>OX387239.1:243288683-253288683 GCA_947561735.1 Cenchrus americanus | reverse complement strand
ATAAGTTTGAGGCTAGGTCTGTCGATGGCATTTTCTTTGGTTATGCATCTCATTCTAGAGCATATCGTGTGCTCAATCTTGAAACTAACCAAATCGTGGAGACTTGCGAGGTAACCTTCGACAGGACAGAGCCACGTAGTCAACTTGTCTTTGAGTGTGCAGGTGATGATGAGCTTGGCAAGGAGATCTTTCAGGAGGAGGAGCATGAACATGGAGATGATGAAGATGGTGGTGCGGTGCCCCCGACTGAACATGTACACACTACTTCGACTACCATAATGGATGGACCCTCTGCTACACCTACAACGACAAATCAAGAACGAGGTGAAGCTGATGTTGAGGGGGAGGTAGCATCGAGGCGAGAACCTCCTCGGCGAGTACAAGTGGATCACCCAACTTCGAGGATCATCGGCGACATGAATGAATGCACTACACGGTCGAGGGTTCGAAACAACTCCCATTTCGCTCATGTTGCATTTGTCGCTACTTTTGAGCCCAAAGACATTGGACACGCACTATCTGATCACAATTGGGTTAATTCGATGCATGAGGAGTTGGAGAACTTTGAGAGGAATCAGGTGTGGGAGTTGGTTGACCCTCCCCAGGGTGCAAGCCGATTGGTACAAAGTGGGTGTGGAAAAACAAAGAGGGAGAGAAAGGAGAAGTTGTGAGGAACAAGTCGAGGCTTGTTGCTCAGGGGTTCAGTCAGAAGGAGGGGATCGACTACGAGGAGACCTTTGCTCCCGTAGCCCGTTTGGAGGCGATTAGGATCCTTCTAGCCTTTTCTGTGGCTAAAGGGTTCAAGTTGCACCAAATGGATGTGAAGAGTGCTTTCCTGAATGGTGTGCTGGAGGAAGAGGTGTATGTGAGGCAGCCTCCGGGGTTTGAGAGTGAGAAGTACCCCCCACGGGTGTACAAGTTGAGGAAGGCGCCGTATGGGTTGAAGCAGGCGCCTAGAGCTTGGTATGGCATGTTGAGGGGGTTCTTGTTTGAGAGAGGTTTTGAGATGGGGAAGGTCGATCAGACCTTGTTTTTTTCGAGGCGGGGCGGAGATATCCCGATTGAGCAGGTGTACGTGGATGATATTGTCTTTGGTGGCTCGTCTAACTCTCTTGTTGCAAGGTTTGCGGATGATATGAGCGAGGGAGTTTGAGATGAGCATGATGGGTGAGTTGCAGTTCTTCCTCGGGCTACAAATCAAGCAATCAAAGGAAGGAACATTTGTGCACCAGGCTAAGTACACCAAGGACATTGTGAGGCAGTTCAAGATGGAGGACTCCAAGACTATGACGACGCCGATGAGTACGACTACAACTCTTGATGCGGACGAGGAAGGTGAACACGTGGACCAGAAGGAGTACCGGAGCATGATCGGGTCACTCCTCTACTTGACGGCGACGAGGCTGGACATACAGTTCTCGGTGTGTCTGTGCGCTCGTTTTCAAGCGTCTCCGAGGACTTCGCATCGGCAAGCGGTGAAGCGAATTTTCAGGTACTTGCGTCACACTCCCGACTTCGGCCTTTGGTACTCCGCGTCCTCTTCTTTGGCGCTTCATGGTTTTTCAGACGCGGATTTTGCCGGGTGTCGGTTGGATAGGAAGTCCACTTCTGGGACTTGCCAGTTTTTGGGTTCTTCTTTGGTGTCTTGGTCTCCTCGTAAGCAGTCGAGTGTTGCTCAATCCACGACCGAGGCCGAGTATGTTGCCGCTGCTAGTTGTTGCTCTCAGCTCCTTTGGATTTCATACACCATGAGTGACTTTGGTGAGGAGTATACCCATGTCCCACTTCAATGTGATAGCACCAGTGCCATAAGCGTTGCAAAGAACCCAGTGCTCCATTCCAAAACCAAGCACATAGAAGTGAGGTACCACTTTCTGAGAGACAACGTAGAGAAAGGAAACATAGCTTTGATCTATGTACCCACACATGACGAACTAGCCGATATTTTCACCAAACCCCTAGATCAAGCAACTTGCACTCGTTTGCGGGGGGAACTTGGTGTGTGTTTGATTTCTTGAGTTGGGTGTGTGGGAGCTCCTTTGTAGCATATGTATAGCTTTCTTTTGTGCATTTCTTGCATTTGGCATTGCATATGTAACATGATGTATAGGCATCCTTGTATCTTAGATTGCATGCATTTTGTATCATATGCATTGGATAGGAAAAGCTTCTCCTATATACATTGTTCACCATGGGTTGCTATATATATGTTCTTGTGAGCTTGTTTGGTATGCTATGGTTAGTTTGGCTTAGCTCTTGATGATCTTGATGAATGATCCATGGTTGATGGCTAATTTTTTGAAAAATGTCACATATATGCTCTCTCATGTGTAAATGCCTTTATATGATCTTGACATGTTTTAGTGGCTTTGCTATGCTTAATTTGTGGTTGGATAGCTAGTTTATTGATCATATGGGGCCAAAGACTCATTTGCCATCATGAATGTTTAGCCCTCTTGTTTTATCTTGTGGAGGGGCATAAGTTCCTTTTTGTCGCAAAGACATTTCATGTACCAATTATGAATCGGAAAATGAAATGAAAAATGCTTGGAAAATATGCTCCCATGTCATATGTGCTGAATTTAATTTGCTTTGGGCGCTAAATCGTTGCATGATGCCTACCAATGAGAAGTCTCATACATAGAAGTAGGCACATGGCTCGGTGGCTTTGACATGACATGAGGTGCTTGTGGGTGTTTATGATGGTCTTATGATTAGAATGGCTGTCCTAGCATGAAGTTTGAGTGGCTTTGCCATTTTGATATGTTTTGCTCATGTTTAGGTATTTGCTTATGAGAGAGTAACTTTTCGCAAAATTACTTAAATCTTTTTTAGCCTTGTCCAACGGTTGTGAAACTTGGTGATCACGTAGTTAAGGTCATTACGAACCTGTCGAGTATCTAACTTGCTCATTTGGACTTGTGTAGCTTCTTGTGATGAATTTTGTATATTTGAGAAGCTATATGTTGAAAGTTTTCGCATTTTGCCTTGATTCATGCATTGTCAACAAGGGGGAGAAGTTTGTGCATGCTTTGGGCACCTGGGAGTGTTTGGAAGGTGTTCCAATTGGTTCGGGAAAATTTTGAGCAGTTTGGTGCAGGGCCGGTCTCTTGGGGCGGTCTAACCGCGCCCAAGGCGGTCAGATGTGGCACTGGCGGTCTAACGGCCCTGTATAGGCGGTCTAACCGCCCTGGGCAGAGTGAGCAAATTTTTGCTCTTTGTTGCATTCCCGCGTTGCATTGCTGCATTTGTTCAGGGGGAGTGTGCTTTGGCTCAGGGGGAGCTTGCATATGTGTGGGGGGGCTCTTTGTGGTGTTCGAGCTCTGTTTTGGTGGTTTGCGCTCTTTTCTTGAGCATGTTGTGTCTCGGATGTGTCGAGCCGTTGCCCTTGCCTAAGGGGTCCGAGACTTGTTCTTCTTCAAGTGATCTTGCTCCTTGCCTTTCTTTGGTTTTCGATCACTTGTTGGAGTTTTCTTTTATTAGTTTCTTTTCTTTTCTTTTTCTCTTTGGTTACAAATCATGTGTGTTGTCAATGCACTCATCAAGGGGGAGATTGAGGACCATGTGTGGTTCGAGGACCGGTGGATGGTCGCTTCCTTGTGTGATGAGTGATTGACAACGTTGTGTGGACTGATTCTCGGCTAAGTATTGCGGGTGCAGGTTGCGGCTTGACTCGTGTTGGTGCGGGTGAAGAACAAGCGCGAAAGCTCGTTGCGGTGAGGCCTCCGGGTGTGGAGAAGACAAGTAGGCTTCATTCGAGGGACCCGGTGGCCGGCGGGGGTCAAGTGCGGGCCGCATGGTGGCATGAACAGCAAGATGAAGTCGTGGACGGTTTCTTGGTAGAGCCTCAAAACCAAGGGCGAGCTGGAACTACGTGGGAGCCGAGTCATGAGTGCAGATTGGCGGAGGCTACACCGAGTTTGCGGGGTTTGCAGTGGTTCACCAGAAAACCACTGGGTTACTCGGTTGAGCCACAAAATCGAGGCCGAAGACTCGACGAGGGGGTGCGGCCACCCAGGCCGGTTCAACCGCCCAGGAGGGGCGGTAAGACCGCCTGGGGCCGGTCAGATCTCCCGGGCCGGTCTAACCGCCCAGGGGGTGCGGTCTGACCGCCCTGGCCGCCGGTGCTGAGAAGCTTCGAAGCGGAGGACACACGTCGGGATCGCAAGGCTTGCGTCGAGGCTAAGCAGGTTGCGGTCGACAGGCATCCGTCCGATGGTGAAGACATGAAGACTTCCAAATCCGCCCTCGAGGGGCATGTATCCCTAGTTATTAGTGAAGGGTAGTTTAGTCTTTTGGGTGCCTCCATATATACTCATTGGATGGGTGGATGGCAGCCAACTCTTTGAACCCTAGCTCATTTGTTTTTCCATTTTCGTTCTCCATTTTCCTTAGGATTTTAGAGGACTAGCTTGAGAGCTTCATGTGAGATCTAGAGAGAGGGATGGATGTTTGGGTGGCAAGCTAGACCTTGTACGAACCTTTCATGGCATGTATAGATGGTTCGGCGTTGTTCATCATGGTGGTTTTCCCGTCTCTTTTGTGTTGATTTTAGGAGCTCTTTGTTGGCGGTGTTTTGAGGACGATTTCTTGGGGTTTTTGGTGGGTGTCACGTATGAGGTTCTTGTGCCTCTTTGGCTGGTGACTTTGCCCCCAAATCTCCTTTGAATCGGACTCGATTTCGTGGTTTCTCGAGTTGGGCGAGTTCTTGACCTAGAGAAGCGATTTCTTCGATTTCTCTAGATTGTGAGCGTTTCGGGTCGATTCCTTTGAGGTAGAGGTTGCCCAGGAGGTAACCCAGCTATTCCTGAAGTTTTGCTGCAATCCGTGGAGTGATTCGGGAGATCGGGCGCGAGGAAGTTGAGGTTTGACCCACAGGTTCGTTTTCTGGAAGGGGCGGTCTAACCTCCTGCAGGGGGCGGTCTAACCGCCCTGGGTGTTTTCAGGTCGAAGTTTTATTTCGCCGGATTTTCCTCTGTGAGTTTGTTCGCCTTGATCAGAGGAGCATCTGGGTGAAATTTGGGGTCGTTCTCTTGCGGTTGCTAGGTGTTCTTGGTTGGAGTTCGTTCTTTGGGTACGAAGGTTAGACCGCCCCTGGTAGCCGGTCTAACCACCCCTAGGCCCCTGGGTAGAGTTTTGGTTTTCGCCAAGATTTTCTGGTAGCTAGCATGGCCTTGACCAGATATCTTTGTTGGTGAAACCGTGGTGAGTTTTGGTGCTCGGAAGAGGCATTTCGGAGGATTTCTTGGTTACCAGGTGGAGGCGGTCTAACCGCCCCCCTCTGGTTAGCCGACTTTCGAGTGGTTTCCGCTGTCGTTGCTGCGTGTGTGTTGTGGTTGCTGGTAGAGTTTGTTCCTAGGACCAGTAGCACTCCAGTGGCTACGTGGTTTTGGCAAACGGAAGGTAGAAGCGCGGAGTGTGTGATTTCGGGGGTTCGACCGAGCTAGTTCATCTTGCCGGAGTTTCAATCTCCCTCGAGAAGAATTTTTATCGGCTCCCATTCACTCCCCCCTCTCTGGTCGCCTAATCGGCCCTTCACTTATGTCAACTATATGCATGAAAATTGATCCTTGCATGCATATAGGATTGCACTTGGTTTTCTTTGGAAAAACAGGTGTGATAGAGTGGTATCAGAGCTGTATCGACTGTAGGACGTGGGCCTAGATAGTAATGGTCGTTTCTTAAGGTTTCCTTTGATCTAAAATTCATCACTACCTTTCCCTTGAGCTCTGGGATGAATATTCTTGCTCCTTAAACCATATCTTTCATCAATCCTCCGAAACCTCTTGAAAACACACCAGAACAAAAAGCTCAAGCAAAGAGCGCAAACCACCGAAACAAAGCTCGATAAACCACAAAGAGCTCCCCCTGCACACATGCAAGCTCCCCCTGAACCAATGCAACTCCCCCTGGACAAATGCATGCAAACCTCTTGAAAACAGAGCAGCTGCAACGACTTAAGCTCACACCGGTCAGACCGGTCACCACCACCGGTCAAACCGGTGCCCAACATATGCACAGGACCAACACTCTGACCGGTCAGACCGGTGACCTCGACCGATCAGACCGGTGCACACCAGAGCCCAGAAATGGCTCGAAACCACCTGAAACCTTCTAAATGCGTCCAACAAGCCATTTCAAGCTCAAACTTCTCCCCCTTGTTGGCAATGCATGAATCAAGCAAAAATGCAAAAATTTTCAACCTAGAGCTTCTCAAATAGACAAAACTCAACAAAGAATGCTACACATGTTCAAATGAGCAAGTTAGATACTCTATAGCTTCGTATCGATCTCAACTACATGATCACCAAGTTTCACAACCATTGGACGAAGCTAAGATGGATTTGGGCAATTTTGCGAAAAACTTGCCTCTCATGAGCAAAGTCCTAAACATGATCAAAACATACCAAAATGGCAAAGCCACAGAAACTTCATGCTAGGACAGCTATTCTAATCATAAGACCATCACAAACACCCACAAGCACCTCATGTCATGTCAAAGCCACTGAGTCATGTGCCTACTTCTATGTATGAGACTTCTCATTGGTAGGCATCATGTAACGGTTTAGCACCCAAGGCAAATTAAATTCAGCACATATGACATGGGAGCACATTTTCCAAGCATTTTCCATTTCATTTTCAGATTTATAAATGGTACATGAAATGTCTTTGCGACAAAAAGGAACTTATGCCCCTCCATAAGATTAAGCAAGAGGGCTAAACATTCATGATGACAAATGAGCCTTTGGCCCCATATGATCAATAAACTAGCTATCCAACCACAAATTAAGCATAGGAAAGCCACTAAAACATGTCAGGATCATATAAAGGCATTTACATATGAGAGAGAATACATGTGACATTTTTTCAAAAACATAGCCATCAACCATGGATTATTCATCAAGATCATCAAGAGCTAAGCCAAACTAACCATAGCATACCAAACACGCTCACAAAGACATATATCTCATTCCATGGAGAACAATGTATATGAGATAAGCTTTTCCTAACCAATGCATATGATACAAAATGCATGCAATCTAAGATACAAGGATGCCTATACATCATGTTACATATGCCATGCCAAATGCAAGAAATGCACAAAGGAAACTATACATATGCTACAAAGGAGCTCCCACACACCCAACTCAAGAAATCAAACACACACCAAGTTCCCCCGCAAACGAGTGAAAGTTGCTTGATCTAGGGGTTTGGTGAAAATATCGGCTAGTTGGTCATGTGTGGGTACATGGATCAAATCTATCTTTCCTCTCTCCACGTTGTCTCTCAGAAAATAATACCTCACTTCTATGTTCTTGGTTTTGGAATGGAGCACTGGGTTCTTTGCAATGCTTACTGGTGCTATCACATTGAAGTGGAACATGGGTATACTTCTCACCAAAGTCACTCATGGTGTATGAAATCCAAAGGAGCTGAGAGCAACAACTAGCAGCGGCAACATACTCGGCCTCAGTAGTGGATTGTGCAACACTCGACTGTTTGCGGGAAGACCAAGACACCAAAGAAGAACCCAAAAACTGATAAGTCCCAGAAGTGGACTTTCTATCCAACCGACACCCGGCAAAATCTGCGTCTGAAAAACCATGAAGCGCCAAAGAAGAGGACACAGAGTACCAAAGGCCGAAGTCGGGAGTATGATGCAAGTACCTGAAAATTCGCTTCACCGCTTGCCGATGCGAAGTCCTCGGAGATGCTTGAAAATGAGCGCACAGACAAACCAAGAACTGGATGTCCGGCCTCGTCGCCGTCAAGTAGAGGAGTGACCCGATCATGCTTCGGTACTCCTTCTGGTCCACATGTTCACCTTACTCGTCCGCATCAAGAGCTGTAGTCATACTCATCGGCGTCGTCATAGCCTTGGAATCCTCCATCTTGAACTTCCGCACAATGTCCTTGGTGTACTTAGCTTGGTGCACAAATGTTCCTTCCTTTGATTGCTTGATTTGTAGCCCGAGGAAGAACTACAACTCGCCCATCATGCTCATCTCAAATTCCCTGCTCATATCCTCTGCAAACCTTGCAACAAGAGAGTTAAACGAGCCACCAAAGAGAATATCATCCACGCACACCTGCACAATAAGGATATCTCTGTCCTGCCTCAGTAAAAACAAGGTCTAATCGACCTTCCCCATCTCAAAACCTCTCTTAAACAAGAACCCCCTCAACCTACCATACCAAGCTCTAGGCGCCTGCTTCAACCCATACATCGCCTTCCTCAACTTGTACACCCGGTGAGGGTACTTCTCACTCTCAAACCCCGGAGGCTGCCTCACATACACTTCTTCCTCCAACACACCATTCAGGAAAGCACTCTTCACATCCATTTGGTGCAACTTGAACCCTTTAGCCACGGAAAAGGCTAGGAGGATCCTAATCGCCTCCAAATGGGCTACGGGAGCAAAGGTCTCCTCGTAGTCGATCCCCTCCTTCTGACTGAACCCCTGAGCAACAAGCCTCGACTTGTTTCTCACAACCTCACCTTTCTCTCCATCTTTGTTCTTCCACACCCACTTTGTACCAATCGGCTTACACCCTGGAGGAGGGTCAACCAACTCCCAAACCTGATTCCTCTCAAAGTTCTCCAACTCCTCATGCATCCAATTAACCCAATTGCGATCAGATGGCGCGTGTCCAATGTCTTTGGGCTCAAAAGTAGCAACAAACGCAACATGAGCGAAATGAGAATTGTTCCGAACCCTCGACCGTGTAGTGCATTCATTCATGTCGCCGATTACCCTCGAAGTTGGGTGATCCACTTGTACTCGCCGGGGAGGTTCTCGCCTTGATGCTACCTCCCCCTCAGCTGTAGCTTCTCCTCGTTCTTGATTTGTCGTCGTAGGTGTAGGAGAGGGTCCGTCTACCACTGTAGTCGAAGTAGTGGGTACATGTTCAGCCGGGGGCACCACACCGCCATCTTCATCGTCTCCATGTTCATGCTCCTCCTCCTGAAAGATCTCCTCGCCAAGCTCATCATCACCTACACACTCAAAAACAAGCTGACTGCGTGGCTGTGTCTCGTCGAAGGTTACCTCGCAAGTCTCCACGATTTGGTTAGTTTCAAGATTGAGCACACGATATGCTCTAGAATGAGATGCATAACCAAAGAAAATACCATCGACAGACCTAGCCTCAAACTTATCCAGCTTCTTCCCTTTCTTCAGAATGAAACACTTACAACCAAAGACATGGAAGTGACTCACCTTGGGTGTGCGACTGTGCATCAACTCATAGCATGTTTTCTTCTTGTGCACTCTGAGGTAGATCCTGTTTGACACATAGCATGCGGTATTCACCGCCTCATCCCAATACCTTCTCGGAGTCCTATGCTCATCAAGCATCGTCCGAGCCATCTCGCACAAGGTCCTGTTCTTCCTTCCCACAACACCATTCTAGGGAGGCGTATACGGACTCGAAAACTGGTGCTCAAGACCCAAGTCATGGCAAAAGGTTTCAAAACGAGAGTTTCTGAATTCCGAGCCATTGTCACTGCGGATTGCTCGTATGGCATCTCCGTGCCTCTCGTTCCTCAACCTCAAGACTAGATCTCGAACAAAACCAAACGTCTCCCCCATATCCTCGAGAAAGAACACCCACGCATACCGAGAATAGTCATCCACCACAACAAGGACATACCACTTCCCACCCGTATATCGCACACGAGCTGGGCCAACAAGGTCCATATGGAGCAGCTCGCATGGACGCTCAGTCATCACATCGGTGAGAGGCGAGTGAGAAGAGGCTACCATCTTGGCATGCCTACACAGCGCACAAACCAACTCTTTCTCGAGCCTCAACCGTGGCAATCCTCGGACCAAACTGAGTTTACTCAAGCGAAACAAAAGGTCAAAGCTCAAGTGACCCAACTTCCTATGCCACTTCAACAACTCACTCGAAGAACCAGCCAAGAAACAATGCTCCACACCCGAAGACTGAGAAAAATCAGCACGAAACACCTGACCCTCGGGAACGACCATACAGACAAGGTCCCCTCGAGAGTCCAAAATCCGAGAACCACCAGGCCGAAACAACACCTCAAAACCCTCATCCAACAGCTGGGACACAGAAAGTAAATTGTACCCCAACGATTGAGCAGGAGCAGCACGCTTGAGAGTGATCTTGTCACTCACCTTAATCTCACCTTCTGAAAGCACACGCCCACGCCCATTGTCCCCAAAAGTGATGTACCTCTTTGTCACCACCGGGACGAGACTTGAGAACCACCCCCTGTCTCCGGTCATATGCCTCGAGCAACCGGAGTCAATCAACCAAATGTTCTTCAAGTCTCCCACCTGAAATTCAAAAACGAGCACGTGAGCGAACAAACGACTCAAAGATCGGGGTTAGTACCAAAGGAGCAAAACCAGTGCCGAGCCATTTGCTCGAAAGTGGGGTTAGCACAAACCAAGCCATCTCTCCTATCAAAGCTACCTCCACGAACACCACCACAGTAACCACCCTGAGGGAACCAACCCTCTCTACCTGGAGGAGGACCAAAACCACGAAAGAAAGCCCGTGGACCGTCCTTTCTCTCCTTCTCAAAGCTACGACTCCTCCCATCCCCGTAGTGAACTTGAGGAGGAGAATGCCTAGCAACCTGACCACCTGCAAACTCTCCAGCCCAACCACTAGAACCACGACCTCCAGAAACAACCATCGCACCTGTATGAGCACGAAACCCAAACTGCTGCCTGTCCAGGCCTGCACCGGTCTGACCGGTGTGGCCTGGGCAGCAGCACCTCCAACAGCCTTCCGCTCTCCCCAAGCCCGAACTGTCCTCACACTCGCCTTAGCCCCGGGCATCTGCACACGAGGCTCAAGTACACCATCGGAGGGGTGGTACTTGTCCTTGTTAGCCCACTCCTTCTCCATTCTCTCCTCTCGCTTCCTCTTGAAGCAAAACTCATCCTTATGGCCATCTCTCCCACAATAGCCACAATGGAACCTCACAAACTTAGGCTTAGGCTTGGGCTGCGACTGCTCACTTGGTTTCTCTCCACTCAACTTCTCCACCGGTTTCTCCCCACTAGCCTTCTCACTTTCTTTCCCAAAGAACACTTTCCCCGAAGTGCTCACAAACTTGATAGACTTTTGAAGATCATTTGTTGGTGTAGGAAACACGGGTGGAGCTGGGGTTGTGTCTAGTCGGTTCCTAAGATGGTTAGGTTTTGGGGGGAAATCATTTTTGTGGTGGGTTTTTGGTGGCTCTGGGATATTCTCTCCACTTCCCTCACCAACCTTGTTTGCCCCAAGTCCCTCACCATCCTGCCTCTTAAATGCCTCGATCATCATCCTCAACTGAGGCTCATGACCAGACAACCAACCCATCAACTTTCTCAGCTCATCATTCTCATCCTGCAAACAATCAACATAATGTGCAAGTTCCAATTTTTTCAAAGCATGCATTTCACAGGTTGAGCATGATGTAGGAATGGGTTCTTTCAACTTAGCCTCAAGAGAACTAGTGTAAGCATGCATTTCATCAATTTTAGCATGTAAAACAGGGCAAGAAGTGCAGGCACCTAGCAAAGCAGGTCTAGACTTAAGCTCAGCCACTTCAACCCTAAGCACATCTAGTTCCTCACACTTGGTGGCATGCTTTTCCTTGAACAGAGCAAGATCAGGAAGGAAAATGGAGCAATCAGCACAATCAACCTCATCAGAAACAACAGGACTAGCCTTAAGGGAATCAATCTCAAGCTTGCTATCAAGCACCTGTGTTTCTAGCTCAACCACTCTAGTCCTAGCATCCTCGGGTGAAGCCCTAAGCTATTTTCTCATTTTCTTGGCCTCTCTAAGCATGTCATCACGGTTATCAAGCAAAGAGCCAAGCCTCTCATTCTCCTGGCGCAAGAAGGGAAGTTCATCATGCACCTCGTCGTCGGACTCAGAGTCTGAGTCGCTCTGTGTGCTCTTCTTGCTGCCGGAGCTCAACGCCATGGTGCAGAAGCCATCTCTCATGAAGCAGCTCAGCCCACTCAGGTTCTTGGACGACTTCCTACTCTTGCGACGATCACCTTCGTCTTCACTGCTGCTCGAGCTCGAGGTGGAGTACGCGAAACTGGAGTCGACGTCGCTTGCTCCCACCATCGCTCTGGCCTTGCCTCGGCTCTCCTTCTTCCTCAATCGTCGCTCGTCCTTGTGCTTGCTCTTGTACTTGCTCTTGTGGTCACGCCTCGACTCGTACTTGCCATCCATCCTTGACTTGTGCTTGTAGCTGTCCTTGTTCTCGACCTTCTCCGGGCAGTCGGCGACAAAGTGTCCCGGCTTGCCGCAATGGAAGCATGTCCTCGTGTTCCTCCTCATGTTCACTTAGTTCTCGTGCAGCCTCTCGAACCACCTCGTCAGGAGCGCCAGCTCGTCCTCTCCAAGCACATCAAACTCCTCATCTGGAATAGACATCAAAGAGGACAGAGAGAACATCCTGGTGGATGGGTTAGTGTTAGCCTTTCCTTTCGAACCACCAACGAGGGCAAGACTATGGGAATCAGTCGGACCCTCGAGCTTGGCAGTCATGCCCCTATCCACCTCAGCCGACTTGAGCTTCGAGAACAGCTCGTTCACCGTCAGAGTGTCATACTTCTCCGACTTGACAATGACCTCGAACTTTCCGCCCCATATTGTACGATCCAAAGAGTGTAAGAGCTTGACAGCTCTATCATGATCATCGTACGGGAGCACGTCCACATTGGCCCTCATGTTGTTCACAACCACCGTGAACCTCTAAAACAAGGCATCGATGGACTCACCGGGGAGATGAGTGAAGTTCTCGTACTCTCTCCGGTAGGTCGCATACATCCGTGCCTGAACCTGGGCATTCCCAACATGAGCCTCCTTCAGCACCGTCCAAATTCTACAAGCCAAGTGCTTGGTGTGCACCCGATCGAACTCAGGCCGACACAAAGCACGAAACAAGTAGTCGACCGCCTTATTGTTGGCGTCGAACATGTCCCTCGATCCTGGAACGAGGAAGTTCATCGGCTGGACATAGGCTGTGTCCACCATGACATCCCAAAGGATCTGACCCTTTCCTCTGAGAAACGCAGCCATCCGCTTACTCCTCATCTGGTATTTCTTGCCATCGAAGTGTGGAGGACTCGAACCCCGTTCCTGGTACGCCATCCTTGGATCTTAGAATGGTTAGAGTCAATAAAGACCCAAACCGGCTCTGATACCACTTGAAGGACCGATACAGCGAACCAGAGAGGGGGGGGGGAGTGAATGGGAGCCGATAAAAATTCATCTCGAAGGAGACGGAAACTCCAACAAGATGAACACGGCTTCCAACACACGTCTCCGACTCACTACCCAAGTTGGTCAAGCCCACGTAGCCACTGGAGTGCCACTAGACCTAGGAACCAACACACAACCTTCCGACCCGAGAACGCAGTGGAACACCAAACCTCGAGTCCACTGACCAACACCAGTCAGACCGGTGAGCACCACCGGTCAGACCGGTCCATGCTGGTGAGAGTTGACGACTTCCACTAAGTGGCTTCACACCGGTTAGGCCGGTGCAACACACGGTCAGACCGGTCCAAGCCTGAAAGCCCCCAAATCACCAAACAGGCCTACCGACCTCCAAACTGACCCAAACTCGAAACAACTGCTACACAGGAAAACAACGAACACACCTAGACGTTCACCCGAGCGAAAACCCACCAAGGGTTGCATCGGTCGGACCGGTGAAGAGCACCAGCCAGACCGGTGTAGCCTGGGCAGCTCGGGATGAACAACACCCGCGGGTCAACTCCCCCAAATCCAAACCTCGATCTCCCGAATCGCTCCACGGACTTGAACAAGACTTTGGGGATAATAGGAACACCTCATGAGGAGTCCATAGCCAAGTTTAATCCTACCAAAACTTGTCCAAAAAGGAGGAATCGAAGAAATCCCACCAAGAACACCTATAACCCTAGAACTAGGAAAACCCCAAAATCGAGCCCCTTTACTCACGGATTTGGGAGGGGAATCACATCCCAAAGAACCACGAAGGGTTGCCACAAATTCCCCCCATCAAATCCCAAGAGAAAGGTCCCAAAAACAACCCAAGAAAAACACCAAGAAAGGGCTCCAAAAATCACCACCAAGAACAACCGGGAACAACACAACAAGGCCTTGAGGAACCACGCCGAATACTCTATACATGCCACAAAGGTTCATACAAGGTCTAGCTTGCCGCCCGATCATCCTACCCTCTCAACAAGATCTCACCATGAAGCTCTCAAGCTAGTCCTATGGAAATCCTAAGAAAATAGGAAGGGAAAATAGAAAAGCAAATGAACTAGGGTTCCAAGAGCTTGGCTACCATCCTCTCACCTCAAGGGTTATATGGAGGAAACCGAAAGTCTAAAATACCCTTTCCTAACAACTACGGATACAAGTCCCTCAAGGGCGGTTTTGGAAGTTTTCAAGCTTTCTCCATCGGACGGATGCCCGGCGACCGCAACCTGCTTAGCCTCGACGCAATCCTTGCGATCCCGACGCGTGTCCTCCGCTTCGAAGATTCCGGACTGCGTCGTCGCACACCGGTCAGACCGGTGCTCCTCACCGGTCAGACCGGTACCCACTGGTCATACCGGTCTGGCACTGCCGCAAAGACCGCCTTCGGTTCTTCGGTCTTGGCTTTGTGGATCAACCAAGGAACCCAGTGGTTTTCTGGTGAACCACCGGAAACCCCGCGAACTCGGTGTAGCCTCCGCCAATCTCCACTCATGACTCGGCTCCCACGTAGTCCCGGCTCGACCTTGGTTTTGAGGCTCTACCAAGAAACCGTCCACAACTTCATCTTGCTGTTCATGCCACCATGCGGCCCGCACTTGACCCCCGTCGGCCACCGGGTCCCTCGAACAAAGCCTACTTGTCTTCTCCACACCTGGAGGCCTCACCGGCGACGACCTTTCGCGCTTGTTCTTCACCTGCACCAACACCAGTCAAGCCGCAACCTGCACCTGCAATACTTAGCCAAGAATCAGTCCACACAACGTTGTCAATCACTCATCACACAAGGAAGCGACCATCCACCGGTCCTCGAATCACACATGGTCCTCAGATATTGGATGCTTTGTCGCTAAGACATGGAGAGTAAGATCATAGAAATGCTCAAGGAAGCCAGCCATCTTCCTAACTCTCTCCCAATTTGATTTTTTCAGGAACTCCAACACCATCCTTTTCTAATTCTAGCCTATAGTATGGGTCCTCATCACAGTACCTTTGAAATGCCTTTTCATACTTTTCCGCAGCACTTAACATAAGGTATGTTGAGTTCCAACGAGTGCAAACATCTAGGTTTAAAAAAGCTTTGGACTGAACCTTTGCTAATTCAGCACGTTTCTTGAAATTAACTAACCTAGATGTCCCACTTTTGATGTACTTGACAGCAGCACGGACACGAGAAACAGATGTGTCAAATTCCTTTAGACCCTCAGTGACAATCAAGTTGTTAATATGTGCAAAACATCTCATATGTAAATATTCCCCTTCGGTAAAGGTCCCCTTAGACTCATTCAATACCCTTCTCATGTAATTTATTGCATTGTTATTTGCACTTGCATTGTCTACAGCTATAGTGAACACTTTATCTACCCCCCAAGAAGCTAAACAACTCTCTAATTGCTTTCCAATGTCATCCCCCGCATGTCCCTTTGAGGGAAAAAACCCAATGATTTTCTTATGTAGGTTCCAGTTTTTATCAATAAATGTGCAGTGACACACATGTAGTTTTGTTTGGTGTTAGCTGTCCATGTATCAGTTGTGATGCTAACTCTTTCACTGTGTTCTTTCAAAAAAATTCTGCAGCTTTTCTTTCTGGGCATCATACACTTTCACACAATTTCTAGTTGCAGTTCTTCTATAGGGCACAACAAATTTTGAACATGCTTTAGCCAAAAACTTTCTAAGACCAGAGCGTTCGACAGCAGCAAATGGTAGCTCATCTTCAATTAACATCTCAGAAAACTAATTTTCAATTCATCAAGATCAAATTTCCATGTAGATATAGTACCAACACTACTATTTTCAGGACTAGCTATCAGTTGCAAAGTGCCTTGTTTATCAACTACTTCCTTGTTAGGATTCTTTCTACAGATTTTCAGATGGGCACCCAGAGAGGACGTACCATTGTTCTTTGAGCGGCATGCATATAGTTGTCCACAGTATTTGCACTTGGCCTTCTCCTCCCCAGTCTCATTCTTGACCTTGGTAAAGTGGTTCCAGACATCTGATCTTGGAGCCATGGGTTTCCTTTACTTGGTTTGTTGCTGTTCTTCTGCTGCATCCGACTGTTCCTTGTCCACATCATCACTTCTTTTTCTACCACTTGATTTGCCATTGTTTCTTCAGTGTCCCCCATCTACAAATTACAGATAGCAATTGATTCAATTCAAATGAGAAGAATGGAGATAGCCATTAAGTAATCAATCAGAGTATTGAGTATCTGGCTGTTCATATGCATTGATTGAAAAAATAGGACACAATCATAGAACATGTGACAACCCGCCCAGGAGAATACCGTACTATCGCCTAAAACCCATCCATTGTGGTCATTAAGCAATATTAAAGTATCATCCTGTCGTTGGTTGCCGGGTTAACGCCCGGTAAATCACTTGGAAATCATACAGAGGATCGACATATGCATTGCAACTCACGCGAAGGCGAGTCCAGAGTACAACACGAGTTAAAACATTTTATTACAAACCATTGTTCATGACCTGGAGTAAAGGTTCAAAGTTCGAAAACAGCGGAAATAAATGAAACTAGCGCAACGGTAAACATCACAGGAGGCCATCCGTGATGTCATCGCTTGTCGTCATCCACCCGGTCGACAACACCTGCACAACAGTTTTAAAGCAAGGCTGAGTATACTAATACTCAGCAAGACTTAACCGTCGGGTGATAACTACATCACCAAACTCTAGACATGAAAGGCTTTTGGCCGGTGGAGTTTCTTTGCTGAACAGCCACGAAGAGTAGGTCCTTACTTTCAATATTTTAGCACCGGTTCTAGATGATTACCATTTCTAAGTGTGCCAACTAATTCAATCAAGAATTGTATAAGAAATTAATTTATACAACAATATTCACCAAATTCCATCATTACGGGATATCATGGCCAGTTGATTAAGCAGTCTCGGATAACGGTGAGAGGCTGACAATCGATTGATTTAAACCTTGCAAGGTAAACCTAAACACACTGTAGGTTTCTCCCACGAGGACAACCATCCAGGCGGTTCCCAAAAGTCCTCGGGTTGGGAACCGAGCCTACAGTCCTGGGTACAAGGTTAGCTGGCATACCCCGCGAGGCACCCAGTCTCACACATGCACCCCCTTCCCGGTAGCTAGCCGGTTAGGTGAACACTCAGGAGTAGTAGGGAAAAGTTCCCACGCCGTCTCATTAAGGTACTAGGCTTACCGATCGCATTCTCGGCAAGTGCTTAGTACGTTCAAAAGCGTAGCCCACGAAAGCCACTGGACCGGAGCCCAAATCCCATGCTCTTACCACATGAGCGATCCATTTATAAAGATCTTATGATTCCAACATAAGAACCTATTCTCGCGAGTGACGAACATCACTCGACTTGTACTGGTCCTATAGCAAGGCAGCTATCGACCTAGCATACTAATGATAGAGCATAGGTACCTAGAGATCATGCAGCTAGGGTTTTCAATTCAACTCCTGAAACATAAATGCACAATCATAGCAACATAATTGCATAATTTTAAAATACGAGGTTAATGATTCGGGGCTTGCCTCTGCTGGCAAGGTTGGCCTTGGGCCCTTCTGGACTTGGGTCCAGGTATTGAGCTACGTCCACGTACTGCAGCTCTTCGTCGGCACCTTCGTCTCCTCCTTCCGGCACGAGCGTACGTCTACCGGTGGAAAGTTCTACACGAAGATGCAAATGCAAGATTTACTCGATGATTTTTAATTTAATTAGTTACAAACCATAAATGACAGTCATGGAGTGCATTGGTTGGACACATTCACCTAGATAAGAAATACATTCAACATACTCTCCCAAAAAGGAACAATATGCAACTCTTTATTAAATATTCTTTTTGATAGTGACTGTGTACATATATATGCAAGTAATTTAATTTAACTTCACAAACAGCAGTGGGTGGGTACATTTAGCCTTTTAAATCAATTTACACCCACACAGGGGGGTTATTAAAGGTGGGTTGGTGATTTTTCCCATTTAAATGACTATTAAGCTTTCAATTGCTTCTATAGCTTTTATTCTTAAAATTAATTAATAAAATGTAGTGGAGGGGTGTGTTACACACTAAACACTTATAACAAGCCACTGGACATACATGCGTGTTTTGGATAGCTAGAAATTAATTATCTTTGAAAATAACAAAAGCTAGCTAGAAGGACAAGGTAAATGCACACAAAAATAAATACTCAACAAAATGATCCTAACTTTCTCACATATGTTATGTAGTCCAAAACTAACCTAGGGATGCAGCATAAACACCTAGAACTATTATGAATCTTGTGTTGTGCAAATACCAAGAAAACAAGCATATTTCAGGAATAAATATTTCTGGTCATCATAAAATTGTGATTACTTCACCAGAGGTGTATTTTGGCATAACAAGGCAACATGCAGAAGTTGGGCACAAAAACATAATTATTTTTGGCTACAAAAATCATCTAGGAAGATTCTACAGAATAGGAAAACAATTTTTATGAAAAGATTTATAGCATACATTTGTGCAAGTTTTGGTACATGAGCTAGTCATGATATAACACACAACATATCCAAAAATTGGATACAGAGGACTCATGGATTTTGAGATATAGCAGATCTAAGATTTTTATATTTCTATTTTTCATGCAAAAATTATGAGGAACTAGCTCAGTCAAGAATAACAAAAGTTGTAAGATTTTTCACCGCGAACCCAACAAAATTGAGTTTGCATTTTTCTAAATTCTCTACGATTTTCTATGCAATTTACAAGAATCAACAAAACACATGTACTATTTGAGATTCGCTTTTGCAACCCGACCCCTGAAAGTTTTAGATTCCTTACGAATAGGTCCTTACTTTGCACTTAGGGCCCTAGAAAGAATAGGGACGATGCAATTGGGTCCCGGGGAGTGGACGGCGGCGGTCAGGCCTCAATTCCGGCGAGGGCTCGCCGGAGTCCGGCCGGGGGAGAGTAGGGGAGGGGCCTAGGGATACTAGGGTTCGATTCGTGGGCTTAGATGGGGAAGAGAGGCTGCCGGCGGGGGTGGTCCGCGGCGCCGGGCGGCGGTCGCCGCCGGAGCGAGCATCCCGGCGAGGTGGCCGCTCGGTGGGGCACGTGCGCGAGACGGCGAGCAACAGCAGGTGCAAGAGGGGGTGGAGGGCGCTTTAGTTGGGGAAATCGGCCGGTCGGACCCTAAGTTCGCCGTGGCGGCCCTTAATGGCGCCGACGGACAGCACAGTGAGCGGTAGAGGGGGCAGGCGGGGCGGAGTACGCGGCGAGGTTCGGCTTTAACGACGAGGGGTGAGGACGGGCTTGCACTGCGAAGGAACACCCGACCTTAACTCGTGGTACGACGAGCGGCATTGGCCGTCGCGCCCGCACAGGGGAGCACCGCTACAGACCGCCGGGTATCGCGGAGTGCGGCCGGCCGGCAAGGGAGCGGGCTCCATGTGGCCTGCGTGCGGACTTCAAGGCCTCGGAGTGCTCCCCGCCGCGGGACGGAGCGGCCTCCGAAAGGCACGAGCGGCCCGAACCGCGAGGCGGCGAGGCTCGGGCGCGCGCGCGACGCCGTGGGGCGGCGCGGCGTCGGCCAGCCCGCAACTGTGTCAATGTACCCCGCTTCGACTGCGATTTTCTCCCAAAATTTGAATAGAAGTGCACAAAGTGGTGAATAGGAAAGTTGTAGATCTCACTGCCCTCTATAACTTTTACAAAGGCTCTAGGGTGTTTCTCTCAATGGATTTTGCATAAACTGCAGCCAAACTTTGAATGTCGTCATGTCTCGGTGAACAGGAGATGCTGACAGTCGACCAAGTTTTTCACCAAGTTCCTCTCAAAATTTGAAATGCCAATCTACATGAAAGTTGTCCCTCAACAAGCTGGATAACTTTCATTAAGGTAGATCTTGAAGTGTTTGGGTGAATTTTGGAGAACGCG
The DNA here is from genome assembly GCA_947561735.1 of Cenchrus americanus. Taxonomy (NCBI): domain Eukaryota; kingdom Viridiplantae; phylum Streptophyta; class Magnoliopsida; order Poales; family Poaceae; genus Cenchrus; species Cenchrus americanus. The sequence continues at coordinate 253,268,532 of OX387239.1, read as the reverse complement.
GCAAAAGTTCCGGAAGACATTCGCCGACGTTAGTGTTTAAGCGGGGTTTGACCGTGTCTTTGACCAAAGGTTGACCACGGGGGTGGGTAGACTTGGTCAAGAGGTTCAATAGGGTTTGTTTGGCGAGATTTTCGAGGTGATGACCCAGGTTGTTTGGTTTGACCAGTGTTAGCCGGTTTGACTCGGCTGAATCAGTCATTAGCGTTAATGACGTTAATTAAAAACCTGGGGCGTCACAGCCTACCCCCCTTAAGAAGAATCTCGTCCCGAGATTCGAAATTACAAGAGGGAGTGGGGAAGGGGTTCTTGGATAGAGATGTTACCCATAGAGTTAAGCTGGTCTGGCTTCCCTTGAAAATCGGGTTCTTGCCGTCAGCACACTTAACTGTTCCGAGGTTCTGATCCTGATGCTGGAGATTTGGGTAATTACGTATGAAATGCCCGGGTTGTCTACAATTGTAGCATAACCGGGGTGGAAGGTCTTCGGGTTTGGAAATTCGTTGCTGGTCTTTCTTTATAAGGCGGAGCTTCTTCCTCCTTTTCTTTCTTAACCTTGCGGCTTGCGAGAGCGTATCACCAACAGGGACCTGAGTGGCCTTACCAGTGTCACATCTTCGTTTGCCCTCACGCGGACGAGTCTCCTTACAGGTAATTTCCCACTCACTTACATCTATTTTAGATAACACCTACTTGTTTCCCCGACTTGCCCTCTCTTCTTTTCTAAGGTCCATTGGTAGTTGAGTGTCACACCCGGTTTTAAAGGCAAAACCGAATGCATTGATCACGTGTGCGCCAGGATCAAGTTACACACACGCTTAGACATTATGAATACCAAAATCAGTGCCACACGAATAAAGAGTTATTACAAACCATAGTCTTAAACGAATCTTAAATAAACGAGTTCTCGCAGCGGACAAAATGCCTCCACAGGCAGCTGACTGAAGACTACGCACACCTAGAACTCCTGGAAATCTTCTGGAATATCTTCAAAGTTCTCCCAGTCTGAGCAGCAAATCCGGGTATTGTAGATGCAAGAGAATAAACAAGCGTGAGCACATATCGTACTCAGCAAGGGGAAAACAACATAACATGCAAGGCCATATGGTGGATGGCTAAGGTTCAAGCACTTTAGCATTTTAGTTGGTCAAGTTTTATTAGCAACCTGATTACTAAAGGTGTAAGTTCATACCAACCCAATTAAATAAGATATAATCATCATAAATAAAGAAATAAACCACAAATTAAACATTAAAGTTCCATAATTTAATCATGTGAGTGTCCAGGCCGCTCTTGACCGTGAGCACGGCTAATCGATTAGTTTAACACTCTGCAGAGGTTGTACATCTTTACCCACAAGCAGCGTAAAAGCTCCAAAGAACTTTGGACCCAACCATGCGGTGTTTGCAAGACACCATATCACACTTCCGAGGTGTGATTGCATAGGGACGCTACATGGCCTTTACAAAGGTTCCCTAGCAAGTTATGACCCACAAGGTCCGGATCAGTTAGCAAGGTATAAAGTCCTCTAGCAAGTCGATACCCCACCATAAAAGAATAACTCACCCAACCCCCTGCTAGAGTGAGTCTATACCCCACAGTACCGCCGATCCCTTGTCCTTATCGGTAAGACCATCCCAAGCTAAAGTTCCTAATTATTCGCCCAAGACCTTTGCCCATTAGTTCTTGTGGTTGTACTTGTTTTCCGGGTGGTTCTCCATGTTCCGATTACACATTAAAGTGGTCTTGTAAAGTAAAAGATCATAAACGGAACATGAAATAACAAAAAGGTAACCAAGTAGATTAATACCAAAACCCTGTTGAGCATGCTAAGCAATAACTACCTCAAGATTAATTTAATTCTCGGCATCAAGGTAAAGGTAGTAAAAAGCTAGGCATGATCCTTAATAGGTTCCCATCAAGTTAATGCAAGCGGAAAGTAAAAACAGTGAATTTAAATGCATGTTATGTAGGACAAGCGGGCATGCATCAAGGAATACTTGCCTTCAAAGAAAGCCTTGCTGCTCAAACTCTTGCACGACCGGATCTTCAAATCCCTCGAACGAATCGCTCTCTACGATCCACAATCATCACATACAAGCATACAATAGAAATAAATAAGAAACAGTCACCAAACAGATCAAACAGATCTAAACAGTAGCATAAAACTAATCTACGTTTCGAGACGATCGCGTGGACATAAAGAACGCTAAAATCGGAGCTAAAACAACTAAGTTATGGGTTCGGGAAGGTTTAGGGACTAATCTGCGAAGATTTAAAAAGGTTTTGGGCTAAAATAAAGAAAAAGGACTAAACCGTAAGAAAACTTATACGGTGGAAGGGTATTTTTGTAAATAAAGAAAACTCAGGGGCTTTTCTGCAAAATTTCCAGGGCTGGCGGGTTTGACCTGTTGACTAGGGTTTTGACCTGATCTAGATCCGTTGGATCTAGATCTGGTGGCTGTGGTTGCGTGCGGGCGAAGCGGTGCGGTGGCTAAGATCTAGGGCGCTGGATCGTCATCCGACGGCCATGGTGACGCGCAAGCGGCGGGGCGGCGGCGTGCGAGGGCCGGCGACGGCGAGCGGCGGCGGGCGGCGGTGAGCTCGCCGGCGGGGAGCGGATTTGGGGTTTCCGGCCACGATTCGAAACGCGGACGGCACCTACGCAACGCGCGCGAGACCGCGGAGCAATCTAGGGCGGCGGCTCGGGCGGCGCCGCGCGGCGGAGCGGGCGGCCGGACGCGCGGCGCGGGCGCGGGCTCCGGCGACGGCGCTAGGGCGAAGAGGGGCTCGGGGACGACGACGTGCGGCACGGGGGTGCTCCTCACCTCCTTACGCGGCTCCTCGGCGGTTCCTTGGCGGCGGAGCGGCGACGGCGGCGGGGTTCAACGGCGGCGGCGACGAGCTCGAACGGCGGCGCGGCTAGGGTTCCGGCGAGGCGCGCGCAAGGGCTAGGGCGGCTCGGGTGGCTCGGGTTGGGGTCCGGGGAGGCGGCGGCGGCCTTAAATAGCCCCGGCGTAGGCACCTTGGCGTGCGGGCCACGCGGAGGAGGGCGCGGGCGCGGGTCGGACTTGGTGGCGCGGCGGCGGCGGAGTCCGGGGCGGCCACGGGAGGGATGACGGGCGGGGCCCGCCCCCGTCGGGCGGGCGCGACGCGGCGAGGGCGGGGCCGACGAGGGGGCCCCGGCGGTCGGCGGCAGGGCGCGGAGGCGGGGCCGCGCGGCTTGCCGGGCCAGGCGGCCGCCGGGCCGGCGGCGCGCGCGAGCCGGGCTAGCTAGGGGCGGGCCGCGCGTGCGTGGCGGGCGGGCGGAGCGGCCGGCGGGTTGGGCCCCGCGGCTGGCGGCCTGCTGCTGTTGCTGCTGGGCTGGGCTGAAATAAGGTTAAGGGTTTAAAGGAAAAGGGAAAAGGTTTTGGGATTTAGGAAGAGGCTCCAAGCAATAGAATTCAAATTTTGAATTTGAATTCCAGGCAACCAAAATAATGCTCCAGCATGTATGCAACACATAATTCCTATATTTCATTAAATTTATTTTAGAAAAGTTTTAAATGCCTAAAATTAAATAAAACAACGTTATACTTCTTAAGCAATTAAATGGTTGCTAGCAAATTTTAATAAAGCCAAGTTTTTAATAGAATTAGGGTGTTACAAATCCTACCCCCCCTTAAGAAGAATCTCGTCCTCGAGATTCGGACAGATTGGGAAAAAGATCTGGAAACTCTACTTTCAGCTCATCCTCTCTTTCCCATGTTGCCTCATCCTCTGCATGATTACTCCATTGTACTTTGCACATTTTAATCACACTATTCCTGGTGTTCCTTGTCATTGTTTCCAATATCCGAATGGGGTGTTCAACAATAGTGAGATCCTCTTTAACGTTTAGATCGTCCAAGGGTATCGGCTCCCTGTCATGAGGACCAAAACCCTTCTTCAACTGGGAAATATGGAACACATCATGCACATCAGCTAGCTGGACTGGCAACTCTAATCTGTAAGCCACTTCTCCCACTCTCTCAAGGATCTTGAAAGGTCCAATAAAGCGAGGTGACAACTTTCCTTTAACTCTGAATCGACGCAAACCTCTGATAGGTGATACCTTTAGGTACACATAATCGCCTTCCTGAAAAACCACATCCTTTCGTTTGCCATCTGCATAACTTTTCTGCCTAGACTGAGCAATCCTCAAATTTTCTCTGATGATCTGAACTTGTTTCTCTGCTACTCTAATGATGTCTGCTCCAAATAACTGCCTTTCGCCTGTCTCACTCCAATATAACGGCGTTCTACACTTTCTTCCATACAGGGCCTCAAAGGGTGACATTTTGAGACTGGCTTGGTAGCTGTTGTTATAGGAGAATTCAGCATACGGCAAGCTCTTATCCCAACTACAACCATGCTTAAGCGCACGGCTCTCGAGATATCTTCTAGGATCCGATTGGTTCTCTCCGTCCGTCCATCTATCTGTGGATGATAAGCCGAGCTGAAATTTAGCTTAGTATCCAGAGATTCATGCAACTTCCCCCGTAAACGAGAAGTAAACCGAGTACCTCTCGCCGACACGATCTTCTTTGGTACACCATGCAAACATACAATCCTGGACATGTATAGCTCTGCCAACTTGGCTCCTGTATAGGTAGTCTTTACCGGAATGAAGTGAGCTACCTTAGTCAAACGATCCACGATAACCCAAATCGAATCATAACCATCTCGGGTTCTGGGTAAACCCACTATGAAATCCATTCCGATCTCTTCCCACTTCCACTCAGGCACCTTCAATGGTTGGAGCAAACCAGCGGGCCTCTGATGTTCAGCCTTGACCCGGTGGCAAGTGTCACACAAAGCCACATGAGCGGCCACGTCTCTCTTCATACCGTACCACCAATACCTCTGCTTGAGATCCTGGTACATCTTAGTACTGCCTGGATGGATAGAGTAAGCTGAGTCGTGAGCTTCTCTCAAGATCTTCTCTACCGAGATCTCCCCGTCTCCGGTACACACAACCGGTTCTTAAACCACACGGTTCCTTGCTCATCTTCTGTGAAATCTGGGGCTTCTCCTTGTTGCATACTCTCTTTAATCTTCTGTATTCCAGCATCCTCTAGCTGCCACTTACGTATCTCTTGCTCCAGAGTGGACTGTACTTCCAAAGTTACTCCTTCTGCGTGTGCAACCACTTTCAAGTTGAGCCTTTCAAACTCTTTTACCAACTCGTCAGGAAACTGAATGGTCATAGCCATGTTGGTGTGGCCCTTCCGACTCAAAGCATCAGCCACCAGATTTGCTTTACCCGGATGATAGTGAATCTCTAGATCATAGTCCTTGATCAACTCTAACCAACGACGCTGTCTTAGATTAAGATCCTTCTGAGTGAAGATATACTTCAGACTCTTGTGGTCAGTATAGATCTGACACTTAGTTCCCATAATGTAGTGTCTCCAAATCTTCAATGCATGAACCACTGCTGCTAACTCAAGATCATGCGTAGGATAGTTCAACTCATGCTTCCTCAATTGACGAGATGCATAGGCTATAACATGACCTTCTTGCATCAACACACATCCTAGTCCTTGTCGAGATGCATCACAGTATATGTCAAAGCTCTTTCGTAGATCAGACATTACTAGAACAAAGCCTTGTGGTTAACCGCTCCTTTAACTCTTCAAAACTGGATCGACATGCACCGGTCCATTTGAATTCCCCGTCCTTCTCTAGCAATGTAGTGAGAGGCTTCACAATCTTGGAGAATCCTTCAATAAACCGACGATAGTAACCAGCAAGTCCAAGGAAACTCCGAATCTCGGACAACCGTACGAGGGGCTTCCCACTTCAACACATCACTAACCTTGCTAGGGTCCACCGCAATACCTTCGTTGGTGATGATATGACCTAGAAAAGACACTTCCTTGAGCCGGAATTCACACTTGCCGAACTTCGCATATAACTCATGCTCTCTCGCCTTCGCAACACAAGCCTCAAATGCTCCTCATGGTCCTCCTCATTCTTGGAGTAGATCAGAATGTCATCAATGAATACCACAACGAACTTGTCCAGATACTCTATAAAGATCTTGTTCATCAAGTACATAAAGTACGCGGGTGCATTGGTTAACCCAAAAGACATTACTGTGTACTCATAAAGTCCGTACCTGATAGTAAAAGCTGTCTTAGGAATATCTGAAGGCCTAATCTTTAGCTGATGATAACCTGATCGCAGATCAATCTTAGAAAACACTTTAGCTCCTCTCATCTGATCAAACAAATCTTCAATACGTGGCAGAGGATACTTGTTCTTGATGGTAACATCATTAAGAGACCGGTAATCAACACACATCCTCTGTGTGCCATCTTTCTTACCCACAAAGATAACAGGTGCTCCCCAAGGTGAGGAACTAGCACGAATGAACCCTTTACCCAATAATTCTTTAATCTGAGCTTTAAGTTCTTGCAACTGATCACTAGACATTCTATATGGGCGCTTAGAGATAGGAGCGTAGACCGTGTAAAAGATCAATAACGAACTCAACATCTCGGTCGGGGGGCATACCCGGTAACTCCTCGGGAAACACATCGGGATAATCGCACACTACTCGTATGTCTTCCAAGGCCGCTCCGTCAAGCTTATTCACGGCACCGGCATTTGATGGTGCGGGATCCGCCGCAAACTCAAATCTTTCACCACCTGGACTTGTAAGAAGGATTGACCTCTTAGCACACCGAATCACCCCATCACACGCGGTCAACCATCCCATTCCCAAAATCACATCGATCCCCTTTGAATCCAAGATTATAAGATTGGCACGGAAATCTCTCGCCCACAATCTTGAGATGGACGTTATCACATTTATAGATAGCTTTCAATTCCCCCCCCGTGTGAGGTAACTAACATGTGGCGAGACATGGGACCGATAGGTAGATTATGTTGAGCTACGAACTCGGGATGTAATGAAAGAATGGGATGCTCCAAAATCAAACAAAACCGAGGGCAGAGTAGAGTTGACTAGAAACATACCGAGCACTACTCTGGGGTTCTCCTGGGCGACTTCAGCATCAACGTGCATCGCCTTGCCTCGTGCATAGCTCTGTTGTCCCTTGTTAGACTGCGGGGTTTGGCTTCCGCTCCTTGTCTGCTGCTGGTTCTGTACAGGGGTGTGTGGAGGGTTCCTCTTTGGGCAAGCATTGGCATAATGACCAAGCTCTCCACACTTGAAGCAAGTAGTGGCGGCAGGATTGGGCGGCGCCACGGACCTTACAGGTGTGCCAACTGGGGCTCTCTGCTGACTCTGCTGGGAAGCTGGGCGGGGAGTCTGAGGAACAGGACGCTGAAACCGCCGAGCGACCGCCGGAACCGCCGAACGGGATGCCGGGACCGCCGCCGCCCAAAGTTTCCACCCGGTCCCCCAAAGCGGAACGGGGTGTTCGGCGGTGGGTTGAAGCGCGGGCGAGACGCACTTCCAAACTGCCCAGAGCTGGCGGCCTTCCTCTTCTGCTCTCCGAGCTCCTTGCGCTTGTGCTCCAAGCGGATAGCGGCATCAACTAGCTGCTGAAAGTTAGGGAAAGGATATGACATCAGCTGGTACTGCAACGAACCAACTAACCCATCCAGGAACAGCTCCTGCTTTTTCCTATCTTCAGCAACCTCCTCAGCTGCATAGCGAGATAGCTCAGTGAACTTGTTTCTATACTCAGCCACTGACATTCCTCCCTGCTTCAGAGAAAGGAACTCCTTCTTCTTAATCTTCATGACTCTAGAGGGTATGTGATGGCTTCGGAAGTTGGTGGTAAACTCCTCCCAAGTGATAGTGTCTGGGGCGGCATGAGCGGCAGAATACGCATCCCACCAAGCGGCTGCAGAGCCTTGAAGTCGTCCTGCAGCATACAGGACCTTCTCTCTGTCGTCACACTGACAGGTAGTGAGCATCTTCAGTATTGTCTTGAGCCAATCTTTAGCTTCTAGTGGATCAGCGGCGTGAGTAAACACAGGAGGGTGATGACTCATGAACTCCCGGTGCTTGTTGCGAGGCGCGGGTGGCGGCACCGGTGGGTTGTTGACCTGGGCTTGCAAGTTTGTCACGGTGGTGGTCAAGTTCTGGAGGAGCTGGGTCTGTGCCTCCAGGAACTGCTGCATAGCGGGATCCATTTGTACCGGGCCGGGGTGCTCTTCCTGCTGGTTGATCAACACCTGATCCCGACCTGGTGTTCACCATCTGAGTGTTAGGGACATTATTTTAGATGATTGCACCAAGGGTTAAACTTAGGAAGATAAGATAGCAATGATATTCAGATAAGACAGATTCTGTTGACTCCAAACAATCAGGCATTGCTCTCTGTACGAGTAACCAAAAATTATGGATTTTGGACTGATAAAATGTAATGAAATTACGGAACTACTTCAACTGGAATCACCTCAATCGGAGTTGTGTAGCTCTGGTTATAAAATAAACAAGTCAGGTAGGTCGGCAGTGTTTAACAGATTCGTGAGGCTGTAATGTTTTAGTCATAACTCTCTGGTTATCCATCCAAATATTCTGAATTTTTCACAGAGAATCAGTCACGAAATTCTTGAACTTTTCCAATTGGTTTTACTGCAATCGGAGTTCTGTAGCCCGAGATAAAATTAAAACAGTGCTGCTGACTCAGAAAACTGTGCGAACAGATTTTTGGGATCTCGAATTTACATTAAGGGAAAACTTAAAAGGACAAAAAGATTAGGATAGATAACTGATTGAGACTGAAAGATAACCCCCACAAACTTACTACTAAACCAATGTCGTTGTGGTCATCACTCCACAACACATTGCACTCAACCAAAATCCAACTCATACCTTAAGCACAAAATCAAGCATTCAACCACACCTCTAAACTAAACACACTTTACCGATCGTCTACTAGCGATTACAAAGAAATCCTATCCTTAATCTTAAACCTAAGGACTATCTTCAGCCATGGCATCTGTGCGAGCGTCAGGGGAGTCGTAGTGGGGCCTCTTGGGTGATGGGGAGGTACATCCTTCTGTGGCTTCATGGGCTTCTGGCTGCTCCCTGTTCAAAAGTGCAGCTTCCAAGGCACGCCTCTACGTCTCCAGAGTGAAAATCTGCTGTTGTGCTGCATATAGCGTGTTGTTGGCATCATCCAATGTAGTGTTCACAGCTGCAAGTAGACTCCGGACATTGTTAAGCGTCCCTTCATAGGCTGGTGCTGGGGCGATGTAAGTCTTGGCTTCCCCACTGGCTCTGAAAGGTGTGTAACGGCAGTGGGTATCCTCCAACCTGTCACGCTCCTTGTGAGAGAGCACATAGAGCGCCCTCCGAGCGACTCGCTATCCCGAAGCATCCATAGTAGTCCCGTGAGCCACGTCATGATGCTTGGACACCTCCTTCACTCCACGGCATGGAATGTACTCCTCCAAGATGGCAACGCAACCTCCCAATGGGGCTCGAACCACGGATGGGTCCACAGCTCACAATGGTAGACGGGGGCCTTATCATAGCCTAGGCGAAGTACCATTGCCCTCGGGTGGTCCGCCATGGGAATGCCTACTCCATCGGCTACCGTAGTGGTACACTTCCCGGATCGCTTCCCTCTCTTCCTCCTCTTGCTCTTGTTCTTCCATCTCTTGATCTGAGTGATCCTCATCTTCTTCCGGCGCTTGCTCCTCTAGGTTGGGTTGTTCGGCCTAGCTCATCCTCGTCCGGGATCATCTCCTCCGGATCTTCCTCATCATAGGGCACCATGATAAGGTTAGGGAAAACCACGTGTGCCGGCTCCATCTCAATCTCCTCATCCGTATCTCCATCATGCAAATCATGGTACTCGTTCTCGTGGAGCATACGGTGGACTGCTCCAGCCCGAGAAGTCTCCAAGCTACGAACCATCTGTAGTGTAGTGCAGAATGAGAAAGATGGTAAGGCAAAAAGGACGAGAGCTAAGGAAAGCACAAGATAAAGAATGCGAGACGACTCAAGAGTGAAGCAAAAAGGCAAGAGTAAGGTTAGTAAGAATAAAGCAAGCATGTGTAAGAAAGCTTCTATGAGTAATAAATCCTTAATTCGACCATTTCTATCTAGGCTAGCGTTCCTACGATCAACGAGCTGCGGTACCACTCTGTCACACCCGGTTTTAAAGGCAAAACCGAATGCATTGATCACGTGTGCGCCAGGATCAAGTTACACACACGCTTAGACATTATGAATACCAAAATCGGTGCCACACGAATAAAGAGTTATTACAAACCATAGTCTTAAACGAATCTTAAATAAACGAGTTCTCGCGGCGGACAAAATGCCTCCACAGGCCGTGATCGAAGACTACGCACACCTAGAACTCCCCGGAAATCTTCCGGAATATCTTCAAAGTTCTCCCAGTCTGAGCAGCAAATCCGGGTATTGTAGATGCAAAAGAATAAACAAGCGTGAGCACATATCGTACTCAGCAAGGGGAAAACAACATAACATGCAAGGCCATATGGTGGATGGCTAAGGTTCAAGCACTTTAGCATTTTAGTTGGTCAAGTTTTATTAGCAACCTGATTACTAAAGGTGTAAGTTCATACCAACCCAATTAAATAAGATATAATCATCATAAATAAAGAAATAAACCACAAATTAAACATTAAAGTTCCATAATTTAACAATGTGAGTGTCCAGGCCGCTCTTGACCGTGAGCACGGCTAATCGATTAGTTTAACACTCTGCAGAGGTTGTACATCTTTACCCACAAGCAGCGTAAAAGCTCCAAAGAACTTTGGACCCAACCATGCGGTTTTTGCAAGACACCATATCACACTTCCGAGGTGTGATTGCATAGGGACGCTACATGGCCTTTACAAAGGTTCCCTAGCAAGTTATGACCCACAAGGTCCGGATCGCTTAGCAAGGTATAAAGTCCCCTAGCGGGTCGATACCCCACCATAAAAGAATAACTCACCCAACCCCCGCTAGATCGAGTCCATACCCCACAAGCACGCCGATCCCTTGTCCTTATCAGGTAAGACCATCCCAAGCTAAAGTTCCTAATTATTCAGCCAAGACCTTTGCCCATTAGTTCTTGTGGTTGTACTGTTTTCCTGGGTGGTTCTCCATGTTCCGATTACACATTAAAGTGGTCTTGTAAAGTAAAAGATCATAAACGGAACATGAAATAACAAAAAGGTAACCAAGTAGATTAATACCAAAACCCTATTGAGCATGCTAAGCAATAACTACCTCAAGATTAATTTAATTCCCGGCATCAAGGTAAAGGTAGTAAAAAGCTAGGCATGATCCTTAATAGGTTCCCATCAAGTTAATGCAAGCGGAAAGTAAAAACAGTGAATTTAAATGCATGTTATGTAGGACAAGCGGGCATGCATCAAGGAATACTTGCCTTCAGCAAAGCCTTGCTGCTCAAACTCTTGCACGACCGGATCTTCAAATCCCTCGAACGAATCGCTCTCTACGATCCACAATCATCACATACAAGCATACAATAGAAATAAATAAGAAACAGTCACCAAACAGATCAAACAGATCTAAACAGTAGCATAAAACTAATCTACGTTTCGAGACGAACACGTGGACATAAAGAACGCTAAAATCGGAGCTAAAACGACTAAGTTATGGGTTCGGGAAGGTTAAGGGACTAATCTGCGAAGATTTAAAAAGGTTTTGGGCTAAAATAAAGAAAAAGGACTAAACCGTAAGAAAACTTATACGGTAGAAGGGTATTTCTGTAAATAAAGAAAACTCAGGGGCTTTTCTGCAAAATTGCCAGGGCTGGCGGGTTTGACCTGTTGACTAGGGTTTTGACCCGATCTAGATCCGTTGGATCTAGATCTGATGGCTGTGGTTGCGTGCGGGCGAAGCGGTGCAGTGGCTTAGATCTAGGGCGCTGGATCGTCATCCGACGGCCACGGTGACGCGCAAGCGGCGGGGCGGCGGCGTGCGAGGGCCGGCGACGGCGAGCGGCGACGGGCTCGCCGGCGGGGGAGCGGATTTGGGGTTTCCGGCCACGATTCGAAGCGCGGACGGCACCTACGAGACGCGCGCGAGACCGCGGAGCGATCTAGGGCGGCGGCTCGGGCGACGGCGCGGCGGAGCGGGCGGCCGACGCGGCGGCGCGGGCGCGCGGGCTCCGGCGACGGCGCTAGGGCGAAGAGGGGCTCGGGGACGACGACATGCGGCACGGGGGTGCTCCTCACCTCCTTACGCGGCTCCTCGGCGGTTCCTTGGCGGCGGAGCGACGACGGCGGTGGGGTTCAACGGCGGTGGTGACGAGCTCGAACGGCGGCGCGGCTAGGGTTCGGCGAGGCGCGCGCAAGGGCTAGGGCGGCTCGGGTGGCTCGGGTAGGGGTCCGGGGAGGCGGCGGCGGCCTTAAACAGCCCGGGCGCGAGGCACCTTGGCGTGCGGGCCACGCGGAGGAGGGCGCGGGCGCGGGTCGGACTCGGTGGCGCGGCGGCGGCGGAGGTCCCGGGCGGCCACGGGGGAGGGATGACGGGCGGGGCCCGCCCCGTCGGTGGGCCGACGAGGGGGCCCCGCGGTCGGCGGCGGGGGCGCGGAGGCGGGCTGCGGCGCGGCTTGCCGGGGCCAAGCGGCCGGCCGGGCGGCGGCGCGCGCGGCCGGGCTAGCTAGGCGGGGCGCGCGCGTGCGTGGCGGGCGGGCGGAGCGGGCGGCGGGTTGGGCCCCGCGGCCGGCGGCCCCGCTTTCTTCGTTGCTTTGCTTGGGCCGGGCTGAAATAAGGTTAAGGGTTTAAAGGAAAAGGGAAAAGGTTTTGGGATTTAGGAAGAGGCTCCAAGCAATAGAATTCAAATTTTGAATTTGAATTCCAGGCAACCAAAATAATGCTCCAACATGTATGCAACACATAATTCCTATATTTCATTAAATTTATTTTAGAAAAGTTTTAAATGCCTAAAATTAAATAAAACAACCTTATACTCCTTAAGCAATTAAATGGTTGCTAGCAAATTTTAATAAAGCCAAGTTTTTAATAGAATTAGGGTGTTACATTGAGAAAGGGGTAATATGGAGTCGGAGGCCTGGGGTTGGTCTTGATTTACATACTACACCAAAAGATTGAACAACCGGGCCTGTTCAACCATAGATGCAGATAAGGGCTTAGAGAGACTGTCTGCCAAATTAGTTTGAGATGGTTCCCCATAACGTCCTTGGATGATATCGTACACCATCTGGTTCAGCATGGAATTTTGCCCTTCCAACAGCTGAGTTGCGCACAATGGCGTTTATGTCATTCTGGGTAGGTACTTTGGGTGAACAGGGCTTGGAAGGTCGGAGCTTCGGTTGCATCGGCGACATTTGCTGTAGTTGTTGAGCCATCTGCTGTTGTGCCTGCAGGATCTGGCACAACACGTCGGTATGCGCTGCTACGAAGGCTTCGGTCAGCGTTGTGGACGGCAGTGGCGATAGATCACCACTACCCGACGCACCAAAACTATGGGGAATACTCCGTGCCGGTCTGAACATCTGAAAATTAAGTCCCTAATTAGTACATGTTCAGAATCTCACCCAGAAAACTCTCAATGCGGACATGCACTACGAAACTCGTTCACGGTAAGTAATGTGACCCGGACACCAAAAACAGTCTCAAGTATCAATTTCATAAAGTTCTGGTTACATGCCCCAAAAGTGGAACTTCAGATGGAGCAAGGGTGTAAGGTGCGATCCCTACTACCACATCGCCGTTCATGAGGAAGTGGGCGATGAATGTGCACATGAATAGCTAATAGCAGACAGATTCCGCCTGCGACACAGAGGTACATCCACACCAGCGTCCAGTGAAGCGACTCGAGATCTTCCGAGGATGGAGTCATGGGTGTCAGCTTGGCTTGAGTTCTCCTTCCGGTCTACTTCCGAGCTTCTTCTTACGTCGTGGCCGAAGACGGAGGAGCAGCTTGCTCGGCGAGGGACGGAACAGATGGGAGAGATGGGCTAGTGGCAGAGTGACCGGGACTAGCTGGAGTAAGAACAAGAGCGGTCGTGATGCCGAACTCGGACGGATATGAGGCCTTTGTATCTGCGGTTCTGGGTAAAGGGCCTCCCTTTTGTGGCCGCTGCGGGGCTGCAACGGTCATTTAACCAGCCGGGCATCTGGTGTAGACAACACGGAGCTCGACAATGGTTAGCCCGTGAGGTCTCGGCGTTGTGAGTACGGTTGCGGAAGAAGATGGCTTAGTGGCGTCATGGCGCCGTACGATCGTGATACTGACGAAGATGAGGTCCAACGGTCTAGAGAATTGACCGTGATGGAGAGAAAAGCGAGAAGAGTTCAGTGTACAGCACTCTACGCTTGTGATTGTAACTAAGAGAAGCCTAGCAAAAGCTTCGACCGATCCAGGGTTTACTTCCTTGCTCGGTTCTGAGGATTTGAAGGTTATGAGCACAGACCAAGAACAAATACGCGATGGATGACTTCTCCACATGGATTTTTCGAGAACCTCGACTGCTCAAGAAATGTCTACTTCTACTGCTTCCACTTCGCTAGAAGGAAGGGAAATGATGCTACATGGTCGTCGAGATTGGAGGCAAGGAATCAAGTCGACGGGGATTACCAAAAGACCATTACAAAGGAAATGAAGGCTAACAAAAGAGTTCCATAATTGTTTTGTACGAAAGATAATTTCATGCGGGAACTTCAGAACAATCTTGCTCACACCTTTACTTAACTTGTGAATTTGAGGTGTTGACATCTTACTATTTTTGAGGTGCAATGATCTTAAGGTTGATGCGATGCACATGCTTGCGAAGACACTATGCACATGCTCGTGTGGTATGGTGCTCATGATGCATGTTAGAATGACCCGGCTAGCCACATGATGAGCTAGTGATTGTGGGGGTAAACACAGGCAGGGAAACAATCTGTGTGGCGAGTCGCTTTCCCCAATCAAGATACCTAGCGTGCTCCTAGTGGAAGTCGTGTGGCTGCAGCACACACGATGCCCGAGGTCCCGTCGCGGACCATTGGTTATGGAACAACAACGTCACCAAGAGAGAGATAGGATATGAGTACGGAGTTTTCATGTGAATGCATGTTAGTGTACCCAAGGTTCCCAAATGCATATGCTATGCAACGCATACTCGAAAAGTGACATTTATTTTAATTCCCAAAGTCGTGAGCAAGACCAACAAAAAGGATTAAGTTCAGGATTGAGGAATCAATTGGATTTTTGATTGCCACGAACATTTGGATGAGTTCGAGATTCACTACAGAACTTTGAGTTGATCGAAACTAACATAAATAATACCTTACAAAGATCATTGTGGAAAGAGACGTTTAATCAAGACATTACATCAATGAGGGGTTTTTCGAAGTTACCAAACAACGTCTGGGATTACAATGCAGACTAGCTGCACAAAGAAGCTCCTAGTTCAACCAACCGCAATAGCTAACCAAATGCGGTTATTGTACACTAGGGTTCCTTTCAAATGCTACACACGTATGACTTTAGAATTTAATTCCCAACATACCCACTTCCTAGAGTTGGATCTTCCACGATGAAGGACTATGGTGACTCGGGTCCGAACTCAATTCAAGATTCTCCTTGGATATCCCCAGCATCTTCTTCTTCTGCTGGTCTAGGAATGACAGGTTCCAGAGATGGAACTGCTATAGCTTCCAGTTGATTTTCCAGTTCAAGCATATACTGGTCGTTGTGCTGCAGCAGGAAGTTCTGCTCGTGTATGATCTCACTCAACTCTTGTATCTTGGCCTTGTACTTGCGTCTTTCCTTCTTGAGAGTAGTTATCATTGCTCGGGCTTCCTTTAATGCTTGAGCTGTACACTCCATTTCTTTAACTCTATATCTATAGATTTGGTGTCTATAGAATACGCTTTCTCCCACCATCCGTCGGTAGGTGTCATACATCGCTTCGGAGAATCGAACTGAGGTAACAAGATCAAGACTAACATGAGAATTTCCCTGAGCTGGAAGAAAAGCTTCGCGCTCGACACAAGGTACAATGTGTCCCTCAGGCATAGGAATCACTTTGGCTGCAGAACCGGCTATCTCGTCAGGGTGCTTCCCACAGAAAGTTGTGAGCGCTTCGAGAGCAGCCTGCTGCATCGTGTCAGTCAAGTTTCGCCCTTGTGCCTTACACTCCCACTCTTCCCAAGCAGGATTGGTCGGACACACGGAAATCTTCACCTTTACTTCATAATGAAGGAGTTGGCCGGTGGTCATGATCTCACGTGTTGAGTACTCTGGGTAAGCCGTGTACCCAAAGTCCTTCAGGGTGTCCCACAAGAGTGCAGGAAATCCACCCTCCTCGAGGTAGTTCATGAGAGTCCATGTTTCCACATCAGCCGACGCAGATCCAATGTTGTCCATCTGGTAAAAACAACAGGACAGAGGTTCCTCAATCTGAGTATAACTTGACATATACGAAAGTTATGATCATGAGCTTTTAAGAGTAGGGAATAGATTAGATGTGGAGCAACTTGGGTAAGGATCACCTAGGCAAAAGATTTTTTTGGACGGGGTGCAAGATCTATACCAATAGTCACAACAGATTTTTGGACAGCCGCACCTACACTAGGGGGATAGGCAAGACAAATCATACTAGCAATGTGTTACCTTAGAAGGCATATAAACAAGTATGGGTTCATTTTAAGCTTCTCCAATTTTTAGCATGATGCAAGACGTCCTATTCGTCCTCCCAAGGCAACCAAGCCAAAACTCGAAGTTAGCGTCGGTGGCATGGCACATACACAATTCTCCCTATAGTAACTAGTCGAGAACTAGTCGATGCTCACTTAGCGACTTACGAAACGAGGTTAGTGTACCTGCAGAAAATCACAGAACACAACGAACCTTTCATGCCAGCACTCATGAAAGCGTCCACATTCATTACCGTTCACTATAGAAACGACATCCATGCATTAAGCCGCTGCATGGACAGCGTCCAACCTCGGACACTCTCCGTTTGAATGGAGTGTATCCTTGCCTCGCATACTCAACATGTGGAATGCTCATGTATGAAACACATGGCGACACACAACTTACAACCAGACGCGAAGATGGGACCCGTGGAATGGATCACTCCATCAACCCTCGCAATCCCGTGATGCGGCACAACACACGTATAAAACACGTGGCTCGTCTAGTTTGGTTGTGCAAGAAAATAAGTCTGACATAAAGTAAATGTGTTGGAAGTTAGCAAAATAAACCATAGATTATTAAGCCACCTGAAAAAACAAAAAATTCCCTCTAGGGCCTCTCGGTCTAGTTTATCCTTAACGGACCAACGTGTTTTAGAAAATCAAACAATCTCGGCAAATTTTATTCAAAAACCAGTGATTGAGGTCATCAATTAATCTCTGGTGCATATAATCGCTCTGATACCAACTGTAACAACCCGCCCAGGAGAATACCGTACTATCGCCTAAAACCCATCCACGGTGGTCATTAATCAATAGTAAAGTATCATCCTATCGTTGGTTGCCAGGTTAACGCCCAGTAAATCACTTGAAAATCATACAGAGGATCGACATATGCATTGCAATTCACACGAAGGTGAGTCGAGAGTACAACACAAGTTAAAACATTTTATTACAAACCATTGTTCATGACAAGGAGTAAAGGTTCAGAGTTCGAAAACAGCGGAAATAAATGAAACTAACGCAACGGTAAACATCACAGGAGGCCATCCGTGATGTCATCGCTTGTCGTCATCCACCCGGTCGACAACACTTGCACAACAGTTTTAAAGCAAGGCTGAGTATACTAATACTCAACAAGACTTAACCGTTGGGTGATAACTACATCACCAAACTCTAGACATGAAAGGCTTTTGGCCGATGGAGTTTCTTTGCTGAACAGCCACGAAGAGTAGGTCCTTACTTTCAATATTTTAGCACCGGTTCTAGTTGATTACCATTTCTAAGTGTGACAACTAATTCAATCAAGAATTGTATAAGCAATTAATTTATACAACAATATTCACCAAATTCCATCATTACGGGATATCATGGCCAGTTGATTAAGCAGTCTCGGATAACGGTGAGAGGCCGACAATCGATTGATTTAAACCTTGCAAGGTAAACCTGAACACACAATAGGTTTCCCCCGCGAGGACAACCATCCAGGCAAGTGCTTAGTACGTTCAAAAGCGTAGCCCACGAAAGCCACTGGACCGGAGCCCAAATCCCATGCTCTCACCACATGAGCGATCCATTTATAAAGATCTTATGATTCCAACATAAGAACCTATTCTCGCAAGTGACGAACATCACTCGACTTGTACCGGTCCTATAGCAAGGCAGCTATCGACCTAGCATACTAATGATAGAGCATAGGTACCTAGAGATCATGCATCTAGGGTTTTCAATTCAACTCCTGAAACGTAAATGCACAATCATAGCAACATAATTGCATACTTTTAAAATACGGGGTTAATGATCCGGGGCTTGCCTTTGCTGGCAAGGTTGGCCTTGGGCCCTTCTGGACTTGGGTCCATGTCTTGAGCTACGTCCACGTACGACAACTCTTCGTCGGCACCTTCGTCTCCTCCTTCCGGCACGAGCGTACGTCTACCGGCAGAAAGTTCTACACGAAGATGCAAATGCAAGATTTACTCGACGATTTTTAATTTAATTAGTTACAAACCATAAATGACAATCATGGAGTGCTTTGGTTGGACACATTCACCTAGATAAGAAATACATTCAGCATACTCTCCCAAAAAGCAACAATATGCAGCTCTTTATTAAATATTCTTTTTGATAGTGAATGTGTACATATATATGCAAGTAATTTCATTTAACTTCACAAACAGCAGTGGGTGGGTACATTTAGCCTTTAAATCAATTTACACCCACACAGGGGGTTATTAAAGGTGGGTTGGTGATTTTCCCCATTTAAATGACTATTAATCTTTAAATTGCTTCTATAGTTTTTATTCATAAAATTAATTAATAAAATGCAGTGGAGGGGTGTGTTACACACTAAACACCTATAACAAGCCACTGGACATACATGCGTGTTTTGGATAGCTAGAAATTAATTATTTTTGAAAATAACAAAAGCTAGCTAGAAGACAAGGTAAATGCACACAAAACTAAATACTCAACAAAATGATCCTAACTTTCTCACATATGTTATGTGGTCCAAAACTAATCTAGGGATGCAGCATAAACACCTAGAACTATTATGAATCTTGTGTTGTGCAAATACCAAGAAAAACAAGCATATTTCAGGAATAAATATTTATGATCATCATAAAATTGTGATTAATTCACCAGAGGTGTATTTTGGTATAACAAGGAAACATGCAGAAGTTGGGCACAAAAACATAATTATTTTTGGCTACAAAAATCATCTAGGATGATTCTGCAGAATTGGAAAACAAATTTTGTAAAAACATTTACATCATAAATTTGTGCAATTTTTCGTACATGAGCTAGCCATGACATAACACACAACATATCCAAAAATTGGATACAAAGAACTCATGGATTTTGAGATATAGCAGATCTAGTGTTTTCATATTTCTATTTTGCATGCAAAAATTATCAGGAACTATCTCAGGCAAAAATAACAAAAGTTGTAGGATTTTTCACCGCGAACCAAACAAATTTGAGTTTGCATTTTTCTGAATTTTCTACGATTTTCTACGCATTTTACAAGAATCAGCAAAACACATGTACTATTTGAGATTCGCTTTTGCAACCTGGCCCCTGGAAGTTTTAGATTCCTTACGAGTAGGTCCTTACTTTGCACTCAGGGCCCTGGAAAGAATAGGGACGATGCAATTAGTCCCCGGGAGTGGACGACGGCGGTCAGGCCTCAATTCCGGCGAGGGCTCGCCGGAGTCCGACCAGGGGAGAGCAGGGGAAGGGCCTAGGGCTACTAGGGTTCGATTCCTGGGCTTAGATGGGGAATAGAGGCTGCCGGCGGGGGTGGTCCGCGGCGCCAGGCGGCGGTCGCCGCTGGAGCTGGCGTCCCGGCGAGGTGGCTGCTTGGTGGGACACGTGCGCGAGACGGCGAGAAACAACAGGTGCAAGAGGGGGTGGAGGGCGCTTTAGCTGGGGAAATCGGCCGGTCAGACCATAGGTTCGCCGTGGCGGCTCTTAATGGCGCCGACGGACAGCACGGTGAGCGGCAGAGGGGGCAGGTGGGGCGGAGTGCGCGGCGCGGTCCGGCTTTAACGACGAGGGGTGAGGACGGGCCTGCACTGCGAAGGAACACCCGACCTTAACTTGTCGTACGGCGAGCGGCATTGGCCGTCACGCCTGCACAGGGGAGCACTGCGACGGACCGCCGGGTATCGCGGAGTGCGGCCGACCGGCGAGGGAGCGGGCTCCATGTGGCGTGGGCGCGGACTTCAAGGCCTCGGAGTGCTCCCCCGCCTCGGGACATAGCGGCCTCGGAGAGGCGCGAGCAGCCCCGAATGCGAGGCGGGCGCGGCTCGGGCGCGCGCGCGCGCGCGCCGTGGCGCGGCGCGGCGTCGGCCAGCCCACAACTGTGTCAATGTACCCCGCTTCGACTGCTATTTTCTCCCAAAATTTGAATAGAAGTGCACAAAGTGGTGATTAGGAAAGTTGTAGATCTCACTGCCCTCTACAACTTCTACAAAGGCTCTAGGTTGTTTTTCTCAACGGATTTTGCATAAATTGCAGCCAAACTTTGAATGTCGTCATGTCTCAGTGAACAGGAGATGCTGACGGTCGACCAAGTTTTTCACCAAGTTCCTCTCAAAATTTGAAATGCCAATCTACACGAAAGTTGTGTCCGTTAACAAGCTGGATAACTTTCATTAAAGTAGATTTTGAAGTGTTTAGGTGAATTTTGGAGAACGCGGCAAAAGTTCCGGAAGACATTCGCCGACATCAGTGTTTAAGCGGGGTTTGACCGTGTCTTTGACCAAAGGTTGACCACGGGGGTGGGTAGACTTGGTCAAGGGGTTCAATAGGGTTTGTTTGGCGAGATTTTCGAGGTGATGACCCAGGTTGACCTAGGTTTGACCAGTGTTAGCCGGTTTGACTCGGCTGAATCGGTCATTAGCATTAATGATGTTAATTAAAAACCTGGGGCATCATAGAACATACGTTGGAGGACTCCTCTGTAGTTGTTGCCGTTGTACCGGTCAGATATGTCGCCGTGGATGGTGCCGCCGCCCATTGGCTTGCCGCGGTGTCACTCTGAACTAGCCTCCTCCTGGTCTGCTTGCCGGTGCGCCGAGCCCGTGCTTAGGCCTGGTCACCTGGGTGCGTGGTGGCCTACGGTGGAGGCCTGCCTGAAGCCTGGAGCGGTGGAGCCTGGAAGGACGAAGGGTGGAGCACTGGAGCATACGCCGGACGAGTAGTGGAGGGCCGACCGCGGCCGCCGCAAGCCGCCTAGTTGGGGTCTTGGGGATCGAATCGATTAGGGATTTAGGGTTGGGGGTTGGGGGTTGGGGTGCTGCGTAGCAGTCAGCGGAACAGAAGAAGGAAGTGGGGGCGCGCTGGGCTTGTGTGGGCTGATATTGTTATTTGGGCCAAGGGAAAGCCAGGAGCATATGTTGGCTTGCATATATTTCGGTTATTTCGGTAGTTTGGTTCGGTTGGGGGTGAAAACCGAAGCCGAAGCCGAAGACCGAAGTTCATAGAAGTGAAAACCGAAGCCGAACTGAAAAACCGAAATAACCGACATTTCGGTTCGGTTCGGTTCGTTTTCTGTCTTCGGTGAAAAAATACCCACCCCTAGTGCTATCAGACTCATTTCCAAGATCAGTGTCAGAGCCAGAGGAGAGATCAGCAGGCCTCATGACAGACCTCCCAGCAATGGCCTTCCTCCTTGCTCTGACAAGAGTGGGGGTCCCCATGGCTTTCTCCCCAGCAGCCTCTTTCCTCAACCTGGCCATCTTAGCACTCAAGGGCTTAGTATCTTCATCTTCTTCAGTTTGAGTAGCAGGCATATCTTCTTCAGCCAGTGGGCTATCTCTGTCCTTCTCACACTCATTTTCACCCTCACTAGTAGTATATGTCGGTGCGGAAAGTAGTCCCGACACTAACTAGTACGAGCGCTGAGATCTATCTCTCGATGGTCGGTGCTAAGCAACTAGGTGACACGAGGTTTATCCTGGTTCCGACGGGGGCCGTACGTCTAGCAGAGGCGTGCTCGAGGCACTGCATGTGTTGCACCGTAGAGCTTGCAGAGGGGAGCTACAAGCAAGGCAAGAGAAGAGGAGGTGCCTCCAGGTCCCTTAGGTTTGATTGAGGCGAGGTGCCAATATCGTGATGTAGGCGGGAACGTGCAAGTGTGCCTCTATCCGTCCCCTCACCCCCCCCCCCCCCCGCCGCCGGGGACCGCCCCCTCCTTTTATAGGCAAATGGGAGGTGGTTTACAATCATGCCACACTGTTCTAATTACGTGTGGCAGTATGGTGTACAACGCTGTGGAGTTGATGGTCGTCTTGGCGAATCTTGCTCCCATCAGGCGTCATGGTGAGTCCTGTTCCCACCCAGGAGCGGCTTCGAGGGTGGCTTATTTGGGGACTTCCCTGTTTGGTCGCTGTCCGTATGCTTACTCGAGGGTGCGACTGACGGGAGGCCGTAAGGTGCACAGCAGCGGGCGTGGTGATGTCTTGTTGTCCTGGGTTCCCACAGCGCTAGGTATGGCGCTACAGTGCCGGGGATGGCCACACGGGGCCGGAGGTGATGGGAAAGACGCGCTTCGCTGGCCTTATGTCACGGTGTTTGTCCTGCGTGGGCGTGGGGTAGGCGTCCATACCCTTTTTGAGAGTTCCGCCGTCCTTTTTCGAGGATGCAGCGCGCCGGCCGTACGGGAGTGCACGGCACAGTGTCACGGAGTTGACATTGGCTGTCACACCTGTTTTTCCAAAGAAAACCAAGTGCAAACCTATATGCATGCCAGGATCAAGTTTCATGCATATAGTGACATAAGTGAATAACAGAAACAATATCACGTAAGAAAAAGGGAGATTATCAGAGTTTACGCTTAATCCTGGAAACGAAAGCACCAAACTTCCCAGGCAGTCGACTGGGGGTTGCGTAAGCCTAGAACTAGCAACATCTTCACAAGACTTCAGAGTAGCTTCCTCCTTCTGAGCAATATTGTTTATAGCAAGGGTGAGCACTTGTCGTACTCAGCAAGTGTGGGGAAAGTATGAATGCAAAGGCTTTATAGTGGACTGGGCTATAAGCATTTAGCATTTTAGTTGATCAAGTTTTATTAGCACCTGATTACTAATAAAAGTATAAGTTTATACCAACCCACAATTAAGCTTAAAGACAAGAGATACGCCATGAGCACATGGCAAGCATAACCATAACACATATCACAATTTAAGTCCATCTTCAAGTTTAGTTATCATGTGAGGGTCCAAGACGCTCTTGACCATGAGCACGGCTAATCAATTAGTTTTACACTCTGCAGAGGTTGTACACTTTCACCACAAGTAGTGTAAAAGCGCCGAAGAACTTTGAACCCAACCATGTGATGCTGATCAGGCACCATACCACACTACCGAGGTGCGGCTGCATAGGGACGCTACAAGGCCTTTACAAAGGTTCCCCAGCAAGTTGTGACCCACAAGGTCCGGATCGGTTAGCAAGGTATAAAGTCCCCTAGCAGGTCGATACCCCACCATAAAAAGAATAACTCACCCATCCCCCTGCTAGAGCGAGTCCATACCCCGCGGTACCTCTGATCCCTTGTCCTTATCAGGTAAGATCACCCCAAGCTAAAGTTCCTAATTATTCAGCCAAGACCAGTGCCCGTTTAGTTCTTGTGGTTGTACTATTTTCCTTGTTGGTTCTCCATGTTCCGATTAAACATATGATCTTGTATAATAAACATCACATATTACATTGGGACATAGAGTAAAAGAGTATCCATGTTGTTTATAACCAACCCAGTTAAGCAAACTAAGCAACATCTACCATCAATATTAATTAAGAACCAGGTTCAAGATAATGGTCAAAAGAGGCTAGTCATCCTTAATAGGAACCCGTCAAAGTTAATGCAAGGCACATGCAATAGTGATTAATAAAGTTATTAGGACAAAAGAACAAGGACACACTTGCCTTTAACCAAAGTAGTTGTTCAGATTGTCTTCACCTTCACGCTCTTTAAAGCTCTCGAACCACGTTCACCTCTAAGCGCATCAAGCATCGGCACAAGCATACAAAGCAACAAATACGACTAAGCACAATGCACCAATCAAAAGAAAATTTTAAAAGAATGCACTAAAGGATATGTTCGATTAGGTGGATCACTAAAGAACACAAAGTGTGCTTGGAAGGGAAAGGCTGGGTTGGCTTTAAAGAGATGGTTGCGGAAGATTGAGCAAGAACTAGAAAGATCACATTGAGATAGAGCTCGATTCTATTGGTTACGCAAGCGCAAGAAACGCGGAAAACAGAACGAAGCTCGAAACTACTGTGAGATCATTATCAAACAACAAGAGAATACGCTTGGCATATTTTAATTAAGAAATCATGTGAAAGAATATTTTAGAGAAATACTCTATGTTACCATTAAACAAGTTACATTTAATTAAAGAAATCACGATAAACCTAATCATGCTTTATTTATAACATTCGAGTGGAAGATATGTCAAATTAACAATTACTTTAGAAGGATAAAGCAAGTATATGATATCTAGTCGGGTAACTTTATGTCACGTGTTCAACTAAACATATTTAATATTGAAAAGGCATTTATGATGTCATTAGGCACATTAACTTTATTATAAAAACCGATATTTACTCTAACATCTTTTATTTAGAAAAACTAGCTATGAATAGGGATTAACCAATTACATCATGATTAAAGAAAACCAGATTAGAACCTAATCAATTTTTATTTATAAAAGCATTGGAATAAGAATTAATCAAGATTAACATGAAACTTTAGTGTTAGAATAAGTAACAGGTGATACACATGCTCACGTACAGGTTACGGTGAAACGGACTAGACGGGTAGCAACGAACTATCAAGCGCATAAGGAACCTTAGGCTAGGATCTGGGAAGACTATCCTACAAGGAGGACTAGGATGAAGAAAGAACAACTAGATGACAGAGACACTGATCCTAAGAAAGATAGCTGCACAAGATTGGCTCAAAGAACTGAAAGGCGATTTTGATTTGGCGGCAAGTACTAGGATTGGAAAGATCTGAAGCTTGAAAGAAGACTAGCTCTGCAACAGAGTCACACTGAAACAGAGCTTGATAAAGAACGTCTAACGAACGGTATACATAAATGAGAGAACAAGGCTATGAGCTAGATTTATTTTAACAATATATATAAGGATATTTCAGAAATAAAATACCCTTTGTTGACATTAATGCAATGTTAAACTTTATTTACGAAACTGTCGTATGGACCTCCCTGGGCCCACTACCTCGGTGGGTTCCAGGACCGACTACTCAGTGGGCCCCTGGGACTACTCGGCTTGTGCCACACGGCACCTGATGGCGTGGGGCGCAAGGACTACAGTGGATAAGTACGCGGATAGGAAGCTATACATGTCCTGTACTGTGTAGAGAACTCCTAGACGTACCCGACTAGTACTCTCTCCCTGAACCGACTTGTAACCCTGCCTCTCGGACTATATAAGGCGAGGCAGGGACCTCTCTCTCTCATACGCATCATCTTGTAAACTCATCCAATCAATCCAGAGCTACACAGCATACAGGACGTAGGGTATTACGCACCTCTCGGCCCGAACCTGTCTAAATTGTGTGCCACGTGTCTCTTCCTTCGAGTTACCGATCTCGGCGAGGCCACATTCATCTACCTCGGGTACTCCCCTTGGTAGGTTGTCGGTCTAAAACACTGACAGCTGGCGCACCAGGTAGGGGCTCTCGCCGAAGATCTCATGGAGAACTCGACGGCTTCAATCTTCATCAAGCCAACCGTCGCCTTCAACTGCGGAGACACCTTCGTCTTCGGCTCTTGTGTTTGCACTGCTGATGGTGCCGGATCCTTCCAACGCCGCCTCACCATGACGCCCAACCCGAAGACCGGGCTAGTGATGCTTCCCGAAGTAGTCACGGGAGATCTCGCCGAAAAATTCGGTGAAATTTCGCTCTACAACCAACAAGCCGACTTCGAGTTTGGATCTGCCTCCAACTCGAACTCGACGTCCCCGTGGGCCATCATATGCGAGCCGGCTACTCAGCCATCGTGTGCGGACTCCCCACTCCATGAGCAGTTCCCATACGGCCTTTGCAACCCTAGCAAGGCCCACGTGAAGGCTCTCTCTGCGCGTCGGGCCGGGAAGGAGATCGTCTCCGGGTACAAATCGGACTCCAACACCGTCCCCGGCTACAACTCGGACTCCAACCCCGTCTCTGGCTACTACTCGGACTCCTCCTACGAGTTCGACTACGGGGTGGACCCTGACGATGTAGCGAACATGGCCTCATATGCCATTAGTTCGAGTTTGATTTTGGTGATTCATGACAACATGATCATTGGGACTAACCATATTGTTTTAGCATGTCTTTGTTGACACTTCTAGGTCCCAAGGATGCAAGAAAACCACATGCCAAAATGAGAAAATAAAGGGTCAAAACCGAGCAAGAAAGCAAAAGAAAAGACACCGTCGGATGAACCGACGGTATCAATATAGCAAGTGTCAGTGCAATCGTCGGACGAGTTGGTACACAGGGTGAAACCCTAGGTACCGTCGGATGAACCGACGGTCCATTTCCTAGTAGCGTCGGACGAGTTGCAGAGGAAGAGCAGCAAAGACAGTAGCACCGGATGATCCGACGGTCTGAGTGGGGACACCGTCGGTCTATCCGACGCTCAGTTTAAATTCATACAGATGCACCAAGACAAAGCCTTCAGCACCGGATGATCCGACGCCTTGGTCAAGGTGAAGCGTCGGTCTATCCGACGGTCGCGTGGAAGTTAACAGAGGTGACTTGGCCGCGGGATCTTTAACACCGGATGAACTGACACACCGTCGGTGCATAGCGTCGGAGCAGTTGTGTCAAAGAAGTCATGTGCGGTGGAGGCAACGGCTAGTAGCACCAGATGAACCGACGCCCGGAAAAAGATAGCGTCGGATCATCCGATGGTACTACTTTCAGCAGCTTTTAGCCAACAGCTAGTTTGATGCCTTGGACTATTTATACCTCCTCCACCCGCCCATTTGAGGTTGCTGGATTGTGTGGAAGTGCAGAAGAGTTCAAGACACATTGAAGATCATATCCAATCCATCCAAGTGCTTAATTGCTCATCCTTAGACTTGCATATGCTTTGTATATGTGCTTAGTGCTAGGCTTATCTTAGAGCTGAGTGAGTGCAAGGTTGTGCCAACCTTGTGAGGTGATTCTTGAGTGAATCAAGTTGTACAAGGTTTGCTGGAAGCCTTGGGGCCTAAGTGGCTCACCGGCAATCATCATCGACCCTCCGGCTTGGTGTGGAGCAGCGAGGACTCTTTGTGCGGGGGATGTGGAGACCCCCTTCCTTGGTGAAGAAGCTCCTTGGTGGAGGCGGCATCAAGGTGACCAAGGGAGCTTGGCAAATGCCTAAGTGGCTAGCCTTTGTGGCGAGTCAAGTGGTGCTCTTGGGAGAGACTTGGTGACAGGGAAGCAATACTCTTGTGTGAGTGCTTCAACATGGACTAGGGGTGGCTTAGTGCCTACCGATACCACGGGATAAATCGCGTGTCAAGAGTTTGCTTCCTCTCATCCCCTTTACGTTTCCGCATTTACTCTATTGCAATCTTTGCTTGCCTTTACTTTCCTAGAGTAGTATCATGCTAGGAATGGCTATAGGTTGCAAACCTTGTTTTGGGATGGGAGTTTCACACTAGAACAACCCTAGTTGCACATCTAGATAGCATGTTCTAGTTAACCTTTGTGCAAAAATAGTGAAGCCATAGGTTAATGTTTTAAGTTGCCTAATTCACCCCCTCCCCCTCTTAGTCTAACGGGCATCCGATTCCTTACAAGTGGTATCAGAGCCAGGACTCACTTCCTTCACAAGTATACGTCAATTCGATTAGTAAATTGTGAAAACTGGCTCATTGGAATGGTTAGGCTTCACCGCCTAGTGAGTTGCTCTATAGAGGAATGAAAGGGGTGGATACCTTAGGTTTGGCTCCAGATTTCGTTGGTACGGGATATCCTCGGTGGAAGGTTCTCATGGAGGCCTATCTCCAAGCAAGGGACCTTGATGTTTGGAGAGTCACCGATGAGGGCATGAGAAATGGTACTAAGAGCAACTCCAACAGTTTGGCAAACCAACTTGGCATCCATATAATTTTGGCAAAACAAGAAAAATTGGCCTCCAACAGTTTGGCAAACCAACTTGGCAAAAATAGAAACTTGGAAAAACTCACCTCCCCACGCGCATATATGCGCGCGCGGATCGTGGTTGCCATCGTTGTTTCCCTCTAGGTGGGAGGGTGAAAAAGAAATAAAGAATAGAGAAGGATTCCTGATGTAAGTTTTTCAAGAGGTGGAAGGGCACATACATAATTTTGTTTCTCTTAGGATTCCTGATGTAAGTTAATTAGATCTGGATTTGGCAAGTGAATCATGTCAAACTGTTGAAGATGAATTCTTTTTTTACTTTGCATAGCTTTTTAGAAGTTGGCAAAACACAGGATTTGCCTAGTAAATTTTGGCAAACTCTTGGAGATGCTCTAAGTAATTTGATGTGATTGCTAAGAGTATCATTTTGTCCTCACTAGATGTAGGTGTTTTCAATAGAGTTTTTACTTGTGAAAATGCTCATGAGCTATGGAAAACCATCAAGGTGCAAAATGAGGGTTCAAAAGAAGTTGCTAATGAACGCTACAGTTGTCTCCTTGAGGAATTCAATAACTTTAAGCAACTTGCAAATGAAAATGCTGAATCTTTGTACTCATGCCTAAATGTGCTTGTCATTGAGGTCAATGCTTTAGGTGTGAAGGACATCACGGACTTGAACATCAACAGCAAGATCCTTCAAAGTCTCCGGAAGCCCGATTATGACTTGGTGAAGGCAATCATCTACGAGAAGAAGCTCAAAGATTTGAAGCCATCTCATATCTTAAGCAAGATCATGGCACATGAGCTTCAACTCATGCCCAAGTCAAAGAAGGTGCCCCAAGAAAAGCCCCAAGAACCATCCTCTCCAACTACAAGCCATGCTCTCTCAAGCCAACAAGAGAAGATGTTGAGTAGGATGGCTACTCATGGAAGCTCAAGAGAGGATGATGGTGATGATGGAGATTCCTCAAGTGATGAAGAGGTTGAATCCATGGTGGCCGAGTACATGAAGAAGATCTTCAAGTATGTGAAGAAAGTCAACATGTACGGCTACAACGTCCACTTGAGAGAAGGGCATCATCATCAACACATCAAGTTCACCAAGATCGAGCACAAGCCCAATAAGAAGGTGGTCAAGGAGAGGAGACCAAGGCAAGAAGCAACTATCGCCGTCTGTGAGTGGACAAGTGGTGGAGAATCAAGTTCTTCTAGCTCAAGTGATGAATCAAGAAAGAACTTCACCACCCGCTTCATGCAAGGTCCTTCATCATCACTACACATGTGCCTTATGGCCAGAGGTATGGAGAGAAATGTAAGTGATGACGAATCCGACACCACCTCTCTCAATGATCTTGTTGAGCTAGTCCATGAGCAAAAAGGAATGCTTAAGAAACAAGCTAATGAAATTAAAGAACTCAATGCTCTCAATGATCTTAGTGCAACCCTTGCTACAAATTATGAACATTTGTTGTGCAAATTCAAATTGCTTAGCAAGGAGTGTGATGAGCTAAAATCTAAGCTTGAGAGCAATGAGACTAAAATAAGTAATTCCTTTGAGCTTGATGAATCATCTATCCCTTGTGCAATTCCTATCTCCAAGGTAGATGCTTCAACTTCTTGCATTGATTTAATTGATGAATCTTGTCGGTGCGGAATATGGTCCCGACACTAACAAGTAGATAGAGCCGAGGTCTATCCCTCAATGGTCGATGCTAAGCAACAAATGACACAGGGTTTTTATCCTGGTTCCGGCCGAGGGGGCCGTACGTCCAGCAGAGGTGTGCTCACGGCACTATATTGCTCAGCACCGGGGTGCACGTAGTGGGGGCTGCTACAAGCGAGGCGGGAGAGGAAGCGTGGCTTCCAAGTCCCTAGTAGAGTGGCTGAAGATGTTGTGGGAGAATAAGAGAGTGAGTGCACAGCGTATGTCAAGGGCTCTGGGTCTGTGGCCTTATGCGTGTCGCTGTTTTGTGTTTCCTGTCCCGTCGTCCCTGCGGCTGGGGGGTTCGTCCCCCTTTTATAGATCAAGGGGGAGGCGAACTACATGCATGCCACGCTATCTAGCTACGTGGAGAAGCACGTCGCGCTATGCTGTAGAGTGGGCGGCCGTCCGGGCGATCCTTGCAGCGATCTGGTCATCATGGCCTGACTTGTACCCGAACAGTGGCGGTTCGAGGGTAGGAGAGCG
This sequence comes from Cenchrus americanus, assembly GCA_947561735.1. Classification (NCBI taxonomy): domain Eukaryota; kingdom Viridiplantae; phylum Streptophyta; class Magnoliopsida; order Poales; family Poaceae; genus Cenchrus; species Cenchrus americanus. The sequence goes on along the minus strand of OX387239.1, from coordinate 253,238,146 downwards.
ACGAATGGCGGTGATGTCCTCCGATAGGCTCGAGGGAGGTGCGCGCGAGGCCGTACGGTGTACGGAGCGGGCGAACGGCGTTCCTTCCCGACGCGCTTCACGGGGGCTGCGGTCGTTGCTACGGGGCCCGGCGTGCGCACGCACGCGCGGGTACGGCGGCCACGCCGTTACGGTGGCGGGGATGGCGGTCCACCGGCCTAGCGCCTCCACCTAACCCCCGTAGGGTCACAAGAAAGTACATCGAGGGTGCGCCGGCCCCCTTTCGAGGGCTCGGCGTGTTAGCCGCATCGGGGCGTGCGCGCGGTGTCACGGGACGACACCGGCCGCCTTTGCACGGTCCCCTCCCACGGTGGCGGGGATGGGCTCCTCCCCGGGGAGTTGGTGCGGCGGCACCGGGGTGCGAGCCCCGGCGCATGATGGCGCCGTCTGCGGCGTCGGGGCATTAAATGCCCGTGTACGGGGCCGGCGCACGCGTGAGGGGCACCCTCGAGCGTGGCGGACCCCGGCCAAGGGCGGGGGCGTACCCCTCGAGCGAGGCGGAGCCTGCTCGAGGGAAGTGCTGCCCCTCGAGCGGGGCGATGCCCGCCGAAGGGAGCGCCGCCCCTCGAGCGGGCGATGCCCGCCGAAAGGGAGCGCGCGGCCTCGAACGAGGCGGAGCACGTTCGAGGGATCCTTACGTGGGCCGCCTCGATGGGCCGTCGGAGTCCCTGTGGGCCGTGTCCTGCATGGTTAGGCACCTGCATGGTTAGGCTAAACGTATTTGGGTTTCGTTGCGGGTTTTAAGTGAGGTTTTCCCCGTTGTTTAAGGGGACCCCTAGGGCTGTCCCCGACGTAGCCCCCGAGCATCTGTGGGTTTGCCATTGAGGCTCCCGCAGATGCTGGAACCTACTGATAGGACGTTCTTCCCTCCTTGTTCTGCGAACGCTTTCCGTGGGGCCGCGTCGGCGGGCCCGCGGGTCCGGCCCCGAAGCCTGCGGAGTGTGGGTACTCCTGCGGGGGGTTAACCGCGAGAATTTTGGTCAGGAGGCGTGGCACATATGCCAACCGGCATCGGCGGTATTTCGGCCGGCTTCGGGGGGGTGCACGCACCGCCGGCACCTGTCTCCCGGTGGGTGCGGTTTCAAGGAGGTGTAGCCGTGCGCCAAGCCCCCGAGCCTTGGCCCGTTCGAGGCGATCGGGTAGAGCACAGCGACTTGTTTTTTAACGCGCCCTCGCCGTCCCTCCGCGGGACGGAGGGTGAGGTTTCGCAACCCCCATCGAGCGGGTCGCGGATTGCGGATTCCTCGTCGAGCGCTAGCGGGTGGTTCAAGTGGACGTCCATGCCCCGTTCGATAAGGGTAGGGCTGCGCGGTCCGAGACACGTCCATGGAAGCGCTTGCGTGGGTTTGCTAGGTGGGGCTTGGTCCCGTTCGATAGGGACCGAGGGCGCGGAAGCTCTCCCTCGGTGGGATCCCCCGGCTGGGCGCCCTCGGCGGCTCTCGAACACGACATGTGGGGCACCCTCGAGCCGACGGGCTCGAGGAACGGCTCGAATGCGCGTGCCCTCGTCGTCCCTAACTCGCGATCCGTGGCGCTGTTCGAACCCGTCGAGGGTCGGGCTTCGGACCTCTGATCGGTAGGGCCGTGCGGGGGTGGCGCACAGGCGACCCCGGTCTTTTCACATTTGCGGCCGTCGAGGGGTGCTGGGCGAGCCAGCCCTCGAGGTGCTGGTTGGTGGCGTAGCGCGGCATGGGTGCTTGCGGTGCACCTTTACTTCAAGCGAGGCCACAGGTGACCCTCTCACGTGCGTGCCCTCTTTAGAGGGTTGATTTAGTTTCGAGCCGGGGGCTCGTGCCGCTCGAGGGTTTTACGTGGCATGGGTACCCGCGGTGCACCGCTCCACATCAGCGAGGTCCCGGGTACCTTCTCACGTCGATATCCCATCGAGGGCTGCCTGCGTTTTGGTCATCATGGCCTGACTTGTACCCGAACAGTGGCGGTTCGAGGGTAGGAGAGCAGCGAATGGCGGTGATGTCCTCTGATAGGCTCGAGGGAGGTGCTGACGCAGGCCCGTACGGTGTACAGGAGCGGGCAGAACGGCGTTCCTTCCTGACACGCTTCACGGGGCTGGAGTCGTTGCTACAGGGCCCGGCGTGCGCCTGCACGCGCGGGTACGGCGGCCACGCCGTTACAGTGGCGGGGATGGCAGTCCACCGGCCTAGCGCCTCCACCTAACCCTGTAGGGTCACAAGAAAGTACATCGAGGGTGCGCCGGCCCCCTTTCGAGGGCTCGGCGTGTTAGCCGTACTGGGGCGTGCGCGCGGTGTCACGGGACTGACACCGGCCGCACTGCACAGTCCCCTCCCACAGTGGCGGGGATGGGCTCCTCCCTGGGGAGTTGGTGCGGCGGCACCGGGGTGCGAGCCCCGGGCGCATGATGGCGTCGTCTGCGGCGTCGGGGCGTTAAATGCCGGTGTACGGGGCCGGCGCACGCGTGAGGGGCACCCTCGAGCGTGGCGGACCCCGGCCAAGGGCGGGGCGTACCCTCGAGCGAGGGCGAGCCCGCTCGAGGGAAGTGCTGCCCCTCGAGCGGGGCGATGACCGCCCGAAGGGAGCGCTGCCCCTCGAGCGGGGCGATGCCCGCCCGAAGGGAGCGCGCAGCCTCGAACGAGGCGGAGCCTGTTCGAGGGGATCCTTACGTGGGCCGCCTCGATGGGCCGTCGGAGTCCCTGTGGGCCGTGTCCTGCATGGTTAGGCACCTGCATGGTTAGGATAAACGTATTTGGGTTTCGTTGCGGGTTTTAAGTGAGGTTTTCCCCGTTGTTTAAGGGGACCCCTAGGGCTGTCCCCGACAGTAGCCCCCGAGCATCTATGGGTTTGCCATTGAGGCTCCTGCAGATGCTGGAACCTACTGATAGGACGTTCTTCCCTCCTTGTTCTGCGAACGCTTTCCGTGGGGCCGCGTCGGCGGACCCGCGGGTCCGACCCCGAAGCCTGCGGGGGTGAGGGTACTCTGCGAGGGGTTAACCGCGAGAATTTTGGTCGGGAGGCGTGGCACATATGCCAACCGGCATCGGCGGTATTTCGGCCGGCTTCGGGGGGTGCACGCACCGCCGGCACGCGTCTCCGGTGGGTGCGGTTTTAGAGGAGGTGTAGCCGTGCGCCAAGCCCCCCGAGCCTTGGCCCGTTCGAGGCGATCGGGTAGAGCCCGGCGACTTGTTTTTTAACGCGCCCTCGCCGTCCCTCCGCGGGACGGAGGGTGAGGTTTCCGCAACCCCCATCGAGCGGGTCGCGGATTGCGGATTCCTCGTCGAGGCGCTAGCGGGTGGTTCAAGTGGACGTCCATGCCCCGTTCGATAAGGGTAGGCTACGCGGTCCGGAGACACGTCCATGGAAGCGCTTGCGTGGGTTTGCTAGGTGGGGCTCGGTCCCGTTCGATAGGGACCGAGGGCGCGGAAGCTCTCCCCTCGGTGGGATCCCCCCGGCTAGCTGCCCTCGCTGGCTCTCGAACACGACATGTGGGGCACCCTCGAGCCGACGGGCTTGAGGAACGGCTCGAATGCGCGTGCCCTCGTCGTCCCTAACTCTGCGATCTGTGGCGCCTGTTCGAACCCGTCTAGGGTCAGGCTTCGGACCTCTGATCAGTAGGGCCGTGCGGGGTGGCGCCTGGGCGACCCCGTCTTTTCACGTTTGCGGCCGTCGAGGGGTCTGGGCGAGCCAGCCCTCGAGGTGCTGGTTGGTGGTGTAGCGCGGCATGGGTGCTTGCGGTGCCTGCTTTACTTCAAGCAGGCCCTGGGCGACCCTCTCACGTGCGTGCCCTCTTTAGAGGGTTGATTTAGTTTCGAGCCGGGGGCTCGTGCCGCTCGAGGGTTTTACGTGGCATGGGTACCCGCGGTGCCTGCTTTACATCAAGCAGGTCCCGGGTACCTTCTCACGTCGATATCCCATCGAGGGCTGCCTGCGTTTTGAGCCAAGGGCTCGTGCCGCTCGAGGGTTTTACGTGGCATGGGTACCCGCGGTGCCTGCTTTACATCAAGCAGGTCCCGGGTACCTTCTCACGTCGATATCCCATCGAGGGCTGTTTTCGTTGTGAGCTGAGGGTTCGTGCCGCTCGAGGGTTTTACGTGGCATGGGTTCCCGCGGCGCCTGCTTTACATCAAGCAGGTCCCGGGTACCTTCTCACGTCGATATCCCATCGAGGGCTGTTTTCGTTTTGAGCTGAGGGTTCGTGCCGCTCGAGGGTTTTACGTGGCATGGGTACCGCGGTGCTCCTCCGCGACATCAAGCGGGGTCCCGGGTACCTTCTCACGTCGATATCCCATCGAGGGTTGCCCTTGTCTCGAGCCAGGGGTTCGTCCCGCTCGAGGGTTCTCCTTGCTTGGCAAGGGACCCGATCATTTAATGCCTCGTAGTCGAGGCTGCGGTTTTTGCAGCGCGGGCGCGCCTTTTTAGGCGCTGCGGCCGTGCGCGCGCGTAGTGGGCGGCGTGGCAAGTGGACGTGACGGCTTTGCCTCGGCCCCTGCGGGTCTCCGACGTGATGATGGCCCGCCTACAGTGATGTGGCCGCTGCAGTCATGGTGGGGCCCGTCCGTCGGTGTGAACGGAAGATTCCCTGCAGTTAATGCGAGCGGGGCATCCGCTCCGGAGAGCTCGCCCATCGGCTTATAAATCTGAGGGGTGGAGGAGACGGCGGTTTTTTACCTTGACGCCTCATCATTTTCAGTCCCCCGCCCCTTCGTCTTCGCCTCGCTCTTGCCACCGCGCGGTGTCGCCGTTAGAGCTTTTCTTCCGTTCCTTGTCCTCCGTCCTCGCATTCCTTCGTCCTTCCTCATGGCACCGCCTCAGCTTCCCCTTACGATCCTGGAGCCGTATGCCTGGGAGAGGTCGACAGTGACGCGGCTGGCCCTTGGCGAGCTAGTCGCCGTCGGCTAGCTAGCGGCCAACGAAGAGGGACGTCCGGCGGAGTGGATAGTGCCGCCGGCGGCGGACCGTGCGCCCAACCCGCCGGAAGGCTATGTGGTCAGCTTTATCCGCTACCACGAGCGGGGCTTCAACGCACCGGCGAGCCGCTTCATGCGGGCGATGTGCCACCACTACGGAGTGGAGCTGCACAACTTCGCCCCCAACGCGATTTCGCAGGCGGCTACGTTCGTCGGCGTTTGCGAAGGGTACCTGGGGATCCCGATGGGGTGGGAGCTGCGGGTACACCTTTTCCGCGCGGAGCTCGTCACGCGGCCCACGACGGAGCCAAGGACCCGCCGCGCGGTGCGCGCCGGCGGGGATGTCGCTTGCCCCGCGGGGGCAATTCAAGAGCGTCTACATCCCCCCGCACCATGACGACGAACAACGCCGGTGGGAGCGGGGATGGTTTTATCCGCGCAACGCCGAGCCCGGCCTTCCCCCCTACACCGGCCGGGTGTTCAAGGAGAGGCCCGGCTCCCGGGGCTACGGGGGTGTCCACGCCCCGGCATCGGCGCGCGGCGGGGGTCGGTCTTGGCCGCGCGCTGCGCCGCTCGGCGACGATGGGGGCGAGGGCGGTGAGCGTCCTCGCCTTCCTCCATCATAGGCGGGTCGTGCCCTTGATGGAGAGGCCGCTCTGCATCTTCGAGATGACGAGGGCGGCCAACCCCATCGACTCGGCGAGGTCGCGGATGCTCCCGACGCCCCTCGAGCGGTCATATGCGCTCACCGGGCGCGGAGCGCCGTCGACACCCGGACGCCGCCGATGCCTGCGGGTCGGACCCCGTGGGACCTCGAGATGCTCCCCACCGGCCCGCTGGTGAGTTTGGTTTTCGATTTCGTTTTAGTTCTTTGTGTTGCTGTTGCCTCCTGACGCTCCCTTGTTGCTCCTGTGTGTAGCTGGTGACCTTCACCGTCGCCAAGTCCGTTCCGCCCACCCCCGACTCCCGCGCGGCCGGGCGGGGCGGCACAGCCGGCGGCGGCGGCGGAGGAGGCGGCGCGCAAGAGGGAGCACGCGAGGCGACGTCAAGCGCGTCACGATCGGCGGGCCGCGGAGTACCGGCGGCGCGAAGAGGCGGGGCTCTCCTCCCCCGGGACCGAAGAGTGTTCGTCCTCGGAGGAGGACGAAGAGGAAGAGGGCGAGGGGGAGGGCCCCTCGACGGTGGCGGCCGCGCCCCCGTCACCGGAGCCGGCGCCGGCGGCGAGGGCGGCAACGCCCGGGGTGGGCGCGGCGGCGCCCGCCGCCGGGCCATCGACATCGAGGGCGGCGCGTGCCGCGGGGCGCCGCCGCGCACGTCGGGGGCGCGCACGGCGAGCGCGCGCGCGCGCGCATCGAGCGTGTTTGCGCGCGGGGGGAAGCGCGCGCGCGCGCGCGGCGGCGTCGTCGGGGAGCGCGGCGGCGGGTGCACCCGCACGCGGGGCGAGCGTGCTGCGCACGCGGCGGCGCCGTCGGGGGCGCGGCATCGGGGCGTGACCGCGCGCGGGGGCGGGCGCGCCCACGCGCGCGGCGGCGCGCGTCCGGAGACGCGGCGGCGGGCGCGCCGGCCGCGCCCGGCCTCATCCGCTGAGGCTTCGAGGAAGAGGAAGCGCACCTTTTCCTCCTCGAGGTAAGGGGTTCGATCCTTCGCTCGGTTTGATTTGTTGACGATTAGGCGTTCTAACCCTCCGTTCGTGCCTGCGCAGGGTGGTGCCAACCGTGCCTCCCCTTGCACCAGCCAAGGTGCTGAGGACGGACGCGTCCATCCCCACCCGGCGGCGCTCGTCGAGGGTGCCGCGGGTGGGGACAAGCACGGCGGCGGCGGGCGAGAGTTCGCGAGGGTGCGGGCGAGGCCTCAAGGCCTCGGCTAGCGAGATCAACCCGCCGCGGCGCGGCTCGGCGGTCGGCGAGGAGCGGCCGGCGCCGGCCGCCGTGGGGGTGCGGCCGTGCCGGCGGCGGTGGTGGAGGCGCGGCCCGCGGGGGCTGTTGCTTGTGGAGGAGGCGGAGCGGGAGCAAACCGCGGCGCCCGTGGGCTGCGGTGGCGCGGCCGCAGGTGGTGGTCGCGGTGCCGCATCCGGCGCCCACGGCCGCGGAGGCGCGAGTGGAGGCGCCGGCGGAGGCAGCACGAGCGGCGGCGCCGCCGGCGTTCGCGGGCGGACGTGGTGGGAGGTCTCGGACGACTCCCCGCCGCCCGGGTGGGACCGGTGGGCCGGGCCGGCCCACGAACTCCCCCCGAGCCCCGAGAGGGGGCCCTAGTGAGGCGGCGCGAGGGTCACCTCGGTGGTGGGGGGTCGAGGACACGGCGCCGAGGCCTCGTCCTCCCGCGCCGGCCGCCCCCGCCCGTGGAGGGGGCCGTCGATGATCCCCCTGCGTTTGCCGACGCCGGGGGGGGAGCGAGAGCTGCGGGGCGAGCTCGGGAGCCACGGCGCTACGCTCAGCGCGCGCTAAACGAGGCGGCTGCGGTCCATGGCGGCCCGGCATGGCTCGTCTTCCAGGTTAGCCGTGGTTGCTCGTTCTCTCCTTTCTTTCGTTTGTGTATGCTGCCTTCGTGTCGTGGTACTTATGGGTCTTGATTCTATGATTACCAGGAGCTCGAGCGTCGCGCCCACGACAAGTACGACGCGTTCGACCGGGTGAACGCCGAGGTCCACCAGCTCCGGGAGCGGTGCAGCGCTTTCGACACGCTTGCCGACGCTCTCAGGTCCCCGGATAGCTGGCTAGCGTACCGGGCCCTGGCATGGCCTGACGAGCTGCCCGAGGGATCGAGGCAGGACACGGCGCGTCGCTCGAGCCTCGAGCGGGTGCGCGCAGCCCTCATCGATCGTGATGAGGCGCCGCGGCACGCGCGCGAGGACTTGGAGAAGACGCGGACGGCCGGCCGCCAACCGGGAGGCGGAGGTGGCGACCGTCCGCGCCGGAGCCCGGGAGCTTCGCTCGTCGCTTGAGGGGGCGCGGCGCGGCGGCCGCGGGGCGAGGAGCGGGCGCGCGAGCGCGGAGCGGCGGGCCAAGGAGGCCGACGACCCGAAGGCCGCCCTCGACGCCAAGGCCGCGGCCCTCGTCGTCGCGAGAGGAGCGGCTCCCGCAAGAGAGCACCGCCCGCCAAGGGGCTGAGGAGCGGGTCCAGCAGGGGCAAGCCGCCCTCACCGACGCCCGTGTCGCGCTGGAGCAGGAGCGCGCCGCCCACGAGGTGACGCAGAAGACCATGGCGGATCGGGACGCCAAGCTCTCCAAGGCCGAGGGCGAGGTGATTATGCTCAGCATCACCAATGCCAATCAGGAGATGTCCCTCCGGGAGCAGGGCGAGACCGTCGAGCGCCTCGAGGACGGCGGTCGAGGCCGTGCGCCGCGACCTCGAGATGGAGAAGAAGCAAGTCGAAGGTGAGCCACAGTCTGACTCTCGTCTTGTCGGTTTTTCGATTGGGAACTCGCATTCCCTTTTTCTGATTTATTTCCTGCCTTGGTGTTCCCAGGCTTGCGCCCCTGCTACGGGGCACGCGGCGAGAGCGGGCGGGCGGCGCAGGGCCTCCTACAACTCCTCCGAGCAGGAGATGCGGGAGCTGCGCGATGCGGCCCTCGAGACCTGCCGCGCCGTCGAGGAGGGCGAGGCACGGGCGGCAGCTCGCGGGCCAGCCGCCTGCGCGCCTTTGGTGGCCATGTCACCGAGCGGATGCGCGGGGCGCTGCAGCTGGGCATCCAGAAGGCCCTCGGAGTGGTGCGATCCCACTACGAGGTTAACTTCGAGGCGCTGGCGGAAGGCTACATCGTTCCCGAGGGCGTCGAGGATGAGGTGGCCATGGAGCGCATGGATGCGCTCGCTGCCGAGGCCGCCAGGTCGCCCGCCGAGGGCTTCGAGGAGTTCCTCTTTCCGGACGTCGCTGATGCTGCTGCTCCTCCCGCCTGAAAGCAGTTGGGCGCTAGGCCCGTTTTTTGTTTATGTGTATCAGTATTCTGGCCTCGTGGCCTTTTGTAAATAAACAAGTTGTTTCATGAACATGAGCTGTAAATGAAGTCGTTTGTTTATCACGCTTTTTGTTTCTCCTTCTTCCTGAGTAGATTCTAGTTAGGGGAGTTCGATTTTCGCAGGGGGCCCGCTGGGTTGGAGGCGAGAGAGAAGGGCCATATCCACGCGACGTAGGCTATCTCTGGCTCGCACGCTCCTGCCGCTGTGCCGCCTGCGCCCTGTTCGAATCGTGGCTCGAGGTTGAAGTAGGAAACAAACTTAGCGCGTATGGGTCGTTGCGTTTTTTGCGCGAAAAATGGGACTATTTTGGGGGGGATGTCCCCCGCAGTAGCCCCCGAGGGTAACTTGGGTTTCAGGGGAAAGCCGAGTTGCCCTTTTTATTGAGCTTAAAGCTTTTACATAGTTGCAACCAACTGGGGCGTTGGCCGTGCGGTTTTTACAACAAAAAATACTTGGAAGTCCTAGCTAAGGGTAGAAGCGACGTAGCTGTTGGATGTTCCAAGCGTTGGTGAGCTCTTCACCGTCCTCGTTGGCCAACTTGTATGTGCCGGGCTTGAGTACCTTCACCACGACGTAGGGTCCTTCCCATGGGGGCGATAGCTTGTGGCGCCCTCGGTTGTCTTGGCGTAGCCTTAGGACCAGGTCCCCTTCACTGAAATCCCGCCGGCGTATCTTGTGTGCTTGATAGCGCCTGAGGGACTGCTGGTACCTCGCGGAATGCATCAAGGCTACGAGGCGTGCTTCGTCCAGCTGGTCCAACGAGTCCTCGCGGGCTAGTTGGTTAGCATCGTCGTTATAGCCTCGAACCTTGGGCGACCCGTATTCTAGGTCCGTGGGGAGGACGGCCTCCGCGCCGTGGACTAGGAAAAACGGGGTGAACCCGGTGGCTCTGCTCGGGGTGGTCCTTAGGCTCCACACAACCGCTGGTAGTTCTTGGAGCCATTTCCGCCCAGATTTGTTCCATCGGTCGAAAATTCTGGGCTTTAGGCCTTGTAAGATCATGCCATTGGCACGTTCCACTTGGCCGTTGGTCTGTGGGTGCGCCACGGGCCCCAATCCACACGGATGTGGAACTTGTCGCAGAACTCCAAGAACTTCTTGCCCGTGAATTGGGATCCGTTGTCGGTGATGATGGAGTTTGGCACTCCAAAGCGGTAGACGATGTCGGTGAAGAATGTCACCGCCTGCTCTGCCCTTAGATTCGTGATGGGGCGCTCCTCCACCCACTTGGAGAACTTGTCGATCGCGACCAACAAGTGGGTGAAGCCCCCCCGGCGCCTTCCGCGGGGGCCGACGATGTCCGGCCCCCCACACGGCGAACGGCCATGTTACGGGGGGATGGTACGTAGGGCATGGGCGGGTAGGTTGGACTTGCGGGCGTAGAACCGGCACCCCCTCGCGGTGCGCACGATCTCGCCGCATCCGCGACCGCAGTGGGCCGCAAAAGCCCTAGCGGAACGCGTTGCCGACGAGGGGTGCGGGGCGCGGCGTGGTGGCCACGGATCCCCGCGTGGATGTCCCGCGGGAGCTCGCGCCCCCTCGGGGAATGGGCACGCATCGGCCGTAGGATGCCGAGGCGCGCGCTTCTACGGCCTCGCCGTCGACGAGGGTGAACGATTTGGCCATCCCGGCGATGCGTCGGCCGTGGCCGGTCCGCGGGGAGTTCCCCTCGAGCGATCCGGGCAATGTATTTCTCCCGCCGGTCCGCACGGACGGGGGCCGGCTCGATGTCCATCACGTCGGCCTCGTGGGAGCCGTACCCCTCGAGAAGGGAGAGCACGTACGCCTCGTTCGAGGGGTCCTCGTCCATGGGCTCCGCACCCGCTGGATTCGAGGGAGCCCCCGAGGGTTCGTTGTGATTCGAGGGGTAGGGCTCGAAGGCGACCGAGGGTTGAGCGATGTCGCGCGCGAAAACATTCGGGGGAACGGTGATCCGCCCGGACGCGATCTTGGCGAGCTCGTCCGCCTCTTCGTTGTACCGGCGGGGCACATGGTTGAGCTCGATGCCGTAGAACTTGTCCTCGAGGGCTCGCACGGCTTTGCAGTAGGCCTCCATCTTGTCGTCGTGACAGCTCGCGTTCTTCATGACTTGATCAATCACGAGCTGCGAGTCGCCCCTTACGTCGAGGCGTTTGACGCCTAACTCAATGGCGATTTTGAGGCCGCGAGAGGAGGGCCTCGTATTCGGCCATGTTGTTAGACGCGGGGAAGTGGAGGCGCACCGCGTACCGCATGTGTTCCCCGAGGGGTGACACGAAGAGCGAGCCCGCGCCCACCCCCCGTTTTCATCACCGAGCCGTCGAAGAACGAGTCCGGCCTCCGCTTGGATTTGTGGCGGCGGCAGCTGCGTGTCCGTCCATTCGGCGACGAAATCCGCCAAGATTTGGGACTTGATGGCCTTGCGCGGGGCGTAGGTGAGCGTCTCGCCCATCAGCTCCACGGACCACTTGGCGATCCTGCCCGCTGCGTTGGGGTTGCGGATGATTTCTCCTAGTGGGAAGGAGGAAACCACCGTGACCGGGTGGGCCTCGAAGTAGTGGCGGAGTTTGCGCCGCGCAAGAACCACTGCGTACAGCAACTTCTGTACCTGTGGGTAGCGCGTCTTCGTGTCCGAGAGGACCTCGCTGATGTAGTAGGCGGCCGCTTCACGGGCAAGGCATGCCCTTCCTCCGTGCGCTCCACAACGATCACGGCGCTCACCACCTGGGTGGTCGCGGCCACGTAGAGCCGCAGGGGGCTCGCCGTCCCGCGGCGGCGTGAGGATTGGGGCGTGCGTCGAGACGCCTTCGGCTTGTCGAGCGCATCCCGGGCCTCGGTGGTCCGGGAGAAGCGCTCGTGCTTCTTGAGTAGGCGGTAGAGGGGCGGGCCCTTCTCACCGAGCCGCGAGATGAAGCGGCTCAAGGCGGCAAGGCACCCCAACACCTTCGCACCCCCTTGAGGTCCCGGATCGGACCCATCCGTTCGAGGGCCGCGACCTTTTCAGGGTTGGCCTCGATTCCCCGCTGGGAGACGATGTATCCCAGGAGCATGCCTCGCGGCACTCCAAAGACACATTTTTCGGGGTTCAACTTGACCCCATTGGCCCGTAGGCAGTTGAACGCGACGCCAAGGTCGCCAACCAGGTCGTCCGCCTTCCTGGTCTTTACGACGATGTCGTCCACGTACGCTTCGACCGTCCGCCCGATGTGATCCCCAAAAACGTGCTGCATGCAACGTTGGTACGTTGCACCCGCGTTTCTGAGGCCAAATGGCATCGTGACGTAGCAGAACGTCCCGAACGGTGTGATGAACGAGGTCGCGAGCTGGTCGGACTCTTTCATCTTTATCTGGTGGTACCCGGAATAAGCATCAAGGAAACAGAGCAGTTCGCACCCAGCCGTTGAGTCAATGATTTGATCAATGCGTGGCAAAGGAAAAGGAACTTTAGGACATGCTTTATTGAGACTAGTGTAGTCTATACACATCCGCCACTTCCCATTCTTTTTCTTTACAAGCACGGGGTTTGCTAGCCATGTTGGGTGGAACACCTCCTTGATGAATCCGGCCTCGAGAAGCTTTCGCAGCTCCGCTCCGATTGCCCGTCGCCGCTCCTCGTCGAAGCGGCGGAGCCGTTGCTGTACGGCGCGAGCATTTGGCAGGATGTCAAGGCAGTGCTCGGCGACTTCCCTCGGGATGCCTGGCATGTCCGAGGGGCTCCACGCAAATATGTCGGCGTTGGCACGGAGGAAGTCGACGAGCACCACTTCCTATTTGGGGTCGAGGGTGGAGCTGACCCTCAACACCTTGCCCTCAGGGGCCGAAGGGTCGAGGGGGACCCCCTTGGTCTGCTCCGCGGCCTCGAAGGTGCCTGCGTGCTTGGCGGCGGAGTTGAGGTCTCCGTTGACCATCTTCTCCAGCGTGTTCACCAGCGCTTCATCCAGCGCCAGTGCCTCTGCGTGCTCCACGCATTCGACATCGCAGTCGAACGCGTGCTCGATCGACGAGCCGACGGTGATGACGCTGTTCGGGCCGGGCATCTTCATCTTTAGATAGGTATAATTGGGGACCGCCATGAATTTGGCATAGCAGGGTCGCCCAAGTATAGCATGGTAGGCCCCTTTGAACCCCACCAACTCGAAGGTGAGGGTCTCCTTGCGGAAGTTCTTAGGGGTGCCAAACCGGACCGGTAAGTCGATCCGCCCAAGGGGTTGAGCTCGCTTGCCGGGCGCGATGCCGTGGAACGGCTTCGTGCCGGGCCGCACTCGGTCCAATCCGATCCCCATCGGGCGCGGCGTATGCGCGTAGAGGATGTTGAGGCTGCTGCCTCCGTCCATGAGGACCTTCGAGAACCGGGCGTTCCCGATGATGGGGTCAACCACCAGCGGGTACTGGCCCGGGTTGGGGACACGGTTTGGGTGGTCCTCCCGGCTGAACGTGATGGCGTCCTCCGACCAATTGAGGAAGGACGGAGGCGCCCTCTCAGCGGCGAGGACCTCGTGCCGCTCCTTCTTGCGTTGGCGTGTCGACATGTCGACGGTTGGCCCCCCAAAGATGAGGAACACGTTTTCGACGGCGGGGAAGCTGCCCACGTCGCCATCGCCTTCGTCTTTCTTGGTCTCTGCCTCCTTCGCGGCGGCACAGCCGTAGAATTTCTTGAGCATGTCGCACTGCTCAAGGGTGTGATGCACTGGGGTCTTATGGTAGGGACATGGCTTCTTCAGCATGTCGTCGAACACCCCCGGGCCTCGAGGGGCCGGTCGAGGGCCCCGTCGAGCCGGGTCGACAGCGAGGGCCTCGGCGTTGCCGGCCGTCGCGTCCTCGCTCGCGCGCCTCGCGGCGCGGCTTTTTCCCCCCCCTTCTTGCCCGGCTTGTCGTTGCGGTGCGGCTCCTTGGACTTGCTGCCCTCCGCGGGGCGCGTCCTCGGAGCGCTTGCCCTTTTTGCCGTTGAAGATCGCCCCCCACGGCCTCCTCCCCCGGAGGCGAAGCCGGTGGCGATGTCGAACGGCTCGTTGGAGTCCGCGGGCGGGCCGCGTCCCGGCTCCCGCACGAGATCCCGCACGTGGTGCCCTCGAGGAAGGCATGCACGATTTCGGACCGCGCCACGGCGGGGAGCTCCGTGCGGCGCTTGGAGAAGCGCCGTATGAAGTCCCGCGGCGACTCGCCGGGCTTCGCGTGCGGGAGCGCGGGTACCATGAGTTCCCAGGGCGCACGTATGTGCCCTGGAAGTTGCCCACGAATGTGTGGACCAGGTCGTCCCAGTTATGGATGCGGGCGGCGGGCAAGTGCTCGAGCCATGTCCTGGCCGCATCGCCAAGATGTAGGGGCAGGTTGCGGATGATGACCTCGTCGCTGGTGGCCCCGCCCAGCTGGCAAGCCAAGCGGTAGTCGTTGAGCCACACGCGGGGGTCCGTCTCCCCGTTGTACTTGACGATCGTCGAGGGTTGGCGGAAGCGTTGGGGGAACGCGGCCGCGCGAATCTCCCGGCTGAACACACGGGTGCCCGGGGGCTCCGGTATCGGGGAGCGGTCCTCGCCGCTGTCGTAGCGCCCACCCCGTCGAGGGTGGTAGCCCCTTGCCGCTCGTGCGTCCGCCTTGCTGGTGTGCCTAGCGTTGATGACGTTGCGAGCGTCGCCATCCAGTGCCCTGCGCGCGTCAAGGAGTCGCTCCTTGGCCGGCGTGCGCCCTTGCTCGGCGGGTTGCCCCGCTGGTCCCCCCGCGTGCACCGAGGGTTCGCCTCCCGGCGCGGCTTCATCGCCCCGCGCATCCCCCTGTTGGCGGATGCGTGAGGCCGAGCTCTCGGCCTGCTGGACGGCCGCTTGCTCGATGAGAGTTTGCACCTCGCGGTGCATGTCTCGAGCCTCGGGGGTCGAGGGTGCTGGCATAGCACGCAGCAGTGTCGCGGCGGCGACGAGTTTCTGGCTCGCCCGCGGGGGTACGTCCACGTTTTCGACGTTGGGGACGGTGTTGATGCGGTCGCGGACCTGTTGGCCCAGCTCCCGCGCGCGTTCGCCGCGCGCAGAGGCTTCCCCTGCCATTGAGGCGCAGAGCAACCGCACCGTTCGGTATTCCTCCGCCAGCTTGGCCTCGAGCTCACTGGCTTGGGCTAGCTGTGCGTCGGCGTCGGCCCCAGCAGGAGCGCTTGGCCTCCGCGGCCGGCGCGCGGCGATCCCCGGGGCGGGTGTGACCTCCCCGTCTCCCGGCGCCCACCGCACCGGCGGCGTTGGCGGGTCGTTGGTGATGGCGGCGCGGCTCTCCCGCGCGGGGTCGTAGCTCCCCGTGCTGGAGTCGTCGGAGCAGCCAAACCAGTAGTCCGCGGCGTCGAGGAATCGCCGGAACGCGACTGGGTCTGGCACGCCGGAGAAGTCCCACTCCGCGTATCCGTGGCGGTTGGCGGGTGGCATCGTGTCGACGGAGCCCAGGGATGACTCGTCCCCTGCTGAGGCGCCGGGGTCCCTGGCGACGAAGACGTGGCGGCCAGGCGGAACCCTGCGCATCGTCGTGTTGACGTTGGCGTTGTAGGCCGTCGTAGCGCCCCGCAGCCCGATGGGGATACGCGGTCCGAGACTGCGCGCCGTCCCCGCCGGGCGGTGGCGGTCGTGGTGGTCGGCGCACCGCGGCCGGGCGGCGGCGCGCTCGCCCGCCGCCGCTCGGACCACACCCGACGCGAACGCCGCCCGAGCGACGGTGGCGTCGTGGCGCCGACGGGCCCGCGGCATCCGTGCTGCTGCGCGGCGCCCGCGCCGTGGTGGTGCGCGCGGCGGGGGCCAAAGCCGACTCGGCCTCGGCGGCGCGCGCGGAGCTCCTCACGGTTGGTGAGGCGCATGAGATAGCCGTTCCCCGTGGCCTGAAAGTTCAGGTCCCCGAAGCGGATTTCGAACCCGGCTGGGAGGGGGTCTGAGCTACCCATGCAGTAGCGTGTAGCACGATACTCAGTGCGAATC
Organism: Cenchrus americanus; assembly: GCA_947561735.1. Taxonomy (NCBI): domain Eukaryota; kingdom Viridiplantae; phylum Streptophyta; class Magnoliopsida; order Poales; family Poaceae; genus Cenchrus; species Cenchrus americanus. Next base: position 253,222,350 of record OX387239.1, on the reverse strand, counting down.
ACCATGGAGGGAGTTGATGGAATGACCTTAGGCACTCGATTGCCCCACGGTGGGCGCCAAATGTCGGTGCGGAATATGGTCCCGACACTAACCAGTAGATAGCGCCGAGGTCTATACCTCAATGGTCGATGCTAAGCAACAAATGACACAGGGTTTTTATCCTGGTTCCGGCCGAGGGGGCCGTACGTCCAGCAGAGGTGTGCTCACGGCACTATATTGCTCAGCACCGGGGGTGCCTGTAGTGGGGCTGCTACAAGCGAGGCGGGAGAGGAAGCGTGGCTTCCAAGTCCCTAGTAGAGTGGCTGAAGATGTTGTGGGAGAATAAGAGAGTGAGTGCACAGCGTATGTCAAGAGCTCTGGGTCTGTGGCCTTGAGCGTGTCGCTGTTTTGTGTTTCCTGTCCCGTCGTCCCTGCGGCTGGGGGGTTCGTCCCCCTTTTATAGATCAAGGGGGAGGCGAACTACATGCATGCCGCGCTATCTAGCTACGTGGAGAAGCACGTCGCGCTATGCTGTAGAGTGGGCGGCCGTCCGGGCGATCCTTGCAGCGATCTGGTCATCATGGCCTGACTTGTACCCGAACAGTGGCGGTTCGAGGGTAGGAGAGCAGCGAATGGCGGTGATGTCCTCTGATAGGCTCGAGGGAGGTGCTGACGCAGGCCCGTACGGTGTACAGGAGCGGGCAGAACGGCGTTCCTTCCCGACGCGCTTCACGGGGCTGGAGTCGTTGCTACAGGGCCTGGCGTGCGCCTGCACGCGCGGGTACGGCGGCCACACCGCGCGTGGCGGGGATGGCGGTCCACCGGCCTAGCGCCTCCACCTAACCCCCGTAGGGTCACAAGAAAGTACATCGAGGGTGCGCCGGCCCCCTTTCGAGGGCTCGGCGTGTTAGCCGTCATGGGGGCGTGCGCGCGGTGTCACGGGAGTGACACCGGCCGCACTGCACAGTCCCCTCCCACAGTGGCGGGGATGGGCTCCTCCCCGGGGAGTTGGTGCGGCGGCACCGGGTGCGAGCCCCGTGCGCATGATGGCGCCGTCCCGCGGCGTCGGGGCGTTAAATGCCCGTGTACGGGGCCGGCGCACGCGTGAGGGGCACCCTCGAGCGTGGCGGACCCCGGCCGAGGGCGGGGGCGTACCCTCGAGCGAGGCGGAGCCCCGCTCGAGGGAAGTGCTGCCCCTCGAGCGGGGCGATGCCCGCCCGAAGGGAGCGTTGCCCCTCGAGCGGGGCGATGCCCGCCCGAAGGGAGCGCGCAGCCTCGAACGAGGCGGAGCCTGTTCGAGGCGATCCTTACGTGGGCCGCCTCGATGGGCCGTCGGAGTCCCTGTGGGCCGTGTCCTGCATGGTTAGGCACCTGCATGGTTAGGCTAAACGTATTTGGGTTTCGTTGCGGGTTTTAAGTGAGGTTTTCCCCGTTGTTTAAGGGGACCCCTAGGGCTGTCCCCGACAAATCTTGCTCACCATCTTGCAATGAGAATGTTGTTGTAGAAACATGTGATTGTCTCATAGGCAAGAAAAATGATGAGCTCAAGCAAGAAGTGAAATGGCTCCGAGAGAGGTTGGCAAGCTTGATGGCCAAGGGAAAGAACGATGAAGCACAAGTAGACATCTCTCAAGACATGAAGAGCAAAGTCCAACCTTCTCAAGATAACCGTGATCCCATGGTGAAGAAGCTTGAGAAGGGTGCAATCGTGACTTGCTACAAGTGTCATGGAGAAGGGCACAAGTTCTACAAATGCCCTCAATTTGTCAAGAAGATGGACCAGGGCAAGAAGAAGTTGAAGCCCACGATCAAGAGCTCCCTCATCTACACCAAGCCCAACCGTAAGAACAAGACCAAGAGCAACACCTACGTCATCAAGAACAAGGCTAATGGCAAGGTGCTTGCACACAAGGTTGGGAAGATGAAGGAGGAGCGGGGTTGGAACCAACCCATTTGGGTGCCCAAGGAAGTCATCATCAACATGAAAGGGCCTCAAATGGTTTGGGTTTCAAAGGCCACTTGAAGGACTTGAGTGTGGGGACTTGGGAGGCTTGGCACAAAGAAGTTGTGGAAATTCATGCCTACAAGCCAAGCTTGAAAGCTGGACATGTGTTGCCCAAGTTCCCCGGTTGAGGTAATGGAAACTAGAACCTATCTCATGTATCATTGTAGCTCCATTGCCTTGTTTAGGTTGCATTTGTTGCAATGTTTACATATGGTAGGTTGCTTGTGTCATGTGCTAACCCATGAGCAACCTACATGGATTGATTAGTGTGTCGGAAAGCTACACTTGTTCTTTCATGGTGCATGTTTTCATATATATCTCTTTGCATCATGAGCAAGCTATAGGGTTAGCTTCCCTTTTGTTGTCATAAACAATGTGCATACATTTGGTTGGTTATTCAAACACTAAATGCACATATTTAGGGGGAGCTCATCCTATGGTTTGGTTATGGGACTAACATTGTTTCAAGCCTATCTTATGTAGTCCCTTGGCGACGCGTTCCGGTGTGGTACTTCATTCTAAGAGAATGCTATTTCACTCTCAATGTGATCTAACATCTCTAAAAGGGTGAATATAGCAATATGAGCTTCATTCTATTGAGTCATGTCCTTGCGAGCTTATGTCTCTATATAAGTTCAAAGGCAATGTACTCATACATTCTTAATCCTTGTGGTACCCCAAATGTCTTCTATGCAAGCTTCTTTCAAGTGGTGTCACCTAGTGATATCATTTTCAAGTGGCTCATCTCAATGTGGTGCCAACAAGGTAGAGAAAATCATCCCCCGGAGGTATGCAATGATCAAAAGACTACAAGTGATATCTACAAGTGGTAATGTAACAAGAACCCATTTGTCTTATCTCTTGTCCTTTAAGCTACCTCATTGCACGATATGCTCTAAGCTTCCTTGTCTTACAAGTTTATAGTTGTGCACTTGTTTTTCACGCTATCTTTGTGCACACACTTAGGGTGAGCTTAGTTTGTATCATGCTAGTCTCATGAGCTTGTGATCCATCTTAGTTATTCTCACATGTGGTATCTTCATTGATATCATACATAAGGATCATGGTTCATGCGGCTTTGTCCCTTGTATTTAACCTTTCTCTTTGTGCTATGTTTGCTAGGACTTGCTAGTTTTCTTGGACCCATTTTGCTTTGGACTTTTTGGAGATTTTATTCCAAAGGGGGAGAATGTGAGACCAAAGCAAGCTAGGTTCCAAGGATATGAGACCAAAGGGGGAGAATGTGAACAGAGGAAGGGAAGATCAAAAAGGGGGAAGTTTGATCTAGGTGGAGTTTGGATGATGGTAAGCATCCAAGCAAGTGTAAGTGGTTCTAATTCTATCAATTTTTGCAAATTTATGCTTGCTTTGGTTGTGTTGTCATAAATCACCAAAAAGGGGGAGATTGTAGGGAACATGGCCTCATATTCCATTAGTTCGAGTTTGATTTTGGTGATTCATGACAACATGATCATTGGGACTAACCATATTGTTTTAGCATGTCTTTGTAGACACTTCTAGGTCCCAAGGATGCAAGAAAACCACATGCCAAAATGAGAAAATAAAGGGTCAAAACCGAGCAAGAAAGCAAAAGAAAAGACACCATCGGATGAACCAACGGTATCAATATAGCAAGCGTCGGTGCAATCGTCGGACGAGTTGGTACACAGGATGAAACGCTAGGTACCGTCGGATGAACCGACGGTCCATTTCCTAGTAGCGTCGGACGAGTTGCAGAGGAAGAGCAGCGAAGACAGTAGCACCGGATGATCTGACGGTCTGAGTAGGGACACTATCGGTCTATCCGATGCTTAGTTTGAATTCATACAGAGACGCGCCAAGACAAAGCCTTCAGCATCGGATGATCCGACACCTTGGTCAAGGTGAAGCGTCGGTCTATCCGACGGTCGCGTGGAAGTTAACAGAGGCGACTTGGCCACGGGATCTTCAGCACCGGATGAACTGACGCACCGTTGGTGAATAGCGTCAGAGCAGGTGTGTCAGAGAAGTCATGTGCGGTGGAGGCAACGGCTAGTAGCACCAGATAAACCGACGCCCAGAAAAAATAGCGTCGGATCATCCGACGGTACTACTTTCAGCAGCTTTTAGCCAACGACTAGTTTGATGCCTTGGGCTATTTATACCTCCTCCACTCGCCCATTTGAGGTTGCTGGATTGTGTGGAAGTGCAGAAGAGTTCAAGACACATTGAAGATCATATCCAATCCATCCAAGTGCTTAATTGCTCATTCTTAGACTTGCATATGCTTTGCGTATGTGCTTAGTGCTAGGCTTAGCTTAGAGCTTAGTGAGTGCAAGGTTGTGCCAACCTTGTGAAGTGATTCTTGAGTGAATCAAGTTGTACAAGGTTCGCTGGAAGCCTTGGGGCCAAAGTGGCTCACCGGCAATTGTCATCGACCCTCCGGCTTGGTGTGGAGCGGCGAGGACACTTTGTGCGGGGGACGTGGAGACCCCCTTTCTTAGTGGAGAAGCTCCTTAGTGGAGGCAGCATCAAGGTGACCAATTGAGCTTGGCAAGTGCCTAAGTGGCTAGCCTTTGTGGCGAGTCAAGTGGTGCTCTTGGGAGAGACTTGGTGACCGGAAAGCAATACTCTTGTGTGAGTGCTTCAACGTGGACTAGGGGTGTCTTAGTGCCTACCGATACCACGGGATAAATCGCGTGTCAAGAGTTTGCTTCCTCTCATCCCCTTTACGTTTCTGCATTTACTCTATTGCAATCTTTGCTTGTCTTTACTTTCCTAGAGTAATATCATGCTAGGAATGGCTATAGGTTGCAAACCTTGTTTTGGGATGGGAGTTTCACACTAGAACAACCCTAGTTGCACATCTAGATAGCATGATCTAGTTAACCTTTGTGCAAAAATAGTGAAGCCATAGGTTAAGGTTTTAAGTTGCCTAATTCACCCCCTCACACTCTTAGGCTAACGAGCACCGATTCCTTACAGAAGAGCCCGAGTTCGAGAACCACATGACTGAACAACCGCTGTCAGGACCAGCTTCCGGCATGTTTATAACATCTACACCCGCCGGGAGATTCGTCTACTGGCCAGACCGCAAGCCCGCAGACCTGACAGACGGGAACTCACGCTGCGTCGCCTACCTCGACTCACTTCCCTTCCAGGAGGGAACACCGCTAGCTCCAGCTGAGGAGCACACTCCAACAGAGGTGGCGACTTCCGACTCCAGTCTCGGCACCCCCGATCGCCAAGTCTTCATGGCCGCTGGTGAGACGCCGGGACCCTCAGGGACACGCGCTGACTGATATCTCGAGGATATCTCAGTAGACGAGTTGTCTGCCAATGCACCTACAGACGAAACCGATGACAACAATAACGCCCGACGTGAACGCAACAGAAAACAGAATGAACGACGCCGACGTGTCCGTGAGACCCTACCCATACGAATCTCGCAGAGGCTCTCGACCAAGTCGAAAACCGGGTGCACACTACCCCAGAGTAGTGCCTCATGTCTATCACCATAATAGCACGTCAAGCTCAGGGGATGCGCGCGGGAGAAGTCATTGCCAAGCTCGCGGAGGACGCATACTTCATGAGAGTTGACAACAGAGTTGCTCAAGTGCCTCCCGTCAGAACTCGCCAACCCGACAACGAAGCCACAAGTCCCAGTCTAGCTGACAACAGACGCAACCGCACTCGAGGAGAACTACCGGCTAACCCCAACCGTACTCGGGCATCGGTCGGTGGACCTTCTCAGGGTGGCAACAGCGCCGAAGGCGCCGGCGGTAACCGCGATGTCGTTCCTCACCGCGATCCTGGTGGCGGAGGCAGCGGCGGCGGGAGCTCCTCACATGGGGCTGGAAGGAGGGCCGGTGGCGGGGGCGATCGCGGAGGCCGAGGCCACGCAGACAGCCATGTCACCGGTGTCTCATACGGCGGCTACGATGCCCGTCGCAGAATCGAGGAAATTCGACGCAACAAATCCACAGGCGAGAACGACGGCTTCCCCGCCTTCTCTGCTCGACTTCGCAATCTGCTGCTCTCAGAGAAATTCAAACCTCTGGGGATCACCAAGTACGACGCGAAGCAAGAACCAATACAGTGGCTTAGGTGCTATGCCCTGTCCATCGAGAACGTTGGTGGCAACAACGACACGAAGTGTCTCTACTTCCCCTTCGGCGTGGACCAAGCTCCACTTACATGGCTCGAGTCACTCGAGAAGTACTCGTTCGACAAGTGGGACCAGCTCAAGGAGAAGTTCACCAGCAACTTCGCGGGCGCCATGGGACGCTCGGGTACTCGCATGGACCTAGCCATGGTGAAGCAGGAACAGGTGAAGGACCGATACGACGAACCAGAGAAGGGGGGAGTGAATGGGAGCCGATAAAAATTCTTCTCGAAGGAGATGGAAACTCCAACAAGATGAACACGGCTTCTAACACACGTCACCGACTCACTACCCAAGTTGGCCAAGCCCACGTAGCCACTGGAGTGCCACTGGACCTAGGAACCAACACACACACCCTTCCGACCCGAGAACACAGCGGAACACCAAACCTCGAGTCCACTGACCAACACCGGTAAGACCGGTGAGCACCACCGGTCAGACCGGTCCCTGCTGGTGAAACTGAGCAACTTTCACTAAATGGTTCCACACCGGTTAGACCGGTGCGACGCACTGGTCAGACCGGTCACAGCCTGAAAGCCCCCAAAGCACCAAACAGGCTAACCGACCTCCAAACTGACCCAAACTCGAAACAGTAGCAACACAGGAAAACAGAGAACACACCCAGACGTTCACCCAAGCAAAAACCCACCGAGGGTTACACCGGTCAGACCGGTCAAGAGCACCGGTCGACCCGGTGTAGCTCGGCGGCTCGGGATGAACAAAGACCCGCGGGTCAACTCCCCCAAATCCAAACCTCGATCTCCCGAATCGCTCCACGGACTTGAACAAGACTTTGGGGATATTAGGAAGACCTCATGAGGAGTCCATAGCCAAGTTTAATACCACCAAAACTCGTCCAAAAACGAGGAATCGAAGAAATCCCGCCAAGAACACCTCAAACCCTAGAACCCGGAAAAACCCAAAATCGAGCTCCTTTACTCACGGATTTGGGAGGGGAATCACAGCCCAAAGAACCACAAAGGGTTCCCTCAAATTTCCCCCATCAAATCCCCAAGAGAAAGGTCCCGAAAACAACCCAAAGAAATCACCAAGAGAGGGCTCCGAAAATCACCACCAAGAGCAACCGGGAACAACACATCCAAACCTTGACGAACCACGCCGAATCATCTATACATGCAACAAAGGTTCTTAAAAGGTCTAGCTTGCCGCCCGATCATCCAACCCTCTCACAAGATCTCACCATGAAGCTCTCAAGCTAGTCCTATGGAAATCCTAAGAAAATAGGAAGGGAAAATAGGAAAGCAAATGAACTAGGGTTCCAAGGCTTGGCTTCCATCCTCTCACCTCTTGGGTTATATGGAGGCAACCGAAAGTCTAAAATGCCCTTTCCTAATAACTAGGGATACATGCCCCTCAAGGGCGGATTTGGAAGTCTCCATGTCTTCACCATCGGACGGATGCACGGCGACCGCACCCTGCGTAGCCTCGACGCAAGCCATGCGATCCCGACCCGTGTCCTCCGTTTCGAAGTCTCCGGACTGCGTCGTCGCACACCGGTCAGACCGGTGCTCCCCACCGGTCAGACCGGTACCCACCGGTCAGACCGGTATGGCGCTGCTGCAGCTCCGTCTTTGGTTCTTCGGTTTTGGCTTTGTGGATCAACCAAGGAACCCAGTGGTTTTCTGGTGAACCACCGGAAACCCCGCGAACTCGGTGTAGCCTCCGCCAATCTCCACTCATGACTTGGCTCCCACGTAGTCCCGGCTCGACCTTGGTTTTGTGGCTCTACCAAGAAGCCGTCCATGACTTCATCTTGCTGTTCATGCCACCATGTGGCCCGCACTTGACCCCGCTGGCCACCGGGTCCCTCGAACGAAGCCTACTTGTCTTCTCCACACCTGGAGGCCTCACCGGCGACGACCTTTCACGCTTGTTCTTCACCTGCACCAACACCAGTCAAGCCGCAACCTGCAACTACAATACTTAGCCAAGAATCAGTCCACACAACGTTGTCAATCACTCATCACACAAGGAAGCGACCATCCACCGGTCCTCGAACCACACATGGTCCTCAATCTCCCCCTTGATGAGTGCATTGACAACACCCACAAAAAGTAACAAGAGAGAAAAGAAAAAGAAAAGAAACGAACAAAAAGAAACTCCAACCAGCGATCGAAAGACAAACAAAGGCAAAGACCAAGATCACTTGAAGAAGACAGGTCTCGGACCCCTTCGGCAAGGGCAACAGCTCGACACATCCGAGACAAAAAATAAAGCTCAAGCAAAGAGCGCGAACCACCGAACCAAAGCTCAAACACCACAAAGAGCTCCCCCTGCACACATGCAAGCTCCCCCTGAACCAATGCACCTCCCCTGGATGAATTCATGCAAACCAGCTGAAAACAGGGCAGCTGCAGCAACTTCAGCTCACACCGGTCAGACTGGTCATCACCACCGATCAGACTGGTGCCTAAGATGTGCACAGGATCAGCACTCACACCGGTCAGACCGGTGACCGCGACCGGTCAGACCGGTGCACAACAGAGCCCAGAAATGGCTCGAAACCACCTGAAAACCTTCTAAATGCGTCCAACAAGCCATTTCAAGCTCAAACTTCTCCCCCTTGTTGACAATGCATGAATCAAGCCAAAAATGCAAAAAATTTCAACCTAGAGCTTCTCAAATAGACAAAATTCAACAAAGAATGCTACACATGTCCAAATGAGCAAGTTAGATACTCTACAGCTTCGTATCGATCTCAACTACATGATCACCAAGTTTCACAACCATTTGACGAAGCTAAGATGGATTTTGGCAATTTTGCGAAAAACTTGCCTCTCATGAGCAAAGTCCTAAACATGATCAAAGCATATCAAAATGGCAAAGCCACACAAACTTCATGCTAGGACAGCCATTCTAATCATAAGACCATCACAAACACCCACAAGCACCTCATGTCATGTCAAAGCCACCGAGCCATGTGCCTACTTCTATGTATGAGACTTCTCATTGGTAGGCATCATGCAACGGTTTAGCACCCAAAGCAAATTAAATTTAGCACATATGACATGGGAGCACATTTTCCAAGCATTTTTCATTTCATTTTCAGATTTAAAAATGGTACATGAAATGTCTTTGCGACAAAAAGGAACTTATGCCCCTCCACAAGATGAAGCAAGAGGGCTAAACATTCATGATGGCAAATGAGCCTTTGGCCCCATATGATCAATAAACTAGCTATCCAACCACAAATTAAGCATAGCAAGGCCACTAAAACATGTCAAGATCATATAAAGGCATTTACACATGAGAGAGCATACATGTGACATTTTCAAAAACATAGCCATCAACCATGGATTATTCATCAAAATCATCAAGAGCTAAGCCAAACTAACCATAGCGTACCAAACAAGCTCACAAAGACATAAATAGCATTCCATGGTGAACAATGTATATAGGAGAAGCTTTTCCTATCCAATGCATATGATACAAAATGCATGCAATCTAAGATACAAGGATGCCTATACATCATGATACATATGCCATGCCAAATGCAAGAAATGCACAAAGGAAACTATACATATGCTACAAAGGAGCTCCCACACACCCAACTCAAGAAATCAAACACACACCAAGTTCCCCCCGCAAACGAGTGAAAGTTGCTTGATCTAGGGGTTTGGTGTAAATATCGGCTAGTTGGTCATGTGTGGGTACATGGATCAAAGCTATCTTTCCTTTCTCTACGTTGTCTCTCAGAAAATGATACCTCACTTCTATGTGCTTGGTTTTGGAATGGAGCACTGGGTTCTTTGCAACGCTTATGGCACTGGTGCTATCACATTGAAGTGGGAAATGGGTATACTCCTCACCAAAGTCACTCATGGTGTATGAAATCCAAAGGAGCTAAGAGCAACAACTAGCAGCGGCAACATACTCGGCCTCGGTAGTGGATTGAGCAACACTCGATTGTTTGCGGGAAGACCAAGACACCAAAGAAGAACCCAAAAACTGGCAAGTCCCAGAAGTGGACTTCCTATCCAACCGACACCCGGCAAAATCCGCGTCAGAAAAACCATGAAGCGCCAAAGAAGAGGACGCGGAGTACCAAATGCCGAAGTCGGGAGTGTGACGCAAGTACCTGAAAATTCGTTTCACCGCTTGCCGATGCGAAGTCCTCGGAGACGCTTGAAAACGAGCATACAGACACACCGAGAACTGTATGTCCGGCCTCGTCGCCGTCAAGTAGAGGAGTGACCCGATCATGCTCCGGTACTCCTTCTGGTCCATGTGTTCACCTTCCTCATCCGCATCAAGAGCTGTAGTCGTACTCATCGGCATCGTCATAGCATTGGAGTCCACCATCTTGAACTTCCGCACAATGTCCTTGGTGTACTTAGCCTTGTTTGATTTTTAGCCCGAGGAAGAACTGCAACTCGCCCATCATGCTCATTGTTGACGCAAAATGTGCACTCAGCGCCAATCACACAGCAAGCCGAAAAGCTAGCTTCGCACGCGCGAGAGAGCAAATGACGTGCCGCTCAATTTTTCCTAAAAATTAACAAAAGATAAAGCAGTTAGATACCAAAGCTTGGAACGTGTCGGGTGGTACCAGACAGTTCCATATTTATGGCCAAGAAGCCAAGCAAGAATGACATGTAGCTATGTAGAGCTATCTCGTTAAAGAATCACGACCATCCGAACCATTATAAAGGAAAAAAGAATACCCCCGAATGGATGACGTAAGCGTGACGAAGATCGGTCTTTGTATAGATAAGGATGCAAGCATGAAGTTATGACCGATCCCCGTGAAGTTTGTCATTAAATAAAATGGGGTAAAGCACGGACATGATCATGTATTAAATGAGCACGCATAGATCAAAGCACTAGTCTACCGCATGTCTAGGTACTTTAAGATCCGTCGGGTACGATCACAAACAAATCTATCCACCGCATGATACAACTTGCATGAAAAACGTACCACTTCCCGCAAATAGACCTATCCACCGCATGATACAATCTAAATACGGAAAGCTAAAAGCATACATCACTTAAGGCACAAACAAGGCACGTGATCTACTCGTGAAGATATAACCGAATACGGCCGAACAATCCAGGGTCCATGAAGAAGGAACAAACATTACCACGTGAATAAATCTATCCGATCGAATTGGAAATCTAATCCACCGGATGACTAGCTCCAAAGCAACCCCAAAACCCCGCATCTACCGCATGATACCCGGTTCTTTCAAGATTTATACGCACAAAGCAAGCTTGAACCCGCACCACGTGACAACCTAGATCGATTCGGTTTCGGCTATCGGGGAGCACAAGATCCACGTGCCAAAAACATGAAACCTGCTCGTGCACGGATCTTAAAAGAAAAAAGCCGATCCAAACCTATCTAGATTGGGCAAGAATGTGTTACATGAATTAAAACATAAAGTAAAACTCATGATAACACGGGGTAACTTAATGAATCTATCGGATCTTGCCAAAATCCGATAGAGCCGATAACTAGCTTCGAGCTAGATCTTAGCCTACCGCATGGCTCATGATCTAACAAGAAACCCTCTTGAACCAAGCTTGAATCTACCGCATGACACGAAGCGTGGTAACAAGACTACTTGCATCGCATCTAAATCCACCGCATGATACTAGACATGATACAAGGTTGCCGGTACTCACGGAGGTCGACGGATCGATTGGCCCTCTCGAAGAACTCGACGACACGACAAGGACTCTAGGGTTTGGCGTAAGGCCGGTGTGTATTGAGGAATGAACGTGTCCGTTACATACATCCAGGGATCGTATTTATACCCCCGCCGATTACAATTGCGAATGGATTCATTGCCTAACTAAACTTGATCGCCTATCCATCCATTCGCTTCCTCCGATTGAGCCACGTCACCGTCCAATCCCGCAAAATCAGCTCTCTTCGTTCTTTTGCCGAACCGGAGCAGATAGCCGACCGCGGATCCTTCTGCCGAAAATCTCTGAAAATATCTTTCCTTCCACCAGACGGACTCTTTTTCGAATCGGACCCACATGTCATACTCCTTACCAAATTTTGGTGTTAACACATGCCCCTTCAATTGTGGGATAAAAGTAATTTTGTTCCACAATTGACTCTAGCCACGAATCCTTGAGCCAAACCTCGTCAACACCTGTTCTTCGCAATCCGCCGGATTCTTCGTTCGCATCCAACCCTAGATCTCCTTCGTTCCGAGCTTGAATCTCCAATGGCAACTCGGAACCAAGTCGCTCGGGGCGTAAATTCACCCCTCCAAACCTTTGTTCGGCATTAGGTTTTCAACTTTACCCGAGATTTTCTTCTTCCGCTCTCTTCCAGGAACCTTCTCTTGCTCTTCGATTCCTATTGAGGCCAATTCGCAGCCTTATTATCTTGGTCCCGAAGGGAATCCCGACCCCCGAGATTTTATTGCCGCCGAATCTCGCAGAATTCCTTTCAAGGTAGCTTTATCTCCACCTCCCCGGTGGCAAGATGCGTTCAAGAACCCGGCCTTTGCCCCCAATTGCGGTCGGAAGACTTGGTATCGGAGGATTCTTGCGGATAAGAGTGGGTTGACCAATCCGGATGCTCTCCGCATTGCTCAATGTCCGGAGTTATCCGTAGCCGAGACACCCAAGATTGAAGATCTTCCGATAGCCGCATGCCACTTCGGTCAAATGGCGTCAACGCCTTCCTTTTTGGGCATGGCCCAATGTCTCCAACCTTGGCCGATGTGTACATGATCACCGGCCTTGACATCACCGGTCCGTCCAGCCTTGGAACTTCAAGAATTCCTCACGCCAAACGGGGGTAAAGCCGGGGAATGGCTACAAGAATTATATTTTGAAGCACATGAGAGATAATCCCCTTGGCGAAGTTGAATACGAGCCTTTTTGAACATGTGGTTATGCGGATTTGTCTTCCGTGGCAAGGCCAACGAACCCACTTTGAATCATATCGCGATGGCGATCCATCCGGCTAGTGGCAATCGCCTTCCTCGGGAAAATTCTTCTTGGGCGGTGTATACCATATGCTTCATCGACCGTTACCCAAATGTACACCGGTCGCAGGATAACATGCGTCAATGGTCCTTGGTGGTTTGTTCAAATTTGGCCGCAGCCTTCACATGCATCGATTGTAGGCGTCGACTTGAGCTCCGAGTGTTCTTCCCCTGGTCCAATCCCCCCGAAGGAGAGCTTCAAGTTACCGGAGGATGCCAAAACTATGGAGAAGCGACTTCAATCGTTATCGTTCGGCGGGACATCGTCCGGCCTCTTCGAGTTGTTGTTGACGGTGAAAATCCGTCAACCTAGCCATGAGTTTACCTTCGGTGTTGGCATGAATTTTATACCTTATCCATTGGTACTAACCCCCGTGGTATAACAAGTTCACATGTGCATGTCGTTTTTGGAGTTTAATGTTTATGCGGGGATTTAGTGTTGAATGCAAGACTTTTGGGATAAGTTCATCAAGCACCTCATGACAAGACTTTGAAGCCCCGAACAAGTCATGCAATGAAGCAAAACTAACTCCAAGAAGCCGGGACTCGATCCGAGAAGACAACAAACTCCGGGGACCCGACCGTAAAAGTGCGTCGAAGCTTGCAAGACAAGGAGTTGAGTCCAATTCGGAGAGAAACCGACGACATGGACCTACATGCGAAGGGGGAAGCATCCAGGAAGCAAGGGAACCGACCTCGGCAAAGGAGCCCGCGGCCGGGCCTAAATGGGCCCGGGCCGGCCGGCCCCGGTCCGGTCGGCCCGTGCCCATTTAGGGCCCAAACACGCCGCCCTTTGACCTAGTTGCCGATCGGGCTATTTATAGTCCCCCGACCGAGAGCCACGCGAGAAGAAATCGTCTTCGGCCGCCGAGAAGCAGAGAAGAGAGGGACACCATCTAGGAGAGGAGAGGGTCGAGCTAGTTGACTAGGGTTTCCCTAGCCGACGTGGGAACCTTGCACGGAAGACCACGTCGGAGTTCCCCCGGAGCTAGAAGCAAGATCAAGGAAGGATCCCGGTGGTGATCTTGTGTATGTATCATTGTTATAGTTGAATTATCAAGTTGAATCTTTTCCCAGCGATCAAGTGTTTCCTCGAAGATTTCGTTTTTCGATCGGCTTTGCTTATTCCAATTCTATTCTCGAGATAGATTACATAGGGTGTTCTTGTAGCCGCGGTGGCTAGAGGTACACGCCGGATCTTCCGAAAGAATCTCGACTTGTCTTTTGACTCGCCCTAAGCTCCCCGCATGAATAGGGATACGTTGTGACAGAACGGGGGTCTCGAAAGGCGGATGTTTTCGGATTTGGACGGGAAACCACGATTTAAAGAGGCTTTTATTAAGATTCGATTTGCTACTTCTTCTTTTGCTTGGAACTTCAACGAAAGGCTTACCCCGATCCCTCTAGATCGGTTTATCTACCCAATCTTACTTTGTTTTCTCCGGTTTTTAGTAGATTAGATTCGTTTTGTGTCTTTACTTAGATGCATTAGGTCTTTTATCGATTATTGAAGATTACTTGGCTTTAATAGATTAATTCTTGCGTCACACATTTGTTCCACGGATTCGATACCTTGGGTTCACCACTCGAGGGAAGAAGGGTCCCTTGACTACGACGGGAGACTTGTACGCTTGCGAGTCACGAACGAACTTTGATACAAACATTAACCGTCAACAAGCCCCTTTTTCCTCGGCGCCGTTGCCGGGGAACAAGTGATCAAGATTTGATTTTTTATTGCTTTTTTTTGTAATTTTCAGTACTGATTTTGTTTTATTTTTGCATCTAATAAGCTTCAATCATCCTCAAAATACATCTAATCTAGTTTGTCTAACTCTAGTCTTTATAGATTTGTTTTGTTTTCTAGTTTCTTTTGCATATTTTGTTTATCGCTAACCCTAACGGAGATGGACGGCTACCTCTCCAACAAACCCAATAATTTTGTGGATGATCCGGAAAAACTTTACGAGGCTAAGGAGACGCGAAGCACATCAAGCTAAAAAGCCGGATTTTGTAGATTCGGAGTCGGAAGACGAAGGATCGCAGGAATCTCCGGAAAATTCACCACCTCAAAGTCCGCGGGAGAACCGACGTCCACCAATGGGTGACCAACCACCGGAAGAACGCAAGATTGGGGAGCTATGCACCCCGTACATCATCGACCTACCAATCTTGAACCTCGACGAGATCGGAAGACCGTTCGAGATCAAGACCTCAACAATCCGCATGGTGCAACATTCACCCTTCACCGGCAAAGAGGATCCGAACCTTCACCTCCAAGCATTCATTCAACTATGTCGACTTTCAATATGGAGGGGGTGACTCAAGATCAAATGAGGGCAAGGCTTTTTCCGTTTTCACTACTCGGGAAGGCGTTGCAATGGTTCCACTCTCAACCGGCGGAGACGGTGCAAAATTGGAACACGTTGATGAAGGCTTTCATGAAGGAATACTACTCACCGGGTAAAACTCAAAGCTTGCGTAATAAGATTGCCACCTTTGTTCAATATCCTACGAAACTATCTCGGAAGCATACGAGCGCTTCAACGAGTACACCGGGCGGTTCCGCATCACAAGTTCCCGAAAGAAGACCTCGTGCAAAAGTTCTATCAAGGACTCACCATGGCGTCAAGGACGATCATCGATGCATCGGCGGGAGGATCTATCATCGAGCTTACACCGACGGAAGCTTTGACGCTATTCAAGAAGGTCGCGGATAATGACACGTGGGCGTCATCCGGCGCCTACACCCGGCTCAACCTATGGGGAACGTCAAAGGAGTCTTGCAAGTGGAGAAGGAAGACATACTTGAAGGCAAGATCGACTCGCTCATGAGGAGGTTGGAGAAGATGGAGATAGAAAAGAAAGAGGCTCAAGACTTGAAGGCCGCCGAAGCAAGGTCCACATGCGAAGAATGTGGAGAGTATGGCCATGTCCGCAAAGATTGTCCGGAGGAAGCCAAAGTGCTCGACTACATGAGGAAGGGAGAATTGCCGAACTTCCGCTACGGCAAGGTAGGCCTCAATTTAATGCAAGCTCATCTATTCCTAACGCGGTTCCACTTCGGATACAATTGAAGGAGTTTATGGATGAGCAAGCTAAGATCAACAAGGACACCGTCACCAAGTTCAAGACCATAGACAAGGTGTTGGAGAACATCGATAGCAAAGTGACGGAGGTCGGAAGTTCCAATCATCAAGTGCTCAACATGATGAAGATGCTCGAGACGCAAGTTGGACAACTTGCGGGGCGCCTCACTAATGATGAAGGGAAGCTTCCGGGACAACCCAAATGCCCCGAATCGGCGAAGGCCATTCAAACACGTTCGGGGAAGGAGACCGAAGATCCGGAACGTACCGCGGGAGCAAGGAAGCCGAAACCGTCCACCGAGGTGGAAGGAGCTGCTAAAGAGAAGGTTACGGGGATCGTCACCGAGGAACCCGAATTCGAGATGCCGGAAGATGACACGAGGATACCGCAACTCAAGCCACGCTACTTCCGAGGTAAACTTGACAACCACTTTGAGAAGTTTGTGGAAGTTGTGCGTAGACTTAGCATCAACATGCCGTTACTAGATGCCCTACAAGTACCTACATATTCTCGTTACTTTAAAGACATTCTTGCAAATAAATATGAGATAGCAACACTCGGGGTAGATCATGTCAAGATGTCCGAGGAGTGTAGTGCGGCTATTGCTTATGGGCCGGAGAAGCAAAAAGACCCCGGTGCCCTACAATTCCATGTTCGCTGGTTCTTTCAACTTCGAGAAGGCGTTATGCGACCTTGGAGCTAGTGTGAGTGTCATGCCGAGGGATGTGTTCGAGAAGTTACGCCTACCGATGGAGCCTACGGGAATATGTTTGGAGCTGGGTGACAACTCCATTCGCTATCCCTTGGGCATTGCTGAAGATGTACCCGTGAAGATTGGACACCACTTCATCCCCGTCGACTTCGTTGTGCTCGAGATGGGAGAGAGGGAGAAGCCGCCGCTCATCCTAGGAAGGCCGTTCCTCAAGACCGTGGGAGCAACTATTGATGTTGGCAAGGGGGAGATCATGTTCGATATCAACGGAGAAAGGAGTTCCTTCAAGTTCCGTCCAAGGATTGAGGCATGCAACATGATTGGAGTGAAGGGAGAACCAAAACAAACGAAGGGGCTGAAAAAGAAGAAGGAGCCGAAAAAAGTGAACGTAACGAAAATTAAAGAAGGTGTTGCATCCGTCAAGACAAAGGAAGAGAAGCCGCCTGTGAAGACCAAAAAAATGACTAAGCCAGCCAAGCCAAAAGACAAGCCCGCGCCCAAAATGGTGCGGAAGTGGGTACCCAAGATTGCAACGCCCGCAAAGAGCGTTGATCCGGAGTAATCAAGTGAAGAAGTCTAGCTATAGACTATAAACGAAGCGCTAGGCGGGAGGCAACCCGTTTCGTCAAGTCAAGTCAAGAATAAGCTACGGGAGGACAACCCGATTCCAGGTTTTTCGAGTATTTTTAATTTAGTTTTTGAGTTTTATTACGCAAAGACATTAGACTTAGAAGTGGTTGAACAATATTAGAGACATAATTCTTGATTGAGTGTTTGCTTTATTATAAACCCTTTGCATGAACCTTCCTATGTGCTTGTTTGATTCTTTTCTTTTCGAGAAACCCCTCAACCAAATAATTTCAGAACCTTAGCTCAACCTTTCACCCTCATTATGGTGCTGAGGTTGGCTTATTTTTCATGCTAAAACCACACGAGTAGAGCCACGATTTATATTCAAGTGTTATAAAAATTCAGCACGTGGTAGGACTCGCGTGAACCTAGAAATCAAAGCTTTTGGTTGATCTTAAAAATCTTTATCCTTGGTTTCTCTAGGATTAGAATTTTTCTAAGCCCATTCTAATTTTGCTTTATTCAAAATCTTTCTTATTTAGCCAAAATTAGAACCTAAACCTATGCCCCCATGATCAAACCGGGAAAACGTTCGCTCTCAACCGATGAAAGCAGACTTTACCGGTAAGACGAAAATCGACGTAGTCGAAAAATATTTTCGACTTACATTTGTTTTTAATGGTTTAAAAACTTCTCTAAAATTATGTTCAAGCTCTTGCATGGCTCTGAAAAATATTTTAAAATTCGAATTAGAGGAGTGCTTAACCTTAAACACACCTAAATGGAGGCAATCAAGTTTGAATTAATCATGCATGCACCATTGGATTCTCTTTTATCAACTTTCACCCACTCCACATGCAAAGGACAAGCATGGTGGGCAGCAAGCATCAACTTTGCAGGATTTCAAAGGTGGCATGTGAAGCAAGTGGAGCTAGGGAGCATGGACATGACCCAAAGCATGGAGCATCAAGTGGGAGGACCAATAATTCAAGAAAAGGAGTGGACGAGAGCGTTTGGGCGGTGCAACTTGTGGAGCACGCGGGCGGGGAAAGTTGCGAGAGGCGAGATGATCACGCCGGGAGAAAGACGCGCCGAGGAGCACGCGGAGGGAGCCCCGGGCCGGCCGGCCTAGGCCGGCCGGCCTGCCCTATAAAATGCACCCCCCGGTGCCCGTCTTCTCGCAGCAAGCTTCCCTCTCCTTCCCTTGTTTGTGTGTTCAAGTTTGTGTGCTCGTAACCTCCGTAGACTTAGCCAACCATCCCAAGCTTGAAAGCTCAAGAAAAATCCACATCCTTAAATCCACTCAAAGTCCACACCCGAAGCTAAGAGTTTAAGTGCCTAGTTTACCGGTTGCAACCCGGATTTATAGTTGAAGAAAGAGTGCAGCAACCATGTGGAAGAAGACCACAAGTCTCTTCTCCAAGAAGAAGAGTTCGTCGTCGTCCAAGCCGTCATCAACCACGTCTTCGAGGAGGCACTCGGTTTCCGAGTCTCCCCGAGCATGGAGACGGACACGGCACCACCGAGGAGGAGCGACGCTCTCCTCCTTGGTGGTATGAGGGCTACGAGAAGCACTTCCATGAGGTTCACCGAACCTCGTGGGCACACGGAGGAGCAGCCCGCGCCACCACGACGATCGACTCGCTCAACCGCACCACCTCCTTACACCCCGACACAATCTTCGTACGGCTTCATCATCATGTCGGCGGAGGAGGAGGATAGGCTCGCCAATCTTGAGAAGAGGCTTGTGCCAAATGTCGAGATCGACGACCAAGCACTCCACACCTTGGGTTTTCGCACCGACATAAACTACATGTTGGGGCACCTCGGGTGGATTCAATTCTCCAACGGAATCTCGGTGGACACCCACTTGGGTTACACCTTGGAAATTTTAATGACTATTGCACCCATCGTTGATGATGATGGGGTGCAAAGCTTGTCATTCCGGTTGGAGGGAATCGAGCAAGTGGTTCCCTACGAGCACGTTAGGGAGCTGCTTGGATTCCACAAGGGCGCTCCGAGAAAGTCGACGTGCCTCCCGGCATGTTGGCGGAATTTTGGGGCATGATCTCCGGAGATGCCCATCAACAACGCAAAAGCATCCGCAACCCCATTATCCGGATATTTCACTCTTGGATGTGCAAGAGGGTATTGGGGAGGATGAGGGAAACAAAGGTGACCGACACGGAGTTAAATTGGCTATACTCGGCTTTGATTGCCGTGCAGCCAATCGACCCCTCCTACCTCATGATCAACCGTTGGTATTGTGAAGCAACATCGGGGGCCGGTGATATTGGGTCGGGGTGTTACCTCTCCATGTTGGCCTATTCCTTGCGACCGGGGATCGCAAGAAACCCCGCTCACCTTTTGCGCGGTACCTCTCTCGGTTTTGAGTACTTGCGGCAAGGCAAGTACATTAGTGGAGATGAGAGAAGAGGTTACCGATTGGCCATTGTGAACCTCCCTCTTCCGGATGAGAGGCTTAGGCTTTTCACCGAAGGAAGGGAAGATTGGTTGGAAGAGGGAATACTTGTCCCTGCAAGGAAAAATAAAAGAGGAAGGATCGTAGAAGAGGGAACATCCTCCGCACAAGAGGGTGGAGCACAACCCAATGTGCAACCATCCGGCGGGGTTCCTCCTCCGCCAAGTTATTACGGAGGGTCTCAACAACAAGCATGGGGGGGTGGTGCACCGGTACCCCCTCAAAATTATGTTGTGCCCAATGCTAACTTCGCGGAGTCCTACGCTCATCATCCCCAACCACAACAAAGCATGGCTATCATTGGAGGATATGCTGCAAGAAATGCTCAAAATATCGCAGCCATCCAATCCAACGCAGCTCAACTCGGTGAAGGCAACGCAAATATTGCCTTTGAACTTGGTCGCCTTCACCTTGTAGAGCCAAATCAATTCGACGGAGGAAGCGTTCATTCATATTATGAGCAAGGCTATTATTATCAAGACTATCAACATCAACCGCCGGCGGAGGATTAGAGGACTTAAGGAACTTTAGTTTTCTTTTCTTTTCTATTTCTCTGTAATTTTCAGCTTTTGCTCTTATGTGTTTGCGTAGTATTTTTCTGTTTTTATTTAATTTTCAGCAAGCTTGTTATGTTTATTTTCAGTATGTATTTCAGCTTGATATCACCTTTAATAAAGTCACCACCTTGATTTTTATCATTGGAAAAGTTACAAAATTTGTGCCATGTTGATATATGATTAAAGTTGCAGCTTTGTTCATCTTTGTAATTGATTTATGCATGTTTAAGCTAGTGCTCTCTTAAAAATTCAGATCTGAATTTATTTAAATACTAGCTTAATTTTCAGCGGAGGTTATGATTAAAATAAAGACCCATAGTGTTTTATGTGCTCTCAAGTTATGAATGGATTGAAGATGTCTTTTATGCTCAAAAATATTGCTAACCTTGTCACAAATATCACTTGTGTGTTGCTCAACCTATCCAAAGCCTTATATATATTTGAGTGCATGAACCTTAGTGTACAAGATTTATTTTTGAGTGAGTTATTGCAGGCCATGATTTCTCTGGCCCGAGACTAAGAAGCCGGTCATTCCGTTTTTGCGTATCTATCTTTTTGCTAGCCTTTTATCCGTGCATTGTGTACCCCCACATCGGTGGTCTCACAAACTTCGCCGGATATCCACCCTTAAACCAAATATCATTTTTTGTGATTACCTCCTTGACCACAACCTATCATTGAGAATGGATCATCAATTCAAGGAAGATCGCAAGACGGTGCCAACGTTGAAGATTTCAAGTATCTCTCCAAGGAAAATATCTCCGTACCTACCTTATTTTTCGCCTCTTTGCTCGAGGACGAGCAACGTCTAAGCATGGGGGAGGAGGTAGGTACGGTGCTGCCTTAGAGTTCAAAAGGGAGTATTTTAAAAAAAAATATATAATGATGAAAGAAAAAAAAAAATTCGGCGATGTACATGACTTCCAAGGTGAAGAAAGAAAAAATATTTATATATAAGAAAGAAAGAAAGAAAAGAATGAGAAATATAAGAAAGAGAAGAAAGAGAAAAAATATATTTGTGCGTAAAATGAACTCCCCGGTTCTCTAAGAGTGCATTCAAGGCTTCAAGATAAAAAGATCCATTCTCATTTTCCAACCATGTGCAATCCGATAACGAGGACTTCTTTTGTGCCTCGGGATCACTCTCTCGCCATTTGCACATGTCCACCTATCTAAAAGTGTGTGTATTTTTCTCTTTCCCCTCCTTGATTTAACATTATTTTCCAATGACCTTTTTGACGAGTCTCGGTAAGACCATGAGAAGCTTGTCTTGTTATGACAACACCTCACTTATAAATTCTTGTTAGGACTAAACTTTCCCAAAGCTCCATATAAAGCCTTCCTCATATATATGAGAGGGAAAGGAGTAGAATATATAGGCTTGAGAGACAAGTGAGATGAGAGTTTATGAGCAATACACGAGATGATTTAAATTTGTGAATTTGGTTTAGCTTTTCTTTATCTCGATCTTCATTTCAAAAATTCGAGATCTATTTAAAACTTTGTGAGCATGTTAATACTTGTGGGATAAGCTTGAATGAGAATCTACCCTCCGTAGAAATGAAGGCTAGTACATTATGGAACTTTAATGAATTAAAATTTTGAGAGCATTATGTTTTCTCATGTGTAATCAAGTGCAAGGTTTAAACATTGTTTAGCAATGATGATATCCATCGAAGGCTTACTCGAGGACGAGCAAGGTTTAAGCATGGGGGAGATGTTGACGGTGAAAATCCGTCAACCTAGCCATGAGTTTACCTTCGGTGTTGGCATGAATTTTATACCTTATCCATTGGTACTAACCCCCGTGGTATAACAAGTTCACATGTGCATGTCGTTTTTGGAGTTTAATGTTTATGCAGGGATTTAG
This sequence comes from Cenchrus americanus, assembly GCA_947561735.1. Lineage (NCBI taxonomy): Eukaryota > Viridiplantae > Streptophyta > Magnoliopsida > Poales > Poaceae > Cenchrus > Cenchrus americanus. Next base: position 253,199,973 of record OX387239.1, on the reverse strand, counting down.
TGTTGAATGCAAGACTTTTGGGATAAGTTCATCAAGCACCTCATGACAAGACTTTGAAGCCCCGAACAAGTCATGCAATGAAGCAAAACTAACTCCAAGAAGCCGGGGACTCGATCCGAGAAGACAACAAACTCCAGGGACCTGACCAGAAAAGTGCTTGAAGCTTGCAAGACAAGGAGTTGAGTCCACTTCGGAGAGAAACCGACGACATGGACCTACATGCGAAGGGGGAAGCATCCAGAAGCAAGGGAACCGACCTCGGCAAAGGAGCCCGCAGGCCGGGCCTAAATGGGCCCGTGCCGGCCGGCCCATCGGTCGGCCCCGTGCCCATTTAGGGCCCAAACACGCCGCCCTTTGACCTAGTTGCCGATCGGGCTATTTATAGTCCCCCGACCGAGAGCCACGCAGAAGAAATCGTCTTCGGCCGCCGAGAAGCAGAGAGAGAGAGGGACACCATCTAGGAGAGGAGAGGGTCGAGCTAGTTGACTAGGGTTTCCCTAGCCGACGTGGGAACCTTGCACGGAAGACCACGTCGGAGTTCCCGAGCTAGAAGCAAGATCAAGGAAGGATCCCGTGGTGATCTTGTGTATGTATCATTGTTATAGTTGAATTATCAAGTTGAATCTTTTCCCAGCGATCAAGTGTTTCCTCGAAGATTTCGTTTTTCGATCGGCTTTGCTTATTCCAATTCTATTCTCGAGATAGATTACATAGGGTGTTCTTGTAGCCGCGGTGGCTAGAGGTACACGCCGGATCTTCCGAAAGAATCTCGACTTGTCTTTTGACTCGCCCTAAGCTCCCCGCATGAATAGGGATACGTTGTGACGAACGGGGGTCTCGAAAGGCGGATGTTTTCGGATTTGGACGGGAAACCACGATTTAAAGAGGCTTTTATTAAGATTCGATTTGCTACTTCTTCTTTTGCTTGGAACTTCAACGAAAGGCTTACCCCGATCCCTCTAGATCGGTTTATCTACCCAATCTTACTTTGTTTTCTCCGGTTTTTAGTAGATTAGATTCGTTTTGTGTCTTTACTTAGATGCATTAGGTCTTTTATCGATTATTGAAGATTACTTGGCTTTAATAGATTAATTCTTGCGTCACACATTTGTTCCACGGATTCGATACCTTGGGTTCACCACTCGAGGGAAGAAGGGTCCCTTGACTACGACGGGAGACTTGTACGCTTGCGAGTCACGAACGAACTTTGATACAAACATTAACCGTCAACAGTTGTTCTTCGCAGGCTTCTCCAATCCTCTTTGGCTCCCTTATCTAGGCTATGACACTCGACCTTCCCCGTCGAATTCTCCTTTGAGCCCGGCCATCAAGATAGGGGATTCTTGGAAATCTTTAACATCATAATCCGCCCATGCATATTACCGGCCGAGTTCAATGGAGGGAGGCGAATACCGCACTTATGAGTACTACCACCTAATGTAATGGCCGTGCAACTTGGATGTGGCCGGATGCCCCCAAGATTGTTTCGCATGAATTCCTCAAGCCCAGGGAGGAAATCAAAGAACGATGCGGTGCGAGCGAGTTTTCAACTATGTGTGCGGTCCCACCGTCTACACATGTCCTTTTGTGCCCGCAACCATAGCTCACCCCACCTTCAACTCATGGTGGCAAGAATTCCATGACCACATCTTCGGTGAACCCGTTCATGTGTTCGTGCGTGCACTGGTGCCTCGATTTCCCGCCGACCTCGGAGGTAACACAATGAGCCCTTGGATCAAACACTTCTTCTCCATTCATGATTTTGACCTTCATCTTTTGCCCACGAACACGCACTCGCCCCTCGAGCCAGGGTAATCACTTATAATGCCGAAGGCCCGATTTCGCACTAGGGTTTAAATCCACAACCCCGCATCAATTGATGGCCGGGTATGCTACTACGGATCCCGCCTTTGTAGCCTCGCCTGCAGACGGAGGCAAGGTCCGCACCCGATTGCCCCTCCAAGTGCCAAAAGGAGAAGAACTGTCAAAAGGTGCTTGTTGAGGTAAAACCCTTTACCTTCTTGATTACCAAGTCACTCGTTCTTGATGGATCATACCCATTGTGCATTTTCGGACCGTAGACCAACATTCTTCGTAACCAAAGACTCGCCAATGCTCCACCCACCGGTATGACTTTTGCCTGTTCTTTCTTAAAGATGAGCACCGGCACTTATCCCTTCAATTGGACTTTTGCGAGAAGAAGGCCGTGGGAGAACCGCTTGTAGATGTCCCGGTGGTTCAACAAGCGAGCCCTTCCGGGGTTGAATTGCCCATCCCAAGAGAGATCTCATCTTCATCACCTTCTCGCGGAAGCAAGACATTCTCCGCAGATGAATCTCCCAACTCAACCGGGGCCGCCAAATTCCCCCGGATGCCATCGCCTATCGCTCAAGCGCAATGACCAACCCAACCGAGGAAGATCCAATTCTTCACCAGCCAGAAACTCACGAGTCGCTGATGGCTGCATCAGCATCTCCCCGACTTGGAAGTTTCGGCTCTACTCGGGACGCCTCTTCCGTCTGCGATTGCCCCCGCTCAAGAAACCACTCATGAGGTGCCCAATTCCGCTCTTAATTTCGATAACTTGATGCTAGCATTCTCACCTCGGCAATGTTGTTTCCCGTGGTCACGCCCCATCATCTTCAAGCTTGCCATCGAGGGCCCATCAACCGCCGAGGTGATGAGAGAAATAAACCGGCCGCCGCCCGATGAAGTGTTGCCCAAACTCAAAGAAATTGCACCTGGCTAGAAAAGATGTTCAAGATCGGCTCAATGATCTTCGCCATTTTGAAGAGATGTTTGAACCCATTAGTCGAAAACTTCCCCGATGACATCGAGCTTTCCTATCGTCCGTCTACGACTTAGAGCCCTTTTATGTTCCCTTGAGGCGCACTTGGAGGAAATTGCGCTCCCGTTCGGCCATTGAAAAGGAGAAAACCGATGCCGAACATGCCATGAACGGGGTACAATCCCAAGCGAAAGCCATAAAGATGCCTTGGCCGGCCTCCGCAAGCTTCTTACGATTTGAAAGTCGCCGTAAAGGCTGCTCTAGAGGCGAATTGAGAAGCCCGTCGGCGGAGATGGAGATTGACCCGAAGAAAATAGCCGATCTTCCCGGATTGATAGCAAAGACCCAAGCGGAGGTAGAATCGGTCGTCACCGCAGTAAAGCAATGCGATGCGAGCTCATCGACTTAGCCGGTGCCCAAAAGGACTACCAGGAGATCTTGGATAATTCCCACTTGATAGTATCCAATGTTCGTCACGCACTCGCAAAACTCCTTAATGCTTGAATGTCCTTATTGATGTATACCCGGACCGGTCGTTCTTGTAATATTTCCTTTGCGATTTGTTTCCTTTCCCTTGCGTACTTTGAGATGTAATGTCGAACGACCCATTCGGTAGTGAAACGCTAACTCCCGAACGATACCTTGAGTTCCCTTAGCCGAACCAATCAACCCGCACACGGTCCAAACTTGGAACTCCAAACGACCCGCAAAGGGGCCGGTCAAGGAAATCTCTCCGCCTTCCGATTTTATTGGGACGTGCGCCACGATCCACGGCCACGACTCGAAGCCACGATTTACCCCCGCCGTGCCTATAAATGTTGCCATAGGTGCCCCTAGCTCTCCACCGGGCCTTCTAGCTCTCGAATCTTTGCCAATCTCTCGGTCTCCTTGCAAACAAGGCACATCCCCAAACCGCAATGGTGCGCCGCCCTCAACCGCCGCCGTGCCTCCGACGAGGCCGAGGGGGAGCGGCGCTAACGCGCGCAGGGCGGTGATGACCGTCAACTTCTCCTCTTCGATCCTTTTCTTGATCTTCTTTTGCCTTGGCAATCACCCCCGTTTTGCGGGGTTGATTCGGTGGAATCCGCCCCGCGCGCCGACCAATCAACCCCTCCCGGATGACTCTTCGAGTCCGACGGCCACTCCCCCGTACCGTACGGGGAAGCGCACGCCATCCGCTACAAGGAGGAGTTGGAGGCATCCCGTCGCGAACCGGAGGATGTCTCCAAGAAAGCGGGCGTGGCCGAGTTAGAATGGGAGGACCGGCGCAAACAACCGCCGGAGGCCATTGACGCGTATGGCCCCGAGATTGATTCTTGGTCCGGCTCGGCCTTTGATGCTAATCCCTTCTACTTGTCTTTTGCGGCCCGCGACGCCGAGCTCGACCGGCTAAAGACGTTGGTAGAGCAATTGGCCGAGAAGGTGAATGCCCACGGCGACACGCCGGCGGAGCGCCCGGCCGCGCGGGAGCGTCGCGTCGACGAGGTGGCCGTTCATGGCGTTCGCCCGGGCACCACCTTGGGCCCGGCCGCGATGGCGACGCATACGGACGTCGACTACTCCACCCGGCCGCGTGGCTTCCGTGGCGGCGCGCCGGAGGATATCGACGAGATCGAGCTCATCCCGGAGCGCCTCGACGGCCACGGCGACGCCATTGCCGAAATTACCCATCCCCGCTCCGTGTTGAACGGACTCTTTGACTAGATTGTACTAGGGATGCGTAAATGTCGGCAATATATGATGAACTTTTGAACTCGCATTTGTTCCGTGATATCTCCCTTTGCATTTGCATCCGTGAATTTTGTCTCCTTTGAATGCATCCGGGAACCGTGTTTAGCCGAACGCTCGCAAACAACCGCCCCTTGGCGCAAGATCCACAAAGGATCCCAATTCGGCAATCCGTAAACACCGTTCAAGAGAAAACCCTTCGTACTTGGTGGAAACCCCCCGCCGCTTGGTATTCCAACAAGTGTGTACCGCCGGATCATCACTCCCAATGCGCCTCCTTGGTCAATAAAATAGCCCGTGGGGTGCTCGCAAATCCATTCGCACACCCCTCCATCGCTTCTCGTCTCTTCCTTTGTCGCCGAAGAAAAAACCCCAACGCCATGGACAAGGGTAAACAACCTCGGGGGAGCGGCTCATCAAGGAAGCGTACGATTCGGAAGTGAGTTCTTTCTTGATCCGCTCCTCGCTCTCCTCGCTTGATCTTACGCTTCATGTCTTCTTCTCGTCTTTTCGGCCTTGATTTGCTTCCCGAAGAGGTCATTGGGACCGAAGATGTCCCCCGAGTACATCTCCTCCGATTCCTCCCCCCAGCGCGAGGATGCCACGCCCGAGCAAAGGGTCATTCATCGGCCGCGCCGCCGTGCCCGTCACCCGGAGCGCGGCCTCGGGGACATGTCCGTCCATTGCCAAGCCGAGCGCGAGCGTCGCATGGCGCCGGAAGCACTAGTAGGGGGTAAACGCTTCGACCCTTTCATGTTTGCATCCGGATTTCTTGCCCCTAACCTTGATTCTTTTGCTCCGTATGTCTCTCGACGGTACGACAACTCGAAGGCGGCCCGGGATAGCTTGGTAGAGGCCGCCAATCATGGTCATCCTCGTGCGTTCCAAGTCGCCGTCACGGTGGTCCTGGAACAACTGAAGAGGGAGCAGCAGCCGAAGAAGCAAAGAAAAGATTGAATCATACTTTCGCTTCTTTCTCCACGCCTTCTGCTTCCCTCCCTTTGGGGAACCTGACCATCGTGGCCGCTAGATGTAATCTTGTAAGAACAAGCTTGTAATGTAGTATTGAGCTAAGGGCAATGCATCGTGCATCGGCCATCTTGTTCATGGATTTTTGTTCTAAAGGCGCCTCATCCTTGGGCGCCGTACTGTTTCGTGTCGGATGTGTATAATCATCGATCGATCTCAATGCTAGGATAATACTTCTTCGTATATCTTCCATTTATTGCGGCGGAAAACTCCTCTCCTAGCAAAGTTTTCAATATGTATGCATTACCAGGAACGCATCTGACCACACGAAAAGGCCCCTCCCGCTAGGGGACCATTTGCCGAATTCACTGTATTTAGTTCCAATCGGCAATAGCGCTTTCCACACCAGGTCGCCTTCTGCAAATTGCCTTACTTTTACTTTCTTGTTATAATATTTAGCGACCCGCAGCTTGTTCTTCTCGATGTTCTCCAGGGCCCTGAGACGGATCATATGCAAATCTTCTAACTCATCCATCATTAGGCCACTGTAATCCTTGGAGCTCAAATCGTTTTGCAGCACTATTCTCCTTGATTCTGATTGCATTTCCCAGGGCAGGATCGCGTGATGCCCGTAAACCAACTCGTAAGGAGAAGTCTTTGTAGCTCCATGGGGGGCCATTCGGTAAGCCCACAATGCTTCACTGAGTACCGAATGCCACCTCCTTGGCTTCTGGTCGATCTTCTTCTGTATAAGCTTGATCATGATCTTGTTAGAAGCCTCTGCCTGACCATTAGCTTGGGCATAGTATGGAGAAGAATTAAACAACTTGATTCCCATGCTTTCGGCAAAATCTCTCGAACTCCAATGACACGAATTGTGCCCCCGGTCGCTGGTAATCGTCCGAGGGATCCCAAATCGATAAATGATGTGTTCCTTGACGAACTCGACCATGTTTTCCGACGTCACTTTCTTCGGTGGGACCGCCTCGACCCATTTGGTGAAGTAGTCCGTGGCCAAAAGCACGAACTTATGCCCCTTGCTAGATGGCGGATTAATTTGGCCAATCAAGTCTATACCCCGGCCCCCCGAATGGCCATGGCTTGATGATGGGATTCAATGCCGATGCAGGGGACTCTTTGAATATTCCCGAACCTCCGGCAATCTTGACACCCCCCGTAATACTCAAAGCGGTCCTCTAAAATCGCTCGGCCAAAAGCATCCAGCTTGCCTAATAACCCATTTCATCCGATAGGCCGATTGGTGCGCTCCACATATCCCATCGTGCACCTCGCTCATCATGTTCTTGGCTTCTTCTCGGACCCGGGCATCGTAGCAATACTCCATCTAATTATTTATAGAATAAATTGTTATCCGGAAGAACGAACTTGATTGCCTTGTACCGAGCTTCCTAGAGACTTTTCGGGATGGATCTCTCAAATAATCGACGATCTCTTTCCTCCAATCATCTTCTCGTAAGATCCGTCCCTAGTGCGCTCACCTCTCGCAGCAAATGCTTCTTGACTCTCTTTATAACCGGAGGCGCTCCGGGCCGCCCCGTTTGCTTCCTCGTTATGCTCTCTAGGAATGTGCCGTAGGGTTACCGGTGGAAAGCCCTTCAAGATTTCTCTCCGCATTCCTCGTAGTAACTCCCTCGCCGCCTCGCTCCCCGCACTCGTACCGGCCGTTCAATTGCTTGATGACCAACTCGAATCTCCATAAATTTCAACCGAAACGGCCCCGACTTCTCTCAAATATTGAAGCCCTCGAAGCGTTGCCTCGTACTCGGCTGGTTATTTGTGACAGTGGGTTGTATAGGAATGGCGAATTCAAACATCTCACCTCTGGGAGAAATTAGTAAGATCCCTACTCCCCCACCTTTGCCACATGATGACCCATCAAAAAATAAAGCCCAAGGGGTAATTTCAAGCAGATCAACTGAAGGGTCACGATGCTCAGTAATGAAATCGGCAATGACCTGACCTTTGATGGCTTTTGCCGATTCGAACTTCAACTCGAATTCTGATAAGGCTAAAATCCATTTGCCAATCCGTCCATTCAAAATTGGCATAGATAACATATGTTTTATCACATCAAACTTCGAGTATACAGTGCATTCGGCATTCAACAAGTAGTGCCGAAACTTTGTACATGAGTAGTATACGCAAAGACACGCTTTTTCCATAGCCGAATACCTGGTTTCAGGATCAAGTAATTTTCGGCTAAGGTAAGCTACTACCCGCTCCTTTCCTTCGAATTCTTGAATAAGGGCCGATCCAATAGTTTGGGTATCGGCCGCCACGTACAACTTGAAAGGCTTGTTCAGCTGAGGAGGAACCAAAGACCGGCGGCTCCTTCATGTATTGCTTGATTTCCTCGAAAGCCTTTTGTTGTTCGTCGCCCCATGTGAATTTCGATCCTTCTTTAGCTTCAAAGAACGGAGAGAACGGCAACACCTTCCGTGATAAATTAGAGATGAACCTTCTCACGAAGTTGATCTTGCCGAGCAAAGTGATTGCAACTCCTTGAGGTTGGTTGGAGGAACGACTTCATCAATGGCTTTCATGCTCTTTTTGCCAACTTCGATTCCCCCTTCGTGGACCAAAAACCCCAAGAACTCTCCACCTTTGACACCCCGAATGCACACTTGTTTGGATTCATCTTTAGGCCATGCTTCCGGGTGCATTCCAAGGTCTTCTTCACATCTTCCAGATGGGTGTCATGACTTAAGGACTTGATCACTACGTCGTCAATGTAGATTTCCACGGTCTTGCCGATCAACTCGTGAAAAATGTAATTCATGGCCCGCTGATAGGTTGCACCGGCATTTTTCAACCCAAACGTCATGACTATCCATTCAAATAGGCCTATATGACCAGGACACCTGAAGGCCGTCTTTGATATGTCTTCTATTGCCATGAAGATCTGATTGTATCCCGCGTTGCCATCCATGAAGCTAATCACCTTGTGCCCAGCAGCGGCGTCAATCAACAAATCGGCAATAGGCATCGGGTATCCATCCATGGGAGTAGCTCTGTTTAGGTCCCTGAAGTCTATGCAAACTCTCATTTTTCCATTTTTCTTATACACAGGGACGATGTTAGAAATCCACTCCGCATATCTGCAGGGCCGAACGAAGTTTGCGTCAAGTAATCTTTCGATCTCCTTCTTCACATCGGCCAATACCTCATCCTTGTAGATTTTCCGGGGCGGTTGCTTATACGGCTTGAAACCAGGCTTGATTGGCAACCGGTGCTCGACGATGGATCGATCCAGTCCAGGCATCTCCGAGTAATCCCAGGCGAAGCAATCTTTAAATTCTCTGAGAAGCTCGATTAAGTTCCCCCTGAAGTCTGGTTGCAAATTTGCACTGATGAACGTCGGCCTTGGTTTATCACCGTTCCCAATGTCAACTTCTTCCAGCTTATCGGCCGACATAAATCCTCGTCCTAACTTGCCATCAGTTGCCATCCACGGGGTTCTCCATTAAAAATTACTATAAGAGCCGACTGCTTGAATCGGCTGTTGGTCACTGCTGACAGGTTCAACAGGACCTTCTCCCCGACTCCTTCCCCGAGAAGCAATCGATGCCTTGGTACTCCCGGAAGGCGGGTTCCATGTTAGCCACACTTACGGAGTCATCCGCCCGGACGACCTCGATTTCATCGTCCACCCACCGGATCACCGTTGATGCATAGTGGATGGGACGCAGCAGCTTGGCGTGGATCCGGTCCCCGCCCAAGCGTGCGGCGTAGGCTCCCTTCCCTTCGATGACGAAGAAGGTGGTGAGCGGCGTCTTGGACCCGATCATCAAGTCCACGTGAGCGCATCCTTTGGTGTCCGAGGGGTTCCCGCGAAGTCGTTCGGGATGATGCTTGTTGGTGTCGGATCGCTCGGGGTCATGCCAAGCTTCCCGAAGGTGGTGTACGGCATTACGTTGACCGCCGCGCCACCGTCGACGAACATCTTGGTCAATGGCTTGCCATTGATGTACCCCCCTCAAGTCACGGCGGCCTCATATGGCGATTCTTGGCCGGCTTGTCGAAGATGGCACCGCTTGGCAAGCACCGGCCGCGCCATCATCCCCTCGGGCGCTCGTCGTCAAAGGAAGCTTCCTCTCCGCATCACCTCGGTTAGCGGGAGCCATGAACTCGTTTGGCAGGAAGTATACCATGCATGCGAGGGGCCGAGCGCTTCGATCCTTCCGGGCCGGTCTTTGGGGCGCCACTTCGCCTCGTCCGGATCCCGGCTTGCTTCATCTCGCGGTTCCTCAAGCGCCGGACCCGCCTCTTCGGCTCCCTGCGCGCGGGCCGGCGGGCACCACTGCCCCTTCTGCCAGACGTGGACATCCTCGTCCTCTTCCCCGATCGGCCCACCCGAGATCGGCTTGGCGCTTCCCGGGATGATCAATGATTTCAATTTTTTGCCGCCGATCCCCATTCGGGTGGATCCTTCCAAGTCTTTCATGGACGGATCGGCGATTGGCGCTTCTCGCCCGTACTCAACATATCCGTCGCTGCATTCGGGACGCTTCCTCGGTGTGGGTAGCTTTAGGCCCTCATTCCGGCCAGCTGCTCGAAGAAGGCGCACCCCCCGCGGGGCGCGCTCTGCTCGCGCGTGTGCTTTGTTCTTGATTCCATCTCGCGCGCCTCTTCTTCAGCCCTGCGCTGCTCCTCTTCGTGACGACGCTTTTGGTAGCGCTCTTTTTCCATCTGGCGCTGCCATTTGTTGAGGAGAATGCGTGACGTCACCTTGGGTTTAGGCCTGGATGATTCCCCAATCTCGACGTGGCTCTTGAGAACGCGGGGGGCGTCGCCCTGCACTTGTTCTAGGGTCACCTGGCGCTCCGGGTCAACCGATCCATCTTGCTTGGACCTGGCTGAGGTCAGGACTTTGACTTTCCCCTTCTCTTCGGCTGTTATCGCATTGATAGAAAAGCCGAGCATGTTCTGAGGGAAGGGGTGGCCATCCAGCTTCATCTTGTTATCGAACTTGAGGTGCCCCTCCTGGATAGCCTTCTGGATCCTCATCCTGAAGACCCTGCAATCGTTGATGGAGTGCGAGTCCCTGTCATGGAAACCGCAGTAACGTTTTGCTTTGACTCCATCAGGCCGAAGCATAGAGTGCCCTTCAGGCAGCTTGATTCGGCCTTCCTTTACCAAGAGCTCAAACAACTTATCAGCCTTTGTGATGTCGAAGTCGTAGGTTCCTTTGGTCTGCCTGACCCACCGCTGATTCATTGTCAAGGGCTCTTTACCCCACAAGATCTCTGCTGCAGCTATCTCCCATTCGTCGTCAGAATCTTCGCACAAATCAGCCTTGTCCAAGAATTGGTTGTAGATGTCGGCGATGTCATGTCGCTTGCCAAACTTGGGGTCTTTTTTGAGGCCATATGCCTGATTGCTCATCAAGGATAACTTCTGCGATAGTTGGCCCAAGTTTTCAAACTCCATCCCAAATAGCTTCTCGCGCACGGCCGGCAACATCCCGGCGACGGCCATATCAGCCAACTGATCGTCTGGCAAGTTCAATGAGAAGCACATGCCCTTGACTTCTCTGAATCTTCTAAGAAACTCCAGCGGTGTTTCACTGTGCCTTTGCTTCAGGGTGGCGAGATCAATCAACTTCTTCTCAGAACTGCCGCTGAAGTAATGAGCGTGGAATTTACGCTCCAAATCTTTCCATCTGGCCACAGATTCAGGCGGCAAGGACGAGAACCACTGAAAAGCTGGACCCGTCAGCGAGGCGGGGAAGTAGCGAACCCTGAACGTCTCTTCGGCCGAACATTCCCCAAGCTGCATGAGATAACGAGCGATATGCTCGACCGTGCTTGTCTCGTCCCCGCCCGCAGAACTTTGTGAATTCCGTCGGCGGTTTCACCCTTGGTGGCGGGAGCACGTTATAGTACCACTGCGGGAACGGCGGCTCCGTAGGTGGGGCCCCGCATCCTTGGCTTGAGGCCGAACCGATTCTCGCATCAATTCGGCCATCTTGCGTGCTAGGGCATCTTCCTCCCGAGCGCCCGCAGCCCGCGCGTACCCCCGGGTGCGGGAAGGCGTCGAACGCTCCGTAATTTCCCACTTCATGATAGCCACCGCCGTACAAATTCTTCTCCGGGAGCCGCTTGGTCGACGGAGCTATTCTTCGACTGGGGTCAAGTGGGGCCCCAGGTGAGCCGAACGCTAGGTCTCCGTACGTAGGCTGGTACGGATTCGGCTGTTGCACAGGCTGACCCGTGCTGCTCTGTGGTGGCGGCAGGATTGGCTGACCTCCTGAAGCCTGCAACGGAGGCTGAACTGGCTGCCCCCCGGCGCCCTGCGGAGGAGGTTGGAATGTCTCGCTCCCGGAGCTTTGAGGGGGAGGCTGCTGCGCCTGGCTTCGTGGCGGCGGCTGAGAGCTTGATTCACCCAGCTCCACGGTGCTCTTTCCGGCGTACGCCTTTCCGAACGCTTGCCCCGCGCCCGGGCCAAAGAGGGCCACCATCATCTGCTGGAGCGACCCGAGGAAAGCTTGGTTGTGCTTGGTGAGCATGTTGTCTACCGACTCCTGGAAGATCCGCGCGCACTCCTCCTTTTCTTGTTGGGTTGTGGCGTCGGTCTCTCCCGGCAACGGCACTCGCGGTGCCACTCTTCGGATATGGTACACCACTCCGATTCTTCTTAAATGACATGAGACACTTTTGCTGAAATTGATTCACGGCATCTAGGAGGCGCCGATGTCGCTCCGGAGTAAGCTCTTCGATGTTGACATCCAGGAGGTCCGAGACTTCGTGCATCTTGAACCGATTCGCCGTATGGTCCCACCGGGCGTGCCAAAAAGTGTGTTGACACAAAATGTGCACTCAACGCCAATCACACAGCAAGCGAAAAGCTAGCTTCGCACGCGCGAGAGAGCAAATGACGTGCCGATCAATTTTTCCCGAAAATTAACAAAAGATAAAGCGGTTAGATACCAAAGCTTGGAACGTGCTCGGGTGGTACCGGACGGTTCCATATTTATGGCCAAGAAGCCAAGCAAGAATGACATGTAGCTATGTAGAGCTATCTCGTCAAAGAATCACGACCATCCGAACCATTATAAAGGAAAAAAGAATACTGCCGAATGGATGACGTAAGCATGACGAAGATCGGTCTTTGTATAGATAAGGATGCAAGCATGAAGTTATGACCGATCCCCGTGAAGTTTGTCATTAAATAAAATGGGGTAAAGCACGGACATGATCATGTATTAAATGAGCACGCATAGATCAAAGCACTAGTCTACCGCATGTCTAGGTACTTTAAGATCCGTCGGGTACGATCACAAACAAATCTATCCACCGCATGATACAACTTGCATGAAAAACGTACCACTTCCCGCAAATAGACCTATCCACCGCATGATACAATCTAAATACGGAAAGCTAAAAGCATACATCACTTAAGGCACAAACAAGGCACGTGATCTACTCGTGAAGATATAACCGAATACGGCCGAACGTACCGATCCAGGGTCCATGAAGAAGGAACAAACATTACCACGTGAATAAATCTATCAGACTGAATTGGAAATCTAATCCACCGGATGACTAGCTCCAAAGCAACCCCAAAACCTGCATCTACCGCATGATACCCGGTTCTTTCAAGATTTATACGCACAAAGCAAGCTTGAACCCGCACCACGTGACAACCTAGATCGATTCGGTTTCGGCTATCGGGGAGCACAAGATCCACGTGCCAAAAACACGAAACCTGCTCGTGCACGGATCTTAAAAGAAAAAAGCCGATCCAAACCTATCTAGATTGGGCAAGAATGTGTTACATGAATTAAAACATAAAGTAAAACTCATGATAACACGGGGTAACTTAATGAATCTATCGGATCTTGCCAAAATCCGATAGAGCCGATAACTAGCTTCGAGCTAGATCTTAGCCTACCGCATGGCTCATGATCTAACAAGAAACCCTCTTGAACCAAGCTTGAATCTACCGCATGACACGAAGCGTGGTAACAAGACTACTTGCATCGATCTAAATCCACCGCATGATACTAGACATGATACAAGGTTGCCGGTACTCACGGAGGTCGACGGATCGATTGGCCCTCTCGAAGAACTCGACGACACGACAAGGACTCTAGGGTTTGGCGTAAGGCCGGTGTGTATTGAGGAATGAACGTGTCTCGTTACATACATCCGGGGATCGTATTTATACCCCGCCGATTACAATTGCGAATGGATTCATTGCCTAACTAAACTTGATCGCCTATCCATCCATTCGCTTCCTCCGATTGAGCCACGTCACCGTCCAATCCCGCAAAATCAGCTCTCTTGTTCTTTTGCCGAACCGGAGCGGATAGCCGACCGCGGATCCTTCCGCCGAAAATCTCTCGAAAATATCTTTCCTTCCACCGGACGGACTCTTTTTCGAATCGGACCCACATGTCATACTCCTTACCAAATTTTGGTGTTAACACTCATCTCAAATTCCCTACTCATATCTTCTGCAAACCTTGCAACAAGAGAGTTAGACGAGCCACCAAAGACAATATCATCCACGTACACCTGCACAATCAGGATATCTCTGCCCTGCCTCAGCAAAAACAAGGTCTGATCGACCTTCCCCATCTCAAAACCTCTCTCAAACAAGAACCCCCTCAACCTGCCATACCAAGCTCCAGGCGCCTGGTTCAACCCATATAGCGCCTTCCTCAACTTGTACACCCGGTGGGGGTACTTCTCACTCTCAAACCCCAGAGGTTGCCTCACATACACTTCTTCCTCCAACACCCCATTCAGGAAAGCACTCTTCACATCCATTTGGTGCAACTTGAACCCTTTAGCCACGGAAAAGGCTAGAAGGATCCTAATCGCCTTCAAACGGGCTACGGGAGCAAAGGTCTCCTTGTAGTCGATCCCCTCCTTCTGACTGAACCCCTGAGCAACAAGCCTCGACTTGTTTCTCACAACCTGACCTTTCTCTCCCTCTTTGTTCTTCCACACCCACTTTGTACCAATCGACTTACACCCTGGGGGAGGGTCAACCAACTCCCAAACCTGATTCCTCTCAAAGTTCTCCAACTCCTCATGCATCGAATTAACCCAATTGTGATCAGATAGTGCGTGTCCAATGTCTTTTGGCTCAAAAGTAGCAACAAATGCAGCATGAGCGAAATGAGAGTTGTTCCGAACCCTCGACCGTGTAGTGCGTTCATTCATGTCGCCGATGATCCTCGAAGTTGGATGATCCACTTGTACTCGCCGGGGAGGTTCTCGCCTCGATGCTACCTCCCCCTCAACATCAGCTTCTCCTCGTTCTTGATTTGTCGTCGTAGGTGTAGGAGAGGGTCCGTCCACCACCGTACTCGAAGTAGTGGGTACATGTTCAGCCGGGGCCACCACACCGCCATCTTCATCGTCTCCATGTTCATGCTCCTCCCCCTGAAAGATCTCCTCGCCAAGCTCATCATCACCTGCACACTCAAAGACAAGCTGACTACGTGGTTCTGTCTCGTCGAAGGTTACCTCGCAAGTCTCCACGATTTGGTTAGTTTCAAGATTGAGCACACGATATGCTCTAGAATGAGATTCATAACCAAAGAAAATACCATCGACAGATCTAGCCTCAAACTTATCCAACTTCCTGCCTTTCTTCAGAATGAAACACTTGCAACCAAAGACATGGAAGTGACTCACCTTGGGTGCGCGACCATGCATCAACTCATAGCATGTTTTCTTCTTGTGCACTCTGAGGTAGATCCTGTTTGACACATAGCACGCGGTATTCACCGCCTCAGCCCAATACCTCCTCGGAGTCCTATGCTCATCGAGCATCGTCCGAGCCATCTCGCACAAGGTCCTGTTCTTCCTTTCCACAACACCATTCTGGGGAGGCGTATACCGACTCGAAAACTGGTGCACAAGACCCAAGTCATGGCAATAGGTTTCGAAACGAGAGTTTCTGAATTCCGAGCCATTATCACTGCGGATAGCTCGTATGGCATCTCCGTGCCTCTCGTTCCTCAACCTCAAGACTAGATCTCGAAGAAAACCAAACGTCTCCCCCTTATCCTCGAGAAAGAACACCCACGCATACCGAGAATAGTCGTCCACCACAACAAGGACATACCACTTCCCACCCGCAGATCGCACACGAGCTGGGCCAACAAGGTACATATGGAGCAGCTCGCATGGACGCTCAGTCATCACATCGGTGAGAGGCGGGTGAGAAGAGGCTACCATCTTGGCATGCCTACACGGCGCACAAACCAATTCTTTCTCAAGCCTCAACCGTGGCAATCCTCGGACCAAATTGAGTTTACTCAAGCGAGACAAAAGGTCAAAGCTCAAGTGACCCAACTTCCTATGCCACTTCCACAACTCACTCGAAGAACCATCCAAGAAACAACACTCCACACCCGAAGACTGAGAAAAATCAGCACGAAACACCTGACCCTCGGGAACGACCATACAGACAAGGTCCCCTCGAGAGTCCAAAATCCGAGAACCACCTGGCCTAAACAACATCTCAAAGCCCTCATCCAACAACTGGGACATAGAAAGCAAATTGTACCCCAGCGATTGAACAAGAGCAACACGCCTGAGAGTGATCTTGTCACTCACTTTGATCTCATCTTCTGAAAGCACACGCCCACGCCCATTGTCCCCAAAAGTGATGTACCTCTTCGTCACCACTGGGACGAGACTTGAGAACCACCCCCTGTCTCCGGTCATATGCATCGAGCAACCAGAGTCAATCAACCAAATGTTCTTCAAGTCTCCCACATGAAATTCAAAAATGAGCACGTGGGCGAACAAACGACTCAGCACTGGGGTTAGTACCAAAAGAGTAAAACCAGTGCCGAGCCATTTGCTCGAAAGTGGGGTTAGCACCAACCAAAGCATCTCTCCTACCAAAGCTACCTCCACGAACACCACCACGGTAACCACCCTGAGGGAACCACCCCTCTCTGCCTGGAGGAGGACCAAAACCACGAAAGAAAGCCCGTGGAACGTCCCTCCTCTCCTTCTCAAAGCTACGACTCCTCCCATCCCCGTAGTGAACTCGAGGGGGAGAACGCCTAGCAACCTGACCACCTGCAAACTCTCCAGCCCAACCACCAGAACCACAACCTCCAGAAACAACCCTCGCACCTGTACGAGCACGAAACCCGAACTGCTGCCTGTCCAGGCCTGCACCAGTCTGACCGGTGCCCCACACCGGTCTGACCGGTCTGACCGGTGTGACCTGGGCAGCAGCACCTCCAACAACCTTTCGCTCTCCCCAAGCCCGAACTGTCCTCACACTCGCCTTGGCCCTGGGCATCTGCACACGAGGCTCAAGTACACCATCGGAAGGGTGGTACTTGTCCTTGTTAGCCCACTCCTTTGCCATTCTCTCCTCTCGCTTCCTCTTGAAGCAAAACTCATCCTTATGGCCATCTCTCCCACAATAGCCACAATGGAACCTCACAAGCTTAGGCTTAGGCTTGGGCTGTGGCTGCTCACTTGGTTTCTCTCCACTCAACTCCTCTACCGATTTCCCTTCACTAGCCTTCTCACTTTCCTTCCCAAAGAACACTTTCCCGGAAGTG
Organism: Cenchrus americanus; assembly: GCA_947561735.1. Lineage (NCBI taxonomy): Eukaryota > Viridiplantae > Streptophyta > Magnoliopsida > Poales > Poaceae > Cenchrus > Cenchrus americanus. The sequence goes on along the minus strand of OX387239.1, from coordinate 253,182,919 downwards.
CTCACAAACTTGATAGGCTTTTGGAGATCATTTGTGGGTGTAGGAAACACGGGTGGAGCTGGGGTTGTGTCTAGTAGGTTCCTAAGATGGTTAGGTCTTGGGGGGAAATCATTTTTGTGGTGGGTTTTTGGTGGCTCTGGGATATTCTCTCCACTTACCTCACCAACCTTATTTGCCCCAAGTCCCTCACCATCCTGCCTCTTAAATGCCTCGATCATCATCCTCAACTGAGGCTCATGACCAGACAACCAACCCATCAACTTCCTCAGCTCATCATTCTTATCCTGCAAACGATCAACATAATGTGCAAGTTCCAAATTTTTCAAAGCATGCATTTCACAGGTAGAGCATGATGTAGGCATGGGTTCTTTCAGCTTAGCCTCAAGCACCTGTGTTTCTAGCTCAGCCACTCTAGTCCTAGCATCCTCGAGTGAAGCCCTAAGCTCTTTTCTCATTTTCTTGGCCTCTCTAAGCATGTCATCGCGGTTATCAAGCAAAGAGCCCAGCCTATCATTGTCCTGGCGCAAGAAGGGAAGTTCATCACTCACCTCGTCGTCGGAATCGGAGTCCGAGTCGCTCTGTGTGCTCTTCTTGCTGCCGGAGCTCAACGCCATGATGCAGAAGCCATCTCTCGCGAAGCAGCTCTGCCCGCTCAGGTTCTTGGACGACTTCTTGCTCTTGCGACGATCACCTTCGTCTTCACTGCTGCTCGAGCTCGAGGTGGAGTACGCAGAACTAGAGTCGACGTCGCTCGCTCCAACCATCGCTCGGGCCTTGCCTTGGCTCTCCTTCTTCCTCGATCGTCGCTCGTTCTTGTACTTGTTCTTGTGCTTGCTCTTGTGGTCGCGCCTCGACCGGTACTTGCCATCCATCCTCGACTTGTGCTTGTAGCTGTCCTTGTTCTCGACATTCTCCGGGCAGTCGGTGACGAAATGTCCTGGCTTGCCGCACTGGAAGCATGTCCTCATGTTCCTCCTCATGTTCACTCGGTTCTCGTGCAGCCTCTCGAACCGCCTCGTCAGGAGTGCCAGCTCGTCCTCTCCAAGCACATCGAACTCCTCATTTGGCATAGACATCAAAGAGGACAAAGAGAACATCCTGGTGGATGGGTTAGTGTTAGCCTTTCCTTTTGAACCACCAACGAGGGCAAGACTATGGGAATCAGTCGGTCCCTCGAGCTTGGCAGTCATGCCCCTATCCACCTCAGCCGACTTGAGCTTCGAGAACAGCTCGTTCACCGTCAGAGTATCATACTTCTCTGATTCCACAATGGCCTCGAACTTTCCACCCCAAATCGTACGATCCAAAGAGTGTAAGAGCTTGACCGCTCTATCATGATCATCGTACGGGAGCACGTCCACATTGGCCCTCATGTTGTTCACAACCATCGTGAACCTCTGAATCAAGGCATCGATGGACTCACCGGGGAGATGAGTGAAGTTCTCGTACTCTCTCCGGTAGGTCGCATACATCCGTGCCTGAACCTGGGCATTCCCAACATGAGCCTCCTTCAGCACCGTCCAAATTCTACAAGCCAAGTGCTCGGTGTGCACCCGATCGAACTCAGGCTGACACAAAGCACAAAACAAGTAGTCGTCCGCCTTATTGTTGGCGTCGAATCTGTCCCTTGATCCTGGAGCGAGGAAGTCCATCGGCTTGACATAGCCTGTGTCCACCGTGACATCCCAAAGGATCTGACCCTTTCCGCGGAGGAATGCACCCCATCCGCTTACTCCACATCTGGTAGTTCTTGCCATCGAAGTGTGGAGGACCCGAACCCTGTTCCTGGTACGCCATCCTTGGATCTTAGACTGGTTAGAGTCAATAAAGACCTGAACCGGCTCTGATACCACTTGAAGGACCAATACGGCGAACCAGAGAGGGGGGGAGTGAATGGGAGCCGATAAAAATTCTTCTCGAAGGAGATGGAAACTCCAACAAGATGAACACGGCTTCCAACACACGTCATCGACTCACTACCCAAGTTGGCCAAGCCCACGTAGCCACTGGAGTGCCACTGGACCTAGGAACCAACACACACACCCTTCCGACCCGAGAACGCAGAGGAACACCAAACCTCGAGTCCACTGACCAACACCGGTCAGACCGGTGAGCACCACCGGTCAGACCGGTCCCTGCTGGTGAAACTGAGCAACTTTCACTAAGTGGCTCCACACCGGTCAGACCGGTGAGACGCACCGGTCAGACCGGTCTCACGGCTCGAAAGCCCCCAAAGCACCAAAGCGGCCAACCGACCTCCAAAGCGACCCAAACTCGAAACGGTACCGCAACACGGGACAACGAGAGAACACACCCGGACGTTCACCCGAGCAAAAACCCACCGAGGGTTACACCGGTCAGACCGGTCAAGAGCACCGGTCAGACCGGTGTAGCCTGGGCAGCTCGGGATGAACAACACCCGCGGGTCAACTCCCCCAAATCCAAACCTCGATCTCCCGAATCGCTCCACGGACTTGAACAAGACTTTGGGGATATTAGGAACACCTCATGAGGAGTCCATAGCCAAATTTAATCCCACCAAAACTCGTCCAAAAAGGAGGAATCGAAGAAATCCCGCCAAGAACACCTCAAACCCTAGAACCCGGAAAAACCCAAAATCGAGCTCCTTTACTCACGGATTTGGGAGGGGAATCACAGCCCAAAGAACCATGAAGGGTTCCCACAAATTTCCCCCATCAAATCCCCAAGAGAAAGGTCCCGAAAACAACCCAAAGAAATCACCAAGAGAGGGCTCCGAAAATCACCACCAAGAGCAACCAGGAACAACACATCCAAACCTTGTGAACCACGCCGAATCATCTATACATGCAACAAAGGTTCTTACAAGGTCTAGCTTGCCTCCCGATCATCCTACCCTCTCACAAGATCTCACCATGAAGCTCTCAAGCTAGTCCTATGGAAATCCTAAGAAAATAGGAAGGGAAAATAGGAAAGCAAATGAACTAGGGTTCCAAGGCTTTGCTGCCATCCTCTTACCTCTTGGGTTATATGGAGGCAACCAAAAGTCTAAAATGCCTTTTCCTAATAACTAGGGATACAAGCCCCTCAAGGGCGGATTTGGAAGTCTCCATGTATTCACCATCGGACGGATGCCCGACGACCGCACCCTGCGTAGCCTCGATGCAAGACATGCGATCCCGACGCGTGTCCTCCGCTTCGAAGTCTCCGGACTGCGTCGTCGCACACCGGTCAGACCGGTGCTCCCCACCGGTCAGACCGGTACCCACCGGTCAGACCGATCAGACCGGTCTGGTGCTTCTGCAGCTCCGTCTTCGGTTCTTCGGTCTTGGCTTTGTGGATCAACCAAGGAACCCAGTGGTTTTCTGGTGAACCACCGGAAACCCCACGAACTCGGTGTAGCCTCCGCCAATCTCCACTCATGACTTGGCTCACACGTAGTCCCGGCTCGACCTTGGTTTTGAGGCTCTACAAAGAAACTGTCCACGACTTCATCTTGCTGTTCGTGCCACCATGCGGCCCGCACTTGACCCCGCTGGCCACCGGGTCCCTCGAACGAAGCCTACTTGTCTTCTCCACACCTGGAGGCCTCACCGGCGACGACCTTTCGCAATTGTTCTTCACCTGCACTAACACCAGTCAAGCCGCAACTTGCACCTACAATACTTAGCCAAGAATCAGTCCACACAACGTTGTCAATCACTCATCACACAAGGAAGCGACCATCCACCGGTCCTCGAACCACACATGGTCCTCAACAGGGCAAAACTATGTGCAAGTACATGCGGCGCTTTTTCGACAAGCGCGCCACTGTAGTTGATGTCACCGACAAGGAAGTCATCGACCTCTTCCAAGACGGCCTCTACCACCGTCACACCTTTGAAGACTTCGGTCGCCGCCGCCCGAGCTCCATTACCAAGCTCAAAGACATGATCACTTCATGGGCCGACGAAGAAGACAAGGCGAACGCCAAATCCGACACCATTCGCGGCAAGAGCAAGCAAAATGCGGGCGGCAGCAATAACAACAACCGGGATCAAGGCGGTTGCAACAACAACTACTCAGGTCGTAATCGCAAGCGCAAACCAGACAACACAGTTGCGGCTATCTAGCGCCCTGCGAAAGACAACCCGAAGAATACCTATGGCGGCTTCAAAGACTTGTTGAAAGAGAAGTGCACGTGGCACCTAGAGGGCAACCACACTACCGAACAGTGCTACCAACTCCGGCGAGCACTCAAGGACACTCCAGAACTACAGCATCCCCATGACAAAAAAGGCAATAAAAAAGCCGACGAAGGCAACGGCGACTTCCAAGAACCCGACAAGACGGTGAACATCCTCTTCGGCGGACTACCCACCAAACGGTCTCAGAAGGCCACCCAACGAGAAGTCTTAAACATTGAACCAGCGGTTCCGACCCCTCTCCGATGGTCGGAGGTACCCATTACCTTCTCTCGCGCGGATCAATGGACAAGCTTCTCTGAACCAGGGCGTTTTCTTCTCGTCCTGAAGCCGGTAGTCGCGGGCTCCAGACTCAACAAGGTACTCATCGACGGTGGAAGCGGGCTCAACATCCTTTTCACCAAGACCTTGAAGAAGATGAAGCACGACATCACTCACATGCTCACCAAGAGCACATCGCCCTTCTACGGCATCGTCCCCTAGAACGCGGCTATTCCACTAGGCTCAGTGGTCCTGCCAGTTACCTTCAGGGAAACCAGAGAAAACTACTGCACTGAGTACATCAAGTTCGAAGTCGCAGACTTCGAGACTTCCTACCATGCCATCCTCGGCAGACCAGCTATCGCCAAGTTCATGGCGGTACCTCACTACACATACTTGGTACTCAAGATGCCAAGTCCGGCCGGTGTACTCTCGCTACAAGGGGACTTGAAGATATCCTTCGACTGCGACACAGAAGCTGTGGAACTCGCAGCCACAAATTAAGTACCCAACGCAATGATGGAGATCTACCCTGCATCCAAAAATCTTGCCCCAAGCGAACTCGACATCTCAGAGAAGTCGGACAACGCCAACAAGCCTCAGCCAGCTGAGGGAGTGCAAGTCAAGACGATTGACCTCGGGACAGGCGACAGCAGCAAGACTACCACCATCGGGGCGGGCCTCGACCCGAAATAGGAAGACATGCTCGTCAGCTTCCATCGGGCTAACCGAGACATCTTCGCGTGGAAACCAACGGACATGCCAGGGGTGCCCACTCAACGTTGATCCTAAAGCTACCCCGAAGCGACAACACCTCCGCCGTTTCGCCGACGACCGACAGGATGCCATCAAGAAGGAACTCGCCAAACTACTCGCGGCTGGCTTCATCAGAGAAGTCTTCCATCCTGAGTGGCTCGCCAACCCCGTCCTCATCCGCAAGAAGAACTCAAACGAGTGGAGGATGTGCGTCGACTACACCGACCTCAACAAGCACTGCCCCAAGGACCCCTTCAGGTTGCCGCGGATAGACCAAGTCATCGACTCCACAGCGGGCTGCGACCTGCTCTGCTTCCTCGACTACTACTCCGGGTACCACCAGATCGCTATCAAGGAAGAAGACCAGGAGAAGACCGCGTTCATTATCCCGTTCGGCACGTACTACTACACGACCATGTCTTTCGGGTTGAAGAACGCCGACGCTACTTACCAGCGGGCTATCCAGAAGTGTTTCAAGGCACAACTCAACAAGAACGTCGAAGCTTACGTGGATGACGTGGTCGTCAAGACCAGAAACTCCGACACACTCATCGCCGATCTTGAAGAGACTTTCACATCCTTGCGAGAGTACCGCTAGAAGCTCAACCCGAACAAGTGCGTCTTCGGCATACCGTCGGGAAAACTACTCGGCTTCATCATCAGCCATCGCGGCATCGAAGCCAACCCCGAGAAGATCTCCGCCGTCACCAACATGAAAGCTCCCACGTGCATCAAAGATGTGCAGAAGCTCACCGGGTGCATGGCGGCCCTGAACAGATTCATCTCGAAGCTTGGAGAACGGGGGCTCCCCTTCTTCAAACTACTCAAGCATCAAGAGAAGTTCGCGTGGACTCCAGAGGCAGACCAAGCCCTTGCTCAGCTCAAGGACTTCTTATCCAAGCCACCAGTCCTCACGGCTCCTCGCAAAAAGGAGCAGCTACTGCTCTACCTCGCTGTGACTACTCACGTGGTCAGCACTGCCATCGTTGTCGAGCGGCAGGAAGACGGCCACACCTACCCAGTCCAGCGACCAGTCTACTTAGTCAGCGAGGTCTTGTCAGAATCCAAGGCACGTTACCAACCAGTACAGAAGCTACTATACACAGTGCTCATCACCTCGCGGAAGCTACGACACTACTTCTAGGAGTACTCGATTTCCGTCGTCACCGACTACCCGCTTGGCGACATCCCGCGGAACCAAGATGCTACTGGAAGAATCTCCAAGTGGGCAGTCGAACTCGGCGCCCTCAACATCGACTTCAAGCCACGAACAGCCATCAAGTCGCAGGCACTAGACGACTTCATGGCAGAGTGGCGGGAAAATCAGCTACCAACTCCAACCGAGCGCCCAGAGCATTAGGTGATGTACTTTGACGGCTCGCTCAAGCTCGAAGGCGCAAGTGCAGGGGTACTCTTGATTTCTCCAATGGGCGAACAACTCAAGTACGTCCTGCAGATCTTCTGGAAGGTCTCAAACAACGAAGCCGAGTACGAAGCTCTGCTACACGGGCTCCGCCTCGCAGTTTCACTGGGCATCAAGCAACTACTAGTCTACGGTGACTCCACAGTGGTCATCAACCAAGTCAACAAGTCCTGCGACTGTAACAAGGAGAACATGGACGCCTACTGCCTAGAAGTCCCCAAGCTCGAGAACAAGTTCTACGGTCTCGAGTTCTATCACGTCGTCCGCGACAACAACTTTGCAGCGGACGTCCTGTCGAAGCTTGGTTCTACTCATGCTCAAGTACCAGCGGGTGTCTTAGTCCACGAGCTTCACGCGCCATCCATCCCGGAGCCGGCGCCGATGACCACTGACCCAGCACTCCTCCCAGCTGGCCAGGAGGTCATGATGATAAATGTGGACTGGTGACAACCCTTCATCTATGACATCCGCGAGCAGAAGGTTCCCACAGACAAGAACTTGGCCAAGCAAATCATCCGCCGCGCCAAGTCCTACATCTTAGTCAGAGACAAGCTCTACAGGTGGGGCGCATCTTCTGGAGTACTCATGAAGTGCGTCCCCCGAGAAGAAGGCAAGGGCATCTTGGAGGAGAACCACAAAGGCGTCTGCGGCAACCACGCGTCTTCACGCACGCTGGTCAGCAAGACTTTCTGACGAGCTTTCTACTGGCCCACAGCTCTGGGCGATGATGAGGAACTCGTCAGAAGGTGCCAAGGGTGCCAATACTTCGCCAAGCAACAGCACGTCCCGGCCTACAAGCTAGTCACCATACCGCCAACCTAGCCTTTTGCATGCTGGGGGCTCGACATGATTGGGCCTCTTCCAACTGCGCCAGGAGGATTCAACAGAATTCTGGTGGCCATCGACAAGTTCACCAAGTGGATCGAAGTCAAGCCGGTTACCTGCCCAAAGGCCCACAAGGTACTCGACTTCTTGGATGAACTCATGCATTGCTACGGACTACCCCATCGCATCATCACAGACCTGGGCTCCAACTTCAACAATCACCAGTTCTGGGCGTACTGCGAGAACAGCGGGATCGACGTTCGGTATGTCTCAGTCGCCCATCCACGGGCCAATGGACAAGTCGAGCGTGCCAATGGAATGGTACTCGACGCTCTCAAGAAGCGACTGCACGATGCTGCTAACACAAAAGGAGGAAAGTGGATCAAGGAACTGCCCAATGCACTCTGGGGGCTGCATACTCAACCCACCAAGCCGACGGGACAGTCACCCTATTTCCTGGTCTACGTCTCTGAAGCTATTCTACCTGCCGACGTCATGTGGGAATCGCCGACAGTAGAGCAATACGACGAAGGCATATCTGAAGATAGCAGACGAGTTGACATCGACGGACTCGAAGAAGCTCGCTGCGCCGCCCTCGTCCATTCGGCAAGGTACCTAGAAGGTATCTAATGCTACCATGACCGCAACATCAAGGAATGCTCCTTCAACATTGGTGATCTTGCCCTCCACCGTATCCAGAACACGGAAGGACTACACAAGCTCAGCTCGCCGTGGGAAGGTCCCTTCACATTTGCAAAGGTGACCAGACCAGGCTCCTATCGCCTACAGACACTTGAAGGAGAAGACATCAGCAACTCGTGGAACGTTGACCAGCTCTGTCGGTTCTACGCATAGTCCCTCGACTACTCAGGGGGCTCAAGTCTACACGACTACTCCTGAATCCTTCGCTGTAAGCAGCCTCCGGGTCCAGGCACTAGTCTCCGGACTACTCTACTCCGAGATCCAGCGTTAACGGCTACTAATGCAACTCGGGCTGCTTCGAGTGTCAAGGACTCTAGCAGCGGTCTATCAAGAGACCATGTACTTCAAGATCCAGTCTATACGGCTACTAACGGATCTACTGCTGTAAGCGGCCATGTGCCCTAGCACTACTCAGCCGTAGGCAGCCTCCGGGTCCTGGCGACTACACTTGTAAATGGCCCTGGCCATCCAGGTGTACTCTTTCAGTAATAATGTTTGATTATCAATCAAATCATTTATTGTATCTCTCTCAACGAGTCTACTGCCGAGTACTACTACTCGCACACAACTCTACAACATGGGCACTCCGCATACATACATTGCGATAATGAGTACTCATTTCATGGAAGACTTTTTATCACATACTTAAACAAGTTCATTACATCTTGTTTATGTATAACTGTTGCTACAAGCTAACCCTATAGGATAACTACTGAAGGTTCAGCTTCTCGGCGACTTGTTCAGCTATTGGCGCCATCTGCTCCAAAAGCTCCGCGTACTGCTCATCAGTGCAATTGGTGGCTAGTCCACCCGCGACTATATCTACCAGAGCCTTGGGGAAGTACGACTTCATATACGCCAAGACTTGGTTTGGGATGGACTTCGCCAGATGCTTGACATAAGTCGCCAGACGGTCGGGAGCTTCCCTCAACAGGTCAACCAACGGAGCAATCTTCAGCCCGCCCGGATGAGGCACCAGCAACCTTGCAATGGGAAGTGCGGCTTCTTCAAGTTCCTTGAGCTGCCCCCGCAACTTCTCGCAATCTTCGACAAGCTTCTGCAGAGATTTATAGCAGTTGACAAGATCACTATCCGAGGCAATCCAAAGCTCCATGTGCATATTACACTCATGGGCCAGCTGCTTATATTCGTACTCAAGTACCTCACGGGCATCCTTCTCCTGGTAGAAGAGGTTCTTCATATCGACTTCTGATGCCTTCAGCTGTTCTACCCGAGCCTCAAGATCTGCAAACAACTCAAAGGGAGATGTCAGACTACCACAGGGTACGTGCAATAAGTACCCGATAAGGCGACATCGACATACCTTTGCTCTTCTGACGCAACGACTTGTTCTTGCGCACCAGCTCATCGCTCTTCGCCTGCATATCTTGTACCTCATTGTGGTATTGGGCGAAGGCACCATCAAGCTTAGACTGAAGCATGGCAGAGTGCTTCCTGGCCTTCGCGAGCTCTTTCTCCAGTGATTCTGCTCGGAGCACCGCATCGCCATACCCCTGGAGCATTTCAAACTTTTGTCGGGATCTCTCCACGACATCCTGCAAAAGACAACATTTGTAACTCGGGTACTCAGCACTTGCGGCAGATCGACTATCCAAGGTTACTGATACATACCTTCATCCATTGATCGGCCCGTCGCATCGCCTCCAGGTTGCGTGCCACTGTCGCCGGGTCAACAAGATCATCCGCCAGAAGCTTGAGCCCACCACGACTAGTCGCGGCGGCCTCGGACATCGGCGCCGAACGCATCGACTCTGCATCTTGGATTTCTTGCGATCGGACGACTACTTCCATGCTTGACTCCGGCAGTACATCGTCACGCACCTCTTTGGCCACCCTGAAAGCTACCCCGCTGGCTATCTCCGCCGGCTCAGTTGCTGCTCCGGCGGCTACTTCGGCTTCTGCCCCTATCAACAGAAGACACACAAGATCAGTTTCCCGGGGGCTACGACTACTACTCGAGGAAGGCTGCATCTCTGCAGTGTACTCACCTTCTACTATGCCGGCCTCTGGCAGCGCAGCCTCCGCGGCTGGCGCCACAGTCTCGGCCTGGGGGAGGGGAGGAGACTCCTCGGCAGCAGGCGCGAAAGCTTCTTCAGCCGCTGCCGTGCTGGGTTCATCTCCCTCCAAAGACAAGTCCGTCGATTTCCTGCGCAGTACATAATTGGTGGTCAATCAAGTACGACTACCAAGCTACATGTACTACTCGAGAAACATCTCCACGTACAAGCTTGACCGAACAACAGTCATGGTCGGAGCGCCTAATATGCTGGTAATGTCGACAAGCCCGGCTTCGGCGGGTGCCTCCTCTTCGGCTTGAGCTGCCGCCAGTTCTTCAGCAGCAGCAGTCGCAGCCGGTTCCGTCCTGCTCTCGACGACCGGCGCCTGCGGCTCGACAACTGTAGTCGACCACTGTGTCAACTGCGACACAAGTTCTTCTACGGTGGGGGCTGGGCTGCGGTTTCTTTCAGCCGGCTCTCCCACCGTCTCATAGTCGCCTTTGTCCCCTTGGTCTACGGGGTCAGAAGGCGGAATTTCCTGCAAGCACTCAGAATTCAGTTGTCAGCATACACAATATTGCAAGACACGTACTCGACTACTCTACTCGAGGAGTTTACCTCTTGAGACGTAGTCTCGGTGACTTTCAACTTTTTGGCGACGCGCTTGCGTGCCACATTGTGCGGCCTTCTCGGCGGCGCAGGCAGACTAGCCTCCAGGCTAGTCGGAGGATCATTGATGAGGGGCACGTTGGGCAGTCCAGGGTGGCCAAACCTGGACCGCAACTGGAACCACTCCTGGAGCGTCTCCTCGTCCTCCTCGTCGGACGTATCTTCAACGATGACGGTGTCGTCACCTTCGCCGACTTCACGACGCTCTTTGGCCTTGCCTTTCCCCTCCTCCAGAATATTCACAAGTCGGGGAGGCGAAGCTGGCTCAGAGACAAACTTTACAATATCATCCTGCAACATATAGCTTGGGTGAGCATGACTACTACCATACAATCAGTACTCGGACACTGAGTGCGGCTACTTACCTTGTTCGGCGGATGAGCTACAGAGTACTTGGGGACTGGCAGGGCATGTACGGCGGCATGTCCTTGAAGATCCTGCCCAGCCTCTCGACGATGCCGTCATCATCGATCTCACAGCTAGGCATCCGCGACGTGTCGCCCTCGCCGGTGTACTGATACCCGAGGGTGTCGCGAGCCATCAATGGTTGTACACTCCTCTTCATGAAGCTGAAGGCCACGTGTTCAGCCCTCAGCCCAGCTTTTCTCAAAGCCTTGATCTTCTGCAGCAGCTCGGGTAGCTGAATACCCTCCTGCATCGTTGGCTCCGTGTTCCACCAGGGCTGATGCTTCGGCTGCTTCCCGCTTGGCTTCGGCAGCTCTGAGTAGTGGTTGGTGTTGTAGAACCACTTCGCTTTCCAATCTTGATTGGAGTCGATCAGCTAGTACGCCAAGTACTGCCCGGCGGCATCTTCGCGCATTTGGATGCCAGCCCCTCCGACTACTCTTGGGTCGCTGGCGCTCGGCTGGGGCTTCACGCGGAAGAACTTTCGAAACAGCACCCAGTGTAGCTTGATCCCCAAGAAGGCTTCGCAGAAGTGGACGAAGACGGAGACATGAAAGATTCTATTGGGGTTCAAGTTTAGGTACTTGATACCGTAATAGTCAAGAAGACCTATGAAGAAGTCACTCACCGGGAGGGCCAACCCGCGCTCCACGAACCGTGTGAACATCGGGATCTCTTCGGGGTCTTTCTCCATCGGATATGGGTCTCCTGCAGTGGCGCTCCACATGTCCACCTTTTCCCCCGAAGGAAACCCCTGTTGAGCAGCGCCAGCAAGTCCTCAGTCTTTGCCTTGGATTTCTTCCATTCCTTATTTGGATTCGGGCGTGGGGGAGACGTCAGCGGCGTTGACCCCCTGGCGGATCCAGACGCCTCTTCACAGGACCTCTTTTCCCGGCGCCGGTCTTCATGGTCTTTGACGGGGACGACTTCATTCTCCAAATGCAGCGGGTCTTCACTCGCATTCACTCGGGGGCTGCTCTGGAGGCAAGCAGTGGCGGCGTGCGTGGATCTGCAGCCTAAGGCGCGGTGGCAGTGTGCACAGGCGGCTGTCTCTTGGCTAGATCTGTTTCGAATGGCTGCAAATGCAGGGGATGAAAAACCCTAAGGGTTTCGACTTCTATTTATAAGTCAACTGGCGGCTCCGTAACGGCCAGATGGATATGTATCGGCGGCTGACTCAGCAGCGGCCGTCTGACCTTTCAACTTCCAGTAGTCGACGCGCTCTATCTCGGGGGCTCCGCTACGTATACTCAACTCTCTGGGTGGCGACAAGATTCAAGAGCAACTCAGGACACATTCTACATTCAAGATGACCCTTCAATTCGAGAGGAAGTACTCGACTCAAGGCTCGGGCGCTCCATGCCATGTGTCATTCGGTTTTTTCTCTGGATTTTACGGGATAATCTTGCCAGAACTTCAGATGGACCCTCATCCAGAGTCTACAACTCAACCTAAGGCTCAGGGGCTACTCCATATGGGGTGCGATTTTGCAATCACACTTCCATATAAATTTCGGCTTCAAGACAACGTGAGTATTATTGAAGACCTTCAAGAGAAGAACTCGAGGATGCTTGGGAACTACTCGAGAAGACTTCAAGACTACTCAAGGATCAGCTGGAGTACCTTCCAGCCTCAGAATGCTTCAAGTACTCTTGAGGACTTTTGGCTTGTAGTACTCGGGGACGCTTGAGGACTACTCGTCAAGGCAATCAGGACTATTTGAAACTATCCTACTCGACTACAAAGTACTTGGGGGCTTATCGTATGGACCTCCCTGGGCCCACTACCTCGGTGGGTATCAGGACCGACTACTCGGTGGGCCCCTAGGACTACTCGACTTGTGCCACACGGCACCTGATGGCGTGGGGCGCAAGGACTGCAGTGGAGAAGTACGCGGATAGGAAGCTATACATGTCCTGTACTGTGTAGAGAACTCCTAGACGTACCCGACTAGAACTCTCTCCCTAAACCGACTTGTAACCCTGCCTCCCGGACTATATAAGGCGAGGCAGGGACCTCTCTGTCTCATACGCATCATCTTGTAAACTCATCCAATTAATCCAGAGCTACGCAGCATACAGGACGTAGGGTATTACGCACCTCGCGGCCCGAACCTGTCTAAATTGTGTGCCACGTGTCTCTTCCTTCGACTTACCGATCTCGGCGAGGCCACATTTATCTACCTCGGGCACTCCCCTTGGTAGGTTGTCGGTCTAAAACACAGACAGAAACCGGTGTAAAGAACTAGTCAAGTTTTATTTATAAAGATTCATTTATGAATTAATCAACTAAATATTTAATTTAGAAAAACTAAACTACATGAATAAGATAAGCGAAACTTTGTAATTCGAGTAGATCATATTATTATTAAAAACATTATGGAACTGACATTAATCATATTAACATTTATTCTAAAAGCCGATGTAAAAGCCTAATCAAATTTTAATTAGAAAAGATTAATTAACTATTAAACAAATTAACATGTGGTTTACGAAAACCGAGATAAACATCTAATCAACTTTTATATACAAAAACATGTGATAGAAACATTAATCAAATTAAATTTGCTTATGAAAAACGATGTATAGATCTATATTACTTTTATTTATAAAAGACATGTATAACTAGACATTAATCAAAATTAATATTAATTTTATTTTCAGAAAACAAAACATGATGAAAACTCACCACTAATGCGTGCTTTACATTATTATGATCCTAACGCAACTTGAACGGATTAAAACGGAGCTAAAACGAAAATTTTACGAGATAAACAAGATTGGAGGACCTATCTGCAATTAACTATAGACTTTAGGGGCTAGCTGAGAAAAAACCCGCGACACAAGAAACAGTGCTCGCGAAAAGGATAAAAAAGAGGGTTAGATCTGTAAAAGCTCTCGGATCAGATCTGATTGCAAGCATCTAATAGATCTAGGGAGTTTCTTACAGTTTTGCTAAAACACAAAAATAGATCGAAAAATTACCAAAAAGGACAGGGGCCTAAATGCAAACTGGTTTGGGTTTCTTCTTCCTTTAGCCGACGGCTGACAGGAAGGCCACCGGCTGGCGGGGTTGGGGTGCTCAGGCGGCCAGGGGATCGGGTGGCGGGTGCAGGAGTTGGAAGAGATCGTGGGAGGCTCGGAGACGTGCTCACCTCGGGCGGAAAACGACAGCAAGGTTGCCGGCGGCGGACCATCAGCGACGACCGACGGCCATGGTGGCCGGCAGCGCGGGCTCGCGCGGCCGCGGCGCGGCGGGCGAGCTAGGGCATGCGGCGGGGCGTGCGGCTCCTCGTTTATAGGGGCGCGGACGCGGGGAGCCCTAGGCACGCACGCCCGGGTAGCGGCGGCCATTGCCCCGGCTCGGCTTGGGCGATGGGCCACGGCGGGTCCGGCGGGCCGGGCCGGCGCGGGCGATGCGGCCCATTAGGATAGGTTTTCCTTTTTTCGAATTTATTTTTATTGCCAGAAAAAATTCCAGAAAATGTAGAAATTGTTTTAAAGGCACGAAAAATACTCGAAAAATCACAAAACTTTCGGAAAAATTCTAAAGATAGATTAAGACATGAACAATCCAAATAAAGCATTTGGAGCTCATGAAAAAGATCTTAGAGCCTTCTAATAAATAGAAATAGCTCAAGGAAAAATGAAAATAAATTCCAAAAAAAATCTGGAAAATTCTCGAGAGAGTTACGATAGCCCCTAAACGCATTTTTGAAACCTTTTGTACTCAAGAAGCACCTATATGCATCGGCATGAATGCAACACTCATAACTTTTTATTTGCTTAAGAAAATCAAACAAGGATTTTTCCTATACTATATTTCCTGTAAAGAAAAATAAATGTTGGAAAAATTTTAGAATTATGAGAAAATTGTTATTTAATTATTCTCTCTATTCACATCCTAAAATTGGAAATTTCAGGATGTTACATTGGCCTTACCGCACAACGCCGTACAGTGGCGGGGATGGCCTCACGAGGCGGAACAACGCCGGGATATGATTCCCGAGCGGCGTCAGAGGCCGGCGTGGCGGGGATTTGCCTTTGACCCGGGCGCCCGCGGCGTGTCAGAGCATTCAATGCTCCGGTTGGGGGAGTGGGCATGGTGTCACGAGCCTGTGGCGGTGGACCCACGCGAGCCTCGAGCGAGGCGGAGTTTCGCCCGAGGGGGCGTCCGGCCCTCGAGCGAGGCGGAATTTTGGTGTGACGGTGATTGCTTGATTTGTAGCCCGAGGAAGAACTGCAACTCACCCATCATGCTCATCTCGAACTCCCTGCTCATATCATCTGCAAACCTTGCAACAAGAGAGTTAGATGAGCCACCAAAGACAATATCATCCACGTACACCTGCACAATCAGGATATCTCTGCCCTGCCTCGGCAAAAACAAGGTCTGATCGACCTTCCCCATCTCAAAACCTCTCTCAAACAAGAACCCCTCAACCTGCCATACCAAGCTCTAGGCGCCTGCTTCAACCCATACAGCGCCTTCCTCAACTTGTACACCCGGTGGGGGTACCTCTCACTCTCAAACCCCGGAGGCTGTCTCAAATACACTTCTTCCTCCAACACCCCATTCAGAAAAGCACTCTTCACATCCATTTGGTGCAACTTGAACCCTTTAGCCACGGAAAAGGATAGAAGGATCCTAATCGCCTCCAAACGGGCTACGGGAGCAAAGGTCTCCTCGTAGTCAATCCCCTCCTTCTGACTGAACCCCTGAGCGACAAGTCTCGACTTGTTCCTCACAACCTCACCCTTCTCTCCCTCTTTGTTTTTCCACACCCACTTTGTACCAATCGGCTTACACCCCCGGGGGAGGGGTCAACCAACTCCCACACCCGATTCCTCTCAAAGTTCTCCAACTCCTCATGCATCGAATTAACCCAATTGTGATCGATAGTGCGTGTCCAATGTCTTTGGGCTCGAAAGAAGCAACAAACGCAGCATGAGCAAAATGGGAATTGTTTCGAACCCTCGACCGTGTAGTGCGTTCATTCATGTCGCCGATGATCCTCGAAGCCGGGTGATCCACTTGAACTCGCCGGGGAGGTTCTCGCCTCGAAGCTACCTCCCCCTCAACATCGGCTTCTCCTTGTTCTTGATTTGTCGTCGTAGGTGTAGCGAGGGTCCATCCATCATCGTAGTCGAAGTAGTGGGTACATGTTCGGCGGGGGCGCCGCACCGCCATCTTCATCATCACCATGTTCATGCTCCTCCTCCCGAAAGATCTCCTCGCCAAGCTCATCATCACCGCACACTCAAAGACAAGGCGACTACGTGGCTCGTCTCGTCGAAGGTTACCTCGCAAGTCTCCATGATTTGGTTAGTTTCAAGATTGAGCACACGATATGCTCTAGAATGAGATGCATAACCAAAGAAAATGCCATCGAGAGACCTAGCCTCAAACTTATCCAACTTCATGCCTTTCTTCAGAATGAAACACTTGCAACCAAAGACATGGAAGTGACTCACCTTGGGTGTGCGACCATGCATCAACTCATAGCATGTCTTCTTCTTGTGCACTCGAGGTATATCTCGTTCGACACATAGCACGCGGTATTCACCGCCTCAGCCCAATACCTCCTCGGAGTCCTATGCTCATCATGCATCGTCCGAGCCATCTCGCACAAGGTCCTGTTCTTCCTTTCCACAACACCATTCTGGGGAGGCGTATACGGACTCGAAAACTGGTGCTCAAGACCCAAGTCATGGCAAAAGGTTTCAAAACGAGAGTTCCTGAATTCCGAGCCATTATCACTGCGGATAGCTCGTATGGCATCTCCGTGCCTCTCGTTCCTCAACCTCAAGACTAGATCTCGAACGAAACCAAACGTCTCCCACTTATCCTCCAGAAAGAACACCCAAGCATACCGAGAATAGTCGTCCACCACAACAAGGACATACCATTTCCCACCCGCAGATCGCACACGAGCTGGGCCAACAAGGTCCATATGGAGCAGCTCGCATGGACGCTCAGTCATCACATCGGTGAGAGGCGGGTGAGAAGAGGCCACCATCTTGGCATGCCTACACGGAGCACAAACCAACTCTTTCTCTAGCCTCAACCGTGGCAGTCCTTGGACCAAATCGAGTTTACTCAAGCGAGACAAAAGGTCAAAGCTCAAGTGACCCAACTTCCTATGCCACTTCCACAACTCACTCGAAGAACCAGCCAAGAAACAATGCTCCACACCCGAAGACTGAGAAAAATCAGCACGAAACACCTGACCCTCGGGAACGACCATACAAACATGGTCCCCTCGAGAGTCCACAATCCGAGAACCACCTGGCCGAAACAACACCTCAAAGCCCTCATCCAACAATTGAGACACAGAAAGCAAATTGTACCCCAGCGATTGAACAAGAGCAACACGCCTCAGAGTGATCTTGTCACTCACTTTTATCTCACCTTCTGAAAGCACACGCCCATGCCCATTGTCCCCAAAGGTGATGTACCTCTTCGTCACCACCGGGACGAGACTTGAGAACCACCCCCTGTCCCGGTCATATGCCTCGAGCAACCGGAGTCAATCAACCAAATGTTCTTCAAGTCTCCCACCTGAAATTCAAAAACAAGCACGTGAGCGAACAAACGACTCGGCAAAGACGGGGTTAGTACCAAAGGAGGAAAACCAGTGCCGAGCCATTTGCTCGAAAGTGGGGTTAGCACACATCAAGCCATCTTTCCTACCATAACTACCACCACGAACACCACCTCGGTAACCACTCTGAGGGAACCACCCCTCACTGCCTGGAGGAGGACCAAAACCACGGAAGACAACCCGTGGAACGTCCCTCCTGTCGGGGACAGCCCTAGGGGTCCCCTTAAACAAACGGGGAAAACATCACTTAAAACCCGAAACGAAACCCAAAAACATTAAGCCTAACCATGCAGGTGCCTAACCATGCAGGACACTGCCCACAGGGACTCCGACGGCCCATCGAGGCGGCCCACATAAGGATCCCCTCGAACAAGACTCCGCCTCGTTCGAAGCTGCGCGCTCCCTTCGGGCGGGCATCGCCCCGCTCGAGGGGCAGCACTTCCCTCGAGCGAGTTCCGCCTCGCTCGAGGGTACGCCCCGCCCTCGGCCGGGGTCTGCCACGCTCGAGGGTACCCCTCACGCATGCGCCGGCCCCCGTACATGGGCATTTAACGCCACGACGCCACGGAGACGGCGCCATCATGCGCCCGGGCTCGCACCCGGTGCCGCCGCACCAACTCCCCGGGGGAGGAGCCCATCCCCACCCGCGTGGGAGGGTGCGTGCGGTGCGGCCGGTGTCGGTCCCCGTGACACCGCGCGCACGCCCCGGTACGGCTAACACGCCGAGCTCTCGAAAGGGGGCCGGCGCACCCTCGATGTACTTTCTTGTGACCCTACGGGGGTTAGGTGGAGGCGCTAGGCCGGTGGACCGCCATCCCCGCCAGCCCGCGGCGTGGCCGCCGTACCCGCGCGTGCAGGCGCACGCCGGGCCCTGTAGCAACGACTCCAGCCCCGTGAAGCGCGTCGGGAAGGAACGTCGTTCGCCAACTCTCGTGCGCCGTACGGGCTGCGTCGGCACCTCCCTCGAGCCTATCAGAGGACATCACCGCCATCCGCCGCTCTCCTACCTTCGAATCGCCACTTGTTCGGGTACAAGTCAGGCCATGATGACCAGATCGCTGCAAGGATCGCCCGGACGGCCGCCCACTCTACAGCATAGCACGTCGTGCTTTTCCACGTAGCTAAATAGCGCGACATGCATGTAGTTCGCCTCCCCCTTGATCTATAAAAGGGGGACGAACCCCCCAGCCGCGGGAGGAGACGACGGATAGGAGACACAGAATAGCGACACGCTCAAGGCCATAGACCAAGAGCACGCCGTGCACTCACTCTCTTATTCTCCCACAACATCTTCAGCCACTCCACTAGGGACTTGGAAGCCACGCTTCCTCTCCCGCCTTGCTTGTAGACCCCACAACGAGCACCCGGTCTTTGAGCAATATAGTGCCGTGAGCACACCCCTGCTAGACGTACGGCCCCCTCGGCCGGAACTAGGATAAAAACCCTGTGTCACTTGTTGCTTAGCATCGACCATTGAGGGATAGACCTCGGCGCTATCTACTGGTTAGTGTCGGGACCATATTCCGCACCGAAAGTTGGCGCCCACCGTGGGGCAAACGAGCGCCTAAGGTCACTCCGTCAACTCCCTCCATGGTGATTCGCACTGAGTACTGTGCTACACGCTACTGCATGGGTAGCTCGAACCCCCTCCCAGCCGGGTTCAAAATCCGCTTCAGGGACCTGAACTTCCAGGCCACGGGGAACGGCTATCTCATGCGCCTCACCAACCGTGAGGAGCTCCGCGCGCGGCGCCAGGCCAGGTCCGCTTTGGCCCCCGCAGCGCGCACCACCACGGCGCGGGCGCCCGCAGCACGGATGCCGCGGGCCCGTCGGCGCCACGACGCCACCGTCGCTGCGGGCGGCGCTCGCGTCGGGGCGCGATCCGAGCGGCGGCGGCCGAGCGCGCCGCCGCCCGGCGCGGTGCGCCCGCCACCACGACCGCCACCGCCCCGGCGGGCGCGCCGCGCGGTCTCGGACCGCGCATCCCCATCGGGCTGCGTGGCGCTACGACGGCCTACAATGCCAACGTCAACACGACGATGCGCAGGGTTCCGCCTGGCCGCCACGTCTTCGTCGCCAGGGACCCCGGCGCCTCAGCAGCAGATGAGTCATCCCTGGGCTCCATCGACACGATGCCACCCGCCAACCGCCACGGATACGCGGTGGGACTTCTCCGGCGTGCCGGACCCAGTCGCGTTCCGGCGTTTCCTCGACGCCGCGGACTACTGGTTCGGCTGCTCCGACGACTCCAAGCACGGGGAGCTACGACCCCGCGCGGGGTGCCGCGCCGTCATCACCAACGACCCGGCCAACGCCGCCGGTGCGGTGGGCGCCCGGAGACGGGAAGTCACACCCGCCCCGGGGATCGCCGCGCGCCCCGGCCGCGGGGGCCAAGCGCGCCCGGTCGGGGCCGACGTCGACGCACGGCTTGCCCAAGCCCGCGAGCTTGAGGCCAAGCTGGCGGAGGAATACCGAACGGTGCGGCTGCTCGCGCCTCAATGGCAGGGGAAGCCTCTGCGCGCGGCGAACGCGCATGGGAGCTGGGCCGACAGGTCCGCGACCGCATCAACACCGACCCCAACGTCGAAAACGCGGACGTACCCCCGCGGGCGAGCCAGGCTCGTCGCCGCCGCGACACCTGCCGCGGGCTATGCCGCGCACCCTCAACCCCCGAGGGCTCGAGACATGCACCGCGAGGTGCAAACTCTCATCGAGCAAGCGGCCGTCCCAGCCGCGAAAGCTCGGCCTCACGCATCCGCCAACGGGGGGGATGCTCGAGGCGACGAAGCCGCACCGGGAGGCGAACCCTCGGTGCACGCGGGGGGGACGAGCGGGGCAACCCACCGAGCAAGGGCGCACGCCGGCCAAGGAGCGACTCCTTGACGCGCGCAGGGCGCTGGATGGCGACGCTCGCAACGTCATCAACGCCAGGCGCACCAGCAAGGCAGACGCACGAGCGGCAAGGGGCTACCACCCTCGACGAGGTGGGCGCTACGACAGTGGCGAGGACCGCTCCCCGACGCCAGAGCCCCCAGGCACCCGTGTGTTCAGCCGGGAGATCCGTACGGCAGCGTTCCCCCAACGCTTCCGCCAACCCTCGACGATTGTCAAGTACAACGGGGAGACGGACCCCCGCGTGTGGCTCAATGACTACCGCCTGGCTTGCCAGCTGGGCGGGGGCCACCGCCCGACGAGGTCATCATCCGCAACCTCGCCCCTACATCTTGGCGATGCGGCCGGACATGGCTCGAGCACTTGCCCGCCGGCCCGGATCCATAATCGGGACGACCTAGTCCACACGTTCGTGGGCAACTTCCGGGGCACATACGTGCGCCCCGGGAACTCATGGGACTCGCGCTCCCGCACGCGAGAAGCCGGCGAGTCGCCGAGGGACTTCATACGGCGCTTCTCCAAGCGCCGCACGGAGCTCCCCGGCCGTGGCGCGATCCGAAATCGTGCATGCCTTCCTCGAGGGCACCACGTGCCGGGACCTCGTGCGGGAGCTGGGACGCAGCCCGCCTGCGGACTCCAATGAGCTGTTCGACATCGCCACCAGCTTCGCCTCCGGGGAGGAGGCCGTGGGGCGATCTTCGATGGCAAGAAGGGCAAACGCTCCGAGGACGCGCCCACGGAGGGCAGCAAGACCAAGGAGCCGCACCGCAACGACAAGCGGGGCAAGAAGGGGAAGAAGCCGCGCAGCGAGGCGCGCGAGCAGGGGCGCGATGGCGGCAACGCCGAGGCCCTCGGCCCGTCGACCCGGCTCGACGGGGCCCTCGACCGGCCCCTCGAGGCCCGGGGGTGTTCGATGACATGCTAAAGAAGCCATGTCCCTACCATAAGACCCCGAGACACCACACTCTTGAGCAGTGCGACATGCTCAAGAAATTCTACGGTCGTGCCGCCGCGAAGGAGGCGAGAGGCCAAAAAAGACGAAGGCGATGGCGACACGGGCGGCTTCCCCGCCGTCGAAAATGTGTTCCTCATCTTTGGGGGACCAACGTCGACATGTCGACACGCCAACGCAAGAAGGAGCGGCACGAAGTCCTCGCCGGCGAGAGGGCGCCTCCGTCCTTCCTCAGCCGGTCGGAGGACGCCATCACATTCGGCGGGAGGACCACCCAAACCGCGTCCCCAACCCGGGCCGACCCGCCGGTGGTTGACCCCATCATTGGGAACGCCCGGTTCTCGAAGGTCCTCATGGACGGAGGCGGCGAGCCTCAACATCCTCTACGCGCATACGGCTGCGCCCGATGGGGATCGGATTGGACCGGTCGCGGCCCGAGCCAAAGCCGTTCCACGCGCATCGCGCCGGCAAGCGGGTTCAACCCC
Organism: Cenchrus americanus; assembly: GCA_947561735.1. NCBI lineage: Eukaryota > Viridiplantae > Streptophyta > Magnoliopsida > Poales > Poaceae > Cenchrus > Cenchrus americanus. The sequence continues at coordinate 253,160,764 of OX387239.1, read as the reverse complement.
TCGGGCGGATCGACCCGCCGGTCCGGTTTGGCACCCCTAAGAACTTCCGCAAGGAGACCCTCACCTTCGAGGTGGTGGGGTTCAAAGGGGCCTACCATGCTATACTTGGGCGACCCTGCTATGCCAAATTCATGGCGGTCCCCAACTATACCTACCTAAAGATGAAGATGCCCGGCCCGAACGGCGTCATCACCGTCGGCTCGTCGATCGAGCACGCGTTCGACCGCGATGTCGAATGCGTGGAACACGCAGAGGCACTAGCGCTGGATGAAGCGCTGGTGAACACGCTGGAGAAGATGGTCAACGAAGACCTCAACTCCGCCGCCAAGCACGCAGGCACCTTCGAGGCTGCGGAGCAGACCAAGGGGGTCCCCCTCGACCCTTCGGCCCCCGAGGGCAAGGCGTTGAGGGTCAGCTCCACCCTCGACCCCAAATAGGAAGTGGTGCTCGTCGACTTCCTCCGCGCCAACGCCGACATCTTCGCGTGGAGCCCCTCGGACATGCCAGGCATCCCGAGGGAAGTCGCCGAGCACTCCCTTGACATCCTGCCAAATGCTCGTGCCGTACGACGAACGGCTCCGCCGCTTCGACGAGGAGCGGCGACGGGCAATCGGAGCGGAGCTGCGAAAGCTTCTCGAGGCCGGATTCATCAAGGAGGTGTTCCACCCAACGTGGCTAGCAAACCCCGTGCTTGTAAAGAAAAAGAATGGGAAGTGGCGGATGTGTATAGACTACACTAGTCTCAATAAAGCATGTCCTAAAGTTCCTTTTCCTTTGCCACGCATTGATCAAATCATTGACTCAACGGCTGGGTGCGAACTGCTCTGTTTCCTTGACGCTTATTCCGGGTACCACCAGATAAAGATGAAAGAGTCCGACCAGCTCGCGACCTCATTCATCACACCGTCTGGGACGTTCTGCTACGTCACGATGCCATTTGGCCTCAGAAACGCGGGTGCAACATACCAACATTGCATGCAGCACGTTTTTGGGGATCACATCGGGCGGACGGTCGAAGCGTACGTGGACGACATCGTCGTGAAGACCAGGAAGGCGGACGACCTGGTTGATGACCTTGGCGTCGCGTTCAACTGCCTACGGGCCAATGGGGTCAAATTAAACCCCGAAAAATGTGTCTTTGGAGTGCCGCGAGGCATGCTCCTGGGATATATCGTCTCCCAACGGGGAATCGAGGCCAACCCTGAAAAGGTCGCGGCCCTCGAACGGATGGGTCCGATCCGGGACCTCAAGGGGGGTGCGGTGTAACACCCTAAATTTCAACTTCGAATTTAATTAAAATTGGCTTAGCAACATTTTGATCTCGCTTAAGGAATATAAGGTTGTTGTGCTTTTATAGGCATTTAATCATTTTTATTAATTAATTAATGAAATATAGGAGTTTATTGTTGCATGCATCTTTGGTGCATTGTTTTTGGGTGCTGGATTCAAATCTCGGTTTGAATTCGGAGTTTGTTTGTAGTTTATTTGGTTTGGAAAAAAAGGTTTGGATTTGAAAAAGGAAAAAGAAAAAAAAAAGAAGAAAACCTAAACCCGCCGCTGCGACAGGCCCCCACCTAAGCCTACCGGCCCGGCGCGGCCCGGCACCCCCTCCGCGGCCCCGTGCCTTCGCGCCCGCCGACGCCGACGGGCGGGCCCCGCCCGTCGGCCGGCTTCCTCGCGCCGCCACCCCGCCTCCGACTCGGGCGCGCACCCGAGTCCGGCTCGGCGTGCGTGCGCGCGCGCCGCCGCGGGCCCGCGTGCCGGTGCCGCGCCGCGCTCTACCTAAGGCGCCGCCTCCCCGTGCCGCACCGCACCCGCACCCCCGAACCCTAGCGAGCCTTGCGCCGCCGCCGCCCAAAACCCTAGCTCGACGCGCCGTCGCTCGGTTTCCGCCCGCTCGCCGCCGGTCTCGCCGCCGTCCGGGTCGATTGGAGCCGTCCCGGAGCTTCGCGAGCTTGGTGAGGAACACCCCGGTGCTTTTGGTTGGGGTTCTCGTGCGCCGCGCCGTCGTCTTCACCGTTGCCGGTCGTGCGCCGCCGCCGTGCCTCGCCGCACGCCGTCGTCCTTCACCGTCGCCGGCCGTGAAGGCCACCGGTGGGTTCGCCTTGCGCGCGTGGTCGTCGCGGTGCCATCCCCGTGCAAGATGGGGCACCCCGGCCCCCTGCTTTGCCCCGCGCCGCCGCCGCCGCCGCGCGCCGCCGCTCTGCGCTCGCCGCCGGCAGCACCCCGCCGCCTCCGCGCTCGCGCAAGACCGTGACCGCACGATGCGGATCCCGCCCGCGCTCGCGCCACGCCGCCGGTCAAGCCGGCCGTGTACCGGTCAACCCCGCCTCGCGCTTGCATTAGATCCCGGCCGCCGGATCGCGATCCCACGGCCAAGATTCGTCCCCTTATCTTTAACGAGCGCATTTTTGCAAATAAAACCCCGAGTTTTCTCTCGTTTTACAAAAATATCCTTCCACCTTATAAAATCTTCACGATTTAGTCCAGTTTTCTTCTCGTTTTAACCCGAAGCCCTAAATTTCTTCGCAATTAAGTCCTAAAACTTGTTTTAATCATAACTTCGTCGTTTTAACTCCGTTTTCAGCGTTCTTTATATCCACGCGATCGTCTCGACGAGTAGAATAGTTTCCTGTCGCTTTTGTTACTGTTTGAGATGATTGGTGTACTGTTTCTTATTTATTTCCATTGCTTGCTTGTATGTGATGTGTGGAGCGTAGCGTACGAGCAATTCGGGGACTTCGCTGCTGTTGAAGAGTATCAAGACCCTGAGCAGCTTTCCGGTGCTGGTAGAAGGCAAGTCCTTGCTGCATTCCCGTTAAATTCCTATTACAACATGCATTTTAATTACACCGTTGTTTACTTTTGCTATGCATTAAATTGATGGGTCCTATTGTTAAGGTTCGACTAGCTTTGTTATCCTATGCCTTGATCAACCGGGTTTACTTTATGTTGGGTAGCATATGCTAGCGCTTTACGTGGTTTTGGGATGGTTTAATGAACACTTGTTAATATGGCTTTATCTATGTTATCATTTCATGTAATGCAAGAACACTTTACTTTGTTAATCGGAACATGGAGAACCACCCGGGAAAACAAGTACTACCACAAGACATATGGCTCTGTCTTGGCTTATTAATTAGTGAACTAGATGTTAGGTATGCTTTACCCGATAAGGGTTGGGGGCCGGCGGGTAGTGACGTATGGACTGCTCGGGCGCGGTGTGGGCTTAGCTAAGACACGGTACTCGTCCGGGAGCTTTATACGTTGCACCGACCGGGTAACCTAGCGGGCGACCTTCATCCGGGGATCTTTGTAACGGCCTCGTAGCGTCCCTATGCAATCACACCTCGGAAGTGTGGTATGGTGCCTTGCAAACACCGCATGGTTGGGTCCAAAACTCTTTTGAGTTTTTACGCGACTTGTGGGTAAAGATGTACAACCTCTGCCGAGTGTAAAACTAACTAGTTAGCCGTGCTCACGGTCAAGAGCGGCTGGACCCTCACATGATTAATTCTATGGAAGATGGAACTCTTAAACTTGTGCATTACATTTTATGGATCTATTGCATTTTATTATACCGGGTTTGGTATATACTTACACTTGCTAGTAATCTTGTTGCTTAATAAAACTTGACCAACTAAAATGCTGACTTGCTTATGAGCCAACGACTTCCACCATAAAGCCTTGCATGTTGTTATAGAACTTTTTCCTTCTTGAGTACGACATGTGCTCACGCTTGTTGTTTATGTATTGCATCTACACTACCCGCCGTCGCTCGGATGGGCGTTTTGAAGACTACAATGATGAGTTTGATGGGTTCTAGGCGTCCGTTCTCCCGATCACCGCTACCGTGGAGGACTTCTACGTGTGTTTCTTTTCCGCTCGTTAGCTACTCGAACGATTGTTTAGTTGAGACATTCGGTCATGTAATAACTGTTTAATACTCTCTTTACGCTTTTACACCGTGTTTTGGTATTCACCGCGTCGATGCATGTGTGTAACTTGATCCCGGCGCACATGTATTCTTGCATTCGGGTTTGTCCTTAAATCCGGTGTGACAAAGTGGTACCGAGCCGTGTTGATCGTAGGACGTTAGCCTAGTTAGAACTGGTCGGAAATTAAGGATTTTATAACATTAGAAGCCACACATAGCTTAGCTTGCTTTATTCTATTTTATTACAACTAATCTTGGTTTAATCTTATCCTTGTTTGCTTTTGTTATCTAAGCTTGACCTTGTCTCTTTTAGTAATCTGCACTTGTCTCATCTATCTTAGATGGTTCGTCGGCCGAAGACCACGCGTTCGGGTGCCTACCGCTTTCCTAGGTACTCGGAGGACCGGGACTTCTACTTGCTACTCAGCGGCAGGTGAGGAGCATCGGGGAAGCTTCGGAGAGGGAAGTGGAGCAAGCTCGCTCGAGCAAGCTCCTCCGCCCGCCGTGATTGAGATATCGGATGATGAGCCCGAAGAGTCGGAGGAAGAGCAAGAGCCCGAGGAAGGGTCGGGCGAGGAGCCGAGCAAGGAGATGATCCGGAAGACCCCTCGGACACGAAGACTCGACCCCGGAAGATGGAGATGCCGAGGATCACCTGCGCCGAGAAGTGGAAGGTGGTCATTTGTCATCACGATGGAGGGCATGCACGCTTTCCGTCTAAGTTGAGGAGGCTCTTCCAGCGTCTTCAGCTGAACGTGACGATCGACTACGTGGGACTGAAGAGGACTCACCCTCGCTACCCGACCCAGTGGGATGTGTCTGTGCGCATCCTGGAAGATAACCCGCTGGATGGGGGAGTGTACGAGGTTGTCGTCCATCAAGCTCTAGCTACCAGAGCTACCTTTGCAGCCGGAAGAGATGATGCGGCTAGGAGGGCTCTATCCGCTTGGTGCTACGAGGAAGCTCATCACCTCACCAACTCGTGTGGGGAGATCTACCCCGCCGTCGCTCCGGAGCCGTGGGCGGTGAAATTCCAATGGCCAATGAAACTGCGGGAGCACGCTATGCCATGCAAGTGGGTCACGTAGCCGCTCTCAATACCAACTTGGATGACACTCTCATGGAGCTTCAAGATCTCCGTGACCAGCAAGAAGAAGACCGCAGAGAGATCAAGAGGCTCAAAGCAGTGATCGCAGGCGAGGATGAAGATGAGGTGCAAGCTGATGGAGAGGACTGGCCTGCCATGTCGCCAAGACCTGCAAGAACAAGCTATGGTTCACTTGGGTCCCGCACGAGGATTATTTGGCCATAGGATCTAGGTGTTAGAAGTCTTTATCTTTTTGTTAGCGAGTCTGTAAACGTTAGAAACGACACGTTGGAACGATGAGTTAGATAGTGGTGTGCTTGAATGCTTGGTTTGTGAACATCTGTGATTTGGATTTTTGGTTGATTGCAGTGTGTTGTGGATTAATGCCACAATGACATTAGTTTAGTAATAGAGTTTGTTTAGTGGGTTTAAGTTCTGTTCCACCTATCTTTTATCTTATAATTTCGTAATTCTTTATCTATCATATTTTATCTATCTTAAGGAGTATTGTAGTGCTGAATCTGTTCGCGTTACTTCCTGACACAGCAGTACTGTTTTAATTTTATCTCGAGCTACAGAACTCCAAATTGAGTAAAACAAGTGGGGTTAGTTCACAAATTTCATATCTGATTTTCTGTCAAAAATTCAGCTATATCCAATTAATATTCTGGGAGTTATGGACGAAACATTGAGCTAACAGAAATCTGTCAATTCCTGCTGACATACCTGTCTTCATTATTTTATATCTCGAGTTGTAGACCTCCGATTGAGGCAAAACCAGTTGGGTTAGTTCAGTAATTTCATACACCATATCTCCAGAAAAATTCGTGAATTTTGGTTACTGGAACAGAAAGATATCTTGGTTTCTTTACAGCTATCAGAATCTGTCTTATTCTGGAATTCAGCATTATTGTCTTTTCAGCTTTTCAATTGTTATCATCATCTAAATCAGTGTTTCTAACGCTCAGATGGTAAACACCAGGTCCGGATCAGGGGTTGATCAGCCTCCAGTGGTTCGCCAAGGTCGAGGCAACAGTTCGAGCAGTGCACCTCCGCCTCCACCGCCACCCATGGATCCTATGCAGCAGGTTCTTTCGGAATCGGTGCCGGTACCTGCGAACTTGACGGACACGTGGCCAATCTGCAGGCTCAAGCTAACAATCCGCCACCACCACCGCCACGGCAGCCGGCGCCTATGAACAGGCACCGGGAGTTCATGAGCCATCGACCACCGGTCTTCACACATGCTTCGAGATCCTCTTGACGCTGATGACTGGCTGAAGACTGTGGGCAAGATGCTCACTACGGCACAGTGCGATGACAGAGAGAAGGTTCTGTTTGCTGCCGGTCGACTCCAGGGATCTGCAGGTGCGTGGTGGGATGCTTACACCACCGCCCATGCTGCACCCAACACCATCACTTGGCAGGAGTTCACCGAAAGCTTCCGGAACCATCATATTCCTGCTGGGGTCATGAGGCTTAAGAAGAAGGAGTTCCTCTCTCTCAAGCAGGGAGGGATGTCAGTGGCTGAGTATCGGGACAGGTTCATTGAGTTGTCTCGCTATGCACCGGAGGAGGTAGCGGATGATCCGAAGAAGCAGGAGCGCTTCTTGGAGGGCTTGGCTGGACCGCTTCGTTACCAGCTGACATCACACACCTTCCAGACTTTCCAGCAGGCCGCTTGACAAGGCTATTGTTCGGAGTCCATGCGCGAGAGAGTTGGGGGAGTTGAAGAGGAAGGCTACTACTCCCGGGGCAGGTCCGGAGCCACACTCGCCCCCGTTTTACTTCACCGCCGGGAGCCCCGTTCCGTCCGGGAGGCCCGTCGGGAGGCTATGGCCGGCGGCGGCGATGCACGGTATCGGCCGCAGCGGTTCCGGCGGTTCCGGCGCACTCCCACGGCGGTTTCCGCGCCCGGGACCGCGGACTCCACGCCACCTTACCCGCGGCATCGTCCGATGACTCCTATTGGTACGCCCGTGAGGCCGGGCGCCCCACACACTCCCGCGAGGCAACACTTGTTTCAAGTGTGGAGAAGTCGGGCATTATGCTAATGCTGTCCTAAGAGGCACCCCCCGAGCACCCCCGTGCGGAACCGGCGGATGCGGCGGTTGAGGAGCGGGAACCGGACTCGCGAGCAACAAGAGGCCGCGAGAATCGGGGCACGGCGGGGGTGAATCACGTGAGTACCGAGACCGCTCGGGGAGAATCCACACGTGGTGCTTGGTATGTTCTTTGTCAACTCTATCCCCGCATCGGTATTATTTGATTACGGAGCCTCCCATTCATTTATATCCCTGCTCGGTTTGTGGCAAAGCATAGCATACCCATGTGTCCCATGAAACAAACCATGCTAGTTAGATCACCGGGGGGATATGAGGTCTTTATACATGTGTCCTAATGTTAGATTAAAGATCATGGGAGCAGATTTTTGGGCAAACTTGATAGTCTTTGGAATCGAAGGACCTTGATGTTATCTCGGGTATGGATTGGTTGGGCACTCATGATGCAACAATACGGTGTGCTAAGCGGACTGTTCTTCTCCTTTGGTCCTAGCGGGGAAAAGATTGAACTTGTGGGTGATCCACCGTCGGATGCGGGAGGTTACGTACGAGTGGATGGCGAGCTTTGGAGAATATCGGGGTGGTTAATGAGTACCGGACGTGTTTCCGGAGGAGTTGCCGGGTATGCCACCGACCGAGACGTTGAATTTGTTATTGATCTATTACACAGTGTTGCTCCTATTTCTAAACGTCCATATAGAATGTCTAGTACACAATTGATAGAACTTAAGAAACAGATTAATGAATTGTTGGAAAAGGGGTTTATCCGTCCTAGTTCATCACCTTGGGGAGCACCTGGTTATCTTTGTTGAGAAGAAGGATGGTACTCAGAGGATGTGTGTGGATTATCGATTGCTTAATGAGGTCACTATCAAGAATAAGTACCCATTGCCTCGCATTGAAGACTTGTTTGATCAGATGAGAGGTGCTAAGGTGTTCTCTAAGATTGATTTGCGTTCTGGTTATCATCAGATGAAGATCAGATGGTCGGATATTCCTAAAACTGCATTCACCACCAGGTATGGACTGTATGAGTATCTTTGTTATGTCCTTTGGGTTGACAAATGCACACGCCTACTTTATGTATACGATGAACAAGGTGTTTATGGAGTACTTGGATAAGTTCGTTGTGGTGTTTATTGATGATATCCTGGTTTACTCTAAGGTCGAGGAGGATCATGCGAGCATTTGAGGCTTGTTTTGCGAAGTTGAGAGAGCGGCGGTTGTATGCCAAGTTCGGCAAATGTGATTTCTGGCGAAGGAAGTCTCTTTTACGGGGCATATCATCACGGATGGAGGTATCGCGATCGATCCGGCTAAGGTAGAAGATGTGTTGAAGTGGGAACCGCCGAGGACGATGAAAGGAGATCGGGAGTTTCCTTGGACTTGCGGGGTACTATCGACGGTTCATCGAGGGGGTTCTCTAAGATTGTGAAGCCTCTCACCACCTTGCTGGAGAAGGATAGAGAGTTCAAGTGGACTGATGCCTGTCAGCAGAGTTTTGAGGAGTTGAAGCAGAGATTGACGACCGCTCCAGTGCTTGTGATGCCAGACTTGCAGAAGGGCTTTGATATCTATTGTGATGCATCGAGACAAGGATTGGGTTGTGTTCTTATGCGGGAGGGACACGTCATAGCTTACGCATCTAGGCGGTTGAGGAAGCATGAGCGAGAACTATCCTACGCATGATGCGGAAGCGGCATTGTGGTTCATGCTTTGAAGATTTGGAGACATTACATCATGGGGACCAAGTGTCGGATCTACACGGACCACAAGAGCTTAAAGTACATCTTTACTCGAAGGATCTTAATACGAGACAACGCCGATGGTTGGAGCTGATCAAGGACTACGATCCGGACATACGGTATCATCCTGGGAAGGCTAATGCGGTCGCGAGATGCCTTGAGTCGGAAGGGACGAGCCAATGCGACTTTGGCGTTCCCGGCTACTGACGAGCCGATGAAGGAGTTCGAGAGACTCAATACGGGAATGGCTGCTCACACCGAGGGAGTCACTTTGGAGGTAGAGTCTACTGCGGAGCGACGGATTCGTGAAGGGCGGTGAAGGATGAGGAGATCGGGGATATCGGGGACACCATGGAGAGGGGCAAGGCCCCGGATTTCACTGAGGATGATCAGGGAACGATATGGTTCAAGGATCGGATCTGTGTGCCTGATGTGGGAGATCTCCGGAAGACGATCTTGAGAGAGGCTCATGATTCAGCTTATTCCATTCATCAAGGCGGTACAAAGATGTATCGGGATACGAAGCGGTATTGGTGGTATGGGATGAAGAGGGATGTAGCTGCTCACGTTGCGTTGTGTGACACGTGCCACAAGGTCAAGGCTGAACATCAGAGACCAGCAGGATTGCTGCAGCCATTGAAGGTGCCAGAATGGAAGTGGGAAGAGATAGGCATGGATTTCATCGTTGGGTTGCCCCGTACTCGTGATGGATATGATTCTATATGGGTTATCGTGGATCGTTTGACAAAGGTTGCTCACTTCATACCGGTGCGTACGACTTATACAGGGGCAAAGCTAGCGAGAGTTATACATGACCGGGATTGTATGCTTGCACGGTGTTCCTAAGAAGATAGTTTCGACGAGAGGAACTCGGTTCACGTCACGTTTACGGGAGAAAGCGCATGAGTCTATGGATACGAAGTTGAACTTCAGCTCGGCCTATCACCCGCGGACGGATGGTCGGACGAAAGGACAAATCGGATTCTAGAGGACATGTTGAGAGCTTGCGCCCTCAAACATGGTGAGAGTTGGGACAAGAGCTTGCCGTATCTTTGAGTTTTCTTACAACAACGGCTATCAAGCCGGTCGAAGATGGCACCCTTTGAGGCATTGTATGGGAGAAAGTGCGGGACACCCTTGTACGGAGTCGGACGAGTGAGAGTCGGTTGTTTGGGACGGACATCATCAAGGAGGCGAGAGGCGGGGTTCGGATCATCGAGAGAACTTGAGAGTTGCTCGGTCCGGGCGAGAAAAGTTATGCGGACGGGAAGAGGAGAGATGTAACTTTCCAAGAGGGTGACTATGTGTACACGAAGGTGTCACCTATCGAGGGTTTGCGCGAGTTTAAGGTGAAGGGCAAGTTGTCTCCTCGCTACATCGGACCTTTCCGGATCTTGCAACGAGTGGGAGAGGTAGCCTACGGACTTGAGTTGCCGGCACGGCTTGCGGATGTGCATGATGTGTTCCATATCTCGCGATTAAAGAGAGGTCTCAAGCCTCATGATAAGGAACGGTTGCCTATGGATGGGTTGGATGTGAAGGAGGATCTCACCATCACCGAACGGCCTATTAAGATTACGGACTGATTGACACGGGTTACAAGAAACCGGACTTTTATAATGTGCAAGGTGCAGTGGAGTAATCATGCAGAGGATGAGGCAACTTGGGAGAGAGAAGAGGAGTTGAAAGCAGAATATCCACATCTCTTTGATCCATCCGAATCTCGAGGACGAGATTCATCTTAAGGGGGGTAGGATTTGTAACACCCTAAATTTCAACTTCTGAATTTAATTAAAATTGGCTTAGCAACATTTTGATCTCGCTTAAGGAATATAAGGTTGTTGTGCTTTTATAGGCATTTAATTATTTTTATTAATTAATTAATGAAATATAGGAGTTTCTTTGTTGCATGCATCTTTGGTGCATTGTTTTTGGTTCTTTGGATTCAAATCTCGGTTTGAATTCGGAGTTTGTTTGTAGTTTATTTGGTTTGGAAAAAAAGGTTTGGATTTGAAAAAGGAAAAGGAAAAAAAAAAAGAAGAAAACCTAAACCCGCCGCACGAGCCGGCCCGGCCCCACCTAAGCCTACCGGCCCGGCGCGGCCCGGCACCCCCTCCGCGCCCCGTGCCTTCGCGCCCGCCGACGCCGGGGGGCGGGCCCCGCCCGTCGGCGGCTTCCTCGCGCCGCCACCCCGCCTCCGACTCGGGCGCGCACCCGAGTCCGGCTCGGCGTGCGTGCGCGCGCCGCCCGCGAGCCCGCGTGCCGGTGCGCGCCGCGCTCTCTCCCAAGGCGCCGCCTCCCCCGTGCCTTGCACCGCACCCGCACCCCCCGAACCCTAGCGACCTTGCGCCGCCGCCGCCCAAAACCCCTAGCTCGACGGCGCCGTCGCTCGGTTTCCGCCCGCTCGCCGCCGTCTCGCCCCCGTCCGGGTCGATTGGAGCCGTCCCGGAGCTTCGCGGCTTGGTGAGGAACACCCGGTGCTTTTGGTTGGGGTTCTCGTGCGCCGCGCCGTCGTCTTCACCGTCGCCGGTCGTGCGCCGCCGCCGTGCCTCGCCGCACGCCGTCGTCCTTCACCGTCGCCGGCCGTGAAGGCCACCGGTGGGTTCGCCTTGCGCGCGTGGTCGTCGCGGTGCCATCCCCGTGCAAGATGGGGCACCCCGGCCCCTGTTTTGCCCGCGCGCCGCCGCCGCCGCCGCGCGCCGCGCTCTGCGCTCGCCGCCGGCGGCCCCCCGCCGCCTCCGCGCTCGCGCGGCACGTGACCGCACGATGCGGATCCGGCGCTCGCGCTCGCGCCACGCCGCCGGTCAAGCCGGCGGCCGTGTGCGGTCAACCCCACTTGCCTCGCGCTTGCATTAGATCCCAGCCGCCGGATCGCGATCCCACGGCCAAGATTCGTCCCCTTATCTTTAACAGCGCATTTTTGCAAATAAAACCCCGAGTTTTCTCTGTTTTACAAAAATATCCTTCCACCTTATAAAATCTTCACGATTTAGTCCGAGTTTTCTTCGTTTTAACCCGAAGCCCTAAATTTCTTCGCAATTAAGTCCTAAAACTTGTTTTAATCATAACTTCGTCGTTTTAACTCCGTTTTCAGCGTTCTTTATATCCACGCGATCGTCTCGACGAGTAGAATAGTTTCCTGTCGCTTTTGTTACTGTTTGAGATGATTGGTGTACTGTTTCTTATTTATTTTCATTGCTTGCTTGTATGTGATGTGTGGAGCGTAGCGTACGAGCAATTCGGGGACTTCGCTTTGCTGTTGAAGAGTATCAAGACCCCGAGCAGTTTCCGGTGCTGGTAGAAGGCAAGTCCTTGCTGCATTCCCGTTAAATTCCTATTACAACATGCATTTTAATTACACCGTTGTTTACTTTTGCTATGCATTAAATTGATGGGTCCTATTGTTAAGGTTCGACTAGCTTTGTTATCCTATGCCTTGATCAACCGGGTTTACTTTATGTTGGGTAGCATATGCTAGCGCTTTACGTGGTTTTGGGATGGTTTAATGAACACTTGTTAATATGGCTTTATTTATGTTATCATTTCATGTAATGCAAGAACACTTTACTTTGTTAATCGGAACATGGAGAACCACCCAGGAAAACAGTACTACCACAAGACATATGGCTCTGTCTTGGCTTATTAATTAGTGAACTAGATGTTAGGTATGCTTTACCTGATAAGGGTTGGGGGCTGGCGGGTAGTGACGTATGGACCTGCTCGGGCGCAGGTGTGGGCTTAGCTAAGACACGGTACTCGTCCGGAGCTTTATACGTTGCACCGACCGGGTAACCTAGCGGGCAGACCTTCATGCCGGGGATCTTTGTAACGGCCTCGTAGCGTCCCTATGCAATCACACCTCGGAAGTGTGGTATGGTGCCTTGCAAACACCGCATGGTTGGGTCCAAAACTCTTTTGAGTTTTTACGCGACTTGTGGGTAAAGATGTACAACCTCTCGCAGTGTAAAACTAACTAGTTAGCCGTGCTCACGGTCAAGAGCGGCTTTGGACCCTCACATGATTAATTCTATGGAAGATGGAACTCTTAAACTTGTGCATTACATTTTATGGATCTATTGCATTTTATTATCCGGGTTTGGTATATACTTACACTTGCTAGTAATCTTGTTGCTTAATAAAACTTGACCAACTAAAATCTTGACTTGCTTATGAGCCAACATGACTTCCACCATAAAGCCTTGCATGTTGTTATAGAACTTTTTCCTTGCTGAGTACGACATGTGCTCACGCTTGTTGTTTATGTATTGCATCTACACTACCCGTAGCTGTCGCTCGGATGGGCGTTTTGAAGACTACAATGATGAGTTTGATGGGTTCTAGGCGTCCGTTCTCCGATCAGTTTGTGGAGGACTTCTACGTGTGTTTCTTTTCCGCCGTTAGCTACTCGAACGATTGTTTAGTTGAGACATTCGGTCATGTAATAACTGTTTAATACTCTCTTTACGCTTTTACACCGTGTTTTGGTATTCACCTGCGTCGATGCATGTGTGTAACTTGATCTCGGCGCACATGTATTCTTGCATTCGGGTTTGTCCTTAAATCCGGTGTGACATGCGAAGGTGTTGGGGTGCCTTGCCGCCTTGAGCCGCTTCATCTCGCGGCTCGGTGAGAAGGGCCTGCCCCTCTACCGCCTACTCAAGAAGCACGAGCGCTTCTCCTGGACCACCGAGGCCCAGGACGCGCTCGACAAGCTAAAGGCGTCACTGACACACGCCCCGATCCTCACGCCTCCGCAGGACGGCGAGCCCCTGCAGCTCTACGTGGCCGCGACCACCCAGGTGTTGAGCGCCGTGATCGTTGTGGAGCGCACGGAGGAAGGACATGCCTTGCCGGTGCAGCGGCCGGTCTACTACATCAGCGAGGTCCTTTCGGACACGAAGACGCGCTACCCACAGGTCCAGAAGTTGCTGTACGCGGTGGTCCTCGCGCGGCGCAAACTCCGCCACTACTTCGAGGCCCATCCGGTCACGGTGGTTTCCTCCTTCCCACTAGGAGAAATCATCCGTAACCCCGACGCCGCGGGCAGGATCGCCAAGTGGTCCGTGGAGCTGATGGGCGAGACGCTCGCCTACGCCCCGCGCAAGGCCATTAAGTCCCAAATCCTGGCGGATTTCGTCGCCGAATGGACGGACACGCAGCTACCGCCGCCTCAGATCCAAGCGGAGTGCTGGACTCTGTTCTTCGACGGCTCGGTGATGAAAACGGGGGCGGGCGTGGGCCTGCTCTTCGTGTCACCCCTCGGGGAACACATGCGCTACGCGGTGCGCCTCCACTTCCCCGCGTCCAACAACATGGCCGAATACGAGGCCCTCCTCTGCGGCCTCAAAATCGCCATTGAGTTGGGCGTCAAGCGCCTCGACGTAAGGGGCGACTCGCAGCTCGTGATCGATCAAGTCATGAAGAACGCGAGCTGCCACGATGACAAGATGGAGGCCTACTGCAAAGCCGTGCGAGCCCTCGAAGACAAGTTCTACGGCATTGAGCTCAACCATGTGCCCCGCAGGTTCAACGAAGAGGCGGACGAACTCGCCAAGATTGCGTCCGGGCGGATCACCGTCCCCCCGAACGTTTTCGCGCGCGACATCGCTCAACCCTCGGTCGCTTTCGAGCCCTACCCCTCAAATCACAACGAACCCTCGGGGGCTCCCTCGAATCCAGCGGGTGCGGAGCCCATGGACGAGGACCCCTCGAACGAGGCGTACGTGCTCTCCCTTCTCGAGGGGTACGGCTCCCACGAGGCCGACGTGATGGACATCGAGCCGGCCCCCGTCCAGGCGGACTGGCGGGAGAAATACATTGCCTGGATCGCTCGAGGGGAACTCCCCGCGGACCGGGCCACGGCCAGACGCATCGCCAGGATGGCCAAATCGTTCACCCTCGTCGACGGCGAGCTGTACAAGCGCGCTGCCTCCGGCATCCTCCAACGGTGCGTGCCCATTCCCGAGGGGCGCGAGCTCCTACGGGACATCCACGCGGGGATCTGTGGCCACCACGCCGCGCCCCGCACCCTCGTCGGCAACGCATTCCGCCAGGGCTTTTACTGGCCCACTGCGGTCGCGGACGCCAATGAGATCGTGCGCACCTGCGAAGGGTGCCAGTTCTACGCCCGAAAGTCCAAATTGCCCGCCCATGCCCTACAGACCATCCCCGTAACATGGTCGTTCGCCGTGTGGGGGCTGGACATCGTCGGGCCCCTGCGGAAGGCGCCCGGGGGCTTCACCCACTTGTTGGTCGCGATCGACAAGTTCTCCAAGTGGGTGGAGGTGCGCCCCATCACGAATCTAAGGGCAGAGCAGGCGGTGACATTCTTCACCGACATCGTCTACCGCTTTGGAGTGCCAAACTCCATCATCACCGACAACGGATCCCAATTCACGGGCAAGAAGTTCTTGGAGTTACTCGCGACAAGTTCCACATCCGTGTGGATTGGGCAGCGTGGCGCACCCACGAACCAACCGCGCCAAGTGGAACGTGCCAATGGCATGATCTTACAAGGCCTAAAGCCCGAATTTTCGACCGAGTTGAACAAATGCGGGCGGAAATGGCTCCAAGAACTACCGGCGGTCGTGTGGAGCCTAAGGACCACCCCCGAGCGAGCCACCGGGTTCACCCCGTTTTCTTAGTCCACGGCGCGGAGGCCGTCCTCCCCACGGATTTAGAATACGGGTCGCCCAAGATTCGAGGCTATAACGAGGATGCTAACCAACGAGCCCGCGAGGACTCGTTGGACCGGTGGACGAAGCGCGCCTCGTGGCCTTGATGCATTCCGCGAGGTACCGGCGGTCCCTCGGCGCTATCGGGCACGCAAGATACGCGGCGGGACTTCGGCGAAGGGGACACTGGTCCTAAGGCTACGCCAAGACAACCGCGGGCGCCACAAGCTATCGCCCCCATGGGAGGGACCCTACGTCGTGGTGAGGGTACTCAAGCCCGGCACATACAAGTTGGCGAACGAGGACGGTGAAGAGCTCACCAACGCTTGGAACATCCAACAGCTACGTCGCTTCTACCCTTAGCTAGGATTTCCAAGTATTTTTGTTGTAAAAACCACACGGCCAACGCCCCAGTTGGTTGCAACTATGTAAAAGCTTTAAGCTCAATAAAAAGGGCAACTCGGCTTTCCCCTGAAACCCAAGTTACCCTCGGGGGCTACTGCGGGGGGCATCCCCCCCCCAAAATGGTCCCATTTATTCACGCAAAAAACGCAACAACCCACACGCGCTAAGATTGTTTCCTACTTCAACCTCGAGCCACGATTCGAACAGGGCGCAGGCGGCACAGCGGAAGGAGCGTGCGAGCCAGAGATAGCCTACACCGCGTGGCTATGGCCCTTCTCTCTCGCCTCCAACCCAGCGGGCCCCCTGCGAAAATCGAACTCCCCTAACTAGAATCTACTCAGGAAGAAGGAGAAACAAAAAAGCGTGATAAACAAACAACTTCATTTACAGCAACTGCTTATGTTCATGAAACAACTTGTTTGTTTACAAAAGGCCACAAGGCCAGAATACTGATACACATAAACAAAAAATGGGCCTAGCGCCCAACTGCTTTCAGGCGGGAGGAGCAGCAGCATCGGCGACGTCCGGGAAGAGGAACTTCTCGAAGGCCTCGGCGAGCGACCCGGCGGCATCGGCAGCGAGCGCATCCACGCGCTCCATGGCCTCCTCGTCCTCGACACCCTCGGGAACGACGTAGCCTTCCGCCAGCGCCGCGAAGTCAACCTCGTAGTGGGATCGCACCACTCCGAGGGCCTTCTGGACGCCCAGTTGCGGCGCCGGCGCATCCGCTCGGTGACATGGCCACCAAGGGCGCGCGGCGGGCCGGCCGCCGAACCGCCGCCCGTGCCTCGCCCTCCTCGACGGTGCGGCAGGTCTCGAGGGCTGCATCGCGCAGCTCCCGCAGCTCCTGCTCGGAGGAGTTGTAGGAGGCCTGCAGCGCCTCGTCCCGCTCTGCCGCGTGCCCAGAGCAGTGCGCAAGCCTGGGAACACCAAGGCAAGAAATAAATCAGAAAAAAGGAATGCGAATTCCCAATCGAAAACCCAACAAGACAAGAGTCAGATTGTGGCTCACCTTCGACTTGCTTCTTCTCCATCTCGAGGTCGCGGCGCACGGCCTCGACCGTCAGCTCAAGGCGCTCGACGGTCTCGCCCTGCTCCCGGAGGGACATCTCCTGGTTGGCGTTGGTGATGCTGAGCATAATCACCTTGCCCTCGACCTCGGAGACCTTGGCATCTCGAGCCGCCAAGGTCTTCCGCGTCACCTCGTGGGCGGCGCGCTGCATCGCTCCCGGCGCGACACGGGCGTCGGTGAGGGCGGCCCCGCCCCCGCCGGACCCACTCCTCAGCCCCTTGGCGGGCGGTGCTCTCTTGCAGGAGCCGCTCCTCCGCGACGACGAGGGCCGCGGCCTTGGCGTCGAGGGCGGCCTTCGGTCGTCGGCCTCCTTGGCCCGCTGCTCCGGCCGCGCGCCCGCTCCTCGGCCCGGGCGGCGCCGCGCCGCGCCCCCTCAAGCGATGAGCGAAGATCCCGGCTTCGACGCGGACGGTCGCCACCTCCGCCTCCCCGGTTAGCGGCTAGCGTCCGCGTCTTCTCCGCGTCCTCGCGCGCGCGCCACGGCGCCTCATCACGATCGATGAGGGGCCGCGCGCACCCGCTCGAGGCTCGAGCGGCGCGCGCGTGTCCCGCCTCGAGCCCTCGGGCGCTCGTCGGGCCGGAGCCGGGGCCCGTGCGCCGGCCCGGTGTCCGGGGACCTGAGAGCGTCGGCAAGCGCGTCGAAAGCGCTGCACCGCTCCCGGAGCCGGTGGACCTCGGCATTCACCCGGTCGAACGCATCATACTTGTCGTGGGCGCGACGCTCGAGCTCCTGGCAACCACAGAATCAAAACCCATAAGTGCCGTGACACGAAGGCAGCACACAAACGAAAGAAAGGAGAGAACAAGCAACCACGGCTAACCTGGAAGACGAGCCATGCCGGGCCGCCATGGACCCGCAGCGCCTCGTTTAGCGCGCGGTTGAGCGTAGCGCCGTGGCTCCGGAGCTCGCCCCAGAGCTCCTGCTCCCCCCTGGCGTCGGCAAACACGGGGGGGATCATCGACGGCCCCCTCCACCGGGCGGGGACCGCCGGCGCGGGAGGACGAGGCCTCGGCGCCATGTCCTCGACCCCCCACCATCGGGTGACCCTCGCGCCGCCTTACGAGGGCCCCCTCCCGGGGCTCGGGGGAGTTCGTGGGCCGGGCCCCGGCCCACCGGTCCCACCCGGGGAGGCGGGGGAGTCGTCCGAGACCTCCACCACCTCCGCCTGCGCAACGCCGGCGGGCGCCGCCGCTCGTGCCGCCTCCGCCGGCGCCTCCACTCGCGCCTCCCGCGGCCGCGGGCGCCGGATGCGGCGCCACGGCCACCACCTGCGGCCGCGCCTCCACGGCCACGGGCGCCGCGGGTTGCTCTCGCTCCGCCTCCTCCACGGCGGCGCCCCCCGCGGGCTGCGCCTCCACCACCGCCGCCGCCGCGGCCGCGCCCCCACGACGGCCGGCGCCGGCCGCTCCTCGGCCGACCGCCGGCCGCGCCGCGGCGGCTGATCCGCGTGGCCGAAGCCTCGGGGCCCCCGACCGCACCCCCGCGAGCTCTCGCCCGCCGCCGCCATGCTTGTCCCCGCCGGCCGGCGCCTTCGACGAGCGCCGCCGGGTGGGGATGGACGCTTCCGTCCTCAGCACCTTGGCAGGTGCGAGAGGAGGCACGGTTGGCACCACCCTGCGCAGGCGCGAACGGAGGGTTAGAACGCCTAATCGTCAACGAATCGAGCCAAGCAAAAGAACGGGTTCCTTACCTCGAAGAAGAAAAGGCCCGCTTCCTTTCCTCGAGGCCTCAGCGGATGAGGCCGGTGCAATTGGCGCGCCCGACGCCGCCCCTCCCGACGGCGCGCCGCGCGCGCGCGCGTACGCTCGCTCCGCGTGCGGGTGCGCCGCCGCCGCGCTCTCCGACGACGTCGTCGTGCGCGCGGGCGCGCTTCCCCGCGCGCGCGGCACGCTCGATGCGCGCGCCGGCGCGCCCGCCGTGCGCGCCCCCGACGAGCGCGGCGGCGCCCTCGCGGCACACGCCACCCTCGATGTCGATGGCCCGCGGTGGGCGCCATTGCGCCCGCCCCGCCCGATGCCACCCTCGCCGCCGCGCGGCTCCGGCGAAATGGGCGCAAGCCGCCACCGTCGAGGGGCCCTCCCCCTCGGCCTCTTCCTCTTCGTCCTCCTCCGAGGACGAGCACTCTTCGGTCCCCGGGGAGGAGAGCCCCGGCTCTTCACGCCGCCGCACTCCGCGGCCCGCCGGTCGCGACGCGCTTGACGTCGCCTCGCGTGCTCCCTCTTGCGTGCCGCCTCCTCTCGGCTGCCGCTCTTGCGCGCGCCGCCCGGCGCGCGGGAGTCGGGGGGTGGGCGGAACGGACTTGGCGATGGTGAAGGTCACCGGCTGCACACGGGAGCAACAAGGGCGCGTCGGGAGGCAAAGACAACACAAAGAACTAAAACGAAATCAAAAGCCAAACTCACCCGGCGGGCCGGTGGGGAGCATCTCGAGGTCCCACGGGGGTCCGACCCGCGAGGCATCGGCGGCGTCGGGTGTCGACGGCGCTCCGCGCCGCGGTGAGCGCATATGGCCGCTCGAGGGGCGTCGGGAGCATCCGCGACCTCGCCAGGTCGATGTGGTTGGCCGCCTCCGTCATCTCGAAGATGCGAGAGCGGTCTCTCCATCAAAGGCACGACCCGCCTATGATGGAGGAAGGCGAGGACGCCCACCGCCCTCAGCCCCATCGTCGCCGGGCGGCGCGGCCGGCCGGCCATGACCGACTCCTCGCCGCGCCCCGTCTTTGGGGCGTGGACACCCCGTAGCCCCAGGAGTCAGGCCTCTCCTTGAACACCCGGCCGGTGTAGGGGGGAAGGCCGGGCTCGGCGTTGCGCAGGTAGAACCATCCCCGCTCCCAACCGGCATTGTTCGTCGTCATGGTGCAGGGGTTGTAGACGTCCTTGAATTGCCCCCGCAGGGCAAGCGACATCCCGCCGGCGCGCATCGCGAGGCGGGTCCTCGGCTCCGTCGTGGGCTGCATGATGAGCTCCGCGCGGAAAAGGTGTACCCAGAGCTCCCAATTGACTGGGATCCCCAGGTACCCTTCGCAAACGCCGACGAACGTAGCCGCCTGCGAAATCGCGTTGGGGGCGAAGTTGTGCAGCTCCACCCCGTAGTGGTGGCACATCGCCCGCATGAAGCGGCTCGCCGGTGCGTTGAAGCCCCGCTCGTGGTAGCGGATGAAGCTGACCACATAGCCCTCCGGCGGATTGGGCGCACGGTCCGCCGCCGGCGGGACTATCCACTCAGCCAGACGTCCCTCTTCGTTGGCTGACAGCTGGCCGGCGGCGACTAGCTCGCCAAGGGCCAGCCGGGTGACCGTCGACCTCTCCCAAGCATACGGCTCCAGGATCGTAAGGGGAAGCTGAGGCGGCGCCATGAGGAAGGACGAAGGAATGCGAGGACGGAGAACGAGGAACGGAAGAAAGGCTCTAACGGCGACACCGCGCGGTGGCAAGAGCAAGGCGAAGACGAAGGGACGGGGGACTGAAAACGGTGAGGCGCTAAGGTAAAAAACCGCCGTCTCCCCACTCCCTCAGATTTATAAGCCGACGGGGCGAGCTCTCCGGAGCGGACACCCCGCTCGCATTAACTGCAGGGAATCTTCCCATCACGCCGACGGACGGGCCCCACCACGACTGCAGCGGCCACATCACTGCAGGCGAACCATCATCACGGCGGAGACCCGCAGGGGCCGAGGCGAAGCCGTCACGTCCACCTGCCACGCCGCCCACTACGCGCGCGCGCGCGGCCGCAGCGCCTAAAAAGGCGCGCCTGAGCTGCAAAAAACGCAGCCTCGACTGCGAGGCATTAAATAATCGGGTCCCTTGCCAAGCAAGGAGAACCCTCGAGCGGGACGAGCCCCTGGCTCGAGACAAGGGCAACCCTCGATGGGATATCGACGTGAGAAGGTACCCGGGCCCCCGCGATGTAAAGCGGGGCACCGCGGGTACCCATGCCACGCAAAACCCTCGAGCGGCACGAACCCTCGGCTCAAAACGAAAACAGCCCTCGATGGGATATCGACGTGAGAAAGTACCCGGGACCTGCTTGATGTAAAGCAGGCACTGCGGGTACCCATGCCACGCAAAACCCTCGAGCGGCACGAACCCTCGGCTCAAAACGAAAACAGCCCTCGATGGGATATCGACGTGAGAAAGTACCCGGGACCTGCTTGATGTAAAGCAGGCACCGCGGGTACCCATGCCACGCAAAACCCTCGAGCGGCACGAACCCTCAGCTCAAAACGAAAACAGCCCTCGATGGGATATCGACGTGAGAAAGTACCCGGGACCTGCTTGATGTAAAGCAGGCACCGCGGGTACCCATGCCACGCAAAACCCTTGAGCGGCACGAGCCCCCGGCTCGAAACAAAATCAACCCTCTAAAAAAGGACACGCGCGTGAGAGGGTCGCCCAGGGCCTGCTTGAAGTAAAGCAGGCACCGCAAGCACCCATGCCGCGCTACGCTGTCAACCAGCACCTCGAGGGCTGGCTCGCCCAGACCCCTCGACGGCCGCAAACGTGAAAAGACGGGGCCGCCCAGGCGCCACCCCCGCACGGCCCCTGCGATCGAGGTTCGAAGCCTGACCCTCGACGGGTTCGAACAGGGCGCCACGGATCGCGAGGTTAGGGACGACGAGGGCACGCGCATTCGAGCCGTTCCTCGAGCCCGTCGGCTCGAGGGTGCCCCACATGTCGTGTTCAAGAGCCAGCGAGGGCAGCTGGCCAGCGGGGATCCCACCGAGGGAGAGCTTCCGCGCCCTCGGTCCCTAGCGAACGTGACCGAGCCCCACCTAGCAAACCCACGCAAGCGCTTCCATGGACGTGTCTCGGACCGCGCGGCCTACCCTTATCGAACGGGGCATGGACGTCCACTTGAACCACCCGCTAGCAGCTCGACGAGGAATCCGCAATCCGCGACCCGCTCGATGGGGGTTGCGGAAACCTCACCTTCCGTCCCGCGGAGGGACGGCGAGGGCGCGTTAAAAAACAAGTCGCCAAGCTCTACCCGATCGCCTCGAACGGGCCAAGGCTCGGGGGCTTGGCGCACGGCTACACCTCCTTGAAATTGCACCCGCCGGAGACAGTGTCAGCGGTGCGTGCACCCCCGAAGCCGGCTGAAATACCGCCGATGCCGGTTGGCATATGTGCCACGCCTCTCTGACCAAAGTTCTCGCGGTTAACCCCTGCAGGAGTATCCACACTCTGCCGGGGCTTCGAGGCTAGACCCGCGGGTCCGCCGACGCGGCCCCACGCGAAAGCGTTCGCGGAACAAGGAGGGAAGAACGTCCTATCGGTAGGTTCCGGCATCCGCGGCGGCCCTCAATGGCAAACCCACAGATGCTCGGGGGCTACTGTCGGGGACAGCCCTAGGGGTCCCCTTAAACAAACGGGGAAAACCTCACTTAAAACCCGGAACGAAACCCAAAAACATTAAGCCTAACCATGAAGGTGCCTAACCATGCAGGACACGGCCCACAGGGACTCCGACGGCCCATCGAGGCGGCCCACATAAGGATCCCCTCGAACAAGACTCCGCCTCGTTCGAAGCTGCGCGCTCCCTTCGGGCGGGCATCACCCCGCTCGAGGGGCAGCACTTCCCTCGAGCGAGTTCCGCCTCGCTCGAGGGTACGCCCCGCCCTCGGCCGGGGTCCGCCACGCTCGAGGGTACCCCTCACGCATGCGCCGGCCCCGTACACGGGCATTTAACGCCCGACGCCGCGGGACGGCGCCATCATGCGCCGGGGCTCGCACCCCGGTGCCGCCGCACCAACTCCCCAAGGAGGAGCCCATCCCCGCCCGCGTGGGAGGGGTACGTGCGGTGCGGCCGGTGTCGATCCCCGTGACACCGCGCGCACGCCCCGCTGCGGCTAACACGCCGAGCCCTCGAAAGGGGGCCGGTGCACCCTCGATGTACTTTCTTGTGACCCTACGGGGGTTAGGTGGAGGCGCTAGGCCGGTGGACCGCCATCCCCGCCACCGCAACGGCGTGGCCGCCGTACCCGCGCGTGCGGGCGCACGCCGGGCCCCGTAGCAACGACTCCGGCCCCCGTGAAGCGCGTCGGGAAGGAACGCCGTTCGCCAACTCCCGTGCGCCGTACGGGCTCGCGTCGGCACCTCCCTCGAGCCTATCGGGAGGACATCACCGCCATCCGCTGCTCTCCTACCCTCGAATCGCCACTGTTCGGGTACAAGTCAGGCCATGATGACCAGATCGCTGCAAGGATCGCCCGGACGGCCGCCCACTCTACAGCATAGCACGTCGTGCTTTTCCACGTAGCTAAATAGCGCGGCATGCATGTAGTTTGCCTCCCCCTTGATCTATAAAAGGGGGACGAACCCCCCAGCCGCGGGAGGAGACGACGGATAGGAGACACAGAATAGCGACACGCTCAAGGCCACAGACCAAGAGCACGCCGTGCACTCACTCTCTTATTCTCCCACAACATCTTCAGCCACTCCACTAGGGACTAGGAAGCCACGCTTCCTCTCCCGCCTTGCTTGTAGCAGCCCCACTACGAGCACCCCGGTCTTGAGCAATATAGTGCCGTGAGCACACCCCTGCCGGACGTACGGCCTCCTCGGCGGAACCGGGATAAAAACCCTGTGTCACTTGTTGCTTAGCATCGACCATTGAGGGATAGACCTCGGCGCTATCTACTGGTTAGTGTCGGGACCATATTCCGCACCGACACCTCCTCTCCTTCTCAAAGCTACGACTCCTCCCATCCCCGTAGTGACTTCGAGGGGGAGAATGCCTAGCAAACTGACCACCTGCTGTCTCTCCCGGACCAACCACCAGCAACTCCACCTCCGGACACCGAAACCTCTCGACTCACCACCTCGAAAACCACTCCGCCCGGAGTGCGGGGGGGGGGGCGATTAAACCGCCTAGCCGTGCGGGGGGGGCCCAACCGCCCCCCCTGCGGGCCGGGCCGGTCGACCGCCTAGCCGGGCCGGCTCGACCGCCCCCTCTAGAACGGCTCCTCGGTGCGGGAACTCGCATCTCCCCATGCCGAACACTTCTCACCACGGCCTTACCCCCGGGTAGTGGCATACGAGGCTTAGGTACACCATGGGAAGGGTTGTACCTATCCTTGTTCGCCCACTCCTTTGCCATCCTCTCTTCCCGCTTCCTCTTGAAGCAAAACTCATCCTTGTGACCCTCTTTCCCACAATGGCCACAAAGGAACCTCACAAGCTTGGGTTTAGACTTGGATTGGGGCTGCTCGCTTGGTTTCTCTCCACTCAACTCCTCCACCGATTTCTCCTCACTTGCCTTCTCTCTCACTTTCCCAAAGAACACTTTCCCCGAAGTGCTCACAAACTTGATAGGCTTTTGGAGATCATTTGTGGGTGTAGGAAATATAGGTGGAGCTGGGGTTGTGTCTAGTCGGTTCCTAAGATGGTTGGGTTTTGGAGGGAAATCATTTTTGTGGTGGGTTTTTGGTGGCTCCGGATATTCTCTCCACTTCCCTCACCAACCTTGTTTGCCCCAAGCCCCTCACCATCTTGCCTCTTAAAGGCCTCGATCATCATCCTCAACCGAGGCTCATGACCGGACAACGAACCCATCAACTTCCTCAAATCATCATTCTCATCCCGCAAGCGACCAACATAATGTGCAAGCTCCAAATTTTTCAATGCATGCATTTCACGGGTAGAGCAAGATGTAGGCATGGGTTCCTTCAATTTAGCCTCGAGCGAACTAGTGTAAGCATGCATCTCATCAATCTTAGCATGCAAAACGGGGCAAGAAGTGCAAACACCTAGCATAGCGAGTCTAGACTTAAGCTCGCCCACTTCAACCCTAAGCACATCTAGTTCCTCACACTTGGAGGCATGCTTCTCCTTAAACAAAGCAAGATCAGCAAGGAATATGGAGCAATCAACACAATCATTCTCATCGAAACAACGGGGCTAGCCTTAAGCGAATCAATCTCAAGCTTGCTATCAAGCACCTGTGTCTCTAGCTCGGCCACTCTAGTCCTAGCATCCTCGAGTGAAGCCCTAAGCTCTTTCCTCATTTTCTTGGCCTCTCTAAGCATGTCATCACGGTTATCAAGCAAAGAGCCAAGCTTCTCATTCTCCCGGCGCAAGAAGGGAAGTTCATCACGCACCTCGTCGTCGGATTCGCAGTCCGAGTCGCTCCGTGTGCTCTTCTTGCTTTGCCGGAGCTCGGCGCCATGGTACGAAGCCATCTCTCGCGAAGCGGCTCGGCCGCTCGGGTTCTTGGACGACTTCTTGTTCTTGCGGCGATCTCCCTCGTCTTCACTGCTGCTCGAGCTCGAGGTGGAGTACGCGGAACTGGAGTCGACGTCGCTCGCTCCAACCATCGCTCGGGCCTTGCCTCGGCCCTCCTTCTTCCTCGATCGTCGCTCGTCCTTGTACTTGTTCTTGTGCTTGCTCTTGTGGTCACGCCTCGAACGGTACTTGCCATCGTTCATCCTCGGCTTGTGCTTGCGGTGTCCTTGCTCTCGGCCTTCTCCGGGCGGTCGGCGACGAAGTGTCCCGGCTTGCCGCCCGGGAGCGAGGTCCTCGTGTTCCTCCTCATGTTCACGCGGTTCTCGTGCGGCCTCTCGAACCGCCTCGTCAACAGCGCCAGCTCGTCCTCTCCAAGGTCATCAAACTCCTCATCTGGCATAGACATCAAAGAGGAAAACGAGAACATCCTGGTAGATGGGTTAGAGTTAGTCTTTCCTTTGGAACCACCAACGAGGGCAAGACTATGGGAGTCAGTCGGTCCCTCGAGCTTGGCAGTCATGCCCCTATCCACCTCAGCCGACTTGAGCTTCGAGAATAGCTCGTTCACCGTCAGAGTATCATACCTCTCCGGCTCGACTATGGCCTCGAACTTTCCGCCCCATATCGTACGATCCAAAGAGTGTAAGAGCATGACCGCTCTATCATGATCATCGTACGGGAGCACGTCCACATTGGCCCTCATGTTGTTCACCACCACCGTGAACCTCGAAACAAGGCATCGATGGACTCACCGGGGAGATGAGTGAAGTTCTCGTACTCTCTCCCGTAGGTCGCATACATCCGTGCCTCGAACTCGGGCGTTCCCAACATGAGCCTCCTTCAACACCGCCCAAATCCTACAAGCCAAGTGCTCGGTGTGCACCCGATCGAACTCGGTCGACACAAAGCACGAAACAAGTAGTCGACCGCCTTATTGTTGGCGTCGAATCTGTCCCTCGACCCTGGAGCAAGGAAATCCATCGGCTGGACATAGCCTGTGTGTTGACGGTGTATTTTGGTGCACCTAGCATGTTCATTACACTTTGGTTTGGATTTGATTATGGAACTAACCTGCCACTAGGCACACTAATCATATAACAAGTTCATCTTTGTGCATGCATTTGGAAGTGTTGTGTTTATGTAGGAAATCATGGACATAAAGGACGGATTCGCAATAAGTTCAAAGGAGCACTCATGGAGTCGTGTTCGTGTCTATGAGCTCGCTGAAATTACTTCCAATTGTGGTGAGGACCGAAGTGCTACGAGGAACACCCCCGGGGATTGAAGCGTAAAAGATCAAACTTCATGCAAAGAGAGCCTCCATCTTGATCGCGAGGATAACGGCGTCAAAATCATCCAAGTGGAAGGGGCAAAGTAGATAAGTGCACGAGGACCCACGGAGCAAAAGGGCGACCGAACCGGCCGAAATCGGGCTGGGCCGGCCGGCCCGGTCGGATCGGCCCGGCCCACTTCGGGCACCGGTTCGGTCCCGTCTTCCTTGCCCTCGAAGGATCTTCGACCCTAAAACCCTCGACGTGCCGCCAACGGACAAGAGGAGTTTATTCGCACCGAGAAGGCCATCCACAAGCTAGAGAGAGAGGAGGAGGATCTCCGGTGGAGATCAACCACCTCGAAGGAAGCACCCTCTCGTGGAGAAGAAGGAAGACACCGGCGGAAGGGAAACCATGATCAACGGTGCCATGATCGGCACCTTGATGGGGTAATCTTCTCATTCGTCCATGGGTTGTAATCGATATTGAGATGTAATCGCACTTTGTCGGATTATCTATCTATCATCTTGTGTTGAACATACTTTAATGCTTAAGGCTTGCAACCGTGCCATAGAGGGAGTAGAGCTCCAATGCTTCCTTGGATCCATTCAATACGCCGTGGCCATCAAAGGTCTAGTCATGAATACCTTCGCGTAGTGACAGTACGAGAGGAGGGAAAGGGCGAAACCGTGGTCACAACCCCGATAGATTAGATTGGTTTTTCATGTCTTTAAGCGATTGCATGCTCTAGTATCGTAGACCCGTGGGCGAGTGTCTTCTTCCTTGATCGTTTATCACTCTCTCTAGTGTAGTTTAGTGTTTTCTAGTATAATAGTAGTTAGGGTTTTAGTAGCTAGTGTGTCGTTGTTGATCGAACGCTTGTAATCCCCTTGCTCCGCGGATTGACAAAAACCTTGGGAATCCTGTGGTGAAAAAGGTGTGGGGTCCGTACGCTTGCGGATCGTAGAGGGATACGTCTTTTATACGTCAACAAGCCCCTTTTTCTGGCGCCGTTGCCGGGGAGCAAGTTAGTTTACATCGTTTGATTTGCATCTAACTTAGTTTTATATTTTAGTTTATCTTTTATTTGCTATATCTAACATTTATTATCAGAAAAACACTTGTTTCTTTTTTGTTTTTATCTTATTGTCTAGATGGAGTTCGTTAATCAACCCGTGGAAGAACCGGAGAAATCATTAAGGGATTACGCTAGCCCTCGATGTGAAGACATAAAGGTACAAGAGTCGGATTCGAAGCTCGAAGCGACCAAGTATGAAATTAAATCCAAGATCATGAAGATGGTGGCGGAAAACCCATTTGAAGGGATGGTTACGGAGAACCCATATAGACACATAAGGGATTTCACGACAATATGCAACACGGTGCGTCAAGAAGGAGTTCCCGATGAATGGTTCAAATGGAATCTCTTTCCCTACTCACTTGCCGGCAAAGCAAAGACATGGTATTCGGTTGCGTCCTTTGAAGTTGAAGGCAATTGGAACAAGTTGACAAAGAAGTTTTGCGAGAAGTTCTTTCCAATGAGCAAGGTTCAACATCTAAGGAGGCAAGTGATCAATTTTATGCAAGGAGAAGAGGAAGGGATAGACCAAGCCTGGGATAGGTTTAATGAATTAATCGAACAAGGACCAAAACTCGGCTTCACCGGTGACGTACTCTTGCATACATTTTTCTTTTCCCTAACCCCTAGTTGCATGCGACACGTCGAAATGTGTGCGGGTGGGGATCTCATGGAGAAAACACTCACGGAAGCCGCCCAACTTCTACAAAAAGTTAGTAAAGCGGCTGCCATGCGAAGAGATTGGGAAACAAGACTTGCGGAAGAGCCGGAATTCAATTCAAGGAAGAAAAAGCTTGCTGATTTTTCTAAAGAGGCAACCCCGGAAGTCACAAAAGAGGAGCCGATCATGGAAAAGCTTGAACAAGAACACATCAAGTCAAGAACTACACCAAACGTCGACTTCGTCGCACCAAATGAGACGAACAAGAGAAGCATGTCAAGCGCGAAGCCACTAAGGGAGTTCGAGCCAATGGATTGGGTTCCTATTGATTACGGAGAAGTATTCGACAAGAGAAGACCGTTCCCTAATCAAAAGGGAATGGCAAGAGCATTGGAAGTGGATTTCCCACCGGAGAGGAAAGCTGAAAATTCATACGACCTCGAAACCACCGGTGAGATTTTTGAAAAGCTCTTTGGAGATGACGTGGTGGATCCGGAACATATTGCCGAGGTGAAGAGGATCATGGGGATCAAGCCCGAA
Source organism: Cenchrus americanus (assembly GCA_947561735.1). Classification (NCBI taxonomy): domain Eukaryota; kingdom Viridiplantae; phylum Streptophyta; class Magnoliopsida; order Poales; family Poaceae; genus Cenchrus; species Cenchrus americanus. The sequence continues at coordinate 253,132,008 of OX387239.1, read as the reverse complement.
GCATCACCATACGCTCGCCTTGCTGAAATTTATTCGATCGGATCCGAAGAAGAAGAGAAGATGACGCCGCACTTGAGTTGCGAGATCAACGGAGTTCAATGCAAAGCTTTATGCGACATCGGAGCCCAAGTAAGTGTTCTATCTTCTAAAATTTACGATAAAGTTCAATACCACAACCTAGACTTAGCTCCAACATCAACGAAATTAATTATGGGAGATGGTAGAACTATCAAACCTCTAGGTATTGCTTGCAACATGAAAGTAAAAATCTCTAGAAACTATATACCAACCGATTTCTTTGTTATTGATGCTTGCCATAGCAATTCTGATCATATAATCTTAGGTAGGCCTTTTCTTAAGTTGGTTGATGCCGTGTTAGATGCCGGAGAAGGCAAAGTAACAATGAACCTTAATGGAACAAAGTACACATATAACTTTCTTCGTGCTTCTAAACACCTTACTCCTTTTCCTCCCGAAGATGAAGAAATAGATGAGATAGATAGTCTTTGTTTTGTTGAAACCCTTAGAGACCCGCTGCAAAGAGCAATGGAAAATCAAATTAGTAATCAACAAGATGAAGAACTAGAAGAAGCAACAAAAGGCTTAGAGCCGCATGATGGTAGCGTGGAGGAAGAGAAGTTCGAAGACATAGGAGAAATCAAACCCGAGGAGCCACAAGTGCCCGAAGTAGACCTTAAACCTTTGCCCAAGGGATTAAAATATGAATTTTTGGGCCCAGATAAAACCTATCCAGTCATTGTGAGCGACGAGTTGAGCCCCGAAGAAAATGAAGCGTTGCTGATTTTATTAAAAAAACATAGGAAGGTGATTGGATATTCAATCAATGATCTCAAAGGTATTAGCCCAGCCTTTTGCACTCATCGTATACCAATGGAAGACCAATGTAAGCCTGTAGTGGACCATCAAAGGAGGCTAACCCATGCCATGCGAGAGGTAGTAAAGAAAGAGGTTATCAAGTTACTTGATGCCGGAATCATCTACCCGGTTCCACATAGCGAATGGGTGAGCCCGGTACATTGTGTACCGAAGAAAGGAGGTTTGACCGTGGTGAAGAATGAGAAGAACGAATTGATACCGCAAAGAACCGTGACCGGGTGGCGGATGTGTATTGATTACCGTAAGCTTAACAAAGCGACGAAGAAAGATCACTTCCCCCTACCGTTCATAGACGAGATGCTCGAGAGGTTAGCAAACCACGCTTATTTTTGCTTTCTCGATGGATACTCGGGGTTCATGCAAATTCCCATTCACCCGAAGATCAACATAAGACAACATTTACGTGTCCTTACGGAACGTTTGCATATAGGAGGATGCCCTTCGGCTCGTGCAACGCTCCGGCCTCTTTTCAACGTTGCATGATGGCCGTGTTCTCGGAATTCATCGAAGAAATTGTTGAAGTGTTTATGGATGATTTTTCCGTTTACGGGAAGACGTTCATGGATTGCTTAGCAAACTTAGAAAAGGTCCTTACAAGGTGTGCGGAGGTAGATTTGGTTTTAAATTGGGAAAAATGCCACTTCATGGTTAAGCAAGGCATAGTGCTCGGACATGTTATATCCGAGAGAGGAATTGAAGTGGACAAGGCTAAGGTAGAGACGGTTGAGCAACTCCCACCTCCTACGGATGTTAAGTCCTTAAGGAGCTTTCTAGGCCATGCCGGATTCTATAGAAGATTTATAAAGGACTTCTCAAAGATCACTAAGCCTTTAACACACCTTCTCCAAAAAGATGTGGCTTTCGACTTTGATGAGAAGTGTCTAGCGGCATTCCGGACCTTGAAAAATGCGTTGGTGAGTGCTCCCATCATCCAACCTCCCGATTGGAGCCAACCTTTCGAGATCATGTGTGACGCAAGTGACTACGCCGTAGGCTCGGTCATGGGACAAAGAAAGGAAGGCCGAGTTCACGCCGTTTACTACGCTAGCAAAACTCTTAGTGGGGCACAATTAAATTACGCTACTACGGAAAAAGAATTGCTAGCGGTGGTATTCGCTTTCGAAAAATTCAGATCTTACATCGTGAACTCGAAAGTCATTGTTTACACCGATCACGCAGCCATAAAGTATCTCTTGGCTAAGAAGGAAGCTAAACCACGTTTGATTCGTTGGATCCTTCTTCTCCAAGAGTTCGATGTTGAAATTCGTGATAAAAAGGGGGTGGAAAATGTTGTGGCCGATCATTTGTCTAGGATGAATCGTGGGCAAGATGATAAAGAGCCCATAGAAGATAAGATGAGAGATGACCACCTCTATAGAGTGCTTGATAAAGATACTTGGATGATCGACATCATTCGAGCAATTCGAAAGATGCCCCTCGATCATCTAGACAAAAACACTCAAAGGAAGATAATTTCCGAAAGTAAGAAATATTTTTGGGATGCACCATACCTCTTCAAGCTTGGCAATGATGGAGTGATGAGAAGATGTGTGCCAAGAGAAGAGAGGCTTGAGATTCTAAGGAAGTGCCACTCGGCGGAGTACGGTGGGCACTATAGCCATTTTCGAACCGAAGCCAAAGTATGGTCGAGCGGATTCTATTGGCCGGAGATGCATGAAGATACTAAAAGATATGTTGCGTCATGCCCCGAATGCCAAAGAACCGGAAACATCTCTCAAAGAAATTCTATGCCTTTGAAATACAACTTGCAAATCGACATATTCGATGTATGGGGCATAGACTTCATGGGGCCTTTTAAAAGCTCATTTGGATTCGAGTATGTACTTGTTATGGTCGATTATGTATCCAAGTGGGTAGAGGCTATACCATGTCGTAAAGCTTCCACGGAGGAGTCCATCACTATGATCAAGAACGTGATTTTTCCCCGTTTCGGTACACCGAGAATCTTGATAAGTGATGGAGGAACTCATTTCACCGGGAAGAACTTTAAAAAGTGCTTGTCCAAGTTGGGAATTGAGCATAGGGTCTCCACGGCCTATCACCCACAAACCAACGGACAAGCGGAGACGTCAAATAGGCAATTAAAAAGCATACTTAACAAGACCATAGAGAAGGGAGGCAAGGATTGGTCAAAGAAATTAGACGGAGCTTTATGGGCTTATCGAACGGCGTTTAAAACACCGATAGGTATGACCCCCTATCAATTCGTCTATGGAAAAGCTTGCCACCTTCCGGTTGAGTTAGAACATAAAGCCTATTGGGCGATTAAAGAGATGAACCTTGATCTCGATGCCGCGGTGGTGAAACGGAGAATTCAAATAAGCGAGCTAGAGGAGTTGAGGTTGAAAGCATATGAAAACGCAAGCATATACAAAGAGAGAATCAAAAGGTGGTATGATAAAAGATTGAAGAAAAAAGAATTTAAAGAAGGAGATAAGGTCCTCCTTTACAATTCGAGGTTTAAAACCTTCGGAAAGGGGAAATTGCAAAGCAAGTGGGACGGACCTTATGTTGTGCATTCGGTGTTCTCCAACGGAGCGGTAACCATTATGGATATAAACGGCGATCAATTTGTGGTGAATGGACAGCGGCTTAAGGTTTACTACGAACCCGACATCGTGCCCATTCATCATGTTGACGTCTTTACCATGGAGGAAGAGCCCGAACGTCCCGCCTAGGACGAAAAACAAGGCACCAACTTCGTAAATAATTTTTCTTTTAGCTTTCCGGAGTTTTTCGCGAAGATTAACCGGGCCAACTTTTTCCCACGGGCCGAGGACGAAAAAATAGGGCGGTGTGCAAAAAACCGGACCGGCCGGCCCCCGAGGCGGGGTGGGCCGGCCGGCCCCGATCGGATCGGCCCGGGGGTGGCCCGACGCCCGATGTCCCCGAATTTCGCCCCGAGTTGCTCCTTTTTGACTTCCTTGTTTGGTCGGAAAATTTTAAGGGAAGTGTAAAAAAGGAAAATAAGGTTCCCGGGGCTTTTCTCTCGGGACTATATATTTGGCCGAATTGGGAGCTCGAGAATCAAGCCTTTCAAGCAATGTGTTGCACCCTTGTAGCGACCATTGAGCCTCCAAAAAGCTTAGAGTTGAAGGTAGAAGCCAAGAAGCTATCGATGGAGGAGGCGATGCGATGCGAGGTCAAGCTACCCGTCAAGAGGACCGCACGTATCCGTTGCGGAGGACGTGTCCCGACCGGAGCTCTTGCATCTCGCCACCCCGTCAAAGGAGAGAAGGTCCCTACACCCATTCGAAGGTCGGCACGTCTCCAAGGCATCAAGCGTAAGGATTACAAGGAGGTGTCGCCGGAGCCTAAGGATTATGGGGATGGCGACTTCTCCGATGATCGTAGCCCAAGCTCGTGGGCGGCCGCCGGTAGAGATGATGATGATTGGGATGAGTACCCCTATGAAAAGACTCCCGAAGGCCCCAACGGCGACGGCAACGGCGGTGGCGAAGGCGACAACAATGGAGGTGGCGACGACGGTGGTGACAACGGTGGAGATTATGGCGACGACGACCCCTTCGGATTGCATCCGGTGTCTTCGTCGAGTTTGCCGTTAATCCATCGCAGCTCTCTACGCGTCGGCCGACGAATGTCTTCAAACCATGGAAGCGATGAAGCAGCGTATGGAGGACTTGGAGCGCGTAGTTGAAGATGACTACAAGTTCCTTAACCGCAACGTGCGCAAACTTTTCGGCATGGTTGGAAACATGAGAGGCAAGTGGTGCAAAGCTTGCTTGAAGTACCACTAAATCTAGTTTTCCCCTTAGGATCTTTGTAAGATACGACGAGGACGTCGTATGTTTTAAGTGTGGGGGAGAGCTAGCTCGCTAGCCTTAGCTTTTGAACTTCAAGTTTAGGTTCGGTTTAATCTTCGTGTGAGAGTCTTAGCGTTTTAATGAGTCTTTAGTTTTCGAGTCTGTTTTTAAATTTTTGCAAGCGTCTTAAATTAGTGTTGAGTCAAGAAAACCAAATAAAAAGAGTCTTTATATATATCTTTGTGTTTTATGTATCGTTTATCTTTATTTACTTGTTTGTCTAATCTTCGATTCTTGATATATGAACACAAGTATGTGGTTTGAAAATCGTTTACCGTGGTGATTAGTGGAATCGCTACTACTTAAAGTACCCATACCGCACTTCGATCTTGAGCTTCACATGCTAGTTGTGCTATTTTCGAAGCTAAAAATTGGAGGATTTCAGTTCTGAAAATTATATTAAAACCCTTGTAATAAAGGTTAGCAAAACCTCTTTTTCCAAGTTGAGAGTATAAAAAAATTCCTATCCAAAGCCAAGTTTGTTTTTTTCGCTCCACCATAAGTGTGATTAGCACGATGAGTTAGGCTAGGACCCTTCTCTCTTGGTGAGTTTTAATTTCAAGCAATGATCATGTCCTTGTGCTTATCTTTTGTTGCTAGCCTCGTCATTTATTCAGTTCATGACTTTCATAACGAAAGTCATGTATATCACTGGATTCCATACCCAACCCTATACATCTCTTTTGAACATCGTATTCCTTGAACACAACCTATTTTTAAAGTTTCGTCTCGTCTCTAGCATGATTTATTTAAAAATTTCAGATTGTATGCATGCGAGGAAAGAGAGAATTGAAAGCTTTGAAAAGTTGTCAAGAGAGAGAAAAATAAAGAGAAAAAGTATGTGTATGGAAAAGAAAAAGAAAGAAAGAAAGAAAGAAAAATCATATGTGAATGAAAGAAGGAAAAGAAAAAGAGAGAAAGATGAGTTAGCAATGAAGATATGAGAGGGATGAATCAAGTGAAAGAAAAGAAAAATAATAAAGTGTAAGGAAGGATGTCACGTTGATTGTGAGACGAAACTTTTACTCTATTTCCAACCATGTGCAATCCGACAACGAGGACATCATCGGTGCCTTGAAGTCACAATTTTCTTTTGCCCTTGCACATGTCCACCATTCTAAATCTTCTCATCCTTGATATCCCTACATATGGTTAATTCTCATGATCATTGGCTTTGAAAGGTAGACGACCATTAGAGGAAGTTCTTAGTTTGACAATACTTGTGTTGATTGCGCTAGCCCTACCTATAGCTCCACTTTTACATGATATATGAGAGATTAATGGGAGATGAGAGTTTTATAAAATTTGGTTAGGATAGACACTTCATATGAGTGACTTGAGAGAGCTTGGAGAAAGGTTTTTGTCTAATACTTGTTGCAGGAATTTTTGTTTTGAAAACCATAAAAACCCTCCGATGGAAGCAAAGGAGTAAGCATGGCTGAAATTGAAGACTTCAAGTGAAAGGTTTGAGTTGTGGGGTAAATCTTGACGTGGTAAAAATTCTAAACGCCCATGTTTATGTTTGATTATCATTACTTTGTGTTTATGTATTAATGATGAAGGGATTGACTAACTTGTGAAGAAGGATAAGTGGTACACGATTACACACCTTGGACGAAGTTCTTTTACGAGTACTTGCTCGAGGACGAGCAAGAGCTAAGTGTGGGGGAGATGTTGACGGTGTATTTTGGTGCACCTAGCATGTTCATTACACTTTGGTTTGGATTTGATTATGGAACTAACCCGCCACTAGGCACACTAATCATATAACAAGTTCATCTTTGTGCATGCATTTGGAAGTGTTGTGTTTATGTAGGAAATCATGGACATAAAGGACGGATTCGCAATAAGTTCAAAGGAGCACTCATGGAGTCGTGTTCGTGTCTATGAGCTCGCTGAAATTACTTCCAATGGTGGTGAGGACCGAAGTGCTACGAGGAACACCCCCGGGGATTGAAGCGTAAAAGATCAAACTTCATGCAAAGAGAGCCTCCATCTTGATCGCGAGGATAACAGCGTCAAAATCATCCAAGTGGAAGGGGCAAAGTAGATAAGTGCACGAGGACCCACGGAGCAAAAAGGGCGACCGAACCGGGCCGAACCGAGCCTCGGGCCGGCCGGCCCAGTCGGATCGGCCCAGCCCACTTCGGGCACCGGTTCGGTCCCGTCTTCCTTGCCCTCGAAGGATCTTCGACCCTAAAACCCCCGACGCGCCGCCAACAGACAAGAGGAGTTTATTCGCACCAGAAGGCCATCCACAAGCTAGAGAGAGAGGAGGAGGATCTCCGGCTGGAGATCAACCACCTCGAAGGAAGCACCCTCTCGTGGAGAAGAAGGAAGACACCGGCGGAAGGGAAACCATGATCAACGGTGCCATGATCAGCACCTTGATGGGGTAATCTTCTCATTCGTCCATGGGTTGTAATCGATATTGAGATGTAATCGCACTTTGTCGGATTATCTATCTATCATCTTGTGTTGAACATACTTTAATGCTTAAGGCTTGCAACCGTGCCATAGAGGGAGTAGAGCTCCAATGCTTCCTTGGATCCATTCAATACGCCGTGGCCATCAAAGGTCTAGTCATGAATACCTTCGCGTAGTGACAGTACGAGAGGAGGGAAAGGGCGAAACCGTGGTCACAACCCCGATAGATTAGATTGGTTTTTCATGTCTTTAAGCGATTGCATGCTCTAGTATCGTAGACCCGTGGGCGAGTGTCTTCTTCCTTGATCGTTTATCACTCTCTCTAGTGTAGTTTAGTGTTTTCTAGTATAATAGTAGTTAGGGTTTTAGTAGCTAGTGTCTCGTTGTTGATCGAACGCTTGTAATCCTTTTGCTCCGCGGATTGACAAGAACCTTGGGAATCCCGTGGTGAAAAAGGTGTGGGGTCCGTACGCTTGCGGATCGTAGAGGGATACGTCTTTTATCCGTCAACACTGTGTCCACCGTGACATCCCAAAGCAGCTGACCCTTTCCGCGGAGGAATGCACCCATCCGCTTGCTCCACATATGGTAGTTCTTGCCATCGAAGTGTGGAGGACCCGAACCCCGTTCCTGGTACGCCATCCTTGGATCTTAGACTGGTTAGAGTCAACAAAGACCCGAACCGGCTCTGATACCACTTGAAGGACCGATAAGGCGACCAGAGAGGGGGGAGTGAATGGGAGCCGATAAAAATTCTTCTCGAGGGAGATTGAAACTCCGACAAGACGAACTAGCTCGGCCGAACCCCCGAAATCACACGCTCCGCACTTCTACCTCCCGTTTGCCAAAACCACGTAGCCACCGGAGTGCTACTGCGGTCCTAGGAACAAATTCTACCAGCAACCACAACACACACGCAGCACCGACAACGGAAACAACTCGAAAGCCGGCTAACCGAGGGGGCGGTTAGATCGGGTATAGGGGGCGGTTAGACCGCCTCCACCGGCAACCAAGAAATCCTCCGAAACGCCTCTTTCGAGCACCAAAACACACCACGGTTTCACCAACGAGAGATCTCCGGTCAAGGCCATGCTAGCTACCGGAAAATCTTGGAGAAAACCAAAACTTCACCCAAGGGCCTAGGGGCGGTTAGACCGGCTACACCGGGGCGGTCTAACCTCCCGTACCCGGCAACGAACTCCAACCAAGAACACCTAGCAACCGCACGAGAACGACCCCAAATTTCACCCGGACACTCCTCCGATCAAGGCGAACAAACTCACGAGAGGAAAATCCGGCGAAACAAAACTTTGACCTCGGAAACACCCCGGGCGGTTAGACCGCCCCCACGTAGGCGGTTAGACCGCCCCTTCTAGAAAACGAACCCGCGGGTCAAACCTCAACTTCCTCGCGCCCGATCTCCCGAATCACTCCATGGATTGTAGCCAAACTTCGGGAATAGCCGGGTTACCTCCCCGGGCAACCTCTACCTCAAAGGAATCGACCCGAAACGCTCACAATCAAGAGGAATCGAAGAAATCGCTTCTCTAGGTCAAGAACTCGCCCAACTCGAGAAACCACCAAATCGAGTCCGATTCAAAGGGGATTTGGGGGCAAAGTCACCAGCCAAAGAGGCACAAGAACCTCATACGTGACACCCACCAAAAACCCTAAGAAATCGTCCTCAAAACACCGCCAAAAAGAGCTCTGAAAATCAACACCAAAGAGACGGGAAAACCACCATGATGAACAACGCCAAACCTTCTATACATGCCATGAATGGTTCGTACAAGGTCTAGCTTGCCACCCAAACATCCATCCCTCTCTCTAGATCTCACATGAAGCTCTCAAGCTAGCCTTCTAAAATCCTAAGGAAAATAGAGAACGAAAATGGAAAAACCAAATGAGCTAGGGTTCCAAGAGTTGGCTGCCATCCACCCCTCTAATGAGTATATATGGAGGCACCCAAAAGACTAAACTACCCTTCACTAATAACTAGGGATACATGCCCCTCAAGGGCGGATTTGGAATTCTTGACGTCTTCACCATCGGACGGATGCCCGGCGACCGCACCTCGCGTAGCCTCGACGCAAGCCTTGCGATCCCGACGCGTGTCCTCCGCTTCGAAGCTTCTCGGCGCGGCGGCCGGGCGGTCGGACCGCCCCCCGGGCGGTTAGGACCGGCCCCCGTGGATCCGACCGGCCCGGGCGGTCCGACCGCCCCTCCCCGGGCGGTTGAACCGGCCTGGGTGGCCGCACCTCCTCGTCGAGTCTTCGGCCTCGGTTTTGTGGCTCAACCGAGTAACCTAGTGGTTTTCTGGTGAACCACTGCAAACCCCGTGAACTCGGTGTAGCCTCCGCCAATCTCCACTCATGACTCGGCTCCCACGTAGTCCCGGCTCGACCTTGGTTTTGAGGCTCTACCAAGAAACCGTCCACGACTTCATCTTGCTGTTCATGCCACCATGCAGCCCGCACTTGACCCCGCTGGCCACCGGTCCCTCGAACGAAGCCTACTTGTCTTCTCCACACCCGGAGGCCTCACCGCAACGACCTTTCGCGCTTGTTCTTCACCTGCACCAACACGAGTCAAGCCGCAACCTGCACCTGCAATACTTAGCCAAGAATCAGTCCACACAACGTTGTCAATCACTCATCACACAAGGAAGCGACCATCCACCGGTCCTCGAACCACACATGGTCCTCAATTTGTGCACCAGGCTAAGTACACCACGGACATTGTGAGGAAGTTCAAGATGGAGGACTCCAAGGCTATGACGACGCCGATGAGTACGACTACGGCTCTTGATGCGGACGAGGAAGGTGAACACGTGGACCAGAAGGAGTACCGGAGCATGATCGGGTCGCTCCTCTACTTGATGGCAACGAGGCCGGACATACAGTTCTCAGTGTGTCTGTGCGCTCGTTTTCAAGCGTCTCCGAGGACTTCGCATCGGCAAGCGGTGAAGAGAATTTTCAGGTACTTGCGTCACACTCCCGACTTCGGCCTTTGGTACTCCGCGTCCTCTTCGTTGGCGCCTCATGGTTTTTCAGACGCGGATTTTGCCGGATGTCGGTTGGATAGGAAGTCCACTTCTGGGACTTGCCAGTTTTTGGGTTCTTCGTTGGTGTCTTGGTCTTCTCGCAAGCAGTCGAGTGTTGCTCAATCCACGACCGAGGCCGAGTATGTTGCCGCTGCTAGTTGTTGCTCTCAGCTCCTTTGGATCACCTACACCATGAGTGACTTTGGTGAGGAGTATACCCATGTCCCACTTCAATGTGATAGCACCAGTGCCATAAGTGTTGCAAAGAACCCAGTGCTCCATTCCAAAACCAAACACATAGAAGTGAGGTATCATTACCTGAGAGATAACGTAGAGATAGGGAAGATAGCTTTGATCCATGTACCCACACATGATCAACTAGCCGATATTTTCACCAAACCCCTAGATCAAGCAACTTTCACTCGTTTGCGGGGGGAACTTGGTGTGTGTTTGATTTCTTGAGTTGGGTGTGTGGGGGCTCTCTTTTGCCGGTGGTGTCGAGCCCGTTTTGCCTCCCCTCGAGGAGCCGCCTTTGTAGCATATGTATAGCTTTCTTTTGTGCATTTCTTGCATTTGGCATTGCATATGTAACATGATGTATAGGCATCCTTGTATCTTAGATTGCATGCATTTTGTATCATATGCATTGATAGGAAAAGCTTCTCCTATATACTTTGTTCACCATGGGTTGCTATATATGTTCTTGTGAGCTTGTTTGGTATGCTATGGTTAGTTTGGCTTAGCTCTTGATGATCTTGTTGAATGATCCATGGTTGATGGCTAATTTTTGAAAAATGTCACATACATGCTCTCTCATGTGTAAATGCCTATATATGATCTTGACATGTTTTAGTGGCTTTGCTATGATTACTTTGTGGTTGGATAGCTAGTTTATTGATCATATGGGGCCAAAGGCTCACTTGCCATCATGAATGTTTAGCCCTCTTGCTTAATCTTGTGGAGGGGCATAAGTTCCTTTTTGTCGCAAAGACATTTCATGTACCGATCATAAATCTGAAAATGAAATGAAAAAATGCTTGGAAAATATGTTCCCATGTCATATGTGCTGAAATTAATTTGCTTTGGGTGCTAAACTGTTGCATGTTGCCTACCAATGAGAAGTCTCATACATAGAAGTAGGCACATGGCTCGGTGGCTTTGACATGACATGAGGTGCTTTTGGGTGTTTATGATGGTATTATGATTAGAATGGCTGTCCTAGCATGAAGTTTGAGTGGCTTTGCCATTTTGATATGTTTTGCTCATGTTTAGGTATTTGCTTGTGAGAGAGTCACTTTTCGCAAAATTACTCAAATCTTTTTTAGCCTTGTCCAATGGTTGTGAAACTTGGTGATCACGTAGTTAAGGTCATTACGAACCTGTCGAGTATCTAACTTGCTCATTTGAACTTGTGTAGCTCCTTGTGATGAATTTTGTATATTCGAGAAGCTATATGTTGAAAGTTTTTGCATTTTTCCTTGATTCATGCATTGTCAACAAGGGCGAGAAGTTTGTACATGTTTTGGGTACCTGGGAGTGTTTGGAAGGTGTTCAATTTGTTTCGGGCAAATTTTGAGCAGTTTGGTGCAGGGCCGGTCTCTTGGGGCGGTCTAACCGCCCCCCAGGCGGTCAGTTCAGGCAGAGGCGGTCTAACCGCCCTGGGCAGTGTGAGCAAGTTTTTGCTCTTTGTTGCATTCCCGAGTTGCATTGATGCATGTGTTCAGGGGGAGTGTGCTGTGGCTCAGGGGGAGCTTGCATATGTGCAGGGGGAGCTCTTTGTGGTGTTCGAGTTTTGCTTTGGTGGTTTGCGCTCTTTGCTTGAGCAGTGTTTTGTCTCGGATGTGTCGAGCCGTTGCCCTTGCCTAAGGGGTCCGAGACTTGTCTTCTTCAAGTGATCTTGCTTTTTGCCTTTCTTTGGCTTTCGATCGCTTGTTGGGGTTTCTTTTTATTTTGTTTCTTTTCTTTTCCTTTTCTCTTGTGTTACTTCATGTGAGTGTGTTGTCAATGCACTCATCAAGGGGGAGATTGAGGACCATGTGTGGTTCGAGGACCGGTGGATGGTCGCTTCCTTGTGTGATGAGTGATTGACAACGTTGTGTGGACTGATTCTTGGCTAAGTATTGCGAGGTGCGGGTTGCGGCTTGACTCGTGTTGGTGCGGGTGAAGAACAAGCGCGAAAGGTCATTGCGGTGAGGCCTCCGGTGTGGAGAAGACAAGTAGGCTTCGTTCGAGGGACCCGGTGGCCGGCGGGGTCAAGTGCGGGCTGCATGGTGGCATGAACGAAGAAGATGAAGTCGTGGACGGTTTCTTGGTAGAGCCTCAAAACCAAGGTCGAGCCGGGACTACGTGGGAGCCGAGTCATGAGTGGAGATTGGCGGAGGCTACACCGAGTTCGCGGGGTTTGCGGTGGTTCACCAGAAAACCACTGGGTTACTCGGTTGAGCCACAAAACCGAGGCCGAAGACTCGACGAGGAGGTGCGGCCACCCAGGCCGGTTCAACCGCCCAGGAGGGGCGGTCAGACCGCCTGGGGCCGGTCAGATCGACAGGGCCGGTCTAACCGCCTAGGGGGGCGGTCTGACCGCCCTGGCCGCCGGCGCCGAGAAGCTTCGAAGCGGAGGACACGTGTCGGGATCGCAAGGCTTGTGTCGAGGCTACGCAGGGTGCGGTCGCCGGGCATCCGTCCGATGGTGAAGACGTCAAGATTTCCAAATCCGCCCTTGAGGGGCATGTATCCCTAGTTATTAGTGAAGGGTAGTTTAGTCTTTTGAGTGCCTCCTTATATACTCATTAGAGGGGTGGATGGCAGCCAACTCTTGGAACCCTAGCTCATTTGGTTTTTCCATTTTCGTTCTCTATTTTCCTTAGGATTTTAGAAGGCTAGCTTGAGAGCTTCATGTGAGATCTAGAGAGAGGGATGGATGTTTGGGTGGCAAGCTAGACCTTGTACGAACCATTCATGGCATGTATAGAAGGTTTGGCGTTGTTCATCATGGTGGTTTTCCCGTCTCTTTGGTGTTGATTTTCGGAGCTCTTTTTGGCGGTGTTTTGAGGACGATTTCTTAGGGTTTTTGGTGGGTGTCACGTATGAGGTTCTTGTGCCTCTTTGGCTGGTGACTTTGCCCCCAAATCCCCTTTGAATCGGACTCGATTTGGTGGTTTCTTGAGTTGGGCGAGTTCTTGACCTAGAGAAGCGATTTCTTCGATTCCTCTTGATTGTGAGCGTTTCGGGTGGATTCCTTTGAGGTAGAGATTGCCCAGGAGGTAACCCAGCTATTCCCGAAGTTTGGCTGCAATCCGTGGAGTGATTCGGGAGATCGGGCGCGAGGAAGTTGAGGTTTGACCCGCGGGTTCGTTTTCTGGAAGGGGCGGTCTAACCGCCTACAGGGGCGGTCTAACCGCCCGGGGTGTTTCCGGGTCAAAGTTTTGTTTCGCCGGATTTTCCTCTCGTGAGTTTGTTCGCCTTGATCGAGAGGAGTGTCCGGGTGAAATTTGGGGTCGTTCTCGTGCGGTTTGCTAGGTGTTCTTGGTTGGAGTTCGTTCTTTGGGGGCACGGGAGGTTAGACCGCTCCGGTAGCCGGTCTAACCGCCCCTAGGCCCTTGGGTGAAGTTTTGGTTTTCGCCAAGATTTTCTCGGTAGCTAGCATGGCCTTGACCAGAGATCTCTCGTTGGTGAAACCGTGGTGTGTTTTGGTGCTCGGAAGAGGCGTTTCGGAGGATTTCTTGGTTGCCGGTGGAGGCGGTCTAACCGCCCCCTATACCCCGGTCTAACCGCCCCCTCCGGTTAGCCGGCTTTCGAGTTGTTTCCGCTGTCGGTGCTGCGTGTGTGTTGTGGTTGCTGGTAGAATTTGTTCCTAGGACCAGTAGCACTCCAGTGGCTACGTGGTTTTGGCAAACGGGAGGTAGAAGTGCGGAGCATGTGATTTCGGGGGTTCGACCGAGCTAGTTCGTCTTGTCGGAGTTTCAATCTCCCTCGAGAAGAATTTTTATCAGCTCCCATTCACTCCCCCCCTCTCTGGTCGCCTTATCGGTCCTTCAGACGGCACCGGGCCCCTCGAGCGAGGTGGAGTTTTGCTCGAGGGGTGCAGTGGCCGGTTGCTTGCTGGGTCGCCGATGTCACCCGGGCCGTAGCTGCATGAGGGGTAGCTTACCGTTGGTGAGTTTGTTTGCATTTTTATTATTTTGTGAAAAAATGGGTTTTCCCCTAGTCATTAGGGGACCCTTATGGCTATCCCCGACAGTAGCCCCCGAGCCTCTGCAGTGGTATCCGTTAGGAGCCCGCAGAGGCTGGAGCTTGCTGATAGGACTTTCTTCCCTCCTGGTTGTTGTACCGTTTCGTGGGGGCGTGCTAGCGGACCCGCGGGTCTAGCCCCCGAAGCCTTGGAGGAGTGTGCATACTCCTTCAAGGTTTTTTCCGCAGCGTTGCCGTTGCGCAAGGTGTTGGTTTCAGCCGGCATCGGCGATGTTTCAGCCGGCTTCGGTGGTGTCATGCGCATGTATCGACACTCGTCTGCGTTCGGTGCATAACCACGAGGTGTAGCCGTGCGTCGAGCTCCTAATCCCGGGCCCATTTGAGGCAATCGGGGGATGCTCTCCATCTTGCTCATGCGCCCCCTCGTCGTCCTTTCGCGGGACAGGGGGATGAGGTGTCCACGACTCCCATCGAGTGGGTCGCGAAACGCGGGTTCCTCGTTGAGCTGTTATCGGGTGATTCAAGTGGACGTCTGTGCCCCGTTCGATAAGGGTCGGCTCGTGGTCCAGAGACATGTCCATGAAAGTGCTCATGTGGGTGTGCTAGGCTGGGCTCGGTTCCGTTCGCTAGGGACCGAGGCCGCGGAATCTCTCCCTCGATGGGATCCCTCAACTAGCTGCCCTCGTTGGCTCTTAAATACGACATGTGGGGCGCCCTCAAGCCAGCTGGCTCGAGGCTAAGCTCGAACGCGCGCACCCTGGTCGTCCCTGAATCAATCGATCTAGGGCACCTATTTGAACCCTTCGAGGGTTTGGCTTCAAACCCTTTATCAGTAGGGCCGTGTGGGGTGGAAGTTAGGCACTCCTGTCTTGTTCAAATCTGCGGGACATGAAGGGTCGTGGCTGAACCAGCCCTCGAGCCGCTGATAAGTAATCCCGTGAATCTGAGGGCATTCGTGGTGCCCACCTCTGACGAGTGGGAGTTATCACCACTGATCAGTAACCGCACCCTTCGAGGATCTGATTTTTCGAGCCCTTGGCTCGGGCCACGCGGGGTTACCCTTACTTGTTTAAGGAACCAGGCCATTAAATGGCCGCAGTCGTGGCAGTGGTCATGCGGTGCGGGCACGCCTTTTCAGGCGGCGCAACTGCTAGTGTAGTGGATGATGTGGGGGCGGATGTGACGGGGCGCCGCGGCCCTTCGGTTATCACACCGTAATGATCGCGTGTGTGTGCATACCCGTCTGTTTCGGCGTGGCGGGGCCCGGCTGTAAGCGGCGGATGGCGTCGCCTGCACTTAATGCGCACGGCGCGCGCGGTTTTCAGGAGCGCGGCTCCCCCATATCTATAAATCGCGACAGAGGGAGGGAGGAGTCCCTTACCTCGTCACTTAGTATCCGCTGCCCTTGCTTCTCACTCCTTCTCGGTCGCGCGCTTACTTGTCCTTGCCTCCGTTTGTTTCATTCGCTCGCCGCCGCCTCCCTTGCTTTGACCTCCGCCCACAATGGCCCCGCCTCAGCCAATCGTAGTGCTGGACCCCTGCCTTGGAGTCGGTCGACGGTGATGGAGTTCGCCTTGCATGAGCTCCTGAATGGCGGTCAGCTGGCACCGAACGTAGAAGGGGCGCCCCCGCGTGGATTGTTCCGCCGGCATCGGACCGGGAGCCTAACCTGCCGTATGGCTACGTCGTCAGCTTTATCTGACACCACGAGCGCGGCTTTGCTGCGCCGATGAGCCACTTCATGCTGGGGCTGTGCTACCACTATGGGGTGGAGCTCCACAACTTCACCCCCAACGCGATATCGTAGGCGGCCCAGTGAATTAGGATCTCAAGGTGCACCTCTTCCGCGCGGAGGTGCACACGCTCGCCACAGGCGAGGCACGGGTGCGTCGGGCGGTGCATGCCGGCGGCTTGTCGATCGCGCTGTGGGACTCACGCAAAGAGTTGTATCCACCGTGCACGATGACATCCAACAACGCAGAGTGGGAGAGGGGGTGGTTCTACCACCGCAATGACGGCGCCGGCCTCCCCCCTACACCGGCAAGGTGCTGAAGGAGAAGACCGACGCTTGGCATCACGGCGTGTCGCCTTCCTCGCGCCAGCAGCGACTGGAGTCGCTCATCGATGCGCTGCGGAGCCTGGCAGACGCCGGGCTGGGGGCGGCCTCGGTCCTCGCCAACCTCCACCACAGGCGGATCGTCCCCCTCGTGGAGAGGGAGCTCCGCATCTACAAGATGAGCGACGCGGCCAACCCTACGGCGTTGGCGCGTTCGCGGCTACTGCACGAACACCTTCCTCCGGAGTACGCGACCACAAGGGCGAGGCGCGCCTTCAGCCTCAAGTCTGCGCCGCACGGCAACGATGACCTCTGGTCGTTCGTTATGCTCCCCGACGCCCCGGTGGTAAGTAGGCCTCCCTTCTCTCCTCGTTCTCTCGCGACACACCGGTGTGGTCTTGATAGTTGTCTTTAGCAGAGGGTGACAGTGGACGCCGCACGATCGGATCCACCAACGCCCCGGGCCCGGGCGACTGCCCGCGTCGCGCAGCGGCGAGAACAAGAAAAGGTGGCACACGCGAAGGAGAGGAGGATCAGGCAGCGCGAGCGCCGGGAGCAGCAGGACGAGGAGTACCGGTTGTGCGAGCAGCAGGGACTCCCCCCCACCCAACAACACCAGCGAACTCATCGTCGGAAGAGGAGGAGGAAGAGGAGAGCGACGGGGGGAGGCCACGACGGGCGTCACAACGGCGCCTCCCGAACCCTCGAGGAAGAGGAAGTGGGGCTTCTCCAATTTGTGGTAAGTAGCATTTTATCCGTGCGCCCCTAATTTCGAGGGGCTGGTGCTCAGTCTTGAATTTCTTCGTTCGCAGGGTGACGCCAACCGTCTACGCTCTTGCGCCTACTAAGGCGCTCAGGTCGGACACGTCTGTGCCTATGAGGCGGCGTTCGTCGAGGGCGCCACGAGCGGTGCGAAGCGTCGCGGCAACAGGTGAGCCACCGCGCGGCATGGCCGTGGCCACGGGGCCGCAGCAGGAAACAGGGGCTGCGGCAGTGGCCACAGCAGCGGCAACCACGATGATGACGGTACCACCAGCGCTTACTCCCACCGCGGGCGACCGCGTGGCCGTGGTGGACATCTTTGATGATGACGCCCCGCCTCCCGGGTGGGGCCAATGGGAGGACTGGCCGGCGTCAGCCCCCGAGCCTGCGGCGGGGGTGTTGGTGATGCGGGAGGATGGCTGCGTGATGCCGCGGCGCCCCGACGCACGACGCCGAGGCCTCGTCGTCACGCGCCACCCTGCCCGCCCCTGACGCCGTCATCGTGCGCCAGGAACAGGAATGGGGTCATGCCGGCGCGCCGCCGGCCCACTTCGACGAGGCCCAGGATGAGCAGGCGCTGTGGCAAGAATTTTGAGACCACGACACCTCGCTCAACAACACGCTGAACGAGGCGCTGCGGATCCACGGGCGTCCCGCGTGGCGGATTTTCCAGGTGCGTATTTTTTGTTGAATTTGGAGTTTTCTACCTCGTCTCTTCCATGTTCACGTGTCTCCTGACTTCATTTTCTCCCGTGCCTTGTCCGCTGGTGACAGGAGCTGGAGGGTCAAGCTCGGGAGAGGTATGGCTGCCTCGCTCGATTGAGCTCCGATCGCGACTGGTACCGAGACCAGTACGACGCCCTCGACGCCCTCGTCGAGGCCATGTGAACCGACAACAGGTGACTGGAGTACTGGCTACAAATTGTGCGGGACGATCTCCTGGACCAGGGCACCTAGGCTGCGGAAGATGCCTCCGCGGTCAAGAGGGTGGGGTCGGCGCTTCTGGAGCGGGACGAGGCGCTGCGGAAGGCACGCGAGGACCTGGCCGCGATGCGGACCGTGGCGGAGGAGTGGGAGATGGAGGTTGCCTCGACTCTAGCCCAGCTCCAACAGGACCGTGCAACCCTCGAGGGAGCACGGTCTTCGCAGAGCCAGGCTGAAGAGAAGGCCAAGAAGGCTGAGCAGCTGAGGGTCGAGCAGGCGGAGAGAGTCACTTCGCTCGTCGCGATGGAGGAGCAACTCTGGCAGGAGCGGGGCGCACGCCAGCAGGCAGAGGCTCAGCTCCAGCAGGAGCGAACTACCCTTGCTGAGGCCCAGGCTGCCCTCGAGTGTGAGCGCATGGCGCGGGAGTAGGTGCAGGGTCTACTCCAGCAGGATTGCGCCGCGCTCAAGAAGGCGCAGGCGACCCTCAAGCTGCGGGACGAAGAAGTCATGCGGCTCAATGGGGAGCTGAACCAGCTGAGCATCTCCTACGAGGATTAGTGCCAGGCCGGTGAGGAAAAGGATGCGACGATCCTTGACCTGCAGCGGGCAGCTGAGACCGCGTGCACAACCCTCGAGACGGAGAAGAAACAGGTCGAGGGTGAGTCATCCTTTTCTGCCTTTCATTTGTTGGCTTGATTTGTTCGGGATTCTCTCCCAACTTGGTTCGTGTTTCGTCTTTCAGGCCTGCGGACCGCTCTTGGGAACTCAGCGACCTAGGCGCAGGCCATCCAGACGGCCTACAACTCCTCATAGCAGGAGCTGGAAGAGCTGCAAGCCGCCGCCCTCGAGGCATGCCAGGAGGTTGAAGAAGGCGAGGCGCAGGCCGGGAGCTCCATGGCGAGTCGTCTCTGCGCCCTCAGCGGGCACGTCACCCAGCGCATGCGACGCACCCTTCACCTGGGGGTCCAAAAAGCTCTTGGTGTGGTGGTGTCACACTACTGGGTGAACCTCGGGGCGATCTCTACCGGCTACATCGTTCCCGTCGGCGTCGACGATGAGGTGGAGATGAACCAAGTGGACGCGCTCGCTGCTCCTGTCACCAACATCCTTGTTGAGACTTCATGGAGTTTGTCACACCCTGAAATTTCCAATTTCAGGATGTGAATTGAGAGAATAATTAAATAACAATTTTCTCATAATTTTAAAATTTTTCCAACATTTATTTTTCTTTACAGGAAATATAGTATAGGAAAAATCCTTGTTTGATTTTCCTAAGCAAATAAAAGTTGTGAGTGTTGCATTCATGCCGATGCATCTTGGTGCTTCTTGAGTGCTAAAGGTTTTGAAAATGCGTTTAGGAGCTGTCCAAACCCTTCCGAGAATTTTCCGGATTTTTCTGGAATTTATTCTCATTTTTCTTGATCTATTTCTATTTATTAGAAGGCTCCAAAATCTTTTTCATGAGCACCAAATACTTTATTTGGATTGTTCATGCTCAAATCTAGCCCTAGAAATTTTTATGGAATTTCTGTGATTTTCGGAGTATTTTTAGTGCCTTTAAACAATTTCTTGGTTTTCCTGGAATTGTTTTCGCACCGAAAATTAAATTCCGAAAATAAATAAACTTTTGTTTCTATTGGGCCAAGCCCGACCGCGAAGTCCGCCCGTGCCCCCTTATCTCCTCGCCATCCACCGCGAGAGGCGCGGCCCCGCATTCACTTGCGGCCCAATACGGCCCAACCTCGGCTCGCTCCGCCTCCATCCACTTCGGTCGCCGCCGACCGGTGGGCCCCATTTGTCATCTCCTACCTCCAGGCGTGCCCAAGCCGGACACGAGCCCGAGCTCGAGTCCTCGGTCGCCCTCGCGCCCTGCGCTCCCTTGACCCGCACGCCAAGGCGGCCGCTACCTCGGCCCTATAAAAGGTCGTCGCCTCGCGCCCGAAGCCCCGCCCCGCCGCCCGCGCGCCGCGCCCTCGCGCCGCCGCCGCACCGCGCCGCCGGCCATAGCCAGAACACCGCCGCCACACGATTCCGCCGCTCGAACCGCCATAGTCGAAGCCGACGAGTCCAAGAGCTCCGCCGCGTCGCGCTGCATCTCCTCAGCCCCTCACCGTCACCTCCGCAACGCCGGGGCATCGCCGCCCCTTGCGGACCGAGCCGGCCGCCATGGCTGGCCGTCGTCGGCCGTCTGCCACCCCTCCCCATCCAAGGTAAGCAACCCCTTGGGTTCCCCTCGGTCCCCTCCCTCTTCTCCCCAGATCGCTGAGCCCCTTGAGCCTCTAGGTCCCCGCATCGCCGCCATCGGCATGAAGACCGTCGCCGGCCGCCCACACCCCGCCGCCCCTCTCTGAATTCCGGCCGCCCTCCTTGTCAAAGCCATCGGTGAGCCCGCCCGTGGGGTCCCCTAGACCTCCTTTTCCTTCCCCCCCAACTCAATCGAGCCCTAGGCGCTCGAATCGCCGGCGAAGGGAGCCACCCGCGCCGCCCGCGCATCTGGCCAGAGCTTGAAGAAGCTCTTGGTTGTTTTGCGTTTAAACCCTTATGGATCTCTGAAATCTCTAGATCTATTTATGTGTCTTGGCAATCTTCCTTAAAACCCCCTAAAAGGATTCCCCTTTCACTCATAAATCCACCCTGGACCTCTTGCAAGTAAACCCTCGAGTTTATATACATAATTATGTATATGCCCTGAGTTTTCGCAGAAAAGTCCCTGGAAGTTTCCAATCTTCACATGTAGGTCCCTGGATCTTTAAAAGTCCATATCTTTTTCGTTTTAGCTCCGATTTCATCAGTTTAAGTTGCGTTAGATTCATAATGATGTAAAGCACGCGTTAGCAGAGTGTTTTCACCATGTTTTGTTTTCTGAAAATAAAATTAATATTAATTTTGATTAATGTCTATTTACACATGTCTTTTATAAATAAAAGTAATATAGATCTATATATCGTTTTTCATAAGCAAATTTAATTTGATTAATGTTTCTATCACATGTTTTTGTACATAAAAGTTAATTAGATATTTATCTCGGTTTTCGTAAACTAAATGTTAATTTGTTTAATAGTTAATTAATCTTTTCTAATTAAAAATTTGATTAAGCTTTTACATCGGCTTTTATAATAAATATTAATTTGATTAATGCCAATATTATAATGTTTTTAATAATAATATGATCTACTCGAATTACAAAGTTACGTTTAGATTGTTCATATAGTTTAGTTTTTCTAAAATTAAATATTTAATTGATTAATTCATATATGAATCTTTATAAATAAAACTTGACTAGTTCTTTACACCGGTTTTGCAAATAAAGTTTAATTTACTTTAATTCCAACATGGGGTATTTTATTTATGAAATATCCTTACACATATTTTGTTAACTAAAATAAACCTAAGCTCATAGTTTGATCTCTCATATGTGCAAATCAATCGTTAGACGTTCTTTACCCCAGTATCTCTTTTGATCAAGTCTATCTGAAGCTCTGAATCTTTCTAGTGTTAGCTCAAGCTCTGTCCCAGTGTGTCTCTGTTGTAGAGCTAGCCTTCTTTCAAGCTCCAGATCTTTCCAATCCTAGTATATGCCATCCTACCGTAATTGTCTTTTATGTAAGACAACTATACTCTTTCAGTTCTTTGATCCAACGGTGTGCAACTATCTTTCTTAGAATCAATGTCTCTGTCATCCAGTTGTTTTTTGTTCATCCGAGTTCTCTTTGTGGACTAGTTCTCTTAAACTCTAGCCTAACGTTGCGTGTGCGTTATAGTTTGCTTCTACCATTCTCGTTCGTTTCACCTTAACTTGTACGTTAGCATGTGTATCACCTGTTACTTGTTTTAATATTAAAGATGCATGTTAATCTTGACTAATTCTTATTCTAATGCTTTTATGCATAAAAAGTGATTAGGTTCTAATCCGGTTTTCTTTAATCACGATGTAATTGGTTAATCCCTATTCATAACTAATTTTTCTAAATAAAAGATGTTAGAGTTAAACATCGGTTTTCATAATAAAGTTAATATGCCTAATGACATCATAAATGCCTTTTCAATATTAAATATGTTTAGTTGAACACGTGACATAAAGTTACTCGTCTAGATATCTTATACTATTCTTTTTAAAGTAATTGTTAATTTGACATAACTTCTACTCGAATGTTATAAATAAAATATGATTAGGTTTATCGCGATTTCCTTAATTAAATGTAACTTGTTTAATGGTAACATAGAGTATTTCTCTGAAATATTCTTTCACATGATTTCTTAATTAAAATATGCCAAGCGTAGGTTCTTGTTGTTTAATAATGATCTCACGATAGTTTTGAGCTTAGTTCTGTTTCAGCGTTTCTTGCGCTTACGTAACTATTAGAATCGAGCTCTATCTTTGTGCGATCTTTCCGGTCCTTGCTCAGTCTTCTGCGACCATCTCCTCAAAGCTAACCAAGCCTTTCCCTTCCAAGCACTTTGTGTTCTTCAGTGATCCCTAGAATCGATCCTATTCTTTAAGTGTGTTCTTTAAAGCTTTGATTTGATTGATGTATTGTTCTTGGTATATGCTTGTTTGTTTGCTTTGTATGCTTGTGCCCGATGATTGGTGCGATTAGAGTGAACGTTGTACGTGGTTCAAGAGCTTGGAAGAATGTGAAGGTGAAGATATTCTGAGCAACTACTCCTTGGTTAAAGGCAAGTGTGTCCTTGATCTTTGTCCCAATAACTATGATTAATCATTGTTGCATTGTTTTGCATTAATTTTGATGGGTTCCTATTAAGGATGGCTAGCCTCTTTTGACTGTTATCTTGAACCTGGTTCTTAATTAATTCTGATGGTAGATATTGCTTAGTATGCTCAACTGGGTTGGTAATAATCAATATGGTTATCATTTTATGCTCTATGTTCCTTTACGACAATTTTAATACAAGATCACTGTGCATTAATCGGAACATGGAGAACCACCCAGGAAAACCATACAACCACAAGAACTAATGGGCAATGGTCTTGGCTGAATAATTAGGAACTTTAGCTTGGAGTGATCTTACCTGATAAGGACAAGGGATCGGCGGTACTGCGGGGTATGGACTCGCTCTAGCAGGGGGGTTAGAGGAGTTATTCTTTTTATGGTGGGGTATCGACCTGCTAGGGGACTTTATACCTTGCTAACTGATCCGGACCTTGTGGGTCACAACTTGTTGGAGAACCTTTGTAAAGGCCTTGTAGCGTCCCTATGCAATCACACCTCGGTAGTGTGGTATGGTGCCTGATCAGCATCGCATGGTTGGGTCCAAAGTTCTTCGGAGCTTTTACGCTGCTTGTGGTGAAAGTGTACAACCTCTGCATCGTAAAACTAATTGATTAGCCGTGCTCACGGTCAAGAGCGGCTCCGGACCCTCACATGATAACCGAACTTGAAGATGGACTTAAATTGTGATATGTGTTATGGTTATGCTTGCCATGTGCTCATGGTGTATCTCTTATCTTTATGCTTAATGTGGGTTGGTATAAACTTATACTTTTATTAGTAATCAGTGCTAATAAAATTTGACCAACTAAAATGCTAAATGCTTATAGCCACTCCACTATAAAGCCTTTGCATTCATTCTTTTCCCCCACACTTGCCGAGTACGACAAGTGCTCACCCTTGCTATAAACAATGTTGCTCAGAAGGAGGAAGCTACTTTGAAGTCTTGTGAAGATGTTGCTGGTTCTAGGCGTACGCAACCCCCAGTCGATTGCTTGTGGAGTTTGGTGCCTTCATTTCCAGGATTAAGCGTAAATCTTTGATAATCTTCCTTTTTCTTACGTGATATTGTTTCTGTTATTCACTTATGTCAACTATATGCATGAAAATTGATCCTGGCATGCATATAGGCTTGCACTTGGTTTTCTTTGGAAAAACAGGTGTGACAGAGTGGTATCAGAGCTGTATCGACTGTAGGACGTGAGCCTAGATAGTAATGGTCGTTTCTTAAGGTTTCCTTTGATCTAAAATTCATCACTATCGTTGCCTTGAGCTCTGTGATGAATATTCTCGTTTCTTAAACCATATCTTTCATCAATCCTCCTTGATAGCTCACCTTTGACTGTCACATTTTCATTTGCACATCCTTGTTTTGCAAATGACTATGACCTCTACCCTTGCCTATTTATTTACTCTTCCCTTGGTCTTGATCTTGTCTCTCCTTTCCACTTTTCTCAAGCAATTCCACCAATAAGTCAAAAGGTGAATTGTTATCCTTGATATTATATCATCATGCCCTTTAAAAATATATATATATATTTCCAATGTATCTATCTCCACCAAATATATGTATCCATCTACCTATTTCTCATCCCAGTTAAGTTGGTGTCAAATCTGTTCGTGCAGATCTCTGACACATCAGCACTGTTTTAATTCTTTCTCAAGCTACAGAACTCCGATCGACATGAAACCAGTTGGGTTAGTTCCTAAATTTCATAAGTGAATTTCTATAAAAAATTGAGACCTATCCAGTACTTATTCCAGGATCTATGCTCGAAACATTGGAGCTATCAGAATCTGTAAACTCTGCTGACCTGGTTACCTTCATTATTTCATACCTCGGGCTATGGACCTCCGATTGAGTTAAATCCAATTGGAGTAGTTCAGGAATTTCATAAGATTCACTCTGTCCAAAATTCATCAATTGTGGTTTCATATACAGAGAGTTATGCCCGAAACTTTGGAGATCCTCGAATCTGTTAACACTGCTGACATAGCCATCTTGTCCCATTCAAATCTCGAGTTCTAAATCTCCAATTGAGGTGATTCCAGTTGGGATGAACTCATAATTTCGTACTCTTTAATCTGGGAAAAAATCCATTGTTTATGGATATCCTTGCTGGGAGCTACATCTCATCTATTAGGAGGATACCCTCTGACTTTATTAACAACGTGTAGTGTCGTTCCCTTAGCTATGTCTTGGTTGGTGGAATTCAGTGCTTGTCTGATGATGCTTGGTTTTATGACATTGTTTGTGTTAGTTCTTTGAAGTGAGTGTTGGTGTATTGTGGATCTTACATCTGCAATAACATCAGTTGCTTAGTCGGGTTCTTCTTTTGTATCTTCCACCTCCTTGCTCTTCCCAATCTTCCTCTCTACTCTTCAGCCTATCTCTTCTGATCCTATCAGATGGAGAGCTCCAACACAAATCATGAAGATAAAGATAATGAAGGAAACATCAACATTCCTCTTGCAATCTCATCATTGGAAGCGCAAGATGTTGGAGCATATCGCTACACAAACTCAGGTTTTGCAAGCAATGGCCCAAACCATAGTTAAGATTCATTAGTCCATTACAAAGCAAGCTTCACTTCCTAAAGATCACAATACTGTTACCAATGATAACCATCAAAACATGACTCCTTCACCATTTGATAAAGAGAAGCTATCAGCTATGCAGACTCAAGTCTCACGAGGAAGGATGCAGCCTAGCGCAGCCTACTTTCGTAATGAGATAGCCAAAGACAGAATTCCCATTGGGCCACTGAAGAGGCAAGTTGTTGAAGCATGGAATAATCAAAGAAAGAAGAAGAAGCATGAAGCACTGAAACTAACAATGGAGAATAACATGAGGTTAACAAGGCTCCAGATATGTGTTCGTGTGGTGAGCACCATGGTCTTTCATGTCCCCCGAAGGAAGCTAGTCTTATGACAGCAGAAGCTCACCAACATAACCCCATAGATATCAATAAGCAGAAGACGTTGTCCACCTAAAACCCAACTCAAGAAGAAGGTTCTCAAGCTTAAGGTCATACTCAAACCCTAAACCTTGGTGATTGGATTATCACTTGCAAGGAATACAAACTTGGTAGACGCAAGCGATCTAACAAACAAAACCGTAGAACAAGACGAGAGAAGAAGTTATCACATCTATGGGCAGATAATGGTACGGAACCTGGTTCCGGCAAACCCCAGCCTAAGATTGTTCGACCTATATACGTCACTCCTATCAAGAAGAATCCTGATGCACAAGTTGATCTACCAAAAACTATGATGGAGCAAAGCGAGAAGTGGAGAAATCACAATGATAGAAGAATGGATAAGTTATAAGAGGGACCAGACTATATATTCCTATGCAAGTCCGTTGAGCTATGGAGAATAGAAAGGCATGTTTGGAAGGTCGATATAAAGAAAGTTGATAAGCCTTGGATAATACCCCCATGAGTCTTTGTTTCTTGCTAACCTTTCTCGAATCTCGGGACGAGATTCCTTTTAAGGGGGGTAGAGCTGTCACACCCTGAAATTTCCAATTTCAGGATGTGAATTGAGAGAATAATTAAATAACAATTTTCTCATAATTTTAAAATTTTTCCAACATTTATTTTTCTTTACAGGAAATATAGTATAGGAAAAATCCTTGTTTGATTTTCTTAAGCAAATAAAAGTTGTGAGTGTTGCATTCATGCCGATGCATCTTGGTGCTTCTTGAGTGCTAAAGGTTTCAAAAATGCGTCTAGGAGCTGTCCAAACCCTTCCGAGAATTTTCCGGATTTTTCTGGAATTTATTCTCATTTTTCTTGAGCTATTTCTATTTATTAGAAGGCTCCAAAATCTTTTTCATGAGCACCAAATACTTTATTTGGATTGTTCGTGCTCAAATCTATCTCTAGAAATTTTTATGGAATTTCTGTGATTTTCGGAGTATTTTTAGTGCCTTTAAACAATTTCTAGGTTTTCCTGGAATTGTTTTCGCACTGAAAATTAAATTCGGAAAATAAATAAACTTTTGTTTCTATTGGGCCAAGCCCGACCGCGGAAGTCCGCCCGTGCCCCCTTATCTCCTCACCATCCACCGCAGTAGGCCGCAGCCCAGATTCACTTGCGGCCCAATACGGCCCAACCTGGCCTGCTCCGCCTCCATCCACTTCGGTCGGCCGACCGTGGGCCCCATTTGTCATCTCCTACCTCCAGGCGTGCCCAAGCTGGATACGAGCCCGAGCTCGAGTCCCGGTCGCCCCCGCGCCCGCGCTCCCTTGACCCGCACGCCGAGGCGGCCGCTACCTCGGCCCTATAAAAGGTCGTCGCCTCGCGCCCGAAGCCCCCCCCCCACCGCCCGCGCGCGCCGCCCTCGCGCCGTCGCCGCACCGCGCCGCCGCCATAGCCGAACACCGCCGCCACACGATTCCGCCGCTCGAACCGCCATAGTCGAAGCCGACGAGTCCAAGAGCTCCGCCGCGTCGCGCTCCATCTCCTCGGCCCCTCACCGTCACCTCCGCAACGCCGGGCATCGTCGCCCCTTGCGACCGAGCCGCCGCCATGGGCGGCCGTCGTCCGCCGTCCGCCACCCCTCCGCATCCAAGGTAAGCAACCCCTTGGGTTCCCCTCGGTCCCCTCCCTCTTCTCCCCAGATCGCTGAGCCCCTTGAGCCTCTAGGTCCCCGCATCGCCGCCATCGGCATGAAGACTATCGCCGGCCGCCCACACCCCGCCGCCCCTCTCTGAATTCCGGTCGCCCTCCTTGTCGAAGCCGTCGGTGAGCCCGCCCGTGGGGTCCCCTAGACCTCCTTTTCCTTCCACCCCAACTCAATCGAGCCCTAGGCGCTCGAATCGCCGGCGAAGGGAGCCACCCGCGCCGCCCGCGCATCTGGCCAGAGCTTGAAGAAGCTCTTGGTTGTTTTGCGTTTAAACCCTTATGGATCTCTGAAATCTCTAGATCTATTTATGAGTCTTGGCAATCTTCCTTAAAACCCCCTAAAAGGATTCCCCTTTCACTCATAAATCCATCCTGGACCTCTTGCAAGTAAACCCTCGAGTTTATATACATAATTATGTATATGCCCTGAGTTTTCGCAGAAAAGTCCCTGGAAGTTTCCAATCTTCACATGTAGGTCCCTGGATCTTTAAAAGTCCATATCTTTTTCGTTTTAGCTCCGATTTCATCAGTTTAAGTTGCGTTAGATTCATAATGATGTAAAGCACGCGTTAGCAGAGTGTTTTCACCATGTTTTGTTTTCTGAAAATAAAATTAATATTAATTTTGATTAATGTCTATTTACACATGTCTTTTATAAATAAAAGTAATATAGATCTATATATCGTTTTTCATAAGCAAATTTAATTTGATTAATGTTTCTATCACATGTTTTTGTACATAAAATTTAATTAGATATTTATCTCGGTTTTCGTAAACTAAATGTTAATTTGTTTAATAGTTAATTAATCTTTTCTAATTAAAAATTTGATTAAGCTTTTACATCGGCTTTTATAATAAATATTAATTTGATTAATGCCAATATTATAATGTTTTTAATAATAATATGATCTAATTGAATTACAAAGTTACGTTTAGATTGTTCATATAGTTTAGTTTTTCTAAAATTAAATATTTAATTGATTAATTCATATATGAATCTTTATAAATAAAACTTGACTAGTTCTTTACACCGGTTTTGCAAATAAAGTTTAATTTACTTTAATTCCAACATGGGGTATTTTATTTATGAAATATCCTTACACATATTTTGTTAACTAAAATAAACCTAAGCTCATAGTTTGATCTCTCATATGTGCAAATCAATCGTTAGACGTTCTTTACCCCGAGATCTCTTTTGATCAAGTCTATCTCGAAGCTCCGAATCTTTCTAGTGTTAGCTCAAGCTCGTCCCCCAAAGGTGTCTCGTTGTAGAGCTAGCCTTCTTTCAAGCTCCGCATCTTTCCAATCCTAGTATATGCCATCCTACCGTAATTGTCTTTTATGTAAGACAACTATACTCTTTCGCTTCTTTGATCCAACGGTGTGCAACTATCTTTCTTAGAATCAATGTCTCTGTCATCCGATTGTTCTTTGTTCATCCGAGTTCTCTTTGTGGACTAGTTCTCTTAAACTCTAGCCTAAAGTTGCGTGTGCGTTATAGTTTGCTTCTACCATTCTCGTTCGTTTCACCTTAACTTGTACGTTAGCATGTGTATCACCTGTTACTTGTTTTAATATTAAAGATGCATGTTAATCTTGACTAATTCTTATTCTAATGCTTTTATGCATAAAAAGTGATTAGGTTCTAATCCGGTTGTCTTTAATCACGATGTAATTGGTTAATCCCTATTCATAACTAATTTTTCTAAATAAAAGATGTTAGAGTTAAGGATGGCTAGCCTCTTTTGACTGTTATCTTGAACCTGGTTCTTAATTAATTCTGATGGTAGATATTGCTTAGTATGCTCAACTGGGTTGGTAATAATCAACATGGTTATCATTTTATGCTCTATGTTCCTTTACGACAATTTTAATACAAGATCACTGTGCATTAATCGGAACATGGAGAACCACCCAGGAAAACCGTACAACCACAAGAACTAATGGGCAATGATCTTGACTGAATAATTAGGAACTTTAGCTTGGAGTGATCTTACATGATAAGGACAAGGGATCGGCGGTACTGCGGGGTATGGACTCGCTCTAGCAGGGGGGTTGGGTGAGTTATTCTTTTTATGGTGGGGTATCGACCTGCTAGGGGACTTTATACCTTGCTAACTGATCCGGACCTTGTGGGTCACAACTTGTTGGAGAACCTTTGTAAAGGCCTTGTAGCGTCCCTATGCAATCACACCTTGGTAGTGTGGTATGGTGCCTGATCAGCATCGCATGGTTGGGTCCAAAGTTCTTCGGAGCTTTTACGCTGCTTGTGGTGAAAGTGTACAACCTCTGCAGTGTAAAACTAATTGATTAGCCGTGCTCACGGTCAAGAGCGGCCTGGACCCTCACATGATAACTGAACTTGAAGATGGACTTAAATTGTGATATGTGTTATGGTTATGCTTGCCATGTGCTCATGGTGTATCTCTTATCTTTATGCTTAATGTGGGTTGGTATAAACTTATACTTTTATTAGTAATCAGGTGCTAATAAAATTTGACCAACTAAAATGCTAAATGCTTATAGCCAGTCCACTATAAAGCCTTTGCATTCATTCTTTTCCCCACACTTGCTGAGTACGACAAGTGCTCACCCTTGCTATAAACAATGTTGCTCAGAAGGAGGAAGCTACTTTGAAGTCTTGTGAAGATGTTGCTGGTTCTATGTGTACGCAACCCCCAGTCGATTGCTTGTGGAGTTTGGTGCCTTCATTTCAAGGATTAAGCGTAAATCTTTGATAATCTTCCTTTTTCTTACGTGATATTGTTTTTGTTATTCACTTATGTCAACTATATGCATGAAAATTGATCCTGGCATGCATATAGGCTTGCACTTGGTTTTCTTTGGAAAAACAGGTGTGACAGAGTTCCTCTTCCTGGATGCTCCCCCGGCTGGCGGCCCTCAAGCCTGAAAAAAGTTGGGTGTTCGTGACCTTTATGCTTTTTTGTGTTAGGATTCGAGCCACACGGCTATATGTAATATACATTTGCTGCTTGAAACATTTGGATGTTTTGTACATTGAAGCACTTGTTATTTATTTTTTGTTTCATCTTTTACGTTGTTCCGTCTCGTTTTCCTTTGCTTGGGCGAATTTGAGCTGGGAAAGTTCGATTCCACAAGTAGCTTGTTGGTTAAGAGGCAAGGAAGAAAGGTCGTATCCTTCTGGAGGCGTAGGCTATCTCCGACTTGCGCGTCTTTTCCATCTGGCCGCTCGTGCCCCGCATGAATTCTCCCGAGGCTTGGGTTGAGTCGTACTTAGCGTATTTGAGGCGTGATTTTTTGCGAAAAAATGGGACCATTTTTGGGAGGGAGGTGCCCCCCGTAGTAGCCCCCGAGGGAGACTTGGTTTTCGCCCTTTTTGTCAGTGCGGAATATGGTCTCGACACTAACCAGTAGATAACGCCTAGGTCTATCCCTCAATGGTCGATGCTAAGCAACAAATGACACAAGGTTTTATCCTGGTTCCGGCCGAGGGGGCCGTACGTCCAGCAGGGGCGTGCTCGTGGCACTATATTGCTCGGCACCGGGGGTGCTTGTAGTGGGGCAAGTACAAGCAAGGCGGGAGAGGAAGCGTGGCTTCCAAGTCCCTGGGAGAGCGGCTGAAGATGTTGTGGGAGAATAAGAGAGTGGGTGCACGGTGTGTTGTGTTCTTCTCCGAACTTCTTCTCCCCCGCGGCTGGGGGCTCGCCTCCCCCTTTTATAGGCCAAGGGGGCGACGGGTTACATGCACGCCGCGCTACCTAGCTACGTGAGGGAGCACGTCGCGCTACGAGGTAGAGTGGGCGGCCGTTCGGACGATCTTCGCTGCGATCCGGCCATGATGGCCTACCCCGTACCCGAACAAAGGGCGGTTCCGGGGTAGGAAGGCGGCGGATGGCGGTGGTGTCCTTTGATAGGCTTCGAGGGAGGTGCTGATGATGGCCGGTACGGGGAACGGGCGCGGGCGAACGGCGTTCCTTCCCAATGCGTTCCGCGGCGGCGGAGTGGTTCTTCCGCGGTGCTCGGGCGTGCGCCGCGGTGCCGGGCGTGCGTCCGCACGCGTGGGTACGGCGGGCACGCACGCGTTGCGGACCGGGATGGCCGTCCACCGGCCCGGCGCCCCCTACCTAACACCGTAGGGTCACGGAAAAGTGAGATCGAGGGTGCGCCCGGCCCCCTTTCGAGGGTCGGGCGCGTTAGCCGCATCGCGTAGTGGGCGCGCGGTGTCACGGGGCACCGTCACCGGCCGTGCCGCACGGTCCATCCCCCACGAGTGGCGGGGATGGGCTCCTCCCCGGGGAGTTGGTGCGGCGGCACCGGGCGTGAGCCCGTGGCGCATGATGACGCCGTCCTGCGGTGTCGGGCGTTAAATGCCCAAGTACGGGGCCGCCGCACGCGTGCGGCGCGCCCGTGAGCGTGGCGGGCCCCACGGTCGAGGGCGGAGCGGACCCTCGAGCGAGTCGAGACTCGCTCGAGGGGGGGGCGATCCCTCGAGCGGGGCGAGACCGCTCGAGGGAAAGGGTTGTCCCTCGAACGGGCGGAGCCCGCCCGAGGGGAGCGCGTGCTCGAGCGAGGCGGAGCCTCGCTCGAGGGGTCTTCTCCGTGGGCCGTCTCGGTGGGCGTCGGGATCCCGACGTAGGCCGTGTCCTGCATGGTTAGTTACCTGCATGGTTAGGCTTAGCGTGTTTTGATACCGAGATTAAGTGAGGATTCCCCGTTGTTTAAGGGGACCCCTAGGGCGGTCCCCGACAGTAGCCCCCGAGCATCTGCGGGTTTGCCATTGAGGCTCCCGCATGGTGCGGGAACCTACCGATAGGACGTTCTTCCCTCCTTGTTTGCGAACGCTTTCCGTGGGGCCGCGTCGGCGGACCCGCGGGTCTAGCCCCGAAGCCCCGCAGGGTGTGGGTTCTCCCCGCAGGGGTTAACCGCGAGAACTTTGGTCGAAAGGCGTGGCACATATGCCAACCGGCATCGGCGGTGTTTCGGCGGCTTCGGGGGTGCACGCTCCCCCCTCGTCGTTCTGCCCGGCGGGTGCAATTTCAAGGAGGTGTAGCCGTGCATCAAGCCCCCGAGCCTTGGCCCGTTCGAGGCGATCGGGTCGAGCCTGACGACTTGTTTTTTAACGCGCCCTCGCCGTCCCTCCGCGGGACGGAGGGTGAGGTCTCCACGACTCCCATCGAGCGGGTCGCGAATCGCGGATTCCTCGTCGAGCTGCTAGCGGGTGGTTCAAGTGGACGTCCATGCCCCGTTCGATAAGGGTAGGCTGCGCGGTCCGGGACACGTCCATGGAAGCGCTTGCGTGGGTTTGCTAGGTGGGGCTCGGTCCCGTTCGCTAGGGACCGAGGGCGCGGAAGCTCTCCCTCGGTGGGATCCCCCCGGCTAGCTGCCCTCGCTGGCTCTCGAACACGACATGTGGGGCACCCTCGAGCCGACGGGCTCGAGGAACGGCTCGTATGCGCGTGCCCTCGTCGTCCCTAACTCGTGATCCGGGGCGCCCGTTCGAACCCGTCGAGGGTCGGGCTTCGAACCTCGATCGCAAGGCCGTGCGGGGCCGTGCCCGGACAGCCCCGTCTTTTCACGTTTGCGGCCGTCGAGGGGTCCGGGGCGTGCCGACCCTCGAGGTGCTTGTTGGCAGCACGGCGCGGCATGAGTGCTTTCGGTGCCGCTCTATTTCAAGCGTGACCTGGGCGATCCTCTTACGCGCGTGCCTTTTTTTAGAGGGTTGACATTGTCTCGAGCCGGAGGGTCATGCCGCTCGAGGGCTTCACGTGGCATGGGTGCCCGCGGTTGCCTGCTCTACATCGAGCAGGTCCCGGGCGACCTTCTCACGCTAACATCCCATCGAGGGTCGCCTTTGTTTCGAGTCGAGGGTCACGCCGCTCGAGGGTTCTACGTGGCATGGGTGCCGCGGTTGCCTCGCTCTACGTCGAGCAGGTCCCGGGCGACCTTCTCACGCGGATATCCCATCGAGGGTCGCCTTTGTTTCGAGCCGAGGGTTCGCCTCGCTCGAGGGCTCTCCTTGCTTGGCAAGGGACCCGGCATTTAATTGCCTTGCGGTCGTGGCCGCGGTTTTGCAGCGCGGGCGCGCCTTTTTAGGCGCTGCGGCCGCGCGCGCGTAGTGGGCGGCGCGGCGGCGGACGTGACGGTTTTGCCTCGGTCGCGGCCGGTCCTCGCCGTAATGATGACCCGCCCGCGGTGTTAGAGCCGCCGCGGTCGTGGTGGGGCCCGCCCGTCGACGCGATGGGAAGATTCCCCGCAGCTAATGCTAGCCGGGCGTCCGCTCCGGAGAGCTCGCCCGTCGCCTATAAACCGTGGGGAGGAGTGGACGGCGGTTTTTTACCTTGGCACCTTACCACTTTCGCTCCCCCGTCCCTTCGCCTTCGTCTCGCTCTTGCCATCGCGCGAGGGCTCGCCGTTAGAGCTTTTTTCCTCCGCTCCTCGTTCTCCGCCTTCGCATTCCTTCGTCCCCCCTCATGGCGCGTACTCCCCTCGGGATCTTGGAGCGTACGCACGGAGAGGTCCACGGTGACCCAGCTCGCCTTGGGCGGCGGTCGCCGCCGGCTGTTGGCGGCCAACGAAGATGGGCGCCGGCGGAATGGATCGTGCCGCCGGCTGCGGACCGCGAGCCCAACCCGCGGAGGGAGCTACGTGGTGAGCTTCCTCCGCTACCACGAGCGTGGCTTCAACGCGCGAGGGCGAGCACATTCATGCGGTGTATGCCACTACTACGGGGTGGAGTTGCATAACTTCGCCCCCAACGCAATCTCGCGGGCGGCCACATTCGTGGGCGTACGAAAGAATGCACAGGGATCCGGAGTCAGCGGGATCTCTGGGTACACCTCTTCGCGGGGAGCTCTTCACGCAACTGCGAGCGGAGCCAAGGACCCGCCGCACGGTGCGCGCGGCGGCGGGATGTCGCTTGCCTCGCGGGGCAGTTCAGAACGTCTACATCCCACGCACCATGACGAGCGACGAACAACGCCGGTGGGAGCGGGGATGGTTTACTATGCAACGCGCCGAGCCGGCCTTCCCCCTACGGGCGGGTGTTCAAGGAGAGGCCTAGCTCACGGGGCTACGGGGTGTCCACGCCCCGGCACCGGGCGCGCCGAGCGAGGAGTCGGTGCGGGGCGCCTTGCGGCGGGCGAGGAAGCACGGGGTGACCGCGATGGGCGTCCTCGCCTTCCTCCACCATCGGCGGGTCGTGCCTCGATGGAGAGGCTCGCTGCGCATCTTCGAGATGACGGAGGGCGGCCAGCGCGTCGACCGGCGAGGTCGCGGACGCCGTCGACACCGGACGCCGCCGGCGCGAGGAGCCGGACCCCGTGGGACGTCGGGAATGCTCCCCCTCGGCCCGCGGGTGAGTTGTGTGTTCTCGGTTCGTTTTAGTTCTTGGTCTTGCTTTCGTCCTCACGATTCGCCATTGTCGGCTGTGCGCGGCTGGTGGAGTTCAACATCGCCAAGTGGTTCCACCTACCCCCGACTCCCGTGCGCTCGGCCGGGCGGCGCGGCGGGGCGGCGGGGAGCGGGCGGCGCGCAGAGGAGCACGCCCGGGCGTCGCCAAGCGCGCCGCGACCGACGATCGGGTGGAGTACGGCGGCGTGAGGAGGCTGGAGCTCTCCTCCGGGATATCGAGGAGCCCTCGTCTCGGAGCCGGGACGAGGAGAGGATTCGGGGAGGGCCCTCGGACGGTCGCGGCAGCGCCCCGTCGCCGGAACCGGCGCGGTGTCGGGGGGTGGCTTCGTACGGGGCGGGCGCCGCCGGCGCCCGCCGCCGAACACTCGTCTTCGGGGCGGCGCGCGCGCCGCGGGGTGCGGCGCGCGCCACGGAGGCGCGCGCGGCAGGCGATGCTGCGCGGGGACGGCGTGCCGGCACGCGCGGCGCACCGTCGTCGGGGCGCGGCCGGCGGCGCGCTTGCGCGCGGGGGCGAGCGTGCCCCCGCGTGCGGCGAGCGCCTTTGGGAGGTGCGGCGTCGGTCGGCGCCCGCGCACGGAGCGGGCGCACTGCCCCGCGGACGGCGAGCGCGGGTCGGGAGGCGGCACGCGAGCGCTGCAGCCGCACCGGCCTCATCCGCGAGAGGCCTCGGAGAAGAGACGGACGCACTGCGAGGTAAGGGGCCTGTCCTTCTTCGTTTGGTTTAGCCGTTAGTGATTATGTGGTCTAACTCTCCCGAGTCGGATTTCTGCGCGGTGGGTGCGACCGTTCCTCCTCTTGCACCAGCCAAGGTGCTGAGGACGGACGCATCGATCCCCACCCGGCGGCGCTCGTCGAGGGGGTCGCGCCCGGGGACAAGCACGGCGGCGGGCGCGGAGGAGCTCGCAAAAGCCGGCGGGGCCGCGAGGCCTGCGTCGGCGGATCGGCCTGCCGTCGTGCGGCCCGGAGAGGGCTGTAGGGAGACGGCGGCCGCCGTCGTCGCGGAGACGCGGGCAGCGCGGCCGTGGTGGAGGTGGAGCGGGGCGCACCCCAGGGCGCCGCGAGGTGCGGCCGGCGGGGGCGGAGGTGGCGGCTACCGCGCGCGCCGGGGCGCCGCCGGCCGCGGTGGCGCAAGTGGAGGTGGCGGCGGAGGTGGCGCGAGGTGGAGGCGTGCGCCCATCCCCGGCGGAGGTGGTGGAGGGGTCTCGGACGACTCCCCGCCGCTGGGTGGGAT
The DNA here is from genome assembly GCA_947561735.1 of Cenchrus americanus. NCBI lineage: Eukaryota > Viridiplantae > Streptophyta > Magnoliopsida > Poales > Poaceae > Cenchrus > Cenchrus americanus. Next base: position 253,095,878 of record OX387239.1, on the reverse strand, counting down.
CGGTGGAGCGACTGGCCCACGAACTCCACGAGCCCCGAGGAGGGCCCTCGAAGTGAGCGGCACGAGGGTCACATGGTGGTGGGGGGCCGAGGACACGGTGCGGGGAGCCTCGTCCTCTGCGCGGCCGCCGCTGCTCGGGTGGAGGGGCCGTGGAGGTCCCCTGCGTTCGCGCGGCCGCCGGGGGGAGCGAGGGGGGCTACGGGGCGAGCTCCGGAGCCACGGCGCCACGCTCAGCCGCGGCGAGACGAGGCGCTGCAGGTCCATGGCGGCCCGGCCTGGCTCGTCTTCCAGGTAGGCCACGATCGCTCGCTCTTTTTCCCTTTCGTTTTCGTATACTGCATTCAAGTCTTGGCGCTTACGGGCTTCGATTCTGTAATTGCCAGGAGCTCGAGCGTCGTGCCCACGACAAATACGACGCATTCGACCGGGTGAGCAGCGGGGTCGGGTCGGCTCGGGGCGTGCGAGCGCTTTCGACGCTTGCGGACGCTCTTGGGACGCGCGGACGGGCGGGGCGGCGTATCGGGCGACGGCATGGTGCGACGAGCTCCCGGAGAGCTCAGGACAGGACGCCCCGCGGCGTTCGAGCCTCGAGCGGATTCGTGCGGCCCTCGTCGATCGCGACGAGGGCGTAAGAGTGCGCGCGTGGACACAGAGAAGGCGCGGGCGGCGCGCCAGGCGGGGCGGAGGTGGCCACCGTTCGCGCGGGAACCGGGGGAACTCCGCACGTCGCTCGAGGGCGCGAGCGCGGCCGCCGAGGGCGGCGAGACGGGCGCGCGGGCGGGCCGGCGCGCCAAGGAGGCCGATGACTCGAAGGCGCCCTCGACGCCAAGGCGCGGCCCTCGTCGTCGGCGAGGAGCGGCTCTGCAGAGAGCGCCGCCGCCAAGGGGTGAGGAGCGGCTGCCCCGGCGGGGAGCGAGCCGCCCTCGTCGATGCCCGTGCAGCGCTGGAGCGGGAGCGCGTTGCGCGCGAGGCGGCGGAGAAGTCCTGGAGGAGCGGAACGCCGCGTTCTCCCAGGTTGAGGGATGATGCGCTCGCGCTCGGCATCGGCCACGCCGACGGGGCGGCCCTCCGCGAGCAAGGCGAGACCGTCCGCGTCTCGAGTTGGCGCTCGGTCCGCGCGCCGCGACCTCGATTTGGAGAGGAAGCAAGTCGAGGGTGAGTCACGTTTTGACTCTTTGTTTGTTGGTTTGCTTTAGAGGGTTCGTTTCTCCCTTTCGATTTCTTGTCGTCTTGTTGATTCCGGAGCTTGCGCACTGCCTTAGGGCACGGCCCGGGGCGGGCAGGCCTGCGGGCTTCCTACAACTCTTCGGCGGGAGGCTGGGGAGGCGCGTGACGCGGCCCTCGAGACTTGCGCGTCGTCGAGAGCGAGACGGGCGGCGCTCGGCCGGCCAGCCCCTGCGCGCCCTAGGCGGTCATGTCACGGAGCGGATGCGCCGGGCGTTGCACCTAGGCGTCCGGAAGGCCCTCGGAGTGGTGCGATCCCACTACGAGGTCAGCCTTGAGCGTGGCGGAGGAGAAGCACACATCGTGCTAGGGGGCGTCGAGGGCCGGGTGGCCATGGAGCGCGGATGCGGCGGCGGCTGTGGCCGCGGCGGGTCGCTCGCCGAGGCCTTCGAAGAATTCCTCTTCCCGGACGCCGCCGATGCTGCTGCTCCTCCCGCCTGAAAGCCGTTGGGCGCTAGGCCCATTTTTTGTTTATGTGTATCAGAATTCTGGCCTCGTGGCCTTTTGTAAATAGACAAGTTATTTTGCGAACATAAACAGTTGCTGTAAATGATGCTGCTTGTTAATTACGCTTTTTGTTTCTCCTTCTTCCTGAGTAGATTCTAGTTAGGGAAGTTCGATTTTCGTAGGGGGCCCGCTGGGTTAGAGGCGAGGGAGAAGGGCCATAGCCACGAGGCGTAGGCTATCTCGGCTCGCGCGCTCCTTCCCTTTGTGCGCACTGCTTGTTCGAATGCGTGGCTCGAGGTTGAAGTAGGAAACAAACTTAGCGCGTGTTGTTTTGTTTTTTGCGCGAGAAAATGGGACCATTTTGGAGGGGGGTGCCCCCGCGGCCAACGGGGGTAACTTGGGTTTTCGGGGAAAGCCGAGTTGCCCTTTATTAAGTTTGGAGCGTTTACATAGTTGACACCAGGCGGGGCGTTGGCCATGTGATTTTGCAACAACAAAAAACACTTGGAAAATCCTAGCTAAGGGTAGAAGCGACGTAGGCGGTGGATGTTCCGGGCGTTGGTGAGTTCTTCGCCGTCCTCGTTGGCCGGCTGTACGTGCACAAGCCAGGCACTTTCACCGCGACGTAGGGTCCCTCCCACGCGGGCGATAGCTTGTGGCACCCTCGGTTGTCTTGGCGTAGCCTTGGACCCCCGAGATCCCCTTCGTGAAATCCCTCCAGAGCGTATCTTGCGCGCTTGGTAACGTCGTAGGAATTTGTTGATACCTTGCGGAGTGCATCAACGCCATGAGGCGTACTTCGTCTAGGCGGTCCGGCCCGAGTCCTCGCAGACTCAGTGGTTAACATCTTCGTCATACCCTCGAATCTCGGCCGACCCATATTCCGGGTCCGTGGGGAGGGCCGGCCTCGCACCATGGACTAGGAAAAACGGGGTGAACCCGGTGGCTGCACTTGGGGTTGTCCTTAGGCTCCACACGGCTGGTAGTTCTTGGAGCCATTTTCGGCAGTTTGTTGAGGCTGGTCAAAAATTCGGGGCTTGAGGCCTTGCGAGAATCATGCCGTTGGCACGCTCCACACCGCGCGTTGGTACGTAAGGTGTGCCACGGACTGTCCAATCCACGCGGATGTGGAACTTGTCGCGAGAACTCCAAAAACTTCCGGCCGAGTGAGCCCAGGATCCGTTGTCTGTGATGATGGAGTTTGGTACTCCAAAAGCGGTAGACGATGTCGGTGAAGAACGTGACCGCTGCTCGGCCCATAAATTCGTGATGGGGCGCACCTCCACCCACTTGGAGGAATTTATCGATCGCGACTAGCGGAGTGGGTGAAGCCCCCCCGGCGCCTTCGCGAGGCCGACGATGTCAACCCCCCACACGGCGACGGCCATGTTACGGGGATCGTTTGCGGGCGTGCGCGGGCAAATTGGACTTGCGGGCGTAGGCGGCACCCTTCGCGGGTGCGCACTATTTCGGCGGCATCGCGGCCGCGGTAGGCCGATAGAAGCCTGGCGGAACGCGTTGCCAACGGGGTGCGCGGCGCGGCGTGGTGGCCACGGATCCCCGCGTGGATGTCCCGTGGGAGCTGCGCCCCTCGGGAATGGGTATACACCGGCCCCGGGAGGATGCACCGTGCGGCGCGCTTGTACAGCTCGCCGTCGACGGAGTGAATGACTTGGCCATCTGGCGATGCGCCTGGCCGCGGCCGGTCGCTGCGGGAAGTTCCCCTCGAGCGTCCGAACAATATACTTCTCCTTCGATCCGCTGAGCCGGGAGCCGGCTCGATGTCCATCGCGACGGCCCTCTGGGGCCCGAGTACCCCTCGAGAAGGGGAGAGTACGTACGCCTCGTTCGAGGGTCCTCTTCCATGGGTTCCGCACCCCGGCGCGGATTCGAGGGAGCCCCGGGGTGTCCGCCGTCGCTCGGGGGGTAAGGCTCGAAGGTGACGAGGGCTGCGCGATGTCGCGTGCGAAACGTTCGGGGGAACGGTGATGCTCCGGATGCTATTTTTTGCCAACTCATTGCTTCCTCGTTGTTCGGCGGGGCACATGATTAAGCTCGATGCGCGTAGAACTTGTCTTCGAGGGGCCGCATGGCTTTACGGTGAGCCTCCATCTTGTCATCGTGGCGGCTCGCGTTCTTCATGACTTGATCGATCACGAGCTGCGAATCCCCTCGTACGTCGAGGCGCTTGACGCCCAACTCAATGGCGATTTTGAGGCCGCGAGAGAAGGGCCTCGTATTCGCCATATTGTTGGATGCGGGGAAGTGGAGGGCGCCTTTGCGTAGCGCATGTGTTCCCGAGGGGTGACACGAAGAGCAAGCCCGCGCCCGCTCTGTCTTCATCCGAGAGCCGTCGAAGAACGGGAGTCCAGCACTCCGCTGAATGCGAGGGGCGGCAGGTGCGTGTCCGTCCACTCGGCGACGAAATCGGCTAGGATCGCGACTTGATGGCCTTGCGCGGAGTGTGGCGGCGTCTCGCCCATCAACTCCACGGACCCGCAGCAATTCTGCCCGCGTCGGGGTTGCGGATGATCTCTCCTAGCGGGGAAGGAAGAGACCACGTAGCCCGGGTGGGCCTCGAAGTAGTGGCGGAGCTTGCGCCGCGCGAGGAGCCTACGCGTACAACGGCTTCTCGACACGGGGGTAGCGCGCGTCTTCGTGTCCGACGGGACTTCGCCGATGTAGTAGGCCAGAGCCTCTGCACGGGCAAGGCATGCCCTTCCTCCGTGCGCTCCACAACGATCACGGCGCCCGACCACGGGTGGTTGCGGCCACGTAGAAGTTGGAGGGGTTCGCACGTCTCGCGGCGGCGTAGGGGTGGGGCGTGCGTCGAGAGCGCCCGGCTTGTCGAGCGCTTCCCGGGCCTCGGCGGTCCAAGAAAGAAGCACTCGTGCTTCTTGAGCGGCCGGTAGAGGGCGAGGAGCCCTTCTCCCGAGCCTCGAGATGAAGCGGCTAAGGCGGCGAGGCACCCCAACACCTTCCGCACTCCCTTGAGGTCCCGGGTGGACCCATTCGCTCGAGGGCCGCGACCTTTTCGGGGGTTGGCCTCGATTCCCCGGCGGGAGACGATGTACCCTAGGAGCATGCCCGCGGCACTCCAAAGACACATTTTTCGGGGTTTAGCTTGGCCCGGTTGCCGTAGGCGGCCGAACGCGACGCCGAGGTCGTTAACCCAGGTCGTTCGCCTTCCTAGTCTTGACGACGATGTCGTCCACGTAAGCCTCGACCGTCCCCCCGATATGGTCCCCAAAAACGTCTTTGCATGCGGCGTTGATATGTCGCGCCGCGTTTACGAGGCCAAAGGCATCGTGACGTAACGAACGTCCCGAACGGTGTGATGAACGAAGTCGCGAGCTGGTCGGACTCCTTCATTTTTATTTGGTGATATCCGAATAGGCATCAAGGAAACGAGTAGTTCACACCGCGCGTAGAATCAACGATTTGATCTATGCGTGGCAAAGGAAAAGGAACTTTTGGACATGCTTTATTGAGGCGGGTGTAGTCTATACACATCCTCCACTTCCCATTTTTCTTTTTTACAAGCACGGGATTAGCTAGCCATGTAGGGTGGAACACTTCCTTGATGAATCCGGCCTCGAGGAGCTTCCGCGGCTCCGCTCCGATCGCCCGTCACCGCTCCTCGTCGAAGCGGCGCGGCCGGCTGGCCGCACGGCGCGAGCGTTAGGCAAGATATCAAGGGAGTGCTCGGCGACCTCCCTCGGGATGCACGGCATGTCCGAGGGGCTCCACGCGAAGACGTCGGCGTTGGCGCGGAGGAAGTCGACGAGCCTTGCTTCCTATTTGGGGTCGAGGGTCGGCGACCCTCAACGCCTGCCCTCGGGGGCCGAGCGGGTCGAGGGGGACCCCTTTGGTTTGCTCGGCGGCCTCGAAGGTGCGGCGTGCTTGGTGGCGGAGGCGAGGTCGTCGTTGACCATCTTCTCCGGCGTGTTCACCGGCGCTTCATCCGGCGCTAGTGCCTCTGCATGTTCCACGCACTCGACGTCACGGTCGAATGCGTGCTCGATCGACGACCGACGGTGATGACGCCGTTTGGACCGGCATCTTCATCTTCGAGTACGTGTAGTTGGGGACCGCCATGAACTTGGCATAGCATGGTCGCCCAAGGATGGCATGGTAGGCCCCTTTGAATCCCACCATCTCGAAGGTGAGGGTTTCCTTGCGGAAATTCTTGAGGGTCCCAAACCGGACGGGCGGATCCGATGCGCGAGGGGTTGAACACCCTTGCGGGCGCGATGCGGTGAAACGGCTTTGTCTTCGGGCCGCGAGCTGGTCCGGCCCAATCCCCATCGGGCGCAATGTATGCGCGAAGAGGATATTGAGGCTACGCACTCCGTCCATAAGGACCTTCGAAAGCCGGGCGTTCCCAATGATGGGATCGACCACCGGTCGTCTTGGCCGGGTTCGGGATGCGGTTTGGGTGATCATCCCGGCTAAAAGTGATGGCGTCCTTCGACCGGTTGAGGAAGGCCGGAGGTGCCCTCTGCGGCGAGGACTTCGTGCCGCTCCTTCTTGCGTTGCGGGTCGACATGTCGACGGTGGGTCCCCCAAAGATGAGGAACACATTTTCGACGGCGGGGAAAACCACCCGCGTCGCCATCGCCCCCATCTTTCTTGGCCTCTGCCTCCTTCGCGGCGGCACGGCCGTAGAACTTCTTGAGCATGTCGCATTGCTCAAGAGTGTGGTTCACGGGAGTCTTGTGGTAGGGGCATGGCTTTTTCATCATGTCGTCAAACACCCCGGGCCTTCGAGGGGCCGGTCGAGGGCCCCGTCGACGGCGAGGGCCTCGGCGTTGCCGCCGTTGCGCCCCGCTCGCGCGCCTCGCGGCGCGGCTTCTTCCCCTTCTTGCCCCGCTTGTCGTTGCGGCGCGGCTCCTTGGACTGCTGCCCTCCGCGGGCGTGTCCTCGGAGCGCTTGCCCTTCTTGCCATCGAAGATTGCCCCCACGGCCTCCTCTCCGGAGGCGAAGGGCGGTGGCAATGTCGAACGGCTCGTTCGAGTCCGGGTGGGCGGGCTGCGTCCCGGCTCGCGCACAAGGTCCCGGCACGTGGTGCCCTCGAGGAACGCGTGCACGATCTCGGAGCGTGCCACGGCCCGGGTAGCTCCGTGCGGCGCTTGGAAAAGCGCGCGTATGAAGTCCCGCGGCGACTCGCCGGCTTGCGTGCGGGGAGCGCGGATCCCGGGAGTTCCCGGGGGCGCACGTATGTGCCCACGGAAGTTGCCCACGAACGTGTGGACTAGATCGTCCCGGTCATGGATCGGTGGCGGCGGGCAAGTGCTCTAGCCATGTTCGGGCGCGTCGCCCGGTGTAGGGGCAAGTTGCGGATGATCACTTCGTCGTTAGTGGCCCCGCCCGGTGACAAGCTAGGCGGTAGTCGTTGAGCCGGACGCGGGGGGTCCGTCTCCCGTTGTACCTGAGCGATTGTCGAGGGCGCGGAAGCGGCGGGGAACGCCGCCGTGCGGATCTCCCGGCTGAACACACGGGTGCCGGGGGCTCGGTGTCGGGGAGCGATCCTCACCGGCCGTCGTAGCGTCCACCCCTTCGAGGGTGGTAACCCCTAGCCGCTCGCGCGTCCGCCTTCTTCCGGTGCGCCTGGCGTTAATGGCGTTGCGGGCATCACCATCCGGCGCCTGCGCGTGTCGAGGAGCCGTTCCTTGGCCGGCGTGCGCCCATGGTCGGCGGGTTGACCCACGTGCACGAGGGTTCGCCTCTGGTGCGGGGATCATCACCCCGTGCGTCCCCCTGTTGGCGGATGCGTGAGGGTGAGCTCTCGGCCTGGCTGGACGGCCGCTTGCTCCAAGGAGAGTACGCACCTCGCGGTGCATGTCTCGAGCCTCGGGGGGTCGAGGGTGCGGCATGGCGCGTAGCAACGTCGCGGCGGCGATGAGTTTTTGGCTCGCCGTGGTGGAGTATCCGCGTTGTCGACGTTGGGGACGGGGTTGAGGCGGTCACGGACTGTCGGCCCGGCTCCGCGCGCGTTCGCCGCGCGCGGAGGCCTCCCCCGCCATCGAGGCGCGGAGCGACCGCCTTGTCCGTACTCCTCCGCCGGCTTGGCCTCGAGCTCGCGGGCTTGGGCCGGTGTGCGTCGACGTCGGCCCCGGCGGGGAGCGCTCGGCCCCGCGGCCGGGCGCGTGGCGATCCGGGGGCGGCGTGACTTCCCCGTCTCGGCACCCGCCGCGCCGGCGGCGTTGGCCGGGTCGTTGGTGATGACGGCGCAACACTCCCGCGCGGGGTCGTAGCTCTCGGTCTTTGGAGTCGTCGGAGCGACCAAACCCGGTAGTCGGTGGCGTCGAGGAAGCGCACGAACGCGGCCCGGGTCCGGCACGCCGGGAGAAGTCCCCTCCGCGTACCGTGGCGGTTGGCGGGTGGCATCGTGTCGACGGAGCCTAGGGATGACTCGTCTGCTGGCTCGAGGTGCGGGGTCCACGGCGACAAAGACGTGGCGGCCGGGTGGAACCGGCGCATCGTCGTGTTCACGTTGGCGTTATGGGCCGTCGTGGCGCCACGCGGCCGGATGGGGATGCGCGGTCCCGAGACCGCACGCGGTCCCGCCGGGGGCGGTGGCGGGCGTTGTGACGGTGGGCGTGCCGCGTTGGGCGGCGGCGCGCTCGGCTTGCCGCCGCTCGGACCGCGCTTGACGCGAGCGTAGCCCGGAGCGGCGACGGCGTCGCGGCGTCGACGGACCCGCGGCATCCGTGCTGCGGGTGTTTGCGCGGTGTCGTGCGTGCGGCGGAGACCGAGCGGACCCGGCCTCGCGTTGCGCGCGAAGCTCCTCACGATTGGTGAGGCGCATGAGATAGCCGTTCCCCGTGGCACGGAAGTTCAAGTCTCCGGGAAGCGGATCTCGAACCCGGCGGGGAGAGGGTCCGAGCTACCCATGTTGTAGCGGGTAGCACGGTACTCAGTGCGAATCACCATGGAGGGAGTTGGCGAAATGACCTTAGGCGCTCGTTTGCCCCACGGTGGGCGCCAGCGTCGGTGCGGAATATGGTCCCGACACTAACCAGTAGATAACGCCTAGGTCTATCCCTCAATGGTCGATGCTAAGCAACAAATGACACAAGGTTTTATCCTGGTTCCGGCCGGGGGGGGCGTACGTCCCGACGGGGGCGTGCTCGTGGCACTATATTGCTCGGCACGGGGGTGCTCGTAGTGGGGCAAGTACAAGCAAGGCGGGAGAGGAAGCGTGGCTTCCAAGTCCCTGGAGAGTGGCTGAAGATGTTATGGGAGAATAAGAGAGTGAGTGCACGGTGTGTTGTGTTCTTCCCCGAACTTGTTCTCCCCCGCGGCTGGGGGCTCGCCTCCCCCCTTTTATAGGCCAAGGGGGCGACGGGTTACATGCACGCCGCGCTACCTAGCTACGTGAGGGAGCACGTCGCGCTACGGTGTAGAGTGGGCGGCCGTCGGACGATCTTCGCTGCGATCCGGCCATGATGGCCTTCCCGTGCCGAACGGTGGCGGTTCGAGGGTAGGAAGGCGGCGGATGGCGGTGGTGTCCTTTGATAGGCTTCGAGGGAGGTGCGATGATGGGCGGTACGGGGGGGAACGGGCGCGGGCGAACGGCGTTCCTTCCCAATGCGTTCCGCGGCGGCGGAGTGGTTCGTTGCGGTGCTCGGGCGTGCGCTGCGGTGCCGGGCGTGCGTCCGCACGCGTGGGTACGGCGGCCCGCACCGTTACGATGGCCGGGATGGCCGTCCACCGGCACCGGCGCCCCCTACCCTGGCACGTAGGGTCACGGAAAAGTGAGATCGAGGGTGCGCCGGCCCCCTTTCGAGGGTCGGGCGCGTTAGCCGTCTTGTAGTGGGCGCGCGGTGTCACGGGACGTCACCGGCCGTGCGCACGGTCCATCCCCCACGGTGGTGGGGATGGGCTCCTCCCGGGGGAGTTGGTGCGGCGGCACGGGGGCGTGAGCCCGGGGCGCATGATGACGCCGTCTGCGGTGTCGGGGCGTTAAATGCCCAAGTACGGGGCCGGCGCACGCGTGCGGGCGCGCCCGTGAGCGTGGCGGGCCCCGGGCGAGGGCGGAGCGGACCCTCGAGCGAGTCGAGACACGCTCGAGGGGGGGGCGATCCCTCGAGCGGGGGCGGGACCGCTCGAGGGAAAGGGTTGTCCCTCGAACGGGGCGGAGCCGCCCCCGAGGGGAGCGCGTCCTCGAGCGAGGCGGAGCCTGCTCGAGAGGTCTTCTCCGTGGGCCGTCTCGGTGGGCCGTCGGGATCCCGACGTAGGCCGTGTCCTGCATGGTTAGTTACCTGCATGGTTAGGCTTAGCGTGTTTTGATACCGAGATTAAGTGAGGATTCCCCGTTGTTTAAGGGGACCCCTAGGGCGGTCCCCGACACTTTTACTTCATTAATTCGATGGAATTTACATTTGTACAACCAACTGGGGTGTTGGGTATGTAAATTACGAAAAGGGACTTGGAAATCCTTTCTAAGGGTAGAAGCGACGTAGCTGTTGGATGTTCCAAGCGTTGGTGAGTTCCTCGCCGTCCTCGTTCGCCAGCTTGTAGGTGCCGGGCTTGAGCACTTTGACCACGATGTAGGGTCCCTCCCGTGGGGGCGATAGCTTGTGGTGGCCTCGATTGTCTTGGCGCAGCCTTAGGACTAGGTCCCCTCGTGGAAGTCTCGGCGCCGTATCTTTTGGGCTTGGTACCGTCTTAGCGCCTGTTGGTACCTTGCTGAGTGCATCAGGGCCACGGTGCGCGCCTCGTCCAATTGGTCCAGTGGGTCCTCGCGGGCTTGCTGGTTGGCGTTTTTGTCATAGCCTTTGGCCCTAGGCGACCTGTACTCCAAGTCTGTGGGGAGGACCGCCTCCGCGCCGTAGACTAGGAAGAATGGGGTAAATCCCGTGGCTCTGCTCGGGTGGTCCTGAGGCTCCAAACGACCGTCAGCAGCTCCTGGAGCCATTTTCAGCCAGGCTTGTTCAGCTTGTCAAAAATTCTAGGCTTTGAGGACCAGGAGCGTCCCAGTGGTCGATGGATGGCCGCTCCTCAGTGATGAGTGATTGACAACGGGTGTTGGACTGACTCTTGGCTTAGTGCGCAGGTGTAGGCTGCGGCCTAGTTCGTGTTGTTGCAGGTGAAGAACGGGCGCGGAAGGTCTTCAGCCTTGAGGGGCCTCCGGGAGATGGAGAGACAAGTAGGCTCGGTTCGAGGGACCTGGTGGACAACGGGACTAGGTGCGGGCCACATGGTGGCCACACGAGCAAGACGAAGTCATGGACAATCGAGCCGGTGCACGGTGGCGGTCGAGTCAAGTGGTTTGGCGGGAGGCCGGACCAAGCACGCAGGGTTTGGTGGTTTGCCCACACAACCATCGGAGGACGGTCTCTTGGTTTGGGCCTCAAAACCAAGTCCAAGGGCCCAACACGACGGAGACGCGATCCGGGCGTGTCGGGAAGCTTCGAGGCGGAGGACACGCGGCAGGATCGCATGGCTTGCGTCGGGAGGACGCGGGGTGCGGCAAAGGCGTGGCCGTCCGATGGCAAGACCCACAAACATTACCTAAATGCCCCTACATGGGTTGTATTTCCAATAGTTAAGTTAGGGGTAGTCGAGTCATTTACCACTCCGGCGAGACCCGATATATAAGCCATGAGGGTGTGTGAGTGGCACTCTCTCTCGCGACTTAGGGTTTCATTTCCTCCCTCCCATTTCTCATTTTCGTAGCTATTTTCTTCTCCATTTTCTCTAGGCTAGCATGAGAGCTTCATGAGAGATTTGTTGAGAGGGATGGATGCTAGGGCGGCATGCTAGACCTTGTGAATCGTTCTGGTTTGTATAGAAGATTCGGAGTTGTGTTTTTCGTGGTCTTTGTGTGCTTGTTTTCGTGCCTTTGTTGTCGGTGTGGTTCCGCGGATTTGAGTGGGTTTCTCCCCATATTTCTTTGAGGGAAACATGGATAGATGTCTCGTGCATCTTTGTGATTGATCTTGTGCCCTCAAACGCCGGGAAACCACTTCGATTCTAGGATTTTCGTTCGGTGCTCTAGCTTTTGGTGGTGCTCAAAGGATTCGCGATTCCCGGTAATTTAGGGAGTTAGGAGGCAAGATTTTTGGGCTATAGCATCCTTGTGTGACGCTTTTCAAGTCCCCAAACTCTTGTCTCCATAGCTTCAACCGTTTGGGAAATCCGATGATGAGTTGGGGAAGTTGACTTTCGGGGTCGTGCGTTTTCTGCTCTGTCTGCTCCTCGCGGACGGTCCACGAGGACCAGGTGGACAGTTCGCGCCGCTCCAGTTCGTTGCAGTGTTATTCATGTTCTTGTTTCGTTTCGTTTCGATCCGGTTTTGCTTTAGGTTTTCATTGCAGCCGGTTTGCGGACGGTCTGAGCTTAAGTAGCGGACGATCCGGGACCCGCGCGGACGGTCCGCCTGGCCTTTGCGGACGGTCCGTTTTCTCGGGTTGGTTCTTGTGGTTCTGTTCGCTTTAACGGACGGTCCGCGGTGCAGGGGCGGACAGTCCGCGGTGTGTGTGCGGATGGTCTGTGGCAGCAGGTCGGACGGTCCACGAGGCCCGTGCGGATGGTCCGCCCCTCCTGGCCGGACGGTCTGCCAGAGCCTGTGTGCTTTGATTCTTGGTTCGATTCCTTCCTTTCTTTCTCGTGCTTCCGCGTGTGCTTCAAGGAATCGTTCCTAAGGCTAGAGGTTGATCCATAACCTCGTTGTCTTGGCGATTGGTGTGTGATTCGATCCATCGCTTGTGTGTGACAGGGATTTGACTAGGGTATAGGCCGGGTTCTTGGGGAAGAATTTTTACCGGCTCCTATTCACTCCCCCCCCCTCTCTAGTCGCCATCTGATCCTTCAATTGGTATCAGAGCTTGGTGTCGGATTCTTTGTGACTTTGACAAGTCTCGAATCCTAAGATGGCGTACGTTGAGCGGGGCGGTCCGCCGCACTTCGATGGCAAGGGTTACCACAAGTGGGCGGCTCGTATGATGATCTTTCTTCGTGGCAAGTTGTTGGATTTCATTGTGCTTGACAAGACCTATGCTATTCCGGTCAACATCCATACTCTTATGGTGACCGATGTCGGTGCTAAGGCCAAGTATGAGGCAAATGCAAAAGCCGTTGATCACTTGGTCCGGAGCTTGTGTGATCCTGAGTTTGAGCGTGTTCGCCATTTGAATCTTGCTTGGCAAATTTGGGAAAAGTTGTTGGTTGCTCACGGTGGTGATAACCATGTGAAGGCTCGCCTCTTTGTCTCTTACGGATGCAATACGAGAACTTCACTCCACTTCCGGTGAGGACATCGATGCGATGTTTCAGAGGTTCACCACCATCGTGAACAACATGAAGGCTAATGTTGAGGATTTTCCTTACACCAAGCATGATCAGGCTTTGAAGCTCTTGCATGTCTTGGACCCAAATGTTTGGGGTGCTAAGGTTGCGGCCATCAAGGAGTACGGGGCGGTATTTGACTATTGAGTTGGATGACCTCTTCTCTAAGCTCAAGTCGGCTGAGGTTGACGGGGAAGTTGCAATCCAAGCATGAGGGCTCGATTGACCATAGTCTTGCTCTTGTGGGCGGATCAAAGGGCAAATCTAACCCTTCCTGTCGACGAGTTTTCCTTGTCGTCTCTTATGTCTATTCCGGATGAGGAGTTTGATGTCTTGGGCGAGGAGGAGGCGGCCTTGCTTTCAAGAAGGTTTGATCGACTACACGAGAATCGGAGGAATGCAAGGTGGAGCTCGGGGACGTACTATAAGTGTGGCAAGCGTGGCCACTTCATCGTCGAGTGCCGGAAGCGGAGGAGAACAAGTACAAGATGAACGAGTACAAGGCGCACCCGAGGCGTGAAGACAAGTACTCCTCCAAGGGCAAGCACTTCGGCAAGTCCAAGAGCAAGGACAAGGAAAAGCGGCGACCGAGCAAGGGCGACTACAAGAAGAACAAGGCAAGAGCTATGGTGGCCGATGCAAGCGACGTCGACTCAAGCTCAAGTGACGAGCAGTCAAGTTCAAGCAGTGAAGATGAAGACGCCGGGAGGCGCAAGGGCAAGAAGAGTGCAAGCCGGAACCTCAGTGGGTTGAGCTGTGTGGCACTTTAAGGCTTTTGTGGGATGGCCCATAGCTCGAGCAGCAAGAAGAGTGAGAAGGAAGACAGCGACTCCGACTCGGAGGATGAGGTAAATCGTGACCCCGACTCTTTGCTTGCTGAGATCACTAGGTTGAATGGCTTGATTGACAACCGTGATAGTGTGCTAAGAGATGCCAAAAAGATGAGGAAGATCTTAGGGCTCAACTTGAGAATGCTAGTGAGAAAGTAGGAGAGTTAGAGTCCAAATTGCTTGAATTGAAACTTGAGAATGACTCGTTGAAACTTGCTCCTACTACTCCTGATGATGTTGAGTGTCTTGAGTGTGATGCATGGTTGAATGAGATCAAGTCGCTTAATGAGAAGAATGCTTCCACTTTGGCTAAACTAGATGCTCTTAGGATCGAGTATGATGAGCTTAAGGCTAGACCTACTTTGCTTGGTGCTTGTAAATCATGTCCTACTATGCATGCTAAGCTTGTTGATGCTCGTTCTACCATTAGTTCTTTGGAAGCATCTTTGAAATCTCCTGTTGCAAATGCATGCTCTAGTTGTGATGAAGTTACTTTGCGCAATCTTGAACTTACTTCCCGTTTGGATGTCATCTATGAGGAGAATGACTATTTGAGTAAGGTGTTGGGTTGGTTGTACAGGCGGGGAACCTCAATTGAAAATCATGATTGAGGAGTTCAAGAGAGTGGATGGTCGTGGTTTGGGTTTTGAGAAGTTGGGTGAGAAAGTGGGAGAGAACAGGGGGGAGAGTGTGTATGAGAAGTGTGTTGAGTCTAACCCCGAGTTTGAGGTGATCGGAGACATCCAAGTCCCACTTCCAAAAGCACCCAAGAACTCTTTCACACCAAAGCCCAACCACCTTTGCAACAAGCTTGACACAACCCAAGATCCACCCAAATTCCCACCTAAGACAAATGACTTCCAGAAACCGGTGAGGTATGTGAGTGAGAAAGGTGAGAAGCCTAGAGAGAAGCCAGAGCCAAAACCAAAACCCATTCCCTTCAGGTGTGAGTATTGTGGCAAGGAGAGGCATCTTGCAGAGTTTTGCTACAAGAGGAAGAGGGATGAGAGGCTTGCTAGGGAGCAAGCAAACCAGGACAGGTATCGCCAATCTCATGGTATTCCTGAGCCTAGGGTGCCACTTCCACGGGGTGTAGGAAGTGTGAAGAGTGTTGGTAGAATTGGAGCTCAGGGTGGTAGGTTTGTGAGGAGAGATGATGGTGTGTGTGCTGGTGAGAGGTTTGGTCGGGCTCGTGGTGGTTTTGCTGGACGTCCCCCTACTCGTCCTCAATACGGGTTTAGGGGAGATGATCACAGCTTTGGGTTCCAGAGGAACTACGGACCACGTTTTCCTCCTCGTGGTGCTCGTACTCCTCCCATGGGACATGGGAAGTTTGGTGGCAAGGGAATGATGTTTGCTAACCCCTCTTTTGAGCAGATGGCTGGACACTGGTTTAACTTTATTTGTGCTAACCCCAGTGTCGAGTCGCTAGCTCACTCTCGTTCTTGTTTCTGACTACAGGTAGGAGGCTTGGAGAACATTTGGTTGATTGACTCCGGATGTTCCCGACACATGACTGGAGACAAGAAGTGGTTCTCCAGCCTCACCCCAGTGAAGGAAAAGATGTACATCACATTTGGGGATAATGGACGAGGAAGGGTGATTTCTGAGGGTGTTGTGCATGTGAGTGACAAGGTAACGTTGAAGAGAGTGGCTCTTGTGAAGTCTTTGGGTTTCAATTTGCTTTCGGTTTCTCAGTTGCTTGATGAGGGTTTTGAGGTGCGTTTCAAGTCTGGTGAGTCTCGTTTGCTGGATTCTCGAGGTGATCTTGTCTGTATGATCATCCCCGAGGGTCAGATTTTTCAGAGTTGATTTCTCTCGTTCTTTGGGTCTTGCTTGCTGTTTGATGGCCGGTCCTTCTTCTTATTTGTGGAAATGGCATAGGCGGTTGGGACACTTGAGCTTTGATTTGGTTTCCCGCTTGAGTGGCCTTGACCTTGTCCGAGGATTGCCGAGGTTGAAGCTTGAGAAGGATTTGGTTTGTGCTCCATGTAGGCATGGCAAGATGGTAGCCACTCCCCATCCACCCCTGACCGATGTCATGACCGAGCGTCCGACGTAGCCGTTGCATATGGACCTTGTTGGGCCGGCTCGAGTTCGCTCGGTGGGTGGGAAGTGGTATGTCCTTGTTGTGGTGGACGATTACTCTCGCTATGCACGGGTGTTTTTCTTGGAAGATAAGAGTGAGACATTTGGTTTTGTTCGAAATCCGATCGTGAGGTTGAAAAACGAGAGGCATGGGAATGCTATTCGAGCTATCCGCGAGGATAATGGCTCAGAGTTCAAGAACTCTCGTTTTGATGCCTTTTGTCGTGATCTAGGTCTTGAACATCAGTATTCGACCCCTTATGTGCCCCTTCAAAATGGAGTTGTGGAAAGGAAAAATCGGACTCTTTGTGAGATGGCTAGGACGATGCTCGATGAGCACAGGACTCCTAGGAGGTATTGGGCTGAGGCGGTCAATACGGCTTGTCATGTTTCCAATAGGATTTTATTGCGATCTTTCAAGAAGAAGACCTGTTATAAGCTTATGCATGGTCGGGCACCCAAGGTGAGTCATTTCCGAGTCTTTGGCTGCAAGTGCTTTATTCTTAAGAAGGGAAAACTCGACAAGTTTGAGGCTAGGTCTAGTGATGGTATTTTCTTTGGATATGCTAACCACTCTAGAGCCTATAGGGTGCTTAACCTTGAGACTAACAAAATCATGGAGACTTGCGAGGTAACCTTCGACGAGACAATTCCATGTACCTCTCTTGGCTTTGAATGTGCAGGTGAAGAGGAGATGGCCGAGGACCTCTTTGAAGAGGAGAAGGATGAAGCTGGAGATGATGATGGGGAGAACCATGCGCCTGAAGCTGAGTGTGTACCTACTACTTCCCCTACGACCACTACGGAGCGTGGACCGTCTACATGGACAACGACGGTGCGACAAGAGGACCAGGCGAGAGAAGCTGAAGATGAGGGGGAGGTAGTCTCGAGGCGTGAGGCTCTCCGGCGGATTCAAGAAGTGCATCCCCTGTCGAAGATCATTGGGGACATCGACGAACGTACTACACGGTCAAGGTCCAGGAATTCCTCTCATTTTGCTCATGCTGCTTTTGTTGCCACCTTTGAGCCCAAGGACATTGGACATGCTTTATCTGATGCAAACTGGGTCAATTCTATGCATGAGGAGTTGGAAAACTTTGAGAGGAACCAGGTGTGGGAGTTAGTTGAACCTCCTCCAAATTTCCATCCCATAGGAACCAAGTGGGTTTATAAGAACAAAGAGGGAGAGAATGGGATGGTTGTGAGGAACAAGTCCAGATTTGTTGCTCAGGGGTTTAGTCAGAAGGAGGGGATCGACTATGAGGAGACCTTTGCTCCTGTGGCCCGTCTTGAGGCAATTCGGATCCTTCTAGCCTTTGCCGTGGCTAAAGGGTTCAAGTTGTTTCAGATGGACGTGAAGAGTGCTTTTCCGAATGGGGTCATAGAGGAGGAGGTGTATGTGAAGCGCCCACACGGGTTTGAGAGTGAGGTTGTACCCACACGGGGTGTACGGGTTGAAAAGGGCTCGTGTGGGTTGAAACGGGCGCCCGTGCTTGGTATGGGAGATTGAGAGGTTTTCTCGTTGAGCGAGAGGGTTTGTGATGGGTACCGTGGATAGGACCTTGTTTCTCCCCAAGCATGGAAATGACTTGTTGATTGTTCGGTATATACGTGGATGATATTATCTTTGGTGGCTCGTCACATAACCTTGTTGCCAAGTTTGCGGATGAGATGAGCGGGGAGTTCGAGATGAGCATGATGGGCGAGTGCAGTACTTTCTCGGGCCGCGATCAAGCAAGTGAAGGACGGAACTTTTGTGCACCAGACCAAGTACACGAAAGACATGCTGAGTAAGTTCCAGATGTAAGATGTGAAGCCGATGTCGACTCCCATGGGGAGTACGGCCACTTTGGATGCGGACGAGGACGGAGAACCGGTGGACCGGCGGGAGTACGGGGAGCATGATTGGCTCCCTCCTCTACCTGACGGCGACGAGGCCAGACATACAGTTCAGTGTGTGTCTGTGCGCTCGTTTTCAGGCTTCGCCGAGGACATCACATCGACAGGCCGTCAAGAGGATTTTCAGGTACCTACAGTCTGCCCCTGGTCTTGGTCTTTGGTATTCTTCCTCCACGACTCTCTCTCTCTCTTCATGGTTTTTCCGATGCGGATTTTGCTGGTTGTCGAGTCGAGAGGAAGTCTACTTCTGGTACTTGCCAGTTTCTTGGTTCTTCGTTGGTTTCATGGTCTTCCCGCAAGCAGTCTAGTGTAGCTCAGTCTACCACCGAGGCGTAGTATGTTGCAGCTGCGAGTTGTTGTTCCCAGCTGTTGTGGATTTCACACACTTTCAGAGACTTTGGTGAGGAGTGCACCCAGATCCCACTTCTTTGTGATAGCACCAGTGCCATAAGCGTAGCCAAAAAACCAGTGCTTCACTCCAGGACCAAACACATAGAAGTGAGGTATCATTTCTTGAGGGACAACGTGGAAAAAGGAACCATTGTGTTGAGTCATGTCCCTACCCAAGATCAGCTTGCCGGCATCTTTACAAAGCCTCTCGACCAAGCTACATTTGTGCGCTTGCGGGGGGAACTTGGGGTTTGTTGCCCTTTCTAGTTGATTCTTGAGGGATTTTCTTTTGTATCATATGTATCATACCATGTTTACTTTGATGTATATACATGCTTTGCTTGATGTATAAACCATGGTAGGGTAGCCATTTTGTCATGTATCATGTTGCATTTGTATCATATTGCATTTTAGGATGATGAGCTTCCTTCATATGCCTTATTTGAGTCTCTTTGGCTATATGTGAGATATTGGTCATATATGTGGAGAAATGGTGATGTGAGGCTATGCTCTTGGAATATTTGAGATATATGTGTGGTGAGATAGCCCTTTTTAAAATAAATGCAAATCTTGACTAATTTCTAGTGAAATGTGCTCCACTCACGTGTAGTAGTGTATCCATGTCACGTTTTGGTCTCAATGTGCTTTCTATGCTTAGATTGTGCTTGGATGTCTTTTTCTTGCATTTGGGCCAAAGGCCGAATATCATTGTGAATGTTTAGCCTATGTTGCATTCATGGAGGAGCATAAGCTTCTTTTTGCCGCAAAGGCACTTCATGTACCATGAATTGAATTAATCTTGAAAAGAAGTGTATAATGCTTGAAAAATGCTCCATCCATCATGTCTATGCTTAAAATGTCTTATCTTTCACATATGGGTGCAAAACATGTTGCATGATGTTCACCAGTGGACAAGTCTCCCCGAAATGGATACATGGCTCATGAGCTTTGACATGACATGCTTTGCTTTATGGGTGTTTGCCATGATCTTTTGCTGAGAATTTGATATCCCTGTATGATCTCTGAGTGGTATGCATGTTTGTGGCTCGAGTGTGACATGGATAGGCTTTTACATATGAAGCAAGCTTTCTTTTGGTAAAACTGCTTAAATCTGAAAATGTTGCTTTGTCACATGCGTGTATTTTCATATATTACATGTGGTGATGCTTTGACTATGCTATGATTCATATGTGTGATCTTTGTCTCATTTTTAGCCTTTGACACTAGATTTGGTCTATTTGAGAAGCTCATGTAGTTGTTTATATGCTTTGCTTTGCATTTCTGCATTTTCACCTTGATTCATACATTGTCAACAAGGGGGAGAAGAGGTGAGCTTAACGAAAATTCAGAAGAGGTGAGCTAAAATTTGGAAGTTTGCATCCACATGTTCAGGGGGAGCTTGCATTTGTTCAGGGGGAGCTTTCTTGCTGTTTTCCGTGTGGAGTTTGTGCTTTGCTTGGCTTGTGACCTTTCTTTGCCTTTCTTTGGTTTTGGTCATGAGTTGAGCTTCTTTGTTTTTCTTTTTCTTCTTTTCCCTCTTTCTCTGAATTTCGTTTCGCGTTGTGTGTTGTCAATGCACTCATCAAGGGGGAGATTGAGGAGCAGGAGCGTCCCAGTGGTTGATGGATGACCGCTCCTCAGTGATGAGTGATTGACAACAGGTGTTGGACTGACTCTTGGCTTAGTGCGCAGGTGTAGGCTGCGGCCTAGTTCGTGTTGTTGCAGGTGAAGAACGGGCGCGAAAGGTCTTCAGCCTTGAGGGGCCTCCGGGAGATGGAGAGACAAGTAGGCTCGGTTCGAGGGACCCGGTGGACGGCGGGGCCCGGGTGCGGGCCACATGGTGGCGACACGAGCAAGACGAAGTCATGGACAATCGAGCCGGTGCACGGTGGCGGTCGAGTCAAGTGGTTTGGCGGGAGGCCGGACCGAGCACGCGGGGATTGGTGGTTTGCCCACAAAACCATCGGAGGACAGTTTCTTGGTTTGGGCCTCAAAACCAAGTCCGAGGGCCCAACACGACGGAGACGGGATCCGGGCGTGTCGGGAAGCTTCGAGGCGGAGGACATGCGGCAGGATCGCATGGCTTGCGTCGGGAGGACGCGGGGTGCGGCA
Source organism: Cenchrus americanus (assembly GCA_947561735.1). Taxonomy (NCBI): domain Eukaryota; kingdom Viridiplantae; phylum Streptophyta; class Magnoliopsida; order Poales; family Poaceae; genus Cenchrus; species Cenchrus americanus. The sequence continues at coordinate 253,075,593 of OX387239.1, read as the reverse complement.
AAGGCGTGGCCGTCCGATGGCAAGACCCACAAACATTACCTAAATGCCCCTACGTGGGTTGTATTGCCAATAGTTAAGTTAGGGGTAGTCAAGTCATTTACCACTCCGGCGGGACCCGATATATAAGCCATGAGGGTGTGTGAGTGGATCTCTCTCCGCGACTGAGGGTTTCATTTCCTCCCTCCCATTTCTCATTTTCGTAGCTATTTTCTTCTCCATTTTTTCTAGGCTAGCATGAGAGCTTCATGAGAGATTTTTTGAGAGGGATGGATGCTAGGGCGGCATGCTAGACCTTGTGAATCTTTCCTGGTTTGTATAGAAGATTCGAAGTTGTGTTTTTCGTGGTCTTTTTGTGCTTGTTTTCGTGCCTTTGTTCTCGGTGTGATTCCGCGGATTTGAGTGGGTTTCTCCCCAGATTTCTTTGGGGGAAACATGGATAGATGTCTCGTGCATCTTTGTGATTGATCTTGTACCCTCAAACGCCGGGAAACCACTTCGATTCGAGGATTTTCGTTTGGTGCTCTAGCTTTTGGTGGTGCTCAAAGGATTCGCGATTCCCGGTGATTTAGGGAGTTAGGAGGGAAAGATTTTTGGGCTATAGCATCCTTGTGTGATGCTTTTCAAGTCCCCAAACTCTTGTCTCCACAGCTTCAACCGTTTGGGAAATTTGATGATGATTTGGGGAAGTTGACTTTCGGGGTCGTGTGTTTTCTGCTCTGTCCGCTCCTCGCGGACGGTCCGCGAGGACCAGGCGGATAGTCCGTGCCGCTCCAGTTCGTCGCGGTGTTCTTCCTGTTCTTGTTTTGTTTCGTTTCGATCCGGTTTTGCTTTAGGTTTTCGTTGCAGCCGGTTTGCGGACGGTCCGAGCTTATGTAGCGGACGGTCCGGGACCCGCGCGGACGGTCCGCCTGGCCTTTGCGGACGGTCCGTTTTCTCGGGTTGGTTCTGGTGGTTCTATTCGCTTTAACGGACGGTCCGCGGTGCAGGGGCGGACAGTCCGCGGTGTGTGTGCGGACGGTCCGCGACAGCAGGCCGGACGGTCCGCGAGGCCCATGCGGACGGTCCGCCCCTCCTGGCCGGACGGTCCGGCAGAGCCTGTGTGCTTTGATTCTTGGTTCGATTCCTTCCTTCCTTTCTCGTGCTTCCGCGTGTGCTTCAAGGAATCGTTCCTAAGGCTAGAGGTTGATCCATAACCTCGTTGTCTTGGCGATTGGTGTGTGATTCGATCCATCGCTTGTGTGTGAACGGGATTTGACTAGGGTATAGGACGGGTTCTTTGGGAAGAATTTTTACCGGCTCCTATTCACTCCCCCCTCTCTAGTCGCCATCTGATCCTTCAGGCTTGAGTGGCCTGCTCCATTTGACCATTGGTCTGCGGATGTGCGACGGTCGCCCAATCCATGCGGATGTGGTACTTGTCACAGAACTCCAGGAATTTCCTACCGGTAAATTGGGACTCGTCGTCGGTGATGATGGAATTAGGCACCCCGAACCGGTGGATGATGTCGGTGAAGAACGTTACGGCCTGCTCTGCCCTGAGATTTGTGATTGGGCGCACCTCGACCCACTTGGAGAACTTATCTATGGCGACTAGCAGGTGGGTGTAGCCCCCAGGCGCCTTTCGCAAGGGATATATGATGTGTAGCCCCCACACGATGAACGGCCACGTGACGGGAATCATCTGGAGGGCGTGAGCAGGGAGGTTAGTCTTGCGGGCATAGAACTGGCACCCATCGCAGGTGTGCACGACCTCGCTGGCGTCGGCGACCGCGGTGGGACAGTAGAAGCCTTGGCGGAACGCGTTGCCCACGAGAGTGCACGGCACCGCGTGATGGCTGCATACGCTCGCGTGGATGTCCCGTATGAGCTCACGGCCTTGGGGGATGGGGATGCACCGCTGTAGGATGCCTGATGCGGCGCGCTTGTACAGCTCGGCGTCGGTGAGGGCGAACGATTTGGCCATCCTGGTGATGCTGTTAACACCAAAATTAGGTACAGGAAGGAGTCTGATTTATGGGTCCAGCTTGGTGAAAAAATCCGTCCGGAAGAAGGAAGGTTTCTTCAAAAAGATTTGGCAGAGGAGCTTGCGGTCTGCAGTTTGCTTCCGTTCGGCAAAGGGACTGTTTGAGCTTATTTTGCGGGATTGCGTGATGACGTGGCCCGAGCGGAAGGGACGAATGGATGGATAAGCATTAGCGTTTGGGCGATGAATTAGGTATCAAATATTGTACGCTTAGTCCTCCAGGAGTCATGCCACGACAGGGTATAAATATGAACCCTGGATGTATGTAATGGTAATCGAAACATTCTCATAACAAACCGGCTTTGCGCCAAACCCTTGAGTCCTTTAGTCGTGTCGTCGAGTTCATCGATCCGTCGACCTCCGTAAGTACCGGCAACCTTGTATCATGTCTAGTATCATGCGGTGGATTTAGATCGTGATGCAAGTAGTCTTGTTACCATGCTTAGTATCATGCGGTGGATTTAAGCTTGGAGCTAGTTATCGGCTCTATTAGATTTTGGCAAGATCTAACAGATTCATTAAGTTACCTTGTGTTGTTTGAGTTTTTACTTTATGTTTAAATTCATGTAACACTCTTTTGCCCAATTTAGATTGATTTCGATCGGCTTTATCTCGTTTCGTGATCTTTACATTGCACGTTCATATCTTGCTTCAAAAGGCACGTGGATCATGAGTTTGTCAAATAGCCGAAACCGAACCAATCTAGGTTGTTACATGTTGCGGGTTCAATCTTGTTAATCTTGTGTGAATCTTGACAGAACCGGGTATCATGCGGTAGATGTAGGTTTTTGGGTTATCTTAAAGCTAGTCATCCGGTGGATTAGATCTTTAATTCAATCTGATAGGTTTGCCATCGTTGGCAATGTTTATTCCTTCTTCATGGACCCCGATTCGGCTGTTCAGCCGTATTCGGTTATGCTTTCACGAGTAAAATGTGTTTACAAGTCATGTCGTAAACAGTGTGTGATTTTAGCTTTCCATATTTAGATCGTATCATGTGGTGGATAGATCTATTTGTGGCTGGTGGTGTGATTTCAAACAAGTCATATCATGCGGTGGATAAACTTGTTTGGCCTCATGCTTGACGGGTTTTAAAGTATCTAGACATGCGGTAGACTAGTGCTTTGGGTCTATGCATGCTTGTTCATTACATATTTGTAATCACTTTTTGCTTTATTTATTGTTTATTGTTATCTATTCTCGAGGATCGGTTATAATTCTGAGCACGTGCAATTTGGTCCAAATAAGGGCCGATCTACCGTCATGCTTGCGTCACCTGTTCGGCTATGTTCTATTTTGCGCTTTAAAGCTCCCGAATGGTTTCTGATTTGCTGGCAGATAGCTTTTCATAGCTATATGTCATCTTACATAGCTTTCTAGCCGTAAATATGGAACTGTCTGGTACCACCCGGCAAGTTCCAAGCTTTGGTATTTAACTACTTTGTCTTTTGTTAATTTTCATGGAAAATTGACTGGCACGCCTTGGAATCTTTTCACGTGTTAAGCTTGCTCGTTCGGCTTGCTGTGTGCTTGGCACAGGGTGCAGATTTTGTGTCAACACACTTTTTGGCACGCCCAGTGGGACATTAAGTTGAGAACAAGATGCCTGAAATTGGCGACATTCTGGACGTCACCATTGATGATCTTTCTCCAGAGCAACTACAACAGCTGAAAGACACTACAGATCAGTTCCAGTTAAAGTGCTTGATGTCGTTCAAGAAGAACAGAAGTGGCGTTCCATATCTTAAAAATGAAATGCCCAGGGTTCTGCTGTCAGGAGAGACTGACGTCACAACTCTTCAAGAGAAGGAAGAGTGTATACAAGCGTTTCGGGATTTTTCCGACGCTGTGCTGAGTAGGCATCATAGGGCCTTCTTGAACATGTTTAAGCAAATGATGGTGGGCGTGTTTGGCCCAGGCATGGAACAAGTATTCAGTCGAGTATCCCCTCAAGGATATTATACGGAGGTCGGAGAGAGCAGCTCTGCTCAACCAACAGGAGCCCAACCACCATTGCAGAGCCAACCAGTCCAGCCTCCTCCACAAAGCGTTAGGGGCCAGCCAATCCAGCCTCCTCCACAAAGCGTTGGGGGACAGCCGATTCAGCCGCCTCCGCACAGCGCTGGAAGTCAGCCAATGCAACCTCCTCTGCAAGCTGTAGGGGGACAGCCAGTCCAGCTGCCTCTACAGGGCAGTGCAGGTCAACCCGTTCAACAGCAAAATCCATATCAGCCTACGTATGGGGAGTTGGCGTTCGTCTCGTCTGGAGTACCGCCCAATTCCACTTACAAGATAGCTCCAGCTAGCAACAGGTTGCAAAAGAACTTGTACGGTGGAGGTTAACACGAAGTCATGGATTATGGCGCTATTGACGCTCTCCCGAATCCGGGGTACGGCACAGCTGCAGGAGTACAGGAAGACGATATTCTGGTTCAGAAGATGGTCGATCTGATGCAAAATCAATTCGGCCTCAAGCCTAAGATGCAAGGACCAACTTACACGCCTCCCTTCCCGGAGTGGTACTACAGAGTGATCCTGCCGCCAAGGGTGAAGCCTCCAACGGAGTTTACGAAGTTTTCTGGGAAGGATGATACAAGCACAGTGGAGCACATTGCTCGTTATCTGATGCAGCTTGGAGAGGCCTCAGCTGATGAGGCATTCAGGGTTAGATATTTCCCTTTGTCACTGACGGGCTCGGCGTTCCAGTGGTTCACTTCTTTGCCTCCCAAGTCAGTTGGCACATGGAGGGAGCTAGAGCAAAAGTTCCACGCCCACTACTTCAGCGGTAGCACGGAGAAGAAGCTGATCAATTTGACCACCTTGAAACAAAGGCACAATGAGATGCCTCTGGAGTTCCTCAGGAGATTCAGGGAGGTCAAGGGCATGTGCTTCTCGTTGACTCTACCAGATGATCAGTTGGCTGATACGGCCGTCGCAGGAATGTTGCCGGCAGTACGGGAGAAGTTGTTTGGTATGGAATTCGACAATCTAGGTCAACTATCTCAGAAACTATCATTGATGAGCAACCAGGCCTATGGGTTCAAGAAGAACACCAGATTCAACAAGCATCACCACATAGCTGACATCTACAATCAGTTCCTCGAAAGGGCCGACCAGATGGAGGATTCTGACGACGATCAGGAAGTGGCTGCCGCTAAGATCATGTGGGGCAAGGAACCTTTGACTATGAACCAGCGTTGGATCAAGCAAACCAAGGGCACATATGACTTCGATGTCACCAAGGCTGATAAACTTTTTGAGTTCTTGGTAAAGGAAGGCCGAATCAAGTTGCCTGAAGGGCATTCTATGCTTCGGCCCGATGGAGTTAAAGAGAAACGTTACTATGGCTTCCATGACAGAAATTCTCACTCCATCAATGACAGCAGGGTCCTCAGGATGAGGATCCAAAGGGCTATCCAGGAGGGGCACCTGAAGTTTGACAATAAGATGAAACTGGATGGCCATCCTTTCCCTCAAAATATGATTGGCTTTTCTGTTAACATGGTGACTGCTGAGGAGAAGGGGAAGGTAAAAGTCCTGACGTCGGCTAGAGCAAAACAAGATGGAGCAGTGGATCCAGCACGGCAAGTGACATTGGAACAGGTCCACGGAGAAGCCCCTCGTGTCCTCAAAAGCCATATTGAAGTTGGGGAATCATCCAGGACCAAACCCAGGGTCACTACTCGCATCCTCCTTAACAAGTGGCAGCATCAGTTAGAGAAAGAACACTACCAAAAGAAAAACACGAGGAGGAGAGGCGCATATTTGAGGAAGAAGCACGCAGGAAAGAACTGGAACGGTACATGCGAGAATAGGAGCATGCACATTCGGGGTGCGCATTCTTTAGACACTGCTGGAATGAGGGCTTAAAGCTTCCCACATTGAGAAACTACCCTGAGTGCAGTGATAAGTACTTTGAATATAGGCAGGAGACTGTCAATCGCCGATCCATCCATGAGAGAATTGGAAAGATACATCCTAATGACGATCGGCGTCAAAAAATAATTGAGGTCATTGATCACCCTAGGAAGAGGCAAGCTGACCAGAGATGGGCTGATCAAGAAGAAGAAGAACACGAATACATCTGGCAAGAAGGACAGTGGTGCCCGCCTGGCTTGAGGAAAAGCCAAAAGAGAAGGGTTCAGCGCTTAAGGAACCGGGAATTGAAGCAGGCGGGGATCCAAAGAAAACGAGTATGGCGCCCAAAAGACAAGCCTGAAGGATTGGGTCGTTCGGCTCCAGCGTGCATGATATACTTTTTGCCAAATGAATTCATGGCTCCCGCTAACCAAGTTGTGCAGGAGGAAACGTCCCTGGATATCAATGATGATGAACAGCTTGGGGGATTGATGGCGCAACTGGTATTAGCCAAGTAGGCCACCTTCGACAAACCGGCCAAGAATCAACACATGAGGCCGTTATACTTGAAGGGATACGTCAATGGCAAGCCATTGACTAAAATGTTTGTTGATGGAGGGGCTGCAGTCAACGTGATGTCGTACACTACCTTCAGGAAGCTTTGCATGGGCCCCGGGGATTTGACGCCAACAAGTATAATTCTGAACGATTTTGCTGGAAATCCTTCAGATACCAAGGGCTGCGTGCACGTGGACCTGATGATCGGGTCCAAGACATTGCTCACGACCTTCTTTGTCATCGAAGTCAAAGGAGCCTATAGCTTGCTAATTGGGCGGGACTGGATCCATGCCAACTGCTGCATCCCATCTACCATGCATCAACAACTCATTCAATGGGTAGATGACGATATTGAGGTGGTCCAAGTAGATGATTCAGTGAGCTTTGCAAACGTAGAACCAGCTTTCTGGGGATATCAAGGCATCGATTGTTTCTCAGGGAAAGACTGGGGTGAAGGTCCTGTTGAGCCTGTCAGCATTGATCAACAGCCGATTCAAGCAGTCGGCTCTTATAGTAATTTTTAATGGACAATCCAGTTGATGGAACTGATGGCAAGTTAGGGCAAGGATTCATGTCGTCTGACAAATTGGAAGAAGTTGATATTGGAAACGGTGACAAGCCAAGGCCGACATTTATCAGTGCTAACTTGGAGTCAGGTTTCAGAGAAGAGTTGATTAAGCTGTTAAAAGATTATAAAGATTGCTTCGCTTGGGATTATTCGGAGATGCCTGGTTTGGATCGGTCCATTGTTGAGCATCGGTTGCCAATCAAGCCTGGTTTTAGACCTTATAAGCAACCTCCCCGGAAAATCTACAAGGACGAAGTATTGGCCGATGTGAAGAAGGAAGTTGAGAGATTGCTTGATGCAAACTTCATTCAGCCATGCAGGTATGCGGAGTGGATTTCTAACATCGTCCCTGTCTACAAGAAAAATGGAAAGATGAGGGTTTGCATAGATTTCAGGGATTTAAATAGAGCTACTCCTATGGATAGGTACCCAATGCCTGTTGCCGATTTGTTGGTTGATGCTGCTGCTGGACATAAAGTTATTAGCTTCATGGATGGTAATGCAGGGTACAACCAAATTTTCATGGCAATAGAAGATATATCGAAGACGGCCTTCAGATGTCCTGGTCACATAGGCCTGTTTGAGTGGATAGTCATGACATTTGGGTTGAAAAATGCCGGTGCAACTTATCAATGAGCCATGAATTATATCTTTCATGAGTTGATCAGCAAAATTGTTGAAATTTACATTGACGATGTCGTGATCAAATCTTTGAATCATGGCTCACATTTGGAGGACGTGAAGAAAACCCTGGAATGCACCCGAAAGCATGGGTTGAAGATGAATCCAAACAAATGTGCTTTTGGAGTATCAGTTGGAGAATTCTTGGGATTTCGGGTACATGAAGGAGGGATTGAAGTTGGCAAGAAAAGCATGAAAGCTATTGATGAAGTTGTCCCTCCAACCAATCTCAAGGAGTTGCAATCACTACTTTGGCAAGATCAATTTTGTGAGAAGGTTCATTTCAAATCTGTCGCAAAAGGTTTTGCCCTTTTCTCCATTGTTGAAGCTCAATAAGGATCAGAAGTTCATATGGGGTGACGAACAACAAAAGGCTTTTGATGAGATCAAACAATACATGAAGGAGCCACCAGTGCTGGTGCCTCCACAGTTGAACAAGCCTTTCAAGTTGTATGTGGCGGCCGATACCCAAACCATTGATAGGCTATTGACGGTGAAAATCCGTCAAACTAGCCATGAGTTTACCTTCGGTGTTGGCATGAGTTTTATACCTTATCCATTGGTACTAACCCCCGTGGTATAACAAGTTCACGTGTGCATGTCGTTTTTGGAGTTTAATGTTTATGCAGGGTTTTAGTGTTGAATGCAAGACTTTTGGGATAAGTTCATCAAGCACCTCATGACAAGACCTTGAAGTCCCGAACAAGTCATGCAATGAAGCAATATTAACTCCAAGAAGCCGGGGACTTGATCCGAGAAGACGACGGACTCCGGGGACCGACCGTAAAAGTGCGTCGAATCTTGCAAGACAAGGAGTTGAGTCCAATTCGGAGAGAAACCGATGACATGGACCTACATGCGAAGGGGGGAAGCATCCGAGAAGCAAGGGAACCGACCTCGGGCAAAGGAGCCCGTGGGCCGGGCCTAAATGGGCCCGGGCCGGCCGGCCCCGGTCCGGTCGGCCCGGTGCCCATTTAGGGCCCAAAACCGTCGCCCTTTGCCCTAGCCGCCAATCGGGCTATTTATAGTCCCCCGACCGAGAGCCACGCAGAGGAAGATTTCGTCTTCGGCCGCCGAGAAGCGAGAGAAGAGAGGGACACCATCTAGGAGAGGAGAGGGTCGAGCTAGTTGACTAGGGTTGCCCTAGCCGACGTGGGAACCTTGCACGGAAGACCACGTCGGAGTTCCGGAGCTAGAAGCAAGATCAAGGAAGGATCCGGTGGTGATCTTGTGTATGTATCATTGTTATAGTTGAATTATCAAGTTGAATCTTTTCTCAGCGATCAAGTGTTTCCTCGAAGATTTCGTTTTTCGATCGGCTTTGCTTATTCCAATTCTATTCTCGAGATAGATTACATAGGGTGTTCTTGTAGCCGCGGTGGCTAGAGGTACACGCCGGATCTTCCGAAAGAATCTCGACTTGTCTTTTGACTCGCCCTAAGCTCCCCGCATGAATAGGGATACGTTGTGACAGAACGGGGGTCTCGAAAGGCGGATGTTTTCGGATTTGGACGGGAAACCACGATTTAAAGAGGCTTTTATTAAGATTCGATTTGCTACTTCTTCTTTTGCTTGGAACTTCAACAAAAGGCTTACCCCGATCCCTCTAGATCGGTTTATCTACCCAATCTTACTTTGTTTTCTCCGGTTTTTAGTAGATTAGATCTGTTTTGTTTCTTTTACTTAGATGCATTAGGTTCTTTATTGAAGATTGCGTTATTTGGCTTTAATAGATTAAGTCTTGCGTCACACATTTGTTCCACGGATTCGATACCTTGGGTTCACCACTCGAGGGAAGAAGGGTCCCTTGACTACGACGGGAGACTTGTACGCTTGCGAGTCACGAATGAACTTTGATACAATTATTAACCGTCAACAAGCCCCTTCTTCTGGCGCCGTTGCCGGGGAACAAGTGATCAAGATTTGATTTTTTATCGCTTTTTTTGTAATTTTCAGTACTGATTTTATTTTATTTTTGCATCTACTAAACTTCAATCATCCTCAAAATACATCTAATCTAGTTTGTCTAACTCTAGTCTTTATAGATTTGTTTTGTTTTCTAGTTTTTTTTGCATACTTTGTTTATTGCTAACCCTAACAGGAGATGGACGGCTACCTCTCCAACAAACCCAATAATTTTGTGGATGATCCGTAAAAACTTTACGAAGCTAAGGAGACGCGAAGCACATCAAGCTAAAAAGCCGGATTTTGTAGATTCGGAGTCGGAAGACGAAGGATCGCGAGGAATCTCCGGAGAATTCACCACCTCAAAGTCCGCGGGAGAATCGACTTCCACCAATGGGTGACCAACCACCGGAAGAACGCAAGATTGGGGAGCTATGCACCCCAGACATCATCGACCTACCAATCTTGAACCTCGAGGAGATCGGAATACCGTTCGAGATCAAGACCTCAACAATCCGCATGGTGCAACATTCACCCTTCACCGGCAAAGAGGATCCGAACCTTCACCTCCAAGCATTCATTCAACTATGTCAGACTTTCAACATGGATGGGGTGACTCAAGATCAAATGAGGGCAAGGCTTTTTCCGTTTTCACTACTCGGGAAGGCTTTGCAATGGTTCCACTCTCAACCGGCGGAGACGGTGCAAAATTGGAACACGTTGATGAAGGCTTTCATGAAGGAATACTACTCACCGGTAAAACTCAAAGCTTGCGTAACAAGATTGCCACCTTTGTTCAATATCCTACAGAAACTATCTCGGAGGCATTCGAGCGCTTCAACGAGTACACCCGGGCGGTTCCACATCACAAGTTCCCGAAAGAAGACCTCGTGCAAAAGTTCTATCAAGGACTCACCATGGCGTAAAGGACGATCATCGATGCATCAGCGGGAGGATCTATCATCGAGCTTACACCGACGGAAGCTTCACGTTATTCAAGAAGGTCGCGGATAATGATACGTGGGCGTCGTCCGGGCACCTACATCCGGCTCAACCCATGGGGAACATCAAAGGAGTCTTGCAAGTGGAGAAGGAAGACATACTTGAAGGCAAGATCGACTCGCTCATGAGGAGGTTGGAGAAGATGGAGATAGAAAAGAAAGAGGCTCAAGACTTGAAGGCCGCCGAAGCAAGGTCCACATGCGAAGAATGTGGAGAGTATGGCCATGTCCGCAAAGATTGTCCGGAGGAAGCCAAAGTGCTCGACTACATGAGGAAGGGAGAATTGCCGAACTTCCGCTACGGGCAAGGTAGGCCTCAATTTAATGCAAGCTCATCTATTCCTAACGCGGTTCCACTTCGGATACAATTGAAGGAGTTCATGGATGAGCAAGCTAAGATCAACAAGGACACCGTCACCAAGTTCAAGACCATAGACAAGGTGTTGGAGAACATCGATAGCAAAGTGACGGAGGTCGGAAGTTCCAATCATCAAGTGCTCAACATGATGAAGATGCTCGAGACGCAAGTTGGACAACTTGCGGGCGCCTCACTAATGATGAAGGGAAGCTTCGGGACAACCCAAATGTCCCGAATCGGCGAAGGCCATTCAAACACGTTCGGGGAAGGAGACCGAAGATCCGAATGTTCCGCGGGAGCAAGGAAGCTTAAACCATCCATCGAGGTGGAAGGAGCTGCTAAAGAGAAGGTTACGGGGATCGTCACCGAGGAACCCGAATTCGAGATGCCGGAGGATGACATGAGGATACCGCAACTCAAGCCACGCTACTTCCGAGGTAAACTTGACAACCACTTTGAAAAGTTTGTGGAAGTTGTGCGTAGACTTAGCATCAACATGCCATTACTAGATGCCCTACAAGTACCTATATATTCTCGTTACTTTAAAGATATACTTGCAAATAAATATGAGATAGCAACACTCGGGGTAGATCATGTCAAAATGTCCGAGGAGTGTAGTGCAGCTATTGCTTATGGGCTAGAGAAGCAAAAAGACCCCGGGTGCCCTACAATTCCATGTTCGGTTGGTTCTTTCAACTTCGAGAAGGCGTTATGCGACCTTGGAGCTAGTGTGAGTGTCATGCCGAGGGATGTGTTCGAGAAGCTACGCCTACCGATGGAGCCTACGGGAATATGTTTGGAGTTGGGTGACAACTCCATTCGCTATCCCTTGGGCATTGCCGAAGATGTACCCGTGAAGATTGGACACCACTTCATCCCCGTCGACTTCGTTGTGCTCGAGATGGGAGAGAGGGAGAAGCCGCCGCTCATCCTAGGGAGGCCGTTCCTCAAGACCGTGGGAGCAACTATTGATGTTGGCAAGGGGGAGATCATGTTCGATATCAACGGAGAAAGGAGTTCCTTCAAGTTCCGTCCAAGGATTGAGGCATGCAACATGATTGGAGTGAAGGGAGAACCAAAACAAACGGAGGCGCTGAAAAAGAAGAAGGAGCCGAAAAAAATGAACGTAACGAAAATCAAAGAAGGTGTTGCATCCGTCAAGAAAAAGGAAGAGAAGCAGACTGTGAAGACCAAAAAAATGACTAAGCCAATTAAGCCAGAAGTCAAGCCCACGCCCAAGATGGTGCGGAAGTGGGTACCCAAGATTGCAACGCCCGCAAAGAGCGTTGATCCGGAGTAATCAAGTGAAGAAGTCTAGCTATAGACTATAAACGAAGCGCTAGGCGGGAGGCAACCCGTTTCGTCAAGTCAAGTCAAGAATAAGCTACCGGGAGGACAACCCGATTCCAGGTTTTTCGAGTATTTTTAATAATTTAGTTTTTGAGTTTTATTACGCAAAGACATTAGACTTAGAAGTGGTTGAACAATATTAGAGACATAATTCTTGTTTGAATGTTTGCTTTATCATAAACCCTTTGCATGAACCCTCCTATGTGCTTGTTTGATTCTTTTCTTTTCGAGAAACCCCTCAACCAAATAATTTCAGAACCTTAGCTCAACCTTTCACCCTCATTATGGTACTGAGGTTGGCTTATTTTTCATGCTAAAACCACACGAGTAGAGCCACGATTTATATTCAAGTGTTATAAAAATTCAGCACGTGGTAGGACTCGCGTGAACCTAGAAATCAAAGCTTTTGGTTGGTTTTAAAAATCTTTATCCTTGGTTTCTCTAGGATTAGAATTTTTCTAAGCCTATTCTAATTTTGCTTCATTCAAAATCTTTCTTATTTAGCCAAAATTAGAACCTAAACCTATGCCCCCATGATCAAGCCGGGAAAACGTTCGCTCTCAACCGATGAAAGCAAACTTTACCGGTAAGACCAAAATCGACGTAGTCGAAAAATATTTTCGACTTACATTTGTTTTTAATGGTTTAAAAAATTCTCTAAAATTATGCTCGAGCTCTTGCATGGCTCTGAAAAAATATTTTAAAATTCGAATTAGGGGAGTGCTTAACCTTAAACACACCTAAATGGAGGCAATCAAGTTTGAATTAATCATGCATGCACCATTGGATTCCCTTTTATCAACTTTCACCAATTCCACATGCAAAGGACAAGCATGGTGGGCAGCAAGCATCAACTTTGCAGGATTTTCATGGTGGCATGTGAAGCAAGTGGAGCTAGGGAGCATGGACATGACCCAAAGCATGGAGCATCAAGTGGGAGGACCAATAATTCAAGAAAAGGAGTGGACGAGAGCGTTTGGGGCGGTGCAACTCGTGGAGCACGCGGGCGAGGAAAGTTGCAGAGGCGAAATGATCGTGCCGGGAGAAAGACGCGCCGAGGAGGAGCCGGAGGACCCCCGGGCCGGCCGGCCCAGGCCGGCCGGCCGCCCGCCCTATAAAAGCAGCCCCCCGGCGCCCGTCTTCGCGCAGCAAGCTTCCCTCTCCTTCCTTTGTTAGTGTGTTCAAGTTTGTGTGCTCAGAACCTCCGTAGACTTAGCCAACCATCCCAAGCTTGTTAGCTCAAGAAAAATCCACATCCTTAATCCACTCAAAGTCCACATCGGAAGCAAAGAGTTTAAGTGCCTAGTTTACCTGTTGCAACCCGGATTTTTAGTTGAAGAAAGAGTGCAGCAACCATGTGGAAGAAGACCACAAGTCTCTTCTCTAAGAAGAAGAGTTCGTCGTCGTCCAAGCCGTCATCAACCACGTCTTCGAGGAGGCACTCGGTTTCCGAGTCTCCCCGGAGCATGGAGACGGACACGGCACCACCGAGGAGGAACGACGCTCTCCTCCTTGGTGGTATGAGGGCTGCGAGAAGCACTTCCATGAGGTTCACCGAACCTCGTGGGCACACGGAGGAGCAGCCCGCGCCACCACGACGATCGACTCGCTCAACCGCACCACCTCCTTACACCCCGACACAATCTTCGTACGGCTTCATCATCTTGTCGGCGGAGGAGGAGGATAGGCTCGCAAATCTTGAGAAGAGGCTTGTGCCAAACGTCGAGTTCGACGACCAAGCACTCCACACCTTGGGTTTTCGCACCGACATATACTACATGTTGGGGCACCTCGGGTGGGTTCAGTTCTCCAACGGAATATCGGTGGATACCCACTTGGGTTACGCCTTGGAAATTTTAATGACTATTGCACCCATCGTTGATGATGATGGGGTGCAAAGCTTGTCATTCCGGTTGGAGGGAATCGAGCAAGTGGTTCCCTACGAGCACGTTAGGGAGCTGCTTGGATTCCACAAGGGAGCTCCGGAGAAAGTTGACGTGCCTCCCGGCATGTTGGCGGAATTTTGGGGCATGATCTCCGGAGATGCCCATCAACAACGCAAATGCATCCGCAACCCCATTATCCGGATATTTCACTCTTGGATGTGCAAGAGGGTATTGGGGAGGATGAGGGAAACAAAGGTGACCGACACGGAATTGAATTGGCTATACTCGGCTTTAATTGCCAGGCAGCCAATTGACCCCTCTTACCTCATGATCAACCGTTGGTGTTGTGAAGCAACATCGGGGGCGGTGATATTGGTTCGGGGTGTTACCTCTCCATGTTGGCCTTTTCCTTGCGACCGGGGATCGCAAGAAACCCCGCTCACCTTTTGCGTGGTACCTCTCTCGGTTTTGAGTACTTGCGGCAAGGCAAGTACATTAGTGGAGATGAGAGAAGAGGTTATCGATTGGCCATTGTGAACCTCCCCCTTCCGGATGAGAGGCTTAGGCTTTTCACCGAAGGAAGGGAAGATTGGTTGGAAGAGGGACTACTTGTCCCCGCAAGGAAGAACAAAAGAGGAAGAATCGTAGAGGAGGGAACATCCTCCGCACAAGCGAGTGGAGCACAACCCAATGTGCAACCATTCGGCGGAGTTCCTCCTCCGCCAAGTTATTACGGAGGGTCTCAACAACAAGCATGGGGGGGGTGGTGCACCGGTACCCCCACAAAATTATGTTGTGCCCAACGCTAACTTCGCGGAGTCCTACGCTCATCATCCCCAACCACAACAAAGCATGGCTATTATTGGAGGGTATGCTGCAAGAAATGCTCAAAATATCGCAGCCATCCAATCCAACGCAGCTCAACTCGGTGAAGGCAACGCAAATATTGCCTTTGAACTTGGACGCCTTCACCTTGTGGAGCCAAATCAATTCAACGGAGGAAGCGTTCATTCATATTATGAGCAAGGGTATTATTATCAAGACTACCAACAACAACCACCGGCGGAGGACTAGAAGATTTAGGAACTTTAGTTTTCTTTTCTTTTCTTTTTTCTCTGTAATTTTCAGCTTTTGCTTATGTGTGTTTGCGTAGTATTTTTCTGTTTTTATTTAAATTTCAGCAAGCATGTTTGTTTATTTTCAGTGTGTATTTCAACTTGATATCACCATTAATAAAGTCACCACCTTGATTATATCATTGGAAAAGTTGCAAAATTCATGCCATGATGATGTATGATTAAAATTGCAGCTTTGTTCATCTTTGTAGTTGATTTATGCATGTTTAAGCTAGTGCTCTCTTAAAAATGCAGATCTGAATTTATTTAAATGCTAGCTTAATTTTCAGCGGAGGTTATGATTAAAATAAAGACCCATAGTGTTTTATGTGCTCTCAAGTTATGAATAGATTGAAGATGTCTTTTATGCTCAAAAATATTGCTAACCTTGTCACAAATATCACTTGTGTGTTGCTCAACCTATCCAAAGCCTTATATATATTTGAGTGCATGAACCTTAGTGTACAAGATTTATTTTTGAGTGAGTTATTGCAGGCCATGATTTCTCTGGCCCGAGACTAAGAAGCTGGTCATTCCGTTTTTGCGTATCTATCTTTTTGCTAGCCTTTTATCCGTGCATTGTGTATCCCCGCATCGGTGATCTCACAAACTTCGCCGGATATCCACCCTTAAACCAAATATCATCTTTTTGTGATTACCTCCTTGACCACAACCTATCATTGAGGATGGATCATCAATTCAAGGAAGATCGCAAGACGGTGCCAACGTTGAAGATTTCAAGTATCTCTCCAAGGAAAAATATCTCCGTACCTACCTTATTTTTCGCCTCTTTGCTCGAGGAACGTCTAAGCATGGGGGAGGAGGTAGGTACGGTGCAGTTTTAGAGTTCAAAAGGGAGTATTTTAAAAATATATATATAATGATGAAAGAAAAAAAATCCAAAGGTGATATTCATGACTTTCAAGGTATAAAAAAAATCAAAACTTCGGGATAGTATATAGTGATGAATAAATGACGAGGAAAGAAAAAAAAAAGATGAATGAATGAAAGAAAGAAAAGAATGAGAAATATAAGAAAGGAAAAAAATATATTTGTGCGTAAAGTGAACTCCCCGGTTCTCTAAGAGTGCATTCAAGGCTTCAAGATAAAAAGATCCATTCTCATTTTCCAACCATGTGCAATCCGATAACGAGGACTTCTCTTGTGCCTTGGGATCACTCTTTGCCATTTGCACATGTCCACTCATCTAAAGTGTGTGTATTTTTCTCTTTCCCCTCCTTGATTTAACATTAATTTCCAATGACCTTTTTGACGAGTCTCGGTAAGACCATGAGAAGCTTGTCTTGTTTTGACAACACCTCATTTATAAATTCTTGTTAGGACTAAACTTTCCCAAAGCTCCATATAAAGCCTACCACATATATATGAGAGGGAAAGGAGTAGAATATATAGGTTTGAGAGACAAGTGAGATGAGAGTTTATGAGCAATACACGAGATGATTTAAATTTGTGAATTTGGTTTAGCTTTTCTTATCTCGTTCTTCATTTCAAAAAAATTCGAGATCCATTTAAAACTTTGTGAGCATATTAATACTTGTGGGATAAGCTTAATAAGAATCTACCCTCTCGTGGAGATGAAGGCTAGCACATTATGGAACTTTAATAAATTAAAATTTTGAGAGCATTATGTTTTCTCATGTGTAATCAAGTGCAAAGTTTAAACATTGTTTAGCAATGATGATATCCATCGAAGGCTTACTCGAGGACGAGCAAGGTTTAAGCATGGGGGAGATGTTGACGGTGAAAATCCGTCAACCTAGCCATGAGTTTACCTTCGGTGTTGGCATGAGTTTTATACCTTATCCATTGGTACTAACCCCCGTGGTATAACAAGTTCACGTGTGCATGTCGTTTTTGGAGTTTAATGTTTATGCATGGTTTTAGTGTTGAATGCAAGACTTTTGGGATAAGTTCATCAAGCACCTCATGACAAGACCTTGAAGTCCTGAACAAGTCATGCAATGAAGCAATATTAACTCCAAGAAGCCGAGACTTGATCCGAGAAGACGACAGACTCCGGGGACCCGACCGTAAAAGTGCCGAATCTTGCAAGACAAGGAGTTGAGTCCAATTCGGAGAGAAACCGACGACATGGACCTACATGCGAAGGGGGAAGCATCCGGGAAGCAAGGGAACCGACCTCGGGCAAAGGAGCCCGTGGGCCGGGCCTAAATGGGCCCGGCCGGCCGGCCCGGGGTCCGGTCGGCCCGTGCCCATTTAGGGCCCAAAACCGTCGCCCTTTGCCCTAGCCGCCAATCGGGCTATTTATAGTCCCCTGACCGAGAGCCACGCAGGGAAGATTTCGTCTTCGGCCGCCGAGAAGCGAGAGAAGAGAGGGACACCATCTAGGAGAGGAGAGGGTCGAGCTAGTTGACTAGGGTTGCCCTAGCCGATGTGGGAACCTTGCACGGAAGACCACGTCGGAGTTCCGGAGCTAGAAGCAAGATCAAGGAAGGATCCCGGTGGTGATCTTGTGTATGTATCATTGTTATAATTGAATTATCAAGTTGAATCTTTTCTCGCCGATCAAGTGTTTCCTCGAAGATTTCGTTTTTCGATCGGCTTTGCTTATTCCAATTCTATTCTCGAGATAGATTACATAGGGTGTTCTTGTAGCCGCGGTGGCTAGAGGTACACGCGGATCTTCCGAAAGAATCTCGACTTGTCTTTTGACTCGCCCTAAGCTCCCCGCATGAATAGGGATACGTTGTGACAGAACGGGGGTCTCGAAAGGCGGATGTTTTCGGATTTGGACGGGAAACCACGATTTAAAGAGGCTTTTATTAAGATTCGATTTGCTACTTCTTCTTTTGCTTGGAACTTCAACAAAAGGCTTACCCCGATCCCTCTAGATCGGTTTATCTACCCAATCTTACTTTGTTTTCTCCGGTTTTTAGTAGATTAGATCTGTTTTGTTTCTTTTACTTAGATGCATTAGGTTCTTTATTGAAGATTGCAGTTATTTGGCTTTAATAGATTAAGTCTTGCGTCACACATTTGTTCCACGGATTCGATACCTTGGGTTCACCACTCGAGGGAAGAAGGGTCCCTTGACTACGACGGGAGACTTGTACGCTTGCGAGTCACGAATGAACTTTGATACAATTATTAACCGTCAACATAGGCCCTGTTGACAGATAAAAGACGTATCCCTCTACGATCCGCAACCGTACGGACCCCACACCTTTTTTCACCACGGGATTCCCAAGGTTCTTGTCAATCCGCGGAGCAAGGGGATTACAAGCGTTTAATCTACAACGACACACTAGCTACTAAAACCCTAACTATTATTATGCTAGAAAACAACTAAACTACACTAGAGAGAATGATTAAGATATCAAGATAAAAGATACTCGCCCACGGGTCTACGATACTAGAGCATGCAATCGCTTAAAGACATGAAAACCAATCTAATCTATCGGGGTTGTGACCACGGTTTCGCCCTTTCCCTCCTCTCGTTCACCGTCACTACGCGAAGGTATTCATGACTAGACCTTTGATGGACACGGCGTATTGAATGGATCCAAGGAAGCATTGGAGCTCTACTCCCTTTACGGCATGGTAGCTAACCTTAAGCATTAAAGTATATTCAACACAAGATGATAGATAGATAAACCAACAAATTGCGATTACATCTCAAGATCGATTACAACCCATGGACGAACGAGAAGATTACCCCATCAAGGTGCTGATCATGGCACTGTTGATCATGGTTTCCCCTCCGCCGGTGTCTTCCTCCTTCTCCACGAGAGGGTGCTTCCTTCGAGGTGGTTGATCTCCCTCCCCGGAGATCCTCCTCCTCTCTCTCTAGCTTGTGGATGGCCTTCTCGGTGCGAATGACTCTTCTCCCGTGTTGGCGGCGCCTGGGCTTTTAGGGTTGAAGATCCTTCGAGGGCAAGGAAAACGGGACCGAACCGGTGCGGGGGCGGGGCCGGGCCGGGCCGGCCCCCGTCGGGCCGACCGGATCCCTCCTTTTTGGTGTTTGTGATGACTCTCCTGTGTTGGCGGCGCCCGGGGCTTTTGGGTTGAAGATCCTTCGGGGCAAGGAACGGGACCGGCCCGGTTCGGTCGCCCCTTTTGCTCCGTGGGTCCTTATGCACTTATGTACTTTGCCCCCTCCACTTGCATGATTTTGATGATGTTATCCTCGCGTCCAAGTTGGAGGTTCTCTTCGCATGAAGTTCGATCTTTTACGCTTCAATCCCCGGGGGTGTTCCTCATAGCACTTCGGTCCTTGCCACCTTTGGAAGTGATTTCATCAAGCTCATGAACACGAACAAGACTCCGTAAATGCTCCTTTGAACTTGTTGCGAATCCGTCCTTTATGTCCATGTTTTCCTACATAAACACAACACTTCCAAATGCATGCACAAAGATGAACTTGTTATATGATTAGTATGCCTAGTGGCGGGTTAGTTCCATAATCAAATCCAAACCAAAGTGTAATGAACATGCTAGGTGTACCAAAATACACCGTCAACATCTCCCCCACGCTTAGCTCTTGCTCGTCCTCGAGCAAGTACTCGTAAAAGAACTTCGACCAAGGTGTTGTAATCATATACCACTTATCCTTCTTCACAAGTTAGTCAATCCCTTCATCTTTAATACATAAACATAATGTAATGATCATCAAACATAAACATGGGCGTTTAGAATCTTTACCACGTCAAGATTTACCCCGCAACTCAAACTCTTCACTCAAAGTCTTCAATTTCAGCCATTCTTTGCTTCCATCGGAGGGTTTTTATGATTTTAAAAACAAAATTCCTGCAACAAGTATTAGACAAAAAACATTTCTCCAAGCTCTCTCAAGTCGCTCATATGAAGTGGCTATCCTAACCAAATTTTATAAAACTCTCACCTCCCATTAATCTCTCATATATCATGTAAAGTGGAGCTATAGGTAGGGCTAGCGCAATCAACACAAGTATTGTCAAACTAAGAACTTTCTCTAATGGTTGTCTACCTTTCAAAGCCAATGATCATGAGAATTAACCATATGTAGGGATATCAAGGATGAGAAGATTTAGAATGGTGGACATGTGCAAGGGCAAAAGAAAATTGTGACTACAAGGCACCGATGACGTCCTCGTTGTCGGATTGCACATGGTTGGAAAAAGAATGAAAGTTTCGTCTCTCAACAACGTGACATCCTTCCTTACACTTTATTTTTTTCTTTTCTTTCACTTGATCCATCCTTCTCATATCTTTATTGCTACCTCATCTTTTTCTTTTTCTTCTTTCATTCACATATTTTTTTTTCTATCTTTCTTTCTTTTCCATACACATACTTTTTCTCTTTATTTTTCTCTCTCTTGACAACTTTTCAAAGCTTTCAATTCTCTCTTTCCTTGCATGCATACAATCTGAAATTTTAAATAAATCATGCTATAGACGAGACAAAACTTTGAAAATAGGTTGTGTTCAAGGAATACGATGTACAAAAGAGATGTATAGGGTTGGGTATGGAATTCGGCGATGTACGTGACTTCCGTTGTGAAAGTCACGTAACCGAATATATGACAAGGCTAGCAACAAAAGATAAGCACAAGAACATGATCATTGCTCGAAATTAAAACTTACCAAGAGAGAAGGGTCCTAGCCTGACTCATCGTGCTAATCACACTTATGGTGGAGCGAAAAAAATAAATTTGGCTTTGGATAGGAATTTTTTCTTACTCTCAACTTGGAAAAAGAGGTTTTGCTAACCTTTATTACAAGGGTTTTAAGATAATTTTCAGAACTGAAATCCTCCAACTTTTAGCATTGAACATAGCACAACTAACATGTGAAGCTCAAGATCGAAGTGCGGTATGGGTACTTTAAGTAGTAGCAATTCCACTAAGCACCACAAGAACGTTTTTCAAACCACATACTTATGTTCATATATCAAGAATCGAAGATTAAACAAACAAGTGAATAAAGATAAGCAATACATAAAACACAAAGATATATATAGACTCTTTTTATTTGATTTTCTTTGACTCAACACTAATTTAAGACACTTGCAAAAAATTTAAAACACACTCAATAACTAAAGACTCATTAAAACGCTAAGACTCTCACGTGAAGATTAAATCGAACCAAAACTTGAAGTTCAAAAGCTAAGGCTAGCGAGCTAGCTCTCCCCCACGCTTAAAACATACGACGTCCTCGTCGTATCTTACAAATTCCTAAGGGGAAAACTAGATCTAGTGGTACTTCAAGCAAGTATTGCACCACTTGCCTCTCATGTTTCCAACCATGCCGAAAATTTTGCGCACGTTACGGTTAAGGAACTTGAAATTGTCTCCAACTACGTGCTCCAAATCCTCCATAAGCTGCTTCATCGCTTCCATGGCTTGGAGACATTCATCGGCCGACGTGAAGAGATCCCCGATGGATTGACGGCAAGTTCGACAACACATCGGATGCAATCCGAAGGGGTCTTCATCGCCATAGTCTCCACCGTCGTCACCGCCGTCGTCGCCACCTCCATTGTCGTTGCCGCTCTCGTTGCCATCGTTACCGTCGCCGTTGGGGCCTTCGGGAGTCCTCTCTTTGGGATGCTCATCCCAATCGTCATCATCTCTTCCGGCGGCCGCCCACGGGCTCGGGCTGCGATCGTCGGAGTAGTCGCTACCCCCATAATCCTTGGGCTCCGGCGACGCCTCCTTGTAGTCTTTGCGCTTGATGCCTTGGATGCGTGCCGACCTTCGAACGAGCGTAGGGACCTTCTCTCTTTCGACGGGGTTGTGAGATGCAAGAGCTCTGGTCGGGACACACCCTCCGCAATGGATGCGTGCTGTCCTCTTGACGGGTAGCTTGAGCTCGCATCGCCTTGCCTCCTCCATCGATGGCTTCTTGGCTTCTAGCTTCAACTCTAAGCTCCTTGCGGGCACAATGGCTGCTACAAGGGTGCAAAATATTGCTTGAAAGGTTTGATCCTCGAGCTCCCAATTCGGCCAAATAAATAGTCCTGAGAGAAAAGCCCTGGGAACCTTCTTTTCCTTTTTTACACTTCCCTTAAAATTTTCTGACCAAACAAGGAAGTCAAAAAGGAGCAATTCGGGCGAAATTCGGCGTCATCGGCCGCCGGAACCCTCTGGGCCGGTCGGCCTGGGCCGGCCGGCCCACCCTGCCTCGGGGGCCGGGCCGGTCCAGTTTTTTGCACACCACCCTATTTTTTCTTCCTTAGCCCATGGGAAAAAGTTGGCCCGGTAAATCTTCGCGAAAAACTCCAGAAAAGAAAAAGAAAAACTATTTACAGAAATTCATGCCTTGTTTTTCGTCCTAGGCGGGACGTTCGGGCTCTTCCTCCATGGTGAAGACATCAACATGGTGAAGGGGCACAACGTCGGGTTCGTAGTAAACCTTAAGCCGCTGGCCATTCACCACAAATTGATCGCCGTTTATATCCATAATGGTTACCGCTCCGTTGGAGAACACCGAATGCACAACATAAGGTCCGTCCCATTTGCTTTGCAATTTCCCCTTTCCGAAAGTTTTAAACCTCGAATTATAGAGGACCTTATCTCCTTCTTTAAATTCCTTTTTCTTCAATCTTTTATCGTACCACCTTTTGATTCTCTCCTTGTATATGCTTGCGTTTTCATATGCTTTCAACCTCAACTCCTCTAGCTCGCTTATTTGGATTCTTCGTTTCACCACCGCGGCATCGAGATCGAGGTTCATCTCTTTAATCGCCCAATAGGCTTTATGTTCCAACTCAACCAGAAGGTGGCAAGATTTTCCATAGACGAATTGATAAGGGGTCATACCTATCGGTGTTTTAAACGCCGTTCGATAAGCCCATAAAGCTCCGTCTAATTTCTTTGACCAATCTTTTCCTCCCTTCTCTATGGTCTTGTTGAGTATGTATTTTAATTGCCTATTTGATGTTTCTGCTTGTCCGTTGGTTTGTGGGTGATAGGCCATAGAGACCCTATGCTCAATTCCCAACTTGGACAAGCACTTTTTGAAATTCTTCCCGGTGAAGTGAGTTCCTCCATCACTTATGAAGATTCTCGGTGTATCGAAACGGGGAAAAATCACGTTCTTGATCATAGTAATGGACTCTTCCGTGGAAGCTACGACATGGTATTGCCTCTACCCACTTGGATACATAATCAACCATGACTAGGATATACTCAAATCCAAATGAGTTTTTAAAAGGCCCCATGAAGTCTATACCCCATACATCGAATATGTTGATTTGTAAGTTGTATGTCAAAGGCATACAATTTCTTTGAGAGATGTTTCCGGTTCTTTGGCATTCGGGGCATGATGCAACATATCTTTTAGTATCTTCATGCATCTCCGGACAATAGAATCCGCTCGACCATACCTTTGCTTGGGTCCGAAAATGGCTATAGTGCCCACCGTACTCCGCCGAGTGACACTTTCTCAAAATTTCTACCCTTTCTTCTCTTGGCACACATCTTCTCATTACTCCATCATTGCCAAGTTTGAAGAGGTATGGTGCATCCCAAAAATATTTCTTACTTTCAGAGATTATCTTCTTTTGAGTGTTTTTATCTAGATGATCGAGAGGCATCTTTCGAATTGCTCGAATGATATCGATCATCCATGTGTCTTTATCAAGCACTCTATAGAGGTGGTCATCTCTCATCTTGTCTTCTATGGGCTCTTTATCATCTTGTCCACGATTCATCCTAGACAAATGATCGGCCACAACATTTTCCACCCCCTTTTTATCACGAATTTCAACATCAAACTTTTGGAGAAAAAGGATCCAACGAATCAAACGTGGTTTAGCTTCCTTCTTAGCCAAGAGATACTTGATGGCTGCGTGAACGGTGTAAACAATGACCTTCGAGTTCACGATGTAAGATCTGAATTTTTCGAAAGCGAATACCACCGCTAGCAACTCCTTTTCCGTAGTGGCATAATTTAATTGTGCCCCACTAAGAGTTTTGCTAGCATAGTAAACGGCGTGAACTCGACCTTCCTTTCTTTGACCTAAAACCGCGCCTACGGCGTAGTCACTTGCGTCACACATGATCTCGAAAGGTTGGCTCCAGTCCGGAGGTTGGATGATGGGAGCACTCACCAACGCATTTTTCAAGGTCCGGAATGCCGCTAGACACTTCTCATCAAAGTCGAAAGCCACATCCTTTTGAAGGAGATGTGTTAAAGGCTTAGTGATCTTCGAGAAGTCCTTGATAAATCTTCTATAGAATCCGGCATGGCCTAGAAAGCTCCTTAAGGACTTAACATCCGTAGGAGGCGGGAGTTGCTCAACCGTCTCTACCTTAGCCTTGTCAACTTCAATTCCTCTCTCGGATATAACATGTCCGAGCACTATGCCTTGCTTAACCATGAAGTGGCACTTTTCCCAATTTAACACCAAATCTACCTCCGCACACCTCGTAAGGACCTTTTCTAAGTTTGCTAAGCAATCCATGAACGTCTTCCCGTAAACGGAAAAATCATCCATAAACACTTCAATAATTTTTCGATGAATTCCGAAAATACGGCCATCATGCAACGTTGAAAAGAGGCCGGAGCGTTGCATAGGCCGAAGGGCATCCTTCTATATGCAAACGTTCCGTAAGGGCACATAAACGTTGTCTTATGTTGATCTTCCGGGTGAATGGGAATTTGCATGAATCCCGATTATCCATCGAGAAAGCAAAAATAAGTGTGGTTTGCTAACCTCTCGAGCATCTCGTCAATGAACGGTAGGGGGAAGTGATCTTTCTTCGTCGCTTTGTTAAGCTTACGATAATCAATACACATCCGCCACCCGGTCACGGTTCTTTGCGGTATCAACTCGTTCTTCTCATTCTTCACCACGGTCAAACCTCCTTTCTTTGGTACACAATGTACCGGGCTCACCCACTCGCTATGCGGAACCGGGTAGATGATTCCGGCATCAAGTAACTTGATAACCTCTTTCTTTACTACCTCTCGCATGGCATGAGTTAGCCTCCTTTGGTGGTCCACTACGGGCTTACATTGGTCTTCCATTGGTATATGATGAGTGCAAAAGGCTGGGCTAATACCTTTGAGATCATTTATCGAATATCCAATCACCTTCCTATGTTTTTTTAATAAAATCAGCAACGCTTCATTTTCTTCGGGACTCAACTCGTCGCTCACAATGACTGGATAAGTTTTGTCTGGGCCCAAAAATTCATATTTTAATCCCTTGGGCAAAGGTTTAAGGTCTACCTCGGCACTTGTGGCTCCTCGGGTTTGATTTCTCCTATGTCTTCGAATTTCTCTTCCTCCACACTACCATCATGCGGCTCTAAGACTTTTGTTGCTTCCTCTAGTTCTTCATCTTGTTGATTACTAATTTGATTTTTTATTGCTCTTTGCAGCGGGTCTCTAAGGGTTTCAACAAAACAAAGACTATCTATCTCTTCTACTTCTTCATCTTCGGGAGGAAAGGGTGTGAGGTGTTTAGAAGCACGAACAAAATTATATGTGTACTTTGTTCCATTAAGGTTCATTGTCACTTTGCCTTCTCCGGCATCTAACACGGCATCAACCAACTTAAGAAAGGCCTACCTAAGATTATGTGATCATGATTACTATGGTAAGCATCAATAACAAAGAAATCGGTTGGTATATAGTTTCTAGAGATTTTTACTTTCATGTTGCAAGCAATACCTAGAGGTTTGATAGTTCTACCATCTCCCATAATTAATTTCGTTGATGTTGGAGCTAAGTCTAGGTTATGGTCTCGAACTTTATCGTAAATTTTAGAAGATAGAACACTTACTTGGGCTCCGATGTCGCATAAAGCCTTGCATTGAACTCCGTTGATCTCGCAACTCAAGTGTGGTGTCGTCTTCTCTTCTTCTTCGGATCCTATCGAGTAGATTTCGGCGAGGCAAGCGTATGGTGATGCTTCGGGCTTGATCCCCATGATTCTCTTCACCTCGGCTATGTGTTCTGGATCCACTATGTCATCTCCAAAGAGCTTTTGAAAAATCTCACCGGTGGTTTCAAGGTCGTATGAATTTTCCGCTTCCTTCTCTGGTGGGAAATCCACTTCCAATGCTCTCGCCAATCCCTTTTGATTAGGGAACGGTCTTCTCTTGTCGAATACTTCTCCGTAATCAATAGGAACCCAATCCATTGGTTCGAACTCCCTTAGTGGCTTCGCGCTTGACATGCTTCTCTTGTTCATCTCCTTTGGTACGGTGAAGTCGACGTTTGGTGTAGTTCTTGACTTGATGTGTTCTTGTTCAAGCTTTTCCATGATTGGTTCCTCTTTTGTGACTTCCGGGGTTGCCTCTTTAGATAAATCAACACACTTCTTCTTCCTTGAATTGTATTCCGGCTCTTCCGCAAGTCTTGTTTCCCAATCTCTTCGCATGGCAGCCGCTTTACTAACTTTTTGTAGAAGTTGGGCGGCTTCCGTGAGTGTTTTCTCCATGAGGTCCCCACCTGCACACATTTCGACGTGCTGCATGCAACTAGGCGTTAGGGAAAAGAAAAATGTATGCAAGAGTACGTCACCGGTGAAGCCGAGTTTTGGTCCTTGTTCGATCAATCCATTAAACCTATCCCAGGCTTGGTCTATCCCTTCCTCTTCTCCTTGCATGAAAGTGATCACTTGCCTCCTTAGATGTTGAACCTTGCTAATTAGAAAGAACTTCTCGCAAAACTTCTTTGTCAACTTGTTCCAATTGCCTTCAACTTCAAAGGACGCAACCGAATACCATGTCTTTGCATTGCCGGCAAGTGAGTAGGGAAAGAGATTCCATTTGAACCATTCATTGGGAACTCCTTCTTGACGCACCGTGTTGCATATTGTCGTGAAATCCCTTATGTGTCTATATGGGTTCTCCGTAACCATCCCTTCAAATGGGTTCGCCGCCACCATCTTGATGATCTTGGATTTAATCTCATACTTGGTCGCTTCGAGCTTCGAATCCGACTCTTGTACTTTTATGTCTTCACATCGAGGGCTAGCGTAATCCCTTAATGATTTCTCTGGTTCTTCAATGAGTTAATTAACGAACGCCATCTAGACAATAAGATAAAAACAAAAACAAAAACGAAACAAGTGTTTTTCTAGATAATATATGTTAGATAAAGCAAATAAAAGATAAACTAAAATATAAAACTAAGTTAGATGCAAATCAAACGATTTAAACTAACTTTCTCCTCGGCAACGGCGCCAGAAAAAGGGGCTTGTTGACGGATAAAAGACGTATCCCTCTACGATCCGCAAGCGTACGGACCCCACACCTTTTTCACCACGGGATTCCCAAGGTTCTTGTCAATCCGCGGAGCAAGGGGATTACAAGCGTTTAATCTACAACGACACACTAGCTACTAAAACCCTAACTATTATTATGCTAGAAAACAACTAAACTACACTAGAGAGAATGATTAAGATATCAAGATAAAAGACACTCGCCCACGGGTCTACGATACTAGAGCATGCAATCGCTTAAAGACATGAAAACCAATCTAATCTATCGGGGTTGTGACCACGGTTTCGCCCTTTCCCTCCTCTCGTACTATCACTACGCGAAGGTATTCATGACTAGACCTTTGATGGACACGGCGTATTGAATGGATCCAAGGAAGCATTGGAGCTCTACTCCCTTTACAGCATAGTAGCTAACCTTAAGCATTAAAGTATATTCAACGCAAGATGATAGATAGATAAACCAACAAAGTGCGATTACATCTCAAGATCGATTACAACCCATGGACGAACGAGAAGATTACCCCATCAAGGTGCTGATCATGGCACTGTTGATCATGGTTTCCCCTCCGCCGGTGTCTTCCTCCTTCTCCACGAGAGGGTGCTTCCTTCGAGGTGGTTGATCTCCCTCCGGAGATCCTCCTCCTCTCTCTCTCTAGCTTGTGGATGGCCTTCTAGTGCGAATGACTCTTCTCCCGATGTTGGCGGCGCCTCGGGGCTTTTAGGGTTGAAGATCCTTCGAGGGCAAGGAAAACGGGACCGAACTGATGCCAAAACTGGGCTGGGCCGGCCGGCCTGGGCCGACCGGCTCGGGGCCCGGCTCGGCCGGTTCGGTCGCCCCTTTTGCTCCGTGGGTCCTTATGCGTTTATGTACTTTGCCCCCTCCACTTGCATGATTTTGATGATGTTATCCTCGCGTCCAAGATGGAGGTTCTCTTCGCATGAAGTTCGATCTTTTACGCTTCAATCCCCGGGGGTGTTCATCATAGCACTTCGGTCCTTGCCACCTTTGGAAGTGATTTCATCAAGCTCATGAACACGAACAAGACTCCGTAAATGCTCCTTTGAACTTGTTGCAAGTCCGTCCTTTATGTCCATGTTTTCCTACATAAACACAACACTTCCAAATGCATGCACAAAGATGAACTTGTTATATGATTAGTATGCCTAGTGGCGGGTTAGTTCCATAATCAAATCGAAACCAAAGTGTAATGAACATGCTAGGTGTACCAAAATACACCGTCAACAGGCCCTTATACAAGAATTTGAAGGAAAGGAGCGGGTAGTAGCGTATCTTAGCCGAAAGTTACTTGATCCTGAGACCAGGTATTCGGCTGTAGAGAAGCTGTGCCTATGTGTGTACTACTCGTGTACAAAATTTCGGCACTACTTGTTGAATGCCGAATGCATTGTATACTCCAAGTTTGATGTAACAAAACATATGTTATCTATGCCAATTTTAAATGGAAGTATTGGCAAGTGGATCTTAGCTTTATCTGAGTTTGAGTTGAAGTTCGAATCGGCAAAAGCTATAAAAGGTCAGATTATTGCCGATTTTATAACTGAGCATCGTGATCCATCGATTGATTTGCTTGAAATTACTCCTTGGGATTTGTTCTTTGATGGATCATCATGCGGTAAAGGTGGGGGAGTAGGGATTCTATTAATTCCACCCAGGGGCGAGATGTTTGAGTTTGCTATCCCTATTCAGCCCACTGTTACAAACAATCAAGCTGAGTACGAGGCATTGCTTAGAGGGCTTCAATATCTGAAAGAGGCCGGGGCTGTTTCAGTTGAGATCTATGGAGATTCAGAGATGGTTATAAAACAATTGAACGGCCAGTATGAATGCAAGAGTGATGCCTTGAGGAATTACTACGAGGAATGCAGGGAAATTTTAAAGAGTTTTCAGCTAGTAATTCTACAGCATATTCCTAGAGAACACAATGAAGAGGCAAACAGATTGGCTCAGAGTGCTTTAGGCTATAGAGAAAATCAAGAAGTGTTTGCCATGGAGGTGTGTGCTTTGGGAGTGGGTCTCACAGAGGATGATTGGAGAAAGGAAATCATTGATTATTTGGAAGATCCATCTCAGAAAGTCTCTAGGAAGCTCAGGTACAAAGCCATAAAATTTGTCCTTCTGGATGGAAGTCTATTCTACAAATCATTGGATAAGGTATTGCTGCGATGCCTGGGTCCAGAAGAAGCAAAGAAGATGATGAGTGAGGTGCATGATGGGATATGTGGAGCACATCAATCGGCCTATCGTATGAAGTGGGTTATTAGGCAAGCTGGATGTTTTTGGCCGATGATGTTGGAGGATTGCTTTGAGTATTACAAGGGATGTCAAGACTGTCAGAAGTTTGGAAATATTCAAAGGGTTTTTGCATCAGCACTAAATCCCATTATCAAGCCATGGCCATTCAGGGGCTGGGGTATAGACTTGATTGGCCAGATTAACCCACCATCTAGCAAGGGGCATAAATTTGTGCTTTTAGCAACAGACTACTTCACCAAATGGGTTGAGGCGATTCCACTGAAGAAGGTAACATCAGAGAACATGGTTGAGTTTGTTAAAGAACACATCATCTACAGGTTTGGAATCCCTCAAACAATTACAACTGATCAAGGAGCCCAGTTTGTGTCCTTGGAGTTCAGGGAGTTTCCCGAAGGCATGGGGATCAAATTGTTTAATTCTTCTCCCTATTATGCCCAAGCTAATGGTCAGGCAAAGGCTTCTAACAAGTTCATGATCAAGCTTATACAAAAGAAGATCGACCAGAAGCAAAAGAGGTGGCATTCGGTACTCAATGAAGCTTTATGGGCTTACCGAATGGCTCCTCATGGAGCTACAAAAATGTCTCCTTATGAATTGGTTTATGGACATCATGCTGATTTGCCTTGGGAAATGCAATCAGATTCTAGGAGAGTGGTTTTGCAAAAGGACCTAAGCTCCAAAGATTACAGTGGCTTAATGATGGATGAGTTAGAAGACTTGCATATGATTCGTCTTAGAGCCCTGGAAAACATTGAAAAGAACAAGCTACGAGTTGCTAAATATTACAACAAGAAAGTAAAGGTCAGGCAATTTGCAGAGGGGGATTTGGTTTGGAAAGCATTACTGCCGATTGGAACCAAATACAGTGCATTCGGCAAATGGTCCCCAAACTGGGAAGGACCTTTTCGGGTGGTCAGATGCGTACCTGGTAATGCTTACATGTTGAAAACTTTACTAGGAGAGGAATTTTCTGCCGAAATAAATGGAAGATATTTGAAGAAATATTATCCTAGCATTGAAATTGATCGTTGATCACAAGCATCGAGATTACATGCATTTGACACAGAAATAGCCGGCGTTCAAGAAGGAAGCCACCTTTAGAACAAAAAATCCTAAACAGGTGAAATGGCCAATACTCAGATGTATTGCCCTTAGCACAAAACTACATTACAGATGCTTCTTGCAGGTTTTTATTTAACAACCCAATTGCTCAGGATCACAAAGGGGTGGGAAGCAGAAGGCCTGGCGTAAGAAGCGAAAGTATGCTTCAGTCCTTTTTTCTTTGCTTCTTCAGCTCCTCCCTCTTCAGTTGTTCCAGGACCACTGTGATGGCAACTTGGAAGCTTTGGGGATGACCATGGCTCGCAGCCTCCATCAGGCTGTCCCAAGTAGCTTTCAGGTTACTGTACCTATCGGAAACATCTGAGACAGAGGAACAGTTGTTGAAGACAGAGACCTGAGCATGGAGTCAAAGTAAAGATGGAAGTTTTACCTCCTACCAATGCCTCCAAGGCCATGCGACGTTCGCGTTCGGCCTGGCAGCGAGCGGTGATGTCTCGAAGATCATGCTCCAGATGCTGAACGCGGCGGCGCAACTGGTGGTTGATCCTCTGTTCTGGCGTGGCGTCCTCTGCTTCAAGGGAGGAGTCGGAGGAGATGCACTCAGGCGTTTCTTCGGTCCCAAAGATATCTTCGGGAAGCAGATCAAGGCTAGAGGAAAACAAGTAGGGATGAACATGAAGTTGCATACGAAAGCAAGAAGCAGATCAAAAGAAAACTCACTCTCGAATGGTGCGCTTCTTTGGTGGGGTGCTATCCTCCTTGATGGGTTGCTTGCCTTCGTCTATGGCCTTGGGGTTTTCTCTTCTGGAGCAGGGGAGAAGATGTAAAATGATGGATGAGTGTGCGAGTGGATTTGCAGGGCACCCCAGCGGGCTATTTTATTGACTGAGAGAGTGCATTGGGAGTGATGACTGGTTGGCATGCGTTATTGGAATACCAAGCGGCAGAGTTGTCCTCTCGAATGCGAAGGGTTTTCATTGAACAGTGCTTATGGATTCCCGAATTGAGGATTTTCTGCGGGTTTTGCACCAAGGGGCATCTATTTTCTCGTATTCGGCTCAAACAAAGTTCCCGAATGCGTTTAAGAAAAATAAGGCTCGCAGTTGCAAACACAACGGAATCATCAAAATGCAAGCATGGAAATTGAAATTCTTTATTTATTGCTGGAGATCAAACATCCCTAGTACAATCTAATCGAAAAGCCTGTTCAGTATAGACTGGGGATGAGTGAGTTCGGCAATGGCGTCGTCGTGGCCATCGGGGCGCTCCAAGATGACCTCGATCTCGTCGATGTCTTCTGGTGCGCCGCCCTGGAAGCCACGCGGCTGGATGGAGTAGTCGACGCCGGTGTGCGTCGCCATGGCGGCCAAGCCCAAAGTAGTGCCCAGGCAAGTGCCGTGAGTAGCCACCTCGTCCACGCGGTTTTCCACCGCGGCAAGGCGCTCCGCCGGCGTGTCTCTACGGGCGTTCACCTTGTCAGCCAATTGCTCCACCAGCATTTTCAGCTGGTTGAGGTCAACGTCACGGGCTGCAAAGTGCAAGGTGATGGTGATTAGTATTGAAAGCCGGATTGGATTGGGGAGCAATTTAAGGGCTGTACCGTCGATGGTTGCCAGCAACTGTTTGCGCTGGTCCTCCCACTCCAGTTCGGCGATGCCGGCCTTCTTGGAGACGTCTTCCAGCTCGCGCTGGGCCACCTCAAGCTCCGCCTTGAAGCGGAGGGCGTCAAGTTCCCCGTAGGGCACGGGGGAGTAGTGGTCCGACTCCGAGGAATCGTCTGGCAGGGGTTGATTCGTGGCCGGCGCAAAGGACGGGTTCCATTGAATGAGCCTGAAATAGAGAGGATCGTCAGAAACAGGGGAAAATCTAAGACAGATCATGGAGAAAGTTGGCGATCATTGCCCAAACTGAGAGCAGATTGCAGATTGGTCAACATTTCCTTGTGGCTCTCAGTTTGGATTTGTTCTCCCTTCGCAGCTTGTTCAGCTTTGGCTTTCTTTTGCTCAACAGCTGGTCGGGTAGATTGACTCTTTAAGGCTCGCCTTATTGCCACGTAACGAATGTCTAGACCAAAGATTGGGTCCAATGAGGCTTTAATGTCTTCAGGGAGTTTTTGGCTGATGGTCTCGAGCATTTCTTCAAAATGATCAACATCTCTGATTTGGTCTCGAGCATCCTTTTGCAGCCAGGCAAAGATTTCTTTGAGTCTTGCCTGGATTTCCTCTGATAAAGCCTGATTTTGAATTCTTCCCTCTCCTGTTTGGGCAGCTGGATCATTCACCACTAGTAAGCTTGATGATGAAGTTTGATCCTGAAAAAGAAATATTGCCGGGTCAGGAATGGTTTGTTAAAAGAAAGTAACAGAGTTGGGTACATGTGCTTGCCTCATGTTTGATTCCCTGAGTTGGGGGAAGGATTTGTTCAGGTTCAAAGGGCGTTTCTTGGGCTACTGGTGGAAGAGGAGTCTGAGGAGCTCTTGGTAAAGCTGAAGCTTCCACTTGAGAGGGGGCTGGTGCAGTCTCTGGCAAATTTGAAGCTTCTGGCTGAGGAGAAGGTGGATTTACCTCTGTTAGGACTGGGGTTTCTGCCTGACCAAGAGGAGATTGAACCCTTAAAGGGCTTGAAGCTTCTGATTGAATTAATGGGTTCATCTCTAGTGAAGCTGGCACTTCTTTTTGAGAAGGGGGTGATTGGGTCCCTGATGAAGATAAAATCTCCACTTGAGCAGAAGATGGTTCAGCGCTTGGTGAACTTGCATGCTGAGGGGAAGAGGTTTCTACAGGGTGATTCACCAATATTTCTTCTGCAAGTGCCAGATTAAGGGTAAATGCCAGTGTGGATAGTGATCTTTGGATGAGAAAAGGAAAGTAATAAAGGTCATACCAATAGATGAAGCATTGGCAGGCTCTGATGCTGATGGCTGCTGGGTTCTAGTCTGAAATTGCACAAGGTGAAATTTGTCAGAGAAAGAGTAATCTTGTGATCAAGAAAGGGGAAGTTTTACCTCAACAGGAACCTTCTTGGTGGTTCTTTTCCTCTTGGCAGCTGGAGGTGTGATCAGGGATAGGCCTTTTCTCTTGTCAGCAGTAGCACTGAAGAGAATTGGGTCCATTGTAGCATACCTGGCCATCAGCTGAGCCAAGGTTGGAGATTTAAATCCTAGAGCTGAAACTAGATATACTGCATTGTAAGCAATTGTCCTGGTTCGAGGGGCAGGCACTGTGTTCTGCAGGGAGTGATCAAGATCATGGTTAGTGGTGAAAAGTATGTCTGATCAAAGGGAAAAGACAAGTCTGTTACCTCTGAAGTTGGCTGAAAATCAGGCATCAACTCCAAGCAGAATGAGTGCACTGGCTCACTAAAGATGTGGTCATGAAATTCTTGCCACCAGGATATGAAGGAGGAATGTACTATTGTTATGGGTGTGAAAGGCTAGGTGTAAAGAGTTGGGCTGCATTCATACTCGAAAACCCTTCTAGCTTGAATGCTGTCCTTGATTTCCTCTCTGTGTTTGAGGAATTCATGAAGAAATAGTCTTGGGCGCATTTGGCCACATCCAAGCTGTCGGGCCATCGTATTTGGCTGATAATATTCATAAGTGCTATGGTTTAACCTCCCTCCACAAAATTCAGCTGGCAAAGGGCATGGGTGGATGAAGATATTAAAGATTTTTGTAGACCTTCCATCATGACAGCCAGTTTCAAAGGAGAATTCACAGGGGAGAGTTAGATTGTCATTGTCCAGATAAGGGAGCCAAAGGGGATCAGGGAAGCCTTTGAAGAAGAGCTCGAAAAGCTGGCTGACATTCTGATCAATGGAAACAGTTGAAGCAGCTTCCCCATGGGTTTGGCATCCTCTGGTGATTTGAGCTTCCCCTTCGTTATAGCTGGATGAAGGGAAAAGCCGGTTGTTGAGGTCAATGTTGACAATCTGGTGCATATACAGCTGCAGCCACATCTGCACGAACCACCAAGGGCCGTTGACACATAGTATCTTCTGGCCAGTGTGCATTTGGGCGATAGTCTGATGGAGCATATGATACACACTACCCAGGAGGTATTTTCCAAGAGGAATACGTTTACCAGCAGCCAAATGCGTAGCCATTGCAATATGATTCTGAGTGGGATCATTGGCTTTACCGCAGAAAATGAACTCGCATGTGCCCACATGTTCAGAAATGCCCTGTATTCAACTTCACTCAGAGGGCCATCTTTCATGTGATTCTGGATATATGATTTGTATCCACTTCCTGATTTCACTCCTGTCTGTCTTGTGGAGCCTTTGAATTCCCAGGGGTACACAGATCCTGAAATGTCAAGGCCGGTGATCATGTACACGTCGGCCAAAGTTGGGGACATTGGGCCATGGCCAAAAAGAAAGGTGTTGACGCCGTTTGACCAAAAATGGCAAGCTACTATCAAAAGATCTTCGTTCTTTGGGGTCTCGGCCAAAGATAGCTCCAAACATTGAGCGATGCGGAGGCTGTCCCAAGTCTTGGTCTTGGCGCTATTATCTGCAAGTACCCTTTTATACCAATTTCTCCAGCCTGCAATTGGGGGCAAAGGCCAGTTCTTGAAGGCGTCTTGCCACAAGGGAGGCCTGGATAAAGCCGCTTTGAAGGGAATTCTCTTGGATTCGGCTGCAATGAACTCGTAGGGATCGGAAGTTCCCACGGAACCGAGTAAATAAGATGTCGAATTGGTCTCAGTGTGAATCAAAAGCTCGGTGGAAAGCTCCTATCACGAAAAGGCAGAGGGAGAAATCTGAAGTAAAGAATCAACAAGGGGAATGCCGAATGAAGCTTACGGGGATGGCATTTACCTGAGCAGCTTGATTTTGGCCCACCATTGAGGATTCGAGCTTTGGGGAAGGATGACCTAGGGTTTGGATCTGGACGGAGGCTCCGATGGATTGCGAGGAGAGAGAATAGGTGTTGAACATATTCAACTTGAAGACGCTGGCAATTGGAGTCAATTTCAGAATAAAATCACTTTTATCCCGTAATTGAAGGGGCATATGTTAACACCAAAATTTGGTACAGGAAGGAGTCTGATTTATGGGCCCAGCTTGGTGAAAAAATCCGTCCGGAAGAAGGAAGGTTTCTCCAAAAAGATTCGGCAGAGGAGCTTGCGGTCGGCAGTTTGCTTCCATTCGGCAAAGGGACTGTTTGCGCTGATTTTGCGGGATTGCGTGATGACGTGGCCCGAGCGGAAGGGACGAATGGATGGATAAGCATTCGCGTTTGGGCGATGAATCAGGTATCAAATATTGTACGCGTAGTCCTCGAGCAGTCATGCCACGACAGGGTATAAATATGAACCCTGGATGTATGTAATGGTAATCGAAACATTCTCATAACAAACCGGCTTTGCGCCAAACCCTTGAGTCCTTTAGTCGTGTCGTCGAGTTCTTCGAGAAGGTTCATCGATCCGTCGACCTCCGTAAGTACCGGCAACCTTGTATCATGTCTAGTATCATGTGGTGGATTTAGATCGTGATGCAAGTAGTCTTGTTACCATGATTAGTATCATGCGGTGGATTTAAGCTTGGTTCAAGAGGGTTTCTTGTTAGATCATGAGCCATGCGGTAGGCTAAGATCTAGCTTGGAGCTAGTTATCGGCTCTATTAGATTTTGGCAAGATCTAATAGATTCATTAAGTTACCTTGTGTTGTTTGAGTTTTTACTTTATGTTTAAATTCATGTAACACTCTTTTGCCCAATTTAGATTGATTTGGATCGGCTTTATCTCGTTTCGTGATCTTTACATTACACGTTCATATCTTGCTTCGAAAGGCACGTGGATCATGAGTTTGTCAAATAGCAGAAACCGAACCAATCTAGTTTGTTACATGTTGCGGGTTCAATCTTGTTAATCTTGTGTGAATCTTGACAGAACCGGGTATCATGCGGTAGATGCAGGTTTTTGGGTTGTCTTAAAGCTAGTCATCTGGTGGATTAGATCTTTAATTCAATCTGATAGGTTTGCCATCGTTGGCAATGTTTGTTCCTTCTTCATGGACCCCGATTCGGCTGTTCAGCCGTATTCGGTTATGCTTTCACGAGTAAAATGTGTTTACAAGTCATGTCTTAAACAGTGTGTGCTTTTAGCTTTCCATATTTAGATCGTATCATGTGGTGGATAGATCTATTTGTGGCTGGTGGTGTGATTTTAAACAAGTCATATCATGCGGTGGATAAACTTGTTTGGCCTCATGCTTGACGGGTTTTAAAGTATCTAGACATGCGGTAGACTAGTGCTTTGGGCCTATGCATGCTTGTTCATTACATATTTGTAATCACTTTTTGCTTTATTTATTGTTTATTGTTATCTATTCTCGAGGATCGGTTATAATTATGAGCACGTGCAATTTGGTCCAAATAAGGGCCGATCTACCGTCATGCTTGCGTCACCCGTTCGGCTATGTTCTATTTTGCGCTTTAAAGCTCCTGAATGGTTTCTGATTTGCTGGCAGATAGCTTTTCATAGCTATATGTCATCTTACATGGCTTTCTAGCCGTAAATATGGAACTGTCTGGTACCACCCGGCAAGTTCCAAGCTTTGGTATTTAACTACTTTGTCTTTTGTTAATTTTCAGGGAAAATTGACTGGCACGCCTTGGAATCCTTTCACGTGTTAAGCTAGCTCATTCAGCTTGCTGTGTGCTTAGCACAGGGTGCGGATTTTGTGTCAATAGATGCGCCTGGCCTTGGACCGATCCGGGGGAAGTTCCCCTCGATCCATCCAGGCGAGGTATTTGGCCCGCCAATCCTCCGCACGGGGGGTTGGCTCTATCTCCATAGCCTCGACCTCGTCTACCCCATAACCCTCGAGCAGGGAGAGCACAAACGTCTCGTTCGAGGGGTCCTCATCCATGGGCTCCGCATCCGCCGGACTTGAGGGAGCCCTCGAGGGTACCTCCGGGCTCGAGGGTGAAGCCTCTAGGTTGACGGACGGTTTCGCAACATCTCGCGCAAAAACGTTCAAGGGGACGGTGATTCGTCCCGACGCAATCTTGGCGAGTTCATCTGCCTCCTCGTTGTACCTGCGCGGGATGTGATTGAGCTCGATGTCGTAGAACTTATCCTCGAGAGCGCGCACAACATTGCAGTAGGCTTCCATCTTATCGTCGTGGAAACTCACATTCTTCAACATGGGGGAGATGTTGACGGTGAAAATCCGTCAACCTAGCCATGAGTTTACCTTCGGTGTTGGCATAAGTTTTATACCTTATCCATTGGTACTAACCCCCGTGGTATATCAAGTTCACATGTGCATGTCGGTTTTGGAATTTAGTGTTTATGCAGGGTTTTAGCGTTGAAAGCAAGACTTTCGGGATAAGTTCATCAAGCACCTTATGACAAGACCTTGAAGCCTGTACATGTCATGCAATGAAGCAAACTTAACTCCAAGAAGTCAGGGACTTGATCCGAGAAGATGACAAACTCCGAGGACCTAACCAGAAAAGTGCTGAATCTTGCAAGACAAGGAGTTATGTCCAATTGGGAGAGAAACTGACGACATGGACCTACATGCAGAAGGGGGGAACATCTAGAAGACACGGGAACCGACATCAAGCAAAGGAGGCCGTGGGCTGGGCCTGGATGGGCCTAGGCCGGCCGGCCCAGCCTTGTCCAGGGCCCAGTGATGCTCCCCTTTGCCCTAGCTGCCATTCGGGCTATTTATAGGCCCTTGACCGAGAGCCACGGAGGATCCAATTCATCATCGACCGCTGAGGAGCAGAGAAGAGAGGGACACCATCCCGGAGAGGAGAGGGTCGAGCTAGTTGACTAGGGTCTCCCTAGCCGACGTGGGAACCTTGCATGGAAGACCACGTCGGAGTTCCCGGAGCTAGAAGCAAGATCAAGGAAGGATCCCGGTGGTGATCTTGTGTATGTATCATTGTCATAGTTGAATTATCAAGTTGAATCTATTCTTAGCGATCAAGTGTTTCCTCGAAGATTCGTTTCTCGATCGGCTTTGCTTATTCCAATTCTATTCTCGAGATAGATTACACAGGGTGTTCTTTTAGCCGCGGTGGCTAGACGTACACGCCGGATCTTCCGAAAGAATCTCGACTTGTCTTTTGACTCGCCCTAGACTCCCCGCATGAGTAGGGATACGTTGTGACAAAACGGGGGTTCCGAAAGGTGGATGTTTTCGGATTTGGACGGGAAACCACGATTTAAAGAGGCTTCTTATAAGATTCGATTTGCTACTTCTTCTCTTGCTTGGAACTTCAACAAAAGGCTTAACCCGATCTCTCTAGATCAGTTTATCTACCCAATTTGCTTTGTTATCTCCGGTCTTTAGTAGATTAGATTAGTTTTGTGTCTTTTACCTAGATGCATTAGGGTTTCTCTTTTACCGAAGATTGAAGTTACTTGGCTTTACTAGATCATCTTTTGCGTCACACATTTATTCCACGGATTCGATACCTTGGGTTCACCACTCGAGGGAAGAAGGGTCCCTTGACTACGACGGGAGACTTGTCATTGCAAGTCTAAACGAACTTTGATACAACTATTAACCGTCAACAAGCCCCTTTTTCTGGCGCCGTTGCCGGGGAACAAGTGATCAATATTTGATTTTTTATTGCCTTTTCTTGTAATTTTCAGTTTTCTTTTTTGTTTTTATTTTAGCATCTACTAAACTTCGATCATCCTCAAATAAATCTAATCTAGTTTGTCTAACCCTAGTTTTCATAGATTTATTTTTACTTTCTAGTTTTTTCATATTTTGTTTATTTCTAAACCTAACAGGAGATGGACGGCTACCTCTCCAACAAACCCGATAATTTTGTGGATGATCCAGAAAAACTTTACAGGCTAAGGAGACGCGAAGCACATCAAGCTAAAAATCTTGATTTTGTAGATTCGGAGTCGGAAGACGAAGAATCGAAGGAATTTCCGAAGAATTCACCACCGCAAAATCCTCGGGAGAATCGACTTCCACCGATGGGCGACCAACCGCAAGAGCTCAAGATCGGGGAGCTATGCACCCCGGATATCATCAACCTACCAATCTTGAACCTTGAGGAGATCGGAAGACCATTCGAGATCAAGACCTCAACTATCTGCATGGTGCAACATTCACCCTTCACTGGTAAAGAGGATCCGAACCTTCACCTCCAAGCATTCATTCAACTATGTCAGACTTTCAACATGGATGGGGTGACACAAGATCAAATAAGGGCAAGGCTTTTTCCATTCTCGCTACTCGGGAAGGCTTTGCAATGGTTCCACTCTCAACCGGCGGAGACGGTGCAAAATTGGAACACGTTGATGAAGGCTTTCATGAAGGAATACTACTCACCGGGTAAAACTCAAAGCTTGCGTAATAAGATTGCCACCTTTGTTCAATATCCTACGGAAACTATCTCGGAGGCATTCGAGCGCTTCAACGAGTACACTCGGGCGGTTCCACATCACAAGTTCCCGAAGGAAGACCTCGTGCAAAAGTTCTATCAAGGACTCACCATGGCGTCTAGGACGATCATCGATGCATCGGCGGGAGGATCTATCATCGAGCTTGAAGGACCGATTAGGCGCCCAGAGAGGGGAGGGGGAGTGAATGGGAGCCGATAAAAATTCTTCTCGGAGGAGATTGAAACTCCGACAAGATGAACTCGCTCGGTCGAACCCCCAAAATCACATGCTCCGCACTTCTACCTTCCGTTTGCCAAAACCACGTAGCCACTGGAGTGCTACTGGTCCTAGGAACAAACACTACCAGCTACCTCAACACACACACACCCACGACAGCGGAAACAACTCGAAAGCCGGCTGTCCAGAGGGGGCGGTTAGACCGGGTATAGGGGGCGGTTAGACCGCCTCCACCAAGCAACCAAGAAATCCTCCGAAACACCTCTTCCGAGCACCAAAATGCACCACGGTTTCACCAACAAAGATCTCTGGTCAAGGCCATGCTAGCTACCAGAAAATTTGGGCAAAAACCAAAACTCCACCCAGGGGCCTAGGGGCGGTTAGACCGGCTACCAGGGGCGATCTAACCTCCTGTACCCAGCAACGAACTCCAAACAAGAACTCCTAGCAAACGGCACGAGAACGACCCGAAATTTCACCCAGACACTCCTCTGATCAAGGCGAACAAACTCACAGAGAAAAATCCGACAAAACAAAACTCTAACCTGGAAAAGCCTAGGGCGGTTAGACCGCCCCCTCCAGGCGGTTAGACCGCCTCTCCCAGAAAAACAGTCTGCGGGTCAAACCCCAACTTCCTCGCGCCCGATCTCCCGAATCACTCCACGGATTGCAGCAAAACTTCGGGAATAGCTGGGTTACCTCCTAGGCAACCTCTACCTCAAAGGAATCGACTCGAATCGCTCACAATCAAGAGGAATCGAAGAAATTGCTTCTCTAGGTCAAGAACTCGCCCAACTCGAAAAACCACCAAATCGAGTCTGATTCAAGAGAGATTTGGGGGCAAAGTCACCAGCCAAAGAGGCACAAGATCCTTATACGTGACACCCACCAAAGACCCCAATAAATCGTCCTCAAAACACTGCCAACAAAGAGCTCCAAAAATCAACACAAAGAAAGACGGGAAAACCACCTTGAGGAACAACGCCGAACCATCTATACATACCATGAAGGTTCGTACAAGGTCTAGCTTGCCACCCAAACATCCATCCCTCTCTCTAGATCTCACATGAAGCTCTCAAGCTAGTCCTAGGAAAAACTAGGGAGAAAAGGAGAACGAAAATGGGAAAACAAATGAGCTAGGGTTCCAAGAGTTGGCTGCCATCCATCCACTCAATGAGTATATATGGAGGCACCCAAAAGACTAAACTACCCTTACTTAACAATAGGGATACCAGCCCCTCATGGGCGGATTTGGAAGTCTTCAGAATTTCTTCATCGGCCGGATGCCCGGCGACCGCAACCTGCTTAGCCTCGACGCAAGCCTCGCGATCCCGACACGTGTCCTCCACTTCGAAGCATCTCCGCGCCAGCGACCAGGGCGGTCGGACCGCCCCCCCCCTGGGCGGTTAGACCGGCCCGGCATCCGACCAGCCCGGGCGGTCCGACCGCCCTCTCCGGGCGGTTGAACCGTCCTGGGTGGCCGCACCTCCTCGTCGAGTCTTCGGCCTCGGTTTTGTGGCTCAACCGAGTAACCCAGTGGTTTTCTGGTGAACCACTGCAAACCCCGCAAACTCGATGTAGCCTCCGCCAATCTCCACTCATGACTTGGCTCCCATGTAGTCCCGGCTCTACCTTGGTTTTGAGGCTCTACCAAGAAACCGTCCACGACTTCATCTTGCTGTTCATGCCACCATGAGGCCCGCACTTGACCCCACTGGCCACCGGGTCCCTCGAACGAAGCCTACTTGTTTTCTCCACACCGGAGGCCTCACCGGCAACGACCTTTCGCGCTTGTTCTTCACCTGCACCAACAAGAGTCAAGCCGCAACCTGCACCTGCAATACTTAGCCAAGAATCAGTCCACACAACGTTGTCAATCACTCATCACACAAGAAAGCGACCATCCACCGGTCCTCAAACCACACATGGTCCTCAGAGCTTACACCGACGGAAGCTTTCACTCTATTCAAGAAGGTCGCGGATAATGACACGTGGGCGTCATCCGAGTGCCTACATCCGGTTCAACCCACAGGGAACATCAAAGGAGTCTTGCAAGTGGAGAAGGAGAACATACTTGAAGGCAAGATCGACTCTCTCATGAGGAGGTTGGAGAAGATGGAGTTAGAAAAGAAAGAGGATCAAGACTTGAAGGCCACCGAAGCAAGATCCACATGCGAAGAATGTGGAGAGTATGGTCATGTGCGCAAAGAATGTCCGGAGGAAGCCAAAATGCTCGACTACATGAGGAAGGGAGAGTTGCCGAACTTCCACTACGGGCAAGGTAGACCTCAATTCAATGCAAGCTCATCCATTCCGAATTCGGTTCCGCTTCGTATACAATTGAAGGAGTTCATGGACGAGCAAGCCAAGATCAACAAGGACACCGTCACCAAGTTCAAGACCATAGACAAGGTGCTGGAGAACATCGATAGCAAAGTGACGGAGGTCGGGAGCTCCAACCATCAAGTGCTCAACATGATGAAGATGCTCGAGACGCAAGTTGGACAACTTGTCGGGCGCCTCACTAATGATGAAGGGAAGCTTTCGGGACAACCTAACAGTCCTGAATCGGCGAAGGCCATTCAAACATGTTCGGGAAAGGAGACCGAAGATCCAGAATGTTCCGCGGGAGCAAGGAAGCCTAAACCATCCACCGAGACGGAGGAAGTGTCTAAAGACAAGGTTACGGGGATCGTCACCGAAGAGCCCGAATTTGAGATGCCGGAGGAAGACACGAGGATACCACAACTAAAGCCACACTACTTCCGAGGTAAACTTGACAACCACTTTGAGAAGTTTGTGGAGGTTGTGCGTAGACTTAGCATCAACATGCCATTACTAGATGCCCTACAAGTACCTACTTATTCTCGTTACTTTAAAGACATACTTGCAAATAAATATGAGATAGCAACACTCGGGGTAGATCATGTCAAGATGTCTGAGGAGTGTAGTGCCGCTAGTGCTAATGGGCTAGAGAAGCAAAAGGACCTCGGATGCCCTACAATTCCTTGTTCTGTTGGTTCTTTCAACTTCGAGAAGGCGTTATGCGACCTTGGAGCTAGTGTGAGCGTCATGCCAAGAGATGTGTTCGAGAAGCTACGCCTACCATTGGAACCTACGGGTATGTGTTTGGAGTTGGGAGATAACTCCATTCGCTATCCCTTGGGCATTGCCGAAGATGTACCCGTGAAGGTCGGGCACCACTTCATCCCCGTCAACTTCGTGGTGCTCGAGATGGGAGAGAGGGAGAAGCCGCCGCTCATCCTTGCGAGGCCTTTCCTCAAGACCGTGGGAGCTACTATTGATGTTGGCAAGGGGGAGATCACGTTCGACATCAACGGAGAAAGGAGTTCCTTCAAGTTCCGACCACGACTCGAGACATGCAACATGATTGGAGTGAAGGAAGAACCAAAGAAGGAGGAGGAGCTGAAGAAGAAGAAAGAGCCGAAAAAGATGAACGTAAAAAAATCAAGGAAGGTGTTGCATCCGTCAAGACAAAGGAAGAAAAGCCGCCTGTGAAGACCAAAAAAAATGACTAAGCCGGAAGACAAGCCCGCGCCCAAGATGGTGCGGAAGTGGGTACCCAAGATTGCAACGCCTGCAAAGAGCGTTGATCCGAAGTAATCAAGTGAAGAAGTCTGGCTATGGACTATAAACGAAGCACTAGGCGGGAAGCAACCCGTTTCGTCGAGTCAAGAATAAGCTACCGGGAGGACAACCCGATTCCAGGTTTTTCGAGTCTTTTTAATAAGTTAGTTTTGAATTTTATTACGCAAAGACATTAGACTTAGAAGTGGTTGGACAATATTAGAAACATAATTCTTGGTTGAATATTTTGCTTTATCATAAACCCTTTGTAGCGAACATGGCCTCACATGCCATTAGTTCGGAGTTTGATTTTGGTGATTCATGACAACATGATCATTGGGACTAACCATATTGTTTGAGCATGTCTTTGTAGACATTTCTAGGTCCCAAGGATGCAAGAAAACCCCATGCAAAAA
Source organism: Cenchrus americanus (assembly GCA_947561735.1). Lineage (NCBI taxonomy): Eukaryota > Viridiplantae > Streptophyta > Magnoliopsida > Poales > Poaceae > Cenchrus > Cenchrus americanus. The sequence continues at coordinate 253,031,145 of OX387239.1, read as the reverse complement.
TGCCAAAACAAAGGGTCAAAACCGAGCAAGAAATGGAAAAGCAAAGACACCGTCGGATGAACCGACGGTCCCTCAAATACAAGCGTCGGTGCAATCGTCGGACGAGTTGGTACACAGGGTGAAACCCTAGGTACCGTCGGATGAACCGACGGTCCAATTTCTACATGCGTCGGACGAGTTGCAGAGGAAGAGCGGCGAAGGCGTAGCACGGATGATCCGACGGTCTAAGTGGGGACCCCGTCGGTCTATCCGACGCTCGCCTTGAATCAAGACAGAGACGCGCCAAGACAAGGCCTTCAAGACCGGATGTTCCGACGCCTTGGTCAAGGCATAGCGTCGGTCTATCCGACGGTCCGTTGGAAGCTAACGCACCGACCCGGACGTGAGGCCTTCGGCACGGGATGATCCGACGAAGCGTCGGAGCATAGCGTCGGAGCAGCTTGTGTCGCAGAACCTCAACGGCTACGTGACGTGGGAGGGGCACCGGATGAACCGACGCCCTAGAAAAGCATAGCGTCGGATCATCCGACGGTACCTTTTTCAGTGGACGTTAGCCAACGGCTAGTTTGATGCCTTGGGCTATTTATACCCCCTCCACTCACTCATTTGAGGTTGCTGGATTGTGTGGAAGTGCAGAGGAGTTCAAGACACAATCAAGATCATATCCAATCCATCCAATTGCTTAATTGCTCATCCTTAGACTAGTGCATGCTTTGTGTGTGTGCTTAGTGCTAGGCTTAGCTTAGAGCTGAGTGAGTGCAAGGTTGTGCCAACCTTGTGAGGTGATTCTTGAGTGAAGCCAGTTGTACAAGGTTCGCCGGAAGCCTTGGGGCCTAAGTGGCTCACCGGCAATCGTCATCGACCCTCCGGCTTGGTGTGGAGCGGCGAGGACACTTTGTGCGGGGGACGTGGAGACCCCCTTCCTTGGTGGAGAAGCTCCTTAGTGGAGGCGGCATCAAGGTGACCAAGGGAGCTTGACAAGTGCCTAAGTGGCTAGCCTTTGTGGCAAGTCAAGTTGGTGCTCTTGGGAGAGACTTGGTGACCGGAAGCAATACTCTTGTGTGAGTGCTTCAACAACGTGGACTAGGGGTGGCTTAGTGCCTACCGATACCACGGGATAAATCGCGTGTCAAGAGTTTGCTTCCTCTCATCCCCTTTACGTTTCCGCATTTACTCTATTGCAATCTTTGCTTGTCTCTACATTCCTAGAGTAGTATCATGCTAGGATTGGCTATAGGTTGCAAACCTTCTTTTGGGATGGGAGTTTCACACTAGAACAACCGTAGTTGCACATATAGATAGTATGTTCTAGTTTACCTTTGCGCAAAATTAGTGAAGCTATAGGTTAAGGTTTTAAGTTGCCTAATTCACCCCCTCCCCCTCTTAGGCTAACGGGCATCCGATTCCTTACAAGTGGTATCAGAGCCGGGACTCACTTCCTTCACAAGGATACACCAATTCGATTGGTAAATTGTGAAAACCGGCTCATTGGAACGGTTAGGCTTCACCGCCTAGTGAGTTGCTCTATAGAGGGATCAAAGGGGTGGATACCTTAGGTTTGGCTCCACATTTCGATGGTACGGGCTATCCTCGGTGGAAGGTTCTCATGGAGGCCTATCTCCAAGCAAGGGACCTTGATGTTTGGAGAGTCACCGATGAGGGTATGAAAAATGGTACTAGGAAGGAAAAGCAATTTGATGTAATTGCTAAGAGTATCATTTTGTACTCACTAGATGTAGGCGTTTTCAATAGAGTTTTTACTTGTGAAAATGCTCATGAGCTATGGAAAACCATCAAGGAGCAAAATGAGGGTTCAAAAGAAGTTGCTAATGAACGCTACGGTTGTCTCCTTGAGGAATTCAATAGCTTTAAGCAACTTGCTAATGAAAATGCCGAATCTATGTACTCACGCCTAAATGTGCTTATCAATGAGATTAATGCCTTAGGTGTGAAGGACATCACGGACTTGAACATCAACCGCAAGATCCTTCAAAGTCTCCGGAAGCCCGACTATGACTTGGTGAAAGCAATCATCTACGAGAAGAAGCTCGAAGATTTGAAGCCATCGCATATCTTGAGCAAGATCATGGCACATGAGTTTCAACTCATGCCCAAGTCAAAGAAGGCACCCCAAGAAAAGGCTCAAGAACCATCCTCTCCAACAACAAGCCATGCTCTCTCAAGCCGACAAGAGAAGGTGTTTAGTAGAATGGCTACTCATGGAAGCTCAAGTGAGGATGATGGTGATAATGAAGATTCCTCAAGTGATGAAGAGGTTGAATCTATGGTGGCCGAGTACGTGAAGAAGATCTTCAAGTATGTGAAGAAAGTCAACATGTACGGCTACAACATCCACTTGAGAGAAGGGCGTCATCATCAACACATCAAGTTCACCAAGATCAAGCACAAGCCCAAGAAGAAGGTGGTCAAGGAGAGAAGATCAAGGCAAGAAGCAACCTTCGCCGTCCGCGAGTGTACAAGTGGTGGATCAAGTTCTTCTAGCTCAAGCGATGAATCAAGAAAGAACTTCACCACCCGCTTCATGCAAGGTCCTTCATCATCACACATGTGCCTTATGGCCAAAGGTATAGAAAGCAATGTAAGTGATGACGAATCTGACACCACTTCTCTCAATGATCTTGTTGAGCTAATCCATGAGCAAAAAGGAATGCTTGAACAACAAGCTAATGAAATCAAAGAACTCAATGCTCTCAATGATCTTAGTGACACCCTTGCTACAAATTATGAACATTTGTTGTGCAAATTCAAATTGCTTAGCAAGGAGTGTGATGAGCTAAAATCTAAGCTTGAGAGCAATGAGACTAAAACAAGTAATTCCTTTGAGCTTGATGAAACATCCATCCCTTGTGCAATTCCTATCTCCAAGGTAGATGCTTCAACTTCTTGCATTGATTTAATTGATGAATCTTGCTCACCATCTTGCCATGAGAATGTTGTTGTAGAATCATGTGATTGTCTCATAGGCAAGGAAAATGATGAGCTCAAGCAAGAAGTGAAATGGCTCCGAGAGAGGTTGGCAAACTTGATGGGCAAGGGCAAGAATGATGAAGAACAAGTGGACATCTCTCAAGACATGACGAGCCAAGTCCAACCTTCTCAAGATAACCGTGATCCCATGGTGAAGAAGCTTGAGAAGGGTGCAACCGTGACTTGCTACAAGTGTCATGGAGAAGGGCACAAGTTTTACAAATGCCCTCAATTTGTCAAGAAGATGGACAAGGGCGCAAAGAAGAAGTTGAAGCCCACCATCAAGAGCTCCCTCATCTACACCAAGCCCAACCGCAAGAACAAGACCAAGAGCAACACCTATGTTGACGGTTAATAGTTGTATCAAAGTTCGTTTGTGATCGGCAAGCGGACAAGTCTCCCGTCGTAGTCAAGGGACCCTTCTTCCCTCGAGTGGTGAACCCAAGGTATCGAATCCGTGGAACAATGTGCAACGCAAGGATTCAATCTAGTAAAGCAAGGTAAAGCTATCTAACGAAGACAAGTTGCATCTAATCTACTAACTCATAAAGAAAACGAATCTAATCTAATATACTAAAGAGGTAGCAAGAGAAAGCAAGAGATAACCAATCTAGAGAATCTAGATCATGCTTATGTTGTAGCTCCAAACAAGATAGATGAAGATAGCAAAGCGAATCTCATTAAAAGCATCTTTAAATCGTGGCCTTCCCATCCGACTCCGAAAACATCCGCCTTTCGAGACCCCCGTTCGTCACAACGTATCCCTATTCATGCGGGGAGCTTAGGGCGAGTTCGATAGAACAAGTTGAAATCACTTGGCCGGGCCCGTATGCACCTCTAGCCACCGCGGCTACAAGAGCACCCTATGTAATCTATCTTAAGTATAGATCGTAGAAGAAGCAAAACCAAGAAGAAATCAAAATCATCGAGAAGGCACTTAATCGCTAGAAATCGAATTCACTTACAAACTTCACCATGAATGATTACATGAACAAGATCACCACCGGGCCCTCCCTCGATCTTGATCCTCGCTCCGAGCTCCGACGTGGTCTTCCATGCAAGGTTCCCACGTCGGCCGGGGAAACCCTAGACAACTAGCACGACCCTCATCTTCAAGTTGGTGTCCCTCAAGCTTCTCTCGCTCCTCGGCGGCGGAATACGACTTCCTCTCTCGCGTGGCTCTCGGTCGGGGACTATAAATAGCCCGATTGGCGGCTAGGGCAAAGGGCGACGGCTTTGGGCCCAAAATGGGCCGGGGCCGACCGGACCGGGGCCGGCCGGCCCGGGCCCATTTTGGCCCAGCCCCGCGCGGCTCCTTTGCCCGAGGTCGGTTCCCTTGCTTCCCGGATGCTTCCCCCTTCGCATGTAGGTCCATGTCGTCGGTTTCTCTCCGAATTGGACTCAACTCCTTGTCTTGCAAGCTTCAGGCACTTTTCTCGGTCGTGTCCCCGGAGTTTGTCGTCTTCTCGGCTCGAGTCCCCGCTTCTTGGAGTTAGTTTTGCTTCATTGCATGACTTGTTCGGGGCTTCAAAGTCTTGTCATGAGGTGCTTGATGAACTTACCCCGAAAGTCTTGCATTCAACACTAAATCCCCGCATAAACATTAAACTCCAAAAACGACATGCACACGTGAACTTGTTATACCACGGGGGTTAGTACCAATGGATAAGGTATAAAATTCATGCCAACACCGAAGGTAAACTCATGGCTAGGTTGACGGATTTTCACCGTCAACATCTCCCCCATGCTTAAACCTTGCTCGTCCTCGAGTAAGCCTTCGATGAATATCATCATTGCTAAACAATGTTTAAATTTTGCATTTGACCATACATGACAAAACATAATGCTCTCAAAATATTAATTCATTAAAGTTCCATAATGTACTAGCCTTCATCTCTACGGAGGGTAGATTCTTATTAAGCTTATCCCACAAGTATTAACATGCTCACAAAGTTTTAAACAGATCTCGAATTTTTGAAATGAAGATCGAGATAAAGAAAAGCTAAACCAAATTCACAAATTTAAATCATCTTATGTATTGCTCATAAACTCTCATCTCACTTGTCTCTCAAGCCTATATATTCTACTCCTTTCCCTCTCATATATATGTGGAAGGCTTTATATGGAGCTTTGGGAAAGTTTAGTCCTAACAAGATTTTATAAATGAGGTGTTGTCAAAGCAAGACAAGCTTCTCATGGTCTTACCGAGACTCGTCAAAAAGGTCATTGGAAAATAATGTTAAGTCAAGGAGGGGAAAGAGAAAAATACACACACTTTTAGATGAGTGGACATGTGCAAATGGCAAAAAGTGATCCCGAGGCACAAAGGAAGTCCTCGTTATCGGATTGCACATGGTTGGAAAATGAGAATGGATCTTTTAAACTTGAAGCCTTGATTGCACTCTTAGAGAACCTGGGGAGTTCACTTTACGCACAAATATATATTTTTTTTTTTTTTCTCTTTCTCATATTTCTCATTTTTTTCTTTCTTTCTTTCATTCATTTCTTTCATTATATATATTTTTTCTTTCTGCACCTTGAAAGTCACGTACATCGCCGAATTTTTTTTTCTTTCATCATTATATATATTTTTTTAAAAAAATACTCCCTTTTTGAACTCTAAAACTGCACCGTACCTACCTCCTCCCCCATGCTTAGACGTTGCTCGTCCTCGAGCAAAGAGGCGAAAAATAAGGTAGGTACCGGGATATTTTTCCTTGGAGAGATACTTGAAATCTTCAACGTTGGCACCGTCTTGCGATCTTCCTTGAATTGATGATCCATTCTCAACGATAGGTTGTGGTCAAGGAGGTAATCACAAAAAGATGATATTTGGTTTAAGGGTGGATATCCGGCGAAGTTTGTGAGATCACCGATGCGGGGATACACAATGCACGGATAAAAGGCTAGCAAAAAGATAGATACGCAAAAACGAAATGACCAGCTTCTTAGTCTCGGGCCAGAGAAATCATGGCCTGCAATAACTCACTCAAAAATAAATCTTGTACACTAAGGTTTATGCACTCAAATATATATAAGGCTCGGATAGGTTGAGCAACACACAAGTGATATTTATGACAAGGTTAGCAAGATTTTTTAACATAAAAGACATCTTTAATCTATTCATAACTTGAGAGCACATAAAACACTATGGGTCTTTATTTTAATCATAACCTCCGCTGAAGATTGAGCTAGCATTTAGATAATTTCAGATTTGTATTTTTAAGAGAGCACTAGTTCAAACATGCATAAATCAATTACAAAGATAAACAAAGCAGCAATTATAATCATATATCATCATGGCACAAACTTTGTAACTTTACCAAAGGTAAAAACTTGGTGGTGACATTATTCATGATGAAAATAAACACTAAGATACATACTGAAAATTAAACTAAAAACTGAAAATTAAAGCAAAGCTGAAAATACTACGCAAACATAGGTGCAAACAAGCTGAAAATTAAAGAAAAGGGGGGTAAAGGAAAGATAGCTAAAGCTCCTCCTCTCTCTAATCTTCCGCCGATGGTTGATATTGATAGTCTTGGTTGTTGTACCCTTACTTGCAATAGGAATGCACCACTCCTCCTATGAATTGTCCGACGATGCTAGGTGAAGGTGTCCAAGCACATAAGCGGTGTTTGCATTTCCTTCACCCATTTGGTTTGCATTGGTTTGGATGGCTGCGATAATTTGCATGATCCTTGCAGCGTATCCTCCAATGGTGGCCACATTTCGTTGTGGTTGAGGAAGGTGTGCATATGGCTCCGCAAAGGCTACGTTGGGCACCGCAAAAATGGTGGGGTATGGCCGCACCACTCCCCCATGCTTGCATTGGTACACCACCGTAGTAATTTGGCGATGCCGGAATTTCTCCGAATGGTGGGACATAATTTTGTTGTGCACCTCCTTCTTGGGCCATAGAAGATCCTTCTCCTATAATTCTTTTCTTTTATTATTTTTTTCTTCGCCGACACAAGAAGTCCTTCCTCTAGCCGATCTTCTTCCCCTCAAGAAAAGTCTTAATCTTCAATCCGGAAGGGGCAAATTCACCTAGGCCACTTGGAAGCCTCCTCTCTCACCTTCACTCTTATATTTTCCTTTCTTCGTATATTCCTAGGGAAGTCCCGGTAGGAGATGATTCGGGTTCCTTGTAATAACCGGTTTTAAATAGATAGTCAACATGGAGAGGTAACAACCCGACCTCCCGAATCCGATGTTCACAACACCACCGGTTGTTCATAGGTGAGTAGGGTTGATTGGCTGCGAGTAAATCCAATTCAACTCCGTGTTGGTTATCTTTGTCTCTCTTGTTCTCCCAAAAATCCACTTGCACAAAAGTGACACACTTGGATAACAAAGTTCCGGATAGTATTTCTTCGTTGATGGTCTCTTCCCGTGATCATACTCCAAAAACTTCCCATGTGCCTTCATGCACATACTTGTTCCGAGCTCCCTTTTGAAAATAGGAGACACTCGCCCATGGGTCTACGATACTAGAACATGCAATCGTTTTGAACATGAAAACCAATCTAATCTATCGGGGATTGTGTTGAATGGATCCAAGGAAGCATTGGAGCCCTTACTCCCTTTACGGCATGGTTGCTAGCCTTAAGCATTAAAGTATTTTCAGCACAAGATGATAGATAGATAATCCAACAAAGTGTGATTACATCTCAAGATCAACCGCAACCCATGAATGAAAGGAGATTACCCCATCAAGGTGCTAGAAATAGCATCACTGATCAAGGTTACCCTTCCGACGGTGTCTTCCTTCTTCTCCACTTGTGGGCTCCCTCCAACGGAATGAGAGACTCAAAGCACTCCTTCATCAAGGGTATACGCCATGGTCATGAAAATTTCCTAGGCGAAATTCTTGTGGGTTTTTGCCGACACTCCGCTAGAGAATTGCACCGGTGTCCCGTTTGAAACCCAATATGTGGAGAGCTTGGTCGTCGATGTCGACGTTTGCTACAAGCCTCTACTTAAGGCGAGCGAGCTTCTTCTCCTCCTCCGTCATGATGACATACCCCTCGGAATACCGCGGAGCATATGGAGGTGGAGCGGATGATCGTGTCAAGTGGTGAGGTTGGACGGGTGGCTCCTCCATATGTTATTGAAGTTTGGTAAACCTAATAAACGAGTTTCGTGTGGCCCTCATGCCACCAAGGAGAAGAGTGGTTCCTCCTTAGTGGTGCCGTGTCCTCCTCCATACTCCAAGGAAACTCAGAAACCGAGTGCCTCCTCGAAGAGGTTGTCGATGATGGCTTAGACGACGATGATCCCTTCTTCTTCGGTGAAAAGACTTGTAGTTTTCTTCCTTGATTGCAGCACTCTCCCTCACAAATAAATATCCGGGGTTTTCACCCGTAACAAGGTACACAAATATTATTTTGGAGTCTGGACTTTGAGTGGATTAAGGATGTGGATTTTTTTTTCTTGAGCTATCAAGCTTGGGAAGGTTGGCTATGTCTACAGAGGTTTTGAGCACACAAACTTGAACACACAAACAAAGGAAGGAGAGGGAAGCTTGCCTGCAGAAAACGGGAGCCGGGGGGCTCCTTATGTAGGTGAAGCCGGCCTCGGTGCTCCTCCCCGCCTCGTCTTTCTTCCAGCACGATCATTTCACCTCTCGCAACTTTCCCCGCCCGCGTGCTCCACGAGTTGCACCGCCCAAACGCTCTCGTCCACTCCTTTATTGGTCCTTCCACTTGATGCTTCATGTTTTGACTCACTTCCATACTCCCTTGCCTCACATGCATCCATGATATTCCTACAAAACAAAGCCTTGGCTGCCCCCCCATGCTTGTAATTTGCATGTGGTTTAAATATGTTGGAGGGGCATCCCGTGATGTACCATGGTGCATGCATGGTTAGGTTAACTAGATTGCCTCCCTTTAAGGCTAAGCACTCCTCTAATTTCGAAATTTAAAAATATTTTTCAGAGCCATGCAAGAGCTCGAACATAATTTTAGAGAAGTTTTTAAACCATTAAAAACAAATGCAAGTCGAAAATATTTTTTTATTACGTCGATTTCGGTCTCACCGGTATAGTTTGCCTTCATTGGTTGAGAGCAAGCTTTTCCCGGCTTGATCATGGGGGCATAGGTTTAGGTCCTAATTTTGATTAGATGAGAGAGATTTTGAATGAAATAAAAATAAGTGAGGCTTAGAAAAATTCTAATCTTAGAGAAACCAAGGATATGGATTTTTAAACCAACCAAAAATCAAGTTTCTAGGTTCACGCGAGTCCTACCACGTGCTGAAATTTAAATAACATCTAGATACAAGTCGTGGCTCTACTCGTGTGTTTTTAACATGAAAAACAAGTCAACCATAGCACCATAATGAGGGTGAAGGATTGAGTTAAGGTTCTGAAATTATTTGGTTGAGGGTTTCTCGAAAAGAAAAGAATCAAACAAGCACATAGGATGGTTCATGTAAAGGGTTTATGATCAAGCAAAATATTCAACCAAGAATTATGTCTCTAATATTATTCAACCATTCTAAGTCTAAGGTTTTGCGTAGTAAAAATTCAAAACTGAATTAGTAAAAAGACTCGAAAAACCCGGAATCGGGTTGTCCTCCCGTAGCTTATTCTTGACTCGACGAAACGGGTTGCCTCCCGCCTAGCGCTTCGTTTATAGTCCATGGCTAGACTTCTTCACTTGATTACTCCGGATCAACGCTCTTTGTGGGCGTTGCAATCTTGGGTACCCACTTTGGCTTAGTCAATTTTTTTTGGTCTTCACAGCCGGCTTTGTCCTTTGGTCTTGACGGATGCAACAACTTCCTTATGGCTCGGCATCTCGAACTCCGGTCCTTCGGTCGTGATCTTCATGGTCTCTAGTGTGATCCTCCATCTCTCCCGAATGAGTTTGAGTAGCCTTCGCCGTCTTGGGACCTTGGAGTTGTCTCGGATATTCTTCTTTGTTACCCATCGGCCGTCCGGCAAGTTGTCCCACTTGCGTCTCTAACATCTTCATCATGATGAACACTTCGCATGTGGATCTTGCCTTGGTAGCCTTTAGGTGTTGAGCTTCTTTCTCCGTCTCCATCTTCTCCATCCTCGTTGATCTTGAACGGCCTTCCGGCGTCTTGACTTGGAGGGGGTGATTCCCTTGGAGATTTTGATGGTCCTTCGAGCTTGTGTTGCACGTCACCTTTGCCTCGTAAAGTTTTCCCGGATCATCCACAAAAAAGTTTGGGTTTCTTGGAGAGGTAGCCAACCATCTCCTAAGTTAGGGTTAGTGATAAAACAAAAATCTAAACATAAGAACTAGGGTTAATCAAAACTAGATTAGATTGATTTTTTTTTTCTTTTGAGGATGATCAAACATAAGAGATGCAAAAGAAAATCAAAAGAAAAACTCGAAAGATAAGCGATACTAGATCGGATCTTGATTGCTTGTCCCCGCAACGGCGCCGTAAAAAGGGGCTTGTTGACGGTTAATAGTTGTATCAAAGTTCGTTTGTGATCGGCAAGCGGACAAGTCTCCCGTCGTAGTCAAGGGACCCTTCTTCCCTCGAGTGGTGAACCCAAGGTATCGAATCCGTGGAACAATGTGCAACGCAAGGATTCAATCTAGTAAAGCAAGGTAAAGCTATCTAACGAAGACAAGTTGCATCTAATCTACTAACTCATAAAGAAAACGAATCTAATCTAATATACTAAAGAGGTAGCAAGAGAAAGCAAGAGATAACCAATCTAGAGAATCTAGATCATGCTTATGTTGTAGCTCCAAACAAGATAGATGAAGATAGCAAAGCGAATCTCATTAAAAGCATCTTTAAATCGTGGCCTTCCCATCCGACTCCGAAAACATCCGCCTTTCGAGACCCCCGTTCGTCACAACGTATCCCTATTCATGCGGGGAGCTTAGGGCGAGTTCGATAGAACAAGTTGAAATCACTTGGCCGGTCCGTATGCACCTCTAGCCACCGCGGCTACAAGAGCACCCTATGTAATCTATCTTAAGTATAGATCGTAGAAGAAGCAAAACCAAGAAGAAATCAAAATCATCGAGAAGGCACTTAATCGCTAGAAATCGAATTCACTTACAAACTTCACCATGAATGATTACATGAACAAGATCACCACCGGGCCCTCCCTCGATCTTGATCCTCGCTCCGAGCTCCGACGTGGTCTTCCATGCAAGGTTCCCACGTCGGCCGTGGAAACCCTAGACAACTAGCACGACCCTCATCTTCAAGTTGGTGTCCCTCAAGCTTCTCTCGCTCCTCGGCGGCGGAATACGACTTCCTCTCTCGCGTGGCTCTCGGTCGTGGGACTATAAATAGCCCGATTGGCGGCTAGGGCAAAGGGCGACGGTTTTGGGCCCAAAATGGGCCTCGGGCCGACCGGACCGGGGCCGGCCCGCCCGGGCCCATTTTGGCCCAGCCCCCGCGGCTCCTTTGCCCGAGGTCGGTTCCCTTGCTTCCCGGATGCTTCCCCCTTCGCATGTAGGTCCATGTCGTCGGTTTCTCTCCGAATTGGACTCAACTCCTTGTCTTGCAAGCTTCAAGACTTTTCTCGGTCGTGTCCCCGGAGTTTGTCGTCTTCTCGGCTCGAGTCCCCCGCTTCTTGGAGTTAGTTTTGCTTCATTGCATGACTTGTTCGGGGCTTCAAAGTCTTGTCATGAGGTGCTTGATGAACTTACCCCGAAAGTCTTGCATTCAACACTAAATCCCCGCATAAACATTAAACTCCAAAAACGACATGCACACGTGAACTTGTTATACCACGGGGGTTAGTACCAATGGATAAGGTATAAAATTCATGCCAACACCGAAGGTAAACTCATGGCTAGGTTGACGGATTTTCACCGTCAACAACCTACATCATCAAGAAGAAGGCTAATGGCAAGGTGGTTGCACACAAGGTTGGGAAGATGAAGGAAGAGCGGGGTTGGAACCAACCTATTTGGGTGCCCAAGGAAATCATCACCAACATGAAGGGGCCTCAAATGGTTTGGGTTCCAAAGGCCACTTGAAGGCCTTAAAAGTGGGGACTTGGGAGGCTTGGCACAAAGAAGTTGCGGAAATTCATGCCTACAAGCCAAGCTTGCAAATTGGATATGTGTTGCCCAAGTTCCCCAATTGAGGTAATGGAAACTAGTACCTATCTCTTGCATCATTGTAGCTCCATTGCCTTGTTTAGGTTGCATTTGTTGAAATGTTTACATATGGTAGGTTGCTTGTGTCATGTGCTAACCCATGAGCAATCTACATGGTTTGATTAGTGTGTAGGAAAGCTACACTTGTTCTTTCATGGTGCATGTTTTCATATATATCTTTTTGCATCATGAGCAAGCTATAGGGTAAGCTTCCCTTTGTTGTCATAAACAATGTGCATACATTTGGTTGGTGATTCAAACACTAAATGCACACATTTAGGGGGAGCTCATCCTATGGTTTGATTATGGGACTAACATTGTTTCAAGCTTATCTTATGTAGTCCCTTAGCGACGCGTTCCGGTGCGGTGTTTCATTCTAAGAGAATGCTATTTCACTCTCAATGTGATCTAACATCTCTAAAAGAGTGAATATAGCAATATGAGCTTCATGCTATTGAGTCGTGTACTTGCGAGCTTATGTATCTATATAAGTTCAAAGGCAATGTACTCATACATTCCTAATCCTTGTGGTACCCCAAGTGCCTTCTATACAAGCTTCTTTCAAGTGGTGTCACCTAGTGATATCATTTCCAAGTGGCTCATCTCAATGTGGTGCCAACAAGGTAGAGAGGATCATCCCCCGGAGGTATGCAATGATCAAAAGACTACAAGTGATATCTACAAGTGGTAATGTAACAAGAACCCATTTGTCTTATCTCTTGTCCCTTAAGCTACCTCCTTGCATGATATGCTCTAAGCTTCCTTGTCTTTCAAGGTTGTAGTTGTGCACTTGTTTCTCACTACCCTTGTCTTGCAAGTGGTATTCTTTTTATGCACACACTTAGGGGGAGCTTAGTTTATATCATGCTAGTCTCATGAGCATGTGATCCACCTTAGTTATTCTCACTTGTGGTATCTTCATCGATATCATACATATGGATCATGGTTCATGCGGCTTTCTCCCTTGCATTTAACATCTCTCCTTTGAGCTATGGTTGCTAGATCTTGCTAGTTTCCTTGGACCCGTTTGCTTTGGACTTTTTGGAGATTTTATTCCAAAGGGGGAGAATGTGAGACCAAAGCAAGCGTGTGGCGTAAGCTTACAAGTGGGCTCAAGGATGCTTACAAGTGATTTCAAGGATTTGAGACCAAAGGGGGAGAATGTGAACATGAGAGCCAAAAGGGGGGAGTTTGATCTAGGGGGAGTTTGGATGATGGTAAGCATCCAAGCAAGTGTAAGTGGTTCTAATTCTGTCATTCTAGCAAATTTATGCTTGCTTTGGTTGTGTTGTCATAAATCACCAAAAAGGGGGAGATTGTAGCGAACATGGCCTCACATGCCATTAGTTCGGAATTTGATTTTGGTGATTCATGACAACATGATCATTGGGACTAACCATATTGTTTGAGCATGTCTTTGTAGACATTTCTAGGTCCCAAGGATGCAAGAAAACCCCATGCAAAAATGCCAAAACAAAGGGTCAAAACCGAGCAAGAAATGGAAAAGCAAAGACACCGTCGGATGAACCGACGGTCCCTCAAATACAAGCGTCGGTGCAATCGTCGACGAGTTGGTACACGGTGGTGAAACCCTAGGTACCGTCGGATGAACCGACGGTCCAATTTCTACATGCGTCGGACGAGTTGCAGAGGAAGAGCAAGGCGAAGGCGTAGCACCGGATGATCCGACGGTCTAAGTGGGGACCCCGTCGGTCTATCCGACGCTCGCCTTGAATCAAGACAGAGACGCGCCAAGACGAGGCCTTCAAAGACCGGATGTTCCGACGCCTTGGTCAAGGCATAGCGTCGGTCTATCCGACTCGGTCCGTTGGAAGCTAACGCACCGACCCGGACGCGAGGCCTTCAAGACGGGGATGATCCGACGAAGCGTCGGAGCATAGCGTCGGAGCAAGCTTGTGTCAGAGAACCTCAACGGCTACGTGACGTGGGAGGGGCACCGGATGAACCGACGCCCGGAAAAGCATAGCGTCGGATCATCCGACGGTACCTTTTTCAGTGGACGTTAGCCAACGGCTAGTTTGATGCCTTGGGCTATTTATACCCCCTCCACTCACTCATTTGAGGTTGCTGGATTGTGTGGAAGTGCAGAGGAGTTCAAGACACATTCAAGATCATATCCAATCCATCCAAGTGCTTAATTGCTCATCCTTAGACTAGTGCATGCTTTGTGTGTGTGCTTAGTGCTAGGCTTAGCTTAGAGCTGAGTGAGTGCAAGGTTGTGCCAACCTTGTGAGGTGATTCTTGAGTGAATCCAGTTGTACAAGGTTCGCCGGAAGCCTTGGGGCCTAATTGGCTCACCGGCAATCGTCATCGACCCTCCGGCTTGGTGTGGAGCGGCGAGGACACTTTGTGCGGGGACGTGGAGACCCCCTTCCTTGGTGGAGAAGCTCCTTAGTGGAGGCGGCATCAAGGTGACCAAGGGAGCTTGACAAGTGCCTAAGTGGCTAGCCTTTGTGGCAAGTCAAGTTGGTGCTCTTGGGAGAGACTTGGTGACCGGGAAGCAATACTCTTGTGTGAGTGCTTCAACAACGTGGACTAGGGGTGGCTTAGTGCCTACCGATACCACGGGATAAATCGCGTGTCAAGAGTTTGCTTCCTCTCATCCCCTTTACGTTTCCGCATTTACTCTATTGCAATCTTTGCTTGTCTCTACATTCCTAGAGTAGTATCATGCTAGGATTGGCTATAGGTTGCAAACCTTCTTTTGGGATGGGAGTTTCACACTAGAACAACCGTAGTTGCACATATAGATAGTATGTTCTAGTTTACCTTTGCGCAAAATTAGTGAAGCTATAGGTTAAGGTTTTAAGTTGCCTAATTCACCCCCTCCCCCTCTTAGGCTAACGGGCATCCGATTCCTTACACCCTTTGCATGAACCCTCCTATGTGTTTGTTTGTTCTTTTTCGAGAAACCACAACCAAATAATTTCAGAACCTAACTCAACCCTTCATCCTTATTATGGTGCTATGGTTGACTTATTTTTCATGCTAAAAACACACGAGTAGAGCCACGACTTATACCTAGGTGTTAATTAAATTTCAGCACGTGGTAGGACTCGCGTGAACCTAGAAACTAAACTTTTGGTTGGTTTTAAAAATCCATATCCTTGGTTTCTTTAAGATTAGAATTTTTCTAAGCCTCATTTAATTTTGTTGTATTCAAAATCTCTCTCATTTAGCTAAAGTTAGAACATAAACCTATGCCCCCATGATCAAGCCGGGAAAAGTTCGCTCTCAACCAATGAAGGCAAACTATACCGGTGAGAACGATATAAACGTAGTCAGAAAATATTTTCGACTTACACTTGTTTTTAATGGCTTAAAAACTTCTCTGAATTTATGCTTTAGCTCTTCCATAGCTCTGGAAATATTTTTAATTTTCGAATTAGAGGAGTGCTTAACCTTAAACACACTTAAAGGGAGGCAATCTAGTTTAAATTTATCACGCATGCACCATTGGGTACCCTTTCATCAACTTTCATCAAGACCACATGCAAAGGACAAGCATGGTGAGAAGCAAGCATAAACTTTGCAGGAATTTCATGGTGGCATGTGAAGCAAGTGGAGCAAGGGAGCATGGACATGACTCAAAGCATGAAGCATCAAGTGGAAGGACCAATAATGCAAGAAAAGGAGTGGACGAGAGCGTTTGGGCGGTGCAACTCGTGGAGCACGCGGGCAGGAAAGTCGTAGAGGAGGAATGATCGTGCTGGAAGAAAGCCGAGGCGGGGAGGAGCACCAGGCCACCCAGGCCGGTCGGCCCAGGCCGGCCGGCCTCCCCTACTTAAGGAGCCCCCCGGCTCCTGTTTTCTGCAGGCAAGCTTCCCTCTCCTTCCTCAATTTGTGTGTTCAAGTTTGTGTGCCCAGAACCACCGTAGACATAGCCAACCTTCCCAAGCTTGATAGCTCAAAAAAAATCCACAACCTTAATCCACTCAAAGTCCACATCCCGAAGTAAGTTCTTAAGTGCCTAGTTACCGGTTGCAACCCGGAGTTTTAGTGGAGAGAAGAGTGCAGCAACCATGGGGAAGAAAACCACAAGTCTCTTCTCCAAGAAGAAGGGTTCGTAGTCATCCAAGCCGTCGTCGACGACGTCTTCGAGGAGGCACTCGGTTTCCGAGTCTCCTCGGAGCATGGAGGAGGATACGACACCACCAAGGAGGAACGATGCTCTCCTCCTCGGTGGCATGAGGGCAACAAGGAGCACGTCCATGAGGTTTACTGAACCTCAAGGGCACATGGAGGAGCCATCCGTTCCAACTCGATGATCGACCCGTTCAACCGCGCCACCTCCATACACTCCGATATATTCCTTATATGGCTTCATCATATTGACGGAGGAGGAGGACAAGAAGCTCTCTCGTCTTGAGAAGAGACTTGTGCCCAACGTCGAGTTCGACGACCAAGCACTCAACTACTTGGGTTTCGGCACCGACATATACTACATGTTGGGCACCTTGGATGGGTGCAATTCTCCAACGGAGTGTCGGCGGACACCCACAAGGAGGTCGCTTGGAAATCTTGATGACCATTGCACCTATCCTCGATGATGAGGTGCAAAGTTTATCATTTCGTTTGGAGGGAGTCCAACAAGTGGTTCCCTACGATCATGTTAGGGAGCTACTTGGGTTCCATAAGGGAGCTCCGGAGAAAGTTGACGTGCCTCCCGGCATGTTAGATGGATTTTGGAGGTTGATTTCCGGAGAAGCCCACCAACAACGCAATTGCATCCGCAACCCCATTATCCAAGTATTCCACTCTTGGATGTGCAAGAGGGTATTGGGGAGGATGAGGGAGATGAAGGTGACCGACACGGAGTTGATTTGGCTCTACTCGGCTTTAATTGCCAAGCAGCCAATAGACCCCTCATACCTTATGATCAACCGTTGGTGTTGCGAGGCAACATCGGGTGCGGGAGATATTGGTTCGGGGTGCTACCTCTCTATGTTGGCCATCTCCCTACGGCCGGGGATCACAAGAAACCCCGAACTTCTTTTGCGTGGGACCTCTCTCCGCATTGAGTATTTGCGACAAGGCAAATATATTAGTGGAGATGAGAGAGGAGGTTTACGTTTGGCCACGGTGAATTTACCTCTTCTGGATGCAAGTCTTAGGCTTTTCATTCAATGGAGGGAAGATTGGTTGGAAGAGGGACTCCTTATCCCGGCAAAGAAAAATAAAAGAGGGACTCCTTATCCCGGCAAATAAAAGAGGGACACCTGGAGGCCTCACCGGCAACGACCTTTCGCGCTTGTTCTTCACCTGCACCAACACGAGTCAAGCCGCAACCTGCACCTACAATATTTAGCTAAGAATCAGTCCACACAACGTTGTCAATCACTCATCACACAAGGAAGCGACCATCCACCGGTCCTCGAACCACACATGGTCCTCACCTAGCCGACGTGGGAACCTTGCACGGAAGACCACGTCGGCCACGACCTTCTTAGGGTTGGGCTCGATGCCCCGCTGGGAAACGATGTACCCTAGCACATGCCGTGCGGCACCCCGAAGACACATTTCTCGGGGTTCAATTTCACCTTGTTGGCTCGTAGGCAGTTGAATGGAATACACAGGTCGTGAACCAGGTCGTCCGCCTTCCTGGTCTTTACGACTATATCGTCTACATAGGCCTCAAACATCCGCCCGATGTGGTCTCCAAAGACGTGCTGCATACATCGCTGGTACGTGGCGCCTGCGTTTCGAAGGCCAAACGGCATCATTACATAGAAGAACATCCCAAACAGCGTGATGAAGGTGGTCGCGAGCTGGTCGGACTCCTTCAGCTTTATTTGGTGGTACCCGGAATAGGCATCGAGGAAACATAGAAGCTCACACCCCATAGTTGAGTCAACGATCTGATCAATTCGTGGCAAAGGAAAAGGAACTTTAGGACATGCTTTATTTAAACTAGTGTAATCTACACACATCCTCCACTTCCCATTCTTTTTATCAACTAGTACAAGATTGGCTAGCCACCTAGGGTGAAAGACTTCCTTGATGAATCCGGCCTCGAGGAGCTTCCGCAGCTCCACTCCGATCGCCTGGCGCCGCTCTTTGTCGAAGCGCCGCAGCCGTTGTTGCACGGCTCGGAGTGAGGTAGGATCTCAAGGGAGTGCTCGGCGACCTCCCTCGGGATGCCAGGCATATCCGAGGGGCTCCACGTTGGCGTTGGCTTGGAGAAAGTCGACGAGCATGACTTCCTATTTTGGGTCGAGGGTGGAACTGACCCTCAACATCTTGCCCTCGGCGGCAGCAGGGTCGAGGGTGGAACTGACCCTCAACGCCTTGCCCTCGGGGGCAACAGGGTCTAGGGGCACCTCCTTGGTCTGCTTGGCAGAGGAGTTGAGGTCCTCGTTGTCGGGGACAGCCCTAGGGGTCCCCGTAAACAATGGGGAAAACCTCACTTAAAACTCGCAGCGAAACCAAAACACGTTAAGCCTAACCATGCAGGTGCCTAACCATGCAGGACACGGCCCACGCCGCAGTGACCCCGACGACCCATCAAGGCGGCCCGCTTAGAGATCCCCTCGAACGGGCTCCGCCTCGTTCGAGGATGCATGCACCCTTCGGGCGGGCTTCGCCCCGCTCGAGGGGTAGCACTTCCCTCGAGCAGGTTCCGCCTCGCTCGAGGGTACGCCCCGCCCTCGGCCGGGGTCCGCCACGCCCGAGGGTGCCCCTCACGCGTGCGCCAGCCCCCCCGTACACGGGCATTTAACGCCCTGACGCCGCAGGACGGCGCCATCATGCGCCCGGGGCTCGCACCCCGGTGCCGCCGCACCAACTCCCCAGGGAGGAGCCCATCCCCGCCACTGTGGGAGGGGACTGTGCAGCGTGGCCGGTGTCAGTCCCGTGACACCGTGCGCACGCCCCAGTACGGCTAACGCGCCGAGCCCTCGAAAGGGGGCCGGCGCACCCTCGATTCACTTTCTTGTGACCCTACAGGGTTAGGTGGAGGCGCTAGGCCGGTGGACTGCCATCCCTGCCCCTGTAACGGCGTGGCCGCCGTACCCGCGCGTGCAGGCGCACGCCGGGCCCTGTAGCAACGACTCCAGCCCCGTGAAGCGCGTCGGGAAGGAACGCCGTTCTGCCTACTCCTGTACTCCGTACAGGTCTGCGTCAGCACCTCCCTCGAGCCTATCAGAGGACATCACCGCCATCCGCTGCTCTCCTACCCTCGAACCGCCACTGTTCGGGTACAAGTCAGGCCATGATGACCAGATCGCTGCGAGGATCGCCCGGACGGCCGCCCACTCTATAGCGTAGCACGTCGCACTCCCTCACGTAGCTAGATAGCGCGGCGTGCATGTAATTCGCTTCCCCCTTGAACTATAAAAGGGGGACGAACCCCCCAGCCGCGGGGGATGGACGGACGGATGGACGGACAGACAGACGGATAGACAGACGAACAAAGGATAGCAACACGCTCAAGGTCACAGACCAGGAGCCCCTCACATATACCGTGCACTCACTCTCTAATTCTCCCACAACATCTTCAGCCACTCCACCAGGGACTTGGAAGCCACGCTTCCTCTCCCGCCTTGCTTGTAGCAGCCCCACTACAGGCACCCCCGGTGCTGAGCAATATAGTGCCGAGAGCACACCCCCGTCGGACGTACGGCCCCCTCGGCCGGAACCAGGATAAAAACCCTGTGTCACTTGTTGCTTAGCATCGACCATTGAGGGATAGACCTCGGCGCTATCTACTGGTTAGTGTCGGGACCATACTCCGCACCGACAGTTGGCGCCCACCGTGGGGCAATCGAGCGCCTAAGGTCATTCCGTCAACTCCCTCCATGGTGATCCGCACTGAGTACCGTGCTACGCGCTACTGCATGGGTAGCTCGGACCCCCTCCCAGCCGGGTTCGAAATCCGCTTCGGGGACCTGAACTTTCAGGCCACGGGGAACGGCTATCTCATGCGCCTCACCAACCGTGAGGAGCTCCGCGCGCGCGCCGTGCCGGGGGTCCGCTTTGGCCCCCGCCGCGCGCACCACCACGGCGCAGCGCCCGCGGCGCGGATGCCGCGGGCTCGTCGGCGCCACGACGCCACCGTCGCTCCGGGGCGGCGTTCGCGTCGGCGCGGTCCGAGCGGCGGCGGCCGAGCGCGCCGCCGCCCGCAGCGGTGCGCCCACCATCACGACCGCCACCCCGCCCCGGCGGGACAGCGCGTGGTCTCCGGACCGCGCATCCCCATCGGGCTGCGTGGCGCTACGACGGCCTACAATGCCAACGTCAACACGTCGATGCGCAGGGTTCCGCCTGGCCGCCACGTCTTCGTCGCCAGGGACCCCGGCGCCTCAGCAGGGGATGAGTCATCCCTGTGCTCCGTCGACACGTTGCCACCCGCCAACCGCCACGGATACGCGGAGTGGGACTTCTCCGGCGTGCCGGACCCGGGGCCGCGTTCCGACGTTTCCTCGACGCTCGCGGACTACTGGTTTGGCTGCTCCGACGACTCCAAAGACCGGGAGCTACGATCCCGCGCGGGAGTGCCGCGCCGTCATCACCAACGACCCGGCCAATGCCGCCGGTGCGGTGAGCGTCGGGAGACGGGGAAGTCACGCTCGCCCCTGGGGATCGCCGCGCGCCCGGCCGCGAGGCTGCCGCGCCCCGCGGGGGCCGACGCCGACGCCCCGCCTAGCCCAAGCCCGCGAGCTCGAGGCAAAGCTGGCGGAGGAATACCGAACGGTGCGATTGCTCCGCGCCTCAATGGCGGGGGGGAAGCCTCCCGCGCGCGGCGAACGCGCGCGGGAGCCGGGCCGACAGTCCGCGACCGCATGAACACCGCCCCCAATGTCGAAAACGCGGACGTGCCCCCCGCGGGTGAGCCGAAGCTCGTCGCCGCCGCGACGCTGCTGCGGGCTATGCCAGCACCCTCGACCCCCGAGGCTCGAGACATGCACCGCGAGGTGCAAACTCTCATCGAGCAAGCGGCCGTCCAGCAGGCCGAGAGCTCGGCCTCACGCATCCGCCAACAGGGGGATGCGCGGGGCGATGAAGCTGCACCGGGAGGCGAACCCTCGGTGCACGCGGGAGGACCAGCGGGGCGACCCACCAAGCAAGGGCGCATGCCGGCCAAGGAGCGACTCCTTTACGCGCGCAGGGCGCTGGATGGCGACGCTCGCAACGTCATCAACGCCGGGGCGCACCGGCAAGGCGGACGCACGAGCGGCAAGGGGCTACCACCCTCGACGGGGTGGGCGCTACGACCGGCGGTGAGGACCGCTCCCCGACGCCGGAGCCCCCCGGTGCACCCCCGTGTTCGGCCGGGGAGATCCGTGCGGCGCCGTTCCCCCAACGCTTCCGCCAACCCTCGACGATCGTCAAGTACAACGGGGAGACGGACCCCCGCGTGTGGCTCAACGACTACCGCTTGGCTTGCCACCGAGCGGGGCCACCAGCGACGAGGTCATCATCCGCAACCTGCCCCTACACCTTGGTGATGCGGCCCGGACATGGTTCGAGCACCTACCCGCCAGCCAGATCCATAACTGGGACGACCTGGTCCACACGTTCGTGGGCAACTTCCAGGGCACATACGTGCGCCCTGGGAACTCATGGGACCCGCGCTCCCCGCACGCGGAAGCCCGGCGAGTCGCCGGCAGACTTCATACGGCGCTTCTCCAAGCGCCGCACGGAGCTCCCCGCCGTGGTGCGCTCCGAGATCGTGCATGCCTTCCTCGAGGGCACCACGTGCCGGGACCTCGTGCGGGAGCTGGGACGCAGCCCCGCCCGCGGACTCCAACGAGCCGGCTCGACATCGCCACCAGCTTCGCCTCCGGGGAGGAGGCCGTGGGGGCGATCTTCGACGGCAAAAAGGGCAAGCACTCCGAGGACGCGCCCGCGGAGGGCAGCAAGTCCAAGGAGCCGCACCGCAACGACAAGCGGGGCAAGAAGGGGAAAAAGCCGCGCCGCGAGGCGCGCGAGCAGGGGTGCGACGGCGGCAACGCCAAGGCCCTCGCTATTGACCCAGCTCGACGGGGCCCTCGACCGGCCCCTCGAGGCCCAGGGGTGTTCGATGACATGCTGAAGAAGCCATGTCCCTACCACAAAACCCTAGTGCATCACACCCTTGAGCAGTGCGACATGCTCAAGAAATTCTACGGCCGTGCCGCCGCGAAGGAGGCAGAAGCCAAGAAAGACGGAGGCGATGGCGACGCGGGCGGCTTCCCTGCCGTCGAAAATGTGTTCCTCATCTTTGGGGGACCAACTGTCGACATGTCGACACGCCAACGCAAGAGGGAGTGGCACGAAGTCCTCACCGCTGAGAGGGCACCTTCGTCCTTCCTCAATTGGTCGGAGGACGCCATCACATTCAGCCGGGAGGACCACCCAAACCGCGTCCCCAATCCGGGCCAGTACCCGCTGGTGGTTGACCCCATCATTGGGAACGCCCGGTTCTCAAAGGTCCTCATGGACGGAGGCAGCAGCCTCAACATCCTCTACGCGCATACGATGCGCCTGATGGGGATCGGATTGGACCAGCTGCGGCCCAGTACGAAGCCGTTCCACGACATCGCGCCCGGCAAGCACGTTCAACCCCTCGGGCAGATCGACCTGCCGGTCTGGTTTGGCACCCCTAAGAACTTCCGCAAGGAGACCCTCACCTTCGAGGTGGTGGGGTTCAAAGGGGCCTACCATGCTATACTTGGGCGACCCTGTTACGCCAAATTCATGGCGGTCCCCAATTATACCTACCTAAAGATGAAGATGCCCGGCCCGAACGGCATCATCACCGTCGACTCGTCGATCGAGCACGCGTTCGACTGCGACGTCGAATGCGTGGAGCACGCAGAGGCACTGGCGCTGGATGAAGCGCTGGTGAACACGCTGGAGAAGATGGTCAACGGAGACCTCGACTCCGCTGCCAAACACGCTGGAACCTTCGAGGCCGCGGAGCAGACCAAGGGGGTCCCCATCGACCCTTCAGCCCCCGAGGGCAAGGTGTTGAGGGTCAGCTCCACCCTCGACCCCAAATAGGAAGTGGTGCTCGTCGACTTCCTCCGCGCCAACGCCGACATCTTCGCGTGGAGCCCCTCGGACATGCCAGGCATCCCGAGGGAAGTCGCCGAGCACTCCCTTGACATCCCCGCCAAACGCCGCGTCGTGCGGCAGCCGGCTCCGCCGCTTCGACGAGGAGCGGCGACGGGCAATCGGAGAGGAGCTGCGAAAGCTCCTCGAGGCCGGATTCATCAAGGAGGTGTTCCACCCAACATGGCTAGAAAACCCCGTGCTTGTAAAGAAAAAGAATGGGAAGTGGCGGATGTGCATAGACTACACTAGTCTCAATAAAGCATGTCCTAAAGTTCCTTTTCCTCTGCCACGCATTGATCAAATCGTTGACTCAACAGCTGGGTGCGAACTGCTCTGTTTCCTTGATGCTTATTCCGGGTACCACCAGATAAAGATGAAAGAGTCCGACCAGCTCGCGACCTCGTTCATCACACCGTTCGGGACGTTCTGCTACGTCACGATGCCATTTGGCCTCAGAAACGCGGGTGCAGCATATCAGCGTTGCATGCAGCACGTTTTTGGGGATCACATCGGGCGGATGGTCGAAGCGTACGTGGACGACATCGTCGTAAAGACCAGGAAGGCGGACGACCTGGTTGGCGACCTTGGCGTCGCGTTCAACCGTCTACGGCCAATGGGGTCAAATTAAACCCCGAAAAATGTGTCTTTGGAGTGCCGCGAGGCATGCTCCTGGGATACATCGTCTCCCAGCGGGGAATCGAGGCCAACCCTGAAAAGGTCGCGGCCCTCGAACGGATGGGTCCGATCCGGGACCTCAAGGGGGTGCAGAAGGTGTTGGGGTGCCTTGCCGCCTTGAGCCGCTTCATCTCGCGGCTCAGTGAGAAGGGGCTGCCCCTCTACCGCCTACTCAAGAAGCACGAGCGCTTCTCCTGGACCACCGAGGCCCAGGATGCGCTCGACAAGCTAAAGGCGTCTCTGACGCACGCCCCGATCCTCACGCCGCCGCAAATCGGCGAGCCCCTGCAGCTCTACGTGGCCGCGACCACCCAGGTGGTGAGCGCCGTGATCGTTGTGGAGCGCACGGAGGAAGGGCATGCCTTGCCTGTGCAGCGGCTGGTCTACTACATCAGCGAGGTCCTCTCGGACACGAAGACGCGCTACCCACAGGTCCAGAAGTTGTTGTACGCAGTGGTTCTTGCGTGGCGCAAACTCCGCCACTACTTCGAGGCCCACCCTGTTACGGTGGTCTCCTCCTTCCCACTAGGAGAAATCATCCGCAACCCCGACGCCGCGGGCAGGATCGCCAAGTGGTCCGTGGAGCTGATGGGCGAGACGCTCGCCTACGCCCCGCGCAAGGCTGTCAAGTCCTAAATCTTGGCGGATTTCGTTGCCGAATGGACGGACACGCAGCTGCCGCCGCCACAGATCCAAGCGGAGGCCGGACTGCGTTCTTCGACGGCTCGGTGATGAAAACGGGGGCGGGCGCGGGCCTGCTCTTTGTGTCACCCCTCGGGGAACACATGCGGTACGCGGTGCGCCTCCACTTCCCCGCGTCTAACAACATGGCTGAATACGAGGCCCTCCTCTGCGGCCTCAAAATCGCCATTGAGTTAGGCGTCAAACGCCTCGACGTAAGGGGCGACTCGCAGCTCGTGATTGATCAAGTCATGAAGAACGCGAGCTGCCACGACGACAAGATGGAGGCCTACTGCAAGGCCGTGCGAGCCCTCGAGGACAAGTTCTACGGCATCGAGCTCAACCATGTGCCCCGCCGGTACAACGAAGAGGCGGACGAACTCGCCAAGATCGCGTCCGGGCGGATCTCCGTCCCCCCGAACGTTTTTGCACGCGACATCGCTCAACCCTCGGTCGCCTTCGAGCCCTACCCCTCGAATCACAACGAACCCTCGGGGGCTCCCTCGAACCCAGCGGGTGCGGAGCCCATGGACGAGGACCCCTCGAACGAGGCGTACGTGCTCTCCCTTCTCGAGGGGTACGGCTCCCACGAGGCCGACGTAATGGACATCGAGCCGGCCCCCGTCCAGGCGGAGTGGCGGGAGAAATACATTGCCTGGATCGCTCGAGGGGAACTCCCCGCGACCGGCCGCGGCTAGGCGCATCGCTAGGATGGCTAAGTCTTTTGCCCTCGTCGACGACGGCGAGCCGTACAAGCGCGCGCCCTCCGGCATCCTACGCCGATGCGTGCCCATTCCCGAGGGGCGCGAGCTCCCGCGGACATCCACGCGGGGATCCGTGGCCACCACGCCGCGCCCCGCACCCTCGTAGGCAACGCGTTCCGCCGGGGCTTTTAGCGGCCCACCGCGGTCGCGGACGCCGCCGAGATCGTGCGCACCCGCGAGGGGGTGCCAGTTCTACGCCCGCAAGTCCAACTTGCCCGCCCATGCCCTACATACCATCCCCCGTAACATGGCCGTTCGCCGTGTGGGGGCTGGACATCGTCGGGCCCCTGCGGAAGGCGCCCGGGGGCTTCACCCACTTGTTGGTCGCGATCGACAAGTTCTCCAAGTGGGTGGAGGTGCGCCCCATCACGAATCTAAGGGCAGAGCAGGCGGTGACATTCTTCACCGACATCGTCTACCGCTTTGGAGTGCCAAACTCCATCATCACCGACAACGGATCCCAATTCACGGGCAAGAAGTTCTTGGAGTTCTGCGACAAATTCCACATCCGTGTGGATTGGGCAGCTGTGGCGCACCCACAGACCAACGGCCAAGTGGAACGTGCCAATGGCATGATCTTACAAGGCCTAAAGCCCAGAATCTTCGACCAGTTGAACAAATCTGGGCGGAAATGGCTCCAAGAACTACCAGCGGTTGTGTGGAGCCTAAGGACCACCTCGAGCAGAGCCACTGGGTTCACCCCATTTTTCCTAGTCCACGGCGCGGAGGCTGTCCTCCCCACGGACCTAGAATACGGGTCGCCCAAGGTTCGAGGCTATAACGAGGATGCTAACCAACGAGCCCGCGAGGACTCGTTGGACCAGCTGGACGAAGCACGCCTCGTAGCCTTGATGCATTCCGCGAGGTACCAGCAGTCCCTCAGGCGCTATCAAGCACGCAAGATACGCCGGCGGGATTTCGCCGAAGGGGACCGGTCCTAAGGCTACGCCAAGACAACCGAGGGCGCCACAAGCTATCGCCCCCATGGGAGGGACCCTACGTCGTGGTGAAGGTACTCAAGCCCGGCACATACAAGTTGGCCAATGAGGACGGTGAAGAGCTCACCAACGCTTGGAACATCCAACAGCTACGTCGCTTCTACCCTTAGCTAGGATTTCCAAGTATTTTTGTTGAAAAACCCACACGGCCAACGCCCCAGTTGGTTACAACTATGTAAAAGTTTTGAGCTTAATAAAAAGGGCAACTCGGCTTTCCCCTGAAACCCAAGTTACCCTCGGGGGCTACTGCGGGGGGCATCCCCCCCCCCAAAATAGTCCCATTTTTTCGCAAAAAACACAACAACCCACACGCGCTAAGTTTGTTTCCTACTTCAACCTCGAGCCACGATTCGAACAGGGCGCAGGCGGCACAGCGGAAGGAGCGTGCGAGCCAGAGATAGCCTACGCCGCGTGGATATGGCCCTTCTCTCTCGCCTCCAACCCGCCGGGCCCCCGCGAAAATCGAACTCCCCTAACTAGAATCTACTCGAGAAGAAGGAGAAACAAAAAAGCGTGATAAACGACGACTTCATTTACAGCAAATGCTCATGTTCATGAAACAACTTGTTTATTTACAAAAGGCCACGAGGCCAGAATACTGATACACATAAACAAAAAACGGGCCTAGCGCCCAACTGCTTTCAGGCGGGAGGAGCAGCAGCATCAGCGACGTCCGGGAAGAGGAACTCCTCGAAGGCCTCGGCTAGCGACCGGCGGCGTCGGCGGCCGAGCGCATCCACACGCTCCATGGCCACCTCGTCCTCGACGCCTTCGGGAACGATGTAGCCCTCCGCCAGTGCCTCGAAGTTAACCTCGTAGTGGGATCGCACCACTCCGAGGGCCTCTCGGACGCCCACCGCAGGCCGCCCGGCGCATCCGCTCGGTGACATGGCCACCAAGGGCGCGCAGCGGGCGGCCGGCCGAGCCGCCGGCCTATGCCTCGCCTTCCTCGACGGCGCGGCAGGTCTCGAGGGCCGCATCGCGCAGCTCCCGCAACTCCTGCTCGGAGGAGTTGTAGGAAGCCTGCAGCGCCTCGGCCCGCTCAGCCGCATGCCCCAGGGCGGTGCGCAAGCCTGGAAACGCCAAGGCAAGAAAGAAATCAGAACAAGGGAATGCGAGTTCCCAAACAAAAAACCAACAAGACAAGAGTCAGACAGTGGCTCACCTTCGACTTGCTTCCTCTCCATCTCGAGGTCGCGGCGCACGGCCTCGACCGTCAGCTCGAGGCGCTCGACGGTCTCGCCCTGCTCCCCGGAGGGACATCTCCCCGATTGGCGTTGGTGATGCTGAGCATAATCACCTCGCCCTCGGCCTTGGAGAGCTTGGCGTCCCGATCCGCCAAGGACTTCTCGCGTCACCTCGTGGGCGGCGCACTCGCTCCCGGCCGCACGGCGTCGGTGAGGGCGGCCCGCTCCCCGCCGGAGCCGCTCCTCGCCCCTTTGGCGGGCGGTGCTCTCTTGCAGAGCCGCTCCTCGGCCGACGACGAGGGCCGCGGCCTTGGCGTCGAGGGCGGCCTTCGTGTCGTCGGCCTCCTTGGCCCGCCGCTCCGCCTCGCGCGCCCGCTCCTCGGCCCGCGCCGCCGCGCCCGCGCCCCCTCAAGCGACGAGCGAAGCTCCCGGTTTCGGCACCGGACGGCCGCCACCTCCGCCTCCCGCTAGCGGCCGGCGTCCGCGTCTTCTCCAAGTCCGAGCGCGCGTGCGCGCGCCGCCTCATCACGGTCGATGAGGGCCGCGCGCACCCGCTCGAGGCTTGAACGGCGCGCCGTGTCCCCGCCTCGAGCTCTCGGGGAGCTCGTCGAGCCGTGCCGGGGCCCGCACGCCGCCCACCGTCCGGGGATCTGAGAGCGTCGGCAAGCGCGTCGAAGGCGCTGCACCGCTCCCGGAGCTGGTGGACCTCGGCGTTCACCCGGTCGAACGCATCGTACTTGTCGTGGGCGCGACGCTCGAGCTCCTGGCAACCACAGAATCAGAACCCATAAGTGCCGCGACACGAAGGGAGCATACACAAACGAAAGAAAGGAGAGAACGAGCAACCACGGCTAACCTGGAAGACGAGCCATGCCGGGCCGCCATGGACCCGCAGCGCCTCGTTCAGCGCGCGGTTGAGCGTAGCGTCGTGGCTCGGAGCTCGCCCCGCAGCCTCCCGCTCCCCCGGCGTCGGCAAACGCGAGGGGGATCATCGACGGCCCCCTCCACCGGGGCGGGGGCGGCCGGCGCGGAGGACGTGGCCTCGGCGCCGTGTCCTCGACCCCCCCACCACCGGGTGACCCTCGCGCCGCCCTCACGAGGGCCCCCTCCCCGGGGCTCGGGGAATTCGTGGGGCCGCCGGCCCACCGGTCCCACCCAAGTGGCGGGGAGTCGTCCGAGACCTCCACCACCTCCGCCCGCGTAACGCCGGCGGGCGCCGCCGCTTGTGCCGCCTCCACCGGCGCCTCCACTCGCGCCCTCCGCGGCCGTGGGCGCCGGGATGCGGCACCACGGCCACCACCTCTCGGGCCGCGCCTCGCAGCCCACGGGCGCCGCCACGGGTTGCGGCCGCTCCGCCTCCTCTCCGCAAAGAACCCCTCTCGCGGGCCGCACCTCCACCACCGCCGTTGCCGCGGCCCTCGCACCCCCCCACGACGGCCGCGCCGGCCGCTCCTCGCAACCGCCGACCGCGCCGCGGCGGGCCGATCCGTTGGCCGAGGCCTCGGGGGCCCTAGCCGCGCCCTCGCGAGCTCTCGCCCGCCGCCGCCGTGCTTGTCCCCGCCGCGGCGCCCTCGACGAGCGCCGCCGGGTGGGGATGGACGCGTCCGTCCTCGACCACCTTGGCGGTGCGAGAGGAGGCACGGTTGGCACCACCGCGCGAGCACGAACGGAGGGTTAGGACGCCCGATCATCACCGCATTAAACCGAGCAAAGCATCGAGTCCCTTACCTCGAGGAGGAAAAGGCGCGCTTCCTCTTCCTCGAAGCCTCGCCGGACGAGGCCGCGCGGACGGGCGCGCCCCCGCCGCCGCGTCTCCCGACGGCGCCGCCGCGCGCGTGGGCGCGCCCGCCCGCGCGCGCGGTCACGCCCGATGCCGCGCCCCCCGACGGCGCGCGCCGCGCGCGCGCGCTCGCCGCGCCGCGCGCGGCGCACGCGCCGGCCGCGCCTCCCCGACGACGGCCGCCGCGCGCGCAGCACGCTTCCCCGCGCGCAGCACGCTCGATGCGCGCATAGGCGCGCTCGCCGTGCGCGCCCCCGACGAGCGCGCCGGACGCCCGCCGCGCGCGCGCCGCCCTCGATGTCGATGGCCGGCGGCGGGCGCCGTCGCGCCCGCCCCGGCGATGCCGCCCTCGCCGCCGGCGCCGGCCCGGCGACGGGGGCGCAGTCGCCACCGTCGAGGGGCCCTCCCCCTCGGCCTCTTCCTCTTCGTCCTCCTCCGAGGACGAGTACTCTTCGGTCCCCGGGAGGAGAGCCCCGGCTCCTCGCGCCACCGTGCACTCCGCGGCCCGCCGGCCGCGACGCGCTTGACGTCGCCTCCGCGCGCGCTCCCTCTTGCGCGCCGCCTCGCTCCTCGCCGGCCGCCGGCCGCGCCGCCCGCCCCGGCGCGCGGGAGTCGGGGGTAGGCGGAATGGACTTGGCGACGGTGAAGGTCACCACCGTACACGGGAGCAACAAGGGCGCGTCAGAGGCAAAGGCCACACAAAGAACTAAAACGAAATCAAGAACTACGCTCACCAACGGGCCGGTGGGGAGCATCTCGAGGTCCCACGGGGGTCCGACCCGCAGGCATCGGCGGCGTCCGGGTGTCGACGGCGCTCCGCGCCCGGGTGAGCGCATATGGCCGCTAGAGGGGCGTCGGGAGCATCCGCGACCTTGCCAGGTCGATGGGGTTGGCCGCCTCTGTCATCTCGAAGATGCAGAGTGGCCTCTCCATCAAGGGCACGACCCGCCTATGATGGAGGAAGGCGAGGACGCCCATCGCGTTCAGCCCCATCGTCGCCAGGCGATGCAGCGCGGCCAGGACCGACTCCTGCCGCGCCCGATGCTGGGCCGTGGACACCCCGTAGCCCCAGGAGTCAGGCCTCTCCTTGAACACCCGGCCGGTGTAGGGGGGAAGGCCGGGCTCGGCGTTGCGCAGATAAAACCATCCCCGCTCCCAGCCGGCGTTGTTCGTCGTCATGGTGCAGGGGATGTAGACGTTCTTGAATTGCCCCCGCAGGGCAAGCGACATCCCGCCGGCGCGCACCGCGCGGCGGGTCCTTGGCTCCGTCGTGGGCTGCGTGAAGAGCTCCGCGCGGAAAAGGTGTACCCAGAGCTCCCAATTAACTGGGATCCCCAGGTACCCTTCGCAGACGCCGACGAACGTAGCCGCCTGCGAAATAGCGTTGGGGGCGAAGTTGTGCAGCTCCACTCCGTAGTGGTGGCACATCGCCCGCATGAAGCGGCTCGCCTGTGCGTTGAAGCCCCGCTCGTGGTAGCGGATAAAGCTGACCACATAGCCTTCCGGCGGGTTGGGCGCACATTCCGCCGCTGGCGGCACTATCCACTCCGCCGGGCGTCCCTCTTCGTTGGCCGCCAGCTGGCCGGCGGCGACTAGCTCGCCAAGGGCCAATGGCGTCACCGTCGACCTCTCCCAGGCGTACGGCTCCAGGATCGTGAGGGGAAGCTGAGGCGGCGCCATGAGGAAGGACGAAGGAATGCGAGGACAGAGGACAAGGAACGGAAGAAAAGCTCTAACGGCGACACCGCGCGGCGGCAAGAGCGAGGCGAAGACGAAGGGGCGGGGGACTGAAAATGGTGAGGCGTCAAGGTAAAAAACCGCCGTCTCCTCCACCCCTCAGATTTATAAGCCGACGGGGCGAGCTCTCCGGAGTGGATGCCCCGCTCGCATTAACCGGCAGGGGAATCTTCCCTTCACGCCGACGGACGGGCCCCACCACGACCGCAGCGGCCACATCACGGGCGGGGCGGGCCATCATCACGGCGAAGACCCACAGGGACCGAGGCGAAGCTGTCACGTCCACCTGCCACGCCGCCCACTACGCGCGCGCGCGCGGCCGCAGCGCCTAAAAAGACGCGCCCACGCTGCAAAAACCGCAGCCTCGACTGCGAGGCATTTAATGATCGGGTCCCTTGCCAAGCAAGGAGAACCCTCGAGCGGGGCGAACCCCTGGCTCGAGACAAGGGCAGCCCTTGATGGATATCGACGTGAGAAGGCCGCCCGGGACCTGCTTGATGTAAAGCAGGCACCACGGGCGCCCATGCCACGTAAAACCCTCGAGCGGCACGAGCCCTCGGCTCAAAACGAAAACAGCCCTCGATGGGATATCGGCGCGAGAGGGTCGCCCGGGACCTGCTTGATGTAAAGCAGACACCGCGGCACCCATGCCGCGTAAAACCCTCGAGCGGCACGAGCCCTCGCTCAAAACGAAAACAGCCTTCGACGGGACATCGACGCGAGAAGGCCGCCCGGACCCGCTTGATGTAAAGGTGCACCGCGGTACCCATGCCGCGTAAAACCCTCGAGCGGCACGAGCCCTCGGCTCAAAACGAAAACAGCCTTCGATGGGACATCGACGCGAGAAGGCCGCCCGGGATCTGCTTGATGTAAAGCAGGCACCGAGGGTACCCATGCCGCGTAAAACCCTCGAGCGGCACGAGCCCCCGGCTCGAGACAACATCAACCCTCTAAAGAGGGCGCGCGCGTGAGAGGGTCTCCCAGGGCCTGCTTGAAGTAAAGCAGGCACCGCAAGCACCCATGCCGCGCTGTGCCACCAACCAGCACCTCGAGGGCTGGCTCGCCCAGACCCCTCGACGGCCGCAAATGTGAAAAGACGGGGCCGCCCGAGCGCCACCCCCGCACGGCCCTACCGATCGAGGTCCGAAGCCCGACCCTCGACGGGTTCGAACAGCGCCACGGATCGCAAAGTTAGGGACGATGACGGCACGCGCATTCGAGCCGTTCCTCGAGCCCGTCGGCTCGAGGGTGCCCCACATGTCGTGTTCGAGAGCCGCCGAGGGCGGCTAGCTGCGGGGGATCCCACCGAGGGAGAGCTTCCGCGCCCTCGGTCCCTATCGAACGGGACCTAGCCCCACCTAGCAAACCCACGCAAGTGCTTCCATGGACGTGTCTCCGGACCGCGCAGCCTACCCTTATCGAACGGGGCATGGACGTCCACTTGAACCACCCGCTAGCAGCTCGACGAGGAATCCGCAATCCGCGACCCGCTCGATGGGGGTTGCGGAAACCTCACCCTCCGTCCCGCGGAGGGACGGCGAGGGCGCGTTAAAAAGCAAGTCGCCAAGCTCTACCCGATCGCCTCGAACGGGCCAAGGCTCGGGGGCTTGACGCACGACTACACCTCCTTGAAATTGCACCCGCCGGAGACAAGCGGCGCGGCGGTGCGTGCACCCCCGAGCCGGCCGAAATACCGCCGATGCCGGTTGGCATATGTGCCACGCCCCCGACCAAAATTCTCGCGGTTAACCCCCCGCAGAGTACCCACACTCCGCAGGCTTCGGGCTAGACCCGCGGGTCCGCCGACGCGGCCCCACGGAAAGCGTTCGCGGAACAAGGAGGGAAGAACGTCCTATCAGCAGTTTCCAGCATCTGCGGGAGCCTCAATGGCAAACCCACAGATGCTCGGGGGCTACTGTCGGGGACAGCCCTAGGGGTCCCCTTAAAGAATGGGGAAAACCTCACTTAAAACTCGCAGCGAAACCAAAACACGTTAAGCCTAACCATGCAGGTGCCTAACCATGCAGGACACGGCCCACGCCGCAGTGACCTCGACGACCCATCAAGGCATCCCGCTTAGAGATCCCCTCGAACGGGCTTCGCCTCGTTCGAGGATGCGTGCACCCTTCGGGCGGGCTTCGCCCCGCTCGAGGGGTAGCACTTCCCTCGAGCAGGTTCCGCCTCGCTAGAGGGTACGCCCCGCCCTCGGCCGGGGTCCGCCACGCCCGAGGGTGCCCCTCACGCGTGCGCCAACCCCCGTACACGGGCATTTAACGCCCTGACGCCGCAGGACGGCGCCATCATGCGCCCGGGGCTCGCACCCCCGGTGCCGCCGCACCAACTCCCCAGGGAGGAGCCCATCCCCGCCACTGTGGGAGGGGACTGTGCAGCGCGGCGGTGTCAGTCCCGTGACACCGTGCGCACGCCCCAGTACGGCTAACGTGCCGAGCCCTCGAAAGGGGGCCGGCGCACCCTCGATTCACTTTCTTGTGACCCTACAGGGTTAGGTGGAGGCGCTAGGCCGGTGGACTGCCATCCCCGCCCCTGTAACGGCGTGGGCCGCCGTACCCGCGCGTGCAGGCGCACGCCAGGCCCTGTAGCAACGACTCCAGCCCTGTGAAGCGTGTCGGGAAGGAACGCCGTTCTGCCTACTCCTGTACTCCGTACGGTGTCTACGTCGACACCTCTCTCGAGCCTATCGGAGGACATCACCGCCATCCGGTCGCTCTCCTACCCTCGAACCGCCACTTCGTTCGGGTACAAGTCGAGCCATGATGACCGGATCGGCTCGCGAGGATCGCCGGACGGCCGCCCACTCTATAGTGTAGCACGTCGCACTCCCTCACGTAGCTAGATAGCGCGGCGTGCATGTAATTCGCTTCCCCCCCTTGAACTATAAAAGGGGGACGAACCCCCCGGCCGCGGGGGGATGGACGGACGGATGGACGGACAGACAGACGGATAGACGGACGAACAAAGGATAGCAACACGCTCAAGGTCACGGACCGAGGAGCCCCTCACATATACCGTGCACTCACTCTCTAATTCTCCCCGAACATCTTCGACCACTCCACCGGGGACTTGGAAGCCACGCTTCCTCTCCCGCCTTGCTTGTAGCAGCCCCACCACAGCACCCGGTCTTAAGCCGAGCAATATAGTGCCGAGAGCACACCCCCGTCGGGACGTACGGCCCCCTCGGCCGGAACCAGGATAAAAACCCTGTGTCACTTGTTGCTTAGCATCGACCATTGAGGGATAGACCTCAGCGCTATCTACTGGTTAGTGTCGGGACCATACTTCGCACCGACACTCGTTGACCAACTTATCCAGGTTCGCAACGAGTGCCTCGTCAAACGCCAGTGCCTCAGCGTGCTCCACGCACTCGACATTGCAGTCGAACGCGTGCTTGATTGACGAGCCCATGGTGATGACACCTTTTGGTCCCGGCATCTTCATCTTGAGGTACGTGTAGTTCGGGACCGCCATGAACTTGGCGTAGCACAGCTGCCCAAGAATGGCATGGTACGCACCCCTGAACCCCACCACCTCGAAGGTGAGAGTTTCCTTGTGGAAATTATCCGGCGTGCCGAACCAAACAGGCAAATCGATCTGCCCGAGGGGGTGGACATGGGAGCACATTTCCAAGCATTTTTCATTTCATTTTCAGATTTGTAAATGGTACATGAAATGTCTTTGCGACAAAAAGGAACTTATGCTCCTGCACAAGATAAATCAAGAGGGCTAAACATTCATGATGGCAAATGAGCCTTTGGCCCCATATGATCAATAAGCTAGCTATCCAACCACAAATTAAGCATAGCAAAGCCACAAAAACATGTCAAGAGCATGTAAAGGCATTTACACATGAGAGAGCATACATGTGACATTTTTCAAAAGCATAGCTATCAACCATGGATTATTGATCAAGATCATCAAGAGCTAAGCCAAACTAACCATAGCATACCAAACAAGCTCAAAAAGACATATATCTCATTCCATGGTGAACAATGTATATGAGAGAAGCTTTCCTAACCAATGCATATGATACAAAATGCATGCAATCTAAGATACAAGGATGCCTATACATCATATTACATATGCCATGCAAAATGCAAGAAATGCACAAAGGAAAGCTATACATATGCTACAAAAGAAGCTCTCACACGAAACTCACAAACCACCGGCTCCTCGAGGGGAGGCAAAACGGGCTCGACACCACCGACAAAAGAGAGCTCCCACACACCCAACTCAAGAAATCAAACACACACCAAGTTCCCCCCGCAAACGAGTGAAAGTTGCTTGATCTAGGGGTTTGGTGAAAATATCGGCTAGTTGGTCATGTGTGGGTACATGGATTAAAGCTATCTTCCCTTTCTCTATGTTGTCTCTCAGGAAATGATACCTCACTTCTACGTGTTTGGTTTTGGAATGGAGCACTGGGTTCTTTGCAACGCTTATGGCACTAGTGCTATCACATTGAAGTGGGACATGGGTATACTCCTCACCAAAGTCACTCATGGTGTAGGTGATCCAAAGGAGCTGAGAGCAACAACTAGCAGTGGCAACATACTCGACCTCGGTCGTGGATTGAGCAACACTCGACTGCTTGCGAGAAGACCAAGACACCAAAGAAGAACCCAAAAACTGGCAAGTCCCAGAAGTGGACTTCCTATCCAACCGACACCCGGCGAAATCCGCGTCTGAAAAACCACGAAGCGCCAAAGAAGAGGACGCGGAGTACCAAAGGCCGAAGTCGGGAGTGTGACGCAAGTACCTGAAAATTCTCTTCACTGCTTGCCCATGCGAAGTCCTCGGAGATGCTTGAAAACGAGCGCACAGTACACACGGAACTCGTATGTCCGGCCTCGTCGCCGCCAAGTAGAGGAGTGACCCTATCATGCTCCGTACTCCTTCCGGGTCCACGTGTTCACCTTCCTCGTCCGCATCAAGAGTTGTAGTCGTACTCATCGGCGTCGTCATAGCCTTGGAGTCCTCCATCTTGAACTTCCGCACAATGTCCTTGGTGTACTTAGCCAGGTGCACAAAAGTTCCTTCCTTTGATTGCTTGATTTGTAGCCCGAGGAAGAACTGCAACTCGCCCATCATGCTCATCTCAAACTCCCTGCTCATATCATCTGCAAACCTTGCAACAAGAGAGTTAGACGAGCCACCAAAGACAATATCATCCACGTACACCGCACAATCGGGATATCTCTCGCCCCGCCTCAGGCAAAAACAAGGTCCGATCGACCTTCCCCATCTCAAAACCTCTCTCAAACAAGAACCCCCTCAACCTCGCCATACCAAGCTCTAGGCGCCGCTTCAACCCATACAAGCGCCTTCCTCAACTTGTACACCGGTGGGGGTACTTCTCACTCTCAAACCCCCGAGGTCGCCTCACATACACTTCTTCCTCCAACACACCATTCAGGAAAGCACTCTTCACATCCATTTGGTGCAACTTGAACCCTTTAGCCACAGAAAAGCCTAGAAGGATCCTAATTGCCTCCAAACGGGCTACGGGAGCAAAGGTCTCCTCAGAGTCAATCCCCTCCATCTGACTGAACCCCTGGGCAACAAGTCTCGGCTTGTTCCTCACCACCTCACCCTTCTCTCCCTCTTTGTTCTTCCACACCCACTTTGTACCAATCGGCTTACACCCTGGGGGAGGGTCAACCAACTCCCACACCTGATTCCTCTCAAAGTTCTCCAACTCCTCATGCATCGAATTAACCCAATTGTGATCAGATAGTGCGTGTCCAATGTCTTTGGACTCGAAAGAAGCAACAAATGCAGCATGAGCGAAATGAGAGTTGTTCCGAACCCTCGACCGTGTAGTGCGTTCATTCATGTCGCCGATGATCCTCGAAGCTGGGTGATCCACTTGAACTCGCCGGGGAGGTTCTCGCCTCGAAGCTACCTCCCCCTCAACATTAGCTTCTCCTCGTTCTTGATTTGTCGTCGTAGGTGTAGCAGAGGGTCCATCCATCACCATAGGCGAAGTAGTGGGTACATGTTCAGCCGAGGGCACCGCACCGCCATCTTCATCCTCACCATGTTCATGCTCCTCCTCCTGAAAGATCTCCTCGCCAAGCTCATCATCACCTGCACACTCAAAGACAAGCTGACTACGTGGCTCTGTCTCGTCGAAGGTTACCTCGCAAGTCTCCACGATTTGGTTAGTTTCAAGATTGAGCACACGATATGCTCTAGAATGAGATGCATAACCAAAGAAAATGCCATCGACAGACCTAGCCTCAAACTTATCCAACTTCCTCGCCTTTCTTCGAATGAAACACTTGCAACCAAAGACATGGAAGTGACTCACCTTGGGTGTGCGACCATGCATCAACTCATAGCATGTCTTCTTCTTATGCACTCTGAGGTATATCCTGTTCGACACATAGCACGCGGTATTCACCGCCTCAGCCCAATACCTCCTCGGAGTCCTATGCTCATCAAGCATCGTTCGAGCCATCTCGCACAAGGTCCTGTTCTTCCTTTCCACAACACCATTCTGGGGAGGTGTATACGGACTCGAAAACTGGTGCCCAAGACCCAAGTCATGGCAAAAGGTTTCAAAACGAGAGTTCCTGAATTCCGAGCCATTATCCCCTGCGGATAGCTCGTATGGCATCTCTGTGTCTCTCGTTCCTCAACCTCAAGACTAGATCTCGAACAAAACCAAACGTCTCCCCCTTCTCCTCGAGAAAGAACACCCACGCATACCGAGAATAGTCGTCCACCACAACAAGGACATACCACTTCCCACCCGCAGATCGCACACGAGCTGGGCCAACAAGGTCCATATGGAGCAGCTCGCATGGACGCTCAGTCATCACATCGGTGAGAGGCGGGTGAGAAGAGGCTACCATCTTGGCATGCCTACACGGCGCACAAACCAACTCTTTCTCAAGCCTCAACCGTGGCAATCCTCGGACCAAATTGAGTTTACTCAAGCGAGACAAAAAGGTCAAAGCTCAAGTGACCCAACTTCCTATGCCACCTCCACAACTCACTCGAAGAACCAGCCAAGAAACAACGCTCCACACCCGAAGACTGAGAAAAATCAGCACGACACACCTGACCCTCGGGAACGACCATACAAACAAGGTCCCCTCGAGAGTCCACAATCCGAGAACCACCTGGCCGAAACAACACCTCAAAACCCTTATCCAACAACTGGGACACAGAAAGCAAATTGTACCCCAGCGATTGAACAAGAGCAACACGCCTCAGAGTGATCTTGTCACTCACTTTGATCTCACCTTCTGAAAGCACACGCCCACGCCCATTGTCCCCAAAGGTGATGTACCTCTTCGTCACCACCGAGACGAGACTTGAGAACCACCCCCTGTCTCCGGTCATATGCCTCGAACAACCGGAGTCAATCAACCAAATGTTCTTCAAGTCTCCCACCTGAAATTCAAAAACGAGCACGTGAGCGAACAAACGACTCAAAGATCGGGGTTAGTACCAAAAGAGTAAAACCAGTGCCGAGCCATTTGCTCGAAAGTGGGGTTAGCACCAACCAAAGCATCTCTCCTACCAAAACTACCTCCACGAACACCACCACGGTAACCACCCTGAGGGGACCGCACCTCTCTGCCTGGAGGAGGACCAAATCCACGCAAGAAAGCCTGTGGGACGTCCTTCCTCTCCAACTCAAAGCTACGACTCCTCCCATCCCCGTAGTGAACTCGAGGGGGAGAATGCCTAGCAAACTGACCACCTGCACCCTTTCCAGCCCAACCACCAGAACCACGACCACCAGAAACAACCCTTGCACCTGTACGAGCATGAAACCCAAACGGTATCTGTCTGTGCCCGCACCGGTCGACGGGTGCTCCACCACCCGTCCGACCGGTGTGACCTGGGCAGCAGCACCACCAGCAGCCTTCCGCTCTCTCCAAGCCCGAACTATCCTCACACTCGCCTTGGCCCTGGGCATCTGCATATGAGGCTCAAGTACACCATCGGAAGGGTGGTACTTGTCCTTGTTAGCCCACTCCTTTGCCATTCTCTCCTCACGCTTCCTCTTGAAGCAAAACTCCTCCTTATGGCCATCTCTCCCACAATAGCCACAATGGAACCTCACAAGCTTAGGCTTAGGCTGGGGATGTGGCTGCTCACTTGGTTTCTCTCCACTCAAACCCTCCACCTGTTTCTCACCACTAGCCTTCTCACTCTCCTTCCCAAAGAACACTTTCCCCGAAGTGCTCACAAACTTGATAGGCTTTCGGAGATCGTTTGTGGGTGTAGGAAACACGGGTGGAGCTGGGGTTGTGTCTAGTCGGTTCCTAAGATGGTTAGGTTTTGGAGGGAAATCATTTTTGTGGTGGGTTTTTGGTGGCTCCGGGATATTCTCTCCACTTCCTTCACCAACCTTGTTTGCCCCAAGCCCCTCACCATATTGCCTCTTAAAGGCCTCGATCATCATCCTCAACTGAGGCTCATGACCGGACAACCAACCCATCAACTTCCTCAAATCATCATTCTCATCCTGCAAACGATCAACATAATGTGCAAGCTCCAAATTTTTCAATGCATGCATTTCACGGGTAGAGCAAGATGTAGGCATGGGTTCCTTCAATTTAGCCTCGAGCGAACTAGTGTAAGCATGCATCTCATCAATCTTAGCATGCGAAACAGGGCAAGAAGTGCAGGCACCTAGCAAAGCAGGTCTAGACTTAAGCTCAGCCACTTCAACCCTAAGCACATCTAGTTCCTCACACTTGGAGGCATGCTTCTCCTTAAACAAAGCAAGATCAGCAAGGAATATGGAGCAATCAGCACAGTCATTCTCATCCGAAACAAAAGGGCTAGCCTTAAGGGAATCAACCTCAAGCTTGCTATCAAGCACCTGCGTCTCTAGCTCAGCCACTCTAGTCCTAGCATCCTCGAGTGAAGCCCTAAGCTCTTTCCTCATTTTCTTTGCCTCTCTAAGCATGTCATCACGATTATCAAGCAAAGAGCCAAGCCTCTCATTTTCCTGGCGCAAGAAGGGAAGTTCATCACACACCTCGTCGTCGGACTCAGAGTCCGAGTCGCTCTGTGTGCTCTTCTTGCTGCCGGAGCTCAGCGCCATGGTGCAGAAGCCATCTCTCGCGAAGCAGCTCAGCCCGCTCAGGTTCTTGGACGACTTCTTGTTCTTGCGACGATCGCCTTCGTCTTCACTGCTGCTCGAGCTCGAGGTGGAGTACGCGGAACTGGAGTCGACGTCGCTCGCTCCAACCATCGCTCGGGCCTTGCCTCGGCCCTCCTTCTTCCTCGATCGTCGCTCGTCCTTGTACTTGTTCTTGTGCTTTCTCTTGTGGTCGCGCCTCGAACGGTACTTGTCGTCCATCCTCGGCTTGTGCTTGTAGCTGTCCTTGTTCTCGGCCTTCTCGGGCGGCCGGCGACGAAGTGTCCCGGCTTGCCGCACTGGAAGCAAGTCCTCGTGTTCCTCCTCATGTTCACGCGGTTCTCGTGCAGCCTCTCGAACCGCCTCGTCAGGAGCGCCAGCTCATCCTCTCCAAGGTCATCAAACTCCTCATATGGCATAGACATCAAAGAGGAAAAGGAGAACATCCTGGTGGATGGGTTAGAGTTAGCCTTTCCTTTGGAACCACCAACGAGGGCAAGACTATGGGAATCAGTCGGTCCCTCGAGCTTGGCAGTCATGCCCCTATCCACCTCAGCCGACTTGAGCTTCGAGAACAGCTCGTTCACCGTCAGAGTGTCATACTTCTCCGACTCCACAATGGCCTCGAACTTTCCGCCCCAAATCGTACGATCCAAAGAGTGTAAGAGCTTGACCGCTCTATCATGATCATCGTACGGGAGCACGTCCACATTGGCCCTCATGTTGTTCACAACCACCGTGAACCTCTGAAACAAAGCATCAATGGACTCACCGGGGAGATGAGTGAAGTTCTCGTACTCTCTCCGGTAGGTCGCATACATCCGTGCCTGAACCTGGGCGTTCCCAACATGAGCCTCCTTCAACACCACCCAAATCCTACAAGCCAAGTGCTCGGTGTGCACCCGATCGAACTCAGGCTCACACAAAGCACGAAACAAGTAGTCGACCGCCTTATTGTTGGCGTCGAAGCTGTCCCTCGATGCTGGAGCGAGGAAATCAACCGGCTGGACATAGCCTGTGTCCACCGTGACTTCCCAAAGGATCTGACCCTTTCCGCGGAGAAAAGCACCCATCCTCTTGCTCCACATCTGGTAGTTCTTGCCATCGAAGTGTGGAGGACCCGAACCCCGTTCCTGGTATGCCATCCTTGGATCTTAGACTGGTTAGAGTAAACAAAGACCCGAACCGGCTCTGATACCACTTGAAGGACCGATACGGCGAACCAGAGAGGGGGGGAGTGAATGGGAGCCGATAAAAATTCTTCTCGAAAGAGATGGAAACTCCAACAAGATGAACACGGCTTCCAACACACGTCTCCGACTCACTACCAAGGTTGGTCAAGCCCACGTAGCCACTGAAGTTCCACTGGACCTAGGAACCAACACACAACCTTCCGACCTGAGAAACGCAGCAGAAAAACCAAACCTCGAGTCTACAGACCCACACCGATCAGACCGGTGAGCACCGCCGGTCAGACCGGTCCCTGCTGGTGAAACTGAGCAACTTCCACTAAGTGGCTCTACACCGGTCAGACCGGTGAGACACACCGGTCAGACCGATGGCAAGCATGAAAGCCCCCAAGGCACCAAATAGGCCAACCGACCACCAACCGACCCAAACTCGAAACGGCGAAAGCAACACGGGACAACAACGAACACACCAAGACGTTCACCCGAGCAAAAACCCACCGGGGCTCGCACCGGTCGGACCGGTCAAGAGCACCGGTCGACCGGTGTAGCACGGGCGACTCGGGATGAACAAAGACCCGCGGGTCAACTCCCCCAAATCCAAATCTCGATCTCCCGAATGGCTCCACGGACTTGAACAAGACTTTGGGGATATTAGGACCACCTCATGAGGAGTCCATAGCCAAGTTTAATCCCACCAAAACTCGTACAAAAAGGAGGAATCAAAGAAATCCCGCTGAGAGCACTTCCAACCCAAGAACTCAAGAAACCCCAAAATCGAGCACCTTTACTCACGGATTTGGGAGGGGAATCACAGCCCAAAGAACCATGAAGGGTTCCCACAAATTTTCCCCATCAAATCCCCAAGAGAAAGGTCCCGAAAACAACCCAAAGAAATCACCGAGAGAGGGCTCCGAAAATCACCACCAAGAACAACCGGGGAAAACACATCCAAACCTTGAGGAACCACGCCGAATCATCTATACATGAAACAAAGGTTCGTACAAGGTCTAGCAAGCTGCCCGATCATCCATCCCTCTCAACAAGATCTCTCCGTGAAGGTCTCTTGCAAGTCCTAAAGAAAACATAAGGAAAATAGGTGGAAAATAGGAAAACTAATGAGCTAGGGTTCCAAGAGTTGGCTGCCATCCTCTCACCTCTTGGGTTATATGGAGGCAACCGAATGTCTAAAACGCCCTTTTCTACTAACTAGGGATACAAGCCTCTCAAGTGCGGATTTGGAATTCTTGATGTCTTCACCATCGGACGGATGCCCGGCGACCGCACCCTGCGTAGCCTCGACGCAAGCCATGCGATCCCGACGCGTGTCCTCCGATTCGAAGATTCCGGACTGCGTCGTCTCACACCGGTCAGACCGGTGCTCCTCACCGGTCGGGACCGGCCCCCACCGTCGAGGCCGGTGCGGCGTCGTTGCAGCCTCCGTCTTCGGTTCTCCGGTCTTGGCTTTGTGGATCAACCAAGGAACCCGGCGATTTTCTCGGTGAACCACCGGAAACCCCGCGAACTCGGTGTAGCCTCTGCCAATCTCCACTCATGACTTGGCTCCCACGTAGTCCCGGCTCGACCTTGGTTTTGAGGCTCAACCAAGAAACCGTCCATGACTTCATCTTGCTGTTCATGCCACCATGCGGCCCGCTATTGACCCCGCTGGCCACCGGGTCCCTCGAACGAAGCCTACTTGTCTTCTCCACACCGGAGACCTCACCGCAACGACCTTTCGCGCTTGTTCTTCACCTGCACCAACACGAGTCA
Source organism: Cenchrus americanus (assembly GCA_947561735.1). Taxonomy (NCBI): domain Eukaryota; kingdom Viridiplantae; phylum Streptophyta; class Magnoliopsida; order Poales; family Poaceae; genus Cenchrus; species Cenchrus americanus. The sequence goes on along the minus strand of OX387239.1, from coordinate 252,988,080 downwards.
AGCCGCAACCTGCACCTGCAATACTTAGCCAAGAATCAGTCCACACAACGTTGTCAATCACTCATCACACAAGGAAGCGACCATCCACCGGTCCTCGAACCACACATGGTCCTCACCTAGCCGACGTGGGAACCTTGCACGGAAGACCACGTCGGAGTTCCCGGAGCTAGAAGCAAGATCAAGGAAGGATCCCGGTGGTGATCTTGTGTATGTATCATTGTCATAGTTGAATTATCAAGTTGAATCTATTCCTAGCGATCAAGTGTTTCCTCGAAGATTTTGTTTTTCGATCGGCTTTGCTTATTCTAAATCTATTCTCGAGATAGATTACATAGGGTGTTCTTGTAGCCGCGGTGGCTAGAGGTACAGGCCGGATCTTCCGAAAGAATCTCGACTTGTCTTTTGACTCGCCCTAGACTCCCCGCATGAGTAGGGATACGTTGTGACAGAACGGGGGTTCTGAAAGGCGGATGTTTTCGGATTTGGACGGGAAACCACGATTTAAAGAGGCTTCTTATAAGATTCGATTTGCTATTTCTTCTCTTGCTTGGAACTTCAACAAAAGGCTTAACCCGATCTCTCTAGATCGGTTTATCTACCTAATCTTACTTTGTTATCTCCGGTCTTTAGTAGATTAGATTAGTTTCGTGTCTTTTACCTAGATGCATTAGGGTTTCTCTTTTACCGAAGATTGAAGTTACTTGGCTTTACTAGATCATCTTTTGCATCACACATTTGTTCCACGGATTCGATACCTTGGGTTCACCACTCGAGGGAAGAAGGGTCCCTTGACTACGACGGGAGAATTGTCTGCTTGCAAGTCTAAACGAACTTTGATACAACTATTAACCGTCAACAGCTGCGAGTCTCCCCTGACGTCGAGGCGTTGTATGCCTGTCTCGATGGCGATTCAGAGGCCACAGAGGAGGGCCTCATACTCCACCATGTTGTTGGACGCGGGGAAGTACAGGCGCACTGCGTACCTCATATGTTCCCCGAGGAGTGAGATGAAGAGCAGGCCCGCACCTGCCCCCGCCTTCATCACTGACCCGTCAAAATAAAGGGTCCAGCACTCAGCCTGGATTTGCCGCGGTGGCAGCTGTGTATCCGTCCACTCGGGGACGAAGTCCGCTAGGATCTGGGACTTTATCACCTTGCGCGGCAGGTAGGCGAGCGTCCCGCCCATGAGCTCCACGGACCACTTGGCAATCTTGCCTACTGCATCCGGGTTACAGAGGATCTCCCCAACGAGAACGAGGAGACCACCATGACTGGGTGGGCCTTGAAGTAGTGCCGCAACTTGTGCCGCGCGAGCACCACCACGTAAAGCAGCTTCTGGATCTGCGGATACCGTGCTTTTGTCTCTGACAACACCTCGCTGACGTAGTATACGGGCCTTTGGACTGGTAGGGTGTGCCCTTCCTCCGTACGCTCCACCACGATGACGGCGCTGACCACCTGGGTAGTCGCGGCGACGTAGAGGTACAGGGGCTCACCGCCCTGGGGCGGCGTTAGGATTGGTGCGTGGGCGAGAATCGCCTTGAGTTTGTCAAGCGCCTCCTGTGCCTTGACGGTCCAGGAGAATCGCTTGTGCTTCTTCAGGAGCCGGTAGAGGGGAAAGCCCTTTTTGCCGAGCCATGAGATGAAGCGGCTCAAGGCGGCAAGGCACCCCAACACCTTTTGGACCCCTTGAGGTCTAGAATCGGGCCCATCCGGTCGTGGGCCACGACCTTCTCAGGGTTGGGCTCGATGCCCCGCTGGGAAACGATGTACCCTAGCAACATGCCGCGCGGCACCCCGAAGACACATTTCTCGGGGTTCAATTTCACCTTGTTGGCCCACAGGCAGTTGAATGGAATACACAGGTCGTGAACCAGGTCGTCCGCCTTTCTGGTCTTTACGACTATATCGTCTACATAGGCCTCAAACATCCGCCCGATGTGGTCTCCAAAGACGTGCTGCATACATCGCTGGTACGTGGCGCCTGCGTTTCGAAGGCCAAACGGCATCATTACGTAGCAGAACATCCCAAACAGCGTGATGTAGGTGGTCGCGAGCTGGTCGGACTTCTTCATCTTTATTTGGTGGAACCCAAAATAGGCATCGAGGAAACATAGAAGCTCACACCCCGTAGTTGAGTCAACGATCTGATCGATTCGTGGCAAAGGAAAAGGAACTTTAGGACATGCTTTATTTAAACTAGTGTAATCTACACACATCCTCCACTTCCCATTCTTTTATCAACTAGTACAAGATTGGCTAGCCACCTAGGGTGAAAGACTTCCTTGATGAATTCGGCATCGAGGAGCTTCCGCAACTCCACTCCGATCGCCTGGCGCCACTCTTTTGTCGAAGCGCCGCAGCCGTTGTTGCACGGCTCGGAGTGAGGTAGGATCTCAAGGGAGTGCTCGGCGACCTCCCTCGGGATGCCAGGCATATCCGAGGGGCTCCACGTTGGCGTTGGCATGGAGAAAGTCGACGAGCACGACTTCCTATTTCGGGTCGAGGGTGGAACTGACCCTCAACATCTTGCCCTCGGCGGCAGCAGGGTCGAGGGTGGAACTGACCCTCAACGCCTTGCCCTCGGGGGCAACAGGGTCTAGGGGCACCTCCTTGGTCTGCTTGGCAGAGGAGTTGAGGTCCTCGTTGACCAACTTATCCAGGTTCGCAACGAGCGCCTCGTCAAACGCCAGCGCCTCAGCGTGCTCAACGCACTCGACATTGCAGTCGAACGCGTGCTCGATTGACGAGCCCACGGTGATGACACCTTTTGGTCCCGGCATCTTCATCTTGAGGTACGTGTAGTTCGGGACCGCCATGAACTTGGCATAGCACAGCTGCCCAAGAATGGCATGGTACGCACCCCTGAACCCCACCACCTCCAAGGTGAGAGTTTCCTTGTCGAAATTATTCGGCATGCCGAACCAAACAGGCAAATCGATCTGCCCGAGGGGGTGGACGAGCTTGCCCGGCGCGACGCCATGGAACGGCGTCGTGCTGGGCCGCAGCTGGTCCAACCCAATTCCCATCAGTCGCAGGGTGTGTGCGTAGAGGATGTTGAGGCTGCTGCCTCCGTCCATCAACACCTTGGAGAACCGTGAGTTGCCGATGACTGGATCGACAACCAGCGGGTACTGGACTGGATTGGGAATGTGGTTCGGGTGATCCTCGCAGCTGAAGGTGATGGCGTCCTCCGACCAGTTGAGGAAGGAGGGAGGATCCTTCTCCGCGGCGAGGACTTCATACCGCTCCCGCTTGCGCTGGCTGTTGGACATGTCCACGGTCGGTCCCCCGTAGATGAGGAAGATGTTATCCACCGCCGGAAAGTCGTCGGCGTCCCCGTCACCGCCGTCCTTCTTTGCCTCGCCATCCTTCACGGCGGTGCGGCTATAGTACTTCTTGAGCATGTCGCACTGCTCGAGAGTGTGGTTGACCGGAGTCTTGTGGTAGGGACACGGATTCTTCAACATGTCGTCGAACATGCTGGGGCCTCGAGGGGCCGCTCGAGGGCCCTTTCGGGTCGGGTCGACTGCGAGGGCCTCGTCACCGTCGTCGTCGTGCCCCTGCGCACATGCCTCACGACAAAGCTTCTTGCCTTTCTTGCCTCGTTTGTGCTTCTGTTGGGGCTCCTTGGACTTGCTGCCCTCCGCGGGCGCGTCGTCCACACGCTTGCCTTTCATGTCGTCGAAGATGGCCCCCACCGCCTCCTCGCTGGAAGCGAAACTGGTGGCGGTGTCGAACAGCTTGTGGGAGTCGACCGGCAGGCTCCGCCCAAGCTCGCCAAGAGGTCACGGCAGGTCGTGCCCTCGAGGAAGGCATGCACGATCTAAGACTGGGCTACACTCGGGAGCTCAGTGCAGCCCTTGGAGAAGCGCCGTATGAAGTCTCGGAGTGACTCGCCGGGCTTCTGGGTGCACGCTCGCAGGTCCCAGGAGCTCCCGGGGTGCACGTATGTTCCTTGGAAGTTCCCCACGAAGGTGTGAACCAGGTCGTCCCAGTAGTGGATCTCACTGGGTGGCAGGTGCTCGAGCCACGTCCGAGCCGAGTTCGCGAGGTGCAGTGGCAGGTTGCGGATGATAACATCGTCGGTGGTGGCGCCGCCCAGCTGGCACACTAGGCGGTAATCGTTAAGCCATACTCGAGGGTCTGTCTCCCCCGTGTACTTGTCGAACGAGGTGGGTTGGCGGAAGCACTAAGGAAAGCTCGTTGTGCGGATTTCTCAGCTGAACACGCGGGTCCCTGGGGGTTCCGGTGTCGATGAGCGGTCTTCACGGCTGTCGTAGCGCCCGCCCCGCCGAGGGTCGTAGCCCACCACCGCCCGTGCCTCCGTGTTGCCCGTTCGGTGAGCGTTGATGACGTTGTGGGCGTCGCCGTCTTGAGCATGTCCGCACGTGTCAAGGATCCGCTCCTTGACCGATGTTCGCCCCTGGTTAGCTGGTCGCCCCGATGAAGGACCGATTAGGCGACCAGAGAGGGGGGAGTGAATGGGAGCCGATAAAAATTTTTCTCCTAAGAGAGAACTCGGCCTATACCCCAAATTCACAACCAAGGATTCCCACACGAGTTTGCCAAGGTCACGTAGTCACGACGGACGTACCAACCCTAGGAACAAACCCCAACTTATCCCAAAGCGGAAGCACGAACCAAGAAGCAAAGGACTTAGCTATTCTGCAGCAGTCCTGGCGGACGGTCCGCGGCCACCGCGCGGACGGTCCGTGCCACACAGCGGACGGTCCGTTAAACACTAACAAAACGACCCAACTGGCACCTCCACACGCGGACGGTCTGTATCACGTCCTCGGACAGTCCGTGAGCAACTCGTGCCGCGCGGACTGTCCGTGACGTCCGGGCGGACTGTCCGCCAAACCACTTTCCACCAAAAGCCACTGGCCAACCGGATCGAAACGAAGGCGCTCAAGAACACGCGAAGAACACGAAGAGCACCTGGGCCAAAATGCACCACGCGGACTGTCCGCACCCTCCTCGCGGACTGTCCGCCAGATGCAAAAACAGCAGCCCGAGAGCCAACTCGAGAGCACCCTACCACCTATCCTTCCATGGATCTCCCAAACGGTTGAAGCTCTTGAGAAAAGATTTAGGGAAGATGTGAAGCGTCCCTAGGGGATGCTATGCCCCAAAACTTGGGTCCTCAAACAACCTAAATCGTTGGGAATCGAATCGCCACCGAAACCAACCAAAAACCTAGGACCCAACCGAAATCTTTCAATCGGAGGCCGAACTCGAAGTTTGGGGGATCAAGGTCAAGCACAAAGATGCACAAGGCAACTATCCATGATTCTCACCAACAAATTCGAGCCTAAGCACCTCAGAATTAAAGGAACAAGCCACGCATGAAAAACCGATGAAAATAGCTCGAAAAAGACATGAAAATCCAACGAGCTACAAACCGGGAATCGACGCAACCGTGAAAGCTTCCATTCACTCAGAGGTTAGATTCTTTACAAACAGAGGAAAAATCTAACCCTAGAGAGCAAGGAAATGAGAAGCAGTCCGGATGGATGGTTTGCCTAGAAACCCTAGAGCTAATATATATGAGTCCCCTCCGGGCCAGGCAAAAGGCCACACTACCCCTAGCACTTAAGTTGTGATACAACCCTCAGGGGCACATAGGTCATGTAGCACTCCTCTTCATCACACGGCCACGCCGTTGCCGCAGACCGCGTCCTCCCGACGCAAGCCCTGCGATCCCGCCACACGTCCGCCGGCATCGAAGCTTCTCGGCGCGTCCGGGTCCCATCTCCGCCCGCCGAGCCTCCGGTCTTGGTTTTGTGGCTCAACCAAGTAACCTGACGGTTTTCTGGTGAACCGCCGCAAACCCCGCGTGCAGACTCTCGTCGTGAGCCGCTACCCTGCACCGGCTCTAGTCCACGACTTTGTCTTGCTTTTCTTGCCACCATGCGGCCCGCACTTGACCCTGCTGGCCATCGGGTCCCTCGAGTCAGGCCTACTTGTCTCTCCACTCCTCGGAGGCCCCGCAAGGCATAGACCTTTCACGCCCACTCTTCACCTGCACCAACGCAAATCAAGCTGCAACCTGCACCTGCAATACTCGGCCAAGAGTCAGTCCACACCACGTTGTCAATCACTCATCACAGCCAGGATCGACCATCCACCGGTCCTCGGACGCTCCGGTCCTCAATCTCCCCCTTGATTAGTGCATTGACAACACACACAAGTAGCCAATTCAGAGAAAAAAGAAAAGAAAACGAAAGAAAAACTCAACCAAGTGATCAAAAGCCAAACAAAAGCCAAGAAAAGATCACTTGAGTGAGAAAAATCTCGGTCCCCTAAGGCAAGGGCAACGGCTTGACACAACTGAGATAAAATGCTCCAAAGTTGTCGACTCCTCAAGGTGAGGCAAAAGGGCTCGACACCATCGGCAAGAGAGCACGACTAAAATTCAAGCGAAAAAGAGCTCCCAAATGCATGAATGCAAGCTCCCCCTGAACAAATGCATAATTTTCTTTCCTCGATGCAAACCTCCCCCTGGGAACATGAATTGGGTATTGTCATCCCCCTTGTTGGTAATGCATGAATCAAGTCTACAAATACAAGCATTTGCTTCTCAAATATACAAAGAGCACTACAACATGCTAAAATTGAGATGTAGACAACCAAGATAGCTACAATGTGAGCACAAGCATCGCCAACAAGATACAAAGGGACATATAAGCAAGTGATATAGCCAAGATGAAAATGAAGCATTTTCACAAAAAATTCCCTCTTATTGGCATAAGACCTAATCATGAGCAAAAAGAGCACATACAACATATAACTGTTGACGGTTAATAGTTGTATCAAAGTTTGTTTAGACTTGCAAGCGGACAAGTCTCCCGTCGTAGTCAAGGGACCCTTCTTCCCTCGAGTGGTGAACCCAAGGTATCGAATCCGTGGAACAAATGTGTGACGCAAAAGTTGATCTAGTAGAGCCAAGTAACTTCAATCTTCGGTAAAATAGAAACCCTAATGCATTTAGGTAAAAGACACGAAACCAATCTAATCTACTAAAGACCAGAGATAACAAAGTAAGATTGGGTAGATAAACCGATCTAGAGAAATCAGGTTAAGCCTTTTGTTGAAGTTCCAAGCAAGAGAAGAAGTAGCAAATCGAATCTTATAAGAAGCCTCTTTAAACCGTGGTTTCCCGTCCAAATCCGAAAACATCTGCCTTTCGGAACCCCCATTTTGTCACAACGTATCCCCACTCATGCGGGGAGTCTAGGGTGAATCAAAAGACAAGTCGAGAATCTTTCAGAAGATCCGGCGTGTACCTCTAGCCACCGCGGCTACAAGAACACCCTATGTAATATATCTCGAGAATAGAATTGAAATAAGCAAAGCCGATCGAAAAACAAAATCTTAGAGGAAACACTTGATCGCTAAGAATAGATTCAACTTGATAATTCAACTATGACAATGATACATACACAAGATCACCACCGGGATCCTTCCTTGATCTTGCTTCTAGCTCCGGGAACTCCGTGGTCTTCTGTGCAAGGTTCCCACGTCGGCTAGGGAGACCCTAGTCAACTAGCTCGACCCTCTCCTCTCCGGGATGGTGTCCCTCTCTTCTCTGCTCCTCGGCGACCGATGACGAATTGGATCCTCCGTGGCTCTCGGTCAGGGGGCTATAAATAGCCCAAATGGCGGCTAGGGCAAAGGGGAGCATCACTAGGCCCTGGACAGGGCTGGGCAGACCGGCCTGGGCCCATCCAGACCCAGCCCGCAGCCTCCTTTGCTCTAAGTCGATTCCCTTTCTTCCTGGATGTTTCCCCCTTCTGCATGTAGGTCCATGTCGTCAGTTTCTCTCCGAATTGGGCATAACTCCTTGTCTTGCAAGATTCAACACTTTTCTGGTTAGGTCCTCGGAGTTTGTCATCTTCTCGGATCAAGTCCCTGACTTCTTGGAGTTAAGTTTGCTTCATTGCATGACTTGTACGGGCTTCAAGGTCTTGTCATAAGGTGCTTGATGAACTTATCCCTAAAGTCTTGCATTCAACGCTAAAATCCTGCATAAACACTAAACTCCAAAACCGACATGCGCACGTGAACTTGTTATACCACGGGGGTTAGTACCAATGGATAAGGTATAAAACTTATGCCAACACCGAAGGTAAACTCATGGCTAGGTTGACGGATTTTCACCGTCAATAGCAGCTCGTGATTGACCAAGTCATGAAGAATGTGAGTTGCCACGACGATAAGATGGAGGCCTACTGCAATGTTGTGTGCGCTCTCGAGGATAAGTTCTACGACATCGAGCTCAATCACATCCCGCGCAGGTACAACGAGGAGACGGATGAACTCGCCAAGATTGCGTCGGGACGAATCACCGTCCCCCCGAACGTTTTTGCGCGAGATGTTGCGAAACCGTCCGTCAACCTAGAGGCTTCACCCTCGAGCCCGGAGGAACCCTCGGGGGCTCCCTCAAGTCCGGCGGGTGCGGAGCCCATGGACGAGGACCCCTCGAACGAGACGTTTGTGCTCTCCCTGCTCGAGGGTTATGGGGTAGACGAGGTCGAGGCTATGGAGATAGAGCCAAACCCCCGCGCGGAGGATTGGGGGGCCAAATACCTCGCCTGGATGGATCGAGGGGAACTTCCCCCGGATCGGTCCAAGGCTAGGTGCATCACCAGGATGGCCAAATCGTTCGCCCTCATCGACGCTGAGCTGTACAAGCACGCCGCGTCAGGCGTCCTACAGCGGTGCATCCCCATCCCCAGCCCGCGGCCTCCTTTGCTTGATGTCGGTTCCCGTGTCTTCTAGATGTTCCCCCCTTCTGTATATAGGTCCATGTCGTCAGTTTCTCTCTGAATTGGACATAACTCCATGTCTTGCAAGATTCAGCACTTTTCTGGTTAGGTCCTCGGAGTTTGTCATCTTCTCGGATTAAGTCCCTGACTTCTTGGAGTTAAGTTTGCTTCATTGCTTCAAGGTCTTGTCATAAGGTGCTTGATGAACTTATCCCAAAAGTCTTGCTTTCAACTCTAAAACCCTGCATAAACACTAAACTCCAAAACTGACATGCACACGTGAACTTGATATACCATGGGGGTTAGTACCAATGGATAAGGTATAAAACTTATGCCAACACCGAAGGTAAACTCATGGCTAGGTTGACGGATTTTCACCGTCAACATCTCCCCCATGCTTAAACCTTGCTCGTCCTCGAGTAAGCCTTCGATGGATATCATCGTTGCCCATCAATGTTTAAACCTTGCACTTGATCATACATGAGAAAACATAATGCTCTCAAAATTTTAATTCGTTAAAGTTCCATAATGTACTAGCCTTCATCTCTACGGAGGGTAGATTCTTAATTAAGCTTATCCCACAAGTATTAACATGCTCACAAAGTTTAAATAGATCTCAGAATTTTTGAAATAAAGAATGAGATAAAGAAAAGCTAAACCAAGTTCACAAATTTAAATCATCTTGTATATTGCTCATAAACTCTCAACTCGCTTGTCTCTCAAGCCTATATATTCTACTCCTTTCCCTCTCATCACATATATGTGTGGTAGGCTTTATATGGAGCTTTTTGGGAAAGTTTAGTCCTAACAAGATTTTATAAATGAGGTGTTGTCAAAACAAGCAAGCTTCTCATGGTCTTACCGAGACTCGTCAAAAAGGTCATTGGAAAATAATGTTAAATCAAGGAGGGGAAAGAGAAAAATACGCACACTTTAGATGAGTGGACATGTGATAGGTTCTAACCTGGCGTTAGAACGTAGGATGGCCCGATCTTCACGGCAGTAGGTCTTGAACTTGAAGAACGACAATGGGGTAGCGGAAATAGGATGGTAACTTACTGGAATTCGAAGATATCTTGCTGAAGATCAGCGGGTAACTAGCTTTATACCTAGCCAAGGTTGGATGCGACCCAAACGACGGGGAGAGAGACACCGAAACCGCGAGGACTTCGACTCGATCTCCAAACGACCGCGAGAACCACAACCGGAGCTAATCCACACAAGGTGAGGCAGCCGTCTTGGAACTCACGGAGAGCACGAACTAGTGGACCTCGGAGAGATCTCTTCACAAGTCCAAGTAGAACAAGGAAGAACAAGGGTGTGAGTAAGGCACTCAGGCAGCTCGGCTGCGAAATCACTTGGATTATCTCAATTCATCAAAAGTTGTTTTTAGCTTACATATGGGAGGTATTTATACTAAGAACAACCCTCTTAGGTGGGTGGAAACACGAAAACAAACTGAATACGTCGCCAATGTGAAAGGATCTCCCGAGATGACCTTCTGAGTTGTTTCCGCGTGACTGTTTGACTGCTGAGCAGTCTTCAATGTTTTGATCATAACTTCTTCTAGGAATCTTCAAATGATGTGGGACTAGATGCGTTGGAAAGCTAACTCAATTATCTTTCCAACGGTGTATAGCATGCTATGGGAAACTTCGTAGATTGGTACAGTTTAATGCCCGAACTTATGCTTCAGAAAACTGCCGAATGGATTGCCGAATAGCGGGAAATTGCCTAATGGATTGTCGATTGCCGAATGGCCTTGCTGAGTGACGAGAACTTTGCCGATTCTAGCTTCGTGACCTTCATCTTGATGATTCTCTTCAACGTACCTGAGAAGTATCAACATACAAGACTTAGGTAGCATAAAGTTATCATTAGAATTGAGTTTAAGTTCACAAAGTAGCGCGTGCACCTCTTGTTGTATCTTTTTAGCTCGGCTACGTGTGATTGGTCCTGTAGGTGTTGGTGTAGAGGTCGGCAATGTAGTCGATGACGCTGGCGTGTGCATATCATCCTCCCCCCTTCAAAAAGAGTCGTCCTCGACTCTTCCAATCTAAAGAATGGAGAGAGATCGGACACATTGAAACTGGTACTCACTCCATAAGTACTTGCGCATCGATCTCATAGGCGTTGTCGTTGATCTTGCGAAGCACTCTAAAAGGACCATCGGCCGGGGGCCGTAGCTTGCTCTTGCGTTGCTCGGGAAATCTGTCTTTGCGTAGATGCACCCAAACAAGGTCACCTTCTTCAAAGATCATCTTCCGTCTTCCTTTGTTGGCTTGCTTCTCATACTTTGTTTGGTCATCTTCTCAATGTTTGTGCGAGCTCTATCATGGAGATTCTTCACAAACTCGGCTCGCTTGCTTGCATCAAAGTTCACTCGCTCCCGCAGGGCAAAGGCGAGAAGATCTATGGGAGCGGTGGGTTTGTAACCATACACAATTTCAAATGGATAAAATTTAGTGGTTGAGTGAACGGCTCTATTGTAGGCAAACTCAACATGCGGCAAACTTTCTTCCCAAAGTTTCAAATTCTTTTTGAGCACGACTCTCGGCAACATGGACAAAGTTCGATTTACAACTTCGTTTGTCCATCGTTTGTGGGTGACATGTAGTGGAAAATAACAAGCGTGTTCCAAGTTTTCCCCATAAAGTTTTCCAAAAGTAACTCAAAAATTTTGTGTCACGATCGAAACGATAGTTCGTGGCACCCCATGTAATCGCACAACTTCTCTCGAAAAATAATTCAGCAATATGCGAAGCATCATCACTTTTGTGGCAAGGAATAAAATGTGCCATTTTGCTAAATCGATCAACCACAACAAAAATTGAATCCCTTCCCTTTTTGGTTCGAGGTAAACCAAGAACAAAATCCATAGAAATATCCTCCCATGGTGCACTAGGAATAGGAAGAGGAGTATATAAACCATGAGGGTTCGAGACGGGACTTAGCTTTGTGGCATGATTCGCAGCGAAGGACATGCCTCTCCACATCTCTTCTCATCTTTGGCCAAAAGAAATGGTCGGCAAGCACTTGCTCCGTCTTCTTGGCTCCAAAATGCCCCATGAGTCCTCCCCGAATGTGCTTCCGTACAAGCAAAATACGAACGAGAACAATGCGGAATGCACAGCTTGTTAGCTCGAAATAAAAATCCATCTTGTACATGATATTTTTCCCATCCTTTGCCATCATGACACTTGGAATATGGCTCAGCAAAACTTGAATCAGTTGTGTATAATTCTTTTATGCTTTCTAATCCAAGAATTTTAGCATCAAGGTGATTTAACAAAACATGGCGTCGTGACAAGGCATCGGCTACAACATTTTCTTTTCCTTTCTTGTATTTAACAACATAAGGAAATGACTCAACAAATTCACACCATTTAGCATGTCTCCTATTCAGTTTTAATTGTCCTTTAAGATGTTTCAAAGATTCATGGTCCGAATGTATCACAAACTCTTTAGGAAAAAGATAGTCGTTGCCAAGTCTCCAAACTCCTAACAAGGGCATATAATTCTTTGTCATAAACTGAATAATTAAGAGTTGGACCACTTAGCTTTTCACTGAAGTATGCAATTGGCCTTCGTTCTTGCATCAGCACACCTCCAATCCCAACTCCACTTGCGTCACATTCTATTTCAAATGTTTTGCCGAAATCTGGGAGTGCAAGGACGGGGGCTCGTTATAAGCTTCATCTTTAATTCTTCAAAGGCCTTCACGTTGAACATCTCCCCACTTGAATGGTACTTCCTTCTTGGTCAACTCATTGATGGGGGCAGCAATAGTGCTGAAGTCCTTCACAAACCTCCGGTAGAAACCAGCGAGTCCAAGGAAACTTCGTACTTGGCTCACGTTCTGTGGAGGCGTCCAGTCTCGTACAGCCTTGACCTTTTCTTCATCCACCTCTACTCCTTGACCTGAAACAACAAAACCAAGAAAAACTACCTTGTCGGTGCAAAAGGTGCACTTCTCAAGGTTAGCGTATAATTTTTGCTCACGTAGGACAGCAAGCACACACTGAATATGTTCAACATGTTCTTCAAGAGACTTACTGTAAATCAAGATATCATCAAAATAGACCACAACAAATTTGCCGATGAAAGCTCTAAGCACATGATTCATCAATCTCATAAATGTACTTGGTGCATTGGTTAAACCAAAGGGCATCACTAACCATTCATATAAACCAAATTTTGTTTTAAATGCAGTTTTCCATTCATCTCCATCTTTCATGCGAATTTGATGATATCCACTTCTTAAATCAATCTTAGTAAAAATGATAGCACCACTAAGCTCATCGAGCATGTCATCTAATCTTGGAATTGGATGCCTATACCTTCTGTAATGTTATTAATAGCACGGCAATCCACACACATTTTCCAAGATCCATCCTTTTTAGGAACTAATAAAACGAGGGACGACACAAGGTGAAAGACTTTCCCGTACATACCCTTTTTTAATTAATTCTTCCACTTGCCTCTGAATTTCTTTTGTCTCCTCAGGATTGGTGCGGTAGGCTGCTCGGTTTGGGAGTGAAGCACCAGGAACCAAGTCAATTTGATGCTCGATCCCTCTCTTGGGTGGCAAACCTGGTGGCACCTCATCTGGAAAGACATCCTCAAAGCCCTGTAACACATCAAGAACAACACTTGGCAAAGTAGAAGGTAAGGTGTTAGTAGAAAAAAGGATGTCCTCGTACATGAGTACAAAGAACATAGCATTAGGTTCACTCAATTCTTTTAAGTCCCCCTTCCTAGCCATCATTACTAAACCCTCTTTTCCCGGTTGTTGGGTTATTTGTGGCTGTGGGTTTTTCTTTGGCTTTGGACACTCTTCCTCACCATTTTTGTGGGTCACTCTAAGGTGATTTTCACTCTCTCGCTGTTTCTTCTTCAGATCATCCTTCAATATTTCTTCCGGGGTCAAAGGAAGCAAAGAAATCCGCTCTCCTTTGTACACAAAAGACAGCTTGTTGGTTCTTCCAAAAATCTGAACATCTCGATGATATAACCATGGTCTTCCTAGCAGCAATTGGCACGCTTGCATAGGTACCACGTCACACTCCACATGATCTGTATACTTCCCAACAGAGAAAGGAACATTCACCACATGACTAACACGTAGCGCACCACAATCATTCAGCCATTGCATCTTATATGGACTGGGATGACGTCTTGATTTCAGCCCCAATCTGTCCACCAATTCTTGGCTAGCAATATTATTGCAACTTCCATTATCAACAATGATGCGGCAAAACTTGTCCTTGATCATGCCTCTGGTGTGGAATAGATTGTGTCGTTGTCCATTATTTTCCTTCTCAGCAGTGACACTAAGCACACGAAGAGAAATAAAACAATTATGTTCCCCTTCGTCGGGCTGAATTTCATTCTCCTCTTCTTCAATTTCTTCATCAAATTTTGGACCCTCATCTTCCGGATCACTTTCGGACTCCCATTCTCCTTTATCATTCAGCAACATTGTCCTCCTACTAGGACATTGAGCAGCAATATGGGCCACGCCCGTGGCACTTATGGCATACAATTTCCCGCTTCGGGTAGATGATGTAGCGGCTGAAGCATGAGTTGGAGTTGCTGAAGCGGCAACAGGTCGCTGCTGATTTGCAGGTGAAGATGCGCTAGAAACAGCCATCTTTGATGTACCATGAGATGTAGAAGGTTTAGCCGAAGTCCCTTGGGATCGGTGTCCGCCATAAGAAGTGCCGGACTGCTGCTTGCGCCATGGGGCAGCGATAGATTGACTGCCATAAGATTTTCCCCGAGACTCTTGCTGAATTTTCTTCTCCGTACGCATGGCTTGATCAACTAGATCTTGCAAAGTACGATACGGAAACATCTCAACAAATCCAGCAATATCTTCATTAAGACCTCCCAAAAATCTTGCCATCTTAGACTCTGCATCTTCTCTGATTCCAGTCCGTACCAATAGAAACTCCATCTCCTTGAAATATTCATCAACAGTCCTCTTTCCTTGCTTCAACATCTGCAATCGGTTTCGCAGATCACGCTGATGGCTAGATGGAACAAACCTCCTTCTCATTACTTGCTTCATTCTTTCCCAAGTATTGATGTTTCCAAGACCCAACTCAAGCTGATTCTCTTGCACTTGATTCCACCAAGTCAGAGCATATCCAGAGAACTCAACTGAGGCTAAATCAACACGCCGCTGATCAGAGAGTTTATGCACCTTAAAAATTTGATCGCATTGTTCAGCCCATTCAAGGAACTCATCTGCATTCTCCTTTCCAGTGAATTTAGGGATATTCAACTTGACACGAGCAATATTATCGGGGTCGTCATATTGACGGCGACCGCGGTGAAATCCCCTATCTTCAAAATCAGCACGTCGATGATGATGACGCCGGTCAAATCTCCCACCACGAGCAAAGGGATTTTCATCATTAGACCCTTCCTCATGATCTTCGAACTCCTCGTCTTCAAATCTCACATGACGTTCGTGTGCACGACGTCCGCCACGCTGATTATGGAAGTCGGCACGGTGACCACCACGCCGATTATCGAAATCAGCACGACGACCACCACCATGTCCTCCTCGGCCATCACCAAACCGGTCAAATCCATGGCCGAAACTAGAATTCTCATCTCCGGACTCCTCCCGATGATGGTCTTCTTGATCACGACGTGGTCCACGTCCCCCCGCTCGCCGGAAGGCGGGCATCGAACATCCTTCCCATTGCCTCCATAAGTGAGTCCGCCATGCGACGCATCTCGGCCGAGAAACCGGGCGTTCATCCTCTTCATGGCGCTCACCATGAACACTAGAATCGACCCCGCCATGTTAGGGACAGCAAGAAATATGTGGAATATGAAGTATTTGTGGAAACACTCAAACTCACCACTTACTTACCCAAGTTCTTAATTGATCTCAAGGATCGTGATGGTGCCGATGTGGCAGCCTTAACGAGAGGTGGTAGAGAGGTCGTAAGGATTACGAATCGGAAGTCCCGGTTTAGGTTTTAAGGTGGAGCTATAGGTGGCTAACAAGGAGGGCTACGGTATCGTCAACCAAGTGAAATAATGTGCTCAAAATATATGAATTGCTGCTATCAAGAACACCACTAAAAATATGCAATCCGAAAATTTCAGCAACACACAAGAACACGATTCCCCTTCAAACTCTTTTCTTCTTCTTTCTTTTTTTTTTTTTTTTTTTTCTTTTTTTTTGACTCTTTACTTTCTCTTCCTTTTTTTCAGAACTCTCTTTTTTTATAATACTAACAGGGATGCGAAAAAAAACAAATGAACAACACAATATAGAGACGGTGGTGACTATGAACCAGATGAACACAAACACAAGGAAAAACAGTACCGCCAAAGGGTTATAGGTAATTTTTATGGCTCTGGACTGTAGGATAAAACAAAATATAGGTGATAAATGATCAAAGGAATAAATATATGATGATGGTAAGACCTACCGTGGCAACGAAAGCTCTGATACCAGATGATAGGTTCTAACCCGGCGTTAGAACGTAGGATGGCCCGATCTTCACGGCAGTAGGTCTTGAACTTGAAGAACGACAATGGGGTAGCGGAAATAGGATGGTAACTTACTGGAATTCGAAGATATCTTGCTGAAGATCAGCGGGTAACTAGCTTTATACCTAGCCAAGGTTGGATGCGACCCAAACGACGGGGAGAGAGACACCGAAACCGCGAGGACTTCGACTCGATCTCCAAACGACCGCGAACCACAACCGGAGCTAATCCACACAAGGTGAGGCAGCCGTACTGGAACTCACAGAGCACGAACTAGTGGACCTCAGAGAGATCTCTTCACAAGTCCAAGTAGAACAAGGAAGAACAAGGGTGTGAGTAAGGCACTCAGGCAGCTCGGCTGCGAAATCACTTGGATTATCTCAATTCATCAAAAGTTGTTTTTAGCTTACATATGGGGGGTATTTATACTAAGAACAACCCTCTTAGGTGGGTGGAAACACGAAAACAAACCGAATACGTCGCCAATGTGAAAGAATCTCCCGAGATGACCTTCGAGTTGTTTCCGCGTGACTGTTTGACTGCTGAGCAGTCTTCAATGTTTTGATCATAACTTCTTCTAGGAATCTTCAAATGATGTGGGACTAGATGCGTTGGAAAGCTAACTCGATTATCTCTCCAACGGTGTATAGCATGCTATGGGAAACTTCGTAGATTGGTACAGTTTAATGCCCGAACTTATGCTTCAGAAAACTGCCGAATGGATTGCCGAATAGCGGGAAATTGCCGAATGGATTGTCGATTGCCGAATGGCCTTGCTGAGTGACGAGAACTTTGCCGATTCTAGCTTCGTGACCTTCGTCTTGATGATTCTCTTCAACGTACCTGAGAAGTATCAACATACAAGACTTAGGTAGCATAAAGTTATCATTAGAATTGAGTTTAAGTTCACAAAGTAGCGCGTGCACCTCTTGTTGTATCTTTTTAGCTCGGCTACGTGTGATTGGTCCTGTAGGTGTTGGTGTAGAGGTCGGCAATGTAGTCGATGACGCTGGCGTGTGCATATCAACATGTGCAAAGGGCAAATGGTGATCCCGAGGCACAAAGGAAGTCCTCGTTATCAGATTGCACATGGTTGGAAAATGAGAATGGATCTTTTAATCTTGAAGCCTTGAATTTCCTAATGCACTTTAGAGAACCGGGGACTTCACTTTATTTTTGCACATACTCATATTTTTCTCTTTCTCATATTTCTCCTTCTTTTCTTTCTTTCTTTCTTTCTTTTTCTCATTCATTCATTTTTTTCTTGTCATACATTCGGTAACGAGACTTTCACATCGGAGTTTTGATTTTTTTTATTTGCACCCCTTTTGAACCCTTTTTTTTAATTACTCCCCTTTGAACTCTAAAAATTGCATCGTACCTACCTCCTCCCCCATGCTTAGACGTTGCTCGTCCTCGAGCAAAGAGGCGATAAATAAGGTAGGTACCGGAAATATTTTTCCTTGGAGAGATACTTGAATTCTTCAATGTTGGCACCGTCTTGCGATCTTCCTTGAATTGATGATCCATTCTCAACGATAGGTTGTGGTCAAGGAGGTAAACACAAAAGATGATATTTGGTTTTAAGGGTGGATATCCAGCGAGGTTTGTGAGATCTCTGTTGCGGGGATACACAATGCACGGATAAAAGGCTAGCAAAAAGATAGATACGCAAAAACGGAATGACCAGCTTCTTAGTCTCGGGCCAGAGAAATCATGGCCTGCAATAACTCACTCAAAAATAAATCTTGTACACTAAGGTTTATGCACACAAATATATATTAGGCTTTGGATAGGTTGAGCAACACACAAGTGATATTGATGACAAGGTTTAGTGATATTTTTGAGCATAAAAACCATCTTCAATCTATTCATAACTTGAGAACACATAAAACACTATGGGTCTTTATTTTAATCATAACCTCCGCTAAAGATTAAGCTAGCATTTAAATAAATTCAGATTCGTGTTTTAAGAGAGCACTAGCTTTAACATGCATAAATCAATTACAAAGGTAAACAAAGCGGCAATTATAATCATATATCATTATGACACAAATTTTTGTAACTTTTCCAATGGTGAGAACAAGGTGGTATCTTTATTAATGATGAAATCAAGTTGAAATACAAACTGAAAATAAACAAACACACTTGCTGCATTTTAAATAAAAACAGAAAATATTACGCAAACACACAAAAAACAAAAGCTGAAAATTACAGAAAAAGGGAAAAGAAAAGAAAACTAAAGTTCCTTAATATTCCTAGTCCTCCGCCGGTGGTTGGTGTTGATGATCTTGATAGTAGTACCCTTGCTCGTAGTAAGGTTGGACATTCCCTCCAACGAATTGATCCGGCTCCACTAGGTGAAGGCGTCCAAGCTCATAGGCAATATTTGCATTGCCCTCACCAAGTTGAGCCGCGTTGGCTTGGATGGATGCGATGTTTTGTGCGTTTCTCTCAACATACCCTCCAATTATGGCCACGCTTTGTTGTGGTTGGGGATATTGTGTGTAGGGCTCCGCGAAGTTTACGTTGGGCACCACATAATTTGGCGGGGGTACTGGTGCACCACACCCCCATGCTTGCTCTTGTGGCCCTCCGTAATAACTTGGCGGAGGAGGGATCCCGCCGAATGGTGGCACATTGGGTTGTGCACCACTCGCTTGTGCGGAGGATGTTCCCTCCTCTACGATTCTTCCTCTTTTGTTTTTCCTTGCCGGGACAAGGAGTCCCTCTTCCAACCAATCTTCCCTCCCTTCGATGAAAAGCCTAAGCCTTGCATCCGGAAGGGGTAGGTTCACCGTGGCCAAACGAAAACCTCCTCTCTCATCTCCACTAATGTATTTGCCTTGTCGCAAATACTCAATGCCGAGAGAGGTACCACGCAAAAGATGTTCGGGGTTTGTTGTGATCCCCGGCCGTAGGGAGAAGGCCAACATAGAGAGGTAGCACCCCGAACCAATATGTCCCGCTCCCGATGTTGCCTCGCAACACCAACGGTTGATCATAAGGTATAAGGGGTCTATTGGCTGCTTGGTAATTAAAGCCGAGTAGAGCCAAGTCAACTCTGTGTCGGTCACCTTCGTCTCCCTCGTCCTCCCCAATACCCTCTTGCACATCCAAGAGTGGAATACTCGGATAATGGGGTTGCGGATGCAATTGCGTTGTTGGTGGGCTTCTCCGGAGATCAAATTCCAAAATCCATCTAACATGCCGGGTGGCACGTCAACTTTCTCCGGAGCTCCCTTATGGAACCCAAGTAGCTCCCTAACATGCTCGTAGGGAACCACTTGTTGGACTCCCTCCAAACGGAATGATAAACTTTGCACCCCATCATCGAGGATAGGTGCAAGGGTCATCAAGATTTCCAAGGCGAACTCCTTGTGGGTGTCCGCCGACACTCCATTGGAGAATTGCACCCATCCAAGGTGCCCAACATGTAGTATATGTCGGTGCCGAAACCCAAGTAGTAGAGTTCTTGGTCGTCGAACTCGACGTTGGGCACAAGCCTCTTTTCAAGACGAGAGAGCCTCTTCTCCTGCTCCTCCGACAATATGATGAAGCCATATGAGGAATATATCGGAGTGTATGGAGGTGGTGCGGTCGAACGGGTTGATCGTCGTGGTGGAAGGGGTGGCTCCTCCGTGTGCCCTTGAGGTTCGGTAAACCTCATGGACATGCTCCTTGTTTCCCTCATGCCACCAAGGAGGAGAGCATCGTTCCTCCTTGGTGGTGTCGTAACCATCTCCATGCTCCGAGGAGACTCGGAAACCGAGTGCCTCCTCGAAGACATTGTCGACGACGGCTTGGATGACGATGAACCCTTCTTCTTGGAGAAGAGACTTGTGGTTTTCTTCCACATGGTTGCTGCACACTTCTCTCCACTAAAACTTCGGGTTGCAACCGGTAACTAGGCACTTAAAATCTTACTTTGGGATGTGGACTTTGAGTGGATTAAGGTGGTGGATTTTGGAGCTATCAAGCTTGGGAAGGTTGGCTATGTCTACAGAGGTTCTGGGCACACAAACTTGAACACACAAACTGAGGAACGAGAGGGAAACTTGCCTGCAGAAAACGGGAGCCGGGGGGCTCCTTAAGTAGGGGAGGCCGGCCGGCCTGGGCCGACCGTCCTGGGTGGCCTCTGGCTCCTCCCCGCCTCGGCTTTCTTCCAGCATGATCATTTCTCCTCTGCAACTTTCTTGCTCGTGTGCTCCACGAGTTGCACCGCCCAAACGCTCTCGTCCATTCCTTTTCTTGCATTATTGGTCCTTCCACTTGATGCTTCATGCTTTGAGTCATGTCCATGGTCCCTTGCTCCACTTGCTTCACATGCCACCATGAAATTCCTGCAAAGTTTATGCTTGCTGACCACCATGCTTGTCCTTTGCATGTGGACTTGGTGAAAGTTGATGAAAGAGTATCCAATGGTGCATGCATGATCAATTCAAACTAGATTGCCCCCCTTTGAGTGTGTTTAAGGTGAAGCACTCCTCTAATTCAAAATTTAAAAATATTTTTCAGAGCCATGCAAGAGCTCAAGCATAAATTTAGAGAAGTTTTTAAACCATTAAAAACAAATGTAAGTCGAAAATATTTTCCGACTACGTTGATATCGGTCTCACCGGTATAGTTTGCCTTCATTGGTTGAGAGCAAACTTTTCCCGGCTTGATCATGGGGGCATAGGTTTAGGTTCTAATTTTGGCTAAATAAGAGAGATTTTGAATAAAACAAAATTAAATGAGGCTTAGAAAAATTCTAGTCTTAGAGAAACCAAGGATATAGATTTTTAAAACCAACCAAAAGTTTAGTTTCTAGGTTCACGCGAGTCCTACCACGTGCTGAATTTTAATTGACACCTAGGTATAAGTCGTGGCTCTACTCGTGTGTTTTTAGCATGAAAAATAAGTCAACCACAGCACCATAATGAGGGTGAAAAGTTGAGTTAGGTTCTGAAATTATTTGGTTGTGGTTTCTCGAAAAGAATCAAACAAACACATAGGAGGGTTCATGCAAAGGGTTTATGATAAAGCAAAATATTCAATCAAGAATTATGTCTCTAATATTGTTCAACCACTTCTAAGTCTAATGTCTTTGCGTAATAAAATTCAAAACTAACTTATTAAAAAGACTCAAAAAACATGGAATCGGGTTATCCTCCCGGTAGCTTATTCTTGACTCGACGAAACGGGTTGCCTCCCGCCTAGCGCTTCGTTTATAGTCTATAGCTAGACTTCTTCACTTGATACTTCAGATCAACGCTCTTTGCGGGCATTGCAATCTTGGGTACCCACTTCCGCACCATCTTCGGCACGGGTTTGTCTTCCGGCTTAGTCATTTTTTTGTCTTCACAGGCGGCTTTTCTTCCTTTGTCTTGACGGATGCAACACCTTCTTTGATTTTCTTTACGTTCATTTTTTCGGCTCCTTCTTCTTTTTCAGCCCCTCTTTTTTCTTTGGTTCTCCCTTCACTCCAATCATGTTGCATGTCTCAATTCGTGGTCGAAACTTGAAGGAACTCCTTTCTCCGTTGATATCGAACATGATCTCCCCCTTGCCAACATCAATAGTAGCTCCCACGATCTTGAGGAAAGGCCTTCCAAGGATGAGCGGTGGCTTCTCCCTCTCTCCCATCTCGAGCACCACGAAGTCGACGGGGATGAAGTGGTGTCCGACCTTCACGGGTACATTTTCGGCAATGCCCAAGGGATAGCGAATGGAGTTATCTCCCAACTCCAAATATATACCCGTAGGCTCCATTGGTAGGCGTAGCTTCTCAAACACATCCCTCAGCATGACGCTCACACTTGCTCCTAGGTCGCATAACACCTTCTCGAAGTTGAAAGAACCAACGGAACAAGGAATAGTAGGGCATCCGGGGTCGTTTTGCTTCTCTAGCCCATTAGCAATAGCGGCACTACACTCCTCGGACATCTTGACATGATCTACCTCGAGTGTTGCTATCTCATATTTATTTGCAAGTATGTCTTTAAAGTAACGAGAATATGTAGGTACTTGTAGGGCATCTAGTAATGGCATGTTGATGCTAAGTCTATGCACAACCTCCACAAACTTCTCAAAGTGGTTGTCAAGTTTGCCTCGGAAGTAGCGTGGCTTGAGTTGCGGTATCCTCGTGTCTTCCTCCGGCATCTCAAATTCGGGCTCTTCAGTGACGATCCCCGTAACCTTATCTTTAGCAACTCCTTCCGTCTCGGTGGATGGTTTAGGCTTCCTTGCTCCCGCGGAACATTCCGGGTCTTCGGTCTCCTTCCCCGAACGTGTTTGAATTGCCTTCGTCGATTCAGGACTTTTGGGTTGTCCCGGAAGCTTCCCTTCATCATTAATGAGGCGCCCCGCAAGTTGTCCAACTTGCGTCTCGAGCATTTTCATCATGTTGAGCACTTGATGATTGGAACTTCCGACCTCCGTCACTTTGCTATCGATGTTCTCCAACACCTTGTCTATGGTCTTGAACTTGGTGACGGTGTCCTTGTTGATCTTAGCTTGCTCGTCCATGAACTCCTTCAATTGTATACGAAGCTGAACCGCATTAGGAATAGATGAGCTTGCATTAAATTGAGGTCTACCTTGCCCGTAGCGGAAGTTCGGCAATTCTCCCTTCCTCATGTAGTCGAGCGTTTTGGCTTCCTCCGGACAATCTTTGCGAACATGGCCATACTCTCCACATTCTTCGCATGTGGACCTTGCTTCGGCGGCCTTCAAGTCTTGAGCCTCTTTCTTTTCCATCTCCATCTTCTCCAACCTCCTCATGAGCGAGTCGATTTTGCCTTCAAGTATGTTCTCCTTTTCCACTTGCAAGACTACCTTGACGTTCCCCGCGGGTTGAACCGGATGTAGGCGCCCGGATGACGCCCATGTGTCATTATCCGCGACCTTCTTGAATAGAGTGAAAGCTTCCGTCGCCGTAAGTTCGATGATGGACCCTCCCACCGATGCATCGATGATCGTCCTTGATGCCATGGTGAGTCCTTGATACAACTTTTGCACGAGGTCTTCCTTCGAGAACTTGTGATGTGGAACCGCCCGAGTGTACTCGTTGAAGCGCTCGAATGCCTCCGAGATAGTTTCCGTAGGATATTGAACAAAGGTGGCAATCTTATTACGCAAACTTTGAGTTTTACCCGGCGAGTAGTATTCCTTCATGAAAGCCTTCATCAACGTGTTCCAATTTTGCACCGTCTCCGCCGGTTGAGAGTGGAACCATTGCAAAGCCTTCCCAAGAAGTGAGAATGGAAAAAGCCTTGCCCTCATTTGATCTTGAGTCACCCCATCCATGTTGAAAGTCTGACATAGTTGAATGAATGCTTGGAGGTAAAGGTTCGGATCCTCTTTACCGGTGAAGGGTGAATGTTGCACCATGCGGATTGTTGAGGTCTTGATCTCGAACGGTCTTCCGATCTCCTCAAGGTTCAAGATTGGTAGGTCGATGATGTCCGGGGTGCATAGCTCCCCAATCTTGCGCTCTTGCAGCGGTTGGTCACCCATCGGTGGAAGTTGATTCTCCTGAGGACTTTGAGGTGGTGAATTCTTCAAAGAATCCATCGATCCTTTGTCTTCCGACTCTGAATCTACAAAATCCAGCTTTTTAGCTTGATGTGCTTCGCATCTCCTTAGCCTGTAAAGTTTTTCTGGATCATTCACAAAATTATCGGGTTTGTTGGAGAGGGAGTCGTCCATCTCCTGTTAGGGTTAGCAATAAACAAAATATGCAAAAACTAGAAAGTAAAAACAAATCTATAAAAACTAGGGTTAGAAAAACTAGATTAGATTTATTTTGAGGATGATCAAAGTTTTAGTAGATGCAAAAAGAAAAACAAAAAGAAACTGAAAATTACAAGAAAAGGCAATAAAAAATCAAATCTTGATCACTTGTTCCCCGGCAACGGCGCCAGAAAAAGGGGCTTGTTGACGATTATTAGTTGTATCAAAGTTCGTTTAGACTTGCAAGCGGACAAGTCTCCCGTCGTAGTCAAGGGACCCTTCTTCCCTCGAGTGGTGAACCCAAGGTATCGAATCCGTGGAACAAATGTGTGACGCAAAAGTTGATCTAGTAGAGCCAAGTAATTTCAATCTTCCGTAAAAGAGAAACCCTAATGCATCTAGGTAAAAGACACGAAACCAATCTAATCTACTAAAGACCGGAGATAACAAAGTGAGATTGGGTAGATAAACCGATCTAGAGAGATTAGGTTACGCCTTTTGTTCAAGTTCCAAGCAAGAGAAGAAGTAGCAAATCGAATCTTATAAGAAGCTTCTTTAAACCGTGGTTTCCCGTCCAAATCCGAAAACATCCGCCTTTCGGAACCCCCGTTCTATCACAACGTATCGCTACTCATGCGGGGATTCTAGGGCGAGTCAAAAGACAAGTCGAGATTCTTTGGAAGATCCGGCGTGTACCTATAGCCACCGCGGCTACAAGAACACCCTATGCAATCTATCTCGAGAATAGAATTGGAATAAGCAAAGCCGATCGAAAAACAAAATCTTCGAGGAAACACTTGATCGCTAAGAATAGATTCAACTTGATAATTCAACTATGACAATGATACATACACAAGATCACCACCGGGATCCTTCCTTGATCTTGCTTCTAGCTCCGGGAACTCCGACGTGATCTTCCGTGCAAGGTTCCCACGTCAGCTAGGGAGACCCTAGTCAACTAGCTCGACCCTCTCCTCTCCGGGATGGTGTCCCTCTCTTCTCTGGTCCTCGGCGGCTGATGACAAATTGGATCCTCCGTGGCTCTCGGTCAGGGGGCTATAAATAGCCCGAATGGCGGCTAGGGCAAAGGGGAGCATCACTGGGCCCTGGACAGGGCTGGGCCGACCGGCCTGGGCCGGCTGGCCTGGGCCCATCCAGGCCCAACCCGAGGCCTCCTTTGCTCTACGTCGGTTCCCTTGCTTCTTGGATGTTTCCCCCTTCTGCATGTAGGTCCATGTCGTCAGTTTCTCTCCGAATTGGGCATAACTCCTTGTCTTGCAAGATTCAGCACTTTTCGGGTTAGGTCCTCGGAGTTTCTCATCTTCTCGGATCAAGTCCCTGACTTCTTGGAGTTAAGTTTGCTTCATTGCATGACTTGTACGGGCTTCAAGGTCTTGTCATAAGGTGCTTGATGAACTTATCGCTAAAGTCTTGCATTCAACGCTAAAATCCTGCATAAACACTAAACTCCAAAACCGACATGCACACGTGAACTTGTTATACCACGGGGGTTAGTACCAATGGATAAGGTATAAAACTTATGCCAACACCGAAGGTAAACTCATGGCTAGGTTGACGGATTTTCACCGTCAACAATAACTCACAAACTTCATTCATGGTCACAAATTCTCATCACACGGTCATCACAAACACCTACAAGCTATCTCATGTCATGTAAAAGCCACCGAGCCATGTGTCCACTTCTAGATATGAGACTTCTCATTGGTGAACATCATGCAACGGTTTAGCACCCAAGATAAGAAATTTAACGCATTTATGACATGGAAGAAAATTTTTTAAGCATTGGAATCTCACATACCATTTTCATGATTTACAAGTTAGACATGGTACATGAAGTACCTTTGCGGCAAAAAGAAGCTTAGGCTTCTCCACAAGGTAGCATATAGGATAAACATTCATGATGATAAATGGATCTTTGATCCCAAATGAAAAGAACATGGTTCCAAGCACAATTTAAACAAGATATAGCCATACGCACCCAAAATGAACATGAGAGGCATTCTACTCACAAGAGAGGATTATATAGCATTTTTACAAAATAAAGCCATCCACAAGCATATATATCCCAAAGCTACCAAGAGATAGCTATACATCTCGTGAGCATCACAAGCAAGGTCATAACCTCATCTCTAGCATATCATGGTGAGCAAAGTATATAAGAGAAGCACATCTCCAATGCATATGATACAAATGCAGTCTATGATACAAAGATGCAAGCATGATATGATACATATATGAAATGCAACATGCATATGTACATCAACAACTCCAAGATCAAAAAGGAAAAACAACTCCAAGCTCTCCTCGCAAACGAGCAAATGTAGCTTGGTCCAAAGGCTTGGTTAGAATATCGGCAAGCTGCTTTTCTGGTGGTACATGGATGAGGTCTATGTTTCCCTTCTCAACATTATCTCTCAGAAAGTGATACCTCACCTCTATGTGTTTGGTTCTAGAGTGAAGCACGGGATTTTTGGCAACACTAATGGCACTTGTGCTATCACACATGAGAGGTACATGGGAACACTCCTCATCAAAATCACTCAGCGTGTATGTGATCCAAAGCAGCTGGGAGCAACAACTAGCAGCAGCAACATACTCGGCTTCTTTGGTAGACTGAGCTACACTAGACTGTTTGCGAGAAGACCAAGAGACAAGCGAGGAACCCAAAAACTGACAAGTCCCCGAAGTCGACTTCCTATCGACTCGAGACCCCGCACAATCGGCATCCGAAAAACCAAGAAACGAAAGAGAAGAGGACTCTGAGTACCAAAGATCAAGCTCAGGAGTGTATCGAAGATACCTGAAGATCTGCTTGACGGCCTGCCGATGTGAAGCCCTCGGCGACGCCTGAAAACGAGCGCACAGACACACAGAAAACTAGATGTCTGGCCTCGTCGCCATCAAGTACAAGAGGGAGCTGATCATGCTCCGGTACTCCTTATGGTCCACGGGCTCTCCGTCCTCGTCCGCGTCAAGCGTTGTAGTCGTACTCATCGGTGTCGACGGGGGCTTCGAATCGTCCATATTGAACTTCTTGAGGACGTCCTTCGTGTACTTGGCTTGATGTACAAAGGTTCCCTCCTTCGCCTGCTTGATCTGAAGCCCGAGAAAGAACTGCAATTCTCCCATCATAGACATATCGAATTTTTTGCTCATATCCTCCGCAAACCTTGCAACCAAAGATTGAGACGAGCCACCAAGGATAATATCCTCCATGTATACCTGAACAATTAGGATATCATTACACTGCCTGAGGAGAAAAAGAGTCTTATCTACCTTGCCCATCTCAAACCCCTTGCTGAACAAGAACCCCCTCAAATGGCCATACCAAGCACGGGGAGCTTGTTTCAGCCCATACAACGCCTTTCTCAACCTATACACCTTGTGTGGAAACTCAATACTCTCAAAGCCCGGTGGTTGCCTCACATAAACTTCCTCCTCTAAAAGCCCATTCAAGAAGGCACTCTTCACATCCATTTGGTACAACTTTGTTGACAGATAAAAGATGTACCCCTCTATGATCCGCAAGCGTACGGACCCCACACCTTTTTCACCACAGGATTCCCAAGGTTCTTGTCAATCCGCGGAGCAAGGGGATTACAAGCGTTCAATCTACTTCTACGCACTAGCTACTAAAACCCTAACTACTATTATACTAGAAAACAACTAAACTACACTAGAGAGAATGATTAAGATATCAAGATAAAAGACACTCGTCCATGGGTCTACGATCATGCAATCAATTAATGACATTAAACCAATCTAATCTATCGGGGGTTGTGACCACGGTTTCGCCCTTTCCCTCCTCTCGTACTGTCACTACGTGAAGGTATTCATGACTAGACCTATGATGGACACGGCGTATTGAATGGATCCAAGGAAGCATAGGGGCCCTACTACCTTTACGGCAAGGTAGCTAACCTTAAGCATTAAAGTATATTCAACACAAGATGATAGATAATCTGACAAAGTATGATTACATCTTAAGATCGATTACAACCCATGGACGAACAAGGAGATTACCCCATCAAGGTGCTGGACAAAGCACCGTTGATCATGGTTTCCCTTCCGACGGTGTCTTCCTTCTTCTCCACGTGCGGGTTCTTCCATCGAGGTGGACGGTCTCCCTCCGGAGATCTCCCTCCTCTCCCTCTAGCTTGTGGATGGCCTCCTGGTGCGAATGGCTCTCTCCTTGTCGAATGGCGGCGCCTCCAGGGTTTTAGGGTTGAAGATCCTTCGGGTGCAAGGAAAGGGGAGGCAAACCGGCCACCGGAGTGGGCTGGGCCGGCCGCCCCTTCGCTACTGTGGGTCCTCAGGTGATTATGCACTTTGCCCCCTCCACTTGCATGATTTTGACAATGTTATATTTGCGTCCAAGATGGAGGTTCTCCGCGCATGAAGTTCGGTCTTTTACGATTCAATCCCCGGGGGTGTTCCTTGTAGCACTTTGGTCCTTGCCACCATTAGAAGTGATTTCATCAAGCTCATGAACACGAACAAGACTCCGTAAATGCTCCTTTGAACTTGTTGTGAATCCATCCTTTATGTCCATGTTTTCCTACATAGACACAACACTTCCAAATGCATGCACATAGATGAACTTGTTATATGATTAAAGTGCCTAGTGGCGGGTTAGTTCCATAATCAAATCCAAACCAAAGTGTAATGAACATGCTAGGTGTACTAAAATACACCATCAACATCTCCCCCACGCTTAGCTCTTGCTCGTCCTCGAGCAAGTACTCGTAAAAGAACTTCGTCCCAAGTGTTGTAATCGTGTACCGCTAACCCTTCTTCACAAGTTAGTCATTCCTTTCATCTTTAATACATAAACATAAAGTAATGATCATCAAACATAAACATGGGCGTTTAGAATCTTTACCACGTCAAGATTTACCCCACAACTCAAACTCTTCACTCGAAGTCTTCAATTTCAGCCATGCTTACTTCTTTGCTTCCATCGGAGGGTTTTTATGATTTTTCAAACAAAATTCCTGCAACAAGTATTAGACAAAAACCTTTCTCCAAGCTCTCTCAAGTCACTCATATAAGGTGGCTGTCCTAAACCAATTTTATAAAACTCTCACCTCCCATAAATCTCTCATATAATATGTAAAGTGGAGCTATAGGTAGGGCTAGCGCAATCAACACAAGTATTGTCAAACTAAGAACTTCCTCTAATGGTTGTTTACCTTTCAAAGCCAATGATCATGAGAATTAACCATATGTAGGGATATAAAGGATGAGAAGATTTAGAATGGTGGACATTTGCAAGGGTAAAAGAAAATTATGACTACGAGGCACCGATGACGTCCTCGTTGTCGGATTGCACATGGTTGGAAAAAGAATGAAAGTTTCGTCTCTCAACAACGTGACATCCTTCCTTACACTTTATTTTTTCTTTTCTTTCACTTGATTCATCCCTCTCATATCTTTATTGCTACCTCCTCTTTTCTCTTTTCTTTTTTCTTTTTCTTTCATTCTTTCATTCTCATATTTTTTCTCTTTCTTTACTTTACTTTTCTATTCTTTTTTCTTTCTTTCTTTCTTTCTTTCTTTTCCATACTCATACTTTTCTCTTTATTTTTCTCTCTCTTGACAACTTTTCAAAGCTCTCAACTCCTCTCTTTCTCGCATGCATACAATCTGAAATTTTAAATAAATCATGCTAGAGACGAGACGAAACTTTGAAAGTAGGTTGTGTTCAAGGAATGCGATGTACAAAAGAGATGTATAGGGTTGGGTATGGAATTCGGCGATGTATGGGACTTCCGATGTGAAAGTCACGTTACCGAATGTATGACGAGGCTAGCAACAAAAGATAAGTACAAGAACATGATCATTGCTCGAAATTAAAACTCACAAGAGAGAAGGATCCTAGCCTAACTCATCGTGCTAATCACACTTATGGTGGAGCAAAAAATAAATTGGCTTTGTATAGGATTTTTTTTCTTTCTCTCAACTTGGAAAAAGAGGTTTTGCTAACCTTTATTACAGGGGTTTTTAGATAATTTTCAGAACTGAAATCCCCCAACTTTTAGCATTGAACATAGTACAACTAACATGTGAAGCTCAAGATCAAAGTGCGGTATGGGTACTTTAAGTAGTAGCAATTCCACTAAGCACCACGGTAAACGTTTTTCAAACCACACACTTATGTTCATATATCAAGAATCAAAGATAAACAAACAAGTGAATAAAGATAAGCATCACACAAGACACAAAATATATAAAGACTCTTTTTATTTGATTTTCTTTGACTCAACACTAATTTAAGACACTTCAAACTTGCAAAAATTTAAAACACACTCGAAAACTAAGACTCATTAAACTCTAAGACTCTCTTCTCTCGAAGACTAAACCGAACCTAAACTTTGAAACTCAAAAGCTAAGGCTAGCTAGCTTGCTCTCCCCCACGCTAAAAACATATGACGTCTTCGTCGTATCTTACAAAATTCCTAAGGGGAAAACTAGACCTAGTGGTACTTTAAGCAAGTATTGCACCACTTGCCTCTCATGTTTCCAACCATGCCAAAATGTTTGTGCACGTTATGGTTAAGGAACTTGTAGTCGTCTTCGACTACGCGCTCCAAGTCCTCCATACGTTGCCTCATCGCTTCCATGGCTTGGAAATATTCGTCAACCGTAGCGTAGAGATCCGCGATGGAGTGACGACAAGCTTGACAACACATCGGATGCAATCCAAATGGGTCGTCATTGCCATCATCTGCACCGTCGTTGCCGCCGTCGTCGCCACCACCATTGTCGTCGACGCCGCCGTTGCCGTCATTGCCGTCGTTGCCGCCGCCGTTAGGGCCTTCGGGAGTCCTCTCCTTGGGCTCCTCATCCCAAATGTAGAGGTCGTTATCATCTCTTCCGGCGGCCGCCCACGAGCTCGGGCTACGATCGTCGGAGTAGTCGCTACCCCCATAATCCTTAGGCTCAGGCGGCACCTCCTTGTAGTCTTTGCGCTTCATGCCTTGGATGTGTGCCGACCTTCGAATGGGCGTAGGGACTTTTTCTCCTTCGACGAGGCTGCGAGATGCGATAGCTCCGGTCGGGACACGCCCTCCGCAACGGATGCGGGCGGTCCTCTTGATCTCGACGGGTAGCTTGAGCTCGCATTGCTTCGCCTCCTCCATCGATGGCTCCTTGGCTTCTAGCTTCAACTCTAAGCTCCTTGGGGACACAATGGCTGCTGCAAGGGTGCAAAATATTGCTTGAAAGGTTTGATTCCCGAGCTCCCAATTAGGCCAAATAAATAGTCCAAAGAGAAAAACCCTAGGAACCTAATTTTCCTTTTTTAAACTTCCCTTAAAATTTTCTGACCGAAGAAGGAAGTTGAAAAGGAGCAATCCGGGCAAAAATCGGGGACGTCCGCTGCCGGGACCCACATGAGCCGATTGGACCGGGCCGGCCGGCCCACCCTGCCTCGGGGGCCGGGCCGGTCCGGTTTTTCACGTACCGCCCTTATTTCACCTCCTTAGCCCATGGGAAAAAGTTGGCCCAGTAAATCTTCGCGAGAAACTCCAAAAAATTAAAAGAAAAACTATTTACAGAAATTCATGCCTTGTTTTTCGTCCTAGGCGGGATGTTCGGGCTCTTCTTCCATGTTGAAGACATCAACATGGTGAAGGGGCACAACGTCGGGTTCGTAGTAAACCTTAAGGCATTGACCATTCACCATAAATTGATCGCCTTTTATATCCATAATGGTTACCGCTCCGTTGGAGAGCATCGAATGCAGAACATAAGGTCCGTCCCACTTGCTTTGCAATTTCCATTTTCCGAAGGTTTTGAACCTCGAATTGTAGAGGAGGACCTTATCTCCTTCTTTAAACTCTTTTTTTTTCAATCTTTTATCATACCACCTTTTGATTCTCTCTTTGTATATGCTTGCATTTTCATATGCTTTCAACCTCATCTCCTCTAGCTCGCTTATTTGGATCCTTCGTTTCACCACCGCGGCATCGAGATCGAGATTCATCTCTTTAATCGCCCAATAGGCTTTATGTTCCAACTCAACCAGAAGGTGACAAGCTTTTCCATAGACGAATTGATAAGGGGTCATACCTATCGGTGTCTTGAACGCCGTTCGATAAGCCCATAAAGCTCCGTCTAATTTCTTTGACCTATCTTTGCCTCCCTTCTCTATGGTTTTGTGGAGGATGCTTTTTAATTACCTATTTGATGTTTCCGCTTGTCCGTTGGTTTGTGGGTGATAGGCCGTAGAGACCCTATGCTCAATTCCCAACTTGGACAAGCACTTTTTGAAATTCTTCCCGGTGAAGTGAGTTCCTCCATCACTTATCAAGATTCTCGGTGTACCGAAACGAGGAAAAATCACGTTCTTGATCATAGTAATGGACTCCTCCGTGGAAGCTTCACGACATGGCATAGCCTCTACCCATTTGGATACATAATCAACCATGACTAGAATATGTTCATATCCGCATGAGTTTTTGAAAGGCCCCATGAAGTCTATACCCCATACATCGAATATATCGATTTGTAGGTTGTATTTCAAAGGCATAGAATTTCTTTGAGAGATGTTTCCGGTTCTTTGGCATTCGGGGCATGATGCAACATATCTTTTAGTATCTTCATGCATCTCCGGCCAAAAGAATCCGCTCGACCATACTTTTGCTTGGGTTTGAAAATGACTATAGTGTCCACCGTACTCCACTGAGTGGCACTTCCTTAGAATTTCTACCCTCTCTTCTCTTGGGACACATCTTCTCATCACTCCATCATTGCCAAGTTTGAAGAGGTATGGTGCATCCCAAAAGTATTTCCTACTTTCAGAGATTATCTTCTTTTGAGAGTTTTTGTCTAGATGATCGAGAGGCATCTTTCGAATTGCTCGAATGATATCGATCATCCAAGTATCTTTATCAAGCACTCGATAGAGGTGGTCATCTCTCATCTTATCTTTGATGGGCTCTTTATCATCTTGTCCACGATTCATCCTAGACAAATGATCAGCCACAACATTTTCCACCCCCTTTTTATCACAAATTTCAACATCAAATTCTTGGAGAAGAAGGATCCAACGAATCAAACATGGTTTAGCTTCCTTCTTAGCCAAGAGATACTTGATGGCTGCGTGATCGGTGTAAACAATGACCTTCGAGTTCACGATGTAAGATCTGAATTTTTCGAAAGCGAATATCACCGCTAGCAACTCTTTTTCCGTAGTGGCATAATTTAATTGCGCCCCACTAAGAGTTTTGCTAGCATAGTAAACGGCGTGAACTCGGCCTTCTTTTCTTTGACCCAAAACCACGCCTACGGCGTAGTCACTTGCATCACACATGATCTCGAAAGGTTGACTCCAATCCGAAGGTTGAATAATGGGAGCACTCACCAACGCACTTTTCAAGGTCCGGAATGCCGCTAGGCACTTCTCATCAAAGTTGAAAGCCACATCCTTTTGAAGAAGATGCGTTAAAGGCTTAGTGATCTTTGAGAAGTCCTTAATAAATCTTCTATAGAATCCGGCATGGCCTAGAAAGCTCCTTAAGGACTTAACATCCGTAGGAGGTGGGAGTTGCTAAACCGCCTCTACCTTAGCCTTGTCCACTTCAATTCCTCTCTCAGATATAACATGTCCGAGCACTATGCCTTGCCTAACCATGAAGTGGCACTTTTCCCAATTTAATACCAAGTCTACCTCCGCACACCTCGTGAGGACCTTTTCCAAGTTTGCCAAGCAATCCATGAACGTCTTCCCATAAACGGAAAAATCATCCATGAAAACCTCGACAATTTCTTCGATGAATTCCGAAAATACGGCCATCATGCAACGTTGAAAAGAGATTGGAGCATTGCATAGACCGAAGGGCATCATTCTGTATGCAAACGTTTTGTAAGGGCATGTAAATGTTGTTTTGTGTTGATCATCCAGGTGAATGGGAATTTGCATGAACCCCGAGTACCCATCGAGAAAGCAAAAATAAGCGTGGTTCGCTAATCTCTCGAGCATCTCATCGATGAACGGTAGGGGGAAGTGATCTTTCTTCGTCGCTTTGTTAAGCTTACAATAATCAATACACATCCGCCACCCGGTCACGGTTCTTTGTGGTATCAATTTGTTCTTCTCATTCTTCACCATGGTCAAACCACCTTGCTTTGGTACACAATGTACCGGGCTCACCCATTCTCTATGCGGAACTGGGTAGATGATTCCGGCATCAAGTAACTTGATGACCTCTTTCTTTACTACCTCTCGCATGGAATGAGTTAGCCTCCTTTGGTGGTCCACTACGGGCTTACATTGGTCTTCCATTGGTATACGATGAGTGCAAAAGGCTGGGCTAATACCTTTGAAATCATTAATCGAATATCCAATCACCTTCCTATGTTTTTTCAATAAAATCAGCAACTTCTCATTTTCTTCGGGACTCAACTCGTCGCTCACGATGATTGGATAAGTTTTTTCTAGGCCCAAAAATTCATACTTTAATCATTTGGGCAAAGGTTTAAGGTCTACCTCGGGCGCTTGTGGCTCCTCGGGTTTAATCTCTCCTATGTCTTCGAATTTTCCTTCCTCCTCGCTTCCATCATGTGGTTCTAAGCCTTTTGTTGCTTCCTCTAGTTCTTCATCTTGTTGATTACTAATTTGATTTTCCATCGCTCTTTGCAGCGGGTCTCTAAGGGTTTCAACAAAACAAAGACTATCTATCTCCTCTACTTCTTCGTCTTCGAGAGGAAAGGGTGTAAGGTGTTTAGAAGCACGAAGAAAGTTATATGTGTACTTTGTTCCATTAAGGTTCATTGTTACTTTGCCTTCTCCGGCATCTAACATGGCATCAACCAACTTAAGAAAGGGCCTACCTAAGATTATGTGATCATGATTACTATGGTAAGCATCAATAACAAAGAAATCGGTTGGTATACAATTTCTAGAGGTTTAATAGTTCTACCATCTCCCATAATTAATTTCGTTGATGTTGGAGCTAAGTCTAGGTTGTGGTCTAGAACTTTATCGTAAATTTTAGAAGATAGGACACTTACTTGTGCTCCGATGTCGCATAAAGCTTTGCATTGAACTCCGTTGATCTCGCAACTCAAGTGTGGTGTCATCTTCTCTTCTTCTTCGGATCCTATCGCGTAAAGTTCAGCGAGGCGAGCGTATGGTGATTCTTCGGGCTTGATCCCCATGATTCTCTTCACCTCGGCTATGTGTTCCGGATCCACTATGTCATCTCCAACGAGTTTTTGGAAGATCCCACCGGTGGTTTCAAGGTCGTATGAATTTTCCGCTTTCTTCTCCGGTGGGAAATCCACTTCCAATGCTTTTGCCATTCCCTTTTGATTAGGGAACGGTCTGCTCTTGTCGAGTACTTCTCTGTAATCGATCAGAACCCAATCCATTGGTTCGAACTCCCTTAGTGGCTTCGCGCTTGACATGCTTCTCTTGTTTGTCTCATTCGATGTGACGAAGTCAACGCTCGGGGTAGTGCTTGACTTGATGTGTTCTTCTTCAAGCTTTTCCAGGATTGGCTCCTCTTTTGTGACTTCTGGGGTTGCCTCTTTAGAAAATTCAGCACACTTTTCTTCCTTGAATTGAATTCCGGCTCTTCCGCAAGTCTTGTTTCCCAATCTCTTCGCATGGCAGCCGCTTTACTAATTTTTTGCAGAAGTTGGGCAGCTTCCGTGAGTGTTTTCTCCATGAGATCCCCACCTGCACACATTTCGACGTGTTGCATGCAACTAGAGGTTAGGGAAAAGAAAAATGTATGCAAGAGTACGTCACCGGAGAAGCCAAGTCTTGGTCCTTGTTCGATCAACCCATTAAACCTATCCCAGGCTTGGTCTATCCCTTCGTCTTCTCCTTGCATGAAATTGATCACTTGCCTCCTTAGATGTTGAACCTTGCTAATTGGAAAGAACTTCTCGAAAAACTTCTTTATCAACTTGTTCCAATTGCCTTCAACTTCAAAGGACGCAAACGAATACCATGTCTTTACATTGCCTGCAAGTGAGTAGAGAAAGAGATTCCATTTGAACCATTCGTCGGGGACTCCTTCTTAGCGCACCGTGTTGCATATCATTGTGAAATTCCTTATGTGTCTATATGGGTTCTCCGTAACCATCCCTTCAAACGGGTTTGCCGCCACCATCTCGATGATCTTGGATTTAATCTCATACTTGGTCGCTTCGAGCTTCGAATCCGACTCTTGTACTTTTATGTATTCACATCGAGGGCTAGCGTAATCCCTTAGTGATTTCTCCGGTTCTTCCACGGGTTGATTGACGAACGCCATCTAGACAATAAGATAAAAACAAAAACAAAACGAAACAAGTGGTTTTCTAGGTAATATATGTTAGATATAGCAAACGAAAGATAAACTAAATTATAAAACTAAGTTAGATGCAAACCAAACGATGTAAACTAGCTTGCTCCCCGGCAACGGCACCAGAAAAAGGGGCTTGTTGACGGATAAAAGACTTATCCCTCTACGATTCGCAAGCGTAGGACCCCACACCTTTTTCACCACGGGATTCCAAGGTTCTTGTCAATCCACGGAGCAAGGGGATTACAAGCATTCAATCTACTTCTACACATTAGCTACTAAAACCCTAACTACTATTATACTAGAAAACAACTAAACTACACTAGAGAGAATGATTAAGATATCAAGATAAAAGACACTCGCCCATGGGTCTACGATCATGCAATCAATTAAAGACATTAAACCAATCTATTCTATTGGGGGTTGTGACCACGGTTTTGCCCTTTCCCTCCTCTCGTACTGTCACTGCGCGAAGGTATTCATGACTAGACCTGTGATGGACACGGCGTATTGAATGGATCCAAGGAAGCATAGGGGGCCTACTCCCTTTACGGCAAGGTAGCTAACCTTAAGCATTAAAGTATATTCAACACAATATGATAGATAGATAATCCGACAAAGTATGATTACATCTTAAGATCGATTACAACCCATGGACGAACAAGAAGATTACTCCATCAAGGTGCTGGACATAGCACCGTTGATCATGGTTTCCCTTCCGACGGTGTCTTCCTTCTTCTCCACGTGTTGGTGCTTCTTCGAGGTGGACGATCTCCCTCCGGATATCTCCCTCCTCTCTCTAGCTTGTGGATGGGCTCCTGGTGCGAATGGCTCTCTCCTTGTCGAATGGCAGCGCCTCCAGGGTTTTAGGGTTGAAGATCCTTTGGGTGCAAGGAAAGGGGAGGCGAACCGGCCACCGGAGTGGGCTCAGGCCCATCTCTGCCCGGTTCGGTCGCCTCTTTGCTCCTATGGGTCCTCAGGTGATTATGCACTTTGCCCCCTCCACTTGCATGATTTTGATGATGTTACCTTCGCGTCCAAGATGGAGGTTCTCCGCGCATGAAGTTCGGTCTTTTATGCTTCAATCCCCGGGGATGTTCCTCGTAGAACTTCGGTCCTTGCCACCATTGGAAGTAATTTCATCAAGCTCATGAACACGAACAAGACTCTGTAAATGCTCCTTTGAACTTGTCGCAAATCCGTCCTTTATGTCCATGTTTTCCTACATAAACACAACACTTCCAAATGCATGCACATAGATGAACTTGTTATATGATTAGTGTGCCTAGTGGCGTGTTAGTTCCATAATCAAATACAAACCAAAGTGTAATGAACATGCTAGGTGTACTAAAATACACCGTCATCCAACTTGAACCCTTTAGCCACAGAAAAAGCTAGAAGGATCCTAATTGCCTCCAAACGGGCTACAGGAGAAAATGTCTCCTCATAGTCCATCCCCTCCTTCTGACTATAGCCCTGAGCTACCAACCTCGACTTGTTCCTCACCACCTCACCATTTTCTCTCTCTTTGTTTTTCCACACCCATTTTGTCCCAATAGGTTTGCAATTTGGTGGTGGCTCCACTAACTCCCACACTTGGTTTCTCTCAAAGTTCTCTAACTCCTCATGCATGGCATTCACCCAATTAGGATCAGATAAAGCGTGCCCAATGTCTTTCGGCTCAAAGGTAGCAACAAAAGTTGAATGAGCAAAGTGAGAAGCATTTCTGGACCTCGACCGTGTCGTACGCTCATTGATGTCGCCGATGATTACCGAAGGTGGATGGTCAACTTGAACTCGCCTCGGTGCCTCTCGCCTTGAGGCAACCTCCCCCTCAGCCATTCCGCTTCCACTTGATCTTGCTGAATCGTAGGCGGTGTAGGGGATGGACCATCCTGCACCGTAGTCGTCGTAGTGGAAGTAGAGGGTACACGCGTGGCTGGAGCTTCACCATCATTACCATCACCCTCTCCAGCATCATCCTCCTCGTCCTCAAAGATCTTCTTGCCAACTTCATCATCACCTGCACACTCAAAGACAGACGAATTGCATGTTTGTGTCTCGTCGAAGGTTACTTCGCAAGTCTCCATGACTAGGTTAGTATCAAGGTTGAGCACATGAAATGCTCTAGAATGACTAGCATAACCTAAGAAAATCCCATCGGAAGACCTCGACTCAAACTTATCAAGCCTACCCTTCTTGAGAATGAAGCACCGACAACCAAAAGCCCTGAAATGGCTCACTCTAGGTGCTCGCTCGTGCATAAGCTCATAGCACGTCTTGTTCAAGAAGGCCCTCAGAAAAATCTGATTCCCAACATGGCAAGCGGTATTCACCGCCTCAGCCCAATATCTCCTCGGAGTCCTATGCTCATCAAGCATCATCCGAGCCATCTCACAAAGGGAACGATTTTTCCTCTCAACCACACCATTCTGACAAGCCACATAGGGAGAAGAAAACTGATGTTCGAGACCTAAATCACGACAAAAGGTTTCAAAACGAGAGTTCTTAAATTCACTGCCATTGTCGCTACGAATAGCTCGAACAGCATATCCATGTCTCTCATTCTTCAACCTCAAGATAAGATCCCTCACAAAACCAAACGTCTCCCCCTTGTTAGCCAAAAAGAAGACCCAGCATAGCGAGAATAGTCGTCCACAATCACAAGAACATACCATTTCCCACCCGCCGAGCACACATGAGCTGGACCAACCAAGTCCATATGGAACAACTCGCATGGCCTCTCTGTCATAACGGATGTCAGAGGCGGATGAGAGGTGGCGACCATCTTGCCATGCCTACATGGGGCACATACCAAATCCTTTTGGTATTTCAACTTAGGCAATCCTCGGACTAATCCTAACCCACTCAAGCGTGACAACAAGTCAAAACTCAAGTGACCTAGTCTCCTATGCCATTTCCAAAGCTCCGCCGAAACACCATCAACCAAACAATGAGAAGAGCCAACACACTGAGAAAAATCGGCTCTGAAAATTTGACCCTCGGGGACGGTCGTACACACAAGATCGCCTCGAGAATCCAAAACACGAGAACAACCTGTTTTGAAACGGACTTCAAAACCCTCATCAAGAAGTTGGGAGACAGAGAAAAGATTGTACCCCAAAGACTTGACAAGAGAAACACGCCTAAGAGTCACAGACTCATTCACCTTCACCGTGCCCACTGAAAGCACTCTACCTTTCCCATTATCCCCGAAAGTGATGTACTCCTTTGTCATCACCGGGGTGAGGCTGGAGAACCACCGTCGATCTCCGGTCATGTGTCGAGAGCAACCGGAGACGATCAACCAAAACCCTCCATGCCTCCCACCTGCAAAATCAAAAACGAGAGTGAGAGTGAGCAAAGGACTCGGCACTGGGGTTAGTACAAAACGAATCAAACCAGTGCCTTGCCATTTGCTCAAACGTGGGGTTAGCAAAATCCATCCTATCTCTCCTAGGTGGAACACCCACACGTCCCCTTGGAGGACTATGCGTACCATGAAGGGGAGACCGTGGTCCGTAGCTCCTCTGGGACCTAAAACTACGATCGTTCCCCCCATACTCGTATTGGCCACGAGCAAAGGAACGTACAGCAAACTCACCATGCCCAAACCCAACACGCCTACCACCTTTTCTATGTGGTGGATCACTACGACAACCCACCCAGGAAAATACCGTACTATCGCCTAAACCAATCCACTTTGGTCATTAAGCGATAATAAAGTATCATCCTATCGTTAGTTGCCGGGTTAACGCCCGGTAAATCACTTGAATAGCAACAAGGATTGAAATATATGCATTAAAACTCACTCGAAGGCGAGTCCAGAGATACAACATCATTAATATTCAAATTCGTACCCCGAAGGGTTTAATTATTACAAACCACAGTGTTTTTTCCATAAGGAAATAGCTCAGAGTTTTGAAAACAGCGGAATTAAACGAACGGGAAGCAAAGACACCACAGGAGGCCATCCATGATGCTCTGAGTAGTCGTCCTCCACCCACTCCAGCTCCCAGCTGGGCGGGATCTCTCCGGGCCACACATCACCGAAAGTATTACCTGGATCAACATATTATAACAAGGCTGAGTATACTAATACTCAGCAAGACTTACCCGTCGGTGATAACTACTTCACCAATTCTACACCATGAAAGGCTTTTTGGCTACTGGGTTGCTTTTGCTGAAAAGTAACAAAGAGTAGGTCCTTACTTTCAAGATTTTAGCACAAGTTCTAGTAGGTTTAGTCTTTACTACATTGGCCAACTAGTACAAACAAAGTTGTACAATACAATTAATCAAGCATAATATTCATCAACTTCCATCATTAGGGATCTCATGAATAGTGGAGTAAGTAGTCTCAGATAATGGTGAGAGGCCGACAATCGATTGATTTAAACCTTGCAAGGTGGATCTAAACACACGGTAGAATGCCCCCGTAAGGACAACTTTCCCAGGCTGTTTCCAAAAATCCTCAGGTCGGGATGAAAGGCCACAGTCTTTGGTGCAGGCTATCCGGCATACCCCGCGAGATACCCGGAATCACCGTACACCACCGGTAGCTAGCCGTGAGACAAACCCCAAGAGTAGTGAAAGTTCCATCCCTAGCCGTCTCATTAAGGTACTAGGCTTACCGGTCCCATTCCCGACAAGTGTTTAGTACGTTCAAACACTTAACCCACAATAGTCATTGGACCGGAGCCAAATCTCATGCTCTTACCACATGAGCAATCCGATTAAGGATATATTGTGATTCCTATCTAGGAACCTATTCTCGCGAGTGAGGTCATCACCCGACTTGTGACGGTCCTATAGCTTAGCAGCTATCGACCTATCATTCTAGTAAGGACAAAGGTACCTAGGGATCATGCATCTAGGGTTCCACTCAACTCCTGAACTTAAATGCACAATCATCCATAGATAATTGATTAATGAATTTAAAGACTAGGTTAGATGCACCGGAGCTTGCCTTCGTCAGCTGGGTTAGCCTGGGCAACCTCGGTGTCGTCGAGCACTTCCACGTATTGCAGCGAAGCTTCTGCTCCTCCTTCCTCGGTTTCCGGGACAAGGGAATAATCTCCGTCCGGAAGATCTGTCGGGGACAGCCCTAGGGGTCCCCTTTAACAACTGGGAAATCCCCACTTAAAACCCGCAACAAACCAAAGCCAAACACACCTTACTTAACCATGCAGGACACGGCCCACGCCGCGGAGGCCCCAACGGCCCCCCAAGGCGGCCCACTCGAAGATCCCCTCGGGCAGGCTTCGCCTCGCTCGAGGATGCGCGCCTCCCTCGGGCGGGCTCCGCCCGTTCGAGGGGGTGCGCTTACCTCGAGCGGGCTCCGCCTCGCTAGAGGGTCCGCTCCGCCCTCGAACGGGGTCCGCCTCGCTCGAGGCCGCCCGCTCGGGGCGCGCGCGCGCGCGCGCTGCCCCGTACGCGGGCATTTAATGCCCCGACAACGGCGGGGCGGCGCCATCATGCGCCCGGGGCTCGCGCCCGGTGCCGCCGCACCAACTCCCCATAAGGGAGCCCATCTCTCGCCACCGTGGGGGAGCGTGCGGCGTGGCCGGTGCCGGTCCCGTGACGCCGCGCCGCCTACTCCGTACGGCCAACGCGCCGAGCCCTCGAAGGGGGGCCGGCCGCACCCTCGATTTTTTTTTCTTGTGACCTTGCGGGGGTTAGGTGGAGGCGCTAGGACGGCGGGGGCGCCATCCCCGCCCACCGTTAACGGCATGGCTGCCGCACCCGCGCGTACGAACCCACGTCGGGTGCGCGCGCGGCCTCCGGCCGCCGTGGAACGCGCGAGAACGGGACGCCGCCTTACCCCCGCCACCGTGCCCCGTACGGACCGACGTCAGCAACTCCCTCGAGCCCATCTGAAGACATCACAGCCGTCCGCTGCCCTTCTACCCTCGAGGCCGCCACTGTTCGGGCACAAGATACGCCATGATGGCCGGATCGCTGCAAGGATCGTCCAGGCGGCCGCCTACTCTACAGCATAGCGCACCACGCCATCCCCACGTAGCTAAATAGCGTGGCACGCATGTGATTCGCTCTCTCCTTGGACTATAAAAGGAAGACGAACCCCCCTGCCGCAGGGGACAAGACACAACGGACGACGACACTCAACAGAACACAACACAACACGAGACTGGTCGCATCGCGCACTTGCTCTCCAGTTCTCCCACAACATCTTCAGCCACTCCACCAGGGACTTGGAAGCCGCGCTTCCTCTCCCGCCTTGCTTGTAGCAGCCCCCACTACGAGGCACCCCGTTGCCGAGCAATATAGTGCCTTGAGCACACCACCGCCGGGACGTACGGCCCCTCGGCCGGGAACCGGGATAAACTCGTGTCTTTTATTGCTTAGCATCGACCATTGAGGGAGAGACCTCGGCGCTTATTACTGGTTAGTGTCGGGACCACATTCCGCACCGACAGTTGGCGCCCACCGTGGGGCAATCGAGCGCCTAAGGTCCATCCACCAACAACTCCCTCCATGGTGATCCGCACTGAGTACTGCGGTACGCGTTACTGCATGGGCAGCTCGGACCCCCTCCCCGCCGGGTTCGAAATCTGGTTCGGGGGCCTGAACTTTCAGGCCACAGGGAATGGCTACCTGATGCGCCTCACCAACCGTGAGGAGCTCCGCGCGCGGCGCCAGACCGGGTTCGCTCCGGTTCCCGCTGCGCGCACCACCACGACACCGGCGCCCGCCGGCACGGATGCCGCGGGTCCGTCGACGCCACGACGCCGCCGCCGCTCCGGCCGGCGTTCGCGCCGGGCGCGGTCCGAGCGACGGCGAGCCGAG
This sequence comes from Cenchrus americanus, assembly GCA_947561735.1. NCBI lineage: Eukaryota > Viridiplantae > Streptophyta > Magnoliopsida > Poales > Poaceae > Cenchrus > Cenchrus americanus. Next base: position 252,944,942 of record OX387239.1, on the reverse strand, counting down.
CGCGCCGCCTCTCAACGCGGCGCGCCCGTCACCACGGCAGCCACCGCCCCAGTGGGACAGCGCACAGTCTCTGGACCGCGCTTTCCCATTGGTCTGCGTGGTGCCACGACGGCCTACAACGCCAACGTCAGCACCACGATGCGCAGGGTCCCCCCTGGTCGTCACGTCTTCGTCGCCAGGGATCCCGGCACCTCCACGGGCGATGAGTCATCCCTGGGTTCCCTTGACACGTTGCCACCCGCCAACCTCCATGGGTACGCGGAGTGGGACTTCTCCGGCGTGCCGGACCCGGTCATGTTCAGGCGTTTCCTTGACGCTACGGACTACTGGTTCGGCTGCTCCGACGACTCCAGCACCGGGAGTTACGACCCCGCGCGGGAGTGCTGCGTCGTCATCGCCAACGATCCAGCCAACGCCACCGGCGCGGTAGGCGCCGGCGACGGGGAGGTCACGCCCGCCCCCACGGATCGCTCCATGCCTAGCGCGGGGGCCGAGCACCCCCGCCGGGGCCGACGTCGACACACGGCTAGCCCCGGGCTCGCGAGCTCGAGGCCAGGCCGGCGCAGCGAGTCGAACGGTGTGGCTGCTCCGTGCCTCGATGGCTGGGGAAGCCTCCGCGCGTGGCGAACGCGCGCGGGAGCTGGGCAAACAGGCCCGCGACCGCATCAACGCCGACTTCAACGTCGACAACCCGGACGCGCCTCCGCGGGCAAGTCAAAAGCTCATTGCCGCCGCAACATTGCTACGGGCTATGCCGGCACCCTCGACCCCTGAGGCGCGGAACCTGCACCGCGAAGTGCAGGCCGCAAGAAGTGGTGCTCGTCGACTTCCTCCGCGCCAACGCCGACATCTTCGCGTGGAGCCCCTCGGATATGCCAGGCATCCCGAGGGAGGTCGCCGAGCACTCCCTTGACATCCTGCCTCATGCCCGCGCTGTGCAACAGCGGCTCCGCCGCTTCGATGAGGAGCGGCGACGGGCAATCGGATCGGAGCTGCGGAAGCTTCTCGAGGCCGGGTTCATCAAGGAGGTGTTCCACCCAACGTGGCTAGCAAACCCTGTACTTGTAAAGAAAAAGAACGGGAAGTGGCGGATGTGTATAGACTACACTAGTGTTAATAAAGCATGTCCTAAAGTTCCTTTTCCTTTGCCACGTATCGATCAAATTGTTGATTCAACAGCCGGGTGTGAGCTACTTTGCTTCCTTGATGCCTACTCCGGGTATCACCAAATCAAGATGAAGGAGTCTGACCAGCTCGCGACTTCATTCATCACGTCGTTCGGGATGTTTTGCTACGTCACGATGCCGTTCGGTCTCCGAAACGCTGGTGCAACGTATCAACACTGCATGCAACACGTTTTCGGAGATCACATCGGGCGAACGGTCGAGGCGTACGTGGACGACATCGTCGTGAAAACCAGGAAGGCAGACGACCTGGTTGGCGACCTTGGCATCGCGTTCGGCTGCCTACGGGCCAATGGGGTCAAATTAAACCCCGAAAAGTGTGTCTTTGGAGTGCCGCGAGGCATGCTCCTAGGATACATCGTCTCCCAACGGGGCATCGAGGCCAACCCCGAGAAGGTTGCGGCCCTCGAGCGAATGGGCCCGATCAAGGACCTCAAAGGGGTGCAAAAGGTGCTGGGGTGCCTTGCCGCCTTGAGCCGCTTCATTTCGCGGCTCGGCGAGAAGGGCCTGCCCCTCTATCGCCTCCTCAAGAAGCACGAGCGCTTCTCCTAGACCGCCGAGGCCCAGGATGCGCTCGATAAGCTGAAGGCATCCTTGACCCACGCCCCGATCCTCACGCCGCCGCAGGACAGCGAGTCCCTGCAGCTCTACGTGGCTGCGACCACCCAAGTGGTCAGTGTCGGGGACAGCCCTAGGGGTCCCCTTTAACAACGGCAAAATCCCCACTTAAAACCCGCAACAAAGACAAACACACTTTGCCTAACCATGCAGGATACGGCCCATACCGCAGGGACCTCAGCGGCCCACCGAGGCGGCCCTCTTGAAGATTACCTCGAGCAGGCTTCACCTCGCTCGAGGATGTGCGCCTCCCTCGGACGGGTTCCGTCCCGTTCGAGGGGGTGCGCTTCCCTCGAGCGTGCGCCGCCTCGCTCGAGGGCCCGCTCCCCCTCGAGCGAGGCTCCGCCTCGCTCGAGGGTCCGTCCCGCCCTCGACCGGGGTCCGCCTCGCTCGAGGGCGCCCCGCACGCGTACGCCCGCCCCCGTACGCGGGCATTTAACGTCCCGACACCGGCGGGGACGGCGCCATCATGCGCCGGGGCTCGCGCCCGGTGTTGCCGCACCAACTCCCCATGAGGGAGCCCAACCCCCATCCCCGTGCGGAGGAAGCGTGCGGCGCAGACCGGTGCCGGTCCCGTGACGCCGTGCACTGCTCCGTACGGCTAACGCGCCGAGCCCTCGAAGGGGGGCCGGCTGCACCCTCGATTTGCTTTCTTGTGACTCTGCAGGGTTAGGTGGAGGCGTTAGGCCGGTGGAGCGCCATCCCCGCCGATCGTTACGGTATGGCTGCCACCCCCGCACGTGCAGGCGCACGCCAGGCGCTGCAGCAGCGGCTCCAGCACCGTGGAACGCGTTGGGAAGGGACGCCGTTTTACCTACTCCTGTACTCCGTACGGGCCAACGTCAGCAGCTCCCTCGAGCCTATCAGAAGACATCACCACCATCCGCCGCCCTTCTACCCTCGAACCGCCACTGTTCGGGTACAAGATAGGCCATGATGGCCGGATCGGCCGCAAGGATCGTCCGGACGGCCGCCCACTCTACAGCATAGCACGTCGTGCTTCCTCACGTAGCTAGATAGCGCGGCGCGCATGTGATTCGCCTCCTCCTTGATCTATAAAAGGAGGGCGACCCCCCCTGCCGCGGGGGACAGAGGACAACAAGCACACGAGACAGACAGAATACAACAGGAGACGAGCTGCGCCACGCACTTGCTCTCCAATTCTCCCACAACACCTTTAGTCATCACGCCAGGGACTTGGAAGCCAGGCTTCCTCTCCCACCTTGCTTGTAGCAGCCCCACTACAGGCACCCCCGGTGCTGAGCAATATAGTGCCTTGAGCACACCACTGCTGGACGTACGGCCCCCTCGGCCGGAACCAGGATAAATCCCGTGTCTCTTATTGCTTAGCATCAACCATTGAGGGATAGACCTCGGCGCTTTCTACTGGTTAGTGTCGGGACCATATTCCGCACCGACAGTTGGCGCCCACCGTGGGGCAATCTGAGCGCCTAAGGTCGTTCCACCAACTCCCTCCATGGTGATCCGCACTGAGTACCGTGGTACATGCTACTGCATGGGCAGCTCGGACCCCCTCCCCGCCGGGTTCGAAATCCGGTTCGGGGGGCACGAACTTTCGGAGCCACGGGGAACGGCTACCTCATGCGCCTCACCAACCGTGAGGAGCTCCGCGCGCGGCGCCAGGCCGGGTCCACTCCGGTCCCCGCCGCACGCACTACCACGGCGCGAGCGCCCGCGGGCACGGATGCCGCGGGCCCGTCGATGCCACGACGCCGCCGCCGCTCCCGGGCGGCGTTCGCGCCGGGCGCGGTCCGAGCGGCGGCGGGCCGAGCGTGCCGCCCCTCGGCGCGGCGCGCGCGCCGTCACGACGACCACCATCCCGGCGGGGGACGGCGCACGGTCTCGGACCGCGCATCCCCATTGGGGCCGCGTGGCGCCACGTCGGCCTACAACGCCAACGTCAACACCACGATGCGCAGGGTTCCGCCCGGCCGTCACGTCTTCGTCGCCAGGGATCCCGGCGCCTCAGCGGGTGACGAGTCGTCCCTGGGTTCCCTCGACGCGTTGCCGCCCGCCAACCGCCACGGTACGCGGAGTGGGACTTCTCCCGCCGTGCGGGACCCGGTCATGTTCCGGCGTTTCCTCGACGCTACGGACATGCGGTTCGGCCGCTCCGACGACTCCGGGACGCGGGAGTTACGATCCCGCGCGAGAGTGCTACGCTGTCATCACCAACGACCCAGCCAATGCCGCCGGTGCGGTGGGCGCTAGAGACGGGGAGGTCACGCCTTCCCCAGGGATCGCCACGCGCCTGGCCGCAGGGCCAAGCGCTCCTTCTGGGGCCGACGCCGACACGCAGCTGGCCCAAGCCCGCGAGCTCGAGGCCAAGCTGGCGGAGGAATACCGGACGGTGCGGCCGCTCCGTGCCTCAATGGCGGGGGGGAAGCCTCCGCGCGCGGCGAATGCGTGCGGGAGGCCGGGCGGACAGGGTCCGAGACCCCATCAACACCGACCCCAACATCGACAACGCGGACGCACCCCCGCGGGCGAGCCAAAAGCTCATCGCCGCCGCGACGCCGCCGCGGGCCATGCCGCACCCTCGACCCCCGAGGCGCGAGACCCGCACCGCGAGGTGCGGACTCTCATCGAGCAAGCGGCCGTCCGGCGGGCCGAGAGCTCGGCATCACGCATCCGCCAACGGGGGGGATGCGCGGGACGAAGGAGCCGCACCGGGGGGCGAACCCTCGGTCCACGCGAGAGGGGCGGCGGGGCGACCCGCCGACCCGGGACGCACGCCGGCCAAGGAGCGGCTCCTCGACGCACGCAGGGCGCCGGATGGCGACGCCCGCAACGTCATCAACGCCGGGCGCACGAGCGGGGGCGGACGCACGAGCAGCAGTGGGCTACCACCCTCGACGGGGCGGACGCTATGACAGCAGCGAGGACCGCTCCCCGACGCCGGAGCCCCCAGGGACCCGTGTGTTCAGCCGGGAGATCCGCGCAGCGGCGTTCCCACAACGCTTCCGTCAACCCTCGACCATCGTCAAGTACAACGGGGAGACGGACCCCCGCGTGTGGCTCAACGACTACCGCTTGGCTTGCCAGCTGGGCGGGGCCACCAGCAACGAGGTCATCATCCGCAACTTGCCCCTGCACCTCGGCGACGCGGCCCGGACATGGCTCGAGCACTTGCCTACCAGCCAAATCCACAATTGGGATGCTCTGGTCCGCACGTTCGTGGGCAACTTCCAGGGCACGTACGTGCGCCCCGGAAATTCATGGGACCTGCGCTCCCGCACACGGAGGGCTCGGCGAGTCGCCGCGGGACTTCATACGGCGCTTCTCCAAGTGCGCACGGAGCTCCCCGGCGTGGCGCGGTCCGAGATCGTGCACGCCTTCCTCGAGGGCACCACATGCGGGACCTCGTGCGGGAAGCGGGACGCGGCCCCGCCCGCGGACTCCAACGAGGCCGTTCGACAACGCCACTAGCTTCGCCTGCGGTGAAGAGGCCGTGGGGGGCGATCTTCGACGGCAAGAAGGGCAAGCGCTCGGAGGACGCGCCCGCGGAGGGCAGCAAGTCCAAGGAGCCTCACCGCAACGACAAGCGGGGCAAGAAGGGAAAGAAGCCGCGCCGTGAGGCGCGCGAGCAGGGGCGCGACGGCGGTAATGCCGAGGCCCTTGCTGTTGACCCGGCTCGACGGGGCCCTCGACCGGCCCCTCGAGGCCCGGGGGTGTTTGATGACATGCTAAAAAAGCCATGTCCTTACCACAAGACCCCAGTGAACCACACCCTTGAGCAGTGCGATATGCTCAAGAAGTTCTATGGCCGCACCGCCGCGAAGGAGGCCGAGGCCAAGAAAGATGGAGGCGACGACGACGCAGGCGGCTTCCCCGCCGTGGAAAACGTGTTCCTCATCTTTGGGGGGCCAACCGTCGACATGTCGACCCGCCAGCGCAAGAAGGAGCGGCACGAGGTCCTCGCCGCGGAGAGGGCGCCTCCGTCCTTCCTCAATTGGTCGGAGGACGCCATCACCTTCAGCCGGGAGGACCACCCGAACCGCGTCCCCAACCCGGCCGCACCCGCCGGTGGTCGACCCCATCATCGGGAACGCGCGGTTCTCGAAGGTCCTGATGGACGGAGGCAGCAACCTCAACATCCTCTACGCGCATACGTTGCGCTTGATGGGGATCGGGTTGCACCGGGCCGCGGCCCAAAGACGAAGCCGTTCCACGGCATCGCGCCCGGCAAGCAGGTCCAGCCCCTCGGGCAGATCGACCTGCCAGTTTGGTTTGGCACCGCAAAGAATTTCCGCAAGGAGATCCTCACCTTCGAGGTGGTGGGGTTCAAGGGAGCCTACCACGCTATACTTGGGCGACCCTGTTACGCCAAATTCATGGCGGTCCCCAACTATACCTACTTGAAGATGAAGATGCCAGGACTGAACGGCGTCATCACCGTGGGCTTGTCCATCGAGCACGCATTCGACTGCGACGTCGAATGCGCGGAGCACGCAGAGGCACTGGCGCTGGATGAAGCGCTGGTGACCACTTTGGAGAAGATGGTCAACGAAGACCTCGACTCCGCCGCCAAGCACGCCGGCACCTTCGAGGCCGCGGAGTAGACCAAGGAGGTCCCCCTCGACCCTTCTGCCCCCGAGGGCAAGGCGTTGAGGGTCAGCTCCACCCTCGATCCCAAATAGGAAGTGGAGCTCGTCGACTTCCTCCGCGCCAACGCCGACATCTTCGCGTGGAGCCCCTCGGATATGCCAGGCATCCCGAGGGAGGTCGCCGAGCACTCCCTTGACATCCTGCCTCACGCCCGCGCCGTGCGAAAGAACGGGCTGCGCTGCTTCGACGAGGAGCGGCGACGGGCAATCGGAGCGGAGCTGCGGAAGCTCCTCGAGGCCGGGTTCATCAAGGAGGTGTTCCACCCAACGTGGCTAGCCAACCCAGTGCTTGTAAAGAAAAAGAACGGGAAGTGGCGGATGTGTATCGACTACACGAGTCTTAATAAAGCATGTCCTAAAGTTCCTTTTCCTTTGCCACGTATTGATCAAATCGTTGATTCAACGGCTGGGTGCGAACTGCTTTGCTTCCTTGATGCTTACTCCGGGTATCACCAAATAAAGATGAAGGAGTCCGACCAGCTCGCGACTTCGTTCATCACGTCGTTCGGGACATTCTGCTACGTCACGATGCCGTTTGGCCTCCGAAACGCGGGTGCGACATACCAGCGCTGCATGCAGCACGTTTTCGGGGATCACATCGGGCGGACGGTAGAGGCGTACGTGGACGACATCGTCGTAAAGACCAGGAAGGCGGACGACCTGGTTGGCGACCTTGGCATCGCGTTCGGCTGCCTACGAGCTAACGGGGTCAAATTAAACCCCGAAAAGTGTGTCTTTGGAGTGCCGCGGGGCATGCTCCTGGGATACATCATCTCCCAACGGGGAATCGAGGCCAACCCTGAAAAGGTTGCGGCCCTCGAACGAATGGGTCCGATCCGGGACCTCAAAGGGGTGCAGAAGGTGCTGGGGTGCCTTGCCGCCTTGAGCCGCTTCATCTCGCGGCTCGGCGAGAAGGGCCTGCCCCTCTATCGCCTCCTCAAGAAGCACGAGTGCTTCTCCTGGACCACCGAGGCCCAGGACGCGCTCGACAAGATGAAGGCATCCTTAGCGCACGCCCCGATCCTCAAGCCGCCGCAAGATGGCGAACCCCTGCAGCTCTACGTGGCCGCAACCACCCAGGTGGTCAGCGCCGTGATCGTCGTGGAGCGCACGGAGGAAGGGCACGCTTTGTCTGTACAGCGGTCGGTCTATTACATCAGCGAGGTCCTGTCAGACACCAAGACGTGCTACCCCCAGGTCCAGAAGTTGCTGTACGCGGTAGTCCTTGCGCGGCGCAAGCTCCGCCACTACTTCGAGGCCCACCCCGTCACGGTGGTCTCCTCCTTCCCACCGGGGAGATCATCCGCAACCCCCGACGCCGCGGGCGGGGATCGCCAAGTGGTCCGTGGAGCTGATGGGCAAGACGCTCGCCTACGCCCCGCGCAAGGCCGTCAAATCCCAAATCTTGGCAGATTTTGTCGCCGAATGGACGGATACGCAGCCGCCGCAGATCCAAGCGGAGTGCTGGACTCTATTCTTCGACGGCTCGGTGATGAAAACAGGGGCGGGCGAGGGCCTACTTTTCGTGTCACCCCTCGGGGAACACATGCGGTACGCGGTGCGCCTCCACTTCCCCGCGTCTAACAATATGGCTGAATACGAGGCCCTCCTCTGCGGCCTCAAAATCGCCATTGAGTTAGGCGTCAAGCGCCTCGACGTGCGGGGGGACTCGCAGCTCGTAATCGATCAAGTCATGAAGAACGCGAGCTGCCATGACGACAAGATGGAGGCCTACTGCAAAGCCGTGCGAGCCCTCGAGGACAAGTTCTACGGCATCGAGCTCAACCATGTGCCCCGCCGGTACAACGAGGAGGCGGACGAGCTGGCCAAGATTGCGTCCGGGCGGATCACCGTCCCCCCGAACGTTTTCGCGCGCGACGCCGCTCAGCCCTCGGTCGTCTTCGAGCCCCACCCTTCGAATCACGACGAACCCTCGGGGGCTCCCTCGAATCCAGCGGGTGCGGAACCCATGGACGAGGATCCCTCGAACGAGGCGTACGTGCTCTCCCTCCTCGAGGGGTATGGCTCCCACGAGGCCAACGTGATGGACATCGAGCCGGATCTTGTCAAAGCGGACTGGCGTGACAAATATGTCGCTTGGATCGCTCGAGGGGAACTCCCCGCGGACCGGGCCGCGGCCAGGCGCATCGCCAGGATGGCCAAGTCCTTTGCCCTCGTTGACGGTGAGCTGTACAAGCGCACCGCCTCCGGCATCCTGCAGCGGTGTGTGCCCATCCCCGAGGGGCGCGAGCTCCTACGGGACATTCACGCGGGTATCTGTGGCCACCACGCCGCGCCCCGCACCCTCGTCGGCAACGTGTTCCGCCAGGGCTTTTACTGGCCTACCGCGGTCGCGGACGCCAGCGAGATCGTACGCACCTGCGAAGGGTGCCAGTTCTACGCCCGCAAGTCCAACTTGCCCGCCCATGACCTGCAGACCATCCCCGTAACGTGGCCATTTGCCGTGTGGGGGCTGGACATCGTCGGGCCCCTGTGGTAGGCGCCCGGGGGCTTCACCCACTTGTTGGTCGCGATCGACAAGTTCTCCAAGTGGGTGGAGGTGCGCCCCATCACGAATCTCAGGGCAGAGCAGGCGGTAACATTCTTCACCGACATCGTCTACCGCTTTGGAGTGCCAAACTCCATCATCACTAACAATGGGTCCCAGTTCACGGGCAGGAAGTTCTTGGAGTTCTGCGACAAGTTCCACATCCGTGTGGATTGGGCAGCTGTGGCACACCCACAAACCAACGGCCAAGTAGAGCGTGCCAATGGCATGATCTTACAAGGCCTAAAGCCCAGAATTTTCGACCAGCTAAACAAATCTGGGCGAAAATGGCTCCAAGAGTTACCAGCGGTTGTGTGGAGCCTAAGGACCACCCCGAGCAGAGCCACTGGGTTCACCCCGTTTTTCCTAGTCCATGGCGTGGAGGCCGTCCTCCCCACGGACTTAGAATACGGATCGCCCAGGGTTCGAGGCTATGACGAGGATGCCAACCAGCGAGCCCGCGAGGACTCGCCGGATCGGTGGACGAGGCACGCCTCGTGACCTTAATGCATTCCGCGAGGTACCAACGCTCCCTCGGGCGCTACCAAGCACGCAAGATACGGCGGCGGAATTTCAGCGAAGGGGATCTGGTCCTAAGGCTACGCCAAGACAAACGAGGGCGCCACAAGCTATCGCCCCCATGGGAGGGACCCTACGTCGTGGTGAAGGTACTCAAGCCCGGCACGTACAAGCTGGCCAACGAGGACGGTGAAGAGCTCACCAACGCTTGGAACATCCCACAGCTACGTCGCTTCTACCCCTAGCTAGGATTTCCAAGCATCTTTTTGTTGTAAAAATCATACGACCAACGCCCCAGTTGGTGACAACTATGTAAACACCTCAAGTCTAATGAAAAGGGCAACTCGGCTTTCCCCTGAAAACCAAGTTACCCTCGGGGGCTACAGCGGGGGGCACCCCCCCCCCCAAAAATGGTCCCATTTTCGCGCAAGAATAAAGCAACTCACACGCGCTAAGTTTGTTTTCTACTTCAACCCCGAGCAACGGTTCGAACAGGGCGCAGGTGGCTTAGCGGAAGGAGCGCGCGAGTCAGAGATAGCCTACGCCGCGAGGATACGGCCCTTCTCTCTCGCCTCCAACCCAGCAGGCCCCCCGCGAAAACCGAACTCCCCTAACTAGAATCTACTCAGGAAGAAGGAGAAACAAAAAGCGCAAATAAACAAAAGACTTCATTTCGTATCAACAAACATTTACGATCAAGATGACTTGTTCATTTACAAGGGCCGCGTGGACAGAATACTGATACACAAATAAAAACGGGCCAAGCGCCCAGCTGTCTTCAGGCAGGAGGAGCGGCGGTGTCAACAGCGTCCGGGAAGAGGAACTCCTCGAAGGCTTCAGCGAGCGACCAGGCGGCATCAGCGGCAAGCGCGTCCACGCGCTCCATCGCCACCTCATCCTCGACGCCCTCGGGAACGACGTAGCCCTGCGCGGCCGCCTCGAAGTTGACCTCGTAGTGGGACCGTACCACTCCGAGGGCCTTCTGGACGCCAAGACGCAATGCCCGGCGCATCCGTTCGGTGACGTGGCCGCCAAGGGCACGCAGGCGGCTGGCCAGCGAGCTTCCGGCCTGCGCTTCACCCTCCTCCACAGCCTGGCAGGTCTCGAGGGCCGCATCACGCAGCTCCTGCAACTCCTGCTCGGAGGAGTTGTAGGAGGCCTGCAGCGCCTCGGCCCGCTCGGCCGCATGCCCCAAGGCAGTGCGCAAGCCTGGAGTCACCAAGACAAGAAAGAAATCAGAAAAAGGAATGCGAATTCCCAAACACAAAACCAACCAAACAGGAGTCAAGCAGCAGCTCACCTTCAACTTGCTTCCTCTCCGCCTCGAGGTCACGGCGCTCAGCCTCGACCGCCAACTCGAGGCCCTTGATGGTCTCGCCCTGTTCCTGGATGGCCAGCTCCTGGCTCGCGCTGTTGATGCTGAGCACCACCAGCTCGCCCTCGCCCTCGACCTCAGAGAGCTTGGCGTCTCGCTCCGCCAGCAACTTCTGCGCCGCCTCGCGGGCGACGCTCTCCTGCTCCGGCCGACCGGGCGTCGGCGAGGGGCGCCTTGCTCCTCGCCGGAGCCGCCCCTCGGCCCCTTGGCGGGCGATGCGCTCCCTGCGGAGAGCTGCTCCTCGGCCGACGGCGAGCGCCGCGACCTTGGCGTCGAGGGCGGCCTTCAAGTCGCCGGCCTCCTTGGCCCGGCGCTCCCGGCCCCCGCGCGCCGCTCCTCGGCCCGGCGCCGGCCGCGCCTGTGCCCCCTTGAGTGACGAGCGGAGCTCCTGGTTCTCGCCGCGGACGTCGGCCACCTCCGCCTCCCAGTTGGTCGCCAGCGTCCGCATCTTCTCCAGTCCGAGCGTGCCCGCGCGGCGCCTCATCACGGTCGATGAGGGCCGTGCAGACCCGCTCAAGGCTGGAGCGACGCGCCGGGTCTTGCCTCGTGCTCTCGGGGAGTTCATCGCGCAAGACCGTGGCTCGGTACGCCAACCAGCCGTCCGGAGTCCTGAGGGCGTCGGCGAGCACGTCAAAAGCGCCGCATCGCTCCCGGAGCTGGTGGAGCTCGGCGTTCACCCGATCGAAGGCATCGTACTTGTCGTGGGCGCGGCGCTCGAGCTTCTGGCACCCACAAATTGAAACCCGTAAGCGCCATGACACAGAAACAGCGCACAAAAACGAGAGAAAGAAGAAAACGAACAACAACGCCCTACCTGGAAGACGCGCCATGCGGGGCCGCCATGGACCCTCAGCGCCTCGTTCAGCGCGCGGTCGAGCGTGGCGCTGTGACTCCAGAGCTCTCCCAAGAGCTCCTGCTCCCCCCGGCGTCGGCCGAACGCGGGGGGGATCGCCAGCGGCCCCCTCTACCTGGGCGGGGTGGCCGGCACGAGAGGACGAGGCCTCGGCGCCGTGTCCCTCGTCCCCCGCCACCATGTGACCCTCGCGCCGCCTCACGAGGGCCCCCTCCTGGGGCTCGTGGGAGCGAGTGGGGAAGCTCGCCCACTGATCCCACCCGGGCGGCGGGGAGTCATCGTCCAGGACCTCCACCACCTCCGCCCGGGAACCGCCGGCGGGCGCCGCCCTTGCGCCGCCTCCGCCGGCGCCTCCACTTGCGCCTCCACGGCCGCGGGCGCTCGACGCGGCGCCGCGGCCACCGCCTCCGGCCGCGCCTCCGCGGCGGCCGGCGCCCGTCCGCCCTCCTCGCCCGCGACCACGGGCGCCACCGCAGCCGCACCGCGCTCGCCTCCGCCGCGGCCGGCGGCGCGCGGCCGCGCCTCCGTCACGGCAGCCACCGCCGGCGGCGTCATCCCTGCGGCCGCCGCCGCGCGGCCGCGCCTCCGCCACGACCGGGCGCCCGCCGCTCCTCGACGACCGCCGGCCGCGCGGCGGCGGTAGGCCGACCGGCCGGCCGAGGTCGCGAGGCCTCCCGCCGCGCCTTGCGAGCCCCTCGCCCGCCGCCGCCGTACTCGCCCCCACCCGCGACGCCCTCGACGAGCGCCGCCGGTAGGGATGGATGCGTCCGCCCTCGCACCTTGGCCGGTGCGAGGGGGAGGCACGGTTGGCACCACCCCCGCGCAAGCACAAACAAAAAAAAAATTAGAATGCCCGATTGTCAAAAAACCGGACCGAGCGGAAGAACGAGCCCCTTACCTCGAAGAGGAAAAGGTGCGCTTCCTTTTCCTCGAGGCCTCGGCGGATGAGGCCGGCGCGGCCGGCGCGCCCGCCGCCGCGCCTCCCCGACGTCGCCACCGCGCACGCGGGCCCCCGCCCCGTGCGCGGCGCGCGCGCGCGCGCGCGCGCGCGCGCCACGGCACGCGCCGGCACCTCCACGGCGCGCGTTGTCCCCGTTGTCGATTGCCGGCGGCGGGCGCCGCCGCGCCCGCCCGGGCGATGCCGCCCTTGCCGCCGGAGCCGGCTCCGGCGACGGGGCCGCAGGCTCCCACCTATCAGAGGGGCCCTGCCCCTCAGCCTCTTCCTCTTCGTCCTCCTCCGAGGACGAGTACTCCTCGGTCCCCGGGAAGGAAAGCCCCAGCTCCTCGCGCCGCCGGTGCTCCGCATTCCGTCGCTCACAGCGCTCACGGTGCCGCCTCGCGCGCTCCCTCCAGCGCGCCGCCCGCTCCTGCTCCCACAGCTGCGCCGCCCGACCGAGCGCACGGGAGTCGGGGGTGGGCGGAACGGACTTCGAGGCGGTGAAGTTCACCAGCTGCATGCATGAATGTCAAAGGCGCGTCAGGAGGCAGAAGCAGCACCAAGAACTAAAACAGAATCAAGAATCACACTCACCAGCGGGCCGGTGGGGAGCATCTCGAGGTCCCACGGGGTCCGGTCTGGGTGCGTCGGCATCCGGGTGTCGACGGCGTTCCGCGCCCGGGTGAGCGCATACGGCCGCCCGAGGGGGGTCGGGAGCATTCGCGACCTCGCTAGCGCGACGGGGTCCGCCTCCTCTGTCATCTCGTAGATGCAGAGTGGCCTCTCCATCAGAGGCACGACCCGCCGGTGATGGAGGAAGGCGAGGACGCCCACCGCGGTCAGCCCCTGCGCCGCCGGGCTCGCGGGGGCGGACGGGACCGAGTCCCCGCCGCCTCCGATGCCGGGGCGTGGACACCCCGTAGCCCAAGAGCTGGGCTTCTCCTTGAACACCCGACCGGTGTAGGGGGGAGGCCGGGCTCGGCGTTGCGCGGGTAGAACCATCCCCGCTCCCGGCGGCGTTGTTTGTCGTCATGGTGCGGGGGATGTAGTCGTCCTTGAACTGCCCCCGCAGGGCGAGTGACATCCCGCCGGCGCGCACCGCGCGGCGGGTCCTCGGCTCCGTCGTGGGCTGCGTGAAGAGCTCCGCGCGGAAGAGGTGTATCCAGAGCTCCCAGTTGACTGGGATCCCCAGATACCCCTCGCAGACACCCACGAACGTGGCCGCCTGCGAGATCGCGTTGGGCGCGAAGTTGTGCAACTCCACGCCGTAATAGTGGCATAACGCCCGCATGAAGCGGCTCGCCGGCGCGTTGAAGCCTCGCTCGTGGAAGCGGACGAAGCTCACCACATATCCTTCCGGCGGGTTGGGCACGCGGTTGTTGACGGTTAATAATTGTATCAAAGTTCGTTCGTGACTCGCAAGCGTACAAGTCTCCCGTCGTAGTCAAGGGACCCTTCTTCCCTCGAGTGGTGAACCCAAGGTATCGAATCCGTGGAACAAATGTGTGACGCAAGACTTAATCTATTAAAGCCAAATAACTGCAATCTTCAATAAAGAACCTAATGCATCTAAGTAAAAGACACAAAACAGATCTAATCTACTAAAAACCGGAGAAAACAAAGTAAGATTGGGTAGATAAACCGATCTAGAGGGATCGGGGTAAGCCTTTTGTTGAAGTTCCAAGCAAGAGAAGAAGTAGCAAATCGAATCTTAATAGAAGCCTCTTTAAATCGTGGTTTCCCGTCCAAATCCGAAAACATCCGCCTTTCGAGACCCCCGTTCTGTCACAACGTATCCCTATTCATGCGGGGAGCTTAGGGCGAGTCAAAAGACAAGTCGAGATTCTTTCGGAAGATCCGGCGTGTACCTCTAGCCACCGCGGCTACAAGAACACCCTATCTAATCTATCTCGAGAATAGAATTGGAATAAGCAAAGCCGATCGAAAAACGAAATCTTCGAGGAACACTTGATCGCTGGGAAAAGATTCAACTTGATAATTCAACTATAACAATGATACATACACAAGATCACCACCGGGATCCTTCCTTGATCTTGCTTCTAGCTCCGGGAACTCCGACGTGGTCTTCCTTGCAAGGTTCCCACGTCGGCTAGGGGAACCCTAGTCAACTAGCTCGACCCTCTCCTCTCCTAGATGGTGTCCCTCTCCTCTCTCGCTTCTCGGCGGCCGAAGACGAAATCCTCTCTCGCGTGGCTCTCGGTCGGGGGACTATAAATAGCCCGATTGGCGGCTAGGGCAAAGGAGGACGGATTTGGGCCCAAAATGGGCCCGGGCCGACCGGACCCGGGCCGGCCGGCCCGGGCCCATTTAGGCCCGGCCCCCGTGGGCTCCTTTGCCCGAGGTCGGTTCCCTTGCTTCCCGGATGCTTCCCCCTTCGCATGTAGGTCCATGTCGTCGGTTTCTCTCCGAATTGGACTCAACTCCTTGTCTTGCAAGATTCAAGACTTTTCTTCGGTCGGGTCCCCGGAGTCCGTCGTCTTCTCGGATCAAGTCCCCGCTTCTTGAAGTTAATTTTGCTTCATTGCATGACTTGTTCGAGACTTCAAGGTCTTGTCATGAGGTGCTTGATGAACTTATCCCGAAAGTCTTGCATTCAACACTAAAACCCTGCATAAAAATTAAACTCCAAAACCGACATGCACACGTGAACTTGTTATACCACGGGGGTTAGTACCAATGGATAAAGTATAAAACTCATGCCAACACCGAAGGTAAACTCATGGCTAGGTTGACGGATTTTCACCGTCAACATCTCCCCCATGCTTAAACCTTGCTCGTCCTCGAGTAAGCCTTCGATGGATATCATCATTGCTAAACAATGTTTAAACTTTGCACTTGATTACACATGAGAAAACATAATGCTCTCAAAATTTTAATTCATTGAAGTTACATAATGTGCTAGCCTTCATCTCTACGGAGGGTAGATTCTCATTAAGCTTATCCCACAAGTATTAACATGCTCACAAAGTTTTAAATAGATCTCAGAATTTTTGAAATAAAGAACGAGATAGAGAAAAGCTAAACCAAATTCACAAAATTAAATCATCTTGTATATTGCTCATGAACTCTCATCTCACTTGTCTCTCAAGCCTATATATTCTACTCCTTTCCCTCTCATATATATGTGGTAGGCTTTATATGGAGCTTTGGGAAAGTTTAGTCTTAACAAGATTTTATAAATGAGGTGTTGTCAAAACAAGACAAGCTTCTCATGGTCTTACCGAGACTCGTCAAAAAGGTCATTGGAAAATAATGTTAAATCAAGGAGGGGAAAGAGAAAAATACACACACTTTTAGATGAGTGGACATGTGCAAATGGCAAAGAGTGATCCCAAGGCACAAAGGAAGTCCTCGTTATCGGATTGCACATGGTTGGAAAATGAGAATGGATCTTTTTATCTTGAAGCCTTGAATGCACTCTTAGAGAACCGGGGAGTTCACTTTACGCACAAATATATTTTTTTTCTCTTTCTCATATTTCTCATTCTTTTCTTTCTTTCTTTCTTTCTTATATATATATTTTTTTTACCTTGAAAGTCATGAATACCGCTGGATTTTTTTTTCTTTCATCATTATATATTTTTTTAAAAAAATACTCCCTTTCGTACTCTAAAACTGCACCGTACCTACCTCCTCCCCCATGCTTAGACGTTGCTCGTCCTCGAGCAAAGAGGCGAAAAATAAGGTAGGTACCGGAGATATTTTTCCTTGGAGAGATACTTGAAATCTTCAACGTTGGCACCGTCTTGCGATCTTCCTTGAATTGATGATCCATTCTCAACGATAGGTTGTGGTCAAGGAGGTAATCACAAAAAAAATGATATTTGGTTTAAGGGTGGATATCCGGCGAAGTTTGTGAGATCTCCGATGTGGGGATACACAATTCACGGATAAGAGGCTAGCAAAAAGATAGATACGCAAAAACGGAATGACCAGCTTCTTAGTCTCGGGCCAGAGAAATCATGGCCTGCAATAACTCACTCAAAAATAAATCTTGTACACTAAGGTTTATGCACTCAAATATATATAAGGCTTTGGATAGGTTGAGCAACACACAAGTGATATTTGTGACAAGGTTAGCAATATTTTTGAGCATAAAAGACATCTTTAATCTATTCATAACTTGAGAGCACATAAAACACTATGGGTCTTTATTTTAATCATAACCTCCGCTGAAAATTAAGCTAGCATTTAAATAAATTCAGATCTGTATTTTTAAGAGAGCACTAGCTTAAACATGCATAAATCAATTACAAAGATGAACAAAGCTGCAATTTTAATCATATATCATCATGGCACGAATTTTGTAACTTTTCCAATGATAAAATCAAGGTGGTGTCTTTATTAATGGTGACATCAAGTTGAAATACATACTGAAAATAAACAAACATGCTTGCTGAAATTTAAATAAAAAACAGAAAATACTACGCAAACACACATAAGCAAAAGCTGAAAATTACAGAGAAAAAGAAAAGAAAAGAAAAGAAAACTAAAGTTCCTAAATCTTCTAGTCCTCCGCCGGTGGTTGATGTTGGTAATCTTGATAATAATACCCTTGCTCATAATATGGTTGGACGCTTCCTCCGTCGAATTGATTTGGCTCCACAAGGTGAAGGCGTCCAAGTTCAAAGGCAATATTTGCGTTGCCTTCACCGAGTTGGGCTGCGTTAGATTGGATGGCTGCGATGTTTTGAGCATTTCTTGCAGCATACCCTCCAATAATGGCCATGCTTTGTTGTGGTTGGGGATGATGAGCGTAGGACTCCGCGAAGTTAGCGTTGGGCACAACATAATTTTGTGGGGGTACCGGTGCACCCCCCCCCCCCCCCCATGCTTGTTGTTGTGACCCTCCGTAATAACTTGGCGGAGGAGGAACTCCGCCGAATGGTTGCACATTGGGTTGTGCTCCACTCGCTTGTGCGGCGGATGTTCCCTCCTCTACTATTCTTCCTCTTTTGTTCTTCCTTGCAGGGACAAGTAGTCCCTCTTCCAACCAATCTTCCCTTCCTTCGGTGAAAAGCCTAAGCCTCTCATTTGGGAGGGGGGGGTTTACAATGGCCAATCGATAACCTCCTCTCTCATCTCCACTAATGTATTTGTCTTGCCGCAAATACTCAAAACCGAGAGAGGTACCACGCAAAAGGTGAGCGGGGTTTCTTGCGATCCCCGGCCGCAAGGAAAAGGCCAACATGGAGAGGTAACACCCCGAACCAATATTACCCGCCCCCGATGTTGCTTCACAACACCAACGGTTGATCATGAGGTAAGAGGGGTCTATTGGCTGCGTGGCAATTAAAGCCGAGTATAGCCAATTCAACTCCGTGTCGGTCACCTTTGTTTCCTTCATCCTCCCCAATACCCTCTTGCACATCGAAGAGTGAAATATCCGGATAATGGGGTTGCGGATGCAATTGCGTTGTTGATGGGCTTCTCCGGAGATCATGTTCCAAAATCCCGCCAACGTGCCGGGTGGCACGTCAACTTTCTCCGAGCTCCCTTGTGGAATCCAAGCAGCTCCCTAACGTGCTCGTAGGGAACCACTTGCTCGATTCCCTCCAACCGGAATGACAAGCTTTGCACCCCATCATCATCAACGATGGGTGCAATAGTCATCAAAATTTCCAAGGCGTAACCCAAATGGGTGTCCACCGATATTCTGTTGGAGAACTGCACCCAACCGAGGTGCCCCAACATATAGTATATGTCGGTGCAAAAACCCAAGGTGTAGAGTGCTTGGTCGTCGAACTCGACGTTTGGCACAAGCCTCTTCTCGAGATTGGTGAGCCTCTCCTCCTCCGCCGCCGACAAGATGATGAAGCCGTACGAAGATTGTGTCGGGGTGTAAGGAGGTGGTGCGGTTGAGCGAGTCGATCGTCGTGGTGGCGCGGGCTGCTCCTCCGTGTGCCCACGAGGTTCGGTGAACCTCATGGAAGTGCTTCTCGCAGCCCTCATACCACCAAGGAGGAGAGCATCGTTCCTCCTCGGTGGTGCCGTGTCCGTCTCCATGCTCCGGGAGACTCGGAAACCGAGTGCCTCCTCGAAGACGTGGTTGATGACGGCTTGGATGACGACGAACTCTTCTTCTTAGAGAAGAGACTTGTGGTCTTCTTCCACATGGTTGCTGCACTCTTTCTTCAACTAAAAATCCGGGTTGCAACAGGTAAACTAGGCACTTAAACTCTTTGCTTCCGATGTGGACTTTGAGTGGATTAAGGATGTGGATTTTTCTTGAGCTAACAAGCTTGGGATGGTTGGCTAAGTCTACGGAGGTTCTGAGCACACAAACTTGAACACACTAACAAAGGAAGGAGAGGGAAGCTTGCCTGCAGAAGACGGGCGCCGGGGGGCTGCTTTTATAGGGCAGGCCGGCCGGCTCGGGCCGGCCGGCCCGGGGGTCCTCCGGCTCCTCCTCGGCGCGTCTTTCTCCCAAAGACGATCATTTCGCCTCCGCAACTTTCCCCGCCCGCGTGCTCCACGAGTTGCACCGCCCAAACGCTCTCGTCCACTCCTTTTCTTGAATTATTGGTCCTCCCACTTGATGCTCCATGCTTTGGGTCATGTCCATGCTCCCTAGCTCCACTTGCTTCACATGCCACCATGAAAATCCTGCAAAGTTGATGCTTGCTGCCCACCATGCTTGTCCTTTGCATGTGGAATTGGTGAAAGTTGATAAAAGGGAATCCAATGGTGCATGCATGATTAATTCAAACTTGATTGCCTCCATTTAGGTGTGTTTAAGGTTAAGCACTCCCCTAATTCGAATTTTAAAATATTTTTTCAGAGCCATGCAAGAGCTCGAGCATAATTTTAGAGAATTTTTTAAACCATTAAAAACAAATGTAAGTCGAAAATATTTTTCGACTACGTCGATTTTGGTCTCACCGGTAAAGTTTGCTTTCATCGGTTGAGAGCGAACGTTTTCCCGGCTTGATCATGGGGGCATAGGTTTGGGTTCTAATTTTGGCTAAATAAGAAAGATTTTGAATAAAACAAAATTAGAATGGGCTTAGAAAAATTCTAATCCTAAAGAAACCAAAGATAAAGATTTTTAAAACCAAACAAAAGCTTTGATTTCTAGGTTCACGCGAGTCCTACCACGTGCTGAATTTTTTTTAATACTTAAGCATAAATCGTGGCTCTACTCGTGTGGTTTTAGCATGAAAAATAAGTCAACCTCAGTACCATAATGAGGGTGAAAGGTTGAGTTAAGGTTCTGAAATTATTTGGTTGAGGGGTTTCTCGAAAAGAAAAGAATCAAACAAGCACATAGGAGGGTTCATGCAAAGGGTTTATGATAAAGCAAACATTCAATCAAGAATTATGTCTCTAATATTGTTCAACCACTTCTAAGTCTAATGTCTTTGCGTAGTAAAACTCAAAAACTAAATTATTAAAAATACTCGAAAAACTTGGAATCGGGTTGTCCTCCCGTAGCTTATTCTTGACTCGACTTGACGAAACGGGTTGCCTCCCCGCCTAGCGCTTCGTTTATAGTCTATAGCTAGACTTCTTCACTTGATTACTCCGGATCAACGCTCTTTGCGGGCGTTGCAATCTTGGGTACCCACTTCCGCACCATCTTGGGCGCGGGCTTGACTTCCGCTTAGTTGGCTTAGTCATTTTTTTGGTCTTCACAGCGGCTTCTCTTCCTTTGTCTTGACGAATGCAACACCTTCTTTGATTTTCGTTACGTTCATTTTTTTCGGCTCCTTCTTCTTTTTCAGCCCCTCCGTTTGTTTTGGTTCTCCCTTCACTCCAATCATGTTGCATGCCTCAATCCTTGGACGGAACTTGAAGGAACTCCTTTCTCCGTTGATATCGAACATGATCTCCCCCTTGCCAACATCAATAGTAGCTCCCACGGTCTTGAGGAACGGCCTCCCTAGGATGAGCGGCGGCTTCTCCCTCTCTCCCATCTCGAGCACAACGAAGTCGACGGGGATGAAGTGGTGTCCAATCTTCACGGGTACATCTTCAGCAATGCCCAAGTGATAGCGAATGGAGTTGTCACCCGGCTCCAAACATATTCCCGTAGGCTCCATCGGTAGGCGTAGCTTCTCGAACACATCCCTCGGCATGACACTCACACTAGCTCCAAGGTCGCATAACGCCTTTTCGAAGTTGAAAGAACCAACCGAACATGGAATTGTAGGGCACCGGGGTCTTTTTGCTTCTCTAGCCCATAAGCAATAGCCGCACTACACTCCTCTCTGACATCTTGACATGATCTACCCCGAGTGTTGCTATCTCATATTTATTTGCAAGTATGTCTTTAAAGTAACGAGAATATGTAGGTACTTGTAGGGCATCTAGTAATGGCATGTTGATGCTAAGTCTACGCACAACTTCCACAAACTTCTCAAAGTGGTTGTCAAGTTTACCTCGGAAGTAGCGTGGCTTGAGTTGCGGTATCCTCGTGTCATCCTCCGGCATCTCGAATTCGGGTTCCTCGGTGACGATCCCCTTAACCTTCTCTTTAGCAGCTCCTTCCACCTCGGTGGACGGTTTAAGCTTCCTTGCTCCCGCGGAACATTCCGGATCTTCGGTCTCCTTCCCCGAACATGTTTGAATGGCCTTCGCCGATTCGGGACATTTGGGTTGTCCCGGAAGCTTCCCTTCATCATTAGTGAGGCGCCCCGCAAGTTGTCCAACTTGCGTCTCGAGCATCTTCATCATGTTGAGCACTTGATGATTGGAACTTCCGACCTCCGTCACTTTGCTATCGATGTTCTCCAACACCTTGTCTATGGTCTTGAACTTGGTGACGGTGTCCTTGTTGATCTTAGCTTGCTCATCCATGAACTCCTTCAATTGTATCCGAAGTGGAACCGCGTTAGGAATAGATGAGCTTGCATTAAATTGAGGCCTACCTTGCCCGTAGCGGAAGTTCGGCAATTCTCCCTTCCTCATGTAGTCGAGCACTTTGGCTTCCTCCGACAATCTTTGCGGACATGGCCATACTCTCCACATTCTTCGCATGTGGACCTTGCTTCGGCGGCCTTCAAGTCTTGAGCCTCTTTCTTTTCTATCTCCATCTTCTCCAACCTCCTCATGAGCGAGTCGATCTTGCCTTCAAGTATGTCTTCCTTCTCCACTTGCAAGACTCCTTTGACGTTCCCCATGGGTTGAGCAGGGTGTAGGCGCCCGGATGACGCCCACGTGTCATTATCCGCGACCTTCTTGAATAGCGTGAAAGCTTCCGTCGGTGTAAGCTCGATGATAGATCCTCCCGCTGATGCATCGATGATCGTCCTTGACGCCATGGTGAGTCCTTGATAGAACTTTTGCACGAGGTCTTCTTTCGGGAACTTGTGATGTGGAACCGCCCGAGTGTACTCGTTGAAGCGCTCGAATGCCTCCGAGATAGTTTCTGTAGGATATTGAACAAAGGTGGCAATCTTATTACGCAAGCTTTGAGTTTTACCCGGTGAGTAGTATTCCTTCATGAAAGCCTTCATCAATGTGTTCCAATTTTGCACCGTCTCCGCCGGTTGAGAGTGGAACCATTGCAAAGCCTTCCCGAGTAGTGAAAACGGAAAAAGCCTTGCCCTCATTTGATCTTGAGTCACCCCATCCATGTTGAAAGTCTGACATAGTTGAATGAATGCTTGGAGGTGAAGGTTCGGATCCTCTTTGCCGGTGAAGGGTGAATGTTGCACCATGCGGATTGTTGAGGTCTTGATCTCGAACGGTCTTCCGATCTCCTCGAGGTTCAAGATTGGTAGGTCGATGATGTCCGGGGTGCATAGCTCCCCAATCTTGCGTTCTTCCGTGGTTGGTCACCCATTGGTGGACGTCGGTTCTCCCGCGGACTTTGAGGTGGTGAATTCTCCGGAGATTCCCGCGATCCTTTGTCTTCCGACTCCGAATCTACAAAATCCAAATTTTTTAGCTTGATGTGCTTCGCGTCTCCTTAGCCTCGTAAAGTTTTTCTCGGATCATCCACAAAATTATTGGGTTTGTTGGAGAGGTAGCCGTCCATCTCCCGTTAGGGTTAGCAATAAACAAAGTATGCAAAAAAACTAGAAAACAAAACAAATCTATAAAGCCTAGAGTTAGACAAACTAGATTAGATGTATTTTGAGGGTGATCAAAATTTAGTAGATGCAAAAATAAAACAAAATCAGTACTGAAAATTACAAAAAAAAGCAATAAAAAATCAAATCTTGATCACTTGTTCCCCGGCAACGCGCGCCGAAAAAGGGGTTTGTTGACGGTTAATAATTGTATCAAAGTTCGTTCGTGACTCGCAAGCGTACAAGTCTCCCGTCGTAGTCAAGGGACCCTTCTTCCTCGAGTGGTGAACCCAAGGTATCGAATCCGTGGAACAAATGTGTGACGCAAGACTTAATCTATTAAAGCCAAATAACCGCAATCTTCAATAAAGAACCTAATGCATCTAAGTAAAAGACACAAAACAGATCTAATCTACTAAAAACCGGAGAAAACAAAGTAAGATTGGGTAGATAAACCGATCTAGAGGGATCGGGGTAAGCCTTTTGTTGAAGTTCCAAGCAAGAGAAGAAGTAGCAAATCGAATCTTAATAGAAGCCTCTTTAAATCGTGGTTTCCCGTCCAAATCGGAAAACATCCGCCTTTCGAGACCCCCGTTCGTCACAACGTATCCCTATTCATGAGGGGAGCTTAGGGCGAGTCAAAAGACAAGTCGAGATTCTTTCGGAAGATCCGGCGTGTACCTCTAGCCACCGCGGCTACAAGAACACCCTATGTAATCTATCTCGAGAATAGAATTGGAATAAGCAAAGCCGATCGAAAAACGAAATCTTCGAGGAAACACTTGATCGCCGGGAAAAGATTCAACTTGATAATTCAACTATAACAATGATACATACACAAGATCACCACCGGGATCCTTCCTTGATCTTGCTTCTAGCTCGGGAACTCCGACGTGGTCTTCCTTGCAAGGTTCCCACGTCGGCTAGGGGAACCCTAGTCAACTAGCTCGACCCTCTCCTCTCCTAGATGGTGTCCCTCTCCTCTCTCGCTTCTCGGCGGCCGAAGACGAAATCCTCTCTCGCGTGGCTCTCGGTCGGGGGACTATAAATAGCCCGATTGGCGGCTAGGGCAAAGGAGGACGGATTTGGGCCCAAAATGGGCCCGGGCCGACCGGATCGGGCCGGGCCGCCCGGGCCCATTTAGGCCCAGCCCCGTGGGCTCCTTTGCCCGAGGTCGGTTCCCTTGCTTCCCGGATGCTTCCCCTTCGCATGTAGGTCCATGTCGTCGGTTTCTCTCCGAATTGGACTCAACTCCTTGTCTTGCAAGATTCAAGCACTTTTCTAGTCGTGTCCCCGGAGTCCGTCGTCTTCTCGGATCAAGTCCCCGGCTTCTTGGAGTTAATTTTGCTTCATTGCATGACTTGTTCAGACTTCAAGGTCTTGTCATGAGGTGCTTGATGAACTTATCCCGAAAGTCTTGCATTCAACACTAAAACCCTGCATAAAAATTAAACTCCAAAACCGACATGCACACGTGAACTTGTTATACCACGGGGGTTAGTACCAATGGATAAAGTATAAAACTCATGCCAACACCGAAGGTAAACTCATGGCTAGGTTGACGGATTTTCACCGTCAACAGCGGTCCCCCGCCGGCGGCACTATCCACTCCGCCGGGCGGCCATCCTCGTTTGCGCCCCCGGCCGGCGGCGACCGCCGCCAAGGGCCGTGACGGGTCACCGACGACCGCTCCCATGTGCGTACGGGTCAAGGATCGTGAGGGGCGGAAGCGGCGCCATGAGAAGAGGAGAAAGGTGAAGGACCGATACGGCGAACCGTAGAGGGGGGGGAGTGAATGGGAGCCGATAAAAATTCTTCTCGAAGGAGATGCAAACTCCAACAAGACGAACGCGACTTCCAACACACGTCTCCGACTCACTACCAAGGTTGGTCAAGCCCACGTAGCCACCGGAGTGCCACCGGACCTAGGAACCAACACGCAACCTTCCGACCCGAGAAACGCAACGGAAAAACCAAACCTCGAGTCTACAGACCCACACCGGCCGACCGGTGAGCACCACCGGCCGACCGGTCCCCGCTCGGTGAAACCGAGCAACTTTCACTAAGTGGCTCTACACCGGCCGACCGGTGAGACACACCGGCCGACCGGTGGCAGCCGAAAGCCCCCAAGGCACCAAACAGGTCAACCGACCACCAAACGGACCCAAACTTGAAACAAGAAAGAACACGGGACAACAACGAACTCACCAAGACGTTCACCCGAGCAAAATCCCACAGAGGCTTGCACCGGTCAGACCGGTCAAGAGCACCGGTCAGACCGGTGTGGCCTGGGCAGCTCGGGATGAACAGCACCCACGGGTCAACTCCCCCAAATCCAAATCTCGATCTCCCGAATCACTCCACGGACTTGAACAAGACTTTGGGGATATCGTGAACACCTCATGAGGAGTCCATAGCCAAGTTTAATCCCACCAAATCTCGTCCAAAAAGGAGGAATCGAAGAAATCTCGCCGAAAGCACTTCCAACCCAAGAACTCAAGAAACCCCAAAATCGAGCACTTTTTCTCACGGATTTGGGAGGGGAATCACAGCCCAAAGAACCACGAAGGGTTCCCACAAATTTCCCCCATCAAATCCCCAAGAGAAAAGCCCCGAAAACACCCCAAAGAAATCACGAAGAGAGGGCTCCGAAAATCACCACCAAGAACAACCGGGGAAAACACATCCAAACCTTGAGGAACCACGCCGAATCATCTATACATGAAACAAAGGTTCGTACAAGGTCTAGCAAGCCGCCCGATCATCCATCCCTCTCTACAAGATCTCTCCGTGAAGCTCTCTTGCTAGTCCTAGAGAAAACCTAAGGAAAATAGGTGGAAAATAGGAAAACTAATGAGCTAGGGTTCCAAGAGTTGGCCGCCAACCTCTCACCTCTTGGGTTATATAGGCGGCAACCGAATGTCTAAAATGCCCCTCTCTACTAACTAGGGATACAAGCCCCTCAAGGGCGGATTTGGAATTCTTGATGTCTTCACCATCGGACGGATGCCCGCAACCGCACCCCGCGTAGCCTCGACGCAAGCTATGCGATCCCGACGCGTGTCCTCCGCTTCGAAGATTCCGGACCGCGTCGCCGCACACCGGTCGACCGGTGCTCCTCACCGGCCGACCGGTCCCCACCGGCCGACCGGCCGGGGACCCACCGGTCGACCGGTCCGGTGCCGCCGCACCTCCGTCTTCGGTTCTCCGGTCTTGGCTTTGTGGATCAACCAAGGAACCCGGTGGTTTTCTCGGTGAACCACCGGAAACCCCGCGAACTCGGTGTAGCCTCCGCCAATCTCCACTCATGACTTGGCTCCCACGTAGTCCCGGCCGACCTTGGTTTTGAGGCTCAACCAAGAAACCGTCCACGACTTCATCTTGTTGTTCATGCCACCATGCGGCCCGCACTTGACCCCCGCCGGCCACCGGTCCCTCGAACAAAGCCTACTTGTCTTCTCCACACCCGGAGGCCTCACCGGCGACGACCTTTCGCGCTTGTTCTTCACCCGCACCAACACGAGTCAAGCCGCAACCCGCACCCGCAATACTTAGCCAAGAATCGCTCCACACAACGTTGTCAATCACTCATCACACAAGGAAGCGACCATCCACCGGTCCTCGAACCACACATGGTCCTCAATCTCCCCCTTGATGAGTGCATTGACAACACCCACATGAAAGTAACAAGAGAGAAAAGAAAAAGAAAAGAAACGAACAAAAAGAAACTCCAACAAGCGATCGAAAACCGAACAAAGGCAAAGAGCAAGATCACTTGAAGGAAACAAGTCTCGGACCCCTTAGGCAAGGGCAACGGCTCGACACATCCGAGACAAAGCAAAGCTCAAGCAAAGAGCACAAACCACCGAAACAAAGCTCGAAAAATCTCAAAGAGCTCCCCCTGCACACATGCAAACTCCCCCTGAACCAATGCAACTCCCCCGACGAATGCATGCAAGAAACCACATGAAACAGATGTACCGCAAAGACTTTCACTCTCACACCGGTCAGACCGGTCATCACCACCGGTCAGACCGGTGCCTAACATATGTACAGGACCAACACTCACACCGGTCAGACCGGTGCTCTTCACCGGTCAGACCGGTGTACAACAGAGCCCAGAAATGGCTCGAAACCACCTGAAAACCTTCTAAATGCATCCACTAAGCCATTTCAAGCTCAAACTTCTCCCCCTTGTTGGCAATGCATGAATCAAGCCAAAAATGCAAAACTTTCAACCTAGAGCTTCTCAAAGATACAAAATTCAACAAAGAATGCTACACACGTCCAAATGAGCAAGTTAGGTACTCTACGGCTTCGTATCGACCTCAACTACATGATCACCAAGTTTCACAACCATTGGACGAAGCTAAGATGGATTTGAGCAATTTTGCGAAAAACTTGCCTCTCATGAGCAAAGTCCTAAACATGATCAAAGCATATCAAAATGGCAAAGCCACACAAACTTCATGCTAGGACAAGCCTATTCTAACCATAAGACCATCACAAACACCCACAAGCACCTCATGTCATGTCAAAGCCACCGAGCCATGTGCCTACTTCTATTTATGAGACTTCTCATTGGTAGGCATCATGCAACGGTTTAGCACCCAAAGCAAATTAAATTCAGCACATATGACATGGGAGCATATTTTCCAAGCATTTTTCATTTCATTTTCAGATTTGTAAATGGTACATGAAATGTCTTTGCGACAAAAAGGAACTTATGCTCCTCCACAAGATAAATCAAGAGGGCTAAACATTCATGATGGCAAATGAGCCTTTG
This sequence comes from Cenchrus americanus, assembly GCA_947561735.1. Taxonomy (NCBI): domain Eukaryota; kingdom Viridiplantae; phylum Streptophyta; class Magnoliopsida; order Poales; family Poaceae; genus Cenchrus; species Cenchrus americanus. The sequence continues at coordinate 252,917,457 of OX387239.1, read as the reverse complement.
GCCCCATATGATCAATAAACTAGCTATCCAACCACAAATTAAGCATAGCAAGGCCACACAAACATGTCAAGAGCATGTAAAGGCATTTACACATGAGAGAGCATACAAGTGACATTTTTCAAAAGCATAGCTATCAACCATGGATTATTCATCAAGATCATCAAGAGCTAAGCCAAACTAACCGTAGCATACCAAACAAGCTCACAAAGACATATATCTCATTCCATGGTGAACAATGTATATGAGAGAAGCTTTTCCTAACCAATGCATATGATACAAAATGCATGCAATCTAAGATACAAGGATGCCTATACATCATATTACATATGCCATGCCAAATGCAAGAAATGCACAAAGGAAAGCTATACATATGCTACAAACCGGCTCCTCGAGGGGAGGCAAAACGGGCTCGACACCACCGGCAAAAGAAAGCTCCCACACACCCAACTCGTGAAATCAAACACACACCAAGTTCCCCCCGCAAACGAGTGAAAGTTGCTTGATCTAGGGGTTTGGTGAAAATATCGGCTAGTTGGTCATGTGTGGGTACATGGATCAAAGCTATCTTTCCTTTCTCAACATTGTCTCTCGAAAATGATACCTCACTTCTATGTGCTTTGTTTTGGAATGGAGCACCGGGTTCTTTGCAACGCTTATGGCACCGGTGCTATCACATTGAAGTGGGACATGGGTATACTCCTCACCAAAGTCACTCATGGTGTAGGTGATCCAAAGGAGCCGAGAGCAACAACTAGCAGCGGCAACATACTCGGCCTCGGCCGTGGATTGAGCTACACTCGACCGCTTGCGGGAAGACCAAGACACCAAAGAAGAACCCAAAACCGGCAAGTCCCGGTAAGTGGACTTCCTATCCAACCGACACCCGGCAAAATCCGCGTCTGAAAAACCATGAAGAGCCAAAGAAGAGGACGCGGAGTACCAAAGGCCGAAGTCGGGAGTGTGACGCAAGTACCCGAAAATTCTCTTCACCGCTTGCCGATGCGAAGTCCTCGGAGACGCTTGAAAACGAGCGCACGGACACACCGAGAACCGTATGTCCGGCCTCGTCGCCGTCAAGTAGAGGAGTGACCCGATCATGCTCCGGCACTTCTTTTGGTCCACGTGTTCACCTTCCTCATCCGCATCAAGAGCCGTAGTCGTACTCATCGGCGTCGTCATAGCCTTGGAGTCCTCCATCTTGAACTTCCTCACAATGTCCTTGGTGTACTTAGCCCGGTGCACAAATGTTCCTTCCTTTGATTGCTTGATTTGTAGCCCAAGGAAGAACCGCAACTCGCCCATCATGCTCATCTCAAACTCCCCGCTCATATCATCCGCAAACCTCGCAACAAGAGAGTTAGACGAGCCACCAAAGACAATATCATCCACGTACACCCGCACAATCGGGGATATCTCTCGCCCCCGCCTCGACAAAAACAAGGTCCGATCGACCTTCCCCATCTCAAAGCCTCTCTCAAACAAGAACCCCCTCAACCTCGCCATACCAAGCTCTAGGCGCCCGCTTCAACCCATACAGCCGCCTTCCTCAACTTGTACACCCGGTGGGGGTACTTCTCACTCTCAAACCCCCGAGGCCGCCTCACATACACTTCTTCCTCCAACACTCCATTCGAAAAGCACTCTTCACATCCATTTGGTGCAACTTGAACCCTTTAGCCACGTAAAAGGCTAGAAGGATCCTAATCGCCTCCAAACGGGCTACGGGAGCAAAGGTCTCCTCGTAGTCGATCCCCTCCTTCCGACCGAACTCCCCCGGGCAACAAGTCTCGACTTGTTCCTCACAACCTCACCCTTCTCTCCCTCTTTGTTTTTCCACACCCACTTTGTACCAATCGGCTTACACCCCGGGGGAGGGTCAACCAACTCCCACACCGATTCCTCTCAAAGTTCTCCAACTCCTCATGCATCGAGTTAACCCAATTGTGATCAGATAGTGCGTGTCCAATGTCTTTGGGCTCAAAAGAAGCAACAAACGCAGCATGAGCGAAATGGGAATTGTTTCGAACCCTCGACCGTGTAGTGCGTTCACTCATATCACCGATGATCCTCGAAGCCGGGGTGATCCACTTGAACTCGCCGGGGAGGTTCTCGCCTCGAAGCTACCTCCCCCCTCAACATCGCCTTCTCCTCGTTCTTGATTTGTCGTCGTAGGTGTAGCAGAAGGTCCATCCATCATCGTAGTCGAAGTAGTGGGTACATGTTCAATCGGGGGCACCGCACCTCCATCCTCATCATCTCCATGTTCATGCTCCTCCTCCCCGAAAGATCTCCTCGCCAAGCTCATCATCACCCGCACACTCAAAGACAAGCCGACTACGTGGCTCGTCTCGTCGAAGGTTACCTCGCAAGTCTCCACGATTTGGTTAGTTTCAAGATTGAGCACACGATATGCTCTAGAATGAGATGCATAACCAAAGAAAATGCCATCGACAGCACCTAGCCTCAAACTTATCCAACTTCCTCGCCCTTCTTCGAATGAAACACTTGCAACCAAAGACATGGAAGTGACTCACCTTGGGTGTGCGACCATGCATCAACTCATAGCATGTTTTCTTCTTGTGCACTCGAGGTATATCCTATTCGACACATAGCACGCGTATTCACCGCCTCAGCCCAATACCTCCTCGAGTCCTATGCTCATCAAGCATCGTCCGAGCCATCTCGCACAAGGTCCCGTTCTTCCTTTCCACAACACCATTCTCGGGGAGGCGTATACGGACTCGAAAACCGGTGCTCAAGACCCAAGTCATGACAAAAGGTTTCAAAACGAGAGTTCCCGAATTCCGAGCCATTATCACTACGGATAGCTCGTATGGCATCTCCGTGCCTCTCGTTCCTCAACCTCAAGACTAGATCTCGAACAAAACCAAACGTCTCCCCCTTATCCTCCGTAAAGAACACCCACGCATACCGAGAATAGTCGTCCACCACAACAAGGACATACCACTTCCCACCCGCGGATCGCACACGAGCCGGGCCAACAAGGTCCATATGGAGCAGCTCGCATGGACGCTCGCTCATCACATCGGTGAGAGGCGGGTGAGAAGAGGCCACCATCTTGGCATGCCTACACGGAGCACAAACCAACTCTTTCTCAAGCCTCAACCGTGGCAATCCTCGGACCAAATTGAGTTTACTCAAGCGTGACAAAAGGTCAAAGCTCAAGTGACCCAACTTCCTATGCCACTTCCACAACTCACTCGAAGAACCAGCCCAAGAAACAACGCTCCACACCCGAAGACCGAGAAAAATCAGCACGAAACACCCGACCCTCGGGAACGACCATACGGACAAGGTCCCCTCGAGAGTCCACAATCCGAGAACCACCAGGCCGAAACAACACCTCAAAACCCTCATCCAACAACCGAGACACGAAAAGCAAATTGTATCCCACCGATTGAACAAGAGCAACACGCCTCGCAGTGATCTTGTCACTCACTTTTATCTCACCTTCTCGAAAGCACACGCCCACGCCCATTGTCCCCAAAGGTGATGTACCTCTTCGTCACCACCGGGACGAGACTTGAGAACCACCCCCCGTCTCCGGTCATATGCCTCGAACAACCGGAGTCAATCAACCAAATGTTCTTCAAGTCTCCCACCTGCACATCAAAAATAGGCACGTGAGCGAACAAACGACTCAAGACCGGGGTTAGAACCAAAAGAGGAAAACCAAAGTGCCGAGCCATTTGCTCGAAAGTGGGGTTAGCACCAACCAAAGCATCTCTCCTACCAAAGCTACCTCCACGAACACCACCACGGTAACCACCCTGAGGGAACCACCCCTCTCTGCCTGGAGGAGGACCAAAACCACGCAAGAAAGCCCGTGGCACGTCCTTCCTCTCCAACTCACCGCCACGACTCCTCCAATCCCCGTATTGAGCACGAGGTGGAGAACGCCTAGCAAACTGACCACCTGCACCCTTTCCAGCCCAACCACCAGAACCACGACCACCAGAAACAACCCTCGCACCTGTACGCGCTCGAAACCCGAACAACCGTCCGTCTGTGCCCGCACCGTCCGACCGGTGCCCCACACCGTCCGACCGGTGTGGTCCGGGCAACAGCACCACCCGCACCTTCTTCTCTCCCCAAGCCCGAACTCCGTCCTCACAATCGCCTTGCCCTCGGGCATCCGCATACGAGGCTCAAGTACACCATCGAAGGGTGGTACTTGTCCTTGTTAGCCCACTCCTTCTCCATTCTCTCCTCTCGCTTCTTCTTGAAGCAAAACTCCTCCTTATGGCCATCTCTCCCACAATAGCCACAATGGAACCTCACAAGCTTAGGCTTTGGCTTGGGATGTGGTCGCTCACTCGGTTTCTCTTCACTCAAACCCTCCACCGGTTTCTCACCTCTAGCCTTCTCACTCTCCTTCCCAAAGAACACCTTTCCCGAAGTGCTCACAAACTTGATAGGCTTTTGTAGATCATTTGTGGGTGTAGGAAACACGGGTGGAGCCGGGGTTGTGTCTAGTCGGTTCCTTAGATGGTTAGGCTTTGGTGGGAAATCATTTTTGTGGTGGGTTTTTGGTGGCTCCGGATATTCTCTCCACTTCCCTCACCAACCTTGTTTGCCCCAAGCCCCTCACCATCTTGCCTCTTAAAGGCCTCGATCATCATCCTCAACTGAGGCTCGTGACCGGACAACCAACCCATCAACTTCCTCAAATCATCATTCTCATCCCGCAAACGATCAACATAATGTGCAAGCTCCAAATTTTTCAATGCATGCATTTCACGGTGTAGAGCAAGATGTAGGCATGGGTTCCTTCAATTTAGCCTCGAGCGAACTAGTGTAAGCATGCATCTCATCAATCTTAGCATGCAAAACGGGCAAGAAGTGCAAGCACCTAGCAAAGCAAAGTCTAGACTTAAGCTCGCCCACTTCAACCCTAAGCACATCTAGTTCCTCACACTTGGAGGCATGCTTCTCCTTAAACAAAGCAAGATCAAGCAAGGAATATGGAGCAATCAAAGACAATCATTCTCATCGAGACAACAGGCTAGCCTTAAGCGAATCAATCTCAAGCTTGCTATCAAGCACCCGTGTCTCTAGCTCACCCACTCTAGTCCTAGCATCCTCGAGTGAAGCCCTAAGCTCTTTCCTCATTTTCTTGGCCTCTCTAAGCATGTCATCACGGTTATCAAGCAAAGAGCCAAGCCTCTCATTCTCCCGGCGCAAGAAGGGAAGCTCATCACGCACCTCGTCGTCGGACTCGCAGTCCGAGTCGCTCCGTGTGCTCTTCTTGCCGCCGGAGCTCAACGCCATGGTGCGAGGCCGCCTCTCGCGGCGCCTCGGCCCGCTCGTGTTCTTGGACGACCTCTTGTTCTTGCGGCGATCTCCTGCCGTCGCCGCTGCTCGAGCTCGAGGTGGAGTACGCGGAACTGGGAGTCGACGTCGCCGCTCCAACCATCGCTCGGGCCTTGCCTCGGCCCTCCTTTCTCCTCGATCGTCGCTCATCCTTGTACTTGTTCTTGTGCTTGCTCTGTGGTCGCGCCGAACGGTACTTGTCATCGTTCTTCCTTGGCTTGTGCTTGTAGCTGTCCTTGTTCTCGGCCTTCTCCGGCAGTCGGCGACGAAGTGTCCCGGCTTGCCGCACGGAAGCAAGTCCTCGTGTTCCTCCTCATGTTCACGCGGTTCTCGTGCGCCCTCTCGAACCGCCTCGTCAACAAAGCATTCGCCCGTCCTCTCCAAGGTCATCAAACTCCTCATCTCGGGCATAGACATCAGAGAGGAAAACGAGAACATCCTGTGGATGGGTTAGGAGTTAGTCTTTCCTTTGGAACCACCAACGAGGGCAAGACTATGGGAATCGGGCCGGTCCCTCGAGCTTGGCAAAATATGCCCCCATCCACCTCGGCCCGACTTGAGCTTCGAGAATGCTCGTTCACCGTCGTAGCATCATACCGCTCCGACTCGACTATGGCCTCGAACTTTCCGCCCCATATCGTACGATCCAAAGAGTGTAAGAGCTTGGACCGCTCTATCATGATCATCGTACGGGAGCACGTCCACATTGGCCCTCATGTTGTTCACCACCACCGTGAACCTCCGAAACAAGGCATCGATGGACTCACCTGGGAGATGAGTGAAGTTCTCGTACTCTCTCCGTAGGTCGCATACAACCGTGCTCGAACCTGGGCGTTCCCAACATGAGCCTCCTTCAACACCGCCCAAATCCTACAAGCCAAGTGCTCTGCGGTGCACCCGATCGAACTCAGTCGACACAAAGCACGAAACAAGTAGTCGACCGCCTTATTGTCAAGGCCGACCGTCCTCGACCCCTCGGGAGCTAGAAATCCATCGGCCGGACATAGCTCCGTGTCCACTGTGACATCCCAAAGGGTCCGACCCTTTCCTGCGGAGGAACGCACCCATCTGCTTGCTCCACATCCGGTAGTTCTTGCCATCGAAGTGTGGAGGACCCGAACCCCGTTCCCGTGTACGCCATCCTTGGATCTTAGATCGGTTAGAGTCAACAAAGACCCGAACCGGCTCGATACCACTTGAAGGACCGATACGGCGGAACCGAGAGGGGGGAGTGAATGGGGAGCCGATAAAATTCTTCGAAGGAGATGAAAACTCCAACAAGACGAACGCTGCTTCCAACACACGTCTCCGACTCACTACCAAGGTTGGTCAAGCCCACGCAGCCACCGGAGTGCCACCGGGACTCAGGAACCAACATGCAACCTTCCGACCCGAGAAACGCAGCGGAAAAACCAAACTCGAGTCTACAGACCCACACACCGGTCAGACCGGTGAGCACCACCGTGGGCCAGACCGGTCCTCGCTCGTAAAACTGAAAGCACCACTAAGGGTGCCTCTACACCTACGTACGGTAAGGAGACACACCAAGCGACCGATGGGAGCCCGAAAGCCCCCAAGGCACTAAACAGGCAACCGACCACCAAACAGACTCCAAACTCGAACAGCAAAGACCACGGGACAACAACGAACTTCACCAAGACGTTCACCCGAGCAAAACCCACAAGGGCTTACACCGGTCGACCGGGTCAAGAGCACCGTCGTACCGGTGCAAGGCCACACAAACATGTCAAGAGCATGTAAAGGCATTTACACATGAGAGAGCATACAAGTGACATTTTTCAAAAGCATAGCTATCAACCATGGATTATTCATCAAGATCATCAAGAGCTAAGCCAAACTAACCGTAGCATACCAAACAAGCTCACAAAGACATATATCTCATTCCATGGTGAACAATGTATATGAGAGAAGCTTTTCCTAACCAATGCATATGATACAAAATGCATGCAATCTAAGATACAAGGATGCCTATACATCATATTACATATGCCATGCCAAATGCAAGAAATGCACAAAGGAAAGCTATACATATGCTACAAACCGGCTCCTCGAGGGGAGGCAAAACGGGCTCGACACCACCGGCAAAGAGAGCTCCCACACACCCAACTCAGGAAATCAAACACACACCAAGTTCCCCCCGCAAACGAGTGAAAGTTGCTTGATCTAGGGGTTTGGTGAAAATATCGGCTAGTTGGTCATGTGTGGGTACATGGATCAAAGCTATCTTTCCTTTCTCAACATTGTCTCTCAGAAAATGATACCTCACTTCTATGTGCTTTGTTTTGGAATGGAGCACTGGGTTCTTTGCAACGCTTATGGCACTGGTGCTATCACATTGAAGTGGGACATGGGTATACTCCTCACCAAAGTCACTCATGGTGTAGGTGATCCAAAGGAGCCGAGAGCAACAACTAGCGAGCGGCAACATACTCGGCCTCGGTCGTGGATTGAGCTACACTCGGCCGCTTGCGGAAGACCAAGACACCAAAGAAGAACCCAAAAACGGCAAGTCCCGAAGTGGACTTCCTATCCAACCGACACCCGGCAAAATCCGCGTCCGAAAAACCATGAAGAGCCAAAGAAGAGGACGCGGAGTACCAAAGGCCGAAGTCGGGAGTGTGACGCAAGTACCCGAAAATTCTCTTCACCGCTTGCCGATGCGAAGTCCTCGGAGACGCTTGAAAACGAGCGCACGGACACACCGAGAATCGTATGTCCGGCCTCGTCGCCGTCAAGTAGAGGAGTGACCCGATCATGCTCCGGACTCCTTTTGGTCCACGTGTTCACCTTCCTCATCCGCATCAAGAGCCGTAGTCGTACTCATCGGCGTCGTCATAGCCTTGGAGTCCTCCATCTTGAACTTCCTCACAATGTCCTTGGTGTACTTAGCCCGGTGCACAAATGTTCCTTCCTTTGATTGCTTGATTTGTAGCCCAAGGAAGAACCGCAACTCGCCCATCATGCTCATCTCAAACTCCCCGCTCATATCATCCGCAAACCTCGCAACAAGAGAGTTAGACGAGCCACCAAAGACAATATCATCCACGTACACCCGCACAATCGGGATATCTCTCGCCCGCCTCAAAGAAAACAAGGTCTCGATCGACCTTCCCCATCTCAAAGCCTCTCTCAAACAAGAACCCCCTCAACCTGCCATACCAAGCTCTAGGCGCCCGCTTCAACCCATACGGCGCCTTCCTCAACTTGTACACCCGTGGGGGTACTTCTCACTCTCAAACCCCGGAGGTCGCCTCACATACACTTCTTCCTCCAACACTCCATTCGGAAAAGCACTCTTCACATCCATTTGGTGCAACTTGAACCCTTTAGCCACGAGAAAAGGCTAGAAGGATCCTAATCGCCTCCAAACGGGCTACGGGAGCAAAGGTCTCCTCGTAGTCGATCCCCTCCTTCGACCGAACCCCCGGGCAACAAGTCTCGACTTGTTCCTCACAACCTCACCCTTCTCTCCCTCTTTGTTTTTCCACACCCACTTTGTACCAATCGGCTTACACCCCGGGGGAGGGTCAACCAACTCCCACACCGATTCCTCTCAAAGTTCTCCAACTCCTCATGCATCGAGTTAACCCAATTGTGATCGAGATAGTGCGTGTCCAATGTCTTTGGGCTCAAAAGAAGCAACAAACGCAAGATGAGCGAAATGGGAATTGTTTCGAACCCTCGACCGTGTAGTGCGTTCACTCATATCACCGATGATCCTCGAAGCTGGGTGATCCACTTGAACTCGCCGGGGAGGTTCTCGCCTCGAAGCTACCTCCCCCTCAACATCAGCTTCTCCTCGTTCTTGATTTGTCGTCGTAGGTGTAGCAGAAGGTCCATCCATCATCGTAGTCGAAGTAGTGGGTACATGTTCAGCCGGGGGCACCGCACCTCCATCCTCATCATCTCCATGTTCATGCTCCTCCTCCCCGAAAGATCTCCTCGCCAAGCTCATCATCACCTGCACACTCAAAGACAAGCCGACTACGTGGCTCGTCTCGTCGAAGGTTACCTCGCAAGTCTCCACGATTTGGTTAGTTTCAAGATTGAGCACACGATATGCTCTAGAATGAGATGCATAACCAAAGAAAATGCCATCGACGTAGACCTAGCCTCAAACTTATCCAACTTCCCGCCCTTCTTCGTAATGAAACACTTGCAACCAAATACATGGAAGTGACTCACCTTGGGTGTGCGACCATGCATCAACTCATAGCATGTTTTCTTCTTGTGCACTCTGAGGTATATCCTATTCGACACATAGCACGCGGTATTCACCGCCTCAGCCCAATACCTCCTCGGAGTCCTATGCTCATCAAGCATCGTCCGAGCCATCTCGCACAAGGTCCTGTTCTTCCTTTCCACAACACCATTCGGGGAGGCGTATACGGACTCGAAACCGGTGCTCAAGACCCAAGTCATGACAAAAGGTTTCAAAACGAGAGTTCCCGAATTCCGAGCCATTATCACTACGGATAGCTCGTATGGCATCTCCGTGCCTCTCGTTCCTCAACCTCAAGACTAGATCTCGAACAAAACCAAACGTCTCCCCCTTATCCTCCGTAAAGAACACCCACGCATACCGAGAATAGTCGTCCACCACAACAAGGACATACCACTTCCCACCCGCGATCGCACACGAGCCGGGCCAACAAGGTCCATATGGAGCAGCTCGCATGGACGCTCGGTCATCACATCGGTGAGAGGCGGGTGAGAAGAGGCCACCATCTTGGCATGCCTACACGGAGCACAAACCAACTCTTTCTCAAGCCTCAACCGTGGCAATCCTCGGACCAAATTGAGTTTACTCAAGCGTGACAAAAGGTCAAAGCTCAAGTGACCCAACTTCCTATGCCACTTCCACAACTCACTCGAAGAACCAGCCAAGAAACAACGCTCCACACCCGAAGACTGAGAAAAATCAGCACGAAACACCTGACCCTCGGGAACGACCATACGGACAAGGTCCCCTCGAGAGTCCACAATCCGAGAACCACCAGGCCGAAACAACACCTCAAAACCCTCATCCAACAACCGAGACACGAAAAGCAAATTGTATCCCGGCGATTGAACAAGAGCAACACGCCTCGCAGTGATCTTGTCACTCACTTTTATCTCACCTTCGAAAGCACACGCCCACGCCCATTGTCCCCAAAGGTGATGTACCTCTTCGTCACCACGGGACGAGACTTGAGAACCACCCCTCTCTCCTGGTCATATGCCTCGAACAACCGGAGTCAATCAACCAAATGTTCTTCAAGTCTCCCACCCGCACATCAAAAATAGGCACGTGAGCGAACAAACGACTCAAGACCGGGGTTAGAACCAAAAGAGGAAAACCGGTCGCGAGCCATTTGCTCGAAAGTGGGGTTAGCACCAACCAAAGCATCTCTCCTACCAAAGCTACCTCCACGAACACCACCACGGTAACCACCCTGAGGGAACCACCCCTCTCTGCCTGGAGGAGGACCAAAACCACGCAAGAAAGCCCGTGGCACGTCCTTCCTCTCCAACTCACCGCCACGACTCCTCCAATCCCCGTATTGAGCACGAGGTGGAGAACGCCTAGCAAACTGACCACCTGCACCCTTTCCAGCCCAACCACCAGAACCACGACCACTAGAAACAACCCTCGCACCTGTACGCGCTCGAAACCCGAACAGCTGTCTGTCCAGGCCTGCACCGGTCTGACCGGTGCCCCACACCGGTCTGACCGGTGTGGTCTGGGCGCCGCACCACCCTGCGGCCCTTCTTCTCTCCCCAAGCCCGAACTCGTCCTCACAATCGCCTTGCCCCCGGGCATCCGCATACGAGGCTCAAGTACACCATCGGAAGGGTGGTACTTGTCCTTGTTAGCCCACTCCTTCTCCATTCTCTCCTCTCGCTTCTTCTTGAAGCAAAACTCCTCCTTATGGCCATCTCTCCCACAATAGCCACAATGGAACCTCACAAGCTTAGGCTTTGGCTTGGGATGTGGTCGCTCACTCGGTTTCTCTTCACTCAAACCCTCCACCGGTTTCTCACCTCTAGCCTTCTCACTCTCCTTCCCAAAGAACACCTTTCCCGAAGTGCTCACAAACTTGATAGGCTTTTGTAGATCATTTGTGGGTGTAGGAAACACGGGTGGAGCTGGGGTTGTGTCTAGTCGGTTCCTTAGATGGTTAGGCTTTGGTGGGAAATCATTTTTGTGGTGGGTTTTTGGTGGCTCCGGGATATTCTCTCCACTTCCCTCACCAACCTTGTTTGCCCCAAGCCCCTCACCATCTTGCCTCTTAAAGGCCTCGATCATCATCCTCAACTGAGGCTCGTGACCCGGACAACCAACCCATCAACTTCCTCAAATCATCATTCTCATCCCCGCAAACGATCAACATAATGTGCAAGCTCCAAATTTTTCAATGCATGCATTTCACAGGTAGAGCAAGATGTAGGCATGGGTTCCTTCAATTTAGCCTCGAGCGAACTAGTGTAAGCATGCATCTCATCAATCTTAGCATGCAAAACGGGGCAAGAAGTGCAAGCACCTAGCAAAGCGGTCTAGACTTAAGCTCACCACTTCAACCCTAAGCACATCTAGTTCCTCACACTTGGAGGCATGCTTCTCCTTAAACAAAGCAAGATCAGCAAGGAATATGGAGCAATCAACACAATCATTCTCATCAGAGACAACAGGGCTAGCCTTAAGCGAATCAATCTCAAGCTTGCTATCAAGCACCACGTGTCTCTAGCTCGGCCCACTCTAGTCCTAGCATCCTCGAGTGAAGCCCTAAGCTCTTTCCCTCATTTTCTTGGCCTCTCTAAGCATGTCATCACGGTTATCAAGCAAAGAGCCAAGCCTCTCATTCTCCTGGCGCAAGAAGGGAAGCTCATCACGCACCTCGTCGTCGGACTCGCAGTCCGAGTCGCTCCCGTGTGCTCTTCTTGCTGCCGGGAGCTCAACGCCATGGTGCGAGAAGCCGTCTCTCGCGAAGCGGCTCGGCCGCTCGGGTTCTTGGACGACCTCTTGTTCTTGCGGCGATCTCCCTCGTCGTCGGCCGCCGCTCGAGCTCGAGGTGGAGTACGCGGAACCGGAGCCGACGTCGCTCGCTCCAACCATCGCTCGGGCCTTGCCTCGGCCCTCCTTCTTCCTCGATCGTCGCTCGTCCTTGTACTTGTTCTTGTGCTTGCTCTTGTGGTCGCGCCTCGAACGGTACTTGTCATCATTCTTCCTCGGCTTGTGCTTGTAGCTGTCCTTGTTCTCGGCCTTCTCCGGGCAGTCGGCGACGAAGTGTCCCGGCTTGCCGCACTGGAAGCAAGTCCTCGTGTTCCTCCTCATGTTCACGCGGTTCTCGTGCAGCCTCTCGAACCGCCTCGTCGGCGCCGCGCCGCCTCGTCCTCTCCAAGGTCATCAAACTCCTCATCCGGCATAGACATCGAGAGGAAAACGAGAACATCCTGGTGGATGGGTTAGAGTTAGTCTTTCCTTTGGAACCACCAACGAGGGCAAGACTATGGGAATCAGTCGGTCCCTCGAGCTTGGCAGTCATGCCCCTATCCACCTCGGCCCGACTTGAGCTTCGAGAACGGCTCGTTCACCGTCGAGTATCATACCGCTCCGACTCGACTATGGCCTCGAACTTTCCGCTCCATATCGTACGATCCAAAGAGTGTAAGAGCTTGACCGCTCTATCATGATCATCGTACGGGAGCACGTCCACATTGGCCCTCATGTTGTTCACCACCACCGTGAACCTCTGCGAAACAAGGCATCGATGGACTCACTCGGGGAGATGAGTGAAGTTCTCGTACTCTCTCCGTAGGTCGCATACAACCGTGCCCGAACCCGGGCGTTCCCAACATGAGCCTCCTTCAACACCGCCCAAATCCTACAAGCCAAGTGCTCGGTGTGCACCCGATCGAACTCGGTCGACACAAAGCACGAAACAAGTAGTCGACCGCCTTATTGTTGGCGTCGAAGCCGTCCCCTCGATCCTGGAGCGAGAAAATCAACCGCCTGGACATAGCCTCGTGTCCACCGTGACATCCCAAAGGATCGACCCTTTCCGCGGAGAAAAGCACCCATTCGCTTGCTCCACATCCGGTAGTTCTTGCCATCGAAGTGTGGAGGACCCGAACCCCGTTCTCGGTACGCCATCCTTGGATCTTAGACCGGTTAGAGTCAACAAAGACCCGAACCGGCTCGATACCACTTGAAGGACCGATACGGCGAACCGAGAGAGGGGGGAGTGAATGGGAGTCGATAAAAATTCTTCTCGAAGGAGATGCAAACTCCAACAAGACGAACGCGACTTCCAACACACGTCTCCGACTCACTACCAAGGTTGGTCAAGCCCACGTAGCCACCGGAGTGCCACCGGACCTAGGAACCAACACGCAACCTTCCGACCCGAGAAACGCAGCAAAAACCAAACCTCGAGTCTACAGACCCACACCGGTCGGACCGGGTGAGCACCACCGGTCAGACCGGTCCCTGCCGGTGAACCTGAGCAACTTTCACTAAGTGGCTCTACACCGGTCGACCGGTGAGACACACCGGTCGACCGTGGCGACTGAAAGCCCCCAAGGCACCAAACAGGTCAACCGACCACCAAACGGACCCAAACTTGAAACAAAGCGGCAACACGGGACAACAACGAACTCACCAAGACGTTCACCCGAGCAAAATCCCACAGAGGCTTGCACCGGTCGGGACCGGTCAAGAGCACCCGTCGAGGCCGGTGTGGCACAGGCGACTCGGGATGAACAAGACCCACGGGTCAACTCCCCCAAATCCAAATCTCGATCTCCCGAATCACTCCACGGACTTGAACAAGACTTTGGGGATATCGAGAACACCTCATGAGGAGTCCATAGCCAAGTTTAATCCCACCAAATCTCGTCCAAAAAGGAGGAATCGAAGAAATCTCGCCGAAAGCACTTCCAACCCAAGAACTCAAGAAACCCCAAAATCGAGCACTTTTTCTCACGGATTTGGGAGGGGAATCACGGCCCAAAGAACCACGAAGGGTTCCCACAAATTTCCCCCATCAAATCCCCAAGAGAAAAGCCCCGAAAACACCCCAAAGAAATCACGAAGAGAGGGCTCCGAAAATCACCACCAAGAACAACCGGGGAAAACACATCCAAACCTTGAGGAACCACGCCGAATCATCTATACATGAAACAAAGGTTCGTACAAGGTCTAGCAAGCCGCCCGATCATCCATCCCTCTCTACAAGATCTCTCCGTGAAGCTCTCTTGCTAGTCCTAGAGAAAACCTAAGGAAAATAGGTGGAAAATAGGAAAACTAATGAGCTAGGGTTCCAAGAGTTGGCTGCCAACCTCTCACCTCTTGGGTTATATAGGCGGCAACCGAATGTCTAAAATGCCCCTCTCTACTAACTAGGGATACAAGCCCCTCAAGGGCGGATTTGGAATTCTTGATGTCTTCACCATCGGACGGATGCCCGCAACCGCACCCCTGCGTAGCCTCGACGCAAGCTATGCGATCCCGACGCGTGTCCTCCGCTTCGAAGATTCCGAACTGCTTCGTCGCACACCGGTCAGACCGGTGCTCCTCACCGGTCAGACCGGTCCCCACCGGTCCGACCGGTCAGACCCACCGGTCAGACCGGTCTGGTGCTGCTGCACCTCCGTCTTCGGTTCTCCAGTCTTGGCTTTGTGGATCAACCAAGGAACCCAGTGGTTTTCTGGTGAACCACCGGAAACCCCGCGAACTCGGTGTAGCCTCCGCCAATCTCCACTCATGACTTGGCTCCCACGTAGTCCCGGCTCGACCTTGGTTTTGAGGCTCAACCAAGAAACCGTCCACGACTTCATCTTGCTGTTCATGCCACCATGCGGCCCGCACTTGACCCCCGCCGGCCACCGGTCCCTCGAATAAAGCCTACTTGTCTTCTCCACACCCGGAGGCCTCACCGGCGACGACCTTTCGCGCTTGTTCTTCACCCGCACCAACACGAGTCAAGCCGCAACCCGCACCTGCAATACTTAGCCAAGAATCGGTCCACACAACGTTGTCAATCACTCATCACACAAGGAAGCGACCATCCACCGGTCCTCGAACCACACATGGTCCTCAAAAGGAATGCGAGAGCGGATGACGGGAAGAGGAAGAAGAGCTCTAATGGCGAAGCCGCACGGTGGCGAAAGCGAAGCGAAGAAGAAAGCACAGGGGGCTAAAATGGCGGAGCGTTAAGGTAAAAAACCGCCGCTTCCCTTTCCCCTCAGATTTATAAGCCGCGGGCGAGCTCTCCGGAGCGGATGCCCCGCGCGCATTAACTGCAGGGAATCTTCTCTTCTCGCTGACGAGCGGGCCCCGCCACGACCGCAGCGCGGCCACATCACCGCGAACGGGCCATCATCACGGTGAAGACTAGCGAGGGGCCGTGGCAGGCGGTCACGTCCGCCTGCTCACGCCGCCCACTACGCGCGCGCGGCCGCGACGCCTAAAAAGACGCGCCCGCGATGCGAAACCGCAGCCTCTACTGTGGAGCATTTAATGGCCCGGTCCCTTGCAAAGCAAGGAGAACCCTCGAGCGGCACGGACTCCTGGCTCCGGATAAATTCAACCCTCGAAGGGGTCCAGGTGTGAGAAGGTCGCCTCGAGGCCCGCTTGAAACAAAGCAGGCATCACGAGCACCCATGCCACGTAGGACCCACGAGCGGCGCGAGCCCCTGGCTCGAGACGATGTCAGCCCTCTAAGGGACATTGGCGTGAGAAGGTCGCCACGGGGTCCGTCTGAAGCAAAGCGGGCCCCGCAAGCACCCATGCCACGCAAAACCCTCGAGCGGCGCGAGCCCCTGGCTCGAGACAATGTCAGCCCTCTAAGGGACATTGGCGTGAGAAGGTCGCCACGGGGTCCGTCTGAAGCAAAGCGGGCCCCGCAAGCACCCATGCCACGCAAAACCCTCGAGCGGTGCGAGCCCCTGGCTCGAGACAATATCAACTCTCTAAAGGGGCACAGGCGTGAGAAGGTTGCCCGGGGCCCGCTTGAAACAAAGAAGGCACCACAAGCACCCATGCCACGTTGTGCTACTGACCAGCGCCTCGGGGGCTGGCTCGCCCAGACCCCTCGACGGCCGCAAACGCAAAAGACAGGGCCGCCCAGGCGCCGCCCCGCACGGCCCTACTGATCAGAGGTTCGAAGCCTGACCCTCGACGGGTTCGAACAGGCACCCCAGATCGCAGAGTCAGGGACGACCAAGGCACGCGCATTCGAGCCGTTCCTCGAGCCCACCGGCTCGAGGGTGCCCCGTATGTCGTGTTCGAGAGCCAGCGAGGGCAGCTAGCCGGGGGATCCCACCGAGGGAGAGCTTCCACGCCCTCGGTCCCTATCGAACGGGACCGAGCCCCACCTAGCAAACCCACGCAAGCGCTTCCATGGACGTGTCTCTGGACCACGCAGCCTACCCTTATCGAACAGGGCATGGGCGTCCACTCGAACCACCCACTAGCAGCTCAACAAGGAATCCGCAATTCGCGACCCGCTCGATGGGGGTTGCGGAAACCTCACCCTCCGTCCCGCGGGGGACGGCGAGGGCGCGTTAAGAAGCAAGTCGTAAAGCTCTACCCGATCGCCTCGAACGGGCCCGGTGCTCGGGGCTTGACGCACGGCTACACCTCCTTGAATTGCACCCGCCGGAGACAGCGCCAGCAGCGCGTGCGTCACCGAAGCCGGCTGAGATATCGCCGACGCCTATTGAGACATGTACCACGCCCTCTGACCAACTCTCGCGGTTAACCCCTACAGGAGCATCCACGCTCCCCGCAGGCTTCGGGGGGAGACCCGCGGGTCCGCTGACGCGGCCCCACGGAAAGCGTTCGCAAGACAAGAAGGGAAGAACGTCCTATCGCAGGTTCCGACCCGCGGGAGCCTCAATGGCAAACCCACAGATGCTCGGGGGCTACTGTCGGGGACAGCCCTAGGGTTCCCCTTTAACAACGGGGAAATCCCCACTTAAAACCCGCAACAAAGCCAAACACACTTTGCCTAACCATGCAGGATACGACCCATACCGCAGGGACCTCAGCGGCCCACCGAGGCGGCCCTCTTGAAGATTACCTCGAGCAGGCTTCGCCTCGCTCGAGGATGCGCGCCTCCCTCGGACGGGTTTCGTCCCGTTCGAGGGGGTGCGCTTCCCTCGAGCGGGCGTCGCCTCGCTCGAGGGCCCGCTCCCCCTCGAGCAGGCTCCGCCTCGCTCGAGGGTCCGTCCCGCCCTCGACCGGGGTCCGCCTCGCTCGAGCGCGCCCCGCACGCGTACGCCTGCCCCTGTACGCGGGCATTTAACGTCCTGACACCGGCGGGACGGCACCATCATGTGCCCGGGGCTCGCGCCCCGGTGCTACCGCACCAACTCCCCATGAGGGAGCCCATCCCCGTCACTGTGCGAAGGGACTGTGCAGCAGGACCGGTGCCAGTCCCGTGACGCCGTGCACCTGCTCCGGTACGGATAACGCGCCAAGCCCTCGAAGGGGGGCCGGCTGCACCCTCGATTTGCTTTCTTGTGACTCTGCAGGGTTAGGTGGAGGCGTTAGGCCGGTGGAGCGCCATCCCCGCTCTTCGTTACGATATGGCCGCCGCCCCGGCCGCGTGCGGGCGCACGCCGCGCCGGCTGCAGCCAGCCGGCTCCAAGACCGTGGAACGCGTTGGGAAGGGACGCCGTTTTACCTACTCCTGTACTCCGTACGGGCCAACGTCGGCGGCCTCCCTCGAGCCTATCGGGAAGACATCACCACCATCCGCCGCCCTTCTACCCTCGAACCGCCACCTGTTCGGGTACAAGATAGGCCATGATGGCCGGATCGCCGCAAGGATCATCCGGACGGCCGCCCACTCTACAAAGATAGCACGTCGTGCTTCCTCACGTAGCTAGATAGCGCGGCGCGCATGTGATTCGCCTCCTCCTTGATCTATAAAAGGAGGGCGAACCCCCCTGCCGCGGGGGACAGAGGACAACAAGCACACGAGACAGACAGAATACAACAGGAGACGAGCTGCGCCACGCACTTGCTCTCCAATCCTCCCACAACACCTTTAGTCATCATGCCAGGGACTTGGAAGCCAGGCTTCCTCTCCCGCCTTGCTTGTAGCAGCCCCACTATAGGCACCCCCGGTGCTGAGCAATATAGTGCCTTGAGCACACCACTGCTGGACGTACGGCCCCCTCGGCCGGAACCAGGATAAATCCCGTGTCTCTTATTGCTTAGCATCAACCATTGAGGGATAGACCTCGGAGCTTTCTACTGGTTAGTGTCAGGACCATATTCCGCACCGACAGTCAGCGCCGTAATCGTGGTGGAACGCACAGAGGAAGGGCACGCCCTGCCAGTCCAGCGGCCGGTCTACTACATCAGCGAAGTCTTGTCCGACACCAAGACGCGCTACCCTCAAGTCCAAAAGCTGCTGTATGCGGTGGTCCTCGCGTGGCGCATGCTCCGCCACTACTTCGAGGCCCACCCCGTCACGGTGGTCTCCTCCTTTCCGCTAGGGGAGATCATCCGCAATCCAGACGCGGCGGGCAGGATCGCCAAGTGGTCCGTGGAGCTGATGGGCGAGACGCTTGCCTACGCCCCGCGCAAGGCCATCAAGTCCCAGATCCTGGCGGATTTCGTCGCTGAGTGGACGGATACGCAGCTGCCACCGCCGCAGATCCAAGCAGAGTGCTGGACTCTGTATTTCGACGGCTCGGTGATGAAAACAGGGGCGGGCGCGGGCCTGCTCTTCGTGTCACCCCTCAGGGAGCACATGCGATACGCGGTGCGCCTCAACTTCCCCGCATCAAACAACATGGCAGAATACAAGGCCCTCCTCTACGGCCTCAAGATTGCTATCGAGTTAGGCGTCAAGTGCCTCGACGTGCGGGGGGATTCGCAGCTCGTGATCGACCAAGTCATGAAGAACGCTAGCTGCCATGACGACAAGATGGAAGCGTACTGCAAGGCCGTGCGAGCCCTCGAGGACAAGTTCTACGGCATCGAGCTCAATCACGTGCTCCACCGGTACAACGAGGAGGCGGACGAGCTGGCCAAGATCGCGTCCGGGCGGATCACCATCCCCCCGAACGTTTTTGCCCGTGATATCACCCAGCCCTCGGTCGTCCTCGAGCCTCACCCCTCGAGCCACGCTGAACCCTCGGGGGCTCCCTCGAATCCAGCGGGCGCGGAACCCATGGAAGAGGACCCCTCGAACGAGGCCTACGTGCTCTCCCTCCTCGAGGGGTATGGTGCCTACGGTGCTGATGTGATGGACATCGAGCCAGCCCCTGTCAAGGCTGACTGGCGCGACAAGTATGTCGCCTGGATGGCTCGAGGGGAACTCCCCTCGGACCGGGCCACGGCCAGGCGCGTCGCCAGGATGGCCAAGTCCTTTGCCCTCGTCGACGGCGAGCTGTACAAGCGCGCCACGTCCGGCATCTTGCAGCGGTGCGTGCCCATCCCCGAGGGCCGCGAGCTCCTGCGGGACATCCACGCTGGGATCTGCGGCCATCACGCCGCGCCTCGTACCCTCGTTGGCAACGCGTTCCTCCAAGGCTTTTACTGACCTACCGCGGTCGAGGACGCCAGTGAGATCGTGCGCACCTGCGAAGGGTGCCAATTCTACGCCCGTGTTGGCGGTGAAAATCCGTCAACCTAGCCATGAGTTTACCTTCGGTGTTGGCATGTGTTTTATACCTTATCCATTGGTACTAACCCCCGTGGTATAACAAGTTCACGTGTGCATGTCGGTTTTGGAGTTTAGTGTTTATGTAGGGTTTTAGTGTTGAATGCAAGACTTTCGGGATAAGTTCATCAAGCACCTCATGACAAGACCTTGAAGCCCCGTACAAGTCATGCAATGAAGCAAACTTAACTCCAAGAAGCCAGGGACTTGATCCGAGAAGACGACAGACTCCGAGGACCTGACCAGAAAAGTGCTGAATCTTGCAAGACAAGGAGTTGAGTCCAATTCGGAGAGAAACCGACGACATGGACCTACATGCAGAAGGGGGAAACATCCAGGAAGCAAGGGAACCGACGTGGAGTGAAGGAGCCCTCGGGCTGGGCCTAGATGGGCCCAGGCCGGCCGGCCCAGTCCGGTCGGCCCAGGCCCATCCAGGGCCCAAATGCCCCCTCCTTTGCCCTAGCCGCCAATCGGGCTATTTATAGCCCCCTTACCGAGAGCCTCGTGAAAAAGATTTTGTCATCGGCCGCCGAGGAGCAGAGAAGAGAGGGACACCATCTCGGAGAGGAGAGGGTCGAGCTAGTTGACTAGGGTTTCCCTAGCCGACGTGGGAACCTTGCACGGAAGACCACGTCGGAGTTCCCGGAGCTAGAAGCAAGATCAAGGAAGGATCCCGGTGGTGATATTGTGTATGTATCATTGTTATAGTTGAATTATCAAGTTGAATCTTTTCCTAGCGATCAAGTGTTTCCTTGAAGATTTCATTTTTCGATCGGCTTTGCTTATTCCAATTCTATTCTCAAGATAGATTACATAGGGTGTTCTTGTAGCCGCGGTGGCTAGAGGTACACGCCGGATCTTCCGAAAGAATCTCGACTTGTCTTTTGACTCGCCCTAAGCTCCCCGCATGAATAGGGATACGTTGTGACAGAACGGGGGTCTCGAAAGGCGGATGTTTTCGGATTTGGACGGGAAACCACGATTTAAAGAGGCTTCTATTAAGATTCGATTTGCTACTTCTTCTCTTGCTTGGAACTTCAACAAAAGGCTTACCCCGATCCCTCTAGATCGGTTTATCTACCCAATCTTACTTTGTTTTCTCCGGTCTTTAGTAGATTAGATTCGTTTTGTGTCTTTTACTTAGATGCATTAGGGTTTTATCGAAGATTGGAGTTACATGGCTTCATTAGATTAAGTTTTGCGTCACACATTTGTTCCACGGATTCGATACCTTGGGTTCACCACTCGAGGGAAGAAGGGTCCCTTGACTACGACGGGAGACTTGTACGCTTGCGAGTCACAAACGAACTTTGATACAATTATTAACCGTCAACAAGCCCCTTTTTCTGGCGCCGTTGCCGGGGAACAAGTGATCAAGATTTGATTTTTTATTGCCTTTTTGTAATTTTCAGTTTTCTCTTTGTTTTTATTTTTGCATCTACTAAATTTTGATCATCCTCAAAATACATCTAATCTAGTTTGTCTAACCCTAGTTTTTATAGATTTGTTTTTACTTTCTAGTTTTTGCATACTTTGTTTATTGCTAACCCTAACAGGAGATGGACGGCTACCTCTCCAACAAACCCAATAATTTTGTGGATGATCCAGAAAAACTTTACAGGCTAAGGAGACGCGAAGCACATCAAGCTAAAAAGCTGGATTTTGTAGATTCGGAGTCGGAAGACAAAGGATCGCAGGAATATCCGAAGAATTCACCACCTCAAAGTCCTCGGGAGAATCGACTTCCACCGATGGGTGACTAACCACCGCAAGAACGCAAGATTGGGGAGCTATGCACCCCAGACATCATCGACCTACCAATCTTGAACCTTGAGGAGATCGGAAGACCGTTCGAGATCAAGACCTCAACAATCCGCATGGTGCAACATTCACCCTTCACCGGTAAAGAGGATCCGAACCTTCACCTCCAAGCATTCATTCAACTATGTCAGACTTTCAACATGGATGGGGTGACTCAAGACCAAATGAGGGCAAGGCTTTTTCCGTTTTCACTACTCGGGAAGGCTTTGCAATGGTTCCACTCTCAACCGGCGGAGACGGTGCAAAATTGGAACACGTTGATGAAGGCTTTCATGAAGGAATACTACTCACCGGGTAAAACTCAAAGCTTGCGTAATAAGATTGCCACCTTTGTTCAATATCCTACGGAAACTATCTCGGAGGCATTCGAGCGCTTCAACGAGTACACCGGGCGGTTCCACATCACAAGTTCCCGAAAGAAGACCTCGTGCAAAAGTTCTATCAAGGACTCACCATGGCGTCAAGGACGATCATCGATGCATCGGCGAGAGGATCCATCATTGAACTTACACCGACGGAAGCTTTCACTCTATTCAAGAAGGTCGCGGATAATGACACGTGGGCGTCGTCCGGCGCCTACATCCGGTTCAACCCACGGGAAACATCAAAGGAGTCTTGCAAGTGGAGAAGGAGAACATACTTGAAGGCAAGATCGACTCGCTCATGAGGAGGTTGGAGAAGATGGAGATGGAAAAGAAAGAGGCTCAAGACTTGAAGGCCGCCGAAGCAAGGTCCACATGCGAAGAATGTGGAGAGTATGGCCATGTCCGCAAAGATTGTCCGGAGGAAGCCAAAGTGCTCGACTACATGAGGAAGGGAGAATTGCCGAACTTCCGCTACGGGCAAGGTAGGCCTCAATTTAATGCAAGCTCATCTATTCCTAACGTGGTTCCGCTTCGTATACAATTGAAGGAGTTCATGGATGAGCAAGCTAAGATCAACAAGGACACCGTCACCAAGTTCAAGACCATAGACAAGGTGTTGGAGAACATCGATAGCAAGGTGACGGAGGTCGGAAGTTCCAATCATCAAGTGCTCAACATGATGAAGATGCTCGAGACGCAAGTTGGACAACTTGCGGGGCGCCTCACTAATGATGAAGGGAAGCTTCCGGGACAACCCAAATGTCCCGAATCGGCGAAGGCCATTCAAACGCATTCGGGGAAGGAGACCGAAGATCCGGAACGTTCCGCGGGAGCAAGGAAGCTTAAACCATCCACCGAGGTGGAAGGAGCTGCTAAAGAGAAGGTTACGGGGATCGTCACCGAGGAACCCGAATTCGAGATGCCGGAGGAAGACACGAGGATACCGCAACTCAAGCCACGCTACTTTCGAGGTAAACTTGACAACCACTTTGAGAAGTTTGTGGAAGTTGTGCGTAGACTTAGCATCAACATGCCATTACTAGATGCCCTACAAGTACCTACATATTCTCGTTACTTTAAAGATATACTTGCAAATAAATATGAGATAGCAACACTCGGGGTAGATCATGTCAAGATGTCCGAGGAGTGTAGTGCCGCTATTGCTAATGGGCTAGAGAAGCAAAAAGACCCCGGGTGCCCTACAATTCCATGTTCAGTTGGTTCTTTCAACTTCGAGAAGGCGTTATGCGACCTTGGAGCTAGTGTGAGCGTCATGCCGAGGGATGTGTTCGAGAAGCTACGCCTACCAATGGAGCCTACGGGAATATGTTTGGAGTTGGGAGACAACTCCATTCGCTATCCCTTGGGCATTGCTGAAGATGTACCCGTGAAGATTGGACACCACTTCATCCCCGTCGACTTCGTTGTGCTCGAGATAGGAGAGAGGGAGAAGCCGCCGCTCATCCTAGGGAGGCCGTTCCTCAAGACCGTGGGAGCTACTATTGATGTTGGCAAGGGGGAGATCATGTTCGATTTCAACGGAGAAAGGAGTTCCTTCAAGTTCCGTCCAAGGATTGAGGCATGCAACATGATTGGAGTGAAGGGAGAACCAAAACAAACGGAGGGGCTGAAAAAGAAGAAGGAGCTGAAAAAAATGAACGTAAAGAAAATCAAAGAAGGTGTTGCATCCGTCAAGACAAAGGAAGAGAAGCCGTCTGTGAAGACCAAAAAATGACTAAGCCGATTAAGCCGGAAGACAAGCCCGCGCCCAAGATGGTGCGGAAGTGGGTACCCAAGATTGCAACGCCTGCAAAGAGCGTTGATCCGGAGTAATCAAGTGAAGAAGTCTAGCTATAGACTATAAACGAAGCGCTAGGCGGGAGGCAACCCGTTTCGTCAAGTCAAGAATAAGCTACTGGGAGGACAACCCGATTCCAGTTTTTCGAGTTTTTTTAATAATTGAGTTTTGAGTTTTATTACGCAAAGACATTAGACTTAGAAGTGGTTGAACAATATTAGAGACATAATTCTTGATTGAATGTTTGCTTTATCATAAACCCTTTGCATGAACCCTCCTATGTGCTTGTTTGTTCTTTTCTTTTCGAGAAACCTCAACCAAATAATTTCAGAACCTAACTCAACCTTTCGCCCTCATTATGGTGCTGAGGTTGACTTATTTTTCATGCTAAAACCACACGAGTAGAGCCACGATTTATATCTATGTGTTAATAAAATTCAGCACGTCGTAGAACTCGCGTGAACCTAGAAATCAAAACTTTTGGTTGGTTTTAAAAATTTTTATCCTTGGTTTCTCTAGGATTAGAATTTTTCTAAGCCTATTCTAATTTTGTTTTATTCAAAATCTTTCCTATTTAGCCAAAATTAGAACCTAAACCTATGCCCCCATGATCAAGCCGGGAAATGTTTGCTCTCAACCGATGAAGGCAAACTATACCGGTGAGACCGAAATCGACGTAGTCGAAAAATATTTTCGACTTACATTTGTTTTTAATGGTTTAAAAACTTCTCTAAAGTTATGTTTGAGCTCTTGCATGGCTCTGAAAAATATTTTAAATTTTGAATTAGGGGAGTGCTTAACCTTAAACACACTTAAATGGAGGCAATCTAGTTTGAATTAATCATGCATGCACCATTGGATTCCCTTTTATCAACTTTCACCAATTCCACATGCAAAGGACAAGCATGGTGGGCAGCAAGCATCAACTTTGCAGGAATTTCATGGTGGCATGTGAAGCAAGTGGAGCTAGGGAGCATGGACATGACCCAAAGCATGGAGCATCAAGTGGAAGGACCAATAATGCAAGAAAAGGAGTGGACGAGAGCGTTTGGGCGGTGCAACTCGTGGAGCACGCGGGCGGGGAAAGTTGCGAGAGGCGAAATGATCGTGCTTTGGAAGAAAGACGAGGCGGGGAGGAGCCGGGGAGGACCCCACGGCCGGCCTCACCTACATAAGGAGCCCCCGGCTCCCGTTTTCTGCGAGCAAGCTTCCCTCTCCTTCCTTTGCTTGTGTGTTCAAGTTTGTGTGCTCAAAACCTCCGTAGACATAGCCAACCTTCCCAAGCTTGATAGCTCAAGAAAAAAATCCACATCCTTAATCCACTCAAAGTCCACATCCGAAGCAAGGAAGTTTAAGTGCCTAGTTACCGGTTGCAACCCGGAGTTTTAGTTGAAGAAAAGAGTGCAGCAACCATGTGGAAGAAGACCACAAGTCTCTTCTCCAAGAAGAAGAGTTCTTCGTCGTCCAAGCCATCATCAACCACGTCTTCGAGGAGGCACTCGGTTTCCGAGTCTCCCCGGAGCATGGAGACGGATACGGCACCACCGAGGAGGAACGATGCTCTCCTCCTTGGTGGTATGAGGGCTGCAAGAAGCACTTCCATGAGGTTTACCGAACCTCGTGGGCACACGGAGGAGCAGCCCGCGCCACCACGACGATCGACTCGCTCAACCACGCCACCTCCTTACACCCCGACATACTCTTCGTACGGCTTCATCATCTTGTCGGCGGAGGAGGAGGGGAGGCTCTCTAATCTTGAGAAGAGGCTTGTGCCCAACGTCGAGTTCGACGACCAAGCACTCTACAACTTGGGTTTTGGCACCGACATATACTATATGTTGGGGCACCTTGGATGGGTGCAGTTCTCCAACGGAGTATCGGTGGACACCCATTTGGGGTTCGCCTTGGAAATTTTGATGACTATTGACCCATCATTGATGATGATGGGGTGCAAAGCTTGTTATTCCGTTTGGAGGGAGTCCAACAAGTGGTTCCCTACGAGCACGTTAGGGAGCTGCTTGGATTCCACAAGGGAGCTCCGGAGAAAGTTGACGTGCCACCCGGCATGTTGGCGGGATTTTGGAATATGATCTCCGGAGAAGCCCATCAACAACGCAATTGCATCCGCAACCCCATTATCCGGATATTTCACTCTTGGATGTGCAAGAGGGTATTGGGGAGGATGAAGGAGACAAAGGTGACCGATACGGAGTTGAATTGGCTATACTCGGCTTTAATTGCCAGGCAGCCAATAGACCCCTCTTACCTCATGATCAACCGTTGGTGTTGTGAAGCAACATCGGGGGTGGGTAATATTGGTTCGGGGTGCTACCTCTCCATGTTGGCCTTCTCCTTGCGGCCGGGAATCGCAAGAAACCCCGACCACCTTTTGCGTGGTACCTCTCTCGGCATTGAGTATTTGCGGCAAGGCAAATACATTAGTGGAGATGAGAGAGGAGGTTATCGGTTGGCCATAGTGAACCTACCCCTTCCCAACGAGAGGCTTAGGCTTTTCAACGAAGGGAGGGAAGATTGGTTGGAAGAGGGACTCCTTGTCCCTGCAAGGAAGAACAAAAGAGGAAGAATCGTAGAGGAGGGAACATCCTCCGCACAAGTGAGTGGAGCACAACCCAATGTGCAACCATTCGGCGGGGTCCCTCCTCCGCCAAGTTATTACGGAGGGCCACAAGAGCAAGCATGGGGGGTGGTGCACCGGTACCCCCACCAAATTATGTTGTGCCCAACGCTAACTTCGCGGAGTCCTACGCTCATCATCCCCAACCACAACAAAGCATGGCCATAATTGGAGGGTATGCTGCAAGAAACGCCCAAAACATCGCAGCCATCCAAGCTAACGCAGCTCAACTTGGTGAAGGCAACGCAAATATTGCCTTTGAGCTCGGACGCCTTCACCTTGTGGAGCCAAATCAATTCGTCGGAGGAAATGTCCAATCATATTATGAGCAAGGGTATTATTATCAAGATCATCAACATCAACCACCGGCGGAGGACTAGAAGATTTAGGAACTTTAGTTTTCTTTTCTTTTCTTTTTCTCTGTAATTTTCAGCTTTTGCTTATGTGTGTTTGCGTAGTATTTTCTGTTTTTATTTAAATTTCAGCAAGCATGTTTGTTTATTTTCAGTTTGTATTTCAACTTGATGTCATCATTAATAAAGACACCACCTTGATTATATCATTGGAAAAGTTATAAAATTTTGTGCCATGATGATATATGATTAAAATTGCAGCTTTGTTCATCTTTGTAATTGATCTATGCATGTTTAAGCTAGTGCTCTCTTAAAAATACAAATCTGAATTTATTTAAATGCTAGCTTAATTTTCAGCGGAGGTTATGATTAAAATAAAGACCCATAGTGTTTTATGTGCTCTCAAGTTATGAATAGATTAAAGATGTCTTTTATGCTCAAAAATATCGCTAACCTTGTCACAAATATCGCTTGTGTGTTGCTCAACCTATCCAAAGCCTTATATATATTTGAGTGTGTAAACCTTAGTGTACAAGATTTATTTTTGAGTGAGTTATTGCAGGCCATGATTTCTCTGGCCCGAGACTAAGAAGCTGGTCATTCCGTTTTTGCGTATCTATCTTTTTGCTAGCCTTTTATCCGTGCATTGTGTATCCCCGCATCGGAGATCTCACAAACTTCGCCGGATATCCACCCTTAAACCAAATATCATCTTTTGTGATTACCTCCTTGACCACAACCTATCGTTGAGAATGGATCATCAATTCAAGGAAGATCGCAAGACGGTGCCGACATAGAAGATTTCAAGTATCTCTCCAAGGAAGAATACCCCGATACCTACCTTATTTTTCGCCTCTTTGCTTGAGGACGAGCAACGTCTAAGCATGGGGGAGGAGGTAGGTACGGTGCAGTTTTAGAGTTCAAAAAGGGAGTATTTTTAAAAAATAATAATAATATAATGATGAAAGAAAAAAAATCCGGCGATGATCATGACTTTCAAGGTGAAGAAAGAAAAATATATATAATGAAAGAAAGAAAGAAAAGAATGAGAAATATGAGAAAGAAAAAAATATATGTGCGTAAAGTGAACTCCCCGGCTCTCTAAAAGTGCATTCAAGGCTTCAAGTTGAAAAGATCCATTCTCATTTTTCCAACCATGTGCAATCCGATAACGAGGACTTCCTTTGTGCCTCGGGATCACTCTTTGCCATTTGCACATGTCCACTCATCTAAAAGTGTGTGTATTTTTCTCTTTCCCCTCCTTGATTTAACATTATTTTCCAATGATCTTTTTGACGAGTCTCGGTAAGACCATGAGAAGCTTGTCTTGTTTTGACAACACCTCATTTATAAAACCTTGTTAGGACTAAACTTTCCCAAAGCTCCATATAAAGCCTACCACACATATATATGAGAGGGAAAGGAGTAGAATATATAGGCTTGAGAGACAAGTGAGATGAGAGTTCATGAGCAATATACAAGATGATTTAAATTTGTGAGCTTGGTTTAGCTTTTCTTTATCTCGTTCTTTATTTCAAAAATTCTGAGATCTATTTAAACTTTGTGAGCATGTTAATACTCGTGGGATAAGCTTAATAAGAATCTACCCTCCGTAGAGATGAAGGCTAGTACATTATGGAACTTTAATGAATTAAAATTTTGAGAGCATCAGGTTTTCTCATGTGTGATCAAATGCAAAGTTTAAACATTGTTTGGCAATGATGATATCCATCGAAGGCTTACTCGAGGACGAGCAAGGTTTAAGCATGGGGGAGATGTTGACGGTGAAAATCCGTCAACCTAGCCATGAGTTTACCTTCGGTGTTGGCATGAGTTTTATACCTTATCCATTGGTACTAACCCCCGTGATATAACAAGTTCACGTGTGCATGTCGATTTTGGAGTTTAGTGTTTATGCAGGGTTTTAGTGTTGAATGCAAGACTTTCGGGATAAGTTCATCAAGCACCTCATGACAAGACCTTGAAGCCCCGTACAAGTCATGCAATGAAGCAAACTTAACTCCAAGAAGCCAGGGACTTGATCCGAGAAGACGACGGACTCGAGGACCCGACCGAAAAAGTGCTTCGAATCTTGCAAGACAAGGAGTTGAGTCCAATTCGGAGAGAAACCGACGACATGGACCTACATGCAGAAGGGGGAAACATCCAGGAAGCAAGGGAACCGACGTGGAGCGAAGGAGCCCTCGGGCTGGGCCTAGATGGGCCCAGGCCGGCCGGCCCAGTCCGGTCAGCCCAGGCCCATCCAGGGCCCAAATGCCCCCTCCTTTGCCCTAGCCGCCAATTGGGCTATTTATAGCCCCCTGACCGAGAGCCTCGTGAAAAAGATTTCGTCAAAGGCCGCCGAGGAGCAGAGAAGAGAGGGACACCATCTCGGAGAGGAGAGGGTCGAGCTAGTTGACTAGGGTTTCCCTAGCCGACGTGGGAACTTTGCACGGAAGACCACGTCGGAGTTCCCGGAGCTAGAAGCAAGATCAAGGAAGGATCCCGGTGGTGATCTTGTGTATGTATCATTGTTATAGTTGAATTATCAAGTTGAATCTTTTCCTAGCGATCAAGTGTTTCCTCGAAGATTTCGTTTTTCGATCGGCTTTGCTTATTTCAATTCTATTCTCGAGATAGATTACATAGGGTGTTCTTGTAGCCGCGGTGGCTAGAGGTACACGCCGGATCTTCCGAAAGAATCTCGACTTGTCTTTTGACTCGCCCTAAGCTCCCCGCATGAATAGGGATACGTTGTGACAGAACGGGGGTCTCGAATGGCGGATGTTTTCGGATTTGGACGGGAAACCACGATTTAAAGAGGCTTCTATTAAGATTCGATTTGCTACTTCTTCTATTGCTTGGAACTTCAACAAAAGGCTTACCCCGATCCCTCTAGATCGGTTTATCTACCCAATCTTACTTTGTTTTCTCCGGTCTTTAGTAGATTAGATTCGTTTTGTGTCTTTTACTTAGATGCATTAGGGTTTTATCGAAGATTGGAGTTACATGGCTTTATTAGATTAAGTTTTGCGTCACACATTTGTTCCACGGATTCGATACCTTGGGTTCACCACTCGAGGGAAGAAGGGTCCCTTGACTACGACGGGAAACTTGTACGCTTGCGAGTCACAAACGAACTTTGATACAATTATTAACCGTCAACAGCCCGCAAGTCCAACCTCCCCGCTCACATCCTGCAGACCATCCCCATAACATGGCTGTTTGCCGTGTGGGGGCTGGACATCGTCGGGCCCCTACGGAAGGCAACCGGGGGCTTCACTCACTTGTTGGTCGCAATCGACAAGTTTTCCAAGTGGGTAGAAGTGCGCCCCATTACAAACCTCAGGGCAGAGCAAGAGGTGACGTTCTTCACTGATATCATCCATCGCTTTGGAGTGCCAAACTCCATTATCACCGACAACGGGTCCCAGTTCACGGGCAGGAAATTCTTGTAGTTCTGCGATAAGTTCCACATCCGTGTGGATTGGGCAGCCATGGCACACCCACAAACCAACGGCCAAGTAGAGCGTGCCAACGGCATGATCCTACAGGGCCTTAAGCCCAGAATTTTCGACCAGCTAAACAAATCTGGTCGAAAATGGCTCCAAGAGTTACCAGCAGTCGTGTGGAGCCTAAGGACCACCCCGAGCAGAGCCACCGGGTTCACCCCGTTTTTCCTAGTCCATGGCGCGGAGGCCATCCTCCCCACGAACTTAGAATATGGGTCGCCCAGGGTTCGAGGCTACGACGAGGATGCCAACCAGCGAGCCCGCGAGGACTCGCTGGACCAGCTGGACGAGGCACGCCTTGTGGCCTTGATGCACTCCGCAAGGTATCAACAGTCCCTCAGGCGCTACCAAGCACGCAATATACGCCGGCGGGACTTCAGCGAGGGGGATTTGGTCCTAAGGCTACGCCAGGACAACCGAGGACGCCACAAGCTATCACTGTTGGCGCAAAAAGTGCACTCAACGCCAAACACACAGCAAGCCGAACGAAGCTGGCTTCACACGCGCTGAGAGCAAAAGACGTGCCAGTCAATTTTTCCTGAAAATTAACAAAAGATAAAGCAGTTAAATACCAAAGCTTGGAACTTGCCGGGTGGTACCAGACAGTTCCATATTTACGGCTAGGAAGCCAAGCAAGATGACACATAGCTATAAAGAGCTATCCGCCAACGAACTAAAACCATTCGGGAAACCGTAAGGGGAAAAAACAACACTGCCGAATGGATGACGTGAGCATGACAGCGATCGGTCTTTGTTCGAACAATAATGTCATACGCACGAGGCCATGACCGATCCTCATAAAAATTAGCATTAAATAAATAAATGAAGCAAAGCACGAACATGATCATGTATTAAACAAGTATGCATAGATCCAAAGCACTAGTCTACCGCATGATACTAGACATGATACAAGGTTGCCGGTACTCACGGAGGTCGACGGATCGATTGGCCCTCTCGAAGAACTCGACGACACGACAAGGACTCTAGGGTTTGGCGTAAAGCCGGTGTGTATTGAAGAATGATTGATTGTTTACATACATTCAGGGGTCATATTTATACCCTGTTGAGTACACCTTCGAATGGATTCATTAACTAACTTATCTCTAAGCTTGATCGCCTATCCATCCATTCGTTTCCCCTGATTGAGCCACGTCACCGTCCAATCCCGCAAAATCAGCTCTACTGTTCCTTTGCCGAACCGGAGCAGACAGCCGACCGCAGATCCCTTTGCCGAATATCTTTGAACAAGCCCTTCCTTCCACCAGACGGACTCTTTACCGAACCGGACCCACAAATCAGACTCCGTACCAAATTTTGGTGTTAACACATGCCCCTTCAATTGTGGGATAAAAGTAATTTTGTTCCACAATTGACTCCAGCCACGAATCTTCAGATTAAATCCGTCAACACCTCCCAGCTCGGACGCTTCAGCCTTACTCGGAACACCTCCTTCACCTGTAATTGCCCCTGCTCAAGAAACCAGCCATGAGGTATCCATCTGCGCTTAACTCTGCTGTTTCCACGTCTAGTATTCTTAACTCGGCAATACTATTTCTCAGGGTCAAGCTCCGTCATTATCAAGCCCGCCGTCAGAGATCAATCCAGCTGCCGAGGTGATGGAAAGAGCACACCAGCTTCTGTCAGATGAAGTGCTGTCAAGGCTTAAGAAAATTGTCGCCTGGCTAGAAAGGGACGCACAAGATCAGTTCAGAGATCTTGATCACTTTGAGGAGATGTTTGAATCCATCAGCCAAGAACTCCCTGAAGACATCAGGATTTCTCTATCATCTGTTTATGGCCTGGATACCCTTTATGCGCCCAGAAAACAGGCCTTGAGGAAATTGCGCTCCCGCCCGCTATTGAAAAGAAGAAAACCGATGCCGAACATGCCATGACCGGGGCACAATCCCGAGCAGAGAGCCACAAGGATATACTGGCCAACCTGCAGACTTCTTATGACCTGAAAATTGCCAGGAAAACTGCTCTAGAAGCAGAATTGAGAAGCCTGACAGCGGAGATAGAAGCTGACAAAGCTAAAATAGCTGAACTCCCCGGATTGATAGAAAAGATCCAAGCGGAGGCGAAATTGGCTATCGCCAGGGTTAAGCAATACGATGCAGAACTCATCGACTTGTCAGGTACTCAAAAAGATTGCCAAGAGCTGCTGGACAATGCTCGTCAGATAACATCTAATGCTCGCGGTGTGATTGCAAAATACCTGAACATTTGAATGCCCTCATTGATGTATAATTGAATTGGTCGTTCTTGTAATATTGCCTTGCAATTTGTTTCCTTTCTTCTGCACACCTTCAAATATGGTGCTGAACGACCCATTCGGCAATGAAACGCTAACTCCCGAGTGGCACTTTGATTTTCTTTAGCCGAACCAATCAACTGAACGCGGCTCAGCCTAGAACTCCAAGCGGCCCATCGACGGGCTGGCTAAGGAAGCCTTTCCACCTTCTGTTTTTCTTGGGATATGCGCCACGAATTAGCACCACGACTCGAAGCCACGATCCATGCTGCCAGGCCTATAAATGCAACCGTAGGTGCCCCTAGCTCTCCATCAGGCCTTTTAGCTTTCGAATCTTTGCCAATCTCAGCCTTTCTGTAAACAGTGCACATCCCAAGCCACCATGGTGCGCCGCCTCAACCACCGCCGCGCCTCCGACGAGGCAGAGGGAAGCAGCGCCAACGCGCGTCGGAGGTAATGATCGTCAACTCCTCCTCTTTGATTCAGCTTTGATCTTCTTTTTGCCTTGACGATCATCCCCTTTTCAGATTGATTCAGTGGAATCCATCTCCTGCGCCGGCCAATCAACCCCTTCCGGACGACTCTTCGGAGTCCGATGGCCATTCCCCCGTGCCGTACGGGGAAGTTGATGCTCTCCACTTCAAGGAGGAGCTGGAGGCGTCCCGGCGTGAGCTAGAGGACGTCTCCAAGAAGGCGGGCGTAGCCGAGCTAGAGTGGGAGGACCAGCGCAAACAGTTGCTGGAAGCCATCGACGGTACGGCTCTGAAAGTGATTCTTGATCCAACTCGGCTTTCGATGCTAATCTTTCCTTCTTGCTCTTTGCAGCCCGCGACGCTGAGCTCGATCAACTGAAGGCGCTGGTGGAGCAGCTGGCGGAGAAGGTGAATGCCCGTGGCGACACGCCGGCGGAGCGCCTTGCCGCGGTGGAGCACCGCGTCGACGAGGTGGCCGTCCATGGCGTTCGTCTGGGCACCACCTTGGGCCTGGCTGCCATGGCGACGCATACGGACGTCGACTACTCCACCAGGCCGCGTGGCTTCCGGGGCGGCGCGCCGGAAGACATCGACGAGATCGAGCTCATCCTGGAGCGCCTCGACGGCCACGGCGACGCCATTGTCGAAATTACTCATCCCCAATCTGTGTTGAACAGACTCTTTGACTAGATTGTATTAGGGATGTGCAAATATCGGCAATAAATAAAGAGCTTTTGAATCCCGCGCTTGTTTTGTGATGATTCTTTTTGCACTTCGCATTCAGTGAATCTTGTTTCCTTTGAATGCATCCGGGAACTATCCTGAGCCGAATGCGCGAGAACAACTGCCCCTTGGCGCAAAATCCACGAGAAGATCCCAATTCGGCAATCCATAAACACCGTTAAAACAAAACCCTTCGCACTTGGGAGAAAACCCTCGCCGTTTGGTATTCCAACAGTGTGTACTAGCTGGTCATCACTACCAATGCACCCCTCCGGTCAATAAAATAGCCTGCCGGGATGCCCTGCAAATCCACTCGCACACTCATCCATCATTTCTCATATCTTCCCCATCCTCAGAGGAGAAAAACCCCAAAGCCATGGACAAGGGCAAGCAACCTCAGGAAAGCAGCTCATCAAAGAAGCGCATGATTC
The DNA here is from genome assembly GCA_947561735.1 of Cenchrus americanus. NCBI lineage: Eukaryota > Viridiplantae > Streptophyta > Magnoliopsida > Poales > Poaceae > Cenchrus > Cenchrus americanus. The sequence continues at coordinate 252,883,074 of OX387239.1, read as the reverse complement.
GGGAGTGAGTTCTCCCTTGATCTACTCTTCGTTCTTCCGCATGATCTTGCGCCTCATGTTCTCCTTTCTTTTCCTTTTTCAGTCTTGATTTGCTTCCCGAAGAGATCATTGGGACCGAAGATGTGCCGGAGTACATTTCCTCTGATTCCTCCCTCGAGGCAGAGGAGGCCACGCCTGAACAGAAGACCAACCATCAGCTGCGCCGCCGCGTCCGGCATCTGGAGCACGGTCTTAGGGACATCACCGCCCGTTGCCAAGCCGAGCGTGAGCGTCGCATGGCTCTGGAAGCACTAGTAGGGGGTAAACGCTCCTGACTCCTTCATGCTTGCATCTGGACTTCTTGCCCCTAACCTTGATTCCCCTGCTTCAGATGTCTCTGACAGGTACAAAAACCTGAAGACGGCCTGGGATAGCTTGGTAGAGGCCGCCAACCATGGTCATCCTCGTGCGTTCCAAGTTGCCGTCACGGTGGTCCTGGAACAACTGAAGAGGGAGCAGCAGCCGAAGAAGTAAAGAAAAGATTGAATCCTACTTTCGCTTCTTTCTCCACGCCTTCTGCTTCCCACCTCCTCGGGGACCTGACCATCAGGGTTGTTAGATGTAAACCTGCGAGCGGCAGTTGTAATTGTAGTTTTGTGCTAAGGGCAATGCATCTAGACATTGGCCATCTCCCCTGTTCATGGATTTTTGTTCTGAAGGCGGCCTCATTCTTGAGTGCCGGCTATTTCTGTGCCAGATGTGTATAATCACCGATCGATCTCAATGCTAGGATAATATTTCTTCAGATATCTTCCATTTATTGCAGCGGAAAATTCTTCTCCTAGCAAAGTTTTCAATATATATGCATTACCAGGGACGCATCTGACCACACGAAAAGGTCCTTCCCAGTTAGGGGACCATTTGCCGAAATCGCTGTATTTAGTTCCAATCGGCAATAATGCTTTCCACACTAGATCTCCTTCTGCAAATTGCCTTACTTTTACCTTCTTATTGTAGTACTTGGCAACTCGCAGTTTGTTTTTCTCGATATTCTCCAGGGCTCTAAGACGGATCATATGTAAATCTTCCAGCTCGTCCATCATTAGGCCGCTGTAATCCTTGGAGCTTAAATCCTTCTGCAGCACCACTCTCCTTGAATCTGATTGCATCTCCCAAGGCAAAATTGCGTGATGCCCGTAAACCAACTCGTAAGGAGAAGTCTTTGTGGCTCCATGGGGGGCCATTCGGTAAGCCCACAGTGCTTCGCTGAGAACCGAATGCCACCTTCTTGGCTTCTGATCGATCTTCTTTTGTATCAACTTAATCATGATCTTATTAGAAGCCTCTGCTTGACCATTAGCTTGGGCATAATAGGGAGAGGAGTTAAACAATTTGATCCCCATGCTCTCGGCAAATTCTCTGAACTCTAGTGACACAAATTGTGCCCCTTGATCCGTGGTAATCGTCTGAGGAATTCCAAATCGGTAGATGATATGTTCCTTGACGAATTCAACCATGTTTTCTGACGTCACCTTCTTCAGTGGAATCGCCTCAACCCATTTAGAGAAATAATATGTGGCCAAAAGCACGAACTTATGCCCCTTGCTAGATGGCGGGTTGATTTGGCCAATCAAGTCGATGCCCCAACCCCTGAATGGCCATGGCTTGATGATGGGATTCAATGCTGACGCAGGGACCCTTTGAATATTCCCGAACCTTTGGCAATCCTGACATCCCTTGTAATACTCAAAGCAGTCCTCTAATATCGTCGGCCAAAAGCATCCAGCTTGTCTAATAACCCACTTCATGCGGTAGGCCGATTGGTGTGCTCCACATATCCCATCATGCACTTCGCTCATCATGTTCTTGGCTTCTTCTGGACCCAGGCATCGTAGTAACACTCCGTCTAATGATTTATAGAATAAATTATCATCCAGAAGAACGAACTTAATGGCTTTGTACCTTAGCTTCCTAGAGACCTTTCGGGATGGATCCTTCAAGTAATCAACGATTTCTTTCCTCCAATCACCTTCTGCGAGATCCGCCCCTAGTGCAAACACCTCTGCAGCAAACGCTTCTTGACTCTCTTAATAACCAGAGGCGCTCTGAGCCAGCCTGTTTGCTTCCTCGTTATGTTCTCTAGGAACGTGCTGTAGGGTTACTAATGGGAAGCTCTTCGAGATTTCCCTGCACTCCTCGTAGTAACTCCTCAGCGCTTCACTTTTGCATTCATATTGGCCGTTCAATTGCTTGATTACCAGCTCTGAATCTCCATAAACTTCAACCGAAACGGCCCCTGCTTCTCTCAAGTACAGCAGCCCTCGAAGTAATGCCTCGTACTCTGCTTGATTATTTGTGACAGTGGGCTGTATAGGGATGGCGAATTCGAACATCTCACCTCTAGGCGAAATCAGTAGGATCCCTACTCCCCCACCTTTGCCACATGATGATCCATCAAAAAACAAAGCCCAAGGGGTAATCTCAAGTAAATCAATTGACGGATCGCGATGTTCGGTTATGAAATCGGCAATGATCTGACCTTTGATGGCTTTTGCCGATTCGAACTTCAACTCAAACTCTGATAAAGCTAAAATCCACTTGCCAATCCTGCCGTTCAAAATTGGCATGGATAGCATATGTTTTATCACATCAAACTTAGAATATACAATGCATTCGGCATTCAACAGGTAGTGCCGAAACTTTGTACACGAGTAGTACACGCAAAGGCACAGTTTCTCTACAGCCGAATACCTGGTTTCAGGATTGTTGACGGATAAAAGACGTATCCCTCTACGATCCGCAAGCGTACGGACCCCACACCTTCTTCACCACGGGATTCCCAAGGTTCTTGTCAATCCGCGGAGCAAGGGGATTACAAGCGTTCGATCTACTATGACACACTTAGCTACTAAAACCCTAACAACTATTATACTAGAAAACACTAAACTACACTAGAGAGAATGATAAACGATCAAGGAAGAAGACACTCGCCCACGGGTCTACGATACTAGAGCATGCAATCGCTTAAAGACATGAAAAACCAATCTAATCTATCGGGGTTGTGACCACGGTTTCGCCCTTTCCCTCCTCTCGTACTGTCACTACGCGAAGGTATTCATGACTAGACCTTTGATGGCCACGGCGTATTGAATGGATCCAAGGAAGCATTGAGGCCTTACTCCCTTTACGGCATGGTTGCAAACCTTAAGCATTAAAGTATATTCAACACAAGATGATAGATAGATACTCCGACAAAGTGCGATTACATCTCAAGATCGATTACAACCCATGAACGAATGAGAAGATTACCCCATCAAGGTGCTGGTCATGGCACCGTTGATCATGGTTTCCCTTCCGTCGGTGTCTTCCTTCTTCTCCACGAGAGGGTGCTTCCTTCGAGGTGGTTGATCTCCAGCCGGAGATCCTCCTCCTCTCTCTCTAGCTTGTAGATGGCCTTCGGTGCGAATAAACTCCTTCCGTCCGTTGGCGGCGCGTCGGGGGTTTTAGGGTCGAAGATCCTTCGAGGGCAAGGAAGACGGGACCGAAACGGTGCCGAAGTGGGGCTGGGCCGATCCGGCGGGCCGGCCGGCCCGGCGCCCGGGCTTTCGGCCCGGTTCGGTCGCCCTTTTTGCTCCGTGGGTCCTCGTGCACTTATCTACTTCGCCCCCTCCACTTGGATGATTTTGACGTTGTTATCCTCGCGATCAAGATGGAGACTCTCTTTGCATGAAGTTTGATCTTTTACGCTTCAATCCCCGGGGGTGTTCCTCGTAGCACTTCGGTCCTCGCCACCATTGGAAGTAATTTCAGCAAGCTCATGAACACGAACAAGACTCCATGAATGCTCCTTTGAACTTATTGCGAATCCGTCCTTTATGTCCATGTTTTCCTACATAAACACAACACTTCCAAATGCATGCACAAGGATGAACTTGTTATATGATTAGTGTGCCTAGTGGCGGATTAGTTCCATAATCAAATCCAAACCAAAGTGTAATGAACATGCTAGGTGCACCAAAATACACCGTCAACAAGGATCAAGTAGTTTTCGGCTAAGATAAGCTACTACCCGCTCCTTTCCTTCAAATTCTTGAATAAGGGCCGATCCAATGGTTTGGGTATCGGCCGCCACGTACAACTTGAAAGGCTTGTCTAGCTGGGGAGAAACCAGCACTGGTGGCTCCTTCATGTACTGCTTGATTTCGTCAAAAGCCTTTTGTTGTTCGTCACCCCAAATAAACTTCTGATCTTTCTTTAACTTTAACAGCGGAGAAAACGGCAAGACCTTCTGTGACAAATTTGATATGAATCTTCTTACGAAATTGATCTTGCCGAGCAGCGACTGTAACTCCTTGAGGTTAGTTGGAGGAACGACTTCATAAATGGCCTTCATGCTCTTTTCGCCAACTTCGATTCCTCCTTCGTGGACCAAAAACCCCAAGAATTCTCCAGCTGAAACCCCAAAAGCGCACTTGTTTGGATTCATCTTCAAACCATGTTTCCGGGTGCACTCCAAGGTCCTTCTCACATCTTCCAAATGGGTGTCATGACTTAGGGACTTGATTACCACGTCATCAATGTAGATCTCCACAATCTTGCCGATCAACTCATGAAAGATGTAATTCATGGCTCGCTGATAGGTTGCACCGGCATTTTTCAACCCAAACGTCATGACGATCCACTCGAATAGGCCTATATGACCGGGGCATCTAAAGGCCGTCTTTGAAATATCCTCTATTGCCATGAAGATCCGATTGTATCCCGCATTACCATCCATGAAGTTGATCACCTTGTGTCCGGCGGCGGCATCAATCAACAAATCGGCAATAGGCATCGGGTATCCGTCCATCGGAGTAGCTCTGTTCAGGTCCCTAAAATCTATGCAAACCCTCATTTTTCCATTCTTCTTGTACACAGGGACGATGTTAGATATCCACTCCGCATATCTGCATGGCCGAACGAAGTTTGCATCAAGTAATCTTTCAATTTCCTTCTTCACATCGGCCAATACCTCATCCTTGTAAATTTTCCGGGGTGGTTGCTTATATGGTTTGAAACCAGGCTTGATTGGCAACCGATGCTCGACGATAGAACGATCCAATCCAGGCATCTCCGAATAATCCCAGGCGAAGCAATCCTTGTATTCTTTGAGAAGCTCAATTAAATTCCCCCTGAAGTCTGGTTGCAAATTTGCACTGATGAACGTCGGCCTTGGCTTATCACCGCTTCCAATGTCAACTTCCTCCAGCTTATCAGCCGACATGAATCATCGCCCTAATTTGCCATCAGTGCCATCCATGGGGTTCTCCATTAAAAATTACTATAAGAGCCGACTGCTTGAATCGGCTGTTGGTCACTGCTGACAGGTTCAACAGGACCTTCTCCCCAGTCCTTCCCTGAGAAGCAATCGATGCCTTGGTACTCCCGAAAGGCCGGTTCCATGTTGGCCACGCTCACGAAGTCATACGCTTGGACGACCTCGATCTCATCATCCACCCTTCGGATAAGGCGCCGATGCATGGTGGATGGGACGCAGCGAGTTAGCATGGATCCGGTCCCGCCCAAGCGGCGGTCTGTAGGCTCCTTTGCCTTCGATGACAAAGAAGGTGGTGAGCGGCGTCTTGGACCCGATCATCAAGTCCACGTGAGCGCATCCTTTGGTGTCCGAGGGGTTCCGGCGAAGTCGTTCAAGATGATGCTTGTAGGTGTCAAATCGCTCGGGCCCATGCCAAGCTTCCTGAAGGTGGTGTACGGCATTACGTTGACTGCCGCTCCACCGTCGACGAACATTTTGGTCGATGGCTTGCCATTGACGTACCCCCTCCAAGTACGGCGGCCTCATATGGCGATTCTTGGCCGGCTTGTCGAAGATGGCACCGCTTGGCCGGCACACCGGTTGTGCCATCATCCCCTCGGGCTGCTCGTCATCAAAGGAAGCTTCCTCCTGCATCACCTGGTTAGCAGGAGCCATGAACTCGTTTGGCAGGAAGTATACCATGCATGTAGGAGCCGAACGCTTCGATCCTTCCGGTTGGTCCTTGGGGCGCCACATCTGCCTCGTCTGGATCCCGGCTTGTCTCATCTCGCGGTTCCTCAAGCGCTGGACCCGCCTCTTCTGGCTCCTCCTCAGGCCGGGTGGGCACCATTGCCCTTTCTGCCAGACGTGGCCATCCTCATCCTCCTCGTGATCAGCCCATTTGAGATCAGCTTGGCGCTTCCTGGGATGATCGATGACTTCAATTTTTTGGCGCCGATCCCCATTAGGGTGGATCCTTCAAATTCTTTCATGGACGGATCGGCGATTGGCAGTTTCCTGCCTGTACTCAACATATCTGTCGCTGCATTCCGGACAGTTCTTTAACGTGGGCAGCTTCAACCCCTCATTCCCGGCAATGCCCCGAAGAAGGCGCATCCCCGGTGCGCGCGCTCTGCTCGCGCGTATCTCGCTCCCCGGTCTCTCCCCGCGCGCCTCTTCTTCGGCTCTGCGTCGCTCCTCCTCATAGCGCCTTTTCTGATAACGCTCTTTCTCAATTTGGCGCTGCCACTTGTTGAGGAGGATGCTCGATGTCACCCTGGGCTTGGCTCTAGATGACTCCCCAATTTCGATGTGGCTCTTAAGAATACGGGGGGCGTCACCTTGCATCTGTTCCAGAGTCACCTGGCGCTCTGGGTCCACCGCTCCACCTTGTCTAGACCTGGCTGAGGTCAAGACCTTGACTTTCCCCTTTTCCTCGGCAGTTATCATATTGACAGAAAAACCCACCATGCCCTGAGGGAAAGGGTGGCCATCCAGCTTCATTTTATTGTCGAACTTGAGGTGGCCCTCCTGGATAGCCTTTTGGATCCTCATCCTGAATACCCTGCAATCATTGATGGAGTGTGAGTCCCTGTCATGGAAACCACAGTAACGTTTTGCTTTAACTCCATCAGGCCGAAGCATGGAATGCCCCTCGGGCAGCTTGATTCGGCCTTCTTTCACCAAGAGCTCGAACAATTTATCAGCCTTTGTGATGTCAAAATCATAAGTCCCCTTGGTCTGCTTGACCCAGCGCTGATTCATTGTCAACGGCTCCTTGCCCCACATGATTTCTGCTGCGGCTACATCCAGTTCGTCATCAGAATCCTCGAACAAATCAGCCTTGTCCAAGAACTGGTTGTAGACGTCAGCAACGTCGTGCTGCTTGCCAAATTTGGCGTCCTTCTTAAAGCCATACGCCTGGTTGCTCATTAACGACAGCTTCTGTGATAACTGTCCTAGATTTTCGAACTCCATTCCGAACAACTTTTCGCGTACGGCCGGCAGCATCCCAGCGACAGCCATGTCAGCCAGCTGGTCATCTGGCAAATTCAGCGAGAAGCACATGCCTTTGACCTCCCTGAACCTCCGGAGAAACTCCAGTGGCGTCTCGCTATGCCTCTGCTTCATGGTCGCGAGGTCAATGAGCTTCTTCTCCGAACTGCCGCTAAAGTAATGAGCGTGGAACTTCCGCTCCAAATCCTTCCATCTGGCCACTGATTCAGGGGGTAGGGACGAGAACCATTGAAACGCTGGCCCTGTGAGCGATGCGGCGAAGTAGCGGACCCTGAACGCCTCCTCGGTTGAGCACTCCCCGAGTTGCATGAGGTAGCGAGCGATGTGCTCGACCGTGCTCATGTCGTCTTGCCCCGAGAACTTGGTGAACTCCGTTGGCGGCTTCACCCTCGGCGGCAAGAGCACATTGTAGTACCATTCCGGGAATGGCGGCTTATAGGCGGGTCCTTGCATCTTTGGCTTGAGGCCGAACTGATTCTGCATCAATTCGGCCATCTTGCGTGCCAGGGCGTCGTCTTCCTGCGCGCCTGCAGCCGGCGCGTATCCTGGGTGCGGGAAGGCGTCGAACGCTCCGTAGTTTCCCACTTCATGATAACCACCACCGTACAAATTCTTTTGCAGCCAGTTGGTTGATGGAGCAATCCTTCGGCCAGGATCGAGTGGGGCCCCAGACGAGCCGAACGCTATGTCTCCGTACGTAGGCTGGTACGGATTCGGCTGTTGCACAGGCTGACCTGTGCTACTCTGTGGTGGCGGCAGGGGTGGGCGACTCTCCGAAGCTTGTAACGGGGTTTGAGCTGGCTGCCCCCTAATGCCCTGCGGAGGAGGCTGAAACGCCTGGCTTCCAGAGCTCTGAAGTGGAGGCTGCTGCGGCTGGCTCCGCAGCGGCGGCTGCGAGCTTGATTCACCGAGCTCCACGGTCTTCCCCTGGACGGGTGTCTTGCCGAACGCTTGCTCCATGCCCGGGCCAAAGATGGCCACCATCATCTGCTGAAGCGACCCGAGGAAAGCCTTGTTGTGCTTGCTAAGCATGTAATCTGCTGATTCTTGGAATACTCGTGCGCATTCCTCCTTTTCCTGCTGAGATGAAGCATCGCTTTCCCCCGGCAGCAGCACTCTAGGCATCTCGTTCTTTAGATATGGGACGTCGCTCCTATTCGTCATAAACGACAGCAGACACTTCTGCTGAAATTGATCTACGATGTCTTGGAGCTGCTGCCGCTGCTCTGGAGAAAGATCTTCCAGGTTGACATCCATAAGGTCTGTGATCTCAGGCATCTTAAATCTATTCGGCTGTGTCCCACTGGGCGTGCCAAAAAGTGTGTTGGCGCAAAAAGTGCACTCAACGCCAAACACACAGCAAGCCGAACGAAGCTGGCTTCACACGCGCTGAGAGCAAAAGACGTGCCGATCAATTTTTCACGAAAATTAACAAAAGATAAAGCAGTTAAATACCAAAGCTTGGAACTTGCCGGGTGGTACCAGACAGTTCCATATTTACGGCTAGGAAGCCAAGCAAGATGACATATAGCTATAAAGAGCTATCCGCCAACGAACTAAAACCATTCGGGAAACCGTAAGGGGAAAAAAAACACTGCCGAATGGATGACGTGAGCATGACAGCGATCGGTCTTTGTTCGAACAATAATGTCATACGCACGAGGCCATGACCGATCCTCATAAAAATTAGCATTAAATAAATAAATGAAGCAAAGCACGAACATGATCATGTATTAAACAAGTATGCATAGATCCAAAGCACTAGTCTACCGCATGATACTAGACATGATACAAGGTTGCCGGTACTCACGGAGGTCGACGGATCGATTGGCCCTCTCGAAGAACTCGACGACACGACAAGGACTCTAGGGTTTGGCGTAAGGCCGGTGTGTATTGAAGAATGATTGATTGTTTTTACATACATTCAGGGGTCATATTTATACCCTGTTGAGTACACCTTCGAATGGATTCATTACCTAACTTATCTCTAAGCTTGATCGCCTATCCATCCATTCGTTTCCCCTGATTGAGCCACGTCACCGTCCAATCCCGCAAAATCAGCTCTACTGTTCCTTTGCCAAACCGGAGCAGACAGCCGACCGCAGATCCCTTTGTCGAATATCTTTGAACAAGCCCTTCCTTCCACCAGACGGACTCTTTACCGAACCGGACCCACAAATCAGACTCCGTACCAAATTTTGGTGTTAACAATCACCTCCATGGGAGGGACCCTACGTCGTGGTGAAAGTACTCAAGCCCGGCACGTACAAGCTGGCCAACGAGGACGGTGAAGAACTCACCAACGCTTGGAACATCCAACAGCTACGTCACTTCTACCCCTAGCTAGGATTTCTAAGTACTCTTTGTTGTGAAATCACGAAACCAGCGCCCCAGTTGGTGACAACTATGTAAACATCATAAGTTTAATAAAAAGGGCAACTCGGCTTTCCCCTGAAACCCAAGTTACCCTCGGGGGCTAGTGCGGGGGGTATCCCCCCCCCCAAAATGGTCCCATTTTCGCACGAAAACGAAACAACTCACGCGCGCTAAGTTTGTTTTCTACTTCGGCCTCGAGCAAAGATTCGAACAGGGCGCAGGCAGCCTAGCGGAAGGAGCGCGCGAGCCGGAGATAGCCTACGCCTCCGCGAGGATACGGCCCTTCTCCCTCGCCTCCAACCCAGCAGGCCACCCGTGAAAATCGAACTCCCCTAATTAGAATCTACTCAGGAAGAAGGAGAAACAAAAAAGCGCGATAAGACAAAGAGCATCACTTCACATTAACAAGTGTTTACGGCAAAAGTAATCTGTTTATTTACAAGGGCCGCACGGCCAGAGTACTGATACATAAACAAAAACGGGCCTAGCGCCCGGCTGTCTTCAGGCGGGAGGAGCGGCGGCGTCAGCAGCATCCGGGAAGAGGAACTCCTCGAAGGCCTCGGCGAGCGTCCCGGCGGCGTCGGCGGCGAGCACGTCCACGCGCTCCATCGCCACCTCGTCCTCAACACCCTCGGGGACAACGTAGCCCTCCGCGGCGCCTCGAAGTTGACCTCGTAGTGGGATTGCACCACCCCCGAGGGCCTTCCGGACGCCAAGATGCGGCGCCGGCGCATGCGCCCGGTGACGTGGCCACCAAGGGCGCGCGGGCGGGCCGGCCGGCCGAGCTCCCCGCCTGCGCCTCGCCCTCCTCCACGGCCCGGCAGGTCTCGAGGGCCGCATTGCGCAACTCCTGCAGCTCCTGCTCGGAGGAGTTGTAGGAGGTCTGCAGCGCCTCGACCCGCTCAGCCGCGTGCCCCAGCGCGGTGCGCAAGCCTGGAGTTGCCAAAAACGAGAAAGAAATCAGAAAAAGGGTGCGAACCCTCTAAGGGAGAACCAGCGAAACAGGAGTTGAACAGCAACTTACCTTCGACTTGCTTTCGCTCCATCTCAAAGGCGCGGCGCCCGGCCTCGACCGCCTGCTCGAGGCCCTTGACGGTCTCGCCCTACTCCTGGAGGGCCAGCTCCTGGCTCGCGCTCGTGATGCTAAGCACCATCAGCTCGCCCTCGAGCTTGGAGAACTCGGTGTTCCGGTCCTCCAGCGACATTTGCGCCGCCTCGCGAGCAGCGCGCTCCCACTCTAGGGCCGACCGAGCGTCGGCAAGGGTGGCCTGCTCCTGCTGGAGCCTTCCCTCAGCCCCTTGACGGGCGGTGCGCTCCTGCAGAAGCTGGCCCTAAGTGGAGGCGAGCGCCGCGAACTTGGCGTCAAGGGCGGCTCTCAAGTCGTCGGCCTCCTTGGCCTTCTGCTCGAGCGCGCTCGCCCGCTCCTCTCGGCCCGGCGGCTGCCGGGCTCGCGCCTCCCGGAGCGACGAGTGGAGCCCCGGTTGTCGCTGCGGACGCTGGCCACCTCCGCCTCCCAGTTGGCCGCCAGGGTGCGCGTGTTCTCCAGGTCCGCCCTCGCCCGCTGCAGCGCCTCATCCCGATCAATGAGGGCCATGCAGACCCGCTCGAGGCTGGAGGGGTGCGCCGGGTCCTGCCTTGCGCTCTCGTGGAGTTGATCGCGCAAGGCCATGGCCCGGTACGACAGCCAGTCGTCCGGGGTCCTGAGGGTGTCGGCGAGCGCGTTGAAGGCGTCGCACCGCTCCTGGAGCTGATGGAGCTCGGCGGTCACCTGATCAAAGGCGCCGTACTTATCGCGGGCGCGGTGCTCGAGCTCCTGTCACCAACAAGACGAGACCTGTAAGCATCAGGCCACAAAGATTGCGCGCAGAAACAAGGAAAAAAGAGAGACAAGCAAAGACAACTCACCTGAAAGACACGCCACGCGGGGCCGCTGTGGATCCTCAGCGCCTCGTTCAACGCACGGTTGAGCGCGGCACCGTGGCTGCGGAGCTCTCCCTAGAGCTCCTGCTCCCCCTGGGCGTCGGCGAACGCGGGCGGGTCGCCAGCGATCCCCTCAACCTGGGCGGAGTGGCCGGCGCGGGAAGACGAGGCCTCGGGGCCGGTGCCCTCGGCCCCGGCCACCATGTGGCCCTCGCGCCGCCTCACGAGGGCCCCCTCCCCGGGACTCGGGGAGAGCGTGGGGACGCTCGCCCACCGATCCCACCCGGCGGCGGGGAGTCGTCGTCCGGATCTCCACCACCACCGCCCGGAGCCGCCGGCGGCGCCGCCCCCCTGCGTCGCCCTCCGCCGGCGCCTCCGCTCGCGCCTCCGTAGCCGCGGGCGCCGACGCGCGCGCCGCGGCCGCCGCTTCCGGCTTGCGCCTCCGCCGCGACCGCGGGCGCCCGACCGCCCTCCTCGCCCACGACCGGCGCCGCAGTTGCGCCTCCACCGTGGCCGCCCCCGCGGCCGAGCCTCCGCCGTGGCCGGCGCCCGCCGCTCCTCGACGACCACCGGCCGCGCCGCCGCGGGCCGATCCGCCGGCCGAGGCCTCGAGGCCCTCGGCCCGCGCCCCGCGAGCTCTCGCCGCCGCCACCGCCGCGCTCGCCCCCGCCCGCGCGCCCTCGACGAGCGCCGCCGGGTGGGAACGGACGTGTCCGCCCTCAACACCTTGGCTGGTGCGAGGGGAGGCACGGTCGGCACCACCCTGCACAAGCACAAACAAAAAATCAGAACGCCTGGTCGCCAAAAACCAAACCCCGCAGAGGAGCAAGCCCCTTATCTCGAAGAGGAGAAGGCGTGTTTCCTCTTCCTCGAGGCCTCGGCGGATGGCGTCGGCGCGGCCGGCGCGCCCGTCGCCGCGCCTGCGACGTCTCCACCGCGCGCGCGGCCCGCCCCGCGCGCGGTGCGCTTGCCACGCGCACCTCCGCGGCGCGCGCCGGCACCTCCGCGGCTCGCGCCGTCCCCCCGGTGTTGATTGCCGGCGGCGGGCGCCGCCGCGCCCGCCCCAAGCGATGTCGCCCTTGCCGCCGGGAGCCGGCTCCGGCGACGGGGTGCGAGGGCTCCCACCTATCGAAGGGGCCACCGCCCCCCCGGCTTCTTCCTCCTCATCCTCCTCCGAGGACGAATACTCCCTCGGTCCCCGGAGAGGAGAGCCCCTGCTTGCTCACGCGGCCCGGTACTCCTCGTTCCGCCGCCGCGCGCTCGCGGTGCCGCCTCGCGCGCTCCCTCTTGCGCGCGCGCCCGCTCCCTCTCCCGTTCTTTGCGCCGCCCGGCCGAGCGCGCGGGAGTCAGGGGTGGGCGGAACGGACTTCGCGGCGCTCAGGCTCACCAGCTGCAGGCGAGAACGTCAAAGGCGCGTCAGGGGCCAGGGGCAACGTCAAGAATAAAAACAGGGCAAGAATCATACTCACCAGCGGGCCGGTAGGGAGCATCTCGAGGTCCCACGGGGACCGGTCCCCGGCGCAAGATCCGACGGGGCCGACGGCGCTCCGCGCCCGTGTGAGCGCATACCCCCGCTCGAGGGGGGTCGGGAGCATCCGCGACCTCGCCAGCGTTACGGGGTCCGCCGCCTCCGTCATCTCGAAGATGCAGAGCGGCCTCTCCATCAGAGGCACGATCCGCCGGTGGTGGAGGAAGGCGAGGACGCCTGCCGCGGTCAGCCCCTGCGTCGCCAGGTTCTTCAGCGCGGCCAGGAGCGAGTCCAGCCGCCTCCGATGTTGGGCCGTGGACACCACGTGGCCCCAGGAGTTGGGCTTCTCCCGGAGCACCAGACCGGTGTAGGGGGGGAGGCCAGGCTCGGCGTTGGGAAGGTAGAACCACCCCCGCTCCCAGCCGGCGTTGTTGGTCATCATGGTACAAGGGATGTAGTCGTCCTTGTACTGCGTCCGCAGGGCGAGCGACATGCCGCCGGCGCGCACCACGCGGCGGGTCCTCTACTCCGTCGTCGGCTGTGTGAAGATCTCCGCGCGGAAGAGGTGTATCCAGAGCTCCCAATTGACTGGGATCCCCAGATACCCCTTGCAGACGCCCACGAACGTGGCCGCCTGCGAAATCGCGTTCGGCGCGAAGTTGTGCAACTCCACGCCGTAGCGGTGACAAAGCGCCCGCATGAAGTGGCTCGCCGGCGCGGCGAAGCCGCGCTCATGGAAGCGAATGAAACTCACCACGTAGCCTTCCGGTGGGTTGGGTGCGTGGTCCCCCGCCGGCGGCATGATCCACTCCGCCGGTCGGCCCTCCTCGTTCGCCGCCAGCTGGCCGGCGGAGACCAGGTCGCTGAGGGCCAGCCGGTTCACCGACGACCGCTCCTATGCGTACGGGTCGAGGATCGTGAGGGACGGAAGCGGCGCCATGAGAAAAAAGACAGGTGATCCGAGAGCGGAGGACAAGAAGAAGAAGAAGAGCTCTAATGGCGAAGGGGCGCGGTGGCAAGAGCAAAATGAAGGCGAGAGCGCAGGGGGCAAGAATGGCGGAGCGACTAAGGTAAAAACCGCCGTTTTTTCCTTCCCTCAGATTTATAAGCCGTGGGCTTGCCCTCCGGGGCGCACGTCCCGCGCGCATTAACTGCAGAGAATCTTTTCCTCGCTGACGGGCGGGCCCCACCACGACCGCGGCAGCCACGCCACCGCAAACAAGCCATCATCACGGCGAAGAACAGGGAGGGCCGTGGCAGGCGGTCACGTCCGCCTGCTCACGCTGCCCACTACGCGCGCGGCCGCAGCGCCTAAAAGGCGCGCCCACGACGCGAAACCGCAGCCTCGACTGCGGGGCATTAAATGGCCCGGTTCCTTACAAAGTAAGGATAACCCTCGAGCGGCACGGGCTCCTGGCTCGGGAAATTTCAACCCTCGAAAGAGTATAGGCGTGAGAAGGTAGCCTCGTGGCCTGTTTGAAACAAAACAGGCACCGCAAAGCACCCATGCCGCGCTGTATTACTGATCAGCGCCTCGAGGGCTGGCTCGCCCAGGCCCCTCGATGGTTCGTAGATGCCAGGCCGGGAGCGCTTAGCCGCCACCCCGCACCACTTTACTGATCAGCACCTTGAGGGCTGGCTCGCCCAGGCCCCTCAATGGTCGCAGATGCCAGGCCGGGAGCGCTTAGCCGCCACCCCGCACCACCTTACTGATCAACGCCTCGAGGGCCGGCTCGCCCAGGCCCCTCGATGGTCGCAGATGCCAGGCCGGGAGCGCTTAGCCGCCACCCCGCACGGCCCTACTGATCAGAGGTTCGAAGCCTCACCCTTGACGGGTTCGAACAGGCGCCCCAGATCACCAGAGTCAGGGACGACGAGGGCACGCGCATTCGAGCCGTTCCTCGAGCCCACCGGCTCGAGGGTGCCCCGCATGTCGTGTTCGAGAGCTAGCGAGGGCAGCTAGCCGGGGGATCCCACCGAGGGAGAGCTTCCGCGCCCTCGGTCCCTAGCGAACGGGACTGAGCCCCACCTAGCAAACCCACGCAAGCGCTTCAATGGGCGTGTCTCTGGACCACGCAGCCTACCCTTATCGAACGGGGCATGGGCGTCCACTCGAGCCACCCACTAACAGCTCGACGAGGAATCCGCAATCCGCGACCCGACCGATGGGGGTTGCGGAAACCTCACCCTCCATCCCGCGGAGGGACGGCGAGGGCGCGTTAAAAAACAAGTCGTAAAGCTCTACCCGATCGCCTTGAACGGGCCCAGGCTCGGGGGCTTCACGCACGATTACACCTCCTGAATTGCACCCGCCGGAGATAGTGCCAGCAGCGCGTGCGTCACCGAAGCCGGCTGAGACATTGCCGACGCCGGTTGAAACATGTGCCACGCCCTCTGGCCAAATCTCGCGGTCAACCTCTGCAGGAGCACCCACGCTCTCGCAGGCGCCGAGGCTGGACCCGCGGGTCCGCTGACGCGGCCCCACGGAAAGCGTTCGCAAGACCAGGAGGGAAGAACGTCCTATCAGCAGGCTCCAGCATCTGCAGGAGCCTCAATGGCAAACCCACAGATGCTCGGGGGCTACTGTCGGGGACAGCCCTAGGGGTCCCCTTTAACAACTGGGAAATCCCCACTTAAAACCCGCAACAAACCAAAGCCAAACACACCTTACTTAACCATGCAGGACACGGCCCACGCCGCGGAGGCCCAAACGGCCCCCCAAGGCGGCCCACTCGAAGATCCCCTCGGGCAGGCTTCGCCTCGCTCGAGGATGCGCGCCTCCCTCGGGCGGGCTCCACCCCGTTTGAGGGGGTGCGCTTACCTCGAGCGGGCTCCGCCTCGCTAGAGGGTCCGCTCTGCCCTCGAACGGGGTCCGCCTCGCTCGAGGGCACTCCGCGCGCGCGCCCTGCTCCCGTACGCGGGCATTTAATGCCCTAACAACGGCGGGGGTGGCGCCATCATGCGCCTGGGGCTCGCGCCCCGGTGCCGCCGCACCAACTCCCCATAAGGGAGCCCATCTCCGCCACTGTGGGGGGGACTGTGCGGCGTGGCCGGTGCCAGTCCCGTGACGCCGCGCCGCCTACTCCGGTACGGCTAACGCGCCGAGCCCTCGAAGGGGGGCCGGCCGCACCCTCGATTTGCTTTCTTGTGACCTTGCAGGGTTAGGTGGAGGCGCTAGGACGGCGGGGCGCCATCCCTGCCACTGTTAACGGCATGGCTGCCGCACCCGCGAGTACGAACCCACGTCGGGCGGCGTGGCGCCCGGCTCCGGCCGTGGAGCGCGCGGGAACGAGACGCCGCCTTACCTGCCACTGTGCCCCGTACGGACCGACGTCAGCAACTCCCTCGAGCCCATCTGAAGACATCACAGCCGTCCACTGCCCTTCTACCCTCGAGGCCGCCACTGTTCAGGCACAAGATACGCCATGATGGCCGGATCGCTGCAAGGATCGTCCAGGCGGCTGCCTACTCTACAGCATAGCGCACCACGCCACCCCCACGTAGCTAAATAGCGCGGCACGCATGTGATTCGCTCTCTCCTTGGTCTATAAAAGGAAGACGAACCCCCCTGCCGCAGGGGACAAGACACAACGGACGACGACACTAAACAGAACACAACACAACACGAGACAGGTCGCATCGCGCACTTGCTCTCCAGTTCTCCCACAACATCTTCAGCCACTCCACCAGGGACTTGGAAGCCGCGCTTCCTCTCCCGCCTTGCTTGTAGCAGCCCCACTACAGGCACCCCCGGTGCTGAGCAATATAGTGCCTTGAGCACACCCCTTTCTTGGACGTACGGCCCCTCGGCCGGAACCAGGATAAACTCTGTGTCTTTTATTGCTTAGCATCGACCATTGAGGGAGGGACCTCGGCGCTTATTACTGGTTAGTGTCGGGACCACATTCCGCACCGACAAGATCTACACGGAATGCAATGCAAGTTCAGGTGATGTGATAGTTTGTTATCTTATCCAACTTCTGTTGGTCATATTCACCTTAACAAGTATCTAGATAGTACATCCTTTTTAGGAAGGTTATTAGTTGTATATGAGTCATTCTTTTATTGCACATTTGTAATTAATGTTTCCTCGTACTTATGACCAAAAAGAAAAAAAATAGTGTAGTCCTTTTCCTTTCACAAGCAAGGGTATGAACAATATTTTTATTCATGAATTAATTTCTTTTCAGCAAGGGTATTTAATTATCTTTTAATTAAGTTAGGGAATACTTTCCAAAAAGAAAAATGAATTAAAAAGGGAATTTCCTTATTTAATTTCTCTTTATTCCTTTAAAGGGCTTTAAAGCTTTTTATTAAGCAATAAATTACCAAAAATTTAAAGAAGTATTTCTTAAGCATATTAGCACCTATACTGGTCCACTGGACCCACATGTGATGCTTGGAAGCTAGGAAATTAATCATTATCAAAAATAACAAAGACTAGCTAGTGATTCAAATTAAATGCATACAAAACATAAATAAGCATCAAAATGATCCAAACTTTCTCATGCATGCTCTCTGGTCCTACACAAGCCTAAAGAACCAGCATGTACACCTAGAAACTCTACTGATCTTGCTCCATTAATTTACAAAGGGAAACATGCACAAATTAAGAATAAATATTTATGTTAAGACAAAACTCATGATTAATTCACAATAGGTGTGTTTTGACATAACAAGACAGTGTGCACAAGTTGGGCACAAAAACATAAATATATTTAGCTAGAAAAATCATCTAGGCAGTTTCTGCAGATGTGTACAACAATTTATTTAGCAAGATTAACTTCATAACTTTGTTCAATTTTTGGCACAGGATCTCATCCTAACAATATACACAACATATCCAAAATTTAGGTACAGAGGAGTTGTAGATTTAAAGATATTGCAGATCTAGGGTTTTCACATTTGTATTTTTCATGTACAAACTAACAGGAACTAGTTCAGGCAAAATTAACAAAAGTTGTGGGATTTTTCACCACGAATCCAACAAAATTGAGTTTGCATTTTTCTGAATTTTCTATGATTTTCTACGCAATTTATAAGAATCAGCAAACCTGCAAACACTATTGAAGTTATGCTTTTGCGCGGAGGCCCCTGGAAAGATTCGGGAATTTGCAATGTAGTCCCTGGGCGCCGGCCAGCGGCGGTCCGGCCAAATCCGGCCAACCGCCGGCCGGGGTCGGCCGGGCACGGGCGGGGGAGGGACCTTGGGTCCTAGGGGACCGATTCCGGGGCTCGGATGGGGCAGGGAGAAGGCCGGCGAGGTGGGGCGCCGGCGGCCGGCACGGTGGCCGCCGCGGCCTGCTGTGCCGGCGTGGTGGGGCTCTGCTGGTAGACCGGGCATGCCGGCGAGCTCAGTTAGGTGCAAGGGAAGGTGGGGGACAGCTCGTTTTGGTGCGCAGCCGGCCGGAGCTCGTAGCTCGCTGCGGCGGGCTCCGATGGCGGGCACGGGTGGAGAGTGGGGCCGCGGCTTGGCGCGATGCAGAGGGGCAGCGCCCCTTTATGGTGGCCTGCGTGCCTACCCACGACTGATGGTCCAACAGCGACGCTTCTAGGAGTAAACGCTGGCCTAGGGAGGAGTGAACGGCAGGGGGAGGCATGGAACGGACCGGCGGTCCATTGGGCGTTCGCCGGCCGGTCGGCGCGCGGCGCGAGGAGGGGGCAAGACTCCGAGGCGGCCTCGGTGGGCGCGTGTCTCGGGGAAGGGCCGCCTCGGGATGCGGCCCGGGGGCTCGAACGCCGAGGGGGCGGGCGCCGGCGCGCGGCGGCGCGAGCGAGGCACGCGGCGCGGCGCTCCGGTGGGGCCGGGGCGCGGCGACGTCGCGGCCGGCCTGTGTTCGTTCGGATTGGCCCTGTTTGAAATAAATTTTCTCCAAATTTTTGAATAGAACTTGACCAAGCGGTGAACATGAAAGTTGTAGATCTAGTCACCCTCTACAACTTCTAAAAAGGCTCTAGGGTGTTTTTCTCAACGGATTTTGCAGGAACGTCATGCCAACTTTGAATGCCGCCATGTCTCTGTGCACAGGAGGTACTGGCAGTTGACCAAGTTTTTCACCCTTTTCCGCTCAAAATTTGAAATGCCAATCTACATGAAAGTTGTGTCCCTCAACAAGATGGACAACCTTCATAAAGGTAGATTTTGAAGTGTTTAGGTGAATTTTGGAGAACGCGGCAAAAGTTCTAGACGACATTCGCCGACGTCAATGGTTAAGCGGGGTTTGACAGTGCCTTTGACCAAGGGTTGACCACGGGTGTGTGTAGGCTTGGTCAAGGGGTTCAATAGGGTTCATTGGCGAGGTTTTCGAGGTGATGACCCAGGTTGACCTAGGTTTGACCAGTGTCGGCCGGTTTGACTCAGCTGATCCGTCATTAGCGTTAATGATGCTAATTAAAAACCTGGGGCGTCACAATCACCTCGAGGCACAAACTCACGCCTCCCGAGAGGATGAATGGTACGCACCATTCCCTCACCTCTCGGCACCAACCTAGGCTCAGGCACACCACGAGAAGGGCGGTACCTATCCTTGTTGGCCAACTCTCTAGCCAACCTCTCCTCACGCTTCCTCCTGAAGCAAAACTCAGCAAGGTGCACGTCCCTCCTACAATGCTCACAATGGATGGGTTTCGGTTTTGGCTTTGGTTTTGGGTTCTCTTTGGGCTCTAGCTTCTCCTCACTAGGTTTCTCCTCACTCGGTTTCTCTCCCTTCTTCCCAGAGAATTCATTCCCCAAGACACTCTTGAACTTAATGGGTTCCTGGAAGTCGTTGGTTCGTGGAGGAAACACGGGTGGATCTGGGGTTGTGTCTAGTCGGTTCCTAAGATGGTTCGGTTTAGGAACAGAGGCATTTTTGTGGTGGGTTTTTGGTGGCTCTGGAATATCACTCTCACCACTTCCCTCACCCACTTCTTTGCCCCAAGCGCTTCCCCATCCTGGCGCTTGAATGTCTCAATCATTATCCTCAACTGAGGCTCATGACCAGACAACCAACCCATCAACTTTCTCAGCTCATCATTCTCATCCTGCAAACGATCAACATATTGTGCAAGCTCCATATTCTTCACAGCATTTACTTCACAAATAGAACAAATTGTAGGAATAGGAGCTTTCAGCTGAGCCTCTAGAGATCTAGCATAAGTAAGAGAAACATCTAGCTTCTCATGCAAAACAGGACAAGAAGTGCAAGCACCAAGCAAGGAGGGCCTAGATTTCATCTCATCTAGCTCAACCCTAAGAACATCTAGTTCCTCAACCTTGGAGGCATACTTCTCCTTAAGCACAGTCAATTCACCAAGAAAAGTGGAACAATCAGTGCATTCATGTTCATTGGTCACAACGGGAGCAGACTTAAGGGAATCTATTTGAGCCCTAGCATCAACAAGCAAAGACTCTAGCTCAACCACCTTCTCCTTAGCCTCTCCAAGCAAAGACCTATACTCCCTCTTCTCCTTGTTGGTCTTTCTGAACACATCATCACGATTGTCAAGCAAGTCATTCAACCTAGCATTCTCCGCTATCAAGAAGGATGGGTTGTTGTTTACCTCTTCCTCGGAGTCGGAGCCCGAGTCATCCTTGTAGCTCTTCTTGCTTGCGGTGCTGTGTGCCATGCCGCAAAAGCCTTGGGCAGCGAAACACAAGCCGTTGATGTTCTTGCTCGAAGGCTTGCCCTTGTGTCGGTTCTCTTCTTCATCACTTGAGCTCAATGAAGAGTAGCAGGACCTTGAGTCGATGTCGCTCGCACCGGCCACCATCGCTCGCTCCTTCTTCTTGTGACCACCACTCTTCCTCGGCCTCCGCTCGGACTTGTTCTTGCTCTTGTAGTCGTCCCTCGAGCAGTGCTTGTGGTCGGTCCTCGAACGGTGCTTGTGCTCCGCCTTGACCTCCATGGCTTCCGGGCACTAGGCGATGAAGTGTCCGTGCTTCTCGCACCGGTAGCACATGCCCGAGCTCCTCCGAGCATTCTTCCGGTTTGTGTACATGCGCTCGAACCGCCTGCTCAATAACGCAAGATCCTCCTCGCCCAGCACGTCGAACTCCTCATCTGGCATGGACACAAGGCAAGACAAGAAAAATTGTCTCGAAGACATGTTAGCATTAGTCCTTGAACCAGACACGAGAGCCAGACTATGGGGATCAGTCGGGTTCTCGATCTTTGCATGCACCCCACGGTCCACCTCGGACGACTTGAGCTTGGAGAATAGCTCATCCACCGTGAGGGTCTCATACTTCTTCGACTCAAGAATGGCCTCGATCTTCCCACTCCACACGGTACAATCCAGAGAATGCAAGAGCTTGACAGCCCTGTCATGGTTATCATACGGGAGCACGGCTACATTAGCCCTCATGTTGTTCACGATCACCGTGAAACGCTGAAACATGGCATCTATGGACTCACCGGGGGATGAGTGAAGTTCTCGTACTCTCTCCGGTAGGTCGCAAAGAGCCGAGCCTGAACCTGAGCGTTCCCGGCATGAGCATTCTTCAACTGCTCCCAAATCTTGCACGCCAAGTCCTCTGTCCAAACCCGTTCGAATTCCGACTCGCACAGAGAACGGTACAGTTAGTCAACCGCCTTGTTGTTGGCGTCGAACATGTCCCTCGGTCCTGGAGCAAGGAAGTTCACTGGATGAACATAAGCTGTGTTCACCGTGACATCCCACAGGATCTGACCCTTGTCGCGGAGGAAAGCGGCCATCCGCCTTTGCCACATTTGGTAGTTCTTACCATCAAAGTGTGGAGGACCCGAACCCCGTTCCTGGTACGCCATCTTTGGATCTTATACTGGTTAGAATCATGAAGATCCATAACCTGCTCTGATACCAATTGAAGGACCGATTAGGCGACCAGAGAGGGGGGGAGTGAATGGGAGCCGATAAAAATTCTTCTCCTAAGAGAGAACTCGGCCTATACCTCAAATTCACAACCAAGGATTCCCACACGAGTTTGCCAAGGTCACATAGTCACGACGGACGTACCAACCCTAGGAACAAACCCCAAACGATCCCACAGCAGAAGCACGAACCAAGAAGCAAAGGACTTAGTTATTCTGCAGCAGTCCTGGCGGACGGTCCGCGGCCACCGCGCGGACGGTCCGCGCCACACGGCATACGGTCCGTTAAACACTAACAGAACGACCCAACTGGCACCTTCACATGCGAACGGTCCGTACCACGTCCTCGGACGGTCCACGAGCAACTCGTGCCGCGCGGACTGTCCGCGACGTCCGGGCGGACTGTCCGCCAAACCACTTTCCACCAAAAGCCACTGGCCAACCGGATCGAAACGAAGGCGCTGAAGAACACGTGAAGAACACCTGGGCCAAAATGCACCACGCGGACTGTCCGCACCTGTCGTATGGACCTCCCTGGGCCCACTACCTCGGTGGGTACCAGGACCGACTACTCGGTGGGCCCCTAGGACTACCCGGCTTGCGCTACACGGCACCTGATGGCGTGGAGCACAAGGACTATGGAGGAGAAGTACTCGGTTAGGAAGTTGTACATGTCCTGCACTGTATGGAAGACTCGTAGACGTACCCGACTAGTACTCTCTCCCTACTCCGACTTGTAACCCTGCCTCCCGGACTATATAAGGCGGGGCAGGGACCCTTCTCTAGGATATATCATCCAATCCACGGCGCACTATTACACCATCTTGTAATCGTGCCCAATCAATCTAGAGCTACGCAGCATACAGGACGTAGGGTATTACGCACCTCGCGGCCCGAACCTGTCTAAATTGTGTGCCACGTGTCTCTTCCTTCGAGTTACCGATCTCGGCGAGGCCACATTCATCTACTTCGGGTACTCCCCTTAGTAGGTTGCCGGTCTAAAACACCGACACCGGCGCGCCGTAGGGGCTCTCGCCCGAGATCACATGGCGAACTCGACGGCTCCCGTCCACTTCAAGCCAACCGTCGCCTTCAACTGTGGCGACACCTTCGTGTTCGGCGCCTGGGTCTGCACTGCAGACGGCGCGGGCTCTGTCCAGCGCCGCCTCACCATGCCGCCCAACCCGAAGACCGGCTTCGTGACAATTCCTGAAGCTGTCACGGGCGAACTAGCCGGTAAGTTCGGCGAAATTTCGCTCTTCAACCACCACGCTGACTTCGAGCGCGAGTCCGCTTCCAACTCGAACTCGATGTCTCCATGGGCCATCGCAGGCGGTCCCCTCACCTCATGAGCGCTCCGCGCGTGGTCCCCGCATCCTCAACCGGGCCCGCACGGGGGCTCCCTCTTCGCTCCGGGCTGGCAAGGAGCCCGTACCCGAGTACAACTCGGACTCCGACACCGCCCCCGGCCATGCTTCGGACTCCAATCCTCTCTCCGAGTTCTTCTCGAACCCCACATACGAGTTTGACTTCGGGTCGGACCCTGAGGATCCCGAGTCCGAGGACAACTCCACTAAGCATCCCTTGTCAGGGCCGGCCTCTGGGCTGGTTATAACATCCACAGCGGCCGGGAGATTCGTCTACTGGCCAGACCGCAAGCCTGCAGACCTGATAAGTAGAGACTCACGCTATGTCGCCTACATCGACTCGCTACCGTTCCAGGAGGGAACACCCCTAGCCCGGGCTGACTCGAGCACACCAACTGAGGTGGCGCCTTCTGAGTCCAGCCTTGGCACCCCTGATCGCCAAGTCTCCATGGCTGCTGGCGACACCCCAGAGCCTTCAGGGACGGCCCAAGACAAGTACCTGGAAGACATCTCCTCCGACAAGCTCTCTGCTGATGCTCCAGCAAACGAGAACCCTGCAGACAGAGACGCTCGACGTCAGCGTAACCGGAAGTGCAGCGAACGTCATCGGCGCCTCCGCGACAACTTCCCCGTCCGCAACCTTGCGGAGGCTCTCGAGGCGGTCGAGAGCAGAGTACACACTACCCCTGAGCAATGCCTCATGTCAATCACAGCGATCACACGCCAGGCTCAGGGCATACGCGCTGGAGAGGTCATCGCCAAGCTCGCTGAAGACGCTTACTTCATGCGGGTCGACAACAGGGTCAACCAACCTCCTCCCACCAGGCACCGCGACAACGAAGCCACAAGTCGCAGCGCCAACAATGGTCCCAACCGTACTCGAGCTGAGCTCCCAGCCGAGCCGAACCGTCCTCGCTCCAACGTCGGCGGACCTCTACAGCGTGAAAACAGCAACCGCGAGGTCGTCCCCCACCGCGCTCTGGCCGGCGGCGGCGGCCACGACCCCGACGGCGGTGACAGCGACGGCGGAAGCTCCAACCATGGAGCCAACGGAGGGCCGGCGGCGGCGGCGGTCGCGGCGGGCGAGGCCACGCGAACGCCCACGCCTCCGGTGCCTCACAGGGCGGCTACGACGCCCGCCGAAGATTGAGGAGCTGCGGTGGAAGAAGTCGACCACCGCAGGCGACGGCGACGGCTTCCCCACCTTCTCACCTCGACTTCGCAACTTGCTCCTCCCCGACAAGTTCAAGCCTTTGGGGATCACCAAGTATGACGCGAAGCAGGACCCCATCCAGTGGCTCAGGTGCTACGCCCTCTCTATCGAGAACGCTGGCGGAAACAACGACACCAAGTGCCTCTACTTCCCCTTCTGCCTGGACCAGGCTCCACTCACATGGCTCGAGTCGCTGGACAAGCACTCGATCGACAAGTGGGACCACCGAAGGAGCGAGTTCACCGGCAACTTCGCGGGCGCCATGGGCCGATCGGGTACTCGCATGGACCTGGCCATGGTCAAGCAGGAACAAGGCGAGACCCTCCGCAAGTACATGCGCCGCTTCTTCGACAAGCGCGCTACCGTCGTCGACGTCACCGACAAGGAGGTCATCGACCTCTTCCAAGACGGCCTCTACCATCACCGCACCTTTGAAGACTTCGGTCGCCGCCGCCCCAAGTCCATCCCCCACCTCAAGGACATGATCACGTCCTGGGCGGATGAAGAAGACAAGGCCAATGCCAAGTACAACGCCATCCATGGCAAGACCAAGCAGAACGCGGGCGGCGGCAGCGGCAACAATGCGAAACAAAGCGGTCGCAACAACAACTACTACTACTCGGGTCCCAACCGCAAGCGTAAGCCAGACAACACTGTCGCGGCTATCCAGCGCCCTGCGAAGGAGAACTCGAAGAAGAACTCCGACGGTTTCAAAGACCTGCTGAAGGAGAGGTGCCCGTGGCATCCAAACGGCAACCACACCACGGAGCAGTGCTACCAACTCAGGCACGCACTCAAGGATACGCCGGAGCCACCGCACCCTCATGACAAAAAGGGCAAGAAGAAGGACGGCGACAACAACGACTTCCAGGAGCCTGACAAGACCGTCAACGTCCTCTTCGGCGGGCTACCCAGCAGGCGGGAGCAGAAGGCTACCCGTCGAGAAGTCATGTCTATTGAGCCAGCGGTCCCGACCCCCCTCAAGTGGTCGGAGGTACCCATCACCTTCTCCCACGCGGATCAATGGACCAGCTTCTCTGAATCAGGATGCTTCCCCCTCGTCCTGAAACCAGTGGTCGCGGGCTCCAAGCTCAACAAGGTCCTCATCAACGGTGGAAGCGGGCTCAACGTCCTTTTCACCAAGACCTTGAAGAAGATGAAGCTCGACATCACCCACATGCTCACCAAGAGCAACACGCCCTTCTACGGCATCGTCCCCGGCAACGCGGCTATCCCACTGGGCTCAGTGGTCCTGCTAGTTACCTTCGGGGAATCTCGGGACAACTACCATACCGAATACATCAAGTTCGAGGTCGCGGACTTCGAGACTTCCTACCACGCCATCCTCGGCAGACCGGCCATCACCAAGTTCATGGCGGTGCCCCACTACACCTACTTGGTACTCAATATGCCAAGCCCAGCGGGTGTCCTCTCTCTCCAAGGAGACTTGAAGATCTCCCACGACTGCGACACAGAAGCCGTGGAGATCGCCTCTACGAATCAAGTACCCAACACGATGATGGAGGTCTACGCCGCATCGAAGAAGCTTGCTACAAGTGAACTCGACATCCTGGAGAAGTCTGACAGCGCCAACAAGCTTCAGCCACCTGAGGAGGTTCTCGTCAAGACAATCGACCTCGAAACAGGCGACCCCAGCAAGACCACCACCATCGGGGCTGGCCTCGACCCCAAATAGGAAGACGCGCTCATCAGCTTCCTTCGGGCTAACTGCGACATCTTCGCGTGGAAGCCAGCGGACATGCCAGGAGTGCCCAGGGGCTGATTGAGCACTGCCTCAACGTCGATCCTAAGGCCACCCCCAAACGACAACACCTCCGACGCTTTGCCGACGACAGACGGGACGCCATCAAGAAGGAACTCGCCAAACTACTCGCGGCCGGCTTCATCAGAGAAGTCTTCCATCCGGAGAGGCTCGCCAACCCCGTCCTCGTCCGCAAGAAGAACTCGAACGAGTGGCGGATGTGCGTCGACTACACCGACCTCAACAAGCACTGCCCCAAGGACCCCTTCGGGTTGTCGCGGATTGATCAAGTAATCGACTCCACGGCGGGGGGCCGCGACTCGCTCTCGCTTCCTCGACCGCTACTCCGGGTACCACCAGATCGCGATCAAGGAAGAAGACCAAGAGAAGACCGCGTTCATCACCCCGTTTGGCGCGTACTGCTACACGACCATGTCCTTCGGGTTGAAGAACACCGGCGCCACCTACCAACGAGCTATCCAGGCCTGCTTCAAGAGGCAACTCAACAAGAACATCGAAGCCTACGTGGATGACGTGGTTGTCAAGACCAGAGACTCCAGTACCCTCATCGACGACCTTGAAGAGACTTTCGCGTCTCTGCGCGAGTACCGCTGGAAGCTCAACCCGAACAAGTGCGTCTTCGGCGTACCTTCGGGCAAACTACTCGGCTTCATCATCAGCCAGCGCGGCATCGAAGCCAACCCCGAGAAGATCTCCGCCATCACCAGCATGAAAGCTCCCACGAGCATCAAAGACGTCCAGAAGCTGACTGGGTGCATGGTGGCACTGAACAGATTTATCTCGAAGCTTGGAGAACGGGGGCTCCCCTTCTTCAAACTACTCAAGCATCAAGAGAAGTTCGTGTGGACTCCAGAGGCGGATCAAGCCCTTGCCCAGCTCAAGAACTTTCTATCGAAGCCGCCGGTCCTCACGGCTCCTCACAAGGGCGAGCAGCTACTGCTCTACCTCGCTGCGACTACTCACGTGGTCAGTACTGCCATCGTTGTCGAGCGGCAGGAAGACGGCCACGCCTACCCAGTCCAGCGCCCAGTCTACTTCGTCAGCGAGGTCCTATCAGAGTCCAAGGCACGCTATCAGCCTGTGCAGAAGCTCCTATACGCAGTACTCATCACCTCGCAAAAGCTACGACACTACTTCCAGCAGTACTCGATCTCTGTCGTCACCGACTACCCGCTCGGCGACATCCTGCGGAACCAAGATGCTACTGGAAGAATCTCCAAGTGGGCAGTCGAGCTCGGCGCCCTCACCATCGACTTCAAGCCATGCACAGCCATCAAGTCGCAGGCGCTAGTCGACTTCTTGGCGGAATGGCGGGAGAACCAGCTACCTACTCCCACCGTGCGACCAGAGCATTGGGTGATGTACTTCGACGGCTCACTCAACCTCGAGGGCGCAGGTGCAGGGGTACTCCTAATCTCTCCAACGGGCGAACAACTCAAGTACGTCCTGCAGATCTTCTGGAAGGTCTCAAACAACGAAGCCGAGTACGAAGCTCTCCTACACGGGCTCCGCCTCGCGGATTCACTGGGCATCAAGCGGCTACTAGTCTACGGCGACTCCGCAGTGGTCATCAACCAAGTCAACAAGTCCTGGGACCGCAACAAGGAGAACATGGACGCCTACTGCCTAGAAGTACGCAAGCTCGAGAACAAGTTCTATGGTCTCGAGTTCCACCACATCGTCCGCGACAACAACGTTGCAGCGGACGTCCTCTCGAAGCTTGGATCTACCCGCGCTTAAGTACCAGCGGGTGTCTTTGTTCACGAGCTTCACGCGCCATCCATCCCGGAGCCGACGCCGCCAACCACTGTCCCAGCACACTCACTGGCTGGACAGGAGGTCATGATGATCGACGTGGACTGGAGGCAACCCTTCATCGACTACCTCAGCGAGCAGAAGGTTCCCTCGGACAAGAACTCGGCTGAGCAGCTCATCCGCCGTGCCAAGTCCTACGTCCTCGTCGGAGACAAGCTTTACAAGCGGGGTGCATCTTCTAGAGTACTCATGAAGTGCGTCCCTCGGCAAGAAGGCAAGGACATCTTGGAGGAGATCCACAAGGGCGTCTGCGGCAACCACGCGTCCTCCCGCATGCTGGTCAGCAAGGCCTTCTGGCGAGCTTTCTACTGGCCCTCTGCTCTGGGCGACGCTGAAGAACTCGTCAGAAGGTGCCAAGGATGCTAGTACTTCGCCAAGCAGCAACACGTCCCAGCCTACAAGCTAGTCACTATACCGCCAACCTGGCCCTTTGCCTGCTGGGGGCTCGACATGATTGGGCCACTACCAACTGCGTCAGGTGGTTTCAACAGAGTATTGGTGGCCATCGACAAGTTCACCAAGTGGATCGAGGTCAAGCCGGTCACATGCCCCAAGGCTGACAGAATACTCGACTTCCTGGATGAACTCGTGCATCGCTACGGACTACCCCACCGCATCATCACAGATCTGGGCTCCAACTTCAAACCACCAGTTCTGGGAGTACTGCGAGAACAGCGGGATCGACGTCCGATACATCTCAGTTGCCCATCCTCGGGCCAATGGACAAGTCGAGCGCGCCAATGGGATGGTGCTCGACGCTCTCAAGAAGCGGCTACACGATGCTGCTAACTCCAAAGGAGGCAAGTGGATCAAGGAACTACCCAACGCACTCGGGGGCTACGTACTCGGCCCTCCAAGCCAACGGGGCAATCCCCTTACTTCCTGGTCTACGGCTCCGAAGCAATCCTCCCTGCCGATGTCATATGGAACTCGCCAGCAGTGGAGCATTACGACGAAGGCGTCTCTGAAGACGGCAGACGAGTTGACATCGACAGCCTCGAAGAAGCTCGCTGTGCTGCCCTCGTCCAATCAGCAAGGTACCTGGAGGGTATCCGACGCTACCACGATCGCAACGTCAAGGAACGCTCCTTCAACATTGGTGATCTTGTCCTCCGTCGTATCCAGAACACGGAAGGACTACACAAGCTCAGCTCCCCCTGAGAAGGTCCCTTCACCGTGGCAAAGGTGACCGGGTCGGGGTCCTACCGCCTCCAGACACTTGAAGGCGAAGACATCAACAACTCGCGGAACGTCGACCAGCTCTGTCGATTCTACGCCTAGTCTACACGACTACTCCGGGGTTCAAGTCTACACGACTACATCAACACCCCTCTCGCCGTAAGCGGCCTCCGGTCCCGGCGCCGCTCCTCGGACTACTCCTCTCCAGGATCCAGCCCACGCGGCTACCTACGGATCCTGGGCTGCGACGAGCGACAAAGGACTCTAGCAGCGGTCTACTAAGAGACCATGTACTCAAAGATCCAGCCTACACGGCTACCTACGGATCCACTGCTGTAAGCGGCTACTCGCCCTAGCACCACTTAGTTGTAAGCGGCCTCCGGGTCTAGGCGACTACTCTGTAACTACAGCCCTGGCCATACAGGTGTACTTCTTCAGTAATAAAGCTTGATCGTTCATCAACTTCTTTACTGTCTACTCCCCTCAACGGGACTACTGCCGAGTACGACTACTCGCATCCACTCCACGATGGGGCTCCGCACTCTGAGATCGCGACTATGAGTACTCATTGCTGGAATTTTCCTTTCATTCATACTTAAGCAATTCCATTACAATTGTTTTTGTACAACTTTGGCTACGAACTAACTATTACAGGGCTACTGGAGATTGAGCTTATCGGCTACTTGCTCCGCAATGGGAGCCATCTGCTCCAGCAGCTCCGCGTACTCCGCATCGGTACAGTTGGCGGCTACCCCGCCAGCGACTACTTCCACCGGCGCCTTCGGGAAGTAAGACTTCATGAAGGCCAAGACTTGCTTCGAGATCGACCTCGCCATATGCTTCACATAAGCCGCCAGCCGGCTGGGGGCTTCCCTGAGGCGATCCACGAGCGGAGCGATCTTGGGGCCGCTCGGATGAGGCACCAAGAGCCTTGCGATCAGCAGCGCGGCTTCTTCAAGATCCTTCAGCTGGGCCCGCAGCGCCTCACAATCTTCATTCAACTTCTGCAACGATTTGTAGCAGTTGACGAGATCGCGGTCAGATGCAATCCGAAGCTCCATGTGCTTCTCGCACTCGAAGGCAAGTTCTTTATAGTCGAGCTCGAGTACTTGGCGGGCCTCCTGCTCCCGGTAGAAGAGGTTCTTCATACTTGTCTCCGAGGACTTCAACTGCTCCACTTGGCCCTCAAGCTCTGCAATACAACAAAAGCGCAGCGAGTCAGACTACCTCTCGACCTCCAACAACTACCCAACAAGTCAAGAGGCGTACCTTTATTCTTGTTGCGGAGCGTCTTGTTCTTCCGCACCAAGTCGTCGCCCTTTTCCTGCAACTCCTGGATGTCACTATGGTACTTGGCAAAAGCGGCGTCGAGCTTGGACTGCATGGCAGTCACGTGCTTCCGCGATTTCAAAAGCTGATCCTCTAGTGCCTCAGCCCGGAGCACTGCGTCACCAAAGCCCTGCAGCATGTTGGACTTCTCGCGGGACCTCTCCACGACGTCCTGCACAAACAACACACGTCAACGAGTACTCAACAACAGAGGATTGACTACTCAGAAGCTTAGGCTACTTACCTTCATCCACTGCTCAGCCTGGCGGACCGCCTCCAGGTGCTTGGCCACCGTCGCCAGGTCGACCAGATCGTCCGCGAGCAGCTCCACTCCGCCACGACTACTCGTGGCAGCTTCTGTCATCGGCGCAAAGCGGATGGGCTCTGCGTCCTGGATCTCTGGGGAGCGGACAGCCACCTCCAGGGCAACCTCTGGTGGCACGGTGGCCTCCTCTCCTCCGGTCGCCGCGGCGGCTTACTTGGCGACCTCCTCCATCGGCTCGGGGGCTCCCTCAGCAACCTCCGGCGCTTGTGGTGTCGACTTCTCCACGGGCACAGCTGCAGGGATGTCGCTCCCTTCGGCCTCGACGCCTGACAAGAAGACGTCAACTCCATCAGCAACTACGACTACTCTATGGGGAAGACTAAAGCCTCAGTAGAGTACTCACCCTCGACCACGCTGGCCTCGGGCAACGTAGCTCCAGCGGCTGGCACTTCTGACTCCGCCTGAGGGGCTGGGGTAGACTCCTCGGCGGGCGGCGTGACTTCTTCCGCCACCGTCGTGGAGGGCTCATCTCCCTCCCAGGACAAGTATGTTGATCTCCTGCAGAAGTACACAATTGGTTGTCATTCAAGCTCGACTACTACACCAAGTACTACTCGGGAAGGCTCAGTACTTACAGGCTCGATCGGACTATCGTCACAGCCGGGGCACCGAGGATGCTGGCAATGTCCACCAGTCCACCCTCGGCGGGCGCCTCCTCTTGCGCCTCTGCGGCCGCTGCCTCCTCTGCAGCAACGGTAGCCGGTGCAGCGCCCTCCTGCGTTTCTGCGGCCACCACCTCTTCGACGGCGGGGGCTGCGGGTTCTGTGCTCTCTTGATGAGCAGGGGGCTGGTGCTCCAATTGCGCTATGAGTTCTTCAACAGTGGGGGCTGGGCTACGACTCCCAGCCAGCTCCCCCACTGTGTCTCACTTGCCTTCGTCGCCCTCCTCGACGGGCTCCGTCGGCGGCACCCCCTGCATACAAGGAAGATCAGTTATCAGCAAGCGTACTCGCCGACGGGTACTCGACCACACTAGTCAAGACATCTTACCTCTTGAGGCGTGGTCTCTGAGACCCTCAGCTTCTTCGCCACCCGCTTGAGGGCGGGGTTGCGCGGCTTCCGTGGCGGCGCAGCCAGATTAGCCTCCAGGCTAGTCGGCGGATCTTGCACGAGGGGTACATGAGGCAAGCCGGGACGGCTGAACCTCGACCGCAGCTGGAAGCGGTCCTGTAGCGTCTCCTCGTCGTCATCGTCGTCCTCCTCGGACGTGTCTTCCACGATGACGGTGTCATCGCCTTCGCCGACTTCTCGCCGCTCCTTGGCTTTGGTTTTCCCCTCCTTTGGGATCTCGATTCCCTGAGGGGGCGGCTGCGGCTCGGAGACGAACCTCTTCAAGTCGTCCTGCAAGACACAAGACGTCAGCGTGACTACTCACAAGCAATGACTACTCGACTAGGGGGTACGACTACTTACCTCCTTAGGCGGGCGCGCGGCAGAGTACTCTTGAACTGGACACGCCGTTTACGGTGGCATGTCCTTGAAGATGCGCGCCAGCCTATCAATGATGTCGTCATCATCGACTTCACCTCCCGACATCCACGACGTGTCGTCGTCGCCGGTGTACTCGAAGCCTAGGGTGTCGCGAGCCATCAGCGGCTGCACCCTCCGCTTCATGAAACTGAAGGCCACGTGCTCGGTCCTCAGTCCAGCTTCTCTAAGCTCCTTGATGCGCGCCAAGAGCTCAGGGAGCTGGATCCCCTCCTGCATTGTGGGCTCCGTGTTCCACCGGGGCCCCGTGCTCCGGGCGCCTCCCCGCTCGGCTTCGGCAAGCCGGGGTGGTGGTTCGTGACGTAGAACCACCTCGCCTTCCAATCGGCGTTGGAGTTGATGAGCTTGTACGCGAGGTACTGCTCAGCGGCGTCTTCTCTCATCTGGATGTCGGCTCCGCCTACTACTCGAGGATTGCTGGCGCTCGGCTGTGGTTTCACCCGGAAGAATTTCCGGAAGAGGATCCAGTGCGGCTTGATTCCCAGGAATGCTTCACAAAAATGGACGAAGACTGCGGTATGGAAAATGCCGTTAGGGTTGAGATTGAGGTACTCAACTCCGTAGTACCCGAGGAGGCCTTTGAAGAAATCGCTGGCCGGAAGCGCGAGTCCGCGCTCCGCGAAGCGCGTGAACATCGGGATCTCGTCTTCAGCTTTCTCCATGGGGTACGGATCTCCGGCGGCGGCTCTCCACATATCCACTTCCTTCTCCCGGATAAATCCGCTTTTGAGAAGGGCCAACAGATCCTCGGTCTTCACCTTCGACTTTTTCCACTCGCGGCTTGGATCTGGCCGCGGTGGAGACATCAGCAGTGCTGCCCCCGTGGCAGCCGCGGCGGCCTCGTCACGGCCTCTCTTCTTCTCGGCGACCTTCGCAGACTTGGACGGTGAAGGCTTCATTCTCCAAGTACAGGGCGTCTTCACGCACATCCGCTCGGGGGCTACTCTGGAAGCTTTGGGTGGCGGCGCGCTTGGATCTACTGCGGTGGTGGCGTGCGCTGGAAGTGGATCTGCCACAGATCGATTCGAAATGGCTATAGCAGCGATGGGTGAAAAACTCTAAGGGTTTTGGCTTCTATTTACAAGTCAAACCGGCCCTCCAACGGCCAGATGGATAAGTCCACGCTCGGCTGACTCAGCGGCCGCGCGTGACTCTTCACATTCTACTAGTCGACGCGCCTCACCTCGGGGGCTCGGCTACTACTACTCGACTACCTGGGAAGCGACAAGACTCAGGAGCATCTCAGGACACATTCTTCAAGATGACCCTTCAATTCGAGAGGAAGTACTCGACTCAAGGCTCGGGGGCTCCGTGCCACGTGTCCTTCGGTTTTTTCTCTCCGGATTTTTCGGGATTTTCTTGCCAAGACTTCAGATGGACCCTCAGCCAGAGCCTGCGGCTCAACCTACGGCTCGGGGGCTACTCCACATGGAGTGCGATTTTTCAATCGCACTTCCATATCAGCTTCGGCTTCAAGACAAGGCGAGCATTTTTTGAAGACCTTCGAAGGCAGCACTCGAGGACGCTTGGGACTACTCGAGAAGACTTCAGGATTGCTCAAACATCAGCTGGAGTACATTCCAGCCTCGGGATGCTTCGACTACTCTTGAGGACTTTTGACTTGTAGTGCTCGGGGACGCTTGAGGACTACTCGTTAAGGCCGTCAAGACTACTTGAAGCTATCCTTCTCGACTACAAAGTACTCGGGGGCTTGTCGTATGGACCTCCCTGGGCCCACTACCTCGGTGGGTACCAGGACCGACTACTCAGTGGGCCCCTGGGACTACCCGGCTTGCACTACACGGCACCTGATGCTGTGGAGCACAAGGACTACGGAGGAGAAGTACTCGGTTAGGAAGTTGTACATGTCCTGCACTGTATGGAAGCCTCCTAGACGTACCCGACTAGTACTCTCTCCCTACTCCGACTTGTAACCCTGCCTCCCGGACTATATAAGGCGGGGCAGGGACCCTTCTCTAGGATATATCATCCAATCCACGGCGCACTATTACACCATCTTGTAATCGTGCCCAATCAATCCAGAGCTACGCAGCATACAGGACGTAGGGTATTACGCACCTCGCGGCCCGAACCTGTCTAAATTGTGTGCCACGTGTCTCTTCCTTCGAGTTACCGATCTCGGCGAGGCCACATTCATCTACTTCGGGTACTCCCCTTAGTAGGTTGCCGGTCTAAAACACCAAAAGCACCCTCCTCGCGGACTGTCCGCTAGGTGCGAAAACAGCAGCCCGAGAGCCAACTCGAGAGCACCCTACCACCTATCCTTCCATGGATCTCCCAAACGGTTGAAGCTCTTGAGAAAAGATTTGGGGAAGATGTGAAGCGTCCCTAGGGGATGCTATGCCTCAAAACTTGGGTCCTCAAACAACCTAAATCGTCGGGAATTGAATTGCCACCGAAACCAACCAAAAACCTAGGACCCAACTGAAATCCTTCAATCGGAGACCGAACTCGAAGTTTGGGGGATCAAGGTCAAGCACAAAGATGCACGAGGCAACTATCCATGATTCCCACCAACAAATTCGAGCCGAAACACCTCAGAATCAAAGGAACAAGCCGCGCATGAAAAACCGACGAAAATAGCTCGAAAAAGACACGAAAATCCAACGAGCTAAAAACTGGGAATCAACGCAACCATGAAAGCTTCCATTCACTCGGAGGTCAGATTCCATACAAACAGAGGAAAAATCTAACCCTAGAGAGCAAGGAAATGAGAAACAGTCCGGATGATTGGTTTTCCTGGAAACCCTAGAGCTAAGTCCCCTCTGGGCCAGGCAAAAGACCACACTACCCCTAGCACTTAAGTTGTGATAAAACCCCTCGGGGGCAAATAGGTCATGTAGCACTCCTCTTCATCGCACGGCCACGCCGTTGCCGCAAACCGCATCCTCCCGACGCAAGCCCTGTGATCCCGCCACGCGTCCACCGACATCGAAGCTTCTCGGCGTGCCCGAATCCCGTCTCCGCCCACTGAGCCTCCGGTCTTGGTTTTGTGGCTCAACCAAGTGACCTGACGGTTTTCTAGTCAACCGCCGCAAACCCCGCATGCATACTCCGGTCGTGAGCCACTACCCTGCACCAGCTCCAGTCCACGACTTCGTCTTGCTTTTCTTGCCACCATGCGGCCCGCACTTGACCCCGTTGTCTATCGGGTCCCTCGAGTGAGGCCTACTTGTCTCTCCACTCCTCGGAGGCCCCGCAAGGCATAGACCTTTCGCGCCCACTCTTCACCTCCACCAACGCAAATCAAGCCGCAACCTGCACCTGCAATACTCGGCCAAGAGTCAGTCCAACCCATGTTGTCAATCACTCATCACAGCCAGGAGCGACCATCCACCAGTCCTCGGACGCTTCGGTCCTCACCCGCCACTCCATCTGCTTGGACAGATGCCTCCTGGCCCTCGGCGCCACCGTCATCCCGCGCGCTGCTTTGATGGCGTATGCGGGACGCCGAGCTTTCGACCTGTTGTACGGCCGCCTGCTCGATGAGCGCCTGCGCCTCGCGGTGTAGGTTTCGCGCCTCGGGCGTCGAAGATGCGGGCATGGCCCGGAGCAGCGTCGCAGCTGTGATTAGCTTCTGGCTCGCGCGCTGTGGCGTGTTTGGGTCGTCGACATTGAAGTCGGTGTTGATGCGCTCGCGAGCCTATTTGCCCAGCTCACGCACGCGTTTGCCACATGCGGAGGCTTCCCCAGCGATGGCGCAACAGTCGTACCACGCGGTACTCCTCCGCGAGCTTTGACTCGAGCTCGCGCGCTTGAGCCAGCTGCGTGTTGATGTCGGTGCATCCCACCGATGAGGTGGGCGCGCTTGGCCCCGGTTCCGAGGCGCGCTCGTCCCTGGGTCCCAGGGTTTTTCCCCTTCGCCAGCCCCCACCGCTCTTGTGCCCTCGAGCACGTCGCCGATGGCGACCATGAAGCACTCCCGTGCGGGATCGTAACTGTCGGCGCTGGAAGTGTCGGAGTAGCCGAACCAGTAGTTCGCGGTATCAAGGAACCGCTGGAATATCACCAGGTCCGGTACACCCGAGAAGTCCCACTCCGCGTACACGTGCGAGGTCGCGGGGGGCAGCTCGCTAGCGGAGCCGTGGTACAACTCGTCGTTGGTGGTAGCGATGAGGTTTCAGACCGCCAGCAGGTGGTGGCCGGGGAGGTCCTCATACGCCGCCATGTCGGTGCTGGCGGACGAAGCGTAGGCCACTGCGGCATTGCGCATCCCGTGGAGGAACCGCGGCCCAGGAGCCTCTCCCTCCCTCGCGAGGAGCCGCGGGTGTCATCGTCGCCCCGTTGGCAGGTGCGTCGCGTTGTGCCGCAGCGCGCGCGGCCCGACATTGTTCCATTCGCACCTAGCGTGAGCACTGGCCTGAGCACCACCGGTGTCGAGGTGCTGAAGGGCCCGCAGCGTCCGCCTATGAGGGCGTTGGAGCGTCAGCAGCGGGCGTGGAGGGAATCAGTCCTGGCCCGGTCGACCGCCACGGGTGGAGCTCGTCACGGTTGGTGATGCACATGAAGTAGTCATTCCCCGTGGCCTGGAAATTCAGGGTCCCGAACCGGATTTCGAATCCGGCTGGGAAGGGGTCCGAGCTACCCATGGAGTACCTCTGGGACCTGTACTCGGTGCGGATCACCATCGAGATGGCTGGTGGAAAGCTGACCTTCAGCGCGATCCCCTACCTGGTGCGCCAACTGTCGGTGCGTAAAGTAGTCCCGACACTAACTAGTACGAGCGCTAAGATCTATCTCTCGATGGATGGTGCTAAGCAACTAAGTGACACGAGGTTTATCCTGGTTCCGACCGGGGTAGTACGTCCAGCAGCGGCGTGCTCGAGGCATTGTATTGCGTTGCACCATAGCGCTTGCAGAGGGGAGCTACAAGCAAGGCGGGAGAGGAGGAGGTGCCTCCAGGTCCCCGAGGTTTAATTGAGGTGAGGTGCCAATATCGTGAGTGTAGGCGGGAACGTGCAAGTGTGCCGCTATTCGTCCCCTCCACCCCCCCCCCCCCCCCCCCCCCCCCCGGCCGGGGGGACCGCCCCCTCCTTTTATAGGCCAAGGGGAGGCGGTTTACAATCATGCTGAATGTTCTAATTACGTGTGGTGGTATGGTGTACAACGCTGTGGAGTTGATGGTTGTCCTAGCGAATCTTGCTACCATCAGGCGTCATGGTGAGTCATGTTCCCGCCCAGGAGCGGCTTCGAGAGTGGCTTATGTGGGAACTTCCTGTTTGGTCGCTGTTCGTATGCTGACTCGAGGGTGCGACTGATGGGAGGCCGTAATGTGCACAGCAATGGGCGTGGCGGTGTCTTGTCGTCCTGGGTTCCCACTGCGCTGGGGATGGCGCTGCAGTGCCGGGGATGGCCGCACGGGGCCGGAGGTGACGGGAAAGACGCGCTCCGCTGGCCTGATGTCACGGCGTTGTCCTGCGTGGGCATGGGGTAGGCGTCCATACCCTTTTCGAGGGTTCTGCCGTCCTTTTTCGAGGGTGCAGCGCGCCGGCCGTACGGGAGTGGGCGGCACAGTGTCACAAAGTTGACACTGTCCTTGCCGCACAGCGCCATAAAGTGGCGGGGATGGCCTCACGAGGTGGAACAGCGCTGGGATACGATTCCCGAGCGGCGTCAGAGGACCGGCGTGGCAGGGATTCGCCTTTAACCCGAGTGCCCACGGCGTGTCAAAGCATTCAATGCTTCGGTCGGGGGAATGGGCGCGGTGTCACGGGCCTGTGGCGGTGGACCCACGCGAGCCTCGAGCGAGGCAGAGTTTCACCCGAGGGGGCGTCCGGCCCTCGAGCGAGGCAGAATTTTGGTGTGACAGCGCCAGGTCCCTCGAGCGAGGCGGAGTTTTGCTCGAGGGGTGTCGTGGTTGGTTGCTTGTTGGGCCGCCGGTGTCACCCGGGCCGTAGCTGCATGAGGGGTAGCTTACCGTTGGTGAGTTCGTTTGCGTTTTTATTATTTTGTGAAAAAAATGGGTTTTTCCCTGGTCATTAGGGGACCCTTATGGCTGTCCCCAACAGTATACTTAGGAAAATCTGGAAAGATGGGTGGAGGGGGCAGCATTGCATTAAAGGACAACCCTTGATGCTTCAACAGCTTGTTCATGTCCTGCCTTAACTCATACATCTGTGTGGCTGTCCAGTTGCAAAACCTCCAAGTGTTCCTCACCATGCCCCTTAGCTTGTGTAGGCTAGCAGGCATGGGTGCACTGCTTGGCTCTCCTTGCTACTCAGACCCTGCCTTCTTGATGATGTAGTCTTCAACAACTTGTTGCTTCTTCTGGTGCTGCCATTGCTTCACTTGATAAGAGGCATGTTCCACATCCTTCTTGAAGCTAATGACTAACACCATCTCAATCATGTACATGACGTAGGGTGCATATGGCATATTGCATTTGCCACTCTCAGTCACTTCTATCAGATTGTACCAAATGAACCTACTGACAGAGAAAGGCTTTGCCCCAGGCAGCATCCTTGCAAGCAGATTTGGAGCAAATCTCCTGAGACTGGTAGAGTCACTCCCACCTTGGGATAGATGGTCTCCCTGAACATATTGTTCAACACATAGTAGACAGGATTAAGAGCTGTTGTAGAGTCATCTGCAAGGTCTTCATACTCATAAGCTGAGAAGATCATGTTGTGATTCATGTGCTGCTCATAGTGGATGACCTCAGCATCTCTGTCTTCCTTGTTGAACTCATACAGTCTGGCAAAAGTGATGAAATCAATCTTCTAGTGTACACCCTCAATCATCCAGTGGATGGTCTCTCTTGTGTCTTCATGAAAGAAAGTAGCATGGAACTGAGCCAACACTTCAATGTTCCAGTCATACTTGAAGCTCATGATATCCCTCATCTTGTATATGTCAACCAAGTCAAGCACATCCTTTTTCTCAGGTTCCTCAGCAGCCTCCAAATGAGTGAAGTCAATCCACTTCATTTTGATCAGCTTCATCTTGATGTTCAGAACTGTCTCATAGAATTTGAAATGGAACACTGACCAAAACCTATAGTCTATGGCAGCCATCTTTGGATTCACATAAGGGTTCTCCTCTCTTGCCTTCTTGACAAGGCATCCTGCTCCATCATAATTATGATGCTCAATGTATACTGAATTGTCATACTTTGTTGGGGACGCCTTTTGAGCAGAGCCTTGTGATACTTCAGATATGTGGAGTCAATCTCCCCAAGCAGCATATCATCTTCTAGCTATATGGGGATGGTCTTGCCTTCTGTTCCCCCATTGTATTCCACATGGGCTGCTGATCCAGACCCTCTACCACTTGACAGACTACCTCCTTTGCCTCTTCTGGGAGTTGCCTTGCCTCTACTGCCGCTGCCACTAACTGCCTCTCTGGCTGCAATCT
Source organism: Cenchrus americanus (assembly GCA_947561735.1). Taxonomy (NCBI): domain Eukaryota; kingdom Viridiplantae; phylum Streptophyta; class Magnoliopsida; order Poales; family Poaceae; genus Cenchrus; species Cenchrus americanus. The sequence continues at coordinate 252,843,315 of OX387239.1, read as the reverse complement.
TGCAGGCCCTTTCTCCTGCAGCAGTTTCATAAGGTTGCCTCTGCCTCTTAGCATAAGTCTTGTTAGTAGATCCCCTAGACATATGTCAGATAAGGGATGGATAACAGATAAGGAATAGATCAAGAAGTGTAGGTGCAGAGGATCAAAGACAGAGATTGAAGATCAATTGGTTAAGGTTCAATGGAATTTTGAATCACAGACTGTCCCTTGTCAATACAAACTTCGGAACCTCCGAGGATTTTCTCGGAACCTCCGAGTCTGGGCACTGACAGAGAATAGTTTGTTGATTCAACCTTCAACTGAAACCTAGCCAAGAGATGCAAACTAGATATAAAAGAACTAACAGTGAATAGGTGAAGTGATGCAAGTGAATTGTAACTCAGTGGAACTTTGAATCAAAATCAACCTACAGTTGGCTACAGAGTTCAGAACCTCCAAGAATTTTCTCGAAACCTCCAAGACTCTTTGGACCTTCCTGCATTTTGTACTTTGATTCAACCTTCAACTGAGTTCAATCAAAGCAGTCATCACCGCATCCAGAACAAGGCACAAGATAGCATCTCTACACTAAGAGACCTATAACCCTAAGGTAACCGACAGATTTGGAGATTAGAGTTAAGGTTAGGGTTAGGGTTACCTTGGATTAGAGGGAAGAAGGATGAATCCGACGAGATTGAGAAGCGTTTGACACCAGGGGACGTAGTCTAGAGGTCCCCTCCAGATCACAGAGCAATCTGGTGGCGCTGAGGAGGAACAACTCGCCGAAATGGATTCGAGCGGTGCAATGTCATTCCCCTCTACTTCCAAATAGGTCGGCAAGGAAGGAAGGTGATGTAGAAGATCAGGACGTCCTCCTCCTTCACTGGAACACGGCAAATCCGGATCGAGTCCCCAAACAGCTCCTCCTTCTTTAGCTTTTGCGGCCTACCGACGAAGGAAGATGCACGGCCTCACACACGGCACGCACGAGAATGTACAGTCACCGGCGGCGAGGAAGAAAGGCGGCAGCGCGGCGATGGAGAGAGAGAGTAGGTGATGCAGGCGCTGTCGAGAGGGAGAGGGAAAGGTTGCGGTGAAAAGTGGATCTGGAAGAGTAATCGCGCGGTGAAATGGGGAGATGGGTTAACCCTAGGGGTAAAGGAATATTCCACGGGATATGCTCAATTCCCTTTAAACTGCTCCTCTGACGAACTGAATGCTGAGTCAATAAAGATTGGAAGTTCCGAAGATTTTCTCAGAGCTTCCAAGGCTCAGAACCTCCAAAGAATTTCTCAGAGCTTCCGAAACTTAAATTCCAGAGAGTGGCAACTTTTTGTCCTTTTGAGATTTTGAACCCTTTATCAACAGAGATCTTTAGGTCATGGTCTCCTTACCCAAGTGGCTAGAAAACAAGCAATCACACACACAACTATAGCCACTTGGGACAAGTTGGGGATAAGAAAATAGATTTTAAAGCACTATTAAAATAAAGTTTTCACAAAAGCTTTTTCAAAAGAATTTTCAGAGAATATCAACATTAAGAAGCAAACAATCAAGGCATGCTAGAGATCAAGCCACGCAACGAGAATCAAGAATATTTAGTTCATTCCTCAAACTACAAAACCTTGACTCATCAAGAGGTTTAATGAAGATATCGGCTAGTTGTTTATCGGTGCTCACATAACTTAGAGCGATGTCTCCTTTGGCTTCGTGGTCTCTCAAGAAGTGATGACGGATGTATATATGTTTTGTGTGAGAATGGCTTACGGGATTGTTTGCAAGCTTTATGGCACTTTTATTGTCACACAAAAGTGGGATATGGGTAAACTGACATTCGTAATCCTTTAAGGTTTGCTTCATCCAAAGTAGTTGAGCACAACAAGTGCCAGCTGCAACATACTCAGCCTCGGCGGTGGAAAGGGCTACTGAGTTTTGCTTTTTAGAACTCCAAGACACTAGAGACCTACCAAGGAATTGGCAAGTCCCCAATGTACTCTTTCTATCTACCTTGCAATCGGCATAATCGGAATCCGAATAGCCAAGTAGATCGAAAGTGGAGCCCTTAGGATACCACAAGCCAAGGTTAGGGGTATGCACTAGATATCTCAAGATTCTCTTTACGGCCATGAGATGGCACTCTTTCGGGTTAGCTTGAAATCTAGCACACATGCACACACTAAGCATAATATCCGGCCTAGATGCACATAAGTAAAGAAGAGAGCCTATCATGGAGCGATATATACCTTTTGGTCCACAGATTTCCCTTCTTCATTGAGGTCCAAGTGTCCATTGGTAGGCATTGGAGTCTTGATGGGCTTTGCCTTGTCCATGTCAAACTTCTTAATCATATCCCTTGTGTACTTGGTTTGACATATGAATGTCCCTTCGTTTGCTTGTTTGATTTGAAATCCAAGAAAGAACTTGAGCTCACCCATCATGGACATTTCAAACCTCTTTGTCATCACCCTACTAAACTCTTCACAAAAAAATTCATTAGTACTACCAAATATTATGTCATCGACATATATTTGGCACACAAAGATATGACCATCAACTTTTCTAGTAAAGAGAGTAGCATCGGCTTTGCCTATCTCAAAGCCTTGCTTGAGGAAGAAATCCTTAAGGCATTCATACCATGCTCTTGGTGCTTGCTTGAGCCTATAGAGCGCCTTATGGAGTTTGTAGACATGATTAGGACGCTTGAGATCATCAAAACCCGGTGGTTGCTCAACATAGACTTCTTCGGAGAGTGGTCCATTGAGAAATGCACTCTTGACATCCATTTGGTATAGCTTGAAGTCGTGATGGGCAGCGAATGCAAGTAGAAACCGAATTGCTTCAAGTCTTGCAACCGGTGCATGTGTTTCTCCAAAGTCTAGTCCTTCAACTTGAGTGTACCCTTGAGCAACCAATATTGCTTTGTTCCTAAATACAATGACAAACTTAGCTTGCTTGTTTCGAAAGACCCATTTGGTGCCAATGATATTTGTATTTGTTCTTTCCACCAACTCCCACACTTGATTTCTTTCAAAGTTGTTCAACTCTTCTTGCATGGCCACCACCCAATTCGGATACTCAAGAGCTTGCTCTACCTTGATAGGTTCAAGAGAGGAAACAAACGAGTAAAATGCGCAAAAATTCTTAAGACGAGGTCGTGTTGTTACCCCTCTCCTTATGCTCCCAAGGATATTGTCAACGGGATGATCCCGTTGTATAACTTGAAGCACACGGGGATGTGATGGTCCAAGAGGTTGGTGTAGAGGTTGGTCTTCATCAGTTTCATCAGCTTGAGATTCAGGTGTAATTGCTTGAGCACCCCCTTGCTGATTAGCTTGCTGGTTCACAGTGTCTTGTGGTGCTGAGTTTCCAGACCCTGGAACCTCTAGAGAATTTCCTGAAGGTTGAGTCTTAGTAGCAGTTCCCGGAACCTCCGAGTTATTTCTCGGAACCTCCGAAGTCTGCACATCTGCTGAACCAGTGACTTCAGGCCCTTCGAGTGGTGTTGAAGCTTGGATTTGATTCTCATATTCTTCTTGTGTTTCAACTGGTCTAACATCACCTATGGCCACTGGCTTGATTGCTTCACAAGAGGGCTTCTCATTACCTACAACATTTAAGTCAACTTGCTCCACTTGACAGCCATTAGATTCATCAAAGGTCAAATCTACCATGACTTCAATCCTTTCAGTGGTTAGACTGAAGACTCGATATGCATGTGCATTAGGACCATAGCCAAGAAGAAAACCTTCGTCAACCTTTGGTGCAAACTTAGATGTTCGGGGCCTCTTGTTGAGTATGAAACATTTGCACTCAAACACTCTAAAGTAGGACACCTTAGGCTTTTTACCGGTGATAAGCTCATAGGAGGTCTTCTTGTGAAACTTGTGAAGATAGAGGCGGTTGATGGCATGGCAAGTCGTGTTGACAGCTTCGGCCCAAAAGATGTCTTGAGTCTTGTATTCGTCCAACATGGTTCTTGCCATCTCAATAAGAGTCCGGTTCTTCCTCTCAACCACCCCATTTTGTTGAGGGGTATAAGGAGCTGAAAATTCATGTTTGATGGCCTCTTCATCCATAAATTCTTCAACATTGGTGTTCCGGAATTCCGAGCCATTGTCACTTCTTACTTTCTTGATTGGTAGCTCAAGCTCCCTTTGTGCTCTCCTTATGAAGGTCTTCACCTTCCCTTGTACTTCACTCTTGTCAAACACAAAGAACACCCACGTGAAGCGAGAATAATCATCAACAATAACAAGCCATATTTGTTACCACCAATGCTTATGTAGGCCACCGGTCCAAATAGATCCATGTGAATGAGCTCCAATGGGCTTGATGTAGTGAGGATGCTATTTGGTGGGTGAGGTGCTCCTACTTGCTTTCCGGCTTGGCATGCTTTGCATATCCTATCTTTCTCAAAATGTACATTTGTTAGTCCAAGAATGTGTTCATCTTTCAAAAGTTTGGCCAAGTTCCTCATGACAACATGAGCTAGTCGGCGATGCCATAGCCAACCCATGCTAGATTTTTCCACTAAACAAGTATTGGGAGAAACCTTACTTTTGTTGAGATCAACTAGGTAAAGCCTCCCCCTCAAGCGACCCATAAGGACAATAGAGGAATCCTCTTTTCTTATGATGGACACACCCTTATCCGAGAAGTGACAATCAAAACCAATCTCACTAAGTTGTGAAATCGATAATAGATTGTAACTCAATGGATCAACATGAAGAACATTTGTAATTGAATATTTTTGAGAGATAGGGATATCACCTACACCGATAATTTCTCTTTTGTATCCCCTCCATAAGCGATAGTTTCTCTTGGTCCTTCCAAATGGAGGTAGGATGAGAACATACTCTTTTCTCCGGTCATATGATGTGTACATCCGCTATCAAGCACCCAACTTGATCCACCGGATGAGTATGCCTACAAAACAATTTAGTTCCTTCTTTTAGGTCCCCAACTTGACTTGGGGCCTTCCACGTTAGCAACCAAAACTTTAGGAACCCATAGTGATCTTTTCACATATATGTTGGACTCATTTCCAACATACGTGGCAACAACTTTTACCAAGATTGTTGAGTCTCAACACATAGCTAGGAGGTATGTCTCTAGATGCATGAGCCTTGTTCTTGTGGGGGACAATTTCCTTCTAGGCATGATTGGATGATTCTGGACCTGCAAACGAGTGTTAGATGTCTTAGAAACATGCTGGTGCTGAGCCTTGCCCTTCTTCTTTGTTCTGTCCTTACAGACCCCGGAACTTCCGAGAATTTTCTCGGAACCTCCGAGTTCTACTGTCTGTGTGACCTGAGGTTTCCAGACTCTGGAACCTCCGGGTTTTGACCTCGGAACCTCTGGACTCTAGACAGAGGGCATGTACTCATCTTCCTTGAGCACACCATTGCTCACAAACTTGATACACTCTTGGCCTTTGATAATGTCCCTTTGTCCAGTCCTTCCATTTCTATGATGACCAAGTCGATCCAAATTTCCGTTCATATTACCTTCCTTGTATTTTACCCTTTCGTTCATGCATTCTTTTGCCATGATAGAGTTGAGCCTAGTTATTTCTTTTTTTCATAGCTTCCATGTTAGCAAGGTTAGTAGCATAGGACTCAAGATCAATATTAAAGCACCTATCACAACCCTTACTAGTATAAGCACTAGAGTCACCCTTTACTTTCAAAGGATGTGAGGTGCTACTCCAAAGGAGACTATATTGCTCCTCAAGCTCTTCATTCCTTGACTTGAGAGAATTACATTGAGCTTGAGAGGCAGCAAGGTCTTCCTTGAGAGTAGCTATGACACTCTCCGCTTGGTTAACTTCCAAACGCAAAGCCTCAAGCTCACTTCTTTCAGATGTAAGAGTGTCTTGGGTTTTCTCTAGTTCAACTATCAACCTAGCCATAAAATCTCTAGATTGATTATCCATCTCACTAACAAGTTGGTTTCATTCCTCATCACTAGATTCATCACTAGAGTTCATCTTCGACTCATCACTAGGTGGAGGAGAGGGTTTTGAGTTAATTTTTACCTTCTCACCCTTGGCCATGAGGCAATGAATGGATGAGCTCTCTTCATCATCGGTCAAGTTGTTGAACAACCTTGAGGTAGAAGGGGGCTTCTTGATAGCTACGATTGCAATTTTCTTCCCTTCCCCTTCACTAGAGCTCTCATCTCTGAAATTCCATTCATGACCAATATGAGCTTCTCCACTATAGTTTCTTCTCTTGTGATGTGGTTTTTGATCTTTCTTGTAACTCCCCTTGCCCTTGTCATTCTTGTTTTCTCTCTTCTCTTTAGGGCAATCCGCAATGAAGTGCTCGGTGCTTCCACAATTGTAGCAAGTTCTCTTTTTCTTGTTGGGAAACTTCCTCTTGGCAAACTTGTAACCTTGCTTCTTCAAGCATCTTTTATATGTCTTCATGAACAAGGGCATGTCCCCAATCTCAACATGAGAGTCTTCATCTTCATCTTCACTTGAGTCACTTGTAGATCTCTCTACTTCCACTTTCTTTGATTTTGACTTGGAGGGCTTGGATGGAGTAGAATGCTTGGATGAAGTAGAGGGATTGCTTGACTTGTAGGAATGGAGAGCAACCTTTTTTACTTTCAAGTTGTTCAACTTAGCTTCTAGCTCACCAATCTTCTTTCTATGTTGGATTCCCTTATCCATGAGCTCATGAGTAAGAATTCTCCCATAAACATCATTTGGAGAGAACTCCTCAAATCTCTTCTTCTCTCTAATCAAGGTGACTAGAGTAGGATTTCTTGGAGCAAAGGCCTCCCACATCACCTTCACAACAAAGTGGTCATCCAACTCATCACCACCTAGGCCTCTTATCTTCCCAACTATGACCATCAACCTATCAAACATCTCTTGTGGCCCTTCTCCATCAAAGATAGTGAATCTATTGAGTTTGGCCATCAATATGTTGATCTTAGATTTCTTGACCTTGTTAACACCCTCATGAGCAATGTGGAGGATGTCCCAAATCTTTTTGGAAATCTCTAGTCCACTAACACGATTGTACTCTTGGGCATTCAAGGCACTAAGGAGTATGCTTGTTGCTTGAGCATTCCTCCTAATGTTGTGATGATCACGTGGTGTGAGGTTTCCAAAGTCTTTGGATCATCAAAACCTACACACACAATATTCCACAATTCTAAGCTCAAGCCGGTTAGATAAGCTTTCATCATATGCTTCCATTTAGCAAAGTTAGTCCCATCAAATTGGGGTAACTTGCCAACAGGTATGGTCACATCATCCTTGGATTTAGTATCCAAAGAATCATAGTTAAAGGATACGCTTCTATAGTCATTCTTTGACTTGGCCTTGGGCTTGATTGTTCTCTTGGGAATTCTTGTGCCATAGTACTCATCATCCCCATCTCCATTCTCACTAGATGAAGACGATGATGAAGATGGTGATGGAGATGGTGAAGGTGTTCTCTTTCTTCTCTTCTTTTCTTCCTTCTTCCTTTTCTTCTTCTTTTCTTGCTTGCTATCCTCTTTCTTCTTTTCTTCTTCCTTCTCTTTCTTCTTGTCCTCTTTCTTGCTTTTCTTGCCATTGTCCTTGGAGCTTTATTTAACTGCCTTCTTGCTTGTCGAACTTCTTTTGAGCTGAGGTGTTGCCTACCTCCGAGGCATCACCTTCAACTTCACTTGGTAAGCCTTCAAATTCCTCCTCCTCTTGCTTGTCATCTCCACTTGCCATATCCTTAAACAGTTAAGTGTTTGCAAGGATAATCGGCTCTGATACCAATTGAAAGGATCGAGGCAATATGGCCTAGAGGGAGGGTGAATAGGCCTGCACACAAATTTAAACTTTTTCTGCAAAGTAACTGTCAGGGTTCGGAACTTGTGAGATTATTTCCAGAACCTCCGAACGGGGCAACCTCCGAAAATAATCACAGAACTTCTGAGATCTGTTCAGAGAGGATATGAGAAATACTACAGATTACTTGATGAAAAATAGATCTAGAAAATTCTAGGAGATACTTAGGGCCTAGCAAGATGATTACAAAGCAAAGAACCAACTAGAGAACTACCAACAAGTAGATCAGAGACAAACACTAATAGATCTAGTCAAGAACAAGCATGAACATGGATGAGCAAGCATATAAATCAAAGCACACACGAGACACGATTTATCCCGTGGTTCAGCTCGCCACAAAGCCTTGCTTACGTCCACGTTGTTGAGGAAGCCACAAAGGCTAAGGACCACTAAGATCCACTCCTCTCTCTCACCTCTCACTTTGGGTAATAGGTGGAGACTTTCCACTAGATTCACAAGGGGTAATACAAACACCTTGGAGCTTCCACAAATCAGGTTGGAGAGCTTCCAAGAACCTCTAGCCGTCTAGGAGCAAGGCTCCAAGAGTAAAAGATCCACCAAGCTTGCTAAAACTTCTCGAAGTGCTCAAGAACAAGGGAACAAGGATTTAGAAGAGAGTAGGTTTGGAGTCAATGCTAGGTGAGAGAATGAGGTTAGCAGCAGTTACTGTTCGGGGAAGAAGAGAGGATGACCGTTGGGGGACCAAGGTGTATAAATACCCCTAGATCCAGAACAGTAACGGTCATATTTCAAAGTTCGGAACCTACGAGAAAAATCTCGGAACTTCTAAACTCTGAAACCTCTGCTGACTGTAGCCCATACGGTCGGAACCTCCGAGATAAAACTCGGAGCCTCCGAACACAGGAACCACTGGGGCAAAACAGCAGCAGGTCTCTCTTTCCAAAGGAATGGGTTAGGATTAGGATAGATGTCATATGAGCACTTGAATCCACCCTAACTCACCATTAGTATCCCTCTTGATAGTACGGCTTGTCCTATACTCAAATTCAAAAGATAAAATAAATAAACTTCTCCAAAGAGCATAGGAAACCTTCTTCATGTAATTGAGGGGTCTTCTTTCTTTCTTTTGCACCCGCAAGACATTCTTGTACTGCATAATATACTCAAAGGCTCATTAGCTCTTTAATTGTGTGGTCAACATCACCAAAACCCTCATAGGGCTTGATTGGTCTTACATCAATGGCCATGTTTTCATCTCTGGCCTGGTTGTGTTCGATGTTTCCATGGTTGTCATGAATCCATTTTTGTCCTCATTTTGTTATTTGCAACTAGTTTCCATTATGCTCCAGGTCAAGGTCATATGAAACAAAAAATATCTGAGGCAAACCCTTTTCTCTACTTTTTGTTGATCTTGTGATATTATTCTACCTACTTTGATTCTAATTTTCTTCCAATATTTTGTCATTCAACCAATGATGTAATAAGTAATGCTACAAATTCTGTGGATGATTATATGATGTTGATTATGTTGTACCTATCATGTTTACATCTCCCTCTTTTGATTAAGATGCAATTTGTGTATGCTTGTCTTGGGCCTGGCTCATCTCAGCCACCCTACCAAACATGATCTGGGCTGGGCAGTTGGTGGCGGTTGGGCTGTGAGCCAGGCTCGTTGTGAGGTCGCAAACATGACCTCGCCTCAGCCGGGTTGATGGGGTGCAGGCACGCAAACAGCCGCAGGTGGCCGACCTAGGACAGGTCTAACCGGGCCTGGACCAGTTGAGCTTGCCAGGCCAGCGGCGGCCAGGGTCGCAAACATGCCCCGAGAGTCCGAGACAGAGAGAAGATTAGAAGAGAAGACCGAGAGGTGAGTCGCGAGAGGAAGATGGCAGCGTAGGGCGCCTGATACGTTTCGTGATCTGCATTCCTACTTCCATTGGGCCACCATGACATAGTCACTTAAGCCCAAAGGGGAAACGCTCAACACAGATGGTCTTTAGAAGACAACACACTAGCGCAGGGTAACAGTTTGTAGGTACTACATGGCTAAGGCTGAGTGTCTTACTAATCTGTTTGCATTTTGTCAAGTTCTTGATATCTTGATGATTTATTACAAAATACTAAATGGCTCATGGGTGAAACATCTATGCATTTGTGTTTGTGGGCTACAGATTAGAGGGTTAGGATTTAACCTAAGAAAGTTTCTAAGTTTTTCTTTTAGAAGAGTGTAGAACCATGGAAGAGTATGGAACCATAGACAATTGTGCCTTCCTAGCGTTATAAATAAAGAGCCCCTTCGTTCCATGCCACATACTCACAACCTCGCTTCATCAAACCTTGACTTGACCACTAGCATTTTTTTAGTATTTAGTAGTTATCTTCAAAGTCATTGATATTTTTTATTTAATTTCATTATTTTTAATCGGTGAAATAAGAAGATATATATACTTAATTATATTCTTGTGTTCAACTGTTAGGAAATATAACTTCATTAACAAAAAGTGAAAGAAGTAAAAAAACTTAAATTGTTCAAACTCAAAATAGTGCTCTTAGGTGGATAATGATAAAAATTAGTATGATAAAATGAACACTAATGAGACTTACACTTTAGAAAATTGATAAGTAAATCATAAATACAGACTCTCATTTTATATTTCGCATCGGAGTCTCAAAAACTTTGGTACAAGCTTATAGTAATTGTTCGATTACCAATGTACACCCAATTTTCAAATTCTGCGTCCGCCATTAGTCACTCCTAACTCTCGGTCACAATCACTTTCCTCCTCGGCCACGGCCATGATCTCACACGCCAGAAAAAATGAAGGCGTCTTGCCTAAGTTGGCCTGCGCTGCTCTCCTCTGGGAGCTCCTCTTCTACAATCCCACTAGGTTACTTATCATGGAGATACGTTGGCTTCCTTCTCAAGCTATTGCAGCGCTCGGTCTCCTCCCTCCGAATCGCCACAACTTCATGCAGACAAGGCACCAAGCATGTATGACGTGAAGGTGATGACAGAAATCGTGCAACCAGGATACAAGGGTGGCCTACAGGGGCTTGCTGGAATGATGAGAACAGAAAGGATTGGAGATGCTCACCAAGTTAGTTCATATGTTGTTTTGACAATGGCATGTTTCTCGGAACTTCAATAGCTGCATTCAGGTTAGGTTGTTGTGTCGGCGTGGGCTGTTGTCTTGCCTTCCACCATGTGATTCTGAAATCTTGGAATTTCGATGATGAAGCTCGCTGAATTACAGAGCTTGTAGCTAACAATTTCAGCGCCATCATGTGTGACATGACTTTGCTAGGGCTGAGTGCTCTCTCATTGTTGGCGTGAGATGCTCGTCGTGAGTATGAATTAGTGAAGGGGTGCTGACACAGAGGCTGGTGATGTTGGAGAAGTTGTTGTGGCCTTCGCAAATGCTGAAGGCTTGCTGGGGTGGGGATGCCTCTGGAAGTTCAATTTTGACTTGGGCGATGCATCTTTGAAGATGGAATGTCGACTTTGAAACAACAATGTGCGCCAGCAAAGTTCTGGGCTCCGAAACAGCATGTGGTGCCTTGCACCGCTCAAACACGATGTGGTTAGCCTGCCACGGGCGTTATGGATTCGCTTGGTTGATGAAGTCATTTCTTTCACCGCTATATCTCCCAGAGCAGATGGATAACTACTTGCAGATGTGAGCAGCTCTTTGGCCGTCGCTCTACGATGTAGGCCTTATCGCTCACTAGTGCGTTGGCATCCAGTTTCGTGCTCCGGGCTGCAAGGGGAAGGTCCGGGATATTGCTCGTTCTCTTAAGTTACCGGTTGCAGAAGACTTGGCAAGTTCATCGATCGATGGAGCGGACAGAGCCCTGCTTCTGCTGAAGTGCTTCCGCAAGGTATCATCCCTCCCAGAGTTCAATCGCGTGGCCTGTCAGGAGCACAGCTATGTTCTGCTGCTGTTGGGCATGCTCAGAGCGTTCTGATGCGTGACTTACAGGTCCCTACATTTGTCAATTGGTTGTGTGATGTTATGTGATTGTCTCTCTGTAGATTGGATGTGCAGTAATGTTGTGTGATGATATGTGATTGTCTCTCTGCAGATTGGATGTGCAGTAATGTTGTGTGATGATATGTGATGTCTCTCTGCAGATTGGATGTGCAGTAATGTTTCAGACAATCTGTTTGATCGTCGGTAGAAAATAAAAAAAAGGTATGGTGGAATGTATTCGTTTTGCTACGTACATTGTCGTGTATACACTTGTCGAAACATATTGGTTTCTTTCGTTTGTGTGTGCTGCTGGTTCTTTATTTGGTGTTGGAATAAACCACGCCTGGGGTCTGTCCATGGCGTGGAGAGTCCGTGTCAGCGCGTACGGCGCGCGTGTCGAATTCACCGTGTGTGTGCAGGTGTTCGTGGTGTTTAGTTCGTTAGGGTTGATCTTGTTCAGGGAGTCAGGGGTGAGTGGTGGTGCTCGAGTATGTGCTCGGGTCGGAGTCGTGAGTCGTGACGGTGCTCGAGATGGAACGCAGGTGTGGCCGCGTTCCGGGACGCCAAGGTGGAGCATGCTCGTTCTGTCAAGAGGAAGCAGCAGGAGTCCAAGCTCGTGGTGGATGCCGACTACGTGCATGAGTGTGTGCTCATGTTGGGGCGCGTCGTGCGCAGAGACATGGCGGTGCACCAGGTTAGTGCCGGTGCGGCCGCGCGTCGCGGCGAGTTTGGGTCCAGCCCGTGCTGTTCGTGCGGCAAGCAGTTGGAAGATGCTGAATTGGCGGGCGTGGCATGCATGCGCAGCGGAGGGAGGCGCGACTGGGCGAATGAGTTGAAGACCTGTTCTTGCGGAGGAGCAGTAGCTCACGACGCAGAGGAGGCCAGGTCACTCGGGAACGCCATCGTGCGCGCCGTGCTCGCTGTGTGCGTGGTGTGTGTGCTGTTCTGGCTATATATGGCCATGGAACCCCCCTGTATCAGTTGAGTTGTGTTGCTAGAGTTGAATAGAGTGCCAACATACAGGCCGTTCGAGCGGCCGGGGCGTTCGGCGCCATTACCCGTGTGTGCACTGTTCATCTTCAACCTCTCGCCGGCGTTCGTGCGCGGGTGAGAGTGAGCGTTTCGAGGGCTCCAACTCCAACATTTGGCTGCTGGGTTGAACTGAAATAAGCGTGCTCGCTTTTTGTGTTTCGGGAGTTCCGGACTTCCGGTTCTGTATTCGGGTGTGTATACACTTGTCGAAACATATTAGTTTCTTTCGTTTGTGTGTGCTGCTGGTTCTTTATTTGGCTGCTGGGCTGAACTGAAACAAGCGTGCTCGCTTTTTGTGTTTCCGGAGTTCCGGACTTCCGGTTCTGTATTCGGGTGGCGGGTGCTGAACTCAAGCGCACTCGCTGGTCCTGGAATGTGCTGCGTGAAGGCTGGTATACTTGTAGTCTGGTACGTATTCTCTTTCATATGATCAGTGACCGATATCGAGCAACGGTTGCCTGGCCCAAGACGGTATCCAGCGTCACAAAATTCACGCACATACATAGGAGTAACTATCACTGCATGCTTAGTCACGAGTGTGCCAGACTGCTTGCAAAAATGAAAAGAGAAAATGAAAGAAAACACCTACTCCCCTCTATCCCTCATTGTTGGTCGCTAGGAAAGTGTGACTATGAGGGGAATCACAATTTTTTGATGATCAACAAAAAGGGACAGAGGGAGCAAGGCATTGAGGGCTCAACAACAGGGAGCAGCTGTGTCCTACTCGCCATCTGCTCAACTTCAAGAAACTGCTATCTCAACTTATTGTCTCATTGATCTCGAAACAAAAAAAGAATACAAACATTGCAAAGCCCCACCTTATGGTCAGTGGTGTGAAACAGATCAATGCACTCATCCTTTTATTTGATGATGCACTCGACAAAAAATGCACATGCCAAACAGAAACACCTGTAAGGTCTACACGGTTCCAAAAAATTCTGTAGGCGAAAAACACCACCTGACCTGCTTCTTGGTCAAACACATCAATTACAACACTATAGAGCAGTTCGATGCTGCAAAGCTAAGGCCAAAACCATGTACCACCAAGTTATTACTGTCGCCAACTGACACATGGCCTCAGTGATGCTCATCTTCATCGTCGTCATGCCCATCTGGATCACCTCCATCACCAATGACCTTGAGCTGCACAAAGTAAACAAAAAATAAAGAATGTTTAGCCACTGCTAACAGAGCAAAATCAATTGTCATCTTCAATACAGTAATAATCAGCCAAGGTGTTGAGTTACCACAAAGTATTGCGAGCAGACAGGACACTCATGTGGTTTATCCTTTTCCAACCAAAACCAGACAACATCATGTTCATCCTCTGCAATAAGCCCAATGGTAGAATTAAAGCCCAGTTATGGTGAGTTACATATTTAACAATTAGAACCAACATATATGGTTAGCCTTGATGTACCTCCTTCACCACCAGGACAGCCAACTATTCTCTTGTTATAGTAGGATTCTATCACAGCTGGTTCCTCCTGCAGGCAAGACATTCAAATGAACATAGTTGGAAGATATATTCAGCTGGTTCCAAAACCAAAATATAAGAGAGTGATCAAGTATCTCCACATATCTAGACTAAATATCAAGGCAATGTCAGACATAGTTTACATTGGAGGACAAGCCTGGGACTGAAGAATAGGAACAGCAGTGCCACAATATCCTCATGTCGTGTAAAAAATTTTCAATGTATGTTTTCTTGGGTTGCATGCTTACCTCTGTAATTCCCTAGCTAAGTTTATATACTAAGCCTACCTATCACTGAAAGGGCTCCTTGCCTCATTTAGTTAACATGAGCACCAGATGCCATACAGTGTGTTCAACCACAGCATGATCAAACTACATCCTTAAACAAAGAACATTGGAGTCTGCATGAATTCAGCATGAGAGAGCAGGAAGTTGATGGATTGTAATTGAAAACATGGTTCTTATGGCGTCGCCTAGGCGCTGGTCGCCATGGAAAACAGGCCGCCTTATGCGCCTAGGCGTCGCCTAGGCGGTAAGGCGCCCAGAAGTTTTCATGGACACCTAGGCGCCATAAGAACCATGGTTGAAAACATCTAAGTGCACTCCATAACAAACAATATGCTCCACAACAAGCAATGAACAAACCAAGCCTGAAACTTAATGCAAGTACAAGTGACAGTTCAGTGCATGTATGACCAACCAATGGTGTATTTAGAAAAGCTAACGAAACTTAAGCATGATAAATTTCAATTAATTTATAATTTGCTATGCCCCTGCATATTCAGTACTTTATGTCATCCAGAACGATTGAGCAATCTTGCGTCATAGCCCATAGGAAGTCAGGTATGCAAAACCAAAATAGATGGGGAAGGACTGCTCAAGAACTTCCACATATCTAGACTAAATATACAGGCAATGTCAGTACCCAGAACGCATAGGAGGGCATGCCTACGGCTAGCCTAGGATTGAAAAATAGCAAAACCACAAACAAGTGTAAAACACAGACTGCATCTGTTATGCATGAAAACAGATCTGTTATGTTTATGCTTTGCCTTCACAGTTGCCTAGCTAAGTGGTACACTACATGTCTACATCCGCGTTATCTACCAGGTCCATATTAGCTAACAGGAGTAGCCCGTGTACTTAGGGCTGGACAAAAAAGTCGAAGCTCGTTAGCTCGCTCGGCTCGTGGCTGAATCGCTCGTCTCGTTAGGATATCGAGCCGAGCGAGCTCAGTTTTTAGCTCGGTAGCTATATGAGCCAAGCCGAGCCAGCTCGCAAGCCGCTCATGAGCCAATCGAGCCACCCCTCCGAGCCACAGTCCAGCACAATTCCAGGCGTCCGCACTTCAGTTGTGGCCCACGAGCCTAACACACAGCCCAGCAGCCCAACACTCAGACATGAGCACAACCGCACTAGGCCACAGACCCACGGTCAAACCCTACACGGGACCACGGTGTGAGTCCATGACTCCATCTCGGAGAGATCCAGACCGTCGCCGGCTGGCACACGCCAGGTCGCGACTCACGAGTGCGACCTTCCTGGGACGGAGGCACCGAGCGAGCGGCCGGACGGACGAGGCACCTGTGCCAGCAGACGACGGTCGTGAGTTCTTGACTCCTTGGCCTCACTCGATCCTTCCCTCCTCTCTCCGTTTTTCCTCAGGATCTTTTGTCAATTGTCGAACTGGTGCTCGGCGTGAGCCAAACGAGCAGGCTCAAGCTTATTCCCGAGTCGAGCCGAGCTAGCTTTTGAACTCGTTAGGGATAACGAGTCAAGCCGAGCCGAGCCGGCTCAATATCCAGCCCTACATGTACTAAAGTGTACAAGACAGTGCACCACCTCAGCTTGGAAGGAATAGGAAGTTAAAAAATCGAAGCACACTCCACAACTAGCACTTATACCTAATGCAAACCTCCAATTAACAAGCCGGTTATAAGCTACCTTGGGACTTCATTTTCACCATCTCATGTATGGCTGACTGATGGTGTATTAGAACAACTCCTTCAGGCAATGCAGTTTAAGCATGATAACATTTCAAATACTCGATAAGCTGCTATACTATATGAGTAACAAAAGATGCATCTGGCGAGTCAAAAATGTGTTACTTACAAACATGCTAGATTTACGTGATACACCATAAGTTACGAACATGCTAGAGCTGCATGATACTACATCATTAGTTGATGCAAGGAAACAACTAGTGTGCACGTTTTTGTCTCGAGGCTATCACAAATTGAACCACTTGGCACTGGCAGGGTGGGTAGAGATGAATCGGACTTGCATTTTCTATACCACATAACACAGTCAGTGTTATTCTACAAACTCAGGCATCGCAGATAACAGATTTCAGAGCAGCAATCAACTCACCTTAGTGCCGAAGGGGCCGACGGGAGGATCCATGTCGAACCTCTTCTTCCCCTGGATAAGCACGCCACAGATTCAGGTCAAAATGCCGCCGCAGCCCCATATAAAATGTAAACGCAAACCGCGACACTCCTCACCTGGAGCTCCGCCTCGAGCTCCTCGCGCTCCAGCCCCGTGGCGATCGGCATGACATCCTCGACCTTGGTCGGCGCCGGCTTGTCATCTGCGCACCCACAGGGGCACCGATCAGAACAAGCCGCCGGGGGAGAGCCGGGGAACAGCCGGAGATCTGAGGGCCGGGCCGGGCCGGGGGCGCTTACCAGGAGATGAGAGGAGGGGCGATGTGCGCCGGAACGCGGCCGGCGCCGTGGAGAGGGGCGCGGCGCGGGCGCAGGACGACGACGTGGCGGCGGCGGCGGCGCGCCGGAGGGAGGGCGCTAGGGTTTGGAGGCGGCGCCACATGGCGGCCGTGGTGGTGGTGTTCTCGGGTCGCCCCTCGCGGAGGTGGGGTGATGCCGGGGTTGTCAGTAGTGTGGGCGCGCACAGGAGTGAGGCGGGTTTTGCAATCCGCCGTCGCTATAGGGAAAACGTAATTATGAGCCCGAGGCAATTCACGGGCAACGTTGCGCTTGCGCGCCAGCGCCACCTCTCACCGATCAGAAAACGGTAAAACCCCACTGGGGTTGAGATGGTGCGGCGCACCCGTGGCGCCTTGCCCCTCCTCATCTCATGTTCTCATCACGTCGTCGACGTCAAGTCGTCAACCACCTTGGGACACTGAGCAACTCCTCGGCGCGATCAACTGGCGTCGCAGCGCAATGTGCTATGTGCCCAAGCGCGGGCTCCAACCAGGCAACCATGAACGACGGCAGGGGCAGTGGGAGCCGTTTCGTGCAGCGATGCAGATCAGAGCGGCCGGTACCAGTGCAGGAGCAGGGTCGTAGCTCTTGCAGGCTGCAGCGTTGCGAGCCCACAGGATTCCTCCACGGACCACGGTGGTATGCAAAGCGGCCTGGTCGACCAGGCAACAAATGTACGTGCACACTACTTGCTCGACGGAAGGCCTGAACGGTGAGAAACTGTCTTGAGTTTATTGGTTCTTTTCTTTAATTTTTTTCGAATGCATTGACTTTCGTCTCTGTTGTGATCTTTTTCTTGCATTTCGAAATGAACAATATCATTACGAATCAAATTGTCCTATATCTGCAACCCCAAAGACAGTGACATGCACGCCCCATACACCCATCCGTTTATAATCCCTTGGAGAGAAGCTAAACAGAATCTTTGCCGGGGTAACCTCCACGGAGAAGAAAATGTGGTTTCTTGCCAAATCTCAACTGTTCGATGCTCTTCTCTGCAGTGCTTGACCTTGACATCTATACATTGGCATTCTACACTCTAGTAACTCTACGTTGCATAGACCACATCAAAGAGATAACGTCTTTGATTCTTCCACCCTTAATGACTTTTCGTACGTGTTTTTTTTCACATTACGAATTCAGCCTTTCAGAGTCACAGCAAATAGCTAGAATTTCCTGCCTGGAAAGCAGTGTGTCTAGAAGACATGACATTCCTTGAGCATCTTGCATCGCACATCTTTATTGATTGAATGATGTGAAAGGTGATGTATTCCCTTTCAGCTTGGGCTGCAATCTGAGCCCGATTGTTTCATCCGAACATGAAGGAGCCATCAGTTGGGATCACTAAGTTTACAGTAGATGCTCAAGTTGGAAACGTGGTGAGTTCCTCTTTTATTTGGATGCTGAATTGTCATGCTCATGGATATATGCACCACACCACATATTGTGAACATTACAGAATAGGAAGTAATTGCTCAATGACAAATATTATATTCGATTCTATCTTCTGCTGGTGCAATGCACCCAGAAGCAGCACTGTTGCTATTGCCAAGTTGTGGTATCCACATACCTACCCGCAAGGCTACATAATCACTCATTAGTCACGTTCTACAAACCACCAGTTTGGATCTGGTGAGAATATAATGCTACAGTTACCAGTTAACACTGTTGAAAATTTTATGGAGCTTTGACAAAGTTTGCTTAGGCTTCACTATGAGAGTCAGGTTATAGTTGAATCGCATTGCAAAAGAAAAGTTGACTAAAAGGTTATATAATATTTGAATGTATATTTCATGGGCCCATACACATGCTGTAAACCTGTTAGGCTGTAACTTCCAGTATTATCCTACCATCACCCACAGATTATGATGGTCCATGTCACAACCTCAAATCCCCAGCTGAATGACTTTACTTTGTTTTGGTTTATCTCATATTGATCGCAGGATAAATTCTGCACTACGCTGAATGTAACATTACTTTGCATTTATTATCTTTTCCAGAAACTTTTCAGAAGTCCTAGAATGAAGACAAAATGGAAGAACAGCATGGATGTTAAAAATGATAACAAAGAGCAAGTAATTTACATGAATATATAACTGTATGAAATAGAAAGAGGAGAAGGAGATGTTAATTTAGAATTTCTGGAGAGATCGAGCCATGCAATAAGGAGCATGATAATTCCATCTCATTTACTTCCAAAGGCATAATTCCTCGGATAACAGTGGCCACACATTCGCTCTTGCATTTTGGAAGTTGACTTCTGTTGAGCCTTGATGTGGACTTGTTCTTACAGTGAGTATTCTTTACTTTAAAATTTATTCAGTGATCTGGCCTTAGTGGGAGCTGAATATGGAAACTGTACCTAACTGCATATGCAATAAGAAACTTGCTTACACAGAAATTGCACTCACAATTATTCCCTCTGAAAGGTGCACATAATTTGTGTTAAGACTGGTAATATGTAAATCTATTAAGCATGGAGTAAGAACGTTTAAAGGATTTACGATTTTTCTATCTTGGCATCTTCCCTAACTGTATGCTTTTAGGTTTTGAGTAACGACAAATCTGATATTTTGTCCATGTTCCCTTTTGAGAACCTTTTTTCTGTCCTTACAGAAAATCACTTTTCATAGGAACATGTGCAATATATGCATAGGGAAGAATATGCAGGCTTCTAGTACTAGGGCATAACACAATAATGCCTATAATTTGTAGTGTGAAAAAAGCTAGATCAGGTGGCTGGTGAACATGTCCCATGAAGTAGCTTCATTTAAGCTCGATGTAAACTCAAACCTCTGATGCTAATGTAGGGACAAAAATCACACATAGCTCACATATTTTGGCTTGAACTGCCTCCCACATTGCCCATCCCAATCATTAGAAAATGAAAAAGGGAATGGAATGTGATTCCTACTGTCTGTAGTGGAGCTGGCACACACAAAAAATGAAAAGAAAACATCAAGCCATTTTGTTTTCATCATTTGCTCTACCATTATCAGTTTTCCCTGAGTTTGCTGAAGTTTTCATAGATATAAGTTTATTTTAAGTTTATTTTAAACTTTTTTGTTTTCTAATCACCTCCTAAATGTTTATTGTGGAGAAAGAATCATCTTCCCTCCAGTTCCTAAAGCAACAGGAATATTTGCAAAGGTTTACAACTTTCCCAGCAAGAAAACCTAGAGTAGAATAGAAAATAGCTCAAGAGGGAGAGAAAAAATGTTGATGAGTAACATTTCTTCACAGTGCCAATTATTTTAAACAAGATCTAGTTTCTCCACACAAATGAAGTTAAGTTTGAGAGTTTTTATATATAGTCTGAAAAAATATCAACGCTTTGCAATATTGGTCAATTGAGAGCTAGCGAGACAGATGGTGTGCAGAACATCTTTGTTACAGAACCTTGGAGTTAAAGATAATAATTTTGCAGTTATTTTCATTTTCATTATAGTAAAAGTACTTATGTAAAATCTCATCTTGGTGTACTTCTGTTAGTACATGTATCATCATGAAGAGTGTAATCACGTATATGCTGCAAGTGGGCTTGCATTTCTGCCTGATTTGGTTCCCATATCCATGCTGATTCGGCACTGAGATTCGATAGATGTCTTGCTACATAATCATCCTTTTTGAGCTCTTTACTGTATCCTGTTCGTATATCAATTGCAAGTTACAATAGAAAATTCTTTCAATATTGTTTTCCACGTGAAATTCTGCCACCCGAGTGATTTTCGGTAGGCCTTGTGGACGGGTAATGCTTCCAGCTAAAAACTTCGGCAGTTTCATCCATTTAAAATTTTAGCAATGATGACAAAAGAAAAGCTTCACGATTAGAAAATAAGTTGACTTGTGTTTATTCCTTACAAATTTGTTTTGAGTTTATCACATAAGGAGCTGCGTGGATTTGTGGGCAGAAGACAGTGCGCATTAATACTCCATGCAGCAGAGAAATGTTTGGTGACTGCAAAATAGAGAAAGGAGAAGAGAATATTTTTTTGTATTAGGTTCCTTCTCCACTTCCAAAGATGCATCTTACTAACCTATGTGCAAAATGCATTTTCATGAAATGATCAAGTGCCACTGCCACCCTCATTATGTATCTCTGTGTGCAACTCTCTGCGTGCAGGATGCTTCACTGTAGAGCAAAAGCCTTTAATCTTTTTATCCTTCTCCTGTCATAAGATTTTCAGAATCCAGACTCTCCTCTATAACAGCTTGCAGAGCACGGTGTGAAAGTGCACACTTCCATGCGCTGCAGATTCAAGGATTTTTTTTCGACATATATTCCCCTCTCATAGCTTTCACTATAAATACAGGCCAACTGGGGTTGTGCACTTCACAATTCCAAACCTTCAGACTTCAAGAAGTACCAGAGCCCAGAAGCATCAGTATTCAGCACACAGTGCACTTGTTGCAGAACTTTAGAAGAGAACACGCAATGAGTTATTACGGCAGCAGCTCTTCTGGTAAACTGTCTGGTTCCTTTCTCCATTAGCCTGGCGCTCTGATCTACCATTGATGCCAACACATTATCCTACATGAATGATCAATCATTCAGGTGGACGAAGTGGTAGGAGAGTCGACTATGGAAGAACATATGTGGTGAGGCCAAAGGGAAGGCACCTAGCCACCATTGTGTGGCTCCATGGCCTAGGTGACAATGGTGCAAGGTAGCAGCTTATTGCTAGGCTCATAACTACTACTGTTTTTCTTAAATTTCTTACTTATTCATATGATGGTCCTTCATGCATGCTATCTCGTGCAACTGTCATATGGATGCAAGAAACTACACTTGTCAAACAAGCAAAGATGAGAGAACTAGATTTGCACAGTGTCAATGCAAAAACTTTATTCCTTTTGCTAGAAATGATTCAAGTGGCCTCCTTTTTGTCTCTCTGCGCATGCATATATTCCTAGTATTGCTTTGCTCAAAGTACATAATTTTCTCACACCTATTGCACACCTAACCACCTTTTGTGCTATAAAAGACACTTGTAATGCTTTCTTGCTTTCCATTCGAATGAATAGAATTGTGAAATACTTCTTGGTCTGAGCTAATAATATAGAAGCTGGGATAATAGCATACACATTTGCATAATTAGAAGTTTGTATGAGGCAAGATTCCTAATTTACGGTGCCTGCATGCACAAACCATGTAAAAAAACTCCATAGTTTATGACAAGGGACTAAATTGCAGTATCTTAGTCTTGTCATCCACTATCAGACTTTCTATCGGTTACAATGTGCTTTGGAAAAATAAAATCAGCTGATAGTAAGCCTGAATATTACTTAGTTTGGTACGGCATTTTAGGAGTATGTTCCAAGTTTGTATATTAGTCTAGCTTCTGATGTTTTTTACCCACTTACTCTTAATTTTCTGGTACCACAAGGAAAAGAAGACATCAGCACCTGAGCTTCTTGTGTGTAACTTTTTTTATTATTTATTGATTGTTTACTCTCTCTAGATAATCTAAGAAATGAAGGTTTACCTCTTCAACTTGCTGTCAAAAATTTTGGTTCAGTACTGAATTATTCCTCTTAAGTGTTTTGTTTATCAATCTTTAGTTCCAGATGTTCTTTTCTCCACCCTGCACATCTTTTGTGTTGCTGGTACTTTCAGACAACACGTGATGCTTATATAGTGTGGTGCAATCTACAGAATTTGAGACGACCTGGAATGGAATACCTTTACCAGTTGCTGCTCCAATGCTTTTCCTGATACATGAACTGATTGATTTCCTTTTCCTTCTTATAATCATTCTGCTTTTTTTTCAGCTGGTCCCAGCTCCTGGATTCTCTTCCTCTGCCAAATGTAAGCATCTATGCCTTGTACTTGAAGCACACATCAATAGATATGGACACACATACACCTTGTCTTATTCCCGAACCATCATGCAACAGTTTCAGCATTTGTAATAGTCTTCTGAAAATAAGAGCATTGTGACTTATTTTGCTCAGTATGTTGGGCAGCTGTTCTTACTGCAACAAAGTTTATTTACTCTGAACTCTGAAGCTTATGTTCATGTAGATCAAGTGGATATGTCCCACAGCAGCAACCCGTCCTGTCGCGGCATTTGGTGGATTCCCTTGCACAGCATGTGAGTTTCTTTCATGGAACATATCAAAGAACTGTCTACATACCCTGAACTCTGAAGCATAAGAGTGCTATGGTTATCTAAACCCTGCAGCCTGAAAAAAATGTTTGATAACTCGGGAACTAAAACAGGGTTCGATGTTGAGGACACATCAATTGATGGACGTGATGACACTGAGGGACTGGATGCTTCAGCTGCACACATTGCAAACCTGCTGTCTTCTGAGCCATCTGATGGTACTAATCCCGGGATCATATCACCTGATCCTTGAAAAAACGCTAGGCCTCATAATATAGTTTTCTGTTTGATAAATCTAAGTCGTAAGTAGTAAATGTATTTATAAGGACGTGTGCAAATCTGCATATTTGGATGAAATAATTGCTCTCTACTTTTTGTAGAGGTGCTCTCTACTCTTCATTTTATTAATGTTCAGAAAACGTGGGTGCAGTGAAGCTTGGGATTGGTGGTTTCAGCATGGGCGCCGCCGTAGCCCTCCATTCCGCAGCATGCTATGCTCACGGAAAATTTACAAGTGGAATCCCCTATCCAATCACACTCAATGCAGTCATCAGTTTGAGTGGCTGGCTCCCTTGCTCAAGGTCACCTTGCAGAGATAATCTTTGTCAAGCATTTGCTACTGTTTTTCAGCAGTTTCTGAAATCCTAATGTTCTTTATATATTGTTTAGAACCCTGAGAGGCAAGATGGAGAGTTCACACATTTCTACAAGAAGAGCCGCCTCCTTGCCCATCCTGCTTTGTCATGGAAGAGGTAACAATGCTGTTGAATCAAGTAACCTAAAAATCCAGTACATATTTCTGTACTAACAACATGTTCTAAATTATGTGTTCTTGCAGCGGATGAGGTTGTCACCTACAGGAATGGTGAGAGATCAGCTGAGATTCTGAGGTCCTCAGGGTTCTCATACCTGAGTTTCAAGCCCTACAATGGGTACAGATCCGCAAACACTACACCTGGGAATTTCAAACTTTCTCCTGTACATAGTGCATAGCTCAATTAAACAAGTTCTTATGATGCAGGTTGGGCCACTATACCATCCCTGAAGAAATGGACGATCTCTGGAAGTGGCTCAGCTCAACGCTTGGCCTCAACCGATCTCGCTAAAAGAAGAGTATTTGCAGCGTATTCGCGATGGGTTGGGTTGAGAGTGTATGACACAACAGAGGGAAATTCGTTTGTAATACTTCATGCTCTCGTACTCTTCAGTGCTCTCTTCCTGGTGTGTTTTTGTGTCATTGTCCTACTTTATTGGTATATGTTTTGTCGTGTGACTGGCAAGGGGTGATTATATGTAACGTAGTGCTCGTCTGATCTTGCTAATAAAAGGGAATTCCATTGAGGCCTCAGAATCACATTTTTTTTCTTCGAGAATACGTAGGAGAGCCACGTATTCTTGTGTATTAAGAAGTTGAAATAGAGTTACATGACACAATACAGACCAACCGGGTACACGCACACGGGTTCAAGGACAATTGACACTTATACGGCTATAAACTAGTAGCATAAGTGTAGAACCAATGAAACCACATTTCACATTACTGAAATGCTCTCATCGACGCAGAACTCTTGGGCACACGACATACGTACGGAAATTGTTACCGTGGCAGGGTACTATTCAGAAACAGAAAAGGCTTGACAGAACTATGGATCCGAAAACATACGTACTTTCAAAAACTAAACAAAGTATGTATCCAGGCAATAGATCTGTTTGATCAAGTGCTAGGTCCAGTGGTCCACTGAAGCCGTTGAGGCTTACCAATCCCATCATTGTGAATGCCTGGGTGTGAAAGATCACATCGCTGTGCTTTAAGATTTCATTAGATGGAATACAGATACCTGGCGGTGTTTATCCTTTACAGGTGCAAATTGACAGAAGGTGACCGTTTCCCTCAGAGCAGTGAAGCGTCATTGTTTTGTTGAAGGCCGAGATCACAAGCTTGTCAGTACTTATTTGTCTGTTCTCAAAAAAAAAAGTACTTATTTGTCTAGGTTGGCTGTTGGGTGCAAACAGAATGTCACCTAATTAATTTTGCAGATAAGAGGTACCAAGTGCAACTAAGACCGTATGATTGTATCTAACACACACTCTCTCATGGCGTTGGTAATGGGCACATAAGTGTTCTTTCCGTTAAGATAGTACTATGAATTCCTTGCGGTCATCACAGGCACCAGTGGTCTAGTGGTAGAATAGTACCCTGCCACGGTACAGACCCGGGTTCGATTCCCGGCTGGTGCATTTTTTTCCTTTTTTTGACTTGTTACCAGTGGCGTGGGCCGTGGCCCATTCGGAAAAGGATCCTATATGTCTCCGAGAAGGTAGAATAAATAGATGAACTTCCAGCCCACCAAAATTTTTCTAAATGATTGTTTTTTATTTTCCAACCAACACACTTAATAATTATTAAATAAAAATGTTTCGATATCTTTAAAAATAATGTTACAAGATTTTTTCTTCAACGTTTCTAGTAATTTCTCGTCAACATATTATAAATGTTTCAACTTTTTTTAGTCAACATTTTTCTGGAGGCTTTCTCAAACATTTTTCTGGAGACTTATTCCAACATTTTTCTGAAATGTTGCAACATTTTTATGAAATGTTGGTTTCGTCAACTATTTTTTTCCAACATTTTGCGAAATGTTGCAACATTTTTAGAAATTTGGTCAATAATTTCTTATATTCGACTTTTTTCACAAAATGTTTCAACATTTTAAAAAATGTTGGTTCTAGCAACTATTTTTTCAACATTTTGCAAAATGTAGCAACATTTTTTTGAAATGTTGGACAACATTTTCTTTAAAAAAAGCATCTCTTCCACCTCCGGCACGCGGGCCGCGACCGGTGCGCACGGCGGCGCGTGGGTGCGCACAACGCACGGCTAGCGAACGACGGCGCGCGCGGGCGCGGCGGCCGGCCGCACGCCCGCCACGGCGCGCGCGCGGGCGCGGGGGCCCGCCGCGAGGATGCGCGGCGGCGGGATGCCGCAACTAGCCGGCGGAGGCCGTCGGGCGCGGGATACGCGCGGGATCGGCGGCCATGGAGGCGACACGGGTGGCGGCGGCGCGCAGGGGTGGAGAGGAGGAAGAAGAAGACTAGGGTTAGCTTTCGGCTGTTAGTTGGGCTGCTTGTGGGTTTTAGTTCGTTTGCCTGCCGAGCGCTCCATTGTCGGCAGGTCCTCCGGCGGCGGTCACGAGCTCCTCTACGGTGCCTCTCCAGTGGCCCCATCTTCCCCAACGTGCGACCTCCATTTGCCAGCGAGCGCATCCAAGGACATGCTCCAGCCGCCAGCGGGCGCTTCCGGCCACGGGCGAGCTCCTACCGTCGGGCATGAACACCTCTAGTCGCGGGAGCGCCGCAGCTGCCGGGTGGGAGTCTCGTCGTCGCGGCCGCGGCGAGTCCCCGCCGGGCATGAGCGCCGCTAGTCGCGGGAGCGCCGCCCCGGCGCGAGCCGCCACCCCGCTCGGCATGGCCGTCGTCGGTCGTGGGAGCGTCGCCACCGCCAGGTGCGAGCTCCCTCGCGGCAGAAGGCGAGCCCCACCATCTCCTGCTAGCAGAGTTTTTTACCAACCGGTATATTTTTACCGCCGCTCAGCGGTAAGGGTATACCGCAACGGTATAAATGGTAACAACTATTTACGGCTCGAATTCAAATTTTCAAAGGAAAAGCGGGGTTTTTTGGTATACTGAATGGTAAGAGAGGTAATCGTAACAGTATAAATGGTCACCGTTTTTACCGTTGGGTTTTTTCGCCTAAGAAACATCAAAATTTTGGCATGACCTATGCACATATTAATGTAAAAAGACCACATCAAAGCAATAATAATTAGTCCCATACAAATACCATAGTCACTACCGCGATAGTCTCAGACACATATAAATACCATAGTACATAGTCATACTCAATAGTCACTACCACCACTACTTTTCTGCATACCACAATAGTTGCATCGCCATCCGGGTGCTAGATTGTCGCCATGTTCCCACACGACATCTTTAGGTCAGCCTGACATTGTCTATCTACATAAATGCCAACACAAACAAATCAATGACTAAATCTTACCTAAAGAAAATGTACCTAAATCTGAAACATATCCTAACTAAAATTGGATCCTACCACAAATCCTACCTAACATCCTAAATCCTACTTAAAATCCTAAAGCAAAATAAACCTAAATCCTACTCCTAAATCCTAATGCAAATGATACCTACAGCTAATTTCTACCTAAATCCTAAAGCTACCTACATAAATCTCTAGTCCCCTGCACTCCATTAAAAAGAGAGAGAGAACTCACCTGTTGCTGTCGCGGTATACCGCCCGCCCGAGGCGATAAGCCGCTACAACCGCGGGGGAGTGGGCGGATCAGGTCGGGCCGCGACTAACCGCTGCTCCCGCACGGCTAACCGGCCTTCGGACGGGTCAAACCACTGTCGGCGGCGCGGACGGTTGTAGGGCGCCACGGAAAGCGACGCGAGCGAGCAGAGTCACATTTTGGGCAACGAGTGGGGGAGCTACCAGGCAGAGAGGAATGGATAGGGGTTGTAGACCAGTTTGGGCCTGATGGCCCTTAACGGGTCTGCTCATGTTTTTTCTTTTTTTAAACTTCTACAACTCCAAATAAATACTAAAAACTCAAATTTGAAAAATTTTGACACCATCAATTTCTATAAATCATGAATTATTTTTATGGATTTTTAACGATTTTTTCATTTATTAATTCAAATTTGAAATTTTTAAACCCTAATGGTTTAAATCGGTCGGTAACGTTACCGCGTCGGAGTGGTAAGAATGGTAACCACGCTGACCGGTGCGGTAAAGGTGGGTAAAAAACCCCTGCCACGAGTCAGCGAGCCATGGCGACGGCTGGAGGAAGAAGGGACGAAGCCCTGACATGTGGGCCTACCGCTACCTGTCGCGTGGGACCTAGCACCAGGTCTACGAGCCCCACCCTCCAAAACAAGCGAGAGACTAAAAGTCAGACGGAAGATCAACATCTGGTTTTGCGAACAAGGGATGAAAACAAAACTTCAGTAAATCAGTAAGGGGGTGTTTGGTTACTTGCATGACTCTAGCCTGGCTCGCATCTGCGAGCCAGGCTGAGTGCGTGCAAATTCTCGTGTTTGGTTGTCTGTACGTGTCTAGCTTGGCTAAGAAGAGAAGGTGTTTGGTTACCTGTATGCGTTATGTCGCATGAGATTATATTTGAAAAAAAAAGTAAAATTGTTATACCTAACTTATGAAGTTGTGCTTTAATGACTTTATTTCATCATGGTAAATCTTAATTTAATTTAAAATATATTAAATCACTTAATATACGCTAATTATATGTTAACTAGGAAAGCGCCCGTGCGTTGCTACGGACAACAAAATATTTATATTACAATAGGCGTTGTATTCACCAGGACAACAATAGTGTGAAACAAGTACATTATAAATATCTCATCCAAGATAGTAGTTTACAAAATAGGTACATGCCCATGCGTTGCTATGGGCAACAAAACATTTATGCTAAAATACATTAAGTATTAAATAATATAATAATAATGTGAAAATTAGTTAAATAGGGCACACTTCTATATGGAGTGTCAGAATTTAGAAAAATATAAAGGAGGCTGATGCCAAGTAAGTGCATATTTGTTCATGGACACCCTTACAAAATAACTGCAATCTATTTGGAATAAGAAAAATGATGTTGCATTTTTCACTAAATCGTAACTGG
Source organism: Cenchrus americanus (assembly GCA_947561735.1). Taxonomy (NCBI): domain Eukaryota; kingdom Viridiplantae; phylum Streptophyta; class Magnoliopsida; order Poales; family Poaceae; genus Cenchrus; species Cenchrus americanus. The sequence continues at coordinate 252,814,503 of OX387239.1, read as the reverse complement.
GAAATTATGCAAAACTCACCATCAAAAGATGCTAATATGTGGCATTATTTTCATAAAAACCTTCCACCAAATACCAAATATCACCAGTTGATGAACCAGTGGCAATCTCCTCTAGTTGCGTGCTGCTTGATTGCAGTTATCCTTTAGAGTTCACTATGCCAACAGGAACAAAATATATGACATTCCTTTGAAAGACACAAGGCAATGGATCCTCCCTATTTAGCCGAAAGAAAGATACTTGTTCCAAGTTTTGTTTCCTGGCAGGAACAGAGCATTAACCAATGTAAAATTCGCAGTGAACAAACTTGAGGTTTCAGTCAAACAATTCAAGATTTCTTTTCTAACATTAGGAAAAAAGTACAGCCTTAATGAGGAATACACCATAATAAAGCTTTCACTTTAAGATAGGAAAACATAACCGCAAAGTAGTATATCTCACACAGCCTATGTAGACACCATTCAGAAAGGGAAAATGCTAACTCACAACCGTAGCCTCAACATCACGCAAAATCCTTGTGAAACAAAATTTTGGCTATATACTGGAATTCATAGTATATAACCGAGGAAATATGGTATATGAATTCTAACTGAAGAAATGCATGCACAAAAAACAAAAGGCGGGAACGATAGTAAGAACTTACCCACGCGCCATCGTCGAAGTAGCCTTAGACATCCTCTATGCAGTAGTGAGTCTCAACCTGAAACGAAACAGGAGGTAATAAACAGTGGCAACAATATGTCGACCTCCTACTCAACAAAGTGTGAAATTATGTTACTCCATGATCACAAAAAGTGAAAGAAATAAACAAAGAGCATTTTTTACACTCTACTACACGTGTTTGTTGTCCTGTCCATAATGCACTTGTCAGCACTAATGTTATCCATGTAGTAGCAACTAATGCCACTTTTTTAAAAAAAACAATGTCCATAATGCCACCAACCTAACTCATGTGGAAAATTAGTAGCAGGCAAATATGACACATAGAAGGGTGCTTGCATGCACCTACCTAAGGCATTGAGGCAACTAACATTTAACAATGCCATGAAAGATAAAGTGCATCATTATAATTTCAATTTATGTGGCACTACAACAGAAACAATTTACAAGATATGTTGTGGGAAATCTTTCAGGCCTGCATTTGGACATGATGAGATAAAGGGCATCATTATTCTTCTTCAGCTGAGCAAGCTATTGCCAAGTGACACTGCATGTCTTCGATCCTTCTCATCTGGTGCATCATATGATTTATCTGCAATCCAACAAAAGAAAATGGGAGGAGGAGAACAAAAAAATATGTACAGTTCATGAGTGTGTAGGTACTTGGTTAAATGAAATGTGGATAACTTGAGTGCATCATGGAAGACTAAAAAGGATGAGCTCACCTAAATTGAGACAGCCACAAGTACAACATATGACACAAGAGAAACGATTATAATTTTCAGTACCTTTTCTTTTTCAATCTCAGTGGTAACAATGAGGAATAGAGCACTGAAATACAAATTATCAAAATTGAGAGCAACCAGATACTGATTTTTTCTATAACTGTAGCATGCATCCTCAGAACCAGGGAGATCACTGCTACAATGTGAAACGATGGTAGACAAACAAAACCAATGCATGAAACCCTCGTGGATTCAGAATGCTAGTACCTTTTTCCGATGGACACAAGCCAAAGGCCAATCATAGACTCATGGACACCAGCTTGCCTTCAGTGATGTTCATCCCAGATCTAGCCGCGGCGTTTCTCATGTAATCTACTACCATGACCTTGATCTTGCTGCCCTCCATGGAATTTTCTGCCGCCACTCCTATTCTTTCCATGGGGTCTGTTTGAATGGCCCAACTTCATCTGAAATTGCCTTTAATTGTCAGGGAAGGGATCACAACTAATGTTCAGGAAGCATACAAGAGGAGTCAAAAAGGGATCAAAAGTAATTCTTATTTGGGATAGGAGTAAAAAAGGAGAATAAATAAACAAACCTATTGCCAGTGCCTTGTGATGGTGGTCATCTGCCCCAAATCAAGAAATTACCGAAATGGGAAGAAATCCATTTGACAGATCCGGTGTTGTTGTAGTCCCCTGCAATGAGACTTCAAGATACAACGGATGCATTACCTTGTGAGCAAGCGGCTGAAATATCCAAACAAAAAAAGACATTGTTTAGTTCTCGCATTCATGTAAGATAGTAATTAGGCAAGCCATGGGCCAGATCACAGGCCAAATAGATGCACAAAGCAATCAACAAGTGTTTGATCTCACTATCCTTATCACTAATGGGTCCATCATACTTGTGAACCGCCATGCAAATGTATTATATATAGATGTATGTATAATGTCTCCAGTTGCACCCGTCGCATACTAATGTTGTATGCAGCAGCGAGGTTAAAGAGCAGAGGCATGTACCTTCTTCATGAGAGGTGTAACATCCTAGTATCATTCATTTCTTCTTATTTTCGGAGACCATAGTAGGGTCAGAGTCCAAGAAAAATTCTCTTGAAGAATCCACTAACACTACAAAATAAACCATGAAGAATAAACAACTCCTAAAAAGTTGCCTCCTCTTGAGAATCCTGGCCACATAAGCTCAGCCAATGCTCAAGATAGAGGTAACTCAAGTAGTGGAATGTGGATATCCATGCAAGCACACACGTCGATGATGCACTGATGATCTACTCATCTGAATGCAATGTCTTTTGTACCAAGGTACAAACGATATCCCGGCATATATCCTATGCGATGCTGGCAGGAGAGCATGTGTCCTCTGGTAAATCCCAAAGTAATTGAGGCCTGAGGGTGTGGGGACAGCGGCGCCATAGGCGAGAGTCTGCAGGCAAAACTACCTTAGGTGTCAATTGGCCAGCATCTACTATTTCTAGTAAGGAAAGAACAGATGCTCTGACAAAGATAATTTACAGAAGGATGTAATTAAAAGTGTGGGTACATATAAATAATTATATTGATTTCAGACAATCAATGACAGACATATACTTTCAGAAATACCTATCGAGTTTACTGAAATCCAAATCTGCATGATATGCTGCTTAGAGCTCTCAATTAACAAGATGGGTAGGAATATGCTGGGTTTCCTTACTAAATTCCAAATTAAATCTGCATGATACGCTGATTGGAGCTCTCAATTAATTCTGAACTAGAAACTGAAAGAGTTGAGTGTTTTAACAAGATGAGTATATATCTTGAATTCCTTTAGGTTTAAAAACTATTTGAAAACATAATTAGAGCAAGCACCATGAATTGCATAAATGAAATGAACCAAGCATAATGGAAATGTTAGAGAGATATACTCCCAGGTTGAACTGAAATATTGTAAGCATACATTTTCTTACTCACAATATCAGTGACGGAAACTGCAAGGTACTTCCATCTGCTGGACAAACCTGACGATATGTCGTTGCGTGTGCCTGAAATAGATAGGAGAAATCCAGCTAGCGAGCAAGAACACAGTGACACTGGAAGTGGGTAAAGCAAAGGTAGTGACTGGCGTGAAGATGGCAGTCCACCTCGACAACACGCAATTATTCCTTGTCAGCCTGCAGCATGGAGGAGACACAGGAGAAAAACATCAGTCACAGCTTGGTCACTTCTCTTTCTCCCATAGTAAAGGATCTGATATTTCTCCTAGTGGAAGCTGAGGAGGATTAGGTAAGGGATAGATAAATTTAAAGTGGCTTAGGTAAATTACTCCAGAGAGATAAACCTTCACTATTTGTAGTTTCTTGCGACCAATGCAACTTCAACTTCCTAAGAGTAGTAGATATATTCAGAGGCCAAACCTGCAGCAAAATAAATTAGTATTTAAAAACATAGAGGCCAACTTGCAGAGTCAAGATGAACAAAGACGATTGTCTGATGATTCCCCTCACAGAAACAGAGAAACTGCTATCCATACTCTTCAAGTCACCATAAACCAGAGAGATCAAATACTACCCTACAGTCTTACACTGGATAATAAAAGATCAAATAATCAGTTCTTTCACATGCCGACAATTGAGCATCAATAAGCCATATGAATTCTCATATGAAAAATTCCGAAAATAGGCCTAATTTTACAAAGTGCTAAAATTCAAATATATTGAAGCATACCATCTACCTTGACAGTAACACCTACAAACCTACTTTCAAGCAAGGTTAAATGTTTGATGCTAAATTTGATGGTAACACCTACAAACCCACTTTCAAGCAAGGTCATACCATATTCACGAATCATAACATTAGACAGAAATTTGATGCTGTTAGGGGAGATCAAAAGACAAAAACCATAGCCATATGAATACACTTATTTAAATGTTTATAAACATCAAACACCAAACCTGGTGTTTGCTTGCTATTGTTCATGACCATTGCATTGTATAAATAAAATAAATGCTACCAATATGCTTTAACATTACTTTGTTTTATGGGAAAATGAACTAAAAAGTAATCTAACGACTACTGTGGCGGCTGCATCTATCTGTCCTCTTGGAGAGACCTTGGCATTAAACCATTTTATTATGCATTACAATCGTTGATGCATCCATTTCCATTTATCTTTGGAATCATGTTTCAAGCAAATAAATTAAATGGTGACACCGACATAGCATTAAATATTATAAGATCAAAATATTGCAATATTTTTGCTAAGGTATACCTTACCTTGAGATCTTCCTTTACCACACAAAAATTCTTCCTGGGTTCCTTCATGGATTTCTGAAATTCAGAAAAAAATGAACGAAAAGGTTCTAGACATACAACATTGGATTGACTGGTTGGAAAGGTTAGTACTTAGTATGTATAATGGATGGAAAGCAGAGAAGAAATGTCAGTATGATATTTTGCATCCTAGCAAATTCTAGAGAGTTGAGATGCTCTTGGGGATATGTTGCGGTGATTTCCTTAACAAACAATGTGTGATCTGAATTTCAGCACGAAAATTGTACTTTGAACCAAAACTCCTGAACCTAACAAGTGCAAATTTCAGTACAACATGCTACAAAGGTTATATTATAGGATTGACTGCACATGATGATTTGTCTACGACGGTCCAATTTACGCCCAATAAATTGGACAGTCAGTTCTAATTGTAAAATAAATTGCCAATTAATTAAATCCTTTTTTACTTGATCCTACCTTCATATTGAAAATTTTGGGGGCATATCATTTACTTTCATTCAGGATTTCAGTAACTAACCTGAAAATATTTTAACCTTGGGCAATCACTTGCTGAAACAGGATGTATCTTTCCCCTCATCTGTTCTTCTTCCTCCTTCCTGCAGTCAGAGACCAACAAAATTGAAATCACCTCCCTCTCCAAATCTATCTCAGCCAATCATTTCTACATCTCCAAAGGTCCATTTGGGTAAGAGATGTATGCATGAGAGTGAAACATAAATCTTTGACAAAAAATCGGAAGAACACCAGCTGCTAATAGAAATAAACATTGGTTCTGCTTCAACATTGGGTTTGTAACCCACAAACCCATTTTAATTACGAAACGATCAGAATGTGACAAATGTGTGTGGTTACCTGACCGAGAAGAGGGGAGGAGGAGATCCGGATCTGGAGGAGGCCGTGGAGATAGATGGTGAGGCACAGGGGTCGGAGGGGCCGACGATGACAGGTTACGCACCGTACCGTACCCACCACGAGCGAGTGGAGGAGCAACCGAGGTGGTGCCGACGTAGAGGGCAGGTCGGGCAGGGGCGCACCTATGTGTAGCGCATGGAGGAGAAACCGGTGGGCGTTGGAGACGATGGCGACGTTGGATGGGTGCCGGAGCCGGCGACATCCCTGGTCTGCGTGTTGTAGTTGACTGCGGCACCGGGATTGGAGCGGAGGTAATTTGAGCAGCTGGATGTGGCGCTTGTTGTTTCCGCCTCCTTGCGCCACGCTGGAGGGCGGGCTGCACAACCGCCTTGTTCCCTCCCCATGTGGTGATGAAGAGAGCAGATGGCGGAGGGTCATGTCGATCTGAATCGGGAGAGGAGAGTAGATGGCGGTGGTGGCGGATGAGCGAGGGAGGGCGGCGGCAGGCTAGGGTTGGGCGCGAGGCTAGGGTTGGGCGCGAGGAAGGGCGGCGGTAGCTATTTTGCCCGTGTTGCTGTTTTACCGATCGAACGGCATGAATGGATCATTGCGAGGGAGGGCGGGCAGAGCCACAGGCGGTGAAGCCACGGAGGCGGAAGTTTTTGCGTACCAAATTTGTTCTCCACTTCATTCTTTTTAGTAGTAGAGATATTGTCATTACCCGGTCTAATGACCAGCTCCCGCGAGCCAGGCCCGCTGGAAACGGCCGATTCGGGCGTATCCCGCGAGCCAGGCCGGGGCAGCACTGCTGCATGCCAGGAGCCAGGCCCGGACCTCTGCGCAGGCATCCAGGGCGTGTTTGATTTCTTGCCCCTGGGGGCTCGGCCGGCCGGCCTGGCTGTGGCCAGCCATGGCCAGGTTCTTTTGGGCAAAATCTCTTGTTTGATTCACATGTATCTAATGAGCCAGGTCAGATGAGGATTGTGTTTGATTTGGGTGTATGGATGAATAGGATGACCCTGCATCTAGAATATGGTGACATTACCTCCTCTCCTTTCTCTTTGGCATTTCATCAAACACTTTGCAGGCTCATGGCCGCGGGGGAGGGGCAGCAGGGGCAGGAGCAGGAGGAGGAGCTCATGGCCGCGAGCTCGAGCAGGGCGGGAGCGGCGGCAAGCGCTCCCTATCGCGCGGCGAGGCGCGCGTCGTTCGCATCGGCGTCGTCGTCGTCCTCCTCCTCGTCATCCGACGACACGCTCCTCGCCCGGTCCTCCACGCCGCGGTCCGTGCTCGCGGCGGTGGCGCCGCCGCCGCGCCCGTCCCCGCCGAGATCCCGCGCCGGGAGCCGGAGGCCGTCTTTGCGGCGCCTCGGCCACGGCCGAGCCCTCCGACGACGAGCTCGACGCCGTGGCCGCCATGGCCGCGCGTCCCCCCGCGGGGGAGGGGCAGCAGGGGCAGGAGCAGAAGGAGGAGCTCATGGCCGCGAGCTCGAGTAGGGCGGGAGCGGCGGCAAGCGCTCCCTGTAGCGTGGCGAGCCCACTGCGAGAAACGAGAAGAGGGTGAGGGAGGTGAGACGACTCGAGAGGGAGCTCGCGGCGGCTCGGCCACGACCTGGCTTTGGAGAAACGAAACGCAGGAGCGTTCGGCCAGAGCCAAGACAGAAGGGTTTTTGCATCTCAGGAACCAGGCCGGTGAACAGGGAAAAGCAAATCAAACAAACTCACCTGCACACCACGGGCCTGACCGACGATTTTTTTGCCCATATCCCCCAATCACGCAGCGCCTGCATGTGGGGAGCCTGGCCGGGGTTGATGCGACCTACCAAACGCCCTCTAAAAGTCGAGGGACCTTTCCTTTTTCCTTTCCGTTTCAGTGTCCCGTGGTCTGCAACTCTGCATGGGGGTAAGCCCGTAACCAGTAGGCCCGGGAAGTCCATTCACACAGGATAAGGTACCCGACTTGGCCAGTTCATTCGCTGCCGGCTGCTCGTCATCTCGGGGTCGTCCTAGCCGGCGACGGTGCGGGGTTGCGAAACCATGGCCGCCACCGTCCACTGTGCCAGGTAAATCTCCCAGCAATCACCATTTTCTTGGATTTGTTCTACCGGATGTGTGTGTTTTATACTTCAGAGTATTTTCCTGGGACATCCTGTGCTTTAATTGTTCGAATCGATCGGCATTATCTGCGCGCGGTGGGGGATACGATTAGCAGGGTACGGTAGGAAGGGGATCATGGAATGCACTGGGAGACCTCGATTCTCCCTGGCCGTTGGGGTAGTGCGTGGCGGCTCCATGACCGCCTCCCGATGGGATCTCGTTGCTCCCGTGGTCCGTGGAGGCGTCGGATTGTGTAGGAAGTGAGGAATGCGGTTAGGCTACGCGGTAGGAACTAGGAAGGGGACGAGAAAGCTCGAATCCCTGACTGCGGGGGCGGTGAGGAGTTAGGAGCTCGAGGCTATTGTCAAGCCTGCTCGAGACGACGCAGGAGGTAACTTTTAGGCTGCCGGACAGCAACGCATATGGAGTTTGTGCAAACTGTAGTTTAGTAACTTGCTAATATAAATGTATCCATAATCTCATATAAGCACAATGAGGGAAAATACATAGAAATTGCAAAAACTGAGATGCAATCCAGTAGATTGCAATCATACCACTGATACCAGTTTCTTTAATAAATTCTCAAATTCTACTTTGTTGATCTTAATTGCAAGTGCAAGAATTTGTTATTTTGTTGACCTGTGGCAAAGCTTATCTTGGCACTGATTCAATTTTGTGCGCTCTGATCTGTTACTGTTTCACTCATAATTGTAACAAAAGGGACAGACAGGGAGCATTGTTCACTAATTAGCACTTCTTCAATCTTTATGTTAACATGCTGCATATTGCAATTTAAACTCTGGTTATGGACTCAAATTACATATGCAGGGCATTTGTTCTGATGAGCGTTGAATGCGGTGCTAGCGGCTCTTCAAGAAAAACAATATCTTGTCACAAGTGTTGTGCATTGGTGGAGCCAACTCTATCACAGAAAGAACTTTGGAAATCAAGGCAAATAATTCAACATCGGGAGTTAGTATTGCCCAAGTCATCCCTGAAAGGACTAGCTTCCGAAGAATTGGCCTATGGAATGGATGACCAATGGTCCCATCATTGTTCTCATTCGTCCTCTGTTTCAAGCGCACAATATTCCATTAAAAAGGTGCAAGATCATCAACCTCACCAACCACAAGGATACTCCACTGGTTTGTCGGAAAAGGAAATTGAGAGAAGACGGAAGATTGGTGCTGCAAACAAGGGGCAGGTTCCCTGGACAAAAGGCAGGAAATGGAGTGAAGGTATGACCAACGCTTCACTGCAATTTTTGTGCCAATAGTTTTGCAGCTTGATGCTGTATCATGTCATTTTCTTTTGACTGTGAAATATGCCACTCTCCTGTAGAGCATAGGAAGCTCATCAGTTTAAGGACTACAGAAGCTCTGAGAGATCCCAAGGTGATGTCATGTAAGAAAATTTCCCTAGCCATTCTTGCATCAGTCTAAGAGCTACTTGGCTATGAATTGTGAACTATCTGGGGAAATTTAATTCAACTTCTCCCCCCTCTGTTTTCTGAACCCAGGTTAGGAAGAAAATGCTGGGGCATCGTCAACTACATAGGTATGGACATGTTTTTGTTATGTAGATCTGTATATGCACATGTAGCTCTTCAAATTCTGAAACTATCTGTCCTTGTTCTTATTTCAGACAAGGGAGCAAAGATAAAATAAGCGCTGCATTGAAGAAGATTTGGGAGAAGCGAATAGTTTCTGTTAGATCAAAGCAGAAGGTTTTGCAAATATGGTCAAACAGTATAGCGGAAGCAGCAAAGGGAGGTGATTGCAGCCAAGATAAGCTTGACTGGGACAGCTATGAAAGGATTAGATCAGAGATGATATCTATGTACCAGTGGAACAAAGAGAGGGAACAGACAATCAAGAAGCTTAAGAAGGATGTGGCAAAAGTAGCTGCCAAAAAGCTGCAAGCAGCGGGGACAAGGGCAAAAATAGCAGCTAAGCTTCAAGCAGCAGGGACAAGGAAAGTACAGGCTGCAGGGACAAAGAAGTTGAAACCTGAGAAGCTGTTGCTACAAAAATGGGATGCTCAACCGACACGAGTGGTAGTATCCGCAAGACCAAAGCTTAAGGAGAGACTAACCAAGGTAATGGCAGCCCCCCTCCACCCCTGGGTTGATCCTTTGCCAGATATATGTCATGTGGGTACGACGCACAGTAGTTTTGCAGTTATCTCTCTTTTGAATTAGTAGGCATGATTCTGAATTTTCTTTATTGACACCCCCTTCTGAAAAAAGAAATGCTGTTGAAATGATTTTCTGATCAGCTGATTAAACCTTTTTTTATGGAACAGTTATCTCTGTTATTTTTTTATTTTTTTTGGGATGACCTGCTTCACATTTTCCTCTCACAAGGCACATTGTCCTTGAAGTTACCTTCTCGCACCTTTTTGTTGAGATATGCCGCCATATTATTTCATTCCCGTTTTTTTGGCGGTGACCCTAAACTAACTCTGAAGTTCTTACTCTTTTCCTCCATGATTAAAGTGGCACGGTCGGAAAAAAGAGCTTGAAACTGTGTTAAGTTCACGTACAAGGAAAAGAGGATTGCGAAAGCCACTGCGAAGTCAAGTGACGGCAGAAAGGCGCACAGAACTCGACTTGGTCATGCTTGAGGCTCCTTCAGGCCCGGCTACAGGAGCGTAAGTTATCTAGGAAGGATGGGTATGGGTATGGGTGTCACCTTATAGAGAAGCACATGAGGCGCACAGGACTGGGCTTTCTGGCACATGATTCGAGCTGCTGAGCAACCGGGAGCTTGCAGTCACCTTATAGAGAAGCACATGAGTCTTAAGTCTTAAGTCTTAAATGCATTAGGCATTGGTTTTTTGTATCCATCAGAAAGGAGGGATTGAGTCACTAAAACTTTGTAAGTTTGTAGCATGTACTCTATTTGCAAGCAGAATTAACTGGCTGAGGAAAGTGGAAACTGTGACCTGTGAGGCCATCTAACTGTATGATTATTTCATTGATCTGATTGAATGGTCCTAATGGAGTGCAGACTTTTTTCAATTCGGTCGGAAAAAAAAAGTGCATTCCTTGGCCCAACCGCAAGGCCTGGCCCAAATTTCGAGCCGGCCTCCTCTCTCACTCAGTCACGCACACCTCACGTGAGCCCGAAATCCGAATCCCCAACCCTCACTCCGTTCACTGCGCACGGTTCACGCCAGGCGGCGCCGCCGCTAGTGGCGGTCGTTGCGGCAACCACAGCAGCGGACGTACCCCACACGCTGGCGGAACACGTCCGCGTGACTCCCTGGCGCCGCCCGCGCGACTCCCCGGTGCCCGCTTTCCGGCGGCACAGCTTCCCACGACTCCCAGGCGGTGGTGGCAGCCTGCCTCCTCGACCCTCCCCTCCACAGTATGGCTTCTGCTTCCTCTTCTTCCTCCCCCCATCTTTACGGTTCTAGGTTTTCTTCTCCATTGCAGTGCGGGGAATCGATCTGGAATTTGGGCATGTGGATCCTGCGGAGGTTCCTGAAAGCTAATATTTTTCCTCTCCGTTGAATCGGTCAGGAATCGGGATAGGTTTTCGAGCCGGTCAGTAGGCCAAGCTGCACACTTGTCTGAAGAAACTAGTTGTTTTAAAGATGAAGTCTAAGGCCAACGGGAGCATACAGAAGGCAGGGACGGCTAATGATGTCCAAGGAGGACCAAACTGGGTTCTTGTTGCAGCAGGAGTTTTGCTTAGCACACTTTCAGTTAGACTTGGGTCCAAATTGAAGCAAATATTTGTGACCAAGCAGCAAAACACTTGTAACAAAGGTCTGGATTCACACATTTGAAGTGTAACCTGTATAATGCTTGCTGCCGAGTGCTGACTATGCAAAATTGCAGCCAAAAGAAGGCCCGGGGCATGTGATCTGCACTCCAACCTCTACAGGTTTAGTGATCAAACTAGCCACCACTGTTTTATGTCAGGTTATTTTCTCTGCCTTTTTAGTATGATTTGTTGCCTACCCCCGCTCATCAGAACCTTTCACCTATACACAATGTTGTTCTTCATATGGGTTTAAATTGAGTACTATAGGTCTATACTGAACTGTTATGTGCCTATATCATATAATTTATTTCTCCATTGAAGAATATGCTGCAGCATAAACACTGAAAATTCTCCATGAAGCTACATATGGAAAACCAAATATTTATCCCTGGTTATCATATGCAGGGCACACAGATGGGGGAGTGGAGGTCAAACAAGCACCACAAAGTCCTATATCCAAATCAACTGAACCATCCAATCTTCTTGTTAAGATAGCAGCACCGGAATCAAGCAAAGAGAACAGTGGTGTCATGTGGTCATCGTCACCTGACCGGCTTGGAGATCCTCGCAAGCCATTTCAGTACTCAAACTGTTCAAGCTCCCCCTCTGTTTCAGAATCAGGATCTGACATTTATAGCAAGCGAGAGGTCATACAGAAGCTGAGGCAGCAGCTCAAGAGACGCGATGAGATGATCATGGAGATGCAAGCTCAGATTGCGGATCTCAAGAGCTCTCTCACCATCCAGGTGACACAGAACACCAACTTGCAGTCTCAATTGGACATCACTAACCGAGATCTGTTTGAATCTGAGAGGGAGGTTCAGCATCTAAGGAAGATCATCGCAGATCACTGCGTTGCAGAGTCACTCTCGCATGATAAGCCTTTTCAAGATGGACATTGGCAACCAAATGGCACCAATGGGCATGTTAATGGCTATTCTGACAGTAGTGTCGATGACCCTGAGTTGCACTGTAATGGTGTTGAGAAGAGGAAAGGAGACGCAGAGAGGGTGGAGTTGCTTAAGAGAGAGGTTGGTGAGCTGAAGGAAGTTATCGAGGGCAAAGACTTCCTGGTTCAGAGCTACAAGGAGCAGAAGGTTGAGCTGTGCTATAAGGTCAGAGAACTGCAGGAAAAGCTCTCAGCTCAAGTGCCGAACATCCTGTAGTACTCTAGGGTCACCTTTCTCCACAGACCAGAAGGTGGGTCTCTGATACAATAAGAAGCAGGGCTTTGCAGAAGAAGCTCTGGGCAAACATCGCCAAAATCTTTGCTAGGGTCTTTGCAGAATGTTAGGATGATTGATTTTCTCCCATTTTAGTCACGGTGTCAAGCCGCCAGCCGTTTGCTTTCAGAAATGTTACGAAGGGTCTCTTCTTCTTTATTCATTCATTTCTCAGACCTAGGTAGTTGGTAGTGAAATCAGTGGTGAACTTGGTGCTAGTTTTTTTTTTTTGTACAGGTTTTTTATTCGCGTGCAATTGTGCATTGTACCTCCTCCTTTGGCCCGGTATGGCTCAGAGGAATGGCCTTTGGAATGGTGACGGGTTGCTGCCTGAGCCCACGTATGGCACAATCCTCGTTTATTGAGGTGCTTGCGGTGCCTAATGTTTTTGCGAAGAGAGTTCACTTTCAGATGTTTGATCGCATTGGGAAATGCAGATATTCTCCCTCAACTTTTTTCTCTCTAAGATCGCATAGATTTCTCCTTCTGCCAAGTCGCGAGGAAGAAATCGTCAGTCTTCCTGCTGCCACCAATACAGGCCATGTGTTTCCATCAATCATGAATTGCGTTATTGCTGCCAAAATGTCAGCAACAATCTGCCATGCCACTTCACCGAGCCCTTTCTGCCACTTGTGGTGGCAGGGAGGGGCACCAGGTGTGTTCGGTGTTCTCTCATCGAATTTGTGGATGGAATGGATGAGCACCAGAAAAACAATGCATGGAGGCGAGCTGGACTTCACTCCCAGCCGGGTGGATTATCATTGGAACTTCGAACGGGGGAGTCCAAGAAAGTCGCCAGACCTCACTGGCTCGCTCGCTCGCTCGTTCATTGGCGTCAACTCCTGCTGCATTCAGGTCAGACGTACTCTATCGCACAGTGCACGTTGGCCACGGAAAGTACAGGGCCAACAGCGGGTGCGCGTCGTCGTGACTCGCGATCTGCGACAGGAATGACAGAATAGGTACGGGGTAGGTCGTAGGTTCGTAGTCGTATGATTGATGAGAGGTGCCAACGTCGTCCATGGCCGGAGGGCGCCAAAAGGAGTCAGAAGCCGGGCCGGACGTGTCCTGGTCGACGAGGCCTCGGCGGCTCGGCCTCACTAGCCTACCCCCTCCCCTAGGGCCTAGACGCCTACCCGGCGGGTTCGAGTCCGTTGATCAATCAGTCCTGGAGAATCCGCCGAGACACATTTAATTGCATTCTAGGAGCGAGGAACGACGAAGACGGCAGTCCCCACCATTTGCCTCCCCGTCCGGCAGCGGCGCACGCAGCAGGTTGCCTGATCGCCACACTCTCGTACTGCAACCGGATCCCGATCGCAGCCGTCCATCCCCGCACCCGACGGCTCTCAGGAAGCCAGCTGTAGCTGGAGCGCGGAGCTCGCTCGTGGTCCCACGGCAGTCCATGAGCTAGCTGGACGTGCATGGCGGCAGTGCCCGCGCCCGCACGGCACTGCAAGGGCGCTGCATCTGCATGCAGCTGCGTGAGAGTGACCCCAGCATATCCATCATCATCCGCGCGGCCGCGCGCGACGACGTGCAGACGCCGGCCGCCAACGCCGCCTGCCGAGTCGGTCCAGCCTCCAATGCGCGCGGACGAGGACGACAACCCCCGGCCGGCCGGTCAGGCAGCCAGCCCGGCCCACCTGTCATGTGAGGGAGCAGCAGCTAGCGGGCGAGGTCATCTCGCTCATCAGGCCCACCCGGAGGCCAGCCGGCCGGCTCACATGCCGCGGCGCTCTCACGTCGTCCGTCCCCGCGCGCGCCCCGCCAACGCGCCGACTCGGAGGCTTGTGCGCTGCGGGATGCCGATGGGCGATGGCTAGCTGTAGCCGGAGACATGACGATTGACGACGATGCGAGAGCAACGTGCATGTGTGTGAGTGTGACTGATAATGTTGCGCGCTCCAGCCAGCGCCAGGGCTGCGTCGAGAGTACGTGTGTGAGAGGTGGACATACTAGGCCAATGTTGCGTACGCAGAGAATCTCTTTGATGACGTGCCACTATTTCTCAGGACGCTGACCAGTGACCAGTGATGACCGCCCTGCGAGTCCGCGACAAAAGCGCACAGCTAAGCTAGGAGAGAACACCACTCACTCAAACTGAAAGAACGATGTAACTACCAGCTACATGTGTAGCAGAATTGTTCATCAGTGAGCTATATGCATCATACTGTACATGTATATATAAATATAATTCGGCTTTCCACTAAACAGCTACTATTACTTGAGATGTTTAGATGTGCAAATTTTCATTGCAAATGCACTATTTCACTCATCATATCAAATCACATTTTTGTCTCACAATACACACCACAACGTATGGTTTTGCCACACTTTCAACTGCAAATGCATTGTTCATCCACGTAAATTTGCAATGCATTGTTCTTTTATTGCTAGTGTACGCGTCTCCAAACAGGGAAAGGTAGGTTGCTGTCCGTGTCCGCTCATGGTTTTCAGCGCTGATCACAGTTGCAGCTTTTGGAGCCACGCACATGAATGCAGAGGCCTGCCCGTCCCTGGATTTCGCAGGGCGCGATGCAATGGGCAAAGATGGATTAGGGGTGGGTGGTGGACTCAACAGCACAGAGGGACCGGAGGGGGGGATGCCGTGCTTGCGCCCATGCCATGGCCATGAAAAAAGCCATTGTCGTCGACTCGATCTACGTACTCGTCTCTCTCGCTCTCCAACCATATCCTGTCTCTGCCATCATCACGACCTCAACCTCACCTCGTAGACCACCATCGCCGAGCACGCACAGTAGTGATTCGATCAGCTGGGGATCGGAGGCGGTAGACTGGTTGGTCGATGACAAAGGGGGCGGGCACTGAAAGCAAGTGCGTGGACTCAGCGTGTGGAGCACGTGCAGGGCAGACCCACTCACCACTCGCGTCGCCGGGGCCGGATGCAAAGAGCCACATGTCGCGCCATTGCCCCTGCAACCCCAAACCAGAGCACAATTTAATGCACCGGCATTAAAATTTTTTTCCAAATTATTTGAGTGTGGAGTTCATCTTTTCAAACAAGACACTTCAAAACGCATCATTGACTTGTTCAACGCGGTGTGTTCTATTATGACCAAGTACTGTAGCTGCTACCTATAACTTTCTTTTTACACGAATTGATCGAGGACGAGGACAATGTAATAGAGATGACATTCTTTTCAAATTTATAATTTTTGCATGTGAAGTGAAGTGAAACTTTTGGGACCTCTTTCAAGGTCTATTAGGAGTATTTAACATAGATTTTATTTAAAAAAATAATTAGACGAATGGACCGGAAATTGCGAGACGAATTCGTTAAGTCCAATTAATCCGTCATTAGAGATTGGTTACTGTAGCATGACGTTGTCTAATCATGACATAATTAGGCTCGTTTGATTCCTCTCGAAAATTAAGGTAGAGATCGTGAATGATCTTCATCATTAATATATACTCGCTCCATATATGATTTAGATGACGTTTAGGACAGCATTTAGCATACCAAGGAGTGATTAAGTAGAGTAGAGTTTTCCCTATTTACCCCTATTAAGTAACATTGCGAGTGCATCACAACAACAAACTTGATTAGCCTGGTTGGTTAGCTCAACTGGTTCCGAGGCTAGAGGTGCAGAGGTTGTTTCTGCATTGGTGCACATTGTTTTTTTTTTAATTTTTGCGTGCTGATGCATTCATTCCGTGTGGGTGCGCAGCTGCATGCATGCGCGTTGTACGGAGCGCCTGCTGAGGGGTAATAGCGTCAAAAGTGCTATACATGGCCAAAACGACATCTATTTTGCAAAGTCTTCCCCAGTCCAGGACGTCAACTAATTCATATACGGAGGGAGTATTTAATACCCCTAATTAGCATCCGGAGATTGATGTGATAATTAGTTGCCGAAATTTTGGGGAACTAAATAGTACTACGAATGTTAGTATCCCCCCCCCCCCCCCCCCACTCTCCTCTTACGCATTCCTTTTGCTTTATATCAATTAAAGTGAAAAAAATAGTAGAAAAGAATTGAAGAAGAATTAGAGAAGAAGGGGAAAAGGACCACACCGAGAGTGGTAAAGAACATGTCTGTCACGTCGCATTCCCTTGTGAGGCAGGTTGTGCCATTCGTAGATCTAGGAAAAGCCATGGCTTACACAACTTTACAATGCACATGTCAACGACATGGAGGTGATGAGGAAGCCCAACGACACACACCAATTAATCGAAGTGGTTAGTTGCCATGCCATGCATGCTTATGCGCAAGAAAGACTTTTAATTTCAGTGGTTGGAAGTCATGCATATGCATATACATGTCACTATGTCAGCCCATGTTTCGCCGTGACGCCATGATTTGGCGGCTCCTGGATCGGACGAGCTAGATGCCTGCCAAAAAGTTGGAGTTGCGCTTGGTGTTTCTAGATGCTGCAGCACCACAGTCCACAACCCCCTCCAGGAACAAAGCAAAGCAAGCCAGCAGGACATGCAGGGGTGCAGCATGTGAAATTCTATCACCAACAAGCTAATGTGTGGCTTTCTTTATTTCGCCCCACAAACACCATGCATGCATGGACTCACGCAAGCACAAAATTTTTTTACTTGCCTTTTTTTGTACATATATATTCAACGCTAACGTACCTTTGTCAGTCCAAGCTCTGTTTGACCGACCTGATCGATATGGTACACAGAGATATTACTTGCTGATGAACTGCACATGCAGGCAGAAATTTAATCTCTGGATGAACCAATGATCTAGTTGATGTGCCATTGGATCCCCTTCCTCACACAGCTATTGAGACCAGGCCAGAAAAAATTACGGCCGGCACAAGCTGATCCATCAAGGATCTTGAGGGCTAGCTACCTCATTGACCAGTTAGTTAGCCCTTCATCGATCTCGTGAGGCAATCATGCATGTTAATTGTTGAGAGACAGCTATATGGTGGCGTTGCAGGCACAGCTTGTTGGAAGGAATCAGCATGGATGCAAATGCAATGGTGCTGGTGTCATTTGAGGTCAGCATGCATGCGCAGCTGGTGTGGTTGGTTAGAGCATCGTCACTCAGGGTCACAGGTCACAAAGTACAAGTAGCAGGTCTTGGTTTGGAAGCAATGTGTGTCCCGATTATTTATTTATCCATGGTCTTTAGCTGGTCTTGTGGCTCCCAATGCAAATTAAAGCTGTGATGCCATGAAGCATCTGTCTCTCTATCTCATGATCGAGAATGGATGAATAAACATGTATGCACATTTAGTAGGACAGGTGTGCTTTCAGCTACTTTTCTCCACTCTTTAGCTGGGGTTCAGAGAACGGTTCCCCAGCCATGATTTAGCCAGTGTCAAACTCAGTCACATGCTGCCTGGCTGCTTCTGCATACAGCAGCCACTATATATCATCCACCCAATAACAAGTTGTTTGCCATGGCAGCTTATGAATATGAATTGGTTGGGGGTGTATATATCTCAACACACCAGATTTTTCTTGAGCAAAAAAAAAGGGCAGACAGCCTGCCAGGTGGTTTCAGTAAGTTGCAATGCAATCTATTGTGTGATCCAGCTCCTCCGGTTTTCTCCTATCTGACTCTAAACTCAATGAAGACACATTACATTTATGCATAAATAAACAGGCAAGACCGGCAGCAGTATATCAATAACATTTCCCTAGATCCAATTAAGTAAAACTTCACATGCTGGACCTGCATTCTTTTCAGTTTAGTAGAACGACTCATTGTTTATCTGTCAGCAGTAGAATTCCTTTTCCAGTATCAAAATCTGCAAATTGTACAGGAATGAAAAATAGTGCAGCATTTTGTTGACAAGCAAAACCGAGATATGCCACATTCTCTATAAATAAGAGATTTTTACTGAATACTTGTTTCTATAAGAATTACTCGACACGTTTACCTGCGTTCTCATTGCTAAGTTCCACTGGTATTCTATTTGTTGCAGTTAGATGTAGTTTTATTGTTATCTTAGACTTAAAATAACCAATATTTCTCTTACAAGTTTTTTTTTTGACAACATCTCTTACAAGTTTCAACATTATTCAAACAGTGCAAAGGAATCTATGTGGACATGATCAGTTATGGCAAAGTGAGCGCAACAGATAGATGAGGGCTAGCTGCAGTTATCCCTCCCTGTGGTGTGCCTCATCTTACTGGACCTGCTGACAAGCATCACATGGCCTCCTGTGCCCAAATCCAGTTGTTAAATGTCTGCAAATCTTGCAAACATGGCTTGTCACACGATAGTATATGTTGCTCTTGCACCCCTCCATCATGGCACTGTGTCCATCTGTCATGCATTGACTAGCTAGTGTCTCATTGGGGCCCGGCTTCCAAAGTAAGTTTGAAATTGATACTAAAAAAAAGAGCAAATCTAGCTAGCTTGGTGGTCGACACACATGCAAATGTTTCGGTGGAGTTCCGATCGATGAGTACTAGTATTATGCCCTAAAAGTGGAGAAGTGGACAATTACCTCACACACAAGACTAAACATATGCATGTCAGGAACATCAACAAAATCCTCATGCTACATTAACCGTGCTTCAATAACAATGCACTACTGATAGCTAGCCATGATGATTAATAATGCATAGAAATATAATATTGAGGTATCATTCCAAATTATAGGTCATTTTAATTTTTCTAAGTTTGTAGATATTATTCGGTGCATAATAATATATATGAATATAGAAAAAGCTAAAATGACCAGCAATTTAGATAGGAAGAAATAGTATATCACTGATGGAAGAAAAAGGATAATCAAATAAGCTCTGCTGCTTGATGATGAAGTGGTCTTCCGGATGGCGCAGTATTGTATGTATTATACGCATGCATGTGCCTGCCAGCCAGGATTTTCTGCAATATTCCTCTAGATCTCCAAATCTGAAAGCACAAAGCAGTGTTGTTTTCCTGTAGAGAGAGGCCGGGGCCCTCTCCGCATATATATAGTCGCAATGCCTGCTAGCTGCTAGCTAGCTTATGAAGACATGGTGGATTAATTAGTTTGCTAAGTAGTGGCGGTGATTCTCTGCTCTGCGTGCTAATGATGGATTAGGAGCAGCAGCCGCAGGTACATTACATATATAGACGGGTCGTTGTGGCATCGATCGGCAGGGGAATTTAGCTACTAGCAGCAGGAGTGAATTCATACACGCTGTACTGTACGTGGTGTGTTGTATTTGTATGGTACCAACCGACCAAGACCAGAAGAATTAGCATGTCCCCTGACGACAAAATTAGCCACATGCCCTAGCTGCTGGGACACCCAATAACCTACTATATCATATCATCAGCAAATGCTGCACGCTCCTGGCACTGCCAGCGCGTGCTAGTCTACTAGATAGAGTATACCCTTAGAGAGATTCGGTACCAATTAATCCATATAACCAGGGTAGCTGCGCAGCAGGGAGAGCAATAGTAGATAATTATTAACCTAGTCGATTAACTATAGGATTATATGCATTTAGTTTTTATACTATGTGTGCATCTCACCTGCATTTTCGGTCTAATGATATATGTTTTTTTAGGCGAAGTACGACAGGTGAGACGCTGGCCTGAACATTTTCATTATATATGTGAAGTTGTTACATACAAGATGTGAGGTACAAAGATAAAAGAGCTGACGAGCTATCTTGCCAAACAATTCACTCCACAGAAAGAGGGTCCCTTTGAGGTCCCCTTGCCCAGTCCGGTGTTTCCAAAGGTCAAGGTCGGCGGTGATGGCTAGGAAGGTAGCACGGGGGAGGGTGAGTTTACCCGAGAAGACCCACTCATTCCGGGCTTTCCAGATGTTCCAAAGAATGGCATTAATTGATGACCGTCGAGAGTGCCTTTTAGCCGGAGTTCGGTAAGAATGTAAGATAGCTCAGGGATTGTCCAAAGCTCTCGGAATGAACTAAGGGCGTGTTTGAAGGGGTGGCCCGTGGGCTCGGCTGCGCTCCCGGGAGCCCATTTTCGTGTTTGGCCCCCTTTTCTCCTCCCCCGGCCTGGCCCGCTACAGGCAAAACCACCCCCTCCGCCTGGCTCCTCTCGTACGTCATTTTCCACTGTAGCCGAGGGGCTCGGCTCCGCGCGGTCTTTGGGCGGGCGATTTCGGGGCGCTTTGCGCCGGCGGCAGGTGGCCTTGGCGGGCTCGCGCGGGAGACGGGAAAGTTCCTCCCACCCTTCTCCGTCGCGAAATCCATGGCCTATAAAGGCGACCGCCGTCGCCTCCTCTCTTCTTTCCCCTCCCCCCTCGCTCCCGTGAGATACCAGCTAGGGTTTCGTGGTGGTTGCGGTGGGTGAGCTCTAGTCCGCGACCGGCGGGCTTCCTCTCTGTTCTCCCACTGCGGATCTGCTCCGACTTGCCGACGCGCCGGCGTTGACCCTGCTGGAACTCCGGGCGGTGCGGTTCTTCTTCCTCGGTGTCGGCATTGACCTAGGGTTTGCTGTGGACCGGATCTGCTTCCTCTTCCACCTGGTCTTCTGCTCTGCATCCTGTGCCTCCTCCGAGCTCCCCAAGGTGAAATCGACCCCCGAATCCCCATCCTTGTTATGGATTTCTTCTCTGTGTTCATTCTTGTTTCGATGCGATGCAGATATATTCTTGTTCCGATGCGGTGCGGTTGTGGTGCAGTTGTTCTTGTCTCGTTGTGTCTGGTTGTTCTTGTTTGGATTCGATGCAGTTGTTCTTGTTTCGATTCGGCGCGGTTGTTTTTGTTTCGATGCAGTGCGGTTTGTATTGTGGTCGATGATGATGTCCTTTGCGCTGGGAGGCTTGTTGAATCAAGCAACCATGCAAAAACATTATGAAGCATGCAAATCTTTGTTGATGCTAGTCAGGGCTACCTTACTTAGATATTCTTTGAATTACTATGCATGTAGATGGATGTTCCTGAGACCCGTGAAATGATGGTGAGGCAAGCTACTG
This sequence comes from Cenchrus americanus, assembly GCA_947561735.1. Lineage (NCBI taxonomy): Eukaryota > Viridiplantae > Streptophyta > Magnoliopsida > Poales > Poaceae > Cenchrus > Cenchrus americanus. Next base: position 252,793,008 of record OX387239.1, on the reverse strand, counting down.
GCATGATAGTGACCATGGTTTCTGTTGTTGTCTCTACTCTAAAGAGAATGAGGGATGAACCTGAGCCTGATATAGAGCCAAACCCTCTCCTGTATAGCCTTAGAGGCGATCTTTGAGCGGCATAGACAGAGAACCCTGCAGGCCATCTATAATTCCACAGATGTAGAATGTGTCTCTATGTTAAGAATGAGGAGGAAACCCTTATGTGTTTGTGTGAGACATTTAGATCCAAGGGGCTTTTGCGTGACAATGCTGGTGTTAGTGTTGAGGAACAGGTTGCAATGTTCCTTCATCTTGTTGGGCACAATCAGAGATTTAGGGTGGTGCACCAGTCTTTTAGGAGGTCCATTGAGACAGTTCACAGACACTTCCACCAAGTTCTGTTTGCTGTTGGTGAGCTTAGGTCTGAGATGATCAAGCCTCCTTCTACCACTACCCATCCAAAAATCCTTGGGAGCCACAGATGGAACCCATACTTGCAGGTAACCACACATGAACACTACTAGTAGAGAGTGTGGTTGTCCTGACTTGTTCTAACTACATATGCACATTTTTTTAGGACTGTGTTGGTGCAATAGATGGAACTCATGTGTTGGCAAGGGTTCCTAGAAGCATACAACAACCATTCAGGGGTAGGCACAAAGACCCCACACAAAATGTCATGGCTGTTGTGGACTTTGACATGAAGTTCACCTATGTACTAGCTGGTTGGGAGGGCTCAGCACATGATGCCCTCATACTTGCTGATGCACTTGAGAGGAATGATGGGTTTGTTGTACCTGAAGGTAAGAAGCCACCATTTGCAATGTAGTTGTTCATTGTCCTATTATAATTTAGAGGCCTTAGGATTCATTTGTTGTCCCTGTAGGTAAATTCTACCTTGTAGATGCTGGGTATGGGTGCCGTAATGGCTTCCTTCCTCCCTACATGGGGTGAGGTACCATCTGTCAGAGTATGGCCCAAGGAACAGACCGACCAATGCAAGGGAGCTGTTCAACCTGAGACACTCTTCACTTAGGGTCACAATTGAAAGGGCCTTTGGTGCACTGAAGAACAGGTTCAGGATCCTAGACAACAAGCCATTCCACCCATTTAAAACACAAGTGAAGCTTGTCCTTGCTTGTTGCATCTTGCACAACTGGATCATAGGCTTTGGGTTAGATGAAGTTGTGCCTAATGAAAATTGGGTACCCCCTATGGACCAGGACACTTCACATATTGATGAGATGTTCTCCCAAGACTCTCATGACATGACAGCCAAGAGGGACAGCATCTGCAATGCTATGTGGGATGGGAGGGGTGTTCATAGGACTTGATGCATTTATTTGTTGTTCATTGTATTATCTAATTTGGTAGCCTTGCTCTAGAACTCTTGGATTTGTGATGTTGTCGTAATAATTATTGGACAAAGCTGAGACATATTCTTTCCTATATGTACTATTTATTTGTTGTTCATGAGTATTATTTCTCTGTTATTTACATATTATCCTCAATGTATTATTTCTTGGCTGCAACTATACTAGGATGGCATCTGCTAGTGTTGAGCAAGTTGTGGGTGTTGTTGCTGTTGATGTTGAGGCTGGTCCTGCTATTGCTCCAAAGCGGCGGCTCCGGCACCAAAGCACTGCAGCGAAGACATGCCGGTCCTATGAGGTGGAACAATGCAACATCTGGCTTTGTGCTTAGGAGGATGGCACAGCTAGTGAGTGATGGCAGTAGGCCTGACAAAGTATTCAAGGACAAGGATGTGAACTTGGTTGCCAAGCAACTATTTGAGTTCAGTGGTGAGGTTGTCAGCCCCACTCAGGTGTACAACCACCTAAGGAAGTGGAGGCAGAAGTGGGCAAAGGTTGCTAAGCTCAAAGATTTGAGTGGGGCTCTTTGGGATACTGACCTTAGTGCCATCATGCTGGATGTGGAGCACTACTCTAACCACATTAAGGTAGAAATCATATCCTCCTCTCTTTACTTAGGTTCCATATCCAGTTGAGTTTATGTGAGTGAGCCAACCTTGTTACCCTTGTGCAGGACCACCCTAAGGATGCTGAGTTCCTTAACTGTCCCATTAGGTTCTACACTGAGATGGAAGCCATCTTTGGCCATTCTATGGCCACTGGGAAGTATGCTCTAGGGTCTGGTGAAGCACTTGGTGCAGCTGTAAAAACTGAAGGGGCTAGTGAGACCATTGACATACCCAGCAGCAACACCAAGCCAACTGAGCTCATAACCAACTCTGTTGGTTGTGGGAAAAGGAAGAGGGGAGCCTTTAGTGAGGATGAGAAGTTGTTGCTGACTAACATGTCTGATGCTGTCAACAATGTGGCCAATGCCCTTAGAGAGACTGGTACTACCCATGTTGATGCAAACTTGTACCTTGCTGTGATGGAGACCCCTGATTTTAGTGAGGAGGCACTGATTGTTGCCTACACTTACCTGCTGGACAACAAGGCCTAGGGCAGGGGCTTTGTTGGTATGAGTGACAACCATAGAGGCCTTTGGCTTAGGACCTTCCTCTCCAAAAACTTCTATGACTAGATGAGGACTAGAGCTGTCTCCTCCACTCTCTTCTTTTGACTACAGTTGACACACTGAGCTGTAGAGCATGTGCAGGTAGTTTGGCTAACTTTCTGCTGTCCTTTTGGGGTTTTGTTTTGCTGAGAGGGTGGCTAACTATTTGATATACAATTGTTGTGTTGTAAGACTATTTGTAGCCTTTGTTGGCTGCATGAACAACTAAATGCAATGTTGTCTCTTATGTTTCACTTATTATGTTGCATTTCTGCTATTTACTTGGTGGATATGGATTACAATTGGCCTATGATGCAACATATACTTGAGGTGGCTGCTATGGTTCCTATTTGAACTACTTCTTGTTCTTGTCTTCAAACTTGGTCGTTGCTTATGACTTGTGTGACCCTTCACTCAGTTGCAACACTAAGCTATTGCTTCAGATGATGGCACTGAATGATGTTGTCCATTTGACCATTTTCCTAAATTGCTTGTTCTTGTGTGTTTTGTTGTATCTTCTTTATGCTTTTCCTAGCAGCCACCAATGATAGTAACCATGCAGTGAGTCCACCAACTAACATAAAGCTGAGGCCTCATTCTATACTACACTATTTTTTCTATTCTGCCTCATATTTGGTTCTGTCTATGTTGTTCTTTGGCCTATGATGAACAACCTCATGAACAACTATTTTGTCATGTTACTCATCAAACCATGGGACACATCCATTCCCATGCTTTCAAACATGGGATGGATGTCTCCCACGGTTCCATGACTGACATGAACTTGTTTTTTTCAGACATCAAACTTGTTCTGAGGCCTCATTCTATACTTCACTGTTTTGCCTCATATTTGGTTCTATCTATGTTGTTCTTTGGCCTATGATGAACAACCTCATGAACAACTATTTTGTCATGTTACTCATCAAACCGTGGGACACATCCATTCCCATGCTTTCAAACATGGGATGGATGTCTCCCACGGTTCCATGATTGACATGAACTTGTTTTTCTTACACAACAAAATTATTCTGAGGCCTCATTCTATACTTCACTGTTTTGCCTCATATTTGTTTATGTCTATGTTGTCCTTTGGCCTATGATGAACTTTAACTTGTGAGGGAATGGTATTTGCTACTTATGTTTCTCATGTTACTCATCAAACCGTGAGAGACATCCATGCCCATGCTTTGAAACATGGGATGGATGTCTCCCACGGTTCCATGGGTGACATGATCTTGTTTTTCTTACACATCAAACTTCAGGATTCATGTTGAAGTTCAAATGATATTGCAAACGGTTCTGAGGCCTACTTGTGTTATTTTGTCCCTGTTGTCATGCCTATGATGATCTTGTATGCCTCATGCCACCCATCAAAACATGCGAGACATCCATGCCCATGTTTTTCCAATATTGGGCTGGATGTCTCTCATGCTTCCATGGTTGCCATGATTAATGCTTGTCATGTGTTCCATTAAAACATCAAACTCATCCATGGTCCAAGTTTAAGCCTGAACCTGGTGAGTTTGATGTTTCTATGGAACCCATTCGGCTCTTATGTCTGAGGCAAAGATTGTATATACTATTTCTTCATCTTGTGCCAAACTTTCATTAATTGTTACTTGTAGTGATACAAATATTTATCTGAGGCAATCTGTAATTGTGATGATGAACTTATGATATTGTAATTGTGAGAACAATTGTAAGATTTTATAAATGTGATGATGAAATCATATATGAAAATGGGTGACAAATTGTTGGTTTTCATCTTGTGTGTGATATTGGGATGTAACCTGGTGCTTGGGCGGCCTGGCTTGGCGCCAAACACCATCCCGCTTCAGCGGTTGGTGGCAGTTGGGGGCCGCTGCCGGCCCCGGCTCCCGTGGTGGTGTCCAAACACCAGCTCGGCGCGCCCAGGCTCTGTTGGGCCAAGCACCCAAACAAGAGGGGTGGCCCATTATAACCGGCCTCTGGCTCGCCACGGCCTGGGTGCTGGGCCGGGCTGGCCACAACCACCTTTCCAAACACGCCCTAAGTATGGCACCTGAGGCAAGCGCAGCAGACGCCCTTCTAATTATATATATGGTGTTCGATCGATTGGTTTTCCTACCAAATAGATACTGTTGGCCATTACAATATCAAGTAAATGCATTACCCAGGATTTAACGATATTAATTTCTCGTAGAAATTGGCACATGTCTCTATCTTTAGTCAAGTTTATTATCTAATAAAATTAAATAAATTTGACTTAGGAAATGACTACACCGTCTTATATGTACGGAGTATATCATATCGAATCCAACGACAGCGGCTTGTTGACAGCTCGATTGTTTTTCCTGAAACCTTAAACCTCGAGAGTACGGTATAAATACGAGCAGGTTATCCTATATATATGCTTACCAAATCGACCAACCCGTTATTTATTTGGGATGGATATTCTTTACGATGGATATTCTTTAAAAGACCTAAATGGGGGGAGATTTTTGCTCCCCATTGAGCCACATCGGTAGGAATTCCACGACCGTCGGATCGCGCGTGGATGGTTCGGATCCATCCAAGAGACTTGGCAGTTTTGCAAAGAAAACCCTTACACTCCGTCGAAATTAAAATGTAAGCCCAACCCACATTTAAATAATTTTATGGAAACCCCCTCGAACTTTGCAGTAATAGCATTTGCTCAAGCCACCTCTCGAGCACTTTTATGGAAACCACCTCGAGCTTTGAAGAAATGCCAAGAGGATTGCCAATTTTACAAAATCCCCCTCAATTTATGGAAATTGATATGTAGTCACACACAAATATGTTATGAAACCCCCCTCGAACTTTGTAGAAATACAATTTAATTCCAACCATCTCTCAAGCATTTTTACGTAAACCCCCTCGAGCTTTACAGGAACCCTAATAGGGCTACTGATTTTACAAACCCCACTCAAACTTCGTCGAAAGTAGACTATAGTCCAATCACTACCTCAACAATTTAATAAAGCCCTCTCAAATTTTATATAACTACCATTTATTTAAGCCACCTCTCAGGAAATTTGACGACACCTCCCATGATCGAGTCACCTCTCAGGTAATTTTATGATAATCAACCCGCGAACCATACATCTCCCACAACACATGAGCTTTACAAAAATTAACACACGGTCCACAGACTTTATAGAAAAGATCCTAATGTTCTGCAAATTTACCCACAATCTGAAATTTTATGAAAAAGTCCCTAAGATTTGTCACAATCAATCTATGATCCCTGCATTTAACTAAAAAAATACCCTAAAGTTTTAGCAAACTAAACTACATCCTAATATCCTACAAAAATATCTCCAACCTTCGTACCAATCACCGGGCTATAGGTTATGATGTGCCAGTCTTTCTAGTCTTTCCAATGTACTCCTACCATAATACCAGCAACGAGCGAGTAAGCCTGCCGCTGGGGAGGGTATGGACAAATTCACTCTTGTTCATACCCAAATCCAAATAATTATTATCCACTTCTTACCCTCATCATTTCCACCCATACCCAACGGATAACTAGTTTTGTACTAGAATCTATACATACCCAATCGATTATTTGCACACTCCCCACACCCTACCCTCCCCATTTCTTCAATGGATAATTATTTTCTACCCATACCCTCCCCATTTGAGGTGGGTGTGGATTTGAATATGAACAATGAATAAAAACAACAGGCATACGAGCGGGGGCGCAGGAATAAAAAAACTCGATGCCACCGATCCGGGCGGCGCGCCGCCGATGATCTCGCGCGCGTGCTCGACCGTCCCGCCGGACAGCGACGTCGGCGCGGGTCGATGACGAGGCGTACGGGTACGGATGGACACGGTTCGTGCCGCCGCTACCGCGTACGCACCACCAAAGTATATCGGCCGATCGACGTCGACGGATCGCGGCCACCTGGGATCCCAACCAATCAGCGATCAACCATGGTGTGCATGACCCGCCCGGCACGGCCGCGAGGAAGGATGGCCGGGGCAACTGCACCGCACCGAGGACAATTTTTTAATTTTAACCCTTTTAAAATTATTTTTAAAAATATCCCCTGGCAAACATTATTTGCACCAGGTGACCTCTTTGGTCGCGCCTGGCGGCGTGGCGCGGCAGGCAGCCTTCGCCGCGCCACATGCAGCGGCGTGACGAGGTGCCACGGCGGCCGGCCCGCGCGCGCGCGCCCGGTGTGTGGGCCGGGTCCGCGCGCGTCACATGCGCCCGGCGTGGCGGCGTTGCCGCGCCACCACGCCCGGCGCGGCAGTGCCAAGTCAACAGGCCCCGCGTGGCCCCCTTTCTTCCTCCTCCTTCCTTTCTTCTCTGCCCGAGCCCGCCTGCATCAGGCGCCGCCGCCGCCACCACCGGCCGGCACACCCCCAAATCTGGCTATTTGTGGTGGGGATAGTGTGGGAAATCGATCCCTGTATCCTTGGGAAGGTATTGTCCTTATTTAATCTCAGTTTTAGCACTTAATTTTGCCGGATTTTGCATGTATAGGTGAACTAGGGTTTGATAATAATTTAAAATTGTGATGTGTTAGATGTTGGATGTGCTGAAAGTGATGCTTTGGGTAGTTTCATTAGACATTTTGCCATCTATTGTTATGTTGAAAATACGTTGCTTTACTACATGCTTTAGTGTAGGTTTGCTTTACTACATGCTTTACTACATGTTTAATACATGTTGAAAATATGTTGAAAGTGATTGTTAATGTTACATATGTTATTGTACCGTATTTGAAATCGTTCATTTTAATAACATTGGTTGCAGGATTAGTACACATGAGCCACCAAAACCCACATTATTGTGCCATTGTTAGGGGTAAAGGAAGGTTTCCCGAAGAGTGGGATGAAAACGCTCCTGTGCCTTGAGCTCTCCCTGTACCCAATTGTTATTGTGGTGTGTCGGCTTATGTGAAATAGTCTAGGTGTGCTAGGACTGCTGGTAGAGCCTTCTACTGTTGTTGGATTAGGGAAGCACCACCCCAGACAGCTCCTTGTTATTTCTTGCAGTGGATAGACGGGCCTGACAAGTTTGACCCTAGGATACGTCTCTTCCCGTATACGAGTCATGTCTTGAAGCCATATCATGAGTTTCAACGATGGGTTCCTCCTCCACCGAATCCTCCATCGATGACCTATGAGGAGAAGCAATTGGCCGCCATTGAGCGAGTTAACAACCCTCCATTGTGTGATTGTGGAGTGCGTGCGTATCTTCAACGGCCAAACATTGAGGCCCCAAATAAGTTTACACCATTCTTTCATTGCTCCCTAAAGACTCTTGTAAGTAAAAAGCATATCCTTGTTATTTGAGTTTTATAAATGTGCTTGACTCATTGTTATTAATGGTTGTTGTGCATTTCAGAGTGGGTGGCCTAGGTGTGACTTCAATGAATACATACATGGACCAAGATCGGAGTGGCCAACCGAATCTGAAGTGAAAGAGTTCGAGTCCGGGACGAAGCCTTGGCTTTGCCTTAGCTATCCACCTTCACGGTGCAAGTGTGGCATAGTAGCCACGGAAGGTGTTGTGTCATCTGAGCTAGGTTTTGGAATGTTTTGTGGCAATGCATATGGAGACTTTTGGGTGAGCATGATGTGAACTTCTTTGCTTTTGTTAGCACTATCGTCGTTGTTGTCTTCATTTTGATTTAACTTTGTATGATACGGCCTTATATTTTGCAGGAGGGGCGGACTTGTGATTGGGAGCAATTTCTTGGTCGTCGTGAGTTAATGTTAGAGTTGGGACGAACTTCTGAACCTGGGAGGAGGTTTAAAACTGAAATTATACAAGATAAGAGCAAAATATGGTGTGCCCTTACCGGAAGAGGAGGATCTAAGTGGTCCAATTTGTGATGAGATGGTTCGTGAAACTGGAGTGGAGCTAGAATTTGTAGTTGGTTACGCCAACTACGAGAAAGTTGTGGCATATTGGCGTTGTAATAGGGAGAAGTTCTTAGAACAGGGGATACGTCCGTTGACTGCAGAGGAGAAGAGTGAGAAGAGGAGGAAAAAGGAAGAGGAGTGGAAGGCATTGACGGAGAGGTCCAGGGATAGGTCGAGGGATGAAGCGGCTAGAAAGGCAGAGGCCAACAGAAAAGGTAAGAGGATTGTGGGAGGATGATGAATGATGCTCAAGTGTCAGTTGCATGTGTTGTAGTGCAATTTTTTTCAATGAACAAGTGTGTTTGGTTGTGTTGTATGAAGTGAGCACCTTGTTATGTGATGTAGTTCTGCATGCATTTTTATTAATGGAGCAGGAGATTAGAAAAATAACAAATTTAGGAATATTAGTTCCATTATTACAATACATTCAGGATCTAGTTTTTTAGAACAATATTACACTACCATGATGTAAACGAAATAGTAGTTGAAATATTACAACACTGCATGGTCAAAGACAATGACCTCATACAAAGTCCCAATATTTAGCCATCCTTGTGATGTGATGACGAAGGTTTATCTTTCTCGATACCTTTTTTAGTTGGTGGATTAGGAACAGACGGGTTTGCTGCAGGACCGTAAAGACCACCCGGAGCATAAAGACCACCATAAGGAGGTTCCTCTCCTCTTGAAATGGCATCTGCAGTAGTGCGTCGCAAATAATGATGCATGTCTGGGAGAGCATAAAGACCATTCCAAGGGGGGTCCTCTCCACTTGCAATGGCATCTGCAGTTTTTCCTTGCAGATAACGAAGCATGCCTCTTTCAAAAGTGGTCATTTTCTTTGGATCAGGTGCTGTATTTGTGTTTTTCCCCTTCGGATCACCACCACCATTACCATCCTCCCCCCTCCGGCAGCAGCAGCAGACATCTCTAGTTATTGTTAAAAAAAATGAACATGACAAAACATAACGATATCATGCATACGTTCTAACACAACATAATGATTCTAAATTAAATAAACTAAGTAAACTCCTTTTAAAAGTATTTTAGAAAGAAATTAAAAATTTCTTGCTAAAATCCCAAACTAATGACATTATTTTGAAGTAGTTAAACTGGTTACATTAAATTAATAAAGAGAGGAAACGTACCTAGGACAGAAGATGAGCCCGTGGGGAGAGGGAGGAGCCTGCAAGGTGTGGCAGTACTGCGGTCGCCGTCGCTCTTTATATAGTCGTGGCAGGGTGTAGGGTGTGTTTTCTTGTACTCACATCACATGTGGTAGGGTAGGGGGTAGGGTGTGTTTTCTCCCACGGATCGAATGGCCCACCACTTCTTCTCTTTACCTATATATGTCACCCTTCAATTAACCATTGTTGTTCACAATAACCAGCAATGGATCCCTTGTGAGGTGAGGATAGTTCTCTCGGTCCTGATTTGTGGACAGAACAGGATCCCGAATGTAAGGAGTACTTCCCACCAAGAGAGAAGAGTTATTTCCGATCTTTGCGGGATGTTAGACCATACGATTCGAAGAAACCAGTGAAGTGGCCAAGAAGCATGCACAGTGAGTTGTGTGTAATGCAAGTTTATGAGGGAGTTGGACTTTACTACTCCGGTTGTCGCTTTTGGCACTGTCCACGTGCGTGGGTAAGGAACACTACCACGAGTATTTCCATCAGTTTATTTAGGTAACTAACATACTATTGTTGTTTGCAGTACTCGTATGACCTTAACAACTCTGGTTTCTCGCAATGGGTCAATCCTCCAGCTATTCATCCATATGAAGAGTACATCACGTACCTAGAAGGACGCATCGAGAAGCTGAAGCATGAGCTCGCGGAGGCACTTACTCCTCCAGATCCACCATCTAGCGATGGCGCGCTATGCATCTGCAGATGTCACATGAAGAACAGTCCACCGTCAAGTCCATCCCCGCCACCTCCACCCCCATTTGGGAACACTACGTGCCTTCCCAGGAATCGAGTGGTTTTGGCTCTATGTTACCCGGACAGTTCTCGTACCAGTAGATTATTAATGTTGTAATTATTGTGTAAACTTTCTTATGCCATTGGCAGCTTTGAATTGAGAACCCCATCGTGAAACCCTAGCCTGCTTGGAATCCCTAACCTATTGAGTGATGGACATGATATGTCATGTACGTGTGCTTTAAAATTTAAATTGAAAACACCCTGAAAAAGCCTTTGCAGTCATGAAACAATAGCCTACTTGGATTTTCTAGCCTTTTCAGTGAGCCATGTTGTCATGTTGAAAGGATCGAGGCAATGTGGCCTAGAGGGGGGGGGTGAATAGGCTCGCACACGAAATTTAAACTTTTTCTCGCGAAAACGAGTGTCGGACCTCGGAACCTCCGAAATTATTCTCGGAACCTCCGAACGAGGCAGCCTCCGAGAATAAACTCGGAACTTCCGACAGTACCGTTAGAACAGAGCACAAATAACAAGAGCCGCAAGAAACTTGATGGAAACCAGATCTACTAAATTCTAAGAGGTACTTAGGACCTAGCAAGAGGATTTCTAAGCAAATTACAAGCTAGCAAGGCACCACAAAGTAGATCGGAAGCAAACCCTAATAGATCTAGTCAAGCACAAGCATGAACAAGTAAATAAATGAGAACACGCATGAGACAAAGATTTATCCCGTGGTTCGGCTCGCCACAAAGGCTTGCTTACGTCCACGTTGTTGAGGAGGCCAACAAAGGCTCGGACCACAAAGGTCAACTCCTCTCTCACACCTATCACTTTGGGTAATAGGTGGAGGCTTTCCACTAGAATCACAAGGGGTAATACAAACACCTTGGAGCTTCCACAAATCGGTTTGGAGAGCTTCCAAGAACCTCTATCCGTCTAGGAGCAAGGCTCCAAGAGTAATAGATCCACCAAGCTTGCTAGGGTTCTTCCAAGTGCTCAAGTTTCAAGGGAGAAGGGATTGGCTCACTAACTCACTTCAAGAAAACCACTCTCAATCAATGCTAGGCAAGGATTTGGAAGAGAGTAGGTTAGGAGTGAATGCAAGGTGAGAGAAAACAAGAGAAACGGCGTTCCGAGCCAGAGGAGGAAGAAGATAACCGTTGGGGGACTGTGGGGTATAAATACCCCCAGATCCAGAACAGTAACGGTCATATTCCAGAGTTCGGAACCTCCGAGAAAAATCTCGGAACCTCCGACTTTTGAAAACTCTGCAGACTGTAGCCCGTACGGTCGGAACCTCCGAGAAAAACTTCGGAACCTCCGAACAGCAAACAGCAGAAGCAGAACAGCTGCAGGTTACTTCCCTTGGGGTGAGGATTAGGGTTTAGGAAAGATGGATCATGAGCACTTGAAAACCACCCTAACTCACCATTAGTATCCCTCTTGATAGTACGGATTGTCCTATACTCAAATTCAAAAGATAAAATAAATAAACTCCTTCAAGTAGCATAGGCAATCTTCTTTGTAACAAGTTGAGGGGTCTCCAATCAATCTTTTGCACCTGTGATAATAACTTTATGCTGCACAACAGACTCAAAGACTCATTAGCTCTTTAATTGTGTGGTCAACATCACCAAAACCCTCATAGGGCTTGATTGCACTTACAATCTCCCCCTTTTTGGTAAATGTTGACAACCCAATTAAAGTTTACAATTTAATTTGAAAGATTGAGCTTTTGATGATTTGAGTACAAGTCTCCCCCCTCAATGTATGCATGTGCCTTTTGAATAGGAAAAATGTCATGACCGACAATTAAATTGCATACATTGTGAGTAAAAGTGTCAAGAAAGTTGTACTCAAGCCATCGAGGGGTGCAAAAGAGGTGTAGCAGATAATACGTGATGCATATGCCATGTGAAAACACTCAGAGAGTTATCTGTAGCGCGAGTTCGGAACCTCCGAGAAAGTTTCCGGAACCTCCAGGGGTTGGAGCCTCCGGAAAAATTCTCAGAACCTCCGAGGTCTGCAACGGATACTCCAACGATAACAACAATACACGAGGCAAAAACAACGGATAAGACCGTAAAATAGCGGCTAGATAAGGATAAGAACATTCAACACATCTAGCCCTATTACATCCATCACAAAGTTTTAAAGTTTTGCAAATCCCCTACAATCATGACCGGATCCCGCTTGCCAACGGAGGCAAGCTAAAAGTTTTACGACTAGCTCATCAAATTTCCACCAGGAGTTTATGAGAGAAGTTAGCACTCTCATCTCACCAAAAGAACAAAAGAATGTTTCGAGGTTAGCGAGGCCACCGTAAGGAGCTCCGGGTCTTCGGATGCTTCTCAATCTTCATCTCTCCCCCTTTGTCAACAATTTAACAAAAAGGAAAGAAAAGAAGAGAGGAAGTGAGAACGGAACCTAGAGAAGTCACTCCTCATCACCGAAGTCGATTCCTCCTCTTCGCCTCGGGGATAGTCTTGTCGAGCCAAGGTCGAGCCGGATGACGGATCTATGGGCCTTCGACGGGCCTCCCGGCGGCGGCCTTTCTCCCGAGTCTTGCACCGGATGAGGAAGACCCCATTGCCTTCTTGCCGGCCAGCCTCTTTCCTCGCCCGGCCATTTTTGCACCAAGTGGTTCTTCATCTCCTTCATCTCGCAAGCAAAGTGGGCGGCGGGGAGTATCCTCGGCCATGGGAGTAGCGAGGCTCCTGCTCACCTCATCCTCACCGGTAGTGTACTGCGGAAAATCGGGGAAGAGGGGAGGAGGATGGTGCATGGCATCAAAGGAGAGTCCCCGGTGCTTTAGCAATCTGTTCATGTCTTCCCTAAGCTCAAAAGGCCGATGGGAAGTCCATCTGCAGTACCTCCAGGTGTCCCTAACCATCCCTCTCAGCTTGTGCAGACCAGCAGGCATGGGAGCCCTGCTGGATCCTTCTTCTCCTACTGCTGGACCAGATCTGGATGGCTTGGTGCTGGCCTTCTTGAGGATGTGCTCTTCCACAATGTGCTGCTTCTTCTGATGCTGCCACTGCTTGACTTGATAGGAAGCATGCTCAACATCTTTCTTGTAGCTGACCCCTGAAACCATCTCTATCATGTACATCAGATAAGGGGCATAGGGCAGGTTGCACTTTCCACTCTCTGTCACTTCTACCAGGTTGTACCAAATAAATCGCTCACGAGAGAATGGCCTAGCTCCGGGCGGCGGCCTAGCCAACGAGGTTTGGTGCAAACCTCCTAAGACTTGTTGAGTCACTTTGCCCCCTTTTGGGTAAATGGTTTCCCCGAACATATTGTTGAGCACATAGAACACCGATTTCGGAAGCGGTGGTGGAGCCATCGACCGACTCCTCATACTCATAAGCTGCAGCAATTTTGTTGGGGTTCATGTGGGCCTCAAAATGGATGATATCAGCTTCCCTGTCCTCCTTGCTGAATCCAAACAACCTAGCAAAGGTAAGGAAATCTATTTTGTAGTGTACTCCTTCTGTCATCCAGTGGATGGTTTCCTTGTTGTCTTCATGAAAGAATGTGGCATGAAACTGAGCTAAAACCTCTATGTTCCAATCATACTTGAAACTCATGATGTCCCTCATCCTATACTTGTCAACCAAATCCAGCACTTCCTCCTTGACAGGTTCCTCTGCTGCCTCCAGATGGGTGAAATCTATCCACTTCATCTTGATTAGCTTCATCTTGGTGTTGAGGACAGTCTCATAGAACTTAAAGTGAAAGACAGACCAAAACCTGTAATCAATGGCTGCCATCTTGGGGTTCACATAGGGATTTTCTTCTCTTGCTTTCTTGACCAGGAAACCAGCTCCATCATAGTTGGTGTGCTCAATATACACTGAGTTGTCATATTTGGTTGGAGGATGCCTTTTGAGTAGCCCCTTGTGGTACTTGAGATAGGTTGAGTCTATCTCTCCTAGGGGCATGTCATCTTCTAGCTCTATTGGAATGGTTTTGCCTTCAGTCCCTCCATTATCATCCACATGGGCAGCAGACCCTGAGCCTCTGCCTCCTGACAAACTGCCACCTCTGCCCCTCCTAGGAGTGGCCTTTCCTCTGCTGCCACTTTGTCCCCTGCTGTCGCTCTTCTTCGCTAACTTGAAGGCCCTCTCACCGGCAGGTGTCTCAAAAGGAGGCCTCTCGCCTCTTGGTGTAGGTCTTGTCCACGGGAGTGCCGGACATCCGAAGAGAGACAAGTGAACAAAGCGGATAAAAGTGGGATCGGGGCCGATAAGGATAGAGGAACAAGATAAGCATGATGTTCAATTGATTACTTTTCGGTGGAATTTTGAATCACGGTCTGTCACTTGTCGGTACGGACATTGGAACCTCCGAGAAAGTTTCGGAACCTCCGCAGGTTGGAGCTTCGGAAAAATTCTCGAACCTCCGAAGTCGGTGTACGACAGAGGACAGTTCTCTTGATTCAACTTTCAACTGAACTTTGATCAATAAAGCAATCATGACTCAAATTAGCTAGGACAGGTGGAAAAAGAATGTTACAGGTCAAGTGAAGTTCAGTGGAACTTTGAATCAAGGTCAGCCTACAGTGGGTTACAGGGTTCGGAACCTCCGAGAATTTTCTCAGAACCTCCGAGCCTCTGTCAACTTTACTGCATTCTCACTTTTGATTCAACTTTCAACTAAACCTAGCTTTTACTTGCAACACAGGCATTTAGGAACAGGATAGATAGGCAACAATCTACAGATTTCAAGATTTAGAACCCTAACAGCATGCAGATCTAGGAATTTAGGGTTAGGGTTAGGATACGGCCACTGAGTACCTTGATTGGGATCAAGGAGAAGGACGATGCAGATCTTCAACTCTTGTGCACGCCAAGGAATCGACAGAAACGGATGCGGATTGGAGCCTTCTTCTTCTTCACGTACGGGATCCGAGCGATCCCTCCCTTGGCACTCTCCAGCAGCGACCCACGAACGAGGGAGGCGGCTCGGCCTTCGCGCGGGTAGCCCGCAAAGGTGAGGTCACCGGCGGCGAGGGAAGCGGCGGCGGTGAGGCGGTGGAGAGGATGGTGCGGTTTCGCGTCGGGAGAGAGAGGAGGAAGCGGTGAAATTAGATCCGAGTGAGTTGACCGTGGTGAAAAGGGAAAGGTTGGTTTTACCCTAGGTAAAGAATATTCCGCGAAGATGCTTTATTCCCTTTTGACTCCCCTTCGGTTGAGACCGAGAGCTAAGTCTATAAAGATTGGAGCTTCCGAAGATTTTCTCGAAACTTCGAGGCCGGAGCCTCCAAGGATTTTCTCGGAGCTTCCGAAAACTTAAATTCCGAGACGACTAGCTTCTACTCCTTTTGAGATTTTGAACTTTCTATCAACTGAGATACTTAGGTCATGGTACCCTTGACTCAAGTGGCTAGAAAACAAGCAATCATACACACAACTATAGCCACTTAAGACAAGTTAGGGATAACCAAATAGATTTTGAAGAACCTTTAAAATAGAGTTTTCATACACATTTTTCAAACAAAATTTTCAGAGAATACTAACAGATTTGAAGCAAACAAATATGGCATGCTAGAGATCAAACCACGCAACGAGAATCAAGAATATTTAGTTCATTCCTTAAACTACAAAACCTTGACTCATCGAGAGGTTTAGTGAAGATATCGGCTAGTTGCTTGTCGGTGCTCACATGACTTAAAACGATATCTCCTTTGGCTTCGTGGTCTCTCAAGAAGTGATGACGGATGTCTATATGTTTTGTGCGAGAATGGCTTACGGGGTTGTTTGCAAGTTTTATGGCACTTTCATTGTCACACAAAAGTGGGATATGGGAAAAGTGACATCCGTAATCCTTTAAGGTTTGCTTCATCCAAAGTAGTTGAGCACAACATGCGCCGGCTGCAACATACTCGGCCTCGGCGGTGGAAAGGGCTACTGAGTTTTGCTTTTTAGAACTCCAAGACACTAGAGACCTACCAAGGAATTGGCAAGTCCCCGATGTGCTCTTTCTATCTACTTTACAACCGGCATAATCGGAATCCGAATAGCCAAGTAGATCGAAAGTGGAGCCCTTAGGATACCACAAGCCAAGGTTAGGGGTATGCACTAGATATCTCAAGATTCTCTTTACGGCCATGAGATGGCACTCTTTCGGGTTAGCTTGAAATCTAGCACACATGCACACACTAAGCATAATATCCGGCCTAGATGCACATAAGTAAAGAAGAGAGCCGATCATGGAGCGATATACCTTTTGATCCACGGATTTCCCTTCTTCATTGAGGTCCATGTGTCCATTAGTAGGCATTGGAGTCTTGATGGGCTTTGCCTTATCCATGTCAAACTTCTTTAACATATCCCTTGTATACTTGGTTTGACATATGAACGTCCCTTCTTTAGCTTGTTTGATTTGAAATCCAAGAAAGAACTTGAGCTCACCCATCATGGACATCTCAAACCTCTTTGTCATCACCCTACTAAACTCTTCACAAAAAGTTTCATTAGTACTACCAAATATTATGTCATCGACATATATTTGGCACACAAAAATATGACCATCAACTTTTCTAGTAAAGAGAGTAGCATCGGCTTTGCCTATCTCAAAGCCTTGCTTAAGCAAGAAATCCTTAAGGCATTCATACCATGCTCTTGGTGCTTGCTTTAGCCCATAGAGCGCCTTATGGAGTTTGTAGACATGATTAGGACGCTTGGGATCTTCAAAACCCGGTGGTTGCTTAACATATACTTCTTCGGAGAGTGGTCCATTGAGAAATGCACTCTTGACATCCATTTGATAGAGCTTGAAGTCATGATGGGCGGCGAAAGCTAGTAAAAACCGAATTGCTTCAAGTCTTGCTACCGGTGCATATGTTTCTCCAAAGTCTAGCCCTTCAACTTGGGTGTATCCTTGAGCAACCAATCTTGCTTTGTTCCTAGTCACAACACCAAACTCATCTTGCTTGTTCCGAAAGACCCATTTGGTGCCAATGATGTTTGTCTTTGGTCTTTCCACCAATTCCCACACTTGGTTCCTTTCAAAGTTGTTCAACTCCTCTTGCATAGCCACCACCCAATCCGGATCCTCGAGAGCTTGCTCTACCTTGGTTGGTTCAAGAGAGGAAACAAACGAGTAAAATGCACAAAAATTCTTAAGACGAGAACGCGTTGTTACCCCTCTCCTTATGCTCCCAAGAATATTGTCAACGGGGTGATCCCGTTGAATGACTTGATGTACACGAGGATGTGATGGTCCAAGAGGTTGGTGTAGAGGTTGATCTTCATCATCTTCATCAGCTTGGGGCTCAGATGTACTTCCATGGACATCCCCTTGCTGATCAGTCTGCTGGTTCAGGGTGTCTTGTTGTGTTGAGCTTCCAGACCCCGGAACCTCCGGAGAATTTCTCGGAGGTTGGGTTCCAGTGTCAGTTCCCGGAACCTCCGAAGAAATTCTCGGAACCTCCGAAGTCTGCACTGCTCCTGAACCCGGTGGCTTCGGCCCTTCGAGTGGTGTTGAGGCTTGTGCTTGGTTTTCATCTTCCTCTTGTGCCTCAACCGGTCTAACATCACCTATGGCCATTTGCTTGATTGCTTCACAAGATGGCTTCTCTTTACCTACAACATTCAAATCAACTTGCTCCACTTGAGAGCCATTAGATTCATCAAAGGTCAAATCTACCGTGACTTTAATCCTCCCGGTGGTTAGATTGAAGACTCGATAAGCATGCTCATTTGGACCATAACCAAGAAGAAATCCTTCGTCAACCTTTGGTGCAAACTTAGAGGTTCGGGGTCTCTTGTTTAGAATGAAACATTTGCACCCAAACACTCTAAAGTAAGACACCTTGGGCTTTTTACCGGTAATAAGCTCATAGGAGGTCTTCTTGTGAAACTTGTGAAGATAGAGGCGGTTGATTGCATGGCAAGCCGTGTTGATAGCTTCGGCCCAAAAGATGTCTTGAGTCTTGTACTCATCCAACATGGTTCTTGCCATCTCGATAAGAGTTCTATTCTTCCTCTCAACCACCCCATTTTGTTGAGGGGTATAAGGTGCTGAAAATTCATGCTTTATGCCCTCTTCGTCAAGGAATTCTTCAACATAGGTGTTCCGGAACTCCGAGCCATTATCACTTCTCACTTTCTTGATTGGTAGCCCGAATTCCCTTTGTGCTCTTCTAATGAAGGTCTTCACCTTTCCTTGCACTTCACTCTTGTCAAACACAAAGAACACCCACGTGAAGCGAGAATAATCATCAACAATAACCAAGCCATATTTGTTACCGCCAATACTTATGTAGGCCACCGGTCCAAATAGATCCATGTGGATGAGCTCCAATGGGCTTGAAGTAGTGAGGATGCTATTTGGTGGGTGAGGTGCTCCTACTTGCTTCCCCGGCTTGGCATGCTTTGCAAATCCTATCTTTCTCAAAATGTACATTTGTTAGTCCAAGAATGTGTTCATCTTTCAAAAGTTTGGCCAAGTTCCTCATGCCAACATGGGCTAGACGGCGATGCCAAAGCCAACCCATGCTAGATTTTGCCACTAGACAAGTCTTGGGAGAAACTTTACTTTTGTTGAGATCAACTAGGTAAAGCCTCCCCCTCAAGCGACCCGTGAGGACAATAGAGGAATCCTCCCTTTTTATGATGGACACATCCTTATCCGTGAAGTGGCAATCAAAACCAATCTCACTAAGTTGTGAAACCGATAATAGATTGTAACCCAACGGATCAACATGAAGAACATTTGTAATTGAGTAATTTTGAGATATAGGGATATCACCTACACCAATGACTTCTCCTTTAGTATCCCCTCCATATGCAATGGTTTCCCTTGGTCCTTCCAAATGGAGATAAGATGAGAACATACTCTTTTCTCCGGTCATATGATGTGTACATCCGCCGTCAAGCACCCAACTTGAACCACCGGAGGAGTATGCCTACAAAACAATTTAGTTCCTTCTTTTAGGTCCCCAATTTGACTTGGGGCCTTCCACGTTAGCAACCAAAACCTTTGGAACCCATAGTGATCTTTTCACATATATGTTGGACTCATTTCCAACATACGTGGCAACAACTTTACCAACATTGTTGCGTCTCAACACATAGCTAGGAGGTATGTCTCTAGATGCATGGGCTTTGCTTTTGTTGGGACTCAAGTTTCTTCTAGGCACCATTGGATGATTTTCAACTTTGCATACAAGTGTTAGAGGCCACTGGAAACATGCTTTCTTCGATTTTTGCTCCTTTTCTTTGTCTGTCTTTACAGTCCCCGGAACTTCCGAGAATTTTCTCGGAACCTCCGAGTTGGACTGTCTGAGCTGCTCGGGGCTTCCAGACTCCGGAACCTCCGGGCTTAGAGGTCGGAACCTCCGGGGTCTGGGAGAACAGAAATCCAGAACTCTTGAATTCAAGGCATTCTTTTTCTTTGATGATTTTTCTTTCATTTGTCTTGCCACCTTCAATATATCCAAAGCCTGGATTCTTGCTCTTTTCCAATACTTTCCTTTTGGTGAATCTTGGTCTTTTGTTTTCTTCACCCATGCACCCTCTAGCTATGATTGAGTTCAACCTAGCAATTTCTTTCTTTAAGGCTTCCATGTTAGCAAGGTTAGTGGCATAAGATTCAATATCAATATTATGACATCTATCACGGCCCTTGCTAGTAGAAGCACTAGAGTTGCCTTTTACCTTCGAGGGATGTGAGGTGCTACTCCAAAGGAGGCTATATTGCTCCTCAAGCTCTTCATTCCTCAACTTGAGAGAATTACATTGAGCTTGAGTGACAAGAAGGTCCTCCTTGAGAGTAGCTATGACACTCTTTGCTTGATTGATTTCCAAGCGCAAAGTCTCAATCTCACTTCTATCGGAGATAATGGTGTCTTGGCTTTTCTCTAGTTCAACTATTAACTTAGCCATAAAATCCCTAGATTGCTCATCCATTTTACGAACAAGTTGGTTAGCTTCTTCATCACTAGTATCATCACTAGAGTCCATTTCCGACTCATCACTAGGTTGAGGAAAGGGTTTTGGGGCAGTTTTTACCTTCTCACCCTTGGCCATGAGACAATGAATGGAAGTGCTCTCTTCATCATCGGTCAAATTGTTGAACAATCTTGAGGTGGAGGGAAGCTTCTTGATAGCCACGGTTGCAACTTTCTTCCCTTCCTCTTCACTAGAGCTTTCATCCCCGGAGTTCCATTCATGACCAATGTGGGCTTCACCACCATAGTGTCTTCTCTTGTAATGTGGCTTTTGATCTTTCTTATAGCTCCCTTTACCCTTGTCATTTCTGTTTTCTTTCTTCTCATTAGGACGATCGGCAATAAAGTGCTCGGTACTCCCACAATTGTAACAAGTTCTCTTTTTCTTGCTAGGAAACTTCCTCTTGGCAAACTTGTAACCTTGCTTCTTCAACCCTCTCTTGTAGGTCTTCATGAACAAGGCCATGTCCCCAATCTCAACATGACAACCTTCATCTTCATCTTCACTTGAATCACTTGTGGAGCTTGCTACTTCCACCCTATTGGACTTTGACTTGAGAGGCTTGGAAGAAGTGGTATGCTTGGATGAGGATGAGGGTTTGCTTGACTTGTGGGAGTGGAGAGCCACCTCTTTAACCTTCAAGTTGTTTAACTTAGCCTCCAACTCCCCAATCTTCTTTCTATGTTGAATTTCCTTGTCCATGAGCTCATGTGTGAGAATTCTACCAAGAACATCATTTGGAGAGAGTTCCTCAAATCTTTTCTTCTCTCTAATCAAGGTGACTAGAGTAGGATTCCTTGGTGCAAAAGCTTCCAACATCACTTTCACAACAAAGTGGTCATCTAACTCATCACCACCTAGACCTCTTATATTCCCAACAATAACCATCATCCTATCAAACATCTCTTGTGGCCCCTCTCCATCAAAGATAGTAAATCTATTGAGCTCGGCCATCAATATATTGATCTTAGATTTCTTGACCTTGTCAACACCCTCATGTGCAATGTGGAGAATGTCCCAAATCTCCTTGGCAATCTCAAGTCCACTAACACGGTTGTACTCTTGGGCATTCAAGGCACTAAGGAGTATGCTTGTGGCTTGACCATTTCTTCTAATGTTGCGTCGGTCAATTGGAGTAAGGTTCCTAAAGTCTTTGGGATCTTCAAAACCTACACACACAACATTCCACAATTCCAAGCTTAAACCAATTAAATAAGCTTTCATCATATGCTTCCATTTAGCAAAATTAGTCCCATCGAATTGGGGTAATTTGCCAAGTGGAATAGTCACTTCATCCTTGGATTTGACATCCAAAGAATCATAGTTAAAGGATACGCTTTTGTAGTCGTTCTTTGCTTTAGACTTTGACTTTGGCTTGATTGTTCGCTTGGGAATTCTTGTGCCGTAGTACTCATCATCATCATCTCCATTCTCACTAGATGAGGACGACGATGAGGATGATGAGGATGGTGATGGAGATGGTGAAGGTGTTCTTTTTCTTCTCTTCTTCTCTTCTTTCTTTCTCCTCTTCTTCTTTTCTTGCTTGTTGTCTTCTTTCTTCTTTTCTTCTTCTTCTTCTTTCTTCTTGTTCTCTTTCTTGCTTTTCTTGCTTCCTTCCTTGGAGCCTTCCTTCACAGCCTTTTTGAGCTTTTCGAACTTCTCTTGAGCTGATGTATCACCTACTTCCGAGGCATCACTTTCGGCCTCGCTTGGTATGTCTTCAAACTCCTCTTCTTCGTGCTTGTCATCATCACTTGCCATGTCCTCACACGGTTAAGTGTTTACGAGGATGACCCGCTCTGATACCAATTGAAAGGATCGAGGCAATGTGGCCTAGAGGGGGGGTGAATAGGCTCGCACACGAGAATTTAAACTTTTTCTCGCGAAAACGAGTGTCGGACCTCGGAACCTCCGAAATTATTCTCGGAACCTCCGAACGAGGCGACCTCCGAGAATAAACTCGGAACTTCCGACAACTTGTTAGAACAGAGCACAAATAACAAGAGCTGCAAGAAACTTGATGGAAACCGAGATCTACTAAATTCTAAGAGGTACTTAGGACCTAGCAAGAGGATTTCTAAGCAAATTACAAGCTAGCAAGGCACCACAAAGTAGATCGGAAGCAAACCCTAATAGATCTAGTCAAGCACAAGCATGAACAAGTAAATAAATGAGAACACGCATGAGACAAAGATTTATCCCGTGGTTCGGCTCGCCACAAAGGCTTGCTTACGTCCACGTTGTTGAGGAGGCCAACAAAGGCTCGGACCACAAAGGTCAACTCCTCTCTCACACCTATCACTTTGGGTAATAGGTGGAGGCTTTCCACTAGAATCACAAGGGGTAATACAAACACCTTGGAGCTTCCACAAATCGGTTTGGAGAGCTTCCAAGAACCTCTATCCGTCTAGGAGCAAGGCTCCAAGAGTAATAGATCCACCAAGCTTGCTAGGGTTCTTCCAAGTGCTCAAGTTTCAAGGGAGAAGGGATTGGCTCACTAACTCACTTCAAGAAAACCACTCTCAATCAATGCTAGGCAAGGATTTGGAAGAGAGTAGGTTAGGAGTGAATGCAAGGTGAGAGAAAACAGTAGAAACAGCGTTCTGAGCCAGAGGAGGAAGAAGATAACCGTTGGGGGACTGTGGGGTATAAATACCCCCGGATCCGAACGATAACGGTCATATTCCGAGTTCGGAACCTCCGAGAAAAATCTCGGAACCTCCGACTTTTGAAAACTCGCATCGTAGCCGTACGGTCGGAACCTCCGAGAAAATCTTCGGAACCTCCGAACAAAGAAACGACGAAGCGAACAGCCGCAGGTTACTTCCCTTGGGGTGAGGATTAAGGTTTAGGAAAGATGGATCATGAGCACTTGAAAACCACCCTAACTCACCATTAGTATCCCTCTTGATAGTACGAATTGTCCTATACTCAAATTCAAAAGATAAAATAAATAAACTCCTTCAATTAGCATAGGCAATCTTCTTTGTAACAAGTTGAGGGGTCTCCAATCAATCTTTTGCACCTGTGATAATAACTTTATGCTTTGCACAACGAGACTCAAAGACTCATTAGCTCTTTAATTGTGTGGTCAACATCACCAAAACCCTCATAGGGCTTGATTGCACTTACACATGTACAACATTTGATTTCACAACACCCTGAAAAAATCTATGCACTCATGAAACCATAGGGTCCTTGGAATCTCTAGCCTTTTTAGTGAGGCATCATTTCAACTGCAAAAACTGAAAAGTCTATAGAACTACAAATTGTTTTGTCAACACTGTTGACATTGCTATTTCATTAGACATTTCTCTTACATAACAAGTTTGCAGTGGCATGCATGGCACATGTGCCATAACTAATCCTACCATGCCTTAGGGAATTTAAGTCACACAAGTTTGCAGTGGCATGCATGTCACATGTACCAATACTAATCCTAGCACGCCTTAGGTAATTTAAATCACACGAGTTTGCAGTGGCATGCATGGCACATGTGCCAATACTAATCCTTGTACGCCTTAGAAAATTTAAATCACACAAGCAATGGCACGTGTTATACATAACAACAATCATGCACCACTGATGAAGTCATTGCTCCACTTCTCGAAGTCCTCAAGTTCCTTCTTCACAAGAGCTTCAGTGCTGGGGTCTCCATCGATTTTCTTCCCCCTCGCCAGAAACGCGGCATCTGGACCACTGATGAAGTTGTCGATCCACTGCTCGAAGTGGCACGCCCTCGTCACCTTTGGAGCAACAGATCTACTACTTCCCTTCAATATAGGTCACGTAGAAACAAAGTCAGAAATGAACAACATGAAGTTGCTACAATGCTACTTAACAGTATCACTTACTACCAATGTCGCAAGCTCCTTTTTAGCTTGATCGATGTTTTGACAGCACCAGAAATGCCTGCCAAACGTTTCATCTTCACGAGAGACCTTGAATCCCGCATTCATGCCACAATGGCACTCTGGGGGGATCTCGCCCTTTGGCCGCTTGTTCAAACTGAGTATGGATCTATTGGGATCATTTGGGTATGATCCCTCCATGGCTTCCATGGCCCTCCTCACATGCATAAACCCTCTTGCCATCTCGGACGACCAACACTCTCAAATGACTGGAGGAATGGAGGTGAGGTAGGAGTGGAGGTTGCCTGTGAGAATTGGAGGTGAGTGATGAGCGGAAGCTACCCCCTCATATATAGAGAGGTGGGTGTGGTGGATCCCATTTCTCAAAATTGTTGTGGGATTGGATTCTCGGACCCCGGCGTTCAACGGGTCATCTCTACACTGGCCACGGGGTGCTCCTAGTCCCAGCAGCCTCAGTGCCAAGGAGAGAGATGGCGTCGTGCCGAGTGTCGCCCTGTCCCAGCCTCATCACATCCCATTAATGGCAAGCGCAAGCATGACACGGTCGACCATCACTCCTGTAGTAAAGTGCAAATTTCAAAACCTACATCTTCAAACTGCCGCGCCACAGGTGAAGGTGCAGCAACCCAACCTTGCCGCGCCATGACACCTGGCGCGGCAAGACCACACTGCCGCGCTTAAATTTCAAAACAACCAGTATCGTGACTCGGACCCCGAGGCCATAACCGAGCGGCGCGGTAGCTTCAAACTGCCACGCCGTCGCGCATGGCACGGCAGAGCTTACATGGTGACGTCACCCGAACCCAACTCGGTGGCCGCCTCTGCCGCGCCACGCCGCATGGCGCGTGTGGCCAACTTTGCCGCGCTGTGGCGCCTGGCGCAGCAGTTTGAAGTTGCCGCACCGCTAGCTTCGGGCCTCGGGGTCCGAGCCACGGTACTGGAACCTTTGAAACGTAAGTGCGGCAGCGCGGTCCTGCCGCGCCATCGAGCCTGGCGCGTGAAAGTTAGCTTGCCGCACCATCGGGGGTGGCGCAAAACCTGGTGATGGTTGACGCCTCTGCTATAGATGCTGTCCAGGACTCCCGCGCCAAGGTGTGTGACGCGGCAGGCACATGTTGTAGCGCCAAGCCTGACGCCAGCCAGAAGCCAAATTTTCTTCAGGTTTCTGTTGCCCTCTCCGACTCGACGCACCTGCACAAAAATAGTTCCATACACATCCAGAAGCCAATATGGGGACACTTCCCATGCACCAAACATAGTTCCATACAAAGTGGATACATTCAAACATAGTCTGACACACAAACATCACAGAAAGTCCGTAAGTTCAACATCCTAAGGCGAACACATGCTCCGACATAGTCCGACATACACAAACATCACATATAGTCCATAAGTTCAACGACACACAGAAACATCACATATGGTCCATAAGATCAACGGCGGCAGCGGATTTGGTCCTCGGGGCTGAAAATTTGTTTACGTCGACGTTCCCTCCCCGGTTCTGTGTCCAAGATGTTGGGACTCCCAACGTCAGCGGGCCCACGTGGACGATGGCCGCGGGCTTTCTTCGCAGGAGGTGGGCGGAGCTGCAAAAATTGGACACAGCACTATAAAATGCAAGGTATTAACAAATGGCGACTTAGAAGGAAATTTTTAGATTCCTTACCTGACTCGTCGACTCTTCTTGTGTCTGAGTAGCGGGTGGGGCATCAAACAGGACATCCATCGGAATCTCTGACACGTACGTGGGGTCTCCACGCTCACTAGCAGCTGCATGTGAGGAGGAGGAGGAGTCTCCATCGTCCTCATCACTTGGCTCAGGGGTGGCGATTTCCTTACCACGTCCACGGCTGCCACTAGCAACAACACGAGCCGCAGATGCCGACGCGGTGTGAGCGGTGCTTCGAGATGGGGTCCTTGTCGAGCTTCTACCTCGTGGTGAACTGGAGTACGGTGGGATCCTGAAGAAGTGCCCTGAACATTGCCACCATGGGGAACATCTGGGGCCGCTATGCAGTTCAAGTTCATTGCCATACGCCTGCAGGTCCTCCGGACCCTCTGCACCATGCATTTGGTACAAATTCAAGACATATTCAATATATGGATAAACTTAAGCATTAAATTTTTGAAAACTAATACTACCTCTGCAAAGTTGCGTAGGGCTCCACCTTCGAACGCACTTGCATGTTCCATGGCCACTCCTGCCTCATTTGCAAGCCTTCCAAGTTGTTGTCCCTACAAAAAATCTTGTTACACCTACAAATATTTAGAAACCGGAGTGATCAAACGACATTGTCGTGGGATAAAATTACCAAGTAATCTTGCAAAGGTGTTCGCTCTGGCTGTGTGCCCACACGTGTCAGGGTTTCATACTCATCCGCTATGTCGTCGTCGGAGTCTGAGGGGGCATCTTCAATGTGCTCGTCCGTCAAAGCTGGCTTGATCCTTGTTCTTGTAAAGGTATGGTACCACCTCAGGTACTCTCTATGTGGTCCAGCATGTCAAGCAGAGCCATCTTGAGGATCCATCCTCTGGCGATTGTTCCAAAGGTCCAAGTACCTAGCATGCTTCACCGTCCAATCATTTTCCTTGTATCTTTTTTTCCTGTTGACCCTGAAATACCAAAATTTCTTGTCACGTATTTACAAACCAAGTTATGGCATATGAGAATAATGAAAAATGCATCGAGTTGGTTTCTTACTTGTGCAAGGCTGGAACGGTGGATACACGCTCTGGAGGCGACGTCTATACCCTACCAAACTGGCGTAGCACCCTGTTTGGCAAATGCTACTCGGCAACATAGTTGATGATGAGTGGCACCGTTGACCTCCATAGAAGTCTGTCTAACACATGGGTGAGAACTGGATGTGTTGAGGAAAGTCGCGGGTGTACGGTAGCCACTCCACCTACAAAAATACAACGTGTTTAGAGAATATGTGATGAAATAATTTACAAATTGAACACGAACTAGTGGACATGGGTTTTTACCTGTGCCTGAGTAAGACAGTCCAACTCGTTTGTGTAGAACTTGTACCGCCTCCCCGAAGGACCACGTACCTCTGTCGCTGTCTTCCACACAAACCCAAAAGTGGGTCAAGAATCCTGCCGATTCCAAGCCCGCAAAATAGTACAAAAATTTGAAAGATGAATAATTGATAAATATAAGTCTGCATGAATAAAGAACAAAAGATTTGTATGTACCTCAACTGGCCCACGGTGTGGTCGGCCAACTGGAAGACGCTCCCAAATCCAAATCTGCAGGAGGTAAGCGCATCCACCAAGGTTCGCGTCCTGTCCACTCCGCCTACAACCATCGCATAGCTGTTTATACAGCCATGCCAAAACCGCCGAACCCCAACTGTAGCCACGGATATTGTCCCATTCCTGACCCAAAAGTGGCAGAACCATCTAAGACACAGTGTTTCCCGCAGCATTTGGTAGCAAGAACGTGGCAACAAAGTGCCACAGCCAAACATGTGTGTGCCTCTCTACAACAGCCTTAGTAGCTCCCTGGGGGGCATACAGTGAAGTGCTGCCTCAACCAAACTGTGTTGACTCTGGAGGTCTTCTTTGACGTATCCCCCTCAGCAGCATCTGGTGGTCTCACCCCAATGTGTAACTCGACCATGTCACGCCAACCAGCACTCTGAATGATCCCACTCACTGGCAGCCCCTCAAGTGGAAGACCAAGGATCATAGAGGTATCCCGCAAGCTGACTGTCATCTCCCCGCAAGGCAGGTGGAAAGTGTGGGTCTCTGGACGCCATCGATCCACCAAGGCCGACAACAACGGGCCGTCCATCACAGGCAACCCACGAACCACCACGAAAGCAATGTCCAAGAAGCCCGCTCTAGCCAAGTACGGGGCGTATCTCTCGTCCCAAGGAAGTGGAAAGTGCTCTCGCACCCTCAACGGCTTCAAGTTCTGAAAAAACAATAAAATTCAATAATTACAACATTAGCAATGTGTAGTCCGATAAAAAAGAACCTCAACATAATGTAAAGGAAATGACGAAGATTTTGTAAATACCTCGTGGAGATCGGCAAGAAGGTGTGCACGATGGTTGTCATCATATGCAGCCTCAAGGGGCAGGTACACTGGGTGCGCCATCCTGCAAAAAAATTACATGTAGTTAGTAACAATGATAAATAAATTGAAGCTAAGTAATTGGCAATGTAAAATAATATTACTTGCATACAAAATTTCATAATTTTTCACCAACTAACATACTACCACGACAACTACCCTCGAGTTGGAAGCACCCATCCTTCTATTTGTCCCCGATGCTTTTTTCTTGCCCTTTGTTTTTTTCCGACACTTGCAGTTTTTAATTTCTTTGTGACATTTGAAGCAAAGATACGTCATCTTGTCCGCATTAGCTTCAAAATCACCCAAGTCATAATCAGCGGCAAACCTTCCTTGACACGCGTCCATGTCCCCTTTTAAACGCTTATTTTGCCTCCTACCCTTTTTCATTTTCTTCAAAGACGGCAGTGGCACGTACTCTGGGCCATCGTATTCGGGCCATTGTGACAGATCAAGGTACGGCTCAAAGCTGGATTCCCAGATCTTAATGGTGTGTTCTCTAAAGAACAAAGGAGACATGTACATGGCATTTTCATAGTCTAGACCTCTAGCAGTGCAAGCTATCATCAAGTGAGAACAAGGAAGATGCAATAATTGAGGACCGTTGCAGGTGCAAGTACCGGCCCGGAGGTCCACTCTATAGTGTCGACCGCGACTCTCCCCTCCAACATTAGTAGTAGAGGAACCTCGAATAGAATAAATCATTCTGTCTGGACCGTATGCTTCTGCATGTTGGTTCACAGATCTTAAAGCAGCATCATACATTATGCCATTTGCAAAGGATCCAATTTTACCCCCTTGATCCAACAAATCATGTGCCTTTCGCCATCTGTTCACAAAATATTCATTGCATTTTCAAATGAGTATTCAATGATCCCCGAGACGGCTCTACTTCTTATTCCTTTAAATATGTTGTTGACACTTTCAGAATAGTTTGTTGTCATGATACCCCAACGCATACCCCCCTCATCATATGCTTGAGCCCATTTGTCCTTATCCTCCATTTCATACTCCAACCAATCTTTAGCTTCCTCGTTCAAGTGCTTAACTAAGTCTTTGTGCAGTTCCTTAAATTTGTCCTCCGTATGTACTGATGCCAGCAACTTCAACTTTCTTATTACCTCCTTGTTCTTTTGACGACGCCACATATTGGCGGCAAAGTGCCTAATGCACCACCGATGAACAAGTGGTTGATACCCATCCAGGTGGTCGCTCGCACAGTTGATGAGACCATGGTGCCGATCTGAGATCATACATACCTGTCGCGTTGGACCAAGTATGTTAATGCGAACGAGCCTCATTAACCATGACCAACTGTCGTCATTCTCACTCTCGGCCAAGGCAAAAGCTAAAGGCACAAGTTGTTGTTAAGGATCTACAACAACTGCCATCATGAGTGTACCTCTGTACTTACCGGTCAAGAAAGTTCCGTCTGCAAGTATCACCGGACGACAGTGTTGGAAAGCCACTTGACATTGTGGAAAGCACCAAAAAACACGTAGAAGGACGAGCTTCAAAACACAACCGTCAAGAACACGCAACTCGGTCATGTAAGGGAACCATTTAACCCCAAGATTGAAGTGGTTCATGGCTCTCAAGACCCTTGGAATTTGTGCATATGACTCTTTCCAATCGCTTCAAAGCAAGGCAATTGCATGTTTCTTAGCCCGCCATGCCTTAGAATACTTCACACGATATCCAGCAAACATTAATATTTGCTCTATCAAACTGCTGGCCGTCACATCACTATTGTCACGAACAACGCCTAAGATACACCTTCCAATGTAACTTGCAGTCAATTGTGCGTGAACTCCCTTCACCTGACTCGAACGACATGTGTGAGGTTCCACAACCTTTGTAATCTTCCATTTCCCTGTCCCTCTTTGTAGTCGTGCCCGTACATGCCACATGCACCCTTGTTTGCACATTACTTCATACCTAAGATTCTTGTACGAATGGAGTGAAAGGCCTATAATGCTTCACTGCATAGTCAGCCAAGAAAAACTTAAGTTCATCAAGGGAGTCAAACAACATTTTCTCATGTATCTCAGGCTTAGTGGTAAAAATTATTCCTTCTGTGAACAACATAGTAGAATCACAAATGGCTCTATCGATCCTACTCAAGTCTCTGTCATTACGAACAGAAGGGAGTCAAAATTCGTACTGAGCTTGGGTGTAGTGTTCATCAGTCTCACCAATTCTAGTGTTGTCCGGGAGCCTAGGTACGTGTTGTTCACTTTCACCATTTTCTAGTGTTGACTGGCGGCCTACTTATGTGCATTTCCCTTTCAAAGGTTGTATGGTTCACCGAGGGTCCTCCAACATCATCATGTTGAACACCATCCAAGTTAACCTCACTTAAACCAAGGAGTGCTTCAGCCGCATGTGCATTGGCATCATTTTGCTCTTCCGCATCCTACTCATCAGACTCATCTTCAGACTCACCTTCTTCAGAGCCGTCAGATATATCATCATCGTCCATGGTTTCTTCCTCCCGCTCAAAACAATCATTGGGAAAATCATCATTCACCATCCCAACCTCCCGACGAGGTTCCCTACAACCTAAGTCATCCTCTAAAATTGTAGACTCTTGTGTACCATTTTGAACCTCAAATGACACTTCCTCATTCATGTTAACATTACCACTAGGCCCACGAGTAATATCTGCCACAACCTCCAGACATGACACATTAGCTTGACCAGCTACTTTCTTATACTGATTCCAATTTTCTTCACTTGACAAGCTCATCAAGACATAATGAGCTCTATCCTTCCCACAATCAAAATGACCTCTAAATGTCAACTCATGCATTCCAACTCCATAGTTGACCATTGCACAATCAACTACATCCTTAAAGGTTGGCGGACCATCAAATGTTTCTACATACTCTGTCATATTCTCAAACTCTCCATTTTCTTTAACTAGGCCCCCATGAAACATGCGAACTAAACAATCCATCTACAAAATTTAAAGAACTTCATGAACTACCTTGTTTCATAACTACATAGTACTAGAATAGACAATATATTATAAATATACATGCAAAATTAGAATAGTGTTCAACAAAAATTAAATTTATCTCAATTATATATATACACATTATGCATATTGTCTTATTCAACAAAATTGTTAGGTATTCCCACTAATAAACATGCATCCATGTAATAGCTACACCCATTATCAACTACACTAAACATTTGACATCAATAACATCATTAAATCGATTCATGCAACATGTCTACACGTCAATAACACGGGCAGAGATACTACCACGTATGAACTAATCATCATTTACATTAAAACAAATTGCATTTCGTCTAAATTTCAAAAGAGTAGAGCTAACCCTAGGTCACAAACATCTCCTCCGATCTACAAAATGCAATGGTAAAAGAGGGAGAGAAGTAGGGGGATACCTTCACAAAGACGCGGGGAACGATTTCCCCCACTTTTCCCACCCCAAATCAACCGATTTGGGGCCGGAATTGGTGGTGGTGAGGGGGCGGCACGGCCTCGGGCCTGGGAGAGAAGTAAGGGAGGAGGAGGAAGAAAGGGGACCGCGCGGGTCCTGTTGACTTGGCGCTGTTGCGCCAGGCAGGGTGGCGCAGCAACGTTGCCGCGCCGGCGCATGTGGCGTGGCGGGGGCCGGGCCCACGCCGGCGCGCGCACCGCGGCCGACCAGCGTGGCACCGCTACATGTGGCGCGTCAAAGGCTAGCTGCCGCGCCACGCAGCCAGGCGCGGCTAAAGGGGTCACCGGGTGCAAATAATGTTTGCCAGGGGTTATTTTTAAAAATAATTAAAAAAAGTTAGAATTAAAAAAATGTCCCCGCACCGACGCGCTTGGTTGCGCTGCTGCTCAATCCTACGTGGCATCTGACAGGCTCGCATGCATGCATGCATCGTCGGGGGCTCGGGGCCCGCTTTCCTTTTCGCGGAAAACCCAACCGGGGAACCCCATCGGGCCCCTTCTTTCTGCTTTTGGGCCATGGCCCCGTTTACCTTTGCTGATCGACACGTTCGTGACCGTTTACCTTTGATCCTCGGCGACTGGGATTGCGAAACGTGTAGTATACTAGTATGCATGATACATTAGGGGTGTGTTTGCGAGGGTGGCTGAGGTCGGTCTTGCGCTCGTGGGGCTGCAGGCTCCCGTGTTTGTGTCCTTGGCCCGGGGCGAGCCCGCTCGCGAGAGCCAAAAATGACGCCGCAGCCTGGCTCCCGGGAAACGCCAATTTTCTACGTTTCTCCAGAGCCCGGCTCGTCGAAGCGCGTCGTTGGCTCACGCGGGCTCGCGCTGGAGATGGGTTCACCTCCGCTCCAACTCCCCTCACTCTCTCACCGTAATGGCGCCACAGCTCCCCGGCGGCCTCCACCTCCCGCCCCCCCGCCGCGCCTCCCCGGCGGCGGCGGAGTCCAACGAGAACGACGACCTCGCCGCCGCGCCCTCCACCTCTTCCTCCGCGTTCGCACACGCCGCCGCCGCCTCGGTTCCGCATTTCTCGGCGCCCCCGAGGTCACCGCTCGTGGCCATCGCGGATCCACGACGTCGGCCTCGCGCCCTCGCGCGCGCCGGCGGCGGCGAGGTCGGCGCCCTCCTCGAGGGGCACGCGGCGCGCGCGGCGGGGGCGGGCGAGCGAGGCCGAGATCCGGGACGGGCGACGCCGACGCGGCCGGCGACGACGGTCGTCGGCCTCCCCGACGGGGGAGCGGCGGTCGGACGGTGACGGTGCGCGAGGTCGACGGTCCGGTCGCCGTCGACGAAGAGGACCGGCGGCACGGCGGCGGGCGGGGGCGGGGGTCGGGGGCGGCGCGCGGGGAGCTCCCCCATGGGTGGGTCGTCGGTCTTGTGGCGGCGGCGGCGGGCGCGACGACGACTCGGCGGCGGCGGCGGCGGCGCGGCACGCGGGGAGAGAAAGAGTGGTAAGGCTACCGAGTTGCAGTGGAGGATAATTATATCTATTTGCGTTTTTCTCGCAAACACGTTCTCACCCGAGCCGGACTCATTTGGTACATTGGCGCAAACAAATTCACTTGCACCAACTGGGACAGAGTTGGGCAGGCCAGGCTGGTCACGGCCAGGGTCACAAACGCGCCCTAGGGGTTCAACTATGCCATGCAGGCATCTAGCGTTGCGTGCACGTCGGAGTACGTACGAGCCCCTCTACCTAACTGTATGGTACCTCGTACGTGAATATACAAGACTATAGTAGTTAGTACCATGACCGTAGCATGCGTGTGTGTCACTAAATTGGATATAGGAACCGTACGTAGCTCTTCTACTGGCAGACGCAACAGGACGTATTACGTATATTTATACGTGGCAACGCGAGCGAATTAATACGTACAGCTGCGAGAGTACCTAATTGTATACACAGACGGTGATCCACAGATCGATACGACAGGTCGATCGATCCATCGAGTGGGTGCGCATCACCATCACCGAAAGAGAGAGAGATAAAACCAAAGAACAAACCAGACATGCTAAATTTACGTAGCGAAGCCATGAACGTCCGCCGTTGTCGGCAATGTATTTATCTCGGGACAAATGTAACCTTCGGATGTATATGTGTTATCTAGAAATTTACATATACTTCCTCCGTTACATAAAACGAAATATTATTTGGGACAGAGCACTACCGGAAACGCGGCCTTTGCCGTGCGTTTAAATTTTTGCCGTGCGTCTTTTATCAGGCGCATGGCAAAGAGCTTCTTTGCCGTGCGTCATACAAAACGCACGGTACGAATCTTTGCCGTGTGTCTTATTTTACGGCGCACGGCAAAGAATCTTTGCCGTGTGTTTTAAATACAGACGCACGGCAAAGATTTTTTTTCTTCCTTCACTCTTGCAATAAACGGCCGTTAGTCTTTGACGTGCGTCGCTTGGAAACGCACGGCAAAGATAAATCTTTGCCGTGCGTTTCGGTCAGGCGCACGACAATGCTGTGCGTTTTGCTACGACGCACGGCAAAGATTTTTTTAAAATTTTGATTTTTGTACTTCTTTTTATTTCTCCGCTATATAGACATTATTTTGTACTCTATATTTCAAATTCATACATGGCTCAATACATTTACTATTTTTAAAATTATGTGTCACTTAAATAATTATTGCTGTATACGTCAAATTTGAAATGCAAGTGCATAAAATAATGGAGTAAAGTTTGTGAAAAAATGATATTCTTGTAATTGAGTCCTTTCTAAGACCTTACGCATCAAATTAGTTATAATTTTGAACATTTTGTTCACAAAGCATGAAAGTCCACATGCTTTAGAAATGTTTTTTAATTGTATAAAATGTAAACTAAGTTAGAAACTCATGAGATTCGTCGAGAGCTCATGGTATCCTATGGGAAGCTTGCGATAAATCATATAGAGTGTTTTGAGAAAGTCGTCGTGGATAGTGTTTAGAAACCGAAGTATCTCAATAGAAGTTTCAGAGTGTTGAGAACTACTTGATTAGGTTTATAGCTGTAATAAAGTTCAAATTTGAATTTGAATCTAAATTTTTTATGTAGGCAATATACAACTTATAATGTCTCATCCTAATATATGGTAATTTTTCGAACCCTTTGATACTTTCAGTACATTAACTCTATTTATGAAGTGTTTTTCTTTCAAATATGTCCTCCTAAGCCCCAAATCCATTGCCACTCAAAAATGTAAATGAAGTTTAAAAATTATGAGACTTGTTTATATCTTAAAAATTCAAATGACTTCATGTTAAAATTTGCTACAAGAATTTTTTGTTTGCTATATTTAACTCATAAAATTCATTTGCAGCAATTTTGAAAAAAGAAAAAAAATTGCCGCACAGCAAAGACTAATTGGGCCAGTCGGCCCATCAGGCCGGCTGGCCCATCATGCCTCCCACCGGCTGATCTCTACCGCCCGTCGGATTGGATCTCACGGCCACCAATCACCAGCCCGGATCCACCCTCGTATAAATACATCCCACCCCTCCCTCAAACCCTACCTTGCCTACCCTCCCTCTCCCAGCAGCACGCGGCGCCCTCGGCTGGCCCCTCCCTCTTCCTCCGCCCTGCACGCGGCGCCCCCGGCCGGCCCTTCCCTCTTCCTCCGCCCCCCGACCGGCCCCTCCTCTTCCTCCACCCCCCCGGCCGCCCCCTCCTATTCCGTCGGTGGCGGCGGCCGCGGGGCGTCGCCGGCCATGACGCGGCGCGGTGTCCGGCCTCCTCCTCCCCCCCACAACGCGGCGGCCGGACCCCCTCCTCCCCGGGGCGCGGCGCGGTCCGACACCGAATCCGACCGCGTCGGGCCGGCCTCCTCCCCACGCGCCTCCCTTCTTCCCCGGGCGCGGCTCTCTCTTCGACCGGGCGCGCGGCGGCCCCGACTCCGGCCGCGGCGCGCGGCTCCCTCCCCTCCTCGTCCCGGCCGCGGAGGCGAGGCGGGAGATCCGGACGCGGTGCGACGACTCCCTCCCTACTCGCGCGGCGGCCCAAGCTCCCGGCGGAGGCGCGCCGAGGTGAGGTGGCGGCGGACGGCGGTGCGGCGGCGTGTGGTGGTGGTGGCATCGGCGGCGTGGGGAACGGAGGACCGGCGGCCGGCGGTGGCGTGGTCGTGGCCTGGCGGAGGCGGGCCCCGGCCTGCCTTGCTTTTTTTTCTTTTTTCTGTGCCGTGAGTATTTGGGTGGCGCACGACAAAGAGCGGGTGACGCCGTCGCGCTGGGGACGGCCGCCGACCCCTTTTCTTTGCCGTGCGTCACATTTTGCGCACGACAAAGGCCTATGCCGTGCGTTGCCTTTCCCTACGGCGCACGGCAAAGGTCTTTGCCGGGCAAAAATGCGCCGTGCGCCCTTTGCCGTGCGCCCGAGCAGAATCCGCACGGCAAAGGCTGTGCCGTGCGGGTTCTGGCCTCAGCCGTGCGCCCGTGGCGCACGGCAAAGCGTGCGAATCCGATAGTGGAGGGAGTACGTTAATTTGAAATAATGAAACTATATATCCGAGCAAGTCAGTGTCAAACTTTTTTCGCATACATTTTGTATATATATTTTCTACGCTTGTACGATACGGTCCCGGGCCGCCAGCTGTATTTGATCGATCCTGCTTTCTTCGTCAACCTGCCTGCTGTGATCTCTTCGCTTAATTTGTACGCACTCGTCCTTCGGTACCTCCGTGTACGAATGATTAATTTCCTCATCCCATAGGCTATCATAGTGACGCAACTGATCACTGATGAAGACTACGAAGTACGTAGCTAGCTAGCACGTACGCTAGCGCTGAATTTTCGAGCCCATTTACGAGCATATATACATCCCTAGCTAATCATTCTCGTTAAGTTCACATGCCGTCGTCCGAGACGATCGAGACGCACGGCTAGCTTCTAATACGGAGTACCTGGTGTGGTGCAATCCAATCCAATAATCCAACGGAATCCAAACCAACTCCTGATCGATAGAATTTTATACAAATATACAAGAGAATACGCCACTGTCAGCCAAATCCGTGTAGCCATCCAGCCATCCATCCATCCATCCACGAACCCCATGAGTGAGTGGAATACGTACAAACAAGGTGACAAGGAAAGGCACGGCCCGGCTACCTCTCTAGCTGCATGCGTGCTATAGCTAGTAGTGTGGTCCGGCGGCCGTGTGTTACATATATGCATGTACGCTACCAGTTGAGAGCTTCCATCAGCTAGCGCACACGGCCGAGATCACGTCGATCAGCCACATCTCCCTGCGTGAGCGGCTGGCCTGCCCCAGTGCCCCGTGTATTCCGTCCATGTGATTGTGTGAACAAGAAAACTACGAGAGGGTCGTTACCGTCCAATGTATACAGAGGATGGTATGCACGTTAGAGAAAACGACAAGAGATCGATGAGGTGCCCTGATGCTATTTTTTTATAAAATAGATGTATTTTTCCAAACATGTTAGAATTTTAGTCGATTTGATTGGCATTATCTAGTGCCCGCTCGTTAATTTTTTTTTGCTTTACAAAAATGTATGCCGATGCACGGAAAGAATGAAGGTGCTCTGCCTGCCGGCCTGTCTGGCTGATCCAGTGTCAAATGGAAGGCGAAGGCAGAGTATATGGTGAGTAGATCAGCAGACAAAATGGGACTTTTTCAGGAAAGAAAAACGCAGGCAAATAAAATGGGCTGCTTGCTCGCTAGAGAGGCGGCGACTGGAGTTGGACCAAGCCGAAATGAATTGCTGTTGCTTTTTGAGCTCGCGAGGAGGAGGCTTCCCCACCACCACAGCACAGCCAGAGCCAGTCAGCCACCGGTGCGATATGCGTGGCGATGCCCTGGCTCCAACTGTCCGTCCCCATCCCGTGACTCAAATCACGCGCAAAATTACAAAAATCATTCCATCATCCAAACAACATGAAGAAAGACCAGCAAATGTCCTTTCCCCCCATTTTTTTTCATCTGCTTCGGAAGGCAAATGACACTCACAATACACCCCAGCTCATTGCCATGAGAAAGTGACCTCTCTTTTTTTGCGGGAAAAAAAAGGAGAATATCACATTGACAGAAAAACCGTTGAAAAGCTGAACGAAATTCAGTTCATTGCCATGGGAAGCTTGTCCAATTTACCACATAAATACAATTATCGTCCGAGCAAAAAAAAAAAGGGTAAAGCTATCTGGTACCTGTGTGATTTGGAGCAACTCCTCACACGAATTTTTTCTTCCCCACTTTCACCTTCTTCTCCAACTCCGACGAGTTTAGGGTTCGGGTTAGGGTTCGGGGTTTCCGGGGGTGGGCTGCTGTCCCCGCTGGACCTAGAGGGAGGGCCGGCGGCGGCAGGCCGGCGGTGGGCGGGGCGGCGAGGCCGGCGGCGGGCGCGCGCCGGCCGGGCGGGAGGGGCGGCGGTTGGGGCCGGGGGTCGGGCGGGGGAGCACGGCGGCGGCGCCGGCGGTGGGAGGAGGCGGCGGTGGTGGTTGGAGGCGGGGGCGGCCGACGCCGGCGGACCAGGGTCCGCCGGCGCCGCCGCCGGGTGGCGGAGGGGGGCGCGGCGCAAGGAAGAAGACAGGTCGGGGTGGTGCCTGGCGCGTGGGAGAGGATAGGGAGGAGAGAGAAAGAGAGATGTATGTGTAAGGGATAAATTTGAGGGAGGGTAGGAGGAAAAATAATAGATCCGGGGTGTAAAAAATTGCAAAAATTCATGTGAGGAGAGGCTCAGAATTGAATGGGTGAGCTATAGACACTTGAAAAAACAAATTTATCAGCTCTCGGTCGTTCCTTAATTTGATTTATATTTGTTTTTTCTTCGCCACTCCCCCTTCGACTAGTATTCCTTTCCTTCCCTCTCACTTCTTCCTCCTCCTACCCCTCCGCTTTGTAGTTGTAGCTGTGCGCCTGTGCTCTCTCTCGCTCTCCCTCCCCATCTTGGTTGGAGAGGAGAGCACAGCACAGGCACAGGAGACCCACCGCCCATACATACATACACGCGCTCCCCTCCTGTCTCTCTTCTCTCGGAGCGCCAACTCGCTCTCCGCTGTCCTTGTTCACCAGCTGCGTACTTCTCTTGTATGCCTGCCTGCGCTCGGTCGCCGAGGGAAGTGCTGCTGCTGCTGCTCGTGTCGGCTGCCGTGACCGAGCCCCGGTGATGGCCGACGCCGACCGGATGCGCCTGCGCGCCGCGGCGCTCTC
Source organism: Cenchrus americanus (assembly GCA_947561735.1). Lineage (NCBI taxonomy): Eukaryota > Viridiplantae > Streptophyta > Magnoliopsida > Poales > Poaceae > Cenchrus > Cenchrus americanus. The sequence goes on along the minus strand of OX387239.1, from coordinate 252,754,147 downwards.
GCTCCACGGCGACGAGGGCGTCAGGGACAAGCCCGACCGGAAGGCGGACGTCTTCGCGGATCTCGGCTCGCCGGTCTCGCCGCTGCGCCTGCGCCCGGCCGCGGCGACGCCGTCGTCCTCGTCCTCGTCGGCCGGGTCCGCCAAGTCGCCGGCGCCGGGCAATGCGGCCGCGGGGAGGGGCGCCGCCGTCCGGGGGAACCACTCGGGCGAGCTGGACGGCGGCAACCCGCCGCGCCCGCCCGGCCACCGCCGCTCCGGATCTGGCCCGCTGATTTTCTTCTGCGGCAGCAGCAGCGCGGGGAGCGTCGGGGGTTGCGGCGGCGGCGGGAGCACCGCGAGCTCGCCGCTCAACAATGCGCTCCCCGCCGGCAACATCTGCCCGTCCGGCCGCGTCACGGGGGCGGCGGCCGCGCTGCAGCCGCCGCGCGCTCGCCCGGTCGTGCTCGGATCCGGCACGGGGCACTACGGCCACGGCAGCATCATGCGCGGCGGCGGCGGTGGAAGTGCCGGAGGGGCGACCCCCGCGAGAAGCAGCATTGACGCGGCCTCGCTCCACAGCAACTCCTCGAGGTCTCCGGCGAGCTGCCCGGCGCCGCCGCCGGCCAGCAATGCTGGTCTTCAAGAAATCACTCGCGCCGGGAACGAGCGCTACAAGAAGGGCCGCTACGGGGAGGCGCTGCAGCACTACGACCGTGCCGTGGCGCTGTGCCCGGACAGCGCCGCCTGCCGTGGCAACCGCGCCGCCGCGCTCATCGGACTCGGCCGCCTGGCAGAAGCGTTCAGCGAGTGTGAGGAGGCCGTCCGTCTCGATCCGGCGAGCGGTCGTGCGCACGGGCGCCTGGCCGGCTTATCCCTCCGGTGAGATTTCTTTCGCTTGTCTGCGCATGCCTGCTCTACTGCTCTGGAATGGAATTGCATCCGCAGATCTCGCCTCCTTTTCTCTGCTTTGCTTGCGTGCAAATCCAATATGCTGTTCCTTTCCTGTCAGTTCCTTTCCGTCATGTTTATCTGATTTGGGATCATTACAGTTATGGTGCTGATCATTGCCGTTTCCTCTGTTACTTGTTTTGGAAGTAAAAGCTTTGATCCTGTGATTATACATGAGAAACATGAGAAAGTTTGCATCTTTAGTTGGTAGTATGTTTTTGTGAGTTAATGCGGCCGTAATACGATGTGCATCACACAATGCAGCTGACAGGGACTGCTTACCTGCATTATCGATTTTGCTTTGACCACAACAGGCACAATCGCATATTCGTTGAATAGTGGTCCTAGTTCTTTTGATGTTTACAAGTGTACAGTCTAAGTATGGAAGTTTTACCCCATTGCACAATGACTACCGTATTTCAGGCTTGGGATGGTTGACAAGGCAAGGATGCACTTTACATTGGCTGGGAATGTAAACCAGTCTGATCATGCTGAGTTGCAGAAGCTGCATGAGGTGGAAAGCCATCAGGGGAGATGCATGGATGCAAGGAAAATTGGAGATTGGAAGAGCACACTGCGGGAAGCTGATTCCGCGATTGCCAATGGGGCAGATTCCTCTCAATTGGTAACCCCTCCTTACACTGTGTTTGAAATTATGTTATCTTTTCTTGGTCACAACTCACAAGGGAATTGGTTTTCACCTGCAGCTTCTTGCGTTGAGGTCAGAAGCACTTCTTCGGTTGCACAAGTTAGAGGAAGCTGATTCAACTATTACAAGTTTATTGAAATTGGACAGCACATCACTACCTTCGATGCCAACCAAACTCTCAGGCATGGCAGCTGATTCTTACGTGCTTGTTGTCCAAGCCCAGGTCCACATGGCATTTGGAAGGTACATATTCCAAACATTAAAAATTGTAATGACTTGTGTCCATGGTTACAGTGACACAATCATTGAAATTTCTTTATGCAGGTTTGATTCAGCTGTTGCATCAGCTGAGAAGGCTAGATTTGTTGATCGTGGAAACCCAGAGGTTGAAGTGATCCTAAATAACGTGAGATTAGTTGCAAGGGCCCGAGCCCAGGGGAATGAGCTTTTTAAGGCTGGCAAGTTTGCTGATGCATCTATAGCCTATGGAGAAGGGCTCAAATACGAGCCCTCGAATCCGGTACTGTACTGCAATCGGGCAGCTTGCTGGTCTAAGTTAGGTCGCTGGGTGAAAGCTGTCGAGGACTGCAATGAGGCCCTAAGAGTCCAACCTAACTACACAAAGGCTCTTTTGAGGCGCGCAGCATCCTATGCAAAAGTAAGAAATTCACATGCATCAATTATTCATTGATCTTGGTATTGACACCCCTCTCCCTTTGACACTTCTATTCTGATAGCTTGAGCGTTGGGCTGATTGTGTCCGAGACTATGAGCTGCTGCACAAGGATCTTCCTGGTGACACAGAGGTTGCGGAATCTTTATTCCGCGCACAAGTTGCATTGAAGACTACCCGTGGAGAGGAGGTGTCAAATATGAAGTTTGGAGGGGAGGTTGAGGCGGTTACCAGCTTAGAGCAACTCCGAGCTGCTATCCATTCACCTGGTCAGTTTCTCGTCTACAATCTTTTTTCTGTTGTACCCTAGGCCCTGGTCTGCTAGTCATTCTCACCTCCCTGTTGATTCTCGCTGTGCTAATAAATGGATAAATAAACATGCCTGTGTTAATTTCAAAAAAAAACATGCCTGTACGTTCTGATATTATGAGAATGTCGTTTCATATGCATGACACAATCAGTTCACTAGATGGGTTGAGTGTTATTTATGTTTATGTGGCATTTCGACAGGTGTATCGGTTCTTTACTTTATGGCAACAATGAATCAGCAATGCGCTCAGATTACCCCATCGGTGGACTCCCTTTGCTCCGAGTGCCCTTCGGTGAATTTCCTGAAGGTATTCCACGAAACTTATCTCGCTATCAGATTCTGCAGTTAATTGCATTTGGCAAGAGCTCCAAATTGCTAATCAATCATCTGTATCCAAACACGCAGGTAAATGTTGATGAGAGCCCTATGTTAGCAAGGGCAGAGAATGTGCGTGTAGTCCCAACCTTCAAGATTTACAAAGATGGGACAAGAGTGAAGGAGATGATCTGCCCTAGCTTACAGATTTTGCGCTATTCTGTGAGGCACTATGCTGTCTCCAGCTCCTGAGGTCTGGTACTCAGTTCTTTGGTCCTGTTAGCATCACCTGCCAACATTTCACCAACAAATTGTTCCTATATAATATTGCAGCCTCCACAGCATTTCACCAGCTCGGTATAACCCTCTATTAGGCATGTTTAGCAAAAGCTTGGTATACAAAGGAACCTCCTGTGCATTTCCACCTTCCACGTGTTGCTAGTCCTTGGATCATTTAGGCTCTCACTCTTGCAACTATTTCTTCCCACCATTTGACCCAGCTTAAGCAATCATTCCATCTCATGCATCGCTTGGCTTTGTGCCTAAATGACAAATCCACTCCTGAAGAAAGGCTCGTCGCGATGTTCCTTGGATGCATGTGGCTGTTAGAGAGGAGAACAGATGGCTGGCTGGTTTTCCCATTACGTGTACATATAGCATATAGCAATACATCAAACCCATTGATAGATTGGTTTTCTGTGGAGAGAAGGCGGTACCAGATTTGGGCATTTGGCGGCCGATGGAGTACAGGTGTAGTTGCCATTGTAGAGAGGAAGGGGATAGATGAAGCAAAGATAATGTGTTATTGGTATGTAGAGAGATATAAAAGGAGGTGGCTGGTGACGTTGATGTCATATTTGCATAGATATGCCTTCCTGGTGGTCTGTGGCGCTGATACATATATATAGTTCATGCTGACATTGGTTTCTATGAATAAAAAGATAGCTCGACATTCTTTCCCATTTTTTGACTCAATTTCCTTGTGGAGCCTGGTTGGTTTTCCAGGCTTGCAAATAAAGATTCCACTCTGGGTCATACTGCAGGCCCCATGTCATCCAAACTTTCTATGTTTATGATAGTCCACAATAGGCTTTTGCTGATACTGTTATGAGCTGTACTGTTTGTTTTAGCATGATACATGTCAGCATGTCGGCATGTGGCATGGGAGTCCGGAGGTCATGTAGATGTGGGGATGGAAAAGCTAGGAATTGCCCCCCCTGTGCCGTGTGTTGCCTGATTGTCTGCGGGACTCGTTCCGTTCAGCCACCTGCCAGGCCAGGACTAGAGTAATAGGCACTTGTAACTGCTCCCAACGGAGCTTTGGAGTGACAGAAAGCACTAAGCTTTTTCGGCTGTGACTGTTGGATCCGCCATAGATTGCATCTGCGAGCGAGGAGGGGGCAATGATTTGGTACCATCCCGGTGCCGCCGTCGTGCCGACCTCTGCGGTTCTTTTTCTGAAAGCGTCCCCTTTTTTAGTCTTTTCCGGTGCCATATACCAGACATGAGTGGTATGAAGTATAGGAAGGGGTAATTTAGTACCTGTGTTTTTTTCCTATTTTTTCATTGGACCCATTGAGTTTTCCTATTATCTCTGCGTGCTGTTGCAAAAGTTTTTTTAAATTTGTAATTCCCATAATACAATATACCACCTTATACTACCCATGCATACCACCTCATACTACCGTTTGGTTTTACGAAGTATACAACTGATCTGAACCGTTGGATGTTTGTATACTAGTCCTTTTTTAATAGTGGTATACCCTAGTATATGGCACCGGATAGGAGCTCTTTTTTTGGAGCTGCCTGAATGTGGATGGGTTGGTCGGTCGGTTGGTACCGTCGAACGAGTTCGCAAAACCAGTGGGAAACGGTCCGGTTCGGCCGGTTCCCGGTGGAACCGGTCCGGCCCGGTACACGAACCGGTCCGGTTCTCACCCTCAATCCGTGTCTAATATTTTTAACGCTCAGCAAACCGGCCGGTTTGACCGGTATACCGACCGGTTTTTTTTGAACCTTGGGAACTGGCCTTTCCACAGTTCCGTTAACCCTGCCGTCGATTGCCTGGGCACGGCATAAGCAGTTTGTAGCTTCATATATGCTAACATGTCTCTGCAATCCTAGGTAGCTGCTGGCACTGCTGCTACTGGGGTGTAGACGCCAAGTTCCGGACCCAAATGTGTATTTTCAGCGATGGAGTTGTGCTTTATTTCCGGGGGGGGGGGGGGGGGGGGGGCAGCGATGGAGTTGTACTGCTTGTGCTAGATTATAGACAGATGCTCTCTGCTCGCATGCCGGAGGCCTGCACGCGCCACCTGTCTCTGGAAGGAAATGCACGAGCTCAGCTTCGTCCTGCTGCCGACAAGAGCAAACATTGCTTCGAGCGTCCAACGAGGGACGGCCGTTCCCTCCCTTGCATGGTGTAATGGTGTACAGGCCAATTAAAACCATATAGAGTACTAGCTTGCTCAGGTTTCTATTCCGATCTGGTCTCGATCGTGCCGTTGCGCCCGCTAGGCTAACGCCAAGCTATTTGTAACTAGTCGTTGTGGCCACGCCGCCACGGGATGGAATCACCGCGCTCCGGCTCCGGATATCTCATATCCGACGAGTCATGTCGTCAGCCCCCGGCAATGGCATGGTCCGGCCGGAGAACGGAATTGCTTGGCATCTGTCCGTCGGCTCGATCGGTCTGTCCTGGCCTCCCGGGCATGCTGCGTGCCGTTGCTCACGGGGTCGAGTACGTAGGCCAGCAGCAGCAGCAGCAGCTTTTTTGCGTGGGATTCAGCGACACCGTCACGCGCGCGCGAGGCCTGCCTTGGTCCAGGCTCCAGACAGCAGCGTCGTGTGGAATGCCGAATGCGCGCGCCGGACCAGGCGCCGCGCCGGTGCCGAGGCCGAGCTAGTAGTATATCCCACGCCGACATCACCCACGGCTAGCGCCCAGCGGCAGGCAAGCGCGTCGCGGACGCCTGTCCCCCCGGCCGCGCGCGCGCGCGCTCGAGGCTGCTGCAGCCGCAAACCACCGTTTTTCGTTTTGGGGCTCAGCAGATGGTTTCGCATATCAAACGTGATGCGTGCCAGCGTGTGCATCCGAAACTGAGAGGTGGTGGCCCTGTGCTGCGTGTTGTTGGGGCTGCTTTTGTGTGATAACTGATAATCCATTCATGCCAAGCCAGTGATTGAGATTTTTTTTAGTATAACTGATAACTGATAATTCAGATTCAGCAACACCTGCCATCTAGGACGGCAGACACTTGTGGAGTGACAGAAAAGGAGCCTTTTTCCCTTCAGCTCCGATTGCTGGAAGCGAGCTATGGTTTGGATCTCGGTCCCCGTGGCCCGTGCCTGGGTTCTCTGATCAAAGTTGTCCTCGCCTGAATGTGAATGCCAATGTGAATGGGGTAGTTCGTGCCGTTGTTGATTGCTCGGGCAATCTGCACTCCTTGTCCATAACAAGTGTTTGCAATCATAATGGAATCCCGCTCCTTCGTTCCCTCTTGTCAGCTCGTTTTTGCCGGGTTGGGACATTCACGTTCATGGACAGGATTGGTATGCACGCTAAAGTTTCTGTTCCAAACAGTAGAATATAGGGTGATACTAAAATGCACCCAGGTGCATTTTGTATATCAAATCTTGCACGACCTGCGGTTGCAACTGTAGTGAGAACCAATTCTGCAACTTGACGGACCAATTGCAACTCGACGCGGACCAATTGCAACTTGACGGACCAATTGCAACTCAACGCGAACCAATTGCAACTAGACCCGGCCGAACTGCAACTAGGCGCGAACGAATTGCAACAAAGAGACTAACTGATTGCAACTGTGACACTACACTAATTGCAACTCGACGAAACTAAGTGCAACGAATCTGACTCTGCTGCAATTGGACACAAACCAATTGCAACTAGACTCCTAATTGCAACCCGACGTGAACAAATTGCAACCAGAATGAGCCCCAGTTGCAACTGGACAAGACCTATTTGCAATAAGGGTGGGTGTATATATATATATATATATATATATATATATATATATATATATATATATATATATATATATATATATTCTATTCTTCTCGGTGATGAATCTAGCTTAAGTACTGGTGGATGGCTGGATGCTTTGCACGCATGACAAGGCCAGAAAGTAAAGCATGCAGCCTGGCAGCTAGTGCTGCAGGCTTCAATCTGCCTTTCTTTCTCGAAATGCAGGTGTCTTTTTTGTCTCGCAATGCAACACGAGAAGAAAATGGAGTGAGGTGCCGAAGACGAAGAGGAACTAGCAGTAGCAGCTAGTAGGCTCCTGCATTCAACGAGACAACGACAGTAGAATTCTCGCCTTCCATCGCGGCTCCAAGCAATCCAATCCCCGTCGGTAGACCGTCCGGGACCCCGTCGGTAGGCGCGGACGCTTCGTCCATGTCGCCTCGGCGGTGGGAGCGGGAGATGCGGCGGGTCTCCCCCGTGGAGGAGGAGATTTGCCTGGAGGGCACTGTTGGGGTAACCCAAAATCCGGATAGGACCCCTGAACACAAGAGAAGAATGTGGGCAAACGTTCAGGTCAAAGCCGCAAGTGACGCAAGAGAAGACAAAGAGTCTCCCAAAAACCGCTCGTACCTCAAAAGTTGTGAATCCCCTTACACGTGCCCTCACGCCCCCATTTATAGGGAGTCTAAGGGACTTTTACATTCCGACCATACCCTTGAACTCAAAGAATATTCATAGTGTGAACACACACAAATGTCTTTTACATCACATATATTTACAAGTCTGCCACTAGTTCACACGTTAAACCCGGACTTTTTGAGACGACAACTTTGACTTTGCTTCTTGCTAGTTCGTGAATGTTCTCGTTCAGGAAATCTTCACGCACCGTGACTCCCGAACTCGTCCTCCATCATATTACCGAATTTCACAGATTCTCGAAGTTCGTGGCTTCGCAGGTTCATGGCTTTGAGTCTTCACGAATTCGCGACTTCAAGGCTAGCAGGTTCAAGATTCCGAGCCATCGCGCGTTCGCGATTCCGAGGCTTCGAGAGTTCGGGAGTCCAGTCCACTGCGCGTTCGCGACTCCGAGACTTCGTGAGTTACAGACTCCAGATCTTCGTGAGTTCTTTGCCCCTGAAAACTTGCATCACAAATTTCATTAACCTCGACGTTTCGAGGGTGACGGGTTTTCCTGAATTCCCCAACACTAGCCCCTCGGGGAAGCAGGTTGACTCCGACGATCCGATTCCACGAACATTTCGGAGTTTCAGTAAAAAACGTCACCCTCGGAACATCGGAGGGGACACGCGTCACCCGGAAACCTCGCAACGGTCGAATCGAGGCACGTTCGCAGAACTACCCCCCTCGCCCCTATAAATAGACGGCTTCCACTGTTAAATTTTTTTTCACCGCTCTCTTGCTTTGTTGCGAACTGCAGCTTTCTCCTTCGCGGAAATTCGTCTTGCGTTCTAGCGTTTGCGGCTTCAACTTTTCTCCGAACTTTTGTAAGGTACTATTCTTTTTGTCTCTTAACTCTTGTTTTCTTCTCTCCATTGTACTAGCATTATTTATTTTGCGAACTTTGTTCACGAACGTCATCTTTATTTTCTCTTATTTGTACTACTGTTAAATAGGTGGCTCGGTCAAAAGTACTGCAAGACCTATGACGACCGAAGAGCTTGCTGCAGCTGGCCTTCCAGCCGAACCAGTTGTTCACAATCCTGAGAATGCTCAACCTCCCGAAGAGGAGGGATCGCCTGCTGCCAGCGAGTCCAGGAGTCACGAAGACGGTGAGGTCAGAACAGATGATGAAGATGTCGGGGATGTGGATGCCGATGTCAGAGATTTGGTCAGAACAAGGTCGGCGGGACCTCTCCCTCCGTCTTTTGTTTTCGGAGAATGCAAGGTTACTGCTGTGAACACTACTGAATTTAACCATTGGGCAGTGGGGATCAGAAGTTGCGAAAATGCTTTTCACCTCGCCAGCGCTATCCTTGGGGGCCGCGACATTGTCGAGGAGTTCGTTGCTGCCCGGATCTGGCCGATCTCTTATGGCTGGGCCCCAAGCGAGATCGTGCACTTCAATGTTTATTGGGCATCACAAGAAGTCCCTTTCCCGAAGTTCGGCATTAAACTGAGGGAAGGCCAAAGCGCCGATGCTTTCATACTTGAAGTTGAGAAAAGAGTAACTCTTATGATAGACAAATACACTATGAATGAGTACAAGGCGTACAAAGCTTTGGTGAAGCATAAAAGGAAGATAAATCGTGTGTTCTCCAAAGTTTGCGGTGATAAAGCTTTTCCCTCGCGACGCCCAGGCCGCAAGCTTAAGATTCCCGCATTTGCTGTTGCCAGCTGCTCGGTCGCTCCTCCGAAAGCACCGAGAAGAAGATCTTCGAAAAGCGGCCCAGCGACTGCTGACGAGATTACAACCTCTGGTGTTCAGCCCTCGAAGACTAAGTCTCTCGAGTCGTCGAAACGCAAGCGCAGAACCTCCGAAGAAGTTTCGGACGCCGAACTCCAAGCAGCCTCCAGTCTTGCTCAGATGAGCCGCAAGAAATCTAAGAAGGTTGTCAGGAAGGTTGTTTCCTCAGGAGTTCGGCGGGTTCCTGTGACAGAACCGCCCAAAATAGTTCCATATTATCGCCTAAGCCTGTCCACATGGCCATTAAGCAATAATAAAGAATTATTAAGTCGCTTCCGCCGGGTAAAGCCCGGTAAATCACATACAACAGGATCGCTGATATGCGCTAAGCCCACACGAAGGCGGGACCAGAGTACAACATTACATTACATTAAAGTTCACAAGTTCAACATTATTATAAACCAGGTTTTTCGTACATGAAAGTAAAAGTTATTCAGAGTTTAAACAGCTGAAAGTAAACTACACACATGATACACATAGGAGGCCATCCATGCATATCACTCATCATCATTTCTCTCCCATTCAAGCTCCCAACCATCTGGGATAGAGCCAGGCCAGATGGGGTTACCAGAAAACCACGAATTAAGCAAGGCTGGGTACTAATACTCAGCAAGACTTACCCGATAAAAGAAAATACAACTAGACATGCAAGGCTTTTTGGCTGCGGAGTTTGTTTTTGCCAAGAACGACTAAGAGTTGATCCTTATTTTCAGATTTTAGCTCAAGTTCTAGTATGTTAATCAGTCTAGGTGAGCACCTGTACTAAACAAGCATGTTGTGCAAACAATATTAAACAGGTAACAATATTAATCCAAAATGTTCCATAAATAGACATGGGGTAGCCAGTGGTCAAGCCGACTCAGATAACGGCGAGTGACCGACGATCGATCGATTTATATCCTTGCAAGGTAAACCCAAGATACACAGAAGAAGGTAGACCAAGTGCGGTGTCTACCCCAACCGGGCGGTTCTCAACATCCCACGGTTTAGGATCGGACACTACAAACTGCGGTACACGGTTATCCGGAGGGTCTAACCCGACCGGTCCGGACTCACACACTATACCACGGGTAGCTAGCCGGAGACACATCCCAAGCGGGTAGCTAGAAAGATCTCGCCCGGTTCGAAGGTACTAGGCTTACCGGTCCCATTCCCGACAAGCACTTAGTACGTTCAATAGCTTACACCAGCACAATGCTACTCGGTCGAGACCGAACCCATTGCTCTTACCACATGAGCGAGTCATTTTAACCAACTTATGATTCCAACATAAGCATCCTATATCTCGCGAGCAATGAGTCATTACTCGACTTCTGCCGTATCCTTAGAGCATGGCATTAGCGTTCCTAACGCACTAGTAAAAGAGCATAGGAGTCCTAAGGATCATGCAACTAGGTTTCAAAACAACTCCTGAAACTTAAATGCGCAAAGTAAAGCATAAGTACTGAAAAGTAAAGGATATGATTTTCATTTATAAAGTGGGTTAGATGAAACCGGTGCTTGCGTTCCTCAGACTCAACACCAACACCAGCCTTGGGCTCTTCTGGACTTTGGTCCAGGTCTTGCTACACACCAAGCTGGTTCAGCTCACCATCAACGGCCCCGTCTCCCTCCTGGGCGAGTGTGTAAGTACCGTCCGGTAAATCTACACGTATACATGCATATGCATTAATTAAAGTTAATCTTGATGGTGACTGTGTACATATAAGCAAATTAACTTATTTAGCTTCACCAAACAGCAAGGGGGTGTGTATAAATTAATAAAAACAGAAACAAACATGATTTCACAATTTAACACTTAAATTTCCACTTCTTCCTTTAATTTCTCAAAACAAGCCATTCAACCATAAATCAAAATTAAATCAAAAACACTTCAAATGAGCCTAATCTTTTGCACACAGCAACATATGCTTAATTTAAGCTCTCACACCAAAATTTGGCTTAAGATCATTTATAAATTAATTTAAACGAAAAAGACAAATTTCAGCCTAGTAAATCAATATTAATTCATATAAAAAGATTTAATAAACTTTTTGATCTCAACTTTCTCCTGCAGGTCATGTATGACAAAAATGAGTTTCTGACTAAAGCATGGTTGCAAAATCAATTTATTTTTCAGATTTTGAATTTAAGCTCCTACACACAATTAAAACCAAAACACCTAGTAAACAATTCCCTAAATTCACATCCACCACACCAGGGGTACTAATCATCAAATAAAATCCCTAGGGTGCACTTGTGATCAAAGAAAAGTTCATTAAAGGGGCTATAAAAAGCATCAAACTTATTCTAGCATAAATATTAAATAAATTATAACTGAAAATATATACATCAAAATCATGCAAACGTTTTCCACAGACCTAGACATGCTACAAAGAGCAACATATCCAAAATTCAAGTTCACAGCATGTGTATATTTTAAATCACACTAAAAACACTCCAAACTGAGTTTGAATTTTTAATTCAAAAACTGTACAGAAAACCCTATACATGTTTTCTAGAAAAGATAGATTTCTTCAACTCGAAACCAACAAAATTGGTTTTGCATTTTTCTGATTTTTCTACGATTTTTAATGATTTTTCGAAGTCACTGCTGTAACCCTAAAACTGCTTTTACAGCCGGGTCCCTGGAATCTTACGTTGGGAACCCTGAAAAGAGTCGAATCAAAGCAATGTAGTCCCTGGGGGCGGACTGACCTCGCCGGCGGCCAAATTCCTGGCCGGTGAGCGCCGGACTTGGCCGGCCGCGGGCCTAGGGATGCTAGGGGGCTTACACGTGACCGATTCTCGCCGAAGATTGGACCGGAGGCGGTGTCGTCGAGCGCCGGCAGCGAGGAGACGGTCGGTGGCTGTCGCTGCGCTTCTGGTCCGGCCCCTGCCGGCGCGGCGCGGTCTGGCCGGGGTGGGCGGGGGCGGCTATGGGAGCGGAGCGGGGGAACTTTAGGAGGGAGGAGGAAGGCGGGCGGCGATGGTTCGGCGCGGGAGCGAGGACCCCGCGGCGGCGCCCGCCAATGGAGGACGGCGGCGTGCGGCGGTGCAAACGGGGTGCGCTCCCGGGCATTTTTGCGCGCGCGGAACGACGGGAACGAGGGCGAGCCGAGGAGGGTAGGACTAGGACGCGACGACCAGGTGGAGGCCCCGCATGCTCGCCGCGGCGCGTGGCCCCGGCCCCCGACGCGTTCCCGTGCGTGGGCGCGGCATACGCGGGGGTCAAGGCGACGGAGGGCCCCACGGGGTACGGTGGTCCACGGCGGAGACACCGAAGTCCGTACGCCGGGAAAGGTGGGGTGGACGCATGGCGCGGGGGCTCTCGCGCGCGCGACGGCGCGCGGCGACGTCGGCGCTCCGGCCGTTTTTCATTCCATTTAGCCTGCTTCGAAATTGCATAACTCCAAAAAGTTCCAACTAAGTTGAAAATCTCCAAAAACGAAAGTTGTAGAGGAGCTAGAGATCTACAACTTTCCCAAAGGGCGATATATGTTTTGATCAACGGTTTGTCCGGGAACGTCGACCGAAGTTGCAGATTTTCCACGACTCGGTTTACTGTTCACAGCGCGTTCAACTCGATTTTTGGCCAATTTGCACTCAAAATTGGAATGTCCGCCAATTACGAAAAATGTGTTCCCGGAAATAACGAACAACTTTCGTATTGGCCGATTTTGAACTTCTATAGTGAAATTTGGAGAACGCGCAAGAAAACCATTTCAGCCTTAAAGGAGATCTAGGGTTTGACCGTGGTTTGAGATTTTGACCAAGGTCTTTTGTGCAAATTCGTGACAAAACATGTCAAACATGTTTAGGAGCCGATTAAACTTGATTAACACAACTAAATAAGGTATTTATAATTAATAAACACCTGGGGTGTTACAGTCTACCCCTTAAGAGAAATCTCGTCCCGAGATTTGACAACAAGATTAGAGGGAAGTCTTCAGGGGATATAGCAGGATTGATGAGGATATCAATGTCGCTAGTGCTGGAGCGGCGATGAATGTACACATGAAAAGCTAAAACCATCAAGAAGCGGGAACACAAAGCGGACGTACGGTCCTACGGAGTCCGGCGGATGGAATTAAACATCTCCAGAAAATGAGTCAGGTTTGGCGACATTAGGTTGGATTCTTCTTGTGGTCTTCTTCTAAACTTCTTCTTTGGGATACCAAGGAGACGAGGGAAAGCTTGCTCGTCGAGGAATGGCATACGTGGCTTGCAGGCTAAGAGCAACCGAAGGGGGGGGGAGAGCGATGGAAAGGTCAAACTCAAATGGAGACAAGGCTCCGTGGTAGACGGTCGGCGAGGGGGAAAACTTCCTTTTTATGGGCCGTCATCGTGGCGCAGTGGCGATGGTGCTCAAGGCCACTTGGAGGAGGGGTCGGTTGATCGATGCGGTGGTATTGGCGCGTGGCACAGTAGTGGCTGGCATCGAGATGCCTCGACGACATGACTGCAGCCATGGTGGCATGTGCAGAAGTGGCAATCAGCTGCTGCAGTAAGAAGGTGGCAGAGCTGTGCTGTGCAATGCAGACATGGCGCTAAAGATGATGGGTCAAACGACTCGACAGAAGGATCATGACTTTGAGGTAAACGATAAGAGATTGGGTATCTGCCACCTAGGAATGAGATATATCGAGGAGCAATTAACGAAGGATTTTTGTCTATCTATTGCTTGCTTAAACCTTGATTCCTTGAATTGGGAAGAAATGTGTAAAAGGATCATGGATCGCTGATCGGTAGAAAACTCTTCATGTCTTGACTTATAGAGAACCTTGAATGCTTATGAAAAACTTTGCTCATCCTCTTTCGATTTAACTCGGTACCGATTTGGATTAGGTATTAAGCAAACTCTGAGATTTTGGAAAGAAAGAGACCAATCGGAAGGTTCCATAGAGATGTTTCCGAAGACGAAGTCTGTTAAACAATCATGTTGTAAAGCCCATTTACTAAGATTTCTGAACTTTACTTTTAAAAGAGCTACAAGGATTTCAACTCTGGGATTGTCTTTGGCTGTATAAATTGTCAAGTGACAAGAACAAGACTTTGAAGAATGTTGTGCTGGGAGCTAGGAATTTTACTCTTGCTCAAGGTTATTCCTTACTGAAGTATTTTAATTACTTTATGCACCACACCAGGGTGTAATGATTTTGAGCTGAAACTCATGCACTTGATGAGTCATGGGATGACAATGCTTATGCATATGGGAAATGACTCGTGCAACAATGGGATGGTGCACATGATGATGCTCAGTTGATGAGTGCATGGGAATGATGCACGTGCATATGATGATTGTGCATAGGATGAATATGCATACACACATATGGTGCCGATATCATGATGCCTAATGAGAGATGCACATGATGTGGGTATGATGCAGTGCACACATGATGATGCCCATGTTTATGAATGCGTGATGCATATGCTCATGAGTTATGTTGCTCATGGTGCATAGTCAGTATGCTTATTGCACCCATGGAGTTGGTTAAGAAAAGGGGAAGCAATCAAAGAGTAGTGAACAAAATTGTGGTGAGTCATTTTCCATAACCCAAGATACCCAGCGCGCTCCTTGTGATAATCACATGGCTGCAGACCACATGATACCCTAGGTTCCGTCGCGACACCTTTAGTTAGGGAAACATCATCAACCACAAGGAAGGTAGAGTAGAAGGATTTTTTTAAAATACCTATGCAAGTTAGTCACCCAAGATTTCCCAAATGCACAAGTTATATAATGCGTAATGAAAATGTGTTGTTAAGGTACGCATATGCATTGTGACAAAATGCTCCACTTTGTATGCCACAAGATTCTTCACACTTATAAACGTGAATTTATTTATTTGTTTGTGAGCAAGCATAGGGGGGAAATCAAGTTGGAGGCAAGGAACTTTAGAGCGAGAAAAGTTGGGATACCAATGCCAGAAAGTTGTGGGACCAACGTTTCATGGCTATAAGGAGTTGAAGTGTTGTCTCCTATCTAGAGAAAGTGTGGGGGAAAACGACCAAAGAAAAAGAGCACAACGGAGTTTTAGTTGACTTGACAAAAGATATGATATGTTCCTTATGTAGGTAAGAAGGTGTCGATACTCTGTATTCATTTTATTGCCCTCAGAATCGTTGAGCAAGGTCAAAAAGAAACATTTTCAAAGTTGGGAGATCAATAGTGATCGAACCCATGATGTCAACATCCAGGAATAGTTGAGTGCTTCAGAGAGAATACCCACATGATACGGGAGTGAACACGTCAGCTAAGAAATCATACTCACGAATCCGAAAACCTCTACTCTGCCTTGGCGGTTGTGCAGCAAGCCAAGGTTCGCAAACATGTTCACAACTTTTACAGTAGGAACACGAGGAGGCTGAATTTTGATGAGCGTGCCGAATACAAAGTTTCAACCCACGCTTATATTTCTTTTTAATTATTCCCAAAATTTTCAAGGAAATTAAAAGAAGACCTTATCATGATTTCGCTGGAAGAAAAATCCCAGCTATCAAATGATTTCATTTGGTACCCAATGCTTGGGCCATGCTCTCATGGTGCTAATAACGCATTTGCTACGCGAGAGCATATTCAAACTGAGCTAGCCTCATGCATGGATCACCACACCAAATGGGAGGCAATAGCCACATGCATGGCACAAGTTCGATGGCGGTGACGGATTGTTACCGCTTGACTCTATATCAACTACTCCTCTGAAACTGAGGAGAGGATTTCCGTCCATCGAAACCATGTGATATTCCATTAGATATGCATCCATAGTTTTCCAACAAAATGGCAAATAGGCATGTCTAAGGAGACTTCTATTGGAAGTTTTCAGAATTTGGACAGCAACAACTCTTAGAAATAAATTCATATCTCTCGCCTCAAGTGTCAAAAATTTCTAAATTTTGGTAAGCATATGTAGAATTTCATAATCCACAACTTTGGTATTCAACTCCAGAATAGATTTAACTTTTACTGGGGTTGAAAAATTCATTTACCAAAGCTCTGTCTAGCAGTTTGGACAGCAAACAGTAGCTGACTAAAATTCGATATTTCTCAATATACACATGCATAAATGCTGAAATTTTGTGAGCATTGCTATCACAAAATTATGAATCATTTTGATATTCAAGGTTTGCTCTATATCCCAAAGGAAGATGACCTAAAAATTTGAATTTCAGAGATCACTAGTTCCGAAATTCAGCAGGACAGAGACCTATTGTTTTAGGTATAACTCTCAAACTAAAGATCTAGTGACCTTCAGATTTCTACAGGAGGTAGATAAATACCTAAGGAGCAGTTTTGGTATTCAAAGGTTGAATAATATCATATTGGAAAAGGGTCTAATAGATCGATTTTCAGAGTGTTGTTGCGCAGAAATTTCAGCAAGACAGCGTTTTACTAAAAAGATCATATCTCTAAGATTAAGAACCCGATGACCATGAAATTTTTACAGCACAAAGTAGGCTATATATATGACACATTTTTGGTATCGATTGTCTAGGAAGATTCTGATTGGAACTATATAAAAAAAATTCGAGTTTTCAGCCTAACTCAGATTTTGACAGAATTTTCAGCATGACCTAGGCTTAGTGATTTGAGCATAGCTTCAGTTTTATTCATCTAGAATCATGAAAAAAAATTCATGGAAGAATCTTAACTAGCTGATAAGCAATTTTCCTACAGATCACTTAGTCTAAAACTTTCTAGATCACTCTTAGAAAAATTAGGACAGCAACTAGACATACATTTGATCACATCACATAATTTACCAAACTAACATGAATGATCCTTAAGAATTATAAATTGACTTATAGATCACATATAAGGTGCATTAGGATCATTTTCAGTTTTGGTAGATTTTAACATGATGCAAGAGCGTCCTATACGTCCTTACCAAGCATTTAAGCTTAAAATCGAAGTTAGTGCCGGTGGCAGGGCATATATAACCGTCTCTCCCTTTAATAACTAGTCGGAAGTTATTCATTTGTTAATTACCGTGCCTAACAACCGTGGTTAGTGTACCTGCAGAAAATCACAGATATTCAAGACCTTTTGTGCCAACACTCACAAAAGCGTCCACATTCATTACCGTTCGCTTATAGAAACGGTATCCATGCGTAAAGCCGCTGCATGGACAGCGTCCTATTTAAGACTCTGACGCGACGTGAGTGCCCATTGGAATAGGCCTCACTCATCCCTCACGGACTTTCCCGTGGTACCATCACGTATGGCAAAACGTGACGAGACTCAGACGCGATGTGACACCCATTGGAATAGGTCTCACTGGTCCCTCACAGGACTTCCCTATGGTACCACCACGTACGGCAAAACGTGATGAGACGCAGACGCGACGTGACACCGATTGGAATAGGTCCCACTAGTCCCTCACAGGACTTCCCTGTGGTACCACCACGTATGGCAAAACGTGATGAACTAGTATGGTTGTGCATGAAAGTAAGTTTTGACAGGAATAAATGTCTTTGGAAGTCGACTAAATACACCATAGAATACTAGCCACCTGAAACAACCCAAAAATTCCCTCTAGGGCCTCTCGGACTAGATTAAACCTTAACGTCCTACTCGTTTAGCAAGATTATTAATCTTGGCAACTTTTATTCCAAAAACAAGTTTGTTAAGGTATTTTAATTACTCTGGTGCATATCATCGCTCTGGTACCAGCTGTGACAGAACCGCCCAAAATAATTCCGTATTATCACCTAAGCCGGTCCACATGGCCATTAAGCAATAATAAATAATTATTAAGTCGCTTCCGCCGGGTAAATCCCGGTAAATCACATACAACAGGATCGCTGATATGCGCTAAGCCCACACGAAGGCGGGACCAGAGTACAACATTACATTACATTAAAGTTCACAAGTTCAACATTATTACAAACCAGGTTTTTCGTACATGAAAGTAAAAGTTATTCAGAGTTTAAACAGCGGAAAGTAAACTACACGCATGATACACATAGGAGGCCATCCATGCATATCACTCATCATCATTTCTCTCCCATTCAAGCTCCCAACCATCTGGGATAGAGCCAGGCCAGATGGGGTTACCTGAAAACCACAAATTAAGCAAGGCTGAGTACTAATACTCAGCAAGACTTACCCGATAAAAGAAAATACAACTAGACATGCAAGGCTTTTTGGCTGCGGGGTTTGTTTTTGCCAAAAGCGACTAAGAGTTGATCCTTATTTTCAGATTTTAGCTCAAGTTCTAGTATGTTAATCAGTCTAGGTGAGCACCTGTACTAAACAAGCATGTTGTGCAAACAATATTAAACAGGTAACAATATTAATCCAAAATGTTCCAAAAATAGACATGGGGTAGCCAGTGGTCAAGCCGACTCAGATAACGGCGATTGACCGACGATCGATCGATTTATATCCTTGCAAGGTAAACCCAAGATACACGGAAGAAGGTAGACCAAGTGCAGTGTCTACCCCAACCAGGCGGTTCTCAACATCCCACAGTTTAGGATCAGACGCTACAAACTCTGGTACACGGTTATCCGGAGGGTCTAACCCGACCAGTCCGGACTCACACACTATACCACGGGTAGCTAGCCCAGAGACACATCCCAAGCGGGTAGCTAGAAAGATCCCGCCCCGGTTCAGAAGGTACTAGGCTTACCGGTCCCATTCCTGACAAACACTTGGTACGTTCAATAGCTTACACCAGCATGATGCTACTCGGTCGAGACCGAACCCATTGCTCTTACCACATGAGCGAGTCATTTTAACCAACTTATGATTCCAACATAAGCATCCTATATCTCGCGAGCAATGAGTCATTACTCGACTTCTACCGTATCCCTAGAGCATGGCATTAGCGTTCCTAACATACTAGTAAAAGAGCATAGGAGTCCTAAGGATCATGCAACTAGGTTTCAAAACAACTCCTGAAACTTAAATGCGCAAAGTAAAGCATAAGTACTGAAAAGTAAAGGATATGATTTTCATTTATAAAGTGGGTTAGATGAAACCGGTGCTTGCCTTCCTCAGACTCAACACCAACACCAGCCTTGGGCTCTTCTGGACTTTGGTACATGTCTTGCTACACACCAAGCTGGTTCAGCTCACCATCAGCGGCCCCGTCTCCCTCCTGGGCGAGTGTGTAAGTACCGTCCGGTAAATCTACACGTATACATGCATATGCATTAATTAAAGTTAATCTTGATGGTGACTGTGTACATATAAGCAAATTAACTTATTTAGCTTCACCAAACAGCAAGGGGGTGTGTTTAAATTAATAAAAACAGAAACAAACATGATTTCACAATTTAACACTTAAATTTCCACTTCTTTCTTTAATTTCTCAAAACAAGCCTTTCAACCATAAATCAAAATTAAATAAAAAACACTTCAAATGAGCCTAATCTTTTGCACACAGAAACATATTCTTAATTTAAGCTCTCACACCAAAATTTGGCTTAAGATCATTTATAAATTAATTTAAACGAAAAAGACAAATTTCAGCCTAGTAAATCAACATTAATTCATATAAAAAGATTTAATAAACTTTTTGATCTCAACTTTATCCTGCAGGTCATGTGTGCCAAAAATGAGTTTCTGACCAAAGCATGGTTGCAAAATCAATTTATTTTTCAGATTTTGAATTTAAGCTCCTACACACGATTAAAACCAAAACACCTAGTAAACAATTCCCTAAATTCACACCCACCACACCAGGGGTACTAATTATCAAATCAAAGCCCTAGGGTGCACTTGTTATCAAAGAAAAGTTCATTAAAGGGGCTATAAAAAGCATCAATCTTATTCTAGCATAAAGCTTAAATAAATTATAACTGAAAATATATACATCAAAATCATGCAAACTTTTCCACAGATCTTGACATGCTATAAAGAGCAACATATCCAAAATTCAAGTTCATAGCATGTGTATATTTTAAATCACACTAAAAACATTCCAAACTGAGTTTGAATTTTTAATTAAAAAACTGTACAGAAAACCCTATATATGTTTTCTAGAAAAGATATATTTCTTCACCTCGAAACCAACAAAATTGGTTTTGCATTTTTCTGATTTTTCTACAATTTTTAATGATTTTTCGAAGTCACTACTGTAACCCTAAAACTGCTTTTACAGCCGGGTCCCTGGAATCTTACGTTGGGAACCCTGAAAAGAGTCGAACCAAAGCAATGTAGTCCCTGGGGGCGGACTGACCTCGCCGGCGGCCAAATTCCCAGCCGGTGAGCGCCGGACTTGGCCGGCCGCGGGCCTAGGGATGCTAGGGGGCTTACATGTGACCGATTCTCGCCGAAGATTGGACCGGAGGCGGTGTCGTCGGCGCCGGCGGCCGAGGAGACGGTCGGTGGCCGCCGCCGCGCTCGGTCCGCCCCCCGCGGCGCGGCGCGGTCCGGGCCGGTGGGCGGGCCGGCTATGGGAGCGGACGGGGGGAACTTTAGGAGGGAGGAGGAAGGCGGGCGGCGATGGTTCGGCACGGGAGCGGGACCTCGGCGGTGGCGCCCGCCAATGGAGGACGGCGGCGTGCGGTGGCGCGAACGGTGCGCTCCCCGGGCGTTTTTGCGCGCGCGGAACGACGGGAACGAGGGCGAGCCGAGGAGGGTAGGACTAGGACGCGACGGCCGGTGGAGGCCCCCGCATGCTCGCCACGGCGCGTGGGCGCACGGACGCGCGGCGCGTGGCCCGCCCGACGCATTCCCCGTGCGTGGGCGCGGCATACGCGGGGGTCAAGATGACGGAGGGCCCCACGGGGTACGGCGGTCCACGGCGGAGACACCGAAGTCCGTACGCCGGGGAAAGGTGGGGTGGACGCGTGGCGCGGGGGGCTCTCGCGCGCGCGACGCTGCGCGGCGACGTCGGCGCTCCGGCTGTTTTTCATTCCATTTAGCCTGCTTCGAAATTGCATAACTCCAAAAAGTTCCAACTAAGTTGAAAATCTCCAAAAACGAAAGTTGTAGAGGAGCTATAGATTTTCCACGACTCGGTTTACTGTTCACAACGCGTTCAACTCGATTTTTGGCCAATTTGCACTCAAAATTGGAATGTCCGCCAATAACGAAAAATGTGTTCCCGGAAATAATGAATAACTTTCGTATTGGCCGATTTTGAACTTCTATAGTGAAATTTGGAGAACGCGCAAGAAAACCATTTCAGCCTTAAAGGAGATCTAGGGTTTGACCGTGGTTTGAGATTTTGACCAAGGTCTTTTGTGCAAATTCGTGACAAAACATGTCAAACATGTTTAGGAGCCGATTAAACTTGATTAACACAACTAAATAAGGTATTTATAATTAATAAACACCTGGGGTGTTACAGTTCCATCCGCTTTCGACGATGATCTCTTCGTGGAGCCAATCAGTCAGAAAGGTTCTTTCTTCTGGCCCCTGTTGAGATTTGATTTTCATGAACGACGCCCATCGGGTTCTGAGAATGAATTCGTGGATATTGACTCTTTTCATATTATGCTCCTGAAGTTCAGAAAGAAGTGATCCCCGACGTTGCTGCTGGCCCCCCTGTTGTTGCTGCTGATTCTGCTGTTGATTTTGCTGTTCCTCAGCCTTTCCATCCTCACGAAGAAGCTTCTCCCGAATTTGTCAAGGAGCTTGAACTCACTGTTTATAGGGGGGAAGATCCCGTCGAAGATGCTCCTTTGCTCGAGATTCGTGAGAAATTGCCTGAAGGCCAAGCTCCCTCCCCTTCGCAGGCTGCGTTTAACAAGAGCTTTGGTACGTCTTACCGCGGTGAACTATTAAGTGTTGGTTGTAGGGCGGCTGGTGTTGGTGGTGGCGGTTCCGAGATTTTAACACTCTGGAAATCGCCTACACTTGTTGATGAAAGAGGAGAAGGAGTTTCGGAAAAAACATCTCGCCAGCCTGTTCAAGGCTCTGGAAAGAAGCCCTGCACCTCCTCGAAGAGGACTTCTACAAGTTCGGGACAGATGCTCCTCACGAAGGATAAAAAAGGTTAGCTACTTTTTACAATTCTTTTCACTTTACATATTTCGACTTTCTTTTTATGGTTTTATTTCGTGACTTTTCAGAGTTTGAGGATCTTCTCCGATCGCTTCCTGCATCCGAATTTGCCGCGCAACGGAGATATTTCGCGGCAAAAGCTTCCATATCTGGAAGAATTGCCTGTGAACACCTGATTGCACAAGAGAAAGCGAACAAGAAGCTGCTAGAGGACCATCAAAAACTGAATCGCAACTTCAAACTTTCTAGAGCGGCAAATTCAGACTTAGAGAAAAAGGTGTTTGAGCTGGCCGATGCTCTGAAGAAGTGCCAAGACGAGAAGAAGATTGCTGAGGAGGCTGCTGAAAATTCCTGAAAAGAGCTTGAAAGGCTTCGGAAGACACATGACGATGATCTGCGAATGATCGAGAATCTTTGCAAAGATCACGACAAGTCCTTGAAGACTACCGAAGATCTTCGCACCAACAATTCTGATTTGGCTAAGTCTTTGAGCGTCAAGGACCGATGAATTCAAGATCTTGAAAGGGCACTGACTGAACAGAAGGAGGCTCCGGTGAAGAAGGTTTCCGACATTGTGAATAAATTGAAGCTTTTATTTGAAGAGTACGAGAAATCTCTAAATGAATTTGGCGTTCGTCCCGCACCGCTCTCTGCTGATCTAGGACTTCCTGAATTCATGGATTGGGTCGAAGCTGTTCAAGGTGCTTCCCGATGTTATCTCTGGTGCTAACGATTACGCGGCGGCCTTCTCAGTCGAGAGCATCCTGAAGCTTCTTCATGACTTCGATTGCGCAGATCTCGCGGCATTTTGTGAAAAACTCTCGCAGTTTCCCGACGCCTTGAGCACCTCAAGAATTCGGCCAAATGAGGATGTGCAAGCTATCAGATCCAGATTCGCGAGGGAGTTCTGGCTTGCTAGCGGGAAGGAAGCTGTCAAGAGCATCGCACGCACTAAGCTTGCCCAGGTTAGTTTTCGGACGGTTCCGTTCGCCACTGCTAATTCGCAAAATTTTTGCTCTCTGATTTTCCTTACATCTGTTTTTTTGCCTCTCTTAGTTAATTGATGAAGAGAACCGAGGCAAAGGCGCCACATCTCCTGAATCCTCTACTTAAGATGAAGAATCAAGCGACTCGGAAGAGGAAGGCTCAAGCAACAACAGCGATGACGGCAGCAATGGTGACCAAGCCTCGGGGCATGAAGAAAACTCTCCGAAGGTTGACATTACGGGCTAGAAATTTCTGAAACATTCGCCCTTCGTGGCTGTTCATGTATATTTGTACATTCACTCAGTTGTAGTGGTTTGCCTGAACAAGTTGTAAACTTTAACCTGCGCAGGTCCTGCAAGTTGGGCCTGCGCAGGACGTGATGCCTCTGTGAATTCATCGTGATAAAATGTTCGTCAGTGGCGAAGCGTGGCGTTTGTTTCAAAAAGCTCATCCCGAACAAGATTTTTCTGATTTCTGGCTCGAGGTTTCACTTAGATTTTCTATGGGATGTTTCGATCTTTCCTCTTTCTTCCTTCTTCGTAAGAAGGAAATTTCGAGTGCTGCGAATTCAAGCTCCTCGAGGATCCCGAAGACGGAGCCCCTTAGCCCGATCGCTGATGAGCTCGACTTTGCTTACGTTAGCGACATTGCAGATGATAATAGTCGCAAACCAGAACACATTGTCGAACTTTCGTTCTAGGATCTATACTTCTCAATTTAATTGTTGCTGAACTATTTTGAAATTTTTATGTAACTAAGGCAATACAGACATTTTCTTTTTAAAAGACGTCACCCTCCCCCACCTTGCCGTTTTGCATGAAAATTTCAAGGCAAGTTAACGAAGTTTTACTATTCCCGAGTATTTTGATCAAACATGCTTTTTGGAGAGATCTTCGTAAGTTTTTGAAAAGTTCTTTACACAAGTCGACAAAATTTGTTCTCGAATTTTGTGGACTTGATCCGCTTGGCATACTTGCCTTGGTTGATATTTCAACCCTCAGTTGCTTTAACCGTGATTTTCTATGAATTTCCACACAAGCCCCATGCCCTTTTATCAGAACAATTTTATCGCAAAAAACTTTCAGCAATTTGCGTTAAGGAAAAAATTTTAAACAACGCCTCACACATTCACTTGACCGCAATCGCCATTAATTATCATGATGGAAACTCAGGCTACAACCCGTTGTTGCCTCAAGTCTTTTCGGTGGAAATCCCTTTGTGGATGGGATTTTAGGCCACAACTTGTTGTTGTCTCAGGCCTTTTCGGTGGGAATCCCTTCGTGGATGGGATTTTAGGCCACAACTTGTTGTTGTCTCAGGCCTTTTCGGTGGGAGTCCCTTCGTGGATGGGATTTTAGGCCACAACTTATTGTTGTCTCAGGCCTTTTTTCACAATATGTTATTTTTTCACAATGGAATTCTGGCCATCATAAAGCCCTTCACACGAACTTTTTCTTTTTTCTCGATGGAATTCTGGCTATCAGGTCGCCTTTCTCACGAACTTTTTTCTTTTTTCATGATGGATTTTTGGCTATCAGGAAGCCTTTCTCACGAACTTTTTCTTTTTTCACGATGGAATTCTGGCTATCAAGAAGCCTTTCTCACAAACTTTTTCTTTTTTCACGATGGAATTCTGGCTATCAAGGAGCCTTTCTCACGAACTTTTTCTTTTTTCATGATGGATTTTTGGCTATCAGGAAGCCTTTCTCACGAACTTTTTCTTTTTTCACGATGGAATTCTGGCTATCGAGAAGCCTTTCTCACGAACTTTTTTCTTTTTTTCACGTTGAATTTTTTGCTATTAGGAAGCCTTTCTCATGAACTTTTTCTTTTTTCGCGATGGAATTCTGGCTATCAAGGAGCCTTTCTCACGAACTTTTTTCTTTTTTCATGATGGAATTCTGGCTATCAGGAAGCCTTTCTCACGAACTTTTTCTTTTTTCACGATGGAATTTTGGCTATCAAGGAGCCTTTCTCATGAACTGTTTTCTTTTTTCACGATAGAATTCTCGAAATTTGCAATTTGGGGGAGGACTCTTTTCACATATATATCACAAAGAGTATTTACATAGAATCCACCTCGTTAAAAACCTTGCCTCTTGATTTAGAGCCCCCTTTGTAAGGAAAAGAGTACGGTCGTCCTTATTGTAATGGAACTAAGAAAAGAAGAGCTAATGTTTTTTCCCGAAATCACTTATAGACACGTGATTCTGATTTTTTACTTTTCAGAATGCAAATTTGCGAAAAAGAAAAAATACTCTAAGTTACATCTAGCTACAACTGGAACTTTTAAGGGTAGTACCTTTTCAGGCTGTCGACATTCCACGAATATGGCAACTCTTTGCCAGTTTGCTCCATCAAACGAAAAGCCCCTGACGCATCTGTTTCTTTTGCAATGTATGGCCCTTCCCAAGATTCGTGAAGTTTTCCCGGGTTCTCCCAGTTTTTCTTTCTTTTCAACACCAGATCACCAGTTTTGATGTCCTTTCGAACCACTTTCTTGTCTCTCCAAGCTTTGGTCTCCTTTTGGTACTTCTCAATGTTCTCAGCAGCTTCAAGGATTGTCAGCTCGATCATATCCTTTTCCACTTTCTTATCAATTTCTTCAATCTCTTTTGCTTCCAGGACTCTCATGCTTTCATTCTTGATTTCCTCTGGTGTCATTGCCTCAGTGCCGAAGAGTAGGCGAAAGGGCGTGAAACCTGTTGCTCTTGACAAGGTAGTGTTGTGGGACCAGATTACTTTCGGAAATTCGTCTACCCATTTACCCTTCTTTTGGTCGAATAAGCACTTCTTGATTCCCGAAAAAATCAGGCCATTTGCCCTTTCAACTGCTCTGTTGGACTGCGGATGGTACACTGACGAAAATTTTGCATGAGTACCCAAGGTCTTGCAATCTTATTTGAAAGTGTAACAGTCGAACTGTTTCCCATTGTCAACAGTCAGTTCTCTAGGAACTCCAAACCTGCAGACTATGTTCTGCCAAAAGAACTTCTGGATTGTTGGTGCTTTGATGTTCGCAAGTGGTTTTGCTTCTACCCACCTCGTGAAATAATCAACTGCAACAGCTGCGAATCGGCAATTCTCTTGAGCCGTTGGCAATGGCCCTACTAGATCCATTCCCCACCTTTGCAATGGTCAAGATGGTGGAATTAAGTGAACTGACATTGAAGGTAAATTTTGTTGATTCACTGTTTTTTGGCATGTTTCACATTGCCGAACAAGTGCCTTAGCATCTATGTTTATGGTGGGCCAATATAATCCCTGTTTTATTGCTTTTCCTGCTAAAGCCCTGGTGCCTATGTGCGCACCACAAAATCCGTTGTGAATTTCTTTGAGAAGTTCAAGACATTTTTTGGAGATGATGCACCTTAGCCAAGGCTCAGTAACTCCTAATTTGTACAGTTCTCTGTTTACCACGGTATAGCCCCGTGCCCTTTGTTTCAATCTTTTCTCTTCCAACTCATCTTGTGGTTCATAATGGCCTCTCAGATAAGCCATGATTTCTGCTCTCCAATCAGGAGTCTCCACTGCATTCACAATTTTCGGCCTCGATTCCTTGATAGATGGTTCTCTGATGATTTAGAAGAATACATCAGGGGGCAATTCTTGATTTCTTGCTGCTGCTTTCGCCAGCTTGTCTGCTTCATTGTTGTCATCTCTTGGAATATGTTGTACTGAGTATCCTTTGAAGCGCCTTTCCATTTCTCTAACCTTTACAAGTACTTCATCAGAACAGGATTTCTTGCTTCATTTTCTTTTTCAACATGTTCTTGAATAACTTTCGAATCCGTTCTGATTATGAAAGTCTACTGCCCCAAAGCTTTCATTTTCCTTAATGCCAGGAGTAAAGCTTCGTACTCTGTTGTGTTGTTCGTGGAATGTTCATTGTTCGCGAATATGAGCCGAGCTGCATATCTTATCACTACCCCTGCTGGGGATGTTACCACTGCCGAAATTCCAACTCCCTTGTAGCACCAAGCTCAATCACATTGGACTATCCAAGGCTCATGTATTTTTTCATCGAGGTTTTGAGTTGGTGAAGTCCAATCCACAACAAAATCTGCCAAGACTTGCGATTTTATTGCGCTTCTTCTCTCGAAGTCCACAATGTATTCTGAGAGTTCAGCGCCCCATTTGATTATTCGGGTAGATACCTCTCTATTCGCAAACAAATCGTTCAATGGCTGATTGGTGATGACCCTTATTCTGTGACCCTCGTAGCCATGATGATTGCGTATGAAATCTTTTCCAGCTCAGAATAGAAGATCTTCGAACCAGACAAGGCTTCAGAAGCGAAATATACTAGGATTTTTTTGAGCTTTCCTTCTTCCTACTTTTCTTGCACCAGTACAACGCTTGCTGCCGAATTCGACGCAGACATGTATAGCAGAAGTGGCGATTTTGGTTCTGGAGGGCACAACTTGGTCATGTTGGACAAGTAATCTTTCAGTTCTTGGAA
The DNA here is from genome assembly GCA_947561735.1 of Cenchrus americanus. Taxonomy (NCBI): domain Eukaryota; kingdom Viridiplantae; phylum Streptophyta; class Magnoliopsida; order Poales; family Poaceae; genus Cenchrus; species Cenchrus americanus. The sequence goes on along the minus strand of OX387239.1, from coordinate 252,726,471 downwards.
AGCTTGCTTTTGGGTTTCGGACCACTGGAAATTCTTGGCACTTCTGAGAACTTGAAAGAATGGTAAGCTTCTTTCTGCAGCTCTAGGAATGAATCTGTTAAGCGCGGTCACTCTCCCTGTCAACTTCTGCACATCTTTCACTGAAACTGGATCTTGCATTTCTACTAATGCTTTGATTTTGTCGGGGTTCGCCTCTATGCCCTTTGTTGATACTAGGCATCCAGGACTTTCCCCTTGTGAATTCCGAACACACACTTCTCAGGATTGAGCTTCAGATTCGCTGCTCACAAGTTCGCAAATGTTTCTGCCAGATCGCTGATGTGATCTCTTCTCTGGACGCTCTTGACGACTATATCGTCCACATGTGCCAAGATGTTTCTGCGGAGTTGAGGATGGAGGACTATTGCAATCATTCTCGCAAATGTGCATCCTACGTTTTTCAGCCCCTCTGGCATTCTCACGAAACAAAACGTTCCAAAGGGAGTGATGAAGCTTGTCTTTTCTTCATCCTCTTTGCGAACTCTGATTTGATGATATCCTGAGAAAATATCCAGGAGGGAGAGCATTTCACTGTTGGCTGCATCATCTACGATTTTGTCTACCCTCTCCAAGGGGAAATCGTCTTTCTTGCATTCCTTGTCTGTGAAGTCTACACACATTCTCCACTTTCCACTCTTCTTCTTTACTGGTACAGTGTTGGCCAGCCAGACTGGATACTTGATTTCTCTGATCACTTTCGCGTCTTGCAGCCTTTGAACTTCAGCTTCAACTGCTTTTACTTATTCTTCAGACATTTTCCGAAGTTTCTGTTTCTTGGGAGGTATTCTTTCATCTGTTTCCAGGGCATGTTCGACGATGTCCCTGTCAACACCTTGCAGGTCTTTGGCTGACCAAGCGAAAACATCCTTGTTTCTATTCAGGAATTGTGTGAGCTCTTTTTCTTCTTCGGGATTGAGGTGAGCCCCAATTGTGACAGCTCTGTCGGGCATGTTGTCCAGGTACACTTTCTTGGTTTCACCATCAGCTGCTATCTCAATCTTTTCTTTGTCGCGCTTGGCCTCTTCGTAGGGTTCCTTCCTTTCTTCAGCTGTTTTCAGCTGGTACACGTTTGCTTTGCCGGGGGTGTGGCCCTTTTCAATGTTTCTGGCCACTTGTTGATTGCTGAACACAGTAATGACCCCCTTAGGTGCAGGTATCTTCATACACAGGAATTGATGTCTTATGGCTGCGTCGAATTTGTTCATGAATCCTCTGCTGAAAATCACGAGGTATGGGTGATAGATGTCAACCACATCGAAGGTGAGATTCTCTGTTCTAGCATTGTCAAGATCTCTGAAGGAAACAGGAAGTGATACCTTTCCAACTGGCTTAATTGGTTTTCCTCCGAAACCTTGTAATGGGTATTCTGGCGGGTGCAACATGTGCTGGCTCAGGTTCATCTTCTCGAATGTTTTCAAGAACAAAATATCTGCCGAACTTTTTTGATGATCCACCCAGCTATGTTTACCTCGATGACCATGGCATCATTGTGAATCACGGATTTGAGTTTGAAATCCTCTTCTGTGAAAGTGATTGGCACTTTTGCCCATTTCGGTCGTGCAGCTGGACCATCATTGATGATGGTGTTCACAGACCTGAAGTAGTTGTTTCTTTGCTTCTTTGTCTCGAACTCCATGGCTGACCCTCCTGAAATTGGCATGATAGTCCCAAAAGACGGTAATGCCTTCGAGTTCTGAGGTCCTGAACTTGATTGAGGTCTTGACGAACTGTCGGGTGGTGGTGGTAAGATTTCCCGAATTTGCTGTGGTTGCTGGAATGATTGGATTGCTTGTGACTGGGGAAAAACTGCTAAGATGGTTGCCAAGATGATTGTGGTTGTGAAAACTGCTGAATTGGGACTGGACTTGGTTGAGAGTTCATGAATTGCAGCTGCCAGAAGTTCGGGCGAAACTGACTTGGCATTGAGGACGCGATGCTCATCAACGCTTTTTCTTGCTGGATTCTTGCCATGTTTTTCTTGGTTTCTGGGCACCCTTCAGTGTTGTGTCCTCTCCCATGATACTGACAATAGAAGTAGGGGTCTTTTGGGTTATGATTCGTGAGTCTCGGGGGTCCTCTTTCTCTTCCCCTTCCTCTGGGTGCGGACCCTCCTCGTGCACTAGGTCTGTTGTTTTGGTCACACTGGGGATTTTCCACATTGTTGACATTTCATGGATTCTGGGATTGTGCTCTCGAGGTCATCTCTCTGTTGCCTTGCCGGGCTTCATTTCGTTCAGCCACTCTTTTGCGATGATCATCATCAGACAAGATGTACTCTTCCAGTTCATGAAAAAGTTCTTCAACCGTTTTGGGTTTCTTTCTCGTCAGATGCGAAGCTGTTGGTCCTGGAGTCAAACCTTTGATTAATGCATTGATCGTTGTCTTGTCATCAGCTTCTGGGATCTGGGATCTCTGTTGCATGAATCTTCTCACAAAGTTCCTCAATGGCTCTCTGTCTTTCTGCTTGCAGTTGTACAGATCTGATGATTTAGCTGTTGTGCCATGAAACATCTGAAATGCCTGCATGAATTTTGTCTTTAGATCTACCCAGCTACAGACTGAGTGCGGCGGCAGCAAAGAGTACCAATTTAGTACTCGTCCTTCGCAAGCAATGATGAAGGATTTGGCCAGTGCAACATCGTCTCCTCCTGCTGAATTCACAGCCGATTCGTACCTCATGAGGAACTGCCTGGAATTTCCGAATCTGTTATATTTCGGGAGAGAAACCGGCTTGAATTTTGGTGGCCATGGTGCAGTTTGCAGCCCTATGAATAGTGGTGATTTAGAATCTACGAACTGTGAGATTCCATTTCCCGCGAAGAAGTTTTCTTTCGGGGTTCTTCTGGTTGGTCCAGAGTTGTGATGTGGTGAATCTTGCCACAGTGAACTGTTTTCTTGTTCTTTCATTTCATCTATTTCTCTCTGTATTGTTTCGATTTGTTCTCTTGCTTGGTTGAGTTGTTCTAACTTTTCAGAGATTTTTCTTTTTGCTTGCAACTGACTTGTGAATTTTTCTTTCTCTTTCTGCGTTCGTTGTATCTTCTCGCTGAACTCTTTCCGATTCCTCGTCTATGGTGTCATCATCATCATCGGCGTTCGATGCATTTGCTTTGTTCGAAGGTTGTTCTTGAATGTGTCTTGTCTTCTCGGCCTCTTGCCTTCATCGAGCTTCGAGTTTTGCTCTCCGTTCTTGATCTGTGGAGTTAGAAGGTTCGGGAACGAAAGAGATTTCATTCCCTTCGGGAGGATGGTGGTCTTCTTGATTTGTCTCAGCTGGAATGTTCTTCTTGGACTTCTTCTGTGGTGGCATCATGAGTTGTTTTTCGGCTGAAACATGGTGGGCGCCAATGTTGGGGGGTAACCGAAAATCCGGATAGGACTCCCGAACACAAGAGAAGAATGTGGGCAAACGTTCAAGTCAAAGCCGCAAGTGACGTAAGGGAAGACAAAGAGTCTCCCAAAAACTGCTCGTACCTCAAAAGTTGTGAATCCCCTTACACGTGCCCTCACGCCCCCTTTTGGTCGGTGCGGAATGTGGTCCCGATACTAACCAGTAATAAGCACCAAGGTCTATCCCTCAATGGTCGATGCCAAGCAATCAGAAACACAAGGTTTATCCTGGTTCCGGTCGAGGGCCGTACGTCCAGCAGTGGTGTGCTCGAGGCACTATATTGCTCAGCACCGGGGGTGCCTGTAGTGGGGCTGCTACAAGCAAGGCGGGAGAGGAAGTGTGGCTTCCAAGTCCCTGGTGAAGTGGCTGAAGATGTTGTGGGAGAATTGGAAAGCGAGTGTGTGGTGTGTCGTACGTTGTCCGCGGGTGTTCCTTGTCGTTCTCTGCTCTGTCCCCTGCGGCGGGGGAGGCCAAGGAGAGAGCGAATTACATGCATGCCGCACTATTCAGCTACATGGGGAAGTGTGGTGCGCCGCACCGTAGAGTAGGCGGCCGCCTTGACGGTTCTTGCCGCGATCTGGCCATCATGGCGTATCTTGTACCCGAACAGTGGCAGCTTTGAGGGTAGGAGTGCAGTGGATGGCCGCGATGTCCCCAGGCAGGCTCGAGGGGATTGCTGACGTCGATCCGTATAGGATGCAGTGGCAGGCATGGCGGCGTCCCGTTCCCGCATGCTTCACAGCGCCGGGGCTGTTACCACAGTGCCCGGCGTGGGGTTGTACGCGCGGGGGCGGCTGCCATACCGTTAACAGTGGCAGGGATGGCGCCCCGCCGGCCTAACATCGCGACCTAACCCTGCAAAGTCACGGGAAAGCAAATCGAGGGTGCGGCCGGCCCCCTTCTAGGGCTCGGCGCGTTAGCCGTACAGGAGTAGGCGGCGCGGCGTCACGGGGCTGGCACCGGCCACGTCGCACAGTCCCCCACAGTGGCGGGGATGGGTTCCCTCCTAGGGAGTTGGTGCAACAAGACCGGGGTATGAGTCCCAGGCGCATGATGGCGCCGCCCCGCCGTTGTCAGAGCATTAAATGCCCGTACCCGCGTACGGGAACGGGCGTGCACGTGCGGAGCGCCCTCGAGCGAGGCGGAGCCTGCTCGAGGGCGGCGTGGACCCTCGAGCGAGGCGGAGCCCGCTCGAGGTAAGCGTACACCCTCGAACGGGGCGGAGCCCACTCGAGGGAGGTGTATGCCCTCGAGCGAGGCGGGACCTGCTCGAGGGGATCTTTGAGTGGGCCGCCTTGGTGGGCCGCCGGGGCCACCACGGCGTGGGCCATGCCCCGTGTGCGTGTTTGAGCAAGACGTGTTTGGCCTTGGCTTTTTGCAGGTTTTAAGTGGGGTTTCCCCAGTTGTTTAAGGGGACCCCTGGGGTTGTCCCCGACAGTAGCCCCCGAGCATCTGCGGGTTCGCCGGCCAGGCTCCCGCAGATGCTGAAGCCTACGGATAGTACGTCCTTCCCCCCTGGCTTGCGAATGCTTTCCGTGGGGCCGCGTCAGCGGACCCGCGGGTCTAGCCCCCCGAAGCCCCGTAGGAGTGTGGGTGCTCTCGCGGGGGGTTTTACCGCGAGATTTGGTCGAGGGGCGTGGTACATATTTCAACCAGCGTCGGCGATGTCTCAGCCGGCTTCGGTGACGCACGCGCAGCCTGTACCATCCGCGACCGGTGCAATCCAGGAGGTGTAGCTGTGCGTCGAGCCCCCGAGCCTGGGCCCGTTCGAGGCGATCGGGTAGAAGCTCTACGACTTGTTTTTAACGCGCCCTTGCCGTCCCTCCGCGGGACGGAGGGTGAGGTTTCCGCAACCCCCATCGATCGGGTCGCGGATTGCGGATTCCTCGTTGAGCTGTTAGTGGGTGGTTCGAGTGGACGCCCATGCCCTGTTCGATAAGGGTAGGCTGCGCGGTCCAGAGACACGCCCATTAAAGCGCTTGCGTGGGTTTGCTAGGTGGGGCTCGGTCCCGTTCGCTAGGGACCGAGGGCGCGGAAGCTCTCCCTCGGTGGGATCCCCCGGCTAGCTGCCCTCGCTGGCTCTCGAACACGACATGTGGGGCACCCTCGAGCCGGTGGGCTCGAGGAACGGCTCGAATGCGCGTGCCCTCGTCGTCCCTGACTCTGGTGATTTGGGGCGCCTGTTCGAACCCGTCGAGGGTCAGGCTTCGAACCTTTGATCAGTAGGGCCGTGCGGGGTGGCGGCAGGGCGCCCCCGTCTTTGCATCTGTGAGTCCTCGAGGGTCCCTGACCGCGTCAGCCCTCGAGGCGCTGATCAGTAAAATAGTGCGGGGTGGCGGCTAGGCGCCCCCGTCTTTGCATCTGCGAGTCCTCGAGGGTCCCTGACCGCGTTAGCCCTCGAGGCGCTGATCAGTAAAATAGCGCATCGAAGGTACCTGTGGTGCCTGTTTTACTTCAAACGGGCCCCGAGGTGACCGGCCGATGCTTGCACCCTTTGAGGGTTGAATTTTTCTGAGCCAGGGGCTCGCGCCGCTCGAGGGTCCTCCTTACTTGGTAAGGGACCGGGCCATTTAATGCTCCGCAGTCGCGGGCTGCGGTTTCGCGCGCGGGCGCGCCTTTTAGGCGGCGCGCCGCGCGCGTAGTGGGCGGCGTGGGCGGGGCGGACGTGACCGCACCGCCACGGCCCTCCCGCTTCTACGCCGTGATGATGGCCCGTGAGCGGTGGCGTGGCCGCCGCGGTCGTGGTGGGGCCCGCCCGTTAGCGAGAGAAGATTCCTCCTGCAGTTAATGCGTGCGGGACGCACGCTTCGGAGAGCACGCCCGCGGCTTATAAATCCGACAAGAGGGGAAAACGACGGTTTTTTACCTTAGCATTCGCCATTCTCGCTCCTTGCACTCCAGCCCCCGAGCCGTTCTTGCCACAGCGCCTTTCCGCCTTCGGAGCTCTTCTCCTCTTTCCTGTTCTTGATCCCTCGCCCCTTTGTCTTTCCTCATGGCGCCTCTACCGCCTCTCGTCATCGTCAACCCGTATGCGTGGGAGCGCTCGACGGTAATGCGGCTGGCCCTGAACGAGCTGGTGTCCGCCGGCTAGCTGGCGGCGAACGAGGAGGGCCGGCCGTCCGAGTCGATCGTGCAGCCAGCCGGGGAACACGCGCCCAACCCACTGAGTGGCTACGTGGTTAGCTTCACCCGCTTCCACGAGCGAGGCTTCGCGGCGCCGGCGAGTCGCTTCATGCGGGCGCTCTGCCACCACTACGGCGTGGAGCTACACAACTTCGCGCCGAACGCAATTTCGCAGGCGGCCACGTTCGTGGACGTTTGCGAGGGGTATCTAGGGATCCCGGTGAATTGGGATCTCTGGATTCACCTCTTCCGCGCGGAGCTGTTCACGCAGCCGACGTCGGAGCAGAGGACCCGCCGCGCGGTGCGCGCCGGCGGCATGTCGCTCGCCTTGCGGGGTCAGCACAAGGACGACTACATCCCTTGCACGATGACGACCAACAACGCAGGCTGGGAGCGGGGGTGGTTCTACCTTCGCAACGACGAGCCCGGTCTCCCCCCTACACCGGTCTGGTGCTCCGGGAGAGGCCCGACTCCTGGAGCCACGGGGTGTCTCCGGTCCAGCATCGGAATCGGTTGGACTCGCTTCTGGCCGCGCTAAGGAACCTGGCGGGCCTTGGGCTGACCGCGGGAGCCGTCCTCGCCTTCCTCCACCACCGGCGGTTCGTCCCCCTGATGGAGAGGCCACTCCACATCTTCGAGATGACGGAGACGGCGGACCCCATCGCGCTGGCGAGGTCGCGGATGCTGCAGAGCCCCCTCCTGCGGGAGTATGCGGCTACCCGGGCGCGGAGCGCCATCGACACCCGGTCCTTGCGCAGCGACCGATCCCTGTGGGATCTCGAGATGCTCCCCACCGGCCCGCCGGTGAGTGGAGTTCTTGGTTCCGTTTTTGATTTTGCTGATACTTCAGGTTGTTGACGCGCTTCGATGTTTCGTTCGCAGCTGGTGAGCCTGAGCGCCGCGAAGTCCGATCCGCCCACTCCCCGCTCTCACGCGCTCGGTCTAGCGGCGCAGCAACGGGAGCGAGAGCGGGCGGCACGCAAGAAGGAGCGAGCGAAGCGACATCGCGAGCGTCGCGAACGGAGGAACGAGGAGTACCGACTGCGCGAGCAGCAGGGGCTCTCTTCTCCGGGGACCGAGGAGTACTCGTCCTCGGACGAGGAGGAAGAGGAGGAAGAGGCTGGGGGGCAGGGCCTCCCCGATAGGTGGGAGCCTGCGCCCCCGCCGCCGGAGCCAGCTCCGGCGGCAAGAGTAGCATCGCCTGGGGCGGGTGCGGAGGCGCCCGCCGCCGGGCAATCGATGACAGAGCGGCGCGGGCCGCGGAGGCACCGGTGCGCGCCCGGAGGTGCGCGCGACGGATGCGCTGCGCGCGCGGGCGGGGTCCGCGCGCGCGGCGGAGATGGCCGGAGGCGCGGCGGCGACCGCGCCGGCCGCGCCGGCGTCGTCGGCCGGGCCCTCGAGGAAGAGGAAGTGTGCCTTCTCTTCTTCAAGGTGAGAGGCTTGTTCTTTCGTGGGGTTACGTATCGACGGACGGGGACTGTTGTTTGTTCGTGTTTGCGCAGGGTGGTGCCAACCGTGCCTCCCCTCACACTGGCCAAGGTGTTGAGGGCGGACGCATCCGTTCCCACCGGCGCGCGCTCGTCGAGGGCACCGCGGGCGGGGGCGAGCGCGGCGGCCGCGGCGGGCAAGGGCTCACGGGGCGCGGGCCGAGGCCCCCGAGGCCACGGCCGGTGGATGCGCCCGCCGCACCGCGGCCGGCGACCGTCGAGGAGCGGCGGGCGCCGGTCGTGGTGGAGGCGCGGTCGGCGGCACCGGCCGTAGTGGCGCCGCCGGCGGCGTCCGCCGAGGAGGGCGAGCCGGCGCCGCGGTTGAGGAGACGCGGCCGGAGGCGGTGGCCGAGGCGCCGCGGCGAGAGCCCGCGGTTACGGAGGCACGGGCGGAGGCGTCGATGGAGGCGCCGCGCGGGGTCGCCACCCGCCGGCGGCTCCCGGCGGTGGTGGTGGAGATCCCGGACGACGACTCCCCGCCGCCCGGGTGGGACCAGTGGGTGAGTTTCCCCACGCCGTCCTCCGAGTCCCAGGAGGGGGCTCTTGTGAGGCGGCAGGACGGCCACATGGTGGCAGGAGGCCGAGGGCACAGTGTCGAGGCCTCTTCTTCCCGCGCGGCCGCTCCGCCCGGGAGAGGGGCGCGTTGGCGATCCGCCCGCCTTTGCCGACGCCCAGGAGGAGCAGGAGCTGTGGGGAGAGCTCCGCAACCACGGCGCCGCGCTCGACCGAGTGTTGAATGAGGCGCTGCAGATTCATGGCGGCCCCGCGTGGCGCGTCTTCCAGGTGGGGCGCCGTCGTCTGCTTTCTTTGGCTTTCTCGTCTTCGCGCGTGATCCTTGCAGCGTGACACTCACAGGTCTCGGCTTGTTGGTGGCAGGAGCTCGAGCACCGCGCCCGCGTCAAATACGGCGCCTTCGATCAGATGAGCACCGAGCTCCGCCAGCTCCGGGAGCGGTGCGACGCCTTCGACGCGCTCGCCGACGCCTTGAGGACTCTGGACAGTTGGGCGTCGTGCGGCGCGTGGCCCCGCACGATCGGCTCCAGGAGTGCGAAAGGCGGGATGTGGCGTGCCCCTCCACCCTCGAGCGGGTTTGCACGGCCCTCATCGACCGGGATGAGGCGCTGCGGCAGGCGAGGGCGGACCTGTAGAGGACGCGCACCCTGGGGGCCAACTAGGAGGCGGAGGTGGTCGCCGTCCGCAACGACAACCTGGAGCTCCATTCGTTGCTCCGGGGGGCGCAGGCTCAGCAGAGCCAGGCTGAGGAGAGGGCGCGCGCGCTCGAGCAGAAGGCCAAGGAGGCCGACAAACTGAAGGCCGCCCTCGATGCCAAGGTTGCGGCGCTCGCTGTCACGGAGGACCGGCTCCTGCATGAGCGCACCGCCCGCCAGGGGGCTGAGGGGCGGCTCCGGCGAGAGCGACTTCCCTTGCCGACGCCGGTCGGCGCTCGAGCAGGAGCGTGTCGCTCGTGAGGCGGCGCGAAGTCGGCCGGAGGGGCGGAACGGCGAGTTCTCGAAACTCGAGGGCGGGCCGGTGGTGCTCGGCATCACGAGCGCGAGCCAGGAGCTGGCCCTCCAGGAGCGGAGCGAGACCGTCAGCGGCCTTCAGCAGGCGGTTGAGGCCGAGCGCCGCGCCCTCGAGGTGGAGAAGAAGCAGGTCGAGGGTAAGTCGCTGTTTGTCTCTTGTTTTGCTGATTTTCCCTTAGAGGGCTCGCCCCCTTTTCTGATCCCCCTCTTGCTTGGCAACTTCAGGCCTGCGCACCGCGCTGGGGCACGCGGCCGAGCGGGCTGAGGCGCTGCAGACCTCCTACAACTCCTCCGAGCAGGAGCTGCTGGAGCTACACTCCGTGGCCCTCGAGACCTGCCAGGCCGTGGAGGAGGGCGAGGCGCGCGGGCGGGAGCTCGGCCGGCCGCCCGCTTGCGCACCCTTGGCGGGCACGTCACCGGGCGCATGCGCCGGGTGCTGCACCTCGGCGTCCAGAAGGCCCTCGGGGTGGTGCGATCTCATTACGAGATCAACTTCGAGGCCGTGGCGGAGGGCTACGTTGTCCCCGAGGGCATCGAGGACGAGGTAGCGATGGAGCGCGTGGACGTGTTAGCCGCTGACGTCGCCGGGGCGCTTGCCGAGGCCTTTGAGGAGTTTCTGTTCCCGGATGCCGCCGACACCGATGCTCCGCCAGCCTGAAGATTGCCGGGCGCCATGCCCTTTTTTGTCTTTGTGTTAGTGTACGGGCCATGTGGCCATGTAAATAAGTAGATCACTTTGCTTCAAACGTTTGTGAAAGTGAAATGATGTCCTTTACTTTATTGCGCTTTTTTGTTTCTCCTTCTTCCTGAGTAAATTCTAGTTAGGGGAGTTCGGTTTTCGCGAGCGGCCTGCTGGGTCGGAGGCAAGAGAGAAGGGCCGTATCCTCATGGAGGCGTAGGCTATCTCTGACTCGCGCGTCCTTTCCGCTAGGCTGCCTGCGCCCTATTCGAATTTTGCTCGAGGCCGAAGTGGAAACATGCTTAGCGCGCGTGAGTTTTTTTCTTTTTTGCGAAAAAATGGGACCATTTTTTGGGGGGATGCCCCCCGTAGTAGCCCCCGAGAGTAACTTGGGTTTCAGGGGAAAGCCGAGTTGCCCTTTTTATTGAACTGGTGATGTTTACATGGTTGTCGCCAACTGGGGTGTTGGGCACGTGATTTACAACAAAAGACTTGGAAATCCTAGCTAGGGATAAAAGCGACGTAGCTGTTGGATGTTCCAAGCGTTGGGGAGTTCTTCGCCGTCCTCCACTAGTACAGTACTCACCATCAATGACCAAACGATTTGGTCACGGTACATGCAAATTTGGTCACGGAACACTTTTTTATGACCAACTTATGACCAAATTGAATTGGTCACAGAAGCTCCGTCACATTTGGTCTACCATGACCAATCGGTCATTTTGGTCATAGAAGTGGAACTTTTCCATGACCAACACGTTTTTCGTCATAGAATTGTATTTCTTATATGACCAAGCCAAATGGTCACAAAATTGGTCACGGAAGGGGATGCCACGTGGCACGGCCCATGCTGGCTACTGACGTGGCAAGGCGCGTGCTGACATGGATATGATGACGTGGCTCTTTGACACAATGCCACGTGTCGCGCTGCGATTTGTCCACGTGTCGAGCTCTGAATGGTCCACGTGTCGCACTCTGGTTTGTCCACGTGTCGCGTTGCGGTTTGTCCACATTTTGGTTTACATGGAGGATGACGTGGCTGCCTACGTGTACAATGACGTGGCTGCCTACATAGACGATGACATGGCAGTTGATGTGGCAATGATGATGTCACCACCACATACACAATTCATAGATGAGCCTAAATGGCCAATTATTTCACTGATTCACTTTTTTATTCGAGCTCATCCAGAAATAATAAAAATTCAAAATTGTCAAATTTAAACCCACTTATTTCAACAAATTACATAGCCCAGATCACATACATGATCACAACAGTACAATATAATATCTGATAAATCTCAAAAAATAGAGATTCTACATCTCATGTTACATTTAGAATCACATCACCATATAGTTGATTACATTATGCTTTCATCTTGCATCCACTAGACCTCTTCGTCAATAACCTGCTGTCAAAATATAATACTCAGCTGCTAACAGATTATAGTAACATCAACTATGCATGAAAATTTTTACTTTGACCACACCATATTTAAAAAACAACACCAGAAAATTACTCATTGTGCCTCATTTGTATTTAGACACCAGCAAACATAACTAAGAGCAACCATTTTAGTGGTTGCAATTTGCCCAGTTGCTACCTGCACATATATGTGATAAAGCTTCATCAGTGCCCATAAAAAATATTTATTCCCCGACTTAATGTATATCAAACCATCCAATGTCTTTCACCAATAGTGTGTGTTCTACCAAGAAGAGTTCTGACACTCTTGTTACATTTAATAAATGAGGTAGATCAAAGTTTCCAAGTCATAAAACACAACCAAATAACCTAATACCATCGATCAATTACAAGAATATGGTGCAGCGTCCATGTACTAGAAGTCTAGCATTTCCTAGAAGAGCATTTTTTTTTCAAAAAATATAGGATAACAAATCAGATTGATATATGATTAGTAGAACATTTATTGTCCTGGGACATGGTTTATAGTTGGGCTTTACTTTTTTTAAAAAAGATGAAATCTTTAGAGAACTAGTTTATTTTCTCGCACTCTTAAGGGATTCAGGCCTAACACAAAAGTAATAGCAAATTCGTTACTAAAGGTAGAATCTATACTTTCCAAAATTCTAGCAACCCGAATATCAATTTTTTCAGTAACTTCTAAGGATGGAATAAATTAAGCAGATTCAAACTTGAGCATCCTTAGTTGAATATAGTGAAATAGCCCTGAATAATAGTAGCTATTGTTCCTAAATGTAGACTGGTCAATTCTGCGATGTAATCTGATAGTGGATGACATCATGGTTATGCATAGTTTAAAGTTGTACACAAAGAAAATTACTCATTTTTTTGTGTCATAGCGAGCAACAACACCGACTCCAGATTTCCTCTGCTGACCAAGGCAAAAGACATCAGTTCCCAAGGAAAGGTTCTTTGTGACACTCTGAAATGCATAAGAAATAAACAATCATTCAATGTTGTGTCTTAATCATGAAAAGATAAAAATAGCATGCTACCTGCATATACTCTATACAAAATTAACTTCTTTGTATTCAACAGATTCCATGAAATTTCCTTCTTACTCGATTAAACCCAGACTCATGAGACTATGAGCGAAATAGGTGGTACATTGAGCGGTATAGATCCGCCATCCCTTATACCCTCCGAGTTCAAACAACGAGAATCAAATGAAAAGCACAACACTGTTGATTGATTTAGCCATGTCCTCTGGGGTGCTAGATTAGTGTTTAATGCACTGAGAAGGTTATTCAGGAGTTAAATTGCTTTGAAACACAAGTGGTCTCTTGTAACATGAATACAATGAGAAGGTTATTCAGGAGTTAAATTGCTTTGAAACACAAGTGGTTTCTTGTAACATGATGAATAACAACTTTTCAAAGTATGAAAGGGGAGAGAAATTTCTATTTTGCATTCCACTCATACCGTTCAAAGGAACAACAAATTGACCAAATTTGTAGTATGGCGACTTACAAACTTAATTGTTAAACAAACAAAATGCAATGTACAACTATGTTGACGGTTAATAATTGTATCAAAGTTCGTTTGTGACTCGCAAGCGTACAAGTCTCCCGTCGTAGTCAAGGGACCCTTCTTCCCTCGAGTGGTGAACCCAAGGTATCGAATCCGTGGAACAAATGTGTGACGCAAAACTTAATCTATTAAAGCCAAGTAACTTCAATCTTCGATAAAAGAAACCCTAATGCATCTAAGTAAAAGACACAAAACGAATCTAATCTACTAAAGATCGGAGAAAACAAAGTAAGATTGGGTAGATAAACCGATCTAGAGGGATCGGGGTAAGCCTTTTGTTGAAGTTCCAAGCAAGAGAAGAAGTAGCAAATCGAATCTTAATAGAAGCCTCTTTAAATCGTGGTTTCCCGTCCAAATCCGAAAACATCCGCCTTTCGAGACCCCCATTCCGTCACAACGTATCCCTATTCATGCGGGGAGTTTAGGGTGAGTCAAAAGACAAGTCGAGATTCTTTCGGAGGATCCGGCGTGTACCTCTAGCCACCGCGGCTACAAGAACACCCTATGTAATCTATCTCGAGAATAGAATTGGAATAAGCAAAGCCGATCGAAACACGAAATCTTCGAGGAAACACTTGATCGCTAGGAAAAGATTCAACTTGATAATTCAACTATAACAATGATACATACGCAAGATCACCACCGGGATCCTTCCTTGATCTTGCTTCTAGCTCGGGAACTCCGACGTGGTCTTCCGTGCAAGGTTCCCACGTCGGCTAGGGGAACCCTAGTCAACTAGCTCGACCCTCTCCTCTCCGAGATGGTGTCCCTCTCTTCTCTGCTCCTCGGCGGCCGATGACGAAATCTTCTCCCCGAGGCTCTCGGTCAGGGGGCTATAAATAGCCCGATTGGCGGCTAGGGCAAAGGAGGGGGCGTTTGGGCCCTAAATGGGCCTGGGCCGACCGGACGGGCCGGCCGGCCCGGGCCCATTTAGGCCCGGCCCCGAGGGCTCCTTCGCTCCATGTCGGTTCCCTTGCTTCCCGGATGTTTCCCCCTTCGCATGTAGGTCCATGTCGTCGGTTTCTCTCCGAATTGGACTCAACTCCTTGTCTTGCAAGATTCGAAGACTTTTCCGGTCGGGTCCCCCGGAGTCCGTCGTCTTCTCGGATCAAGTCCCCGGCTTCTTGGAGTTAAGTTTGCTTCATTGCATGACTTGTACGGGGCTTCAAGGTCTTGTCATGAGGTGCTTGATGAACTTATCCCGAAAGTCTTGCATTCAACACTAAAACCCTGCATAAACACTAAACTCCAAAACCGACATGCACACGTGAAATTGTTATACCACGGGGGTTAGTACCAATGGATAAGGTATAAACTCATGCCAACACCGAAGGTAAACTCATGGCTAGGTTGACGGATTTTCACCGTCAACAAACTACTATGATAGCCAATCAAACCAAATGGCAATATCTTGCGCGCCAACAGAGATCTATCTGTACAAAGAGAGACTGACCTTATAATCAAAATTAAACATGCCCTGGGAGTAATGGGGCTCAGTTGTCAACCGCAAGAGCACAAAATTGGTCAACAAAAGAACTTCAAGATGGTATCAAGTAAAATTGACCCCATATGATCATCAGTTTACCGGCAATTTGAAATAAATTACCCGAGCATTTATCTTTACAGCAAGGTTCTCCGATATGTCATATTTTACACGAATGTTCTCCCTCCCTTCATGCGAGACTCTCCCCATGAGCATCATCTACAAGGAAACTCATTAAAACAGGAACGAGACCCTATCGAGAACATGAAGCCAAACTAGACATGCTCAACAGTGTGCTTAAAGGGAAAGGAGTACAACCCTTAGGATTGATGAAGTTAGCACCAAACTCATAGTTGGAGGTGGGGATCTTGATCACCTCGCTCCCCTGTGCCGGGATTTCCATGGATCCCATGGACACACTGGTTCGAACAAACGGACAACGAACAATTATTACGAGCATCGCTAAACGGCTAGTGCTTCCCATGACGGGGAAAAAAAGAGGAGTGGCACCGAGTCGAGCACCCGTGGCTCAATGCGAAGTACGGGCTGATCATCTTGGTGAAATCGAATCGCATGCCCTCAAAGAGGTCCGGCTTCAGCGCCACTGCAACACACATCGAACGAAGATCACATTGTTACTCGCCATCCAGCTGCGGCGGCTATCGAAAAGCACAGATCAAACGAGGGCAGTGGAAAGGAGATGGAGCTAAGGACTTACTAAAGGCCTTGCGCTGGATCTCCTCGAAGGGGACGGGGCACGGGAGGTTGAGGTAGTCCACCTTCTCCTTGGCCACCTCCTCCTCACGGGGCTTCTGTGGTGTGTCGGCGGCGGCTTCGGCAGTCCCGAAGGGAGGTCGGGGGCCGTAGGGGCCTGGAGGCGGGGGAGGAGGGGAAGAGGCGTGGCTGGCGGAGGAGCCCATGGCAGTAGCGGCGGCGCGGGTGGTTGATTTGGGGGTGGCGGCGGCGTGGGGGTCTGAGTAGGTTGTGTGTGATTTCGCTGCGCCGGCGGCGGGGTCAAATCGTCGAGGGTTTTGGCAGGGTTTTCTGCTGCTGCGCAGACGGCCGCCTCGCTACAGTTGGATTTTTCCTTGTGATTCGTCTGCAGCGACCTTGCATCCCGCGGCTTCCTCTCCCTCTGCCTTCCTGGCGGCCTCCGACACCGGCAGATCCGGCGCGGAGGGGCGGAGCTGGAGAGCGCGACGCAGAGGAGGAGCGCGACGCAGAGGAGGGGGCGGAGCTGGAGAGCGCGACGCGAGGCAGCGGAGGTTGGCGGCCATGTCTTGCCTTCGCGTCTCCCTGCAGTGGAGGAGACAAGGCTGGAAAGGAGGAGGTGGCGGTGGAGGCGTGCGGCTGGGTGGGGAGCAATGGTTTGGAGGTAGGGTTTCGACTGATAAGGGTATTATATACCAAGGAAACACGACCAGAACCATCGGATCCACGATCGACGGTCGTAAAGAGTTGGGCTATTTGGGCCACATGAGCTTCTCTGCTTATCATTTTTCTTTTTCTTTTTTCTTTTTGTTGCACAATTGTGAAATAACACAACAATAATTATCTTATGCATACAAATATATTTATAAATAAAACTTATCAAAAAATTATGTAAATTGGCGCAGGATCATTTTATCAATGTACAAGCTTGACAAAAAAGTTTCATAAGATTTTGTGAAAATTGGAGTGTACATTTTTCATAAACTAGCTAGATCATCACATTGTTTCATACAACTCAACTTAAACTTCAAAGTTTGTACACACTCAAATACTTTCTTACTCATGGGCACCTCAAATTTGGATGCAACCTTGTGTTGACAATAACATTAGAGAATATTAAGTTATATTAGCAATTATTATGAAAAAACATGTTTTTTATATTCTCTTTTTAGTTGGAAAAGATATGTTGTATGAAAAGCAATCAAGAAATAGTAATTAAGATACAAACAAATGGCACTGAGTAAAACATCTCAATTTTACAAAAAATTAGGAAAAAGAATCAACCGATTTGGAGTTCGTATGAGGAAGAAAAACAGTTTACAAGTTTAAATTCGAGGGAAAAAAGAGAAATCGGTCCTTTTTCATGAACACGTGACGAACTGGAATGAACTGATCGATTTTTCTTTTTTTCCTCAGATTAAAACTTGTAACTAGTCGTTCTCTCTCATACGAACTCGAAATGAGGTGATTCTTCTTCCAAAAAATTTTTAAAATCATGATTTATAAAGTTATAGTGTTGGATTCAATCATTTCTTCATGCAACAAAACATGAGCAATTCAAATTTTAAAATCCAAGTTTGACTCGGTCAAAACTCAATCAAACGAAACACGAAATGAACTCGGATGAAAATCTTTTGAACACAAAAGTTTCATAACTTGTCGAGACTAACAAACTTTGTGTAGATCAAATTTCCATTTGAGGAAGTGGTGATATTATGTAGTTCAAATATAACAAGCCACTCACATAGTTTAAGGAACTAGGTGACTGACTTGTTATATTTGGACTACATAACACTCAACTTTTTTGAAATTATTTGAGATTTTTTGGCAGCCATTTGTAGCAAAAATACGGTCCCTCATAAGAACTTACATTTTTTGGACAATTATTTTAATTTTTATAATTTTTTTCGTGTTGTGTGAGACAAAATATGGCGAATTATACATTGAAAACTCTATAATTATGCAGCGACCTCCACATGTATTTGTTTCCTAGGACACAAGGGCATGAGAAATGGTACTAAGAAGGAAAAACAATTTGATGTGATTGCTAAGAGTAACATTTTGTCCTCACTATATCTAGGCGTTTTCAATAGAGTTTTTAATTGTGAAAATGCTCATGAGCTATTGTCACACCCTGAAATTTCCAATTTTAGGATGTGAATAGAAAGAATAATTAAATAACGATTTTCTCATAATTTTAAAAAAAATTCCAACATTTATTTTTATTTACAAGGAATATAGTATAGGAAAAATCCATTGTTTGATTTTCTAAATTGAATAAAAAGTTATGTGTGTTGCATTCATGCCGATGCATCTAGTGGTTCTTGAGTGCAAAAGGTTTAAAAAAATGTGTTTAGGAGCTGTCCTAATTTTGTCGAGAATTTTCCGGGTTTTTCTGGAACTTATTCTCATTTTCCTTGAGCTATTTCTATTTATTAGAAGGCTCTAAAATCTTTTTCATGAGCTTCAAATGTTTATTTGGATTGTTCATGTCTTAATCTATCTCTAGGAAGTTTCCTGGAATTTTTGTGATTTTTCGAGTATTTTTCGTGCTCTAAAAACATTTTCTGGTGTTTACTGGAATTGTTTTCGCGTTGAAAAATAAATTCGAAAAAAAACCAATCCTACTGGAACGGGCCGAGCCCGAAGGCCCGACCCGCTCCGGCCCACCCGCCAAGCCCATCGGGGCCCGGCCGCATGCAGCAGATTCGTCTCACCCCTCATTCGTCAACTGTGACCAAATTCAACAATTCGTCACTGTTGAATTAACTACTATGACCAAATTTGTATATCGTCATAGAAAGAATAATCTTCTATGACCAAATATTTTTTTCGTCACTGCAAAGAGAACTTCTATGACCAAACAGGAAATCGTCACTAGGTAATGGTCATAGATGATAGCATTTGTACTAGTGCTCGTTGGCTAGCTTGTATGTGCTGGGCTTGAGCACCTTCACCACGACGTAGGGTCCCTCCCACGGAGGTGATAGCTTGTGGCGTCCTCGGTTGTCTTGGCGTAGCCTTAGGACCAAATCCCCCTCGCTGAAGTCCCGCCGGCGTATCTTCCGTGCCTGGTAGCGCCTGAGGGACTGCTGGTATCTTGCGGAGTGCATCAAGGCCACGAGGCGCGCTTCGTCCAGCTGGTCCAGTGAGTCCTCGCGGGCTCGCTGGTTGGCGTCCTCGTCATAGCCTCGTACCCTGGGTGACCCATACTCTAAGTCTGTGGGGAGGACGGCCTCCGCGCCGTGGACTAGAAAAAACGGGGTGAACCCAGTGGCTCTGCTTGGGGTGGTCCTTAGGCTCCACACGGCCGCAGGCAATTCCTGGAGCCATTTTCGACCAGACTTATTCAGCTGGTCGAAAATTCTGGGCTTAAGGCCTTGTAGGATCATGCCATTCGCACGCTCTACTTTGCCGTTAGTCTGTGGGTGCGCCACAGCTGCCCAATCCACACGGATGTGGAATTTGTCGCAGAACTCCAGGAATTTCCTGCCCGTGAACTGGGACCCGTTGTCGGTGATGATGGAGTTTGGCACTCCAAAACGATGGACGATGTCGGTGAAGAACGTCACTGCTTGCTCCGCCCTGAGATTCGTAATGGGGCGTACTTCTACCCACTTGGAAAATTTGTCGATTGCAACCAACAAGTGGGTGAAGCCCCCGGGCGCCTTTCGCAGGGGCCCGACAATGTCCAGCCCCCACACGGCGAAAGGCCATGTTATGGGGATGGTCTGCAGGACGTGAGCAGGAAGGTTGGACTTGCGGGCGTAGAATTGGCACCCTTCGCAGGTGCGCACGATCTCGCTGGCATCCGCGACCGCGGTGGGCCAGTAAAAGCCTTGTCGGAATGCATTGCCTACGAGGGTGCGGGGTGCGGCGTGATGGCCGCAGATCCCCGCGTGAATGTCCCGGAGGAGCTCGCGCCCCTCGGGGATGGGCACGCATCGCTGCAGGATGCCGGAAGCGGCGCGCTTGTACAGCTCGCCGTCGACGAGGGCAAAGGACTTGGCCATCCTGGCGATGCGCCTGGCCTCGGCCCGGTCCGAGGGGAGTTCCCCTCGAGCCATCCAGGCGACATACTTGTCGCGCCAATCTGCCTTGATGGGGGCTGGCTCGACATCCATCACATCGGCCTCGTCGGCGCCATACCCCTCGAGGAGGGAGAGCACATACGCCTCGTTCGAGGGGTACTCATCCATGGGCTCCGCGCCTGCCGGATTCTAGGGAGCCTCCGAGGGTTCCGCGTGGTTCGAGGGGTGCGGCTCGAGGGTGACGGAGGGCTGGGCGATATCTCGGGAAAAAACGTTCGGGGGGACAGTGATCCGCCCGGACGCGATCTTGGCCAGCTCGTCCGCCTCCTCATTGTATCGGCGGGGCACGTGATTGAGCTCGATGCCGTAGAATTTGTCCTCGAGGGCTCGCACGGCCTTGCAGTACGCTTCCATTTTGTCGTCGTGGCAGCTCGCACTTTTCATGACTTGGTCAATCACGAGCTGTGAATCCCCCCGCACGTCGAGGCGCTTGACGCCTATCTCGATGGCGATTTTGAGGCCGCAAAGGAGGGCCTCATACTCAGCCATGTTGTTTGACGCGGGGAAGTGGAGACGTACTGCGTACCGCATGTGCTCCCCGAGGGGTGACACGAAGAGCAGGCCCGGGCCCGCCCCGGTCTTCATCACCGAGCCGTCGAAATACAGAGTCCAGCACTCTGCCTGGATCTGTGGCGGCGGCAGTTGTGTGTCTGTCCACTCGGCGACGAAATCCGCCAGGATCTGGGACTTGATGGCCTTGCACGGGGCGTAGCGAGCGTCTTGCCCATCAGCTCCACTGACCACTTGGCGATCCTGCCCGCCGCGTCCGGATTGCGGATGATCTCCTCCAGTGGGAAGGAGGAGACCACCGTGACAGGGTGGGCCTCGAAGTAGTGGCGAAGCTTGCGTCGTGCAAGGACCACCGTGTACAGCAGCTTCTGGACTTGTGGGTAGCGTGTCTTGGTGTCGGACAAGACTTCGCTGATGTAGTACACCGGCCGCTGGACCGGCAGGGCGTGCCCTTCCTGCGTGCGCTCTACCACGATTACGGCGCTGACCACCTGGGTGGTCGCGGCCACGTAGAGTTGCAGAGGTTCGCCGTCCTGCGGCGGTGTGAGGATCGGGGCGCGGGTCAAGGACGCCTTCAGCCTGTCGAGCGCGTCCTGGGCCTCGGTGGTCCAGGAGAAGCGCTCGTGCTTTTTGAGGAGGTGATAGAGGGGCAAGCCTTTTTCGCCGAGCCGCGAGATGAAGCGGCTCAAGGCGGCAAGGCACCCCAGCACCTTTTGTACCCCTTTGAGGTCCCGAATTGGACCCATTTGCTCGAGGGCCGCAACCTTCTCGGGTTGGCCTCAATGCCTCGCTGGGAGACTATGTATCCTAGGAGCATGCCCCGCGGCACACCAAAAACACATTTTTCAGGGTTCAGTTTTACCCCGTTGGCCCGTAGGCAGCCGAACGCGATGTTGAGGTCGCCAACCAGGTCGTCCGCCTTCCTAGTTTTTACGATGATGTCGTCTACGTACGCCTCGACCGTTCGCCCGATGTGATCTCCGAAAACATGTTGCATGCAGCGTTGGTACGTCGCACCCGCGTTCCGGAGGCCGAACGGCATCGTGACGTAGCAAAACATCCCGAACGGCGTGATGAATGAAGTCGCGAGCTGGTCGGACTCCTTCATCTTGATTTGGTGATACCCGGAGTAGGCATCGAGGAAGCAAAGTAGCTCACACCCGGCTGTTGAATCAACAATTTGATCGATACGTGGCAAAGGAAAAGGAACTTTAGGACATGCTTTATTAAGACTAGTGTAGTCTATACACATTCGCCATTTCCCGTTCTTTTTCTTTACAAGTACAGGATTGGCTAGCCACGTAGGGTGGAACACTTCCTTGATGAACCCGGCCTCGAGGAGCTTCCGCAGCTCCGCTCCGATCGCCCGCCGCCGCTCCTCGTCGAAGCGGCGGAGCCGTTGCTGCACGGCGCGGGAATGAGGCAGGATGTCAAGGGAGTGCTCGGCGACCTCCCTCGGGATGCCTGGCATATCCGAGGGGCTCCACGCGAAGATGTCGGCGTTGGCGCGGAGGAAGTCGACGAGCACCACTTCCTATTTCGGGTCGAGGGTGGAGCTGACCCTCAACGCCTTGCCCTCGGGGACAGCAGGGTCGAGAGGCACCTCCTTGGTCTGCTCCGCGGCCTCGAAGTTGTCGGCGTGCTTGGCGGTGGAGTCGAGGTCTTCGTTGACCATCTTCTCCAAGGTGGTCACCAGCGCTTCGTCCAGCGCCAGTGCTTCTGCGAGCTCCACGCATTCGACGTCGCAGTCGAACGCGTGCTCGATGGACGAGCCCACGGTGATGACACCATTTGGTCCCGGCATCTTCATTTTGAGGTAGGTGTAGTTGGGGACAGCCATGAACTTGGCGTAGCAGGGCCGCCCAAGTATGGCGTGATAGGCGCCCCAGAACCCCACCACCTCGAAGGTGAGCGTTTCCTTGCGGAAATTGCTCGGAGTGCCGAACCAAACCAGCAGGTCGATCTGCCCGAGGGGCTGGACGCGCTTGCCCGGCGCGACGCCATGGAACGGCGTTGTGCTGGGCCGCAACTGGTCCAGCCCGATCCCTAGCAGGCGCAGCGTGTGCGCGTAGAGGATGTTGAGGCTGCTGCCTCCGTCCATCAGGACCTTTGAGAACCGCGCGTTCCCAATGACCGGGTCAACCACCAGTGGGTACTGGCCCGGGTTAGGGATGCGGTTCGAGTGGTCTTCACGGCTGAAGGTGATGGCATCCTCCGACTAGTCAAGGAAGGAGGGAGGCGCCTTCTCCGCGGTGAGGACCTCGTGCCGCTCCCGCTTGCGCTGGCGGCTCGACATGTCGACGGTCGGTCCCCCAAAGATGAGGAACACGTTCTCTACGGCGGGGAAGCCGCCGGCGTCGCCATCCCCTCCGTCCTTCTTGGCCTCCGCGTCCTTTGCGGCGGCGCGGCCGTAGAACTTCTTGAGCATATCGCATTGCTCGAGGGTGTGGTTCACCGAGGTCTTGTGGTATGGACATGGCTTTTTCAGCATGTCATCGAACACCCCCGGACCTCGAGGGGCCAGTCGAGGGCCTCGTCGAGCCGGGTCAACAGCAAGGGCCTCGGCGTCATCGCCGTCGCGTCCCTGCTCGCGCGCCTCGCGGCGCGGCTTCTTCCCTTTCTTGCCCCGCTTGTCCTTCTGGTGGGGCTCCCTGGACTTGCTGGCCTCCGCGGGCGCGTCGTCCGAGCGCTTGCCTTTCTTGCCGTCGAAGATTGCCCCCACGGCCTCTTCACCTGAGGCGAAGCTGGTGGCGATGTCGAACAGCTCGTTTGAGTCCGTAGGCGGGCTACGCCCCAGCTCTCGCACGAGATCCCGGCACGTGGTGCCCTCGAGGAAGGCGTGCACAATCTCAGATTGCGCCACGCTTGGGAGCTTCGTGCAGCGCTTGGAGAAGCGTCGTATGAAGTCCCGGAGCGACTCGCCGGGCTTCTGGGTGCAGGAGCGCGGGTCCCAAGAATTCCCAGGGCGCACGTACGTGCCCTGGAAGTTGCCCACGAACGTGCGGACCAAATCATCCCAGTTATGGATCTGACTGGCCGGCAGATGCTCGAGCCACGTCCGGGCCGAATCGCCGAGGTGCAGGGGGAGGTTGCGAATGATGACCTCGTCACTGGTGGCCCCGCCCAACTGGCATGCTAGGCGGTAATTGTTGAGCCACACGCGGGGATCCGTTTCCCCGTTATACTTGACGATGGTCGTGGGCTGGCGGAAGCGCTGGGGGAAGGCCGCCGCGCGGATCTCTCGGCTGAACACACGGGTCCCCGGGGGTTCCGGCGTCGGAGAGCGGTCTTCATCGCTGTCGTAGCGTCCACCCCACCGAGGGTGGTAGCCTGCCACCGCTCGCGCATCCGCCTTGCTCGTCCGCCGAGCGATGATGACGTTGTGGGCGTCGCCGTCCCGCGCCCTGCGCGTGTCGAGGAGCCGTTCCTTAGCCGGTGTGCGTCCCGGGTTGGCGGGTTGCTCCGCCGCTCCACCTGCGTGGACCGAGGGCTCGCCCCCTTGTGCGGCCCCGTCTCGTCGTGCGTCCCCCTGTTGGCAGATGCGTGACGCCGAGCTCTCGGCCTGTTGGACGGCCGCCTGCTCGATGAGTGCCTGCACCTCGCGGTGCAGGTTTCGCGCCTCAGGCGTCGAGGGGGCTGGCATGGCCCGTAGTAGCGTTGCGGCGGCATTAAGCTTCTGGCTCGCCTGCGGAGGTGTGTCTGGGTTGTCGACGTTGAAGTCGGCGTTGATGCGGTCGCGGGCCTGTATGCACAGCTCCCGCGCGCGTTCGCCGCGCGCAGAGGCCTCCCCGGCCATGGAGGCGCGGAGCAGCCACACCGTTCGATACTCCTCCGCCTGCTTGGCTTCGAGTTCGTGAGCCTGGGCTAACTGCACGTTGGTGTCGGCCCCTACAGGGGTGCTCGGTCCTGCCGCCAGGCGCGGAGCGATCCCTGGGGCGGGCATAACTTCCCCGTCGCCGGCGCCCGCTGCGCCGGTGGAGTTCGCTGGGTCATTGGCGATGACGACGCAACATTCCTGCGCTGGGTCGTAGCTCCCGGTGCTGAAATCGTCGGATCAACCGAACCAGTAGTCCGTGGCGTCAAGAAAATGCCTGAACATTACTGGGTCCGGTACGCCAGAGAAGTCCCATTCCGCGTACCCATGTAGATTGGCGGGTGGCAACGTGTCGAGGGACTCGTCGCCGGCGGAGGCGCCAGGGTCCCTGGCGACGAAGACGTGGCGGCCAGGGGGAACCCTGCGCATCGTGGTGTTGACGTTGGCGTTGTAGGCTGTCGTAGCGCCGCACAGACCGATGGGGAAGCGTGGCCCGGAGACCATGCGCTCCCCGCCGGGGCGGTGGTCGTTGTGCCGACGGCGCGCCGCGTTGAGAGGCGGCGCGTTCGGCTTGCCGGCGCTCCGACCGCGCCCCCCGGCGTGAGCGGCCGACCGGAGCGGCGGTGACGCCGCGACGCCGACGGACCCGCGGCGTCCGTGCCGGTGGGCGTTTGCGTCGCGACGGCGTGCGCAGTGGCGACCGGGATGGACCCGGCTTGGCGCCGTGCACGGAGCTCCTCACGATTGGTGAGGCGCATCAGGTAGCCGTTCCCCGTGGCCTGAAAGTTCAGGCTCCCGAACCGGATTTCAAACCCTGCGGGGAGGGGGTCCGAGCTGCCCATGGAGTAGCGCGTACCGCGGTACTCGGTGCGGATCACCATGGAGGGAGTTGACGGTGGATTGACCTTAGGCGCTCGCTTGCCCCACGGTGGGCGCCAACTGTCGGTGCGGAATGTGGTCCCGACACTAACCAGTAATAAGCGCCAAGGTCTATCCCTCAATGGTCGATGCCAAGCAATCAGAAACACAAGGTTTATCCTGGTTCCGGCCGAGGGCCGTACGTCCAGCAGTGGTGTGCTCGAGGCACTATATTGCTCAGCACCGGGGGTGCCTGTAGTGGGGCTGCTACAAGCAAGGCGGGAGAGGAAGCGTGGCCTCCAAGTCCCTAGCGAAGTGGCTGAAGATGTTGTGGGAGAATTGGAAAGCGAGTGTGTGGTGTGTCGTACGTTGTCTGCGGTTGTTCCTTGTCGTTCTGTTCTGTCCCCTGCGGCGGGGGAGTTCGCCTTCCTTTTATAGGCCAAGGAGAGAGCGAATTACATGCATGCCGCACTATTCAGCTACATGGGGAAGTGTGGTGCGCCGCGCCGTAGAGTAGGCGGCCGCCTTGACGGTCCTTGCCGCGATCTGGCCATCATGGCGTATCTTGTACCCGAACAGTGGCAGCTTTGAGGGTAGGAGTGCAGTGGATGGCCGCGATGTCCCCAGGCGGGCTCGAGGGGATTGCTGACATCGATCCGTACAGGATGCAGTGGCAGGCATGGCGGCGTCCCGTTCCCGCATGCTTCACAGCGTCAGGGCTGTTACCACAGTGCCCGGCGTGGGGTTGTACGCGCGGGGGTGGCCGCCATACCGTTAACAGTGGCAGGGATGGCGCCCCGCCGGCCTAACATCGCGACCTAACCCTGCAAAGTCACGAGAAAGCAAATCGAGCGTGCGGCCGGCCCCCCTTCGAGGGCTCGGTGCGTTAGCCGTACAGGAGTAGGCGGCGGGGCGTCACGGGCTGGCACCGGCCACGTCGCACAGTCCCCCACAGTGGCGGGGATGGGTTCCCTCCTAGGGAGTTGGTGCAACAGGACCGGGGCGTGAGTCCCAGGCGCAGGATGGTGCCGCCCCGCCATTGTCAGAGCATTAAATGCTCGTACCCGCGTACGGGAACGGGCGTGCGCGTGCGGAGCGCCCTCGAGCGAGGCGGAGCCTGCTCGAGGGCGGCGTGGACCCTCGAGCGAGGCGGAGCCCGCTCGAGGTAAGCGTACGCCCTCGAACGGGGCGGAGCCCACTCGAGGGAGGTGTGTGCCCTCGAGCGAGGCGGGACCTGCTCGAGGGGATCTTTGAGTGGGCCGCCTTGGTGGGCCGCCGGGGCCACCGCGGCGTGGGCCATGCCCCGTGTGCGTGTTTGAGTAAGACGTGTTTGGCCTTGGCTTTTTGCAGGTTTTAAGTGGGGTTTCCCCAGTTGTTTAAGGGGACCCCTGGGGCTGTCCCCGACACTTTTATAGGGAGACGAAGGGACTTCTACATTCCGACAATACCCTTGAACTCAAAGAATATTCTTATTGTGAACATACACACAAATGTCTTTTACATCTCATATATTCACAAGCCTGCCACTAGTTCACACGTTAAACCCGGACTTTTTGAGACGACAACTTTGACTTTGCTTCTTGCTAGTTCGTGAATGTTCTCGTTCAGGAAATCTTCACACACCGTGACTCCTGAACTCGTCCTCCATCATATTCCCGAATTTCACAGATTCCCGAAGTTCGTGGCTTCGCAGGTTCATGGCTTTGAGTCTTCACGAATTCGCGACTTCAGGGCTTAGCAGGTTCAAAATTCTGAGCCATCGCGCGTTCGCGATTCCGAGGCTTTGAGAGTTCGGGAGTCCAGTCCACTGCGCATTCGCGACTCCGAGACTTCGTGAGTTCCGGACTCCAGATCTTCGTGAGTTCTTTGCCCCTGAAAACTTGCATCACAAATTTCATTAACCTCGACGTTTCGAGGGTGACGGGTTTTCCTGAATTCCCGTCCACTAGCCCCTCGGGGAAGCGGGTTGACTCCGACGATCCGATTCCACGAACATTTCGGAATTTCAGTAAAAACGTCACCCTCGGAACGTCGGAGGGAACACGCGTCACCCGGAAACCTCGCAACGGTCGAATCGAGGCACGTTTGCAGAACTACCCCCCCCCCCCGCCCTATAAATAGTCAGCTTCCGCTGTTAAATTTTTTTTCACCGCTCTCTTGCTTTGTTGCGAACTGCAGCTTTCTCCTTCGCGGAAATTCGTCTTGCGTTCTAGCGTTTGCGGCTTCAATCTCCGAACTTTTGTAAGGTACTATTCTTTTTGTCTCTTAACTCTTGTTTTCTTCTCTCCATCGTACTAGCATTATTTATTTTGCGAACTTTGTTCACGAACGGCGTCTTTATTTTCTCTTATTTGTACTACTGTTAAATAGGTGGCTCGAGTCAAAAGTACTACAAGACCTATGACGACCGAAGAGCTTGCTGCAGCTGGCCTTCCAGCCGAACCAGTTGCTCAGAATCCTGAGAATGCTCAACCTCCCGAAGAGGAGGGATTGCCTGCTGCTAGCGAATCCAGGAGTCACGAAGACGGTGAGGTCAGGACAGATGATGAAGATGTCGGGGATGTGGATGCTGATGTCAGAGATTTGGTCAGAACAAGGCCAGCGGGACCTCTCCCTCCGTCTCTTGTTTTCGGAGAATCCAAGGTTACCACGAACATGATCAGGGAATATGAGGCAGCTGGATTCTTCCCTTCAGGCACTGGGCGGGCTCCATTGGATGAGCAGACTCCTACTCCCGAAGATGGAGAGGTAGTTGTATTTCGTGACTTCTTCACCTGTGGGCTGAGACCTTCTCTGTTCTCTTGTGCTCGCTCGTCGGCGGTGTTGGGAATTCAGGAAAATCTATCACCCTCGAAACGTCGAGGTTTATGAAATTTGTGAAATGAGTTTTCAGGAACATCGAATTCGCGAAGATCTGGAATCTTGAACCTGCGAAGCTGTGAAGTCGCGAACGTGCGAAGATCTGGAATCTTGAACCTGCGAAGCTCTGAAGTCGCGAACATGCGAAGATCTGGAATCTCGAACCTACGAAGCTTTGAAGTCGCGAACACGCGAAGATCTGGAATCTCGAACCTGCGAAGCTTCAAAGTCGTGAATTCGCGAAGACTCAAATTCATGAACCTGCAAAATCACGAAATCGGAAGTCCGCAAAATTCGGGAATCTGCTGGAGGTCAAATTCGGGAGTCACGGCGCATGAAGATTTCCTGAACGGGGAGATTCACGTATCAGTAAGAAGCAAAGTCAAAAACGTCGTCTCAAAAAGTCCGGGTTTGGTGTGTGAACTAGTGGCAGGCTTGTAAATATATGAGATGTAAAAGACATTCATGTACATGTTCACACTAGGAATATTCTTTGAGTTTGAGGGTGTTTTCGGAATGTAAAAGTCCCTTCGTCTTCCTATAAAAGGGGGCGCGAGGGCACGTTTAAAGGGATTCACAACTTTTGAGGCTTGAGCAGTCTTTGGGGAGATTCTTTGTCTCCTCTCGCGTCATTGCTGTGCTTGAACGTGTCTACTGTATTATCTCTCGTGTTCGGGGATCTCATCCGTATTTTCGGATACCCCCAATATTGGCGCCCACCGTGTCTCAGCCGAAAAACAACTCACGATGCCACCACAGAAGAGGTCCAAGAAGAACATTCCAGCTGAGACAGATCAAGAAGAGCACCATAATCTTGAAGGCAATGAAATCTCTTTCGTTCCCGAACCTTCGAACATCACAGATCAAGAACGGATAGCAAAACTTGAAGCTCTGATGAAGGCAAGAGCTGAGAAGACAGCACACATTCAAGAACAACCTGCTGAACAGCAAATACATGAGAACGATGATGATGATGACGAGACCATAGACAGAGAACTAGAGAGAGTTCAGCAGAAGATACAGCAGTTGCAGAAAGAGAAAGAAAAATTCGCAAGCCAATTGCAGGCAAAAAGAAAGATCTCTGAGAAGCCAGAACAGCTCAACCAGGCAAGAGAACAAATCGAAACAATACAAAGAGAGATAGATGAAATGAAAGAACAAGAAAACAGTTCACCGTGGCAAGATTCACCACACCAAAACTCTGGCCCAACCAGAAGAACCCCGAAAGAAAATTTCTTCGCGGGAAATGGAATCTCACAGTTCGTAGATTCTGAATCACCACTATCCATAGGGCTGCAAACTGCACCCTGGCTACCGAAATTCAAGCCGGTCTCTCTCCCGAAATATAACGGCTTCAGAAATTCCAGGCAGTTCCTTATTAGGTACGAATCGGCTGTGAATTCAGCAGGAGGAGACGATGTTGCACTGGCCAAATCCTTCATCATTGCTTGCGAAGAACCAGTACTGAATTGGTACTCTTTGCTGTCGCTGCATTCAGTCTGTAGCTGGGTAGACCTCAAGACAAAATTCATGCTAGCATTTCAGATGTTCCATGACACAACAGCTGAATCATCAGATCTGTACAACTGCAAGCAGAAAGTCAGAGAGCCATTGGGAACTTCGTGAGAAGATTCATGCAGCAGAGATCCCAGATTCTAGAAGCTGATGACAAAACAACGATCAAGGCACTGATCAAAGGTTTGACTCCAGGACCAACAGCTTCGCATCTGACGCGAAAGAAACCCAAGACGGTTGAAGAACTTTTTCATGAACTGGAAGAGTACATCTTGTCTGATGATGATCATCGCAAAAGAATGGTCGAACAAAATGAAGCACGGCAAGGCAACAGAGAAATGGCCTGGAGAGCACAATCAATCCACAAAATATCAACAATGTGAAAAATCCTCGGCCTGACCAAAACAACAGGGCCTAGTACAAGAGGAGGATTTGCACCCAGGGGAAGGGGAAGAGTAAGAGGGCCCCCGAGACTCACGAATCACAACCCAAAAGACCCGTACTTCTATTGTCAATATCATGGAAGAGGGCACAACACTGAAGGATGCCCAGAAACCAAGAAGAACATGGCAAGAATCCAGCAAGAGAAAGCGTTGATGAGCATTGCATCCTCAATGCCAACTCAGTTTCGTCCGAACTTCTGGCAGCCACAATACATGAACTCTCAACCAAGTCCAGTCGCAGCACAGCAGTTTCAACAACCACAATCATCATGGCAACCATCTCAACAATTTTCAACTCAGTCGCAGGCAATCCAATCGATTCAACAACCACAGCCAATTCGGGAAATCTTACCACCACCACCCGATAGTTCGTCAAGACCAGAATCAAGTTCAAGACCCCAGAACACGAAAGCCTTGCCATCTTTCGAGACCATTATGCCAATTTCAGGAGGGTCTGCCATGGAGTTCGAAACTAAGAAGCAAAGAAACAATTATTTCAGGTCTGTTAACACCATCATCAATGATGGTCCAGCTGCGCGACCAGAATTGGCCAAGGTGCCAATCACTTTCACTGAAGAGGATTTCAAACTGAAATCCGCAATTCACAATGATGCCATGGTCATCGAGGTAAACATAGCTGGATGGATCGTTGGAAAAGTCCTAGTAGACAATGGAAGTTCGGCGGACATCTTGTTCTTGAAAACTTTCGAGAAAATGAACCTGAGCCAGCACATGTTGCACCCGCCGGAATACCTATTGCAAGGTTTCGGAGGAAAACCAATCAAGCCAGTGGGAAAAATATCGCTTCCTGTATCCTTCGGAGATCTCGACAATGCCAAAACAGAGACTCTCACCTTTGATGTCGTCGACATTTATCACCCATACCTTGTGATTTTCGGCAGAGGTTTCATGAACAAATTCGACGCAGTCATAAGGCAACAATTCTTGTGCATGAAGATACCTGCACCCAAGGGGGTCATCACAGTATTCGGCGATCAACAAGAGGCCAGAAACATAGAAAAGGGCCATACCCCAGGACAGGCAAATGTGTACCAGCTGAAAACAGCTGAAGAAGGGAAGGAACCTTACGAAGAGGCCAAGCAGGACAAAGAAAAGATTGAAATAGCAGATGATGGTGAAACCAAGAAAGTGTATCTGGATGATATGCCCGACAGAGCAGTCACAATTGGGGCTAACCTCAATCCCGAAGAAGAGAAAGAGCTTATACAATTCTTGAACAAAAACAAGGATGTTTTTGCATGGCCAGCCAAAGACCTGCAAGGTGTTGACAGGGACATCATTGAACATGCCCTGGAAACAGATGAGAGAATACCACCCAAGAAACAGAAACTTCGAAAGATGTCTGAAGAAAAAGTGAAAGCAGTCGAAGCTGAAGTCCAAAGGCTGCAGGACGCCAAAGTGATCAGAGAGGTCAAGTACCCAGTCTGGCTAGCCAACACTGTACCAGTAAAGAAGAAGAATGGAAAGTGGAGAATGTGTGTGGACTTCACGGATTTGAACAAGGCATGCAAGAAAGACGATTTTTCCTTGGAGAGGGTAGACAAAATCGTAGATGATGCAGCCAACAGTGAGATGCTCTCACTCCTGGACATGTTCTCGGGATATCATCAAATCGTAGTTCGCAAAGAAGACGAAGAAAAAACAAACTTCATCACTCCCTTCGGAATGTTTTGTTTCGTGAGAATGCTAGAGGGTCTAAAGAATGCAGGATGCACATTCTCCAGAATGATAGCAATAGTCCTCCACCCTCAAATTCGGAGAAACATTATGGCATACGTGGACGACATAGTCGTCAAAAGTGTCCAAAGAAGAGATCACATCAGTGACCTGGCAGAAACATTCGCGAACTTGAGAGCAGCGAATCTGAAGCTAAATCCTGAGAAGTGTGTTTTTGGCATTCACAAAGGGAAAGTCCTCGGATGCCTAGTCTCAACAAAGGGCATAGAGGCGAATCCTGACAAATCAAGACACTACTAGAAATGCAAGATCCAGTTTCCGT
Source organism: Cenchrus americanus (assembly GCA_947561735.1). Taxonomy (NCBI): domain Eukaryota; kingdom Viridiplantae; phylum Streptophyta; class Magnoliopsida; order Poales; family Poaceae; genus Cenchrus; species Cenchrus americanus. Next base: position 252,694,909 of record OX387239.1, on the reverse strand, counting down.
GAAGGATTTGCAAAAATTGACAAGAAGAGTCGCCGCGCTTAACATATTCATTCCTAGGGCTGCAGAAAGAAGCTTGCCGTTCTTTCAAGTTCTCAGAAGTGCTAAGAATTTTCAATGGTCCGAAACTCAGAAGCAAGCTTTCCAGGAACTGAAAGACTACTTGTCCAATATGACTAAGTTGTGCCCTCCCGAACCAAGATCGCCACTTCTCCTATATGTGTATGCATCAAATTCGGCAGTAAGTGTCGTACTAGTGCAAGAAAAGGAAGAAAAATGGAAAGCTCAAGCAGATTCCAGTATATTTTGCTTCAGAAGCCCTGTCTGGCTTGAAAAATCTTCTATTCTGAGTTGGAGAAGATTGCATACGCAATCATCATGGCTGCGAGGAAGCTGAGACACTACTTCGAGGGTCACAGGATAAGGGTCATCACCAATCAACACTGAGTTACTTGTTCACAAACAGAGAGGCATCTACCCGAATAATCAAGTGGGGCGCTGAAAGTGCATCTAGGCCCCTAAGTGGATTTTGGTGAATTGAATGACAAGGCGATTAAAGGACTAATGCTTTTGTCTAAGATCGTGAGCAGGTTTTCATTATATATTCATGAGCAACCATTCAAGTATTTTGTTTATGGATGTATTTTATGGCTCACATTTACAAAGACAAGTATATGGTGCAAGACTTCATGAGTTTATTGAAAGAGAACAAGATGATGAGTATATACACTTTGGTTCTAAAATTGGAAGCTTGCATATCCGTTGTCAATCAAGATCAAGCATTTGAAGCGGGATTTTCAAATGAAGGTTAAATGCGTGTGAAGCAAACTGGAACTCAAAGTGGATTGGATAAGTGATGAAGAGATCAACCGAGATGTCTAGGGTGAGGGACTAAGCAATCTTTGGGGCCGTAGCTAAGCCGCCATAAGTGTTTTGCTAGGGTGAAGGTCTAGCATCCGTGGGGTCTTCAAGTATCATATTCAAACCTTAACCGAGGGAAACTTTGCAAGTCATCAACACGTTACGATTGGCAACATGGAGTGGCCATGGATCCAAGTGTGCATTCTTATGCTATATGGAAAGATCCTAAGTCACTAGCTCAAGTATGGATGTGCTCAAGTCAAAGGCTATGTTGAAAGCCCTCAAGTGGTTATTGATCAAGTATGGCAAGAATTGAAGCTATTCAAGCACAAGAGGTCATCGAAGATATTTTACTCTTTTTTTGAGTATAGGTACGCCGTACTATCAAGAGGGATGCAACTTAGCAAGTTGACCAAGTCAAAGTGCTCTTTAGTTGACCTAAGTGAGATCTGGCCTTTGAGTGAGCTAACAAACCCTCCTAACTTAACCTGGGTCATTTCATCTTGGTGGTGAAGTGCTAGTTTCTTTAAAGAGGTTTTGGGGGGCAACTCGGGCCTGACCGGTGTGACCGGTCAGAGGCACCGGTCTGACCTGTGCCGCTAGCCCAACGGCTAGTTTTTCATACACCGGTCTGACCGGTGTGAGGCACCTCCGGCCCGACCGGTGCTTTGCCGGGGACTAACGGCTAGTTTTCTCCTTTGAGGGGTATAAATACCCCAAGCCCTCTTCAAGTGAGGGTTGCTGCTTCTAGTGTTGTTGCTGAGATTCCAAGCCATTTCTAACTAGCTCTAAGCCTTAGTGGCTCTCCCCAACCATCTCTTTATGAGATTTGTGGATTCAAGCCATCATCCTTGTGTTGGGTTGAGGAAGTGAGCCTAGGAGTGACTTTGTGAGCTAACAAGAGCAGGTTCCATAGCTTGAGCACTTTGGTTTCGAGTCTACAAACTTTGGTGCATTTGTTACTCTTGGAGGTTTGCCTCCTAGACGGCTAGGTGTCGCCGGCTAGCTCCCAAGGTTGTGGTGAGCAACGGGAAGTTTGTAAGGGCTGCGATCTTGCCTCTTCATGAAAAAGATCACCTTAGTGGAAAGGAGGAAAGTGGTTGAAAGAGACCTGGCTTGTTGTGGGAGTCGTCCCTTACAAGCTCCTCAACGGAGACGTAGCCATTCCTCAGTGGGTGGTGAACTTCGGGAAACAAATCCTTGCTTCTTCGTGTGGTTCGACTCTCTAAGTTGTTTTTCTAGCACATTTCATTTGCTTCCGCTTCGATCTACTTGGGTGTGTTACTTGTGTGTGCAGAGCTCATTACTCTGCTTGTGATCATCTACAAAAGCCACACCCTGAGTTTGGTTCGTGCTAGAAGCCAAGAGGTGCTTGAAGTTGTTTTTGCGAGTTCTTCGTGCTACACCGTCCGACCGGTGAGGCGCACTGTCGCCGACCGTGTCACCCGTGAAGACCAGTGCTTGACCGGTCTGACCGGTCACCACCACCGGTCTGACCGGTGGAGCACTGTCAGCTCAAGTGTTTGGGGAGAAAAAGTTTAATTTGGTCGTCATGCCTATTCACCCCCCCTCTAGGCGACATCAAGGTCCTTTCAATTGGTATCAGAGCTTGGTGCTCCGATTCGAGCTTAACCGCTTGGAGTTCTTCGATGTCGACAACTTGTGAGGTACCGTTTGAGCCTCTAGCTCTAGATGGCTCAAACTATTCTTCTTGGTGCTCTAATGTTCTCATTGCACTTAAGGTTTTGGGCCCTACCGCTGAGAGCATTATGGTTGCGAGTATCCTTCCAAAGGATGAGACATGTGTCTCGCCAATGGACTTGGAGAAGAAGCAACTCAATGTTGTTATTACTAACCTTTTGTGTAGCTGTGTATGTAGAGAACTAAAGTATATTGTCCTTAAGAGCAAAAAGATTTCCGAAGATGCTCATCTCATTTGGAAATTACTACTTGAGTTGGTAAACACCAAATGGGATGAACTCGAGAGCGATGATGAAGATGAGTCAGTGGAGATGTGTCCTACCTCTACAACATCCCCTGATCATCAAGCATCAAACCCCAAGCAAGAAGAAGAGCAAAGAAGCGAAGACGTTGTCCCTCTGCAGGGACCCGTCAGACCGGTGACACCCACCAGTCAGACCGGTGCCAGCGGGGGCACACCAACTTGCTTGATAACCAAGAAGGAGAAGAGAAGCAAGAAGAAGAGACAAGCCAAAGGGGCTAAGGACCAAAAGATTGAAGCTTCAAGCTCTTCGTCAAGAGAACTTGAGCTTCTCAAATCCGAACTTGCATCCTTGGTTTGTAAGTATGAAACTTTGGCTAACAAATATGATCATGACATCAAATCCTTTGCTTGTAGAGCTAAATTAGAAGAAGATGCCAATGATGATCTAGAAGCCAAACTAGCGAAGCTCACTAGCGAGCATATGGTCCTACAAGCTAATCACAATGAACTTGAATTTTCCTTTGAGAAGCTTGTTGATTCTTATGCAACACTAGAGATAGCCCCTGAGGTTGTGCTTTCATCGGTAAAATCTCTACAACCTCTATCTCACACATGCACATGCTCACAAGTTCAAGTTAATTTATCTTGCGCTAATGTTTGTTTGTCTCAAGCAAGCCAATCTAGCATTGAGCATGTACTTGTAGAATCTTGTGATGACCTCATTGTTAAAGAAAATGATAAACTAAAGCAAGAGGTCGAAAAGCTCCAAAAGGACTTGTATGTGTTGAAGGAGAAGAGCAAAGTGCAACCTTCTCAAGATAACCGTGAAAGCATGGTGAAGAAGCTTGGGAAGGGATCAACCGCCACTAGTTCAACCCCTCAACAAAATACAAGGTCCCACAAGCACAAGATTCAAGAAAAGAGCAAGATTGGGGAAATCAAATCCCAATATCGCCCGATCAAGCACAAGGCACAAGAGTCACTCTCCAAGAAGCCTAGAAGCTCCAACAGGTGGAGGGTGTGCTACAAGTGCAGAGAGAAGGGACACCTTGCCGACTCGTGCCCAAAAGCAACAACGGGCAGTGGCTCTGACCGCGACCGGTCAGACCGGTGCATGCCACCGGTCAGACCGGTGGCCGTGGCGCCCCACTTCAAGCAAACAAGGCAAGGAAGTTACCTTCTCCAAGAACAAGTCTCAGAAGCAAGTGTAGAAAAGAAATTGCAAGGAATGGGGTGACCAACAAGAACAAAAGTCGCATTTGCTACGAATGCCGTCAAAAGGGTCACATGGGCAAGGATTGCCCAAATGGTAACGTTCCTAAATCAAACCTTGTCCATTATGATTTCCATAAGCTTAGGAACGACAAGAATAGAACTTGTGCTATGAGGGAGATTAGTTCACCTCATTGTAGCACGAGAGCTATTTGGGTTCCTAAGCACCTTGTAACTAACCCAATAGGACCCAACAAGTGTTGGGTACCAAGAAATGCTTACTGAGCTTACAGGATGAAAGAGATGCATTGAGCACATGGTTTGGAGGACTTGGAAATCTTGAAGGATTCAATTGACCATGTGAAGAGCAAACTCATATATTTCGTGAAATCAATGTCATCTCGGTAACTAATGCGCTCAATTGAGTCTAAGTCACTTTGGTTCTTGGTGAACACTCATGTGAAGCTCTTCTTGCATGAGCAAAGCATGAGGTGGTGACTTTGACTATTTTTATGAAGATTTACCTTCTCATGCCATTCGATGCCTTTAATGGCTCTCTAGTAGAGCAATGCCTTATCCTTGGTTGCAGGACTGAAATTAGTGATACATTCACTCACTCAAGGAAAAGGAAAGGAGAAATCACCAAAATGGGTCAGGTGGTGGTCACCGGTCGGCCGGTGACAGCACCGTCCGACCGGTGCCAACGCAGCAAGTGCAACTTAGGTGGGTGACCCGGCACGAGTGTCCGGGTGACCCGGTACACCTCTGTATGCTGCAGGGTGACCCGGCATGAGTGCCCGGGTGACCCGGGGTTGTCCAAACCCTCAAGAAGAAGGGTGATTTGGAGTCAAAGTCTCATTCGTTTGTGCATCTCAAAGGAAGCTCTCGATAAGCGTAACTTCCAAAAGAACAAGTAAGAGCTAACACTGTTTGAAAGTTAATATATGCACAAATGAAATGGTCTTAAGGCAAAGGTATGTTTTCACGAAACTCATTGAAATACCGTAATGCATCTAGGCCATAACATCATGCTAGTGTGCCATCCTTAGCATGTAATTGCTTCAAATGGACCTCTTGAGCTCCTCTCTAGATATTTGGTTGATATCTTTACTTCTACTCGTCTTTGTGTCTCGAGGATGAAGATATGAGCCAAATATGCTTGTTAGGGCATTCATTTGAAGTGGATGCATGCACTTTGTGATATAGAATAGATTTTTTTTCGAAAAATCAACTAGCATGAATAGGAAGTGTGCTTTCTTTGAAAAATATTTGGTTCTTGGTCTTAGTGACCCAATCAACTTAGTTGTGAATATAGTTCTACTTGTTTGATTGTTGGCTAGTCACAATTAAGAGGATTTTCTCAAGTCCCTAAAATCCGTTCATTATATCTCTCTCTCTCGAAAGGATCAAGAATTCGCAAATAAATTGGTTAATCCTCCATTCTTCTATAAATTGATGGTTTTTGGATCAATATCATCTTATTATCTCATATCCAAAACATCTCTAAAGGTTGACATGGAAATTCTTTGTTGTGGCTCAAAATCTGTTTCTCAAGGGCGCACCGGTCTGACCGGTGCAAGCCACCGGTCTGACCGGTGGGGACCTTGAAGTCACATAATCGTGTTTATGCAACCTAAGTGGATGAGAATTGTCCTATAACATTTTTGGAGAAGTTTCAAGGAGCAAAATCTCAAAAAGGAGGAAAAGGGTCGGTACTACCGTGGGCGCGTCGGTTCTACCGATAAGGACTCTCTGTTGAATTTTATCAGGATCTTCGGTTCTACCGAGGGTGGGCCGGAAAAAACGATATGGCCTCTCTGGCTTGACCAGCGCGCGGCCACCGGTCCGACCGGTGACCATCACCGGTCTGACCGGTGACGCCCGGCGTCAGCCCGTGGGGCCACAGTAAAAGGAATCCTTTTACCCCCCCCCCCCCCCCCTTCCTTCTCTCTCCTCTATGATTCACTATCCCTCCACTGCCTCAAACCGTGAACACCTCTCCTCCATCTTCTCTCTTTCACCTCTCTCAAAATCCATGGTGATTTGAAGTTTGAACCAAGGAAAAGCCTCAATATTGGAAGCAAAAGGATCTCCCAAGGCCCCTCTTCACTTTCCCCTTCGAGTTTCTCGGATTCAACTCGAGTTCAACTCTCTAAAGGTATTCAAACCTTTCTTTTGCCTGATCTCCTCACATGGTGCAAAGTTTTGAATTCCCTTTGGTAGAACATCTTCTGAGATCACCTAGAAGACATTCCTATAGATCCATAGCGTTTTGTTGGACACATTGTGAGAAATCACAAATTGGGGTCGAACGGCCTTCACCGGTCTGACCGGTGGCCGTCACCGGTCTGACCGGTGGCGCATGTCCAACCCCAAATTGTGTTTTTTTCTTGTTTTTCAACACATATCTATTCTAGGATGTCTTTTGTTCATCTAGGCCAAATCTTAGATTAACAGCTGCTCGGATTGAATGTGGGAGCAATTGGCTCGTTCGGGTGGCACCGGTATGACCAGGTGCCCCTCACCCCGTCCGACCGGTGTGGCCCGAAACGTACCCAATTGTTCGAACTTTCAAGAATCAATTCCAATTCAATTCAATCTTTTTCCTAGAGTCTTATACACTCTTGTCATCCTATGTGTGACTCAGGACAGCAGCTATGGTGCGGGAAAAGGAAGGGGCAAAGAAAAGAAGAGGAGAAGTCCTCACTCGCCGAGGAGCTATCCCCGGTGATTTTGGGGAAGGGGGCAGCACTGTCAACATCAGCGGCAAGAGATTGAGACGCCGCTCAGCTCAAACAAGTACTGAGGATCCCGACTTAGGAGGTGACACCGGAACTAGCAGTGATGACAATGTCGAGGATGAGACCTTTCCGGGTCAGTTTGAGTTGAGGAGGCACCAGGAGGCTGGGTCTGACAGTGATGAGGATGAGGATGAGGATGAGGAGGAAGAGGAAGAGGATGTGGATGCCATGGAAGAGGACGACGATGATCAGGGTAGGTTGAGGATCATGCCACCCACTTACATTTACCCTGACAGGCCAGTGAAGTACCACGGGGCTGGCATGACCAAGGCCCTGAAGAAGCTAAGGGACAAGAACCCTTATGAGGAGGGCAAGACCGCGTCGGATCCTAGGTTTTGGGCCAAATTTCAGCAAGATTACTATGCTACAGTGATTATAAAGAAGCCCAAGATCACTCACAAGGCACAATATGTGGATTGGGAGCACATGGCAAGGAAAGGAGACCCTATTTTTGATGAAGTAATCAGCAATTGTGAGAGGCAAAGGGTCAAGACACTTATGGGGTTCCGACAAGATTGGAACAAAGAGATCATCGCCCAGTTCTTTGCCACAGTGCACTTTGGTCACATTGAGGCCGACAGGGCTATGACTTGGATGACTAACGGCCAAAAGTGCTCCATTACATTCCACAGATTCTTGAGATATTTTGGGATCATGGCAGGAGATGGGGAGTTGAGGAAGCTCCATGATGAGGGGGAGCTAGAGAAGGATGCTTTGCACGTGATGTACCCTCGCGGTGAGCATGCCAACTTTGGGAAGGTGAAGAACCTCTATACCTACTTCGCTGTCCTAAATAGGCTCCTTAGGGTGTCTATCACACCTAGAGATGGAAACCCCTCAGAAATCACTAAGTTTCAGAAAAACTTGATGGTGGCTTTGAGGCGGGAGCTCCGAGTTCGGTGTTGGGGACTTCATTTGGCAAGAGATTAAGCATCTATCCGAGGACCCCAAGAAGATCTGCAGCTATAGCCCTTACATCATGTATATGATCGAAAAGGTTGCAAAGACGGAGTTTCCGAAGAATGTGACTCACAAGCCTCTGAAGCTAAACCCTAGCAAGAATCCACGGGTTCCGTCTCCTAGAATTGAGCATGCACCAGGACAGGAGGAAGAAATATTTGAGGAGGGTGCAGCTCGGCCAGATTTGCCTCAGGCAGGTGCTCAGACTGGCACCGGTCTGACCGGTGCTGAGCACCGGTCTGACCGGTGGGGTGGCTGGCAGCCAGACAGGCCCCGCAGATCCACCTCTCCTTTGAAAAAGTTTCTCAACTTCATTTTTGGGATGTGTAGGAGCCAGCATGACATCCAAGTTGAGCAACAGAGGTCAAGATGGGCAAACAAGCAAATGAGGGATACGATGAAGCTCATGCACAATGCCCAAGGTTTTCAACCACCTCGCTCTCCACCATCTCCAGAATCTCCACAGGTTGAGATACCTTCCTTTGAGGAAAGGATGAGAGGATGGGCCAACTCGGACTTGTTTAACCAATATGGCCCCATGTTCTTCGAGTCTGAGAAAGGACAAGGATCATCTTCATCGGTTCCTCCTCCACCTCCACCATTTGTACCTCCTCCTCCAGACGTAGCAGGATCGTCTCACTTCATGGAAGAGGAGCAAGCACCCCCACCTCCTCCACCTCCCGAGCAAGTACAAGATTGGGGCGCTCGCTTCTCCGCCGAGATCTTTGGCTACAACCCGTACTTCTATGGTAAAAACTGTGCTCCCATAGCTCATCCATCTCAAATCAACGTCTCGGAGTCGATTTACCTAAACTCTCCTTTGCATTGGATTCTTGACGACTCTCAAATAGGAGGGAGCTCTCACCCAGGAGACGGATCTCAAGGACAGTGATCAGCAGCTGCTTCTTCTCCAGGCCCTTCTTGGATGCTTGATGACAAAGGGGGAGAAGAATCGCGATTAAAGCCTCAAGCCTGCGCTGTCTGGGTTGCTGTCTGTGTTGCACCGGTCTGACCGGTGCCCTGCACCGGTCTGACCGGTGCCTGCTGGCTGTTGAGAGAAACCATGTAATAAGTTAGAACTTTAACTTAGTGGACTTGAGAACATTTGTGTGAGTGCTACTGTGTGTTTTAAACCTTAATGTAATATTTAAGCGACTTTATTGATAGATTGTGATGCATGCTTTGAATGGTGTTTGTTTGTGTTGGCTAAATGGAGCAAGGTGATCTAAACCAGCTTGCAACCCTGGCATGATCACCTTGGACCAAATAGCACGCACTTCTGTTGCTTTGTGCGCTGACTGGACCTGACCGGTCTGACCGGTCAGGGGCACCGGTCTGACCGGTGCCGCCCAGTTGAGCGAGCTGGCTGGACCTGACCGGTCTGACCGGTCAGGTGCACCGGTCTGACCGGTGCTGCCTAGTCAGCTCACTTTCCTTTGCTTTGTGCATATCCTGTCATACGCATCACGGATTTTATTTTGTCGCTCACACATGTTGCACTCCACTGATTCTAAGATATAGGGGGAGCTCACACGTCTTTTCTTCCAAATTTGTGCTAATGGCATGTCACACCCGGTTTTAAAGGCAAAACCGAATGCATTGATCACGTGTGCGCCAGGATCAAGTTACACACACGCTTAGACATTATGAATACCAAAATCAGTGCCACACGAATAAAGAGTTATTACAAACCATAGTCTTAATCGAAACTTAAACAAACGAGTTCTCGCAGCGGACAAAATGCCTCCACAGGCAGCTGACTGAAGACTACGCACACCTAGAACTCCTGGAAATCTTCTGGATTATCTTCAAAGTTCTCCCAGTCTGAGCAGCAATTCCGGGTATTGTAGATGCAAGAGAATAAACAAGCGTGAGCACATATCGTACTCAGCAAGGGGAAAACAACATAACATGCAAGGCCATATGGTGGATGGCTAAGGTTCAAGCACTTTAGCATTTTAGTTGGTCAAGTTTTATTAGCAACCTGATTACTAAAGGTGTAAGTTCATACCAACCCATTTACATAAGATATAAGCATCATAAATAAAGGAATAAACCACAATTTAGGCATTAAAGTTCCATAATTTAATCATGTGAGTGTCCAGGCCGCTCTTGACCGTGAGCACGGCTAATCGATTAGTTTAACACTGCGAGAGGTTGTACATCTTTACCCACAAGCGGCGTAAAAGCTCCAAAGAACTTTGGACCCAACCATGCGGTGTTTGCAAGACACCATACCACACTTCCGAGGTGTGATTGCATAGGGACGCTACATGGCCTTTACAAAGGTTCCCTAGCAAGTTATGACCCACAAGGTCGGATCGATTAGCAAGGTATAAAGTCCCCTAGCGGTCAATGCCCCACCATAAAAGAATAACTCACCCAACCCCCCTGCTAGAGCGAGTCCATACCCCACGGTACCGCCGATCCCTTGTCCTTATCAGGTAAGACCATCCCAAGCTAAAGTTCCTAATTATTCAGCCAAGACCATTGCCCATTAGTTCTTGTGGTTGTACTGTTTTCCTGGGTGGTTCTCCATGTTCCGATTACACATTAAAGGTGGTCTTGTAAAGATAAACAATCATAAACGGAACATGAAATAACAAAAAGGTAACCAAGTAGATTAATACCAATACCCAGTTGAGCATGCTAAGCAATAACTACCACAAGATTAATTTAATTCCCGGCATCAAGGTAAAGGTAGTCAAAAGCTAGGCATGATCCTTAATAGGTTCCCACCAGATTAATGCAAGCGAAAAGTAAAAACAGTGAATTTAAATGCATGTTATGTAGGACAAGCGGGAATGCATCAAGGAATACTTGCCTTCAACAAAGCCTTGCTGCTCAAACTCTTGCACGACCGGATCTTCAAATCCCTCGAACGAATCGCTCTCTACGATCCACAATCATCACATACAAGCATACAATAGAAATAAATAAGAAACAGTCACCAAACAGATCAAACAGATCTAAACAGTAGCATGAAACTAATCTACGCTTCGAGACGAACGCGTGGACATAAAGAACACTAAAATCGGAGCTAAAACGACCAAGATATGGGCTCGGGAAGGTATAGGGACTAATCTGTGAAGATTTAAAAAGGTTTCGGGCTAAAATAAAGAAAAAGGACTAAACTGTAAGGAATCTTATACGGTGGAAGGATATTTTTGTAAATAAAGAAAATCCAGGGGCTTTTCTGCAAAAACGCCAGGGCTGGCGGCGGGTTTGACCGGCTGACCGGGTTGACCCGATCTAGATCCGTTGGATCTAGATCCGACGGCTGAGGACGCGAGCGTGCGGCTGCGCGGCGGAGGGCGACGGCCGACGGCGGCGGCCGGCGGCGGCGGCGGCGGCGGGGCTCGCCCGCGAACTCGATCTAGGGCTCCGGGGCTCGGTTTGAGGCTCGGATTGCATCTACGCGACGCGCACGAGCCGGCGAACCTATCTAGGGCGGCGGCTCGGGCGAAGACGCGGCGGCGCGGGCGGTCGACGCGGCGGCGCGGGGGCGCGGACTCCGGTGAGGTCGCGCGGGCGGTAGGGGGCACGGGGACGACGGCGGGTAGCACGGGCGCGGCTGCTCACCTCTTTGCGCGGCTCGGAGCGACCTCACGGCGACGAAGCGGCGGCGGAACCGAGGAATCGACGGCGGCGGCGGTGAGCTCGGGCTAGGGTTCGGCGAGGCGCGTGCGAGGGCTTAGGGTGGCTCGGGTTGGGGTCCGGGGGGCGGCGGCGCCTTAAATAGTCCGTGCGGCGGCCTCCTTGGCGTGCGCGCCTAGCACGGAAGGCGTGGCCGAGCCGGACTCGGGCGGCGGCGGCGCGGAGTCGGGCGGAAGACGAGCCGGGGTAGGGGATGACCGCCGGGGCCCACGGGTCGGCCTCGGCGGCGGAGGCGGGGAGCGGGGCGCGCGGCTGCGGCGGGGTGCGACGGGGCGCGTCGGATCCGGATCCGACGGCACGGATCGCGAGCGGGGGCGGCGGGGCGCGGGACGGCGCGGGCGTTGGGCCGAGTGGGCGAAAGGGCGGCGCGCGCGCGCGGGTTAAGGCGGGCGCGGCCCGCTAGCTAGGCCGGGTCCGGGTTAGAAAGGGTTAGGAGCTTGGGCCGAAAGGGAAAAAGGGGGAGGGGTTAAGGGGATAAGGTTTTGGGATTTTTTTTGGAAAAGGGTTTTCAAACATTTAGAATTCAAATTTGAATTTGAATTTCGGCAACCAAAATAATGCTCCAGCATGTATGCAACACTTAAATCCTATATTTCATTAAAGTTATTTTAGAAAAGTGTTAAATGCCTAAAATTAAATAAAACAACCTTATACTCCTTAAGCAATTAAATGGTTGCTATCAAATTTTAATAAAGCCAAGTTTTTAGTAGAATTAGGGTGTTACAAATCCTACCCCCCTTAAGAAGAATCTCGTCCTCGAGATTCGGACAGATTGGGAAAAAGATCTGGAAACTCGCTTTCGGCTCATCCTCTCTTTCCCATGTTGCCTCATCCTCTCGCATGATTACTCCATTGTACCTTACACATCTTAATCACACTATTCCCGGTGACCCTTGTCATGGTTTCCAATATTCGAACGGGGTGTTCAACAATAGTGAGATCCTCTTCAACGTTTAGATCATCCAAGGGTAACGGCTCTTTGTCATGAGGGCCAAAACCCTTCTTCAACTGAGAGATATGGAACACATCATGCACATCAGCTAGCTGGACTGGCAACTCTAACACCGTAAGCCACTTCTCCCACTCTCTCAATGATCTTGAAAGGTCCAATAAAGCGAGGTGACAACTTTCCTTTAACTCTGAATCGACGCAAACCTCTGATAGGTGATACCTTTAGATACACGTAATCGCCTTCCTGAAATACCACATCCCTTCGTTTACCATCTGCATAGCTTTTCTGTCTAGACTGAGCAATCCTCAAATTTTCTCTGATAATCTGAACTTGTTTCTCCGCTTCTCTGATGATATCTGCCCCAAATAACTGCCTTTCGCCTGTCTCACTCCAAAATAACGGAGTCCTACACTTCCTTCCATATAGAGCCTCAAAGGGTGACATTTTGAGACTGGCTTGGTAGCTGTTGTTATAAGAGAATTCAGCATACGGCAAGCTCTTATCCCAACTACAACCATAATTAAGCGCACATGCTCTCAGCATGTCCTCTAGGATCTGATTGGTTCTCTCTGTCTGTCCATCCGTCTGTGGATGATAAGCTGAGCTGAAATTTAGCTTAGTATCCAGAGATTCATGCAACTTCCCCCAGAAACGAGAAGTAAACTGAGTACCTCTGTCCGACACGATCTTCTTTGGTACACCATGCAAACACACGATCCTGGACATGTATAGCTCGCCAACTTAGCTCCCGTATAGGTAGTCTTTACGGAATAAAGTGAGCTACCTTAGTCAAACGATCCACGATAACCCAAATCGAATCATAACCATCTCGGGTCCGGGGTAAACCCACTATGAAATCCATTCCGATCTCTTCCCACTTCCACTCAGGCACCTTCAAAGGTTGAAGCAAACCAGCGGGTCTTTGATGTTCAGCCTTAATTCGGTGACAAGTGTCGCACAAAGCCACATGGGCGGCCACGTCTCTCTTCATACCGTACCACCAATACCTCTGCTTGAGATCCTGGTACATCTTAGTACTGCCTGGATGGATAGAGTAAGGCCGAGTCGTGAGCTTCTCTCAAGATCTTCTCTGCCGAGATCTCCCGTCTCCGGTACACACAACCGGTTCTTAAACCACACGGTTCCTTGCTCATCTTCTCGTGAAATCTCGGGGCTTCTCCTTGTTGCATACTCTCTTTAATCTTTTGTATTCCGGCATCCTCTAGCCGCCACTTGCGTATCTCTTGCTCTAGAGTAGACTTGTACTTCCAAAGTCACTCCTTCCGCATGTGAAACCACTTTCAAGTTGAGCCTTTCAAACTCTTTTACCAACTCGTCGAGAAACCGAATGGTCATTGCCATGTTAGTGTGGCCCTTCCGACTTAAAGCATCGGCAACCGCATTCGCTTTACCGGATGGTAGTGAATCTCTAGATCATAGTCCTTGATCGGTTCTAACCAACGACGCTGTCTTAGATTAAGATCCTTCTGAGTAAAGATGTACTTCAAACTCTTGTGATCGGTATAGATGCGGCACTTAGTTCCCATAATGTAGTGTCTCCAAATCTTCAATGCATGAACCACTACTGCTAACTCAAGATCATGCGTAGGATAGTTCAACTCATGCTTCCTCAACGACGAGATGCATAGGCTATAACATGACCTTCTTGCATCAACACACATCCTAGTCCTTGTCGAGATGCATCACAATATATGTCAAAACTCTTTCGTAGATCGGGCATTACTAGAACAGTCTTGTGGTTAACCGCTTCTTTAACTCTTCAAAGCTGATCGACATGCACCTTGGTCCATTTGAATTCCCCTGTCCTTCTCTAGCAATGTAGTGAGGGGCTTCACAATCTTAGAGAATCCTTCAATAAACCGACGATAGTAACCAGCAAGTCCAAGGAAACTCCGAATCTCGGACAACGTACGAGGGGCTTCCCACTTCAATACATCGCTAACCTTGCTAGGATCCACAGACAATACCTCCGTTGGTGATGATATGACCTAGGAAAGATACTTCCTTGAGCCGGAACTCACACTTGCCGAACTTCGCATATAACTCATGATCTCTTAGCTTCGCAACACAAGTCTCAAATGCTCCTCATGGTCCTCCTCATTCTTGGAGTAGATCGGAATGTCATCAATGAATACCACAACGAACTTGTCCGGATACTCCATAAAGATCTTGTTCATCAAGTACATAAAGTACGCGGGTGCATTGGTTAACCCAAAAGACATAGCTGTGTACTCATAAAGTCCGTACCCGGTAGTAAAAGGCTGTCTTAGGAATATCGAAGGCCTAATCTTTAGGCGATGATAACCCGATCGCGGATCGATCTTAGAAAACATTGTTGCTCCTCTCATCCGATCAAACAAGTCTTCAATACGTGGCGAGAGGATACTTGTTCTTGATAGTAACATCATTAAGAGACCCGTAATCAACACACATCCTCCGTGTGCCATCTTTCTTACCAACAAAGATAACGGGTGCTCCCCAAGGTGATGAACTAGCACGAATGAACCCTTTACCCAACAATTCTTTAATCGAGCTTTAAGTTCTTGTAAGCGATCACTAGACATTCTATATGGGCGCTTAGAGATAGGAGCGGTACCGGGTAAAAGATCAATAACGAACTCAACATCTCGGTCGGGGGGCATACACGGCAACTCCTCGGGAAACACATCGGGATAATCGCACACTACTCGTATGTCTTCCAAGGTCGCTCCGTCAAGCTTATTCACGGCACCGGCATTTGATGGTGCGGGATGCTGCTGCAAACTCAAACCTTTCACCGACCTTGGACTTGTAAGAAGGATTGACCTCTTAGCACACCGAATCACCGCATCACACGCGGTCAACCATCCCATTCCCAATATCACATCGATCCCCTTTGAATCCAAGATTATAAGATTGGCACGGAAATCTCTCGCCCACAATCTTGAGATGGACGTTATCACATTTATAGATAGCTTTCAATTCCCCCCCGGTGAGGTAACTAACATGTGGCGAGACATGGGACCGATAGGTAGATTATGTTGAGCTACGAACGGGGATGTAATGAAAGAATGGGATGCTCCAGAATCAAACAAAACTGAGGCGGGAGTAGAGTTAACTAGAAACATACCGAGCACTACTCTGGGGTTCTCCTGGGCGACTTCAGCATCAACGTGCATTGCCTTGCCTCGTGCATAGCTCTGTTGTCCCTTGTTAGACTGCGGGGTTTGGCTTCCGCTCCTTGTCTGCTGCTGGTTCTGTGTGGGGGTGTGTGGAGGGTTCCTCTTTGGGCAAGCATTGGCATAGTGACCAAGTTCTCCGCACTTGAAGCAAGTAGTGGTGGCAGGATTGGGCGGTGCCACGGTCCTTACAGGTGTGCCAGCGGGGCTCTCTGGCGACTCGCCGGGAAGGCTGGGCGGGGAGTCCGAGGAACGAGGACGGCGAAACCGCCGGCGGACCGCTGGAACTGCCGAACGAGGACGCCGGGACTGCTGCCGCCCAAAGTTTCCACCCGGTCCCCCATAGCGGAACGGGGTGTTCGGCGGTGGGTTGAAGCGCGGGCGAGACGCACTCCCCAAGCGCCCCGCAGCCGGCGGCCTTCCTCTTCTCGCTCTCCGAGCTCCTTGCGCTTGTGCTCCAAGCGGATAGCGGCATCAACTAGGCTGCCGAAAGTTAGGAAAAGGATATGACATCGGTGGTACCGCATCGAACCAACCAATCCATCCAAGAACGGCTCTGCTTCTTCCTATCTTCAACAACCTCCTCGGTGCATAGCGAGACGACTCGGTGAACTTGTCTCTATACTCGGCCACCGACATTCCTCCCCGCTTCGAGAGAAAGGAACTCCTTCTTCTTGATCTTCATGACTCCGGAGGGTATGTGATGGCTCTCGAAGTTGGTGGTAAACTCCTCCCAAGTGATAGTGTACGGGGGCGGCATGAGCGGCGAGTACGCATCCCACCAAGCGGGCTGCGAGCCTTGAAGTCGTCTGCCGGCATACGGGACCTTCTCTCTGTCGTCACACCGACGGGTAGTGAGCATCTTAAGTATTGTCTTGAGCCAATCTTCGGCTTCCGGTGGATCGGCGGCGTGAGTAAACACGGGAGGGTGATGACTCATGAACTCTCGGTGCTTGTTGCGAGGCGCGGTGGCGGCACCGGCGGATTGTTGACTCGAGCTTGCAAGTTTGTCACGGTGGTGGTCAAGTTACGGGAGGAGGCCGGGTCCGTGCCTCCAAGAACTGCTGCATAGCGGGATCCATTTGTATGCTTGGCTGGGGTGCTCTTCCTGCGGGTTGATTAACACCTGATCCTGACCTGGTGTTCACCATCTGAGTGTTAGAACATTATTTTAGATGATTGCACCAAGGTTTAAACTTAGGAAGATAAGATAGCAATGATATTCAGATAAGACAGATTCTGTTGACTCCAAACAATCAGGCATAGATCTCTGTGTAAGTAACCAAAAATTATGGATTTTGGACTGATAAAAGGTAATGAAATTATGAAACTACTCCCACTGGAATCACCTCAATCGGAGTTGTGTAGCTCTGGTCATAAAATAAACAAGTCAGGTAGGTCGGCAGTGTTTAACAGATTCGTGGGGCTGTAATGTTTTAGTCGTATCTCTCTGGTTTTCCATCCAAATATTCTGAATGTTTCACAGAAAATCAGTAATGAAATTCTTGAACTTTTCCAACTGGTTTTACTACAATCGGAGTTCTGTAGCCCGAGATAAAATTAAAACAGTACTGCTAACTCAGAAAACTGTGCGAACAGATTTTTGGGATCTCGAATTTGTATTAAGGAAAAACTTAAGAGGACAAAAAGATTAGGATAGATAACTGATTGAGACTGAAAGATAACCCCACAAACTTACTACTAAACCAATGTCGTTGTGGTCATCACTCCACAACACATTGCACTCAACCAAAAATCCAACTCACACATTAAGCACAAAATCAAGCATTCAACCACACCTCTGAGCTAAACACACTTTACCGATCGTCTACTAGCGATTACAAAGAAATCCTATCCTTAATCTTTAACCTAAGGACTATCTTCTGCCATGGCATCTGTGCGAGCGTCGGGGGAGTCGTAGTGTGGCCTCTTGGGTGATGGGGAGGTACATCCTTCTGCGGCTTCATGGGCTTCCGGTGCTCCTGTTCAAAAGTGCAGCTTCCAAGGCACGCCTCTGCGTCTCCAGAGTGAAGATTTGCTGCTGTGCTGCGTATAGCGTGTTGTTGGCATCATCCAATGCGGTGTTCATAGCTGCAAGTAGACCTCGGACATTGTTGAGCGTCCCTTCATAGGCTGGTGCTGGGGCGATGTAAGTCTTGGCTTCCCCACTTGCCCTAAATGGTGTGTAGCAGCAGTGGGTATCCTCCAACCTGTCACGCTCCTTGTGAGAGAGCACATAGAGCGCCCTCCGAGCGACTCGCTATCCCGGCATCCATAGTAGTCCTGTGAGCCACATCATGATGCTTGGACATCTCCTTCACTCCACGGCATGGAATGTACTCCTCCAAGATGGCAGCAACCTCCCAATGGGGCTCGAACCACGGATGGGTCCACAGCTCACAATGGTAGACAGGGGCCTTATCATAGCCTAGGCGAAGTACCATTGCCCTCAGGTGGTCTGCCATGGGTATGCCTACTCCATCAGCTCTGTAATGGTACACTTCCCAGATCGCTTCCCTCTCTTCCTCCTCTTGCTCTTGTTCCTCCATCTCTTGATCTGAGGAATCTTCATCTTCTTCTGGCGCTTGCTCCTCTAGGTTGGGTTGTTCAGCTAGCTCATCCTCCTCTTGGATCACCTCCTCCGGATCTTCCTCATCATCAGGCACCATGATAAGGTTGGGGAAAACCACAGGTGCAGGCTCCATCTCAATCTCCTCATCTGTATCTCCATCATGCGAGGTCATGGTACCGTTCTCGTGGAGCATACGGTGGACCGCTCCCGGCCCCGAGAAGTCTCCAAGCTACGAACCATCCGTAGTGTAGTGCGAGAATGAGAAAGATGGTAAGGCAAAAAGGACGAGAGCTAAGGCAAGCACAAGATAAAGAATGCGACGACTCAAGAGTGAAGCAAAAAAGGCAAGAGTAAGGTTAGTAAAGAATAAAGCAAGCATGTGTAAGAAAGCTTCTATGAGTATAAAATCCTTAATTCGACCATTTTCTATCTAGGCTAGCGTTCCTACAGTCGACACAGCTCTGGTACCACTCTGTCACACCCGGTTTTAAAGGCAAAACCGAATGCATTGATCACGTGTGCGCCAGGATCAAGTTACACACACGCTTAGACATTATGAATACCAAAATCAGTGCCACACGAATAAAGAGTTATTACAAACCATAGTCTTAATCGAAACTTAAACAAACGAGTTCTCGCGCGCGGACAAAATGCCTCCACGAGCGGTGGCCGACCGAAGACTACGCACACCTAGAACTCCCGGAAATCTTCCGGATTATCTTCAAAGTTCTCCCGGTCGAGCAGCAATTCGGGTATTGTAGATGCAAGAGAATAAACAAGCGTGAGCACATATCGTACTCGGCAAGGGGAAAACAACATAACATGCAAGGCCATATGGTGGATGGCTAAGGTTCAAGCACTTTAGCATTTTAGTTGGTCAAGTTTTATTAGCAACCTGATTACTAAAGGTGTAAGTTCATACCAACCCATTTACATAAGATATAAGCATCATAAATAAAGGAATAAACCACAATTTAGGCATTAAAGTTCCATAATTTAATCATGTGAGTGTCCAGGCCGCTCTTGACCGTGAGCACGGCTAATCGATTAGTTTAACACTCTGCAGAGAGGTTGTACATCTTTACCCACAAGCGAGCGTAAAAGCTCCGAAGAACTTTGGACCCAACCATGCGGTGTTTGCAAGACACCATACCACACTTCCGAGGTGTGATTGCATAGGGACGCTACATGGCCTTTACAAAGGTTCCCTAGCAAGTTATGACCCACAAGGTTCGGATCAGTTAGCAAGGTATAAAGTCCCCTAGCGGTCAATGCCCCACCATAAAAGAATAACTCACCCAACCCCCTGCTAGAGCGAGTCCATACCCCACGGTACCGCCGATCCCTTGTCCTTATCGGGTAAGACCATCCCATACTAAAGTTCCTAATTAATCGGCCAAGACCATTGCCCATTAGTTCTTGTGGTTGTACGGTTTTCTGGGTGGTTCTTCATGTTCCGATTACACATTAAAGGTGGTCTTGTAAAGATAAACGATCATAAACGGAACATGAAATAACAAAAAGGTAACCAAGTAGATTAATACCAATACCCGATTGAGCATGCTAAGCAATAACTACCACAAGATTAATTTAATTCCCGGCATCAAGGTAAAGGTAGTCAAAAGCTAGGCATGATCCTTAATAGGTTCCCACCGGAGTTAATGCAAGCGAAAAGTAAAAACGGTGAATTTAAATGCATGTTATGTAGGACAAGCGGGAATGCATCAAGGAATACTTGCCTTCAACAAAGCCTTGCTGCTCAAACTCTTGCACGACCGGATCTTCAAATCCCTCGAACGAATCGCTCTCTACGATCCACAATCATCACATACAAGCATACAATAGAAATAAATAAGAAACAGTCACCAAACAGATCAAACAGATCTAAACAGTAGCATGAAACTAATCTACGCTTCGAGACGAACGCGTGGACATAAAGAACACTAAAATCGGAGCTAAAACGACCAAGATATGGGCTCGGGAAGGTATAGGGACTAATGCGTGAAGATTTAAAAAGGTTTCGGGCTAAAATAAAGAAAAAGGACTAAACCGTAAGGAATCTTATACGGTGGAAGGATATTTTTGTAAATAAAGAAAATCCGGGGGCTTTTCTCGCAAAAACGCCGGGGCGGCGGCGGGTTTGACCGGGCCGGCCGGGTTGACCCGATCTAGATCCGTTGGATCTAGATCCGACGGCGAGGACGCGAGCGTGCGGGCCGCACGGCGGAGGGCGACGGCCGCCGGCGGCGGCGGCGGCGGCGGCGGCGGCGGGGCTCGCCGGCGAACTCGATCTAGGGCTCCGGGGGCTCGGTTTGAGGCTCGGATTGCATCTACGCGACGCGCACGAGCCGGCGAACCTATCTAGGGCGGCGGCTCGGGGCGAAGACGCGGCGGCGCGCGGGCGGTCGACGCGGCGGCGCGGGGCGCGGACTCGGTGAGGTCGCGCGGGCGGTAGGGGGCACGGGGACGACGGCGGGTAGCACGGGCGCGCCGCTCACCTCTTTGCGCGGCTCCGAGCGACCTCACGGCGACGAAGCGGCGGCGGAACCGAGGAATCGACGGCGGCGGCGGTGAGCTCGGGCTAGGGTTCGGCGAGGCGCGTGCGAGGGCTTAGGGTGGCTCGGGTTGGGGTCCGGGGGCGGCGGCGCCTTAAATAGTCCGGGCGGGGGCCTCCTTGGCGTGCGCGCCTAGCACGGGAAGCCGTGGCCGAGCCGGACTCGGGCGGCGGCGGCGCGGAGTCCGGCGGAAGACGAGCGGGGGTAGGGGATGACTGCCGGGGCCCACGGGTCGGCCCTCGGCGGCGGAGGCGGGGAGCGGGGCGCGGCCGCGGCGGGTGCGACGGGGCGCGTCGGATCCGGATCCGACGGCCTGGATCGCGAGCGGGCGGCGGGGCGCGGGACGGCGCGCGGGCTGTTGGGCCGGGTGGGCCGAAAGGGCGCGCGCGCGCGCGGGGTTAAGGCGGCTGCGGCCTGCTAGCTAGCTGGGCTGGGTTAGAAAGGGTTAGGAGCTTGGGCTGAAAGGGAAAAAGGGGGAGGGGTTAAGGGGATAAGGTTTTGGGATTTTTTTTGGAAAAGGGTTTTCAAACATTTAGAATTCAAATTTGAATTTGAATTTCGGCAACCAAAATAATGCTCCAGCATGTATGCAACACTTAAATCCTATATTTCATTAAAGTTATTTTAGAAAAGTGTTAAATGCCTAAAATTAAATAAAACAACCTTATACTCCTTAAGCAATTAAATGGTTGCTATCAAATTTTAATAAAGCCAAGTTTTTAGTAGAATTAGGGTGTTACATGGCATTTAAGGCCACTTTTTGAAATTCATCTCAAATGCACAAATTAAGGGGGAGCTCTAGCTATATCTAAGAATCTAAATGCGCTTTATTGTTTTATTTGTAAGCTTTAATCGAGTTGTCATCAATCACCAAAAAGGGGGAGATTGAAAGTGCATCTAGGCCCCTAAGTGGATTTTGGTGAATTGAATGACAAGGCGATTAAAGGACTAATGCTTTTGTCTAAGATCGTGAGCAGGTTTTCATTATATATTCATGAGCAACCATTGAAGTATTTTGTTTATGGATGTATTTTATGGCTCACATTTACAAAGACAAGTATATGGTGCAAGACTTCATGAGTTTATTGAAAGAGAACAAGATGATGAGTATATACACTTTGGTTCTAAAATTGGAAGCTTGCATATCCGTTGTCAATCAAGATCAAGCATTTGAAGCGGGATTTTCAAATGAAGGTTAAATGCGTGTGAAGCAAACTGGAACTCAAAGTGGATTGGATAAGTGATGAAGAGATCAACCGAGATGTCTAGGGTGAGGGACTAAGCAATCTTTGGGGCCGTAGCTAAGCCGCCATTGTCGGTGTTTAAACCACTCGACCTCCATGGGAGGTACCCGCAGCAAGGTAGAAGGTGGGGATCGCCATGATCTGGAACCCGAAGGTACGCGCGAGGACACAAGACACAAGATTTATACAGGTTCGGGTAGCCAGAGTAGCTACCCTACGTCCTGTTTGGAGTAGTATTGCGCCCTGTGCTTGGGTTGTTCCCCGGAGGGATTGTGGATGTCCTCCTAGGTACCCGGCCCTCCTTTATATAGTCCAGGGGGCGGGTTCCTAGTCGGTTACAAGGCAGGAGTCCTAGTAGGATTACACGGAACGAGTCCTAGTAGGAGTACAGGGGAATTCTAGTAGGAGTCCGTCTTCTACTCTTCCTCCTTCCTTGCATGAGTACCCGGGGAGTATGCCCGACAAGCCCCCGAGCACATTGTAGTCGAGAGTAGTAGTTCGAGTAGTCTTGAAGCCTCTGCGAGTAGTTCTTGAGCGTCCTCGAGTACTGCTTGGAGAAGCCTTCAATAGTACTTGAACTGCCGCGAGGCTGGAAGGTGGTCCAGCTCATCAGTCTTGAAGTCGAGATTATATGGAAGTGCGGTTGCAAAAATCGCACTCCATATGGAGTAGCCCCCGAGCCTTAGGTTGAGTTGTAGACTCTTGCTGAGGGTCAATCTTGATTCTGCTTCCGTCTTGAAAAAATCAACTGATGGGTGTAGCCTAGTAGCCGCCGAGCCTTGGAACGATTGAAGAATCAATTCAAGGGTCTTCAGTGTTTGCGGAAGTCATCATCCGAGTACTCTTGTAGCGTTCAGCCCCCGAGCTCGTCGCCAAGAGAGCCGTAGGAGCCACGTCGAGTAGTTGTTGGTGCTGAGCCCCCAAGCTAGAGAGCTAGCGGAGACTACTCGAGTTGTCATCGAGTAGTAATTTGGTGCGTAGCGCCCGAGTTTGGGAACTAGCTACGCCGGTGGAGGTACGCGGAGCGTACTGGAAGTCGTCGCCGAAGCTTGACCTGAAAGTAGAGATGCGTACATTATGTAGCATTTTTGTAGAAATTAAATCTACAAATGACAAATACAAATATGAATGTAGATGTAAATGTCATGTGTCATGCTCTTGTTGTGGTCGTTAGGCGTCAAGTAGTTAGCCTGATGCGGTTTAGCGCCCAGTCTCTGTGGTCGCTGTTTAGCCATAGCCGCTGGGGGCGTGGAGGCATGACAGGAGAGCTGGTTTAAGCACACGGTCTCTGAGTAGCCTGTTTAGCCATAGCCGCTGAGGGCGTGGAGGCATGACAGGAGAGCCGAGGCTTTGCGCGGATCAAGGCGTGTGCTACTGGAGCGAGACCATTAAGAGGTAGACGAAAGTAGTCGACATGGCGACAAGAGAGAGCGCGATTGCTCGTTGTTCCGCATGGCGGAGAGCGAGGATTGCGCGAGTGCCTCCTCAGGGTGTAGCCGTTGTGCGCCTCCGCACTTAGTACACGAAACGTCGTGGCAAGAGCCTCCTAATTTGGTGTACCAAGCACTGCGTGACGATCGGTCAACGCTCCCCAAGGAATAGGCGGCACGGTGTAGCTCTCGCGCGGTAGCCGTTGAGAGGCGTACACAGAGTAGTCTTTGGCGTTGGTTCCTGTATGTGGAGAGCAAGCCAAAGAAAGAATAATTATTGAAATAAGTGACTTAGCTTAATTCGCGGACGAGTGTCGACGAAGCCGTGGCGGTCGGTGATGGAGCCGCGACGGTTGGGGCTGAAGTCGACTAGTCGGAGGTGGATCCGACTAGTTGTTGATGTCGCGGGAGCCGTTCTCGACTAGTTTAATAGTCGAGATAGTAGTCGAAGTAGTCGTACGCCCAGAAAACGACGTCATGGCGGCGTACGGTGTAGTCGATGTAGAGCCGCTGCGGCCGAGAGACGAGTACTCGTGGCGCACGGCAAGGTTGACGTAGAGCCCGTGCGGCCGGGTGATGAGTAGTCGCAGTGCATGGTGAAGTTGATGTAGAGCCGGTACGACGTAGTTGACGTAGTCGTAGCTGCGTACGTCTTCCAGGTGCATGGAGCAAAGAACTCAGAGAATCCTTGGTAGCTTGGAATCTTGGCCTGGATGCGTGACGGTACCGTCGGATCGCTCCACTTTGATTCGGATTTGGACGGTGATGTGTCCATCTTGATCTCCAACCCGACGACTTAGGAACCGAGGCGGAAAAAAAAGGAATTGACGCCGTTTCCGCTTGGTTCACGTGCTTCTCTCGGATACGGCGAGTTGACGTGGAGAACTTCAAACTCGGCGAATTGGAATCCGTTTGCACCGAGTAGATTGATCTGGATTTGGTCCTTCGAATTCGCCTGATGATCGTGACGATCGCCCCACGGTGGGCGCCAGCTGTCGGTGTTTAAACCACTCGACCTCCATGGGAGGTACCCACAGCAAGGTAGAAGGTGGGGATCGCCATGATCTGGAACCCGAAGGTACGCGCGAGGACACAAGACACAAGATTTATACGGGTTCGGGTAGCCGCAGTAGCTACCCTACGTCTCGTTTGGAGTAGTATTGCGCCTGCGCTTGGGTTGTTCCCCAGAGGGATTGTGGATGTCCTCCTAGGTACCCGGCCCTCCTTTATATAGTCCAGGGGGCGGGTTCCTAGTCGGTTAAAAGGCAGGAGTCCTAGTAGGATTACACAGAGCGAGTCCTATTAGGAGTACAGGGGAATTCTAGTAGGAGTCCGTCTTCTACTCTTCCTTCTTCCTTGCATGAGTACCCAGGGAGTATGCCCGACAGCCATAAGTGTTTTGCTAGGGTGAAGGTCTAGCATCCGTGGGGTCTTCAAGTATCATATTCAAACCTTAACCGAGGGAAACTTTGCAAGTCATCAACTCGTTACGATTGGCAACATGGAGTGGCCATGGATCCAAGTGTGCATTCTTATGCTATATGGAAAGATCCTAAGTCACTAGCTCAAGTATGGACGTGCTCAAGTCAAAGGCTATGTTGAAAGCCCTCAAGTGGTTATTGATCAAGTATGGCAAGAATTGAAGCTATTCAAGCACAAGAGGTCATCGAAGATCTTTTACTCTTTTCTTGAGTATAGGTACGCCGTACTATCAAGAGGGATGCAACTTAGCAAGTTGACCAAGTCAAAGTGCTCTTTAGTTGACCTAAGTGAGATCTGGCCTTTGAGTGAGCTAACAAACCCTCCTAACCTAACCTGGGTCATTTCATCTTGGTGGTGAAGTGCTAGTTTCTTTAAAGAGGTTTTGGGGGGCAACTCGGGCCTGACCGGTCTGACCGGTCAGAGGCACCGGTCTGACCGGTGCCGCTAGCCCAACGGCTAGTTTTTCATACACCGGTCTGACCGGTGTGAGGCACCGGTCTGACCGGTGCTGCCCGGGGACTAACGGCTAGTTTTCTCCTTTGAGGGGTATAAATACCCCAAGCCCTCTTCAAGTGAGGGTTGCTGCTTCTAGTGTTGTTGCTGAGATTCCAAGCCATTTCTAACTAGCTCTAAGCCTTAGTGGCTCTCCCCAACCATCTCTTTGTGAGATTTGTGGATTCAAGCCATCATCCTTGTGTTGGGTTGAGAAAGTGAGCCTAGGAGTGACTTTGTGAGCTAACAAGAGCAGGTTCCATAGCTTGAGCACTTTGGTTTCGAGTCTACAAACTTCGGTGCATTTGTTACTCTTGGAGGTTTGCCTCCTAGACGGCTAGGTGTCGCCGGCTAGCTCCCAAGGTTGTGGTGAGCAGCGGGAAGTTTGTAAGGGCTGCGATCTTGCCTCTTCGTGAAAAAGATCACCTTAGTGGAAAGGAGGAAAGTGGTTGAAAGAGACCCGGCTTGTTGTGGGAGTCGTCCCTTACAAGCTCCTCAACGGAGACGTAGCCATTCCTCAGTGGGTGGTGAACTTCGGGAAACAAATCCTTGCTTCTTCGTGTGGTTCGACTCTCTAAGTTGTTTTTCTAGCACATTTCATTTGCTTCCGCTTCGATCTACTTGGGTGTGTTACTTGTGTGTACAGGGCTCATTACTCTGTTTGTGATCATTTACAAAAGCCACACCCTGAGTTTGGTTCATGCTAGAAGCCAAGAGGTGCTTGAAGTTGTTTTTGCAGGTTCTCTGTGCTACACCGGTCTGACCGGTGAGGCGCACCGGTCTGACCGGTGTCACCTGTGAAGACCAGTGCTTGACCGGTCTGACCGGTCACCACCACCGGTCTGACCGGTGGAGCACTGTCAGCTCAAGTGTTTGGGGAGAAAAAGTTTAATTTGGTCGTCACGCCTATTCACCCCCCCTCTAGGCAACATCAAGGTCCTTTCAGGCGCTGAACTCTCAGAATACATCGTGGATTTTGAGAGAAGAAGCGCGATAAAATCACAAGTACTGGCAGACTTTGTCATAGATTGGACTTCACCAACTCAAAATCTTGATGAAGAGATACCTACGCCTTGGATGGTGCAGTGTGATGGAGCTTGGTGCTACAAGGGATTTGAAATTTCAGCGGTGGTAACATCTCCGGCAGGAGTCGTGATAAGATATGCAGCACGACTCATATTCGCGAACAATGAGCACTCCACGAACAACACAACAGAATATGAAGCCTTGCTCTTGGCATTAAGAAAGATGAAAGCCTTGGGTCAGCAAACATTCATCATCAGGACGGATTCAAAGGTTATTCAAGAACATATCGAGAAAGAGGGTGAAGAAAGGAATCCTGTCTTGATGAAATACCTTGAAAAAGTCAGAGAAATGGAAAGGCATTTCAAAGGTTATTCAGTGCAACATATTCCAAGAGATGACAACAACGAAGCGGATAAACTAGCGAAAGCAGCAGCCATAAATCAAGAATTGCCTCCTGATGTGTTCCTCGAAATCAACAGAGAACCATCCATCAAGGAACCAAGGCCGAAAACCATGAATGTTGTGGAAACCCCTGATTGGAGAGCAGAAATCATGGCTTATCTGAGAGGCCATTATGAACCACAAGATGAGTTGGAAGAAAAAAAGTTAAAACAAAGGGCAAGGGGCTATGCAGTGGTAAATGGAGAACTGTACAAATCGGGAATCACTGAGCCTTGGCTAAGGTGCATCACCTCCGAAAAAGGCCTTGAATTTCTCAAAGAAATTCACAGTGGATTCTGCGGTGCACACATAGGCACCAGGACTCTAGCAGGAAAAGCAATAAAGCAGGGATTCTATTGGCCTACCATAAACATAGATGTGAAGGTGCTAGTTCAGCAATGTGAAGCATGCCAGAAGATGGCGAATCAACAAAATTTACCTTCCATGACAGTGCACTTGATCCCACCATCATGGCCATTGCAAAGGTGGGGAATGGATCTGGTCGGACCATTGCCAACGGCTCAAGGAAATTGCCGATTCGCAGCTGTTGCTTTCGACTATTTCACGAAGTGGGTAGAAGCAAAACCACTCGCGAACATCAAAGCACCAACAATTCAGAAGTTCTTCTGGCAGAACATAATCTGCAGATTTGGAGTTCCTAGAGAACTGACTGACGATAATGGGAAACAGTTCGGCTGTTACACTTTCAAAGAGTATTGCAAGACACTGGGCACTCATGCGAAATTTTCATCAATCTATCATCCGCAGTCCAACGGAGCAGTTGAAAGGGCAAATGGCCTGATATTTTCGGGAATCAAGAAGTGCTTATTTGATCAGAAGAAGGGTAAATGGGTAGATGAATTGCCGAAAGTGATCTGATCCCATAACACTACTGTTTCAAGATCAACAGGTTTCACGCCCTTTCGCCTACTCTTCGGCACTGAGGCAATGACACCCGAGGAAATCAAGAATGAGAGCATGAGAGTGCTGAAAGCAAAAGAAATTTAAGAAGTTGATCAGAAAGTGGGAAAGATATGATTGAGTTGACAATCCTCGAAGCTGCTGAGAACATTGAGAAGTACCAAAAAGAGGCCAAAGCATGGAGAGACAAGAAAGTGGTTTGGAAGGACATCAAAACTGGCAATCTGGTGTTGAAAAGAAAGAAGAGCTAGGAAAACCCGGGAAAACTTCATGAATCTTGGGAAGGGCCATTCATAGAAAAAGAAACAGACATGCCAGGGGCTTTTCGTTTGCTAGAGCAGACTGGCGAAGAGTTGTCATATTCGTGGAATACCGACAGCCTGAAAAGGTACTACCCTTGAAAGTTCCAGAAGTAGCTAGATTCAATTTAGAGTACTTTTCCTTTTTCGCAATCTTACATTCTAGGAAATCAAAAAAGCCGAATCACGTGTCTATAAGTGATTTCGGAGGAAAAACATTAGCGTTCTTTTTCGTAGTAGCATTAGAATAAGAAGGACCGTACTCTTTTCCTTGCAAAGGGGGCTCTAAGTCAAGAGGCAAGGTTTTTAACGAGACGGATGCTATGTAAATACTCTTTGTGATATGTGTATGAAAAGAGTCTTCCCCCAAATCGCGCATTTTATGAAATCCGACGTGAAAAGGAAAAGTTCGTGTGAAAGGCTCCTTGATAGCCATAATTTCATCGTAAAAAAGAAAAGTTCGCGTGAAAGGCTCCTTGATAGCCAGAATTCCATCGAGAAAAAGAAGAGTCCGTGTGAAAGGCTTCTTGATAGCCAGAATTCCATCGTGAAAAAGAAAAGTTCGTGTGAAAGGCTCTTTGATAGCCAGAATTCCATCGTGAAAAAGAAAAGTTCGTGTGAAAGGCTCCTTAATAGCCAGAATTCAATCGTGAAAGCAAAGTTCGTGTGAAAGGCTTCTTGATAGCCAAAATTCCATCGTGAAAAAGAAAAGTTCGTGTGAAAGGCTCCTTGATAGCCAGAATTCCATCGTGAAAAAGAAAAGTTCGTGTGAAAGGCTCCTCGATAGCTAGAATTCTGTCGTGAGAAAGAAGAGTTTGTGTGAAAGGCTCCTTGATAGCCGAGATTCTATTGTGAAAGGAAAATTCATGAAAAGGGCTTCGTAATAGCCGAGAATCCATTGAAAAAGGAAAAAATTTTCGTGTGAAAGGCTTCCTGATAGCCAGAATTCTATTGTGAAAAGAGGAAGAGTTTGTGAAAAAGGCTCTGTGAAAGCCTAAATCCCACCGTCAAAGGGATTCCCACCGAAAGGCCTGAGACAACAACAAGTTGTGGCCTAAATCCCACCGTCAAAGGGATTCCCACTGAAAAGGCTCGAGACAACAATGAGTTGTAGCCTGAGTTAAAGTCATGATAATTAATGGTGATACCAGCCAATCGAATGTATGTGTCGGTTGTTTAAAACTTCCTTGACACAGGTTCATGAAAAATTTTCGTGACAAATATATTTCGTAAAAAGGGCAAGGGGCTCGTGTGAAGATTCATAGAAAATCGTGGTTGAAGCAACTGAGGGTTGCAATATCAACCGAGGCAATTATGCCAAGCAGGTCAAGTCCACAAAATTCGCAAACAAATTTTGTCGACTTGCATCTTAGTATTTGTAATTTCAAAACTCGCGAAAATTTCTCAAAAGTGTATATAATCAAGATGGCCGAAGAACAGTAAAATTTCTTTAACTTGCCTCGAAATTTTCATGCAAAACGGCAAGGTGGGGGAGGGTGACATTTTTTCAAAGAAAACGTCTTTATTGCCTTAGTTGCATAAAAATTTCGACATAGGCTCGTAACAGTCACATTAAGAAATACAATTCCTAGAATGAAAGTTCAACAATGTGCCCTGGTTCGCGGTTACTATCTTCTACAATATCGCTCGCGTAGGCGAAGTCGAGCCCACTGGTAATGGGGCTAAGGGGCTCCGTCTTCGGGATCTATGAAGGGCTCGAACTCGCAGTAGTCGGGTTCTTGTCTTTACGAAGAAGGAAAAAAGAAGAAAGATCGAAGCAGCCGATCGAAAATTTGAGTGAAGCTTCAAGCCAGAAATCCGAGAAGTCTTGCTCCGGATGAGCTTCCTTGAACAAACGCCAAGCTTCGCCACTAACAAATACATTTCCACGATGAATTCGTAGTGGCATCACATCCTCGCGCAGCCCAACTTGCGGGACAAAATGTTACATTTTAATGAAGTTACAAATATACACAAGGGCCACGAAGGGAAAATGTTCATCAGAGTTTAGCCCGTGATGTCAACCTTCGGGGAATCTTCCTCATGTTCGGAGGTATGACCACCATCACTGCCGTCGTCGCTGCTATCGCCAGAGTCTTCCTCGCCTGAGTCTGATGATTCTTCATTTTCGTTATCTTCGGAAGAAGATTCTGAAGGCGCAGTGCCCCTTCCTTGCTTCTCTTCCTCAATCAACTGAGGAAGGCAAAGAAAGAAATATAAGAAAGATAGGAAGAATTCCGCGAATTCGCAGAAATTATAAGAATTTCTAAGAAAACCAACCTGAGCAAGTTTAGCCTGGGCAATGTTCTTAACAGCTTCCTTCCCGCTAGAGAGCCTGAACTCTCGCGAATTTAGACCTAATAGCATGAACATCTTCATTGGGATGAAGTCTTGAGGTGCTCATGGCGTCGGGAAATTGTGGAAGTTTCTCGCGAAACTTCACGAGATCCGCGTAGTTAAAATCATGAAGAAGCTTCAAGATGCTCTCTATAGAGAAGGCCGCTGCGAAATCATTAGCACCAGAGATAACCTCGGGGAGCGCTTTGAATTCAGCGTCGATCCATTCCAAGAACTCAGGAAGTCCTAAGTCAGTAGGGAGCGGTGCAGGACGAACGCCAAATTCATTCAGAGATCTCTCGTATTCTTCAAACAAAATCTTCAACCCCGAATCCTCCCTCTGCTGAGTCAATGCCCTTTCAAGATCTTGTATCCTTCGTTCCTTACTGCTCAAAGACTTAACCAGATCAGCATTGTTTGTGCGAAGATCTTCGGCAGTTTTCAAGGATTTGTCATGATCTTTGCGAAGATTCTCGATCAACCGCAAATCATAGTCATGTGTCTTCTCAAGTTTTTCAAGATCCTTCTTAGACCGGTCAAGTTCCTCTTCAGCAGCCTTCTTCTCATCCTGGCAATGCTTAAGGGCTTCCGCCAGTTCGGCTACTTTCTTCTCGAGGTCGAGATTCGCAGCTTGAGCAAGAGTGAAGTTGCATTTAAGCTCTTTAGATTCATGAGATAGTTGCTTGTTCACCTTCTCTTGATCGATGAGCCGTTCAGCAGCAACTTTCCCAAGCATAGAAGATTTAAGAGCATAATCCTCTTGGTACTTCGCAAGTTTGGACGGAGGGTACGAACGAAGAAGGTCCTTAAACTCTGAAAAGTTTCATGATTAAAGTCATGAGCAGAAAATCGTAAAGCTGAGAAGCAAAAGAGTTAACGAAAAGAGATGAACCTTGTCTGCTTAGATTTTGTACAGTAACCTTCTTCCCCGAACCCGAAGAAGATTTGCCTAAGGAGGCGGAAGTTTTCTTCAGAGAGGAGCGAGGTTCCTTCCCGAAATCGCGAACAGCTCCTCCAAGCGAGTGAAGCGAATGCTCTGAACCCCCCTCCCCTGTTTCATCAATAAGCGCAGACGAATTCCAAAGTGTTAAAATCCTGGGTGTGCCACCTTTGTTTCTAGCCACCTCGTAGCCAACACTTAGCAATTCACCACGATGCGACGTACCGAAGCTTTTATTGAAGGCAGCTACAGAAGGAGAAGGATCTCGACCTTCAGGAAGAGCTTCGCGAACTTCAACCAAAGGAGCGTCTGGGACGGGATTTTCACCCCATATGAATAGTAAGATCAAGCTCTTTGGTGAATTCGGGAGATGCCTCTTCTTGAGGATGAGCAGACTGGGGAACAGCAGTAACATTAGTAGCAGTAGGGGGCTCAGCAGCAACGTCAGGAATGATCTCCTTCTGAACTTCGGGAGCAGCATCTGAAAAGGAGTCAATATCCACGAACTCATTTTCGGAACCTGATGGGCAGTGTTCACGAAAATTGAATCTCAGCAAGGGCCAAAAGAAAGAACCTTTCTGGCTGGGCTCCGTGAAGAGGTCGTCGAAAGCGGAGGGAGCCCGCCGAACTTCAGAAGAGACAACCTTTTTAACGGCCTTCTTGGCTTTCTTCCGGCTCATCTCAGCAAGGTTGGAGGCCGCCTGAAGTTCAGCATCCGAAACTTGTTCAAAAGTCTTGCGTTTACGCTTCGACGATTCAAGAGACCTTGTTCTCGAGGGTTGAACGTCGGAGGATGTAGTCTCGTCGGCAATCGTGAAGCTGCTCTTGGAGGATCTTCATCTCGGGGCTTTGGGGGGAGCAGCTGAGCAGCTGGCAACAGCAACCGTAGGTATTTTCAGCTTGCGAGGGAAAAGATTTATCCCCGCAAACTTTAGAGAATACACGATTTATCCTCCTCTTGTGCTTCACCAAAGCCTTATATGCTTTGTACTCATTCATGGTATATTCACCAATCTTGAGAGTCACTCTTCTCTTGATTTCAAGCATAAAATCTTCGGCACTCTGGCCGTCCCTTAGTTTGATGCCGAACTTCGGGAAAGGAACTTGTTGTGCTGCCTAATTAACGTTGAAGTGCACGATCTCAGTCAGGGCCCAACCATAAGAAATTGGCCAAATACGGGCAGCAACGAATTCTTCAACAATGTCGCGGCCTCCAACGATAGTACTCGCAAGGTGAAAGGCATTCTCGCAGCTCCTAATCCCAACTGCCCGATGATTATAGTCCGCGGTACTCACAGCAGTTAAGGCCTCAATGGGCGAGGAGAGAGGATGAGCCGGTCCTTCGTATCCAGGAATCGTAGACATGTCAACCTTGACATAGAACCAATACGAGCTCCAGTCTTCGGCGAAATTTGTCTTGCAGCAGGGTGCGATCTGGATTCGTGTAATCCCTCTTCGCGTGTTTTGTCGACGGGTGTTGAAAGTACATCACGTGTAGTGAGCTTCGTAGAACTGGCCGTCATCGACCTTAATGACGTCTGGCACGATGACTAACTTGAAAAATCGTGCGAAAGCATCAGCAACAATGTTGCATCCGAAGGTTTTCATGATCCAAATGAACTTGGAAACTTCCAAGAAAGAGGTCGGTGAAAGCTGATGGATCTTCACAGAAAAAGCATCCAAAATCACAAGGAGAACAAGGTCACAGGGAAATCTCAGCCCGCATGTGAAGAAATCGCGGAACACAACGACTTCTCCATCTTCGGGAGTGGGAGTTTGTTCATCTAGTGGAGCACGCCCGGTGCCTGCGGGGAAGAACCCACCTGCTTCGTAATCTCTGATCATATTCGTAGTAACCTTGGATTCCCCAAAGACGAAAGATAGAGGAAGAGGTCCCGTCGGCCTTGCTCTGATCAAATCTTTAACGTCGGCGTCCACGTCCCCGACGTCTTCATCGTCCGATCTGACCTCCCCATCTTCGTGACTCCTAGACTCGCTGGCAGCGGGTGATGAGTGCCCTTCCGAAGGTTCAACGATCTCAGGATTCTGAACTACCGGTTCGGCTGGAAGGCCAGCTGCAGCCAATTCTTCGGTCGTCATGGGTCTTGCAGTACTTTTAATTCGAGCCACCTATTCGACAGTAATATAAGTAAGAAGACATTCGTGAGTAAAGTTCGCAAAACAAAAAATATGAATATAATGAAGAGTAAAAACAATAACTCAGTAACAAAGAAAGCAATACTGTAGAAAGTTAAAGGAACTCTCGAAGCTATGAGAACTCGGTCGCGAAACGCTTTTCTGCGAAAATGCAAGCCAGAGTTCGAAGGAAAACGAGGAAGCGGTAAAAATTTTTTACAACGACAGCTCTCTGTTTATAGGGGCGAGGGGGGGCAGTTCCACGAACACGCCTCGATTTGACCGTTGCGATATTTCCGGAGGACACGTGTCCACTCCGACGTTCCGAGGGTGACGTTTTTTTCCTGAAATTCTAAGATTTTCGTGGAATCGGATCGTCGGAGTCAACCCGCTTCCCCGAGGGGCTAGTGTTGGGGAATTCATGAAAACCTGTCACCCTCGAAACGTCGAGGTTCATGAAATTCGTGAAATGAGTTTTCAGGAACATCGAATTCGCGAAGATCTGGAATCTTGAACCTGCGAAGCTTTGAAGTCGCGAACGTGCGAAGATCTGGAAACTTGAACCTGCGAAGCTCTGAAGTCGCGAACATGCGAAGATCTGGAATCTCGAACCTGCGAAACTTTGAAGTCGCGAACACGCGAAGATCTGGAATCTCGAACCTGCGAAGCTTCAAAGTCGCGAAGTCGCGAAGACTCAAATTCATGAACCTGCAAAATCACGAAATCGGAAGTCCGCAAAATTCGGGAATCTGCTGGAGGTCAAATTCGGGAGTCACGGCGCACGAAGATTTCCTGAACGGGGAGATTCACGAATCAGTAAGAAGCAAAGTCAAAGACGTCGTCTCAAAAAGTCCGGGTTTGTTGTGTGAACTAGTGGCAGACTTGTAAATATATGACATGTAAAAGACATTCATCTACATGTTCACACTAGGAATATTCTTTGAGTTTGAGGGTGTTTTCGGAATGTAAAAGTCCCTTCGTCTCCCTATAAAAGGGGGCGCGAGGGCACGTGTAAAGGGATTCACAACTTTTGAGGCTTGAGCAGTCTTTGGGGAGATTCTTTGTCTCCTCTCGCGTCATTGCTGTGCTTGAACGTGTCTACTGTATTATCTCTCGTGTTTTGGGATCTCATCTGTATTTTCGGATACCCCCAACAGGCGGCCACCACCGCCTATCTGTCCGCCGTCCGGCCCCGTGCCTTCCAAATCGAGGACGCCTCCCTCTTTCCCCCCGCTCCCACCGCCTCCTGCCCCGTGCGACCGTGCCCCCTTGTCGAACCGCGTGCTAGAAGCCTAGAACGTCAAGCAACGGTGTCGTCGTTGGCTTTTCGATCTACGTTTTTTCTTTCCTTCTTTTCCTGTTGTTGACACCAAAAATGGCAGGTGTGGGCTAACCCGGTTAGACCGCCCTATACCCCGGTTAGACCGCCCTAGCCAAAGTCCTTAAAAGGTAATTTGGACTTCCCCATTGGATAGGTCTCGTCGAGTAGATCAAGATCCATATATAGAACGTCCAATTCGGAGTTTGGATGAGAGAGATATGCCTTCCGGAAGATCTCCACGTCACCCTGGTGGTTAGACCGGGGGTCCAGGCGGTTTGACCGGGTCCGGACTTTATAAACCGAGTTGGAGTTGTATTTTAGCACGGGATTTGTTAGTCCTTATACTCCAGCAGGGGCAAGACCTCCCCACCCTATAAATATAAAGGGTCGTGGCCGATTGAGGAGCTATCACCCAATCGAACATATCAAATTTACCTTTTTATCTTCAACCCTACTTTTTCAACCCATTTGCTTCCTTCTTCGTCTCTACGGCGATTTAGGGCGTTCTAAGTGACTTGCCGACCTTAGAACAACCCTAGGCGCGTTGTCCCTGACGGGGTCCCTCCCGGGGCAACGATCTTAGGTTTTCGGCGACGTTCCTGTCAAAGGCGGTTAGACCAACCCCCCTAGGCAGTTAGACCGGCTCGTGCTGGAAACTCGACGAGGTGATATCGACTACCGCGCGATCCAGCGCAAAAGGCGTCAACACTTGTAAAGAGGAGAGAGACAATTTTGACCTAGACAAAGACAACGCCGCACCATATATAATCTGCAATTTATCCAAAAACTGTTCAGTTCCATTTCTCCATCCATCTCCTTGTCTGCAATTTCAGTTTACCAGCATTCACAGGACAGTCACACAGCACCCAGCTGAGAGTTCCAACTTCCAACTACCTTTCCTTTCAGAATGACAACTATTTGTATTCTTGTTTCGCTTGTGGAGATCTTCTAGTGTTAACCTACAAATACAACGAAGGCAGCCCTACAAAATCCTCTCCAAAAGAGGTGTCAACTGCCCTTCAAAACCCTCCAGCATCTAATGATTCAAGTCTAATAACACACCAACTGATATACTAATTCTAAGTTCTAACTAAGCAAAGTAGTGGCGACTATACAGCTAAAACAAAATTCTGTCTTGATAGATGTCCAGTGACTCAATGATCTTCTGTAGGAGCATCTTCCGGTGCAGACGATACCTGCACATGGAATAACAGAAGGTAATCTTAACAAGCTAGTGTCGAAAAGCCAAATGTTTCATGACCCGATGCAGGCCCAAATGTGGAGAGAGAAAATCATTTGCGTCATAACGAATAGGTTGTTGACATACTTGATTGCAATTTCCCGTGTTTTGCTGATATGCACATCTGAATCTGTAAGATTGGTCAAAATCAGTGTCAGCTTGAAGTTTTCCTCAGAAACAAAAAGTCACTATGAATAACCATGAAATACTGTACCTAAGATCTGCTGATCTTGTTCTATAGTAGTTGAGAATGAATCCAACATTTGGCGGCACTCTTCTTGCAACGCCAGGGCAGATTTTCTCTCCACACTTGGTATTGCAGGAACATCACCATCTGACCATGTTGGCAATGCCCTAGCTGCTGCCACAACTGCTCCATCCACAAAGTTAGTTTCTGCTGAGGGCAATGCGGCTGAAAGCAAACACAAACAGGATGGCTCGAATTAATTTTATGGATTTAACACAGTATGATTCATAAGGAAGTATTGCACAGTAATTCCTACAATTGTGGTACAGCTCGTCATGCAAACCAGCAATATTGAAGACCGATAAGAAGGAATCCATGTGAATCTTCGCAGGACTCGAGAAATTTATAAGCTCCCAAGGATTCTGCAGAATTTGTTTCACGTACACAGGGCACATAAGATGTCAGTTCAAAACATTTGGTACACCAAAAGTTGAAGAAAATGGTGTTGCAATTTTTTACAGCAGGTTATTGTGATGCTTACAAACACATAATATTTCAATACATGAGCCGTTTACTGCAAGAAAGATCTTTGATTACAAAATAAAATTTAAACTGAAACACTTTTCTGATACCAAATACTGGCTTAAAAAAAACTTTCCCTACATCCGCACCACATCGAAGGGAAACAGTATTAAAATACAAGTGCATGGCCATACCGTCGGTGATGAGAAACCATATCTTTCCATAAATTTGCTGTTCACCCCACTCATATAATCTATTGTCATCTGTACATGGATCAGATACCAACATAAGGGGGAAAAGGGCTTGCAGTTTTGAAAGAACAGCTTTTGTGAGAGTGGTATACTTCAACTGAGCAGAACAAGGTTGTGCGAAGATATTTCTTGTATTTCTATTGCTATTGGCGGTAGAAGAGTCACGCATTAAATTTCAATATGAGACTGGAGAAATGTAATGATCTGACCACAGAGGCTTGGATATACTAAACCAAGGTTCCACGAGGGCACATTTCATTATTGTTTGACTCTTTATTTTTTTACAAAAAAAAATAGTTATTCATTCCTTCTGATAACAAAACATGAGGTCTATTCTCGCCAAAAAAAAAAAGAGGTCTATTACCAAGCATGTGCTGTATGGTGTTGATAGGTACAACTAATTGGATATTTGGCTTCAATAGCAACATAAACCAAGCAATTATTTGCTAAGAAAAAAATTAAGATGGGCACACATCATAAGTATACCTCATCTCCTTTCTTGATAGCATGTCCAGCCTTAATCATTACTTCAAGCATACGATCTTTAAAGCGCCAATGCAGAAAGCAATTAGCATTGGGTGAGTGGTTCAACATATCTGGGAAGAAAAGGACAAGTCATAATTTAACTTTGGGATTCCTAATCAGAAGATTGAGAAGTGCACTAGAAGTCAGAATAATAATCTTGACTTACGGTGAATAACTACAATGCCTGGGAGAATAAATATGCAAAGCACTGGTGTGAAATATGACAGTAGTGTATTTATTATGGCTTGTAGTTCAACAGTTCTACTTGTGCAAGCAATGGTGCTAATATAAGAGATACCATCTAGGATTAATTTTTAGCTACACCTCAAACTGAGCCAGATGCTTGAATGTCATATTCATGTAACATGAACAGCCGTATCGGCATATAAAGCCACAAAACAAACTAGAGTTAAGATCCAATGGTAGTACAAAAATCACATTATTGCCATTATCACCTCTCCGTCTCTTACACTAGAGCTTTGTTGTTGGCTTTATAATACCTAATACGTATTAGAAATCTGTAAATAGGTAAACAAAAAAGAAAAATACCAGCATAAGGAGCGAGGATATTTGCATCTTGGATGAAGGCTCCCATTCTCATCTTCAAGTTGACAGAACGAGACTGAACAATACTCAGTGCCCAGAGAAACCTCTCATGGTCACGGGCAAGACGTTCTAGCTTTAGAGGAATTGCTTTATCCTGGATATTACTCATAAAGCTAGTGTTACAGGAGCCCAAGGAATCAAAGATGGTAAAACAGAATAGAAGTGTACCCAGTGCTTTTGCCAGAAGTCAATAGCTCGCTGCTGGTGTTTTAACATTTCTGACACGAGATCTTCATCTTCTAGTTCCAGTAGATCCTCCTAGAAAGCCAGGCAAGTAAATTCATTCAAACTGTAGAATCAGGTACAAGGCTTCTGTCTCAAAAGAAGGCAAAGCGGAAGTTTACTTTTAGCTAGCTTTTGGATACCTTCGGTGCCAGCAGCAAACTAGTGCATTCATCAGGACCTGGCAGAAAATCACCATATAATTGCCAAAAGTTGTCTTCTATATCAAATGCATAGAGAAGAAGGCAAGCTAATCTTAAATCCCAGCCTGTCTGCAGGAACAATACAAATCACATTAGCTTGCAGTCTGCATCACTATTGAAGCTTGACATTGTTGTCATTTATACTCTTATTTAACAATTAACAGTGAGGAAATTGGATTGGTGAATTCGATCATATAGATGGAATGTGCAGTCGAATGGCTCTGGAGTCTCGATTACTGTTCTTCAACTGCCAGTGCTATAAGAACTAAAATATTCGATGAATGCTGAAACTGCGTGATAAAACTGCAATTTCAGCGCAGAAGCATGGATCCAAATTTTTCAATAATGTATCCCACTATCAAACTTATTAGTGTGAAGATTGAGTTGACAAAGCTGTTCACCAAACTAACTGAACTAATCTAAAAACCAGGTGAAATAAAATAATTTGGTTATCCATTTACCTCTGGATCCGTTGATTCAATAATGTCAAATATAGGATGGCCTAGTGGAATGATGTCAGGGAAAAACATCCAAGGTTTCTTTTGAGTTATAGTCAGCATCAACTCTAATGGAATCTCCATAATTACCTGAAAAGGCAAACACATCAATTTAAAGCTGAAGAATATTGCTCATCAATGTGTAATAAAACTAAATTATTGTTTAAAAGTTGCATCATTGTCTCTGAACAGGATCATTTACTGCAGTGTTATGAAGAATTAACACTTGGGACTTGGTGAAGTGAACCAAAGCAAGTCAGCAAACTTGTAATGTAAGCCATTATTTTGGCACCATCAGGTCTTGGCATAAGCAACTGAGTTCCACCAGTGATTATATAGACGATACCTGACTATTGAAATCTCATGTTGGCAAAACATGCTCCTATAGTCCTATGAGGAACAAGTGGCCAATCCAACCGCTACTCTGTTCACATGGCAATTTCAGAACCCAATCACAAACTAAATTCATTACACCAGAGACTTAACTAATGTGGTGGAAGGTTTCTTAAAAAAGAATAATGTGGTGAAGCACGTCCACTTGCGTTGATTGAACTGGTTCTTTGAACCTCAATTTTGATTCGGTAAGCTCAAGTTAGAGGTGTGACAGGAATTGAAATGTCTCACTCTAGCTCTGCGGAGCGGCTCCACGTCCCTGGAAGCATACACACCCATCCCGTCCGGCCCTTCCAGAAACTCAATCCCATACGCCCGCATCATCCGCGCGTATCCTATCCGGTAGAAATCAGGGTCCGCTGGCTCCATCTGCACAATGCCAATGCGCACATGAGCAATCCGAAATGGAGGAACAAGGAGCGTCACAATTCACAAAGGCATGAGAAGCTCATTTCCATCGGCCAGCAGTATCAGAGGTGCCGCAGCAGTTTAAAACACCCAGGAACAAGAAATTCCAGGAGTTGGGAAGCGATACGAGGACCTCGGGCGGGAATGGGTCGTCCTCCTGCGGCGGCTCGAGCAGCCTGAGCGGAGGCGTGTCGTCCTGCTCCTCGGCGACCTCCTCCGCGGGGGAAGGAGCCGGCGGCGCCGTCTGGAGGCGCGGCCGGCCGGCGCGGAGTGGCTGCGCGAGGCGCCTGGCGCCCGGGGGAGCGAGGTGGGGCCGGAAGCGGGGAGCCGGAGGAGGGAGAGGGGAAGGGAGGAGGAGAGCAGAGGCCGTGGGGGTCGCCATGGCAGCCGCAGGACAGGCGGGAGGGAAGCGGCGAGTGAAGTGGACGGAAGACGTTATCTATTGGGTAGCGCCGTAGCGGGCGGCGCTCAGCGCGAACCCGTCTTCCCAGAGGGAATACGTAATCCTAACAAAGCTATTGGGATTTGGGAGCCGGTTTCTGAAGGCTGAAGCACAAATGCAATTGGAGATACAGAAAGAAGAATGCATCTCTTGTCCAAAGTTCCGAAACAGATCACGCTTCTGATTCATGCAAAGCTTAACTCAAAATTATTTGACAAGTTCCGAAACATATGTACTCCTATATCATATTCAGAGGAACTTTTCCCTAACATTTCTACCAAACTGAAAAAACTCGGAAAGGCGCCTACGCTGTTGCTCCTACGTGTATCAAAACTGGGGACTGGCGCGTACCCATCCCAGCACTGCAAAGGCAAGTAGGCAACCGAGAAAACTTGCCTAACTGAATTACTAGCAAAGGACCATCAAGCATGGTCACCCTCCTCCCCATTGGCATCACAGGTGTCATTCGATGGATCTGTGCATTTCGCGTGCCCGTTCTCATCCGGTGAGGCCGCCAAGGAGCCATCGCTCAGCGGACGTTTAGTAGCCGCTGCGGAATCACCATTGCCGCTCTTCTCAAGCACCTGCTCCAGCTGCCCAGACGCTGCGGCAACTAGGCCTGCAGCCATACAAACCGGAATTGAGATGTCAGCTTCTCAGTTTTCCTCACAGGAGACTTACGAGGCGCAGATGCCTTGGGCGTCAGCCACATTGCCAACAATCACAGCTTCTAGTCAGCTTAACGAAAGTTTCCAAGTACTTTGATTAGCTTACCAACGAATAGTGGTGAAGGTTAGAAGGCCTTGACTTAAACTCCGGATGGAATTGGACGCCGACAAAGAATTGATGATCAGGTATTTCAATGATCTAGTGACGAAGCAGTGAATTGGAAAAAGCGATAGAATCAGCATGTGGAAACAAAAATTGTTGCAACAAAAGTCTGGTTTCTCAGATATACCTCCATTCTCCTTCCGGTCTCATCTCTGCCAACAAATTGGAGCCCGGCATTCTCAAGTATTGGCACCATGTCTGGGTTTACCTGCGGAAATTGCCAATTTCAGAAATATAAAATGTTTGGGCAATAAGAATTAGAACATGTAGGTCATAGGAAGTCTTAAACCAGGCATTCAGATAGAAAATATGTCTTACAGACCTCGTATCTGTGTCGATGCCTCTCATCTACATAGTTGACAGCACCATATATAAATGATAAGGGGGAAAAGACAAACTTGTAAGTTGTAAGCACTGAGAAAACACCCCTTTGATAGAAAATATATTTGCTTTCCCAAGGAAAAATATGTGCACTCACAGCCTGGCAGATTTGCAATCAGTAGTCTTGAAAAATGTCCTCCTTGATCCAAGGCGCATGGTTCCACCCATATGGGTTTTGGATCCCTAAAATAAACGTTGTTAGATTGTAGGAAACAACATATGCTCTAAAGTTAAGTTTTGATAAGCAAATACAACCAGAGGCATATAATCCTTCAGGTTGGTGCTCATATGGATTGAGAGCTTGAAGATTACCTCTGGCATAAAAATAACGCATGGGGTCTTCGTGTCAGGATCAAACTCAGTGCTGTTTGCGTCAGGGAAGTTCACAACATGCCGTGCAAACTCTATTACTGCGATCTGCATGCCCAGACATATACCAAGATAGGGGACATTGTTTTCACGGGCATATTTAGCTGCTACAATTTTCCCTATGGTTCCTCTGTCTCCAAAGCCACCAGGTATCAAAATTCCATCTGCACCCTGAAACGAAAAAAATGTTCAGGGAACTACAAATAGTATAGTAAAGTATATTTTTAAAACTGTAGGTGTTACATCATTATGGGATATAACTCCTCACCTTCAATGAACTCCATGCTGCATTGTAAGCTTCAGGCTTCTATTTAAAAAAAAACATTAAGTTAACGAAAGACAATATAGAATAACACAGTGCCAAAAATATAGGTTGTTCAAACCTCTTTCATGGATGAATCCTCAATATCAGTAGAATCAACCAAATCAAAAAGAAGTTTCCTGTGACAAGCGAGAGAAGCATGCAGAAGTGCCTAAAAAGGGAGAATAATGTTAGATGACAATGAAAGGATATAATAGCCACAATGAAATGATGGACATAGAGGCCATCTCCACCTTCACCACTGAAAGGTAAGCATCACTTGAATTAGTGTACTTTCCAACTATGGCAATAGTGACCTGTAACAATAAATAGTCACTTGATTATTACAAGTAAACGATTCAAGAAAAATAAAATAATTGTGTAAGTGAAGCAGAGAGCAACTGTATCATGTAGATTGTCATATTTGATAGCCCTTCCCTCCCATTCCTCCATATTTTGCTCGCAAGACTCACTGAATCTATTAAAAAGAATTTTGAATTAGCAGCAACACCCTGGAATATATGGCTGATATAATACACGAACCTTTCAAGCTTTAAATCTTTAAGGATAACATCATGTGCCTTTTGGTCCTAAAAGGACAAAAACATTAAGTTCGTATGAGAGAAACATATGTTGGTAAATAGAAAATGGGATGTGTTTTAGTTTTACATACCTTAAACAACAGAGGAACATGCCAGATGTTTGGAACGTCATGCAATGTAAAAATATTCTCTTTCTGCGAACAAAATATTATTAGCATGTAGACAAACAAGATGCACATTGACATTAATCGTTGCAACCAGAACAGGACTCTCAGTACCTTCACATGACAGAACTGGGAGAGTTTTTCTTTCACGTTATCCTCAACTTTCTGTCAGATATCATGCCAGGAGAACATTTAATAAGTCACAAGAAGGTTACAGATAAAACTAATAGGATTCATATTCAAACCTTAGTACTTCGACAAACCAAAGCGTCTGGTGTGAGACCAAGTCCTCTCAAAGTATGTACGCTGTGTTGGGTTGGCTTAGTTTTCTGCAAGAGCACAAAGTGTGGTGTTGTATCAGAAATTACCAATATGGGTTAGGCATGAGGAAGAATAGATCTTTAATTAGGAATTTAGGATATGTAGACCACAGTTGGTAAATGGTGAATCAACTGAGTAGTTTGCTTACCTGCTCTACACACACAACTGGAACAAAACTGACATGTACCAAGCAGAAATTATCGGAACCTGACAAATAGTAATGTGGAACTTGAGCCTATAGATATCATCATAGAGGGGGGAAGGATTAACAGCTATATGGCAAATGTGGTTTCATTACCAAGATCGTCAAAAAATTGACTTAGTGCTTCAGTAAAGATCATAGATTCAATATCCCCTGCAGCAAATGTGGTACTTTTAAGCTACAAGTAGAGTGCACCTTTCACCGCTTTTAAGAGAACCATAAGCAAAATAAAAGCTTCCAAATCTAGAAAAAGAAAGAAATGTAATACAGTTGCCAGTTGGTCATGTGTTTCTACCTATTGTGCCACCCAATTCTATTATACAGACATCAGCAGGTCCTTCCTTTCCATCAACAGGAACCATTGCAACACGCCTAATCCACTCTTGTATAGCCTTTGCAACGTGATTGGCAATCTTAAAAACCAAACAAATGGAATAGATTAAAATGTAGATACTGCAGATATTAAACAAA
This sequence comes from Cenchrus americanus, assembly GCA_947561735.1. Lineage (NCBI taxonomy): Eukaryota > Viridiplantae > Streptophyta > Magnoliopsida > Poales > Poaceae > Cenchrus > Cenchrus americanus. The sequence goes on along the minus strand of OX387239.1, from coordinate 252,651,071 downwards.
AATGAGACCACAAAAGGTGGTTTCACCTGCACAGTCTCTCCTAGGTATTCTCCCTTCCTCTCTTTATCAAGAACAGACTGCCATGATCAAGATATGGTAAGTGGAGTAATTAAAACAAGAGCAGATCACACATTTCACATGTAATGTTAGTATGCTGAATCTAAACGTTTGCTTTTAACACGCACACACTAGAATACTAGATGGGGTGGACATAAATATTTTTTCTCCCCAATCAGTTAATTACAAGACAAAGACATCAACAAATTTTCTTTGATGGTCACAAAAGGAAACGGGTAAGAAGCTTAAAATCCCTCATGTGCCGAATAAATTTGATGGATCTTAAAATTTGTAGTTTGACATAACAATCTAGTATACACACCATGATGATCTTTCCAGTGGTAATGTTATTGTCACGTGTCAATTTTATGTCAAGAAACCTCTCGTAGTTACCCAGATCCAAGTCCACCTGCAAGAAGCAGAAGATATGCGATCAAACAGACAGGTATGTTTTGCTAGCATGCATGCATTATGCATATATGACTTCTCATATTCGCGCACCTCGCCGCCATCATCTAACACAAAAACTTCACCATGCTCGGAAGGAGAAATTGTTCCAGCATCAAGGTTCAGGTAAGGATCTGCACATCCAAGAAACACAACGACCTTTATAATCTTATTAAAGACAAAAGCAATCGATCAAAGCATCAGGCCAATAACAGGGACAATGAGATGCCTTCACGACCAAATTTGTTTTGAGATTTTTCTGCTGTACCAATAGAAGTGCACTCTCGAGTGTTGTTCGTTAGGGAAAAAATTGTTTGGGGACGAGAATTCACCTTGAAACGAATGGAGAAGTTTCTTCGCATACCTCATTAGTATTACATCTACACATTAATCGTTTACTTGCCTCTAATGTATGTGAATTTGATCCATCAACCAACAATGAAGACTCAGATCAAGATATATAAACACTCAAAGACTGCAGCCTACAGGCACTGCGTGTGTGAATTTAGCAAGCTCAACAAGTTCAATAAGCGCAAGCGCCCAACCACTGTCCAGTGAATAGCTACTGTTTCGATCCCTCCACATGATTTCGAAATCTTAAAGCAAAAAAGGAAGACCGATTTGTCTTCCCTGGAAACGGAAGGAAGAAGCGCGTACCGATCTTGATGGATGTAACGCGGAGGCCGCAGGCCTTGAGTAGGACGCCGATGCTGCTGGCGGTCACCCCTTTGCCGAGGCCGCTCAACACGCCACCGGTCACCACCACGTACTTCATCTCGCAATCCGCCCCGTCGCGCGATTTCCTCGGGCCCGTGCGCCCGCGTTGCTCTCGGTCACGCAGCCGTCACAAGGGAGAAACAGAGGCGGCGGTCGAGGAGGAATTTATGGGTGCGTTTGCGACGCTGTACCTAGCCAGCTCGGCCCGCCCGATAGGACCAGGCTCGACAAAGCCGGCCTCAACCGGTGCAACAGCTTGTGTTTGTGTCCACGTACCAAATGAGACCGATCTGAACGAGCTGGTGTTTGCTATCGAGCCAGAAGTAGATACGGCTACTATGCACTATCATTTGGTAGGCTTACCACCACACTATATAACGTTCTATCTTCTTGGCATTTCATCGAGCGCCCAAGGGGTGCACTTCATCGTGACCATGGCTGCTGCTGAGCTCGTCACCGTGACCAGGCCAGAACGAAGAAGATGGAGGAGGGAGACGGCGGTGACCTCCGCTGCAGCTGGGAACGCGCGGCGGACGGGGCGCCGACTGTCGTAGCTGGCGCTCGCCGCGCCGGGGAGCGAGCGGGGGCGCGGAGGAGGCCCCCGCGCGGCCCCCGCAGCGCCGCCCCAAAGCGAGGGAGGGGCCGGAGGCGGCGGCGCGGCCGGGAGGGGCCTCCCCGCAGCGGCGGGAGGCGTGGGTGGGCGCGACCGCCCCGGCCTTGACCGGCGGCGGGCCCGGAGGCGGCGGACAAGGCGTCCGGCGCGGCGAGCCACCGCCGGCGATCCACAAGAAGGGTGCGTTCGCCCGGCCTCCGCGGCGCGCCGGACGCGATGCGCTCGCGCGGCGAGTGGACCCGGCGCCAAGCTTCGCCTTCCGCTCCTTGCGGCCGAGCTCCGCCTCCCCGCGCGCGCCGCGACGTGGCGCACTCGGCCGCGGGGTTCGACTTTCGGGTGCCCCGAAGCGGCGACGCGGTGGACAAGCTCCTCTTCTTGAGTTCCAAGCCGGAAGGGGCGGCGCTCACCCCGCGCGCGGCTGCAGGTCGGGCGAGCACAACCTCGACGGCGTGGGGGTGGACGAGCATGAGACAAGAAGAGGGGAGGTGACTTCATCGCACCCCGCGAGCCCACGAGCGTCGCGCACAGCCGAGCTCGCCAAAAACGCCACCAAGTAGCGTTTCTCCCGAGCCTGGCTCCTGCGTCATTTTTTGCTCCTGCCAATCGGGCTCGCTCGCAGGACAAGGCCGCAAACATGTGAGCTTGCATCCCACGAGCGCAGAGCCCTGGGGAGTCCCCCAAAGAACCCTTTTCCCGGTCATGTTTTTTTTCCGACTCGGTTAGATTTTCAGATTTAGCACAAATTAATATTTACACGTCTTTTATTTTCATTTCCCATCTTCTCTCGAATCTCTCCTTTTTAGTTTTGCAAGCCAACTGACTTACCGAATTGCCATAGGTCGCACACCATTGTTTATTTGCAGATTGTACTAAATCGCAATGCACTGTGCAGCCTAAAAACAAAATCAATTCTCAACATGCTTATTGTATTCTTATAAAAGTGAAATGTTCGGACAGTTTAACCTGTGGTGAAGCTTTTCGCCCTCTTCGTTTGGCTTATCAGCCACCAGCCAGCAGTACTTTTATCTCAGAACAAATCATCCATCAACAACTAGCCATCAATACTTTTCTCTCAGAATAAATCAGCATCATTCTCTCAGAACAAATCAGCACCAGCCATCAGCCACCAGCCAAACGAAAAGACTGTTTATCAGCATGAACATCCATTAAGTAATTACTATTATGCAATAGAGAGAGTGCGGCAACTGGATATAGTATGGCATCAGACATATTTGGTCATTCATAAATGTATAAAGATAGAGTGGATTAGGCTTGTTGCAATGGCATGACGTTTGACCTCAAACAGAAATAAATACTTTAAGAGTTAGCAACCCCATGAGACTAATTATTTTTGCTTAACTAGCTTAAAAAATAGAAAACGAACAAACTAGCTAAACTTGCCTTAGCTATTCTCCACTAGCTAAACCGGGGGCTTCACTAGCCATCTTTAGCTAGCCAGTCCCGCTAGCTATCCCCTTGTACATGAGTATGACAGGCGGAACCCACTAGCGGTGGAGCATATTGAGAGTTGATTTTAGCTAGTCTGTTGAATTTCATCAACTTTTACTAGCTATTTCATTTTACATACTAGCCAAATCAGTATTTTAGCTAGTGATATTTAGTGAGGCTCTTGGAGTTGCTATCTTGGCTTGACTAGCTAAAATATGGAAAAATCAACAAAACACATTCCAACAGACTAGCTAAACACCCCGCTAGCTATCCTCGCTAGCTAAACTTGTGGCTTTGCTAGCCAAAAATGGCTAGCGCCCTAGGCTGAGAGCATCTCCAACAGTCTAGGTAAAATGAATCGGTTATGTAAAAAAGTGAGATAAAAATTGTATCCAACAACCTTTGTATTTTGTTTCCCAGCATTTTCGCTAGCTATCTGGCCTCCCGCTCGCTTTCTTTGGCGAGCCCGTCGCCTAGCTATCCTCCTCGCGCACGTGGTGGTCCCACACCCTCACCGTCCGCGCAGATGCGGACAGGAATGCACAACACCCTTCGTCGTCAAGGCTCGTCGAGCCGTCCGCGCCTGGGAGGCGCGCGGCGGGGGCCCTTCATCGCCGGGCTGTTCGTGGCCAGGAGGCGGCTGCCGTGCGCAAGGAGACACACAACAATTTAAGTGGTCCATCACTGAGCCCTCCGCGCACTGGAAAGCGGCCGCCGGTATAGGGAGGCATGTAGCAGGGGGTCGTCGTCGAGCCCTCGGTGGCTAGGAGGCACGCAACGGTCTTGTCGTCGTCGAGCCCTCCATTGCCAAGCTCTTCCGCTGCACCACGCAGGAGACCGGAGTATGACTACGCACGCAAGGGCCTGCTACGCATCCCGTACCCCGCGGTCGCGTTTCGCCGCCTCCTCGACGTGCTCGCCGACTCGAACGCCACCGTGCACGGCCCCCAGCCCAACGAGATTCGTCGCCGATGCTGGCCGCCTCTCCGAGGACTCAGCGAGGTCGGCGCGGATGGGGAGGAGACGGAGCGCTTCACTTTGTCGTCCCCGCCGAGCTACTGGGCCGCCAGCTCCGCCGCGCAGGAGTACGCCTACGTGTGCTGGGGGCCGCTGCGCATCCCGTGCCCCATGGCCCGTGGCCGCGTTTCGCCGGCTCTGGCGGCGCCGTGCACGGCCCCAGCTCCAACGTACTCCGGACCTCCTGTGATGGCAAGGACCCCGAGGTTCGTCAGCTTTCCGAGACTTCTCACAGCCATGGACACGGAGCACAAATGAGGAGGAAGAAGAGGGCCCACGTGCCAGTGAGTAGAAGAGAGAAGAGGAGAATTAGGAAAATTGGACATGAAGAGGGTGGTTTAGCTAATTTGTTGGAAGAAGAAGAGATATAAAGAGGGAATACTAGCTAAATGACAAGCTAATTATGAATTTAGCTATTCCGATTTAAAGAGTCTCTTGGAGATGCTCTGAGGGCGCTAGCCATCTTTGGCCAGCGAAGCCACAAGTTTAGCTAGCGAGGATAACTAGGGGTGTTTGGCTAGTCTGCTAGAATGCTATTTTTGTTGATTTTTTCATTTTTTAGCTAGTCAAGCCAAGATAGTTAGTCTCTTGGAGTTGCTCTTAAATACACACATTTAGGAATTTAAATTTACAAGTAAGTGCCGCGCAACCAGCCCACCGTTTGACAAACCTCCGCTATACTCCGGAAAATCTATATATATTCGCAAAGATATAAAAAGTTAAACCTTTCACTGTTTGAGATTCGCGCAAATATTACTATTGATGATGCCTTCCCGGCCGTGCACCGGTAGGGGATGGGTGCCCTTGCCGCCGTGCCTCTCTGCGCCGACACGCCCCCCTAAGCGGCCCGCGCTCCGCGCTATGCCGCCGCCACGCGCCCTTGAACCACCGGTCGCTGCATCCGGGAAGAACTCGAGAAGATGATTTTTTTGAAAAAATTAAAAAAATATCAAATATTTTATAAAGATCAAATGTTCTATATAAACAAATTTTTATACAACTTTTTTCAAAAATGTTAGTTCAACTTTTCATATAAAATAATGTTGATTCAACTTTTTTAAAGAATGTTGCAATATTTTTCACAAAATATTATAACATTTTAATTGAGGATCATGAAGTGGTACATTTTTTCTTCGAATTATACAATACGTCAGAGACCCTCACAACGTACGTATACTCATCCCTATGAATACACGCACGCAAACCATACCCCTAGGAGCATCTTTGAAGACTGTGCCGGCAAATCCTCAAGATTGACGAAGTCACCACAGGCGTCTCGCTGTCGACGGGAACGTCGTCTACCACTGAAAGCACAAACACCGTTAACTCCTGAGAAATTCGCTCTCATGGGGAGTCGAACTTAGAACCTGAGATGCTAACAGGAATCGGTTGGATAAATAAAAAGAAAAACTCTTATCCTCTTCGAACAGACAGACATGTAGGACCACCTGAACTCTCCCAAGAAGTGCCAACCAAGCGCCATTCTCCCTCGTTACGCCGGGCCCAGAACATTCGGTCCCGCACGTCAGTGATCTGTTAGCCACACACGACCGGTCACCGAAGTGGCGAAGTCCCAGGTGCTCAGTGCTCACGCCTCCCGAGCCACGTACTCCCTCCGTTCAAAAAAACTGACGTTCGGAGACGAGGTTTGGCGGCCAAACCTCGGAATATAAATCATCAATAACTTTTAGGTTGTTAAGTTTGTAAATGTGAAAACTAAATGAATAGATTTGTCTTCAAAAATACTTTCATAAAAGTATACATGCATCACTATTCGAGAAATATTTTATTAAAAACAAGAGGTCGAAGTTGTATTTTGGAGGCAGGTGTCGTTGTCACCAAACGTCGCTTTTTTTCGAACGGAGGAGTATACGCACATTAAAAAAGCAAATAATAATAAGGAAAACCCAACATAAAATTATTTAAAGCAAGAAGGGAGGGCGAGAGCATGCTCCTCTCCTCCTCTTCTTCCCTTGCGTGGGCTTCATCTGATCTCACCTCACGCGCACACTCCTCGCCCGATCACTCCTCTCCTCTCCGCCTCCAGCTCACACCCACCGCCCCACCCCTTCCTCCTCCCCCTCGCACTCCAATCCAGAGCCTCGCAGATCCGCCGCCTCCCCGATCCGATCGTCTCCGCCGCCTTCCGATCGGATCCGCAGGTGAGCTCCCTCCCCATTGCTCCAGCTCCCCGTGCGCCGTTTCCTGTTCGAATTTGGAGCGGGCCCTGCATCTGAGCTCCGTGTCTGATGCTGCTGCTGCTGCTCCTGCTAGGGTTTGGGTGTCTGCGGCGATTTAGATGGTTTACGATGGCGCCGTGAAGGACCAGGAGAGCGCGGCGAACACAGCGTCGGCATCGGCGGCGGTGTCGGAGGCATCGGGGGATACGCCCGCAGCGTCGGAGGCGGCGGTGGTGAGCGTGATACCATCTGCGAGGCCGCCGCACGACAAGAGGCTCGGCGTGCGGCATCCCTTGAAGCACCGCAGGTTCCGTGCCGGGGGGAAGATGATGGTGGAGCCAGGAGGGGTGCCACCCTCTCGGGCCGTGGCTGAAGGGGAGGAGGAGGAGGAGGAAGCCAGCGAGGTGGAAGAGGGGGAGGTGGAGGAGGCCTCGTCCACGGAGACGGAGATGCAGGCTGCCGATGTGGAGGTGTCATCTGCGCCAGCAGCAGGGGCACAAGCGATGGAGGTGGAGGCGGTCGAAATGGAGGCGTCACCTGAGCCAGCAGTGGCTGTGGGGGGCACAGAGTTGGAGGCCCAGCCAGACGAGGAGGATGAGGTTTCATCCACCGCGGTGGCACAGGGTGAGAGGAAGCAGGAGGCTGCACCTGCAACTTCTGCCGTACTTGCTGTGGAGGCGCCCAAGGAGAAGGATCAGGATAAGGAGAGGGAGGAGAAGGAGAAGGAGAAGAGGGACAAGGAGAGGGAAAGGCAGAAGGAGAGGGAGAGGGTGGACGAGGTTGGCTACATGAGTGGAGGATGGAAGAGGTAACAATTGCTGCCCAATGCCCTTCGTTGTAGCTTACGTCTTTGAACAATTGGTTCTATTGGTGCTCTCTCCGCTTCATTTAATTTAGATCCGCCACGTAGCTCGCATACCGACAAGATGTAACAGTCCAATCACGAAATGGATTAGACGTTGGCGTAACGGAAGGGACTTCTACTCATAGCTTCGGAGAGCCATCTTGTAGGATTGTATTTAGTTTGGTAGCTTGGCAGTTATCCTTGTTGAATTTCTGTTCTTAGGAGCTGTTACACTATCAAATTCAATCATGACAGTATAACACTCTTTTTAATATGGTGCCATGCTAATATTATTACTGTAACTGCAGTATACACTGCTTCCAAATTTTTCAAAGTGCCAATCTTAATTTTTTGGAAGGGCAGTGGCCATCACTAAACAAAGCATCTACTACGGGTCATTATAGACTTAAATATCACCTTGGTCTCCCTATCTAGAATCAGAATGCACATAGTTTCAGTGGAAGATGACCTCAAGCTTACAAACCTTTTGGGGTTTCTCACAAATTGTTAGCTCGATCGCATGGTACAGACACATGCTACTATTAGAAAGCCGCACACAGAAAATTTTGGTGCTAGTTTGTTGTTCTGCTAGCTGGTGCTAGTTTACTGGATTTCATGAATTGCTAGTATCCCATGGCAATGTCACCATGAACCATAGATCAGCTGGGCGCTAGGCGGAATCTAGGCGCTGGCCCTCCACCTAGCGCCTAGCCGGGAGTTCTCGCGCCTAGGCGTTTTGCTAGGCGGAGAATAATATGTATAAATACTTAAAAGAAAAGAAAAAAAAGGGAGAGGAATGGTCATGACAAGGGAGAAAAGGAAAAAAACCATTTGAAGGCCCATGTGAAGGCCAGCTGTCGTCCCTACCTCCTCAGGCATCCTCTGCCTCTCTCGATCTCTCCCCGTCTCCCGCATCGGCGGCTCCTTTGCCTCCGCCTGCGCCGCCGCTGCCTCAGGCTCGTCTCCCTGCCTCCCCCCCTCCTCCGCCGCGCCCAGTCCTCCACCACTCGTCCCGGCCTCCGCCGCCACCCGTCCTGGCCTCCGCCGCAGCCACAACCGCCTAGGGTCCGCCTAGCCCCCTAGTCGAGGCGATGGCCCTCGCCCAGCGCCTAGTCGCCGCCTACTCGCCGCCTAGCGGAACCTTGCCATGAACCAAATTAAATGTGAAACCACTTTTGAGTTTTCATACTAAAATTATCCTTGTGGCCTGCCATCTTTTTGTTACATAAGTCAGACCACAGATTGTTCTAAAATGCACTATCAACCACTCTCATTAAATGGAAATATAAGTAAGCTGCTTGATAAAATAGGAATAATGCTACTACAGGATTTTATTTATGTATCCTTGAGATGTTGCTACACTGTCTATGAGCTTGATTGTCATCATTTCTATCAAATTTTGAAATACAACATGCTCAAGAGGTTTCCGCTCTAATGTTACATGCATGGTATCAAACTACAAATTAGAAACTAGATCATATTATTGTTTATACAATGATACTTCTGAGATTTTCTATTAATTAGACATATTTCATTTTTTAAATCACGATCTTATCGTTGTTTAGGAAGTGACTTTCCTATAGATGAACACTTCTCTTTTCCAAGTTACTTGTTGAATTTTGTTCCCGACTATCAATTTAGATGTACTGACAGCCCCCCCCCCCCCCACCCCCACCCCATATTGGAACCTGTAATTGAATTCGCTAGAGTACAGTGAGGAATTTTTTTCACCAATCATCTTTTAACAATGAGCCCTGTGTTTATTTGATTGGTTTGCAGTGTTGATGGAAGTCTGAACTGTGGATATTCAAGTTTTAGAGGAAAAAGGGCAAGCATGGAAGATTTCTATGATATAAAATCATCTAAAATTGATGATAAACAAATAAGTCTCTTCGGAATTTTTGACGGTCAGATATTTGTTCTTCTAGACTCCCTGTTTCTCTCAGTGCAGCTATCTGAGAAATTTCTGTTCCCTCAGGTCATGGCGGTTCACGTGCTGCTGAGTATTTGAAGGAGCACTTGTTTGACAACCTCATGAAACATCCGGAGTTCATGGCAGATACAAAATTAGCTATAAGTATGGTATTTCAATAGCATTTTCCATTGTCTATAGACCTTAAAGTAATCCTGTCATCATCTGTAAACATGCAGGTGAAACATATAGAAAGACCGATTCAGAGTTCTTGGATGCTGAAAGGAACTCTCATAGAGATGACGGATCAACTGCATCAACAGCAGTGTTGGTTGGTGACCATCTTTACGTGGCAAATGTTGGAGACTCCAGGGCTGTTATATCAAAGGCTGGCAAAGGTATATTTGTTTGTAAATCATGTGCTTTAGATGAGAATGATGTTGTTGATTGCTTAATTTTGAATACAGTCTATGGTTCTGTTCCAGGCTGGAAGCGTGTTTTTTAAACCACAGTACAGGATTTATAAGACATGAGTTGCGGCATATTTAGTATTGCTACCGACTGTTTACAGTATTCATGATGATTGATGGATGGTGATTACAAATAGTGTTATGACCTGGACACCTGGTTATTGTGTAAAAACTGGACAATCCTTGAAGAACATGTTCTTTCAGTTTATTACCCTTGAATTATTCAAGGAAAAGTATAACACCTTTGATATAACACTACAGTTGATATTAAAAATGACATGTGAGAAGTCGTGGATAAATAGACTCAAACTGGTTTCTGAGAACAACTTTAGTGAGTATTTCTGTGATTATAAGAAAACCTTATTGCTCCGTCCATCTTTCTTTCCGGTAAAATTGTGCAAGCGCTAGCTTTCTAGATGAATTGCTCGCTAGGCATGCTGCATTGCAACAAGTTATTTTGCACAATGTGAAATGGATTTATTAGGGGATGTTTGGATCCTTGGGCTAAAGTTTATCCCTTGTCACTAGGATGCTAAACTTTAGCCCCAAGTATCCAAACTGGGCCTTAGACTCAATTGATGGCGTTCCTTTTCCTGTATCCGAGGGATGTCTGCTTTGATGCTTTGGCAGCAGGTCTTATGATTTATGTCTATAATCCAGATATATCTTCATTTTTCCTGTTTTATTGTTTGTAAGATATCTTGTTTTCCTCGCAGCTATTGCGCTATCTGAAGATCACAAGCCAAACAGAAGTGATGAGAGGAAACGAATTGAGAGTGCTGGTGGGATAGTTATGTGGGCTGGTAAGCTCTGCACACACGAAGTACACCTACATGATTTCGTGTTTTAGTCAAAGTTCCTTGCCATGATCTTGTTGCTCATAGTGGCCATTGGGTTTTTACAGGAACATGGAGGGTAGGTGGCGTACTTGCAATGTCGCGGGCATTTGGCAACCGTCTGCTAAAGCAATTTGTTATTGCAGAACCTGAGATTCAAGTAACTTGATTGGCTTTAACATAACATTGAGGTTTCATGGATTTACATGTGATTTGTGGTTTTACAGACCTAACCTTTTTTTTCCAGGAACAAGAAATAAATGATGAATTGGAGTTTCTGATTATAGCTAGTGATGGGCTGTGGGATGTGGTTCCGAATGAGGTTAATTTACTATCCACATCTGTGACTTACTTTAGAGCAGATCCCTCTGTTTACCACTCTTCCTGGGCATTTGTGTAGTTGGGTAATCTTGGGGCTTTCGTGGATTTGTAGTGCGTGCATTTGAGCACTGTAAACCATAAAGTAAAAATTACTGGGTATTGTGTGTGATGCCTTGATAAGTAAAGGTTTTAACATATATGCCTTTGCTAACACAAGAGAAGTCATAGAAATGTGGAAAGCAAAGAATTTACGCAAAAAGTAGATTATTGTGACGTTTTAGTTAGCAATCTATTGTAGATTATATGGAACTTATAGCATCTTCTTTGCTGTTTCCCCTCCTTTTCTGACAAATCTTTTTTCTCGCTGGATCATAATCATGTCTAGCATCACTCCTTGTCATGTCGCTGGCCTTGGACCTTTAGGTGGTCTAGGTTCCTTTTGGTCATTGTTGTTGGTGGTAGAGTGGTGCGAATGTAAATCTAAACTCCTCTGAGTGTGTGCAGGGTGTGTTTGGGATGGGTTGTTTTAGCATCACCCTTTGTATCTCCTCTCTTAATGAAATGACATGCAACTCTCCTCCTTTGTTCGAGAAAAAGAACCATGGAGAACAAAATTTTAGGCATATAATGTGCTGCATAGCACTGCCTACTCAAATAATTACCCCCTCCGTTTCAAATTATAGATCATTTGGATTTTCTAGATTCATAGTATTTACTATGTATGACATAAGCATATTGGCATTTCTAGGCCAAAACGACCTATAAATTGGGACGGTGGGAGTAGTAAATAATTGAAATTGGCATTTCTATTGCAGAAGTTTTTTTTCTGGCATTTATCCTCATTGGGCCTCTTGCTAATGGTGCACAAAATCCCACTGTTGCATCTTTCTAATGTATGAGTATGATCCACAGTTTCATCTTTCTCATACATACAGGATGCTGTTGCACTTGTGAAGATGGAGGAGGAACCTGAGGCAGCAGCCCGGAAGCTGACAGAAACTGCATTCTCCCGTGGCAGTGGTGATAACATCACGTGCATAGTGGTGAAATTCCAGCATGACAAGACGGGTGGCGGATCTCCTTCGCCTTTGGGCGACAAGAGCTGATTCCAGTTGTTGTTGGTTATACATGTCGTCGGTTCTTTTACCTCAGCGCCGGATTTTCCTGGCCCCATCCATGGTGGTCCTCCATATAGCGGCGCAGCTGGCACCTAGAGTTGGTTCATGTTCGTTGCTTGTCTATATACCCCCCTCTAATTTTGGTCCACCGGTGGGTTACAGGCTACAGCCTCACAGGTCGCAGACATACGTTTGTCATTGGTTCATCCTAGACACTGCATTGCTGTAGGTAGCTGCTGTTGTATGAATGACTGTTAGGAATGGAAGTCCCAGCCCGGTCCTCGGGTGTCTTCTTCAGCTGATTACTAATCTCGGGTGTTTGCACACATCTGTTTTCGCAGCTAGTGAGCAGCTAGTGACTGCTCTATACTATCAACTATAGCCTATCTTTGATCTGCAGAGCAAGATCAGAACTCCGAAAGAAGTGGGAGGGCAGCAAGGCATCCTACTCTGGAAGCCTGAAGCCTCTTAACTCCGGTGTTGCGTAAATGGCAGCTTGTGCTTGTGGGTATCTTCTTCAGCTGATTACTAATCTCGGGTGTTTGCACACATCTGTTTTCGCAGCTAGTGAGCAGCTAGTGACTGCTCTATACTATCAACTATAGCCTATCTTTGATCTGCAGAGCAAGATCAGAACTCCGAAAGAAGTGGGAGGGCAGCAAGGCATCCTACTCTGGAAGCCTGAAGCCTCTTAACTCCGGTGTTGCGTAAATGGCAGCTTGTGCTTGTGGGCAGGGTTCGCAAAACCGGTGGGAACCGGCCGGTTCGACCGGTGGAACCGGTCCGGTTCCCACCCCTAAACCGTGCCTACAATTTTTACCTCCCAGTAAACCGGCCGGTTTGACCGGTTTACCGGCTGGTATTTTTGAACAGTGGGAACCGGCCCTCCCACTGTTCGGTTAACCCCGTCGTCCGTACATTTTACACGGGCACAACTAAGGACTGGCATATGGTGTTGGTGCTCGCTGCAGAAAAGCCTCTCATGGTGCGAGGCATGTGCAGCAACAGGGACTTTGCAGCCAAGATCTGGTAGCTGGTGATGATGCTGCTTGCTGCAGGCTTGCAGCGATAGAGGGCGACATGATCTACCTATTTCCATGGATTACGGATCGATGAACGCACAGATGTGTGCCTGGCCCTACAGACTAGGGCTTTTGACAGAGCTGGGGTTTCAACACAGCCTGGCGAGATCAGATCGTCGTTCTAGCCCTTGTGGCCCTCTGCTAGGCATTGGGAAAGTTTTCAAGGTCGACAGGGGCACTATGGCAGTGGGCGGTGCCCGGTGGCAATGGCGAGGCAATTTGGTAGGGACCGGGAGAAACCTACTTCCGAAATGGATGGGTCAGTGATCGTCCTCGTCCGATCGGTGCGTGAACCGATCCTTGTCGAAAAAGAAGCTTGCCGTGCTGCCGTGCTTGTAACAATAGCTTCCAGAGATTGAACTCAACGCGCATAATTGTTTTAGCTGAGCAACCGTTTGAGCGTCCGGACAGGCAGCTGCACGGCAGATTTGGTTTCAGTAATGGCGTTGAATAATGACAGCAGTGTTTTGGAGCAAGATTCCTATTTGGGTTTCGGACCATACCGTCGGTACACCTTTTTCAAACCCTTACCGTCGTATACACTCATGCCGCCCGTATTTATTAGTAGCGATGAAAACAAATCGGATAAGATAGTTTTTTCTTTCTTGTATTGAATTCTTGGATCAGATTCAAATAGGAACAGTAGATAATGTGTCTGAATAGTGATATCCATCATATTTAGATCTTAAAAATTCAACTTTGAATATCCAGATACTAATACAGTACAGATAGTTACAGATATTGAATGCTCGGATTTGGATACGACTTTGATCATTTGAGTGCTTAGGAGCGTTCGGTGGGTCTTTGGCAGATTTATAGACAGCTTTCTTGTGTGTGAAAAAGAAGCGGGCAGATTTGTTGTGAGAGGAAAACCATGTAGAAGAAGTCTCAATAAAACCCGCTGAACGGTTAACGGTCGGACCACTTTCATTTTTCATCCCTTTTTATTAGGGTCTGTCTATATGACACTCGTGTGATTTGGGCCCTCCTGTCACTTGTGTGATGGGACCTCAAATCACACAAATCTGTTCAGATAAAAAATTCGTGTGAATTTTCTGGTGTCATCACACAGATTTTCAAAGAAGTCAAATCACACAGATTTTACTCATGCCAACACACAGATATCAGAGAAGACAAATCTGTGCGATTTTCACCATGCCATCACACAAATTTTCAGAGAATGCAAATCACAGATTTTAAAAGCCAAATATGTGATTTTCCCCATGCAATCACACAGATTTTCAGAAGTCCAATAATACAGATTCAAATTTAACAGAAAAATTACATAATAAGATGTAGATAAATTACATAATAAGATGACGAAAATACCAAAACCAAATAAGCAGATTGTTCTACATGCAATGCATCTTAACATGAACTGGGTTGTGATGGAAAGAGAAATTTGCTATTATGAGACTCCAAACAATGACCTTTGCTATAATAGGACTCCAAACATAGACTTTGCTAAAACGACATTTGAAACATTATGTCTTTGCTATAATAGGATTTTTGTTTCTTTTAATTACTTTTGTCAACTAAACACATAAATTTGACTTGATTGAACCGTTTTGCCCCTGGGGCTTTTTCACGTACGTGGGTCTCCTAGCAGCACTCGTCGCATCGTTTCCTACTGCCGTACTGCTTCGTTTCGTTCTATTAAAAAAATTGTGTCGTTTCGTTTCGATCTCCCGTGGAAACACCGCCGCCGCGACCTGCGATGCAACCTCATCCGCCGGCGCCACCCATCCGTCCGCGGGCGCCGTGCGTCCGTCCGCCAGACGCGACTGACCCTCTCCCGATGGCATCGGGTTTGATGGCTTGGACGTGGCCAGCCAAAGGCGGCGACCAACAGCATGCGCCGGTCAGCCAGCCCAAGCGGCGGCCAGCAGCATGCGCCGGCCAGCAGCATGCAGCGGCCAGCAACAATTCATCACGTCACGTCAAAAGCCCCACGGGCAAAACGTCCAATCAAGTCAATATTCATGTATTTAGTTGACAAAAGTAATTAAAAGGACCAAAAATCTTATAATTGCAAAGGCACAACGTTTGAATGTCATTTTAGCAAAGTCCATGTTTGAAATTCTATGATAGCAAAGGTCATTGTTTGGAGTCCCATAATAGCAAATTTCTCGTGATGGAAACCCCCAAATGACAGAATTAACAGATGCCCAAAAGGCAGATTATTCTATATGCAATGCATGTTAGCACAATAATATTGGGTGTGACTGAAACCCCCAAATGATAGATTCTACAGAAGATTCAAATACCAAATTCAAATTAACAAATTATTCTATAAGCAATGCATGTTAACACATAATTTTGGGATGTGGCAGAAACCCCAAATGACAAATTTTAAAAATGACCTAAATAACTCATTCAAAGAAACAACCCAAATGACAGCTTATAGCCCAAATTACAACATCTTCTCCTAGTCAACTAATCATTAGGGAAAAAAGGGGTTGCACCAAAATCCAACAGACACAAAAATCGTGTGAGCAGGAGCCAAAAATTGTCTGAGTGAGCTTTATCTTTTCCCTAAATTTAAGTAAGAATTCTGCATATCCAAATAAAAAGCACTTCAATTACATGAGAGCGAAACAAACTTTACGTATGAAATATTACTATTATTTTAGTATAAGTTCACAGTACATGAATGTATCCAGAATAAAAAATCATATGGACTTAATTCGTAAACACATGACAGATATTGATGAGTTTAGTTGAAGCACACAAGTAAAATATGAACATTCTTAAATAAGTACACAAGGAAATTATGACAGTAACACATTACACACGACATTGCAATGTGAACAGTAAAAATAAGCAGTATGCACTGTTGTATCTAAGAACAAACCTGAATATTACAAAAGTGGCTAAAAAGTAGTTTTTGGACCTAGGGGCAAAATGTAAGACCATATATTTGAGTCCAACGGATATAAATGAGTTAGATAGTAGAAAATAAAGCCTAACTGGTTAAAAGTACGACTAATGATCATCAGATCAGGGTGAAGAACACCATGCGATGTCAGGTGTAATTCAACACGCTCCACCCCCACTAGTAGCAAAAAAAATGAGCATTCAAATAGGGAGAACAGAAAAATCCAATAGATTAAGATTTATAGAAAGTTACAAAGATGAAATGGGCTATTTGCAGGTGTTGCGTCAATAAATTACAACAAGAAAATTATAGTAAAAAAGACCAAGTAAGGAATGTATATAAACTGTTTACACAGATAAAGTGCTTCGATTGATCAGGTTACAAGCAAAAATAGGGCACTATAGAATGAAAGCATTCCTGATTCTACTAGAGACTAGACAACACATGTAACTTGAAGAAATCAAGCTGCAAAAAGAAATAAGTCAGGTTAAAGAAATAAGATGTAACACACACATTTTCAGAAAAGTCAAATATACACAGATTATCACATATATTAACAGTAACCAAATTTGCCAACTCGATGTGATCTTCATTAAACAAATCACACAGATTATGAGAATAAAAAACTGTGATTTTCATAATGCCATTGCACATATTTTTCGAAAAAAAACAGAAAACACATAATTTCAGATATTAGTATGCATAATTTACCTATGCTATATGCATAAATAACAACAACCACTTTAGAGTAATAATGCCAAGTTATAAGTGTACTTCGTACATAATAGCTACCAGCTAATCCAAAGTGAGGTATACTGATCAGAAATCCAAAAATACCAAATGATAGATTTAAAACTCTCAAATGACACATTAAAGTCCCTAAAATGAACCATTTAGCAAATGACCCTCAAGTACCAAATGACAGATTTAAATCCCTCATATGACAGATTTAGCAGATGACCCCAAGTACCAAATTCAAATAAAACACAATAATGAAATGACAAATTTAGCAAATGACCCCAAATACCAAATGACATATCTAAATCCCCAAAATGGCAGATTTTAAAAAAAGACTTAAAATGACAGATTTAAATCCTACAAACCAAAGCATTAGATTGTACTAAATATTATTCAGACCAAAGCAAATGGCGACAAGAGCTCTAGACCAAAACCATAAACGACTCTTCGAAAACAGATCGATTTTAAAAATAAAAAGTTTAAACCTTCACAACCAATAGTGAAGGCTAATGCCAAACTCCACTAAGAAATCAGAACCTTCACTGAGAGCTGAAGTGTCCACCATATGATAAATCACTACTAGAAATGTAAAAAGACTTGTTTACATGAACATGACATGCAAAATGACAGTGTGGTAAACACTGTCACATCCTACATAAATTACTGTAAATTTTTAATAATGTATATACAACTTGACATTCAATAGGAAGTAATGGCCTGACCATGAATGAGGCTTTGAATTTAGGATGACCCTCAAACAACCTAAATCATATACATTGCGATTGCAGGGAAAAGGTTGGTGACGAACCCAACCAACAAAACAAAATTGACAACTAAGAACATGAGGGTCCACATGAACCAATTTAGGAAAGATCAGTAGCTGCATTGATAAATAATAAACTATTAAAAATAAAGGTTACAACAAAATAAATAAACCATTAAAAAATAAAGCGAGGAAGCAATTCAATGAGAACAAAAAAAGCTACAACTAACCACATCTTAGACTGATTGCAAGTCATATGGACCATTTGTTAAACCCAACCACTAAGTGGGAAATCCAGTCAATTTGTTCATACATGTATCGATACTCACAAATGCATCATTCAAGAACTACAAAGAACATAATATACAAACCAGAAGTTAAGGATTAATCATGGTTATGGACCACATGCCTTAATGCAGTCGCTAATTCCAGATTTGTGAAATCTGTACGCAGCCTACAGAGTAAGAGATGAGGAAAAACATCTGGTTTGTGAAAACCCTAAAGACATATTGCTTAAATATCCCAAATTTCCCCGAAATTATATGCAGCTTAGTCAATAACACAGATTTTTTCCATCAAATGCATATTAACAAATTAATTTGGGTGGCCAGCCCACAAAGACGCATTGCTATAATGTCTTAAATTCCCCAAAAGCTACGAGAAAGCAAATGAAAAGGAGTTACTCCGTAATTACCAGATAAAATAAGCGCTCTAGATAACCATGTGAAGAAAAATTAAATCAGTGTTACCGGTCAAAAGAACTTCAAACATAAATAAATAATGATTCTAAGAGAGAGTTTGCTTACTTAAATCAAGGCATACATCTCTCGAGGATTAAAAACTTAAACCATTTCAGTCAGGCAATGTTCTTGTTACCTGTACAATGTGAAATTGTCTCCAGCATGTATATAGTGTCGGTGCGGGATTTTCTTCTTACAGCATGAGTGCTCGATGACTGGCCCAAAACTCCTTGTCATCTTTACCTCGACTGCGAGTAGTGGTCAACAGAAAAGAAAATTCATAGCCAAGCCTCTAGGTTGATCAGTAAGAAACAACAACTCTATTTACAGCCTAAGACCTAACCCTCACTGACTTTCTAGAACTGAATCAAATGAGTTCAACTCGATACATATTGAGAATTTTGTTCAACAAATCAACATTTATATACCCTATCAGCGCACTCTCTATTGGTTCCTATCTAATTATCCTAAAATCTAGAGCAAGCAGAGCATGCAAATCAACCACTACCTAGGCAAATTAATGTACACAAGGGTAATCAGACGTAGGAAAATGGGCCAAATGTGTATCTACAGGCGCGATTTCCACAAAGTACACCAAACAAATACTGAGTGGGCAATACAAATTCAACAGACCTGACTGACCCTATCACCGTGGGCTGAGCAACCCGCAAGCTTCCCTCCAAACCTGCTGGATAACCTGGAACTGCCAGCGCACTGGTGTCGAGCTCCTTCTCAACTGCCAACAGGTCGGCCGGCGCGGCCACCAGCCCGTCGTGGTGCGGCATCGTGGGCAGAGCAGCCTATCGATCCGGCACGGCCCAGGCCGACGCGCAGAGAGCATTTGTCGCAACAACAAATCTCCGTCGCAAATCGCAAATCCTCCGCGTGCGCCGCCGATTCGTCGCAGCAAGCGCTTCAAGGGGGGCAACTAGCGATCAAATCAACAACTACCAGAAGGAAATGGATTGGAGGCGAAGAAATCTTGCCCACTCAGTCGGAACCCTAGCTCCGCCGGTCGGGGAGCAGCGCATCGCTGCTTTGTTCGACTGGGAGGCCAGAAAGACGAACAACCAAAAAAACAACCAGTGATGCTGACAAATGGGCCCCAAGGGTCATACAACAAACAAAGCAGTAGCGGTGGGGGGCTCTGATCGCCGTCAAAATCAAAGCAAGTGCAGATGAGGCCCATGCGTCACAGAAAAAACAGAGGATCGGTGGGAGCTCATCCGGACGCACACAGCAGATCCAACGTACCGAAAAATTGTGTGAACAGCGTTCACAAATTGCGTGGGTGACAGGTAGCTTTTCCTTTCTATTACTATGTGTTAGTACGATGACTGACTGCACCTTTAAACAATTTTTTTTTTTGCTATGCAGAGTCTAACCAAATCACCCAGAGCATCATACTGAAAAATGTAGTACATGCTAAAAAGGCTCCACGGAAATGTTAACTGACTTCATTTTAACCGTCTAGATATTTTTTACATTTTATTAATTTCTCCAAGGAGCTTTTCTTTTACCCTTTTCCTGGACTGCATCCATGTCAGGGGTGAGTACTGACGACTGGAGTCTGAATTCCACAGGAGCAAATGAGCGATGGGGCCTGTGCCAGCTCACATCGACCATCCTCTTCCTGCCGACGCTGCCGTGCGCCCGTGCCGCCACCCTGAAGCACAAACTGCACAAGAACCAATCGGCAAGCGACCAACCAAAACCAAATCCATGGAGGTGTGAGCTTGTCGCTAGCACGCAAAACAACAGCTGCATTTAGCGCCGCCACACCGACGCCGCGCGTCCGTCCACCTACAAGACGGGGCTTCGCAGCTTTTGCGCCTTGTACTCTCCTGCTTGTCATCTCACCTCACTTTTACTCCACTCCAATACTTCACTGCGCCGCAGTTAATCCACTGGCCACTGCTGCTGCTGCTCACGATGCCGACGCCGCCGGCTCCGGCGCCGTGCCTGCTCACGGCGGCGGTGGTGGTGCTGCTGCTGTTAACGGCCGGAGCGCAGGAGACGTGCTCGGGGATCGCGCCGGCCCCGCCGCGGCGCGGCGCGTGGATGTCCGTGGCGAGCTTCGGCGGCCGCGGGGACGGGCAGACGCTCAACACGGCGGCGTTCATGAGCGCCGTGGCGCGCATCGAGCGCCGCCGCGGCGCGCGGGGCGGCACGCTGCTGTACGTGCCACCCGGGGTGTGGCTCACGGGGCCTTTCAACCTCACCTCACACATGACGCTCTTCCTCGCCCGCGGCGCCGTCATCCGCGCCACCCAGGTAGGGCCGTACCTCTCGAGCTCCGGCTGTCCATGGCCGCTAGTTTTCCTCCGTCCTCCTCGTCTCTGGGTTGCCATGCCTTCGAGCTTATAAGCTTGTGCATCCTTGGATCAGGACACGTCGAGCTGGCCGCTGGTCGACCCGTTGCCGTCGTACGGAAGAGGGCGCGAGCTTCCTGGTGGGAGGTACATGAGCTTGATCCATGGCAATGGTCTCCAAGACGTCTTCATCACAGGTTCTTACTCTGCGCAGACTGCGACTCCTTCACCTTCTGGTCATGAAATGTGCATAGCTGTCTCTATGGCTAGCTCTACACAGCTCAATACAAGAATGATTCATGTATACTGAAAGTTCAGCATTTTTGGGCAGGTGAGAATGGCACCATTGATGGACAAGGCAGCGTGTGGTGGGATATGTGGAGGAAGCGCACGCTGCCCTTCACAAGGCCACACCTGCTGGAGCTCATGTACTCCACCGATGTGATCGTCTCCAACGTCGTCTTCCGGGACTCGCCGTTCTGGAACATTCACCCAGTTTACTGCAGGTGAGCACCAAAGGATTCCCCTGTCGTTACAGAGGGAGCCACATTGTTTCAGTCCAATTGGTTCAGCTTGCACCTGGACAGGTTACAGGCCTTGTTACAAGGTTGCAGTGTAGTTTCAGGACAAGCATTGAGCTATAGAATCATGAGAATCAATACACAAATCAGATTAATTGAATTTTTAACGTTGAGTCCAATGTATACTACCCTTTCTGTCAGACCGTTGGAAGGGTCACAAACTGATAAACCACAACCCTTCTAAATGGGCGTTACTTTATGCATATGCAGCAATGTAGTAATAGCAAACGTGACTGTGTTGGCACCACATGACTCCCCAAACACTGATGGAATCGATCTAGGTAATGGATGTTTCACTCTTCTTCATAAATCTGAGCAAAATTTGTGTGTGCATAACAATGAGAGTTAATGTGCATCTTATACTGCAGATTCGTGCAACAATGTCTGCATCGAGGACTCCTACATTTCTGCAGGAGATGACTTGATTTCCATCAAGAGTGGCTGGGATGAGTATGGCATCGCCTTTGGTCGTCCAAGCTCTGGCATCACCATCCGGAGGATAACAGGGTCCGGCCCTTTTGCTGGCTTTGCAGTTGGAAGCGAAACCTCTGGGGGTGTGGAGGACGTCCTTGTCGAGCACCTGAATTTGTTCAGCATGGGCGTCGGGGTCCATATCAAGACCAACTCAGGAAGGGGAGGATTCATTCGGAACATCACTGTTTCTGAAGTGACCCTGAATGGAGCTCGATACGGTTTGAGGATTGCTGGTGACGTCGGAGGCCACCCTGATACATCCTACAACCCAAATGTAATTCCTGTTGTTGACAGTGTGACGATTAAGAATGTTTGGGGTCAGAACATATGGCAAGCTGGGCTGATAAGGGGTATCAGGAAATCAGTTTTCAGTCACATATGCCTCTCAAATGTAAAGCTCTACGGCAGTGCATCTATTGGGCCATGGAAATGCCGAGATGTCAGTGGCGGGGCACTTGATGTGCAACCATCACCATGTACAGAGCTGGCTAGCACATCTGAGACAGGTTTCTGTAGAACTTAGATCTGCATCTCCCAAGTGAATGTTGTTAATCTCAATTCCGCCACTCAGGCATATAAATTTTCTTGATAAATAGCAATAAAGATGTCAGCATTGCTCCTTTTTGTTTGGCAAAAATGCTGGCCGGTAACTGAAATGTGTAACTGAAACAATGACCCGTGACATATCCATCAGTCCATTACATTGTTCACAGGGATTCTCAGTCCTTTTTTTTTCTCGGAATGCTCTCCTGCAATTCAGCCGACAGGCCTGATTGAATGAAATTACTTCTTAAAACTGCTATTAACAGGGGTTAATCCAACCTTTTACATGATATGCCATTCATTATTCACCAGCAGTCATCGCAAGAGCATTTTCCACCCGTAAAATGATGAAACCTGTCAGCATCTCGAAGAATAATCTCACGGTCACATATAGCAGAGATATGCTTGGCCACCTCGTGGCAGTCATTGCACATCCTAGTGTTCTTGATCACCCTGATGGGTGCCCGGCTTGTATCCAAATGGATTAACCCATAAGTGATAGCTAGCTTCTCAGTATGGCTAAGCAGTAGCTTCTCCTTTTCTTCTTCTTGTACGTTATATACTATGCAGCTGGTGTCTGGCACATATCCTGCTTTTCTGATCTGAAAAACCAAACGAATCAGTTCTTCATATATCTCTGCAGTATCTGGATGTGGCTTACCCTCGACTTCAAACACATGGATGCTTTGCTCAATCTGAATCCAGCTCCATCCAGGTCGAGTATTCAGTGATCTTGCCTTCATTACATACTTAAGGCTCTCAGCTTCATCAAACATCTGTTCATGTTCATACAAGCTCACGATCTGCAAGTAGTTGGCTGAATTGTACGGCTCTAGTTTGAACAATTTTCTCGCAGCCACTTCAGCAAGAGCAAGATTTCCATGTACTGTGCAACCTGTTAGAAGAGCTCCCCATAAGCTCGCTGCTGACTTGAACGGTGACTTCTTAATGAAGTCCATTGCTTCATCCAGGTAACCGCACCTTGACAACAGGTCAACCATGCAGGCATAGTTCTCGACGGTAGGTGTCACACCATATCTGCTTTCCATGCTATCAAAATACTCCCACCCTTCAGCAATCAACTCCATTGATCTGCAAGAAGTAAGCAGTGCTGTGAAGGTTATACTATCTGGCTTCAATCCTGAATTACACATGTCGTGGAACAGCGCTATTGCCTCACGGCTATGCCCATGGACTGCCAGCCCAGTCAACATTGCATTGCAAGACACCAAATTATTCTTCTGAATCCTTTCAAATATCCGCTTTGCACTTGTTAAGCTTCCTGCCTTTGAGTACATGTCAATTAGCGCTGTTCTAACAACCATATCGTGATCATAGGCTCTTCTCAGCGCAAAACAGTGCAGCTCCTTGCCTTTCTTTAGCAGAGCAAGTCCTGCACAAACCCGCAGCAAGACTGACATGGTAACTAAACTGGGTTGGACATCGTCCTTCTGCATCTCATTGAAGAAGTAGAACGAATCTTCGTAGTCTCCATTATGGCAGCTCCCGGAGATCAGTGAAGTCCAAGAAACCACATTGGGAGTCAAACCGATTGCCTTGATCTGCCGGAGCAACAGCACCGCCTGTGAACTCAGCCCGTTCATTGAGTAACCGGTGATCAGGCCATTCCAAGTGGTTATATCTGGATCGACCCTATTCATCTTCATCTCTCCCACAAGCTTCAGTGCATTGTCAAACTGACCGGCGTTTGCATACCCTGCAACCAGCGAATTCCATGTGGTCATGTTTCTAAGCTCCAGAGCATCAAACACCTTCTGTGCGTAATCAAGGCGGCCACACTTAGCGTACATGTCAACGAACGCCGTCCCAGTGTACACGTCTGGCTCGAGCTGGTGCCTCAGAAAGAAGCAATGGGCTTCCATGCCGTGCGCAAGCTGCCCCAAGTTGGCCACTGACTTGAGAAGGCTCGACATAGTGCTGGAGTCCGGCAGCAGCCCTTGCTCCAGGATACTCCGGACAACGCCAAATGCTTCCCGGTCGCGTCCGTGCCGCGAGCAGGCGGACAACACGGTGTTCCATGTCACCAAGCTGGGCTCCGGCCCCGATCTCGCCATGCGCACCGCGAGCTCCAGCGCGTCGTCGACGAGCCCGAGCCGCGCGCAGCACGCGAGCACCGCGTTCCACGCGACCGCCGCGGCCCCCGTCGCCTCGAGCACCCGCGTGGCCGCGGCCACGTCCGCGTTCTCGGCGTACATGCCGGCGAGGAACCCGGGCACGAGCGGGTGCGCGTCGACGTGCCCCGCCTTGACGGCGTGCGCGTGCACGGCCCTCCCCTCGCGCAGCGCCCCCGCGCGGCCGCACGCGTGGAGCACCCGCGCGCACGCGTACCCGTCGGCGGGCACCCCGCGCGCCTGCATCTCCCCGAACACGGCGATCGCCTCGCTCCACTCCTCCGCCTCGGCGAGCATGGCGACGTGCTTGTTCCACAGCACCGCGTCCTTTCCGCCCTCCGCATCCGCCGCCTCCTCGAGAAGCCGTCGGCTCGACGCCCCTCGACCCAGCCGCGCGAGGAGATCGACGAGCGCGCACGCGACGTGCGGGTCCCGCGCGCGGCCCGCACGGACGGCCAGCGAGTGCAG
Organism: Cenchrus americanus; assembly: GCA_947561735.1. Taxonomy (NCBI): domain Eukaryota; kingdom Viridiplantae; phylum Streptophyta; class Magnoliopsida; order Poales; family Poaceae; genus Cenchrus; species Cenchrus americanus. Next base: position 252,626,379 of record OX387239.1, on the reverse strand, counting down.
CTGCGGCGCTAGCCGCCGGGCCACGGAGACGCATTCGGCGTCCTGGTCGCCGTGGAGGAGCTCGGCGCACTGTCGCAGAAGGGAGACCAGGAGCCTCCCGTCGCGGAAGGATTCCACGCCTCGCAGCGCCTCGGAGAGGGAGCTGACTTTGAGGAGGGGAGGCAGCGGAGCGCGAGCGTGCTGGAGCAGCGGAGGCGGAGGCCTCGCATGCTGTGGTGGGGCGTGGTGGTGGTGGTGGGTTGGCGGCGTGGGGAGCGAGAGGGAGATGGCTTGCGCGGCCATTGCAGTGTGCTTTGGAAGGGGAACTGAAAAGAGGAAGACGATTGATTTGCTGTGCAGTTCGGATAATGGTGAAATATCTGAGAGAAAGGAAATGTAATTTCAAATGGGCCGGCCCATATGATTTCGGCCTGTCGTCGCTTCTTGCAGATGATGTTTTGAAGGCTCGAAGCTGAACGTAACAGAACAGCAGCATCTGTGTGCTCAAAAAAAAAGAGAACATCAGCATCTTTATCTTTATTTTTTAATAACGAGTGTATTTCTATTTATATAGTGAAAAAAGACAACATCCCTAAAAAGCTAACTAGATAAAAAATGAAAAAATTGCGAATATAACATCGGCGGGTTGGATTGAGTATCAAAACATAAAATCATTTTTTGAAGAAATCGCATATTGCTGCACCTTTAGCTTAACTGGAGTAATAGAATACCAATTGATCAACCATTTTTCAGCATGAATCAGAAGTATAGATTTCCATCCGGCCCATGGGCCGCCGGCACGGCCCGCAGCACGGACATTTGGCACGGCCCATGGGCCGACACGGCACGCGAGCCCCCGTGCCCGTGCCGCACGACACGAGGCCCGGTCGCCGTGTTTGGGCCGCCGGCCCGGCCCATGGCACGACACGGGCACGGGCCAAATGACCCGGCCGGCACGGGCGGCACAGGGAGGCGGGGAGCCCAGCGGCCAGCGCCGATCGCTATATATAAGCACGACCGCCGGCTAGGGTTCCCCCCCTTCCCAGTCGCCTCACCTCACCGCACCGCATCCCAGGCTCTCGTCTCTTGATCTGTCGTCGTCGCCACCTGGATTCTTGACCTTGAGCTCGCTGCCGGCTCAAGCTCTACTCGGGTGACCTCGCTCCTTTCCCTCCCGCCTCCGGCCTCCCTCTCCCCTCTGTCCTAACCTCCTCTCTCTCAGACGCATCGTCTTCTTCTAGATCTAGATCCACTCCAGTTCCGTCTCGATCCGTCGCCGCCTGGATCCTTGAGCTCGCTGCCGGCCCTACTCCGGTGACCTTGCTCCTTTCCCTCCCGCCTCGGGCCTTCCTCTCCCCTCTGTCCTCCCTCCGTCTCCGTCCCTCCTTCCCCTCCCGACCTCCCCGGTGACCGTGAACCATGTGAGTTCGTGAATCTGTGAGCTCTTCTATCTCACCGTCGATCTAACGGAGTCTATGTCGTCCTCTGGTTGGGTCTTGGCTCCCTATCCTCTTCTCCGGCACTGGGCTCCGGTGGAGTAGGTGAGTGGAAACTCTAACCCTAGATCTTGCTCCACTTGACCTCTTCTTTCTTTGCTTTGTTCTGAGTGGAAACCCTAACCCTGACTTCTTCTTCTTCGCAGGTCGTTGGTGCCTGACGCTGCTGTGACGCCCCAGGTTTTTAATTACCGTCATTAACGCTAATGACCGCATCAGCCAATTCAAACCAGTCAAACACCGGTCAAACCTAGGTCAACCTGGGTCATCACCCCGAAAACCTCGCCAACGAACCCTAATGAACCCCTTGACCAAGTTTGCACACACCCGTAGTCGACCCTTGGTCAAAGACACGGCCAAAACCGGCTTAACCGTTGACGTCAGCGAATGTCGTCCGGAACTTTTGCCGCGTTCTCCAAAATTCACCTAAACACTTCAAAATCTACCTTCATGAATGTTTTCAATCTTGTTGAGGGACACAACTTTCATGTAGATTGGCATTTCAAATTTTGAGTGGAAATTGGTGAAAAACTTGATTGACTGACAGTACCTCCTGTTTTCCAGAACAGGCCGACATTCAAAGTTGGCACGACGTTCCTGCAAAATCCGTCGAGAAAAACACTAGACGACCTTTACAAAAGTTGTAGAGGGTAGTTAGATCTACAACTTTCCTATTCATTGTTTGGTGCACTTCTATTCAACTTTTTGGAGTTTGAAGCGTTCAAACAGGGGCACTGTAAAATTTTTTCCAGCCGGTCGACGCCGTACCGCGACGTCGTGCGCTGGCGCACCGCGCCGTACCGCTAGTGCGCGCCCCGACGTGCTCCCTCCCGAGGCCGCGCGCCCCGAGGCCGCGCGCCCCAAGGCTCCCGCGCCCCGAGCCGTCCGGCGTCGTGCCGTGGCGTACCGCCCCGCGACGCCGTACGCGGGTGCCGCCTGCGAGCAAGGGGGGGAGGGAAGGAACCGACCGCCTTAAAGTGCCTTCCGCTGCTCGTCGCGCACTCTTGTATCCCCATCTCGCCTTGGTCCCCCGGCCGAGCTCCCCGGCCGCCCGATCCGAGCCGCCGCCGGCACCATTGTTGGCAGCCACGGCGAGCTCCGGGCTCCGGTCGACGGCACGCCAAATCAAACGCTCCCTCACCTTCCTTTGCACCCCACCAAGCTCGTCGGCATACCCGTCCTACCCGCAGAGCCCCACCGCGCCGGTACGGTAGGAAGCCGCGGCCACCGCCGCCGGCCGCCGTGCCGCCCCTCGCCGACCTCCTCCCCACCCCCGAGCGAGCACGGAATCGGTCCCCGGGGACCCGGGGACCCTCCCCCGCCCGTGCCCGGCCGGCCCCGGCCGGCGGTTGGCCGGAATTTGGCCGGACCGCCGCTGCCCGGCCGCCAGGGACTACATTGCAAAAGAAAAGATATTTCCGAGGGCCTCCCTGCAAAAGGGTAACTCAAATAGTATTTGTGATTTGGCTGATTCTTGTAAATTGCGTAGAAAGCACAGAAAAATCAGAAAAATGTACAACCAATTTTGTTGGATTCATTGTGAATTATCCTACAACTTTTGTTATTCTCGCCTGGACTAATTCCTGTTAGTTTTTGCATGAAAAATACAAATGTGAAAAACCTAGATCTGCAATATATCAAAATATATAAATCCTCTGTAGCTAATTTTTGGATATGTTGTGTGTTAGGTCATGAATAGATCCTATGCCAAGAATTGCACAAAGTTATGATGTAAATATTTTTATAAAAATGTTTTTCCATTTCTTCCAGATCTGCATAAATGATTTTTCTTGCTAAATATATTTATGTTTTTGAGATCAACTTGTGCACACCGTCTTGTAATATCAAAATACACATCTTGTGAATTAATCATGATTTTTGGCTTCCCAGGAATATTTATTCTTGATTTATGCATGTTTTCCTTTGTAAATTAATAAACCCAGATCAGTAAAGTTCCTAGATATATATATGCTGGTTTTTTAGTCTTGTTTAGGACCAGAGAGCATGCACAAGAAAGTTTGGATCATTTTGCTGCTTATTTATTTTTGTATGCATTTAAATTGAATCACTAGCTAGTCCTTGTTATTTTCAATAATATTTAATTTCCTAGCATCCAACACTTACATGTGGGTCCAATGGACCAGGATAGGTTCTAGTATGCCTAAGAAATATTTATTTAATTTTTGGTAATTCAATTGCTTAATAGAAAGCTTAAAAGCCCTTTTAATAATAAAGAGAAATTAAATAAAGAAAAGCCCTTATCTATTTCTTTTTCATTTTTGAAGGTATTTCCTAATTTAATTAAAGGGTAATTAATTACCATTGCTGATCAGAAAGTAATTTATAAATAAAAATATTATTTGTACCCTTGCTTGTGAAATTAAAAGGAATTAAAGCCTTCACATGAAATGATGAGTATAATCAAAACCTTTATTCAAATGTGCAATAAAAGGATAACCCATGTACACCCAATAACCTTCCTAAAAGAGAAACATTAGATGGATGCTTGTTAAGGTGAATATGACCAACCAAGAGTTGGATAAGACAACAAACTATCACATCACCTAAACTTGCATTGCATTCCGTGTAGATCTTCCGGACGGTGATTACTCGCTTGTCCCGGAGAACGAGGAAGGAGGAGCGGAAGCTTCGCTGCAGTACGTGGAAGTGCTCGACACCGAGGGTGCCCAGGCTAACCTAGCTGACAAAGGCAAGCTCCGGTGCATCTAACCTAGTTTTAAAATTATTTATTCAATTATCTATGGATGATTGTGCATTTACGTTCAGGAGTTGAATGAAACCCTAGATGCATGATCCATAGGTACCTTTGTCCTTACTAGTATAATAGGTCGATAGCTGCTGAGCTATAGGACCGTTACAAGTCGGGTGATGACCTCACTCGCGAGAATAGGTTCCTAGATAGGAATCACATTATATCCTAAATGGATTGCTCACATGGTAAGAGCATGGGATCGGGGCTCCGGTCCAGTGGTTATGTAGGTTAAGTTTTTGAATGTACTAAGCACATGTCGGGTATGGGACCGGTAAGCCTAGTACCTTAATGAGACGGCTAGGGATGGAACTGTCACTACTCTTGGGATTCGCTCTCACGGCATGCTACCGGTGGTGTACGGTGATTCTGGGTGCACTGGGTGGGACATGCCAGATAGCCTGCACCAAAGACTGTGGCCTTTCATCCCGACCCGGGGATTTTTGGGGACGGCCTGGGACAGATGTACCTTGGTGGGCAGCCTACCGTGTGTTTGGGTTTACCTTGCAAGGTTTAAATCAATCGATTGTCGGCCTCTCACCGTTATCCGAGACTACTTACTCCACTAGTCATGAGATCCCTAATGATGGAAGTTGATGAATATTATGTTTGATTAATTGTATTGTACAACTTTGTTTGTACTAGTTGGCTAATGTAGTAAAGATTAAACTACTAGAACTTGTGCTAAAATCTTGAAAGTAAGGACATACTCTTTGTTACTTTTTAGCAAAAGCAACCCAGTAGCCAAAAAGCCTTTCATGGTCTAGACTTGGTGAAGTAGTTATCACCAACGGGTAAGTCTTGTTGAGTATTAGTATACTCAGCCTTGCTGTAATATGTTGATCCAGGTAATGCCTTCAGTGATGTGTGGCCCGGAGAGATCCCGCCCGGCTGGGAGCTGGAGTGGGTGGAGGACGACTACTGAAAGCATCATGGATGACCTCCCGTGGTGTCTTCGCTTCCGTTAGTTTAATTTCCGCTGCTTTCGAAAACTCTGAACTATTTCATCATTGCAAAACTATGGTTTGTAATAAATAAACCCCTCGGGGTACGAATTTGGATATTAATGTTGTTGTATCTCTGGACTCGCCTTCGAGTGAGTTTTAATGCATATATTCGATCCTTGTTGGTTTTCAAGTGATTTACCGGGCGTTAACCCGGCAACTAACGACAGAATGATACTTTATTATTGCTTAATGACCAAAGTGGATCGATCTTAGGCGATAGTACGATATTTTCCTGGGCGGGTTGTCACAGCTGCGTCCTCCTCTTCTGGTGGCGCGATGGCAAGGCCGCCAAAGCGCACTTGCCCACCGTCGAGGGGAGCTGCTGGAGTTGCAGGGAGGGGCCGGGGCCAGCCTTCCCTCCCCACGTCGACTAGGGTGACCATGCCAGTAGCTGCAGATGAGTACAATCACCGAGCCTACGGCGAGAATCCCGAGCCCGTGGAGGAGTTGGAGATCGAGGACGACGACGACGTCCGTGAAGACGCAGCCGCGATGTTCGGCATCGATCTCGGTGACAGCCCGATCGATGTTGACGCTGGCGACGGTGGGGTGGACGGTTCTGAGGACACAAATGGTGCCTCATCTGGACCTGGTAAGCTCTCTGCTGCTTGTTGGGAGGATTTCGTTGCGGTCTTCGATGAAAATCAGGTTAGAACTCATGCCATCTGCAAACGGTGTGGTAAGAAATATGTTGCTAGGCATTCGATTGGGACTGGAACCTTGAACAGGCACATGCGGGCATGTAGGAAAAACATGATCATGATCGTAAGGTCCAGTCCAAGCTTTCTTTGAATGCTGATGGGTTGCATAACTGGGTTTATGATGCTTCTCGTGCTCATATTGAACTGTGTCGGTTGATTGCTAGGCTTGATTTTCCTTTAGGGATTGGTGAGACACAGGCCTTTGAGGATTACATTAAGCGCTCTCATAACCCTGCATTTGAAAAAGTTTCTAGACAAACCACCACTAGGGAGTGCAAACTGTTTGATGATGACTGTGCTCTGCTTACAAATTCTATTTTGCCTGCTTATTCATCTGTTTCCTTAACTTGTAACATCTGGTCTGGTAATGCTAAGGAGGACTACATTTCTGTTGTTGCTCATTATGTTGGTTCTGATTAGGAGTTGCATAAAAAGTGATTGGTTTTAGGCTCATTGAAGCATCACATACTGGTGAAAACATAGCTAACAAGATTGCATGTGTGGTTGAGGAGTTCGGTTTAACTGATAAGGTCGTTGTTGTCACTCTAGATAATGCTTCTGCTAATTCTAAGGCTTTTGATATTTTGCAACATGTCTTGTTTGGTTACATGGGCTCTTATCCTGCACCTACTAGGGAAGATCCTCACAAAGTTAAGTACTTGCTTGTGCATCAGCGTTGTGCTTGCCATATCATTAACTTGATTGTTAAGGCTGGCTTGAAGGTGTTCAAACCTGATCTTGAAAGTTTTAGAACTACATTCAACCTTTTGAATTCATCTAATCAAAGAATTGCACTGTTTGCTAATTACTGCAAGGCTCAGGGTGCTAAACCAAGAAAATTTGGCTTGGATATGTATGTTAGATGGAATTCCACTTATTTGATGCTTAAACATATGTTGCTATACAAAGATGTCTTCTCTGTCTGGCTTAATTCTAATTATGGTGACACATTGTTAACTCCACAGAATTGGGATTGTGCTGAACAACTTATGAAATTTCTGGACATGTTTTATGAATGCACTTGTTCTTTGTCTGGTGTTTACTATCCCACTGCTCCACTTGTTTTGCACCATATATTTGAATTTGCCGAGCATTTGCGTAAAGCTGAAAATGATCCTAATTTTAGACACATTGCAATGCCTATGAAACTTAAATTCCTTAAGTACTGGGAAACACCACCACTGCTGTATTCATATGCTTTCATTCTTGATCCTAGAGCTAAGATGAAAGGGTTCTTCAACATTCTTGAATTACTTACTGAGAAAACTGGTACCTTTTATAGTGTTTACTATGGTGATGTGAAAGATGAAATGAGCAGGTTGTATAGCAAATACAAGCAAAGGTATGGTGAAAAGAGGTCTTAAAGGCCTGCAATTCCTAGTGGTGCTCATGCAGGTAAGAGGAAGCGGGCATGGGGAAGGCTCTTTGGAGGTCCTGGAGCATCCCCTGCCTGCTCATCTTCATCTGCTCCATCTGGTCTTAATGAGCTAACAGCATACATGGACAGTGACCCTATCACTGATTATGGAGAAGACTTTGATATTCTGCTAGGTGGCGTGACCACAGGCTAACCTATCCTGTCTTATCAATTCTTGCTCGAGAATGTCCTCTCTGTTCCAGTATCTACTGTCTCCTCTGTCACACCCTGAAATTTCCAATTTCAGGATGTGAATAGAGAGAATAATTAAATAACGATTTTCTCACAATTTTAAAATTTTTCCTACATTTATTTTCTTTACAGGGAATATAGTATAGGAAAAATCCTTTGTTTGATTTTCTAAATTAAATAAAAGGTTGTGAGTGTTGCATTCATGCCGATGCATCTAGTGGTTCTTGATTGCAAAAGGTTTCAAAAAATGCGTTTAGGAGCTGTCCAAACTCTCCTGAGAATTTTCCGGATTTTTCTGGAATTTATTCTCATTTTTCTTGAGCTATTTCTATTTATTAGAAGGCTCTAAAATCTTTTTCATGAGCGCCAAATGCTTTATTTGGATTGTTCATGTCTTAATCTATCTCTAGGATTTTTCCTGGAATTTTTGTGATTTTCTGGGTATTTTTCCGTGCCTTTAAACATTTTCTGGGATTTTCTTGAATTTATTTTGCTCTGGAAAATAATTTCTGAAAAAAAACCTATCCTATCTAGCTGGGCCGAGCCCGAAGGCCCGACCCAGGACCGCGCCGGCCCAGCCGTTGGCCCGCGCGGGGCCCATCCGGGCCCGGCCGCGCGTGCCGGGGGCGCGGGCGCGCCGCCGCCGGACCCTAGGCGTGCGTGCTCGGGAGTCCTCGCTTCCGCGCCTATTTAAGGCCGCGCGCTCGTGCCGCGCCCGCGAACCCTAGACCCGCGCCTCGCCCTCGCAGTGTCGCACCGCCGCCACCCCCGCATGGGTGCCCGAGCCGCCGCCGGCGTTGACCGCGAGCGCCGGCTGCCCCCGCCCCTCTCCTCCGAAGGCAAGCCCACCATCTTGTTCCTCTCGAGCTCTTCTTTCAATTTTGCACCACGCCCGAATTTCTTGGTCGTCGGAGCGCCGGTGAACCGGTCGGATAGTCCACCGCCCCTCCCTGTTCGCGCCTCTAACCAGAGGAAGAAGAAGGCCGGCGGTTTTGCAGTAAGACCCCTGCCTTTTCCTGTAACTGTTAGATTTGTTCTTGTGTCTTCCAGATCTTGCACGTGACCCCCTAGATCTATTAGATCCCTGCAACCAGATCCGTCCCAAGCACTTTTTCAGATCTAACCCCGAGTTTTATCCTTTTCACGAGCACTGTTTACTGTGTCTCGGGAATCTTTTCAGCTACTCCCTGAAATCTATAGTTAATCGCGACGAGGTCCCTGTAATCTTGTTTTGCTGATATCATTTTCGTTTTAGCTCCGATTTCATCTGTTCAAGTTGCGTTAGATTCATAATAATGTAAAGCACGCGTTAGTGGTGTGTTTTCACCATGTTTTGTTTTCTGAAAATAAAATTAATATTAATTTTGATTAATGTCTATTTACACATGCCTTTTATAAACAAAAGTAAAATAGATCTATATGTCGTTTTCACAAGCAAATTTAATTTGATTAATGTTTCTATCACATGTTTTTATACATAAAAGTTAATTAGATCTTTATCTCGGTTTTCGTAAACCAAATGTTAATTTGTTAATATTTAATAAATCTTTTCTAATTAAAATTTGATTAGGCTTTTACATCGACTTTTATAATAAATATTAATATGATTAATGTCAATACCATAATGTTTTTAATAATAATACGATCTACTCGAATTATAAAGTTTTGTTTAGATTGTTCATATAGTTTAATTTTTCTAAATTAAATGTTTAATCGGTTTAATTCATATATGAATCTTTATTAATAAAACTTGACTAGTTCTTTACACCGGTTTCATAAATAAAGTTTAATATTGCATTAATGTCAACATAGGGTATTTTATTTCTGAAATATCCTTTACATTTATTTTGTTAATTAAAATGAACCCAGCTCATAGCCTTGCTCTCTCATTTATGCAAAACGTTTGTTAGACGTTCTTTTCTCAACTCAATCTAAGTGTGATCTTTCCAGTTCATGCTCAATCTTCCGCGACCATCTCTTTAAAGCTAACCAAGCCTTTCCAAGCACCCTTTGTGTGCTTTAGTGATCCATCTAATCAAGCCTATCCTTTAGTGCGTTCTTTTAAAGTTTTCTTTTGATTGGTGCTTTGTTCTTAGTATATGCATGTTTGTTGCTTTGTGTATGTTTGTGCCCGATGATTGATGCGCTTAGAGTGAACGCCGTTCGAGAAGCTTTGAAGAGCTTGAAGTTGAAGACTCTGAGCAACTACTCTCTGGTTAATGGCAAGTGTGTCCTTGATCTTTTGTCCTAAGAATTATATTTAATCACTCATTGCTTTGCTTGCATTAATTTTGATGGGTTCCTATTAAGGATTACCTAGTTTTTTATTGTCATTCCTTGTTAACCTGGGTTTACATTTATGTTGGGTAGCTATGCTTAGTTGCTATACCTGAGTTATGGTGGTTTTAATGAACATAAATGATGAATCATGTTATACCTTTATGCTATATCTTTGGATGTTTAATACAAGACCATATGTTTAATCGGAACATGGAGAACCACCCAGGACAACAGTGCAACCACAAGGACTATATGGCTCTGGTCTTGGCCGAGTAATTAGGGAAGTCTTTGTGTGGTTATTACTCGCATAGTAGGTTGGGGACGGAGGAATGCTTTTATGGCTCTTCTATTCCGGAGTGGTATTGGAACGGAAGACTCTATGGCTGACCGTCCGTGAATAAAAGTGAGGTATGAAAGATAGCCTCTATGACATACTACTATGGACTAATACGCACGGGAGGACTCTTTGTAAAGGCCTCGTAGCGTCCCTATGCAATCACACCTCGGTAGTGTGGTATGATGCTTGGCCGGCATCACATGGTTGGGTTTAAAGTTCTTCGGGACTTTTACGCGACTTGTGGGTAAAGATGTACAACCTCTGCAAAGTGTAAAACTAACCGATTAGCCGTGCTCACGGTCAAGAGCGGCATGGACCCTCACATGATAATTGAACTTGAAGATGGACTTAAATCGTGCTCTCTGGTTATGCTTGCCATATGCTTATGGCGTATCTTATCTATCTCTTTATGATAATCGTGGGTTGGTATAAACTTATACTTTATTAGTAATCAGGTGCTGATAAAACTTGACCAACTAAAATTGCTTAAATGCTTAAAGCCCAGTCCACTATAAAGCCTTTGCATTCATATCTTTTTCCCACACTTGCTGAGTACGACAAGTGCTCACCCTTGCTATAAACATTGTTGCTCAGAAGGAGGAAGCTACTCTGAAGTCTTGTGAAGATGTTGCTGGTTCTAGGAGTACGCAACCCCCAGTCGACTGCCTGTGATGTTTGGAGCCTCTGTGTCCAGGATTAAGCGTAAATCTCTGATAATCTTTCTTTTTCTTACGTGATACTGTTTCTGTATACACTTTTATGTCACTATGTGCATGAAACTTGATCCTGGCATGCATATAGGTTTGCACTTGGTTTTCTTTGGAAAATCGGGTGTGACATCCTCCGAGTCTTGTTTCAGCTGTACTGCTAGGATACTCGAAGACCGGCGTCGATGGTTGTTGCCTGAGCATGTGGAAATGCTCACCTGTCTGAATGACTAGGACCTAGTAGCAAGAAAGGAGCAACATGCTTCTGAGGACACTGACCTGGAGGCGTTGTTCGAGAGCATGTACCTAGATGATGGAAGCGAGGGCAGTAGCGCCGACGATTCTACTTCTACTGCTGCTGGCTAGTGGTAATGGTGATGATGGACAACTGGAGTGGTGAGTATACTGATCAACTGTTTCATTTGCTGTTTACATTTTGGCTAAGTAGTGATCACTGATCAGCCAATGCTTGATTTTTGCAGGCACTTTTGGAGTCCAAGGAAGTGGACTGAGTACTGGACTATTGGACTTCACTTCAGACTATTCAGTACTCGATACTTCACTTCACTATGTTGAGTTCTGGTGATCTGGTCTGAGTAGAAACTAGAGAGTAGTCAGTAGTGTGAGATGAGTTAATTGTGAACTTTGCCACTCTGGTTGGCTTTTGTAATAGACTTAAAGACATTGACTGTGCTGGTTGTACTCTTTTTTCCTTTCTGGGGTGTGACAACCCCACCCGAGATAATTCCGTACTATCGCCTAAACCACTCCTTTTGATCATTAAGCGATAATAAAGAATCATCCCGTTGAGTGTTGCCGGGTTTACACCCGGTAAATCACTTGGAAACACAGAGAGGATCGAACGTATGCATTAAAACTCCCGCGAAGGAGAGTCCAGAGTGCCTTACAAATTAATATCAAATCCCTGTAGGGTCCATTATTACAACCATAGTTCTTTGACATGAAAGTAAATAGTTCAGAGTTTATTGAAAACAACGGAAGTACTAATAGCGATACGATATGCCATCACAGGAGGCCATCCGTGATGCCATTACTCGGCGTCATCATCCACCCATTCCAGCTCCCAGCCGGGTGGAATCTCACCAGGCCAAACAACTTCACCTGAAAGCAACAATTATAGCAAGGTTGAGTATACTAATACTCAGCAAGACTTACCCGACAAAAGTTACCTCTAGACATGTAGGTTTTTGGCTGGTGGGTTTGTTTTGCCAAAAAGCAACTAGGATCATGGATCCTTACTTTCAATATTTTAGCTCAGATTCTGGTGAGATTATCATTACTAGGATGAGCAACTACTACAATCAAGAATTGTATAATACAATTAATTCACGTAGAAGATTTCACATAGTTCCATCATTAAGGGATATCATGGCTAGATGATTAAGCAGTCTCGGATAATGGTGAGAGGCCGACAATCGATTGATTGACAAACCTTGCAAGGCAAACCTAAATACACGGAGCGGTGCCCCAACAAAGCCGACACCGACCAAGCGGTTCCCATCGATCCTCGGTTCGGGATAGATATTACAGTCCCGGGTACAAGGCTATCTGGTATGCCCCCACTCAGTACATCCAGCCTCACACAAGTACCCCCCTCCCGATAATGAGCCGAGCAGGTGAATGCTCGAGATTAGTAATGGAAAATCCCTTGCCGCCTCACTTAGGTACTAGGCTCACTGGTCCCATGCCCGACAAGTGCTTAGTACGTTCAAAAGCTTAGCCCACGAAGCCACTGGACCAGAGCCCAAATCCCACGCTCTTACCAGATGAGTAATCCATTTATAAATAGGGTGATTCCAAAAAGGAAATCCCATTCTCGCGAGTGATGAACATCACTCGACTTTTACCGGGTCCTTAGGGCATAGCAACTAACGACCTAGCATACTAGTAAAAGAACATAGGCACCTAGGGATCATGCAACTAGGGTTTCATTCAATTCCTGAACGTAAATGCACATAGAATAACAAAGATAGTTGCATAATTTTAAATAAAATAGGGGTTAATGATAAAACCGAGGCTTGCCTTCGTTGGCACAAGCAGTTAGACAAACTTCCGGACTTTGGCACAGGTCTTGCTCTACGGTGACGTAGTGCACGTTTCCTCCTGCTCCCTCGTTCACGTCCACTGGCACGAGCGTGTAGCTACCGTCGGGACTTCTACACGGGGATGCAAATGCAAGACTTAAGTGACCATTTGATTTAGTTAATTTCAAACCAACTTATGACAACCATGGGGTGCATGGTTGACCACATTCACCTAGATAATAATACACTCAACATACTCTTCCTATAAAGGAACAATATGCGTTGCTTTATTATCTAGACTTTTTAATAGTAACTGTGTACATATATATACAAGTAAATTACTTTAATTCTCACAAAACAGCAAGGGGTTGGTTATAAACTTGTTAACAAGTTTCTCAACACAAACATAAAGTCCTCAGCTAAGAGTTGTGATTTTCTAATTCACTTCACTATTAAACCTACAAAGGCTTCTTCACATTAATGCACAAAAATAAATCATAAAACACCAAGAGTGGTGTCCTCTGATCTCAATAAGTCTAATACAAGCTACCGATCACACATGCACACCTGCTGAAGCAACAAAAATAAATATATCAATTATAGCATTTCTATTCACCAAGAACAAGATAAATGCATATAAAAATAAATAAAGCACTTCTGGACCCAAACTTCCTTCTACACATTCTCTGGTCTAAAACCAGTCTAGGAAACCAACAAACACATCTATATCCTTTATATATCTTGATCTACACATTTATGATTAAAAACAAGAATAAATCAGCAAATAATATTTCTAAGAGAGATAAAATCATGATAAATTCACCAGAGGTGCATTTCAACACTACAAGACTATAGCCAGAAGTAGGCCTAAAACATAATTATATTTTAAGCTACAAAAATCATTTAGGAAGATTTGTCAATATCACAAGATAATTTATATAAAAAGATTCCTTCATTAACTTTGTGCAATTTTTGGCACAGGACCTAGACATGCTAGTGCTCACAACATATCCAAAATCCAGCTCAAGATCATGTATGTATTTTGCAGAATCACAGATCTAGGTATTTCACATTTCAATTTTTCAAGCAAAAACTAAAGCTCAAAAGTATATATATGTTATGGAAAAGTTGTAGTTCTAGTTACACGGAGCACAACAAAATTGGGTTTGCAATTTTTGGATTTTTCTGTGATTTTATACGATTTTTCAAAGTTGCAGCTAAAACACACAAAGGAGTGAAGAATCATTTTGCGAGTGGCCCCCTGGAAAGATCTGGGAGTTCACAACAAGGTCCTCGGTTTGCACAAAACTCCCTGGACTTACTTGGGGCCCTACAATGTGGCCCTTGGGGCACCGGGGCGGCGCGGCCGGCCGGATTCCGGCGAGGCCGGCGGCGGCGGCGGCGGTGGCGGGTAAGTGGGGGAAAGGGGTCTAGGCGTTGCATAGGCTTGATTTGAGTGCTCACCCGTGGCGGAACTCGTGCCGGCGGGCGGCCACGGCGGAGACCGGCGGCGGAGGCCGCTGGAAGCTCTGCTCCGACGAGCTGGTGGCTCGGCCTGAGCAACGAGCGACAGAGGGAGCTACTGGGGATCCTAGGGCAGGCAGGAGCAACACGCGTTGGCGGTGCAAGCGGTCGGAGGGTGGAGCTCGCCGTGGGCACCACTGGCGGTGGCAATGGCGGCTCGGTGTCTGGGCAATGCGTGCGGCGGCGAGCTTAACTCCTTTTATAGGCGCTCGTACCTTGTGGAGGGGGTCACGATCGTCCAAGGTATGGGTGCTACAAGGCGGTGGCGAGGCGCGACGGCATATAGCAGCCCAGGGGCGGCGCGGCGCGCGTACGACGACGTCGCGGTTGGCTGGTCGGCGCGGCGTGCCGACGCATGGCGCCCGGGGAGAGGACCGGGACGGTGGTTCACAAGGGCGGCCCACGACGCATGGACCGGCGGGCCGAAGCCGGCCTCGGCGTGCGTGTCCGGCGGGGCCGCGCGCGGGTCGGTGCGCGACGCGCGGCGTCGCGCGCGACGTCGCGCGCGTGGTCGCGGTCGGCCCCGTTCAAATTTTGCTTGGCCCTGTTTGAACGGCTTTTTCTCCAAATTTTTGAACTGAAGTGGGCAAACAGCTGAATACCAAAGTTGTAGATCTTGCATTTCTCCACAACTTTTGTAAAAGGCATAGTGTCTTTTTCTCCACCCTTTGTGCACAAAAGGCATGCCAAGTTGGCCGTTTTCTGGGCGCCAGTGAATAGTGACTCAGGGCGTTGGCTTGCATTTTTCACCTATTTAGGCTTCAAATCTCAAATGCCACTCAACATGAAAGTTGTGTCCCTCGACAAAACACACAACTTTTACATTGGGAGATTTTGAAGTGTTTAGGTGAATTTTGGAGAACGCGGCAAAAGTTCTGGCTGACATTGGAGGGCAAAGGGGTGCTCAAGGGTTTTGAGTAGGGTTTGACCAAGGGTTGACCCAAAGGAATCATTAGGGGTCATTGGTGATGTTTTCGAGGTGATGGCCCAGGTTGACCGTCGTTTGACCAAAGTCAACTCAGTTGACCGGTTCATTAGGGTTAATAAACCCGACTGAAAACCTGGGGCGTCACATGGGGTTTCTCACAAGGGTGAGTTTTACCCAGAAAGGTTTTTAATGAGGCAACATTGCACAAAACAGCTCATTTAGTCATTTTGATGATCATTAGTTATTTCCATATGAATTCTTGTGTCTGTATTTGTTTTCTTCCTGAGTTTGCGATTTGTAGCTGTTATCTTATTTCCATATGATCATTGTTTGTTGTTTGATAGTTGATATTAAACCTGTCGGGCCATAGGCGGCATGGCAAGGCCACATTGGCTGTGCCCCATGGGCGGCACGACATGGATATTCAGCCCATGTACCGTGTTGTGGGCCGATGACCTGGCCCATGGCACGGCGAGGCACGGCGACACGGGGAGGCACGGAGGAGTGCCGTGCCAGCACGGCACGCCTGTGCCGCGTGCCGTGCCGGCACGGTGGCCATATATAATCAGAACTATAGAGAGCACGCCTAAAACCAAGTAGGTTTTTTTCATTCGACATGTTAACTAAAGCTTGAAACATTGGCAGGTAATCCTCCTGCATGGTTGCATGTTTTTGTAAGGTAGGAGGCAACTGGCTTCTGCGGCATCAAATGCCCGTTACTCAGATCAGTGATGTTGCTTCACGGCATCTTTAGAACACAGGCGTTTCTTGCCTCACGGCAGCTTTGGAACTCTCAGGCATTTGTTGCTTCTCAGCTTCTTTAGAACTCTCAGGATTAACTTTATATGCTTCCTTAGCCTTCGTGGTCAATAACTTCAATGTTATTTCTGCATCAGCCATAACTTCACGGGCCCAAACCAGCTCCCTGTAGACTGACACACAGGTTCGTTTCCGAAGTATACCATCATATATTCGGATCCATCATTCTTCAGCTTTAATAGCTCATCTTCTGAGAAGTTCTGAAATAAACAAGCATTTGGCCCCTTAATTGCCACTGCTCAAAGTTTTTTACGCAATATTCTTGTAGAATTTTTTCTGTTAATCATCTGTCAACCACGTAATTTGTGTTGGTGTACCTCCCTTCAATCCAAAAGAATTTTAAAAAACACTTAGGGCTAGTTCGTTTCCACGAGATTCGATCCGGACGGAAATGACAAATACTATAGAAAAATCAATATAGATAATATAGAGATCCAGATTTATTCCGGTTCGAAAACTAATTTACTCATCATGATAAGCATAACAAGGAATCAAAGAGCCGGATTGATTCCACCCCTCTTGACTAGTGGATTAATTCCGAGTCTCTTGATGTCCATATCATGAGTAAATTGGTTTCCAACCCGGAATAAATCTGAATCCCTTATAGCAGTTATCATGATTTTCTTGTTATATTTATCAATTCCGACCGGATCCAATCCCGTGGAAACGAACTAGTCCTCAGTGGTCATGTTCCCTCAATACTACAAAAGAATAAATAAACACTTAGTGTTCGTGTACCTTCCCTCAATCCAAAAGATTTTTTTAAGAAAAATAAAATAACGATGATCATGATGCAAATCACTTCTCTGTTTCACTGGACACTAAGCAACATAAAACGACATACTCCCTCCGTTTGATATTAATTGTGATTTTGACTTTTCTAAATATATTCATTTTGCTATGCACCTAGATATATAATCATGTCTAGATACATAACAAATAGAATGTAAGTCAAAACCACAAGTAATATGAAACAAAGGGAGTAGATATGAAGGAAGGAAAGGTGTACTGACGAAATGACGATCATTGCCATATCATCCTTGACAAAATTCGCCCAGATGTTCTACAGGGAAGAGACAGCGTATCCAGACAAAAAAAAAGGTTAATGACAAGGCATGATCAAGTGAGCAAGCAAGTACGACATCGGTATGAAGAAGGACGGAAGGGTACCTCCATGGCGTTTGGTAGGAACAGTTGGACGCCAACAAATCTGAAAACGGTGAAACCGGAGGGCGTCTCGAACAGCAGTAAGATCAGACCATTGTTCCCTTCCCCCAGCTCGTCAAATGCGGACACAGAAGTCAACCAAGCAAAATCGTCAGGCAATCCCGGTAGTTACAAAGGGGGAAAACTAGCACAGAACGATCGGCCAGTCAGATGCCCCTTCCCAGCTTGGTTGGGACTTCGACTTTGCGAGTCGGGGATTTTGAGAGGAGGATGGCTGGCGGCGGGCAAGAGGCTCACTGCGGCAGATGTCCGGCTTGGGAGGGCATTCCGGAGGAGAGGAATGCCCTTGACGCTTCTTCCTACCTTTCCGCACCATCGAGGTCACGGCCTGGCTGAAGTGCAGAGCGCGATGGGGACGCAAGATCAGATCACCAGCGCCAGCGAGGGTGCAGCGGCAGCGTGCGTCTATGTGTGCTCCCGTGCCGGACGGCCGGCGCTACATCGGGAGCTATAGACTTCGCATTTACGGTAACAAACCCATAGACTAGATTATCTTGCATGTAATTTCGTTTGTTTGTTGCCTTTTCAGCAGTTAACCTCCCTCGAGTGGGGAGAGTCATGTTTTCTTTAATGGGCCAAGAGATTAAGAAAAGGCCCAAAATAGCATATGCCAACCCGGCCGGGCCCAAACGATTTATTCGGCTCGTTTTTTCCACAACTTCTTTTTTTACATCAATGGGGAAAAGTCGTTACGGCCCTGAAGTACCATACCGCTAAGCAAATGGTTCGGCAACGGACGAGCGGTGGCGAGGATCGGAGGATCACCGGAGCTCGGTGGGGAGCGCCCTCCTCCTGGCGGCCTCCTCCCAGTTGAGCGGCACGCGGCCCTCGCGGTCGCTGCTGAGCCGCTCCTGCGCGCCGCCCCGGAGTTTCTCCAGCCGCAGCGCGTCGCTCTGGTGCATCATGAACACCTTGAGCACGTTCAGCAGCGCCGCCGCCAGCCACAGCAGGCTCCCCAGCAGGCACAGCGACGCCCAGCTCCGCCCCTGCGCACGAAAAAAAAAGGCAAATGCCCAGATCGCCCGGTCACGGTCAGTTACGTCAGTCGTCGATCGGCACCTACTCGCTTGTCGGCGCGGCGGTCGGATGAAGCGGCTTACCACTAGGACGGCGGGCTCGCGGCGCCAGCTGCCGGAGACGCCGCGGCGGTTCAGGACGGCGGCGACCAGGAACAGCAGGCTCCCCAGCAGCGTGGGCACCTGCACGCTCGTCTGTAACAGCTGCGCCCGGCCGTCGGCGCGCTCGTACACCTGGCACGAGTTGAGCACCGAGCCCAGCTGCCACAGCAGCGCCGCCGCGAGCAGCATGTTCGCCGCGTGCTTCTCCCTCCCGTAGCTGTACCCTGCACTGTCGCCCTGTAGTGCGTGTCCGATCAACAATAGCAGTAGGGGGGAATCATATCGTGTCTGACGACGTACGGGAAGAACCGCTCGTGCGCGCGCGTACCTGGAAGACCAGCAGCGCCAGGCCGGCGACGGCGAGGACGCACCCCGCCGCGTGCAGCGCCGGCACGAGGAACTCGACGAGCCCGAGCTGGGCGTCGTACCGCGCCAGACCCATGCGCCAGTCCACGCCGGCGAGGTGCGCCGCGAGGTCGTGCGCGTTCACGACCGCGACGGCCGCCAGCGCCACCGCGGCCACGACGAGCCCCGCCCTGGCCGCGCCGCCCGCCGACAGCGCCGCGAAGCCCGCCACCAGGAGCAGCGCGGCGAACGCGTACACCCCCGCGTTGATGTACTCCCACCGGCGCACCGCCAGCGCCGGCCCGTACAGGCGCGCCTCCCTGGCCGTGGCGAGCTTTACCATGGCCGGACGCCGGACCTTGGACCCGGATCGATGGCTGGGCCTGGGCTGCGATGTGACGCGAAATGGGGAAGGCAAAGCTCCTTGTCTGGCGCTCCCTGAACGAAGCAGTTGGGCGATGTGGCCGGGTTAATGCGGCTTGGCTTCAAGGGAAGGGGGGGTCACAGTGGAGGTGGGTGCGGAGACGGGCTCCGGGGGGCACCACCAGTCACCGGTGGCCGCGTACGTGGCGGCGTGCATGGCGCCGTGAGGTCTGCGCCCGGACGAGAAGTTGGGACTTGCAAGCTTGGCATCTTGTGTCACCCGGACGAACACTTTGCAGCACGAGGACGTGGTCCGTTACACCTGGCAAGAATAATAGGACCCTGTTTCGCACAACTCAACTTCACCTGTTTTTTAAAAACTACTTCACGAGGAGAAGCTCGGTCATATTCTGAATACTAGGGCCTTATTTGGCACAACTCAACTTCCAAGTAGAGCTGTTTTTTAAAAACTACTTCATGAGCAACTTCATGAGCGGTAGAGAGCCATGTTTTTGCAGCTTCACCGTGTGCTTAACTTTGTGAGAGCGAGTTTTCAGAGAAGCTGACCATAGAGCTGGGCAGAGAGCTGACCGTTTGGCTATTGAAGTTGTGAAGCTGCTCGCGAAGTCGCTCATGACCCTAAATTTGTCAGCAGTTGTTTCAAATGCTGAGCGAGAGCCCGAGAAGAAGCACGGATTTAATTTGGTCGTCATGGGGCATGGCCGCATGGGCTCGTGGTTCAGAAACTGGATCGACACCAAATCCATGGCAATGAAATTTATTGTTCAGACTTGGCACCTGAGAAACTGCTGGATAAGCATAACTTACATGGAAATGAAATTTTTGTTCCGTAATTGAGAAGAATTGTCTGGATAAACACCACTTAAAACGGAAATGAAATTTCGGGATCTATAAGGCTGCAGAAATGTGATGATACATGTATACGCCAGTGTAATGTATTGTAAGAATTACACGCGAGGTCTGCAATACAACCTCACTCCAATAAACTCACTCATTGTCATTACGACTCCCACGCACACACCATTCCTGTATATGTACATGTTTTCTAGTATAATCCGGAGTGATTTCAGGACAGTGCGATGGACTGTGCAGTAGTGCAGAGACTGCAGGGTAGCGGAGGCAGAAATATATACAGCAGAGTGTACTAGCAGTGCTGCTATACAACACCGGCATGCGTCGATCGTATGCTATGGTACACGGCACGAACGCGATGAGCTCGATCACATGTACCTGCGCAGGTACTCCACCCGGGTGGGGTGCTTGAGCTTCATCAGGGCCTTGAGCTCGTACTTGCGGACCATCTCCCGGGAGATGTTGAGGTTGCCGGCGATCTCGCTGAGCGTGCGCTTTCCCCGGCCGTCGAGCCCGAACCGCTGCCTGATCACCATGCTCTCCTTGGGCTTCAGGGAGTCCAGCTGCATGCGCGTCCATTCAGAACTTTCTTGTTACACTGATCCATCTCGAGAGGCTGATCGATGCTCATCATCATGCAGAGAAAAGAGAGAGAGGGGAAGAAGACTCACAAGGTCGTCGATGGCGAGGCGGAGCAGCGTGTTGTGCTTGCCGGCGTCGACGCCGATGGCGTCGTCGTCGGTGACCTCGTTGATGAGCTCCTCCTGCGTCACGCGGTTGCGCGAGTGCAGCGAGTAGGTGGGCCTCGTCATCCGCAGCACGTCGCGGTACCTCTGCTGGGAGATGCCCACCCTTTTGATCACCTCCTCGTCCGTGGGCGCCCTCCCGAGCTCGAACGACAGCTCCTCCCGGGCCTTGCTGATCTCCTGCCTCTCCTGCACACACACCCACACCGTTTCGTTCGACGCAATTGTTCAGAAACTGTTTGTATCCTCTGATCCCAAGCCATGATTCTCAAAAGAAATTGCAGGTTTGTTGGCATCGTCGTTAGTTACCCACCGATTCCATGGCGAAGGGGAAGCGCGTGAAGTTGGAGAGCGTCATGGCGCGGACGATGGAGTGGCGGATCCAGAAGAGCGCGTAGGTGGAGATGCGGAAGCCGCGCTTGGGCTCGAACCGGTCGATGGCGGTGATGAGGCCGTTGGCGCCGGCCTGGCAGAGGTCGTCGAACCTCTCGTCGGTGGCCATGTCCGGGTAGTACTTGTTAATGGCGTACAGGACCAGCCGGAGGTTGTGCTGCAACCCAACAACCAATCGGTGAGTGAGCTCTGTGCTGTGCAGTACCAGTGTCTGAAGTTTCAGTTTCAGAGGTGGCAAAATGGGTGTGACGACATGCCGCTGTGTTACCTTGATGACCTTGTTCCTGGCGGCCCGGCCGACGTCGAGGCGGCGGCGCAGCTGCTGGACCGTCATGCCGGTGGCCTCGGCGAGCTCGGCGTCGGTCGGATCCCGCTGCAAGTCCTCACGCAAGCTCTCTTGCACTTCGAAGATTGCCTGGAACAGTAATAATCTCACTCATCAGCCTCTAATCAAGTAATAATTCCTCTTCTATAAACTAAATGAAGAAAGATCAAAGGTATCAAGGATTACTCGCCTTCATTGGCTGCATGGTCTTGAAGAGGCGCGCGCTCTGCGCGGAGTTGAGCACCGGTGGGATCTTCATGCGCTTCCAGTCGAGGCTGCCCATGTCCGTGGACACCGAATGTTCCCGGAGCAGCATCTCCTCGAACTCCCGCTCCTCCTCCATCTTGCCGCTGGCGTCTCCCTCCTTCTGCTTCATTTCCACCCTCTTCCCAAGGTCCATCCTCCTCCCGCGCTTCCTCCGCCGGCTCCTCACGATCACCGTGTTCCTGCCCTGCACACGCCATACGCACGCAGATGGCGATTAATTAGTTGGGGTCGCTGCAGGAATTAGCAGCTGGTCGAACCGCTGATGCTCACCACTCTGCCCTTCCTCTTCTTCTTGTCCTTCTCGGCCTCGTCGTCCTCGCCGTGCTTCTCCTCGACCACGGCGGGGCTGAGCTTGTAGATGCTCTCCAGCGCGGCCGCAACCTCGTTGTAGTCAGTCCCCTCCCCTTCCCCCTCCTCCGCCGCGGGGACCCTCGACGGGCGCTGCGGCGGGGGGAGCTTGGCCGTGCGCTGCTTCTCGGGCGACGCGACCGCCGAGCAGCTGGTGGACGGTGCCCGCCGCGGCGGGCCCTTGAGCGCGAGCACGGCGGGGCCGGACCGCCGCGGCCCGGCCGCGCGGCGGCTCCCGGCGGCGACCGGCCGGCTGGGCGTAGTCACGGTGGACGTCATGGCTGGCGGGCTACCTAGCTAGATCGACTGCCTCGATCTCTAGAAGCTTCTTGTGGCGCACAGGCGTTCAGCTCGACTTGCTCCGCTGTCGCTGGTGACTGGTCGTGTGGAAGCGATGCGGCGCCGTGCAAATGGCGTGGACGGGATCTCGAGCCAGGTGCGCGGCTGCGCGCCATATATGCGGGGAGGGGCGGGGGCGCGCGACGGCGGCCACGAGCCGCGGTGCCGCATCCGACGGCCGGGACGCCGCCATACGGCGGATCAGGCGGCGGGGAGGGCGGGTGCTTGGCGCGGAGCGGGGCGGAAGATGCGTGGGGAAACTGGGGCCTGGGGGCCGCTGCGTGGATGAGGCGGCCGCCACGCGGACGCGCGCCATAAGCCGCGCGATATTTCTTCAGCGATCTCCCGGTGGGCTGGGCGCGTGGGGGCCACCCATCAGCGGGAGCGGGAGACGTGGAGCCGTCTGGTGCACGAGAAATCCAGAGAACTCCGGTGGGCCCGTCGGTTTGGGCCTGAGTGGACTCACCCTCCGTGTGTCGTCCACGAGAAATTTGCTAGACACGCACGCACGACGACGGAGGGAAGGGAAATGTTACGTTCACAAGGAAGAAAATTCGTCTCGGCTTGGATGAGCCCCCCACGCGTGCGTGACCGCAGGAAAACCAACGAGTTGTTGCAATGGAAAATCTGTGAACACATCAATTTATTTTGGCCAAATTGACAGCGGAGTTAAACTGACGTCGGTGACTGCAGCCACAGGAAAATTTTGCTATGGAAAAGGGAAAAGTACGTCAAAACAAAAAAAAAATGATGTCCAGTTGTTGCATGTCACGTTGCTACTGGGAAACAAAAGAGTAGATCATAACAGGTTAACCAAATCGGTGGGAACCGGACCATTAGGCGGTAACCGGTCTAACCGGTCCGACCAGGTTCCTAAATCAGCCGGTTTTCTAACCCTAACGGAAGCAAATCGATCACCTTAGTTAGACCGGTTTACCATCCCTTTCTTTCGCGTTTTGAAAGCGCTATTGTTCCGGTTTTTGGATCGCAGAAGGAGCCCACAGTGGTGCTTCTTGTCATCTAGCTTGCGTGGTCGACTTGCAAGATCATTCAAATCCACCTCTATAAATGATCATAGTTTTCGAAACCATGAAAATATCCATCAAAATACCCGTCTGCCAATTTCTACACAAGACATGAACAAATGCATATTTGATCTGTTCAAGTGCAAACTCCACAATTTCCCACTGCGACTTGAATGACCTTAAGCGACAAACGACTTGAGAACGGAGATGAACTAGTAAACGTGTGAGGCTCTGAGCAGTACTCCTCCAGGCTCCAGAAACCACAGGTGCAATTATTCAAAAAGAAAGAAAGAAAGAAACCACAAGTGCAATTCTACGTTGATGATAATTTGAGAACATTTCGATCGAATTGAACAACACCTTATTACACGCTGACAAGACTTTTGTGTTGGATCAAGAACATGCCCGCTAATAAGGCGATTGCACCGAAATCATCTTCCACGACGAAATCTTCTTCTCATGGAGGCTCCATAGGCCGTCATGCGCATCCGGTAAGACTATGTACATGGAATGTCTGGGCAACTGGGGGCAGGGGCATGCTCCTCGCCAGGAGGGCAGCGGGCATCCATTGTCTTGGCCGGCACAACATGGAAAGGGGGCGCGCAGTGTCATCTTTGCGCACCTTGAACCTGCCGTGCGTCTCGACGAACTGCTCTTCATCGCTGCAGATGAACTTTGCGTCAACGGTACGGTGCTGCCATCGAGCCGGCGGAACGACATGCTGTCCTCCATGTTCCTGCGCTTGGCCGCGAATGACCTCTCCAAATGGCCATCGATGGAGAAGGTGCATAGTGTACGGTCGGTTTTTAAACTGCTGCGGGTGTGTCATCTCGTTCAATATCTAAAATAATTTTGAATTTCAAATTTTAAAATCTGTTAACATACGCCACAATAGAATGTTTTTTCCGACTCCTATAAAATTAGGAGTGTGGATTAGAAGTTGTTGAAGAAGTATTTTGTTACCACCTTTCTAAAAGATCAAAGATTATAAAAAAGGATTTAAGGAACTCTTTGAGATGCCCCAATCTACTACTCTCAAGGGCATAGCTTTCACGCTTGGGGTGACTTGCCGTCGTGCAAAAACCTTCTGCTTGCTGTTTTGGTTGGATTGGGCCCCTCACAACTTTCGGCCCAGTCGTTGGAAAGAAGTGTCTGTATTATTTAGAGATTTATCCTTGCCGTTTAGAGATTTATTTATCCTTGCCAGGGGGCAGGAGCGCTCATTTCTTACTCGCCTTTCCGACAAATGCCTGGCGTGCCGAATTTCAAGGTACGTGGCAAGCAATCTCTAATAACAACACGTACGAGTAGGTAGTAACACATTTGAAGCGACAGGCTATGCATGGAGCGACAGGCTATGCAAGATTTTTAACTTGTTTTTTTTTCACCAAAGCATGTGACTGCTCATTCTAAAATGAGCCAATTTCCTGTCGTCTCCTCGTACTGTTCGTCAGTTCGTTTCCTTTCCTTGGTCCTACGTTCTCTGCTCGACTCCGCAGCACAAAGTTCAGGAACGTGCTGTACTGCTACAACACCACCAAGGCGGCGGGGCCCCTACTCCGGTGAGTTGCCGCAGCTGGCGGTGCTTCCACTGTCTCCTCAAGTCAACGAGACGAAGATCAGCGGTGTCAGCGGTCACATGGATCCCCGCGGAGGGTGCAGCACATCGGTCTGTTCAAAATGACAGCAAGATGGACTTCAGATGGAGGACAACATCTATATATCGATGTGCATTTCTGATGGTGTTCCGATCCAGCCACCGGAATTTCTCTGTTCGGCGCCACCGAGTGGCCATGTTCCTTACGCCAGAGAGAACCGTATCTGCTCCATACACCGCCGGTGCCATCAGAGGGCCGAGAGAGCACCGAGCAAGCTCGGCACGGTGCGGCAGCTTCACCGTGCGAGGCAGCAGCGCGCCGGCACATCATCGCGGGGGTTAGGCAAGCCGCAGGCCTGCAGCATTGTCTGACGAATTGAACTTGCACCTTAGAATTGCTGAGGTTGAGATGCTGCGTCGACGTGACTGATGAACGGTTGGGAGGACCTCTTGGATTCCTGAAAGATTAATATTCAGATTCAGAATGTGAGTGTTGTCTCTGCACTGCAGCAGATCCTCAATATGAGGAGAATTTGCAGGGTTCTAATGTTTTATGACTTCACACGAAGGGTACACCGAATTCACACGATTTGCACGGTTCAGTTTCAGTTCAAATCGATTGACACTGAACTGCTGAACCCAATCTGCTTAAGAGGTGAATACAGGTACTTACAGAAGAGAATCACAGCACACCAAATTCACAAATCACTGTTCCCCATACAGCTGCACACACACGCACACACCGTACAGCAAACCACAAATTTTAGGAGCAAAAGTGGGCCTCTTCTTCATCAGCTCCCAGTAGCACCTCAGAGTGAGGAGGGCATCTGAGGCAGCCTGATGTCCCTCACCTTCTCTCTTCACCCCAAGCCTGAAAGCTATGCCCTCGAGTCCAGGAGGGACGTGACCCTTGATGCATCTCGAATAAGTGGAGAATACCTTGCAGTCGTATGACCGTGGGAAGATTGTTCTGAAGTGGTTCAAGAACATGTCACGCCTTACTGGAAGATCTTCACCTGTCAAGAAGCGGACTAGGTACCCAAAATCAGTGTACCCGTTGAAAGTAACCCATGACAATCTGTCGTTCCCGAGGAGGCCTGATGCGGATAGCAGTATGATGAATTTGTCAATTGGAATCCCCTTTGTTTTGTGGTCTTGGAGCTTCAGTCCTGCTCCCCGCATGACCTCCACTCCTTTGTGACCAGGCAGACGGCAATCAGGGTCAAATGCAAGATTGAATTGGAACACCTTTCCTCCCATAAGATTGAAACATTCATTTGCGAAGCCAATTGCTGCCTGCACCAAATCCCCTCCATTCACGTAGCTGCGGAGCTGCTTGTAGTGCCCCTCGGGTATATCAGGTTCTCCTTTGAGGGTCACAATGTTATCAGGTATGGCAAACTCTGTGTCAAATGTCACAAAATATGTTTCATCAGCTCCCTGCTGCTTGAGGATTGTGCTGATTTCTTCAAAAGCCCTTTCAACTCCGTCTTGCCAAACCTCTAGAGTGTTTCCATCGAGTTGCCCAACATGGAAGCCGGCAACTGAATAAATAAAATCAGCATATCAAGTCATCAGCAACTGACAAAACCTTGCAGCAGAGACAGAAACTAGGAGAAAGAATGCATGCTACGAGTGTAATGAAGGTGTTAGTTATATGCATTACCTCGGGCAACCTGTGGCGGCAGGGACCAAGGGAGGACGTAGCGGCAGGAGGGAGGCACCGGCCACGGTGTCACCAGGTCGTATTGCTCGTCGAGGTACTCAAAGACTGTGCACGTGAGCAAGTCGACGCCGAAGAGGCGCCCCTCCTCCTCCAGGACGAAGTAAACGATGTTCCGCTTGGACGGGGACACGGCGGCGATCACGGGGACCTTCCGTGGCAGCCCGGTCTCGATGTAGGTGTCGTCGTTCCAGATCTCCTCGAAGCTCAGAGCGTGCTCTACATTCCACCTGATGGTCACGTCCTTGTTGTCGCCGCCGGAGATCCGCTTCCACATGTACACCCTCGCCGCTTCTGCGTCGCCTTCAGGCTTGATGATCTCCATGAACAGCAGCTCGTCTTGGCTCTCCGTGATGCATCGGCGGTTGTGGATGTCCGGCTGGGACATGTGGAGATCTCGGCCCTCGGGGAGGGGGTGGAAGCGCAGAAGAGGGTTCTCCACTGAAGAGATGTGGTCGTAGCTGATGAGTCCCCAGGAGAGGTCGAACCACCAGAGCATGCCCATATGGGAGATCACGCCGGAGGGAACCCACTGCCGGTCGGGCTTCGGCAAGGGGCTGTCCGCGTCCTTCTGGTGCCACTTGTCGTCGTCCGCACCGATGTAGACGAGCTTGGCAATGTTGCTGCCCTGGCGAATCATGAGCTCGACGATGATGTAGGCGTGCACGCCGTTGGGGGTGGAGAGGAAGCCGATGCTCTCGATGTTGGAGACGACGGCAAGTTCCCCGTCGCGAGGGACGATGCGCTCGGCCCTGGCCGTCGCCGTGGGCGGGTGGCCCTGCTTGACGCCAGCGATGTCGAAGTCGCGCACCACGACGAGGTTGCTCTGGTACGGGAGATCGTCGTCGAAAGCGAAACACACGCCGGGTGAGGCCTTGACGCCGAAGTTGAGGAGGATGCAGCCGGAGTGGACGCCGAGGATGTAGGGGTACTTGTCGGGGTGGGTGGCTGGGCCGGCGTTCATGATGGTGACCCGCGGCGGTGGCGCGAGCGGGAAGGAGAAGTCGGCGGCGAGCTCCGCTTCCTCATCCCTCGCCTCCCCCGCTGCCTGAGGGTCGGTCTCGACCTTCTGGACGCCCTCCGCCTGCGCAGCGGCCTTGACCCCCGTAGCTCCCGCCGCTCGCGCGCCGACACAGCGGGGGATGCGGCCCAGGATCACCCACGGCCGCGCCATGGGTTTGCTTCGGCTTCGGGTAGACAGGGAGAAGAAGGCGGCGCTGGTTGGTCTGGTTGGTCTGGTGGAGTTGCCGATTTGGGCGAGCTGGTAATTGGCCGTGTTGGGGGTTCGGCTATCTGTTCCAAGGCCACATTCGGCTATCTGGGCCGTAGGACTTATGATGGATGTGCCATGTTCACATAGGACGGACTTGCCAAATCAAGAACTTCGATGGTTACTTAACGTGAAAAAGAGAAAACCATAATAACAACAAAAAGAATGAAATTAAATGCAAGTGGAGTTTTAGCCTCTGCGTTATGACAGGGATATATTTGTTCTGTAATTTGTTGATTGATGTCTTCTTCTTTATCTTTATGTAATGATTGAGAGCTTTGTTTTTGGTACCTGTACCGGAAGTACACATGTGATACTTGCAGGTATTTTCCTTTCAAAAAAACTAAATAGATTTACACATAAATAAATATCAGTAATTTTGCACTACTTTTTGTACTAAGTGGCACTTCCTTTGTTTCCACCTTTCAATTTTGCCCGACAAACGACTCTCATTTTAAACGCATTAAAATTTCTAAATATTGAATGTTTAATATATGGAATAATCAACGTACATGAAGAATTTACTAGCGTGACATGCTGTAGTCACACATTTTCATTACATGTTGCTAACATCGATTGATGCGGCCGGCCAACAAAATAATCATTAAGATTTTTATGAAGTGCTTGCCTAGCAGATATATATGTTTTTTTTGCTAAACATAAAAATATATATGACCATGTCATGTTTCATCCCAATGTTGTTTTTCATTGGAAAAAAACACGCAACTTGTGTTAGCGGCACAGCAGCTCATCAGTTCAAAATCTGCATCTTATGAATCTCCTCACATAAATAAATTTTCACAAATACAGATTGAAAATTAGAAAAACCTGAACAGTATGTGTACGTATACTTGGACCTGATTTTAGTCACTGACACATAATTAGATACATGTATAGTCTAAGCCTCTACTCCCTCCGGTTCCCTATTAAAAGTCGTTTAAGACAGCGACATGGTCACCAAAGCACAACTTTGACTTCTCTTTTTTATAAAAATATTTATTGAAAAGTTATAGATGTATATCCTTACAAAAGTAATTTTCAAGACAAATCTATTTATATGATTTTTTACATTTTCAAACTCAGCGACTTAAAAGTCATTCATGATTTATATTTCTAATGTTTGACTCAAATCTTGTCCAAAACGACTTTTAATAGGGAACCGGCGGGAGTACCTGCTTGTCTATGCGTGCATGTATAATTACAACTGACCACTCAAATGCATTTGGCAAGGTCATGCAAAAGCAAATAAAGTCTTCCCGGGGGCAATATTCAACCTACAATTTTAGTATTAGTATTAAGTAACTGCTGGTTGATCCTGAAACGGCGCATTTGGTTTTAAAAGGCACTAAAAACGGAACAAGACAGGATTGCCGATCGCAAAGGAATTAGAGCTGAATGGCGTGCGCGTCTACCAACCCATGGAGGGCCCGTTGTGCAGTTGTGCTCTCTCCTCACGTCAATGCGGAAGAGGTGCTACTTCAGGGAGGACATAGAGGGTTCACCTCCTGATGTCACTCCACGGATGATTTCCACATGGCTCGGGACACCGACGAAGATCCGAAGGGCGGAGGCATGAATTGCCTATTGGATAGTAGCCGTACATGTTTTTTTTTAAAAATAGCAGTACATGTTGGTGTGTACTATTCCCTAAATTGCCCTGTTCTGAATTAAAAAAGAAAAAACTAATGTCAGTTTTGAATATAATTCTTGACAAACATTTATTTTGTACACCTTTTCATCACTTACATCAGGACAACAAAATATATCACAGTTTAGTGTTTGCATCACCTCTGTTCTTCAAGTACCTTAAACACTGCTGGAGTGTAATTCGCAAAAAAAAAAAAAAAAAAAACACTGCTGGAGTACAAATGTTTGTTGCATGCCTTAGTATTCTCAGATCTGACTCCAATTTTGGAGTACTTTGTGTTGCCTTAAAATCACATTTCACCTCCTCATATCTTTTATCTGCCACCGACCTGTCAAAATGCTCAAAGAAGGTAAGTATGTCATATTTGACACTAATATATCCCTTCGACTCGCTATTCATGCTTTCACTTTTTTAGTGCTAACCATATCAATAGAAAATGTATTCCGTCCATATACTAATTAAGGCCCATTTCTCCCTTTTTTTAAACATCCTCTCAAGCCAATCATTTTCTTGTAGTATATACTTGTGTAGCAAACTGTTCCATGCATTTATAAAGTCCTCCTCGCTAATGTTAGTTTTGAATATAATTCTCGACAAACATTTATTTTGTACACCTTTTCATCATTTACATCATGACAACAAAATATATCGCATTTTAGTGTTTGCATCACCTCTGTTCTTCAAATACCTTAAACACTGCTGGAGTGCAATTCACAAAAAAAGAAGAAGAAAACACTGCTGGAGTGTAAATTTTTGCTGCATGCCTTAGTATTCTCAGATCTGATTTCAATTTTGGTGTACTTTGTGTTGCCTTGAAATCACATTTCACCTCCTCATATCTTTTATCTGCCACCAACCTGTCAAAATGCTCAAAGAAGGTAAGTATGTCATATTTGACACTAATATATCCCTTCAACTCGTTATTCATGCTTTCACTTCCTTGAGGGCTAACCATAACAACAGAAAATGTATTATGTCCATATACTAATTAAGGCCCATTTCTCCCTTTTTTCAAACAACCTCTCAAGCAAATCATTTTCTAGTAGTATATACTTGTCTAGCAAACTGTTCCATATATTTATAAAGTCCTCCTCCTTCTGGTCATAAATACAGCTTTGAAAGTCCGTGTTAAACTTCTTATATTTATATATGACTCCAACTCTAGCTCCTCCCAGCTGAAACCCTATGAAATAGTTTGCTAAAAACCAGCTCTACCCTTGAAGCACTACAAGAGCTAGAGTCATAAGCCAGAGGAAAAAAAGCTTCTCTGACTCCTTCCCTTTTGTGGAGCCGGAGCCCTACCGAATGAGGCGGCCTAGATAACAAACATCCATAACCATCAAACTTTCCATGTCACACCACATGCTTAAGTCTCTAGAATGATTAATTGTTGCTAGAACATCACCATCTCCGCAGGGCCTTGCTCGACTCAGCCGCGCCCTGTGACAGAAGAATACCGTTCAAAATAATTCCGTATTATCGCATAAGCCGATCCACATGGCCATTAATCAATAATAAAGAAGTATCTGTCGATTCTGCCGGGTAAAGCCCGGTAAATCACTTACAACAGGACCGAGATATGCGCTAAGCCCACACGAAGACGGGACCAGAGTACAACATTACATTACATTAAAGTCCACAAGTTCAAATTATTACAAACCAAGTTTTTCGTACATAAAAGTAAAGGTGATCAGAGTTTAAGCAGTGGAAAGTAAACTACACGCATGATACACACAGGAGGCCATCCATGCATATCACTCCTCATCATCGTTCTCCCATTCAAGTTCCCAACCATCTGGGATAGAACCAGGCCAGATGGGATTACCTAAAAACAACAACAAAAGCAAGGCTGAGTATACTAATACTCAGCAATACTTACCCGACAAAAAGAAAAATACAACTAGACATGCAAGACTTTTTGGCTGCTGGGTTTGTTTTGCCAAAAGCGACTAAGAGTTGATCCTTATTTTCAGATTTTAGCTCCAATTCTAGTATGTTAACCATTCTAGGTGAGCACCTGCACTAAACAAGCATGTTGAGCAAACATTATTAAACAGGTAACAATATTAATCCAAAATGTTCCATAAATAAACATGGGGTAGCCAGTGGTCAAGCCGACTCAGATAACGGCAAGTGACCGATGATCGATCGATTTATATCCTTGCAGGGTAAATCCAAGATACACGGAAGAAGTAGACCCCAAGAATCCAAATAAAAGCAAATGCGGGGTCTACCCCGACCAGGCGGTTCCCGTCATTCCCCAGATTAGGAAAAGATGCTACAATCCTAAGTACAAGGTTACTGGAACGCCCTCACATGGCACGTCCAGGATCACACTTGCACTACCGGGAGCAAACCGGGAGACGCATCTCAAGAGTAGTAGCGATAAAATTCCCACACTTGTTCATTAGGTACTAGGCTTACCGGTCCCATTCCCGACAAGCACTTGTGTTGACGGTTAATAGTTGTATCAAAGTTCGTTTATGACTTGCAAGCGGACAAGTCTCCCGTCGTAGTCAAGGGACCCTTCTTCCCTCGAGTGGTGAACCCAAGGTATCGAATCCGCGGAACAAATGTGTGACGCAAAAGTTGATCTAGTAAAGCCAAGTAACTCCAATCTTCGGTAAAAGAAACCCTAATGCATCTAGATGAAAGACACGAAACTAATCTAATCTACTAAAGACCGGAGATAACAAAGTAAGATTGGGTAAATAAACCGATCTAGAGAGATCGGGGTAAGCCTTTTGTTGAAGTTCCAAGCAAGAGAAGAAGTAGCAAATCGAATCTTATAAGAAGCCTCTTTAAATCGTGGTTTCCCGTCCAAATCCGAAAACATCCGCCTTTCGGAACCCCCGTTCTGTCACAACGTATCCCTACTCATGCGGGGAGTCTAGGGCGAGTCAAAAGACAAGTCGAGATTCTTTCGAAAGATCCGGCGTGTACCTCTAGCCACCGCGGCTACAAGAACACCCTATGTAATCTATCTCGAGAATAGAATTGGAATAAGCAAAGCCGATCAAAAAACGAAATCTTCGAGGAAACACTTGATCGCTAAGAAAAGATTCAACTTGATAATTCAACTATAACAATGATACATACACAAGATCACCACCGGGATCCTTCCTTGATCTTGCTTCTAGCTCCGGGAACTCCGACGTGGTCTTCCGTGCAAGGTTCCCACGTCGGCTAGGGAAACCCTAGTCAACTAGCTCGACCCTCTCCTCTCCGAGACGGTGTCCCTCTCTTCTCTGCTCCTCGGCGGCTGATGACGAACTAGATGATGCGTGGCTCTCGGTCAGGGGGCTATAAATAGTCCGAATGGCGGCTAGGGCAAAGGAGGGGGCAAACGGGCCCTAGACTTGGCTGGGCCGACCGGCCTGGGCCGGCCAGCCTGGGCCCATCCAGGCCCAGCCCGAGGCCTCCTTTGCTCTACGTCGGTTCCCTTGCTTCCTGGATGTTTCCCCCTTCTGCATGTAGGTCCATGTCATCAGTTTCTCTCCAAATTGGGCATAACTCCTTGTCTTGCAAGATTCAACACTTTTCAGGTTAGGTCCTCGGAGTTTGTCGTCTTCTCGGATCAAGTCCCTGGCGTTTTGGAGTTAAGTTTGCTTCATTGCATGACTTGTACGGGGCTTCAAGGTCTTGTCATAAGGTGCTTGATGAACTTATCCCGAAAGTCTTGCTTTCAACGCTAAAACCCTGCATAAACACTAAACTCCAAAACCAACATGCACACGTGAACTTGTTATACCACAGGGGTTAGTACCAATGGATAAGGTATAAAACTTATGCCAACACCGAAGGTAATCTCATGGCTAGGTTGATGGATTTTCACCGTTAACATCTCCCCCATGCTTAAACCTTGCTCGTCCTCGAGTAAGCCTTCGATGGATATCATCGTTGCCAAACAATGTTTAAACTTTGCACTTGATCACACATGAGAAAATATAGTGCTCTCAAAATTTTAATTCATTAAAGTTCAATAATGTACTAGCCTTCATCTCTACGGAGGGTAGATTCTTAATTAAGCTTATCCCACAAGTATTAATATGCTCACAAAGTTTAAATAGATCTCAGAATTTTTGAAATAAAGAACGAGATGAAGAAAAGCTAAACCAAGTTCACAAATTTAAATCATCTTGCATATTTCTCATGAACTCTCAACTCGCTTGTGTCTCAAGCCTATATATTCTACTCCTTTCCCTCTCATAACATATAAGTGTGGTAGGCTTTATATGGAGATTTGGGAAAGTTTAGTCCTTCCAAGATTTTAAAGAGATGTTGTCAAAACAAGACAAGCTTCTCATGGTCTTACCGAGACTCATCAAAAAGGTCATTGGAAAATAATGTCATATCAAGGAGGGGAAAGAGAAAAATACACACACTTGAGATGAGTGGACATGTGCAAATGACAAAGGGTGATCTCGAGGCACAAAGGAAGTCCTCGTTATCGGATTGCACATGGCTGGAAAATGAGAATGGATCTTTTAAACTTGAAGCCTTGAATTTCCTAATGCACTTTAGAGAACCGGGGAGTTCACTTTACACATACTCATATTTTTTCTCTTTCTCATATTTCTCCTTCTTTTCTTTCTTTCTTTCTTTTTCTCATTCATTCATTTTTTTTCTTGTCATACATTCGGTCACGAGACTTTCACATCGGAGTTTTGATTTTTTTCATTTGCACCCCTTTAAACCTTTTCTTAATTGCTCCCCTTTGAACTCTAAAATTGCATCATACCTACCTCCTCCCCCATGCTTAGACGTTGCTCGTCCTCGAGCAAAGAGGCGGTAAATAAGGTAGGTACTGGAAATATTTTTCCTTGGAGAGATACTTGAATTCTTCAATGTTGGCACTGCCTTGCGATCTTCCTTGAATTGATGATCCATTCTCAACGATAGGTTGTGGTCAAGGAGGTAATCACAAAAGATGATATTTGGTTTTAAGGGTGGATATCCGGCGAGGTTTGTGAGATCTCCGATGCGGGGATACACAATGCACGGATAAAAGGCTAGCAAAAAAGATAGATACACAAAAATGGAATGACCAGCTTCTTAGTCTCGGGCTAGAGAAATCATGGCCTGCAATAACTCACTCAAAAATAAATCTTGTACACTAAGGCTTATGCACTCAAATGTATATTAGGCTCTGGATAGGTTGAGCAACACACAAATGATATTTGTGACAAGGTTAGCAATATTTTTGAGCATAAAAACCACCTTTAATCTATTCATAACTTGAGAGCACATAAAACACCATGGGTCTTTATTTTTAATCATAACCTCCGCTAAAGATTAAGCTAGCATTTAAATAAATTCAGATTCATATTTTAATGGAGCACTAGCTTTAACATGCATAAATCAATTACAAAGATAAACAAAGCGGCAATTATAATCATATATCATCATGGCACAAATTTTTTTGTAACTTTTCCAATGATATAATCAAGGTGGTGTCTTTATTAATGATGAAATCAAGTTGAAATACAAACTGAAAATAAACAAACACACTTGCTGAAATTTAAATAAAAATAGAAAATATTACGCAAACACACACAAACAAAAGCTGAAAATTACAGAGAAAGGGAAAAGAAAAGAAAACTAAAGTTGCTTAATCTTCCTAGTCTGTGTTGACGGTGAATTTCCGTCAACCTAGAGTACTTGTTATACATTGGTTTCGATTATGATTTGCAACTAACCGGCCACTAGGCATACTAATGATATAACAAGTTCACACTTGCATGTCGATTTTGGAGTTTGTTGTTTACGCAGGAAATCTATGCTAATGAGGAGACTTTCGGGATAAGTTCACCAAGCACTTTGGAAGAAGATCATGAAGCCCGACAAGAGTCAAGACACGCGATGAACATGACTCCAAATGACCCGAGGACCGAAGCGTCAATGTGCAAATCTTCAGGGACTCAACCAGAAAACAGCGAAGCTTGCATAGCAAGGATTCAAGTCTTAACCGTGAAGGAAACAACGTCAAAGGCCCACATGCAAGTGCACACGAATAAGGGATCACGGGAGAAGCAACCGGGGAGGAAACCGGGGCCGAACCGGGCCGAAGTGGGCACAGGCCGGCCGGCTCGGGCCGGCCGGCCCAGCCCACTCCGGGTGGGTTCGGTCCCCCTTTTGCCCTAGATGTTCATCTATTTATTCCCTCCGCCGCCGTCGACCGACACATCGAACAAATCATCCTACCGACGCCAATCACCAGAAAACCGCCGCCGCAAGATGAGGGAGAGAGTTAGATGAGCTCGTCGCAAGAATCAACACCGGCGGAGAGA
Organism: Cenchrus americanus; assembly: GCA_947561735.1. Taxonomy (NCBI): domain Eukaryota; kingdom Viridiplantae; phylum Streptophyta; class Magnoliopsida; order Poales; family Poaceae; genus Cenchrus; species Cenchrus americanus. The sequence continues at coordinate 252,590,280 of OX387239.1, read as the reverse complement.
AGGAAGCAAGAGGAGGACTCCAAGCCGCTGGCCTAGGGGTGTTCCCAAGCTCCATCGCCGCCATCTTCATCGACGACGTTCTCCGGAGTCTCCATCACCCCTATGTGCTTCAATCCGTGTAAGATGATGGGGTAATGTCTCCGTTCATCCCTAGGATTAGATGGATACATGCTATGTGATCGCTACTCGATTTGTGGTTTCAATCTATTACTTTCATGTTGATGATGCTTTGATGATTAAGGTTAGCTACCATGTTTTTCGGGCGTATGATATCTGCTACTCCCATAGATTCCATCAACATACCGTGTCCATCATAGGTCTAGTCACGAATACCTTCGCGTAGTGACAGTACGAGAGGAGGGAAAGGGCGAAACCGTGGTCACAACCCCCGGTAGATTGGTTTACCGCTTTCGTGTAGTAGATGCATACCATGTTATCCTAGATCCTAGGGAGGGAACGCTTATCTTTCTTGCTCACTCTCTTGTGTTCACCCCTTTATCATCTAGTTTAACCCTAGATTTGTTTGATCAACTTAACTTAGATTAACTTAGGTTAGATTGTCTTTACTTTTAGTTTAATACTCTCTTTAAAGGTTTCCTTAGTCAACTAGATTAGTACTTGGTTAAGCGCTAGTAATCCCCTTGCTCCGCGGATTGACAAGAACCTTGGGAATCCCGTGGTGAAAAAGGTGTGGGGTCCGTACGCTTGCGGATCGTAGAGGGATACGAGTTTTATCCGTCAACAAGCCCCTTTTTTACGGCGCCGTTGCTTTGGGAGCAAGCCGATTTGCTACGTTTAATCTAGTATTAATTTTGTTGATTACTAACACCTAACCCTTATTTTCTAAAAAAAGAAAAAAATCTTTTTTGTTTTTCTTTCTACTTTTCTTGTGCCTAGATGGATTTGTTCACCTCACCATTGGAAGACGAAGAGATGTCGCTAAGGGAGCTAGCAATGCCGTCAATGGAAGACATTGAGATGCAAAAATCAGATTTGATGCTTGCTACAACCCACTACGGAGTGAAGCCTCGGAATCATCGAGTTAGTGGCGACAAAACCATTTAGAGGATTGGAGGATGACAACCCATATAGACACATTAAGGAATTCACGATGTTATGCAACACGGTGCAACAAAAAGGAGTTCCGGCCGCTTGGTTCAAGTGGAATCTTTTTCCATTCTCTCTCGAAGATGAAGCGCGAAGATGGTACACACTTGCGTCCGTTGAAGCAAAAGGAAATTGGGATGAGCTAGTGAAGAAGTTTCTTTTGAAGTTCTTTCCCATAAGCAAGGTCCAAGACTTAAGGAGGCAAGTGCTCACTTTCAAGCAAGGAGAGGATGAAGTAATTGATGAAGCATGGGACCGTTTTAATGAACTACTTGAGCGAGGCCCGAACTTGGGATTTTCCGGTGACTTGATGTTGCATACCTTTTATTTTTCACTATCCCCTAACTCATCTCGTTTTGTAAGCATGTGTGCAGGCGGTGATATAATGGATAAAACAATTAGTGAAGCCGCACAAATCTTACAAAGGATAAGCAATGGACAAAGAACAATACAAGATTGGCAAAGATGTTGTCGAGAGGAGCAAAATGACAAAAGCAAGCCCAAGGTGCTTGCTGAAATTTCTGAAAAAGATGAACCGAAGGTCAAGGAAGATGAACTAACCATACAAGAAATTGAAGATCCACTTCCCAAGGTAAGAGAAGATATTTCGGATGTTAAAAATGTTGAAACTAACATGAATGTAGGCCGAAGTATGTGGAATGCTAGACCATTGGCGGAGTTCAAGCAATCCGGTTGGGTTCAAGTTGATTTCGCCCCACTAATCAACTACCGAAGGAAGAAGGAACGCCGACACGTTGCCAAACTAATTGAAGATATATTTGATCAAGAGATGAGTGGAGAGTCGATCCAAAAGATGTTTGAAGAAGAAAGAGAAGAAGGAGATGAAGGATGGATCGACCGGTTTGACAACTCAAAGATTTATGATGAAGGAAGAGAAGAGTACAACCGTGATGAGCCTAGTGACTCAAAGGATAAATGGGAGGAGATAGGACTCAAGCTAGATGATAGCTTGTGTGCTATTGAAGCATACACACTAGCTAATCAAGACATGGAAGTACTCAAGGATGAAGGAAAGAGTGAATCAACAATGAGCGATCTTGATGACATGTGGTACATGGAAGATAAAGAAAGCAACATACAAGTCTTTGAAGATGAAGATCTGGTTGATAAAGAATACTTCAAAGAAGAGATGAATGCGTACATAGTTGAAGGATTACATGTTCCACATGATGAGTTGAAGAAATTGCAAGATGGTGATGAAGAGGCAACTACACTTGTTGAGATCGATTCGCCTTCAACACCGCTTGATGAACCAAATATCACTCTTGTTGAAAAATCTCTAAGGCCAAGGTACGCGCTGAAATCTCAAGATATTATTGGTATTGATGTTGATAAATTCAAATACTCATGCTCAACCAATAGTATGAATGATAGTTTAATGTCTATGCCTTGTTCCAATAGTGATCATGTTGATAGGCTAGATTTTCTTGAGAATGAAAAAGAGGAAACATTTATTTTTGATCCAATTAATCTCACACCTAAACAACCTTTGCCTAATGATGAGCTAAGTGCTATGCATGAAACATATGCTTCTTTTATTTACACCTTGACTTGTTGCTACAATTCACATGTGGTGTTAATTATGGACGCGTATGTTTACAATAAGTTTTGTAAATCTCGATCACGCTTTGCGCTTGGTCAAGCTAATGACCTTAAAGAATCATATGTCGGGAAAGGCCCGATTTTCACTAACCATGTAGACAAGTCTTGAATAATGAAAAAAAGAAGTCATGCCTAAAAGAGTTGCAGGATAAATCATCAATCTCTCCGAATCCCGCGATGGATGCTGCTGTCTTCATCAATTTGAGAGCTTGTTCAGAGGTGTACAAATGAAGAAAATGAGATATCCAGAAGCTCCATCAAACTACCATTCCAACGCATCAAGAACCAACAAGTTTGAAGACCCGTGCAAGGAGTTATGTAGGAAACATTGAGCGTTGCGCGTTCTGAAATTTCAGGACAGATTTCATCGCCGAAGTAAAACGGACGTAACTCTCTTGTCCGGAGTCCGATTTGAGAAAATAAAGACTCGTTGGAAAGGAAATTTTGTGCACTGTGCAATGGAGTAGAGCTTGAGTATACTTTCTGTTCTGGACATTAAAAAAAATTCATGGAGTGAAGGCAGCACCGAAGGATGATAAAGAAGGAGATAACGATGAAACAAAAGGATGCTTTGGGCAAGTCTTCTATAAGTGATCAAGCACAACATGGGAAGTAAATTAAAGCTGCATTAGTACCTTTTATTCTTGCATGAAGGGCCATGGCTATGCAACGAAAAGAAGGTATGTGAGAAAGTCGAGCTCTATGACTTTAAATGAAGCGCTTTTCGGGAGGCAACCCGTTTCTTTATATTTTTACTACTTTCTTAGAGAGAATAAAGAAGGGCACTATCTTATGATGATCAACTTGTGGTTATTAATCTAAGTTCAGTTTTCCTTTTTAGAACCACCATCATGTTCATGATCATATTTATTTATTTGCATGCATTGCATTTTGTTGTCCTCGTGATGTTTCTTTGTGTATACATGTTTTGCACATAGTTGGCTTGGTTGTTTTATATACTTAATGATGTATGCTTCATTTTCCATGTTAATACTTCATAAGGCATTATGAGTATTTTCCTTTTGTGATCTTGTGTAAACGTGGTGTTTAAACATGATTGCGGACCATCATCGTTAAGTTCGATAAACCTAGCTGGCTTTTCATATGTTTTCATGTTGCTTTGGTTAGTTTATAAGCTTTGCAATGCGCTTAATTTTTCTTGTGCTATAAGAGTTATTGATTTAGGGATAGACATGGTGTTTTAACCCTACATATATAAACCTTTATGGCTATGGAGAAATTCAGCAACCTAGTTGTAAACATGGTGTTTAGAACTAGGTGAAAACATTGTCTTATTTATATGCTTTCCTATCATGTGCATACACACCTTGCACCACGTACACTCATTAGGTTTTTATTCCTTATTAAACTAATTATGCCACAAGTTAAGAATATTAGGAGACATTGTTGGATTGTTGGCAATTCTATCTACTCTCAACCGTCACCTTGGGGGTAGAATGTGCGTTTAAAACGTCTTACAGGCAAGATAAAGACTCTCACTACAAGGAAATTGAAGGATAGCTAAGAAGTGCTTTGTCTTCTTCTTCCATGACTAGCAAAATGCTAAGCATGGGGGAGACCCTGAATCTTCAACACGGAAGTGCAACATGACACTCTAGAAGATAGAATGATAAAGATCGTTAACATCTCCGGATCAAAGCGCAAGAAGCCACCAATCTCGTCAAAATTCTGCATGGTATCGAAGGGAAAACACTGGATATTTTTGGATATTTAGAAGCCCCATGAAGTTACGATTCCAACAAATCAAGAATCAAGACAATCGGAGGTTCCTACAAGCGGTTATGCCCGAATCACCGAGTGCAACACGTCCTGAAATCAGTTCTGGACAGCACGCAGCGCTGAAGTAAAACGGACATAACTCCCTTGTTTGAACTCCGTTTTCGATGAATGACCACACGTTGGAAAGGTAATTTCATAAACTTTTCAATAGAGCTATATTTCGATATATGTTCTGTTCTGGACAGAGGGGGAAATCCATGAAAAAGAGACAGCAAGGAGATGATGAGAACAAGAAAGAGGAGATGGTGATGACAACATTGAAGAGAAGGGTGACCAATGAATCCAATAAGCATACAAGATCAAATTCAGAAGTTTAGGAGCATTAATAAATCAAGACAAAAGCAAAAGCCACATCGATACATAGAGATGCCGGAAGAAGGCAACGAAGGATTACAAAGGATGGTAACATCTCCATGGACCTTCTCTTTTCCAAACACAAATGCTTGTAAGTATGCCTTCAACCTCAACTAGGTGCAACCTTTTGTTTTTCTCTTCAAACAATAACATGGCTACTAGGAGGACAACCTAGGTTTCTTTTTACTTTCAATAGATAAGCATGACCATGTGTTCACCTCGATGTTCTATATTGCCTATGCTTACGGAAAGATGATGAAAGTTGCCGCTTCGTTTTACCTACATGAAGTTATACATGTCTTGGCTAATTGCTCTCTATAATATGATCTGAAATTAATTTAAATACCGGCTCTTTTATTTGTGGAGGTGAAATGACTATGCTCTAGACCCACATACATATCTTTGCTCTTTGATTTAAGTTTATGGATAGCCGGATAACTTGTTGTTTTATGAAAACTTAACTTTTATGCTATCTACATATTTGTGATGCTCTTGCAAAGTTCTACCTACCAAAGCCATATACATATATGTTTTATGATAACAAAACCCGTAGATTGCAAACATATGTTTTGATGAGTTGGATTAGGATTGATTTCTATGGTTAGAGACTAAGAAGCTGGTCATTCCTTTGTGTAACTTTTTCATGCTAGCCTTTTTGTCCATGCATTGTGGGTTTTCACATAGAAAATTCCACAAACTTCGCTGGGCATCCACCCTAAACCAAAAACATCTTTTTGTGATCACCTCCTTGTCCACAACCCAATTTGAGTATGGAGTAAAATTCTCGATGGAGATTCAAATATTCCGCAAGATTATGGAATTTATACTTACTTTAGCAGTCATTTCCCCTCTCTTTTATGCTCGAGGACGAGCATCGTTCAAGCATGGGGAGGAGTCATTCTCTGACACAAATGCTATGTAAGTATTATGTTGCAAAAAGTTTTGAGGAGCAAAAGAAAAAAAAAGAATAAAAATGAAAATGAAAAAAAATATGATAAGAAGAAAAGAAAAGTAAGAAAAATAGGAAGAATAAAGTGAAAAAAAGAAAGAGAGAAAAATGAGAAGGAAATAAAATAAGCAAAAAATAAAGATGCTCCTCGGATCTTTTTGCTTCATAAGTCCTCAAGTGCCTTGATGACACATCCATACTCAAATCTTCCAACCATGTGCAATCCGATAACGAGGACTTCACTCGTGCCTCGGGATCATCCATTTGCCACTTGCACATGTCCACTTATCTAAATGTGTGTGTTTCATCCCTCTCTCTTTCCAACATTTATTTTCCATGGCCTTTTTGACGAGTCTCGGTAATTCCAATAGATCTCTCTCTTAATTTGACAATATTTCGGATGTATGTTTTGCTAGGATTGTTTTTAACCTTCCAAGCTCCACATAAGCCTTCCACTATCACATATGAGTAGAGTAGGTTGAAAATAATCTAGTATAGGCTTGAGTGACTTGATGAGATGAGTGTTCCATGAGCTCTTGCAAGAGATTTTGACTTATGTTGGATATGCATCTTTTTGAAAATCTTCCATGTGACAAGGTAATGGTTTGAAGTTCACTTAAGTTTGAGAGCATCGTGTTAAATGTGGCTTGTTCTTTATTGTTAGTCTATCTTCCATAATGAAAAAGAAGCCGGTCACAACTTGAACCTTAAAAATAAATTTTTAAGAGAGAGCAATTTGTCTCGTCATGAATGACTAAGTGCAGGGATAACATTGGAAGGCAATGCTGATTTCCCTTTTAAGCGAGGACCACTTACTCGAGGACGAACAAGGTTTAAGCATGGGGGAGATGTTGACGGTGAATTTCCGTCAACCTAGAGTACTTGTTATACATTGGTTTCGATTATGATTTGCAACTAACCGGCCACTAGGCATACTAATGATATAACAAGTTCACACTTGCATGTCGATTTTGGAGTTTGTTGTTTACGCAGGAAATCTATGCTAATGAGGAGACTTTCGGGATAAGTTCACCAAGCACTTTGGAAGAAGATCATGAAGCCCGACAAGAGTCAAGACACGCGATGAACATGACTCCAAATGACCCGAGGACCGAAGCGTCAATGTGCAAATCTTCGGGGACTCAACCGGAAAAACGGCGAAGCTTGCATAGCAAGGATTCAAGCCTTAACCGTGAAGGAAACAACGTCAAAGGCCCACATGCAAGTGCACACGAATAAGGGATCACGGGAGAAGCAACCGGGGCCGAACCGGGCCGAAGTGGGCCTGGGGCCGGCCGGCCTGGGCCGGCCGGCCCAGCCCCACTCGGGGTGGGTTCGGTCCCCCTTTTGCCCTAGATGTTCATCTATTTATTCCCTCCGCCGCCGTCGACCGACACATCGAACAAATCATCCTACCGACGCCAATCACCAAAAAACCGCTGCCGCAAGATGAGGGAGAGAGTTAGATGAGCTCGTCGCAAGAATCAACGCCGGCGGAGAGAAGGAAGCAAGAGGAGGACTCCAAGCCGCTGGCCTAGGGGTGTTCCCAAGCTCCATCGCCGCCATCTTCATCGACGACGTTCTCCGGAGTCTCCATCACCCCTATGTGCTTCAATCCGTGTAAGATGATGGGGTAATGTCTCCGTTCATCCCTAGGATTAGATGGATACATGCTATGTGATCGCTACTCGATTTGTGGTTTCAATCTATTGTTTTCATGTTGATGATGCTTTGATGATTAAGGTTAGCTACCATGTTTTTCGGGCGTATGATATCCGCTACTCCCATAGATTCCATCAACATACCGTGTCCATCATAGGTCTAGTCACGAATACCTTCGCGTAGTGACAATACGAGAGGAGGGAAAGGGCGAAACCGTGGTCACAACCCCCGGTAGATTGGTTTACCGCTTTCGTGTAGTAGATGCATACCATGTTATCCTAGATCCTAGGGAGGGAACGCTTATCTTTCTTGCTCACTCTCTTGTGTTCACCCCTTTATCATCTAGTTTAACCCTAGATTTGTTTGATCAACTTAACTTAGATTAACTTAGGTTAGATTGTCTTTACTTTTAGTTTAATACTCTCTTTAAAGGTTTCCTTAGTCAACTAGATTAGTACTTGGTTAAGCGCTAGTAATCCCCTTGCTCCGCGGATTGACAAGAACCTTGGGAATCCCGTGGTGAAAAAGGTGTGGGGTCCGTACGCTTGCGGATCATAGAGGGATACGAGTTTTATCCGTCAACAGTCTGCCGCCGGTGGTTGGTGTTGATGATCTTGATAGTAATACCCTTGCTCGTAGTACGGTTGGACATTCCCTCCAACGAATTGATTCGGCTCCACTAGGTGAAGGCGTCCAAGCTCATAGGCAATATTTGCATTGCCCTCACCAAGTTGAGCCACGTTGGCTTGGATGGCTGCGACGTTTTGGGCGTTTCTCGCAACATACCCTCCAATTATGGCCATGCTTTGTTGTGGTTGGGGATATTGTGCGTAGGGCTCTGCGAAGTTTGCGTTGGGCACCACATAATTTGGTGGGGGTACCGGTGCACCACCCCCCATGCTTGCTCTTGTGGCCCTCCGTAATAACTTGGCGGAGGAGGGATCCCGCCGAATGGTGGCACATTGGATTGTGCACCACTCGCTTGTGCGGAGGATGTTCCCTCCTCTACGATTCTTCCTCTTTTGTTTTTCCTTCCCGGGACAAGGAGTCCCTCTTCCAACCAATCTTCCCTCCCTTCGTTGAAAAGCCTAAGCCTTGCATCCGGAAGGGGTAGGTTCACCATGGCCAAACGAAAACCTCCTCTCTCATCTCCACTAATGTATTTGCCTTGTCGCAAATATTCAATGCCGAGAGAGGTACCACACAAAAGATGGTCGGGGTTTCTTGTGATCCCCGACCGTAGGGAGAAGGCCAACATAGAGAGGTAGCACCCCGAACCAATATGTCCCGCTCCCGATGTTGCCTCGCAACACCAACGGTTGATCATAAGGTATGAGGGGTTTATTGGCTGCTTGGCAATTAAAGCCGAGTAGAGCCAATTCAACTCCGTGTCGGTCACCTTCGTCTCCCTCATCCTCCCCAATACCCTCTTGCACATCCAAGAGTGAAATATCCGGATAATGGGGTTGCGGATGCAATTGCGTTGTTGGTGGGCTTCTCCGGAGATCAAATTCCAAAATCCATCTAACATGCCGGGTGGCACGTCAACTTTCTCCGGAGCTCCCTTATGGAATCCAAGTAGCTCCCTAACATGCTCGTAGGGAACCACTTGTTGGACTCCCTCCAAATGGAATGATAAACTTTGCACCTCATCATCAAGGATAGGTGCAATGGTCATCAAGATTTCCAAGGCGAACTCCTTGTGGGTGTCCACCGATACTCCGTTGGAGAATTGCACCATCCAAGGTGCCCCAACATGTAGTATATGTTGGTGCCGAAACCCAAGCTGAAGAGTGCTTGGTCGTCGAACTCGACGTTGGGCACAAGCCTCTTCTCAAGACGAGAGAGCCTCTCCTCCTCCTCCGACGACAAAATGATGAAGCCGTACGAGGAATATATCAGAGTGTATGGAGGTGGTGCGGTCGAACGGGTCGATCGTCGTGGTGGCACGGGCGGCTCCTCCGTGTGCCCTTGAGGTTCGGTAAACCTCATGGACGTGCTCCTTGTTGCCCTCATGCCACCGAGGAGGAGAGCATCGTTCCTCCTTGGTGGTGCCGTATCCGTCTCCATGCTCCGGGGAGACTCGGAAACCGAGTGCCTCCTCGAAGACGTCGTCGACGACGGCTTGGATGACGATGAACCCTTCTTCTTGGAGAAGAGACTTGTGGTTTTCTTCCACATGGTTGCTGCACTCTTTTCTCTACTAAAACTCCGGGTTGCAACCGGTAACTAGGCACTTAAAATCTTACTTCGGGATGTGGACTTTGAGTGGATTAAGGTGGTGGACTTTTTTGAGCCATCAAGCTTGGGAAGGTTGGCTATGTCTACGGAGGTTTTGGGCACACAAACTTGAACACACAAACTAAGGAAGGAGAGGGAAGCTTGCCTGCAGAAAACGGGAGCCGGGGGGCTCCTTAAGTAGGGGAGGCCGGCCGGCCTGGGCCGACCGGCCTGGGTGGCCTGGTGCTCCTCCCCGCCTCGGCTTTCTTCCAGCATGATCATTTCTCCTCTGCAACTTTCCTGCCCGCGTGCTCCACGAGTTGCACCGCCCAAACGCTCTCGTCCACTCCTTTTCTTGCATTATTGGTCCTTCCACTTGATGCTTCATGCTTTGGGTCATGTCCATGCTCCCTAGCTCCACTTGCTTCACATGCCACCATGAAATTCCTGCAAAGTTGATGCTTGCTGCCCACCATGCTTGTCCTTTGCATGTGGTCTTGATGAAAGTTGATGAAAGGGTATCCAATGGTGCATGCATGATTAATTCAAACTAGATTGCCTCCCTTTAGGTGTGTTTAAGGTTAAGCACTCCTCTAATTCGAAATTTAAAAATATTTTTCAGAGCCATGCAAGAGCTCAAGCATAAATTTAGAGAAGTTTTTAAACCATTAAAAACAAATGTAAGTCGAAAATATTTTCGGACTACGTTGATATTGGTCTCACCGGTATAGTTTGCCTTCATTGGTTGAGAGCAAACTTTTCCCGGCTTGATCATGGGGGCATAGGTTTAGGTTCTAATTTTGGCTAAATAAGAGATATTTTGAATAAAACAAAATTAAATGAGGCTTATAAAAATTCTAATCTTAGAGAAACCAAGTATACAGATTTTTTTAAAACCAACCAAAAGTTTAATTTCTAGGTTCACGCGAGTCCTACCACGTGCTGAATTTTTATTAACACCTAGGTATAAGTCGTGGCTCTACTCGTGTGCTTTTAGCATGAGAAATAAGTCAACCACAGCACCATAATGAGGGTGAAAGGTTGAGTTAGGTTCTGAAATTATTTGGTTGTGGTTTCTCGAAAAGAAAAGAACAAACAAGCACATAGGAGGGTTGATGCAAAGGGTTTATGATAAAGCAAAATATTCAATCAAGAATTATGTCTCTAATATTGTTCAACCACTTCTAAGTCTAATGTCTTTGCGTAATAAAACTCAAAACTAAATTTTTAAAAAGACTCGAAAAACCTGGAATCGGGTTGTCCTCCCGGTAGCTTATTCTTGACTCGACGAAACGGGTTGCCTCCCGCCTAGCGCTTCGTTTATAGTCCATAGCTAGACTTCTTCACTTGATTACTTCGGATCAACACCCTTTGCGGGCGTTGCAATCTTGGGTACCCACTTCCGCACCATCTTGGGCACAGGTTTATCTTCCGGCTTAGTCATTTTTTTGGTCTTCACAGGCGACTTCTCTTCCTTTGTCTTGACGGATGCAACACCTTATTTGATTTTCTTTACGTTCATTTTTTACGACTCCTTCTTCTTTTTCAGCCCCTCCTTTTCCTTTGGTTCTCCCTTCACTCCAATCATGTTGCATGCCTCGATTCTTGGACGGAACTTGAAGGAACTCCTTTCTCCGTTGATATTGAACATAATCTCCCCCTTGCCAACATCAATAGTAGCTCCCACGGTCTTGAGGAAAGGCCTCCCAAGGATAAGCGGTGGCTTCTCCCTCTCTCCCATCTCGAGCACAACGAAGTCGACGGGGATGAAGTGGTGTCCGACCTTCACGGGTACATCTTCGGCAATGCCCAAGGGATAGCGAATGGAGTTATCTCGCAACTCCAAACATATACCCGTAGGCTCCATTGGTAGGCGTAGCTTCTCGAACACATCCCTCGGCATGACGCTCACACTTGCTCCAAGGTCGCATAACGCCTTCTCGAAGTTGAAAGAACCAACAGAACAAGGTATTGTAGGGCACCCGGGGTCCTTTTGCTTCTCTAGCCCATTAGCAATAGCGGCACTACACTCCTCGGACATATTAACATGATCTACCCCGAGTGTTGCTATCTCATATTTATTTGCAAGTATGTCTTTAAAGTAACGAGAATATGTAGGTACTTGTAGGGCATCTAGTAATGGCATGTTGATGCTAAGTCTACGCACAACTTCCACAAACTTCTCAAAGTGGTTGTCAAGTTTACCTCGGAAGTAGCGTGGCTTGAGTTGCGGTATCCTCGTGTCTTCCTCCGGCATCTCAAATTCGGGCTCTTCGGTGACGATCCCCGTAACCTTCTCTTTAGCAACTCCTTCCACCTCGGTGGATGGTTTAAGCTTCCTTGCTCCAGCGGAACATTCCGGGTCTTCGGTCTCCTTCCCCGAACGTGTTTGAATGGCCTTCGCCGATTCGGGACTTTTGGGTTGTCCCGGAAGCTTCCCTTCGTCATTAGTGAGGCGCCTCGCAAGTTGTCTAACTTGCGTCTCGAGCATCTTCATCATGCTGAGCACTTGATGATTGGAACTTCCGACCTTCGTCACTTTGCTATCGATGTTATCCAACACCTTGTCTATGGTCTTGAACTTGGTGACGGTGTCCTTGTTGATCTTAGCTTGCTCGTCCATGAATTCCTTCAATTGTATACGAAGCGGAACCGCATTAGGAATAGATGAGCTTGCATTAAATTGAGGTCTACCTTGCCCGTAGCGGAAGTTCGGCAATTCTCCCTTCCTCATGTAGTCGAGCGTTTTGGCTTCCTCGAGACAATCTTTGCGGACATGGCCATACTCTCCACATTCTTCGCATGTGGACCTTGCTTCAGCGGCCTTCAAGTCTTGAGCCTCTTTCTTTTCTATCTCCATCTTCTCCAACCTCCTCATAAGCAAGTCGATCTTGCCTTCATGTATGTTCTCTTTCTTCACTTGCAAGACTCCTTTGATGTTCCCCGTGGGTTGAACCGGATGTAGGCGCCCGGACGACGCCCATGTGTCATTATCCGTGACCTTCTTGAATAAAGTGAAAGCTTCCGTCGGTGTAAGCTCGATGATAGATCCTCCCGCCGATGCATCGATGATCGTCCTTGACGCCATGGTGAGTCCTTGATAGAACTTTTGCACGAGGTCTTCCTTCGGGAACTTGTGATGTGGAACCGCCCGGGTGTACTCGTTGAAGCGCTCGAATGCCTCCGAGATAGTTTCTGTAGGATATTGAACAAAGGTGGCAATTTTATTACGCAAGCTTTGAGTTTTACCCGGCGAGTAGTATTCCTTCATGAAAGCCTTCATAAACGTGTTCCAATTTTGCACCGTCTTCGCCGGTTGAGAGTGGAACCATTGCAAAGCCTTCCCGAGTAGTGAGAATGGAAAAAGCCTTGCCCTCATTTGATCTTGAGTCACCCCATCCATGTTGAAAGTCTAACATAGTTGAATGAATGCTTGGAGGTGAAGGTTCGAATCCTCTTTACCGGTGAAGGGTGAATGCTGCACCATGCGGATTGTTGAGGTCCTGATCTCGAACGGTCTTCCGATCTCCTCAAGGTTCAAGATTGGTAGGTCGATGATGTCTGGGGTGCATAGTTCCCCAATCTTGCGCTCTTGCGGTGGTTGGTCACCCATTGGTGGAAGTCGATTCTCCCGAGGACTTTGAGGTGGTGAATTCTTCGGAGATTCCTTCGATCCTTTGTATTCCGACCCTGAATCTACAAAATCCTGCTTTTTAGCTTGATGTGCTTCGCGTCTCCTTAGCCTGTAAAGTTTTTCTGGATCATCCACAAAATTATCGGGTTTGTTGGAGAGGTAGCCGTCCATCTCCTGTTAGGGTTAGCAATAAACAAGATATGCAAAAACTAGAAAGTAAAAACAAATCTATAAAAACTAGGGTTAGACAAACTAGATTAGATGTATTTTGAGGATGATCAAAGTTTAGTAGATGCAAAAAGAAAAACAAAAAGAAAACTGAAAATTACAAAAAGGCAATAAAAAAATCAAATCTTGATCACTTGTTCCCCGGCAACGGCGCCAGAAAAAGGGGCTTGTTGACGGTTAATAGTTGTATCAAAGTTCGTTTATGACTTGCAAGCGGACAAGTCTCCCGTTGTAGTCAAGGGACCCTTCTTCCCTCGAGTGGTGAACCCACGGTATCGAATCCGTGGAACAAATGTGTGACGCAAAAGTTGATCTAGTAAAGCCAAGTAACTCCAATCTTCGGTAAAAGAAACCCTAATGCATCTAGATGAAAGACATGAAACTAATCTAATCTACTAAAGACCGGAGATAACAAAGTAAGATTGGGTAGATAAACCGATCTAGAGAGACCGGGTAAGCCTTTTGTTGAAGTTCCAAGCAAGAGAAGAAGTAGCAAATCGAATCTTATAAGAAGCCTCTTTAAATCATAGTTTCCCGTCCAAATCCGAAAACATCCGCCTTTCGGAACCCCCGTTCTGTCACAATGTATCCCTACTGATGCGGGGAGTCTAGGGCGAGTCAAAAGACAAGTCGAGATTCTTTCGGAAGATCCGGCGTGTACCTCTAGCCACCGCGGATACAAGAACACCCTATGTAATCTATCTCGAGAATAGAATTGGAATAAGCAAAGCCGATCGAAAAACGAAATCTTCGAGGAAACACTTGATCGCTAGGAAAAGATTCAACTTGATAATTCAACTATAACAATGATACATACACAAGATCACCACCGGGATCCTTCCTTGATCTTGGTGTCCCTCTCTTCTCTGCTCCTCAGCGGCCGATGACGAACTGGATGATGCGTGGCTCTCGGTCAGGGGGCTATAAATAGCCCGAATGGCGGCTAGGGCAAAGGAGGGGGCAAACGGGCCCTGGACAGGGCTGGGCCGGCCGGCCTGGACCCATCCAAGCCCAGCCCGAGGCCTCCTTTGCTCTACGTCGGTTCCCTTACTTCCTGGATGTTTCCCCCTTCTACATGTAGGTCCATGTCGTCAGTTTCTCTCCGAATTGGGCATAACTCCTTGTCTTGCAAGATTCAACACTTTTCAGGTTAGGTCCTCGGAGCTTGTCGTCTTCTCGGATCAAGTCCCCAGCTTTTTGGAGTTAAGTTTGCTTCATTGCATGACTTGTACGGGGCTTCAAGGTCTTGTCATAAGGTGCTTGATGAACTTATCCCGAAAGTCTTGCTTTCAACGCTAAAACCCTGCATAAACACTAAACTCCAAAACCGACATGCACACGTGAACTTGTTATACCACGGGGGTTAGTACCAATGGATAAGGTATAAAACTTATGCCAACACCGAAGGTAAACTCATGGCTAGGTTGCGGATTTTCACCGTCAACAACTTGGTACGTTCAATAGCTTAGACCAGCACCATGCTACTCGGTCGAGACCGAACCCATTGCTCTTACCACATGAGAGAGTCAATTTAATCAACTTATGATTCCAACATAAGAATCCTATATCTCGCGAGCAATGAGTCATTACTCGTCTTCTACCTTATCCTTAGAGCATGGCACTAGCGTTCCTAACATACTAATAAAAGAGCATAGGAGTCCTAAGAATCATGCATCTAGGTTTCAAAGCAACTCCTGAAACTTAAATGCACAAAGTAAAACATAAATACTGAAATGTAAAAGGTATGCATTTTTAAACAAAAAGGTTAGATGAACCGGTGCTTGCCTTCCTCTGACTCAACACTAATAGAAGCCTTGGGCTCTTCTGGACTTTGGTCCAGGTCTTGCTGCACACTTAACTGGTTCACATCCCCGCTAGCTGCTCCCTCCTCCTCCTGGGTGAGCGTATACGTCCCGTCGCGAAGATCTACACGTTTATGCACATGCATTAGATTAAGGTGAGCTTTGGTGGTGATTGTGTACACATCTAAGCAAATTGAGCTACTTAACTTCACCAAACAGTAAGGGGGTGTTTTTAAATTATTAAAAACAAGAACAAACATGTTTTCACAATTTAACACTTTAATTTCCATTTCTTTATTTAATTACTTAAAACAAGCCTTACAACAATAAATCCAAATTAAATAAAAAACACTTCAAATAAATCAGCTTTTGCACACAGCAACATATGTCTATTTTAAGCTCTCAAACCAAAATATAGCTTAAGATCATCTATAAATTAATTTATATGAAAAAGACAAATTTCAGCCTAGTAAATCACTATTAATTCGTTTAAAAAGATTTAATAAACTTTTTGATCTCAACTTTCTCCTACAAGTCATGTATGCTAAAAATAAGCTTTTGACCAAAGCATAAGTGCATATTCAAATTATTTTTCAACCTTTGAATTTAAACTCCTACACAAGATTAAATCCAAATCATCTATTAAACAATTTCGTAAAAACAAATCCACTCTACCAGAGGTACTACTCAATAAGGCAAAGCCCTAGGGTGCACATGTGATTACAGAAAAGTTCATTAAAGGGGCTATAAAAAGCATCAAACTTAAACTAGCATAAAGCTTTCATAAATCATAACTGAAAATATACACATCAAAATCATGCAAACTTTTGTCACAGATCTAGGCATGCCATAAAGAGCAACATATCCAAAAATCAAGTTCATAGCATGTGTATATTTTAAACTACACTAAAAACACTTCAAACTGAGTTTGAATTTTTAGTTCAAAAACTGCACAGAAAAGCCCTATACATGCTGTCTAGAAAAGGTAGGATTCTTCACCAGGAACCCAACAAAATTGGATTTGCATTTTTCTGATTTTTCTACAATTTTCTACGTATTTTTGAAGTTTTTTGAAGTTGCAGCCGAAACCATAGAATACATTTATGCAGAGACACTCGACAGAAATCTGAAAATTACCAACAGGCCCTTACTTTGCAGAACAGACCCTAAAAAGAGTCTAATCTCTGCAATGTAGTCCTGCGGCCGGGAGGCCTCACCGGCGGCGGAATTCCTGGCCGGCGACGGCCGAACTTCGCCGGAGGAGGCGACAAGAGCTGCTAATGACCGTGTTAGAGGGTTGGAGGGCGGCGGCCGGACCGGGGATGGCGTCGTCGGCGGCCGGCGGCGTGGCGCGCCCTTGACGTCCGTTGTGTCCGCCGGTGGCCGGCGGCGGCTTGGTCGCGGCAGCCGGCGGCGGCGGGGCAATGTAGAGGAGACCCGGGGGAAGGAGTAGGAGCGGCCGGCGGTGGTGGGCCGGCACGGGAAGGCGAGTTCGGCGGCGGCTCGGCAATGGAGAGCGGCGGCGCACTGCAAGGCTGGCGTGGCTCTGTCCGGAGCACGGCGTGCGCACGAAAACGAGTCAGGGCAAGAGGGCGAGGACGAACAGACTCGTGCACGGCCTCAAGGCCTTTAGCTCCCGACGCGGCCAGGTGGAGGCCCTGCATGCACAGGAGGAAAACGCAGCGCCAGCGCCTGTCCATGCCGGTCTGTTGGCAGACCGTCGCGGCTCGGATGGGTGTGGCGTACGACCCTGTGTGAGGGCGACGCCTCCACGGCACTCCCTTGGTCCACCGGGACGATGTCCAGGCACCCGTACACCGGAACAGTGCGGTACGACGCGTGGCAGAGGAAAAAGGAAGCACTGGCGCACACGCGCGCTCTGGCTCTGCGTCCGCGACGTCGTCGTCCGTTCCAATTTCACGATCCCGTTTTCGAAATTACAAAACTCCAGAAAGTGTCAACATACTCGAAAATCTCCCAAAATAAAATTTGTAGAGGAGCTTTAGACCTACAACTTTCCCAAAGGGAGACATATGTTTTGATCAACGGATTTGTGGGAAAAACGTGATGAAGTTGCAGAAATTCTCGGCCCCGAGTTACTGTTCACAGCGTGTTCAACTCGATTTTTGGCCAATTTGGACTCAAAATTGGAATGTCAACCAATTACGAAAAATGTGTTCCTGGAAATAATGAAGAACTTTTGTATTGGCCGATTTTTAACTTCTATAGTGAAATTTGGAGAACGCGCAAGAAAACCAAATCAACCTTTATGAAGCACTTAGGGTTTGACCGTGTTTTGGGATTTTGACCAAGATCTTTTGTGCAAATATGTGGCAAAACATGTCAAACATGCTTAGAAGCTATTTAACCTTGATTAACACATCTAAATAATGTCATTAGCACAATAAACATTAGGGATGTTACACGCCCCTGTCCTCCTTGTTCCCCGTTCCCCCCGTCACAAGTGTCGGTGCCACCGCTAGAACTCGACCAGGACCGCACCTTCGATGATGCCCCCTGCTTTCCTTGTCGATGCCGCAGAGCTCCACGAGATCAAATGCTTTCTTCTCCAGCACAACAACATTCCACTACTTGAAGGTCCTCATGCGCGAGCTCGCCTTTCTGATGAAGCTCATATAGATCTTGCGGCACAACAGGGGACGGTGGTGATCCTCCTACACACGACGCGTGCATCAAATTGTGATTCTCATGCATACCCGCCAAGTTGTCGCAACATTCTGGCTCATTGCATTGAAGTTGAAGTGCATCCATGGCTTCTGGTTTCCGTGGCCTACTTAAGATGGCTATATATGGTAGCGTCTGCAGCATCCTGCTAATCCTGCAGTCGAAAGTCCTTCGATCCTACCGGTCGCGGCCAATACCAACACAACTTTTCCTGATACTTGTAAAGATCCATGCAAGGGCTATATATGATTCTCTGTTCAGCTCAGATTCCTCCACCGGCAGTTGTGTAACTGATGCTGCTGCAATGACATGAATCAAAGTTTGCAAACAAGCACCTCACAGATGGTAATCAAGGATTTTCATGATGTATTATTTCATCAACTTCCTGGCCTTCTCCTTCCCCTACTGCCATGGCGAATTGGTGATTGCCTCATCATCTTTGCCACAAACATGGCGGCAGGCCCACAACGTTGTCCTCCTAGGGCTGTAGGTGTCACTGCCGCTGCCAGAAACACATGAAGATAAATATGTTTAGAGATCACACCTGTCAGCCGATGTTGACGGTGAAATTCTATCAACCTAGCCATGAGTTTACCTTCGGTGTTAGCATGAATTTTATATCTTATCAATTGGTACTAACCCCCTTGGTATAACAAGTTCGTTTGTGCATGTTGGTTTTGGAGTTTAGTGTTTATGCAAGAATTTAGCGTTGAAAGCAAGACTTCTGGGTAAAGTTCATTAAGCACCTCGTGACAAGACTTCGAAGTGCTGTACAAGTCAAGCAATGAAGTGAACATAACTCCAAGAAGCCCAAAGACCAAACCCGTGAAGATGGAAAACTCCGAGGACCCAGACAGAAAATACCGAATCTTGCGGGTCAAGGAGCTTCATCTAAACCGTGGAGAAACTGACGTCAAGGGCCCACATGCAGTTGGGGGAATACTCTAGAAGGCTCGGGAAGTAAGAAAAAGCGAAGGAGGCCGCGGGCTGGGCTGAAGTGGGCCCAGGCTGGCCGGCCCAGCCCACTTAGAGGCCCAGTCGCCCCTTTGACCTAGCTGTTATTCAGGCCATTTATAGCCCCGAGGCCAAGCACCACGCATCAATTCATTCGCCATCTGCCGCCGAGGAGCAGAGAAGAGAGGGACACCATCTCCGAGAGGAGAGGGTCGAGCTAGTTGACTAGGTTCTCCCTAGCCGACGTGGGAACCTTGCAAGGAAGACCACGTCAGAGTTCCCGGAGTTAGAAGCAAGATCAAGGTAGTATATCGGTGGTGATCTTGATTCATGTATCATGTATTATGTTGAATTATCAAGTTGCAATCCGATTTCTAGCGATCGAGTGTTTCTCTTACGATTTTGATTTCAATCGGCTTTTCGTATCTTAAGATCTATTCTCGAGATAGATCATTGAGGGTGTTCTTGTAGCTGTGGTGGCTAGAGGTGCATGCCTGACCTTCCGTGAGATTTCAACTTGTCCTTTGGACTCACCCTAGACTAACCCGCATGAATAGAGGTGCGTTGTGACAGAACGGTGCTCCAAAAGGCGGGCGTTTTCAGAGTCGGACGAGAAACCATGGTTTAAAGATGCTTTTTATGAGATTGAACTTGGTTATTTCTTCTTTGCTCAGAACTTCAACGAAGGCTTGATCCAATCTCTCTAGATTGGTTTATCTATCCCTCTCTACCTCTTGCTACCTCCGGTTTTCATAGATTAGATTCGTTTTTATGATTTTCTCTAGATTAGATTCATAAGATTCCCCTTTGAGGATCAAAGTTCTCGGCTTTATTTGATTGATTCTTGCATCACACATTTGTTCCATGGATTCGATACCTTGGGTTCACACTTAAGGGAAGAAGGGTCCCTTGACTACGACGGGGGACTTGTCCGCTTGCAAGTCCAATTGAAGTTTGATACGAATATACACCGTCAACAAGCCCCTTTTTCTGGCGCCGTTGCTGGGGAACAAATGATCAAGATTAGATCTTTTATTGGTTTTTTGAATAATTTTCAGTTTTCTTTTGGTTTTTCTTTTTGCATCTACTAACTTTTGATCATCCTCAAAATCAATCTAATCTAGTTTGGCTAACCCTAGTTTTCTTAGATTTGTTTTTATTTTCCGTTTTGTATATATTTTTTTATTGCTAACCCTAATAGGAGATGGACGACTACCTCTCCAACAAACCCGATAATTTTGTGGATGACCCAGAAAAACTTTACAGGCTAAGGAGACGTGAAACACAAGCTAAAAAGCTGGAATTTGCAGATCCAAAAGCGGAGGCCGAGGGATCGTCGAAGTCTCCAAAGGAATCACCACCTCAAAGCCCTAGGGAGAATTGACTTCCACCAATGGGAGAACAACCGTAGCCGGAGTTTTAGATCGGGGAGTTATGCACCCCGGACATCGTCGACGTACCAATCTTGAACCTTGCGGAGATCGGAAGGCCGTTCAAGATCAAGACCTCAACAATCCGCGTGCAACATTCACCCTTCACTGGTAAAGAAGATCTGAACCTTCACTTCCAAGCGTTCATTCAACATTGTCAAACATTCAACATGGACGGGGTGACTCAAGATCAAATGAGGGCAAGGCTCTTTCCGTTCTCGTTACTTGGGAAGGCTTTGCAATGGTTCTACTCTCAACCAGCGGAGACGGTGCAAAATTGGGACACATTGATGAGGGCCTTCATGACAGAATACTACTCACCAGGTAAAACTAAAAGCTTGCACAATAAGATTGCTACTTTTGCTCAATATACTATGGAGACTATATCAGAGGCATTCGAGCGCTTCAATGAGTACACTCAGGCGGTTCCACATCACAAGTTCCCGAAGGAGGATCTCGTTCAAAAGTTCTATCAAGAACTCACCATGGCGTTAAGGACGATCATCGATGCATCGGCGGGAGGATCCATCATCGAGCTTACGCCGACCCAAGCTTTCACTCTATTCAAGAAGGTCGCGGACAATGACACATGGGCGTGATCCAGACGCTTACTTCCGGTTCAACCCACAGGGAACGTCAAAGGAGTCTTGCAAGTAGAGAAGGAAGACATACTCAAAGGCAAGATTGATTCGCTTATGCAGAGGTTGGAGAAGATGGAGATAGAGAAGAAAAAAGCTCAAGACTTCAAGCCTGCCGAAGCAAGATCCACATGTGAAGAGTGCGAAGAATATGGCCATGTCCACAAGGATTGCCCGGAGGAAGCCAAGGTGCTCGACTACATGAGGAAGGGGGATTTGCCGAACTTCCGATACGGGCAAGGTAGACCTCAATTTAATGCAAGCTCATCCATTCCGAATTCGGTTCCGCTTCGTATACAATTGAAGGACTTCATGGACGAGCAAGCTAAGATCAACAAGAACACCGTCACCAAGTTGAAAACCATAGACAAGGTGTTGGATAACATCGGTAGCAAGGTGACGGAGGTCAGAAGCTCCAATCATCAAGTGCTCAACATGATGAAGATGCTCAAGACGCAAGTGGGACAACTTGCCGGGTGCCTATCCACTAATGAAGGGAAGCTTCCGGGACAACCTCAAGGTCCCAAAATGGCAAAGGCCATTCAAACTCATTCGGGGAAGGAGACCGAAGATCCGGAACGTTTCGCGGGAGCAAGGACGACTAAACCATCTGCCGAGGTGGAGGAATTTTCTAAGGAGGAGGTCACCGAGATCGTCACCGAAAAGCTCGAGTTTGAGATGCCGGGAGAAGACACGAAGATACTGCAACTTAACCACGCTACTTCCGAGGTAAACTTGATAATCATTTTGAGAAGTTTGTGGAGGTTGTGTGTAGGTTAAGCATCAACATGCCGCTAATGGATGCCCTTCAAGTTCCTACATTTTCACGCTACTTCAAAGATATTCTTGCAAACAAGTATGAGATAGAAACACTCGGGGTAGATCATGTCAAGATGTCTGAGCAATGTAGTGCCGCTATTGCAAATGGACTAGAGAAGCAAAAAGACCCTGGATGCCCGATGATTCCATGTTCCGTTGGTTCATTCAAGTTTGAAAAGGCATTATGCGACCTTGGAGCAAGTGTGTGCGTCATGCCATGAGATGTGTTCGAGAAGCTACGCCTACCATTGGAGCCTACAGGCATGTGCTTGGAGTTGTGTGACAACTCCATTCGCTACCCCTTGGGAATCGCTGAAGATGTGCCCGTGAAGGTCGGACACCACTTCATCCCCGTAGACTTTGTGGTACTCGAGATGGGAGAGAGGGAGAAGCCACCACTCATCTTTGGGAGGCCTTTCCTCAAGATCGTGGGAGCTACTATCGACGTCGGCAAGGGGGAGATCAAGTTTGACATTAACGGCGAGAGGAGTTCTTTCAAGTTTCGACCACGCCTCGAGGTATGCAACATGATCGAAGTTAAATATATTCTGCCTCATCGTTACGTCGTTAAGGAAGAGCCAAGGAAGAAGGAAGAGCCGGAGAAGAAGGAAGCGAAGGAAATCAAAGAGGTTGTTGCATCCGTCAAGATAAAGGAACAAAAGCCGCCTGTGAAGACCAAAAAAATGACTAAGCCGGAGAATAGGCCCGCGCCCAAGATGGTGCGGAAGTGGGTACCCAAGATTGCAATGCCAACAAAGAGTGTTGATCCGAAGTAATCAAGTGAAGAAGTCTAGCTATGGACTATAAATGAAGCGCTAGGCGGGAGGCAACCCGTTTCGTCAAGTCAAGAATAAGCTACCGGGAGGACAACCCGATTCAAGATATTTCGAGTCTTTTCAAGTAAGTTAGTTTTGAAAAATACGCAAGACATTAGACTTAGAGTGGTTGAACAATATTAAAGACATAATTCTTGGTTGGATATTTTGTTTGGATCATAAATCCTTTACATGAGCCATCCTATGTGTTATTTGCTTCTTTTCGAGAAACCGAAACCAAATAAATTCAGAACCTATCTCAACCTTTCATACTCTTCATGATGTTATGGTTGACTTGTTTTTCATGCTAAAAATACACGAGTAGAGCCACGCCTTGTACCTAGATGTTAGTTAAATTTCAGCATGTGGTAGGACTCGCGTGAACCTACAAACTTGACTTTTGGTTGGTTTAAAAATCTATATCCTTGGTTTCTTTAAGATTAGAATTTTTCTAAGCCTCGTTTAATTTGATTTCATTCAAAATCTCTCTCATTTAGCTAAAATTAGAACCTAAAAATATGCCCCCATGATCAAGCTAGGAAAAGCATACTCTCAACTAATGAAGGCAAACAATACCGGTGAGACCAAAATAAAAGTGGTCGGAAAATATTTTCGACTTACATTTGTTTTTAATGCTTTAAAAACTTCTCTAAATTTATATTTGAACTCATTTATAGCTCTGAGTTTATTTTTTAATTTTCGAAATTAGAGGAGTGCTTAGCTTTAAGACATGCTTAGAGTGAGGCAATTTGATTAAACTAACCATGCATGCACCATGATGCATCACGGGATGTTCTTCCAACATCTTTCATCAAAGCCACATGCAAAGGATAAGCATGGGGGGGGGGGGGGGAGCAAGGCCTTGTTTTGCAGGAAAATTATGGAGGCGTGTGAGGCAAAGGAGCATGGACATGACTCAAAGCAAAGACATCAAGTGGAAGGACCAATAATGCAAGCAAAGGAGTGGATGAGAGAGTTTGGGCAGTGCAACCTGTGGAGCACGCAGCCAAAAAAGTCTCAAAGTAAGGATGAGTGTGCTGGAAGAAAACTGGAGCTAGGAGAGGCAGGAAGCCACTCAGGTCGGTCAGCCCAGGCCGGCCGACCTCCCACCTATTTAAGCACCCTGGTGCTCCCCTTCGGTAGGTAAATCTTCCATCCAGCTCCCTGTTCGTGTGCTCAAGTTTGTAGTCCAGAACCACCTTAGACTTATCCATCCATCCTGAGTTTGTTTCGTCCAACAAAACACATCCTAATTCCACTCAAAGTCCATAGTCCGAAATAAATTTTGTGTGCCCTGTTACCGGTTGAAAACCCCGGGATTATATTAGAGAGGAGAGTGCATCAAACATGTGGAAGAACACTACAAGCCTTTTTACCAAGAAGAAGGGATCGTCATCATCCAAGCCATCATCGACAACATCTTTGAGGAGGCACTTGGTTTCCGAGTCTCCTCGGAGTATGGAGGAGGACACGACACCGCCAAGGAGGAACGACACTCTTCTCCTCGGTGGCATGAGGGCCACAAGAAGCTCATTTATAAGGTTCACTGAACCTCAAGGACGTACGGAGGAGCCGCCCGTCCCACCTCATCGTTCAACACGATCATCTACTCCACCTCCATACGCTCCGCGGTACTCCGAATATGGATTTATCATCATGACGGAGGAGGAGGAGGAGGAGGAGGAGGAGAAGCTCGCTCGCCTTGAGAAGAGGCTTGTAGCGAATGTCGACTTCGACGTCCAAGCTATCAACATATTGGGTTTTGACACGGATATTTACTACATGTTAGGACACCTAGGATGGGTGCAATTCTCTAATGGGGTGTTGGTCTTGACGGTTGATTATCGTATCAAAGTTCGTTTGGACTTGCAAGCGGACAAGTCCTCCGTCGTAGTCAAGGGACCCTTCTTCCCTTAAGTGCGAACCCAAGGTATCAAATCCGTGGAACAATGTGTAATGCAAGATCCAATCTAATAAGTGGAAAACACTTTGATCTTGAAAAGGGGTTTTGCATCTAATCTATGGAAGAACCATAAAATGCATCTAATCTACTAAACACTAGAGGTAGCAAGAGAAAGAGAGATAAAACCAATCTAGAGACTGGATTGGGTCTTTTGTTGAAGTTCCAAAGCAAAGAAGAATAAAGCAAACGAATCTCATAACTAGTCTCTTTAAATCGTGGCTTTCGTTCCAACTCCGAAGTCGCCCGCCTTTTGGAGCCACCGTCCTGTCACAACGCACCCCTATTCATGCGGGTTAGCCTAGGGTGAGTCCAAGAAGAACAAGTTGAAAATGCTCAGTAGATCGGGTATGCACCTCTTGCCACCATGACTACAAGAGCACCCTAAGCAATCTAGCTATAGACTAGATTGGGGAAGAAGCAAACCCAAGCGAAGACAAAGTCATAGAGAAAGCACTTGATCGCTAGAAATCGGATTCAATCTTGCAAATTCAACACGAGAGTATAATACATGGACAAGATCACCACTAGGATCCTACCTCGATCTTGATCCTAGCTCCGGGAACTCCGACGTGGTCTTTCATGCAAGGTTCCCACGTCGGCTAGGGGAATCCTAGTCAACCATCTCGACCCTCTCCTCTCCGGAATGATGTCCCTCTCTTCTCTGCTCCTCGGCGATGGATGACGAATGTATTTCCTTGTGGCTCTCAGCCAGGGGGCTACAAATAGCCCGAGAGGCGGCTAGGTCAAACGGGACACCGAACCGGGCCCGGAATGGGCTGAGCCGGTCGGCCCAGGCCGGCCGACGAAGGCCCGTTTCGGCTCGGTTCGGCCCTGGTTTCCTCCAGGCTTTCTTCTCGCGTGATCCCTTATTTGTGTGCACTTGCATGTGGGCCTTTGACGTCGTTTTCTTCACGGTTAAGGCTTGAATCTTGCTATCCAAGCTTCGCCGTTTCTTGGTTGAGTCCCTGAAGATTTGCATGTTGACGCTTCGGTCCTCGGGTCATTTGGAGTCATGTTCATCGCGTGTCTTGACTCTTGTCGGGCTTCATGATCTTCTTCCAAAGTGCTTCATGAACTTATCCCGAAAGTCTCCTCTTTAGGGTAGATTTCCTGCGTAACACTACAAGGTTTTGTGTCAAATGCAACAACGAAGAATTGCAATGCCAAAAAATTGGTTGCTAGAAATCGTTGTATTACAACCATTCTAAAAAATTGTAGCAATACATGTCTTTAATACAACGATTCTCAAGATGTTGCGAAGCTCTGTTGCATTAGGTGGACAATATTGCAATGATGAAATATGGTAGCGGTATAATTGATTTTGGTTGCAATTGTGTGGTAGTATTGCAACTACATTTGCGTTAGTTGCATTTGGTTGTGACTATTACTACATTTATTTTGTGTTGCATAAAATTTCACAAGCGTTGCAAATGTTGGATGCTTAATGCAATGAGAACTCTTGGAGGCGAAGCAAAAGTGGGGTTCAATTGCAACATTTATTGGCCGTTGCAATATACTTTGATGTTGCTGCAAGTGCTAAATTTTATTGCAACGAGATCTCTGAGTTTGAAGTGAAAATTGTGTTCGAGTGCAACACTTATTTTTTGTTGCAATATACTTTGACAATTGCAACGAGAACTAGGAGCTGATGTTGATTTGGATTGGGCCTTGTAGAGTGTATGATATAGTATGAAAAAATACAATTCATAGTCAAATATAAAACTTGGCTAATTTTAAATTAGGATTTTATTCTAATTATTAATTTTAAGAAAAAAGTTTGAATTGGTAGAAAAACAATATGTCATTAGTGACAAAATAGAAAAAATAAAAAAACGCCATGATATGGAATTGACCAAGGACCTCAATACTATACTAGTGTATAACTTACCACTACACCATTATAATGTTTGTATTAGCTAGCATCGTTGAAGCCTTTTTCATGTTTCTATATGGTCAACTTATAGTAACCATATAGATATTAAAATAGAATAATTATTTTACATGGTTCTATTAGTTAGTTATTAAATAAAGTAAATTTTTCTAAAATTATTATTGTTTTTTGTCTAATGCAACGCCGGAAAAGTGCTGCAATAGGCCCAAAATGGCTGCAATAGACACAATGCCATGAAACCAAATAACTTTAAATTGTCACGTCACCCGGTCCAACCTTGAGGATGTGGTGATGCGGTGCCACCAGCCGGCCGCACCTTGGCAATCGTCCGCCACGCCCCAGCTGGTCCCAACCGGCCGCACCCTAGCCGCGGCTGGCCGCACCATGGCTGCACCCTAGCAATGACCGACCGCACCCTGGCCCCGGCCGACCACGCACCAGCTGCGCCCAGCCGCACCCCGACGACTGCTGGAATTTAATCTGACGCACTAAAAAACATTGCATCCAAATATGAGGTGTCCATTGGGTAAGAAAGTAATTGAGTGTGTAAAAATTTCGAAGTTTAAGTTGAGTTATATGAAATAATGTGATGAACTATCTAGTTTTTGAACAATGTATACTCCTAGTTGTAGGCTAGAATGGACCATAAGCGCCTCAATATATGTCAATTTGGAATTACTTTCAGTAAACATGTAGAAATTCATTTAAATGATACAAGATAGCAAATCTACTTATTAATTTGTGAACAATGTATGGTGACACTTTATTAAAGTTATTTGAAAATGACCTATCATTAGTGAAAAAGTATTACTATGTTGTGAGCTCATAGTAACCCTACCATTCCTGGATGACTAGACATAAGTTTAATACTAAACATAATCACAACAAATCTTGCAACTTAGTGGTAAGGCACCTACCAACCAAGGCTTAGGTGTCAAGTTCAAACTACCATACCTTTTGCATATAGTGATATTTTTTGTTTTAATTGATTACATTTTGCTGATATGACATTGGTTTTTTAAATTGATTACATTTTGCCAACTAGCGTTGGCGGCCGTGTTGACATAGCATATGTGGCCGAACATAGTGCTGACATGGCACTTACAGGAGCCCTCGCCACGATTGCCACATCACTCGGCCGTGCATGGTCGACCCCAGTCGCGGTTGAAGTTTGAATAAGTGAGAAAATGACCTGTCATTAGTGAAAAAATAAAAAAAATAAATTGCTACTGCGGAGCTTTGAACCCATGAACAACTACTAAATAGTTAGGAGCCTTACCACTAAAACATTCATTTTTTTAAGATATCCGAATTATTGAATTTTAACATTTATTCTTTAGTAATTGAATAAATAATTACAATAAGAGCTAAACTTAGTCAGAAAATTCCACATATTCACACAACAACATATTTGGGATCCATAACCATCCCATAAAAATTTCAAATAACTTTAACAAAGTGATATTGTATATCTTTCACAACTACGAACATCTCACTTAGCTATAGCACTATGTGGGTCACATATGCCTTTGTGAGGGATATGCATCAACTCTTTATCAAAATTCATCTAGATTGGGAGGAAGAACACATCAACAATTTGTCTTTCTCTTTTTAATTCGTAAATAGAATTTGTAATTGGTATTTCCCCTCAAGAAAACTCAACATTTGATGATTCTTTTTAATATATTTTTTTCTGAAATCACGATTTTTATTTAACAGTGTATGTTTCAATGTTAATTGCTATTTCTTGTATTTTTATGGCTTGTTTTCTTCCACACAAATGGAGAATAGACATAAATTATATTACGATTACTAATGTAACTTAATATTTCATATTCTTATGAAAAACAAGTTGTGAAAAAATATGATGTGCATATGGGTTTGAAAATGCAACGCCGAAGAATTGCAACGTCGAAAATTTGGTTATTTGACAAACAAAGAAGTAAAGTTTTCTAAATATATTATTGCTTTTTCTAATGCAACACCAGAAAAGTGTTGCAATAGGCCCAAAATGGTTGCAATAGACAAAATGCCAGGAAACTAAAATAACTTTAAATTGTTGTGTCACTCGATCCCACCTTAGATTTAAATTGTTGGTTTATAGATTTGCAAAAAAATTGTAGAAAAGACGAATAGTCAAACCAACAAAAAAAGTCAATGATGTCATATATTTAAGAACGGAGGTAGTAGTCTTTACCTAAATATTCCTAGCTTTCATAACTCTGTAGTCTTCAATAATATATTAAATAAATTCAAACCAGTGTTATAAGGAACACACCTAAATAGTGTAGTGGTAAAGTAAGTTTTATGTGAACTTGAGCTATAGGACTCAAATCCTGTGGGCGTACTTTTTTATTTTTAATACGCATTCCCAATTCTTTTCTTTCAATATTTATTCTTTAGTTTTAAAATTTGGTTTTCATTCTTTAATTTTTTCTTTATGTTACTGCAATTATTTTTTTAGACATGAGAATCTTCACAATCATCCCCCACTAGGTGAACTCACTATGTTTTATCTAGGTAACAGTATTTTAATATTTATCCTTTAGTAAATCATAAGATTAATACAGTAATAAGTAAACTTGGTCTCGAATTTGCATAGATGTGCACAAGATCATAGTTTGGCTCCATAAATATTCCATTACAGTTTTAAATGATTTCGACAAAGTGTTACTATACTTATCATACGAGGATGAACATCTCTCGCTCATCTACAGGGCATGTGTGTGTGAGACCACGTACGACTTTGTGAGGTTGTGCATCACCACTTTCTAAGAATCAATTGAAACTTTTTGACAACACTTATACACGAAAAGGAGGTGTCCCTCCAAGTTTTTGATTTTTTTATGTAGCTTAGGGTATTTTAACATTTATTCTTTAGTACGTCATAAAATAATTACAGTAATAAGTAAACTTGGTTAGAAATTTGCATAGATACACACAACATCATAGTTTGGCTCCATAAACACCCCACTAAAGTTTTAAATGATTTTAGCAAAGCGGTACTAAACATCTCATACAAGGATGAACATCTCTCGCTCATATATAGAGGCATGTGTGACACCATGTATGACTTTGTGTAGATGCGAATGACCACTTTCTAAAAATCAATTGAAACTTTTTTTCGACACTTATACACCAAAGGAGGTGCCCTCCAAGATTTTTGAAATTTTTATGTAGCTTAGGGGTTTTAATATTTATTTTTTAGTAAATCATAAAATAATTACAATAATAGGTAAACTTAGTCAGAAATTTACATAGATGCACACAACATCATAGTTTGGCTCCATAAAAATCCCATTAAAGTCTTAAATGTTTTATTTTACATGTGAAAAATGTATTGATATTTATAATATTATTATTTTTGTAATTTACTTACATGCCACAATAAAATAGAAAAAAGAAAATTGATTTAAGCATGAACAAACTTGGTTTGACTAAGCAGTCTGATGTTTTTGGACTGTTCAGGACCACGTTCCCATCTCTATGCCCCTAAACATTGTACGAAGTAATGAAAAAAAATTGGTTGTCCTTTTTTTCCTCCGCCCTGCGGTGTCCGCCTTCGGCTCGCGCGTTCGCCCTGCCCCCGTGCCCCGGGATATTTAAGTTTTTACCATTATAACGGGTGACCACTCTCCAGATAGCATCTTTCCGGTTGCCACAGCATTTTTACCACGTAACAACGAAAGATGTACGAAAATACCACATTTGCTCACGAGTCATGCCAACTCAACCGTCCACGTTGGATCCGTCCGCACCAGAGGTGCCAAATGACCTCTCATGCCCTTTGCTCTCTCCTTCCTCCTCTTTTTCCTATCACTTACGCATGGGACCCACGTGTAAGGTTATCTTCAACCTTTGGCCACTGACCTCCAAGTCTCCAACAACGGCGAGACCAACGACAAGGGTAGGTAATGGTTGGACACCTCCGATGTGGGGTGAGCTCAGGAGTCTTGAACCGCACGACGCTGTGGGAACCGCCGGCCGCCTGATCCCGCCCGTTCGCCCCACTGCCGCCGCATCACATCTGGGCAGGAGCCATGCTAGACGGCCATGGCGGCGTCACAAGAACGCAGGCATCGATCCGGCGTCTACATGGTCCGCCACCGCCGCCCCTCCTTGGCTCTGCATGCCACAGCTGCGAGCGCTTGAGCTCGAGCTCCGATGAGATAGCCATGCGCGTGCCGAGTGGCTCGGCGGCGTCGGGGCTACATCCACAACCGGTGACGCGCCGGGGTCAGCGACTCAGCGTGGGTGCCGGTGGCGCCTCATGCGCACAGCTGTGCAGCACCTCGCGTGGATCATGGGCAGCGGTGGGGAAGGCCGACCGCCCGGAGGCCCCTACGCCTCCGTGCCGGTGGTGGTGGCGATGGCGCCGGATGGCGTCGCGATGGCCGCGGCCCGGGAGGGCGGCGACGCGAGGCGCACAGGGCAACCGTCTTCCTATCCTCCTTGGGCTCTCCCTCGTCATCGTCCTCCCCGTACGGCCGCCGGGGCTCCAACCATAACGCTCGCTGGGGGCATCAGAGAAGAAGACACGAGGAAGAAGAAGATGGGCATTAGAGGTCAATTGTCACTTCGTGTGGGGACGAATCCGAGCTGGAGAGCCACGATGGTGCGCCACATGAGAAAATGTGGTAAATCTGTATGTATTTTCTCTCTCATGTGCTAAATATGTAGTGGCAACCGGGAAGATGCTATACGAAGAGGTGCCACCCACTATAATGGTAAATAATTAAATACTATCCCCCGTGTCCCGTCTTCCGCTCGTCCCCACACATGTCCTCCTTCCCACCCGTGTCCACCACGGTCCACCTCCGCCTCCCCTCCTTATCTTTTTTTTCTCATCGCCTGCCCTCCTTTCCCCGATGCTGCCGCCGACTCCTCTTCCTCTCCTGGACTTGCGATGCCTTTGGCTTGCCACTCGCACCTCCTCCTCTCCTCTCCTCTCCCTACCACGTCATCGCACCACCACTCCACTCCGGCACATGTGTAAAGCAACTCCGTCGTCGAAGGCATTGGAGGAGGGGTACCTTCCATCATCGAGGAGTCCATCTCTGCGAGGGCGGGGGAGCTTGAATGAGCCTTCCTGGAGGGCAGGGGAGCTTGAATGAGCCCTCCTGCATCCCGATGGGACACTTTGTGGTCAAGCAGAAGGTGTGGTGCCTTGATTCATCTGGATCTAATCCGTTCATTAGGGTTTGGTGTTGGGAGGTCTTGATCTGGCATGTTTGTCGACACTGCCCATGGATGTTGGATCCCACTGCCGTGGACGCCGCCCGGGCCTACAACACGCCACCACATCCGCTCCCCCGATTTTTTTCTCTATGATGCAGCACCGGCATAGATGGAGGGGCAGGCAGCAAGGCAGACCCCCACCGCCACCGACACCACATTTGCCTACCTGCTACTCCGTCCCACAGGTTTGCCCCTCGCCCCCTGCATTGATTTGCTCCGCCTTCCTGTTCCACTCCCTCCTGACCCTGCAGCGTGGAGGAATCGATGAGGGTGCTTTGCGTCAGCAAGCACCCGATTGGTGAGATGCTGCTCAATGGTTGGTGGTTTTATAGAGCGATGGGCTACGGCTGTCCACGTGATATGAAGTGAAGATCTCCTGCCCAGCCTCCGTACAACCTGTGCCCTTCCCATGAGATAAGAAATTACAACATTCTTCATGTTCTTAATAGCTTTGTTAATTTGTGTTGGCGTGTGACTGCATCTGTAGATACTGTCTCTAGCATTTTAATTCGATGGCATAGACGATCTTGATGGTTGAGGACCAGGAGCGTCCCAATGGTCGATGGATGACCGCTCCTCAGTGATGAGTGATTGACAACGGGTGTTGTAATGACTCTTGGCTTAGTGCGCAGGTGTAGGCTGCGGCCTAGTTCGTGTTGTTGCAGGTGAAGAACGGGCGCGAAAGGTCTTCAGCCTTGAGGGGCCACCAGGAGATGGAGAGACAAGTAGGCTCGGTTCGTGGGACCCGGTGGACAGCGGGACTGGGTGCGGGTCACATGGTGGCGACACAAGCAAGACGAAGTCATGGACAAGCGAGCCGGTGCACGGTGGCGGTCAAGTCAAGTGGTTTGGCGGGAGGCCGGACCGAGCACGCGGGGTTTGGTGGTTTGCCCACAAAACCATCGGCGGACGGTTTCTTGGTTTGGGCCTGTGGCCCGTCTTGAGGCAATTAGAATCCTTCTAGCCTTTGCCGTGGCTAAAGGGTTCAAGTTGTTTCAGATGGACGTGAAGAGTGCTTTTCTGAATGGGGTCATAGAGGAGGAGGTGTATGTGAAGTAGCCACCTGGGTTTGAGAGCGAGCTGTACCCACACAGGGTGTACAGGTTGAAAAGGGCTCTGTATGGGTTGAAACAGCGCCCCGTGCTTGGTATGGGAGATTGAGAGGTTTTCTTCGTTGAGCGAGAGGGTTTGTGATGGGTACCGTGGATAGAACCTTGTTTCTCCTCAAGCATGGAAATGACTTGTTGATTGTTCAGATATACGTGGATGATATTGTCTTTGGTGGCTCGTCACATAACCTTGTTGCCAAGTTTGCAGATGAGATGAGCAGGGAGTTCGAGATGAGCATGATGGGCGAGTTGCAGTATTTTCTCGGGCTGCAGATCAAGCAAGTGAAGGATGGAACATTCGTGCACCAGACCAAGTACACGAAAGACATGCTGAGGAAGTTCCATATGCAAGATGTGAAGCCGATGTCGACTCCCATGGGGAGTACGGCCACTTTGGATGCGGATGAGGACGGAGAACCAGTGGACCAGCGGGAGTACAAGAGCATGATCGGCTCCCTCCTCTACTTGATGGTGACGAGGCCAGACATACAATTCGGCGTGTGTCTGTGCGCTCGTTTTCAGGCTTCGCCGAGGACATCACACCGACAGGCTGTCAAGAGGATTTTCAGGTACCTACGATCCCCCCCGGTCTTGGCCTTTGGTATTCGTCCTCCTCGACTCTTTCTCTTCATGGTTTTTCCGATGCGGATTTTGTTGGTTGTCGAGTCGAGAGGAAGTCTACTTCGGTACTTGCCGCTTTCTTGGTTCTTCGTTGGTCTCATGGTCTTCCCGCAAGCGCCTAGCGTAGCTCGGTCCTACCACCGAGGTGGAGTATGTTGCTGCCGCGAGTTGTTGTTCCCACCGTTGTGGATTTCATACACTTTGAGAGACTTTGGTGAGGAGTGCACCCGCATCCCACTTCTTTGTGATAGCACCGGTGCCATAAGCGTAGCCAAAAACCCGGTGCTTCACTCCGTAACCAAACATATAGAAGTGAGGTATCATTTCTTGAAGGACAATGTGGAGAAAGGAACCATTGTGTTGAGTCATGTTCCTACCCAAGATCAGCTAGCCGAAATCTTTACAAAGCCTCTCGACCAAGCTACATTTGTGCGCTTGCGGGGGGAACTTGGGGTTTGTTGCCCTTTCTAGTTGATTCTTGGGGGATTTTCTCTTGTACCATATGTATCATACCATGTTTTACTTTGATGTATATACATGCTTTGCTTGATGTATAAACCATGGTAGGATAGCCATCTTGTCATATATCATGTTGCATTTGTATTATATTGCATTTTAGGATGATGAGCTTCTTTCATATGCCATATTTGAGTCTCTTTGGCTATTTGTAAGATATTGGTCATATGTGTGGAGAAATGGTGATGTGAGGCTATGCTCTTGGAATTTTTGAGATATATGTGTGGTGAGATAGCCCTTTTTGAAATAAATGCTAATCTTGACTAATTTTTGATGAAATATGCTCCACTCGTGTGTAGTTGTGTATCCATGTCACAGTTTGGTCTAAATGTTCTTTTCATGCTTAGATTGTGCTTGGATGGTTCTTGCATTTGGGCCAAAGGCCGAATATCATTGAGAATGTTTAGCCTATGTTGCATTCATGGGGGAGCATAAGCTTCTTTTTGCCGCAAAGGCACTTCATGTACCATGAAATGATTTAATCTTGAAAAGAAGTGTATAATGCTTGAAAAATGCTCCATCCATCATGTCTATTCTTAAAATGTCTTATCTTTCACATATGGGTGCAAAACATGTTGCATGATGTTCACCAGTGGAGAAGTCTCCCCGAAGTGGACACATGGCTCATGAGCTTTGAAATGACATGCTTTGATTTATGGGTGTTTGCCATGATCTTTTGCTGAGAATTTGATATCCTTGTATGATCTTTGAGTGGTATGCATGTTTGTGGCTCAAGTGTGACATGGATAGGCTTTTACATGTGAAGCGAGCCTTCTTTTGGTAAAACTGCTTAAATCTGAAATTTTGCTTTGTCACATGCTTGTATTTTCATATATTACTTGTGGCGATGCTTTGACTATGCTATGATTCATATGTGTGGTCTTTGTCTCATTCTTAGCCTTTGACACTAGATTTGGCCTATTTGAGAAGCTCATGTAGATGTTTATATGCTTTGCTTTGCATTTCTGCATTTTCACCTTGATTCCTACATTGTCAACAAGGGGGAGAAGAGGTGAGCTTAATGAAAATTCAGAAGAGGTGAGCTGAAATTTGGAAGTTTGCATTTGCTCAGGGGGAGCTTTCTTGTTGTTTTCGGTGTGGATTTTGTGCTTTGCCTGGCTTGTGACCTTTCTTTGCCTTTCCTTGGTTTTGGTCATGAGTTGAGCTTCTTTGTTTTTCTTTCTTTCTTCTTCCTTTCTTTCTTTCTCTGAATTTCATTTCGCGTTGTGTGTTGTCAATGCACTCATCAAGGGGGAGATTGAGGACCAGGAGCGTCCCAGTGGTCGATGGATGACCGCTCCTCAGTGATGAGGGATTGATAACGGGTGTTGGACTGACTCTTGGCTTAGTGCGCAGGTGTAGGCTGCGGCCTAGTTCGTGTTGTTGCGCGGTGAAGAACGGGCGCGAAAGGTCTTCGCCTTGAGGGGCCTCCGGAGATGGAGAGACAAGTAGGCTCGGTTCGTGGGACCCGGTGGACAGCGGGACTGGGTGCGGGTCACATGGTGGCGACACAAGCAAGACGAAGTCATGGACAAGCGAGCCGGTGCACGGTGGCGGTCAAGTCAAGTGGTTTGGCGGGAGGCCGGACCGAGCACGCGGGGTTTGGTGGTTTGCCCACAAAACCATCGGCGGACGGTTTCTTGGTTTGGGCCTCAAAACCAAGTCCGAGGGCCCAACACGACGGAGACGGGATCCGGGCGTGTCGGGAAGTTTCGAGGCGGAGGGCACGCGGCGGGATCGCATGGCTTGCGTCGGGAGGACGTGGGGTGCGGCAAAGGCGTGGCCGTCCGATGGCAAGACCCACAAACATTACCTAAATGCCCCTACGTGGGTTGTATCGCCAGTAGTTAAGTTAGGGGTAGTCGAGTCATTTGCCACTCCGGCGGGACCTGATATATAAGCCATGAGTGTGTGTGGATGGCTCTCTCTCTCCGCGACTTAGGGTTTCATTTCCTCCCTCATCTTTCTCATTTTCGTAGCTATTTTTCTTCCATTTTCTCTAGGCTAGCATGAGAGCTTCATGAGAGATTTGTTGAGAGGGATGGATGCTAGGGCGGCATGCTAGACCTTGTGAATCTTTCCTGGTTTGTATAGAAGATTCGGAGTTGTGTTTTTCATGGTCTTTTTGTGCTTGTTTTCGTGCCTTTGTTCCCGGTGCGATTCCGCGGATTTGAGTGGGTTTCTTCCCGGATTCCTTTGAGGAAAACATGGATAGATGTCTCGTGCATCTTTGTGATTGATCTTGTACCCTCAAACGCCGGCAAACCACTTCGATTCGGAGTTTTTCGTTCGGTGCTCTAGCTTTTGGTGGTGCTCAAAGGATTCGCGATTCCTGGTGATTTAGGGAGTTAGGAGGCAAGAGTTTTGGGCTATAGCATCCTTGTGTGACGCTTTTCAAGTCCCCAAACCCTTGTCTCCATAGCTTCAACCGTTTGGGAAATCCGATGATGATTTGGGGAAGTTGACTTTCGAGGTCGGGATTTTTCTGCTCTGTCCGCACCTGGCGGACAGTCCGCGAGGTGCTGGCGGACGGTCCGCACGGCTAGGGTTCGTCCCGTGTTCTTCGTGTTCTTGCTCGCCTTTCGTTTCGATCTGTCGCAATTTTGGTTTTTGGTTGGACGGAGTTTCGGACGGTCCGCAGCAGAGGGCGGACGGTCCGCGGGTGCCTGGCGGACAGTCCGCGTGCTCCCCGCGGACGGTCCGTGGTGCGGGTGAGTCGGCCGTTGGTTCTCCGTGTGTCTTTAACGGACGGTCCACGGGGAAGGCCGGACGGTCCGAGGTGTTGGCGCGGACGGTCCGCGATAGCAAGCCGGACGGTCCGCGCGGCTCATCACGGACGGTCCGCCCTGTCTGGCCGGACGGTCCGCCAGAGGCTGCGCGCTTTGCTTCTTTGGTTCGATTCCTCTCCTTCTTCTTTCGTGCTTCCGCGTGTGCTTCAAGGAATCGTTCCTAAGGCTAGAGGTTGATTCATAACCTCGTTGTCTTGGCGATTGGTGTGTTATTCGATCCATCGCTCGTGTGTGACCGGGATTTGTCTAGGGCATAGGCCGGGTTCTTTTGGAAGAATTTTTACCGGCTCCTATTCACTCCCCCCCTCTCTAGTCGCCATCTGATTCTTCAATTGGTATCAGAGCTTGGTGCCGGATTCTTTGCGACTTTGACAAGTCTCGAATCCTAAGATGGCGTACGTTGAGCGGGGCGGTCCGCCGCACTTCGATGGCAAGGGTTACCACAAGTGGGAGGCCCGAATGATGATCTTTTTTCGTGGGAAGCTGTTGGATTTCATTGTGCTTGACAAGACCTATGCTATTGTTGACGGATAAAACTCGTATCCACCTACGATCCGCAAGCGTACGGACCTACACCTTTTTCACCACGGGATTCCCAAGGTTCTTGTCAATCCGCGGAGCAAGGGGATTACTAGCGCTTAACCAAGTACTAATCTAGTTGACTAAGGAAACCTTTAAAGAGAGTATTAATCTAAAGGTAAAACAATCTAACCTAAGTTAATCTATGTTAAGTTGATCAAACAAATCTAGGTTAAACTAGATGGTAAAGGGGTGAACACAAGAGAGTGATTAAGATAGATAAGCGTTCCCTCCCTAGGATCTAGGATAACATGGTATGCATCTACTACACGAGAGCGGTAAACCAATCTACCGGGTGTTGTGACCACGGTTTCGCCCTTTCCCTCCTCTCGTACTGTCACTACGCGAAGGTATTCGTGACTAGACCTATGATGGATACGGTATGTTGATGGAATCTATGGGAGTAGCGGATATCATACGCCCGAAAAACATGGTAGCTAACCTTAATCATCAAAGCATCATCAACATGAAAACAATAGATTGAAACCACAAATCGAGTAGCGATCACATAGCATGTATCCATCTAATCCTAGGGATGAACGGAGACATTACCCCATCATCTTACACGGATTGAAGCACATAGGGGTGATGGAGACTCCGGAGAACGTCGTCGATGAAGATGGCGGCGATGGAGCTTGGGAACACCCCTAGGCCAACGGCTTGGAGTCCTCCTCTTGCTTCCTTCTCTCCGCCGGCGTTGATCCTTGCGACGAGCTCATCTAACTCTCTCCCTCATCTTGCGGCGGCGGTTTTCGGTGATTGGCGTCGGTAGGATGATTTGTTCGATGGTTCACCACCTTGGGGCGCCTAGGGGGTTGTATTTATGTCCTTGGGGTGCCTTTGGGCGTGCTCCACCTTGCCTTGCACGAGATCCTCCTTGGGAGAGAAGCAAACTTGGTTTCCATAAAATCAGCCAGATTTTCCTGATTCGCAGTCCTTCCTTGCCAGGGCCATATCTCCCACGTATGGACTCCAAATAATGCAAATTCGGTGTCCAGGTTGTGTGCCACGAAATTATCTTCAACTTTGGTATTCATTTCTTTCCTTAAAAACGAAGATAAGATCTCCAAATCGGCCTTGGAAGATAATCTGTTCTGATTTCGGACTGACTGCGCAGCAGGGATTTCGGGGGTCATATCTCCTAGCTCCTTTATCCAAATTGGGCCTTGCACATGTCCAAATCGAAGGTATCGTCAAGGCCCACAACTTTGGTAGTCAAACTTTTGCCATTAAAGGCCGTTTAAGTCTCCGAATCTGTACCGAAAGATCATGCTGTCCCGAGTCATGAGAATATCTCTCGGGCTGAGTTGATCTCGTTCGTAAACATCCAAGTCCCCGGAGTTTTGCATGTTGATTCTTCGGTCCTTGGGTTGTTTGGAGTCTTGTTCACTTCGTGTCTTGACTTGTGACGGGCTTCATGATCTTCTCTTGAAGTGCTTGATGAACTTATCCCGAAAGTCTCCTCTTTAACGTTAATTTCCTGCGTAAACAACAAACTCCAAAATCGACATGCAAGTGTGAACTTGTTACATCATTAATATGCCTAGTGGCGGGTTAGTTGCAAATCATAATCAAAACCAATGTATAACAAGTACTCTAGGTTGACGGAAATTCACCGTCAACATCTCCCCCATGCTTAAACCTTGCTCGTCCTCGAGTAAGTAATCCTTGCTTAAAAGGGAAATCAGTGTTGCCTTCCAATGTTGTCCCTGCACTTAGTCATTCATGGCGAGGCAAATGGCTCTCTCTTAAGAATTTATTTTTAAAGTTCAAGTTGTGACCGGCTTCTTTTTCATTATGGAATATAGACTAACAATAAAGAACAAGCCACATTTAACACGATGCTCTCAAACTTAAGTGAACTTCAAACCATTACCTTGTCACATGGGAGATTTTCAAAAAAATGCATATCCAACATAAGTGAAAATCTCTTGCAAAAAGCTCATGGAAACACTCATCTCATCAAGTCACTCAAGCCTATACTAGATTATTTTCAACCTACTCTACTCATATGTGATAGTGGAAGGCTTATGTGGAGCTTGGAAGGTTAAAAACAATCCTAACAAAACATACATCCGAAATATTGTCAAATTAAGAGAGAGGTCTATTGGAATTACCGAGACTCGTCAAAAAGGCCATGGAAAATAAATGTTGGAAAGAGAGAAGGATGAAACACACACATTTAGATAAGTGGACATGTGCAAGTGGCAAATGGATGATCCCGAGGCACGAGTGAAGTCCTCGTTATCGAATTGCACATGGTTGGAAGATTTGAGTATGTATGTGTCATCAAGTCACTTGAGAACTTATGAAGCAAAAAGAACCGAGGAGCATCTTTATTTTTTTCTTTATTTTATTTCCTTCTCATTTTTCTCTCTTTCTTTTTTTTCACTTTATTCTTCCTATTTTTCTTACTTTTCTTTTCTTCTTATCATATTTTTTTCATTTTTCATTTTTTTCTTTTTTTTGCTTTTTTTTCTTTTGCTCCACAAAACTTTTTGCAACATAATACTTACATAGCATTTGTGTCAGAGAATGACTCCTCCCCCATGCTTGAACGATGCTCGTCCTCGAGCATAAAAGAGAGGGGAAATGACTGCTAAAGTAAGTATAAATTCCATAATCTTGCGGAATATTTGAATCTCCATCGAGAATTTTACTCCATACTCAAATTGGGTTGTGGACAAGGAGGTGATCACAAAAAGATATTTTTGGTTTAGGGTGGATGCCCAGCGAAGTTTGTGAAATTTTCGATGTGAAAACCCACAATGCATGGACAAAAAGGCTAGCATGAAAAAGTTACACAAAGGAATGACCAACTTTCTTAGTCTCGAACCATAGAAATCAATCCTAATCCAACTCATCAAGACATATGTTTGCAATCTACGGGTTTTGTTATCATAAAACATATATGTATGCGGCTTTGGTAGGTAGAACTTTGCAAGAGCATCACAAATATGTAGATAGCATAAAAGTTAAGTTTTCATAAAAACAACAAGTTATCCCGCTATCCATAAACTTAAATCAAAGAGCAAAGATATGTATGTGGGTCTAGAGCATAGTCATTTCACCTCCACAAATAAAAGAGCCGGTATTTAAATTAATTTCAGATCATATTATAGAGAGCAATTAGCCAAGACATGTATAACTTCATGTAGGTAAAACAAAGCGGCAACTTTCATCATCTTTCCATAAGCATAGGCAATATAAAACATCGAGGTGAACACATGGTCATGCTTATATATTGAAAGTAAAAAGAAACCTAGGTTGTCCTCCTAGTAGCCATGTTATTGTTTGAAGAGAAAAACAAAAGGTTGCACCTAGTTGAGGTTGAAGGCATACTTACAAGCATTTGTGTTTGGAAAAGAGAAGGTCCATGGAGATGTTACCATCCTTTGTAATTCTTTGTTGCCTTCTTCCGACATCTCCATGTATCGATGTGGCTTTTGCTTTTGTCTTGATTTATTAATGCTCCTAAACTTCTGAATTTGATCTTGTATGCTTAATGTAGTCATTGGTCACCCTTCTCTTCAATGTTGTCATCACCATCTCCTCTTTCTTGTTCTCATCATCTCCTTGCTATCTCTTTTTCATGGATTTCCCCCTCTGTCCAGAACAGAAAATATATCGAAATATAGCTCTATTGAAAAGTTTATGAAGTTACCTTTCCAACGTGTGGTCATTCATCGAAAACGGAGTTCAAACAAGGGAGCTATGTCCGTTTTACTTCAGCGCTGCGTGCTGTCCAAAACTGATTTCAGGACGTGTTGCACTCGGTGATTCGGGCATAACTTCTTGTAGAAACCTCCGATTGTTTTGATTCTTGATTTGTTGGAATTGTAACTTCATGGGGCTTCTAAATATCCAAAAATATCTAGTGTTTTCCCTTTGAGACCATGCAGAATTTTGATGAGATTGGTGACTTCTTGCGCATTGATCCGGAGATGTTAACGATCTTTATCATTCTATCTTCTAGAGTGTCATGTTGCACTTCCGTGTTGAAGATTCAGGGTCTCCCCCATGCTTAGCATTTTGCTAGTCATGGAAGAAGAATACAAAGCACTTCTTACCCATCCTTCAATTTCCTTGTAGTGAGAGTCTTTATCTTGCCTGTAAGACGTTTTAAACGCACATTCTACCCCCAAGGTGATGGTTGGGAGTAGATAGAATTGCCAACAATCCAACAATGTCTCCTAAAATTCTTAACTTGTGGCATAATTAGTTTAACAAGGAATAAAAACCTAATGAGTGTACATGGTGCAAGGTGTGTATGCACATGATAGGAAAGCATATAAACAAAGACAATGTTTTCACCTAGTTCTAAACACCATGTTTACAACTAGGTTGCCGAATTTTTCCATAGCCATAAAGGTTTATATATCTAGGGTTAAAACACCATGTCTATCCCTAAATCAATAACTCTTATAGCACAAGAAAAATTAAGCGCATTGCAAATCTTATAAACTAACCAAAGCAACATGAAAACATATGAAAAGCTAGCTAGGTTTATTGAACTTAACGATGATGGTCCGCAATCATGTTTAAACACCATGTTTACACAAGATCACAAAAGGAAAAATACCCATAGGGCCCTATGAAGCATTAACATGGAAACTGAAGCATACATCATTAAGTATATAAAACAATCAAGCCAACTATGTGCAAAACATGTATACACAAAGAAACATCACGAGGACAACAAAATGCAATGCATGCAAATAAATAAATATGATCATGAACATGATGGTGGTTCTAAAAAGGAAAACTGAACTTAGATTAATAACCACAAGTTGATCATCATAAGATAGTGCCATTCTTTATTTTCTCTAAGAAAGTAGTAAAAATATAAAGAAACGGGTTGCCTCCCGAAAAGCGCTTCATTTAAAGTCATAGAGCTCGACTTTCTCACATACCTTCTTTTCGTTGCATAGCCATGGCCCTTCATGCAAGAATAAAAGGTACCAATGTAGCTTTAATTTACTTCCCATGTTGTGCTTGATCACTTATAGAAGACTTGCTCAAAGCATCATTTTGTTTCATCGTTATCTCCTTCTTTATCATCCTTCAGTGCTGCCTTCACTCTATGAATTTTTTTTAATGTCCAGAACCGAAAGTATACTCAAGCTCTACTCCATTGCACAGTGCACAAAATTTCCTTTCCAACGAGTCTTCATTTGCCCAAATCGGACTCCGGACAAGAGAGTTACGTCCGTTTTACTTCAGCGATAAAATCTGTCCTGAAATTTCAGAACGCGCAACGCTCAATGTTTTCTCCATAACTCCTTGCACGGGTCTTCAAACTTGTTGGTTCTTGATGCGTTGGAATGGTAATTTGATGGATCTTCTGAATATCTCATTTTCTTCATTTGTACACCTCTGAACAAGCCCTCAAATTGATGAAGACAGCAGCATCCATCGCGGGATTCGGAGAGGTTGATGATTTATCTTGCAACTCTTTTAGGCATGACTTCTTTTTTTCATTATTCAAGCCTGTCTACATGGTTAGTGAAAATCGGGCCTTT
Source organism: Cenchrus americanus (assembly GCA_947561735.1). Lineage (NCBI taxonomy): Eukaryota > Viridiplantae > Streptophyta > Magnoliopsida > Poales > Poaceae > Cenchrus > Cenchrus americanus. Next base: position 252,547,332 of record OX387239.1, on the reverse strand, counting down.
CCCGACATATGATTCTTTAAGGTCATTAGCTTGACCAAGCGCAAAGCATGATCGAGATTTACAAAACTTATTGTAAACATACGCGTCCATAATTAACACCACATGTGAATTGTAGCAACAAGTCAAGGTGTAAATAAAAGAAGCATATGTTTCATGCATAGCACTTAGCTCATCACTAGGCAAAGGTTGTTTAGGTGTGAGATTAATTGGATCAAAAATAAATGTTTCCACTTTTTCATTCTCAAGAAAATCTAGCCTATCAACATGATCACTATTGGAACAAGGCATAGACATTAAACTATCATTCATACTATTGGTTGAGCATGAGTATTTGAATTTATCAACATCAATACCAATAATATCTTGAGATTTCAGCACGTACCTTGGCCTTAGAGATTTTTCAATAAGAGTGATATTTGGTTCATCAAGCGGTGTTGAAGGCGAATCGATCTCAACTAGTGTAGTTACCTCTTCATCACCATCTTGCAATTTCTTCAACTCATCATGTGGAACATGTAATCCTTCAACTATGTACGCATTCATCTCTTCTTTGAAGTCTTCTTTATCAACCAGATCTTCATCTTCAAAGACTTGTATGTTGCTTTCTTTATCTTCCATGTACCACATGTCGTCAAGATTGCTCATTGTTGATTCACTCTTTCCTTCATCCTTGAGTACTTTCATGTCTTGATTTGCTAGTGTGTAGCCTTCAATAGCACACAAGCTATCATCTAGCTTGAGTCCTATCTCCTCCCATTTATCCTTTGAGTCACTAGGCTCATCACGGTTGTACTCTTCTCTTCCTTTATCATAAATCTTTGAGTTGTCAAACCGGTCGATCCATCCTTCATCTCCTTCTTCTCTTTCTTCTTCAAACATCTTTTGGATCGACTCTCCACTCATCTCTTGATCAAATATATCTTCAAGTTTGGCAACGTGTCGGCGTTCCTCCTTCCCCGCGGTAGTTAATTAGTGGGGCGAAATCAACTTGAACCCAACCGGATTGCTTGAACTCCGCCAATGGTCTAGCATTCCACATACTTCGGCCTACATTCATGTTAGTTTCAACACTTTTAACATCCGAAATGACTTCTCTTACCTTGGGAAGTGGATCTTCAATTTCTTGTATGGTCAATTCATCTTCCTTGACCTCCGGTTCATCTTTTTCAGAAATTTCAGCAAGCACCTTGGGCTTGCTTTTGTCATTTTGCTCCTCTTGACAACATCTTTGCCAATCTCGTGTTGTTCTTTGTCCATTGCTTATCCTTTGTAAGATTTGTGCGGCTTCACTAATTGTTTTATCCATTATATCACCGCCCGCACACATGCTTACAAAACGAGACGAGTTAGGGGTTAGTGAAAAATAAAAGGTATGCAACATCAAGTCACCGGAAAATCCCAAGTTCGGGCCTTGCTCAAGTAGTTCATTAAATCGGTCCCATGCTTCATCAATTCCTTCATCCTCTCCTTGCTTGAAATTGAGCACTTGCCTCCTTAAGTCTTGGACCTTGCTTATGGGAAAGAACTTCAAAAGAAACTTCTTCACTAGCTCATCCCAATTTCCTTTTGCTTCAACGGACGCAAGTGTGTACCATCTTCGTGCTTCATCTTCGAGAGAGAACGGAAAAAGATTCCACTTGAACCAAGCGGCCGGAACTCCTTTTTGTTGCACCGTGTTGCATAACATCGTGAATTCCTTAATGTGTCTATATGGGTTGTCATCCTCCAATCCTCTAAATGGTTTTGTTGCCACTAACTTGATGATTCCAGGCTTCACTTCATAGTGGGTTGTAGCAAGCGCCAAATCTGATTTTTGCATCTCAATGTCTTCCATTGACGGCATTGCTAGCTCCCTTAGCGACATCTCTTCGTCTTCCAATGGTGAGGTGAACAAATCCATCTAGGCACAAGAAAAGTAGAAAGAAAAACAAAAAAGATTTTTTTTTCTTTTTTTTAGAAAATAAGGGTTAGGTGTTAGTAATCAACAAAATTAATACTAGATTAAACGTAGCAAACTGGCTTGCTCCCCGGCAACGGCGCCGTAAAAGGGGCTTGTTGACGGATAAAACTCGTATCCACCTACGATCCGCAAGCGTACGGACCTACACCTTTTTCACCACGGGATTCCCAAGGTTCTTGTCAATCCGCGGAGCAAGGGGATTACTAGCGCTTAACCAAGTACTAATCTAGTTGACTAAGGAAACCTTTAAAGAGAGTATTAATCTAAAGGTAAAACAATCTAACCTAAGTTAATCTATGTTAAGTTGATCAAACAAATCTAGGTTAAACTAGATGGTAAAGGGGTGAACACAAGAGAGTGATTAAGATAGATAAGCATTCCCTCCCTAGGATCTAGGATAACATGGTATGCATCTACTACACGAGAGCGGTAAACTAATCTACCGGGGGTTGTGACCACGGTTTCGCCCTTTCCCTCCTCTCGTACTGTCACTACGCGAAGGTATTCGTGACTAGACCTATGATGGACACGGTATGTTGATGGAATCTATGGGAGTAGCGGATATCATACGCCCGAAAAACATGGTAGCTAACCTTAATCATCAAAGCATCATCAACATGAAAACAATAGATTGAAACCACAAATCGAGTAGCGATCACATAGCATGTATCCATCTAATCCTAGGGATGAACGGAGACATTACCCCATCATCTTACACGGATTGAAGCACATAGGGGTGATGGAGACTCCGGAGAACGTCGTCGATGAAGATGGCGGCGATGGAGCTTGGGAACACCCCTAGGCCAACGGCTTGGAGTCCTCCTCTTGCTTCCTTCTCTCCGCCGGTGTTGATCCTTGCGACGAGCTCATCTAACTCTCTCCCTCATCTTGCGGCGGCGGTTTTCTGGTGATTGGCGTCGGTAGGATGATTTGTTCGATGGTTCACCACCTTGGGGCGCCTAGGGGGTTGTATTTATGTCCTTGGGGTGCCTTTGGGCGTGCTCCACCTTGCCTTGCACGAGATCCTCCTTGGGAGAGAAGCAAACTTGGTTTCCATAAAATCAGCCAGATTTTCCTGATTCGCAGTCCTTCCTTGCCAGGGCCATATCTCCCACGTATGGACTCCAAATAATGCAAATTCGGTGTCCAGGTTGTGTGCCACGAAATTATCTTCAACTTTGGTATTCATTTCTTTCCTTAAAAACGAAGATAAGATCTCCAAATCGGCCTTGGAAGATAATCTGTTCTGATTTCGGACTGACTGCGCAGCAGGGATTTCGGGGGTCATATCTCCTAGCTCCTTTATCCAAATTGGGCCTTGCACATGTCCAAATCGAAGGTATCGTCAAGGCCCACAACTTTGGTAGTCAAACTTTTGCCATTAAAGGCCGTTTAAGTCTCCGAATCTGTACCGAAAGATCATGCTGTCCTGAGCTGCGAGAATATCTCTCGGGCTGAGTTGATCTCGTTCGTAAACATCCAAGTCCCCGGAGTTTTGCATGTTGATTCTTCGGTCCTTGGGTTGTTTGGAGTCTTGTTCACTTCGTGTCTTGACTTGTGACGGGCTTCATGATCTTCTCTTGAAGTGCTTGATGAACTTATCCCGAAAGTCTCCTCTTTAACGTTAATTTCCTGCGTAAACAACAAACTCCAAAATCGACATGCAAGTGTGAACTTGTTACATCATTAATATGCCTAGTGGCGGGTTAGTTGCAAATCATAATCAAAACCAATGTATAACAAGTACTCTAGGTTGACGGAAATTCACCGTCAACAGCTATTCCGGTCAACATCCATACTCTTATGGTGACCGATGCCGGTGCTAAGGCCAAGTATGAGGCTAATGCAAAAGCCGTTGATCACTTGGTCCGAAGCTTGTGTGATCCAGAGTTTGAGCGTGTTCGCCATTTGAATCTTGCTTGGCAAATTTGGGAGAAACTGTTGGTTGCTCACGGTGGTGATAACCATGTGAAGGCTCGCCTCTTTGTCTCTTACCGGATGCAATATGAGAATTTCACTCCACTTCCCGGTGAGGACATTGATGCGATGTTTCAGAGGTTCACCGCCATCGTGAACATGAAAGCTAATGTTGAGGATTTTCCTTACACCGAGCATGATCAGCTTTGAAGCTCTTGCATGTCTTGGACCCAAATGTTTGGGGTGCTAAGGTTGAGGCCATCAAGGAGTCTGGGCAATATTTGACTATTGAGTTGGATGACCTCTTTTCTAAGCTCAAGTCGGCTGAGGTTGACAGGAAGTTGCAATCCAAGCATGAGGGCTCGACTGATCATAGTCTTGCTCTTGTGGGCGGATCAAAGGGCAAATCTAACCCTTCCTGTCGACAGTTTTCCTTGTCTTCTCTTATGTCCATTCCAGATGAGGAGTTTGATGTGCTGAGCGAGGAGGAGCTGGCCTTGCTCTCAAGGAGGTTTGATCGACTACACGAGAGTCGGAGGAATGCAAGGCGGTGCTCAGGGACGTGCTACAAGTGTGGCAAGCGAGGCCACTTCATCGCCGAGTGCCCGAAAGCGGAGGAGAACAAGTACAAGGTGAACGAGTACAAGGCGCACCCGAGGCGTGAAGACAAGTACTCCTCCAAGGGCAAGCACTTCAACAAGTCCAAGAGCAAGGACAAGGACAAGCGGCGACCGAGCAAGAGCGGCTACAAGAAGAACAAGGCAAGAGCGATGGTGGCCGGTGTGAGCGACGTTGACTCAAGTTCAAGCGACGAGCAGTCAAGCTCAAGCAGCGAAGATGAAGACGCCGGGAGGCGCAAGGGCAAGAAGAGTGCAAGCCGGAACCTCAGCGGGTTGAGCTGTGTGGCACTTGAGGGCTTTTGTGGCATGGCACATAGCTCAAGCAGCAAGAAGAGCGAGAAGGAAGACAGCGACTCCGACTCGGAGGATGAGGTAAATCGTGACCCCGACTCTTTGCTTGCTGAGATCGCTAGGTTGAATGGCTTGATTGACAACCGTGATAGTGTGCTAAGAGATGCCAAAAAGATGAGGAAAGATCTTAGGGCTCAACTTGAGAATGCTAGTGAGAAAGTAGGAGAGTTAGAGTCGAAATTTCTTGAATTGAAACTTGAGAATGACTCTTTGAAACTTGCTCCTACTACTCCTGATGATGTTGAATGTCTTGAGTGTGATGCATGGTTGAATGAGATCAAGTTGCTTAATGAGAAGAATGCGTCTACTTTGGCTAAACTAGATGCTCTTAGGACTGAGTATGATGAGCTTAAGGCTAGACCTACTTTGCTTGGTGCTTGTAAATCATGTCCTACTATGAATGCTAAGCTTGTTGATGCTCGTTCTACCATTAGTTCTTTGGAAGCATCTTTGAAATCTCCTGTTGTCAATGCATGCACTAGCTGTGATGAGGTTACTTTGCGCAATCTTGAACTTACTTCCCGTTTGGATGTCATCTATGAGGAGAATGACTATTTGAGGAAGGTGTTGGGTTGGTTGTACGGGCGGGAACCTCAATTGAAAATCATGATTGAGGAGTTCAAGAGAGCTGATGGTCGTGGTTTGGGGTTTGAGAAGTTGGGTGAGAAAGTGGGAGAGAACAGTGGGGAGAGTGTGTATGAGAAGTGTGTTGAGTCTAACCCCAAGTTTGAGGTGATCGGAGAGATCCAAGTCCCACTTCCAAAAGCACCCAAGAACTCTTTCACACCAGAGCCCAACCACCTTTGCAACAAGCTTGACACAACCCAAGATCCACCCAAATTTCCATCTAAGACAAATGATTTCCAAAAACCGGTGAAGTTTGTGGGTGAGAAGGGTGAGAAGCCTAGAGAGAAGCCAGAGTCAAAACCAAAACCCATCCCCTTCAGGTGTGAGTATTGTGGCAAGGAGAGGCATCTTGCAGAGTTTTGCTACAAGAGGAAGAGGGATGAGAGGCTTGCTAGGGAGCAAGCAAACCAGGACAGGTATCGCCAGTCTCATGGTATTCCTGAGCCTAGAGTGCCACTTCCACGGGGTGTGGGAAGTGTGAGGAGTGTTGGCAGGTTCCCACAGAGAGGTGGTGGTGAGAGGTTTGCTAGGAGAGATGATGGTGTGCGTGCTGGTGAGAGGTTTGGTCGGGCTCGTGGCGGTTTTGCTGGACGTCCCCCTACTCGTCCTCAATACGGGTTTAGGGGAGATGATCGAAGCTTTGGGTTCCAGAGGAACTACGGACCACGTTTTCCCCCTCGTGGTGCTCGTACTCCTCCCATGGGACATGGGAAGTTTGGTGGCAAGGGAATGATGTTTGCTAACCCCTCTTTTGAGCAGATGGCTCGACACTGGTTTAACTTTCTGTGTGCTAACCCCAGTGTCGAGTCGCTAGCTCATTCTCGTTCATGTTACTGACTGCAGGCAGGAGGCTTGGAGGACATTTGGTTGATCGACTCCGTGTGTTCTCGACACATGACCGGAGATAAGAAGTGGTTCTCCAGCCTCACCCCAGTGAAGGAAAAGTTGTACATTACATTTGGGGACAATGGACGAGGAAGGGTGCTTTCGGAGGGTGTTGGGCATGTGAGTGACAAGGTAACGTTGAAGAGAGTGGCTCTTGTGAAGTCTTTGGGTTTCAATTTGCTTTCGGTTTCTCAGTTGCTTGATGAGGGTTTTGAGGTGCGTTTCAAATCTGGCGAGTCTCGTTTGCTTGATTCTCGAGGTGATCTTGTCTGTATGATCATCCCCGAGGGTCGATTTTCGTGGCCGATTTCTCTCGTTCTTTGGGTCCCGCTCGATGTTTGATGGCCGGTCCTTCTTCTGATTTGTGGAAATGGCATAGGCGGTTGGGACACTTGAGCTTTGATTTGGTTTTCCGCCTGAGTGGTCTTGACCTTGTCCGAGGATTGCCGAGATTGAAGCTTGAGAAGGATTTGGTTTGTGCTCCTTGTAGGCATGGCAAGATGGTAGCCACTCCCCATCCACCCCTGACCGATGTCATGACCGAGCGTCTGACAGAGCTGTTGCATATGGACCTTGTTGGGCCAGCTCGAGTTCGCTCGGTGGGTGGGAAGTGGTATGACCTTGTTGTGGTGGACGATTACTCTCGCTATGCCTGGGTGTTTTTCTTGTAAGATAAGAGTGAGACATTTGGTTTTGTTCGAGATCTGATCGTGAGGTTGAAAAACGAGAGGCATGGGAATGCTATTCGAGCTATCCGCAGTGATAATGGCTCTGAGTTCAAGAACTCTCGTTTTGATGCCTTTTGTCGTGATCTAGGTCTTGAACATCAGTATTCGACCCCTTATGTCCCCCCTCAAAATGGAGTCGTGGAAAGGAAAAATCGGACTCTGTGTGAGATGGCTAGGACGATGCTCGATGAGCACAGGACTCCTAGGAGGTATTGGGCTGAGGCGGTCAATACGGCTTGTCATGTTTCCAACAGGATTTTATTGCGAGCTTTCAAGAAGAAGACCTGTTATGAGTTGATGCATGGTCGGGCACCCAAGGTGAGTCATTTCCGAGTCTTTGGCTGCAAGTGCTTTATTCTTAAGAAGGGAAAACTCGACAAGTTTGAGGCTAGGTCTAGTGATGGTATTTTCTTTGGATATGCTAACCACTCTAGAGCCTATAGGGTGCTTAACCTTGAGACTAACAAAATCATGGAGACTTGCGAGGTAACCTTCGACGAGACAATTCCATGCACCTCTCTTGGCTTTGAATGTGCAGGTGACGAGGAGATGGCCGAGGACCTCTTTGAAGAGGAGAAAGATGAAGCTAGAGATGATGATGGGGAGAACCATGCGCCTGAAGCTGAGTGTGTACCCACTACTTCCCCTACGACCACTATGGAGCGTGGACCGTCTACTTCATGGACAATGACGGTGCAACAAGAGGACCAGGCGAGAGAAGCTGAGGTTGAGGGGGAGGTAGTCTCGAGGCGTGAGGCTCCCCGGCGGATTCAAGAAGTGCATCCCCTGTCGAAGATCATTGGGAACATCGATGAACGCACTACACGGTCAAGGTCCAGGAATTCCTCTCATTTTGCTCATGTCGCTTTTGTTGCCACTTTTGAGCCCAAGGACATTGGACATGCTTTATCCGATGCAAACTGGGTCAATTCTATGCATGAGGAGTTGGAAAACTTTGAGAGGAACCAGGTGTGGGAGTTAGTTGAACCACCTCCAAATTGCCATCACATAGGAACCAAGTGGGTTTGGAAGAACAAAGAGGGAGAGAATGGGATGGTTGTGAGGAACAAGTCCAGACTTGTTGCTCAGGGGTTTAGTCAGAAGGAGGGGATCGACTATGAGGAGACCTTTGCGCCTGTGGCCCGTCTTGAGGCAATTAGAATCCTTCTAGCCTTTGCCGTGGCTAAAGCGTTCAAGTTGTTTCAGATGGACGTGAAGAGTGCTTTTCTGAATGGGGTCATAGAGGAGGAGGTGTATGTGAAGCAGCCACCTGGGTTTGAGAGCGAGCTGTACCCACACAGGGTGTACAGGTTGAAAAGGGCTCGTATGGGTTGAAACAGCGCCCCGTGCTTGGTATGGAAGATTGAGAGGTTTTCTCGTTGAGCGAGAGGGTTTGTGATGGGTACCGTGGATAGAACCTTGTTTCTCCTCAAGCATGGAAATGACTTGTTGATTGTTCAGATATACGTGGATGATATTGTCTTTGGTGGCTCGTCACATAACCTTGTTGCCAAGTTTGCAGATGAGATGAGCAGGGAGTTCGAGATGAGCATGATGGGCGAGTTGCAGTATTTTCTCGGGCTGCAGATCAAGCAAGTGAAGGATGGAACATTCGTGCACCAGACCAAGTACACGAAAGACATGCTGAGGAAGTTCCAGATGCAAGATGTGAAGCCAATGTCGACTCCCATGGGGAGTACGGCCACTTTGGATGCGGATGAGGACGGAGAACCAGTGGACCAGCGGGAGTACAAGAGCATGATCGGCTCCCTCCTCTACTTGATGGCGACGAGGCCAGACATACAATTCAGCGTGTGTCTGTGCGCTCGTTTTCAGGCTTCGCCGAGGACATCACACCGACAGGCTGTCAAGAGGATTTTCAGGTACCTACAGTCTGCCCCTGGTCTTGGCCTTTGGTATTCGTCCTCCTCGACTCTTTCTCTTCATGGTTTTTCCGATGCGGATTTTGCTGGTTGTCGAGTCGAGAGGAAGTCTACTTCTGGTACTTGCCAGTTTCTTGGTTCTTCGTTGGTCTCATGGTCTTCCCGCAAGCAGTCTAGCGTAGCTCAGTCTACCACCGAGGCGGAGTATGTTGCTGCCGCGAGTTGTTGTTCCCAGCTGTTGTGGATTTCATACACTTTGAGAGACTTTGGTGAGGAGTGCACCCAGATCCCACTTCTTTGTGATAGCACCAGTGCCATAAGCGTAGCAAAAAACCTAGTGCTTCACTCCAGAACCAAACATATAGAAGTGAGGTATCATTTCTTGAAGGACAATGTGGAGAAAGGAACCATTGTGTTGAGTCATGTTCCTACCCAAGATCAGCTAGCCGAAATCTTTACAAAGCCTCTCGACCAAGCTACATTTGTGCGCTTGCGGGGGGAACTTGGGGTTTGTTGCCCTTTTTAGTTGATTCTTGGGGGATTTTCTCTTGTACCATATGTATCATACCATGTTTTACTTTGATGTATATACATGCTTTGCTTGATGTATAAACCATGGTAGGATAGCCATCTTGTCATATATCATGTTGCATTTGTATTATATTGCATTTTAGGATGATGAGCTTCTTTCATATGCCATATTTGAGTCTCTTTGGCTATTTGTAAGATATTGGTCATATGTGTAGAGAAATGGTGATGTGAGGCTATGCTCTTGGAATTTTTGAGATATATGTGTGGTGAGATAGCCCTTTTTGAAATAAATGCTAATCTTGACTAATTTTTGATGAAATATGCTCCACTCGTGTGTAGTTGTGTATCCATGTCACAGTTTGGTCTAAATGTGCTTTTCATGCTTAGATTGTGCTTGGATGCCTTGTTCTTGCATTTGGGCCAAAGGCCGAATATCATGGAGAATGTTTAGCCTATGTTGCATTCATGGGGGAGCATAAGCTTCTTTTTGCAGCAAATGCACTTCATGTACCATGAAATGATTTAATCTTGAAAAGAAGTGTATAATGCTTGAAAAATGCTCCATCCATCATGTCTATGCTTAAAATGTCTTATCTTTCACATATGGGTGCAAAACATGTTGCATGATGTTCACCAGTGGAGAAGTCTCCCCGAAGTGGACACATGGCTCATGAGCTTTGAAATGACATGCTTTGATTTATGGGTGTTTGCCATGATCTTTTGCTTTGAGAATTTGATATCCTTGTATGATCTTTGAGTGGTATGCATGTTTGTGGCTCAAGTGTGACATGGATAGGCTTTTACATGTGAAGCGAGCCTTCTTTTGGTAAAACTGCTTAAATCTGAAATTTTGCTTTGTCACATGCTTGTATTTTCATATATTACTTGTGGCGATGCTTTGACTATGCTATGATTCATATGTGTGGTCTTTGTCTCATTCTTATCCTTTGACACTAGATTTGGCCTATTTGAGAAGCTCATGTAGATGTTTATATGCTTTGCTTTGCATTTCTGCATTTTCACCTTGATTCCTACATTGTCAACAAGGGGGAGAAGAGGTGAGCTTAATGAAAATTCAGAAGAGGTGAGCTGAAATTTGGAAGTTTGCATTTGCTCAGGGGGAGCTTTCTTGTTGTTTTCGGTGTGGATTTTGTGCTTTGCCTGGCTTGTGACCTTTCTTTGCCTTTCCTTGGTTTTGGTCATGAGTTGAGCTTCTTTGTTTTTCTTTCTTCTTCCTTTCTTTCTTTCTTTCTCTGAATTTCATTTCGCGTTGTGTGTTGTCAATGCACTCATCAAGGGGGAGATTGAGGACCAGGAGCGTCCCAGTGGTCGATGGATGACCGCTCCTCGGTGATGAGGGATTGACAACGGGTGTTGGACCGACTCTTGGCTTAGTGCGCGGTGTAGGCCGTGGCCTAGTTCGTGTTGTTGCGGGTGAAGAACGGGCGCGAAAGGTCTTCGACCTTGAGGGGCCTCCGGGAGATGGAGAGACAAGTAGGCTCGGTTCGTGGGACCCGGTGGACGGCGGGACCGGGTGCGGGTCACATGGTGGCGACACAAGCAAGACGAAATCATGGACAAGCGAGCCGGTGCACGGTGGCGGTCAAGTCAAGTGGTTTGGCGGGAGGCCGGACCGAGCACGCGGGGTTTGGTGGTTTGCCCACAAAACCATCGGCGGACGGTTTCTTGGTTTGGGCCTCAAAACCAAGTCCGAGGGCCCAACACGACGGAGACGGGATCCGGCGTGTCGGGAAGTTTCGAGGCGGAGGGCACGCGGCGGGATCGCATGGCTTGCGTCGGGAGGACGCGGGGTGCGGCAAAGGCGTGGCCGTCCGATGGCAAGACCCACAAACATTACCTAAATGCCCCTACGTGGGTTGTATCGCCAGTAGTTAAGTTAGGGGTAGTCGAGTCATTTGCCACTCCGGCGGGACCTGATATATAAGCCATGAGTGTGTGTGGATGGCTCTCTCTCTCCGCGACTTAGGGTTTCATTTCCTCCCTCATCTTTCTCATTTTCGTAGCTATTTTTCTTCCATTTTCTCTAGGCTAGCATGAGAGCTTCATGAGAGATTTGTTGAGAGGGATGGATGCTAGGGCGGCATGCTAGACCTTGTGAATCTTTCCTGGTTTGTATAGAAGATTCGGAGTTGTGTTTTTCGTGGTCTTTTTGTGCTTGTTTTCGTGCCTTTGTTCCCGGTGCGATTCCGCGGATTTGAGTGGGTTTCTTCCCGGATTCCTTTGAGGAAAACATGGATAGATGTCTCGTGCATCTTTGTGATTGATCTTGTACCCTCAAACGCCGGGAAACCACTTCGATTCGGAGTTTTTCGTTCGGTGCTCTAGCTTTTGGTGGTGCTCAAAGGATTCGCGATTCCCGGTGATTTAGGGAGTTAGGAGGCAAGATTTTTGGGCTATAGCATCCTTGTGTGACGCTTTTCAAGTCCCCAAACCCTTGTCTCCATAGCTTCAACCGTTTGGGAAATCCGATGATGATTTGGGGGAGTTGACTTTCGAGGTCGGGCTTTTTCTGCTCTGTCCGCACCTGGCGGACAGTCCGCGAGGTGCTGGCGGACGGTCCGCGCGGCTAGGGTTCGTCCCGTGTTCTTCGTGTTCTTGCTCGCCTTTCGTTTCGATCCGTCGCAATTTTGGTTTTCAGTTGGACGGAGTTTCGGACGGTCCGCAGCAGAGGGCGGACGGTCCGCGGGTGCCTGGCGGACAGTCCGCGTGCTCCCCGCGGACGGTCCGTGGTGCGGGTGAGTCGCCGTTGGTTCCCCGTGTGTCTTTAACGGACGGTCCGCGGGGAAGGCCGGACGGTCCGCGGTGTTGGCGCGGACGGTCCGCGGTAGCGAGGCGGACGGTCCGCGCGGCTCATCGCGGACGGTCCGCCCTGTCTGGCCGGACGGTCCGCCAGAGGCTGCGCGCTTTGCTTCTTTGGTTCGATTCCTCTCCTTCTTCTTTCGTGCTTCCGCGTGTGCTTCAAGGAATCGTTCCTAAGGCTAGAGATTGATTCATAACCTCGTTGTCTTGGCGATTGGTGTGTGATTCAATCCATCGCTCGTGTGTGACCGGGATTTGTCTAGGGCATAGGCCGGGTTCTTTTGGAAGAATTTTTACCGGCTCCTATTCACCCCCCTCTCTAGTTGCCATCTGATCCTTCAATGGTGCGGACTGGAGCAGGAAGAATAGGAGGATCCTCAACACAGAGAAGATAGAATTTGATCAGTCATCAGTCATGAACCAATGATCTGAATTTGTTGCTTGCCTACAGAATCTAAATTAAATGGCATCCTTGATGAGGTGATTTCTGACAGGTGTACCTGATCGATTTTCAGGTTTATGTTCTCTGCCACTGTGGAGCCTAATGTGCTAGAGAGAGAATATGCACTTTTAATATTTGTATGGCATTAGTTTAGATGTCTTTTTATGATATGAAGATGGGATAGGTCAATGTGGGAATCTTCAGCAATAGCAAGTCTATGCATGGGCTGAAAAACATACATCCTTTTATTCCTGATGAAGACAGCATTGGATGAATCTAGCTCTGTAATTTGGGTAGTCTTTCGCAAACCCATAGGAAAAATCTGTGGTTTGAGCAGCATCATGCATTTCCTAAGGTGGTTCAACAGTGCTCAATGCATGATATTACACTGTTTATCTACAAACAGGAAGTCTTGCAAAGTGTTGACGGTTAATAATTGTATCAAAGTTCGTTCGTGACTCGCAAGCGTACAAGTCTCCCGTCGTAGTCAAGGGACCCTTCTTCCCTCGAGTGGTGAACCCAAGGTATCGAATCCGTGGAACAAATGTGTGACGCAAGAGTTGATCTAGTAAAGCCAAGTAACTTCAATCTTTGGTAAAAGAGAAACCCTAATGCATCTAGATAAGAGCACAAAACAAAGATAAATCTAATCTACTAAAGACCGGAGAAAACAAAGTAAGATTGGGTAGATAAACCGATCTAGAGGGATCGGGGTAAGCCTTTTGTTGAAGTTCCAAGCAAGAGAAGAAGTAGCAAATCGAATCTTAATAGAAGCCTCTTTAAATCGTGGTTTCCCGTCCAAATCGAAAACATCCGCCTTTCGAGACCCCCGTTCGTCACAACGTATCCCTATTCATGCGGGGAGCTTAGGGCGAGTCAAAAGACAAGTCGAGATTCTTTCGGAAGATCCGGCGTGTACCTCTAGCCACCGCGGCTACAAGAACACCCTATGTAATCTATCGCGCGAATAGAATTGGAATAAGCAAAGCCGATCGAAAAACGAAATCTTCGAGGAAACACTTGATCGCTAAGAAAAGATTCAACTTGATAATTCAACTATGACAATGATACATACACAAGATCACCACCGGGATCCTTCCTTGATCTTGCTTCTAGCTCCGGAACTCCGACGTGGTCTTCCATGCAAGGTTCCCACGTCGGCTAGGGAAACCCTAGTCAACTAGCTCGACCCTCTCCTCTCCGACATGGTGTCCCTCTCTTCTCTGCTCCTCGGCGGCCGAAGACGAAATCTTCCCCGCGTGGCTCTCGGTCAGGGGACTATAAATAGCCCGATTGGCGGCTAGGGTAAAGGAGGACGGATTTGGGCCAAAAATGGGCCTGGGCCGACCGGACTGGGCCGGCCGGCCTGGGCCCATTTAGGCCCAGCCCGTGGGCTCCTTTGCCCGAGGTCGGTTCCCTTGCTTCCTGGATGTTTCCCCCTTCTGCATGTAGGTCCATGTCGTCGGTTTCTCTCCGAATTGGACTCAACTCCTTGTCTTGCAAGATTCAGCACTTTTCTGGTCAGGTCCCTGGAGTCTGTCGTCTTCTCGGATCAAGTCCTCGGCTTCTTGGAGTTAATTTTGCTTCATTGCATGACTTGTTCAGGGCTTCAAGGTCTTGTCATGAGGTGCTTGATGAACTAATCCCGAAAGTCTTGCATTCAACACTAAATCCCTGCATAAACATCAAACTCCAAAACCGACATGCACACGTGAACTTGTTATACCACGGGGGTTAGTACCAATGGATAAGGTATAAAACTCATGCCAACACCGAAGGTAAACTCATGGCTAGGTTGACGGATTTTCACCGTCAACACAAAGATCATTTAAATTTTGGAATCCTTATAGCTTTGGATAGATGCTTGATGACCATAAATTTGTAAAGTTAAGTTTCTTCCTACTTAGCCATGAAGAGGCTCAGTACACCAACTTATTAATACTACTAGCTAATAGCTTCTACTTTTGTGTATGTACTTCTTTAATTCATTGATCCGAATTCCAGTTTTGCAGTTGGATCATAAAAGCATCACAAGCATTCTTGTTGCGTCTTTTGTTGCTCATGGATCGATCACGTCAGTGGATAAAATAAAGGCTTCATACTGTCAAAAATATAGCAATGACGATATTTCTCAAGCTGGTAAAACTCCTGATGCAAGCCTGGATTGCACCCATTGTATTGCTAGAAAATCTTGGATGATGTTTTTATTTATAAGTAGAGAGCGAATTTTTTAGTACTGCAATTTGGTTACATACTGGTAATCTCCCACTGAATTATTGGCTTTTCTTTGTAAACCTATGTTAGGAACTTGTCTCTTTGCAAAAGCTTGTAACATCACAGCTACATCTCTTTCTCCAGACTGTAGAGTAAACAGCTATGATAGCACCTCAATGCTCTATCAGAATCTTCCTCCTGATTGAAAGGAATCATATAGTGCTTGTTCTCGTAACCATATTTTTTAATAACAGTTCTCATGAACATATTAACACTTCCTTTTCTTTTTTTGGGTGAACAAAATGACTTAGCATTTGTTTGACTGTTTGGCTTTATGATTCCAACGTTTAACTTTCCCACGACTCATATTGATATGTTCCATCGCCCAATCTGTCTACTCTGGTTGGTGTTCTGTGCCTAGATCTGCCATCTGCACTGATGTGGTAATTACAGTAATGTTCTTGAGCATCTTTCTCTTTGTATTTATTCCAATGTAAGGCTAACAAACTTTCTTTTACAATCTTAGAGCTTTGAATGGTGGTCCTTTGAGATCTTGATTCTTCTCTCTGGAATTTTACCAAATCTGGAGTTGCAAACTCTTGTTATTTTAGTCTGGTAAGCATTTTCATATGTATTATTTTTCAGTTTGTTTTTATTTTCAGTCTGTTTTTTTCATTGGTAGGAAATACACATTTCCTGCCATAATCACTCCATCCATTCAGGTTGTGTAAAATTTAGGAAATAATAATTTGGTACCCTTTGTTACACTAACAAGTTTGTTCCGTTCATGGAAAGGAAATACTGCATCTCATAGAAAGCAAGCTAGTACTGCAGCTCTTTTGCTTCAGTGTTCAATTAGCATTGCCACCACTAGTTTCAGTGTGTGAAACATCAAGTGCACTTATCATGTATATACACATCATAAGTTTCTTTAGGAAAACATCTGTACAATCTCATGCTTTAATGATCTTGACCATCATCAAGTTGAAAAATACTTGTAAATTTTAGTAGTACCTAGAGTTTTAGTTTAACTAATGCATGTTAATGATTTTTTTCTAGAATTTTAGTTTAACTAATGCACGACAATGATTTTTTCAAGTTGAATATTGAGTTTGAGAAGGAGCATGCGAGTGGTAGGATATCAGGCCAACATACATATTAAGGGAACCTGCACTGCTACACTAGACATTGGTTGTTGCATACATTATTATGTGTTAAGCTATCTACTTGTGTTCTCACGTGATTTGACACTCGGTGTGTTTCGTTAAAGATTTGTAATAACAAATTATATTTCGTTTAAATGGATGTTGAAATATCACTCATGTATTTGCCGTTTTGCGATTATTGATTTAAGCTACCAAGCAAAGCATCACAACATGAATTATTACTATATTAATATGGCTTTGCAATATATGGTGGCACATAACACCCACATTTAGTCGTGGCAATAGGTACGATAATTGTGGCAATAGAGTATCTATTGCAACTACAAAAAGATGACGGTGGTAATAGAGAAATCTACCTATGGCAACCAGCTAGTTAGTAACGTGGTAATAGATAACCTATATGTAGCAACCAACCTAACTAATGTGGCAATAGCCTATGCCTCCTATAGCAACCATTCACAAATGTGGCAACAGAGGACCTCTTTGTAGAAACCAACGTACAGAGATGTTGCAATAACCTAAGCCACCTATAGCTACCATTTAGGCGACGTGGCAATACAAAACCTTTTTTGCAATGCATTCTCCACGTAGCAATAACCACGATTGCAACACATACGTTGCGTTGCGATTGCATTGTGTTGCTACACGACCAGCGTGTTGCAATACGTATCGCTAGCAACGCCTAGTTCGTTGCAATTGATACTATTGCCACATCCATAGTGGTTGCAATTGCTTTTGTTACAACACTCACCATGTGTTGCAAAAGCGTCAAAAGTGTTGCAATAGAGGGGCTATGTGTCGCAACTAAAACGTAATCTGTTGCATTCTGCTATTGCTACGGTCACAAGTGCAACAACATTTAACCAAAACAAAATGGTAGCAAAAGTACTATTGCTACCATTTTTGGGTCTTTTGCTACACTTTTTCTGTGTTGCATTTGACTGAAAATCTTGTAGTGAAACAATAAACTCCAAACCGACATGCAAAAGTGAACTTGTTATATACGGGGGGTTAGTTCTAGTGGTTAGAATAATAAATCAATTCCAATATTAAAGGTAAACTCATGGCTAGGTTGACGCAAATTCACCGTCAACAGTCGGCAAACACCCACAAGGAATTCGCCTTGGAAATTCTCATGACCATGGCACCTATCCTTGATGAAGGGGTGCCGAGTCTCTCATTCCGTTTAGAGGGAATTCAACAAGTGGTTCCCTATGAATATATTAGGGAACTACTTGGTTTTCAAAAGGGAGCTCCGCAACTAGTGGACGTGCCAGAAGGCATGTTTGACGGTTTTTGGAATATGATCGCGGGAGGAGCCCACCAACAAAGAAATACTATCCGGAACCCCCATCATCCAAGTGTTTCACTCATGGATGTGCAAAAAGATTTTGGGGAGAATGAGAGAAACAAAGGTAACCGACACAAAGTTAAATTGGCTTTACTCGGCTTTGATTGCCAAGCAGACACTAGACCCCTCTCACCTCATGATCAACCGGTGGTGTTGTGAAGCAACATCGGGTTCGGGAGATATTGGTTCGGGGTGTTACCTCTCCATGTTGGCTATCTCTTTAAGACTGGGAATTACAAGGAACCCCGAGCATCTCTTACCCGGGACTTCCTTGGGATTTGAATATATGAAGCAAGACAAGTATATAAGTGGTGATGAGAGAGGAGGCTTCAAAGTGGCCAAAGTAAATTTGCCCCTTCCGGATGTAAAATGAAGACTTTTTTCAAGGGAAGGAAGATTGGTTAGAGGAAGGTGTTGACGGTTAATAGTTGTATCAAAGTTTGTTTAGACTTGCAAGCGGACAAATCTCCCGTCGTAGTCAAGGGACCCTTCTTCCCTCGAGTGGTGAACCCTAGGTATCGAATCCGTGGAACAAATGTGTGACGCAAGAGAAGATCTAGTAATGCCAAGTAACTTCAATTTTTGAAAGGTGAAACCCTAATGCATCTAGTCAAAGAACATCAAAAACGAATCTAATCTACTAAAGACCGGAGGTAGCAAAAGATAGAGGGGGTAGATAAACCGATCTAGAGAGATCGGGTCAAGCCTTTTGTTGAAGTTCCAAGCAAAAGAAGAAGTAGTAACTTTAATCTCATTAGAAGCCTCTTTAAACTGTGGTTTCCCGTCCGACTCCGAAAACGCCCGCCTTTCAGAGCCACCGTTCTATCACAACGCACTCCTATTCATGCGGGTAGTCTAGGGCGAGCCCGAGGACAAGTCGAGTTCTTTCGGAAGATCAGACGTGCACCTCTAGCCACCGTGGCTACAAGAACACCCTATGTGATCTATCTCAAGAATAGATCTAAAATAAGCAAAGCCAATCATAAACGATGACTTCGAAGAAACACTTGATCGCTAGAAATCAGATTCAACTTGATAATTCAACTAGTACAATGATACATGAACAAGATCACCACCGGGATCCTACCTTGATCTTGCTTCTAGCTCCGGGAACTCCGACGTGGTCTTTCTTGCAAGGTTCCCACGTCAGCTAGGGAGACCCTAGTCAACTAGCTCGTCCCTCTCCTCTCCGAGATGGTGTCCCTCTCTTCTCTGCTCCTCGACGGCCGATGACGAATGAGTTCATGCGTGGCTCTCGACCCCGGGGCTATAAATAGCCCAAATGGTGGCTAGTTCAAAGGGGAGGCGACTGGGCCCTGGAATGGGCTGGGCCGACCGGCTTGGGCCTACACCAGCCCAGTTGCTTGCCTCCTTCGCGTGGCGTCGGTTCCCGAGTCTTCTAGATCCTTCCCCCTTCTGCATGTGGGCCCTTGTCGTTAGTTTCTCTCCGAGTTGGATGTAGCTCCTTGTCCCGCAAGATTCAACACTTTTCTGGGTAGGTCCTCGAAGTTTTTCATCTTCTCAGGTTTGGTCCCTGGGCTTCTTGGAGTCAAGTTTGCATCATTGCATGACTTGTACGGGGCTTCAAGGTCTTGTCACAAGGTGCTTGATGAACTTATCCAGGAAGTCTTGCTTTCAACGCTAAAACCCTGCATAAACACTAAACTCCAAAACTGACATGCACGAATGAACTTGTTATACCAAGGGGGTTAGTACCAATGGATAAGGTATAAAAGTTATGCCAACACCGAAGGTAAACTCATGGCTAGGTTGACGGAATTTCACCGTCAACATCTCCCCCATGCTTAAACCTTGCTCGTCCTCGAGTAAGCTTTTGATGGATATCATCGTTGCCCTTGATTGTTTAAACCTTGCACTTGGTCATACATGAGAAAACATAATGCTCTCAAAATTTTAATTCATTAATGTTTCATAATGTACTAGCCTTCATCCCTACGGAGGGTAGATTATCATTTAAGCTTATCCCACAAGTATTAACATGCTCCAAAGTTTAAATAGATCTCAAAAATTTTGAAATAAAGAACGGGATGAAAAAGAGCTAAACCAAGTTCACAAATCATCTTGCACATTGCTCATGAACTCTCATATCATCTTTTCTCTCAAGCTTATTTATTCTACTCCTTTCCCTCTCATAAAATATATATGTGGTAGGCTTTATATGGAGCTTTTTAGGGAAAGTTTAGTCCTACCAAGATTTTATAAATGAGATGTTGTCAAAACAAGACAAGCTTCTCATGGTCTTACCGAGACTCATCAAAAAGGTCATTGGAAAACAATGTTATATCAAGGAGGGGAAAGAGAAAAATACACACACTTGAGATAGGTGGACATGTGCAAATGGTAAAGAGTGATCCCGAGGCACAAAGGAAGTCCTCGTTATCGGATTGCACATGGTTGGAAAATGAGTATGGATCTTTTAATCTTGAAACCTTGAAATTCCTAATGCACTTTAGAGAACCGGGAGTTCATTTCATTTTTACACACTCGCATTTTCTTTCTTTCTTTCTTTTTCTCATTTTTTGTTTCCTCTTTTTCTTCCTCATAATTTTTTTATTTGCTCCCCTTTGAACTCTAAAATTGCATCGTACCTACCTCCTCCCCCATGCATAGACGTTTGCTCGTCCTCGGGCAAAGAGGTGATAAAAATAAGGTAGGTACCGGAAATAATTTTCCTTTGGAGAGATACTTGTAATCTTAAATCGTGGCACCGTCTTCCTTGAATTGATGATCCATCCTCAACGATAGGTTGTGGTCAAGGAGGTAATCACAAAAGATGATTTTTGGTTTTAAGGGTGGATATCCGGCGAGGTTTGTGAGATCTCCGATGTGGGGATACACAATGCACGGATAAAAGACTAGCAATAAGATAGATACGCAAAAACGGAATGACCAGCTTCTTAGTCTCGGGCCAGAGAAATCATGGCCTGCAATAACTCACTCAAAAATAATTATTGTACACTAAGGTTTATGCACTCAAATATACATAAGGCTCTGGATAGGTAGAGCAACACACAAGTGATATTCATGACAAGGTTAGCATTACTTTTAGGAATAAAAATCATCTTTAATCCATTTAAAACTTGAGAGCATATAAAACACTATGGGTCTTTATTTTAATCATAATCTCCGCTAAAGATTAAGCTAGCATTTAGATAAATTCAGATTCGTATTTTAAGAGAGCACTATCTTTAACATGCATAAAACAAATACAAAGATAAACAAAGCGGCAATTATAATCATATATCTTCATGACACAAATTTTGTAACTTTTCCAAAGGTAAAAATAAGGTGGTGTCTTTATTCATGATGAAAACAAACTAACATACATGCTGAAAATAAACTAACACACTTGCTGAAATTTAAATAAAACTGAAAACACTACGCAAACACAAGCAAACACAAGCTGAAAATTACAGAAAAAGGGAAAAGAAAAGAAAACTAAGGCTCCTCCTTCTTCCTGATCCTCCGCCGGTGGTTGGTATTGATGATCTTGGTAGTTGTACCCTTGCTCGTAGTAGGTTTGAACATCCCCTCCAACGAATTGATCCGGCAGTACTAGGTGAAGACGCCCAAGCTCATAGGCAATATTTGCATTGCCTTCACCCAATTGAGCCGCGTTGGATTGGATGGCTGCGACATTTTGCATGTTTCTCGCAACATACCCTCCAATTATGGCCATGCTTTGTTGTGGTTGGGGGTGTTGTGTGTAGTGCTCCGCAAAGGTCACGTTGGGCACCACATAATTTTGTGGGGGCACCGGTGCACCACTCCCCCATGCTTGCATTTGTGGCCCTCCGTAATAACTTGGCGGAGTAGGGATTCCTCCGAATGGTGTCACATAGTTTTGTTGTGCACCACCCTCTTGCGCGGAGGAGGATCTCTCCTCTACAATTCTCCCTCTTTTATTTTTCTTCGCCGGGACAAGGAATCCCTCCTCCAACCAATCCTCCTTCCCTTGAATGAAGAGCCTAAGTCTTGGGTCCGGAAGGGGTAAGTTCACCTTGGCCACATGAAAGCCTCCTCTATCATCTCCACTAATATATTTTCCTTGCTTTAAATATTCGAATCCGAGAGGGGTCCCGGGTAGAAGATATTCGAGATTTCTTGTAATCCCCGACCTTAAGGAGATGGCCAACATAGAGAGGTAGCACCCCGAACCAATATCTCTTGATCCCAATGTTGCCTCGCAACACCATCGGTTGATCATAAGGTATGAAGGGTCTATTGGCTGCCTGGCAATTAAAGCCGAGTAGAGCCAATTCAACTTCGTGTCGGTCACCTTCGTCTCTCTCATCCTCCCCATAATCCTCTTGCACATCCAAGAGTGGAATACTTGGATAATGGGGTTGCAGATGGAATTACGTTGTTGGTGGGCTTCTCCGGAGATTAAATTCCAAAATCCATCCAACATGCCATCCGGCACGTCAACTTTCTCCGGAGCTCCCTTTTGGAACCCAAGTAGCTCCCTAATATACTCGTAGGGAACCACTTGTTGAATTCCCTCCGAACGGAATGATAAACTTTGCACCCCCTCATCAAGGATAGGCGCCATAGTCACAAAGATTTCCAAGGCAAACTCCTTGTGGGTGTTCGCCGACACCCCGCTGGAGAATTGCACCCATCCAAGGTGCCCCAACATATAATATGTGTCCGTGCCGAAACCCAAGTAGTTGAGAACTTGATCGTCGACATTGACATTTGCCACAAGCCTCTTCTCAAGACGAGAGAGTTTCTCCTCCTCCTCCTCTGACAATATGATGAAGCCATATGTGTAGTACCGCAGAGTGTATGGAGGTGGCGCGGATGGATGGGTCGATCGACGAGGTGGGACGGGCGGCTCCTCCGTATGCCCTTGAGGTTCGGTAAACCTCATGGATGTGCTCCTTGTTGCCCTCATGCCACCGAGGAGGAGAGTGTCATTCCTCCTTGGCAGTGCCGTGTCCTCCTCCATGCTCCGAGGAGACTCAGAAACCGAGTGCCTCCTCAAAGACATCGTCGAAGATGGCTTGGACGATGACGACCCCTTCTTCTTGGTGAAGAGACTTGTGGTTTTCTTCCACATGATTGCAACACTTTTCTCTCTACTAAAATTTCGGGTTTCAACTGGTGACTAGGCACTTCAAAAATTACTTCGGAATGTGGACTTTGAGTGGATTAAGGGTGTGAGTTGTTTGAGCAATCAAGCTCAGGAAGGATGGCTATGTCTACAGTGGTTCTGGGCACAAAAACTTGAGCACACAAACTGAGGAAGGAGAGGGCTACTTGCCTGCAGAAGATGGAAGCCGGGGGCACCATTTATAGGCCAGGCCGGCAGGCCTGGGCAGACCGGCCTGGGGTGGTTTGGCCTCTCCTGGCTCGGTTCTTTCTCCCAGCATGATCATTTCCCCTTCGTGACTTTCTTGCCTGCGTGCTCCACGAGTTGCATCGCCCAAACGTTCTTGTTCACTCCTTTTCTTGCATTATTGGTCCTTCCACTTGATGCTTCATGCTTTGAGTCATGTCCATGCTCCCTTGCTCCACTTGCTTCACATGCCACCATGAATTTCCTGAAAAGTCATGCTTGCTGCCCACTCATGCTTGTCCCTTGCATGTGGTCTTGATGAAAGTTGTTGAAAGGGCATCCAATGATGCATCATGGTGCATGCATGATTAACTTAACTAGATTGCCTCCCTCTAAGCACATTTAAGGCTAAGCACTCCTCTAATTTCGAAAACTAAAAATATTTACAGAGCTATGGAAAAGCTCAAGCATAAATTTAGAGAAGTTTTTAAACCATTAAAAACAAATGTAAGTCGAAAATATTTTCCGACTACATTGTTATCGGTCTCACCGGTATAGTTTGCCTTCATTTGTTGAGAGCAAACTTTTCCCAGCTTGATCATGGGGGCATAGGTTTAGGTTCTAATTTTTGCTAAATGAGAGATATTTTGAATGAAATAAAATTTAAATGAGGCTTAGAAAAATTCTAATCTTAGAGAAACCAAGGATATAGATTTTTAAATCAACCAAAAGTTTAGTTTCTAGGTTCACGCGAGTCCTACCACGTGCTGAAAATTAAATAACACCTAGGTACAAGTCGTGGCTCTACTCGTGTGTTTTTAGCATGAAAATCAAGTCAACCACAACATCATAAAGGCGATGAATGGTTGAGTTAGGTTCTGAATTTATTGGTTGTGGTTTCTCGAAAGAAGCAAACAAACACATAGGAGGGTTCATGTAAAGGGTTTATGATCAAAGCAAAATATTCAACCAAGAATTATGTCTCTAATATTCTTCAACCACTTCTAAGTCTAATGTATTTGCGTAGTAAAATTCAAAACTAAATTACTTGAAAAGACTCGAAAAAACTGGAATCGGGTTGTCCTCCCGGTAGCTTATTCTTGACTCGACGAAACGGGTTGCCTCCCGCCTAGCGCTTCATTTATAGTCTATTGCTAGACTTCTTCACTTGATTACTTCGGATCAACGCTCTTTGAGGGCGTTGCAATCTTGGGTACCCACTTCCGTACCATTTTGGGCACGGGCTTATCTTCCGGCTTAGTCAAATTTTTGGTCTTTACAGGCGGCTTTTCTTCCTTTGTCTTGACGAATGCAACAACTTCCTTGATTTTCTTTACGCCCTTCTTCTTCGGCTCTTTCTTCTTCTTCAGCCCTTTCTTCTCCCTTGGTTCTTCCTTAACAATGCGACGATGAGGTGGAACATTTTTAACTTCAATCATAATGCACACCTCGAGGCGTGGTCGAAACTTGAAGGAACTCCTTTCTCCGTTGATGTCGAACATGATCTCCCCCTTGCCAACATCAATGGTAGGTCTCACGATCTTGAGGAAAGGCCTCCCAAGGATGAGTGGTGGCTTCTCCCTCTCTCCCATCTCAGGTACCACGAAGTCGACGGGGATGAAGTGGTGTCTGACCTTCACGGGCACATCTTCGGCGATGCCCAAGGGATAGCGAATGGAGTTATCGCCCAACTCCAAGCACATACCCGTAGGTTCCAACGGTAGGCGTAGCTTCTTGAACATATCTCTTGGCATGACGCTCACACTTGCTCCAAGATCGCATAATGCCTTCTCGAACTTGAACGAACCAACAGAACATGGAATTGTCGGGCATCCGGGGTCTTTTTGCTTCTCTAGCCAATTAGCAATAGCGGCACTACATTGCTCGGACATCTTGACATGATCTACCCCGAGTGTTGCTATCTCATATTTATTTGCAAGTATGTCTTTGAAGTAACGAGAATATGTAGGTACTTGAGGGGCATCCAATAACGACATGTTGATGCTAAGTCTACGCACAACCTCCACAAACTTCTCAAAGTGGTTGTCAAGTTTACCTCGGAAGTAGCGTGACTTGAGTTGCGGTATCTTCGTGTCTTCTCCCGACATCTCAAACTCAGGCTCTTCGGTGACGATCTCTGTAACTTCCTCCTTAGAAAATTCCTCCGCCTCGGCGGATGGTTTAGGCTTCCTTGCTCCCGCGGAACATTCCGAATCTTTGGTCTCCTTTCCCGAACGTATTTGAATAGCCTTTGCCGATTCGGGACCTTTAGGTTGTCTCGGAAGCTTGCCCTCATTAGTAGTGAGGCGCCCGACAAGTTGTCCCACTTGCATCTCGAGCATCTTCATCATGTTGAGCACTTGATGGTTGGAGCTTCTGACCTCCATCACCTTGCTATCGATGTTCTCCAACACCTTGTCTATGGCATTGAACTTGGTGACGGTGTCCTTGTTGATCTTAGCTTGCTCGTCCATGAAGTCCTTCAATTGTATACGAAGCGGAACCGAATTCGGAATGGATGAGCTTGCATTAAATTGAGGTCTACCTTGCCCGTAGCGGAAGTTCGGCAAATCTCCCTTCCTCATGTAGTCGAGCACCTTGGCTTCCTCCGGACAATCCTTGTGGACATGGCCATATTCTCCGCACTCTTCACATGTAGATCTTGCTTCGGCAGCCTTCAAATCTTGAGCCTCTTTCTTCTCTATCTCCATCTTCTCCAACCTCCTCATGAGTGAATCGATCTTGCCTTCAAGTATACCTTCCTTCTCCACTTGCAAAACTCCTTTGACGTTCCCTGTGGGTTGAACCGGAAGTAAGCGTCTGGATGATGCCCGCGTGTCATTGTCCGCGACCTTCTTGAATAGAGTGAAAGCTTGAGTCAGCGTAAGCCCGATGACAGATCCTCCCGCTGATGCATCGATGATCGTCCTTGACGCCATGGTGAGTCCTTGGTAGAACTTTTGAACGAGGTCCTCCTTCGGGAACTTGTGATGTGGGACCGCCTGAGTGTACTCATTGAAGCGCTCGAATGCCTCCGAGATAGTCTCCGTAGGATATTGAGCAAAAGTGGTAATCTTATCACAAGCTTTGAGTTTTACCCGGTGAGTAGTACTCCTTTATGAAGGCCCTCATCAAAGCTTTCCAATCTTGCACTGTCTCCACCGGTTGAGAGTGGAACCATTGCAAAGCTTTCCCGAGTAGAGAGAACGGAAAAAGCCTTGCCCTTATTTGATCTTGAGTCACCCCATCCATGTTGAAAGTCTGACATAGTTGAATGAACGCTTAGAGGTGAAGGTTCGGGTCTTCTTTATCGGTGAAGGGTGAATTTTGCACCATGCGGATTGTTGATGTCTTGATCTCGAACGACCTTCCGATCTCTGCGAGGTTCAAGATTGGTAGGTGATGATGTCCGGGGTGCATAGCTCCCCGATCTTGCGTTCTTGCGGTTGATCTCCCATCGGTGGAAGTCGATTCTCCCGAGGACTTTGAGGTGGTGAATTCTTCAGAGATTCCGATGATCCTTGGTATTCCGACTTCGAATCTACAAAATCTAGCTTTTTAGCTTGTTGTGCTTCGCGTCTCCTTAGCCTGTAAAGTTTTTCTAGATCATCCACAAAATTATCGGGTTTGTTGGAGAGGTAGCCGTCCATCTCCTGTTAGGGTTAGCGATAAACAAAATATGCAAAAACGAAAAAGGAAAACAAATCTATGAAAACTAGGGTCAGACAAACTATATTAGATTGATTTTGAGGATGATCAAAAATTAGTAGATGCAAAAAGAAAAACTAAAAGAAAACTGAAAATTACACAAAGAGGCAATAAAAGATCAAATCTTGATCACTTGTTCCCTGGCAACGGCGCCAGAAAAAGGGGCTTATTGACGGTTAATAGTTGTATCAAAGTTCATTTAGACTTGCAAGCGGACAAGTCTCCCGTCGTAGTCAAGGGACCCTTCTTTCCTCGAGTGGTGAACCCAAGGTATCGAATCAGTGGAACAAATGTGTGACACAAGAGAAGATCTAGTAATGCCAAGTAACTTCAATCTTCGAAAGGTGAAACCCTAATGCATCTAGTCAAAGAACATAAAAAATGAATCTAATCTACTAAAGACCGGAGGTAGCAAAAGATAGAGGGGGTAGATAAACCGATCTAGAGAGATCGAGTCAAGCCTTTTGTTGAAGTTCCAAGCAAAAGAAGTAGCAAGTTTAATCTCATTAGAAGCCTGTTTAAACCGTGGTTTCCCGTCTGACTCCGAAAACACCTGCCTTTCAAAGCCACCGTTCTGTCACAACGCACTCCTATTCATGCGGGTAGTCTAGGTCTAGTCCGAGGACAAGTTGAGTTCTTTCGGAAGATCAGGTGTGCACCCATAGCCACCTCGGCTACAAGAACACCCTCTGTAATCTATCTCGAGAATAGATCTAAAATAAGCAAAGCCGATCGAAAACGAAGACTTCGAAGAAACACTTGATCGCTAGAAATCAGATTCAACTTGATAATTTAACCAGTACAATGATACATGAACAAGATCACCACCAGGATCCTACCTTGATCTTGCTTCTAGCTCCGGGAACTCCGACGTGGTCTTCCTTGCAAGGTTCCCATGTCGGCTAGGAAGACCCTAGTCAACTAGCTCGACCCTCTCCTCTCCGAGATGTTGTCCCTCTCTTCTCTGCTCCTCGGCGGCCGATGACGAATGAGTTCATGTGTGGCTCTCGACCCTGGGGCTATAAATAGCCTGAATGGCGGCTAGGTCAAAGGGGGAGGCGACTGGGCCCTGAAATGGGCTGGGCCGACCAGCCTGGGCCGACCGGCTTGGGCCGACCGGCCTGGGCCGACCCCAGCCTAGTTGCCTGCCTCCTTCACGTGGTGTCGCTTCCCGAGTCTTCTAGATTCTTCCCCCTTCTGCATTTGGGCCCTTGTCGTCAGTTTCTCTCCGAGTTGGACATAGCTCCTTGTCCCGCAAGATTCGACACTTTTCTGAGTAGGTCTTTGGAGTTTGTCATCCTCTCGGGTTTGGTCCCTAGGCTTCTTGGAGTCAAGTTTGCTTCATTGCATGACTTGTACGGGGCTTCAAGGTCTTGTCACAAGGTGCTTGATGAACTTATCCAGGAAGTCTTGCTTTCAACGCTAAAACTTTGCATAAACACTAAACTTTAAAACTGACATGCACGAATGAACTTGTTATACCAAGGGGGTTAGTACCAATGGATAAGGTATAAAAGTTATGCCAACACTGAAGGTAAACTCATGGCTAGGTTGACGGAATTTCACCGTCAACAGAAGGACTTCTTTTGTCGGCAAGGAAAAATAAAAGAGGAAGGATTATAGAAGAAAGTTTTTTGCGGCACAAGAAGAAGGTGCACAACAAAATATGTGCCACCATATGGTTCCGACGCCGCCCAGTTGCTATGGTGGTGCACCAATGCAAGCATGGGGGAGTGGTGCAGCCATGCCCCCACCAAATTATGTGGTGAGCAACGCTACCTTTGCAGAGCCTTATGCACATTTTCCTCAACCACAACAACGTGTGGCCATTATTGGAGGATACGCTGCAAGGAACATGCAAAATATTGCAGCCATCCAAACCAATGCAGCCTAATTGGGTGAATGAAACACAAACACTACTTACGAGCTTAGACGCCTTCACATAGCACCGCCGGAACAATTCATAGGAGGTGTCCGTGCGAAAGTAGTCCCGACACTAACTAGTAAGAGTGCTGAGATCTATCTCTCGATGGCCGGTGCTAAGCAACTAGTGACATTAGGTTTATCTTGGTTTCGACCGGGGCCGTACGTCCAACAGTGGTGTGCTCGGGGCACTATATTACTTCGCACCATGGTGCTTGCAGAGGGGCGCTACAAGCAACACGGGAGAGGAGGGGGAGCCTCCAGTCCTTGAGGTTTGATTGAGGCTAAGTGCCAATATCGTGGTGAAGGTGGAAAGCGTGCGGGTCAGAGCTATCCGTCGTCCCCCCGTGGCCAGGGGACTGCCCCTCCTTTTATAGGCCAAGGGGAGGCAGTTTACAGGCGCGCCAAACTGTTCTAGCTACGTGTGATGGCATGGCGTACAATGCGGCGGAGTCGACGGCCGTCCTGGCAAATCTTGCTTCTGGCGGAGCGTCATGGCGTGCCGTGTATCCGTCCAGGAGCGGCTTCGAGGGTGGCAGCGTAGGAACTTCTCGTTCGGTCGTCGTCCGTACGTTGACTCGAGGGTGCAGCTGACGGGAGGCCTTAAGGGGCACAACAGTGGGCATGGCGGCGTCTTGTCGCCCCGCGCTCCCACAGCGTCGGGGATGGCGCTGCAGTGCACGGGATGGCATCGTGATGGCAGGGATGGCCGCACAGGGCCGATGGTGACAGAGGAGACGCGCCTCACTGGTCCGATGTCACGGCGTGGTCCTAGACGAGCGCAGAACAGGCGTCCGTCCCGTTTTCGAGGGTTCCGTCGTCCTCCTTCGAGGGTGTGGTGCATCGGCCGTACGAGAGTGGGTGGCACAGTGTCACGAAGCTGACACTGGCCTTACCACATAGTGCCGTATAGTGGCGGGGATGGCCTCACCGGGAGGGTTGGCGGACCAGCGCCGGGATATGATTCCCAGGCATGTCAGAGGGACGAAACGACATGGATTCGTCTTTGACCCAGGTGCCTGCAAGTGTCAGGACATTAAATGCTCCGGTTGGGGGAGCAGGTACGGGGGCGGCGAGCCCGTGAGAGCCTCGAGCGAGGCGGAGTCTCACCCGAGGGGGCGACCAGCCCTCGAGCGAGGCGGAACCTCACCCGAGGGGGCGACCAGCCCTCGAGCGAGGCGGAGTCTCGTTAGTGTGGCGCTGTGCCCCTCGAGCGAAGCGGAGTTTCGCCCGAGGGTGGCTGGGGCTAACTGTTCTGGTGGGCCGCTAGGGCCGCCAGGACTGTGGGCCTCTACTACCGAGCCGTGATTGTTTTAGGCATGTTTTATGTTTGTGAGTTCGTTTGTGTTTTGTTTTTTACGAAAGAAAATGGGTTTCCTTCGGTTTTTTAGGAGACCCTTATGGCTGTCCCCAATAGTAGCCCCCGAGCATCTGCGATGGTATCCGTTAGGACCCCGCAGATGCTGATGCTTGCTGATGGGACTTTCTTCCCTCCTGGTTGCTGTGCTATTCCGTGGGGGCGCGCTAGCGGACCCACGAGTCTAGTCCCCGAAGCCTTGGAGGAGTGTGTGCACTCCTTCAAGGTTTTTCCACAGCGTCATCTTTGTGCGAGGTGTTTATTTCAGCCGGCCTCGACGGTGCCATACACATGTGTCGACATTCGCGTGCGTTTGGTGCATATCTAGGAGATGTAGCTGTGCGTTGAGCCCCCGAGCCTGGGCCCGTTCGAGGCAATCGAGGCGGGCTCTTCGACTTGTTTGTACGCCCCTTCGCTGTCCCTTCGCGAGACAGAGGGGTGAGGTGTCCACAACTCCCATCGAGCGGGTCGCAAATTGCGGGTTCCTCTTCGAGCTGTTATCGGGTGATTCAAGTGGACACCCATGCCCCGTTCGATAAGGGTTGTGTGACGCCCCAGGTTTCTAATTAACGTCATTAGTGCTAACGACCGGTTCAGCCGAGTCAAACCCGCTGACAATGGTCAAACCTAGGTCAACCTGGGTCATCACCCCGAAAACCTCGCCATTGAACCCTATTGAACCCCTTGACCAAGCCTACACACACCCGTGGTCAACCCGTGGTCAAAGACACGGTCAAAACCAGCTTAACCGTTGACGTCAGCGAATGTCGTCCGGAACTTTTGCCGCGTTCTCCAAAATTCACCTAAACACTTCAAAATCTACCTTTATGAAAGTTGTCCATCTTGTTGAGGGACACAACTTTTATGTAGATTGGTATTTCAAACTTTGAGCAGAAAAGGGTGAAAAACTTGGTCAACCGCCGCACTCTCCCCGTTTTCCCGCAACGTGCCGACATTCAAAGTTGGCACGACGTTCCTGCAAAATCCGTTGAGAAAAACACTATATGGCCTTTGTGAAAGTTGCAGGGGGTAGTTAGATCTACAACTTTCCTGTATTGTGCACTTTTATTCAAAAATTTTGGGAAAAACGCAGTCGAACACAGCCACACCGACACGTCTTGGACGGCCTCGCGCGCTCCGCGCGCGCCGGCCGCGCCCGGCCGCGCCGGCCGTGCCGTGCCGCGCCGCGCCGGGCCGGGGCCGCGCGCGCGCGCGCGCGCGCGCGCGCGCGCACCGCCGCCTCGGCGTGCGGCCGCCGGCCCGCGCCCCGAGGGCGAGCGCCCGCCCCGAGGTCCCGCGCCCCCCAAGACCCCGCGGCCCAAGGTCTCGCGCGCCCCGAGCCGTCCGGCGTCGTACCGCGGCTAAACGCCCGCGAACACCGTACCACGGACGGCGCAACCGGTGACCGGCGGTCCGCCCGGCGCCGTCCCGCGCGAACGCCCGCGTATAAAGGCCGGCCGACTCGCTTGCGCGCGTGTAGCTCCATCTCTCCTTCCCCTCGCCACGCCCCCCGCCCCGCTCCGGCGAGCACCACCCGCGCCGCAAGCGGCACGGTCCGCGGCGGACGGAGCCGCCGGGCCGCGCGCGCGCGCCCCCCACCGCCGCCGTTTTCCCCGACGAAGCCCTCAAATCGGCCCCTAGTAGCCCTAGCTCGCTCCTCCACCCTCCCCCGGCCACACTCCGGCGAGCCCCGGCCGGAATTTCACCGGAACCGCCGCTGCACCGCGCCCAGGGACCACATTGCGAAACCCAAAATCTTTCCAGGGTCCCTGCTGCAAAAGGTGAACTCCAATAGTAAAAGTGTTTTCCTGATTCTTGTAAATTGTGTAGAAAATCAAAGAGAAATCAGACAAATGTAAAACCAATTTTGTTGGATCCGTTGTGAGTTATCCTACAACTTTTGTTATTCTGGCCTGAGCTAATTCCTGTTAGTTTTTGCATGAAAAATACAAATGTGAAAAACCTAGATCTGTAATATCTCAAAAACTATAAATCCTCTATATCCAATTTATGGATATGTTGTGTGTTAGGTCATGACTAGCTCCTGAGCCAAAAATTGCACAAAGTTATGATGTAAATCTTTTTATAAAAACGTTTTTCCATCTCTGCTAGATCTGCATAAATGATTTTTCTGGCTACAATTAATTAGGTTTTTGCAACCAACTTTTGCATACTGGCTTTTAATTCCAAAACACACCTCTGGTGAATTAATCACAATTTTATAATTAACAGAAATATTTATTCTTGAATTATGCTTGATTTTCTTCAAATATTCATAACTCAAGTTCCATAATAGTTCTAGGTATATGTGCTGCACCACTAGGCTAGTTTTGAACCATATAACATGTGTGAGAAAGTTTGGATTATTTTGATGAGTGATTATTTTTGTGTGCATTTACCTTGTTCTTCTAGCTTGCTTTTGTTATTTTCAAAAATAATTAATTTCTAGCTATCCAAAGCACGCATGTGTGTCCAGTGGCTTGTTATAGGTGTTTAGTGGTTAATACACCCTTCCCCTGAATTTTATTAATTAATTTCATGAATAAAAGCTATGGGAGCGATTAAAAGCTTAATAGTCATTAAATGAGAAAAATCACCAAACCACCCTTGCTAACTTGTGTGTGGTTGTAAATCGATTTAAAAAGATAATTGCACCTACCCACTACTGTTTGTGAATTTAAATTAAATTATTTGCATATATATGTACACAGTCACTATCAAAAAGAAATTTTTAATAAAGAATTGCATATTGTTCCTTTTGGAAGAGTATGCTAAATGTATTCTTATCTAGGTGAATGTGTCCAACTAATGCACCCTATAATTGTCATTTATTGTTTGTGATTAATTAAATTAAAATCATCAAATAAATCTTGCATTTGCATCCTCGTGTAGATCTCCCGAGCGGTAGCTGTACGCGTGTGCCGGACGGAGGAGACGGAGGAGCTGACGGAGACGTGCACCACGTCGTTGTAGAGCAAGACCTGGACCAAGTCCAGAAGGGCCCAAGGCCAACCTTGCCATCGAAGGCAAGCCCCGGATCATTAACCCTGTTTTCGAAATTTATGTAATTATCGTTGCTATGATTGTGCATTTACGTTTCGGGGAGAGCCGAATGAAACCCTAGATGCATGATCCCTAGGTACCTATGTTCTTTTACTAGTATGCTAGGTCGATAGCTGCTATGCTATAGGACCCGGTAGAAGTCGAGTGGTGTTCGTCACTCGCGAGAATAGGTTCTTATGTTGGAATCATAAGATCTTTATAAATGGATTGCTCATGTGGTAGGAGCATGGGATTTGGGCTCCGGTCCAGTGGCTTTCGTGGGCTAAGCTTTTCAACGTACTAAACATATGCCAGGTATGGGACCGATAAGCCTAGTACCCGATTGACGCGGTAAGGGAACCTTTCCCTACTAAACCTGGGGCACTTGTGTCCCCCTGCTTGCAATGGTGTGGTACCTGCGTGAGTCTGGACGTTCGTGTGGGAGCGATCCAGTAATCCTTGTACCAAGGAATGTAGGTTCCGCTCCCGAGCTAAAGATCGACGGGAACGGCCTGGGAAAGTTGTCCTTTCGGGGGCAGCCTACCGTGTGTTTGGGTTTACCTTGCAAGGTTTAAATCAATCGATTGTCGGCCTCTCACCGTTATCCGAGACTGCTTAATCAACTGGCCATGATATCCCATAATGATGGAACTCGAGGAATATGGTTGTATGAATTAATTGCTTGTTCAATTCATGATTGAATTAGATGGCACACTTAGAAAGGATATACAACTAGAACTTGTGCTAAAATATTGAAAGTAAGGATCTACTCTTAGTAGCTGTTCAGCAAAAGAAAACTCCACCGGCCAAAAGCCTTTCATGTCTAGAGTTTGGTGATGTAGCTATCACCCGACGGTTAAGTCTAGCTGAGTATTAGTATACTTAGCCTTGCTTTAAAACTGTTGTTGCAGGTGTGATTGACCGGATGGGTGACGACAAGTGATGACATCACGGATGGCCTCCTGTGATGTTTACCGTTGCGCTAGTTTATTTTATTTCCGCTGTTTTCAAACTCTGAACCTTTACTCCATGCCATGAACAATGGTTTGTAATAAAATGTTTAATTCATGTTGTACTCTGGACTCGCCTTCGCGTGAGTTTTAATGCATGTGTCGATCCTCTGTTCGATGTCCAAATGATTTACCGCGCGTTAACCCGGCAACCAACGACATGATGATACTTTACTATTGCTTAACGACCAAAGTGGATCGGTCTTAGGCGATAGTACGGTATTTTCCTGGGCGGGTTGTCACAGCTGGTATCAGAGCGATTGCATGCACTAGCGTTTAATTGACAACCTTAATCACTAGTTTTTAAATAAAACTTGCCAAGATTGGTTGTGTTTACAAAATGCATTGGTCTGTTAAGGATGAAATAGACCGAGAGGCCCTAGAGGGAATTTTTGGGTTCTTTCAGGTGGCTTATTAATCTATGGTTTATTTTGCTAACTTCCAGCACATTTTACTTTATGTCAGACTTACATTCTTGCACAACCAAACTAGATGAGCCACGTGTTTTATACGTGTGCTGTTCCGCATCACGGGAATTGCGAGGGTTGATGGAGTGATCCATTCCACGGCTCCCATCTTCACGTCTGTTTATGAGTTGTGTGTCGCCACATGTTTCATATGTGTGCATTCCGCATGTCGCTCATGCGAGGCAAGGATACACTCCATTCAAACAGAGGGTGTCTGAGGTTGGACGCTGTCCATGCAGCGGCTTAACGCATGGGTGCCGTTTCTATAGTGAACGGTAATGTATTTGGACGCTTTCATGAGTGCTGGCATGAAAGGTTCGTTGTGCTCTGTGATCTTCTGCAGGTACACTAACCACGTTCGTAAGTCGCTAAGCGAGTACCGATAGTCTCGACTAGTTATTATAGGGAGAGACGTAATTGTTGCCTTGCCACCGGCACTAACTTCGGTTTTGGCTTAATTGCTTGGTGAGGACGGATAGGTCGTTCTTGCATCATGATAAAAACTGCTGAGTAGTGAAAGGATCATATGTGTTGTTTTCCTTAAGTAATAATCTAATAACAACAATAACAACCTCTAAACCGAATCTAAAGTGTTGTTGGACCATCTAGTTGGCCCTGTTGTCGTGACCTCTTCTCAGACATTTCTGCAGAGTTTCCGCAGGGGTGATCTATACCGAGTGCCCATATCTATCCAAATCTTTGCTGAGAGATCTTTTCACGATCATAGGTTTTCAAATCTCAAGCTATTCTCAAATAGTAAACCTAGGTCTTGCCGCCTTTCCGAAACACATCACTCCGAATCTTGCACCTTTGCGCCTTGTTCCTAACTCGTCTAGCTTAACCCTTGAGTACCAAGTTTGGTCTCATGAACCTACCGAGTTGCCGGAAAATTTTGAACATTTCGGGAACTTTGGTTTCGGAATGTTGGAAATTGTCATTTCGATGCAGTGCAACTATTTCGAGTCTAGCTATTTGGTCAATTTGAGTTTTCGTCGTACATGTTCTACTTGTTGAACAAGCTTACGAATGTGTAACTTATGAAAACTCGAATTTTTCAGATGGTGGGCTTGACACGCAACACTCCGAATGGTTTCGGTGATCCTAGTGGCCGCAACCAGCCGCCACCATCGCCAGACCCGACAATAGTGGCTACTCAAACCGAGATGATGCGCCAAATTCTTCTATACCGCAAAGAATCCCAGCCCAGCAGCCCCATGGGAATCGATTAATGCCCAAGGTCAAGTAACCGAGTACAAGCACTTCCTGGATATGAATCCTCCGCAGTTTAATGGGACGGAAGAACCCTTGGATGCTGATGCCTGGATTCGGGCCATTGAAGCCATGTTTGCGGTGTTTACCTTGCCATGTTCAGAAGGACGCAAGGCTAAATTCGCAGCATTACAACTTCGTGGTTCTGCTTTAATGTGGTGGGAACACTACAAATCCATGCAACCACCGGAGTATGAAATCACTTGGGAAGAATTCAAAAAGGCTTTCAGAGATCATCACCTTCCTAAAGCACTTACCGATAGGAAAATGAGAGAGTTATTGGCTCTCAAGCAAGGGTCAGACACAGTGTACCAATACGCGCAGAAGTTTAATAACCTCTGCCAGTATGGAGGGTATCATGTGGATACCGACACGAAAAAGATGGAGCTTTTTCGTGAAGGTCTGAATAGTAAAATGGCTGAATGGCTGAACCTGGTAAAGTTTGACAGCTACCCCATGCTAGTGAATAAGGCTATCTCCCAAGAAGATGCCATGAAGAGAGCCCAAGCCGAGAAGAAAAGAAAGGCTGACTCCATGCCCAATAATGCACAACATTGCAAGATACTCATTATGCGGAAGACTTTCCCAGACTTCCAGCAGGCTTCACAGTCGGAAAAGTTAGTGGCTAAGTTGTCCCAGGATCGGACTCAAGAAAATCTTCACCTTCCCAACACTCAACAGCCGACTCCCAAGCCTATTGTACCTAGTCCTAATGACAACAATGAGCGTTGTTGTTTCAAGTGTGGTGAACCAGGACACTTCGCTAGGTCATGCCCCGTAACCGTGCCGCACCAACAAAGGCGGCACCGGCCTAACTCACCCTAATCGAGAGACAAGTTTCCAAACCCATCAAGAAGGGCAAGAAGAAGATTGCTCAAGTCAGGAAGGGCAGACTCAGCTTCACTTCTGTGGGTGATATTCCAGAAGGAGCACCAGTAATGATGGGCACGTTCGCTATTCGAGGCAAACCCATCCATGTGTTGTTTGATTCTGGCGCTACCCATAGTTTCATGAATGCAAAGACGCTGAGCAAAGTAGGACTGAACTCCTCCAACACCAAGGACGCTTTTACAATCAAAACAGCGGGAGGGGACATCTCTTCCGAGTTGGTGACCAGGGGAGTACTCTTGGAATTAGGAAGCAAAACAATTGACACAGACCTTATCATTTTGGGATTAGAAGGTATGGATGTCATTCTAGGAATGGACTGGATGAACCGACATAAGGTAGTACTGGATATTTCAGAGAGAGTGGTAGAGATCAGCTCACCAATTGTTGGAGCCACGACTCTATACCTACCTTTCAAAGATGATGTGAATCCTTGTTCTTATGTGGCAATCACTTCTCAGCTGGAAGATATTCCAGTGGTTCGAGAGTTTGCGGATGTTTTTCCCGATGAATTGCCGGGTATGCCACCCGACAGAGATGTCGAGTTTGTCATCGAACTTCAGCCTGGCACAGCCCCGATCTCCAAGAGACCTTACCGCATGCCACCCAAGGAATTAGCAGAATTGAAGACCCAACTTCAAGAGTTGCTAGATAAGGGTTATATTCGCCCAAGTTCTTCACCTTGGGGTTGCCCAGCTTTATTTGTGAAGAAGAAAGATGGTAGCTTGAGGTTATGTGTGGATTACCGACCTCTCAATGCGGTAACAATCAAGAATAAATATCCTTTGCCCCGCATCGACGTTCTGTTCGATCAGTTGGCTGGAGCCAGGGTTTTCTCCAAGATTGATCTTCGGTCAGGGTACCATCAAATAAAGATCAGACCATGTGATATTCCCAAGACAGCTTTCTCCACTCGATACGGTCTTTATGAGTATTTGGTAATGTCCTTTGGTCTTACCAATGCCCCTGCTTATTTCATGTATCTCATGAATTCTGTATTCATGACGGAGCTGGACAAGTTTGTAGTGGTATTCATTGATGATATTCTAATCTATTCCAAGAACGAAGAAGAACATGCAGGACATCTCCGAATTGTTTTGCAACGTTTGCGAGATCACAAGCTTTATGCCAAGTTCTCCAAATGTGAATTTTGGTTAGATAGTGTGAAATTTTTGGGGCACACTATTTCCAAGGAAGGCATATCTGTGGACCCTAGCAAAGTACAAGAGGTTATGGATTGGAAACCACCCAAGACCGTACACCAAATCCGTAGTTTTCTGGGTTTAGCAGGCTATTATCGTCGTTTCATTCCGGATTTTTCTAGGATCGCTAAACCTATGACTGAGCTACTAAAGAAGGGAGTCAAGTTTGTGTGGAGCGAAGATTGTGAAAAAGCTTTCCACACATTGAGGCAACATCTGACTACAGCCCCAGTGCTAGTGCAGCCGGATAATTCTAAACTGTTTGAAGTCTTTTGTGATGCTTCGAGCACTGGTCTCGGTTGTGTTCTTATGCAAGAAAATCGAGTCATTGCCTATGCCTCACGATCGCTTCGACCTCATGAAGTGAATTACCCGACCCATGATCTTGAGTTAGCAGCAGTCGTTCATGCTCTCAAGATTTGGAGGCATTATCTTATGGGAAACCGTTGTAATATCTTCACCGATCACAAGAGTCTTAAGTATATCTTCACCCAATCAGAATTGAACATGAGGCAGAAAAGATGGTTGGAATTGATAAAAGACTATGATCTAGAAGTACACTATCATCCCGGAAAAGCCAATGTTGTTGTAGATGCGCTTAGCCGCAAGGTTCACTGCAACTGCTTAACCGTGGAGTTGTATAGTGAGACTTTGCGTGAAGACTTGCGGAAGCTCCGATTGGAAATTGTGGAGCAAGGAAATTTGAATGCTATCTCAGCTGAGTCCAATCTATATGACAGAATCGTTTTGGCTCAACTCAATGATGAAGGTGTCCAGCTAATCAAACAGAAATTAGCGGAAGGAGACCCCAAATATAGTTGTTTCCGTAAGGATGCAAAAGAGGTGGTGTGGTTTGAGCAACGTCTCGTAGTTCCTGTTGATCCGGAACTCCG
The DNA here is from genome assembly GCA_947561735.1 of Cenchrus americanus. Lineage (NCBI taxonomy): Eukaryota > Viridiplantae > Streptophyta > Magnoliopsida > Poales > Poaceae > Cenchrus > Cenchrus americanus. The sequence goes on along the minus strand of OX387239.1, from coordinate 252,508,776 downwards.
GAAGGAAATTTTTGACGAAGCTCATCTTTCCAAATTCTCTATTCACCCCGGAAGCACCAAAATGTATCAAGATTTGAAGAAAAACTTTTGGTGGTCAAACATGAAGGTAGACATAGCCAAATATGTGGCAGAGTGTGATACTTGTCATCGAGTCAAGGCCAGCCATTTAAAATCAGCCGGTGTACTTCAACCGTTAACTATACCTTTGTGGAAGTGGGATGACATAAGTATGGATTTTATAGTGGGTTTACCCCTGACTGCCAGAAAGAAGGATTCCATCTGGGTTATAGTGGACCGATTGACCAAGACCGCTCATTTCATCGCAGTGCACACCACTTACTCCGTCCAAGATTATGCAGAACTCTATATCGATCAAATTGTGCGCCTGCACGGGATTCCCAAGACCATTGTTTCTGATCGAGGTACTCAATTTGTGGCTCGTTTCTGGGAACAATTGCATGAATCTTTGGGAACCAAATTGATTCGTAGCTCAAGTTATCATCCTCAGACCGATGGTCAGACCGAGCGAGTCAATCAAATTGTGGAAGACATGCTAAGAGCGAGCATCATGCATTTTGATAAGAGTTGGGACAAGTGTCTATCTTTGGCAGAATTCTCTTATAACAATAGTTATCAAGCTAGTTTGAAGATGGCACCATTTGAAGCTCTTTATGGACGAAGATGTCGAACTCCTTTGAATTGGTCAGAAGCCGGAGAGCGAACGCTCTTTGGCCCGGATTTAGTTAAAGACGCAGAAGAAAAGGTGGAAGTGATCAGAGAAAACTTGAAGTTGGCTCAAATGAGACAAAAGAGTTACCATGACAAAGGGACAGCACCCCGACACTATGAAGTGGGTGATTACGTGTACCTCAAGGTTTCCCCGACCAAAGGTGTACAGAGATTTGGCATCAAAGGGAAGTTAGCCCCACGCTATATCGGCCCATGCGAGATCATTGAGATATGTGGACCAGTCGCTTATCGTATCCGACTTCTAGATCGATTCTCGGCGGCGCACAATGTGTTTCATGTGACACAATTGAAGAAAGGTGTGAAAGTACCCGAGACAGAAGTGATCACGGAAGCGAACGCTTGGATCGAGCCAAATCTTTCAGTGGTCGAGCATGCGCTGAGAGTGCTAGATCAAAAAGAAAGACAAACTAGGAGACATACCTTGAAGATGTACAAGATACAGTGGAGTCACCATACTGAAGAAGAAGCTACGTGGGAGACCGAGCACTTCCTCAAGACCAAGTATCCGGGTTTTCTTCAATCGCGAAACGGTAAGAACCTTACCCCTACCTTTGTCTTTAATTTTCGAATCTCGGGTCGAGATTCCCTTTAAGGGGGGTAGGCTGTGACGCCCTAGGTTTCTAATTAACGTCATTAGTGCTAACGACCGGCTCACCGAGTTAAACCCGCCGACAATGGTCAAACCTAGGTCAACTCCGGGTCATCACCCCGAAAACCCCGCCATTGAACCCTATTGAACCCCTTGACCAAGCCTACACACACCCGTGGTCAACCCGTGGTCAAAGACACGGTCAAAACCAGCTTAACCGTTGACGTCAGCGAATGTCGTTCGGAACTTTTGCCGCGTTCTCCAAAATTCACCTAAACACTTCAAAATCTACCTTTATGAAAGTTGTCCATCTTGTTGAGGGACACAACTTTCATGTAGATTGGCATTTCAAATTTTGAGCAGAAAAGGGTGAAAAACTTGGTCAACCGCTAGTACCTCCTGTTTTCCAGAACAGGCCGACATTCAAAGTTGGCACGACGTTCCTGCAAAATCCGTTGAGAAAAACACTATATGGCCTTTGTGAAAGTTGTAGGGGGTAGTTAGATCTACAACTTTCCTGTATTGTGCACTTTTATTCAAAAATTTTGGGAAAAACGCAGTCGAACACAGCCACACCGACACGTCTTGGACAGCCTCGCGCGCTCCCGCGCGCCGCCGAGCCGGCCGCGCCGCACGGGGCCGGGGACCGCGCCGCGCCGCACGCGCGCACGGGGCCGCCCCCGCGTGCGGCCGCCGGCCCGCACCCCCGAGGGCGAGCGCCCGGCCCCGAGGTCCCGCGCCCCCAAGACCCCGCGCCCCCAAGGTCTCGCGCGCCCCGAGCCGTCCGACGTCGTACCGCGGCTTAACCGCCCGCGAACGCCGTACCACGCGACGGCGCACCCGGTGACCGGCGGTCCGCCCGCCGCCGTCCGACGCGAACGCCCGCGTATAAAGGCCGGCCGACTCGCTTGCGCGCGTGTAGCTCCATCTCTCCTTCCCCTCGCCACGCCCCCGCCCCGCTCCGGCGAGCACCACCCGCGCCGCAAGACGGTCCGCGGCGGACGGAGCCGCCGGGCCGCCGCGCGCGCCGCCCCCACCGCCGCCGTTTTCCCCGACGAAGCCCTCAAATCGGCCCCTAGTAGCCCTAGCTCGCTCCTCCACCCTCCCCCGGCCACACTCCGGCGAGCCCCGGCCGGAATTTCACCGGAACCGCCGCTGCACCGCGCCCAGGGACCACATTGCGGAACCCAAAATCTTTCCAGGGTCCCTGCTGCAAAAGGTGAACTCCAATAGTAAAAGTGTTTTCCTGATTCTTGTAAATTGCGTAGAAAATCACAGAAGAATCAGAAAAATATAAAACCAATTTTGTTGGATCCGTTGTGAATTATCCTACAACTTTTGTTATTCTGGCCTGAGCTAATTCCTGTTAGTTTTTGCATGAAAAATACAAATGTGAAAAACATAGATCTGTAATATCGCAAAAACTATAAATCCTCTGTGTCCAATTTTTGGATATGTTGTGTGTTAGGTCATGGCTAGCGCCTGAGCCAAAAATTGCACAAAGTTATGATGTAAATCTTTTTATAAAAACGTTTTTCCATCTCTGCCAGATTTGCATAAATGATTTTTCTGGCTAACATTAATTAGGTTTTTGCAACCAACTTTTGAATACTATCTTTTAATTCCAAAACACACCTCTGGTGAATTAATCACAATTTTATAATTAACAGAAATATTTATTATTGAATGATGCTTGATTTTCTTCAAATATTCATAACTTAAGTTCCATAATAGTTCTAGGTATATGTACTGCACCACTAGGCTAGTTTTGAACCATATAACATGTGTGAGAAAGTTTGGATCATTTTGATGAGTGATTATTTTTGTGTGCATTTACCTTGTTCTTCTAGCTTGCTTTTGTTATTTTCAAAAATAATTAATTTCTAGCTATCCAAAGCGCGCATGTGTGTCCAGTGGCTTGTTATAGGTGTTTAGTGGTTAATACACTCTTCCCCTGAATTTTATTAATTCATTTCATGAATAAAAGCTATGGGAGCGATTAAAAGCTTAATAGTCATTAAATGGGAAAAATCACCAAACCACCCTTGCTAACTTGTGTGTGGTTGTAAATCGATTTAAAAAGATAATTGCACCTACCCACTACTGTTTGTGAATTTAAATTAAATTATTTGCATATATATGTACACAATCACTATCAAAAAGAATTTTTTAATAAAGAATTGCATATTGTTGCATATTGTTCCTTTTGGAAGAGTATGCTAAATGTATTCTTATCTAGGTGAATGTGTCCAACTAATGCACCCTATAGTTGTCATTTATTGTTTGTGATTAATTAAATTAAAATGATCAAATAAATCTTGCATTTGCATCCTCGTGTAGATCTCCCAAGCGGTAGCTGTGCGAATGCGCCGGACGGAGGAGACGGAGGAGCTGACGGAGACGTGCACCACGTCGTTGTAGAGCAAGACCTGGACCAAGTCCAGAAGGGCCCAAGGCCGACCTTGCCATCGAAGGCAAGCCCCGGATCATTAACCCTGTTTTCGAAATTTATGTAATTATCGTTGCCATGATTGTGCATTTACGTTTCAGGAGCTGAATGAAACCTTAGATGCATGATCCCTAGGTACCTATGTTCTTTTACTAGTATGCTAGGTCGATAGCTGCTATGCTATAGGACCCGGTAGAAGTCGAGTGATGTTCATCACTCGCGAGAATAGGTTCTTATGTTGGAATCATAAGATCTTTATAAATGGATCGCTCATGTGGTAAGAGCATGGGATTTGGGCTCCGGTCCAGTGGCTTTCGTGGGCCAAGCTTTTGAACGTACTAAACATATGCCGGGTATGGGACCGGTAAGCCTAGTACCCGATTGACGCGGTAAGGGAACCTTTCCCTAATAAACCTGGGGCACTTGTGTCCCCCTGCTTGCAACAAAGGTGGTACCCGCGTGAGTCCGGACGTTCGTGTGGGAGCGATCCAGTAATCCTTGTACCAAGGAATGTAGGTTCCGCTCCCGAGCTGAAGATCGACGGGAACGGCCTGGGAAAGTTGTCCTTTCGGGGGCAGCCTACCGTGTGTTTGGGTTTACCTTGCAAGGTTTAAATCAATCGATTGTCAGCCTCTTACCGTTATCCGAGACTGCTTAATCAACTGGCCATGATATCCCATAATGATGGAACTCGAGGAATATGGTTGTATGAATTAATTGCTTGTTCAATTCATGATTGAATTAGATGGCACACTTAGAAAGGATATACAACTAGAACTTGTGCTAAAATATTAAAAGTAAGGTTCTACTCTTAGTAGCTGTTCAGCAAAAGAAAACTCCACCGGCCAAAAGCCTTTCATGTCTAGAGTTTGGTCATGTAGCTATCACCCGACGGTTAAGTCTTGCTGAGTATTAGTATACTCAGCCTTGCTTTAAAACTGTTGTTGCAGGTGTGATTGACCGGATGGGTGACGACAAGTGATGACATCACGGATGGCCTCCTGTGATGTTTACCGTTGCGCTAGTTTATTTTATTTCCGCTGTTTCCAAACTCTGAACCTTTACTCCATGCCATGAACAATGGTTTGTAATAAAATGTTTAATTCATGTTGTACTCTGGACTCGCCTTCGCGTGAGTTTTAATGCATGTGTCGATCCTCTGTTCGATGTCCAAGTGATTTACCGGGCGTTAACCTAGCAACCAACGACAGGATGATACTTTACTATTGCTTAACGACCAAAGTGGATCGGTCTTAGGCGATAGTACGGTATTTTCCTGGGCGGGTTGTCACAGGTTGGCTCGTGGTTCGAAGACTCGTCCATGAAAGCGCTCACGTGGGTATGCTAGGCATGGCTCAGTCCCGTTCGCTGGGGACCGAGGGCGCGGAAGCTCTCCCTCGATGGGCTCCCTCGACTAGCTGCCCTCGTTGGCTCTTGAATACGACATGTGGGGCGCCCTCGAGCTGGTGAGCTCGAGGATAGGCTCGAACGCGCGCGCCCTCATCGTCCCTGACTCTGTTGATCTGGGGCGCCTGTTTGAACCCTTCGAGGGTTAGGCTTCGAACCCCTGATCAGTAGGGCCGTTGCGGGGTGGCAGCTAGATGCCCCCGTCTTGTTTACATCTGCGGAGTTCGTGGGTTCGCGGCCGAGCCGGCCCTTATGCTGCTGATCAGAAATCCTCTGGATTCGAGGGCACCTGTGGCGCTTGCTCTCACCGAGCGGGTCTCGAGGCCACTAGTCAGTAATCGCACCCCTCGAGGGTCAGGTCTCTCGAGCCCTTGGCTCGGGCCGCGTGGCGGTTACACTTACTCGGTAAGGAACCGGGTCAGTTAATGACCGCAGTCCCGGCCGCGGTCGTGTGCTATGGGTGCGCCTTTTCAGGCGGCGCAATCGCGCACGTAGTGGGCGACGTGGGGCCAGTCATGACGGACCGCTGCGGCCCTTCGGTTGCCACGCCGTAATGATAGCACACACGCGTGCGTTCTACCGTCTCAGCGTGGTGGGGCCCGCCCGTCAGTGGCAGATGCAGCCGCCTGCAGTTAATGCGTGCGGCACACGTGATCCGGGGAACGCGACTCCCCCAGGTCTATAAATCGCGAGAGAGGGAGGGGGAAATCCCTTACCTCATCACTTAGCACCTTTCGCTTTCGCTCGCCGCTAGCTTCGTCTTCGCACGCCGCCGCCAACCGCAATGGCTCCCCCAACCAATCACGGTGCTGGATCTGCTGCCATGGAATCATTCGACGGTGATGGCGTTCACCTTGAACGAGCTCGTGAACGGCGATCAGCTGGCGCCGAACGTGGAGGGGTCGCCCCCTCCGTGGATCGTTCCGCCAGCGACGGATCGGGAACCCAACCCGCTGTACGGCTACGTCGTCAGCTTCATCCGGCATCATGAGCACGGCTTCACCGCGCCGGCGAGCCGCTTCATGCGCGGACTATGCCACCACCGAGGGGTGGAGCTTCACAACTTCACCCCCAACGTGATTTCTCAGGCGGCCACCTTCGTCGGTGTCTGCGAGGGGTTCTTGGGGATCCCCGTGAACTGGGATCTCTGGGTCCACCTGTTTCGCGCGGAGCTACATACGCTCGCCACGGCCGAGACACAGGGTGCGCCGGGTGGTGCGCGCCGGTGGCCTGTCGATCTCGCTGCGGGACTCGCGCAAGGAGTTCTACACCCCCTGCACGATGACATCCAACAATGCTGAATGCGAGAGGGGATGGTTCTACCTCCGCAACGACGGGCCCGGTCTCCCCCCTACACCGGCAAGGTGCTGAAGGAGAAGGCCGACTCCTGGCACCACAGCGTGTCTCCCTCTTTGTGCCAGGAGCGGCTGGAGTTACTTATAAACGCATTGAAGAGCCTGGCGGATGCCGGGTTGGGCGCGGCTTCGGTCCTCGCCAACCTCCACCATAGGCGGATCGTCCCCCTCATGGAGAGGGAGCTGCGCATCTATGAGATGAGCGAGGCGGCCAACCCTATGTCGTTGGCGCGTTTGCAGTTGCTGAACGACCGCTTCCCGCCGGAGTACATGGCCATGAGGGTGAGGCACGCCATCAGCCTCAAGGTCGGGTGGCACAACAACGACGACCTCAGGTCATTCGTTATGCTCCCCGACGCCCTGGCGGTGAGTAGGCTTTCCTCCTTTCCCCGTTCTCTTGCGATGCGACAATGCGATCTTGTCAATCATTTTTTAGCATAGGGTGACCGTGGACGCCTCGCGGTCCGACCCGCCCACGCCCCGAGCCCGAGCGGTCGCTCGCGCCGTGCAGCGACGAGAGCAGGAGCGGGCCGTGCGCAGGAAGGAGAAGAGGATCCGGCGGCGGGAGTGCCGGGAACAACAGAGCGAGGAGTACCGGCTGCGTGAGTAGCAGGGACTCTCTCCCCCGACGACCCCAGAGAATTCGTCGGAGGAGGAGGAAGAGGAGGAAGAGAGTGACGGGGGGCGGGCTCCCTCCGAGAGGTGGAATGCCCCACCCCCGTCACCGAGGGCCGCAGAGGAGGTAGAGGAGCAGGCGCCCACGACGGGCGCGGAGGCGTCCGCTACTGGGCGGTCAGTAGAGGAGGCCGCGCGCATCGCAGAGGCGTCGGCGAGCGCCGCCGGGCGTCGGCAAGCGCAGCGGTGGCGGCGACAGGCGCCATGGCAGCGGCTCCCGAACCCTCGAGGAAGAGAAAGCGGGGCTTCTCCAGTTTGAGGTAGGTGGCATTCTCCCCAGGTGTCCCCGATTTTGAGGGGCTGGAGCTTGATCTTGTGTTCCCGTTCGCAGGGTGGTGCCGACCGTCCCCGCCCTCGCGCCTACTAAGGCGCTCAGGTCGGACGTGTCTGTGCCCACGAGGCGGCGCTCATCGAGAACGCCACGGGCGGCTGGGAGCGCTACGGTGACGACTGAGCCACCACGTGTCACGGCCGTGGCCACGGGGTCGCGACAAGAGGTGGAGGCTACGGTGGCGGTCACAACTGCAGCGACCGCCATGCCAACGGTTCCACCAGTGCCTGCCCCTGCCGCCGGCAATCGGGCGGCCGTGGTGGAAATCCCTGACGACGACGCCTCGCCGCCTGGATGGGGTCAGTGGGAGAACTGGCCCGCGCCAGCCCCTAAGCCCGCGGCGGGGGTGCTAGTGATGCGGGAGGATGGCTGCGTGATGCCGCGACATTCGACGCACGATGCCGAGGCCTCGTCGTCACGCGCCGCCCTCCCCGCCTCGGATGGCACCGTGGCGCGCCCGGAGTAGGAGCGGGAGCTCACCAGCGCGCCGCCGACCCACTTTAACGAGGCCCAGGCTGAGCAGGCGCTGTGGCAAGAGTTCTGCGACCAAGGCGCCTCGCTCAACAACATGTTGAAAGAGGCACTGCGGATCCATGGGGGTCCCGCGTGGCGGATTTTCCAGGTACACGTTTTTTCTGTTTGAATTTTGGAGTCTCTTCCCCTCTTGTCTCTTCCGCGTGTGTGCTTCTCCTGACTCCGTTCCTCTCTCGCCTTGTCTACCTGTGACATGAGTTGGACGGTCGGGCCCGGGAGAAGTACGGCCGCCTCGACCGGCTGAGCTCCGAACGTAACTGGTACCGGGACCAGTACGATGCTCTAGACGCCCTTGTCGAGGCCCTGCAGACCGACAATGGGTGGCTAGAGTATCGGGTGGAGGTCATGCATGACGCGCTCCTGGAGCAGGACGTCCAGGCTGCGGAAGACGCCTCCGTAGTCGCGAAGGTGAGGACGACGCTCCTGGAGCGGAATGAGGCGTTGCGGAAGGCGTGTGAGGACACGGCCGTGGTGCGGGTTGCAGCGGCGGAGTTCGAGAGGGAGCTGGCTTCCGCTCAAACTCAGCTCCAGCAAGACCGCGTGACCCTCGAGGGGGCGCGGTCTTGGTAGAGCCGGGCTAAGGAAAAGGCCAAGGAGGCCGAGCAGCTGAAGACCAGCCTGGCGTACAAGGCCGCCTCCCTCGCCTCAACGGAGGAGCAGCTTCGGCAGGAGCGGGACGCGCGCCAGCAGGCGGAGGCTCAGCTCCAGTAGGAGCGAACTGCCCTTGCTGAGGCTCAGGCCGCCCTCGAGCGGGAGAGGAGGCCCAGGGTCTGCTTCAGCAGGAGCGCGCCGCGCTCGAGGGAGCACGGGCGACCTTCAAGCAGCGGGACGACGAAGTCACGCAGCTTAACGGGGAGCTGACCCAGCTAAGCGTCTCCTTCACGGATCAGCGCCAGGCTGTCGAGGAGCATGAAGCTACGATCCTTGGCCTGTAGCAGGCGGCTGAGACTGCGTGCGTGGCCCTCGAGACAGAGAAGAAGCAGGTCGAAGGTGAGCCATCTTTCTCTGCTTTTCGCTTGTTGGCTTGGTTTGTTTGGGATTCGCTCCCAATTTTGTTTCGTGTTTTTGGTTTTCAAGGCTTGCAGACCGCTCTTGTGAACTCGGCGACCCAGGCGCAGGCTGTCTAGACGGCCTACAACTCCTCGCAACAAGATTTGGAGGAGCTGCAGGCCGCCACCCTCGAGGCATGCCAGGAGGTCGAGGAAGGCGAGGTGCAGGCCGGGAGCTCGATGGCAAGTCGGCTCCGTGCCCTCAGCAGGCATGTTACCCAGCGCATGCACCGCGCCCTTCACCTCGGCGTTCAAAATGTCCTCGGCGTGTTGTCTTCCCACTACCAGGTCGACCACGAGGCCGTTTCCACGGGGTACGTCGTTCCTGTTGGTGTCGACGACGAGGTGGCGATGAACCGTGCAGACGCGCTCGCTGCTCCTGCCGCCGACGTCCTCGCCGAAGATTTCATGGACTTCTTCTTCCCAGACGCTCCCCCGGTTGGCGGCCCCCAAGCCTGAAGACCACTAGGCGTTTGTGCCCTTTATGCTTTTGTGTTAGTATTTGGGCCACGCGGCCATGTAATAAACATTTGCTGTTTATAACATTTGGATGTTTGTAAATTGAAGTGTTTGTTATTCATTTCGGCAGTTGTGTTGTTCTGTCTCCCCCATTCTCTTGGGTGAACTTCGGCCGGGAAGGTTTCGTTCGCATGAGTAGCTTATAGGAAAAGGGCGAGGGGGAAGGGCCGTAACCTGCTGGAGGCGTGGGCTATCCTCGACTCGTGCTTCTTTGCCCTTTAGCTGCTCGCGTCCCGCGTGAATTCACCCAAAGTTTAGGTCGAGACATATTTAGCACATTTGCGATGAGTTTTTTGCAAAAAAATGGGGCCATTTTTTGGGGGGGGGGAGGGATGCCCCCCGTAGTAGCCCCCGAGGGGGACTTGGTTTTCAGGGGAAAGCCGAGTCGCCCTTTGACTTTATTAATTCGATTGAAATTTACATTTGTACAACCAACTGGGGTGTTGGGTATATAAATAACGAGATAAACTTGGAAATCCTTTTTAAGGTAGTTGTTGGATGTTCCAAGCGTTGGTGAGTTCCTCACCGTCCTCGTTGGCCAGCTTGTAGGTGCTGGGCTTGAGCACTTTGACCACGACGTAGGGTCCCTCCCATGGGGGCGATAGCTTGTGGCGGCCTCGATTGTCTTGGCGCAGCCTTAGGACTAGGTCCCCTTCGTTGAAGTCTCGGCGCCGTATCTTCCGGGCCTGGTACCGCCTCAGAGCCTGCTGGTATCTTGCCGAATGCATCAGGGCCACGGTGCGAGCCTCGTCCAATTGGTCCAGCGAGTCCTCGCGGGCTCACTAGTTGGTACCCTCGTCATAGCCCCTGACTCTGGGCGACCCGTATTCTAGGTCCGTGGGGAGGATGGCCTCCGCACCATAGACCAGGAAGAACAGCGTGAATCCCGTGGCCCTGCTCGGGGTGGTTCTGAGGCTCCACACGACCGCCGGTAGCTCCTGGAGCCATTTCCGGCTGAACTTGTTCAGTCTGTCGAAAATCCTGGGCTTGAGGCCTTGCAAGATCATGCCATTGGCCCACTCCACTTGACCATTGGTCTGTGGATGTGCGACGGTCGCCCAGTCCACGCGGATGTGGTACTTGTCGGAGAACTCCAGGAATTTCCTGCCGGTGAATTGGGACCCGTTGTCAGTGATGATATAATTGGGCACCCCGAACCGGTAGATGATGTCAGTGGAGAACGTCACGGCCTGCTCTGCCCTGAGATTTGTGATTGGGCGCACCTCGACCCACTTGGAGAACTTGTCAATGGCGACTAGCAGGTGGGTGTAGCCCCCCCGGGCGCCTTTCTCAAGGGCCCGACAATGTCTAGCCCCCACACGGCGAAAGGCCACGTGACCGGAATCATTTGGAGGGTGTGAGCCGGGAGATTGGTCTTGCGAGTGTAAAATTGGCACCCTTCGCAGGTACACACAATCTCGCTGGCGTCAGCAACCGCGGTAGGCCAGTAGAAGCCCTGGCGGAATGCGTTGCCCATGAGGGTGCGCGGCGCCACGTGGTGGCCGCACACGCCCGCGTGGATGTCTCGGAGGAGCTCGCGCCCTTGGGGGATGGGCACGCACCGCAGCAAGATGCCTGACGAGGCGCACTTGTACAGCTCACCGTCAACGAGGGTGAACGATTTGGCCATCCTGGCAATGCGTCTGGCCTTGGATCGATCCGAGAGAAGCTCCCTTCGATCCATCCAGGCGATGTACTTGGCTCACCAGTCCTCCTCGCGGGGGGGGGGGGGCTCTGTGTCCATGGCCTCGGCCTCGTCTGCGCCATACCCCTCGAGCAAGGAGAGCACAAACACCTCGTTCGAGGGGTCCTCGTTGAGGACCATGTGTGGTTCGAGGACCGGTGGATGGACACTTCCTTGTGTGATGAGTGATTCACAACGTTGTGTGGACTGATTCTTGGCTAAGTATTGCAGGTGCAGGTTGCGGCTTGACTTGTGTTGATGCAGGTGAAGAACAAGCGCGAAAGGTCGTCGCCGGTGAGGCCTCTAGGTGTGGAGAAGACAAGTAGGCTTCGTTCGAGGGACCCGGTTGAAGGACCGAATAGGCGACCAGAGAGGGGGGGAGTGAATGGGAGCCGATAAAAATTCTTCTCGAGGGAGATTGAAACTCCGACAAGATGAACTAGCTCGGTTGAACCCCCAAAATCACACACTCCGCACTTCAACCTTCCATTTGCCAAAACCACGTAGCCACTGGAGTGCTACTGGTCCTAGGAACAAACTCTACCAGCAACCACAAAACACACGCAGCACCGACAGCGGAAACAACTCGAAAGCCGGCTAACCAGAGGGGGCGGTTAGACTGGGTATAGGGGGCTGTTAGACCGCCTCCACCTGGCAACCAAGAAATCCTCCGAAATGCCTCTTCCGAGCACCAAAACTCACCACGGTTTCACCAACAGAGATCTCTGGTCAAGCCCATGCTAGCTACCAAAAAATCTTGGCGAAAACCAAGACTTCACCCAAGGGCCTAGGGGCGGTTAGACCGACTACCTGGGGCGGTCTAACCTCCTGTACCCAGCAACGAACCCCGACCAAGAACACCTAGCTAACTGCACGAGAACGACCCCAAATTTCACCCGTACACTCCTCCGATCAAGGCGAACAAACTCACAGAGGAAAATCCGGCGAAACAAAACTTTGACCCGGAAACACCCAGGGCGGTTAGACCGCCCCCTGTAGGCGGTTAGACCGCCCCTTCCAGAAAACGAACCCGCGGGTCAAACCTCAAGTTCCTCGCGCCCGATCTCCTGAATCAATCCACGGATTGCAGCCAAACATCGGGAATATCTGGGTTACCTCCTGGGTAACCTCTACCTCAAAGGAATCGACCTGAAACGCTCACAATCAAGAGGAATCGAAGAAATCGCTTCTCTAGCTCAAGAACTCACCCAACTCGAGAAACCACCAAATCGAGTCCGATTCAAAAAGGATTTGGGGGCAAAGTCACCAGCCAAAGAGGCACAAGAACCTCATACGTGACACCCACCAAAAACCCTAAGAAATCGTCCTCAAAACACCGCCAAAAGAGCTCCGAAAATCAACACAAAAGAGACGGGAAAACCACCATGATGAACAACGCCAAACCTTCTATACATGCCATGAAAGGTTCGTACACGGTCTAGCTTGCCACCCAAACATCCATCCCTCTCTCTAGATCTCACATGAAGCTCTCAAGCTAGTCCTCTAAAAACTAGGGAAAATGGAGAATGAAAATGGAAAAACAAATGAGCTAGGGTTCCAAGAGTTGGCTGCCATCCACCCATCTAATGAGTATATATGGAGGCACCCAAAAGACTAAACTACCCTTCACTAATAACTAGGGATACATGCCCCTCGAGGGCGAATTTGGAAGTCTTCATGTCTTCACCATCGGACGGATGCCCGGCGACCGCAACCTGCTTAGCCTCGACGCAAGCCTTGCGATCCCGACTCGTGTCCTCCGCTTCGAAGCTTCTCGGCGCCGGCGGCCAGGGCGGTCAGACCGCCCCCCTGGGCGGTTAGACCGGCCCAGGAGATCTGACCGGCCGCCCCTCCTGGGCGGTTGAACCGGCCTGGGTGGCCGCACCCCCTCGTCGAGTCTTCGGCCTCGGTTTTGTGGCTCAACCGAGTAACCCAGTGGTTTTCTGGTGAACCAGTGAAACCCTGCGAACTCGGTGTAGTCTCCGCCAATCTCCACTCATGACTCGGCTCCCACGTAGTCCCGGCTCGCCCTTGGTTTTGAGGCTCTACCAAGAAACCGTCCACGACTTCATCTTGCTGTTCATGCCACCATGCGGCCCGCACTTGACCCCACTGGCCACCGGGTCCCTCGAACGAAGCCTACTTGTCTTTTCCACACCTAGAGGCCTCACCGGCGACGACCTTTCGCGCTTGTTCTTCACCTGCACCAACACGAGTCAAGCCGCAACCTGCACCTACAATACTTAGCCAAGAATCAGTCCACACAACGTTGTCAATCACTCATCACACAAGGAAGCGACCATCCACCGGTCCTCGAACCACACAAGGTCCTCAATCTCCCCCTTGATGAGTGCATTGACAACACCCATGATTTGTAACCAAAGAGAAAAAGAAAAGAAAATAAACTACTAAAAGAAAAACTCCAACAAGTGATCGAAAGCCAAAGAAAGGCAAAGAGGAAGATCACTTGAAGAAGAACAAGTCTCGGACCCCTTAGGCAAGGGCAACGGCTCGACACATCCGAGACAAAACCATGCTCAAGCAAAGAGCAAAAAACCACTAAAAGCACACAAGGCCACGAGCCAAAAACTCACACAAGAGCTCCCCCTGCACATATGCAAACTCCCCCTGAACCAATGCATGCAAGAAGGTCACTTGGAAATGCATGACAAAGAGTAAACCAAGCTCACACTGCATAGGGCGGTTAAACCGCCCCACAAAGCCGGCGAAACCGCCCCTCGGTCATGTGACCGCCCCAGGGGAGGTTAGACCGCCCCATGTGACCGCCCCGCAAAAACTTCTCTCGAAAATTGCCGAACCACTTTGGACACCTTCCATTAGCTCCCAGGTGCCCAAATCATGCACACACTTCTCCCCCTTGTTGACAATGCATGAATCAAGGCAAAATGCGAAAAGTTTCAACATATAGCTTCTCAAATATACAAAATTCATCACAAGGAGCTACACAAGTCCAAATGAGCAAGTTAGATACTCTACAGGTTCGTAAAGACCTTAACTACAAGATCACCAAGTTTCACAATCATTGGACAAGGCTAAAAAGGATTTGAGTAATTTTGCGAAAAGTTACTCTCTCATAAGCAAAAACCTAAACATGAGCAAAACATATCAAAATGGCAAAACCACTCAAACTTCATGCTAGGATAGCCATTCTAATCATAAGACCATCATAAACACCCAAAAGCACCTCATGTCATGTCAAAGCCACCGAGCCATGTGCCTACTTCTATGTATGAGACTTCTCATTGGTAGGCATCATGCAACGGTTTAGCACCCAAAGCAAATTAATTTCAGCACATATGACATGGGAGCATATTTTCCAAGCATTTTTCATTTCATTTTCAGATTGATAAATGGTACATGAAATGTCTTTGCGACAAAAGGAACTTATGCCCCTCCACAAGATGAAGCAAGAGGGCTAAACATTCATGATGGCAAATGAGCCTTTGGCCCCATATGATCAATAAACTAGCTATCCTAACACAAATTAAGCATAGCAAAGCCACTAAAACTTGTCAAGATCATATAAAGGCATTTACACATGAGAGATCATTTATGTGACATTTTTCAAAAAATTAGCCATCAACCATGGATCATTCATCAAGATCATCAAGAGCTAAGCCAAACTAACCGTAGCATACCAAACAAGCTCACAAGAACATATATAGCAACCCATGGTGAACAATGTATATAGGAGAAGCTTTTCCTATCCAATGCATATGATACAAAATGCATGCAATCTAAGATACAAGGATGCCTATACATCATGTTACATATGCCATGCCAAATGCAATAAATGCACAAAGGAAAGCTATACATATGCTACACAAGGAGCTTCACAACCAACTTAGGAAACCAACCACACACACAAAGCTCACAAAAGACCGGCTCCTCGAGGGGAGGCAAAAAGGGCTCGACACCACCGGCAAAAGAGCACAAAACTCACAAGCTCCCCCTAAACACATGCACTAGGGCCAAAGAGCATACAAAGCTCACCCTACACACATGATATAGAGAAGGAGCAAAACAAACCAAGTGGCTTGACCAAGGCCACACACTCGAAGGTCACAAAACACTCACCTTTATAATTTCTTCACAATTCACTCATCCTTGTCCACCATCCCTGAAAGTGATGCACCTACATGTCACCACCGGGGTATGAGGCCGAAGAACCACCCCCAATATCAACCAAATGTTCTCCGGGCCTCCCACCTGCAACTCAAAACCAAGAGCGAGAACGAGCAAATGACTCAACACTGGGGTTAGTCCCAAAGGTGTGAAACCAGTGTCGGGCCATTTCCTCAAAAGTAGGGTTAGCAACATTCATCCTACCCTGCCTATCAATACGGTGATCCATCCTGTCAAACCTATCAACCCTGGAACCACCATGGGAACACCACTCCCGTCTCACTGGAGGAGTACGAGTACCACGAAAGGGAAAGCATGGTCCGTAGCCCCTCTGAGACTCAAAGCTGCGACCTCTCCCAAACTCGTATTGATCACGAGGTGGAGAACGTCCAGCAAACTCAACGCCACCAGACTCAAAGTGTTTACCATCTGCACCATGACCAAGGGAACTGAAACCACCAGCATCACGACCTCGAAAACAGAACTGCCTAGAAATCTGGGGAGGGCCAGTCTGACCGCCTAGCCAGGCCGGCTCCGACCTCCCCTTCCCCGGGGCGGGGCCGGCCTCGACCGCCTAGCCGGGGCCGGCTCCGACCGCCCTCTCCAGACCACCACCGGGGCTACGGGATTTCTCATCTCCCCATGCCGGATCCTTACGCACAAAGCCCTTTCCCTTAGGCAATGGCATACGAGGCTCAGGCACACCATGAGAAGGGTGGTACTTGTCCTTGTTCGCCCACTCCTTAGCTATTCTCGCCTCTCTCTTTCTCTTATAGCAAAACTCTCTCTTGTGACCATCCTTTCCACAAAACTCACAATGGAAAAGGATTGGTTTGGGCTTAGGCTTGGGGAGAGGCTCTCCATTTGGTTTCTCACTAGGCTTTTCACTTGCCTTCTCACTCGGTTTTTCTCTCGGTTGGTTTGGCTTGGATGCAAACTTGTCTTTGGGTGTGGGTTGTGGTGGAACTGAAACATTCCCAAATTTCCTTTCTCTCTCACCACTGCCCTCACCAACCTTATCCAATCCCAAAGCCCAACCATCAAAGCGCTTACAACTAGCAATCATCATACCAAGCTGAGGTTCTTGACTCGACAACCAACTCAGCGCTTCACGCAACTTATCATTCTCATCTTGCAAGCGACCAACACATTTTGCAAGATCCAAATTCTTCATAGCATGCAACTCACATGTAGAACAAGAAGTAGGAATATGCACTTTCAAATCAGCCTCTAGCAAACCAATGCGAGAACGAAGCTCAACAATTTTCTCATGCAAACCAGGGCAAGAAGTGCAAGCACCAAGCAAAGTGGGTCTAGATTGTAGCTCAGCCAACTCAACCCTAAGCACATCTAGTTCCTCACACTTGGAGGCATACTTCTCCCTAAGATCAGTCAAGTCAGCTAGGAAAGGAGAGCAATCAACATAATCATTTTCATCAGAAACAACAGGGCTAGCCTTAAGCGAATCAATTTCAAGCTTGCTATCAAGAACCTGTGTTTCTAGCTCAGCCACACTAGTCCTAGCATCCTCGAGCAAAGATCTAAGCTCCTTCCTAAGCTTCTTAGCCTCTCTAAGCATGTGATCGCGATTATCAAGCAAGTCAACCAATTCCTCACTCTCCTTGCGCAAAGAAGAGAGCTCATCACATACCTCATCCTCGGAATCCATGTCCGAGGCGTCCTTCTGGCTTCTCTTGCCGCTCGAACTGCGAGCCATGCCGCAGAAGTCGTCCTTGAGGCTTAGGCCCATCACACAAAGGCTGTTGAGATACTTGCCAAGGTTCTCCTTCTTCCTCCTCTTCTTCTCATCCCCTTCGTCTTCATCACTCGAGCTTGAAGACGTGTCCTCGGAATCAGACTCGATGTCGCTTGATCTCTTCATCTTCTCTCGAGACCGTGCCTTCTTCCCATGTCCATGATCCTTCTTCTTGGACTTCTTCCTCTTGTCCTTGAACTTGTGCTTGTCGTGGTTGTTCACCTTCGGACACTCGGCGAAATAGTGTCCGCCTTGCCGCACTTGAAGCATGTCCTCGTGTTCCTCC
This sequence comes from Cenchrus americanus, assembly GCA_947561735.1. Taxonomy (NCBI): domain Eukaryota; kingdom Viridiplantae; phylum Streptophyta; class Magnoliopsida; order Poales; family Poaceae; genus Cenchrus; species Cenchrus americanus. Next base: position 252,491,246 of record OX387239.1, on the reverse strand, counting down.
TCATGTTCACCCGGTTCTCGTGCAGCCTCTCGAACCGCCTCGTCAGAAGCGCCAGCTCGTCCTCTCCAGGCACGTCGAACTCCTCATCTGGCATGGACATCAAAGAGGACAAAGAAAACATCCCGGTGGATGGGTTAGAGTTAGCCTTTCCTTTGGAACCACCAACGAGGGCAAGACTATGGGAATCAGTCGGTCCCTCGAGCTTGGCAGTCATGCCCCTATCCACCTCAGCCGACTTGAGCTTCGAGAACAGCTCGTTCACCGTCAGAGTGTCATACTTCTCCGACTCGACAATGGCCTCGAACTTTCTGCCCCATATCGTACGATCCAAAGACTGTAAGAGCTTGACCGCTCTATCATGATCATCGTACGGGAGCACGTCCACATTGGCCCTCATGTTGTTCACCACCACCGTGAACCTCTGAAACAAGGCATCGATGGACTCACCGGGGAGATGAGTGAAATTCTCGTACTCTCTCCGGTAGGTCGCATACATCCGTGCCTGAACCTGGGCATTCCCAACATGAGCCTCCTTCAACACGGCCCAAATCCTACAAGCCAAGTGCTCGGTGTGCACCCGATCCAACTCAGGCTGACACAAAGCATGAAACAAGTAGTCGACCGCCTTATTGTTGGCGTCGAATCTATCCCTCGACCCTGGAGCAAGGAAATCCATCGGCTGGACATAGCCTGTGTCCACCGTGACATCCCAAAGAAGCTGACCCTTTCCGCGGAGGAACGCACCCATCCGCTTGCTCCACATCTGGTAGTTCTTGCCATCGAAGTGTGGAGGACCCGAACCCCGTTCCTGGTACGCCATCCTTGGATCTTAGACTGGTTAGAGTCAACAAAGACCCGAACCGGCTCTGATACCACTTGAAGGACCGAATAGGCGACCAGAGAGGGGGGGAGTGAATGGGAGCCGATAAAAATTCTTCTCGAGGGAGATTGAAACTCCGACAAGATGAACTAGCTCGGTCGAACCCCCGAAATCACACACTCCGCACTTCAACCTTCCGTTTGCCAAAACCACGTAGCCACTGGAGTGCTACTGGTCCTAGGAACAAACTCTACCAAAGAACCACAAAACACACGCAGCACCGACGACGGCGGAAACAACTCGAAAGTCGAGCTAACCGCAGGGGCGGTTGAGCGGGTATAGGGGGCGGTTAGACGGCCTCCACCCGGCAACCAAGAAATCCTCCGAAATGCCTCTTCCGAGCACCAAAACTCACCACGGTTTCACCAACGGAGATCTCTCGGTCAAGGCCATGCTAGCTACCGGAAAATCTTGGCGAAAACCAAAACTTCACCCAAGGGCCTAGGGGCGGTTAGACCGCTACACCGGGGCGGTCTAACCTCCCGTACCCAGCAACGAACCCCGACCAAGAACACCTAGCAACCGCACGAGAACGACCCCAAATTTCACCCGGACACTCCTCCGATCAAGGCGAACAAACTCACGAGGAAAATCCGGCGAAACAAAACTTTGACTCGAAACACCCGTGGCGGTTAGACCGCCCCCGTAGGCGGTTAGACCGCCCCTTCCGAAAACAAACCCGCGGGTCAAACCTCAACTTCCTCGCGCCCGATCTCCCGAATCACTCCACGGATTGCAGCCAAACTTCGGGAATAGCTGGGTTACCTCCTGGGCAACCTCTATCTCAAAGGAATCGACCCGAAACGCTCACAATCAAGAGGAATAGAAGAAATCGCTTCTCTAGGTCAAGAACTCACCCAACTCGAGAAACCACCAAATCGAGTCCGATTCAAAAAGGATTTGGGGGCAAAGTCACCAGCCAAAGAGGCACAAGAACCTCATACGTGACACCCACCAAAAACCCCAAGAAATCGTCCTCAAAACACCGCCAAAAGAGCTCCGAAAATCAACACAAAAGAGACGAGAAAACCACCATGATGAACAACGCCAAACCTTCTATACATGCCATGAAAGGTTCGTACAAGGTCTAGCTTGCCACCCAAACATCCATCCCTCTCTCTAGATCTCACATGAAGCTCTCAAGCTAGTCCTCTAAAAACTAGGGAAAATGGAGAACGAAAATGGAAAAACAAATGAGCTAGGGTTCCAAGAGTTGGCAGCCATCCACCCATCTAATGAGTATATATGGAGGCACCCAAAAGACTAAACTACCCTTCACTAATAACTAGGGATACATGCCCCTCGAGGGCGAATTTGGAAGTCTTCATGTCTTCACCATCGGACGGATGCCCGGCGACCGCAACCTGCTTAGCCTCGACGCAAGCCTTGCGATACCGACGCGTGTCCTCCGCTTGGAAGCTTCTCGGCGCGGCGGCCGTGGCGGTCGGACCGCCCCCGCAGGCGGTTAGGACCGGCCCGGAGATCCGACCGGCCACCCCTCCCGGGCGGTTGAACCGCCCGGGTGGCCGCACCCCCTCGTCGAGTCTTCGGCCTCGGTTTTGTGGCTCAACCGAGTAACCCGGTGGTTTTCTCGGTGAACCACCGCAAACCCCCGCGAACTCCGGTGTAGCCTCCGCCAATCTCCACTCATGACTTGGCTCCCACGTAGTCCCGCTCGCCCTTGGTTTTGAGGCTCTACCAAGAAACCGTCCATGACTTCATCTTGCTCGTTCATGCCACCATGCGGCCCACACTTGACCCCACTGGCCACCGGGTCCCTCGAACGAAGCCTACTTGTCTTCTCCACACCTGGAGGCCTCACCGGCGACGACCTTTCGTGCTTGTTCTTCACCTGCACCAACATGAGTCAAGCCGCAACCTGCACCTGCAATACTTAGCCAAGAATCAGTCTACACAACGTTGTCAATCACTCATCACACAAGGAAGCGACCATCCACCGGTCCTCGAACCACACAAGGTCCACACCGGTGGCCAGCGGGGTCAAGTGCGGGCCGCATGGTGGCATGAAAAGCAAGATGAAGTCGTGGACGGTTTCTTGGTTGAGCCTCAAAACCAAGGTCGAGCCGAAACTACGTGGGAGCCGATTCATGAGTGGAGATTGGCGGAGGCTACACCGAGTTCGCGGGGTTTCCGGTGGTTCACCAGAAAACCACTGGGTTCCTTGGTTGATCCACAAAGCCAAGACCGAAGAACCGAAGACGGTCGTGCCGCAAAACAGGCGTACCGTCCGACCGGTGGGTACCTGTCTGACTGGTGAGGAGCACCGGTCTGACCGGTGTGCGACGACACAGTCCGGAGACTTCGAAGCGGAGGACACACGTCGGGATCGCATGGCTTGCGTCGAGGCTACGCAGGGTGCGGTCGTCGGGCATCCGTCCGATGGTGAAGACATGAAGACTTCCAAATCCGCCCTTGAGGGGCTTGTATCCCTAGTTATTAGGAAATGTCATTTTAGACTTTCGGTTGCCTCCATATAACCCAAGAGGTGAGAGGATGGCAGCCAACTCTTAGAACCCAAGTTCATTTGCTTTCCTATTTTCTCCTCTTATTTTTCTTAGGATTTCTATAGGACTAGCTTAAGAGCTTCATGGTGAGATCTTGTGAGAGGGTTGGATGATCGGGCGGCAAGCTAGACCTTGTATGAACCTTTGTTGCATGTATAGATGATTCGGTGTGGTTCTTTAAGGTTTGGATGTGTTGTTCCTAGTTGTTCTTGGTGGTGATTTTCGGAGCCCTCTCTTGGTGATTTCTTCGGGTTGTTTTCGGGACCTTTCTCTTGGGGATTTGATGGGGGAAATTTGTGGGAACCCTTCTGTCGGGGACAGCCCTAGGGGTCCCCTTAAACAATGGGGAAAACCTCACTTAAAACCCGCAACGAAACCAAAACACGTTAAGCCTAACCATGCAGGACACGGCCCACGCCGCAGGGACCCCGACGGCCCACCAAGGCGGCCCTCTTAGAGATCCCCTCGAGTAGGCTCCGCCTCGCTCGAGGGCTCGCTCCCCCCTCGGGCGGGCTTCGCCCCGTTCGAGGGGCAGCACTTCCCTCGAGCGGGTTCCACCTCGCTCGAGGGCTCGCTCCCCCTCGGGCGGGTTCCGCCTCGCTCGAGGGCGCGTCCCGCCCTCGGCCGGGGTCGCCCACGCTCGAGGGTGCCCATCGCGCGTGCGCCGGCCCCCATACATGAGCATTTAACGCCCCCGACACCCGCGGGACGGCGCCATCATGCGCCCGGGGCTCGCGCCCCGGTGCCGCCGCACCAACTCCCCAGGGAGGAGCCAATCCCCGCCACTGTGGGGAGGGACCGTGCGCGCGGCCGGTGTCAGTCCCGTGACACCGTGCGCCTGCTCTAGTACGGCTGACGCGCCGAGCCCTCGAAAGGGGGCCGGCTTCACCCTCGATTCACTTTCTTGTGACACTACGGGGTTAGGTGGAGGCGCTAGGCCGGTGGACCGCCATCCCCGCCACCGTAACGCGCGTGGCCGCCGTACCCGCGCGTGCGGGAGCACGCCCGGCGCCGTAGCAACGACTCCGGCCCCCGCGAAGCGCGTCTGGAAGGAACACCGTTCTGCCTACTCCCCGTACTCCGTACAGGCCTGCGTCAGCACCTCCCTCGAGCCTATCAGAGGACATCACCGCCATCCGCTGCTCTTCTACCCTCGAACCGCCGCTGTTCGGGTACAAGTCAGGCCATGACGACCAGATCACCGCGAGGATCGCCCGGACGGCCGCCCGCCCTACGGCATAGCACGTCGCGCCTCCCCACGTAGCTAGATAGCGCGACACGCATGTAATCTGCCTCCCCCTTGATCTATAAAAGGGGGAGCGAACCCCCCAGCCGCAGGGGACATTGCACAACACGTACAAGGCCACAGACAAGGAACCCTTCATACACACCACGTACTCACTCTCCAATTCTCCCACAACATCTTCAGCCAGGGACTTGGAAGCCCTGCTTCCTCTCCCGCCTTGCTTGTAGCCACCCCATTACAGGCACCCCCGGTGCTAAGTAATATAGTGCCTCGAGCACGCCACTCGGCCGGACGTACGGCCCCCTCGGCGGAACCGGGATAAAAACCCCTGTGTCACTTGTTACTTAGCATCGACCATTGAGGGATAGACCTCGGCGCTTTCTACTGGTTAGTGTCGGGACCACATTCCGCACCGACGCTGGCGCCCACCGTGGGGCAAGCGAGCGCCTAAGGTCATTTCGCCAACTCCCTCCATGGTGATCCGCACTGAGTACCGTGGTACACGCTATCGCATGGGTAGCTCGGACCCCCTCCCGGCCGGGTTCGAAATTCGCTTCGGGACCCGAACTTTCGTGCCACGGGGAACGGCTATCTCATGCGCCTCACTAACCGTGAGGAGCTCCGCGCGCGGCGCCGAAGCCGGTCCGCTCGGGCCCCCGCCGCACGCACGACCCCCGGCGCGCAGCGCCCGCGAGCACGGATGCCGCGGGTCCATCGACGCCACGACGCCGCCGTCGCTCGGGCGCGCCGCGCCGGCGCGGTCCGAGAGGCGGCGGGCCGAGCGCGCCGCCACTCAATGCGGCACGCCCACCGTCACGACCGCCACCACCCCCGGCAGGACAGCGCACGGTCTCGGACCGCGCATCCCCATCGGGCCGCGTGGCGCTACGTCGGCCTACAACGCCAACATCAACACCACGATGCGCAGGGTGCCACCTGGCCGCCACGTCTTCGTCGCCGGGGATCCCGGCGCCTCAGCAGGGGACGAATCATCCCTGGGCTCCGTCGACGCGTTGCCACCCGCCAACCGCCATGGGTACGCGGAGTGGGACTTCTCCGGCGTGCCAGACCCAGTTGTGTTCCGGCGTTTCTTGGACGCTGCGGACTACTGGTTCAGCTACTCCGACGACTCCAGCACCGGGAGCTACGACCCCGCGAGGGAGTGCTACGCCGTCATCACCAACGACCCGGCCAATGCCGCCGGAGCGGCGGGCGCCGGGGACGGGGAAGTCACGCCGCCCCGTGGATCGCCACGCGCCCGGCCGCGGGGCCAAGCGCTCTCCGCCGGGGCCGACGCCGACGCACGCCTAGCCCAAGCCCGCGAGCTCGAGGCCAAGCCGGCGGAAGAATACCGAACGGTGCGGTCGCTCCGCTCCTCAATGGCGGGGGAGGCCTCCCCGCGCGCGGCGAACGCGCATGGGAGCCGGGCCGACGGTCCGCGACCGCATCAACACCGTCCCCAACGTCGACAACGCGGACGCGCCCCCGCGAGCGAGCCAAAAGCTCATCGCCGCCGCGACGCTGCTGCGGGCCATGCCAGCACCCTCGACCCCCGAGCCTCGAGACCTGCACCGCGAGGTGCAAACTCTCATCGAGCAAGCGACCGTTCAGCAGGCCGAGAGCTCGGCCTCACGCATCCGCCAACAATGGGATGCGCGGGACGACGAAGCTGCGCCGGGAGGCGAACCCTCGGTGCACGCGGGGGGACCGGCGGGGCAACCCGCTGACCAAGGACGCACGCCGGCTAAGGAGCGGCTCCTTGACGCACGCAGGCGCCGGATGGCGACGCCCGAAACGTCATCAACGCCGGGCGCACCGGCAAGAAGGCCGACGCGCGAGCCGCAAGGGGCTACCACCCTCGACGGGGTGGACGCTACGACAGCGGCGAGGACCGCTCCCCGACGCCGGAACCCCCTGGCACCCGTGTGTTCAGCCGGGAGATCCGCGCGGCAGCGTTCCCCCAACGCTTCCGCCAACCCTCGACCATCGTCAAGTACAACGGGGAGACGGACCCCCGTGTATGGCTCAACGACTACCGCTTAGCTTGTCAGCTGGGCGGGGCCACCAGTGACGAGGTCATCATCCGCAACTTGCCCCTGCATCTCGGCGACGCGGCCCGGACATGGCTCGAGCACTTGCCCGCTAGCCGCATCCACAACCGGGACGACTCCGGTCCACACGTTCGTGGGCAACTTCCAGGGCATGTACGTGCGCCCCGGAAACTCATGGGATCTGCGCTCCTGCACACAGAAGCCCGGCGAGTCGCTGCGGGACTTCATACGGCGCTTCTCTAAGCGCTGCACTGAGCTCCCCAGCGTGGCGCAGTCCGAAATCGTGCACGCCTTCCTCGAGGGCACCACGTGTCGGGACCTCGTACGGGAGCTGGGACGCAGCCCGCCTGCGGATTCCAACGAGCTGTTCGACATCGCCACCAGCTTCGCTTCCGGAGAGGAGGCCGTGGGGGCGATCTTCGACGGCAAGAAGGGCAAGCGCTCGGAGGACGCGCCCGCGGAGGGCAGCAAGTCCAAGGAGCCGCACCGCAACGACAAGCGGGGCAAGAAGGGGAAGAAGCCGCGCCGCGAGGCGCGCGAGCGGGGCGCGACGGCGGCAATGCCGAGGCCCTCGCTGTCGACCCGGCTCGACGGGGCCCTCGACCGGCCCCTCGAGGCCCAGGGGTGTTCGACGACATGCTGAAAAAGCCATGTCCCTATCACAAGACCCCAGTGAACCATACCCTTGAGCAGTGCGATATGCTCAAGAAGATCTATGGCCGTGCCGCCGCGAAGGAGGCAGAGGCCAAGAAAGACGGAGGCGATGGCGACGCGGGCGGCTTCCCCGCCGTCGAAAATGTGTTCCTCATCTTTGGGGGACCAACCGTCGACATGTCGACCTGGCAGCGCAAGAAGGAGCGGCACGAGGTCCTAGCCGCGGAGAGGGCGCCTCCGTCCTTCCTCAATTGGTCGGAGGACGCCATCACCTTTAGCCGGGAGGACCACCCGAACCGCATTCCCAACCCGGGCCAGTACCCGCTGGTGGTCGACCCCATCATCGGGAACGCCCGGTTCTCGAAGGTCCTCATGGATGGAGGCAGCAGCCTCAACATCCTCTACGCGCATACGTTGTGCCTCATGGGGATCGGGTTGGACCAGCTACGGCCCAGCACAAAGCCATTCCACGGCATTGCGCCGGGCAAGCAGGTTCAGCCCCTCGGGCAGATCGACCTGCCAGTTTGGTTTGGCACCCCAAAGAACTTCCGCAAGGAGACCCTCACCTTCGAAGTGGTAGGGTTCAAAGGGGCCTACCACGCTATACTTGGGCGACCCTATTACGCCAAATTCATGGCGGTCCCCAATTATACTTACCTGAAGATGAAGATGCCAGGACCGAACGGCGTCATCACCGTCGGCTCATCCATCGAGCACGCGTTCGACTGCGACGTCGAGTGCGTAGAGCACGCAGAGGCATTGGCGCTGGATGAAGAGCTGGTGAACACATTGGATAAGATGGTCAACAACGACCTCGACCCCGCCGCCAAGCACGCTGGCACCTTCGAGGCTGCGAAGCAGACCAAGGGGGTCCCCCTCGACCCCTCAGCCCCCGAGGGCAAGGCGTTGAGGGTCAGCTCCACCCTCAACCCCAAATAGGAAGCAGTGCTCGTCGACTTCCTCCGCGCCAACGCCAACATCTTCGCGTGGAGCCCCTCGGATATGCCAGGCATCCCGAGGGAAGTCGCCGAGCACTCCCTTGACATCCTGCCAAACGCCCGCGCCATGCAGCAGCGGGCGCGCGCCGCTTCGACGAGGAGCGGCGACGGGCAATCGGAGCGGAGGCCGCGGAAGCTTCTCGAGGCCGGATTCATCAAGGAGGTGTTCCACCCAACGTGGCTAGCAAACCCCGTGCTTGTAAAGAAAAAGAATGGGAAGTGGCGGATGTGTGTAGACTACACTAGTCTTAATAAAGCATGTCCTAAAGTTCCTTTTCCTTTGCCGCGCATTGATCAAATCGTTGATTCAACGACTGGGTGCGAATTGCTTTGCTTCCTTGACGCCTATTCTGGGTACCACCAAATAAAGATGAAAGAGTCCGACCAGCTCGCGACTTCATTCATCACACGGTTCGGGACGTTCTGCTACGTCACGATGCCATTTGGCCTCAGAAACGTGGGTGCAACATACCAGCGCTGCATGCAGCACGTTTTTGGGGATCACATCGGGCGAACGGTCGAAGCGTACGTGGACGACATCGTCGTGAAGACCAGGAAGGCGGACGACCTGGTTGGCGACCTCGCCGTCGCGTTCGGCTGCCTACGGGCCAATGGGGTCAAGTTAAACCCCGAAAAATGTGTCTTTGGAGTGCCGCGAGGCATGCTCCCGGGGTACATCGTCTCCCGCCGGGGAATCGAGGCCATCCCCGAAAAGGTTGCGGCCCTCGAACGAATGGGTCCGATCCGGACCTCAAGGGGGGTGCGAGAAGGTGCTCGGGTGCCTCGCCGCCTTGAGCCGCTTCATCTCACGGCTCGGTGAGAAGGGCCTGCCCCTCTATCGCCTCCTCAAGAAGCACGAGCGCTTTTCCTGGACCACCGAGGCCCAGGATGCGCTCGACAAGCTGAAGGCGTCCCTAGCGCACGCCCCGATCCTCACGCCGCCGCAAGACGGCGAACCCCTGCAGCTCTACGTGGCCGCAACCACCCAGGTGGTCAGCGCCGTGATCGTCGTGGAGCGCATGGAAGAAGGGCACGCCTTGCCTGTACAGCGGCCGGTCTACTACATTAGCGAGGTCCTGTCAGACACGAAGGCGCGCTACCCCCAGGTCCAGAAGTTGCTGTACGCGGTAGTTCTTGCGCGGTGCAAGCTCCGTCACTACTTCGAGGCCCATCCCGTCACGGTGGTTTCTGTAACATCCCTAGTTTTGACTTGCATTCAAATGTCGAATTTCAAAAACAAACTTGGATTGAATTGGAGTGCTCGTAAATCGAATAAGGTTGTCTTCTTTTCCTCTCCCTTAATTCCTAGATTTATTTTGAGCTAAATGAAAATTCCTAGGAGATATAAAAATGTTAGTGTGAGAAACTTGGAGTTCTATTGGTTTTATTTGGAATTTACTTGAGTGGGAATTCAAATTTGAATCTGCATTCAAATTTGAATCTAATTTAAAAAGGGGTTTGAAAGAAAATGGAAAAGGGGAGGGGGACTGCTCGTGGGCCGCAAGCCCAAGCTCTCGAAGTCTGATGGGCCACCTCCGTCTCTTCTTCCAGCACGCCGCGGCACCCCCATTTCTTTCCGTTCCAGCCCGCCGCGGCCCATTTAACGCAAGCCCGTCTCCCACCTACCACCACCGCCCCGGGACACCGACAGGTGGGACCCAGATGACGTCGCCCCCGGCGTCAGCCGTCTTCCTCCCGTCACCCTTCCTTTTGCTTTTCCCCTTTGCACTTTGCGACGTCGCCCGAGCTCAGCGCCGCCCCGCTCGCCGCCAGCCGTCCACGCCCACCGGAGTGATCCGCGCCGTCCACGCGTTCCGCATCCCGCCATGCACTATAAGATGGCCGCCGCCGCACCACGGCGTAGCCGCAACCCCTAGCCGCCGCGGGGAAGAACACCCGCTCCACACCGCCTCCGCCCGCCGGGAGGAGAAGGAGGAGGAGGAGGAGAGGAGGAGCCCCGGAGCTCGCCGCCGGCTCGCCGTCGACCGCGCGGAGCCGAGGCCCACTCGAGGAAGCCCGAGGACGCCGCGAAGCCAAGGACCGCGACGCCCCCCGCTTCCTCTCGCCGCGCCGCCGTACCACGTCGCCACCTCTACCGGCGCCGCCTCCGTCCTCATCTCTGCGCCACCAATCTTCACCGCCGTCTGCACGTCGGCCCGTGGCCACCAAGGTGAGGCAAACCCCCTCGCCCTCTGTGGTTGACCCGGCCTTCGAGCCGCGGCCCCCTTGCGCGCGCCATGCCGACCTCGCCGCCGCGCCGCCGCCGCTGGTGATGCCGGCCATCGTGCCAGGCTGGGAAGCGTGTCTCTGCAGGTGCCACCGCCGCCGTCGCCGCAAGCGCGCGCCCTCGCCGCCGTCCCTTTTCTTTCGTACCGCACCGTTCTCGCGCGGCCGACGCGCGTCGCGCCGCCGTCGAGCTCCGCAGCGCCGCGTCGCCGGCCCGCTTGGTCCCATTCTACCCGTGCACGCACACGAACCGCCCACACGAGCCCGGCACTATGACCGCTTCGACGCGGCGTCCACCGCGCGCGCGCGCGCGCAAGGCCCCCCCGGGGCCGGAGCCGTGCCCGCGCCGTGCGCCGCCGCCGGCCCGAGCTCGCCGCGGAGAGCAAGTGCCGTTCCGGCAACTCGTGGGGGAAAGGCCCCGCCTTTAGGCAAATACGCACCCGTAGGACCCGTCTCGACCACAAGCCGAGCACCGGACTTTGATGGGAGCCGTCGCCGCGACCCTCGCCGCGCCGCCAACCACACCGTCGCCGCCGCTCGCTTGCCCCGCCGCGCCGCTACCCATCCTTGGCCAAGGCGACGCACGGGTATGGGATAGACCAATTCCCGCTACACCTCACCCTCGCGGCGGTCGCAAGAAAGGATCCCCCGGATCCGGTGCGGCCCGCCACACAGACGCGGGCCACGCGAAGGGTCACACCACGGCCGGCCGCACCGGCCGCCGCCGGATCGGCCGCGGCCGGCCGCGTGGGAGCCAAGCCCCACCGCGGGCCACGAGGGGACCCCGGCCGGCAGCTCGGGATCCGGGATCCCGTGCGGCCGGCCGGTTGGGGATAGTTTTCTTTTGATTAAAAATTCCGGGAAAATCCTTTTCTCTTCCAAAAATCCTAGAAAATCCATTTTATCTCCGAAAATTACGAGACCTTTTCCGGAAAAATTTCTAAAATCCTAAACTACGGGTTGGGGTAGTGTTTGTTCCCCGTTTGGATCTTAATTGCTCTTATTTGGATTTAAGTTGCAATAGGACCGCTGTTTATTTTCTTTTCCGCGCTACAAGGAGCAGGAGGAGCCGGAGAGCTGAGTCAGGAGTACGACTACGCCGACGACTTCGCCGCGGAGGACTACCCGACCCCGAGGTTCACGCCCGACCGATTCTGAATTACCCATTAGGCATTGCTGAGTAGTATTGCTAGCGCTTTACTTTATGTATGCATGTTGATGAACCTTGCACTGCCTCTTTATTTACCCTGTCCTTGATTGTCCTACTACTACTATATGTTTATATGGGCGTGTATGTGCGCCGAGCTTCGCGATGCATGTGTGGGATGGGAATAGTGGTTCTTGGCGTGAGTGGGGTAAAAACCGGCAGGAGAAGGCGATTTTGGGTACTTTGGCGGGGGTGAGCTCGAAACAACCGATCTGGGATCGGGGATAGGGGAGCACTCCTCAGTGCATCCCTCCTGTTACGGTTTTCGGAGCCTAGGTGTTGGGGTTTTCGTGCGCTTGGAGGACATGAGCTCGCCCCGGTCTGAAATCGAGTGGATCAACTTGTTTATAGGACATCGTACACACCACCCCGCCGAGAGTGGGGATAGGGCCGAGTTGAGCTCGGCAAGTGCGGAACCATACCGCCTAGGAAGGATAGAGGGTATCCGTGGGGGAGCGGTGGAGGTGAGACCACCCTCTCGGAGCGTCTCCCGTGTGGCCACACGGGAGCATTTCACGGTTCCAAGGTCTTTTGTCTTCACCGCGGAGAGGACCGCTTTGAGGGCCGGATGCGGGGTGGGTACGTAACTACCGAGAGTTCGCCGGTAGGGATGGGCTCGGTCGGCCGTACACCGGCCGGTACCATTCCGGGATGGGTACGTGTGTACACGCTCTCGCAGTCGTTCGATCTATAACTATAGCCGCGTCCTCGGTCATGGACACCGCCTAGAAGACATGTTCGTTCCTCATGTTTTGGGATTTCTACCTTCCCCCTATAGATGAGAGTGTGGTGAGCCGTGGTTACGGCCGGCTAGAGGAGAGAGGCTCCATCTACCTCGTCGATCCGGTTGTAATCATTGAGATGCGAGGAGAGGAAGTTCTCGCATCGCCCCTAGACGGGAGTAGGAGGCGGTGACGGGTCTTCCGGGTAACCGCTTGGATCCGGGTTGTGTTGAGAGACTTGGGTTTTGGGATATTGATGGAGAATCCTTGTTTATACTCTGTCGCTGCATAGGAAACCCCGGCCCGTTTCCTTGTCTACTCTCTTTTCCCTTTAGAATTTAGGCCACTTAAAGCCGCATACGGTTGGTGACGTGGACCTATCCCACTCCTTGGGGATAGACTTTGGGTGTGCGGGGTACGAGTCCGACTTCGATCGCAACGCCGACGGATGGTACGACCGAGGGACACGTCACTTCGCTCGAGTTGCTGTGGCGGGAAGAATAAAGATGGAGACCCTTCGAGAAGATAGCTACCGTTGCGTAGAATTTTCACTCGATTCAGCCCAAGAGGCTTGTAATGATGTACTCCATTATGGACATGTAATAAATTAATGTACTATTAACTTTATGTGATGCGATGTATGACTTTGTGTATCATTCTGTGAGACGTTCTGTACGCGATAGCCACTGATCCAGGGACTATCGCGATGGTACAGGGATTCGGGTTTTCTATGAAAATCCGGGGTTTTACAGGTGGTACCAGAGCCATGCTTGACCGTAGCACGTATCCCTAGGAAAGGTCGATAGAAATAGGACTCTATACGCTCTATCTTTATAGTTATACCCTTGAGCTATGTTATAAAACTCGTTTCCCCTTTGAAAATTTCTTACTCACCTACGCTGACAGAAAATTTCTTGCGTTTCACAGGAGATGGAGCACCAGGTCGCGGAGATCACCCCCGAGACGTGCGGGGCGATCTGCCACTGGATGGAGAGGGCCCTTCTCAGGCTTGGAGTCCCTCCGACCTACGTCACGTACCGCGCCGAGTACGTCCCCGCCGTGACTGGGCGGATGGTGCTCTGCACGGTCGCTGTGCTCCCTCACCCGAGTCTCCCCCGGGTTTAAGGGAGAGGTCCGCGCGCCGCCGCACTCACCGTCGCGACCGCGCTCGACGTCGCCTGCCGCCAGGCCCTGGGCTGCCTTCTCGCACGCACCGCGCCTCCTTCGAGACCGGGACTCTTCGGCTGCTACCCCGGGACTACTGGCGCCTCGCACCGCTCGTGGACGGAGTTCCTTCGTACGAGGGGATCCAGGACGACGTCGACGCTGCTCCCTTCCGCGAGACCGACGAGACTCTGGTGGAGACCGCCGGCCTACTTGGTCGACCTTGACAAGTACACGCGCCGACCGGAGGACGAGTCACGTACCCTCTACGGCCGGGTCGGGGGACGCCACCATCGACGCGCTCCAGTACCAGCCCCGCTGCGCCGAGCTGGAGAGGGAGAACACCGCGCTACGCCACCGTGTTCGCCAGCTCGAGTTGAGCCTCGACCGCGCGACCACTGTCCTGCTGCAGTCCGAGAGGGAGAGGGTGGACACCAGGGAGGAGATGCTGCACGCCAAGGAGGACCTACGCAGGCTGACCGCGAGTCAGAACAGGCTGAAGGACAAGCTCGAGCGCAAGGACGACCTGCTCACGGTGCGCGCTCACCCTTCCGGGTGTGAGCGGCTCAAGGTGGAGAAGCTGGAGAAGAGCCGAGCGGACAACGTCGCCAACATCGCGTGGCTCACACGCACGGCCGTCTACCTGAGAGACAAGGCCGAGAGACTGAGGAGGACTTGGGAGGACGCCGACTCACTTCGCGTGGACGAGCTCTTCGAGCTCAACGGAGAGCTACCCCCCGAGTCTCAGCGAGAGATTCGCACCGAGACCTTCGAGCTGCACCAGTCACGCCTCAAGCTCCACCTGTGCCCGATGGCCCGTCTGCCGACCCCCGTCGAGACCGAGGAGGTCCGAGAGGCTCACGCCTTGGTGTCCGGATCTTCCCACCGGACTACCCCACCGAGGACCGCTACCCCGTCACGTACCAGCGGGCACGCACGGAGTAGAGAGCTGAGCAGGAGGCATGACCTAGAGTAGTGTTCCATGCTAGTAGTTTCCATGAGTTGTTCCATGCAGCCGCGAGCATGTTCCGGTGCATGAAGAGAGTCATGCCACACCATGTAGACACTACCCTTTTGAGATTGTACCGATGTATTAGATCGTTGACTTGTTGCTGCTACCCCAAGGTCTGAGTCAGCCTCAGGGGAGCAAGTGTAATAATCATGTTTGCTGTGTGCTTGGATCTTAATGATGTTATTTGTGTCTTAATGCATCTTCTGCTTGAGTGTAGGTTATATTTAGAACTATTTTCTTGAATGCTTAAGACTCATGTGTAAGTTGGTGAGTGACGCCCGTAAACACCTGTCTTTTCCCTTATGTTTTCAGAAGGATGTCGATCCGCCGCTCCAACCGGCTGATAGCTCGCCTCGAGGAGGCGGTGGCGAGGAAGAAGCCCGGGCCCGGGGCGTGGACGTGGCCGTGGCCATGGCCGTCCACCCCCGCGTGGGAGGAGCCTTGGGGGGCTAGGGGGCCGAGGCGACGGAGCACCGCCACCGCCGCCCGAGAACCCCGAGGCCGAGGTTGGGCAAGGAGCAGCCGCGCAAGGCCGGCCCGAGCGGAGCGCCCACCACCACCCCCACCTAACCCGGTGGAAGTGATGGCACTCCGGACTCGGCGGATGCGCAGAGGATGGCGAGAGGCCATGGAGCACCGTGGCACCGGAGGGAACCGCGTCGCTCCGCGGACGAGGACCTCACGCGGAAGATCGAGAGGTTCATCCGCCCGAAGGCCCCCACCTTCCGCCTACTCGGATGACCCACTCGAGGCCGACGACCGGGCGAGGGTGATCGAGACCAAGCTCGACCTCACCGTCGCTCCGACGAGGAGTGTGTCGCTATCGCTCGCTCACCGAGTGGAGGGTCCCGCCAAGGCATGGTGGGACAACTACACCGCCACCCACCCGAACCCGACATTCATCACCCGGCCGGAGTTCCGCGAGGCGTTCCGCGAGCGCACCTTCCCCGACGAGCCGCCGGTCCCGAAGGCGCGGAGTTCCGCACCATGACTCGGGGTGCGATGAGGGTCGAGGAGTACGAGCGCCACTTCATGAAGATGATGAGGTACGCCCCCGACGACACCAACACCGACCGAGAAGAAGCCGCTTCGGTTCTGCGCGAGGCCTTCACCACGGCCTTCGCCGTGCGCCGAAGGCAAGTGAGCACAAGTCCCTCGCGCCATCTCGTCAACCGCGCCATCGCGGTCGAGGACGAGAGGAGGGGCCACGAGGAACGCATGAGGGGCAAGAAGAGGATGGGAGATCGGGACCCGGCCCGACCGATCCTTCCCGAAGCCGAGAAGCGGACGAGCAACATGCCGAGGGGGGAGCTACCGCCCGGGGCACAACCCGCCCGGGCGTGGCTTCGGAGGTAGTGGACGTAGCCCGTTCCCCGAGGGAGGAACCCCCGGCTACCCCCGCGCGACCGGGAGGCTACACCCGTGCTCCACCGAGCACCGCGCGGCTGCCGCAGAGGTTTCACCGTCACCTGCTTCGCGTGTGGCAAGCCGGGCCACAAGTCCTTCGAGTGCCCCGACAAGAAGGCTGCTGCTACTCCTGCGAGGGCACCTGCTCCAGGAAGCCGACCTCCTCAGGCTGCACCGCCTCCGGCCGCCGGCCGTGGGAGGCTGAACCACCTCACTGAGGAGGAGGCTGCCGATGCCCCCGACGTCGTGATCGGTAAGTTTTTGGTTTGTGGTACTTCTGCTCTGGTTCTCTTTGACACCGGTGCAACCGGGTCTTATATCACCTCCCGGTTCGTGAGTAAACTATCCCTCCCTACAACCACCCGAACGATGCCCATCATCACGAGCTCTCCGCTCGGAGATATCCGATGCACCCTGCTGTGCAAAGGAGTGGAAGTGGTCATCCAAGGCCACACATTCTGTGGGGATCTTACCGTGCTGCCATCCCATGGTATCGACGTGATACTGGGAATGGATTGGATCACTGCCCACAAAGGGGTCATCTCCACTTCACCGAGACTGGTGACTCTGCTGCACCCTGACGGGACAAGGGTGACCTTCGAGCCAATGAAGTCTCGAGACATACCGGCCGTATACAGCCTTCACACGAAGGCCATATCGGACGTGCCGGTAGTATGTGAGTATGAGGATGTGTTTCCGGAGGAGAGTTGCCGGGTTACCTCCCCGATCGTGACGTGGAGTTCGTGATTAACCTCGGTGCGGGAACGGCGCCGATAGCCCGCAGTCCGTACCGTATGGCGGAGGTTGAGCTGAAACTCGCTAAAGGCGGAGCCGGACTCGTTACTCGAGAAAGGGTTCATTCGGCCGAGTGCCTCACCCCGGGGGTTCACCTCAAGCACTATTCGTACCAAAGAAGGATGGGACGCAACGTCCGTGCGTCGACTACCGCGCCTTGAACGCGGTGACCATCAAGAACAAGTACCCGCCGCCGAGATTGACGATTTGATGGACCGAGCCGAGGCAAGCCAAGTACTTCGAAGAAGATCGATCTCCGGTCGGGTTATCACCGCGGATGAAGATCCGCCCGGAGGACATCCACAAGACGGCATTCGTGACCAGATATGGGCAGTATGAGTACACAGTCGTGTCGTTTGGCCTCACCAATGCCCCGGCATACTTCATGAACATGATGAACAAGGTCTTCATGGACGAGTTAGACAAGTGTGTCGTCGTCTTCATTGACGATATACTGGTCTACTCCCAGACAGCAGAGGAGCACGAGGAGCACTTGAGGATCGTGCTGGGGAAGCTCAGGCAGCATCAGTTGTACGCCAAGTTCAGCAAGTGTGAGTTCTGGATGGAGGAAGTCGCGTTTCTGGGTCATGTGTTGTCAGCTAAAGGAGTTGCTGTAGATCCGAGCAAGATTGAGGCCGTATCTAAGTGGCAGTCACCGAAGTCCGTGACAGAGATCCGCAGTTTTCTCGGTTTGGCCGGGTACTACCGCCGGTTTATCGAGAACTTTTCCAAGATCGCCAAGCCCATGACAGAGCTGTTGAAGAGCAACACGCCGTATGTGTGGTCGGACAAGTGCGAAGCCAGTTTCCAAGAGCTCAAAACCCGTCTCACCACTACCCCAGTTCTGACCCTGCCCGACGCGAGCAAGGATTTCGTGGTGTACTGTGACGCGTCGAGGCAAGGACTTGGCTGCGTGTTGATGCAAGGAGGCAAGGTAGTGGCATACGCTTCACGACAGCTAAGGAAGCATGAGGAGAACTACCCGACGCACGACCTCGAGCTAGCCGCTGTCATTCATGCGTTGAAGATATGGAGGCACTATCTGATGGGAAACAAGTGCGACATCTACACGGATCACAAGAGTCCGAAGTATATCTTCACCCGGTCGGAGTTGAACTCCGAGGCAAAGGAGATGGCTAGAGCCGATCAAGGACTACGACCCGAGCATTCACTACCACCCTCGGTAAGGCAAACGTCGTGGCCGACGCTCCGAGCCGCAAGCACTACCGCAACAACTCGATGGTGCAAGAGGAACAACCCGCCTTACATGAAGAGCTAGAAAAGCTGAGCTTAGAGATTGTGGAGGAGGGGCAGTTGAACCAGTTGAGGGTGAAATACACACTCGAAGACCAGATCCGCCAAGCTCAGAAGGAGTGCCCAGAGATCCAAGAGGTAAAACGCCTGATGGAGAAGGGCAAAGCAGCGGACTATCGCCTCGACGAGCAGGGTACACTGTGGCTGAAGGACCGCATCTGCGTGCCTCGGGACAAGGAGATTCGGGACTCGATCCTTAAAGAAGCCCACGATTCTCGGTACTCGATCCACCCTGGTTGTACCAAGATGTACAAAGACCTGAAGGTACGGTTTTGGTGGGAAAAGATGAGGGAAGACATTGCTGAGTACGTCGCTCGATGCGACACGTGTCAGCGAGTGAAGGCCGAGCACCAGAGGCCTGCCGGACTGCTACAACCGCTCGAGATACCCACGTGGAAGTGGGATGATATCAGCATGGACTTCATTGTGGGGTTGCCACGCACGCAGAAAGGGAATGACTCCATTTGGGTGATAGTTGATCGATTAACCAAGGTCGCACATTTCTTGCCAGTGAAGACGAACTACAGCGTGAGCCGACTTGCAGAACTGTATGTGGACAACGTCCTGAAGCTTCATGGAGCTCCGAGGAGCATTGTGTCGACGAGAGGGCCCCGCTTCATCGCTCAATTCCGGAAGAGCTTACACGCTTCTATGGGCACCCGGGCCTGAACTACGGCACGGCGTTCCACCCACGGACGGACGGTCGGACGAGAGAGGGTGAATCGGGTGCTAGAAGACTTGCCGAGAGCTTGTGTGTTGACCTATGGGTCGGATCGGGAAAAGAGCCCGTCATATGCCGAGTTCTCTTACAACAACGGCTACCGGAGCCGGCTTGAAGATGGCTCCGTTCGAAGCCCCGTATGGCGGAAGTGCTCGGACACCGTTGATGTGGTCCGAGGTGGGGGAGCGAACCTTTTTCGGTCCCGCCACTATTGTGGAGGCCGAGGAAAATGTCGCCAAGGTACGAGAGAACCCGAAGATAGCTCGGAGCGAGCGGAAGAGCTATGCCGACGCAAAACGGAAGGACGTCTCGTTCGAGGTAGGGGATCACGTCTACTCGAAGGTGTCACCCCTCCGAGGCACGAAGAGGTTCCACATCGTGGGGAAGCCGTCCCCTAGGTACGTTGGGCCCTACCCTATTGTGAGCAAGGTCGGGAGGGTAGCTTACAAACTCGAGCTACCTCCCCGAGCTTGCGGGAGTTCACCCGTGTTCCATGTTTCCCAACTTCGAAAGTGTGTGGTCGTCGAGAAGAGAGTGCCTACTCAGGCGCTCGACGTCCAGAAACCCCGGAGTACTTGGAGTACCCGGTTCGGATCCCGGACCGGGGCGGAGAAGTCGACCAGGGAACACCACCACGCGCTTCTGCAAGGTGCTCTGGAGTAATCACTCGGAGCGCGAAGCCACGTGGGAGAAGGAGTCAGCATTGAGGGAGAAATACCCTCATCTCTTCGAAACGGAGGTAACTTCTTAATCTCGGGGACGAGATTCTTGTGAGGGGGGGAGTTCTGTAACATCCCTAGTTTTGACTTGCATTCAAATGTCGAATTTCAAAAACAAACTTGGATTGAATTGGAGTGCTCGTAAATCGAATAAGGTTGTCTTCTTTTCCTCTCCCTTAATTCCTAGATTTATTTTGAGCTAAATGAAAATTCCTAGGAGATATAAAAATGTTAGTGTGAGAAACTTGGAGTTCTATTGGTTTTATTTGGAATTTACTTGAGTGGGAATTCAAATTTGAATCTGCATTCAAATTTGAATCTAATTTAAAAAGGGGTTTGAAAGAAAATGGAAAAGGGGAGGGGGACTGCTCGTGGGCCGCAAGCCCAAGCTCTCGAAGTCTGATGGGCCACCTCCGTCTCTTCTTCCAGCACGCCGCGGCACCCCCATTTCTTTCCGTTCCAGCCCGCCGCGGCCCATTTAACGCAGGCCCGTCTCCCACCTACCACCACCGCCCCGGACACCGACAGGTGGGACCCAGATGACGTCGCCCCCGGCGTCAGCCGTCTTCCTCCCGTCACCCTTCCTTTTGCTTTTCCCCTTTGCACTTTGCGACGTCGCCCGAGCTCAGCGCCGCCCCCGCTCGCCGCCAGCCGTCCACGCCCACCGGAGTGATCCGCGCCGTCCACGCGTTCCGCATCCCGCCATGCACTATAAGATGGCCGCCGCCGCACCACGGCGTAGCCGCAACCCTAGCCGCCGCGGGGAAGAACACCCGCTCCACACCGCCTCTGCCCGCCGGAGGAGAAGGAGGAGGAGGAGGAGAGGAGGAGCCCGAGCTCGCCGCCGGCCGCCGTCGACCGCGCGCGAGCCGGAGGCCCACTCGAGGAACCCCGAGGACGCCGCGAAGCCAAGGACCGCGACGCCCCTGCTTCCTCTGCCTCGCGCCGCCGTACCACGTCGCCACCTCTACCAGCGCCGCCTCCGTCCTCATCTCTCGCGCCACCAATCTTCACCGCCGTCCGCACGTCGGCCCGTGGCCACCAAGGTGAGGCAAACCCCCCTCGCCCTCGTGGTTGACCCGGCCTTCGAGCCGCGGCCCCCTTGCGCGCGCCATGCCGACCTCGTCGCCGCGCCGCCGCCGCCGGTGATGCCGGCCATCGTGCCAGCCGGGAAGCGTGTCTCTGCAGGGTGCCACCGCCGCCGTCGCCGCAAGCGCGCGCCCTCGCCGCCGTCCCTTTCTTTCGTACCGCACCGTTCTCGCGCGGCCCGACGCGCGCGTCGCGCCGCCGTCGAGCTCCGGAGCGCCGCGTCGCCGGCCCGCTTGGTCCCATTCTACCCGCGCACGCACGCGAACCGCCCACACGAGCCCGGCACTATGACCGCTTCGACGCGCCGTCCACCGCGCGCGTGCACGCAAGGCCCCCCCGGGCCGGAGCCGTGCCCGCGCGCGTGCGCCGCCGCCGGCCCGAGCTCTGCCGCGGAGAGCAAGTGCCGTTCCGGGCAACTCAGGGGGGAAAGGCCCCAGCTATAGGCAAATACGCACCCGTAGGACCCGTCTCGACCACAAGCTGAGCACTGGACTTTGATGGGAGCCGTCGCCGGCGACCCTCGCCGCGCCGCCAACCACACCGTCGCCGCCGCTCCTTGCCCTGCTGCGCCGCTACCCATCCTTGGCCAAGGCGACGAACAGGTATGGGATAGACCAATTCCCGCTACACCTCACCCTCGCAGCGGTCGCAAGTGGGCCCGGCCCGGCGCACCTCGCCGCCGGCAAGCCGCCGCCGCGCCGCCGCCGTCCGGGGCATTTCGTCGAGCATCTCGCACGCGGGGAGGAGAAACGCCTTAGAGCCTTGCGCACGAGCGCCCACATGCGCGCGTGGCCGCGAAAGGATCCCCCGGATCCGGTGCGGCCCGCCACACAGACGCGGGCCACGCGAAGGGTCACACCACGGCCGGCCCGCACCGGCGGCCGCCGGATCGGGCCGCGGGCCGGCCGCTGGGGAGCCAAGCCCCACCGCGGGCCACGAGGGACCCCGCCGCAGCTCGGGATCCGGGGATCCCGTGCGGCCGCCGGTTGGGGATAGTTTTCTTTTGATTAAAAATTCCGGAAAATCCTTTTCTCTTCCGAAAATCCTAGAAAATTCATTTTATCTCCGAAAATTACGAGACCTTTTCCAGAAAATTTCTAAAATCCTAAACTACGGGTTGGGGTAGTGTTTGTTTCCCTTTTGGATCTTAATTGCTCTTGTTTGGATTTAAGTTGCAATAGGACCGATGTTTATTTTCTTTTCCGCGCTACTAGGAGCAGGAGGAGCCGGAGAGCTGAGTCAGGAGTACGACTACGCCGACGACTTCGCCGCGGAGGACTACCCGACCCCGAGGGTTCACGCCCCGACCGATTCCGAATTACCCATTAGGCATTCTTCGAGTAGTATTGCTAGCGCTTTACTTTATGTATGCATGTTGATGAACCTTGCACTGCCTCTTTATTTACCCTGTCCTTGATTGTCCTACTACTACTATATGTTTATATGGGCGTGTATGTGCGCCGAGCTTCGCGATGCATGTGTGGGATGGGAATAGTGGTTCTTGGCGTGAGTGGGGTAAAAACGGCAGGAGAAGGCGATTTTGGGTACTTTGGCGGGGGGTGAGCTCGAAACAACCGATCTGGGATCGGGGATAGGGGAGCACTCCTCAGTGCATCCCTCCTGTTACGGTTTTCGGAGCCTAGGTGTTGGGGTTTTCGTGCGCTTGGAGGACATGAGCTCGCCCCGTCTGAAATCGAGTGGATCAACTTGTTTATAGGACATCGTACACACCACCCCGCCGAGAGTGGGGATAGGGCCGAGTTGAGCTCGGCAAGTGCGGAACCATACCTGCCTAGGAAGGATAGAGGGTATCTGTGGGGGAGCGGTGGAGGTGAGACCACCCTCTCAGAGCGTCTCCCGTGTGGCCACACGGGAGCATTTCACAGTTCCGGTGCTGTCTTCACTGCGGAGAGGACCGCTTTGAGGGCCGGATGCAGGGTGGGTACGTAACTACCGAGAGTTCGCCGGTAGGATGGGCTCGGTCGGCCGTACACCGGCCGGGTACCATTCCGGGATGGGTACAGGTGTACACGCTCTGCAGAGTCGTTCGATCTATAGCTATAGCCGCGTCCTCGGTCATGGACACTGCCTAGAAGACATGTTCGTTCCTCATGTTTTGGGATTTCTACCTTCCCCCTATAGATGAGAGTGTGGTGAGCCGTGGTTACAGCCGGCTAGAGGAGAGAGGCTCCATCTACCTCGTCGATCCGGTTGTAATCATTGAGATGCGAGGAGAGGAAGTTCTCGCATCGCCCCTAGACGGGAGTAGGAGCTGGTGATGGGTCTTCTTGGTAACCAGTTGGATCCGGGTTGTGTTGAGAGACTTGGGTTTTGGGATATTGATGGAGAATCCTTGTTTATACTCTGCTGCTGCTGCATAGGAAACCCCAGCCGTTTCCTTGTCTACTCTCTTTTCCCTTTAGAATTTAGGCCACTTAAAGCTGCATACGGTTGGTGACGTGGACCTATCCCACTCCTTGGGGATAGACTTTGGGTGTGCAGGGTACGAGTCCGACTTCGACTGCAACGCCGACGGATGGTACGACTGAGGGACACGTCGCTTCGCTCGAGTTGCTCCGTGGCGGGAAGAATAAAGATGGAGACCCTTCGAGAAGATAGCTACCGTTGCGTAGAATTTTCACTCGATTCAGCCAAGAGGCTTGTAATGATGTACTCCATTATGGACATGTAATAAATTAATGTACTATTAACTTTATGTGATGCGATGTATGACTTTGTGTATCATTCGTGAGACGTTACGTACGCGATAGCCACTGATCCAGGGACTATCGCGATGGTACGAGGATTCGGGTTTTCTATGAAAATCCGGGGTTTTTACAGCTTTCCTCCTTCCCACCGGGAGAAATCATCCGCAACCCCCGACGCCGCGGGCGGGGATCGCCAAGTGGTCCGTAGAGCTGATGGGCGAGACGCTCGCCTACGCCCCGCGCAAGGCTGTCAAATCCCAAATCTTGGCGGATTTCGTCGCCGAGTGGACGGACACGCAGCTACCGCCGCCGCAGATCCAAGCAGAGTGCTGGACTCTGTTCTTCGACGGCTCAGTGATGAAAACAGGAGCGGGCGCGGGCCTGCTCTTCGTGTCACCCCTCGAGGAACACATGCGGTACGCGGTGCGCCTCCACTTCCCCGCGTCTAACAATATGGCTGAGTACGAGGCCCTCCTTTGCGGCCTCAAGATCGCCATTGAATTAGGCGTCAAGCGCCTCGACGTGCGGGGGGACTCGCAGCTCGTGATCGATCAGGTCATGAAGAACGCAAGCTGCCACGACGACAAGATGGAGGCCTACTGCAAAGCCGTGCGGGCCCTCGAAGACAAGTTCTACGGCATCGAGCTCAACCACGTACCCCGCCGGTACAACGAGGAGGCGGATGAACTGGCCAAGATCGCATCCGGGCGGATCACCGTCCCCCTGAACGTTTTCACGCGCGACATCGCTCAGCCCTCGGTCGTCTTCGAGCCCTACCCCTCGAGTCACAACGAACCCTCGGGGGTTCCCTCGAATCCAGCGGGCGCGGAACCCATGGATGAGGACCCCTCGAACGAGGCGTACGTGCTCTCGCTCCTCGAGGGGTACGGCTCTCACGAGGTCGACGTAATGGACATCGAGCCAGCTCCTGTCCAGGAGGACTGGCGTGAAAAATACATTGCCTGGATCGCTCGAGGGGAACTCCCCGCCGACAGGGCCGCAGCCAGGCGCATTGCCAGGATGGCCAAATCCTTTGCCCTCGTCGACGGCGAGCTGTACAAGCGCGCCGCCTCCGGCATCCTACAGCGGTGTGTACCCATTCCCGAGGGGCGCGAGCTCCTACGGGACATCCATGCGGGGATCTGTGGCCACCACGCCGCGCCCCGCACCCTCGTCGGCAATGCGTTCCGCCAGGGCTTTTACTGGCCTACCGCGGTCGCGGACTCCAGCGAAATCGTACGCACCTGCGAAGGGTGCCAGTTCTACGCCCGCAAGTCCAACTTACCCGCCCATGCCCTGCAAACCATCCCCGTGACATGGCCATTCGCCGTGTGGGGGCTGGACATCGTCGGGCCCCTGCGGAAGGCGCCGGGGGCTTCACCCACTTGCTGGTCGCGATCGACAAGTTCTCCAAGTGGGTGGAGGTGCGCCCCATCACGAATCTAAGGGCGGAGCAGGCGGTAACATTCTTCACCGACATCGTCTACCGCTTTGGAGTGCCAAACTCCATCATCACAGACAATGGGTCACAGTTCACAGGCCGGAAATTCTTGGAGTTCTGCGATAAGTTCCACATCCGTGTGGATTGGGCAGCTGTGGCGCACCCACAGACCAACGGCCAAGTAGAGCGTGCCAACGGCATGATCCTACAGGGCCTTAAGCCCAGAATTTTCGACCAACTCAACAAATCCGGACGAAATGGCTCCAAGAACTACCAGCGGTTGTGTGGAGCCTAAGGACCACCCCGAGCAGAGCCACTGGGTTCACCCCGTTTTTCTTAGTCCACGGCGCGGAGGCCGTCCTCCCCACGGACTTAGAATACGGATCACCCAAGGTTCGAGGCTACGACGAAGAGGCCAACCAGCGAGCCCGCGAGGACTCGCTGGATCAGCTGGACGAGGCACGCCTCGTGGCCCTGATGCATTCCGCGAGGTACCAGCAGTCCCTCAAGCGCTACCAAGCATGCAAGATACGCCGGCGGGATTTCAGCGAAGGGGATCTGGTCCTAAGGCTCCGTCAAGACAACCGAGGGCATCACAAGCTGTCACCCCCATGGGAGGGACCCTACGTCGTGGTGAAGGTACTCAAGCCCGGCACATACAAGCTGGCCAACGAGGACGGTGAAGAGCTCACCAACGCTTGGAACATCCAACAGCTACGTCGCTTCTACCTTTAGCTAGGATTTCCAAGTATTTTTGTTGTAAAAATCACACGGCCAACGCCCCAGTTGGTCGCAACTATGTAAAAGCTTTAAGTTCAATAAAAGGGCAACTCGGCTTTCCCCTGAAACCCAAGTTACCCTCGGGGGCTACTGTGGGGGGGCACCCCCCCAAATGGTCCCAATTTTTTCGCGCAAAAAACGAAATAACTTACACGCGTTAAGTTTGTTTTCTACTTCAACCACGAGCAACGATTCGAACAGGGCGCAGGCGGCCCAGCGAGAGGAGCGTGCGAGCCAGAGATAGCCTACGCCGCGTGGATATGGCCCTTCTCTCTCGCCTCCAACCCAGCAGGCCCCCAGCGAAAATCGAACTCCCCTAACTAGAATCCACTCAGGAAGAAGGAGAAACAAAAAGCGTGATAAACAAACGACTTCATTACAGCAAATGTTTATATCCAAGAACAACTTGTTCATTTACAAAAGGCCACGAGGCCACAGTACTGATACACATCAAAACGGGCCTGGTGCCCAACTGCTTTCAGGCGGAAGGAGCGGCAGCGTCAGTGGCGTTCGGGAAGAGGAACTCCTCGAAGGCTTCGGCGAGCGACCCGGCGGTGTCGGCGGCGAGCGCATCCACGCGCTCCATCGCTACCTCGTCCTCGACACCCTCGGGGACGACGTAGCCCTCCGCCAGCGCCTCGAAGTTGACCTTGTAGTGGGACCGCACCACTCCGAGGGCCTTCTGGACGCCCAGATGCAGCGCCCGGCGCATCCGCTCGGTGACGTGGCCACCAAGGGCACGCAGGCGGCCGGCCGTGAGCCGCCGGCCCGTGCCTCGCCCTCCTCGACGGCGTGGCGAGGTCTCGAGGGCCGCACCACGCAGCTCCTGCAGCTCCTGCTCGGAGGAGTTGTAGGAGGCTGCGAGCGCCTCGGCCGCTCGGCCCCGCATGCCCCAGGGCGGTGCGCAAGCCTGGAATCACCGAGACGAGAAAGAAATCAGAAAGGGGGACGCGAGCCCTCAAACGGAAAAACCAACAAGGCAAAAGTCAGACAGTGGCTCACCTTCGACCTGCTTCCTCTCCATCTCGAGGGCGCGGCGCTCGGCCTCGACCGCCAGCTCGAGGCGCTTGACGGCCTCGCTCTGCTCCTGTAGGGCTATCTCCTGGTTCGCGCTCGCAATGCTGAGCACGATGACCTCGCCCTCGGCCTTGGAGAGCTTGGCGTCCCGATCCGCCAAGGACTTCTGCGACACCTCGTGGGCGGCGCGCTCCTCGCTCCCGGCGCCGCACGGGCGTCGACGAGGGCGGCTCGCTCTCGTTGAAGCCGCCCCTCGCCCCTTGGCGGGCGGTGCTCTCTTGCAGAGCCGCTCCTCGGCGGCGACGAGGGCCGCGGCCTTGGCGTCGAGGGCGGCCTTCGGGTCGTCGGCCTCCTTGGCGCGTTGCTCCGGCCCGCGCGCCCGCTCCTCGGCCCGGCACGCGTTGCGCTGCGCCCCCCCTCAAGCGACGAGTGAAGCTCCCGGTTTCGGCGCGGACGGTAGCCACCTCCGCCTCCCAGTTGACGGCCAGCGTCCGCGTCTTCTCCAAGTCCGAGCGCGCATGCCACAGCGCCTCATCACGATCGATGAGGGCCGCGGCGGACCCGCTCGAGGCTCGAGCGGCGCGCCGTGTCCTGCCTTGAGCTCTCGGGGAGCTCGTCGAGGCCGAGCCGGGGCCCGATCACGCCGGCCCGGTGTCCGGGGACCTGAGGGCGTCAGCAAGCGCGTCGAAAGCGCTGCACCGCTCCCGGAGCTGGTGGACCTCGGCGTTCACCCAGTCGAAGGCATCGTACTTATCGTGGGCGCGGCGCTCAAGCTCCTGGCGCCCACACACCAAAATCCGTAAGCACTACGGCACAAAGGCAGCACACGAAGATGAGAAGAAGAAGAAAACGAGCGACGGCGCCCTACCTGGAAGACGCGCCATGCAGGGCCGCCATGGACCTGCAGTGCCTCGTTCAGCGCGCGGTCGAGCGTGGCGCCGTGGCGTCGCAGCTCGCCCCGAGGCTCTCGCTCCCCCCGGGCGTCGGCAAACGCCGGGGGATCATCGACGGCCCCCTCCACACCGGGCGGAGTGGCCGGCGCGGGAGGACGAGGCCTCGGCACCGTGTCCTCGGTCCCCCGCCACCATGTGCCCCTCGGGCCGCCTCACGAGGGCCCCCCTCCGGGGCTCGGGGGAACGCGTGGGGAAGCTAGCCCCGCGTCCCACCCGGGCGGCGGGGAGTCGTCATCCGGGACCTCCACCACCTCCGCCGGGAACCGCCGGCGGGCACCGGCCCTTGCGCCACCTCCACTCGCGCCTCTGTGGCCGCGGGCGCCGACGCGGCGCCACGGCAATCACCTGCGGCCGTGCCTCGCGGCCACGGGCGCCGCCGCGGGTTGCGCCCGCTCCGCCTCCTCCACGACAACGACCTGCGCGGCTGCGCCTCCACCACCGCCGCCCCCGCACCCCCACGATGGCCGGCGCCGGCCGCTCCTCGGCGACCGCGCGCGCGCCGCGGCGGGCTGATCTCCGGCCGAGGGCCTCGAGGCCTCCCGCCGACCCTCGCGAGCTATCGCCCGCGGCCGCCGTGCTTGCCCCCGCCCGCTGCGCCCTCGACGAGCGCCGCCGGGTGGGGATGGACGCGTCCGTCCTCAGCACCTTGGCAGGTGCGAGAGGAGGCACGGTTGGCACCACCCTGCGCAGGCACGAACGGAGGGTTAGGACGCCTGATCATCGGAAAACCAGACCAAAATATAAGCTCGAACCCCTTACATCGATGAGGAGAAGGCACGCTTCCTTTTCCTCGACGCCTCAGCAGATGAGGCCGGCGCAGCTGGCACACCCGCCACCGCGCCTCCTGACGGCGCCCCCGTGCGCGTAGGCGCGCCCGCCCCGCGCACGGGCACGCCCGATGCCGCGCCTCCCAACGGCGCCGCGGCGCGCGCCGGGAACGCTCGCCCCGCGTGCGGGCACGCTTGCCGTAGCGCCGCCGCCCGACGACGCCGCCGCGCGCGCGGGCACGCTCGCCCGCGCGCGCGCGCGCTCGCCCGCGCGCGCGGCACGCTTGATGCGCGCACGGGCGCGCTCGCCGCGCGCGCCTCCGTGGCGCGCGCGCGCCCCTCCGCGGCGCGCGCCGCCCCCGATGTCGATTGCCCGGTGGCGGGCGCCGTTGCGCCCGCCCCGAGCGATGCCGGCCTTGCCGCCGGCGCCGGTTCCGGCGGCGGGGGCGCGGGGGGCGCCACCTATCGAGAGGGGCCCTCCCCCTCGGCCTCTTCCTCTTCGTCCTCCTCCGAGGACGAGTACTCCTCGGTCCCCGGGAGGAGAGCCCCGGCTCTTCACGCCGCGGTACTCGCGGCCCGCCGGTCGCGGCGCGCTTGATGTCACCTCGCGCGCTCCCTCCCCGCGCGCCGCCCGCTCCTGCTGCTGCTGCTGCGCCACCCGACCAAGCGCGCGGGAGTCGGGGGTGGGCGGAACGGACTTGGAGGCAGTAAAGTTCACCAGCTGCACACAAGAACATCAAAGATGCGTCAAGAGGCAGAAGCAGTACCAAGAATCGAAACAAAATCAAGAGTCACACTCACCAGCGGGCCGGTGGGGAGCATCTCGAGGTCCCAGGGGGTCCGGTCCGCAGGCATCGGCACCCGGGTGTCGACGGCGCTCCGCGCCCGAGTGAGCGCATATGGCCGCTCGAGGGGCGTCGGGAGCATCCGCGACCTCGCCAGATCGACGGGGTTGGCCGGCTCTGTCATCTCGAAGATGCAGAGCGGCCTCTCCATCAAGGGCACGACCCGCCTGTGATGGAGGAAGGCGAGGACGCCCATCGCGTTCAGCCCCATCGCCGCCAGGCGCTGCAGGGCGGCCAGGACCGACTCCTGCAGCCTCCGATGCTGGGGCGTAGACACCCCGTAGCTCCAAGAGTCGGGCCTCTCCTTGAACACCCGACCGGTGTAGGGGGGAGGCCAGGCTCGGCGTTGTGCAAGTAGAACCATCCCCGCTCCCAGCCGGCGTTGTTCGTCGTCATGGTGCAGGGGATGTAGACGTTCTTGAATTGCCCCCGCAGGGCAAGCGACATCCCGCCGGCGCGCACCGCGCGGCGGGTCCTTGGCTCCGTCGTGGGCTGCGTGAAGAGCTCCGCGTGGAAGAGGTGTACCCAGAGCTCCCAATTGACTGGGATTCCCAGGTACCCTTCGCAGACGCCCACGAACGTGGCCGCCTGCGAGATCGAGTTGGGGGCGAAGTTGTGAAACTCTACTTCGTAGTGGTGGCACATCGCCCGCATGAAGCGGCTCGCCGGCGCGTTGAAGCCCCGCTCGTGGTAGCGGATAAAGCTGACCACATAGCCCTCCGGCGGGTAGGGCGCGCGGTCCGCCGCCGGCGGCACTATCCACTCCGCCGGACGTCCGTCTTCGTTGGCCGCCAGCTAGCCGGCGGCGACCAGCTCGCCAAGGGCCAGCTAGGTCACCGTCGACCTCTCCCAGGCGTACGGCTCCAGGATCGTGAGAGGCTGAGGCGGCGCCATGAGGAAGGACGAAGGAATGCGAGGACGGAGGACGAAAAACGGAAGACGAGCTCTAATGGCGACGCCGCGCGGTGACAAGAGCGAGGCGAACACGAAGGCACAGGGGGCTGAAATGGTGAGGCGCTAAGGTAAAAAATCGCTGTCTCCCCACTCCCTCAGATTTATAAGCCGCGGGCGAGCTCTCCGGGGCGGATGTCTCGCGCGCATTAACTGCAGGGAATCTTCTCCTCACGCCGACGGATGGGCCCCACCGCGACCGCAGCGGCCACATCACCGCAGACGGGCCATCATCACGGCGGAGACCCGCAGGGGCCGAGGCGAAGCGGTCACGTCCACCTGCCACGCCGCCCACTACGCGCGCGCGCGCTCGGCCGCAACGCCTAAAAAGACGCGCCCGCGCTGCAAAAACCGCAGCCTCGACTGCGAGGCATTTAATGACCGGGTCCCTTGCCAAGCAAGGAGAACCCTCGAGCGGGACGGACCCCCGGCTCGAGACAGAAACAACCCTCGATGGGATATCGGCGTGAGAGGGCTGCCCGGGGCCTGCTTGAAGTAAAGCAGGCGCCGCGGGCACCCATGCCGCGCAAAACCCTCGAGCGGCGCGAGCCCTTGGCTCCAGACGATGTCAACCCTCGAAGGGACATCGGCGCGAGAAGGCTGCCCGGGGCCTGCTTGAGGTAAAGCAGGCACCGCGGGTGCCCATGCCGCGCAAAACCCTCGAGCGGCGCGAGCCCTTGGCTCCAGACGATGTCAGCCCTCGAAGGGACATCGGCGTGAGAAGGCCACCCGGGGCCCGCTCGATGTAGAGTGGGCACCACGAGTACCCATGCCACACAAAACCCTCGAGCAGCACAAGCCCCTGGCTCGAGACAATATCAATTCTCCCAAAAAGGGCACATACGCTGTGCTACCAACCAGCGCCTCGAGGGCTGGCTCGCCCAGACCCCTCGACGGCCGCAGACGCGAAAAGACGGGGCCGCCCAGGCGCCACCCCGCACGGCCCTGCGATCGAGGGTCCAAGCCCGACCCTCGACGAGGTTCGAACGGGCGCCTCAGATCGCAGAGTTAGGGACGACGAGGGCACGCGCATTCGAGCCGTTCCTCGAGCCCGTCGGCTCGAGGGTGCCCCACATGTCGTGTTCGAGAGCCAGCGAGGGCAGCTAGCCGGGGGATCCCACCGAGGGAGAGCTTCCGCGCCCTCGGTCCCTAGCGAACGGGACCGAGCCCCACCTAGCAAACCCACGCAAGCGCTTCCATGGACGTGTCTCCGGACCGCGCAGCCTACCCTTATCGAACGGGGCATGGGCGTCCACTTGAACCACCCGCTACCAGCTCGAAGAGGAATCCGCAATTCGCGACCCGCTCGATGGGAGTTGCGGAAACCTCACCCTCCGTCCCGCGGAGGGACGGCGAGGGCGCGTTAAAAAAACAAGTCGTGAAGCTCTACCCGATCGCCTCGAACGGGCCCAGGCTCGGGGGCTTAACGCACGGCTACACCTCCTTGGCCTGCACCCGCCGGAGACAGCGCCAGCAGCGCGTGCGCCACCGAAGCCGGCTGAGACACCGCCGATGCCGGTTGAAACATGTGCCACGCCCTCTGGCCAGCTCTCGCGGTTAACCCCTGCAGGAGCACCCACACTCCTGCAGGGCTTCGGGGGCTAGACCCGCGGGTCCGCTGACGCGGCCCCACGGAAAGCGTTCGCAAAACAAGGAGGGAAGAACGTCCTATCAGTAGGTTCCAGCATCTGCGGGAGCCTCAATGGCAAACCCACAGATGCTCGGGGGCTACTGTCGGGGACAGCCCTAGGGGTCCCCTTAAACAATGGGGAAAACCTCACTTAAAACCCGCAACGAAACCAAAACACGTTAAGCCTAACCATGCAAGACACGACCCACGCCGCAGGGACCTCGACGGCCCACCAAGGCGGCCCTCTTAGAGATCCCCTCGAGTAGACTCCGCCTCGCTCGAGGGCTCGCTCCCCCCTCGGGCGGGCTTCGCCCCGTTCGAGGGGCAGCACTTCCCTCGAGCGGGTTCCACCTCGCTCGAGGGCTCGCTCCCCCTCGGGCGGGTTCCGCCTCGCTCGAGGGCGCGTCCCTCCCTCGGCCGGGGTCGGCCACACTCGAGGGTGCCCATCGCGCGTGCGCCGGCCCCCGTACATGGGCATTTAACGCCCTGACACCAGCGGGACGGCGCCATCATGCGCCCGGGGCTCGCGCCCCGGTGCCGCCGCACCAACTCCCCAGGGAGGAGCCAATCCCCGCCACTGTGGGGAGGGACTATGCAGCGCGGTCGGTGTCAGTCCCGTGACACCGTGCGCCTGCTCTAGTACGGCTGACGCGCCGAGCCCTCGAAAGGGGGCCGGCTTCACCCTCGATTCACTTTCTTGTGACCCTACAGGGTTAGGTGGAGGCGCTAGGCCGGTGGACTGCCATCCCTGCCACTGTAACGACGTGGCCGCCGTACCCGCGCGTGCAGGAGCACGCCTGGCGCTGTAGCAACGACTCCAGCCCTGCGAAGCGCATCTGGAAGGAACACCGTTCTGCCTACTCCTGTACTCCGTACAGGCCTGCGTCAGCACCTCCCTCGAGCCTATCAGAGGACATCACCGCCATCCGCTGCTCTCCTACCCTCGAACCGCCGCTGTTCGGGTACAAGTCAGGCCATGACGACCAGATCACCGCGAGGATCGCCCGGACGGCCGCCCGCCCTACGGCATAGCACGTCACGCCTCCCCACGTAGCTAGATAGCGCGACACGCATGTAATCCGCCTCCCCCTTGATCTATAAAAGGGGGAGCGAACCCCCCAGCCGCAGGGGACAGAACACAACACGTACAAGGCCACAGACAAGGAACCCTTCATACACACCACGTACTCACTCTCCAATTCTCCCACAACATCTTCAGCCAGGGACTTGGAAGCCCTGCTTCCTCTCCCGCCTTGCTTGTAGCCACCCCATTACAGGCACCCCCGGTGCTAAGTAATATAGTGCCTCGAGCACGCCACTGCTGGACGTACGGCCCCCTCGGCCGGAACCAGGATAAAAACCCTGTGTCACTTGTTACTTAGCATCGACCATTGAGGGATAGACCTCGGTGCTTTCTACTGGTTAGTGTCGGGACCACATTCCGCACCGACAGTTGGCGCCCACCGTGGGGCAAGCGAGCGCCTAAGGTCATTTCGCCAACTCCCTCTATGGTGATCCGCACTGAGTACCGTGGTACACGCTACTACATGGGTAGCTCGGACCCCCTCCCAGCCGGGTTGAAATTCGCTTCGGGGACCTGAACTTTCAGGCCACGGGGAACGGCTATCTCATGCGCCTCACTAACCGTGAGGAGCTC
This sequence comes from Cenchrus americanus, assembly GCA_947561735.1. Taxonomy (NCBI): domain Eukaryota; kingdom Viridiplantae; phylum Streptophyta; class Magnoliopsida; order Poales; family Poaceae; genus Cenchrus; species Cenchrus americanus. The sequence goes on along the minus strand of OX387239.1, from coordinate 252,457,767 downwards.
CGCGCGCGGCGCCAGGCCAGGTCCGCTCAGGCCCCCGCCGCACGCACGACCCCGGCGCGGGCGCTGCGGGCACGGATGCCGCGGGTCCATCGACGCCACGACGCCTCCGTCGCTCTGCGGCGCGCTCGCGCCGGGCGAGGTCCGAGCGGCGGCGGCCGAGCGCACCGCCACTCAATGCGGCACGCCCACCGTCACGACCGCCACCACCCCCGGCGGGGACGGCGCACGATCTCCGGACCGCGCATCCCCATCGGGCTGCGTGGCGCTACGTCGGCCTACAACGCCAACATCAACACCACGATGCGCAGGGTGCCACCTGGCCGCCACGTCTTCGTCGCCAGGGTGCCGCCTTGTTTCAGAGGTTCACGGTGGTTGTGAACAACGTGAGGGCCAATGTGGACGTGCTCCCATATGATGATCGTGATAGAGCGGTCAAGCTCTTACACTCTTTGGATCGTACGATTTGGGGCGGAAAGATCGAGGCCATTGTGGAGTCAGAGAAGTATGATACTCTGACGGTGAACGAGCTGTTCTCGAAGCTCAAGTCGGCTGAGGTGGATAGAGGCATGACTGCCAAGCTCGAGGGACCGACTGATTCCCATAGTCTTGAACTCGTTGGTGGTTCGAAAGGAATGGCTAACACTAACCCATCCACCAGGATGTTCTCTTTGTCCTCTTTGATGTCTATGCCAGATGAGGAGTTCGATGTGCTTGGAGAGGACGAGCTGGCGCTCCTGACGAGGCGGTTCGAGAGGCTGCACGAGAACTGAGTGAACATGAGGAGGAACACGAGGACATGCTTCCAGTGCGGCAAACCAGGACACTTCGTCGCCGACTGCCCGGAGAAGGTCGAGAACAAGGACGGCTACAAGCACAAGCCAAGGAACGATGGCAAGTACCAGTCGAGGCGTGACCACAAGAGCAAGCAAGAAGAGGCGCGACCACAAGAGCAAGCAAGAAGAGGCTTGGTCTGCACCATGGCACTGAGCTCCAGCAGCAAGAAGAGCACACAGAGCGACTCGGACTCTGATTCCGACGATGAGGTGCGTGATGAACTTCCCTTCTTGCGCTAGGAGAATGAGAGGCTTGGTACCTTGCTTGATAACCGTGATGACATGCTTAGAGAGGCTAAGAAAATGAGAAAAGATCTTAGGGCTTCACTCGAGGATGCTAGGACTAGAGTGGCTGAGCTAGAAACACAGGTGCTTGATAGCAAGCTTGAGATTGATTCCCTTAAGGCTAGCCTTGTTGTTTCTGATGAGGTTGATTGTGCTGATTGCTCCATCTTTCTTGCTGATCTTGCTTTGTTCAAGGAAAAGCATGCCTCCAAGTGTGAGGAACTAGATGTCCTTAGGGTTGAAGTGGCTGAGCTTAAGTCTAGACCTGCTTTGCTAGGTGCTTGCACTTCTTGCCCTGTTTTGGATGCTAAGATTGATGAGATGCATGCTTACACAAGTTCTTTTGAGGCTAAATTGAAAGAACCCATGCCTACATCACGCTCTACCTGTGAAATGCATGCTTTGAAAAATCTGGAACTTGCACATTATGTTGATCGTTTGCAGGATGAGAATGATGAGCTGAGGAAGTTGATGGGTTGGTTGTCTGGTCATGAGCCTCAGTTGAGGATGATGATCGAGGCATTTAAGAGGTAGGATGGTGAGGGACTTGGGGCAAACAAGGTTGGTGAGAGAAGTGGAGAGAATATCCCGGAGCCACCAAAAACCCACCACAAAAATGATTTCCCCCCAAAAACCTAACCATCTTAGGAACCGACTATACACAACCCTAGCTCCACCCATGTTTCCTACACCCACAAATGATCTACAAAAGCCTATCAAGTTTGTGAGCACCTCGGGGAAAGTATTCTTTGGGAAAGAAAGTGATAAGGCTAGTGAGGGGAAACCGGTGGAGGAGTTGAGCCTAAGCTTGTGAGGTTCCATTGTGGCTATTGTGGGAGAGATGGCCATAAGGATGAGTTTTGCTTCAAGAGGAAGCGAGAGGAGAGAATGGAAAAGGAGTGGGCTAACAAGGACAAGTACCCCATTTCCGATGGTGTACTTGAGCCTCGTGTGCAGATGCCCAGGGCCAAGGCGAGTGTGAGGACAGTTCAGGCTTGGAGAGAGCAGAAGGCTATTGGAGGCGCTGCTGCCCAGGTCACACCGGTAAGACCGGTGTGGGGCACCGGTCAAACCGGTGCAGGCCTGGACAGGCAGCAGTTTGGGTTTCGTACTCGTACAGGTGCGAGGGTTGTTTCTGGAGGTCGAGGTTCTGGTGGTTGGGCTGGAGAGTTTGCAGGTGGTCATGTTGCTAGGCGTTCTCCCCCTCGAGTTCACTACGGGGATGGGAGGAGTTGTAGCTTTGAGAAGGAGAGGAGGGACAATCCACGGGCTCTCTTTCGTGGTTTTGGTCCTCCTCAAGGAAGAGAGGGGTGGTTTCCTCAGGGTGGTTACCGTGGTGGTGTCGGTGGAGGTAGCTTTGGTAGGAGAGATGCTTTGGTTGGTGCTAACCCCACTTTCGAGCAAATGGCTCGGCACTGGTTTTACTCTTTTGGTACTAACCCCAGTGCTGAGTTGTTTGTTCGCTCACGTGCTCGTTTTTGAATTTCAGGTGGGAGACTTGAAGAACATTTGGTTGATTGACTCCGGTTGCTCGAGGCATATGACCGGAGACAGGGGGTGGTTCTCAAGTCTCGTCCCGGTGGTGACAAGGAGGTACATCACCTTTGGGGACAATGGGCATGGGCGTGTGCTTCCAGAAGGTGAGATCAGAGTGAGTGACAAGATCACTCTCAGGCGTGTTGCTCTTGTTCAATCGCTGGGGTACAATTTGCTTTCTGTGTCCCAGTTGTTGGATGAGGGTTTTGAGGTGTTGTTTCGGCCAGGTGGTTCTCGGATTTTGGACTCTCGAGGGGACCTTGTCTGTATGGTCGTTCCCGAGGGTCAGGTGTTTCGTGCAGATTTTTCTCAGTCTTCGGGTGTGGAGCGTTGTTTCTTGGCTGGTTCTTCGAGTCAGTTGTGGAGCATAGGAAGTTGGGTCACTTGAGCTTTGACCTTTTGTCGCGCTTGAGTAAACTCAATTTGGTCCGAGGATTGCCACGGTTGAGGCTTGAGAAAGAGTTGGTTTGTGCGCCTTGTAAGCATGCCAAGATGGTAGCCTCTTCTCACCCGCCTCTCACCGATGTGATGACTGAGCGTCCATGCGAGCTGCTCCATATGGTCCTTGTTGGCCCAGCTCGTGTGTGATCTGCGGGTGGGAAGTGGTATGTCCTTGTTGTGGTGGATGACTATTCTCAGTATGCGTGGGTGTTCTTTCTCGAGTATAAGGGGGAGACGTTCGGTTTTGTTCGAGATCTAGTCTTGAGGTTGAGGAACGAGAGGCACGGAGATGCCATACGAGCTATCCGCAGTGATAATGGCTCGGAATTCAGAAACTCTCGTTTTGAAACCTTTTCCCATGACTTGGGTCTTGAGCACCAGTTTTCGAGTCCGTATACGCCTCCCCAGAATGGTGTTGTGGAAAAGAAGAATAGGACTTTGTGCGAGATGGCTCGGACGATGCTTGATGAGCATAGGACTCCGAGGAGGTATTGGGCTGTGGCGGTGAATACTGCGTGCTATGTGTCAAACAGGATCTACCTCAGAGTGCACAAGAAGAAAACATGCTATGAGTTGATGCATGGTCGCACAGCCAAGGTGAGTCACTTCCATGTCTTTGGTGGCAAGTGTTTTATTCTGAAGAAAGGCAAGAAGTTGGATAAGTTTGATCCTAGGTCTGTTGATGGTATTTTCTTTGGTTATACATCTCATTCTAGAGCATATCGTGTGCTCAATCTTAAAACTAACCAAATCCTGGAGACTTGCGAGGTAACCTTCGACGAGACAGAGCCACGTAGTCAGCTTGTCTTTGAGTGTGCAGGTGATGATGAGCTTGGCGAGGAGATCTTTCAGGAGGAGGAGCATGAACATGGAGACGATGAAGATGGCGGTGCGGTGCGCCCGGCTGAACATGTACCCACTACTTCGACTACGGTGATGGATGGACCTTCTACTACACCTACGACGACAAATCAAGAATGAGGAGAAGTTGATGTTGAGGGGGAGGTAGCATCGAGGTGAGAACCTCCCCGACGAGTACAAGTGGATCACCCAGCTTCGAGGATCATCGGCGACATGAATGAACGCACTACACGTCCGAGGGTCCGGAACAACTCTCATTTCGCTCATGCTGCATTTTTTGCTACTTTTGAGCCCAAAGACATTGGACACGCACTATCTGATCACAATTGGGTTAATTCGATGCATGAGGAGTTGGAGAACTTTGAGAGGAATCAGGTTTGGGAGTTGGTTGACCCTCCCCCAGGGTGTAAGCCGATTGGTACAAAGTGGGTGTGGAAGAACAAAGAGGGAGAGAAAGGTGAGGTTGTGAGGAACAAGTCGAGGCTTGTTGCTCAAGGGTTCGATCGAGAAGGAGGGGATCGACTAGGAGGAGACCTTTGTTCCCGTAGCCTGTTTGGAGGTGATTAGGATCCTTCTAGCCTTTTCCGTGGCTAAAGGGTTCAAGTTGCACCAAATTGATGCGAAGAGTGCTTTTCTGAATGGTGTGTTGGAGGAAGAAGTGTATGTGAGGCAACCTCCGGGGTTTGAGAGTGAGAAGTACCCCCACCAGGTGTACAAGTTGAGGAAGGCACTGTATGGGTTGAAGCAGGCGTCTAGAGCTTGGTATGGTAGGTTGAGGGGGTTCTTGTTTGAGAGAGGTTTTGAGATGGGGAAGGTCGATCAGACCTTGTTTTTGCTGAGGCAGGGCAGAGATATCCTGATTGTGCAGGTGTACGTGGATGATATTGTCTTTGGTGGCTCGTCTAACTCTCTTGTTGCAAGGTTTGCAGATGATATGAGCAGGGAATTTGAGATGAGAATGATGGGCGAGTTGCAGTTTTTCCTCGGGCTACAAATCAAGCAATCAAAGGAAGGAACATTTGTGCACCAGGCTAAGTACTCCAAGGACATTGTGCGGAAGTTCAAGATGGAGGACTCCAAGGCAATGACGACGCCGATGAGTACGACTACAGCTCTTGATGCGGACGAGGAAGGTGAACATGTGGACCAGAAGGAGTACCGGAGCATGATCGGTGTTGACGGTGAATTTCCGTCAACCTAGAGTACTTGTTATACATTGGTTTTGATTATGATTTGCAACTAACCCGCCACTAGGCATACTAATGATATAACAAGTTCACACTTGCATGTCGATTTTGGAGTTTGTTGTTTACGCAGGAAATCTACGCTAAAGAGGAGACTTTCGGGATAATTTCATCAAGCACTTCAAGAGAAGATCATGAAGCCCGTCACAAGTCAAGACACGAAGTGAACAAGACTCCAAACAACCCAAGGACTGAAGCATCAACACGCAAAACTCCGGGGACTTGGATGTTTACCAACGGGATCAACTCGGCCCGAGAGATATTCTCTGACTCGGGACAGCATGATCTTTCGGTACAGATTTGAAGGCTTAAACGGTCTTAAATGGCAAAAGTTTGACTACCAAAGTTGTGGGCCTCGACGATACCTTCGATTTGGACATGTGGAAGGCCCAATTTGGATAAGGGAGCTAGGAGATATGGCCCCCGAAATCCCTGCTGCGCAGTCAGTCCGAAATCAGAACAGATTATCTTCCAAGGCCGATTTGGTGATCTTATCTTCGTTTTTAAGGAAAGAAATGAATACCAAAGTTGAAGATAATTTCGTGTCACACAACCTGGACACCGAATTTGCATTATTTGGAGTCCATACGTGGGAGATATGGCCCTGGCAAGGAAGGACTGCGAATCAGGAAAATCTGGCTGATTTTATGGAAACCAAGTTTGCTTCTCTCCCAAGGAGGATCTCGTGCAAGGCAAGGTGGAGCACGCCCAAAGGCACCCCAAGGACATAAATACAACCCCCTAGGCGCCCCAAGGTGGTGACCCATCGAACAAATCATCCTACCGACGCCAATCACCGAAAAACCGCCGCCGCAAGATGAGGGAGAGAGTTAGATGAGCTCGTCGCAAGGATCAACGCCGGCGGAGAGAAGGAAGCAAGAGGAGGACTCCAAGCCGTTGGCCTAGGGGTGTTCCCAAGCTCCATCGCCGCCATCTTCATCGACGACGTTCTCCGGAGTCTCCATCACCCCTATGTGCTTCAATCCGTGTAAGATGATGGGGTAATGTCTTCGTTCATCCCTAGGATTAGATGGATACATGCTATGTGATCGCTACTCGATTTTTGGTTTCAATCTATTGTTTTCATGTTGATGATGCTTAGATGATTAAGGTTAGCTACCATGTTTTTCGGGCGTATGATATCCGCTACTCCCATAGATTCCATCAACATACCGTGTCCATCATAGGTCTAGTCACGAATACCTTCGCGTAGTGACAGTACGAGAGGAGGGAAAGGGCGAAATCGTGGTCACAACCCCCGGTAGATTGGTTTACCGCTTTCGTGTAGTAGATGCATACCATGTTATCCTAGATCCTAGGGAGGGAACGCTTATCTTTCTTGCTCACTCTCTTGTGTTCACCCCTTTACCATATAGTTTAACCCTATATTTGTTTGATCAACTTAACTTAGATTAACTTAGGTTATATTGTCTTTACTTTTAGATTAACACTCTCTTTCAAAGGTTTTCCATTCAACTAGATTAGTACTTGGTTAAGCGCTAGTAATCCCCTTGCTCCGCGGATTGACAAGAACCTTGGGAATCCCGTGGTGAAAAAGGTGTGGGGTCCGTACGCTTGCGGATCGTAGAGGGATACGTCTTTTATCCGTCAACAATCGGGTCACTCTACTTGACGGCGACGAGGCCGGACATACAGTTCTCGGTGTGTCTGTGCGTTCGTTTTCAAGCGTCTCAGAGGACTTCGCATCGGCAAGCGGTGAAGCGAATTTTCAGGTACTTGCGTCACACTCCCTACTTCGGCCTTTGGTACTCCACGTCCTCTTCTTTGGCGCTTCATGGTTTTTGAGGACCATGTGTGGTTCGAGGACCGGTGGATGGTCGCTTCCTTGTGTGATGAGTGATTGACAACGTTGTGTGGACTGATTCTTGGCCAAGTATTGCAGGTGCAGGTTGCGGCTTGAATGGTGTTGGTGCAGGTGAAGAACAAGCATGAAAGGTCGTCGCCGGTGAGGCCTCCAGGTGTGGAGAAGACATGTAGGCTTCGTTCGAGGGACCCGGTGGCCAGCGGGGTCAAGTGCGGGCCGCATGGTGGCATGAACAGCAAGATGAAGTCGTGGACGGTTTCTTGGTTGAGCCTCAAAACCAAGGTCGAGCTGGGACTACGTGGGAGCCGAGTCATGAGTGAAGATTGGCGGAGGCTAAACCGAGTTTGCGGGGTTTCCGGTGGTTCACCAGAAAACCACCGGGTTCCTTGGTTGATCCACAAAGCCAAGACCGAAGAACCGAAGACGGTCTTTGCGGCGGTGCCGGACCGGTCGATCGGTGGGTCGGCCGGTCGGCGGTGGGTGCCGGTCCCGATCGACCGGTGGGGAGCACCGGTCGGCCGTGTGCGGCGACGACGCAGTCCGAGACTTCGAAGCGGAGGACACGCGTCGGGATCGCATGGCTTGCGTCGAGGCTACACAGGGTGCGGTCGCCGGGCATCCGTCCGATGGTAAAGACATGAAGACTTCCAAATCCGCCCTTGAGGGGCTTGTATCCCTAGTTATTAGGAAAGGGCATTTTAGACTTTCGGTTGCCTCCATATAACCCAAGAGGTGAGAGGATGGCAGCCAACTCTTGGAACCCTAGCTCATTTGTTTTTCCCATTTTCCTTCCTATTTTCCTTAGGTTTTCCATAGGACTAGCAAGAGAGCTTCATGCAGAGATCTTGTTGAGAGGGATGGATGATCGGGCAGCTTGCTAGACCTTGTATGAACCTTTGTTTCATGTATAGATGATTCGGCGTGGTTCCTCAAGGTTTGGATGTGTTTTCCCCAGTTGTTCTTGGTGGTGATTTTCGGAGCCCTCTCTTGGTGATTTCTTTGGGTTGTTTTCGGGACCTTTCTCTTCGGGATTTGATGGGGGAAATTTGTGGGAACCCTTCGTGGTTCTTTGGGCTGTGATTCCCCTCCCAAATCTGTGAGTAAAGGTGCTCGATTTTGGGGTATCTTGAGTTCTTGGGTTGGAAGTGCTCTTGGCGGGATTTCCTTGATTCCTCCTTTTTAAACGAGTTTCGGTGGGATTAAACTTGGCTATGGACTCCTCATGAGGTGTTCCTAATATCACCAAAGTCTTGTTCAAGTCTGTCGAGCGATTCGGGAGATCGAGGTTTGGATTTGGGGGAGTTGACCCGCGGGTGCTGTTCATCTCGAGCTGCCCAGGCTACACCGGTCTGACCGGTGCTCTTGACCGGTCTGACCGGTGCAACCCTCGGTGGGATTTTGCTCGGGTGAACGTCTTTGTGTGTTTGCTGTTATCCTGTGGTGCTGCTGTTTCGAGTTTGGGTCAGTTTGGTGGTCGGTTGGTCTGTTTGGTGCCTTGGGGGCTTTCAGGCTGTGATCGGTCTGACCGGTGTGTCTCACCGGTCTGACCGGTGTAGAGCCACTTAGTGAAAGTTGCTCAGTTTCACCAGTAGGGACCGGTCTGACCGGTGGTGCTCACCGGTCTGACCGGTGTGGGTCTGTAGACTCGAGGTTTGGTGTTCCGCTGCGTTCTCGAGTCGGAAGGTTGTGTGTTGGTTCCTAGGTCCAGTGGCACTCCAGTGGCTACGTGGGCTTGGCCAACTTGGATAGTGAGTCGGAGACGTGTGTTGGAAGCCTTGTTCATCTTGTTGGAGTTTCTATCTCCTTCGAGAAGAATTTTTATCGGCTCCCATTCACTCCCCCCTCTCTGGTTCGCCGTTTCGGTCCTTCAAGTGGTATCAGAGCCGGTTTGGGTCTTTGTTGACTCCAACCAGTCTAAGATCCAAGGATGGCGTACCAGGAATGGGGTTCGGGTCCCACACACTTCGATGGCAAGAACTACCAGATGTGAAGCAAGCGGATGGGTGCTTTTCTCCGCGGAAAGGGTCAGATCCTTTGGGATGTCACGGTGGACACAGGCTATGTCCAGCCGATGGACTTCCTCGCTCCAGGATCGAGGGACAGATTCGACGCCAACAATAAGGCGGTCGACTACTTGTTTCGTGCTTTGTGTCGGCCTGAGTTCGATCGGGTGCACACCGAGCACTTGGCTTGTAGGATTTGGGCGGTGTTGAAGGAGGCTCATGTTGGGAATGCCCAGGTTCAGGCACGGATGTATGCGACCTACCGGAGAGAGTACGAGAACTTCACTCATCTCCTCGGTGAGTCCATCGATGCCTTGTTTCAGAGGTTCACGGTGGTTGTGAACAACTTGAGGGCCAATGTGGACGTGCTCCCGTACGATGATCATGATAGAGCGGTCAAGCTCTTAAACTCTTTGGATCGTACGATTTGGGGCGGAAAGTTCGAGGCCATTGTAGAATTGGAGAAGTGTGACACTCTGACGGTGAACGAGCTGTTCTCGATGCTCAAGTCGGCTGAGGTGGATAGGGGCATGACTGCCAAGCTCGAGGGTCCGACTGATTCCCATAGTCTTTCCCTCGTTGGTGGTTCCAAAGGAAAGGCTAACTCTAACCCATCCACCAGGATGTTCTCTTTCTCCTCTTTTATGTCTATGCCAGATGAGAAGTTCGACGAGCTTGGAGAGGACGAGCTGGCGCTCCTAACGAGGCGGTTCGAGAGGCTGCACGCGAACCGCGTGAACATGAGGAGGAACACGAGAACATGCTTCCAGTGCGGCAAGCCGGGACACTTCGTCGCCGACTGCCCGGAGAAGGCCGAGAACAAGGACGGCTACAAGCACAAGCCAAGGATGGACGACAAGTACCGTTCTCGGCGCGACCACAAGAGCAAGCACAAGAACAAGTACAAGGACGAGCGACGATCGAGGAAGAAGGAGAGCCGAGGCAAGGCCCGAGCGATGGTTGGAGCGAGCGACGTCGACTCCAGTTCCGCGTACTCCACCTCGAGCTCGAGCAGCAGTGAAGACGAAGGTGATCGTCGCAAGAACAAGAAGTCGTCCAAGAACACCGAGCGGGGGTGAGCTGCTTCGCGAGAGACGGCTTCTGCACCATGGCGCTGAGCTCCGGCAGCAAGAAGAGCACACAGAGCGACTCGGACTCCGATTCCGACGACGAGGTGCGTGATGAACTTCCCTTCTTGTGCCAGGAGAATGAGAGGCTTGGCTCTTTGCTTGATAACCGTGATGACATGCTTAGAGAGGCCAAGAAAATGAGAAAAGAGCTTAGGGCTTCACTCGAGGATGCTAGGACTAGAGTGGCTGAGCTAGAGACACAGGTGCTTGATAGCAAGCTTGAGATTGATTCCCTTAAGGCTAGCCTCGTTGTTTCGGATGAGGTTGATTGTCTTGATTGCTCCATCTTTCTTGCTGATCTTGCTTTGTTTAAGGAGAAGCATGCCTCCAAGTGTGAGGAACTAGATGTGCTTAGGGTTGAAGTGGCTGAGCTTAAGTCTAGACCTGCTTTGCTAGGTGCTTGCACTTCTTGCCCTGTTTTGCATGCTAAGATTGATGAGATGCATACTTACACTAGTTCACTTGAGGCTAAATTGAAGGAACCCATGCCTACGTCATGCTCTACCTGTGAAATGTATGCTTTGAAAAATTTGGAACTTGCACATTATGTTGATCGTTTGCAGGATGAGAATGATGACTTGAGGAAGTTGATAGGTTGGTTGTCTGGTCATGAGCCTCAGTTGAGGATGATGATCGAGGCGTTTAAGAGGCAGGATGGTGAAGGACTTGGGGCAAACAAGGTTGGTGAGGGAAGTGGAGAGAATATCCCAGAGCCACCCAAAACCCACAACAAAAATGATTTCCCCCCAAAACCTAATCATCTTAGGAACCGACTAGACACAACCCCAGCTCCACCCTTGTTTCCTACACCCACAAATGATCTACAAAAGCCTATTAAGTTTGTGAGCACTTCGGGGAAAGTGTCCTTTGGGAAAGAAAGTGAGAAGGCTAGTGAGGGGAAACCGGTGGAGGAGTTGAGTGGAGAGAAACCTAGTGAGCAGCCACATCCCAAGCCTAAGCCTAAGCTTGTGAGGTTCCATTGTGGCTATTGTGGGAGAGATGGCCATAAGGATGAGTTTTGCTTCAAGAGGAAGCGAGAGGAGAGAATGAAAAAGGAGTGGGCTAACAAGGACAAGTACCACCCTTTCGATGGTGTACTTGAGCCTCGTGTGCAGATGCCCAGGGCCAAGGCGAGTGTGAGGACAGTTCGGGCTTGGGGAGAGCGGAAGGGTCGTTTGAGGTGTTGCTTGCCCGGGTCACACCGGCCGAGGCCGGTGTGGGGCCGCCGTCGGACCGGTGCGAGGCACAGACGGCGGCGGTTTGGGTTTCATGCTCGTACGGGTGCGAGGGTTGTTTACGGGAGGTCGAGGTTCCGGTGGTTGGGGTGGAGAGTTTGCGGGTGGTCGGGTTGCTAGGCGTTCTCCCCCTCGAGTTCACTACGGGGATGGGAGGAGTCGTAGCTTTGAGAAGGAGAGGAGGGACGGTCCACGGGTTCTCTTTCGTGGTTTTGGTCCTCCTCCGGGCGAGAGAGGGTGGTTCCCTCGGGGTGGTTACCGTGGTGGTGTTCGTGGAGGTAGCTTTGGTAGGAGAGATGCTTTGGTTGGTGCTAACCCCACTTTCGAGCAAATGGCTCGGCCTTGGTTTTACTCTTTTGGTACTAACCCCGGTCTTTGAGTCGTTTGTTCGCTCACATGCTCGTTTTTGAATTTCAGGTGGGAGACTTGAAGAACATTTGGTTGATTGACTCCGGTTGCTCGAGGCATATGACCGGAGACAGGGGGTGGTTCTCAAGTCTCGTCCCGGTGGTGACAAGGAGGTATATCACTTTTGGGGACAATGGGCGTGGGCGTGTGCTTTCAGAAGGTGAGATCAAAGTGAGTGACAAGATCACTCTGAGGCGCGTTGCTCTTGTTCAATCGCTGGGGTACAATTTGCTTTCTGTGTCCCAGTTGTTGGTTGAGGGCTTTGAGGTGTTGTTTCGGCCAGGTGGTTCTCGGATTTTGGACTCTCGAGGGGACCTTGTCTGTATGGTCGTTCCCGAGGGTCGGTGTTTCGTCTGATTTTTCTCAGTCTTCGGGTGTGGAGCGTTGTTTCTTGGCTGGTTCTTCGAGTGAGTTGTGTAAGTGGCATAGGAAGTTGGGTCACTTGAGCTTTGACCTTTTGTCTCGCTTGAGTAAACTCAATTTGATCCGAGGATTGCCACGGTTCAGGCTTGAGAAAGAGTTGGTTTGTGCGCCGTGTAGGCATGCCAAGATGGTCGCCTCTTCTCACCCGCCTCTCACCGATGTGATGACTGAGCGTCCATGCGAGCTGCTCCATATGGACCTTGTTGGCCCAGCTCGTGTGCGATCTACGGGTGGGAAGTGGTATGTCCTGGTTGTGGTGGACGACTATTCTCGGTATGCGTGGGTGTTCTTTCTCGAGGATAAGGGGAGACATTTGGTTTTGTTCGAGATCTAGTCTTGAGGTTGAGGAACGAGAGGCACGGAGATGCCATACGAGCTATCTGCCGTGATAATGGCTCAGAATTCAGAAACTCTCGTTTTGAAACCTTATCGTGAGCTCGGCACACTCTGGTGCCTTGAATGCGCTCGTCACGAAGTGTAACAATCTCCTCGGGAGGTGAGCAACGGTCTATCGCTGTGCGAAGGTCGAGGGTTGGGGATATCCTCATCCTTGTAGGTCATCAACACGACTTAGAGCATACCCTGGTGGAAAAGATGGAACACCTGCATGTTGTACACCGCCTCCAAGAACCTCGAGAAGTTGGCGCACAACAACCGGCGGAGGGTCTACCATGAGCAACACGTCGGTGAGCGAGAGACACTCTCGCCAAGCGAGGTCGAGAGTGGGTCCCATGGCGGGGAACGAAACCCGAGCGCGGTGAGCATCACCACGTGCGGGTGTTGCTCGCGAAAGTGTGAAGGAAGGATGCGAGCGCGGCGCGGACTCCGGCGGCTCGACACGCGGTGAGCAAAGAACATCAAGCTCAAGTCAGCCCCACTCTCGGGTGCTCGGGGTGAGAAAGCACGGTGGCGGTCGTGCGGGCGTAGGGGACACTTTGGTCCCAAAAAGAGACCACCTCGTACGGCGGCGGCGTAACGTAGCCCCCACCTCCGCGAGGCCTCCCACAAAATGCGGGAAAACCTCGGTGAAGGGCATCGGTACGAATAGTACCATCGCGTCGATCTCGTAGATCGGTGTTGCGCCATCTGTACAAAAAATTAGGAACTACTCGTTAGATATCCATCGACGTCAATGAGCAAAGGGTAAAATCGGGTAGATGTGAACAAAAATTCATAACATAAAAACCCCGGGGCCCCAGAGAAATTCCCAATTTTCTGACAACTCGATGACATGATTATGCACACTTTCGGTATTCAAAGGTAGATCTAGATTGGATTGAGACCGTCGGTCCACATGCGCGCGATAGCTTGCTCGGGTCTGCGGGGAAGCGAGGGGGAAGCCGCGTGAGCGTGGGTGGAGTGACAAGAACCGGGGGCAAGGGGATTAGGGTTTCGGGGATCGTGCAGCGAAGAGGGACACCATTGTGGGGACGGGTGCGGCGGCCGCACGGTCGAGGCTCTTCTCTGTTCGGGTTGTTTGGCTCCGAGCGTGGCTCGCTCACTGCGCTCCTCCTCCCCGGTGCGCGGGCGGTTCCGGCGCGGATGGGGCGGAGAGACGACGGTGGGGGCGGCGGCCCGTGGCTTGAAGAGGTGGGGGCGGGGGGAGCGAGGCCTCCGGCCGGGTTGGTGTGACAACCCCAGGCATAATTCCGTACTATCGCTTTAAACCACTCCATTTGGTCATTAAGCGATAATAAAGAAGCACCGTTGAGTGTTGTTGGGTTGCGCCGGTAAATCACTTGACATAACGAGAGAGGATCGAACGTATGCATTAAAACTCCCACGAAGGAGAGTCCCGAGTGCCTTACGATTAAACTATCACATCTGTCGTATGGATCTCCCTGGGCCACTACCTCGGTGGGTACCGGAGACCCGACTACTCGGTGGGCCCACAGGACTACCGGCTTGCGCTACACGGCTGAGCGTGGAGCACAAGGACAACACAGGAGTAGTACTCGGATAGGACTCGTACATGTTCCGCACCGTGTAGAGGTCTCCTAGACGTACTCGACTAGTACTCTTTCCCTACTCCGACTTGTAACCCCGCCTCCCGACTATATAAGGCGAGGCGGGGACCGATCTCAGGATCATCTCATCCAATCTCAACTCACGGCGCACTATTGCACCATCCTGTAATCGTGCCCTATCAATCCAGAGCTACGCAGCATACAGGACGTAGGGTATTACGCACCTCGCGGCCCGAACCTGTCTAAATTGTGTGCCACGTGTCTCTTCCTTCGAGTTACCGATCTCGGCGAGTCACATTCATCTACTTCGGGTACTCCCCGTAGTAGGTTGCCGGTCCAAAACACCGACAAAGGCCTAGGCAGTTTGTATCTCCGTTCCTAATCGCCAAGAAGCGCGCTGCAGTCCCCCTGTCAAAGGCCTTAGCGATGCGAAACAAGATTTTATCCGATGAGAAGCTGAGATAGTAAGCACCCATACTTTTATGTTGTAACACCACTCTCATCTGTGTTGCAATCTGCCTTTTTTATGTGACTTATGTATATTTTTTCCGATCCCACACGACAACTTTGATTGACTACAATGTCTTCTGCTCTTTTGATGGCAATGACCTTATTTCATCTTTTGCTGATGACAAAGATGGTGATTCATCACTTTTAGATTTCACTGTTTTTTGTCTTCGGTATGACGATATTATACCCAAGGAAGATTTAATTGGATACCGTATTTTTCTCACGCCTAGATTCTATGTGAGTCTATCTAACTGAAACCCCTTACCTTTTTTCATACACAAATTGGTCTGATGTAGTCATGTAGTAATTTACTTTCTTATGCTGGGTGCAATTCGTGTGCCACATGGTTGTAAATCGGTTTTGCATTTTTTTTATGGTAAAGGATGTAGTCATGTAGTAATCTGGCTTGTATGCTTGTTGCAATTCTTGCGCTCCAGTGTTGTAATTGGTTGCATTTTTATGTTTTTTTTGCACAATACATGGCAAAGGATGTTGTCAGTGTTTTTGAAGAGGACAACAAAACTGAGACTACAGAATTCACCCTACTAACTTACCACCTCGAGAGTGAGCTCGAGAATTACCCCGACTTTGGTAAAGCCAAGATGGTTAGTGATTTTTATACGACCTCATTTTTTATTTCTCTCATGGTTTTTTGCGCATATGTTATGTTATTTGTACACCAATTGGTTTGAAATAAAATCATCACACAAAATTACAAATTTTTATTCTAGTTGTTATGGAGAGGCATTATCTTCCGCATCGACATCCTGGATTCAATCGACATCCTGAACCACGCCATGCCCCAATTTTTGAGAAGATCCCCATCATTAACGCTGCATTTCAGAAGGTCAGCAAGAAGAAGTTCCCTAATTTTGAGAACTGGAGCAGACAATTCATTGATGTCCCGAAGCAAGCCGGACCTTGTGATTGCATGTTCTTTGTTTGGAAATACATGGAACATTGGGATGGTGACAAGCTGCACGTTGAGATAAATCCTGTGAGCTGCTATCCCTTTTCCATCCCCTCCCAAGCTATAGGGTTTATTTTTTCAGCATTTTTGCATGTTTCATTTTTTTCACCTTTTTCTGTGATTATCTATTTTTTCAGTTCAAGGGAAATATCTACAGGGTCAAGCTCATGCACTATGCGATCTTCCACCCGCTGAACCAGGCTGACGTACCTGATGTGCTCGATGTTTACCAGATTGGTGGAAGAAAGATTGCACTAGACAACTCACAATGATTATATTTGTGTTTTTACAGCCTTATCCTAGCTGCTGTGTAACTAGCATATTTGGCCCCGTACGTGTATCACGCTGCGTGTATGAAACTACGTTTTATTTGATGTCATAACTAAGACGCAAAATGTTGTCGTAAATTGTGTGTTAAACAAATGTGTCATTTTGGATCATGTATGTCAATATGGTCAAATAATGCTATATTCAGTTGGTGTATTTTTCAAGATTTATTTTTTTCATTGCTTGTGTAAGGAATTGGATGCCCGTTAGCCTAAGAGGGGGAGGGGGGTGAATTAGGCAACTTAAAACCTTAACCTATGGCTCACTAAATTTTACACAAAAGTAAACTAGAACATACTATCTATATGTGCAACTACGGTTGTTCTAGTGTGAAACTCCCTTCCCAAAAGAAGGTTTGCAACCTATAGCCAATCCTAGCATGATACTACTCTAGGAAAGTAGAGGTAAACCAATATTGCAATAGAGTAAATGCGGAAACGTAAAAGGGGTTGAGACGAAGCAAACTCTTGACACGCGATTTATCCCGTGGTATCGGTAGGCACTAAGCCACCCCTAGTCCACGTTGTTGAAGCACTCACATAAGAGTATTGCTTCCCGGTCACCAAGTCTCTCCCAAGAGCACCACTTGACTCGCCACAAAGGCTAGCCACTTAAGGCACTTGTCAAGCTCCCTTGGTCACCTTGATGCTGCCTCCACTAAGGAGTTTCTCCACTAAGGAAGGGGGTCTCCACGTCCCCCGCACAAAGTGTCCTCGCCGCTCCACACCAAGCCGAAGGGTCGATGATGATTGCCGGTGAGCCACTTAGGCCCCAAGGCTTCCGGCGAACCTTGTACAACTGGATTCACTCAAGAATCACCTCACAAGGTTAGCACAACCTTGCACTCACTCAGCTCTAAGCTAAGCCTAGAACTAAGCACATACATAAAGCATGTACTAGTCTAAGGATGAGCAATTAAGCACTTGGATGGATTGGATATGATCTTCAATGTGTCTTGAACTCCTCTGCACTTCGACACAATCCAGCAATCTCAAATGGGTGAGTGGAGGGGGTATAAATAGCCCAAGGCATCAAACTAGCCGTTGGCTAAAAGCTGCTGAAAAAGGTACCGTCGGATGATCCGACGCTATGCTTTTCCAGGGTGTCTGTTCATCCGGTGCCCCTCCCACGTTACGTAGCCGTTGAGGTTCTCTGACACAACTGCTCCGACGCTATGCACCGACGCTACGTCGGATCATCCGGTGCTGAAGACTCCGCGCTCAAATCGCCTCTGTTAGCTTCCAACTGACCGTCGGATAGACTGACGCTAACCCTGACCAAGGCGTCGGATCATCCGGTGCTGAAGGCTTTGTCTTGGTGCGTCTCTTTATGAATTCAAACTAAGCGTCGGATAGACCGACGGGGTCCCCACTCAGACTGTCGGATCATCCGGTGTTACTGTCTTCCTTGCTCTTCCTCTGCAACTCGTCCGACGCTACTAAATAATGGACCATCGATTCATCCGACGGTACCTAGGGTTTAACCCTATGCACCAACTCGTCCGACGATTGCACCGACCCTTGTATTTGAGGGACTGTCGGATCATCCGACGGTGTCTTCTCTTTTCCTTTTCTTGCTCTGTTTTGACCCTTGAAAAATACACTATCTTCTCAATTTGGCATATGGTTTTCTTGCATCCTTGGACCTAGAAATGTCTACAAAGACATGCTCAAACAATAAGGTTAGTCCCAATGATCATGTTGTCATGAATCACCAAAATCAAACTCGAACTAATGGCATATGAGGCCATGTTCGCTACAGCTTGCCTTTTGCTTTTCCTTTTTTATTTTTATACCTTTGCCAGCAACCTGCACTAAAGCAGGGGGTGTCATGTTGCATGTGAGTGTGTTGCAAACTTTACACACACCAAGTTGCAATTCGGCACGAACCATGTTGTAAATGGTTCTTTCTACAGAGATGTCAATATTAAGTTAAAAGATCATTACCTTTTTTCCTCCACAGAGACATCAGCCAAAAGGACCTTTTTCTATTTTTTGGTGGTGCTGCAAATGCCCAGTCACACTGTTGCAATTTGCACATAACACATGTTGTAAAAGGCCATCTACAGCCCCCTCTGTAAACAAAGGTTTTTTTGACTGCCTTGTGTAACACCCCCCTACGATGTTGCAATTAGCTTGACCCACATGTGGTAAACAGGGGCATTACCAGACCCGCACCTATGTAATGATAATATAATTGGCGGTGCTGCAAATGCCCAGTCACACTGTTGCAATTCGCACATAACACATGTTGTAAACGTTCATCTACAACCCCCTCTGTAAACGACCATCTACAACCCTTACCATGTTGCAATTAGCTTGACCATGGGTAAATGGGGCATCACCAGACCTGCACCTATGTAATGATAATATAATTTAGTATCTTAGCATATACTTTTATAATTCACACATATTTCAAGCAGTAGTTTGTAAGACCTTTTTTCACAGGAAGAAAAACACAAAGAACTTTTATTTTTTTCTTTTTACTCCAGCAACCTTATTTCATCTTACTCCTCATAGTTTATGCGCACAACTCTCCTCGCACTGCTTCTTGTCACCGCCCCACTGACTCCTTGAACACCCTTCGTCTCACAACTTGATTGTGTTTCAACAATGTCATTACCTTGTGGTTCATTTTCTTCGTCCAGATTCTTTCCTTTCTTTGGCCTTCCTCTTTTTTGGGGGGCCCAACATTTTGCTTTTTCGCTCCTTTTTTATTCAGATGCATTTCTTATGCACTGCTTCGATTTGGGTTCAGCGGACATGTCGTGATGTAGTGCGAACCACGCACATGACACCCGCTGCATTCCCTGTCACCATAGTTTTCCTTGTCATATGTGCTGAACGGGTTACCTTCATTATCAGCTTCAACACCACTTTTCCTTTTTCTCCCAGAGGATCTGCCCTTTGTCTTCGATTTGGGTGGCTCAATCAGCAACACCCCCTCACTAAACACCCCTAATGATGGTTGGGATTCAGTGGTTGTTTCATTTTCAGTTACCGACGGGCTCCTTTCAAGATTACCAGGGTGAGCTGATGATGTCATCCTTTCATTTGCTGCTAATCCAGAATCCCCGCCTCTTCTAAACATCTCAATCCCTGGAATAATCCTGTCAAGCTGTCGGTTGGTGTCCTCACATGCACGATCTGACCTACTCCCTGCTCTTCCTAGCTTCATCAATTTGGGCAGCAGGCTTGACATCCGGGTTTTCTCACGGCTTGCTGTTGGACCAATTCTCACGCCATCATGTCGATCCCATGGTACCTTCTGCCTTGCATCACGTGTATACCGTTTCAGTATGTACTTCTCTGGGATTTTTTTGACCTGCAGGTGTGTGAAGGCTCTTATAACATGCATGCAGAATAGCCCTGCATTTTTCAACAATGAACAGATTTATTAGTTAACAAGTCGCAAACAACATCCAACACATGTTGTAATTGTGTGACTACCAGAGTTGTAATTCGTTTTCTGTGTTTAAGCAAAATCTCATGTGTTGTTTTCTTTTTCCAGACCAGAGACATCATACCTGTGTATTCCCACTATTTGCCTTCGCATCTGTATTCACCGTTCTCTTTATCCGCCACGACTTTGAATTCATGTTGCACCCAGCAAAAGATCCCTCCACCTTGTTCATGCTTGACCAACCACCCATTTCACACTTCTGGGTTTGGATCTGGTCTGATGACAAACGCGGTGCTGTTATTGTATTTTTTTTTGTACTCTTGGTATACAGCTCTTGTATACACTCTGCACAGCTGCTCATCAAATTTTGCCTTGCAAGCCCGCACCACCTCAGCCTGCATAAGGAATACATTTTTTAGTTTGATTTCTTTTTCCCCTTACAGGTAATTTGTTCAACCACAGTGTTGTAATTTTGGCCAGTGCAAACAGTTGTAAATGGTACATCACCTGCACATAGTGCGTCTCTCCCGCATCAATGTGGTCAGCGTGATGGAACGAATCTAAGATCCTCCTAGCAAACATGTGCAGGCTAGTGCTCTCATTGACATAACCTTCTTTCAACACCCTATTTTGGCTCTCAGACCGCTGTGTTAACGTCATCCTGCCACAATGCATCCCCTTGAAATAAGCTGCTATCCATCTCTCCCTCTTCTGCCGCACTCATCAATGAGTTTCTTCCACTCAACCTCAAACTGTGTCAGACCTAATTGATAGTTTATTAATGATTCAAGTCTTTCCTTTAACCCCTTATCCTTGTGCTCGATGTATAATTGTTCCAGCTCAAACTCCCACTGTCGTGTGATGTGCCAACGACAGTTCCTGTGCTGAGACTTGAGGAATATCAACCCAATTGCAATTCTCATGGCAGGATTTTCATTTGAAAAAATGCAGAAAAAACATGTAGTCTGATGCAGACATGTCGTTATTGACTACCTATGTTGGTTGCAACGTGCGTGCCCCTATGTTGTAAACAGTTGCAAAACTGATTCCAGAAGAACTCAATCTACCAACTTACATGTAGGGGAATAGCATCAACAGTTTATACGGAAGCATTTTTGTCTTGTTATCAAATCTACTACATTACAGTTTGCAATCAGTTTTAATTTTTCAGAGAAAGCATTTTTTCAAAAGGCTAACCTGTCAGCAGAACATGAGGCTCCTTCCCACCCATGCAACTCTTAAGCGTCTGAAACAACCATTTGAATGACCCTACCGACTCATCAACAATTAGCGCCTATCCAAATGTCACATTCTTCAGGTTGTTGTTGGCCCCAACAAACATGGCTAGCAGCATGCGCTTGCTGTTGGTTTTATGCGTGGTATCAAAGGTTATGTGTGACAACCCGCCTAGGAAAATACCGTACTATTGCCTAAACCAATCCGCTTTGGTCATTAAGCAATAATAAAGTATCATCCTGTCGTTAGTTGCCGGGTTAACGCCCGGTAAATCACTTGGATATCAACAAAGGATCGACAATATGCATTAAAACTCACACGAAGGCGAATCCAGAGTACACTAGCCCAATTAACACAAATCTGCCCCTAAGGGGGTTTAAATAGTATAAATCATTGTTCATGACAGGAAGTAAAGGTTCAGAGTTTGAAAACATCGGAAAATAAATAAATTAGCGGCTCGATAAACATCACAGGAGGCCGTCCGTGATGCCATCACTGGTCGTCATCCACCCATTCTAGCTCCCAGCCGAGTGGAATCTCACCAGGTCACACAACACCTGCACAACAGTTTTAAAGCAAGGCTGAGTATACTAATACTCAGCAAGACTTAACCGTCAGGTGATAACTACATCACCAAACTCTAGACATGAGAGGCTTTTTGACCGATGGAGTTCTTTTGCTGAAGAGCGACAAAGAGTAGGTCCTTACTTTCAATATTTTAGTGCAAGTTCTAGTTGATTACCTTTCCTAGGTGTGCCAACTAATTCAATCAAGAAATGTACAAACAATTAATTCAAGCAGTAAACTTCACCAAATTCCATCATTAAGGGATATCATGGCCAGTTGATTAAGCAGTCTCAGATAACGGTGAGAGGCCGAAAAACGATTGGTTTATAACCTTGCAAGGTGGACCTAAACACACAGAAGAATGTATACCCCAAGAAGGTCCAACAAAAATGAAACGGGGTATACACCGACCAGGCGGTTCCCGTCGATCTTCAGCTCGGGATCGGAACCTACATTCCTTGGTACAAGGCTTACTGGCTCGCCCACACGCGAATGTCCAGGCTCACGCAGGTACCACACTGTTGCAAGCAGGGGGACACATCTCTGTGCCCTAGGGGTAGTAGGGAAAGGTTCCCTTGTCGTGTCAATCGGGTACTAGGCTTACCGGTCCCATTCCCGACAAGTGTTTAGTACGTTCAAAAGCTTAGCCCACGAAAGCCACTAGACCGGAGCACAAATCCCATGCTCTTACCACATGAGCAATCCATTTATAAAGATCTTATGATTCTGACATAAGAACCTATCCTCGCGAGTGACGAACATCACTCGACTTGTACCGGTCCTATAGCATAGCAGCTATCGACCTAGCATTCTAGTAAAAGAACATAGGTACCTAGGGATCATGCATATAGGGTTTCATTCAACTCCTGAAACGTAAATGCACAATCATAGCAACGATAATTGCATAATTTTAAAAACAAGGTTAATGATCCGGGGCTTGCCTTCGCTGGCAAGGTTGGCCTTGGGCCCTTTTGGACTTTGGTCCAGGTCTTGCTCTACAACGACGTGGTGCACGTCTCCGTCAGCTCCTCCGTCTCCTCCTTCCGGCACACGCGTACAGCTACCGTCGGAAAGATCTACACGAGGATGCAAATGCAAGATTTAATTGACGATCTTTAATTTAATTAATTACAAATAACATATGACAACTATGAAGAGTATGGTTGGCCATATTCACCTTAACAAACACACCTTGGTATAATCTTTTTATTAAAGTAATTTCTCACGGTGCTTTATTATTTATTCTTTTTGATAATGGTTCTGTACATATTTTATGTAAACAAAATAATTTAGCTTTCACAAACAGAAAGGGGTTGATCTTTAACATTTTAAAATGATTTACATCACACACATAGGGTCTTTATATGTGTATTTTGATGATTTTCTCATTTAATTTAATATTAAGCTTTAAAAAGGCTGCCATAGATTTTATTCCCAAACAACTTAATAAAATTTAGTGGGATGTGTTATGAAGCATTTCCTAACCTACACAAGCCACTGCACCCACATGCACTCTTAGGAGAGCTATGAATTTAATTATATTGAAAAATAACAAAAGCTAGCTAATGAAGCAAGATTAATGCATACAAAAATAAATACACATCAATATGATTCAAACTTTCTCACACATGATCTATGGTCTAAACCTAAGCTAGGAATGCAACATATACGCCTAGAACTATTATGGATCTTGAGTTATGCATTTACCAAGAAAATTAGGTATATTTCAAGAATAAATATTTCTGATAATTATAAATTGTGATTAATTCACCAGAGGTGCATTTTGGCATAAAACAATAGCATGCAGAAGTTGGGCACAAAAACTTAATTATTTTTAGCTACAAAAATTATTTGGACAGATTCTACAAAAATAGAAAAATAAATCATATAAAAAGATTTACAACATAACTTTGTGCAATTTTTGGTACAGGAGCAAGGCATGGCAAAACACACAACATATTCAAAATGCAGCTACAGAGAACTTGTAGATTTAGAGATACAACAGATCTAGGGTTTTCACATTTCTATTTTTCATGTACAAACTATCAGGAAAACGGTTGGTAGTGCTTCATGAAAGTTATAGGATTTTTCACAACGAATCCAACAAAATTGGGTTTGCATTTTTCTGATTTTTGTACGATTTTCTACGGATTTTACAAGATACAACCAAACTTTTTACTATTAAAGTTTCCACTTTACACCGGGGTCCCTGGACTTCTCTGCAGATTCACAACCATGCCCTCCATTCACACAAAACACCCTGGAAAGAAAGAGGGAGATGCAATGTGGTCCTTGCGCATGGAGGGCGGTGCGGTTCGCCGGAATTGGGCGGCTCCGGCGGTGCCCTTGGCCGAGGAAGAGGTGGGGGAGGACGAGAGGCTCACCATGGCTCGGTTTGTGGCCAGAGACGGGGCGGTACGGCCGCCTGTGAGGGAGGACAACGGTGGCTAGCGGCGACTGCCGCTGGAGTGCTCCGGCGAGGAGGAGGCGCCGACAGTGCAACCAACAGCACGGGGAGGTGGTGTGGGGCTGTGTGAAGTCGCTAGGGTGCTTGGTCGGTGGTGGTAGGGTCGGGAGATAGAAGCTCGCCGTCGGACATCGATGGCGGACCGTGACGGCCGGCCTGCGCGTGGTACCGTGGGTGGCTTTTATAGCCGGCCGGCTCCCTGTTTCCGCGACGACAGGATGCGCCCGCCATAACTCCACAGTACGGCGACAGACCTCGGTGGAAACGCTCGGCAGTGGCACGCGCGATGGACCGCGGGGCACTTGGGGCGGGTACGGCGCGGTAGAAGATGCGGCACGCATTCCCAGGGTGCCGGCGGGAAGGGAACTGGTGGCTCGTGCCTCGAGGCGGTGGGAACCGAGCCAACACGGATGCCGAGGCGGCACGATGCCTGCGCTCGGCGCGGCCAAGCCGGCGGCGAGGGCTCGCCGCCGGCGCTCTAGAGCGCGGCCGATCCGTTATTCAGCTGGTCAACCTTACTTTGGTCGAGCATATCTTCAAAAATTTGAACTGTGCGACAAAGACGGTAGATACGAAAGTTGTAGGTGAGACATCCCTCTACAACATTTGCAAAGGTTGTCCTATGTTTTTCTCGACGGTTTGAGCAGGAACGCCAAGCAAAGTTTGGGTTTTGCAGAGCGTTGATGAATAGTGAAAACTATAGTTGACCAAGTTTTTCGCCCATTTCCACTCAAAATTTGAAATGCCATCCAACATGAAAGTTGTGTCCCTCGAAAAACTGGACAACTTTTATATTGGTAGAATTTGAAGTGTTCAGGTGAATTTTGGAGAACGCGGCAAAAGTTCTAGAAGGACAAGGAGTGACAAGGGGTTTGACTAGGGTTTTAGCTAGGGTTTGACCAAGCTTTGACCACAAAAGTGTGTTGACTTAGATAAGAGTGTCATTAACACTAAGCAAGGTAATTAAACACCTAAGGTGTTACATTATGACATCCCAAAATCCCTGTACTCAGCTCTTTGGCTTGCATGGCTCCAGAAAATGTTTTTGATCACACCAGATTTTAGATCTGCATCCACATCCTAGTAGAAATGCTCGTTGTTCTCCTTGCATTCTCTGAAGAATTGTAGAAGCTTGTTTAGGTCATCTTCTCTTTCTTCCCTTGCTTTTGCTGCCTTCATGTGACCATTTACAAAAAAAAAACATACAACACAACATTTTTTTTCAAAAACACATGTTGTAATTCAGATATGTTTCATGTTGCAATTAGATATACGTTAAAGCTGCAATCTGTTGAAAATAAGGTAAACAACACGTACAGTTTTTTATGTCCTTGTCAGTGAAGCCCCACGTATGCTGGCCATCATACATATCTGACATCACGTTCAACGCCGCCTGGTGCGGAACCCCGTTCTTTGTCATTATGTTAAATATGTTGCTAATGCCATCCTCCATGTGCTTGTGGGTGTGCATATACCTCGTCATCCTTGCAGATGGTTCCAATTTGTGGTTGTGTGCTTCCTGTACATGGTCAAAGTACAAAAAATTGTGCTTCACATCCTTTTTGACCTTCACATAAGCTGGGCAGCCGCATCTTCTCGACCCCTTTTCTGTTTTTGTTGGCTCCTCTTTTTTTTGGGATCATGCCACCCTTCTCTGCTGCAAACCCAATGGCTGGTTTCCTTGCTTGTTCTTGCTGTTCGCAGACTGAACCCAGAAAGTTTTGCATAGTAGTCTTTGTAAGACAAGTAAGCATCATCCTTTGCGGAGAATTGTTGGCCCACTCTCGGCACAAATACAGCGGCTATAGCAGTATCCTGTTACCACAAAGGGAGAACACATGTAAAAATACGACACCATCCTTTATTTTTTAAATTGCCCCCACTATTTTTTAGGCACAATAAATCATTTTTTCTTAATCAGTTCAAGTGGCTTTGTTGTAATTAGGTATGGTTCTCTGTTGCAATCTGCTTTTTAAATAATGAAGGAACTACTACTTTTTTCCTCCTGCTCATAGGTGCAACAGAAACACAACTAATGTTGTAATTAGGTATGGCTCACTGTCGCAATCTGTTTTCAACAATGAAGGAACTGCTACTTTTTTCTCCAGCACATAGGCGCAACAGAAACACTACTAATGTTGTAATTAGGTATGGTTCAATGTTGCAATTTGTTTTCAACAATGAAGGAACTGCTACTTTTTTTCTCCAGCACATAGGTGCAACAGAAACACTACTAAATGTTGTAATTAGGTTTGTTCACAGTTGCAAATCATTACCAGTATCCCAACTCCCCCCCTTTTTCCCTACTCACTGCTGCAATCAGATTTTTTGCATCTAATCATTGCACAAGCATTCAATAATCCAAACCCCACAACTACATCTAGTTTGAACAGGGGTAGTTATGATGAGAGTAACTAGTGGGATAAAACAGCCTTTCTGCATCCAGTGTCACCAGATCCCCCGGAGGCAACGCAGCTGGCGGCGTGAGCGTCGACGTATGATGGAGGGGATCAGCAGCAGATCCGGGTGGCGTCAGCCGCGCAGGAGCTGGACCCGCACCTGTTGAGCTCGAAAGAAGTAGATGTGTCGACAATGGCGCTGAACCACCTCCATGGTCTTCGCAATGAGCACTCTCCGGTCTGCCCTGATGATTTTCGTCACGCAAGCGCCCAGCAATCACCATTGAACGAATCAGTGCATCTGTACCCGGAAGTATCATCGGGACGGGCGAACCAAGGTCGATCTGCAACGGCGGCCCCATAATCCGCAACTAATCCCGGAGTTTTTTGAGGGTGGCGGCGCGGTGGTGGCGACGGCAGCGAGGCGGCTGCCCCGAGAGAGTTGGACGAAAAGCCGATTAGGTTCGCCCCCCAAGGTGTTTTTTGTTTGGATTCCTTTCCCTTTTTCTCTCCCCCGAAAGTCAACTTTTGTACCGACACCAACGGTTGCAACAAGGGCATACAATGTGTTGTAAATGCACGCCATCACGTTGCAATCTGCATCAGGTTTGGGACCCGGATGTGCGCGGGGAGGGGGCAATTAATGAGGCCGCGATCTTTCTTTCTTTTTGCTCGCGCCGAGGGTAACCATGGTATATCTAGTGTTGTAAACGCACGCGAAGGAATGTCGCAAATTGAGCCAGATTCGCTCCCGGATGCGGGGGGGGGTCGTGGGGGTGGCAATAAATGAGGCCGCGGTGGGCTGCGGTCTTTTTCTTTTTATTTTGTTTTGGCCGGTTGGTGGGGGAGGGGACGCGCGCGCTTCATTTTGTTGTGGGCCGGACACTGGCGGAGGCAGACAGGGTCTGTGCAACCTAGATACAAGTTGCACCTTGTTGCATTTTAGCCTCGCCCATATGTATATGTATATGTATATGTATATGTATATGTATATGTATATGTATATGTATATGTATATGTATATGTATATGTATATGTATATGTATATGTATATGTATATGTATATGTATATGTATATGTATCCTCACATCTTTATCTTCTTTTCCGAAGCCTTTCGCCCATATTTTTGCTATGAATACCAATCTGAATTATAAATAAAACTTTACCTGAAAATTGAACGAATCTTCGGACATGGGTTGTGTTCAAGGAATAAGATGATAAAAAAATGTTTATGGTTTCGGGTATGGAATCCGGCAATGAATGGGGCATTCAATGTGAAATTCCCATTACCGAATATATGATGAGGCTAGCAATAAAAGATATAACATCAAGGACATGATCATTGCTTGAAATTAGATCTCCCAAGAGAGTAAAGTCCTAACCCAATTCATCATGCTAAACAACACTTCTCGTGGAGTATAGGATAGGCCTTGTACAGGATAGACTTCTCTTATAGTTAGGCCTTGTACAGGATAGACTTGCCTCTCGACTTGGAGAAAGAAATTGCTAACCTTCATTGCAAGGGGTTTTCATATTTTTCAGAAATAAATACCTCCAATATTAGTATTACTCAAAGCATATCCAAAGTAAGGTCCTATATCAAAGTTGAGTATGGATACTTTCAAAGGTAAACTTCCACTAAGCACCACGGTAAACAATTATTCACAATGCTCATGCTCGAATAATAAGGACAAAAGAAAAACATAACAAGTAAAAGAAACAAAAGACTTGCATGACATAAAATATATAAGACTCTTTTTATTTCTTTTTCTTTACTCAACACTAATTTAAGACACACCACAAGCTAAAAAAATTTAAAAACACGACTCAAACTTGACTCGACTTTAAGACTTGACCTTCCACCACTTGAGCAAAAAGTTTAAAAGAGCTAGCTCCCCCCATGCTTAGATCTTACAACGTCCTCGTCGTAATTTTTTTTAAGAGGAACAAGAGGGATAAAAGCTAGCTACTACACCTAATGAAACTTGCCACAAGAAGAGCACCACTCATTCAAGAAAAATTCAGCCTAAACCTTACCCTTCCTAATTTAGTAATTGCTAAAAGGGTCAGCAAAGATAGGAAATAAACCGAGTCGTGTCCCAGAGAAAATCTGGCATGAACTGGTGCACAGGGGTGCTGGGTCGGTCGGCATGGGTCGGCCGGCCTACCACCTGGTTTTGGGCCCCTGTGGCCCATCTTCTGCAGGCATCTGTGTTTCGTGCATACTTGCCTATGCTGTGAAAAGGTCCAACTAAAAATCGCGAAAAGCACTTGATAAAAATAAGAAAAGAAAATGAAAATTTATTTACAGAAAAGTTACCTTGTTTTACGTCTTAGGCTTGACGCTCGAGCTCGCCCTCCATGGTGTATATGTCAATGTAGTCGATGGGCATGACGTCGGGCTCAGGAAAAACCTTTAATCGCTGTCCATTAACCACATATTGGTCTCCTTCTATATCCATAATCGTTACCGCTCCACTTGGCAAGACCGAGTGGACGACATATGGTCCATCCCATTTACTTTTCAATTTTCCTTTCCCGAATATCTTGAACTTTGAGTTAAAGAGGAGGACCTTGTCGCCTTCTTTGAATTCCTTCGGTTGAAGTCTTTTATCATACCATCGCTTCATCCTTTCCTTGTAGATGTTTGCACTTTCATAAGCTTTAAGCCTCATCTCTTCTAATTCACTTATTTGAATTCTCCGTTTGATTCTCGCGGCATCCACATCAAGATTCATCTCCTTGATCGTCCAATATGCTTTGTGCTCTAGTTCCAAAGGCAAATGACAAGATTTACCATAGACTTATTGATATGGTGTCATACCTATTGGTGTCTTATGTGCCGCCCGATATGCCCATACTGCTTCGTCCAACTTTTTTGAACAATCTTTACACTACTAGGAATTTACCCTTAGAGCACTAATTTTTTTTGAAACACAACATATTTGGTTGCAATATTTGGTTTTATAGCAACCAACGTATTAATGGGTTGCAATATCTGGATGTTATGGCAACCAAAAATGTGGGTTGCGTTTGTCAAAACAGTCGTTGCAACAGGTTGGTGTTAATGCCACGGTGAAAATGGTGGTTGCCTTTATGGGTAACTATTGCCACAACTAATTGTGCATTGCGACAGTATCGATTTAGTGTTGTGATAGATGTGTGTTTCATGCCACGAATAATTATTTGGTTGCGAATAGGCACGTCTATGACCACGATGAAAGAACGTTGTCTACAACATAACCTTTGTTGCAATAGCTCATGTGGTTGTTGCATCCAGCAAGCACTTCATTGCATTTGATGTGTGTTTGTTTCCACGAACATGTAGTTGGTTGCGAATAGGCATGCATGTGGCTACGATGAAATAATGTTGTTTAAAATTTAACCTTGGAAGCAATAGCTCATGTGGCTATTGCATCCAGCAAACAGTTCATTGCATTTGATGTGCATTTGTTGCCACGAACATTTAGTTGGTTGCTATTTTGCCTACTTGTGGCCACGATGAAATAACATCATCTAAAACTTAACCTGTGTTGCGATAGCTCATGTGCTTGTTGCATCAAGAAAACAAATCATTGTGTTTGATGTGTGTTTGTTGCCATGAATATTTAGTTGGTTGCAATTATGCATGCTTGTGGACACGATGAAATAACGTTGTCTAAAAATTAACCTTTGTTGCGATACTCGTGTGCCTATTGCATCGAGAAAACAAATTGTTGCATCAATTAGCTTCTATTGCCACCAATGAATTATGTGAATTCATTTTTTATACTTTGGAAACTAAATTATTTTTTACTATTTTAATTGCTGGTACGACTACACATTAGGAAGTAATTTGTTTCTTTCGTTTTTTTACTAAATATTGTACAACATTTTAAAATAACCACCATAGTTTATCACTAATATTTTCACATTGGCTACTTACATGTATATCAAGTATCACTTTCATACAACCTTATACAAACATAACTCTTTAACATCAGAACAAAATAAAATAATTATTTTGCAGCATTAAAGATTTAATATTTATTCAACCTCCAATACATAAAGTAGCTTTGCAGCAAAAAAGAAAAATTATCAATTGGAGGCACTAATAACTAATAGTGCCTGGCCTAAGAACAGTTCCATAACCTCTTCATGTATAGTTCAGTTGTGCTTCTAATAATCTTCTTCTTCATCCAGATTCCTTGAATATGCAAATTTTGGATCACACTGATTGCACAATAGAAACTACAAGCTGATTGCTACTCTGAAGCACTTGAAAGCTTACTGCTCTGCCACTATAATAAGAAAAAACAAAGTTAACATACAGTTGATGTCCAGCTAGAAATTGAGATCTAGTAATGTTGAGTTTAAATACATCTTGCTTATCTAACCTGGAAATTTTTTTTGCAAAATAACGAAAAGGAACCTGAGCAGAAAAAATGCTATGTAACCTTCTAGATGGACACTATTGAACCAGGGTGAGTAAAGGCATTAAACACATCTATATATGAAGATAAAACTAATGCTCTATTGGCGTTTGGCTTCTCTGACCAACAACTCTTTTAAATCAGTAATAATGTAATAAATATTGAAGAGATGAACAAATATATATGTTCTATTTAATGTACTGAATTCCTGAACACGTACAAGCTTATAGGCTTAAGCGTATCTGCATATTTAAGGAGAATGTACTATATACAATCAAAATGAGTCATGTTATGAAAAATGAATTCAGTTTGCACATTAGAGTAGACTGTAATATGAATTCAACTTGCCATCTATAGATCTTGGGAAGCAAACATACACATTCATCAGTTACTCCTCATGGTCATGTGTACTCCCTCTGTCCCAAAATGAATGTCATTCCAGAAATTTTAGGACAGATTATTAAGGAGGTAAAATGACCTTGATTACCCCTTTTTATTTGCCATATTAGGTGTTAAATGATTGTTGCATGCCTACATGCACATGCACGCATGCCAAATTAAGCAAAACGTCATTCTTTTTGGGACAAATTTTGGATCCTAAAATGTCATTCTTTTTGGGACGGAGGGAGTAGGTCTTTCTACTCTTAACAACTCACAGAGGTCTGCAGAACGGACACCAAGAGGTTATCATCAAACATGACTGAGACAAAAATATAAACAATCATATCTACCATTATTCGATGACTGCCTGGGTTAGAAAATTGATCGGTAGATGGAGTGTACTTATACTACCTGTCTTTACCTGGTAGTTGGACTACTCATCATAGTACAAGAGTACCTGTCTTTACGTGTAGTAGGGGACCCGGGTTAACATGGCAAGATTTATTATCTTGCAAATGGTTCAAGAAATCTCCAAATACATAATACAATGTAAAAAATAATAGTCTACCTGCTCATACTGCCCCTGTACCCGAACCTAAGAATGCACTTCTAGTTCAATATTGCAATTATGGCTTCAACCACACATTCCATCCCATGATGGGTTAAGAATAATTTATTTTGCTTGCCTGTAGTTTTTGTTGAAGGAAAAACTAGATTGTTGCTCTGAAAGGTAGGGATCAATTAGTATACCGTTCCTTGAAGAGGAATATACAATCACCAGAGAATAGGGATCGCAAGGAGAGGGCCCTATCTGGGGCAGACTAGAGACCGTAATGGTGAGTAGGCCCGCGCCCCCAGTTTAGGTCGTGGTTGCCGGAGTCGATCTGGGCGCCGAGTCTAGTTTATCCATACGCCCGCATAGGCAGGTCGTGGTTGTCTGCATCGATCTGGAATTGGGTGGAGATCCTCCCGAAAGCTAGAGAGAGGCGAAGGAGAGAGGTAGTGGCAAGGTGTGGCGTGGGAGGACGGGGGGCGGCAACGGCTCAGGAGGATGGAGGACGACGACTATGAAGGAGGAAGAGAAGCAGCAGCCAGTGGGAATGGGTGGACCAGCGAACTGGAGGGCGAGCGGGTCCAGCCATACGATGGCCGCGGGCAGCATCGGAAGGAAGGGTCGGCATTAGAGGTAGGGCGGCCATCGAAGTGAGGGCGGGTTTCTGTGGGGGGAGGGGGTCATGGAGTGGCGGCAGCCATATGGAGTGGGTTCACGAAGGTGGAAAATAGATTTGGACTAGGTTTGGCAGTGCCAAATTATCATTCTACCCTTACCTAAGTGAAGATGTTCTAGAATATGTATGGACAAAAATGTCATTTCGCATCTAAATTTGGTTGCAGCGGGATGATGCCCGCCAAAGTTTTCGGTGCAGCAGGAGATGCACACACCCACATGAATATTTTCTTTTTTATGATACTAAATAACATTAGGATCGAATTTTGGGATAATAAATGAATTCAAATGAAAAAGTCGTCAACAACAAAATTGTAGAAATCATTAAAATCTACAATTATTATTTAGGCCAACTTTTCATTTGATAATTTTTGAATGATTCAAATTTGGATTTTTAAATTTTGACAGCCCCAAACAAGTTTTTGAAGCCTTAAATGGTCTCAAACGAAAAAGTTATGAATACCCAAAATTTTGACGGCTCCAAACAAGTCAAATTTTGAATTTTGAAACAATGACACATTCACGCTAGTATTTCATTGAAACCATTTAGAGTGTCAAATACTAGTGTGAAGGTGTCATTCTTTTAAAATTCAATGTTTGACTTGGTCAAACTTTGTAAAACTTTGACCTCGGATGAAAAACTTTTGAATACAAAGGTGTTAGAACTCATTAAAATCTACTATCATTATATAGATCATTTTTCCATTTGATAAAGTGTTAGTAAACACTACTCACAAAATCATAGATCTCACATAGAGTTTATGAAATTATGTGAGAGACTTGTCCATTTAGAACTACACCTTCCTAAAACTTTCTTAGATGCAAAGATGACATAAATAAAGTTTGTAGATCTTGATTATTTATGAATTTTGTGTATTCCTTACTTTCCAAGATGAGATCGTCTAGGGCTTCGAAAACTAGTTTGGTGGTTTTAAAATTTAAAAATCCAAAATTTGACTCATCCAAAATTCGTCAAATGAAATTTTGACCTAAATAACAAATATAGATCTTGATGAGTTTAACAAACTTGGTATTCATGATGTTTCAATTTGAAATAATTTAGGGTACCAAATACTAGCGTGAAGGTGTTATTGTTTTAAATTTCAAAGTTTGACTTGGTCAAACCTTATTAAACTTTGACCTCGGATGAAAATTTTTTGAATACAAATATGTTAGACCTCATCAAGATATACAATCTTTATATAGGTCATTTTTTCGTTTGATAAAGTGTTGTAAACGCTAGTCACGAAAACATGGATGTGACATAGATCAATTTTGAACTAAACTTTTCTAACATTTTCTGAAATGCAAAAATGACCTAAATAAATTTTTTAGATCTTGATGAGTTGTTAATTTTGGGTATTCATGACTTTTCAAGTTGAGACCATCTAGAGATTGGAAAATTAGTTTGGAGGAGTTAAAATTTATAAGAATCTAAAATTTGACTATTTCAAATTTCGTCAAATGAAAAGTTTGCCAAAACACCAAATGTAGATCTTGATGAGTTTAACAAGCACTATACCACATCACCTCTATGCCAACGGATGTTAGTCGTTATAAGTAGGATAGTACCGAGCAACCATTTGGTATATCAAGTTATAACAAGCAACTATTAGTCGGTATATTAAATTGATGTGCATTTGAACCGTCCGTCGGCACAACTCAATATATACTTCGAACTGTCGTCGGTATACATGTACCAGGCCCAATTTGCTCGTGGTATTTTAGTTAACAGAATATGTTTGCATGTTAATCACTATTTCTTATATCTTTTTATATGGCTTGTTTTTTCCACATAAATTAAGAATAAAAAATATCAAATATATTCAAAAAAATTGATACTCATAACTTCATTTGAATTGTAGAAAATATCAAATATGTTTAAAAAATTTGAAACCCCTACATGCCAACTTAAATGTTGTTTACTAAATTTAGAAACTCTATTCGCATACTTAAGATAATTTATTTTATTTACATGTTAAGACTGCCTTAATTAGGTGAAAATGATGAAAAAACTAAACATGCCACCTATGGGCCCTTTTCGGCCCACCCACGTAACATGTCGGCCCAGTTCTTTCAAGCCGTTGATGCATCCGATCCGATGGTTGCTGGCTCTTTGAAGCCCTAGTCCTCCTCCGCATCCCCCGCCACACACCCGCACCCTATCCACACAGCACAACCGCCGCCTTCATCCCATCGATCCAATCCTCTCCCCTCCCTCGCCCACCTCCGTCCGTGGCGGCTCCACCGCTCCAAGCCGCCTCTAGGCTGCCGGTCCCACTGCGCCGCAGTCCCGCACCCCCACCAGGACTTTGCATCGTCGGCCCCATACCTACGACGAGCCTCCACGATGCTGGTTCCGCGTCTCTGCCGGGCTTACGCGTCTGTGTCGCACCGCCGATCCTGTGCCCCCGCCGAGCCTTCGCACCGCCCGCCCCGCGCCCTTGATGGGCATCCATTCGTGGGGCTTCCTATCTGAGTTGGGGACGCGATCTACTTCGTCTGCCAGAGGAGGCCGAGATTGCCTCCACCCCACCGGCACTTGGAATTAACTCTCTGTCGTGCTCCTCACCCACCACGAGAAGCAAGCGCCAGGTAGCCTGTGGTGCCGCGAGAAAAACAGAAGTCAAGTCATGGATACTGATTGGTTTTCATTCTCGAAACAACCAGCACTTCCATAAATTTGTTGAAAAATTTCGTAGATCTGAACATGCAGAGTGTTGCCGGCATATTTTGTAGATCTCAACCAGCTCTTGGTGCTTGAATCGACTTATCCCAGACTGCCGCTTCTCTTCGTGCAGCTCCCCTACCATGTTGTTTGCTTATAGAATGTGAAAAAAGGGGTAAAATGGATTTGTTATTGATGTCGCAGGAACAGAAGATTTGGACCAGGATTCAGTTCGGCAAAAACAACAAAGGAAGCTTACTGTCTCACCGAGCATTCTAAGCTGGAGTGCGCAGTTGAAGCTATGCCCTGCTAAGCTAACCTCTGCGCTTCTATTTGCATCTAATTGTTCCTTCCTTAGGATTCTGTAAAATATTAGTAATCAGCTAGTTTCCCACAGGTGTGCCAGACACTAGAGATGTTATTTTAGTACCGACGTTTCCATGCCCACACAGTATGCTTAAGTATGCTTTCCATTTGAACTATAGAGTGTAGTATGTTTGTGTGAAGCATTGTTACGGTAATTAGCATGCCCTTTAATTTAGTAATCTTTGCTTTTTCTGATTGTGAGCATATTCTGATCATTGATATGGTTGTTAGATTTCTAAATTAAATTTATTTGCCGAGCTTCAATCAGAAACGAATGACACATGTTGGCTTGCTGATTTTCCTTTTTATTGTCATTGAGAACGCATTCTGAATCCTGGTGTCCTGAGACTACTTTCATTATTGGGTGCCCTACATTTTTGAAATGTGTGATTTTGCCTCTTGTTTCATAGTATTGTAGGCTGTGGACGCGATAGTGTCAAGGTCTCTAGGAGACTTATTTTATTTTCCTGTGCACAATATCCAGGTGATGCTTATATTTTCCTGGTGTTTGCTTGCCTCTGGTACAAATGAACCTGACAGTATTTTTTGCCAAGCCCAGCGGGAATGGCGGAGCAGCGGCTGCCACCGCCCAGTGCCATCTCCTTCCTTTTTCTCCCTTCCATCTCCAGCCAAGATGACTTCCTATTATCCTGAGCGACTCATCCCTGGATAGGTCAGTGTGGCTCTATCTGTTGTTAGTATATTGTCGATTTCAGCCATCCTCTATAGCTGTACTACCCCATGAAGTGGCAGCATCACTTGGTAGCTGCAGCTATAATGGTACTTTGATGCCTTATTGCTCTGATCAAACTAGCTACAAGAAACAAATGTAGTTAATAAGTTTTTCCACAAGTTTATCTCAGTGCTACTAAGTTGATGGTTTTTTTAAAAAAGTAACAAATTTATCTTCTCTGCTTACATATAGTTTTTTAGCTATACCAAAAGAGGTCAAGCGAATGATAGATCCCATTTATTTCAAAGATTGTTAAAATGTTATGCCTATGCTTACTTTTTGTGTTGTGAGTTGTAATGCATTGACCTTTCTAGCGCACGAAAGGTAACTAAAATGTTTACTCTACAGTACGACAACAATCATGTTCTTTGAAATGCTAAAAAAGTTCAGTATTGATAATTACAAATTCATATCTGCGAGAACATATCCTGGACATAAAAGCAGGGTATACTGTGACTATGACCTGAAATTAAATTCTGTACTAAGAGTGCACCTGTAACTTTTGTCAGCATAAGGATTTGAAATTTGGTGTTACTTTGCTGTACAATACTAGGACATGACATAAAATTAGCTGATTAGTACAACTTTGCACACTTTACTGTCTTACACACAATGTTTGAAGAGGAGCCGAAATAATTAAAGCACTTGATTTTTCCCTCAAAATTGAATGACATTTGATTAGCAATTATTTTTGCATTGTTCCTGTATATGCAAAATTACTTATTGCCTGCATGTAAAATGAGTTAGTATTGTTGTAAAATACCTTATTGCTGCTCTGACCATCCTCTACTGGTGGAATTATAATTTGAGAATTAGACTGTGAAATAGAAGATGCTCACCAAGAGTCATCACCCTATTTTGTAAAAGAACCATTGTAGTTATACGCAATGCAACCAGTACAGTTTCCCTATGCCACATCTCATGGGTTTTCTGTACCACATACTAGATGCTTCCATATTTAATATTTTTTCTTCTATATATTCGCATAGCACACAATGATCTAATATTGTGCCATTCTTGTAACTTATCTTTATTTCTATTTCACCCAGCATGCAGTTAGTTTCTAGTTCTTGTTTTAAGCATCCGTTTCTTGATTGTGATTTAATCCAGTTTGGCCTCTCCACATTTGCACTTTGCGCAAACAGGTAGTTGCTACTGTGTGCTGTTTTCCAGAGCTGAATATGCTTGAAATTGTTTGATCTCAGTTGCTCTTGTTCAATGATTGCTAATACTCCATGAATTTAATCATATATGTTTTCAGGAATCGCAGAAATGCGGACAGCCAAAACAATTAGAGAAAGCTTCCATGGCTGCAAGTAGATGGCCGGCACCAACAAGAATGACAAGTTGCTCATGGGCGATGGAGCAACCAACTTACTTAGTTCTGGATCATTTTTTATGGTAAACAATGCAGTGAACTTAGTTAAATATGATGGCCTTATTTTGTTAGTTGTGGTCTTGTTCTTTAAACCAGAATGTTGGTCGTTGTGTGATACTTCAGTTTAAGACAAAATTATACTTCTGTTTGAGACAAAATTATTATTAATGAATGTATCAATTATTATTTGTGATATTCTCAACCAACGAAAATAATTGAAAATCTAGTATCATTTTCACCTCATTGCGATAGACTAATACACGACCATTGATTTGGGTTGCAATAGGCTTTAATGCAACCATCTTTAAGTGTTGCGTTATCATATTATCTATTACTACCAACAATTGTTTGTTGCATGTGCCCTCTATTGCCACTAACACAAATTGGATGCAACTTCTATGTATTACCTCGAAGAACTGTTCGTTGCATTATAATGTCAACTATTGCATGTGACCTTTGTCACCACCAACACGAATATGTTGCAATCTACATATATTACCTCGAAGACTACTTCGTTGCATTAACATATCATCTATTGACCATATCTGATATGTTGCAAGAGCAATGTAATGCAATGGATCAAACTTCGTGGTAATATGACCATATGACCACATAGTTTTCGAGTGGCAATACTTTTCTATTGCAACACATTCATTGGTGGCAACCATGGAATATTGCAGGCAAGTGTTTATTCGCATTAGAATCTACGACAACCAATCTAATCATTGCAATATTTGTTCTTGCAACCAAGTATTGGTTGCATAAGGCTATGTCGTTCGTTGCAAAATTTGATCTTGCAACGAAGTGTTGGTTGCATTAGGCAAATTTGTTCGTTGCAATGTTTGTTCTTGCAACCATGTATTGGTGGCAATATAATTTCTTGTTCGTTGCAATAGAAAAATCTTGTCGGTGCGGAAAGTAGTCCCGACACTAACTAGTGAGAGTGCTGAGATCTATCTCTCGATGGCTGGCGCTAAGCAACACGATGACACGGTTTTATCCTGGTTCCGGCCGTGGGCCGTACGTCCAGCAGGGGTGCGCTCGGGGCGCTGTATTGCGTTGCACCGTAGTGCTTGCAGACGGGAGATACAAGCAAGGCGGGAGAGGAGGGGTAGCCTCCAGGTCCCTGAGGTTTGATTGAGGCGAAGTACCAATATCGTGGATGTGGGCGGAAATGTGCAAGTGTGCTGCTGTCCGTCCGTCCCTCCAGCCAGGGGACCGCTGTGAGACCAAAGCAAGCTAGTGGTTCCAAAGTGGGAAGAGGCAAGCTATGTGTGAACATAGGAAGAGAAGATCAAAAAAGGGGGAAGATTGATCTAGGGGGAGTTTGGATGATGGTAAGCATCCAAGCAAGTGTAAGTGGTTCTAATTTTGTCAATTTTTGCAAATTTATGCTTGCTTTGCTTGTGTTGTCATAAATCATCAAAAAGGGGGAGATTGTAGCGAACATGGCCCCATTTGCCATTTGTTCGAGTTGATTTTGGTGATTCATGCTAACACAAGCAATGTGACTAACCACATTGTCTAGCATGTCTTTGTAGGCATTCCTAGGTCCCATGAATGTTATCACAAGTTAACATACCATGCCCAAACTAACATGTCATACCACAAGTTAACACACCATGGACATGTTAGGTTACTTATAGAAAATTTGAGGACTTAGTATATATTTTGAGACTATAAGTAATGGCATGTTAGAAGCAAAAATCCAAATTGAAGACGCGAAGAAAAAGAAGGAAATGGACACCGTCGGATGAACCGATGATACCTAAATAGCAACCGTCGGTGCAATCGTCGGACGAGTTGGTTCGCTAGGGGAAACCCTAGGCACCGTCGGATGAACCGATGGTCCAATTTCTAGTAATATCGGACGAGTTGCAGAAAAAGAGCAACGAAGACAGTAGCACCGGATGATCCGACGGTCTGAGTGTGGACACCGTCGGTCTATCCGACGCTCAGTTTGAATCAAGACAGAGACACGCCAAGACGAAGCCTTCAGCACCAGATGATCCGACACCTTGGTCAAGGGGAAGCGTCAGTCTATCCGATGGTCTTGTGAAAGCTAACAGAGACGACTTGGTTGCGGGGTCTTCAGCACCGGATGATCCGACGCACCGTCGGTGTATAGCATGAGAGCAGTTGTGTCAGAGAATCTCAACGGCTATGTGACATGGGAGGGGCACCGGATGAACCGACGCCTTGAAAAACCTAGCATCGGTTCATCCGACGCTACCTTTTTCAGTGGCCGTTAGCCAATGGCTCTTTGGATGCCTTGGGCTATTTATACCCCCTCCACTCACCCATTTGAAGTTGCTGGATTGTGTGGAAGTGCAGAGGAGTTCAAGACACATTTAAAATCATATCCAATCCCATCCAAGTGCTTAATTGCTGATCCTTAGACTTGCATATGCTTTGTGTATGTGCTTAGTGCAAGGCTTAGCTTAGAGCTGAGTGAGTGCAAGGTTTTGCCAACCTTGTGAGGTGATTCTTGAGTGGATCAAGTTGTACAAGTTTCGCCAGAAGCCTTGGGGCCTAAGTGGCTCACCGGCAATCGTCATCGACCCTCCGGCTTGGTGTGGAGCGGCGAGGACACTTTGTGCGGGGGACGTGGAGACCCCTGTCGGTGTTTAAACCTCTCGACCTCCATG
The DNA here is from genome assembly GCA_947561735.1 of Cenchrus americanus. Taxonomy (NCBI): domain Eukaryota; kingdom Viridiplantae; phylum Streptophyta; class Magnoliopsida; order Poales; family Poaceae; genus Cenchrus; species Cenchrus americanus. The sequence goes on along the minus strand of OX387239.1, from coordinate 252,417,884 downwards.
GGAGGTACTCGCAGCAAGGTAGAAGGTGAGGAACGCCATGATCTGGAACCCGAAGGTACGCGCGAGGACACAAGACACAAGATTTAAACAGGTTCGGGTAGCCGGAGTAGCTACCGTACGTCCTGTTTGGAGTAGTATTGCGCCATGCGCTTGGGTGTTGTTCCCCGGAGGGATTGTGGATGTGCGGCTAGGTACCCGGCCCTCCTTTATATAGTCTAGGGGGCGGGAACCTAGTCAGTTACAAGGTTGGAGTCCTAGTAGGATTACATGGCACAAGTCCTAGTAGGAGTACAAGGAAATTCTAGTAGGAATCTATCTTCTACTCTTCCTCCTTCCTTGCATGAGTACCCGAGGTGTATGCCCGATAAGCCCGCGAGCACGTTGGAGTTGAGAGTAGTAGTTCGAGTAGTCTTGAAGCCTCTTCGAGTAGTTCTTGTGCGTCCTCGAGTACTGCTTGTAGAAGTCTTCAATAGTACTTAAACTACCGCGAGGCTGGAAGGTGGTCCTGCTCATTTGTCTTGAAGTCGAGATTTATATGGAAGTGTGATTGCAAAATCGCACTCCATATGGAGTAGCCCTCGAGCCTTAGGTTGAGTTGTAGACTCTGGCTGAGGGTCAATCTTAATTCTGCTTCCGTCTTGAAAAAATCAACTAATGAGTGTAGCCTAGCAGCCCCCGAGCCTTGGAACGATTGAAGAATCAATCCAAGGGTCTTCAGTGTTTGCGGAAGTCATCATCTGAGTACACTTGTAGCGTTCATCCCCCGAGCTCGTCGCCAGGTGAGCCGTAGGAACCACGTCGAGTATTTGTTGGTGCTGAGCCCCCGAGCTAGAGAGCTAGCGGAGACTACTCGAGTTGTCATCGAGTAGTAATTTGGTGCATAGCCCCCGAGTTGGGAACTAGCCGCGCCGGTGGAGGTACGCGGAGCGTACTGGAAGTCGTCGCCGAAGCTTGACCTGAAAGTAGAGATGCGTACATTATGTAGCATTTTTGTAGAAATTGAATCTACAAATGACAAATAAAAATATGAATATAGATGTAAATGTCATGTGTCATGCTCTTGTTGTGGTCGTTAGGCGTCGAGTAGTTAGCCTGATGCGGTTTAGCGCCCAATCTCTGTGGTCGCTGTTTAGCCATAGCCGCTGGGGGCGTGGAGGCATGACAGGAGAGCTGGTTTAAGCACCCGGCCTCTGAGGAGCCTGTTTAGCCATAGCCGCTGTGGGCGTGGAAGCATGATAAGAGAGCCGAGGCTTTGCGCGGATCAAGGCGTGTGCTACTGTAGCGAGACCATTAAGAGGTAGATGAAAGTAGTCGACAAGGCGACAAGAGAGAGCGCGTTTGCTCGTTGTTCCGCATGGCGGAGAGCAAGATTGCGCAGTGCCTCCTCAGGGTGCAGCCGTTGTGCGCCTCCAGCACTCAGTACACGAAACGTCGTGGCAAGAGCCTCTTAATTTGGTGTACCAAGCCTGTGACAGCAGTCAACATCCCCAAGGAATAGCTGGCACGGTGTAGCTCTGCTGGCAGGTAGCCGTTGAGAGGCGTACACGGAGTAGTCTTCAGCGTTGGTCCTGTATGCGGAAAACAAGCCGAAGAAGAAATAATTATTGAAATAAGTGACTTAGCTTGATTCGCGGACGAGATTCGACGAAGTCGTGGCTGTCGGTGATGGAGCCGCGACGGTTGGAGCTGAAGTCGACTTGTTGGAGGTGGATCCGGACTAGCTGTTGATGTCGCGGGAGCCGTCCTCGACTAGTTTTCTGGTTGAGACTAGTCGAGGTAAGTAGTCGAGGTAGTCGTACGCCCAGAAGACGATGTTGCGGCAGCGTACGGCGTAGTCGATGTAGAGCCGCTGCGGCCGGGAGACGAGTACTCGCGGCGCACGGCGAGGCTGACGTAGAGCCTGTGCGGCGGGGTGACGAGTAGTCGCGGCGCACTGTGCAGTTGTACTCATGTACGTCTTGTGTGTGTATGTAGCAAAGATCCTTAAAGTCTGCTGGACTGCTCCACTTTGATTCGGATTTGGATAGTGATGTGTCCATCTTGATCTCCAACCCGACGACTTGGGAACCGAGGCGGAAAAAGGAATTGGCGCGGTTTCCGCTTGGTTCACGTGCTTCTCTCGTATACAGCGAGTTGACGTGGAGAACTTCAAACTCAGCGAATTGGAATCCATTTGCGCCGAGTAGATTGATCTGAATTTGGTCCTTTGAATTCGCCTGATGATCGTGACGATGGCCCCACGATGGGTGCCAGCTGTCGGTGTTTAAACCTCTCGACCTCCATGGGAGGTACCGCAAAGAAGGTAGAAGGTGAGGATCGCCATGATCTGGAACCCGAAGGTACGCGCGAGGACACAAGACACAAGATTTAAACAGGTTCGGGTAGCCGGAGTAGCTACCCTACGTCCTGTTTGGAGTAGTATTGCGCCCTGCGCTTGGGTGTTGTTCCCCGGAGGAATTGTGGATGTGTGGCTAGGTACCCGGCCCTCCTTTATATAGTCCAGGGGGCGGGAACCTAGTCGGTTATAAGGTAGGAGTCCTAGTAGGATTACATGGCACGAGTCCTAGTAGGAGTACAGGGGAATTCTAGTAGGAATCTATCTTCTACTCTTCCTCCTTCCTTGCATGAGTACCCGGGGTGTATGCCCGACAAGCCCCCGAGCACGTTGGAGTCGAGAGTAGTAGTTCGAGTAGTCTTGAAGCCTCTTCGAGTAGTTCTTGAGCGTCCTCGAGTACTGCTTGGAGAAGTCTTCAATAGTACTTAAACTACCGCGAGGCTGGAAGGTGGTCCAGCTCATTTGTCTTGAAGTCGAGATTTATATGGAAGTGTGATTGCAAAATCGCACTCCATATGAAGTAGCCCCCGAGCCTTAGGTTGAGTTGTAGACTCTGGCTGAGGGTCAATCTTGATTCTTCTTCCGTCTTGAAAAAATCAACTGATGAGTGTAGCCTAGCAGCCCCCGAGCCTTGGAACGATTGAAGAATCAATCCAAGGGTCTTCAGTGTTTGCGGAAGTCATCATCTGAGTACACTTGTAGCGTTCAGCCCCCGAGCTCGTCGCCAGGTGAGCCGCAGGAGCCACGTCGAGTAGTTGTTGGTGCTGAGCCCCCGAGCTAGAGAGCTAGCGGAGACTACTCGAGTTGTCATCGAGTAGTAATTTGGTGCATAGCCCCCGAGTTGGGAACTAGCCGCGCCGGTGGAGGTACGCGGAGCGTACTGGAAGTCGTCGCCGAAGCTTGACCTGAAAGTAGAGATGCGTACATTATGTAGCATTTTTGTAGAAATTGAATCTACAAATGACAAATACAAATATGAATATAGATGTAAATGTCATGTGTCATGCTCTTGTTGTGGTCGTTAGGCGTCGAGTAATTAGCCTGATGCGGTTTAGCGCCCAATCTCTGTGGTCGCTGTTTAGCCATAGCCGCTGGGGATGTGGAGGCATGACAGGAGAGCTGGTTTAAGCGCCCGGTCTCTGAGGAGCCTATTTAGCCATAGCCGCTGGGGGCGTGAAAGCATGATAAGAGAGCCGAGGCTTTGCGCGGATCAAGGCGTGTGCTACTGTAGCGAGACCATTAAGAGGTAGATGAAAGTAGTCGACAAGGCGACAAGAGAGAGCGCGTTTGCTCGTTGTTCCGCTGAGGAACCAAGTTGAGAAGTACCTTGGTTCGTGTGTGATGAGTGATTGACCGGATGGTTTGAAGCTTTGTGTGTGTAGTGTTGAGTTGTGTTGTGTGTGTTTTATTTTGTGTATTTACCTTATTGTTTATGTGGTGTGTTGTCAATGCACTCGTGAGGAGTGGTTGACAACGTTGTGTGGACTGACTCTTGGCCTAGTATTGCGGGTGTTGGTTGCGGCTTGGTTTGCGTTGGTGCGAGGTGAAGAACGGCGCGAAAGGTCTTAGCCTTGCGGGGCCTCCGAGGAGTGGAGAGACAAGTAGGCTTGGTTCGAGGGACCCGGTGGCCGACGGGATCAAGTGCGAGCCGCATGGTGCAAGAAGAGCAAGACGAAGTCATGGACATGGAGCCGGTGCATCGGTGGTGGCCAAGTCAAGGAACGAGGCAAGGCCGAGTAGACCGTCCGGCGCGCGGGAGGTGAAAGGCTTGGCGGGCTCGACGCTTGGTGTGGTGAGGCCGGGCCGTGTACGCGGGGTTTGGTGGTTTGGCCACAAAACCATCGGAGGAGGGTTTCTCGGTTTGGGCCTCAAAACCGAGCCCGAGGGCCTCGGCGTGACGGAGACGGTATCCGGGTGCGTCGGGAAGCTTCGAGGCGGGCGACACGCGGCATGATCGAGGTGCTTGCGTCGGGAGGACGTGAAGGCCTGATGGATGCGCGGCCGTCCGATGGTGAACTTCATGTGTTGACCAAAATGCCCCTGTGAGGGCTTGTGTTGTACTCCTAGTGTAGGGGCACTTTGGTCTTTTCCGGAGGGCCTATATATAGGAGGAGGGGGCTGAATTTTCAGCCAACTCTTGGGCTAGAGGCTGCGGTACTCTTTCATTTTGGAGTGCTTTGGGAGAGAGGGGAGAGTGGCTCTTTGATTGGAGCTTTTTGCCATCTTAGATTTGATTTCTAGGAGTGGCTTGTAATCGATTGGACAAGATATTCATAGTGATTTCATCCTCTAAATCTTGTGCCAATATTTCTATTCCTGAATTTCTTTTATTGCCTTTCGGAGCTCTTTTTGTGCTATTTTCGTGCTTGTTTTCGTGCCTTTGTTCCCGGTGTGATTCCGCGGATTTGAGTGGGTTTCTCCCCAGATTTCTTTGAGGGAAACATGGATAGATGTATTGTGCATCTTTGTGCTTGATCTTGTGCCCTCAAACGCCGGGAAACCACTTCGATTCGTGAGTTTTCGTTCGGTGCTCTAGCTTTTGGTGGTGCTCAAAGGATTCGCGATTCCCGGTGATTTAGGGAGTTAGGAGGCAAGATTTTTGGGCTATAGCATCCTTGTGTGACGCTTTTCAAGTACCCAAACCCTTGTCTCTACGGCTTCAACCGTTTGGGAAATCCGATGATGATTTGGGGGAGTTGACTTTCGGGGTCGGGCGTTTTCGGCTCCGTCCGCACACCGGCGGACGGTCCGCGAGGGCCAGGAGGACGGTCCGCGTGTACAGTGTTCTTCGCGTGTTCTTCGTGTTCTTCCTCGGCTTTGCTTTCGATCCGATTTGGTTTTGGTTTTTTGTTGCGGCGGTTTGCGGACGGTCCGAGCTTCGGTAGCGGACGGTCCGTGACCCGCGCGGACGGTCCGCCGGTCTTCGCGGACGGTCCGTTTTTCTCGGGTCGGTTACGGTGGTTCCGTTCGCTTTAACGGACGGTCCGCGGCTAAGGCGGACGGTCCGCGGCAAGGGTGCGGACGGTCCGCGGGACCTCGCCGGGACGGTCCGCGCGGCCATCGCGGACGATCCGCCCCCGCCCGGGCCCGGACGGTCCGCGAGCTCTGGGCCGCTTTGCTCTTTGGTTCGATTCCTCCCTCCTTCATTCATGCTTTCGCGTGTGTTTCAAGAACTCGTTGTTTTGGCGATTGGTGTGTGATTCGTTCCAACGCTTGTGTGTGACCGGGTTTTGACTAGGGTATAGGCCGGGTTCTTTGAGAAGAATTTTTACCGGCTCCTATTCACTCCCCCCCTCTCTAGTCGCCATCCGATCCTTCAATTGGTATCAGAGCCGGTTGTGGATTCTTTTGGCTCTAACAAGTCTTGAATCCATAGGGTGACTAGAGGAAAGAGGTGCTTTTGCTTGCGACCTTGGTTTGCACGTTTTGAGTTCGACGATTTGGAGTTGTGCCCTTGGAAAACCATAATTTGAGGTACCTTTAGTAAAACGGGCATAACTTTTCGCTCGGTGCTCCGTTTTGTCTAAAATTTTTACAGCGGTTTCGTGACTCCATTTTTAGGTGATCCAAAATCATCTAAAGATCATTTTGGGGTCTTCAAAAATTCAGAAAAAATCAACAAGATAATTGAAAAATCCTCATTTATGTCTCTTGCGGCTTTGTCTTGTTTTTTCCGAATTTTCTCTAGGCTTTATTTCACCTTATCTTGAGCTGAAATTTTTTGTGCCTCTATCTTTGGTGCTCCTTGTTCAGTGATAAAATTTTGGGAAAAAGATAAGATCCTTTGCTATTGAACTCGTCAGTAGTTGTTAGAGAATTGAGGCTTTTTGAGTGCTTTCTTTGCATCGTTGCTTGTTCCTTGAGCTTGGTTTCGGCTAATCCTAACCGGTACTTTGTTTGTGGCACCAAGTTCTTCTCCTTGTGGTTCTTTGAGCAGGAGGAGTATGGAGGTTGAGGCGGAAGCCAAAGTGGAGGAGATGATATCTCTCATCGAGGACTATCGAGATGGTGACATCAAGAAAGGCAAGCTCTACCACAAGCTAGGAGGCATGAACCAAGGTACACTTGCCAAAGCTATCTTGATCCTATGCAATAGGTTGGATGATTGTGAGTGTGATTGTGGAGACTTGCATAGGAGAAACATAGATTTGTGTGATGCCTTGCGTAGGAAGAATGAGAAGATGAAATGCTCTCTTACTAGGTTGAAATGTGGTATGGCTCATTGGAGGTCTCGTGCTTTGAATTCTTGCACTTCTTGTAACACCATACATGCTGAAAATGATGCTTTGATTGCTTCCATTGCATGCTTGAAATCCGAAATTAAGGTGTTAAATTTCAACGCTTCTTTGCCTTGCAAATCATGCGATGTCTTGTGTCTTGAAAATGAGAAATTAAAATATGAAGTTAGTTGGCGCAAAATGCATGTTGAAGCTTTTAGAAGAGCATGCGACAATCTTGATTTTGAGAATGATGAATTGAGATCATCTCTTGCTAACTTGCAATCCGAAATTGACTTGTTGAAATCCAATGCTTCTATGCCTTGCAACTCTTGTGTTGTTTTGAATGATGAGCTTGATATGGCTAGGAGTAAGATTGCTTTGTTAGAGACAAGTGCTTCTTTACCATGTGTTTCTTGTGAGTCTTTGCATGCTGAAATTAATGAATTAAAATTGACTCACACCACATGTGTAGATGATCTTGAGCATGCTAGGGCTGAAATTTGTGATATAAAATCCATGCCTTGTAGCAAGTGTTCTTTGTTGCTGGTTGAGGATGCTTGCCATATTTCTTGCAATGATGATAATGCTTTGCGAGATGTAATTGATGTTGCTTGTTCATGTGATTTTGTTTGCACCTCATGCATTGATTTGGAAAATGAAGTTTTGGCTTTGAAAAAGATGCGCGAGGATATGAGCGCTAATTTGGTTGAGCATGATGAGATGAGTGCCAACCTTGAGAAAGAAAATGAACTCTTGCGTACCACATATGCTAAATGCATTGAAGAAGAAATCAATAACTTGAGAAATATGACATGTGGTACTTGTGAGCGCCTCAAGTCTCAAAATGAGGTTTTGCTAATAAGGTGCAAGAGTCTTTGTGCCAAGGGTTTGGATTCTCACTTCTCTTGTCACTCCGATGTTGATGCTTCTAAATTTGCTTCTTCTAAACCGGAGTCGACTTCTTCTCTTGAGTGTGAGTCTTTGGATGCTAGTAAGTGTGCTAGTGCTTTGGATAGCTCTCCCATAGCTACTCCTAAGCTTGTTGCTTCTTCCGGTGTTGCCCAAGGTGATTTGAATGGAAAGGGTGCCTCCCACATATTTGGAACTCATACTCCCAAGCCGAGGTTCCAATGCACCTTTTGCAAGAAGGATGGGCATACCGTTGAGTTTTGCTTTCGCCGTGTCAAGCACGAGCGACGTGTGCGTGCTAAAGCTTTTAAGAAGCCACGTAGCCTGTCTCATGGCACGTGTGATTCTCATGTGGGCACCAAGTTGGATGTTGGGGTTGATGCTTCATGCTCTAAGTCCCAAGGGACTTCCCACTTACAAGAGAATGGAAATTCATCTACTCAGACCGTGCCCCTCGATAGGCCTTTGTACCATTGCTCTCAATGTGGGAAGGATGGGCATCAAGAGAGTTTTTGCTACCGCCGGGCAAGGAGAATACGGCGAGGAGGTGCCTCTAGGCGTTTGGTTATTCATAGCCCTTCTCATGGTATGAACACTTGTGAGCCTAAGAAGGCGCGATTTTTGGATGGGTTTTATGACACTCTGTCTAGTGAGTTAGGCCATGCTCGTGGACATGCTTCTAGTGTTTCTTGTGTTGGTCCGCGACATGCTTCCCGTGGTGCTTGTGTTGGTTCTTCTCCTACGACCCCGAAGGATCTTTGCCTTTTTGCTTGTGGTAGCACTCGACTTTTCTCGCGAGTGACTTCTTTGAGGCATGGTTCCAAGGGTGTTCGAAAGACTTTTCATTCCAACCGGCATTTGCATCATGCTAACCCACATGATAGTTTGTGTGCACCACTTACCCGTGTGACCAAATCTTGGATTCCCAAGTACGTGCTTGCTAACCCTTTGGGATCCAAGGCTCGGTCTTTCTTGTCTCCTTGTGTGTAGGTATGGAGACGCGGTTGGAGAACATGAGCTCAATGGAGACATGATGGTTCTCCACACCGTTTTGGATGGCTCTTGAAAGCCTTTGTACACATGTATAGTGAGTTTTTCTTTTCCCCTTGTCCTCTCTTGTATATACTTGTGTCTTGCTTGTGTGAAAACCATGGTAGGCTAGCCACCTTGTTCATGATAGCTTTGTGATCTTGAATATCTATCTTGCTATCTCTGTATGGTTTTATGGTGGGTGATATTTATGAACATCATGTCATGTTGTTCATTCATATCATGTTTGTCTAGCTCGATGGTACCTTTCCTGTTAGCATGTTTGTCCCCCTTGTATATCTTGTCATGCTAGCTTTGTAATATATGTTGGTGGATGATCCATGTGATCTTGTATCATGCCTTTGTTTAGTTCTTGTATATTGTTTGGCATGTTGTTCTTTGGTATCATTTTGGTTTAGTGTTGTACCTTGTTGACATACTTGCTTGCCTATGCTTATTCATATTTGTGTAATCATGTTACAATGCTCTATTTATGTTAATTGATATTATCAATGCTTTGTGTAGCATGTTGTGAGCTTTCCTTGGAGTTTTGGGCTTGTCTTGTCTTCGAGTTGTGTTGTTGTTCCTCTTTTCGGTTGGTTTTAGAGTTTTTCCTTGCTCTTCCTTTTCCTAGTTTTTGCTTTGTTAGTCGCCCTTGGTTGAGGGGGAGCTTGGCTTCTTTTGATAGGGAATTTGATTCCAAGAAGGGTTGTGGCTTTACGGCGCTCTTTGTGATCCTTAAATTGGTATTCCTTCTATGGTATTCAATTGGGATCTTTGCGGTTTTGCAATTGGTACTTTTTCTATGGTACTCAATTGGGACCTTTGGTGGCTCTTCTCTCGCTTGGAGCGATTCTTGGTTGATGTGTTCCCTTGTGAGCTTTATTGGTGTTAAGTCAAGTTCCTTGTCTCCCTATGCATTCTGCATTGCATTTGTATCATATATCATGATGTATAGACTTTGGTAGGTTTGACATTTGTGTCTCGCATTCTGTCATACATCATGTTCCTTTTGATGTACATATCTACCTATGTTGCATTTGTATCATATTGCATTTTAGGATGATGAGCTTCTTCCATATGCCTCATTTGAGTTTCTTTGGCTACTTGTGAGATATTGGTCATGTGTGTGGAGAAATAGCTATGTGAGGCTATGCTCTTGGAATATTTGAGATATATGTGTTGTGAGATAGCCTTTTTGAATCAAATGCTAATCTTGACTAAATTTGATGAAATGTGCTCCACTCATGTGTAGTAGTATATCCATGTCACTTTTTGGTCTAAATATGCCTTTCATGCTTAGATTGTGCTTGGATGTCTCTTTCTTGCATTTGGGCCAAAGGCCGATATCATTGTGAATGTTTAGCCTATGTTGCATTCATGGAGGAGCATAAGCTTCTTTTTGCCGCAAATGCACTTCATGTACCATGAAATGATGTAATCTTGAAAAGAAGTGTGTATGCTTGAAAAATGCTCTCTCCATCATGTTTATGCTTAAAATGTCTTATCTTTCACATATGGGTGCAAAACATGTTGCATGATGTTCACCAGTGGAGAAGTCTCCCCGAAGTGGACACATGGCTCATGAGCTTTGACATGACATGCTTTGCTTTATGGGTGTTTGCCATGATCTTTTGCTTTGAGAATTGGATATCCTTGTATGATCTTTGAATGGTATGCATGTTTGTGGCTCAAGTGTGACATGGATAGACTTTTACATTTGAAGTGAGCCATCTTTTGATATAATTACTCAAATCTGAAAATTTGCTTTGTCACATGCCTATATTTCCATATATTACTTGTGGCAATGCTTTGACTTTGTTATGATCCATATATGTGCTTTTTGTCTCATTTCTAGCCTTTGTCACTAAATTTGGCCTATTTGAGAAGCTCATGTAGATGTTTATACGCTTTGTTTTGCATTTCTGCATTTTCACCTTGATTCATACTTGTCAACAAGGGGGAGAAGATGTGAGCTTAATGAAAAATTCAGAAAACCGCATTTAAAATTTGGGAGTTTGCTCCACATGTTCGGGGGAGCCCTGCATTTGTGTAGGGGGAGCTTTGGTGAGTCTACTTTGTTTGCACGAGTTGTGCTTTGGTGGTTGCTTTTCACTCTATCACGTGTGTTTAGGGTGAGCTTTGTATGCTCTTTGTCCCTAGTGCATGTGTTTAGGGGGAGCTTGTGAGCTTGGTGTGCTCTTTTCTCTATCTCATGAGTTTAGGGTGAGCTTTGTATGCTCTTTGGTCCTAGTTCATGTGTTTAGGGGGAGCTTGTGATTTTTGTGCTCTTGTGCGGTGGTGTTGAGTCCCTTTGCCTCTTCTTGAGGAGCCGGCGGTTGACTTATGTTTTCGATTATTCCATGATCGGTGTTGAGCCCTTTGTGCCTCTTCTTGAGGGATCATGCATTCTTGTCTTGTCTCGGTTGTGTCGAGCCGTTGCCCATGTCTTTGGGGACCGAGACATTGAGTTGGCATTTGTGGTTTCTCTCATGCCAAGTGACCTTGTTCTTTGCTCCTGTGTGGTTTTCTTTCACTTGGATGAGGTGTTCGGTCTTTGCCCTCTCAAACCATTTCTTTGTGCTCACTTGTTGTCAATCCGCTCCTCAAGGGGGAGAAATTTGGAAAATCAAGTTAATATGAACCTTGATTTGATGGTGATGAGCGGTTGACAAATGTTTTGGTAAGAGTTTTATGGCACTTTGGGTTGAGCATTTTGGTTTGATGGCTTTTAGGGATTGCATGTTGGTAGTGTGTATCTTTGATTGCGCTTAGCCCCTGTGCTTGCTTTGGTTTCGAGAGGAATTTGTCGGAGCATGTTTTTATCCCTTCTCACTTCAAGTGGCCTTTTGTTTGCTTTTTATTGGCTTTGTGGCGCTTGAATGAGTTCTTGTTTGCTTTTTGACCTTCTTTTGTCAATGCACTCATCAAGGGGGAGATTGAGGAACCAAGTTGAGAAGTACCTTGGTTCGTGTGTGATGAGTGATTGACCGGATGGTTTGAAGCTTTGTGTGTGTAGTGTTGAGTTGTGTTGTGTGTGTTTTATTTTGTGTATTTACCTTATTGTTTATGTGGTGTGTTGTCAATGCACTCGTGAGGAGTGGTTGACAACGTTGTGTGGACCGACTCTTGGCCTAGTATTGCGGGTGTTGGTTGCGGCTTGGTTTGCGTTGGTGCGGGTGAAGAACGAGCGCGAAAGGTCTTAGCCTTGCGGGGCCTCCGAGGAGTAGAGAGACAAGTAGGCTTGGTTCGAGGGACCGGTGGCCGACGGGATCAAGTGCGAGCCGCATGGTGCAAGAAGAGCAAGACGAAGTCATGGACATGGAGCCGGTGCATCGGTGGTGGCCAAGTCAAGGAACGAGGCAAGGCCGAGTAGACCGTCCGGCGCCGGAGGTGAAAGGCTTGGCGGGCTCGACGCTTGGCGTGGTGAGGCCGGGCCGTGTACGCGGGGTTTGGTGGTTTGGCCACAAAACCATCGGAGGAGGGTTTCTCGGTTTGGGCCTCAAAACCGAGCCCGAGGGCCTGGCGTGACGGAGACGGTATCCGGGTGCGTCGGGAAGCTTCGAGGCGGGCGACACGCGGCATGATCGAGGTGCTTGCGTCGGGGAGGACGTGAAGGCACGATGGATGCGCGGCCGTCCGATGGTGAACTTCATGTGTTGACCAAAATGCCCCCGTGAGGGCTTGTGTTGTACTCCTAGTGTAGGGGCACTTTGGTCTTTTCCGGAGGGCCTATATATAGGAGGAGGGGGCTGAATTTTCAGCCAACTCTTGGGCTAGAGGTCTGCGGTACTCTTTCATTTTGGAGTGCTTTGGGAGAGAGGGAGAGAGGGGAGAGTGGCTCTTTGATTGGAGCTTTTTGCCATCTTAGATTTGATTTCTAGGAGTGGCTTGTAATCGATTGGACAAGATATTCATAGTGATTTCATCCTCTAAATCTTGTGCCAATCTTTCTATTCCCGAATTTCTTTTATTGCCTTTCGGAGCTCTTTTTGTGCTATTTTCGTGCTTGTTTTCGTGCCTTTGTTCCCGGTGTGATTCCGCGGATTTGAGTGGGTTTCTCCCCAGCATTTCTTTGAGGGAAACATGGATAGATGTATTGTGCATCTTTGTGCTTGATCTTGTGCCCTCAAACGCCGGAAACCACTTCGATTCGTGAGTTTTCGTTCGGTGCTCTAGCTTTTGGTGGTGCTCAAAGGATTCGCGATTCCCGGTGATTTAGGGAGTTAGGAGGCAAGATTTTTGGGCTATAGCATCCTTGTGTGACGCTTTTCAAGTACCCAAACCCTTGTCTCTACATCTTCAACCGTTTGGGAAATCCGATGATGATTTGGGGGAGTTGACTTTCGGGGTCGGGCGTTTTCAGCTCTGTCCGCACCTGGCGGACGGTCCGCGAGGGCCAGGCGGACGGTCCGCGTGTACAGTGTTCTTCGCGTGTTCTTCGTGTTCTTCCTCGGCTTTGCTTTCGATCCGATTTGGTTTTGGTTTTTCGTTGCAGCCGGTTTGCGGACGGTCCGAGCTTCAGTAGCGGACGGTCCATGACCCGCGCGGACGGTCCGCCCGGTCTTCGCGGACGGTCCGTTTTTCTCGGGTCGGTTCGGTGGTTCTGTTCGCTTTAACGGACGGTCCGTGGCTCGGGCGGGACGGTCCGCGGCAAGGGGTGCGGACGGTCCGCGGGACCTCGCCGGACGGTCCGCGCGGCCATCGCGGACGGTCCGCCCGCCCGGCCGGACGGTCCCGCGAGCTCTGGCGCTTTGCTCTTTGGTTCGATTCCTCCCTCCTTCATTCGTGCTTCCGCGTGTGTTTCAAGAACTCGTTGTTTTGGCGATTGGTGTGTGATTCGTTCCAACGCTTGTGTGTGACCGGGTTTTGACTAGGGTATAGGCCGGGTTCTTTGAGAAGAATTTTTACCGGCTCCTATTCACTCCCCCCCTCTCTAGTCGCCATCCGATCCTTCATCCGCATGGCGGAGAGCAAGATTGCGCAGTGCCTCCTCAGAGTGCAGCCGTTGTGCGCCTCCAGCACTCAGTACACGAAACGTCGTGGCAAGAGCCTCCTAATTTGGTTTACCAAGCCTGTGACAGCAGTCAACATCCCCAAGGAATAGCTGGCACGGTGTAGCTCTGCTGGCAGGTAGCCGTTGAGAGGCGTACACGGAGTAGTCTTCAGCTTAAAAAAGTTGGTTCCTGTATGCGGAAAACAAGCCGAAGAAGAAATAATTATTGAAATAAGTGACTTAGCTTGATTCGCGGACGAGAGTCGACGAAGTCGTGGCTGTCGATGATGGAGACGCGACGGTTGGAGGTGAAGTCGACTAGTTGGAGGTGGATCCGGACTAGTTGTTGATGTCGCGAGAGCCGTCCTCGACTAGTTTTCTGGTTGAGACTAGTCGAGGTAAGTAGTCGAGGTAGTCGTACGCCCAGAAGACGATGTCGCGGCGGTGTACGGCGTAGTCGATGTAGAGCCGCTGCGGCCGGGAGACGAGTACTCGCGGCGCACGGCGAGGCTGACGTAGAGCCTGTGCGGCCGGGTGACGAGTAGTCGCGGCGCACTGTGTAGTTGTACTCATGTACATCTTGTGTGTGTATGTAGCAAAGATCCTTGAAGTCTGCTGGACTGCTCCACTTTGATTCGGATTTGGACAGTGATGTGTCCATCTTGATCTCCAACCCGACGACTTGGGAACCGAGGCAGAAAAAGGAATTGGCGCGGTTTCCGCTTGGTTCACGTGCTTCTCTCGGATACAGCGAGTTGACGTGGAGAACTTCAAACTCGGCAAATTGGAATCCGTTTGCACCGAGTAGATTGATCTGGATTTGGTCCTTCGAATTCGCCTGATGATCGTGACGATGGCCCCACGGTGGGCGCCAGCTGTCGGTGTTTAAACCTCTCGACCTCCATGGGAGGTACCCGCAGCAAGGTAGAAGGTGAGGATCGCCATGATCTGGAACCCGAAGGTACGCGCGAGGACACAAGACACAAGATTTATACAGGTTCGGGTAGCCGGAGTAGCTACCCTACGTCCTGTTTGGAGTAGTATTGCGCCCTGCGCTTGGGTGTTGTTCCCCGGAGAGATTGTGGATGTGCGTCTAGGTACCCGGCCCTCCTTTATATAGTCCAGGGGGCGGGAACCTAGTCGGTTACAAGGTAGGAGTCCTAGTAGGATTAAATGGCACGAGTCCTGGTAGGAGTACAGGGGAATTCTAGTAGGAATCTATCTTCTACTCTTCCTCCTTCCTTGCATGAGTATCCGGGATGAACCGATGTACCTAAATAGCAACCGTCGGTGCAATCATCGGACGAGTTGGTTCGCTAGGGGAAACCCTAGGCACCGTCGGATGAACCGATGGTCCAATTTCTAGTAGCATCAGACGAGTTGCAGAAAAAGAGCAACGAAGACAGTAGCACCGGATGATCCGACGGTCTGAGTGTGGACACCGTAGGTCTATCCGACGCTCAGTTTGAATCAAAACAGAGACACGCCGAGACGAAGCCTTCAGCACCGGATGATCCGGCGCCTTGGTCAAGGGGAAGCGTCAGTCTATCCGATGGTCTTGTGAAAGCTAACAGAGACGACTTGGTCGCGGGGTCTTCAACACCGGATGATCTGACGCACCGTCAGTGTATAGCATGAGAGCAGTTGTGTCAGAGAATCTCAACGGCTATGTGACGTGGGAGGGGCACCGGACGAACCGACGCCCTGGAAAACCTAGCATCGGTTCATCCGACGCTACCTTTTTCAGTGGCCGTTAGCCAATGGCTCTTTGGATGCCTTGGGATATTTATACCCCCTCCACTCACCCATTTGAGGTTGCTGGATTGTGTGGTAGTGCAGAGGAGTTCAAGACACATTTAAGATCATATCCAATCCCATCCAAGTGCTTAATTGCTGATCCTTAGACTTGCATATGCTTTGTGTATGTGCTTAGTGCAAGGCTTAGCTTAGAGCTGAGTGAGTGCAAGGTTGTGCCAACCTTGTGACGTGATTCTTGAATGGATCAAGTTGTACAAGGTTCGCCAGAAGCCTTGGGGCCTAAGTGGATCACCGGCAATCGTCATCGACCCTCCGGCTTGGTGTGGAGCGGCGAGGACACTTTGTGCGGGGGACGTGGAGACCCCCTTCCTTGGTGGACAAGCTCCTTAGTGGAGGCGGCATCAAGGTGACAAAGGGAGCTTGGCAAGTGCCTAAGTGGCTAGCCTTTGTGGCGAGTCAAGTGGTGCTCTTGGGAGAGACTTGGTGACCGGGAAGCAATACTCTTGTGTGAGTGCTTCAACAACGTGGACTAGGGGTGTCTTAGTGCCTACCGATACCACGGGATAAATCGCGTGTCAAGAGTTTGCTTCCTCTCTTCCCCTTTACGTTTCCGCATTTACTCTATTGCAATCTTTGCTTGCCTTTAGTTTCCTAGAATAGTATCATGCTAGGATTGGCTATAGGTTGCAAACTTTGTTTTGGGATGGGAGTTTCACACTAGAACAACCCTAGTTGCACATCTAGATAGTATGTTCTAGTCTATCTTTGTGTAAAATTAGTGAAGCCATAGGTTAAGTTTTTAGATTGCCTAATTCACACCCTCCCCCTCTTAGGCTAACGAGCATCCGATTTCTTACGACCGCCTCCTCCTTTTATAGGCCAAGGGGAGGCGGTTTACAATTGTGCCGCACAGTTCTAGCTATGTGTGGCGGAATAGTGTATAGTGCCACGGAGTGGATGGCCGTCCTGGCGAATCTTGCTCCCGTCGGGCGTCATGGCGAGTCTTGAGCGGCTTCGAGGGTGGCTGTGTGAGGGCTTCCTGTTTGGTCGTCGTCTGTACGCTGACTTGAGGGTGCAGCTAACGGAAGGTCGTAAGACGCACAACAGCGGGTGTGATGACGTCTTGTCGTCTCGGGTTCTCATAGCGTTGGGAATGGTGCTGCAGTTCCCGGGATGGTAGCACAGCGGCGGGGATGGTCGTACAGGGCCGAAGGTGACGGGGGAGACGCGCTCCACTGGTCTGATGTCACGGTGTTGTCCAGCACGGGCGCGGGGTAGGTGTCCATGCCTCTTTTAAGGGTTTCGCCGTCCTCTTTAGAGGGGTGCGACGTGGAGGCTGTACGGGAGTGGGTGGCACAGTGTCACATAGTTGACACCAGCCTTCCCGCACAGCTACCGTACAGTGCTAAGGATGACCGCACAGGGCGGGTTGGTGGAACAGCGCCGAGATATGATTCTCAAGCGGTGTCAGAGGGCCAGCATGGCAGGGATTCACCTTTGACCCGGTGCCCGCGGTGTGCCAGAGCATTTAATGCTCTGGTCAGGGGAGTGAGCGCGGAGGCGACAGACCCACGAGAGCCTGGAGCGAGGCGGAGTCCTGCCCGAGGGGGCGCCTAGCCCTCGAGCGAGGCAGAGTATCGCCCGAGGGTGAAGGATCAGATGGCGACTAGAGAGGGGGGGAGTGAATAGGAGCCGGTAAAAATTCTTCAAAAAGAATCCGGCCTATACCCTAGACAAACCCCGGTCACACACAAGCGATGGATCGAATCACGCACCAATCGCCAAGACCACGAGGTTATGGATCAACCTCTAGCCTTACGAATGATTCCTAGAAGCACACGCGGAAGCACTATAAAGGGAGGGAGGAATCGAACCAAGAAGCAAAGCACACAGGCTCTGGCGGACCGTCCGGCCAGGAGGGGCGGACCGTCCGCGCAGGCCTCGCGGACCGTCCGGCTTGCTCTCGCGGACCGTCCGCGCCAACCCCGCGGACCGTCCGGCCCTACACCGCGGACCGTCCGTTAAAGCACACAGAACACCAGAAGCGGCCCGAGAAAAACGGACCGTCCGCCGAGGCCGGGTGGACCGTCCGCGCCACCCGCGGACCGTCCGCTACTCAAGCTCGGACCGCAAACTGGCTGCAACAAAAACCAAAAACCAAAACGGATCGAAAACAAAGGCGCGCAAGAACACGACGAACACGCGACGAACCCTAGCCGCGCGGACTGTCCGCCAGCACCCCGTGGACTGTCCGCCAGGTGCGGACGAGAGCGAGAAACGGCCGACCCCGAAAGTCAACTCCCCCAAATCATCATCGGATTTCCCAAACGGTTGAAGCTATGGAGACAATTGTTTCGGGACTTGAAAAGCGTCACACAAGGATGCTATAGCCCAAAAATTTTGCCTCCTAACTCCCTAAATCACCGGGAATCGCGAATCCTTTGAGCACCACCAAAAGCTAGAGCACCGAACGAAAAACTTCGAATCCAAGTGGTTTCCCGGCGTTTGAGGGCACAAGATCAATCACAAAGATGCACGAGACATCTATCCATGTATCCCTCAAAGAAATCCGGGGAGAAACCCACTCAAATCCGCGGAAACGAACCGGGAACAAAGGCACGAAAACAAGCACAAAAGGCCACGAAAAACAACCCCGAATCTTCTATACAAACCAGGAAAGATTCACAAGGTCTAGCATGCCGCCCTAGCATCCATCCCTCTCAACAAATCTCTCATGAAGCTCTCATGCTAGCCTAGAGAAAATGGAAGAAAAATAGCTACGAAAATGAGAAAGAGGCGGGAGGAAATGAAACCCTAAGTAGCGGAGAGAGAGAACCATCCACACACACTCATGGCTTATATATCAGGTCCCGCCGGAGTGGTAAATGACTCGACTACCCCTAACTAAACTACTGGCGATACAACCCACGTAGGGGCATTTAGGTAATGTTTGTGGGTCTTGCCATCGGACGGCCACGCCTTTGCCGCACCCCGCGTCCTCCCGACGCAAGCCATGCGATCCCGCCGCGTGTCCTCCGCCTCGAAGCTTCCCGACACGCCGGATCCCGTCTCCGTCGTGTTGGGCCCTCGGACTTGGTTTTGAGGCCCAAACCAAGAAACCGTCTGCCGATGGGTTTGTGGGCAAACCACCAAACCCCGCGTGCCCGGTCCGGCCTCCCGCCAAACCACTTGACTCGGCCGCCACCATGCACCGCTCGTCCGTCCATGACTTCGTCTTGCTCGTGTCGCCACCATGTGGCCCGCACCCGGGCCCCGCCGTCCACCGGGTCCCTCGAACCGAGCCTACTTGTCTCTCCATCTCCCGGAGGCCCCTCAAGGCCGAAGACCTTTCGCGCCCATTCTTCACCCGCAACAACACGAACTAGGCCGCGGCCTACACCTCGCGCACTAAGCCAAGAGTCGGTCCAACACCCGTTGTCAATCACTCATCACCGAGGAGCGGTCATCCATCGACCACCGGGACGCTCCCCGGTCCTCAATCTCCCCCTTGATGAGTGCATTGACAACACACAACACGAAATGAAATTCAGAGAAAGAAAGAAAGGAAGAAGAAAGAAAAACAAAGAAGCTCAACTTATGACCAAAACCAAGGAAAGGCAAAGAAAGGTCACAAGCCAAGCAAAGCACAAACTCCACACCGAAAACAGCAAGAAAGCTCCCCCTGAACATGAGGATGCAAATTCCCAAATTTCAGCTGACCTCTTCTGAATTTTCATTAAGCTCACCTCTTCTCCCCCTTGTTGACAATGTATGCATCAAGGTGAAGATGCAGAAATGCAAAACAAAGCATATAAACATCTACATGAGCTTCTCAAATAGGCCAAATCTAGTGTCTAAGGCTAAAAATGAGACAAAAATCACACATATGAATCATAGCATAGTCAAAGCATTGCCACAAGTAATATATGAAAATACAAGCATGTGACAAAGCAAAAATTTCAGATTTAAGCATTGTTACCAAAAGAAGGCTCGCTTCCCATGTAAAAGCCTATCCATGTCACACTTGAGCCACAAACATGCATACCATTCAAAGATCATACAAGGATACCAAATTCTCAGCAAAAGATCATGGAAAACACCCATAAAGCAAAGCATGTCATGTCAAAGCTCATGAGCCATGTGTCCACTTCGGGGAGACTTCTCCACTGGTGAACATCATGTAACATGTTTTGCACCCATATGTGAAAGATAAGACATTTTAAGCATAGACATGATGGATGGAGCATTTTTCAAGCATTTTACACTTCTTTTCAAGATTAAATCATTTTATGGTACATGAAGTGCCTTTGCGGCAAAAAGAAGCTTATGCTCCCCCATGAATGCAACATAGGCTAAACATTCACAATGATATCCGGCCTTTGGCCCAAATGCAAGAACATGGCATCCAAGCACAATCTAAGCATGAAAAGCACATTTAGACCAAACTGTTACATGGATACACAACTACACACGAGTGGAGCATATTTCATCAAAAATTAGTCAAGATTAGCATTTATTTCAAAAGAGGGCTATCTCACCACACATATATTTCAAATATTCCAAGAGCATAGCCTCACATCACCATTTCTCCACATATATGACCAATATCTCGCAAATAGCCAAAGAGACTCAAATATGGCATATGAAAGAAGCTCATCATCCTAAAATGCAATATGATACAAATGCAACATGATATATGACAAGATGGCTATCCTACCGTGGTTTATACATCAAGCAAAGCATGTATATACATCAAAGTAAAACATGGTATGATACATATGATACAGAAAGGAAATCCCCCAAGAATCAACTAGAAAGGGCAACAAACCCCAAGTTCCCCCCGCAAGCGCACAAATGTAGCTTGGTCGACATGGGTAGGGACATGGCTCAACACAATGGTTCCTTTCTCCACATTGTCCCTCAAGAAATGCTACCTCACTTCTATGTGTTTGGTTCTGGAGTGAAGCACTGGGTTTTTGGCTACGCTCATGGCACTGGTGCTATCACAAAGAAGTGGGATCTGGGTGCACTCCTCACCAAAGTCTCTCAAAGTGTATGAAATCCACAACAGCTGGGAACAACAACTCGCGGCAGCAACATACTCCGCCTCGGTGGTAGACCGAGCTACACTAGGCTCGCTTGCGGGAAGACCATGAGACCAACGAAGAACCAAGAAACGGCAAGTACCGAAGTAGACTTCCTCTCGACTCGACATCCGACAAAATCGGCATCGGAAAAACCATGAAGAGAAAGAGTCGAGGAGGAAGAATACCAAAGGCCAAGACCGAGGGCGGACTATAAGTACCGAAAATCCTCTTGACGGCTGTCGATGTGATGTCCTCGGCGAAGCCCGAAAACGAGCACACGGACACACGGCCGAACCGTATGTCCGGCCTCGTCGTCGTCAAGTAGAGGAGGGAGCCGATCATGCTCCCGTACTCCCGCTGGTCCACTGGTTCTCCATCCTCATCCGCATCCAAAGTGGCCGTACTCCCCATGGGAGTCGACATCGGCTTCACATCTTGCATCTGGAACTTCCTCAGCATGTCTTTTGTGTACTTGGTCTGGTGCACGAATGTTCCATCCTTCACTTGCTTGATCTGCAGTCCGAGAAAATACTGCAACTCGCCCATCATGCTCATCTCGAACTCCCTGCTCATCTCATCTGCAAACTTGGCAACAAGGTTATGTGACGAGCCACCAAAGACAATATCATCCACGTATATCTGAACAATCAACAAGTCCTTTCCATGCTTGAGGAGAAACAAAGTCCTATCCACGGTACCCATCACAAACCCTCTGCTCAACAGAAAACCTCTCAATCTCCCATACCAAGCACGGGGCGCCTGTTTCAACCCATACAGAGCCCTTTTCAACCTGTATACCCTATGTGGGTACAACTCGCTCTCAAACCCAGGTGGCTGCTTCACATACACTTCCTCCTCTATGACCCCATTCAGAAAAGCACTCTTCACGTCCATCTGAAACAACTTGAACCCTTTAGCCACGGCAAAGGCTAGAAGGATTCGAATTGCTTCAAGACGGGCCTTAGGAGCAAAGGTCTCCTCATAGTCGATCCCCTCCTTCTGACTAAACCCCTGATCAACAAGTCTGGACTTGTTCCTCACAACCATCCCATTCTCTCCCTCTTTGTTCCTCCAAACCCACTTGGTTCCTATGGGATGGCAATTTGGAGGTGGTTCAACTAACTCCCACACCTGGTTCCTCTCAAAGTTTTCCAACTCCTCATGCATAGAATTGACCCAGTTTGCATCAGATAAAGCATGTCCAATGTCCTTGGGCTCAAAAGTGGCAACAAAAGCGGCATGAGCAAAATGAGAGGAATTCCTGGACCTTGACCGTGTAGTGCGTTCGTCGATGTTCCCAATGATCTTCGACAGGGGATGCACTTCTTGAATCCGCCGGGGAGCCTCACGCCTCGAGACTACCTCCCCCTCAACTTCAGCTTCTCTCGCCTGGTCCTCTTGTTGCACCGTCGTTGTCCATGAAGTAGACGGTCCACACTCCATAGTGGTCGTAGGGGAAGTAGTGGGTACACACTCAGTTTCAGGCGCATGGTTCTCCCCATCATCATCTCCAGCTTCATCCTTCTCCTCTTCAAAGAGGTCCTCGGCCATCTCTTCGTCACCTGCACATTCAAAGCCAAGAGAGGTACATGGCATTGTCTCGTCGAAGGTCACCTCGCAAGTCTCCATGATTTTGTTAGTCTCAAGGTTAAGCACCCTATAGGCTCTAGAGTGGTTAGCATATCCAAAGAAAATACCATCACTAGACCTAGCCTCAAACTTGTCGAGTTTTCCCTTCTTCGAATAAAGCACTTGCGGCCAAAAACTCGGAAGTGACTCACCTTGGGTGCCCGACCATGCATAAGCTCATAACGGTCTTCTTCTTGAAAGCTCGCAATAAAATCCTGTTGGAAACATGACAAGCCTGTATTGACCGCCTCGGCCCAATACCTCCTAGGAGTCCCGTGCTCATCGAGCATCGTCCTAGCCATCTCACAAAGAGTCCGATTTTTCCTTTCCACGACTCCATTTTGAGGGGGCACATAAGGGGTCAAATACTGATGTTCAAGACCTAGATCACGACAAAAGGCATCAAAACGAGAGTTCTTGAACTCAGAGCCATTATCACTGCGGATAGCTCGAATAGCATTCCCATGCCTCTCGTTTTTCAACCTCACGATCAGATCTCGAACAAAACCTAATGTCTCACTCTTATCTTCCAAGAAAAACACCCAAGCATAGCGAGAGTAATCTTCCACCACAACAAGGACATACCACTTCCCACCCACCGAGCGAACTCGAGCTGGCCCAACAAGGTCCATATGCAACAGCTCTATCGGACGCTCGGTCATGACATCGGTCAGGGGTGGATGGGGAGTGGCTACCATCTTGCCATGCCTACAAGGAGCACAGACCAAATCCTTCTCAAGCTTCAACCTAGGCAATCCTCGGACAAGGTCAAGACCACTCAAGCGGGAAACCAAATCAAAGCTCAAGTGTCCCAACCGCCTATGCCATTTCCACAAATCAGAAGAAGGACCGGCCATCAAACGGCGAGCGAGGACCCAAAGAACGAGAGAAATCAGCCACGAAAATCGACCCTCGGGGATGATCATACAGACAAGATCACCTTGAGAATCAAGCAAACGAGACTTGCCAGACTTGAAACGCACCTCAAAACCCTCATCAAGCAACTGAGAAACCGAAAGCAAATTGAAACCCAAAGACTTCACAAGAGCCACTCTCTTCAATGTTACCTTGTCACTTACATGCACAACACCCTCAGACAGCACCCTTCTTCGTCCATTGTCCCTAAATGTGATGTACATCTTTTCCTTCACTGGGGTGAGGCTGGAGAACCACTTCTTATCTCCGGTCATGTGTCGAGAACACCCGGAGTCGATCAACCAAATGTCCTCCAAGCCTCCCCGCCCGTAGTCGGAACAAAGAACGAGAGTGAGCTAGCGACTCGACACTGGGGTTAGCACAAAGAAAGTTAAACCAGTGTCGAGCCATCTGCTCAAAAGAGGGGTTAGCAAACATCACTCCCTTGCCACCAAACTTCCCATGTCCCATGGGAGGAGTACGAGCACCACGAGGGGGAACACGTGGTCCGTATTTCCTCTGGAACCCAAAGCTGCGATCATCTCCCCTGAACCCGTATTGAGGACGAGTAGGGGGACGTCCAGCAAAACCACCACGAGCCCGACCAAACCTCTCACCAGCACGCACACGATCCTCTCTCCTGACAAACCTCTCACCACCACCTCTCTGTGGGAACCTGCCAACACTCCTCACACTTCGCACACCCCGTGGAAGTGGCACTCTAGGCTCAGGAATACCATGGGGCTGGCGATACCTGTCCTGGTTTGCTTGCTCCCTAGCAAGCCTCTCATCCCTCTTCCTCTTGTAGCAAAACTCTGCAAGGTGCCTCTCCTTGCCACAATACTCACACCTGAAGGGGATGGGTTTTGGTTTTGGCTCTGGCTTCTCACTCGTCTTCACACCCTTCTCACCCACAAACTTCACAGGTTTCTTGAGATCATTTGTCTTAGGTGGGAATTTGGGTGGATCTTGGGTTGTGTCAAGCTTGTTGCAAAGGTGGTTGGGCTTTGGTGTGAAAGAGTTCTTGGGTGCTTTTGGAAGTGGGACTTGGATGTCTCTGATCACCTCAAACTTGGGGTTAGACTCAACACACTTCTCATACACACTCTCCCCACTGTTCTCTCCCACTTTCTCACCCAACTTCTCAAAACCCAAACCACGACCATCTGCTCTCTTGAACTCCTCAATCATGATTTTCAATTGAGGTTCCTGCCCAGACAACCAACCCAACACCTTCCTCAAATAGTCATTCTCCTCATAGATGACATCCAACCGGGAAGTGAGTTCAATATTGCGCAAAGTAACTTCATCACAGCTAGTGCATGCATTTGCAACAGGAGATTTCAAAGATGCTTCCAAAGAACTAATGGTAGAACGAGCATCAACAAGCTTAGCATGCATAGTAGGACATGATTTGCAAGCACCAAGCAAAGTAGGTCTAGCCTTAAGCTCATCATACTCAGTCCTAAGAGCATCTAGTTTAGCCAAAGTGGAAGCATTCTTCTCATTGAGCAGTTTGATCTCATTCAACCAAGCATCACACTCAACACATTCAACATCATCAGGAGTAGTAGGAACAAGTTTCAAAGAGTCATTCTCAAGTTTCAATTCAAGCAATTTTGACTCTAACTCTCCTACTTTCTCGCTAGCATTCTCAAGCTGAGCCCTAAGATATTTCCTCATCTTTTTGGCATCTCTAAGCACACTATCGCGGTTGTCAAGCAAGCCATTCAATCTAGCAATCTCAGCAAGCAAAGAGTCGGGGTCACGGTTTACCTCATCCTCCGAGTCGGAGTCGCTGTCCTCCTTCTCGCTCTTCTTGCTGCTTGAGCTATGGGCCATGCCACAAAAGCCCTCAAGCGCCACACAGCTCAACCCGCTGAGGTTCCGGCTTGCACTCTTCTTGCCCTTGCGCCTCCCGGCGTCTTCATCATCGCTGCTTGAGCTTGACTGCTCCTCGCTTGAGCTTGAGTCGACGTCGCTCGCACCGGCCACCATCGCTCTTGCCTTGTTCTTCTTGTAGCCGCTCTTGCTCGTCGCCGCTTGTCCTTGTCCTTGCTCTTGGACTTGCTTTGAAGTGCTTGCCCTTGGAAGAGTACTTGTCTTCACGCCTCGGGTACGCCTTGTACTCGTTCACCTTGTACTTGTTCTCCTCGGCTTCGGGCACTCGGCGATGAAGTGGCCACGCTTGCCACACTTGTAGCATGTCCCTGAGCTCCGCCTTGCATTCCTCCGACTCTCGTGTAGTCGATCAAACCTCCTTGAGAGCAAGGCCAGCTCCTCCTCGCCCAGCACATCAAACTCCTCATCTGGAATGGACATAAGAGAAGACAAGGAAAACTGTCGACAGGAAGGGTTAGATTTGCCCTTTGATCTGCCCACAAGAGCAAGACTATGGTCAGTCGAGCCCTCATGCTTGGATTGCAACTTCCTGTCAACCTCAGCCGACTTGAGCTTAGAAAAGAGGTCATCCAACTCAATAGTCAAGTACTGCCCAGACTCCTTGATGGCCTCAACCTTAGCACCCCAAACACTTGGGTCCAAGACATGCAAGAGCTTCAAAGCCTGATCATGCTCGGTATACGGAAAATCCTCAACATTAGCCTTCATGTTGTTCACGATGGCGGTGAACCTCTGAAACATCGCATCAATGTCCTCACCGGGAAGTGGAGTGAAATTCTCATATTGCATCCAGTAAGAGACAAAGAGGCGAGCCTTCACATGGTTATCACCACCTTGAGCAAACAACAACTTTTCCCAAATTTGCCAAGCAAGATTCAAATGGCGAACACGCTCAAACTCTGGATCACACAAGCTCCTGACCAAGTGATCAACGACTTTTGCATTAGCCTCATACTTGGCCTTAGCACCGGCATCGGTCACCATAAGAGTATGGATGTTGACCGGAATAGCATAGGTCTTGTGAAGCACAATGAAATCCAACAGCTTTCCACGAAGAAAAATCATCATACGAGCCGCCCACTTGTGGTAACCCTTGCCATCGAAGTGCGGCGGACCGCCCCACTCAACGTACGCCATCTTAGGATTCGGGACTTGTCAAAGTCGTAAAGAATCCGGCACCAAGCTCTGATACCAATTGAAGGATCAGATGGCGACTAGAGAGGGGGGGAGTGAATAGGAGCCGGTAAAAATTCTTCCAAAAGAATCCGGCCTATACCCTAGACAAACCCCGGTCACACACAAGCGATGGATCGAATCACGCACCAATCGCCAAGACCACGAGGTTATGGATCAACCTCTAGCCTTAGGAACGATTCCTAGAAGCACACGCGGAAGCACTAGAAAGGGAGGGAGGAATCGAACCAAGAAGCAAAGCACACGGCTCGGCGGACCGTCCGGCCGGGGAGGGGCGGACCGTCCGCGCGGCCCTCGCGGACCGTCCGGCTTGCTCTCGCGGACCGTCCGCGCCAACCCCGCGGACCGTCCGGCCCTACACCGCGGACCGTCTGTTAAAGCACACATAACACCAGAAGCGACCCGAGAAAAACAGACCGTCCGCCGAGGCCGGGCGGACCGTCCGCGCCACCCGCGGACCGTCCGCTACTCAAGCTCGGACCGTCCGCAAACTGGCTGCAACAAAAACCAAAAACCAAAACGGATCGAAAACAAAGGCGCGCAAGAACACGCCGAACACGCGACGAACCCTAGCCGCGTGGACTGTCCGCCCGACACCCGCGGACGTCCGCCGTGTGCGGGACGAGCGAAAACGGCCCCGACCCCGAAAGTCAACTTCCCCAAATCATCATCGGATTTCCCAAACGGTTGAAGCTATGGAGACAAGGGTTTGGGGACTTGAAAAGCGTCACACAAGGATGCTATAGCCCAAAAATCTTGCCTCCTAACTCCCTAAACCACCAAAAGCTAGAGCACCGAACGAAAAACTTCGAATCCAAGTGCTTTCCCGGCGTTTGAGGGCACAAGATCAATCACAAAGATGCACAAGACATCTATCCATGTATCCCTCAAAGAAATCCGGGGAGAAACCCACTCAAATCCGTGGAAACGAACCGGGAACAAAGGCACGAAAACAAGCACAAAAGGCCACGAAAAACAACCCCGAATCTTCTATACAAACCAGGAAAGATTCACAAGGTCTAGCATGCCGCCCTAGCATCCATCCCTCTCAACAAATCTCTCATGAAGCTCTCATGCTAGCCTAGAGAAAATGGAAGAAAAATAGCTACAAAAATGAGAAAGAGGAGGGAGGAAATGAAACCATAAGTCGCGGAGATAGAGAACAATCCACACACACTCATGGCTTATATATCAGGTCCCGCCGAAGTGGTAAATGACTCGATTACCCCTAACTAAACTACTGGCGATACAACCCACATAGGGGCATTTAGGTAATGTTTGTGGGTCTTGCCATCGGACGGCCACGCCTTTGCCGCACCCCGCGTCCTCCCGACGCAAGCCATGCGATCCCACCGCGTGTCCTCCGCCTCGAAGCTTCCCGACACGCCCGGATCCCGTCTCCGTCGTGTTGGGCCCTTGGACTTGGTTTTGAGGCCCAAACCAAGAAACCATCCGCCGATGGTTTTGTGGGCAAACCACCAAACCCCGCGTGCCAGGTCCGGCCTCCCGCCAAACCACTTGACTCGGCCGCCACCATGCACCGGCTCGTCTGTCCATGACTTCGTCTTGCTCGTGTCGCCACCATGTGGCCCGCACCCAGTCCCGCTGTCCACCGGGTCCCTCGAACCGAGCTTACTTTTCTCTCCATCTCCCGGAGGCCCCTCAAGGCTGAAGACCTTTCGCGCCCGTTCTTCACCTGCAACAACACGAACTAGGCCGCAGTCTACACCTGCGCACTAAGCCAAGAGTCAGTCCAACACCCGTTGTCAATCACTCATCACTGAGGAGCGGTCATCCATCGACCACTTGGACGCTCCTGGTCCTCAGACGGGGCGCCTGGCCCCTGGACCGAAGCAGAGAATCGCTCGAGGGGGCGTTAGCCCTCGAGCGAGGCGGAGTATCGCCCGAGGGGCATCGCGGCCGGTTGGTTAAAGCGCACATATATGAATATACCATTGTAGCATTTTAACCAGGAGTAAAACCAGGTATTGTATTTATATTCTACCACAGGGAAAGAAGTCTTTCTAATCCATAACAGCTAACACATGCTCATCTCTCAGTTTTATAATGTAGAGTGGCCAAAATATATCAATTGCTATAAATAGGGGTAAGTCACATAAAGATAAAGATATTGATGGCATTGTTCAAGTCATAACATCATGAGCAACTAGAAAGTATCATTATAGCAAGAGAAACATAGCAAAGTCAAGTTAGAGAGGATACTCCTCGGTAACTCTAAACTATATGTCAATGCAAACTATGATTAGTGCAAACATTTAACAATCATGGAAGAAGAACTATTATATTAATGCATGGGGAGACTATCCAGGAGGATCAAGGCCGAAACTTGAAACAACCCAAATAGTATAAGGTTCCACTAGTCCTATACACGGGGGGGGGGGGGGTGGACTGCGAAGGACACAATAGTGTTGTCACCACCACGATCTACCACATGACCCGACTGTGAGACATGGGTACCCCTGGGTCCACACCGACCAGGCTCACGACCGTCCCCGACAAGTGGGTCCGGCCTACTAGAAGACCTGCCGACCTGTCAGTGGGCCTAACCGACCTAGTCGGCAGCCCACACGGCCTCATGAAGACCTTCTAGAAGATTCCTCCAGACGACCTGATCTATCACGACCTCAAGACTTGGCGTACAAGACAAGACAAGACCTCGGCGGACTTCGCCTAAAGCAGATCGACGGGATATGGCAAGATGTGTAACGTAGACTTAGGTCTCCTGGTCGTAACCGACCAGGAGTCTGGGAACCGACCTCATCCGCTGGCCAATATAAGGCAGATGAGGCGATCCTCCTTGTAACATCACCTGGACCAATCCTCAAGCAATCTACACCGACAACTGGACGTAGGGTATTACTCTCCAGAGGCCCGAACCAGGATAAACTCGCCGTGTTCTCTGTGTTCCGCGTACTCGTGTGCGACCTTCGAGTTCTTAGCCTTCGACTCCTCCCCGCCGAACAAATAAACCACAAGGATTAATACCCCCGTGGGCTGTCCAGATCTCACCATCTGACAGTTGGCGTGCCAGGTAGGCGCAGAGTCAAGGTTCTTCGTGCAACTCGATGGTCTCGACCAACGGCGTCATCTTCCCGGAGAGCATGGCGGACTTCCTCGCCAACCCCGTCGACATCTGCTTCGGCTCGATGCCGGCGACATCCACCGCTCCAGCCACATGCCTCATCATCGAAGGCAACGCAGTCACTACCAACCAACAGCTCGAAACAAATCTGTCAAAGAAAACCCACCCACCCACTCCTAGCGATCTGATCGCTGGGATCGATCGCGTCGGGGATATGATCTCCGACACAATCAAAGTCTGTGAGCACGCCAAGCGTCCTCGCACGACTCCTTCGACCTCTAGCATGCCTCTCGACCTGCACAATGCCGCTCGCGTAGCATCACGCTATATGAAGCGCAAGATCCAGATCGAATCTGGACTCTACCATCAAGATTGTGGAAACTGCGGGAATCACGTCGATGAGCCCTGCCCTATCCATGAGATGTCCAAGCACACCGCTCGCCAGTGCCGTGTCCTCAAGAAGTTTCGCCGACCTCTTACCGCGGCTCACCGCCGCCGCTTGAACCAAGAATCATCTCCAGACCGTCTTGCGTTCCAAGTCGCCCACACAACGATCTCCCCAACATCCGGGAGAAGAATTCGAAACCCTAGATCGCCAGATCTTGGTCGTTTCTGCTGATGTACCAACGCAAGACGGAGAAATAGATGCGCAGCGTCAAGAGCGTGAAAACGCCAACGCCGCCCGAGCTGTTCGACGACAACAAGAGATCGCAGCCACTGCCCCAGGTGCAGGCCTTCAACCGGCTAACGCCGGACAGGTCAACGTCAACCCCGCGCAACAAGCACTTGTGGCACCAGCGGCCCCACAGCAGCGACGCCACGACAATCCACCTCGTGCCAACAGACTACATGAGCGAGATCTCCTCAGGGACTTCGAGCGCGACGGACATGAAGTTTACAACTCACCACAGACCAACTTGGGAGCTGCCCTCGCTGTTCTAAACCACCTTGAAGATTCTCCAGCAATCCGGCGTCTCCAAGCCAATGTCCGTGTTGCAGCTACTCAGATCGAAGAAAGAGGCCCTGGATACAGCAGATCTGCGGCAAGCTCCTATTCCAGAAGAAGATCGGAGCGCCCTCGACAGCGACGTCGTAGCCAGGGTCCCCTCGACCCGGTGGCTGAAGAAGGGAGTGGCAAAAATGAAGTAATGCAGCCGGCTAATCCCGCTGCTAACGCAGCAGCCAATGCTCCAGTCAACCCAGCGGATAATGCTCCAGCAAATGCCCCGGCTAATGTCGCTAGCAACGCCGCCAACAATGCAGCCAACGTTGCCAACATCTAGGGGAACCCCGCCCCAAATCCAAGACGCAACGCAGGAGTTCAGCCTCCTCCGGTCCAGGCCGATCATGCAGAAGGAAGTCGGTGCCACCGCATAAGAGATGAAGTCGAAATAGCTCGGCGTGCAAACTACGACCGCGAGCATGCGATCCCTGACCCCCTCGACGCCAACAACCCCATCCAAGCTACAGATCTCCGGATCATGCACAACCAGGAACTCCTGCGACGTTCCCAGTACGACCAAGACAATGGTCCTCCCGACGACCTCTACGTTATCCCTGCTGATCATGCTCCATCAGCAAGTCCGGGAGCTGTCGACAATTTCCCAGCTTTCTCACGACGTCTCCGGACGATCAGATACCCCAAAGACTTCAAGTCTTCAATTGAGAAGTACGACGATCGCTCCGACCCGAGTATATGGTTCAAGATGTACAGTATAGCCGCGCGTGCCTCGGGAGGCAAGGAAGACCACATGGCCGGATACTTTCCTCTCGTGATGGGCAAGGCGCCACTTCTATGGCTCGACAACCTCCCAGCAGAGTGCATCACCTCCTGGGCGACTTTGTCCCGCCTATTCACGACCAACTACCAGGCGACCTACAATCATCCTGGCAATACTCACCACCTCGCTAGAGTAGGGTGCAATCGCAGATAAATATAATATAAGCACCACACTTACACTGTCTTTACCGTTCACCCATGTTAACAAATGATCTAGGTGAGGGCTATACGACTCCATACATGAATATAAAGGCAAATCAACTATGCTAAACATGTAATCATATTAAACACCAAAGCATATAATGTCGAATATAATCATTGATAAGAAATATGTCTGTATAACAAATGTAAGGAACTAAATAAGAACTTACAAGAGCAAAGCTAGATCAGTATCTCGATCAACCTCTAGATGATCAGGAGCCAAGTAGACGCATTGCCTTCTCCTAGATCTAGACTAGCTTGCTACTCTGCTATATGGTGTTTCTAGGGTGTAGTATCTCTGACTTGATGACTTGATCTGGTGTATGCAAACTCAGGTTTCCACATGCCTCTGCCAGGGGGCAGGGGGCTGCTAATATAGTCTCGAGGGGTAGACGTGCGCCGTTTGATCAAACCGACCTAACGAGTGGTTTATGTCAGTGCGGAAAGTAGTCCCGACACTAACTAGTAATAAGCGCCAAGGTCTATCCCTCAATGGTCGGTGCTAAGCAACTAGTGACACAAGATTTATCCTGGTTCCGGCCGAGGGCCGTACGTCCAGTAGTGGTGTGCTCGAGGCACTATATTACTTTGCGCCGAAGTGCCTGCAGTGGGGCGGCTACAAACAAGGTGGGAGAGGAGGCGTGGCCCCGAAGTCCCTGGTGGAGTGATCGAAGCGAGTCTAGATGTTGTGGGAGAATTGTGCGTGGTGCGGTTCGGGTGTTCGCGTATGGATGTCAGATGTCTCGTGTCCTCTCCCATGCGGCGAGGGGGTTCACCTTCCTTTTATAGGCCAATGAGAGGGCGAATTACAAGCATGCCGCACTATTTAGCTACATGGGGAAGTATGGTGTGCAGCGCTGAAGAGTGGGCGGCCGCCTTGGCAGTCCTTGCCACGATCTAGTCATCATGGCGCGTCTTGTACCCGAACAGTGGCAGCTTCGAGGGTAGAGGCGTAGTGGTTGGCCGTGGCGTCTTCAGAAAGGCTTGTGGAAGCCGTTGACGGCGATCCGTACGAGGTACAGTGGTAGGCGTGGCTGCGTCCTGTTCCCGCGTACTTCACGACGCCGGAGTGGTTGCAATAGTGCCTGGCGTGGTGTCGAGAGCACAGGGACGGCCGCGCAGGACCAACAATGGCGGGGATGGCGTCCCGCCGGCCTAACGGCATGACCTGGCCCTGCAAGTTCACGAGAAAGCAGTTCGAGGGTGTGGCCAGCCCCCCTTCGAGGGCGCGGCGCGTTAGCCATACGGGAGTAGGCGGCGCAGTGTCACGGGGCTGACACCAGCCATGTCGCACAGTCCCCCACAGTGGCGGGGATGGGTTCCCCCTAGGGAGTTGGTGCAATAGGACCGGGGCATGATTCCCAGGCGCATGATGGCGCCGCCCTGCCGTGCCAGAGCATTAAATGTCCGTTCCCGCGTGCGGGAACGGGCGTGCGTGCGAGGGAGCCTCAAGCGAGGCGGAGGCGAACCCTCGAGCGAGGCGGAGCCCACTCGAGGGGGCCGTGAACCCTCGAGCGAGGCGGAACCCGCTCGAGGGAAGTGTGAACCCTCGAGCGAGGCGGAACCTACTCGAGGGGGCCTTTGAGCGGGCCACTCCGGCGGGTCGCGGGGACCACCGAAGTGTGGGTCATGCCCCGTGTGTGTGCTTAAGTGGGATGTGTTCCGCTTTGGCTTTTTGCAGGTTTTAAGTAGCATTTCCCTGGTTGTTTTAGGGGACCCTCAGGGCTGTCCCCGACAGTAGCCCCCGAGCATCTGCGGGTTTGCCGGCCAGGCTACCGCAGATGCTGAAGCCTACTGATAGGACATCTTTTTGCCCTAGTTGCTAAAGCTTTCTGCGGGGTCGCGTCAGCAGACCCGCGGGTCTAGCCCCCGAAGCCCTGCAGGAGCGTGAGTGTTCCTGTAGGGGTTTTTACCGTGGAGTTTGGACAATGGGTGTGATACGTATTCCAACCGGCGTCGGCGATGTTTCAGCCGGGTTCGGTGACGCACGCGCAACTGGCACTATCCGCGGCCGGTGCAACTCAGGAGGTGTAGCTGTGCATCGAGCCCCCGAGCCTGGGCCCGTTCAAGGCGATCGGGGCGAGCTCTACGACTTGTTTTTAACACGCCCTCGCCATCCCTCCGCGGGATGGAGGGTGAGGTCTCCGCAACCCCCATCGATCGGGTCGCGGATTGCGGATTCCTCATTGAGCTGTTAGTGGGTGGCTCGAGTGGACGCCCATGCCCCATTCGATAAGGGTAGGTTGCGCGGTCCGGAGATGCGTCCATTAAAGCGCTTGCGTGGGTTTGCTAGGTGGGGCTCGGTCCCATTCACTACGGACCGAGGGCGCGGAAGCTCTCCCTCGGTGGGATCCCCCCGGCTAGCTGCCCTTGTTGGCTCTCGAACACGACTTGTGGGGCACCCTCGAGCCGGTGGGCTCGAGGAAAGGCTCGAATGCGCGTGCCCTCATCGTCCCTGACTCCGGTGATCTGGGGCGCCTGTTCGAACCCGTGGAGGGTCAGGCTTCGAACCCCTGATCAGTAGGGCCGTGCGGGGTGACAGCCAAGTCCCCCCGTCTTTTGCATCTGCAGGTTTCGATTGTTCCTGGCCGCGCCAACCCCGAACCGCTGATCAGTAGTACTCGTGAATCGTGGGCACCTGCGGTGCCCGTTTGTTTCAAACGGGCTTCGAGGCCACTGGTCAATGTTTGCACCCTTCCAGGGTCGTATTAATTTGAGCCAGGGGCTCGGGCCGCTTCGAGGGTCTACCTTACTCAGTAAGGGACAGGGCCATTAAATTGTCGCAGTCGCGACTGTAATCTCGCGCTGTGGGCGCGCCTTTTCAGGCGCCGCGGCCGCGCGCGTAGTGGGCGGAGCGGGCAGGCGGATGTGACCGCTTGCCACGGTCCCCCGGTTACCGCGCCGTGATGATGGCCTGCGAGCGGTTGCGTGGCTGCCGCGGTCAAGGTGGGGCCCGTTTGTCAGCGCGGGAATATTACACCTGCAGTTAATGCACGAGGGGCGCGCGCTCCGGAGAGCACGCCTGCGGCCTATAAATCCGATGGGAGGGGATTGGGCATTTTTTACCTTTGCGTTTAGCACTCGCCGTTCTTGCCTCTTGCGCACTAGCCCCCGAGCCGCTCTCGCCATTGCATCTCTCTCCTTTCGGAGCTCTTCTTGTTCCTTGCCCTTCGCCTCTTCGCCCGCTCGCATGGCGCCCCGGTGTTGACGGATAAAAGACGTATCCCTCTACGATCCGCAAGCGTACGGACCCCACACCTTTTTCACCACGGGATTCCCAAGGTTCTTGTCAATCCGCGGAGCAAGGGGATTACAAGCGTTCGATCAACAACGACACACTAGCTACTAAACCCTAACTACTATTATACTAGAAAAACAACTAAACTCACTAGAGAGAATGATAAACGATCAAGAGAGAAGACACTCGCCCACGGGTCTACGATACTAGAGCATGCAATCGCTTAAAGACATGAAAAACCAATCTAATCTATCGGGATTGTGACCACGGTTTCGCCCTTTCCCTCCTCTCGTATCGTCACTACGCGAAGGTATTCATGACTAGACCTTTGATGGCCACGGCGTATTGAATGGATCCAAGGAAGCATTGGAGCTCGTACTCCCTCTACGGCATGGTAGCTAACCTTTAAGCATTAAAGTATATTCAACACAAGATGATAGATAGAAAATCCGACAAAGTGCGATTACATCTCACGATCGATTACAACCCATGGACGAATGAGAAGATTACCCCATCAAGGTGCCGATCATGGCACCGTTGATCATGGTTTCCCTTCCGCCGTGTCTTCCTCCTTCTCCACGAGAGGGTGCTTCCTTCGAGGTGGTTAATCTCCAGCCCGGAGATCCTCCTCCTCTCTCTCTAGCTTGTAGATGGCCTTCTGGTGCGAATAAACTCCTCTCTTTCCGTTGGCGGCGCGTCGGGGGTTTTAGGGTCGAAGATCCTTCGAGGGCAAGGAAGACGGGACCGAACCGGTGCCCGAAGTGGGCCGGGCCGATCCGACGGGCCGGCCGGCCCGGAGCCCGGTTTCGGCCGGTTCGGTCGCCCTTTTTGCTCCGTGGGTCCTCGTGCACTTATCTACTTCGCCCCCTCCACTTGGATGATTTTGACGCCGTTATCCTCGCGATCAAGATGGAGGCTCTCTTTGCATGAAGTTTGATCTTTTACGCTTCAATCCCCGGGGGTGTTCCTCGTAACACTTCGGTCCTCACCACCATTGGAAGTAATTTCAGCGAACTCATGAACACGAACAAGACTCCATGAATGCTCCTTGAACTTATTGCGAATCCGTCCTTTATGTCCATGATTTCCTACATAAACACAACACTTCCAAATGCATGCACAAAGATGAACTTGTTATATGATTAGTGTGCCTAGTGGCGGGTTAGTTCAATAATCAAATCCAAACCAAAGTGTAATGAACATGCTAGGTGCACCAAAATACACCGTCAACATCTCCCCCACACTTAGCTCTTGCTCGTCCTCGAGCAAGTACTCGTAAAAGAACTTCGTCCAAGGCGTGTAATCGTGTACCACTTATCCTTCTTCACAAGTTAGTCAATCCCTTCATCATTAATACATAAACACAAAGTAATGATAATCAAACATAAACATGGGCGTTTAGAACTTTTACCACGTCAAGATTTACCCCACAACTCAAACTCTTCACTCGAAGCCTTCATTTTCAGCCATACTTACTTCTTTGCTTCCATCGGAGGGTTTTTACGGTTTTCAAAACAAAAATTCCTGCAACAAGTGTTAGACAAAAACCTTTCTCCAAGCTCTCTCAAGTCACTCATATGAAGTGGCTATCCTAACCAAATTTTATAAAACTCTCACCTCCCATTAATCTCTCATATATTATGTAAAGTGGAGCTATAGGTAGGGCTAGCGCAATCAACACAAGTATTGTCAAACTAAGAACTTCCTCTAATGGTTGTCTACCTTTCAGAGCCAATGATCATGAGAATTAACCATATGTAGGGATATCAAGGACGAGAAGATTTAGAATGGTGGACATGTGCAAGGGCAAAAGAAAATTGTGACTTCAAGGCACCAATGATGTCCTCGTTGTCGGATTGCACATGGTTGGAAATAGAGTAAAAGTTTCGTCTCACAATCAACGTGACATCCTTCCTTACACTTTATTATTTTTCTTTTCTTTCACTTGATCTATCCCTCTCATATCTTCATTGCTAACTCATCTTTTTTTTTTTCTTCCTTCATTCACATATGATTTTTCTTTCTTTCTTTCTTTCTTTCATTTCCATACACATACTTTTTCTCTTTATTTTTCTCTCTCTTGGCGACTTTTCAAAGCTTTCAATTCTCCCTTTTCTCGCATGCATACAATCTGAATTTTTTTTTTAAATAAATCATGCTAGAGACGAGACGAAACTTTGAAAATAGGTTGTGTTCAAGGAATACGATGCTCAAAAGAGGTGTATAGGTTTGGGTATGGAATTCGGCGATGTACATGACTTCCGTTGTGAAAGACATGTTACCGAATGAATGACGAGGCTAGCAACAAAAGATAAGCACAAGGACATGATCATTGCTTGAAATTAAAACTCACCAAGAGAGAAGGGTCCTAGCCTAACTCATCGTGCTAATCACACTTATAGTGGAGCGAAAAAAAACAAACTTGGCTTTGGATAGGAATTTTTTTTATACTCTCAACTTGGAAAAAGAGATTTTGCTAACCTTTATTACAAGGGTTTTAATATAATTTTCAGAACTGAAATCCTCCAATTTTTAGCATCGAACATAGCACAACTAGCATGTGAAGCTCAAGATCGAAGTGCGGTATGGGTACTTTAAGTAGTAGCGATTCCACTAAGCACCACGGTAAACGATTTTCAAACCATATACTTGTATTCATATATCAAGAATCGAAGATTAGACAAACAAGTAAATAAAGATAAACAATACAAAAAACACAAAGATATATATAAGACTCTTTTTATTTGGTTTTCTTGACTCAACACTAATTTAAGACACTTGCAAAAATTTTAAAACAGACTCAAAAACTAAAGACTCATTAAAACACTAAGACTCTCACACGAAGATTAAACCGAACCTAAATTTGAAGTTCAAAAGCTAAGGCTAGCGAGCTAGCTCTCCCCCACACTTAAAACATACGACGTCCTCGTCGTATCTTACAAAAACCAAAGGGGAAAACTAGATCTAATGGTATTTCGAGCAAGCCTTGCACCACTTGCCTCTCATGTTTCCAACCATGCCGAAAAGTTTGCGCACGTTACGGTTAAGGAACTTGTAGTCATCTTCAACTACGCGCTCCAAGTCCTCCATACGCTGCTTCATCGCTTCCATGGTTTGAAGACATTCGTCGGCCGACGCGTAGAGAGCTGCGATGGATTGACGGCAAAATCGACAACACACCGGATGCAATCCGAAGGGGTCGTCGTCGCCATGATCTCCACCGTTGTCACCACCGTCGTCGCCACCTCCATTGTTGTCGCCTTCGCCACCGCCGTTGCCGTCGCCGTTGGGGCCCTCGGGAGTCCTT
This sequence comes from Cenchrus americanus, assembly GCA_947561735.1. Lineage (NCBI taxonomy): Eukaryota > Viridiplantae > Streptophyta > Magnoliopsida > Poales > Poaceae > Cenchrus > Cenchrus americanus. Next base: position 252,380,281 of record OX387239.1, on the reverse strand, counting down.
TCGTAGGGCTGCTCGCCCCAATCGTCATCGTCTCTACCGGCAGCCGCCCACGAGCTCGGGCTACGATCGTCGGAGTAGTCGCTATCCCCATATTCCTTAGGCTCCGGCGACACCTCCTTGTAATCCTTACGCTTGATGCCTTGGAGACGTGCCGACCTTCGAACGGGTGTTGGGACCTTCTCTCCTTTGACGGGGTTGCGAGATGCAAGAGCTCCGGTCGGGACACGTCCTCCGCAACGGATACGTGCGGTCCTCTTGACGGGTAGCTTGACCTCGCATCGCATCGCCTCCTCCATCGATGGCTTCTTGGCTTCTACCTTCAACTCTAAGCTTTTTGGAGGCTCAATGGCTGCTACAAGGGTGCAACACATTGCTTGAAAGGATTGATTCTCGAGCTCCCAATTCGGCCAAATATATAGTCCCGAGAGAAAAGCCCCGGGAACCTTATTTTCCCTTTTTACACTTCCCTTAAAATTTTCGACCAAACAAGGAAGTCAAAAAGGAGCAATTCGGGCGAAATTCGGGGTCATCGGGCGTCGGGCCCCCGCCCGGGGCCGATCCTACGGGCCGGCCGGCCCACCCCCCCCGGGGGCCGGGCCGGTCCGGTTTTTGCACACCGCCCTATTTTTTTCGTCCTCGGCCCGTGGGAAAAAGTTGGCCCGGTTAATCTTCGCGAAAAACTCCCGGAAAGCTAAAAGAAAAATTATTTACGAAGTTGGTGCCTTGTTTTTCGTCCTAGGCAGGACGTTCGGGCTCTTCCTCCATGGCAAATACGTCAACATGATGAATGGGCACGACATCGGGTTCGTAGTAAACCTTAAGCCGCTGTCCATTCACCACAAATTGATCGCCGTTTATATCCATAATGGTTACCGCTCCGTTGGAGAACACCGAATGCACAACATAAGGTCCGTCCCACTTGCTTTGCAATTTCCCCTTTCCGAAGGTTTTAAACCTCGAATTGTAGAGGAGGACCTTATCTCCTTCTTTAAATTCTTTTTTCTTCAATCTTTTATCATACCACCTTTTGATTCTCTCTTTGTATATGCTTGCGTTTTCATAAGCTTTCAACCTCAACTCCTCTAGCTCGCTTATTTGAATTCTCCGTTTCACCACCGCGGCGTCGAGATCAAGGTTCATCTCTTTAATCGCCCAATAGGCTTTATGTTCTAACTCAACCGGAAGGTGGCAAGCTTTTCCATAGACGAATTGATAGGGGGTCATACCTATCGGTGTTTTAAACGCCGTTCGATAAGCCCATAAAGCGCCGTCTAATTTCTTTGACCAATCCTTGCCTCCCTTCTCTATGGTTTTGTTAAGTATGCTTTTTAATTGCCTATTTGACGTCTCCGCTTGTCCGTTGGTTTGTGGGTGATAGGCCGTGGAGACCCTATGCTCAATTCCCAACTTGGACAAGCACTTTTTGAAGTTCTTCCCGGTGAAATGAGTTCCTCCATCACTTATCAAGATTCTCGGTGTACCGAAACGAGGAAAAATCACGTTCTTGATCATAGTGATGGACTCCTCCGTGGAAGCTTTACGACATGGTATAGCCTCTACCCACTTAGATACATAATCGACCATAACAAGTACATACTCGAATCCAAATGAGTTTTTAAAAGGCCCCATGAAGTCTATGCCCCATACATCGAATATGTCGATTTGCAAGTTGTATTTCAAAGGCATAGAATTTCTTTGAGAGATGTTTCCGGTTCTTTGGCATTCGGGGCATGACGCAACATATCTTTTAGTATCTTCATGCATCTCCGGCCAATAGAATCCGCTCGACCATACTTTGGCTTCGGTTCGAAAATGGCTATAGTGCCCACCGTACTCCGCCGAGTGGCACTTCCTTAGAATCTCAAGCCTCTCTTCCCTTGGCACACATCTTCTCATCACACCATCATTGCCAAGCTTGAAGAGGTATGGTGCATCCCAAAAATATTTCTTACTTTCAGAAATTACCTTCCTTTGAGTGTTTTTATCTAGATGATCGAGGGGCATCTTTCGAATCGCTCGAATGATGTCAATCATCCAAGTATCTTTATCAAGCACTCTATAGAGGTGGTCATCTCTCATCTTGTCTTCTATGGGCTCTTTATCATCTTGCCCACGATTCATCCTAGACAAATGATCGGCCACAACATTCTCCACCCCCTTTTTATCACGAATTTCAACATCGAACTCTTGGAGAAGAAGGATCCAACGAATCAAACGAGGTTTAGCTTCCTTCTTAGCCAAGAGATACTTTATAGCTGCGTGATCGGTGTAAACAATGACTTTCGAGTTCACGATGTAGGATCTGAATTTTTCGAAAGCGAATACCACCGCTAGCAATTCTTTTTCCGTAGTAGCGTAATTTAATTGTGCCCCACTAAGAGTTTTGCTAGCGTAGTAAACGGCGTGAACTCGGCCTTCCTTTCTTTGTCCCAAGACCGCGCCTACGGCGTAGTCACTTGCGTCACACATGATCTCGAAAGGTTGGCTCCAATCCGGAGGTTGGATGATGGGAGCACTCACCAACGCATTTTTCAAGGTCCGGAATGCCGCTAGACACTTCTCATCAAAGTCGAAAGCCACATCCTTTTGAAGAAGGTGTGTTAAAGGCTTAGTGATCTTTGAGAAGTCCTTTATAAATCTTCTATAGAATCCGGCATGGCCTAGAAAGCTCCTTAAGGACTTAACATCCGTAGGAGGTGGGAGTTGCTCAACCGTCTCTACCTTAGCCTTGTCCACTTCAATTCCTCTCTCGGATATAACATGTCCGAGCACTATGCCTTGCTTAACCATGAAGTGGCACTTTTCCCAATTTAAAACCAAATCTACCTCCGCACACCTTGTAAGGACCTTTTCTAAGTTTGCTAAGCAATCCATGAACGTCTTCCCGTAAACGGAAAAATCATCCATAAACACTTCAACAATTTCTTCGATGAATTCCGAAAACACGGCCATCATGCAACGTTGAAAAGAGGCCGGAGCGTTGCATAGGCCGAAGGGCATCCTCCTATATGCAAACGTTCCGTAAGGACATGTAAATGTTGTCTTATGTTGATCTTCAGGGTGAATGGGAATTTGCATGAACCCCGAGTATCCATCGAGAAAGCAAAAATAGGCGTGGTTTGCTAACCTCTCGAGCATCTCGTCTATGAACGGTAGGGGGAAGTGATCTTTCTTCGTTGCTTTGTTAAGCTTACGGTAATCGATACACATCCGCCACCCGGTCACGGTTCTTTGCGGTATCAATTCGTTCTTCTCATTCTTCACCACGGTCAAACCTCCTTTCTTCGGTACACAATGTACCGGGCTCACCCATTCGCTATGTGGAACCGGATAGATGATTCCGGCATCAAGTAACTTGATAACCTCTTTCTTTACTACCTCTCGCATGGCATGGGTTAGCCTCCTTTGGTGGTCCACTACAGGCTTACATTGGTCTTCCATTGGTATACGATGAGTGCAAAAGGCTGGGCTAATACCTTTGAGATCGTTAATTGAATATCCAATCACCTTCCTATGTTTTTTTAATAAAATCAGCAACGCTTCATTTTCTTCGGGACTCAACTCGTCGCTCACAATGACCGGATAAGTTTTGTCCGGGCCCAAAAATTCATATTTTAATCCCTTGGGCAAAGGTTTAAGGTCTACTTCGGGCACTTGTGGCTCCTCGGGTTTGATTTCTCCTATGTCTTCGAACTTCTCTTCCTCCACGCTACCATCATGCGGCTCTAAGCCTTTTGTTGCTTCCTCTAGTTCTTCATCTTGTTGATTACTAATTTGATTTTCCATCGCTCTTTGCAGCGGGTCTCTAAGGGTTTCAACAAAACAAAGACTATCTATCTCTTCTATTTCTTCATCTTCGGGAGGAAAAGGAGTAAGGTGTTTAGAAGCACGAAGAAAGTTATATGTGTACTTTGTTCCATTAAGGTTCATTGTTACTTTGCCTTCTCCGGCATCTAACACGGCATCAACCAACTTAAGAAAAGGCCTACCTAAGATTATATGATCAGAATTACCATGGTAAGCATCAATAACAAAGAAATCGGTTGGTATATAGTTTCTAGAGATTTTTACTTTCATGTTGCAAGCAATACCTAGAGGTTTGATAGTTCTACCATCTCCCATAATTAATTTCGTTGATGTTGGAGCTAAGTCTAGGTTGTGGTATTGAACTTTATCGTAAATTTTAGAAGATAGAACACTTACTTGGGCTCCGATGTCGCATAAGGCTTTGCATTGAACTCCGTTGATCTCGCAACTCAAGTGCGGCGTCATCTTCTCTTCTTCTTCGGATCCGATCGAATAAATTTCAGCAAGGCGAGCGTATGGTGATGCTTCGGGCTTGATCCCCATGATCCTCTTCACCTCGGCAATATGTTCCGGATCCACCACATCATCTCCAAAGAGCTTTTCAAAAATCTCACCGGTGGTTTCGAGGTCGTATGAATTTTCAGCTTTCCTCTCCGGTGGGAAATCCACTTCCAATGCTCTTGCCATCCCCTTTTGATTAGGGAACGGTCTTCTCTTGTCGAATACTTCTCCGTAATCAATAGGAACCCAATCCATTGGCTCGAACTCCCTTAGTGGCTTCGCGCTTGACATGCTTCTCTTATTCGTCTCATTTGGTGCGGCGAAGTCGACGTTTGGTGTAGTTCTTGACTTGATGTGTTCTCGTTCAAGCTTCTCCACGATTGGCTCCTCTTTTGTGACTTCCGGGTTGCCTCTTTAGAAAAATCAGCAAGCTTCTTCTTCCTTGAATTGAATTCCGGCTCTTCCGCAAGTCTTGTTTCCCAATCTCTTCGCATGGCGGCCGCTTTACTAACTTTTTGTAGAAGTTGGGCGGCTTCCGTGAGTGTTTTCTCCATGAGATCCCCACCCGCACACATTTCGACGTGTCGCATGCAACTAGGGGTTAGGGAAAAGAAAAATGTATGCAAGAGTACGTCACCGGTGAAGCCGAGTTTTGGTCCTTGTTCGATTAATTCATTAAACCTATCCCGGGCTTGGTCTATCCCTTCCTCTTCTCCTTGCATAAAATTGATCACTTGCCTCCTTAGATGTTGAACCTTGCTCATTGGAAAGAACTTCTCGCAAAACTTCTTTGTCAACTTGTTCCAATTGCCTTCAACTTCAAAGGACGCAACCGAATACCATGTCTTTGCTTTGCCGGCAAGTGAGTAGGGAAAGAGATTCCATTTGAACCATTCATCGGGAACTCCTTCTTGACGCACCGTGTTGCATATTGTCGTGAAATCCCTTATGTGTCTATATGGGTTCTCCTCAACCATCCCTTCAAACGGGTTTTCCGCCACCATCTTCATGATCTTGGATTTAATTTCATACTTGGTCGCTTCGAGCTTCGAATCCGACTCTTGTACCTTTATGTCTTCACATCGAGGGCTAGGCGTAATCCCTTAATGATTTCTCCGGTTCTTCCACGGGTTGATTAACGAACTCCATCTAGACAATAAGGTAAAAACAAAAACAAAAAAGAAAAAAGTGTTTTTCCGGAAAATATATGTTAGATATAGCAAATAAAAGATAAACTAAAATATAAAACTAAGTTAGATGCAAATCAAACGATGTAAACTAACTTGCTCCCCGGCAACGGCGCCAGAAAAAGGGGCTTGTTGACGGATAAAAGACGTATCCCTCTACGATCCGCAAGCGTACGGACCCCACACCTTTTTCACCACGGGATTCCCAAGGTTCTTGTCAATCCGCGGAGCAAGGGGATTACAAGCGTTCGATCAACAACGACACACTAGCTACTAAACCCTAACTACTATTATACTAGAAAAACAACTAAACTCACTAGAGAGAATGATAAACGATCAAGAGAGAAGACACTCGCCCACGGGTCTACGATACTAGAGCATGCAATCGCTTAAAGACATGAAAAACCAATCTAATCTATCGGGGTTGTGACCACGGTTTCGCCCTTTCCCTCCTCTCGTCTTGTCACTACGCGAAGGTATTCATGACTAGACCTTTGATGGCCACGGCGTATTGAATGGATCCAAGGAAGCATTGGAGCTCGTACTCCCTCTACGGCATGGTAGCTAACCTTTAAGCATTAAAGTATATTCAACACAAGATGATAGATAGAAAATCCGACAAAGTGCGATTACATCTCACGATCGATTACAACCCATGGACGAATGAGAAGATTACCCCATCAAGGTGCGATCATGGCACCGTTGATCATGGTTTCCCTTCCGCCGGTGTCTTCCTCCTTCTCCACGAGAGGGTGCTTCCTTCGAGGTGGTTAATCTCCCGGCCGGAGATCCTCCTCCTCTCTCTCTAGCTTGTAGATGGCCTTCTGGTGCGAATAAACTCCTCTCTTTTTCGTTGGCGGCGCGTCGGGGGTTTTAGGGTCGAAGATCCTTCGAGGGCAAGGAAGACGGGACCGAACCGGTGCCCGAAGTGGGCTGGGCCGATCCGGCCGGGCCGGCCGGCCCGGCCCGGTTTCGGCCCGGTTCGGTCGCCCTTTTTGCTCCGTGGGTCCTCGTGCACTTATCTACTTCGCCCCCTCCACTTGGATGATTTTGACGCCGTTATCCTCGCGATCAAGATGGAGGCTCTCTTTGCATGAAGTTTGATCTTTTACGCTTCAATCCCCGGGTGTTTCCTCGTAACACTTCGGTCCTCACCACCATTGGAAGTAATTTCAGCGAACTCATGAACACGAACAAGACTCCATGAATGCTCCTTGAACTTATTGCGAATCCGTCCTTTATGTCCATGATTTCCTACATAAACACAACACTTCCAAATGCATGCACAAAGATGAACTTGTTATATGATTAGTGTGCCTAGTGGCGGGTTAGTTCAATAATCAAATCCAAACCAAAGTGTAATGAACATGCTAGGTGCACCAAAATACACCGTCAACACCCGGCATCCTCTCATCATCATCGACCCGTTGGCGTGGGAGCGCTCGACGGTGACACGACTGGCCTTGAACCAGCTGGTAACCGCTGGCCAGCTGGCGGCGAATGAGGATGGACGGCCGGCCGAGTGGATCGTGTCGTTCGGAAAGGGAGCAAGCGCCCAACCCTCCGAGCGGCTACGTGGTCAGCTTCGTCCGCTTCCATGAGCGGGGCTTCATGGCGCCGACGAGCCGTTTTATGCGGGCTCTCTGCCACCACTACGGCGTGGAGCTCCACAACTTCGCGCCGAACGCGATCTCGCAGGCGGCCACATTCGTTGGTGTCTGCGAGGGCTTCCTAGGGATTCCAGTGAATTGGGATCTTTGGGTTCATCTTTTCCGTGCGGAGCTGTTCACGCTGCCGACGACGGAGCCGAGGACCCGCCGCCCGGTGCGTGCCGGCGGCATGTCGCTCGCCGTGCGGGGCCAGCGCAAAGACGACTACATCCCCAGCACGATTATGACCAACAACGCAGGCTGGGAGCGGGGGTGGTTCTACCTTCGCAACAACAAGCCCGACCTCCCCCCCTACACCGGCCTGGTGCTCCGGGAGAGGCCCGCCTCCTGGTACCACGGGGTGTCTCCGCCCCAGCACCAGGCGCGGTTGGACTCACTCCTGGCCGCGCTGAGGAATCCGGCGGGCCGTGGGCTGACTGAGGAAGTCGTCCTCGCCCACCTCCACCATCGGCGGATCGTCTCTTTGATGGAGAGGCCGCTCCGCATCTTCGAGATGACCAAGGAGGCGGACCCCGTCGCGTTGGCGAGGTCGCGGTTGCTGCAGAGCCCCCTCCTGCGGGAGTACGCGGCTACCCGGGCGCGGTGCGCCATCGACCCCAAGTCCGGGCGCTACAACGACAGGGCCCTGTGGGATCTTGAGATGCTGCCCACCGGCCCACTGGTGAGTGGAGTTCTTGATTTCGATTTCAATTCTGCCAGTTCTCCGAGTTGCTGACGCATTTTAATGCTTTGCCTGCAGTTGATGAGCGTGAGCGTCGCGAAGTCCGAGCCGCCCACCCCCCGCTCTCATGCGCTCGCGCGCGCGGCGCACAAGAGCGGGGGAGCGAGTGGCTCGCGGGAGGGAGTGTGCGACGCGGCACAGGGAGCGCCGTGAGCGGAGGAGCGAGGAGTTACGGCTGCGCGAACAGCAGGGGCTCTCCTCGCCGGGGACTGAGGAGTACTCGTCATCGGACGAGGAGGAGGAAGAGGAGGAAGAAGTCAGGGGGCAGGCCCTTCCCGATAGGTGGGAGTCTACACCCCCGTCGCCGGAGCCGGCTCCGGTGGCAAGAGCGGCATCGCCTGGGGCGGGCGCAGAGGCGCCCGTCACCAGGCAATCAACGACAGAGGCGGCACGGGCCGCGGAGACGCCGCGCGCGCGCCTCGGAGGCGTCGCGCGCGTGGTGGAGGCGCCCGCCGCGCGCGGTGGAGGTGGCGGGGGGAGGGGTGCGGCGGCGGCTCGCCGGTCGTACCCGTGACGTCAGCGGGGACCTCGAGGAAGAGGAAGTGCGCCTTCTCCTCCTCGAGGTAAGGGATCGTCTTTCGAGGGTCCGTGTGTCCGCCAAGCAGGATTCTGACAGCTTGTTTGCATCTTCGCAGGGTGGTGCCTACTGTGCCTCCCCTCGCACCGGCCAAGGTATTGATGGCGGATGCGTCCATCCCCACCCGGCAGCATTCGTTGAGGGCGCCGCGGGCGGGGGCGAGCGCAGTGGTGACGGCGGGCGAGAGCTCGCGAGGGCGCGGCCGAGGCCTCGAGGCCATAGGCGGGTGGCCTCGCCCGCCGAGCTTGCGCCCGACCCGCCGGTCGCCGAGGAGCGGCGGGCGGCCGATCGTGGTGGAGGCGCGGGAGCGGCGGCGTCGCGGCGGAGGCAAGGCCGGAGGCGGAGGCACCCCGGCGGCGCGCGGCTGCGGCGGCGTTGCCCCCCGCTGCTCCCGCGCCCCGTGGAGGGCCACCCCCCGCCCTCCGGGCGGCCGCCGACGGACGCGGCCGGAGGCGGGCGGGGCGCCGCGCAAGGCGGGCCGGGGAGATCGCGGCCATGGAGGCGCGGTCGGAGGCGGCGGTGGGGACGCGGCGGGGAGCCGCGCTCGCGGCAGCGCCTCCCGGGTGGTGGCGGTGGAGATCCGGACGACGACTCCCCCGCCCGGGTGGGACCAGTGGGTGAACTTCCCCATGCCCTCCCCTGAGCCTCAGGAGGAGGGGGCGCTCGTGAGGCAGTGGGACGGCCACATGGTGGCCGGGGGCCGTGGGCACGGTGCCGAGGCTTCCTTCTCCCGCGCCGGCCGCTCTGCTTCGGGAGAGGGGCACGTCGATGGTCCGCCCGCCTTTGCCTACGCCCAGGAGGAGCAGGAGCTGTGGGGAGAGCTCTGTGACCACGGCACCGCGCTCAACCCAGAGTTGAACGAGGCGCTGCGGATTCATGGCAGCCCGCCGTGGCGCGTCTTCCAGGTGAGGCATTGTTGTCTACTTTCTTTGATTTCGTCGCCTTCACGCTTGTTCCTCGCGGCGTGACGCTTACCAGTTTTGGTCTGCTGGCGGCAGGAGCTCGAGCACCGCGCCCGCGACAAGTATGGCGCCTTCAATCAGATGAGTGCCGAGCTCCGCCATCTCCGGGAGCAGCGTGACGCCTTCGACACGCTCGCGGACGCCTTGGGGACCCCAGATGGTCGGGGGCGTCGTCGGCGGGCGAGGCCCTACGTGACCGGCCCCTGGATTACGAGAGGCAGGCCGCGGCGCGCCCCCCCACCCTCGAGCGGATTTGCACAGCCCTCATCGATCGGGATGAGGCGTTGCAGCAGGTGCAGGGGGTCCTGGAGAAGATGCGCACGGTGGCGTCCAACTGGGAGGCAGAGGTGGGCATCGTCCGGGCCGACAATCAGGAGGTCCGCGCGTGGCTCCGGGGAGGCGCGGGGCCCGGCGAGCCGGGGGCGAGGAGAGGGCGCGCGCGGCTGAGCAAAAGGCCAAGGAGGCCGACGAGTTGAAGGCCGCCCTCGACGCCAAGGTCGCCGCACTCGTCACGGTGGAGGAGCAGCTCCGGCAGGAGCGCGCCACCCGCCAGGAGACCGAGGGTCAACTCCAGCAGGAGTGGACCGCTCTTGCTGACGTTCGGTCGGTGCTCGAGCAGGAGCGCACCGCTCGCGAGGCGGCGCAGAAGTCGCTGGGCGAACGGGACGCTGATGTTTCGAAGCTCGAACGCTCGAAGTTCGGCGGCGCCGGTCCAGCCCTCGGCATTACGAGTGCCGATCAGGAGATGGCCCTCAAGGAGCAAAGTGCTACCATCGTCAGCCTTCAGCAAGCGGTCGAGCCTGAGCGCCGCGCTCTCGAGGTGGAGAGGAAGCAGGTTGAAGATAGGTTGTTGTTTTGTCTTTTGTTTTGCTGATCTTCCCCTTGAGGATTTGTTCCCCATCTGATTTCTTTTGCTGGTAACGTTCAGGCCTGCGCACCGCGCTGGGGCACGCGACCGACCGGGCCGAGGCGCTGCAGGCCTCCTACAACTCCTCCGAGCGAGAGCTGGTGGAGCTGCGTTCCGCGGCCCTCGAGACCTGCCAGGCCGTGGAGGAGGGCGAGGTGCAGGCTGGAAGCTCGTTGGCCAGTCGCCTGCGCGCCCTCGGCGGGCACGTCTCTGGGCGCATGCGCTGCGCTCTGCGTCTCGGCATCCATAAGGCTCTCGGGGTGGTGAGGTCCCACTACGAGATCCACTTCGAGGCCGTGGCGGAAGGCTACATCGTCCCGGAGGACGTTGAGGATGAGGCGGCGATGGAGCACGCGGACGCGCTAGCCGCTGATGCCGCCGAGGCGCTCGCTGAAGCCTTCGAGGAGTTCCTGTTTCCGGATGCCGCTGGCGCTGATGCTCCTCAAGCCCGAAGATTGCTGGGCGCCGGGCCCTTTTTGTTTGTATGTTAGTGTATGGGCCGCGTGGCCATGTAAATGAACAATCACTTTGTTTCAGACACTTGTGGAAGAAAATGATGTTTGTTATCTTTATGGCACTGTTTTGTTTCTTCCCTTTGGCTGAGTAAATTCGAGTTAGGGGAGTTCGGTTTTCGTGAGCAGCCTGCTGGTCTGGAGGCAAGAGAGAAGGGCCGTATCCTCGTGGAGGCGTAGGCTACCTCTAGCTTGCGCATCCTTTCTGCTAGGCCATCCACGCCCTGTTTGAACTTTGCTCAAGGCTTAGGTTAAGCCATACTTAGCGCTCGTGGGTTTTTTGCGAAAAAATGGGACCATTTTTGGGGGAGGGATGCCCCCCGTAGTAGCCCCCGAGGGTGACTTGGTTTTCTGGAAAGCCGAGTTGCCCTTTTTATTGAATTGCTGCTGTTTACATTTGTGCCGCCAACTGGGGTGTTGGGCTTTGCGATTTACAACAGGAAGGACTTGGAAATCCTAGCTAAGGATAGAAGCGACGTAGTTGCTGGATGTTCCAAGCGTTGGTGAGTTCCTCGCCGTACTCGTTGGCTAGCTTGTACGTGCCGGGCTTGAGCACCTTCGCCACGATGTAGGGTCCCTCCCATGAAGGTGATAGCTTGTGGCGTCCTCGGTTGTCTTGGCGCAGCCTTAGGACCAAATCCCCCTCGCTGAAGTCCCGCCGGCACACCTTTCGAGCTTGGTAACGCCTTAGGGACTGCTGGTATCTTGCAGAGTGCATCAGGGCTACGAGGCGCGCTTCATCCAGCTGGTCCAGTGAGTCTTCGCGAGCCCGCTGGTTAGTGTCCCTGTCATAGCCCCGCACCCTGGGTGACCCGTATTCTAAGTCCGTGGGGAGGACGGCCTACGCGCCATGGACTAGAAAGAACGGGGTGAACCCGGTGGCTCTGCTAGGGGTGGTCCTTAGGCTCCACACGACCGTGGGTAGTTCCCGGAGCCATTTCTGACCAGACTTATTTAGCTGGTCGAAGATTCTGGGCTTGAGGCCTTGTAGGATCATGCCGTTGGCACGTTCTACTTGGCCGTTGGTCTGTGGGTGTGCCACAGCTGCCCAATCCACACGTATGTGGAATTTGTGGCAAAATTCCAGGAATTTCCTGCCCGTGAACTGGGACCCGTTGTCGGTGATGATGGAGTTCGGCACTCCAAAACGATGGACGATGTCGGTGAAGAACGTCACCACTTGCTTCGCCGTGAGGTTCGTGATGGGGCGTACTTCCACCCATTTGGAGAATTTGTCGATGGTGACCAATAGGTGGGTGAAGCCCCCGGGCGCCTTTCGCAAGGGCCCGATGATGTCCAGCCCCCACAAGGCGAAAGGCCATGTAATGGGGATGGTCTGCAGGACGTGCACAGGGAGGTTGGATTTCCGGGCGTAGAATTGGCACCCTTCGCAGGTGCGCACGATCTCGCTGGCATCTGCGACCGCGGTCGGCCAGTAAAAGCCTTGGCGGAACGCGTTGCCTACGAGGGTGCGGGGCGCGGCGTGGTGGCCGCAAATCCCCGCGTGTATGTCCCGGAGGAGCTCGCGCCCCTCGGGGATGGGCACGCGGCGCTGCAGGATGCCGGAGGCGGCGCGCTTGTAGAGCTCGCCGTCAACGAGGGCGAAGGATTTGGCCATCCTGGCGATGCACCTGGCATCAGACCGGTCCGAGGGGAGCTCCCCTCGGTCCATCCAGGCAATGTATTTGTCACGCCAGTCCGCCTTGATGGGGGCTGGCTCTACGTCCATTATTTCGGCCTCGCTGGCGCCGTACCCCTCGTGAAGGGAGAGCACGTACGCCTCGTTCGAGGGGTCCTCGTCCATGGGTTCCGCGCCCGCTGGACTCGAGGGAGCCCCCGAGGGTTCCGTGTAGTTCGAGGGGTGCGGCTCGAGGGTGACGGACGGTTGGGCGATATCTCGGGTGAAGACGTTCGGGGGGACAGTGATCCGCCCGACGCGATCTTGGCAAGCTCGTCCGCCTCTTCGTTGTACCGGCGGGGCACGTGATTAAACTCGATGCCATAGAACTTGTCCTCGAGGGCCCGCACGGCCTTGCAGTATGCCTCCATCTTGTCGTCGTGGCAGCTTGTGTTCTTCATGACTTGGTCTATCACAAGCTGCGAATCCCCCTGTACGTCGAGGCGCTTGACGCCTATCTTGACGGCGATCTTGAGGCCGCAGAGCAGGGCCTCGTACTCAGCCATGTTGTTTGACGCGGGGAAGTGGAGGCGTACGGCGTACCGCATGTGCTCCCCGAGGGGTGAGACGAAGAGCAGACCCTCGCCCGCCCCTGTCTTCATCACCGAGCCGTCGAAATACAGAGTCCAGCATTCAGCCTGGATCTGCGGCGGCGGCAACTGCGTGTCCGTCCACTCGGCGACGAAATCTGCCAAGATCTGGGACTTGATGGCCTTGCGCGGGGCGTAGGATAGCGTTTCGCCCATCAGCTCCACCGACCACTTGGCGATCCTGCCCGCTGCGTCTGGATTGCGGATGATCTCTCCTAGTGGAAAGGAGGAAACCACCGTGACAGGGTGGGCCTCGAAGTAGTGGCGAAGCTTGCGCCGCGCGAGGACCACCGCTTAGAGCAGCTTCTGGACTTGAGGGTAGCATGTCTTGGTGTCGGACAAGACTTCGCTGATGTAGTACACCGGCCGCTGGACCGGCAAGGCATGCCCTTCCTCCATACGCTCTACCACGATTACGGCGCTGACCACCTGGGTAGTCGCAGCCACGTAGAGGTACAGAGGTTCGCCGTCTTGCGGTGGTGTAAGGACTGGGGCGTGGGTCAAGGACGCCTTCAGCTTGTCAAGCGCCTCCTGGGCCTCAGCGGTCCAAGAGAAGCGCTCGTGCTTCTTGAGGAGGTGGTAAAGGGGCAGGCCTTTCTCGCCAAGCCGCGAGATGAAGCGGCTCAAGGCCGCAAGGCACCCCAGCACCCTTTGCACCCCTTTGAGGTCCCGAATCGGACCCATTCGCTCGAGGGCTGCAACCTTTTCGGGGTTGTCCTTGATGCCTCGCTGGGAAACTATGTATCCTAGAAGCATGCCCCGCGGCACACCAAAGACACATTTTTCGGGGTTTAATTTTACCCAGTTGGCCCGTAGGCAGCCAAACGAGATGCTGAGGTCGCCAACCAGGTCGTCCGCCTTCCTGGTTTTAACGACTATGTCATCTACGTACGCCTCGACGGTTCGCCCGATGTAGTTTCCGAAAACGTGTTGCATGCACCGCTGGTACGTCGCACCCGCATTTCGGAGGCCGAACGACATCGTGACGTAGCAAAACATCCCGAACGGCGTGATAAATGAAGTCGCGAGCTGGTCGGACTCCTTCATTTTGATCTGATGATACCCGGAATAGGCATCAAGGAAACAAAGTAGCTCGCACCCGGCGGTCGAATCAACGATTTGATCGATACGCGGCAAGGGAAAAGGAACCTTTGGACATGCTTTATTAAGACTAGTATAGTCTACACACATCCGCCACTTCCCATTCTTTTTCTTTACTATTACAGGATTGGCTAGCCACGTAGGGTGGAACACTTCCTTGATGAACCTAGCCTCGAGGAGCTTCCGCAGCTCCGCTCCGATCGCCCGTCGCCGCTCCTCGTCGAAGCAGCGGAGCCATTGCTGGACGGCGCGGGAGTGAGGTAGGATGTCAAGGGAGTGCTCGGCGACCTCCCTCGGGATGCCTGGCATGTCCGAGGGGCTCCACGCGAAGATGTCAGCGTTGGCGCGGAGGAAGTCGACGAGCACCACTTCCTATTTCGGGTCGAGGGTTGAACTGACCCTCAACGCCTTGCCCTCGGGGGCAGCAGGGTCGAGGGGCATCTCCTTGGTCTGTTCCGCAGTCTCGAAGCTGCCGGCGTGCTTGGCGGTGGAGTAGAGGTCTTCATTGACCATCTTCTCCAAATTGGCCACCAGCGCTTCGTCCAGCGCCAGGGCCTCGGCGTGCTCCACGCACTCGACGTCGCAGTCGAAGGCGTGCTCGATGGACGAGCCCACGGTGATGACGCCGTTGGGGCCCAGCATCTTCATCTTGAGGTAGATGTAGTTGGGGACCGCCATGAACTTGGCGTAGCAGGGCCACCCAAGTATGGTGTGGTATGCGCCCCTGAACCCCACCACCTCGAAGGTGAGCATCTCCTTGCGGTAGTTGCTCGGAGTGCCGAACCAAACGGGCAGGTCGATCTGCCCGAGGGGCTGGACGCGCTTGCCCGGTGCGACGCCATGGAACGACGTTGTGCTGGGCCGCAGCTGGTCCAACCCGATCCCCAGCAGGCGCAGCGTGTGCGCGTAGAGGATGTTGAGGCTGCTGCCTCCGTCCATCAGGACCTTCGAGAACCACACGTTCCCGATGACCGGGTCGACCACCAGTGGGTGTTGACGGTGAATTTCCGTCAACCTAGAGTACTTGTTATACATTGGTTTCGATTATGATTTGCAACTAACCCGCCACTAGGCATACTAATGATATAACAAGTTCACACTTGCATGTCGATTTTGGAGTTTGTTGTTTACGTAGGAAATTAACGTTAAAGAGGAGACTTTCGGGATAAGTTCATCACTCACTTCAAGAGAAGATCATGAAGCCCGTCACAAGTCAAGACACGAAGTGAATAAGACTCCAAACAACCCAAGGACCGAAGCATCAACACGCAAAACTCCGGGGATTTGGATGTTTACCAACGAGATCAACTCGGCCCGAGAGATATTCTCGCACTGGCAAGACAGCATGATCTTTCGGTACAGATTCAGAGACTTAAACGGTCTTCAATGGCAAAAGTTTGACTACCAAAGTTGTGGGCCTCGACGATACCTTCTATTTGGACATGTGGAAGGCCCAATTTGGATAAGGGAGCTAGGAGATATGGCCCCCGAAATCCCTGCTGCGCAGTCAGTCCGTAATCAGAACAGATTATCTTCCAAGGCCGATTTGGAGATCTTATCTTCGTTTTTAAGGAAAGAAATGAATACCAAAGTTGAAGATAATTTCGTGGCACACAACCTGGACACCGAATTTGCATTATTTGGAGTCCGAACGTGGGAGATATGGCGTTGGCAAGGAAGGACTGCGAATCAGGAAAATCTGGCTGATTTTATGGAAACCAAGTTTGCTTCTCTCCCAAGGAGGATTTCGTGCAAGGCAAGGTGGAGCACGCCCAAAGGCACCTCAAGGACATAAATACAACCCCCCTAGGCGCCCCAATAGGGGGACCCATCGAACAAATCATCCTACCGACGCCAATCACCAGAACACCGCCGCCGCAAGATGAGGGAGAGAGTTAGATGAGCTCGTCGCAAGGATCAACGCCGGCGGAGAGAAGGAAGCAAGAGGAGGACTCCAAGCCGCTGGCCTAGGGGTGTTCCCAAGCTCCATCGCCGCCATCTTCATCGACGACGTTCTCCGGAGTCTCCATCACCCCTATGTGCTTCAATCCGTGTAAGATGATGGGGTAATGTCTCCATTCATCCCTAGGATTAGATAGATACATGCTATGTGATCGCTACTCGATTTGTGGTTTCAATCTATTGTTTTCATGTTGATGATGCTTTGATGATTAAGGTTAGCTACCATGTTTTTCGGGCGTATGATATCCGCTACTCCCATAGATTCCATCAACATACCGTGTCCATCATAGGTCTAGTCACGAATACCTTCGCGTAGTGACGATCGAGAGGAGGGAAAGGGCGAAACCGTGGTCACAACCCCCGGTAGATTGGTTCACCGCTTTCGTGTAGTAGATGCATACCATGTTATCCTAGATCCTAGGGAGGGAACGCTTATCTTTCTTGCTCACTCTCTTGTGTTTACCCCTTTACCATCTAGTTTAACCCTAGATTTGTTTGATCAACTTAACTTAGATTAACTTAGGTTAGATTGTCTTTACCTTTAGATTAATACTCTTTCAAAGGTTTTCCATTCAACTAGATTAGTGCTTGGTTAAGCGCTAGCAATCCCCTTGCTCCGCGGATTGACAAGAACCTTGGGAATCCCGTGGTGAAAAAGGTGTAGGTCCATACGCTTGCGGATCGTAGGTGGATACGAGTTTTATCCGTCAACAAGCCCCTTTTTCTGGCGCCGTTGCCGGGGAGCAAGCCAGTTTGCTACGTTTAATCTAGTATTAATTTTGTTGATTACTAACACCTAACCCTTATTTTCTAAAAAAAGAAAAAAAAATCTTTTTTGTTTTTCTTTCTACTTTTCTTGTGCCTAGATGGATTTGTTCACCTCACCATTGGAAGACGAAGAGATGTCGCTAAGGGAGCTAGCAATGCCGTCAATGGAAGACATTGAGATGCAAAAATCAGATTTGACGTTTGCTACAACCCACTACGAAGTGAAGCCTGGAATCATCAAGTTAGTGGCGATAAAACCATTTAGAGGATTGGAGGATGACAACCCATATAGACACATTAAGGAATTCACGATGTTATGCAACACGGTGCAACAAAAAGGAGTTCCGGCCGCTTGGTTCAAGTGGAATCTTTTTCCGTTCTCTCTCAAAGATGAAGCGCGAAGATGGTACACACTTGCGTCCGTTGAAGCAAAAGGAAATTGGGATGAGCTAGTGAAGAAGTTTCTTTTGAAGTTCTTTCCCATAAGCAAGGTCCAAGACTTAAGGAGGCAAGTGCTCAATTTCAAGCAAGGAGAGGATGAAGGAATTGATGAAGCATGGGACCGATTTAATGAACTACTTGAGCGAGGCCCGAACTTGGGATTTTCCGGTGACTTGATGTTGCATACCTTTTATTTTTCACTAACCCCTAACTCGTCTCGTTTTGTAAGCATGTGTGCAGGCGGTAATATAATGGATAAAACAATTAGTGAAGCTGCACAAATCTTACAAAGGATAAGCAATGGACAAAGAACAATACGAGATTGGCAAAGATGTTGTCGAGAGGAGAAAAACGACAAAAGCAAGCCCAAGATACTTGCTGAAATTTCTGAAAAAGATGAACCGAAGGTCAAGGAAGATGAACCGACCATACAAGAAAGTGAAGATCCACTTCCCAAGGTAAGAGAAGTCATTTCGGATGTTAAAAATGTTGAAACTAACATGAATGTAGGCTGAAGTATGTGGAATGCTAGACCATTGGCCGAGTTCATTCAATCCGGTTGTGTTCAAGTTGATTTCGCCCCACTAATTAACTACCGAAGGAAGGAGGAACGCCGACATGTTGCCAAACTAGTTGAAGATATATTTGATCAAGAGATGAGTGGAGAGTCGATCCAAAAGATGTTTGAAGAAGAAAGAGAAGAAGGAGATGAAGGATGGATCGACCGGTTTGACAACTCAAAGATTTATGATGAAGGAAGAGAAGAGTACAACCGTGATGAGCCTAGTGACTCAAAGGATAAATGGGAGGAGATAGGACTCAAGCTAGATGATAGCTTGTGTGCTATTGAAGCCTACACACTAGCAAATCAAGACATGGAAGTACTCAAGGATGAAGAAAAGAGTGAATCAACGATGAGCAATCTTGACGACATGTGGTACATGGAAGATAAAGAAAGCAACATACAAGACTTTGAAGACGAAGATTGGGATGACAATGAAGACTTCAAAGAAGAGATGAATCCGTACATAGTTGAAGGATTACATGTTCCACATGATGAGTTGAAGAAATTGCAAGATGGTGATGAAGAGGCAACTACACTTGTTGAGATCGATTCGCCTTCAACACCGCTTGATGAACCAAATATCACTCTTGTTGAAAAATCTCTAAGGCCAAGGTACGCGCTGAAATCTCAAGATATTATTGGTATTGATGTTGATAAATTCAAATACTCATGCTCAACCAATAGTATGAATGATAGTTTAATGTCTATGCCTTGTTCCAATAGTGATCATGTTGATAGGCTAGATTTTCTTGAGAATGAAAAAGAGGAAACATTTATTTTTGATCCAATTAATCTCACACCTAAACAACCTTTGCCTAATAATGAGCTAAGTGCTATGCATGAAACATATGCTTCTTTTATTTACACCTTGACTTGTTGCTACAATTCACATGTGGTGTTAATTATGGACGCGTATGTTTACAATAAGTTTTGTAAATCTCGATCATGCTTTGCGCTCGGTCAAGCTAATGACCTTAAAGAATCATATGTTGGGAAAGGCCCGATTTTCACTAACCATGTAGACAAGGCTTGAATAATGAAAAAAGAAGTCATGCCTAAAAGAGTTGCAAGATAAATCATCAACCTCTCCGAATCCCGCGATGGATGCTGCTGTCTTCATCAATTTGAGAGCTTGTTCAGACATGTACAAATGAAGAAAATGAGATATTCAGAAGCTCCATCAAACTACCATTCCAACGCATCAAGAACCAACAAGTTTGAAGACCCGTGCAAGGAGTTATGGAGGAAACATTGAGCGTTGCGCGTTCTGAAATTTCTGGACAGATTTCATCGCCGAAGTAAAACGGACGTAACTCTCTTGTCCGGAGTCCGATTTGAGCAAATAAAGACTCGTTGGAAAGGAAATTTTGTGCACTGTACAATGGAGTAGAGCTTGAGTATACTATCTGTTCTGGACATTAAAAAAAATTCATAGAGTGAAGGCAGCACCGAAGGATGATAAAGAAGGAGATAATGATGAAACAAAAGGATGCTTTGGGAAAGTCTTCTATAAGTGATCAAGCACAACATGGGAAGTAAATTAAAGCTGCATTGGTACCTTTTCTTCTTGCATGAAGGGCCATGGCTATGCAACGAAAAGAAGGTATGTGAGAAAGTCGAGCTCTATGACTTTAAATGAAGCGCTTTTCGGGAAGCAACCCGTTTCTTTATATTTTTACTACTTTCTTAGAGAAAATAAAAGAATGGCACTATCTTATGATGATCAACTTGTGGTTATTAATGTAAGTTCAGTTTTCCTTTTTAGAACCACCATCATGTTCATGATCTTATTTATTTGCATCCATTGCATTTTGTTATCAATGTGATGTTTCTTTGTGTATATATGTTTTGTACATAGTTGGCTTGGTTGTTATATACTCAATGATGTATGCTTTCATATCCATGTTAATGCTCCAGCTGGGCATTTTCCTTTTGTGATCTTGTGTAAACGTGGTGTTTAAACATGATTTCGGACCATCATCATTAAGTTCGATAAACCTTGCTAGCTTTTCATATGTTTTCATGTTGCATTGGTTAGTTTATAAGCTCAGCAATGCGCTTAATTTTCCTTGTGCTATAAGGGTTATTGATTTAGGGATAGACATGGTGTTTTAACCCTAGATATATAAACCTTTATGGCTATGGAGAAATTCGGCAACCTAGTTGTAAACATGGTGTTTAGAACTAGGTGAAAACATTGTCTTTGTTTATATGCTTTCCTATCATGTGCATACACATCTTGCACCACGTACACTCATTAGGTTTTTATTCCTCATTAGACTAATTATGCCACAAGTTAAGAATCTTAGGAGACATTGTTGGATTGTTGGCAATTCTATCTACTCCCAACCGTCACCTTGGGGGTAGAATGTGCTTTTAAAACGTTTTACAGGCAAGATAAAGACTCTCACTACAAGGAAATTGAAGGATGGCTAAGAAGTGCTTTGTCTTCTTCTTCCATGACTAGCAAAATGCTAAGCATGGGGGAGACCCTGAATCTTCAACACGGAAGTTAACATCACCGGATCAATGCGCGAAAAGATATCGATCTCATCAAAATTCTGCATGGTCTCGAAGGGAAAACACTGGGTATTTTTGGATATTTAGAAGCCCCATGAAGTTACGATTCCAACAAATCAAGAATCAAGACAATCGGAGGTTCCTACAAGCGGTTATGCCCGAATCACCGAGTGCAACACGTCCTGAAATCAGTTTTGGACAGCACGCAGAGCTGAAGTAAAACGGACATAGCTCCCTTGTTTGAACTCCGTTTTCGATGAATGACCACACGTTGGAAAGGAAATTTCATAAACTTTTCAATAGAGCTATATTTCGAAATATTTTCTGTTCTGGACAGAGGGGGAAATCCATGAAAAAGAGACAGCAAGGAGATGATGAGAACAAGAAAGAGGAGATGGTGATGACAACATTGAAGAGAAGGGTGACCACTGACTCCATTAAGCATACAAGATCAAATTCAGAAGTTTAGGAGCATTAATAAATCAAGACAAAAGCAAAAGCCACATCGATACATGGAGATGCCGGAAGAAGGCAACGAAGGATTACAAAAGATGGTAACATCTCCATGGACTTTCTCTTTTCCAAACACAAATGCTTGTAAGTATGCCTTCAACATCAACTAGGTGCAACCTTTTGTTTTTCTCTTCAAACAATAAAATGGCTACTAGGAGGACAACCTAGGTTTCTTTTTACTTTCAATAGATAAGCATGACCATGTGTTCACCTCGATGTTCTATATTGCCTATGCTTACGGAAAGATGATGAAAGTTGCCGCTTTGTTTTACCTACATGAAGTTATACATGTCTTGGCTAATTGCTCTCTATAATATGATCTGAAATTAATTTAAATATCGGCTCTTTTATTTGTGGAGGTGAAATGACTATGCTCTAGACCCACATACATATCTTTGCTCTTTGATTTAAGTTTATGGATAGCCGGATAACTTGTTGTTTTTATGAAAACTTAACTTTTATGCTATCTACATATTTGTGATGCTCCTGCAAAGTTCTACCTACCAAAGCCATATACATATATGTTTTATGATAACAAAACTCGTAGATTGCAAACATATGTTTTGATGAGTTGGATTAGGATTGATTTCTATGGTTCGAGACTAAGAAGCTGGTCATTCCTTTGTGTAACTTTTTCATGCTAGCCTTTTTGTCCATGCATTGTGGGTTTTCACATTGAAAATTTCACAAACTTCGCTGGGCATCCACCCTAAACCAAAAACATCCTTTTGTGATCACCTCCTTGTCCACAACCCAATTTGAGTATGGAGTAAAATTCTCGATGGAGATTCAAATATTCCGCAAGATTTTGGAATTTATACTTACTTTAGCAGTCATTTCCCCTCTCTTTTATGCTCGAGGACGAGCATCGTTCAAGCATGGGGGAGGAGTCATTCTCTGACACAAATGCTATGTAAGTATTATGTTGCAAAAAGTTTTGAGGAGCAAAAAAAAAAGAAGAAAAAAAATGAAAGAGGAAAAAAATTATTATGAGAAGAAAAGAAAAGTAAGGAAAAAAGGAAGAATAAAGAAAAAAGAGAAAGAAAGAGAGAAAAATGAGAAGGAAATAGAATGAAAGTACAAAAAATAATAAAGATGCTCCTCGGATCTTTTTGCTTCATAAGTTCTCAAGTGCCTTGATGACACATCCATACTCAAATCTTCCAACCATGTGCAATCCGATAACGAGGACTTCACTCGTGCCTCGGGATCATCCATTTGCCACTTGCACATGTCCACTTATCTAAATGTGTGTGTTTCATCCCTCTCTCTTTCCAACATATATTTTCCATGGCCTTTTTGACGAGTCTCGGTAATTCCAATAGATCTCTCTCTTAATTTGACAATATTTCGGATATATGTTTTGCTAGGATTGTTTTTAACCTTCCAAGCTCCACATAAGCCTTTCACTATCACATATGAGTAGAGTAGGTTGAAAATAATCTAGTATAGGCTTGAGTGACTTGATGAGATGAGTGTTCCATGAGCTCTTGCAAGAGATTTTCACTTATGTTGGATATGCATCTTTTTGAAAATCTCCCATGTGACAAGGTAATGGTTTGAAGTTCACTTAAGTTTGAGAGCATCGTGTTAAATGTGGCTTGTTCTTTATTGTTAGTCTATCTTCCATAATGAAAAAGAAGCTGGTCACAACTTGAACTTTAAAAATAAATTCTTAAGAGAAAGCCATTTGCCTCGTCATGAATGACTAAGTGCAGGGACAACATTGGAAGGCAACACTGATTTCCCTTTTAAGCAAGGATTACTTACTCGAGGACGAGCAAGGTTTAAGCATGGGGGAGATGTTGACGGTGAATTTCCGTCAACCTAGAGTACTTGTTATACATTGGTTTCGATTATGATTTGCAACTAACCCGCCACTAGGCATACTAATGATATAACAAGTTCACACTTGCATGTCGATTTTGGAGTTTGTTGTTTACGTAGGAAATTAACGTTAAAGAGGAGACTTTCGGGATAAGTTCATCACTCACTTCAAGAGAAGATCATGAAGCCCGTCACAAGTCAAGACACGAAGTGAATAAGACTCCAAACAACCCAAGGACCGAAGCATCAACACGCAAAACTCCGGGGATTTGGATGTTTACCAACGAGATCAACTCGGCCCGAGAGATATTCTCGCAGCTCAGGACAGCATGATCTTTCGGTACAGATTCAGAGACTTAAACGGTCTTCAATGGCAAAAGTTTGACTACCAAAGTTGTGGGCCTCGACGATACCTTCTATTTGGACATGTGGAAGGCCCAATTTGGATAAGGGAGCTAGGAGATATGGCCCCCGAAATCCCTGCTGCGCAGTCAGTCCGTAATCAGAACAGATTATCTTCCAAGGCCGATTTGGAGATCTTATCTTCGTTTTTAAGGAAAGAAATGAATACCAAAGTTGAAGATAATTTCGTGGCACACAACCTGGACACCGAATTTGCATTATTTGGAGTCCGAACGTGGGAGATATGGCGTTGGCAAGGAAGGACTGCGAATCAGGAAAATCTGGCTGATTTTATGGAAACCAAGTTTGCTTCTCTCCCAAGGAGGATTTCGTGCAAGGCAAGGTGGAGCACGCCCAAAGGCACCTCAAGGACATAAATACAACCCCCCTAGGTGCCCCAATATGGGGACCCATCGAACAAATCATCCTACCGACGCCAATCACCAGAACACCGCCGCCGCAAGATGAGGGAGAGAGTTAGATGAGCTCGTCGCAAGGATCAACGCCGGCGGAGAGAAGGAAGCAAGAGGAGGACTCCAAGCCGCCGGCCTAGGGGGTGTTCCCAAGCTCCATCGCCGCCATCTTCATCGACGACGTTCTCCGGAGTCTCCATCACCCCTATGTGCTTCAATCCGTGTAAGATGATGGGGTAATGTCTCCGTTCATCCCTAGGATTAGATGGATACATGCTATGTGATCGCTACTCGATTTGTGGTTTCAATCTATTGTTTTCATGTTGATGATGCTTTGATGATTAAGGTTAGCTACCATGTTTTTCGGGCGTATGATATCCGCTACTCCCATAGATTCCATCAACATACCGTGTCCATCATAGGTCTAGTCACGAATACCTTCGCGTAGTGACAGTACGAGAGGAGGGAAAGGGCGAAACCGTGGTCACAACCCCCGGTAGATTGGTTCACCGCTTTCGTGTAGTAGATGCATACCATGTTATCCTAGATCCTAGGGAGGGAACGCTTATCTTTCTTGCTCACTCTCTTGTGTTTACCCCTTTACCATCTAGTTTAACCCTAGATTTGTTTGATCAACTTAACTTAGATTAACTTAGGTTAGATTGTCTTTACCTTTAGATTAATACTCTTTCAAAGGTTTTCCATTCAACTAGATTAGTGCTTGGTTAAGCGCTAGCAATCCCCTTGCTCCGCGGATTGACAAGAACCTTGGGAATCCCGTGGTGAAAAAGGTGTAGGTCCGTACGCTTGCGGATCGTAGGTGGATACGAGTTTTATCCGTCAACAGTGGGTACTGGCCCGGGTTGGGGATGCGGTTCGGGTGATCCTCAAGGCTGAAGGTGATGGCGTCCTCCGACCAATCGAGGAAGGAAGGAGGCGCTTTCTCTGCGGCGAGAACCTCGTGCCGCTCCCGCTTGCGCTGGCGGCATGACATGTCGACAGTCGGCCCCCCGAAGATGAGGAAAACATTTTCCACAGCGGGGAAGCCACCGGCGTCGCCATCACCTCCGTCCTTCTTGGCCTCAGCGTCCTTCGCGGCGGCTCGGCCGTAGAACCGCTTGAGCAAGTCGCATTGCTCGAGGGTGTGGTTGACTGGCGTCTTGTGGTAGGGACATGGCATCTTCAGCATGTCGTCGAAAACCCCCGGACCTCGAGGGGCCGGTCGAGGGCCCCATCGAGCCGGGTCAACAGCAAGGGCTTCACCGTCGTCGGCGTCGCGTCCCTACTCGTGCGCCTCGCGGCGCGGCTTCTTCCCCTTCTTCCCCCGCTTGTCCTTCCAGTGGGGCTCCTTGGACTTGCTGCCCTCTGCGGGGCGTGTCATCCGTGCGTTTGCCCTTCTTGCCGTCGAAGATCGCCCCCACCGCCTCTTCGCCTGAAGCAAAGCTGGTGGAGATGTCGAACAGTTCGTTCGAGTCGACCGGCGGGCTGCGCCCCAGCTCACGCACGAGGTCTCTGCACGTGGTGACCTCGAGGAAGGCGTGTACAATCTCAGATTGCGCCACGCTTGGGAGCTCGGTGCAGCGTTTGGAGAAGCGCCGTATGAAGTCCCGGAGCGACTCGCCGGGCTTCTGGGTGCAGGAGCGCAAGTCCCAGGAGTTCCCAGGGCGCACATACGTGCCCTGGAAGTTGCCAACGAATGTGCGGACCAGACCATCACAGTTGTGGATCTGACTGGCCGGCAGGTGCTCGAGCCATGTCCGCGGCGAGTCGGCGAGGTGCAGGGGGGTTGCGGATGATGACCTCGTCACTGGTGGCTCCGCCCAGCTGGCACGCCAGGTGGTAATCGTTGAGCCACACACGGGGGTCCGTCTCCCCATTGTACTTGACTATGGTCTTAGGCTGGCGGAAGCGCTGGGGGAAGGCCGCCACGCGGATCTCCCGGCTGAACACGCGGGTCCCCGGGGGTTCCGGCGTTGGCGAGCAGTCTTCATCGCTGTCGTAGCGTCCGCCCCGTCGGGGGTGGTAGCTGCGGCCGCCCGCACCTCCGCTTTGCTCGTCCGCCGAGCGTTGATGACGTTGCGGGCATCGCCGTCGCGTGCCTGCCCGCGTGTGTCGAGGAGCCGCTCTTTGGCCGGCGTGCGCCCCGGGTTGGCGGGGTGCTCCGTTGCTCTACCCGCATGTACCGAGCGTTCGGGCCCCTGTGCGCCCCCGTCGTCCCGTGCGTCCCCTGCTGGCGGATGCGGGACGCCGAGCTCTCGGCCTGCTGGACGGCCGCTTGCTCGATGAGTGCCTGCGCTTCACGATGCAGGTTCCGCGCCTCGGGTGTCGAGGGGGCGGGCATGGCCCGCAGTAGCTTTGTGGCGGTGATGAGCTTTTGGCTCGCTCGCGGAGGCGTGTCTGGGTTGTCGATGTTGAAATCGGCGTTGATGCGGCCGCGGGCCTTTATGCCCAGCTCACGCGCGCATTCGCCGCGCGCGGAGGCCTCCCCCGCCATAGAGGCACGGAGCAACCGCACCGTCCGGTACTCTTCTGCCAGCTTGGCCTCGAGCTCGCGGGCTTGGGCCAGCTGCGCGTTGATATCGGCCCCTGTTGGGGGTGAAGGAGCAGGGGCGCTTGGTCCCGGCCGCGCACGCGGCGGTCCCCGGAGCGGGCGGAACCTCTCCGTCGCCGGCGCCAGTTGCGCCGGTGGCGTTTGCTGGATCGTTGGCGATGACGACGCAGCATTCCCGCGCGGGGTCATAGCTTCCGGCGCTGGAGTCGTCGGAGCAGCCGAACCAGTAGTCCGTGGTGTCGAGAAATCGCCTGAACATTACTGGGTCCGGCACGCCGGAGAAGTCCCACTCCGCGTACCCATGCGAGGTTGCGGGTGGCAGTGCGTCAAGAGAGCCCAGGGACGACTCGTCACCGGCGGAGGCACTAGGGTCCCTGGCGACATAAACGTGGCGGCCAGGGGGAACCCTGCGCATCGTGGTGCTGACGTTGGCGGTGTAGGCCGCCGTGGCGCCGCGCAGACCGATGGGGAAGCGCGGCCCGAAGACCGTGCGCTCCCCCCGCCGGGGGCGGCGCTGTCGTCGTGCGACGGGCGCGCCGCGTTGTGAGGCGACGCGCTCGGCGTGCCGTCGCTCGACCGCGCCCCCGGCGCGCGCGGCCGGAGCGGCGGCGGCGCCGTGGCGGCGATGGGCCCGCGGCGTCCGTGCCGGCGGGCGTTTGCGTCGTGGCGACGCGTGCAGCGGCGACCGGGGCGGACCCGGCTTGGCGCCTCACACGGAGTTCCTCACGATTGGTGAGGTGCATCAGGTAGCCATTCCCCGTGGCCTGAAAGTTCAGGCCCCCGAACCGGATTTCGAACCCGGCGGGGAGGGGGTCCGAGCTGCCCATGGAGTAACGCGTGCCGCGGTACTCGGTGCGAATCATCATGGAGGGAGTTGATGGCGGATTGACCTTTAGCGCTCGCGTGCCCCACGGTGGGCGCCAACTATCGGTACGGAAAGTAGTCCCGACACTAACTAGTAATAAGCGCCAAGGTCTATCCCTCAATGGTCGGTGCTAAGCAACTAGTGACACAAGATTTATCCTAGTTCCAGCCGGGGGCCGTACGTCCAGCAGTGGTGTGCTCGAGGCACTATATTACTTTGCACTGGAGTGCCTGCAGTGGGGCGGCTACAAGCAAGGTGGGAGAGGAGGCGTGGCCCCCAAGTCCCTGGTGGAGTGATCGAAGCGAGTCTAGATGTTGTGGGAGAATTGTGCGTGGTGCGGTTCGGGTGTTCGCGTATGGACGTCTGATGTCTCGTGTCCTCTCCCCTGCGGCGAGGGGGTTCACCTTCCTTTTATAGGCCAAGGAGAGGGTGAATTACAAGCATGCCGCACTATTTAGCTACATGGGGAAGTATGGTGTGCAGCGCTGCAGAGTGGGCGGCCGCCTTGGCGGTCCTTGCCACGATCTAGTCATCATGGCGCGTCTTGTACCCGAATAGTGGCAGCTTCGAGGGTAGGGGCGTAGTGGTTGGCCGTGGCGTCTTCAGAAAGGCTTGTGGAAGCCGTTGACGGCGATCCGTACGGGGTATAGTGGTAGGCGTGGCTGCGTCCTGTTCCCGCGTGCTTCACGGCGCCGGAGTGGTTGTAATAGTGCCCGGCGTGGTGTCGCGAGCACGAAGACGGCCGCGCAGGACCAACAGTGGCGGGGATGGCGTCCCGCCGGCCTAACGGCATGACCTGGCCCTGCAAGTTCACGAGAAAGCGGTTCGAGGGTGTGGCCGGCCCCCCTTCGAGGGCGCGGCGCGTTAGCTGTACATGAGTAGGCGGCGCAGTGTCACGGGGCTGACACCGGCCACGTCGCACAGTCCCCCATAGTGGCGGGGATGGGTTCCCCCTAGTGAGTTGGTGCAACAGGACCAGGGCATGATTCCCAGGCGCATGATGGCGCCGCCCTGCCGTGCCAGAGCATTAAATGTCCGTTCCCGCGTGCGGGAACGGGCGTGCGTGCGAGGGAGCCTCGAGCGAGGCGGAGGCGAACCCTCGAGCGAGGCGGAGCCCGCTCGAGGGGGCCGTGAACCCTCGAGCGAGGCAGAACCCGCTCGAGGGAAGTGTGAACCCTCGAGCGAGGCGGAACCTGCTCGAGGGGGCCTCTGAGCGGGCCACTCCGGCGGGTCGCGGGGACCACCGAAGTGTGGGCCGTGCCCCGTGTGTGTGCTTAAGTGGGATGTGTTTCGCTTTGGCTTTTTGCAGGTTTTAAGTAGGATTTCCCTGGTTGTTTTAGGGGACCCTCAGGGCTGTCCCCGACAGTTTATATTGATCCTCATAGGTGGTGGAAGAACTTTCCAGAAGCTGGGCCCATTTGGCACCAGGGGGGTCGACTGGCCCCACCACCAGGCCGCTCGGGCTGGGGTGGGCCCCCGTCGGGGTCCACTTTGGCCAGGTGGGTCCTTGATCCTTCTAGATGCTTCTTTCTTAGGTGCTAAGTCACGTTGAGTTCCAGAGCCTTCTGGAGTCTTCTAGAGTGGTTTCTTTGCATATTTTTTGAATAGTCCCTATAGATTCATAGATTCACCAAAACTCATGGAAATTGTCAATACAAACCCTAATAAGGTGATCTAATTATATTTTAGTCCTTTTCCCAGTAAATGTGAGGGATAAAATTCATAGATAAAATGTGTCAACACCATGGCTTACCTTCGGGTCGCCACAGCCCTGGTGGAAGGAAAGAGCGTGGCGTCCAGGTCCGCGACATCTACGTCGAGCTGGCATTCGTGTAGTCGATCTAATCGACCTGCACATAGCAAGCTCCCCACCATCCAGGAGGAAGTCAACCAACCCTGGGCGAACACCGTACAGGGCGCTGACCTGCGCGCCAACCTCGACAAGAATAGGCGCAGCCGCGACGCTCGCGGCTACATCGATGTCACACCCGATTTTCCGAAGGAAACCAAGTGCATACCTATATGCATGCCAGGATCAAGTTTCATGCATATAGTGACATATAAGTGAATACAGAAACAGTATCACGTAAGAAAAAGAAAGATTATCAGAGGTTTACGCTTAATCCTGGAAACGAAGGCTCCAAACATCACAGGTAGTCGACTGGGGGTTGCGTACACCTAGCACCAGCAACATCTTCACAAGACTTCATAGTAGCATCCTCTTTCTGAGCAACAATGTTTATAGAAAGGGTGAGCACTTGTCGTACTCAACAAGTGTGGAAAAAAAGATATGAATGCAAAGACTTTATAGTGGACTGGGCTATAAGCATTTAAGCAATTTTAGTTGGTCAAGTTTTATTATCACCTGATTACTAATAAAGTATAAGTTTATACCAACCCACAATTATCATAAAGAGATAAATGAGATACGCCATAAGCATATGGCCAGCATAACCAGAGAGCACGATTTAAGTCCATCTTCAAGTTTAATTATCATGTGAGGGTCCAGGCCGCTCTTGACCGTGAGCACGGCTAATCGATTAGTTTTACATTCTGCAGAGGTTGTACATCTTTACCCACAAGTCACGTAAAAGTCCCGAAGAACTTTAGACCCAACCATGCGATGCTAGCTAGGCATCATACCACACTACCGAGGTGTGATTGCATAGGGACGCTACGAGGCCGTTACAAAGATCCCCAGATGCAGGCTGCCCGCTAGGTTACCTAGTCAGTGCAATGTATAAAGCTCCCGGACGAGTACCGTGTCTTAGCTAAGCCCACACCTACGCCCGAGCAGGTCCATACACCACTACCCGCCAGCCCCCAACCCTTATCAGGTAAAGCATACGTAACACCTAGTTCACTAATTAATAAGCCAAGACAAAGCCATATGTCTTGTGGTAGCACTGTTTTCCTGGGTGGTTCTCCATGTTCCGATTAATCATATGATCTTGAATTAAACGTCCAAAGATATAGCATAAAGGTATAACATGATTCATCATTATTGTTCATTAAAACCACCATAACCCAGGTATAGCAACTAAGCATAGCTACCCAACATATAAGTAAACCCAGGTTAACAAGGAGTGATAAGAAAGACTAGGTAATCCTTAATAGGAACCCATCAAAATTAATGCAAGCAATGCAATGAGTGATTAAATATAATTCTTAGGACAGAAGATCAAGGACACACTTGCCTTTAACCAAAGTAGTTGCTCAGAATGTCTTCACCTCTTGCTCTTCAAAGCTTCTCGAACAACGTTCACTCTACTCGCACCAATCATCGGGCACAAGCATACACAAAGCAAACAAACAAGCATACTAAGAACAAAGCACAAATCAAAAGAAAGCTTTAAAAGAATGCACTAAAGGATAGGCTCGATTCTGTGTTTACGCAATGACGAAAGAACGTTGAAAACAAAACTAAGGTCGAAGCTATCGAAAGATTATTATTAAACAACAAGAGACTACGTGCTTCATATGTTTTAATTAGAAAATCAAGTGGCAAGAATATTTCAAAGCAAGTTATATTTAATTAAGAAAATACGATAAGCCTAATCATATTTTATTAGCAGATATTTAAGTACAAGTTATATCAAATTAACTGTTGCTTTAGAAAGACTAAGCATGTGCAACACATCTAAACCGAGGAACTTTACATGGCGTGTTCAACTAAACATATTAATGTTGAAAAGACATTTAATATCATTAAGCACATTAACTTTGTTAAGAAAACCGATGTATAACACTAAGCATCTTTTATTTAGAAAAAAGCTAATTATAAATGTAATTAACCAATTACATCTTAACTCAAGAAATTCGGGGTATAATCTAATTACTTGTATTTAGAAAACCAATTAAATCAGAATTAGTCAATATTAACATGCAACTTTAATATTAAAATCAATAACAAGTGATACACATATTAACGCACAAGTTATGGTGAAACGAGCTATATAACGACACAAACGTACTATAACGGTACAAAACTAATCTACGCGTTAGGAGGAACATGTTAGTGAAAGAATTACTGAGATCGGGACTGAATAAACTAAGATATGAATTTTAATAACAAGAAAAAGATAATTGATTGAATATGACATAAAGATGATGTCCCCATGAGCAATAATCAAGAAAAGTAATTAAATGATAGATAGATTGGTAGTTGAATAAAGGATTATTCTATAGATGAAAGATAAGCCAAAAGATTTATGAAAAGAATTGTAGCATAAGCATGATGTAAACATGACATCACGGGACACCTAGATAATAAAAAGATTGAGGCCAAAGGAGCTGATCGTGGCCTTCCTTCCTTGTACATGCATACAGATATGCATGCATGGCACTGTTTTGCTTGCATGTGATTAGTGAGAGATGGACGGAAGGGTGCATGAAGTTCTCACCAGCAGCTGCAACGGCGAGCTCGGCAAAACACGGGACGATCTCAGCGACTATGAGGGCATCTGCTGTCACAGCTCGCGACAACGTAGGGCACGGCAGGTCTGTGGAAGTGATGCACATAACTGGCCACCATGGAGGGGTTGAGCAGCTGCATGACCGGCCAGGTCTGATCTGCACCGCAGAGCGCATGAGGAAAGCAACAGCACGTGACGGTCGTTGGAGAGACCAAAGACATGGGTGAGCAGCTATTAAGAATATTACTAATCAAGAACACTGCTAATTACCATGCTTTATGTGCAGATTTGCATGGCTGCCGGTGAACAGCTTTGCAATGAACGAAGTCAATCTATGTCTCGGTGCCTCGGCAAGACAGCAGAAGGGCAGCAGCTGCGGATGCACAGATGGCGTCACGATCTGCAGATCAGGACATCATGGGAGATACGAGAAGAATGAGTGAGCGGAAAACAGAACAAAGAAGATGAGAATATGATGAACTGCTTAGCCATGACGACCGGCGAGCGTACGAGATAGAACTCAATGAGAGGTCATCGCAGGGACGCCAACCTCAAGCATCTGGATCACCTCGCGGCGGCTGGCATACAAGGATGGCAGACGGCTGGTTGCAGAGGTGGATATATCCATGGTGATGTCAAACTTCCTGGCACGGTGATGCTCCTGGTGGTGGCGAAGCTCTCACGACCAACTCGTACACCAGCGGACGGACGTAAACGGCAGTAGTGCAGGACTAGGTCTTGGACAACGTCGACGGTGGCGGCTCACAAAGGACCTAGGGCACACGGTGAAACAAAAACAGATGGAAAAGAGACCCAGGAGATGGCTTGTTGTTTATAGGCCTCACGTGCGCTCGATCGATTCCTTGGGTGCCCCGGAACTTCGTTCTAGGTGGAGGTGGAAACAAACTCAATTCCAGTTACAACTCGCAGTTGTGTGCAACCTAGGAGAAACGAGATGTGACCAGGAGAGCAGCTTCTTACGGAGGC
Organism: Cenchrus americanus; assembly: GCA_947561735.1. Taxonomy (NCBI): domain Eukaryota; kingdom Viridiplantae; phylum Streptophyta; class Magnoliopsida; order Poales; family Poaceae; genus Cenchrus; species Cenchrus americanus. The sequence goes on along the minus strand of OX387239.1, from coordinate 252,347,839 downwards.
AAGGATGAAACATGAAACAGAACATGATCCATGGATCTTCCGTTAAGATGTTGGGCAACCACCCTAGCTTCACAGGTTAAAGAGAACTAAGTAAAAAGAATGACAAAGGAAAACCAAAGATAATCCAAGTACAATTGGATTACGATAGATAAGATGTTGTAGAGTCAAAAAGATATACTTGGAGCTCCAGGAAAGAAATCTAGAGCTTTCTAGTAGATAGATTTAGCTACGAGGAAAAAATGAGAATATATTCCAGTGGTAAAATATGGAAAATTCTCAGAAGTGCCTAATTGTTATCAAAAATGTATTTTTAAAACATTTGCACTCAAGGAACACTAGGATGCATCGGCATGAATGCAACACTCACATGAAACCAATTTATTTAATTCGTAAAATCAAACAATTACTTTTTCCTATACTTGATTTCCTGTAAACAAAATAAATGTTGGGAAATTTTTAAAATTATGAGAAAATTCTTGTTTAAATATTCTTTCTATTCACATCCTGAAATTCGGAAATTTCAGGGTGTGACAATCGACTAGCACCACCGCGAGCCTGAAGAGCGAGAGCTTCGACGTCGCCTCGACTACGATCGCGAGTATGCCCCCCGGGCGCCGTCCATCGCATCTTGGAGTGTGAAGATCGCGATCGCCACGACGTTGAGAACAGGCGACGTGCCTAGTATGAGGTGGACTACGGCCACCCTAACGGTCCGGCCCCTAACCAAGGTTGCCAGCCCAGATCCCAAGTCGTGGCCCCCGCGTAGGACGAGGGTGCGGCCCAGGTCGGAGACAACGGTGACGATATGGCTATCACTGTCTTCCCCGCGTTGGCACCACGTCTCCAGAAGTATGACGGCCGCTCCGACCCCAACATCTGGTTGTCGACCTACTACGTCGCCGTTAAGGTGGCCGGCGGCAACTTCGATCACATGGCGGCCTACTTCCCGCTGGTGATGGGTGATGCACTATCGCTCTGGCTCAACAACCTCCCGGCAGGCAATATCACATCATGGGCCGGCCTGTCCCAGGCCTTCACTTCGGACTTCCAGGCGACCTATAATCACCCTGGAAATGCCTTCAACCTCAGGAGGGTGACCATGAAGATAGGCGAGCAGCTGCGCGACTACACCAATCGGTTCTTCGAGAACCGCAACACTTGCGTTGGTGTCTGGGACGACCAGGTCGTCGATAGCTACAAGAAAGGCCTCAAGGACCGCAAGGTCTTTGAGAAGATCCATGAGTCGGGCGCCACCAAGGTCGCGCCACTCATGGAGGTCGTAAACAAGCTCATCGACAGTGAAGAAGCGTTGGTCAACCAGTTTGACTACGACACCAAGCACGATGCAGACACCTCTGGCACTGCCGGGGATTTCAGTTTGAAGTTCCGCAAGCGACCCTCAGAGGTTCTCGCAGCGGACGGACGCCGACCTTTGACGTTCAACGTCGACGAGTCCAACACGGTGCTCGACAGCCCCTGCAGGTTCCAAGAAGGGGGCACCCACACCGTTCGCGAGTGCCAGTAGTTCAAGCGGGCGTTCTGCACGCCCGAAGACCCGAAGTGACCCAGAAGGGACGGCGATCGGTCATCCTCACGTCGCTACAAAAACAACCGTCATGATGATCGACGTGGCCGCGGAGACAACGATCGTCGTGACGACCGGTGACGTGATAACCCGCAACCGGAGGACCACAGTGATGAGCGCGACCTGCCTCCTCCACCAGAGACAGGCAACCCCAACGGCCCATTCCAGCAGGCCAAGAGGTCGATCAACATGATCGTTGGTGGCCTGAAGTCCAGCACGAGCAGGAGGAGGTACCGCAAGGACAACCGCGAGATCCAGCTCATCCACACTAAGCCATCGCAGCCCCTGCGTTGGTCAGAACAGCCCATCACGTTCTCCGGGGCTAATCACTGGGTCCGCATCCTAGATCTCGGGTCGTACCCGCTAGTCGTCGAGCCCATAGTCGAGGGTGCCTTGCTCCCGCAAACCCTCATCGACGGGGGAAGTGGGCTCAACGTCATCTTCGTCGACACCCTGAAGAAGATAGACTTCGACTTCAAGAGGTTGACGGAGTGCAACGAGCCCTTCTTCGGCATCATCCCCGGCAAGGGGGCCTACCCCATGGGTCAGGTATCCCTCCCAGTGACGTTCGACACAGAGGATAACTTCTGTTGACGCAAAAAGTGCACCTAGCGCCAAACACACAACAAGCCGAACAAGCTGGCTTCACACGCGCAAAGAGTGACGATGACGTGCCTGTCAATTTTTCCTGAAAATTAACAAAAGATAAAGCAGTTAGATACCAAAGCTTGGAACTTGCCGGGTGGTACCAGACAGTTCCATATTTACGGCTAAAAGGCCACATGATATGACACATAGCTATAGAAAAGCTATTTGCCAATGAACTGAAACCATTCGGGATCTTATAAAAGAGAAAATCAATACTGCCGAATGAATGACGTAAGCATGATGGCAATCGGTCTTTGTTTGGTCAAAGATGCATAAACACGACATTACGACCGATCCCATGATAACCAATATTGAATAAATGAATAAAGTAAAGCATGAGCGTAATCATGTAATGAACAAGCATGCATAGATCCAAAGCACTAGTCTACCGCATGTCTAGGTACTCTAAAACCCGTCGGGTACGACATCAAACAAATCTATCCACCGCATGATACAATTTGCATGAAGACCGTACCACTTCCCACAAATAGATCTATCCACCGCATGATACAATCTAAATATGGAAAGCTAAAAGCACGCATTATTTAAAGCATGAATTACGCACGTGTTCTACTCGTGATGAAACATAACCAAATACGAAGACAAACCGATTCGGGGTCCATGAAGAAGGAACGAACATTACCAAGCGAATAAATCTATCAAAGTTGATTCGAAATCTAATCCACCGGATGACTAGCTCTAAAGCAACCCAAAAACCTGCATCTACCGCATGATACTCAGTTCTTTCAAGATTTATACCGACATTGGCAAGCTTGAACCCACAACACGTAACAACCTAGATTGATTCGGTTTCGGCTTTTGAAAACACAAGATCCACGCATTAAAACATGAAATCTACCCGTACAAGGATCACGAAAGATATGATCCGATCCAAATCTATCTAGATTGGGCAAAGGTGTTACGTGAATCTAAACATAAAGTAAAAACTCGAAGTAATACAGGGTAACTTAATGAATCTATTGGATTTTGCCAAAATCCAATAGAGCCGATAACTAGCTTCAAGCTAGATCTTAGCCTACCGCATGGCTCATGACCTAACAAAAAACCCTCTTGAACCAAGCTTGAATCTACCGCATGACACGAAGCATGGTAACAAGACTACTTGCATCAGATCTAAATCCACCGCATGATACTAGACATGATACAAGGTTGCCGGTACTCACGGAGGTCGACGGATCGATGAACCCTCTCGAAGAACTCGACGACACGACAAAAGGACTCTAGGGTTTGGCGTAAGGCCGGTGTGTATTGAAGAATGATTGTGTTACATCACATACATTCAGGGCTCATATTTATACCCTGCCAAGCACAATCTCGAATGGATTCGTTGCCTAACTTATCTCTAAGCTTGATGGCCCATCCATCCATTCGTCCTCCCTGCGTGAGCCACGTCATTGCTCAAATCCCGCAAAATCAGCTCTACTGTTCCTTTGCCGAACGGGAGCAGATAGCCGATCGCAGACTTCTTTGCCGAATACATCCGAAAAATCCTTCCCTTCCTCGAGACGGACTCCTGACCGAGCTGGACCCACAGGTCAGACTCCTTACCAAATTTTGGTGTTAACATATGCCCCTTCAATTGCGGGATAAAAGTAATTTTGTTCCGCAATTGACTCCAGCCACGAATAGCTCAACTCAAATCTGTCAACACCTGTTCTTCTTCCTTCTCAATCCGGCGGAATCTTCGTCTAGATTCAAACCCTAGATCTCCTTGTCCTAAGCTCAAGTCTTCAATGGCGACTCAAAACCAAGATGCTCAGGTAAATCCTCCTCCCGTAAGCTCCATTCGGCATTTAGGTTTTCAATTTTACCTGAGATTTCGTTTCTGCCTTCCTCAGGAGCCATCAACTGAGCTTTTGATTCGCACCGGGGCCAATTCAAGATCATATTATCTTGGTCCTGTGGGGAGCTCTGATCCTCAAGATTTCATCGCGGCTGAATCTCAGAGAATCCCTTTCAAAGCGGCTCTGTCCCCACCCCCTCAGTGGCAAGACACCTTCAAGAACTGGCCTTTACCTCCAATCGCAGGCTGGAGAACTTGGTACCGGAGAATCCTCGCATATAAGAGCGGATTGACCAAAAACTGGGATACCCTCCGCATTGCTCAATGCTTGGAATTATCCTTGGCCGAGACCCCCAAAAATGAAGACCTTTTGATAGCAGCCTGCCACTTTTGGTCAAACGGTGTCAACGCCTTCCTCTTTGGCCATGGCCCAATGTCTCCAACCTTGGCCGACGTGTATATGATCACCGACCTTGACATTACAGGATCTGTCCAGCCCTGGAACTTCAAAGGTTCTTCACGCCAGACAGGGGTGAAGCCTAGGAACGGATATAAACATTATATCTTGAGCCACATGAAAGACAACCCCCTTGGTGATGTCGAATACAGGGCATTCCTGAATATGTGGTTATGCAGATTTGTCTTCTGTGGCAAAGCCAACGAGCCCACTCTGAATCATATCACAATGGCGATTCATTTGGCCAGTGGCAACCGTCTTCCCCTTGGGAAATTCTTCCTAGGCAGTGTATACCATATGCTTCACCAGACTGTTACCCAGATGTACACTAGCCAAAGGATAGCATGTGTCAACGGCCCTTAGTGGTTCGTTCAGATATGGCTGCAGCTCCACCTGCATCAAATTGTGGGTGTTGATTTGAACACCAGGCTCTTCCCTTCGTCCAATCACCCTGAGGGAGAAAACAATGCTACCAGGGGATGTCGAGTTATGGAGAAGCGGCTTCAACCGTTATCATTCGGCAAGACATCGGCCCGGCTCTTCGAATCGTTCTTCAAAGGTTTCCGAATCCTCTCTCGGCTCCCCTATCTGGATAATGATACATTGACTTTCCCCGTTGAATTCTCCTTTGAGCCCGGTCGTCAAGATGGGAGATTCTCGGAAATTTTCAACATCATAATCCGCCCATGTATACTGCCGGCCGAATTCAACGGAGGAAGGCTGAATTCTAGCACTTATGAATATTATCAGCCCAATGTAATGGCCAGGCAAATTGGGTGTGGTCAGCTGCCCCAAAGGTTGTTCCTGCATGAATTCCTCAAGCCCAGAGAGGAAATCAAAGAGAGTATGCAGAGCAGCAGGGTCTTCCATTATGTGTGTAGTCCCACTGTCTACACATGTCCTTTCGTGCCCACAAACATAGTTCATCCCACCTTTAACTCTTGGTGGCAAGAATTCCACGATCACATCTTCAATGAGCCTGTTCACGTGTTCTGCGCAGAGTTGATGCCTGATTTCCTACCAACCTCAGAGGTAATATAATGAACTTTTGGATCATAGATTTTTCCTCTCAATCAACGATTTTGACCTTATTCCTTTGACTCCACAGAACACAGTGCCTGCCCCTCGAGCCAGAAATATCAACTATAATGTTATAGGCCCGATTTCTGCACTGGGATTCAAGTCCCCAACTCTGGCCCAGCTAATGGCCAGGTTTGCCACAACCGATCCAAGCCTCTCCAGCCTTGCTGCTGACAGGAGGCAAGGTTTGTCTCTAGTTGCTCCTCCAAATGCCAAGAGGAGGAGAACTGTCAAGAAAGTTCGTGTTGAGGTAAAACCTTTTGCTTTCTTGATCACAAGGGTACTCTAGTTTCTGACAAATCACCTCTTGCGCATTTTCAGACTAGAGCCCAACAACCTTCAGTATCAGAACCTGCCAATGCCTCATCCACTGGTATGACCTCTACTGTCTTCTCTTAAGGATGAACACTGGCATTTACCCTTTTACTTTGACATTTGCAGAAGAAACAACGGAAGAACAACTGGTAGATGTCCCCGTGGCTCAACAAGCAAGTCCACCCAGGGTTGAATTACCTATCCCAGTGGAGATCTCATCTTCATCACCCTCTGCAGAAGCAATGAATTCCCCAGAGATGAGTCTCCCAATCCAGCCGGAGCCGTCAAGTCCTACAAGGGCACAATCACCTGTTGGTCATGCAGAGACACTGATCCCAACAGAGGTGGATCCAACTCCCCCTTCGACCCAGAAGCCCATGAGTTACCAGCGATCGCATCAACACCTTCTCGGCTTGGAAGCTTCGGCTTCACGGAGCACCTTCCTCACCTCGTGATTACCCCCCGCTCAAGAAATTAGCCGTGAGGTACTCATTTGCACTTAACTCTGCCACCTTTACATTTTAGCACCCTTAACTCGGCAATATCGCTTCTTAGGATCAGGCTCCGTCATCATCAAGCCTGCCATCGGAGAGCGATCCAACTGCCGGGGCAATGGAAGGAGTGCACCAGCCTCTGTCAGATGAGGTGTCATCGAAGCTTAGAGAAATTGTTGCCTGGCTAGAAAGGGATGCACAAGATCAGTTCAAGGATCTTGATCACTTCGAAGAGATGCTTGAATCCATCAGCCAAGAACTTCCTGAAGACGTCAGAGCTTCTCTAGTATCCATTTGTGGCTTGGACATCCTTTATGCGCCCATAAGGCACGCTTTGAGGAAATTGCGCTCCTGCCCGGCTATTGAAAAGAAGAAAGCTGATGCTGAACACGCCATGAACGGGGCACAGTCTCAAGCAGAGAGCCACAAAGATACATTGGCTAGCCTGCAGGCTTCTTATGATCTGAAAATTGCCAGGAAAGCCGCTCTAGAAGCAGAACTGAGAAGCCTGTCAGCTGAGATAGAGGCTGATAAAGAGAAAATAGCCGAGCTCCCTGGACTGATAGAAAAGACCCAAGCAGAAGCAAAATCGGCTATCACCAAGATAGAGCAATGCAATGCAGAACTCACCAACTTGTCTGGTGCTCAAAAAGATTGCCAGGAACTGTTGGACAACTTCCGCCAAGCAACATCCACTGCTCGTGGTGTGATTGCGAAACAATTAAACATTTGAATACTCACATTGATGTATAAACGAATTGATCGCTCTTGTAATATTTGTTCTTGCATTTAATTTCCTTTTCTTTCGTATACCTCCAAGTGTAAACGCTGAACGATCCAATCGGCAAAGAAATACCAACACCCGAATGGCACTTTGATTCCCTTCAGCCGAGCCAATCCACTGAATGTGACTCAGCCTAGAACTCCAAGCGACCCGCCGGCGGGCTGGCCAAGGAAACTTTTCCACCTTCCTATGCGCCACGATCCAGAGCCACGACTCGAAGCCACGATTCATCTTGCCAGGCCTATAAATGCAACCGTAGGTGCCCCTAGCTCTCCACCAAGCCTTTTAGGTCTCGAATCTTTGCCAATCTTAGCTCTTCCTCTCTTCAAATAGTGCACATCCCAAATCACCATGGTGCGCCGCCTCAACCGCCGCCGCGCCTCCGACGAGGCAGAGGGGAGCAGCGCCAACACGCGCAGGAGGCAATGATCGTCGATTCCTCTTCTTTGCTTCAACTTTTGATCTTTTCTTGTTTTGACGATCATCTCCCTTTCAGGTTGATTCAGTGGAACCCGTCTCCTGCGCCGGCGAATCAACCCCTTCCAGACGACTCCTCGGAGTCTAATGGCCACTCCCCCGTGCCGTACGGGGAAGAAGACGCTCTCCGCTTCAAGGAGGAGCTGGAGACGTCCCGGCGCGAGCTGGAGGACGTTTCCAAGAAGGCGGGCATAGCCGAGCTGGAATGAGAGGACCAGCGCAGACAGCTGCTGGAAGCCATCGATGGTACGGCTCTGAAATCAATTCTTGATCCCACCCGGCTTTTTGATGCTAATCTCCTTTCTCCTTGCTTCTTGCAGCCCGCGATGCCGAGCTCAACCAGTTGAAAGCGCTGGTGGAGCAGCTGGCCGATAAGGTGAATGCCCGCGGCGACACGCCGGCGGAGCGCCTTGCTGAGGTGGAGCACCGCGTCGACGAGGTGGCGACCCACGGCGTTCGTTTGGGCACCACCTTGGGCCTGGCTGCCATGGCGACGCATACGGACGTCGACTATTCCACCAGGCCGCGCGGCTTCCGGGGCGGCGCGCCGGAGGACATCGACGAGATCGAGCTCATCCTGGAGCGCCTCGATGGCCACGGCGATGCCATTGCCGAAATCACGCATCCCCAATCTGTATTGAACAGACTTTTCGACTAGATTGTATTAGGGATGTTTGATAATCGGCAATAAATAAGAACCTTTGAATCTTGTGTTTGTGCTGTTATGAATTCGCCTCGCACTTGCATCCATGATTCTTATTTTTCCTTGAATGCATCTGGGAACTATCTTGAGCCGAACGCGCGAGAACAGTTGTCCCTTGGTGCAAAATCCACAGAAGATCCCGATTCGGCAATCCACGAGCACTGTTCAAGCAAAAACCCTTTGTACTTGGAGAGAAAAACCCTGCCGTTTGGTATTCCAACAGTGCGTACTGGCCGGTCATCACTCCCAATGCACCCCTTCGGTCAATAAAAGAGCCTGCTGAGATGCCCTGCAAATCCACTCGCACACTCATCCATCATTTCTCATTTCTTCCCCTGTCTCTAGAGGAGAAAACCCCAAGGCCATGGACAAGGGCAAGCAACCCCAGGAGAGCAGCTCATCGAAGAAGCATACGATTCGAAGGTGAGTTCTTTCCTGATTTGTTCCTCGAACTCCATATGATCTCGTGCTTCATGTTCTCTTCTTTTCCTCTTTCAGCCTTGATCTGCTCCCTGAAGAAATCATCGGGACGGAGGATGTGCCTGAGTACATCTCCTCTGATTCCTCCCCCGCGCGAGGATGCCACGCCCGAGCGAGGACCGGCCATCAACCGCGCCGCCTCGTTCGGCACCCTCGGAGCACGGCCTCGGGGACATCACCGCCCGTTGCCAAGCCGAACGCGAGCGTCGCATGGCTCTGGAGGCACTAGTAGGGGGTAAATGTTTCTGACCTCTTCTTGACCTCATGCCTGCATTCGGATTTCTTGCCCCTAACATCGACTTCTTCGTTTTAGATGTCTCTGACAGGTACAACAACCTGAAGATGGCCTGGGACAGCTTGATGGAGGCCGTGAACCATGGTCACCCCCATGCGTTCCAAGTTGCCGTCACGGTGGTCCTAGAATAGCTGAAGAGGGAGCAGCAGAAGAAGCAAAGAAAAGATTGAATCATACTTTCGCTTCTTTCTCCATGCCTTCTGCTTCCCACCTCCTTGAAGATCTGACCATCAGGGTTGTTAGGTGTAAACCTGCAAGAAGCAGTTGTAATATGATTTTTGTGCTAAGGGAAATGCATCTAGGAACTGGCCATATCTTTTGTTTACGGATTTTTGTTCTGAAGGCGTCCTCGTTTTTGAGCGCCGGCTGTATCTGTGTCAGATGTGTGTAATCATTGATCGATATCGACGCTAGGATAATACTTCTTCAGATATCTTCCATTTATTGCAGCAGAAAATTCTTCTCCTAGCAAAGTTTTCAATATATATGCATTACCAGGGACGCATCTGACTACACGAAAAGGTCCTTCCCAGTTAGGGGACCATTTGCCGAATTCACTGTATTTAGTTCCAATCGGCAATAGCGCTTTCCAAACCAAATCGCCTTCTGCAAATTGCCTTACTTTTACTTTCCTGTTATAGTACTTGGCAACCCGCAGCTTGTTTTTCTCGATGTTTTCCAAGGCTCTAAGACGGATCATGTGCAAATCCTCTAGTTCATCCATCATTAGGCCACTGTAATCCTTGGAGCTCAAATCTTTCTGCAACACCACTCTCCTTGAATCTGATTGCATCTCCCAAGGTAAAACCGCGTGGTGCCCGTAAACCAACTCGTAAGGAGAAGTTTTTGTAGCTCCATGGGGGGCCATTCGGTAAGCCCACAGTGCCTCACTGAGTACCGAATGCCACCTTCTTGGCTTCTGGTCGATCTTCTTTTGTATCAGCTTGATCATGATCTTGTTAGAAGCCTCTGCTTGACCATTAGCTTGGGCATAATAAGGAGAAGAGTTAAACAATTTAATCCCCATGCTTTCGGCAAACTCTCTGAACTCTAGTGACACCAATTGTGCCCCTTGATCAGTGGTGATAGATTGAGGGATTCCAAACCGATAGATGATGTGCTCTTTGACAAATTCAACCATGTTTTCTGATGTCACCTTCTTCAGTGGGATCGCCTCAACCCATTTAATAAAATAATCTGTAGCCAAAAGCACGAACTTATGCCCCTTGCTAGATGGTGGATTAATTTGGCCAACTAGGTCAATACCCCAGCCCCTGAATGGCCATAGCTTGATGATGGGATTTAATGCTGACGCGGGGACCCTTTGAATATTTCCAAATCTTTGGCAATCCTGACATCCCTTGTAATACTCAAAGCAATCCTCTAATATCGTCGGCCAAAAGCATCCGGATTGTCTGATAGCCCATTTCATCCGGTAGGCCGATTGGTGTGCTCCACATATCCCATCGTGCACTTCGCTCATCATGTTCTTGGCTTCTTCTAGACCCAGGCATCGTAGCAATACTCCATCTAATGATTTGTAGAATAAGTTATCATCCAGAAGAACGAACTTTATGGCCTTGTACCTGAGCTTCCTAGAGACCTTGCGGGATGGATCCTTCAAGTAATCAACGATCTCTTTCCTCCAATCATCTTCTGCAAGATTCGTCCCCAGTGCACACACCTCTGCAGCAAACGCTTCTTGGCTCTCTTTGTAACCAGAGGTGCTTTGAGCCAGCCTGTTTGCTTCTTCGTTATGTTCCCTAGGAATATGCTATAGAGTCACCAACGGGAAGCTCTTCAAGATTTCTCTGCATTCTTCGTAGTAACTCCTCAGCGCTTCACTTTTGCATTCGTATTGGCCGTTCAATTGCTTAATCACCAGCTTTGAATCTCCATAAACTTCGACTGAAACGGCCCCGGCTTCTCTCAAATATTGAAGCCCTCGAAGCAGTGCTTCGTATTCAGCCTGGTTATTTGTGACGATGGGGCCGTATAGGGATGGCAAATTCAAACATCTCACCTCTAGGCGAAATCAGTAGGATCCCTACTCCCCCACCTTTACCACATGACGATCCATCAAAAAACAAAGCCCAGGGGTTAATTTCAAGTAAATTAATTGACGGATCGCGATGTTCAGTTATAAAATCGGCAATGATCTGACCTTTGATGGCCTTTGCCGATTCGAACTTCAACACGAACTCTGATAAAAAGCCAAAATCCACTTGCCAATTCTGCCGTTCAAAATTGGCATAGATAACATATGTTTTATCACATCAAACTTGGAATACACGGTGCATTCGGCATTCAACAGGTAGTGCTGAAACTTTGTACACGAGTAGTACACGCAAAGACACAGTTTCTCTACAGCCGAATACCTGGTTTCAGGATCAAGTAATTTTCGGCTAAGATAGGCTACTACCCGCTCCTTTCCTTCAAATTCTTGAATAAGGGCCGATCCGATGGTTCGGGTATCGGCCACCACGTACAACTTGAAAGGCTTGTTCAGCTGAGGAGGAACCAGCACTGGTGGCTCCTTCATGTACTGCTTGATTTCATCGAAAGCCTTTTGTTGTTCGTCGCCCCAAGTGAACTTCTGATCTTTCTTTAACTTCAACAGCGGAGAGAATGGCAAGACCTTCTGTGACAAATTTGATATGAATCTTCTTACGAAATTAATCTTGCCGAGCATTGACTGCAACTCCTTGAGGTTAGTTGGAGGAACCACTTCATCAATGGCCTTCATGCTCTTTTTGCCAACTTCAATTCCTCCTTCGTGGACCAAAAACCCCAAGAATTCTCTAGCTGATACCCCAAAAGCGCACTTGTTTGGATTCATCTTCAAACCATGCTTTCGGGTGCACTCCAAGGTCCTCTTTACATCTTCCAAATGCGTGTCATGACTCAGGGACTTGATCACCACATCATCAATGTAGATTTCCACAATTTTGCCGATCAACTCGTGAAAAATATAATTCATGGCTCGTTGATAAGTTGCACCAGCATTCTTTAACCCAAACGTCATGACTATCCATTCAAACAGGCCTATATGACCAGGACATCTAAAGGCCGTCTTTGATATGTCCTCTATCGCCATGAAGATTTGGTTGTAACCCGCATTACCATCCATGAAACTGATGACCTTGTGCCCACTGGGGCGTCAATCAACCAATCAAGCAATAGGCATTGGGTAACCATCCATCGGAGTAGCTCGTTCGGTCCCTGAAATCTATGCAGACCCTCATTTTTCCATTCTTCTTGTATACAGGGACGATGTTAGAAATCCACTCCGCATATCTGCATGGCCGAACGAAGTTTGCATCAAGCAATCTTTCAATTTCCTTCTTCACATCGGCCAATACTTCATCTTTGTAGATCTTCCGGGGTGGTTGCTTATATGGTTTGAAACCAGATTTGATTGGCAACAGATGCTCGATGATAGAACGATCCAATCCAGCCATCTGTGAATAATCCCAGGCGAAGCAATCTTTGTATTCCTTGAGAAGCTTAATTAACTTTCCCCTGAAGTCCGGCTGCAAGTCTGCGCTGATGAATGTCGGCCTTGGCTTATCACCGTTTCCAATGTCAACCTCTTCTAATTTATCAGCCGACATGAATCTCCGCCCCAACTTGCCATCAGTGCAGTCTACGGGGTTCTCCATTAAAAATTGCTATAAGAGCCGACTGCTTGAATCGGCCGTTGATCACCGCCGACGGTGCTCAACAGACCTTCTCCCCGCCCTTTTCCCCGAGAAGCAATCGATACCTTGGTATTCCCGTAAAGCCGGGTTCCATGTTCGCTACGCTCACGGAGTCATCTGCCTGAACGACCTCGATCTCATCGTCCACCCACTGGATAAGCTGTTGATGCATGGTGGACGGGACACAACAGTTGGCATGAATCCGGGCCCCGCCCAAGCAAGCAGCAGGCTGTAGGCCCCCTTGCCTTCGATGACAAAGAAGGTAGTGAGCAGCGTCTTGGATCCGATCATCAAATCCACGTGTGCGCATCCCTTGGTATCTGACGGATTCCCAGCGAAGTCATTCAGGATTATGCTTGTAGGCGTCAGATCGCTCGGGCCCATGCCAAGTTTCCTGAAGGTGGTGTACGGCATTACGTTGACTGCCGCCCCACCGTCGACGAACATCTTTGTCAATGGCTTGCCATTGACGTATCCCCTCAAGTACAGCGGCCTCATATGTCGATTCTTGGTCGGTTTGTCGAAGATTGCCTGCTTGGCCAGCACCAGCTGTGCCATCATCCCCTCGGCCTGTTCATCATCTATGGCCGCTTCCTCCTGCACAACCTGGTTAGCAGGAGCCATGAACTCATTCGGTAGAAAGTATACCATGCATGTTGGAGCCGAACGCCTTGATCCTTCAGGTTGATCTTTGGGGCGCCACACCTGCCTCGTCTGGATCCCGGCCCTACCTCGCCCTCGCGGTTCCTCAAGCGCTGGACCCGTCTCTTCTGGCTTCTCCTCAGGCCGGGCGGGCACCATTGCCCCTTCTGCCAAATGTAGTCATCTTCATCCTCTTCTTGATCAGCCCACCTGAGGTCGGCCTGCCGCTTCCTGGGATGATCAATGACTTCAATTTTTTTGTCGCCGATCCCCATTAGGGTGGACCCTTCCAATTCTCTCGTGGACGGATCGGCGATTGCGCCCCATCCCCGTACTCAAAATATCTGTCACTGCATTCAGGACAGTTCTTCAACGTGGGCAGCTTCAAGCCCTCATTCCAGCAATGCCTGAAGAAGGCGCATCCCCAGTGCGCGCGCTCCTGCTCGCGCGTGTATTGCTTCTGGTCCCTTCTGCGCGCTTCTTCCTCAGCTCTACGCCTCACCTCCTCAGCTCTGCGCTTCTGGTAGCGTTCCTTCTCCATCTGGCGCTGCCACTTGTTCAGGAGGATGCGCGTGGTCACCCTTGGCTTAGCTCTGGATGACTCCCCGATTTCTATGTGACTCCTGAGAATGCGGGGAGCCTCACCATGTACCTGTTCCAGAGTCAGTTGTCGTTCTGGGTCCACCACCCCATCTTGTCTGGCCCTGGCTGAGGTCAAGACCTTGATTTTCCCCTTCTCCTCGGCTGTTATCACGTTAACAGAAAAGCCCACCATGTTCTGAGGGAAGGGGTGGCCATCCAGCTTCATTTTGTTGTCGAACTTGAGGTGACCCTCCTGGATGGCCTTCTGGATCTTCATCCTGAAGACCCTGCAATCATTGATGGAGTGTGAATCCCTGTCGTGGAAGCCACAGTAACGTTTTCCTTTAACTCCATCGGGCCGAAGCATGGAATGCCCTTCAGGCAGCTTGATTCGGCCTTCCTTTACTAGGAGCTCAAACAATTTGTCAGCCTTTGTGATATCAAAGTCGTAGGTGCCCTTGGTCTGCTTGACCCAGCGCTGATTCATCGTCAAAGGCTCCTTTCCCCACATGATCTCTGCCGCGGCCACATCCAGTTCGTCATCAGAGTCTTCGACCAGGTCAGCTTTGTCTAAGAACTCGGTTGTAGATGTCGACCCACATCATGTCGCTTGCCAAACTTGGCATCCTTCTTGAAGCCGTACGCCTGGTTGCTCATCAGTGATAGCTTCGTGATAGCTGGCCCAGGTTCTCGAACTCCATCCCGAACAATTTCTCGCGTACGGCCGGCAGCATCCCGGCGACGGCCATGTCAGCCAACTGGTCATCTGGCAAGTTAAGCGAGAAGCACATGCCTTTGACCTCCCTGAATCTCCTGAGAAATTCCAGCGGCGTCTCGCTATGCCTCTGCTTCATGGTAGCAAGGTCGATCAGCTTCTTCTCCGAGCTGCCGCTGAAATAGTGAGCGTGAAATTTCCGCTCCAGGTCCTTCCATCTGCTAACTGACTCAGGGGGCAGGGACGAGAACCACTGGAATGCTGGACCTGTCAGTGACGCGGGGAAGTAGCGGACCCTGAATGCTTCCTCAGCTGAGCATTCCCCGAGCTGCATGAGGTAACGAGCGATGTGCTCAACTGTGCTTGTGTCGTCCTGCCCTGAAAACTTCGTGAACTCCGTCGGCGGCTTCACCCTTGGCGGAAGGAGCACGTTGTAGTAGCAATCTGGGAACGGTGGCTTATAAGCGGGTCCCTGCATTTTTGGCTTGAGGTCGAACTGATTTTGCATCAATTCGGCCATCTTCCGCGCCAGGGCGTCGTCTTCTTGCGCGCCTGCAGCTGGCGCATATCCTGGGTGTGGGAAGGCGTCAAACGCCCCATAGTTTCCCACCTCATGGTAGCCCCCGCCGTACAGGTTTCTCTGCAACCAGTTGTTCGCCGGAGAAATCCTCTGACCGGAAGCGAACGGGGCCCCAAGCGAGCTGAATACCATATCCCCGTACGTGGGCTGGTACGGATTCGGCTGTTGCACAGGTTGACCTGTGCTGCCCTGCGGTGGTGGCTGGACTGGCTGTCCCCCTGAGGCCTGCAGTGGAGGCCCGAACCGGCCGTTTCCCGGCGGCTCGGCGGAGGAGGGGCCGGAAAGCTTGACTTTCGGCGCTCGAGGAGGAGGCCGCACCGGGCGGCTCCGTAGTGGCGGCCGAGAGCTTGATTCGCCCGGGCCCACGGTGCCCCCCGGACGGGCGCCTTGCTAAATGCTTGTTCCATGCCCGGGCCAAAGACGGCCACCATCATCTGCTGGAGCGCACCGAGGAAAGCCTTGTTGTGCTTGCTCAACATGTAGTCTGCGGATTCTTGGAATACCCGCATGCACTCTTCTTTCTCCTGCTGAGTCGTGGTATCGCTTTCCCCTGGCAGCACCACCATGGGCATCTCGTTCTTCAGGTACGGGACGCCGCTTCTATTCTTCTTGAAAGACAGCAGACATTTCTGCTGAAACTGGTCCATGGCGTCCTGGAGTTGCTGCCGCTGCTCGGGAGATAGGTCTTCAAGGTTGACGTCCATGATGTCCGCGATGTCGGGCATCTTGATCTATTCGGCTGTAGTCCCACCGGGCGTGCCAAAAAGTGTGTTGACGCAAAAAGTGCACCTAGCGCCAAACACACAGCAAGCCGAACAAGCTGGCTTCACACGCGCAAAGAGTGACGATGACGTGCCAGTCAATTTTTCCTGAAAATTAACAAAAGATAAAGCAGTTAGATACCAAAGCTTGGAACTTGCCGGGTGGTACCAGACAGTTCCATATTTACGGCTAAAAGGCCACATGATATGACACATAGCTATAGAAAAGCTATTTGCCAATGAACTGAAACCATTCGGGATCTTATAAAAGAGAAAATCAATACTGCCGAATGAATGACGTAAGCATGATGGCAATCGGTCTTTGTTTGGTCAAAGATGCATAAACACGACATTACGACCGATCCCATGATAACCAATATTGAATAAATGAATAAAGTAAAGCATGAGCGTAATCATGTAATGAACAAGCATTCATAGATCCAAAGCACTAGTCTACCGCATGTCTAGGTACTCTAAAACCCGTCGGGTACGACATCAAACAAATCTATCCACCGCATGATACAATTTGCACGAAGACCGTACCACTTCCCACAAATAGATCTATCCACCGCATGATACAATCTAAATATGGAAAGCTAAAAGCACGCATTATTTAAAGCATGAATTACGCACGTGTTCTACTCGTGATGAAACATAACCGAATACAGCAAGACAAATTTCCGATTCGGGGTCCATGAAGAAGGAACGAACATTACCAAGCGAATAAATCTATCAAAGTTGATTCGAAATCTAATCCACCGGATGACTAGCTCTAAAGCAACCCAAAAACCCGCATCTACCGCATGATACTCGCTTCTTTCAAGATTTATACCGACATTGGCAAGCTTGAACCCGTAACATGTAACAACCTAGATTGATTCGGTTTCGGCTTTTGAAAACACAAGATCCACGCATTAAAACATGAAATCTACCCGTACAAGGATCACGAAAGATATGATCCGATCCAAATCTATCTAGATTGGGCAAAGGTGTTACGTGAATCTAAACATAAAGTAAAAACTCGAAGTAACATAGGGTAACTTAATGAATCTATTGGATCTTGCCAAAATCCAATAGAGCCGATAACTAGCTTCAAGCTAGATCTTAGCCTACCGCATGGCTCATGACCTAACAAGAAACCCTCTTGAACCAAGCTTGAATCTACCGCATGACACGAAGCATGGTAACAAGACTACTTGCATCAGATCTAAATCCACCGCTTGATACTAGACATGATACAAGGTTGCCGGTACTCACGGAGGTCGAGGGATCGATGAACCCTCTCGAAGAACTCGACGACACGACAAAAGGACTCTAGGGTTTGGCGTAAGGCCGGTGTGTATTGAAGAATGATTGTGTTACATCACATACATTCAGGGCTCATATTTATACCCTGCCAAGCACAATCTCGAATGGATTCGTTGCCTAACTTATCTCTAAGCTTGATCGCCCATCCATCCATTCGTCCTCCCTGCGTGAGCCACGTCATTGCTCAAATCCCGCAAAATCAGCTCTACTGTTCCTTTGCCGAACGGGAGCAGATAGCCGATCGCAGACTTCTTTGCCGAATACATCCGAAAAATCCTTCCCTTCCTCGAGACGGACTCCTGACCGAGCTGGACCCACAGGTCAGACTCCTTACCAAATTTTGGTGTTAACAACTTCCGCACGGAGTACCTCAGCTTCGAGGTCGCAGACTTCAAGTCCTCTTACCACACCATCCTAGGTCGCCCCATGCTGGCCAGGTACATGGTTATCCCGCACTACACCTATCTGGTACCGAAGATGCCAGCTCCTCGCGGAGTCCTCACCATCTACGACGACCTGCTCGTCTCGTTCAAGTGCGACAATGAGGCCCTGGAGATCGCCACGACGAACGCCTGCTTCGATACCTCGGCTGTCATGGTCGTCGAGGCCAAGAAGGTCGATTCGACTGATTTCACCATCCCGGAGCAGAAGAGCACCGAGACCGCCCTGGATGACGCACCGGCAACGAAGAAGGTCTACCTCGGCCTTGCTGACCCAGCCAAGACGGTGATCATCGGTGACAACCTCGAGGAGAAATAGGAACTCACGCTCACTAGTTTCCTCTGGAACAATGCTGATATATTCGCATGGACCCCATCAGATATGCCAGGTGTTCCAAGGGAGCTGGCTGAGCACTCCCTGGATGTAAGCAAGACAGCCAAGCCAGTCAAGCAGAATCTACACCACTTTGTGAAGGATCGCAAGGAGGTCATTAGGGTACAGATAATAAAGCTCCTAGCTGCCGGATTCATTCGTGCATGTAAAAACCCGGTTTGGCTCGCCAACCCGGTACTGTACCCAAGAAAACCAGTCAATGGAGGATGTTTATCGACTACACCGATCTCAACAGGCACTGCCCTAAAGACCCCTTTCCTCTTCCGCGCATCAACCAGGTCGTCGACTCCACAGCAGGAAGCATCCTGCTATGCTTCCTCGACTACTACTCAGGCTATCACCAGATAGCCTTGAAGGTCTCTGACCAGGATAAGACGACGTTGGAGTGACCTACCAGAAGGCCATCCAGAAGTGCTTGGAATCCCAGATCGGCAAGAACGTCGAAGCCTATGTCGACAATGTGGTCGTCAAGACCACCACTGAGGACGACCTCATCGCCTACCTCACTGAGACCTTCGCCAACCTCCGGCACTACCGCTGGAAGCTCAACCCAGAGAAGTGTGTCTTCGGTGTCCCATCCGGCAAGCTCCTAGGCTTCATGGTGAACCATCGAGGTGAACCCCACCAAGGTCGATGCCATCCGCCAGATGAATCGACCTACTATAAAGAAAGACGTAATGAAGCTCACCGGCATGATGGCGGCCCTAGGTTGGTTCATCAGCAAGCTCGGGGAGAAAGGCCTGCCCTTCTTCAAGCTGTTGAAAAAGTCCGACAAGTTCGAGTGGACAGACGAGGCGGATCAGGCGCTCGAAGAGTTGAAGACCTTTCTCACGACGCCTCCAATCATGGTGCCCCCGGCGCCCAAGGAGACCTTGCTACTCTACATCTCCGCGTCCACTCAGGTGGTCAGTGTTGTCCTGGTGGCTGAACGACCTGAAGCAGGTCACCCTTACCCTATCTAACGACCTGTCTACTACGTCAGCGAGGTCCTATCTGCCAGCAAGAGCAGGTACTCACAACCCTAGAAGATGTTCTACGCTCTCCTCATCACCTCACACAAACCGCGGCATTACTTTCAGTCGCACGAGATCAAGGTCGTCTCCAGTTTCCCCCTAGGTGAAATCCTACACAGCCGCGACACCGTGGGGCGCATCGTCAAGTGGTCGGTCGAGCTGGGCGAATTCGAGCTTGAGTTCTGTCCACTGTTGACGGTGAATTTCCGTCAACCTAGAGTACTTGTTATACATTGGTTTCGATTATGATTTGCAACTAACCGACCACTAGGCATACTAATGATATAACAAGTTCACACTTGCATGTCGATTTTGGAGTTTGTTGTTTACGCAGGAAATCTACGCTAAAAAGGAGACTTTCGGGATAAGTTCACCAAGCACTTTGGAAGAAAATCATGAAGCCCGACAAGAGTCAAGACACGCGATGAACACGACTCCAAATGACCCCAGGACCGAAGCGTCAACGTGCAAATCTTCAGGGACTCAACCAGAAAACAGCGAAGCTTGCATAGCAAGGATTCAAGCCTTAACCGTGAAGGAAACAACATCAAAGGCCCACATGCAAGTGCACACGAATAAGGGATCACGCGAGAAGCAACCGGGGAGGAACGGGGCCGAACCGGGCCGAAGTGGGCCTGGGCCGGCCGGCCGGGCCGACCGGCCCAGCCCACTCCGGGGTCGGTTCGGTCACTCCTTTGCCCTAGGTGTTTGTCTATTTATTGCCTCCGCCGCCGTCAGCCGCCACATCGAACAAATCATCCTACCGACGCCAATCACTAGAAAACCGCCGCCACATGATGAGGGAGAGAGTTAGATGAGCTCGTCGCAAGGATCAACGCCGGCGGAGAGAAGGAAGCAAGAGGAGGACTCCAAGCCGCTGGCCTAGGGGTGTTCCCAAGCTCCATCACCGCCATCTTCATCGACGACGTTCTCCAGAGTCTCCATCACCCCTATGTGCTTCAATCCGTGTAAGATGATGGGGTAATGTCTCCGTTCATCCCTAGGATTAGATGGATACATGCTATGTGATCGCTACTTGATTCGTGGTTTCAATCTATTGTTTTCATGTTGATGATGCTTTGATGATTAAGGTAGGCCACCGTGTTTTTCGGGCGTATGATATCTCGCTACTCCCATAGATTCCATCAACATACCATGTCCATCATAGGTCTAGTCACGAATACCTTCGCGTAGTGACGACGAGAGGAGGGAAAGGGCGAAACCGTGGTCACAACCCCCGGTAGATTGGTTTACCTCTTTCGTGTAGTAGATGCATACCATGTTATCCTAGATCCTAGGGAGGGAACGCTTATCTTTCTTACTCACTCTCTTGTGTTCACCCCTTTACCATCTAGTTTAACCCTAGATTTGTTTGATCAACTTAACTTAGATTAACTTAGGTTAGATTGTCTTTACTTTTAGATTAATACTCTCTTTCAAAGGTTTTCCATTCGACTAGATTACTACTTGGTTAAGCGCTAGTAATCCCCTTGCTCCGCGGATTGACAAGAACCTTGGGAATCCCGTGGTGAAAAAGGTGTAGGTCCGTACGCTTGCGGATCGTAGGTGGATACTAGTTTTATCCGTCAACATCCACGACAGGCCATCAAGTCCCAGATCCTCACCGACTTCGTCTCTAAGTGGACAGAGACCCAGCAACCCCCGCCGACGGAGAAGCCAGAGCACTGGAAGATGTACTTCGATGGTTCCTTGAACCTTGAAGGAGCAGATGCAGACATACTCTTCATCTCACCCCAGGGCGACCATTTGAAGTACGTCCTGCAGATCTACTACAAAGCGTCCAACAATGGCGCGAGTAGGAGGCCTTGATCCACGGACTGCACAACGCTGTTTCCCCAGGAATCAAGCGGCTCATCGCTTACGGAGACTCCAAGGTCATCATCGATCAAGTCAACAAGGCATGCGATATCAGGAAGGACTCAATGAATGCTTACTGCACTGAGGTGCGCAAGCTCGAAGCTCACTTCGAGAGCCTGGAGTTTTACCACATCTGCCGCGACAACAATATGGCGGCCGACGTCCTCTCCAAGCTGGGATCCAAACGCGTGCTGGTCCCGACCGGCGTGTTCGTCCAAGACCTACGCAAGCCATCAATCAGGCTCCTCAACAACCCAGAAACGACACAGAGTGATGTGTCCCCGCCAGGCAGCCGCGACGTCCTAATGGCGGAGGCCGAAGATGACTGGCGCCTTGACTTCATCGCCAACATCTTGGAGAAGCGCGTCCTTGAAGACAAGGTCGAGCGCGAGAAAATTGTCAGGCATAGCGCCAATTACGTCGTCATTGGCACCGAGCTGTACCAGAGGTCTGCCTCCAACGGCGTGCTGATGAGGTGTATCCTCCGATCAGAAGGTCTTCAGCTCCTACAAGAGATCCACGGCGGGGAATGCGGCAATCATGCAGCCTTTGCAAATCTGGTGGGAAAAGCCTTTAGGTCAGGCTTTTAATGGCCCAATGCCCTGGCTGACGCCCAAGACCTAGCCCGGCGATGTAAAGGGTGACAGTTCTTCGCCAAACAACAACGCGTGTCGGCTTAAGCTTTGAGAACAATCCCTCCGTCCTCGCACTGTGCCATATGGGGCCTCGATTCAGTGGGACCCTTCAGAATGGCCCCTGGCGGCTACAGACACATACTGGTGGCAGTGGACAAGTTCACCAAGTGGATCAAAGTCCGGGCAGTCGCTACCGTCACGTCGAAGGAGGCTGCAAAGTTCATGGATGACATCACCCACCGGTTCGGGGTGCCCAACAGGATCGTCACCGATCTGGGAACGGCCTTCATAGGGTCTGACTTCTGGGATTTCTGCCAAGACAGCCTCATCGACGTCTACTATTCCTCGGTGGCACACCCACGCTGCAACAGCCAGGTCGAGCAAGCGAACGGCATGGTGCTTCAGGGCATCAAAGACCGCATCTTTGACGACACCTCACAATACGCCACCAGATGGCTGGCTAAGCTACCTAATGTGATCTGGGGTCTCCAGACCCTGGTCAGCTCGGCTACAAGGTATTCACCCTTCTTCCTTGTATATAGGTCGGAGGCCGTCCTCCCCACAGACCTAGCCTTTGGTGCTCCACACATCCAGCAGTACGAGGAGGGAACAGCCGAGGAGATGCGCAAGGTCGATCTTGACAGCATCGAGGAACACCGTGTGGCCGCATTAATGTAGCACACGCGACATGAGCAGCAACTACGTCGCTACCACGATCGCAATGTGCATGAGCGGTCCTTCAATGTGGGAGACCTAGTCTTACGTCGCATCCAAGACACCAAGGAAATGCACAAGCTCTCCGCTCCTTGGTAAGGTTCCTTCATCATGATGGAAGTCATCAGTCCGGTGACTTACCACCTCCAATGGCCCGACGGCCAGGGCGTTCCCAATGTTTGGAACATCGAGCATTTACGTCGCTTCTACACTTAGAAGATCTGTATCAAAATAAAAGCTATGTACTCTCCCCTTTTGTAATTTTTATACAATAAAGAAAGAGATCCCTTGTTCGGCAACCCCTTTGTCGACCTACTTTTCGGTCTCCCTTTTACATTCAGTTTTTCCCCTTTCCCCTTGAAACGCTCGGGGGCTTGGTCTAGGTTAGGCCCCGAAGCGCTCTGGGGCTTGGCTTTGCCAACCAAATGGATCGCATGACCTGAGAGGGTCTTTTGTATACCTTACAATTTCAAATCCCCATCGTATAATTAGCTTTCAGTTTCTTTATGAATGTTCCTAAGTCGCTGGCTCGCGAGACCCCACTGAGCCGCACAGTCGGTAAGCCGTTCCTCCACTGAGTTGGGTTAGTGGAGGGTTTTCTCTTACGGCCTAGTTATTTTCGAACGTGCATAATGACAGTCTTTGCTACTCAAACGATTCATACAATTCATTATGGGCAAAAGCTTTATTATGATTCAAGTTCATTTACAACTGCCGAACCTCGGCCTAACTCACGTCTAAAGTCTGTTTCAGCACCACTCAGTCAGTGCCGAAGTCGAACTTCATGACGACCTCCTCTGCGGCCGCCATGACGTCCTTGCGCCTCACAAGACCGGACAAGTCCACGTCCTCCGAGACGTTCTGCACGACGGATCGTGGTACTTCACCGTCGACAGCTCCGCGACCATCGCGAGCTTGGCGGTGTCCAGCAGCAGGCCCTTGATGCGGCCTTCAGCTTCATCTAGTCAGTCTATCAGTGGCTTTGGCTCCGCTCCCTCCTCCCGCGGGATGTAGAGGTCCATGACGTACTGGGCGATGTCCCTGAGGTCGCGAAGCTCCTTCTCCAAACCTGCATTTCAAAGTGAACAAGCTCTGCAATACGCCAGTTTATCCATTGCAGCATATGATGCCGCTTCGCAGTGGTGGACAAGACACTCACCATGATGGACCTCCGCGGTCCTCTCCTTAATGGTCGTCACCTGGTCCTTGACCTCTGCCAGCTCCTTCTTGAGGGCGTTCTCAGTCTCCCGGGCGCCTGCATCCATTCAAGGTTGAAACCTCAACAACAAGAACTCACGAAGTGCGCAGAATCAGCCTGAGGTGACCTTGGCAACTTACTCTCTATCACGGCCTGGAGGTCGACAGCCTCGTCCTTCGCCTTCTACTCGGCGACCTCCAACTTTTTCATCAGGGCGACTGCCTCCTTCTGCGCCTGGCACACCATGGTCTCCTTCATGCGCTGGATCTCCTGCATGGCTTCAATCTGGGCTTGCAGTGTAGCCTCGCGGCCCGTGGGGACTTCTGTGTGGGCATTGACCGCCTCCCGAAGCAGACCTACCAGAGCCTGCGCCCCATCAGCAAGAGATTGCAACAAGAGCAAGCAAAAACAGATATAAGACCTTGCAAGATGCCACGACCCAAGGCGATAATTTCAAGTACCCAAGCAAGAACTCTTACCGATAGCACGCACCCGATCGTGCGCGACGCCTCCTTGAATTCATCGACGTCGCGGCGGTCGTCGACGACCTCCTCCTACCACGGGGTACCGACATACAAGCACTAGTGCGCGTCATCCTCCACGTGGGCACCCCCCGCCTCGGCCGTCTGCGGGTCCGGCGTCGGTCGCGGGTCGGCCATGCAATGGTCATCTTGCTCCCCTCGGTGGGTGGAGCAGTACTGGTCCTGGCCTTCCCCGCTGCAGATGCCGCTGTCGCTCCAGTTCCGACGGCTGCGCTCGTCACGTTCGCCATCGAAACCGCCGACGACTGCTCCACCAGCGTCTTCTTCGCCTTGCTCCCAAACGCCTCTTGGCCCGAGGTGTTCTTGCCACTCTCCGACGTCGTCGGGGGTGTTCTGCACACAAGCAAAAGACCTCAATAATAATGGAAGCGCAACGAGTCGATATACGAAACAGGACAGGAAACAGGTCTTTTGACTTACTTGGTTGCCGACCTGAGGCCAGGCTTGCAAGGCTTAGGAGGGGCCTTTCTGGCCCTCTTATGCGACCCAAGATCGCCCACCATGTCAGTGCTCGACCTGGGGCGCTCTTGAGTTGCTGACGCCTAGCGGGGATCCCCACCGCCTATTCTTCCATCGACGCCGCTTTGCGAGGTGTCCCCGCAGATGGAGCCGGCGTTGCACTCGGTGACTCAGCGTCGCCCTCATCATCGTCGACCTAGATGGTCTCGACGCCGGAGCTGATCGTGGCTGTGTCCACTGACACTGTAGACCTAGTCCGCTTCCGCTTCTTCTTCTTCGCCTCCACCGTCTGGGTCGCGGCAATCGTGGCCGCAGCCAGGGAGGTGGATACCTTCCCCGTCGCCTGCTACATACACCGCGGCACGGTGATCTTGGACGGTGCCATACGCGACGTGGAAGGGGCTTCATCATCGCTCCCCACCATCGAGTCAGAGAGGTATACGTCGACGGGAGGTGGTGGTGCTGCCTGTACATCCGCTGCATCGCAGACCTTGTAGCTGCGCTGGTCCTCGTCACGCAGCGGTGCGGGGTACCAGTAGATGCCCTCGTGATGCTGAGAAATCAAGACATGATAGCTCAATGAGACCTAAGCCCGAAGAAGAGAATTTTTGAAGACCTAACTTGGACATAAATCGAGGTTGAAATCATACAGGGTCGGTAGGGTGGTACATCCCAAGCGCCTTGGGACACTCCCGGTTGCGGATCCGCCCGTTGAAGATGTTCTTCACCCGAGCCGTCATCTCCGCCTTGGAGACCTTGCGCTTCACAACACGAGTAGGGTCGGATTACCCCCAGTACTCGAAGGATGGGTGGGTCCGATCCTGGATGGGTTGGATGAGGCGTCAATAGAAGCTTATGGCCACTGCACCACCAGTCAGCCCCTCTGCCTTCAGCTGCTCTAGGTCGTCCAGTAGGGGCATGCAGCTCCTCGGTGTCCCACGACACCAACTGATTGGTCCACTCCAGGTACGGGGCCGGAGCCCGCCCCGTCCTGGTCTTGAGAGTCGGCGTGGGGTTGTCGAGGTAGAACCACCCCTGTTTCCAGCCGGAGGTGTTGTTGGGGAGTGCGAGGTCGACGTACTACGACTTCATGTTTCGCCGCAACATGAAGCCAACACTCCCGACGACCCTGGCCTTGCCTGTCTTCTTTAGTGGCACCAGCGGTGGAAGTACGGCGCGATGCCGAGGTAGGCCTTGCAGAGGTGAATGAAAGTAGAAATAATGGTGATCGAGTTTGGCACCAGATGTACTAGCTCGATGCGGTAGAAGTATAGGAGGCTGTGAAGGAAGTCGCTACCGAGACGCCGAATCCGCGCTCGATGTGCACGAGAAAGACGACGGTCTCACCGGTCCCCTCCATCGGGAACTCCTCACCCGCCGCCAACCTCCAGCCGACCTCTGTCTTGGGCCTCAGCAACCCGCGGTCTGCCAAGGCCTGGATCTGCTCCTCCATCACCGTGGACGGCTCCCAGACGGTGTGTGGATCCGGAAGCGACACCTTCTCCATTTTCCCCTCCTCAAAGACGGTGGATTCGGATCTAAACAACACTAGGGACTTGGTTCGCATGTGAGGTCGTGGCGGTGGCGGACCTAAGCTCGGCGGCACTGCTGTTCTCTCTAGGCGCTGCGCAGTGGCGGAACCCTAGCACTGGGTTGAAATGGAAGCAAATGGAGGCCCCTGAGCCGCAGATCCATCTTATATAATCGGGCCCCAGCGGCGCAACGGGCAGCTGCACCTCAATGTCTATCTGGCGCAAATCACGGCGACCCAACGGTCTGGTGCCTTCAGCGGATCTATCGCCAAACGGCTCATTGGCGGTAACGGCTAGTTCCGTGCGAGAATCTGCGTTCGGCCTTCAAGCGGCATTTCGTCCGACGTGGACTCGTTATGCCTCACCTCAAGCCCCCCAACATCAAAAACCCCGATATGAAATTCAAGGTCACTAACGACCTACAAGCGACCCGCTCTAGGTCGCCTAGGTGTCAGCAGCCTCCAAGGTCACTTCGGCCTCCCCCGATGGGTTCACCCCACGTCTTCTAGGCCCAGCTGCCTACATGCCTTCTAGGTCGCAACGACCTACGGCAGCTCCCTCCTATCAACGGCTCCGTTCTTAATGGCTCAACTACCTGTTGACGACCTCTTGGTCCCATTTGCAGTGCTTCGCTAAGGCCTCGTCGCCTTCTTGGTCGATTTCGAGCTACAGATCCCAGGGTTGACGCCCCTGCGCTGGGCCATTGCGCAGCGGGCATGTCGATCTAGGTCGGTATGGACCTTTTTGTCGGTCGTTATGGCCTTCCTAAGGTCGGCGCGCTGCCGCAGCATTGTCGGGGCCATTGTCGCTCCGGGCGCCCGATTACAATAGACGACACACAAGTTGCCATGCAAAGATGTGTATAAAAGCTTCGTAAGCTGCAAAAGACCTTGGCCCAAGTCCAAATTACAAGACACGAACATATTAAAGGTCCTGATCTACCTTACATGGTCCCTGCGGCACAAACTAGACTGATGAAGAGCGTCGCAATCTTTCTTCTAGCTTCAGGACCTACTTGGAGACCTCCACCACCGTTGGAGTAGAGGTTGCCACACAGCCACCTCTACTCTAGCCCCTGAAGGTTTTCCATGGAGTCCCATCTTTTGCTAGGGTGCTCTCACAAGATTCCAAATTGGACCAGCTTCAACTCAGGCCTCTCTCGGTGCAGCACAATAGCTTCCAACACCTCGTTAGGCCCTTGCTCATGAGGTCCGTCAAGGCATGTACTGCCCCATGCTGCACCTGGATTTTTCACTGGGCGCGGGCACAAAGATTGGTGGAGTTCTCACAACTTCGCAAGCATTCTTCTAGCTCCAAGATATGATACCTTAGCTCTACGCTCGAGTGGACACACACAAGACCAGTGAATGGCAAAATTATCAAACGAAGGAGCCATGGTGTTCTTACTTGGTTTTCAAAGCAAGGGCCAAGGACACCTATTTATAGCAGTGGAACTCTGCCATGGCCGTCGTTCACCCTTCAGATGGCGTGGCAACCTCATCTGCAACACTGTTTGCACGTGGAGCATGAGGTCCTTGTCCGCTACTGGCAGCGCTGACACGTCTGCCGCGGGCCAGATGACACCTTTTCAGCCTGTCTCCTACTGGCGGCAACGGCATCACTGCTCGGAACAGGCTCTGCGCCTGCACAGTGCACCCGTGGGTTGCTACACGACGATGAGCTATGGCATCTGACACAGTTCTATGAAGATTCTAGATACTTTGTCTTATTCAATGGGAACAACATCTGTTTTCTAAGCAGAAGGCCGTAGGTTCTTGATTTGTTCTTCGAGCGTCAACCCAACCTTCTAGGTCGCCTTACTGCTCGGGGGCTACTCCATGAGTGCGTCTTTGGACGCCCTCTTTTCTTCTGTCGCCTCGACCTACTAAAAACATGCTTCTGCTACTCCTCTACTCGACCTCCCTCTAGTCATCATCAAGACCTCCCTCAAGGGTATGATGATCTTACCTGATTCCAGTCAAGTTGGCGGTTCTTCAAGCGACTACAGTGCCTTGTCTTCACTCCAAGCCCGTGGACCTATGCCCCAGGAGCTTGATGTTCGACTTTGCACGCACTTAGGAGGATTTTTCTTTTTTAGATCCCCGTGCACCCTACGTGATCTCAGCGACACAATGTCTTCGCTTCACTTCGACATGACTACGTCTCAGCCACTACGCCTACATGCCTATCGGGGGATTGAGAGACATAGGTACTGTTGACGGTTAATAGTTGTATCAAAGTTCATTTAGACTTGCAAGCGGACAAGTCTCCCATCATAGTCAAGGGACCCTTCTTCCCTTGAGTGGTAAACCCAAGGTATCGAATCTGTGGAACAAATGTGTGACGCAAAAGATGATCTAGTAAAGCCAAGTAACTTCAATCTTTGATAAAAGAGAAACCCTAATGCATCTAGATAAAAAGCACAAAACTAATCTAATCTACTAAAGACCGGAGATAACAAAAAAAGATAGGGTAGATAAACCGATCTAGAGAGATCGGGTTAAGCCTTTTGTTGAAGTTCCAAACAAAGAAGAAGTAGCAAATCGAATCTCATTAGAAGCCTCTTTAAATCATGGTTTCCCGTCCGACTCCGAAATCATCCGCCTTTCGGAACCCCCGTTCTGTCACAACGTATCCCTACTCATGCGGGTAGTCTAGGGCAAATGCAAGGACAAGTCGAGTTCTTTCGGAAGATTCGGCGTGTACCTCTAGCCACCGCAGCTACAAGAACACCCTATGTGATCTATCTCGAGAATAGATCTAGAATAAGCAAAGCCGATCGAAAAACGAAATCTTCGAAGAAACACTTGATCGCTAGAAATAGATTCAACTTGATAATTCAACTAATACAATGATACATAAACAAGATCACCACCGAGATCCTACCTTGATCTTGCTTCTAGCTCCGGGAACTCCGACGTGGTCTTCCGTGCAAGGTTCCCACGTCGGCTAGGGAGACCCTAGTCAACTAGCTCGACCCTCTCCTCTCCGGGATGGTGTCCCTCTCTTCTCTGCTCCTCGGCGGCCGATGATGAATTAGATCATGCGTGGCTCTCGACCCCGGGGCTATAAATAGCCCGAATGGCGGCTAGGTCAAAGGAAGGGGGAATTGGGCCCTGGACTGGGCTTGGCCGGCCGGCCTGGGCCCATCCAGGCCCAGCCCGCGGCCTCCTTAGCGTGGTGTCAATTCCCGAGTCTTCTAGATGCTTCCCCCTTCTGCATGTAGGCCCTTGTCGTCAGTTTCTCTTCGAGTTGGACGTAGCTCCTTGTCTCACAAGATTCGACACTTTTCTGGTTAGGTCCTCGGAGTTCGTCATCTTCTCGGGTTGAGTCTCTGGCTTCTTGGAGTCAAGTTTGCTTCATTGCATGACTTGTACGGGCTTCAAGGTCTTGTCACAAGGTGCTTGATGAACTTAACCGGAAAGTCTTGCATTTAACGCTAAAACCCTGCATAAACACTAAACTCCAAAACCGACATGCACAAGTGAACTTGTTATACCACGGGGGTTAGTACCAATGGATAAGGTATAAAACTTATGCCAACACTGAAGGTAAACTCCTGGCTAGGTTGACGGATTTTCACCGTCAACATCTCCCCCATGCTTAAACCTTGGTCATCCTCGAGTAAGCCTTCGATGGATATCATCGTTGCCCATCAATGTTTAAACCTTGCACTTGATCATACATGAGAAAACATAGTGCTGTCGAAATTTCAATTCGTTAAAGTTCCATAATGTACTAGCATTCACCTCTACGGAGGGTAGATTCTTAATTAAGCTTATCCCACAAGTATTAACATGCTCCCAAAATTTAAATAGATCTCAGAATTTTTGAAATAAAGAACGAGATGAAGAAAAGCTAAACCAAGTTCACAAATTTAAATCATCTTGCATATTGCTCATGAACTCTCATCTCGCTTCGTCTCTCAAGCCTATATATTCTACTCCTTTCCCTCTAATAACATATATGTGTGGTAGGCTTTATATGGAGCTTTGGGAAAGTTTAGTCCTACCATGATATTATAAATGAGATGTTGTCAAAACAAGACAAGCTTCTCATGGTCTTATCGAGACTCGTCAAAAAGGTCACTGGAAAATAATATTATATCAAGGAGGGGAAAGAGAAAAATACACACACTTGAGATGAGTGGACATATGCAAATGGCAAAGAATGATCCCGAGGCACAAAGGAAGTCCTCGTTATCGGATTGCACATGGTTGGAAAATTGAGTATTGATCTTTTAATCTTGAAGCCATAAAATTCCTAATGCACTTTAGAGAACCGGGGAGTTCACTTTGTTCTTTCTTTCTTTTTATCATTTTTCTCTTTCTTTCTTTCTTTATTTTTCTCATTTTTTTCCTTTGTTCTTTCTCATAAAATTTTTTATTTGCTCCCCTTTGAACTCTAAAATTGCATTGTACCTACCTCCTCCCCCATGCTTAGACGTTTGCTCGTCCTCGGGCAAAGAGGTGATAAATAAGGTAGGTACCGGAAATATTTTTCCTTGGAGAGATACTTGAATTCTTTAATGTTGGCACCGTCTTGCGATCTTTCTTGAATTGATGATCCATTCTCAATGATGGGTTGTGGTCAAGGAGGTAATTAAAAAAGATGATATTTGGTTTTAAGGGTGGATATCCGGCGAGATTTGTGAGATCTCCGATGTGGGGATACACAATGCACGGATAAAAGGCTAGCAAAAAGATAGATACGCAAAAATGGAATGACCAGCTTCTTAGTCTCAGGCCAGAGAAATCATGGCCTGCAATAACTCACTCAAAAATAAATCTTGTACACTAAGGTTTATGCACTCAAATATATATTAGGCTCTGGATAGGTTGAGCAACACACAAGTGATATTTATGACAAGGTTAGCGATATTTTTGGGCATAAAAACCATCTTCAATCTATTCATAACTTGAGAGCACATAAAACACTATGGGTCTTTATTTTAATCATAACCTCCGCTAAAGATTAAGCTAGCATTTAGATAAATTCAGATTCATATTTTAAGAGAGCACTAGCTTTAACATGCATAAATCAATTATAAAGATAAACAAAGCGGCAATTATAATCATATATCATTATGGCACAAATTTTGTAACTTTTCCAATAGTGAAAACAAGGTGGTGTCTTTATTAATGATGAAAACAAACTGAAATACAAACTGAAATAAACTAACACACTTGCTGAAATTTAAATAAAATCTGAAAATATTACGCAAACGCAAACAAACAAAAGCTGAAAATTACAGAGAAAGGGAAAAGAAAAGAAAACTAAAGTTCCTTCTTCTTCCTAGTCCTCCGCCGGTGGTTGGTGTTGATAATCTTGATAGTTGTACCCTTGCTCGTAGTAAGGTTGGACATCCCCTCCAACGAATTGATTCGGCTCCACTAGGTGAAGGCGTCCAAGCTCATAGGCAATATTTGCATTGCCCTCACCAAGTTGAGCCGCGTTGGTTTGGATGGCTGCGACGTTTTGCATATTTCTCGCAACATACCCTCCAATCATGGCCATGCTTTGTTTTGGTTGGGGATATTGTGCGTAGGGCTCCGTGAAGGCTACGTTGGGCACCACATAGTTTGGTGGGGGTACCAGTGCACCACCCCCCCATGCTTGCATTTGTGGCCCTCCGTAATAATTTGGCGGAGGAGGGATCCCGCCGAAAGGTGGCACAACATTGGGTTGTGCAATACCCGCTTGTGCGGAGGAGGATCCCTCCTCTACGATTCTTCCTCTTTTAGTTTTCTTCACCGGGACAAGGTGTCCCTCTTCCAACCAATCTTCCCTCCCTTGAATGAAAAGCCTAAGCCTTGTGTCCGGAAAGGGTAGGTTCACCTTGGCCACATGAAAACCTCCTCTCTCATCTCCACTAATATATTTACCTTGTCTCAAATACTCAATGCCGAGAGAGGTCCCACAAAAAAGATGTTCGGGGTTTCTTGTGATCCCCGGCCGTAGGGAGATGGCCAACATAGAGAGGTAGCACCCCGATCCAATATCTCCTGCCCCCGATGTTGCCTCGCAACACCATCGGTTGATCATAAGGTATGAGGGGTCTATTGGCTGCTTGGAGATTAAAGCCGAGTAGAGCCAATTCAACTCCGTGTCGGTCACCTTCGTCTCCCTCATCCTCCCCAATATCCTCTTGCTCATCCAAGAGTGGAATACTTGGATAATGGGGTTAAGGATGCAATTGCGTTGTTGGTGGGCTTCTCCGGAGATCAAATTCCAAAATCCATCTAACATGCCGGGCGGCACGTCAACTTTCTCCGGAGCTCCCTTTTGGAACCCAAGTAGCTCCCTAACATACTCGTAGGGAACCACTTGTTGGACTCCCTCCAAACGGAATGAAAAACTTTGCACCCCATCATCAAGGATAGGCGCAATAGTCATCAAGATTTCCAAGGCAAACTCCTTGTGGGTGTCCGTCGACACCCCGTTGGAGAATTGCACCCATCCAAGGTGCCCCAACATATAATATATATGTCAGTGCTGAAACCCAAGTACTTGAGTGCTTGATCGTCGAAGTCGACGTTGGCCACGAGCCTCTTCTCAAGACGAGAGAGTTTCTTCTCCTCCTCCTCCGACAATATGATGAAGCCATATGAAGAATATTGCGGAGTGTATGGAGGTGGCGCGGTTGAATGGGTCGATCGTCGAGGTGGGACAGGCGGCTCCTCCATACGCCCTTGAGGTTCGGTAAACCTCATGGACGTGCTCCTTGTTGCCCTCATGCCACCGAGGAGGAGAGCGTCATTCCTCCTTGGCGGTGCCGTGTCCTCCTCCATGCTCCGAGGAGACTTGGAAACCGAGTGCCTCCTCGAAGACGTCGTTGAAGATGGCTTGGATGATGATGACCCCTTCTTCTTGGTGAAGAGACTTGTGGTTTTCTTCCACATGATTGCAGCACTCTTCTCTCCACTAAAATTCCGGGTTGCAACCGGTAACTAGGCACTTAAGAACTTACTTCGGGATTTGGACTTTGAGTGGATTAAGGGTGTGTATTTGATTGAGCTATCAAGCTTGGGAAGGTTGGCTATGTCTACGGTGGTTCTGGGCACACAAACTTTAGCACACAAACTGAGGAAGGAGAGGGAAGCTTGCCTGCAGAAGACGGGAGTCGGGGGGGCTACTTTTGTAGGGGAGGCCGGCCGGCCTGGGTGGCCGCGTGCTCTCCCCTAGCTCGGTTTTCCTCCAACACGATCATTTCTCCTCCATGACCTCCTTGCCCGCGTGCTCCACGAGTTGCACCGCCCAAACGCTCTCGTCCACTCCTTTTCTTGCATTATTGGTCCTTCCACTTGATGGTTCATGCTTTGAGTCATGTCCATGCTCCCTTGCTCCACTTGCTTCACACGTCACCATGAATTTCCTGCAAAGTTATGCTTGCTGCCCACCCATGCTTGTCCTTTGCATGTGGTCTTGATGAAAGTTGATGAAAGGGCATCCAATGGTGCATGCATGATTAACTTTAACTAGATTGCCTCCCTTTAAGTATGTTTAAGGTTAAGCACTCCTCTAATTTCGAAAATTAAAATATTTTCAGAGCTACAGAAGAGCTCAAACATAAATTTAGAGAAGTTTTTAAACCATTAAAAACAAATGTAAGTCGAAAATATGTTCTGACTACGTTGATATCGGTCTCACCGGTATAGTTTGCCTTCATTGGTTGAGAGCAAACTTTTCCCGGCTTGATCATGGGGGCATAGGTTTAGGTTCTAATTTTGGCCAAATTAGTGAGATTTTGAATAAAACAAAATTAAACAAGGCTTAGAAAAATTCTAATCTTAGAGAAACCAAGGATATAGATTTTTAAACCAGCCAAAAGTTTAGTTTCTAGGTTCACGCGAATCCTACCACGTGCTGAAATTTAATTAACACCTAGGTATAAGTCGTGTCTCTACTCATGTGTTTTTAGCATGAAAAATAAGTCAACCACAACATCATAATTAGGATGAGAGGTTGAGTTAGGTTCTGAAATTATTTGGTTGTGGTTTCTCGAAAAAGAACAAACGAACACATAGGAGGGTTCAAGTAAAGGGTTTATGATCAAGCAAAATATTCAACCAAGAATTATGTCTCTAATATTGTTCAACCACTTCTAAGTCTAATGTCTTTGCATAATAAATTTCAAAACTAAATTATTAAAAAGACTCGAAAAACCTAGAATCGGGTTGTCCTCCCGGTAGCTTATTCTTGACTCGACGAAACGGGTTCCCTTTCGCCTAGCGCTTCGTTTATAGTCCATGGCTAGACTTCTTCACTTGATTACTTCGGATAAACGCTCTTTGCGGGCATTGCAATCTTGGGTACCCACTTCCGCACAATCTTGGGCACAGGCTTATCTTCTAGCTTAGTCAGTTTTTTGGTCTTCACAGGCGGCTTTTCTTCCTTTGTCTTGACGGATGCAACACCTTCCTTGATTTTCTTTACGTCCTTCCTCTTCGGCTCTTTCTTCTTTTTCAGCCCTTCCTTCTTCCTTGGTTCTTCTTCAACAACGCGACATTGAGATGGAGCATTTTTAACTTCAATCATATTGCACGCCTCGAGTCGTGGTCGGAACTTGAAGGAACTCCTTTCTCCGTTAATGTCGAACATGATCTCCCCCTTGCCAACATCAATAGTAGCTCCCACGGTCTTGAGGAAAGGCCTCCCAAGGATGAGCGGCGGCTTCTCCCTCTCTCCCATCTCGAGCACCACGAAGTCGACGGGGATGAAGTGGTGTCCGACCTTCATGGGTACATCTTCGGCAATGCCCAAGGGATAGCGAATGGAGTTATCTCCCAACTCCAAACACATACCCGTAGGCTCCAATGGTAGGCGTAGCTTCTCGAACACATCCCTTGGCATGACGCTCACACTTGCTCCAAGGTCGCACAATGCCTTCTCAAAATTGAAAGAACCAACCGAACATGGAATTGTAGGGCATCCGGGATCCTTTTGCTTCTCTAGCCCATTAGCATGATCTACCCCGAGTGTTGCTATCTCATATTTATTTGCAAGTATGTCTTTAAAGTAACGAGAATATGTAGGTACTTGTAGGGCATCTAACAATGGCATGTTGATGCTAAGTCTACGCACAACCTCCACAAACTTCTCAAAGTGGTTGTCAAGTTTACCTCGGAAGTAGCGTGGCTTGAGTTGTGGTATCCTCGTGTCTTCTTCCGGCATCTCAAATTCGGGCACTTCGGTGACGATCCCCGTAACCTTCTCCTTAGCAATTCCTTCCATCTCGGCGGATGGTTTAGGCTTCCTTGCTCCCGCTGAATGTTCCGGATCTTCGGTCTCCTTTCCCGAACGTGTTTGAATGGCCTTCGCCGATTCGGGACTTTTAGGTTGTCCCGGAAGCTTCCCTTCATCATTAGTGAGACGCCCGACAAGTTGTTCCACTTGCGTCTCGAGCATCTTCATCATATTGAGCACTTGATGGTTGGAGCTCCCGACCTCCATCACCTTGCTATCGATGTTCTCCAACACCTTGTCTATAGTCTTGAACTTGGTGACGGTGTCCTTGTTGATCTTGGCTTGCTCGTCCATGAATTCCTTCAATTGCATACGAAGCAGAACCGAATTCGGAATGGATGAGCTTGCATTAAATTTAGGTCTACCTTGCCCGTAGCGGAAGTTCGGCAATTCTCTCTTCCTCATGTAGTCGAGCACTTTGGCTTCCTCCGGACAATCTTTGTGGACATGGCCACACTCTCCACATTCTTCGCATGTGGATCTTGCTTCGGCAGCCTTCAAGTCTTGAGCCTCCTTCCTTTCTATCTCCATCTTCTCCAATCTCCTCATGAGTGAATCAATCTTGCCTTCAAGTATGTTCTCCTTCTCCACTTGCAAGACTCCCTTGACATTCCCCGTGGGTTGGACCGGATGTAGACGCCCGGATGACGCCCATGTGTCATTATCCTGGACCTTCTTGAATAGAGTGAAAGCTTCCGTCGGTGTAAGCTCGATGATAGATCCCCCCGCCGATGCATCGATGATCGTCCTTGACGCCATGGTGAGTCCTTGATAGAAATTTTGCACGAGGTCTTCCTTCGGGAAACTGTGATGTGGAACCGCCCGAGTGTACTCGTTGAAGCGCTCGAATGCCTCCGAGATAGTTTCCGTAGGATATTGAACAAAGGTGGCAATCTTATTACGCAAACTTTGAGTTTTACCCGGCGAGTAGTATTCCTTCATGAAAGCCTTCATCAACGTGTTCCAATTTTGCACCGCCTCCGCCGGTTGCGAGTGGAACCATTGCAAAGCCTTCCCGAGTAGTGAGAACGGAAAAAGCCTTGCCCTCATTTGATCTTGAGTCACCCCATCCATGTTGAAAGTTTGACATAGTTGAATAAATGCTTGGAGGTGAAGGTTCGGATCCTCTTTACCGGTGAAGGGTGAATGTTGCACCATGCAGATAGTTGAGGTCTTGATCTCGATCGGTCTTCCGATCTCCTCAAAGTTCAAGATTGGTAGGTCGATGATGTCCGGGGTGCATAGCTCCCCAATCTTGCGCTCTTGCGGTTGGTCTCCCATCGGTGGAAGTCGATTCTCCCGAGGGCTTTGCGGTGGTGAATTCTTCGGAGATTCCTTCGATCCTTGGTCTTCCGACTTCGAATCTACAAAATCCAGCTTTTTAGCTTGATGTGCTTCACGTCTCCTTAGCCTGTAAAGTTTTTTTTGGATCATCCACAAAATTATCGGGTTTGTTGGAGAGGTAGCCGTCCATCTCCAGTTCGGGTTAGCAATAAACAAATATGCAAAAACAAGAAAGTAAAAATAAATCTATGAAAACTAGGGTTAGACAAACTAGATTAGATTTATTTTGAGGATGATCAAAGTTTAGTAGATGCAAAAAGAAAAACTAAAAGAAAACTGAAAATTACAAAAAGGCAATAAAAAATCAAATCTTGATCACTTGTTCCCCGGCAACGGCGCCAGAAAAAGGGGCTTGTTGACGGTTAATAGTTGTATCAAAGTTCGTTTAGACTTGCAAGCGGACAAGTCTCCCGTCGTAGTCAAGGGACCATTCTTCCCTCGAGTGGTGAACCCAAGGTATCGAATCCGTGGAACAAATGTGTGATGCAAAAGATGATCTAGTAAAGCCAAGTAACTTCAATCTTCGATAAAAGAGAAACCCTAATGCATCTAGATTAAAAGCACAAAACTAATCTAATCTACTAAAGACCGAAGATAACAAAAAAGATAGGGTAGATAAACCAATCTAGAGAGATCGGGTTAAGCCTTTTGTTGAAGTTCCAAGCAAAGAAGAAGTAGAAAATCGAATCTCATTAGAAGCCTCTTTAAATCGTGGTTTCCCGTTCGACTCCGAAAACATCCGTCTTTCGGAACCCCTGTTCTGTCACAACGTATCCCTACTTATGCGGGTAGTCTAGGGCGAGTCCAAGGAAAAGTCGAGTTCTTTCGGAAGATCCGGCGTGTACCTCTAGCCACCGCGGCTACAAGAACACCCTATGTGATCTATCTCGAGAATAGATCTAGAATAAGCAAAGCCGATCGAAAAACGAAATCTTCGAAGAAACACTTGATCGCTAGAAATAAATTCAACTTGATAATTGAACTAATACTATGGTACATAAACAAGATCACCACCGAGATCCTATCTTGATCTTGCTTCTAGCTCCGGGAACTCCGACGTGGTCTTCCGTGCAAGGTTCCCACGTCGGCTAGGGAGACCCTAGTCAACTAGCTCGACCCTCTCCTCTCCGGGATGGTGTCCCTCTCTTCTCTGCTCCTCGGCGGCCGATGACGAATTAGATCATGCGTGGCTCTCGACCCCGGGGCTATAAATAGCCCGAATTGCGGCTAGGTCAACGGAGGGGGGAATTGGGCCTTGGACTGGGCTGGGTCGGCCGGCCTGGGCCCATCTAGGCCCAGCCCGCGGCCTCCTTTGCGTGGTGTCGGTTCCCGAGTCTTCTAGATGCTTCCCCCTTCTGCATGTAGGCCCTTGTCGTCAGTTTCTCTCCGAGTTGGACGTAGATCCTTGTCTCACAAGATTCAACACTTTTCTGGTTAGGTCCTCGAAGTTCGTCATCTTCTCGGGTTGAGTCCCTGGCTTCTTGGAGTCAAGTTTGCTTCATTGCATGACTTGTACGGGATTCAAGGTCTTGTCACAAGGTGCTTGATGAACTTATCCCGAAGGTCTTGCATTCAACGCTAAAACCCTGCATAAACACTAAACTCCAAAACCGACATGCACAAGTGAACTTGTTATACCACGGGGTTTAGTACCAATGGATAAGGTATAAAACTTATGCCAACACCGAAGGTAAACTCCTGGCTAGGTTGACGGATTTTCACCGTCAACAGGTACCCATGGGTCCCCACCGACCAGTGTCCCGGAGGTCCCTATCAAGTGGACCCAACCTGTCAGAAGCCCCGCCAACCTGCAAGTGGGCCCAGAGACCTTATCCACAATCCCGGCGACTTTGGAATACCCCGAGCGACCTCATCCAGACTTCCGAAGACCTGCCAGGCTTGTGGCACAAGCTTCTCCCCTAGATCGCGGCGCGACGCCACCAATAGGTCCGTGGATCGCAGGATCCTCTCTGTTACCACAGAAGGAGACCTTCCTAATCTATAGTCGACCCCGATGAGGGCCCACCGACCTCTAATGGAAGTCCTAGCCTGCTGGCCATATAAGGTGGCCTAGAGCTCCATTCGAGGGGACTTCCCCATTCACGCCTAATTCCACCACACACTAGACGTAGGGTTTTACTCTCCGGAAGTGTGAACCAGTCTAAAACCTCATGTCTCTCTCCATTCTTGCCGTGTTCTGAGTTCTTCCAGTGAACTACCACCTACGCTCTTAGGTCCCGATCCCCCATCAATCAACCTACAACCGCTTGGGTCGCCCCCTAGCGGATCTGCTAGGTCTCACCCCCTGACAAGTATTAAGTCGAGTGGCAGTTGGTAAGGCAGATGTCACTGACGCTCATCGAGCATTCTGCATGTATTAGACTTATGTAACAAGAGTTTTATTTTGACATCATCAGTTGTTGTCTCTTCCTGGAAATCATATACGAATATAGAATGGCTCTCACTCTCGTTTATTGTGTTCATTGGGAAAGCGGCGTACGTAATTGCTTTCTCCCCTGCACTTCTCTTCCAAAAAGGGGTACAATATCAAATATCTTTTAGAAGCACATACCCCTCTGGGGTGGAGATCCTCGCCTTGTGCGCGAGGGCAGAGATCGCGTCGACGGCCTCCGTCGAGCTCCTCCACCGCTGCAGCGGATCGGACTCACCGCACCACTATCTTCCCCAACCCCAACCGCATCTGCGCCGCCATCTTCCGCCTCAATCTTGTTGGCGCTCCCACCTCCTCCACTCCGCCCAGCAGCGCCCGCCGCTTGCTTCCTCCACAGCGCGCCAACGGCCCTCCGCTGACCCACGCGCGGGCTCCTCCCTCGAGGGCAAAGGGGAAAGGGGAGGGCGAAGCTGCCGGGGGAGCGGGCGGAGCTACATTTTTCAGCTCCCTCCTGCCCCAACCGCGCCAGAGAGCGCATTTTGCGGTCGCTCATGTGCAGAAGAGTTTTTTCCTGCGCATTTGGTTGCACTTTGTCAAAAACAGCTCCCGGAGCGGCAGGATGAACACTACCAAATGCACCCTGAGAGTTGGTGCTCCAATTCGACAAGGTGCAAGATTTTAAGGCAGTTTGATCCCCACGAGCGGGCGCTCTGTATCAAAATGAAGCTGCATTGTTTGGGCTTAGCGTCTCTCATGCGGACAATGATGAGGCAAAGGTCCAAGATCACCTATCTAGCCGAGGGGCATGCTAACACGTGATTTTTTAGACTTTTATCTAAACTTTTTTGCCCCAGGTGCCATTCCGTCGAAATATGCGACTAACGTTGGCTAACGAAGCTGCGAAAAGACTTAAATGCCCTCAAGTTAGGCAAAGTGAGATGGAATTTTGTTTTCCCCTATGCCACTCCCTGACTTAGTATTTTGGAACGAAATTGATTGGGTTGATCATTCTTTGCCACACTAATTTTAATTTGTATTTAAATGGTTATTAATAATTTTAATTTTGAATATCTCAATAAGAAAAAACATGAACCAACTCATCGGAAATCAATATTTTCAATCTTGCTGACATCCAATTCTAAAGTCAAAATAATAATAGTAAAGGTAAAGTAATATTAAATTTTTTTTTCTCATAATAGGTATCGAGAACAACATGAACCATCTCATCAACCATCTCCTAACATTAGCAAGAATAATTAAAAATATCAAACAATCCTTGCAAACAATACAATATGGAGCAAGTGGCACATGCATTTGCTCGAACAAGTGGTGTGCCAGCGTCACCACTACCCAGATGATGTTGACAGATGCATGGTGTGAGTTCACCAATGCTGCACGAGGCTCCAAGATTGCATTCAAATGGCTCCGGTGGTGAGTCCACCATTGGCCATGGTGTGCAAGGTTGCCACCGATGGAGGAGTTCGGTGAGGAGTCGAGGACGAAGAGTAGGGTGTGGACCCGTACGACCATCGGGCACACGGGGTCATGGCCTCCTGCTCGGGCCGCTTCGGCGTCGCCTCGCTCTGGCATCAAGCCCCCCGATGTCCCCGCAACTTGGTTCCAACCCGACCATGGCGTTCCCGGCAAATGGCTCGAGCACCCATCCTGTGAGCGCGCATGGTGGGCGCGGCCGCCTTGGCTCCAGCATGTTGCATGGCCGGGTCCGGCTGATCCCTCCCCTCGGAAGGCGGTGCGGCCACCGGGCATGGCCTCGCACACCCATCACTGCCTCTGCCGCACCCCACGATCTCGTCTCGGTCTTCACAGTCCTGACCGTTGACAACCTAGTAGCGGTGAGGTGGAGTGCAATCACACCCACACGGTGGCGGCAACCCGTTCCCCGCCAGTGGCGGCCTGGGCGAGTAGGGGCCTCATCGCCTGCGCCACCGGACAGGAGACCCACCTAGGCAATGTGAGCTTGAGATCGACGAAAAGGAATGGGAAGAAGGTATTTTGGATATCTTTGCTGCTTGAGCCCACACGTTAGAGCACCTAAATGGTGAAAACTGGACAGATCATAAACGTAATGGTGTGTTGGGTAAATAAGTTTAATTGGATGGCACCAAGATGTGAATGAACTTTTTAGTGGCACAAAGGTCATTTCCATCTGTTTTTACGACATGCAGGTAAAAGACTCGTGTTTTTTCCATATTCAAGCCTGTCACCACAA
This sequence comes from Cenchrus americanus, assembly GCA_947561735.1. Lineage (NCBI taxonomy): Eukaryota > Viridiplantae > Streptophyta > Magnoliopsida > Poales > Poaceae > Cenchrus > Cenchrus americanus. Next base: position 252,306,411 of record OX387239.1, on the reverse strand, counting down.
CAAAAAGAGCTTCATTCCTACAATCACCATGGATGATGTAGAGATACTGCATGAGGAGGATAAGGTCGAGACAATCAACATTTATTTTGAGGAAATCTTGGGTAAAAGTGCTTCTGACTCCATCAACTTGGATTTCTCTCGCTTGTTTGTTCCAACTTTTGATATGTCATCTTTGGACTGCTGCTTTTCCGAGGAAGAGTTTTTATAATTAAGGAATAAAAATCCCAGCCTACCTCTATATCTATAAGTGGATACATACGGACAAAGATTACTCGACATTAGAATACATATACTCTAAACCTCATACTGAGGTAAAACAAGATACAAGAAGAAAAACACACAAGCAAAAAGAAAAAGGAAGGCTATGCTTCAATCTTCATCTCCGCCCATGCTCCAATCAAATCTCTATCCGCTCACCAAACCATTCCTCCACAATTGAAGCTGATCACTTGATTTCTAAAGTGATGCCTCCAAGAAGTATACAATGTCGAAGCCACCGTCACCACCCCTCTGGTCAACCGGAGAAAGGTTTTCACCTGGAAAATCAAAGACCAAGTAGGGAGCCTCACAACCAACGCCGCCACAGAGGTTCACGACTTCCGAAGACGTCGTCATAGCTAACCCCGACACCTGCGTTGGGATAGACTTTCGCCCGAAGCTCCATCCAATGCCGGCCCGTTGACGAAGAACACGATAAAACACAACTCTGGCCGCAGTCGTCGGTAGCGTGAGCGGCGAGCACTTAGGCTCCCCTCGAGCCGATCCCCAACGAAAGACACGAGAGTTGTGACACCCTGCTTAGCTCACCGGCGCCCCGACACAGACTGGTGAGGCCCACCCCTTCCCATGGGGACGTCGATGAAGAAAGCAACCCACATCAGCTGCCAGCCATCACCGCTACTATGCTGCTTGTCGACGGACCTCCCTCCGAGAACGATCACCAGTGACCAAATCCTTCTGCAGAACTTAGTCTGGGTAAGGTAGGCCCAAGAACCACCACCCAACAGCTAGTCATCACTGCCCATGCCGCCACCCGCCATGAGCAGGCCATGACTTCGTAGATCTGAGCAACCCTACCACCGCCAACTCCTTCCACGGAGAGGCCCGAGATGGCTCTAGCGCCGCCGGACAGAGCCGCCAGCACCAAAGGACCCTAGGCTCCACCGCTGTTGACGGATAAAACTCGTATCCACCTACGATCCGCAAGCGTACGGACCTACACCTTTTTCACCACGGGATTCCCAAGGTTCTTGTCAATCCGTGGAGCAAGGGGATTACTAGCGCTTAACCAAGTACTAATATAGTTGACTAAGGAAACCTTTAAAGAGAGTATTAATCTAAAATTAAAGACAATTTAACCTAAGTTAATCTAAGTTAAGTTGATCAAACAAATCTAGGGTTAAGCTAAATGATAAAGGGGTGAACACAAGAGAGTGAGCAAGAAAGATAAGCGTTCCCTCCCTAGGATCTAGGATAACATGGTATGCATCTACTACACGAAAGCGGTAAACCAATCTACCGGGGGTTGTGACCACGGTTTCGCCCTTTCCCTCCTATCATCTTCGTCACTACGCGAAGGTATTCGTGACTAGACCTATGATGGACACGGTATGTTGATGGAATCTATGGGAGTAGCGGATATCATACGCCCGAAAAACACGGTGGCCTACCTTAATCATCAAAGCATCATCAACATGAAAACAATAGATTGAAACCACGAATCAAGTAGCGATCGCATAGCATGTATCCATCTAATCCTAGGGATGCATGGAGACATTACCCCATCATCTTACACGGATTGAAGCACATAGGGGCGATGGAGACTCCGGAGAACGTCGTCGATGAAGATGGCAGCGATGGAGCTTGGGAACACCCCTAGGCCAGCGGCTTGGAGTCCTCCTCTTGCTTCCTTCTCTCCGCCGGCGTTGATCCTTGTGATGAGCTCATCTAACTCTCTCCCTCATCTTGCGGCGGCGGTTTTCTGGTGATTGGCATCGGTAGGATGATTTGTTCAATGTGGCGGCCAACGGTGGCGGAGGCAATAAATAGACCAACACCTAGGGCAAAGGGGGGACCGAACCGACCCCGGAGTGGGCTGGGCCAGTCGGCCCGGCCGGCCGGCCCAGGCCGGCCGGCCCGAGCCCATTTCGGCCCGGTTCGGCCCCGGTTTCCTCCCCGGTTGCTTCTCGCGTGATCCCTTATTCGTGTGCACTTGCATGTGGCCCTTTGACGTCGTTTCCTTCACGGTTAAGGCTTGAATCCTTGCTATGCAAGCTTCGCTGTTTTCTGGTTGAGTCCCTGAAGATTTGCACATTGACGCTTCGGTCCTCGGGTCATTTGGAGTCATGTTCATCGTGTGTCTTGACTCTTGTCGAGCTTCATGATCTTCTTCCAAAGTGCTTGGTGAACTTATCCCGAAAGTCTCCTCTTTAGCGTAGATTTCCTGCGTAAACAACAAACTCCAAAATCGACATGCAAGTGTGAACTTGTTATATCATTAGTATGCCTAGTGGCGGGTTAGTTGCAAATCATAATCGAAACCAATTTATAACAAGTACTCTAAGGTTGACGGAAATTCACCGTCAACATCTCCCCCATGCTTAAACCTTGCTCGTCCTCGAGTAAGTAATCCTTGCTTAAAAGGGAAATTAGTGTTACCTTCCAATGTTGTCCCTGCACTTAGTCATTCATGACGAGGCATATTGCTCTCTCTTAAGAATTTATTTTTAAAGTTCAAGTTGTGACCGGCTTCTTTTTCATTATGGAAGATAGACTAACAATAAAGAACAAGCCACATTTAACATGATGCTCTCAAACTTAAGTGAACTTCAAACCATTACCTTGTCACATGGAAGATTTTCAAAAAGATGCATATCCAACATAAGTGAAAATCTCTTGCAAGAGCTCATGGAACACTCATCTAATCAAGTCACTCAAGCCTATACTAGATTATTTTCAACCTACTCTACTCATATGTGATAGTGGAAGGCTTATGTGGAGCTTGGAAGGTTAAAAACAATCCTAGCAAAACATACATCCGAAATATTGTCAAATTAAGAGAGAGGTCTATTGGAATTACCGAGACTCGTCAAAAAGGCCATGGAAAATATATGTTGGAAAGAGAGAGGGATGAAACACACACATTTAGATAAGTGGACATGTGCAAGTGGCAAATGGATGATCCCGAGGCACGAGTGAATTCCTCGTTATCGGATTGCACATGATTGGAAGATTTGAGTGTGGATTTGTCATCAAGGCACTTGAGAACTTATGAAGCAAAAAGATCCGAGGAGCATCTTTATTATTATTTTTACTTCTATTTCCTTCTCATTTTCTCTCTTTCTTTTTTTCTCTTTTTTCTTTATTCTTCCTTTTTCCTTACTTTTCTTTTCTTCTCATCATAATAATTTTTTTCTTCTTTCATTTTTTTTCTTCTTTTTTTTGCTCCTCAAAACTTTTTGCAACATAATACTTACATAGCATTTGTGTCAGAGAATGACTCCTCCCCCATGCTTGAACGATGCTCGTCCTCAAGCATAAAAGAGAGGGGAAATGACTAATAAATTACATAATCTTGCGGAATATTTGAATCTCTATCGAGAATTTTACTCCATACTCAAATTGGGTTGTGGACAAGGAGGTGATCACAAAAAGATGTTTTTGGTTTAGGGTGGATGCCCAGCGAAGTTTGTGGAATTTTCGATGTGAAAACCCACAATGCATGGACAAAAAGGCTAGCATGAAAAAGTTACACAAAGGAATGACCAGCTTCTTAGTTTCTAACCATAGAAATTAATGCTAATCCAACTCATCAAAACATATGTTTGCAATCTACGGGTTTTGTTATCATAAAACATATATGTATATGGCTTTGGTAGGTAGAACTTTGCAAGAGCATCACAAATATGTAGATAGCATAAAAGTTAAGTTTTCATAAAAACAAGTTATCCGGCTATCCATAAACTTAAATCAAAGAGCAAAGATATGTATGTGGGTCTAGAGCATAGTCATTTCACCTCCACAAATAAAGGAGTCGGTATTTAAATTAATTTCAGATCATATTATAGAGAGCAATTAGCCAAGACATGTATAACTTCATGTAGGTAAAACAAAGCGACAACTTTCATCATCTTTCCGTAAGCATAGGCAATATAGAACATCGAGGTGAACACATTGTCATGCTTATCTATTGAAAGTAAAAAGAAACCTAGGTTGTCCTCCTAGTAGCCATGTTATTGTTTGAATAGAAAAACAAAAGGTTGCACCTAGTTGATGTTGAAGGCATACTTACAAGCATTTGTGTTTGGAAAAGAGAAGGTCCATGGAGATGTTACCATCCTTTGTAATTCTTCGTTGCCTTCTTCTGACATCTCCATGTATCGATGTGGCTTTTGCTTTTGTCTTGATTTATTAATGCTCCTAAACTTCTGAATTTGACCTTGTATGCTTAATGGAGTCATTGGTCACCCTTCTCTTCAATGTTGTCATCACCATCTCCTCTTTCTTGTTCTCATCATCTCCCTGCTGTCTCTTTTTCATGGATTTCCCCTATCCAGAACAGAACATATATCTAAATATAGCTCTATTGAAAAGTTTATGAAATTACTTTTCCAACGTGTGGTCATTCATCGAAAACGGAGTTCAAACAAAGGAGCTATGTCTGTTTTACTTCAGCGCTGTGTGCTGTCCAAAACTGATTTCAGGACGTGTTGCACTCGGTGATTCGGGCATAACCGCTTGTAGGAACCTCCGATTATCTTGATTCTTGATTTGTGCGTAACTTCATATGGCTTCTAAATATCCAAAAATATCCAGTGTTTTCCCTTCGAGACCATGCAGAATTTTGATGAGATTGGTGGCTCTTGCGCATTGATCCGGAGATGTTAACGATCTTTATCATTCTATCTTCTAGAGTGTCATGTTGCACTTCCGTGTTGAAGAATCAGAGTCTCCCCCATGCTCAGCATTTTTCTAGTCATGGAAGAAGAAGACAAAGCACTTCTTAGCCATCCTTCAATTTCCTTGTAGTGAGAGTCTTTATCTTGCCTGTAAGACGTTTTAAACGCACATTCTACCCCCAAGGTGACGGTTGGGAGTAGATAGAATTGCCAATAATCCAACAATGTCTCCTAAGATTCTTAACTTGTGGGATAATTAGTTTAATGAGGAATAAAAACCTAATGAGTGTACGTGGTGCAAGGTGTGTATGCACATGATAGGAAAGCATATAAACAAAGACAATGTTTTCACCTAGTTCTAAACACCATGTTTACAACTAGGTTGCTGAATTTCTCCATAGCCATAAAGGTTTATATATCTAGGGTTAAAACACCATGTCTATCCCTAAATCAATAACTCTTACAGCACATGAAAAAATAAGCGCCTTTGCAAAGCTTATAAACTAACCAAAGCAACATGAAAACATATGAAAAGTCAGCTAGGTTTATCGAACTTAACGATGATGGTCCCCAATCTTGTTTAAACACCACGTTTACACAAGATCACAAAAGGAAAACACCCATAGGTACCTATGAAGCATTAACATGGAAACTGAAGCATACATCATTAAGTATATAAAACAACCAAGCCAACTATGTGCAAAACATGTATACACAAAGAAACATCATATTGATAACAAAATGCAATGCATACAAATAAATATTGTCATGAACATGATGGTGGTTCTAAAAAGGAAAACTGAACTTAGATTAATAACCACAAGTTGATCATCATAAGATAGTGCCATTCTTTATTTTCTCTAAGAAAGTAGTAAAAATATAAAGAAATGGGTTGCCTCCCGAAAAGCGCTTCATTTAAAGTCATAGAGCTGGACTTTCTCACATACCTTCTTTTCGTTGCATAGCCATGGCCCTTCATGCAAGAAGAAAAGGTACCAATGCAGCTTTAATTTACTTCCCATGTTGTGCTTGATCACTTATAGAAGACTTTCCCAAAGCATCCTTTTGTTTCATCATTATCTCCTTTTTTATCATCCTTCGGTGCTGCCTTCACTCCATGAATTTTTTTAATGTCCAGAACAGAGAGTATACTCAAGCTCTACTCCATTGCACAGTGCACAAAATTTCCTTTCCAACGAGTCTTTATTTGCTCAAATCGGACTCCGGACAAGAGAGTTACGTCCGTTTTACTTCGGCGATGAAATCTATCCTGAAATTTCAGAACGCGCAATGCTCAATGTTTTCTCCATAACTCCTTGCACGGGTCTTCAAACTCGTTGGTTCTTGATGTGTTGGAATGGTAATTTGATGGAGCTTCTAAATATCTCAATTTCTTCATTTGTACACCTCTGAACAAGCTCTCAAATTGATGAAGACAGCAGCATCCATCGCGGGATTCGGAGAGGTTGATGATTTATCTTGCAACTCTTTTAGGCATGACTTCTTTTTTTCATTATTCAAGCCTTGTCTACATGGTTAGTGAAAATCGGGCCTTTTCCGACATATGATTCTTTAAGGTCATTAGCTTGACCAAGCGCAAAGCATGATCGAGATTTACAAAACTTATTGTAAACATACGCGTCCATAATTAACACCACATGTGAATTGTAGCAACAAGTCAAGGTGTAAATAAAAGAAGCATATGTTTCATGCATAGAACTTAGCTCATCATTAGGCAAAGGTTGTTTAGGTGTGAGATTAATTGGATCAAAAATAAATGTTTCCTCTTTTTCATTCTCAAGAAAATCTAGCCTATCAACATGATCACTATTGGAACAAGGCATAGACATTAAACTATCATTCATACTATTGGTTGAGCATGAGTATTTGAATTTATCAACATCAATACCAATAATATCTTGAGATTTCAGCGCGTACCTTGGCCTTAGAGATTTTTCAACAAGAGTGATATTTGGTTCATCAAGCGGTGTCGAAGGCGAATCGATCTCAACAAGTGTAGTTTCCTCTTCATCACCATCTTGCAATTTCTTCAACTCATCATGTGGAACATGTAATCCTTCAACTATGTACGCATTCATCTCTTCTTTGAAGTCTTCTTTATCAACTAGATCTTCATCTCCAAAGACTTGTATGTTGCTTTTTTATCTTCCATGTACCACATGTCGTAAAGATCGCTCATTGTTGATTCACTCTTTCCTTCATCCTTGAGTACTTCCATGTCTTGATTTGCTAGTGTGTAGGCTTAAATGGCACACAAGCTATCACCTTGTGGGGAGGGGCCTATCTCCTCCCATTTATCCTTTGAGTCACTAGGCTCATCACGGTTGTACTCTTCTCTTCCTTCATCATAAATCTTTGAGTTGTCAAATTGATCGATCCATCATTCATCATCTTCTTCTCTTTCTTCTTCAAATATCTTTTGGATCGACTCTCCACTCATCTCTTGATCAAATATATCTTCAAATAGTTTGGCAACGTGTCGGCATTCCTCCTTCCTTCGGTAGTTGATTAGTGGGGCGAAATCAACTTGAACCCAACCAGATTGAATGAACTCCGCCAATGGTCTAGCATTCCACATACTTCGGCCTACATTCATGTTAGTTTCAACATTTTTAACATCCAAAATGACTTCTCTTACCTTGGGAAGTGGATATTCACTTTCTTGTATGGTTGGTTCATCTTCCTTGACCTCTGGTTCATCTTTTTCAGAAATTTCAGCAAGCACCTTGACCTTGCTTTTGTCGTTTTGCTCCTCTCGACAACATCTTTGCCAATCTCGTAGCATTCTTTGTCCATTGCTTATCCTTTGTAAGATTTGTGCGGCTTCACTAATTGTTTTATCCATTATATCACCGCCTGCACACATGCTTACAAAACGAGACGAGTTAGGGGTTAGTGAAAAATAAAAGGTATGCAACATCAAGTCACCGGAAAATCCCAAGTTCGGGCGTCGCTCAAGTAGTTCATTAAAACGGTCCCATGCTTCATCAATTCCTTCATCCTCTCCTTGCTTGAAATTGAGCACTTTCCTCCTTAAGTCTTGGACCTTGCTTATGGGACAGAACTTCAAAAAAAACTTCTTCACTAGCTCATCCCAATTTCCTTTTGCTTCAACGGACGCAAGTGTGTACCATCTTCGTGCTTCATCTTCGAGAGAGAATGGAAAAAGATTCCACTTGAACCAAGCGGCCGAAACTCCTTTTTGTTGCACCGTGTTGCATATCATCGTGAATTCCTTAATGTGTCTATATGGGTTGTCATCCTCCAATCTTCTAAATGGTTTTGTCGCCACTAACTTGATGATTCCAGGCTTCACTTCATAGTGGGTTGTAGCAAACGTCAAATCTGATTTTTGCATCTCAATGTCTTCCATTGACGGCATTGCTAGCTCCCTTAGCGACATCTCTTCATCTACCAATGGTGAGGCGAACAAATCCATCTAGGCACAAGAAAAGTAGAAAGAAAAACAAAAAAGATTTTTTTTCTTTTTTTAGAAAATAAGGGTTAGGTGTTAGCAATCAACAAAATTAATACTAGATTAAACGTAGCAAACTGGCTTGCTCCCCGGCAACGGCGCCAGAAAAGGGGGCTTGTTGACGGATAAAACTCGTATCCACCTACGATCCGCAAGCGTACGGACCTACACCTTTTTCACCACGGGATTCCCAAGGTTCTTGTCAATCCGCGGAGCAAGGGGATTACTAGCGCTTAACCAAGTACTAATCTAGTTGAGTAAAAAAACCTTTAAAAAGAGTATTAATCTAAAAGTAAAGACAATCTAACCTAAGTTAATCTAAGTTAAGTTGATCAAACAAATCTAGGGTTAAACTAGATGATAAAGGGGTGAACACAAGAGAGTGAGCAAGAAAGATAAGCGTTCCCTCCCTAGGATCTAGGATAACATGGTATGCATCTACTACACGAAAGCGGTAAACCAATCTACGGGGTTGTGACCACGGTTTTGCCCTTTCCCTCCTCTCGTCTCGTCACTACGCGAAGGTATTCGTGACTAGACCTATGATGGACACGGTATGTTGATGGAATCTATGGGAGTAGCGGATATCATACGCCCGAAAAACACGGTGGCCTACCTTAATCATCAAAGCATCATCAACATGAAAACAATAGATTGAAACCACGAATCAAGTAGCGATCACATAGCATGTATCCATCTAATCCTAGGGATGCACGAAGACATTACCCCATCATCTTACACGGATTGAAGCACATAGGGGTGATGGAGACTCCGGAGAACGTCGTCGATGAAGATGGCGGCGATGGAGCTTGGGAACACCCCTAGGCCAGGGGCTTGGAGTCCTCCTCTTGCTTCATTCTCTCTGCCGGCGTTGATCATTGTGACGAGCTCATCTAACTCTCTCCCTCATCTTGCGGCGGTGGTTTTCTGGTGATTGGCGTCGGTAGGATGATTTGTTCGATGTGGCGGCCGACGGCGGTGGAGGCAATAAATAGACGAACACCTAGGGCAAAGGGGGGACCGAACCGACCCCAGAGTGGGGCCGGGGCCGGTCGGCCCGAGCCGGCCGGCCCCGTGCCCATTTCGGCTCCGGTTCGGCCCGGTTTCCTCCCCGGTTGCTTCTCGCGTGATCCCTTATTCGTGTGCACTTGCATGTGGGCCTTTGGCGTTGTTTCCTTCACAGTTAAGGCTTGAATCCTTGCTATGCAAGCTTCGCTGTTTTCTGGTTGAGTCCCTGAATATTTGCACGTTGACGCTTCGGTCCTCGGGTCATTTGGAGTCATGTTCATCGCGTGTTTTGACTCTTGTCGGGCTTCATGATCTTCTTCCAAAATGCTTGGTGAACTTATCCCGAAAGTCTCCTCTTTAGCGTAGATTTCCTGCGTAAACAACAAACTCCAAAATCGACATGCAAGTGTGAACTTGTTATATCATTAGTATGCCTAGTGGCGGGTTAGTTGCAAATCATAATCGAAACCAATGTATAACAAGTACTCTAGGTTGACGGAAATTCACCGTCAACAGCCGCCCTCCGCCAGTCAGCACGACGCTGCACCATCGTTGCCACCGAAGCCCGCACCATGCGGGTGGACACCACAAGTGAAGACCATGTGTGGTTTGAGGACCGGTGGATGGTCGCTTCCTGGTGTGATGAGTGATTGACAACGTTGTATGGACTGATCTTGGCTCAGTATTGCAGGTGCAGGTTGCAGCTTGATTCGTGTTGGTGCAGGTGAAGAACAAGCGCGAAAGGTCGTTGCCAGTGAGGCCTCCAGCTGTGGAGAAGACAAGTAGGCTTGGTTCGAGGGACCCGGTGGCCAGCGGGGTCAAGTATGGACCACATGGTGGCAAGAACGGCAAGATGAAGTCGAGGACGGTTTCTTGGTTGAGCCACAAAACCAAGGTCGAGCCAGGACTTCGTGGGAGCCAAGTCATGAGTGGTGATTGGCGGAGGCTACATCAAGTTCGAGAGATTTGCGGCGGTTTACCAGAAAATCATCGGGTTACTCGACTGAGCCTCAAAGCCGAGGCCGAAGATCAGGCGTGGCTGTCAGGCCAAAACCGGCCTGACCGGTTTTTGGTCGCAGGGCGCCGGAAGCTTCAAGGCAGAGGACACGCGTCGGGATCGCAAGGCTTGCGTCGAGGCTACGAGTAGTGCGGTCGCCGGGCATCCGTCCGATGGTGCTACAAAGACAAATTCCCAAAGTGCCCTTGGTGGGTGTGTATCCTAGTTTAGTCTTTAGGGGTATTTTAGTCTTTCGACTTACCTCCATATAACCCAAGTGGTGAGAGGATGGCAGCCATCTCTTGGAACCCTAGCTCATTTTGTTTTGCTATTTTCCTCTTCCTTTTTCCCTTGGAATTTTTAGGACTAGCTTTAGAGCTTCATGGTGAGATCTTGTGAGAGGGAAGGATGATCGGGCGGAAGCTAGACCTTGTATGAACCTTTCATGGTATGTATAGATGATTCAGCGTGGTTCCTCAAAGCTTGGTTGTGTTCCTCCCGTTTTTCGTTTTTGGTGATTTTCGGAGCCTTTTCTTGGAATTTCCGTGGGGAAGTTTTGGGGGCATTTCTTTGAGGGATTCTTGTTGGATGTCACATATGAGGACCTTGTGCCTCTTTGATTGGTGATCTTGATCCAACAAACCCTCCACAACGGTTTCGATTTGGGTGTTTTCGGTGGTTTCCATAGGAAGGTGTTCTTGAGGGTTGACTTCCGATTTCTCTTGATTGAGTGAGTTTTGGGGACCGAGCTTCTAGCCAAAGGTAGCCCACAAGGTACCCAACTATCCCCAAAGTCTCACTTTGATCCGTGGAACGAATTGTGAGATCAATCCCTTGGTGTGTTTAGTTTTTCCCGCGGGCTGTGTTCTTCCCGACTTTCCAGGCAAAACCGGTCTAACCGGTTTAGCCCTGTGGGCTGTCGTGAAGAGTTTTTGAGCGAGAAAGTCTCTGTCATGCGATGGCTGTTCTTGTTCAAAGGAGGAGAAGTTCTTGAGGAAGTTATTCTCTCAGAAGGTTTTTTGTGGGGAGTTCTGGACAGAATCGGCCTGACCGGTTTGCTAAACTGGTCTGACCGGTTTCCCCTACCTGGTGAGAGGTTAAGTCCCACAGAAGCGGTCTGACCGGTTTTAGAAACTGGCCTGACCAGTTTTAGGTGCCAGCAGCTGTGTCATGTGCGTTTCCGCTGTGTGTGTCGAGTAGTTGTTGGTTGGGTCTTGCTCCTAGGTCCAGTAGCACTCCAGTGGCTGCGTGGACTTGGCAAAAGAAGCTTGTGAAGTCACATGAGAGAAATCGGATTCATAGGCCGAGTTCTTGAATAGAATTTTTATCGGCTCCCATTCACTCCCCCCTCTGGTTTGCGGTTTCGGTCCTTCAAGTGGTATTAGAGCCGGTTATGGGTCTTGATTGACTTTAACCAGTCTAAGATCCAAGGATGGCGTACCATGAATGGGACTCGGGTCCTCCACACTTTGATGGAAAGAACTACCAGATGTGGAGTAAGCGGATGACAGCATTCCTCCGTGGTAAGGGTCAGATCCTTTGGGATGTCACAGTGGACACATGCTATGTCCAACCGATGAACTTCCTTGCTCTAGGAACGAGGGACATGTTCGACGCCAACAACAAGGCGGTCGACTACTTGTTTCGTGTTGTGTCAACCTGAATTTGATCGGGTGCATATGGAGAGCTTGGCTTGTAGAATCTGGTCGGTGTTGAAGGAATCTCATGTTGGAAATGCTTAGGTTCAGGCTCGGATGTATGTGACTTACCAGAGAGAGTACGAGAATTTCACTCATCTCCCCGGTGAGTCCATCGATGCCTTGTTTCAGAGGTTCACAGTTGTGGTCAACAACATGAGGGACAATGTGGATGTGCTCCCATACGATGATCAGGATAGGGCCGTCAAGCTCTTACACTCGTTGGATCGTACGGTTTGGAGCGGAAGTTCAAGGCCATTGTGGAGTCTGAGAAGTATGATACCCTGACCATGAACGAGCTGTTCTTGAAGCTCAAGTCGACTGAGGTGGATCGGGGCATGAAAGCCAAGATTGAGGGTCCAACTGACTCTCATAGTCTCGCCCTCATCGGTGGCTCAAAAGAAAAATCTAACACTAACCCATCCACCAGGATGTTCTCCTTGTCCTCTTTGATGTCTATGCCAGATGAGGAGTTCGACGTGCTTGGAGAGGACGAGCTAGCGCTGCTGACCAGGCGATTCGAGAGGTTGCACGAGAACCGAGTAAACATGAGGAGGAACACGAGGACATGCTTCCAGTGCGGCAAGCCGGGACACTTCATTGTCGACTGCCCCGAGAAGGTCGAGAACAAGGACAGCTACAAGCACAAGTCGAAGGTGGATGGCAAGTACCGATCAAGGTGTGGCCACAAGGGCAAGCACAAGGACGAGCAACGATAGAGGAAGAAGGAGAGCCGAGGCAAGCACGTCGACTCCAGTTCTACGTACTCCACCTCGAGCTCGAGTAGCAGTGAAGACGAAGGTGATCGGCACAAGGGCAGGAAGCCATCCAAGAACCTGAGTGGGCTGAGCTACTTCGCTAGCGATGGCTTCTGCACCATGGCGTTTAGCTCTAGTAGCAAGAAGAGCAACCAGAGCGACTCCGACTCCGATGACAAGGCAAGTGATTAACTTCCCTTCTTGTGTCTGGAGAATGAACGGCTTGGCTTGTTGCTTGATAATCGTGATGATATGCTTAAAGAGGCAAAGAAGATGAGGAAAGAGCTTAGGGCTTCGCTTGAGGATGCTAGGACTAGAGTGGCTGAGTTAGAAACACAGAACTTGGATGCTAGACTTGAAATTGACTCGCTTAAAGCTTCACCTGTTGCTTCTGATGAAGTTGAATGTGCTGATTGTCCTATTTTCCTAGCTGATCTTGTTATGTTTAAAGAAAAGCATGCCTCCAAGTGTAAGGAACTAGATGTGCTTAGGGTTGAAGTGGCTGAGCTTAAGTCCAGACCTGCTTTGCTAGGTGCTTGCACTTCTTGCCCTATTTTGCATGGAAAAATTGAGGAGATGCATGCTTACATTGTTTCTCTTGAGGCTAAGCTGAAAGAACCTATTCCTACTTCCTACTCTACCTCTCTACCTGTGAATTGCATGCTTTGATGAATCTAGAACTTGCACATTATGTGGATCGCTTGCAGGATGAGAATGATGAGTTGAGAAAAATGATGGGTTGGTTGTCGGGTCATGAGCCTCAGTTAAGGATATTGATCGAGACATATAAGCGTCAGGATGGTGAAGGGCTTGGGGCAAACAAGGTTGGTGAGGGAAGTGGTGAGAATGAGGGGCAGATAGGAGATATCGCAGAGCCACCAAAAACCCACCACAAAAATGCCTTTGTCCATAAACCGAACCATCTTAGGAACCAACTAGACACAACCCCAGCTCCACCCGTGTTTCCCCCACAAACCGACAATTTCCAAAAGCCTATCAAGTTCAAGAGCACTTCGGGAAATGTGTTTATTGGGAAAGAGAGTGAGAAGTCGAGTGAGGAGAAACCGGTTGAGAAGCCGAGTGAGGAGAAACCGGTTGAGAAGCCGAGTGGAGAGAACAAATGAACAGCCCCATCCCAAGCATAAGCCTAAGCCCACAAGGTTTCATTGTGGCTATTGTGGGAGAGATGGCAACAAAGATGAGTTTTGCTTCAAGAGGAGGCGTGAGGAGAGAATGGCAAAGGAGTGGGCTAACAAGGACAAGTACCACCCTTCCAATGGTGTACTTGAGCCTCGTGTGCAGATGCCCAGGGCCAAGACGAGTGTGAGAAAAGTTCCAGCTTGGGGAGAGCGAAAGGCTATAGGAGGTGTTGCTGGAGGAGTGAAACCGGTCAAACCGGTTTGGAAACCGGTTAGATCGGTTTGGAGACAACAGGGGGGTCAGTTTGGTTTTCGTGCTCGTGATGAGTCTCAGTTTGTTGCAGGAGGTCGTGGTTCCGGTGGTTGGTCTGGAGAGTTTGCAGGTGGTCAGTTTGCTAGGCGTTCTCCCCCTCGTGCTCAATACGGGGATGGGAGGAGTCGTGGCTTTGAGATGGAGAGGAGGAACGGCCCACGATCTTCTTTCGTGGTTTTGGTCCTCCTCCAGGCAGAGAGGGTTGGTTCCCTCATAGTGGTTACCGTGGTGGTATTCTTGGAGGTAGCTTTGATAGGAGAGATGCTTTGGAGTGTGCTAACCCCACTTTGGAGCAAATGGCTCGGTACTGGTTTTACTCTTTTGGTACTAACCCCAGTGCTGAGTCATTTGTTCACTCACGTGCTTGTTTTGACTTTCAGGTGGGAGACTTGAAGAACATTTGGTTGATTGACTCCGGTTGCTCGAGGCATATGACCAGAGACAATGGGTTGTTCTCAAGTCTCGTCCCAGTGGTGACAAAGAGGTACATCACCTTTGGGGACAATGGGTGAGGGCGTGTGCTGTCAGAAGGTGAGATAAAGGTGAGTGACAAGATCACTCTCAGATGTGTTTCTCTTGTTCAATCGCTTGGATACAATTTGCTTTCAGTGTTCCAGCTATTGGATGAGGGTTTTGAGGTGTTGTTTTGGCCTGGTGGTTCTCGGATTTTGTATTCTCGAGGGGACCTTGTCTGTATGGTCGTTCCCGAGGGTCAGGTGTTTCAAGCTGATTTTTCTCAGTCTTCTAGTGTTGAGTGTTGTTTCTTGGCTGGCTCTTCGAGTGAGTTGTGGAAGTGGCATAGGAAGTTGGGTCACTTGAGCTTTGACCTTTTGTCTCGCTTGAGTAAACTCAATTTGGTCCAAGGATTGCCACGGTTGAGGCTTGAAAAAGAGTTGGTTTGTGCGCCGTGTAGGCATGACAAGATAGTAGCCTCTTCTCACCCGCCTCTCACTGATGTGATGACTGAGCGTCCATGCGAGCTACTCCATATGGATCTTGTTGGCCCAGCTCGTGTGCAATCTGCGGATGGGAAGTGGTACGTCCTTGTTGTGGTGGAGGACTACTCTCGGTATGCGTGGGTGTTCTTTCTTGAGGAGAAAGAGGAGACATTTGGTTTTGTTCGAGATCTTGTCTTGAGGTAGAGGAACAAGAGGCACGGAGATGCCATACGAGCGATCCGTAGTGACAATGGCTCGGAATTCAGAAACTCTCATTTCGAAAATTTTTGCCATGACTTGGGTCTTGAACACCAGTTTTCGAGTCCGTATACGCCTCCCCAGAATGGTGTTGTGGAAAGGAAAAACGGAACCTTATGTAAGATGGCTCGGACGATGCTTGATGAGCATAGGACTCTGAGAAGGTTCTGGGCTGAGGCGGTGAATACCGCATGCTATGTTTCGAACAGGATCTATCTCAGAGTACATAAGAAGAAAACATGTTATGAGTTTATGCACGGTCGCACACCCAAGGTGAGTCACTTCCATGTCTTTAGTTGCAAGTGCTTTATCCTTAAGAAAGGGAAGAAGTTGGACAAGTTTGAGGCTAGGTCGGTCGATGGTATTTTCTTTGGTTATGCATCTTACTCTAGAGCATATCGTGTGCTCAATCTTGAAACTAACCAAATCGTGGAGACTTGCGAGGTAACCTTCGACGAGACACAACCACGTAGTCAGCTTGTTTTTGAGTGTGCAGGTGACGATGAACTTGGCGAGGTGATCTTTCAGGAGGAGGAGCATGAACATGGAGACGATGAAGATGGCGGAATGGTGCCTCCGGCTGATCATGTACCTACTACTTAGACTACAGTGATGGACGACCCCTCTCCCACACCTACGACGACAAAGAAATATCAAGGAAAAGCTATGGTTCAGTGGGAGGTAGCATCAAGGCGAGAACCTCCCCGGCGAGTACAAGTGGATCACCCAGCTTCAAGGATCATCGGCGACATGAATGAACGTACTACACGATCGTGG
Source organism: Cenchrus americanus (assembly GCA_947561735.1). Lineage (NCBI taxonomy): Eukaryota > Viridiplantae > Streptophyta > Magnoliopsida > Poales > Poaceae > Cenchrus > Cenchrus americanus. The sequence continues at coordinate 252,290,132 of OX387239.1, read as the reverse complement.
GTTCGGAACAATTCTCATTTCGCTCATGCTGCTTTTGTTGCCACCTTTGAGCCCAAAGACATTGGATATGCACTATCTGATCATAATTGGGTTAATTCGATGCATGAGGAGTTGGAGAACTTTGAGAGGAACCAAGTTTGATAATTGGTTGACCCTCCCCCAAGGTGTAAGCCGATTGGGACAAAATGGGTGTGGAAGAACAAAGAGGGAGAGAAAGGTGAAGTGGTGAGAAACAAGTCAAGGCTTGTTGCTTAGGGGTATAGTCAGAAAGAGGGGATCGACTATGAGGAGACCTTTGCTCTTGTAGCTCGTTTGGAGGTGATCAGGATCATTCTAGCCTTTTCCGTGGCTAAAGGGTTCAAGTTACACTAGATGAATGTGAAGAGTGCTTTCTTGAATGGTGTGTTGGAGGAAGAAGTGTATGTGAGGCAGCCACCGAGGTTTGAGAGTGAGAAGTACCCCCACCGGGTGTACAAGTTGAGAAAGGCGCTGTATGGGTTGAAGCAGGTGCCTAAAGCTTGGTACGATAGGTTGAGGGGGTTCCTGTTTAAGAGAGGGTTCGAGATGGGGAAGGTCGATCAGACCTTGTTTCTTCTTAGGCAGGGTAGAGATATCCTGATTGTGCAGGTGTACGTGGATGATATTGTCTTTGGTGGCTTGTCTAACTCTCTTGTTGCAAGGTTTGCAGAGGATATGAGCAGGGAATTTGAGATGAGCATGATGGGTGAGCTGCAGTTCTTCCTCGGGCTACAAATCAAGCAATCAAAGGAAGGAATATTTGTGCACCAAGCTAAATACACCATGGACATTGTGAGGAAGTTCAAGATGGAGGATTCCATGGCCATGGCGACGCCTATGAGTACGACTAAATCTCTTGATGCAGATGAGGAAGATGAACACGTGGACCAGAAGGAGTACCGGAGCATGATCGGGCCACTCCTCTACTTGACAGCGACGAGGCCTTCCAGTTCTCGGTATGTCTGTGCGCTTGTTTTCAAGCGTCTCCAAGGACTTCGCATCGACAGGCGGTCAAGCGCATATTCAGGTACTTGCATCACACACCTGACTTCGGCCTTTGGTACTCTGCGTCTTCTTCTTTGGTGCTTCATGGTTTTCCAGACGCGGATTTTGCCGGGTGTCGGTTGGATAGGAAGTCCACTTCTGGGACTTGCCAGTTTTTGGGATCTTCTTTGGTGTCTTGGTCTTCCCGCAAATAGCCGAGTGTTGCTCAATCCACTACCGAGGCAGAGTACGTTGCCGCTGCTAGTATACCCATGTCCCACTTCAATGTGACAGCACCAGTGCCATAAGTGCTGCAAAGAATCCAGTGCTCCATTCCAAAACCAAGCACATAGAAGTGAGGTATCAGTTTCTGAGAGACAACGTAGAGAAAGGAAAGATAACCTTGATCCATGTACCCACACATGACCAACTAGCCGACAGTTTTACCAAACCCCTAGATCAAGCAACTTTCACTCGTTTGTGGGGGGAGCTTGGTGTGTGTTTGATTTCTTGAGTTGGGTTTGTGGGAGCTCCTTTGTAGCATATGTATAGCTTTCCTTTGTGCATTTCTTGCATTGGCATGACATATGTAACATGATGTATAGGCATCCTTGTATCTTAGATTGTATGCATTTTGTAGGAAAAGCTTCTCTCATATACATTGTTCACCATGATGTGTTATATATGATCTTGTGAGCTAGTTTGATATGCTATGGTTAGTTTGGCTTAGATCTTAACGACCTTGATTGATATCCATGGTTGATGGCTATGTTTTTGAAAAATGTTACATGTATGCTCTCTTGTGAGTAAATGCCTTTATATGATCTTGACATGTTCTAGTGGCTTGGTTATGCTTAATTTGTGGTTGGATAGCTTATTTTGATTATATGGGGCCAAAGGCTCATTTGCCATCATGAATGTTTAGCCCTCATGTTTTATCTTGTGGAGGGGCATAAGTTCCATTTTGTCGCAAAGACATTTCATGTACCAAATATGAATCTGAAAATGAAATGTAAATTGCCTGGAAAATGTGCTCCCATGTCATATGTGCTAAATTTAAATGTCTCTGGGTGCTAAACCGTTGCATGATGCCTACCAATGAGAAGTCTCATATATAGAAATAGGCACATGGCTCGGTGGATTTGACATGACATGAGGTGCTTGTGGGTGTTTGTGATGGTCTTATGACTAGAATGGTTGTCCTAGCATGAAGTTTGTGTGGCTTTGCTATTTTGACATGTTTTGCTCATGTTTAGGACTTTGCTCATGAGAGGGTAAATTTTTGCAAAATTGCTCAAGTGTATCTTAGCTTCGTCCAATGGTTGTGAAACTTGGTAATCATGAAGTTGATGTCATTACGAAGCTGTAGAGTATCTAACTTGCTCATTTGGACATATGTAGCATCTTGTGATGCATTTTGTATACTTGAGAAGCTCTAGGTTGCATGTTTTCAAGTTTGAGCATTGATTCATGCATTGGCAACAAGGGGAAGAAAGAAAGGTGGAGAAAAGTTGCATTGCATCCCTAGAACCTATCCCAAGAGTCAAGGGGAGCTTGTGCATTTTTTTGGGGAGTGTGGTCTGTTGTACCAAATCGGTCTGACCAATTTTGATAACGGCCAGACCGGTTTTGGTGGAACCGGTCTGACCGGTTTGTGCCCAGAGTTGGCACTTGTTCAGGGGGAGTATGCATATGTGCAGGGGGAGCTCTTGTATGCCTTGGTGGTTTGTGCTCTTTGCTTGAGCATAGTTTTGTCTCGGATGTGTCGAGTCGTTACCCTTGCCTAAGGGGTCCGAGACTTGTCTTCTTCAAGTGATCTTGCTCTTTGCCTTTCTTTGACTTTCGATCGCTTGTTGGAGTTTCTTTTTATTTGTTTCTATTCCTTTTCCTTTTTTGTTTGATTATCAAATGTGTGTGTTGTCAATGCACTCATCAAGGGGGAGATTGAGGACCATGTGTGGTTCGAGAACCGGTGGATGGTCGTTTCCTAGTGTGATGAGTGATTAACAACATTGTGTGGACTGATTCTTGGCTAAGTATTGCAGGTGCAGTTGTGACTTGATTCGTGTTGGTGCAGGTGAAGAACAAGCGAGAAAGGTCGTTGCCAGTGAGGCCTCCAGGTGTGAAGAAGACAAGTAGGCTTGGTTTGAGGGACCCGGTGGCCAGCGGGGTCAAGTACAGACCGCATGGTGGCAAGAACGAAAAAATGAAGTCGAGGACGGATTCTTGGTTGAGTCACAAAACCAAAGTCGAGCTGGAACTTCGTGGGAGCCAAGTCATGAGTGGTGATTGGCAGAGGCTACATCAAGTTCGCGGCGTTTGCGGTGGTTCACCAGAAAACCATCGGGCTACTCAGCTGAGCCACAAAGCCGAGGCCGAAGACCGAGCGTGGCTGTCAGGCCAAAATCGGCCTAACCGGTTTTGGGTCACAGGGCGTCGGAAGCTTCGAGGCGAAGGACACGCGTCGGGATCACAAGGCTTGCGTCGAGGCTACGCGAAGTGCGGTCGCCGGGCATCCGTCCGATGGTGCTACAAAGACAAATTCCCAAAGTGCTTTTGGTGGGTGTGTATCCTAGTTTAGTCTTTAGAGGTATTTTAGTCTTTCGGCTTGCCTCCATATAACCCAAGTGGTGATAGGATGGCATCCATCTCTTGGAACCCTAGATCATTTTGTTTTGCTATTTTCCTCTTCTTTTTTCCCTTGGAATTTCTAGGACTAGATTTAGAGCTTTATGGTGAGATCTTGTGAGAGGGAAGGATGATCGGGCGAAATCTAGACCTTGTATGAACCTTTCATGGTATGTATAGATGATTCGGCGTGGTTCCTCAAGGCTTGGTTGTGTTCCTCTCGTTTTTCGTTTTTTGGTGATTTTCAGAGCCTTTTCTTGGACTTTCCATGGGGAAGTTTTGGGGCGTTTCTTTTTCTTGGACATTCCGTGGGGAAGTTTTGGGGCGTTTCTTTGAGGGATTCTTGTTGGATGTCACATATGAGGACCTTGTGCCTCTTTGATTGGTGATCTTGATCCAACAAACCCTCCAAAACGGCTTCGATTTGGGTGTTTTCGGTGGTTTCCATGGGAAGGTGTTCTTGAGGGTTGACTTCCGATTTCTCTTGATTGAATGAGTTATGGGTATCGAGCTTCTAGCCAAAGGTAGCCCATGAGGTACCCCACAATCCCCAAAGTCTCACTTTGATCCGTGGAACGAATTGGGAGATCGATCACTTGGTGTGTCGAGTTTTTCCCGCGGGCTGTGTTCTTCCCGATTGTCCAAGCAGAACCAGTCTGACCGGTTTCTCAAACCGGTCTGACGAGTTTAGCCCTGTGGGTTGTCGTGAAGAGTTTTTGAGCGAGAAAGTCTCTGTCGTGCTATGGTTGTTCTTGTTCAAAGGAGGAGAGGTTCTTGAGGCAGTTTTTCTCTCAGAAGGTTTTTTCAGGGGAGTTCTGGACACAACCAGCCAGACCGGTTTCCCCTGCCTGGTGAGAGGCTAAGTCCCACAGAAGCGGTCTGACCGGTTTCAGAAACTGACCTGACCGGTTTTAGGTGCCAGCAGCTGTGTCGTGTGTGTTTCCGCTGTGTGTGTCGAGTGGCTGATGGTTGGGTCTTGCTCCTTGGTCCAGTAGCACTCCAGTGGCTGCGTGGACTTGGCAAGAGAAGCTTGTGGAGTCGCATGAGTGAAATCGGGTTCATAGGCCGAGTTCTTGAATACAATTTTTATCGGCTCTCATTCACTCCCCCCTCTCTGGTTCGCCGTTTCGGTCCTTCAACAAGCACGCAACGCCGGCCAATAGTCGCCGCCCGACTCCGGCCTCCATCGCACCAAAATGAAGAACCTCATTGATGCAGGCCCCAGATCCAGCCAAGGCCCTGTCGGACACTACAACAAAGTTCTCATCTTTTGACATTTGATAATTGTCATAATATCTAAAAAATAAGTAATAGGTTGTAATTTGTGACACCAAGTTGACGAAAATAGAATGCCAAAAGATGATCACCTATAATGACATCTTATGACATTAAGAAGGTAAAGTCATAAATTATGACATTGATTTTGCTTGTTACAAACATTTATGACTACTGATAATGTCATAAGTTTCTTGTACATTGGACATAAGCAACTGCCATGCCATGTAGGATGGCTTTGCTGAGGTGACAAATCCTATAAATGTCACAAAAACGAATTTGGCCAGTTTAAGCCCATAGACCAGCTCAATGTTTGGGGCTGGATTTTTTTTAACGAACCCATGACTTACAGGCCATGAGTTTTGGCCCAAATAATTTTGTAGGATAGATCAAATTTCCCCAGCCCATGTCACTTTTTTCCTAGCCTTGTTCAGCCTGCTAGAATTTGGGCTGGCCCAATACAAAATTAACCTCAATCAAAATTAACCCCAATACAACATTACACATTAATAGATATAGAGGTATCCCTGGTCATAGTCCAAATTCACAAAACTTTAAGGTGGTCTAGTAACTTTTTCCTCCATTCGAGCCTGGCAGTAGCAATAAAATAAGTTAGCTATATGATAGGCAAAGGAGTATATAAAGATGCCTTATAAATGTCCAATGCTAAAGAATACATTTTGATTCACAGCCTGTGGAAATAAAATGACCCAGCTATAGCTACGGGTAGCTATTTTATTAAAAAAATGACCAAAATTAGGAGTATATAAAGATGTAAATGGTAGCACAAATATTAGTTGACCTACAGTAATGAATATTAATTACATCTTCAGATTAATTGACCATAGCTTTTGATTTGTCAGCCAGGTCCCAGGTAGCAGAAATATGCCCAGACTTGCATAAGCTTGCTACGTTGATAAAATTAATATACTACTAGATGTGTTCTACGGTGTACGCATGCTAAAAGCAAAGCTAAGTCAAATCTCACGAGTTGAAAAGAGGAAAGAAAGCGATCTTGCAATGAGACTTGAAACAGAGGATTAGCAAGTGCAGAGGAAGATTGATGGAACGGATTGAGATTAAGCTTGCACATAAGCGATACACATGAAAGCTTGCATGCTCGAGATTAAGGCAAGCCACTATTAACCACTTACTAAGCATGCGCAGATTAAATAAAAGTTTAAGGGATTAAGACAATTCGTTTTACCATCAACGGATATATTCACACGCATATTCATGGGAAAGAAAGAGATTAAACAATTAGCAATCACAAGCAAAAAATTGAATTGTTCACTGACCCATGAAAGCAAACTTGAGTTCCGAAATTAGATTAACAAAAACTCTACCGACCAAGCAAATAGCAGAGCAGGTTAATTGGAGTCACCAAGCAATGATTACTTAATGATTAGCCTAATCAATCAGCAACGAATAACAAGGATTAGAGCTGCTCACTGACAGATTGCTGCTGCGTCTGCACAGCAGCACAGGGCCTCACTGACACGCGCGGGCCCTCGGCAGACTAATTTACCCACTATCAAAACATGCTGCTACGCTTTACTATTTTTTAATTATAACAAGACCCATAGTTAGTCGTTCCAAACAATAATTAGACAGATCACAATGAGCTCAGAAATCTACATGTTTATTATAAATGTACATAAATTAATCATTAAAGTAAAATAGAATAGAAAAAGGAGGATAAACCTCCATAATAGTATGAGTGTGTATTTACTCCACATTTAATTGCATACCACGCACCCTAGTCCAGAAAATCTAGTAAACAAAATATTTTACATTGCCTAGCTCTGTCCCGGATCTCCTTGCTGGTCGGTGGGCTGCTATTCGCCTGACAAGAAATTGAAATCATAAGAGTTTCTTAACCCATATATTCATATGTTCTTGCATTAAAGGCAATGCCATCTATGCAATTGTCTGATCATTTTATCTAATTTATTTTTGCTTCTGAATGACGAGGGAACAAGCAAAATGCACTCATTGCAACTTCACCCAATAATACTTTTCCCCGCAGTTGATTTATCTTTTGTTGGAAAGAAGTGAGAAAGCATCTGCAGATTAGAAAATTGAAATCAATCCAAAGGATGCTCACATCCATATCTATACCAAACAATAATTTAACAATCACAGCTATGGGTGATATGGAAGGATGCAAATCACCTGGGACAGAGAGGAAGGAAGCCCCACGTTGGCCTGCGGACCCACCTGCGACCGCTCCCGCGCCGACGGGCGGCCCTTCTACGGCCGCGCCCCGCGCCGCCCCGGGCCGGTGGGTGCACCCCTGGCCTCAAGCTCCATGTGCAGTTCTACATGCAAGAGAAGAGGAGAGATGAGAAGATAGAAAATGAGAGGAGATGAAGGAGGAGTTGACCGGTGGGAGAAGATAAGGGAGAGAAGGGGAGTCGTGGTGGGCAAAAGGGCTTTAGTCTCGGGTGAAAATACCACGAACTAAAGGCCAGTGTCCCAAAACAGTTGTTGGACACCCCCCTTTAGTCCTGATTGATAATACCAACCTGGACAAAAGGGTAGGGGTGTCCGCAGCCATTTAAGGTCATGTCGACGAAATGACTTTAGTCTCGACTCCAAAGTTGAACCGGGACAAAAGGGGCGTACTAAAGCCCCTGGCTCTACCAGTGTACATTCAGCTGGTGCGGAAATTTTATGTGTCGGTCTAATTTTAGTAACTGCCGTATGGACCTCCCTGGGCCCACTACCTCGGTGGGTACCAAGACCGACTACTCGGTGGGCCCCTGGGACTACCCGGCTTGCGCTACACGGCACCTGAAGGCGTGGAGCACAAGGACTACACAGGAGTAGTACTCGGTTAGGGAGCTGTACATGTTCCGCACTGTATAGGGGACTCCTAGACGTACTCGACTAGTACTCTCTCCCTATTCCGACTTGTAACCCTGCCTCCCGGACTATATAAGGCGAGGCAGGGACCGGTCACCTCATCTCATCCAATCCCCTACAACCCACGGCGCACTATTGCACCATCTTGTAATCGTGCCCTATCAATACAGAGCTACGCAGCATACAGGACGTAGGGTATTACGCACCTCGCGGCCCGAACCTGTCTAAATTGTGTGCCACGTGTCTCTTCCTTCGAGTTACCGATCTCGGCGAGTCACAATCATCTACTTCGGGTACTCCCCGTAGTAGGTTGCCGGTCTAAAACACCGACACCGGCGCGCCGGGTAGGGGCTCTCGCTCGAGATCACATGGCGAACTCGATGGCTTCCGTCCACTTCAAGCCAACTGTCGCCTTCAACCGCGGTGACACCTTTGTCTTCGGCGCCTGGGTCTGCACTGCTGATGGCGCGGGCTCCTTCCAGCGCCGCCTAACCATGCAGCCCGACTCGAAGACGGGCCTTGTGACGCTTCCCGAAGTTGTCACAGGCGAACTCGCCAGCAAGTTCGGCGAAATTTCGCTCTTCAACCACCACGCTGACTTCGAGCTCGAGTCCGTCTCCAACTCGAACCCGACGTCGCCATGGGCCATCGCATGCGAGCCGGCTACTCGCCCATCGCGACGGCCTCCTCACCACGCGGGCACTCCGCGCGTGGCCCACGCACCCTCAGCCGGGCCCGCACGAGCGCTCCTACTTCGCGCCGGGCTGACAAGGAGCCCGTACCCGAGTACAACTCGGACTCCCACGCCGTCCCCGACCGCGTCTCGGACTCCAGCCCTCTCTCCGAGTTCTACTCGAACCCGGACTACGAGTTCGACTTCGGGTCGGACCCTGAGGAGCCCGAGTCCGAAGACGACTCCACTGAGCTTCCCTTGTCAGGGCCGCCCTCGGGGGCGGTTATAAGATCAACGCCCGCCGGCAGATACGTCTCATCGGCCGGACCGCAAGCCCGCCGACCTCGGTAAAGGGAGACTCACGCTACGTCGCCTACATCGACTCGCTACCGTTCCGGAGGGAACACCACTAACCCGGCCGACTCAAATACACCAACTGAGGTGGCACCCTCTGAGTCCAGCTTGGGTACCCCCGATCGCCAAGTCTTCATGGCTGCCGGCGACACCCCAGGACCTTCAGGCACGGCTGAGGACAGGTACCTGGAGGACATCTCCGCAGACGAGCTGTCTGCCAACGCACCTGCAGACGAGACCGTCGCCAACAGGGACGCACGACGTGAACGCAACAGGAAGCGCAGCGAACGGCGCCGGCGGCTCAGAGACAACCTCCCCATCCGCAACCTTGCGGAAGCTCTCGAGGCGGTCGAGAGCAGAGTACACACCACCCCTGAGCAGTGCCTCATGTCGATCACAATGATCACACGCCAGGCTCAGGGCATACGCGCTGGAGAGGTCATCGCCAAGCTCGCTGAAGAAGCCTACTTCATGCGGGTCGACAACGAGTCAACCAACCTCCTCCCGGCTAAACCCCGCGACAACGAAGCTACTAGTCGCAGCGCCAACGCTGGCCCCAACCGTACTCGAGCTGACATTCCAGCCGATCCAAACCGCCGCCGCTCCAACGCCGGCGGACCTTCACAGCAAGACCAAGGCAACCGAGAAGTCGTTCCCCACCGTGCTCCGGCCGGTGGCGGCGGCAACGACCCTGACGGCGGCGGCAGCGATGGCGGCAGCTCCAACCACGGGGCCAACAAGAGAGCTGGAGGTGGCGGCAGTCGCGGCGGCCGAGGCCACGCGAACAGCCACGCCTCCGGTACCTCTCACGGCGGGTACGATGCTCGCCAGAAGATTGAGGAGCTGCGGCGGAAGAAGTCGACCACTGCCGCTGAGGGCGACGGCTTCCCCGCCTTCTCACCTCGGCTTCGCAACTTGCTCCTCCCCGACAAGTTCAAGCCTTTGGGGATCACCAAGTACAACGCGAAACAGGATCCCATCCAGTGGCTCCGGTGCTACGCCCTCTCCATCGAGAACGCTGGCGGCAACAGCGACACCAAGTGCCTCTACTTCCCCTTCTGTCTGGACCAAGCACCACTCACATGGCTCGAGTCGCTGGACAAGCACTCGATCGACAAGTGGGACCAGCTGAAGGAGCAGTTCACGAGCAACTTCGCGGGCGCCATGGGCCGTTCGGGTACTCGCATGGACCTGGCCATGATCAAGCGAGAACGTGGGCGAGACCCTCCGCAAGTACATGCGCCGCTTTTTCGACAAGTGCGCTACCGTCGTCGACGTCACCGACAAGGAGGTCATCGACCTCTTCCAGGACGGTCTCTACCATCGCCGCACCTTCGAGGACTTCGGTCGTCGCCGCCCCAGGTCCATCCCCCACCTCAAGGACATGATCACGTCCTGGGCGGATGAAGAGGACAAGGCCAACGCCAAATACGACGCCATCCGCGGCAAGTCCAAGCAGAACCAGGGCGGCGGCAGCAACGCAAACCAAGGCGGCCGCAACAACAACAACAACAGCAACTACTCGGGTCCCAACCGCAAGCGCAAGCCAGACAACACCGTCGCGGCTATCCAGCGCCCTGCGAAAGGGAACTCGAAGAAGAACTCAGGCGGGTTCAAAGACCTGCTGAAGGAGAAGTGCCCGTGGCATCCAAACGGCAACCACACTACCGAGCGTGCTACCGGCTCGGCATGCACTCAAGAATACGCCAGAGCCACCGCACCCTCACGACCAAAAGGGCAAGAAGAAGGACGGCGACAACAACGACTTCCAAGAACCCGAGAAGACCGTCAACGTCCTCTTCGGCGGACTGCCCAGCAGACGGGAGCAGAAGGCTACCCGTCGTGAAGTGATGTCCATTGAGCCAGCGGTCCCGACCCCTCTCAGGTGGTCGGAGGTACCCATCACCTTCTCCCGCGCGGACCAATGGACCAGCTTCTCCGAACCAGGACGTTTCCCCCTCGTCCTGAAGCCAACGGTGGCGGGCTCCAAGCTCAACAAGGTGCTCATCGATGGGGGAAGCGGGCTGAACGTCCTCTTCACCAAAACCTTGAAGAAGATGAACCTCGACGTCACCCCCATGCTCACCAAGAGCAGCACACCCTTCTACGGCATCGTCCCAGGCAACGCCGCTATCCCACTGGGCTCAGTGGTACTGCCAGTTACCTTCGGGGCGTCTCGGGATAATTACCGCACCGAGTACATCAAGTTCGAGGTCGCGGATTTCGAGACCTCTTACCACGCCATCCTCGGCAGACCGGCCATCGCCAAGTTCATGGCGGTCCCCCACTACACCTACTTGGTACTCAAGATGCCAAGCCAAGCCGGTGTACTCTCCCTCCAGGGGGACTTGAAGATCTCCCACGACTGCGATACAGAAGCCGTGGTGATCGCTTCCACAAACCAAGTGCCCAACGCGATGATGGAAGTCTACGCCGCGTCGAAGAAGCTTGCTACAAGCGAACTCAACATCCCAGAGAAGTCTGACAGCGCCAACAAGCCTCAGCCACCTGAGGAGGTACTCGTCAGGACAGTCGACCTCGGAACAGGCGACCCCAGCAAGACCACCACCATTGGGGCCGGCCTCGACCCCAAATAGGAGGACGCGCTCATCAGCTTTCTTCGGGCTAACCGCGACATCTTCGCGTGGAAACCAGCGGACATGCCAGGAGTGCCCAGGGAGCTGATTGAGCACTGCCTCAACGTCGATCCAAAGGCCACCCCCAAGCGACAACACCTCCGACGTTTTGCCGACGACAGGAGGGACGCCATCAAGAAGGAGCTTGCCAAGCTACTCGCAGCCGGCTTCATCAGAGAAGTCTTCCATCCTGAGTGGCTCGCCAACCCCGTCCTCGTCCGCAAGAAGAACTCGAACGAGTGCAGGATGTGCGTCGACTACACTGACCTCAACAAACACTGCCCCAAGGACCCTTTCGGGTTGCCGCGGATTGATCAAGTCATCGACTCCTGAAGGATCAGATGGCGACTAGAGAGGGGGGAGTGAATAGGAGCCGGTAAAAATTCTTCCCAAGGAACCCGGCGTATGCCCTACTCAAATCCCGGTCACACACAAGCGATGGATTGAATCACGCACCAATTGCCAAGACCACGAGGTTATGGATCAACCTCTAGTCCTAGGAACGATTCCTTGAATCACACGCGGAAGCACGAAAGAAGGGGGGAAGGAATCGAACCAAGAAGCAAAGCGCTCAGCCTCAGGCGGACCGTCCGGCCAGACAGGGCGGACCGTCCGCAAAGGGCCGCGCGGACCGTCCGGCCGGTACCGCGGACCGTCCAGCCCGAGCCGCGGACCGTCCCGGCCCGAGCCGCGGACCGTCCGTTAAATCACACAGAACCAACCGAAGCAACCTCGCGAACCACGGACCGTCCGCGGGGAGCACGCGGATCGTCCGCCGCTGTGCACCCGCGGACCGTCCGCCGGCACCGCGCGACCGTCCGCCCTCTGCTGCGGACCGTCCGAAACTCCGTCCAACCGAAAACCAAAATCGCGACGGATCGAAACGAAAGACGAGCATGAACACGAAGAACACGAGACGAACCCTAGCCGCGCGGACCGTCCGCCTGGTCCTCGCGGACCGTCCGCCAGGTGCGGACAGAGCTGAAAACGCCCGACTCCGAAAGTCAACTCCCCCAAATCATCATCGGATTTCCCAAACGGTTGAAGCTGTAGAAACAAGGGTTTGGGTACTTGAAAAGCGTCACACAAGGATGCTATAGCCCAAAAATCTTGCCTCCTAACTCCCTAAATCACCGGGAATCGCGAATCCTTTGAGCACCACCAAAAACTAGAGCACCGAACGAAAACTCACGAATCGAAGTGGTTTCCCGGCGTTTGAGGGCACAAGATCAAGCACAAAGATGCACAAGACATCTATCCATGTTTCCCTCAAAGAAATCCGGGGAGAATCCCACTCAAATCTGCGGAATCACACCGGGAACAAAGGCACGAAAACAAGCACGAAAAGCCACGAAAAACAACCCCGAATCTTCTATACAAACCAGGAAAGATTCACAAGGTCTAGCATGCCGCCCTAGCATCCATCCCTCTCAACAAATCTCTCATGAAGCTCTCATGCTAGCCTAGAGAAAATGGAAGGAAAAATAGCTACGAAAATGAGAAAGAGGAGGGAGCAAATGAAACCCTAAGTCGCGGAGGGAGAGGGCCATCCACACACACTCATGGCTTATATATCAGGTCCCGCCGGAGTGGTAAATGACTCGACTACCCCTAACTACACTACTGGCGATACAACCCACGTAGGGGCATTTTGGTAACGTTTGTGGGTCTTGCCATCGGACGGCCACGCCTTTGCCGCACCCCGCGTCCTCCCGACGCAAGCCATGCGATCCCGCCGCGTGTCCTCCGCCTCGAAGCTTCCCGACACGCCCGGATCCCGTCTCCGTCGTGTTGGGCCCTCGGACTTGGTTTTGAGGCCCAAACCAAGAAACCGTCCGCCGATGGTTTTGTGGGCAAACCACCAAACCCCGCGTGCTCGGTCCGGCCTCCCCGCCAAACCACTTGACTCGACCGCCACCGTGCACCGGCTCGATTGTCCATGACTTCGTCTTGCTCGTATCGCCACCATGTGGCCCGCACCTAGTCCCGCCGTCCACCGGGTCCCTCGAACCGAGCCTACTTGTCTCTCCATCTCCTCGGAGGCCCCTCAAAGCCGAAGACCTTTCGCGCCCGTTCTTCACCCCGCAACAACACGAACTAGGCCGCAGCCTACACCTGCGCACTAAGCCAAGAGTCAGTCCAACACCCGTTGTCAATCACTCATCACTGAGGAGCGGTCATCCATCGACCACCGGGACGCTCCCCGTTCCTCAATCTCCCCCTTGATGAGTGCATTGACAACACACAACGCGAAATGAAATTCAGAGAAAAAGAGAAAAGAAGAAGAAAGAAAAACAAAGAAGCTCAACTCATGACCAAAACCGAAGAAAGGCGAAGAAAGGTCACAAGCCAAGCAAAGCACAAACTCCACACCGAAAACAAGAAGAAGGCTCCCCCCGAACAAATGCAAGCTCCCCCCCGAACATGTGGATGCAAACTTCCAAATTTCAGCTCACCTCTTCTGAATTTTCATTAAGCTCACCTCTTCTCCCCCTTGTTGACAATGTATGAATCAAGGTGAAAATGCAGAAATGCAAAACAAAGCATATAAACAACTACATGAGCTTCTCAAATAGGCCAAATCTAGTGTCAAAGGCTAAAAATGAGACAAAGATCACACATATGAATCATAGCATAGTCAAAGCATTGCCACAAGTAATAGATGAAAATACAAGCATGTGACAAAGCAAAATTTTCGGATTTAAGCAGCTTTTACCAAAAGAAGGCTCGCTTCACATGTAAAAGCCTATCCATGTCACACTTGAGCCACAAACATGCATACCATTCAAAGATCATACAAGGATATCAAATTCTCAGCAAAAGATCATGGCAAACACCCATAAAGCAAAGCATGTCATGTCAAAGCTCATGAGCCATGTGTCCACTTCGGGGAGCCTTCTCCACTGGTGAACATCATGCAACATGTTTAGCACCCATATGTTAAAGATAATATATTTTAAGCATAGACATGATGGATGGAGCATTTTTCAAGCATTCACACTTCTTTTCATGATTAATTCATTTCATGGTACATGAAGTGCCTTTGCGGCAAAAAGAAGCTTATGCTCCCCCATGAATGCAACATAGGCTAAACATTCACAATGATATTCGGCCTTTGGCCCAAATGCAAGAACAAGGCATCCAAGCACAATCTAAGCATGAAAAGCACATTTAGACCAAACCGTGACATGGATACACAACTACACACGAGTGGAGCATATTTCATCAAAAATTAGTCAAGTTAAGCATTTATTTCAAAAGGGGCTATCTCACCACACATATATCTCAAATATTCCAAGAGCATAGCCTCACATCACCATTTCTCCACACATATAACCAATATCTCACAAATAGCCAAAGAGACTCAAATATGGCATATGAAAGAAGCTCATCATCCTAAAATGCAATATGACACAAATGCAACATGATATATGACAAGATGGCTATCCTACCATGGTTTGTACATCAAGCAAAGCATGTATATACATCAAAGTAAAACATGGTATGATACATATGATACAAAAAGAAAGTCCCCCAAGAATCAACTAGAAAGGGCAACAAACCCCAAGTTCCCCCGCAAGCGCACAAATGTAGCTTGGTCGAGAGGCTTTGTAAAGATGTCGGCTAGCCGATCTTGGGTAGGGACATGGCTCAAAACAATGGTTCCTTTCTCCACATTGTCCCTCAAGAAATGATACCTCACTTCTATATGTTTGGTTCCGGAGTGAAGCACTCGGGTTTTTGGCTACGCTTATGGCACCGGTGCTATCACAAAGAAGTGGGATCCGGGTGCACTCCTCACCAAAGTCTCTCAAAGTGTATGAAATCCACAACAATCGGGAGCAACAACTCGCGGCAGCAACATACTCCGCCTCCGTGGTAGACCGAGCTACACTAGACTCGCTTGCGGGAAGACCATGAGACCAACGAAGACCCAAGAAACGGCAAGTACCGAAGTAGACTTCCTCTCGACTCGACAACCATAAAATCCGCATCGAAAAACCATGAAGAGAAAGAGTCGAGGAGGAAGAATACCAAAGGCCAAGACCAGGGGCGATTGTAGGTACCGAAAATCCTCTTGACGGCTCGTCGATGTGATGTCCTCGGCGAAGCTCGAAAACGAGCGCACGGACACGCGCCGAACCGTATGTCCGGCCTCGTCGCCGTCGGTAGAGGAGGGAGCCGATCATGCTCCCCGTACTCCCGCCGGTCCACCGGTTCTCCGTCCTCATCCGCATCCAAAGTGGCCGTACTCCCCATGGGAGTCGACATCGGCTTCACATCTTGCATCCGGAACTTCCTCGCATGTCTTTCGTGCACTTGGTTTGGTGCACAAATGTACCGTCCTTCACTTGCTTGATCTCGTGACCCCGAGAAAATACCGCAACTCGCCCATCATGCTCATCTCGAACTCCCCGCTCATCTCATCCGCAAACTTGGCAACAAGGTTATGTGACGAGCCACCAAAGACAATATCATCCACGTATATCCGAACAATCGGCAAGTCATTTCCATGCTTGTGGAGAAACAAGGTTCTATCCACGCGTACCCATCACAAACCCTCTCGCTCAAAAGAAAACCTCTCAATCTCCCATACCAAGCACGGGCGCCCGTTTCAACCCATACGCAGCCCTTTTCAACCCGTATACCCCGTGTGGGTACAACTCGCTCTCAAACCCGGCTGGTCGCTTCACATACACCTCCTCCTCTATGACCCCATTCGGAAAAGCACTCTTCACGTCCATCCGAAACAACTTGAACCCTTTAGCCACGGCAAAGGCTAGAAGGATCCGAATTGCCTCAAGACGGGCCACGGGAGCAAAGGTCTCCTCATAGTCGATCCCCTCCTTCCGACTAAACCCCCGAGCAACAAGTCCGGACTTGTTCCTCACAACCATCCCATTCTCTCCCTCTTTGTTCTTCCAAACCCACTTGGTTCCTATGGGATGGCAATTTGGAGGTGGTTCAACTAACTCCCACACCGGTTCCTCTCAAAATTTTCCAACTCCTCATGCATAGAATTGACCCGGTTCGCATCGGATAAAGCATGTCCAATGTCCTTGGGCTCAAAAGTAGCAACAAAAGCAAGATGAGCAAAATGAGAGGAATTTCTCGGACCTCGACCGTGTAGTGCGTTCATCGATGTTCCCAATGATCTTCGACGGGGATGCACTTCTTGAATCCGCCGGAAGCCTCACGCCTCGAGATTACCTCCCCCTCAACTTCGGCCTTCTCTCGCTCGGTCCTCTTGTTGCACCGTCGTTGTCCATGATGTAGACGGTCCATGCTCCAAAGTGGTCGTAGGGGAAGTAGTGGGTACATGCTCGCCTTCGGCGCATGGTTCTCCCCATCATCATCTCCACTTCATCTTTCTCCTCCTCAAAGAGGTCCTCGGCCATCTCTTCATCACCCGCACATTCAAAGCCAAGAGAGGTACATGGCATTGTCTCGTCGAAGGTCACCTCGCAAGTCTCCATGATTTTGTTAGTCTCAAGGTTAAGCACCCTATAGGCTCTAGAATGGTTAGCATATCCAAAGAAAATACCATCACTAGACCTAGCCTCAAACTTGTCGAGTTTTCCCTTCTTCAAAATAAAGCACTTGCAGCCAAAAACTCGGAAGTGACTCACCTTGGGTGCCCGACCATGCATAAGCTCATAACAGTCTTCTTCTTAAAAGCTCGCAATAAAATCCTGTTGGAAACATGACAAGCTGTATTGACCGCCTCAGCCCAATACCTCCTAGGAGTTCTGTGCTCATCGAGCATCGTCCTAGCCATCTCACAAAGAGTCTGATTTTTCCTTTCCACGACTCCATTTTGAGGGGGCACATAAGGCGTCGAATACTGATGTTCAAGACCTAGATCACGACAAAAGGCATCAAAACGAGAGTTCTTGAACTCAGAGCCATTATCACTGCGGATAGCTCGAATAGCATTCCCATGCCTCTCGTTTTTCAACCTCACGATCAGATCTCGAACAAAACCAAATGTCTCGCTCTTATCCTCCAAGAAGAACACCCGTGCATAGCGAGAGTAATCGTCCACCACAACAAGGACATACCACTTCCCACCCACCGAGCGAACTCGAGCTGGCCCAACAAGATCCATATGCAACAGCTCTGTCGGACGCTCGGTCATGACATCGGTCAGGGGTGGATGGGGAGTGGCTACCATCTTACCATGCCTACAAGGAGCACACACCAAATCCTTCTCAAGCTTCAACTTCGGCAATCCTCGAACAAGGTCAAGACCACTCAAGCGGGAAACCAAATCAAAGCTCAAGTGTCCCAACCGCCTATGCCATTTCCACAAATCAGAAGAAGGACCGGCCATCAAACAGCGAGCAGGACCCAAAGAACGAGAGAAATCAGCCCTGAAAATCTGACCCTCGGGATGATCATACAGACAAGATCACCTCGAGAATCAAGCAAACGAGACTCGCCAGACTTGAAACGCACCTCAAAACCCTCATCAAGCAACTGAGAAACCGAAAGCAAATTAAAACCCAAAGACTTCACAAGAGCCACTCTCTTCAACGTTACCTTGTCACTCACATGCACAACACCCTCCGAAAGCACCCTACCTCGTCCATTGTCCCCAAATGTGATGTACATCTTTTCCTTTACTGGGGTGAGGCTGGAGAACCACTTCTTATCTCCGGTCATGTGTCGAGAACACCCGGAGTCGATCAACCAAATGTCCTCCAAGCCTCCTGCCTGCAGTCAGAAACAAGAACGAGAGTGAGCTAGCGACTCGACACTGGGGTTAGCACAGAGAAAGTTAAACCAGTGTCGAGCCATCTCGCTCAAAAGAGGGGTTAGCAAACATCACTCCCTTGCCACCAAACTTCCCATGTCCCATGGGAGGAGTACGAGCACCACGAGGAGGAAAACGTGGTCCGTAGTTCCTCCGGAACCCAAAGCTGCGATCATCTCCCCCGAACCCGTATTGAGGACGAGTAGGAGGACGTCCGAGCAAAACCACCACGAGCCCGACCAAACCTCTCACCAAAGACGCACACCATCATCTCTCCCGACAAACCTCTCACCACCACCTCTCCGTGGGAACCCCGCCAACACTCCTCACACTTCCCACACCCCGTGGAAGTGGCACTCTAGGCTCGGGAATACCATGAGGCCGGCGATACTGCCCCGTTTTGCTTGCTCCCTAGCAAGCCTCTCATCCCTCTTCCTCTTGTAGCAAAACTCGCAAGATGCCTCTCCTTGCCACAATACTCACACCCGAAGGGAATGGGTTTTGGTTTTGGCTCTGGCTTCTCTCTAGGCTTCTCACCCTTCTCACCCACAAACTTCACTGGTTTCTGGAAATCATTTGTCTTAGGTGGGAATTTGGGTGGATCTTGGGTTGTTTCAAGCTTGTTGCAAAGGTGGTTGGGCTTTGGTGTGAAAGAGTTCTTGGGTGCTTTTGGGAGTGGGACTTGGATCTCTCCGATCACCTCAAACTCGGGGTTAGACTCAACACACTTCTCGTACACACTCTCCCCACTGTTCTCTCCCACTTTCTAACCCAACTTCTCAAACCCCAAACCATGACCATCAGCTCTCTTGAACTCCTCAATCATGATTTTCAATTGAGGTTCCCGCCCGTACAACCAACCCAACACCTTCCTCAAATAGTCATTCTCCTCATAGATGACATCCAAACGAGAAGTAAGTTCAAGATTGCGCAAAGTAACTTCATCACAGCTAGTGCATGCATTGACAACAGAAGATTTCAAAGATGCTTCCAAAGAACTAATGGTAGAACGAGCATCAACAAGCTTAGCATGCATAGTAGGACATGATTTGCAAGCACCAAGCAAAGTAGGTCTAGCCTTAAGCTCATCATGTTCGATCCTAAGAGCATCTAGTTGAGCCAAAATAGAAGCATTCTTCTCATTAAGCGAGCTTTGATCTCATTCAACCAAGCATCACATTCAACACATTCAACATCATCGGGAGGAGTAGGAGCAAGTTTCAAAGAGTCATTCTCAAGTTTCAATTCAAGCAATTTTGACTCTAACTCTCCTACTTTCTCGCTAGCATTCTCAAGCCGAGCCCTAAGATCTTTCCTCATCTTTTTGGCATCTCTCAAAGACACTATCACGATTATCAAGCAAACCATTCAACCTAGCAATCTCGGCAAGCAAAGAGTCGGGGTCACGGTTTACCTCATCCTCCGAGTCGGAGTCGCCGTCTTCCTTCTCACTCTTCTTGTCGCTTGAGCTATGGGCCATGCCACAAAAGCCCTCAAGCGCCACACAGCTCACCCCACTGAGGTTCCGGCTTGCACTCTTCTTGCCATTGCGCCTCCCGGCGTCTTCTTCTTCGCCGCTTGAGCTTGACTCGCTCCTCGCTTGAGCTTGAGTCAACGTCGCTCGCACCGGCCACCATCGCTCTCGCCTTGTTCTTCTTGTAGCCGCTCTTGCTCTGGTCGCCGCTTGTCCTTGTTCTTGCTCTTGGACTTGTTGAAGTGCTTGCCCTTGGAGGAGTACTTGTCTTCACGCCTCGGGTGCGCCTTGTACTCGTTCACCTTGTACTTGTTCTCCTCCGCTTCCGGGCACTCGGCGATGAAGTGGCCACGCTTGCCACACTTGTAGCACGTCCCTGAGCTCCGCCTTGCATTCCTCCGACTCTCATGTAGTCGTTCAAACCTTCTTGAGAGCAAGGCCAGCTCCTCCTCGCCCAGCACATCAAACTCCTCATCTGGAATGGACATAAGAGAGGACAAAGAAAACTGTCGACAGGAAGGGTTAGATTTGCCCTTTGATCCTCCCACAAGAGCAAGACTATGGTCGGTCCGAGCCCTCATGCTTGGATTGCAACTTCCTGTCAACCTCAGCCGACTTGAGCTTAGAAAAGAGGTCATCCAACTCAATAGTCAAATAATGTCCAGACTCCTTGATGGCCTCAACCTTAGCACCCCAAACATTTGGTTCCAAGACATGCAAGAGCTTCAAAGCCTGATCATGCTCGGTGTACGGAAAATCCTCAACATTAGCCTTCATGTTGTTCACGATGGCGGTGAACCTCTGAAACATCGCATCAATGTCCTCACCGGAAGTGGAGTGAAATTCTCATATTGCATCCGGTAAGAGACAAAGAGGCGAGCCTTCACATGGTTATCACCACCGTGAGCAACCAACAACTTTTCCCAAATTTGCGAAGCAAGATTCAAATGGCGAACACGCTCAAACTCTGGATCACACAAGCTCCGGACCAAGTGATCAACGGCTTTTGCATTAGCCTCATACTTGGCCTTAGCACCGGCATCGGTCACCATAAGAGTATGGATGTTGACCGGAATAGCATAGGTCTTGTCAAGCACAATAAAATCCACCAGCTTTCCATGAAGAAAAATCATCATACGAGCCGCCCACTTGTGGTAACCCATGCCATCGAAGTGCGGCGGACCGCCCCGCTCAACGTACGCCATCTTAGGATTCGGGACTTGTCAAAGTCGCAAAGAATCCGGCACCAGGCTCTGATACCAAATTGAAGGATCAGATGGCGACTAGAGAGGGGGTGAGTGAATAGGAGCCGGTAAAAATTCTTCCCAAGGAACCCGGCCTATGCCCTACTCAAATCCCGGTCACACACAAGCGATGGATTGAATCACGCACCAATCGCCAAGACCACGACGTTATGGATCAACCTCTAGTCCTAGGAACGATTCCTTGAATCACACGCGGAAGCACGAAAGAAGGGGGGAAGGAATCGAACCAAGAAGCAAAGCGCTCGCCCTCGGCGGACCGTCCGGCCGGACAGGCGGACCGTCCGCAAAGGGCCGCG
This sequence comes from Cenchrus americanus, assembly GCA_947561735.1. Taxonomy (NCBI): domain Eukaryota; kingdom Viridiplantae; phylum Streptophyta; class Magnoliopsida; order Poales; family Poaceae; genus Cenchrus; species Cenchrus americanus. Next base: position 252,268,904 of record OX387239.1, on the reverse strand, counting down.
CGGACCGTCCGGCCGGGTACCGCGGACCGTCCGCACCCGAGCCGCGGACCGTCCGCCCGAGCCGCGGACCGTCCGTTAAATCACACACGTAACCAACCGAAGCAACCCACGAACCACGGACCGTCCGCGGGGAGCACGCGGACTGTCCGCCAGGCACCCGCGGACCGTCCGCCCTCTGGTCGCGGACCGTCCGAAACTCCGTCCAACCGAAAACCAAAATCGCGACGGATCGAAACGAAAGACGAGCAAGAACACGAAGAACACGGGACGAACCCTAGCCGCGCGGACCGTCCGCCTGGTCCTCGCGGGACCGTCCGCCGTGTGCGGACGGAGCCGAAAACGCCCCGACTCCGAAAGTCAACTCCCCCAAATCATCATCGGATTTCCCAAACGGTTGAAGCCGTAGAAACAAGGGTTTGGGTACTTGAAAAGCGTCACACAAGGATTGTATAGCCCAAAAATCTTGCCTCCTAACTCCCTAAATCACCGGGAATCGCGAATCCTTTGAGCACCACCAAAAACTAGAGCACCGAACGAAAACTCACGAATCGAAGTGGTTTCCGGCGTTTGAGGGCACAAGATCAAGCACAAAGATGCACAAGACATCTATCCATGTTTCCCTCAAAGAAATCCGGGGAGAAACCCACTCAAATCCGCGGAATCACACCGGGAACAAAGGCACGAAAACAAGCACGAAAAGCCACGAAAAACAACCCCGAATCTTCTATACAAACCAGGAAAGATTCACAAGGTCTACCATGCCGCCCTAGCATCCATCCCTCTCAACAAATCTCTCATGAAGCTCTCATGCTAGCCTAGAGAAAATGGAAGGAAAAATAGCTACGAAAATGAGAAAGAGGAGGGAGCAAATGAAACCCTAAGTCGCGGAGGGAGAGGGCCATCCACACACACTCATGGCTTATATATCAGGTCCCGCCGGAGTGGTAAATGACTCGACTACCCCTAACTACACTACTGGCGATACAACCCACGTAGGGGCATTTTGGTAACGTTTGTGGGTCTTGCCATCGGACGGCCACGCCTTTGCCGCACCCCGCGTCCTCCCGACGCAAGCCATGCGATCCCGCCGCGTGTCCTCCGCCCTCGAAGCTTCCCGACACGCCCGGATCCCGTCTCCGTCGTGTTGGGCCCTCGGACTTGGTTTTGAGGCCCAAACCAAGAAACCGTCCGCCGATGGTTTTGTGGGCAAACCACCAAACCCCGCGTGCTCGGTCCCGGCCTCCCGCCAAACCACTTGACTCGACCGCCACCGTGCACCGGCTCGATTGTCCATGACTTCGTCTTGCTCGTATCGCCACCATGTGGCCCGCACCTAGTCCCGCTGTCCACCGGGTCCCTCGAACCGAGCCTACTTGTCTCTCCATCTCCCGGAGGCCCCTCAAAGCTGAAGACCTTTCGCGCCCGTTCTTCACCTGCAACAACACGAACTAGGCCGCAGCCTACACCTGCGCACTAAGCCAAGAGTCAGTCCAACACCCGTTGTCAATCACTCATCACTGAGGAGCGGTCATCCATCGACCACTGGGACGCTCCTGGTCCTCAACTCCACGGCGGGCTGCGACCTGCTTTGCTTCCTCGACTGCTACTCCGGATACCACCAGATCGCAATCAACGAGGAAGACCAGGAAAAGACCGCGTTCATCACCCCGTTTGACGCGTACTGCTATACGACCATGTCATTCGGGTTGAAGAACGCCGGCGCTACCTATCAACGGGCCATCCAGGCCTACTTCAAGCGGCAACTCAACAAGAACGTCGAGGCCTACGTGGACGACGTGGTTGTCAAAACCAGGGACTCCAGTACCCTCATCGACGACCTTGAAGAGACCTTCGCATCGCTACGCGAGTACCGCTGGAAGCTCAACCCGAACAAGTGCGTCTTTGGCGTCCCTTCGGGCAAGCTACTCGGCTTCATCATCAGCCAGCGCGGCATCGAAGCCAACCCCGAGAAGATCTCCGCCATCACCAGCATGAAAGCTCCCACGAGCATCAAAGACGTCCGTAGCCGACGGGGTGCATGGCGGCATTGAACGTATTTATCTCGAGGCTAGAAGAACGGGGCCTCCCCTTTTTCAAACTACTCAAGCATCACGAGAAGTTCGTGTGGACTCCGCAGGGGCGGATCAAGCCCTTGCCCAGCTCAAGGACTTCCTGTCAACGCCACCAATTCTCACGGCTCCTCACAAGGGCGAGCGCCATCGCTCTACCTAGGCCGCGACTACTCACGTGGTCGCATCGCCATCGTTGTCGAGCGGCAAGAAGACGGCCACGCCTACCCGGGCCCGGGCCGCCCGCCTACTTCGTCGGCCGAGGTTCTATCAGAGTCCAAGGCTCGCTACCAGCCCGTGCAAAAGCTCCCGTACGCTCTACTCATCACCTCGCGGAAGCTACGACACTACTTCCGGGAGTACTCGGTTTCCGTCGTCACCGACTACCCGCTCGGCGACATCCTGAGGAACCAAGACGCCACCGAAGAATCTTCAAGTGGGCCGTCGAGCTCGGCGCCCTCACCATCGACTTCAAGCCACGCGAGCCATCAAGTCGCAAGCACTAGTCGACTTCATGGCGCAGTGGCGGGAGAACCGGCCTCCCTACTCCCACCGTGCGACCGCAGCATTGTGTGATGTACTTTGACGGCTCACTCAACCTCGAGGGCGCAGGCGCGGGGGTACTCCCCGATCTCTCCAACGGGCGAACAACTCAAGTACGTCCCGCATCTTCCGGAAGGTCTCAAACAATGAAGCCGAGTACGAAGCTCTCCTACACGGGCTCCGCCTCACGCCTTCACTTGGCATCAAGCGGCTACTAGTCTACGGCGACTCCGCGATGGGTCATCAACCAAGTCAACAAGTCATGGGACCGCAACAAGGAGAACATGGACGCCTACTGCCTAGAAGTCCGCAAGCTCGAGAACAAATTCTATGGTCTCGAGTTCCATCACATCGTCCGTGACAACAACGTTGCGGCGGACGTCCTCTCGAAGCTTGGATCCACCGACGCTCAAGTACCTGCGGGCGTCTTCGTCCATGAGCTTCACGCGCCATCCATCCCGGAGCCGGCGCCACCGACCACTGTACCAGCCCATCCACCAGCTGGGCAGGAGGTCATGATGATCGACGTGGACTGGAGGCAACCCTTCATCGACTACCTCAGCGCCGAGCGAAGGTCCCCTCCGACAAGAACGCAGCCGAACAACTCGTCCGCCGCGCCAAGTCCTACGTCCTCGTCGGAGACAAGCTTTACAAGCGGGGCGCATCTTCTGGAGTACTCATGAAGTGCGTCCCTCGCGAAGAGGGCAAGGACATCTTGGAGGAGATCCACAAGGGCGTCTGCGGCAACCACGCGTCCTCACGCACGCTGGTCAGCAAGGCCTTCCGACGAGCTTTCTGCCGGCCCACGCGCCCGGGCGATGCCGAAGAACTCGTCGAAGGTGCCAAGGATGTCAGTACTTCGCCAAGCAGCAACACGTCCCAGCCTACAAGCTAGTCACCATACCGCCAACCTGGCCCTTTGCTTGCTGGGGGCTCGACATGATTGGGCCACTGGCAACTGTGCCAGGAGGGTTCAACAGGGTACGGGTGGCTATCGACAAGTTCACCAAGTGGATCGAGGTCAAGCCGGTCACATGCCCCAAGGCTGACAGAGTACTCGACTTCCTGGATGAACTCGTACACCGCTACGGGCTACCCCACCGCATCATCACAGACCTGGGGTCCAACTTCAACAACCACCAGTTCTGGGAGTACTGCGAGAACAGCGGGATTGACGTCCGATACGTCTAAGTCGCCCATCCACGGGCCAACAAACAAGTCGAGCGCGCCAATGGGATGGTGCTCGACGCCCTCAAGAAGCGGCTACACGACGCTGCTAACTCCAAAGGGGGCAAGTGGATCAAGGAACTACCCAACGCACTTTGGGGGCTGCGGACTCAACCATCCAAGCCAACGGGGCAATCCCCCTACTTCCTGGTCTACGGCTCTGAAGCCATCCTCCCTGCCGACGTCATATGGAACTCGCCGGCGGTGGAGCACTACGACGAAGGCGTCTCGAAGACAACCGTTGACGGTTAATAGTTGTATCAAAGTTCGTTTGTGACTTGCAAGCGGACAAGTCTCCCGTCGTAGTCAAGGGACCCTTCTTCCCTCGAGTGGTGAACCCAAGGTATCGAATCCGTGGAACAATGTGCAACGCAAGGATTCAATCTAGTAAAGCAAGGTAAGCTATCTTATGAAGGTAATTTGCATCTAATCTACTAACTCATAAAGAAAACGAATCTAATCTAATCTACTAAAGAGGTAACAAGAGAAAGCAAGAGATAACCAATCTAGAGAATCTAGATCATGCTTATGTTGTAGCTCCAAACAAGATAGATGAAGATAGCAAAGCGAATCTCATTAAAAGCATCTTTAAATCGTGGCCTTCCCATCCGACTCCGAAAACATCCGCCTTTCGAGACCCCCGTTCGTCACAACGTATCCCTATTCATGCGGGGAGCTTAGGGCGAGTTCGATAGAACAAGTTGAAATCACTTGGCCGGTCCGGTATGCACCTCTAGCCACCGCGGCTACAAGAGCACCCTATGTAATCTATCTTAAGTATAGATCGTAGAAGAAGCAAAACCAAGAAGAAAACAAAATCATCGAGAAGGCACTTGATCGCTAGAAATCGAATTCACTTACAAACTTCACCATGAATGATTACATGAACAAGATCACCTCCGGGCCCTTCCTCGATCTTGATCCTCGCTCCGAGCTCCGACGTGGTCTTCCATGCAAGGTTCCCACGTCGGCCGGGAAACCCTAGACAACTAGCACGACCCTCATCTTCAAGTTGGTGTCCCTCAAGCTTCTCTCGCTCCTCGGCGGCGGAATACGACTTCCTCTCTCGCGTGGCTCTCGGTCGGGGGACTATAAATAGCCCGATTGGCGGCTAGGGCAAAGGGCGACGGTTTTGGGCCCAAAATGGGCTCCGGGCCGACCGGATCGGGCCGGCCGGCCCGGGCCCATTTTGGCCCGGCCCCCGCGGGCTCCTTTGCCCGAGGTCGGTTCCCTTGCTTCCCGGATGCTTCCCCCTTCGCATGTAGGTCCATGTCGTCGGTTTCTCTCCGAATTGGACTCAACTCCTTGTCTTGCAAGATTCAAGCACTTTTCTCGGTCGTGTCCCCGGAGTCCGTCGTCTTCTCGGATCAAGTCCCCCGCTTCTTGGAGTTAATTTTGCTTCATTGCATGACTTGTTCGGGACTTCAAGGTCTTGTCATGAGGTGCTTGATGAACTTATCCCGAAAGTCTTGCATTCAACACTAAAACCCTGCGTAAACACATAACTCCAAAACCGACATGCACAAGTGAACTTGTTATACCACGGGGGTTAGTACCAATGAATAAGATACAAAAGTTATGCCAACACCGAAGGTAAACTCATGGCTAGGTTGACGGATTTTCACCGTCAACATCTCCCCCATGCTTAAACCTTGCTCGTCCTCGAGTAAGCCTTCGATGGATATCATCATTGCCAAACAATGTTTAAACCTTGCACTTGATCATACATGAAAAAAAACATAATGCTCTCAAAAGTTTAATTCGTTAAAGTTCCATAATGTACTAGCCTTCACCTCTACGGAGGGTAGATTCTTATTAAGCTTATCCCACAAGTATTAACATGCTCACAAAGTTTAAATAGATCTCTGAATTTTTGAAATAAAGAACGAGATAAAGAAAAGAGCTAAACCAAGTTCACAAATTTAAATCACCTTGCATGTTGCTCATGAACTCTCATCTCACTTGTCTCTCAAGCCTATATATTCTACTCCTTTCCCTCTCATATATATATGTGGTAGGCTTTATATGGAGCTTTGGGAAAGTTTAGTCCTAACAAGATTTTATAAATGAGGTGTTGTCAAAACAAGACAAGCTTCTCATGGTCTTACCGAGACTCGTCAAAAAGGTCATTGGAAAATAATGTTAAATCAAGGAGGGGAAAGAGAAAAATACACACACTTTTAGATAAGTGGACATGTGCAAATGGCAAAGAGTGATCCCGAGGCACAAAGGAAGTCCTCGTTATCGGATTGCACATGGTTGGAAAATTGAGAATGGATCTTTTTATCTTGAAGCCTTGAATGCACTCTTAGAGAACCGGGGAGTTCATTTTACGCACAAATATATTTTTTTTTTCTTCTCTTTCTTATATTTCTCATTCTTTTCTTTCTTTCTTTCTTATATATATATATTTTTTCTTTCTTCACCTTGGAAGTCATGTACATCGCCGAATTTTTTTTTTCTTTCATCATTATATATTTTTTAAAAATACTCCCTTTTGAACTCTAAGGCAGCACCGTACCTACCTCCTCCCCCATGCTTAGACGTTGCTCGTCCTCGAGCAAAGAGGCGAAAAATAAGGTAGGTACCGGAGATATTTTTCCTTGGAGAGATACTTGAAATCTTCAATGTTGGCACCGTCTTGCGATCTTCCTTGAATTGATGATCCATTCTCAACGATAGGTTGTGGTCAAGGAGGTAATCACAAAAAGATGATATTTGGTTTAAGGGTGGATATCCGGCGAAGTTTGTGAGATCACCGATGCGGGGATACACAATGCACGGATAAAAGGCTAGCAAAAAGATAGATACGCAAAAACGAAATGACCAGCTTCTTAGTCTCGGGCCGCAGAAATCATGGCCTGCAATAACTCACTCAAAAATAAATCTTGTACACTAAAGTTTATGCACTCAAATATATATAAGGCTCGGATAGGTTGAGCAACACACAAGTGATATTTGTGACAAGGTTAGCAATATTTTTGAGCATAAAAGACATCTTCAATCTATTCATAACTTGAGAGCACATAAAACACTATGGGTCTTTATTTTAATCATAACCTCCGCTGAAGATTGAGCTAGCATTTAGATAATTTCAGATTTGTATTTTTAAGAGAGCACTAGTTCAAACATGCATAAATCAATTACAAAGATAAACAAAGCAGCAATTATAATCATATATCATCATGGCACAAACTTTGTAACTTTACCAAAGGTAAAAACTTGGTGGCGTCATTATTCATGATGAAAATAAACACTAAGATACATGCTGAAAATTAAACTAAAAACTGAAAATTAAAGCAAAGCTGAAAATACTACGCAAACATAGGCGCAAACAAGCTGAAAATTAAAGAAAAGGGGGTAAAGGAAAGATAGCTAAAGCTCCTCCTCTCTCTAATCTTCCGCCGATGGTTGATATTGATAGTCTTGGTTGTTGTACCCTTACTTGTAATAGGAATGCACCACTCCTCCTATGAATTGTCCGACGGTGCTAGGTGAAGGTGTCCAAGCACATAAGCGGTGTTTGCATTTCCTTCACCCATTTGGTTTGCATTGGTTTGGATGGCTGCAATAATTTACATGTTCCTTGCAGCGTATCCTCCAATGGTGGCCACATTTTGTTGTGGTTGAGGAAGGTGTGCATATGGCTCCGCAAAGGCTACGTTGGGCACCGCAAAAATGGTGGGGTATGGCTGCACCACTCCCCCATGCTTGCATTGGTACACCACCGTAGTAATTTGGCGATGCCGGAATTTCTCCGAATGGTGGGACATAATTTTGTTGTGCACCTCCTTCTTGGGCCATAGAAGATCCTTCTCCTATAATTCTTTTCTTTTATTATTTTTTTCTTCGCCGACACAAGAAGTCCTTCCTCTAGCCGATCTTCTTCCCCTCAAGAAAAGTCTTAATCTTCAATCCGGAAGGGGCAAATTCACCTAGGCCACTTGGAAGCCTCCTCTCTCACCTTCACTCTTATATTTTCCTTTCTTCGTATATTCCTAGGGAAGTCCCGGGTAGGAGATGATTCGGGTTCCTTGTAATAACCGGTTTTAAATAGATAGTCAACATGGAGAGGTAACAACCCGACCTCCCGAATCCGATGTTCACAACACCACCGGTTGTTCATAGGTGAGTAGGGTTGATTGGCTGCGAGTAAATCCAATTCAACTCCGTGTTGGTTATCTTTGTCTCTCTTGTTCTCCCAAAAATCCACTTGCACAAAAGTGACACACTTGGATAACAGGTTCCGGATAGTATTTCTTCGTTGATGGTCTCTTCCCGTGATCATACTCCAAAAACTTCCCATGTGCCTTCATGCACATACTTGTTCCGGAGCTCCCTTTTGAAAATAGGAGACACTCGCCCATGGGTCTACGATACTAGAACATGCAATCGTTTCGAACATGAAAACCAATCTAATCTATCGGGGATTGTGTTGAATGGATCCAAGGAAGCAGTGGAGCCCTTACTCCCTTTACGGCATGGTTGCTAGCCTTAAGCATTAAAGTATTTTCAGCACAAGATGATAGATAGATAATCCAACAAAGTGTGATTACATCTCAAGATCAACCGCAACCCATGAATGAAAGGAGATTACCCCATCAAGGTGCTAGAAATAGCATCACCGATCAAGGTTACCCTTCCGACGGTGTCTTCCTTCTTCTCCACTTGTGGGCTCCCTCCAACGGAATGAGAGACTCAAGCACTCCTTCATCAAGGGTATACGCCATGGTCATGAAAATTTCCTAGGCGAAATTCTTGTGGGTTTTTGCCGACACTCCGCTAGAGAATTGCACCGGTGTCCCGTTTGAAACCCAATATGTGGAGAGCTTGGTCGTCGATGTCGACGTTTGCTACAAGCCTCTACTTAAGGCGAGCGAGCTTCTTCTCCTCCTCCGTCATGATGACATACCCCTCGGAATACCGCGGAGCATATGGAGGTGGAGCGGATGATCGTGTCAAGTGGTGAGGTTGGACGGGTGGCTCCTCCATATGTTATTGAAGTTTGGTAAACCTAATAAACGAGTTTTGTGTGGCCCTCATGCCACCAAGGAGAAGAGTGGTTCCTCCTTAGTGGTGCCGTGTCCTCCTCCATACTCCAAGGAAACTCAGAAACCGAGTGCCTCCTCGAAGAGGTTGTCGATGATGGCTTAGACGACGATGATCCCTTCTTCTTCGGTGAAAAGACTTGTAGTTTTCTTCCTTGATTGCAGCACTCTCCCTCACAAATAAATATCCGGGGTTTTCACCCGGTAACAAGGTACACAAATATTATTTTGGAGTCCGGACTTTGAGTGGATTAAGGATGTGGATTTTTTTTTTTTGAGCTATCAAGCTTGGGAAGGTTGGCTATGTCTACGGAGGTTTTGAGCACACAAACTTGAACACACAAATAAAGGAAGGAGAGGGAGGCTTGCCCGCAAAAAAAACGGGAGCCGGGGGGGCTCCTTATGTAGGTGAGGCCGGCCTCGGTGCTCCTCCCCGTCTCGTCTTTCTTCCAAAGCACGATCATTTCACCTCTCGCAACTTTCCCCGCTCGCGTGCTCTACGAGTTGCACCGCCCAAACGCTCTCGTCCACTCCTTGGTCCTTCCACTTGATGCTTCATGTTTTGGGTTATGTCCATGCTCCCTAGCTCCATTTGCTTCACATGCCACCATGAAATTCCTACAAAGTTGATGCTTGCTGCCCACCATGCTTGTCCTTTGCATGTGGAATTAGTGAAAGTTGATGAAAGGGAATCCAATGGTGCATGCATGATTACTAGATTGCCTCCCTTTAAGGCTAAGCACTCCTCTAATTTCGAAATTTAAAAAAATATTTTTCAGAGCCATGCAAGTGCTCGAACATAATTTTAGAGAAGTTTTTAAACCATTAAAAACAAATGCAAGTCGAAAATATTTTTTTATTACGTCGATTTCGGTCTCACCGGTATAGTTTGCCTTCATTGGTTGAGAGCAAGCTTTTCCCGGCTTGATCATAGGGGCATAGGTTTAGGTCCTAATTTTGATTAGATGAGAGAGATTTTGAATGAAATAAAATTAAGTGAGGCTTAGAAAAATTCTAATCTTAGAGAAACCAAGGATATGGATTTTTAAACCAACCAAAAATCAAGTTTCTAGGTTCACGCGAGTCCTACCACGTGCTGAAAATTAAATAACATCTAGATACAAGTCGTGGCTCTACTCGAGTGTTTTTAGCATGAAAAACAAGTCAACCACAGCACCATAATGAGGGTGAAGGGTTGAGTTTGGTTCTGAAATTTTTCTTTTTGGTTGCGGTTTCTCGAAAAAGAAGCAAACAATCACATAGGATGGTTCATGTAAAGGGTTTATGATCAAGCAAAATATTCAACCAAGAATTATGTCTCTAATATTGTTCAACCATTCTAAGTCTAAGGTTTTGCATAGTAAAATTCAGAACTGAATTATATTTAAAAAGACCTGAAAAACCTGGAATCGGGTTGTCCTCCCGGTAGCTTATTCTTGACTCGACGAAACGGGTTGCCTCCCGCTTAGCGCTTCGTTTATAGTCCATGGCTAGACTTCTTCACTTGATTACTCCGGATCAACGTTCTTTGTGGGCGTTGCAATCTTGGGTACCCACTTTGGCTTAGTCAATTTTTTTGGTCTTCACGGTGCCGGCTTTGTCCTTTGGTCTTGACGGATGCAACATCTTCCTTGTGGCTCGGCATCTCGAACTCCGGTCCTTCGGTCGTGATCTTCATGGTCTCTAGTGTGATCCTTCATCTCTCCCGAATGAGTTTGAGTAGCCTTCGCCGTCTTGGGACCTTGGAGTTGTCTCGGATATTCTTCTTTGTCACCATCGGGCGTCCGGCAAATTGTCCCACTTGCGTCTCTAACATCTTTCACGATGAACACCCCGCATGTGGATCTTGCCTTGGCAGCCTTTAGGTGTTGAGCTTCTTTCTCCATCTCCATCTTCTCCATCCTCGTTGATCTTGAACGGCCTTCCGGCGTCTTGACTTGGAGGTGGTGATTCCCTTGGAGATTTTGATGGTCCTTCGAGCTTGTGTTGCACGTCACCTTTGCCCGTAAAGTTTTCCCGGATCATCCACAAAAAAGTTTTGGGTTTCTTGGAGAGGTAGCCAACCAACTCCGGTTAGGGTTAGTGATAAAACAAAAATCTAACAAAAGAAAAATTGGGATTAATCAAAACTAGATTAGATTGACTCTTTTTTTTTCGGGATGATCAAACATAAGAGATGCAAAAGAAAATCAAAAGAAAAAACTGAAAGATAAGCGATACTAGATCGGATCTTGATTGCTTGTTCCCCGGCAACGGCGCCAGAAAAAGGGGCTTGTTGACGGTTAATAGTTGTATCAAAGTTCGTTTGTGACTTGCAAGCGGACAAGTCTCCCGTCGTAGTCAAGGGACCCTTCTTCCCTCGAGTGGTGAACCCAAGGTATCGAATCCGTGGAACAATGTGCAACGCAAGGATTCAATCTAGTAAAGCAAGGTAAGCTATCTTATGAAGGTAATTTGCATCTAATCTACTAACTCATAAAGAAAACGAATCTAATCTAATCTACTAAAGAGGTAACAAGAGAAAGCAAGAGATAACCAATCTAGAGAATCTAGATCATGCTTATGTTGTAGCTCCAAACAAGATAGATGAAGATAGCAAAGCGAATCTCATTAAAAGCATCTTTAAATCGTGGCCTTCCCATCCGACTCCGAAAACATCCGCCTTTCGAGACCCCCGTTCGTCACAACGTATCCCTATTCATGCGGGGAGCTTAGGGCGAGTTCGATAGAACAAGTTGAAATCACTTGGCCGGTCCGGTATGCACCTCTAGCCACCGCGGCTACAAGAGCACCCTATGTAATCTATCTTAAGTATAGATCGTAGAAGAAGCAAAACCAAGAAGAAAACAAAATCATCGAGAAGGCACTTGATCGCTAGAAATCGAATTCACTTACAAACTTCACCATGAATGATTACATGAACAAGATCACCTCCGGGCCCTTCCTCGATCTTGATCCTCGCTCCGAGCTCCGACGTGGTCTTCCATGCAAGGTTCCCACGTCGGCCGGGGAAACCCTAGACAACTAGCACGACCCTCATCTTCAAGTTGGTGTCCCTCAAGCTTCTCTCGCTCCTCGGCGGCGGAATACGACTTCCTCTCTCGCGTGGCTCTCGGTCGGGGGACTATAAATAGCCCGATTGGCGGCTAGGGCAAAGGGCGACGGTTTTGGGCCCAAAATGGGCCTCGGGCCGACCGGACCGGGCCGGCCGGCCCGGGCCCATTTTGGCCCAGCCCCCGCGGGCTCCTTTGCCCGAGGTCGGTTCCCTTGCTTCCCGGATGCTTCCCCTTCGCATGTAGGTCCATGTCGTCGGTTTCTCTCCGAATTGGACTCAACTCCTTGTCTTGCAAGATTCAAAGCACTTTTCCGGTCGGGGTCCCCCGGAGTCCGTCGTCTTCTCGGATCAAGTCCCCCGGCTTCTTGGAGTTAATTTTGCTTCATTGCATGACTTGTTCAGGACTTCAAGGTCTTGTCATGAGGTGCTTGATGAACTTATCCCGAAAGTCTTGCATTCAACACTAAAACCCCGCGTAAACACATAACTCCAAAACCGACATGCACAAGTGAACTTGTTATACCACGGGGGTTAGTACCAATGAATAAGATACAAAAGTTATGCCAACACCGAAGGTAAACTCATGGCTAGGTTGACGGATTTTCACCGTCAACAACGCGAGACGAGACGACATCGACAACCTCGAAGAAGCTCGCTGCGCCGCCCTCGTCCAATCAGCAAGGTACCTGGAGGGTATCCGACGCTACCATGATCGCAACATCAAGGAACGCTCCTTCAACGTTGGAGATCTTGTCCTCCGCCGTATCCAGAACACGGAAGGACTCCACAAGCTCAGCTCCCCCTGGGAAGGCCCTTTCACCGTGGCTAAGGTGACCGGGCCGGGCTCCTACCGCCTCCAAACACTTGAAGGCGAAGACGTCAACAACTCGTGGAACGTCGACCAACTCTGTCGATTCTACGCCTAGTCTACACGACTACTCTGGGGTTCAAGTCTACACGACTACATCGACACCCCTCGCCGCAAGCGACCCCCCGGGTCCTGGCTCCAGTCTCCGGACTACTCCCCTCCAGGGTCCAGCCCGCGCGGCTACCCACGGACCCTGGGCTGCGACGAGCGTCAAGGACTCTAGCAGCGGTCTACCAAGAGACCACACTCCAAGATCCTGCCTGCGCGGCTACTTACGGATCTGCGATCCAGCCTACACGGCTACCTACGGATCACTTGCTGCAAGCGGCTACCCGCTCCAGCGCCACTTAGCTGTAAGCGGCCTCCGGGTCCAGGCGACTACCTTGTAACTACGTCCCTGGCCACCCAAGTGTCATTCTTCAGTAATAAAGTTTGATTGTTCATCAACTTATTTACTGCCTACTCCCCACGACGGGACCACTAAAGTCGAGTACTACTACTCGCACCTATTCCACGATGGGCGCTCCGCACTCTGAGATCGCGGTTACGAGTACTCATTGCTGGAAAAATTTATTTCATTGATACTTGATACAATTCATTACAATTGTTTCCCTGTACAACTATGGCTACTAGCTACCTATTACAGGGCTACTGGAGGTTCAGCTTCTCGGCTACCTGCTCCGCGATGGGAGCCATCTGCTCCAGCAGCTCTGCATACTGCTCATCGGAGCAGTTGGCGGCTACCCCGCCGGTGACCACTTCCACTGGAGCCTTCGGGAAGTACGACTTCATGAAGGCCAAGACTTGTCTTGGGATCGACTTGGCCATATGCTTGACGTAGGCGGCCAACCGGCTTGGTACTTCACGAAGTCGATCCACCAGAGGAGCGATCTTGGGGCCGCCCGGGTGCGGCACCAGGAGCCTCGCGATCGGGAGAGCGGCTTCCTCCAACTCCCTCAACTGGGCCCGCAACGCCTCACAGTCTTCATTCAATTTCTGCAAAGATTTGTAGCAGTTGACGAGATCCCTGTCAGAAGCAATCCGCAGCTCCATGTGCTTCTCGCACTCGAAGGCGAGTTCCTTGTAGTCGAGCTCGAGTGCTTGTCGGGCTTCCTGCTCCCGGTAGAAGAGGTTCTTCATGCTCACCTCCGAGGCCTTCAGCTGCTCCACCTGGCCCTCAAGCTCTGCAACACAGCAACGCAACAGCGGGTCAGATGCTTCTCGGCTTCCAACAAGTACTCGACAAGTCGAAGGATATACCTTTATTCTTGTTGCGGAGGCCCTTGTTCTTCCGCACCAAGTCGTCGCCCTTCGCCTGCAACTCCATGACGTCGTTGTGATACTTGGCGAAGGCGGCGTCGAGCTTTGACTGCATGGCAGCCGCGTGTTTCCGCGACTTCACGAGCTGCTCCTCCAGGGCCTCGGCTCGGAGCACGGTGTCGCCGTAACCCTGCAGCAGGTTCGACTTCTCGCGGGATCGCTCCGCGACATCCTGCACAAGACAACTCAAGTCACGAAGAGTACTCAACGACAAAGGATTGACTACTCTAAGGCTACGGCCACGTACCTTCATCCATTGCTCGGCTTGACGGATCGCCTCCAGCTGCTTGGCTACCGTCGCCGGCTCGACGAGATCGTCCGCCAGAAGTTCTATCCCGCCGCGGCTACCCGAGGTAGCCTCCGTCATCGGCGCAGAGCGGATGGGTCCTGCGTCCTGGATCTCAGGGGAGCGGATAGCCACCTCCAGAGCAATCTCTGGCAACGTGGTGACCGCCTCTCCCCCGACGATCTTCTCGACGACCTCTGCCATAGGCTCGGGGGCTCCTTCTGCAGCCTCTGGGGCCTCTGGTGTCAACTCCCGCATTGTCACCACCTTTAGCGCCTGACAACAAACCAACACGCGCATCAGTGCCTACGACTACTCATCCTGGAGCTCGCGGCCTTCAAGAAGGGTACCCACCTTCGACTACACTAGCCTCCGGCGCCGGCGCTTCGGTAGGCGGGGGCTCGGGCCGCGGCTTGGGCATCGGGAGCCGTCCCCTCGACGGGCGGCGCGATTTCTTCCGCCACCGTTGCTGAGGGCTCGTCCCCGTCCCAGGACAGATCCGTGGATTTTCTGCAAAAATATTCACGAAGGGTCGTTAGACAATATCGACTACCGCAGCAAGTACTACGCGTGAGGATATGGTACTTACAAGTTCGACCGGACGATGGTCACGGCCGGAGCACCGAGGATGCTGGCAATATCAACCAGTCCACCCTCGGCGGGTGCCTCCTCCTCCGCCCCCGCGGGTACTGCCTCTCCCACGGTGGCGGCGGCCGGCGCAGATGTCTCCTGCGCCCCTGAGGTCGCCACCTCTTCAACGGCGGCGGCCACGGGTCCTCTGCTCTCTTCTGGAGCAGGGGGCTGGCGCTCCAGCTGCGCCAGGAGTTCTTCAACAGTGGGGGCTGGACTGCGACCTCCAGCCGGTTCCCCCACCGGGTCCCACACGCCCTCGTCGCCCTCTTCGACGGGCTCCGCCCGCGGCACCTCCCCGCATACAAAGGAAGACTACTCGTCAGCGATGTACTCGAACAACGGGTACTCGACTATTTTGCTCAAGATGACTTACCTCCTGAGGCGTGGTTTCCGAGACCTTTAGCTTCTTCGTCACCCGCTTCCTGGCGGGGTTGCGCGGCTTCCGTGGCGGCGCAGCGAGGCTAGCCTCTAGACTAGCCGGAGGGTCTTGTACCAGCGGAACGTGAGGCAAGCCCGGGCGGCTAAACCTCGACCGCAGCTGGAAGCGGTCTTGCAGCGTCTCTTCGTCTTCGTCGTTGTCATCGGAGGAATCCTCCACGATGACGGTATCGTCGCCTTCACCGACTTCGCGGCGCTCCTTCACCTCCTCCTCCGCCGGGATCTCGATCCCGCTCGGTGGCGGCTGCGGCTCGGAGATGAACCGCCTTACATCATCCTGCGCAAGACACAAGACGTCAGTAACTCTACTACAAGTACTCACTACTCGACGAGGGGGGTACGACTACTCACCTCCTTGGGCGGGCGCGCGGCAGAGTACTCCTCGACTGGGCACGCCGTGTACGGCGGCATGTCCTTGAAGATGCGCGACAACCTTTCGACGATGTCGTTGTCGTCCAGCTCGCCCCCCGGCATCCGCGGCGCGTCGTCGTCACCGGTGTACTCGAAGCCCAGGGTCTCCCGAGCCATCAGCGGCTGGATCCTGCGCTTCATGAAACTGAAGGCCACGTGCTCGGCCCTCAGTCCCGCCTCCCTGAGCACTTTAATGCGTGCTAGCAGCTCCGGGAGCTGGATCCCTTCTTGCATGGTGGGCTCCGTATTCCACCACTCACGGTGCCTCGGTTGCCGTCCGCTCGGCTTCGGCGAGCCGGGGGTGGTGGTTCGTGATGTAGAACCACCTGGTCTTCCGATCCGTGTTGGAGTCGACGAGCTTGTACGCCGTGCATCGCTCCGCGGCGTCCTCCCTCGGTCGGATGCCGGCCTCTCCGACTACTCTGGGGTTGGAGGCGCTGGGCTGCGGCTTGACGCGGAAGAACTTCCGGAAGAGCACCCAGTGCGGCTTGATTCCGAGGAAGGCTTCGCGAGGGGTGGACGAAGACCGACGTGTGGAAGATGCCGTTGGGGTTCAAGTTCAGGTACTCGACGCCGTAGTACCCGAGCAGCCCTTTGAAGAAGTCGCTGGCTGGGAGTGCAAGAACGTGCTTCACGAACCGCGAGAACATCGGGATTTCGTCCTCGGGCTTCTCCATTGGATATGGGTCTCCCGCGGCGGATCTCCACATGTCAACTTCCTTCTCCCTGATGAACCCGCTGTTCAGCAGGTTCAGCAGGTCCTCCGTCTTCACCTTCGATTTCTTCCACTCGCGGCTAGGATCAGCCCGCGGTGGAGACATGGGCGGCGCTGCTCCGGTGGCAGCCGCGGCGGCCTCTTCACGGCCTCTCTTCTTCCCGGCGGCCTTGGATGCCTTGCACGGCGACGGCTTCATCCTCCAAGTACAAGGTGTCTTCACTCGCATCCGCTCGGGGGCTACCCTAAAGGCTTCGGGTGGCGATGCGCTCGGATCTACTGCGGCGGCGGCAGGCGCTGGGAGTAGATTTGCTTCAAGATTCAAATGGAATGGCTACGCTTCGAATGGGTGAAAAATCCTAAGGGTTTTGGCTTCTATTTATAAGCCAAATCGGCTCCGTAACGGGTGGCCGGATAAGTCCACGCGCGGCTGACTCAGCGGCTGCGCGTGACTCTTCGTATTCTATTAGTCGACGCGCCTCACCTCGGGGGCTCGGCTACTTCTACTCGACTACCTGGGAAGCGGCTAGTCTCAAGAGCATCTCAGGACACATTCTCCAAGAAGACCCTTCAATTCGAGAGGAAGTACTCGACTAGAGGCTCGGGGGCTCCGTGCCACGTGTCCTTCGGTTTTTCTCTCCGGATTTTTCGGGATTTTCTTGCCAAGATTTCAGATGGAACCTCAGCTAAAGCCCGCGGCTCGAGGCTCGGGGGCTATTCCATGTGAAGTGCGGTTTCGCAAATTGCACCTCCATATCAGCTCCGGCTACAAGGCAGGATAGGCAGTTTTTGAAGACCTTCGAAGGCAGTTTTCGAGGACGCTTGGGACTACTCGAGAAGACTTCAAGATTGCTCAAATATCAGCTGGAGTACATTCCAGCCTCGGGATGCTTCGACTACTCTTGAGGACTTTGACTTGCAGCACTCGGGGACGCTTGGGAACTGCTTGTTGAAGCCGTCAAGACTACTTGAAGCTATCCTTCTCGACTACAAAGTACTCGGGGGCTTGTCGTATGGACCTCCCTGGGCCCACTACCTCGGTGGGTACCAGGACCGACTACTCGGTGGGCCCCTGGGACTACCCGGCTTGCGCTACACGGCACCTGAAGGCGTGGAGCACAAGGACTACACAGGAGTAGTAGTCGGTTAGGGAGCTGTACATGTTCCGCACTGTATAGGGGACTCCTAGACGTACTCGACTAGTACTCTCTCCCTATTCCAACTTGTAACCCTGCCTCCCGGACTATATAAGGCGAGGTAGGGACCGGTCACCTCATCTCATCCAATCCCCTACAACCCACGGCGCACTATTGCACCATCTTGTAATCGTGCCCTATCAATCCAGAGCTACGCAGCATACAGGACGTAGGGTATTACGCACCTCACGGCCCGAACCTGTCTAAATTGTGTGCCACGTGTCTCTTCCTTCGAGTTACCGATCTCGGCGAGTCACAATCATCTACTTCGGGTACTCCCCGTAGTAGGTTGCCGGTCTAAAACACCAACAGTAACCTCCATCCACACACCCCTAAGTGATGAGTATGTATCAGCAATAAAATGGTTTATGAGGTGGTTTTGTACTTTTTTCCCTTCTATTGTTTTTACATATTACTATACTAAGTGGCTGCAGTTGTCGTATACAGTGATTTTTTTAGAAGGAACATGTATTTATCTCAACGCATTACACCGATCTGTTCACAAACAGGATCCGAAAGAAAAGAAAAATTACAAAGAAGTTTAAAACTCCTGTTCATCTTCCTCGAAGCCTTCAGCGATCCGTTTGTCACCACCATCGAAACCGCTCCCCAGTCATCGTTGGGCACCAGAGCCAAACTCCACAACGTGGAGGCTGCAGAGGAGGGCTTACTACTAAGCAAATCAGCCGAGTACGCTGCCTCCTAGGCGTATCGGCCAACTACCCACGACACGTCCTTCGTTTCTATCGCGGCAACCCAAGCAATGCTCAGATTTCCTCTAAAGATCATCTTCCTTGAGATTAACAGGGTCAACAACATCATCACCTGAAGAAGGCAACGATGCGTCGGTCCTCGACTCCTGGACAGGTCTCCCCAGCCTCCCCGTTGATGTCGAAATAGATCGCCATCGGAGAACGGAAGAAGCTGGGAGAAATTATTCCTCTGTAGCGTCGTCGCTTCTGCATCACCGGCACCGCCAGGAAAACCAAGCCGCAGAGGAGCCACGCTCCTCCGGCAAAACCTAACTCCACCGTCGAGCATCGACGGCGAGTAAACCCTAGACCTAGTTGGACTCGACTAAAACCCTACGAAGACCGTAGATCTGTTGAAGAGATGGACCCCACTCCTCTACCACCGGCAGCAAGGCCAGAGGCGAGCAAAAGGGGGCCGCAACGGCGGCGCCCGCGGAGTCGCCCTCGGGCGGATGGGGCGTCAAGGGGGATTTTTTTGCATGGGTTGCGAACGAAGGCAACACGTGCACGTGGCCCTTTGTAATAACAGAGGAAGTGTCCGGATCCAATGCATCTCCCTGTTATTCGATTAGAAGTCAACTGCGCCTACTTACTTTATCAAGTGACAAATTACCTAGTAGAGTACAAAGTACGGTAGGGGAGCAAGCACCCGAGAATGACCGAAACATGTAGTCGTGACCGTGCACATGCACCAAACTGAAACAATGTGTCATGTGCGTGGTCGATGGTACGAGTCGGGAAAGCTGCGACTCTGTTTGCGCGCCTACCGTTTTGCAACCGGTCGAACAAGCTTACACCACTGTAACACCCTAAAATTCCATCACCAAATTAATGTAAGCAACAAGGTGTTTTAGATTTTATTTTCTAAGGATTAAATAAATTATCAAATAAATTTGGCCTTTAAAATATTTAAATATCATTTTAATAATTTAGAAGCAATAAGTGCTTGTGCATCATGATTTGAATGCATGGTTTTATTATGTTTTTGTGTGAAGTTTTAAAAGCATTTAAAAATGTTTTGAAAATCTTGAAGTGTTTTTGAAAAGAGTTCAATTTCAAAAGTTTGAAATGTGAGTTTGAAAAGGTTTAAAAAAAAGAAAGAAAACTTCCCAAACCCTCTCCCTCCCCTCTCGGCCCAGCCCAGCAGCCCTCCTCCCCCTCCCTTTCTTTTTCCAGCCCGCAGCCCACTCTTTTCTTTTCCCGCCGGCCTCTTTTCTCTACCGGACCACTCTCCTTTGTTTTCACACGCGGCCCAGTTTCCCCGAGGCCCAACTCACCTCTCCTCTTTCTAATCAGCGGCCAACACCTGGGACCCGCTCGTTAGCCCCTTCTCCCACCTCCAGCACCCTCCCCTGCATCACAGCCAGCGCCGCCGCCGGCCGTTTCTCCCTGTCTCCCGCGCCTCCCCTCTTCAATCCTCACCTCTAATACGCAATTAAGTCTCAGCTTCACTCCTCCCTCCTTTACTCCCTTCCGTTTCCCCTAATCAAAGCCTCCTCCCTTGATGGCAATCAAGGCCGTCGGTGACCTCCTGGCCATTGATGGCCTTAGCTCTTCCGGCCGACGCTCCTTATCTTATAAGGGTCGTGATCGAGCCCCTGCCTCGCCCTTTCCGCACCCGTGCACACCCTGCACCGCTATCCCCTCTCGCGCGCGTCATCGCTGATCGACCTCCGTCGCCGGGCCATTGCCGACCAAGCCGTCGGTGGAGTAACCCTTTCACTCTCCCTGTTATCTCTCTCTCTCCATCGCGAGGCGCTCACCCGTGGCCTCTCTCTGTACCAGGACTACCCCCCCTCGCCACTGGACCGAGCCGCAGACGGAGTGCCGCCGTCGTCTTGAACCTCCAACCGCCGCATCGATCTCCCTCTGTATCGCCTTGTGGATGCCATCGTCTTCGCTCGAGGCTTGTTTGCGTGGTGAGAACCCCCGCCCCCTCCCTGGATTTCTTGTGCACCGAGCCGTAGCACTGGACCGGCATGCCAGGGTTGGCCGCGCCGCCCCCTCGCGGTGCGAGCAGCCGTGGCCGCCCGAGACACCTCCCTGTAGCCCTGGTTGGGTTCGTCGTACTCCTAGCTCTGCGTAGGGCCCAACCGCACCCCAAACCGTGGTCCCTAGCTCGAGAACACCGTCTCCGGCGAGCCTCCGGCGACCAGGGCCTCGCCCACGTGCGACCAGGGCCGTCCGATCGGCGCGGACGGTCCAAATTAAATCAGGGGCGTACCCCTTAGATCGGTCCACGGTGGGCCGGGTCCACCGCGCCTGTTCACGGCCGCGCGTCAGCATTGCGTCAGCCTTGCGTCAGCGCCAGCCAATCACAGTCCGCCACGTGGCACACCCTCAGCCCCTCCGCCGGCTGCCTTGGCAATTTTGCAAAAAGAACCCCCAGTTTCCGGAATTCACAACCATACCCTTCCACCTAAATAAAAGCCTTTCAATCGGGTCCTTTCTATTATGCTTAAGCTTTTGATCTCTTTAGTTTTCATGTTCAGCAACCCACCCTTGACCTTTTACATGTTATACCTCCTAGTTTCACACATAATTATGTTTAGGTCCCTGAAAACTTGCAGAAACCCTTCCTAAACTTCCAGATATTCACAATTTAGTCCCTGAATTTTGTTTTAGCCATATCTTTTCCGTCTTAGCTCCGTTTTAAGCGTTCTTGGTGTCCACGCGACCGTCTTTTCAAGCCTGTCAGTTTTGGAATCTTGTTTTGGCCGTATCTTTTGCGTTTTAGCTCCGTTTCTACCGTTTCAAGTTGCGTTAGGCTCATATCAACTAAAACTACGTGATAGAACCAATGTTGTACATGTTTTTTGTTTTATAATTTATTTAAATGTTAAAATATGATTAAATCTTATTATGCATGCTTTTTCTAATTAAAATCTAGCTAGAGTTTAACACGTGTTTTCATAAGAAACTTAATATACTTAATATTAGTTAAATATTTCTTATAATTAAAAGCTAATTAGATGTGTACCTTGGTTTTTATAATCAAACTTAATTTGAGTAATGATTATGCAATTTGCTTCATAAATAAAAGCAATCTAGGTTTATCTCGAGTTTTCTTAATTAAATTGTTAATTTGATTAATATGAATATAAATGTGTTTTTTTAAATTGTAATTTGATTAGAATAACTTGAAATATAAAAATAAGCGCCTAGATGCTTGTACATGCTTCTTTTAAATGTATAATTTGCATAAATCATACTTGAATATTTATAAGTAAAATTTGACTAGGCTTATACCGTCTTTTAAATACAGATATAACTTGCTTAATTATTAATAGGGTATTTCTTTGAAATAACCTATACACATAACTTTATTTAATTAAAATATACCAAGCACATAGCTAACTCTTGTTTGTGATCATCCAAATCTTCCGATAGTTCCTAGTGCATTTTTGTTCGCGTTCCTAGATCCAACCCTCGTCTTCTCTTTAAGCTTTTCATGCTTGGTGTATTGTTTTATTTATTGTATGTTTTTCTTGTGTGCTCGTAGACATCGTGCCAGTTTCAAGTGAGCAGTCAGTTGGAGTGGATCAAGAGCAAGTGTTTGAAGAAGAAGAACCCCAGTGTTTAAGCAAGGAAGGCAAGTGGACTTCTCCCCCTGCATATTCTATTTTTGTCCCACACAACTTGCATGATAACTAAGCTTACTTTTAATTGTTGTATTGCATAAATTGAATGGGAAAATCACCTTTTTAAGGACATGACTAGAAATTTATCCCTACTACCTTGGTCAACCCTTTTAAATAAATGTTTTGGGTAGATGATGCTTAGTTGCTATAACTTGGGATGGTTTAAATTAATCTTTTTGCAATATGATAAATGTTGATCATGATAACCTTTGGTGATATATTTATATGTGTGTGCTTATGGTTAATAACAAGATCATATAAGATTTAATCGGAACATGGAGAACCACCCAGGAAAACAGTGCAACCACAAGACATATGGCTCTGTCTTGGCTAATTAATTAGGGAAGTCTTGTGTGGCTATTAGCCTTAGTAGCTTGGGGTACAGAGGAATGCTTTTATGACTCTTCTACTCTTGACAGGTTTTGGAACAGAAGTGCTTTTCTAGGCTTACCTGGTCTGAGGGTAGAGAGAGGGTACGAAAGATAGCCTCTAGGCGTGCTACTATGGACTAATACACATAGGAGGACTCTTTGTAAAGGCCTCGTAGCGTCCCTATGCAACCACACCTCGGAAGTGTGGTATTGTGCCTACTTTTGCACAACATGGTTGGGTTCAAAGTTCTTCGGAACTTTTACGTGACTTGTGGTGAAAGTGTACAACCTCTCGCAGTGTAAACCGTTATAACAGCCGTGCTCACAGTCAAGAGCGGCCTGGACCCTCACATGATAATCAAACATAAAGATGGAATTAAATCGTGGTTTCTTGTGGGTTTTTTCGAGGAGATGCTTTCCTAAATGCTTAAGTGGGTTGGTATAAACTTACATCTAGTAAATAGGTGCTTGCTAATAAAAATTTGACCAACATTAAAATGCTAACCGCAGCAAACTTTAGCCTGTCCTTGATAGCCTTGCATCTTCCCCCACTTGCTGAGCTCCAACCATAAGTGTGCTCACCTTTGCTTACTCGGTGTTCAGAGGAGAACACTGGAGAAGAGTACTTCAGCGACTACGACGAGTTCTAAGGCTGGCGTGCCCCCAGTCATGTGCCTGTGGAAGATGAAGATGGAGTTACGTCTTCATAGTTATCGTTTGATCGTTGTAAAGACCGTTGAGTCTAACGTCTGAGTGTAATAAAAAGATAATGTAATGGTTTAACTCTTGTACGTTTTTATTGTTGTTTATTGATATTTCACTCATGACGTCTATCATATGTGTGTAAACTTGATCCTGGCACACATATGAGATGCATTTGATTTTCTTTGGAAAATCAGGTGTGACAACCACGTAATTGAATGTAGAACTGCAAGGAAGCAGCGGGCGGCAACGACGGGGAAGGAATTTTTTCCCACGCGGAGATGGGAAAAGTGGGCCCAAGTGGGTACACAGTGTGGGTATACACCGGGTGGGTGAGAAAAATAATTCGTTTTTGACAGAAACACTCTCCAAATTGTGATTTTTTGGTACTTCATAGTCCTTCCACCCTATCCACTTCCAAAAACATATGACGGGTGGGTCTGATGTGAGGGGTAAGGTGGACCCGATTTGGGTGAGAAAAGTTTTCAATTGTCTTCGCTCCTTATAGTATAGATTTTGCAAAAATAAATGGTCCGCCAGAAATTTTGCAGAACTATATATTTGTCGCCGTGACCCACGGCGGCAGGGGTCCTACCCCCATGCGGCACGGCGGCAGGGGCCGTGGCCCACTGGCAATGGCACATACCTCCGTAGGTCACGACGTTAGATCCCTACCGCCATGCGGCATGGCGGTAGGAGTCTACTGCCAGATGTTAGCGTGGCCTCCATGTAGCGCTGCAGGCCACGGCGGTATGTATGGACCTACCGTCGTGCGCTGCGGTGGTAGGATTTTGTTTGGTAAATTTCAATTTTTGAAGCATTGATAAAACGACGAACCATTAATACTTAATGACGAATTACAGAAACAATCAATGGCACGTGCGACACAAATACCCTAACTTTGTGTCCGCTGCTAGTCCTAACGTGCCTTAGGGAATTTAGATAAACGATTACAACATTTGTAGTCTAGTTGTAAGAATAGTACCCGGAGAACCCGAACGTCATAGACCCGCAGGAGTGCTGGGAGGGCATGTAACACCCCGACGGGGTGGAGTTGGATCAGACGGTGGCAGGGGTGGAGTTGTTGGAGGAGTGTTGTCTTTCTTCTTGTGGTACGAACAACAATAGAACTCGTCCTCACACCCGGTGTTCGTCTTCACCACCATTGGTCCAGTCACCGGTCCGTCGTCATCATTGGTAGATGTTGGATCTGGAGAAGCCAATGCCGACGTGAGTTCTTGCCTCAGGTTGAAGATCAACATCCTTGAGGTAGTTGATGTACTGTTGATACGGGTCAATAGCTGGGGATCCACCCATTGCATGAAACCGCAATTATCTGATTGTTTGGAGTACTACAGAACCCGTGATTACATTAGTAAATCATATAATGATGAAGGACAGAGGTCAAGGAGTTTTGCTTACCCATGCTCGTGAGCAATGCCAGAACTGTCGACCAGAGTTGTCCCATCTCTAATAAACCTGCATCACACAGAACTCACCGTGTGAACACCTTAGTCAGTTCACCGTTTGATTTTGTGCGTACTTTCTAACATCACACATGGATTTGAAATCTCTCTTGTCTAAGACTGGAAAATTGTTGTTGAACTTTGGATCTTGCTGGCTCCACGGTGCTGGACCGAGGGAGTCATCATCATCATCCCCAGTCCAGGAACTCATTGGTGCTTGTTGTGTTGTGAAGTGAGACAGAAGAAGAGTGCTCACATATATGTAGGCAATAAAACAGACTGGACGGTGGGCCATTCGATTCGGGACAAGAAAACAGGCAGTGACTCGGAGGAAACACACCCTAGTACTAGGTACACTGTTTGGTGCAGTGACTCACAAAAAACACACCCTATGTGTTCACTGTTTGGTGCAGTTCACAGAAAACACACTGTAGTACGAGTTTTACTGTTCGCATCTGAAATGCATCTGAAATCAAGTTCTTAAAGATACAACCCAACTCTAGAGAATGATGAAATGAAATCATAATTTTTTATGGATACAGTAGCACTCGGCGTCTAGTACTCTACATCTGCTGGGTACAACGGGGCTATTCCCCTTCTTCATAGCATCCGGCCCTGCTTCCTTAGCCCGGTGATCTCTCTCCCTCTTCCTCTCTCTATCTGCTTCACGGGCCATGGCCGCTTCACGTTCTTTGATCTCCCGGCGAATGTGAATTTCCTCCTGCTGCTCCTTACGTTTTTTTTCTTGTTTTTATGTCTCAACCATCCTTTGCCACCTCTCACATGTTGAATGACCTGTCGCCTCGACATAAAGCTTGTCTTGTTCGGACTGCTCATAATCTAGCCACTGCATAAAATCACAGAGAGGAGGTGGAGTCTTTTTTCAAAGACAAGTTAGCACATCATAAAATAGCAATGACATATTATTTATTTAGTAAGGTAGTTTGTTCTTACTTTTGGTCTAACACTGCGACATGGTGGGAGGGGGTCATGCTCGTAGTTCACGCACATGAAGAACCTCATCCCGTAGCAGTACCTGAGAACGTTGCACTTGACAAGCTTACAATTGTCACCGCAGTAGCACATAGGAGTGTGGATCCCCTTTGGCACGGCAACCTTGTCCTTCCTACTAGTGAGCAACTCCAAATCCAACTCAGGACCCGAGGAAGCCATTGAAAGCCTACAAAAAAGATGAGAAATATGATAATTCATTACTTATTTCATTTGACATTAGAGAACAATACATAACAGGATATGATAATAAATTTGACGGCAAAAATAAAACAACAAGTAAATGAAAAGGTAGTTCAATTATTACAACACGATAACATGCATAAGTTCAAATATTAGAAGACCTTGCCAGATAAAATGGTTCAAATATTACAAGATGATAACATGCATAAGTATTTTAAATATTACAACACAGTAGCACAAACAAGTACGTTCACTGCATTCCTTTGTTGTAGCGACGGTAACGACGTCCACATGCACTAGCTGAAGGTGGTGTAGAAGTGGCAGTGGAAAAGTAAGATGCTTCAGTGCATTTCTTGTAGCAGTGTCCTAGATTGTTGCACTCAGAGCATATCTGCACCTGAGTTCTATCTTCAGCCTCATCCATGTTGTTCCTAATCCTCTTCTTCTTGCGTCGACCGACACCTAGCTTGGCACATGGTTGGATCTGGATTTGGTATGTACAACACACTGTCTTTGGGGTCTTGAGTGAAAATTCCAAGATGCAGTTAACCCTCAATAGTGTGGTTCCAAGTGTCTAGAATGGTTTGCTTCAGAAAGTATTTAGGCACGTAGCGACCCCAATGCTTATTTTTTGTTTCAAGGCATGCAACAATCACATGTGAGCAGGAGTAGTGTAGCAGCAGTGGCTTCTGGCAAGAGCATGAGAATGTCTGATTCCCAATAATTGTTTTTTATTGTTATTTCACCATTCACTTTTTGTGATTTGGACTGGCAACTTATCTGATATTTCCACTGCACTTCCTCGCCAGGATCACGACGTACAGGTTGTGGGTAAGCTCTGTGAGCAAGAGCAGCCTTCTGTTTTTTGGTCAAGTACTCAGTCATCCATGTTGAATACACCTTCTGACAGTCCTGCATAGCTGCATGTGCTGCAGTAGCACGGTCAAGAAAATACTTCATTGTGCAGTATAAGAAGAACTCAATGATACCAACAAGAGGGAGAACTCTGGCACCACGCAAAATAGCGCTATAGACCTCAGCAAAATTTGTTGTCATTGTCCCATGCTTCACACCTCCCTTATCAAATAGGAGACACCATTTCTCCTTAGGCTCATTATGAATCCACTGTCTAAAGGTCTTCACAGGACGTCCCCTTCTCCTTCTAACATTTGGAGCATCTAGCCCCACGTCCTCCAGAAAAACTGGCTCTTCCCCAATGTCAGGGACAGCCATAAGGGTCCCCTAATGACCAGGGAAAACCCCCTTTTCGCAAAATAATAAAACGCAAACAAACCCACAAACCACAAATCACACCCCGCGAAATCGCGGCCCGGTGCGGAGAAGGGCCCACGACCCAAATAATCTCAGCGGCCCATCAAGCAGCCAGCCTCGGTACCCCTCAGGTGAACTTCTGTGTCGCTCGAGGGCCAGGCACGGCACCACAAAATCCCCACCCTGCTCAAGGGGCAGACGCCCCATCGAGTGAATCTCCGCCTCTCTCAAGCGGCACACGCCCCCTTGGGTGAATCTCCGCCTCGCTCGAGGGGCAGACACCCCCTCAGGCGAATCTCCGCCTCGCTCGAGGACTCCACACCCCCTCGGGTGATTCTCCGGCTCGCTCAAGGGGATGGCACCCCCTCGGGCGATTCTCCGCCTCGCTCGAGGGCTCCGCGGGCCCATGACGCCCGCGCCCACTCTCTCAACCAGAGCATTAAATGCTCTGACATGCCATGGGCACCCGGGTCAAAAGCGAATCCTCACCACGCATGCCCTCTGACACCGCCTGGGAATCATGTCCCGGCGCTGTTCTGCCAACCCTCCCCGTGAGGCCATCCCTGGCACTTTAGGGGAGCTGTGAAGGAAGGTCGGTGTCAACTCTGTGACACTGTGCCACCCACTCCCGTACGGCATGCACGCCGCACCCCTCGAAAGAGGACGGCCGAACCCTCGAAAAGGGTACGGACGCCTATCCCGCGCCCGCACGGGACAACGCCGTGACGTTGGACTAGTGGAGCGCGTCTCCTCCATCACCTCTGGCCCTGTGCAGCCATCCCCGCGCTGTGCTACCATCCCGAGCACTGCAGCACCATCCCCGGTGCTGTGGGAGCCCGGGACGACTAGACATCACCATCCCCGCCACTGGGCATCCTCCGGCCTTCCGTCAGCTACACCCTCGAACCAACAAACGGACGGCAACCAAAGCGGGAGGCACCCACACAGCCACCCTCGAAGCCGCTCCTGGGTAGGCACAGGACTCGCCACGACGCCCGCTGGGAGCGATATTCATCAAGACGACCATCAACTCCACGATGTTGTATGCCATACCGCCATGTGTAGCTTTAGAACTGTGTGGCACAATTGTAAACCGCCTCCCCTTGACCTATGAAAGGAGGGGGCGGTCCCCTGGCCACCGGGGGATGACGGATAGATGCAGCTTGCACGTTTTTCGCCTTCACCATGATATTGGTGTTGACGTAAAATCTGCACCTCACGCCAAGCACACAGCAAGCCGAACAAGCTAGCTTCACACGTGCAAAGATTCCAAGACGTGCCAGTCAATTTTTCCTGAAAATTAGCAAAAGACAAAGTAGTTAAATTCCAAAGCTTGGAACTTGCCGGGTGGTACCAGACAGTTCCATATTTGCGGCTAGAAAGCCAAGTGAGATGACATATAGCTATAAAGAGCTATCTGCCAGCAAACTAGAAATCATTCGGGAACTTCAAAGTGCAAAAGGTAACATAGCCGAATGGATGATGTAAGCATGACGATAGATTGATCTTTATTTGAATAATGATGCACGTGCGCAAAGCCATGACCGATCCTCGTGGTAATTAACATTAAACAATAAATGAAGTAAAGCATGATCATAAAAATGCAATAAACAAACATGCATAGGTCCAAAGCACTAGTCTACCGCATGTCTAGATACTTTAAGACCCGTCAGGCATGATATCAAACAAATCTATCCACCGCATGATACAACTTGTTTGAAATCGAACCACCGTCCACAAATAGATCTATCCACCGCATGATACAATCTAAATATGGAAAGCTAAAAGCATACAATATTTAAAGCATAACTTATGAACACGTTTCACTCGTGAAAGTATAACCGAATACGGCTGAACAACCGAATCGGGGTCCATGAAGAAGGAACGGGCATTACCAAATAAGATAAATCTATCAGATTGAATCGAAATCTAATCCACTGGATGACTAGCTCCAAAACAACCCAAAAACCTGCATCTACCGCATGATACCCAGCTCTTTCAAGATTTATACAAGATTTAGCAAGCTTGAACCCGCAACACGTAACAACCTAGATCGATTCGGTTTCGGCTATCAGGGAGCATATGATCCACGTGCTATTTAAGCCAAGGGTGTGAACTCGATTCGCATAAGGATCATCAAAAGAGATAAAGCCGATCCAAACCAATCTAGATTGGGCAAAGAAGTGTTACATGAATTTAAACATAAAGTGTTGACGGTGTATTTTGGTGCACCTAGCATGTTCATTACACTTTGGTTTGGATTTGATTATTGAACTAACCCGCCACTAGGCATGCTAATCATATAACAAGTTCATCTTTGTGCATGCATTTGGAAGTGTTGTGTTTATGTAGGAAATCATGGACATAAAGGACGGATTTGCAATAAGTTCAAAGGAGCATTCATGGAGTCTTGTTCGTGTTCATGAGTTCGCTGAAATTACTTCCAATGGTGGTGAGGACCGAAGTGTTACGAGGAACACCCCCGAGGGATTGAAGCGTAAAAGGTCAAACTTCATGCAAAGAGAGTCTCCATCTTGATCGCGAGGATAACGGCGTCAAAATCATCCAAGTGGAGGGGGCGAAGTAGATAAGTGCACGAGGACCCACGGAGCAAAAAGGGCGACCGAACCGGGCCGAAATTGGGCACCGGGCCGGCCGGCCCGGTCGGATCGGCCCGGCCCACTTCGGCACCGGTTCGGTCCCGTTTTCCTTGCCCTAGAAGGATCTTCGACCCTAAAACCCCCGACGCGCCGCCAACGGAGGAGAGGAGTTTATTCGCACCGAAGGCCATCTACAAGCTAGAGAGAGAGGAGGAGGATCTCTCGGGCCGGAGATCAACCACCTCGAAGGAAGCACCCTCTCGTGGAGAAGGAGGAAGACACCGGCGGAAGGGAAACCATGATCAACGGTGCCATGATCAGCACCTTGATGGGGTAATCTTCTCATTCGTCCATGGGTTGTAATCGATCGTGAGATGTAATCGCACTTTGTCGGATTTTCTATCTATCATCTTGTGTTGAATATACTTTAATGCTTAAGGCTTGCAACCGTGCCATAGAGGGAGTAGAGCTCCAATGCTTCCTTGGATCCATTCAATACACCGTGGCCATCAAAGGTCTAGTCATGAATACCTTCGCGTAGTGACAGTACGAGAGGAGGGAAAGGGCGAAACCGTGGTCACAACCCCGATAGATTAGATTGGTTTTTCATGTCTTTAAGCGATTGCATGCTCTAGTATCGTAGACCCGTGGGCGAGTGTCTTCTCTCTTGATCGTTTATCATTCTCTCTAGTGAGTTTAGTTGTTTTTCTAGTATAATAGTAGTTAGGGTTTTAGTAGCTAAGTGTGTCGTTGTTGATCGAACGCTTGTAATCCCCTTGCTCCGCGGATTGACAAGAACCTTGGGAATCCCGTGGTGAAAAAGGTGTGGGGTCCGTACGCTTGCGGATCGTAGAGGGATACGTCTTTTATCCGTCAACAAGCCCCTTTTTCTGGCGCCGTTGCCGGGGAGCAAGTTAGTTTACATCGTTTGATTTGCATATAACTTAGTTTTATATTTTAGCTTATCTTTTATTCGCTATATCTAACATATATTATCAGAAAAACACTTGTTTCTTTTTTGTTTTTGTTTTTATCTTATTGTCTAGATGGAGTTCGTTAATCAACCCGTGGAAGAACCGGAGAAATCATTAAGGGATTACGCTAGCCCTCGATGTGAAGACATAAAGGTACAAGAGTCGGATTCGAAGCTCGAAGCGACCAAGTATGAAATTAAAACCAAGATCATGAAGATGGTGGCGGAAAACCCATTTGAAGGGATGGTTGAGGAGAACCCATATAGACACATAAGGGATTTCACGACAATATGCAACACGGTGCGTCAAGAAGGAGTTCCCGATGAATGGTTCAAATGGAATCTCTTTCCCTACTCACTTGCCGGCAAAGCAAAGACATGGTATTCGGTTGCATCCTTTGAAGTTGAAGGCAATTGGAACAAGTTGACAAAGAAGTTTTGCGAGAAGTTCTTTCCAATGAGCAAGGTTCAACATCTAAGGAGGCAAGTGATCAATTTTATGCAAGGAGAAGAGGAAGGGATAGACCAAGCCTGGGAAAGGTTTAATGAATTAATCGAACAAGGACCAAAACTCGGCTTCACCGGTGACGTACTCTTGCATACATTTTTCTTTTCCCTAACCCCTAGTTGCATGCGACACGTTGAAATGTGTGCAGGTGGGGATCTCATGGAGAAAACACTCACGGAAGCCGCCCAACTTCTACAAAAAGTTAGCAAAGCGGCTGCCATGCGAAGAGATTGGGAAACAAGACTTGCGGAAGAGCCGGAATTTAATTCAAGGAAGAAAAAGCTTGCTGATTTTTCTAAAGAGGCAACCCCGGAAGTCACAAAAGAGGAGCCAATCATGGAGAAGCTTGAACAAGAACACATCAAGTCAAGAACTACACCAAACGTCGACTTCGTCGCACCAAATGAGACAAACAAGAGAAGCATGTCAAGCGCGAAGCCACTAAGGGAGTTCGAGCCAATGGATTGGGTTCCTATTGATTACGGAGAAGTATTCGACAAGAGAAGACCGTTCCCTAATCAAAAGGGAATGGCAAGAGCATTGGAAGTGGATTTCCCACCGGAGAGGAAAGCTGAAAATTCATACGACCTCGAAACCACCGGTGAGATTTTTGAAAAGCTCTTTGGAGATGATGTGGTGGATCCGGAACATATTGCCGAGGTGAAGAGGATCATGGGGATCAAGCCCGAAGCATCACCATACGCCCGCCTTGCTGAAATTTATTCGATCGGATCCGAAGAAGAAGAGAAGATGACGCCGCACTTGAGTTGCGAGATCAACGGAGTTCAATGCAAAGCCTTATGCGACATCGGAGCCCAAGTAAGTGTTCTATCTTCTAAAATTTACGATAAAGTTCAATACCACAACCTAGACTTAGCTCCAACTTCAACGAAATTAATCATGGGAGATGGTAGAACTATCAAACCTCTAGGTATTGCTTGCAACATGAAAGTAAAAATCTCTAGAAACTATATACCAACCGATTTCTTTGTTATTGATGCTTACCATGGTAATTCTGATCATATAATCTTAGGTAGGCCTTTTCTTAAGTTGGTTGATGCCGTGTTAGATGCCGGAGAAGGCAAAGTAACAATGAACCTTAATGGAACAAAGTACACATATAACTTTCTTCGTGCCTCTAAACACCTTACTCCTTTTCCTCCCGAAGATGAAGAAATAGAAGAGATAGATAGTCTTTGTTTTGTTGAAACCCTTAGAGACCCGCTGCAAAGAGCGTTGGAAAATCAAATGAGTAGTCAACAAGATGAAGAACTAGAGGAAGCAACAAAAGGCTTAGAGCCGCATGATGGTAGCGTGGAGGAAGAGAAGTTCGAAGACATAGGAGAAATCAAACCCGAGGAGCCACAAGTGCCCGAAGTAGACCTTAAACCTTTGCCCAAGGGACTAAAATATGAATTTTTGGGGCCGGACAAAACTTATCCAAATCATTGTGAGCGACGAGTCGAGTCCCGAAGAAAATGAAGCGTTGCTGATTTTATTAAAAAAACATAGGAAGGTGATTGGATATTCAATTAACGATCTCAAAGGTATTAGCCCAGCCTTTTGCACTCATCGTATACCAATGGAAGACCAATGTAAGCCTGTAGTGGACCATCAAAGGAGGCTAACCCATGCCATGCGAGAGGTAGTGAAGAAAGAGGTTATCAAGTTACTTGATGCCGGAATCATCTACCCGGTTCCACATAGCGAATGGGTGAGCCGGTACATTGTGTACCGAAGAAAGGAGGTTTAACCGTGGTGAAGAATGAGAAGAATGAATTAATACCGCAAAGAACCGTGACCGGGTGGCGGATGTGTATTGATTACCGTAAGCTTAACAAAGCGACGAAGAAAGATCACTTCCCCCTACCGTTCATAGACGAGATGCTCGAGAGGTTAGCAAACCACGCTTATTTTTGCTTTCTCGATGGATACTCGGGGTTCATGCAAATTCCTATTCACCCGAAGATCAACATAAGACAACATTTACGTGTCCTTACGGAACGTTTGCATATAGGAGGATGCCCTTCGGCCTATGCAACGCTCCGGCCTCTTTTCAACGTTGCATGATGGCCGTGTTTTCGGAATTCATCGAAGAAATTGTTGAAGTGTTTATGGATGATTTTTCCGTTTACGGGAAGACGTTCGTGGATTGCTTAGCAAATTTAGAAAAGGTCCTTACAAGGTGTGCGGAGGTAGATTTGGTTTTAAATTGGGAAAAATGCCACTTCATGGTTAAGCAAGGCATAGTGCTCGGACATGTTATATCCGAGAGAGGAATTGAAGTGGACAAGGCTAAGGTAGAGACGGTTGAGCAACTCCCACCTCCTACGGATATTAAGTCCTTAAGGAGCTTTCTAGGCCATGCCGGATTCTATAGAAGATTTATAAAGGACTTCTCAAAGATCACCAAGCCTTTAACACACCTTCTTCAAAAGGATGTGGCTTTCGACTTTGATGAGAAGTGTCTAGCGGCATTCGGACCTTGAAAAATGCGTTGGTGAGTGCTCCCATCATCCAACCTCCGGATTGGAGCCAACCTTTCGAGATCATGTGTGACGCAAGTGACTACGCCGTAGGCGCGGTCTTGGGACAAAGAAAGGAAGGCCGAGTTCACGCCGTTTACTACGCTAGCAAAACTCTTAGTGGGGCACAATTAAATTACGCTACTACGGAAAAAGAATTGCTAGCGGTGGTATTCGCTTTCGAAAAATTCAGATCCTACATCGTGAACTCGAAAGTCATTGTTTACACCGATCACGCAGCTATAAAGTACCTCTTGGCTAAGAAGGAAGCTAAACCACGTTTGATTCGTTGGATCCTTCTTCTCCAAGAGTTCGATGTTGAAATTCGTGATAAAAAGGGGGTGGAAAATGTTGTGGCCGATCATTTGTCTAGGATGAATCGTGGGCAAGATGATAAAGAGCCCATAGAAGACAAGATGAGAGATGACCACCTCTATAGAGTGCTTGATAAAGATACATGGATGATCGACATCATTCGAGCAATTCGAAAGATGCCCCTCGATCATCTAGATAAAAACACTCAAAGGAAGATAATTTCGAAAGTAAGAAATATTTTTGGGACGCACCATACCTCTTCAAGCTTGGCAATGATGGAGTAATGAGAAGATGTGTGCCAAGAGAAGAGAGGCTTGAGATTCTAAGGAAGTGCCACTCGGCGGAGTACGGTGGGCACTATAGTCATTTTCGAACCGAAGCCAAAGTATGGTCGAGCGGATTCTATTGGCCGGAGATGCATGAAGATACTAAAAGATATGTTGCGTCATGCCCCGAATGCCAAAGAACCGGAAACATCTCTCAAAGAAATTCTATGCCTTTGAAATACAACTTGCAAGTCGACATATTCGATGTATGGGGCATAGACTTCATGGGGCCTTTTAAAAACTCATTTGGATTCGAGTATATACTTGTTATGGTTGATTATGTATCCAAGTGGGTAGAGGCTATACCATGTCGTAAAGCTTCTACGGAGGAGTCCATCACTATGATCAAGAACGTGATTTTTCCCCGTTTCGGTACACCGAGAATCTTGATAAGTGATGGAGGAACTCATTTCACCGGAAGAACTTTAAAAGGTGCTTGTCCAAGTTGGGAATTGAGCATAGGGTCTCCACGGCCTATCACCCACAAACCAACGGACAAGCGGAAACGTCAAATAGGCAATTAAAAAGCATACTTAACAAGACCATTGAGAAGGGAGGCAAGGATTGGTCAAAGAAATTAGACGGCGCTTTATGGGCTTATCGAACGGCGTTTAAAACACCGATAGGTATGACCCCCTATCAATTCGTCTATGGAAAAGCTTGCCACCTTCCGGTTGAGTTAGAACATAAAGCCTATTGGGCGATTAAAGAGATGAACCTTGATCTCGATGCCGCGGTGGTGAAACGGAGAATTCAAATAAGCGAGCTAGAGGAGTTGAGGTTGAAAGCTTATGAAAACGCAAGCATATACAAAGAAAGAATCAAAAGGTGGTATGATAAAAGATTGAACAAAAAAGAATTCAAAGAAGGAGATAAGGTCCTCCTCTACAATTCGAGGTTTAAAACCTTCGGAAAGGGGAAATTGCAAAGCAAGTGGGACGGACCTTATGTTGTGCATTCGGTGTTCTCCAACGGAGCGGTAACCATTATGGATATAAACGGCGATCAATTTGTGGTGAATGGACAGCGGCTTAAGGTTTACTACGAACCCGACATCGTGCCCGTTCATCATGTTGACGTCTTTACCATGGAGGAAGAGCCCGAACGTCCCGCCTAGGACGAAAAACAAGGTACCAACTTCTGTAAATAATTTTTCTTTTAGCTTTCTGGAGTTTTTCGCGAAGATTACCTGGGCCAACTTTTTCCCACGGGCTGAGGACGAAAAAAATAGGGCGGTGTGCAAAAAACCGGACCGGCCCGGCCCCCGAGGCAGGGTGGGCCGGCCGGCCCAGTAGGATCGGCCCAGGCGGGGCCCGACGCCCGATGTCCCCGAATTTCGCCCGAATTGCTCCTTTTTGACTTCCTTGTTTGGTCAGAAAATTTTAAGGGAAGTGTAAAAAAGGAAAATAAGGTTCCCAGGGCTTTTCTCTCAGGACTATATATTTGGCCGAATTGGGAGCTCGAGAATCAATCCTTTCAAGCAATGTGTTGCACCCTTGTAGCAGCCATTGAGCCTCCAAAAAGCTTAGAGTTGAAGGTAGAAGCCAAGAAGCCATCGATGGAGGAGGCGATGCGATGCGAGGTCAAGCTACCCGTCAAGAGGACCGCACGTATCCGTTGCGGAGGACGTGTCCCGACCGGAGCTCTTGCATCTCGCTACCCCGTCGAAGGAGAGAAGGTCCCTACACCCGTTCGAAGGTCGGCACGTCTCCAAGGCATCAAGCGTAAGGATTACAAGGAGGTGTCGCCGGAGCCTAAGGAATATGGGGATAGCGACTACTCCGACGATCGTAGCCCGAGCTCGTGGGCGGCTGCCGGTAGAGATGATGACGATTGGGGCGAACAGCCCTATGAAAGGACTCCCGAGGGCCCCAACGGCGACGGCAACGGCGGTGGCGAAGGCGACAACAATGGAGGTGGCGACGACGGTGGTGACAACGGTGGAGATTATGGTGACGACGACCCCTTCGGATTGCATCCGGTGTGTTGTCGATTTTGCCGTCAATCCATCGCAGCTCTCTACGCGTCGGCCGACGAGTGTCTTCAAACCATGGAAGCGATGAAGCAGCGTATGGAGGACTTGGAGCGCGTAGTTGAAGATGACTACAAGTTCCTTAACCGTAACGTGCGCAAACTTTTCGGCATGGTTGGAAACATGAGAGGCAAGTGGTGCAAAGCTTGCTCGAAGTGCCATTAGATC
Source organism: Cenchrus americanus (assembly GCA_947561735.1). NCBI lineage: Eukaryota > Viridiplantae > Streptophyta > Magnoliopsida > Poales > Poaceae > Cenchrus > Cenchrus americanus. Next base: position 252,232,250 of record OX387239.1, on the reverse strand, counting down.
TAGTTTTACCCTTTGGTTTTTGTAGGATACGACGAGGACGTCGTATGTTTTAAGTGTGGGGGAGAGCTAGCTCGCTAGCCTTAGCTTTTGAACTTCAAGTTTAGGTTCGGTTTAATCTTCGTGTGAGAGTCCTAGCGTTTTAATGAGTCTTTAGTTTTCGAGTCCGTTTTTAAAATTTTTGCAAGAGTCTTAAATTAGTGCCGAGTCAAGAAAACCAAATAAAAAGAGTCTTTATATACATCTTTGTGTTTTATGTATTGTTTATCTTTATTTACTTGTTTGTTTAATCCTCGATTCTTGATATATGAATACAAGTATATGGTTTGAAAATCGTTTACCGTGGTGCTTAGTGGAATCGCTACTACTTAAAGTACCCATACCGCACTTCGATCTTGAGCTTCACATGCTAGTTGTGCTATTTTCGATGCTAAAAATTGGAGGATTTCAGTTCTGAAAATTATATTAAAACCCTTGTAATAAAGGTTAGCAAAATCTCTTTTTCCAAGTTGAGAGTATAAAAAATTCCTATCCAAAGCCAAGTTTGTTTTTTTTTCGCTCCACCATAAGTGTGATTAGCACGATGAGTTAGGCTAGGACCCTTCTCTCTTGGTGAGTTTTAATTTCGAGCAATGATCATGTCCTTGTGCTTATCTTTTGTTGCTAGCCTCGTCATTCATTCGGTAACATGTCTTTCACAACGTAAGTCGTGTACATCGCCGGATTCCATACCCAAACCTATACACCTCTTTTGAACATCGTATTCCTTGAACACAACCTATTTTCAAAGTTTCGTCTCGTCTCTAGCATGATTTATTTAAAAATTTCAGATTGTATGCATGCGAGAAAAGGGAGAATTGAAAGCTTTGAAAAGATGTCAAGAGAGAGAAAAATAAAGAGAAAAAGTATGTGTATGGAAAAGAAAGAAAGAAAGAAAGAAAAATCATATGTGAATGAAGGAAGAAAAAAAAAAGGATGAGTTAGCAATGAAGATATGAGAGGGATGGATCAAGTGAAAGAAAAGAAAAATAATAAAGTGTAAGGAAGGATGTCACGTTGATTGTGAGACGAAACTTTTACTCTATTTCCAACCATGTGCAATCCGACAACGAGGACATCATTGGTGCCTTGAAGTCACAATTTTCTTTTGCCCTTGCACATGTCCACCATTCTAAATCTTCTCATCCTTGATATCCCTACATATGGTTAATTCTCATGATCATTGGCTTTGAAAGGTAGACAACCATTAGAGGAAGTTCTTAGTTTAACAATACTTGTGTTGATTGCGCTAGCCCTACCTATAGCTCCACTTTTACATGATATGTGAGAGATTAATGGGAGGTGAGAGTTTTATAAAATTTGGTTAGGATAGCCACTTCATATGAGTGACTTAAGAGAGCTTGGAGAAAGGTTTTTGTCTAATACTTGTTGCAGGAATTTTTGTTTTGAAAACCATAAAAACCCTCCGATGGAAGCAAAGAAGTAAGTATGGCTGAAATTGAAGGCTTCGAGTGAAGAGTTTGAGTTGTGGGGTAAATCTTGATGTGGTAAAAGTTCTAAACGCCCATGTTTATGTTTGATTATCATTACTTTGTGTTTATGTATTAATGATGAAGGGATTGACTAACTTGTGAAGAAGGATAAGTGATACACGATTACACACTTTGGACGAAGTTCTTTTACGAGTACTTGCTCGAGGACGAGCAAGAGTTAAGTGTGGGGGAGATGTTGACGGTGTATTTTGGTGCACCTAGCATGTTCATTACACTTTGGTTTGGATTTGATTATTGAACTAACCCGCCACTAGGCATGCTAATCATATAACAAGTTCATCTTTGTGCATGCATTTGGAAGTGTTGTGTTTATGTAGGAAATCATGGACATAAAGGACGGATTTGCAATAAGTTCAAAGGAGCATTCATGGAGTCTTGTTCGTGTTCATGAGTTCGCTGAAATTACTTCCAATGGTGGTGAGGACCGAAGTGTTACGAGGAACACCCCCGGGGATTGAAGCGTAAAAGGTCAAACTTCATGCAAAGAGAGTCTCCATCTTGATCGCGAGGATAACGGCGTCAAAATCATCCAAGTGGAGGGGGCGAAGTAGATAAGTGCACGAGGACCCACGGAGCAAAAAGGGCGACCGAACCGGGCCGAAATGGGCCCGGGCCGGCCGGCCCGGTCGGATCGGCCCGGCCCACTTCGGGCACCGCGTTCGGTCCCGTTTTCCTTGCCCTAGAAGGATCTTCGACCCTAAAACCCCCGACGCGCCGCCAACGGAGGAGAGGAGTTTATTCGCACCCGAAGGCCATCTACAAGCTAGAGAGAGAGGAGGAGGATCTCCGGGTTGGAGATCAACCACCTCGAAGGAAGCACCCTCTCGTGGAGAAGGAGGAAGACACCGGCGGAAGGGAAACCATGATCAACGGTGCCATGATCAGCACCTTGATGGGGTAATCTTCTCATTCGTCCATGGGTTGTAATCGATCGTGAGATGTAATCGCACTTTGTCGGATTTTCTATCTATCATCTTGTGTTGAATATACTTTAATGCTTAAGGCTTGCAACCGTGCCATAGAGGGAGTAGAGCTCCAATGCTTCCTTGGATCCATTCAATACACCGTGGCCATCAAAGGTCTAGTCATGAATACCTTCGCGTAGTGACAGTACGAGAGGAGGGAAAGGGCGAAACCGTGGTCACAACCCCGATAGATTAGATTGGTTTTTCATGTCTTTAAGCGATTGCATGCTCTAGTATCGTAGACCCGTGGGCGAGTGTCTTCTCTCTTGATCGTTTATCATTCTCTCTAGTGAGTTTAGTTGTTTTTCTAGTATAATAGTAGTTAGGGTTTTAGTAGCTAAGTGTGTCGTTGTTGATCGAACGCTTGTAATCCCCTTGCTCCGCGGATTGACAAGAACCTTGGGAATCCCGTGGTGAAAAAGGTGTGGGGTCCGTACGCTTGCGGATCGTAGAGGGATACGTATTTTATCCGTCAACATAAAGTAAAAACTCAAAAAAACACGGGGTAACTTAATGAATCTATTGAATCTTGCCAAAACTCAATAGAGCCGATAACTGGCTTCAAGCTAGATCTTAGCCTACCGCATGGCTCATGATCTAACAAGAAACCCTCTTGAACCAAGCTTGAATCTACCGCATGACACTAAGCATTGTAACAAGACTACTTGCATCAGATCTAAATCCACAGCATGATACTAGACATGATACAAGGTTGCTGGTACTCACGGAGGTCGACGGATCGATGAACCCACTCGAAGAACTCGACGACACGACAAAGGACTCAAGGGTTTGGCGTAAAACCGGTTTCTATTGAGAATGTTTCCGAATGAAAATACTTACATTCAGGGTCTATATTTATACCCAGTCACAGCATGAGTTCGAATGGATTTGATGCCTAATTTATCTCTAAATGCGATCGCTTATCCATCCGTTCGTCTCTTCCGCTCGGGCCACGTCACCACGCAATCCCGCAAAATCAGCACAACAGTTTTCTTGCAGAACGGAAGCGAATTGCCGACCGCGGACTCTTCTGCCGAATTCTTCTGAAGAAACCTTCCTTCTGTCGGACGGACTCCTCACCGCGTTGGACCCACAGGTCAGAATCCTTACCAAATTTTGGTGTTAACATATGCCCCTTCAATTACGGGACAAAAGTAATTTTATTCCAGAATTGACTCCAGCCACCAACGTCTTGAATCTGTTCAACACCTATTCTCTCTCTTCGCAATCCGCCGGAATCTTCGTCTAGATCCAAACCCTAGATCACCTTTTCCTGAGCTCAAATCTTCAATGGCAGGTCAAAATCAAGCTGCTCAGGTAAATTCCTCCTCCATAAGCTTCATTCGGCACTCAACTTTTTGATTTTTTACCTGAGATTTCTTTTCTGCCTTCTTCCAGCAGGAGCTCTCCACTGAGCTTCTGATTCGCACTGAGGCCAATTTGACGTCTTATTTCCTTGGTCCTGTGGGAGTTTCTGATCCCCGCGAATTCATCGCAGCCGAATCCCAAAGAATCCCCTTCAAAGCGGCTTTAACCGAGCCTTCCCTGTGGCAGGATGCTTTCAAGAACTGGCCTTTGCCCCCAATTGCGGGCTGGAGGAATTGGTATAAGAGGATCCTTGCGGACAACAGTTCTAAGACCCAAACTTGGGACACCCTCCGGATTTCTCAATGTTTGGAGCTCTCTTTGGCCGAGACCCCGAAAAACGAAGACCTCCTGATTGCCGCCTGTCATTTTTTGTCAAATGGTGTCAATGCCTTCCTTTTTGGTCACGGCCCAATGTCCCCCACTCTGGCCGATGTATACATGATTACCGGCCTTGATATTTCAGGATCCGTGCATCCCTGGGACTACAGAGGTTCCACAAGACAAACGGGAGTGAAGTCAGGGAGTGGATATAAATTTTATATTCAGAACCACATGAAAGATGGCCCTCTTGGTGAAGTTGAATATAGGGCCTTCTTGAATATGTGGCTGTGCAGGTTCATCTTCTGTGGTAAAGCCAATGAGCCTACTCTAAATCATATTGTAATGGCTACACAATTGGCTGGTGGTAAGCGCATTCCCCTTGGAAAATACCTCCTGGGAAGTGTATACCACATGCTTCATCAAACTGTCACCCAAATGTACACCAACCAGAAGATAACATGTGTCCATGGCCCTTGGTGGTTTGTACAGATGTGGCTGCAACTGCACATGCACCAGATCGTTGGTATTGACCTCAACACCCGGTTTTTTTCCTTCATCCAACTATCATGAAGGGGAAGTTCAGGTTACCAGAGGATGCCACACCTATGGAGAAGCTGCTTCAACTGTTCCCATCAATCAGAATGTCAGCCAACTCTCTGAGCTCTTCTTCAAAGGCTTCCCCAACCCTCTCTGGCTTCCTTACTTGGACAATGATAATTTAACTCTCCCTTGTGAGTTCTCCTTTGAAGCTGGGCGCCAAGATGGAAGGTTTCTGGAAATCCTCAATATCCTCATCCATCCATGCCTTCTGCCAGCTGAATTTAGTGGAGGGAGGTTAAACCACAGCACTTATGAATACTACCAGCCAAATATGATGGCTCGACAACTTGGATGTGGCCAGATGCCCCCAAGACTATTTCTGCATGAATTCCTCAAACCCATAGAGGAAATCAAAGAACTTGCCCAATCCAGCAGGGTTTTTCAGTATGTATGCAATCCAACTGTTTACACCTGGCCCTTCACACCTACAACAGTAGCTCACCCCACCTTCAACTCTTGGTGGCAAGAATTCCATGACCATATTTTCAGTGAGCCTGTGCAATCATTTTGCATAGAACTGATGCCTGATTTTCAGCCAACTTCAGAGGTAACATGATTGCCCTTTTCCCCAAATCAGACATTTCTTCCTCTAACCATGATCTTGATTTTTTACCCGCAGAATACAGTGCCTGCCCCTCGAGCCAGGGCAATTGCTTACAATGCAGTATGCCCAATCTCAGCACTGGGATTAGATCCCCAACCTTGGCTCAACTGATGGCTAGGTATGCCACAACAGACCCAATTCTGTCCAGTATCACTGCTGACAAGAGGAAAGGCCTGTCTCTGATCGCACCTCCAATTGCCAAGAAAAGGAGAACTGTCAAGAAAGTTCTTATTGAGGTAGAATCTCCCCTTTCCTGGTCACAAGATTATCCTTTACTGATAAATTTCATCTTATACAATTTTCAGACCAGAAATCAGCAGCCTTCAGCTTCAGTACCTGCCAATGCTCCATCTACTGGTATGACTTTTATTACCCTTTTTTCAAAGATCAACACTGGCATTTACCCTTAATTTGGTATTTGCAGAAGAAACACTGGTAGATCATCCTGTGGATATCCTTGTTCCCCAACATATAAGTCCACCAAGGGCTGAGCCACCTGCCCAAGTAGAGATTTCATCTTCATCAGGGACCCAATCACCCCCTGCTCAGACAGAGACATCAACTTCACCAGAGATGAACTTTCCTATCCAACCAGAGACTTCAAGCCCTTCAAGGGTTCAATCCCCGGTTGGCCAGGCAGAAACCCCAACTTTGACAGAGGTAAATCCATCTCCTCTCCAGCCAGAAGCTTCAGAGTTGCCAGAAACTGCACCAGCACCCTCTCACACAGAAGCCTCAGCTTTGCCACGAGCACCTCCTTCACCAGTGGCTCTAGAAATCGCCCCTGAAACTGAACAAAACCCTGTTCCAGTTCAGGAAGTTAGGCATAAGGTAAACATTTGCACTTAACCCTGTTATCTTCTTTATTTCCCAACACTCCTGAATCGGCAACGTTACTCTTTCAGGATCAAGCTCCGTCATCATCAAACCCATTAATGGAGAATAATCCAACTGCCGAGACAAGGGAAGGAGGGACTCAAGCCTTGTCAGAGGAAGTACAAGAAAAGCTCAAGGAAATTTTTGCCTGGCTGCAGAGAGATGCTCGAGATCAAATCAGAGATCTCGATCATTTCGAGGAAATGCTTGGACCCATCAGCCAAGAACTCCCTGAGGACATCAAAACCTCACTTGAACCCATCTCTGGTTTGGATGTTCATTATGTAGCCATAAGACGAGCTCTGAGAAATGTGTCTTCCCGCCCGCACCGTTGAACAAAAAGAAAGCCAAAGCTGAACAAGCCGTGAAGGGAGCACAATCTCAAATTGAGAATCACAAAGGGATATTGGCCAATCTGTAAGCTACTCGTGAATTGAAAATCGCCAGAAAGGCCGTACTGGAGGCAGAGCTGAAAAGTTTATCAGCGGAAATAGAGGCTGATGACAAGAAGATAGCCGAACTTCCTAGACTGATAGGGAAGATCCAAGAGGAAGCAGCATCGGCCATAGCTGAGGTGAATCAATGTGATGCAGAACTCACCATCCTGTCCAATGCCCAGAAAGATTATCAAGAACGGATGGAGAACATTCACCAAACAACGTTGAACGCCTTCAATGTAATTGCAAAGTATTTGAACATTTAGCTGTACTGATCGATTTGTAACCGAACTGGCCATTCTTGCAACATTTGCCTTCTTATAAGTTTGCTTTCCCTTTTCTTGCACGACCTCGACTGCAACGCTGAACGACCCACTCGGTAACCAGTAGACAAATAGTGCCATACCCGAACGACACCTCAACCGTAACTTAGCTGAGTCAGTCAACCGAATGCGACTCAGCCTTGAACTCCAAACAACCCGACGACGGATTGGTTAAGGAAACCTCTCCACCTTCCAAGTTTCTTGGGATACGGGCCACGATCTAAGGCCACGATCTATTTCGCCAGGCCTATAAATAAAAACTGTAGGTCCCCTAGCTCTTTACCAAGCCTTTAGTACTCAAATCTTCGCCAACCTCAAGCTTTTCTTCCCAATCGCCAACTTGGCCCCAAAAACCAATGGCGGGGAGCAACAACAGGCGTCGCGCCGCCGACGAAGCAGAAGGGAGCCACACCAGTTCGCGTCGGAGGCAATGATCGCCATCTTTTCCTTTACGATTCGTCTTTGATCCCCCTTTGTTTCTGACGATCATCTCTGTTTCAGGCTTATTCAATGGAATCCATCTCCCTCGCCGGCCAATCAGCCTCTGTCGGATGACTCGTCGGAGTCAGACCGCTACTCCCCCGTGCCCTACGGGGAACTTGATGCTCTCCGCTTCAAGGCGGAACTCGAGGTGGCCCAACGCGAGCTGGAAGACGTCTCCAAGAAGGCTGGTATAGCCGAACTGGAGTGGGAGGACCAGCGCAAGCAGCTGCTGGCGACCATCGATGGTACGGCCTTGAAATTGCTCCCGAGACCAATCTGGCTTCTGATATTAATTGCCATCACCTTGTACTTTGCAGCCCACGACGCTGAGCTCAACCAGCTGAAAATGCTGGTGGATCAATTGGCTGACAAGGTGAACGCCCACGGAGACACGCCGGCGGAGCGCCTCGCGGCGGTGGAAAACCTCGTGGACGAGGTGGCCACTCACGGCATCCGCCTGGGCACCACCTTGGGCCTGGCCGCCATGGCGACGCACACCGGCGTCGACTACTCCACCAGGCCGCGCGGCTTCCAGGGCGGCGCACCAGAAGACATCGACGAGATCGAGGTCATCTTGGAGCGCCTCGACGGCCACGGCGACGCCATTGCCGAACTCACTCATCCCCAGTCTGTGCTAAACAGGCTCTTTGATTAGATTGTACTAGGGATGTTTGATTATCGGCAATAAATAAAGAACTTTTAATTCTCGTGCTTGTATTGCGATGATTCTTCTGTGTTTGCATCTGTGAATCTTGTTTTTCCTTAAACGCATTCGGGAACTTGCTTGAGCCGAACATGCAAAAACAGATGACCCTTGGCGCAATACCCGCAGACAATCCTTGATTCGGCAATCCATAAGCACTGTTCAAACGAAAACCCTTCGCATTCGGGAGGAAACCCTGCCGCTTGTTATTCCAATAATGCACGCCAGCCAGTCATAACTGACAACACACTCTCTCAGTCAATAAAATAGCCTGCTGAGATGCCCTGCAAATCCACTCGCACACTCATCCATCACTTCTCATCTTCTCCCCTGCTCCAGAAAAGAAAAGCCCAAAGCCATGGACAAAGGCAAGCAACCCAAGGAGGACAGCGCCCCAAAGAAACGCACGATTCGAGAGTGAGTTCTCTTTTGACCTGCTTCTTGTTTCCTCATGTGGTCTCGTGTTTTACCTCTTCTCTGTTTTTTCTCCTTCAGCCTTGATCTGCTTCCTGAGGAAATCATTGGGACCGAAGACATGCCTGAGTACATCTCCTCTGATTCCTCTCTTGAAGCAGAGGATGCCACGTTCGAGCAGAGAATCAGCCATCAACTACACCGCCGTGTTCGGCACCTGGAGCACGACCTCCGGGACATCACCGCTCGTTGCCAGGCCGAGCGCGAGCGTCGCATGGCTTTGGAGGCACTAGTAGGAGGTAAATATCTTCAACTTCTTCTTGACTTCGTGCTCACATCTGGATCTCTGCCCCTAACGACTACTCCTCTGTCCCAGATGTTTCTGATAGGTACAATAACCTAAAAGTGGCTTGGGACAGTTTGGTGCAGGCAGCAAACCATGGTCATCCCCACGGCTTCCAAGTTGCCGTCACGGTGGTCCTGGAACAACTGAAGAGGGAGCAGCTGAAGAAGCAAAGAAAAGATTGAATCATACTTTCGCTTCTTACGCCAGGCCTTCTGCTTTCCACCTCCTCGTAGTCCTGATCACCAGGGTTGTTAGATGCAAACCTGCAAGAAGCATTTGTAATGTAGTTTCATGCTAAGGGCAATACATCTAAGTATTGTCCATTCCCTCTGTTTGGGGATTTCTGTTATGAAGGCGGCATCATTCTTGAGCGCCGGCTATCTCTGTATCAGATGCATGTAATCCCAATGCTTGTGGTCAGCGATCGATTTCAATACTAGGATAATACTTCTTCAAATATCTTCCATTTATTGTGGCGGAAAATTCTTCTCCTAGTAAAGTTTTCAACATGTAGGCATTACCGGGCACGCATTTGACCCCTCGAAAGGGTCCCTCCCAGTTAGGGGACCATTTGCCGAATTCACTGTATTTGGTTCCAATCGGCAGTAAAGCTTTCCAAACCAAATCCCCTTCTGCAAATTGCTTGGCTTTTACTTTCTTGTTGTAATATTTGGCAACTCGCAGCTTGTTCTTTTCAATATTTTCCAGTGCCCTAAGACGGTCATGTGCAAATCTTGTAGCTCATCCATCATTAAGCCACTGTAATCTTTGGAGCTTAAATCTTTCTGCAAAACCACTCTCCTAGAATCTGATTGTACTTCCCAAGGTAAAACCGCATGGTGCCCGTAAACCAATTCATAAGGAGATGTTTTTGTAGCTCCATGAGGGGCCATTCGGTAAGCCCATAAAGCTTCACTGAGTACCGAATGCCACCTCCTTGGCTTCTGGTCGATCTTCTTTTGTATAAGCTTGATCATGATCTTATTAGAAGCCTCTGCCTGACCATTAGCTTGGGCATAATAGGGAGAAGAATTAAACAATTTGATTCCCATGCTTTCGGCAAACTCCCTGAACTCCAAGGACACGAACTGGGCTCCTTGATCAGTTGTGATTGTTTGAGGGATTCCAAACTGATAGATGATGTGTTCCTTAACAAACTCAACCATATTTTCTGATGTTACCTTCTTCAGTGGAATTGTCTCAACCCATTTGGTAAAGTAATCTGTTGCCAAAAGCACAATCAAGTCTATACCCCAGCCCCTGAATGGCCATGGCTTGATAATGGGATTTAATGCTGATGCAGGAACTCTCTGAATATTTCCAAACCTCTGACAATCTTGACATCCCTTGTAATACTCAAAGCAGTCCTCTAATATCGTCGGCCAAAAGCACCCAGCTTGTCTGATAACCCATTTCATACTGTAGGCCGATTGGTGTGCTCCACATATCCCATCATTTACCTCACTCATCATTCTTTTTGCTTCTTCTGGACCCAGGCATCGCAGCAATACCCCATCTAATGATTTGTAAAATAGACTATCATCCAGACGAACAAATTTTATGGCTTTGTACCTGAGCTTCCTAGAGACTTTTTGGGATGGATCCTTCAAATAGTCAATGATTTCTTTTCTCCAATCATCTTCCGCAAGATCCATTCCCAGCGCACATATCTCTGTGGCAGACGCTTCTTGACTTTCTTTATAACCGGAAGCGCTTTGAGCCAACCTGTTTGCTTCTTCATTGTGTTCCTTAGGAATATGCTGTAGAATTACCAACGGAAAACTCTTCAAGATTTCCCTGCATTCTTCGTAGTAACTCCTCAGTGCATCACTTTTACATTCGTATTGGCCGTTCAATTGCTTTATAACCAACTCTGAATCTCCATAAACCTCAACCGAAACGGCCCCGACTTCTCTCAAATATTGAAGCCCCCGAAGCAATGCCTCGTACTCAGCCTGATTGTTTGTAACAGTGGGCTAGATAGGGATAGCAAACTCAAACATCTCACCTTTGGGTGAAATTAATAGAATCCCTACTCCTCCACCTTTACCACATGATGATCCATCAAAAAACAAAGCCCAAGGAGTAATTTCAAGCAAATCAACTGATGGATCACGATGTTCAGTTATGAAATCGGCAATGATCTGACCTTTTATAGCTTTTGCCGATTCGAACATTAATTCAAACTCCGATAAAGCCAAGATCCACTTGCCAATCCTACCATTCAAAATTGGCATAGATAACATATGTTTTATTACATCAAACTTGGAGTATACAACGCATTCGGCATTCAACAGGTAGTGCCGAAATTCTGTACACGAGTAGTACACGCATAGGCACAGTTTCTCCACAGCCAAATACCTGGTCTCAGGATCAAGTAACTTTCTGATAAGGTACGCTACTACCCGCTCCTTTCCTCCGAATTCTTGAATAAGGGCCGATCCAATGGTTTGGGTATCGGCCGCCACGTACAACTTGAAAGGCTTATCCAACTGCGAAGGGACCAGTACTGGTGGTTCCTTCATGTATTGCTTGATCTCGTCAAAAGACTTTTGTTGTTCGTCGCCCCACGTGAACTTCTGATCCTTCTTAAGCTTCAGCAATGGAGAAAATGGCAAAACCTTTTGTGACAGATTTGAGATGAATCTCCTTACAAAATTGATCTTGCTGAGCAGTGATTGCAACTCCTTGAGATTAGTTGGATGGACAACTTCATCAATAGCCTTCATGCTTTTCTTGGCAACTTCAATCCCCCCTTCGTGTACCAAGAATCCCAAGAACTCTCCAGCTGATACCCCAAAAGCGCATTTGTTTGGATTCATGTTCAAACTATGCTTCCGGGTGCTTTCCAAGGTTCTCTTCACGTCCTCCAAATGTGTGTCATGATTCAAAGACTTGATCACGACATCATCAATGTAAATTTCAATAACCTGGCCGATCAACTCGTGAAAGATGTAATTCATGGCTCGCTGATAAGTTGCACCGGCATTCTTCAACCCAAATGTCATGACTATCCATTCAAACAGGCCTATGTGACGAGGACACCTGAAGGCTGTCTTTGATATATCTTCTATTGCCATAAAAATCTGGTTGTATCCCGCATTACCATCCATGAAATTGATAACTTTGTGTCCAGCAGCGGCATCAACCAACAAATTGGCAACAGGCATGGAGTAACCATCCATAGGAGTAGCTCTGTTCAAATCCCTGAAATCTATGCAAACCCTCATCTTTCCATTCTTCTTGTAGACAGGGACAATATTAGAAATCCACTCCACATATCTGCATGGCCGAACGAAGTTTGCATCAAGTAATCTTTCAATTTCTTTCTTCACATCGGCCAATACTTCGTCTTTGTAGACTTTCCGGGGAGGTTGCTTGTATGGTTTAAAACCAGATTTGATTGGCAACCGATGCTCAACAATGGAACGGTCCAATCTAGGCATCTCCGAATAATCCCAAGCGAAGCAATCTTTATATTCCTTAAGCAACTTGATCAATTCCTCCCTGAAGTCTGACTGCAAGTTTGCGCTGATAAATGTCGGCCTTGGTTTGTCACCGTTTCCAATGTCAACTTCTTCCAATTTGTCGGCCGACATGAATCCTCGCCCCAACTTGCCATCAGTTCCATCCACGGGGTTATCCATTAAAAATTGCTATAAGAGCCGACTGCTTGAATCGGCTGTTGATCGCTGCTGACAGGCTCAACAGGACCTTCTCCCCAGTCTTTTCCTGAGAAACAGTCAATACCCTGATATTCCCATAAAGCTGGTTCCACATTTGCGATGCTCACTGAGTCATCTTCTTGGACGACCTCAATATCGTCATCCACCCATTGAATGAGCTGCTGATGCATGGTGGATGGGATACAGCAATTGGCGTGAATCAAGTCCCGCCCAAGCAGTAGGCTGTAGGCTCCTTTGCCCTCGATGACAAAGAAGGTTGTGAGCAATGTCTTGGACCCAATCATCAGATCCACGTGGACGCACCCCTTGGTATCTAAAGGATTCCCAGCGAAATCGTTCAGAATTATGCTGGTAGGTGTCAAGTCGCCAGGGCCCATGCCAAGTTTCCTGAAAGTGGTGTATGGCATCATGTTGACTGCCGCTCCACCGTCGACAAACATCTTGGTCAACGGCTTGCCATTGACGTATCCTTTCAAGTACAGCGGCCTTATGTGTCAATTTTTGTCCGGTTTGTCGAAGGTGGCTTGCTTGGCTAGCACCAGTTGCGCCATCAGCCCCCCAAGCTGTTCATCGTCTAGGGACGTTTCTTCCTGCACAACCTAATTAGCAGGAGCCATAAACTTATTCGGCAGAAAATATACCATACAAGCCGGAGCCGAACGGTTTGATCCTTCTGGTTTGTCCTTTGGACGCCACACCTGTCTCGTCTGGATCCCCGCCTGCCTCAGTTCGCGGTTCCTCAAGTGCTGAACCCTCCTTTTTTGACTCTTTCTTAAACCAGGCGGGCACCATTGCCCCTTTTCCCAGACGTACTCGTCCTCGTCTTCTTCCTGATCAGCCCATCTCAAATCAGCTTGCCTCTTCCTAGGGTGATCAATGATTTCAATTTTTTGACGTCGATCCTCACTGGGATGTATCCTTCCAATTTATTCATGGACGGATCGGCGATTGGCAGTTTCCTGCCTATACTATAAGTATCTGACGCTGCACTCAGGGTAGTTCCTCAGTGTAGGAAGCTTCAATCCTTCGTTCCAGCAATGCCTGAAGAATGCGCACCCCAAATGCGCACGCTCCTGCTCGCGCGTGTACTGCTCCAGATCTCTCCTTCGCGCTTCTTCTTCGGCCCTGCGTCTCCCCTCCTCGTGCTTTCGTTTCTGGTAGCGCTCTTTCTCTAGCTGGCGCTACCACTTGTTGAGGAGGATGCGCGAGTCACCCTGGGTCTGGCCCTAGAAGACTCCCCGATCTCGACATGGCTCTTGAGAACGCGAGGGGCTTCTCCATGAACCTGCTCCAAGGTTACTTGACGTTCTAGGTCTACTGCTCCATCTTGCCTTGCCCTAGCTGAAGTCAAGACCTTAACCTTGCCCTTTTCCTCGGCAGTCACCATGTTGACAGAAAAGCTTATCATGTTCTGGGGAAAAGGGTGGCCGTCCAGTTTCATCTTGTTGTCAAACTTGAGATGACCCTCCTGGATAGCTTTCTGGATCCTCATCCTGAAGACCCTGCAGTCGTTGATGGAGTGAGAATTCTTGTCATGGAAGCCGCAGTAACGTTTCTCTTTTACTCCATCAGGCCGAAGCATGGAATGCCCTTCAGGCAACTTGATCCGGCCTTCCTTCACCAGGAATTCAAACAGCTTATCAGCTTTAGTGACGTCGAAGTCGTATGTGCCTTTGGTCTGCTTGATCCAGTGCTGATTCATGGTCAACGGCTCCTTCCCCCACATGATCTCAGCAGCGGCCACTTCCTGATCATCGTCTGAATCTTCCATCTGATCGGCCTTCTCCAGGAACTGATTGTAGATATCAGCTATATCGTGCTTCTTGCTGAACCTGGTGTCTTTCTTAAATCCGTAGGCCTGGTTGCTCATCAATGACAACTATTGGGACAGCTGACCCAGGTTATCAAACTCCGTCCCAAACAGCTTTTCCCGCACGGCCGGCAGCATCCCTGCAACGGCCATGTCGGCCAACTGATCATCTGGCAGATTCAACGAGAAACACATGCCTTCTACTTCCCTAAACCTCCTGAGGAACTCCAAGGGCATCTCATTGTGTCTCTGCTTCAGAGTGGTGAGATCGATGAGCTTCTTCTCCGTGCTACAGCTGAAGTAATGAGCGTGGAATTTTCGCTCCAGCTCCCTCCATGTGCTAACTGATTGGGGAGGCAAAGATGAGAACCACTGGAACGCTGGGCCCGTCAGTGACATGGGGAAGTACCTGACCTTGAACGCCTCTTCAGATGAGGCCTCTCCGAGCTGCATCAGATAGCGAGCAATGTGCTCCATCGTGCTCATGTCATCCAACCCGGAAAACTTTGTAAATTCCGTCGGAGGTTTTACCCTTGGCGGCAGGATCACTTTGTAATACCACTCCGGGAACGGAGGCGTGTAGGTAGGTCCCTGCATTTTAGGTTTGAGGCCGAATTGATTCTGCATCATGTCGGCCATCTTCTGAACCAGGATATCGTCCTCCTGTACGCCTGTAGCTGGGCCGTAGCCCGGATTCGGGAGAGCATCGATGGCACCATAGTTCATCACTTCGTGGTAGCCTCCACCGTACAAATTCTTCTGCAATCTGTTGCTAGCTGGGGCAATCTTGTAGGCGGAAGTAAGTGGAACTCTAGACGAGCCAAATGCCAGCTCCCCATACGTGGGCTGATATGGGTTCGGTTGTTGCATCGAGGCCGACTCGTCCGCCCCGTGGAGGTGGATGGACCGGCTACCCTCTGCGCGGCTCGCGGAGAGGGGTTGAACTGGAAGACCTCCAGCGCCTTGTGGAGGAGGCTGGAAGGCTTGGCTTCCAACGCTCTGCGGAGGAGGCTGGGCGGGCTGGCTTCGCAATGGCGATTGAGAACTGGACTCCCCAATCTCCACGCTGCCTCCCTGAAGGGGTGCTCGATTGAATACTTGCTCCATGCCCGGGCCGAAGACAGCCACCATCATCTTCTTGAATGCACCCAGGAAAGCTCTATGATGCCTGCTTAGCACGTCGTCCGCGGCATCTCAAAACGCTTGCATGCATTCCTCCCTCTCCTGCAGAGTTGTAGCGTCAATCTCTCCTGGCAATAGAACCCTGGGCATCTCGTTTTTGAGGTAAGGGACGCCACTCCTGTTCTTTTTAAATGACAGCAAGCACTTCTGTTGGAACTCCGCCTCGCTCGAGGACTCCGCACCCCCTCGGGTGATTCTCCGGCTCGCTCGAGGGGATGGCACCCCCTCGGGCGATTCTCCGCCTCGCTCGAGGGATCCGCGGGCCCATGACGCCCGCGCCCACTCTCTCGACCAGAGCATTAAATGCTCTGACATGCCACGGGCACCCGGGTTAAAAGCGAATCCTCACCACGCATGCCCTCTGACACCGCCTGGGAATCATATCCCGGCGCTGTTCTGCCAACCCTCCCCGTGAGGCCATCCCTGGCACTTTAGGGGAGCTGTGAAGGAAGGTCGGTGTCAACTCTGTGACACTGTGCCACCCACTCCCGTACGGCATGCACGCCGCACCCCTCGAAAGAGGACGGCCGAACCCTAGAAAAGGGTACGGACGCCTATCCCGCGCCCGCACGGGACAACGCCGTGACGTTGGACTAGTGGAGCGCGTCTCCTCCATCACCTCTGGCCCTGTGCAGCCATCCCCGCGCTGTGCTACCATCCCGAGCACTGCAGCACCATCCCCGGTGCTGTGGGAGCCCGGGACGACTAGACATCACCATCCCCGCCACTGGGCATCCTCCGGCCTTCCGTCAGCTACACCCTCGAACCAACAAACGGACGGCAACCAAAGCGGGAGGCACCCACACAGCCACCCTCGAAGCAGCTCCTGGGCAGGCACATGACTCGCCATGACGCCCGCTGGGAGCGAGATTCATCAAGACGACCATCAGCTCCACGATGTTGTTTGCCATACCGCCATATGTAGCTTTAGAACTGTGTGGAACGATTGTAAACCGCCTCCCCTTGACCTATGAAAGGAGGGGGCGGTCCCCTGGCCACCGGCGGATGACGGATAGATGCAACTTGCACGTTTTCCGCCTTCACCACGATATTGGTGTTGACGTAAAATCTGCACCTCACGCCAAGCACACAGCAAGCCGAACAAGCTACCTTCACACGCGCAAAGATTCCAAGACGTGCCAGTCAATTTTTCCTGAAAATTAACAAAAGACAAAGTAGTTAAATTCCAAAGCTTGGAACTTGCCGGGTGGTACCAGACAGTTCCATATTTGCGGCTAGAAAGCCAAGTGAGATGACATATAGATATAAAGAGCTATCTGCCAGCAAACTAGAAATCATTCGGGAACTTCAAAGTGCAAAAGGTAACATAGCCGAATGGATGATGTAAGCACGACGATAGATTGATCTTTATTTGAATAAAGATGCACGTGCGCAAAGCCATGACCGATCCTCGTGGTAATTAACATTAAACAATAAATGAAGTAAAGCATGATCATAAAAATGCAATAAACAAACATGCATAGGTCCAAAGCACTAGTCTACCTCATGTCTAGATACTTTAAGACCCGTCAGGCATGATATCAAACAAATCTATCCACCGCATGATACAACTTGTTTGAAATCGAACCACCGTCCACAAATAGATCTATCCACCGCATGATACAATCTAAATATGGAAAGCTAAAAGCATACAATATTTAAAGCATAACTTATGAACACGTTTCACTCGTGAAAGTATAACCGAATACGGCTGAACAGCCGAATCGGGGTACATGAAGAAGGAACGAGCATTACCAAATAAGATAAATCTATCAGATTGAATCGAAATCTAATCCACCGGATGACTAGCTCCAAAACAACCCAAAAACCTGCATCTACCGCATGATACCCAGCTCTTTCAAGATTTATACAAGATTTAGCAAGTTTGAACCTGCAACACAAAACAACCTAGATCGATTCGGTTTCGGCTATCAGGGAGCATATGATCCACGTGCTATTTAAGCCAAGGGTGTGAACTCGATTCGCATAAGGATCATCAAAAGAGATAAAGCCGATCCAAACCAATCTAGATTGGGCAAAGAAGTGTTACATGAATTTAAACATAAAGTAAAAACTCAAAACAACACGGGGTAACTTAATGAATCTATTGAATCTTGCCAAAACTCAATAGAGCCAATAACTGGCTTCAAGCTAGATCTTAGCCTACCGCATGGCTCATGATCTAACAAGAAACCCTCTTGAACCAAGCTTGAATCTACCGCATGACACTAAGCGTGGTAACAAGACTACTTGCATAAGATCTAAATCCACTGCACGATACTAGACATGATAAAAGGTTGCCGGTACTCACAGAGGTCGACGGAACGATGAACCATCTCGAAGAACTCGACGACACAACAAAGGACTCAAGGGTTTGGCGTAAAGCCGGTTTGTATTGAGAATGTTTCCGAATGAAAATACATACATTCAGGGTCTATATTTATACCCTGTCAGAGCATGACTTCGAATGGATTTGATGCCTAATTTATCTCTAAATGCGATCGCTTATCCATCCATTCGTCTCTTCCGCTCGGGCCACGTCCCCACGCAATCCCGCAAAATCAACACAACAGTTTTCTTGCCGAACGGAAGCGAATTGCCGACCGCGAACTCTTCTGCCGAATTCTTCTGAAGAAACCTTCCTTCTGCCGGACGGACTCCTCACCGCGTTGGACCCACAGGTCAGACTCCTTACCAAATTTTGGTGTTAACAATTGGCACTTCGCCTCAATCAAACCTCAGGGACCTGGAGGCTCCTCCTCCTATCCCGCCAAGCTTGTAGCCCCCTCTGCAAGCACCACGGTGCAATGCAATACAGTGCCTCGAGCGCGCCCCTGCTGGACGTACAGCCCACGGCGGGAACCAGGATAAAACCTGTGTCATTGTGTTGCTTAGCACCGGCCATCGAGAGATAGATCTCAGTACTCTTACTAGTTAGTGTCGGGACTACTTTCTGCACTGACAGTTGGCGTGCCAGGTAGGGGAACTGCGCTGAAGATCAGCTTTCCACCAGGCATCTCGATGGTGATACGCACCGAGTGCAAGACCCAGAGGTACTCCATGGGTAGCTCAACATCCGGTTCGGGAGCCTGAACTTCCAGGCCATGGGGAACGGCTACCTCATGTGCATCACCAACCGCGACGAGCTCCACCCGTGGCGGTCGACTGGGCCAGGCCCGGTTCCCGCCACGCCCGCTACCGACGCTCCGGCACTCGCACAGGCGGATGCTGGGGGCCCTTCAGCACCCTGACATCGACGGCATTCTGGCCAACACTTGCACCAGGCACGAATGGAGCGACGTCGTGCCGCGTGCGCCACGACGCGAGGCGACACGCCCACCAGCGAGACGACCTCACCCACGGGGGAGCGCGCAACTGCCGAGCCGCAGTTCCCCACGGGATGCACAACACCAC
This sequence comes from Cenchrus americanus, assembly GCA_947561735.1. Lineage (NCBI taxonomy): Eukaryota > Viridiplantae > Streptophyta > Magnoliopsida > Poales > Poaceae > Cenchrus > Cenchrus americanus. The sequence goes on along the minus strand of OX387239.1, from coordinate 252,213,168 downwards.
GGCGGCATATGTTTCATCCGTCATCACTGACGTGGCAGCGTACGACGACCTTCCCGGCCATCACCTGCTGGCGGACCGGAACCTCATCGCCACCACCAACGACGAGTCGTATCACGGCTCGGCCAGCGAGCTGCTCCCCACGACTTTGCACGGGTACGCGGAGTGGGATTTTTCCGGCGTGCCTAAACCCGTGATGTTCCAGCGGTTCCTTGACGCCACGGACTACTGGTTCGGTTGCTCCGATGACTCCAGCGCCGGAAGCTATGATCCAGCATGCGAGTGCTTCGTGGTCGACATCAATGACCAGGCCGACGGCACGAACGTGGCGGGGGTTGGTGACGGAGACGCTCCCCTCAACCCGGGGACAAGCGCACCCCGGAACCCGGGGCCAAGTGCACCTCCCACCTCGCCGACAGGAGGCATGAGCATCAACACGCAACTCGCTCAAGCGTGCGAGCTCGAGGATATACTCATAGAGGAATACCGCGCGGTGCGACTACTGCGTGCCTCCATTGCCGGAGAGGCATCTGCGCGTGGTGAACGCGTGCGCGAGCTAGGCAAGCAGGCCCGCGAGCGCATCAACGCCGACGTCAATGTCGATGATCCAAACACGCCACCGCGCGCGAGTCAGAAGCTCATCACAGCTGCAACGCTGCTCCGGGCCATGCCCGCGCCCTTGATGCCTGAGGCACGAAACCTGCACTGCGAGGCGCAGGCTCTCATCAAGTAGGCGGCCGTGCAACAGGCTGAAAGCTCGGCATCCCGCATACGCCAGCAAGGCAGTGCATGAGATGACGGCGGCACCCAAGGCCAAGAGGCGTCCGTTCACACATGCAGCGCGGCAGGGCAACCAACCAACCAGGGCCGAACGCCGGTCAGGGAGCGGATCCTTGATATGCGCGGGTAGGCCCAGGACGGTGACGCCCGCAACATCATCAACGCTCGCCGAAGGGGCAACGCGGAGGTGCGGGCGGCGGCAGGCTACCACCCGTGGCGGGGCGGTCGCTATGACAGACGTGAGGATCGCTCACTGACGCCGGAACCCCCGGGAGCCCGTGTGTTCAGTCGGGAAATCTGCACGGCGAGTTTCCCCCAGCACTTCGCCAAACCACCTCGATCGACAAGTACACGGGGGAGACAAACCCTCGTGTATGGCTCAATGACTACCACCTAGCCTACTAGCTGAGCGGCGCCAGCACCGACGAAGTGATCATCCGCAACCTACCGCTGCACCTCGCAGACTCGGCCCGGACGTGGCTCGAGCACTTGCCACCCAGTCAGATCCACAACTGGGACAACCTGGTTCGCACGTTTGTGCGGAACTTCCAGGGCACGTATGTGCGCCCCGAGAACTCTTGGGACCTGAAGCGCCCCCTCATCAGAGGTGACTAAATGTGACACAAATACCAGTCCCAGGAGGCTGGCAACACATTTATTACAACAGGTGGATCAGTCTTTTACATTACGGCGGCATAGTGGGCACGGTAGTGCCAACGCCACAAAGAACAACACAAGTCCTAAAGACCAAACTATGATAGCAAAGGCTTCCAAAGCCTCATCAGAGTACCACATCATGGAAGCTCTCTGTGGAGGCCCTAGGTACACAGGCACGGTTGGGTGTAGGGCAGCGACCTACTCGACGTCTTCGGGAACGAAGTCGGAATCCTCCTCTGAAAAATAGTTAGTTAAATAAGGGTGAGTACATACATACTCAACAAGTTCAACCCCACCCACGGAGGGGCTTATAAGTAGATCATGCACATGATATATCAAGGATCACGTTAAGGTTTATTGCAAACTCATTTACTCATGCAGGGGTTCATTTTCAAAAAGGTTTTCGCAAACCAATTTTATAACCCAAGTGACTCAGTTGTTTTGAGAAAACCACTGTGGGACTACCGGACTCTCCCTCTGCAGTAGCCCAAGCACACAGCCACACACTGTTTCAGAAAACAACTCACGCCATGAGAAACATCCCAACACAATCACTAGTTTTGTGACCACACCGTGACTTGCCCAATACCATGGACACGGCTATTCGAATAGGTTTGACACTCTGCAGAGGTTGTACATCTTTACCCACAAGTAGGGTACCGCCACACGAACACCTTAGTGCCGGCGCGGATCCTATCAAAGCCATTACCCACCTTAGCTAACCCTACGAGCCACCACGGGAGCAGCCAAGGGGTTATCACACATAACCAGGGTGTACCTCACACAGAGCTTACCCCTACTCCTTGGTCTCCCGCCGCTCACCCGCACACCAGATGGAAAGTAGATTAACTAGTGGGGTCTACGCTAAGCCATTGCCACATACAACGGTCGAGTGGTTGTACGATGATTTGGGTCAGGTGAGATGTCACGCAACCCGGTCCTTAATGACAAGATGGAAAACTCCCAACATGCCCAACCACACAGGTACGAGCTCACCCATACTCCTGACACACACGTCCATCTCGTCTACCCAGTTCTTTACTCATTTCCAAAATATTCCATTCCCATTATAAAGCACTCACACATTTTAAAGCAATTATTTAGGCCAAACAAAGGTTTAATCATAGCAATCAAGGGTAGCTATCCTACCATGTTTTTGCAGTAAAACAATATGCAATTTATAAAACGGGTATAGGGTTGTGTTTATAAAACTAGGAGCAAAGCATGCATCAAAGGATGAGATTGAACTTGCCGTCTTCGAAGTCCTCAGGGAGTACCGGCTCGGCGTTCGGGATCTCGGGCTCCTGCTCGCAGTACTCGGTTCCAAGCTCTGGCTCGTGGTACCCTCCTTCGTTCACTCCGTTGGCTATAGCGCACACAGGCAGGCATGCAATCAATATAAGCACACATAATTTTTCCGGCTGAGCTCGAGGGAGGTAATTTGGTAAAATAGAGGAATAAATATTATGCAGGGGGTTTTGGGTGACGGATCGGTAGCGATATGCCCGGTACGAGTGTGGTGAATTTTGGGCATGATTTGAATTAAAATTGCGCCTGAAATGATGAGTTAAAGGAGGTGTTTATGGTTAAGTAAGGGCCTGTTAGTGACTTAGTTTAAAAGAAAAAGGACCTAACTATAATATTTAGATATGGTGAGGGTTTAACTATAATAGCCTAGGGGCCTATTTATGAAGGGCAGGGTTGTCTTGGTGGAATAGCTTAAAGATTAGGGTCTAATTTGGAAGAAAGAGAGAGGGGAATAGAGGGGGGGGGTTGGTGTGGAAAGGGAAAAAGGCCAAGGGGCCTTTGGCTAAATAGCCATCTCCCTCCTCCCGCTCGATTCAGAACAGAGAGAGGGAGGGAGGCGGCGTGGGTGTGGCCGGCCGGCGCCAATCCCCGGCGAGCTGAGCCACGGCGGCGGTCAAGTAGTAGTGCAAAACGGAGAGGACTCCACGGGTATTCGATTCCCCTACCTACCTTAGGCTGGAATGGCGTGTAGAGGCGGGTCCTCAGGCAGCGGTGGACGGGAGGTGGTGGTGCTCGGGGTGGCGGCGCTCGGGTGCCTATGGAGGAGGAGGGTGCAGCTGCAGCGGTGCGGGGTGAGGTGGGAATGCGACGGGGTCCTTTTATAGCCGCGGGAAGGTGGTAACTCGGCCGTACTCCGAGCTCTGGGAGCTCCGGCAATGGCGGTGGGGGGGGGGGGGGGATATCCCACCGTTGACCCGTCCGGTGAGGTCGCGGCCGGGATTCGCGGTGGGGGTGTATTTGTGGCACTGTGGGACGGGACTGGTCGGCCAATGACGCGGTGGTGGCAGGCGGCGGGTCGAGGCGGCGCTGTTTGGTGGAGGAGACGGCTCGGGCAGGCGGTCTTTGTTTGTCAGGGAAAGGGGGGCGACGCGGCTCGGCCGGGGCCTCTGTCGGCGGTGCGGGGCCGGGCGGCATGCGGCGCCGGAGAGCCGGTCGGGCCGGGCGCGGGCCCGAGGAGGCGTATGGAGGGGGCGCGGCGGGGGCGGGGGCACGGGCACAGGCCGCGACAGGGAAGCCAGCCGAAGGAAGAAGAAGGGAGAGGTAAAGAAGGAGGGGAAAAGAAAAAGGAGAAAAGAGAAAAGGAAAATGAAATAGAGAGAAAAAGAAATAGGAAAAAGGAAAATAAGGGGAGAAAAATAGAAAAGGGATTTAGAAAATTAGGAGAAATTTCTAGGAAAAGTAGGAGAGAGCTAAGGAAGGGTTTTTGCGGATTTTTCTGTGTTTCTCAGATACCGGCGCTAATTCTGAGACGGCGGTGATGGCGAGGCGGACCGGCCGGTGGGACCGCGGCATGCGCGGGATTCCCGACGTGGTGGCCGACCGCGGTCTCCGGGGTGGCACGCGACGGGTGGTGCCCCGGGTGCGGGCGGTGCCGGCGGGATTCACAGCACGCACGCCGAGGGTGAGAGAGGGGGGAGACGACTGGGGTTCCGAAGGGGATTAATGAGCTCAGCGGGAAAGTTTTGAAAACACGCGTGATTTAGTAGGTGATTTATTAGGAGCTAAAAGCGCGGGCGTTACAAACCTACCCCACTTAAAATGAATCTCGCCCTCGAGATTCAGCTAGTTCTCGAACACGTGAGGAAACTCTTTCTTCAACGCGTCCTCTCGTTCCCACGTGGCTTCTTCCACTCCGTGTCTGCTCCATTGGACTCTACACACCCGTACTTCTGATGTTCTTGTTCTTTTGACCACTGTGTCCAAAATTTTGACGGGCACTTCCTGGTACCTAAGGTCTGGTTGTAGATCAATGGTCTCTACCGGTAGTCGCTTCTCTTCGAGGACCTTCAAACATTTTCGTAACTGGTAGACATGAAACACTGGGTGTATATCTGACATCTCTTTTGGCAGCTCCAACCGGTATGCTACTACTCCGACCCTCTTCAGCACTTTGTACGGTCCAATGTACCGAGGGGCCAACTTTCCATGCACCTGAAATCTCTGAGTCCCTCGGATAGGTGAAACCTTGAGGTAAGCGAAATCTCCAGGATTGAAGCTTGCTTCTCGCCTCTTCTTGTCTGCATAGCTCTTTTGTCGGGATTGGGTGGCTTTCAACTTTTCTCGGATGTCGGCTACTCTCTCCTGGGCTTCCTTTATAAGTGCGGGCCCAACCAGGGCACGTTCTCCCACTTCTGACCACATCAGGGGTGTCCTACATTTCCTCCCATATAAGGCTTCAAACGGTGACATTCCTAGGCTCGCTTGATAGCCGTTGTTGTAGGAGAACTCTGCATATGGTAGATTCTGCTCCCAGTCTTTGCCATAGGTGAGGGCACATGCTCTCAACATGTCTTCCAAAATTTGGTTTACCCTCTCGGTCTGTCCATCTGTCTGCGGGTGATATGCTGAGCTGAAATCCAGCTTGGTACCCATGGCTTTATGCAGGATTTTCCAAAACCTAGAGGTAAAATGGGTCCCTCTGTTTGAGACTATCCTGCTAGGTACTTCATGCAATTTCACTATGTTCTCTATGTAGAGCTTTGCCAACTTCTCTCCTACATAAGTGGTCCGTACAGGTAGAAAGTGAGCGACTTTAGTGAGTCGGTCCACTATTACCCATATGGAATCATGCCCCTTCTAAGTCTTGGGCAAACCTACTACGAAGTCCATGCCTATTTCGTCCCATTTCCACACTGGGATGGGTAAAGGCTGTAACAGTCCTACAGGTTTCTGATGTTCAGCTTTAATCCTTTGACATGTGTCACGGTGGGTGACGAATCGGGCAATGTCAGCTTTCATTCCATTCCACCAATACTTCTGCTTTAAATCCATATACATCTTGGTGGATCCTGGATGGATGGAATATGCCGAGTTGGTGCCTCATCCATGATGGTCTGTCGGAAATTTCCGCCTTGAAGCACGCATATCCTATTCTTATACCACAGTGTGCCTTGATCATCCACTCTAAAGTCCGGGGCCTTGTTTTCTCCTGTGTGTTTGCGGATTTTCATCAGGTTTTCATCGGTCTCTTGGGCCTTCTGGATCTTCTCCTCTAAGGTAGGCTGAACACTTAGTTGGCGGACGTAGCCTTGGGGAACAATGTGCACGTTGAGTCGTGCCATTTCCTCTTGCAGCTGGGCACTCTTAGGTACTGCCTTCTCGTAGGACTTTCTGCTTAAGGCATCGGCCACTACATTGGCTTTTCCTGGATGGTAGTGGATTTCTATGTTATAATCTTTGACTAACTCTAACCACCTTCTTTGTCTTAGGTTCAGGTCGAGCTGGGTGAAGATGTACTTTAGGCTCTTGTGGTCGGTATAGATCTCGCACTTATTCCCAATCAGGTAATGTCTCCAAATCTTAAGGGCATGCACTACGGCTGCAAACTCCAAATCATGGGTGGGATAATTCTGCTCGTGGGGTTTGAGCTGGCGAGAAGCATACGCCACTACTTTCCCATCTTGCATAAGAACACATCCCAACCCTTGTCGGGAGGCGTCGCAATACACGACAAAATCCCGTTGGATGCTTGGCAAGGTCAGCACTGGGGTTGTGCTCAATCTTCTTTTCAATTCCTAAAAACTTTTCTCGCATGACTCCGTCCAGTTGAACTTCTTCTCCTTCTTGAGCAACTCCGTCATGGGTCGGGCAATCTTGGAAAATCCTTCAATGAACCTCCGATAGTACCCTGCTAAACCAAGAAACCTCCTGATCTCGCTTAAATTGGTTGGTTGTTGCCAGTTGGAGACTGTTTTGACTTTCCCGGGGTCTACTGCTACTCCTTTCGCAGTCAGAATATGCCCAAGGAAAGATATTTTCTCCAGCCAAAATTCACACTTGCTGAACTTAGCGTACAACTTGTGTGCCCTTAGTTTTCCCAGTACTACTCGAAGATGCTGCTCATGTTCCTCCACTCTTGGAGTAAACAAGTATGTCGTCAATGAAGACTACGACAAACTTGTCCAGCTCTTCCGTAAACACCTTATTCATGAGGTTCATAAAATACGCTGGTGCGTTGGTGAGTCCAAAGGACATCACTGTGAACTCATACTGTCCGTAACGGGTGACAAAGGCGGTCTTGGGGATGTCGCTTTCCCTAATCTTGAGTTGATGGTACCCTGAACTTAAATCCACCTTCGAAAAATACTTGGCTCCCTTCAACTGGTCGAATAAATCATCTATCCTGGGGAGGGGATACTTGTTTTTGATAGTAACTTCGTTCAGCGAGCGATAGTCTACGCACATCCTCATGCTCTTATCCTTCTTTTCTACGAAAAGCACTGGGGCTCCCCATGGTGATGAGCTTGGTCTGATGAATCCACTTCGCTGGAGTTCTCCTAGCTGCTTCTTCAATTCTGTCAACTCAGGGGCTGCCATCCTATAAGGTCTCTTGGCTATGGGAGAGGTTCCGGGAATAAGCTCGATGACGAACTCTATATCCCTATCCGGTGGCATTCCGGGGAGTTCTTCGGGAAACACATCTGGATACTCCCGCACTACTGGGACATCCTCTATGGATTTGGCTTCCATGCTGAAAACCATTATGTCTGGCCTGTGTCCTCGGGTGTGGCAGGTCACTTGTATCCCGTCTGGGTTGGTTAGGTGCACTACTTTATCGGCGCAACTTATAAGACCATGGTGTTGGCTTAACCAATCCATCCCAAGGATCACATCTATTCCCTTGGACTTTAGTACTACTAGGTCCTCTAGGAACTCTACCCCACTTAAAATGATCCTTACCCGGGGGCATCCCAGTTGACACTTGATGTCACCTCTGGGCGTTCGAGTTAATAGGGGTGCTTTTAGTAGTACTGTAGGTATGCTATGCTTTTCCACGAAACTTGAGGATATGAATGAGTGCGATGCTCCTGAATCAAATAATATGGTTGCCAAGACTGAGCTGACTAAGAACTCACCGAGCACTACACCTTATGCTTCTTGAGCCTCATGTGCATTGATGTGGTTGACGCGGGCTCGTCCAAAAGACTGCTGGGGCTGCCTCATCTGCTGGTTGTTGTTGTTGCCAAAGTTGTTGTTAATGCGTACCGGCATGCGGTTGGCTCCAGATACGAGCGGTCTTGGCCCATTCACTGAGTTAGAGAAGGCTGAGGTTGTTGGCTTCTTGGCATATGGGCAGTTGGCAATGAAGTGTCCGGTCTCGCGGCAGTTGAAACACACCCTGGAGTTGTTGTTGTTGTTGGCATTGACCTGGCTAGTGTTGCTCTGTGAGGGCTTCATGGTGTTCTGGTTGTTGTACGGTTTGAACTGGGTTCTGGGGCCTTGCGAGCCTGTGGCTTTGGACTGGGTTCTGTACTGCTGGGGGCTTGGAACCTAGACATGGGGTGTCCGAAGCTTCTCTGTCTCTGGGAGCGCTCTTGCTGTTGAGCCTTGTGCTCCATGAACTTGCGCTTGTTCTCTTTCTCCTCTTCTGCCCTGGCTCTCTCTGTGAGTATGGCCATGTTCATGAGGGTGTTGAAGTCCAGGTAGATCTGAGGGGTAAGCAGGGTCCTCAGCTCCGGAGTCAGGCCCTTCTTGAACATTTCCTGCTTCTTGGAGTCCTTGTCCACTTCTTCTGGGGCATAACGAGCTAGCTCTATGAACTGGTAGGTGTATTCCTCCACGGACTTGTTGCCCTAGCGGAGTTCACGAAACTCATCTGCCTTACGCTTCAGTGTGGCTTCTGGGATGTGGTAGCGGCGAAATTCTTCCACGAACTCATCCCAAGTGATGGCGGAGGGATCCTTGGCTGATGCACAGTAGTTCTACCACCAGACTAAGGTTGTTCCGGTGAGCTGGTGAGTGGCCAGGAAAACCTTGTCTCAGTCTTCACAGTTGACGGGCTCTAGTTCCCTTAGAATGGCTCTCAGCCAGTCATCAGCATCCAAGGGATTCACGGACCCGCCAAAAGTGGGTGGCTTCGTCCTGAGGAACTCTATCAGCTTCTCATTCATGCCTAGAACTTGGGGCCTTGGACGGTTGACGATAGTGAATATGGCCTCCATCAGCAGGGTCTGGTTGGCCAGAACTTGTGCCAGTTCTACGGGAGGGGGTGGCGGTGGCAGGACAACGTTCTCTCCTCCTTCTTCGCCTTGGTTCACTTCCTGGTCGTTAAGGCGCTCCCTTCGATCGGCTTGCGATCCTTCAGCATCCATACGACCGGAGCCTTGGTGGTTCCTAGCAGGGCGCTTGGAAACCATCTGTAAAGGAGTGGGTTTCTAAGAGATCTAGTTTTTATGTGATTTTTAAGTGGATTATGACGAATTTCTTTTTGAAAAGGCAGGGTCTACTCCTGCCGGCAAGCATACAGAACAAACAAACAAGTACAAACAATTTTTTATTACAAACAAGTGAGGAGGATACATCCCGACTACGCGACTGACACTACGCGGACACACTACACGACTCAGTACGACAAGAGCTAAGGGTGCGACTCTAAACTCGGACTAGCACGGCTTCAATCCCTAGGTCAAGGCAACAGGGGTATGCTACTCGCGAGGAGAGCCATCCTCCGGGGTTAAGTGCACTTCTAGCGGAATGAGCAGCTCATCGTCGTCCTCGCCCTCGAGGTTTCCATTCCCTTAGGGCTGTGTTGCAGCTTCCGCGGTCGCCGTCGGTGGTTCGGTGACCACTGGTGGTGCTGGCGGGGCTTCGATAGTTCCTCCCCATCCTACAAGGGGTGTCCCAAGCAAGACTTGTGCTTCTCCAATGGCCGGAATGGGTGTTCCACTATTGGTCCATTCCTGCATGCGCTGGTCTTGGATCCGCCTGAGGCTTTCATGGGCAACAACTTCACTGCTTATGGCGGCTGCAGTCCTTGCTTCAGCTTGAACCACTTGGACTTGGTGCATCCTCACTGTGACTTCAGCTTGCTTGGCTCAACTGATTTGCTCCCTCAAGAGTTTGACTTGGTCATCAAAGAGTTTGTCCAGGGAGACTAGGTAGGCAACTATGTGGTACAGCAGGTCTTCTTGATGGCGGCGTCGTTCCAGGTTTCTCATGCGGGCCTGCCAGACTGGGGTTCTGATGGCGGGAGGAAAATACCTCATCAGTGTGGGGACGAGGTGTTCCTCGTAGATCCGACACAGGTAGCGGAGGGCTTTTCTGAGGTCCAAGGGGTAGGTGTCTCGATGTCGAAACCCTGTGGCGGTCACGCGCCTTGGCTCGATGTTGGTGTGGCGGTTGCTTCTGGTGACGGAGAGGACCACCCTACAGCGAAGAGTGCCGAGTTGCTCGTACTCTCTGCTGTAGTACATAGGGCGCTCAGTGATACCGAGGCGCTCTAGGGAGTTGATAAGGAGGCGAGCAAAACCAGGCACCTCCTGGAACATGCCTTGGGTCCATCCATCTTCCGCCATCTGAAAACAAGGGTATAGTTGAACCAGTTGTGGTAGGGTACAAAAGATAGATAGCTTTATTTAGTAACAAGGCTGGGGTACACTCCTCGGGGTACACTTATTATTATGAGAACACAGCTCCGACCTAGACATTCTAGTCTATCCTCATGGGGACTCTTCCTCCGTCTGAATGCGACGCTTCTTTGGTGAGAGGTCTTGCTCTAGTATCTCGTCCTCGGTCTGGGTCCCTTTGTCCCAATGAGTTTCTTCGGGCTCTTCTTCCTCCAATTCAGCTTCTTCTTCTCTCCTTCTTCGTTCCTTGTGGAGCTCATCCCATAGGTTTTTGTGGAACATCTCAGAGCGTTCCCGTTCCCTAAGGTACTCTTGCTCCATGTTGGCTAGGGCAACTTCCGCCATCGCCGTCTTCACCCTTTCAAATTCTATCCTTTGCTCGGCTCTTTCCGCCCTGTCGATCTGGTGCTTCTGTTGCTAGGCTTGTTCCTGGTAGAGGTGGTCTCGGCCATTGAGGTAGATAGACAGGTGGGAAACTGCATCTTCTAGGTCTTCTTCCTCTCGTTCTAGTCCCCTCATGTGGTCAATACATGAGCGTCCTCTACCTCTGGAGGGTGGGAAAAATCCCATTGGAGTCCTTCTAAGATGCTGCCTATAAACCAATCGTAGATGTCGCAGGGCCTTCCGAGCTGCCTTTGGGTAGGTGTCAGCGAAGCGAAACCCAGTGGCGGAGATGTGAAAGGATCGAGGCAATATGGCCTAGAGGGGGGTGAATAGGCCTGCACACAAAATTTAAACTTTTTCTGCGAAAACACTGTCAGACTCCGGAACCTCCGAGATTTTCTCGGAACCTCTGAACGAGGCAGCCTCCGAGAATAAACTCAGAACTTCCGGCAACTGTTACAACAGAGCATAAATAACTTGAGCTGCGAAAAAACTTGATGAAAACTAGATCTACTAAATTCTAGGATGTACTTAGGACCTAGCAAGAACATTTCTAAGCAAGGAACAAGCTAGGAAGGTACCACAACATAGATCGGGAGAAAACCCTAATAGATCTAGTCAAGAGTAAGCATGAACAAGTAAGTAAACAAGAGCACGCACGAGACAAAGATTTATCCCGTGGTTCAGCTCGCCACAAAGGCTTGCTTACGTCCACGTTGTTGAGGAAGCCACAAAGGCTAGGGACCACAAAGGTCAACTCCTCTCTCACACCTATCACTTTGGGTAATAGGTGGAGGCTTTCCACTAGAATCACAAAGGGTAATACAAACACCTTGGAGCTTCCACAAATCGGGTTGGAGAGCTTCCAAGAACCTCTATCCGTCTAGGAGCAAGGCTCCAAGAGTAATAGATCCACCAAGCTTGCTAGGGTTCTTCCAAGTGCTCAAGTTCAAGAGAGAGAGAGATTTGCTCGCTAACTCACTTCAAGAATCCACTCTCAATCAATGCTAGGCAAGGATTTGGAATAGAGTAGGTTAGGAGTGTATGCAAGGTGAGAGAATGAGGTTAGAACAGCGTACTGTGCAGGGGGAAGAAGCAGATAACCATTGGGGGACCAAGGGGTATAAATACCCCCAGATCCAAAACAGTAACGGCTATATTTCAGAGTTCGGAACCTCCAAGAAAAATCTCGGAACTTCCGACCTTTGAAATCTCTGCTGATTGTAGCCCGTACGGTCGGAACCTCTGAGAAAAACCTCGGAACCTCCGAACAACAAACAGCAGGGGCAAAACAGCAGCACGTCTCTTCCCTTTGGGTGAGGATTAGGGTTTAAGAAAGATAGACTATGAGCATTTGAAACCACCCTAACTCACCATTAGTATCCCTCTTGATAGTACGGATTGTCCTATACTCAAATTCAAAACATAAAATAAATAAACTCCTCCAAATAGCATAGGTATCCTTCTTCATTAAGTTGAGGGGTCTCCATACTTTCTTTTGCACCTGTAAAAATAACTCTATGCTGCACGACAGTCTCAAAAGCTCATTAGCTCTTTAATTGTGTGGTCAACATCACCAAAACCCTCATAAGGCTTATTGCACTTACAATCTCCCCCTTTTTGGTAAATGTTGACAACCCAATTAAAGTTTACAATTTAATTTAAAAGATTGAGCTTTTTAAGGCTGCAAAGGGGTAACCATTAGGTGCACCTCCGAACCTCCTTAGTTCAATTATTTGTACTACTTCTTCAAAATTGAGCTGAAGTAGTGCAAATAATTGAACTAAAGAGGTTCGGAGATGCACCACATCAGATTCAATTTGCACCCCTAGAGCTTTTGATGATTTGAGTACAAGTCTCCCCCTCAATGTATGCATGTACCTTTTGAATAGGGTAAAATGTCTTAACTGACATTTAATTTGCATACATTGTAGGTAGAGTGTCAAGATAGTTATACTCAAACCATCGAGGGGTGCAAAAGAAGTGTAACAGATAATACATGATGCATATGACATGTGAGAACAAATAGAGAGTTATCTGATAGAAGAGTTCAGAACCTCCGAGAAAGTTTCCGGAACCTCCAGGATTTGGAACCTCCGGAAAAATTCTCAGAACCTCCGAGGTCTGCAACAGATATCTCAACAAACAACCATACACAGGCAAAGCATCAATATGACCAGAAATAGCAGCTAGATTAAGATAAAAGCATCCAACACATCTAGCCCTATTACATCCATCACACAAGAGTTTTTAAAGTTTTCACATCCCACAGTTTTGACCATGACCAGACCATGCTTGCCAATAGAGGCAAGCTTAAAGCTTTACATCAGTTCAAACATTAACCACCAGAAATTTATGAGAAAATAGTTAGCACTCTCATCTCACCAAAAGAACAAAAGAATTTTCCTGTTGTTAGCCACCAGCTCCACCAGAAGCTCCAGGCCTTCAGATTCATCTCAATCTTCATATCTATCCCCCTTTGTCAACAATTTAACAAAAAGGAAGGAAAAGAAGAGAGGAAGTTACTCTTCATCACTGGAGTCAGAGGCATCCTCCTCTACCTCAGGAACAGTACTGTCAGACTCAAAATCAGAGCCAGACCCAGAGGATAAGTTTATAGGCCTTCTGACAGGTCTTCCAGCAGTGGCCTTCCTTCTGACCCTAGCACCAGATGAAGATCCCATAGCTTTCTTACCAGCAGCTTCTTTCCTTAATCTGGCCATCTTGGCACTGAGTGGCTCAACATCTTCTTCATCTTCATCAAAATGAGCAGCAGGCATATCTTCAGCCATAGGACTGGCAGGGTCCTTCTCACCTTCATCCTCACTGGTGGTGTACTCTGGAAAGTCAGGAAAGATGGGTGGAGGATGGAGCATGGCATTGAAGGACAGCCCCTGGTGCTTCAGCAGCCTGTTCATGTCCTCCCTGAGCTCAAACAACTGAGTTGTTGTCCAGTTGCAGAACCTCCAGGTGTCCCTCACCATGCCCCTCAGCTTGTGCAGACCAGTGGGCATGGGTGCCTTGCTGCGTCCTTCTTCTAGATCAGTCTTGTGCTGCTTGGAATTGGCCTTCTTCATAATGTGCTCCTCAACCACTTGTTGTTTTTTCTGGTGCTGCCACTGTTTGACTTGGTAAGATGCATGCTCAACATCCTTCTTGAAACTCACACCAGAGACCATCTCTATCATATACATGATGTAGGGGGCATAGGGCAGGTTGCACTTGCCACTCTCAGTTACTTCCACCAAGTGATACCAAATGAATCTGCTGACTGAGAAAGGCCGGGCTCCTGGCAGCAACCTGGCCAGCAGATTTGGTGCAAACCTTCTGAGGCTGGTTGAGTCACTTCCCCCTTTTGGGTAGATGGTTTCCCGGAACATGTTGTTAAGCACATAGTAAACAGATTTCAGGGTAGTGGTGGAGCCATCTGCCAGCTCATCATACTCATAGGTGGCAGCAATCTTGCTATGGTTCATATGAGCCTCAAAGTGGATGATGTTAGCCTCCCTGTCCTCCTTGCTGAACCCATACAGCCTAGCAAATGTGATGAAATCTATCTTGTAATGCACACCTTCAGTCATCCAGGGGATTGTCTCTTTGTTGTCCTCTCTTGAAAGAAGGTTGCATGAAACTGAGCCAAGACCTCAATGTTCCAGTCATACTTGAAACTCATTATGTCTCTCATCTTGTACTTGTCCACAAGCTCAAGCACATCTTCCTTCACTGGTTCCTCTACTGCCTCTAGATGTGTAAAGTCAATCCACTTCATCTTGATCAGCTTCATCTTAGTATTCAGGATTGTCTCATAGAATTTGAAGTGAAAAACAGACCAGAACCTATAGTCTATTGCAGCCATCTTGGGATTTACATAAGGATTCTCTTCTCTAGCCTTCTTGACTAGAAAACCTGCTCCATCATAGTTTGTGTACTCAATGTAAACAGAGTTGTCATACTTTGTTGGGGGGTGTCTCTTGAGCAGCACCTTGTGATACTTCAGATAGATGAGTCTATTTCCCCTAGCAGCATATCATCCTCAAGCTCAATGGGGATTGTCTTCCCCTCTGTATCCCCATTATCCTCTACATGTGCAGCAGAGCCAGATCCTCTTCCTCTAGACAGATTGCCCCCTCTTCCCCTCCTGGGGGTAGCTTTCCCTCTGCTGCCACTACCACCCACAGCCTCTCTTGCTGCAAGCTTGAAGGCCCTCTCTCCAGCAGGTGATTCAAATGGTTGTCTCTGCCTCTTGGCATAGGTTTTGTTAGCAGGAGTTCCAGACATCTGGCAGAAAGGATCATGGGTAGCAGATAAGAATTGGATCAAGATAGATAAAGACTAAGGATTACAGATAGACATGAAGTTCAATTGATTAAGTTTTAGTTGAATTTTGAATCACAGACTATCACTTGTTAGTACAGACTTCGGAACCTCCAAGGATTTTCTCGGAACCTCCGAAGTCAGGGTACTGACAGAGGACAGTTTGTTGATTCAACTTTCAACTGAATCTTGACCAAAAAGAGCAAACATGATGGAATTTAGCTATGACAGATATGAGAGAAGGTGTTGCAAGTGAAGTGAAATTCAGTGGAACTTTGAATCAAGGTCAGCCTACAGTAGGTTACAGGGTTCGGAACCTCCGAGAATTTTCTCTGAACCTCCGAGACTCTGTAAACCTTACTGCATTCTGAATTTTGATTCAACTTTCAACTGAACCTAATCTACACATGCATCACAGGCATTCAGAACATGGCACAAGGTAGCATTCTATAGTTGCAAGATCTAGAACCCTAAGAATAGATGGATCTAGGAATTAGGGTTAGGGTTTGGTCTCGGGTTACCTTGAGTGGGGAGGAAGATGATGGAAGTCGCTGATCTTGAGACGTGTTTACGCCAGGGACGTAGCCCAGAGGCCCCCTCCAGATCAGAGATCTGGTGGCGCTGAAGAGGAGCAACTCGCCGGAATAGATCCAACGGTGCAATGTTGCTCTCTTCTGCTTCTCAGAGATCGTCGAGACAGATGAGTAAAGGCGCAGATCGAGGCTTCTTTCTTCTTCCTCCGTACTTGGCCCGAGCGGATCTAGGTCAACCTCTGTAGCGGTTCCTTCCTTCCTCCGCAGCTGCGACCCACCAACGAGGAGAGCTGCACGGCCTCGCACGTGTGACCCACGAGGAGCGCGGTCACCGGCGGCGAGGGAAGCGGCGGCGGTGGCACGGTGGTGGAGAGGAGAGGTGCGGTGCGGTTGCAGTCGAGAGAGAGAGAGAGTGAGAGACGCGGTAAAACGGATCTGAGGGACTGACTGCCGCGGTGAAAGGGAACGGAGGATTAACCTTAGGTAAAAGAATATTCCCCGTAGATGCGAGATTCCTTTTATCTACCCTTCAGTGGAGACTGAGCGTTAAGTCTGTAAAGATTGGAACTTCCGATGATTTTCTCAGAGCTTCCGAGGCTCGGAGCCTCCAAAGATTTCCTCGGAGCTTCCGAAACTTGAATTCTAGAGACAGTTAACTTTCACTCCTTTGAGATTTTGAACTTTCTTTCAACTGAGATCTTTAGGTCATGGTACCCTTGACTTAAGTGGCTAGAAAAACAAGCAATCACACACACAACTATAGCCACTTAAGACAAGTTAGGGATATGAAAGTAGATTTTGAAAAACATTTTAAGATAGTGTTTTCACACACACTTTTTCAAACAAATTTTCACAGAATACTAACAGTTTGAAGCAAACAATTATGGCATGCTGGAGATCAAACCACGCAACGAGAATCAAGAATATTTAGTTCATTCCTTAAACTACAAAACCTTGACTCATCGAGAGGTTTAATGAAGATATCGGCTAGTTGTTTGTCGGTGCTCACATGACTTAAAACGATATCTCCTTTGGCTTCGTGGTCTCTCAAGAAGTGATGACGGATGTCTATATGTTTTGTGCGAGAACGGCTTACGGGGTTGTTTGCAAGCTTTATGGCACTTTCATTGTCACACAAGAGTGGGATATGGGAAAAGTGACATCCGTAATCTTTTAAGGTTTGCTTCATCCAAAGTAGTTGAGCACAACATGCGCTGGCTGCAACATACTCGGCCACGGTGGTGGAAAGGGCTACTGAGTTTTGCTTTTTATAACTCCAAGACACTAGGGACCTACCAAGGAATTGGCATGTCCCCGATGTACTCTTTCTATCTACCTTGTGTCACACCTAGTTTTAAAGGCAAAACCAAATGCATTGATCACGTGTGCGCCAGGATCAAGTTACACACACGCTTAGACATAATGAATGCCAAAAACAGTGCCACACGATTAAAGAGTTATTACAAACCATAGTCTTAAACGAATCTTAAACAACGAGTTCTCGCAGTGGACAAAATGCCTCCACAGGCAGCTGACTGAAGACTACGCACACCTAGAACTCCTGGAAATCTCCTGGAATATCTTCAAAGTTCTCCCAGTCTGAGCAGCAATCCGGGTATTGTAGATGCAAGAGAATAAACAAGCATGAGCACATGACGTACTCAGCAAGAGAGAACAACATAACATGCAAGGCCATATGGTGGATGGCTAAGGTTCAAGCAGTTAAGCATTTTAGTGGATCAAGTTTTATTAGCAACCTGATTACTAAAGAGTGTAAGTTCATACCAACCCAATTAATAAGATGTAAGCATCATAAAATAAAGAATAAAACAGCAATTAAACATTAAAGGTCCATAATTTAATCATGTGAGTGTCCAGGCCGCTCTTGACCGTGAGCAAGGCTAATCGATTAGTTTAACACTCTGCAGAGGTTGTACATCTTTACCCACAAGTAGCGTAAAAGCTCCAAAGAACTTTGGACCCAACCATGCGGTGTTTGCAAGGCACCATACCACACTACCGAGGTGTGATTGCATAGGGACGCTACATGGCCTTTACAAAGGTTCCCTAGCAAGTTATGACCCACAAGGTCCGGATCGATTAGCAAGGTATAAAGTCCCCTAGCGGTCGATACCCCACCATAAAAAGAATAACTCACCCAACCCCTGCTAGAGAGAGTCTATACCCCACAGTACCGCCGATCCCTTGTCCTTATCAGGTAAGACCATCCCAAGCTAAAGTTCCTAATTATTCAGCCAAGACCATTGCCCATTAGTTCTTGTGGTTGTACTGTTTTCCTAAGTGGTTCTTCATGTTCCGATTAACATATTAAAGTGGTCTTGTAAAGTAAAGATCATAAACGGAACATAGAATAATAAAAGTAACCAAGTTTTATTAATACCAATTCCCAGTTGAGCATGCTAAGCAATAGCTACCACAAGATTAATTTCATAAACCCGACATCAAGGTAAAGGTAGTAAAAGTCTAGGCATGATCCTTAATAGGTTCCCATCAAATTAATGCAAGCGAAAAAGTAAAGACAATGAAATTAAATGCATGTTATGTAGGACAAGCGGGTATGCATCAAGGAATACTTGCCTTCAACAAAGCCTTGCTGCTCAAACTCTTGCACGACTTGATCTTCAAATCCCTCGAACGAATCGCTCTCTACGGTCCACAATCATCACATACAAGCATACAACAAGAATAAATAAGAAACAGTCACCAAACAGATCAAACAGATCTAAACAGTAGCATAAAACTAATCTACGCTTCGAGAAGAACGCGTGGACATAAAGAACGCTAAAATCGGAGCTAAAACGACCAAGTTATGGCTTAGGGAAGGTGTAGGGACTAAACTGTAAAGATTTGAAAAGATTCTGGGCCAAAATAAAGAAAAAGGACTGAACTGTAAGGAAACTTCTAAGGTGGAAGGGTATTTTTGTGAATATCAGAAAACTTGAGGGGTTTTCCGTAAAACTGCCGGGGCCGGCGGGGGGTTTGACTGGTCCGTCGGATCTAGATCTGAAGGCTGCGGTTGCTCTCGGGTTTAAGAGACGGCGGGATTCGATCCGATGCGTCGGATCTGAATCCAGCGGCGTGGGACGCGAGCATGCGGCGGGGCGGCGGCCGACGGCGGCGGCCGGCGACGAGGGGCGGCGAGCTCGCCGACGAAACCCTATCTAGGGTTCCCGGGCTTGATTCGATGCGCGGAAAACACCTAGACGCAGCGCACGGGACAGCGAACCCATCTAGGGCGGCGCTAGCGGCTGGAACGCGGCGGAGGCGGCACACGGTGCGGTGGCGCGTCTCGGGTAGCGGCGGAGCTCCGGCGAGAAACTGCGGGCGGTGCAAAGCACGAGGACGTCCACAAGCAGCGCGGTAGAACTCCTCACCTCCTTGCGCGTCTCTGGGGGTGCTTCTTGACGGCGAAGCGGCGAGACGGCGAGAAACTCGAATGCGGTGGCGGCTAGGGTTTCGCGGGGTGCGGCGCAGGAGGCGGCGGGTGTCTCGGGTAGGAGGTCCAGGGGGCGGCGGCGGCCTTAAATAGTCCCAGGCGGACTCTTTGGCGTGCGGGTCACGCACGAGGAAGCGTGCTCCGCTCGGACTCGGGCGGCGGCGGCGGAGTTCGGGCGGAGGACGGTGCGGGGTAGGGGATGACCGGCGGACCCCACGGGTCGGCCCTCGAGGCAAGGGGAGAGCGGGGCGGCGGTTGCGCGGACGGCTTGGGCCGAAAGGCCAAGTGGGGCGGTGCGCGGCCGCTTGCGCGGGGGCGGCTTGCGCGGTGGCCGGGTTGGGCCTCGGCCGGGCCGGGCCGCGGGCGCGAGCGACGGCTCGCTGCGTCTTGGGCCGGGGCAGCTTTGGATCGCGCGTAGGCCGGGCCGGAAGGGGGAAAGGGGTAGGGGTTTTAGGAATAGGGTTTAGGTATTTGATTTTAGAAAAAGGATTCAAACAATGGAATTCAAATTTGAATTTGAATTCCAGCAACCAAAAATAATGCTCCAGCATGAATGCAACAATTAACACCTATATTTCATTAACTTCATTTTAGAAAAGTTTTAAATGCCTAAAAAGAAATAAAGCAAACCTTATATTCCTTAAGCAAATAAATGGTTTCGAGCAAATTTTAATAAAGCCAAATTTTTTGCAAAATTAGGGTGTTACACCTTGCAACCGGCATAATCGAAATCCGAATAGCCAAGAAGATCGAAAGTGGAGCCCTTAGGATACCACAAGCCAAGGATAGGGGTATGTACTACATATCTCAAGATTCTCTTTATGGCCATGAGATGGCACTCTTTCGGGTTAGCTTGAAATCTAGCACACATGCACACACTAAGCATAATATCCGGCCTAGATGCACATAAGTAAAGAAGAGAGCCGATCATGGAGCGATACCTTTTGGTCCACAGATTTCCCTTCTTCATTGAGGTCCATGTGTCCATTGGTAGGCATTGGAGTCTTGATGGGCTTTGCCTTGTCCATATGAAACTTCTTTAACATATCCCTTGTATACTTGGTTTGACATATGAACGTCCCTTCTTTAGCTTGTTTGATTTGAAATCCGAGAAAGAACTTGAGCTCACCCATCATGGACATTTCAAACCTCTTTGTCATCACCCTACTAAACTCTTCACAAAAGGTTTCATTAGTACTACCAAATATTATGTCATCGACATATATTTGGCACACAAAGATATGACCATCAACTTTTCTAGTGAAGAGAGTAGCATCGGCTTTGCCTATCTCAAAGCCTTGCTTGAGCAAGAAATCCTTAAGGCATTCATACCATGCTCTTTGTGCTTGCTTTAGCCCATAGAGCGCCTTATGGAGTTTGTAGACATGATTAGGACGCTTGGGATCTTCAAAACCCAGTGGTTTCTTAACATATACTTCTTCGGAGAGTGGTCCATTGAGAAATGCACTCTTGACATCCATTTGATAGAGCTTGAAGTCATGATGGGCAGCGAAAGCTAGTAGAAATCGAATTGCTTCAAGTCTTACTACCGGTGCATATGTTTCTCCAAAGTCTAGCCCTTCAACTTGAGTGTACCCTTGAGCAACCAATCTTGCTTTGTTCTTAGTCACAATACCAAACTCATCTTGCTTGTTTCGAAAGACCCATTTAGTACCAATGATGTTGGTATTTGGCCTTTCCACCAACTCCCACACTTGATTTCTTTCAAAGTTGTTCAACTCCTCTTGCATAGCCACCACCCAATCCGGATCCTCAAGAGCTTGCTCTACCTTGGTTGGTTCAAGAGAGGAAACAAACGAGTAAAATGCGCAAAAATTCTTAAGACGAGATCGTGTTGTTACCCCTCTCCTTATGCTCCCAAGGATGTTGTCAACGAGATGATCCCATTGTATGACTTGATGTACATGAGGATGTGATGGTCCAAGAGGTTGGTGTAGAGGTTGGTCTTCATCATCTTCATCAGCTTGGGGCTCAGATGTACTTGCTTGAACATCCCCTTGCTGATCAATTTGCTGGTTCAGGGTGTCTTGTGCTGTTGGACTTCCAAACCCCGGAACCTCCGGAGAATTTCTCGGATGTTGAGTTTCAGTGCCAGTTCCCGGAACCTCTAAGGAATTTCTCGGAAACTCCAAAGTCTGTATAGCTCCTGAACCAGTGACTTCTGGCCCTTCAAGTGGTGTTGATGCTTGAGCTTGGTTCTCATCTTCCTCTTGTGCCTCAACTGGTCTAACATCACCTATGGCAATTTGCTTGATTGCTTCACAAGATGGCTTCTCATTACCTACAACATTCAAGTCAACTTGCTCCACTTGAGAGCCATTAGATTCATCAAAGGTCAAATCTACCGTGACTTCAATCCTCCCGGTGTTTAGATTGAAGACTCGATAAGCATGCTCATTTGGACCATAACCAAGAAGAAATCCTTCGTCAACCTTTGGTGCAAACTTAGAGGTTCGGGGCCTCTTGTTTAGAATGAAACATTTGCACCCAAACACTCTAAAGTAAGACACCTTGGGCTTTTTACCGGTGATAAGCTCATAGGAGTTCTTCTTATGAAACTTGTGAAGATAGAGGCGGTTGATTGCATGGCAAGCCGTGTTGATAGCTTCGGCCCAAGAGATGTCTTGAGTCTTGTACTCATCCAACATGGTTCTTGCCATCTCAATAAGAGTTCTATTCTTCCTCTCAACCACCCCATTTTGTTGAGGGGTATAAGGTGCTAAAAATTCATGCTTGATGCCCTCTTCATCAAGAAATTCTTCAACGTAGGTGTTCCGAAACTCCGAGCCATTGTCACTTCTCACTTTCTTGTTTGGTAGCCCAAACTCCCTTTGTGCTCTTCTAATGAAGGTCTTCACCTTTCCTTGTACTTCACTCTTGTCAAACACAAAGAACACCCATGTGAAGCGAGAATAATCATCAACAATAACCAAGCCATATTTGTTACCGCCAATGCTTATGTAGGCCACCGGTCCAAATAGATCCATGTGAATGAGCTCCAATGGGCTTTAAGTAGTGAGGATGCTATTTGGTGGGTGAGGTGCTCCTACTTGCTTTCCGGCTTGGCACGCTTTGCAAATCCTATCTTTCTCAAAGTGTACATTTGTTAGTCCAAGGATGTGTTCATATTTCAAAAGTTTGGCCAAGTTCCTCATGCCAGTAGGGCTAGTCGGCCATGCCATAGCCAACCCATGCTAGATTTTGCTACTAGACTCTTGGGAGAAACTTTACTTTTGTTGAGATCAACTAGGTAAAGCCTCCCCCTCAAGCGACCCGTAAGGACAATAGAGGAATCCTCCCTTCTTATGATGGACACACCCTTATCTGAGAAGTGGCAATCAAAACCGATCTCACTAAGTTGTGAAACCGATAATAGATTGTAACCCAACGGATCAACATGAAGAACATTTGTAATTGAATAGTTTTGAGATATAGGGATATCACCTACGCCGATCACTTCTCCTTTTGTATCCCCTCCGTATGCAATAGTTTCCTTTGGTCCTTCCAAATGGAGATAGGATGAGAACATACTCTTTTCTCCGGTCATATGATGTGTACATCCGCTATCAAGCACCCAACTTGATCCACCGGAGGAGTATGCCTACAAAACAATTTAGTTCCTTCTTTTAGGTCCCCAATTTGACCTGGGGCCTTCCACGTTAGCAACCAAAACCTTTGGACCCCATAGTGATCTTTTCACATATATGTTGGACTCATTTCCAACATACATGGCAAAAACTTTACCAACGTTGTTGCGTCTCAACACATAGCTAGAAGGTATGTCTCTAGATGCATGGGCCTTGGCCTTGTTGGGGTTCAAGTTTCTTCTAGGCATTATTGGATGATTTTGAACCTGCATACAAGTGTTAGATGCCTTGGAAACATGCTGCTTCTGAACCTTGCTCTTCTTCTTTGCCTTGTCTTTACAGACCCCTGAACTTTCGAGAATTTTCTCGGAACCTCTGAGTTTGACTGTTTGTGTGGCTCGAGGCTTCCAGACTCGGGAACCTCCGGGCTTGGAGGTCGGAACCTCCGGGGTCTGGGAGAACAGAAATCTAGAGCTCTTGAATTCAAAGCATTCTTTTTCCTTGAAGATTTTTCTTTCATTGGTCTTGCCACCTTCAACATATCCAAAGCCTGAATTCTTGCTTTTCTCTAACACTTTCCTCTTGGTGAATCTTGCCCTTTTGTTTTCTTCACCCATGCATCCTCTAGCTATGATTGAGTTCAACCTAGCAATCTCTTTCTTCATGGCCTCCATGTTAGCAAGATTAGTAGCATAAGATTTAATATCAATATGATGACATCTATCACATCCCTTGCTAGTAGAAGCACTAGAGTCGCCTTTTACCTTCAGAAGATGTGAGGTGCTACTCCAAAGGAGACTATATTGCTCCTCAAGCTTTTCATTCCTCAACATGAGAGAATTACATTGAGCTTGAGAGGCAGCAAGGTCTTCCTTGAGAGTAGCTATGACACTCTCCGCTTGGTTAACTTCCAAACGCAAAGCCTCAATCCCACTTCTATCAGAGATAATAGTGTCTTGGCTTTTCTCTAGTTCTACTATTAGCCTAGCCATAAAATCTCTAGATTGATCATCCATCTTACGAACAAGTTGGTTTGCTTCCTCATCACTAGAATCATCACTAGAGTCCATTTCCGACTCATCACTAGGTTGAGAGGAGGGTTTTGAGTTAGTTTTTACCTTCTCGCCCTTGGCCATGAAACAATGAATGGATGTGCTCTCTTCATCATCGGTTAAGTTGTTGAACAACCTTGAGGTAGAAGGAAGCTTCTTGATAGCCACGGTTGCAATTTTCTTCCCTTCCTCTTCACTAGAGCTTTCATCTCCGGAATTCCATTCATGACCAATATGAGCCTCTCCACCATAGTGTCTTCTCTTGTAATGTGGCTTTTGGTCTTTCTTGTAGTTTCCCTTGCCCTTGTTATTCCTATTTTCTCTTTTCTCATTAGGGCAATCCGCAATAAAGTGCTCGGTGCTTCCACAATTGTAGCAAGTTCTCTTCTTCTTGTTGGGAAACCTCCTCTTGGCAAACTTGTACCCTTGCTTCTTTAATCCTCTCTTGTATGTCTTCATGAACAGGGCCATATCCCCAATCTCAACATGAGAGCCTTCATCTTCATCTTCACTTGAGTCACTTGTTGAGCTCTCTACTTCCACTTTCTTGGATTTTGACTTGGTGGGCTTGGATGAAGTAGAATGCTTGGATGAAGTAGTAGGCTTGCTTGTCTTGTTGGAATGGAGAGCAACCTCTTTGACCTTTAAATTGTTCAACTTAGCTTCTAGCTCACCAATTTTCTTTCTATGTTGAATTTCCTTGTCCATTAGCTCATGAGTAAGAATTCTCACAAGAACATCATTTGGGGAGAACTCTTCAAATCTCTTCTTCTCTCTAATCAATGTGACTAGAGTGGGATTCCTTGGAGCAAAGGCCTCCAACATTACCTTCACAACATAGTGATCATCCAACTCATCACCACCTAAGCCACGTATCTTTCCAACTATGACCATCAATCTATCAAACATCTCTTGTGGCCCTTCTCCATCAAATATAGTGAACCTATTGAGCTCGGCCATCAAAATTTTGATCTTGGACTTCTTCACTTTGTCAACACCCTCATGAGCAATGAGGAGGGTGTCCCAAATTTCTTTGGCAATCTCTAGCCCATTAACCCGGTTGTACTCTTGAGCACTCAAAGCACTAAGAAGTATGCTTGTAGCTTGAACATTTCTTTTGATGTTGCGGCGATCACGTGGAGTGAGGTTTCCAAAGTCTTCGGGATCATCAAAACCTACACAAACAATGTTCCACAACTCCAAACTCAAACCGGTTAGATAAGCTTTCATCATATGCTTCCATTTGGCAAAGTTAGTCCCATCAAATTGGGGTAATTTGCCAACGGGTATAGTGATATCATCCTTAGATTTTGTTTCCAAAGAATCATAGTTAAAGGATACGCTTCTATAGTCATTCTTGGACTTAGCCTTAGGCTTTGGCTTGGGCTTGAGTGTTCTCTTGGGAATTCTTGTGCCGTAGTACTCGTCATCCCCATCTCCATTGTCGCTAGATGAAGATGATGATGAGGATGGTGATGGAAAAGGTGAAGGTGTTCTCTTTCTTCTCTTCTTTTCTTCTTTCTTCCCTTTCTTCTTCTTTTCTTGTTTGCTGTCCTCTTTCTTCTTTTCCTCTTCTTTCTCTTTCTTCTTGTCCTCTTTCTTGCTCTTCTTGCCGTTGTCCTTGGAGCTTTCTTTGACAGCCTTCTTGAGCTTGTCAAATTTCTCTTGGGCTCAGGTGTTCCCTACCTCGGAGGCATCACCTTCAACGTCACTTGGCAAGTCCTCAAACTCCTCCTCCTCTAGCTTGTCATCTCCACTTGCCATATCCTCACACGGTTAGGTGTTCGCAAGGATAACCTGCTCTGATACCAATTGAAAGGATCGAGGCAATATGGCCTAGAGGGGGGTGAATAGGCCTGCACACAAAATTTAAACTTTTTCTGTGAAAACACTGTCAGACTCCGGAACCTCCGAGATTATTCTCGGAACCTCCGAATGAGGCAGCCTTCGAGAATAAACTCAGAACTTCCGGCAACTGTTAGAACAGAGCATAAATAACTTGAGCTGCAAAAAACTTAATGAAAACCAGATCTACTAAATTCTAGGAGGTACTTAGGACCTAGTAAGAAGATTTCTAAGCAAGGAACAAGCTAGGAAGGTACCACAACATAGATCGGGAGCAAACCCTAATAGATCTAGTCAAGAGCAAGCATGAACAAGTAAGTAAACAAGAGCATGCACGAGACAAACATTTATCCCGTGGTTCAGCTCACCACAAAGGCTTGCTTACGTCCACGTTGTTGAGGAAGCCACAAAGGCTAGGGACCACAAAGGTCAACTCCTCTCTCACACCTATCACTTTGGGTAATAGGTGGAGGCTTTCCACTAGAATCACAAAGGGTAATACAAACACCTTGGACCTTCCAAGAACATCAATCCGTCTAGGAGCAAGGCTCCAAGAGTAATAGATCCACCAAGCTTGCTAGGGTTCTTCCAAGTGCTCAAGTTCAAGAGAGAGAAAGAGATTTGCTCACTAACTCACTTCAAGAATCCACTCTCAATCAATGCTAGGCAAGGATTTGGAAGAGAGTAGGTTAGGAGTGAATGCAAGGTGAGAGAATGAGGTTAGAACGGCGTACTATGCAGGGGGAAAGAGCAGATAACCGTTGGGGGACCAAGGGGTATAAATACCCCCAGATCCAGAACAGTAATGGCTATATTTCAGAGTTCGGAACCTCCGAGAAAAATCTCAGAACTTCCGACCTTTGAAATCTCTGCTGACTGTAGCCCGTACGGTCGGAACCTTTGAGAAAAACCTCGGAACCTCCGAACAACAAACAACAACGGCAAAACAGCAGCAGGTCTCTTCCCTTTGGGTGAGGATTAGGGTTTAAGAAAGATAGACTATGAGCACTTGAAACCACCCTAACTCACCATTAGTATCCCTCTTGATAGTACGGATTGTCCTGTACTCAAATTCAAAAGATAAAATAAATAAACTCCTCCAAATAGCATAGGTATCCTTCTTCATTCAGTTGAGGGGTCTCCATACTTTCTTTTGCACCTGTAAAAATAACTCTATGCTGCACGACAGTCTCAAAAGCTCATTAGCTCTTTAATTGTGTGGTCAACATCACCAAAACCCTCATAGGGCTTGATTGCACTTACAAGATGAACCAGGGTTTTATGTCGGGGTAGAGTGTGCTTCTACCCACGAAGATCAGCACTTTACACCGAAGGGTGCCATAGCGCTCGTATTCCCAGTAGACGAACTCCGGTGGGTCCTTCACTCCGATGCGCTCCAGGCTAAGCAGCAGCAAGTTAGGGAGGCCAGGCTGGATGGGGCAGACTCCTCCGTTCCATTCCAGGTTAGCCATTTGGAATCAGGCAAGGATCAAGGTAAGAATTTTTGGAAAAGAAGAGCTTAGCAAAGAAAAGGTTTGAGAGGGTCCAGAGGAGGTCTCGTATCCTAGGGGCCGCGTCCTATGGCCAACCTACGGCTCTGATACCACCTGAAGCGTCCCCTCATCAGAGGTGACTAAATGTGACACAAATACCAGTCCCAAGAGGCTAGCAACACATTTATTAACAGGTGGATCAGTCTTTTACTTTACGGCGGCATAGTGGGCACGGGAGTGCCAACACCACAAGGAACAACACAAGTGCTAAAGACCAAACTACGATAGCGAAGGCTTCCAAAGCCTCATCAGAGTACCACACCATGGAAGCTCTCTGTGGAGGCCCTGGGTACACAAGCACGGTTGGGTGTAGGGCAGCGACCTACTCGATGTCTTCGGGAACGAAGTCGGGATCCTCCTCTGAAAAACAGTTAGTTAAACAAGGGTGAGTACATACGTACTCAACAAGTTCAACCCCACCCACGGAGGGGCTTATAAGCAGATCATGCACATGATATATCAAGGATCAGGTTAAGGTTTATTTGCAAACTCATTTACTCATGCAGGGGTTCATTTTCAAAAAGGTTTTCGCAAACCAAATTTATAACCCAAGTGACTCAGTTGTTTTGAGAAAACCACTGTGGGACTACCGGACTCCCCGTCCGCAGTAGCCCAAGCACAAAGCCACACACTGTTTCAGAAAACAACTCACGCCATGAGAAACATCCCAACACAATCACTAGTTTTGTGACCACACCGTGACTTGCGCAATACCGTGGACACGGCTATTCGAATAGGTTTGACACTCTGCAGAGGTTGTACATCTTTACCCACAAGTAGGATACCGCCACACGAACACCTTAGTGCCGGCGCGGATCCTATCAAAGCCATTACCCACCTTAGCTAACCCTACGAGCCACCACGGGAGTAGCCAAGGGGTTATCACACATAACCAGGGGGTACCTCACACAGAGCGTACCCCTACTCCTTGGTCTCCCGCCGCTCACCCGCACACCAGATGGCAAGTAGATTAACTAGTGGGTTTTACGCTAAGCCATTGCCACATACAACGGTCGAGTGGTTGTACAATGATTTGGGTCAGGTCAAATGTCACGCTACCCGGCCCTTAATGACAAGATGGACAACTCCCAACATGCCCAGCCACACAGGTACGAGCTCACCCATACTCCTGACACACACGTCCATCCCGTCTACCCAGTTCTTTACTCATTTTCCAAAATATCCCATTCCCATTA
This sequence comes from Cenchrus americanus, assembly GCA_947561735.1. Taxonomy (NCBI): domain Eukaryota; kingdom Viridiplantae; phylum Streptophyta; class Magnoliopsida; order Poales; family Poaceae; genus Cenchrus; species Cenchrus americanus. Next base: position 252,184,919 of record OX387239.1, on the reverse strand, counting down.
TAAAGCACTCACACATTTTTAATGCAATTATTTAGACCAAACAAAGGTTTAATCATAGCAATCAAGGGTGGCTATACTACCATGTTTTTGCAGTAAAACGATATGCAATTTACAAAACGGGTATAGGGTTGTGTTTATAAAACTAGGACCAAAGCATGCATCAAAGGATGAGATTGAACTTGCCGTCTTCGAAGTCCTCGGGGAGTTCCGGCTCGGCGTTCGGGATCTCGGGCTCCTGCTCGCAGTACTCAGTTCCAAGCTCCGGCTCGTGGTACCCTCCTTCGTTCACTCCGTCGGCTATAAAGCACACACAAGCAAGCATGCAATCAATATAAGCACACACAACTTTTCCGGCTGAGCTCGAGGGAGGTAATTTGATAAAATAGAGGAATAAATATTATGCAGGGGGTTTGGGGTGACGGATCGGTAGCGATATACCCGGTACGGGTGTGGTGAATTTTGGTCATGATTTGAATTAAAATTGCGCCTGAAATGATGATTTAAAGGAGGTGTTTAGGGTTAATTAAGGGCCTGTTAGTGATTTAGTTTAAAAGAAAAAGGACCTAACTATAATATTTAGATATGGTGAGGGTTTAACTATAATATCCTAGGGGCCTATTTATGAAGGGCGGGGTTGTTTTGGAGGAATAGCTTAAAGGTTAGGGTCTTATTTGGAAGAAAGAGAGAGGGGAATAGAGAGGGGTGGTGTGGAAAAGGAAAAAGGCCAAGGGGCCTTTGGCTAAACTGCCATCTCTCTCCTCCCCCTCGATTCAGAAGAGAGAGAGGGAGGGTGGTGGCGCGGGTGCGGCCGGCTGGCGCCAATCCCCGGCGAGCCGAGCCACGGCGGCGGTCAAGTAGTAGTGCAAAACGGAGAGGACTCCACAGGTATTTGATTCCCCTACCTACCTTAGGCTGGAATGGCGTGTAGAGGTGGGTCCTCAGGCGGCGGTGGACAGGAGGTGGTGGTGCTTGGGGTGGCGGCGCTCGGGTGCCTATGGAGGAGGAGGGTGTAGCTGCAGCGGTGCGGGGTGAGGTGGGAACGTGGCGGGGTCCTTTTATAGCCGCGGGAAGGCGGTAACCCGGCCGGACTCCGAGCTCTTGGAGCTTCGGCAATGGCGTTGGGGGGGGATATCCCGCCATTGACCCGTCCCGTGAGGTCGCGGTCGGGATTCGCGATGGGGGTGTAATTGCGACACTGTGGGACAGGACTGGTCGGCCAGTGACGTGGTGGTGGCAGGCGGCGGGTCGCGGCGGTGCTGTTTGGTGGAGGAGACGGCTCAGGCAGGCGGTCTTCATTTGTCAGGGAAAGGAGGGCAATGCGGCTCGGCTGGGGCCTCTGCCGGCGGTGCGGGGCCGGCCGGCGTGCGGCGCCGGCGAGCCGGTCGGGCCGGGCGCGGGCCCGAGGAGGCGTGGGGAGGGGGCGCACCGGGCGGGCGCGGGCCGCGGCGGGGAAGCCAGCCGAAGGAAGAAGAAGGGAGAGGTAAAGAAGGAGGGGAAAAGAAAAAGGAGAAAAGAGAAAAAGAAAAATAAAAAGAGACAAAAGGAAATTGGAAAAAGGAAAATAAGGGGAGAAAAATAGAAAAGGGATTTAGAAAATTAGGAGAAATTTCTAGGAAAAGTAGGAGAGAGGTGAGGAAGGGTTTTTGCGGATTTTCCTGGGTTTCTCAGATACCGGCGTTTATTCCGGGACGACGGTGATGGTGAGGCGGACCGGCCGGCGGAACCGCGGCGTGCGTGGGATTCCCGGCGTGGTGGCCGACCCCCGGTGCCGGGGCGGAACGTGATGGGCGGTGCCCCGGGTGCGGGCGGTGCCCCGGGTGCGGGCGGTGCCTGCGGGAATCACGGCACGCGCGCGGAGGGTGAGTGAGGGGGAAGACGACTGGGGTTCCGAAGGGGATAAATGAGCTCAACGGGAAAGTTTTGAAAACACGCATGATTTAGTAGGTGATTTATTAGGAGCTAAAAACCCGGGCGTTCAGGACCAGCGGGCGTGCACCCAAAAGCCTGCGCGAGTCGCTCCAGGACTTCATACGACGTTTTTCCAAGCACTGTACTGAACTTCCGAGCGTGGCTCAATTCGAGATCGTGCACACCTTCCTCGAGGGCACGACCTGCAGGGATCTCGTGCGCGAGCTCGGGTGAAGCCCGCGGGTCGACTCCAATGAGTTGTTCGACATTGCCACTAGTTTTGCTTCCGGCGAGGAGGCGGTGGGGTCCATCTTCGACGGCAAGAAGGGCAAGCGCGTGGACAATGCGCCCGCAGAGGGCAGCAAGTCCAAGGAGCCCCAACAGAAGAACAAGCGGGGCAAGAAGCTTCGCCGTGAGGTATGCGCGCAGGGGCGCGACAACGACGAGGACGAGGCCCTCGCATTCGACCTGGCCCGCAGGGGCACTCAAGCGGCCCCTCGAGGCCCTGATGTATTCGACGATATGCTGAAGAAGCCGCACCCGTACCACAAGACCCCAGTCAACCACACCCTCGAGCAGTGCGACATGCTCAAGAAGTACTACAGCCGTGCCGCTGCAAAGGAAGGCGAGGCCAAGAAGGACGGTGGAGACGGGGACACCGGCGGCTTCCCGGTGGTGGAAAACATCTTCCTCATCTTCAGGGGGGCCAACCGTGGACATGTCCAACACCAGTGCAAGTGGGAGCAACACGAGGTCCTCACTGTGGAGAAGGCCCCTCCCTCCTTCCTCGACTGGTCGGGGGACGCCATCACCTTCAGCCGCGAGGATCACCCGAACCACATCCGCAACCCACGCCAGTACCTACTGGTTGTCGATCCGGTCATCGACAACTCGCGGTTCTCCAAGGTGCTGATGGTCTGAGGCAGCAGCCTCAACATCTTGTACGCGCACACCCTGCGGCTGATGGGAATCGGGTTGGACCAGCTGCGGCCAGCACGACGCCGTTCCATGGCGTCGCGCCGGGCAAGCGCATCCAGCCCCTCAGGCAGATCGATCTGCCGGTTTGGTTTGGCATGCTAGACAACTTCCGCAAGGAAACCCTCACCTTCAATGTGGTGGGGTTCAGGGGCGCGTACCACACCATCCTAGGGCGTTCGTGTTATGCCAAGTTCATGGCGGTCCTGAACTACACCTACCTCAAGATGAAGATGTCGGGGCCAAAGGGCGTCATCACCGTGGACTCGTCGATCGAGGACGCATTCGACTGCGACGTCAAGTGCGTGGAGCACGCTGAGGCGCTGGCGCTTGACGAGACGCTCATCGCGAACCTGGAGAAACTGGTCAACGAGGACCTCGACTCCTCAGCCAAGCATGCGGGCAGCTTCGAGGGTGCCGAGCAGACAAAGGAGGTGCCCCTCGACCCAGCTGCCTCCGAGGGCAAGGCATTGAGGGTCAGTTCCACCCTCGACCCGAAATAGGAAGTGGTGCTCATCGACTTTCTCTGCGCCAATGCCGACATCTTTGCGTGGAGCCCCTTGGACATGTCAGGCATCCCAAGGGAGGTCGCCGAGCACTCCCTTGACATCGTACCTCACTCCCGAGCCATGCAACAATGGCTGCGACACTTCGACAAAGAACGGCTGTTGACGGTGTATATTCGTATCAAACTTCATATGGATTTGCAAGTAGACAAATCCCCCGTCGTAGTCAAGGGACCCTTCTTCCCTCGAGTGGTGAACCCAAGGTATTGAATCTGCGGAACAAAGTGCAACGCAAGGATTCAACCTAGTAAAGCAAGGAAAGCTATCTTTTGAAGAACCAAGTTGCATCTAATCTAAGAGATCATCAAAGGAACACATCTAATCTAATTTACTAAGAGGTAGCAAGAGAAACCAAGAGATAACTGATCTAGAGAGTCTTGATCATGCTTATGTTGTAGCTCCAAACAACATAGATGAAGACAGAAAAGCGAATCTCATTAAAAGCATCTTTAAACCATGGCCCCCGGTCCGATTCCGAAGACGCCCTCCTTTTGGAGCCACCATTCTGTCACAACGCACCCCTATTCGTGTGGGTTAGCCTAGGGAAAGTTCAATATGAACAAGTTGAAATCACTTGGTCGGTCCGGTATGCACCTCTAGCTACCGCGGCTACAAGAGAACCCTATGCAATCTATCTTAAGTTTAGATTGGGGAAGAAGCAAAACCAAGGGAGAACAAAATCATCGAGAAGGCACTTGATCGCTAGAAATCGGATTCACTATAAAACTTCACCATGAATGACTACATGAACAAGATCACCACTGGGATCCTACCTCGATCTTGATCCTTGCTCCGGAGCTCCGACGTGGTCTTCCATGCAAGGTTCCCACGTCGGCTAGGGAGACCCTAGACAACTAGCACGACCCTCCTCTCTGAGATGGTGTCCCTCAAGCTTCTCTACTCCTCAGAGGAGGATGACGAATGAATTCTTCCGTGGCTCTCGGTCAGGGGGCTATAAATAGCCCGAGAGGCGTCTAGGTCAAAGGGGGCGTGATTGGGCCCCGAAGTGGGCTGGGCCGACCGGCCTGGGTCGACCGGCTTGGGCCCACTTCGGCCCAGTCTGCGCCCTCCTTTGCCCGGTGTTGCTTCCCGAGTCTTATAGAGTCTTCCCCCTTCTGCATGTGGGCCTTGTTGTCAGTTTCTCTTCGGTTTGGACGAAGCTCCTTGTCCCACAAGATTCGGCAGTTTTCTGGCTGGGTCCTCGGAGTTTTCCATCTTCTCGGGTTTGGTCCTAGGGCTTCTTGGAGTCATGTTTACTTCATTGTTTGACTTGTACCGGGCTTCAAGCTCTTGTCATGAAGTGCCTAATGAACTTATCCCGGAAGTCTTGCTTTCAACACTAAAATCCTACTTAAACACTAAACTCCAAAACCGACATGCACAAGTGAACTTGTTATACCACGGGGGTTAGTACCAATGGGTAAGATATAAAACTCATGCCAACACCGAAGGTAAACTCATGGCTAGGTTCACGGAATTTCACCGTCAACATCTCCCCCATGCTTAAACCTTGCTCGTCCTCGAGTAAGCCTTCGATGGATATCATCGTTGCCCTACTTTATTTGAAACTTGCACTTGATCATACACGAGAAAACATAATGTCTCAAAAGTTTAGTTCTTTAAGTTCCACAATGTACTAGCCTTCATCCCTACGGAGGGTAGATTATTAATTAAGCTTATCCCACAAGTATTAACATGCTCCCAAAATTCAAATAGATCTCAGAAATTTTGAAATAAAGAACGAGATGAAAAAGAGCTAAACCAAGTTCACAAATTTAAACCGCCTTGCATCTTGCTCAGGAACTCTCATCTCATCTTGTCTCTCAAGCCTATTTATTCTACTCCTTTTCCTCTCATAACATATATATGTGGTAGGCTTTTATATGGACCTCTTTGGGAAAGTTTAGTCCTACCAAGATATTATAAATGAGATGTTGTCAAAACAAGACAAGCTTCTCATGGTCTTACCGAGACCCGTCAAAAAGGTCATTGGAAAATAATGTTATATCAAGGAGGGGGAGAAAAAATACACACACTTGAGATAGGTGGACATGTGCAAATGGCAAAGAGTGATCCCAAGGCACAAAGGAAGTCCTCGTTATCGGATTGCACATGGTTGGAAAATGAGTATGGATCTTTTAATCTTGAAGCCTTGAAATTCCTAATGCACTTTAGAGAACCAGGGAATTCACTTTATTTTATTTTTACATACTCATATATATATTTATTCTTTTTTCATCATTTTTTTCTTTCTTTAAACTCACTTTTTTCTTCTTTCTTTCTTTCTTTCTTTCTTTCTTTCTTTCTGTCTTTCTTTCTTTTTTTTTATTTGCTCCCATTGAACTCTAAAACTTCATTGTACCTATCTCCTCCCCCATGCTTAGACGTTTCTCGTCCTCAGGCAAAGAGGTGATAGAGATAAGGTAGGTACTAGAAATATTTTTCCTTCGGAAAGATACTTGAAATCTTCAATCTTGGCACCATCTTGCGATCTTCCTTGAATTGATGATCCATTCACAACGATAGGTTGTGGTCAAGGAGGTAATCACAAAAGATGATATTTGGTTTTAAGGGTGGATATTCAGCGAGGTTTGTGAGATCTCCGATGTGGGGATACACAATGCACGGATAAAAGGCTAGCAAAAAGATAGATACACAAAAACGGAATGACCAGCTTCTTAGTCTCGGGCCAGAGAAATCATGGCCTGAAATAACTCACCCAAAAATAAACCTTGTATGCTAAGTTTTTGCACTCAAATATTTATATGGCTCTAGATAGGTAGAGCAACACGCATGTGGTATTTATGACAAGTTTAGCAGTACTTTTAAGAACAAAAATAAATCATCTTTAATCCATCTAAAACTTGAGAGCGTATAAAACACTATGAGTCTTTATTTTTATCATAACCTCCGCTAAAGATTAAGATAGCATTTAGATAATTTCAGATTTGTATAGCATTAGCTTAATCATACATAAAACAAGTACAAAGATGAACAAAGTGGCAATTATAATCATATATCATCATGGCATAAACTTTGTATGTTTGCCAAAGGTTAAAACAAGGTGGTGACTTTATTCATGATGAAAAATAAAAAACTAACACACATGCTGAAAATTTAAATAAAAACTGAAAACACTACACATATATAGGTGCATACAAGCTGAAAATTAAAGTAAAAGGGAAAAGGAAAGATAACTAAAGCTCCTCCTTTCTCTAATCTTCTGCCAGTGGTTGATATTGATAGTCTTGGTTGTTGTACCCTTGCTCATAATATATTGCACCACTCCTCCTATGAATTGTCCTGGTGGTGTTAAGTGAAGGCATCCAAGCTCATAAGTGATGTTTGCATTTCCTCCACCAATTGGTTTGCATTGGTTTGGATGGCTGCAATAGATCGCATGTTTCTCGTAGCGTATCATCCAATGATGGCCATATTTTGTTGTAGTTGAGGAAGGTGTGCATATGGATCCGCAAAGGCTATGTTGGGTACCGCAAAATTTGGTGGAGGGCATGGCTGCACCACTCCCCCATGCTTGCATTGGTACATCACCATAGTAACTCGGCAACGCTGGAATTCCTCCAAATTGTGGAACATAATTTTGTTGCACACCTCCTTCTTTGGTCGTGGAAAAACTTTCTCCTATAATCCTTCCTCTAACCAATCTTCTTTCCCCTCAAGAAAAAGTCTTAATCTTCCTTCTGAAAAGGGCAAATTCACCTTGCCCATTTAGAAGCCTCCTCTCTCATCACTACTTATGTTCTTGCCTTGCTTCATATATTAAAATCCAAGGGAAGTCCCGGCTAGGAGATGCTCCGGGTTTCATGGAATTTCCGGTTTCAAAGAGATAGCCAACATGGAGAGGTAACACCCCGAGCTAATATCTCCCGAACCTGATGTTGCTTCACAACACCACCGGTTGATCATGAGGTGAGAGGGGTCTATTGGCTGCCTAGCAATCAAGCCGAGCAAAGCCAATTCAACTCCATGTTGGTTATCTTTGTCTCTCTCATTCTCCCCAAAATACATTTGCACATCCATGAGTGATACACTTGGATGATGGGGTTTCGGATAGAATTCCTTTGTTGGTGAGCTTCTCCCGCGATCATACTCCAAAAACCTTCCAATGTTCCTCCATGCACATCCACTTGTTCCGGGGCTCCCTTTTTAAAAACCAAGAAATTCCCTAATACACTCATAGGGAACCTCCTGTTCAACTCCCTCCAAACAGAATGAGAGACTCGACACTCCTTCACCAAGGATAGGTGCCATAGTCATGAGGATTTCCAAGGAAAATTCCTTGTGGGTGTTTACTGACACTCCGTTGGAGAATTGCACCCAACCTAGGTGTCCCAACATGAAGTAAATATCCGTATGAAAACCCAATATGTGGAGAGCTCGGTCGTCGAAGTTGACGTTCACTACAAGCCTCTCATGGCGAGCGAGCTTCTCTTCCTCCTCCTCTGTTATGATGATAAACCCATCGGAATACCGTGGAGCATATGGAGGTGGAGTGGATGATCGTGTCGAGCGGCGAGGTCGAACGGGCGGCTCCTCGTACGTCCTTAAGGTTCGGTGAACCTCATAGACGAGCTTCGTGTGGCCCTCATGCCACCGAGGAGAAGAGTGTGGTTCCTCCTCTGCGGTGCCGTGTCCTCCATACTCCAAGGAGACTCGGAAACCGAGTGCCTCCTCGAAGAGGTTGTCGATGATGGATTAGACGACGATGATCCCTTCTTCTTGGTGAAAAGTCTTGTAGTTTTCTTCCACATGGTGCTGCACTCTCTCTCACAAATATATATCTGGGGTTTTCAACCGGTAACAAGGTACACAAATATTATTCGGAGTATGGACATTGAGTGGATTAAGGATGTGATTCGTTGAACGAAACAAACAGGATGGATGGCTAAGTCTAAGGTGGTTTTGGACTACAAACTAGAGCACACGAACAAAGAGCTGGATGAGCGACTTACCTAGTGCACTCAAGCTTGCTTTGTTGCTTCGTGACCACGAGCTCCACAGGGTTGCACCTTCTAGACGTTCTCATCCACTCCTTTGCTTGCATTATTGGTCCTTCCACTTGATGATTTTTCCTTGAGTCACTTCCATGCTCCCTTGCCTCACACGCCTCCATGATATTCCTGCAAAACAAAGCCTTGGCTGTCCCCATGTTTGTCCTTAGCATGTGGTTTGATTAAAGATGTTGGAGGTGCATCCCGTGATGCATCATGGTGCATGCATGGTTAAGTTGATCAAATTGTCTCCCTCTAAGCATGTTTCAATGCTAAGCACTCCTCTAATTTCAAAAATTAAAAATAAATTCAGAGCTATGGGAGAGCTCAAGCATAAATTTAGAGAAGTTTTTAAAGCATTAAAAACAAGATGTAAGTCGAAAATATTTTCTGACTACATTTATATCGGTCTCGTCGGTATCGTTTGCCTTCATTAGTTGAGAGCAAACTCTTCACGGTTTGATCATGGGGGCATAGGTTTAGGTTCTAATTTTGGCTAAATGAGAGAGATTTTGAATGAAATAAAATAAAATGAGGCTTAGAAAAATTCTAATCTTAGAGAAATCAAGGATATAGATTTTTAAAACAACCAAAAGTTAAGTTTCTAGGTTCACGCGAGTCCTACCATGTGCTGAAATTTAAATAACATCTAGGTACAAGTCGTAGCTCTACTCGTGTGTTTTTAGCATGAAAAACAAGTCAACCACAACATCATAAAGAGGATGAAAGGTTGAGGTAGGTTCTGAATTTTTTTTTTGTTTTGGTTTCTCGAAAAGAAGCAATTAACATAGGATGGCTCATATAAACGGCTTATGTTCCAAACAAAATATCCAACCAAGAATTATGTCTCTAACATTGTTCAATTCTAAGTCTAATGTCTTGCATAGTAAAATTCAAAACTAACTCACTTGAAAAGACTCAAAAAATTTTGAATCGGGTTGTCCTACCGGTAGCTTATTCTTGACTCGACTTAACGAGTTGCCTCTCGCCTAGTGCTTCGTTTAAGTCCATGGCTAGACTTCTTCACTTCATTACTTCGGATCAACGCTCTTTGCGGGCGTTGCAATCTTGGATACCCACTTCCACACCATCTTGGGCATGGGCTTATTCTTCGACTTAGTCATATTTTTTGTCTTCACAAGCTGGCTTTGTCCTTTGGTCTTGACTGATGCAACAACTTCCTTCATGTAGTGGCTCGACATCTCAAAATCCGGTCCTTCGGTCGTGATCTTCGTGGTCTCCTTAGTGTGATCCTCCATCTCTCCTGAATGAGTTAGAGTAGCTTTCGCCATCTTGAGACCTTGGGATTGTACCGACAATCTTCCTTTGCTACCCATCGGGCGCCTGGCAAGTTGTCCCACTTGCGTCTCTAGCATCTTCATCATGATGAGCACTTCACGGATAGAGCGTCCGACCTCCGTCACCTTGCCATATAAATTCTCTAGTATTTTCTCCATAGCGTCGAACTTAGTGACGACGTCCTTCTTGCTCGTCCATGAAGTCCTTCCATTGTGTACAAAGAGGAACCAAATCTTGAATCGACGAACTCGCATTAAATCGGGGTTTACCTTGGACATGGTCGTGCTCCTCACACTCCTCACATGTGGATCTTGCCTCGGCAGCCTTTAGGTCTTGAGCTTCTTTCTCTTTCTCCATCTTCTCCATCCTCCTCTTAAGGAAATTGATATGCCAATCAAGGAATTCGACTGGCATGTATTCATTGAAACGCTCCAAGGCTTCCGCAGTAGTTGTCACCTTGATCTTCAATGGACTTCCGGCGTCTTGAAGGCTTATGATATGTAGATCAACGATGTCCGAGGTGCATAGCTTGATCTTGCGCTCCAGTTGTGGTTGTTCCCCCATGGGTGGAGGTTGAGGTTGATCTTCCTTTGGACTTGGAGGTGGTGATTCCGTTGGAGATTTCGACGGTCCTTCGACTTTTGCTTTTGTATCTAGGGTTTCCAACCCTTTAGCTTGTGTTGCACGTCTCCTTTGCATGTAAAGTTTTCCTGGATCATCCACAAAAGAAAGTTTTGGTTTCTTGGAGAGGTAGCCAACCATCTCCGGTTAAGATTAGCAATAAAACAAAAATCTAAAAAGAAAAAATTAGGGTTAGTCAAAAACTAGATTAGATTGATTTTTTTTCTTTTTGAGGATGATCAAAATTAAGAGATGCAAAAGAAAATCAAAAGAAAAACTAAAAAATATTCACAAGAAGAGTGATACTTAGATCGGATCTTGATTGTTTGTTCCTCGGCAACGGCGCCAGAAAAAGGGGCTTGTTGACGTTGTGTATTCGTATCAAACTTCATATGGTTTTGCAAGCGTACAAATCCCTCGTCGTAGTCAAGGGATCCTTCTTCCCTCGAGTGGTGAACCCAAGGTATCGAATCCGTGGAACAAAGTGCAACACAAGGATTCAACCTAGTAAAGCAAGGAAAGCTATCTTTTGAAGAACCAAGTTGCATCTAATCTACGAGATCATCAAAAGAGCATATCTAATCTAATCTACTAAGAGGTAGCAAGAGAAAGCAAGAGATAACCGATCTAGAGAGTCTAGATCATGCTTATGTTGTAGCTCCAAACAAGATAGATGAAGATAGAAAAGAGAATCTCATTAAAAGCATCTTTAAACCGTAGCCTCCGGTCCAATTCCGAAGATGCCCGCTTTTTGGAGCCAACGTTATGTCATAACGCACCCCTATTCGTGCGGGTTAGCCTAGGGCGAGTTCGATAAGAACAAGTTGAAATCACTAGGTCGGTCCGGTATGCACCTCTAGCCACCGCGGCTACAAGAGGACCCTATGCAATCTATCTTAAGTATAGATTGGGGAAGAAGCGAAACCAAGGGAGAACAAAATCATCGAGAAGGCACTTGATCGCTAGAAATAGGATTCACTATAAAACTTCACCATGAATGATTACATGCACAGGATCACCCCCGGGATCCTACCTCAGTCTTGATCTCTTCTCCGGAGCTCCGACGTGGTCTTCCATGCAAGGTTTCCACGTCGGCTAGGGAGACCCTAGACAACTAGCACGACCCTCCTCTCCGAGATGGTGTCCCTCAAGCTTCTTTACTCCTCGGCGGCGGATGACGAATGAATTCTTCCGTGGCTCTCGGTCAGGGGCTATAAACAGCCCGAGAGGCGTCTAGGTCAAAGGGGGCATGATTGGGCCCCGAAGTGGGCTGGGTCGGCCGGCCTGGCCGACCAGCCTGGGCCCACTTCGGCCCAGTCCGCGCCCTCCTTTGCCCGGTGTTGCTTACTGAGTCTTCTAGAGTCTTCCCCCTTTTGCATGTGGGCCCTTGTCGTCAGTTTCTCTTGGGTTTGGACGAAGCTCCTTGTCCCGCAAGATTCGGTAGTTTTCTGGCTGGGTCCTCGGAGTTTTCCATCTTCTCGGGTTTGGTCCTTGGGCTTCTTGGAGTCATGTTTACTTCATTGTTTGACTTGTACCGGGCTTCAAGGTCTTGTCATGAGGTGTCTAATGAACTTATCCCGGAAGTCTTGCTTTCAACACTAAAATCCTGCATAAACACTAAACTCCAAAACCGACATGCACAAGTGAACTTCTTATACCACAGGGGTCAGTACCAATGGGTATGATATAAAACTCATGCCAACACCGAAGGTAAACTCATGGCTAGGTTGACGGAATTTCACCGTCAACAACGGCGCCGGGCGATCGGAGTGGAGCTGCGGAAGCTCCTCGAGGCTGGATTCATCAAGGAAGTCTTTCACCCTACGTGGCTAGCCAATCTTGTATTAGTTAAGAAAAAATGGGAAGTGGAGGATGTGTGTAGATTACACTAGTTTAAATAAAGCATGTCCAAAAGTTCCTTTTTCTTTGCCACGAATTGATCTGATTGTAGATTCTACTACAGGGTGCGAGCTCTTATGTTTCCATGATGCCTATTCCGGGTACCACTAAATAAAGATGAAGGAGTCTGATCAACTCGCGACCTCCTTCATCACGCCATTCGGGATGTTTGGCTACGTAACGATGCCATTTGGCCTCCGAAATGCGGGCGCTACATACCAAGGATGCATGCAGCACATTTTCAGGGACCATATCGGGCAAACCATTGAGGCGTATGTAGACGACATCATTGTAAAGACCAGGAAGGCGGACGACCTGGTTAATGACCTGCGCACCCCGTTCGATTGCCTGCGGGCCAACAGGGTGAAATTGAACCCCGAAAAATGTGTCTTCGGGGTGTCGCGCGACATGTTGCTGGGATACATTGTTTCCCAGCGGGGCATCAAGCCCAACCTCGAAAAGGTCGCAACCCTCGACCGGATGGGCCCGATTCGAGACCTTAAAGGGGTCCAGAAGGTGTTGGGGTGCCTTGCCGCCTTGAGCCGCTTCATCTCGCGGCTCGGTGAGAAGGGCTTGCCCCTCTACAGCCTCCTGAAGAAGCACGAGCGCTTCTCCTGGACCGTCGAGGCCCAGGAGGCGCTTGACAAACTCAAGGCGACACTCGCCCACACGCCGATCCTCATGTCGCCCCAGAACTGCGAACCTCTGTACCTCTACGTCGCTGCGACCACCCAGGTGGTCAGCACGGTCATCGTGGTGGAACGAACAGAGGAAGGACACGCCCTACCAGTTCAAAGGCCGGTGTACTACATCAGTGAGGTGTTGTCCGAGACCAAGGCACGGTATACGTAGATCCAAAAGCTGCTCTACACAGTGGTGCTCGCGTGGCACAAGCTGCGGCACTACTTCGAAGCCCACCTGGTTACGGTAGTCTCCTCGTTCCCATTGGGGGAGATCATCTGAAACCCGGACGCCACGGGTAGGATCGTCAAGTGGTCTGTGGAGCTCAAGGGCGAGACGCTTGCCTACGCGCTGCGCAAGTGATCAAATCCTAGATCCTTGCGGATTTTGTCACTGAGTGGACAGACACGCAGCTGCCCTGCTGCAGATTCAGGCCGAGTGCTGGACCCTCTACTTCGATGGGTCGGTGATGAAAACCGGGGCAGGCACGGGCCTGCTCTTCATCTCACCTCTCGGGGAGCATATTAGGTACGCAGTGCGCTTGCATTTCCTCGCGTCCAACAACATGGCGGAGTACGAGGCCCTCCTTTGCGGCCTTCAAATCGCCATCGAAATAGGCATGAAGTTCCTCGACATCAGGGGAGACTCGCAGCTCGTGATTGACTAGGTCATGAAGAACGTGAGTTGCCACGATGAGAAGATGGAAGCATATTGCAACGCCGTGCGCGCCCTCTAAAACAAGTTTTACGGCATTGAGCTCAATCACGTCCCCTGCAAGTACAACAAGGAGGTGGACAAATTCGCAAAGATTGCGTCGGGGTGAATCACCATTCCCCTGAACGTTTTCGCGCGAGACATCGCAAAGCCGTCTGTGGACCTCAGTCCGCCACCCTCGAACCAGGGGGAGCCCTCGTGGGCTCCCTCGAATTCAGTGGGCGTGGAACTCATGGACGAGGACCCCTCAAATGAGGCATTCATGCTCTCCTTACTCGAGGGTTATGGCGTGGACGAAGCTGAGTCCATGGAGGCAGAGCCGGCCCCTCGTGCAGAGGATTGGCGGGCCAAATACCTCGCTTGGATTGATCGAGGGGAACATCCCCCCAATCGCTGCGAAGCTAGGCGCATTGCCAGGATGGCCAGGTCATTCACTGTGATCGACGACGAACTGTATAAGCGCGCCGCATCTGGCATCCTGCAGTGGTGCATCCCCATCTCCCACGGTCGCGAACTTATCCGAGACATCCACACGGGTGTGTGTGGCCACCATGCGGCGCCGCGCACCCTTGTGGGCAATGCGTTCCGCCAAGGCTTTTATTGGCCCACCACGGTTGCTGACGCCAATGAGGTCGTGCGCACCTGTGAAGCGTGCCAATTCTACGCCTGCAAGACTAATCTCCTTGCTCAGGCCCTGCAAACTGTTCTCGTCACATGGTTGTTCGCCGTGTGGGGGCTGGACATCGTCGGGCCCTTGCACAAGGCGCCTGGGGGCTTCACCCACCTGCTGGTCGCCATGGACAAATTCTCCAAGTGGATCGAGGCACGCCCAGTCACGAACCTCAGGGCAGAGCAAGTCGTGTATTTCTTCACCGACATCATCCACCAGTTCGGAGTGCCGAATTCCATCATCACCGACAACGGCTCCCAATTTACCGGCAGGAAATTCCTGGAGTTTTGCGACAAATACCACATCTGTGTGGACTTGGCAGCCATCGCACATCCATAGACCAATGGTCAGGTGGAGCGTGCCAATGGCATGATACTACAAGGACTTAAGCCTAGGATTTTCGACAGGCTGAACAAGTCTGGTCGAAAATGGCTCTAGGAGTTGTCGTTAGTGATTTAGAGCCTCAGGACCACCCCGAGTAGAGGCACGGGATTCACCCCGTTCTTCCTAGTCTATGGTGCGGAGGCCATTCTCCCCGCGGACTTGGAATACAGGTCACCCAGAGTCAAAAGCTACGATGAAAACGCCAACCAGCGAGCCCGCGAGGACTCACTGGATCAGCTAGACGAAGCCCGCACGGTGGCCTTGATGCATTCGGCACGATACTAGTAGGCGCTAAGGTGGTACCAAGCCCAGAAGATCCGGCGTCGAGACTTCGACGAGGGTGACCTAATCCTAAGACAGCACCAAGACAATCGAGGCTGCCACAAGCTGTCACCTCCATGGGAGGGGCCCTACGTTGTCGTCAAAGTGCTCAAGCCCGGCACCTACAAGCTTTCGCCTCCATGGGAGGGGCCCTACGTTATCCAACAACTACGTCGCTTCTACCCTTAGAAAGGATTTCCAACTTTGGTTGTAAAAACGTAAATTTCATTATTGAATAAAGTCAAAGGGCGACTCGGCTTTCTCCCTGAAAACCAAGTCCCCCTCGGGGGCTACTGCGGGGGGTATTCCCCCCCAAAAAAATGGTCCCATTTTTTCGCAAAAAAGTCGTATTTCAAACACACTAAGTACGCCTCGACCCGAGCTTCAAGCGAATTCACGCAGGATGCGAGCAGCCAAAGGGGAAAGATGCGCAAGTGGGGGATAGCCTACACCTCCAGCAGGATACAACCCTTCTCCCTTGCCTCTTTACCTATAAGCTACTCACGAAAACAAATCATCCCAGCTCAAACTCGCCAAGGCGAAGGGAAAGAAGACGAAACAAGCACAATCATCAAAATAAAAACAAGCATTCAAACTTACAAACATTCAAATGTTTTAAGCAAACTGCGTTTATTACACAAGTCGCACAACTCAAGTTCTAACAAAAACTTAAAAGGGCTCGAACACCCAACTACTTTCAGGGCTCGAGACCGCCAGCCGGAGGAGCGTCCGGGAACAGAAGCTCCATGAAGTCCTCTGCGAGGACATTGGCAGCAGGGGCGGTGAGCGCATCCATGCGGTTCATCTCGACCTCATCGTCGAGACCAACGGGAACGACGTAGCCCGTGGAGATCGCCCCGAGGTTGACCCGGTAGTGCGACGCCACCACACCAAGGGCTTTCTGGACCCCACAGGTAGAGTGCACAGCGCATACGCCGAGTAACATGCCCGCCCAAGGCGCGGAGGCGACTCACCATGGAGCTCCCGGCTTGCTCTTCACCTTCCTTGATGCCCTGGCACGCCTCGAGGGCCGCGACACACAACTCTTCCAGCTCCTGCTGGGAGGAGTTGTAGGTCATCTGGATCGCTTGCACTTGGGTCGCCGACGTCCCAAGAGTCGTCTGTAGGCCTGAAAGAAAAAATACAGACTAAGTTGGGAGCGGATCCCAATAAACTGAGCCAACAAGCGAAAAGCATGAAGAACAACTCACCCTCGACCTGCTTCTCTGACTCGAGGGTGGCGCGCGTAGTGGCGGCTGCTTGCTGCAGCTCGAGGATGATGGCGTCATTTTCCTCGCTGGCCTACTATAGGTCCTCGTAGGACACACCCTCCTGAACCAGCTCCCCAGAGAGCCGTGTGATCTCCTTGTCCCGGACCTTGAGGGTGGCCTTGTTGACGGTAGATTATCGTATCAAAGTTCATATGGATTTGCAAGCGGACAAATCCCCCGTCGTAGTCAAGGAACCCTTCTTCCCTCGAGTGGTGAACCCAAGGTATCGAATCCGTGGAACAATGTGCAACGCAAGGATTCAATCTAGTAAAGCAAGGAAATCTATCTTATGAAGAACCAAATTGCATCTAATCTACAAACTCATAAAGGAAACACATCTAATCTAATCTACTAAAGAGGTAGCAAGAGAAAGCAAGAGATAACCGATCTAGAGAGTCTAGATCATGCTTATGTTATAGCTCCAAACAAGATAGATGAAGATAGAAAAGTGAATCTCATTAAAAGCATCTTTAAACCGTGGCCTCCGGTCCGATTCTGAAAATGCCCGCCTTTCAGAGCCCTCGTTCTGTCACAATGTACTCCTATTCATGCGGGTAGTCTAGGGCGAGTTCGATAAGAACAAGTTGAAATCACTTAGTTGGTCCGGTATGCACCTCTAGCCACCGCGGCTACAAGATCACCCTATGCAATCTAGCTATAGACTAGATTGGGGAAGAAGCAAAACCAAGAAGAAAACCAAATCATCGAGAAGGCACTTGATCGCTAGAAACCGGATTCACTACAAAAACTTCACATGAATGATTACAGGAACAAGATCACCACCGGGATCCTACCTTGATCTTGATCCTTGATCCGGTGCTCCGACGTGGTCTTCCATGCAAGGTTCCCACGTCGGCTAGGGAGACCCTAGACAACTTGCACGACCCTCATCTCCGAGATGGTGTCCCTCAAGCTTCTCTGCTCCTCGACGGCGGATGACGAATTAATTGATGCGTGGCTCTCGGTCAGGGGGCTATAAATAGCCCGAGAGGCATCTAGGTCAAAGGGGGGGCCGACGGGGCCTCGAAATGGGCTGGGTCGGCCGGCTTAGGCCGACCGGCCTGGGCCCACTTCGGCCCAGTTCGTGGCCTCCTTTGCCCGGTGTTGCTTTCCGAGTCTTCAAGATCCTCCCCCCTTCTGCATGTGGGCCCTTGTCGTCAGTTTCTCTCTGAATTGGACGAAGCTCCTAGTCTCGCAAGATTCAACACTTTTCTGGTTAGGTCCTCAGAGTTTTCCATCTTCTCGGGTTGGGTCCTTGGGCGTCTTGGAGTGGTGTTCACTTCATTGCTTGACTTGTACCGGGCTTCAAGGTCTTGTCATGAGGTGCCTAATGAACTTATCCCGGAAGTCTTGCTTTCAACGCTAAAATCCTGCATAAACACTAAACTCCAAAACCGACATGCACAAGTGAACTTGTTATACCACGGGGGTTAGTACCAATGGATAAGATATAAAATTCATGCCAACACCGAAGGTAAACTCATGGCTAGGTTGACGGAATTTCACCGTCAACAGCTCCCCCATGCTTAAACCTTGCTCGTCCTCAAGTAAGCCTTCGATGGATATCATCGTTGCCCTTCATTGTTTAAACCTTGCACTTGATCATACATGAGAAAACATAATGCTCTCAAAAGTTTAATGCGTTAAAGTTTTATAATGTACTAGCCTTCATCCCTACAGAGGGTAGATTATTAGTTAAGCTTATCCCACAAGTATTAACATGCTCCCAAAAATTCAAATGGATCTTAGAAATTTTGAAATAAAGAGCGAGATGAAAAAGAGCTAAACCAAGTTCACAAATTTAAACCACCTTGCACCATGCTCATGAACTCTCATCTCAACTTATCTCTCAAGCCTATTTATTATACTCCTTTCCCTGTCATAACATTCATATATGTGGTAGGCTTTATATGGAGCTTTTTGGGAAAGTTTAGTCCTACCAAGATATTATAAATGAGATGTTGTCAAAACAAGACAAGCTTCTCATGGTCTTACCGAGACTCGTCAAAAAGGTCATTGGAAAATAATGTTAAATCAAGGAGGGGAAAGAGAAAAATACACACACTTGAGATAGGTGGACATGTGCAAATGGCAAAGAATGATCCTGAGGCACAAAGGAAGTCCTCGTTATCGGATTGCACATGGTTGGAAAGATGAGTTTGGATCTTTTAAATCTTGAAACCTTGAAATTCCTAATGCATTTTAGAGAACCGGGGAGTTCACTTTATTTTATTTTTATATCATACATACTCATATTTTTTCTTTTCTTCTCTTTTTCTCATACTCATATTTTTGTTCTTTCTTTATTTTTCTCATTTTTTTCTTTTTCTTTCTCATCAAATTTTTTTATTTGCTCCCCTTGAACTCTAAAACTGCATTGTACCTACCTCCTCCCCCATGCTTAGACGTTTGCTCGTCCTCGGGCAGAGAGGTGATAGAGATAAGGTAGGTACCGAAAATACTTTCCTTTGGAGAGATACTTGAAATCTTCAATGTTGGCACCATCTTGCGATCTTCCTTGAATTGACGATCAATTCTCAAAGATAGGTTGTGGTCAAGGAGGTAATCACAAAAGATGATATTTGGTTTTAAGGGTGGATATCTGGCGAGGTTTGTGATATCTCCAATGTGGGGATACACAATGCACAGATAAGAGGCTAGCAATAAGATAGATACGCAAGAACGGAATGACCAGCTTCTTAGTCTCAGGCCAGAGAAACCATGGCCTGAAATAACTCACCCAAAAATAAACCTTGTATACTAAGGTTTTGCACTCAAATATTTATATGGCTCTGGATAGGTAGAGCAACACGCAAGATGTATTTATGACAATGTTAGCATTACTTTTAAGAACAAAAATAAATCATCTTTAATCCATCTAAAACTTGAGAGCACATAAAACACTATGGGTCTTTATTTTTATCATAACCTCCGCTAAAGATTAAGCTAGCATTTAGATAAATTCAGATTTGTATTTTAAGAGAGCACTAGCTTAAACATGCATAAATCAATTATAAACATAAACAAAGCGGCAATTATAATCATATATCATAATGGCACAAACTTTTGTAACTTTACCAATGGTAAAAACTTGGTGGTGACTTTATTCATGATGAAAATAAACACTAACACACATGCTGAAAATAAACTAACACACATGCTTAAATTTAAATAAGAACTGAAAACACTACGCATACATAGGCGCATACAAGCTGAAAATTAAAGAAAAGGGGGTAAAGGAAAGATAACTAAAGCTCATCCTCTCTCTAATCTTCCGCTGGGGGTTGATATTAATAGTCTTGGTTGTTGTACCCTTGCTCATAATAGGATTGCGCCTCTCCTCCTATGAATTGTCCGACGGTGCTAGGTGAAGGTGTCCAAGCGCATAAGCGATGTTTGCATTTCCTTCACCCATTTGGTTTGCATTGGTTTGGATGGCTGCAATATTTTGCATGTTTCTCGCAGCGTATCCTCCAATGGTGGCCACACTTTGTTGTGGTGAAGGAAGATGTGCATATGGCTCCACAAATGCTACGTTGGGCACCGCAAAATTTGGTGGGGGTATGGCTGCACCACTCCCCCATGCTTGCATTGGTACACCACCGTAGTAACTCGGCGGCGCCGGAGTTCCTCCAAATGGTGGGACATAATTTTGTTGTGCACCTCCTTCTTGGGCCGTGGGAGAACCTTCTCCTATAATCCTTCTCTTTTATTTTTTTCTTCGCCGGCACAAGAAGTCCTTCCTTTAACCGATCTTCTTTCCCCTCAAGATAGGGTCAAATTTACTTTGGCCACTTTGAAGCCTCCTCTCTCATCTTCACTTATATATTTTCCTTTCTTCATATATTCAGATCCTAGGGAAGTCCCGGGTAGGAGATGCTTCGGGTTTCTTGTAACACCAGGTCTCAAAGAGATAGCCAACATAGAGAGGTAACACCCCGAACCAATATCTCCCGAACTCTATGTTGCTTCACAACACCACCGGTTGATCATAGGTGAGTGGGGTCGATTGGCTGCCTGGCAATCAAAGCCGAGTAAAGCCAACTCAACTCCATGTCAGTTACCTTTGTTTCTCTCATTCTCCCCAAAATCCTTTTGCACATCCATGAGTGAAACACTTGGATGATGGGGTTCCGGATAGTATTTCTTCGTTGATGGTCTTCTTCCGCAATCATACTCCAAAAACCTTCCAATGTGCCTCCATGCACATCCACTTGTTCCAGGGCTCCCTTTTGAAAACCAAGCAATTCATTCCCTAATATACTCATAGCAAACCACTTGTGCATGGATGCAATATTAAACTTTATTTATGAAACCGGTGTAAAGAACTAGTCAAGTTTTATTAATAAAGATTCATATATTGATTAAATAGATTAAACATTTAATTTAGAAAAACTAAACTATATGAACAATCTAAACAAAACTTTGTAATTCGAGTTCATCATATTATTATCAAAAACAGCATTAAATAGGTATTAATCAAGATTAACATTTATTATAAAAGCAGATGTAAAAGCCTAATCAAATCTTAATTAGAAAAGATTAATTAACTATTAAACAAATTAACATTTGGTTTATGAAAACCGAGATAAAGATCTAATTAACTTTTATGTACAAAAACATGTGATAGCAACATTAATCAAATTAAATTTGCTTATGAAAAACGATGTATAGATCTATTTTGCTTTTATTTATAAAAGACATGTATAACTAGATATTAATCAAAATTAATATTAATTTTATTTTTAGAAAACAAACATGATGAAAAATCATCACTAACGCGTGCTTTACATTATTATGAACCTAACGCAACTGGAACGGATTAAATCGGAGCTAAAACGAAGAAACTAGGAGCAAAACAACATGAAAAGGACTTGTTCGTGATTAACTATAGATTTCAGGGAGTAGGTGAAAAGATTCCCGAGACACAGGGAACAGTGCTCGTGAAAAGATAAAACTCGAGGTTAGATCTGAAAAAGTGCTTGGCTGGATTTATGTGTGATAGGTTGGGTCTTTACAGGGGGTATGAGCAAGATTCACTACATAGTTTAGATCTAAAAGATTCAGGAGAACTCAAGAGGGTTATGTGCAAGTTGCCACTTCATCTTCCTCCTACGGTTCAGAACAGAGGACAGGGAAGTTCCTGCCAGCAGCTCTGGCCGACGGCGGCTCCGACGACTGGGACGGCGAGGACCTCAGCTAGATGGGGGAAAAGGAAGAGGAGGGGAAGGGGATTGCGTGGAGGTGCTCACCTCGGACAGGGGCGAACGGGGAGGTGGCCGCCGGCGGTAGGCTTGGCCGGCGGGCTCGGCCTCACGGAAGAGGTGGCACTCCGGCGCTCCACCGGCCGCGGGAAGGAGTTGAGGAGGCGCCGCTCGATGCGTGGATGCTTGTGGCGGCGTCGGCTTCACCCGTAGATTCCTCCGTCGCAGCGAATCGGAGGAAGACAGTGCCGGCGGCGGCGAGCTCGGCTTGGTCGGCGGCGGCGGCGGCTCGGTCGGTGGCGCGGTCTTCTAGCGGAGGCGCGCGGGGAGCGAGGGCGCGCGAGGGGCTTGCGGGTCCCCCTTTATAGAGCGGGACGCCGCGCGTGGCGTACGGCGCACGCACGCCGAGGGAGGGCGGCGGCGGCGCACCCAGCCGGGCCGGGCGCCGCGGTCGGGCCCCGATGGGCTTTGGCGGGCACGGGCCGGCCGGCCGGCGCGGGCGCGGGCGGGTTGGGTCGGGCCGCGAGGCCCGCCCAATCCGATAGAATAGTTTTTCTTTTGCGAATTCATTTTTAATGCCAGAAACAATTCCAGAAATTGCAGAAATTGTTTTAAAGGCACGAAAAATACTCCGAAAATCGCAAAAATTCCAGAAAAATTCCTAGAGATAGATTAAGACATGAACAATCCAAATAAAGCATTTGGAGCTCATGAAAAAGATTTTAGAGCCTTCTATTAAATAGAAATAGCTCAAGGAAAATGAGAATCAATTCCAGAAACATCCGGAAAATTCTCGGGAGAGTTTGGACAGCTCCTAAATGCATTTTTTAAACCTTTTGCACTCAAGAACCACTAGATGCATCGGTATGAATGCAACACACATAACTTTTATTTAATTCAGAAAATCAAACAAAGGATTTTTCCTATACTATATTCCCTGTAAAGAAAATAAATGTGGGAAAAATTTTAAAATTATGAGAAAATCGTTATTTAATTATTCTTTCTATTCACATCCTGAAATTGGAAATTTCAGGGTGTGACAATCAACGATGTCCGGGATGCATAGCTCGATCTTGTGCTCCGGTTGTGATAGTTCTCCCATGGGTGGCGGTTGAGGTTGATCTTCCTTTGGACTTGGAGGTGGTGATTCCCTTGGAGATTTCGGCGGTCCTTCAACTTTTGGATCTAGGGTTCCAACCCTTTAGCTTGTGTTGCACGTCTCCTTTGCCTGTAAAGTTTTCCTGGATCATCCACAAAAGAAAGTTTTGGTTTCTTGGAGAGGTAGCCAACCATCTCCGGTTAGGGTTAGCAAAAACAAAAACCTAAAAAAGAAATATTAGGGTTAATCAAAACTAGATTAGATTGATTTTTTTTCTTTTGGGGATGATCAAACTTAAGAGATGCAAAAGAAAATCAAAAGAAAAACTGAAACATAAGCGATACTAGATTGGATCTTGATTGCTTGTTCCCCGGCAACGGCGCCAGAAAAAAGGGGCTTGTTGACGGTAGATTATCGTATCAAAGTTCATATGGATTTGCAAGCGGACAAATCCCCCGTCGTAGTCAAGGGACCCTTCTTCCCTCGAGTGGTGAACCCAAGGTATCGAATCCGTGGAACAATGTGCAACGCAAGGATTCAATCTAGTAAAGCAAGGAAAGCTATCTTATGAAGAACCAAATTGCATCTAATCTACTAACTCATAGAGGAAACACATCTAATCTAATCTACTAAAGAGGTAGCAAGAGAAAGCAAGAGATAACCGATCTAGAGAGTCTAGATCATGCTTATGTTGTAGGTCCAAACAAGATAGATGAAGATAAAAAAGCGAATCTCATTAAAAGCATCTTTTAAACTGTGGCCTCCGGTCCGATTCCGAAAACGCCCGCCTTTCAGAGCCCCCGTTCTGTCACAATGTACTCCTATTCATGCGGGTAATCTAGGGCGAGTTCGATAAGAACAAGTTGAAATCACTTGGTCGGTCCGGTATGCACCTCTAGCCACCGCGGCTACAAGAGCACCCTATGCAATCTAGCTATAGACTAGATTGGGGTAGAAGCAAAACCAAGAAAAAAACAAAATCATCGAGAAGGCACTTGATCGCTAGAAATCGGATTCACTACAAAAACTTCACCATGAATGATTACAGGAACAAGATCACCACCGGGATCCTACCTCGATCTTAATCCTTGCTCTGGAGCTCCGACGTGGTCGTCCATGCAAGGTTCCCACGTCGGTTAGGGAGACCCTAGACAACTTGCATGACTCTCATTTCTGAGATGGTGTCCCTCAAACTTCTCTGCTCCTCGGCGGTGGATGACGAATTAATTGATGCGTGGCTCTCGGTCAGGGGGCTATAAATGGCCTGAGAGGCATCTAGGTCAAAGTGGGGCCGACTGGGCCTCGAAATGGGTTGGGCCGGCCGGCCTGGGCCGACCGGTCTGGGCCCACTTCGGCCCAATTCGTGGCCTCCTTTGCCCGGTGTTGCTTCCCGAGTCTTCTAGATCTTCCCCCCTTCTGCATGTGGGCCCTTGTCGTCAGTTTCTCTCCGAATTGGACGAAGCTCCTTGTCTCGCAAGTTTCAGCACTTTTCTGGCTAGGTCCTTTGAGTTTTCTATCTTCTCGGGTCGGGTCCTTGGGCTTCTTGGAGTCGTGTTCACTTCATTGCTTGACTTGTACCGGGCTTCAAGGTCTTGTCATGAGGTGTCAAATGAACTTATCCCGGAAGTCTTGCTTTCAACGCTAAAATCCTGCATAAACACTAAACTCCAAAACCGACATGCACAAGTGAACTTGTTATACCACGGGGGTTAGTACCAATGGATAAGATATAAAATTCATGCCAACACCGAAGGTAAACTCATGGCTAGGTTGACAGAATTTCACCGTCAACAGGCCCGCGCCTCCTCCAGCGCAGCTCGCTCCCGCTTGAGTTGGCCCTGCGTTTCCTCCTGGGCTGAGCGCTCACGCTCGAGGTCAGCTTGGGCCTTCTTGAGGGCGGACTGCTCCTACTGGAGCCGAGTCTCCGCCTGCTGGCACGCGCTCTGCTCCTGGCGGAGCTGCTCCCCCACCGCGGCAAGTGAGGCAACCTTATCCGCCAGATCAGCCCCCAGCCGCTCGGCCTCCTTGGCCTTCTCCTCGACCTGGTTCTGCCAAGACCGCGCCCCTTCGAGGGTAGTGCGGTCCTGCTGGAGCTGAGCTTGCGCCGTGGCGGGGGCCGTCTCCTTCTCCGCCGCTGCAGTCTGCGCTTCGGCTAGGGCCTCGCGCGCCTTCTGCAGTGCCTCGTCCCGCTCCAGGAGTGCGGCCTTCACCATGTCGACCGCAGAACCGCCCTCCGCAGTCTGGGCGCCCTGGTCCAGGAGCGCGTCCCGCACGGCCCGCAGCCTATACTCCAGCCAGTCGTTGTCGGTCCGCAGGGCCGGCACGAGGGCGTCGAGGGAGTCGTACTAGCGCCGATACCAGTCGAGCTCGGTGCTCAACTAAGCGAGGCGGGCGTACCTTGCCCGAGCTCGGCCCTCCAGCTCCTGTCACTAGTAGTCAAGAACACAGTGGAAAGCGGGATCTGGAAACGCGCAAACACAAAAAAGATGGGGAGCGAGCCTTGAGTATGACAAAAACACTTACCTCGAAGAGCCGAATCGAGGGACCCCCATGGATCCGCAGCGCCTCGGTCAACGCATTGTTGATCGAGACACCGTGGTCACGAAACTCTTGCCACAAAGCTTGTTCGGCTTGGGCCTCCTTGAAGTGTGCCGGCGGCGCGTCGGCACGGTGCAGCCCCTGCTCCGGGCAAGCGACGGCGACGTCAGGAGCAAGCGGTGCAGCGTGGGATGTTGATGCCTCGGCGTCATGCGCCGGGCGCGGCGACATCACGCAGCCGCCTTCCCACATCACCAGCACCTCCGGCATGTGCTCTGGGGCGGACCCGGGTTGCCCCCTTAACTGGCCCCACCCGGGGGAGCATCGTCATCAGCAGCAGCCCCCGCCGCCTCCTGGTCCCCGGCGGGTCGGCTCTCCGGATGAGCCTGCCCGCGTCCTTGGGAAGGGGCGCGGGGGACCCGCACTGCACACGCGTCGTCGCTGCCACCACCTCCTCTTCTTTGCGCGCCCGTGGCCGCGGCCCGTGTTGCGCGACGGCTCGCCCATCGCTGCCGCGCTCGCCGCTGTCCCCTCGTTGAACGCCGCCTCGTCATCACGGGCGTTCCCGACCTGAGCGCCTTGGTAGGCGCAAGGGAGGGGACGATCGGCGTCACCCTGTCAACATGAAAGCAGAAGAAAACGCACCAGTCCCTCGAAATCAAGGGTGTGTGAGGGGAGATGTTGCTCACCTCAAGTTGGAGAAACCCCGCTTCCTCTTCGTCGAGGGCTGGGGGGTGCCTCCGTCGCGCTCGCCGGCGCCTCGCGGCGCGCCCGCGGCGCCTCCACTGATGACCCGATGATGGGTGCCTCCATACCTGCCACGGGTACTAACTCCACGGCTACCTCCTCGGCCCGTGGCGACGGTGGTGAGGGATTCCACCTATCAGAGGTGGCCCGCCCCCCGTCACTTTCCTCCTCCTCCTCTTCCAACGACGAGTTCGCCGGTGCCAGTGGAGGAGAGAGTCCCTGCTACTCGCACAGCCAGTACTCCTCATTGTATTACTCCAGGCGCTCCCGATGCCTGAGCTTCTTCTCCTTCGCACGCGCCGCCCGCTCCTGTTCCCACCGCTGCGCGGCGCGAGCGGCCGCCCCCGTGCCCGGGCGTCGGCGGATCCGACCGCGCGGCGTTCACGGTCGCCCTCTGCTGATGAGAACCATCAAGACTGTCACGAATGCAACACAAGAAACTCAAGGAGGGAGAAGAGGTGCACTCACCGCTGGAGCGTCGGGGAGCATCACAAACAACCAGCGGTCGTCGTCCCCGTGCGGCACCAACTTGAGGCTGACCGCGCACCTCGGCCTCGTGGCCACATACTCAGGGAGGAGGCGCTCTTGCAGCAGCCGCGAGCGCGCTAGCGACGCTGGGTTGGCCGCATCGCTCATCTCGAAGATGCGGAGTTCCCTCTCCATGAGGGGAACAATCCGCCGGTGGTGGAAGTTGGTGACGACTGAGGCTGCTCCTAGTCCGGCGTCCGCCAAGCTCCGTAGCGCGGTGGTGAGCGACTCCAACCTCTGCTGACATGAGGAAGGAGACACGCCGTGGTGCTAGGCGTCGGTCTTCACCGTCAGCACCTTCCCGATGTAGGGGGGAGGTCGACGCCGTCGTTGCGGAGGTAGAACCACCCCTTCTCCCAGTTTGCGTTGTTCGACGTCATCGTGCACGACGGGTACAGCTCCTTGTGCGTGTCCTGCAGCGCGAACCTCAAGCCGCCGGCGTGAACTGCCCGGCGCACCCACACCTCGCTGTGGCGAGGGTGTGCAGCTCCACGTGAAACAGGTGCACCCAGAGATCCCAATTCACTGGGATCCCTAGGAACCCCTCGTAGACGCCGACGAAGGTGGCCGCCTGCGATATGGCGTTGGGGGCGAAGTTGTGGATCTCCACCCCGTAGTGGTTCAACCCCTGCATGAAGCGGCTCGTCAGGACGGTGAAGCTGCGCTCGTGCAGCCAGATGAAGCTAACAACGTAGCCTTATGGTGGGTTGGGCTCTCGGTCCAAAGCCGGCGGGACCATCCACACCGGATACGCCCCCATCACCGGCCGACGCCAGCAGCCCACTGTTAACCAGCTCATTCGGAGCGAACGGCGTCATCGTCGACCGGTTCCAATGAAGAGGCTCAAGCACTACAATTGAATGAGGCGGGGCCATTGCGGGTGAGAGCTGGGAGCTGGGAAGGCGGCGGTTCGAGAACGAAGCGAGCAAGAGTGAGGTTGGCAACGTGCGCGGCCGGGGAGAAGGCAAGAAGCAAAGGCTGCGGATGCCAAGTGGCGAGGTAAGGCATTCGCCCTTCCCATCCCCACGATTTATGGATCCAGGGGAGCCGCGCTCCCGGAAACTCCGCGTGCCGCGCACATTGAATGCAGGAAACACCGTCTGCCGCTGACCGGCGGGCCCCACCGTGCTGAAACGGCCGGGTGCGCGTGCGTGCTCGATCATTATGGCGCAGCAACCGAAGGGCCACGACGTCCCGTCACGTCCCCCCCCGTGTCGCCCACTACGCCCGCGGCAGCGCCGCCTGAAAAGGTGCGCCCGCTATGCACGACCGCTGCCACAACCGCAGTCAATTAATGGCTGGGTTCCTTACCAAGTAAGGGTAACCCCCCATGCGATCCGAGCCAAAGGCTTGGGAAAACCGACCCTCTTAGGGTGTGATCGGCGCCCTGATCTAAAAACAGGCAAAGCCAACCCTCACTCGAGGGAGTCGAGGGCCAAATCCTCGAACAGTGCGATTACTGATTAGTGGTCTCAAGCCCTGCTCATCAAGGGTGGGCACCACAGATGCCCTCGGCCCAGAGGATTACTGATCAGTAGCTCGAGGGTCGATTCAGCCACAACCTGCGAGTCCTACAGAGTCAACCAAGACGGCGACACCTCGTTACCACCCCGCAATGGCCCTACTAATCAGGGGTTCGTAGCCTGACCCTCGAAGGGTTCGAACAGGCGCCCCAGATTGATAGAGTCAGGGACGACCAGGGCACGCGCATTCGAGCCTGACCTCGAGTTCACCAGCTTGAGGGAGCCCTACATGTTGTATTCGAGAGCCAACGATGGCAGCTAGTCGAGGGATCCCATCGAGGGAGAGCTTCCGCGCCCTCAGTCCCCATCGAACAGGACCGAGCCCTGCCTAGCACACTTGCATAAGCACTTCCATATACGTTTCTCCGCACCACGAGCTGACCCTTATTGAACGGGGCATGGACGTCCACTAGAATCACCCGTTAACAGCTCAACGAGGGATCCGTGATTCGCGACCCGCTCGATGAGAGTCGTGGACGCCTCACCCCTCCCCTGCGAAAGGACGGCGAAGGGGCGTACGAACAAGTCAGAGAGCTCACCCCAATCGCCTCGAATGGGCCCGGGATCAGGGGCTCGACGCACGGCTACACCTCCTGGATATGCACCGAACGCAGACGAGTGTCGATACGTGCGCATGGCACCACTGAGGCCGGCTGAAACTAACATCTCGCACACTGACAAAGGCTGTGAAAAAACCTTGCAGGAGCACGCATGCTCCGGAAGGCTTCGGGAGCTACACCCGTGGGTGCGCTAGCGCGCCCCAACGGAATAGCACAACAACCAGGAGGGAAGAACGTCCCATCAACAAGCGTCAACCTCTGCGGGTTCCTAACGGATACCACCTCAGAGGCTCGGGGGCTACTGTCGGGGACAACCATAAGGGTCCCCTAATGACCAGTGAAAAAACCCCCTTTTTGGCAAAATAATAAAACGCAAACAAACCCACAAACTGCAAATCACACCCCGCGTAATCGCGGCCCGGTGCTGAGAAGGGCCCACAGCTCAAATAACCTCAGCGGCCTATCAAGCGGCCAGCTTTGGTACCCCTCGGGCGAACTTCTGTCTCGCTCGAGGGCCAGGCACCGCACTACAAAATCCCCGCTCCGCTCGAGGGGCAGACGCCCCATGGGGCGAATCTCCACCTCGCTCGAGGGGCAGATGCCCCCTTGGGCGAATCTCCACCTCGCTCGAGGGGTAGACGCCCCCTTGGGCGAATCTCCGCCTCGCTCGAGGGGCAGACGCCCCCTCGGGCAACTCTCCGCCTCTCTCGACGACTCCGCGCCCCCTCAGGCGATTCTCCGCCTCCCTCGAGGGCTCCACGGGCTCGTGATGCCCGCGCCGACTCCCCCAACCAGAGCATTAAATGCTCTGACATGCCATGGGCGACCAGGTCAAAAGCGAATCCTCACCACGCCGACCCTCTAACACCGCCTGGGAATCATATCCCGGCGCTGTTCCACCAACCCTCCCCGTGAGGCCATCCCTGGCACTGTAGGAGAGCTGTGCAGGAAGGCCAGTGTCAACTCCGTGACACTGTGCCACCCACTCCCGTACGGCTTGCACACCGCACCCCTCGAAAGAGGACTGCAGAACCCTCGAAAAGGGTACGGACGCCTACCCTGCGCCCGCACAGGACA
This sequence comes from Cenchrus americanus, assembly GCA_947561735.1. Classification (NCBI taxonomy): domain Eukaryota; kingdom Viridiplantae; phylum Streptophyta; class Magnoliopsida; order Poales; family Poaceae; genus Cenchrus; species Cenchrus americanus. Next base: position 252,155,322 of record OX387239.1, on the reverse strand, counting down.
ACGCCGTGACGTTGGACTAGTGGAGCGCGTCTCCTCCGTCACCTCCAGCCCTGTGCGGTCATCCCTGCCGCTGTGCTACCAACCAGAGCACTGCAGCACCATCCCCAGTGCTGTGGGAGCCCGGGACGACTAGACATCACCATCCCCACCACTGGGCATCCTCTGGCCTTCCGTCAGCTACACCCTCGAACCAGCGTACGGACGGCGACCAAAGCGGGAGGCGCCAACGCAACCACCCTCGAAGCCGCTCATGGGCAGGCACGGGACTCGCCACGACGCCCGCTGGGAGCGAGATTCGTCAGGATGACCATCAACTCCATGGCACTCCATACCGCCATATGTAGCTTTAGAGCTGTGCGGCACAATTGTAAACTGCCTCCCCTTGGCCTATAAAAGGAGGGGGCGGTCCCCTAGCCGCCGGGGGAAGACAGATAGATGCACACTTGCACGTTTTCCGCCTTCACCACGATATTGGCACTTCGCCGCAATCAAACCCCAGGTATCTTGAGGCTCCTCCTCCTCCTCCTCCTCCTCTCCCGCCAAGCTTGTAGCCCCCCTCTGCAAGCACTACAATGCAATGTAATACAACGCCTCGAGGCGCCCCTGCTGGACGTACAGCCCACAGCCGGAACCAGGATAAAACCTGTGTCATTGTGTTGGTTAGCACCGACCATCGAGAGATAGATCTCAACACTCTTACTAGTTAGTGTCGGGACTACTTTCCGCACCGACACCCGGGTTCAGTATTTATTGGCTTCTTAGCTATCTCTTCTGATGCTTTCTTCGTCAGATCATCTAATTTTTGCCATAGCTCGTAGAACTTTTTCTCCTAATTGGTTGAACATAAGCGCTTGAACAATTATGTAAGTTCTTTGTTCTTGAACTGGCTATGAAAGTTTGCTCTCATATGTCACACCCGGTTTCCAAAACAAACCATGTGCTACCTATATGTAGCCAGGATCTAGTTCCATACATATAGTGACATCATTAGTGAATAACAGAAACAATATCACGTAAAGAAAGAGAGATTATCAGAGATTTACAATAGAATCCTGGGAAGCAAAGGCTCCGAATTTCACAGGCAATCGTCTGGGGGTTGTGTACACCTAGCACCATCTTCTGGACATCATACACCTTCTTCTTCTTCTGAGCAGCGTTTAAGCAAGGATGAGTACACTTATGGTTGGTACTCAGCAAGGCCACAAAAATTAACCAGAAAGCAATTTAAAGTCCATCTTTAAGTTTATTAATCATGTGAGGGTCCAGGTCGCTCTTTACCGTGAGCACAACTGTTATAACAGTTTTACACTCTGCAGAGGTTGTACACTTTCATCACAAGTCATGTAAAAGTTCCAAAGAAGTTTGAACCCAACCATGTTGTGCAAAAGTAGGCATAATACCACACTGACGTGTATTTTATTGTGAGACGAAACTTAACACAACGAGAACAAGCTTAAACGGCACACGTGGGATCCATGGGTTAAACAAGGATAAGGGATTTGATCATGATTAACTGTAGTTTGGAAGGGAGATTTACAAAGCAGAGAGTAGATAGAGACATAGATTAGATTAATAACTAGATAGATTTTCATAGAACATGTTGGACAAAAATTCTTTAAGGGAAAAAGAGTGCATGACATCAGCATGATGGCATGCTCACATCATGCAAGGAATGAACAGAATGTATAAGTCAACCTACAAGTTTATTAGCTTCTGATGCTTTTGTCTAAAGAGAGCACATGCACGAAAGCATGGATAAACATTGTTGAGGTAAAAGAAGTGTTGCTCACAAAAATTAAAAGGTTCGGAACACTAGTTGTTGGTTTTATTTGCCTTACGAGAAAACATGCATGCTATGTGCATGTTACAGTGCATGCTTTGCAACTAGCGTTAGACCATCGTTAAACAGGATGCATACATTGATTTGAAAAGAATGGGATGCACAAAACTGCCGGACACCTTCATCTTCTGAGGAGAATGAATTAAACATGCACATGTCCCTCCATGGCCGAAATACAGAAGCACACTGGAGATAAAATCGGCGAGAGATATAAAAGCAGAAAGAGGATAGGACGAGGAGCTCATTGCTGCATGGTGTGTACCTCGTTGGTGGAGAACGCTGCAGTGAGCAGATTGGTGCGGTGGCATTCGGCTCTGTTCGCTCAGATAGTCAGATGCCGGTGTTCCAGTGAGGAAACGACAACGGGAGAGAACTAGTGGCAGTGTGGCACAGCTGCACCTCGACGATCCTTTGGGGATGCTTGCTTGCTCTGTCGGCCGCCCCTGGCGAAACACCTGGAGGTGTCCTCAGTTCCACCAGTGACAGAGACGAACAGAAGTGGCTGGACTTGAAGGCAAGCGACGTGCGACAAACAGCTCGGTCTGAGGCTCTGGTATGGAAGAAGACGAAGCCGGACGGATTTTAATGGTGAGTGGTGACGAATCAGAGCTTGGACGGTGGCGGCGACGAATGACGGGATGGCCGTAAAGAACGAGAGCATCGGACAACGGTAGCCAGCTGGTCGGGACCCTCGAGGGATGGCATTCGGGCGAGAGATGCTGATAGCGATGGGTGAAGAGCATGCGGTTCTGGCGTCATGGTCTTGTTGGCGGCATCGGCTTGGCTCTAGGGAGCTTTTGGCCGATCAATCGAAACGGCTACGAACACTGGCGTCGGCCGGCTCTGCGGCGACGCACAGCTCCGACAGCCACTGCTGGTGGTGGCCGGTGGCGGTGGTGCTGACCGGAACAAGGCAAAGCCTAGCAGCCAGGCGAGCAACAGGGGCTCAAGGGCGAGGATGCCGTAGCGGGCATGGAGGCTCAACCTCCTGGTTTATAGGTGCTGAAGTGAAAATGTAGGCCGTTTGGGTGGGATTGAAAGCGAATGATGGTCGGCCATTAGAGCTCCGGTGGCTATTAATGGCACTTGAAGGTGGGGCGTGATGATGGAGGCTAGGTGGAACAGACGTTACTCGAGTGGAGGGGGCGCGGCAACGCGCTGGTGACACCACGCGGGTGGACGTGCGGCAGCCGACTCGGGTACGCGTGGCCGGCGGTGTTCTGGCGACGAGCGGTGGGCGTCACGCGACGCTAGCTGGTGCCGTGCATGGGAGCGGGGCGGCCGGGCGGTTTGGGAGCAGCGCACGCGGGGCACACGGGGCGACGTTGTCGCACGGCCGGCGCCGGCCGCGGCACGTCGTGCAGGCGGATTGCTCAGCACGCACGACGAGATGGCAACGGCACGCGGATTGGTTCGGACGACGGTGGGGCCGAAGGTTGGCAATTGTCGGGCGCATGGGCCCAGGTCGCCACGGCACGCGGGTAGGATGCGAGCAGGCACGGGGGAGCTGAGCATGTGTGGTCGTACCGCAGAACGGGCTGCAGACAGGTTGAGTGGCACGAGAGCTGAGCGGCTCGGGCACGGATGAGCGCCAGTGCAGTGCACGAGTGCGTAGAGCCGAGCCAAGCATGAGGCATGAGGTAGACGGCGAGAGACGTGCGGACATGAGGGTCACGCGGGCCTGTGCACTGTGCAGGTGCATGAGGGTGTACGGCTCAGGTGCGAAGCATAGCGCACAGGAGCTAGGTGGGTGTAGGAGCACGAGTGCGATGGTGCCAACAGGAGGTGGAGGATGGAACTGATCGGTGGGCCCGACTGTCGGCAACTATGGAAGAGAGGGAGAGGAAGCTAAGCCCGCGAAATGTATTGAGCTAACTGCTGGGCCAGCTGAGAGAAACATGCCAATGAGAATTAAAGGTGGGCCGTGCGTGACTACTGGTCTAACAGAGAAGAGAGTCCGGATTGGGATAGGAAAAATATAGAGAGATGATGAGTTGGATCATAAAAAATACAGAGAAAGATTGAGAGAAACTTGAGTTTGATCTTTTTATGATTTTTTTAAAAACCACACGCAACAATCAAACCATGCAAACGAAATGAATGCAACATTCAGAGAACCATTTTACTTAATTCCAAAAGACAATCAATTATTTTGCTAAATTTCCTGTAAAGAAAATAAATGGTGGTCAAATTTTAAAATTATGAGAAAATTGTTGTGTAATTATTCTTCCTATTAATATCCTAAAACGAAAAAATTTTAGGGTGTTACACCATATGCCTCATGCACCACCTGCTATGCACATCTGGCCATTGTGCTGCTTTGTTACACTCTTCATTACCTTCTTTGATGTCATTAATGGCTTGCAAAATACCTTTGTGTCTATCGTGTATCACACATGTCTGACACATCTCCCACCACCTCTGCTTCAATTTCTCCAGAAACCAATACCAACGGTCACCATTCTCTACCTCTGCAAAAGCAATTGCCAGTGGCAACAACTGATTGTTGACATCTGCAGCCACAGCTGTAAGGATTGTGCCCTTGTATTTTCCTGTTAGGAATGTGCCATCTATGCAAATAGCTGGTTGACACTGTTTGAATGCAGCAATAGTAAGACCCAATGCTAAGAATGCCCACTGCAAGACTTGCTTCCCTAGCCTTGATACAAGATTATAAGTCTTGATATCATAATAACTAACAGGATTTAGCGTGGTAATTGTGTTCAACAATCGAGGCAGATTGTTGTAGGATGCTTCTTAAGTTCCCCATCTCATCTCCAATACCTTCTTCTTCGCCATGTATGCCTTACCATAAGTTATATGGTACCTAAATTTCTCCTCAATTGCCAATATAATGGACTTAGGCTCATAAGCAGGATTTTCCACAATCTTAGCAAACATCTGGCTAGCCACAAAACCGGATGACAAATTATGATGCCTTGCATCCAGCTACTCAAGTACACAAGTGTGATCCACAACAGATATGATCTCCCAGTATTTTTTCCACTTGCCTTTGGAAGCATATACTCGAAAAGGACAGTTGGGCTTCAGACATTATACATCATATATATGTGGAGAACTCTTCACTACCCTGAACTCTCTCTGCAGGGTACGGGTGGCCCACCTCTTCACTGCATCCTCTGCACTCTTATACATGGTGCCAACAGAAACCTTATTGTCTCTATACTCCTAGGACACATTCTCACCAGGATTGACAGATAGCTGTGAGAAATTGTAACTTTCTCAGTCCCTTGGAACTATCGGGTCATCCTCATCATCTGAGGAGTCCTCTTCCAACCCACATTCATCCTCATCAGCCTCCATTTCGTACCGCATGAGTACTTCTTCATTAACTTAGCCCTTGTCAATTTCACCACAGGCCTCAAAGGGTGTGTCACCATCACCTTCTTCTTCCTCAGTGGAAGCACCATCTCCTTCTTGTGGCTCAGTTGCAGGACCATCTCCTACTTGTAGTTCAGCCTCAGCCTGGTGACCAGCACTTCCCTCCTCATGCACTTGACTACTAGACCCAACCTTATGAACAACTTGGACAAACAACACCACAAGCAAACCAATTTCACATGATGTTTTGATATAACTCCTCCAATGTTCAGTGCCTTGAAGTGGCATAAGCTCCCAATATACTGACTCACTCTTGTTGATTAGAGCCATGATGGACAAGTCATGTTGCTCTGCATCTACATGGAAAACCCTATAAAAAAGTGGGTAATGGACCCCCAAGTTCTTTCAGCTGCTCTTCTAATCATATGGTCAACCGAATTAAATTCTGACAAGTCAACTCCATGTTCACCATATCTAATATGGCCATTACCGAAATACAACTTGACACTGACATCATCCGACATGTCTGACAGCATGAAAAAAACCTATTAACAAGTGGATCTGCAACTACAAAATATATCTACTCAGAGCTACACTAAAACTATAATTTTACTAAGCAGATCTACACTAAAACTATATATTTACTAAGCAGATCTACACTAAATCTATATTTTTACTATTATCACAGTTCAAACTATTAAGTACCAGAGTATTACCTCTAACGAGATGACAAACCAGCAGAGGTTCGCACCTTCACCACCTCCTCCTCACTCCCTTCTCCTCTTCCCCCCTCTCTTTCTTTTTTTCAAATTATTGTGACATTTTCAGCTGAATTTCGGTATTATATAGGCAGCAGATCCTGGCGCCGTGGGGCACGGCGGTAGCAGGCCTGCTGCCACCATGGCTTACGGTGCTAGGACCTGCCGCCGTAGCCCATGGCGGTATGTCCCTACCACCGTGGGTTACGGCGTTATGTCTGTCGTACGCTATGGGCCCACTTCTAGCAGCCCCTACCACCGTGGGCCACGATGGCAGATGTATAGTTCTGCAAAATTTCTGGTGGACCATTTATTTTTGCAAAATAGAGATGGAAAAAATATAAACAAATTCGCGAACCGGCCTTGTGCGAGTCCACGATATGATGCTGACCAGCCCGAGACACCGGCCCAGATGACGGACTGCCTGGTGATTTTTTTATATATTTTTGGCGGTTTTTCAAAAATATACGACGAATCTTAAGATTGGCAAAATGGCTTTGAACCGTCACTGTAAATGGCGGTAGGGACCTACCGCCACGTGAAACGGTGGTAGGGAGCCCTACCGCCACTGACCACGGCGGTCGGTACGGTACCCCGCGTGGGATGACTGTAGCAACTACCGTGGTGAGTGGCGGTAGGGCTCCCTACCGCCATTTCACATGGTGGTAGGTCCCGCTATTTATAGTGGTGGTTCGAGGCTATTTTGACAATCTTGAGATCTGTTGTATATTTTTTTAAAAATCACCGAAAAATATATATTTTAAAGAAATTCCTACCTGGTGCTCGTCGCAGCACACGCGTGTTGCGCATGCGAGGACGCCGCCGCGCCTCTCCCCCGTGCCCGTGCGTGCAGCGCACGCTCGCCCGTGTGTGGGCACTCGCCCCCGACGCCTGCAACTAGAAATAGTGAAGAACAGGGTAGAGAAACGAGGAACACCTAAAAACCGCCGAAGCTACGATTTGAAATTCCGCCCAAAATACTCCACGAATCAGATGAAATTTGAGCAGTAAATGCACAACCCCAAGGCTAATAGATATGAGAAAATATCTACTAAAACTCAAGTATTCATCACGAAAATCGAAGTCAACCGAAACATTACCCAAAAGCGGTTTTGAGGAAAACTTGAAATTGAAGTCGATTCCGGGATGGATCTCATGGGCTGGCGACGGTGAGGATTGGGAAGGGATGGGGCGGTGGATCTGTAGAGGAGGGGATGGAAGGGTGTCGGTTGGGTGGAAGAGGAGGGCGTGGTGGCTCGATACAGGAGGGAGGAAGGAGGAGCAGCTAGGGTACGAGGAAGTTTTATACATAATGAATGCGATCCTGACCATCAAATCAGGATGGACGGTCACAGATAATTGGGCCGTGCAGGCCGATACAAAAACAATAGTGCAGATCGATCTTTGAACTCGTTTAAGCAAAATAAAATTTTTAATTTATTTTTTATGGTAAAAATGTATTAAATTTTAAGATATTAAAACTAATTTTAAATGAGCTAAATACATGAAAAAAGAAAAATATTTGGGACCCACTCCATTAGGTGGTAGTGGGACCCATCATGACCAATGGACCCATGCCACCTTGGACTATAAGGTTTCCAAAAAATCAATAAAATAATTTATGACTCACCATCTTAGTCATAGATTTACGGCAATAGTAAATTGGATGTTATGACATGGCAAATGTCATCACAATATACCATCCCACTACCATTTTGACATTTATTTATTAATGTCACTACATTGAGCTAACTTCAAAACAAATGTCATAAACTAGTTAGATTTAGTGACATTTTAATCATAAGATGTCATAGGATGACACATTTCTTGTAGTGAGATCCGGAGACCACACCACCCGGCGCTGCAGGGGATGGCCCGCGTGGGCGAGCCCTCGCCGCCGTGCCCGAGCGGCCGTGCCCGCCCCAGCCCACCAGCGAGAAGGGGAAGCAGGCCACGCCGCCGCCTTTCCCACGGGCCAACCGAGATGCCAGCGACCCACTCTGGCAGCGGCACGGCAAGGGGGAGGGAGGAAACGACGAAGACGGCCTAGGGTTTGGCGGGGGCGCCCGCGTCGCCCGAGCAAGAGCGACGGGCTGTCCAGAAGCTAAAGATGATGAGTCACAAGTTGCTCGCTCCGTGACAAAGAGGATTGGGAGACGATTAAGGAATTACCCTCACATCGTGCCCTCGGGCCCGATGATTTTACCGGCCTATTTTATAAAACGGCCTGACCCATTATAAAAGATGTTGTTATGAGGGCTTTTCATGCCTTATGGTCGCTGGACGGGCAAGAGCCTCTACCTCGTGAACCAGGTTTATATGGTTCTGTTAAAAAAGAAGAGTAAATGCCTCCCTGATTAGCGATTACCGACCCATCAGCCTGGTACATAGTTCCTCTAAGTTACTCACGAAAGTGCTGGCAAAGAGATTGGCGCCCAAACTTGATTCTCTGGTTTGTCAAAACCAAAGTGATTTCATCAAGGGGCGAGTCATTTGAGCAGCAGGTGACAGTCAACTCTTCGCAAACTAGTGAATCGAGGAAGCTAAGATAGGCGAGAGCCCGTGCTTAGAAAGTATAACTCGAGCAGAACAAACACTATATAACAACCATCAAATCTTTTTACCCGAAAAAAAACCCATCAAATCTTGCCCTGTCACGCTCACGCCGTATGCTTAAGTCTCTAGAATCCATGTTGCTATAACATTACGGTCGCCCACAAGTTTACAAAGAGGAGGTGGTAGCCGGTGCATGGGTGGCTGTCGGCGAGGTGGACTTGTGTCACACCCAGTTTTAAAGGCAAAACCGAATGCATAGATCACGTGTGCGTCAGGATCAAGTTACACACACGCTTAGACATTGTGAATACCAAAATCAGTGCCACACGAATAAAGAGTTATTACATGACCAAAGTCTTAAACGAAACATAAATAACGAGTTCTCGCAGCGGATAAAGTGCCTACATAGGCAGCTGACTGAAGACAACGCACACCTATAACTCCTGGAAATCTCCGGAGAAATCTTAAAAGTTCTCCCAGTCTGAGCAGCAATCCGAGTGTTGTAGATACAAGAAAGTAAACAAGCGTGAGCACATGACGTACTCAGCAAGAGTAAACAACATAACATGCAAGGCCATATGGTGGATGGCTAAGGTTCAAGCAGTTTAGCATTTTAGTGGGTCAAGTTTTATTAGCAACATAATTACTAAGAGTGTAGTTCATACCAACCCAATTAATAAAGTATTAGCATCATAAATAAAGAATAAAACAACAATTTAATAATTAAATTCCATAATTTAGTCATGTGAGGGTCCAGGCCGCTCTTGACCATGAGCACGGCTAATCGATTAGTTTTACACTCTACAGAGGTTGTACACTTTCAACACAAGCAGCGTAAAAGCTCCAAAGAACTTTGAACCCAACCATGCGGTGTTTGCAAGGCACCATACCACACTACCGAGGTGTGATTACATAGTGACGCAACAAGGTCTTTACAAAGGTTCCCTAGCAAGTTATGACCCACATGGTCCGGATCAGTTAGCAAGGTATAAAGTCCCCTAGCAGGTCGATACCCCACCATAAAATAATAACTCACCCAACCCCCTGCTAGAGCGAGTCTATACCCCTCCTAGTAGGTTCGAAAACAAGCGGCACGGTCGGGTTCCTCGCCTCCTTGCGCAGCTCCGGAGCGGTACCTCAACGGCGAAGCGGCGGGGACGGTGGAAAACAGCGGCAGTGGGGCGCTAGGGTTTTGGCAGCGGCTCGGGCGTGGACGAAGGGGATGACTAGGGGTTTGGATAAGGGGCCCAAGGGGGGCGGCGCCTTAAATAGCCCGGGAGAGATCCCTTGGCGTGCGGGCCACGCACAGGAACGCGTGCCAGAGGCGGACTCGGGCGGCGGCGGGTCGGACTCGGCCGAGTCCGGTCGGGACACGGGCGCGGGGAAGGGGATGACAGGTGGGGACCACCTGTCATCGGCTGCGGCGCGGGAGGAGGCGGAGTTGGGCTGGCGGCGGCGATTTGGGCCGGCTGGGCCGTGCTAAAGCGATGGGCCGCTGCGGTGCTAGCTGGGCTAAAAAGAGGAAAAAAGGAAACGGGCTGCTGCTGGGCTAGGAAGGACAGATCAAGGGGTTTGGAGGCTAAAAGAATTTGAACAATTTGAAAAAAAACTCAATCACTAGAATTCAAACTTTGAATTTGAATTCCAACAACCAAAAGCAATGCACCAGCATTAATGCAACAATTAAATCTATGGTTCATTAATTTTATTTTAGAAAAATATTAAATGCCTAAAAGAAAATAAAACAACCTTATATTCCTCAAGAGCAATTGAGGGGTTTCTAGCCAATTTTAATAAAAGCCAAATTTTGCAAAAATTAGGGTGTTACAGCTTGAAGGGCGGGACCGCCTCGACCGGCGACGGCGCAGTCATGGCGCAGGAAGAGGGGTTCATGAAGCAATCACCTAGGAAATTGCCAACAAGTACAATTGTTACATCTCATCTTGTTTACTACTCCCTCCGGTTTGCTAAATAAAGTTGTTTAGGACAGCGACACGGTCTCCAAAGTACAACTTTGACTTCTTACTTTTATAAAAAATATTTATTACAAACTAACATATGTATACTTTTATAAAGTATGTTGCAAGACAAATTTATTCATGTAGTTTTCACATTTCCAAACTCTACGACTTAAAAGTTATTCATCATTTATATTCATATTTGACTTAAACCTTGCACAAAACGACTTCATTTACCAAACCGGAGGGAGTATACTTGTATTGTTTGCACTAAACTTAACGAAAACTTGTCCTTCCTTGCACCTTTCCTTTTTTCCATTTTACTCTTAATCCAAAACAAGCCTTTGTGCTTTAGCCCTCTCTACTCTCATCAACCGAATCACACACAAACGAAGCACAAATTGTTTCACTTCCTGTTATAGCCTTAATTTAGTACATTACCAAATGGATATTGCCCCCTACCAACTACCCCTTCGTTTCAAATTGTAGTTCGTTTGATTTTTTTACTTCAATTTTGACCACTTGTCTTATTAAAAAAATTGTGTAAAACATTACATTTTTTTGTTGTGCTTGTTTATTAATATAAACATTTCAAAATAATTAAATTTGATTATGTTGCCACAAATTTTTTAATAATACGAGCGGTCAAAAGTGTGGTTTAAAAAGTAAAACGCCCTATAGTTTGGAACCGAGAGAGTACTTTCTAAATCCCCCAATCCTAACTCGGCTGATCAGACAAGCTTAGAGTTAACCCAGATACTCTTCAACAAATATAACAAACTTGAAACAAATGCTAGTTGTGTCCACTATCCAACTGATCACAAAACTTTACCGGACCGAGCTCAAAACACCAAGGCGGCTTGAAGAAGGCATGCAACACAAGACTCTCACTAAACACTAGGAACTTAGGATATGAAATGGTGTCAAATTGTGGTCGCACCTTCTTCTCCTTGAGGTCATACAACCATACCAGACGAGATGAGTAGGGATGTCCAATAAGAATGGTATTGCGCCCATCATAAATTGCCCTGCCCACCAGCAACTCATCGTCATATCGTAAGTTTCTTTGTGACGGCACCACCACCTGAACCTGATTGCGCAGCATCCACCTATCAGACTCGTAGTCTTGCAGGACCCATATGTTAAGCAACGATGCATCCTCAAAAGTCATAGCACATAGTGCCCCCTCTAGCTCCAGTAGCGCCACTGCTGCATTGTTGCAAGACGGCCGTGCCACTAGACGGAAAGTCTCGGTGACCGTGTGGAACGCAAGTATCTTTCCGGTGCTAGTGGCTTCCGGGCGAAAAGAGCACCAATGTAGAATCTCGCGGCAAGCCATAGGGTACTCATAACCCTTTTGGTTTGGGCGTTTGTACGCGGGAGCGCGTGCTAGTCGCCGGGGTAGATCACCACTAGTAGAGATGATATAGTAGTAGTCGTTGCAGTACTCCTCCCAGCTGCTCAAGTCCGGTGAACTGGTGTTTTTGCTGGCTGATACTTTGACGTAATGGCACAGGAGGCGGTACTCACCAGAGGAGCAGTGGAAGTAGAAACCGCATGGGTACACAGTAGAACACAATCTCGGATCCAGCGCCGGCATTTTGCTCCACTGCCTGGTCGTGGGGTTGCACAGGACGTAGTGGCCTGGGCTTTGCTGCAGCAAGAGCATGCCGTCGAGAGAAGCCACCAGACCCAACGACATGGTGACCCTTCCGCCCTTGCCCCGCGTGATTGGGTCGCAAAGGTAGCCGCGCCGTCCCATGTCGTCGTTGTCGTCGTCTGGTGCCGGCGCCAGCGCGGGGTAGAGCGAAAGAGGGACGGCCCTCACCGTGCAGGACTCGGTGATGACGAGCATCTGGCGCGGGCGGCGGGCGGCGTGGGCGGCGAGGAAGGAGCGGGCCGTCGTGATGCGCCGCCAGCTCTTGCACACGGCGCGGCAACGGAGCACTGACTTGGAGGGGAGGCGGACGAGGATCTCCAGCAGAGCGTCCTCGCACAGGACGACGTGGATGCTTTCTGACGCCACCACATCCATCTTCTCCTACCCCGCCGCCGCCGCGGCGTCCGGATCGTCGGAGCTCACCTGATCGCCTACTCCTCCTTTTTCTCCTAATTTGTTATCGGACTTTTACCATCCCAGATGGAAACGCGCGGCTTTCTTTCTCCGTATAACGCGGCTTTTCTTTCGATGCCTGAGTTTCTCACGATCCGCATCCGACCGACCACATTCCCAACTCGCGTAGTGTGCACACGCCGGATTTCTCCAACTGCTCGCCGCCGCCTCGCGTGGCTCGATCGACCACGGGCATAGCAAATTTGCGGGCGCCCGCACGAAACGCATCTAGCGGTCGATCAGACAGCCTGCGGGCTGGCGCACGTGCGTCTGTCTCCTCTCCTTCCCACTCCGTCGTCGGTCTGTTAAAACATTTCGAGCAAAAAAAAATTTCAAAAAAGTTTTTGTTAAAACATTTCTGTTAGCAAAAGTTTTTGAACAAATTTGCAGAAAAAGTTCAAACAAAATTTAAGAATAAGTTTGTCAAAACATTTCGGGCAAAAAAAATTTCAAAAAAGTTTGGAAAAAAATGGGGAAAAGATTTTGTAAAAACAGTTCAAACAAAAATTTATAAAAAAAAGGTAAACAAAATTTTGAGCACAATTTTTGAAATAAAAGTTTCGAGAAAAGTTTATATAAAACAAAAATAAAAAGTTTTGAAAAAATGAATAAAAAATTTTGAAAAAATGAATAAAAAGTTTAGTAAATAACTTTTCACCTAAAATCATAAAAAAAGCAAAAAAAAAAAGACCCGGCGCCGGAACAGGATATCCGACCTGGAGAAGCTCTCCACTGCGCCCCACGGCAGCAGAGCTCCGGGGCCGCCACCCTTCGCGCTGCTGCTCCATGGCAGGTGAGCGGTCGGTTGCCGTGGAGGCCATCTTCGCGCCACCAGTCGTCGGGGACGCCGCTGTCGTGGGCCACCGGTCGCTGGGGAGGCCGCTACCGCAGGCCGTCGGGGCCGCTCCCGAGGGTCGCCGGTCGCCGGGGATCGGAGGCCGCTCCTGCGGACCGCCAGTTCCCATGGACGGGACTACAGGAGGCTTCTCGCGCACTGGATCGGGAGAAACAGGAGAAAGAATGGAAAGGAGAGAGAGAGTGAAAGCGACACGGGAAAAGGAAGGTTTCCGTGTGGAGATTGGGGACTAGCGAGGCCACCCATGCGCACGCGTCGAGCATCGACCGGACCGAAGCTAACGTCCGGCCGAGATGAAACTCAACATTGCGATCGACCACGCCAGACCGTGAGCAGTATCATACTCCGTCCCATACAATGCCACGCAAGATTTTTGACGACGGGCAGGAGAGAAAACACTTAGAGAAAGAGGTTGTTGCCTCGCGAAACAACCACCTCATCAGCGAAACAACCACCTCATGAGACAATTTCACAACCATTGTATGAGTTGCTGTTACCATGCAATAATATTCTTTTTTTATATGCAGAAATTAAGGAATTATATATCTCTACCAGATGACTTACCACACAACTCATTGTACATATTGTTTGTTGAGTTGACACAAGATTAAGTGTCAATGCATTGGACGACCTATCAGACGACAATAATGTACTTACCTTGAGGGCATGTATACAGCCCGTCGACTAGACCCGACTCTATAATGTTAATTTTACCATTGCCCCCCCCCCCCCACCACCACCCGGGGCTCGTCCCGTTGTCCCAGGCAGAGGCGACACAAGCGGGCGGGTTGTACGCCAGCCCCGCTCGGATCCTCCACGCTCGCGCGCTCCCACCAAAAATCTCCCAGAGTCCCAGCACACCACAGCCCTGGCCGTAGGCCTAGAAGACATACAGAGAGAGAGAGAAAGAGAGAGATGTGCCGCCTGGCCTGAGCCTGACCTTTAGGGCGTGTTTGGGAGGGTGTACCAGGATGGCCTGGTCCGCTGGCCATGGCATGGTCGGCTAGAGTCGGGTTCAAACGGTACAGGTGCTCGTGTTTGGCAACTTGGACCTGGAGCTCGGCCCCATAGAGATCGTGTTTGGCAATTGCTTGTACAGATCGTGTTTGGTTCAGTGGGTCCCGTATGTCATACATGCCTTCATCTTCATCCCCACACGCCCTGGATCCAGCCAGCCACGAGCTTCTCCCGCCGGCCCTCCTCCAGTCCTCCCGCCGGCCACTCCACCCGCGTGCTGGGCGGCGACCTTCAGCCGCCCACGGGCGCGAGCTCGTCGGTCACCGCCGCGAGCACTCCCGCCGGGGCCTCGCCGCGAGCGCTCCCGCGGCGGCGGTCGCCCGCCGCGAGTGCTCCCGGGGTCACCCGCCGCGAGCGCTCCCGGCGGCGGGGTGGAGGCGCGGGGAGGAGGCGGAGGCGCGGCGGCGGGGGAGGCCCGGCGCGTCGCGGCACGCCTCGCGAGCGCGCTCGACGCGGATCCCCGACCCGAGGAACCTCGCGGGGGACCGGTGGAGGCGCGGTGGAGGCGCGGGGAGGAGGCGCGATGGAGGCGCGGGGAGGAGGCGGAGGCACGGTGGAGGCGCGGTGGAGGCGCGGCGGGGGAGGGGGTGAGGAAGGGGCAAAGGGAAACCCGAAGGCCGGGGAGAGCTCGTGTCACACCCGATTTTACAAGGAAAACCGAATGCATCTCATATGTGCGCCAGGATCATTTACACACACATGATTAGACAAAACGAGAGTAATACCATTGCTGTAACAAAACGTACAAGAGTTTAAACCAGTATTACATCCTTTATTACATCCATAAGGGTGGACTCGAAGGTCCGAACAAAACGATAACTAAACGACGACGAGCAACTCCATCGCTGACATCCACAGGCATGATGACTGGGGGATCCGCATGCCTAGAACTCCTCGAAGTCACTCCAGTACTCGTCCTCGCCTCCGACGTTCTCCTCTGAACAGCGGTAAGCAAGGGTGAGCACACTTATGGTTGGAGCTCAGCAAGTGGGGGAAAAATGCAAGGCTATCAAGGATAGGCTATGGTTCACAGCGGTAAGCATTTTATAAGTTGGTCAAGTTTTATTAGCAAGCACCTAGTTACTAGATGTAAGTGTTTACCAACCCACTTAATCTTTAAAGGAAACCTCAAACCAAACCTCCAACCCACGATTTACATTAATCTTCAAGTTTATTACTCATGTGAGGGTCCAAGCCGCTCGTGACCGTGAGCACGGCTGATCGATCAGTTTTACACTCTGCAGAGGTTGTACACTTTACCCACAGTTCGTGTTCCCCATCTTGCCCGGGTTAGCTAGACCCTTAAACACTTCCAAGGTGAGTGGCTAGGGGTCCACTACGAAGCCTTTACAAAGGAAAGAAGAGAAACCAACAGCCCGCAACAAGCTGACGGCGGAGCGGGCCATAACCCTCCCTAGTGGTCAACACCTTAGCCAAGGCTGCTACCCCAAAAGGACCGGGCTATACCCCTTCAACTCCGGCCCCCTGTGCCCCTCTCGGAAAAGAGCTATCGGCTACCCCACTCTCCTAATTAATTGGCTAAGCCAGAGCCATGTGGACTGTGGTTGTACTGTTATCTTGGGTGGTTCTCCATGTTCCGATTGTATCAAGTTATCTTGTTAAAAGCACAAGCACATACATAACGAACCGAGACGTATAACATAAACAAGCATAACTAAACTTATGTTGAGCAAGCTAAGCATTTATCTACCCCAAACATTGGTTTAAACAAGGTTGATCAAGGTAAAGTGATAAAGCATCTAGTCAAGTCCTTAGCTAGGTGTTTGCCCATCAGATTTATGCATATCAACGAAATGGTAAACATTGTTTAGCATGCGGTGTCATAGGTTCAAAAAGATTATGCGAGGGGGAAAATCCACTTGCCTTCCTCTACAAGCTGGGTGAATTCCTCTTCAAAGACAGGTTCTTCCGGATCACTTCCGACAGGGAGCTCAGACGAAACAGGCACGATATCTACGAGTCAAGCATGGATAACAATCAATAAACAAAACAGTACACCAAACAGTAATAAAATTGGTAAATTTACTGTTTAAAAGATTCTACTCGTCGAGACGATCGTTTCGGTATATAGAACGCTAAAAACGGAGTTAAAATGAGAAAGATATGGTTAAAACAGGTTTTCGGGGGCCTATTTGCAAGAAAACTAAGTTTACAGGGTTGTTTGTGAATAAATTCAGGGGCTAAAACATTTGTATAAATTAAAACAGAGGGTTTATATGCATAAAGTAGTGAAAAGGGCTTAAAACATAATTAAATAGGGTAGACAGGGGCTAAACTGCAAGAATCAGGACCTATCTGCAAAAACTTTCAAAGGTGGAAGGACCGGCTTGTGATCGTTTGAAAATCCAGGGACTCTTTAACAAAATGGCCACTCCACACCCCGTGGATCGAGATCCAACGGCGGACGACGCCTCGGTGCACCATGGACCCGGGCCGTGGGTGCGGTCCATGAGTCCACCGTGGACCATCCCCCTTTAAACGAAAGGGTATGTGATCCTATCCGTCTGCTCGCGATCTAACGGCCCTGATCAAACACATGCGGCGGGCGGCGGCGGCGGCGCCGGAGGGCGGCGGCGCGCGGCGGGGACTCGCCGGCGTGAGCCCTGGACGGCGTTCCCGGCCGTCTCTTCGACCACATGTTAGGGCAAAATGTTGCAGGGATGCTTGCGCACGTGCTCGTGAGGTCTACAGGGGCGTTCGGGCCTCACCGGCGGCCAGCACCGTAAGGGGGCGGCGCGGGCACTCCGGTGAGCTCGAGGACTCGATGCCGTGCGCGATACAAGGGGAAATTGGGCGGGGGTAAACACTCACCACGCACGAGGGCGATGAAGACGGGCCGAAAAGTGGAAGAGGAGCGGCGGCGGGGCGGCTTGGTGTCGACGGCGGCTCGGGCGGCGCTCCGGCGAGCACGGGGCGCGGCTGCCACGGGCGTCGGGGGCGCGAACCTGCAGGCGCATGAGCAAGTCAAGACTCCTGCGAAGCTATTGATCAACAGAGACGGGTGGGAGACCAAGCCCTTCACCGGCGGCGACGAGACGACGGCGGCGGCGGAAAGCAAAGCGGCGGCGCTGGAGAAATTGAGCTCGGGCTCGGGCGTGTGTGTGCTGCAGAGGCGAAAGGAGGCTAAGGAGTGCGTGCGCGAGCTTAAATAGGGCACGGAGATGGGAGGTGAAGCGGCTAAAGGCCGGGGCGGCGGCGGGATGCCATTGATGGCCGGCGGCCATCACGGGCCGGTGTAAGGAAAGGGGAAACGGCCCCCCCCAATTGAACACGGCAGTTACTTGCCTTAATTGGCAGGCTTGGGGAGGAAAAGAAGGAAGGGGAAGGGGCGGGGCCGCGCGGATTCCACGGCGTGCGGCGGCGGCCGCGCGGGCGCGAGGAGGAAGAAAGGAAGGGGAGCGGTTGGAGGTCGACGGTGGGGCCCACCGTCGGCGCGCGCGAAAACGAAAAAAAGGAGAAGGGGAGAAGGGAAGTGGGCCGGGCCGGGGGTCGTCCGGGCCGGAAAGGTAAGGGCGCGGGGTTTTCTTTTTTTTTTTTTTTTTCAAATTTCATTTTCAAAACCATTTTGAACTCAAATCCATTTCAAACTTTTGCAAACTTTTCTCAAATATTTTATAGGCTTTTAAGAGACTACTCAAGCAACAAAATCATGCAAGCCAAATGATGATGCACATACACTTGTTGTCTCTATCTTTATTATATTATCTTTTAATATTTTTAGAGCCAAATTTTTGTTTTGCATTTTAATTTCCCTAAGTCCTTAAGATATTTTAAATTGCTAAGTGATTTAAGTGATGGAATTTTAGGGTGTCACAAATCCTACCCCCTTAAAGAGAATCTCGTCCCGAGATTCAGAAGACTTAGAGAACAGCTGAGGAAAGTCTTCCTTGAGTTCATCCTCTCTTTCCCAAGTTGCCTCTTCCTCGGTGTGATGACTCCACTGCACTTTGCACATTCTGATAATCTTACTTCTGGTAACTCTTTCTGACACATCCAAGATCTTAACAGGGTATTCCTTGTATGTCAGGTCATTCTCCATTTGGATATCCTCTAACTGTACCGGTTCTATTCTGACCTCACTTGTGCATTTCTTTAGCTGAGACACATGAAACACGTCATGAACTCCTGACAACTGTGTTGGCAGCTCTAACTGGTATGCCACTTCTCCTTTCCGTTCCAAAATCTTGAACGGTCCGATAAATCGAGGTGATAACTTTCCCCTGACATTAAACCTTCGTAACCCTCGAATAGGTGACACTCTGAGGTATGCATAATCACCGACTTCCAAGATCACTTCTCTTCGCCGAGGATCGGCATAACTCTTCCGTCTAGACCGTGTCTTGCCTTAAGATTCTCTCTTATGATTTCAACTTGCTTTTCTGCTTCTCGTATGCTGTCTGGCCCAAAGAACTGCCTTTCACCAGTCTGATTCCAAAACAACGGTGTTCTACACTTCCTTCCATACAGAGCTTCAAAAGGTGCCATCTTGATACTAGACTGATAGCTGTTGTTATAAGCAAACTCTGCATAAGGCAAACTCTTATCCCAACTGTCACTGTTCTTTAATGCACAGGCTCTCAACATATCCTCGAGTATCTGATTTGTCCTCTCTGTCTGTCCATCTGTCTGAGGATGGTATGCTGAGCTGAAGTTTAACTTTGTATCCATTGATTCATGCAACTTCTGCCAAAACCGTGAGGTGAACTGTGTGCCTCGATCTGACACTATCTTCTTCGGTACCCCGTGCAAACACACTATCCTTGAATTATACAACTCAGCTAGCTTCACTCCTGTATAGGTCGTCTTCACTGGAATGAAGTGCGCTACCTTGGTTAGTCTATCCACAATAACCCAGATAGAATCATACCCGTCACGAGTACGAGGTAATCCCACTATGAAATCCATACCGATTTCCTCCCATTTCCACTCAGGTACCTTCAGAGGTTGTAGCAATCCTGCTGGTCTTTGATACTCAGCCTTCACTCTTTGGCACACATCACACAAAGCTACATGAGCTGCCACATCCTTCTTCATCCCATACCACCAGTATCTCTGCTTCAAGTCCTGATACATCTTGGTACTACCAGGGTGTATAGAGTAAGCTGAGTCATGTGCTTCCTTCAAGATAACTTCTCTCAACTCCTTGATCTCGGGTACACGTTTCGTTCTTAAACCACACTTTGTTCCTTGCTCATCTTCCCCGAATTCGGAACTTTGCCCAATTTAATCAACTTCCCGTATTCTCGCAATCTTGGCATCGATCAACCGTCCCTTCCCGATATCCTGCTCAAGTGTCGATTCAATCTCTAATGTCAAAGTCTCACTCGAAGCAACCATTCCCAAGTTAAGCCGTGCCATCTCCCAACATAGTTCTTGAGGTAACAGGTGTCCCAATAGCATATTAGTCTGTCCCTTTCGACTCAAAGCATCTGCCACAACATTCGCTTTCCCTGGATGATACTGAATATCCAAATCATAATCTTTGATCAACTCTAACCATCTTCTTTGTCTCAGATTCAGATCCTTCTGAGTAAAGATATATTTCAGACTCTTATGGTCAGTAAAGATCTTACACTTGTTCCCAATCATATAATGTCTCCAGATCTTCAATGCGTGAACAACCGCAGCTAACTCAAGATCATGAGTAGGATAATTCTGTTCATGTTTCCTCAACTGTCTTGAAGCATAAGCGACTACCTTTCCTTCTTGCATTAGCACACATCCCAAACCTTGCCGAGAGGCATCACAGTACACATCGAACCCTTTGTGTATGTCTGGCATGATCAACACGAGTCTTGTGGTCGGCCTCTTCTTCAATTCCTCAAAACTAGCCCGACACTTCTCATCCCATTTGAATTCTCTTCCTTTCTCGAGCGAGTGGTAAGTGGCTTCACTATCTTAGAAAACCCTTCAATGAACCTCCGATAGTATCCCGCAAGACCAAGGAAACTCCCCGATCTCCGCACATTCTTAGGCGGACTCCGCTTCAATACATCCCGAACCTTGCTTGGATCGATCGCTATGCCTCCATCCGTGATGATATGTCCGAGAAAAGATACCTCCTTCAACCGGAAAGCACACTTGCTGAACTTGGCGTACCGATGTTCCCGTAACTTCGTAACACAAGCCTCAAATGTTCTTCATGTTCTTCTTCACTCCGAGAGAATACCAATATATCATCAATGAATACCACAACAAACTTATCCGGATACTCCATGAATACCTTGTTCATCAAATACATAAAGTATCTTTGGTGCATTGGTCGAGCCAAAGGACATCACGGTAAACTCATATAACCCATATCTAGAAGTGAATCTTTGTCTTTGGTATATCCTCCACACGGATTTTCAACTGATGATAACCTGATCTAAGATCTATCTTAGAGAAAACCTTAGCTCCTCTCATTTGATCAAACAAATCCTCAATCCGAGGTAAAGGGTATTTATTCTTGATAGTAACTTCATTAAGTGATCGATAGTCTATACACAACCTCCTAGAACCATCCTTCTTATCAACGAAGAGTGTGGGGGCTCCCCATGGTGATGAACTAGGACGGATAAACCCTTTACTAAGTAATTCTTCAATTTGTTTCTTTAATTCAGCTAGATCTTTAACATCCATTCTATATGGTCTTTTAGATATAGGAGCAGTACCAGGTATAAGTTCAATACTAAATTCAATGTCACGATCAGGTGGCATACCTGGTAAATCCTCTGGAAATACATCAGGGAATTCATTCACTACCCTTATATCCTCCAAGGCCTTGCCTTCAACAGAGTTCATAACTCCTTTGACAGACGAGGGTGCACTCACATACTCTACTCTTTCCCCTTGAGGACTTGTTAACAATACTGACCTCTTCCGGCACTGAATAACTCCATCACAACTCCTCAACCAATCCATACCAAGAATGACATCTATTCCCCATGATTTTAGAACTACCAGGTTAGCAAGAAAGTCTACCCCCATGATATTAATCTTTACTTGTGGGCATATGTGACCAGTTTTCATTTCTCCCCCAGGAGTGCTAACTATCAGTGGGTTCTTCATTGTACTCATAGATAAGTTATATTTTGCCACAAATTGATCAGTTATAAATGAATGTGATGCTCCTGAATCAAATAATACGGTAGCGGTGTACGAGTTGACGAAAAACGTACCCAATACCACGCCGCATCATTCGAGCTTGCTCCACCGATACATGATTGACTCGGCCACGCACATGACTCTGCCGGCCTCTCTTGCCGGGTGTCCGTGGAGTACGAGCCCGAGAAGATGGCTGCCCGGTCCCGTTCCCAATGTCCCTCTGTGGAGTCCGCATCACCCTCTTTGGACGAGTTGTTAGCATAATGCCCCGGCTCTCCGCACTTGAAGCATCCTCCCGGGCCGAACAGGGCCGGTGTTTCCGACGGGTGCCCCCGCAGTTGTTGCTAGGACGACTCGGTCGAGGGGTAGGAGCTCGGGTGTCCGAGGATTGAAGCGCTGTGGCTGAAACGAGCGCTGGAGCTGCATGTTCTGTGGATACCTCCCAGCTTGTCCACCAGGACGATATGGAGTCGAGCTCGCCGAGAACCGTAACGGGGACGGGTGTTACTGCTAGACTGTCCCTGAGACTGAAACTTGCGTTTATGTTCACCCATCTCCCTCCTCTTGCTTTCCGGCCCAATAGCTTTGTTTACCGGCGTACGAAAGTCCGGAAGATGTGACTGCGCGTAGATAGTTCGGAGGACTGATCAAGCCATCCAGGAACCTTTCTTGCCTCTTTGGGTCAGTGTTGACTTCATCAGGTGCATAACGTGACAAGTGAGTGAACTTGTCCAGATACTCAGTCACTGACATATTGCCTTGCCTCAGCGACAAGAACTCCCTCTGCTTAAGCTTGAGAACCCCTGAAGGAATGTGATAGGTGCGGAAGTTGTCACGAATTCCTCGCCAAGTGATGTTCGCCCTTTGTTGGGATGAGCTTGAGAGTACGCATCCCACCAATCTGCGGCCCGCCCCACCAGCCTTCCAGCGAGCATACAAAACCATCTCCCTCGTCGCACACCGCACGATTTCCGGCTTCTTAGTAATGGTTTTCAGCCGGTCATCGGCATCTAGTGGATCGACCGAGTGAGAAAATGTAGGGGGGTGGTGACTCATGAACTCCTTGTGCCCGTCCCTTGGTGGCGGGGGTGGTGGTGGCATCGGTGGTGGTGGCTGATTCTGTTGAGCTTGCATCTGCTGCACAGTATTGGTAAGGTTTTGAATCAGTTGCATCTGCGCTGCCAGAAATTGCTGCATGTTCGGGTCCATTGCTTGGTTGATTGGTGGAGGTGGTGCTGGGTTTTGTTGATTTGCAATATGTGCCCGGATCACAGGTGGCACGTCTTGACCTCCTCCGGACCTGGTGTTTACCATCTGACCGTTAGAAAAATCATATCTCGGATAATTGTACTTGAATCATTGCATAAGAGAATAACTCAAAGTAAAATGACAGCATGTATTTCAGTTAAGACAGATTCTGTTTACCTCAAAGAATTATGCATAACTTTCTGTGTAAATATCCAATGACCACGAATTTTTACCAGATTATAGTGTATAAAATTATGGAACCATCCCAACTGGAATCACCTCATTTGGATATGTACAACTCGAGATATAATTCAAACAGTACAGCTATATCAGCAGAGATTTACAGATTCTGTCATGTTCATTACTTTGTGCATAACTCCCAGAATATGTATGGTATACCATTGAATTTTTGACAGAAATTCATCCTCTAAATTTGTGAACTAACCCAACTGGTTTCATGTCATTTGGATTTCTGTAGCTTGAGTTATAAACAAAACATTACTGACATGTCATATGACTGCGAAAACAGATTTGATCCAAACATACTTGCATGAGAGATTAAGTAATAACAACCGATAAAACCCAAACCAAACTTTGATTAACTTAAAATTTCAGATTGCATAGTGGCCATCACTCCACCATACAATTACAATCAAGCAAAGATCCAACTCAAACATGTTTGCAAACAGCATTCATTATTACAAGCAAATACGTTCACGCAGGAACGGTCTATCGAAAAGGTAAATGATAAAGGCGAGCATCCTAGGATCCTAGCCAAGACGAGTGGTAGCTTCATCAGTGTTGTAACGAAGCCTTTTGCGCGGAGGGGAAGCTGTAGTCTGGTATGGCATGACTTCCTGAGGCAGTCGCTGTCCTGCAAGTTGTGCTTCCAGTCGTGCTATCTTTGCCTGAGCAGCCTGCAGCTCTTCATGATACCTGTTTATCTCCAAAGTTGCTCCCTCCAGATCAGCATTCAGAGCAGCAGTCACCCTTGCCAAGACATCGATGCGGTCATCGCCTCCTCGCCGGCACCACGGTCACTTCCGTGCCACTTGCACGTCGAGGCACATGACGGTACTCCGACCGGAACAACCGCACTCGATTAGCATTACAAACCGACCGAGCGCCCTCCTTGCTGCATCATTCACCGCAAGCATCATCCGTAGAGAACCGAGCCGTGCTATGGTGGGATGAGCGATGCCTCCATCCTTCGGTATCATTCGGAGGCTTCTCGATGTAAATTTTGCAAGTGTAGTAATCCCTCATTCCAGGCTCACTGAAATGCTTGGTCACATAAAGAGGCTTTATGGTATACCCCAGATACCTCAGAACATCCCACAAAAGAATGCAGAACCGCCCATTCTCATCTTCAGTAGCGTGCTTATGATATTCAGCTCCATGGTAGCGGGGATCTTCATCTTCCTCTGGGTTGTCAGCAGCATGATTACCATCATCCTCACCCACACTGTCATCACTGGAATCTTCTGGATCACCTTCTGGCTCAGGATCAGCAGGTGCAGGGGGGCTTCCTCATTGACTGCAGGCGCCGGTGGAATCACAATGTCACCGTCTGCGTCTGCCTCAAGCACTGTGCCATCGTACGGTCGTGGGCGTTCCAATGGCTCTTCCGGCTCTTCCTCCTCCATCTCAACTTCTTCGGGATCCTCTTCTTCTTCCTCTCGGTCGGACCTCTCCGGGTCTTCCTCAACCTCAACCTCCTCGCCGGAACTCCTCCTGTTCCTCCTCAACATCCTCAAGGCGATGGCGAGGAGCCGGTACCGTCCCGAGGAAAGCGTCCACCGGTGCTCTTGCGAGGGGTCATGTAAGTCCCGGCCATCCGTCAAAGCAAAACGATCTCGGAGTGCGGGAATAAATCAAAATGATAGTTAAAAATGATAAACAAAGTTAAATTAGATTTTTAGTGCGTAAATAAGATGATTTGAAGCATGATGTGGCTTTCTAGAACATGAATCCTTAATTTCGTCCATTTCTAACTAAGGCTGCGTCCTACGGTCATCACGGCTCGGTACCACTTTGTCACACCCGATTTTACAAGGAAAACCGAATGCATCTCATATGTGCGCCGGGATCATTTACACACACATGATTAGACAAAACGAGAGTAATACCATTGCTTTGTAACAAAACGTACAAGAGTTTAAACCAAACATTACATCCTTTATTACATCCATAAGGGTGGACTCGAAGGTCCGAACAAAACGATAACTAAACGACGACGAGCAACTCCATCGGCGACATCCACGGGCATGATGACCGGGGGATCCGCATGCCTAGAACTCCTCGAAGTCACTCCGGTACTCGTCCTCGCCTCCGACGTTCTCCTCTCGAACGGCGGTAAGCAAGGGTGAGCACACTTATGGTTGGAGCTCGGCAAGTGGGGGAAAAATGCAAGGCTATCAAGGATAGGCTATGGTTCACGACGGTAAGCATTTTATAAGTTGGTCAAGTTTTATTAGCAAGCACCTAGTTACTAGATGTAAGTGTTTACCAACCCACTTAATCTTTAAAGGAAACCTCAAACCAAACCTCCAACCCACGATTTACATTAATCTTCAAGTTTATTACTCATGTGAGGGTCCAAGCCGCTCGTGACCGTGAGCACGGCCGATCGATCGCTTTACACTCTGCGAGAGGTTGTACACTTTACCCACGGTTCGTGTTCCCCATCTTGCCGGGTTAGCTAGACCCTTAAACACTTCCAAGGTGAGTGGCTAGGGGTCCACTACGAAGCCTTTACAAAGGAAAGAAGAGAAACCAACGACCCGCAACGGTTACGACGGCGGAGCGGGCCATAACCCTCCCTAGTGGTCAACACCTTAGCCAAGGCTGCTACCCCAAAAGGACCGGGCTATACCCCTTCAACTCCGGCCCCCTGTGCCCCTCTCGGAAAAGAGCTATCAGCTACCCCACTCTCCTAATTAATTGGCTAAGCCAGAGCCATGTGGACTGTGGTTGTACTGTTATCTTGGGTGGTTCTCCATGTTCCGATTGTATCAAGTTATCTTGTTAAAAGCACAAGCACATACATAACAGAACTGAGATGTATAACATAAACAAGCATAACTAAACTTATGTTGAGCAAGCTAAGCATTTATCTACCCCAAACATTGGTTTAAACAAGGTTGATCAAGGTAAAGTGATAAAGCATCTAGTCAAGTCCTTAGCTAGGTGTTTGCCCATCGCATTTATGCATATCAACGAAATAGTAAACATTGTTTAGCATGCGGTGTCATAGGTTCAAAAAGATTATGCGAGAGGGGGAAAATCCACTTGCCTTCCTCTACAAGCTGGGTGAATTCCTCTTCAAAGACAGTTCTTCCGGATCACTTCCGACGGGGAGCTCGGACGAAACGAGCACGATATCTACGAGTCAAGCATGGATAACAATCAATAAACAAAACAGTACACCAAACAGTAATAAAATTGGTAAATTTACTGTTTAAAAGATTCTACTCGTCGAGACGATCGTTTCGGTATATAGAACGCTAAAAACGGAGTTAAAATGAGAAAGATATGGTTAAAACGAGTTTTCGAGGGGGCCTATTTGCAAGAAAACTAAGTTTACGGGGTTGTTTGTGAATAAATTCAGGGGCTAAAACATTTGTATAAATTAAAACAGAGGGTTTATATGCATAAAGTAGTGAAAAGGGCTTAAAACATAATTAAATAGGGTAGACGGGGGCTAAACGCAAGAATCGGGACCTATCCGCAAAAACTTTCAAAGGTGGAAGGACCGGCTTGTGATCGTTTGAAAATCCGGGGACTCTTTAACAAAATCGTCACTCCACACCGTGGATCCGAGATCCAACGGCGGACGACGCCTCGGTGCACCATGGACCCGGCTGTGGGTGCGGTCCATGAGTCCACCGTGGACCATCCCCCTTTAAACGAAAGGGTATGTGATCCTATCCGTCCGCTCGCGATCTAACGGCCCCGATCAAACACATGCGGCGGGCGGCGGCGACGACGCCGGAGGGCGGCGCGCGCGCGGCGGGGACTCGCCGGCGTGAGCCCCGGACGGCGTTCCCGGCCGTCTCTTCGACCACATGTTAGGGCAAAATGTTGCGGGGATGCTTGCGCACGTGCTCGTGAGGTCTACGGGGGCGTTCGGGCCTCACCGGCGGCCGGCACGTAAGGGGGCGGCGCGGGCACTCCGGTGAGCTCGGGGGACTCGATGCCGTGCGCGATACAAGGGGAAATTGGGTGGGGGTAAACACTCACCACGCACGAGCGATGAAGACGGGCCGAAAAGTGGAAGAGGAGCGGCGGCGGGGCGGCTTGGTGTCGACGGCGGCTCGGGCGGCGCTCGGCGAGCACGGGCGCGGGCCGCCACGGGCGTCGGGGGCGCGAACTGCCGGCGCATGAGCAAGTCAAGACTCCTCGCGAAGCTATTGATCAACGAGAGACGGGTGGGAGACCAAGCCCTTCACCGGCGGCGACGAGACGACGGCGGCGGCGGAAAGCAAAGCGGCGGCGGCGGGAGAAATTGAGCTCGGGCTCGGGCGTGTGTGTGCTTTGCGGGGCGAAAGGAGGCTAAGGAGTGCGTGCGCGAGCTTAAATAGGGCACGGAGATGGGAGGTGAAGCGGCTAAAGGCCGGGGCGGCGGCGGGATGCCATTGATGGCCGGCGGCCATCACGGGCGGTGTAAGGAAAGGGGAAACGGCCCCCAATTGAACACGGCAGTTACTTGCCTTAATTGGCAGGCTTGGGGAGGAAAAGAAGGAAGGGGAAGGGGCGGGGCCGCGCGGATTCCGCGGCGTGCGGCGGCGGCCGGCGCGGGCACGAGGAGGAAGAAAGGAAGGGGAGCGGTTGGAGGGCGACGGGTGGGGCCCACCCGTCGGCGCCGCCCGAAAACGAAAAAAGGAGAAGGGGAGAAGGGAAGTGGGCCGGGGGGGGGGGGGCCGTCCGGGCCGAAAGGTAAGGGCGCGGGGTTTTCTTTTTTTTTTCTTTTTTTTTTCAAATTTCATTTTCAAAACCATTTTGAACTCAAATCCATTTCAAACTTTTGCAAACTTTTCTCAAATATTTTATAGGCTTTTAAGAGACTACTCAAGCAACAAAATCATGCAAGCCAAATGATGATGCACATACACTTGTTGTCTCTATCTTTATTATATTATCTTTTAATATTTTTAGAGCCAAATTTTGTTTTGCATTTTAATTTCCCTAAGTCCTTAAGATATTTTAAATTGCTAAGTGATTTAAGTGATGGAATTTTAGGGTGTCACGGCCTGCGAGCGCTCCACTCAGCCAGGCCAAGATGCTACGCCATTTTTTGCGTACCGGTGGAGCCAGGCCGTGGGCTGCTTTGAGCAGCGTGCGAACCGGGCTGAGGGAGCTAAAAATGACGCCAAACACGATTTTGAGTCCATGAGGGTGCAGCCGAGCCCTAGAGCCACCCTTCCAAATGCACCCTTATTGTCGCCGGATCCGCCGCTAAGCCAAGACGGGCGCAAAAAGGAGGCCGCCGGCTGAAGATCCCGCCTCAGTAGGCTCCTGCGGCGGTCTGCTCCCACCCGGCCACCGCGAGCGCCGCGTCAGGCTGCTACATCGGGTTCCTGCGCCCCAGCCTCCGCGTGCCTGCGGGGAGCTTACCCGCCCTCTGCTCCTGCCGCGGCTCATTCTCCTTCGTGTCGTGTCACGTGCCTGCAGGGAGTTTACCCTTTGGAGTACTCCGAAAGCTCGTCGTTGCCCAGTGGCGTAGCTGGATTTTACAGCTGGGTATGCCGAGATATTTTTTTCATATACACTTCAGTTTAATTATATAAATGGGAACTTATCAGGTGAAACCAAGGCAACTGTGGAAACTATGAAAACTCTTATCAGAATCGTTGAATCTAGATCCAATGGCTGAGGAAAGTGGTGGGGACAATTTGCAAATAAACGACTGCCAGCGGCCTCCGCCTCCCATGTTTTTTTGCAACCTCCCTTCCAGGAAAAAAATTCTATGCGCACCGCACGCACAGGGCGCTAGGTGGGCGCCCCCTCGTGGCAGATCGCGATTGGTTGGAGAGTGCCCTGCCCCCGTGCATCACTCCCGATCGGCTCCCGCCCGCACGCGCCGCGATGACACCGTTCGCTGCTCGTTCGGCGCTATTCGAATTCTCTCAGAAATATCCGTCGTTGTCCCCATCCCCGGACAAAAGAAAAGCTCACCCAGAAACTCTAAATCCAGCTCAGATCATACCCTTGTACTGCTTCAATCGATCAACCTCCATCCACCCATCGCCATTCCGCTGCTCATCTCCAATGCCCAAGCCAACCCAAAAGGGTTGATCCGGCACAAACGCAAGTCAAAAATCCATCCATGGAGTACCAAGCCCCTGACTCCGACTGGGGCGCATCAACATTCTTTTTTTTTGAAATAGAGAGAGGTTTATTTATTCAGGGCGTTCAGAGTACACCAAGGATTTAATACAATCCGGAATATCCACCAGGGATACCCGACTCTCCTTTGATCTAATTGCAAGATGAGCAAGCTCATGTGCAACTCTATTTAGCTCTCTACTGACCCTAGAAAAGCTAACATCTGACAGGGCCTTGATAGCTTCCAATCCATCGCATATCACTGGGCTAATTATTGATCTGTCCCGGCATCTCTCCTGGAACTTCCCTATCACAGTTGAGCAGTCCGATTCCAGGAGCACCATTCGATCCGGCCATCGGGAGGAAGCTCTCAGACCTTCAAGGCATGCGAAGGCTTCAACTTCCTCTGCATCACGACACCAGTGAAGAACACGCCAAGCCATCAGAAGGGGTGACCCCAGGGAATCCCGCACAATCACCCCTACTGCAGCCTGCCCAATTTCTCAAATGAAAGAACCATCTACATTCACTTTAATTGCCCGGCCTGCAGGAGGCACCCACCGCATGTCCCGACTCGAATTAGAGACAAGGGGTACACCCTTAGGCCATTATCTAGCTTCCGTTTCCCACGGTCGTCAGACGCCACTGTCTGTTGTCGGATTTCATTCAGAGAACTGATGTAGTGGTTCAGGAAGTTCACTGATCCTAGGATTGAGATGCTTTCACCTACCTGGGTGACCTTATTCCTGACATTCTAGCATCTCCAAATTAGCATTAAGAAATTTGAGATTGAGATGGGATCATACCTGCTTAAGATCGCTAGGAGCCACTCCGGGCCGGTATTCCTCAGGGTCCCTTCTGTCAGCAGTTTAGCCTGTTGCCAAAATCCGTAACGAAGCGCCATAGTATGGGGGCAAGTAATCAAGGAGTGGAAGACATCTTCAACTGAGTGACCGCAAAGTTCACAACAACAGTTTTGAGTGAGGTGACAGTACTTCCTATTCGCATTGGTTGGGAGGCCGTTCTTCACCACTTTCCAAGCGAAGACTCTAACTTTTGACGGGACCCTAGCTGTCCATATAAGCTTCCATATAGAGCGCTCACCCTCAGCACTAGAACTGGTGCTTGTAGCACCAGCATCATATTTTCAACGTAGAGCCACTCTATAAGCACTTCTGACTGTGAAGATGCCGGCTTTTTCATAGTTCCAGGCAAACCAATCCGGGCATGGTGTGGAAGGTATTTTTATTTTCAGAATCTCCTCCACATCACACGTGTAGAAAAAACTTCTCACTGCAGCTTCATCCCAAGCATTTGCTGATTTATCAATCAAGTGGGAAACTCGTTGTAGCCTACACGTTTTCTCCCAATTGGCTGCATACTGTAGTTTCTCGATAGCCAGTTGTCCCTCCATATGCGGATTGATGATCCATCGCCCACCTTCCATATGATGCCCTGCTTGAGGAGGTCCAGCCCATACTCGATAGCTCGCCAAGTCTGTGACGTTGTGCCTGCAAACACGGTGTCAAGTAGATTGCCCGAAGGAAAGTACTTAGCCTTGAGAACTCTTGCACACAAGCTGTTCGGAAAGGCAAGCAGGCGCCATGCTTGTCTGGCCAAGAGCACTTGATTAAACAGTATCAGGTCCTTAAAGCCCATACCGACCCTTGGGTAGAACAAGCACTTTCCAGGGGATCCACTGCATTTTCCGGCGGGGTGCATCAACGTTCGATGCTTCGCCCACCAACCACGACTTTGGTTTCCCGTTGAGCTTCCAGCAAGTCGAGAAAGAGGGTTATCACCGCTGGTATGGAAAATTTCGCGCAGTCGGACTGCCGGAGTTCTGCCCGAAGGACGACGAGAACTCCATCACTGCCGGAGTAGGTGATTTCACTCGTCCGCTAGCGTTGTTTTCATCATTCCGGTCGAACGACGACAACAGCTGTTACCGCACTCTTTTCTTGTCGGGGCTGCGATGATTGAGGTGTCTGGTGGATGCCTCCTCCGCTCTCACCGCCTTGGCGAATTTCGGCAGCAGACATCTTCGTCGACGGAGAAGCGAGCTGCAGCGGCTGGGTCGCGGGATCGCAGCTTCACGGAGGGAGAGCCGTGCGGAGCCGTTCCGATTGACCCGAACGAGTCGAGGGATGCAGCGGCGGGCGACATCACGCGGCCTGGACGTTGGATCCGCCAACTCGGCCATCGCGCGGGGGTGCGCATCGGAGCCGCGGTGCGCCCGGTGCTCACCCAATTTTTTCCCCCATTCAGCGCCCAACCCCCTAATCCCATCGTGCCTGACCCCTCCGTGCGGTGTTTCTTCCCCGCCGCTCGAGGTGAATCTCCGCCACCGCCTCCAGTTACTCCGCCGCCTCCATGTGCACCGCCCTCTCCAGGCACGCCGTTAGTCTCGCGATACCGCCTAAAAAATCTTCCCCTGCCTTTCGTTCTTCTTCTGATTGCGCAAGCGGCTTTATCTTCGAATAATCCTTCCGCCCAAAGAATGGGTGCTTGAGTTTCTGTGATGCCTCCACCTCAAGCTGTAAACTTTTCTCAGCAACACATAGTTCAACATAAGTCTTTGGGTTAGTAGGTTTCAGCTCAACGGGCTTTTCTGAGCAAGCCTCAATAACAGACAATTTCTCAACAATCTTTGTTTTCTCCGACAGAATAGCGACAATCTTCTATTTCTTCATACCGGGCTCAGCAGTTTCAACTTTTTGACCCTCAATACAAAGTGGTTTGGTCTTCCCCTGCTCACCAACAACTTTTCTTTTCTGCGTTTCACTCTTTTCCAAGCCTGAGGCTACATTAGTATCTTGTTTCTTCTTCTTCTTTCTGGTTGCCGCCACTTTCGCATCCTCACTTTTTTGGTGTGCCAGCGTCTCAGTAGTTCTAGAAATCCCGACTGATTATCAACAACTAGGGACCGAGGTTCAGTGCCTTCGCTTCGTCAAGGCACGACGTGCCATTCCCTCCATTCCAAGCGTCCGTTATCAATCTAACGTCTTTGTTCTTTGCCATCAAATGGGCCCAACAGTCAGCGAGCAAGCGACCGGTACTTGGCTTCCTCGGCTAGCCGGATCCCGCTCGCCGCCGTCGAGGTCAAGACATGGTAGGTGCTCGCCGGGATTTCGCCGGCGGTATCGGGACGGGGAGAGCCTTGGCAGAGAGGGGATACTACAACAAATCTGATTTCAAGGTTCTCAATGCGGATTATGGGTCATGTACGACCATGGATGGGAGCTCATTCAGTCTTTGACGCAGCCACCATGCCATGGAAAAGAGGGAGGATGCCGCCACCCTAATGTCTTTGCCGTGGATGAGCTTGATCTTAGCAGCAGCTACACGAGACTGGCATTGGCGTACGGCGTTGAGGAGCTCCATCTATGGCTGCACGGGACAAGAACTCCATTCTTCCAAGTTGGAATTCAATTTGTGCCATGAGTCAATCACCAACATCATTGACATCTGGCCTATAATCTTTAATTTGCATCATAGTATTATCAACACCTTCCTGATCTCAAGTAGAATGGCAAATAACGCATGGGAATCAGTTAGTGAATCGCAGAGCGAAGCTGGTAAACCCCAATGTAATTGTGGTCCGCAATAATTAGATACATGTTTTCTAATTTTCATGTTACACAAAATTAATACATAGATCTAAAAAGATGAGATATATTGAGGAGGAAAATCAAATGGATACAAGTAGTAACTATGCCTAATTGTATATATATATATATGTGATTGGAATGTATTGCCCAGCAGTCCATTCCCCCACTGCAGGGGATTATTATGTCTAGAAGAGCCGGCGGTCCAGTTGCTCAACAATGCTTCTATATAGAGCTTATTGATTGGAACTTAAGTCACATCTTAACATTTACATGTAATAAATACTTCAAATAGTTTATGTCTGACTTTGGACTTTGAATTGGATTGGAGGTGCAGTTCTAATCGTATCACTCAAATACTAGATCATCACTCAAATACGCTTTGGAGCATGCATGTAATACAAGGGGGTTTAGAGCTTTTTAAGCATGATAGGGGGGCCGTGGCCCCTACCAGCCCCCCTTGGTTCCGCCACTGGCGATGGCTACGTCGCCCCTTCACAGTGACCTCGTACTCGTCTTCCTCGCCTCGCTGGCCAGATACTGCTCGACGCCGCCGCGAGGTCGCGACGCCCCGCGCGCGTAGCCCTGGTCTGTGCTCGACTAGCTGCATGCCGGCGCGCGGTCCTATTGCTTCACGCTCGGAATCTCACCTCCGGCTTCAGAGGCTGCGGAGGGCTCGATGCAGCCGGCAATGCCGCCGCGCATGACGCCGACGGGCGGAACCGACGACGTCGTCATGTCGTCCTTCTTCGGCAAGCTCCACCCCGGCAGAGGTCAAACGTCGAGGCCTGACGGCGGCGGCGAGCGGGATCTGGTCAGCCGAGGAAGCCGAGTACAGGTCACTGTCTCGCTGACTGCTGGGCCCATTTGCTAGCGAAGAAGAGAGACATTGGATTGAGAATAGACACTTGGGATGGAGCAAAAGGTACGTTGTGCCTTGATGAAGCAAAGGCATTGAATCTTTGTCCAACAACTAGAGGGCCCGAAGGTGCCATTTTTATGACCTACACTTTTTCAAAGTTTTAGCCACTTCAGAGCCAACATTGCTCGGGGGCTGCATTTGTTTATCAGGGGCTGGGGGTTTCGGCCATGGCGGGCATTCGACCCCCATTTTGATGAATACTCGGTTCACAAGACCTTGATGTCTCAGAATCTTCTGAGCCACTTCGTACTCCTTATGAGTCTAGTTCCCAATCATTGGGACAACTTTCCTTTCAACTTCAGCAACTATCTCTTGGTCCATTTTGCCTTTCGGACAGGGCACCTTGAATTTTGGTGACATCATCCAAACCGGGCAGTTTCTTCAATGTAAAGCCCCTGAAGCCCCAGTGAAGCTTACTGAGCCAAATCTCTGCAACCACGAATTCTTCGAGGGCATCGCGAGTAGTAATCACATGAGTAGCCTGAAAATAGGTGCTGGTACTCGATGACGACTGACTACTTTTAGTGAGCTCTGGTGCAAGGTGAACCTCCAAATCCTTCATCTCACTGGCAAGATCAAAACTTATGATTTCTTCGTTCTGTTCATTTCTGCCAACCACTAGGATGGTAACATAGAACCAATAGGAGTTCCATTTATTGGCCCACTTGTTTTTATAACCAGGAGACAATTCCACGGGAACTGAGTTCTTGTTTATGCTGTGGGTTTGAAAAGCACAACAACCATATCGAGCTTCCTTTGCCTCCCCATCTATAATCAGAGTCCTTTTACTCGAATGAAGCTCGAAATGTCAAACGAAGGTATCCACATCATTTGTCCCACCGAAGGTACGACGACTCCACAAAAAATTGAGGATTTGTGGGATTGAGTTGGGAGTAAGCTGATGAATCTGAACTTTGTAAGTTGCCAATATCTCCACAAACCTTTTCGACACAGGTAGCCTCAAACCAGCGGTGAAGAAGATACGACAAACCACACTTTCACCTAGTTTTGGTGCAGGACGACAAGCATCCACTATAAAGCAACCTTCCGAAACCAAAGAATCCAATTCTGCCTGGGTCATTAATGATTGACCCATGAAACAGTTACTAGGTTTCACTACCACTAAATCGGTTGGATTCACATCAACATCATCAAGATTTTCCCCGGGGTCATCACCGGAAGCAACATTTCCACTGGTAATGATCTTGCCTTCCTCGACGCTAACATCATTTTTTCCAGCATCCGCGTCACCCAATGTTATTTCATTTTCACTGCTATCGCTACCCGAACTATTGGTATCGTCGCTAGTAGAATTGGATGAAGAGCTACCACTTCCTTGAGAACTAGCAGACCCATCTAAGATAGAAATCTTACCAGACACCAAGCTAGATGAGGACGAAGCTTCCACTTTAATGGCTACTGGCAGAGGAGACCTCATTTCTGGATTCAACGGTGTTGACAGGAATTTACGTCAACCTAGCCATGAGTTTACCTTCGGTGTTGGCATCAATTTAATATCTTATCCATTGGTACTAACCCCCTTGATATAACAAGTTCGCTCTTGCATGTCATTTTTGGAGCTTATTGTTTGTGTAGGATTTTAGCACTAAATGCAAGACTTCCAGGTAAAGTTCATCAAGCACCTCGTGAGAAGACCATGAAGCCCGGTACAAGTCAAGTTATGAATTGAACATGACTCCAAGAGGCCCAAGGAATGAATCATGAAGGCAAAAAACTCTGAGGACTTGGACAGAAAATGTTGAAGCTTGAGCGTCATGGAGCCCTATCCAAACCACAGATAAACTAACGGCAAGGGCCCACATGCAGAAGGGTGAAGGTTCTAGAAGACACGACAAGCAGCACCGACGAAGGAGGTCACGAACTGGGATAGGATGGGCCCAGGCCGGCCGGCCCAACCCATTCGTCGGTCCATTCGCCGCCCCTTTGACCTAGACAACCCTCAGACTATTTATAGTCCCCCTGCTAAGAGCCACGCAAGAATTCATTCGCCATTCACCACCGAGGAGCAGAGAAGAAAGGGACACCATTCTGGAGAGGAGAGGGTCGAGATAGTTGACTAGGGTTTTCCTAGCCGACGTGGGATGCTTGCAAGAAAGACCACATTGAAGTTCCAGGAGTTAGGAGCAAGATCAAGGTAGGATCCCGGTGGTGATCTTGTCCATGTATCATTTGTTATGTTGAATTATCAAATTGCAATCCGATTCTTAGCGATCAAGTGCTTTCTGAAGGACCGATACGGCGAACCAGAGAGGGGGGAGTGAATGGGAGCCGATAAAAATTCTTCTCGAAGGAGATGGAAACTCCAACAAGATGAACACGGCTTACAACACACGTCTCCGACTCACTACCCAAGTTGGTCAAGCCCACGTAGCCACTGGAGTGCCACTGGACCTAGGAACCAACACACAACCTTCCGACCCGAGAACGCAGCAGAACACCAAACCTCGAGTCTACAGACCCACACCGGTCAGACCGGTGAGCACCACCGGTCAGACCAGTCCCTGTTGGTGAAATTGAGCAACTTTCACAAAGTGGCTCCACACCAGTCAGACCGGTGAGACACACTGGTCAGACCGATCCCAGCCTGAAAGCCCCCAAATCACCAAACAGGTCAACCGACCACCAAACTGACTCAAACTCGAAACAGCAGCAACACAAGGCAACAGCGAACACACCCAAACTTTCACCCGAGCAAAAACCCACCGAGGGTTGCACCGGTCAGACCGGTCAAGAGCACCGGTCAGACCGGTGTTGCCTGGGCAGCTCGGGATGAACAGCACCCGCGGGTCAACTCCCCCAAATCCAAACCTCGATCTCCCGAATCGCTCCACGGACTTGAACAAGACTTTGGGGATATTAGGAACGCCTCATGAGGAGTCCATAGCCAAGTTTAATCCCACCAAAACTCGTCCGAAAAGGAGGAATCAAGGAAATCCCGCCAAGAGCACTTCCAACCCAAGAACTCAAGAAACCCCAAAATCGTGCACCTGTGCTCACGGATTTGGGAGGGGAATCACAGCCTAAAAACCACGAAGGGTTCCCACAAATTTCCTCCATCAAATCCCCAAGAGAAAGGTCTCGAAAACAACCCAAAAAAATCACCAAGAGAGGGCTCCAAAAATCACCACCAAGAACAACCGGGGAAAACACATCCAAACCTTGAGGAACCACGCCGAATCATCTATACATGAAACAAAGGTTCATACAAGGTCTAGCTTGCCGCCCGATCATCCAACCCTCTCACAAGATCTCACCATGAAGCTCTCAAGCTAGTCCTATTGGAAATTCTAAGGAAAATAGGAAGGAAAATAGGAAAACAAATGAGCTAGGGTTCCAAGAGTTGGCTGCCATCCTCTCATCTCTTGGGTTATATGGAGGCAACTGAAAGTCTAAAATGCCCTTTCCTAATAACTAGGGATACAAGCCCCTCAAGGGCGGATTTGGAAGTCTCACTACTAGGAATTGACCCTTAGAGCACCAAATGTTTTTGCAACACCACGTATTTGGTTGCAATAGGTTGTTTTATAGCAACCAACTTTTTTATTGGTTGCGATATCTGGATGTTATGGCAACCAAAACATGTGGATTGCGTTTGTTGAAACAGTCGTTGCAACTGGTTGGTGCTAATGCCACGGTGAAACGGGTGGTTGCCTTAAATGGTACCTATTGCCACAACTACTTGTGCATTGCAATAGTATCAATTTAATGTTGCGATAGATATGTGTTTGTAGCCACAAATATTTATTTGGTTGCGATACTACATGCCAATGGCCACGATGAAATTACGTTGTCTAGGGTGTAAAATTTGTTGCGATAGCTGATGTGGCTGTTGCATCCAAAAAATTATTCATTGCATTAGATGTTTGTATGTTGCCACGAATACATAGTTGGTCGCGATAATGCCAGCTTTGAACCACGATGAATTTACGTTGCCAAAAACTTAAACTTGGTTGCGATAGATCATGTGACTGTTGCATCCAGAAAACAAATCGTTGCACCAATTAGCTTCTATTGCCACGACAAATTTTGTTCATTCATTAGTCTTGTTTTGGTTGCGATAAAAAATTCATTAGACCATCTCACTTATGAAGATAGAAAAATAAGCAAGCTGAACTGCTTTGTATTAACAAAATTAAAAATTAAAAACCGTATAGGCCCAGCCCACCGGCGGTTGAGGAGAGGGGAAAAAAACTTGGGAAGGAAAAAAAAGGCCGACTCCCTTCCTTGCGTGGCGAGGTCCTGTTCGTCTCGTCGGTCGCGCCCCTCGTTAGGCCGGGCAACGGCGCGCCGCTCCTCAGGCAGGGCGACGGCGACGGATTTGCAGCGGCAGCGCGGTGGCAAATACGCCCCCTCCTTCCGGCTCCCCGTCCTCGGTTGGTACCCCTACCCCGCGCCCCCGCCACACCACCCCCCCGCCCCTCGGCACGCCTTCGAACAAAGGTGAGTAGACAACAGTTTTTTTTGACAATAAACAACTAGTTTTAATTGTCTTTCATGGTGGTGAACTAGTTCCAAGTTTAAATTTGTATAGAGCTGCAAAAGCATAGCAATTAGATTGTCAATTTCTAATGTTAGGTTGATAGTAGTAGTTTTTTTAATGCGTGAAGGAAGTAGTAGGTATTTATTCTATGGATTCATGTTCAATGTAGGGATACCGGGAAGAATGTCAAATGAAGATAAGAGTTGGATGCGGATGTCTAGGTATACTTGTGAATGGCGGGCGGATTCAAGAACTTTTTACATAGTGTTTTTGGTGGAAGATCAAGTGAAGAAACGGCTCCTCGTCCATGTACTCGTTGCCGCTGCATGTCTTATCGAAGTGAAAAGGAGGTTCGAACTCACGTGGCATTGAGAGGTTTTGATGATAGTTTTATTCAAGGAGAAGATAATTGTGAGCCTGCATTAGTTGAGAATGATAACGACGACGATGGCACTGCACTAAATCATGCGGAGAGTTCCAATGAATTAATTTCTTCACTGATTAGAGGTGTTATACATGGACAAGTCACAGGAAGAGAAGAGGAAGAGAAAAATGCGACTGCAAAAAAACTTTTCGTGGTTACTAGATGAGGCAAAAAAGGAGTTGTATCCGGCTGCAAAGAGGTTACAAAGATTTCTTTCATTGTCATGCTATTTCAGATTAAATGCATGGATGGTATTAGTAACAAAAGTTTAGAACGCATACTTCGGTTGTTCTTGCTTGTGCTTCCTAATGGACATTGTCTGCCAACTTCCTTGGACAAAGTGGAGAGGGTTATTCGAGATCTTGGCCTGCATTATGATAAGATTCATGCCTGTGTTAATGACTGTGTGTTATTTCATGGGAATTATGCTAATTTGGATAAGTGCCCAACATGTGATGAATCTGGGTGGAAAGAGACAGGGGGTACTGAAAAGGATGATCCTGTTGACAGTGAAAGTGGAAAGAAGCAAAAGACTTTTCCACGTAAGATCCTTCGTTATTTTCCACTTATTCCTCGCTTGCAAAGATTGTATATGAGAGCATCGACATCAAAGCTGATGCGTTGGCATGAGGAAGAACTAGTAAATGACGGGAAAATGCGTCACCGTGCGGACTCATTGGCATGGAAGCATGTGAATAAGGAGTACTATAAGGATTTTGCTTTGATGACCCTCGCAACATCCGACTTGGTCTTGCGGTGATGGCTTTAATCCGTTTGGGATGTTGAATGTTGCATATACTACATGGCCTGTCATCCTAATCCCTTACAACTTGCCTCCTTGGTTGTGTTTGAAGCAACCCTATTGGATGATGTCTATGCTGATACCTGGGCCAAAATCACCTGGAATGAATATTGATGTTTATTTGCAACCCCTAACTGATGAGTTGATTGAGTTATGGGTGACAGGTGTGAAAACATGGGATGAGGATAAGAAGGAAATTTTTACTCTTCGGGCACTTTTGTTGTGGACCATTAATGACTTCCCTGCCTATGCCATGCTATCTGGTTGGAGTACTAAAGGAAAATTTGCATGTTCATACTGCCACAAAGATACGGAGTACTTATGGTTGAAATTTGGGTCAAAGCATTGTTATATGGGTCATCGTCGATTTCTCCCTTAGAACCATAGGTGGCGCAGGA
The DNA here is from genome assembly GCA_947561735.1 of Cenchrus americanus. Classification (NCBI taxonomy): domain Eukaryota; kingdom Viridiplantae; phylum Streptophyta; class Magnoliopsida; order Poales; family Poaceae; genus Cenchrus; species Cenchrus americanus. The sequence goes on along the minus strand of OX387239.1, from coordinate 252,115,545 downwards.
GCAAAGGCAGCTTCAACAACATGACAGAGATGAGGGCGGCACCTGTGCCACTGACTGGTGATCAGGTTCTGCAGTAGTTTGAAAGTTTTGATACACCAAAATTTGGGACAACATCAAAGAAGAGGAAGCAACGTGAAGAAGACAATAGGTGGCACAACTGGAGGAAGAAGAGTATATTTTTTCAGCTTTTCCGTACCGGAAAAATTTGCTTGTAAGGCATAACTTGGATGTTATGCACATTGAGAAGAATATCTGTGAAAGCATTATTGGGACGTTGCTTCACATAGATGGTAAGAGCAAGGATAGTGAAAAGGCGCGGCTTGACATGCAAAATCTTGGGATACGGCAGGACCAGCATCCAGTGGTGGAGAATGGAAAGTATACTTTGCCTCCATCATTGTACTCCTTAGGCAGGGACCAAAAGAAGATGTTATGCACATTCTTACAAGGAGTGAGGATGCCTGATGGTTACGCGTCTAATATTAAGAGGTGTGTGGATGTGAATGGGTGCAAGGTTTCGGACTAAAATCACATGACTATCATGTTATATTGCGAAATTGTTACCCTTAGTTGCTAGGCATATCTTGCCCGAAGCCGTTGTCGGACCATTGGTTGAGCTTAGCGGTTTTTCAATGCACCGTGTTCTAAGGAGCTTGTGCAAACCGACATGGATAAATTAAGCTCTTCAATTGCGGAGACTTTATGTAAGCTTGAGATGATATTTCCACCGCATTCTTTGACATTATGATCCATTTGCCGGTTCATTTAGGCGAGGAGGCTAAATTTGGTGGACCGATGCGTTATCGATGGATGTATCCAATCGAGAGGTATCTACGTACACTTAAAGGATATGTTAGGAACAAGGCACATCCGAAGGTTCGATAGCGAGAGGGATATATCTTAGAGGAGTGCATGACATTCGCCGCCGCTTTGTAGAAGACATTGAAACGAAGCTGGATAGGCCAATGCGCCATGAGGGGAGCGTGATAAATGAGCCACCGGCTGGTTCTAACATACTTGGCAGCATCGACTACAGTAAGAAAGGCTGCAAATTACGACATCTTGCTAAATCTGAAATGTTGAGGATGCGCCACTATATTTTGTCAAACTGTGACGAGGCAGTGTCTTGGATCAAGTAAGCTGCTGCAAACTTTTTTTTTGTTCTTAAATAGTTTATAGTTCGTTGTATAGTAATATTGTTTTCAATTTAAAATCATAGTGAGCATAAGGCGGTGTTGAAAAAAACTAGTGCACAAGGTGTTGAGAAGCGTCACAAGGAGCACTTTGTTGGATGGTTTGAACGTAAGGTGAGTAATGTTATAACATACATGACAAAAACATTTTGCAGTACTCCACTTTAAAAAAATTTCAGCTGTAATTTTTTTTTTTCTCTTGAGCGTATGAGCTAAGGTCCTTTATGAAGAACGAGAAGATCGGTGAAGAGCTATATGACCTTTCACGGGGACCTCATTATGTGGCTCGGGTTTTCAACGGATGTGTGATTCATGATTTCTTTTTCCGAACGGCTCATCGTAGAGGCTAACTACAATACACAAAATTCTGGAGTTGTAGTGAAGTCTGATGAAAAAGAGAGCAATATGGATTGGTACGGTGTCCTTCAGAAGGTAATCGCACTAGATTTCCCTAGTGAAAAAGAGGTCATATTGTTTGAGTGTGATTGGTTTGATGTTCCTGACGCATCCAAGAGTAAAAAGAGTAAAAGTAAAGGGTACAATAGAGATGAATATGGGATTATAGATATTGAAACAAGTCGCCGTCGATATATGGATGAGCCTTACATTCTGGGGACTCAAGTGGAACAGGTTTTTTATGTGAAATGTGCACATAAACCTAGCTGGAGCAGTGTTGTTAGAATGAAGCCTAGGACCTTGTTTGCCATGCCGGAACCAGGAGATATTGAACAGCAGGGACATATTGACATTGACGCAGTCGATGTAGGTGTGGAGGACATGGTCATGGTCAGCCAAATTAGTGAGTTGACAAATTGGACAAGGAATGACCTTGACGGACTGACCGGAGATGCCACCATAATTCAAACTGCTGTACCTGTGCCAGAACCTGATTTAGATGACATACCTGATGATTATGATGACAGTGATGATACCTACGTCAATGACGGGCATGTTGCACCTGTGAACACTTTAGGCCAGGGCGAGGAAGATGAGCTTTTTACATAACTGAGATCATATATGTAGTAATTTCATTTTTATTTTAGTTTGGAGCAGATTATGTAGTCCCTGCAAGAATGCTCTACTTAGCAGTTTCCTCAACTTTATGGCGCTTTTCAGTTTTGTACTTTCACTAGTCGTCCTTGCTATTAGGGTGTAGCAGGTTTGCTTGTGATTGAATTCTTGCATAAGTAGGGGAAACACAAATGAATAAGCTAACAAGCCGTAGCCACCGGAGGAAGACGAGGTTGGGGAGCGCGTCGGTGTAGGAGCCTTGAATCGCCCGCGTGCATCGCGCAACTGCATCGCGGCATTGTGGCCCCTTCTCCATCCTCTGTCGCCGCTGCATCCGTCGATGGCGCCCCTCCGACCACTCACGCCGCCGCGACTAGATCCCTCGATGCGGCCCCTCCTCCCTGCTCCGCCGCTCGATCCCGCGATGGCGCCCCGCCTTCCTCTCCGCGCCGCTCGCCCGCGAGGCCCCGCCGCGGCCCCTCCGGCGGCTCGCCATGGCCAAGGAGAACCGTCGGAGCCACCGAGGGGACGTGGGGAACCGAGGGGAGGTGGGGAACCGATGGGGTCAACGGGGGTCGGGGAACTGTGAGAGGGTGCCGGTGCTACCTATATATACATGACGGGCCGACCCATTTAGATATCCTACTATCGGCCCGATTACAAGAAGTGTGCAGTGGCGGCCAAGTGCACCGTTTAGTATCACATCGGAGAACAAGAAGGGCGCGACCCTGCTTAAAAGTGAAGGCGTGCGCACCATCCCGAACTCCTAATTACTAAACATCCTGCACTGCTTGCTCGCTACATCTGCTAAGGGGCTTAGTGGGCCTGCTGGGCCCAATCGGGCTCCCGCCCTGTTGAGCCTGGTTGTGTTCTGGCTTGGCCGTAGAGCCCCTTAGCAATTTTTTTTGTATTTTTAAATTCATTTTTTCTTATTAACATTTAACCAATTAAATATCATTCTAAAATTTGATTCATATTTTTCCCATTTTCCTACATGTCAAAGCAATGGTAAAAATTCATATTTTTCCAAAATAACAGTACCCTATATGAATTTAGAATATGGTACATCGAAATTGTATTTTTTAATTCATTGTCAACACCTCATATACATGATGCATCCTCCTTCGCGTGTGTAGATAGGTACCGGTGCATGTAGCTAGGCACCTGTGCCCGGGCAACGGTGTCTACCTAGGCTAGTAACACCATATATGTTCGTGTGTACCTTAATTTGCCTGTCCACACACGCTTTTTGGCTCCCTGCTTGAGCCACCTTAATAAACAGGCAAAGCTCTCATTATCAACACCTCATATACATGATGCATCCTCCTTCGCGTGTCTAGATAGGTACCGGTGCATGTAGCTAGGCCCGGGCAACGGTGTCAACCTAGGCTAGTAACACAATATGTGTGCGTGTCTACTTTACTTTGCCTGTCCACATGCTTTTTGGCTCCCTACCTGAGCCACCTTATTAAACAGGCAAAGCTCTCATTGTCAACACCTCATATACATGATGCATCCTCCTTCGCGTGTCTAGATAGGTACCGGTGCATGTAGCTAGGCACCTGTGCCCGGGCAACGGTGTCAACCTAGGCTAGTAACACAATATGTGTGCGTGTGTACCTTAATTTGCCTGTCCACATGCTTTTTGGCTCCCTACCTGAGCCACCTTATTAAACAGGCAAAGCTCTCATTGTCAACACCCCATATACATGATGCATCCTCCTTCGCGTGTCTAGATAGGTACGGTGCATGTAGCTAGGCACTCTCGTGCCCGGGCAACGGTGTCAACCTAGGCTAGTAACACCATATGTGTGCGTGTGTACCTTAATTTGCCCGTCCACATGCTTTTTGGCTCCCTACCTGAGCCACCTTATTAAACAGGCAAAGCTCTCATTGTCAACACCTCATATACATGATGCATCCTCCTTCGCGTGTCTAGATAGGTACCGGTGCATGTAGCTAGGCACCTGTGCCCGGGAAACGGTGTCTACCTAGGCTAGTAACACCATATATGTTCGTGTGTACCTTAATTTGCCTGTCCACACACGCTTTTTGGCTCCCTGCTTGAGCCACCTTAATAAACAGGCAAAGCTCTCATTATCAACACCTCCTATACATGATGCATCCTCCTTAGCGTGTCTAGATAGGTACCGGTCCATGTAGCTAGGCACCTGTGCCCGGGCAACGGTGTCTACCTAGGCTAGTAACACCATATATGTTCGTGTGTACCTTAATTTGCCTGTCCACACACGCTTTTTGGCTCCCTGCTTGAGCCACCTTAATAAACAGGCAAAGCTCTCATTATCAACACCTCATATACATGATGCATCCTCCTTCGCGTGTCTAGATAGGTACGGTGCATGTAGCTAGGCACCCGTGCACAGGCAACGGTGTCTACCTAGGCTAGTAACACCATATATGTTCGTGTGCACCTTAATTTGCCCGTCCACACACGCTTTTTGGCTCCTCGCTTGAGCCACCTTAATAAACGAGCAAAGCTCTCATTATCAACACCTCATATACATGATGCATCCTCCTTCGCGTGTCTAGATAGGTACCGGTGCATGTAGCTAGGCACCTGTGCCCGGGCAACGGTGTCAACCTAGGCTAGTAACACCATATGTGTTCGTGTGTACCTTAATTTGCCTGTGCACATGCTTTTTAGCTAGCTAGGTAACGATGCATGAGCTCATCCACGAAACTCGCTCTACTTCTCGTGTCCCACATTTAAATTGCACAATGATATTCGACACGCTAACATATTTTGTAATTTTGCGAAAAAATTCATGAAACTTTATAGTTCATCTCGTACATAAACCAAGTCTGGCTTTCCTTGTTTTTTCCCAGCCCGCCTATGCATCGAATAGATGCCCCGAAAATTTGGCGCCCTGCCGCGTAACACCCACGTACAGCGTGGAGTCGTGGGCCTATTATTTTTGGCTCTCTCGCGGTGTGATCGACTCCTGAAACCGCGCCCCCTTCCTCGACTCATCATCTGCCGTAGTTAGGTCAGGAGGGGGATGGCCGCCGCCAGTACTGAAACCGCGATGGCTTCCTAAACGACGGTGGCGGCTTTGTCGTACAGCGCCCGCGACCACCTAGATGGACGCCGTGAAGACGACGGGTGCGTCTTCATCCGCCGGCGCACGCAGGAGCGTCAGCTACGCTGAAACTCCATCCGTTGCGCCTTCATCCTCAGGCCCAAGGGCGCTGCCCTCACATCTACTTGTTGACGAGGATGTCGAACCTGGCCTTGATGAAGCAGGGGTACTACGATACGTCAAAACGAGGTACTTAATAAATCTGCTACAGACCTTCATTGCTCCTGGTTGTTCTTCTTCTTGTGCATGTGTATTTCCTATGTTACGGTATCCACTTTAATTTGGGTTGTAGACAAAAAAGATCTTGGTTCTGCGGCATGCAGTTTTTTCCATTCATTGCAGGGTATCATTTCCCTCACCTAGAGTAGCTGCGTATGCAATCAAGTTTGGCGACTTGTATTTTCAATTTATTTAATTTTCAGTATCGACTTGCCCCTTCTGTTCCATGAAAACCAAATTTCAGGGCGAGTAGGCAACTTGATCTTCACTGGTCGATTAGTTTAATATGTACTACATGGTATTTGTTGTGTTCACGGGGATAACTACAATAATCAAGACATAATAATGGAGTTTCTTGAATTTATTTGGGCCTATGTCATGCTAAAATAGGTATGTTGCATCATATATGTTCCACAATTATGTCCCTTTTCGGATGGTTGAACTATATGTTCAATTTTATTCTCGCATGCAGCTCCTTATTAAACCAGATTTAATTGTAGTTTTATTATGATCACATTATGAAGGGACGTGCTAATGATCCTATGTTCTACATGCAGTGAACCTTCGACGAATGACATGTGGACAATTTATTTCCACTTGAAACGATGTGGAGATGAGGATGATGATTTTATTGAATGTAAAATCGATAGAGTTAATCTAACTTATCCTAACCTGATATGTTTCAAGGAACGGTTTGGCTATGCATCAAGGGACTATTTATACTACAAGAAGCGTTGCGGAGTAGATGTAGCTACAATTGAGCCCATTGATTTTTCCCAGCACACAAAACAAATGCTACATGACAATGCCAAGGAAAAAGAAATCAGGTTACTTATGCACTTCTTTATTCACTCTGTCCTACATGACTAGCTGCTGCATGCCCATGTCCCACCATATTAAATTCTAGTTTATACATGAGTAGCTGCTGCATGGCCATGTTCACCTAAATTAAATTCCAGATTAACATTATATCAGGTTGATAATGTCAAAGGAGGCCCAACTTCAGGATACTGTAAGCATAACGCCAATTAAACAACGGAGGGGGAAGCAAAGAAATGATGAAACTAGTACAGATCAACAGCTAGATGCCTACAAGGTTTGGTTACTTAAAATTAAAGAGGAAGACCCAGAAATAGGTACACTCATTTTTTCCATATCTTAATAAATTTAGGTATTAAGTTGTTTTGACACTAGTGTTGACGCGAAAAGTGCACTCAACGCCAAACACACAGCAAGCCGAACAAAGCTGGCTTCACACGCGCAGAGAGCGAAAGACGTGCCAGTCAATTTTTTCCTGAAAATTAACAAAAGACAAAGCAGTTAAATACCAAAGCTTGGAACTTGCCGGGTGGTACCAGACAGTTCCATATTTACGGCTAAGAAGCCAAATGAGATGACACATAGCTATAGAAAGCTATCTGCCGACGAACTACAACCATTCGGGAAACCGCAAAGGGAAAAAACAACACTGCCGAATGGATGACGTGAGCATGACAGCGATCGGTCTTTGTTTGAACAAGAATGCGTACGCACGAGGCCATGACCGATCCCCATGAAAACTAGCATTAAATAAATACGTAAAGTAAAGCACGGACATGATCATGTATTAAACAAGTATGCATAGATCCAAAGCACTAGTCTACCGCATGCCTAGTTACTTTAAAACCCGTCGAGTACGATATCAAGCAAATCTATCCACCGCATGATACAACTTGCATGAAAAACCGTACCACTTTCCACAAATAGATCTATCCACCGCATGATACGATCTAAACATGGAAAGCTAAAAGCATACATCATTCAAAGCATGAATAACGCACGTGTTCTACTCGTGAAGAAACATAACCGAATATGGCTGAACAGCCGATTCGGGGTCCATGAAGAAGGAACAAACATTACCAAGTGAATAAATCTATCAGATTGACTTGGGAATCTAATCCACCGGATGATTAGCTCCAAAGAAACCCAAAAACCTGCATCTACCGCATGATACCCGGCTCTTTCAAGATTTACACGAACATTAGCAAGCTTGAACCCGCAACACGTAAGAACCTAGATCGATTCGGTTTCGGCTATCGGAAAACACAAGATCCACGTGTTAAAACATGAAATCTACTCGAACAAGGATCATAAAAGAGATAGAGCCGATCCAAACCCATCTAGATTGGGCAAAGGTGTGCTACATGAATTAAAACATAAAGTAAAACTCAAGATAACACGGGGTAACTTAATGAATCTATCGGAACTTGCCAAAATCCAATAGAGCCGATAACTAGCTTCAAGCTAGATCTTAGCCTACCGCATGACTCATGATCTAACAAGAAACCCTCTTGAACCAAGCTTGAATCTACCGCATGACACGAAGCATGGTACAAGACTACTTGCATCAGATCTAAATCCACCGCATGATACTAGACATGATACAAGGTTGCCGGTACTCACGGAGGTCGACGGATCGATTAGCCCTCTCGAAGAACTCGACGACACGACAAGGACTCTAGGGTTTGGCGTAAGGCCGGTGTGTATTGAAGAATGATTGTTTTTTTACATACATTCAGGGGTCATATTTTTACCCTGTTGAGTACAACTTCGAATGGATTCGTTGCCTAACTTATCTCTAAGCTTGATTGCCTATCCATCCATTCGTCTTCCCTGATTGAGCCACGTCATCGTCCAATCCCGCAAAATCAGCTCTACTGTTCCTTTGCCGAACCGGAGCAGATAGCCGACCGCAGATCTCTTTGCCGAATATCCCTGAAAATATCCTTCCTTCCACCAGACGGACTCTTTATCGAACTGGACCCACAAGTCAGACTCCTTACCAAATTTTGGTGTTAACACATGCCCCTTCAATTGTGGGATAAAAGTAATTTTGTTCCACAGTTGACTCCAGCCACGAATACTTCAAATCAAATCTGTCAACACCTGTTCTTCGCAATTCGCCGGAATCTTCATCCAGATCCAACCCTTAAATCCCCTCGTTCCGAGCTCAAACTTCCAATGGCAGCTCAGAACCAAGATGCTCAGGTAAATTCATCCCCCGTAAGCTTCGTTCGGCATTTAGGTTTTCAATTTTACCTGAGATTTCCTTTTCCGCTTTTTCTTCCAGGAGCCTTCTACTGAGCTTTTGATCTGCACCGAGGCCAGTTCGAGATTTCATCGCAGCTGAATCTCAGAGAATCCCCTTCAAAGCAGCTCTGTCTCCACCGCCTCAGTGGCAAGACGCTTTCAAGAACTGGCCTTTACCTCCAATTGCAGGCTGGAAAACTTGGTATCGGAGGATTCTTGCAGACAAGAGTGGATTGACCAACTTGGATACCCTTCGTATCGCCCAGTGCTTGGAGTTATCCGTGGCTGAGACCCCCAAGAACGAAGACCTTCTGATAGCAGCCTGCCACTTCTGGTCAAACGGCGTCAACACCTTCCTTTTTGGCCATGGCCCAATGTCTCCAACCTTGGCCGATGTATATATGATCACCGGCCTTGACATCACAGGATCTGTCCAGCCCTGGAACTTCAAAGGCTCTTCACGCCAGACAGGGGTAAAGCCAGGGAACGGGTATAAGAATTACATCTTGAAGCACATGAAAGACAATCCCCTTGGCGATGTTGAACACAAAGCATTCCTGAATATGTGGCTGTGCAGATTTGTCTTTTGTGGCAAAGCCAACGAGCCTACCTTGAACCATATTGCAATGGCGTCTCATTTGGCCAGTGGCAACCGCCTCCCCCTTGGGAAATTCTTCCTCGGCAGTGTATACCACATGCTTCACCAAACTGTTACTCAGATGTATACCAGCCAAAGGATAACATGTGTCAATGGCCCTTGGTGGTTCGTTCAGATATGGCTGCAGCTCCACCTGCATCAAATAGTTGGTGTTGATTTGAACACCAGGCTTTTCCCTTCATCCAATCACCCTGAAGGAGAAAACAATGCTACCAGGGGATGTCAGAGTTATGGAGAAGCGGCTTCAACTGTTATCATTCAGCAAGACATCAGCAAGCTCTTTGAACTGTTTTTCAAGGGTTTCCAGAATCCTCTCTGGCTCCCCTATCTGGACAATGATACATTGACTTTCCCTGTTGAATTCTCCTTTGAGCCTGGTCGTCAAAATGGGAGATTCTTGGAAATTTTCAACATCGTAATTCGCCCATGTATACTGCCGGCCGAATTCAACGGAGGGAGGCTGAACTTCAGCACTTATGAATATTATCAGCCCAATGTAATGGCCAGGCAGATTGGTTGTGGCCAGATGCCCCCAAGATTGTTCTTGCATGAATTCCTCAAGCCCAGAGAGGAAATCAAAGAGAGTATGCAATGCAGCAGGATCTTCCATTATGTGTGTAGTCCCACTATCTACACATGTCATTTCGTGCCCACAGTCATAGCTCATCCCACCTTTAACTCTTGGTGGCAAGAACTTCATGATCACATCTTCAGTGAGCCTGTACATGTGTTCTGTGCAGAGTTGATGCTTGATTTCCTGCCAACTTCAGAGGTAACATAATGAACCTTTGGATCAGACATCTCTCCTCTCAATTATGATTCTGACCTCATTCTTTTGATTCCACAGAACACAGTGCCTGCCCCTCGAGCCAGGAACATCACCTACAATCTTGCAGGCCCAATCTCAGCACTGGGATTCAAGTCAACAACTCTGGCTCAGTTAATGGCCAGGTTTGCTACAACAGACCCTAGCCTCTCTAGCCTTGCTGCTGACAGGAGGCAAGGTTTATCTCTGGTTGCTCCTCCAACTGCCAAGAGGAGGAGAACTATCAAGAAAATCCTTGTTGAGGTAAAATCTTTTACCTTCTTGACCCCAAGATTACTCTGTTCCTGATAAACTATCTCTTTGTGCATTCTCAGACCAGAGCTCAGCAACCTTCAGTATCAGAACCTGCCAATGCCCCATCCACAGGTATGACCTTTATTGTCCTCTTTTAAGGATGGACACTGGCATTTACCCTTGTGACTTGATATTTGCAGAAGAAACAGTGGAAATACAACTGGTTGACGTTCCAGTGGCTCAACAAGCAAGTCCATCCAGGGTTGAATTGCCTATCCCAGTGGAGATCTCATCTTCATCACCCTCTGCAGAAGAAATGAATTCTCCAGAGATGAGTCTCCCAATCCAGCCGAGGCCATCAAGTCCTCCAAGGGCACAATCACTCGTTGGTCACGCAGCAACTCCAGTCCTAACATAGGTGGATCCTACTCCTCATCAGCCAGAAGCTCACGAGCTACCAGCAGCTGCATCGACACCTCCCAGCTCGGAAGCTTCAGCTCTACCTGGAGCACCTCCTTCACCTGTGATTGCCCCTGCTCAAGAAACCAGCCATGAGGTATCCATCTGCACTTAACTCTGCTACCTCCACGTTTAGCACTCTTAACTCGGCAATACTGCTTCTCAGGATCAGGCTCCATCACCATCAAGCCCGCCGTCAGAGAGCAATCCAGCTGCCGAGGTGATGGAAAGAGTATACCAGCCTCTGTCAGATGAAGTGTTATCAAAGCTTAAAGAAATTGTTGCCTGGCTAGAAAGGGATGCACAAGATCAGTTCAAAGATCTTGATCACTTCGAGGAGATGTTTGAATCCATCAGCCAAGAACTTCCTGAAGACATCAGAACTTCTCTATCATCTGTCTATGGCTTAGACACCCTTTATGCACCCATAAAGCATGCTTTGAGGAAATTGCGCTCCCGCCCGGCTATTGAAAAGAAGAAAGCCGATGCTGAACATGCCATGACCGGGGCACAATCCCGAGCAGAGAGCCACAAGGATACATTGGCTAATCTGCAGGCTTCTTATGATCTGAAAATTGCCAGGAAAGCCGCTCTAGAAGCAGAACTGAGAAGCCTGTCAGTGGAGATAGAGGCTGACAAAGAGAAAATAGCCGAGCTCCCTGGATTGATAGAAAAGACCCAAGCGGAAGCAAAATCGGCTATCTCCAAGATAGAGCAATGCGATGCAGAACTCACCGACTTGTCTGGTACTCAAAAAGATTGCCAGGAGCTGCTGGACAATTTCCGTCTAACAATATCCAATACTCGTGGTGTGATTGCGAAACATCTGAACATTTGAATGCCCCTATTGATGTATAACCGAATTGGTCGTTCTTGTAATATTTTCTTGCAATTTGTTTCCTTTCTACTGCGCTCCTTCAAATATAATGCTGAACGACCCATTCGGCAAAGAAACGCCAACTCCCGAATGGCACTTTGATTTTCTTTAGCCGAACCAATCAACTGAACGAGGCTCAGTCTAGAACTCCAAGCGACCCGTCGGCGGGCTGGCCAAGGAAACCTTTCCACCTTCCGATTTTCTTGGGATATGCGCCACGATCCAAAGCCACGACTCGAAGCCACGATTCATCCTCGCCAGGCCTATAAATGCAACCATAGGTGCCCCTAGCTCTCCACCAGGCCTTCTAGCTCTCGAATCTTTGCCAATCTCAGCCCTTCTGCAAACAGTGCACATCCCAAACCATTATGGTGCGCCGCCTCAACCGCCGCCGCGCCTCCGATGAGGCAGAGGGGAGCAGCGCCAACGCGCGCCGGAGGCAATGATCGTCGATTCCTCCTCTTTGATTCGACTTTTGATCTTCTTCTTGCCTTGACGATCATCCCCTTTTTTCAGATTGATCCAGTGGAATCCGCCTCCTGCGCCGGCCAATCAACCCCTCCCAGACGACTCCTCAGAGTCCGACGGCCACTCCCTGGTGTCGTACGGGGAAGAAGACGCTCTCCGCTTTAGAGAGGAGCTGGAGGCGTCCCGGCGTGAGCTAGAGGACGTCTCCAAGAAAGCGGGCATAGCCGAGCTGGAATGGGAGGACCAGCGCAAACAGCTGTTGGAAGCCATCGATGGTACGACTCTGAGATTAATTCTTGATCCAACCCGGCTTTTGACGCTAATCTTTTCTTCTCGCTTCTTGCAGCCCGCGATGCTGAGCTCAACCAGCTGAAGGCGCTGGTAGAGCAGCTGGCCGAGAAGGTGAACGCCCGCGGCGACACGCCGGTGGAGCGCCTTGCCGCGGTGGAGCATCGCGTCGATGAGGTGGCCACCCATGGCGTTCGTCTGGGTACCACCTTGGGCCTGGCTGCCATGGCGACGCACACGGACGTCGACTACTCTACCAGGCCACGCGGCTTCCGGGGCGGCGCGCCAGAGGACATTGAGGAGATCGAGCTCATCCTGGAGCGCCTTGATGGCCATGGCGACGCCATTGCCGAAATTACTCATCCCCAATCTGTGTTGAATAGGCTCTTCGACTAGATTGTACTAGGGATGTGTAAATATCGGCAATAAATGAAGGACTTTTGAATTCTGTGCTTGTTTTGCGATGACTCCCTTTGCATTTTGCATCTGCGAATTTTGTTTTCTTTGAATGCATTCGGGAGCTATCTTGAGCCGAACGCGCGAGAACAACTGCCCCTTGGCGCAAAATCCACAGAAGATCCCGATTCGGCAATCCATAAACACTGTTCAAGCAAAAACCCCTCGCACCTGGGAGAAAACCCTGCCGTTTGGTATTCCAACAGTGTGTACTGGCCGGTCGTCACTCCCAATGCACCCCTTCGGTCAATAAAATAGCCTGCCGGGATGCTCTGCAAATCCACTCGCACACTCATCCATCATTTCTCATCTCCTCCCCCGTCCCTCGCAGGAGAAAACCCCAAAGCCATGGACAAGGGCAAGCGCCCCGGAGAGAGCCCCATCAAAGAAGCGCACGATCGGAAGTGAGTTCTCCCTTGATCTACTCCTCGTTCTTCCGCATGATCTCGTGCCTCATGTTCTCCTCTTTTCCTCTTCCGCCTTGATTTGCTCCCCGAAGAGATCATCGGGACCGAAGACGTGCCGAGTACATCTCCTCCGATTCCTCCGTCGAGGCAGAGGAGGCCACGCCTGAACAGAGGGCCAACCATCAGCTGCGCCGCCGCGTTCGGCATCTGGAGCACGGCCTCAGGGACATCACCGCCCGTTGCCAAGCCGAGCGCGAGCGTCGCATGGCTCTGGAAGCACTAGTAGGGGGTAAACGCTTCTGACTTCTTTTTGACCTTATGCTTGCATCTGGATTTCTTGCCCCCTAACATCGATTCCTCCGCCTCAGATGTCTCTGACAGGTACAACAACCTGAAGATGGCCTGGGAGAGCTTGGTGGAGGCCGCCAACCATGGTCACCCCCACGCGTTCCAAGTTGCCGTCACGGTGGTCCTGGAACAACTGAAGAGGGAGCAGCAGAAGAAGCAAAGAGAAGATTGAGTCATACTTTTGCTTCTTTCTCCACGCCTTCTGCTTCCCACCTCCTTGAAGATCTGACCATCAGGGTTGTTAGATGTAAACCTGCAAGAAGCAAGCTTGTAATGTCCGTGCTAAGGGCAATGCATTCGAGCACCGGCCATTTCTTCTGTTTATGGATTTTTTGCTCTGAAGGCGGCCTCATTCTTGAGCGCCGGCTATCTCTGTGCCAGATGTGTGTAATCATCGATCGATCTCAATGCTAGGATAATATTTCTTCAGATATCTTCCATTTATTGCAGCGGAAAATTCTTCTCCTAGCAAAGTTTTCAATATGTATGCATTACCAGGGACGCATCTGACCACACGGAAAGGTCCTTCCCAGTTAGGGGACCATTTGCCGAATTCACTGTATTTAGTTCCAATCGGCAATAGCGCTTTCCAAACTAGATCGCCTTCTGCAAATTGCCTTACTTTCACCTTCTTGTTATAGTACTTGGCAACCCGCAACTTGTTTTTCTCGATGTTTTCCAGGGCCCTGAGACGGATCATATGTAAATCCTCTAGCTCGTCCATCATTAGGCCACTGTAATCCTTGGAGCTCAAGTTCTTTTGCAACACCACTCTCCTTGAATCTGATTGCATCTCCCAAGGCAAAATCGCGTGGTGCCCGTAAACCAACTCGTAAGGAGAGGTCTTTGTAGCTCCGTGGGGGGCCATTCGGTAAGCCCACAGCGCTTCACTGAGAACCGAATGCCACCTTCTTGGCTTCTGATCGATCTTCTTTTGTATCAACTTGATCATGATCTTATTAGAAGCCTCTGCTTGACCATTGGCTCCGGGCATAATAGGGAGAGGAATTAAACAATTTGATTCCCATGCTTTCGGCAAATTCTTCCGAACTCCGGTGACACGAATTGTGCCCCTTGATCGGGGTAATTGTCCGAGGGATTCCAAATCTGTAGATGATGTGCTCCTTGACGAATTCAATCATGTTTTCTGACGTCACCTTCTTCAGTGGGATCGCCTCAACCCATTTAGTGAAATAATCTGTAGCCAAAAGCACGAACTTATGCCCCTTGCTAGATGGTGGATTAATTTGGCCAATCAAGTCGATACTCCAACCCCTGAATGGCCATGGCTTGATGATGGGATTCAATGCTGATGCAGGGACCCTTTGAATATTCCCAAACCTTTGGCAATCCTGACATCCCTTGTAATATTCAAAGCAGTCCTCTAATATCGTCAGCCAAAAGCATCCAGCTTGTCTAATAACCCACTTCATACGGTAGGCCGATTGGTGTGCTCCGCATGTCCCATCATGCACTTCGCTCATCATGTTCTTGGCTTCTTCTGGACCTAGGCATCGTAGTAATACCCCATCCAACGATTTATAGAATAAATTATCATCCAAAAGAACGAACTTTATGGCTTTGTACCTGAGCTTCCTAGAGACTTTACGGGAAGGATCCTTCAAGTAATCAACGATCTCTTTCCTCCAATCATCTCCTGCAAGATCCGCCCCTAGTGCACACACCTCTGCAAAGAAACGCTTCTTGACCCTCTTTGTAACCGTAAGCGCTCCGAGCCACCCTTGTTTGCTTCTTCGTTATGTTCTCTAGGAATGTCTGTAGAGTTACCAAGTGGGAAGCTTTTCAATATTTCCCCGCACTCTTCGTAGTAACTCCTCGCCGCTTCACTTTTGCATTCATATTGGCCGTTCAATTGCTTGATTACCAAATTTCTCGAATCTCCATAAACTTCAACCGAAACGGCCCCCTCGCTTCTCTCAAGTACCGAAGCCCTCGAAGTAATGCCTCGTATTCAGCCTGATTATTTGTGACAGTGGGCTGAATAGGGATGGCAAATTCAAACATTTCACCTCTAGGAGAAATGAGTAGGATCCCTACTCCCCCACCTTTACCACACGACGATCCATCAAAAAATAGCGCCCAAGGGGTGATCTCAAGCAAACCAATTGACGGATCACGATGTTCAGTTATAAAATCGGCAATGATCTGACCTTTGACGGCTTTTGCCGATTCAAACTTCAGCTCGAATTCTGATAAAGCTAAAATCCACTTGCCAATCCCGCCGTTCAAAATTGGCATAGATAACATATGTTTTATCACATCAAACTTGGAATATACAAGGTGCATTCGGCATTCAACGGTAGTGCCGAAACTTTGTACACGAGTAGTACACGCAAAGGCACAGCTTTCTCTACGTACCGAATACCTGGTTTCAGGATCAAGTAGTTTCCGGCTAAGATAAGCTACTACCCGCTCCTTTCCTTCAAATTCTTGAATAAGGGCCGATCCAATGGTTTGGGTATCGGCCGCCACGTACAACTTGAAAGGCTTGTTCAACTGGGGAGGAACCAGTACTGGTGGCTCCTTCATGTACTGCTTGATCTCATCGAAAGCCTTTTGTTGTTCGTCGCCCCAAATAAACTTCTGATCTTTCTTTAACTTCAACAGCGGAGAAAACGGCAAGACCTTCGTGACAAATTTGATATGAATCTTCTTACGAAATTGATCTTGCCGAGCAAAGGATCGCAACTCCTTGAGGTTAGTTGGAGGAACAACTTCGTCAATGGCCTTCATGCTCTTTTTGCCAACCTCAATTCCTCCTTCGTGGACCAAAAACCCCAAGAATTCTCCAAATTTGAAACCCCAAAAGCGCACTTGTTTGGATTCATCTTCAAACCGTGTTTCCGGTGCACTCCAAGGTCTTTTTCACATCTTCCAAATGGGTGTCATGACTTAGGGACTTGATTACCACATCATCAATGTAGATCTCCACAATCTTGCCGATCAACTCATGAAAAATGTAATTCATGGCTCGCTGATAGGTTGCACCAGCATTTTTCAATCCAAATGTCATGACGATCCACTCGAATAGGCCTATATGACCAGGGCATCTGAAGGCCGTCTTTGAAATGTCTTCTATTGCCATGAAGATCTGATTGTATCCCGCATTGCCATCCATGAAGCTGATCACCTTGTGTCCAGTGGCGGCGTCAATCAACAAATCGGCAATAGGCATCGGGTATCCATCCATCGGAGTAGCTCTGTTTAGGTCCCTGAAATCTATGCAAACCCTCATTTTTCCATTCTTCTTGTACATAGGGACGATGTTAGATATCCACTCCGCATATCTGCATGGCCGAACGAAGTTTGCATCAAGTAATCTTTCAACTTCCTTTTTCACATCGGCCAATACCTCATCCTTGTAGATTTTCCGGGGTGGTTGCTTATATGGTTTGAAACCAAGCTTGATTGGCAACCGATGCTCGACGATGGAACGATCCAATCCAGGCATCTCCGAATAATCCCAGGCGAAGCAATCCTTGTATTCTTTGAGAAGCTCAATCAAATTCCCCCTGAAGTCTGGTTGCAAATTTGCACTGATGACGTCGGCCTTGGCTTATCACCACTTCCAATGTCAACTTCTTCCAGTTTATCAGCCGACATGAATCCTCGCCCTAATTTGCCATCAGTGCCATCTACGGGGGTTCTCCATTAAAAATTGCTATAAGAGCCGACCGCTTGAATCGGCCGTTGATCACCGCCGACAGTTCAACAGGACCTTCTCCCCGCTCTTTCCCCGAGAAACAATCGATGCCTTGGTATTCCCGGAAGGCCGGTTCCATGTTGGCCAAGCTCATGGAGTCATCTCGCGGACGACCTCGATCTCATCATCCACCCACCGGATAAGTCGTTGATGCATGGTGGATGGGACGCAACGAGTTAGCATGGATCCGGGCCCCGCCCAAGCGAAGCCGTAGGCTCCTTTGCCTTCGATAACAAAGAAGGTGGTGAGCGGCGTCTTGGACCCGATCATTAAGTCCACGTGAGCGCATCCCTTGGTGTCTGAGGGGTTCCCGCGAAATCGTTCAAGATGATGCTTGTAGGCGTCAAATCGCTCGGGCCCATGCCAAGCTTCCTGAAGGTGGTGTACGGCATTACGTTGACTGCCGCTCCACCGTCGACGAACATCTTGGTCAATGGCTTGCCATTGACGTATCCCCTCAAGTACAGCGGCCTCATATGACGATTCTTGGCCGGCTTGTCGAAGATGGCCTCGCTTGGCCGGCACCGCCTTGTGCCATCATCCCCTCGGTCCGCTCATCATCGAAGGAAGCTTCCTCCCCGCATAACCCGGTTAGCAGGAGCCATGAACTCGTTCGGCAGAAAGTATACCATGCATGCTGGAGCCGAACGCTTCGATCCCTCCGGTTGGTCTTTGGGGCGCCACAATTGACGCGTCTGGATTCCGGCCTGCTTCAACTCGCGGTTCCTCAAGCGCTGGACCCGTCTCTTCTGGCTTCTCCTCAGGCCGGGTGGGCACCATTGCCCCTTCTGCCAGACGTAGTCATCTTCATCCTCCTCTTGATCAGCCCACCTGAGATCAGCATGCCGCTTCCTAGGATGATCAATGACTTCAATTTTTTGGCGCCGATCCCCATCGGGTTGGATCCTTCCAATTCTCTCGTGGACGGATTGGCGATTGGCGCTCTCCCGCCTATATTCAAAATACACATCCGTCACCGCATTCGGGACGCTTCTTCAACGTGGGTAGCTTTAGACCCTCATTCCAGCAATGCCTGAAGAAGGCACATCCCCAGTGTGCGCGTTCCTGCTCGCACGTGTACTGCTCTTGGTCTCTTCTGCGTGCCTCTTCTTCGGCTCTGCGTTGCTCCTCCTCGTAGCGCCTCTTCTGGTAGCGCTCTTTCTCTATCTGGCGCTGCCATTTGTTGAGGAGGATGCGCGATGTCACCCTGGGCTTAGCTCTGGATGATTCCCCAATTTCGATGTGACTCTTAAGAATGCGGGGGGCGTCACCTTGCATCTGTTCCAGAGTCACTTGGCGCTCTGGGTCCACTGCTCCACCTTGTCTAGACCTGGCTGAGGTCAAGACCTTGACTTTTCCTTTCTCCTCGGCTGTTATCATATTAACAGAAAAGCCCACCATGTTCTGAGGAAAGGGGTGGCCATCCAGCTTCATTTTGTTATCGAACTTGAGGTGACCCTCCTGGATAGCCTTTTGGATCTTCATCCTGAAGACCGTGCAATCATTGATGGAGTGTGAATCCCTATCATGGAAGCCACAGTAACGTTTTTCTTTAACTCCATCGGGCCGAAGCATGGAATGCCCCTCAGGCAGCTTGATTCGGCCTTCTTTTACTAAGAGCTCAAACAATTTATCAGCTTTCGTGATATCAAAATCATAAGTTCCCTTGGTCTGCTTGACCCAGCGCTGATTCATTGTCAAAGGCTCCTTCCCCCACATGATCTCTGCTGCGGCTACATCCAATTCATCATCAGAATCCTCGAACAGATCAGCCTTGTCCAAGAACTGGTTGTAGACGTCAGCGACGTCGTGCTGCTTGCCAAATTTGGCGTCCTTCTTAAAGCCATACGCCTGATTGCTCATCAGTGATAGCTTCTGTGATAGCTGACCCAGATTCTCAAACTCCATCCCGAACAACTTTTCTCGTACGGCCGGTAGCATCCCGGCGAAAGCCATGTCAGCCAGCTGGTCATCTGGCAAGTTAAGCGAGAAGCACATGCCCTTGACCTCCCTGAACTCCGGAAACTCCTTCATGGTCGCAAGGTCAATCAGCTTCTTCTCCGAGCTGCCGCTGAAGTAATGAGTGTGGAATTTCCGCTCTAAATCCTTCCATCTGGCAACTGATTCAGGGGGGAGGGACGAGAACCACTGGAACGCTGGACCTGTCAGCGATGCGGCGAAGTAGCGGACCCTGAATGTCTCCTCAGCCGAGCACTCCCCGAGCTGCATGAGGTAACGAGCGATGTGCTCGACCGTGCTCGTGTCGTCTTGCCCCGAAAATTTTGTGAACTCCGTTGGCGGCTTCACCCTTGGCAGCAAGAGCACATTGTAGTACCATTCCGGGGAACGGCGACTTATAGGCGGGTCCTTGCATTTTTGGCTTGAGGCCGAACCGATTTTGCATCAATTCGGCCATTTTCCGCGCCGGGCGTCGTCCTCCCCGCGCGCCTACACCGGCGCGCGTATCCCGGATGTGGGAAAGCATCAAACGCCCCGTAGTTCCCCACCTCATGATAGCCACCGCCGTACAAGTTTCTCTGCCCCGCGGCTGGTCGCCGGAGCAATCCTCCGACCGGAAGTGAGCGGGGCGCCGGTCGAGCCGAATGCTAAGTCTCCGTACGTGGGCCGGCACGGATTCGGGCCGTTGCACGGGCTGACCCGTGCCGCCCGCGGTGGTGGCCGGATTGGCCGTCCCGAGGCCTGCAGTGGGAGGCCGAACCGGCCGTTTCCCGGCCGGCACGTGGCGGAGGGCCGGAAAGCTTGACTTCCGGCCGCTTTGGGGAGGAGGCCGCACCGGCGGGCTCCGAAGTGGCGGCCGAGAGCTTGATACGCCCGGGGCCTCACGGTGCCCCTAGACGGGCGCTTTGCTGAACGCTTGTTCCATGCCAGGGCCGAAGACGGCCACCATCGTCTGCTGGAGCGCACCGAGGAAAGCCTTGTTGTGCTTGCTAAGCATGTAATCTGCTGATTCTTGGAATACTCACACGCACTCCTCTTTTTCCTGCTGGGATGTGGTATCGCTCTCCCCTGGCAACAATACCTTGGGCATCTCGTTCTTCAGATACGGGACGCCGCTTCTATTCTTTTTGAACGACAGCAGACACTTCTGCTGAAACTGGTCCACGACGTCTTGGAGTTGCTGCCGCTGCTCTAGAGAAAGATCTTCAAGGTTGACATCCATGAGGTCTGCGATTTCAGGCATCTTGAATCTATTCGGCTGTGGTCCCACTGGGCGTGCCAAAAAGTGTGTTGACGCGAAAAGTGCACTCAACGCCAAACACACACAAGAAGCCGAACAAAGTCAGGCTTCACACGCGCAGAGCGAAAGACGTGCCAGTCCATTTTTTCCTGAAAATTAACAAAAGACAAAGTAGTTAAATACCAAAGCTTGGAACTTGCCGGGTGGTACCAGACAGTTCCATATTTACGGCTAAGAAGCCAAATGAGATGACACATAGCTATAGAAAGCTATCTGCCGACGAACTAGAACCATTCGGGAAACCGCAAAGGGAAAAAACAACACTGCCGAATGGATGACGTGAGCATGACAGCGATCGGTCTTTGTTTGAACAAGAATGCGTACGCACGAGGCCATGACCGATCCCCATGAAAATTAGCATTAAATAAATACGTAAAGTAAAGCACGGACATGATCATGTATTAAACAAGTATGCATAGATCCAAAGCACTAGTCTACCGCATGCCTAGTTACTTTAAAACCCGTCGAGTACGATATCAAGCAAATCTATCCACCGCATGATACAACTTGCATGAAAAACCGTACCACTTTCCACAAATAGATCTATCCACCGCATGATACGATCTAAACATGGAAAGCTAAAAGCATACATCATTCAAAGCATGAATAACGCACGTGTTCTACTCGTGAAGAAACATAACCGAATATGGCCGAATGTACCGATTCGGGTCCATGAAGAAGGAACAAACATTACCAAGTGAATAAATCTATCGCATTGATTTGGGAATCTAATTCACCTGATGATTAGCTCCAAAGCAACCCAAAAACCGCATCTACCGCATGATACCCGGCTCTTTCAAGATTTACACGAACATTAGCAAGCTTGAACCCGCAACACGTAACAACCTAGATCGATTCGGTTTCGGCTATCGGAAAACACAAGATCCACGTGTTAAAACACGAAATCTACTCGAACAAGGATCATAAAAGAGATAGAGCCGATCCAAACCCATCTAGATTGGGCAAAGGTGTGCTACATGAATTAAAACATAAAGTAAAACTCAAGATAACACGGGGTAACTTAATGAATCTATCGGAACTTGCCAAAATCCAATAGAGCCGATAACTAGCTTCAAGCTAGATCTTAGCCTACCGCATGACTCATGATCTAACAAGAAACCCTCTTGAACCAAGCTTGAATCTACCGCATGACACGAAGCATGGTACAAGACTACTTGCATCGATCTAAATCCACCGCATGATACTAGACATGATACAAGGTTGCCGGTACTCACGGAGGTCGACGGATCGATTAGCCCTCTCGAAGAACTCGACGATACGACAAGGACTCTAGGGTTTGGCGTAAGGCCGGTGTGTATTGAAGAATGATTGTTTTTTTACATACATCCGGGGGTCATATTTATACCCCCGTTGAGTACAACTTCGAATGGATTCGTTGCCTAACTTATCTCTAAGCTTGATCGCCTATCCATCCATTCGTCTTCCCTGATTGAGCCACGTCACCGTCCAATCCCGCAAAATCAGCTCTACTGTTCCTTTGCCGAACCGGAGCAGATAGCCGACCGCAGATCTCTTTGCCGAATATCCCTGAAAATATCCCTCCTTCCACCAGACGGACTCTTTATCGAACCGGACCCACAAGTCAGACTCCTTACCAAATTTTGGTGTTAACAACTAGCACATGGGGGATCATGATTCACAGACTTAAGGGATGACTTTAGGAATGAAACAATCGATACATACAAGGAATGGCTCAGGCACACAGGACGGCGTCGCCATATGTGTAAGTAAATTACTTTGCTCACATAAAGAAATAATTGTTCTTTCATAAATTATTTGATGTATGCTTTTCTTGTGCTGTGTGTAGTATCATTACTACAAGAAGAGTCAGAAACAAATAATGATAGGTCTGAAGGTGAGGAGGGTGGGGAAAATCATGAAAAGAGGACATCAATCAATAATAATAGGCCAAGTCATGCAAGACAGCCAAAAGAAGGGAATGGTATTTGCATTTCTCCTTAACTTTTGAAATGTACATTCTAACATATTTTGCCAATAATGCATGTTATATTTGTCTCAAATGGCCATTAGGTGCATCCAAAACCCGTCGACGTGGAGTTGTCAAAGGTTACAAAGCAACAGCAAAGAGAGTCAGGAGTGGAACTCAGAAATTACACATTCAGTTCGATGCCTTGACGGGAGGAGTCTGTGGTGAGAACAGCCGTACATTTGTGGATGAGATTGTAGTGTTCACTAGGAAAAAAACTCCACTTATAGGAGTCAAATCTTGGAAGAAAGTAAGGGATGTTGTAAAAGATTCAATAGTTGACGACATGATGGTAAGTAAATTATGAGCTGTAGCCACATCTAATTAATTCATTTCCTCTACTGTATTGATATATTTGTCATTCACATTGAAACAGAAAATTTGGAACTTAGACAAAGTTGAAGATGCTACTGAAAAGATACTAACAATAGTGCAAGAGAGGTACAAAGGATGGAGATCTTCATTTAGTTCTACATACAAGGCATACTCCACTGATGCAGAACGTATGAAGCATAAGCCTGAGGACTTAGACATTGTGGAGTGGTACTACCTGATCCAAAGACTTTGGATCCGACAAATTTTCGTGTTTGTTTCAAACAAATTTCGTTGTTAATTCCGCTTTTGTTATGCAATTATCAACGTTTTCCTCATACTCCTTTTGCAGAAAATTAGTACAAAAAATTCAGGAGTCGGAAGAAGCAAAAGACTAAGCATGTGATGGGAGCAAAACCATATTCCCAAATTCGATATGAACAAAGTTATAACTATATTAACTAATTTGCTTATTACTTTATGATATATAGTGTCATCACCTAATGCTACATTTTCGAACCTTAGACAAACCGTGCCAATGGTCAACAACCGACCGATCCGCAACTTTGGATGACTACTCACGTCAACAAGAATGGAGAATGGACAAGTGATGAAGCTAGGGATGTATATGTGAGTGATTATGTTTGCATCATTACATTTACAACATTTTTCTCCTGTTAATTGTATATGTTTAATCTCGCATCCTCCTAATTTATTCGACATGTCACACCTAGGAAAAAGCTTCCATCGAAGTTAGCAATGCAAAAAAAGGTAAGGATAGGCCTTTCCTTACGGCTGATGAGGAGAAATCGGTTTTCGGGTCAACTATTCAAAGACTCTTGGAATAAAATCATACAAGACACATGGTCGTGGGTACATGGCGAAATATCCAACACGAAGAGCACTACTGAAACAAAGGGAAGAAGATGCAACACGTGCTGAATTGGATGCCCAGGAAGAAAGATTGCAGCACCAAGAAGAGGTACGAGAACTGAAACAAAGCCTTGCAAATGTAATTTCAGCAAGGGAAAAAGATAAGGAAGAAAGTAAGAAACAAATGGATGATATGAGGGAAGAATTCCGTCAGCTTTTGCAATAGGTACCCATTTCAACCGTGTTTGAACTATTGTTTCAGACCATAATTGCAATAATTTCTGTCTCCATTTCTTCCACAGGCTATGTCTGGAACCATGATCGCCACACATGAGTCAAATGGACCTACTTCGCAGGCGTTCATCACACCACCACGTGTAGAAGCTGAACCTGCAAAGGTATTTCTGTTGGAGAGGCTGATGCACATACATGCTTCAAAAATTTTAGCATTATGTTTACACCAAATTTTCTCTCGTGGCGGACTCTCGAACCACCAAGTGTGATGACAACGAAAAAGGATATTGTACCACCCGAGACCATAAAAACTAAGAGTAGCTCGGCTAGGAATATTTTCTCAAAAACTAATGTTGCTCCAGGATCAACTATTAGTTTTGTTACTTCCAATCGCCTATTGAGGACTCGTAATCGAAAAAGAATCAACGGTATGAATAACGTCATAACTAAATCTGCACTCGATGTTTACCAAGTAATTTATTATTTATGCCTATGCCTTGTGTTCGTATGCCCTCAAGTAAAAAGATAACTAATGTTATCCAATTAATTTACTAAGTATATTTAAACTAGACATTTAATACTATTGAACAACTAATCCGGTGTATGATGCAACATATTAATTTTTTGTTGCTTTGCTAGTTTTGTTTAATGTGTGGGAATAAATATACTACATTACATCTTTTTGTGTACCATTGGATTGTCATATAATTAATATCTTCGGTGAACGAGCACAGCTTTTAATAGGAATATGTACTTACTAATCGATGCATCCTTTTTTATTATCCAAATGTGATGCTAGAGTTACTTGAAATGTGCATCCTTTTCTATTATCTTTTTTATACCAACTAATCGGTGTATGCTAATTTAATCATATATGCTTTCATGATTCGCAGAGAAACTCGCATGACCAAAACAATTAGAGAAAGCAACCATGTATTACTTGTTGATGGGCGACCAACAAGATTGATGTACGAGAAGCTGATGGGCGATGGAGCAACCAGGGAACTAATTTTTAGATCCATTTATTATATGCTAAACAATGTTGTGAACTTAGTTAAATGTGATGTCTTTATTTTTTTACTTGTGGTCATGTTCACTCAAGACGAATTCTGGTCATTACCTGTTACTATGTTATGAGACAATCTTAAATAAAGAATTACTCAGTTATTAAATGTTATGTGCATGTTGTGCAATTGCTTTGTAAACTACTATTCAAATTCTCCGCGTCGCGACAGAATAATAGGCAACCATTCATTTTGGTTGCAATATGCATTATTGCTACGAACTTTAAGTGTTGCTTTATCATAACATCTATTGCCACAAACCATTGTTTGTTGCATCTAACCTCTATTACAACCCACACAAATTCGTTGCAACATATGTATAATACCTCGCAGACTAGTTCGTTGCATTAACATATCAGCTATTGCCACAATATCTGATTTGTTGCAAAAGCAATTTAATGCAATGGATCAAAATTCGTGGGAATAAAACTATATGCCTACGTATCTTTGGAGTGGCAAAACTTTTCTTTTGCAACACATTTGGTCGTGGCAATCTTGACCTATTGCATCCTAGCGTTTGGTCGCAATAAAACCTGAGACAACCAATAAAGTCGTTGCAATATTTACTCTTGCAACCAAAAAATGGTTGCATTTCCTTTTTTGTTCGTTGCCATATTTGTTATTACAACCTAGTATAGGTTGCATTAGGCTTCTTTTGCGTTGCAATATTATTTGTAGCAACCAACTATTGGTTGCAATAGGATTTTTTGGTCATTGCATTAACAAACTCTATTGCAACACATCATCTTACGGTTGCCTCAGGCTATTGCACCGTTCCAATTGCAACCATTTATCAACCACCTCACTTCGATGCAACTGATTCCAGATGCAACCAAAACAGCCATATTGCAACCATATATAGGTGTTGGCAAAGGGTTGATTTCTTGTAGTGTCTTCATGTCTTCACCATCGGACGGATGCCCGGCGACCGCACCCTGCGTAGCCTCGACGCAAGCCATGTGATCCCGACGCGTGTCCTCCCCTTCGAAGTCTCCGGACTGCGTCGTCACACACCGGTCAGACCGGTGCTCCCCACCGGTCAAACCGGTACCCACCGGTCAGACCGGTCTGGCACTGCTGCAGCATCGTCTTCGGTTCTTCGGTCTTGGCTTTGTGGATCAACCAAGGAACCCGGTGGTTTTCTGGTGAACCACCGGAAACCCCCGCGAACTCGGTGCGGCCTCCGCCAATCTCCACTCATGACTCGGCTCCCACGTAGTCCTGGCTCGACCTTGGTTTTGAGGCTCAACCAAGAAACTGTCCACGACTTCATCTTGTTGTTCATGCCACCATGCAGCCCGCACTTGACCCCGCTGGCCACCGGGTCCCTCGAACGAAGCCTACTTGTCTTCTCCACACCTGGAGGCCTCACCGGTGACGACCTCTAGCGCTTGTTCTTCACCTGCACCAACACCAGTCAAGCCGCAACCTGCACCTGCAATACTTATCTAAGAATCAGTCCACACAACGTTGTCAATCACTCATCACACAAGGAAGCGACCATCCACCGGTCCTCGAACCACACCTGGTCCTCACTTTCTCTATGACTTTGTCTTTGTTTGAGTTTTCTTCTTCCCGGATCTATTATCGAGATAGATCATATAGACTTCTTAGAGTCATTCACTGTCAGTTGATCATACATAGCCTTGACAATGAATTTCCCATTGTTTCCACCCCCATTTCACCATATCTTCTTCATCAGTTATTGGATATGTCATCACCTTCTCTCTAAGTTCCTCCCACTGCTGGTTTATAAACCCAGGCAGCCATCTTCTGAACCCAATTTTCCCATTTTTTCTATGAACTCCTTTACTGTTATACCTTTTTCTTTGTAGAGCTAAAAAAGAAGGGGGTATTGACAACACAAAGGAGCCCCCCTATGGGGTCTGTCCACAACATGGCCACTGCACCATTTCTAATCTGCACCACTGTACTTTTTAGATAAAGTACTTTGATTTTCAGTAGGTCTGCCCAAACTGGCAAATCTCCAAGTTTGTTCTTCACACTTACTAGAGTATCTTTCCTCATATATTTAGCTTTAATTATATCTTCCCAAAGACCCTTTTCAGTGTCTAACTTCCACTACCATTTGTAAGCAAACTTAGGTTCATTTTCTCAATGTTTTTTTATGCCTAGACCCCCTTTTTTCTTGCTTTTACATATCACCTGCCACCTGACCAAGTGGTATTTTCTTTTTTGGCACCCTCCTTGCCAAAAGAATGTTCTCCTTTGCTTATCCAACTCATTGGTAATCGTTTTGGGGGAAAAGATACATAGACATGTGATATATGAATGCATTAGATAGGCTGGAATTAATCATAATTGCCCTCCCAGCTATGGACATAGTCCCACCTTTCCAGATTTCTAGTTTCCCCCATTTTTTCTTTCAATGGTTCCCAGTCTATCACATGTAATCTACTAGGGCTGTGTGGCACACCTAAATACTTGATGCGGAAACTTCCTGTTTGGCAGTTAAATATTTCTGCATATTGTATTTCCAATTCATCACAACCATTGATTGTGAGAACTTCACTCTTGGCAAAGTTGATTTTCAAGCCAACCATTTGTTCATACATGTATAATAGCAGCTTCATGTTTCTAGCTCCTGCCATGTCATTTTAAGGAAAGTAATAGTGTCATCTGCATAATCTAATATAATCTTTTGGGATCAGGTTGGCAGCAAACCCATTTGACTGGGCCTGTTTTACTACTTTACTCAGGCAGTCAGTCACAAAATTGAAAGTATGGGGGAAAGAGTGTCTCCTTGTCTCACCCCTTTGTGACTCATGAAATATGGGCCCAAGTGGACATTTATCTTCACACATGCAGTCCCACCAGTCAACATCTGGTTTACCCATCCACACAACTTTTCATTGAAGCCTCTCAACTTAAGGCATTCTTGTCACACCCTGAAATTTCCAATTTCATGATGTGAATAGAAAGAATAATTAAATAACAATTTTCTCATAATTTTAAAAAAATTTCAACATTTATTTTCTTTACAAGAAATATAGTATAGGGAAAATCTTTTGTTTGATTTTCTAAATTAAATAAAAAGTTATGTGTGTTGCATTTATGCTGATGCATCTTGGTGCTTCTTGAGTGCTAAAGGTTTCAAAAATGCATTTAGGTGCTGTCCAAACCCTTCCGAGAATTTTCCAGATTTTTCTGGAATTTATTCTCATTTTCCTTGAGCTATTTCTATTTATTAGAAGGCTCTAAAAATCTTTTTCATGAGCTCCAAATGTTTTATTTGGATTGTTCGTGTCTTAATCTATCTCTAGGAATTTTCCATGAATTTTTGGGATTTTCAGAATATTTTTCGTGGCTTTAATGAATTATCTAGCTATTCCTAGAATATTCTTTTTCACGAAAATGTTTTCTGAAAATGAAAAGGAATTTCCTTTTTCCTTTCCATTTCGGCCCACAGCTGCTTTCGGCCCAAAGCCGAAGTCCGCTACCACCCCTTGATTTCCTCCCTTCAGTTCGCGCAGCACAGCTTATGGCCCAACTCAGCCCAATTACCTGAAGTCTGGAAAGGCTCCCTGGACTATTTTGCATCTCATCCTTTCCACCCAGCTCCGGCCCGACCCGAACCCGCCGGCCCGCCCATCGGCCGCACGGGCCCATCCGAGCCCGGTCTTCGCCCGCAGGCCGAAGCCGCCATGGGCACGGCGTGCCGCCGCCGAACTCCCCGGGCGTGCGCGCCCGTGCCACCTCCTCGCGCCGCGCCCCTATAAAAGCCGCGCGCGCGCCCCCGCGCGCCCGCCGCCACCGCCCCCCCGTCGCGCGCGCGCGCCCCGCGAAGCGCGCCGCCGCCTTCGACCGGACGCCGCGCCGCCCGGAAGCCGACCCGCCGGCGTTGACCGCAAGTACCGGCCGCCCCCGCTCCTCTCCTCCGAAGGCAAGCCCAACATCTTGTTCCTCTCGAGCTCCTCTTTCAATTTTGCATCACGCCCGAATTTCTCGTCTCCCGGAGCGTCGGCGCCGTTGACTACCAGAGTCACCGGCGGGGGAGCCTCCCCTGTGCTCTGTTCAACCGAAGGTAGAAGATGAAGCGGCCGAATTGCAGATAGCCCCCTGCCTTTTCCTGTAATGAGTAGATTTATTTCATGTGTCTTAGCAAAACTATAAGAAACCCCTAGAATCTTTAGATCTTCACAACTAGATCCACCCAAGGCTCTTTTACAGATCAAACCCCGAGCTTTATCAGTTTCACGAGCACTGTTTACTATGTCTCGGGAATCTTTTCTGCTACCCCTTTAAATCTATAGTTGATCGCGTAAAGATCCTTCCAATCTTGTTTTATCTATATCTCCTTTGTTTTGCTCCGTTTTCATCCGTTCAAATTGCGTTAGATTCATAATAATGTAAAGCACGCGTTAGTGGTGTGTTTTCATCATGTTTTGTTTTCTGAAAATAAAATTAATATTAATTTTGATTAATACTTAGTTATACACGCCTTTTATAAATAAAAGCAATGTAGATCTATACCCGTTTTTCATAATCAAATTTAATTTGATTAATGTTTGCTTTACATGCTTTTGTACAGAAAATCTAATTAGATCTTTATCTCGGTTTTTGTAAATCAAATGTTAATTTGTTTAATAGTTAATTGATCTTTTCTACTTAAAATTTGATTAGGCTTTTACATTGGCTTTTATAATAAATATTAATTTGATTAATGCCAATACCATAATGTTTTTAATAATAATATGATCTACTCGAATTACAAAGTTTCGTTTAGATTGTTCATATAGTTTAGTTTTTCTAAATAAAATGTTTAATCGGTTAATTCATATATGAATCTTTATTAATAAAACTTGACTAGTTCTTTACACCAGTTTCATAAATAAAGTTTAATATTGCATTAATGTCAACATGGGGTATTTTATTTCTGAAATATCCTTATATATATTTTGTTAATTAAAATAAATCCAGCTCATAGCCTTGTTCTCTTGTTTATGCAAACAATTTGTTAGACGTACGGTGTCAACTTTATCTCTTTTGATCAAGTTTATCAGAAGCTCTAAACCTTTCTAGTGTTAGCCCAAGCTAAATCATGTGCATCCGATCAAGCCTTAGAGTTGCTACTTAACTTAGTAGCTTTATCTGTGTGAGTAGTTTGCACTGCTCATTTGCCTATCAGGCAATCTTATCACTCTTGTTTCATGTTTATCTTAGAATCTTGTTTATCAGCATCTAGCTAGTTGATGTCTATTCCATCTCAGTTTGATTATCTCTTTTTGATTCAGCTGTGTTCTTGTACCTAATCTATCGTAGCTATCTTTCTTTAGAGTTTACCCTGCTATCTGCTTCACTTGTCAGATCAGTTCACCCTTGGTTAGTGTGTCAGTTGTTCATCCAAGTTCTCTTTGTAGACTAGTTCTCCTAAACCCTAGCCTAAGGTTTGTGTGCGTGTTATAGTTTGCTTCTACCATTCTCGTTTGTTTCACCTTAACTTGTACGCTAGCATGTGGATCACCTGTTATTTATTATAATAGTAAAGATGCATGTTAATCTTGACTAATTCTTATTCCAATGCTTTTATAAATAAAAAGTGATTAGGTTCTAATCCGGTTTTCTTTAATCATGATGTAATTGGTTAATCCCTATTCATAACTAGTTTTTCCAAATAAAAGATATTAGAGTTAAACATCGGTTTTTATAATAAAGTTAATATGCCTAATGACATCATAAATGCCTTTTCAATATTAAATATGTTTAGTTGAACACGTGACATAAAGTTACTCGCCTAGATATCTTATACTTGCTTTTATCTTTCTAAAGTAATTGTTAATTTGGCATAACTTCCACTCAAATGTTATAAATAAAATATGATTAGGTTTATCGTGATTTCTTTAATTAAATGTAACTTGTTTAATGGTAACATAGAGTATTTCTCAGAAATATTCTTTTAAATGATTTCTTAATTAAAATATGCCAAGCGTAGTCTCTTGTTATTTGATAATGATCTCATGATAGTTTCGAGTTTAGTTCTGTTTCAGCGTTTCTTGCGCTTGCGTAACCAATAGGATCGAGCTCTACCATAGTGTGATCTTTCTGGTCCTTGCTCAATCTTCCGCAACCATCTCTTCAAAGTTAACTAAGCCTTTCTCTTCCAAGCACACTTTGTGTTCTTTAGCGATCCATCTAATCGAGTCGTTTCTTTCGTGCGCTCTTTTAAAGCTTTCTTTCGATTGGTGTATTGTTCTTAGTTGTACTCGTGTGTTTGCTTTGCATGCTTGTGCCCGATGATTGATACGCATAGAATGAACGTGGTTCGAGAGCTTGGAAGAGTGTGAAGGTGAAGATTCTGAGCAACATCACCACTTTGGTTAAAGGCAAGTGTGTCCTTGAACTTTTGTCCCAATAACTTTATAAATCACATTGCATTGCTTTGCATTAATTTTGATGGGTTCCTATTAACGATGACTAGCCTCATTTGACCATTATCTTGAACCTGGTTCTTAATTAATATTGATGGTAGATATTGCTTAGTGTGCTCAACTGGGTTAGTAATAATCAACATGGTTATCATTTTATGCTCTATGTTCCTTTATGATAATTTTTAATACAAGATCACTGTGCATTAATCAGAACATGGAGAACCACTCAGAAAAATAGTACAACCACAAGAACTAATGGGCAATGGTCTTGGCTGAATAATTAGGAACTTTAGCTTGTGGTGATCTTACATGATAAGGACAAGGGATCGGCGGTACTGCGGGGTATGGACTCGCTCTAGCAGGGGGTTGGGTGAGTTATTCTTTTTATGGTGGGGTATCGACCTGCTAGGGGACTTTATACCTTGCTAACTGATCAGAACCTTGTGGGTCATAACTTGCTAGGGAACCTTTGTAAAGGCCATGTAGCGTCCCTATGCAACCACACCTCAGTAGTGTGGTATGGTGCCTAGCTAGCATCGCATGGTTGGGTTCAAAGTTCTTCAGAGCTTTTACGCTGCTTGTGGTGAAAGTGTACAACCTCTGCAGAGTGTTAAACTAATCGATTAGCCGTGCTCACGGTCAAGAGCGGCCTGGACCCTCACATGATAACTGAACTTGAAGATGGACTTAAATTGTGATATGTGTTATGGTTATGCTTGCCATGTGCTAATGGCGTATCTTATCTTTATGATTAACTATGGGATGGTATATACTTATACTTGCTAGTAAATAGGTGCTAATAAAATTTGACCAACTAAAATGCTAAATGCTTATAGCCCAGTCCACTATAAAGCCTTTGCATTCATTCTTTCTGTCGGTGTTTTAGACCGGCAACCTACTAAGGGGAGTACCCGAAGTAGATGAATGTGACTCACCAAGATCGGTAACTCGAAGGAAGAGACACGTGGCACACAATTTAGACAGGTTCGGGCCGCGAGGTGCGTAATACCCTACGTCCTGTATGCTGTGTAGCTCTGGATTGATTGGGCACGATTACAAGATGGTGCAATAGTGCGCCGTGAGTTGTAGGGGATTGGATGAGGTGATCCTGAGATCGGTCCCTGCCTCGCCTTATATAGTCCGGGAGGCAGGGTTACAAGTCGGAGTAGGGAGAGAGTACTAGTCGAGTACGTCTAGGAGTCCTCTATACAGTGCGGAACATGTACAGCTCCCTAACCGAGTACTACTCCTGTGTAGTCCTTGTGCTCCACGCCTTCAGGTGCCGTGCAGCGCTAGCCGGGTAGTCCCAGGGGCCCACCGAGTAGTCGGTCCTGGTACCCACCGAGTTAGTGGGCCCAGGGAGGTCCATACGACAAGCCCCCGAGTACTTTGTAGTCGAGAAGGATAGCTTCAAGTAGTCTTGACGGCCTTAACAAGTAGTCCTCAAGCGTCCCTGAGTGCTAC
Organism: Cenchrus americanus; assembly: GCA_947561735.1. Classification (NCBI taxonomy): domain Eukaryota; kingdom Viridiplantae; phylum Streptophyta; class Magnoliopsida; order Poales; family Poaceae; genus Cenchrus; species Cenchrus americanus. The sequence goes on along the minus strand of OX387239.1, from coordinate 252,082,604 downwards.
AAGTCAAAGTCCTCAAGAGTAGTCGAAGCATCCCGAGGCTGGAATGTACTCCAGCTGATGTTTGAGCAATCTTGAAGTCTTCTCGAGTAGTCCCAAGCGTCCTCGAAAACTGCCTTCGAAGGTCTTCAAAAAATGCCTATCTTGTCTTGAAGCCGGAGCTGACATGGAGCTGCCCCCGAGCCTTAGATTGAGCCGCGGGCTCTGGCAGAGGGTCCATATGAAGTCTTGGCAAGAAAATCCCGAAAAATCCGGAGAGAAAACCGAAGGACACGTGGCACGGAGCCCCCGAGCCTTGAGTCGAGTACTTCCTCTCGAATTGAAGGGTCATCTTGAAGAATGTGTCCTGAGATGCTCTTGAGACTAGCCGCTTCCCAGGTAGTCGAGTAGAAGTAGCCGAGCCCCCTAGGTGAGGCGCGTCGACTAGTAGAATACGAAGAGTCACGCACAGCCGCTGAGTCAGCCGCGCGTGGACTATCCAGCCGCCCGTTGTGGAGCCGCTTTGGCTTATAAATAGAAGCCAAAACCCTTAGGGTTTTTCACCCATACGAGCTGCAGCCATTCCGTTTGCATCTGAAGCGAATCCACTCCCAGCGCTTACTGCCGCCGTAGTAGATCCAAGTGCGCCGCCACCCAAAGCTTTTAGGGTAGCCCCCGAGCGGATGCGAGTGAAGAAGCCCTGCACTTGGAGGATGAAGCCGTCACCGTCCAAGACGTCCAAGGCCGCCAGGAAGAAGAGGGGCCGCGAAGAGGCCGCCGCGCCGCCACCGAGCGCCGCCGCCCATGTCTCCACCGCGGGCTGATCCAAGCCGCGAGTGGAAAAAGTCCAAAGTGAAAACGGAGGATCTGCTGACCCTCCTGAACAGTGGGTTCATCAGGGAGAAGGAAGTCGACATGTGGAGATCTGCCGCTGGAGACCCATATCCGATGGAGAAAGCCGAAGACGAGATCCCAATGTTCGCGCGGTTCGTCGAGCACGGACTTGCGCTCCCGGACAGCGATTTCTTCAAGGGGCTGCTCGGGTACTACGAGATCGAGTACCTGAACCTGAACCCCAACGGCATCTTCCACACGGCGGTCTTCGTGCACTTCTGCGAAGCCTTCCTCGGGATCAAGCCACATTGGGTGCTTTTCCGGAAGTTCTTCCGCGTCAAGCCGCAACCAAGTGCCACCAATCCCAGGGTAGTCGGAGGAGCCGGCATCTAGCTGAGGGAGGACGCCGCGGAGCAGTATCTGGCATACAAACTTGTCGATTCCAACACAGATTGGAAAACCAGGTGGTTCTACATCACGAACCACCACCCCGGCCTGCCGAAGCCGAGCGGACGGCAGCTCAAGCACCGTGAATGGTGGAACACGGAGCCCACCATGCCAGAAGGGATCCAGCTCCCCGAGCTGCTAGCACGCATCAAGGTGCTCAGGGAGGCGGGACTGAGGGCCGAGCACGTGGCCTTCAGTTTCATGAAGCGAAGGATCCAGCCGTTGATGGCTCGGGAGACCCTGGGCTTCGAGTACACCGGCGGTGACGACGTGTCGCGGATGCCGGGAGGCGAGCTGGACGACAACGACATCGTCGAGAGGTTGTCGCGGATCTTCAAGGACATGCCGCCATACACGGCGTGCCCTGTCGAGGAGTACTCCGCCGCGCGCCCGCCCAAGGAGGTGAGTAGTCGTACTCCCCTAGTCGAGTAGTGATTACTGGAAGTAGAGTTGCTGACGTCTTGTGTCCTGTGCAGGATGACGTGAAGAAGTTCATCTCCGAGCCGCAGCCACCTTCGAGCGGAATCGAGATCCTGATGGAGGGGAAGGCTAAGGAGCGGCGTGAAGTCGATGCAGGCGATGACCCCGTCATCGTGGAGGATACCTCCGACGACGATGACGACGAAGATGACGAGACGTTGCAGGACCGCTTCCAGCTGCGGTCGAGGTTTAGCCGCCCGGGCTTGCCTCATGTTCCTCTGGTACAAGACCCCCCGGTTAGCCTGGAGGCTAGCCTAGCTGCGCCGCCACGGAAGCCGCGCAACCCCGCCAGGAAGCGGGTGACGAAGAAGCTGAAGGTCTCAGAGACCACGCCTCAGAAGGTAAGTTGTCTTGAGCAGAGCAGTCGAGTACCCTTTGTTCGAGTACGTTTGCTGACGAGTAGTCTTCCTTGTATGCAGGAGGTGCCGCCAGCAGAGCCTGTCGAAGAGGGCGACGAGGGCGTGCGGGACACGGTGGGGGAGCCGGCTGGAAGCCGTAGTCCAGCCCCCACTGTTGAGGACATCTTGGCGCAACTGGAGCGCCAGCCCCCTGCTCCACAAGGGAACACGGGACTCGTAGCCGCCGCCGTTGAAGAGGTGGTGGCCCCAGGAGCACAGGAGACCGCTGCGCCGGCCGCCGCTGCTGCGGAGGAGGCGGTAGCCGCAGGGGCGCAGGAGGAGGCGCCCGCCGAGGGTGGACTGGTCGATATCGCCAGCATCCTCGGTGCTCCGGCCATGACCATTGTCCGGTCGAACTTGTAAGTACCATATCCTTGCGAGTAGTACTTGTTGCAGTAGTCGATGTTGGCTGACGACCATCTGTGAGTGTTTCTGCAGGAAATCCACGGATTTGTCTTGGGAGGGGGATGAGCCCCCATCAACGGTGGCGGAAGAAGTCGCGCCGCCCGCCGAGGAGGCCGCTGCCGCTACCCAAGCCGCGATTGAACCACTGGTTGCCGAGGCGCCGCTGCCGGAGGCCAGTGTAGTCGAAGGTGAGTACCCTTCTTGAAGCAACAGGGCTCCACGAGGAGTAGTTGTAGGCACTGATGCACTTGTCGTCTCTTTGACAGGCGCTGAAGGTGGTGACATCCCTCCAGGGGTGCCAATGCGGAGGTTGACACCAGAGGCCCCGGAGGCTGCGGAAGGAGCCCCCGAGCCCATGGAGGAGGTCGTCGAGAAGACCGCCGGGGGAGAGGCGGTCACCACGTCGCCAGAGATTGCTCTGGAGGTGGCTATCCGCTCCCCCGAGATCCAGGACGCAGAGCCCATCCGCTCCGCGCCGATGACGGAGGCCACCGCGAGTGGTCGCGGCGGGATAGAGCTGCTCGCGGACGATCTCATTGAGCCGGCGACGGTAGCCAAGCATCTGGAGGCAATCCGTCAAGCCGAGCAGTGGATGAAGGTAAGTAGCCGTAGCCTTTTGAGTAGCCAATCCTTTGTCGTTGAGTACTCTTCGTGACTTGAGTTGTCTTGTGCAGGACGTTGCGGAGCGGTCTCGCGACAAGTCGAACCTGCTGCAGGGCTATGGCGACACGGTGCTCCGAGCCGAGGCGCTAGAAGAGCAACTTGTGAAGTCGCGGAAGCACGCGGCTGCCATGCAGTCGAAGCTCGACGCCGCCTTCGCCAAGTACCACAACGACGTCCAGGAGTTGCAGGCGAAGGGCGACGACTTGGTGCGGAAGAATAAGGGCCTCCGTAACAAGAATAAAGGTATACCCCTCAACTTGTCGGGTACTTGTTGGAGGTCGAGGAGCGTCTGACCCGCTGTTGCGTTGCTGTGTTGCAGAGCTTGAGGGCCAGGTGGAGCAGCTGAAGGCCTCGGAGACGAGCATGAAGAACCTCTTCTACCGGGAGCAAGAAGCCTGCCAGGTACTCGAGCTCAACTACAAAGAACTCGCCTTCGAGTGCGAGAAGCACATGGAGCTCCGGATTGCTTCTGACCGAGATCTCGTCAACTGCTACAAATCCTTGCAGAAGTTGAACGAAGACTGCGAGGCATTGCGGGCCTAGATGAAGGAGTTGGAAGAAGCCGCACTGCCGATCGCAAGACTCCTGGTGCCGCACCCGGGCGGCCCCAAGATTGCTCCTCTGGTGGATCGCCTCAAGGAAGCTCCGAGCCGGCTGGCCGCCTACGTGAAGCATATGGCAAGGTTGATCCCAAGACAAGTCTTGGCCTTCATGAAGTCGTACTTCCCGAAGGCCCCAGTGGAGGTAGTCGCCGGCGGGGTAGCCGCCAACTGCTCTGATGAGCAGTATGCAGAGCTGCTGGAGCAGATGGCTCCCATCGCGGAGCAGGTAGCTGAGAAGCTGAACCTCCAGTAGCCCTGTAATAGGTAGCTAGTAGCCATGGTTGTACAGAAAGACAATTGTAATGAATTGCTTAAGTATTAATGAAGAAAATTTTCCAGCAATGAGTGCTCGTAGTCGCGATCTCAGAGTGCGGAGCCCCCATCGTGGAGTGGATGCGAGTAGTAGTACTCGGCTTTGGTAGTCCCGTTGTAGGGAGTAGACAGTAAAGAAGTTGATGAACAATCAAACTTTATTACTGAAGGGGTACACCTGGGTGGCCGGGGGCCGTAGTTACAAAGTAGTCGCTTGGACCGGAGGCCGCTTACGGTACCGAGTAGCGTTGGAGTGGGTAGCCGCTTGCGCAGCTTGATCCGTAGGTAGCCGTGTAGGCCGGATTGTAGATCCGTAGGTAGCCGTGCGGGCCGGATCTTGGAGTGTGGTCTCTTAGTAGACCGTCGCTAGAGTCCTTGACGCTCGTCACGGCCCGTGATCCGTAGGTAGCCGCGCGGGCCGGATCCCCGGAGAGGAGTAGTCCGAGACCGGAGCCGGGACCGGAGGCCGCTTACGGCGGAGGGGTGTTGATGTAGTCGCGTAGACTTGAACCCCAGAGTAGTCGTGTAGACTAGGCGTAGAATCGACAGAGTTGGTCGACGTTCCACGAGTTGTTGATGTCTTCGCCTTCAAGTGTTTGGAGGCGGTAGGAGCCCGGCCCGGTCACCTTTGCCACGGTGAAGGGACCTTCCCAGGGGGAACTGAGCTTGTGAAGTCCCTCCGTGTTCTGGATACGGCGGAGGACGAGATCTCCAACGTTGAAGGAGCATTCCTTGACGTTGCGATCATGGTAGCGTCGGATACCCTCCAGGTACCTTGCTGATTGGACGAGGGCACCGCAGCGAGCTTCTTCGAGGCTATCGATGTCAACTCGTCTGCTGTCTTCTGAGACGCCTTCGTCGTAGTGCTCCACTGCTGGCGAGTTCCATATGACGTCGGCAGGGAGGATTGCTTCGGAGCCGTAGACTAGGAAGTTGGGGGGATTGCCCCCGTTGGCTTGGATGGTTGAGTCCGTAGCCCCCAGAGTGCGTTGGGTAGTTCCTTGATCCACTTGCCCCCTTTGGAGTTAGCAGCGTCGTGTAGCCGCTTCTTGAGGGCGTCGAGCACCATCCCATTGGCGCGCTCGACTTGTCCATTGGCCCGTGGATGGGCAACTGAGACGTATCGGACGTCGATCCCGCTGTTCTCGCAGTACTCCCAGAACTGATGGTTGTTGAAGTTGGACCCTAGGTCTGTGATGATGCGGTGGGGTAGCCCATAGCGGTGTACGAGTTCATCCAGGAACTCGAGTACTCTGTCAGCCTTGGGGCATGTGACCGGCTTGACCTCGATCCACTTGGTGAACTTGTCGATGGCCACCAGTACTCTGTTGAAACCACCGGCGCGGCTTGGCGGTGGCCCAATCATGTCGAGCCCCCAGCGGGCAAAGGGCCGTGGTTGGCGGTATGGTGACTAGCTTGTAGGCCGGGACGTGTTGTTGCTTGGCGAAGTACCGACATCCTTGGCACCTTCGACGAGTTCTTCGGCGTCGCCCGCAGCCGTGGGCCGCAGAAAGCTCGTCGGAAAGCCTTGCCGACCGCCGTGCGTGAGGACGCGTGGTTTCCGCGAGCGCCCTTGTGGATCTCCTCCAAGATGTCCTTGCCTTCTTCGCGAGGGACGCACTTCATGAGTACTCCAGAAGATGCGCCCCGCTTGTAAAGCTTGTCTCCGACGAGGACGTAAGACTTGGCGCGGCGGACGAGTTGTTCGGCTGCATTCTTGTCGGAGGGGACCTTCTGCTCGCTGAGGTAGTCGATGAAGGGTTGCCTCCAGTCCACGTCGATCATCATGACCTCATGCCCAGCTGGTGGATGGGCTGGGACAGTGGTTGGTGGCGCCGGCTCCGGGATGGATGGCGCGTGAAGCTCGTGTACGAAGACACCCGCTGGCACTTGAGCGCGGGTGGATCCGAGCTTGGAGAGGACGTCCGCTGCAACGTTGTTGTCACGAACAATGTGATGGAACTCAAGACCATAGAACTTGTTCTCGAGCTTGCGTACTTCTAGGCAGTAGGCGTCCATGTTCTCCTTGTTGCGGTCCCAGGATTTGTTGACTTGGTTGATGACCACTGCGGAGTCGCCGTAGACTAGTAGCCGCTTGATGCCCAGTGAAGCCGCGAGGCGGAGCCCGTGTAAGAGGGCTTCGTACTCGGCTTCGTTGTTTGAGACCTTCCAGAAGATCTGCAGGACGTACTTGAGTTGTTCGCCCGTTGGAGAGATCGGAGTACCCCACAGACCTCGCGCCCTCGAGGTTGAGTGAGCCGTCGAAGTACATCACCCAATGCTCTGGTCGCACGGTGGAAGTAGGTAGCTGGTTCTCCCGCCACTCTGCCATGAAGTCGACTAGTGCCTGGGACTTGACGGTTGTGCGTGGTTTGAAGTCGATAGTGAGGGCGCCGAGCTCGACAGCCCACTTGGAGATTCTTCCGGTAGCATCTTGGTTCCGCAGGATGTCGCCAAGTGGGTAGTCGGTGACGACGGAGACCGAGCACTACTGGAAGTAGTGTCGTAGCTTCCGCGAGGTGATGAGTAGAGCGTACAGGAGCTTCTGCACAGGCTGATAGCGGGCCTTGGACTCTGATAGAACCTCGCTGACGAAGTAGACTAGACGCTGGACCGGGTAGGCGTGGCCGTCTTCCTGCCGCTCGACAACGATGGCGATCCGACCACCCGAGTAGTCGCAGCGAGGTAGAGCAACAGCTGCTCTCCCTTGTGAGGAGCCGTGAGGATCGGTGGCTTTGATAGGAAGTCCTTGAGCTGGGCAAGGGCTTGATCCGCCTCAGGAGTCCACACGAACTTCTCTTGATGCTTGAGTAGTGTGAAGAAGGGGAGGCCCCGTTCTCCTAGCCTCGAAATGAATCTGTTCAGCGCCGCCATGCACCCCGCCAGCTTCTGGACGTCTTTGATGCTCGTGGGAGCTTTCATGCTGGTGATGGCGGAGATCTTCTCGGGTTGGCTTCGATGCCGCGCTGGCTGATGATGAAGCCGAGTAGTTTGCCCGAAGGGACGCCGAAGACGCACTTGTTCGGGTTGAGCTTCCAGCGGTACTCGCGTAGTGATGCGAAGGTCTCTTCAAGGTCGTCGATGAGGGTACTAGAGTCCCTGGTTTTGACAACCACGTCATCCACGTAGGCCTCGACGTTCTTGTTGAGTTGCCGCTTGAAGTAGGCCCGGATGGCTTGTTGGTAGGTAGCGCTCGCGTTCTTCAACCCGAATGACATGGTCGTGTAGCAAGACACGCCAAACGGGGTGATGAACGTGGTCTTCTCCGGTCTTCTTCCTTGATCGCGATCCGGTGGTACCCGAGTAGCGATCGAGGAAGCAGAGCGAGTCGCGACCCACCGTGGAGTCGATGACTTGATCAATCCGCGGCAACCCGAAGGGGTCCTTGGGGCAGTGTTTGTTGAGGTCGGTGTAGTCGACGCACATCCTCCACTCGTTCGAGTTCTTCTTGCGGACGAGGACGGGGTTGGCGAGCCACTCAGGATGGAAGACTTCTCTGATGAAGCCGGCTGCGAGTAGCTTGGCGAGTTCCTTCTTGATGGCATCCCGCCTGTCGTCGGCGAAGCGTCGGAGGTGTTGTCGTTTGGGGGTGGCCTTAGGATCAACGTTGAGGGAGTGCTCAATCAGCTCCCTGGGCACTCCTGGCATGTCCGCTGGCTTCCACGCGAAGATGTCGCGGTTAGCCCGAAGGAAGCTGATGAGCGCGTCTTCCTATTTGGGGTCGAGGCCGGACCCGATGGTGGTAGTCTTGGTGGGGTCGCCTCGTTCCGAGGTCGACCGTCTTGACGCGGTACCTCCTCGGTGGCCGAGGCTTGTTGGTACCGTCGGACTTCTGCCGGGATGTCGAGTTCACTTGTAGCAAGCTTCTTCGACGCAGCGTAGACCTCCATCATCGCGTTGGGTACTTGGTTTGTGGAGGTGATCTCCACGGCTTCTGTGTCGCAGTCGTGGGAGATCTTGAGGTCCCCTTGGAGGGAGAGTACACCGGCTGGGCTTGGCATCTTGAGTACCAAGTAGGTGTAGTGGGGCACCGCCATGAACTTGGCGATGGCCGGTCTGCCGAGGATGGCGTGGTAGGAGGTCTCGAAGTCCTCGACCTCAAACTTGATGTACTCGGTACGGTAGTTGTCCCGAGATGCCCCGAAGGTAACTAGCAAAACCACTGAGCCCAGTGGAATAGCCGCGTTGCCAGGGACGATGCCTTAGAAGGGCACATTGCTCTTGGTGAGCATGTGCGTGATGTCGAGCTTCATTTTCTTCAAGGTCTTGGTGAAAAGGACGTTGAGCCCGCTTCCACCGTCGATGAGCACCTTGTTGAGTTTGGAGCCCGCCACCGTTGGCTTCAGGACGAGGGGGAACCGTCCTGGTTCAGAGAAGCTGGTCCATTGGTCCGCGCGGGGAGAAGGTGATGGGTACCTCCGACCACCCGAGAGGGGTCGGGACCGCTGGCTCAATGGACATTACTTCACGACGGGTAGCCTTCGCTCCCGCCGGCGCCGCGCTCCGCCGAAGAGGACGTTGACGGTCTTCTCGGGTTCTTGGAAGTCGTTGTTGTCGCCGTCCTTCTTCTTGCCATTTTGGTCGTGAGGGTGCGGTGGTTCCGGCGTCTCTCTGAGAGCGTGCCTGAGATGGTAGCACTGCTCGGTGGTGTGGTTGCCGTTTGGATGCCATGGGCACTTCTCCTTCAGCAGGTCTTTGAAGCCGCCAGGGTTCTTCTTCGAATTCCTTTCCGCAGGGCGCTGGATAGCCGCGACAGTATTGTCTGGCTTGCGCTTGCGGTTGGGACCCGAGTAGTAGTAGTAGTAGTAGTAGTTGTTGTTGCGGCCGCCCTGGTTCGCATTGCTGCCGCTGCCGCCGCCCTGACTCTGCTTGGTCTTGCCACGAATGGCGTCGTACTTGGCATTGGCCTTGTCTTCTTCATCCGCCCAGGATGTGATCATGTCCTTGAGGTGGGGGATGGACCTGGGGCGGCGACGACCGAAGTCTTCGAAGGTGCGGCGGTGATAGAGGCCGTCTTGGAAGAGGTCGATGACCTCCTTGTCGGTGACGTCGACGACGGTGGCGCGCTTGTCGAAAAAGCGGCGCATGTACTTGCGGAGGGTCTCACCTTGTTCCTGCTTGATCATGGCCAGGTCCATGCGAGTACCCGATCGGCCCATGGCGGCCGCGAAGTTGCTTGTGAACCGCTCCTTCGCCGGTCCCACTTGTCGATCGAGTGCTTGTCCAGCCGACTCGAGCCATGTGAGTGGTGCTTGGTCCGGCGGGAAGGGGAAGTAGAGGCACTTGGTGTCGCTGTTGCCGCCAGCGTTCTCGATGGAGAGGGCGTAGCATCGGAGCCACTGGATGGGATCCTTCTTCGCGTCGTACTTGGTGATCCCCAAAGGCTTGAATTTGTCGGGGAGGAGCAAGTTGCGAAGTCGAGGTGAGAAGGCGGGGAAGCCGTCGCCTTCAGCGGCAGTGGCCGACTTCTTCCGCCGCAGCTCCTCAATCTTCTGGCGAGCGTTGTACCCGCCGTGTGAGGCGCCGGAGGTGTGGCTGTTCGCGTGGCCTCGGCCGCCGCGGCTGCCGCCGCCTCCAGCCCTTCTGTTGGCCCCATGATTAGAGCTGCCGCCGCCGTCGGGGTCGTTGCCGCCGTCACCTACCGGAGCGCGATGGGGGACGACTTCTTGGTTGCCGTGGTCTTGCAGTGAAGGTCCGCCGGCGTTGGAGCGGCGACGGTTTGGCTCGGCTGGGAGGTCAGCTCGAGTACGGTTGGGACCATTGTTGGCACTGCGACTAGTAGCTTCGTTGTCGCGGGGTTTAGCTGGAGGAGGTTGGTTGACTCTATTGTCGACCCGCATGAAGTAGGCGTCTTCAGCGAGCTTGGCGATGACCTCTCCAGCGCGTATGCCCTGAGCCTGACGTGCGATCGCTCGTGTTCGACATGAGGCATTGCTCGGGGGTGGTGTGTACTCGCTCTCGACCGCCTCGAGAGCTTCCGCGAGGTTGCGGACGGGGAAGTTGTAGCGGAGGCGTCGACGACGTTCGTTGCGCTTCCGGTTGCGTTCACGTCGAGAATCTCTGTCCGCCGGGGTCTCGTTCGGTGGAGCGTCAGCAGAGAGCTTGTCGGAGGAGATGTCCTCCAGGTACTTGTCCTGAGCTGTACCTGAAGGCCCTGGGGTGTCGCCAGCAGCCATGAAGACTTGGCGATCGGGGGTGCCAAGGCTAGACTCGGAGGGTGCCACCTCAGTTGGTGTGTTTGAGTCAGCCCGGGCTAGCGGTGTTCCCTCCTGGAACGGTAGCGAGTCGATGTAGGTGACGTAGCGTGAGTCTCCCTTCGCCAGGTCAGCAGGCTTGCGGTCTGGCCAGTAGACGTATCTCCCGGCCGGCGTGGATTTTATAACCAGCCCAGAGAGGCTGGCCCTGACAAGGGAAGCTCAGTGGAGTCGTCTTCGGACTCGGGCTCCTCAGGGTCCGACCCGAAGTCGAACTCGTAGTCCGGGTTCGAGTAGAACTCGGAGAGAGGGCTGGAGTCCGGAGCGCGATCGGGGGCGGCGTCGGAGTCCGAGTTGTACTCGGGTACGGGCTCCTTGCCGGCCCGGCGCGAAGTGGGAGCCCCCGTGCGGGCCCGGCTGAGGATGTGGGGGCCACGTGCGGAGGGCTCGCGTGGTGAGGGGACCGCCTGCGATGGGCGAGCGGCCCGGCTCGCATGCGATGGCCCATGGCGACGTCGAGTTCGAGTTGGAGACGGACTCGAGCTCGAAGTCAGCGTGGTGGTTGAAGAGCGAAATTTCGCCGAACTTGCCGGCGAGTTCGCCTGCGACGACTTCGGGAAGCGTCACGAGGCCTGTCTTCGGGTTGGGCCGCATGGTCAGGCGGCGCTGGAAGGAGCCCGCGCCATCGGCAGTGCAGACCCAGGCGCCGAACACGAAGGTGTCGCCGTGGTTGAAGGCGACGGTTGGCTTGAAGCAGACAGGAGCCGTCGAGTTCGCCATGTGATCTCGGGCGAGAGCCCCTACCCCGGCGCGCCGGTGTCGGTGTTTTAGACCGGCAACCTACTAAGGGGAGTACCCGAAGTAGATGAACGTGACTCGCCGAGATCGGTAACTCGAAGGAAGAGACACGTGGCACACAATTTAGACAGGTTCGGGCCGCGAGGTGCGTAATACTCTACGTCCTGTATGCTGCGTAGCTCTGGATTGATTGGGCACGATTACAAGATGGTGCAATAGTGCATCGTGAGTTGTAGGGGATTGGATGAGGTGATCCTGAGATCGGTCCCTGCCTCGCCTTATATAGTCCGGGAGGCAGGGTTACAAGTCAGAGTAGGGAGAGAGTACTAGTCGAGTACGTCTAGGAGTCCTTTATACAGTGCGGAACATGTACAGCTCCCTAACCGAGTACTACTCCTGTGTAGTCCTTGTGCTCCACGCCTTCAGGTGCCGTGCAGCGCAAGCCGGGTAGTCCCAGGGGCCCACCGAGTAGTCGGTCCTGGTACCCACCGAGTTAGTGGGCCCAGGGAGGTCCATACGACACTTTCCCCACACCTGCTGAGTACGACAAGTGCTCACCCTTGTTATAAACAATGTTGCTCAGAAGGAGGAAGCTACTCTGAAGTCTTGTGAAGATGTTGTGGAGTTCTAGGCGTACGCAACCCCCAGTCGATTGCTTGTGAAGTTTGAAGCCTTCATTTCCAGGATTAAGCGTAAATCTCTGATAATCTCCCTTTTTCTTACGTGATATTGTTTATGTTATTCACTTATGTCAACTATATGCATGAAACTTGATCCTGGCATGCATATAGTTATGCACTTGGTTTCCTTCGGAAAATCGGGTGTGACAATTCTAGTAGGAATTTCCAGCTTACTTTGTCATAAGCCTTTTCAAAATCAATGATTCCGGTTTCCTTTTTTTCTTTTGGTTTCATGCATAACTTCATGTAACAGGATAACCCCATTCATTATATCCCTCCCCTTGATGAAAGTTGTCTATTTGGCACCAGCTATGGGGGTTAGTCTAATGGTTAGTACCTTAGTGATCCATTTGTAAAGGCAATTCAACAAATATTTGGGTCTGAATTGCTGTATCTTATCAGCATCTGCCACCTTTGGCAGTAAGGTGATCACACCATAGTTAATTCTACTCACATCCAATCTGCCCTTATACAGGTCATCAAAGAGCTCAATGATGTCAACTTTTATGATTTCCCAACAAGCCTGATAAAACTCCTCATGAATTTTATCAGGTTCTGCAGCTTTGTTGTGTTCCATCTAAATAAGGCATGCTTTATTTCACTTTCAGAGAAGGGTTTGCAAAGCAACCCATTTTCATTGTCAGAAACCTTTTCCGCCAGTCCCCAGAGATTTAGGTTTAGGGGGGTATTGTGATCCGTGGAAGGGCCAAAAAGCTCCTTATAGAAGTTAGTTGCTAGAGATACTAAGTTCTCATCCCCTTCCACCACTCCACCCTCTCCTTGTAGAGAGAATATGGTGTTTTTTCTTTTCTTCCCATTTGCTATCCTATGGAAGAATTCAGTGTTGTCTCCTTTCAAGAGCCATTCCTCATGAGATCTTTTATACCAATATAATTCCTCTTCTTCCAGCAACCTCATGTTTTCATACTGCAGTTCAGATTTTCTCATATATTGTACTGCAATCAGAGAATTTTCTTCTTCCATATATTCTAACTCCCGTAGATCCTATTAAATTTCTTATTTTTTCTTTCTTGTTTCTCCCTGTAAGTTAAATCCCCATCTTTTAAATTATTTTTGAATTCCTTCAACTTTCTTTGTATCCTGTCAAATGCTGATTCAACATAGCAGGGCTTATTCCATATATCAGACACTTTTTGAAGGAAGTTTTGGTGATTCACCCAAGACAACTCAAATCTGAAACTCAGATGTTTGAGTTTTACAGTGTTGTCACTAGATAGGTTGAGGGGGTTATGATCAGATACCTCTTTGAGTTTTTTTCCTAATTTTTACTCTAGGGAAGATATCTTCCCATTCTTTGCTCATACCTATCCAATCTCTCCAATGTAGGAGGTTGTTGGTTATTAGATGAAGTGAATTTCCCATCCACAATATCAATGTCAATAAGTTCATATGCAGCAATGATAGTATTGAACACCCAGAAAACTTTTTCAAAGTGGTTTTCTTATTCTTTTTAGAAGGGTACCCAACAAAGTTAAAATCCCCACATATCAAATAAGGCTCTTTATTTATACTACAGAAGTGCTAATTCTGCCATGAATTTATCTTTCATGTCATCTTGGGTAGCCCCATACACATTAATGAGGTTCCATTTCCTCCTTTGTTCCTTGTCCCAAAGACATAGTTCAAGCATAAATTCCCCTTCAACAAAAGAACCCACATCATAATCGTTGAGGCAAACCCTCATCAGGAGCCCCCTGACTTGACATTTGAGGCTAACCATTTCCACAAGTATGTTTGATAAGGGTCAATTTTTTTGATTGTTTTGTCCTCTTTGCTTTCCTTCATAGTTTCTTGTAAGCATACAAAATTTTCTATGATAAGATTTCTAATGAAGGATGAGACACCTTTTTTCTTGATGCCTCTGCAATTCCAATAAAGGCCTATCATTTAACACATTTTGGTTTTCTACCTTTTTTTAGGATGACTAGAGAGGCAAGGTTTCCTTGCTCTCTTCCTTTCTTTCCTTCTTTAGAAGAAGGATTTTCCTTCCTCTTAGTATTTTTTCTGGGTTTTCCAGAAAGCGATAGTCTTGAAGGCTTTTTCATCTTTCTTTTTCCAATCATTAGTAAATAATCCATGCTGTATTATCAAAATCTACTTCTGAAGTGTCATCTACAATTTCTTCCTCAGGAATGTCATCCATCCCTTCCAGGTTATTGCAAGTTTTTTCTATTTATTATTTTGGATTCTAAAGCATGTCTAGCAATTTCTAGGTCCTTCATCAGATCAATCACCTCAAAATTTTCTTCCCCTACATCAATCCCCATTCCAGTAGATATGGCAACTATATCATTATCACTTAAAGCAGAAAAGGGATTAGATAGATTGAGGTTGGTACCTTCCAGATTTCTCTTCCTAACCATTTCCTTGATTTTGTAATCAGTAGTTAGGCCCAGGTCTCCCGTCAACCTGGCACACCTACTTCTTTCTTCCCTTGGTTTTTGAATCTCCTCTTTCTCTTCTTTATTGGGCTCTATTTTCATCTACTGGGATCCATCCATCTGAATTTTTTATGATCCCAACTCTTCCTGATTCAGGTTGTTTGTTGAACCAATGGCCTTTTCTCCCATCTCCTTGGAAACCTTCTCCCCTGGTTGGCAATGATCTTCATTAGTCTTGTTACTATGAATGTTGTCATTCTCCCCCCTTCCTCTTGAGAATTCATGGTCTCATGTATTTTGCTTAATGATTTCCTCATCAGTTCATTCATTCTTTCCAGCACTCTTTCTTTCTAACCTTCCAGGGCATCCATGTGAGTGCATCTTAATTTGTAGCCATGAGTTGTCTGTCTAAGAAGACCCCCCCTTTTTGGAATTGTCCTTGTATCTTGAGAACATGACTCTGAAAGTTGTCATTGTCATCAGTATCCCCTCCAAAGTCCAATCTAGAGAGTCTCCCCCTCTTCCTCTTGGTAATTTATTTCAACAATTTCTTTTTCTTTAAGAGATTTTCCCTCTTACCTGTCCCCTCTCCCTCTTTTGGATTTGACACCATTATCTTGTGTTGTTTCACCTGTCCTCAAGATTGCATATTGCCACCATTTCTATCAATTGACTTGTCCTTTGCTTGAGGCATGTTGTATTCCACCATTTTAGCTCTTTTTAGGCTAGGTTGACTTGCATTATTATCCACTTGGGTGCCTTCCTTGTCTTCCTTTCCATGCACTTCTCCATCACTTCTGTTTCAAAGAAGAAATCATAAAGCCACATCCCCAAAGATCCCTCTGCAACAGCTGGAACCTGGGACACATCTCTCCATGCAATTTTGACTCTAACAACCTCATTTTTCAGTCTTGTTTTTTTCATTTTTAGCAACGGCTTTTCCAACCAATCCTGCAACCTTAGGTACTGTTCTTATGGATCGTTGATCAGTTGGAATTCCCTTCACCCTAAACTAGGCTTATAAGATAAAAATCTTCCTATGGTTGATAGAAAAGGAAGCTATACTAACAAAGGACAACATGATTAAAAGAAAGTGGACTGGTGATCCCTCATGTCAATTCTATGAGGAGACTGAAGATAGTTCACACTTGTTCAAGTGCTTTACAACAAAATGTGTGTGGGCCATAGTGGCAAAAAGCATGAGGGTCTAGGAGATACCCACATCTGTTGAGCAGTATTAGACCTGTGTTAAAAACATCTCACGGGAGGAGAACACATATATGCTCTAGGCCTATCAACGATTTGCATAGTGATTGGGCTGACAAGAAATAAGTCATGCTTTGACAGGAAACAATCAAGCACCCTGCTGATATAGTGATACTTGCTTGTGCACTAATGAAATATTGGGCTGGTTTATACAAGACAGAGGTGCAGGAACAACTGGTGGAGGGGGCTGACATCATGTTGGCAATTGCGTGCAAACTACTGGCGGAGCAAGGTGAGGGGCGTAGGCTCTTGCTGGAGACAGAAGCTGATCAAGGCAGGGAGCGGGAGCCGGAAGCTGGTCAGGCGTAGGCACTCCGGATCATCTCATCTGGACACGACTGCTTATGAATGGAGCCTGGTCTTAAACATTTGAGTGTCTTAGGAAGTTGCAAAACTGTTGTACTGTGTTTGGTCTGTTTCGCTGCTTCTTAGCTTGAATCAGGTTAAGGGGTGAGCGGGAGAACAAAGTTTTGTTTTTTTCTGTACTTGGTCTGTGATGCAGATGCATCTGCAAAACCATGTAATTTTTGTTATCTTGGTATTGGAAATGGGGGTAGCCTCGGTTCAAAAAAAAGATCGTATAGGGTGTTCTTGTAGCTGTGGTGGCTAGAGGTGCATGCCTGACCTACCAAACATTTTCATCTTGTCCTTTGGACTCGCTCGAGTCTACCTGCACGTATAGGGGCACGTCGCGACAGGACGAAGGTTCCAAAAGGTGGGTGTCTTCGGAGTTGGAACGAAAGCCATGGTTTAAAGAAGCTTTTTATGAGATTCAATTTGCTATCTTCTTTAGGGCTGGTTGAAAATCTCGAAGCTCATTAGCACGCTCGAACTCGCTTGTTAGTGGCTCAGCTCGGATCATTAGTAAATTTGAATCGAGCCGAGCTTAGGTTTCAGCTCGATATGATAACGAGCCGAGCTCGAGCTGGCTGGTGAGCTACTCGCGAGCCCTAACGAGCTAGTGCAATAGCCAGCGAATGAGTTGATTGGTTGTTGACAGAGTAGTTAGAGTTGTAATTTTCGTAAGTACTAGATTTCTTGTTGGCTATGCGGTTTTATAGTTTGTTGGCTTGTAAACATAATTATTTGTTACTTCCATACTTACTTGTTCGCTAAGATTTTTTTTGAATTTTTAACTGCTAACGAGCTGACTCACGAGCTTAACGAGCCAACTCGAGCTTCTTAACGAGCCGAGCCGAGCTGGGGTTCTAGCTCGCTAAGATAACGAGCTAGAACGAGCCGAGCCATAATGAGTCGAGCCATAACGAGCCAAGCCAGGCTCGATGTCCAGCCCTAATCTTCTTCTTTGTTTGGAACTTTAACAAGAGCTCGATTCAATCTCTCTAGATTGGTTTTACTTCCCCCTCTCTATCTCTTGCTACCTCCGGTGTTTCTTAGATTAGATTAGTTTTTGATGTTTTCTTAGATTAGATGCAAAAGCAACATCCTTTCAAATATTAAGTGTTCATGGCTTTATTACATTGATTCTTGCATCGCACATTGTTCCACGGATTCGATAACTTAGGTTCACACTTAAGGGAAGAATGGTCCGTTCACTAAGACGGAGGATTTGTCCGCTTGCAATCCAAATGAACATTGATACACATTGTTGACATCATTTTTTGGCATGTGTCAAGACTGAAGTCAAGAGGGGCCGATGGAAGGTGAAAGTAGTAGAGTTAATTGAAGGCAGATGAGGCTCAGTCGGTGGTCAATAAAGTTGATGTGACTAATAGATTGATTGTCAGGGTTGTCCACCGCCGGCAGTAAATTTGTATCGATCGCGCGTCAGGCTTGGATGGTTAGCACAAGAGACAACAGGATTTAGACTGGTTCAGGCCTCCGAGGAGTAATACCCTACGTCTAGTGTGATGTTGTCGTGTTCCCGAGCTAGGAGTTCTCGTAGTAGGGGTTACAAGCTGGTCGGGAGAGGGTGTCGAGCCCAAGTCCCTTGAGATGGTGCTCGATCCTATGAAGGTCTAACCCTTGTAACCATTGCCCTCCTCTCCCTTTTATAGTCTCAAGGGGAGGGGCACAAGGGGAAGTAAAAAAAGAGTTATAGTGCTTGGCAGTTGGCACGTCTTGTCGTACGTCACTATCCGTCGGGGCGCATTGAAGCTGAGTCGTGGTGCCTTGTCGGGGGAGCCGCCACGTGGCCGGGCTGGACTGTTCACTCCGGGACGCTTGGCCTCCTCCTTGAGTAGTTTGGGCTTGTCTTGGTCTGCCCGAGTACTTGCTAGCTTGCCACGCCCGAGCCTAAGCCTAGGCTTGTACTCGTCGTAGAGGGTGCTTGAGCGCCTCGGGCTGAGCATGCGTGTGGCAGAGTGGGAGATCATGACGATGTGATGGCAGTGCAGCCGGTCAGACCAGCATTAAGACTCTTGTCGGGGCGAGCTGGCAGCGAGCTGCTTGCATGGCTGCCAGCTGTTGTACTTGCATGGCGTGGGGAATCGTTCCTCTATGCACGTCGGTGGTGGCGCTCGCGCTGTGCGTCTGGGCCGGACTTGTCGTGTGAGGCGGAGACTTGTCGTTCGAGGCGGAGACTTGTCGTGCGAGGCGGAGACTTCTCGTGCGAGGTGGAGACTTCTCGTGCGAGGTGAAGATTTGTAGTGGGGGTCCCTCTAGTGGGGAACTGGTCGGAGATGCAGCCAACTGGCCGGAGACTAGACGTCTTGCCAGTGTGGGTCTTGACCAAGGTCTTCTCTCCTCCTTGTCCTGAATTTTTGCATTGACGTTGTCGATCTTGGCCTTCGCATTGTCAATGGTGTTGGAATGTCTTGTTGTCTTAGGGGAGATAATCTCGTTGTCAAAGGGGGCCCTAATCCGGGCCCTCGTCAGTAGCCCCCGAGCCTGAGAGGAAGTCAAGGAGTTGCGCTCAGGCTCAGCAGGATGATCTTGGTGTTGGTGGTGTTCTTCATGTTCTTAGTGGGTGGGCGCGAGCGCATCCGCCGGATGTAGCCCCCGAGCTCGTAAGTGAGTTGGAGACTCGCTCGCGATCTTTTATTCGTAATTGTAGCCGTTGTAGCTTGGAGATGTTTCGTCGGGGCAGTTATGGCCGTCGTGGTGAACGTGGTGCAGTTATGGGTGCGGGCATCTCGGCCGACGTGACGGATGTGACCGTTCCATCATGACCACGTGCAGTCTCTGCAGGTTCGTATTCTGCGGGAACCGAGGCATTGTGCGAGTGGACGGTTGTTTCGCCAGGGCACGCGCGCGAGTGGGCAAAAGTCTCGCTGACACGGTGAGCCCGGCGTTGAAGGCGAGGGGTCGCGTCTGCCCCCTTTAAAATCGTGCGTCGGGCGCTGATTCAGGACTTTGCCTTTCCATCTTCTTCTTCCCCTCGCGCTTGCCCTCTGCGCTCAGAGTTCTTCCGCATCCGCAACGCCGCCGCTGCTTGTGCTTCCAGCCCGTCCAAGACCCCGCCGCCGCGATGTCGAACTAGATGCGCTCCAACGTTTCTCGCGAGCAGCTCCTCCATATTGTCGAGGCGGGACAACTTCCTCTGCTCACCACCACCGTCGAGTGGAGGGTCACCGGTGACGAGTCCGTGCCGCGCCCCCAAGGGGTACGTGGTGTCGTTTGTGGCCTTCCATGAGCGCGACTTCTCCGTCCCTGCCGGCTGGTTCATCCGCGGGGTGCTATTCGAGTATGGGTTGCAGCTCCAACACCTCAACCCAAATAGTATCTAGCAGATGGCTGCGTTCGAGGCGATGTGGAGGGGTACCTCGGAATCAGTGCCCATTGGCACCTCTTCCAATATTTCTTTGGGTTCACCTGCCTGAAGGATGGCTCCCGCGCGGCGACGATTGGCTGCGCCAATCTCCGGATGAAGCAGGGCCGCGGCGACGACTACATCCCATTGACGCTGACCAGCTCGAACAGTGGCTGGCACAAGGGGTGGTTCTACCTGCGAAACGACCCCAAGTTCGCGCTCCCATCGTACGCCGGGAACTCCATCGTGGAGTCGCGGAGGAGCTGGGTGGATGGCCCCACCAAGAAAGTGCAGGAGTAAATCCTCAAGCACCACTGGGTCGTGTTGGGGCGTCTCCGAGGAGCCGGAGTCACCTTGGCGGAAGTGATCAAGCAATATCACGCTCGAGGAGTCGTGCCGCTTCGGAGGTAGCCACTTCGCCCCTGCGAGATGACGACCGGCAGGGCCCCTGGGAGGGGACTGTGACCGCGCCATCGCTCTCGTCGTCTCTCGATGTCCAGCGCCGCGTGGCGCAGGTGATCGGGAGATCGACCTACTCGTGGCCGCTGTCGCGGCTGCTCCCGATGCTCCCCAACGCTGGGACAGAAAAAGTTGTGAGTTGTTCGTCTTCTCGATGTATCTTATTTGCTTTTGTCATGACGTCTATCTTCTCGGAGCTTGTCTTCCCCGGCTAACCTTCATGCCTTCTTGTCGTTGTAGCTGAAGTGCGCCCATATCGTTCCGGCCACGGCGCCTCTCCCGGAGGAGGTGATTTTTAATAGGAACAAGGCCGCGAAGAGGCGTGCCTCGCGCAAGGCGCGGCACAAGACGCACCAGATCGCCAAGCGCGATCGTAACGACAACCGCATCAAGAGGCGGATGGCGGCGGAGCTTGGCGTCTCCTCCGATGAAGACCCATCACACGAGCCGTCGTGGAGCAGCGACGCCACTAGCGCGGCGGTCGACTGGAGCGACATGTCGGGGTAGTCCTTGTCGTCGCCTCCCCGCGGCGTGGAAGTGTCGTCGTCACGACAACCACAGGCAGCCGTGCACGACAAGATTGTGGGCTCGAGCTCGCGTCAAGCAGCTCGCCCTTCCCGAGAGGACCAGCAGACAGTCCGCCCTCGCGTGGCACCCAGCGGAACAGGCGCCTCGGAGTTGCAGAGATCCGCACCCTGTCAAGCCGACCCCCCCGAGAAGGTCGGAGGAGCGATCGGCGTCCGCCCGCCAGCTTTATGATGGCTCCGACCGCCCCGACTCCAACTCCCTGCAGAGGCCCCGATCGCGGGGGAAGTCGTCGGACTCGGCGTCGACACTGTGCCCACCGCAGGCTGCGGAGACAGGCGCTGCCCCGCGATGCCTGCAATCATTGCTTATCCGGGGTGGAAGAGCCCCAGACGTTCACGTGTCTCTCGTCGCCGGCGGGGGCCATGGTCCAACCCCGGCCATCGCGGAGGCCGGGGGGTCAGCCCCCGAGCAAGCGGGGGAGCGTGTTGCTCTCGTTGAGGCGGTAGACTGAAGTGGAACAGCCCCCGAGTTGGCGGGCTCGAAACACACAGCCCCCGAGCAGGGCTCGTCGGGTCGCCCGGTGAAGAAAGCCCGGGTTCTCTCCAAGATGTAAGTTCCCTAACTTCGGACTTCTTTATCGTAGATCTTCCGACTTGATTTGTTTGTTGACACCGCTTTCTGTCTTCTCGAAGGCACACCGACAACGAGGTGCTCAGCCTTGCGCCTTTGAAGCGCCTGGCGTTGAGCGCCTGAGTGGTGACTTTTGAGTCCCGTCCCCAGCCCCCGAGCGTCGAGTCGTTGCCGACGCGGGTTGAAGAGGAACGGTCCGTGGTCGCCACGGCAGAGGAGTTGAACGCGCCTCCCCCACCAGCCCCTGCCATCGCCGTTGAGGAGGGGCAGACGACCGCGGGGGAGGCCGCCCCTCAAGCGGCCCTGGAGCCGCCAACCGAGGCCGGCACGGACGGCGGAGACATGGTGGTGGTGCTAGACGATGATTCGGTGCCTCCCCCATCGTCGGGGGGTCGCGATGTCATGATGACGCCGGCGTCGGAGACTACTCGGACGGCTGTGATGGCGGATCCTTATCCGGTCGCAGAGGTGCCGGAGCCTTCCCCGGTTGCTGAGGTACTGGGTCCTTCCCCGACCGCGGGTGCGGTGGAGACTACTTTGGCTGCGGGCGCCGTCACCGTCGAGGAGGTGATGGAGCTGGCGACGAGCCAGTACATAGACTTCCCCGGCATCGGGGTTATCAACCTTGAAGCCCCCCAGCTCCCGGAGAAAGTGCTGGACGTGGCGACGGAGCGGATGTTCGCCGAACCGTCGATCATGGAGATGATGGTGTCGGTCTCGCAGGCGCTGTAATAGTACGAGCGCGCCAGCAGCTTCGCTCGTTCCGCCGCGCCGGAGGCGATGGAAATAGTTCCCAAGGAGTCTGCGCCTGGCACGGAGCGAGTTGCGGATGCGTCCGCGCCGCCACCGACCAATGAGGGGCAGGAAGCGACCCTCACCCAACCGGCAGAAGTAGCCGGAACCATAGCCATTGCCGCAGCGACGGGAGCGGCGGAGGGTGTTGTCGGAGAGGTGGGATCGTCGCCGTCCTGCTCGGTCGCCGCCGGTGCCGATGATGTTCGCGTGCCGGATGAGCCCGCCGCAGCCGTTCAGGAGCGAGTCGCTCCCGAGGACCCGACAAGGGCCGCTTCCCCGGAGATCCAAGAGGTCGAGGAGGCGGCGGGCGTGGCTTTGCTGTAGGGCGCATCAAGCGGTGAGGCCCAGGCCTTCGAGCTCGCCTGCACCTCGTGGGCAGCCACTTACGGGTCTGGCGACGACAACGAGGATGACGAGGAGGTGGCGGCGCGCAACACCTTGGAGCGTGGGCTGAATTGGGCGCACCGCACCTTCGATGAGCTAATCCTCCTCGCAACCTCGATAAGTTTTCTTGTTTGAAGATCGTGTCTTTAACTCTCTAATTTTCTCGAGGAGCGGCACTTATCTGTGCTTTGCGGGAGGTAGGCCCTCGCGTCGTCAGGTCGGAGACGGGCCCGTGCGGCGTGCCAGCTCCGGGCGGAATGGACTCAGCTGGAGATGCAGCTCGTCATAGCCTGGGTGGCGGCGGCCACCACCATGGCGAGCGAGGCATCTGCGCCGACATCCCTTGAAGACGCCCGCTAGTCGGCGGAGGATCGTGCTACCACCACCAAGGCTGCCGCCGCCACAGCTATCACCGAGAGGGACACGCTGGCTTCAAGGCTGGCGGTCGCCGAGGCCGAGGTCGAGAAGCTCCGAGCATTCGCGGTGTCTGTTGAGGAGGCCACAGAGAGGGCCAGGACTGCTACAGCCGCAATCGAGACCGCCGCCCGGGACGCCGCCCAGGTGTTGACGGTTAATAGTTGTATCAAATTTCGTTTATGACTTGCAAGCGGACAAGTCTCCCATCGTAGTCAAGGGACCCTTCTTCCCTCGAGTGGTGAACCCAAGGTATCGAATCCGTGGAAGAAATGTGTGACGCAAAAGTTGATCTAGTAAAGCCAAGTAACTCCAATCTTCGGTAAAAGAATACCTAATGCATCTAGATGAAAGACGCGAAACTAATCTAATCTACTAAAGACCGGAGATAACAAAGTAAGATTGGGTAGATAAACCGATCTAGAGAGATCGGGGTAAGCCTTTTGTTGAAGTCCCAAGCAAGAGAAGAAGTAGCAAATCGAATCTTATAACAAGCCTCTTTAAATCGTGGTTTCCCGTCCAAATCCGAAAACATCCGCCTTTCGGAACCCCTGTTCTATCACAACGTATCCCTACTCATGCGGGGAGTCTAGGGCGAGTCAAAAGACAAGTCGAGATTCTTTCGGAAGATCCGGCGTGTACCTCTAGCCACCGCGGCTACAAGAACACCCTATGTAATCTATCTCGAGAATAGAATTAGAATAAGCAAAGCCGATCGAAAAACAAAATCTTCGAGTAAACACTTGATCGCTAGTAAAAGATTCAACTTGATAATTCAACTATAACAATGATACATACACAAGATCACCACCGGGATCCTTCCTTGATCTTGCTTCTAGCTCCGGGAACTCCGACGTGGTCTTCTGTGCAAGGTTCCCACGTCGGCTAGAGAAACCCTAGTCAACTAGCTCGACCCTCTCCTCTCCGAGATGGTGTCCCTCTCTTCTTTGCTCCTCGGCGGCCGATGACGAATTGGATCATGCGTGGCTCTCGGTCAGGGGGCTATAAATAGCCCGAATGGCGGCTAGGGCAAAGGAGGGGGCAAACGGGCCCTGGACAGGGCTGGGCCGGCCGGCCTGGGCCCATCCAGGCCCAGTCCGAGGCCTCCTTTGCTCTACGTCGGTTCCCTTGCTTCCTGGATGTTTCCCCCTTTTGCATGTAGGTCCATGTTGTCAGTTTCTCTCCGAATTGGGCATAACTCCTTGTCTTGCAAGATTCAGCACTTTTCAGGTTAGGTCCTCGGAGTTAGTCGTCTTCTCGGATCAAGTCCCTGGCTTCTTGATGAACTTATCCCGAAAGTCTTGCTTTCAACGCTAAAACTCTGCATAAACACTAAACTCCAAAACCAGCATGCACACGTGAACTTGTTATACCACGGGGGTTAGTACCAATGGATAAGGCATAAAACTTATGCCAACACCGAAGGTAAACTCATGGCTAGGTTGACGAATTTTCACTGTCAACATCTCCCCCATGCTTAAACCTTGCTCGTCCTCGAGTAAGCCTTCGATGTATATCATCGTTGCCAAACACTGTTCACACCTTGAACTTGATCATACATGAGAAAACATAATGCTCTCAAAATTTTAATTCGTTAAAGTTCCATAATGTACTAGCCTTCATCTCTACGGAGGGTAGATTCTTAATTAAGCTTATCCCACAAGTATTAACATGCTCACAAAATTTAAATAGATCTCAGAATTTTTGAAATAAAGAACGAGATGAAGAAAAGCTAAACCAAGTTCACAAATTTAAATCATCTTGCATATTGCTCATGAACTCTCAACTCGCTTGTCTCTCAAGCCTATAATTCTACTCCTTTCCCTCTCACATAACATATATGTGTGGTAGGCTTTATATGGAGCTTTGGGAAAGTTTAGTCCTTCCAAGATTTTAAAAATGAGATGTTGTCAAAACAAGACAAGCTTCTCATGGTCTTACCGAGACTCGTCAAAAACGTCATTGGAAAATAATGTCATATCAAGGAGGGGAAAGAGAAAAATACACACACTTGAGATGAGTGGACATGTGCAAATGACAAAGGGTGATCTTGAGGCACAAAGGAAGTCCTCGTTATCGGATTGCACATGGTTGGAAAATGAGTATGGATCTTTTAAACTTGAAGCCTTGAATTTCCTAATACACTTTAGAGAACCGGGGAGTTCACTTTATGCATACTCATATTTTTTCTCTTTCTCATATTCCTCCTTCTTTTCTTTCTTTCTTTCTTTCTTTTTCTCATTCATTCATTTTTTTTCCTGTCATACATTCGGTCACGAGACTTTTCACATCAGAGTTTTGATTTTTTTTATTTGCACCCCTTTAAACCTTTTTTTAATTGCTCCCCTTTGAACTCTAAAATTGCATCGTACCTACCTCCTCCCCCATGCTTAGACGTTGCTCGTCCTCGAGCAAAGAGGCGGTAAATAAGGTAGGTACCGGAAATATTTTTCCTTGGAGAGATACTTGAATTCTTCAATGTTGGCACCGCCTTGCGATCTTCCTTGAATTGATGATCCATTCTCAACAATAGGTTGTGGTCAAGGAGGTAATCACAAAAGATGATATTTGGTTTTAAGGGTGGATATCCGGCGAGGTTTGTGAGATCTCCGATGCGGGGATACACAATGCGCGGATAAAAGGCTAGCAAAAAGATAGATACTCAAAAATGGAATGACCAGCTTCTTAGTCTCGGGCCAGAGAAATCATGGCCTGCAATAACTCACTTAAAAATAAATCTTGTAAACTAAGGTTTATGCACTCAAATGTATATTAGGCTCTGGATAGGTTGAGCAACACACAAATGATATTTGTGACAAGGTTAGCAATATTTTTGAGCATAAAAACCATCTTTAATCTATTCATAACTTGAGAGCACATAAAACACCATGGGTCTTTATTTTTAATCATAACCTCCGCTAAAGATTAAGTTAGCATTTAAATAAATTCAGATTCGTATTTTAAGGGAGCACTAGCTTTAACATGCATAAATCAATTACAAAGATAAACAAAGCGGCAATTATAATCATATATCATCATGGCACAAATTTTTTTTGTAACTTTTCCAATGATATAATCAAGGTGGTGTGTTTATTAATGATGAAATCAAGTTGAAATACAAACTGAAAATAAACAAACACACTTGCTGAAATTTAAATAAAAACAGAAAATATTACGCAAACACACACAAACAAAAGCTGAAAATTACAGAGAAAGGGAAAAGAAAAGAAAACTAAAGTTCCTTAATCTTCCTAGTCCTCCGCCGGTGGTTGGTGTTGATGATCTTGATAGTAATACCCTTGCTCGTAGTACGGTTGGACATTCCCTCCAACGAATTGATTTGGCTCCACTAGGTGAAGGCGTCCAAACTCATAGGCAATATTTGCATTGCCCTCACCAAGTTGAGCCGCGTTGGCTTGGATGGCTGCGACGTTTTGGGCGTTTCTCGCAACATACCCTCCAATTATGGCCATGCTTTGTTGTGGTTGGGGATATTGTGGGTAGGGCTCCGCGAAGTTTGCATTGGGCACCACATAATTTGGTGGGTGTAACGGTGCACCCCCCCATGCTTGCTCTTGTGGCCCTCCGTAATAACTTGGCGGAGGAGGGATCCCGCCGAATTGTGTCACATTGGGTTGTGCACCACTCGCTTGTGCGGAGGATGTTCCCTCCTCTACGATTCTTCCTCTTTTGTTTTTCCTTGCCGGGACAAGGAGTCCCTCTTCCAACCAATCTTCCCTCCCTTCGATGAAAAGCCTAAGCCTTGCATCTGGCAGGGGTAGGTTCACCATGGCCAAACGAAAACCTCCTCTCTCATCTCCACTAATGTATTTGCATTGTCGCAAATATTCAATGCCGAGAGAGGTACCACGCAAAAGATGGTCGGGGTTTCTTGTGATCCCCGGCCGTAGGGAGAAGGCCAACATAGAGAGGTAGCACCCCGAACCAATATGTCCCGCTCCCGATGTTGCCTCGCAACACCAACGGTTGATCATAAGGTATGAGGGGTCTATTGGCTGCTTGGCAATTAAAGCCGAGTAGAGACAATTCAACTCCGTGTCGGTCACCTTCGTCTCCCTCATCCTCCCCAATACCCTCTTGCACATCCAAGAGTGAAATATCCGGATAATGGGGTTGTGGATGCAATTGCGTTGTTGGTGGGCTTCTTCGGAGATCAAATTCCAAAATCCATCTAACATGTCGGGTGGCACGTCAACTTTTTCTGGAGCTCCCTTATGGAATCCAAGTAGCTCCCTAACATGCTCATAGGGAACCACTTGTTGGACTCCCTCCAAACGGAATGATAAGCTTTGCACCCCATCATCAAGGATAGGTGCAATGGACATCAAGATTTCCCAGGCAAACTCCTTGTGGGTGTCCGCCGATACTCCATTGGAGAATTGCACCCATCCAAGGTGCCCCAACATGTAGTATATGTCGGTGCCGAAACCCAAGTTGAAGAGTGCTTGGTCGTCGAACTCGACGTTGGGCACAAGCCTCTTCTCAAGACGAGAGGGCCTCTGCTCCTCCTCCGACGACAAAATGATGAAGTCGTACGAGGAATATATCGGAGTGTATGGAGGTGGCGCAGTCGAATGGGTCGATCGTCGTGGTGGCACGGGCGGCTCCTCCGTGTGCCCTTGAGGTTCGGCAAACCTCATGGACGTGCTCCTTGCAGCCCTCATACCACCAAGGAGGAGAGCATCGTTCCTCCTTGGTGGTGCCCGATCCGTCTCCGTGCTCCGGGGAGACTCGGAAACCGAGTGCCTCCTCGAAGACGTCGTCGACGACGGCTTGGATGACGATGAACCCTTCTTCTTGGGGAAGAGACTTGTGGTTTTCTTCCACATGGTTGCTGCACTCTTTTCTCTACTAAAACTCTGGGCTGCAACCGGTAACTATGCACTTAAAATCTTACTTCGGGTGTGGACTTTGAGTGGATTAAGGTGGTGGATTTTTTTTGAGCTATCAAGCTTGGGAAGGTTGGCTATGTCTACGGAGGTTTTGGGCACACAAACTAAGGAAGGAGAGGGAAGTTTGCCTGCAGAAAACGGGAGCCGGGGGCTCCTTAAGTAGGGGAGGCCGGCCGGCTTGGGCCGACCGGCCTGGGTGGCCTGGTGCCCCTCCCCACCTCGGCTTTCTTCCAGCACGATCATTTCTCCTCTGCAACTTTCCTGCCCGCGTGCTCCACGAGTTGCACCGCCCAAACGCTCTCGTCCACTCCTTTTCTTGCATTATTGGTCCTTCCACTTGATGATGCTTCATGCTTTGGGTCATGTCCATGCTCCCTAGCTCCACTTGCTTCACATGCCACCATGAAATTCCTGCAAATTGATGATTGCTGCCCACCATGCTTGTCCTTTGCATGTGGTCTTGATAAAAGTTGATAAAAGGATATCCAATGGTGCATGCATGATTAATTCAAACTAGATTGCCTCCCTTTAGGTGTGTTTAAGGTTAAGCACTCCTCTAATTCGAAATTTAAAAATATTTTTCAGAGCCATGCAAGAGCTCAAGCATAAATTTAGAGAAGTTTTTAAACTATTAAAACAAATGTAAGTCAAAAATATTTTCCGACTACGTTGATATCGGTCTCACCGGTATAGTTTGCCTTCATTGGTTGAGAGCAAACTTTTCCCGGCTTGATCATGGGGGCATAGGTTTAGGTTCTAATTTTGGCTAAATAAGAGAGATTTTGAATAAAACAAAATTAAATGAGGCTTATAAAAATTCTAATCTTAGAGAAACCAAAGATATAGATTTTTAAAACCAACCAAAAGTTTAGTTTCTAGGTTCACGCGAGTCCTACCACGTGCTGAATTTTTATTAACACCTAGTTATATGTCGTGGCTCTACTCGTGTGTTTTTAGCATGAGAAATAAGTCAACCACAGCACCATAATGAGGGTGAAAGGTTGAGTTAGGTTCTGAAATTATTTGGTTGTGGTTTCTCGAAAAGAAAGGAACAAACAAGCACATACGAGGGTTCATGCAAAGGGTTTATGATAAAGCAAAATATTCAATCAAGAATTATGTCTCTAATATTGTTCAACCACTTCTAAGTCTAATGTCTTTGCGTAATAAAACTCAAAACTAAATTATTAAAAAGACTCGAAAAACCTGTAATCGGGTTGTCCTCCCGGTAGCTTATTCTTGACTCGACGAAATGGGTTGCCTCCCGCCTAGCGCTTCGTTTATAGTCCATGGCTAGACTTCTTCACTTGATTACTTCGGATCAACGCTCTTTGCGGGCGTTGCAATCTTGGGTACCCACTTTCGCACCATCTTGGGCACGGGCTTGTCTTCCGGCTTAGTCATTTTTTTGGTCTTCACAGGCGGCTTCTCTTACTTTGTCTTGACGGATGCAACACCTTCTTTGATTTTCTTTACGTTCATTTTTTTCGGCTCCTTCTTCTTTTTCAGCCCCTCCTTTTCCTTTGGTTCTCCCTTCACTCCAATCATGTTGCATGCCTCGATTCTTGGACGGAACTTGAAGGAACTCATTTCTCCGTTGATATCGAACATGATCTCCCCCTTGCCAACATCAATAGTAGCTCCTACGGTCTTGAGGAAAGGCCTCCCAAGGATGAGCGGCGGCTTCTCCCTCTCTCCCATCTCGAGCACAACGAAGTCGACGGGGATGAAGTGGTGTCCGACCTTCACGGGCACATCTTCGGCAATGCCCAAGGGATAGCGAATGGAGTTATCTCCCAACTCCAAACATATACCCGTAGGCTCCATTGGTAGGCGTAGCTTCTTGAACACATCCCTCGGCATGACGCTCACACTTGCTCCAAGGTTGCATAACGCCTTCTCGAAGTTGAAAGAACCAACGGAACAAGGTATTGTAGGGCACCCGGGGTCCTTTTGCTTCTCTAGCCCTTTAGCAATAGTGGCACTACACTCCTCGGACATCTTAACATGATCTACCCCGAGTGTTGCTATATCATATTTATTTGCAAGTATGTATTTAAAGTAACGAGAATATGTAGGTACTTGTAGGGCATCTAGTAATGACATGTTGATGCTAAGTCTACGCACAACTTCCACAAACTTCTCAAAGTGGTTGTCAAGTTTACCTCGGAAGTAGCGTGGCTTGAGTTGCGGTATCCTCGTGTCTTCCTCCGGCATCTCAAATTCGGGCTCTTCGGTGACGATCCCCGTAACCTTCTCTTTAGCAACTCCTTCCACCTCGGTGGATGGTTTAAGCTTCCTTGCTCCCGCGGAACGTTCCGGGTCTTCGGTCTCCTTCCCCGAACGTGTTTGAATGGCCTTCGCCGATTCGGGACTTTTGGGTTGTCCCGGAAGCTTCCCTTCGTCATTAGTGAGGCGCCCCGCAAGTTCTCTAACTTGCGTCTCGAGCATCTTCATCATGTTGAGCACTTGATGATTGGAACTTCCGACCTCCATCACTTTGCTATTGATGTTCTCCAACACCTTGTCTATGGTCTTGAACTTGGTGACGGTGTCCTTGTTGATCTTAGCTTGCTCGTCCATGAATTACTTCAATTGTATACGAAGCGGAACC
Source organism: Cenchrus americanus (assembly GCA_947561735.1). NCBI lineage: Eukaryota > Viridiplantae > Streptophyta > Magnoliopsida > Poales > Poaceae > Cenchrus > Cenchrus americanus. Next base: position 252,052,698 of record OX387239.1, on the reverse strand, counting down.
ACATTAGGAATAGATGAGCTTGCATTAAATTGAGGTCTACCTTGCCCGTAGCGGAAGTTCGGCAATTCTCCTTTCCTCATGTAGTCGAGCATTTTGGCTTCCTACGGACAATCTTTGCGGACATGGCCATACTCTCCACATTCTTCGCATGTGGACCTTGCTTCGGCGGCCTTCAAGTCTTGAGCCTCTTTCTTTTCTATCTCCATCTTCTCCAACCTCCTCATAAGCGAGTCGATCTTGCCTTCAAGTATGTTCTCTTTCTCCACTTGCAAGACTCCTTTGACATTCCCCGTGGGTTGAACCGGATGTAGGCACCCGGACGACGCCCATGTGTCATTATCCGCGACCTTCTTGAATAATGTAAAAGCTTCCGTCGGTGTACGCTCGATGATAGATCCTCCCGCCGATGCATCGATGATCGTCCTTGACGCCATGGTGAGTCCTTGATAGAACTTTTGCACGAGGTCTTCCTTCGAAAACTTGTGATGTGGAACCGCCCGGGTGTACTCGTTGAAGCGCTCTAATGCCTCCGAGATAGTTTCCGTAGGATATTGAACAAAGGTGGCAATCTTATTACGCAAGCTTTGAGTTTTACCCGGCGAGTAGTATTCCTTCATGAAAGCCTTCATCAACGTGTTCCAATTTTGCACCGTCTCCGCCGGTTGAGAGTGGAACCAATGCAAAGCCTTCCCAAGTAGTGAGAACAGAAAAAGCCTTGCCCTCATTTGATCTTGAGTCACCCCATCCATGTTGAAAGTCTGACATAGTTGAATGAATGCTTGGAGGTGAAGGTTCGAATCCTCTTTACCGGTGAAGAGTGAATGTTGCACCATGCGGATTGTTGAGGTCTTGATCTCGAACGGTCTTCCGATCTCCTCAAGGTTCAAGATTGGTAGGTCGATGATGTCCGGGGTGCATAGCTCCCTAATCTTGCGCTCTTGCGGTGGTTGGTCACCCATCGCTGGAAGTCGATTCTCCCGAGGACTTTGAGGTGGTGAATTCTTCGGAGATTCCTTCGATCCTTTGTTTTCCGACTCTAAATCTACAAAATCCAGCTTTTTAGCTTGATGTGCTTCGCGTCTCCTTAGCCTGTAAAGTTTTTCTGGATCATCCACAAAATTATCGGGTTTGTTGGAGAGGTAGTCGTCCATCTCCTGTTAGGGTTAGAAATAAACAAGATATGCAAAAACTAGAAAGTAAAAACAAATCTATAAAAACTAGGGTTAGACAAACTAGATTAGATGTATTTTAAGGATGATTAAAGTTTAGTAGATGCAAAAAGAAAAACAAAAAGAAAACTGAAAATTACAAAAAGGCAATAAAAAAATCAAATCTTGATCACTTGTTCCCCGGCAACGGCGCCAGAAAAAGGGGCTTGTTGACTGTTAATAGTTGTATCAAACTTCGTTTATGACTTGCAAGCACACAAGTCTCCCATCGTAGTCAAGGGACCCTTCTTCCCTCGAGTGGTGAACCCAAGGTATCGAATCCGTGGAACAAATGTGTGACGCAAAAGTTGATCTAGTAAAGCCAAGTAACTCCAATCTTCGGTAAAAGAAACCCTAATGCATCTAGATGAAAGACACAAAACTAATCTAATCTACTAAAGACCGGAGATAACAAAGTAAGATTGGGTAGATAAACCGATCTAGAGAGATCGGGGTAAGCCTTTTGTTGAAGTTCAAGCAAGAGAAGAAGTAGCAAATCGAATCTTATAAGAAGCCTCTTTAAATCGTGGTTTCCCGTCCAAATCCGAAAACATCCGCCTTTTGGAACCCCCGTTCTATCACAACGTATCCCTACTCATGCGGGGAGTCTAGGGCGAGTCAAAAGACAAGTCGAGATTCTTTCGGAAGATCCGGCGTGTACCTCTAGCCACCGCGGCTACAAGAACACCCTATGTAATCTATCTCGAGAATAGAATTGGAATAAGCAAAGCCGATCGAAAAACAAAATCTTCGAGTAAACACTTGATCGCTAGGAAAAGATTCAACTTGATAATTTAACTATAACAATGATACATACACAAGATCACCACCGGGACCCTTCCTTGATCTTGCTTCTAGCTCCGGGAACTCCGACGTGGTCTTCCGGGCAAGGTTCCCACGTCGGCTTGGGAAACCCTAGTCAACTAGCTCGACCCTCTCCTCTCCGAGATGGTATCCCTCTCTTCTCTGCTCCTCGGCGGCCGATGACGAATTGGATCATGCGTGGCTCTCGGTCAGGGGGCTATAAATAGCCCGAATGGCGGCTAGGGCAAAGGAGGGGGCAAACGGGCCCTGGATGGGCCTAGGCCAGCCGGCCAAAGGAGGGGGCAAACGGGCCCTGGATAGGGCTGGGCCGACCAGCCTGGGCCGGCCGGCCTAGGCCCATCCAGGCCCAGCTCGAGGCCTCCTTTGCTCTACGTCGGTTCCCTTGCTTCCTGGATGTTTCCCCTTCTGCATGTAGGTCCATGTGGTCAGTTTCTCTCCGAATTCGGCATAACTCCTTGTCTTGCAAGATTCAGCACTTTTCAGGTTAGGTTCTTGGAGTTTGTCGTCTTCTCGGATCAAGTCCCTGGCTTCTTGGAGTTAAGTTTGCTTCATTGCATGACTTGAACGGGGCTTCAAGGTCTTGTCATAAGGTGCTTGATGAACTTATCCTGAAAGTCTTGCTTTCAACGCTAAAACTCTGCATAAACACTAAACTCCAAAATCGACATGCACACGTGAACTTGTTATACCACGGGGGTTAGTACCAATGGATAAGGTATAAAACTTATGCCAACACCGAAGGTAAACTCATGGCTAGGTTGACGGATTTTCACCGTTGTCGGGGACAGCCCTAGGGGTCCCCTTAAACAATGGGGGAATCCTCACTTAAAACCCACAAAAAGGCCAAAACACAAATCGTCTAACCATGCAGGGAACAGCCCACGCCACAGGGACTCCGACGGCCCATCGAGGTGGCCCACCTAGAGATCCCCTCGAACAGGCTCCGCCTCGTTCGAGGATGCGTGCTCCTTTCGGGCGGGCTCCGCCCCGTCCGAGGGGAGACACTTCCCTCGAGCGGGCTCCGCCCCGCTCGAGGGGTCACCCCCCTCGAGCGGGTTTCGCCTCGCTCGAGGGTACGCCCCGCCCTCGGCCTGGGTCCGCCACGCTCGAGGGCGCTTCTCGCGCGTGCGTTGGCCCCCGTACCTGGGCATTTAACGCCCTGACACCAGGGGGACGGCGCCATCATGCGCACGGGGCTCGTACCCCGGTGCCGCCGCACCAACTCCCCAGGGAGGAGCCCATCCCCGCTACTGTGGGAAGGGACTGTGCGGCGCGGCCGGTGTCAGTCCCGTGACACCGTGCGCACGATCCAGTACGGCTAACGCGCCGAGCCCTCGAAAGGGGGCCGGCGCACCCTCGATTCACTTTCTTGTGACCCTACAGGGTTAGGTGGAGGCGCTAGGCCGGTGGACTGCCATCCCTGCCACTGTAGCGGCGCGGCCGCCGTACCCGCGCGTGCAGGAGCACGCCTGACGCTGTAGCAACAACTCCAGGCCTGTGAAGCACGTCGGGAAGGAACGCCGTTCTGCCAACTCCTGTACTCCGTACAGGCCTGCGTCAGCACCTCTCTCGAGCCTATCAGAGGACATCACGGCCATCCGCTGCTCTCCTACCCTCGAACCGCCACTGTTCGGGTACAAGTCAGGCCATGATGACCGGATCGCTTCAAGGATCGCCCGACGGCCGCCCACTCTACAGCATGCACGTCGCACTTCCCCACGTAGCTAGGTAGCGCGCGCGCATGTAAACCGCCTCCCCTTGATCTATAAAAGGGGGAGCGAACCCCCCCCGCGGGGGGACAAGAGGACACGAGATAGCAGACCACCGAAGCCTCTCACACACACCACGTACTCACTCCTCAATTCTCCCACAACATCTTCAGCCAGGGACTTGGAAGCCTTGCTCCCTCTCCCGTCTTGCTTGTAGCCGCCCCACTACGGCACCCCCGTGCTAAGTAATATAGTGCCTCGAGCACGCCACCTGTCGGACGTACGGCCCCCCTCGGCCGCAACCAGGATAAAACCTTGTGTCACTTGTTCCTTAGCATCGACCATTGAGGGATAGACCTCGGCGCTTTCTACTGGTTAGTGTCGGGACCATATTCCGCACCGACAGTTGGCGCCCACCGTGGGGCAAAGCGAGCGCCTAAGGTCATTTCGCCAACTCCCTCCATGGTGACTCGCACTGAGTACCGTGGTACACGCTACTGCATGGGTAGCTCGGACCCCCTCCCAGCCGGGTTCGAAATCCGCTTCGGGGACCTGAACTTTCAGGCCACGGGGAACGGCTATCTCACGCGCCTCACCAACCGTGAGGAACTCCGCGCACGGCGCCAGGCCAGGTCCGCCCAAGCCCCCGCCGCACGCACGACTCGGTGCGGCGCGCCGCGCAGCACGGATGCCGCGGGTCCATCAACGCCACGACGCCGTCGTCGCTCGGGGCAAAGTGCTCGCGCCGGGCGCGGCTCGAGCGGCGGCAGCCGAGCGCGCCGCCACTCAAAGTGGCGCGCCCACCGTCACGACAACCGCCACCGCCCCAGCAGGACCGCGCGCGGTCTCCGGACCGCGCATCCCCATCGGGTTGCGTGGTGCTACGACGGCCTACAACGCCAACGTCAACACCACGATGCGCCGGGTTCCACCTGGTCGCCACGTCTTCGTTGCCAGGGGTCCCGGCGCCTCAGCAGGAGACGAATCGTCCCTGGGCTCCGTCGACACGCTACCACCCGCCAACCGCCACGGGTACGCGGAGTGGGACTTCTCCGGCGTGCCCCGACCCGGTTGTGTTCCGGCGTTTCCCTAGACGCCGCGGACTACCGGTTCGGCTACTCCGACGACTCCCGAGACGGAGCTACGACCCCGCGCGGGAGTGCTACGCCGTCATCACCAACGACCCGGCCAATGCCGCCGGCGCGGCGGCGCGCGAGACGGGGGAAGTCACGCCCGCCCCCGGGGATCGCCACGCGCGCCGGCCGCGGGGGCCAAGCGCTCCCGCCGGGGCCGACGTCGACGCACAGGCCGGCCCAAGCTCGCGAGCTCGAGGCCAAGCCGGCGGAAGAGTACCGAACGGTGCGGCTACTCCGCGCCTCATTGGCGGGGAGAGGCCTCCGCGCGCGGCGAACGCGCACGGGAGCCGGGCCGACAGTCCGCGACCGCATCAACACCGTCCCGAACGTCGACAACGCGGACGCGCCGCCGCGGCGAGTCAAAAGCTCATCGCCGCCGCGACGCTGCTGCGGGCCATGCCGGCACCCTCGACCCCCCGAGGCTCGAGACCTGCACCGCGAGGTGCAAACTCTCATCGAGCAGGCGGCCGTGCAGCAGGCCGAGAGCTCGGCCTCACGCATCCGCCAACAGGGGGATGCGAGGGGCGACGAAGCTGCGCCGGGAGGAGAACCCTCGGTGCACGCGGGGGGACCGGCGGGGCAACCCGCTGACCAAGGACGCACGCCGGCCAAGGAACGACTCCTTGACGCACGCAGGGCGCTGGACGGTGACGCCCGCAACGTCATCAACGCCAGGCGCACCAGCAAGGCTGACGCACGAGCGGCAAGGGGCTACCACCCTCGACGGGGTGGACGCTACGACAGCGGCGAGGATCGCTCCCCGACGCCGGAACCCCCAGGCACCCGCGTGTTCAGCCGGGAGATCCGCGCGGCAGCGTTCCCCCAACGCTTCCGCCAACCCTCGACTATCGTCAAGTACAACGGGGAGACGGACCCCCGTGTCTGGCTCAACGACTACCGCCTAGCCTGTCAGCTGGGCGGGGCCACCAGTGACGAGGTCATCATCCGCAACTTGCCCCTGCATCTAGGCGACGCGGCCCGGACATGGCTCGAGCACTTGCCCGCTAGCCAGATCCACAACTAGGACGACCTGGTCCACACGTTCGTGGGCAACTTCCAGGGCACGTATGTGCGCCCTGGGAATTCCCCGGGACCCGCGCTCCCCGCACGCGTGAAGCCCGGCGAGTCGCCGCGGGACTTCATACGCGCGCTTTTCCAAGCGCCGCACCGAGCTCCCCGGCCGTAGCGCAATCCGAGATCGTGCATGCCTTCCTCGAGGGCACCACGTGCAGGGACCTCATACGGGAACTAGGACGCAGCCCGCCAGCGGACTCCAACGAGCTGTTCGACATCGCCACCAGCTTCGCTTCCGGAGAGGAGGCCGTGGGGGCAATCTTCGACGGCAAGAAGGGCAAGCGCTCGGAGGACGCGCCCGCGGAGGGCAGCAAGTCCAAGGAGCCGCACTACAACGACAAGCGGGGCAAGAAGGGGAAGAAGCCACGCCGCGAGGCAAGCGAGCAGGGGCGCGACGGCGGCAACGCCGAGGCCCTCGCTGTCGACCCGGCTCGACGGGGCCCTCGACCGGCTCCTCGAGGCCCGGGAGTGTTCGACGACATGCTGAAGAAGCCATGTCCCTACCACAAGACCCCGGTGCACCACACCCTTGAGCAGTGCGATATGCTCAAGAAGTTCTATGGCCGTGCCGCCGCGAAGGAGGCAGAGGCCAAGAAAGACGGAGGCGACGGCGACGCCGGCGGCTTCCCCGCCGTCGAAGAACGCCATCACCTTCAGCCGGGAGGACCACCAGAACCGCATCCCCAACCCGGGCCAGTACCCACTGGTGGTTGACCCCATCATCGGGAACGCCCGGTTCTCGAAGGTCCTCATGGACGGAGGCAGTAGCCTCAACATCCTCTTCGCGCATACATTGCGCCTGATGGGGATCGGGTTAGACCAGCTGCGGCCTAGCACGAAGCCGTTCCATGGCATCGCGCCGGGCAAGCAGGTCCAGCCCCTCGGGCAGATCGACCTGCCAGTCTGGTTTGGCACCCCAAAGAACTTCCGCAAGGAGATCCTCACCTTCGAAGTGGTAGGGTTCAAGGGGGCCTACCACGCTATACTTGGGCGACCCTGTTACGCCAAATTCATGGCGGTCCCCAATTATACTTACCTGAAGATGAAGATGCCGGGACCAAACGGCGTCATCACCGTCGGGTCATCCATCGAGCACGCGTTCGACTGCGACGTCGAGTGCGTGGAACACGCAGAGGCACTGGCGCTGGACGAAGCGCTGGTGAACACGCTGGAGAAGATGGTCAACGAAGACCTCGACCCCGCCGCCAAGCATGCCGGCACTTTCGAGGCTGCGGAGCAGACCAAGGGGGTCCCCCTCGACCCCCTCGGCCCCCGAGGGCAAGGCGTTGAGGGTCGGCTCCACCCCTCGACCCCAAATAGGAAGCAAGTGCTCGTCGACTTCCTTCGCGCCAACGCCGACATCTTCGCGTGGGAGCCCCTCGGATATGCCAGGCATTCCGAGGGAAGTCGCCGAGCACTCCCTTGACATCCTGCCAAACGCCCGCGCGTGCGGCCAGCGAGCCGGCCGCGCCGCTTCGACGAGGAGTGGCGACGGGCAATCGGAGCGGAGCTGCGGAAGCTCCTCGAGGCCGGATTCATCAAGGAAGTGTTCCACCCTACGTGGCTAGCTAATCCCGTGCTTGTAAAGAAAAAGAATGGGAAGTGGCGGATGTGTGTGGACTACACTAGTCTTAATAAAGCATGTCCTAAAGTTCCTTTTCCTTTGCCACGCATTGATCAAATCGTTGATTCAACGGCCGGGTGCGAATTGCTCTGTTTCCTTGATGCCTATTCCGGATACCACGAAATAAAGATGAAAGAGTCCGACCAGCTCGCGACCTCGTTCATCACACCATTCGGGACGTTCTGCTACGTCACGATGCCATTTGGCCTCCGAAACGCGGGTGCAACATACCAGCGCTACATGCAGCACGTTTTTGGGGATCACATCGGGCGAACGGTCGAAGCATACGTGGACGATATCGTCGTGAAGACCAGGAAGGCGGACGACCTGGTCGGCGACCTCGCTGTCGCGTTCGGCACCGCCACGGGCCAATGGGGTCAAGCTAAACCCCGAAAAATGTATCTTTGGAGTGCCGCGAGGCATGCTCCTAGGATACATCGTCTCCCAGCGGGGAATCGAGGCCAACCCTGAAAAGGTCGCGGCCCTCGAATGGATGGGTCCGATCCGGGACCTCAAAGGGGTGCAGAAGGTGTTGGGGTGCCTAGCCGCCTTGAGCCGCTTCATCTCGCGGCTCGGTGAGAAGGGCCTGCCCCTCTATCGCCTCCTCAAAAAGCACGAGCGCTTCTCCTGGACCACCGAGGCCCAGGATGCGCTTAACAAATTGAAGGCGTCCCTAACGCACGCCCCGGTCCTCACGCCACCGCAAGACGGCGAACCCATGCAGCTCTACGTAGCCGCAACCACCCAGGTGGTCAGCGCCGTGATCGTCGTGGAGCGCATGGAGGAAGGGCACGCCTTGCCTGTACAGCGGCCGGTCTACTACGTCAGCGAGGTCCTATCAGACACGAAGACGCGCTACCCCCAGGTTCAGAAGTTGCTGTACGCAGTAGTCCTTGCGCGGCGCAAGCTCCGCCACTACTTCGAGGCCCATCCCGTCACGGTGGTTTCTTCCTTCCCGCTAGGAGAAATCATCCGCAACCCCGACGCCGCGGGAAGGATCGCCAAGTGGTCCGTGGAGCTAATGGGTGAAACGCTCGCCTACGCCCCGCGCAAGGCCATCAAATCGCAAATCCTGACAGATTTCGTTGCTGAGTGGACGGACACGCAGCTGCCGCCCCCACAAATCCAGGCAGAGTGTTGGACTCTGTTCTTCGACGGCTCAGTGATGAAAACAGGAGCAGGTGCGGGCCTGCTCTTCGTGTCACCCCTCGGGGAGCACATGCGCTACGCAGTGCGCCTCCACTTCCCCGCGTCCAACAATATGGCCGAATACGAGGCCCTTCTCTGCGGCCTCAAAATCGCCATTGAGTTGGGCGTCAAGCGCCTCGACGTGCGGGGGGACTCGCAGCTCGTGATCGATCAAGTCATGAAGAACGCGAGCTGCCATGATGACAAGATGGAGGCCTACTGCAAGGCCGTGCGGGCCCTCGAGGACAAGTTCTACGGCATTGAGCTCAACCATGTACCCCGCCGGTACAACGAGGAGGCAGACGAACTGGCCAAGATTGCGTCCGGGCGGATCACCGTTCCCCCGAACGTCTTTGCGCGCGACGTCTCGCAACCCTCGGTCATCTTCGAGCCCTACCCCTCGAGTCACAACGAGCCCTCGGGGGCTCCCTCGAATCCAGCGGGTACGGAACCCATGGATGAGGACCCCTCGAACGAGGCGTATGTGCTCTCCCTCCTCGAGGGGTACGGCTCCCACGAGGTCGACGTGATGGACATCGAGCCGGCTCCTGTCCAAGTGGATTGGCGGGAGAAATACATCGCCCGGATCGCTCGAGGGGAACTCCCCGCGGACCGGCCGCGGCCGAGCGCATTGCCGGGATGGCCAAATTGTTCACCCTCGTCGACGGCGAGCTGTACAAGCGCGCGCCTCCGCATCCTACAGCGGTGCGTGCCCATCCCCGAGGGGCGCGAGCTCCTACGGGACATCCACGCGGGGATCTGTGGCCACCACGCCGCACCCCGCACCCTCGTCGGCAACGCGTTCCGCCAGGGCTTTTACTGGCCCACCGCGATCTCGGACGCCAGCGAGATCGTGCGCACCGCGAAGGGTGCCGCTCTACGCCCGCAAGTCCAACCTTCCCGCTCACGCCCTACAAACCATCCCCGTGACATGGCCATTCGCCGTGTGGGGGCCGGGACATCGTCGGGCCCCTGCGGAAGGCGCCTGGGGGCTTCACCCACTTGCTTGTCACAATCGACAAGTTCTCCAAGTGGGTGGAGGTGCGCCCCATCATGAACCTAAGGGCTGAGCAGGCGGTGACATTCTTCACCGACATCGTCTACCGCTTTGGAGTGCCAAACTCCATCATCACAGACAATGGGTCCCAGTTCACGGGCCGAAAGTTCTTGGAGTTCTGCGACAAGTTCCACATCCGTGTGGATTGGGCGGCCGTGGCACACCCACAGACCAACGGCCAAGTGGAGCGTGCCAACAAGATGATCCTACAGGGCCTTAAGCCCGGTAATTTTCGAACGACTCAACAAATCCGGCGAAAATGGCTCCAAGAACTACCGAGCGGCCGTGTGGAGCCTAAGGACCACCCCAAGCGAGCCACCGGTTCACCCCGTTTTTCCTAGTCCACGGCGCGGAGGCCGTCCTCCCCACGGACTTAGAATACGGGTCGCCCAAGGTTCGAGGCTACAACGAGGATGCTAACCGGCCGAGCCCGCGAGGACTCGCTGGACCAGCTGGACGAGGCACGCCTCGTAGCCTTAATGCATTCCGCGAGGTATCAACAGTCCCTAAGACGCTACCAAGCACGCAAGATACGTCGACGGGATTTCAGCGAGGGGGATCTGGTCCTAAGGCTACGCCAAGATAACCGAGGGCGCCACAAATTATCGCCCCCGTGGGAGGGACCCTACGTCGTGGTGAAGGTACTCAAGCCGGGCACGTACAAGCTGGCCAACGAGGACGGTGAAAAGCTCACCAACGCTTGGAACATCCAACAGCTACGTCGCTTCTACCCTTAGCTAGGATTTTCCAAGTACTTTTCGTTGTAAAATCACATGGCCAACGCCCCAGTTGGTGACAACTATGTAAATGCTTCAAGTCTAACGGAAAGGATAACTCGGCTTTCCCCTGAAACCCAAGTTACCCTCGGGGGCTAATGCGGGGGGCACCCCCCCCCAAATGGTCCCATTTTTTGCGCAAAAATAAAAACAACTCACACGCGCTAAGTTTGCTTTCTACTTCGACTACGAGCAACGATTCGAACAGGGTGCAGGCGGCCCAGCGGGAGGAGCGTGCGAGCCAGAGATAGCCTACGCCGCGTGGATATGGCCCTTCTCTCTCGCCTCCAACCCGACGGGCCCCCGCCGAAAATCGAACTCCCCTAACTAGAATCTACTCAGGAAGAAGGAGAAACAAAAAGCGTGATAAACAAACAACTTCATTACAGCAAATGTTTATATCCAAGAACAACTTGTTCATTTACAAAAGGCCACGAGGCCACAGTACTGATACACATCAAAACGGGCCTGGTGCCCAACTGCTTTCAGGCGGAAGGAGCGGCAGCGTCAGTGGCGTCCGAGAAGAGGAACTCCTCGAAGGCTTCGGCGAGCGACCCGGCGGCGTCGGCGGCGAGCGCATCCACGCGCTCCATCGCTACCTCGTCCTCGACACCCTCGGGGACGACGTAGCCCTCCGCCAGCGCCTCGAAGTTGACCTCGTAGTGGGACCGCACCACTCCGAGGGCCTTCTGGACGCCCAGATGCAGCGCTCAGTGCATCCGCTCGGAGACGTGGCCGCCAAGGGCACGCACGGCCGGCCGCCGAGCCGCCGCCACGCGCTTCGCCCTCCTCCACGGCGCGGCAGGTTTCGAGGGCCGCGCCACGCAGCCTCCCCGGCAGCCCGCTCGGAGGAGTTGTAGGAAGCCTGCAACGCCTCGGCTCGCTCAGCCGCGTGCCCCAAGACGGTGCGCAAGCCTGGAATCGCCAGGACGAGAAAGAAATCAGAAAAGGGGACGCGAGCCCTCAAACGGAAAAACCAACAAGGCAAGAGTCAAACGATGGCTCACCTTCGACCTGCTTCCTCTCCATCTCGAGGGCGCAGCGCTCGGCCTCGACCGCCAGCTCGAGGCGCTTGACGGCCTCGCTTTGCTCCCTGAGGGCCATCTCCAGATTGGCGTTGGTGATGCTGAGCACAATCACCTCGCCCTCAACCTCGGAGAGCTTGGCGTCTCGAGCCGCCAAGGTCTTCCGCGACACCTCGTGGGCGGCACGCTCTTGCTCCAGCGCTGCACGGGCGTCGACGAGGGCGACCTCGCTCCCCGCCGGAGCCGCCCCTCGGCCCCTTGGCGAGCGGTGCGCTCCTCGCCGGAGCTGCCCCTCGGCGGCCACGAGGGCCGCGGTCTTGGCGTCAAGGGCGGCCTTCGGGTCGTCGGCCTCCTTGGCGCGTCGCTCCCGGCCGCGCGCCCGCCTCCCTCGCCCCCGGCGCCGCTGCGCCCGCGCCCCCTCAAGCGACGAACGAAGCTCCCGGGTTTCGGCGCGGACGGTAGCCACCTCCGCCTCCCGCTTGGCGGCCCGGCGTCCCCCGTCTTCTCCAAGTCCGAGCGCGCGTGCCACAGCGCCTCATCACGGTCGATGAGGGCTGCGCGCACCCGCTCGAGGCTCGAGCGGCGCGCCGTGTCCTGCCTCAAGCTCTCGGGGAGCTCGTCAGGCCAGGCCAAGGCCCGGTACGCCAGCCAGCTATCCGGGGACCTGAGAGCGTCAGCAAGCGCGTCGAAAGCGCCACACCGCTCATGGAGCTGGTGGACCTCGGTGTTCACCCGGTCGAACGCATCGTACTTGTCGTGGGCGCGGCGCTCGAGCTCCTGGCATCCACACACCAAATATTCGTAAGCACTACGGCACGAAAGCAGCACACGAAGATAAGAGCAAGAATGAAACGAGTGACGACACCCTACCTGGAAGACGCGCCATGCGGGGCCGCCATGGACCTGCAACGCCTCAGACAGCGCACGATCGAGCGTGGCGCCGTGGCGCCGGAGCTCGCCCCAGAGCTCCTGCTCCCCCCTGGTGTCGGCGAACTCTGGGGGATCGTCGACGGCCCCCTCTACTCGAGGCGGGGCGGCGGCGTGGGAGGACGAGGCCTCGGCGCCGTGTCCTCGACCCCCTACCACCATGTGACCCTCGTGCCGCCTCACGAGGGCCCCCTTCTGGAGTTCGGGGAATTCGTGGGCCAGCGGCCCACTGATTCCACCCAGGAGGCAGGGAGTCGTCCGAGACCTCCACCACCTCCGCCCCCGCGGGCCGCCGGCGGCGCCGCCGCTTGTGCCGCCTCCACCGGCGCCCCCACTTGCGCCTCGCGGCCGCGGCGCCCCGGCACGCGCCGCGGCCATCACCTCTCGGCCGTGCCGCCACATCCACGGGCGCCGCCACAGGTTGCGCCCCGCTCCGCTTCCTCTGCGGCCGGCGCCGCGGCGGCCGCGCCTCCGCAGCAACGGCCTCCGCGGGCCGCGCCTCCACCACCGCCGCCGCCGCGGCCCTCGCGCCCCCACGATAGCCGGCGCCGGCCGCTCCTCGCCGACCGCAGGGCGCCCCGCGGCGGGGCGATCCGCCGGCCGAAGCCTCGAGGCCTCCGCCGGACCTCGCAGCTCTCGCCCGCCGCCGCCGTGCTCGCCCCCCGCCCGTGACGGCCTCAACGAGCGCCGCCGGGGTGGGAATGGATGTGTCCGTCCTCGGCACCTTGGCCGGTGCGAGAGGGGGCACGGTTGGCACCACCGCGCGAGGCACGGACGGAGGATTAGAGCGCCCGGGACATCAACAAATCGAACCAAGCAAAAGGACGAGCTCCTTACCTCGAAGAGGAAAAGGCCCATTTCCTCTTCCTCGAAGCCTCAGCGGATGAGGCCGGTGCGGTCGGCGCGCCGCCGCCGCGCCTTCGACGGCGCCGCCGCGCGCGCGAGGAGCGCCCGCCCGTGCGGTCGCGCCCGACGCCGCGCCCTCGCGAAGGCGCCGCCGCGCGCGCGGGCCCACTCGCCCCGCGTGCGGGCCACACTCGCCGTGGCGCCCCCGACGACGCCGCCGCGCGCGCGCACGCTTGCCCCGCGCGCGCGCGCGCTCGCCCCGCGCGCGGGCACGCTCGATGCGCGCACAGCGCCCTCGCCGCGCTCGCCTCGTGGCGCGCGCGCGGCACCCCCCCCCGCGCGCGCCGTCCCCTATGTCGATGGCCCCCGGCGCGGCGCCGTTGCGTCCGCCCCCAGGCGACGCCGCCCTCGCCGCCGGCGCCGGCTCGGCGAGGGTGGCGCAGTCGCCACCGTCGAGGGGCCCTCCCCCTCGCCCTCTTCCTCTTCGTCCTCCTCCGAGGACGAGTAGTCTTCGGTCCCCGGGGGAGGAGAGCCCCAACTCCTCACGCCGCCGCACTCCGAGGCCCGCCGGCCGCGGCGTGCTTGAAGTCGCCTCGCGCGCTCCCTCCCGCGCGCGCCGCCCGCTCCCCGCTGGCCGCCGGCCGCGCCGCCCGGCCAAGCGCGCGGGAGTCGGGGGTGGGCGGAACGGACTTGGCGATGGTGAAGTTCACCAGCTGCACACAGGAGCGACAATGGCGCGTCAGGAGACAGAAGCAAGACCAAGAACCAAAACAAAATTAAGAGCCAAACTCACCAGCGGGCCGGTGGGGAGCATCTCGAGGTCCCATGGGGTCCGACCCGCAGGCGGCGGCACCCGGGTGTCGACGGCGCTCCGCGCCCGGGTGAGCGCGTACGACCGCTCGAGGGGCGTCGAGAGCATCCGCGACCTCGCCAGGTCGACGGGGTTGGCCGCCTCTGTCATCTCGAAGATGCAGAGCGGCCTCTCCATCAACGGCACGATCCGCCTGTGATGAAGGAAGGCGAGGACGCCCATCACGTTCAGCCCCATCGCCGCCAGGCGCTGCAGGGCGGCCAGGACCGACTCCTGCCGCCTCCGATGCTGGACTGTGGACACCCCGTAGCCCCAGGAGTCAGGCCTCTCCTTGAACACCCGACCGGTGTAGGGGGAAGGCCGGGCTCGGCGTTGCGCAAGTAGAACCATCCCCGCTCCCAGCCGGCGTTGTTCGTCGTCATGGTGCAGGGGATGTAGACGTCCTTGAATTGCCCTCGCAGGGCAAGCGACATCCCGCCGGCGCGCACCGCGCGGCGGGTCCTCGGCTCCGTCGTGGGCTGCGTGAAGAGCTCGCGCGCGAAAAGGTGAACCCGCAGCTCCCGCTTGGGCGGGGATCCCCGGGTACCCTTCGCAGACGCCCACGAATGTGGCCGCCTGCGAAATCACATTGGGGGCGAAGTTGTGCAGCTCCACCCCGTAGTGGTGGCACATCGCCCGCATGAAGGTGCTCGCCGGCGCGTTGAAGCCTCGCTCGTGGTAGCGGGTGAAGCTGACCACATAGCCCTCCGGCGGGTTGGGCGCTCGGTCCACCGCCGGCGGCACTATCCACTCCGCCGGACGTCCGTCTTCGTTGGCCGCCCGGTGGCGGCGGCGACCGCTCGCCGAGGGCCGGCCCGGGTCACCGTCGACCTCTCCCAAGCGTACGGCTCCCGGGATCGTGAGGGGAGGGCCGAGGCGGCGCCATGAAGAAGGCAAAGGAAAGCAGGAGCGGAGGACAAGGAACGGAAGAAAAGCTCTAACGGCGACACCGCACCGGTGGCAAGAGCGAGACGAAGACGAAGGGGCGGAGACCGAAAATGGTGAGGCGTTAAGGTAAAAAACCGCCGTCTCCTCCTCCCCCTCGGATTTATAAGCCGACGGCGAGCTCTCCGGAGCGGATGCCCCGCTCGCACTAACTGGCAGGGGAATCTTCCCTTCACGCCGACGGACGGGCCCCACCACGACCGCAACGGCCACATCACTACGGGCGGGCCATCATCACGGCGAAGACCCGCGGGGACCGAAGCGAAGCCGTCCACGTCCGCCCCCGCCACGCCGCCCACTACGCGCGCGCGCGGCCGCGGTGCCTAAAAAGACGCGCCCGCGCCGCAAAACCTCGGCCTCGACTGCGAGGCATTTAATGGCCGGGTCCCTTGCCAAGCAAGGAGAACCCTCGAGCGGGGCGAGCCCTCGGCTCAAAACGAAAACAACCCTCGATGGGATATCAACGTGAGAAGGCCGCCCGGGACCTGCTTGATGTAAAGCAGGCACAGTGGGTACCCATGCCACGTAAAACCCTCGAGCGGCACGAGCCCTCGGCTCAAAACAAAAACAGCCCTCGATGGGATATCGACGTGAGAAGGCCGCCCGGGACCTGCTTGATGTAAAGCAGGCACCGCGGGTACCCATGCCACGTAAAACCCTCGAGCGGCACGGGCCCTTGGCTCAAGATGATGTCAGCCCTCGAAGGGACATCGACGTGAGAAGGTCACCCGGGGCCTGCTTGATATAAAGCAGGCACCGCGGGTACCCATGCCACGTAAAACCCTCGAGCGGCACGAGCCCCTGGCTCGAGACAATATCAATTCTCCCGAAAGGGGCACATACGCTGTGCTACCAACCAGCGCCTCGAGAACTGGCTCGCCCAGACCCCTCGACGGCCGCAGACGCGAAAAGACGGGGCCGCCCAGGCGCCACCCCGCACGGCCCTACTGATCAGAGGTCCGAAGCCTGACCCTCGATGGGTTCGAACAGGCGCCTCAGATCGCACAGTTTGGGACGACGAGGGCACGCGTATTCGAGCCTTTCCTCGAGCCCGTCGGCTCGAGGGTGCCCCACATGTTGTGTTCGAGAGCCAGCGAGGGCGCCTAGCCGGGGATCCCACCGAGGGAGAGCTTCCGCGCCCTCGGTCCCTAGCGAATGGGACCGAGCCCCACCTAGCAAACCCACGCAAGTGCTTCCATGGACATGTCTCCGGACCGCGCAGCCTACCCTTATCGAACGGGGCATGGACGTCCACTTGAACCACCTGCTACCAGCTCGAAGAGGAATCCGCAATTCGCGACCCGCTCGATGGGAGTTGCAGAGACCTCACCCTCCGTCCCACGGAGGGACGGCGAGGGCGCGTTAAAAAACAAGTCGCCAAGCTCTACCCGATCGCCTCGAACGGGCCAAGGCTCGGGGGCTTGACGCACGGCTACACCTCCTTGAAATTGCACCCGCCGGAGACAGCGCCAGCAGCGCGTGCACCCCCGAAGCCGGCTGAAACACCGCCGATGCCGGTTGGAATATGTGCCACGCCCTCTGACCAAAATTCTCGCGGCTAACCCCTGCAGAAGCACCCACACTCCTGCAGGGCTTCGGGGGCTAGACCCGCGGGTCCGCTGACGCGGCCCCACGGAAAGCGTTCGCAGAACAAGGAGGGAAGAACGTCCTATCAGTAGGTTCCAGCATCTGCGGGAGCCTCAATGGCAAACCCACAGATGCTCGGGGGCTACTGTCGGGGACAGCCCTAGGGGTCCCCTTAAACAATGGGGGAATCCTCACTTAAAACCCACAAAAAGGCCAAAACACAAATCGTCTAACCATGCAGGGAACAGCCCACGCCACAGGGACTCCGACGGCCCATCGAGGTGGCCCACCTAGAGATCCCCTCGAACAGGCTCCGCCTCGTTCGAGGATGCGTGCTCCTTTCGGGCGGGCTCCGCCCCGTCCGAGGGGAGACACTTCCCTTGAGCGGGCTCCGCCCAGCTCGAGGGGTCACTCCCCCTCGAGCGGGTTTCGCCTCGCTCGAGGGTACGCCCCGCCCCCGGCCGGGGTCCGCCACGCTCGAGGGCGCTCCTCGCGCGTGCGCTGGCCCCCGTACCTGGGCATTTAATGCTCTGACACTAGGGGGACGGCGCCATCATGCGCCCGGGGCTCGTACCCCGGTGCCGCCGCACCAACTCCCCAGGGAGGAGCCCATCCCCGCTACTGTGGGAAGGGACTGTGCGGCGCGGCCGGTGTCAGTCCCGTGACACCGTGCGCACGATCCAGTATGGCTAACGCGCCGAGCCCTCGAAAGGGGGCCGGCGCACCCTCGATTCACTTTCTTGTGACCCTACGGGGGTTAGGGTGGAGGCGCTAGGCCGGTGGACCGCCATCCCCGCCACCGTAGCGGCGCGGCCGCCGTACCCGCGCGTGCGGAGGCACGCCCCCGACGCCGTAGCAACAACTCCGTGCCCGTGAAGCACGTCGGGAAGGAACGCCGTTCGCCAACTCCCCGTACTCCGTACAGCCTCGCGCGCGCACCTCTCTCGAGCCTATCGTAGGACATCACCGCCATCCGCCGCCCTCCTACCCTCGAACCGCCACCGTTCGGCACAAGTCGAGCCATGATGACCGGATCGCTGCAAGGATCGCCCGGACGGCCGCCCACTCTACAGCATGCACGTCGCACTTCCCCACGTAGCTAGGTAGCGCGGCGCGCATGTAAACCGCCTCCCCCTTGATCTATAAAAGGGGGAGCGAACCCCCCAGCCGCAGGGGACAAGAGGACACGAGATAGCAGACCACCGAAGCCTCTCACACACACCACGTACTCACTCCTCAATTCTCCCACAACATCTTCAGCCAGGGACTTGGAAGCCTTGCTCCCTCTCCCGTCTTGCTTGTAGCCGCCCCACTACAGGCACCCCCGGTGCTAAGTAATATAGTGCCTCGAGCACGCCACTGCTGGACGTACGGCCCCCTCGGCCGGAACCAGGATAAAACCTTGTGTCACTTGTTCCTTAGCATCGACCATTGAGGGATAGACCTCGGCGCTTTCTACTGGTTAGTGTCGGGACCATATTCCGCACCGACAACCGTCAACACCAGGCCGCCGCTCACGAGAAGGCGGCACTTGAAGCGAGGGTGTCGGAGCTGGAGTGTGACTTGGGGACGGCCACGACAGACTTAGCAACGACGGGCCGCTAATTCTCCCAAGTTATGAACCTGCTTCAGGTGGCCACAGAGGAGGCGACGCAGCTGTGTGATAACAAAGCGAAGTTGTCGCAGGACCTTGATGGTAAGTCACGTGATCCCTTCCTCTCCTTACTCGGTTCGCCGCTTGCTCCATATTGGATCCGGATTCATTGTCCGTGGTTGCAGGGGTGCGCGTGATCCACACCGGGATAGTTGTGAAGCTGGCGGCAGTCAAGCAGGAGTGGAACGCCGCTGTCCTTAAGGTCATCGAGAAGGAGGGCGCCATCAGGCGCTTGTCAGAGCAGCTTCAGAGTGAGTGTCCAGCTTTTGGTTCCGTCTTCTCCTCTTCTTCGCGAGCCTACCATGACTTCCCGTCCTTGATTGTTTTTCAGAGGTTCAGACGGAGTTGGAGCAATCTCGAGTGTCCCGGGAGCAGGATGCAACCGCCCTGAGCCAGGCCCAGGATGCTCAGCGCAAGTCGGATGCCATCAGCGAGAAGGTCATTGGAGACATCGCCAAGCTCGGGAGGGCGATGAGCTCAGCCATGGCCGGGCTCGACGTGTCGCTGGGACCGATGACGCCCGAGACGTTGATCGAAGAGGTCAGGCACCTTCCTGGCCTGGTGCGAGATCTTGAGTTGTAGACGGCCCGTCGCTCGGTGCACCGGGTCCTCGCCATGATCGAGTCGCCCTATCAAGGGCTGGATCGCACGGCGTTGAGTGGCGGCTGGGCACCGAGTATCTCCGACGACCAATGTGATGAATTGGAGGAAGACTGCACCGCCTTCGCTCGCGACATGGCCGACGCCGCTCTGAAGGACCTAGAGCTGATGCCACAAGATAAACCAGAGGACCCAGCAATTTCCAGGCCCTAAAATTAAATGCACCATGAACTTTTATTGTAATAATTCGAAAAAGTATGCCTACCGAGCGTGTAGCTAAGCACTTCATTCGAGTTGTATTATTCCCCGATCGTTGTTGAGCGCTCGAGGAAGACTGCACAACACACAGTCGGACTTAGGGAACCGAAATGGTCAAGCCGTACTCTGGAGCCACGAAGGCGTAGGAGTCGGAAGGCATGGCCTCTTCAATCCTCTAAGCGTAATCGTTTGTTCACAGCCCCCGAGAACTCGAATGGTTCGGGAGATAACTTGTCGAGATTTTGTTTGTGAAAACATTTTTTCGGACTGGAGCCCTAGCGGTCACTCGAGTACTTTTGAAAAGAGATCGGATGAAGACTGGGAACTAGAGGAGTACTCACAAGTCTTTGCGTTGTAGCTGAGGGGGCGTAAGCGCCAGGAGCTTTGAACGAATAGCAACCCGTCATTCCACGCAAGCCATCATCTTTTCTTTTCGCGAGATTGAGTTTCTGTCAAAAAACCTCTCGCGCGTGCGATTGGTCTCAACACAATTGTCGGGATTTTTTGAAAAATTTCGTAAAAACAAGGAGTGCATCGTGCCCTTGGTAGCCCCCGAGCAGGGAGCGTCTTTGCCTTGGTGCAAAGACGCTCTCTGCTCAGCCTCAAACGTTGTCGCAAACATGTGAACACAGCCAAAGATAAGTTCGGAACTCGGAGACATGTGAACAAGGCATGTAACATCTATTTATTGTGTAAGAGGTTTGGACATTTACTCAAGGATAAAATGGGTGCAGGTGCTCGATGTTCCATGCATTGGTGACGACCATCCCGTCCTCGTACGGGATCTTGTATGTCCCTGGTCGGAGCACCTCGTGGATGATGAACGGCCCCTCCCAAGGTGGCGATAGCTTGTGCCTGTCCTTGCTGCCTTGAACTCATCGGAGCACGAGGTCCCCGACGTGGAACTCGTGTGGGCGCACACTGCGCTCGTGGTAGCGCCGTAACGCCTACTGGTACTTGGCGCTCCGCAGCAACGCCACGTCGCGTGACTCGTCAAGTTGGTCGATCGCGTCCTCGAGCACGACTTGATTGCCCTCTTTGGTGTAAGCCTGTACTCGCGGGCTGCCATAGTCGATGTCCGTGGGCAAGACCGCCTTGAAGCCATGCACCATGAAGAAAGGCGTGAACCCCGTGGCCCGGCACGGTGTGGTGCGCAGACTCCACAACACGGACGACAGCTCAGCTACCCATCTTGCTCGAAACTTGTCGAGCCGCTTCAAAATTCGTGGCTTCAAGCCTTGCAGGATCATACCATTCGCCCTCTCGACTTGCCCGTTCGTATTCGGCTGGGAAACAGCGGACCAGTCCACACAGATGTGGTTGTCATCGCAGAAGTTGAGGAATTTCTTCCCCGTGAACTGGGTGCCATTGTCGGTGATGATCGTGTTGTATGCCGAAGCGATAGATGATGTCGGTGAAGAATGAAACCGCCTCCTCAGAGTGGATGTTGACGATGGGTCGGGCCTCGATCCACTTCGAGAACTTGTCGACCGCTACGAGAAGGTGGGTGAAGCCCCCGGGCGCTTGTCGGAGTGGACCCACCATGTCGAGGTTCCAGATGGCGAAAGGCCACGTGATGGGGATCGTTTGCAACACTTGCGCCGGGAGATGAGTTTGTCGAGCGTAGAATTGGCACCCTTCACAACACCGCACGATGTCCTTCGAGTCGGCGACCGCTGTGGGCCAGTAGAAGCCTTGTCAGAAAGCTTTCTCGACAAGTGTTCTCGGACCGGCGTGGTGACCGCAGTGCCGGCATGTATTTCCTACAACAGCTCGGGGCCTTGATCCCCGAGGATGCACCGCATAAGTATGTCGGCTGCCCCGCGCTTGTAGAGTTCGCCGTCGATGAGGACGAAAGCTTTTGCTCGATGGGCAATGCACCGAGCTTCCGTCTGATCGGAGGGGGGCTTCCCCTCGACTAGCCACTCGAGGAGGGAAAACGCCAGTCGGGATCTTCAAGGTTCACTTCTTGCGGCTGATCAATCACCATGACCTCGGGCTCCGGCTCCTCGGGTGGCTTCTCGCCTTCTGTTGACGGTGAATTTCCGTCAACCTAGAGTACTTGTTATACATTGGTTTTGATTATGATTTGCAACTAACCCGCCACTAGGCATACTAATGATATAACAAGTTCACACTTGCATGTCGATTTTGGAGTTTGTTGTTTACGCAGGAAATCTACGCTAAAGAGGAGACTTTCGGGATAATTTCATCAAGCACTTCAAGAGAAGATCATGAAGCCCGTCACAAGTCAAGACACGAAGTGAACAAGACTCCAAACAACCCAAAGACTGAAGCATCAACACGCAAAACTCGGGGACTTGGATGTTTACCAACGGGATCAACTCATCCCGAGAGATATTCTCAGCACTCGGACAGCATGATCTTTCGGTACAGATTCGAAGGCTTAAACGGTCTTAAATGGCAAAAGTTTGACTACCAAAGTTGTGGGCCTCGACGATACCTTCGATTTGGACATGTGGAAGGCCCAATTTGGATAAGGGAGCTAGGAGATATGGCCCCCGAAATCCCTGCTGCGCAGTCAGTCCGAAATCAGAACAGATTATCTTCCAAGGCCGATTTGGTGATCTTATCTTCGTTTTTAAGGAAAGAAATGAATACCAAAGTTGAAGATAATTTCGTGGCACACAACCTGGACACCGAATTTGCATTATTTGGAGTCCATACGTGGGAGATATGGCCCTGGAAAAGAAGGACTGCGAATCAGGAAAATCTGGCTGATTTTATGGAAACCAAGTTTGCTTCTCTCCCAAGGAGGATTTCGTGCAAGGCAAGGGGGAGCACGCCCAAAGGCACCCCAAGGACATAAATACAACTCTCTAGGCGCCCCAAGATGGACCCATCGAACAAATCATCCTGCCGACGCCAATCACCAGAACACCGCCGCCGCAAGATGAGGGAGAGAGTTAGATGAGCTCGTCGCAAGGATCAACGCCGGCGGAGAGAAGGAAGCAAGAGGAGGACTCCAAGCCGCTGGCCTAGGGGTGTTCCCAAGCTCCATCGCCGCCATCTTCATCGACGACGTTCTCCGAGTCTCCATCACCCCTATGTGCTTCAATCCGTGTAAGATGATGGGGTAATGTCTCCGTTCATCCCTAGGATTAGATGGATACATGCTATGTGATCGCTACTCGATTTGTGGTTTCAATCTATTGTTTTCATGTTGATGATGCTTTGATGATTAAGGTTAGCTACCATGTTTTTCGGGCGTATGATATCCGCTACTCCCATAGATTCCATCAACATACCGTGTCCATCATAGGTCTAGTCACGAATACCTTCGCGTAGTGACGACGAGAGGAGGGAAAGGGCGAAACCGTGGTCACAACCCCCCGTAGATTGGTTCACCGCTTTCGTGTAGTAGATGCATACCATGTTATCCTAGATCCTAGGGAGGGAACGCTTATCTTTCTTGCTCACTCTCTTGTGTTTACCCCTTTACCATCTAGTTTAACCCTAGATTTGTTTGATCAACTTAACTTAGATTAACTTAGGTTAGATTGTCTTTACCTTTAGATTAATACTCTTTCAAAGGTTTTCCATTCAACTAGATTAGTGCTTGGTTAAGCGCTAGCAATCCCCTTGCTCCGCGGATTGACAAGAACCTTGGGAATCCCGTGGTGAAAAAGGTGTAGGTCCGTACGCTTGCGGATCGTAGGTGGATACGAGTTTTATCCGTCAACAAGCCCCTTTTTCTGGCGCCGTTGCCGGGAGCAAGCCGCTTGCTACGTTTAATCTAGTATTAATTTTGTTGATTACTAACACCTAACCCTTATTTTCTAAAAAAAAGAAAAAAAAATCTTTTTTGTTTTTCTTTCTACTTTTTTTGTGCCTAGATGGATTTGTTCACCTCACCATTGGAAGACGAAGAGATGTCGCTAAGGGAGCTAGCAATGCCGTCAATGGAAGACATTGCGATGCAAAAATCAGATTTGACGTTTGCTACAACCCACTATGAAGTGAAGCCTGGAATCATCAAGTTAGTGGCGACAAAACCATTTAGAGGATTGGAGGATGACAACCCATATAGACACATTAAGGAATTCACGATGTTATGCAACACGGTGCAACAAAAAGAAGTTCCGGCCGCTTGGTTCAAGTGGAATCTTTTTCCATTCTCTCTCGAAGATGAAGCGCGAAGATGGTACACACTTGCGTCCATTGAAGCAAAAGGAAATTGGGATGAGCTAGTGAAGAAGTTTCTTTTGAAGTTCTTTCCCATAAGCAAGGTCCAAGACTTAAGGAGGCAAGTGCTCACTTTCAAGCAAGGAGAGGATGAAGGAATTGATGAAGCATGGGACCGATTTAATGAACTACTTGAGCAAGGCCCGAACTTGGGATTTTCCGAGTGACTTGATGTTGCATACCTTTTATTTTTCACTAACCCCTAACTCGTCTCGTTTTGTAAGCATGTGTGCAGGCGGTGCTATAATGGATAAAACAATTAGTGAAGCCGCACAAATCTTACAAATGATAAGCAACGGACAAAGAACAATACGAGATTGGCAAAGATGTTGTCGAGAGGAGAAAAATGACAAAAGCAAGCCCAAGGTGCTTGCTGAAATTTCTGAAAAAGATGAACCGGAGGTCAAGGAAGATGAACCGACCATTCAAGAAATTGAAGATCCACTTCCCAAGGTAAGAGAAGTCATTTCGGATGTTAAAAGTGTTGAAACTAACATGAATGTAGGCCGAAGTATGTGGAATGCTAGACCATTGGCGGAATTCAAGCAATCCGGTTGGGTTCAAGTTGATTTCGCCCCACTAATCAACTACCGAAGGAAGGAGGAACGCCGACACGTTGCCAAACTAATTGAAGATATATTTGATCAAGAGATGAGTGGAGAGTCGATCCAAAAGATGTTTGAAGAAGAAAGAGAAGAAGGAGATGAAGAATGGATCGACCGGTTTGACAACTCAAAGATTTATGATGAAGGAAGAGAAGAGTACAACCGTGATGAGCCTAGTGACTCAAAGGATAAATGGGAGGAGATAGGACTCAAGCTAGATGATAGCTTGTGTGCTATTGAAGCCTACACACTAGCAAATCAAGACATGGAAGTACTCAAGGATGAAGGAAAGAGTGAATCAACAATGAGCGATCTTGATGACATGTGGTACATGGAAGATAAAGAAAGCAACATACAAGTCTTTGAAGATGAAGATCTGGTTGATAAAGAAGACTTCAAAGAAGAGATGAATGCGTACATAGTTGAAGGATTACATGTTCCACATGATGAGTTGAAAAAATTGCAAGATGGTGATGAAGAGGCAACTACACTTGTTGAGATCGATTCGCCTTCAACACCGCTTGATGAACCAAATATCACTCTTGTTGAGAAATCTCTAAGGCCAAGGTACGCGCTGAAATCTCAAGATATTATTGGTATTGATGTTGATAAATTCAAATACTCATGCTCAACCAATAGTATGAATGATACTTTAATGTTTGTGCCTTGTTCCAATAGTGATCATGTTGATAGGCTAGATTTTCTTGAGAATGAAAAACAAGAAACATTTATTTTTGATCCAATTAATCTCACACCTAAACAACCTTTTCCTAATGATGAGCTAAGTGCTATGCATGAAACATATGCTTCTTTTATTTACACCTTGACTTGTTGCTACAATTCACATGTGGTGTTAATTATGGACGCGTATGTTTACAATAAGTTTTGTAAATCTCGATCATGCTTTGCGCTTGGTCAAGCTAATGACCTTAAAGAATCATATGTCGGGAAAGGCCCGATTTTCTCTAACCATGTAGATAAGGCTTGAATAATGAAAAAAGAAGCCATGCCTAAAAGAGTTGCAAGATAAATCATCAACCTCTCCGAATCCCGCGATGGATGCTGCTGTTTTCATCAATTTGAGAGCTTGTTCAGAGGTGTACAAATGAAGAAAATGAGATATTCAGAAACTCCATCAAACTACCATTCCAACGCATCAAGAACCAACAAGTTTGAATACCCGTGCAAGGAGTTATGGAGAAAACATTGAGCGTTGCGCGTTCTGAAATTTCAGGACAGATTTCATCGCCGAAGTAAAACGGACGTAACTCTCTTGTCCGGAGTCCGATTTGAGCAAATGAAGACTCGTTGGAAAGGAAATTTTGTGCACTGTGCAATGGAGTAGAGATTGAGTATACTTTCTGTTCTGGAAAAAAAATCATGGAGTGAAGGCAGCACCGAAGGATGATAAGAAGGAGATAATGATGAAACAAAAGGATGCTTTGGGCAAGTCTTCTATAAGTGATCAAGCACAACATGGGAAGTAAATTAAAGCTGCATTGGTACCTTTTCTTCTTGCATGAAGGGCCATGGCTATGCAACAAAAAGAAGGTATGTGAGAAAGTCGAGCTCTATGACTTTAAATGAAGCGCTTTTCGGGAGTCAACCCGTTTCTTTATATTTTTACTACTTTCTTAGAGAAAATAAAGAATGGCACTATCTTATGATGATCAACTTGTGGTTATTAATCTAAGTCTAGTTTTCCTTTTTAGAACCACCATCATGTTCATGATCATATTTATTTATTTGCATGCATTGCATTTTGTTATCAATGTGATGTTTCTTTGTGTATATATGTTTTGTACATAGTTTGCTTGGTTGTTATATACTTAATGATGTATGCTTCATTTTCCATGTTAATACTTCATAAGGCCTTATGAGTATTTTTCTTTTGTGATCTTGTGTAAACGTGGTGTTTAAACATGATTGCGGACCATCATCATTAAGTTCGATAAGCCTTGCTAGCTTTTCATATGTTTTCATGTTGCATTGGTTAGTTTATAAGCTCTGCAATGCGCTTAATTTTTCTTGTGCTATAAGAGTTATTGATTTATGGATAGACATGGTGTTTTAACCCTAGATATATAAACCTTTATGGCTATGGAGAAATTCAGCAACCTAGTTGTAAACATGGTGTTTAGAACTAGGTGAAAACATTGTCTTTGTTTATATGCTTTCCTATCATGTGCATACACCTTGCACCACGTACACTCATTAGTTTTTTATTCCTCATTAGACTAATTATGACATAAGTTAAGAATCTTAGGAGACATTGTTGGATTGTTGGCAATTCTATCTACTCCCAACCGTCACCTTGGGGGTAGAATGTACATTTAAAATGTCTTACAGGCAAGATAAAGACTCTCACTACAAGGAAATTGAAGGATGGCTAAGAAGTGCTTTGTCTTCTTCTTACATGACTAGCAAAATGCTAAGCATGGGGGAGACCCTGAATCTTCAACACGGAAGTGCAACATGACGTTCTAGAAGATAGAATGATCAAGATCGTTAACATCACCGGATCAATGCGCGAGAAGCTATGATCTCATCAAAATTCTGCATGGTCTCGAAGGGAAAACACTGGATATTTTTGGATATTTAGAAGCCAGATGAAGTTACGATTCCAACAAATCAAGAATCAAGACAATCGGAGGTTCCTACAAGCGGTTATGCCCGAATCACCGAGTGCAACACGTCCTGAAATCAGTTTTGGACAGCACACAGCGCTGAAGTAAAACGGACATAGCTCCCTTGTTTGAACTCCGTTTTCGATGAATGACCACACGTTGGAAAGGTAATTTCATAAACTTTTCAATAGAGCTATATTTAGATATATTTTCTGTTCTGGACAGAGGGGGAAATCCATGAAAAAGAGACAGCAAGGAGATGATGAGAACAAGAAAGAGTAGATGGTGATGACAACATTGAAGAGAAGGGTGACCAATGACTCCATGAAGCATACAAGATCAAATTCAGAAGTTTAGGAGCATTAATAAATCAAGACAAAAGCAAAAGCCACATCGATACATGGAGATGTCGGAAGAAGGCAACGAAGGATTACAAAAGATGGTAACATCTCCATGGACCTTCTCTTTTCCAAACACAAATGCTTGTAAGTATGCCTTCAACATCAACTAGGTGCAACCTTTTGTTTTTCTCTTCAAACAATAACATGGCTACTAGGAGGACAACCTAGGTTTCTTTTTACTTTCAATAGATAAGCATGACCATGTGTTCACCTCGATGTTCTATATTGCCTATGCTTACGGAAAGACGATGAAAGTTGCCGCTTTGTTTTACCTACATGAAGTTATACATGTCTTGGCTAATTGCTCTCTATAATATGATCTGAAATTAATTTAAATACCGGCTCTTTTATTTGTGGAGGTGAAATAACTATGCTCTAGACCCACATACATATCTTTGCTCTTTGATTTAAGTTTATGGATAGCCGGATAACTTGTTGTTTTTATGAAAACTTAACTTTTATGCTATCTACATATTTGTGATGCTCTTGCAAAGTTCTACCTACCAAAGCCATATACATATATGATTTATGATAACAAACCCGTAGATTGCAAACATATGTTTTGATGAGTTGGATTAGGATTGATTTCTATGGTTCGAGACTAAGAAGCTGGTCATTCCTTTGTGTAACTTTTTCATGCTAGCCTTTTTGTCCATGCATTGTGGGTTTTCACATTGAAAATTTCACAAACTTCGCTGGGCATCCACCCTAAACCAAAAACATCTTTTTGTGATCACCTCCTTGTCCACAACCCAATTTGAGTATGGAGTAAAATTCTCGATGGAGATTCAAATATTCCGCAATATTATGGAATTTATACTTACTTTAGCAATCATTTCCCCTCTCTTTTATGCTCGAGGACGAGCATCGTTCAAGCATGGGGGAGGAGTCATTCTCTAACACAAATGCTATGTAAGTATTATGTTGCAAAAAGTTTTGAGGAGCAAAAGAAAAAAAAAGAATAAAAATGAAAAATGAAAAAAAATATATGATAAGAAGAAAAGAAAAGTAAGAAAAATAGGAAGAATAAAGTGAAAAAAAGAAAGAGAGAAAAATGAGAAGGAAATAGAATAAAGAAAAAAAAATAAAGATGCTCCTCGGTTCTTTTTGCTTCATAAGTTCTCAAGTGCCTTGATGACAAATCCATACTCAAATCTTCCAACCATGTGCAATCCGATAACGAGGACTTCACTCGTGCCTCGGGATCATCCATTTGCCACTTGCACATGTCCACTTATCTAAATGTGTGTGTTTCGTCCCTCTCTCTTTCCAACATTTATTTTCCATGGCCTTTTTGACGAGTCTCGGTAATTCCAATAGACCTCTCTCTTAATTTGACAATATTTCGGATGTATGTTTTGCTAGGATTGTATTTAACCTTCCAAGCTCCCCATAAGCCTTCCACTATCACATATGAGTAGAGTAGGTTGAAAATAATCTAGTATAGGCTTGAGTGACTTGATTAGATGAGTGTTCCATGAGCTCTTGCAAGAGATTTTCACTTATGTTGGATATGCATCTTTTTGAAAATCTTCCATGTGACAAGGTAATG
This sequence comes from Cenchrus americanus, assembly GCA_947561735.1. NCBI lineage: Eukaryota > Viridiplantae > Streptophyta > Magnoliopsida > Poales > Poaceae > Cenchrus > Cenchrus americanus. The sequence goes on along the minus strand of OX387239.1, from coordinate 252,024,018 downwards.
GTTTGAAGTTCACTTAAGTTTGAGAGCATCGTGTTAAATGTGGCTTGTTCTTTATTGTTAGTCTATCTTCCATAATGAAAAAGAAGCCGGTCACAACTTGAACCTTAAAAATAAATTTTTTAAGAGAGAGCCATTTGCCTCGTCATGAATGACTAAGTGCAGGGACAACATTGGAAGGCAACACTGATTTCCCTTTTAAGCAAGGATTACTTACTCGAGGACGAGCAAGGTTTAAGCATGGGGGAGATGTTGACGGTGAATTTCCGTCAACCTAGAGTACTTGTTATACATTGGTTTTGATTATGATTTGCAACTAACCCGCCACTAGGCATACTAATGATATAACAAGTTCACACTTGCATGTCGATTTTGAAGTTTGTTGTTTACGCAGAAATCTACGCTAAAGAGGAGACTTTCGGGATAATTTCATCAAGCACTTCAAGAGAAGATCATGAAGCCCGTCACAAGTCAAGACACGAAGTGAACAAGACTCCAAACAACCCAAGGACTGAAGCATCAACACGCAAAACTCCGGGGACTTGGATGTTTACCAACGGGATCAACTCATCCCGAGAGATATTCTCGTGACTCGGACAGCATGATCTTTCAGTACAGATTCGAAGGCTTAAACGGTCTTAAATGGCAAAAGTTTGACTACCAAAGTTGTGGGCCTCGACGATACCTTCGATTTGGACATGTGGAAGGCCCAATTTGGATAAGGGAGCTAGGAGATATGGCCCCCGAAATCCCTGCTGCGCAGTCAGTCCGAAATCAGAACAGATTATCTTCCAATGCCGATTTGGTGATCTTATCTTCGTTTTTAAGGAAAGAAATGAATACCAAAGTTGAAGATAATTTCGTGGCACACAACCTGGACACCGAATGTGCATTATTTGGAGTCCATACGTGGGAGATATGGCCCTGGAAAGGAAGGACTGCGAATCAGGAAAATCTGGCTGATTTTATGGAAACCAAGTTTGCTTCTCTCCCAAGGAGGATTTCGTGCAAGGCAAGGGGGAGCACGCCCAAAGGCACCCCAAGGACATAAATACAACTCTCTAGGCGCCCCAAGATGGTGACCCATCGAACAAATCATCCTACCGACGCCAATCACCAGAAAACCGCCGCCGCAAGATGAGGGAGAGAGTTAGATGAGCTCGTCGCAAGGATCAACGCCGGCGGAGAGAAGGAAGCAAGAGGAGGACTCCAAGCCGCTGGCCTAGGGGTGTTCCCAAGCTCCATCGCCGCCATCTTCATCGACGACGTTCTCCGGAGTCTCCATCACCCCTATGTGCTTCAATCCGTGTAAGATGATGGGGTAATGTCTCCGTTCATCCCTAGGATTAGATGGATACATGCTATGTGATCGCTACTCGATTTGTGGTTTCAATCTATTGTTTTCATGTTGATGATGCTTTGATGATTAAGGTTAGCTACCATGTTTTTCGGGCGTATGATATCCGCTACTCCCATAGATTCCATCAACATACCGTGTCCATCATAGGTCTAGTCACGAATACCTTCGCGTAGTGACGATACGAGAGGAGGGAAAGGGCGAAACCGTGGTCACAACCCCCGGTAGATTGGTTCACCGCTTTCGTGTAGTAGATGCATACCATGTTATCCTAGATCCTAGGGAGGGAACGCTTATCTTTCTTGCTCACTCTCTTGTGTTTACCCCTTTACCATCTAGTTTAACCCTAGATTTGTTTGATCAACTTAACTTAGATTAACTTAGGTTAGATTGTCTTTACCTTTAGATTAATACTCTTTCAAAGGTTTTCCATTCAACTAGATTAGTGCTTGGTTAAGCGCTAGCAATCCCCTTGCTCCGCGGATTGACAAGAACCTTGGGAATCCCGTGGTGAAAAAGGTGTAGGTCCGTACGCTTGCGGATCGTAGGTGGATACGAGTTTTATCCGTCAACACCTTCTCATATGGATGGTTGGTGCTGATGTCGTATGGACCTCCCTGGGCCCACTACCTCGGTGGGTACCAGGACCGACTACTCGGTGGGCCCCTGGGACTACCCGGCTTGCGGTACACAGCACCTGATGGCGTGGAGCACAAGGACTACGGAGGAGAAGTACTCGGTTAGGAAGCTGTACATGTCCTGCACTGTATGGAAGACTCCTAGACGTACTCGACTAGTACTCTCTCCCTACTCCGACTTGTAACCCTGCCTCCCGGACTATATAAGGCGGGGCAGGGACCTTTCTCTAGCATCTCATCCAATCCACGGCGCACTATTACACCATCTTGTAATCGTGCCCAATCAATCCAGAGCTACGCAGCATACAGGACGTAGGGTATTACGCACCTCGCGACCCGAACCTGTCTAAATTGTGTGCCACGTGTCTCTTCCTTCGAGTTACCGATCTCGGCGAGGCCACATTCATCTACTTCGGGTACTCCCCTTAGTAGGTTGCTGGTCTAAAACACTGACAGCTGGCGCGCCAGGTAGGGGATCTCGCCCGAGATCACATGGCGAACTCGACGGCTCCCGTCTACTTCAAGCCAACCGTCACCTTCGTGTTCGGCACCTAGGTCTGCACTGCAGACGGCGCGGGCTCTTTCCAGCGCCGCCTCACCATGCTGCCCAACCCGAAGACCGGCTTCGTGACGCTTTCTGAAGTTGTCACAGGCGAACTCGCCGGCAAGTTCGGCGAAATTTCACTCTTCAACCATCATGCCGACTTTGAGCTCGAGTCCGTTTCCAACTCGAACTCGACATCCCCATGGGCTATCGCATGCGAGCCGGCTGCTCAGCCATCGCATACAGTCCCACCACTCCGCGAGCGCTCCACGCGTGGCCCCCGCATCCTCAGCCGGGCCCACACGGGGGCTCCCTCTTCGCGCCGGGTCGGCAAGGAGCCTGTACCCGAGTACAACTCGGACTCCGACACCACCCCCGGCCACGCTTCGGACTCCAACCCTCTCTCCGAGTTCTACTCGAACCCCGCATACGAGTTCGACTTCGGGTCGGACCCTGAGGATCCCGAGTCCGAGGACGACTCCACTGAGCAACCCTTGTCAGGGCCGGCCTTTGGGCTGGTTATAACATCCACACCGGCCGGAAGATTCGTCTACTGGCCAGACCGCAAGCCCGCTGACCTGATAAGTGGAGACTCACGCTACGTCGCTCACATCGACTCACTACCATTACAGGAGGGAACACCACTTGCCCGAGCTGACTCGAACACCCCAACTGAGGTGGCGGTTTCTGAGTCCAGCCTCGGCACCCCTGGTCGCCAAGTCTTCATGGCTGCCGGCGACACCCCAGGACCTTCAGGGACGGCCCAAGACAAGTACCTTAAAGACATCTCCTCCGACGAGCTCTCTGCTGATGCTCCAGCAAACGAGACCCCTGCAGACAGAGACGCTCGACGTGAGCGTAACCGGAAGCGCAGCAAACGTCGCCGACGCCTCCGCAACAACTTCCCCGTCCGCAACCTTGCGGAAGGTCTCGAGGCGGTCGAGAGCAGAGTACACACTACCCCTGAGCAATGCCTCATGTCGATCACAGCGATCGCACACCAGGCTCAGGGCATACGCGCTGGAGAGGTCATTGCCAAGCTCGCTAAAGACGCTTACTTCATGCGGGTCGACAACAGGGTCAACCAACCTCCTCCCGCCAGGCACCGCGACAACGAAGCCACAAGTCGCAGTGCCAACAACGGTCCCAACCGTACTCGAGCTGAGCTCCCAGCCGAGCCGAACCGTCCTCGCTCCAACGCCGGCGGACCTCCACAGCGTGACAACAGCAACCGCGAGGTCGTCCCCCACCGCGCTCCGGCCGGCGGCGGCCACGGCGCCGACGGCGGTGGCGGCGGCGGCGGAAGCTCCAACCATGGAGCCAACGGGAGGGCCGGCGGCGGCGGCGGTCGAGGCGGCCGAGGCCACGCGAACGACCACGCCTGCGGTGCCTCACGGGGCGGCTACGACGCCCGCCGAAGATTGAGGAGGCCGCGGCGGAAGAAGTCGACCACCGCAGGCGACGGTGACTGCTTCCCCGCCTTCTCACCTCGACTTCGCAACTTGCTCCTCCCCGACAAGTTCAAGCCTTTGGGGATCACCAAGTACGACGCGAAGCAGGACCCATCCAGTGGCTTAGGTGCTACGCCCTCTCCATCGAGAACGCTGGCGGCAACAACGACACCAAGTGCCTCTACTTCTGTTGGGGGGATTCGGAATCGAGCTTTCGTATGCCTAAAAATAAAAGCGGCCATGCGAAAGGATCGACAGCGAAACCCCAGAAACCGCGAATTCCCTTTCCACCTTCCGGATGTTGCGTTTCGGCCGGTACCCTTCGTCGCCAACGAAGCAGCCAAATGAATCCAGCGCAGCATAGGGTGTCAAAGTCTCGCTTGGTAACTTATTCCACGACGAAAGCTCTGGGGCAAATATTGTTCACCCAGGGAGCCTCGGCCTGGGATTCGCTCAGGGGGTTTCGTCGTTCCTAACACTTAACGAGTTCAAACTTAAATGTGGTTTTTGTTTCAGGTGATGAAGAGTGCTAGGCGAAAGGGGGGATCTCCAAAGGCTCGGGGGTTTTCACCCCGACAGGCACACGTGATGAGAGCTGGAAAGGCGCCACGATTTGCGGCGTGACATCATGAAGCGCCGATTACGTGGAGACCTAATTGGAGATTACCCGAAGATAGCCTAGCACATTCTGTTTTGATTCGTTTTACATGAGGGTGTTCTCGGAATGTAAAAAGTCCGCCCGCCTCCCTATAAAAGGAGACGGACCGGCACTTGTAAAGGGTATCAGCTTTTGAGAATCTACTATTGAGAAAGAAGCCTTTGTTTGTCCTTCGTTTAGCATTTTGGGTTTTTGGTTCTTGAGCTTTTGTCTTCTCTCATTGTTTGTGTGCGAAAGCTGCGGCTTTCCCCACAACAATTGGCGCCCACCGTTTGTGTTTGGCTCGAGTATCAAACCCAGAATGTCCACAAGAAAGAAGAGAACCACCGTCAATTCTACCAAAGGGGCGTCGTCCTCCTTGGACGAGGAGCCAAGTCTTTCGGCTCTGCTCACCCAGGGAGAGGCGCTCCCTGACCCCAACCCTACGCAAGAGGCGGAGCTGGCCAAACTGCGCAAGGAGGCTGAGGAATTGGCCAGAACCAAGAAAAGGCTCCTGGCAATACAGCACGAAGCAGAGATCCAAAAACGAGAAGCAGAAATCGCTAGCTTAAAGGAAGAACTGCGCGCGCTCTAAAAGCAAAACAATCCTTAAGCTTCACCCAACCTTCACCTGAATACATAGTTCCTAGCCAACCCAATTTCAATGAGCGCACTGAGTTTTTCACCCAGCCTCCTCCGCACACCACTTTCAGTCGCAACCCTTTCGCGAGCCCTTTCGAATCAGGCCCCTCGCACCAAGACGTTCACACCATTCGCACGAGACCATGGGACCCCAAATCCCCCTTGTCTCAAGAGATTCAGATTACTCCATGGCCACAAACGTACAGGCCAGTTCCACTGCCTAGATTCTCGGGCCAATCTGACCCAAGGCAGTTTCTGATGAGCTACGAAGCCGCCATTCTTTCGGCCGGTGGTGATGACTCCGTACTGGTGAAATCCTTCATCATCTCTGCTGATGATGCGGCAGCACAGTGGTATTCTCTGTTAAGCCCAGGCGTGATTCATGGATGGGATGATCTGAAACAGCGAATCCTCTCAAACTTCCAAGGCTTCCAACGTCCAGAACTTACAAAGAGCGACCTTTTCTCCTGTAAGCAGAAGGACAAGGAGCCTCTTCAAAACTACTTCAGAAGATTCGTACATTTAAGAGCCCAGGCGCCAAATGTCTTGGACGCTGTCGCCATCAATGCTGCCATTGTGGGTTTAAGAGCCGGTCAATTTCGCTCGCATCTCATGCGCGAAAGGCCCAAAACCATCCAGCGCCTCTACGAAGAATTCGAGAAGTATTGTCGCTTAGACAATGACTTCAGAATGTGCATGGAAGAGCAATCCCAGCAGAAAAAGTTTGCGAAAGCCAATCAACCCAGCGAGAGGGAGTGGCCCAATCCCAGAAACACCTCACATACTCATCCTCGGGGCGTCTTCGGCCTGGATGGCGAAAACACCCAAGAAAATCCCTGCCCGCAGGCTGATTCGCAGAGTCTGGTCCCAAACCCACCTAGTCTCCCTCATTCCAGTCAGGGGGAGGCCGCAGGGGCGGAAGAGGTGGGGGCAGGGGTAGAGGCCGAGGCAGAGGCCGAGGCCATAACGAGAAAAGAAAATGGTACTGCATTTTCCACAAGGAAAACGATGACCATAGCTCAAACTACTGCCCAGACAAGAAAAGGTTCGAAGCTATCCTCGAAGAAGAGAGGAAGGAAAAGGAGAGAGCGAGTGCCGTAAACCACTCTGCTCCGGCCTGGCAAAATCCTAGCTTTGGGAGAAACTCTTTCGCAAACCCATTCCAGCCACCTCAATACCAGCCGCCGCCGTCCAACTACCCTCAGCCTCCGCCTTGGCAATCACAAACTTTCCAAGCTCAAAACATTGAGCGCAGGCCCATCGAACAACATCCCATCCCTCCTCCACCCCCTCCTTACAAAGGTCCCTCGGCCCCGCCGTGCCGCGCCCAAGCTCGAGGGCCAGAGCGATCCCTTGCCATCTGTTGGTACCATAATGCCTATTTCAGGGGGCTCCGCCCTAGAATTTGAAACCAAGAAGGAACGAAAGCACTATTTTCGTGAAGTGCGAAACATTTGTGTGGAGGGGAGAGTAGAAAAAACAAGGTGGTCTCACATTCCGATCACCTTCTCGGAAGAGGACGTGAGGTTGCAAGGTTTCCCTCACAACGACGCTCTTGTGATAGAAGCCAACATAGCGAGCTGGACTCTGGGAAAACTGTTGGTGGACAATGGCTCATCAGCAGACATCATTTTTGCTGACGCCTTCGACAAGATGGGGCTCAACAGAGATCTGCTGCAACCTCCTGATACACCTCTATATGGTTTTGGAGGGCGGGTCATCCATGCACTGGAAAAAGTGGTTCTCCCGGTATCCTTCGGCACAGTTCAAAACGGCAGAACCAAATATCTATCCTTTGACGTTGTGGAGATGTATTATCCTTACAACGGCATTTTGGGCCGAGGTTTCCTCAACAAGTTTGAGGCAGTCATCCACCAAGCATTTCTATGCATCAAAATCCCGGCAACATTGGGGGTCATCACAATCTGGGGCCATCAAAACGACGGTCGAAACCTAGAAAGAGGCCGTACCCCAGGGCAGTGAAACGTGCATGCCCTCGACGAAGCAGTCAAGCGCAGCGAGGTAGCAGAACAGCCGAAGGCAGATAAAGAAAAAATTAACATCCAGCAAGACTGCGAAACCAAACGAGTCCCTTTGGACACGATGGTCCTCGATCAGGCCGTCGTCATCGGCTCTGATCTATCGGCTGATTAGGAAGCAAATCTAGTCCTTTTCCTCCAGAAGAACAAGGATGTGTTCGCATGGTCCGCCAAAGATCTCACAGGCGTCGACCGAAGCTTCATTGAGCACAGATTGAACATCGACCCATCGGTCAAGCCACGCAAATAGAAGTTAAGGAAGATGTCTGACGACAAGGTGGTGGCCGTTAAGTCAGAGGTCCAAAGGCTGCTTGACGCTACCGTCATCCGCGAAGTCATGTACCCCAAATGGCTGGCCAACATGGTGCCGGTCAAGAAAAAGAACGGCAAGTGGCGCATGTGCATCGATTTCACCGATCTCAACAAAGCAACACCAAAAGATAATTATCCATTGCCTCGAATGGATCAGGTGGTAGACCCCGCAGCCAACGCCGCAATCATGTCCCTGTTGGATTGTTTCTCCAGTTACCATCAGTGTTGGATGGCGAAAGAGGACGAGGAGAAAACCAGTTTCATCACACCCTTCGGAACCTTCTGCTTCGTTCGTATGCCGGAGGGGTTGAAAAATGCCGGCTCAACGTTCGCTAGAATGACTGTAATAGTGTTTAAGCCGCAGATCGGCAAAAACATTCAGGCCTACATCGATGACCTCATCGTCAAAAGTTCCGATAGGGCCAGCCATGTAAATGATTTGGCCGAAACCTTCGCCAACATGAGGAGGGCCGGCTTGAAGCTAAACCCGGACAAGTGCATGTTCGGGGTCACAAAAGGAAAGATTCTGGGGTGTCTCATCTCTGCTAAAAGAATCGAAGCCAACCCCGACAAGATTAAAGCAATCAGGGAAATGGAGGAGCCTAAGACGAAGAAGGACATCCAGAAATTGAACGGCCGAGTAGCAGCCTTGAACAGATTCATTTCAAGGTCTGCAGAGCGAAGCCTTCCTTTCTTCAAGGCACTGAAAGGCAAAGGCGCAATCGAATGGGGCCCCGAGCAAAGCAAGGCTTTCGCCAAGCTCAAGGACTACATAGAAAAGATGACAACCTTATCCCCACCTTCGCCGTTGGAGCCGCTACTCATTTACTTAGCTGCTTCAAAGGCCGCGGTCAGCGCTGCTCTGGTCCGAGAGGTCAAAACCGAAAAAGGCAAACTCCAATCCCCGGTCTATTTTGTCTCCGAAGCCCTGGCAGGGTCAAAACTGCACTACTCAGAGCTAGAGAAAATTGCTTACGCCGTAATCATGACCACGCGAAAGCTGAGGCATTATTTTGAGGCTCACAAAGTCACGGTGCTCACGGATCAACCTCGAACGATCCGTTCATCAACAAGGAGGCTTCATCCAGAATTGCCAAATGGGCAACCGAGCTATCAGAATACACAATTGATTTCGGAAAGAGGTCGGCAATCAAATCCCAAGTCTTAGCAGATTTCATCGTAGATTGGACCTCACCTAGCAATGTCACCGCTGACGAAGAGCTAGTGCCAATCTGGGAAATCAGATGTGACGGAGCCTGGGGGCGCAAGGGTGCTGGCATTGCAGCCATTATCACCTCTCCGGCAGGTATCAAGCTAAGATATGCCGCCAGGTTAGATTACAAGGACCCATCCGACAGATGCACCAACAACACTACTGAGTACGAAGCCCTACTGCTGGGCCTTCGCAAAGTAAGAGCTCTGGGGGCTAGAAACTTCTTAGTCAAGTGCGATGCCAAGGTCATCAAGGACCATGTGGAAAAGGAAAGTGAGGCCAAGGAGCCGGAGCTGGTCAAGTACCTAGCGGTGGTGCGCAAAATGGAAAGGCATTTTCGGGGATTCACTATCGAGCATCTGCCCAGAAAATACAACGGCGAGGCCGACGAGCTTGCAAAGAAAGCCGCAAGGGTGGAGGCGATGCCCCCAGACGTGTTTTTCGAAGTCTTAACCGCTCCGTCTACAAAGCCAGACAAGCAGCCACTCAGCACTATTAACGCAATTGCAAGCTTGGACTGGAGAGCCCCCATAATCGCTTTCCTTCGCGGGCATTACGAACCCGTCGAAACCCACGACCTCAAAAGAATGCAGGCACGGGCCAAGGGTTATATCCTTAAGGACAATGTCTTGTTCAAGCTGGGAGTATGTGCACCACTACTCAAATGTATTTCTCAAGACCAAGGCATCGAGCTCATGAGGGAGATCCATGGAGGGATGTGCGGCTCGCACATTGCAGCGAGAGCATTGGCCGGAAAAGCCTTCAGGCAGGGTTTCTATTGGCCAATGGCCATAAAAGATGTGGAACACATCGTAAAAACTTGCAAGGCTTGCCAGTTTGCGGCAAAGCACCAGTGAAGGCCTGGCGCGCCATCACAGCTCATCACACCTACCTGGCCGCTGCAGCGCTGGGGAATGGACATCGTCGGACCGCTTCCCACTGCCCAAGGCAACTTCAAGTTCGCAGTGGTGGCAGTCGAGTACTTCACAAAGTGGATCGAGGCAAGACCTCTCGCTACCATCACCTCAGCTACTATCAGAAAGTTCTTCTGGCAGCAAATCATTTGCAGATTCGGAGTACCCAAAGAGCTCACTGTCGACAATGGAAAGCAATTCGACTGCCAAGATTTCAGGGAGTACTGTCGATCAATCGGAACGAAGCTATGCTTCACATCCGTGTACCATCCCCAATCCAACGGCGCAGTGGAAAGGGCCAATGGGCAAATCTTCTCCGCCATAAAAAAATGCCTCTTTGAGCAGAAGAAAGGGAAATGGGCAGATGAGCTCTCGAGAGTTATCTGGTCGCATAACACTACGGTGTCGAGAACAACTAAGTTTACTCCATTCAGACTATTGTATGGGGCCAAAGCGATGTGCCCCGAAGAACTCACCAACGAAAGCGCCAGAGTTTTGGCCGGTAGCTCTCGCGAGAGTGAAGAGGCTGACAAAGATCTAGTGGAAATCGGCAGGCTTGATGTAGTCCAAAACCTGTTGAAGTATCAAGAGGAAACCAGGAGATGGAGAAACAAGAAAGTATCCCTCAAGAACATCAAAGTGGGAGACTTCGTCCTGAAAAGAAAGAAGAATGCCGACGCCGTAGGAAAATTCCAGTTCGCTTGGGAGGGACCCTACGTAGTCTCAAGCTCGGTTCGAGACGGGGCCTTTCGCCTCAAAGATGAGGCAGGTGTGGATTTGCCACATTCATGGAATGTGGACAACTTGTGTAAGTTCTTTCCGTAGTCTACTTTTATTAGGAGCCCTTTGCACGGAACTATAAGTGCGGAGGATTCATCTTAGTTTTACATCTTTCTAGTCTTTACTTTCGCATTTTAAATTCAATAACAAGGCGGGTACTCTTTTTCTCACATAGGGAGGACTCCACCCTGGAGCGTCAGGTTTTTAACGAGGCAGCCTTGATGTAAAATTTATTTCCAAGTGAATGGAATACTTCCTCCCTAAAATTTTGTCATGTTTCTTTCACATAATTTAAAGTGCTATCTCAAGATAGCCCATCCCAAAAGAGGATGAATTGAAGTGCTATCTCAGAATAGCCCTCTCCGAAAGCGAGAGTGTTGACGGTGTATTTTGGTGCACCTAGCATGTTCATTACACTTTGGTTTGGATTTGATTATGGAACTAACCCGCCACTAGGCACACTAATCATATAACAAGTTCATCTTTGTGCATGCATTTGGAAGTGTTGTGTTTATGAAGGAAAACATGGACTTAAAGGACGGATTCACAACAAGTTCAAAGGAGCATTCATGGAGTCTTGTTCGTGTTCATGAGCTTGCTGAAATCACTTCCAATGGTGGCGAGGACCGAAGTGCTACGAGGAACACCCCCGGGGATTGAAGCGTAAAAGATCAAACTTCATGCAAAGAGAGCCTCAATCTTGGACGCGAGGATAACAGCATCAAAATCATGCAAGTGGAGGGGGCAAAGTACATAAGTGCATGAGGACCCACTGAGCAAAAGGGGCGACCGAACTGGGCCGAATTGGGCCTGGGCCGGCCGGCCCAGGCCGGCCGGTCCAGCCCACTTCCGGCACCGGTTCGGTCCCGTTTTCCTTGCCCTCGAAGGATCTTCAACCCTAAAACCCCCGAGGCGCCGCCAACACCGAGAAGAGGAGTCATTTGCACCAGAAGGCTATCCACAAGCTAGAGAGAGAGAGGAGGAGGATCTCCGGCGGGAGATCAACCACCTCGAAGGAAGCACCCTCTCGTGGAGAAGAAGGAAGACACCGGCGGAAGGGAAACCATGATCAACGGTGCCATGATCAGCACCTTGATGGGGTAATCTTCTCATTCGTCCATGGGTTGTAATCAATCTTGAGATGTAATCGCACTTTGTCGGATTATCTATCTATCATCTTGTGTTGAATATACTTTCATGCTTAAGGTTTGCAACCATGCCATAAAGGGAGTAAGGCCTCAATGCTTCCTTGGATCCATTCAATGCGCCGTGTCCATCAAAGGTCTAGTCATGAATACCTTCGCGTAGTGACAGTACGAGAGGAGGGAAAGGGCGAAACCGTGGTCACAACCCCGATAGATTAGATTGGTTTTTCATGTCTTTAAGCGATTGCATGCTCTAGTATCGTAGACCCGTGGGCGAGTGTCTTCTACCTTGATCGTTTATCATTCTCTCTAGTGTGTTTAGTTGTTTTCTAGTATAATAGTAGTTAGGGTTTTAGTAGCTAGTGTGTCGTTGTTGATCGAACGCTTGTAATCCCCTTGCTCCGCGGATTGACAAGAACCTTGGGAATCCCGTGGTGAAAAAGGTGTGGGGTCCGTACGCTTGCGGATCGTAGAGGGATACGTCTTTTATCTGTCAACAAGCCCCTTTTTCTGGCGCCGTTGCCGGGGAGCAAGTTAGTTTAAATCGTTTGATTTGCATCTAACTTAGTTTTATATTTTAGTTTATCTTTTGTTTGCTTTATCTAACATATATTATCTAGAAAAACACTTGTTTCATTTTTGTTTTTGTTTTTATCTTATTGTCTAGATGGAGTTCGTTAATCAACCCGTGGAAGAACCGGGGAAATCATTAAGGGATTACGCTAGCCCTCGATGTGAAGACATAAAAGTACAAGAGTCGGATTCGAAGCTCGAAGCGACCAAGTATGAAATTAAATCCAAGATCATCAAGATGGTGGCGGAAAACCCATTTGAAGGGATGGTTACGGAGAACCCATATAGACACATAAGGGATTTCACGACAATATGCAACACGGTGCGTCAAGAAGGAGTTCCCGATGAATGGTTCAAGTGGAATCTCTTTCCCTACTCACTTGCCGGCAAAGAAAAGACATGGTATTCGGTTGCGTCCTTTGAAGTTGAAGGCAATTGGAACAAGTTGACAAAGAAGTTTTGCGAGAAGTTCTTTCCAATTAGCAAGGTTCAACATCTAAGGAGGCAAGTGATCACTTTCATGCAAGAAGAAGAGGAAGGGATAGACCAAGCATGGGATAGGTTTAATGAATTAATCGAACAAGGACCAAAACTCGGCTTCACCGGTGACGTACTCTTGCATACATTTTTCTTTTCCCTAACCCCTAGTTGCATGCGACACGTCGAAATGTGTGCAGGTGGGGATCTCATGGAGAAAACACTCACGGAAGCCGCCCAACTTCTACAAAAAGTTAGTAAAGCGGCTGCCATGCGAAGAGATTGGGAAACAAGACTTGCGGAAGAGCCGGAATTCAATTCAAGGAAGAAGAAGCTTGCTGATTTTTCTAAAGAGGCAACCCCGGAAGTCATAAAAGAGGAGCCAATCATGGAAAAGATTGAACAAGAACACATCAAGTCAAGAACTACACCAAGCGTCGACTTCGCCACACCAAATGAGACGAACAAGAGAAGCATGTCAAGCGCGAAGCCACTAAGGGAGTTCGAGCCAATGGATTGGGTTCCTATTGATTACGGAGAAGTATTCGACAAGAGAAGACCGTTCCCTAATCAAAAGGGAATGGCAAGAGCATTGGAAATGGATTTCCCACCGGAGAAGAAAGCTGAAAATTCATACGACCTCGAAACCACCGGTGAGATTTTTGAAAAGCTCTTTGGAGATGACGTGGTGGATCCGGAACATATTGTCGAGGTGAAGAGAATCATGGGGATCAAGCCCGAAGCATCACCATACGCTCGCCTCGCTGAAATTTACTCGATAGGATCCGAAGAAGAAGAGAAGATGACGCCGCACTTGAGTTGCGAGATCAACAGAGTTCAATGCAAAGCTTTATGCGACATCGGAGCCCAAGTAAGTGTTCTATCTTCTAAAATTTACGATAAAGTTCAACACCACAACCTAGACTTAGCTCCAACATCAACGAAATTAATTATGGGAGATGGTAGAACTATCAAACCTCTAGGTATTGCTTGCAACATGAAAGTAAAAATCTCTAGAAACTATATACCAACCGATTTCTTTGTTATTGATGCTTACCATAGTAATTCCGATCATATAATCTTAGGTAGGCCTTTTCTTAAGTTGGTTGATGCCGTGTTAGATGCTTGGAGAAGGCAAAGTAACAATGAACCTTAATGGAACAAAGTACACATATAACTTTCTTCGTGCTTCTAAACACCTTACACCTTTTCCTCCCGAAGATGAAGAAGTAGAAGAGATAGATAGTCTTTGTTTTGTTGAAACCTTTAGAGACCCGCTGCAAAGAGCGATGGAAAATCAAATTAGTAATCAACAAGATGAAGAACTAGAGGAAGCAACGAAAGTCTTAGAGCCGCATGATGGTAGTGTGGAGGAAGAGAAATTCGAAGACATAGGAGAAATCAAACCCGAGGAGCCACAAGTGCCCGAGGTAGACCTTAAACATTTGCCCAAGGGATTAAAATATGAATTTTTGGGCCCAGACAAAACTTATCCAGTCATTGTGAGCGACGAGTTGAGTCCCGAAGAAAATGAAGCGTTGCTGATTTTATTAAAAAAACATAGAAAGGTGATTGGATATTCAATTAATGATCTCAAATGTATTAGCCCAGCCTTTTGCACTCATCGTATACCAATGGAAGACCAATGTAAGCCCGTAGTGGACCACCAAAGGAGGCTAACCCATGCCATGCGAGAGGTAGTAAAGAAAGAGGTTATCAAGTTACTTGATGCCGGAATCATCTACCCAGTTCCACATAGCGAATGGGTGAGCCCAGTACATTGTGTACCGAAGAAAGGAGGTTTGACTGTGGTGAAGAATGAGAAGAATGAGTTGATACCGCAAAGAACCGTGACCGGGTGGCGGATGTGTATCGATTACCGTAAGCTTAACAAAGCGACGAAGAAAGATCACTTACCCCTACCGTTCATAGACGAGATGCTCGAGAGGTTAGCAAACCATGCTTATTTTTGCTTTCTCGATGGATACTCGGGGTTCATGCAAATTCCTATTCACCCGGAAGATCAACATAAGACAACGTTTACGTGTCCTTACGGAACGTTTGCATATAGGAGGATGCCCTTCGGCCTATGCAACGCTCCGGCCTCTTTTCAACGTTGCATGATGGCCGTGTTTTCGGAATTCATCGAAGAAATTGTTGAGGTGTTTATGGATGATTTTTCCGTTTACGGGAAGACGTTCATGGATTGCTTAGCAAACTTAGAAAAGGTCCTTACAAGGTGTGCGGAGGTAGATTTGGTTTTAAATTGGGAAAAGTGCCACTTCATGGTTAAGCAAGGCGTAGTGCTCGGACATGTTATATCCGAGAGAGGAATTGAAGTGGACAAGGCTAAGGTAGAGACGGTTGAGCAACTCCCACCTCCTACGGATGTTAAGTCCTTAAGGAGCTTTCTAGGCCATGCCGGATCTTATAGGAGATTTATAAAGGACTTCTCGAAGATCACTAAGCCTTTAACGCACCTTCTTCAAAAGGATGTGGCTTTCGACTTTGACGAGAAGTGCCTAGCGGCATTCCGGACCTTGAAAAATGCGTTGGTGAGTGCTCCCATCATCCAACCTCCGGATTGGAGCCAACCTTTCGAGATCATCTGTGACGCAAGTGACTACGCCGTAGGCGCGGTCTTGGGTCAAAGAAAGGAAGGCCGAGTTCACGCCGTTTACTACTCTAGCAAAACTCTTAGTGGGGCACAATTAAATTATGCCACTACGGAAAAAGAGTTGCTAGAGGTGGTATTCGCTTTCGAAAAATTCAGATCTTACATCGTGAACTCGAAGGTCATTGTTTACACCGATCACGCAGCTATCAAGTATCTCTTGGCTAAGAAGGAAGCTAAACCACGTTTGATTCGTTGGATCCTTCTTCTCCAAGAGTTTGATGTTGAAATTCGTGACAAAAAGGGGGTGGAGAATGTTGTGGCCGATCATTTGTCTAGGATGAATCGTGGACAAGATGATAAAGAGCCCATAGAAGATAAGATGAGAGATGACCACCTCTATAGAGTGCTTGATAAAGATACTTGGATGATCGACATCATTCGAGCGATTCGAAAGATGCCCCTCGATCATCTAGATAAAAACACTCAAAGGAAAATAATCTCCGAAAGTAAGAAATATTTTTGGGATGCACCATACCTCTTCAAGCTTGGCAATGATGGAGTAATGAGAAGATGTGTGCGAAGGGAAGAGAGGGTCGAGATTCTAAGGAAGTGCCACTCGGCGGAGTACGGTGGACACTATAGCCATTTTCGAACCGAAGCAAAAGTATGGTCGAGCGGATTCTATTGGCCGGAGATGCATGAAGATACTAAAAGATATGTTGCGTCATGCCCCGAATGCCAAAGAACCGGAAACATCTCTCAAAGAAATTCTATGCCTTTGAAATACAACTTGCAAATCGACATATTCGATGTATGGGGCATAGACTTCATGGGGCCTTTTAAAAACTCATTTGGATTCGAGTACATCCTAATCATGGTTGATTATGTATCCAAGTGGGTAGAGGCTATACCATGTCGTAAAGCTTCCACGGAGGAGTCCATCACTATGATCAAGAATGTGATTTTTCCCCGTTTCGGTACACCGAGAATCTTGATAAGTGATGGAGGAACTCATTTCACCGGGAAGAACTTCAAAAAGTGCTTGTCCAAGTTGGGAATTGAGCATAGGGTCTCCACGGCCTATCACCCACAAACCAACGGACAAGCGGAGACGTCAAATAGGCAATTAAAAAGCATACTCAACAAGACCATAGAGAAGGGAGGCAAGGATTGATCAAAGAAATTAGACGGAGCTTTATGGGCTTATCGAACGACGTTTAAAACACCGATAGGTATGACCCCTTATCAATTCGTCTATGGAAAAGCTTGCCACCTTCCGGTTGAGTTGGAACATAAAGCCTATCGGGCAATTAAAGAGATGAACCTTGATCTCGATGCCGCGGTGGTGAAACGAAGAATTCAAATAAGCGAGCTAGAGGAGTTGAGGTTGAAAGCTTATGAAAACGCAAGCATATACAAGGAGAGAATCAAAAGGTGGTATGATAAAAGATTAAAGAAAAAAGAATTTAAAGAAGGAGATAAGGTCCTCCTCTACAATTCGAGGTTTAAAACCTTCGGAAAGGAGAAATTGCAAAGCAAATGGGACGGACCTTATGTTGTGCATTTGGTGTTCTCCAACGGAGCGGTAACCATTATGGATATAAACGGCGAACAATTTGTGGTGAATGGTCAGCGGCTTAAGGTTTACTACGAACCCGATGTCGTGCCCCTTCACCATGTTGACTTCTTCACCATGGAGGAAGAGCCCGAACGTCCCGCCTAGGACGAAAAACAAGGCATGAATTTCTATAAATATTTTTTCTTTTAGTTTTCTGGAGTTTTTCGCGAAGGTTTACTGGCCAACTTTTTCCCATGGGCTAAGGAAGAAAAAATAGGGCGGTGTGCAAAAACCCGGACCGGCCCGCCCCCGAGGTAGGGCCGGCCGGCCCGGCGGACCGGCCCAGAGGGGCCCGACGCCCGATGACGCCGAATTTCGCCCGAATTCCTCCTTTTTGACTTCCTTGTTTGGTCGGAAAATTTTAAGGGAAGTGTAAAAAAGGAAAATAAGGTTCCCAGGGCTTTCCTCTCAGGACTATTTATTTGGCCGAATTGGGAGCTCGAGGATCAACCCTTTCAAGCAATGTGTTGCACCCTTGTAGCAGCCATTGTGCCTCCAAGAAGCTTAGAGTTGAAGCTAGAAGCCAAGAAGCCATCGATGGAGGAGGCAATGCGATGCGAGCTCAAGCTACCCGTCAAGAGGACCGCACACATCCGTTGCGGAGGATGTGTCCCGACCGGAGCTCTTGCATCTCGCAACCCCGTCGAAGGAGAGAAGGTCCCTACACCCGTCCGAAGGTCGGCACGCATCCAAGGCATCAAGCGCAAAGATTACAAGGAGGTGTCGCCAGAGCCTAAGGATTATTGGGATAGCGACTACTCCGACGATCGTAGCCCGAGCTCGTGGGCGGCTGCCGGTAGAGATGATGATGATTGGGACGAGCAGCCCAAGGAAAGGACTCCCGAAGGCCCCAACGGCAACGGCAACGACGGCGGCGAAGGCAACGACAATGGAGGTGGCAACGACGGTGGTGACAACGGTGGAGATTATGGCGACGACGACCCCTTCGGATTGCATCCGGTGTGTTGTCGAGTTTGCCGTCAATCCATCGCGGATCTCTACACGTCGGCCGACGAATGTCTCCAAGCCATGGAAGCGATGAAGCAGCGTATGGAGGACTTGGAGCGCGTAGTTGAACATGACTACAAGTTCCTTAACCGCAACGTGCGCAAACTTTTTGGCATGGTTGGAAACATGAGAGGCAAGTGGTGCAAAACTTGCTTGAAGTACCACTAGATCTAGTTTTCCCCTTAGGATTTTGTAAGATACGACGAGGACGTCGTATGTTTTAAGTGTGGGGGAGAGCTAGCTCGCTAGCCTTAGCTTTTGAACTTCATATTTAGGTTCGGTTTAATCTTCGTGTGAGAGTCTTAGTGTTTTTTTATGAGTCTTTAGTTTTTGAGTCTGTTTTAAAATTTTTAAAATTTTTGCAAGTGTCTTAAATTAGTGTTGAGTCAAGAAAACCAAATAAAAAGGGTCTTTATATATATATCTTTGTGTTTTATGTATTGTTTATCTTTATTTACTTGTTTGTTTAATCTTCGATTCTTGATATATGAACACAAGTATGTGGTTTGAAAAACGTTTACCATGGTGCTTAGTGGAATCGCTACTACTTAAAGTACCCATACCGCACTTCGATCTTGAGCTTCACATGTTAGTTATGCTATGTTCGATGCTAAAAATTGGAGGATTTCAGTTCTGAAAATTATTTTAAAACCCTTGTAATAAAGGTTAGCAAAACCTCTTTTTCCAAGTTGAGAGTAAGAAAAAATTCCTATCCAAAGCCAAGTTTATTTTTTTCGCTCCACCAGAAGTGTGATTAGCATAATGAGTTAGGCTAGGACCTTTCTCTCTTGGTGAGTTTTAATTTCAAAGCAATGATCATGTTCTTGTGCTTATCTTTTGTTGCTAGCCTCGTCATATATTCGGTAACGTGACCTTCATAACGAAAGTCATGCATATCGCCGAATTCCATACCCAACCCTATACATCTCTTTTGTACATCGTATTCCTTGAACACAACCTATTTTCAAAGTTTCGTCTCGTCTCTAGCATGATTTATTTAAAAATTCAGATTGTATGCATGCGAGGAAAGAGAGAATTGAAAGCTTTGAAAAGTTGTCAAGAGAGAGAAAAATAAAGAGAAAAAGTATGTGTATGGAAAAGAAAGGAAAAAAAATATGTGAATGAAAGAAGAAAAAAAAGGAAAAGATGAGTTAGCAATGAAGATATGAGAGGGATGGATCAAGTGAAAGAAAAAAAAATAAAGTGTAAGGAAGGATGTCACGTTGATTGTGAGACGAAACTTTTACTCTATTTTCAACCATGTGCAATCCGACAATGAGGACATCATTGGTGCCTTGAAGTCACAATTTTCTTTTGCCCTTGCACATGTCCACCATTCTAAATCTTCTCATCCTTGATATCCCTACATATGGTTAATTCTCATGATCATTGGCTTTGAAAGGTAGACAACCATTAGAGGAAGTTCTTAGTTTGACAATACTTGTGTTGATTGCGCTAGCCCTACCTATAGCTCCACTTTACATGATATATGAGAGATTAATGGGAGGTGAGGGTTTTATAAATTTGGTTAGGATAGCCACTTCATATGAGTGACTTGAGAGAGCTTGGAGAAAGGTTTTTGTTTAATACTTGTTGCAGGAATTTTTGTTTTGAAAATCATAAAAACCCTCCAATGGAAGCAAAGGAGTAAGCATGGCTGAAATTGAAGACTTCAAGTGAAGAGTTTGAGTTGTGGGGTAAAACTTGACGTGGTAAAAGTTCTAAACGCCCATGTTTATGTTTGATTATCATTACTTTGTGTTTATGTATTAAAGATGAGAAGATTGACTAACTTGTGAAGGAGGATTAATGATACACGATTACACACCTTGGACGAAATTCTTTTACGAGTACTTGTTCGAGGACGAGCAAGAGCTAAGTGTGGGGGAGATGTTGACGGTGTATTTTGGTGCACCTAGCATGTTCATTACACTTTAGTTTGGATTTGATTATGGAACTAACCCGCCACTAGGCACACTAATCATATAACAAGTTCATCTTTGTGCATGCATTTGGAAGTGTTGTGTTTATGAAGGAAAACATCGACTTAAAGGACGGATTCGCAACAAGTTCAAAGGAGCATTCATGGAGTCTTGTTCGTGTTCATGAGCTTGCTGAAATCACTTCCAATGGTGGCGAGGACCGAAGTGCTACGAGGAACACCCCCGGGGATTGAAGCGTAAAAGATCAAACTTCATGCAAAGAGAGCCTCCATCTTGGACGCGAGGATAACAGCATCAAAATCATGCAAGTGGAGGGGGCAAAGTACATAAGTGCATGAGGACCCACGGAGCAAAAGGGGCGACCGAACCGGGCCGACTGGGCTGGGCCGGCCGGCCCGGCCGGCCGGCCCAGCCCACTTCCGGCACCGGTTCAGTCCCGTTTTCCTTGCCCTCGAAGGATCTTCAACACTAAAACCCCCGAGGCGCCGCCAACACCGAGAAGAGGAGTCATTCGCACCAGAAGGCCATCCACAAGCTAGAGAGAGGAGGAGGATCTCCGGCGGGAGATCAACCACCTCGAAGGAAGCACCCTCTCGTGGAGAAGAAGGAATACACCGGCGGAAGGGAAACCATGATCAACGGTGCCATGATCAGCACCTTGATGGGGTAATCTTCTCATTCGTCCATGGGTTGTAATCGATCTTGAGATGTAATCGCACTTTGTCGGATTATCTATCTATCATCTTGTGTTGAATATACTTTCATGCTTAAGGTTTGCAACCATGCCGTAAAGGGAGTAAGGCCTCAATGCTTCCTTGGATCCATTCAATGCGCCGTGTCCATCAAAGGTCTAGTCATGAATACCTTCGCGTAGTGACGTACGAGAGGAGGGAAAGGGCGAAACCGTGGTCACAACCCCGATAGATTAGATTGGTTTTTCATGTCTTTAAGCGATTGCATGATCTAGTATCGTAGACCCGTGGGCGAGTGTCTTCTACCTTGATCGTTTATCATTCTCTCTAGTGTGTTTAGTTGTTTTCTAGTATAATAGTAGTTAGGGTTTTAGTAGCTAGTGTGTCGTTGTTGATCGAACGCTTGTAATCCCCTTGCTCTGCGGATTGACAAGAACCTTGGGAATCCCGTGGTGAAAAAGGTGTGGGGTCCGTACACTTGCGGATCGTAGAGGGATACGTCTTTTATCCGTCGACAGAGAGCATCAAAGTGCTACCCATTAGTAGCCCACCCACAAGTGGTGCAGTCGAAACGATTCACAAGAATCAATTCTGCAAAGAGCTGTCTTCCCAACAGCCCGTCCACGAGGGACGTTCTAAAGCGATTCAGCCTTGAATCGAAACAACCCAGTAGTAGGAATTTTACGATCACTAACCTGCGCAGGAACAATGTCGCAAGCAATAATGAACGCCTCAAGGACGAGCATGTTCCAAAAACACGAGTGAACGTCCTGTCAAAAAACAGCTCAAAAGCTGTAAAATTTGACAAATTCAAAATGGCTCCTAGTCCTTCGACACGTTCCACGCCTAGGCGTCGCGTCTGAGGACCAGGATCTGATCCTTCAGCGTCGCAGGCTAGTTTTATTTGCTCTTAACGAAAAACCGTAAGGGACAAACGAGAGAATTCAACACGTAGCATCGCACAACGTCTAACAGGCCAACAAGTTCGAAACTTCGATAATGTAACAATCCTAAGCAAAATGGGTGAACTGAAGTTATCCCCGCTTCCGAAGGGGGGAAGACGTTTTCTTCCGAAAGCTGTAACTCGAAAGCGGCGATAACTTCAATTCTAAACGTTCAAGGATCTTAGCATGACAAAAATTACAAGCGACATTTTCAGCACCGTACCGTCGCATACAAATTTACATTTCAACCTTCAAATGTTTAAGTGGACGGCACGCCACTCTTAGTTTTCGTCCAAAGCACTAACTAGTCGATTCAAAGTCGAAGGGGAGCCAACGCTTCTCCGGTGACAGGATCCACCTGACCGCCTTCGTCTTGAGGAGCTTCGCGAAAAGGGGCTCCGGGGACTGCCTGCTCAGGGGCATCGTCATTTGCTTTCGGCGGCCAATCCCTAGGGGGTCCGTAAGGGCCCAAAGTTGCGTCAGGACCATGCGCCGCGCGATGCTCTCGAAGCTCCAAAGCCTGTTTTGCCTGCCCAAAATGGAGCTGTGAGAAGGAAGAAAGCATTAACAACCATCGCAAGCAATCATTTAACAAAAACGGTCGTAGTCGAAATGAACCGAAAAGGCCTACCTTTGCCAAGCGATCCACAGCCTTCTTTCGAGCGTGCGCTCGCCCGCTCTTGGCCCAAAAGTTGCGAAGGATGATCTTGTTGATTAGGTCAACCGTTTTGTTGGGGCTGGAGCGTCGTCGGGTGAAGGGAATGCGAAGCCTCGGCTCCCAAAAGCTTTGAAATGATCATAGCCCTGTCGCTCGAGAAGACTTAGCAACATCTCAGAACAGGTAGCCGCCCCATAGTCCCCAATTTTGCTCATAGTATCAGGCAGAAGCTTCAATTCGCTGTGCAACCACTCCACAAAACTCGAGATGTTGTCGGTAATCTTGAAATCCTGGGCTTCGGCACCGAAACTTTCCAAAGCTCGGCGATACTCAGTCGCCAGATACGCCCCCCATTGGTGACAATAAGCCTCGTTCTTCTCTAAAGTATCTTCGAGCTCACCCTTCAACTTCTTCAACTCCGCAATGAGGTTGGCATTGGCCTCCAACAATATGTTCTGCGCATCGTATTGCACAACCATGTCCTTCAATTCCTGGCGACACTCTTCATAGCATTTCACGCTCAGCTCAAGTTCTCTCTTCAAAGCATCCAGGGCTTCTTGCTGCTTGGCACGATGATTCGCTTGCTCATTGGCATCACGTTTTAACCTCTCATTCTCCTCTTTCAAGCGTCGATTCTCCTCCTCTAGCATTTTCTGCTTGTCGAGAGAGGCCTTTGCTTCCGAGGTCGCCTTCTCAAAGCCCTTCTGGCAAGCGACGATGCCTCTTGAAAGGTAAGCGCGCACAACCTTCATCAAAACATCAGTGCCTAGGTCCTCCAGGGTGCGTTCAAAATCTGCAAGGCGATCAACAACCACGTTATTCAGCCCATATTCTTCGCACCGCCAGTGCGACGAAGGCACAGAGTCAAACATCAAAAAGCAAAACGATAAGAGAAGTTTCATACCTGGCTCCCCCAGCATTGACGCGAGACTTGACCTCGATGCGGAAGGGTCCACCTCGTTCTGGGAGACATCCTTCTCCCGATCCTTAATGCTCAGGGTGACCAAAGTTTTCGCTACCAAGGTTAATGCGAAAGCAAAAGACGTAAGCAAACAAAACGCATGTCAGAAAGAAAGAACACAAAAATTCCACTCCTGAGTATAAGCATCATACCAGCGTCTTCGGGCTGGAGACTATCAGGCGCCGCCATTTTCTCTGGCGCGACAGCCTCAGTGGGTTTCGCTGCCGCCAGGTCAAAATCCCGCGACACTGGCGGAGGCGAGCGAGACGCATGTGCTGCTGAAGCCTCAACTTCTGAAGCGTCCAGGTCAATCAGGTCTCGAGCCTTCGCACCAGAGCCCTCGCTCAAATTCACTACAGCTTCGCATTGGGGCTGTGGGAGTGGGGCATCTGGACTTTTTTCTGGTCGAACAGTGTCGTCATCAATATAACAAAGAGATTCTGACTCATCCACGACATCCACAAGACCGGCCACACGCTCTTTTGGAGCCGCCTCGGCCATGGCAATCTCCTTTTGAATTAGCTCAGCCACACGCTTGTCTCTTGCCTCGCGCGCCTCCAACTCCTCTGCATCAGCCAGACCCGCTTGCGAAGGCTCCCCGGTCAATTTCTGCGCTGACCCTTTCGGAGGATATTTGGTGCAAGGCTGAATTCGAGGTGTTGTCAGAATGTCGATATCCTCGTCAGTTTCAGCGACCGGATCAACCCGAGCCCTTTTAGCGGAAGCCTCGACATCTTCAAGCTCTTTTTCCTTGACCGCAAGCTGTTTCACCCTTTCGGTAGTATCCAACGGCCTCTTCCTCAAGGCAAATCCCTTGTCCGCCTCTCCGGAGACGGCGGGGTCTTGTGTTTTCTTCTTCTCCCTCTCAGCCGCAGCCACTTTCGCCGCCTCAGCCTTGCGACGGGCCAGGGTCTCATTACCCTTCAGCAACTTAGTGGATTTTTCCGCAAGCGGTGGCAGGGTTGCTTTTGCAGCGTCCGCCTTCCGCTTGGCCAAGATGTCTTGGGATTTACTACTCTTCACGGCATTTTCAACAACTGAGCCGGTCTTTCCTGGCCTGGTCTTTCGTGAGGTCTCGACTGCCTCGGACCCAACATTGCCCGGGGGCTGCATTTTCTTGCCAGCCGTCGGAGCCACCGGACTAGGGGAATACGTCACACCCATTTCATCAAAAACTCGATTGACACGACCCTGATGCTTCAAGATTCTCTGGGCGCATTCCCACTCCTTGTGGGTGAAATTCCCTATCATCTGCACAACTTTCCTCTCCACTTCAGCCACGATCTCTTCGTCGGACACATCCTTCGATCGCTTGACATTGAAGATGGGGCTTCGCACATCATCATCCAGCCCGGGCAGCCACTACATCTTGAATTCCCACGACCCCCATCGGGGCTGGCATGGCCAGACGTCGGCAGCCACAAATTCCTCCAGGGCATCGCGCGTAGTGATCACACGTGTTGCCTAATAAAATGCAATTGTACTTGCCGAGGACCGGCTGGCCTTCGTCAGCTCCGGTGACAGTTCAACCTCTAAATCAACCATGCGGCTAGCCAAATCGAATGATATCACTTCTTCTTGCTTCGAATTTCGACCTATCACTTCAATGGGAACATAAAACCAATACGAAGTCCATCGATTAGCCCACTTGTTCTTGTATGCTAGCGCCAGCTCCACCGGAGCCTGATTCTTGGCCAAGCGACGGGTCTGAAAGGTGCAGCAGCCATATTGAGCTTCTTTGTCTTCGTCATCAACCTTCACAAGGCTTCTGGCCCAATGAATCTCAAAATGTCGAATGAAGGTTTCGACATCATTATCCCCGGCGAAGGTCCGACATGCCCACAGAAATTTCAGCACTTGTGGGATAGAATTAGGCGTCAGTTGATGAATCTGAACGCCATAGGCCGCCAAGACATCTGCAAACTTCTTGGATACCGGCAACCGAAGGCCCGCAGTGAAAAAATCCCGAAAAACCACACTTTCATTTTTACGGGGCTTCGGCGTGGTTTCCCTCCCAGGCAACCGGCAAATTCCAGGCTCGAAGCATCCCTCTAACCGCAGGGCATCCAAATCGGCCTGAGTCATCAAAGATCGACCAATGTAGCAGGTCCGGGCCTTCGCCCCAGCTGGGTTCCCTTCAGACTCTTCCACAGCTGCATCAGTCTCCACTCCTATCTCTCCCTCCTCCACATCGACAAGCACACGCTTTCCAACATCTGTGTCGCTAGGCATTATTTTGACATAACTTCCACCCGAACCGCTATTTTCATCGCTACTAGAAGAAGACAAGGTACTACCACTCTCACGAGAGCTGGCAGACCAATCCAAACCAGAAATCTTACCAGACTCTGAGCTAGACGTCGAGGTGGAGGAGGTCGCGGCAGCCTCCGTAACCTCCGGTGCAATCTGTTTTCCACGATTCGACGACGATCCCTCGTCCTCCATGTTTTCGCACGAATGCCTGACACAAACAGCTAAGTTTCCTTAGAAGCATAGACTCAAGCGCGTAACGCTGGAAACCAAAAATGAAAGCGCGCGTGCAAAGCAGAAGCAAAACTAACCTCGCAATTCGACTGGGGCTTCCACTAAAGCGATTCGCCGGAGGCAGAGGCGGAAACAGCAAGCAAAAAGCCGCAAGGGAGAAGTGAGGTTGGAAATGCAGGCGGGGTTGGAGCGGCGGCGCCTCCCGGCTATTTATAGGCGGTAAAACTCAACGGTCGAAAATTTCAAACTCAACGGTAAAAAACAGCAGCCTGAGGGCATTCTAGGTATTTCCCCTTCTGCCTGGACCAAGCTCCACTCACATGGCTCGAGTCGCTGGATAAGCACTCGATCGACAAGTGGGACCACCGAAGGAGCGAGTTCACCGGCAACTTCGCGGGCGCCATGGGCCGATCGGGTACTCGCATGGACCTGGCCATGGTCAAGCAGGAACAAGGCGAGACCCTCCGCAAGTACATGCGCCGCTTCTTCAACAAGCGCGCTACCGTAGTCGACGTCACCGACAAGGAGGTCATCGACCTCTTCCAAGACGGCCTCTACCACCACCGCACCTTCGAAGACTTCGGTCATCCCCGCCCCAAGTCCATCCCCCACCTCAAGGACATGATCACGTCCTGGGCGGATGAAGAAGACAAGGCCAACGCCAAGTACGACGCCATCCGTGGCAAGACCAAGCAGAACGCGGGCGGCAGCAGTGGCAGCAACGCGAACCAAGGCGGTCGCAGCAACAACAACAACAACAACTACTCGGGTCCCAACCGCAAGCGTAAGCCAGACAACACTGTCACCCTGCGAAGGAGAACTCGAAAAAGAACTCCGACGGTTTCAAAGACTTGCTGAAGGAGAAGTGCCCATGGCATCCAAACGGCAATCACACCACCGAGCAGTGCTACCAACTCAGGCATGCACTCAAGGATACGCTAGAGCCACCGCACCCTCACGACAAAAAGGGCAAGAAGAAGGACGGTGACAGCAACGACTTCCAGGAACCTGACAAGACCGTCAACGTCCTCTTCGATGGATTGCCCAGCAGGCGGGAGCAGAAGGCTACCCGTCGAGAAGTTATGTCCATTGAGCCAGCGGTCCAGACCCCTCTCAGGTGGTCAGAGGTACCCATCACCTTCTCCCGCGCGGATCAATGGACCAGCTTCTCCGAACCAGGACGGTTCCCCCTCGTCCTGAAGCCACTGGTCGCGGGCTCCAAGCTCAACAGGGTCCTCATCGACGGTGGAAGCGGGCTCAACGTCCTTTTCACCAAGACCTTGAAGAAGATGAAGCTCGACATCACCCACATGCTCACCAAGAGCAACATGCCCTTCTACGGCATCATCCCCGGCAACGCGGCTATCCCACTGGGCTCAGTGGTTCTGCTAGTTACCTTCGGGGAATCTCAGGACAACTACCGTACCGAGTACATCAAGTTCGAGGTCACGGACTTCGAGACTTCCTACCACTCCATCCTCAGCAGACCGGCCATCGCCAAGTTCATGGCGGTGCCCCACTACACCTACTTGGTACTCAAGATGCCAAGCCCAGCGGATGTACTCTCTCTGCAAGGGGACTTGAAGATCTCCCACGACTGCGACACAGAAGCCGTGGAGATCTCTTCTACGAATCAAGTACCCAACACTATGATGTAGGTCTACGCTACATCGAAGAAGCTTGCTACAAGTGAACTCGACATCCCGGAGAAGTCTGACAACGCCAACAAGCCTCAGCCACCTGAGGAGGTTCTTGTCAAGACGATCGACCTCGAACGAGCGACCCCAACAAGACCACCACCATCGGGGCTGGCCTCGACCCCAAATAGGAAGACGCGCTCATCAACATCCTTCGGGCTAACCGCGACATCTTCGAGTGGAAGCCTCAACGTCGATCCTAAGGCCACCCCCAAGCGAAAACACCTCCGGCGTTTTGCCGACGACAGACAGGACGCCATCAAGAAGGAACTCGCCAAACTACTCACGGTTGGCTTCATCAGAGAAGTTTTCCATCCTGAGTGGCTCGCCAACCCCGTCCTCATCCGCAAGAAGAACTCGAACGAGTGGAGGATGTGCGTCGACTACACCGACCTCAACAAGCACTGCCCCAAGGACCCCTTCGGGTTGCCGCGGATTGATCAAGTCATCGACTCCACGGCGGGGCCGCGACCTCTCTCGCTTCCTCGACTACTACTCCCGGGTACCACCGCATCGCGATCAAGGAAGAAGACCAGGAGAAGACCGCGTTCATCACCCCGTTTGGCGCGTACTGCTACACGACCATGTCCTTCGGGTTGAAGAACGCCGGCGCCACCTACCAACGAGCTATCCAGGCCTGCTTCAAGAGGCAACTTAACAAGAATGTCGAAGCCTACGTGGATGACGTGGTCGTCAAGACCAGAGACTCCAGTACCCTCATCAACGACCTTGAAGAGACTCTCGCATCCCTGCGCGAGTACCGCTGGAAGCTCAACCCGAACAAGTGCGTTTTCGGCGTACCTTTGGGCAAACTACTTGGCTTCATCATAAGCCAGCGCGGCATCGAAGCCAACCCCGAGAAGATCTCCGCCATCACCAGCATGAAAGCTCCCACGAGCATCAAAGACGTCCAAAAGCTGACCGGTTGCATGGCGGCACTGAACAGATTTATCTCGAAGCTTGGAGAACGGGGGCTCCCCTTCTTCAAACTACTCAAGCACCAAGAGAAGTTCATGTGGACTCCAGAGGCGGATCAAGCCCTTGTCCAGCTCAAGGACTTCCTATCGAAGCCGCCGGTCCTCACGGCTCCCCGCAAGGGTGAGCAACTACTGCTCTACCTCGCTGCGACTACTCATGTGGTCAGTACTGCCATCGTCGTCGAGCGGCAGGAAGACGGCCACGCCTACCCAGTCCAGCGCCGAGTCTACTTCGTCAGCGAGGTCCTATCAGAGTCCAAGGCACGTTATCAGCCTGTGCAGAATCTCTTGTACGCAGTACTCATCACCTCGCAGAAGCTACGACACTACTTCCAGGAGTACTCGATCTCCGCCGTCACCGACTACCCGCTCGGCGACATCTGAAGGACCGATACGGCGAACCAGAGAGGGGGGGGGGAGTGAATGGGAGCCGATAAAAATTCTTCTCGAAGGAGATAGAAACTCCAACAAGATGAACACGGCTTCCAACACACGTCTCCGACTCACTACCAAGGTTGGTCAAGCCCACGTAGCCACTGGAGTGCCACCGGACCTAGGAACCAACACACCACCTTCCGACCCGAGAAACGCAAGCGGAAAAACAAACCTCGAGTCTACGGACCCACACCGGTCGACCGGTGAGCACCACCGGCCGACCGGTCCCCGCAGTGAACCCGAGCAACTTTCACTAAGTGGCTCTACACCGGCGCAGACCGAGTGAGACACACCGGTCAGACCGGTGGCAGCCTGAAAGCCCCCAAGACACCAAACAGGCCAACCGACCACCAAACGGACCCAAACTCGAAACAGCAGCACCACGGGACAACTACGAACACACCAAGACGTTCACCCGAGCAAAATCCCACAGAGGCTTGCACCGGTCAGACCGGTCAAGAGCACCGGTCAGACCGGTGTGGCCTGGGCAGCTCGGGATGAACAGCACCCGCGGGTCAACTCCCCCAAATCCAAATCTCGATCTCCCGAATCGCTCCACGGACTTGAACAAGACTTTGGGGATATCAGGAACACCTCATGAGGAGTCCATAGCCAAGTTTAATCCCACGAAATCTCGTCCAAAAAGGAGGAATCGAAGAAATCCCGCCGAAAGCACTTCCAACCCAAGAACTCAAGAAACCCCAAAATCGAGCACTTTTTCTCACGGATTTGGGAGGGGAATCATAACCCAAAGAACCACGAAGGGTTCCCACAAATTTCCCCCATCAAATCCCGAAGAGAAAAGCCCCAAAAACACCCCAAAGAAATCACGAGGAGAGGGCTCCGAAAATCACCACCAAGAACAACCGGGGAAAACACATTCAAACCTTGAGGAACCACGCCGAATCATCTATACATGAAACAAGGGTTCGTACAAGGTCTAGCAAGCCGCCCGATCATCCATCCCTCTCTACAAGATCTCTCCGTGAAGCTCTCTTGCTAGTCCTAAGGAAAACCTAGAGAAAATAGGTGAAAAATAGGAAAACTAATGAGCTAGGGTTCCAAGAGTTGGCTGCCATCCTCTCACCTCTTGGGTTATATAGGCGGCAACCGAATGTCTAAAATGCCCCTCTCTACTAACTAGGGATACAAGCCCCTCAAGGGCGGATATGGAATTCTTGATGTCTTCACCATCGGACGGATGCCCGGCGACCGCACCCTGCGTAGCCTCGACGCAAGCCATGCGATCCCGACGCGTGTCCTCCGCTTCGAAGATTCCGGACTGCGTCGTCGCACACGGTCGACCGGTGCTCCTCACCGGCGACCGGTCCCCACCGGTCGGACCGGCCGACACACCGTCGGGGACCGGCCCGTGCCGCCGCACCTCCGTCTTCGGTTCTCCGGTCTTGGCTTTGTGGATCAACCAAGGAACCCGGTGGTTTTCTCGGTGAACCACCGGAAACCCCGCGAACTCGGTGTAGCCTCCGCCAATCTCCACTCATGACTTGGCTCCCACGTAGTCCCGGCTCGACCTTGGTTTTGAGGCTCAACCAAGAAACCGTCCACGACTTCATCTTGTCGTTCATGCCACCATGCGGCCCGCACTTGACCCCCCGCCGGCCACCGGTCCCTCGAACGAAGCCTACTTGTCTTCTCCACACCTAGAGGCCTCACCGGCGACGACCTTTCGCGCTTGTTCTTCACCCGCACCAACACGAGTCAAGCCGCAACCCGCACCTGCAATACATAGCCAAGAATCGCCCACACAACGTTGTCAATCACTCATCACACAAGGAAGCGACCATCCACCGGTCCTCGAACCACACATGGTCCTCAATCTCCCCCTTGATGAGTGCATTGACAACACCCACACGAAAGTAACAAGAGAGAAAAGAAAAAGAAAAGAAACGAACAAAAAGAAACTCCAACAAGCGATCGAAAGCCAAACAAAGGCAAAGAGCAAGATCACTTGAAGAAGACAAGTCTCGGACCCCTTAGGCAAGGGCAACGGCTCGACACATCCGAGACAAAGCAAAGCTCAAGCAAAGAGCACAAACCACCGAAACAAAACTCGATAACTCACAAAGAGCTCCCCCCGCACACATGCAAGCTCCCCCCGAACCAATGCAACTCCCCCCCGGACGAATGCATGCAAGAAACCACATGAAACAGACAGCCGCAAGACTTTCAGCTCACACCGGTCGGACCGGTCACCACCACCGGCCGACCGGTGCCTAACATATGTACAGGACCAGCACTCACACCGGTCAGACCGGTGCTCTTCACCGGTCAGACCGGTGTACAACAGAGCCCAGAAATGGCTCGAAACCACCTGAAAACCTTCCAAATGCGTCCGGCAAGCCATTTCAAGCTCAAACTTCTCCCCCTTGTTGGCAATGCATGAATCAAGCCAAAAATGCAAAAAAAAGCAACCTAGAGCTTCTCAAATAGACAAAATTCAACAAAGAATGCTACACATGTCCAAATGAGCAAGTTAGGTACTCGACGGCTTCGTATCGATCTCAACTACATGATCACCAAGTTTCACAACCATTGGACGAAGCTAAGATGGATTTTGGCAATTTTGCGAAAAACTTGCCTCTCATGAGCAAAATCCTAAACATGATCAAAGCATATCAAAATGGCAGAGCCACACAAACTTCATGCTAGGACAGCTATTCTAATCATAAGACCATCACAAACACCCACAAGCACCTCATGTCATGTCAAAGCCACCGAGCCATGTGCCTACTTCTATGTATGAGACTTCTCATTGGTAGGCATCATGCAACGGTTTAGCACCCAAAGCGAATTAAATTCAGCACATATGACATGGGAGCATATTTTCCAAGCATTTTTCATTTCACTTTCAGATTGGTAAATGGTACATGAAATGTCTTTGCGACAAAAAGGAACTTATGCTCCTCCACAAGATAAATCTAGAGGGCTAAACATTCATGATGGCAAATGAGCCTTTGGCCCCATATGATCAATAAACTAGCCATCCAACCACAAATTAAGCATAGCAAAGCCACAAAAACATGTCAAGAGCATGTAAAGGCATTTACACATGAGAGAGCATTCATGTGACATTTTTCAAAAGCAAAGCTATCAACCATGGATTATTCATCAAGATCATCAAGAGCTAAGCCAAACTAACCGTAGCATACCAAACAAGCTCACAAAGACATATATTTCATTCCATGGTGAACAATGTATATGAGAGAAGCTTTTCCTAACCAATGCATATGATACAAAATGCATGCAATCTAAGATACAAGGATGCCTATACATCATGTTACATATGCCATGCCAAATGCAAGAAATGCACAAAGAAAAGCTATACATATGCTACAAACCGGCTCCTCGAGGGGAGGCAAAACGGGCTCGACACCACCGGCAAAGGAAAGCTCCCACACACCCAACTCAGGAAATCAAACACACACCAAGTTCCCCCCGCAAACGAGTGAAAGTTGCTTGATCTAGGGGTTTGGTGAAAATATCGGCTAGTTGGTCATGTGTGGGTACATGGATCAAAGCTATCTTTCCTTTCTCAACATTGTCTCTCAGAAAATGATACCTCACTTCTATGTGCTTGGTTTTAGAATGGAGCACTCGGGTTCTTTGCAACGCTTATGGCACCGGGAGCTATCACATTGAAGTGGGACATGGGT
Source organism: Cenchrus americanus (assembly GCA_947561735.1). Lineage (NCBI taxonomy): Eukaryota > Viridiplantae > Streptophyta > Magnoliopsida > Poales > Poaceae > Cenchrus > Cenchrus americanus. Next base: position 251,991,591 of record OX387239.1, on the reverse strand, counting down.
ATACTCCTCACCAAAGTCACTCATGGTGTAGGTGATCCAAAGGAGCTGAGAGCAACAACTAGCAGCGGCAACATACTCGGCTTCGGTCGTGGATTGAGCAACACTCGACTGCTTACGAGAAGACCAAGACACCAACGAAGAACCCAAAACCGGCAAGTCCCGTAAGTGGACTTCCTATCCAACCGACACCCGCAAAATCCGCGTCCGAAAAGCCATGAAGCGCCAAAGAAGAGGACGCGGAGTACCAAAGGCCGAAGTCGGGAGTGTGACGCAAGTACCCGAAAATTCTCTTCACTGCTTGCCGATGCGAAGTCCTCGGAGACGCTTGAAAACGAGCGCACAGACACACTGAGAACTGTATGTCCGGCCTCGTCGCCGTCAAGTAGAGGAGTGACCCGATCATGCTTCGGTACTCCTTCTGGTCCACGTGTTCACCTTCCTCGTCCGCATCAAGAGCCGTAGTCGTACTCATCGGCGTCGTCATAGCCTTGGAGTCCTCCATCTTGAACTTTCTCACAATGTCCTTGGTGTACTTAGCCTGGTGCACAAATGTACCTTCCTTTGATTGCTTGATTTGTAGCCCGAGGAAGAACTGCAACTCGCCCATCATGCTCATCTCAAACTCCCTGCTCATATCATCTCGCAAACCTCGCAACAAGAGAGTTAGACGAGCCACCAAAGACAATATCATCCACGTACACCTGCACAATCGGATATCTCTCGCCCGCCTCTCGCAAAAACAAGGTCCGATCGACCTTCCCCATCTCAAAACCTCTCTCAAACAAGAACCCCCTCAACCTCGCCATACCAAGCTCTAGGCGCCCGCTTCAACCCATACGGCGCCTTCCTCAACTTGTACACCCCGTGGGGGTACTTCTCACTCTCAAACCCCCGAGGTCGTCTCACATACACTTCTTCCTCCAAAGACACCATTCGTAAAAGCACTCTTCACATCCATTTGGTGCAACTTGAACCCTTTAGCCACGAAAAAGGCTAGAAGGATCCTAATCGCCTCCAAACGGGCTACGGGAGCAAAGTTCTCCTCGTAGTCGATCCAATCCTTCTGACTGAACCCTTGAGCAATAAGTCTCGACTTGTTCCTCACAACCTCACCCTTCTCTCCCTCTTTGTTTTTCCACACCCACTTTGTACCAATCGGCTTACACCCTGGGGGAGGGTCAACCAACTCCCACACCTGATTCCTCTCAAAGTTCTCCAACTCCTCATGCATCGAGTTAACCCAATTGTGATCGATAGTGCGTGTCCAATGTCTTTGGGCTCGAAAGAAGCAACAAACGCAGCATGAGCAAAATGGGAATTGTTTCGAACCCTCGACCGTGTAGTGCGTTCATTCATGTCGCCGATGATCCTCGAAGCCGGGTGATCCACCCGAACTCGCCGGGGAGGTTCTCGCCTCGAAGCTACCTCCCCCTCAACATCGGCTTCTCCTCGTTCTTGATTTGTCGTCGTAGGTGTAGCGAGAGGGTCCATCCATCATCGTAGTCGAAGTAGTGGGTACATGTTCAGCGGGGGCACCACACCGCCATCTTCATCATCACCATGTTCATGCTCCTCCTCCCGAAAGATCTCCTCGCCAAGCTCATCATCACCGCACACTCAAAGACAAGCTGACTACGTGGCTCTGTCTCGTCGAAGGTTACCTCGCAAGTCTCCACGATTTGGTTAGTTTCAAGATTGAGCACACGATATGCTCTAGAATGAGATGCATAACCAAAGAAAATGCCATCGACAGACCTAGCCTCAAACTTATCCAACTTCCTGCCTTTCTTCAGAATGAAACACTTGCAACCAAAGACATGGAAGTGACTCACCTTGGGTCTGCGACCATGCATCAGCTCATAGCATGTTTTCTTCTTGTGCACTCTGAGGTATATTCTGTTCGACACATAGCACGCGGTATTCACCGCCTCAGCCCAATACCTCCTCGAGGTCCTATGCTCATCAAGCATCGTCCGAGCCATCTCGCACAAGGTCCTGTTCTTCCTTTCTACAACACCATTCTGGGGAGGCGTATACGGACTCGAAAACTGGTGCTCAAGACCCAAGTCATGACAAAAGGTTTCAAAACAAGAGTTCCTGAATTCCGAGCCATTATCACTGGCGGATAGCTCGTATGGCATCTCCGTGCCTCTCGTTCCTCAACCTCAAGACTAGATCTCGAACAAAACCAAACGTCTCCCCCTTATCCTCCGTAAAGAACACCCATGCATACCGAGAATAGTCATCCACCACAACAAGGACATACCACTTCCCACCCGCGAGATCGCACACGAGCTGGGCCAACAAGGTCCATATGGAGCAGCTCGCATGGACGCTCAGTCATCACATCGGTGAGAGGCGGGTGAGAAGAGGCCACCATCTTGGCATGCCTACACGGAGCACAAACCAACTCTTTCTCAAGCTTCAACCGTGGCAACCCTCGGACCAAATTGAGTTTACTCAAGCGAGACAAAATGTCAAAGCTCAAGTGACCCAACTTCCTATGCCACTTCCACAACTCACTCGAAGAACCAGCCAAGAAACAACGCTCAACACCCGAAGACTGAGAAAAATCAGCACGAAACACCTGACCCTCGGGAACGACCATACAAACAAGGTCCCCTCGAGAGTCCACAATCCGAGAACCACCAGGCCGAAACAACACCTCAAAACCCTCATCCAACAACCGAGACACGAAAAGCAAATTGTACCCCGCCGATTGAACAAGAGCAACACGCCTCGCAGTGATCTTGTCACTCACTTTTATCTCACCTTCGAAAGCACACGCCAACGCCCATTGTCCCCAAAAGTGATGTACCTCTTCGTCACCACCGGGACGAGACTTGAGAACCACCCCCTGTCTCCGGTCATATGCCTCGAGCAACCGGAGTCAATCAACCAAATGTTCTTCAAGTCTCCCACCCGAAACTCAAAAATAGGCACGTGAGCGAACAAACGACTCAAAGACCGGGGTTAGTACCAAAAGAGGAAAACCGGTCCGAGCCATTTGCTCGAAAGTGGGGTTAGCACCAACCAAAGCATCTCTCCTACCAAAACTACCTCCACGAACACCACCACGGTAACCACGCTGAGGAAACCACCCCTCTCTGCCTGGAGGAGGACCAAAACCACGCAAGAAAGCCCGTGGAACGTCCTTCCTCTCCAACTCAACGCCACGACTCCTCCAATCCCCGTATTGAGCACGAGGAGGAGAACGCCTAGCAACCGACCACCCGCACTCTTTCCACCCCAACCACCGAACCACGACCACCGTAAATAACCCTCGCACCCGTACGAGCTCGAAACCCGAACACCGCCTCGTCCAGGCCTGCACCGGTCTGACCGGTGCCCCACACCGGTCTGACCGGTGTGACCCGGACAAAGAACACCGCCCGCAGCCTTCTTCTCTCCCCAAGCCCGAACCGTCCTCACAATCGCCTTGCCCCCGGGCATCCGCATACGAGGCTCAAGTACACCATCGGAAGGGTGGTACTTGTCCTTGTTTGCCCACTCCTTCCTCATTCTCTCCTCTCGCTTCCTCTTGAAGCAAAACTCCTCCTTATGGCCATCTCTCCCACAATAGCCACAATGGAACCTCACAAGCTTAGTCTTTGGCTTGGGATGTGGCCGCTCACTCGGTTTCTCTCCACTCAAACCCTCCACCGGTTTCTCACCACTTGCCTTCTCACTCTCCTTCCCAAAGAACACTTTCCCCGAAGTGCTCACAAACTTGATAGGCTTTTGTAGGTCATTTGTGGGTGTAGGAAACACGGGTGGAGCCGGGGTTGTGTCTAGTCCGTTCCTTAGATGGTTAGGTTTTGGGGGGAAATCATTTTTGTGGTGGGTTTTTGGTGGCTCGGGGATATTCTCTCCACTTCCCTCACCAACCTTGTTTGCTCCAAGCCCCTCACGATCTTGCCTCTTAAAGGCCTCGATCATCATCCTCAACCGAGGCTCGTGACCGGACAACCAACCCATCAACTTCCTCAAATCATCATTCTCATCCCGCAAACGATCAACATAATGTGCAAGCTCCAAATTTTTCAATGCATGCATTTCACAGGTAGAGCAAGATGTAGGCATGGGTTCCTTCAATTTAGCCTCGAGCGAACTAGTGTAAGCATGCATCTCATCAATCTTAGCATGCAAAACAGGGCAAGAAGTGCAAGCACCTAGCAAAGGAGGTCTAGACTTAAGCTCAGCCACTTCAACCCTAAGCACATCTAGTTCCTCACACTTGGAGGCATGCTTTTCCTTGAACAAAGAAAGATCAGCAAGGAATATGGAGCAATCAGCACAATCATTCTCATCAGAAACAACAGGGCTAGCCTTAAGCGAATCAATCTCAAGCTTGCTATCAAGCACCTGTGTCTCTAGCTCGGCCCACTCTAGTCCTAGCATCCTCGAGTGAAGCCCTAAGCTCTTTCCTCATTTTCTTGGCCTCTCTCGGCATGTCATCACGGTTATCAAGCAAAGAGCCAAGCCTCTCATTCTCCCGGCGCAAGAAGGGAAGTTCATCACGCACCTCGTCGTCGGACTCGCAGTCCGAGTCGCTCCGTGTGCTCTTCTTGCTGCCGAGCTCGCGCCATGGTGCGAAAGCCATCTCTCGCGGCGCCCCGGCCCCGCTCGTGGTTCTTGGACGACTTCTTGCTCTTGCGGCGATCTCCCTCGTCTTCGCCGCCGCTCGAGCTCGAGGTGGAGTACGCGGAACTGGAGTCGACGTCGCTCACTCCAACCATCGCTCGGGCCTTGCCTCGGCCCTCCTTCTTCCTCGATCGTCGCTCGTCCTTGTACTTGTTCTTGTGCTTGCTCTTGTGGTCGCGCCTCGAACGGTACTTGCCATCGTTCATCCTCGGCTTGTGCTTGTAGCCGTCCTTGTTCTCGGCCTTCTCGGGCGGTCGGCGACGAAGTGTCCCGGCTTGCCGCACGGAAGCAAGTCCTCGTGTTCCTCCTCATGTTCACGCGGTTCTCGTGCAGCCTCTCGAACCGCCTCGTCAACAGCGCCAGCTCGTCCTCTCCAAGGTCATCAAACTCCTCATCTGGCATAGACATCAAAGAGGAAAACGAGAACATCCTGGTGGATGGGTTAGAGTTAGTCTTTCCTTTGGAACCACCAACGAGGGCAAGACTATGGGAATCAGTCGGTCCCTCAAGCTTGGCAGTCATGCCCCTATCCACCTCAGCCGACTTGAGCTTCGAGAACAGCTCGTTCACCGTCAGAGTATCATACCGCTCCGACTCGACTATGGCCTCGAACTTTCCGCCCCATATCGTACGATCCAAAGAGTGTAAGAGCTTGACCGCTCTATCATGATCATCGTACGGGAGCACGTCCACATTGGCCCTCATGTTGTTCACCACCACCGTGAACCTCTCGAAACAAGGCATCGATGGACTCACCGGGAGATGAGTGAAGTTCTCGTACTCTCTCCGTAGGTCGCATACAACCGTGCCCGAACCCGGGCGTTCCCAACATGAGCCTCCTTCAACACCGCCCAAATCCTACAAGCCAAGTGCTCGGTGTGCACCCGATCGAACTCGGGGCCGACACAAAGCACGAAACAAGTAGTCGACCGCCTTATTGTTGGCGTCGAATCCGTCCCTCGACCCCGGAGCAAGGAAATCCATCGGCCGGACATAGCCCTGTGTCCACCGTGACATCCCAAAGCACCGACCCTTTCCGCGGAGGAACGCACCCATCCGCTTGCTCCACATCCGGTAGTTCTTGCCATCGAAGTGTGGAGGACCCGAACCCCCGTTCTCGGTACGCCATCCTTGGATCTTAGACTGGTTAGAGTCAACAAAGACCCGAACCGGCTCTGATACCACTTGAAGGACCGATACGGCGAACCAGAGAGGGGGGGGGAGTGAATGGGAGCCGATAAAAATTCTTCTCGAAGGAGATAGAAACTCCAACAAGATGAACACGGCTTCCAACACACGTCTCCGACTCACTACCAAGGTTGGTCAAGCCCACGTAGCCACTGGAGTGCCACTGGACCTAGGAACCAACACACCACCTTCCGACCCGAGAAACGCGGCGGAAAAACAAACCTCGAGTCTACGGACCCACACCGGTCGGACCGGTGAGCACCACCGGTCGGACCGGTCCCCGCAGTGAACCCGAGCAACTTTCACTAAGTGGCTCTACACCGGTTAGACCGGAGACACACCGGTCGGACCGGTGGCGCCTCGAAAGCCCCCAAGACACCAAACAGGCCAACCGACCACCAAACGGACCCAAACTCGAAACAAGAAGCACCACGGGACAACTACGAACACACCAAGACGTTCACCCGAGCAAAATCCCACGGAGGCTTGCACCGGTCGGACCGGTCAAGAGCACCGGTCGGACCGGTGTGGCTCCGGGCGACTCGGGATGAACAAGACCCGCGGGTCAACTCCCCCAAATCCAAATCTCGATCTCCCGAATCACTCCACGGACTTGAACAAGACTTTGGGGATATCAGGAACACCTCATGAGGAGTCCATAGCCAAGTTTAATCCCACCAAATCTCGTCCAAAAAGGAGGAATCGAAGAAATCCCGCCGAAAGCACTTCCAACCCAAGAACTCAAGAAACCCCAAAATCGAGCACTTTTTCTCACGGATTTGGGAGGGGAATCATAACCCAAAGAACCACGAAGGGTTCCCACAAATTTCCCCCATCAAATCCCGAAGAGAAAAGCCCCAAAAACACCCCAAAGAAATCACGAGAAGAGGGCTCCGAAAATCACCACCAAGAACAACCGGGAAAACACATTCAAACCTTGAGGAACCACGCCGAATCATCTATACATGAAACAAGGGTTCGTACAAGGTCTAGCAAGCCGCCCGATCATCCATCCCTCTCTACAAGATCTCTCCGTGAAGCTCTCTTGCTAGTCCTAAGGAAAACCTAGAGAAAATAGGTGAAAAATAGGAAAACTAATGAGCTAGGGTTCCAAGAGTTGGCTGCCATCCTCTCACCTCTTGGGTTATATAGGCGGCAACCGAATGTCTAAAATGCCCCTCTCTACTAACTAGGGATACAAGCCCCTCAAGGGCGGATATGGAATTCTTGATGTCTTCACCATCGGACGGATGCCCGGCGACCGCACCTCGCGTAGCCTCGACGCAAGCCATGCGATCCCGACGCGTGTCCTCCGCTTCGAAGATTCGGGACCGCGTCGTCGCACACCGGTCGACCGGTGCTCCTCACCGGTCGGGCCGGTCGGACCCACCGGTCGACCGGTCCGGTGCCGCCTGCACCTCCGTCTTCGGTTCTCCGGTCTTGGCTTTGTGGATCAACCAAGGAACCCGGTGGTTTTCCGGTGAACCACCGGAAACCCCGCGAACTCGGTGTAGCCTCCGCCAATCTCCACTCATGACTTGGCTCCCACGTAGTCCCGGCTCGACCTTGGTTTTGAGGCTCAACCAAGAAACCGTCCACGACTTCATCTTGCTTGTTCATGCCACCATGCGGCCCGCACTTGACCCCGCTGGCCACCGGGTCCCTCGAACGAAGCCTACTTGTCTTCTCCACACCTGGAGGCCTCACCGGCGACGACCTTTCGCGCTTGTTCTTCACCTGCACCAACACGAGTCAAGCCGCAACCTGCACCTGCAATACATAGCCAAGAATCAGTCCACACAACGTTGTCAATCACTCATCACACAAGGAAGCGACCATCCACCGGTCCTCGAACCACACATGGTCCTCAACATCCTGCGGAACCAAGATGTACTGGAAGAATCTCCAAGTGGGCAGTCGAGCTCGGCGCCCTCACCATCGACTCCAAGCCACGCACAGCCATCAAGTCGCAGGCGCTAGTCGACTTCATGGCAGAGTGGTAGGAGAACCAGCTACCTACTCCAACCGTGCGACCAGAGCATTGGGTGATGTACTTCGACGGCTCACTCAACCTCGAGGGCGCAGGCGCAGGGGTACTCCTGATCTCCCCAACGGGCGAACAACTCAAGTACGTCCTGCAGATCTTCTGGAAGGTCTCAAACAATGAAGCCGAGTACGAAGCTCTCCTACATGGGCTCCGCCTCGCGGCTTCACTGGGCATCAAGCGGCTACTAGTCTACGGCGACTCCGCAGTGGTCATCAACCAAGTCAACAAGTCCTGGGACCGCAACAAGGAGAACATGGACGCCATCGCCTAGAAGTCCGCAAGCTCGAGAACAAGTTCTACGGTCTCGAGTTCCACCACATCATCCGCGACAACAACGTTGCAGCGGACGTCCTCTCGAAGCTTGGATCTACCCGCGCTCAAGTACCAGCAGGCGTCTTCGTTCATGAGCTTCACGCGCCATCCATCCCGGAGCCGGCACCACCAACCACTGTCCCAGCGAACCCTGTGGCCGGACAGGAGGTCATGATGATCGACCTGGACTGGAGGCAACTCTTCATCGACTACCTCAGCGAGCAGAAGGTTCCCTCTGACAAGAACTCGGCCGAGCAGCTCATCCGCCGCGCCAAGTCTTACGTCCTCGTCGGAGACAAGCTTTACAAGCGGGGCGCATCTTCTGGAGTACTCATGAAGTGCGTCCCCAGGCAAGAAGGCAAGGACATCTTGGAGGAGATCCACAAGGGCGTCTGCGGCAACCACGCGTCCTCACGCACGCTGGTCAGCAAGGCCTTCTGGCTAGCTTTCTACTGGCCCACAGCTTTGGGCGATGCCGAAGAACTCGTCAGAAGGTGCCAAGGATGCTAGTACTTCGCCAAGCAGCAACACGTCCCAGCCTACAAGCTAGTCACCATACCGCCAACCTGGCCCTTTGCCTGCTGGGGGCTCGACATGATTGGGACACTGCCAACTGCGCCAGGTTGTTTCAACAGAGTATTGGTGGCCATCGACAAGTTCACCAAGTGGATCGAGGTCAAGCCGGTCACATGCCCCAAGGCTGACAGAGTACTCGACTTCCTGGATGAACTCGTGCATCGCTACGGACTACCCCACCGCATCATCACAGATCTGGGCTCCAACTTCAACAACCACCAGTTCTGGGAGTACTGCGAGAACAGCGGGATCGACGTCCGATACGTCTCAGTTGCCCATCCTCGGGCCAACGGACAAGTCGAGCGCGCAACGGGATGGTGCTCGACGCTCTCAAGAAGCGGCTACACGATGCCGCTAACTCCAAAGGAGGCAAGTGGATCAAGGAACTACCCAACGCACTCTGGGGGCTACGTACTCAGCCTTCCACGCCAACAGGGCAATCCCCTTACTTCCTGGTCTATGGCTCTGAAGCAATCCTCCCTGCCGATGTCATATGGAACTCACCAGCAGTGGAGCATTACGACGAGGGCGTCTTAGAAGACAGCATACGAGTTGACATCGACAGCCTCGAAGAAGCTCGCTGCACTGCCCTCGTCCAATCAGCAAGGTACCTAGAGGGTATCCGACGCTACCATGATCGCAACGTCAAGGAACGCTCATTCAACGTTGGTGATCTTGTCCTCCGTCGTATCCAGAACACTGAAGGACTACACAAGCTCAGCTCCCCCTGGGAAGGTCCCTTCACCGTGGCAAAGGTGACCGGGCCGGGCTCCTACCGCCTCCAGACACTTGAAGGCGAAGACATCAACAACTCGTGGAACGTCGACCAACTATGTCGTTTCTACGCCTAGTCTACATGACTACTCCAGGGTTCAAGTCTACACGACTACATCAACACCCCCCCCCCCCGCCGTAAGCGGCCTCCGGGTCCTGGCTCCAGTCTCCGGACTACTCTTCTCCAGGATCCAGCCCGCGCGGCTACCTACGGATCCTGGGCTGCGATGAGCGATAAAGGACTCTAGCAGTGGTCTACTAAGAGACCATGTACTCCAAGATCCAGCCTACACGGCTACCTACGGATCTACTATTGTAAGCGGCTACTCGCCCTAGCACCACTTAGTTGTAAGCGGCCTCCGGGTCCAGGCGACTACTCTGTAACTACGGCCCTGGCCATCCAGGTGTACTTCTTCAGTAATAAAGTTTGATCGTTCAACTTCTTTACTGCCTACTCCCCTCAACGGGACTACTGCCGAGTACGACTACTCGCATCCACTCCACGATGGGGCTCCGCACTCTGAGATCGCGACTACGAGTACTCATTGCTGGAATTTTCCTTTCATTAATACTTAAGCAATTCCATTACAATTGTTTTTGTACAACTTTGGCTACGAGCTAACTATTACAGGGCTACTGGAGATTGAGCTTATCGGCTACTTGCTCCGCAATGGGCGCCATCTGCTCTAGCAGCTCCGCGTACTGATCATCCGTACAGTTGGCGGCTACCACGCCAGCGACTACTTCCACCGGCGCCTTCGGGAAGTAAGACTTCATGAAGGACAAGACTTGTTTCAGGATCGACCTCGCCATATGCTTCACATAAGCCGCCAGCCGGCTGGGGGCTTCCTTGAGGCGATCCACGAGCGGAGCGATCTTGGGGCCGCCCGGATGAGGTACCAAGAGCCTTGCGATCGGCAGCGCGGCTTCTTCAAGATCCTTCAGGTGGGCCCGCAGCGCCTCGTAATCTTCATTCAACTTCTGCAACGATTTGTAGCAAGCGACGAGAGATCGCGGTCGAAGCAATCCGAAGCTCCATGTGCTTCTCGCACTCGAAGGCAAGTTCTTTATAGTCGAGCTCGAGTACCGGCGGGCCTCCCCGCTCCCGTAGAAGAGGTTCTTCATACTTGTCTCCGAGGACTTCAACTGCTCCACCTGGCCCTCAAGCTCTGCAATACAACAAAGCGCAGCGGGTCAGACTACCTCTCGACCTCCAACAACTACCCAACAAGTCAAGCGGTGTACCTTTGTTCTTGTTGCGGAGTATCTTGTTCTTCTGCACCAAGTCATCGCCCTTTGCCTGCAACTCCTAGATGTTATTATGATACTTGGCAAAGGCGGTGTCGAGCTTGGACTGCATGGCGGCCGCGTGCTTCCGCGACTTCAAAAGCTGATCTTCTAGTGCTTCAGCCCGGAGCACCGCATCACCAAAGCCTTGCAGCATGTTGGACTTCTCGCGGGACCTCTCCACGACGTCCTTCACAGACAACACATGTCAACGAGTACTCAACAACAAAGAATTGACTACTCAGAAGTTAAGACTGCTTACATTCATCCACTGCTCAGCCTGGCGGACCGCCTCCAGGTGCTTGGCCACTGTCATCGGGTCGACCAGATCATCCGCGAGCAGCTCCACTCCGCCATGACTACTCGTGGTAGCCTCAGTCATCGGCGTAGAGCGGATGGGCTCTGCGTCCTTGATCTCCTGGGAGCGGACAACCACCTCCAGAGCAACCTCTGGTGGCACGGTGGCCTCCTCTCCTCCGGTCGCCGCGGCGGCTTCCTCGGTGACCTCCTCCATCGGCTCGGGGGCTCCCTCAGCAGCCTCCGGCGCCTGTGGTGTCGACTTCTCCATGGGCACCGCTGCAGAGATGTCGCTCCCTTCGGCCTCGACACCTGACAAGAAGACATCAAGTGCATTAACAACTACGACTACTCTATGGGGAAGGCTAAAACCACAGCAGAACACTTACCCTCGACCACGCTGGCCTCGGGCAACGCAGCTCCAGCAGCCGACACTTATGACTCCGCCTGGGGGCAGGAGTTGATTCCTCGACGGGCGGCGCGACTTCTTCCTCCGCCACCGTCGTGGAGGGCTCATCTTCCTCCCAGGACAAGTCCGTTGATTTCCTGCAGAAGTACACAAAGCTGCTCGTCATTCAAGCTCGACTAGTACACCAAGTACTACTCGGGCAGGATAAGTACTTACAGGCTTGACCGGACTATCGTCACGGCCGGAGCACCGAGGATGCTGGCAATGTCTACCAGTCCACCCTCGGCGGGCGCCTCTTCTTGCGCCTCTGCAGCCGTTGACTCCTCTACAGCGACGGTAGCCGGTGCAGCGCCCACCTGCGCTCCTGTGGCCACCACCTCTTCGACGGCGGGGGCCGCGGGTTCTGTGCCCCCTTGGTGAGCAGGGGGCTGGCGCTCCAACTGCGCTATGAGTTCTTCAACAGTGGGGGCTGGGCTACGACTCCCAGCCGGCTCCCCCACTGTGTCCCACTCGCCTTCGTCGCCCTCATCGACGGGCTCCGTCGGCGGCACCTCCTGCATACAAGGAATATTAGTCATCATCAAGTGTACTCGTACGACGGGTACTCGACTACACTAGTCAAGACATCTTACCTCTTGAGGCGTGGTCTCTGAGACCCTCAGCTTCTTCGTCACCCGCTTGCGGGCGGGGTTGCGCGGCTTCCGTGGCGGCGCAGCCAGACTAGCCTCCAGGCTAGCCGGCGGGTCTTGCACGAGGGGTACATGAGGCAAGCCGGGACGGCTAAACCTCGACCGCAGCTGGAAGCGGTCTTGCAGCGTCTCCTCGTCGTCGTCCTCCTCGGACGTGTCTTCCACGATGACGGTGTCATCGCCTTCGCCGACTTCCCGCCGCTCCTTGGCCTTGGTCTTTCCTCCCTCCGGAATCTCGATTCCCTGAGGGGCGGCTGCGGCTCGGAGACGAACCTCTTCAAGTCGTCCTGCAAGGCATAAGACATCAGCACGACTACTCAAGCAATGACTACTCGACTAGGGGGTACGGCTACTTACCTCCTTTGGCGGCGCGAGGCGGAGTACTCTTGGACCGGGAACGTCGTGTACGGTGGCATGTCCTTGAAGATGCGCGTCAGCCTATCAACGTTGTCGTCGTCGACGACTTCACCTCCAGGCATCCGCGACGTGTCATCGTCGCCGGTGTACTCGAAGCCTAGGGTGTCGCAGGCCATCAGCGGCTGCACCCTCCGCTTCATGAAGCTGAAGGCCACGTGCTCGGCCCTCAGCCCGGCTTCTCTAAGCTCCTTGATGCGCGCCAAGAGCTCGGGGAGCTGGATCCCCTCCTGCATCGTGGGCTCCGTGTTCCACCAGTCCCGGTGCCTGGGCTGCCTCCCGCTCGTCTTCGGCAAGCCAGGGTGGTGGTTCGTGACGTAGAACCACCTCGCCTTCTAATCGGCGTTGGAGTCGATGAGCTTGTGTCACACCCTGAAATTTCCAATTTCAGGATGTGAATAGAAAGAATAATTAAATAACGATTTTCTCATAATTTTAAAATTTTTCCAACATTTATTTTTCTTTACAGGGAATATAGTATAGGAAAAATCCTTTGATTGATTTTCTAAATTAAATAAAAGTTATGTGTGTTGCATTCATGCCGATGCATCTAGTGGTTCTTGAGTGCAAAAAGGTTTCAAAAATGCGTTTAGGAGCAGTCCAAATCCTTCCGAGAATTTTCCCGGATTTTTCTGGAATTTATCCTCATTTTCCCTGAGCTTATTCTATTTATTAGAAGGCTCTAAAATCTTTTTTCATGAGCTCCAAATATTTTATTTGGGTTGTTCGTGTCCCAATAAGACTCTAGGATTTTTTATGGAATTTTTGGGATTTTCAGAATATTTTTCGTGGCTTTAATAAATTATCTAGCTATTTTCTAGATTATTCCTTCCACGAAAATAATTTCTGAAAATAAAAAGAAACCTGTTTCTCTTCCCCTTTCGTTTCCACATTTTCGGCCCGTGGCTACTATCGGCCCAACAGACCAAGTCTGTTGCCGCCCCCTTAATTCTCCTTCCTAGTCGCTCGAGTCTTAGCAGGCTGCAGCCCAACTCCGCTTTCGGCCCAGCTGACCCGGTCCAATTCCCCCCTACCCATCTCAGCCCGCCGTGGCCCTGCGCGAGGCCCATCCGAGCCCGTGTTGCCGCCGCCTCGTGCTCGGCCAGGACTCCGCCGGAGTCCGGTGTCACCACACCTCGGCGTCCGTGCGCGCCACGGCGGACCCCGCGCCCCCCCCTATAAGACGAGGAGGTCGTGCGCCGTGTGCCCTAGCTCCTCGCTCCAAGCGTCGCGCGCCCGACCCGCCGTCGCCCGCACCAACCGAGCCACGCATCGCTACCAGTGCGCCGCCGACGCCATGGCCGCCGCCGATTCGTCGCTTGGGGCACGACCGAGCAAAAATTGATCCCGCCGGGAGTTTCCTCGAGTCAAGCCGCGCATCCTCCGCCGATTCCCGTCGCTTGGAGCCCGCTGGAACGGCGCCGCCGCCTAGCGCCACCGCCGGCCGACCGGGTCCGCCGTCGATGGGAGGCTACCGCCCCTGTCCGGCTACGGTAAGCCCTTCCCTGTGTTCCCCATCCCCTCCTCTTTCTTTTCCCCCCCTATCCGAGCTCGCCGCCGTCCCGGCCGCCGGCAACCCCCCGCCGGCCGAGCTCCTTGTCGCTCTACCCGCCTTGCGCGTGTCCGAATCCCGTGAAGAAGAAAGGCCAGGCAACTTTGCGTTTAGGCCCCTGTAATCTCTTTTAATCTTTAGATGCTTTCATGTGTCTGGCTCTTTTCACAGATAACCCTTGGATCTATTAGATCCTCACAACCAGATCCAATTTAAGCCCCTTTTCAGATCTAAGCCTAAGCTTTATCAGTTTTGCGAGCACTATTGCATGTGTCTTGCCTATCTTCTCTGCTAACCCCTTAAATCTATAGTTAATCGCGAGCAGGTCCTTTCAATCTTGTTTTCTCCATAGAATCTTTGTTTTAGATCCGATTTAATCCGTTCAAGTTGCGTTAGGTTCATAATAATGTAAAGCACGCGTTAGTGGTGTGTTTTCACCATGTTTTGTCTTCTGAAAATAAGATTAATATTAATTTTGATTAATGTCTATTTACACATGCCTTTTCTAAATAAAAGTAAAATAGATCTATACATCGTTTTTCATAAGCAAATTTAATTTGATTAATGTTTCTATCACATGTTTTTGTACATAAAAGTTAATTAGATCTTTATCTCGGTTTTTCATAAACCAAATGTCAATTTGTTTAATAGTTAATTAATCTTTTCTAATTAAAATTGGATTAGGCTTTTACATCGGCTTTTATCATAAATGTTAATATGATTAATGCCAATACCATAATGTTTTTAATAATAATATGATCCAATTGAATTACAAAGTTCCGTTTAGATTGTTCATATAGTTTAGTTTTTCTAAATTAAATGTTTAATCGGTTTAATCAATATATGAATCTTTATAAATAAAACTTGACTAGTTCTTTACACCGGCTTTGCAAATAAAAATCTAATTTGCATTAAAACCAACTTAGGGTATTTTCTTTATGAAATATCCTCTGCACATTTTTGCTAATTAAAATAAACCTAAGCTTATAGTTTGTTCTCTCACATGTGCAAATCAATCGTTAGACGTTCATTACCCAAGTATCTCTTTTGATCAAGTCTATCTGAAGCTCTGAATCTTTCTAGTGTTAGCTCAAGCTCTATCTCAATGTGTCTCTGTTGTAAAGCTAGCCTTCTTTCAAGCTCCAGATCATTCCAATCCTAGCACATGCTATCCTATCATAATTGTCTTTTATGTAAGACAACTATACTCTTTCAGTTCTTTGATCCAACGTTGTGCAACTATCTTTCTTAGAATCAATGCCTCTGTCATCCAGTTGTCAGTTGTTCATCTAAGTTCTCTTTGTAGACCAGTTCTCCTAAACCCTAGCCTAAGGTTTGTGTGTGCGCTATAGTTCGTTGCTACCGTTCTCATTCGTTTCACCTTAACTTGTATGTTAGCATGTGTATCACCTGTTACTTGTTTTAACATCAATGATGCATGTTAATCCTGACTAATTCTTATTCCAATGCTTTTATAAATAAAAAGTGATTAGGTTATAATCCGGTTTTCTTTAATCACGATGTAATTGGTTAATCCCTATTCATAACTAGTTTTCTAAATAAAAGGAGTTAGAGTTAAACATCGGTTTTCTTAATAAAGTAATATGCCTAATGACAGCATAAATGCCTTTTCAATATTAAAATTGGTTTAGTTGAACGCGTGACATAAAGTTATTCGCCTAGATATCTTATACTTGCTTTATCTTTCTAAAGTAATTGTTAACTTGACATAACTTCTACTCGAATGTTATAAATAAAATATGATTAGGTCTATCGTGATTTCTTTAATTAAATGTAACTTGTTTAATGGTAACATAGTATTTGTCTGAAATATTCTTTCACATGATTTCTTAATTAAAATATGCCAAGCGTAGTTTCTTGTTGTTTGATAATAATCTTTCGATAGATTTGAGCTTAGTTCCGTTCTCAGTGGTTCCCTCGTTTCTTGCATAACCAATAGAATCGAGCTCTATCTCAAAGTGATCTTTCCGGTCCTTGCTCAGTCTTCCGCGACCCCCTCTTCAAAGTTAACCAAGCCTTTCCCTTCCAAGCACTTTGTGTTCTTTAGTGATCCATCTAATCAAGCCTATCCCTTAGTGCGCTCTTTTAAAGTTTTCTTTTTGGTGCTTTGTTCTTAGTATATGCTTGTGTGTTTGCTTTGCATGTTTTGTGCTTGATGATTGATGCGATTAGAGTGAACATTGTTCATGGTTCGAGAGCTTGGAAGAGTGTGAAGGTGAAGGTTCTGAGCAGCTACACTTTGGTTAAAGGCAAGTGTGTCCTTGATCTTTTGTCCTAATAACTTTATTAATCACTATTGCATTGCTATGCATTAATTTTGATGGGTTCCTATTAAGGATGACTAGCCTCATTTGACTGTTATCTTGAACCTGGTTCTTAATTAATATTGATGGTAGATATTGCTTAGCTTGCTCAACTGGGTTGGTAATAATCAACATGGTTATCATTTTATGCTCTATGTTCCAATGTGTTATGTGATGTTTAATATACAAGACTATATGTTTAATCGGAACATGGAGAACCACCTAGGAAAACAGTACAACCACAAGAACTAATGGGCAATGGTCTTAGCTGAATAATTAGGAACTTTAGCTTGGTGTGATCTTACCTGATAAGGACAAGGGATCGGCGGTACTGCGAGGTATGGACTCTCTCTAGCAGGGGGTTGGGTGAGTTATTCTTTTATGGTGGGGTATCGACCTGCTAGGGGACTTTATACCTTGCTAACTGATCCGGACCTTGTGGGTCACTACTTGTTGGAGAACCTTTGTTAAGGCCATGTAGCGTCCCTATGCAACCACACCTCGGTAGTGTGGTATGGTGCTTGGCCGGCATCGCATGGTTGGGTTCAAAGTTCTTCGGAGCTTTTACGCTGCTTGGTGGTGAAAGTGTACAACCTCTGCAGAGTGTAAAACTAATCGATTAGCCGTGCTCACGGTCAAGAGCGGCCTGGACCCTCACATGATTAATTGAACTTGAAGATGGACTTAAATTGTGATATGTGTTATGGTTATGCTTGCCATGTGCTTATGGCGTATCTCTTATCTTTATGCTTAATTGTGGGTTGGTATAAACTTATACTTTTATTAGTAATTAGGTGCTAATAAAACTTGATCAACTAAAATGCTAAATGCTTATAGCCCAGTCCACTATAAAGCCTTTATATTCATTCTTTCCCCACACTTGCTGAGTACGACAAGTGCTCACCCTTGCTATAAACAATGTTGCTCAGAAGGAGGAAGCTACTCTGGAGTCGTTGTGAAGATGTTGCTGGTTCTAGGCGTACGCAACCCCCAGTCGACTGCTTGTGGTGTTTGGTGTCTTCGTTTCCAGGATATAGCATAATACTCTGATAATCTCCCTTTTTCTTACGTGATATTGTTTTTGTTATTCACTTATGTCAGCTATATGCATGAAACTTGATCCTGGCATGCATATAGGTTTGCACTTGGTTTTCTTGGAAAAACAGGTGTGACAGCTTGTACGAGAGGTACTGCTCAGCGGCGTCTTCTCTCATCTGGATGCCCGCCCCTCCGACTACTCGCGGATTGCTGGCGCTCGGCTGCGGCTTCACCCAGAAGAATTTCCGGAACAGGATCCAGCGCGGCTTGATCCCCAAGAATGCTTCACAAAAATGGACGAAGACTGCGGTATGGAAAATGCCGTTAGGGTTGAGATTGAGGTACTCAACTCCGTAGTACCCGAGAAGGCCTTTGAAGAAGTCGCTGGCTAGAAGCGCGAGTCTGCGCTCCGCGAAGCGCGCGAACATCGGGATCTCGTCTTCAACCTTCACCATTGGGTATGGATCTCTGGCGGCGGCTCTCCACATATCCACCTCCTTCTCCTGGATAAATCCGCTGTTGAGCAGGGCCAACAAATCCTCGGTCTTCACCTTCGACTTTTTTCACTCGCGGCTTGGATCTGGCCGCGGTGGAGACATCGGCGGCGCTGCCCCCCCCGTGGCAGCCGCGGCGGCCTCGTCACGGCCCCTCTTCTTCCCGGCGGCCTTCGTAGACTTGGACGGCGAAGGCTTCATTCTCCAAGTACACGGCGTCTTCACGCGCATTCGCTCGGGGGCTACTCTGAAAGCTCTGGGTGGCGACGCGCTTGGATCTACTAAGGCGGCGGCGCGCGCTGGAACTGGATCCGGCTCAGATCTATTCGAAATGGCTATAGCAGTGATGGGTGAAAACCCCTAAGGGTTTTGGCTTCTATTTATAAGTCAAACCGGCCCTCCAACGGCCAGATGGATAAGTCCGCGCTCGGCTGACTCAGCGGCCGCGCGTGACTCTTCGCATTCTACTAGTCGACGCACCTCACCTCGGGGGCTCGGCTACTACTACTCTACTACCTGGGAAGCGACAGGGCTCAGCAGCATCTCAGGACACATTCTTCAAGATGACCCTTCAATTCGAGAGGAAGTACTCGACTCAAGGCTCGGGGGCTCCGTGCCACGTGTCCTTCGGTTTTTTCTCTCCGGATTTTTCGGGATTTTCTTGCCAAGACTTCAAATGGACCCTCAGCCAGAGCCTGCGGCTCAACCTAAGGCTCGGGGGCTACTCCATATGGAGTGCGATTTTGCAATCACACTTCCATATTAGCTTCGGCTTCAAGACAAGGCGGGCATTTTTTGAAGACCTTCGAAGGCAGCACTCTAGGACGCTTGGGACTACTCGAGAAGACTTCAAGATTGCTCAAACATCAGCTGGAGTACATTCCAGCCTCGGGATGCTTCGACTACTCTTGAGGACTTTTGGCTTGTAGTACTCGGGAATGCTTGAGGACTACTCTTTAAGGCCGTCAAGACTACTTGAAGCTATCCTTCTCGACTACAAAGTACTCGGGGGCTTGTCGTATGGACCTCCCTGGGCCCACTACCTCGGTGGGTACTAGGACCGACTACTCGGTGGGCCCCTGGGACTACCCGGCTTGCGCTATACGGCACATGATGGCGTGGAGCACAAGGACTACGGAGGAGAAGTACTCGGTTAGGAAGTTGTACATGTCTTGCACTGTATGGAAGACTCCTAGACGTACTCGACTAGTACTCTCTCCCTACTCCGACTTGTAACCCTGCCTCCCGGACTATATAAGGCGGGGCAGGGACCTTTCTCTAGCATCTCATCCAATCCACGGCGCACTATTACACCATCTTGTAATCGTGCCCAATCAATCCAGAGCTACGCAGCATACAAGACGTAGGGTATTACGCACCTCGCGGCCCGAACCTGTCTAAATTGTGTGCCACGTGTCTCTTCCTTCGAGTTACCGATCTCGGCGAGGCCACATTCATCTACTTCGGTTACTCCCCTTAGTAGGTTGTCGGTCTAAAACACCGACAGTCGTATGGACCTCCCTGGGCCCACTACCTCGGTGGGTACCAGGACCGACTACTCGATGGGCCCCTGGGACTACCCAGATTGCGCTACACGGCACCTGATGGCGTGGAGCACAAGGACTACGGAGGAGAAGTACTCGGTTAGGAAGCTGTACATGTCCTGCACTGTATGGAAGATTCCTAGACGTACTCGACTAGTACTCTCTCCCTACTCCGACTTGTAATCCTGCCTCCAGGACTATATAAGGCGGGGCAGGGACCTTTCTCTAGCATCTCATCCAATCCACGGCGCACTATTACACCATCTTGTAATCGTGCCCAATCAATACAGAGCTACGCAGCATACAGTACGTTGGCTGCTTTGTTGTTGTCGCGCAGCACGTGGTGCAGCTCGAGGCCATGGAACTTGCCCTCCAAATCTTGTACGGCTTGACAGTACGCCGCCAAATTTGGGTCAACACAATTCTTCTCCTTCATGACTTGGTCCACGACTAGATCCGAGTCGCCCCTGATCTCGAGACGCTTGATCCCGAGCTCGACAGCAATCCGGAGATCGTTGATCAGGGCTTCGTACTCGGCGGCATTGTTGGATACCGGGAAGCATAGTCGTACCATGTACTCCATATGCACGCCCAGGGGCAAGATGAAGACAAGGCCTACACCGGCTCCCTCCATGACCGAGCCATCGAAATATATGGTCCAAGTCTCGTGGTCGATCGACGCTGGGGGTTTAAATCTCTGTCCACTCGGCCACAGAGTCCGCGCGTACTTGGGATTTGATTGTGTTGCGCAGAGCGTACGAGATGTTTTGCCCCATTAGCTCGAGTGCCCATTTGGCGATCCTTCCCTCGGCCCCGGGGTTCTGGATGACCTCCCGAGTGGATACTTGCACACCATAGTGATGGGATGCACGTCGAAGTAGTGCTGGAGCTTGCGCTTGGTCATCAAGATCGCGTACACAAGTTTCTGCATTTGTGAGTAGTGCGTCTTAGAGTCGGAGAGTACCTCGCTGACGAAGTACACTGGTCGTTGCACCTTTTGGTACCTCTCGGGCTTTTCCCGCTCGACCACCAACGCCGCGCTGACCACTTGGGTTGTCGCTGAGATATACAGGAGCATCGGCTCTTCCGTGGTCAGAGTGGTTAGTATCGGAGGACTCTTGAGCATGTTCTTGAGCTAGTCGAGTGCCTCTTGCACTTCGGGCGTCCACGTGAAGTGGTCGGATTTTTTCATCAGCTTGTACAGTGGCAAGATGTGCTCTCCAAGTCGTGCTATGAAATGACTTAGAGCCGCGAGACAACCCGTGACACGCTGTACACCCTTCGGGTACTTGATTGGCCCCATGTCCATGATGGCCGAGATCTTGTCGGGATTAGCTTTAATGCCGCGTTACGACTTGACAAAGCTGAGGAGCATGCCCCTCGGAACCCCGAAAACGCACTTCTCGGGGTTTAGCTTCACCCCGTGTTATCGTAGCTTTGCGAAGACCTCAGTGAGGCCGGGGACCAGATCCCGTGTCTTTTTCGACTTGACTAAGATGTCGTCGATGTACGCTTCTATGAGGCGGCCTATCAACTCCCTAAAGATACGTCGCATGCATCGTTGGAAAGTAGCGCCCGCATTTTTGAGCCCAAAGAGCATCGTTTGGTAGCAGTACGCGTCGAACGGTGTGATGAACGAGGTTGCGAGTTGGTCCGCTATGCACATCGCTATCTGGTGGTACCCGGAGGACGCATCGAGAAAAAAGAGGGTTTCGCACCCTGCCGTTGAATCGACTACCTGATCTATGTGAGGAAAAGGAAACGGATCCTTGGGACATGCCTTGTTAAGGCTCGTATAGTCAACACACATCCTCCATTTCTTATTCTTCTTCTTTACAAGTACAGGGTTTGCTAGCCACTCGGGGTGGAAGACTTCACGGATGAACCCTACACTAAAGAGCTTCAAGACCTCCTCGCCAATCGCCTTGCACTTCTCGTCGTTGAAGTGGCGAAGGCGTTGTTTCACCGATTTCGATCCCGGCTTGATGTTTAACTTGTGCTTGGCAACCTCTCTCGGGATCCCCTTCATGTCGGAGGGTTTCCATGCAAAGACATCGAGGTTCGCTTTGAGGAAGTCGACGAGCACGCTTTCCTATTTAAAATCGGGTGCCGTCCTGATACGGAGCGTACGGCCGTCGTCGGAGACGACCGCATCCATGACGTCCTTGGCAGGCTCGAAAGAGCAGGCCGCACGCTTGGACGACTCGGGGACATCCTGGTCCTCGGATCGAGGCTCGGCGTGGAGCCTCTCAGACCGGATGGTTGCTTCAGCGAACTGAAAGCATCTAGTATCGCATTCGTACACGCACTGATACGTTGGCCCTACTGTGACGATCCCCTTCGGTCCGGGAATCTTCAGCTTCTGGTATGTATAGTTGGGCACGGCCATAAACTTCGCGTATGTCGGCCTCCCGAGGATCGCATGGTACATCCTGAGAACCCCACCACTTCGAAGGTGAGGGTTTCTGTGCGGAAATTCCGCACATCCCCAAACATGACAGGCAGATCGATCTGCCTGAGGGGTAGCATCTTGATTCCAGGTATGACCCCGTGGAATGGCGCCATCGACGGCCTCAGTGCGGATCGCGGGATGCCCATCTCGTCAAGCGTTGACGTGTAGAGCACGTTTATCCCGCTTCCCCCATCCATCAGGACCTTGTGGATCCTTCTGGATTTGAATAGGGGAGCTACCACTAGTGGGTATGATCCGGGATGAGGCACATTATCAGGATGTTCCTTGCGGTCGAAGGTTATCGGAACCTCCGACCACTTTAGGTAGAACGGCTTTGCAACATCGACGTTGATGACTTCTCGCCGGATGAGCTTCTCGCGCCACCTTGAGGGTCTTGCCGGAGATCCCCCAAAGATCATGTGCACCACGCCGTCTTCACCAGGGAACATAGCCCCCGCGCCGTCATCGTTGTCGTGGGAGGGGCCTTGCTTCTCGGGCTGGTCTGTCGTTCTTGGCTTGAGGGTGCCCTTGACGTAGTTCTTCATGAGCCGGCACTCCCTAAGCATGTGCTTGACGGGGACCTCGTGGTGTGGGCATGATGCGTCCAAGAGCTTCTTGAAGTGGTCCCTGGTCGGTGCGGGCTTGTTCAGGTTGCTCTTGGGGCGCGACGCCTTATGCTCTACCGCCGCGACAAAGTTATTGTCGCGGCGGCGCTTGTCATTCTTCTTCTTTTTGAAGCGCGAGGACGTCCCCTCGCCGTGGTCCATGACTTGCTTCCCCTTGACCTGAGGGGTGTTTAGCGTCGCGGCGACCGCTTACTCGCCGTCAGTGCGGTTGCTCACGATGTCGAGGAGCTCATGGGTCGTGCAAGGCATGCGACGCCCGAGTCGGTGGATGAGGGAGGTGCATGTCGTGCCGTTCTAGAACGCCGAGATGGCGTCGTTGTCGGTTGCACCAGGGAGCTCGGTGTAGCACTTGGAGAAGCGTCGTGTGTACTCGCGAACACTCTCCCTCGGCTGCTTCTTACAGTTGCGCAGCTCCCGTTGCTTTGTCGGGGCGCATGTATGTGCCCTGGAAGTTGTCGACGAAGACCCAACGCAGGTCGGTCCAGTCGTTGATCTTGTCCCGCGGCAAGTGTTCGAGCCACGTGCGCGCAGAGTCAATGTTGACCGTGAAATTCCGTCAACTAGCCATGAGTTTACCTTCGGTGTTGGCATAACTTTTATACCTTATCCATTGGTACTAACCCCCTTGGTATAACAAGTTCATTCGTGCATGTCGGTTTTGGAGTTTAGTGTTTATGCAGGGTTTTAGCGTTGAAAGCAAGACTTTTGGGATAAGTTCATCAAGCACCTTGTGACAAGACGTTGAAGCCCCGTACAAGTCATGAAATGAAGCAAACTTGACTCCAAGAAGCCCAGGGACCATACCCGAGAAGATGACAAACTCCGAGGACCTACCCAGAAAAGTATCGAATCTTGCGGGACAAGGAGCTACGTCCAACTCGGAGAGAAACTTACGACAAGAGCCCACATGCAGAAGGGGAAAGGATCTAAAAGACTCGGGAACCACAACAACCATTCCGGGGCCTAGTCACCCCCCTTTGACCTAGCCACCATTCGGGCTATTTATAGCACCCTTTGAACGTGGTTTAAAGAGGCTTTTAATGAGATTGAACTTGCTATTTCTTCTTTTGCTCAGAACTTCAACAAAAGGCTTGATCCGATCTCTCTAGATTGATTTATCTATTCCCCTCTATCTCTTGCTACCTCCAGTCTTTAGTAGATTAGATTCGTTTTGATGTTCTTTAAGATTAGATGCTTATGTTTCACCTCTTGAAGATCTAAGTTTCTCGGCTTTACTAGATCAACTCTTGCATCACACATTTGTTCCATGGATTCGATACTTTGGGTTCACCACTCGAGCGAAGAAGGGTCCGTTGACTACGATGGGAGACTTGTCCGCTTGCAAGTCTACTTGAAGTTTAATATGATTATACACCGTCAACAAGCCCCTTTATCTGGCGCCGTTGCCGGGGGACAAGTGATCAAGATTCGATCTTTTATTACTTTTTGTGTAATTTTCAGTTTTCTTTTAGTTTTTCCTTTTGCATCTACTAAATTTTGATCATCCTCAAAATCAATCTAATCTAGTTTGTCTAACCCTAATTTTCATAGATTTTTTTACTTTCCTTTTTTGTATATTTTGTTTATCGCTAACCCTAACAGGAGATGTACGGCTACCTCTCCAACAAACCCGATAATTTTGTGGATGATCCAGAAAAACTTTACAGGCTAAGGAGATGCGAAGCACAACAAGCTAAAAAGCTAGATTTTGTAGATTCGAAGTCGGAAGACGAAGGATCGTTGGAATCTCCGAAGAATTCACCACCTCAAAGTCCTCAGGAGAATCGACTTCGACCGATGGGAGAACAACCGCAAGAACGCAAGATTGGGGAGCTATGCACCTCGGACATCATCGACCTACCAATCTTGAACCTCGCGGAGATCAGAAGGCCGTCCGAGATCAAGACCTCAACAATCCGCATGGTGCAACATTCACCCTTCACCGATAAAGAAGACCCGAACCTTCACCTACAAGCATTCGTTCAACTATGTCAGACCTTCAACATGGACGGGGTGACTGAAGATCAAATGAGGGAAAGGCTCTTTCCGTTCTCGCTACTCGGGAAGGCTTTGCAATGGTTCCACTCTCAACCGGTGGAGACGGTGCAAGATTGGAACACGTTGATGAGGGCCTTCATGAAGGAATACTACTCACCGGGTAAAACTCCAAACTTGCGTAATAAGATTGCCACTTTTGCTCAATATCCTACGGAGACCATCTCGGAGGCATTCGAGCGCTTCAATGAGTACACTCGGACGGTTCCACATCATAAGTTCCCGAAGGAGGACCTCGTGCAAAAGTTCTACCAAGGCTCACCATGGATTCAAGGACGATCATCGATGCATCGGTGGGAGGATCTATCATCGAGCTTACGCTGACTCAAGCTTTCACTCTATTCAAAAAGGTCGCGAACAATGATACGTGGGCGTTGTCTGGACGCTTACTTCCGTTTCAACCCACGGGGAACGTCAAGGGAGTCTTGCAAGTGGAGAAGGAAGACATACTCGAAGGCAAGATCGACTCACTTATGCGGAGGTTGGAGAAGATGGAGATAGAAAAAGAGGCTCAAGATGTAAAGGCTGCTGAAGCAAGATCCATATGTGAAGAGTGTGGAGAATATGGCCATGTCCACAAGGATTGTCCGGAGGAAGCCAAGGTGCTCGACTACATGAGGAAGGGAGATTTGCCGAACTTCCACTACGGGCAAGGTAGACCTCAATTTAATGAAAGCTCATCCATTCCAAATTCGGTTCTGCTTCATATAAAATTGAAGGACTTCATGGACGAGCGAGCTAATATCAACAAGGACACCATCACCAAGTTCAAGGCCATAGACAAGGTGTTGGCGAACATTGATAGCAAAGTGAAGTAGGTCGGAAGCTCCAACCATCAAGTGCTCAACATGATGAAGATGCTCGAGACGCAAGTGGGACAACTTGTCAGGCGCCTTACTAATGATGAAGGGAAGCTTCCGGGACAACTTAAAGGTCCTGAATCGGCGAAGGCCATTCAAACACGTTCGGGAAAGGAGACCGAAGATCCGGAACGTCCCGCGGGAGCAAGGAAGCCTAAACCATCCGCCGAGATGGAAGGAATTGCTAAGGAGAAGGTTACAGGGATCGTCACCGAAGAGCCCGAATCTGAGATGCCAGAAGAATACACGAAGATACCACAACTCAAGCCACGCTACTTCCGAGGTAAACTTGACAACCACTTTGAGAAGTTTGTGGAGGTTGTGCATAGACTTAGCATCAACATGCCATTATTTGATGCCCTACAAGTACCTACATATTCTCATTACTTTAAAGACATACTTTCAAATAAATATGAGATAGCAACACTCGGGGTAGATCATGTCATGATGTCCGAGCAATGTAGTGCCGCTATTGCTAATGGACTAGAGAAGCAAAAAGACCCCGGATGCCCGACAATTCCATGTTCCGTTGGTTTGTTCAAGTTCGAGAAGGCGTTATGCGACCTTGGAGCAAGTGTGAGCGTCATGCCGAGGGATGTGTTCGAGAAGCTACGCCTACCATTGGAGCCTATGGGTATGTGCTTGGATTTGGGTCATAACTCCATTCGCTATCCCTTGGGCATCGCCGAAGATGTGCCCGTGAAGGTCAGACACTACTTCATCCCCATCGACTTTGTGGTACTCGAGATGGGAGAGAGGGAGAAGCCACCACTCATCCTTGGGAGGCCTTTCCTCAAGACCGTGGGAGCTACTATTGATGTTGGCAAGGGGGAGATCATGTTCGACATTAATGGAGAAAAGAGTTCCTTCAAGTTTCGACCACGCCTCGAAGTATGCAATATGATTGAAGTTAATTATGTTCCACCTCATCATCGTGTTGTTAAGGAAGAACCAAGGAAGAAGGAAGAGCTGAAGAAGAAGGAAGAGCCTAAGAAGAAGGACGTGAAGAAAATCAAAGAAGTTGTTGCATCCGTCAAGACAAAGGAACAAAAGACGCCTGTGAAGACCAAAAAGATAACTTAGCCGGAGAATAAGCCCGTGCCCAAGATGGTGCAGAAGTGGGTACCCAAGATTGCAATGCCCGTAAAGAGCGTTGATCCGAAGTAATCAAGTGAAGAAGTCTAGCCATGGACTATAAACGAAGCGCTAGGCGGGAGGCAACCCGTTCCATCGAGTCAAGAATAAGCTACCGGGAGGTCAACCTGATTCCAGGTTTTTTGAGTCTTTTCAAGTAATTTAGTTTTGAATTTTACTACGCAAAGACGTTAGACTTAGAAGTGGTTGAAGAATATTAGAGACATAATTCTTGGTTGAATATTTTGCTTTGATCATAAACCCTTTACATGAACCCTCCTATGTGTTTGTTTGCTTCTTTTCGAGAAACCACAACCAAATAAGTTCAGAACCTAACTCAACCATTCATCGCCTTTATGATGTTGTGGTTGACTTGTACCTAGATGTTATTTGAATTTCAGCACGTGGTAGGACTTGCGTGAACCTAGAAACTAAACTTTTGGTTGGTTTAAAAAACTACATCCTTGGTTTCTCTAAGATTAGAATTTTTATAAGCCTCATTTAATTTTATTTCATTCAAAATCTCTCTCATTTAGCCAAAATTAGAACATAAACCTATGCCCCCATGATCAAGCCGGGAAAAGTTTGCTCTCAACTAATGAAGGCAAACAATACCGGTGAGACCTATATAAATGTAGTCGGAAAATATCTTTGACTACATTGGTTATTAATGATTTAAAAACTTCTCTAAATTTATGCTTGAGCTTTTCCATAGCTCTAAAAACAATTTTAATTTTCGAAATTAGAGGAGTGCTTAGCCATAAGATGTGCTTAGAGGGAGGCAATCTAGTTAAACAAATCATGCATGCACCATGATGCATCATTGGATGCCCTCCCAACAACTTTCATCAAGACCACATGCAAAGGACAAGCATGGGTGGGCAGCAAGCATGACTTTGCAGGAAATTCATGGTGACATGTGAAGCAAGTGGAGCAAGGGAGCATGGACATGACTCAAAGCAAAAGCAGAAAGTGGAAGGACCAATAATGCAAGCAAAGGAGTGGACGAGAGCGTTTGGGCGGTGCAACAAGTGGAGCATGCAGGCACGAAAGTCACGAAAGAGATGAAACGAACTGAATTTCCGCGAACGGAAACCCGACTCTCTGCACCTCCGTGATAGTCCCAGGAAGAGGCTATCACGTGCAATCCCTGTCTCAAGTGGTACAAATCCATGCAACACGGGAATAAAAGAAGAATTACATAATATTATTACAACATCAAAGTACAACTATTCGGCACAAGCCGGGTACAAGTCCGACAGGACTAAATCAAGAAAGGTAAAACACCTACGCAGCGGATCTATCGAAGCGAAGCGTCTCCAGCACCACAGGCAAACTCAAGCATAGGACTAGCTCTAGTCTTCACACCTTCGTTGTTGAAGTTGTAGTCGTAGACGGTTACCAAGTCTGAAATGCCAGCATCTACCCGATAAGCGGGTAGGTCATGTCAGCTTCCCAACAAAGAGCACAAGCGGTGGTTGAATCTAATATGCATGGATAAAACCTACATTTGGCTGTAGAAAGCTATGCATGCAGCAGCGCGGAAGCAACAATCAAGGTATGCAGAATCAGCAACGAGGTCCACACCTCTGGGGTCCACACCCCTCAACACGGGAAGTCCACACCAAAGCACTGAATCACAACAATGATCCAGCTCCCAACTCTCATCTGCGATGTGGGGCCCACCTGCTCCTATCCCCACATCTCAACGGCCTCAGGCCGGGCTCACTCACTCGGGGGAGAGAAGAAGCACAAGAAAAGAGTCTAGTTGGAAGTAGCGGTAGATAGCAGTACTGTCCATAGCCAGTGGACACGGACTATAGCTATAGGTTTAAATTCTCTGCAGAGGTTGTACAACTGTACCCGCCCGAATAGAGCCGGAAACGGTGGCCGCCGCCCCGAACCCTACCATACGGCTGGAGTCCAAGTAAGTGGATAGTACCCTCCTGCATCTCCGAGTCTAGCGCGGCCCCCCGCCGTAGAGCTCATGCGCGGCCGAGGGGTCCCTCGAAGCTGTGGAACCCTTCCCCGGCCTCGCCGGGGCAAAGTCTTCTAAGGAGGAACCCAGTCTCCCATCACGATCACACCGATCCGCCTACAGGTAGGGTGCTATCCACTACGAGTCTCACCCCGCACCCCCGCCCATAACAAGGCGGGCGGTTTGTACGAAAATAGATACTGCATCTGGTGGTAAGTCGACTCGGTCCTTACGGGCCGAGAGCGAGCACTCCCCATCTCCATCCTATCCGACACACCGCTCGAGCAAGAGACTAGATCGCATCTCCCCGAGGTAGACGTTCACAAGTAACCAAATGGCTCGCTCGCGCCAGAAACACGTCAAGGAAGAACTCACCCAGAACTCACGCTAGAACACACCGAGATCTCCAACATCTCAGTCCAAGCCCAGAATACCATCCATAATCAAGCAATAAAAGTATGGATAGTAAGTGTATGGGACTAGTTAGAGGACTGTAGCTAGACCCGGAGTAGGTAAAGCAATGAAACAGGATATAACAAATATCAAGGCATGGCTAAACAAATGGCTATGCAATCCATCAAGTGAAGTAACATAAATATAGCACTAGCAACTAATAGCATGCATGGGTTCTACATGGTTGGGAGTGACATGACACCTGCGTGGTAGTCGTCGTAGAGTAGTAGAGGTTGAGCATCCTCTCGGGCAGAGTCGGGGTACACGCATCTCCTCAGTCGTCGCAGCTCGGGTCTTCAAACAAGAACACATGCCTACACGAGATGCGACGCGGAAATTGTAACACCCTGAAATTTTCTAATTTCAGGATGTTATTAGGAAGAATAATTAAGCAACAATTTTCTCATAATTTTAAAACTTGACCAATGTTTATTTTATTTACAGGGAATTTAGAATAGGAAAATCAATTGATTGTTTTTCTAAATTAAATTAAATAAATATGTGAGAGTGTTGCATTTATTTTGGTTGTTTTGTTTTTGGTTGTGGTGTGGTTTTAAAAGTCTTAAAATACTTGTGAAAAGTCTTAAGAATAGTTGTGAACAAGTTGGAAAATTTGTGTGAAGATTTGAATTTAAAAGGTGTTGAAAAGATGTGTTAAAAAGGATTTGAAAAAAAACACCAAACCTACATATCCCGCGGCCCATCCTCTCCCCGCGGCCCACCACCCCCGCCCGCCCAATTAAACCCGCCGGCCCACTCTTCTTCTTCTCTCCCTCCTATCTTTTTCTTTCTCTTTAACACCGCCAGGCCCACCCCCTCTCTCTCGCGGCCCACTCTCTCTCCCCGCCCAACGGCGCCCGCCGCCGCTCCACCTCTCCCTATCTCTCTCACCGGCCGACGGACGGGGCCCACGTGTCGTGCCCGTCTTCTACCTCCCCCCACCGCCGCCCTCCTCCACCGGCCGACCGCGCCGCCGCCTCCCCGGCTTCCCCGCGCCGCTTCCCCTCCCTCCACCGAGCCGCGCATTAATGCGCGTGCACCGGCGCCACCACCTCTTCCCTTCCCCTCCCGTAACGGGCGCCGCACCGAGCCGCCGCCACCGCCATTAATGGCGCACCGGCCGAGCTCCGCCACCGCCTCACCGCGCCCTCTCCACTTCCCCATCCACCCTATAAAGGGGCAGCACCACCCCCTGCTCCACCCGCACCGCTCTCCCTCCCTTCCTCGCACGCACAGCGCCGCCGCCCCGAAGGGACCCGTCGGAGCTCCGCCCCTCACTGTCGATCCTCTCCTCCGGCGCCTCTCCCTCCCTTCCGAGCTCGCAGGTGATTTCCCCTTGTCCTCCTCTTCATTTCTGTGCTTTCCTCGTCGCATTTAGTGGCCGGGAGGCCCCGTTGGCCGTCGCCGGCGAGCTGCCGCCGCCGGTGCCGCGCGCCGCCGCCCGGGAAGGCGCCGTGGGCGCCCAATCACGCGCGGGCGTCCACAACCGCTCGATCCGAGCCGACGGCTCGGATCGGTCCAAGCCCCCGGTCAATCAAGTGCATAACGGTCAACCCTAGCCCTCCGCCGCCACTTTGCAAAAAATAACCCCCGCACTTTCTAATATAACAATAATACCCTTCCACCCATGAAGATCCCTACAATCAAGTCCTGGTTCTCTCGTTTAAACCCCTGAACCTCTTAGTTTTTCCACCCGAGGTCCACCCTTAACCCTTTTACACTATAAACCTCATGTTTATATGTGTAATTGTGTCTAGGTCCCTGGTTTCTTGCACGTTAAGCCCCCGGAGCCCTAGTTTTTCACGCGTTTAGCCCTTGTAACCTTGTTTAGTGCGTAGTTTTCACATTTTAGCTCCGTTTCAAGCGATTCAAGTTGCGTTAGGTTCGTAATAACTCAAAGAACGCGTTAGAGACAATGATGAACCTGTTACTTGCTTTATAATTTATTTAATATTTAAATATGATTAAATACTAATATACATGCTTTTCTAATTAAAATTTAATTAGAGATCAACACGTGTTTTTATAAGAAATATAATTTGGTTAATTCTTATTTAAATAATCTTTCCAATTAAAAGCTAATTAGAGTTATATCTCGGTTTTCATAATCAAACTTAAATTAATTAATATATATTCAATTTGCTTTCTAAATAAAAGTAATATAGGTTTATCCCGAGTTGTCATAATTAAATATTAAATGGATTAATATGAACATAAATATATTTCTAAATTATAATTTACTTAGTACAATTCGAAATGTAAAGATATTCGTTTAGATGCTTTACATACTTCTTTTAAATTAAAATGTTTAATTTGCATAAAATAATACTTGAATATTTATAAATAAAATTGGAATAAGTTATACACCGTTCCTTTTACATAAATATAACTTGCCTAATTATTAAATATGGTATTTCTCTGAAATAACCTATGCACATCTTTTGAATTAAAATTTACCAAGCACATAGCCTTGTGTGATATAATCCAAATCTTACGATAGTTCCGAGTCTTTTGCGTTCTCGGTCCTAGAACCAAACCTTGTCCTCTTTTAAAAGCTTTTCATGCTTGATGTATTGTTCTTAGTTGTTCTTATTTGTCTGCTCTGCATGTTTGTGCTCGATGTTTGCTTCGAGTAGAAGATCGAGCTGCTGATTGAAAGTCCTGAAGATCAAGAGAGCAAGAGCAGAAGAGCAAGAGTAGCTTTTTTGTTGAGAAAGGCAAGTGACCCTAACCATCCTTCTACCTATGCTTTAATACAAGAACACTATAAATTAATCGGAACATGGAGAACCACCCAGGAAAACAGTACAACCACAAGACATATGGCTCTGTCTTGGCCAATTAATTAGGGAAGTCTTGTGTGGCTATTAGCCTTAGTAGCTTGGGGTACGGAGGAATGCTTTTATTACTCTTCTACTCTGGACAGGTTTTGGAATGGAAGTGCTCTTCTAGGCTAACCTGGTCTGAGGGTAGAAGGAGGGTACGAAAGATAGCCTCTAGGACGTGCTACTATGGACTGATACACATGGGAGGACTCTTTGTAAAGGCCTCGTAGCGTCCCTATGCAACCACACCTCGAAGTGTGGTATTGTGCCTACTTTTGCACAAAGATGGTTGGGTTCAAAGTTCTTCGGAACTTTTACGCGACTTGTGGTGAAAGTGTACAACCTCTGCAGAGTGTTAAACTGTTATAACAGCCGTGCTCACGGTCAAGAGCGGCCTGGACCCTCACATGATTAATGAACTTAAAGATGGATTTAAAATTGCTTTCTGGTTATTTCTGTGGCCTTGCTGAGTACCAACCATAAGTGTACTCATCCTTGCTTAAACGCTGCTCAGAAAAAGAAGGTGCACGAAGTCCAGAAGATGGTGCTAGGCGTACGCAACCCCCAGTCGATTGCCTGTGAAGTTTGGAACCTTTGCTTCCCCAGGATTCCGCTGTAAATCTCTGATAATTTCTTTCTTTACGTGATATTGTTTCTGTTATACACTATGATGTCACTATATGTATGAAACTTGATCCTGGCATGCATATAGGCTTGCACTTGGTTTTCTTCGGAAAGTCGGGTGTGACAGAGTGGTATCAGAGCAATATCGACTGTAGGGCGTAAGCCTAGATAGAAATGATTGGTTCTTGAAGATCTGTTTTACTTCAAAAACAACTCTAGCCTTATCCTTGACATCCCTGATGAATATTCTCTGATCTTTTTTTCTTCTCTCAATCTTTCCTGGTAACTTATCTTTTCTCCCTTCCTTGCTTCTCAAGCATTGTTACCTTGGATTCTCTCCCTTGACCTTTTAATCCAAAAGTGTCATCCTTGATTAAAAAAATGTTTAGAAAATCTCTGTTATCTTACCTAAAGTTTCCTCAAGTAATCCGAAGAAGCCATCATGTGCGAAGGAAGATGAAGTCTGACATCTCACCCAAGATTAGGAGGATTCCTCTAACTATAATAACAACGTGTAGCATCGTTCCCTTGATAATGTGCTGTCTGGTGAAGGTTCGTGTTTGTTTGATGATGCTTGACCTTATGGCCTTGGTTGAGTTGGTTCTTTGTATTGATTGTTGGTGTATTGTGGGTCTTCTGCCTGCAATGACATCAGTTGCCTAGTTGGGTTCTTCTTGCTTTATCTCCCACCTCCTTGTTCCCCTCTTTCTGTCTACTTAACCCTATGGAGGATGTCGGAAGATAAAAAAAATCTAGAAGCAACACCAACATCAACAACAGAAACCTGCAAGCATATGCAGACGTCAACACATGAAAGAAGTTGAAGAAAAGATGATCAATTTCTTTTGTTACCCCCTGTTATTCTCCTCTCTACCACAATTTGAGTACAATTACAACAAGCAAGAAATGATGGATATGATATCAAGAATTTTGCGTGCTCTTTAATTTATTCTCGTTCTCTTCTGATCTTGACCTTTGTCCACTAACCAGATGGAAAAAGGCAACCAAGACAAAAGCAATGATAGCAATTACAACCCTGGATACGACCAATATATGTCCCTATATCTAAACCCAGAGGATACACATACAAAGTTCTGGAATACTGAGCCACCCAGTTTCTCTAACACTAAGGAGCACCTAGAAGCTGAAGAATGGATCACGACAATCGAGAAGAAGTTAGATATGGCACAATGCAATGATAGAGAAAAGGTTCTATATGCATCAGGATTACTTCTAGGAGAAGCCTTAGAATGGTGGAATTCCTACATATACGAACATGACCAACCACAGAGTATTGCTTGGAAGGAGTTTAAGGATAACTTTATATCACATTTCATTCCTCTAAGTGTGATGAAGCTCAAAAGGAAGGAGTTCCTTAGCTTGAAACAAGGGCAAATGACAGTGACTGAATATAAAGATAAATTTATCCAGCTATCTATGTACGCACCAAGATCATCTGGAAGTGATAAAAAGAAACGAGAACATTTCATCAAAGGGCTGAATGAAGATCTTCAAAGTATACTAAGTTTACACGAATATTCCAGTTTGCTACATGTCATCAACAAAGCTATTGAGTTAGAAAGCAAACTACAAGAAATCATAAGTAAGAAAAGGAAAAGGAATTTTCTAGAGCAACGTGATAACAATTCCCACCTTTACCGTTTGTCCCAGGCACCAGGACATCCTGAAGATGAGTATGAAGATCCACCACGTAATCGTAGAAACCTTAAAGAAAGTGGAGCATGTTTCTACTGCAAAGATCATGGACATTTCATTAACAGGTGCCCTAAGAAATACGCTGATCGATATGAAAAGAAGACTCAGCAGAGACATAATAAGCAAACCAATGCCGAAGAAGCATTTGGATCAAATGGGGAAGAATATTAAAGGTTAAGCAAAGATTATGGAGTCAATCCAGCTCTATTCAAATCACTTTATCAAGACGTCGAGAAAATTCTACAAAGACGAGTCAATGATAGTTACAAGTGAAGTTAGATTGAGTATCCTATGAGGTGTCTGAGAAGCTTATGTAATGTCAAACAATCTGGAAGAAAGTTAATAAGTGCTGGATGGTAACCACCCGAACCTTTGTTTCTTGCTAGCCTCTGCGAATCTCGGGACGAGATTCCTTTTAAGGGGGGTAGATTTGTAACACCCTGAAATTTTCTAATTTCAGGATGTTATTAGGAAGAATAATTAAGCAACAATTTTCTCATAATTTTAAAACTTGACCAATGTTTATTTTATTTACAGGGAATTTAGAATAGGAAAATCAATTGATTGTTTTTCTAAATTAAATTAAATAAATATGTGAGAGTGTTGCATTTATTTTGGTTGTTTTGTTTTTGGTTGTGGTGTGGTTTTAAAAGTCTTAAAATACTTGTGAAAAGTCTTAAGAATAGTTGTGAACAAGTTGGAAAATTTGTGTGAAGATTTGAATTTAAAATGTGTTGAAAAGATGTGTTAAAAAGGATTTGAAAAAAAGAAAAGAAAAAAAACAACAAACCTACCTATCCCGTGGCCCATCCTCTCCCCGCGGCCACCAATTTCGCCCGGCCCAATTAAACCCGCCGGCCCACTCTTCTTCCTCTCTCCCTCCTATCTTTTTCTTTCTTCTTTAACACCGCCGGCCCACCCCCCGTCTCTCGCGGCCCACTCTCTCTCCCCGGCCCAACGGCGGCCCGCCGGCCGCTCCACCTCTCCCTATCTCTCTCACCGGGCCGACGGACGGGGCCCACGTGTCGGGCCCGTCTTCTACCTCCCCACCGCCGCCCTCGCTCTCCACCGCCGACCGCGCCGCCGCCTCCCCGGCTTCCCCGCGCCGCTTCCCCTCCCTCCACCGAGCCGCGCATTAATGCGCAGTGGCACCGCGCCACCACCTCTTCCCTTCCCCTCCCCGTAACGGGCGCCGCACCGAGCCGCCGCCGCCGCCATTAATGGCGCACCGGCCGAGCTCCGCCACCGCCTCACCGCGCCCTCTCCACTTCCCCATACGCCCTATAAAGGGGCAGCACCACCCCCTGCTCCACCCGCACCGCTCTCCCTCCCTTCCTCGCACGCACAGCGCCGCCGCCCCGAAGGGACCCGTCGGAGCTCCGCCCCTCACTGTCGATCCGCTCCTCCGGCGCCTCTCCCTCCCTTCCGAGCTCGCAGGTGATTTCCCCTTGTCCTCCTCTTCATTTCTGTGCTTTCCTCGTCGCATTTGGTGGCCGGGAGGCCCCGTTGGCCGTCGTCGGCGAGCTGGCCGGTGAGCTGCCGCCGCCAGGTCCGCGCGCCGCCGCCCGGAAGGCAGCCGTGGCTGCCCAATCACGAGCGGGCGTCCACAGCCGCTCGATCTGAGCCGACGGCTCAGATCAGTCCAAGCCCCTGGTCAATCAAGTGCATAACGATCAACCCTAGCCCTCCGCCGCCACTTTGCAAAAATAACCCTGCACTTTCTAATATAATAATAATACCCTTCCACCCATGAAGATCCCTACAATCAAGTCCTGGTTCTCTCGTTTAAACCCCTGAACCTCTTAGTTTTTCCACCAGAGGTCCACCCTTAACCCTTTTACACTATAAACCTCATGTTTATATGTGTAATTGTGTCTAGGTCCCTGGTTTCTTGCAGTTAAGCCCCTGGAGCCCTAGTTTTTCACAGTTTAGCCATTGTAACCTTGTTTAGTGCGTAGTTTTCACATTTTAGCTCCGTTTCAAGCGATTCAAGTTGCGTTAGGTTCGTAATAACTCAAAGAACGCGTTAGAGACAATGATGAACCTGTTACTGCTTTATAATTTATTTAATATTTAAATATGATTAAATACTAATATACATGCTTTTCTAATTAAAATTTAATTAGAGATCAACACGTGTTTTTATAAGAAATATAATTTGGTTAATTCTTATTTAAATAATCTTTCCAATTAAAAGCTAATTAGAGTTATATCTCGGTTTTCATAATCAAACTTAAATTAATTAATATATATTCAATTTGCTTTCTAAATAAAAGTAATATAGGTTTATCCCGAGTTGTCATAATTAAATATTAAATTGATTAATATGAACATAAATATATTTCTATATTATAATTTACTTAGTACAATTCGAAATGTAAAGATATTCGCTTAGATGCTTTACATACTTCTTTTAAATTAAAATGTTTAATTTGCATAAAATAATACTTGAATATTTATAAATAAAATTGGAATAAGTTATACACCGTTCCTTTTACATAAATATAACTTGCCTAATTATTAAATATGGTATTTCTCTGAAATAACCTATGCACATCTTTTGAATTAAAATTTACCAAGCACATAGCCTTGTGTGATATAATCCAAATCTTACGATAGTTCCGAGTCTTTTGCGTTCGCGGTCCTAGAACCAAACCTTGTCCTCTTTTAAAAGCTTTTCATGCTTGATGTATTGTTCTTAGTTGTTCTTGTTTGTCTGCTCTGCATGTTTGTGCTCGATGTTTGCTTCGAGTAGAAGATCGAGCTGCTGATTGAAAGTCCTGAAGATCAAGAGAGCAAGAGCAGAAGAGCAAGAGTAGCTTTTTGTTGAGAAAGGCAAGTGACCCTAACCATCCTTCTACCTATGCTTTAATACAAGAACACTGTAAATTAATCGGAACATGGAGAACCACCCAGGAAAACAGTACAACCACAAGACATATGGCTCTGTCTTGGCCAATTAATTAGGGAAGTCTTGTGTGGCTATTAGCCTTAGTAGCTTGGGGTACGGAGGAATGCTTTTATTACTCTTCTACTCTGGACAGGTTTTGGAACGGAAGTGCTCTTCTAGGCTAACCTGGTCTGAGGGTAGAAGGAGGGTACGAAAGATAGCCTCTAGGACGTGCTACTATGGACTGATACACATGGGAGGACTCTTTGTAAAGGCCTCGTAGCGTCCCTATGCAACCACACCTCGGAAGTGTGGTATTGTGCCTACTTTTGCACAACATGGTTGGGTTCAAAGTTCTTCGGAACTTTTACGCGACTTGTGGTGAAAGTGTACAACCTCTGCAGAGTGTTAAACTGTTATAACAGCCGTGCTCACGGTCAAGAGCGGCCGGACCCTCACATGATTAATGAACTTAAAGATGGATTTAAAATTGCTTTCCGGTTATTTCGTGGCCTTGCCGAGTACCAACCATAAGTGTACTCATCCTTGCTTAAACGCCGCTCGTAAAAAGAAGAAGGTGCACGAAGTCCGGAAGATGGTGCTAGGTGTACGCAACCCCCAGTCGATTGCCTGTGAAGTTTGGAACCTTTGCTTCCCCAGGATTCCGCTGTAAATCTCTGATAATCTCTTTCTTTACGTGATATTGTTTCTGTTATACACTATGATGTCACTATATGTATGAAACTTGATCCTGGCATGCATATAGGCTTGCACTTGGTTTTCTTCGGAAAGTCGGGTGTGACAGAAATAAATAATGAGCATTCATCTAATGCAAAAACTCCGATAAGAACCAATTTAGAAGATCCAAATAAACTCCAAGCTAAATACAATCAGCATTGGTTTAAATAATTGAAATAGAGCAATTGGTTTTAAAACAAAAGCAGTTTAAGCAACTAATTTTATATGCTAGAAAACAGGGTAGGTTCAAGGGTTAGTTCATGGTCGGGTTAAAGGTCTCAAGGTTAAGATCCATAGGTGATCTTGTCCGCAATCGGGAAACGGTGAGGCTGAGATCAAACACTTGCAAGGCACTCTCTCACAAATGGTTGAAGAGATAGCGCAAAGGATGATGATAGCAAAACGAGATGGAGATAAACTAGGAAAGCATTATCATGCCAAGATATGCAGCGATAGCATAGAGAGGATGAGAGGATCCACTAGTGGTCGATATTGGGTGGCGAGGCGACAAGGCATGCTCACGAGTGCAACGAGGCATGTGCTAGCTATACGGTGATAACCATGATGTAGTAGCTAGGTTGCGACGCGGGGTTGCCGTGCATGAAGCAGAGGCCTCTGCTCACGGCACGGCCGTCCATCACGCGCGGCACCCCAATTACAAGCGCATGGCATGGCACGCCCTTCGCAGCACGAAACAAGGTTGAGCGAGAGCAAGCATGCTGATTGTAGCAAAGCAGGCGAAAAGAGAGGCATCAAAGGTTCCTGTCTTGTCGGGGCGACAAGGTCGCTCACACGTGCGTGTCCACAGCGTCCCATGTTCACGACGTGTTCACGGCGTGCGCGGGGCACTAGCGTCCTAGGGCTCGCACAACACTCAACGACTTGTCGACCGGCAAGCACAGAGGGTAGGTGCGGCCAACAACAGGGATAGCGAGGCAAAGCATAGCAAGGTGGCTCGCTTTGCATGATATCAACGTGCGGGAAAAAGGCAACGGGTGGCCACGACCTCTCGGTCGATTGCAGCCCAGGTGATAAGCAAGCAAGCGGCGGCGAGCGGCACCTGCAAGAAAAGCACGACTCGAAGGTCGACAACATCGGACGACGGCGATTTGCGACGGTGGCGCGTGTAACGTGACCACAACTAGGAACAAGCGGCTCGAAGGCCGGTCAGGCATTTCATCGAACAGATGGAGGGCATGCCATGGCCGCAACAAAAGGCATGCCCTCCATGGTCACTCGTGTACTGGAGGAAACAGAAGGATGCACGGCACGATGGCCGGACGTCATAGGAAGGTAAAACCAGATAAAAGGATGTGGCTTTGGATTGTGCTGCTCACCGATGGGATCAAGGACAAGAAGGTCAGCGCAGAGAGATGAGGTTGATGGTGACAGGCCGCCGGTGGTCAGGGTTCATCTTGTAGTCGGGTGTTGTACACATAATCGCCATCTTCGGCTTCTTGGGCTACCGATGGACGACGGGTGATGTCGGCAACATCGGCTCCGCCGCTTGGCCTCCATGGACGTGTGGTCGTCATGGGCGCATCACACAAACAAGCAACGTATCAGCTTGGCTGGAAAAGGATCGGGTAGCAAGGTACATGGCCAACGGTGGGCAGCAAGCAAGAGAAAAAGGAAAGAAGAGCATGCACGTGCGGCTTACCAGGGATGGTTGGGCTCCTGCACAAACTGTCGAACAGGTTGTGGGTGAGGTGGAGGCCGGCTACGCTTGTGGTTGGGGCTTCACCAGCAACGTATCCTGCAACTGCGGCTTGACGGAGAGGTAGCAGCAGCTCAATGGCGTGGACAGTGTGGTCTGTGTTGTCACCACCGGTGAAGGTGCCGCAGCTCTTGGGCGGCACCACGGTGTCGTCGTGGCTGACGGTGCAGCAACTTCTCCATCTTGATGTTCCCCTTCTGCTCCTGCAGCTAGGGTTCCACGTGCTTGCAGTCGTCGGTGTTAGCATCAGCAATGTCGTGGGCGTCGTCGCGCCCGGCGGCAAGGGCGCAGCTTGGTGAGGTTGTTGTCGTGATCGGCGTGTGCAGCTTCTTACAGGCGTGGGCATTTGACAGCTTCGGCTCGTGGTCGACATCACCGGTGCTCCCAAATCCTCGTTCCCCTTCCCTTGTCGAGGCTGCAGCATGTGTTCCAGAGAGGAAATAATAGCTGTTGGTTGCTCGATTGAAAGAATCAAAGGAGCTGCAGTGACTGCTGATTTGATTTGCATCTTGCCTCGCGTGAACCAACAAGATAAAGGCAATCAGGGCTTGAATTCGATGGATGGAAAAAGAATTAGAGGGTGTGCTTGCTGCCCTTGTTGCTTTGACCAGTGGAAACACAGAACAGAGGAGGAGAGCAGGGTGGTGTGCGGCTGCTGATTTGCTTGCTCGATGAAGAAATTCAAAAGGGGATCGAGCTTCGGTTTGCTCGATTGAATAAAGATTTGGACTGCTCGTTTGGTGGAGAAATCAAGGGAAAGTGATGCGGCCGCAACTTCGCAATTTCGGGAGAAGGAACATAGAGGGAGAAACCGATGGAGTAGAGCGAGGGATCTTGCGTGAGCTTGTGATAGGGAAAAGAAGGAACGAGAGGGATGCGGCCGTCGGAAGGAAAAGAAAAGAAAAGGCCAGCGGCGGCTTGGGAGAGGAGGCGGAAGAGATGAGAAGTGAGGGGATGTGAGGGTATTTAAAGAAAGTAGTTAGGGTTAGATAGATGGGCTTTGAGATGAGCCCGGTGATTTGGGCCGAACAAATTAAGCCCGCGAAATAAATTGGTAACAATTTATTTCGTAGAATTGGAACAAAAGAATTAGGCTAATTTTCCGGAATCAAACTAAATAGTCTGACATTAATTTGAAGGGCCGGAAAATATTGACATAATTCAAAAGGAGCTCCCAGATATTTAATCCATATGAATTAGCATATTCTCTGTGATCGAACCAATTGCAAAGGATTAATTCGAAAAGTCGGAAAATATTGTATAACTCACTTAGTGAATTACAGAGCACTCCGGAAGGCTCGGAAAAAGGTAGCGGGCATAGAGATTAGCAGATAGAGTTGAGAAAGATATTAGTAGATCAAGCCAAGATATTTGGCTAGTGTTAGCTCGGGTGCAAAGTTAGAGTTAGTCAAACAAGGTTTAGCTTTTAAACAAAATAATTTATATTTAGTTTGAATTTGGATATAGTTCAAATTCAAACT
This sequence comes from Cenchrus americanus, assembly GCA_947561735.1. Taxonomy (NCBI): domain Eukaryota; kingdom Viridiplantae; phylum Streptophyta; class Magnoliopsida; order Poales; family Poaceae; genus Cenchrus; species Cenchrus americanus. Next base: position 251,950,453 of record OX387239.1, on the reverse strand, counting down.
CCACACAACTTCAAAATCCAAATGAGACCCATTTGTAAAATTCAACCCACAATTTAAACCATAATTTGAAAATATCTTTTATACGGTCTTATTTTATAAGGAATTTGAGATGAGAGGCTAGCAAATTGGGATCAAATTTGGTAGCTCACATGTTCACACAAAAAGTTTTAAATTTTTGCGAAAATTCACACATGGGAAAACAATCAAATTTCTGGTATGTTACAAGAGAAATCATCACGCTGAAGAAAACTGAGCCAGGGAGGGGCACGCAGCCACCAGGGCCGGCCGGCCTGCCCTATAAAAGGCACCCCCGGTGCCCGTCTTCTACAGGCAAGTAGCTCTCTCCTTCCTCTGTTTGTGTGCTCAAGTTTTGTGCCCAGAACCATCGTAGACATAGCTATCCTTCCTGAGATTGATTGGTCAAACAATTCACACCCTTAATCCACTCAAAGTCCACATTTTGAAGTAATTTTTGAAGTGCCTAGTTACCGGTTGAAACCTGGAATTATACTAGAGAGAAGAGTGCTGCGATCATGTGGAAGAAAACCACAAGTCTCTTCACCAAGAAGAAGGGGTCGTCGTCATTCAAGCCATCTTCAATGACGTCTTCGAGGAGGCACTCGATTTTTGTGTCTCCTCGGAGCATGGAGGAGGACACGACACCGCCAAGGAGGAACGACACTCTCCTCCTCAATGGCATGAGAGCTACAAGGAGCTCATCCATGAGGTTTACTGAACCTCAAGGGCATACGGAGGAGTCGCCCATCCCACCTCGTCGATCGACCTGTTGTCACACCCTGAAATTCCCAAATTTCAGGATGTGAATAGGGAGAAAAATTAAACAATGATTTTCTCTTAAGTTTTAAAATTTTTCCCAACCTTTAATTCTTTACAGAGAATATAGTATAAAAAAATGAAAACATTATTTTTTTTCCAAAATTAAAATTGTGGCTTGATGTGTATTGCATTCATGCTGGAGCATTGTTTATGATTGCTTGAATTCAAATTCATTTTTGAATTCAATTGATTGATCTCTAAAAAAAAGAAAGAAAAAAACCCTTCTCCTTCTCCCTCCACTCTCCATTTTCTCCTTTCAGCCCATCCCTGTTTTCCAGCCCAGCTCCGCAGCCCAGGCCGGCGCGCAGCCCGCCTTCCTTTTTCTTCTGCGCGCGCAGCCCGCTAACGCTTTTGGCCCAGCAGCGGCCCACAGCCAACCCGCTCCGCCTCCCACCGCCCTCTGCCGCTGCCACGCGGGCCCCGCCCGTCATCCCTATCCTCCCGCCGCCACGCCGGGTAGCGACCGAGCCGGGGTCAAGCTCGGGTTCAACCCCCGACTCGGCATCCGCGCCGTTCTCGCACCGGGCCCTCGGGCCCGCTCGCCTAGGGGCTCCGCCCTATAAGAGCGGCCGCCGCCCCCCTCGGCGCGCCCCCTTCGCCGAAACCCTAGCCGCCTCGGAGCCCGGTGCGCCGCCGCCTCCCTAACCCTAGCACGCCGCCGCCGTTCCTCCGCTCCGCCGCCGCCTCCCGTTCGTAGTGTGCGGTGCGCGGCGATTCACAAGGAGGTGATGAATTGAACCGTGGCCTTTGTTCGCATCCGTGTGCACCGCTTCGCCGGCTTGGCCTCTCCGGACCTCCGCCGCCGCGTCTCCTCGCCGACCGCCGCGTTGCGCCGCCCTTGCCCCCCCCCCGGAGGCCACCGTTGTGCTCGGCATTCGCTTGCCGTCGTCCCGGTGCCGGCCCCGTCGCGATTGGAGCACCCCCTCGCTCGTTTTCGCCGTCGCGCCGGCGAGCCGCCGCCCGCGCCGCCGCGTTTGCCCCCGTCGCCGGCCGCTCCCCCGCCGCCGGCCACCCGCAGGAGACCGTGGCCGCCGGATCCTTGATCAACAGCCCAGATTAGATTGAACCCCTCGGTCAAACCAGCTTACCGGTCAACCCGCGCCGCTTTAGATCTCAGCCACCGGATCTCGATCCAACGGATTAGATCCGCCCGTTCAGCTTACCCGCGCGCTTTTGCAAATAAAGCCCTAACTTTTGCTAAAATCGCAACCCGGTCCTTCCACCTTAGGAAACCTTTTGCGATTAGGTCCTGTTTTCTTCAGTTTAGCCCGAGAACTTAATTTTCATTTACATATTAGTCCTAAAACTTGTTTTAGCCATAACTTCGTCGTTTTAGCTCCGTTTTTAGCGTTCTTTATGTCCGCCCGATCATCTCGACGAGTAGAACGACTTTTTGCCCCTGTTTAGTTCTGTTAGTACTGTTTGGTGATTGTTTCTTATTTTATTCCATTGTATGCTTGTTTGTGAATGATGTGGTGCGTAGAAGACGGTTCGTTCGTGGAGAACGCTGGAGTTGAAGATTTCCAAGGTCTTGAGCAGCAGCACACGTTGGTAGAAGGCAAGTCCTTGCTGCATTCCCGTTGATCCTATTACAACATGCATTTTAATTACACAGTTATTTATTATTGCTTTGCATTAAATCGATGGGTCCTACTATTAAGGTTTGACTAGCTTTGTTTATCCTGTGCCTTGATCAACCTGGGTTTATGCTTATGTTGGGTAGACCATGCTTAGTTGCTCAACTTGGGATTATGGTGGTTTTGATGAACAACAATGTTAATCTTGCTTTATTTATGTTGTTCCTTTCATTAAACAAGATCACCTGTGTTAATCGGAACATGGAGAACCACCCAGGAAAACAGTGCTACCACAAGACATATGGCTCTATCTTGGCTTATTAATTAGTGAACTAGGTGTTAGGTATGCTTTACCTGATAAGGGTTGGGGGTTGCCGGTAGTTGGTGTATAACCCGGCCCTCAGACTCATCTGATCTATGGTAGCTTCGCAGCTGAGAGAGGTTTATGCATTGCGCTGTCAAGTAACCTAGCGAGCAGCCTGCATCTGGGGATCTTTGTAACGGCCTCGTAGCGTCCTTATGCAATCACACCTCGGCAGTGTGGTATGATGCCTGATCAGCATCGCGTGGTTGGGTTTAAAGCTCTTCGGAGTTTTTACGCGACTTGTGGGTAAAGATGTACGACCTCTGCAGAGTGTAAAACTAACTAGTTAGCCGTGCCCACGGTCACGGGCGGCCTGGACCCTCACATGATTAAACTATGGAAGATGGATTAAACTTGTTGCATTTATTTTCGTTCATGATGATGATGCTTATGTTAATCTTTGGGTTGGTATAAACTTACATTTGCTAGTAATTTAGTTTGCTTAATAAAATTTGTCCAACTAAAATGCTGATCTGCTATGCAACCACAAGCTTCCACCATAAAGCCTTTGCATGTTGTTATAGATCTTTTCCCTTGTTGAGTACGACATGTGCTCATGCTTGTTGCTCTTTTATATGTATCTACACAACCGGTTGCTGCTCAGACGAACGCTTTGAAGATTTTCCTGGAGAGTTCGGTGGTTTCTAGGCGAGCGTGCCACCAGTCAGCTGCCTGTGGAGACGTCCTTTACCGCTGCTAGTACTCGTTTTTGTTACGATTTTGAGACATTCGGTCATGTAATAAAGTTTTAATACTCTATTTATGCTTTTACACTGTGTTTTGGTATACACTGAGTCAACGCATGTGTGAAACTTGATCCTGGCGCACATGTGTTCTATGCATTCGGATTTGCTCTTAAAACCGGGTGTGACAAAGTGGTATCAGAGCCGTGTTGACTGTAGGACCTTAGCCTAGTTAGAAACTGGTTGAACCTAAGGACTATAATCATCTAGAAGCCATGCTTACTCCGTGCTTTGCTTTAATTCCATTCTTAATATACCAATCCTTGATTTTACCCCCCCCCATCCTTGGTATTCTACTTGCTACCTATCTTATCTTGGTCAATCTTTTCACTCTATGTTACCTTGTTCTTGCTTTAGGGAATCTTTAGCATCTATTGTATGCTCTCTAACCTTTTCCTACCTTTACCCTGCCCGTGTTCGCAGTGTACTCAGTTACCTAATGACTCTATCATGTTCAAGCTAGAGATCTTCCTTAGGATCTAGGTTCTTTAGGCTTGTCCTTGTGAAGTCGCTAGTTACGATCGACGAATAGGTGTGCTTAGTTTAGTGGTGTGTTTGAATGCTTGATCTTGTGTTAATGCTTGATTTGGATCTTTGATTGAGTGCAGTGTGTTGTGGGTTGATAACCACAATGATATTGGTTTAGTTTAAGTTTGCTTAGTGGGTTTAATCTTTGTCTCAACCATCCTTTAATCTTACACATTCCTAATACTTTATTAAATCTTTACTCATCTACTTTGGAATCCATCTTGCTGCAAATCTATTCTCGCCAACCTTCGACACAGCAGTAGTGTTTTGTTTATATCTCGAGCTACAGAGCTCCAATTGATGTAAAACCAGTTGGGTTAGTTCACAAATTTCATACCCAATGTTCTGTCAAAAATTCAGCCCAATCCAATACATATCCTGGGAGCTATGCATGAAACATGGGAGTGGTCAGAATCTGTAAAACTCTGGTGACACATTGACTTCATTATTTTACATCTTGGGCTATAGACCTCCGTTTGAGGCAAAACCAGTTGGAGAAGTTCAGAAATTTCATGGGTGTTTTTCTGTACAAAATTCAGCAATTTTGATTACATATTCAGACAGTGATGCCCGAAACTTTGGAGTTACCTGAATCTGTTAGCACTGCTGATATACCCGACTTGTTTATTTTATATCTATAAGTTATAGAGCTCCAATCGAGGTGATTCCAGTTGAACTAGTTCTGCAATTTCATTACCTTTTACTGTTCAAAAGCTCATAGTTTTTGGTTATCCACGTTGAGAGTTATACCTGAATGTTTGGAGTCGACAGAATCTGTCTTAAAATGGAAGTCTGCGTCGCTTAATCTTTTCAGCTTTTCTCTTTGTGCAATCATCTAAGTCAATGTTCCTAACACTCAGATGGTGAACACCAGGTCCGGGTCAGGTGTTGATCAACCTCCAGTGATACGCCAAGGACGAGGCAGCAGTTCAGGCAGTGCACCACCCCCACCACCACCACCGATGGATCCGGCCATGCAGCAGTTCTTCCAGAATCAGGTACAACTCTTGGAGAACCTGACCAACACTGTGGCCAACATGCAGGCCCAAGCCAACAATCCACCTCAGCCACTGCCACAGCAGCCGGCGCCCATGAACAAGCACAGGGAGTTTATGAGCCACCGTCCGCCAGTGTTCACTCATGCTGCTGATCCACTTGATGCTGATGATTGGTTGAAGACCGTGAGCAAGATGCTCACCACAGCTCAGTGTGATGATAGAGAGAAGGTCCTATTTGCTGCAGGACGACTCCAGGGTTCAGCAGGAGCATGGTGGGATGCTTACACTACCGCCCATGCTACGCCAAACGCCATCACCTGGCAGGAGTTCACTGAGAGCTTCAGGAACCACCACATTCCTGCAGGGTTGATGAGGCTGAAGAAGAAGGAGTTACTCTCTCTCCAACAGGGGGGAATGTCAGTGATAGAGTACCGGGACAGGTTCATCGAGCTGTCTCGCTATGCACCAGAGGAGGTGGCAGATGACCCAAAGAAGCAGGAGCGCTTCACGGAGGGATTGGTTGGACCGCTTCGATATCAGCTGACATCTCACACTTTTCCGTCTTTCCAGCACCTGTTAGACAAGGCCATCACCCAGGAGGCCATGCACATAGAATTGAGAGATTTGAAGAGGAAGGCCACTACTTTTGTGCCGTTTGGGAGCAGCACTCGTCCCTGTTTCATTCCACCGCAGGAAACAACACCCCGTGTAGGAGGTTCAGGTGGTAACCATGGGCAGAAACAGTTTCAGCGGAACAATCAACCTTTCAAGCACCCCATTCAAGAGTTGCAGCTTTCCCCTCCACAAACACCACGCCCCAATGACCAGCACACTAGACAGAACACCCCAGCTGGAAACCCAGTGAGACCTAGTGTGCCAAGTACTCCTGTTGGCAATGCATGTTTCAAGTGTGGAGAGACTGGTCACTATGCTAACAATTGTCCTCAGAGGAGCGTCCCGAATACCCCAGTGCAGATGAGGAATGGAAACCAGACCCCGCAAAGCGCTAAGGGACAGCAGATCTCCGCTCGTGGTAGATTGAACCATATAAATGCAACGACCGTGTTGGGTATGTTCTCTATCAACATTGTTCTCACATCAGTTCTACCATATTGTTCTCGAAATCTTTCTTTATCCTTCCGAATCTCGAGGACGAGATTCCTTTTAAGGGGGGTAGATTTGTCACACCCTGAAATTCCCAAATTTCAGGATGTGAATAGGAAGAAAAATTAAACAATGATTTTCTCTTAATTTTTAAAATTTTGCCCAACCTTTAATTCTTTACAGAGAATATAGTATAAAAAAATGAAAACATTATTTGTTTTTCCAAAATTAAATTTGTGGCTTGATGTGTATTGCATTCATGCTGGAGCATTGTTTATGATTGCTTGAATTCAAATTCATTTTTGAATTCAATTGATTGATCTCTAAAGGAAAGAAAGAAAAAAAACCCTTCTCCATCTCCCTCCACTCTCCATTTTCTCCTTTCAGCCCATCCCTGTTTTCCAGCTCAGCTCCGCAGCCCAGGCCGGCGCGCATCCCGCCTTCCTTTTTATTTTGCGCGCGCAGCCCGCTAACGCTTTTGGCCCAGCAGCGGCCCACAGCCACCCCGCTCCGCCTCCCACCACCCTCTGCGCCGCCGCCACGCGGGCCCCGCCCCGTCATCCCTATCCTCCCGCCGCCACGCCCGGTAGCGACCGAGCCGGGGTCGAGCTCGGGTTCAATCCCGACTCGGCGTCCGCGCCGTTCTCGCACCGGGCCCTCGGCCCCGCTCGCCTAGGGGCTCCGCCCTATAAGAGCAGCCGCCGCCCCCCTCGGCCGCGCCCCCCTTCGCCGAAACCCTAGCCGCCTCGGAGCCCGGTGCGCCGCCGCCTCCTAACCCTAGCACGCCGCCGCCGTTCCTCCGCTCCGCCGCCGCCTCCCGGTCGTAGTGTGCAGATGCAGGCGATTCACAAGGAGGTGAGGATTTGAACCGTGGCCTTTGTTCGCATCCGTGTGCACCGCTTCGCCGGCTTGGCCTCGCCGGACCTCCGCCGCCGCTTCTCCTCGCCGACCGCCGCGTTGCGCCGCCCTTGCCCCCCCCCGGAGGCCACCGTTGTGCTCGGCATTCGCTTGCCGTCGTCCCCGGTGCCGGCCCCGTCACGATTGGAGCACCCCCCGCTCGTTTTCGCCGTCGCGCGCGGGCGAGCCGCCGCCCGCGCGCCGCCGCATTTGCCCTGTCGCCGGCCGCTCCCCCGCCGCTGGCCACCTGCAGGAGACCGTGGCCGCCGGATCCTTGATCAACGGCCCAGATTAGATTGAACCCCTCGGTCAAACCAGCTTACCGGTCAACCCGCGCCGCTTTAGATCTCAGCCACCGGATCTCGATCCAACGGATCAGATCCGCCCCTTCAGCTTACCCGCGCGCTTTTGCAAATAAAGCCCTAACTTTTTCTAAAATCGCAACCCAGTCCTTCCACCTTAGGAAACCTCTTGCGATTAGGTCCTGTTTTCTTCAGTTTAGCCCGAGAACTTAATTTTAATTTACAGATTAGTCCTAAAACTTGTTTTAGCCATAACTTCGTCGTTTTAGCTCCGTTTTTAGCGTTCTTTATGTCCGCGCGATCATCTCGACGAGTAGAACGACTTTTTGCCCCTGTTTAGTTCTGTTAGTACTGTTTGGTGATTGTTTCTTATTTTATTCCATTGTATGCTTGTATGTGAATGATGTGGTGCGTAGAAGATGGTTCGTTCGTGGAGAACGCTGGACTTGAAGATTTCCAAGGTCTTGAGCAGCAGCACACGTTGGTAGAAGGCAAGTCCTTGCTGCATTCCCGTTGATTCTGTTACAACATGCATTTTAATTACACCGTTATTTATTATTGCTTTGCATTAAATCGATGGGTCCTACTATTAAGGTTTGACTAGCTTTGTTTATCCTGTGCCTTGATCAACTTGGGTTTATGCTTATGTTGGGTAGACCATGCTTAGTTGCTCAACTTGGGATTATGGTGGTTTTGATGAACAACAATGTTAATCTTGCTTTATTTATGTTGTTCCTTTCATTAAACAAGATCACCTGTGTTAATCGGAACATGGAGAACCACCCAGGAAAACAGTGCTACCACAAGACATATGGCTCTATCTTGGCTTATTAATTAGTGAACTAGGTGTTAGGTATGCTTTACCTGATAAGGGTTGGGGGTTGCCGGTAGTTGGTGTATAACCCGGCCCTCAGACTGATCTGCTCTATGGTAGCTTCGCAGCTGAGAGAGGTTTATGCATTGCGCTGTCAAGTAACCTAGCGAGCAGCCTGCATCTGGGGATCTTTGTAACGGCCTCGTAGCGTCCCTATGCAATCACACCTCGGCAGTGTGGTATGATGCCTGATCAGCATCGCGTGGTTGGGTTTAAAGCTCTTCGGAGTTTTTACGCGACTTGTGGGTAAAGATGTACGACCTCTGCAGAGTGTAAAACTAACTAGTTAGCCGTGCCCACGGTCACGGGCGGCCTGGACCCTCACATGATTAAACTATGGAAGATGGATTAAACTTGTTGCATTTATTTTCGTTCATGATGATGATGCTTATGTTAATCTTTGGGTTGGTATGAACTTACATTTGCTAGTAATTTAGTTTGCTTAATAAAATTTGACCAACTAAAATGCTGATCTGCTATGCAACCACAAGCTTCAACCATAAAGCCTTTGCATGTTGTTATAGATCTTTTCCCTTGTTGAGTACGACATGTGCTCATGCTTGTTGCTCTTTTATATGCATCTACACAACCCGGTTGCTGCTCAGACGAACGCTTTGAAGATTTTCCTGGAGAGTTCGGTGGTTTCTAGGCGAGCGTGCCACCAGTCAGCTGCCTGTGGAGACGTCCTTTACCGCTGCTAGTACTCGTTTTTGTTACGATTTTGAGACATTCGGTCATGTAATAAAGTTTTAATACTCTCTTTACGCTTTTACACTATGTTTTGGTATACACTGAGTCAACGCATGTGTGAAACTTGATCCTGGCGCACATGTGTTCTATGCATTCGGATTTGCCCTTAAAACCGAGTGTGACACCTGTTCATCCGCTCCACCTCCATACACTCCGCGGTACTCCGCATATGGCTTCATCATCTTGTCGGAGGAGGAGGAGAAGAAACTCTCTCGCCTTGAGAAGAGGCTTGTGGCAAACGTCGATTTTGACGATCAAGCTCTCACCTCATTGGGTTTTGGTACGGACATATATTATATGTTGGGGCACCTTGGATGGGTACAATTCTCCAACGGGGTGTCAGCAAACACCCACAAGGAGTTTGCCTTGGAAATTTTGATGACTATGGCGCCTATCCTTGATGAGGGGGTGCCAAGTTTATCATTCCGTTTGGAGGGAATTCAACAAGTGGTTCCCTATGAGCATATTAGGGAGCTACTTGGGTTCCAAAAGGGAGCTCCGGAGAAAGTTGACGTGTCGGAAGGCATGTTGGATGGAGTTTGGAATTTAATCTCCGGGGAAGCCCACGAACAATGAAATTCCATCTAGAACCCCATCATCCAAGTATTCCACTCATGGATGTGTAAAAGGATTATGGGGAGGATGAGGGAGATGAAGGTGACCGACACAGAGTTGAATTGGCTTTACTCAGCCTTAATTGCCAGACAGCCAATAGACCCCTCATACTTTATGATCAACCGATGGTGTTGCGAGGCAACATCGGGATCGGGAGATATTGGTTCTGGGTGCTACCTCTTCATGTTGGCCATCTCCTTAAGGCCGGGAATTCCAAAAAATCTCGAACATCTTTTACCCGAGACCTCTCTCGGATTTGAATATTTGAAGCAAGGGAATACATAAGTGGAGATGAGAGAGGAGGCTTTCATGTGGCCAAAGTGAACTTATCCCTTCCGGACCCAAGACTTAGGCTCTTCATTCAAGGGAGGGAAGATTGGTTGGAGGAAGGACTCCTTGTGCCGACAAGGAAGTGCAAGAGGGTGGTGCACAACAAAACTATGTGCCACTGTTCGGAGGAATCCCTACTCCGCCAAGTTATTACGGAGGGCCATCAATGAAAGCATGGGGGAGTGGTGCAGCCATGCCCCCACAAAATTATGTGGTGCTCAATGTAACCTTTGCGGAGCCCTATACACAATACCCCCAACCACAACAAAGCATGGCCATAATTGGAGGGTATGCTGCGAGAAACATGCAAAACATCGCAGCCATCCAATCCAACATGGCCATAATTGTGTGAAGGCAATGCAAATATTTCCTATGAGCCTAGGCGTCTTCACCTAGTACCGCCGGATCGATTCGTTGGAGGGGATGTCCAAACCTACTATGAGCAAGGGTACAACTACCAAGATGATCAATACCAACCTCCGTCGGAAGATTATAAGAAGGAGGAGCTTTAGTTTTCTTTTCTTTTCCGTTTTTCTTTAGTTTTCAGCTTGTGTTTGCGTAGCGTTTTCAGTTTTTACATAAATTTCAGCAAGTGTGTTAGTTTATTTTCAGCATGTATGTTAGTTTGTTTTCATCATAAATAAAGTCATCACCTTGTTTTTACCTTTGGTAAAGTTACAAAATTTGTGCCATGATGATATATGATTATAATTGCCGCTTTGTTTATCTTTTTATTTGTTGTATGCATGATTAAGCTAATGCTCTCTTAAAATACAAATCTGAATTTATCTAAATGCTAGCTTAATCTTTAGCGGAGGTTATGATAAAAATAAAGACCCATTGCTTCAAAGAAATCGGTCTCTATCTTTTCTGTTGCTGACCTCAAGAAAGCCATTGTGAGTAGAAGTCTCGAAGATAATCTTGTTGAGGATGAAGTGGCTCCTATCCCAGCGCCTATTCTTATTGAGCTTGGCCATTCCTTCTCTGGCATACCTCCTAGGGAGTTGAACCTTGCCACTCTTACCCCTGAAGACGAAGAGAACTAATGAATCTCAAGAATACAGTTTTAGTGTTCTGGTCTGGGGCTTTTGTCTTTTGTGGCTAGAATTTTATCTTTTGTAATGGGTTACTTGGTACTTTTCTCATGGTACAATTATCTATTTTCAGCCCTGCTTTATTTGTGGCGGTTATCCCCACATCCTGGTACTTTCTCTTATTTGTTACAATGAATAGTAATGCTTGGAATATCCTGTGTTGGAATGTCCGTGGCCTAAATGATAAAGATAAATGGGACCCCATTAGAAACAAAATCGAAGAAAGTCATGCCAACATTTTCTGTCTTCAAGAAAAAAAGAATCTTTTGATCTGTGTTTTATCCGTAAGTTCGCTCCGAAAAGATTTGATCAGTTTGACTTTTGCCCATCTTTGGGTTCCTCTGGTGGTATTTTGGTCTGCCGGGCCTCGAAGCACTTCTCTGCCGTTTTGATGGATAAACAGAGTTTTGCTATTCATCTTGCTTTAACCTCCACCCACAGCCTCACCCTCTGGAACCTTGTTGTGGTTTATGGTCCTTGCAGGCAGCCTGCTCGGGATCAGTTTGTTCATTGGCTTTGCAATCTGCAGATTTAGGATGGAGACCTATAGTTATTAATTGGAGATTTTAACTTTTATAGATATGCTGAGAATAGAAACAAGGCAGGGGGCAATTTTCATGATACCTTGGTTTTCAATAACATAATCAGTCACCTTGGCCTGGTTGAACTACCAATCAAAGGCAGAAGTTATACCTGGAGTAATATGCAGGAAGTCCCTCTCCTGCAACAGATTGGTTGGTTCTTCACATCTGTTGCATGGACTTCCATTTTCCCCCTCTCTCTTGTCCTGCCCCTTGCTAGGATCACTTCTGATCATTTACCTTGCAGAGTGCGAATTGGTACTAATGTCCCTAAAGCAAATATCTTTCATTTTGAGAACTACTGGTTTAACTACCCTGGATGTATTGAACAGATTGAAAGTGCCTGGAGCTCTCATTCCAACTCCGACAATAGTACCCATATTCTTAGTGCAAAATTTAAGAACCTTCGCAGAATCCTTAAGCATTGGTCTAAAGGCATCTCAAACCTTTCCAAGCTCATTGCCAACTGCAATATGACGATTGCTTTCTTGGATAAATTGGAAGAACTCAGACCTCTCTATCCTCAGGAGTTTAATTTCAAGAAAATTATCAAAGTTCATATCGGCAGCCTGCTGAGAATGCAGAATCAATACTAGAGACAGAGATTTACCGAACTCATGACTCAATTTGGGGATGAAAACACCAAATTTTTTCATTCAATGGCCACTGAAAGATTCAGGAAGAATGTGATCAGTCAAATCATGGATGATATTGGCAGAATGGTTTCTAATCATGAGGAAAAAAGTGCTTTATTCTGGAATGAATTCAGAATAAGATTGGGTTTCTCTGTTCACACTGATATGCAGTTTGACCTTCAAACCATTGTCAAACGGCATGATAACCTTGAAGATCTGTGTAGCCCTTACTCTACAAAAGAAATTGATAATGTCATTCTTGATCTCCCTAGTGATAAAGCTCCTGGCCCTGATGGCTTTAACAACTTATTTATCAAAAAATGTTGGCCCATTATTAGATATGACATGTATAAGTTGTGTTTTGATTTCTTTCATCATTGGGCTGACCTCAAAAGCATCAATCACGCTTACATAACCTTGGTCCCCAAGAACGATAATCCTGAGAAAGTGAATGACTTTAGACCCATCTCCCTCCTCAACTCCTCTATTAAGATGGTCACCAAGCTTCTCGCTAACAGACTTCAACCTCTGGCAGTGGAGATTGTACATGAAAATCAGTATGGTTTTATTAAAGGGAGAACAATTCAAGACTGCCTTGGTTGGGCTTTCGAATTCTTACATCAGTGCCATCACTCAAGAAGGGAAATTATCATTCTCAAACGAGACTTTGAGAAAGCTTTCGACCTGATTGAACACTCTGCTGTCCTTGCTATGCTGCAAGCTAAGGGTTTCCCTCAAAAATGGATCATGTGGATCAATGAGCTTCTTAGTTCTGGGACCTCTTCTGTGCTCTTGAATGGAACTGCTGGAAAAGACTTCAAATGTATTCGGGGTGTCAGGCGGGGAGATCGTCTCTCCCCCCTCCTGTTTGCTATTGTTGCTGACCTTCTTCAATGTGCTATTAACAAGGAATATGAAATTGGCAATCTTCACCCTCCTTTCCCCCAGAGTCTGAGAACCCTTTCCCTATTATCCAATATGCTGATGACACAATTATTATCATGCAAGGTTGTGACTCCCAGCTTGCTATTCTGAAAGACATCCTCAATAAGATCAGTGTTTCTTCTGGCCTGATAGTTAATTTTCATAAATCGTGTCTTGTTCCCATCAATATTTCTTCTGAGCGTGCCAATTCTCTGGCGCAATCCTTTGGATGTACTGTTGGCTCTTTCCCCTTTACATACTTAGGCCTTCCTATGGGTCTCACCAAACCTCAAGTAAAGGACTATGCTCCCCTTATTTGCAGAATTGAAAGGAAAATGGCTGCTGCTTCTTTGCACCTATCGTATGCTGGTCGTTTGCAACTTGTTAACTCTGTCCTCTCCTCCTTACCTACATACTATATGTGCACTCTTAAGTTGCCCATCACTGTCATTGATATTATTGATAAGCACAGGAAGAACTGCCTTTGGAGAGGCAGAGAATTCACTAGAAAGGGCTACAATCTGGCAGCTTGGGACTTGGTGAGAAAACCAAAAGCTAAAGGTGGGCTTGGTGTTATTAATCTGAGTGTGCAAAATGATGCTTTACTGCTAAAACAACTTGATAAATTCTACAAGCAGGAGAAAATTCAGTGGGTCGGCCTTATTTGGCAAAAATATTACAATGGCACTGTGCCTCATCTGGCAAGGGAAAAAGGTTCCTTTTGGTGGAAGGATATCCTGCGCCTTAATGTCCATTTCAGGGGGTGTTGCAATGTGCATCCCCAATCATGGAAATACAATCAGTTTTTGGGAGGATCTTATTAATGGAAGGGTTCACTCTGATATTTTTCCTCATCTTATGGGCTTTGCTAAAGATCCTCGTATCTCTCTTTGGGCCCTCGAGCGACTTTGCTCCCCCGCTTAATTGTTTTAGAATCCCCATGTCCAGGGAAGCCTATAATGAGTTACTTCAATTGCAGAACTTTCTTGATGACCTACACCCTGTGGATCAGGATGGAAAAGACTCTTGGATTTACATTTGGGGACAGCATAGATATTCCTCCAGCAAGTTCTATCATTACCATTTCAGAGACATTCAACCCAATTTGACTATCCTTTGGATTTGGAAATCAAAATGTATACCCAAAATTAAGTTTTTCGCTTGGCTTCTACTAAATGACAGGCTTAATACCAGAAATATTTTGAGAAGAAGGAGCAAATTCTTAGAGGATGGGTATAGCTGTGTTCTCTGTCTTGAAGATGTAGAAGAATCAGTTGAACACCTTTTCTTTGACTGTCATTCTGCAGCATGCAGATGGTTTGCGCTAGGTATCACTTGGAATGATCATCTAAATATCCACCAAAAGTTACAGGCGGCTAAACTGGATTTTGCTCAACCCTTCTTCATGGAAATTTTTCTGATTGTTGCTTGGTGTATCTGGAATGAAAGAAATGACCTCATTTTTAATGGCAAACCTCCATGCCTGGCTGCATGGAAATCGGCCTTTAAAGCTCAAGTCTCAGAACATCTCATTAGGATCAAAGCAAGTCTTCATCCTTCCATCTTGCTCTGGCTACAAGCCCTGTAACTGTTTTTAGCTTAGTTTGGTTGGCCTTTCTTACCCTTTTTTCGCTTTTCTCTTCCTTCTGTTCGCCTAACCTCTGATTGGGCCTGTTGTAAGTACTTGTTTCCCTTCTCCTTTATTATATTTGCATTTTGCCGAGGGGCTTTGCCCCACGGTTCTCGGTTCAAAAAAAAAAATAAAGACCCATAGTGTTTTATATGCTCTCAAGTTTTAGATGGATTAAAGATGATTTTTATTCCTAAAAGTAATGCTAACCTTGTCATGAATATCACTTGTGTGTTGCTCTACCTATCCAGAGCCTTATATATATTTGAGTGCATAAATCTTATTGTACAAGATTTATTTTTGAGTGAGTTATTGCAGGCCATGATTTCTCTGGCCCGAGACTAAGAAGCTGGTCATTCCGTTTTTGCATATCTATCTTATTGCTAGCTTTTTATCCATGCATTGTGTATCCCCACATCGGAGATCTCACAAAGCTCGCCGGATATCCACTCTTAAAACCAAATATCATCTTTTGTGATTACCTCCTTGACCACAACATATCGTTGAGGATGGATCATCAATTCAAGGAAGATTGCAGGGCGGTGTCAAGATTGAAGGTTTCAAGAAGGAAAAATAATTCTGGTACCTACCTCATCTCTATCACCTCTTTGCCCAAGGACAAGCAAACGTCTAAGCATGGGGAAGCAGGTAGGTACAATGCAATTTTAGAGTTCAAAGGGGAGCAAATAAAAAATTTTGATGAGAAAGGTTCTCTAAAGTGCATTAGGAATTTCAAGGTTTTAAGATTAAAAGATCCATACTCATTTTCCAACCATGTGCAATCCTATAATGAGGACTTACTTTGTGCCTCGGGATCACTCTTTGCCATTTGCACATGTCCACCTTTCTCAAGTGTGTGTATTTTTCTCTTCCCCTCCTTGATATAATATTATTTTCCAATTACCTTTTTGATGAGTCTCAGTAAGACCATGAGAAGCTTGTCTTGTTTTGACAACATCTCATTTATAATATCTTGGTAGGACTAAACTTTCCCAAAAAGCTCCATATAAAGCCTACCACATATATATATGTTATGAGAGGGAAAGGAGTAGAATAAATAGGCTTGAGAGACAAGATGAGATGAGAGTTCATGAGCAATATGCAAGATGATTTAAATTTGTGAATTTGGCTTAGCTCTTTTTCATCTAATTCTTTATTTCAAAATTTTTGAGATCTATTTAAACTTTGGAGGCTTAATTAATAATCTACCCTCCGTAAGGATGAAGGCTAGTACATTATGAAACTTTAAACGAATTAAATTTTTGAGAGCATTATGTTTTCTTATGTATGATCAAGTGCAAGGTTTAAATAATGAAGGGCAACGATGATATCTATTGAAGGCTTACTCGAGGACGAGCAAGGTTTAAGCATGTGGGAGATGTTGACGGTGAAATTCCGTCAACCTAACCATGAGTTTACCTTCGGTGTTGGCATAACTTTTATACCTTATCCATTGGTACTAACCCCCTTGGTATAACAAGTTCATTCGTGCATGTCGGTTTTGGAGTTAGTGTTTATGCAGGGTTTTAGCGTTGAAAGCAAGACTTCCGAGATAAGTTCATCAAGCACCTTGTGACAAGACCTTGAAGCCCCGCACAAGTCATGCAATGAAGCAAACTTGACTCCAAGAAGCCCAGGGACCAAACCTGAGAAGATGACAAACTCCAAGGACCTACCCAGAAAAGTGCCAAATCTTGCAGGACAAGGAGCTACGTCCAGCTCGAAGAGAAATTGACGACAAGGGCCCACATGCAGAAGGGGGAAGGATCTAAAAGACTCGGGAACCGACGTAGGGCAAAGGAGGGAGCCGCCTGGGCCGAGGTGGGCCCAGGCCGGTCGGCCCAGGCCGGCTGGCCTGGCCCATTCCGGGGCCCAGTCACCCCCTTTGACCTAACCGCCATTCGGGCTATTTATAGCACCGAGGCTAAGAGCCACGCATCAATCTATTCGTCATCGGCCGCCGAGGAGCAGAGAAGAGAGGGACACCATCTCGGAGAGGAGAGGGTCGAGCTAGTTGACTAGGGTCTCCCTAGCCGACGTGGGAAACCTTGCAAGGAAGACCACGTCAGAGTTCCCGGAGCTATAAGCAAGATCAAGGTAGGATCCCGGTGGTGATCTTGTTCATGTATCATGTACTAGTTGATGTATCATGTTGAATCCGATTTCTAGCGATCAAGTGTTTCTCCGAAGTCTTCGTTTTCGATCGGCTTTTCTTATCTTAGATCTATTCTCGAGATAGATCACATAGGATGTTCTTGTAGTCGTGGTTGTTAGAGGTGCATGCCTGACCTTCCGAAAGATCTTGACTTGTCCTCAGACTCGCCCTAGACTAACCCGCACGAATAGGGGTGCGTTGTGACAGAACGGTTGCTCCAAAAGGCGGGCGTTTTTGGAGTCGGACGGGAAACCATGGTTTAAATAGCCTTTTAATGAGATTGAACTTGCTATTTCTTCTTTTGCTTGGAATTTCAACAAAAGGCTTGATCTGATCTCTCTAGATCGGTTTATCTGTCCCCCTCTATCTCTTGCTACCTCCGGTCTTTAATAGATTAGATTTGTTTTGATGTTCTTTAAGATTAGATGCATAGGTTTAACCTCTTGAAGATCTAAGTTTCTCGGCTTTACTAGATCAACTCTTGCATCACACATTTGTTCCGCGGATTCGATACCTTGGGTTCACCACTCGAGGGAAGAAGGGTCCCTTGACTACGACGGGAGACTTGTCCGTTTGTAAATCTACTTGAAGTTTAATACGATTATACACCGTCAACAGTGACTGAGTTAAAGCGGCAAGTTCTTGATGATGAAGAGGTCGTTGGTCTCTCCACCGGCGTGGCATGCGAGCCGGTAGTCCTCGAGCCACACGCTGGGGTTGGTGTCCCCATCGTATCTTGGCACGTTGGTCGGAGCTCAGAAGCGTGAAGGGAATTTTGTGTCGCGGATGCTCCGGCCAAAGGCCCGCGGACCTCGCTGGTTTGGTGACCAGCTGCGCTCGCGGTCGTCGTCGCTGTCGTGGCGTCATCCGTGCCCACGATCGTTGTGGTGGCGAGAGTGGTTGTCGCGGTTGTTGTCGACGCTCTCAGCTCATCGTCGGGCCTCGATGGTGTTCCGAGCGTCGCGGTTGGGCCCAAGACGACTCTTAACCGCCGATGTCGCGGCTCCGACTCCCTCCCCGTGCTCTCGATGCTAGGAAAGAGGCGGATTCGGGCTGTGGGCGGATGGCACCCCAGCCCGCTCACGCTCCGAGCGCTGGCGCGAGGCAGAGCTCTCCGCTTGTTGTGCTACCGCAGCCTCGAGTAGCTCCTTCAGCTGCTGGCGCACCCGTCGCTCCTCGGAGGTCGCAGGCTCTGGGCAGCCGCGTAGCAGCATGGCCGCAACGGCAAGGTTCTGGGACGCCCTCCAGACAAATAGCGGAGCGTCAGCGTCAGCTTTGGCATCAACATTCGTGCCTCCGTTGGCGCGTCAGTTGTTGTCGGGCGCCGGCCCGCGTGCCGGCGGCGTAGGCGCACGGCCCTACGGCTGATCGGCAGCTGGATGGCGCTCGCGCCTGGTGCTGTTCCCTTCGCGACGCTCCCCCTGCACAAGAACGTCCTGCGCGAGGCGTCGATTGTCGTTCCCCTCTCGGGGCTGCCCCTTGCACAGGTACACCCTGCGCGGGCTGTCGATCGTGGGGCTCGGCATCCACACCAAGCTCTTGGTGTAGAGGGTCTAGCTCTTCGTCGAGCTTGCGTCTCGCCTCCGTGAGTTCGTCGAGCCGAGCCCGCCGCTGGGCGTCGGCGCCACGGTGGCGCGGTGCTGGCTCCGATTCGGAGCTGCTAATGAAGAGGCCACGCAGACGTTGCACTCCTGCGTGGGGTCGTGGTGTTGCCTGGTCCGTGCCCTCCGAGTCGTCGTAGACCCAGGGGCGACGCCGGTCGTGCGGAGGTTGTTGACGTAAGCCATGACCGGGTCGTCCGGGAGGCCGGGTTGTCCACGGGGGTACATTGCGGTGTACCGCTCCATGAACTACCCCTAGCCCAGCGGTTCATCTCCGCTGGCCTGGAAAGCGGGGTCGGTGAGGTAGTAGGCGGCAAGCCTAAAACGCTCCTGCGTTGAGTTTGGCCCCAACATGCCGAGGATGACATCGTCCGCGAAGCCCCGGACGAAAGCCTCGCGTCCCGCGTCCCCCGTAAGGACATTGGGACGAGGCAGCCAGGCAAAGGTGCGCCCGGCGACAGACTCCACCGGCCCGGTGTAGACGAAGCCGAGGGAGCCGAAGCGTAGGGTGGTCCCAGGGGTCAGCGTGACCCTGCGACCATCCATCTGATCCACTGGAGTTTGTCGAGACACACGATGTGGCCCTACCTGCTGCGCCAACTGTCGGGGTTCTCTACCACCGGCAGTAAATTTTTATCGATCGTGCATCGGGCTCAGATGGTTAGCATAGGAGACAACGGGATTTAGACTGGTTCGGGCCTCCGAGGAGTAATACCCTACCTCCAGTGTGATGCTGCCGTGTTCCCGAGCTAGGAGTGCTTGTAGTAGGGGTTACAAGCTGGTCGGGAAAGGGTGTCGAGCCCAAGTCCCCTGAGATGGTGTTCAATCCTATGAAGGTCTAACCCTTATAACCGTTGCCCTCCTCTCCCTTTTATAGTCTCAAGGGGAGGGTGAAGGACCGAAGTGGCGAACCAGAGAGGGGGGGAGTGAATGGGAGCCGATAAAAATTCTATTCAAGAATTCGGCCTATGAACCCAATTTCACTCGTCCACCTCCACAAGCTTCTCTTGCCAAGCCCACGCAACCACTGAAGTGCTACTGGACCTAGGAGCAAGACCCAAATAGCAACCACACAAAACACGCAGCGGAAACACACATGACAAGGCTGCTAGCACCTAAAACCGGTCAGGTCGGTTTCTGAAACCAGTTGTTGATGGTAAAAACTCGTTTAACATTTCGATTGGACTCGCAAGCGTACAAGTCACCTATGCCCTTCTTCACCTATGGGAGATCTCAAGGTTTGTCAATCCACGGAGCAAGGGGATTGTTAGCACTTAACCAAGAACTAATCTAGTTGACTAGGGAAACCTTTAAAGAGAGTATTAATCTAAAGGTAAAGACAATCTAATCTAAGTTAATCTAAGTTGATCAAACAAATCTAGGGTTAAACTAGATGGTAAAGGGTGGACACAAGAGAGTGATTAAGATAGATAAGTGTTCCTCCCTAGGATCTAGGATAACATGGATATGCATCTACTACACGAGAGTGGTAAACCAATCTACCGGGGGTTGTGACCACGGTTTCACCCTTTCCCTCCCCTTGTACTGTCACTACGTGAAGGTAATCGTGACTAGACCTATTATGGACACGGTATGTTGATGGAATCTATGGGAGTAGAGGATATCATACGCCGGAAAACACGGTAGCTAACCTTAATCATCAAAGCATCATCAACATGAAAGCAATAGATTGAAACCACGAATCAAGTAGCGATCACATAGCATGCATCCATCTAACCCTAGGGATGAACGGAGACATTACCCCATCATCTTACGTGGATTGAAGCACATAGGGGTGATGGAGACTCCGGAGAACGTCGTCGATAAAGATGGCGGCGATGAAGCTTGGGAACACCCCTAAGCCAGCGGCTTGGAGTCCTCCTTTTGCTTCCTTCCCTCTGCCGGCGTTGATCCTTGCAACGAGTTCATCTAACTCTCTCCCTCATCTTGCGGCAGTGGTTTTCTGGTGAATGGCGTCGGTAGAATGATTTGTTCGATGTGGCGGCCAACGGCGACAGAGGCAATAAATAGACGAACACCTAGGGCAAAGGGCGTCGCGAACCGGGCCAAAAAGCCCTGGGCCGATCCGACTGGGCCGACCAGCCTAGGCCCTTTCTGGGTCGGTTCGGGCATGTGTTCCTCCCCGGTTGCTTCTTGCACGATTCCTTATTTGTGTGCACTTGCATGTGGGCCTTTGACGTCGTTTCCTTCACGGTTAAGGCTTGAATCCTTGCTATACAAGCTTCGCTGTTTTCTGGTTGAGTCCCTGAAGACTTGCAAGTTGACGCTTCGGTCCTCGGGTCATTTGGAGTCATGTTCATTGTGTGTCTTGACTTGTGACGGGCTTCATGATCTTCTCTTGAAGTGCTTGATGAACTTATCCAGAAAGTCTCCTCTTTAACGTTAATTTCCTGCGTAAACAACAAACTCCAAAATCGACATGCAAGTGTGAACTTGTTACATCATTAGTATGCCTAGTGGCGGGTTAGTGGCAAATCATAATCGAAACCAATGTATAATAAGTACTCTAGGTTGACGGAAAATCACCGTCAACATCTCCCCCATGCTTAAACCTTGCTCGTCTTCGAGTAAGTAATCCTTGCTTAAAAGGGAAATTAATGTTGCCTTCCAATGTTGTCCCTGCACTTAGTCATTCATGACGAGGTGAATTGCTCTCTCTTAAGAATTTATTTTTAAAGTTCAAGTTGTGATCGACTTCTTTTTCACTATGGAAGATAGACTAACAATAAAGAACAAGCCACATTTAATAAACACGATGCTCTCAAACTTAAGTGAATTTCAAACCATTACTTTGTCACATGGAAGATTTTTCAAAAATATGCATATCCAACATAAGTGAAAATCTCTTTGCAAAAGCTCATGGAAACACTCATCTCATCAAGTCACTCAAACCTATACTAGATTATTTTCAAACTACTCTACTCATATGTGATAGTGGAAGGCTTATGTGGAGCTTGGAAGGTTAATAACAATCCTAGCAAAACATACATCTGAAATATTGTCAAATTAAGAGAGAGGCCTATTGGAATTACCGAGACTCGTCAAAAAGGCCATGGAAAATAAATGTTGGAAAGAGAGAGGGATGAAACACACACATTTAGATAAGTGGACATGTGCAAGTGGCAAATGGATGATCCCGAGGCACGAGTGAAGTCCTCGTTATCGGATTGCACATGGTTGGAAGATTTGAGTATGAATTTGTCATCAAGGCACTTGAGAAGTTATGAAGCAAAACGAACCGAGGAACATCTTTATTATTTTTCTTAATTTTATTTTATTTCCTTCTCATTTTTCTCTCTTTCTTTTTCACTTTTATTCTTCCTATTTTTCTTACTTTTCTTTTCTTCTCATCATATTTTTTTCTTGTTTTCTTTTTTTCTTTTGCTCCTCAAAACTTTTTGCAACATAATACTTACATAGCATTTGTGTCAGAGAACGACTCCTCCCCCATGCTTGAACGATGCTCATCCTCGAGCATAAAAGAGAGGGGAAATGATTGCTAAAGTAAGTATAAATTCCATAATCTTGCAGAATATTTGAATCTCCATCAAGAATTTTACTCCATACTCAAATTGGGTTGTGGACATGGAGGTTGTCACAAAAAGATTTTTTTTTGGTTTAGGGTGGATGCCCAGCGAAGTTTGTGAAATTTTCGATGTGAAAACCCACAATGCATGGACAAAAAGGCTAGCATGAAAAAGTTACACAAAGGAATGACCAGCTTCTTAGTCTCGAACCATAGAAATCAATCCTAATCCAACTCATCAAAACATATGTTTGCAATCTACGGGTTTTGTTATCATAAAATATATATGTATGCGGCTTTGGTAGGTAGAACTTTGCAAGAGCATCACAAATAAGTAGATAGCATAAAAGTTAAGTTTTCATAAATACAACAAGTTATTCGGCTATCCATGAACTTAAATCGAAGAGCAAAGATATGTATGTGGGTCTAGAGCATAGTCATTTCACCTCCACAAATAAAAGAGCCGGTATTTAAATTAATTTCAGGTCATATTATAGAGAGCAATTAGCCAAGACATGTATAACTTCATGTAGGTAAAACAAAGCGGCAACTTTCATCATCTTTCCGTAAGCATAGGCAATATAAAACGTCGAGGTGAACACATGGTCATGCCTATCTATTGAAAGTAAAAAGAAAACTAGGTTATCTTCCTAGTATCCATGTTATTGTTGGAAGAGAAAAACAAAAGGTTGCACCTAGTGGAGGTTGAAGGCAAACTTACTAGCATTTGTGTTTGGAAAAGAGAAGGTCTATGGAGGTGTTACCATCTTTTGTAGTTCTTTGTTGCCTTCTTCCGACATCTCCATATATCGATGTGGCTTTTTCTTTTGTCTTGATTTACCAATTCTCCTAAACTTCTGAATTTGATCTTGTATGCTTAATGGAGTCATTGGTCACCCTTCTCTTCAATGTTGTCATCACCATCTCCTCTTTCTTGTTCTCATCATCTCCTTGCTGTCTCTTTTTCATGGAATTCCCCTCTGTCCAAACAGAAAATATATCGAAATATAGCTCTATTAAAAAGTTTATTAAATTACCTTTCCAACGTGTGGTCATTCATCGAAAACGGAATTCAAACAAGGGAGCTATGTCCGTTTTACTTCAGCGCTGCGTGCTGTCCAAAACTGACTTCAGGACGTGTTGCACTCGGTGATTTGGGCATAACCGCTTGTAGAAACCTCCGATTGTCTTGATTCTTGATTTGTTGGAATCGTAACTTCATGGGGCTTCTAAATATCCAAAAATACCCAGTTTTTTCCCTTCGAGACCATGCAGAATTTTGATGAGATTGGTGGCTTCTTGCGCATTGATCCGGAGAGGTTAATGATCTTGATCATTCTATGTTGCACTTCTGTGTTGAAGATTCAGGGTCTCCCCCATGCTTAGCATTTTGCTAGTCATGGAAGAAGAAGACAAAGAATTTCTTAGCCATCTTTCAATTTCCTTGTAGTGAGAGTCTTTATCTTACCTGCAAGACATTTTAAACGCACATTCTACCCCCAAGGTGACGGTTGGGAGTAGATAGAATTGCCAACAATCCAACAATGTCTCTTAAGATTCTCAACTTGTGGCATAATTAGTCTAATGAGGATAAAAACCTAATGAGTGTATGTGGTGCAAGGTGTGTATGCACATGATACGAAAGCATATAAACAAAGACAATGTTTAGACCTAGTTCTAAACACCATATTTACAACTAGGTTGCTGAATTTCTCCATAGCCACAAAGGTTAATAAATCTAGGGTTAAAACACCATGTCTATCCCTAAATCAATAACTCTTATAGCACAAGAAAAATTAAGCACATTGCAAAGCTTATAAACTAACCAAAGCAACATGAAAACATATGAAAAACTAGCTAGGTTTATCGAACTTAACGATGATAGTCCGCAATCATGTTTAAACACCACGTTTACACAAGATCACAAAAGGAAAATACTCATAAGGCCTTATGAAGTATTAACATGGAAAATAAAGCATACATCATTAAGTATATAAAACAACCAAGCCAACCAAACCATATGGCGACGACTCCCCCCCCACCCTTGTAGGCTCCCGGCGATCATCTCCCTGGCGATCTACTGCTGGTGATTGGTGATTGATCTCCCTTCTCGGATCTTTCTCTCATGGAGGTGCCTTCGGATCTGGTTGGCAAGTTGGATTTCAACCATGGGAAGCTTTTCCAAGATCAAGTGCTGGTACGTCATCGCAAGTCCGTGCACCACCCTTCTTCCTCTCCGAATGGCTCTTTCTTTCTTTTGGCCGTTTTTCGTCGCTTCACGGTCCGTTTATCGGAGGATTCAGTGGCTTGGATGCTACAATCTTGCCTTGGAGGATCGGCACCTGGTTTTCATGTGCAATTCCAAAGTGACCGTCACTTTCGTTTCTCGGTGTCTTGCAAAGCAGTGGGGTTTATGATCTACAATCTCAAACGTTTTATTGGTGAATGTTTTGATGTTTATTTCTTCTTGTGGAGCAACGGTGCCCCTCATTGGGAGAGAGAAAAATTTCTTTGGGAGCAGGAGCAATTGAAAGAGTGGCATTATGTGCAATCTAAGAGGCAAAAGAAACTTTCTTCTCGGTCCCGTGGTCGCCGAGTTCACTTTGCTCCTGATGTTTCTCACGATCCTCCATTGCATCGGTCAAATCCTGTCAAATCGTTTGTGGTTGGTTCTCTTGAGGTTCCCACTACAGTTCGCTTTTCGACTGTTTTTGGAAGACTTTCTGCTGATCTCTCTCAATCAGATCCGATTACCAGGGCGTGTTCTTCGCGCGATGATACCGCTGATCAAATTTCAAATTCAAAGGGCACTTCGGTTTGCTGCGGCAAATGTCTTGCAGTGGGCCATCGGGCTGTTGCCTGTTCTAGTCCATGGAGATGTCGGGCTTGTTTTGGTTATGGGCATAAGCAACGCTGGTGTTTAACTCGGGTTAAGCCGAAAGTCCATTGGGCCCCCAAAAGACGAGCACGCATCAGCCCACGGAAGATGAAAGGTCACGCCCTATTTCTTTCCCCGCCTCCCACGACTCCCGAGGAAATAGCAATCCCGAAAGTTTCCAATCTCCCCCAAGCTACAGTACTGATCGTCCCTCCTCGTCGTCGCCGCCTTCCACTACCCCACCGCCGCCTCAGCCCCCTCCTGAGCCCGACGACATGGCCAACTTCCCGTGCAACCCAATGCTCTTCCTCCCACCCGGCCTTCATGTGGAGCATGGATGGCACCGTCCGGCTCGTGCTCGCGTTGCCCTGGGGGGTGAGCCGCCGCGCCGTCATGAACAGTACGCCATTATTTCCCTGGAGCCGGAACCGCAGCAAGACCAAGTACCTGGCATCCTCCAGGAAGTCAGTGAGTTCTTGGAGCATAACTTTCACGTAGATGTGGTTTCATCCTTCCCATCTCCTCTGGGCTTGGGGCTTTTTCGGTTTGCCAATCCGGTTCAGCGTGAAGAGCTGCTAGATGCTTCCCCAATTAACTTTGGTCAGTGGGTAATGTCGGTTCATAAGCATGATGAGGCTCCACGAAACTTTAGAACATGCAATTATATCAGAGAATCTTGGATCATGTTTTTGGCCTTTCCGCTCGATTATCAGACTCAGGACTTCATCCAGGCAGCTGTTGCCCCATTTGGTAGATTAATTAGATGGTTTGAGGGACCTAACAAGTCAAGAGTTATTGCTCGCTGCCTGCTTCTGTCTCCTGATCGTGTCCCTCGTAGCATGGTAGTGTCTCAAGGTACCATGCTTGGTGGTGCAGGGAGATCCTGGACTGTGCCGGTGTTTATTCTGAATGGCAATTTCCCAGATGGTTTTCCCCATGATGAGGATCAGGTACCAGTGGATGGTAACCCGCACCCAGTTCATGGTGCAGTTCAGCTTGGTAATATTGATGGGGCCCAGGGGTGGCAGCAAGATCTCAATGGAGCTGGCCATCATGTCCATGCAGATTTTGGGTTAAATGACCAACAGATGGCTGATGTTCAACAACAACTGCAGGCTCAACCTGTCCCTCCTCATGAGTTGGCCGGCTGGGATGCTTGGCCTGATGTTGATCAACAGCAGGAGAATGAGTGGCAGGAGGAGGTTGACCAAGTCATGGAAGAACCTGTGCAACAACAAGACTCAGTCACTTTTGATCAATCTGGATCCACAGCTGAGTACTTGAGGGCTCATGGTCCTGACATTGTGCTCAATGTTGAAGATGTTTTATCTGGGAAATTCAAGACAGGTTCCTCTTCCTCCACTTCCTCTGATGCTTCTTCTCCAGTTCACCATGAGGTGCAGGGCATGCTACACCCAACTCTGCTGGCAGTTGAGATAGCGGCCTTTCAGAAGCTGCTGATTCCAACCATCCCCCCGGTGCTGCATTTTCCAGTTTTTGTTAATACTGGAATCATAGAGACCATAACCTCTGGTTCTTCAGTTAAGCACAATCAGGATGATTCGCTGGCAATTGTCCCTTTGAAGCCCCCTAGCTTGCACTCTGTCCTCCTGCATCTTTGGGCATTTTGGCACAGTGACAATCAGACTCATCTAAGCAGTAGTAGCATAGATGTGGAGGTTGAAGTTACTGCAAATCCTCCTCAACCTCTCCTGGATGGAGCCCTTCAGGCTGGAGCATCATCTGTTTCCCAAGATACTAGGAGGACTCTGTCTCTGCCCAGAACAGTTTCAAAAAGAAACAGCAGGAAGCCCCTGGTAACTCAAGGCTGTCGGAGGAGCAGTAGGCTCAATACTTCTGAAGGTTTCAAGCACTCTCAGCTGCCTGACAAGACTCCCAGGAAGAAAAGGAAGGTCATGGACAGTACTGCGCTCCACCTTTTGGATAATCCCCCTAGGCCTTCTGATATTGTCCCTGCCCCGGTCCCAATTGAGACTCTGCAACAGTGGGGGCTGTTTTGTAATGTGTCTCCTAGTGAGCTCACAGCAGATGAACTTATGACCAGGAAGTCAAATGATGGACAGGATGCTGTACCTTGATCTCCTGTTGTTCCAGTGCTATTTTGTTTCTTTCAGGCTTGTCTGTTTAGCCTGTACTTTATTCACTCTCAGGGACCTAAGTAGTCTTAGCTACTCTATCTTTATTCTGTGGTGCTTGTGGAACTTTCAGACTATTTTGTTCTTGCCTGTTGGAACTTTATCATCCTTATGGTGTGCTTCTATTTCTCTGGCTTCCAGTAGGCTTTCTCTCAAGGCTGTGTTTGGATTTGCTCTGGTAGCTTTAATCCACTATCCCATTTCCTCGGTGACAAATGATTAATAGAAATTGGAATATTTTGTGTTGGAATATTCGGGGTCTTAATGCCTCTGACAAGCATGATGCAGTCAGAAATAAAATTGACGAGAGTGGTGCCTCCATTATCCGTTTACAAGAAACAAAACTGCGAATGTCGATATTCATTTTATCGGGAAATTTGCACCGAGACGCTATGATAAGTTTGATTTTATTCCCTCGCCGGGTGCTTCGGTGGAATCCTTGTGTTATGGATTAGTGCCCATTTTCTTGGGTTGACTCTTGATAAACGACCTTTTGGTCTTACGGTTTCCTTCACCTCTCAATTTAACTCGGCGATGTGGAAGCTTACCACGGTTTATGGCCCATGCCATGACCCCGAGAGAGCCGCTTTTGTCAACCGGATGCGCTCTCATGTTATTGATGCCGATGAGAACTGGTTATTCCTTGGTGACTTTAATTTTTACGGATCTCTACATGATAGAAATAAGCCCGGGAGGAAATCTCTCGGATACCGTAATTTTTAATGACCTTCCCGGGGCATCCGGGTTTCTTTGGAGCTGCCTTTAAAAGGAAGAGCCTATACCTGGTCTAATATGCAAAAGGACCCTCTCCTAGAACAATTGGATTGGTTCTTCACATCTGCGAATTGGACAGTTACATATCCAAATACAATTGTTTTGCCATTGGCCAAAATTACCTCAGATCACATTCCTTGTAAGATTTCTATTGGTACTGACATCCCCAAGGCCAACATCTTTCGTTTTGAGAACTTTTGGCCACGGCACCCGTGGTTTTTGGAAAGCTGTGGTTTTTGCTTGGAATGCTTCGGTGAGGAATTCTAATTCCTCGGCTAGTGTCTTGGCAGGGAAAATTAAAGAATACAAGGTCTAATCGAAGAACTGGAGTAAAAGTTTGTCCCGCTTATCCTCCCCGATCAATAATCGTAACAAGGTTATTTTTTACTTAGACTCTCTCGAGGATTGCGGACAACTCCTGCTCACGAGAATGGAATTTGAGAGTGACTATTAAAAAACAATTACAAACGCTTCGAGATATAAAAATTTATACTTGGAGGAAGAGATTCACTGTCAACAGAATTAGGTTTGGGGATGAGTGTACCAAGTTCTTCCATGCTATGGCTACAGTATCTCATAGGAAAAATACCATCACTTACCTAAGGGATGAAGCTGGAAATCAAGTACATGATCATGAAGGGAAAGCAGCTCTTCTTCTTCAGGAATACAAGAATAGAATGGGAATTTCTTTACAGCCACGTATGCTCTTTGATTTATCTTCCCTGGTTTCCAATACTCAGGATTTGGACAGTCTGGTGGTTCCTGTCCTTCAACAGGAGATTGACAATATCATCAAAATGGTTCCCATTGACAAAGCTCCAGGGCCAGATGGTTTCAATGGTTTGTTTCTAAAGAAGTGTTGGGGGATCATCAAAAAGGATTATTATACTCTCTGTCAGGATTTTTTCGAAGGCAATATTAATCTGGACTGCTTGAATGAATCCTTTATCACTCTTGTGCCAAAAAAGAACAATCCAGAAACTGTTAATGACTTTAGACCTATATCCCTCCTTAACGGTAGTATCAAGTTGCCGACTAAGATTCTTGCGGAGAGGCTACGAGGCTATAATCTTAAAGTTGCTGCATGCTAATCAATATGGTTTCATTAAATCAAGATCCATTCGGGATTGCATTGCTTGGTGCTTTGAATATATTCACCGGTGTCAACAAAGCAAGAGGGAAATTGTTATTCTAAAGCTGGATTTTGCAAAAGCCTTTGATCTTGTGGAACACACTGCTATTCTTAGTATGATGGAGGCTTTAGGCTTTCCTGCAAAATGGTTGTCTTGGATTTCAGCTATTCTTTCTTCTGGCACCTCTTCAATTCTGCTGAATGGTACTCCTGGAAGGAAGTTTAAATGCAAGAGGGGAGTTAGGCAGGGTGATCCTCTCTCCCCTCTGTTATTTGTTCTGGCTGCTGAGTTACTTCAGTATGTTATCAATGATGCACTTCACAACAATCATTTGTCTTTGCCAATCCCTCATGCCAGCAATGACTTCCCAGTTGTGCAATATGCTGATGATACTATTTTGATCCTACCAGCTGATAGACCACAACTGCTTTATCTTAAGGGCCTCCTACAAACTTTTGCAGAGTCCACAGGCCTGAGAGTAAACTATCACAAGTCCTCTATGATTCCCCTAAATGTGTCTCAAACTAAGCTTCACGACCTAGCTACAGCTTTTGGTTGTCAAATTGCCAGCATGCCTTTTACTTATTTGGGACTCCCAATGGGTACAACCAAACCTCGAATGGAGGATCTCACTCCACTAATGGACGGGGGTCGAA
The DNA here is from genome assembly GCA_947561735.1 of Cenchrus americanus. NCBI lineage: Eukaryota > Viridiplantae > Streptophyta > Magnoliopsida > Poales > Poaceae > Cenchrus > Cenchrus americanus. The sequence continues at coordinate 251,920,770 of OX387239.1, read as the reverse complement.
AGGAGACTTAATGCTTGTTCAATTTTCCTTTCCTATACCGGTAGGCTTGAGATGATCAACACGATCCTTACTTCAACGGTGACCTATGCCATGTGCTCCATCAAGTTGCCGGTGGGTGTGATTGACAACATAGACGAATGAGGAAGCAATGTTTGTGGAGAGGTAACCACCCCGACGAAAGGGAGGAAACTTGGCTGCTTGGTCTATGGTGCGAGAGGCCAAAATCCAAGGGAGGCCTAGGTATTCTTAATCTGAGATTACAAAATGAGGCCCTGCTCCTCAAGCAACTCAGTAAATTTTATAACCATATGGATATCCCGTGGGTGAATCTGATCTGGGAAAAATATTATCTTGGGAAAGTCCCTCATGCTTCCTCGGAGGTTGGTTCCTTCTGGTGGAAGGATGTCTTGCGTTTAAATACCCTCTTCAGGGGGATTGCCTGTTGTGTTTTGGGAAATGGTTCCACAGTAACTTTTTGGGAGGATCTGTGGTGTGGTGAAGTTTTAGCTCATAAGTTCCCAAGATTGTTCTCTTTTGCCAGGAATGCTGGAATCTCAGTACAAGATTTTGCCCAAGCTGATGATCTGGATTCACTTTTTGCCTTGCCTCTATCGACTGAAGCTCATGAGGAATTGCTGCAACTTGATACGATGCTACTTTCTGTGGATCTCAATCCAGTTGAACATGACTCTTGGTCTTTTTCCTGGGGAAACAAGAATTATACATCTAGAAGGTATTATCGAATGGTGTTTGAGAATTTTCAGTCTTCTAGGATCTTCACACTTATCTGGCAGTCCAAGTGTGTCAACAGAATCAAATTCTTCATATGGTTAGTCTTGGTTGATCGCTTGAATACAAGATCTATGCTGCTGCGGAGGAACTATAATGTGCAACCCAATGCTTGCTGCGTTTTATGCACTGCTAATGAGGAGGAAGACATCGATCACCTTTTCTTTTCTTGTGAGTTCGCTCTTGGCTGTTGGGCACGGCTTGGCATTATCTGGGACATGAACCTATCTGTTGATGAAAGGGTTATTCAAGCTTTTCGGACGTCCAACCTGGAGTTTTTCATGGAAGCATTCATCATAGCAAGTTGGGAGCTCTGGAATCTTAGAAATGCTGTCATTTTCGATAACGGTTCAGCTTCTGTTAGCGCTTGGGTTAGGAAGTTTAAAGCTCGTGGGTTTTCTTCACATCGTGAGAGTGAAGAGTGATAGACGAGCTTCTTTTATTTCGTTTTTGGAGAGTATCTCTTAATGTAATGGTAGCCTCTTCTCCCCCTCTTTTTCTCTCCCTCCCTCGCTTGTACATAACCTCCTTTCGTTTTAATTAAGTTTACCAAGCTGTGGGGAACTCCCCCACAGTATTTGCCTCAAAAAAAAAACCAAGCCAACTATGTACAAAACATGTATACACAAAGAAACATCACATTGATAACAAAATGCAATGCATGCAAATAAATAAATATGATCATGAACATGATGGCGATTCTAAAAAGAAAACTAAACTTAGATTAATAACCACAAGTTGATCATCATAAGATAGTGTCATTCTTTATTTTTTCTAAGAAAGTAGTAAAAATATACAGAAACGGGTTGCCCTCCCGAAAAGCGCTTCATTTAAAGTCATAGATCTCGACTTTCTCGCTGTTGACGGTTAATAATTGTATCAAAGTTCGTTCGTGACTCGCAAGCGTACAAGTCTCCCGTCGTAGTCAAGGGACCCTTCTTCCCTCGAGTGGTGAACCCAAGGTATCGAATCCGTGGAACAAATGTGTGACGCAAGACTTAATCTATTAAAGCCAAGTAACTTCAATATTCGATAAAAGACCTAATGCATCTAAGTAAAAGACACAAAACGAATCTAATCTACTAAAACCGGAGAAAACAAAGTAAGATTGGGTAGATAAACCGATCTAGAGGGATCGTGGTAAGCCTTTTGTTGAAGTTCCAAGCAAGAGAAGAAGTAGCAAATCGAATCTTAATAGAAGCCTCTTTAAATCGTGGTTTCCCGTCCAAATCCGAAAACATCCGCCTTTCGAGACCCCCGTTCTGTCACAACGTATCCCTATTCATGCGGGGAGCTTAGGGCGAGTCAAAAGACAAGTCGAGATTCTTTCGGAAGATCCGGCGTGTACCTCTAGCAACCGTGGCTACAAGAACACCCTATGTAATCTATCGCGCGAATAGAATTGGAATAAGCAAAGCCGATCGAAAAACGAAATCTTCGAGGAAACACTTGATCGCTAGGAAAAGATTCAACTCGATAATTCAACTATAACAATGATACATACACAAGATCACCACCGGGATCCTTCCTTGATCTTGCTTCTAGCTCCGGAACTCCGACGTGGTCTTCCGTGCAAGGTTCCCACGTCGGCTAGGGAAACCCTAGTCAACTAGCTCGACCCTCTCCTCTCCGAGATGGTGTCCCTCTCTTCTCTCGCTTCTCGGCGGCCGAAGACGAAATCTTCTCCCGCGTGGCTCTCGGTCGGGGGACTATAAATAGCCCGATTCGCGGCTAGGGCAAAGGAGAGCGAGTTTGGGCCCAAAATGGGCCCGGGCCGACCGGATCGGCCGGCCGGCCCGGGCCCATTTAGGCCCGGCCCGTGGGCTCCTTTGCCCCACGTCGGTTCCCTTGCTTCCTAGATGTTTCCCCCTTCGCATGTAGGTCCATGTCGTCGGTTTCTCTCCGAATTGAACTCAACTCCTTGTCTTGCAAGATTCAGCACTTTTCTGGTCAGGTCCCTGGAGTCTGTCGTCTTCTCGGATCAAGTCCCCGGCTCCTTGGAGTTAAGTTTGCTTCATTGCATGACTTGTACGGGGCTTCAAGGTCTTGTCATGAGGTGCTTGATGAACTTATCCCGAAAGCATTGCATTCAACACTAAAACCCTGCATAAACATTAAACTCCAAAACCGACATGCACACGTGAACTTGTTATACCACGGGGGTTAGTACCAATGGATAAGGTATAAAACTCATGCCAACACCGAAGGTAAACTCATGGCTAGGTTGACGGATTTTCACCGTCAACATCTCCCCCATGCTTAAACCTTGCTCGTCCTCGAGTAAGCCTTCGATGAATATCATCATTGCTAAACAATGTTTAAACTTTGCACTTGATTACACATGAGAAAACATAATGCTCTCAAAATTTTAATTCATTAAAGTTCCATAATGTACTAGCCTTCATCTCTACGGAGGGTAGATTCTTATTAAGCCTATCCCACAAGTATTAACATGCTCACAAAGTTTTAAATAGATCTCAGAATTTTTGAAATAAAGAACGAGATAAAGAAAAGCTAAACCAACTTCACAAATTTAAATCATCTTATGTATTGCTCATGAACCCTCATCTCACTTGTCTCTCAAGCCTATATATTCTACTCCTTTCCCTCTCATATATATGTGGTAGGCTTTATATGGAGCTTTGGGAAAGTTTAGTCCTAACAAGATTTTATAAATGAGGTGTTTTCAAAACAAGACAAGCTTCTCATGGTCTTACCGAGACTCGTCAAAAAGGTCATTGGAAAATAATGTTAAATCAAGGAGGGGAAAGAGAAAAATACACACACTTTTAGATGAGTGGACATGTGCAAATGGCAAAGAATGATCCCGAGGCACAAAGGAAGTCCTCGTTATCGGATGCACATGGTTGGAAAATGAGAATGGATCTTTTTAACTTGAAGCCTTGAATGCACTTTTAGAGAACTGGGGAGTTTACTTTACGCACATATATTTTTTTCTCTTTCTCATATTTTTCATTCCTTTCTTTCTTTCTTTCTTTCTTTCATTATATATATATCCTTTTTTTTACCTTGAAAGTCATGAGTATCGCTGGATTTTTTCCTTCATCATCTTTCTTTTTTTAATATTCCCCTTTTAACTCTAAAACTGCACCGTACCTACCTCCTCCCCCATGCTTAGACGTTGCTCGTCCTCGAGCAAAGAGGCGAAAAATAAGGTAGGTACCGGGGTATTTTTCCTTGGAGAGATACTTGAAATCTTCAATGTTGGCACCGTCTTGCGATCTTCCTTGAATTGATGATCCATTCTCAACGATAGGTTGTGGTCAAGGAGGTAATCACAAAAGATGATATTTGGTTTAAGGGTGGATATCCGGCGAAGTTTGTGAGATCACCGATGCGGGGATACACAATGCACGGATAAAAGGCTAGCAAAAAGATAGTTACGCAAAAATGGAATGACCAGCTTCTTAGTCTCGGGCCAGAGAAATCATGGCCTGCAATAACGCACTCAAAAATAAATCTTGTACACTAAGGTTTATGCACTCAAATATATATAAGGCCTTGGATAGGTTGAGCAACACACAAGTGATATTTGTGACAAGGTTAGCGATATTTTTGAGCATAAAAGACATCTTTAATCTATTCATAACTTGAGAGCACATAAAACACTATGGGTCTTTATTTTAATCATAACCTCCGCTGAAAATTAAGCTAGTATTTAAATAAATTCAGATCTGTATTTTTAAGAGAGCACTAGCTTAAACATGCATAAATCAACTACAAAGATGAACAAAGCTGCAATTTTAATCATATATCGTCATGGCACGAATTTTGTAACTTTTCCCATGATATAATCAAGGTGGTGTCTTTATTAATGGTGACATCAAGTTGAAATTCAAACTAAAATAAACAAACATGCTTGCTGAAATTAAAAAAAAAACAGAAAATACTACGCAAACACACATAAGCAAAAGCTGAAAACTACAGAGAAAAAGAAAAGAAAAGAAAACTAAAGTTCCTAAATCTTCTAGTCCTCCGCCGGTGGTTGATGTTGATAGTCTTGATAATAATACCCTTGCTCATAATATGATTGGACGCTTCCTCCGACGAATTGATTTGGCTCCACAAGGTGAAGGCGTCCAAGTTCAAAGGCGATATTTGCGTTGCCTTCACCGAGTTGAGCTGCGTTAGCTTGGATGGCTGCGATGTTTTGAGCATTTCTTGCAGCATACCCTCCAATAATGGCCATGCTTTGTTGTGGTTGGGGATGATGAGCGTAGGACTCCGCGAAGTTAGCGTTGGGCACAACATAATTTTGTGGGGGTACCGGTGCACCACCCCCCCATGCTTGTCCATGTGACCCTCCGTAATAACTCGGCGGAGGAGGGACCCCGCCGAATGGTTGCACATTGGGTTGTGCTCCACTCGCTTGTGCGGAGGATGTTCCCTCCTCTACGATTCTTCCTCTTTTGTTCTTCCTTGCAGGGACAAGTAGTCCCTCTTCCAACCAATCTTCCCTTCCTTCGGTGAAAAGCCTAAGCCTCTCATTCGGAAGGGGTAGGTTCACTATGGCCAACCGATAACCTCCTCTCTCATCTCCACTAATGTATTTGCCTTGCCGCAAATACTCAAAACCGAGAGAGGTACCACGCAAAAGTTGAGCGGGGTTTCTTGCGATCCCCGGCCGCAAGGAAAAGGCCAACATGGAGAGGTAACACCCCGAACCAATATTACCCGCCCCCGATGTTGCTTCACAACACCAACGGTTGATCATGAGGTAAGAGGGGTCTATTGGCTGCCCGGCAATTAAAGCCGAGTATAGCCAATTCAACTCCGTGTCGGTCACCTTTGTTTCCTTCATCCTCCCCAATACCCTCTTGCACATCCAAGAGTGAAATATCCGGATAATGGGGTTGCGGATGCAATTGCGTTGTTGATGGGCTTCTCCGGAGATCATGTTCCAAAATCCCGCCAACATGCCGGGTGGCACGTCAACTTTCTCCGGAGCTCCCTTGTGGAATCCAAGAAGCTCCCTAACGTGCTCGTAGGGAACCACTTGTTCGATTCCCTCCAAACGGAATGACAAGCTTTGCACCCCATCATCATCAACGATGGGTGCAATAGTCATCAAAATTTCCAAGGCGTAACCCAAATGGGTGTCCACCGATATTCCGTTGGAGAACTGCACCCATCCGAGGTGCCCCAACATATAGTATATGTCGGTGCAAAAACCCAAGGTGTAGAGTTCTTGGTCGTCGAACTCGACGTTCAGCACAAGCCTCTTCTCAAGATTGGCGAGCCTCTCCTCCTCCTCCGCCGACAAGATGATGAAGTCGTACGAAGAGTGTGTCGGGGTGTAAGGAGGTGGTGCGGTTGAGCGAGTCGATCGTCGTGGTGGCGCGGGCTGCTCCTCCGTGTGCCCACGAGGTTCGGTGAACCTCATGGAAGTGCTTCTTGCAGCCCTCATACCACCAAGGAGGAGAGCGTCGTTCCTCCTCGGTGGTGCCGTGTCCGTCTCCATGCTCCAGGGAGACTCGGAAACCGAGTGCCTCCTCGAAGACGTGGTTGATGATGGCTTGGACGACGAAGAACTCTTCTTCTTGGAGAAGAGACTTGTGGTCTTCTTCCACATGGTTGCTGCACTCTTTCTTCAACTAAAATTCCGGGTTGCAACCGGTAAACTAGGCACTTAAACTCTTTGCTTCGGATGTGGACTTTGAGTGGATTAAGGATGTGGATTTTTTTCTTGAGCTATCAAGCTTGGGGTGGTTGGCTATGTCTACGGAGGTTCTGAGCACACAAACTTGAACACACAAACAAGGGAAGGAGAGGGAAGCTTGCCTGCAGAAAACGGGAGCCGGGGGGCTCCTTAAATAGGTCGGGCCGGCCGGCCCGGGCCGGCCGGCCCGGGGGTCCTCTCGGTTCCTCCCCGCCGCGTCTTTCTCCCGGCACGATCATTTCGCCTCGCAACTTTCCCCGCCCGCGTGCTCCACGAGTTGCACCACCCAAACGCTCTCGTCCACTCCTTTTCTTGAATTATTGGTCCTCCCACTTGATGCTCCATGCTTTGGGTCATGTCCATGCTCCCTAGCTCCACTTGCTTCACATGCCACCATGAAAATCCTGCAAAGTTGATGCTTGCTGCCCACCATGCTTGTCCTTTGCATGTGGAATTGGTGAAAGTTGATAAAAGGGCATCCAATGGTGCATGCATGATTAATTCAAACTAGATTGACTCCATTTAGGTGTGTTTAAGGTTAAGCACTCCTCTAATTCGAAATTTAAAATATTTTTCAGAGCCATGCAAGAGCTCAAACATAATTTTAGAGAAGTTTTTAAACCATTAAAAACAAATGTAAGTCGAAAATATTTTTCGACTACGTCGGTTTCGGTCTCACCGGTATAGTTTGCTTTCATCGGTTGAGAGCGAACGTTTTCCGGGCTTGATCATGGGGGCATAGGTTTAGGTTCTAATTTTGGCTAAATAAGAAAGATTTTGAATAAAACAAAATTAGAATAGGCTTAGAAAAATTCTAATCCTAGAGAAACCAAGGATAAAGATTTTTAAAACCAACCAAAAGCTTTGATTTCTAGGTTCACGCGAGTCCTACCACGTGCTGAATTTTATTAACACTTAAACATAAATCGTGGCTCTACTCGTGTGGTTTTAGCATGAAAAATAAGTCAACCTCAGCACCATAATGAGGGTGAAAGGTTGAGTTAAGGTTCTGAAATTATTTGGTTGAGGGTTTCTCGAAAAGAAAAGAATCAAACAAGCACATAGGAGGGTTCATGCAAAGGGTTTATGATAAAGCAAACATTCAATCAAGAATTATGTCTCTAATATTGTTCAACCACTTCTAAGTCTAATGTCTTTGCATAGTAAAACTCAAAAACTAAATTATTAAAAATACTCGAAAAACCTGGAATCGGGTTGTCCTCCCGGTAGCTTATTCTTGACTCGACGAAACGGGTTGCCTCCTGCCTAGCGCTTCGTTTATAGTCTATAGCTAGACTTCTTCACTTGATTACTTCGGATCAACGCTCTTTGCGGGCGTTGCAATCTTGGGTACCCACTTCCGCACCATCTTGGGCGCGGGCTTGTCTTCCGGCTTAGTTGGCTTAGTCATTTTTTTGGTCTTCACAGGCGGCTTCTCTTCCTTTGTCTTGACGGATGCAACACCTTCTTTGATTTTCGTTACGTTCATTTTTTTCGGCTCCTTCTTCTCTTTCGGACCCTCTCGTTTGTTTTGGTTCTCCCTTCACTCCAATCATGTTGCATGCCTCAATCCTTGGACGGAACTTGAAGGAACTCTTTTCTCCGTTGATATCGAACATGATCTCCCCCTTGCCAACATCAATAGTAGCTCCCACGGTCTTGAGGAACGGCCTCCCTAGGATGAGCGGCGGCTTCTCCCTCTCTCCCATCTCGAGCACAACGAAGTCGACGGGGATGAAGTGGTGTCCAATCTTCACGGGTACATCTTCAGCAATGCCCAAGGGATAGCGAATGGAGTTGTCACCCAACTCTAAACATATTCCCGTAGGCTCCATCGGTAGGCGTAGCTTCTCGAACACATCCCTCGGCATGACACTCACACTAGCTCCAAGGTCGCATAACGCCTTCTCGAAGTTGAAAGAACCAACTGAACATGGAATTGTGGGGCACCCGGGGTCTTTTTGCTTCTCTAGCCCATAAGCAATAGCTGCACTACACTCCTCGGACATCTTGAATTCGGGTTCCTCGGTGACGATCCCCGTAACCTTCTCTTTAGCAACTCCTTCCACCTCGATGGACGGTTTAAGCTTCCTTGCTCCCGCGGAACGTTCCAGATCTTCGGTCTCCTTCCCCGAACGCGTTTGAATGGCCTTCGCCGATTCGGGACATTTGGGTTGTCCCGGAAGCTTCCCTTCATCATTAGTGAGGCGCCCCGCAAGTTGTCCAACTTGCGTCTCGAGCATCTTCATCATGTTGAGCACTTGATGATTGGAACTTCCGACCTCCGTCACTTTGCTATCGATGTTCTCCAACACCTTGTCTATGGTCTTGAACTTGGTGACGGTGTCCTTGTTGATCTTAGCTTGCTCATCCATGAACTCCTTCAATTGTATCCGAAGCGGAACCGCGTTAGGAATAGATGAGCTTGCATTAAATTGAGGCCTACCTTGCCCGTAGCGGAAGTTCGGCAATTCTCCCTTCCTCATGTAGTCGAGCACTTTGGCTTCCTCCGACAATCTTTGCGGACATGGCCATACTCTCCACATTCTTCGCATGTGGACCTTGCTTCGGCGGCCTTCAAGTCTTGAGCCTCCTTCTTTTCTATCTCCATCTTCTCCAACCTCCTCATGAGCGAGTCGATCTTGCCCTCAAGTATGTCTTCCTTCTCCACTTGCAAGACTCCTTTGACGTTCCCCATGGGTTGAGCCGGATGTAGGCGCCCGGATGACGCCCACGTGTCATTATCCGCGACCTTCTTGAATAGCGTGAAAGCTTCCGCTCGGTGTAAGCTCGATGACGCATCCTCCCACCGATGCATCGATGATCGTCCTTGACGCCATGGTGAGTCCTTGATAGAACTTTTGCACGAGGTCTTCTTTCGGGATCTTGTGATGTGGAACCGCCCGGTGTATTCGTTGAAGCGCTCGAATGCCTCCGAGATAGTTTCGTAGGATATTGAACAAAGGTGGCAATCTTATTACGCAAGCTTTGAGTTTTACCCGGTGAGTAGTATTCCTTCATGAAAGCCTTCATCAACGTGTTCCAATTTTGCACCGTCTCCGCCGGTTGAGAGTGGAACCATTGCAAAGCCTTCCCGAGTAGTGAAAACGGAAAAAGCCTTGCCCTCGTTTGATCTTGAGTCACCCCATCCATGTTGAAAGTCTGACATAGTTGAATGAATGCTTGGAGGTGAAGGTTCAGATCCTCTTTGCCGGTGAAGGGTGAATGTTGCACCATGCGGATTGTTGAGGTCTAGATCTCGAACGGTCTTCCAATCTCCTCGAGGTTCAAGATTGGTAGGTCGATGATGTCTGGGGTGCATAGCTCCCCAATCTTGCGTTCTTCCGGTGGTTGGTCACCCATTGGTGGAGGTCGATTCTCCCACGGACTTTGAGGTGGTGAATTCTTCGGAGATTCCTGCGATCCTTTGTCTTCCGACTCCGAATCTACAAAATCCAGCTTTTTAGCTTGATGTGCTTCACGTCTCCTTAGCCTGTAAAGTTTTTCTGGATCATCCACAAAATTATTGGGTTTGTTGGAGAGGTAGCCGTCCATCTCCTGTTAGGGTTAGCAATAAACAAAGTATGCAAAAAACTAGAAAGTAAAAACAAATCTATAAAAACTAGAGTTAGACAAACTAGATTAGATGTATTTTGAGGATGATCAAAATTTAGTAGATGCAAAAATAAAAACAAAAAGAATACTGAAAATTACAAAAAAAAGCAATAAAAAATCAAATCTTGATCACTCGTTCCCCGGCAACGGCGCCAGAAAAAAGGGGCTTGTTGACGGTTAATAATTGTATCAAAGTTCGTTCGTGACTCGCAAGCGTACAAGTCTCCCGTCGTAGTCAAGGGACCCTTCTTCCCTCGAGTGGTGAACCCAAGGTATCGAATCCGTGGAACAAATGTGTGACGCAAGACTTAATCTATTAAAGCCAAGTAACTTCAATATTCGATAAAAGACCTAATGCATCTAAGTAAAAGACACAAAACGAATCTAATCTACTACAACCGGAGAAAACAAAGTAAGATTGTGAAACGACCCGGATTTCCGCGAACGGAATCCCGAATCTTAGCACCTCGGTGGTAGTCCCGTGAGGCTACCACGTGCAATCCCCCGTCTCGGCGATTCCAAAATCCATACGTAAAAGTTAAAAACAAAGAATAGAGTACAACATTTATTTTATTACATTAATCAGAGTACATCTCTTCGGCACATGCCGGGTACAAGTCCATCGGACTGAATCAAACAGAAACAAATCGTCTAGCAACGGCTCCATGCAAGCGCGGGAAACTCCATATCCGCGGTGCGGCTCAAGTGTAGGAAGAGCTCGGTCCACCCAGCCGTCGTTGTCGAAGTCGTAGTCTGGCTCTGCGTCACAGTCACCGTGGTCTACCCGATAAGCGGGTAGGTCATGTCGCCTTCCCAACAAAGAGGCAAAAGCGGTGTATATTCTACTATGCATGAGGTAACCCTAATCCGGGCCGTAGAAGGCTTAAGCAAAGCAACGAAGCAACATTCAAGGTAAGCAGAGTAGCAAGGAGGTCCACACCTCGGGGAAGCCTTCGCTTCCGAGGTCCACACCTCAGGGGTCCACACCCCGCTCAAGGAACACCACACCAAAGCACCGGATCTCAACCACGATCCAGATCCCAACTCTCATCTGCGATGTGGGGCCCACCGGCTCCTATCCCCACATCTCAACGGCCGAAGCCGGGCTCACACACTCGGGGGAGAGAAGAAGCACAAGAGAAGTGTATCTAGTCAGGTGAGAGATCGAAAGACTGTCCATAACCAAGGGACACGGACTATAGCTATAGGTTTAACACTCGCGCAGGTTGTACAACCGTACCCGCCCGAATAGGTCCGGAACCGGCCGTCACCGGTGTCCGACCCTACCATACGGCTGAAGCCCAAGTAAGTGGATAGTACCCTTCGCATCTCCGAGCCCGGCCCCCCTCCGCGCGAGCTCATACTACCCGCGAGAGGTCCCTCGAAGCTGTGGAACCCTTCCCTGGCCTCGCCAGGGCAAAGTCTACTAAGGAGGGAAAGACCACTCCCGACACGATCACACCGATCCTCCTACGGAGGGGGTGCTATCCACTACAAGTCTCACCCCGCACCCCCCGCCCAATACAAGGCGGGCGGTCTGTACGAAAGTAGTCATTCGAAACAAGGTCAACTGACGATCGGTCCTTAAGGGGCCGAGAGCGAGCACTCAACATCTCCATCCCACACGACACGACCCTCGGGTAAGAGGCCGCATCGCATCTTCCCTCGGCAGCCGTTCACAAGTAACCGGCGGCTCGCTCCCGCCAAAACACAAAGCAAGGGGTACACAACCCCGAACACACGCTAGAATCACACCGAGATGCCCACATCTCACCAAACCCGCAGCACCATCCATAATCAAGCAACAAAAGTATGGATAGTTGAAGTAAGGGACTAGCTAGGGGTCCGTAGCTAGTCCCGCAGTAGTAGAACAAGGAACAGGATATAATAAACATCAAGGCATGGCTAGTAAACGGGTTATGCAATTCATCGAACAATGCAAGAAAGTAAAGCACTAGCGACTAAAATATCAACATGGGATCTATATGGTTGGGAGTGACATGACACCTTCGTGCCGTTGAAGCCGTCGCTGTCCGGTGCAGTGTACTCGGGGTCCTCCGCGTCCTCCTGGTCGAAGCTCGGGTCTGCGGCACGAGATTCGACGCGAAAATAAGATAACGGTGCACATCTAAGCAATAACTCCAAATAAAATCCAATTTAGAAAATCCAAAAGAGCCCGAACTACCTACAATCAGCAAGGTTTTGCAAATACGGATTTATAGAAATTAGTTTTGTATTTTTCTGAGCACCCTAGAATTTATTACTAATTTTTAAAGGTCTAAAACATTTTCTGGAGATTAAAACAGAAAAAGGAAAGGGGTTTTTCGGAAAACACCGCCGACGCCGCATGACGTCGGCGTCCTCGGTAACGGGCCGAAAGAAAAGCCGGGTGCGGGCCGGGCCGTGGGCGGCCCGCCGGACTCGATCTCGCCCGGATTTGATTTCGGCCCAAAACGGCCTACGCAGCCTCGGCCCAAAGGATGGCGTCCGAAGTCCGGTTTAACACCTCCTCGCTCTTAATCCGCGCCGGCCGGCGGCCCGCGCGCGGTCGCCGGGCCTAGGGCCCAACTCGGCCGGCGGCCCACTCCTTCTACCGAACCCATCGCCACCCGTCCGAGTGACCACCGTGTGTTCGACGAAAGGATCCCCCGGCGGCTCTTGCCTTGCGCCGCCGTGCGGCGCAGCCCCACGGGCCCTCACCGCCGATGGTTGCGGTTCCCCGTGCGGCATGACCTCGTCCCCGTGCGTCGCCTACGGCTTCCTAAGCACCTCATCGGGGCCAAGGCCGACGCGCCGGGCATGGGCGCCCCGCACATCGCGCGCGGCGGCGCGGCGTGCGGATGGCTCCCGGCTCCACGCTGGGGTGCGTGGCGTGCCGGCATGCCGGCGTGCAAACTCCCCGGACGCCCACGCGGTGCAGCTCCCTGGTAACCAGAGACGCAGCCCGCGGCGTCACGGCGGTGGCGTCAACGACACCCGCACCCACACTGTCCACGCCGACCGGTCTGCGGGGGAGGCGCACGGCGACGGCGAGCTCAAGGACATGAAAGGTCCCAGCGCTGCGAGCCGCCGCGGTGCCCCCATGCACCCAGGCTAACCCCGCATCCCAGGTCATAGCGCGCCGGTGCGTGGTCGCGACCATGCAAGTGCACGCGCGACCTCGCCGTGCGCGCTCGGCGCAGCACCCTGGTAACCAGGAGTGCGGCTCGAAGCGTGGCGGCGTCGCGCTCAACCGTCCCTGCAAGAAAACACGGCTCGACGGCCGAACTCACATCCTCCTCTTCGCACGGCGACAGCGGCGCCCAAGAGCACCGGCGGCTCAGGAGCTCCCGCTGGCGCGGTGTGGCAACCTTGCGGCGCGACGGCCAGCTCCCAAACACGGTTCAACGACGACGCGTCTCGACGTCGTGGCATCACAGGAAAGACCAAGGGGGGGAAAGAGGAGAAAGGCCGCGGTGCTCACGGTGGGGCGACGGTGTAGACGTGGCCGGCCTGACGAAGGCGTGTCGTTGAGGTTCCGGCGTGATGGCGTTCCGGCGATGCAGGTGTCCCCGTCGTCGCGCTCCTCCCTTGGCTCGACGTCGCGGTCCGTGTTCCCGCCGCTCCCGGTTCCCGGCTCTTCCCCCTCCTCGGTGCGGCGCGACGGCGACGTCACTTCTCCCCCGTGCGACGCCTCTCCCAACGGCGCGCGCGCGGCGCCGCGCGCGCCCGCCTTCACCTTCCTCTCCGGCACGCGGCCGAGCAAAGGGGGACGAAAACCCCAATGGGGGTGGTTGGTCTTGCCTCCTCCCCCGAACTCGCTCCCCCTCCCCCTTTTGAATCCACGCCGCGGGGCTTCGACGAGAATGGTCCACCGTGCCCTCGGCCCGCCGCCGCCTCGGGCCGGTGGTGGCCGCGGCTAAGGCTCGCCCCGCCTCGGATCCTTGGGGAAAAGGGGCAACGGGGTCTTTTCCCTTTTCCCCGCGGTCGCCCCCCGGGTCCGCGTGCACACGCCGGCCTTGGCGTGCGCGCCCGGCCGGCCGGCTCGGCCGCGCGCCACCCCCGCGCGGGCGGCGCGGGCCGGGACCGGCGGCGCGGCCGCCCCGGCTCGGCCCGTCCGGGCCGGTTCGGTCAAGGTGCCGAGGTAAGGGAAAGGAAAGATGCTGGCGTGCGGGGTCCACACGGCAGAGAGAGAGGAGGGAAGGAGTGCGGTGCGGGATTGTGGGCCGAAAGGCCTTTTGGTTTGGGCCGCAGCGTTGCAGGGTGCTGTTGAAATCGGCCCACAGTCCTTAGTTGCTCTCTACCTTTTAACTCAGATTTATTTGGTCTAGGTTTAGAATCTTGGTTTGAATTTGATCCCCTTTCAAATTCAAACCACACTCAATTGAACTCCAAGAAAACCAATGAAAAACCAACACACTATTTATACCATATTTTAAATATAGGTCTTATAAATAGGATAAACTAGTGGAGAATTTGGTAAGAGGCTAGCAATTTGGCTAAAAATTTGATAGCACCCAAAAGCAAGCAAAAAAGTTTTAAATTTTCGCAAAATTCACACACCTAGATTCCCCGGGTTGTTACATTCTCCCCCACCACCGAGAATCTCGTCCTCGAGATTTAGTCCTCGACCTCCTCCGTGAACAAGTGAGGGTACTCCTTCCCCGAGATCGGTTTCCTTCTCCCATGTTGCCTCTCGCTCGGTATGGTTGCTCCACAACACTTTACGAAGGGAATGGTAGTTCTTCCGGGTTTCCTTGACGCCTCCGTCCAAGATTTTCTCGGGATATTCCGTATACTCTAGGTTGTCTTGCAAGTCAAGCAACTCCATGGGCACTTGCTTTGCCTCCACTGCCTTCTCACTCTTCTTCAGCTGTGACACGTGAAACACTGGGTGAACTCCTGCCATTGTCTCGGTAGTGCAAGCTGGTAGGCCAAACTTCCAATCCTTCGGGTGATAGGGTACGGTCCCACGTACCTCGGTGCAAGCTTTCCTTTCACCAAGAACCTCTTAGTTCCTCGGAGCGGTGAGACTTTCAAGTACACTCGTCGCCAACCGCAAAGGTCAACTCTCTCCTTCTCTTGTCGGCATAGCTCTTCTGACGACTTTGGGCGATTTTCAGGTTCTCTCGAACTTTCTCAACCTTTTCCTCTGCTTCCTCAATGATTGCTGGTCCGAACAGAGCTCGCTCTCCAACCTCTGACCAAGCTAGCGGGGTCCTGCACTTCCGACCGTAAAGTGCCTCAAAGGGTGCCATCCGAGACTTGCTTGAAAGCCGTTGTTGTACGAGAACTCCGCAAACGGCAAACCGCTTCTCCCAATCGCTACCATAGGTGAGTGCACACGCTCGCAGCATGTCCTCCAGGACCTGGTTGACTCTCTCTGTTTGCCCGTCGGTCTGTGGGTGAAAAGCTGTGGCCGTAGCCGAGAGTGGTGCCCATAAGCTTGTGGAAACTACGCCAAAACTTGGAGACAAACTGTGGCCCTCGATCAGACACGATACTCCTGGGTGCCCCGTGTAGCCTGAGTATGTGTTCTACGAACAGCTCCGCCAATTTCTCGGTTGCATACTCGGTCTTCACCGCACAAAGTGAGCCACTTTAGTTAGCTCCCGTCCACTATGACCCAAACCGAGTCGTTTCCTTTTGGTGTTCTAGGGAGTCCTACCACAAAGTCCATGGAGATGTCCTCCCACTTCCACACCGGGATATCCAACGGCTTCAAAGAAACCAAAGAGTTTCGATGTTCAATCTTTACTCCTGCTCCGTGTGTCGCAACAGCCACGTAGTGTGCTATGTCCTTCTTCATATCCTTCCACCGCACTCGACCTTCGGGTCTCTCGTACATCTTGGTGCCGCTCGGGTGAATCGAGTATCTCGAGTCGTGAGCTTCTCTCATGATTTGATCTCGGAGTGTCTTGTCTTGTGGTACACAGATCCGTTCTTTCAACCACACAAGGCCTTTGTTCATCAACCCGATAATCCTCTCGCTTTGCCCCGCTTCATTAGTTCTCGCAAAGCACTTTGATTTCTCGCACACTCTTTCGGGCCGTACGGATTCGCTCCTCCGTGTCATAGGTCACTTGCATCGCGTTGACTTGGCCTTGATCTACAATCTCGATTCTCGCCTTCTCTAGCTCTTCATGCAAAGCAGTTGCCCTTCCTTTATCATGAGGTTGTTACAGTATGTTTTCCGGCTCAGTGCATCTGCCACGACGTTAGCTTTGCCTGGGTGGTAGTTGATCTCGACGTCGTAGTCCTTGATCAGCTCTAACCACCGTCTCTGCCTCATGTTCAGCTCGGTCTGTGTAAAGAAGTACTTCAGGCTCTTGTGGTCGGAAAACGGCTCACACTTGTTCCCTATCGGGTAGTGTCTCCGCATTTTAAGCGCATGCACAACAAATTTCGCCAACTCCAAGTCGTGTGTCGGGTAGTTTTCCTCATGTTTCTTCACTGTCCGGAAGCATAAGCCACAACTTTCCCTTCCCGCATCAGGCACACAACCAAGTCCTTGCTTCGAAGCGTCACAAGAGACCACAAAGTCTTTCTTGATGTCCGGCAAGGTAAGCACCGGGGCCGTGGTGAGTCTCTTTTTCAGCTCTTGAAAGCTCTTCTCACACGCTTCCGACCACTCGAACTTTGTGTTGTTCTTGAGCAATTCTCGTCATTGGCTTTGCGATCTTGGAAAAGTTCTCAATGAACCTCCGGTAGTAACCCTCGCCAACCCAAGGAAGCTTCCCGACCTCCGTCACGTTCAAAGGTTGCTCCCACTTGGTCACCGACTCAACCTTGGACGGATCCACGGCTATCCCCTCCGCCGACAACACGTGTCCCAAGAACGCGACCTTCTCCATCCGTAACTCGCACTTGCCGAACTTGGCGTACGCTTCGCCGCCTCAACCTCTCTAGCACAACTCTCGTGTGCTCCTCGTGCTCCTCGCAGGTCTCGCAGTAGATCAAGATATCATCGATAAACACCACTACAAATCTGTCCAACTCTTCCATGAAGACCTTGTTCATCAAGTTCATGAAGTAAGCGTGGGCGTTGGTCGGCCCAAAAGAAACCACCACGAACTCGTACAAACCGTAGCGTGTGGTGAAGGCCGTCTTGGGTATGTCCCGCTCTCGGATCTTCATCCGGTGGTAGCCCGACCTCAAGTCGATCTTGGAGAAGAACCTTGCCTTTTTGAGTCTATCCAAAGTAAATCCTCGATTCTCGGGCGGTGGGTACTTGTTCTTGATTGTCATCGAGTTGAGCGTGCGGTAGTCGATGCACATCCTCTTCGTACCGTCTTTCTTCTCCACAAAGAGCACCGGTGAACCCCACGGTGAGGCACTCGGCCGAACAAACCCTTGCTCGAGCAACTTCTTGAGCGTTTCTTCAACTCGTCCAGCTCGTCGGACGACATCCCGTACGGACTCTTTGCAACGGGCCCCGCCCCCGGCATCGCCTCAATCACGAACTCCACGTCTCGGTCCGGGGGTAACTCCGTAAGCTCCTCCGGGAACACGTCCGAAACTCACGACCACCGGGATCTCTTCAATCTCTTTCCCACTCATGTTGCACATCATCGTAGCAACCTTCGGACTCGCGGCTCGATCCGTACCGTAGTCCCGCCGGGGTGTTCAAGCCGTATTACTCGGGGTTGCAAGAAACTATCCCGTTGTGCTTCGCCAACCAATCCATCCCTAGAATCACGTCTATCCCGAAGACTCCAAGACCGTCAAGTCCGCCGTGAACGGTAGCCCCTCAAACACCATCCTCACTCCCTTGCACTCTAACGTACTCCTCTTCTCTCCTAGCGGAGAGCTAGTCAAGATAGGCCTTGGTCGAGGCTTAGTTGGTAGCGACCTTTCTTTAGCAAACTTGGTAGAAATATACGAAAACCGAGCTCCGCATCAAACAAAACAAGAGCCAAAACCGAGTCAACAAGGAACTCACCAAGTGTGACGTCGGGTGCGGCCGCCGCATCCTCGCCGGTGAGGTGGTTCGGACGGCCTCGAGTAGCCGGCGGGCCGAGCCGACCTCTCGCCGTGTACGAGGTGGCCGTCCTCCCGGTGGCCGGTGGCTTGGCCGGGGTCCGGAGCCGAGTGCCGCGGCTCGACTCCCCGGTGGTACCCGCCGGGGACACTCAAACGACTTATGCCCCACCCCGACGGCGCTGAAGCACGTCACCTTGGATCCGTCCGCCGCCCGCGGTGGCGGCCCTCGGCTTCCGGCCGTTCGACCTCCACTCCCACCCGGGTGGGTCCCGCTCCGTGGCCGTGGCCGAGAGGCGTGGTGCCTCCGCCGAGTCCGGTGGCCCCGTGCGTAGCCCCGTCCTCTCGCCTCTCGGGGTGGACCCGAGCGTCCCGCCCGGTCGGTGCGCTTGGTCTTGCTCCCCTCGTACCTCCATGTACTCCAACCCCCGGACCTCTCCACTATCGCAGCCTTGTCGATTATGGAGCGAAGTGTCGGGCGCCGTGCGCGGACAAGTGGTGTGCCATTCCCTTGTGCGCCCCTTCCCCGAACCAAGACACCTTCTTCTTTTTCTCGTGTCGGTGTCGTCGGGCGCGTACCTCATCGCCCCCGGTAACGGTTGGCGTACTCCCCGAACCGACATGTTTCCCATCTTGGAGGTGCCCGAACTCGTCGGCCCTTTCGTCCATCACCGCGTCCGGGATGTGGTGGCTCCGGAAGGCCTCCACGAACTCGTCCCACCCGATGTGTATCGGGTCCCGTGCGAGTCACGCAGCCGTCCCACCACGCACCGGCCGTGCCAACCACCGGTGCGCGGCCACGATCACACACTCCTCCTCCGTAAGCTCGCCGCCGCTCCGCCTTCTTCTCGATCTCACGCAACCGCTATCCGCATCCATCGGGTCCGCCGAGTGGTCAAAGGTAGGCGGGCGCGGCCTTGTTGAAGTTTTCAACCTTCTTCCGGAAGCCCCCCTCCGGTGCGTTGCGGTTCCGGCCCCTAGGGTTGTTGTGGTTGTTGTTCGGGCCAGCATCCGAGTGATCGTCCGCATCGCCTGTGTTTGCACCGCCATCACGTCGGCCAAGTTCGGGGGAGGTGGCGGTGGTGGCACCTCGTGTCCCCGAGCCCGGTCCGCCTCCTCCCTCCGGCCGGGGTACCGCTCGTGCTCGAGCTCCTCGCTCCCCGAGCTCCCTCGCCGCCGCGCGCGGCTCCTCGACCGCCGACTCGGCCTCCTCGGCCCCCGCGGAGCCCGCCTCGTGGTGCGAGACCTCCACGACGTCCACCGGCCTCTCGCTCCCGCCCGGGTTAGGGGCATCCTCCCCTCCGTCGTCCCCAGCGACCTCCTCGAAACGGGCCAGGAGTCGCCCGGACCTCCTTGCTCCCGACATCTGTTCCAGTTGCAATAGTTAGTAGTGGTAGGGAGAAAGTATTTAATCAGGTTATAAACTATAATGGAGTAATCCTGCTAACAATCACAAAATTTCAGTCAGACATTAAGAAGCATGAAATCCGAATGAAACCATGAAGATCCATGTCACTCAATCAATGCCACCATACAAAAGAGGTGCACCTCGAGGTTTACTCCTACGACCTTCGAGGGTACACGGCAACACATCCTGCTAACGCATGGTACATCATGGGGTAGCTACTACGGCATGTCACATGAACGGTAGCATTACATCTAACTCATTACATCTACTCGAATCGCTACAAGATCTCTACTCCCATCACCGAATACTCGGAGGTGTCTCGGAGCCGGTGTCCCGTGGAACGAGTAGAACGGTGGTGAGTGGACTCTCGGGTACCCCGCACCCCCGATCGCCGGTCCCCCGTAGTAGTCACAAGTGTCCCGCAGCACGATCCATCTCCGCCGTGTCCCGCGATCCACTCGGGTACGGCCGCACTCGTGGTAGGAGTGTCGGGGGAAGCTCGAAAGTCTCCATCCTCGCCCCGGGCCTCTTCTTAGGTGGTAGCCGTGCGGAAAGCGCCTCCGGCCTCGGCCCGCCTCTCGCCGGTCGAACGCTCCCAGCCGCGCGGGTCCCGTCTCGCTCGGTCCCTCTCCCTCGTAGACCCGCCCCTCCCAGTGTAACACATGTGGTGGTAGTTGTGTCGGCTCGCCTCCCGTAGGTCCCACACCTTGACCTCGGTAGTCGACCGCCGCGGCTCCGATCGACTCTACCTCGGTCTCGTGCCTCTCGCCGGCCTCACTCGATCCTCTCGCGCGGCCTCCACCGAAGCCCGGTGAGCCTCCCGCTCCGCCCTCAACCGTGCCTCCAACGTAGCGATCCTCCGAGTCTCTCTCGCGTCTTGGCCGCGGCCGCCGCTAGCCCAAGCCGCACTAGCTCTCCGTTCCTCACGTGCGCCGCCCTCCGGCTCGTCCCGCAAGTCCTCTCTCGTCCTCCTCCAAGTCCCGAACCCGCCGCAGGCAACGTCACACCTCCACCGAAGGTACAGTGTCTCTCCGTCCGCCCCGCACGCGTGCACGGTCCCGGGGCCGGATGCACCGCCCGGCCGCGAGCATCGCCCTCGGTCCTCCCCGTCCACCGGAGTCACCTCCTCGGTACCGTGCTCTGGTCACTCGAGTCCCAGCGACCGTGGTCGAAGATCTCTGCCGGAAGTACCCTGAACGGTGTGTCCTTCAGCCTCTCTCTGAGCAGGTCACAAGCCTTCTTGAGAGCCCTGCGTGCTCCGGTCTGGTGCGCCTCCGTGACCGAGCTCTCGAAGCAGTACACCACTACCTCCTCAAACTCTGGCACCCGGGGGTCAGCTGGTACCGTGACGGTCAGGTACGTGGGAGTCTGCTCCAAGTGCCCCATGGCCCTCCCCCTGTAGCTGACACCGTCGGTCTCCACTCCTGCTGCCTCCAGGCACTCCCTCAGCAGGTGGCAGAAGCCTCCGTAGCTCTTGCCGTCTGACTCCAAGGTAACCCACGTCGGTTCCGCCATCTGCACAACGTTGTTAGAGCGTAGTTAGTAAGGCAGTTAGTGAAAGTTAATCAAGGTAATGCATATATATAAGTATAGTTATATACATACGGAAGCCAAGGAGTTTATATAAAGTTTCAAGGTTCAGAAACGGCTTCCTATGCTATCGACCATTCCCCGGGGCTCGTCCTACGGTCAAGCATGGCTCGGTACCAACCGAAACGACCCGGATTTCCGCGAACGGAATCCCGAATCTTAGCACCTCGGTGGTAGTCCCGTGAGGCTACCACGTGCAATCCCCGTCTCGCCGATTCCAAAATCCATACGTAAAAGTTAAAAACAAAGAATAGAGTACAACATTTATTTTATTACATTAATCGTAGTACATCTCTTCGGCACATGCCGGGTACAAGTCCATCGGAGATCGAATCAAACGTAAACAAATCGTCTAGCAAAGCGGCTCCATGCAAGCGCGGGAAACTCCATATCCGCAGGCAGCTCAAGTGTAGGAAGAGCTCAGTCCACCCAGCCGTCGTTGTCGAAGTCGTAGTCTGGCTCTGCGTCAGAGTCACCAGGGTCTACCCGATAAGCGGGTAGGTCATGTCAGCTTCCCAACAAAGAGGCAAAAGCGGTGTATATTCTACTATGCATGAGGTAAACCTAATCCGGCCGTAGAAGGCTTAAGCAAAGCAGCAGTGCAACATTCAAGGTAAGCAGAGTAGCAAGGAGGTCCACACCTCGGGGAAGCCTTCGCTTCCGAGGTCCACACCTCGTGGGGTCCACACCCCGCTCAAGGAACACCACACCAAAGCACCGGATCTCAACCACGATCCGGATCCCAACTCTCATCCGCGATGTGGGGCCCACCGGCTCCTATCCCCACATCTCAACGGCCGAAGCCGGCTCACACACTCGGGGGGAGAGAAGAAGCACAAGAGAAGTGTATCTAGTCGGGTGAGAGATCGAAAGACCGTCCATAACCAAGGGACACGGACTATAGCTATAGGTTTAACACTCGCGAGAGGTTGTACAACTGTACCCGCCCGAATAGGTCCGGAACCGGCCGTCACCGGTGTCCGACCCTACCATACGGCTGAAGCCCAAGTAAGTGGATAGTACCCTTCGCATCTCCGAGCTCGGCCCAGCCTCCGCGGCAGCTCATACTACCCGCGAGAGGTCCCTCGAAGCTGTGGAACCCTTCCCTGGCCTCGCCAGGGCAAAGTCTACTAAGGAGGGAAAGACCACTCCCGACACGATCACACCGATCCTCCTACGGGAGAGGGGTGCTATCCACTACAAGTCTCACCCCGCACCCCCCGCCCAATACAAGGCGGGCGGTCTGTACGAAAGTAGTCATTCGAAACAAGGTCAACTGACGATCGGTCCTTAAGGGGCCGAGAGCGAGCACTCAACATCTCCATCCCACACGACACGACCCTCGGGTAAGAGGCCGCATCGCATCTTCCCTCGGCGGCCGTTCACAAGTAACCAGCGGCTCGCTCCCGCCAAAACACAACGAAGGGGTACACAACCCGGAACACACGCTAGAATCACACCGAGATGCCCACATCTCACCAAACCCGCAGCACCATCCATAATCAAACAACAAAAGTATGGATAGTTGAAGTAAGGGACTAGCTAGGGGTCTGTAGCTAGTCCCGCAGGTAGTAGAACAAGGAACAGGATATAATAAACATCAAGGCATGGCTAGTAAACGGGTTATGCAATTCATCAGAACAATGCAATAAAGTAAAGCGCTAGCAACTAAATATCAACATGGGATCTATATGGTTGGGAGTGACATGACACCTTCTGTGCCGTTGAAGCCGCCACCGTCCGTGCAGGTGTACTCGGGGGTCCTCCGCGTCCTCCCCGGTCGAAGCTCGGGTCCGCGGCACGAGATTCGACGCGAAAATGAGATAACGGTGCACATCTAAGCAATAACTCCAAATAAAATCCAATTTAGAAAATCCAAAAGAGCCCGAACTACCTACAATCGCAAGGTTTTGCAAATACGGATTTATAGAAATTAGTTTTGTATTTTTCTGAGCACCCTAGAATTTATTACTAATTTTTAAAGGTCTAAAACATTTTCTGGAGATTAAAACAGAAAAAGGAAAGGGGGGTTTTTCAGAAAAACACTGCTGACGTCAGCATGACGTCAGCGTCCTCGGTTAACAGGCCGAAAGGAAAGCCAGAAGTGCGGCTGGGCCGTGGGCGGCCCGACGACTCGATCTCGCCGGATTTGATTTCGGCCCAAAACGGCCTACGCAGCTCAGCCCGAAGGATGGCGTCCGAAGTCTGGTTTAACACCTCCTGCTCTTATTCCGCGCCGGGCCGGCGGCCTGCCAGCAGTTAGCTAGGCCTAGGGCCCAACTCTGGCCGGCGGCCCACTCCTTCTACTAAACCCATCGCCACCCGTCCGAGTGACCACCAGGTGTTCGACGAAAGGATCCCCGGCGGCCCTTGCTGCGCCGCCGTGCGGCAGTGCCCACGGGCCCTCACCAGCGATGGTTGCGGTTCCCCAGGTGGCATGACCTCGTCCCGCGCGTCGCCTACGGCTTCCTAAGCACCTCATCGGGGCCAAGGCCGACGCGCTGGGCATGGGCGCCCTGCACATCGGCGCGGCGGCGCGGGTGCGGATGGCTCCCGGCTCCACGGCGGGGTGCGTGGCGTGCCGGCATGCCGCCGGCGTGCAATCTCCCCGGACGCCCACGCGGTGCGGCTCCCCTGCTAACCGCAGACGCCAGCCCGCGGCGTCACGGCGGTGGCGTCAACGACACCCGCACCCACACCGGTCCACGCCGACCGGTCCGCGGGGGAGGCGCACGGCGACGGCGAGCTCAAGGACATGAAAGGTCCAAGCGCCGCGAGCCGCCGCGGTGCCCCCATGCACCCGGGCTAACCCCCGCATCCCGTGGTCATAGCGCGCCGGTGCGTGGTCGCGACCGTGCAAGTGCACGCGCGACCTCGCCGTGCGCGCTCGCGCGCGCGCCCCCCGCAACCGGGGAGTGCGGCTCGAAGCGCGGCGGCGACGCGCTCAACCGTCCCCCCGCAAGAAAACACGGCTCGACGGCCGAACTCACATCCTCCTCTTCGCACGGCGACGCGCGCGCCCAAGAGCACCGGCGGCTCAGGAGCTCCCGCTGGCGCGGTGTGGCAACCATGCGGCGCGACGGCCAGCTCCCAAACACGGTTCAACGACGACGCGTCTCGACGTCGCGGCATCACAGGAAAGACCAAGAGGGGAAAAGAGGAGAAAGGCCGCGGTGCTCACGGTGGGGCGACGGTGTAGACGTGGCCGGCCTGACGAAGGCGTGTCGTTGAGGTTCCGGCGTGATGGCGTTCCGGCGATGCAGGTGTCCCCGTCGTCGCGCTCCTCCCTTGGCTCGACGTCGCGGTTCGTGTTCCCGCCGCGCTCCCGGTTCCCGGCTCTTCCCTCTCCTGGTGCGGCGCGACGGCGACGTCACTTCTCCCCGGTGCGACGCCTCCCCCAACGGCGCGGCGCGGCGCGGCCGCGCGCCCGCCTTCACCTTCCTCTCCGGCACGCGGCCGAGCAGGTGGTGGACGAAAACCCCAATGGGGGTGGTTGGTCTTGCCTCCTCCCCCGAACCGCTCCCCTCCCCTTTTGAATCCACGCCGCGGGGCTTCGGACAGAATGGTCCACCGTGCCCTCGGCCCGCCGCCGCCTCGGGCCGGGTGGTGGCCGCGGCTAAGGCTCGCCCGCCTCGGATCCTTGGGGAAAAGGGGCAACGGGGTCTTTTCCCTTTTCCCCGCGGTCGCCCCCGGGTCCGCGTGCACACGCCGGCCTTGGCGTGCGCGCCGGCCGGTCGGCTCGCCCGCGCGCCACCCCGCGCGGCCGGCGCGGGCCGGACCGGCGGCGCGGCCGCCCGGCTCGGCCCGTCCGGGCCGGTTCGGTCAAGGTGCTGAGGTAAGGGAAAGGAAAGATGCTGGCGTGCGGGGTCCACACGGCAGCGAGAGAGAGGAGGGAAGGAGTGCGGTGCGGGATTGTGGGCCGAAAGGCCTTTTGGATTGGGCCGCAGCGTCGCAGGGTGCTGTTGAAATCGGCCCACGGTCCTTAGTTGCTCTCTACCTTTTAACTCAGATTTATTTGGTCTAGGTTTAGAATCTTGGTTTGAATTTGATCCCCTTTCAAATTCAAACCACACTCAATTGAACTCCAAGAAAACCAATGAAAAACCAACACACTATATATACCATATTTTAAACATAGGTCTTATAAATAGGATAAACTAGTGGAGAATTTGGTAAGAGGCTAGCAATTTGGCTAAAAATTTGATAGCACCCAAAAGCAAGCAAAAAAGTTTTAAATTTTCGCAAAATTCACACACCTAGATTCCTGGGTTGTTACATTCTCCCCCACCACCGAGAATCTCGTCCTCGAGATTTAGTCCTCGACCTCCTCCGTGAACAAGTGAGGGTACTCCTTCCTGAGATCGGTTTCCTTCTCCCATGTTGCCTCTCGCTCGGTATGGTTGCTCCACAACACTTTACGAAGGGAATGGTAGTTCTTCTGGTTTCCTTGACGTCCGTCCAAGATTTTCTCGTGGATATTACCGTATACTCTAGGTTGTCTTGCAAGTCAAGCAACTCCATGGGCACTTGCTTTGCCTCCACCGCCTTCTCACTCTTCTTCGACCGTGACACGTGAAACACCTGGGTGAACTCCTCGCCATTGTCCCGGTAGTGCAAGCCGGTAGGCCAAACTTCCAATCCTTCGGGTGATAGGGTACGGTCCCACGTACCTCGGTGCAAGCTTTCCTTTCACCAAGAACCTCTTAGTTCCTCGGAGCGGTGAGACTTTCAAGTACACTCTGTCGCCAACTGCAAAGGTCAACTCTCTCCTTCTCTTGTCGGCATAGCTCTTCTGACGACTTTGGGCGATTTTCAGGTTCTCTCGAACTTTCTCAACCTTTTCCTCTGCTTCCTCAATGATTGCTGGTCCGAACAGAGCTCGCTCTCCAACCTCTGACCAAGCTAGCGGGGTCCTGCACTTCCGACCGTAAAGTGCCTCAAAGGGTGCCATCCGGAGACTTGCTTGAAAGCTGTTGTTGTACGAGAACTCCGCAAACGGCAACCGCTCTCCCAATCGCACCATAGGTGAGTGCACACGCTCGCGGCATGTCCTCCAGGACCTGGTTGACTCTCTCCTCCTTTGCCCGTCGGTCCGTGGGTGAAAAGTCGTGGCCGTAGCCGAGAGTGGTGCCCATAAGCTTGTGGAAACTCCGCCAAAACTTGGAGACAACCGTGGCCCTCGATCGGACACGATACTCCCGGGTGCCCCGTGTAGCTCGAGTATGTGTTCTACGAACGCCTCCGCCAATTTCTCGGTTGCATACCTGGTCTTCACCGGCACAAAGTGAGCCACTTTAGTCAGCCTGTCCACTATGACCCAAACTGAGTCGTTTCCTTTTGGTGTTCTAGGGAGTCCTACCACAAAGTCCATGGAGATGTCCTCCCACTTCCACACTGGGATATCCAACGGCTTCAAAGAAACCAAACAGGTTTCGATGTTCAATCTTTACTCGCTACGGGTGTCGCAACAGGCCACGTAGTGTGCTATGTCCTTCTTCATATCCTTCCACCGCACCGACCTTCGGTGTCTCTCGTACATCTTGGTGTCTGCTGGGTGAATCGAGTATCTCGAGTCGTGAGCTTCTCTCATGATTTGATCTCGGAGTGTCTTGTCTTGTGGTACACAGATCCGTTCTTTCAACCACACGGCCCCTGTTCATCAACCCGATAATCCTCTCGCTTTGCCCTCGCTTCATTAGTTCTCGCAAAGCACTTTGATTTCTCGCACACTCTTTACGGGCCGTACGGATTCGCTCCTCCAGGTCATAGGTCACTTGCATCGCGTTGACTTGGCCTTGATCTACAATCTCGATTCTCGCCTTCTCTAGCTCTTCATGCAAAGCAGTTGCCCTTCCTTTATCATGAGGTTGTTACGGATGTTTTCCGGCTCGGTGCATCCGCCACGACGTTAGCTTTGCCCGGGTGGTAGTTGATCTCGACGTCGTAGTCCTTGATCAGCTCTAACCACCGTCTCTCGCCTCATGTTCGGCTCGGTCCGTGTAAAGAAGTACTTCGTGCTCTTGTGGTCGGAAAACAGCTCACACTTGTTCCCTATCGTGTAGTGTCTCCGCATTTTAAGCGCATGCACAACAAACTGCCAACTCCAAGTCGTGTGTCGGGTAGTTTTCCTCATGTTTCTTCAACTCGTCCGGAAGCATAAGCCACAACTTTCCCTTCCCGCATCGCACACAACCAAGTCCTTGCTTCGAAGCGTCACAAGAGACCACAAAGTCTTTCTTGATGTCCGGCAAGGTAAGCACCGGGGCCGTGGTGAGTCTCTTTTTCGGCTCTTGAAAGCTCTTCTCACACGCTTCGACCACTCGAACTTTGTGTTGTTCTTGAGCAATTACGTCATTGGCTTTGCGATCTTGGAAAAGTTCTCAATGAACCTCCGGTAGTAACCCCGCCAACCCAAGGAAGCTTCGACCTCTCGTCACGTTCAAAGGTTGCTCCCACTTGGTCACCGACTCAACCTTGGACGGATCCACGGCTATCCCCTCCGCCGACAACACGTGTCCCAAGAACGCGACCTTCTCCATCCGTAACTCGCACTTGCCGAACTTGGCGTACGCTTCGCCGCCTCAACCTCTCTAGCACAACTCTCGTGTGCTCCTCGTGCTCCTCGCAGGTCTCGCAGTAGATCAAGATATCATCGATAAACACCACTACAAATCTGTCCAACTCTTCCATGAAGACCTTGTTCATCAAGTTCATGAAGTAAGCGTGGGCGTTGGTCGGCCCAAAAGAAACCACCACGAACTCGTACAAACCGTAGCGTGTGGTGAAGGTCGTCTTGGGTATGTCCCCGCTCTCGGATCTTCATCCGGTGGTAGCCTCGACCTCAAGTCGATCTTGGAGAAGAACCTTGCCTTTTTGAGTCTATCCAAGAAATCCTCGATTCTCGGCGCGTGGGTACTTGTTCTTGATTGTCATCGAGTTGAGCGTGCGGTAGTCGATGCACATCCTCTTCGTACCGTCTTTCTTCTCCACAAAGAGCACCGGTGAACCCCACGGTGAGGCACTCGGCCGAACAAACC
Organism: Cenchrus americanus; assembly: GCA_947561735.1. Lineage (NCBI taxonomy): Eukaryota > Viridiplantae > Streptophyta > Magnoliopsida > Poales > Poaceae > Cenchrus > Cenchrus americanus. The sequence continues at coordinate 251,892,692 of OX387239.1, read as the reverse complement.
CTTGCTCGAGCAACTTCTTGAGCCGTTTCTTCAACTCGTCCGGCTCGTCGGACGACATCCCGTACGGACTCTTTGCAACGGGCCCCGCCCCCCGGCATCGGCTCAATCACGAACTCCACGTCTCGGTCCGGGGGTAACTCCGTAAGCTCCTCCGGGAACACGTCCGAAACTCACGGACCACCGGGATCTCTTCAATCTCTTTCCCACTCATGTTGCACATCATCGTAGCAACCTTCGGACTCGCGGCTCGATCCGTACCGTAGTCCCGCCGGGGTGTTCAAGCCGTATTACTCGGGGTTGCAAGAAACTATCCCGTTGTGCTTCGCCAACCAATCCATCCCTAGAATCACGTCTATCCCGAGAGACTCCAAGACCGTCAAGTCCGCCGTGAACGGTAGCCCCTCAAACACCATCCTCACTCCCTTGCACTCTAACGTACTCCTCTTCTCTCCTAGCGGAGAGCTAGTCAAGATAGGCCTTGGTCGAGGCTTAGTTGGTAGCGACCTTTCTTTAGCAAACTTGGTAGAAATATACGAAAACCGAGCTCCGCATCAAACAAAACAAGAGCCAAAACCGAGTCAACAAGGAACTCACCAAGTGTGACGTCGGGTGCGCCGCCGCATCCTCGCCGGTGAGGTGGTTCGGACGGCCTCGAGTAGCCGGCGGCCGAGCCGACCTCTCGCCGTGTACGAGGTGGCTGTCCTCCCGGTGGCCGGTGGCTTGGCCGGGGTCCGGAGCCGAGTGCCGCGGCTCGACTCCCCGGTGGTACCGCCGGGGACACTCAAACGACTTATGCCCCACCTCGACGGCGCTGAAGCACGTCACCTTGGATCTGTCCGCCGCCCGCGGTGGCGGCCTCTCGGCTTCCGGCCGTTCGACCTCCACTCCCACCCCCGGGTGGGTCCCCGCTCCGTGGCCGTGGCCGAGAGGCGTGGTGCCTCCGCCGAGTCCGGTGGCCCCGTGCGTAGCCTCGTCCTCTCGCCTCTCCGGGGTGGACCCGAGCGTCCCCGCCCGGTCGGTGCGCTTGGTCTTGCTCCCTCGTACCTCCATGTACTCCAACCCGGACCTCTCCACTATCGAGCCTTGTCGATTATGGAGCGAAGTGTCGGCGGCCGTGCGCGGACAAGTGGTGTGCCATTCCCCTTGTGCAGCCCCTTCCCCCGAACCAAGACACCTTCTTCTTTTCTCGTGTCGGTGTCGTCGGGCGCGTACCTCATCGGCTCCCCGGTAACGGTTGGCGTACTCCCCGAACCGACATGTTTCCCATCTTGAGGTGCCCGAACTCGTCGGCCCTTCTCGTCCATCACCGCGTCCGGGATGTGGTGGCTCCGAAGGCCTCCACGAACTCGTCCCACCCGATGTGTATCGGGTCCCGGTGCGAGTCACGCAGAGCCGTCCCCACCACGCACCGGCCGTGCCAACCAGCCGGTGCGCGGCCACGCTCACACACTCCTCCTCTCCGTAAGCTCGGTCGCCTCCCGGCTTCTTCTCGATCTCACGCAACCGCTTATCCGCATCCATCGGGTCCGCCGAGTGGTCAAAGGTAGGCGGGCGCGCCTTGTTGAAGTTTTCAACCTTCTTCCGGAAGCCCCTCTCGGTGCGTTGCGGTTCCGGCCCCTAGGGTTGTTGTGGTTGTTGTTCCGGGCCAGCATCCGAGTGATCGTCCGCATCGGCCGTGTTTGCACCGCCATCACGTCGGCCAAGTTCGGGGGAGGTGGCGGTGGTGGCACCTCGTGTCCCCCGAGCCCGGTCCGCTCCTCCCTCCGGGCCGGGGTACCGCTCGTGCTCGAGCTCCTCGCTCCCGAGCTCCCTCGCCGCCGCGCGCGGCTCCTCGACCGCCGACTCGGCCTCCTCGGCCTCCGCGGAGCCCGCCTCGTGGTGCGAGACCTCCACGACGTCCACGGCCTCTCGCTCCCGCCGGGTTAGGGGCATCCTCCCCTCCGTCGTCCCCGCCGACCTCCTCGAAACGGGCCGAGTCGCCCGACCTCCTTGCTCCCGACATCCGTTCCAGCTTGCAATAGTTAGTAGTGGTAGGGAGAAAGTATTTAATCGAAGTTATAAACTATAATGGAGTAATCCTGCTAACAATCACAAAATTTCAGTCAGACATTAAGAAGCATGAAATCCGAATGAAACCATGAAGATCCATGTCACTCAATCAATGCCACCATACAAAAGAGGTGCACCTCGAGGTTTACTCCTACGACCTTCGAGGGTACACGGCAACACATCCTGCTAACGCATGGTACATCATGGGGTAGCTACTACAGGCATGTCACATGAACGGTAGCATTACATCTAACTCATTACATCTACTCTGAATCTGCTACAAGATCTCTACTCCCATCACTGAATACTCTGAGGTGTCTCGGAGCCGGTGTCCTGTGGAACTGAGTAGAACGGTGGTGAGTGGACTCCTGGGTAACCCGGCACCCTGATCGCCGGTCCCCCGTAGTAGTCACAAGTGTCCTGCAGAGCACGATCCATCTCCGCTGTGTCCTGCGAACCACTCGGGTACGGCCGCACTCGTGGTAGGAGTGTCGGGGGAAGCTCGAAAGTCTCCATCCTCGCCTCCGGGGCCTCTTCTTAGGTGGTAGCCGTGCGGAAAGCGCCTCCCGCTCGGCCAGCCTCTCGCCGGTCGAACGCTCCCCGTGCCGCGCGGGTCCCGTCCGCTCGGTCCCTCTCCTCGTAGACCCGGTCCTCCCGTGTAACACATGTGGTGGTAGTTGTGTCGGCTCGCCTCCCCGTAGGTCCCACACCTTGACCCGGTAGTCGACCGGCCGCGGCTCCGATCGACTCTACCCGGTCTCGTGCCTCTCGCCCGCCTCACTCGATCCTCTCGCGCGGCCTCCACCGAAGCCCGGTGAGCCTCCCCGCTCCGCCCTCAACCGTGCCTCCAACGTAGCGATCCTCCAGGAGTCTCTCTCAGTGCTGGCTGCGGCCGCCGCTAGCCCAAGCCGCACTAGCTCTCCGTTCCTCACGTGCGCCGCCTCCAGCCTCGTCCCGCAAGTCCTCTCTCGTCCTCCTCCAAGTCCCGAACCCGCCGCAGGCAACGTCACACCTCCACCGAAGGTACGGTGTCTCTCCGTCCGCCCGCACGCGGTGCCCGGTCCCGGGCCGGGATGCACCGCCCGGCCGCGAGCATCGCCCCCGGTCCTCCCCGTCCACCGGAGTCACCTCCCCGGTACCGTGCTCGGTCACTCGAGTCCCGGCCGACCGTGGTCGAAGATCTCTCGCCGGAAGTACCCTGAACGGTGTGTCCTTCAGCCTCTCTCTGAGCAGGTCACAAGCCTTCTTGAGAGCCCCCGCGTGCTCCGGTCTGGTGCGCCTCCGTGACCGAGCTCTCGAAGCAGTACACCACTACCTCCTCAAACTCTGGCACCCGCGGGTCCGCCGGGTACCGTGACGGTCGGGGTACGTGGGAGTCTCGCTCCAAGTGCCCCATGGCCCTCCCCTTGTAGCCGACACCGTCGGTCTCCACTCCCCGCCGCCTCCGGGCACTCCCTCGGCGGGTGGCGTAAGCCTCCGTAGCTCTTGCCGTCCGACTCCAAGGTAACCCACGTCGGTTCCGCCATCTGCACAACGTTGTTAGAGCGTAGTTAGTAAGGTAGTTAGTGAAAGTTAATCAAGGTAATGCATATATATAAGTATAGTTATATACATACGGAAGCCAAGGAGTTTATATAAAGTTTCAAGGTTCAGAAACGGCTTCCTATGCTATCGACCATTCCCCGGGGCTCGTCCTACGGTCAAGCATGGCTCGGTACCAACCGAAACGACCCGGATTTCCGCGAACGGAATCCCGAATCTTAGCACCTCGGTGGTAGTCCCGAGGAGGCTACCACGTGCAATCCCCCGTCTCGCCGATTCCAAAATCCATACGTAAAAGTTAAAAACAAAGAATAGAGTACAACATTTATTTTATTACATTAATCGAGTACATCTCTTCGGCACATGCCGGTACAAGTCCATCGGGACCGAATCAAACGAAACAAATCGTCTAGCAGCGGCTCCATGCAAGCGCGGGAAACTCCATATCCGCAGTGCGGCCTCAAGTGTAGGAAGAGCTCGGTCCACCCAACCGTCGTTGTCGAAGTCGTAGTCCGGCTCGCGTCGAGTCACCGTGGTCTACCCGATAAGCGGGTAGGTCATGTCGCCTTCCCAACAAAGAGGCAAAAGCGGTGTATATTCTACTATGCATGAGGTAACCCTAATCCGTCGTAGAAGGCTTAAGCAAAGCAAAGAAGCAACATTCAAGGTAAGCGAGTAGCAAGGAGGTCCACACCTCGGGAAGCCTTCGCTTCCGAGGTCCACACCTCGTGGGGTCCACACCCCGCTCAAGGAACACCACACCAAAGCACCGGATCTCAACCACGATCCGGATCCCAACTCTCATCCGCGATGTGGGGCCCACCGGCTCCTATCCCCACATCTCAACGGCCGAAGCCGGCTCACACACTCGGGGGAGAGAAGAAGCACAAGAGAAGTGTATCTAGTCGGTGAGAGATCGAAAGACCGTCCATAACCAGGGACACGGACTATAGCTATAGGTTTAACACTCGCGAGAGGTTGTACAACCGTACCCGCCCGAATAGGTCCGAACCGGCCGTCACCGGTGTCCGACCCTACCATACGGCTGAAGCCCAAGTAAGTGGATAGTACCCTTCGCATCTCCGAGCCCGGCCCGGCCTCCGCGCAGCTCATACTACCCGCGAGAGGTCCCTCGAAGCCGTGGAACCCTTCCCCGGCCCTCGCCAGGGCAAAGTCTACTAAGGAGGGAAAGACCACTCCCGACACGATCACACCGATCCTCCTACAGGAGGGGGTGCTATCCACTACAAGTCTCACCCCGCACCCCCGCCCAATACAAGGCGGGCGGTCTGTACGAAAGTAGTCATTCGAAACAAGGTCAACTGACGATCGGTCCTTAAGGGGCCGAGAGCGAGCACTCAACATCTCCATCCCACACGACACGACCCTCGGGTAAGAGGCCGCATCGCATCTTCCCTCGGCGGCCGTTCACAAGTAACCGCGGCTCACTCCCGCCAAAACACAAAGAAGGGGTACACAACCCAGGACACACGCTGGAACCACACCGAGATACCCACATCTCAGCTCAAACCCAGAGCACCATCCATAATCAAGCATCAAAAGTATGGATAGTTGAAGTAAGGGACTAGCTAGGGGTCTGTAGCTAGTCCCGCAGGTAGTAGAACAAGGAACAGGATATAATAAACATCAAGGCATGGCTAGTAAACAGGTTATGCAATTCATCATAACAATGCATTAAAGTAAAGCACTAGCAGCTAAATATCGACATGGGATCTATATGGTTGGGAGTGACATGACACCTTCTGTGCCGTTGAAGCCGCCACCGTCCGGTGCGGTGTACTCGGGGTCCTCCGCGTCCTCCCCCGGTCGAAGCTCGGGTCTGCGGCACGAGATTCGACGCGAAAATGAGATAACGGTGCACATCTAAGCAATAACTCCAAATAAAATCCAATTTAGAAAATCCAAAAGAGCCCGAACTACCTACAATCAGCAAGGTTTTGCAAATACGGATTTATAGAAATTAGTTTTGTATTTTTCTGAGCACCCTAGAATTTATTACTAATTTTTAAAGGTCTAAAACATTTTCCGGGAGATTAAAACGAGAAAAAGGAAAGGGGGGTTTTTCGTAAAAAACACCGCCGACGTCGCATGACGTCGGCGTCCTCGGTTAACAGGCCGAAAGGAAAGCCGGGGAGTGCGGGCCGGGCCGTGGGCGGCCCAGCGGACTCGATCTCGCCCGGGGTTTGATTTCGGCCCAAAACGGCTTACGCAGCTCAGCCCAAAGGAAGGCGTCCGAAGTCTGGTTTATCACCTCCTGCTCTTAATCCGCGCCGGGCCGGCGGCCTGCCAGCAGTTAGCTGGGCCTAGGGCCCAACTCTGGCCGGCGGCCCACTCCTTCTACTAAACCCATCGCCACCCGTCCGAGTGACCACCAGGTGTTCGACGAAAGGATCCCCGGCGGCCCTTGCTGCGCCGCCGTGCGGCAGTGCCCACGGGCCCTCACCAGCGATGGTTGCGGTTCCCCAGGCGGCATGACCTCGTCCCGCGCGTCGCCTACGGCTTCCTAAGCACCTCATCGGGGCCAAGGCCGACGCGCTGGGCATGGGCGCCCGCGCACACGCGCGGCGGCGCGGCGTGCGGATGGCTCCCGCTCCACGCCGGGGTGCGTGGCGTGCCGGCATGCCGGCGTGCAATCTCCCCCGGACGCCCACGCGGTGCAGCTCCCCCGGATAACCGAGAGACGCAGCCGCGCGCGGCCACGGCGGTGGCGTCAACGACACCCGCACCCACACTGTCCACGCCGACCGGTCTGCGGGGGAGGCGCACGGCGACGGCGAGCTCAAGGACATGAAAGGTCCAAGCGCTGCGAGCCGCCGCGGTGCCCCCAAGCACCCAGGCTAACCCCGCATCCCAGGTCAGAGCGCGCCGGTGCGTGGTCGCGACCTTGCAAGTGCACGCGCGACCTCGCCGTGCGCGCGCGCGCACCACCCGGTAACCGTGGAGTGCGGCTCGGAGCGCGGCGGCGACGCGCTCAACCGTCCCTGCAAGAAAACACGGCTCGACGGCCGAACTCACATCCTCCTCTTCGCACGGCGACAGCGGCGCCCAAGAGCACCGGCGGCTCAGGAGCTCCCGCTGGCGCGGTGTGGCAACCTTGCGGCGCGACGGCCAGCTCCCAAACACGGTTCAACGACGACGCGTCTCGACGTCGCGGCATCACAGGAAAGACCAAGGGGGGGGAAAGAGGAGAAAGGCCGCGGTGCTCACGGTGGGGCGACGGTGTAGACGTGGCCGGCCTGACGAAGGCGTGTCGTTGAGGTTCCGGCGTGATGGCGTTCCGGCGATGCAGGTGTCCCCGTCGTCGCGCTCCTCCCTTGGCTCGACGTCGCGGTCCGTGTTCCCGCCGCTCCCGGTTCCCGGCTCTTCCCTCTCCCCGGTGCGGCGCGACGGCGACGTCACTTCTCCCCGTGCGACGCCTCTCCCAACGGCGCGGCGCGGCAGCGGCGCGCCCGCCTTCTCCTTCCTCTCCGGGCACGCGGCCGAGCAGTGGTGGACGAAAACCCCAATGGGGGTGGTTGGTCTTGCCTCCTCCCCGAACTGCTCCCCTCCCCTTTTGAATCCACGCCGCGGGGCTTCGGACAGGAATGGTCCACCGTGCCCTCGGCCCGCCGCCGCCTCGGGCCAGGTGGTGGCCGCGGCTAAGGCTCGCCCCGCCTCGGATCCTTGGGGAAAAGGGGCAACGGGGTCTTTTCCCTTTTCCCCGCGGTCGCCCCTGGGTCCGCGTGCACACGCCGGCCTTGGCGTGCGCGCCGGCCGGTCGGCTCGGCCGCGCGCCACCCCCGCGCGGGCCGGCGCGGCTGGACCGGCGGCGCGGCCGCCTGGCTCAGCCGTCTGGCTGGTTCGGTCAAGGTGCTGAGGTAAGGGAAAGGAAAGATGCTGGCGTGCGGGGTCCACACGGCAGCGAGAGAGAGGAGGGAAGGAGTGCGGTGCGGGATTGTGGGCCGAAAGGCCTTTTGGATTGGGCCGCAGCGTCGCAGGGTGCTGTTGAAATCGGCCCACGGTCCTTAGTTGCTCTCTACCTTTTAACTCGCATTTATTTGGTCTAGGTTTAGAATCTTGGTTTGAATTTGATCCCCTTTCAAATTCAAACCACACTCAATTGAACTCCAAGAAAACCAATGAAAAACCAACACACTATATATACCATATTTTAAACATAGGTCTTATAAATAGGATAAACTAGTGGAGAATTTGGTAAGAGGCTAGCAATTTGGCTAAAAATTTGATAGCACCCAAAAGCAAGCAAAAAAGTTTTAAATTTTCGCAAAATTCACACACCTAGATTCCCGGGTTGTTACGATTGGGTAGATAAACCGATCTAGAGGGATCGGGGTAAGCCTTTTGTTGAAGTTCCAAGCAAGAGAAGAAGTAGCAAATCGAATCTTAATAGAAGCCTCTTTAAATCGTGGTTTCCCATCCAAATCCGAAAACATCCGCCTTTCGAGACCCCCGTTCGTCACAACGTATCCCTATTCATGCGGGGAGCTTAGGGCGAGTCAAAGGACAAGTCGAGATTCTTTCGGAAGATCCGCGTGTACCTCTAGCCACCGTGGCTACAAGAACACCCTATGTAATCTATCGCGCGAATAGAATTGGAATAAGCAAAGCCGATCGAAAAACGAAATCTTCGAGGAAACACTTGATCGCTAGGAAAAGATTCAACTCGATAATTCAACTATAACAATGATACATACACAAGATCACCACCGGGATCCTTCCTTGATCTTGCTTCTAGCTCCGGAACTCCGACGTGGTCTTCCGTGCAAGGTTGCCACGTCGGCTAGGGAAACCCTAGTCAACTAGCTCGACCCTCTCCTCTCCGAGATGGTGTCCCTCTCTTCTCTCGCTTCTCGGCGGCCGAAGACGAAATCTTCTCTCGCGTGGCTCTCGGTCGGGGGACTATAAATAGCCCAATTCGCGGCTAGGGCAAAGGAGAGCGAGTTTGGGCCCAAAATGGGCCCGGGCCGACCGGCATCGGGCCGGCCGGCCGCGGGCCCATTTAGGCCCAGCCCGTGGGCTCCTTTGCCCCACGTTGGTTCCCTTGCTTCCTGGATGTTTCCCCCTTCTGCATGTAGGTCCATGTCGTCGGTTTCTCTCCGAATTGGACTCAACTCCTTGTCTTGCAAGATTCAGCACTTTTCTGGTCAGGTCCCTGGAGTCTGTCGTCTTCTCGGATCAAGTCCTCGGCTCCTTGGAGTTAAGTTTGCTTCATTGCATGACTTGTACGGGGCTTCAAGGTCTTGTCATGAGGTGGTTGATGAACTTATCCCGAAAGCCTTGCATTCAACACTAAAACCCTGCATAAACATTAAACTCCAAAACCGACATGCACACGTGAACTTGTTATACCACGGGGGTTAGTACCAATGGATAAGGTATAAAACTCATGCCAACACCGAAGGTAAACTCATGGCTAGGTTGACGGATTTTCACCGTCAACACTCGCATACCTTCTTTTCGTCGCATAGCCATGGCCCTTCATGCAAGAAGAAAAGGTACCAATGCAACTTTAATTTTACTTCCCATGTTGTGCTTGATCACTTATAGAAGACTTGCCCAAAGCATCCTTTTGTTTCATCGCTATCTCCTTCTTTATCATCCTTCGGTGCTGTCTTCACTCTATGATTTTTTAATGTCCAAAACAGAAAGTATACCCAAGCTCTACTCCACTGCACAGTGCACAAAATTTCCTTACCAACGAGTCTTCATTTCCCCAAATCGGACTCCGGACAAGGGAGTTACGTCCGTTTTACTTCGGTGATGAAATCTGTCCTGAAATTTCAGAACGCGCAACGCTCAATGTTTTCTCCATAACTCCTTGCACGGGTCTTCAAACGTGTTGGTTCTTGATGCGTTGGAATGGTTACTTGATGGAGCTTCTGGATATCTCATTTTCTTCATTTTTACACCTCTGAACAAGCTCTCAAATTGATGAAGACAACAGCATCCATTGCAGGATTTGGAGAGGTTGATGATTTATCTTGCAACTCTTTAAGCATGACTTCTCTTTTCATTATTCAATCCTTGTCTACATGGTTAGTGAAAATCGGGCCTTCTCCCAACATGTGCTTCTTTAAGGTCATTAGCTTGACCAAGCGCAAAGCATGATCGAGATTTACAAAACTTATTGTAAACATACGCGTCCATAATTAACACCACATGTGAATTGTAGCAACAAGTCAAGGTGTAAATAAAAGAAGCATATGTTTCATGTATAGCACTTCACTCATCATTAGGCAAAGGTTCTTTAGGTGTGAGATTAATTGGATCAAACATAAATATTTCCTCTTTTTCATTCTCAAGAAAATCTAGCCTATCAACATGATCATTATTGGAACAAGGCATAGAATTTAAACTATCATTCATACTATTGGTTGAGCATGAGTATTTATCGACATAATACCAATAATATCTTGAGATTTCAGCACGTACCTTGTCCTTAGAGCTTTTTCAACAAGAGTGATATTTGGTTCATCAAGAGGTGTTGAAGGCGAATCAATCTCAACGAGTGAAGGTGTCTCTTTGTTACCTTTTTGCACCCCTTCCATCTCATCATGTGAAACGTGTAATCCATCAACTACATTTGCATTTGTCTCTTCTTTGAAGTCTTCATTGTCATCCCAATCTTCGTCTTCAAAGTCTTGTATGTTACTTTCTTTATCTCCCGTGTACCACATGTCTTCAAGATCGCTCATCGTTGATTCACTCTTTTTTCATCATTGAGTACTTCAATGTCTTGCCTTGCTATTGTGTGGGCTTCAATAGAACATAAGCTATAACCTTCTAACTTGAGTCCTTTCTCCTCCTATTTATCCTTTGAGTCAATAGGCTCGTCACGGTTGTACTCTTCTCTTTCTTCATCATAAATCCTTGAGTTGTCAAACCGGTCGATCCATCCTTCATCTCCTTCTTCTCTTTCTTCTTCAAACATCTTTTGGATCGACTCTCCACTCATCTCTTGATCAAATATATCTTCAACTAGTTTGGCAACGTGTCGGCGTTCCTCCTTCCTTCGGTAGTAGATTAGTGGGGCGAAATCAACTTGAACACAACCGGATTGATTGAACTCCATCAATGATCTAGCATTCCACATACTTCGACCTACATTCATGTTAGTTTGAACATTTTTAACATCCGAAATGACTTCTCTTACCTTGGGAAGTGGATCTTCAATTTTTTGTATGGTCGGTTCATCTTCCTTGACCTCCGGTTCATCTTTTTCAGAAATTTCAGCAAGCACCTTGGGCTTGCTTTTGTCATTTTGCTCCTCTCGACAACGTCTTTGCCAATCTCGTTGCGTTCTTTGTCCATTGCTTATCCTTTGTAAGATTTGTGCGGCTTCACTAATTGTTTTATCCATTATATCACCGCCTGCACACATGCTTACAAAACGAGACGAGTTAGGGGTTAGTGAAAAATAAAAGGTATGCAACATCAAGTCACCGGAAAATCCCAAGTTCGGGCCTCGCTCAAGTAGTTCATTAAAACGGTCCCATGATTCATTAATTCCTTCATCCTCTCCTTGCTTGAATGTGAGCACTAGCCTCCTTAAGTCTTGGACCTTGCTTATGGGAAAGAACTTCAAAAGAAACTTCTTCACTAGCTCATCCCAATTTTCTTTTGCTTCAACAGACGCAAGTGTGTACCATCTTCGCGCTTCATCTTCGAGAGAGAATGGAAAAAGATTCCACTTGAACCAAGCGGCCGGAACTCCTTCTTGTTGCACCGTGTTGCATATCATCGTGAATTCCTTAATGTGTTTATATGGGTTGTCATCCTCCAATCCTCTAAATGGTTTTGTCACCACTAACTTGATGATACTAGGCTTCACTTCATAGTGGGTTGTAGCAAGCGTCAAATCTGATTTTTCCATCTCAGTGTCTTCCATTGACGGCATTGCTAGCTCCCTTAGCGACATCTCTTCATCTTCCAATGGTGAGGTGAACAAATCCATCTAGGCACAAGAAAAGTAGAAAGAAAAGCAAAAAAAGATTTTTTTTCTAGAAAATAAGGGTTAGATGTTAGTAATCAACAAAATCAATACTAGATTAAATGTAGCAAACTGGCTTGCTCCCCGGCAATGGCGCCAGAAAAAGGGGCTTGTTGATGGTAAAAACTCGTTTAACGTTTCGATTGGACTCGCAAGCGTACAAGTCACATGCCCTTCTTCACCTACGGAAGATCCCAAGGTTTGTCAATCCACGGAGCAAGGGGATTGCTAGCACTTAACCAAGCACTAATCTAGTTGACTAGGGAAACCTTTAAAGAGAGTATTAATCTAAAGGTAAAGACAATCTAACCTAAGTTAATATAAGTTGATCAAACAAATCTAGGGTTAAACTAGATGGTAAAGGGTGGACACAAGAGAGTGATTAAGAAAGATAAGCATTCCCTCCCTAGGATCTAGGATAACATGGATATGCATCTACTACACGAGAGTGGTGAACCAATCTACCGGGGGTTGTGACCACGGATTCGCCCTTTCCCTCCCCTCGTACTGTCACTACGCAAAGGTAATCGTGACTAGACCTATGATGGACACGGTATGTTGATGGAATCTATGGGAGTAGCGGATATCATACGTCCGAAAACACGGTAGCTAACCTTAATCATCAAAACATCATCAACATGAAAGCAATAGATTGAAACCACGAATCAAGTAGCGATCACATAGCATGCATCCATCTAACCCTAGGGATGAACGGAGACATTACCCCATCATCTTACATTTATTGAAGAACATAGGGGTGATGGAGACTCCGGAGAACGTCGTCGATGAAGATGGCGGCGATGAAGCTTGGGAACACCCCTAGGCCAACAGCTTGGAGTCCTCCTCTTGCTTCCTTCCCTCCGCCGGCGTTGATCCTTGCGACGAGCTCATCTAACTCTCTCCCTCATCTTGCGGTGGTGGTTTTCTCGTGAATGGCGTCGGTAGAATGATTTGTTCGATGTGGCGGCCGACGACGGCAGAGGCAATAAATAGACGAACACCTACGGCAAAGAGCGTCGCGAACCAGGCCAAAAAGCCCCTGGGCCAATCTGATTGTGACGACCGGCCCAGGCCCTTTCTGGGCCGGTTTGGGCCCGTGTTCCTCCCCGGTTGCTTCTTGCTCGATTCCTTATTTGTGTGAACTTGCATGTGGGCCTTCGACGTCGTTTCCTTCACAGTTAAGGCTTGAATCCTTGCTATACAAGCTTTGCTGTTTTCTGGTTGAGTCCCTGAAGACTTGCATGTTGACACTTTGGTCCTCGGGTCATTTGGAGTCATGTTCATCACGTGTCTTGACTTGTGACGGGCTTCATGATCTTCTCTTGAAGTGCTTGATGAACTTATCCAGAAAGTCTCCTCTTTAACGTTAATTTCCAGCGTAAACAACAAACTCCAAAATCGACATGCAAGTGTGGACTTGTTACATAATTAGTATGCCTAGTGGCGGGTTAGTTACAAATCATAATCGAAACCAATGTATAACAAGTACTCTAGGTTGACGGAAAATCACCATGAACACCGGTCAAACCGCTTCTGTTGGACTTAGCCTCACGCTGGCAGGGGAAACCAGTCAGACCGGTTTTGTCCAGAAACTCCCCAAAAACTCCCTGAGATCCAAAACACCTCAAGAGCCTTTCCACCTCTGAACAAAAGAAGCCATAGCACTACAGAGACTCCTTTGCTCAAAAACCCTTCTCGACAGCCCACAGGGCGAAACCGGTCAGACAGGTTTGGGAAACCAGTCAGGCCGGTTTTGGCGTGGACAGTAGGGAAGAACACAACCCGCGGGAAAAACTCAAAACTCCAAGCGATCGATCTCCCGAATCGTTCCACGGATCAAAGTGAGAGTTTGGGGATAGTTGGGGTACCTCGTGGGTTACCATTGGCTAGAAGCTCGGTCCCCAAAGCCCAATCAATCAAGAGGAATCAGAAGTAAACCCTCAAGAACACCTTCCCATGAAACCACCGAAAACATCCCAATCGAAGCCGTTTCGGAGGGTTTGTTGGATCAAGATCACCAAGCAAAGAGACACAAGGTCCTCATATGTGACATCCAACAAAAATCCTCAAAGAAACGCCCCCAAATCTGCCCCACGGAAATCCCAAGAAAAGACCCCGAAAATCACCCAAAAGGAAAAATAGGAGGAACGACACAACCAAGCCTTGAGAAACCACGCCAAATCATCTATACATACCAAAGAGGTTCATACAAGGTCTAGCTTGCCACCCGATCATCCATCCCTCTCACAAGATCTCACCATGAAGCTCTCAAGCTAGTCCTAGAAATCCTAAGAAAAATAGGAAGAGGAAAATAGCAAAACGAAATGAGCTAGTGTTCCAAGAGTTGGCCGCCATCCTCTCACCTCTTGGGTTATATGGAGGCAAGACTAAAGTCTAAAATGCCTCTAAGGCCTAAACTAAGATACATGCCCACTAAGGGCACTTTGGGAATTTATCTTCGTAGCACCATCGGACGGATGCCCCGCGACCGCACTTTGCATAGCCTCGACGCTAGCCTCGCGATCCCGACGCATGTCCTCCGCTTCGAAGCTTCCGGCGCCCTGTGACCCCAAACCGGTCAGACCGGTTCTCCAAACCGGTCAGGCCGGTTTTGGCCTGATAGCCATGCCCAGTCTTCGGCCTCGGCTTTGTGGCTCAGCCGAGTAACCCGATGGTTTTCAGGTGAACCACTGCAAAGCCCGCGAACTTGATGTAACCTCCACCAATCACCACTCATGACTTGGCTCCCACGAAGTCCCGGCTCGACCTTGGTTTTGTGGCTCAACCAAGAAACCGTCCACCGACTTCATCTTGCTGTTCTTGCCACCATGCGGCCCGCACTTGACCCCGCTGGCCACCGGGTCGCTCAAACAAAGCCTACTTGTATTCTCCACACTTGGAGGCCTCACCGACAATGACCTTTCGTGCTTGTTCTTCACCTGCACCAACACGAGTCAAGCCGCAACCTGCACCTGCAATACTTAGCCAAGAATCAGTCCACACAATGTTGTCACTCATCACACCAGGAAGCGACCATCCACCGGTCCTCGAACCACACATGGTCCTCAATCTCCCCCTTGATGAGTGCATTGACAACACACGCATATAGGAGTCAGAGAGAAAAGGAAAAAGAAAAGAAACGAATAAAAAGAAACTCCAACAAGCGATCGAAAGCCAAAGAAAGGCAAAGAGCAAGATCACTTGAAGAAGACAAGTCTCGGACCCCTTAGGCAAGGGCAACGGCTCGACACATCCAAGACAAAAACATGCTCAAGCAAAGAGCACAAACCACCAAAGCATACAAGAGCTCCCCCTGCACATATGCATACTCCCCCTGAACAAGTGCCAACTCTAGGCATAAACCGGTCAGGCCGGTTCCAAAAGCCGGTCAAACCGGTTCCACCAAAACCGGTCAGGCCGGTTACCAGAATCAGTCGGGCCGATTTGGTATAGCAGACCACACCTCCCAAAAGCCAAAAAAAGCAAAAGAAATGCACAAGCTCCCCCTTAACTCTTGGGATATGTTCTAGGGATGCAATGCAACTTTTC
The DNA here is from genome assembly GCA_947561735.1 of Cenchrus americanus. Taxonomy (NCBI): domain Eukaryota; kingdom Viridiplantae; phylum Streptophyta; class Magnoliopsida; order Poales; family Poaceae; genus Cenchrus; species Cenchrus americanus. The sequence goes on along the minus strand of OX387239.1, from coordinate 251,877,541 downwards.
TCCACCTTTCTTTCTCCCCCTTGTTGCCAATGCATGAATCAAGGCTCAAATTTGAAAACATGCGACCTAGAGCTTCGCAAGTATACAAAATTCATCACAAGATGCTACACATGTCCAAATGAGCAAATTAGATACTCTACAGCTTCGTAATGACATCAACTTCATGATTACCAAGTTTCACAACCATTGGACGAAGCTAAGATAGAATTTAGCAATTTTGTGAAAATTTACCCTCTCATGAGCAAAGTCCTAAACATGAGCAAAACATGTCAAAAAGGCAAAGCCACACAAACTTCATGCTAGGACAACCATTCTAATCATAAGACCATCATAAACACCCACAAGCACCTCATGTCATGTCAAAACCACCGAGCCATGTGCCTACTTCTATATATGAGACTTCTCATTGGTAGGCATCATGCAACGGTTTAGCACCCAAAGCAAATTTAAATTTAGCACATATGACATGGGAGCACATTTTCCAAGCAATTTACATTTCATTTTCAGATTCACATTTGGTACATGAAATGTCTTTGCGACAAAAAGGAACTTATGCCCCTCCACAAGATAAAGCATGAGGGCTAAACATTCATGATGGCAAATGTGCCTTTGGCCCCATATGATCAAAATAAGCTATCCAACCACAAATTAAGCATAGCCAAGCCACTAGAACATGTCAAGATCATATAAGGCATTTACTCAGAAGACAGTATGCATGTTACATTTTTGGAAAACATAGCCATCAACCATGGATATAAATCAAGATCATCAAGAGCTAAGCCCAACTAACCATAGCAAACCAATATAGCTCACAAGATCATATATAGCACATCATGGTGAACAATGTATATGAGAGAAGCTTTTCCTACAAAATGCATATGATACAAAATGCATGCAATCTAAGATACAATGATGCCTATACATCATGTTACATATGCCATGCCAAATGCAAGAAATGCACAAAGGAAAGCTATACATATGCTACAAAGGAGCTCCCACACACCCAACTCAAGAAATCAAACACACATCAAGCTCCCCTCGCAAACGAGTGAAAGTTGCTTGATCTAGGGGTTTGGTGAAAATATCGGCTAGTTGGTCATGTGTGGGTACATGGATCAAAGCTATCTTCCCATTCTCTACATTGTCTCTCAGAAAATGATACCTCATTTCTATGTGCTTGGTTTTGGAATGGAGCACTGGGTTCTTTGCAACACTTATGGCACTGATGCTGTCACATTGAAGTGGGACATGGGTATACTCCTCACCAAAGTCACTCATGGTGTATGTGATCCAAAGGAGCTGAGAGCAACAACTAGCTGCAGCAACGTACTCTGCCTCGGTAGTGGATTGAGCAATACTCGACTGTTTGCGGGAAGACCAAGACACCAAAGAAGATCCCAAGAACTGGCAAGTCCCAGAAGTGGACTTCCTATCCAACCGATACCTGGCAAAATCCACGTCTGAAAACCATGAAGCACCAAAGAAGAGGACGCGGAGTATCAAAGGCCGAAGTCGGGAGTGTGACGCAAGTACCTGAAAATTCGCTTCACCGCTTGCCGATGCGAAATCCTTGGAGACACTTGAAAACGAGTGCACAGACATACCGAAAACTGGATGTCCAGCCTCGTCGCCGTCAAGTAGAGGAGTGACCCGATCATGCTCTGGTACTCCTTCTGGTCCACGTGTTCACCTTCCTTATCCGCATCAAGATATGTAGTCGTACTCATCAACGTCGCCATAGCCTTAGAGTCCTCCATCTTGAACTTACGCACAGTATCCTTGGTGTACTTAGCTTGGTGCACAAATGTTCCTTCCTTTAATTACTTGATTTGTAGCCCGAGGAAGAACTGCAACTCACCCATCATGCTAGTCTCAAATTCCCTACTCATATCATCTGCAAACCTTGCAACAAGAGAGTTAGACAAGCCACGAAAGACAATATCATCCACGTACACCTGCACAATCAGGATATCTCTTCCCTGCCTGAGTAGAAACAAGGTCTGATCGACCTTCCCCATCTCAAACCCTTTCTCAAACAGGAACCCCCTCAACCTACCATACCAAGCTCTAGGTGTCTGCTTCAACCCATACAATGCCTTCCTCAACTTGTACACCCGATGGGGGTACTTCTCAGTCTCAAACCCCGGTGGTTGCCTCACATACACTTCTTTCTCCAACATGCCATTCAAGAAGGCACTCCTCACATCCATTTGGTGCAACTTGAACCCTTTAGCCACGAAAAAGGCTAGAAGGATCCTAATTGCCTCCAACCGGGCTATGGGAGCAAAGGTCTCCTCGTAGTCGATCCCCTCCTTCTGACTGAACCCTTAAGCAACAAGCCTTGACTTGTTTTTCTCTCCCTTTTTGTTCTTCCACACCCATTTTGTCCCAATCGGCTTACACCCTGGGGGAGGGTCAACCAATTCCCAAACTTGATTCCTCTCAAACTTCTCCAACTCCTCATGCATCGAGTTAACCTAATTACGATCAAATAGTGTGTGTCCAATGTCTTTGGGCTCAAAGGTGGCAACAAAAGCAACGTGAGCGAAATGAGAATTGTTCCGAACCCTCGATCGTGTAGTACATTCATTCAAGTCGCCGATGATACTTGAAGCTGGGTGATCCACTTGTACTCACCGGGGAGGTTCTCGCCTTGATGCTACCTCCCCCTCAACTGTAGTTTCTCCTTGATCTTGGTTTGTCGTCGTAGGTGTGGGAGAGGGACCGTCCATCACCGTAGTCGAAGTAGTAGGTACATGCTCAGCCGCGGGCACCACACCGCCATCTTCATCATCTCCATGTCCATGCTCCTCCTCCTGAAAGATCTCCTCGCCCAGTTCATCATCACCTGCACACTCAAAGACAAGCTGACTACGTGGTTGTGTCTCATCGAAGGTTACCTCGCAAGTCTCCACGATTTGGTTAGTTTCAAGATTGAGCACACGATATGCTCTAGAGTGAGATGCATAACCAAAGAAAATACCATCGACCGACCTAGCCTCAAACTTATCCAACTTCTTCCCTTTCTTCAGGATAAAGCACTTGCAACCAAAGACATGGAAGTGACTCACCTTGGGTGTGCGACCGTGCATCAACTCGTAACAGGTTTTCTTCTTATGCACTCTCAGGTAGATCCTGTTTGAAACATAGAATGCGATATTCACCGCCTCAGCCCAGAACCTTCTCGGAGTCCTATGCTCATCAAGCATCGTCCGAGCCATCTCACACAAGGTTCTGTTTTTCCTTTCCACAACACCATTCTGGGGAGGCGTATACGTACTCGAAAACTGGTGTTCAAGACCCAAGTCATGGCAAAAGGTTTCAAAACGAAGGTTTCTGAATTCCAAGCCATTATCACTACGGATAGCTCGTATGGCATCTCTGTGCCTCTCGTTCCTCAATCTCAAGACAAGATCTCGAACAAAACCAAACATCTCCCCTTTCTCCACAAGAAAGAACACCCACACATACCGAGAGTAGTCGTCCACCACAACAAGGACGTACCACTTCCCACCCGCAGATCGCACACAAGCTGGGCCAACAAGGTCCATATGGAGCAGCTCGCATGGATGCTCAGTCATCACATCGGTGAGAGGCGGGTGAGAAGAGGCTACCATATCTTGGCATGCCTACACGACGCACAAACCAACTCTTTCTCAAGCCTCAACCGTGGCACAAAACAACGCTCCACACCCGAAGACTGAGAAAAATCAGCACGAAACACCTGACCCTCGGGAACGACCATACAGACAAGGTCACCTCGAGAATCCAAAATTCGAGAACCACCAGGCCGAAACAACACCTCAAAACCCTCATCCAACAGCTGGGACACAGAAAGCAAATTGTATCCCAGCGATTGAACAAGAGCAACACACCTAAGAGGGATCTTGTCACTCACCTTAATCTCACCTTCTGACAACACACGCCCTCGCCCATTGTCCCCAAAGGTGATGTACCTCTTTGTCACCACCGGGACGAGACTTGAGAACCACCCCTTGTCTCCGGTCATATGCCTCGAACAACCGGAGTCAATCAACCAAATGCTCTTCAAGTCTCCCACCTGAAATTCAAAAATGAGCACGTGAGCGAACAAACGACTCAGCACCGAGGTTAGTACCAAAAGAGTAAAACCAGTGTCGAGCCATTTGCTCAAAAGTGGGGTTAGCACGATCCAAAACATCTCTCCTACCAAAGATGTAACATCCCGTAAATTTGAATGATTTACCATGTGTGAATTTTCGCAAAAATTTAAAACTTTTTGTTTGAACTTGAGTGCTACCAAATTTTATCCCAATTTGCTAGCTTCTCATCCTAAATTCTCTATAAAATTAAAACCATATCCAATTATTTTCAAATTATGGTAAAATATGTGATTTGGGTTTTATGGATTTTATTTGGATCTTAGTGAGTGTGGTTGAATTTGAAAGTATTCAAATTCAACCTATGGGTTAAATCCTAATTCAAAGCTAATTTCAAAACCTAGTTAACTAACATGGGCCAGTTTTCTAACCTCGAAGTCTACCAGTGCTCCCTCATCTCTCGGCCCGTGCACACCGAAACGCACCCTTGGTTTTCAACCGGCCCGGCAAGGCGGCCCATCGGGCCCGGCCCCGGCACCCCTCCTCTTTCCCTCACTTACCGGCGGGTCCCACGCGCGTCGGCGGGGGGCCGTTCCTCTTTCCCTTCCCTTTGACCGTGAGCGCACCCCGCAACGGACGGGGGCCGGCGGCGCCTCCCCGCCCTCGCGCGCGCGCCCGCCGCCAGATGCGTGCCGCGTGGCCAGGGGCACGGATGCCGAAGATCAACGCCGTCCGTGGCCTCACCCAACCCTAGTCCGCCTGTATAAAAGCCCGCGCCGCGCCCCTACACCCTGTGTCCGCCGCCGCCAGGGGGAAACCCCAGTTTGCCGCCGCCTGTGCTGAGGAAGAGAGGAGGAGGAGAAGGAAGCGCCGGGAGAGAGGATGGGAACCCGAGCCGGCCACGTCTTCACCGCCTTCACCGTTGCTTGCTGCTGCCTGCGAGGGGTCTAGGACACCGACGCCGTCGCCCAGGAGCTCTGCACTGTGCTGGAGCACAGGAGCGCGCCGAGCCGACGCCGGAACACCGTGCCGGGCAGGAGCCGCATGACGACGAGCTGCGCCACGCCGAGGAAGGACCGCGTACGACCCCGACATCTCCCTGTCTTGCCTTGAACATCGACACGCCCCATGGTGAGCCCACAGCCATCCATCTTCCTCGCCCTCCAGGTGTTCGTTGAAATGCTGGGACAAATCAAAGACCCATCTAGCTGCCCTCTTATCCATCATGTCTGCCTGTGTTGGCCGGCCATCGAGCCGTGGCAAATGGGTGCCCTGTTTCCCGTGGAACACAAGTGCTCAGAAATGTCTTGCACGCGGCTGCACTTTTGCATGCACACAAACTGTTCGGTGAAATGCCGGGAGCACGAGTTGATGCTGTTGCTGCCCTTATTCTGTCTCTGAAGCCGGCCTTCGTGCCGAGTTCGTCACCTGCAGGGTCCGAACCGGAGGCATGACTGTTGCCAAGCTGCGCCTCCTTGGTCAGGCGCACGCACACAAGGTGTTCGACAGAATGTGCCAACCAGGCCGCTGACCACCTGGCCATTCTCCACCTCGCCCGCTACGTGCTCGATGATTTGCCTGAAGGGTGAGAGCTGCACACACCAGAACCTCGTTTTCCCCTTCCTTTCGTTTGCTGCTGTCCAATCCTTTCCTACCCAAACTAACACCCTGTTTGCCGGTATGAAACCATCGGCGTCGAGGAGAAGGGTCGAAGGAAGCCGGAAGCCGCCCACACCGAGGACGCCGTGACCACCGATCCACGACGTCGTCGGCGGGAACGTCTACGCCAAGAGAACCGCGGGCTTGCAGCGAGGACAAGCTGCTGCCCCTCTTTCTTCCCCAACACGACATCCGTCCACCTCGCCCACAACGTGTTCGACAGAATGACATGAGTGTCAACGAGCCCGTTGGTGAGCCATCCGACCAAGCCAACTCCTTCTAACCCTCCGATGCATGCTGTGTCGCCAACCTTCGTGTTGCGCTTGCTCCCTCGTGAACGTTAGTGACTTGGGCGCATTTTCGGTAGCCTCACCGTGGCATGCCCTCCACGTGTTCGATGTTTTGCACAAATGAGTGCAGCACACGATTCTTCCTTTTTCTTGCACCGACCCTTGCCCGGCCTTCGCGCCGCTGTTTTCCTGCAGGATCCCGTCTCTGTTCCGCCGTCGTGCACCCCAGCACGCGTCGGCAGGCCGCGAGCCATTACCCCACCCCGAACCGGTTCCGCCGCGCTCTGCTTCGCACCACCACTCACGCCGGCACTGTGACCGGGCTGTCGACGTTGAGCCCGCACGTGCCGTCAATCTGTGGCTCAGCCTTCACGCTGTGATGTTCTCTCCCTGCAGGTGCCCGCGCAGCCACGACAGCCAAATCCCGACGCCGGCAGGCCCTTGCCGCGCCACCGCCCCTGTCTGGCATTTTGCCGAGCACTTTGGGCGGGACCCCCTTTCCTCTGATCTTGAGTGGTGCCACACCCCGGAGCACATGCGCGCAGGATCACCAGAGACACAAAGGGTCCCGCGGTCGCCAGGACGAGCGAACCCCAGACGAGTTCAGGGAGCGGATCCGGACTTCATCATAACCACCAGGCACTTGTTTGGGCTATGACCCAACAGAGCCCATCTTGGTCCAAAGACTAACCAGGCCGAAGCAAACGTAGTCTGAGGACTTTTTCCGGACTTTGGAACCTTGGGCCAGGCTGGGTCGGCCCATTGGGCCACTAACCCTTTGGACCCAATTTCGGCCCACCATCTGTGGCGATGACGTCATGATGATGTCATGCGGATGCCAACCCTTTTATCAAACTAAAAATCCTTTTCTCTTTTATAAATAATTCTGGAAATTAATTCATAAAACCTTTTATCTTTGGAAATTCATAACTAATTATCCGGAGCTCCGAAAATTATGAAACCACTTGCGTTGGTTTCATAATTTTGAGACGCTCACTGCTATCCTATCCTTACCCGCTCTTTCCCTTGAGCCGAGCCCCTTTTCGCCCCGCGTTCTAGGAGTAGAATTCGTGGCCGCTGCCCGCCACTGTGCCAATGTGGGTCTGGGACGCCGGAGCCCCACAACCGACCATTGGCGTACCGCGGTCGGGAATCCTACCCCCATTATCACATCGCCTACCTCTTCTACACCTTTGCCTTCCCTCTTTGCTGCTTCACGCTTATCCACTCTCGCTCTACCCGGCTTCGTGCTGTGAAGCGTGTACCGTGTCGTGTGCTTGAAGCCAGGATGTCGCCCGTGATGGACGGCCGTGACGTGAACAGAGGCCACTGCTTCACGAACGGCAACCCCGAGCTGCAACCTAGCTTCCTTGCCATGGACGGTGCCGCATCATCAGTACATGCCTCGTAGCGCCCTTAAGCATGCCCAGTCACATCACCCCCAATATCGGTCACAAGTTGATCCTTTCATCCCGTCTGAGCTGTCGCCGCATATCTTGGCAAGATAATACCATTTCTAGTCATCTTTGCTTCGCTCTGCTTTCGTCACCCTTCGCGCTACCGCTTTGATCATCCAAGAGCTAAAACCTAGCAAGTGCTTGATCTCAGCCTCTCCGCTTTCCTACTTGCAGGCTTGACTACCTGAGATCTTAGCCGTAAGACCCGTAATCTATTTTCTGAACTAACTCTTGACTCTACCATGTTTACTAGTATATAAAATTAGTTGCTAAAACAACTTTTGTTTTGAAACCAATTGCTCTATTTTCATTATTTAAACCAAGGTCTTGCTTGTATTTACTCTCGGAGTTTATTTGGATCTTCTAAATTGGTTCTTATTGATGTTTTTGCATTAGATGAATGCTCGTTATTCAATTCCACGTCGCATCTCGTGTAGGCTTGAGTTCTTGTTGAAGACCCGAGCCGCGACGTCCGAGGAGACGCGACTACCCCGACTTTGCCCGAGAGGACGCTCAACCTCTACTACTCTACGACGACTACCGCGCAGGTGTCATGTCACTCCCAACCATGTAGAACCCATGCATGCTATTAGTTGCTAGTGCTATATTTATGTTACTTGATTCGATGGATTGCATAGCCATTTGATTAGCCTTGCCTTGTTATTTGATATATCCTGATTCCTTGCTTTACCTACCTCGGGGCTAGCTACAGACCCCTAGCTAGTCCCATATACCAACTATCCATACTTTTGTTGCTTGATTATGGATGGCTCTCGGGTTTGGACCGAGATGTGGGAGATCTCGGTGTGTTCTAGCGTGAGTTCCGGGTGTGTTCTTCCTTGATGTGTTGCGGCGGGAGCGAGCCGTTTGGTTACTTGTGAACGCCTACCTCGGGGAGATGCGATCTGGCCTCTCGCCCGGCGGCGTGTCGGATGGGATGGAGATGGTGAGTGCTCGCTCTCGGCCCTTAAGGACCGATCGTCAGTTGACCTTGCTTCAGTGGACTTTTACCGTACAAACCGCCCGCCTTGTATTGGGCGGGGGTGCGGGGTGAGACTCGTAGTGGATAGCGTCCCTCCTGTAGGCGGATCGGTGAGATCGTGTCGGGAGACGGCTTTCCTCCTTAGAAGACTTCGCCCCGGCGAGGCCGGGGAAGGGTTCCACAGCTTCGAGGGACCTCTCGCTGGCAGTATGAGCTCTACAGCGGAGGCTGCGCCAGACTCGGAGACGCAGGAGGGTACTATCCACTTACTTGGACTCCAGCCGTATGGTAGGGTTTCGGGTGGTTCGCTACCATCCGGGCTCTATTCGGGCGGGTACAGTTGTACAACCTCTGCAGAGTGTTTAAACCTATAGCTATAGTCCGTGTCCACTGGTTATGGACAGTCCTCTGATCTCTCACCTGGCTAGACTCTTTTCTTGTGCTTCTTCTCTCCCCCCGAGTGTGTGAGCCGGCCCGTGGCCGTTGAGATGTGGGGATAGGAGCAGGTGGGCCCCACATCGCGGATGAGAGATGGGAGCCGGATCGTGGTTGTGATTCGGTGCTTTGGTGTGGACATCCTTGTTGAGGGGTGCGGACCCCCAGAGGTGTGGACCTCAGAGGTGTGGACCTCGAGGGTGTGGACCTCCCGGAGGTGTGGACCTCGGCCGCTTATTCTGCATACCTTGATTGTTGCTACCGCGTTGCTGCATGCATAACTTTCTACACCCAATATAGGTTTTACCCATGCATACTAGATTCAACCACCGCTTTTGCTCTTTGTTGGGAAGGCGACATGACCTACCCGCTTATCGGGTAGATGCGGCATTTCGGACTCGGTGACCGTCTACGACTTCAACTTCTGTGACGAAGGTGGGAAGACTAGAGCTGGTCCTATGCTCGAGTTTGCTCGTGGAGCCGGAGACGCTTCGCTTATGTAGATCCGCTGCGTAGGTGTTTTACCTTTCTTGATTCGATCTGTTGGACTTGTACCGGCTTGTGCCGAAGAGTTGTACTACGATGTTGAAATAATAATATTATGTATATCTTCTTATATTCCCGCGTTGTATGGATTTGTACCACTTGAGACGGGGATTGCACGTGATAGCCTCTTCCCGGGACTATCACGGAGGTGCGAGAGTCGGGTTTCCGCCCGCGGAAACTCGGGTCGTTTCGGTGGTATCGAGCCGTACTTGACCGTAGGACGAGCCCTAGCAACGGCCGATAGATTAGGACAGCCTAAATATCCTTGATTGAGTATATACTCCTTAACTCTTATATAAACTCCTTGAAATATGCTATTACCCCCTTGAATTCTCACTAACTGACTCACTAACAACCCCTCTACACGATTGGTGGCCTGAGGAGAGCAACTGATGTCACGTGCTTGCAACTCTGAGGAACGACGTCTGATACAAGGGAAAGACAACTACGACAGTGACAACTATGAAGATGGAGTGCGGGGACGAGATGGAGCTGATTCTACAGGACTCAGTTGGATTATCCCTGCTGACTCATCAGTGTCATGTTACGTCAACACGGTTGTCTCTACTTTGGAACTAAAACCACCGGGGAATGACTAGATTGCCCCGTGATACATGAAGTCTGCATACAGATGAATCTACAACAGACAGGCTGCACCCTTCCACCTTTTGCTCGGAACAGAGCTTGGTTAGCCCAAGATGCCCAACTCCGAGGACAATGAGGAGTTAAGACTTTAAGATTTAGTGTGCCAATATATATAGATTAGGTGCACTATATGGAACCAGCACACACAAGCTTGGATGCAGGAGTCGAAGATCCCTGATATGCCTGTAGCTCAGCAGTTGGAAGAATACCCAAAGGCTCGAAGCTATACGGATAGCCGAGTCATGAAGGATGAAGATATTAAAACGAGTCGTAGCTACGAGAAGGCGACCAATTGATGGAACGGTCAAGTTAGCACCAACTTACAAGCGGGCATCACATACTCAGAATAACAGCTAAATAACTGACCCAACGGACTTTCCCCTCGGTAAGCAATATGAAACTTGGATGCTCGCCGGGGGTTGACGACTGGAATAAGATGAATGAATGAGGAACAAGGGGCATGGATACAAGAATAAATATAGAGTACCCTTTCCTCCAAGGACAAAGCCATGAGAGCCAGCATGAGGAAAAGTTCCGCCAACTCACTTCGGAAAGATTGGTGCCGAAACACTAGATGGCATGCGTTCTTTCAGGTGCTGTATAACTAACAATAGGAAAAATCCCTCAAGTGCCCACGATATACTAGTATGCTTACGTTGGTGTAACCTTGAAGGTCTTAGGAGTCAGCCTCGAGGTACGCATTTGTTTTGGTGCATCGCTTGAGTGATTGGGTCTTTTTGGTCTTATGGTTGTTATGCCTCTTCATGTGTGTGTGAAATTGTAGTGAGTGCTTATGCTTGCTAGATCTTCGAGATGACTTCTTTAGAGACCTTAGCTCCCCATCCTCGCAAGATCAAGCTAACATAGCGAAGATCGACGTGCTCAAGCCAACTTAACAAGGACAAACTTCAGCAGACATGAGGGATTTCTTGCAACCTCGGCCAAGCAGACCGATACTTTGGATGAGATAACCTAAGAACATTGTACTCAAGCTCGTAAACCAGAAAATGAGTACCTCAAGAATTCGTAACTTTCGAAGCTCGGAAGTGCATGTACCACTATGGAAGCATATATTGGTTAAGATCAATTGAGTACCCCAAAGATGTCAGCGATGCATTTTGGATGATTTCGGTAGGAACTCAATTATCAGATAAAGATGGAGTACTCCATATGGCACACCAATCAATACGAGAAGTTTTATTCGAGTACTTTAGCTTCCGTGAGGTACCTTACAAAGGACCCGCTTTGGAATTTGCTAATAGAATACAGAGTTTGCCCATAAGGTTCTTCGCACTAAACACTAATAGAACCATGTGGAGACTTGAAAGAACATGGTAACCTCATATCTTGGTAATGGATCCATTGATGAGAGCAGCTAACATATCAGAAGACAACCCAAGATATGGAGGGAGTGGACATAAGCGCACTGAACTCTCCACGGACGGACAATCACGCGTGTTTTATGGAATTGCGCCCCCGACCATGTATTCGGGAGTAACGAATCCATGCATAAGGGGATCAGCCCTAAGTAGACAGATACCTCACCATGGAAGGTATTGTTGAGGTTTTGGATTTGATTCGGATGACTAACTCAAAGGATATAAGGTTTGCACTACACGAGCATTCATTCTAGAGTCATTTTATTTGGATTAATCCATCTTACACACCTACGCAGTTGTTTTGGAAACTGTTGTGTAAGCGGTAAACAGTTGTGCACCACAAGTTGTGCTTCGTAATAGGAAGCCGGAGAGTATGAAAAGGGATTACGAGGTTGATTTTTGGAGTAAGACATGGAGTTCGGTGGAACCCACCGTTGGAATAAGCAATTAATAAAGACGCTCTCTTGGACACCGTATATTGAACTAATGGAAAAGAGAATAACTCCGACAACTACCGGACGTAAGATATTCGTTCGACCTCGCAATTGGGACCTACCACCCCTGTTGGAAAATAGGTAATAAGAGTTGATGAGCAAAAGTGAGGGAAATTGCTCACCTAAATGGGCGACATTATCCGGAATTGTTGAATAAGCATGGCAAAGCCATAAAGACATGAATATTTCCGGGATACCTAAAGGTGGGAATACCATCATGAGGAATAACTAAAAGGAATGGTAAAGGATCAAAGTTTACATTAAGGCCGCACAAGTGAACCGATCCCTCCGCCGAGGTTATGATAACTACGGACGTTACGAGGAATTAATGATGCTTTGATGATATCCCGAGAGTCGTATGGATGCCACCGACGAGAGGGCATATAATACCACTCGACGTTGGAGGCCCCCGTCGGGAAACCGGATATGTTGAGACTAAGTACCCGTGGAACCTTGGAATAAACACGTCGTCAAGTCATCAACATTGGAAAACTGAACATAAAGCAGAAACAGAAGGCATATTGAAGTGAAGACCCTCACCACACCCGGTATAAGCTTAATCTCGAGGACGAGATTCTCGTGAGGGGGGTAGAATGTAACATCCCAGAAATTTGAATGATTTACCATGTGTGAATTTTCACAAAAATTTAAAACTTTTTGCCTGAACTTGAGTGCTACCAAATTTTATCCCAATTTGCTAGCTTCTCATCCTAAATTCTCTATAAAACTAAAACCATATCCAATTATTTTCAAATTATGGTAAAATATGTGATTTGGGTTTTATGGATTTTATTTGGATCTTAGTGAGTGTGGTTGAATTTGAAAGTATTCAAATTCAACCTATGGGTTAAATCCTAATTCAAAGCTAATTTCAAAACCTAGTTAACTAACATGGGCCAGTTTTCTAACCTCGAAGTCTACCAGTGCTCCCTCATCTCTCAGCCCAGGCACACCGAAACGCACCCTTGGTTTTCAACCGGCCCAGCAAGGCAGCCCATCAGGCCCAGCCGGCACCCCTCCTCTTTCCCTCACTTACCAGCGGGTCCCACGCGTCAGCAGGGGGCTGTTCCTCTTTCCCTTCCCTTTGACCGTGAGCGCACCCCGCAACAGACAGGGGCCGGCGGCGCCTCCCTGCCTCGCAGCGCGCCTGCCCGCGGATGCGTGCCGCGTGGCCGGGGGCACGGATGCCGAAGATCAACGCCGTCCGTGGCCTCACCCAACCCTAGTCCGCCCGTATAAAAGCCCGCGCCGCGCCCCTACACCCCGTGTCCGCCGCCGCCGGGGGGGGAAACCCCGGTTGCCGCCGCCCGTGCCGAGGAAGAGAGGAGGAGGGAGAGGGAAGCGCCGGGAGAGAGGATGGGAACCCGAGCCGGCCACGTCTTCACCGCCTTCACCGTTGCTTGCTGCCGCCGCTGCGAGGGGTCTAGGACACCGACGCCGTCGCCCGGGAGCTCGCACCGTGCTTTGGAGCACGGAGCGCGCCGAGCCGACGCCGGAACACCGTGCCGGGCAGGAGCCGCATGACGACGAGCTGCGCCACGCCGAGGAAGGGCTGCGTACGACCCCGACATCTCCCTGTCTTGCCTTGAACATCGACACGCCCCATGGTGAGCCCACAGCCATCCATCTTCCTCGCCCTCCAGGTGTTCGTTGAAATGCTGGGACAAATCAAAGACCCATCTAGCTGCCCTCTTATCCATCATGTCTGCCTGTGTTGGCCGGCCATCGAGCCGTGGCAAATGGGTGCCCTGTTTCCCGTGGAACACAAGTGCTCAGAAATGTCTTGCACGCGGCTGCACTTTTGCATGCACACAAACTGTTCGGTGAAATGCGGGAGCACGAGTTGATGCTGTTGCTTGCCCTTATTCTCTCTCGAAGCCGGCCTTCGTGCCGAGTTCGTCACCTGCGGGGGTCCGAACCGGAGGCATGATCGTTGCCAAGCCGCGCCTCCTTGGTCGGGCGCATGCACACAAGGTGTTCGACGAATGTGCCAACCGGGCCGGCGACCACCCGGCCATTCTCCACCTCGCCCGCTACGTGCTCGATGATTTGCCTGAAGGGTGAGAGCTGCACACACCAGAACCTCGTTTTCCCCTTCCTTTCGTTTGCTGCTGTCCAATCCTTTCCTACCCAAACTAACACCCTGTTTGCCGGTATGAAACCATCGGCGTCGAGGAGAAGGGTCGAAGGAAGCCGGAAGCCGCCCACACCGAGGACGCCGTGACCACCGATCCACGACGTCGTCGGCGGGAACGTCTACGCCAAGAGAACCGCGGGCTTGCAGCGAGGACAAGGCTGCTGCCCCTCTTTCTTCCCCAACACGACATCCGTCCACCTCGCCCACAACGTGTTCGACGAATGACATGAGTGTCAACGAGCCCGTTGGTGAGCCATCCGACCAAGCCAACTCCTTCTAACCCTCCGATGCATGCCCGTGTCGCCAACCTTCGTGTTGCGCTTGCTCCCCGTGAACGTTAGTGACTTGGGCGCATTTTCGGTAGCCTCACCGTGGCATGCCCTCCACGTGTTCGATGTTTTGCACAAATGAGGGCAGCACACGATTCTTCCTTTTTCTTGCACCGACCCTTGCCCGGCCTTCGCGCCGCCGTTTTCCGCGGGATCCCGTCTCCGTTCCGCCGTCGTGCACCCCGGCACGCGTCGGCGGGCCGCGAGCCATTACCCCACCCCGAACCGGTTCCGCCGCGCTGCGCCGCACCACCGCTCACGCCGGCGCCGTGGCCGGGCTGCCGACGTTGAGCCCGCACGTGCCGGTCAATCTATGGCTCGGCCTTCACGCCGTGATGTTCTCTCCCTGCGGGTGCCCGCGCAGCCACGACAGCCAAATCCCGACGCCGGCGGGCCCTTGCCGCGCCACCGCCCCTGTCTGGCATTTTGCCGAGCACTTTGGGCGGGACCCCCTTTCCTCTGATCTTGAGTGGTGCCGCACCCGGAGCACATGCGCGCGGGGATCACCGGAGACACAAAGGGTCCCGCGGTCGCCGGGACGAGCGAACCCCCGGACGAGTTCGGGGAGCGGGTCCGAACTTCATCATAACCACCGGGCACTTGTTTGGGCTATGACCCAACGAGCCCATCTTGGTCCAAAGACTAACCGAGGCCGAAGCAAACGTAGTCGAGGACTTTTTCGGACTTTGGAACCTTGGGCCGGCCGGGTCGGCCCATTGGGCTACTAACCCTTTGGACCCAATTTCGGCCCACCATCCGTGGCGATGACGTCATGATGATGTCATGCGGATGCCAACCCTTTTTTCAAACTAAAAATCCTTTTCTCTTTTATAAATAATTCTGGAAAATTAATTCATAAAACCTTTTATCTTTGGAAATTCATAACTAATTATCCGGAGACTCCGAAAATTATGAAACCACTTGCGTTGGTTTCATAATTTTGAGACGCTCACTGCTATCCTATCCTTACCCGCTCTTTCCCTCGAGCCGAGCCCCTTTTCGCCCCGCGTTCTAGGAGTAGAATTCGTGGCCGCCGCCCGCCACCGTGCCAATGTGGGTCCGGGACGCCGGAGCCCCACAACCGACCATTGGCGTACCGCGGTCGGGAATCCTACCCCATTATCACATCGCCTACCTCTTCTACACCTTTGCCTTCCCTCTTTGCTGCTTCACGCTTATCCACTCTCGCTCTACCCGGCTTCGTGCGTGAAGCGTGTACCGTGTCGTGTGCTTGAAGCCGGGGTGTCGCCCGTGATGGACGGCCGTGACGTGAACAGAGGCCCTTGCTTCACGAACGGCAACCCCGAGCTGCAACCTAGCTTCCTTGCCATGGACGGTGCCGCATCATCGGTACATGCCTCGTAGCGCCCTTAAGCATGCCCTGTCACATCACCCCCAATATCGGTCACAAGTTGATCCTTTCATCCCGTCTGAGCTGTCGCCGCATATCTTGGCAAGATAATACCATTTCTAGTCATCTTTGCTTCGCTCTGCTTTCGTCATCCTTCGCGCTACCGCTTCAACCCTCTGTGAGCTAAAACCACGTAAGAGCTTGATCTCAGCCTCTCCGCTCTCCTGCTTGCAGGCTTGGCTACCTGAGATCTTAGCCGTAAGACCCGTAATCTATTTTTTTTGAACTAACTCTTGACTCTACCATGTTTACTAGTATATAAAATTAGTTGCTAAAACAACTTTTGTTTTGAAACCAATTGCTCTATTTTCATTATTTAAACCAGTGCTAGATGTATTTAGCTTGGAGTTTATTTGGATCTTCTAAATTGGTTCTTATCGATGTTTTTGCATTAGATGAATGCTCGTTATTTATTTCCACATCGCATCTCGTGTAGGCTTGAGTTCTTGTTGAAGACCCGAGCTGCGACGTCTGAGGAGACGCGACTACCCCGACTTTGCCCGAGAGGACGCTCAACCTCTACTACTCTACGACGACTACCGCGCAGGTGTCATGTCACTCCCAACCATGTAGAACCCATGCATGCTATTAGTTGCTAGTGCTATATTTATGTTACTTGATTCGATGGATTGCATAGCCATTTGATTAGCCTTGCCTTGTTATTTGATATATCCTGATTCCTTGCTTTACCTACCTCGGGGCTAGCTACAGACCCCTAGCTAGTCCCATATACCAACTATCCATACTTTTGTTGCTTGATTATGGATGGCTCTGCGGGTTTGGACCGAGATGTGGGAGATCTCGGTGTGTTCTAGCGTGAGTTACGGGTGTGTTCTTCCTTGATGTGTTACGGCGGGAGCGAGCCGTTTGGTTACTTGTGAACGCCTACCTCGGGGAGATGCGATGCGGCCTCTCGCCGGGCGGCGTGTCGGATGGGATGGAGATGGTGAGTGCTCGCTCTCGGCCCTTAAGGACCGATCGTCAGTTGACCTTGCTTCAGTGGACTTTTACCGTACAAACCGCCCGCCTTGTATTGGGCGGGGGTGCGGGGTGAGACTCGTAGTGGATAGCGTCCCTCCTGTAGGCGGATCGGTGAGATCGTGTCGGGAGACGGCTTTCCTCCTTAGAAGACTTCGCCCCGGCGAGGCCGGGGAAGGGTTCCACAGCTTCGAGGGACCTCTCGCTGGCAGTATGAGCTCTACAGCGGAGGCTGCGCCAGACTCGGAGACGCAGGAGGGTACTATCCACTTACTTGGACTCCAGCCGTATGGTAGGGTTTCGGGTGGTTCGCTACCATCCGGGCTCTATTCGGGCGGGTACAGTTGTACAACCTCTGCAGAGTGTTTAAACCTATAGCTATAGTCCGTGTCCACTGGTTATGGACAGTCCTCTGATCTCTCACCTGGCTAGACTCTTTTCTTGTGCTTCTTCTCTCCCCTGAGTGTGTGAGCCCGGCCTGTGGCCGTTGAGATGTGGGGATAGGAGCAGGTGGGCCCCACATCGCAGATGAGAGTTGGGAGCTGGATCGTGGTTGTGATTCAGTGCTTTGGTGTGGACATCCTTGTTGAGGGGTGCGGACCCCGGAGGTGTGGACCTCAGAGGTGTGGACCTCGAGGGTGTGGACCTCCCGGAGGTGTGGACCTCGCTGCTTATTCTGCATACCTTGATTGTTGCTACCGCGTTGCTGCATGCATAACTTTCTACAGCCCAATATAGGTTTTATCCATGCATACTAGATTCAACCACCGCTTTTGCTCTTTGTTGGGAAGCTGACATGACCTACCCGCTTATCGGGTAGATGCTGGCATTTCAGACTCGGTGACCGTCTACGACTACAACTTCTGTGACGAAGGTGGGAAGACTAGAGCTGGTCCTATGCTCGAGTTTGCCTGTGGAGCTGGAGAGACGCTTCGCTTATGTAGATCCGCCGCGTAGGTGTTTTACCTTTCTTGATTCGATCTGTTGGACTTGTACCCGCTTGTGCCGAAGAGTTGTACTACGATGTTGAAATAATAATATTATGTATATCTTCTTATATTCCCGCGTTGTATGGATTTGTACCACTTGAGACGGGGATTGCACGTGATAGCCTCTTCACGGGACTATCACGGAGGTGCGAGAGTCGGGTTTCCGCCCGCGGAAACTCGGGTCGTTTCAAAAGATACCTCCATGAACACCACCACGGTAACTACTATGAGGGAACCATCCCTCTCTAACTGGAGGAGGACCAAAACCACGAAAGGAAGACCGTGGACCGTCCCTCCTCTCCATCTCAAAGCTACGATTCCTCCCATCCCCGTATTGAGCACGAGGGGGAGAACACCTAGCAAACTGACCACCTGCAGACTCTCCAGACCAAACACCAGACCACAACCTCCTAAAACAAACTGAGGCTCCTCACGAGCATGAAAACCAAACTTGCCCCATGCCGATTCCAAACCGGTCTGACCGGTTTCAAAACCGGTCTGGCTGGTTTCACTCCTCCACAACACCTCCTGCAGCCTTTCGCTCTCCCCAGGCCGGAACTATTCTCACACTCACCTTGGCCTTGGGCATCTGCACACGAGGCTCAAGTACACCACTGGAGGGATGGTACTTGTCCTTGTTAGCCCACTCCTTCACCATTCTCTCCTCTCGCTTCCTTTTGAAGCAAAACTCTCTCTTGTGACCATCCTTTCCATAAAACTCACAATGGAAATGGATTGGTCTGGGCTTGGGCTTGGGATGAGGCTCTTCACAAGGCTTCTCACTAGGCTTCCCACTTGGTTTCTCACTAGACTTTTCACTTGCCTTCTCACTCGATTTTTCTCTCGGTTTAAGCAACTGGTTTGGCTTGGATGCAAGCTTGTCTTTGGGTGTGGGTTGTGGTGGAACTAAAACATTCCCGAATTTCCCTTCTCTCTCACCACTGCTCTCACCAACCTTATCAAATCCCAAAGCCCAACCATCAAAGCGCTTACAACTAGCAATCATCATACCAAGCTGAGGTTCCTAACTAGACAACCAACTCAGCACTTCACGCAACTTAATGTTCTCATCCTGCAAATGATCAACACATTGTGCAAGTTCCAAATTCTTTATAGCATGTAATTCACAGGTAGAGCAAGAAGTAGGAATAGGCACTTTCAAATCAGCCTCAAGCGAAACAATGCGAGATCGAAGCTCAGCAATTTTTTTTCATGCAAACCAGGGCAAGAAGTACACGCACCAAGCAAAGTGGGTCTAGATTGCAGCTCAGCCAACTCAACCCTAAGCACATCTAGTTCCTCACACTTGGAGGCATGCTTTTCCCTAAGAGCAGTCAAATCTGTCGGTGCGGAATATGGTCCCGACACTAACCAGTAGAAAGCGCCGAGGTCTATCCCTCAATGGTCGATGCTAAGCAATGAAAGACACGGGATTTATCCTGGTTCCGGCCGAGGGGGCCGTACGTCCAGCAGTGGTGTGCTCAAGGCACTATATTGCTCAGCACCGGGGGTGCCTGTAGTGGGGCTGCTACAAGCAAGGCGGGAGAGGAAGCGTGGCTTCCAAGTCCCTGGAGGAGTGGCTGAAGATATTGTGGGAGAATTGGGGAATGAGTACGTGGTGTGTTGTGTGCTATCTGTCTGTCTCCCCCCCGCGGCTGGGGGGTTCACCCCCCTTTTATAGATCAAGGGGGAGGCGGATTACATGCGCGCCGCGCTATCTAGCTACGTGGGGAAGTGCGACGTGCTATGCTGTAGAGTAGGCGGCCGTCCGGACGATCTTTGCGGCGATCTCTCCATCATGGCCTACCTTGTACCCGAACAGTGGCGGTTCGAGGGTTGAAGGGCAGCAGATGGTGGCAACGCCTTCTGATAGGCTCGAGCGAGGTGCTGACGTTGGCCCGTACGGAGTACAGGAGTAGGTAGAACGGCGTCCCTTCCCGACGTGCTTCACAGTGCTGGAGTTGTTGCTACAGCGCCTGGCGTGCGCCTGCACGCGCGGGGACGACGGCCACGCTGTTACAGTGGCAGGGATGGTGTTCCACCGGCCTAGCGCCTCCACCTAACCCTGTAGGGTCACAAGAAAGTGAATCGAGGGTGCAACCGGCCCCCCTTCGAGGGCTCGGTGCGTTAGCCGTACTGGAGCAGGCGCACGGCGTCACGGGACGACACCGGCCGCGGCGCACGGTCCCTCCCCACAGTGATGGGGATGGGCTCCTCCCTGGGGAGTTGGTGCGGCGGCACGGGCGCGAGCCCCGGCGCATGATGGCGCCGTCTCGCCGGTGTCGGGCGTTAAATGCCCGTGTACGGGGACCGGCGCACGCGTGAGGGGCGCCCTCGAGCGTGGCGGACCCCCGGCCGAGGGCGGGACGTACCCTCGAGCGAGGCGGAGCCCGCTCGAGGGAAGTGCTACCCCTCGAACAGGGCGGAGCCCGCCCGAGGGGGGCGCGCATCCTCGAGCGAGGCGGAGCCTGCTCGAGGGGATCTCTAAGAGGGCCGCCTTGATGGGCCGTCGGGGTCCCTGCGGCGTGGGCCGTTTCCTGCATGGTTAAGCAAATTGTGTTTTGGCTTTGTTGTGGGTTTTAAGTGAGGATTTCCCTGTTGTTTAAGGGGACCCCTAGGGCTGTCCCCGACAGTAGCCCCCGAGCATCTGCAGGTTTGCCATTGAGGCTCCCGCAGATGCTGGAACCTACTGATAGGACGTTCTTCCCTCCTTGTTTTGCGAATGCTTTCCGTGGGGCTGCGTCAGCGGACCCGCGGGTCAAGCCCCCGAAGCCCTGCAGGAGTGTGGGTGCTCCTGCAGGGGTTAACCGCGAGAACTGGTCGGAGGGCGTGGCACATGTTTCCAGCGGCATCGGCGGTGTCTCGGCCGGCTTCGGTGACGCACGCGGCTGGCGGCGGCGGTCTCCCGGCGGGTGCGGGCCAAGGAGGTGTAGCCGTGCGTTAAGCCCCCGAGCCTGGGCCCGTTCGAGGCGATCGAGTAGAGCTTTACGACTTGTTTCTTAACACGCCCTCGCCTTCCCTCCGCGGGACGGAGGGTGAGGTTTCCGCAACCCCCATCGAGCGGGTCGCGAATTGCGGATTCCTCTTTGAGCTGCTAGTGGGTGATTCGAGTGGACGCCCATGCCCCGTTCGATAAGGGTAGGCTGCGTGGTCCGGAGACACGTCCATGGAAGCGCTTGCGTGGGTTTGCTAGGTGGGGCTCGGTCCCGTTCGATAGGGACCGAGGGCGCGGAAGCTCTCCCTCGGTGGGATCCCCCGCTAGGCGCCCTCGGCGGCTCTCGAACACGACATGTGGGGCACCCTCGAGCCGACGGGCTCGAGGAACGGCTCGAATGCTCGCGCCCTCGTCATCCCTGACTCGCGATCTGGGACACCTGTTCGAACCCGTCGAGGGTCGGGCTTCGAACCTCGATCGGTAGGGCCGTGCGGGGGTGGCGCTCGGGCGGCCCCGTCTTTTGCGTTTGCGGCCGTCGAGGGGTGCGGGCGAGCCGGCCCTCGAGGCGGCGGGTTGGTAGCACGGCGTGGCATGGGTGCTCGCGGTGCACCGCTTACTTCAAGCGGGCGCCGGGCGACCTTCTCACGCACATGCCCCTTTTTTAGAGAGTTGATATCGTCTCGAGCCAGGGGCTCGTGCCGCTCGAGGGTTTTGCGTGGCATGGGTGCCCGTGGTACCTGCTTTGCTTCAAGCAGGCCCCGGGCGACCTTCTCACGCCGATATCCAGTCGAGGGCTGACTTCGTCTCGAGCCAGGGGCTCGTGCCGCTCGAGGGTTTTGCGTGGCATGGGTGCTCATGGTACCTGCTTTACTTCAGGCAGGCCCCGGGCGACCATCTCACGCCGATGTCCCTTCGAGGGCTGACTTCGTCTCGAGCCAGGGGCTTGTGCCGCTCGAGGGTTTTGCGTGGCATGGGTGCTCGTGGTACCTGCTTTACTTCAAGCAGGCCCCGGGCAACCTTCTCACGCCGATGTCCCTTCGAGGGCTGACTTCGTCTCGAGCCAGGGGCTCGTGCCGCTCGAGGGTTTTGCGTGGCATGGGTGCTCGTGGTACCTGCTTTACTTCCAAGCGAGGCCCTGGCGACCTTCTCATGCCGATGTCCCTTCGAGGGCTGACTTCGTCTCGAGCCAGGGGTTCGCCCCGCTCGAGGGTTCTCCTTGCTTGGCAAGGGACCGGGTCATTAAATGCCTCTCAGTCGAGGCTGCGGTTTTGCAACGCGGGCGCGCCTTTTTAGGCGTCGCGGCCGCGCGCGCGCACGCTTAGTGGGCGGCGTGGCAGGCGGATGTGACCTCTTGCCTCGGTCCCTGCTAGTCTTCGCCGTGATGATGGCCCGTCCGCGGTGATGTGGCCGTTGCGGTCGTGGTGGGGCTCGTTCGTCGGCGTGAAGAGAAGATTCCCTGCAGTTAATACGCGCGGGACATCCGCTCCGGAGAGCTCGCCCGCGGCTTATAAATCTGAGGGGAGGGGGAGGCGGCGGTTTTTTACCTTTGCGCTCCGCCATTTCAGCCTCCTGCGCCTTCGTCTTCGCCTCGCCTTTGCCACCGTGCGGTGTCGCCATTAGAGCTTTTCTTCCGTTTCTCGTCCTCCGCTCTCGCATTCCTTTGCCTTCTTCTCATGGCGCCGCTTCCGCCCCTCACGATCCTTGACCCGTACGCACAGGGAGCGGTCGACGGTGACTCCGGCCCCGGCCCTTAGCGAGCTGGTCGCCACGCCGACCGGTGGCGAGCGAACGAGGATGGCCGCCGGCGGAATGGATAGTGCCGCCGGCGGCGGGCCGCGCGCCCAACCGGCCGGAGGGCTACGTGGTCAGCTTCGTCCGCTTCCACGAGCGGGGCTTCAACGCGCCGGCGAGCCGCTTCATGCGGGCGCTGTGCTACTACTACGGCGTGGAGCTGCACAACTTCGCGCCCAACGCGATTTCGCAGGCGGCCACGTTCGTGGGCATCTGCGAGGGGTACCTGGGGATCCCAGTCAATTGGAAGCTCTGGGTACACCTCTTCCGGGCGGAGCTCTTCACGCAGCCCACGACGGAGCCGAGGACCCACCGCGCGGTGCTCGCCGGCGGGATGTCGCTTTCCCTGCGGGGGCAGTTCAAGGACAACTACATCCCCTGCACCATGACGACGAACAACGCCGGCTGGGAGCGGGGATGGTTCTACTTGCGCAACGCCGAGCCCGGCCTCCCCCCTACACCGGTCGGGTGTTCAAGGAGAAGCCCAGCTCTTGGGGCTACGGGGTGTCCACGCCCCAGCATCGGAGGCGGCAGGACTCGGTCTGGCCGCCACGAAGAGCCCGGCGCGGCGCGGGCGGCCGCGTTGGGCGTCCTCGCCTTCCTCCATCACCCGAGGATCGTGCCTCGATGGAGAGGCCGCTCTGCATCTACGAGATGACGGAGGCGGCCAACCCCCGTCGATACGGCGAGGTCGCGGATGATCCCGACCCCCCTCGGGCGGCCGTACGCGCTCACCCGGGCGCGGAACGCCGTCGACACCCGGATGCCGGTGCATCCGGACCGGACCCCATGGGACCTCGAGATGCTCCCCACCGGCCCACTGGTGAGTGTGATTCTTGTTTTTGTTTTAGTTCTTGGTGTTGCTTCTGCCTCCTGACGCGTCCTTGATGTTCCTGTATGCAGCTGGTGAGCTTCACCGCCTCGAAGTCCGTTCCTCCCACCCCCGACTCCCGCGCGCTTGGTCGGGCGGCGCAGCAACGGGAGCAGGAGCGGGCGGCGCGCGAGGAGGGAGCGCGCGAGGCGGCACAACGAGCGCCGTGAGCGGCGGAACACGGAGTACCGGCGGGCGCGAAGAGCCGGGGCTCTCCTCCCCGGGGAGCGAGGAGTACTCGTCCTCGGGGGAGGACGAAGAGGAAGAGGGCGAGGGGGAGACCCCTCGACGGTGGGAGCCCTCGCCCCCGTCGCCGGAGCCGGCTGCGGCGGCAAGGGCGGCATCGCCCGGGCGGGCGCAACGGCGCCCGCCGCCGGGCAATCGACATCGGGGGCGAGCACCTCGGAGGCGCGTGCGGCGAGCGCGCGCGTGCGCGCGGCGAGCGCGCTGCGCGCGGGGGGCGGGGCTCGCGCGCGCGCGGGGCAACGTCGGGAGGCGCGGCGGCGGGCGCGCCGGCCGCGCCGGCCTCATCCGGCGAGGCTTCTAGGAAAAGGAAGCGCGCCTTTTCCTCCTCGAGGTAAGGGGCTCGATCCTTTACTTTGTTTGATTTTTTTGATGATCGGGCGTTCTAACCCTCCGTTTGTGCTGCGCGCGGGGGGTGGTGCCAAGCTGTGCCTCCCCTCGCACCGGCCAAGGTGCCGAGGACGGACGTGTCCATCCCCACCGGCGGCGCTCGTCGAGGGCGTCACGGGGAGGGGGCAAGCACGGCGGCGGCGGGCGAGAGCTCTCGGGCGCGGGCGGGGCCCCGAGGCCTCGGCGGCGGTCCCGGCCGCCGCGGCGGCGAGCCGGCGGTCACCGAGGAGCGACCGGCGCCGGCCATTGTGGGGGCGCGAGGCCGTGGTAGCGGCCGTGGCGGAGGCGCGGCCCGCGGGAGGCCGCTGTCGTGGAGGCGCGGTCCGTGGCGCCGGTGCCGGAGAGGAGGCGGAGCGGGTGCAACCCGCGGCGGCGCCCGTGGTCGCGAGGCGCGGCCGGAGGTGGTGGCCGTGGCGCCGCGTCGGGCGCCCGCGGCCACGGAGGCGTAAGCGGAGGCACCGGTGGAGGCGGCGCGAGGGGCCGGTGCCCGCCGGCGGTTCCCGGGCGGAGGTGGTGGAGGTCCGGGATGACGACTCCCCGCCGCCGGGTGGGATCGGTGGGCTAGCTTCCACACACGCTCCCCGAGCCCCGGGAGGGGGCCCTCGTGAGGCGGCACGATGGGCACATGGTGGCGGGGGACCGAGGACACGGTGCCGAGGCCTCGTCCTCCCGCGCCGGCCGCCCCGCCCGGGTGGAGGGGGCCATTGACGATCCCCGGCGTTTGCCGACGCCGGGGGGGGAGCGAGAGCTGCGGGGCGAGCTCGGAGCCACGGCGCCACGCTCAACCGCGCGCTGAACGAGGCGTTGCGGGTCCATGGCGGCCCCGCATGGCGCGTCTTCCAGGTAGGGCGTCGTCGCTCGTTTTCTTCTTCCTCTCATTTTTGTGCGCTGCCTCTGTGCCGTAGCGCTTACAGGTTTTGATGTGTGGGTGCTAGGAGCTCGAGCGCCGCGCCCACGACAAGTACGACGCCTTCGACCGGGTGCACGCCGAGGTCCACCGGCTCCGGGAGCGGTGCAGCGCTTTCGACGCGCTTGCTGACGCCCTCCGGTCCCCGGATAGGCGGGCCGGCGTGCGGGCCATGGCACCGGCGCGACGAACTCCCCGAGAGCTCGAGCGGGACCCGGCGCGCCGCTCGAGCCTCGGCGGGTCCGTGCGGCCCTCATCGATCGTGATGAGGCGCCGCGGCGGCGCGCTCGGACTTGGAGAAGATGCGGACGGCGGCAACCAATTGGGAGGCGAAGGTGGCCAACGTCCGCGGTGAGAACCGGGAGCTTCGCTCGTTGCTCGAGGGGGCGGGCGCGGCGGCGTCGGGGGCGAGGAGCGGGCGCGCGGGCGGGAGCGAGCGAGCCAAGGAGGCCGACGACTTGAAGGCCGCCCTCGACGCCAAGGCCGCGGCCCTCGTCGCCGGCGAGGAGCAGCTCCCGTAGGGAGAGCACCGCCCGCCAAGGGGCCGAGGGGCGGTTCCGGCGGGGAGCGAGCCGCCCTTGCCGACGCCCGACGGCGCGGCGGCGGGAGCGCGTCGCTCGCGAGGCGGCGCAGAAGTCCTTGGCGGAGCGGGACGACAAGCTCTCCAAGACCGAGGGCGAGCTCATTGTGCTCAGCATTGCGAGCGCAAACCAGGAGCTGGCCCTCCAGGAGCAGAGCGAAACCGTCAAGCGCCTCGAGCTGGCGGTCGAGGCCGAGCGCCGTGCTCTCGAGATGGAGAAGAAATAAGTCGAAGGTGAGCCACTGTTTGACTCTTGTCTTGTTGGTTTTTCTGTTAGAGGGCTCACGTTCCCCTTTCTAATTTCTTTCTTGTCTTGGCGATTCCAGGCTTGCACACCGCCCTGGGGCACGCAGCTGAGCGGGCCGAGGCGCTGCAGGCTTCCTACAACTCCTCCGAGCAGGAGCTGCGGGAGCGCGAGTGGTGCGGCCCTCGAGACCTGCCGCGCGCCGTGGAGGAGGGCGAAGCACAGGCTGGCAGCTCGTTGGCCAGCCGCCTACGCGCCCTTGGCGGTCACGTCACCGTGCGGATGCGCCGGCGCCGCATCCGGGGCGTCCGAGAAGGCCCTCGGAGTGGTGCGATCCCACTACGGGGTCAACTTCGAGGCGCCGCGGAGGGGGCTACATCGTTCCCGAGGGCATCGAGGACGAGGTAGCGATGGAGCGTGTGGATGCGCTCGCCACCGACGCCGCCGGGTCGCTCGCCGAAGCCTTCGAGGAGTTCCTCTTCCCGGACCCCGCTGACGCTGCCGCCCCACCCGCCTGAAGACATTTGGGCGCTAGGCCCGTTTTTTGTTCGTGTATCAGTATTCTGGCCATGCGGCCTTGTAAATAAGCACATTATCTCAGTCGTAAACATTTGTTGATATGAAATGAAATCTTTTGCTTATTGCGCTTTTTTGTTTCTCCTTCTTCCTGAGTAGATTTTACTTAGGGGAGTTCGATTTTCGCGGGGGGCCTGCTGGGTTGGAGGCGAGAGAGAAGGGCCGTATCCTCGCGGCGTAGGCTATCTCTGACTCGCGCGCTCCTTCCGCTAGGCCGCCTGCGCCCTGTTCGAATCGTTGCTCGAGGTTGAAGTAGGAAACAAACTTAGCGCGTGTGAGTTGTTTTATTTTTGCGCAAAAAATGGGACCATTTTGGGGGGGGTGCCCCCCGCAGTAGCCCCCGAGGGTAACTTGGGTTTCAGGGGAAAGCCGAGTTGCCCTTTCTATTAGACTTGAGGCGTTTACATAGTTGTCACCAACTGGGGCGTTGGCCATATGATTTTTACAACAAAAAATGCTTGGGAATCCTAGCTAGGGGTAGAAACGACGTAGCTGTTGGATGTTCCAAGCGTTGGTGAGCTCTTCACCGTCCTCGTTGGCCAGCTTGTACGTGCGGGCTTGAGTACCTTCACCACGACGTAGGGTCCCTCCCATGGGGGCGATAGCTTGTGGCGCCCTCGGTTGTCTTGACGTAGCCTTAGGACCGGATCCCCTTCACTCGAAATCCCGCCGGCGTATCTTGCGTGCACAGTAGCGCACGAGGGACGTGTTGGTACCTCGCGGAATGCATGAGGGCCACGAGGCGTGCCTCGTCCGGTCGATCCGGCGAGTCCTCGCGGGCTCGGCCGGGCCGGCATCCTCGTCATAGCCTCGAACCACGGGCGATCCGTATTCCAAGTCCGTGGGGAGGACGGCCTCCGCGCCATGGACTAGGAAAAACGGGGTGAACCCAGTGGCTCTGCTCGGGGGTGGTCCTTAGGCTCCACACGACCGCCGGTAGCTCTTGGAGCCATTTTCGCCCGCATTTGTTCGGTGGTCAAAAATTCCGGGTTTTAGGCCTTGCAAGATCATGCCATTGGCACGCTCTACTTGGCCGTTGGTCCGTGGGTGTGCCACGGCTGCCCAATCCACACGGATGTGGAACTTGTCGCGAACTCCAAGAACTTTCGGCCGTGAGCGGGACCCATTGTCGGTGATGATGGAGTTTGGCACTCCAAAGCGGTAGACGATGTCGGTGAAGAATGTTACCACCTGCTCCGCCCTTAGATTCGTGATGGGGCGTACCTCCACCCACTTGGAGAACTTGTCGATTGCGACCAACAAGTGGGTGAAGCCCCCGGGCGCCTTCCACAATGGCCCGACGATGTCCAGCCCCCACACGGCAAATGGCCACGTTACGGGGATGGTCTGCAGGGCATGGGCGGGCAAGTTGGACTTGCGGGCGTAGAACTGGCACCCTTCGCAGGTGCGCACGATCTCGCTAGCGTCCGTGACCGCAGTGGGCCAGTAAAAGCCCTGGCGGAACGCGTTGCCGACGAGGGTGCGGGGCGCGGCGTGGTGGCCACAGATCCCCGCATGGATGTCCCACAGGAGCTCGCGCCCCTCGGGGATGGGTACGCACCGCTGTAGGATGCCGGAGGCGGCGCGCTTGTACAGCTCGCCGTCAATGAGGGCAAAAGACTTGGCCATCCTGGCGATGCGCCTGGCCGCGGCCGGTCCGCGGGGAGTTCCCCTCGAGCGATCCAAGCGATGTATTTTTCGCGCCAGTCCGCTTGGACGGGAGCCGGCTCGATGTCCATCACGTCGGCCTCGTGGGAGCCATACCCCTCGAGAAGGGAGAGCACGTACGCCTCGTTCGAGGGGTCCTCGTCCATGGGTTCCGCACCCGCTGGATTTGAGGGAGCCCCCGAGGGTTCGTCGCGACTCGAGGGGTAGGGCTCGAAGACGACCGAGGGTTGAGCGACGTCGTGCGCGAAAACGTTCGGGGGGACGGTGATCCGCCCGGACGCAATCTTGGCGAGCTCGTCCGCCTCCTCGTTGTACCGGCGGGGCACATGGTTGAGCTCAAAGCCGTAGAACTTGTCCTCGAGTGTTCGCACGGCTTTGCAGTAGGCCTCCATCTTGTCGTCATGGCAGCTCGCGTTCTTCATGACCTGATCGATCACGAGCTGCGAGTCCCCCCGCACGTCGAGGCGCTTGACGCCTAACTCAATGGCGATTTTGAGGCCGCAGAGGAGGGCCTCGTATTCGGACATATTGTTAGACGCGGGGAAGTGGAGGCGCACTGTGTACCGCATGTGTTCCCCGAGGGCTGACACGAAGAGCAGGCCCGCGCCCGCCCCTCGTTTTCATCACCGAGCCGTCAAAGAACGAGTCCGGCACTCGCTTGGATGCCGCGGCGGCGGTAGGCCGTGTGTCCGTCCATTCGGCCGACGAAATCGGCCAAAATTTGGGATTTGACGACCTTGCGCGGGCGTAGGCGAGCGTCTCGCCCATCGGTTCTACGGACCACTTGGCGATCACCGCCCGCGGCGTCGGGGTTGCGGATGATCTCCCCTAGTGGGAAGGAGGAAACCACCGTGATGGGGTGGGCCTCGAAGTAGTGGCGGAGCTTGCGTCGCGCAAGGACTACCGCGTACAGCAACTTCGGACACCGGGGGTAGCGCGTCTTCGTGTCCGACGGGACCTCGGCCGATGTAGTAAACCGGCCGTCGTACGGGCAAGGCATGCCCTTCCTCCGTGCGCTCCACGACGATCACGGCGGCCGACCACCCGGGTGGTTGCGGCCACGTAGAGCCGCAGGGGTTCGCCGTCTTGCGGCGGCGTGAGGATCGGGGCGTGCGTTAGAGACACCTTCGGTTGTCGAGCGCATCCCGGGCCTCGGTGGTCCGGAGAAGCGCTCGTGCTTCTTGAGTAGGCGGTAGAGGGGCAGGCCCTTCTCACCGAGCCGCGAGATGAAGCGGATCAAGGCGGCGAGGCACCCCAACACCTTCTGCACCCCTTTGAGGTCCCGGATCGGACCCATTCGTTCGAGGGCCGCAACCTTTTCAGGGTTGGCCTCGATTCCCCGCTGGGAGACAATGTATCCTAGGAGCATGCCTCGCGGCACTCCAAAGACACACTTTTCGGGGTTTAATTTGACCCCATTGGCCCGTAGGCAGTTGAATGCGACGCCAAGGTCGCCAACCAGGTCGTCCGCCTTCCTGGTTTTTACGACGATGTCGTCCACGTATGCCTCGACCGTTCGCCCGATGTGATCCCCAAAAACGTGCTGCATGCAACGCTGGTACGTTGCACCCGCGTTCCTGAGGCCAAACGGCATCGTGACGTAGCAGAACGTCCCGAACGGTGTGATGAACGAAGTCGCGAGCTGGTCGGACTCCTTCATCTTTATTTGGTGGTACCCGGAGTAGGCATCGAGGAAGCAAAGCAATTCACACCCAGCCGTTGAATCAACGATCTGATCAATGCGTGGCAAAGGAAAAGGAACTTTAGGACATGCTTTATTAAGACTAGTGTAGTCTATACACATCGACCACTTCCCATTCTTTTTCTTTACAAGCACGGGGTTTGCTAGCCACGTTGGGTGGAACACCTCCTTGATGAATCCGGCCTCGAGAAGCTTCCGCGGCTCCGCTCCGATTGCCGTCGCCGCTCCTCGTCGAAGCGGCGGAGCGGTTTTTGCACGGCGCGGGCATTTGGCAGGATGTCAAGGGAGTGCTCGGCGACTTCCCTCGGGATGCCTGGCATATCCGAGGGGCTCCACGCGAAGATGTCGGCGTTGGCGCGGAGGAAGTCGACGAGCACCACTTCCTATTTGGGGTCGAGGGTGGAGCTGACCCTCAACACCTTGCCCTCGGGGGCTGAAGGGTCGAGGGGGACCCCCTTGGTCTGCTCCGCGGCCTTGAAGGTGCCGACGTGCTTGGCGGCGAAGTCAAGGTCTTCGTTGACCATCTTCTCCAACGTGTTCACCAGCGCTTCATCCAGCACCAGTGCCTCTGTGTGTTCTACGCACTCGACGTCGCAGTCGAATGCGTGCTCGATCGACGAGCCGACGGTGATGACGCCGTTTGGTCCCGACATCTTCATCTTCAGGTAGGTATAATTGGGGACCGCCATGAATTTGGCGTAACAGGGTCGCCCAAGTATAGCGTGGTAGGCCCCCTTGAACCCCAGCACCTCGAAGGTGAGGATCTCCTTGCGGAAGTTCTTTGGGGTGCCAAACCAAGCGGCGGTCAATGCGCCGAGGGGCCGGACACGCTTGCCGGGCGCGATGCCATGGAACGGCTTCGTGCCGGGCCGCAGCTGGTCCAACCCGATCCCCATCAGGCGCAACGTATGCGCGTAGAGGATGTTGAGGCTGCTGCCTCCGTCCATGAGGACCTTCGAGAACCGGGCATTCCCGATGATAGGGTCGACCACCAGCGGGTACTGGCCCGCGTTGGGGACGCGGTTTGGGTGGTCTTCCCGGCTGAATGTGATGGCATCCTCCGACCAATTGAGGAAGGACGGAGGCGCCCTCTCCGTGGCGAGGACCTCATGCCGCTCCTTCTTGCGCTGGCGGGTCGACATGTCGACTGTTGGCCCCCCAAAGATGAGGAACACATTTTCGACGGCGGGGAAGCCGCCTGCGTCGCCATCGCCTCTGTCTTTCTTGGCCTCTGCCTCCTTCGCGGCGGCACGGCCATAGAACTTCTTGAGCATATCGCCTTTGCTCAAGGGTGTGGTTCATCGGGGGTCTTGTGGTAAGGACATGGCTTTTTCGGCATGTCGTCGAACACCCCCGGGCCTCGAGGGGCCGGTCGAGGGCCCCGTCGAGCCGGGTCAACAGCAAGGGCCTCGGCATTGCCGCCGTCGCGCCCCTGCTCGCGCGCCCCACGGTGTGGCTTCTTCCCCTTCTTGCCCCGCTTGTCGTTGCGGTGGGGCTCCTTGGACTTGCTGCCCTCCGCGGGCGCGTCCTCCGAGCGCTTGCCCTTCTTGCCGTCGAAGATCGCCCCCACGGCCTCTTCTCCGGAGGCGAAGCTGGTGGCAATGTCGAACAGCTCGTTGGAGTCCGCAGGCGGGCTGCATCCCAGCTCCCGCACGAGGTCCCGGCACGTGGTGCCCTCGAGGAAGGCGTGCACGATCTCGGACTGCGCCACACTGGGGAGCTCAGTGCAGCGCTTGGAGAAGCGCCATATGAAGTCCCGCAGTGACTCGCCGAGCTTCTGTGTGCAGGAGCGCAGGTCCCACGAATTTCCGGGGCGCACGTATGTGCCCTGAAAGTTGCCCACGAACATGCGGACCAGATTTTCCCAGTTGTGGATCTGGCTGGCGGGCAAGTGCTCGAGCCATGTCCGGGCCGCGTCGCCAAGATGCAGGGGCAAGTTGCGGATGATGACCTCGTCACTGGTGACCCCGCCCAGCTGGCAGGCCAAGCGGTAGTCGTAGAGCCACATGCGGGGTCCGTCTCCCCGTTGTACTTGACGATGGTCGAGGGTTGGCGGAAGCGTTGGGGGAACGCCGCCGCGCGGATGTACCGGCTGAACACACGGGTCCCTGGGGGCTCCGGCGTCGGGGAGCGGTCCTCGCCGCTGTCGTAGCGTCCACCCCGTCGAGGGTGGTAGCCCCTTGCTGCTCGTGCGTCCGCCCTGCTGGTGCGCCTGGCGTTGATGACGTTGCGGGCGTCGCCATCCAGCGCCCTGCGTGCGTCAAGGAGCCGCTCCTTGGCCGGCGTGCGTCCTTGGTCGGCGGGCCGCCCCGCCGGTCCCCCTGCGTGCACCGAGGGTTCGCCTCCTGGTGCAGCTTCGTCGTCCCGCGCATCCCCCTGTTGGCGGATGCGTGAGGCCGAGCTCTCGGCCTGCTGGACGGCCGCTTGCTCGATGAGAGTTTGCACCTCGCGGTGCAGTTCTCGAGCCTCGGGGGTCGAGGGTGCCGACATGGCCCGCAGCAGTGTCGCTGCGTGTTGACGGTGAAAATCCGTCAACCTAGCCATGAGTTTACCTTCGGTGTTGGCATGAGTTTTATACTTTATCCATTGGTACTAACCCCCATGGTATAACAAGTTCACGTGTGCATGTCGGTTTTGGAGTTTAATGTTTATGCAGGGTTTTAGTGTTGAATGCAAGACTTTCGGGATAAGTTCATCAAGCACCTCATGACAAGACCTTGAAGTCCTGAACAAGTCATGCAATGAAGCAAAATTAACTCCAAAAAGCTGGGGACTTGATCCGAGAAGACGACCAACTCCAGGGACCTAACCAGAAAAGTGCTGAATCTTGCAAGACAAGGAGTTGAGTCCAATTCGGAGAGAAACCGACGACATGGACCTACATGCAGAAGGGGGAAGCATCCAGGAAGCAAGGGAACCGACCTCGGGCAAAGGAGCCCACGGGGCGGGGCCTAAATGGGCCCGGGCCGGCCGGCCCCGGTCCGGTCGGCCCGAGCCCATTTTGGGCCCAAACCCGTCGTCCTTTGCCCTAGCCGCCAATCGGGCTATTTATAGTCCCCGACCGAGAGCTACGCGGGGAAGATTTCGTCTTCGAGCCGCCGAGAAGCGAGAGAAGAGAGGGACACCATCTAGGAGAGGAAAGGGTCGAGCTAGTTGACTAGGGTTCCCCTAGCCGACGTGGGAACCTTGCACGGAAGACCACGTCGGAGTTCCCGGAGCTAGAAGCAAGATCAAGGAAGGATCCCGGTGGTGATCTTGTGTATGTATCATTGTTATAGTTGAATTATCAAGTTGAATCTTTTCTCAGCGATCAAGTGTTTCCTCGAAGATTTCGTTTTTCGATCGGCTTTGCTTATTTCAATTCTATTCTCGAGATAGATTACATAGGGTGTTCTTGTAGCCAGTGTGGCTAGAGGTACACGCCGGATCTTCCGAAAGAATCTCGACTTGTCTTTTGACTCGCCCTAAGCTCCCCACATGAATAGGGATACGTTGTGACAGAACGGGGGTCTCGAAAGGCGGATGTTTTCGGATTTGGACGGGAAAACACGATTTAAAGAGGCTTTTATTAAGATTCGATTTGTTACTTCTTCTCTTGCTTGGAACTTCAACAAAAGGCTTACCCCGATCCCTCTAGATCGGTTTATCTACCCAATCTTACTTTGTTTTCTCCGGTTTTTAGTAGATTAGATTCGTTTTGTGTCTTTTACTTAGATGCATTAGGTTCTTTATTGAAGATTGCAGTTATTTGGCTTTAATAGATTAAGTCTTGCGTCACACATTTGTTCCACGGATTCGATACCTTGGGTTCACCACTCGAGGGAAGAAGGGTCCCTTGACTACGATGGGAGACTTGTACGCTTGCGAGTCACGAACGAACTTTGATACAATTATTAACCGTCAACAAGCCCCTTTTTCTGGCGCCGTTGCCGGGGAACAAGTGATCAAGATTTGATTTTTTATTGCTTTATTTGTAATTTTCAGTACTGATTTTGTTTTATTTTTGCATCTATTAAACTTTGATCGTCCTCAAAATACATCTAATCTAGTTTGTCTAACTCTAGTCTTTATAGATTTGTTTTGTTTTCTAGTTTTTTTGCATACTTTGTTTATTGCTAACCCTAACAGGAGATGGACGGCTACCTCTCCAACAAACCCAATAATTTTGTGGATGATCCGGAAAAACTTTACGAGGCTAAGGAGATGCGAAGCACATCAAGCTAAAAAAAGCCGGATTTTGTAGATTCGGAGTCGGAAGACAAAGGATCGCGGGAATCTCCGGAGAATTCACCACCTCAAAGTCCGCGGGAGAACCGACTTCCACCAATGGGTGACCAACCACCGGAAGAACGCAAGATTGGGGAGCTATGCACCCCAGACATCATCGACCTACCAATCTTGAACCTCGAGGAGATCGGAAGACCGTTCGAGATCAAGACCTCAACAATCCGCATGGTGCAACATTCACCCTTCACCGGCAAAGAGGATCCGAACCTTCACCTCCAAGAATTCATTCAACTATGTCAGACTTTCAACATGTATGGGGTGACTCAAGATCAAATGAGGGCAAGGCTTTTTCCGTTTTCACTACTTGGGAAGGCTTTGCAATGGTTCCACTCTCAACCGGCGGAGACGGTGCAAAATTGGAACACGTTGATGAAGGCTTTCATGAAGGAATACTACTCACCGGGTAAAACTCAAAGCTTGCGTAATAAGATTGCCACCTTTGTTCAATATCCTACAGAAACTATCTCGGAGGCATTCGAGCGCTTCAACGAGTACACCCGGGCGGTTCCACATCACAAGTTCCCGAAAGAAGACCTCGTGCAAAAGTTCTATCAAGGACTCACCATGGCGTCAAGTACGATCATCGATGCATCAGCGGGAGGATCTATCATCGAGCTTACACCGACGGAAGCTTTCATGCAATTCAAGAAGGTCGCGGATAATGACACATGGGCGTCATCCGGGCGCCTACACCCTGCTCAACCCATGGGGAACGTCAAAGGAGTCTTGCAAGTGGAGAAGGAAGACATACTTGAAGGCAAGATCGACTCGCTCATGAGGAGGTTGGAGAAGATGGAGATAGAAAAGAAAGAGGCTCAAGACTTGAAGGCCGCCGAAGCAAGGTCCACATGCGAAGAATGTGGAGAGTATGGCCATGTCCGCAAAGATTGTCCGGAGGAAGCCAAAGTGCTCGACTACATGAGGAAGGGAGAATTGCCGAACTTCCGCTACGGGCAAGGTAGGCCTCAATTAAATGCAAGCTCATCTATTCCTAACGCGGTTCCGCTTCGGATACAATTGAAGGAGTTTATGGATGAGCAAGCTAAGATCAACAAGGACACCGTCACCAAGTTCAAGACCATAGACAAGGTGTTGGAGAACATCGATAGCAAAGTGACGGAGGTCGGAAGTTCCAATCATCAAGTGCTCAACATGATGAAGATGCTCGAGACGCAAGTTGGACAACTTGCGGGGCGCCTCACTAATGATGAAGGGAAGCTTCCGGGACAACCCAAATGTCCCGAATCGGCGAAGGCCATTCAAACGCGTTTGGGGAAGGAGACCGAAGATCCGGAACGTTCCGCGGGAGCAAGGAAGCTTAAACCGTCCACCGAGGTGGAAGGAGCTGCTAAAGAGAAGGTTACGGGGATCGTCACCGAGTAACCCGAATTCGAGATGCCGGAGGATGACACGAAGATACCGCAACTCAAGCCACGCTACTTCCGAGGTAAACTTGACAACCACTTTGAGAAGTTTGTGGAAGTTGTGCGTAGACTTAGCATCAACATGCCATTACTAGATGCCCTACAAGTACCTACATATTCTCGTTACTTTAAAGACATACTTGCAAATAAATATGAGAGAGCAACACTCGGGGTAGATCATGTCAAGATGTCCGAGGAGTGTAGTGCAGCTATTGCTTATGGGCTAGAGAAGCAAAAAGACCCCGGTGCCCTACAATTCCATGTTCGGTTGGTTCTTTCAACTTCGAAAAGGCGTTATGCGACCTTGGAGCTAGTGTGAGTGTCATGCCGAGGGATGTGTTCGAGAAGCTACGCCTACCGATGGAGCCTACGGGAATATGTTTGGAGCCGGGTGACAACTCCATTCGCTATCCCTTGGGCATTGTTGAAGATGTACCCGTGAAGATTGGACACCACTTCATCCCGGTCGACTTCGTTGTGCTCGAGATGGGAGAGAGGGAGAAGCCGCCGCTCATCCTAGGGAGGCCGTTCCTCAAGACCGTGGGAGCAACTATTGATGTTGGCAAGGGGGAGATCATGTTCGATATCAACGGAGAGAGGAGTTCCTTCAAGTTCCGTCCAAGGATTGAGGCATGCAACATGATTGGAGTGAAGGGAGAACCAAAACAAACGGAGGGGCTGAAAAAGAAGAAGGAGCCGAAAAAAGTGAACGTAACGAAAATCAAAGAAGGTGTTGCATCCGTCAAGACAAAGGAAGAGAAGCCGCCTGTGAAGACCAAAAAAATGACTAAGCCAACTAAGCCGGAAGTCAAGCCCGCGCCCAAGATGGTGCGGAAGTGGGTACCCAAGATTGCAACGCCCGCAAAGAGCGTTGATCCGGAGTAATCAAGTGAAGAAGTCTAGCTATAGACTATAAACGAAGCGCTAGGCGGGAGGCAACCCGTTTCGTCAAGTCAAGTCAAGAATAAGCTACCGGGAGGACAACCCGATTCTAGGTTTTTCGAGTATTTTTAATAATTTAGTTTTTGAGTTTTACTACGCAAAGACATTAGACTTAGAAGTGGTTGAACAATATTAGAGACATAATTCTTGGTTGAATGTTTGCTTTATCATAAACCCTTTGCATGAACCCTCCTATGTGCTTTTTTGATTCTTTTCTTTTCGAGAAACCCCTCAACCAAATAATTTCAGAACCTTAACTCAACCTTTCACCCTCATTATGGTGCTGAGGTTGGCTTATTTTTCATGCTAAAACCACACGAGTAGAGCCACGATTTTTATTCAAGTGTTATAAAAATTCAGCACGTGGTAGGACTCGCGTGAACTTAGAAATCAAAGCTTTTGGTTGGTTTTAAAAATCTTTATCCTTGGTTTCTCTAGGATTAGAATTTTTCTAAGCCTATTCTAATTTTGTTTTATTCAAAATCTTTCTTATTTAGCCAAAATTAGAACCTAAACCTATGCCCCCATGATCAAGCCGGAAAACGTTCGCTCTCAACCGATGAAAGCAAACTTTACCGGTGAGACCGAAATCGACGTAGTCGAAAAATATTTTCGACTTATATTTGTTTTTAATGGTTTAAAAACTTCTCTAAAATTATGTTTGAGCTCTTGCATGGCTCTGAAAAATATTTTAAATTTCGAATTAGAGGAGTACTTAACCTTAAACACACCTAAATGGAGGCAATCAAGTTTGAATTAATCATGCATGCACCATTGGATTCCCTTTTATCAACTTTCACCAATTCCACATGCTAAGGACAAGCATGGTGGGCAGCAAGTATCAACTTTGTAGGAATTTCATGGTGGCATGTGAAGCAAGTGGAGCTAGGGAGCATGGACATGACCCAAAACATGAAGCATCAAGTGGGAGGACCAATAATTCAAGAAAAGGAGTGGACGAGAGCGTTTGGGCGGTGCAACCCGTGGAGCACGCGGGCGGGGAAAGTTGCGAGGCGAAATGATCGTGCCGGGAGAAAGACGCGCCGAGGAGGAGCCGGAGGAGCCCGGGCCGGCCGGCCCGGCCGGCCGGCCCGCCCTATATAAGGAGCCCCCGGCGCCCGTTTTACGCGAGCAAGCTTCCCTCTCCTTCCCTTGTTTGTGTGTTCAAGTTTGTGTGCTCGGAACCTCTCGTAGACTTAGCCAACCATCCCAAGCTTGATAGCTCAAGAAAAAAAAATCCACATCCTTAATCCACTCAAAGTCCACATCCGAAGCAAAGAGTTTAAGTGCTTAGTTTACCGGTTGCAACCCGGAATTTTAGTTGAAGAAAGAGTGCAGCAACCATGTGGAAGAAGACCACAAGTCTCTTCTCCAAGAAGAAGAGTTCGTCGTCGTCCAAGCCATCATCAACCACGTCTTCGAGGAGGCACTCGGTTTCCGAGTCTCCCCGGAGCATGGAGACGGACACGGCACCACCGAGGGAGGAACGACGCTCTCCTCCTTGGTGGTATGAGAGCTGCGAGAAGCACTTCCATGAGGTTCACCGAACCTCGTGGGCACACGGAGGAGCAGCCCGCGCCACCACGACGATCGACTCGCTCAACCGCACCACCTCCTTACACGCCGACACAATCTTCGTACGGCTTCATCATCTTGTCGGCGGCGGAGGAGGAGAGGCTCGCCAATCTTGAGAAGAGGCTTGTGCCAAACGTCGAGTTCGACGACCAAGCACTCTACACCTTGGGTTTTTGCACCGACATATACTATATGTTGGGGCACCTCGGATGGGTGCAGTTCTCCAACGGAATATCGGTGGACACCCATTTGGGTTACGCCTTGGAAATTTTGATGACTATTGCACCCATCGTTGACGATGATGGGGTGCAAATCTTGTCATTCCGTTTGGAGGGAATCGAGCAAGTGGTTCCCTACGAGCACGTTAGGGAGCTGCTTGGATTCCACAAGGGAGCTCCGGAGAAAGTTGACGTGCCACCCGGCATGTTGGCGGGATTTTGGAACATGATCTCCGGAGAAGCCCATCAACAATGCAATTGCATCCTCAACCCCATTATCCGGATATTTCACTCTTGGATGTGCAAGAGGGTATTAGGGAGTATGAAGGAAACAAAGGTGACCGACACGGAGTTGAAATGGCTATACTCGGCTTTAATTGCCAAGCAGCCAATAGACCCCTCTTACCTCATGATCAACCGTTGGTGTTGTGAAGCAACATCGGGGGCGGGTAATATTGGTTCGGGGTGTTACCTCTCCATGTTGGCCTTTTCCTTGCGACCGGGGATCGCAAGAAACCCCGCTCACCTTTTGCGTGGTACCTCTCTTGGTTTTGAGTATTTGCGGCAAGGCAAATACATTAGTGGAGATGAGAGAGTAGGTTATCGGTTGGCCATTGTAAACCTACCCCTTCCAAATGAGAGGCTTAGGCTTTTCACCGAAGGAAGGGAAGATTGGTTGGAAGAGGGACTACTTGTCCCTGCAAGGAAGAACAAAAGAGGAAGAATCGTAGAGGAGGGAACATCCTCCGCACAAGCGAGTGGAGCACAACCCAATGTGCAACCATTCGGCGGAGTTCCTCCTCCGCCAAGTTATTACGGAGGGTCACAACAACAAGCATGGGGGGTGGTGCACCGGTACCCCCACAAAATTATGTTGTGCCCAACGCTAACTTCGCGGAGTCCTACGCTCATCATCCCCAACCACAACAAAGCATGGCCATTATTGGAGGGTATGCTTCAAGAAATGCTCAAAACATCGCAGCCATCCAATCTAACGCAGCTCAACTCGGTGAAGGCAACGCAAATATTGCCTTTGAACTTGGACGCCTTCACCTTGTGGAGCCAAATCAATTCGACGGAGGAAGCGTCCAACCATATTATGAGCAAGGGTATTATTATCAAGACTATCAGCATCAACCACCGGCGGAGGACTAGAAGATTTAGGAATTTTAGTTTTCTTTTCTTTTCTTTTTCTCTGTAATTTTCAGCTTTTGCTTATGTGTGTTTGCGTAGTATTTTCTGTTTTTATTTAAAATTCAGCAAGCATGTTAGTTTATTTTCAGATTGTATTTCAACCTGATGTCATCATTAATAAAGACACCACCTTGATTTTATCATTGGAAAAGTTACAAAATTCGTGCCATGATGATATATGATTAAAATTGCAGCTTTGTTCATCTTTGTAATTGATTTATGCATGTTTAAGCTAGTGCTCTCTTAAAAATACAGATCTGAATTTATTTAAATGCTAGCTTAATTTTCAGCGGAGGTTATGATTAAAATAAAGACCCATAGTGTTTTATGTGCTCTCAAGTTATGAATAGATTAAAGATGTCTTTTATGCTCAAAAATATCGCTAACCTTGTCACAAATATCGCTTGTGTGTTGCTCAACCTATCCAAAGCCTTATATATATTTGAGTGCATAAACCTTAGTGTACAAGATTTATTTTTGAGTGCGTTATTGCAGGCCATGATTTCTCTGGCCCGAGACTAAGAAGCCGGTCATTCCGTTTTTGCGTATCTATCTTTTTGCTAGCCTCTTATCCGTGCATTGTGTATCCCCGCATCGGAGATCTCACAAACTTCGCCGGATATCCACCCTTAAACCAAAATATCATTTTTTTGTGATTACCTCCTTGACCACAACCTATCGTTGAGAATGGATCATCAATTCAAGGAAGATCGCAAGACGGTGCCAACGTTGAAGATTTCAAGTATCTCTCCTAGGAAAAATATTCCGGTACCTACCTTATTTTTCGCCTCTTTGCTCGAGGACGAGCAACGTCTAAGCATGGGGGAGGAGGTAGGTACGGTGCAGTTTTAGAGTTCAAAGGGGAATATTTAAAAAAAATGATGAAAGAAAAAATCCAGCGATACTCATGACTTTCAAGGTATAAAAAATCAAAACTTCATTGTGGAAGTCATGGGCTGAATATATGACAAGGAAAAAAAATGAATGAATGAAAGAAAGAAAAGAATGAGAAATATGAGAAAGAAAAAAATGTGTGCGTAAAGTAAATTCCCTAAGCTCTCTAAAAGTGCATTCAAGGCTTCAAGTTAAAAAGATCCATTCTCATTTTCCAACCATGTGCAATCCGATAACGAGGACCTCCTTTGTGCCTCGGGATCACTCTTTGCTATTTGCACATGTCCACTCATCTAAAAGTGTGTGTATTTTTCTCTTTCCCCTCCTTGATTTAACATTATTTTCCAATGACCTTTTTGACGAGTCTCGGTAAGACCATGAGAAGCTTGTCTTGTTTTGACAACACCTCATTTATAAAATCTTGTTAGGACTAAACTTTCCCAAAGCTCCATATAAAGCCTACCACATATATATGAGAGGGAAAGGAGTAGAATATATAGGCTTGAGAGACAAGCGAGATGAGAGTTCATGAGCAATGCATGAGATGATTTAAATTTGTGAATTTGGTTTAGCTTTTCTTTATCTCGCTCTTTATTTCAAAAATTCTGAGATCTATTTAAAACTTTGTGAGCATGTTAATACTTGTGGGATAAGCTTAATGAGAATCTACCCTCCGTAGAGATGAAGGCTAGCACATTATGGAACTTCAATGAATTAAAATTTTGAGAGCATTATGTTTTCTCATGTGTAATCAAGTGCAAAGTTTAAACATTGTTTAGCAATGATGATATCCATCGAAGGCTTACTCGAGGACGAGCAAGGTTTAAGCATGGGGGAGATGTTGACGGTGAAAATCCGTCAACCTAGCCATGAGTTTACCTTCGGTGTTGGCATGAGTTTTATACTTTATCCATTGGTACTAACCCCCGTGGTATAACAAGTTCACGTGTGCATGTCGGTTTTGGAGTTTAATGTTTATGCAGGGTTTTAGTGTTGAATGCAAGACTTTCGGGATAAGTTCATCAAGCACCTCATGACAAGACCTTGAAGTCCTGAACAAGTCATGCAATGAAGCAAAATTAACTCCAAAAAAGCCGGGGACTTGATCCGAGAAGACGACAGACTCCAGGGACCTGACCAGAAAAGTGCTGAATCTTGCAAGACAAGGAGTTGAGTCCAATTCGGAGAGAAACCGACGACATGGACCTACATGCAGAAGGGGGAAGCATCCAGGAAGCAAGGGAACCGACCTCGGGCAAAGGAGCCCACGGGCTGGGCCTAAATGGGCCCAGGCCGGCCGGCCCAGTCCGGTCGGCCCAGGCCCATTTTGGGCCCAAACCCGTCGTCGTTTGCCCTAGCCGCCAATCTGGCTATTTATAGTCCCCTGACCGAGAGCTACGCAGGGAAGATTTCGTCTTCGGCCGCCGAGAAGCAAAGAAGAGAGGGACACCATCTAGGAGAGGAGAGGGTCGAGCTAGTTGACTAGGGTTCCCCTAGCAGACGTGGGAACCTTGCACGGAAGACCACGTCGGAGTTCCCGGAGCTAGAAGCAAGATCAAGGAAGGATCCCGGTGGTGATCTTGTGTATGTATCATTGTTATAGTTGAATTATCAAGTTGAATCTTTTCTCAGCGATCAAGTGTTTCCTCGAAGATTTCGTTTTTCGATCGGCTTTGCTTATTTCAATTCTATTCTCGAGATAGATTACATAGGGTGTTCTTGTAGCCGCGGTGGCTAGAGGTACACGCCGGATCTTCCGAAAGAATCTCGACTTGTCTTTTGACTCGCCCTAAGCTCCCCGCATGAATAGGGATACGTTGTGACGAACGGGGGTCTCGAAAGGCGGATGTTTTCGGATTTGGACGGAAACCACGATTTAAAGAGGCTTTTATTAAGATTCGATTTGCTACTTCTTCTCTTGCTTGGAACTTCAACAAAAGGCTTGCCCCGATCCCTCTAGATCGGTTTATCTACCCAATCTTACTTTGTTTTCTCTCGGTTTTTAGTAGATTAGATTCGTTTTGTGTCTTTTACTTAGATGCATTAGGTTCTTTATTGAAGATTGCAGTTATTTGGCTTTAATAGATTAAGTCTTGCGTCACACATTTGTTCCACGGATTCGATACCTTGGGTTCACCACTCGAGGGAAGAAGGGTCCCTTGACTACGACGGGAGACTTGTATGCTTGCGAGTCACGAACGAACTTTGATACAATTATTAACCGTCAACACGGCGGCGATGAGCTTTTGGTTCGCCCGCAGGGGCGCGTCCTCGTTGTCGATGTTGGGGGCGGTGTTGATGCGGTCGCGGACCTGTCGGCCCAGCTCCCGCGCGCGTTCACCGCGCGCAGAGGCTTCCCCTGCCATTGAGGCGCTGAGCAGCCGCACCGTCCGGTATTCCTCCGCCAGCTTGGCCTCGAGCTCGCGGGCTTGGGCTAGCCGCTCGTCGGCGTCGGCCCCCGCGCAGAGCGCTTGGCCCCGCGGCCGGGCGCGTGGCGATCCCCCGGGGCGGGCGTGACTTCCCCCGTCTCCGCGCCCACCGCGCCGGCGGCATTGGCCGGGTCGTTGGTGATGACGGCGTAGCATTCCCGCGCGGGGTCGTAGCTTGTTGACGGTTAATGTTTGTATCAAAGTTCGTTCGTGACTCGCAAGCGTACAAGTCTCCCGTCGTAGTCAAGGGACCCTTCTTCCCTCGAGTGGTGAACCCAAGGTATCGAATCCGTGGAACAAATGTGTGACGCAAGACTTAATCTATTAAAGCCAAATAACTGCAATCTTCAATAAAGAACCAAATGCATCTAAGTAAAAGACACAAAACAGATCTAATCTACTAAAAACCGGAGAAAACAAAGTAAGATTGGGTAGATAAACCGATCTAGAGGGA
Source organism: Cenchrus americanus (assembly GCA_947561735.1). Lineage (NCBI taxonomy): Eukaryota > Viridiplantae > Streptophyta > Magnoliopsida > Poales > Poaceae > Cenchrus > Cenchrus americanus. The sequence continues at coordinate 251,834,407 of OX387239.1, read as the reverse complement.
TCGGGGTAAGCCTTTTGTTGAAGTTCCAAGAAAGAGAAGAAGTAACAAATCGAATCTTAATAAAAGCCTCTTTATATCGTGGTTTCCCGTCCAAATCCGAAAACATCCGCCTTTCGAGACCCCCCGTTCGTCACAACGTATCCCTATTCATGCGGGGAGCTTAGGGCGAGTCAAAAGACAAGTCGAGATTCTTTCGGAAGATCCGTGTGTACCTCTAGCCACCGCGGCTACAAGAACACCCTATGTAATCTATCTCGAGAATAGAATTGGAATAAGCAAAGCCGATCGAAAAACGAAATCTTCGAGGAAACACTTGATCGCCGAGAAAAGATTTAACTTGATAATTCAACTATAACAATGATACATACACAAGATCACCACCGGATCCTTCCTTGATCTTGCTTCTAGCTCGGAACTCCGACGTGGTCTTCCTTGCAAGGTTCCCACGTCGGCTAGGGCAACCCTAGTCAACTAGCTCGACCCTCTCCTCTCCTAGATGGTGTCCCTCTCTTCTCTCGCTTCTCGGCGGCCGAAGACGAAATCTTCTCTCCGTGGCTCTCGGTCGGGGGACTATAAATAGCCCGATTGGCGGCTAGGGCAAAGGACGACGGGTTTGGGCCCAAAATGGGCTCCGGGCCGACCGGACCCCAGGCCGGCCGGCCCGGGCCCATTTAGGCCCGGCCCACGGGCTCCTTTGCCCGAGGTTGGTTCCCTTGCTTCCCGGATGCTTCCCCCTTCTCGCATGTAGGTCCATGTCGTCGGTTTCTCTCCGAATTGGACTCAACTCCTTGTCTTGCAAGATTCAACACTTTTCCGGTCGGGTCCCCGGAGTCCGTCGTCTTCTCGGATCAAGTCCCCGACTTCTTGGAGTTAATATTGCTTCATTGCATGACTTGTTCAGGACTTCAAGGTCTTGTCATGAGGTGCTTGATGAACTTATCCCAAAAGTCTTGCATTCAACACTAAAACCCTGCATAAACATTAAACTCCAAAAACGACATGCACACGTGAACTTGTTATACCACTGGGGTTAGTACCAATGGATAAGGTATAAAATTCATGCCAACACCGAAGGTAAACTCATGGCTAGGTTGACGGATTTTCACCGTCAACATCTCCCCCATGCTTAAACCTTGCTCGTCCTCGAGTAAGCCTTCGATGGATATCATCATTGCTAAACAATGTTTAAACTTTGCACTTGATTACACATGAGGAAACATAATGCTCTCAAAATTTTAATTTATTAAAGTTCCATAATGTGCTAGCCTTCATCTCCACGGAGGGTAGATTCTTATTAAGCTTATCCCACAAGTATTAATATGCTCAAAAAATTTTAAATGGATCTCAGAATTTTTGAAATGAAGAACGAGATAAGAAAAGCTAAACCAAATTCACAAATTTAAATCATCTCGTGTATTGCTCATAAACTCTCATCTCACTTGTCTCTCAAACCTATATATTCTACTCCCTTCCCTCTCATATATATGTGGTAGGCTTTATATGGAGCTTTGGGAAAGTTTAGTCCTAACAAGAATTTATAAATGAGGTGTTGTCAAAACAAGACAAGCTTCTCATGGTCTTACCGAGACTCGTCAAAAAGGTCATTGGAAATTAATGTTAAATCAAGGAGGGGAAAGAGAAAAATACACACACTTTAGATGAGTGGACATGTGCAAATGGCAAAGAGTGATCCCAAGGCACAAGAGAAGTCCTCGTTATCGGATTGCACATGGTTGGAAAATGAGAATGGATCTTTTTATCTTGAAGCCTTAAATGTACTCTTAGAGAACCGGGGAGTTCACTTTACGCACAAATATATTTTTTTCCTTTCTTATATTTCTAATTCTTTTCTTTCTTTCATTCATTCATCTTTTTTTTTTCTTTCCTCGTCATTTATTCAGTCCATGACTTTCACAACGAAGTTTTGATTTTTTTATACCTTGAAAGTCATGAATATCACTGGATTTTTTTCTTTCATCATTATATATTTTTTTAAAAACACTCCCTTTTGAACTCTAAAACTGCACAGTAACTACCTCCTCCCCCATGCTTAGATGTTGCTCGTCCTCGAGCAAAGAGGCGAAAAATAAGGTAGGTACCGAAATCTTCAACGTTGGCACCGTCTTGCGATCTTCCTTGAATTGATGATCCATCCTCAATGATAAGTTGTGGTCAAGGAGGTAATCACAAAAAGATGATATTTGGTTTAAGGGTGGATATCCGGCGAAGTTTGTGAGATCACCGATGCGGGGATACACAATGCACGGATAAAAGGCTAGCAAAAAGATAGATACGCAAAAACGGAATGACCAGCTTCTTAGTCTCGGGCCAGAGAAATCATGGCCTGCAATAACTCACTCAAAAATAAATCTTGTACACTAAGGTTCATGCACTCAAATATATATAAGGCTTTGGATAGGTTGAGCAACACACAAGTGATATTTGTGGCAAGATTAGCAATATTTTTGAGCATAAAAGACATCTTCAATCTATTCATAACTTGAGAGCACATAAAACACTATGGGTCTTTATTTTAATCATAACCTCCGCTGAAAATTAAGCTAGCATTTAAATAAATTCAGATCTGCATTTTTAAGAGAGCACTAGCTTAAACATGCATAAATCAACTACAAAGATGAACAAAGCTGCAATTTTAATCATACATCATCATGGCACGAATTTTGTAACTTTTCCAATGATATAATCAAGGTGGTGACTTTATTAATGGTTATATCAAGTTGAAATACTCACTGAAAATAAACAAACATGCTTGCTGAAATTTAAATAAAAACAGAAAAATACTACGCAAACACACATAAGCAAAAGCTGAAAATTATAGAGAAAAAGAGAAGAAAAGAAAACTAAAGTTCCTAAATCTTCTAGTCCTCCGCCGGTGGTTGATGTTGGTAGTCTTGATAATAATACCCTTGCTCATAATATGAATGAACGCTTCCTCCGTCGAATTGATTTGGCTCCACAAGGTGAAGGCGTCCAAGTTCAAAGGCAATATTTGCGTTGCCTTCACCGAGTTGAGCTGCGTTGGATTGGATGGCTGCGATATTTTGAGCATTTCTTGCAGCATACCCTCCAATAATAGCCATGCTTTGTTGTGGTTGGGGATGATGAGCGTAGGACTCCGCGAAGTTAGCGTTGGGCACAACATAATTTTGTGGGGGTACCGGTGCACCACCCCCCATGCTTGTTGTTGAGACCCTCCGTAATAACTTGGCGGAGGAGGAACTCCGCCGAATGGTTGCACATTGGGTTGTGCTCCACTCGCTTGTGCGGAGGATGTTCCCTCCTCTACGATTCTTCCTCTTTTGTTCTTCCTTGCAGGGACAAGTAGTCCCTCTTCCAACCAATCTTCCCTTCCTTCGGTGAAAAGCCTAAGCCTCTCCTCCGGAAGGGGGAGGTTCACAATGGCCAATCGATAACCTCTTCTCTCGTCTCCACTAATGTACTTGCCTTGCCGCAAGTACTCAAAACCGAGAGAGGTACCACGCAAAAGGTGAGCGGGGTTTCTTGCGATCCCCGGTCGCAAGGAAAAGGCCAACATGGAGAGGTAACACCCCGAACCAATATCACCAGCCCCGATGTTGCTTCACAACACCAACGGTTGATCATGAGGTAAGAGGGGTCAATTGGCTGCCCCGGCAATTAAAGCCGAGTATAGCCAATTCAATTCCGTGTCTGGTCACCTTTGTTTCCCTCATCCTCCCCAATACCCTCTTGCACATCCAAGAGTGAAATATCCGGATAATGGGGTTGCGGATGCATTTGCGTTGTTGATGGGCATCTCCGGAGATCATGCCCCAAAATTCCGCCAACATGCCGGGAGGCACGTCAACTTTCTCCGAGCTCCCTTGTGGAATCCAAGCAGCTCCCTAACGTGCTCGTAGGGAACCACTTGCTCGATTCCCTCCAACCGGAATGACAAGCTTTGCACCCCATCATCATCAACGATGGGTGCAATAGTCATTAAAATTTCCAAGGCGTAACCCAAGTGGGTATCCACCGATATTCCGTTGGAGAACTGAACCCACCCGAGGTGCCCCAACATGTAGTATATGTCGGTGCGAAAACCCAAGGTGTGTAGTGCTTGGTCGTCGAACTCGACGTTTGGCACAAGCCTCTTCTCAAGATTTGCGAGCCTATCCTCCTCCTCCGCCGACAAGATGATGAAGCCGTACGAAGATTGTGTCGGGGTGTAAGGAGGTGGTGCGGTTGAGCGAGTCGATCGTCGTGGTGGCGCGGGCTGCTCCTCCGTGTGCCCACGAGGTTCGGTGAACCTCATGGAAGTGCTTCTCGCAGCCCTCATACCACCAAGGAGGAGAGCGTCGTTCCTCCTCGGTGGTGCCGTGTCCGTCTCCATGCTCCGGGGAGACTCGGAAACCGAGTGCCTCCTCGAAGACGTGGTTGATGACGGCTTGGACGACGATGAACTCTTCTTCTTGGAGAAGAGACTTGTGGTCTTCTTCCACATGGTTGCTGCACTCTTTCTTCAACTAAAAATCCGGGTTGCAACCGGTAAACTAGGCACTTAAACTTTTTGCTTCGGATGTGGACTTTGAGTGGATTTAAGGATGTGGATTTTTCTTGAGCTATCAAGCTTGGGATGGTTGGCTAAGTCTACGGAGGTTCTGAGCACACAAACTTGAACACACTAACAAAGGAAGGAGAGGGAAGCCCGCTGCGGAAGACGGGCGCCGGGGGGGCCGGTTTTATAGGGCAGGCCGGCCGGCCGGCTCGGGCCGGCCGGCCCGGGGTCCTCCGGCTCCTCCTCGGCGCGTCTTTCTCCCGAAGCACGATCATTTCGCCTCCGCAACTTTCCCCGCCCGCGTGCTCCACGAGTTGCACCGCCCAAACGCTCTCGTCCACTCCTTTTCTTGAATTATTGGTCCTCCCACTTGATGCTCCATGCTTTGGGTCATGTCCATGCTCCCTAGCTCCACTTGCTTCACATGCCACCATGAAAATCCTGCAAAGTTGATGCTTGCTGCCCACCATGCTTGTCCTTTGCATGTGGAATTGGTGAAAGTTGATAAAAGGGAATCCAATGGTGCATGCATGATTAATTCAAACTTGATTGCTTCCATTTAGGTGTGTTTAAGGTTAAGCACTCCTCTAATTCGAATTTTAAAATATTTTTCAGAGCCATGCAAGAGCTCAAGCATAATTTTAGAGAAGTTTTTAAACCATTAAAAACAAATGTAAGTCGAAAATATTTTTCGACTACGTCGATTTTGGTCTCACCGGTAAAGTTTGCTTTCATCGGTTGAGAGCGAACGTTTTCCCGCTTGATCATGGGGGCATAGGTTTAGGTTCTAATTTTGGCTAAATAAGAAAGATTTTGAATAAAACAAAATTAGAATAGGCTTAGAAAAATTCTAATCCTAGAGAAACCAAGGATAAAGATTTTTAAAACCAACCAAAAGCTTCGATTTCTAGGTTCACGCGAGTCCTACCACGTGCTGAATTTTTATAACACTTGAATATAAATCGTGGCTCTACTCGTGTGGTTTTAGCATGAAAAATAAGCCAACCTCAGCACCATAATGAGGGTGAAAGGTTGAGCTAAGGTTCTGAAATTATTTGGTTGAGGGGTTTCTCGAAAAGAAAAGAATCAAACAAGCACATAGGAGGGTTCATGCAAAGGGTTTATGATAAAGCAAACATTCAATCAAGAATTAAGTCTCTAATATTGTTCAAACACTTCTAAGTCTAATGTCTTTGCGTAATAAAACTCAAAAACTAAATTATTAAAAAATACTCGAAAAACCTGGAATCGGGTTGTCCTCCCGGTAGCTTATTCTTGACTCGACTTGACGAAACGGGTTGCCTCCCGCCTAGCGCTTCGTTTATAGTCTATAGCTAGACTTCTTCACTTGATCACTCTGGATCAACGCTCTTTGCGGGCGTTGCAATCTTGGGTACCCACTTCCGCACCATCTTGGGCGCGGGCTTGTCTTTTGGCTTGGTCGTCTTAGTCATTTTTTTGGTCTTCACAGCGGCTTCTCTTCCTTTGTCTTGACGGATGCAACACCTTCTTTAATTTTCGTTACGTTCACTTTTTTCGGCTCCTTCTTCTTTTTCAGCCCCTCCGTTTGTTTTGGTTCTCCCTTCACTCCAATCATGTTGCATGCCTCAATCCTTGGGCGGAACTTGAAGGAACTCCTTTCTCCGTTGATATCGAACATGATCTCCCCCTTGCCAACATCAATAGTTGCTCCCACGGTCTTGAGGAACGGCCTCCCTAGGATGAGCGGCGGCTTCTCCCTCTCTCCCATCTCGAGCACAACGAAGTCGATGGGGATGAAGTGGTGTCCAATCTTCACGGGTACATCTTGAGCAATGCCCAAGGGAAAGCGAATGGAGTTGTCTCCCAACTCCAAACATATTCCCGTAGGCTCCATCGGTAGGCGTAGCTTCTCGAACACATCCCTCGGCATGACACTCACACTAGCTCCAAGGTCGCATAACGCCTTCTCGAAGCTGAAAGAACCAACTGAACATGGAATTGTAGGGCACCCGGGGTCTTTTTGCTTCTCTAGCCCATAAGCAATAGCTGCACTACACTCCTCGGACATTTTGACATGATCTACCCCGAGTGTTGCTATCTCATATTTATTTGCAAGTATGTCTCTAAAGTAACGAGAAAATATAGGTACTTGTAGGGCATCTAGTAATGGCATGTTGATGCTAAGTCTACGCACAACTTCCACAAACTTCTCAAAGTGGTTGTCAAGTTTACCTCGGAAGTAGCGTGGCTTAAGCTGCGGTATCCTCGTGTCATCCTCCGGCATCTCGAATTCGGGTTCCTCGGTGACGATCCCCGTAACCTTCTCTTTAGCAACTCCTTCCACCTCGGTGGACGGTTTCGCCTTCCTTGCTCCCGCGAACGTTCCGATCTTCGGTCTCCTTCCCCGAACGCGTTTGAATGGCCTTCGCCGATTCGGGACATTTGGGTTGTCCCGGAAGCTTCCCTTCATCGTTAGTGAGGCGCCCCGCAAGTTGTCCAACTTGCGTCTCGAGCATCTTCATCATGTTGAGCACTTGATGATTGGAACTTCCGACCTCCGACACTTTGCTATCGATGTTCTCCAACACCTTGTCTATGGTCTTGAACTTGGTGACGGTGTCCTTGTTGATCTTAGCTTGCTCATCCATGAACTCCTTCAATTGTATCCGAAGTGGAACCGCGTTAGGAATAGATGAGCTTGCATTAAATTGAGGCCTACCTTGCCCGTAGCGGAAGTTCGGCAATTCTCCCTTCCTCATGTAGTCGAGCACTTTGGCTTCCTCCGACAATCTTTGCGGACATGGCCATACTCTCCACATTCTTCGCATGTGGACCTTGCTTCGGCGGCCTTCAAGTCTTGAGCCTCTTTCTTTTCTATCTCCATCTTCTCCAACCTCCTCATGAGCGAGTCGATCTTGCCTTCAAGTATGTCTTCCTTCTCCACTTGCAAGACTCCTTTGACGTTCCCCATGAGTTGAGCCGGATGTAGGCGCCGGACGACGCCCACGTATCATTATCCGCGACCTTCTTGAATAACGTGAAAGCTTCCGCTCGGTGTAAGCTCGATGATAGATCCTCCCTCGATGCATCGATGATCGTCCTTGACGCCATGGTGAGTCCTTGATAGAACTTTTGCACGAGGTCTTCTTTCGGGAACTTGTGATGTGGAACCGCCCGGTGTACTCGTTGAAGCGCTCGAATGCCTCCGAGATAGTTTCGTAGGATATTGAACAAAGGTGGCAATCTTATTACGCAAGCTTTGAGTTTTACCCGGTGAGTAGTATTCCTTCATGAAAGCCTTCATCAACGTGTTCCAATTTTGCACCGTCTCCGCCGGTTGAGAGTGGAACCATTGCAAAGCCTTCCCGAGTAGTGAAAACGGAAAAAGCCTTGCCCTCATTTGATCTTGAGTCACCCCATCCATGTTGAAAGTCTGACATAGTTGAATGAATGCTTGGAGGTGAAGGTTCGGATCTTCTTTGCCGGTGAAGGGTGAATGTTGCACCATGCGGATTGTTGAGGTCTTGATCTCGAACGGTCTTCCGATCTCCTCGAGGTTCAAGATTGGTAGGTCGATGATGTCTGGGGTGCATAGCTACCCAATCTTGCGTTCTTCCGGTGGTTGGTCACCCATTGGTGGAGGTCGATTCTCCCGCGGACTTTGAGGTGGTGAATTCTCCGGAGATTCCTGCGATCCTTCGTCTTCCGACTCCGAATCTACAAAATCCAGCTTTTTAGCTTGATGTGCTTCGCGTCTCCTTAGCCTGTAAAGTTTTTCTGGATCATCCACAAAATTATTGGGTTTGTTGGAGAGGTAGCCGTCCATCTTCTGTTAGGGTTAGCAATAAACAAAGTATGCAGAAAAAACTAGAAAACAAAACAAATCTATAAAGACTAGAGTTAGACAAACTAGATTAGATGTATTTTGAGGATGATTGAAGTTAAGTAGATGCAAAAATAAAATAAAATCAGTACTGAAAATTACAAAAAAAAAGCAATAAAAAATCAAATCTTGATCACTTGTTCCCCGGCAACGGCGCCAGAAAAAGGGGCTTGTTGACGGTTAATGTTTGTATCAAAGTTCGTTCGTGACTCGCAAGCGTACAAGTCTCCCGTCGTAGTCAAGGGACCCTTCTTCCCTCGAGTGGTGAACCCAAGGTATCGAATCCGTGGAACAAATGTGTGACGCAAGACTTAATCTATTAAAGCCAAATAACTGCAATCTTCAATAAAGAACCAAATGCATCTAAGTAAAAGACACAAAACAGATCTAATCTACTAAAAACCGGAGAAAACAAAGTAAGATTGGGTAGATAAACCGATCTAGAGGGATCGGGGTAAGCCTTTTGTTGAAGTTCCAAGCAAGAGAAGAAGTAACAAATCGAATCTTAATAAAAGCCTCTTTAAATCGTGGTTTCGCGTCCAAATCCGAAAACATCCGCCTTTCGAGACCCCCGTTCGTCACAACGTATCCCTATTCATGCGGGGAGCTTAGGGCGAGTCAAAAGACAAGTCGAGATTCTTTCGGAAGATCCGTGTGTACCTCTAGCCACCGCGGCTACAAGAACACCCTATGTAATCTATCTCGAGAATAGAATTGGAATAAGCAAAGCCGATCGAAAAACGAAATCTTCGAGGAAACACTTGATCGCTGAGAAAAGATTCAACTTGATAATTCAACTATAACAATGATACATACACAAGATCACCACCGGGATCCTTCCTTGATCTTGCTTCTAGCTCGGGAACTCCGACGTGGTCTTCCTTGCAAGGTTCCCACGTCGGCTAGGGCAACCCTAGTCAACTAGCTCGACCCTCTCCTCTCCTAGATGGTGTCCCTCTCTTCTCTCGCTTCTCGGCGGCCGAAGACGAAATCTTCTCTCCGTGGCTCGGTCGGGGGACTATAAATAGCCCGATTCGCATGTAGGTCCATGTCATCGGTTTCTCTCCGAATTGGACTCAACTCCTTGTCTTGCAAGATTCAAGGCACTTTTCCGGTCGTGGTCCCCGGAGTCTGTCGTCTTCTCGGATCAAGTCCCCGACTTCTTGGAGTTAATATTGCTTCATTGCATGACTTGTTCAGGACTTCAAGGTCTTGTCATGAGGTGCTTGATGAACTTATCCCAAAAGTCTTGCATTCAACACTAAAACCCTGCATAAACATTAAACTCCAAAAACGACATGCACACGTGAACTTGTTATACCACGGGGGTTAGTACCAATGGATAAGGTATAAAACTCATGCCAACACCGAAGGTAAACTCATGGCTAGGTTGACGGATTTTCACCGTCAACATAGCTCCCGGTGCTGGAGTCGTCGGAGCAGCCGAACCAGTAGTCCGTAGCGTCGAAGAAACGACGGAACACAACTGGGCCTGGCACGCCGGAGAAGTCCCACTTTGCGTATCCGTGGCGGTTGGCGGGTGGCAACGCGTCGATGGAACCCAGGGACAACTCGTCCCCTGCTGAGGCGCCGGGGTCCCTGGCGACGAAGACGTGACCGCCAGGCGGAACCCTGCGCATCGTGGTGTTGATGTTGGCGTTGTAGGCCGTTGTAGGCCGTGCCTGCGGGCGCCTGCGCCGTGGTGGTACGTGCGGCGGGGGCCGGAGCTGACCTGGCCTGGCGCCGCGCACGAAGCTCCTCACGGTTGGTGAGGCGCATGAGATAGCCGTTCCCCATGGCCTGAAAGTTCAGGTCCCCGAAGCGAATTTCGAACCCGGCTGGGAGGGGGTCCGAGCTACCCATGCAGTAGCGTGTACCACGGTACTCAGTGCGGATCACCATGGAGGGAGTTGACGGAATGACCTTAGGCGCTCGATTGCCCCACAGTGGGCGCCAACTGTCGGTGCGGAATATGGTCCCGACACTAACCAGTAGAAAGCGCCGAGGTCTATCCCTCAATGGTCGATGCTAAGCAATGAAAGACACGGGATTTATCCTGGTTCCGGCCGAGGGGGCCGTACATCCAGCAGTGGTGTGCTCAAGGCACTATATTGCTCAGCACCGGGGGTGCCTGTAGTGGGGCTGCTACAAGCAAGGCGGGAGAGGAAGCATGGCTTCCAAGTCCCTGGAGGAGTGGCTGAAGATATTGTGGGAGAATTGGGGAATGAGTACATGGTGTGTTGTGTGCTATCTGTCTGTCTCTCCCCCCCCCCCCCCCCCCCCCCCGCGCGGTCGGGGGTTCGCCCCCCTTTTATAGATCAAGGGGGAGGCGGATTACATGCGCGCCGCGCTATCTAGCTACGTGGGGAAGTGCGACGTGCTATGCTGTAGAGTGGGCGGCCGTCCGGACGATCTTTGCGGCGATCTGGCCATCATGGTCTACCTTGTACCCGAACAGTGGCGGTTCGAGGGTTGAAGGGCAGCGGATGGTGGCAACGCCTTCTGATAGGCTCGAGGGAGGTGCTGACGTTGGCCCGTACGGAGTACAGGAGTAGGTAGAACGGCGTCCCTTCCCGACATGCTTCACAGTGCTGGAGTTGTTGCTACAGCGCCTGGCGTGCGCCTGCACGCGCGGGGACGGCGGCCACGGCGTTACGATGGCGGGGATGGTGTTCCACCGGCCTAGCGCCTCCACCTAACCCTGTAGGGTCACAAGAAAGTGAATCGAGGGTGCAACCGGCCCCCCTTCGAGGGCTCGGTGCGTTAGCCGTACTGGAGCAGGCGCACGGCGTCACGGGACTGACACCGGCCGCGCTGCACAGTCCCTCCCAACAGTGACGGGGATGGGCTCCTCCCTGGGGAGTTGGTGCGGCGGCACCGGGCGCGAGCCCCGGCGCATGATGGCGCCGTCCTGCCGGTGTCAGGGTGTTAAATGCCCGTGTACGGGGGCCGGCGCACGAGTGAGGGGCGCCCTCGAGCGTGGCGGACCTCGGCCGAGGGCGAGACGTACCCTCGAGCGAGGCGGAGCCCGCTCGAGGGAAGTGCTACCCCTCGAACGGGGCGGAGCCCGCCCGAGGGGGCGCGCATCCTCGAGCGAGGCAGAGCATGCTCGAGGGGATCTCTAAGAGGGCCGCCTTGACGGGCCGTCAGGGTCCCTACGGCGTGGGCCGTTTCCTGCATGGTTAAGCAAATTGTGTTTTGGCTTTGTTGCGGGTTTTAAGTGAGGATTTCCCCGTTGTTTAAGGGGACCCCTAGGGCTGTCCCCGACAAAATCAGCTAGGAAAGCAGAGCAATCAGCACAATCAACTTCATCAGAAACCACAGAGCTTGCCTTAAGAGAATCAATTTCGAGCTTGCCATCAAGAACCTGTGTTTCTAGCTCAGCCACTCTAGTTCTAGCATCTTCAAGCAAAGCTCTAAGCTCCTTCCTAAGCTTCTTAGCCTCTTTAAGCATGTGATCACGATTATCAAGCAAGTCAACCAACTCCTCATTCGCCTTGCGCAAAGAAGAGAGCTCATCACATACCTCATCCTCGAAATCTAAGTTCGAAGCGTCCTTCTGGCTTTTATTGCTGCTGGAGCTGCGAGCCATGCCGCAGAAGTCGTCCTTGAGGCTTAGACCCATCACACAAAGGCCGTTGAGATACTTGCCGAGGTTCTTCTTCCTCTTCTTCTTGTCGTCCTCCTCGCCTTCATCACTCGAGCTTGAAGACGTGTCCTCAGAGTCGGACTCGATGTCGCTCGATCTCTTCATCTTTTCTCGAGACCGCGTCTTCTTCCCATGTCCATGATCCTTCTTCTTGAACTTCTTCTTCTTGTCCTTGAACTTGTGCTTGTCGTGGTTGTTCACCTTCGGACACTCGGCGAAAAAGTGTTCGGTCTTGCCGCACTTGGAACACGTCCTCGAGTTCCTCCTCGTGTTCACCCGGTTCTCGTGCATCCTCTTGAATCGCCTGGTCAGCAGCGCCAGCTCATCCTCTCTGAGCACGTCGAACTCCTCATCTGGAAAAGGCATCAAAGAGGACAAGGAGAACATCCTGGTGGATGGGTTAGCGTTAGATTTTCCTTTCGAGCCACAGATGAGGGCGAGACTATGAGAGTCAGTCGGGCCCTCAATCTTGGCTGTCATGCCCCGATCCACCTCAGCCGAATTGAGCTTCGAGAACAACTCGTTCACAGTCAAAGTGTCATACTTCTCCAACTCTACAATGGCCTCGAACTTTCCGCCCCAAACCGTACGATCCAGCGAGTGTAAGAGCTTGACGGCTCTATCATGATCATCATACGGGAGCACGTCCACATTGGCCCTCATGTTGTTCACCATAGCCGTAAACCTCTGAAACAAGGCATCAATGGACTCACCAGGGAGATGAGTGAAGTTCTCGTACTCTCTCCAGTAGGTCGCATACATCCGAGCCTGAACTTGGGCATTCCCAACATGAGCTTGCTTCAACACCGACCAGATTCTACATGACAAGTGCTCGTTGTGCAACCGATCGAATTCAGGCTAACACAAAGCACGAAACAAGTAATCGACCGCCTTGTTGTTGGTGTCAAACATGTCCCTCGATCCTAGAGCAAGGAAGTTCATCGGCTGGACATAGCCTGTGTCCACCGTGACATCCCAAAGGATCTGACCCTTTCCGCAAAGGAACGCCGCCATCCGCTTACTTCACATCTGGTAGTTCTTTCCATCAAAGTGTGGAGGACCCGAACCCCGTTCCTAGTACACCATCCTTGGATCTTACACTGGTTAGAGTCAATCAAGACCATAACCTACTTTGATACCACTTGAAGGACCGAAGCGGCGAACCGGAGAGGGGGGGAGTGAATGGGAGCCGATAAAAAATCTATTCAAGAATTCGGCCTATGAACCCGATTTCACTCGTGCACCTCCACAAGCTTCTCTTGCCAAGCCCATGCAGTCACCGAAGTGCTACTGGACCTAGGAGCAAGACCCAAACAGCAACCACACGAAACACATAGCGGAAACACACACGACAAGGCTGCTGGCACATAAACCGGTCAGGCCGGTTTCTGAAACAAGTCAGACCGCTTCTGTTGGACTAAGCCTCACGCAGGCAGGGGAAACCGGTCAGACCGGTTTGGCAAACCGGTCAGGCCGGTTTTGTCCAGAAACTCCCCAAAAACTCCCAGAGACCCAAAACACCTCAAGAGCCATTCCACCTCTGAACAAAAGAAGTCATAGCACTACAAGGACTCCCTTGCTCAAAAACCCTTCTCCACAGCCCACAGGGCGAAATCGGTCAGACCGGTTTGGGAAACGGATCAAGCCGGTTTTGGCGTGGACAGTCGGGAAGAACACAGCCCGCAGGAAAAACTCAAAACTCCAAGCGATCGATCTCCCGAATCATTCCACGAATCAAAGTGAGACTTTGGGGATAATTGGGGCACCTCGTGGGCTACCTTTGGATAGAAGCTCGGTCCCCAAAACCCACTCAATCAAGAGGAATCGGAAGTCAACCCTCAAGAACACCTCCCATGGAAACCACCGAAAACATCCAAATCGAAGCCGTTTCGGAGGGTTTGTTGGATCAAGATCACCAAGCAAAGAGACACAAGGTCCTCATATGTGACATCCAACAAGAATCCCTCAAAGAAACGCCCCCAAATCTTCCCCACGGAAATCCCATGAAAAGACCCCGAAAATCACCAAAAGGAAAAACGGGAGGAACACAACCAAGCCTTGAGGAACCACGCTGAATCATCTATACATACCAAAGAGGTTCATACAAGGTCTAGTTTGCCGCCTGATCATCCATCCCTCTCACAAGATCTCACCATGAAGCTCTCAAGCTAGTCCTAGAAATCCTAAGGAAAATAGGAAGAGGAAAATAGCAAAACGAAATGAGCTAGGGTTCCAAGAGTTGGCCGCCATCCTCTCACCTCTTGGGTTATATGGAGGCAAGCCTAAAGTCTAAAATGCCCCTAAAGCCTAAACTAAGATACACGCCCACCAAGGGCACTTTGGGAATTTATCTTCGTAGCACCATCGGACGGATGCCCGGCGACCGCACTTTGCGTAGCCTCGACGCAAGCCTTGCGATCCCGACACGTTTCCCCCGCCTTGAAGCTTCCGGCGCCATGCGACCCCAAACCGGTCGGACCGGTTCTCCAAACCGCTCAGGCCGGTTTTGGCCTGACAGCCACGCCTAGTCTTCGGCCTCGGCTTTGTGGCTCAGCCGAGTAACCCGATGGTTTTCTGGTGAACCACCGCAAACCCCGCGAACTTGATGTAGCCTCCGCCAATCACCACTCATGACTTGGCTCCCAAGAAGTCCCAGCTCGACCTTGGTTTTGTGGCTCAACCAAGAAACCATCCACCTACTTCATCTTGCTGTTCTTGCCACCATGTGGCCCGCACTTGACCCCACTGGCCACCGGGTCCCTCAAACGCAGCCTACTTGTATTCTCCACACCTGGAGGCCTCACCGGCAATGACATTTCACGCTTGTTTTTCACCTGCACCTGCAATACTTAGCCAAGAATGAGTCCACACAACGTTGTCAATCACTGATCACACCAGGAAGCGATCATCCACCAGTCCTCGAACCACACATGTCCCTCAGAGGGGCACAAAGGGAAGTAAAAAGAGTTACAGTGCTTGACAGCTGGCACGTCCCATCATACGTCGCTGACCGTCGGGGCGCATTGAAGCTGAGTTGTGGTGCCTTGTCGGGGAAGCCTCTGAGGACCGGAGTGTCCGAGCACCAGTGGATGGTCGCTCCTGGCTGTGATGAGTGATTGACAACGTAGTGTGGACTGACTCTTGGCCAACTATTGTAGGTGCAGGTTGCGGCTTGATTTGCATTGGTGCAGATGAAGAGTGGGCGCGAAAGGTCTATGCCTTGCGGGGCCTCCGAGGAGGAAGAGACAAGTAGGCCTGACTCGGGGGACCTGTTGGCCAGTGGGGTCATGTGCGGGCCGCATGGTGGCAAGAAAAGCAAGACGAAGTCGTCGACCGGAGTCGGTGCAGAGCAGCGGCTCACGGCCCCGAGCTGACGCATGCGGGGTTTGCGGCGGTTCACCGTAAAACCGGTCGGGTGTACATGGTTGAGCCACAAAACCAAGACCGGAGGCTCGGCGGGTGGAGACGGGATCCGGGCGCGCCGAGAAGCTTCGATGCCAGCGGACGCGTGGCGGGATCGAAGGGCTTGCGTCGGGAGGATGCGGTCTGCGGCAACGGTGTGGCCGTGCGATGAAGAGGAGTGCTACATGACCTATTTGCCCCTGAGGTGTTGTATCACAGCTTAAGTGCTAGGGGTAGTGTGGTCTTTTGCCTGGCCCGGAGGGGACTCATATATATTAGCTCTAGGGTTTCCAGGAAAACTATCCATCTGGATTGCTTCTCATTTTCTTGCTCGCTAGGGTTAGATTTTTCCTCCGTTTGTAAAGAATCTGAGCTCCGAGTGAATGGAAGCTTTCATGGTTGCGTCGATTCCCGGTTTGTAGCTCGTTGGATTTTCATGTCTTTTTCGAGCTATTTTCGTCGGTTTTTTGTGCGCGGCTTTTTCCTTCGATTCTGTGGTGTTTGGGCTCGGATTTGTTGGTGGGAATCATGGATAGTTGCTTCGTGCATTTTTGTGCTTGATCTTGATCCCCCAAACTCTGAGTTCGGCCCCCCATTGAAGGATTTCGGTTAGAAGTTAGGCTTTTGGTTGAGTTCGGTGGCGATTCGATTCCCGGCGTTCTAGTTCGTTTGAGGACCCAAGTTTTGGGGCATAGCATCCCCTAGGGACGCTTCACATCTTCCCCAAACCTTTCCTCGGGAGCTTAAGCCGTTTGGGAGATCCATGGAAGGATAGGTGGCAGGGTGCTCGCGAGTTTGCTCTCGGGCTGCTGTTCCCGCGTCTGTTCGCACCTGGCAGGCAGTCCGCCTGGTAGGTGCGGATAGTCTGCGTGGACCCAGTTGTCCTAGGGTTCTTCGTGTTCATCGCGTGTTTTTGAGCGCCAGTGTTTTGATCCGGTTGGCCAGCTGTTTTTGGCCGGGAGGTGTATGTCGGACCGTCCGCCTGGACGTCGCGGACTGTCCGCGTGGCACCAGTTGCTCGCAGACCATCCGTGGATGAGGTACGGACCGTCCGCCCATGGGTAGCGGACCGTCGGCCCAGTGCCCCCGGGCTGTCCGCCCCAGGCTTGCGGACCGTCCGCCTGGCACTGCATAGGATTGCTAAGTCCTTTGCTTCTTGTTTCGTGCTTCCGCTTCGGGATCGTTTGGGGTTTCTTCTTAGGGTTGGTAGGTCTGTAGTGACTACGTGACCTTGGCAAACTCGTGTGGAGATCCTTGGTTGTGAATTTGGGGTATAGGCCGAGTTCTCTCTTAGGAGAAGAATTTTTATCGGCTCCCATTCACTCCCCCCTCTCTGGTCGCCTAATCGGTCCTTTAATTGGTATTAGAGCCGGTTACGGATCTTCGTGATTCTAAACAGTCTAAGATCCAAAGATGGCGTAAAAAAATGAGGTTCGGGTCCTCCACACTTTGATGGTAAGAACTACCATATGTGGCAAAGGCGGATGGCTGCTTTCCTCCGCGGCAAGGGTCAGATCTCGTGGGATGTCACGGTGAACACAGCGTATGTTCATCCGATGAACTTCCTTGCTCCAGGATCGAGGGACATGTTCGATGCCAACAACAAGGTGGTCGACTACCTGTACCGTTCTCTGTGTGAATCGGAATTCGAACGGGTTTGGACAGAGGACTTGGCGTGCAGGATTTGGGAGCAGTTGAATAATGCTCATGCCGGGAACACTCAGGTTCAGGTTCGGCTCTTTGCGACCTACCGGAGAGAGTACGAGAACTTCACTCATCTCCCCGGTGAGTCCATAGATGCCATGTTTCAACATTTCACGGTGATTATGAGCAACATGAGGGCTAATGTGGTCGTGCTCCTGTATGATGACCATGACAGGGTTGTCAAGCTCTTGCATTCTCTGAATCATACCATGTGGAGTGGGAAGGTCGAGGCCATCCTAGAGTCGGAGAAGTATGAGACCCTCACGGTGGACGAGCTGTTTTCCAAGCTCAAGTCGTCCGAGGTGGACCGTGGGGTGCGTGCAAAGATCGAGAACCCGACTGATCCCCATAGTCTGGCTCTCGTGTCTGGTTCAAGGACTAATGCTAACATGTCTTTGAGACAATTTTCTTTGTCTTTCCTTGTGTCTATGCTAGATGAGGAGTTCGACATGCTAGGTGAGGAGGATCTCGCGTTGTTGAGCAGGCGGTTCGAGGGCATATACACAAACCGGAAGAATGCTCGGAGGAGCTCGGGCATGTGCTACTGATGCGGGAAGCACGGACACTTCATCGCTGAGTGCTCGGAAGCCATGGAGGTCAAGCCCGAGCACAAGCACCGTTCGAGGACCGACCACAAGCACCGCTCGAGGGACAACTACAAGGGCAAGAACAAGTCCGAGCGGAGGCCGAGGAAGAGTGGTGGTCACAAGAAGAAGGAGCGAGCGATGGTGGCCGGTGTGAGCGACATCAACTCAATCTCCTGCTATTCTTCGTCGAGCTCAAGTGATGAAGAAGAGAACCGGCACAAGGGCAAGCGTTCGAGCAAGAACATCAAAGGCTTGTGCTTCGCCGCCCAAGGCTATTGCGGCATGGCACAAAGCACCGCAAGCAAGAAGAGCTACAAGGATGACTCGGGCTCCGACTCCGAGGAAGAGGTAAACAATAGCCCATCCTTCTTGATAGCGGAGAATGCTAGGTTGAATGACTTGCTCGACAATCGTGATGATGTGCTTATAAAGACCAACAAGGAGAAGAGGGAGTATAGGTCTTTGCTTAGAGAGGCTAAGGAGAAGGTGGTTGAGCTAGAGTCTTTGCTTATTGATGCTAGGGCTCAAATAGATTCCCTTAAGTCTGCTCCTGTTGTGACCAATGAACCTGAATGCACTAATTGTTCCACTTTTCTTGGTGAATTGACTGTGCTTAAGGAGAAGTATGCCTCCAAGGTTGAGGAACTAGATGTGCTTAGGGTTGAGCTAGATGAGATGAAATCTAGGCCCTCCTTGCTTGGTGCTTGTACTTCTTGTCCTGTTTTGCATGAGAAGCTAGATGTTTCGCTTGCTTATGCTAGATCTCTAGAGGCTCAGCTGAAAGCTCCTATTCCTACAATTTGTTCTACTTGTGAAGTGAATGTTGTGAAGAATATGGAGCTTGCACATTATGTTGATCGGTTGTAGGATGAGAATGATGAGCTGAGAAAGTTGATGGGTCGGTTGTCTGGTCATGAGCCTCAGTTGAGGATAATGATTGAGACATACAAGCACCAGGATGGCGAAGCGCTTGGGGCAAAGAAAGTGGGTGAGGGAAGTGGTGAGAATGAGGGGAAGATCGGAGATATCTCAGAGCCACCAAAAACCCACCACAAAAATGCTTTTGTTCCCAAACTGAACCACCTTAGGAACCGACTAGACACAACCCCAGCTCCACCCGTGTTGATGGATAAAACTCGTATCCACCTACGATCCGCAAGCATACGGACCTACACCTTTTTCACCACGGGATTCCCAAGGTTCTTGTCAATCCGCGGAGCAAGGGGATTACTAGCGCTTAACCAAGTACTAATCTAGTCGAATGGAAAACCTTTGAAAGAGAGTATTAATCTAAAAGTAAAGACAATATAACCTAAGTTAATCTAAGTTAAGTTGATCAAACAAATCTAGGGTTAAACTAGATGGTAAAGGGGTGAACACAAGAGAGTGAGTAAGAAAGATAAGCGTTCCCTCCCTAGGATCTAGGATAACATGGTATGCATCTACTACACGAAAGCGGTAAACCAATCTACCGGGGGTTGTGACCACGGTTTCGCCCTTTCCCTCCTCTTGTACTGTCACTACGCGAAGGTATTCATGACTAGACCTATGATGGACACGGTATGTTGATGGAATCTATGGGAGTAGCGGATATCATACGCCCGAAAAACACGGTGGCCTGCCTTAATCATCAAAGCATCATCAACATGAAAACAATAGATTGAAACCACGAATCGAGTAGCGATCACATAGCATGTATCCATCTAATCCTAGGGATGAACGGAGACATTACCCCATCATCTTACACGGATTGAAGCACATAGGGGTGATGGAGACTCCGGAGAATGTCGTCGATTTAGATTGAGGCGATGGAGCTTAGGAACACCCCTAGGCCAGCGTCTTGGAGTCCTCCTCTTGCTTACTTCTCTCAACCAGCGTTGATCCTTGCGACGAGCTCATCTAACTCTCTCCCTCATCTTGCGGCGACGGCTTTCTGGTGATTGGCGTCGGTAGGATGATTTGTTCGATGGGTCGCCATCTTGGGGCGCCTAGGGGGTTGTATTTATGTCCTTGGGGTGCCTTTGGGCGTGCTCCACCTTGCCTTGCACGAGATCCTCCTTGGGAGAAAAGCAAACTTGGTTTCCATAAAATCAGCCAGATTTTCCTGATTCGCAGTCCTTCCTTGCCAGGGACATATCTCCCACGTACGAACTCCAAATAATGCAAATTCGGTGTCCAGGTTGTGTGCCACGAACTTATCTTCAACTTTAGTATTCATTTCTTTTCTTAAAAACGAAGATAAGATCTCCAAATCGGCCTTGGAAGATAATCTGTTCTGATTTCGGACTGACTGCGCAGCAGGGATTTCGGGGGCTATATCTCCTAGATCCCTTATCCGAATTGGGCCTTCCACATGTCCAAATCGAAGGTATCGTCGAGGCACACAACTTTGGTAGTCAAACTTTTGCCATTAAAGACCTTTTAAGTCTCCGAATCTGTACCGAAAGATCATGCTGTCCTGAGGTGACCGTGAGAATATCTCTCGGGCTGAGTTGATGTCGTTGGTAAACGTCCAAGTCCCCGGAGTTTTGCGTGTTGATTCTTCGGTCCTTGGGTTGTTTGGAGTCTTGTTCACTTCGTGTCTTGACTTGTGACGGGCTTCATGATCTTCTCTTGAAGTGCTTGATGAAATTATCCCGAAAGTCTCCTCTTTAACGTTAATTTCCTGCGTAAACAACAAACTCCAAAATCGACATACAAGTGTGAACTTGTTACATCATTAGTATGCCTAGTGGCGGGTTAGTTGCAAATCATAATCGAAACCAATGTATAACAAGTACTCTAGGTTGACGAGAATATTCTCACCGTCAACATCTCCCCCATGCTTAAACCTTGCTCGTCCTCGAGTAAGTAATCCTTGCTTAAAAGGGAAATCAATGTTGCCTTCCAATGTTGTCCCTGCACTTAGTCATTCATGACGAGGCGAATTGCTCTCTCTTAAGAATTTATTTTAAAGTTCAAGTTGTGACCGGCTTCTTTTTCATTATGGAAGATAGACTAACAATAAAGAACAAGCCACATTTAACAAACACGATGCTCTCAAACTTAAGCAAACTTCAAACCATTACCTTGCTACATGGAAGAATTTTCAAAAAGAAGCATATCCAACATAATTGAAAATCTCTTGCAAAAGCTCATGGAAACACTCATCTCATCAAGTCACTCAAGCCTATACTAGATTATTTTCAACGTACTCTACTCATATGTGATAGTGGAAGGCTTATGTGGAGCTTGGAAGGTTAAAAACAATCCTAGCAAAACATACATCCGAAATATTGTCAAATTAAGAGAGAGGTCTATTGAAATTACCGAGACTCGTCAAAAAGGCCATGGAAAATAAATGTTGGAAAGAGAGAGATGAAACACACACATTTAGATAGGTGGACATGTGCAAGTGGCAAATGGATGATCCCGAGGCATGAGTGAAATCCTCGTTATCGGATTGCACATGGTTGGAAGATTTGAGTATGGATGTGTCATCAAGGCACTTGAGAACTTATGAAGCAAAAAGAACCGAGGAGCATCTTTATTTTTTTCTTTATTTTATTTCCTTCTCATTTTTCTCTCTTTCTATTTTTTTCACTTTATTCTTCCTATTTTTCTTACTTTTCTTTTCTTCTTATCATATTTTTTTCATTTTTCATTTTTATTCTTTTTTTTCTTTTGCTCAAAACTTTTTGCAACATAATACTTACATAGCATTTGTGTCAGAGAATGACTCCTCCCCCATGCTTGAACGATGCTCATCCTCGAGCATAAAAGAGAGAGGAAATGACTGCTAAAGTAAGTATAAATTCCATAATATTGCAGAATATTTGAATCTCCATCGAGAATTTTACTCCATACTCAAATTGGGTTGTGGACAAGGAGGTGATCACAAAAAGATGTTTTTGGTTTAGGGTGGATGCCCAACGAAGTTTGTGAAATTTTCGATGTGAAAACCCACAATGCATGGACAAAAAGGCTAGCATGAAAAAGTTACACAAAGGAATGACCGCCTTCTTAGTCTCTAACCATAGAAATCAATCCTAATCCAACTCATCAATACATATGTTTGCAATCTACGGGTTTTGTTATCATAAAACATATATGTATATGGCTTTGGTAGGTAGAACTTTGCAAGAGCATCACAAATATGTAGATAGCATAAAAGTTAAGTTTTCATAAAAACAACAAGTTATCCGGCTATCCATAAACTTAAATCAAAGAGCAAAGATATGTATGTGGGTCTAGAGCATAGTCATTTCACCTCTACAAATAAAATATCCGGTATTTAAATTAATTTCAGATCATATTATAGAGAGCAATTAGCCAAGACATGTATAACTTCATGTAGGTAAAACAAAGCGGCAACTTTCATCATCTTTCCGTAAGCATAGGCAATGTAGAACATCGAGGTGAACACATGGTCATGCTTATCTATTGAAAGTAAAAAGAAACCTAGGTTGTCCTCCTAGTAGCCATGTTATTGATTGAAGAGAAAAACAAAAGGTTGCACCTAGTTGAGGTTGAAGGCATACTTACAAGCATTTGTGTTTGGAAAAGAGAAGGTCCATGGAGATGTTACCATCCTTTGTAATTCTTCGTTGCCTTCCTCCATCATCTCCATGTATCGATGTGGCTTTTTCTTTTGTCTTGATTTATCAATGCTCCTAAACTTCTGAATTTAATCTTGTATGCTTAATGGAGTCATTGGTCACCCTTCTCTTCAATGTTGTCATCACCATCTCCTCTTTCTTGTTCTCATCATCTCCTTGCTGTCTCTTTTTCATGGATTTCCCCCTCTGTCCAGAACAGAACATATATCGAAATATAGCTCTATTGAAAAGTTTATGAAATTACCTTTCCAACGTGTGGTCATTCATCGAAAACGGAGTTCAAACAAGGGAGCTATGTCCGTTTTACTTCAGCGCTGTGTGCTGTCCAAAACTGATTTCAGGACGTGTTGCACTCGGTGATTTGGGCATAACCGCTTGTAGGAACCTCCGGTTGTCTTGATTCTTGATTTGTTGGAATCGTAACTTCATCAGGCTTCTAAATATTCAAAAATATCCAGTGTTTTCCCTTCGAGACCATGCAGAATTTTGATGAGATTGGTGGCTTCTTGCGCATTGATCCGGAGATGTTAACGATCTTTATCATTCTATCTTCTAGAGTGTCATGTTGCACTTCCGTGTTGAAGATTCAGGATCTCCCCCATGCTTAGCATTTTGCTAGTCATGTAAGAAGAAGACAAAGAATTTTTTATCTTAGCCATCCTTCAATTTCCTTGTAGTGAGAGTCTTTATCTTGCCTGCAAGACGTTTTAAGCGCACATTCTACCCCCAAGGTGACGGTTGGGAGTAGATAGAATGGCCAACAATCCAACAATGTCTCCTAAGATTCTTAACTTGTGGCATAATTAGCTTAATGAGGAATAAAAACCTAATGAGTGTACGTGGTGCAAGGTGTGTATGCACATGATAGGAAAGCATATAAACAAAGACAATGTTTTCACCTAGTTCTAAACACCATGTTTACAACTAGGTTGCCGAATTTCTCCATAGCCACAAAGGTTTATATATCTATGGTTAAAACACCATGTCTATCCCTAAATCAATAACTCTTATAGCACAAGAAAAATTAAGCGCATTGCAAAGCTTATAAACTAACCAAAGCAACATGAAAACATATGAAAAGCCAGCTAGGTTTATCGAACTTAACGATGATGGTCCGCAATCTTGTTTAAACACCACGTTTACACAAGATCACAAAAGGAAAATAACCATAGGTACCTATGAAGCATTAACATGGAAACTGAAGCATACATCATTAAGTATGTAAAACAACCAAGCCAACTATGTGCAAAACATGTATACACAAAGAAACATCACATTGATAACAAAATGCAATGCATACAAATAAATATTATCATGAACATGATGGTGGTTCTAAAAAGGAAAACTGAACTTAGATTAATAACCACAAGTTGATCATCATAAGATAGTGCCATTCTTTATTTTCTCTAAGAAAGTAGTAAAAATATAAAGAAACGGGTTGCCTCCCGAAAAGCGCTTCATTTAAAGTCATATAACTGGACTTCCTCACATACCTTCTTTTCATTGCGTAGCCATGGCCCTTCATGCAAAAAGAAAAGGTACCAATGCAGCTTTAGTTTACTTCCCATGTTGTGCTTGATCACTTATAGAAGACTTGCCCAAAGCTTTCTTTTGTTTCATCATTATCTCCTTCTTTATCATCCTTCGGTGCTGCCTTCACTCCATGATTTTTTTTAATGTCCAGAACAGAAAGTATAATCAAGCTCTACTCCATTGCACAGTGCACAAAATTTCCTTTCCAACGAGTCTTCATTTGCTCAAATCGGACTCCGGACAAGAGAGTTACATCCGTTTTACTTCGGCGATGAAATCTGTCCTGAAATTTCAGAACGCGCAACGCTCAATGTTTCCTCCATAACTCCTTGCACGGGTCTTCAAACTTGTTGGTTCTTGATGCATTGGAATGGTAATTTGATGGAGCTTCTGAATATCTCTTTTTCTTCATTTGTACACCTCTGAACAAGCTCTCAAATTGATGAAGACAG
This sequence comes from Cenchrus americanus, assembly GCA_947561735.1. NCBI lineage: Eukaryota > Viridiplantae > Streptophyta > Magnoliopsida > Poales > Poaceae > Cenchrus > Cenchrus americanus. The sequence continues at coordinate 251,810,080 of OX387239.1, read as the reverse complement.
CAGCATCCATCGCGGGATTCGGAGAGGTTGATGATTTATCTTGCAACTCTTTTAGGCATGACTTCTTTTTTTCCTTATTCAAGCCTTGTCTACATGGTTAGTGAAAATCGGGCCTTTCCCGACATATGATTTTTTAAGTTCATTAGCTTGACCAAGCACAAAGCATGATCGAGATTTACAAAACTTATTGTAAACATACGCGTCCATAATTAACACCACATGTGAATTGTAGCAACAAGTCAAGGTGTAAATAAAAGAAGCATATGTTTCATGCATAGCACTTAGCTCATCATTAGGCAAAGGTTCTTTAGGTGTGAGATTAATTGGATCAAACATAAATGTTTCCTCTTTTTCATTCTCAAGAAAATCTAGCCTATCAACATAATCACTATTGGAACAAGGCATATACATTAAACTATCATTCATACTATTGGTTGAGCATGAGTATTTGAATTTATCAGCATCAATACCAATAATATCTTGAGATTTCAGCGCGTACCTTGGCCTTAGAGATTTTTCAACAAGAGTGATATTTGGTTCATCAAGCGGTGTTGAAGGCGAATCGATCTCAACAAGTGTAGTTGCCTCTTCATCACCATCTTGCAATTTCTTCAACTCATCATGTGGAACATGTAATCTTTCAACTATGTACGCATTCATCTCTTCTTTGAAATCTTCTTTATCAACCAGATCTTCATCTTCAAAGACTTGTATGTTGCTTTCTTTATCTTCCATGTACCACATGTCGTCAAGATCGCTCATTGTTGATTCACTCTTTCCTTCATCCTTGAGTACTTCCATGTCTTGATTTGCTAGTGTGTAGGCTTCAATAGCACACAAGCCATCATCTATCTTGAGTTCTATCTCCTCCCATTTATCCTTTGAGTCACTAGGCTCATCACGGTTGTACTCTTCTCTTCCTTCATCATAAATCTTTGAGTTGTCAAACCGGTCGATCCATCCTTCATCTCCTTCTTCTCTTTCTTCTTCAAACATCTTTTGGATCGACTCTCCACTAATCTCTTGATCAAATATATCTTCAATTAGTTTGGCAACGTGTCGGCGTTCCTCTTTCCTTGGGTAGTTAATTAGTGGGGCAAAATCAACTTGAACCCAACCGGATTGGATGAACTCCACCAATGGTCTAGCATTCCACATACTTCGGCCTACATTCATGTTAGTTTCAACATTTTTAACATCTGAAATGACTTCTCTTACCTTGGGAAGTGGATCTTCAATTTCTTGTATGGTCAGTTCATCTTCCTTGACCTCCGGTTCATCTTTTTCAGAAATTTCAGCAAGCACCTTGGGCTTGCTTTTGTCATTTTGCTCCTCTCGACAACATCTTTGCCAATCTCGTAGTGTTCTTTGTCCATTACTTATCCTTTGTAAGATTTGTGCGGCTTCACTAATTGTTTATCCATTATATCACCGCCTACACACATGCTTACAAAACGAGACGAGTTAGGGGTTAGTGAAAAATAAAAGGTATGCAACATCAAGTCACCGGAAAATCCCATGTTCGGGCCTCGCTCTGAGGACCAGGAGCGTCCCAGTGGTCGATGGATGACCGCTCCTCAGTGATGAGTGATTGACAACGGGTGTTGGATTGACTCTTGGCTTAGTGCGCAGGTGTAGGCTGCGGCCTAGTTCGTGTTGTTGCAGGTGAAGAACGGGCGCGAAAGGTCTTCAGCCTTGAGGGGCCTCCGGGAGATGGAGAGACAAGTAGGCTCGGTTCGAGGGACCGGTGGACGGCGGGGCCGGGTGCGGGCCACATGGTGGCGACACAAGCAAGACGAAGTCATGGACAAACGAGCCGGTGCGGGGGGTGGCGGTCAAGTCAAGTGGTTTGGCGGGAGGCCGGCCCGAGCACGCGGGGTTTGCTGGTTTGCCCACAAAACCATCGGCGGACGGTTTCTTGGTTTGGGCCTCAAAACCAAGTCCGAGGGCCCAACACGACGGAGACGGGATCCGGGCGTGTCGGGAAGCTTCGAGGCGGAGGACACGCGGCGGGATCGCATGGCTTGCGTCGGGAGGATGCGGGGTGCGGCAAAGGCGTGGCCGTCCGATGGCAAGACCCACAAACATTACCAAAATGCCCCTACGTGGGTTGTATCGCCAGTAGTGTAGTTAGGGGTAGTCGAGTCATTTAACACTCCGGCGGGACCTGATATATAAGCCATGAGTGTGTGTTGATGGCTCTCTCTCTCCGCGACTTAGGGTTTCATTTGCTCCCTCCTCTTTCTCATTTTCGTAGCTATTTTTCCTTCTATTTTCTCTAGGCTAGCATGAGAGCTTCATGAGAGATTTGTTGAGAGGGATGGATGCTAGGGCGGCATGCTAGACCTTGTGAATCTTTCCTGGTTTGTATAGAAGATTCGGGGTTGTTTTTCGTGGCTTTTTGTGCTTGTTTTCGTGCCTTTGTTCCCGGTGTGATTCCGCGGATTTGAGTGGGTTCTCCCCGGATTTCTTTGAGGAAAAAATGGATAGATGTCTTGTGCATCTTTGTGCTTGATCTTGTGCCCTCAAACGCCGGGAAACCACTTCGATTCGTGAGTTTTCGTTCGGTGCTCTAGCTTTTGGTGGTGCTCAAAGGATTCGCGATTCCCGGTGATTTAGGGAGTTAGGAGGCAAGATTTTTGGGCTATAGCATCCTTGTGTGACGTTTTTCAAGTCCCCAAACCCTTGTCTCCATAGCTTCAACCGTTTGGGAAATCCGATGATGATTTGGGGAAGTTGACTTTCGGGGTCGGGCGTTTTTCCCTTTCTGTCCGCACCTGGCGGACAGTCCGAGGGGAGGTCGCGGACGGTCCGCGTGGGTCGTGTTCGTCCCGTGTTCTTCGTGTTCTTGCTCATCCTTCGTTTCGATCCGTCGCGATTTTGGTTTTTGGTTGGACGGAGTTCGGACGGTCCGCGGTGTTGGGCGGACGGTCGCGGGTGCTTGGCGGACGGTCCGCGTGCTCCCCGCGGACGGTCCGTGGTTCGTGGGTGGCTTTGGTTCGTTTTGTGTGATTTAACGGACGGTCCGCGAGGGAAGGGCGGACGGTCCGCGGCGTCGGCGCGGATGGTCCGCGGGCGAGGTCGGACGGTCCGCGCGGTCCATCGCGGACGGTCCGCCCTTCTTGCGCGGACGGTCCGCCGAGCCGTGTGCAGTGCTGTTTGTTTCGATTCCTTTCTTCCCTTTCTAGTGCTTCCGCGTGTGCTTCTAGGAATCGTTCCTAAGGCTAGAGGTTGATCCATAACCTCGTGGTCTTGGCGATTGGTGCGTGATTCGATCCATCGCTTGTGTGTGACCGAGGTTTGTCTAGGGTATAGGCCGGATTCTTTTGAAAAGAATTTTTACCGGCTCCTATTCACTCCCCCCCTCTCTAGTCGCCATCGATCCTTCAATTGGTATCGAGCTTGGTGCGGATTCTTTGCGACTTTGACAAGTCTCGAATCCTAAGATGGCGTACGTTGAGCGGGGCGGTCCGCCGCACTTCGATGGCAAGGGTTACCACAAGTGGGCGGCTCGTATGATGATCTTTCTTCGAGGGAAGCTGTTGGATTTCATTGTGCTTGACAAGACCTATGCTATTCCGGTCAACATCCATACTCTTATTGTGGCCGATGCCGATGCCAAGGCCAAGTATGAGGCTAATGCAAAAGCCGTTGATCACTTGTGTCGGAGCTTGTGTGATCCGAGTTTGAGCGTGTTCGCCATTTGAATCTTGCTTGGCAAATTTGGGAAAAGTTGTTGGTTGCTCACGGTGGTGATAACCATGTGAAGGCTCGCCTCTTTGTCTCTTACCGGATGCAATATGAGAATTTCACTCCACTTCCCTGTGAGGACATTGATGCGATGTTTCAGAGGTTCACCGCCATCGTGAACAACATGAAGGCTAATGTTGAGAATTTTCCATACTCCGAGCATGATCAGGCTTTGAAGCTCTTGCATGTCTTGGACCCAAATGTTTGGGGTGCTAAGGTTGAGGCCATCAAGGAGTCTGGGCATTATTTGACTATTGAGTTGGATGACCTCTTTTCTAAGCTCAAGTCGGCTGAGGTTGACAGGAAGTTGCTATCCAAGCATGAGGGCTCGACTGACCATAGTCTTGCTCCGGTGGGGAGGATCAAAGGGCAAATCTAACCCTTCCTATCGACGGTTTTCTTTGTCCTCTCTTATGTCCATTCCGGATGAGGAGTTTGATGTCTTTGGGCGAGGAGGAGCCGGCCTTGCTCTCAAGAAGGTTTGAACGACTACACGAGGGTCGGAGGAACACAAGGCGGAGCTCGGGGACGTGCTACAAGTGTGGCAAGAGTGGCCACTTCATCGCCGAGGTGCCGGAAAGCGGAGGAGAACAAGTACAAGGTGAACGAGTACAAGGCGCACCCGAGGCGTGAAGACAAGTACTCCTCCAAGGGAAAGCACTTCAACAAGTCCAAGAGCAAGGACAAGGACAAGCGGCGACCGAGCAAGAGCAGCTACAAGAAGAACAAGGCAAGAGCGATGGTGGCCGGTGCGAGCGACGTCGACTCAAGCTCAAGCGAGGAGCAGTCAAGCTCAAGCAGCGAAGATGAAGACGCAGGAAGGCGCAACAGTAAGAAGAGTGCAAGCCGGAACCTCAGCGGGCTGAGCTGTGTGGCGCTTGAGGGCTTTTGTGGCATGGCCCATAGCTCAAGCAGCAAGAAGAGCGAGAAGGAAGACAGCGACTCCGACTCTGAGGATGAGGTAAACCGTGACCCCGACTCTTTGCTTGCTGAGATTGCTAGGTTGAATGGTTTGCTTGATAACCGTGATAGTGTCTTTGAGAGATGCCAAAAAGATGAGGAAAGATCTTAGGGCTCAGCTTGAGAATGCTAGCGAGAAAGTAGGAGAGTTAGAGTCAAAATTGCTTGAATTGAAACTTGAGAATGACTCTTTGAAACTTGCTCCTACTCCTCCTGATGATGTTGAATGTGTTGAATGTGATGCTTGGTTGAATGAGATCAAACTGCTTAATGAGAAGAATGCTTCTATTTTGGCTCAACTAGATGCTCTTAGAATGAACATGATGAGCTTAAGGCTAGACCTACTTTGCTTGGTGCTTGAAAATCATGTCCTACTATGCATGCTAAGCTTGTCGATGCTCGTTCTACCATTAGTTCTTTGGAAGCATCTTTGAAATCTCCTGTTGCAAATGCATGTTCTAGTTGTGATGAAGTCACTTTGCATAATCTTGAGCTTACTTCCCGTTTGGATGTCATCTATGAGGAGAATGACTATTTGAGGGAAGTGTTGGGGTGGTTGTCTGGGCAGGAACCTCAATTGTAAATCATGATTGAGGAGTTCAAGAGAGCTGATGGTCGTGGTTTGGGGTTTGAGAAGTTGGGTGAGAAAGTGGGAGAGAACAGTGGGGAGAGTGTGTACGAGAAGTGTGTTGAGTCTAACCCCGGGTTTGAGGTGATCGGAGAGATCCAAGTCCCACTCCCAAAAGCACCCAAGAACTCTTTCACACCAAAGCCCAACCACCTTTGCAACAAGCTTTACACAACCCAAGATCCACCCAAATTCCCACCTAAGACAAATGATTTCCAGAAACTAGTGAAGTTTGTGGGTGAGAAGGGTGAGAAGCCTAGAGAGAAGCCAGAGCCAAAACCAAAACCCATCCCCTTCAGGTGTGAGTATTGTGGCAAGGAGAGGCATCTTGTAGAGTTTTGCTACAAGAGGAAGAGGGATGAGAGGCTTGCTAGGGAGCAAGCGAACCGGGACGGTATCGCCCCGGCCTCATGGTATTCTGAGCCTAGAGTGCCACTTCCATGTTTCATGGATTCCCCCTTCTGTCCAGAACAGAAAATATATCGAAATATAGCTCTATTGAAAAGTTTATGAAATTACCTTTCCAACGTGTGGTCATTCATCGAAAACGGAGTTCAAACAAGGGAGCTATGTCCATTTTATTTTCAGCGCTACGTGCTGTCCAAAACTGATTTCAGGACGTGTTGCACTCGGTGATTCGGCATAACCGTTTGTAGGAACCTCCTAAGTTGTCTTGATTATTGATTTGTTGGAATCGTAACTTCATGGGGCTTCTAAATATCCAAAAATATCCAGTGTTTTCCCTTTGAGACCATGCAGAATTTTGATGAGATTGGTGGCTTCGCGCATTGATCCGTAGATGTTAACGATCTTTATCATTCTATCTTCTAGAGTGTCATGTTGCACTTCGTGTTGAAGATTCAGGGTCTCCCCCATGCTTAGAATTTTGCTAGTCATGGAAGAAGAAGACAAAGCACTTCTTCTTAGCCATCCTTCAATTTCCTTGTAGCAGAGTCTTTATCTTGCCCTCGTAAGACGTTTTAAACGCACATTCTACCCCCAAGGTGACGTTGGGGAGTAGATAGAATTGCCAACAATCCAACAATGTCTCCTAAGATTCTTAACTTGTGGCATAATTAGTTTAATGAGGAATAAAAACTTAATTAGTGTACGTGGTGCAAGGCAGGTATGTGCACATGATAGGAAAGCATATAAACAAGACAATGTTTTCACCTAGTTCTAAACACCATGTTTACAACTAGGTTGCCGAATTTCTCCATAGCCATAAAGGTTTATATATCTAGGGTTAAAACACCATGTCTATCCCTAAATCAATAACTCTTATAGCACAAGAACAAATTAAGCGCATTGCGTAGCCAAACTAACCAATGCAACATGAAAACATATGAAAAGCTAGCAAGGTTTATCGAACTTAATGATGATGGTCCGCAATCATGTTTAAACACCACGTTTACACAAGATCACAAAAGAAAAATACTCATAAAGGACTTATGAAGTATTAACATGGAAAAATGAAGCATACATCATTAAGTATAACAACCAAGCCAACTATGTACAAAACATATATACACAAAGAAACATCACATTGATAACAAAATGCAATGCATGCAAATAAATAAATATGATCATGAACATGATGGTGGTTCTAAAAAGGAAAACTAAACTTAGATTAATAACCACAAGTTGATCATCATAAGATAGTTCCATTTTTTATTTTCTCTAAGAAAGTAGTGTAAAAATATAAAGAAACGGGTTGCCTCCCGAAAAGCGCTTCATTTAAAGTCATAGAGCCGGGAATTTCTCACATACCTTCTTTTCGTTGCATAGCCATGGCCCTTCATGCAAGAAGAAAAGGTACCAATGCAGCTTTAATTTACTCTATGTTGTGCTTGATCACTTATAGAAGACTTGCCCAAAGCATCCTTTTGTTTCATCATTATCTCCTTCTTTTATCATCCTTCGATGCTGCCTTTCACTCCATGAATTTTAATGTCCAGAACAGAGAGCATACTCAAGCTCTACTCCATTGCACAGTGCACAAAATTTCCTTTCCAATAAGTCTTTATTTGCTCAAATCGGACTCCGGAATGGACAAAAGAGTTACGCTCCGTTTTACTTCGGCGATGAAATCTGTCCTGAAATTTCAGAACGTGCAACACTCAATGTTTCCTCCATAACTCCTTGCACGGGTCTTCAAACTTGTTGGTTCTTGATGCGTTGGAATGATAATTTGATGGAGCTTCTGAATATCTCATTTTCTTCATTTGTACACCTCTGAACAAGTTCTCAAATTGATGAAGACAGCAGCATCCATCGCGGGATTCGGAGAGGTTGATGATTTATCTTGCAACTCTTTTAGGCATGACTTCTTTTTTTCATTATTCAAGCCTTGTCCACAAGGTTAGTGAAAATCGGGCCTTTCTCGACATATGATTCTTTAAGGTCATTATCTTGACCAAGCGCAAAGCATGATCGAGATTTACAAAACTTATTGTAAACATACGCGTCCATAATTAACACCACATGTGAATTGCGCAACAAGTCAAGGTGTAAATAAAAGAAGCATATGTTTCATGCATAGCACTTAGCTCATCATTAGGCAAAGGTTGTTTAGGTGTGAGATTAATTGAATCAAAATATATGTTTCCTCTTTTCATTCTCAAGAAAATCTAGCCTATCAACATGATCACTATTGGAACAAGGCATAGACATTAAACTATCATTCATACTATTGGTTGAGCATGAGTATTTGAATTTATCAACATCAATACCAATAATATCTTGAGATTTCAGCGCGTACCTTGGCCTTAGAGATTTTTTAACAAGAGTGATATTTGGTTCATCAAGCGGTGTTGAAGTAATCGATCTCAACGAGTGTAGTTGTCTCTTCATCACCATCTTGCAATTTCTTCAACTCATCATGTGGAAATATGTAATCCTTCAACTATGTACGCATTCATCTCTTTTTTGAAGTCTTCTTTATCAACCAGATCTTCATCTTCAAAGTCTTCGTATGTTGCTTTCTTTATCTTCCATGTACCAACGTCGTCAAGATCGCTTCATCGTTGATTCACTCTTTCCTTCATCCTTGAGTACTTCCATGTCTTGATTTGCTAGTGTGTAGGCTTCAATAGCACACAAGCTATCATCTAGCTTGAGTCCTATCTCCTCCCATTTATCCTTTGAGTCACTAGGCTCATCGCGGTTGTACTCTTCTCTTCCTTCATCATAAATCTTTGAGTTGTCAAACTCGGTCGATCCATCCTTCATCTCCTTCGTCTCTTCCTTCTTCAAACATCTTTTGGATCGACTCTCCACTCATCTCTTGATAAAATATATCTTCAATTAGTTCGGCAACGTGCCTGCCGTTCCTCCTTCCTTCGTAGTTAATTATTGGCGAAATCAACTTGAACTCCAACCGGATTGAATGAACTCCGCCAATGGTCTAGCATTCCACATACTTCGGCCTACATTCATGTTAGTTTCAACATTTTTAACATCCGAAATGACTTCTCTTACCTTGGGAAGTGGATCTTCATTTTCTTGTATGGTCGGTTCATCTTCCTTGACCTTTCGTTCATCTTTTCAGAAATTTCAGCAAGCACCTTGGGCTTGCTTTTGTCATTTTTCTCCTTCCTCGACAACATTCACAATCTCGTATTGTTCTTTTCGTCCATTGCTTATCCTTTGTAAGATTTGTGCGGCGTGAGGAATTTTTGAAAGTCCAAGGCTTGACGGATCCGTAATGTCAAGGCCGGTGATCATGTACACATCGGCCAAAGTTGGGGACATTGGGCCATGCCCAAAAAGGAAGGCATTGACGCCATTGGACCGAAAGTGGCACGCGGCTATCGAGAAGATCTTCATTCTTGGGCATCTCGGCCCTACGAGATAACTCCAAACATTGAGCAATGCGGAGAGTATCCAGATTGGTCAATCCGCTCTTATCCGCGAGAATCCTACGGTACCAAGTCTTCCGGCCCCGCGATTGGGGGCAAAAGGCCGTTTCTTGAACGCATCTTGCCCCCGAGGAGGTGGAGATAAAGCTACCTTGAAAGGAATTCTCTGAGATTCAGCGGCAATGAAATCTCGAGGGTCAGGATTCCCTTCAGGACCGAGATAATAAGATTGCGAATTGGCCTCAATAGGAATCAGAAGGGCAGTAGATGGTTCCTGGAAGAGAGCGGAAGAAGAAAATCTTAGGTAAAATTGAAAACCTAATGCCGAACAAAGGTTTGAAGGGGTGAAATTACCTGAGCAGCTTGGTGTTTGAGTTGCCATTGGAGATTCGAGCTCGGAACAAAGGGGATCTAGGGTTGGATCTGAACAAAGAATCCGGCGGATTGCGAAGAACAGTGTTGACGAGTTTGGCTCAAGGATTCGTGGCTGGGAGTCAATTGTGGAACAAAATTACTTTTATCCCACAATTGAAGGGGCATGTGTTAACACCAAAATTTGGTAAGGAGTATGACATGTGGGTCCAATTCGGAAAAGAGTCCGTCCGGTGGAAGGGAAGGCATCTTCGGAGATTTTCGGCGAAGGATCCGCGGTCGGCTATCCGCTCCCGGTTCGGCAAAGGAACAATGAGAGCCGATTTTGCGGGATTGGACGGTGACGTGGCTCGATCGAGAGGGAGCGAATGGATGGACGGGCGATCAAGCTTAGTTAGGCAATGTATCCATTCGCCGGTTGTAATCGACGGGGTATAAATACGACCCCTGGATGTATGTAAAAACAGACGTTCATTCCTCAATACACACCGGCCTTACGCCAAACCCTAGAGTCCCTTGTCGTGTCGTCGAGTTCTTCGAGAGGGCCAATCGATCCGTCGACCTCCGTGAGTACCGGCAACCTTGTATCATGTCTAGTATCATGCGGTGGATTTAGATCTGATGCAAGTAGTCTTGTTACCATGCTTCGTGTCATGCGGTAGATTCAAGCTTGGTTCAAGAGGGTTTCTTGTTAGATCATGAGCCATGCGGTAGGCTAAGGTCTAGCTCGAAGCTAGTTATCGGCTCTATTGGATTTTGGCAAGATCCGAAAGAGATTCATTAAGTTACCCTGTGTTATCATGAGTTTTTGCTTTATGTTTTAATTCATGTAACACACTTTTTGCCCAATCTAGATGGGTTTGGATCGGCTCTTTTTCTTTTAAAGATCCGTGCACGAGCGTGTTTCGTATTTTGACGCGTGGATCTCGTGCTCTCCGATAGCCGAAACCGAATCGATCTAGGTTGTTACATGTTGCGGGTTCAAGCTTGCTTTGTTAGTATAAATCTTGAAAGAGCCGGGTATCATGCGGTAGATGCGGGTTTTTGGGTTGCTTTGGAGCTAGTCATCGGGTGGATTAGATTTCCAATTCGGCTTGATAGATTTATTCACGTGGTAATGTTTGTTCCTTCTTCATGGACCCCGAATCGGTTGTTCGGCCGCGTTCGGTTATATCTTCACGAGTAGATCACGTGCGTTATTTATGTTTTAAAAGACGTGTGCTTCTAGCTTTCCATATTTGGGTTGTATCATGCGGTGGATAGATCTATTTATGGAAAGTGGTGCGTTCTTTCATGCAAGTTGTATCATGCGGTGGATAGATTTGCTTGATGTCGTGCCCGACGGATCTTAAAGTGATTAGACATGCGGTAGACTAATGCTTTGGATCTATGCATGCTTATTTTAATACATGATCATGTTCGTGCTTTGCTTTATTTAATGTTAATCTTCATTGAGGATCGGTCATGGCTTTGCACATGCATCCATGTTTATTCAAAGATCGATCGTTGTCATGCTTACGTCATCCATTCGGCAATGTTCTTTTTTTCCTTTGCATTTACCCGAATCGTCGTGGTTCTTTGACAGGTAGCTTCGCATAGCTACATGTCGTCTTGCTTGGCTTCTTAGCCGTAAATATGGAACACCGTCGGTACCACCGTAGGGTTCCAAGTTTTGGTATTTAATTGTTTTTCCCTTTTGTTAATTTTCGGGGAAAAATTGAGCGGCACGTCATTTTCTCTCCGCGCGTGCGAAGCTAAGCTTTTCGGCTTGCCTGTGTGATTGGCGGCGAGTGTATATTTTGCGTCAACGGTCGGACGTCCTCCTACTCGTTCTCGGTACGGGTTTAGGGGAGATGATCGCAGCTTTGGGTTCCCGGAGGAACTACGGACCACGTTTTCTCCCTCGTGGTGCTCGTACTCCTCCCATGGGACATGGGAAGTTTGGTGGCAAGGGAGTGATGTTTGCTAACCCCTCTTTTGAGCAGATGGCTCGACACTGGTTTAACTTTCTCTGTGCTAACCCCAGTGTCGAGTCGCTAGCTCACTCTCGTTCTTGTTTCTGAATGCAGGCAGGAAGCTTGGAGGACATTTGGTTGATCGACTCCGGGTGTTCTCGACACATGACCGGAGATAAGAAGTGGTTCTCCAGCCTCACCCCAGTGGAGGAGAAAGATGAAGATGGAGATGATGATGGGGAGAACCATGCGCCTGAAGTTGAGCATGTACCCACTACTTCCCCTACGACCACTTTGGAGCACGGACCGTCTACTTCATGGACAACGACGGTGCAACAAGAGGACCAGGCGAGAGAAGCTGAAGTTGAGGGGGAGGTAGTCTCGAGGCGTGAGGCTCCCCGGCGGATTCAAGAAGTGCATCCCCTGTCGAAGGTCATTGGGAACATCGATGAACGCACTACACGGTCGAGGTCCAGGAATTCCTCTCATTTTTCTCATGCTGCTTTTGTTGCTACTTTTGAGCCCAAGGACATTGGACATGCTTTATCTGATGCAAACTGGGTCAATTCTATGCATGAGGAGTTGGAAAACTTTGAGAGGAACCATGTGTGGGAGTTAGTTGAACCACCTCCAAATTGCCATCCCATAGGAACCAAGTGGGTTTGGAAGAACAAAGAGGGAGAGAATGGGATGGTTGTGAGGAACAAGTCCAGACTTGTTGCTCAGGGGTTTAGTCAGAAGGAGGGGATTGACTATGAGGAGACCTTTGCTCTTGTGGCCCGTCTTGAGGCAATTCGGATTCTTCTAGCCTTTGCAGTGGCTAAAGGGTTCAAGTTGTTTCAGATGGACGTGAAGAGTGCTTTTCTGAATGGGGTCATAGAGGAGGAGGTGTATGTGAAGCGACCACCCGGGTTTGAGAGCGAGTTGTACCCACACAGGGTATACGGGTTGAAAAGGGCTCGTATGGGTTGAAACAGGCGCCCGTGCTTGGTATGGGAGATTGAGAGGTTTTCTTTTGAGCGAGAGGGTTTGTGATGGGTACCGTGGATAGGACCTTGTTTCTCCTCAAGCATAGGAATGACTTGCTTGATTGTGCGGATATACGTGGATGATATTGTCTTTGGTGGCTCGTCACATAACCTTGTTGCCAAGTTTGCGAGATGAGATGAGCGAGGGAGTTCGAGATGAGCATGATGGACGAGTTGCGGTATTTTCTCGGGGCTGCGATCAAGCAAGTGAAGGACGGTACATTTGTGCACCAAACCAAGTACACGAAAGACATGCCGAGGAAGTTCCGGATGCAAGATGTGAAGCCGATGTCGACTCCCATGGGGAGTACGGCCACTTTGGATGCGGATGAGGACGGAGAACCGGTGGACCGGCGGGAGTACAGGAGCATGATCGGCTCCCTCCTCTACTTGACGGCGACGAGGCCGGACATACGCGCTCGGCGTGTGTCCGTGCGCTCGTTTTCAGGCTTCGCCGAGGACATCACATCGACAGGCCGTCAAGAGGATCTTCGAGTAACTACGATCCCCTTTGGTCTTGGCATTTGGTATTCTTCCTCCTCGACTCTGTCTCTTCATGATTTTTCCGATGCGGATTTTGTGCCTGGTTGTCGAGTCGAGAGGAAGTCTACTTCGGCACTTGTCGGTTTCTTGGTTCTTCGTTGGTCTCATGGTCTTCCCGCAAGCGGTCTAGTGTAGCTCGGTCTACCACGAGAGGCGGAGTATGTTCCGCCGCGAGTTGTTGTTCCCAAATGTTGTGGATTTCATACACTTTGAGAGACTTTGGTGAGGAGTGCACCCGGATCCCACTTCTTTGTGATAGCACCGGTGCCATAAGCGTAGCCAAAAACCCGGTGCTTCACTCCAGAACCAAACACATAGAGGTGAGGTATCATTTCTTGAGGGACAATGTGGAGAAAGGAACCATTGTTTTGAGCCATGTCCCTACCCAAGATCGGCTAGCCGACATCTTTACAAAGCCTCTCGACCAAGCTACATTTGTGCGCTTGCGGGGGGAACTTGGGGTTTGTTGCCCTTTCTAGTTGATTCTTGGGGGATTTCCTTTTTGTAACATATGTATCATATCATGTTTACTTTGATGTATATACATGCTTTGCTTGATGTACAAACCATGGTAGGATAGCCATCTTGTCATATATCATGTTGCATTTGTATCATATTGCATTTTAGGATGATGAGCTTCTTTCATATGCCATATTTGAGTCTCTTTGGCTATTTGTGAGATATTGGTTATATGTGTGGAGAAATGGTGATGTGAGGCTATGCTCTTGGAATATTTGAAATATATGTGTGGTGAGATAGCCCCTTTTGAAATAAATGCTTAACTTGACTAATTTTTGATGAAATATGCTCCACTCGTGTGTAGTTGTGTATCCATGTCACAGTTTGGTCTAAATGTGCTTTTCATGCTTAGATTGTGCTTGGATGCCTGTTCTTGCATTTGGGCCAAAGGCCGGATATCATTGTGAATGTTTAGCCTATGTTGCATTCATGGGGGAGCATAAGCTTCTTTTTGCCGCAAAGGCACTTCATGTACCATGAAATGAATTAATCTTGAAAAGAAGTGCATAATGCTTGAAAAATGTTCCATCCATCATGTCTATGTTTAAAATGTTTTATCTTTCACATATGGGTGCAAAACATGTTGCATGATGTTCACCAGTGGAGAAGTCTCCCCGAAGTGGACACATGGCTCATGAGCTTTGACATGACATGCTTTGCTTTATGGGTGTTTGCCATGATCTTTTGCTGAGAATTTGATATCCTTGTATGATCTTTAAATGGCATGCATGTTTGTGGCTCAAGTGTGACATGGATAGGCTTTTACATGTGAAGCGAGCCTTCTTTTGGTAAACGCTTTCTTAAATCTGAAAATTTTGCTTTGTCACATGCTTGTATTTTCATATATTACTTGTGGCAATGCTTTGACTATGCTATGATTCATGTGTGTGATCTTTGTCTCATTTTTAGCCTTTGACACTAGATTTGGCCTATTTGAGAAGCTCATGTAGTTGTTTATATGCTTTGCTTTGCATTTCGCATTTTCACCTTGATTCATACATTGTCAACAAGGGGGAGAAAAGGTGAGCTTAATGAAAATTCGGAAGAGGTGAGCTGAAATTTGGAAGTTTGCATCCACATGTTCGGGGGAGCTTGCATTTGTTCGGGGGGAGCTTTCTTGCTTGTTTTCGGTGTGGATTTTGTGCTTTGCTTGGCTTGTGACCTTTCTTTGCCTTTCTTCGGTTTTGGTCATGAGTTGAGCTTATTTGTTTTTCTTTCTTCTTCTTTTCTCTTTTTCTCGAATTTCATTTCGCGTTGTGTGTTGTCAATGCACTCATCAAGGGGGAGATTGAGGACCGGGAGCGTCCCGGTGGTCGATGGATGACCGCTCCTCGGTGATGAGTGATTGACAACGGGTGTTGGACCGACTCTTGGCTTAGTGCGCGGTGTAGGCCGCGGCCTAGTTCGTGTTGTTGCGGGTGAAGAACGGGCGCGAAAGGTCTTCGGCCTTGAGGGGCCTCGGGAGATGGAGAGACAAGTAGGCTCGGTTCGAGGGACCCGGTGGACGGCGGGACCCGGGGTGCGGGCCACATGGTGGCGACACAAGCAAGACGAAGTCATGGACAAACGAGCCGGTGCACGGTGGCGGTCAAGTCAAGTGGTTTGGCGGGAGGCCGGACCGGCACGCGGGGGTTTGGTGGTTTGCCCACAAAACCATCGGCGGACGGTTTCTTGGTTTGGGCCTCAAAACCAAGTCCGAGGGCCCAACACGACGGAGACGGGATCCGGCGTGTCGGGAAGCTTCGAGGCGGAGGACACGCGGCGGGATCGCATGGCTTGCGTCGGGAGGACGCGGGGTGCGGCAAAGGCGTGGCCGTCCGATGGCAAGACCCACAAACATTACCAAAATGCCCCTACGTGGGTTGTATCGCCAGTAGTGTAGTTAGGGGTAGTCGAGTCATTTACCACTCCGGCGGGACCTGATATATAAGCCATGAGTGTGTGTGGATGGCTCTCTCTCTCTCGGCGACTTAGGGTTTCATTTGCTCCCTCCTCTTTCTCATTTTCGTAGCTATTTTTCCTTCTATTTTCTCTAGGCTAGCATGAGAGCTTCATGAGAGATTTGTTGAGAGGGATGGATGCTAGGGCGGCATGCTAGACCTTGTGAATCTTTCCTGGTTTGTATAGAAGATTCGGGGTTGTTTTTTCGTGGCTTTTTGTGCTTGTTTTCGTGCCTTTGTTCCCGGTGTGATTCCGCGGATTTGAGTGGGTTTCTCCCCGGATTTCTTTGAGGAAAACATGGATAGATGTCTTGTGCATCTTTGTGCTTGATCTTGTGCCCTCAAACGCCGGGAAACCACTTCGATTCGTGAGTTTTCGTTCGGTGCTCTAGCTTTTGGTGGTGCTCAAAGGATTCGCGATTCCCGGTGATTTAGGGAGTTAGGAGGCAAGATTTTTGGGCTATAGCATCCTTGTGTGACGCTTTTCAAGTCCCCAAACCCTTGTCTCCATAGCTTCAACCGTTTGGGAAATCCGATGATGATTTGGGGAAGTTGACTTTCGGGGGTCGGGGCGTTTCTGCTCCTCGTCCGCACTCGCGGACGCTCCGCGGGGAGGTCGCGGACGGTCGGCGTGGGTCGTGTTCGTCCCGTGTTCTTCGTGTTCTTGCTCGTCCTTCGTTTCGATCAGTCGCGATTTTGGTTTTTGGTTGGACGGAGTTTCGGACGGTCCGCGGTGTTGGGCGGACGGTCCGCGGGTGCTTGGCGGACGGTCCGCGTGCTCCCCGCGGACGGTCCGTGGTTCGTGGGTGGCTTTGGTTCGTTACGTGTGATTTAACGGACGGTCCGCGAGAAGGGCCGGACGGTCCGCGCCGTCGGCGCGGACGGTCCGAGGGGGGCAGGTCGGACGGTCCGCGCGGTCCATCGCGGACGGTCCGCACCGGCCCGCGGACGGTCCGCCGCCGAGCCGTGTGCGGTGCTTTGTTTGTTTCGATTCCTTTCTTCCGTTTCTAGTGCTTCCGCGTGTGCTTCTAGGAATCGTTCCTAAGGCTAGAGGTTGATCCATAACCTCGTGGTCTTGGCGATTGGTGCGTGATTCGATCCATCGCTTGTGTGTGACCGGGGTTTGTCTAGGGTATAGGCCGGATTCTTTTGGAAGAATTTTTACCGGCTCCTATTCACTCCCCCCCTCTCTAGTCGCCATCTGATCCTTCACGCTCAAGTAGTTCATTAAAGCGGTCCCATGCTTCATCAATTCCTTCATCCTCTCCTTGCTTGAAAGTGAGCACTTGCCTCCTTAAGTCTTGGACCTTGCTTATGGGAAAGAACTTCAAAAGAAATTTCTTCACTAGCTCATCCCAATTTCCTTTTGCTTCAATGGACGCAAGTGTGTACCATCTTCGCGCTTCATCTTCGAGAGAGAATGGAAAAAGATTCCACTTGAACCAAGCGGCCGGAACTCCTTTTTGTTGCACCGTGTTGCATAACATCGTGAATTCCTTAATGTGTCTATATGGGTTGTCATCCTCCAATCCTCTAAATGGTTTTGCCGCCACTAACTTGATGATTCCAGGCTTCACTTCGTAGTGGGTCGTAGCAAACGTCAAATCTGATTTTTGCATCTCAATGTCTTCCATTGATGGCATTGCTAGCTCCCTTAGCGACATCTCTTCGTCTTCCAATGGTGAGGTGAACAAATCCATCTAGGCACAAGAAAAGTAGAAAGAAAAACAAAAAAGATTTTTTCCTTTTTTTTAGAAAATAAGGGTTAGGTTTTAGTAATCAACAAAATTAATACTAGATTAAACGTAGCAAACTGGCTTGCTCCCCGGCAACGGCGCCAGAAAAAGGGGCTTGTTGACGGATAAAACTCGTATCCACCTACGATCCGCAAGTGTACGGACCTACACCTTTTTCACCACGGGATTCCCAAAGTTCTTGTCAATCCGCGGAGCAAGGGGATTACTAGCGCTTAACCAAGTACTAATCTAGTCGAATGGAAAACCTTTGAAAGAGAGTATTAATCTAAAAGTAAAGACAATCTAACCTAAGTTAATCTAAGTTAAGTTGATCAAACAAATCTAGGGTTAAACTAGATGGTAAAGGGGTGAACACAAGAGAGTGAGTAAGAAAGATAAGCGTTCCCTCCCTAGGATCTAGGATAACATGGTATGCATCTACTACACGAAAGCGGTAAACCAATCTACCGGGGGTTGTGACCACGGTTTCGCCCTTTCCCTCCTCTCCTACTGTCACTACGCGAAGGTATTCATGACTAGACCTATGATGGACACGGTATGTTGATGGAATCTATGGGAGTAGCGGATATCATACGCCCGAAAAATACGGTGGCCTGCCTTAATCATCAAAGCATCATCAACATGGAAACAATAGATTGAAACCACGAATCGAGTAGCGATCACATAGCATGTTTCCATCTAATACTAGGGATGAACGGAGACATTACCCCATCATCTTACACGGATTGAAGCACATAGGGGTGATGGAGACTCCGGAGAACGTCGTCGATGAAGATGGCGGCGATGGAGCTTAGGAACACCCCTAGGCCAGTGTCTTGGAGTCCTCCTCTTGCTTCCTTCTCTCCGCCAAGGTTGATCCTTGCGACGAGCTCATCTAACTCTCTCCCTCATCTTGCGGCGACGGCTTTCTGGTGATTGGCGTCGGTAGGATGATTTGTTAGATGGGTCGCCATCTTGGGGCGCCTAGGGGGTTGTATTTATGTCCTTGGGGTGCCTTTGGGCGTGCTCCACCTTGCCTTGCACGAGATCCTCTTTGGGAGAGAAGCAAACTTGGTTTCCAAAAAATCAGCCAGATTTTCCTGATTCGCAGTCCTTCCTTACCAGGGCCATATCTCCCACGTACGAACTCCAAATAATGCAAATTCGGTGTCCAGGTTTTGTGCCACGAAATTATCTTCAACTTTGGTATTCATTTCTTTCCTTAAAAACGAAGATAAGATCTCCAAATCGGCCTTGGAAGATAATCTGTTCTGATTTCGGACTGACTGCGCAGCAGGGATTTCGGGGGCTATATCTCCTAGCTCCTTTATCCGAATTGGGCCTTCCACATGTCCAAATTGAAGGTATCGTTGAGGCACACAACTTTGGTAGTCAAACTTTTTCCATTAAAGACCTTTTAAGTCTCCGAATCTGTACCGAAAGATCATGCTGTCCTGAGCTGTGAGAATATCTCTCGGGCTGAGTTGATGTCGTTGGTAAACGTCCAAGTCCCCGGAGTTTTGCGTGTTGATTCTTCGGTCCTTGGGTTGTTTGGAGTCTTGTTCACTTCGTGTCTTGACTTGTGACGGGCTTCATGATCTTCTCTTGAAGTGCTTGATGAACTTATCCCGAAAGTCTCCTCTTTAACGTTAATTTCCTGCGTAAACAACAAACTCCAAAATCGACATGCAAGTGTGAACTTGTTACATCATTAGTATGCCTAGTGGCGGGTTAGTTGCAAATCATAATCGAAACCAATGTATAACAAGTACTCTAGGTTGACAGAAATTCACCGTCAACAGCCCGTGAATCCTCCACAAACCGACAACTTCCAAAAACCCATCAAGTTCAAGAGTGTCCTGGGGAATGAGTTCTTTAGGAAGAAGGGAGAGAAACCGAGTGAGGAGAAGCCAAAGCCCAATGAGAACCCAAAACTAAAGCGAAAACCAAAACCCTTCCACTGTGAGCATTGTGGGAGGGATGGGCACCTTGCTGAGTTTTGCTTCAGGAGGAAGCGTGAGGAGAGGTTGGCTAGAGAGTTGGCCAACAAGGACAGGTACCACCCCTCTCATGGTGTGCCTAAGCCTAGGTTGGTTCCGAGAGGCGACGGTATGGTGCGTACCATTTACCCTCGAGAGAGGCGTGATTTTGTGCCTCGAGGTGAGCCACCACATAGAGAAGGTGGTAGGCGTGTTGGGTTTGGGCATGGTGAGTTTGCTGGATGTTCCTTTGCTCGTGGCCAATACTAGTATGGGGGGTGTCGGTGTGGAATATGGTCCCGACACTAACCGTAGATAACGCCTAGGTCTATCCCTCAATGGTCGATGCTAAGCAACAAATGACACAAGGATTTATCCCGGTTCCGCCGAGGGGGCCGTACGTCCCGACGGTGGTGTGCTCGTGGCACTATATTGCTCGGCACCGGGGTGCTTGTAGTGGGGCAAATACAAGCAAGGCGGGAGAGGAAGCGTGGCTCCCAAGTCCCTGGTGAGTAGCTGAAGATGTTGTGGGAGAATAAGAGAGTGAGTGCACAGTGCGGCGTGTTCATCGGATCCGTCCCCCGCGGCTGGGGGCTCGCCTTCCCTTTTATAGGCCAAGGGAGCGGCGAGTTACATGCACGCCGCGCTACCTAGCTGCGTGCGGGAGCACGTCGTGCTATGGTGTAGAGCGGGCGACCGTCCGGTCGATCTTCGCCGCGATCCGGCCATGATGGCCTACCTTGTACCCGAACAGTGGCGGTTCGAGGGTAGGAGGCGGCAGATGGCGATGGCGTCCCCTGATAGGCTTCGAGGGGGGTGCTGATGATGGCGGTACGGGGCACGGGGAGCGGGCGGAACGGCGTTCCTTCCCAATGAGCTCGCGGTGGTGGGGTGGTTCTTTGCCGGTGTTCGGGCGTGCGCTCGTGGAGTCGGGCGTGTGCCCGCGCGCGTGGGTACGGCGGCCGCGCGCGTTGCGGTGGCCGGGATGGCCACCCACCGGCCTAGCGTCCCTCACCCAACTGCCGCAGGGTCACGGGAAAGTGGAGTCGAGGGTGCGCCCGGCCCCCTTTCGAGGGTCGAGCGCGTTAGCCGTACGGCGGCGTGCGCGCGGTGTCATGGGGCCGACGGCGGCCGTACGCACGGTCCACCCCACGGTGGCGGGGATGGGCTCCTCCCCGGGGAGTTGGTGCGGCGGCACCGGGCGTGAGCCCCGGGCGCATGATGGCGCCGTCCTGCGGCGTCAGGGCGTTAAATGCCCAAGTACGGGGCCGGCGCACGCGTGTGGGGGTGCCCGTGAGCGTGGCGGGCCCCGGCCGAGGGTGGAGCGAACCCTCGAGCGAGGCGAGGCCCGCTCGAGGGGAGCGAGCCCTCGAGCGGGGGGGGACCGCTCGAGGGAAGGGTCGCCCCTCGAACGGGACGGAACCCGTTCGAGGAGGGGGTTGTCCCTCGAGCGGGGGCGGAGCCCGTTCGAGGAGGAGCGTACCCTCGGGCGAGGCGGAGCCCCGCTCGAGGGGTCTCATAGGCGAGCCGTCTCTCGGTGGGCCTCCGAAGTCTCGCTGCATGGGCCACGTCTCGCATGGTTAGTTCTCTCGCATGGTTAGGCTTAGTTCATTTTGATGCGGGAATTTAAGTGAGGGTTCCCCCATTGTTTGAGGGGACCCCTAGGGCGGTCCCCGACGGAGCCCCCCGAGCATCTCGCGGGTTTGCCATTGAGGCTCCCGCGGATGCCGGAACCTACGATAGGACGTTCTTCCCTCCTTGTTTGCGAACGCTTTCCGTGGGGCCGCGCTAGCGGGCCCGCGGGTCTAGCCCCGAAGCCCCGGGGAGTGTGGGTTCTCTGCGGGGGGTTAACCGCGAGCAATTCGGTCGAAAGGCGTGGCACATATGCCAACCGGCATCGGCGGTATTTCCGCCCGGCATCGGGGGTGCACGCTCCCCCGTCCTTTGTCTCCCGGCGGGTGCAATTCCAAGGAGGTGTAGCCGTGCGTCAAGCCCCCGAGCCTTGGCTCGTTCGAGGCGATCGGGTCGAGCCCGACGACTTGTTTTTTATCGCGCCCTCGCCGTCCCTCCGCGGGTCGGGAGGTGAGGTTTCCACGACTCCCATCGAGCGGGTCGCGAATCGCGGATTCCTCTTCGAGCCGCTAGCGGGTGGTTCAAGTGGACATCCATGCCCCGTTCGATAAGGGTAGGCCGCGCGGTCCGGAGACACGTCCATGGAAGCGCTTGCGTGGGTTTGCTAGGTGGGGCTCGGTCCCGTTCGCTAGGGACCGAGGGCGCGGAAGCTCTCCCTCGGTGGGATCCCCCTGCTAGCTGCCCTCGCTGGCTCTCGAACACGACATGTGGGGCACCCTCGAGCCGACGGGCTCGAGGAACGGCTCGAATGCGCGTGCCCTCGTCGTCCCTAACTGCGTGATGCGGGGCGCTCGTTCGAACCCGTCGAGGGTCAGGCTTCGAACCTCTGATCAGTAAGGCCGTGCGGGGCCGTGCCTTGGCCAGCCCCGTCTTTTTCGCGTTTGCGGCCGTCGAGGGGTCTGGGCGTGCCGACCCTCGAGGTGCTGGTTAGTGGCATGGCGCGGTATGAGTGCTTTCGGTGTCGCTCTATTCCAAGCGTGACCTGGGCGATCCTCTTACGCGCGTGCCTTCTTTAGGGGGTTGACATCGTCTCGAGTTGGGGGTCATGCCGCTCGAGGGTCCTACGTGGCATGGGTGCCGCGGTGGTCCGCTCTACATCGAGCGAGTCCCGGCGACCTTCTCACGCCGATATCCCATAGAGGGTCGCCTTGTTTCGAGTTGGGGGTCATGCCGCTCGAGGGTCCTACGTGGCATGGGTGTCGCGGTGGCCGCTCTACACCGAGCGGTCCCGGCGACCTTCTCACACTTGTCATCCCATCGAGGGTCACCCTTGTCTCGAGCCGAGGATTCGCCTCGCTCGAGGGCTCTCCTTGCTTGGCAAGGGGCCCGGGCATTTAATTGCCTTGCGGGCGTGGCCGCGGGTTTTGCGCTGCGGGCGCGCCTTTTTGGCGCGCGCGCGCGCGCGCGCGCGTAGTGGGCGACGTGGCCGGCGGACGTGACGGTTTCGCCTCGGTCGTCGCCGGTCTTGCCGTAATGATGACCCGCCCGCAGGTGTTAGAGCCGCCGGCAGCCGGTGGTGGGGGGCCCGCCCGTCGACGCGATGGAAAGATTCCTGCAGGTTAATGTTGGCGAGGCGTGCGCTCCGGAGAACTCGCCCGTCGCCTATAAAACTGCGGTGAGGAAGGGGCGGCGGTTTTCTACCTTGGCTCCTCACCGTTTTCAGTCCTCCGTCCCTTCGCCTTCGCCTCGCTCTTGCCGTCGCGCGGGCTCGCTGTTTAGAGCTTCTTCCTTGTCCCCTTGTCCTCCGCCCTCGCACTCGTTCGCCCCCCCTCATGGCGCCGCCTCAGCTTCCGATTAGGGTCCTGGAGCCGTACGCATGGGAGAGGTCGACCGTGACCCGGCTCGCCCGGGGCGGGCGGTCGCCGCCGGCCGCTCTCGGCCAACGAAGAAGGGCGCCGGCGGAGTGGATCGTGCCGCCATCGTCGCACCTTGAGCCCAATCCGCCGGAGGGTTACGTGGTGAGCTTCCTCCGCTACCACGAGCGCGGCTTCAACGCGCCGGCGAGCACATTCATGCGGGCATTGTGCTACCACTATGGGGTGGAGCTGCACAATTTTGCCCCCAATGCGATCTCGCAGGCGGCCACGTTCGTGGGCGTCTGCGAAGGGTACCTGGGGATCCCAGTCAACTGGGAGCTCTGGGTACACCTCTTCCGCGCGGAGCTCATCACGCAGCCCACGTCGGAGCCGAGGACCCGCCGCGCGGTGCGCGCCGGCGGGATGTCGCTCGCCCTGCGGGGGCAGCTCAAGGAGTTCTACATCCCCTGCACCATGACGACGAACAACGCCGGGCCGGGAGCAGGGATGGTTTTATCTGCGCAACGCCGAGCCCGGCCTTCCTCCCTACACCGGCCGGGTGTTCAAGAAGAGGCCGGACTGCTGGGGCTACGGGTTGCCCACGGCCAACCATCGGGCGCGCCAGGGGTCCGTCCTCGCCGCCTTGCAGCGGCTGGCGAGGGAAGGGCTCAACGCGATGGGCGTCCTCGCCTTCCTTCATCACCGGCGAATCGTGCCGTTGATGGAGAGGCCGCTCTGCATCTTCGAGATGACGGAGGCGGCCAACCCCGTCGACGTGGCGAGGTCGCGGATGCTCCCGGACGCCGCCGGGAGCGGCCGTACGCGCTCACCCGGCGCGGAGCGCCGTCGACACCGGACGCCGCCACCTGCGGGTCGGACCCCGTGGGACATCGAGATGCTCCCCATCGGCCCGTTGGTGAGTGTGGTTTTTTGATTCTGTTTTAATCCTTGCCCTTGCTTCCGTTTCCCCGATGCGCCATCGTTGTCCTCGCGCGCGGCCCGGTGCGGTTCAACGCCGCCAAGTCCGTTCCACCCACCCCCGACTCCCGTGCGCTCGGCCCGGCGGCGCGGCGGGGAGCGGCGGGAGCGGGCGGCGCGCGCGGGGAGGGAGCACGCAAGGCGGCGCCAAGCGCGCGCGCGACGCACGGTCCGCGGAGTACGGCGGCGGGAGGAGCCGGGGCTCTCTTCCCCGGACATCGAGGAGCCCTCGTCCTCGGACCGGGACGAGGAGGAAGAGTCCGAGGGGGGAGGGCCCCTCGAACGGTGGCGGCCCGCGCCCCCGTCGCCGGATCTCGCGCGGCGTCGGGGGTGGCTTTGCACAGGGGCGGGCGCGTCGGCGTCCGCCGCCGGCCGGTCGTCGTCGGGGGCGGCACGCGCGCGCGAGGTGCCGGCGCGCGCCACGGAGGCGCACGCGGCGGACGTGCTGCGCGCGCGCGTCAAGCGTGCCCGCGCGTGGCGGGAGCGCGCGCGTCCGCGCGCGCGGCGTCCTCGTCGAGGGGCGCGTTGGTGGGCGCGCCGCGCGCGGGGCGCTAGCGTGCCCCCGTGCGTGGTGGCGGCGTCGGGCGCGCCCACGCGTGAGGCGGGCGTGCCCGCGCGTGCGGGCGGCGCCGTCGGGAGGTGCCGCGGCGCGCGCGGCGCCCGCGCCGGCCTCGTCGGAGGCCTCGAGGAAGAGGAAGCGGGCCTTTTCCTCCGCGAGGTAAGGAACCTGTTCTTCCTTTGCTTGGCCTTAGTTTGCTGGTTATTAGATACTCTAATTCTCCGTTCGTGTTTGCGCAGGGCGGTGCCAACCGTCCCTCCTCTTGCACCGGCCAAGGTGCTGAGGACGGACGCGTCGATCCCCACCCGGCGGCGTTCGTCGAGGGGGTCGCGCCCAGGGACGGGCGCGGCGGCGGGCACGAGCGCGCAAGGCCGGGCCGGGGCTTCGAGGCCTCGGCGGTGGATCAGCCCGCGCGCGGCGCGGCCGGAGGTCGCGGGGGCGGCCGGCGCCGGTCGCCACGGAGGCGCGGCGCGGCGGTGGCTACGGTGGAGGTGCCGCCGCGGTGGCGGCCACCTGCGGAGGAGGCGGAGCGGGCGCAACTGCGGGAGCGCCCGCGGATGTGGCGGCACGGACGGAGGTGGCGGCGACGGCGCCACAACGGGCGCCGCGGCCGCGGAGGCGCGGGTGGGGGCGCCGGCGGAGGGCGGAGCGGGGCGGCTCCGCCCGCCGGCGGTCCCCGGGCGGAGGTGGTGGAGCTCTCGGATGACTCCCCGCCGCCCGGGTGGAACCGGTGGGCCGGCCGGCCCGTGAACTCCCCCGAGCCCCGGGAGGGGGGCCCTCGTGAGGCGACACGAGGGTCACATGATAGTGGGGGGCGGGGGCACGATGCCGAGGCCTCGTCCTCCCACGCCGGCCGCCCCGCCCAGGTGGGGGGGCCGTGGAGGATCCCCCGGCGTTCGGCCGACGCCCGAGAGGGAGCAGGAGCTGCGGGGCGAGCTCCCCGAGCCACGGCGCCACGCTCAACCGCGCGTTGAACGAAGCGCGCGCGGGTCCACGGCGGCCGGCCCGGATCGTCTTCCGTGGTGAGCCACGGTTGCTCGTCTCCCTTCCTTATTTCGTTTTCGCGTGCCGCATTCAAGCCTTGACACTTGCGAGATTCGATGTGTGGATGCCAGGAGCTCGAGCGCCGCGCTCGTGAAAAGTATAGCGCGTTCGACCGGGTGAACGCCGAGGTCCGCCGGCCTCCGGGAGCGATGCGGCGCTTACGACGCGCTTGCGGATGCTCTCGGGACGCCGGACGGTGGGCGGGGTGTACGGGCGATGGCGTGGTGCGACGTGCTCCCCGAGAGCTCAGGGCAGGACGCGGCGCGTGACTCGAGTCTCGGGCGGATCCGCGCAGCCCTCGTCGATCGTGACGAGGCGCCGTGGAACGCGCGCGAGGACTCGGACAAGACGCGGACGGCGGCCGCCACCGGGAGGCGGAGGTGGCCACCGCTCGCGCGGAGACCCGGGAGCTCCGCACGTCGCTCGAGGGGGCGCGGGCGCGGCGGCGCCGGGCCGAGGAGCGGGCGCGCGGGCCGGAGCAGCGCGCCAAGGAGGCCGATGTCCCGAAGGCCGCCCTCGACGTCAAGGCCGCGGCTCTCGTCGCCGGCCGAGGGGCAGCTCCGGCGGGGAGCGCATCGCCCGCCGTGGGCGGCGAGGGGCGGCTCCGGCGAGAGCGAGGGCGCCCTTGGCGACGCCCGGACGGCGCCGCGGAGCGGGAGCGCGTTGCTCGCGAGACAGCGGAGAGGTCGCTGGAGGAGCGGAACGCCGCATTCTCCGAAGTTGAAGATGAGGCGTTGGCGCTCAGCATCAGCAATGCCGCCCAAGAGATGGCCCTCGTCGAACAAGGCGAGACCGTCCAGCATCTCGAGCTGGCGCTCGAGTCCGCGCGCCGCGACCTCGATCTGGAGAAGAGGCAAGTCGAGGGTAAGCTGCGTCCGACCCTCGCTCGTTAGTTCTTGCTTTAGAGGGTTCGTTTCCCCCTTTCTGATTTCTTGTCGTCTTGTCGCTTCCGAGGCTGCGCACGCCTTTGGGGCACGGCGTTGGGCGGGCCGAGGCCCCGCAAGCCTCCTACAACTCCCTCCGAGCGGGAGCTGCGGCAGAGCCGCGGGACGCGGCCCTCGAGACTCGTCACGTCGTCGAGGAAGGCGATGCCCGGGCCGGCAGCTCGGCGGCCGCCGCCTACGCGCCCTCGGCGGCCACGTCACGGGGCGGGTGCGTCGGGCGTTGCACCCCGGCGTGCGTAAGGCTCTCGGAGTGGTGCGATCCCACTACGAGGTCAACCTCGAGGCGGTAGCGGAAGGCTACATCGTGCCCGAGGGCGTCGAGGATGAGGTGGCCATGGAGCGTGCGGACGCGCTTGCTGCTGACGCCGCCGAGTCGCTCGCCGAGGCCTTCGAAGAATTCCTCTTCCCGACGCCGCCGGAGATGCCGCCGCTCCGCCCGCCTGAAAGCACCTGGGCGCTAGGCCCGTTTTTTGTTTATGTGTATCAGAACTCTGGCCTCGTGGCCTCTTGTAAGTAAACAAGTAGTTTCGTGAACATGGTCAGTTTGTAAATGAAATCGCTTGCTTATTGCGCTTTTTGCTTCTTCTTCTTCCTGAGTAGATTCTAGTTAGGGGAGTTCGCCTTTCGCGAGGGGCCCGCCGGGTTGGAGGCGAGAGAGACGGGCCATAGCCACGCGGCGTAGGGGCGTCTCGGCTCGCGCGCTCCTTCCACCGTGCCACCTACGCCCTTTTCGAATCGTGGCTCGTGGTTGAAGTAGGAAACAAACTTAGCGCGTGTTATTACGTTTTTTGCGCGAAAAAAATGGGACCATTTGGGGGGGGGGGTGCCCCCCGCGCAGCCCCCCGAGGGTAACTTGGGTTTCGGGGGAAAGCCGAGTTGCCCTTTTATTAGATTTGGAGTATTTACATAGGTGACACCAACGGGGCGTTGGCCGTGCGTTTTTACAACGGAAAATACTTGGGAATCCTAGCTAAGGGTAGAAGCGACGTAGCTGTTGGATGTTCCAAGCGTTGGTGAGTTCTTCGCCGTCCTCGTTGGCAAGCTTGTATGTGCCCGGTTTGAGCACCTTCACCACGACGTAGGGTCCCTCCCATGGGGGCGATAGCTTGTGGCGCCCTCGGTTGTCTTGGCGTAGCCTTAGGACCAAATCCCCCTCGGCGAAATCCCCGCGACGTATCTTGCGCGCTCGGTAGCGTCGTAGGGACCGTTGATATCTTGCGGAGTGCATCAACGCCACAAGGCGTACTTCGTCTAGGCGGTCCCAAGGAGTCCTCGCGGGCTCGCCGGTTAGCATCCTCGTTGTAGCCCCGAACTTTGGGCGACCCGTATTCCGCATCCGTGGGGAGGATGGCCTCCGCGCCATGGACTAGGAAAAACGGGGTGAACCGGTGGCTCGCTTGGGGTAGTCCTTAGGCTCCACACGACCGCCGGCGCAGTTCTTGGAGCCATTTTCGGCCGATTTGTTGAGTTGGTCGAAAATTCGGGTTTGAGGCCCCGTAGGATCATGCCGTTGGCACGTTCCACTTGGCCGTTAGTCCGTGGGTGCGCCACGGTGCCCAATCCACTCGGATGTGGAACTTGTCGCAGGACTCCAAGAACTTCCGGCCCGTGAACCGGGACCCGTTGTCCGTGATGATGGAGTTTGGCACTCCAAAGCGGTGGACGATGTCGGTGAAGAACGTGACCGCCGCTCGGCCCTCAAATTCGTAATGGGGCGCACCTCCACCCACTTGGAGAACTTGTCGATCGCGACGAGCGAGGTGGGTGAAGCCCCCGGCGCCTTCCGCGGGGGGCCCGACGATGTCTAATCCCCACACGGCGAACGGCCATGTTACGGGGATCGTTTGCGAGCTTGAGCTGGCAAGTTGGTCTTGCGGGCATAGAACTGGCACCCTTCGCAAGTGCGCACGGTTTCGTTGGCGTGCCGCGACCGCGGTAGGCCAATAGAAGCCTTGGCGGAACGCGTTGCCGACGAGGGTGCGCGGCGCGGCGTGGTGGCCACAGATCCCCGCGTGGATGTCCCGTAGGAGCTCGCGCCCCTCGGGAATGGGTATACACCGCCGGAGGATGCCGACGCGGCGCGCTTGTACGGCTCGCCGTCGATGAGGGTGAATGACTTGGCCATCCCGGCGATGCGCCCGGCCGTGGCCCCGGTGCTCGGGGAGCTCCCCTCGAGCAATCCGGGCGATGTACTTCTCCCGCCGGTCCGCCCGGACGGGAGCCGGCTCGATGTCCATTGCGACGACCTCGTGGGAGCCGTACCCCTCGAGAAGGGAGAGTACGTACGCCTCGTTCGAGGGGTCCTCTTCCATGGGGTCCGCACCCGCCGGATTCGAGGGAGCCCCCGAGGGTCCGCCGTCACTCGAGGGGTAAGGCTCGAAGGTTACCGAGGGGCGCGCGATGTCGCGCGCGAAAACATTCGGGGGAACGGTGATCCGCCGGACGCTATCTTTGCCAGCTCGTCTGCTTCCTCGTTGTACCGGCGGGGTACATGATTAAGCTCGATGCCGTAAAATTTGTCCTCGAGGGCTCGCACGGCTTTACAGTAGGCCTCCATCTTGTCGTCGTGGCGGCTCGCGTTCTTCATGACTTGGTCGATCACGAGCTGCGAATCCCCTCGCACATCGAGGCGCTTGATGCCCAACTCAATGGCGATTTTGAGGCCACGAGAGAAGGGCCTCGTATTCCGCCATATTGTTAGACGCGGGGAAGTGGAGACGCCTTTGCGTAGCGCATATGCTCCCCGAGGGGTGACACGAAGAGCGAGGCCCGCGCCCGCTCCTCGTCTTCATCACCGAGCCGTCGAAGAACAGAGTCCAGCACTCTGCTTGAATCTGAGGGGGCGGCAGCTGCGTGTCCGTCCATTCAGCGACGAAATCGGCTAGGATTTGCGATTTGATGGCCTTGCGCGGGGCGTAGGCGAGCGTCTCGCCCATCAACTCCACGGACCACTTGGCAATTCTGCCTGCCGCGTCGGGGTTGCGAATGATCTCTCCTAACGGGAAGGAAGAGACCACCGTAACTGGGTGGGCCTCGAAGTAGTGGCGGAGCTTGCGCCGCGCGAGGACTACCGCATACAACAGCTTCTGGACCTGGGGGTAGCGCGTCTTCGTGTCCGACAGGACTTCGCTGATGTAGTAGACCGGCCTCTGCACGGGCAAGGCATGCCCTTCCTCCGTGCGCTCCACAACGATCACGGCGCTGACCACCTGGGTGGTTGCGGCCACGTAGAGTTGGAGGGGTTCGCGCGTCTCGCGGCGGCGTAAGGATTGGGGCGTGCGTCGAGATGCCTTCGGCTTGTCGAGCGCTTCCCCGGGCCTCGGCGGTCCAAGAGAAGCGCTCGTGCTTCTTGAGCGGCCGGTAGAGGGGCGAGGCCCTTCTCACCGAGCCTCGAGACGAAGCGGCTCGGGGCGGCAAGGCACCCCAACACCTTCGCACCCCTTTGAGGTCCCGAATTGGACCCATTCGCTCGAGGGCCGCGACCTTTTCGGGGTTGGCCTCGATTCCCCGCTGGGAGACGATGTATCCTAGGAGCATGCCCCGCGGCACTCCAAAGACACATTTTTCGGGGTTGAGCTTGACCCCGCTTGGCCCGCGAGCGGCCGAATGCGATGCCAAGATCGCCGACCGATGTCGTCCGCCTTCCTGGTTTTGACGACGATGTCGTCTACGTAAGCCTCGACCGTTCGCCCGATATGGTCCCCAAAAACGTGCCGCATGCGGCGCCGATATGTTGCGCTGCGTTTCGAGGCCAAAAGGCATCGTGACGTAACGAACGTCCCGAACGGTGTGATGAACGAAGTCGCGAGCTGGTCGGACTCCTTCATTTTTATTTGATGATATCCCGAATAGGCATCAAGGAAACGAGTAGTTCACACCCGGCGGTGGAATCAACGATCCGATCTATGCGCGGCAAAGGAAAAGGAACTTTTGGACATGCTTTATTGAGACTCGGTGTAGTCAATACACATCCTCCACTTCCCATTTTTCTTTTTTACAAGCACGGGATTAGCTAACCATGTCGGGTGGAACACTTCCTTGATGAATCCGGCCTCGAGGAGCTTCCGCAGCTCCACTCCGATCACCCGTCGCCGTTCCTCGTCGAAGCGGCGCGGCCGGCTGCCGGGCCGGCGCGAGCGTTAGGCGAGGATATCAAGGGAGTGCTCGGCGACCTCCCTCGGGATGCCCGGCATGTCCGAGGGGCTCCACGCGAAAACGTCGGCGTTGGCGCGGAGGAAGTCGACGAGCACTTGCTTCCTATTTAGGATCGAGGGTCGTGCGACCCTCAATGCTTTGCCCTCGGGGGCCGATGGGTCGAGTGGGACCCCTTTGGTTTGCTCGGCGGCCTCGAACGTGCCGGCGTGCTTGGTGGCGGAGGCCGAGGTCGTCATTGACCATCTTCTCCGGTGTGTTTACCGGCGCTTCATCCGAGCCGCTAGCGCCTCTGCATGTTCCACGCACTCGACATCGCGATCCGAATGCATGCTCGATCGACGACCCGACGGTGATGACGCCGTTTGGACCCGGCATCTTCATCTTCGAGTACGTGTAGTTGGGAACCGCCATGAACTTGGCATAGCATGGTCGCCCAAGGATGGCATGGTAGGCCCCTTTGAATCCCACCACCTCGAAGGTGAGGGTCTCCTTGCGGAAATTCTTGGGGGGTCCCGAACCGGACGGGCGGATCGATCGCCCGAGGGGTTGAACCTCGCTTTCGGGCGCGATGCCGTGAAACGGCTTCGTGCTGGGCCGCAACTGGTCCAGCCCAATCCCCATTAGGCGCAATGTATGCGCGAAGAGGATATTGAGGCTACTGCCTCCGTCCATAAGGACCTTCGAAAACCGGGCGTTCCCAATGATGGGATCGACCACCGAGGGTACCTTGGCCCGGTTCGGGATGCGGTTTGGGTGATCATCCCGGCTAAAGGTGATGGCATCCTTCGACCGGTTGAGAAAGGCCGGAGGCGCCCTTTCGCGGCGAGGACTTCGTGCCGCTCCTTCTTGCGCCGCCGGGTTGACATGTCGACGGTAGGTCCCCCAAAAATGAGGAACACATTTTCGACAGCGGGGAAGCCACCGCGTCGCCGTCGCCCCCATCCTTCTTGGCCTCTTGCCTCCTTCGCGGCGGCACGGCCATAGAACTTCTTGAGCATGTCGCCTTTGCTCAAGAGTGTGATTCACGGGGGTCTTGTGGTAGGGGCATGGCTTCTTCATCATGTCGTCGAACACCCCCGGGCCTCGAGGAGCCGGTCGAGGGCCCCGTCGGGCCGGGTCGACGGCCGAGGGCCTCGGCGTTGCCGCCGTTGCGCCCCCGCTCGCGCGCCTCGCGGCGCGGCTTCTTCCCCCTTCTTGCCCCGCTTGTCATTGCGGCGCGGCTCCTTGGACCCGCTGCCCTCCGCGGGCGTGTCCTCAGAGCGCTTGCCCTTCTTGCCATCGAAGATTGCCCCCACGGCTTCCTCTCCGGAGGCGAAGCTGGTGGCAATGTCGAACAGCTCGTTCGAGTCCGTGGGCGGGCTGCGTCCCAGCTCGCGCACAAGGTCCCGGCACGTGGTGCCCTCGAGGAACGCGTGCACGATCTCTGGCGTGCGCCACGGCGGGGAGCTCGTGCGGCGCTTGGAGAAGCGCCGTATGAAGTCCCGCGGCGATTCGCCCGGCTTGCGTGCGGGGAGCGCAGATCCCGGGAGTTCCCGGGCGCACGTACGTGCCCGGAAGTTGCCCACGAAGGTGTGGACTAGATCGTCCCGGTTATGGATTTGGGTGGCGGCAAGTGCTCGAGCCATGTCCGGCTGCGTCGCCCGGATGCGGGGCCAAGTTGCGGATGATCACTTCGTCGTTGGTGGCCCCGCCCGGCCGACGGCCGGGCGGTAATCGTTGAGCCAAACACGAGGGTCCGTCTCCCCGTTGTATTTGACGATCGTCGAGGGCGACGGAAGCGGCGGGGGAACGCGCCGTGCGGATCTCCCGGCCGAACACACGGGTGCCGGGGGCTCCCGGCGTCGGGGAGCGATCCTCACCGGCGTCGTAGCGCCCACCCCCCCTTCGAGGGTGGTAGCCTCCGGCCGCTCGCGCGTCCGCCTTGCTGGTGCGCCTGGCGTTGATGACGTTGCGGGCGTCGCCATCCAGCGCCCTGCGTGTGTCGAGGAGCCGTTCCTTGGCGGCGTGCGTCCACTGGTCAGCAGGTTGACCCACATGCACCGAGGGGTTCGCCCCACGGTGCGCCGGATCATCACCCCGCGCGTCCCCCTGTTGGCGGATGCGTGAGGCCGAGCTTTCGGCTTGCTGGACGGCCGCTTGCTCAAGGAGGGTCTGCACCTCGCGGTGCATGTCTCGAGCCTCGGGGGTCGAGGGTGCGGCATGGCGCGCGGCGGTGTCGCGGCGGCGATGAGCTTTGGCTCGCTCGCGGCGGAGTATCCGCGTTGTCGACGTTGGGGACGGGGTTGAGGCGGTCGCGGACTTGTCGGCCTAGCTCCCGCGCGCGTTCGCCGCGCGCGGAGGCCTCCCCCCGCCATCGAGGCGCGGAGTAGCCGCACGGTCCGGTGCTCCTCTGCCGGCTTGGCCTTGAGCTCGCGAGCTTGGGCCACCGCGCGTCGACGTCGGCCCCGGCGGGAGCGCTCGGCCCCGCGGCCGGGCGCGTGGCAACCCCCCGGGGCCGGCGTGACTTCCCCATCTCCGGCGCCGCCGCACCGGCGGCGTTGGCCGGGTCGTTGGTGATGACGGCGCGGCATTCCCGCGTGGGGTCGTAGCTCCCGCTGCGTCGAGTCGTCGGAGCAGCCGAACCGCAGTCCGTGGCGTCGAGGAAGCGCCCGAACGCGGCCGGGGTCCGCACACACGGAGAAGTCCCACTCCGCGTACCCATGACGGTTGGCGGGTGGCATCGTGTCGACGGAGCCCGGGGACGACTCGTCCGTCGCCGGGTGCCGGGGGTCCCCGGCGACGAAGACGTGCCGGCCGGGCGGAACCCTCGCGCATTGTCGTGTTGACGTTGGCGTTGTGGGCCGTAGTGGCGCCCACGCAGCCCGATGGGGATGCGTGGTCGGGAGATCGCACGCGGTCCCGCCGGGGCGGTGGCGGCCGTCGTGACGGTGGGCGCGCACCGCGCCGGGCGGCGGCGCGCTCGGCCTGCCGCCGCTCGGACCGCGCCCGACGCGAGCGTAGCCCGAGCGGCGACGGCGTCGCGGCGTCGA
Source organism: Cenchrus americanus (assembly GCA_947561735.1). Taxonomy (NCBI): domain Eukaryota; kingdom Viridiplantae; phylum Streptophyta; class Magnoliopsida; order Poales; family Poaceae; genus Cenchrus; species Cenchrus americanus. The sequence goes on along the minus strand of OX387239.1, from coordinate 251,776,673 downwards.
CGGTCCCGCGGCATCCGTGTCTGCGCGGCGCCCGCGCCGGTGTCGTGCGTGCGGCGGAGACCGAGCGGACTCCGGCCTCCCGCCGCGCGCGTAGCTCCTCACGGTTGGTGAGGCGCATGAGATAGCCATTCCCCGTGGCCCGGAAGTTCAAGTCCCCGAAGCGGATCTCGAACCCGGCGGAAGGGGGTCCGAGCTACCCATGTTGTAGCGGGTGCTACGGTACTCAGTGCGAATCACCATGGAGGGAGTTAGCGAAATGACCTTAGGCGCTCGTTTGCCCCACGGTGGGCGCCAAGCGTCGGCGCGGAATATGGTCCCGACACTAACCGGTAGATAACGCCTAGGTCTATCCCTCAATGGTCGATGCTAAGCAACAAATGACACAAGGATTTATCCTGGTTCCGCCGAGGGGGCCGTACGTCCGGCGGTGGTGTGCTCGTGGCACTATATTGCTCGGCACCGGGGTGCTTGTAGTGGGGCAAATACAAGCAAGGCGGGAGAGGAAGCGTGGCTCCCAAGTCCCCGGTGAGTAGCCGAAGATGTTGTGGGAGAATAAGAGAGTGAGTGCACGGTGCGCCGTGTTCCTCCGGATCCGTCCCCCGCGGGCGGGGGCTCGCCTTCCCCTTTTATAGGCCAAGGGAGCGGCGAGTTACATGCACGCCGCGCTACCTAGCCGCGTGCGGGAGCACGTCGTGCTATGGTGTAGAGCGGGCGACCGTCCGGTCGATCTTCGCTGCGATCCGGCCATGATGGCCTACCTTGTACCCGAACGGTGGCGGTTCGAGGGTAGGAGGCGGCGGATGGCGATGGCGTCCCCCGATAGGCTTCGAGGGGGGTGGCCGATGATGGCCGGTACGGGGCACGGGAGCGGGCGAACGGCGTTCCTTCCCAATGAGCTCGCGGTGGTGGGGTGGTTGCTTTGCGGTGTTCGGGCGTGCGCTCGCGGAGTCGGGCGTGTGCCCGCGCGCGTGGGTACGGCGGCCGCGCGCGTTACGGTGGCGGGATGGCCACCCACCGGCCTAGCGTCCCTCACCTAACCCGGGGTCACGGGAAAGTGGAGTCGAGGGTGCGCCCGGCCCCCTTTCGAGGGTCGAGCGCGTTAGCCGTACGGCGGCGTGCGCGCGGTGTCATGGGACCGACGCCGGCCGTACCGCACGGTCCACCCCACGGTGGCGGGGATGGGCTCCTCCTCGGGGAGTTGGTGCGGCGGCACGGGGCGTGAGCCCCGGCGCATGATGGCGCCGTCTGCGCGCGTCGGGGCGTTAAATGCCCAAGTACGGGGCCGGCGCACGCGTGCGGGGTGCCCGTGAGCGTGGCGGGCCCCGGCCGAGGGTGGAGCGAACCCTCGAGCGAGGCGAGGCCCGCTCGAGGGGGGAGCGAGCCCTCGAGCGGGGCGGGACCGCTCGAGGGAAGGGTCGCCCCCTCGAACGGGACGGAACCCGTTCGAGGAGGGGGTTGTCCCTCGAGCGGGGGCGGAGCCCGTTCGAGGAGGAGCGTACCCTCGGGCGAGGCGGAGCCTCGCTCGAGGGGTCTCATAGGCGAGCTGTCTCGGTGGGCCTCCGAAGTCTCCGCCGCATGGGCCACGTCCCGCATGGTTAGTTCTCTGCATGGTTAGGCTTAGTTCATTTTGATGCGGGAATTTAAGTGAGGGTTCCCCCATTGTTTGAGGGGACCCCTAGGGCGGTCCCCCGACAGGGGGAACGATCGCAACTTTAGGTCCCAGAGGAGCTACAGGCCACGGTCTCTCCTTCGTGGTACGCATAGTCCTCCAAGGGGACGTGTGGGTGTTCCACCTAGGAGAGATAGGATGGATTTTGCTAACCCCACGTTTGAGCAACTGGCAAGGCACTGGTTTGATTCGTTTTGTACTAACCCCAGTGTTGAGTCCTTTGCTCACTCTCACTCTTGTTTTTGATTTTGCAGGTGGGAGGCTTGGAGGGTTTTTGGTTGATCGACTCCGGTTTGTAAGGAATCAGATGCTCGTTAGCCTAAAAGGGGGAGGGGGTGAATTAGGCAACTTAAAACCTTAACCTATGGCTTCACTAATTTTACACAAAGATAAACTAGAACATACTTTCTAGATGTGCAACTATGGTTGTTCTAATATGAAACTCCCATCCCAAAACAAGGTTTGCAATCTATAGCCATTCCTAGCATGATACTACTCTAGGAAAGTAAAGGCAAGCAAAGATTGCAAAAGAGTAAATGCGGAAATGTAAAGGGGATGAGAGGAAGCAAACTCCTGACACGCGATTTATCCCGTGGTATCGGTAGGCACTAAGCCACCCCTAGTCCACGTTGTTGAAGCACTCACATAAGAGTATTACTTCCCGGTGACCAAGTCTCTCCCAAGAGCACCACTTGACTCGCCACAAAGCCTAGCCACTTAGGCACTTGCCAAACTCCCTTGGTCACCTTGATGCCGCCTCCACTAAGGAGCTTCTCCACCAAGGAAGGGGGTCTCCACGTCCCCCGCATAAAGTGTCCTCGCCGCTCCACACCAAGCCAGAGGGTCGATGACGATTGCCGGTGAGCCACTTAGGCCCCAAGGCTTCCGGCGAACCTTGTACAACTTGATTCACTCAAGAATAACCTCACAAGGTTGGCACAACCTTGCACTCACTCAGCTCTAAGCTAAGCCTAGCACTAAGCACATACACAAAGCATATGCAAGTCTATGGATGAGCAATTAAGCACTTGGATGGATTGGATATGATCTTCTAGGTGTCTTGAACTCCTCTGCACTTCCACACAATCCAGCAACCTCAAATGGGTGAGTGGAGAGGGTATAAATAGCCCAAGGCATCAAACTAGCTGTTGGCTAACGACCACTGGAAAAGGTAACGTCGGATGAACCGATGCTAGATTTTCCAGGGTGTCGATTCATTCGGTGCCCCTCCCACGTCACATAGCCGTTGAGATTCACTGACACAACTGCTCTGACGCTATACACCGACGGTCTGTCGGATCATCCGGTGCTGAAGACCCCGCAACCAAGTCGTCTCTGTTAGCTTCCATGCGACCGTCGGATAGACCGACGCTACCCCTTGACCAAGGCGTCGGATCATCCGGTGCTGAAGGCTTCGTCTTGGCGCGTCTCTGTCTTGATTCAAACTAAGCGTCGGATAGACCGAGGATGTCCCCACTCAGACCATCGGATCATCCGGTGCTACTGTCTTTGCTGCTCTTCCTCTGCAACTCGTCCGACGCATCTAAAAATTGGACTGTTGGTTCATCCGACGGTGCCTAGGGTTTCAAGCAGTTTACCAACTCGTCCGACGATTGCACAGACGCTTGCTATTTGGGTACCGTCGGTTCATCCGACGGTGTCTTTTTCCTTCTTTTTCTTCGCGCCTTCAACTTGGATCTTTGCTTCAACTTAACATATTTAACATGCCATTACTTATAGCCTCCAAATATATACTATGTCCTCAAATTTGCTGTAAGTAACCTAACATGTCCATGGTATGTTAACTTGTGCATGGTATGTTAACATGTGGTAACATCCATGAGACCTATGAATGCCTACAAAGACATGCTAGACAATGTGGTTAGTCCCATTACTTGTGTTAGCATAAATCACCAAAATCAACTCGAACAAATGGCAAATGGGGCCATGTTCGCTACATGGTTGCTCTCGACACATGACCGAAGATCGACGGTGGTTCTCCAGCCTCACCCCGGTGATGACCAAGGAGTACATCACTTTTAGGGATAATGGGAAAGGTAGAGTGCTTTCAGTGGGCATGGTGAAGGTGAGTGAGTCTGTGACTCTTGGGCGTGTTTCTCTTGTCAAGTCTTTGGGGGTACAATCTTCTCTCTGTCTCCCAACTTCTTGATGAGGGTTTTGAAGTCCGTTTCAACATGGGTTGTTCTCTTGTTTTGGATTCTTGAGGCGATCTTGTGTGTACGATCGTCCCCGAGGGTCAAATTTTCAGAGCGATTTTTCTCAGTGTGTTGGCTCTTCTCGTTGTTTGGTTGTTGGTGTTTCAGCGGAGCTTTGGAAATGGCATAGGAGACTAGGTCACATGAGCTTTGACTTGTTGTCACGCTTGAGTGGGCTAGGATTAGTCCAAGGATTGCCAAAGTTGAAATACCAAAAGGACTTGGTATGTGCTCCGTGTAGGCATGGCAAGATGGTCGCCGCCTCTCATCCGCCTCTGACATCCGTTATGACAAAGAGGCCATGCGAGCTGTTCCATATGGACTTGGTTGGTCCAGCTTGTGTGTGCTCAGCAGGTGGGAAATGATATGTACTTGTGATTGTGGATGACTATTCTCGCTATGCTTGGGTCTTCTTTTTGGCTGACAATGGGGGACGTTTGGTTTTGTGAGGGATCTAATCTTGACGTTGAAGAACGAGAGACATGGAGATGCTGTTCTAGCTATTCGTAGCGACAATGGCAGTGAATTTAAGAACTCTTGTTTTGAAACCTTTTGTCGTGATTTAGGTCTCGAACATCAGTTTTTTTCTCCCTATGTGGCTTGTCATAATGGTGTGGTTGAGAGGAAAAATCGTTCCCTTTGTGAGATGGCTCGGACGATGCTTGATGAGCATAGGACTCCGAGGAGATATTGGGTTGAGGCGGTGAACACTGCTTGCGATGTTGGGAACCGGATTTTTTTGAGGGCCTTCTTGAACAAGACGTGCTATGAGCTTATGCACGGGCGAGCACCTAGAGTGAGCCATTTTAGGGCTTTTGGTTGTCGGTGCTTCATTCTCAAGAAGGGTAGAGTAGATAAGTTTGAGTCGAGGTCTTCCGATGGGATTTTCTTAGGTTATGCTAGTCTTTCTAGAGCATTTCGTGTACTAAACCTTGATACTAACCTAGTCATGGAGACTTGCGAGGTGACCTTCGACGAGACACAACCATGCAATTCGTCTGTCTTTGAGTGTGCAGGTGATGATGAAATTGGCAAGAAGATCTTTGAGGACGAGGAGGATGATGTTGGAGAGGATGATGGTGATGATGGTGAAGCTCCAGCCATGCGTGTACCCTCTACTTACACTACGACGACTACGGTGCAGGATGGTCCATCCCCTACACCGCCTATGATTCATCAAGATCAAGTGGAAGCAACTGCTGAGGGGGAGGTTGCCTCAAGGCGAGAGGCACCGAGGCGAGTTCAAGTTGATCATCCACCCTCGGTAATCATCGGCGACATCAATGAGCGTACGACACGGTCGACGTCCAGAAATGCTACTCACTTTGCTCATTCAGCTTTTGTTGCTACCTTTGAGCCGAAAGACATTGGACACGTTTTATCTTATCCTAATTGGGTGAATGCCATGCATGAGGAGTTTGAGAATTTTGAGAGAAACCAAGTGTGGTAGTTAGTGGAGCCACCACCAAACTGCAAACCTATTGGGACAAAGTGGGTGTTGAAAAATAAAGAGGGAGAAAATGGTGATGTGGTGAGGAACAAGTCGAGGTTGGTTGCTCAGGGCTATAGTCAGAAGTAGGGGATAGACTATGAGGAGACATTTGCTCCTGTAGCCCGTTTGGAGGCAATTAGGATCCTTCTAGCCTTTTCTGTGGCTAAAGGGTTCAGATTGTACCAAATGGATGTGAAGAGTGCCTTCTTGAATGGGTTCTTAGAGGAGGAAGTTTATGTGAAGCAACCACCGGGCTTTGAGAGTGTTGAGTTTCCCCACAAGGTGTATAGGTTGAGAAAGCCGTTGTATGGGCTGAAACAAGATTCCCGTGCTTGGTATGGCCATTTGAGGGGGTTCTTGTTCAACAAGGGGTTTGAGATGGGCAAGGTAGATAAGACTCTTTTTCTCCTCAGGCTGGGTAATGATATCCTAATTGTTCAGGTATATGTGGATGATATTGTCTTTGGCGGCTCGTCTCACTCTTTGATTGCAAGGTTTGCGGAGGATATGAGCAAAGAATTTGAGATGTCTATGATGGGAGAATTGTAGTTCTTTCTCGGGCTTCAGATCAAGTAGGCGAAGGAGGGAACCTTTGTACATCAAGCCAAGTACTGTCGACACCGATGAGTACGACTACAACTCTTGACGTGGATGAGGACGAAGAGCCCGCGGACCAGAAGGAGTACCGGAGCATGATCGGCTCCCTCTTGTACTTGATGGCGACGAGGCCGGACATCCAGTTTTCTGTGTGTCTATGCGCTCGTTTTCAGGCGTCGCCGAGGACTTCACATCGGCAGGCCGTCAAGCGGATCTTCAGGTATCATCGATACACTCCTGAGCTCGGTCTTTGGTACTCGGCGTCCTCTTCCCTTTTGCTTCTTGTTTTTTCAGATGCTGACTTTGCGGGGTGTTGAGTCGATAGGAAGTTGACTTCGGGGACTTGTCAGTTTTTGGGTTCCTCAATTGTTTCTTGGTCTTCTCGCAAACAGTCTAGTGTAGCCCAGTCTATCACAGAAGCCGAATATGTTGGTGCCGCTAGTTGTTGCTCCCAGCTGCTTTGGATCACATACACGCTGAGTGACTTTGGTGAGGAGTGTTCCCATGTGCCTCTCATGTGTGATAGCACGAGTGCCATTAGTGTTGCCAAAAACCCCGTGCTCCACTCTAGAACCAAACACATTGAAGTGAGGTACCACTTCCTGAGAGATAATGTTGAGAAGGGACACATAGACCTCATCCATGTACCCACAGAAAAGCAGCTTGCCAATATCCTAACCAAGCCTTTGGACCAAGCTACATTTGCTCGTTTGCGAGGAGAGCTTGGTGTTGTTTTGCCTTTTTGAGATTTTGTTGGGAGGGTTGATGTACATATGCATGTTGCATTTCCATATATGTATCATATCATGCTTGCATCTTTGTATCATAGACTGCATTTGTAACATATGCATTAGAGATCTGCTTCTCTCATATGCTTTGCTCACCATGATATGCTAGAGATGAGATTATGACCTTCCTTGTGATGCTCATGAGATGTATAGCTATATGCTCTTGGTAGCTTTGGGATATACATGCTTGTGGACGGCTTTCTTTTGTAAAAATGCTATATGATCCTCTCTTGTGGGTAGAATGCCTTTCATGTTCATTTTGGGTGCTTATGGCTATATCTTGCTTAATTTGTGCTTGGAACCATGTCCTTTTCATTTGGGATCAAAGATCCATTTATCATCATGAATGTTTAGCCTACATGCTACTTTGTGGAGAAGCCTAAGCTTCTTTTTGCCGCAAATGCACTTCATGTACCAGGTTTAACTTGTAAATGATAAAAATGGTATGTGAGATGCCTAAGCTTGAAAAATGTTCTTCCATGTCTAAAATGCTTTAAATTCCTTATCTTGGGTGCTAAACCATTGCATGATATTCACCAATGAGAAGTCTCATATCTAGAAGTGGACACATGGCTCGGTGGCTTTGACATGACATGAGATAGCTTGTAGGTGTTTGTGATGATCTTGTGATGAGAATGTATGACCTCGCATGAAGTTTGTGAGTTATATGTTGTATGTGCTCCTTTTTTATCATGTTTAGGTCATATGCTCATGAGAGGGAAATTTTTGTGGAAAAATGCTTCATTTTCATCATGGCTATGTCACTTGCTTATATGTCCCTTTGTATCTTGTTGGCGATGCTAGTGCTCAAATTGTGGCTATCTTGCTTGTCTATGTCTCAATTTTAGCATGTTGTAGTGCTCTTTGTATATTTGAGAAGAACATACTTGCATTTGTAGACTTGATTCATACATTACCAACAAAAGGGAGGAAAGTACCCAATTCATATTTTCAGGGGGAGTATGCATCGAGGAAAGAAAAATTGGGGGAAATGCATTTGTTCAGGGGGAGCTTGCATTCATGCATTTGGGAGCTCTTTTTCGCCTGAATTTTAGTTGTGCTCTTTTGCCGATGGTGTCGAGCCCTTTGGCCTCACCTTGAGGAGTCAGCAATTCTGGAGCATTTTATCTCTGTTGTGTCGAGTCGTTGCCCTTGCCTTAGAGGACCAAGACCTTTCTCATTCAAGTGATCTTTTCTTGGCTTTTGTTTGGCTTTTGATCACTTGCTTGAGTTTTTCTTTCTTTTCTTTTCTTTTTCTCTTTTCTCTGAATTGGTTACTTGTGTATGTTGTCAATGCACTCATCAAGGGGGAGATTGAGGACCGGAGCATCTGAGGACCGGTGGATGGTCGCTCCTGGCTGTGATGAGTGATTGACAACGTGGTGTGGACTGACTCTTGGCCGAGTATTGCAGGTGCAGGTTGCGGCTTGATTTGCGTTGGTGCAGGTGAAGAGTGGGCGCGAAAGGTCTATGCCTTGCGGGGCCACTCCTTCCCGAGGAGTGGAGAGACAAGTAGGCCTGACTCGAGAGACCTGGTGGCTAGCGGGGTCAAGTGCGGGACGCATGGTGGCAAGAAAAGCAAGACAAGTTGTTGACCGGAGCCGGTGCAGGGTAGTGGCTCACGACCAGAGTCTGCACGCGGGGTTTGCGGCGGTTCATCAGAAAACCATCGGGTTACTTGGTTGAGCCACAAAACCAAGACTGGAGGCTCGGCGGGCGGAGACGGGATCCGGGCGCGCCGAGAAGCTTCGCTAGGGTTAGATTTTTCCTCCGTTTGTAAAGAATCTGAGCTTCGAGTGAATGGAAGCTTTCATGGTTGCGTCGATTCCCGGTTTGTAGCTCGTTGGATTTTCGTGTCTTTTTCGAGCTGTTTTCGTCGGTTTTTCGTGCGCGGCTTATTCCTTCGATTCTGTGGTGTTTGGGCTCGGATTTGTTGGTGGGAATCATGGATAGTTGATTCGTGCATCTTTGTGCTTGATCTTGATCCCCCAAACTCCGAGTTCGTCCCCCGATTGAATGATTTCGGTTGGAACCTAGGCTTTTGGTTGAGTTCGGTGGCGATTCGATTCCCGACGTTCTAGTTCGTTTGAGGATTCAAGTTTTGGGGCATAGAATCCCCTAGGGACGCTTCACATCTTCCCCAAACCTTTCCTCAAGAGCTTAAGCCGTTTGGGAGATCCATGGAAGGATAGTTGGTAGGGTGCTCGCGAGTTTGCTCTCGGGCTGCTGTTCCCGCATCTGTTCGCACCTGGCGGACAGTCCGCCTGGTAGGCACGGACAGTCCGCGTGGACCCAGTTGGACTAGGGTTCTTTGTGTTCGTCGTGTTCTTGAGCGCCTATGTTTTGATCTGGTTGGCCAGCTGTTTTTGGCCGGGAGGTGTTTGGCGGACCGTCCGCCTGGACGTCGCGGACCGTCCACGTGGCACCAATTGCTCGCAGACCATCCGTGGGCGAGGTGCGGACAGTTCACGTGTTGGAGTGCGCATCTGATCATTGTATTGCAATTAACGGATTGTCCGCTCGTGGGTAGAGGACCGTCCGCCCAGTGCCCGCGGACTGTCCGCCCCAGGCTCGCAGACCATCCGCCCGGCACTACGCAGGATTTCTAAGTCCTTTGCTTCCTGTTTCATGCTTCTACTTGGGGATCATTTGGGGTTTGTTCCTAGGGTGGTAGGTCCATATTGACTACGTGACCTTGGCAAACTCGTATGGAGATCCTTGGTTGTGAATTTGGGGTATCGGCCGAGTTCTCTCTTAGGAGAAGAATTTTTATCGGCTCCCATTCACTACCCCCCTTTCTGGTCGCCTAATCGATCCTTTAGCCGCCGCGTGGCCAGGCTGGACTATTCACTCCAAGAAGCTTGGCCTCCTCCCCGAGTAGTTTGGGCTTGTCTTGGTCTGCCCGAGTACTGGCCTAGCTTGCCACGCCTGAGCCTAAGCCTAGGCTTGTGCGCGTCGTAGAGGGTACTTGAGTGCCTCGGGCTGACCTTGCGTGTGGCAGAGTGGGAGATGATGGCGATGTGATGGACGCGCAGCCGGTCATACCAGCATTAAGACTCTTGTCGGGGCGAGCTGCTTGCATGGCTGCCAGCTGTTGTACTTGCATGGTGTGGGGAATCGTTCCTCTATGCACGTCGGTGGTGGCGCTCGCGCTGTGCGTCTGGGACCATGTAACATCCTTGAGTTTGCGTGTTTGTAAAAAAATGTGGAATTTCAAAACCTTGATTTGAATTTGAGTGCTTATGAAATAATTAAGGATGTCTTCCTTTTCCCCTTCCCTAAAGTCCTAGGCTTGTAATTGTTACAACCCAAAAATATTAGGGCTTATAAATGTTAGTGTGGGAAGTTGGATTTTATTTGGACTTAATTGAGTGGATTCAAATTTGAATTTGGAATTCAAATTTGAATTGAATAGGAAATAGGAGTAAGTTAAATAGGAAAGCCTTTTCCCCTTACATGGACCGGCTGCCAACCAACCGGCCCACTTCTTCCTTTCGGCCCGAGCGCAGCCCAACCAACCAGCCACCTACCACGCGCCAGCGCTGCCTCTGCCAGTTGGGGCCCGCGCTGACATCGGGTGACGTCACGGTCGTCACACTCCTCCCTTTCGCCTTTGGTGGCGCTGGTGGACCGGGGCACCGCCGCGTCGGGGTGGAGCGCTGACGTGATGCAGCCGCGCGCCCCCTTCGCATCCATGCCGTCCACGCGTCCTTCGCCGACGCTGCTATAAGTAGGCCTCCAACGAGCCTCCATGAGCTCCCAACCCTAGCCACCTCGGGGTTTCATCCCCATCCACACCACCGCGCATCGGAGGAGGAGAAGAAGGGGAGAGAAGAGGAGAAGGAGGAGTTGACCGAGGGAGCGACATGCAGACCGCTGCGGGAGCCAGAGGCCACCCGAGGAGCCCGCACCTTGATGTCGCGCCTCCCCTGCTTCCTCTACCGACGCCGCCTACATCCTCTTCCCGCGTCGAGCCTTTCTTCACCGCCGCCTTCATCTTCTAGTCACGCAAACCGTAGGTGAGCGTGCCCTCATCCCTAACCTTTGTGGCGCCTAGCCTTCGAACCAAGATTGCGGTCATCCGAGAGCGCCTTGCCGTGTCGCCGCCGCGTCGTCGCGCTGTGTGATGCCGGCCTTCGAGCCAAGCTGGGAATTAGTCTCTTGCAGGTGCCACTGCCTACTCCGCCGCGCGTGCAACCTGCTCGCTGTCCTTTCTTTAACACTCTGTCTTCTCATCTGGGTGCCATGTCGCCTGCTGTTCAGGCCGCCGCCGCGGTCTTGACGTTGGGGTGCGCACCTTTGCACGCACCATCGAACTCACCCACACGCCCGTGCACCCGCGCACGCGTTCTCCAGGGAACAGAGAAAGCCCGACCATTTTTCTTTCTGTGTCCTCGACTGAGCGGAACTCGCCGGCGCTCCGCCGCGGTGAGCCGAGGCGCCACCTACCGTGGTGTTTTTTTGCCTGGTGGAGCGAGCGCCGGGCGTTCTTGAGCTCACGCGCTCCACCCCAGCCGTGCCGCCAACGCCGACCACCCCAGCCGTGCCGCCGAGCCGCTCTGCGTCCGCCCGCTGTGGATAGCGCGCACCCACGTGCGCTCGCCACCGTTCCCGCGCCTGTGTTTCTGAGCATGCGCAGAAACTCACGTACGCCGTAAGGTTGCGAACCAACCACCAGTGCCAGGTCCTTGTCGAGCTAGAGGCATCGCACCGTTCCGCCGCCGTGCCGGCCATGACCCCAACCTCGCCGCGTCGGTCTCCTCCCCTAGGTCGTTTCCTTCGAACCCTGCCGACCCAGCAGGACCCCACGGACCTCGCCGTGGGGCATGTTGTCCTGGCGCCGTGAGCCCTCACTACCGGCGAGACCTTCCCGCGTCGCCGCCCCTTTGGGGCTTTTCACCGAGCACCTGGCTGTGGACTCTAAAACCCAGGGGGTTTTTGGCCTTGCACACGCTGGACCACACACGGGATTGGCTGCGGCCGATCCACTGGATCTCGTGCGGCCCGCCACTCCTGTGCCGCCGCAATTTCATGACTACACCGCAGCGCGCCGCAGAAGATCCTGGCGGGATCCCTTGTGCAGCGCCACGCCGACAACCACGTGGGCTACAGCCGGCTTATAGCTGCCTGCGTGGCAGCCACCTCAGCACCAAGAGCCGGCATACAGCCCCCTAACAGCCAGCTTCAAGCCCTTTAGAGCCAGCAAGTAGTCAGCTTATAGTTAATGCTATTGTGTATGTGTATTTTATTTCCAGAAAACTATTTTATCTTTGAAAAACCCAAGTAAATTCAATTTTTCTCCAAAAAATATAAAACCTTTTTCAAAGATTCTCTAAAATCTTAAACTCCGTGCTAGGTCAGTGTTTGCCCTCTTTTGGCTTTTAATTGTCGTTCTTATGGAGTTAATTGCATTAGGACCGTTGTTTATTTTCTTTTCGCGTTAATAGGAGCTGCTGGAGCCGAAGAGCTGATCCCGGAGTACGACTACACCGACGAATGGACCGCGGAGGACTACTCGACCCCAGCTTCACGCCCGACTGATTCTGAAATACCTATTAGGCATTGCTATATAGAATTCTAAAATACCTATTAGGCATTGCTATATAGTACCCCAGCCTCGTGATGCATGTGTTGGGATGGGAATAGTGGTTCTTGGCGTGAGTGGGATAAAAACCGGTAGGAGAAGGCGTTTTGGGTACTTTGGTGGGGGTGAGCTCGAAACAACCGATCTGGGATCGAGGATATGGGTGCACTCCTCAGTGTACCCCTACTTGACGGTTTTCGGAGCCTAGGTGTTGGCGTCATACTTGCGCTTGGAGGATATGAGGTCACCCCGGTCTGAAACCGAGTGGACAGACCTTTTCACATGACCTTAATGTACACACCACCCCGCCGAGCTTAGGGTTAGGGCCGAGTTGAGCTTGGAAAGTGCGGAACCATACCTGCCAGCAGGACAGCAGGGTATCAATGGGGGAAAGATGGAGGTAAGACCACCCTCTCAGAGTGACTCCCGTGTGGCCACACGGGGGCATTTCACAGTTCCGGTGCCGTCCCTATTGAGGGGGACCGTTTTGAGGGCCGGATGCAGGATGGGACCGTAACTACCGAGAGTTCGCACGGTAGGATGGGCTCGGTCGGCCGTACATCGGTCGGCTGCCATTCCGGGTTGGGTTCAGGTGTACACACTTTGCAGAGTCGTTTGATCTATAGCTATAGTCGCGTCCTCGGATGTGGACATTGTTGACGCAAAAAGTGCACCTAGCGCCAAACACACAGCAAGCCGAAAAGCTGGCTTCGCACGCGCAAAGAGTAGAGATGACGTGCCAGTCAATTTTTCCTGAAAATTAACAAAAGATAAAGAAGTTAAATACCAAAGCTTGGAACTTGCCGGGTGGTACCAGACAGTTCCATATTTACGGCTAAGAAGCCATACGAGATGACACATAGCTATATGAAAGCTATTTGCCAAAGAATTGAAACCACTCGGGAACTTATGAGAGGAAAAAACAATACTGCCGAATGGATGACGTAAGCATGATGGCAATCGATCTTTGTTTGGTCAACAATACATAAACATGATATATGACCGATCCCATAATAACAATGTTAAATAAATGAATGAAGTAAAGCGCGAACGTAAGCATGTAATAAACAATCATGCATAGATCCAAAGCACTAGTCTACCGCATGTCTAGGTACTTAGAGATCCGTCAGGTACGATGCCAAAACAAATCTATCCACCGCATGATACAACTTGCATGAGATCGTACCACTTTCCACAAATAGATCTATCCACCGCATGATACAATCTAAACATGGAAAGCTAAAAGCACACATTATTTAAAGCATGAATTGCGCACGTGTTTTACTCGTGGAGAAACATAACCGAATATGGCTGAACAGCCGATTCGGGGTCCATGAAGAAGGAACGAACATTACCACGCGGATAAATCTATCAGGTTGATTCGAAATCTAATCCACCGGATGACTAGCTCTAAAGCAACCCAAAAACCTGCATCTACCGCATGATACCCGGTTCTTTCAAGATTTATACCAACAATGGCAAGCTTGAACCCACAACACGTAACAACCTAGATCGATTCGGTTTCGGCTATCGGAAGGCACAAGATCCACGTGTTAAAACATGAAATCTACCCATACAGGGATCAAAAAAGGAGCGAGCCGATCCAAACCCATCTAGATTGGGCAAAAGTGTTACATGAATCTAAACATAAAGTAAAAACTCGAAGTAACACAGGGTAACTTAATGAATCTGTTGGATCTTGCCAAAATCCAATAGAGCCGATAACTAGCTTCAAGCCAGATCTTAGCCCACCGCATGGCTCATGACCTAACAAGAAACCCTCTTGAACCAAGCTTGAATCTACCGCATGACACGAAGCATGGTAACAAGACTACTTGCATCAGATCTAAATCCACCGCATGATACTAGACATGATACAAGGTTGCCGGTACTCGCGGAGGTCGACGGATCGAATGGCCCTCTCGAAGAACTCGACGATACGACAAAAGGACTCTAGGGCTTGGCGTAAGGCCGGTGTGTATTGAAGAATGATTGTCCTCTTTTACATACATTCAGGGGTCATATTTATACCCTGTCAAGTACAACCTTGAATGGATTCGTTGCCTAACTTATCTCTAAGCTTGATCGCCTATCCATCCATTTGTCCCCCCTGATTGAGCCACGTCACCATCCAATCCCGCAAAATCAGCTCTCTTCGTTCCTTTGCCGAACCGGAGCGGATAGCCGACCGCAGATCTCTTTGCCGAATATCTCTGAAAAGATCCTTCCTTCCACCAGACGGACTCTTTATCGAACCGGACCCACAAGTCAGACTCCTTACCAAATTTTGGTGTTAACACATGCCCCTTCAATTGTGGGATAAAAGTAATTTTGTTCCACAATTGACTCCAGCCACGAATACTTCAAATCAAATCTGTCAACACCTGTTCTTCGCAATCCGCCGGAATCTTCATCCAGATCCAAACCCTAGATCCCCTCGTTCCGAGCTCAAATCTCCAATGGCAGCTCAGAACCAAGACGCTCAGGTAAATTCATCTCCCGTAAGCCTCGTTCGACATTCAGGTCTTCAATTTTACCTGAGATTTCCTTTTCCGTTCTTCCTCCAGGAGCCTTCTACTGAGCTTTTGATTCGCACCGAGGCCAATTCGAGATCCTATTATCTTGGTCCTGTGGGGAACTCTGACCCTCGAGATTTCATCGCAGCTGAATCTCACAGAATCCCCTTTAAAGCAGCTCTGTCTCCACCGCCTCAGTGGCAAGACGCTTTCAAGAACTGGCCTTTACCTCCAATTGCAGGCTGGAAAACTTGGTACCGGAGGATTCTCGCAGACAAAAGCGGATTGACCAACCTGGATACCCTCCGTATCGCCCAGTGCTTGGAGTTATCCATGGCTGAGACCCCTAAGAACGAAGACCTCCTGATAGCAGCCTACCACTTCTGGTCAAACGGCGTCAACGCCTTCCTTTTTGGCCATGGCCCAATGTCTCCAACCTTGGCCGATGTATATATGATCACCGGCCTTGACATCACAGGATCTGTCCAGCCCTGGAACTTCAAAGGTTCTTCACGGTAGACAGGGGTAAAGCCAGGGAACGGATATAAGAATTACATCTTGAAGCACATGAAAGACAATCCCCTCGGCGATGTTGAATACAGAGCATTCCTGAATATGTGGCTGTGCAGATTTGTCTTCTGTGGCAAAGCCAACGAGCCTACTTTGAACCATATTGCAATGGCATCTCATTTGGCCAGTGGCAACCGCCTTCCCCTTGGGAAATTCTTCCTCGGCAGTGTATACCATATGCTTCACCAAACTGTTACTCATATGTACACTAGCCAAAGGATAACATGTGTCAACGGCCCTTGGTGGTTCGTTCAGATATGGCTGCAGCTCCACCTGCATCAAATTGTTGGTGTTGATTTGAACACCAGGCTTTTCCCCTCATCCAACCACCCTGAAGGAGAAAACAATGCTACCAGGGGATGCCAGAATTACGGGGAAGCGACTTCAACTGTTCTCATTCAGCAGGACATCAGCCAGCTTTTTGAACTATTCTTCAAAGGTTTCCAGAACCCTCTCTGGCTCCCCTATCTGGATAATGATACATTGATTTTCCCTGTTGAATTCTCCTTTGAGCCTGGTCGTCAAGATGGGAGATTCTTGGAAATTTTCAACATCATAATCCGCCCATGTATACTGCCGGCCGAATTCAACGGAGGAAGGCTGAATTCTAGCACTTATGAATATTATCAGCCCAATGTAATGGCCAGGCAGATTGGGTGTGGTCAGATGCCCCCAAGATTGTTCCTGCATGAATTCCTCAAGCCCAGAGAGGAAATCAAAGAGAGCATGCAGTGCAGCAGGATCTTCCATTATGTGTGTAGTCCCACTATCTATACATGTCCTTTCGTGCCCACAATCATAGCTCATCCCACCTTCAATTCCTGGTGGCAAGAATTCCACGATCACATCTTCAGTGAGCCTGTACACGTGTTCTGTGCAGAGTTGATGCCTGACTTCCTGCCAACTTCAGAGGTAACATAATGAACCTTTGGATCAAACATTTCTCCTCTCAATCACGATTCTGATCTCACTCTTTTGATTCCACAGAAAACAGTGCCTGCCCCTCGAGCCAGGAATATCACCTACAATCCTGTAGGCCCAATCTCAGCATTGGGATTCAAGTCAACAACTCTGGCTCAGTTAATGGCCAGGTTTGCTACAACAGACCCCAGCCTCTCTAGCCTTGCTGCTGACAGGAGGCAAGGTTTATCTCTGGTTGCTCCTCCAAATGCCAAGAGGAGGATAACTATCAAGAAAATCCTTGTTGAGGTAAAATCCTTTACCTTCTTGACCCCAAGATTACTCGTTCTCGATAAATTATCTCTTTGTGCATTCTCGGACCGCAGCTCAAAGCAACCTTCCGTGTCGGAACACCGCCAATGCCCCATCCACGTATGACCTTTATTGTCCTCTTTTAAGGATGAACACCGGCATTTACCCTTGTGACTTGACATTTGCGAAGAAACGGTGGAAGAACAACCGGTTGATGTCCCGGTGGCTCAACAAGCAAGTCCATCCAGGGTTGAATTACCTATCCCCGGTGGAGATCTCATCTTCATCACCCTCTCGCGAAGCAATGAATTCTCCGGAGATGAGTCTCCCAATCCAACTAGGAGCCATCAAGTCCTCCAAGGGCACAATCACCTGCTGGTCACGCAGCAACTCCAATCCCAACAGAGGTGGATCCGACTTCTCATCAGCCAGAAGCCCATGAACTACCAGCAACTGCATCAACACCTTCTAGCTTGGAAGCTTCGGCTCTTCCTGGAGCACCTCCTTCACCTGCGATTTCCCCTGCTCAAGAAATCGGCCACGAGGTAATCATTTGCACTCAACTCTGCTATTCTTACTTTTAGCACCTCTAACTCGGCAATACGGCTTCTTAGGATCAGGCTCCATCATCATCAAGCCTGCTGCCGGGGACCAATCCGATTCTTTCCGAGGCGATGGAAGGGATGCACCAGCCTCTGTCAGATGAGGTGCTAGCAAAGCTTCGAGAAATTGTTGCCTGGCTGGAAAGAGATGCACAAGACCAGTTCAAGGATCTTGACCACTTCGAGGAGATGCTTGAATCCATCAGCCAAGAACTTCCCGAGGATATCAGCGCTCCTCTTGTATCCATCTGTGGCCTGGACGTCCTTTACGCGCCCATAAGACATGCTTTGAGGAAACTGTGCTCCCGTCCGGCTATCGAAAAGAAGAGATCTGATGCTGAACAAGCCATGAACGGGGCGCAATCCCAGACAGAGAGCCACAGAGACACATTGTCTAATCTGTAGGTTTCTTGTGATCTGAAAATCGCTAGGAAAGCCGCTCTAGAAGCGGAGCTGAGAAGCCTGTCAGCTGAGATAGAGGCTGATAAAAAGAAAATAGCCGAGCTTCCTGGATTGATAGAAAAGACCCAAGAGGAAGCAAGATCGGCTATAGCCAGGATGGAACAATGCGATGCAGAACTCACCACCTTGTCCAGCGCCCAAAAAGATTGCCAAGAACTGTTAGACAATTTTCGTCAGGCAACATCCAATGCTCGTGGTGTGATTGCGAAACATCTGAACATTTGAATGCCCCCACCGATGTATAACCGAATTGGCCGTTCTTGTGATATTTTCTTGTAATTTGCTTCTTTTCTTCTACGTACCTTCAAATATAATGCTGAACGACCCATTCGGCAAAGAAACGCCAACTCCCGAATGGCACTTTGATTCTCCTTAGCCGAACCAATCAACTGAATGTGACCCCGCCTAGAACTCCAAGCGACCCGTCGGCGGGCTGGCCAAGGAAACCTTTCCATCTTCCGATTTTCTTGGGATATGCACCACGATCCAAAGCCACGACTCGAAGCCACGATTCATCTTGCCAGGCCTATAAATGCAACCATAGGTGCCCCTAGCTCTCCACCAGGCCTTCTAGCTCTCGAATCTTTGCCAATCTCAGCCCTTTCCCTTTCCAAACAGTGCACATCCCAAACCACCATGGTGCGCCGCCTCAACCGCCGCCGCGCTTCCGATGAGGCGGAGGGGAGCAGCGCCAACGCGCGCCGGAGGCAAATGATCGTCGATTTCCTCTTCTTTGATTCAACTTTTGATCTTCTTGTTGTTTTGACGATCATCTCCTTTTTCAGATTGATTCAGTGGAATCCGTCTCCTGCGCCGGCCAATCAACCCCTTCCAGACGACTCCTCGAAGTCCGACGGCCACACTCCCGTGCCGTACGGGGAGGTCGATGCCCTCCGCTTCAAGGAGGAGCTGGAGGCGGCCTGGCGTGAGCTAGAGGACGTCTCCAAGAAGGTGGGCATAGCCGAGCTGGAATGGGAGGACCAGCGCAAACAGCTACTGGAAGCCATCGATGGTACGGCTCTGAAAGCAGTTCTTGATCCAACCCGGCTTTTGATGCTTGTCGGTGCGGAATATGGTCCCGACACTAACCAGTAGATAACGCCTAGGTCTATCCCTCAATGGTCGATGCTAAGCAACAAATGACACAAGGATTTATCCTGTTCCCGCCGAGGGGGCCGTACGTCCGGCGGTGGTGTGCTCGTGGCGCTATATTGCTCGGCCGGGGGTGCTTGTAGTGGGGCAAATACAAGCAAGGCGGGAGAGGAAGCGTGGCTCCCAAGTCCCCGGTGAGTAGCCGAAGATGTTGTGGGAGAATAAGAGAGTGAGTGCACGGTGCGCCGTGTTCCTCCGGATTCCTCCCCCCGCGGCCGGGGGCTCGCCTTCCCTTTTATAGGCCAAGGGAGCGGCGAGTTACATGCACGCCGCGCTACCTAGCCGCGTGTGGGAGCACGTCGTGCTACGGTGTAGAGCGGGCGACCGTCCGGTCGATCTTCGCCGCGATCCGGCCATGATGGCCTACCTTGTACCCGAACGAGGGCGGTTCGAGGGTAGGAGGCGGCGGATGGCGATGGCATCCCCCGATAGGCTTCGAGGGGGGTGCGATGATGGCCGGTACGGGGCACAGGGAGCGGGCGAACGGCGTTCCTTCCCAATGAGCTCGTGGTGGTGGAGTGGTCGCCGCAAGCGGTGCTCGGGGCGTGCGCCCGCGGAGTCAGGCGTGTGCCCGCGCGCGTGGGTACGGCGGCCGCGCCGTTACAGTGGCCGGGATGGCCACCCACCGGCCTAGCGTCCCTCACCCAACTCCGCAGGGTCACGGGAAAGTGGAGTCGAGGGTGCGCCCGGCCCCCTTTCGAGGGTCGAGCGCGTTAGCCGTACAGTGGCGTGCGCGCGGTGTCATGGGACTGACGCCGGCCGTACCGCACAGTCCACCCCACAGTGGCGGGGATGGGCTCCTCCCCCGGGGAGTTGGTGCGGCGGCACCGGGCGTGAGCCCCGGCGCATGATGGCGCCGCCCGCGGCGTCGGGGCGTTAAATGCCCAAGTACGGGGCCGGCGCACGCGTGCGGGGCGCCCGTGAGCGTGGCGGGCCCCTCGCCGAGGGTGGAGCGACCCCTCGAGCGAGGCGAGGCCCGCTCGAGGGGAGGCGAGCCCTCGAGCGGGGCGGGACCGCTCGAGGGAAGGGGTCACCCCTCGAACGGGGCGGAACCCGTTCGAGGAGGGGGTTGCCCCTCGAGCGGGGCGGAGCCCGTTCGAGGAGGAGCGTACCCTCGGGGCGAGGCGGAGCCTCGCTCGAGGGGTCTCATAGGCGAGCCGTCTTGGTGGGCCTCCGAAGTCCCCGCCGCATGGGCCGCGTCCCCGCATGGTTAGTTCTCTCGCATGGTTAGGCTTAGTTCATTTTGATGCAGGAATTTAAGCGAGGGTTCCCCCATTGTTTGAGGGGACCCCTAGGGCGGTCCCCGACAAGCAGCCCCCCCGAGCATCCGCGGGTTTGCCATTGAGGCTCCCGCGGATGCCGGAACCTACCGATAGGACGTTCTTCCCTCCTTGTTTGCGAACGCTTCCGTGGGGCCGCGCTAGCGGACCCGCGGGTCTAGCCCCGAAGCCCGCGGGAGTGTGGGCTCTCCGCGCAGGGGTTAACCGCGAGCAATTCGGTCGAAAGGCGTGGCACATATGCCAACCGGCATCGGCGGTATTTCAGCCGGCATCGGGGGTGCACGCTCCCCCGCCACCGTTGTCTCCCGGCGGGTGCAATTCCAAGGAGGTGTAGCCGTGCGTCAAGCCCCCGAGCCTTGGCCTCGTTCGAGGCGATCGGGTCGAGCCTCGACGACTTGTTTTTTATCGCGCCCTCGCCGTCCCTCCGCGGGTCGGAGGGTGAGGTTTCCGCGACTCCCATCGAGCGGGTCGCGAATCGCGGATTCCTCTTCGAGCCGCTAGCGGGTGGTTCAAGTGGACGTCCATGCCCCGTTCGATAAGGGTAGGCCGCGCGGTCCGAGACACGTCCATGGAAGCGCTTGCGTGGGTTTGCTAGGTGGGGCTCGGTCCCGTTCGCTAGGGACCGAGGGCGCGGAAGCTCTCCCTCGGTGGGATCCCCCCCGCTAGCCGCCCTCGCCGGCTCTCGAACACGACATGTGGGGCACCCTCGAGCCGACGGGCTCGAGGAACGGCTCGAATGCGCGTGCCCTCGTGTTGACGGTTAATAGTTGTATCAAAGTTCGTTTGTGATCGGCAAGCGGACAAGTCTCCCGTCGTAGTCAAGGGACCCTTCTTCCCTCGAGTGGTGAACCCAAGGTATCGAATCCGTGGAACAATGTGCAACGCAAGGACTCAATCTAGTAAAGCAAGGTAAAGCTATCTAATGAAGACAAGTTGCATCTAATCTACTAACTCATAAAGAAAACGAATCTAATCTAATCTACTAAAGAGGTAGCAAGAGAAAGCAAGAGATAACCAATCTAGAGAATCTAGATCATGCTTATGTTGTAGCTCCAAACAAGATAGATGAAGATAGCAAAGAGAATCTCATTAAAAGCATCTTTAAATCATGGCCTTCCCATCCGACTCCGAAAACATCCGCCTTTCGAGACCCCCGTTCTGTCACAACGTATCCCTATTCATGCGGGGAGCTTAGGGCGAGTTCGATAGAACAAGTTGAAATCACTTGGCCGGTCCGGTATGCACCTCTAGCCACCGCGGCTACAAGAGCACCCTATGTAATCTATCTTAAGTATAGATCGTAGAAGAAGCAAAACCAAGAAGAAAACAAAATCATCGAGAAGGCACTTGATCGCTAGAAATCGAATTCACTTACAAACTTCACCATGAATGATTACATGAACAAGATCACCTCCCCGGGCCCTTCCTCGATCTTGATCCTCGCTCCGAGCTCCGACGTGGTCTTCCATGCAAGGTTCCCACGTCGGCCGGGAAACCCTAGACAACTAGCACGACCCTCATCTTCAAGTTGGTGTCCCTCAAGCTTCTCTCGCTCCTCGGCGGCGGAATACGACTTCCTCTCTCGCGTGGCTCTCGGTCGGGGGGCTATTTATAGCCCGAGAAGCAATTAGGTCAAAGGAGAGGCCGATTGGGCCCCGAATGGGGCCGGGCCGGCCGGCCGGGCCGACCGGCTCGGGCCCACTTCGGCCCATCCCACGGCTCGCTTCGCCCGTGTTGCTTCCCACGTCTTCTAGATGTTCTCCCCTTTTGCATGTGGGCCCTTGTTGTCGGTTTCTCTCCGAATTGGACTCAACTCCTTGTCTTGCAAGATTCGAAAGACTTTTCTGGTTCAGTCCTCGAAGTTTATCATCTTCTCGGGCTTGGTCCTTGGGCTCTTGGAGTCATGTTCACTTCATTGCTTGACTTGTATCGGGCTTCAAGATCTTGTCATGAGGTGCTTAATGAACATATCCCGGAAGTCTTGCTTTCAACGTTAAAACCCCGCGTAAACACATAACTCCAAAACCGACATGCACAAGTGAACTTGTTATACCACTGGGGTTAGTACCAATGAATAAGATACAAAAGTTATGCCAACACCGAAGGTAAACTCATGGCTAGGTTGACGGATTTTCACCGTCAACATCTCCCCCATGCTTAAACCTTGCTCGTCCTCGAGTAAGCCTTCGATGGATATCATCATTGCCAAACAATGTTTAAACCTTGCACTTGATCATACATGAAAAAAAACAAAATGCTCTCAAAAGTTTAATTCGTTAAAGTTCCATAATGTACTAGCCTTCACCTCTACGGAGGGTAGATTCTTATTAAGCTTATCCCACAAGTATTAACATGCTCACCAAGTTTAAATAGATCTCAGAATTTTTGAAATAAAGAACGAGATAAAGAAAAGAGCTAAACCAAGTTCACAAATTTAAATCACCTTGCATGTTGCTCATAAACTCTCATCTCACTTGTCTCTCAAGCCTATATATTCTACTCCTTTCCCTCTCATATATATATGTGGTAGGCTTTATATGGAGCTTTGGGAAAGTTTAGTCCTAACAAGATTTTATAAATGAGGTGTTGTCAAAACAAGACAAGCTTCTCATGGTCTTACCGAGACTCGTCAAAAAGGTCATTGGAAAATAATGTTAAATCAAGGAGGGGAAAGAGAAAAATACACACACTTTTAGATAAGTGGACATGTGCAAATGGCAAAGAGTGATCCCGAGGCACAAAGGAAGTCCTCGTTATCGGATTGCACATGGTTGGAAAATTGAGAATGGATCTTTTTATCTTGAAGCCTTGAATGCACTCTTAGAGAACCGGGGAGTTCATTTTACGCACAAATATATTTTTTTTTTCTTCTCTTTCTTATATTTCTCATTCTTTTCTTTCTTTCTTTCTTATATATATATATTTTTTTCTTTCTTCACCTTGGAAGTCATGTACATCGCCGAATTTTTTTTTTCTTTCATCATTATATATTTTTTAAAAATACTCCCTTTTGAACTCTAAGGCAGCACCGTACCTACCTCCTCCCCCATGCTTAGACGTTGCTCGTCCTCGAGCAAAGAGGCGAAAAATAAGGTAGGTACCGGAGATAATTTTCCTTGGAGAGATACTTGAAATCTTCAATGTTGGCACCGTCTTGCGATCTTCCTTGAATTGATGATCCATCCTCAATGATAGGTTGTGGTCAAGGAGGTAGTCACAAAAAGATGATATTTGGTTTAAGGGTGGATATCCGGCGAAGTTTGTGAGATCACCGATGCGGGGATACACAATGCACGGATAAAAGGCTAGCAAAAAGATAGATACGCAAAAACGGAATGACCAGCTTCTTAGTCTCGGGCCAGAGAAATCATGGCCTGCAATAACGCACTCAAAAATAAATCTTGTACACTAAGGTTTATGCACTCAAATATATATAAGGCTCGGATAGGTTGAGCAACACACAAGTGATATTTATGACAAGGTTAGCAATATTTTTGAGCATAAAAGACATCTTTAATCTATTCATAACTTGAGAGCACATAAAACACTATGGGTCTTTATTTTAATCATAACCTCCGCTGAAGATTAAGCTAGCATTTAGATAATTTCAGATTTGTATTTTTAAGAGAGCACTAGTTCAAACATGCATAAGTCAATTACAAAGATAAACAAAGCAGCAATTATAATCATATATCATCATGGCACAAACTTTGTAACTTTACCAAAGGTAAAAACTTGGTGGTGACATTATTCATGATGAAAATAAAAACTAAGATACATGCTGAAAATTAAACTAAAAACTGAAAATTAAAGCAAAGCTGAAAATACTACGCAAACATAGGCGCAAACAAGCTGAAAATTAAAGAAAAGGGGGTAAAGGAAAGATAACTAAAGCTCCTCCTCTCTCTAATCTTCCGCCGGTGGTTGATATTGATAGTCTTGGTTGTTGTACCCTTACTTGTAATAGGAATGCGCCTCTCCTCCTATGAATTGTCCGACGGTGCTAGGTGAAGGTGTCCAAGCACATAAGCGACGTTTGCACTTCCTTCACCCATTTCATTTGCATTGGTTAGGATGGCTGCAATAATTTGCATGTTCCTTGCAGCGTATCCTCCAATGGTGGCCACATTTTGTTGTGGTTGAGGAAGGTGTGCAAATGGCTCCGCAAAGGCTACGTTGGGCACCGCAAAAATGGTGGGGGTATGGCCGCACCACTCCCCCATGCTTGCATTGGTACACCACCGTAGTAACTCGGCGGCGCCGGGTTCCTCCCAATGGTGGGACATAATTTTGTTGTGCACCTCCTTCTTGGGTCGTGGAAAAACTTCTTTATTATATATATATAAATGATTTTTTTTTTTCGCCGGCACAAGAAGTCCTTCCTCTAACCGATCTTCTTCCCCTCAAGAAAAGTCTTAATCTTCAATCCGGAAGGGGCAAATTTACTTTGGCCACTTTGAAGCCTCCTCCCTCATCTTCAAATAAATTTTCCTTTCTTCATATATTCCTAGGGAAGTCCCGGGTAGGAGATGATTTGGGTTCCTTGTAATACCCGGTTTTAAAGAGATAGTCAACATGGAGAGGTAACAACCCGATCTCCCGAATCCGATGTTGCCACAACACCACCGGTTGATCATAGGTGGGTAGGGTTGATTGGCTGCGAGTAAATCCAATTCAACTCCATGTTGGTTATCTATGTCTCTCTTATTCTCCCCAAAAATCCACTTGCACAAAAGTGACACACATGGATGATGGGGTTCCTGGATAGTATTTCTTCGTTGATGGTCTCTTCCCGTGATCATACTCCAAAAACCTTCCCATGTGCCTTCATGCACATACTTGTTTCGGAGCTCCCTTTTGAAAATAGGAGACACTCGCCCATGGGTCTACGATACTAGAACATGCAATCGTTTCGAACATGAAAACCAATCGATCTATCGGGGTTTGTGTTGAATGGATCCAAGGAAGCATTGGAGCCCTACTCCCTTTATGGCATGGTTGCTAGCCTTAAGCATTAAAGTATTTTCAGCACAAGATGATAGATAGATAATCCAACAAAGTTCGATTACATCTCAAGACCGAATGCAACCCATGGATGAAAGGAGATTACCCCATCAAGGTGCTAGAAATAGCATCACTGATCAAGGTTACCCTTCCGACGGCGTCTTCCTTCTTCTCCTCTTGTGGGCTCCCTCCAACGGAATGAGAGACTCAAGCACTCCTTCATCAAGGTTATGCGCCATGGTCATGAAAATTTCCTAGGCGAATTTCTTGTGGGTGTTTGCCGACACTCCGCTAGAGAATTGCACCGTGTCCCGTGTGAAACCCAATATGTGGAGAGCTTGGTCGTCGATGTCGACGTTCGCTACAAGCCTCTACTTAAGGTGAGCGAGCTTCTTCTCCTCCTCCGTCATGATGACATACCCCTCGGAATACCGCGGAGCATATGGAGGTGGAGCGGATGATCGTGTCAAGTGGTGAGGTTGGACGGGCGGCTCCTCCATATGTTATTGAGGTTTGGTAAACCTAATAAACGAGTTTTGTGTGGCCCTCATGCCACCAAGGAGAAGAGTGTGGTTCCTCCTCGGCGGTGCCGTGTCCTCCTCCATACTCCAAGGAAACTCGGAAACCGAGCGCCTCCTCGAAGAGGTTGTCGATGATGGCTTAGACGACGATGATCCCTTTTTCTTCGGTGAAAAGACTTGTAGTTTCTTCCTTGATTGCGTGCTCTCCCTCACAAATAAATATCCGGGGTTTTCACCCGGTAACAAGGTACACAAATATTATTTTGGAGTCTGGACTTTGAGTGGATTAAGGATGTGGATTTTTTTTTTTTTTCTTGAGCTATCAAGCTTGGGAAGGTTGGCTATGTCTACGGAGGTTTTGAGCACACAAACTTGAACACACAAACAAAGGAAGGAGAGGGAAGCTTGCTGGCAGAAAACGGGAGCCGGGGGGCTCCTTATGTAGGTGAGGCCGGCCTCGGTGCTCCTCCCCGCCTCGTCTTTCTTCCAAAGACGATCATTTCACCTCTCGCAACTTTCCCCGCTCGCGTGCTCTACGAGTTGCACCGCCCAAACGCTCTCGTCCACTCCTTGGTCCTTCCACTTGATGCTTCATGTTTTGGGTTATGTCCATGCTCCCTAGCTCCATTTGCTTCACATGCCACCATGAAATTCCTACAAAGTTGATGCTTGCTGCCCACCATGCTTGTCCTTTGCATGTGGAATTAGTGAAAGTTGATGAAAGGGAATCCAATGGTGCATGCATGATTACTAGATTGCCTCCCTTTAAGGCTAAGCACTCCTCTAATTTCGAAATTTAAAAAAATATTTTTCAGAGCCATGCAAGTGCTCGAACATAATTTTAGAGAAGTTTTTAAACCATTAAAAACAAATGCAAGTCGAAAATATTTTTTTATTACGTCGATTTCGGTCTCACCGGTATAGTTTGCCTTCATTGGTTGAGAGCAAGCTTTTCCCGGCTTGATCATAGGGGCATAGGTTTAGGTCCTAATTTTGATTAGATGAGAGAGATTTTGAATGAAATAAAATTAAGTGAGGCTTAGAAAAATTCTAATCTTAGAGAAACCAAGGATATGGATTTTTAAACCAACCAAAAATCAAGTTTCTAGGTTCACGCGAGTCCTACCACGTGCTGAAATTTAAATAACATCTAGATACAAGTCGTGGCTCTACTCGAGTGTTTTTAGCATGAAAAACAAGTCAACCACAGCACCATAATGAGGGTGAAGGGTTGAGTTTGGTTCTGAAATTTTCCTTTTTGGTTGCGGTTTCTCGAAAAAGAAGCAAACAAACACATAGGATGGTTCATGTAAAGGGTTTATGATCAAGCAAAATATTCAACCAAGAATTATGTCTCTAATATTGTTCAACCATTCTAAGTCTAAGGTTTTGCATAGTAAAATTCAGAACTGAATTATATTTAAAAAGACTTGAAAAACCCGGAATCGGGTTGTCCTCCCGTAGCTTATTCTTGACTCGACGAAACGGGTTGCCTCCCGCCTAGCGCTTCGTTTATAGTCCATGGCTAGACTTCTTCACTTGATTACTCCGGATCAACGCTCTTTGCGGGCGTTGCAATCTTGGGTACCCACTTTGGCTTAGTCAATTTTTTTGGTCTTCACGTGTTGTCTTTGTCCTTTGGTCTTGACGGATGCAACATCTTCCTTGTGGCTCGGCATCTCGAACTCCGGTCCTTCGGTCGTGATCTTCATGGTCTCTAGTGTGATCCTTCATCTCTCCCGAATGAGCTTGAGTATCCTTCGCCGTCTTGGGACCTTGGAGTTGTCTCGGATATTCTTCTTTGTTGCCCATCGGGCGCCCGACAAGTTGTCCCACTTGCGTCTCTAGCATCTTCATCATGATGAACACTTCGCATGTGGATCTTGCTTTGGCAGCCTTTAGGTGTTGAGCTTCTTTCTCCATCTCCATCTTCTCCATCCTCCCCTTGATCTTGAATGGCCTTCCGGCGTCTTGACTTGGAGGTGGTGATTCCCTTGGAGATTTCGACGGTCCTTCGACTTCAACTTTTGAATCTAGGGTTTCCACCCTTTTAGCTTGTGTTGCATGTCACCTTTGCTCGTAAAGTTTTCCCGGATCATCCACAAAAAAGTTTTGGGTTTCTTGGAGAGGTGGCCAACCATCTCCGGTTAGGGTTAGTGATAAAACAAAAATCTAACAAAAGAAAAATTAGGGTTCATCAAAACTAGATTAGATTGACTCTTTTTTTTTTTTCTTTTCGGGGATGATCAAACATAAGAGATGCAAAAGAAAATCAAAAGAAAAACTCGAAAGATAAGCGATACTAGATCGGATCTTGATTGCTTGTTCCCCCGCAACGGCGCCGTAAAAAAGGGGCTTGTTGACGGTTAATAGTTGTATCAAAGTTCGTTTGTGATCGGCAAGCGGACAAGTCTCCCGTCGTAGTCAAGGGACCCTTCTTCCCTCGAGTGGTGAACCCAAGGTATCGAATCCGTGGAACAATGTGCAACGCAAGGACTCAATCTAGTAAAGCAAGGTAAAGCTATCTAATGAAGACAAGTTGCATCTAATCTACTAACTCATAAAGAAAACGAATCTAATCTAATCTACTAAAGAGGTAGCAAGAGAAAGCAAGAGATAACCAATCTAGAGAATCTAGATCATGCTTATGTTGTAGCTCCAAACAAGATAGATGAAGATAGCAAAGAGAATCTCATTAAAAGCATCTTTAAATCATGGCCTTCCCATCCGACTCCGAAAACATCCGCCTTTCGAGACCCCCGTTCGTCACAACGTATCCCTATTCATGCGGGGAGCTTAGGGCGAGTTCGATAGAACAAGTTGAAATCACTTGGCCGGTCCGTATGCACCTCTAGCCACCGCGGCTACAAGAGCACCCTATGTAATCTATCTTAAGTATAGATCGTAGAAGAAGCAAAACCAAGAAGAAAACAAAATCATCGAGAAGGCACTTGATCGCTAGAAATCGAATTCACTTACAAACTTCACCATGAATGATTACATGAACAAGATCACCTCCGGGCCCTTCCTCGATCTTGATCCTCGCTCCGAGCTCCGACGTGGTCTTCCATGCAAGGTTCCCACGTCGGCCGGGGAAACCCTAGACAACTAGCACGACCCTCATCTTCAAGTTGGTGTCCCTCAAGCTTCTCTCGCTCCTCGGCGGCGGAATACGACTTCCTCTCTCGCGTGGCTCTCGGTCGGGGGGGCTATTTATAGCCCGAGAAGCAATTAGGTCAAAGGAGAGGCCGATTGGGCCCCGAATGGGGGCCGGGCCGGCCGGCCGGGCCGACCGGCCCGGGCCCAATTCGGCCCATCCCACGGCCTGCTTCGCCCGGTGTTGCTTCCCACGTCTTCTAGATGTTCTCCCCTTTTGCATGTGGGCCCTTGTTGTCGGTTTCTCTCCGAATTGGACTCAACTCCTTGTCTTGCAAGATTCAGCACTTTTCTGGTTCAGTCCTCGAAGTTTATCATCTTCTCGGGCTTGGTCCTTGGGCTCTTGGAGTCATGTTCACTTCATTGCTTGACTTGTATCGGGCTTCAAGATCTTGTCATGAGGTGCTTAATGAACATATCCCGAAGTCTTGCTTTCAACGTTAAAACCTCGCGTAAACACATAACTCCAAAACCGACATGCACAAGTGAACTTGTTATACCACGGGGGTTAGTACCAATGAATAAGATACAAAAGTTATGCCAACACCGAAGGTAAACTCATGGCTAGGTTGACGGATTTTCACCGTCAACACCTCGTCGTCCCTAACTCGTGATCCGGGGGCGCCCGTTCGAACCCGTCGAGGGTCGGGCTTCGAACCTCTGATCAGTAAGGCCGTGCGGGGCCGTGCCTCGGCCAGCCCCGTATTTTTCGCGTTTGCGGCCGTCGAGGGGTCTGGGCGTGCCGACCCTCGAGGTGCTGGTTGGTGGCATGGCGCGGTATGAGTGCTTTCGGTGTCGCTCTATTTCAAGCGTGACCTGGGCGATCCTCTTACGCGCGTGCCTTCTTTAGGGGGTTGACATCGTCTCGAGTTGGGGGTCATGCCGCTCGAGGGTCCTACGTGGCATGGGTGCCCGCGGTGGTCTGCTCTACATCGAGCAGGTCCCGGCGACCTTCTCACGCTGATATCCCATCGAGGGTCGCCTTGTTTCGAGTTGGGGGTCATGCCGCTCGAGGGTCCTACGTGGCATGGGTGCCCGCGGCTGCCTGCTCTACACCGAGCAGGTTCCGGCGACCTTCTCACGCTCGTCATCCCATCGAGGGTCACCCTTGTCTCGAGCCGAGGATTCGCCTCGCTCGAGGGCTCTCCTTGCTTGGCAAGGGGCCCGGCATTTAATTGCCTTGCGGGCGTGGCCGCGGGTTTTGCGGCGCGGGCGCGCCTTTTGGCGCTCGCGCCCGCGCGCGCGCGTAGTGGGCGTCATGGCCGGCGGACGTGACGGTTTCGCCTCGGTCGTCGCCGGTCTTGCCGTAATGATGACCCGCCCGCAAGGAGTTAGAGCCGCCGCAGCCGTGGTGGGGCCCGCCCGTCGACGCGATGGAAAGATTCCTCGCAAGTTAATGTTGGCGAGGCGTGCGCTCCGGAGAACTCGCCCGTCGCCTATAAAACTGCGGTGAGGAAAGGGCGGCGGTTTTCTACCTTGGCTCCTCACCGTTTTCAGTCCTCCGTCCCTTCGCCTTCGCCTCGCTCTTGCCGTCGCGCGGGCTCGCTGTTTAGAGCTTCTTCCTTGTCTCCTTGTCCTCCGCCCTCGCACTCGTTCGCCCCCCTCATGGCGCCGCCCTCGGCTTCCGATTAGGGTCCCGGAGCCGTACGCATGGGAGAGGTCGACCGTGACCCGCTCGCCCGGGCGAGCCGGTCGCCGCCGGCCGGCTCTCGGCCAACGAGGAAGGGCGCCGGCGGAGTGGATCGTGCCGCCATCGTCGCACCTTGAGCCCAATCCGCCGGAGGGCTACGTGGTGAGCTTCCTCCGCTACCACGAGCGCGGCTTCAACGCGCCGGCGAGCACATTCATGCGGGCATTGTGCTACCACTATGGGGTGGAGCTGCACAACTTTGCCCCCAATGCGATCTCGCAGGCGGCCACATTTGTGGGCGTCTGCGAAGGGTACCTGGGGATCCCAGTCAACTGGGAGCTCTGGGTACACCTCTTCCGCGCGGAGCTCATCACGCAGCCCACGTCGGAGCCGAGGACCCGCCGCGCGGTGCGCGCGCCGGCGGGATGTCGCTCGCCCGCGGGGGGCAGCTCAAGGATTTCTACATCCCCCCGCACCATGACGACGAACAACGCCGGGCCGGGAGCGGGGATGGTTTTATCTGCGCAACGCCGAGCCCGGCCTTCCTCCCTACACCGGCCGGGTGTTCAAGAAGAGGCCGGGACCGGCCGGGGCTACGGGTTGCCCACGGCCAACCATCGGCGCGCCGGGGTCCGTCCTCGCCGCCTTGCAGCGGCTGGCGAGGGAAGGGCTCAACGCGATGGGCGTCCTCGCCTTCCTTCATCACCGGCGAATCGTGCCGTTGATGGAGAGGCCGCTTCCGCATCTTCGAGATGACGGAGGCGGCCAACCCCGTTGACCTGGCGAGGTCGCGGATGCTCCCGACGCCGCTGGAGCGGCCGTACGCGCTCACCCGGGCGCGGAGCGCCGTCGACACCAGGACGCCGCCACCTGCGGGTCGGACCCCGTGGGACATCGAGATGCTCCCCATCGGCCCGTTGGTGAGTGTGGTTTTTTGATTCTGTTTTAATCCTTGCCCTTGCTTCCGTTTCCTGATGCGCCATCGTTGTCCTCGCGCGCGCCCGGTGCGCTCAACGCCGCCAAGTCCGTTCCACCCACCCCCCCGACTCCCCGTGCGCTCGGCCGGGCGGCGCAGCGGGAGCAGCAGGAGCGGGCGCGCGCGCGCGAGAGGGAGCACGCAAGGCGGCGCCAAGCGCGCCGCGACGCACGGTCCGCGGAGTACCGGCGGCGGGAGGAGCCGGGGCTCTCCTCCCCGACATCGAGGAGCCCTCGTCCCTCGGACCGGGACGAGGAGGAAGAGTCCGAGGGGGAGGGCCCCTCGGACGGTGGCGCCCGCGCCCCCGTCGCCGGATCTCGCGCCGGCGTCGGGGGGTGGCTTTGCCCGGGGCGGGGCGCGCCGGCGTCCGCCGCCGGGCGCTCATCGTCGGGGGCGGCACGCGCCGCGGAGGGGGCGCCGGCGCGCGCCACGGAGGCGCGCGCGCGGCGGACGTGCTCGCGCGCGCGTCAAGCGTGCCCGCGCGTGGCGGGGAGCGCGTCCGCGCGCGCGGCGTCCTCGTCGAGGGGCGCGTCGGTGGGCGCGCGCGCGCGCGGGGCTAGCGTGCCCCCGCGCGTGGTGGCGGCATTGGGCGCGCCCGCGCGTGAGGAGGGCGTGTCCGCGCGTGCGGCGGCGCCGTCGGGAGGTGCCGCGCGCGCGCGCGGCCCCGCCGGCCCTCGTCGGAGGCCTCGAGGAAAAGGAAGCGGGCCTTTTCCTCCGCGAGGTAAGGAACCCTGTTCTTCCTTTGCTTGGCCTTAGTTTGCTGGTTATTAGACGCTCTAATCCTCCGTTCGTGTTTGCGCGAGGCGGTGCCAACCGTCCCTCCTCTTGCACCGGCCAAGGTGCCGAGGACGGACGCGTCGATCCCCACCCGGCGGCGTTCGTCGAGGGGGTCGCGCCCGAGGGACGGGCGCGGCGGCGGGCACGAGCGCGCAAGGCCCGGCCGGGGCTTCGAGGCCCCCGGCCGGTGGATCAGCCCGCCGCGACGCGGCCGCAGGTCGCCGGGGGCGGCCGGCGCGGCCGCCACGTAGGCGCGGCGCCGCGGCGGCGGCCACGGTGGAGATGCGCCGCCCGCGGTGGCGGCCACCGCGGAGGAGGCGGAGCGGGCGCAACCTCGCGGGAGCGCCCGCGGATGTGGCGGCACGGACGGAGGTGGCGGCACCGGCGCCACAACGGGCGCCGCGGCCGCGGAGGCGCGGTGGGGGGCGCCGGGCCGGAGGCGGAGCGGGCGGCTCCACCCGCCGGCGGTCCCCGGTGCGGAGGTGGTGGAGCTCTCGGATGACTCCCCGCCGCCCGGGTGGAACCGAGTGGGCCGCCCGGCCCGTGAACTCCCCCGAGCCCCGGAGGGGGCCCTCGTGAGGCGGCACGAGGGTCACGTGATAGTGGGGGGCCGAGGGCACGACGCCGAGGGCTCGTCCTCCCACGCCGGTCGCCCCCGCCCGTGTGGGGGGGGCCGTGGAGGACCCCCGGCGTTTGCCGACGCCCCGCAGGGAGCAGGAGCTCGGGGCGAGCTTCGAGCCACGGCGCCACGCTCAACCGCGCGTTGAACGAGGCGCCGCGGGTCCACCGCGGCCCGGCCCGGATCGTCTTCCGTGTGTGCCACGGTTGCTCTTCTTCTTTCCCTTTTTCGCTTTCGCGTGCTGTATTCAAGACTTGGCGCTTACGAGGTTCGATGTGTGGATGCCAGGAGCTCGAGCGCCGCGCCCACGAGAAGTACAGCGCGTTCGACCAGCTGAACGCCGAGGCCCGCCAGCTCCGGGAGCGATGCGCCGCTTTTGACGCGCTTGCGGAAGCTCTCGGGACGCCGCACACCGGGCCGGTGTACGGCGATGGCGTGGTGCGACGTGCTCCCCGAGAGCTCGGGCGGGTGCGGCGCATCACTCGAGTCTCGAGCGGATTCCGCGCGGCCCTCGTCGATCGTGACGAGGCGCCGTGGAACGCGCGCGAGGACCCGGACAAGACGCGGACGTTGGCCGCCACCCCGGGAGGCGGAGGTGGCCACCGCTCGCGCCGAGGCCCGGGAGCTCCGCACGTCGCTCGAGGGAGCGCAGGCGCGGCCCGCCGGGCCGAGGAGCGGGCGCGCGGCCGGGAGCAAGCCGCGCGCAAGGAGGCCGATGGCCCGAAGGCCGCCCTCGACGTCAAGGCCGCGGCTCTCGTCGCCGCCGAGGGGCGGCCTCCAGCGAGAGCGCGTCGCCCGCCGTGGGGCCGAGGGGCGGCTCCAGCGGAGCAGGCCGCCCTTGGCGACGCCCCGAGCGGCGCCGGGAACGGAGCGCGCGCGCGCGAGACAGCGGAGAGGTCGCCGAAGGAGCGGAACGCCGCATTCTCCGAGGTTGAGGATGAGGCGTTGGCGCCGCATCGGCGCAATGCCGCCCAAGAGATGGCCCTCGTCGAGCAAGGCGAGACCGTCCGCCGTCTCGAGCCGGCGCTCGAGTCCGCGCGCCGCGACCTCGATCTGGAGAAGAGGCAAGTCGAGGGTAAGCTACTGTCTGACCCTGCTTGTTAGTTCTTGCTTCAGAGGGTTCGTTTCCCCCTTTCTGATTTCTTGTCGTCTTGTCGCTTCCAGGCCTGCGCACAGCTTTGGGGCATGCTGTTGGGCGGGCCGAGGCCCTGCAGCCTCCTACAACTCCTCCGAGCAGAGCCGCAGGAGCCGAGGGACGCGGCCCTCGAGACCCGTCACGTCGTCGAGGAAGGCGATGCCCGTGCCGGCAGCTCGGCCGGCCGCCCGCCTACGCGCCCCTCGGCGGCCACGTCACGGGGCGGGTGCGTCGGG
This sequence comes from Cenchrus americanus, assembly GCA_947561735.1. Lineage (NCBI taxonomy): Eukaryota > Viridiplantae > Streptophyta > Magnoliopsida > Poales > Poaceae > Cenchrus > Cenchrus americanus. The sequence continues at coordinate 251,742,479 of OX387239.1, read as the reverse complement.
CGTTGCACCCCGGGCGTGCGAGAAGGCCCTCGGAGTGGTGTGATCCCACTACGAGGTCAACCTCGAGGCGGTAGCGGAAGGCTACATCGTGCCCGAGGGCGTCGAGGACGAGGTGGCCATGGAGCGTGCGGACGCGCTTGCCGCCGACGCCGCCGAGTCGCTCGCCGAGGCCTTCGAAGAATTCCTCTTCCCGACGCCGCCGATGCCGCCCCTCCACCCGCCTGAAAGCACCTGGGCGCTAGGCCCGTTTTTTGTTTATGTGTATCAGAACTCTGGCCTCGTGGCCTCTTGTAAATAAACAAGTAGTTTCGTGAACATGGTCAGTTTGTAAATGAAATCGCTTGCTTATTGCGCTTTTTGCTTCTTCTTCTTCTTCCTGAGTAGATTCTAGTTAGGGGAGTTCGCCTTTCGCAGGGGCCCGCTGGGTTGGAGGCGAGAGAGACGGGCCATAGCCGCGCGGCGTAGGCTGTCTCTGGCTCGCGCGCTCCTTCCGCTGTGCCACCTACGCCCTATTCGAATCGTGGCTCGTGGTTGAAGTAGGAAACAAACTTAGCGCGTGTTATTACGTTTTTTGCGCGAAAAAATGGGACCATTTGGGGGGGGGGTGCCCCCCCCCGCGTAGCCCCCGAGGGTAACTTGGGTTTTCGGGGGAAAGCCGAGTTGCCCTTTTATTAGATTCGGAGTATTTACATAGGTGACACCAACTGGGGCGTTGGCCGTGCGTTTTTACAACGGAAAATACTTGGGAATCCTAGCTAAGGGTAGAAGCGACGTAGCTGTTGGATGTTCCAAGCGTTGGTGAGTTCTTCGCCGCCCTCGTTGGCAAGCTTGTACGTGCCCGGTTTGAGCACCTTCACCACGACGTAGGGTCCCTCCCATGGGGGCGATAGCTTGTGGCGCCCTCGGTTGTCTTGGCGTAGCCTTAGGACCAAATCCCCCACGCCGAAATCCCCGCGATGTATCTTGCGCGCTTGGTAGCGTCGTAGGGACCGTTGATATCTTGCGGAGTGCATCGGCGCCACAAGGCGTACTTCGTCTAGGCCGGTCCAAAGGAGTCCTCGCGGGCTCGCCGGTTAGCATCCTCGTTGTAGCCCCGAACCTTGGGCGACCCGTATTCCGCATCCGTGGGGAGGATGGCCTCCGCGCCATGGACTAGGAAAAACGGGGTGAACCCGGTGGCTCGCTTGGGGTAGTCCTTAGGCTCCACACGACCGCCGGCGCTTCTTGGAGCCATTTTCGGCCGCATTTGTTGAGTTGGTCGAAAATTCTCCGGGTTTGAGGCCCCGTAGGATCATGCCGTTGGCACGTTCCACTTGGCCGTTAGTCCGTGGGTGTGCCACACCGCCCAATCCACTCGGATGTGGAACTTGTCGCGTAACTCCAAGAACTTCCGCCCGTGAACCGGGACCCGTTGTCCGTGATGATGGAGTTTGGCACTCCAAAGCGGTGGACGATGTCGGTGAAGAACGTGACTGCCTGCTCAGCCCTCAAATTCGTAATGGGGCGCACCTCCACCCACTTGGAGAACTTGTCGATCGCGACGAGCAGGTGGGTGAAGCCCCCGGGCGCCTTCCGCAGGGGCCCGACGATGTCTAATCCCCACACGCCGAACGGCCATGTTACGGGGATCGTTTGCAGAGCTTGAGCTGGCAAGTTGGTCTTGCGGGCGTAGAACTGGCACCCTTCGCAAGTGCGCACGATTTCGTTGGCGTCTGCGACCGCGGTAGGCCAATAGAAGCCTTGGCGGAACGCGCGTTGCCGACGAGGGTGCGCGGCGCGGCGTGGTGGCCACGCATCCCCGCGTGGATGTCCCGTAGGAGCTCGCGCCCCTCGGGAATGGGTATACACCGCCGGAGGATGCCCGACGCGGCGCGCTTGTACGGCCCGCCGTCGACGAGGGTGAATGACTTGGCCATCCCGGCGATGCGCCCGGCCGTGGCCCGGCCTCGCGGGGAGCTCCCCTCGAGCAATCCGGCGATGTACTTCTCCCGCCGCTCCGCCCGGACGGGAGCCGGCTCGATGTCCATTGCGACAGCCCCTCGAGGGAGCCGTACCCCTCGAGAAGGGAAAGTACGTACGCCTCGTTCGAGGGGTCCTCTTCCATGGGGTCCGCACCCGCCGGATTCGAGGGAGCCCCCGAGGGTCCGCCGTCGCTCGAGGGGGTAGGGCTCGAAGGTTACCGAGGGCCGCGCGATGTCGCGCGCGAAGACGTTCGGGGGAACGGTGATCCGCCCGACGCTATCTTCGCCGCCTCGTCCGCTTCCTCGTTGTACCGGCGGGGTACATGATTAAGCTCGATGCCGTAAAATTTGTCCTCGAGGGCTCGCACGGCCTTACAAGAGGGCCTCCATCTTGTCGTCGTGGCAGCTCGCGTTCTTCATGACTTGGTCGATCACGAGTCGCGAATCCCCCTCGCACATCGAGGCGCTTGATGCCCAACTCAATGGCGATTTTGAGGCCACAGAGAAGGGCCTCGTATTCCGCCATATTGTTAGACGCGGGGAAGTGGAGACGCACTGCGTAGCGCATGTGCTCCCCGAGTGGTGACACGAAGAGCAGTGCCCGCGCCCGCTCCCCGTCTTCATCACCGAGCCGTCGAAGAACGCAGTCCAAGACTCGCTTGAATCCGAGGGGGCGGCAGCTGCGTGTCCGTCCATTCGCCGACGAAATCGGCTAGGATTTGCGATTTGATGGCCTTGCGCGGGGCGTAGGCGAGCGTCTCGCCCATCAATTCCACGCGACCACTTGGCAATTCCGCCCGCCGCGTCGGGGTTGCGAATGATCTCTCCTAACGGGAAGGAAGAGACCACCGTAACTGGGTGGGCCTCGAAGTAGTGGCGAGCTTGCGCCGCGCGAGGACTACCGCATACAACGCCTTCGGACCCGGGGGGTAGCGCGTCTTCGTGTCCGATAGGACTTCGCCGATGTAGTAGACCGGCCTCTCGCACGGCAAGGCATGTCCTTCCTCCGTGCGCTCCACAACGATCACGGCGCTGACCACCTGGGTGGTTGCGGCCACGTAGAGTTGGAGGGGCTCGCCGTCTCGTGGCGGCGTAAGGATTGGGGCGTGCGTCAGAGATGCCTTCAGCTTGTCGAGCGCTTCCTGGGCCTCGGCGGTCCAAGAGAAGCGCTCGTGCTTCTTGAGCAGCCGGTAGAGGGGCAGGCCCTTCTCACCGAGCCTCGAGACGAAGCGGCTCGGGCGGCAAGGCACCCCAACACCTTCTCGCACCCCTTTGAGGTCCCGAATTGGACCCATTCGCTCGAGGGCCGCGACCTTTTCAGGGTTGGCCTCGATTCCCCGCTGGGAGACGATGTATCCTAGGAGCATGCCCCGCGGCACTCCAAAGACACATTTTTCGGGGTTGAGCTTGACCCCGTTGGCCCGCAGTGCCCGAATGCGATGCCAAGATCGGGCCGACCGTGTCGTCCGCCTTCTCGGTTTTGACGACGATGTCGTCTACGTAAGCCTCGACCGTCCGCCCGATATGGTCCCTAAAAACGTGCCGCATGCGCGCCGATATGTTGCGCCCGCGTTTCGAGGCCAAAAGGCATCATGACGTAACAGTAACGTCCCGAACGGTGTGATGAACGAAGTCGCGAGCCGGTCGGACTCCTTCATTCTTATTTGATGATATCCCGAATAGGCATCAAGGAAACAGAGTAGTTCACACCCCAGTAAAAGGAATCAACGATCCGATCTATGCGTGGCAAAGGAAAGGGAACTTTTGGACATGCTTTATTGAGACCGGTGTAGTCAATACACATCCTCCACTTCCCATTTTTCTTTTTTTACAAGCACAGGATTAGCTAACCATGTCGGGTGGAACACTTCCTTGATGAATCCGGCCTCGAGGAGCTTCCGCGGCCTCCACTCCGATCGCCCGTCGCCGTTCCTCGGCGAAGCGGCGCGCCCGCCGCCGAACAGCCGCGAGCGTTAGGCAGATATCAAGGGAGTGCTCGCGCGACCTCCCTCGGATGCCCGGCATGTCCGAGGGGCTCCACGCGAAAACGTCGGCGTTGGCGCGGAGGAAGTCGACGAGCACCGCTTCCTATTTAGGATCGAGGGTCGTGCCGACCCTCAATGCTTTGCCCTCGGGGGCCGATGGGTCGAGTGGGACCCCTTTGGTTTGCTCGGCGGCCTCCAACGTGCCGACGTGCTTGGTGGCGGAGCCGAGGTCGTCATTGACCATCTTCTCCAAAGGTGTTTACCGGCGCTTCATCCCGCCGCTAGCGCCTCTCGCATGTTCCACGCACTCGACATCGCAAGCCGAATGCATGCTCGATCGACGACCCGACGGTGATGACGCCGTTTGGACCCGGCATCTTCATCTTCAGGTACGTGTAGTTGGGAACCGCCATGAACTTGGCATAGCATGGTCGCCCAAGGATGGCATGGTAGGCCCCTTTGAATCCCACCACCTCGAAGGTGAGGGTTTCCTTGCGGAAATTCTTGGGGGTCCCGAACCAGACGGCGCATCGATCCGCCCGAGGGGTTGAACCTCGCTTCTCGGCGCGATGCCGTGAAACGGCTTCGTGCCGGGCCGCAGCTCGGTCCAGCCCCAATCCCCATTAGGCGCAATGTATGCGCGAAGAGGATATTGAGGCTACCGCCTCCGTCCATAAGGACCTTCGAAAACCGGCGTTCCCAATGATGGGATCGACCACCGGGGGTATCGGCCCGGTTCGGGATGCGGTTTGGGTGATCATCCCGGCTAAAGGTGATGGCATCCTTCGACCGCCTGAGAAAAGCCGGAGGTGCCCTTTCGCGGCGAGGACTTCGTGCCGCTCCTTCTTGCGCCGCCGGTTGACATGTCGACGTAGGGTCCCCCAAAAATGAGGAACACATTTTCGACGCCAGGGAAGCCACCCGCGCCGCCGTCGCCCCCATCCTTCTTGGCCTCTCGCCTCCTTCGCGGCGGCACGGCCATAGAACTTCTTGAGCATGTCGCACCGCTTCTCAAGAGTGTGATTCACGGGGGTCTTGTGGTAGGGGCATGGCTTCTTCATCATGTCATCGAACACCCCCGGGCCTCGAGGAGCCGGCCGAGGGCCCCGTCGGCCGGGTCAACGGCCGAGGGCCTCGGCGTTGCCGCCGTTGCGCCCCGCTCGCGCGCCGCGCGCGCGGCTTCTTCCCCCTTCTTGCCCCGCTTGTCGCTGCGGCGCGGCTCCTTGGACCCGCCGCCCTCCGCGGGCGTGTCCCTCGGGGCGCTTGCCCTTCTTGCCATCGAAGATTGCCCCCACGGCCTCCTCTCCGAGGCGAAGCCGGTGGCAATGTCGAACAGCCTCGTTCGAGTCCGTGGGCGGGGCTGCGTCCCGGCTCGCGCACAAGGTCCCGCACGTGGTGCCCTCGAGGAACGCGTGCACGATCTCTCGACCGTGCCACGCCGGGGAGCTCGTGCGCCGCTTGGAGAAGCGCCGTATGAAGTCCCGCGGCGACTCGCCCGGCCCCTCTCGCGTGCGGAGCGCGGATCCCAGAGTTCCCGGGGCGCACGTATGTGCCCCCGGAAGTTGCCCACGAAAGTGTGGACTAGATCGTCCCGCTTATGGATCCGGGCCGGCGGGCAAGTGCTCGAGCCATGTCCCGGCCGCGTCGCCCGCATGCGGGGGCAAGTTGCGGATGATTACTTCGTCGTTGGTGGCCCCGCCCAGCTGACAGGCCAGGCGGTAATCGTTGAGCCAGACACGAGGGTCCGTCTCCCCGTTGTATTTGATGATTGTCGAGGGCTGACGGAAGCGCTGGGGGAACGCTGCCGTGCGGATCTCTCGGCTGAACACGCGGGTGCCCGGGGCTCTGGTGTCGGGGAGCGATCCTCACCGCTGTCGTAGCGTCCACCCCTTCGAGGGTGGTAGCCCCCCCGGCCGCTCGCGCGTCCGCCTTGCCGGTGCGCCCGGCGTTGATGACGTTGCGGGCGTCGCCATCCGCCGCCCCTCGCGTGTGTCGAGGAGCCGTTCCTTGGCCGGCGTGCGTCCTCGGTCGGCCAGGTCGACCCACATGCACCGAGGGTTCGCCCCCCGGTGCCGGATCATCACCCCGCGCGTCCCCCCCCGTTGGCGGATGCGTGAGGCCGAGCTTTCGGCTTGCCGGACGCGCCGCTTGCTCAAGGAGGGTCCGCACCTCGCGGTGCATGTCTCGAGCCTCGGGGGTCGAGGGTGCCGGCATGGCGCGCGGCGGTGTTGCGGCGGCGATGAGCTTTTGGCTCGCTCGCGGCGGAGTATCCGCGTTGTCGACGTTGGGGACGGGGTTGAGGCGGTCGCGGACTTGTCGCGCCTAGCTCCCGCGCGCGTTCGCCGCGCGCGGAGGCCCTCCCCCCCGCCATCGAGGCGCGGAGTAGCCGCACGGTCCGCACTCCTCCGCCGCTTGGCCTCGAGCTCGCGAGCTTGGGCCGCCGCGCGCGTCGACGCCGGCCCCGGCGGGAGCGCCGGCCCCGCGGCCGGGCGCGTGGCAACCCCCGGGGCCGGCGTGACTTCCCCGTCTCCGGCGCCCGCCGCACCGCGGCGTTGGCCGGGTCGTTGGTGATGACGGCGCGGCATTCCCGCGTGGGGTCGTAGCTCCCGCGTCCGGAGTCGTCGGAGCAGCCGAACCGCAGTCCGTGGCGTCGAGGAAGCGCCCGAACGCGACCGGGGTCCGGCACACCGAGAAGTCCCACTCCGCGTACCCATGACGGTTGGCGGGTGGCATCGTGTCGACGGAGCCCAGGGACGACTCGTCCGTCGGCGGGCGAAGTGCCGGGATCCCCGGCGACGAAGACGTGCCGACCGGCGGAACCCCGCGCATTGTCGTGTTGACGTTGGCGTTGTAGGCCGTAGTGGCGCCACGCAGCCCGATGGGGACGCGTGGTCCGGAGACCGCGCGCGCGGTCCCGCCGGGGCGGTGGCGGCCGTCGTGACGGTGGGCGCACCGCGCCGGGCGGCGCGCGCTCGGCCGCCGCCGCCGGACCGCGCCCGACGCGAGCGCGGCCCGGAGCGGCGACGGCGTCGCGGCGTCGACGGTCCCGCGCATCCGTGTCCGCCGGCGCGCCGCGCCGTGTCGTGCGTGCGGCGGAGACCGAGCGGACCCGGCCTCCCCGCCGCGCGCGTAGCTCCTCACCGTTGGTGAGGCGCATGAGATAGCCGTTCCCCGTGGCCTGGAAGTTCAAGTCCCCGAAGCGGATCTCGAACCCGGCGGGGGAAGGGGGTCCGAGCTACCCATGTTGTAGCGGGTGCTACGGTACTCAGTGCGAATCACCATGGAGGGAGTTAGCGAAATGACCTTAGGCGCTCGTTTGCCCCACGCGTGGGCGCCAACCGTCGGTGCGGAATATGGTCCCGACACTAACCAGTAGATAACGCCTAGGTCTATCCCTCAATGGTCGATGCTAAGCAACAAATGACACAAGGATTTATCCCGGTTCCCGCCGAGGGGGCCGTACGTCCAGGCGCGGGTGTGCTCGTGGCGCTATATTGCTCGGCAGACCGGGGGTGCTTGTAGTGGGGCAAATACAAGCAAGGCGGGAGAGGAAGCGTGGCTCCCAAGTCCCCGGTGAGTAGCCGAAGATGTTGTGGGAGAATAAGAGAGTGAGTGCACGGTGCGCCGTGTTCCTCTCGGATTCCTCCCCCGCGGGCCGGGGGCTCGCCTTCCCTTTTATAGGCCAAGGGAGCGGCGAGTTACATGCACGCCGCGCTACCTAGCTGCGTGTGGGAGCACGTCGTGCTGCGGTGTAGAGCGGGTGACCGTCCGGTCGATCTTCGCCGCGATCCGGCCATGATGGCCTACCTTGTACCCGAACAGTGGCGGTTCGAGGGTAGGAGGCGGCAGATGGCGATGGCATCCCCTGATAGGCTTCGAGGGGGGTGCTGATGATGGCCGGTACGGGGCACAGGAGCGGGCAGAACGGCGTTCCTTCCCAATGAGCTCTGTGGTGGTGGAGTGGTTGCTGCAGTGCTCGGGCGTGCGCCTGCGGAGTCAGGCGTGTGCCCGCGCGCGTGGGTACGGCGGCCGCGCGCGCGCGCGGGCCGGGATGGCCACCCACCGGCCTAGCGTCCCTCACCCAACCCGCGAGGGTCACGGGAAAGTGGAGTCGAGGGTGCGCCCGCCCCCTTTCGAGGGTCGAGCGCGTTAGCCGTACGCGTGGCGTGCGCGCGGTGTCATGGGACCGACGCCGGCCGTACGCACGGTCCACCCCACGCGTGGCGGGGGATGGGCTCCTCCCCCGGGGAGTTGGTGCGGCGGCACCGGGCGTGAGCCCCGGCGCATGATGGCGCCGCCTCGCGGCGTCGTGGGCGTTAAATGCCCAAGTACGGGGCCGGCGCACGCGTGCGGGCGCCCGTGAGCGTGGCGGGCCCCTCGCCGAGGGTGGGAGCGACCCCTCGAGCGAGGCGAGGCCCGCTCGAGGGGAGCGAGCCCTCGAGCGGGCGGGACCGCTCGAGGGAAGGGTCACCCCTCGAACGGGGCGAACCCGTTCGAGGAGGGGGGGTTGCCCCTCGAGCGGGGGCGGAGCCCGTTCGAGGAGGGGAGCGTACCCTCGGGCGAGGCGGAGCCTCGCCCCGAGGGGTCTCATAGGCGAGCCGTCTTGGTGGGCCTCCGAAGTCCTCGCCGCATGGGCCGCGTCCCCGCATGGTTAGTTCTCTCGCATGGTTAGGCTTAGTTCATTTTGATGCAGGAATTTAAGCGAGGGTTCCCCCATTGTTTGAGGGGACCCCTAGGGCGGTCCCCGACAATGCTAATCTTTTCTCTTTGCTTCTTGCAGCCCGCGATGCCGAGCTCAACCGGTTGAAAGCGCTGGTGGAGCAACGGTCGGCCGAGAAGGTGAACGCCCGCGGCGATACGCCGGCGGAGCGCCTTGCCGCGGTGGAGCACCGCGTCGACGAGGTGGCCACCCATGGCGTTCGTCTGGGCACCACCTTGGGCCTGGCTGCCATGGCGACGCACACGGACGTCGATTACTCTACCAGGTCGCGCGGCTTCCGGGGCGGCGCGCCAGAGGACATTGAGGAGATCGAGCTCATCCTGGAGCGCCTTGATGGCCATGGCGACGCCATTGCCAAAATTAATCATCCCCAATCTGTGTTGAACAGGCTCTTCGACTAGATTGTATTAGGGATGTGTAAATATCGGCAATAAATGGAGAACTTTTGAATTCTGTGCTAGTTTTGTGATGACTCCCTTTACATTTTGCATCCGTGAATCTTGTTTTCTTTGAATGCATCCGGGAACTATCTTGAGCCGAATGCGCGAGAACAACTGCTCGTTGGCGCAAAATCCACAGAATATCCCGATTCGGCAATCCACAAACATTGTTCAAGCAAAAACCCTTCGCATCTGGGAGAAAACCCTGCCGTTTGGTATTCCAACAGTGCGTACTGGCCGGTCATCACTCCCAATGCACCCCTTTGGTCAATAAAATAGCCTGCCGGGATGCCCTGCAAATCCACTCGCGCACTCATCCATCATTTCTCATCTCTCCCCCTGTCCTCATAGGAGAAAACCCCAAAGCCATGGACAAGGGCAAGCAACCCCATGAGAGCAGCTCATCAAAGAAGCGCATGATTCGGAAGTGAGTTCTCCTTGATCTAATCCCCGTTCTCCCGCATGATCTCGTGCTTCATGTTTTCTTCTTTTCCTCTTCCAGCCTCGATTTGCTCCCAGAAGAAATCATCGGGACCGAAGATGTGCCTGAGTACATCTCCTCCGATTCCTCTCTCGAAGCAGAGGATACCACGCCTGAACAGAGGACCAACCATCAACTGCACCGCCGCGTTCGGCATCTGGAGCACGGCCTCAGGGACATCACCGCCCGTTGCCAAGCCGAGCGCGAGCGTCGCATGGCTCTGGAAGCACTAGTAGGGGGTAAACGCTTCTGACTTCTTCTTGACCTTATGCTCGCATTTGGATTTCTTGCCCCTAACATCGATTCCTCCGCTTTAGATGTCTCTGACAGGTACAACAACCTGAAGACGGCCTGGGAGAGCTTGGTGAAGGCCGCCAACCATGGTCACCCCCACGCGTTCCAAGTTGCCGTCACGGTGGTCCTGGAACAACTGAAGAGGGAGCAGCCGAAGAAGTAAAGAAAAGATCGAATCATACTTTCGCTTCTTTCTCCACGCCTTCTGCTTCCCACTTCCTTGGAGATCTGACCACCAGGGTTGTTGAATGTAAACCTGCAAGAAGCAGTTGTAATGTAGTTTTTGTGCTAAGGGCAATGCATCTGGGCACTTGCCATTTCTTCTGTTTATGGATTTTTTGCTCTGAAGGCGACCTCATTCTTGAGCGCCGGCTATCTCTGTGTCAGATGTGTGTAATCATCGATCGATCTCAAAGCTAGGATAATATTTCTTCAGATATCTTCCATTTATTGCAGCGGAAAATTCTTCTCCTAGCAAAGTTTTCAATATGTATGCATTACCAGGGACGCATCTGACCACACGGAAAGGTCCTTCCCAGTTAGGGGACCATTTGCCGAATTCACTGTATTTAGTTCCAATCGGCAATAGCGCTTTCCAAACTAGATCGCCTTCTGCAAATTGCCTTACTTTCACCTTCTTGTTGTAGTACTTGGCGACCCGCAGCTTGTTTTTCTCGATGTTTTCCAGGGCCCTGAGACGGATCATATGTAAATCATCCAGCTCGTCCATCATTAGGCCACTGTAATCCTTGGAGCTCAAGTCCTTTTGCAGCACCACTCTCCTTGAATCTGATTGCATCTCCCAAGGCAAAATCGCGTGGTGCCCGTAAACCAACTCGTAAGGAGAGGTCTTCGTAGCTCCATGGGGGGCCATTCGGTAAGCCCACAGTGCTTCACTGAGAACCGAATGCCACCTTCTTGGCTTCTGATCGATCTTCTTTTGTATTAGCTTGATCATGATTTTGTTAGAAGCCTCTGCTTGACCATTAGCTTGGGCATAATAAGGAGAAGACTTAAACAATTTGATCCCCATGCTTTCGGCAAACTCTCTGAACTCCAGTGACACGAATTGTGCCCCTTGATCAGTGGTAATTGTTTGAGGGATTCCAAATCGGTAGATGATGTGCTCCTTGACGAATTCAATCATGTTTTCTGACGTCACCTTCTTCAGTGGGATCGCCTCAACCCATTTAGTGAAATAATCTGTAGCCAAAAGCACGAACTTATGCCCCTTGCTAGATGGTGGATTAATTTGGCCAATCAAGTTGATACCCCAACCCCTGAATGGCCATGGCTTGATGATGGGATTCAATGCTGATGCAGGGACCTTTTGAATATTCCCAAACCTTTGGCAATCCTGACATCCCTTGTAATACTCAAAGCAGTCCTCTAATATCGTCGGCCAAAAGCATCCAGCTTGTCTAATAACCCACTTCATACGGTAGGCCGATTGGTGTGCTCCGCATATCCCATCGTGCACTTTGCTCATCATGTTCTTGGCTTCTTCTGGACCCAGGCATCGTAGTAATACCCCATCCAATGATTTATAGAATAAATTATCATCCAGAAGAACGAACTTTATGGCTTTGTACCTGAGCTTCCTAGAGACTTTACGGGATGGATCCTTCAAGTAATCAACGATCTCTTTCCTCCAATCATCTTCTGCAAGATCCGCCCCTAATGCACACACCTCTCGCAAAAACGCTTCTTGACTCTCTTTGTAACCGCAGGCGCTCCGAGCCACCGTTTGCTTCTTCGTTATGTTCTCTAGGAATATGCTGTAGAGTTACCAACGGGAAGCTCTTCAAGATTTCCCTGCATTCTTCATAGTAACTCCTCAGCGCTTCACTTTTACATTCATATTGGCCGTTCAGTTGCTTAATCACCAGCTCTGAATCTCCATAAACTTCAACTGAAACGGCCCCTGCTTCTCTCAAGTATTGAAGCCCTCGAAGTAGTGCCTCGTATTGAACCTGGTTATTTGTGACAGTGGGCCGTATAGGGATGGCAAATTCAAACATCTCACCTCTAGGCGAAATTAGTAGGATCCCTACTCCCCCACCTTTACCACATGACGATCCATCAAAAAATAACGCCCAAGGGGTGATCTCAAGCAAATCAATTGACGGATCACGATGTTCAGTTATAAAATCGGCAATGATCTGACCTTTGATGGCTTTTGCCGATTCAAACTTCAGCTCGAACTCTGATAAAGCTAAAATCCACTTGCCAATCCTGCCGTTCAAAATTGGCATAGATAACATATGTTTTATCACATCAAACTTGGAATACACAGTGCATTCGGCATTCAACAGGTAGTGCCGAAACTTTGTACACGAGTAGTACACGCAAAGACACAGTTTCTCTACAGCCGAATACCTGGTTTCAGGATCAAGTAATTTTCGGCTAAGATATGCTACTACCCACTCCTTTCCTTCGAATTCTTGAATAAGGGCCGATCCAATGGTTTGGGTATCGGCCGCCACGTACAACTTGAAAGGCTTGTCTAACTGGGGAGGAACCAACACCGGTGGCTCCTTCATGTACTGCTTGATCTCATCAAAAGCCTTTTGTTGTTCGTCGCCCCACGTGATCTTTTGATCCTTCTTCAGCTTCAGCAATGCAGAGAATGGCAACACCTTCTGTGATAAATTTGAAATGAATCTTCTCACGAAGTTGATTTTGCCGAGTAGTGATTGCAACTCCTTGAGGTTAGTTGGAGGAACAACTTCATCAATGGCCTTCATGCTCTTCTTGCCAACTTCAATTCCTCCTTCGTGGACCAAAAACCCCAAGAATTCTCCAGCTGATACCCCAAAAGCGCACTTGTTTGGATTCATCTTCAAACCGTGTTTCCGGGTGCACTCCAAGGTCTTCTTCACATCTTCCAAATGGGTGTCATGACTTAGGGACTTGATTACCACATCATCAATGTAGATCTCCACAATCTTGCCGATCAACTCATGAAAAATGTAATTCATGGCTCGTTGATAGGTTGCACCGGCATTTTTCAATCCAAATGTCATGACGATCCACTCGAATAGGCCTATATGACCAGGACATCTAAAGGCCGTCTTTGAAATGTCTTCTATTGCCATGAAGATCTGATTGTATCCCGCATTGCCTTCCATGAAACTGATCACCTTGTGTCCAGCGGCGGCGCCAATCAACAAATCGGCAATAGGCATCGGGTATCCATCCATCGGAGTAGCTCTGTTTAGGTCCCTGAAATCTATGCAAACCCTCATTTTTCCATTCTTTTTGTATACAGGGACAATGTTAGAAATCCACTCCGCATATCTGCATGGCCGAACGAAGTTTGCATCAAGCAATCTTTCAATTTCCTTCTTCACATCGGCCAATACTTCATCCTTGTAGATCTTCTGGGGTGGTTGCTTGTATGGTTTGAAACCAAATTTGATTGGCAACCGATGCTCGACGATGGAACGATCCAATCCAGGCATCTCCGAATAATCCCCGGCGAAGCAATCCTTGTATTCTTTGAGAAGCTTAATTAACTCCCCCCTGAAGTCTGGCTGCAAGTTTGCACTGATGAACGTCGGCCTTGGCTTATCACCGCTTCCAATGTCAACCTCTTCTAATTTATCAGCCGACATGAATCCTCGCCCTAACTTGCCATCAGTGCCATCTACGGGGTTCTCCATTAAAAATTGCTATAAGAGCCGACTGCTTGAATCGGCTGTTGATCACTGCTGACAGGTTCAACAGGACCTTCCCCCCAGTCTTTGCCTGAGAAGCAATCAATACCCTGGTACTCCCAGAAAGCTGGTTCCATGTTCGCCACGCTCACGGAGTCATCTGCCTGGACGACCTCAATCTCATCGTCCACCCACTGGATAAGCTGTTGATGCATGGTGGACGGGACGCAACAGCTTGGCATGGATCCGGGCCCCGCCCAAGCAGCAGACTGTAGGCCCCCTTGCCTTCGATGACAAAGAAGGTAGTGAGCAGCGTCTTGGGTCCGATCATCAAATCCACGTGAGCACACCCCTTGGTATCTGAAGGGTTCCCAGCGAAGTCGTTGAGGATTATACTCGTGGGCGTCAAATCGCTCGGGCCCATGCCAAGCTTCCTGAAGGTGGTGTACGGCATCACGTTGACTCCCGCTCCACCATCGACGAACATCTTTGTCAATGGCTTGCCATTGACGTATCCTCTTAAGTACAGCGGCCTCATATGTCGATTATTGGCCGGCTTATCGAAGATTGCCTGCTTGGCCAGCACCAATTGTGCCAGCATCCCCTCGGCCTGCTCATCATCTAGGGCCGCTTCCTCCTGCACAACCTGCTTAGCAGGAGCCATGAATTCGTTTGGCAGAAAGTATACCATGCATGTTGGAGCCGAACGCTTCGATCCTTCAGGTTGATCTTTGGGGCGCCACACTTGACGCGTCTGGATTCCGGCCTGCTTCAACTCGCGGTTCCTCAAGCGCTGGACCCGTCTCTTCTGGCTTCTCCTCAGGCCGGGCGGGCACCATTGCCCCTTCTGCCAGACGTAGTCATCTTCATCCTCCTCTTGATCAGCCCACCTGAGATCAGCATGCCGCTTCCAGGGATGATCAATGACTTCAATTTTTTGGCGCCGATCCCCATTAGGTTGGATCCTTCCAAATCTCTCGTGGACGGATCGGCGATTGACAGTCTCCTTCCTGTACTCAAAATACCTGTCACTGCATTCAGGACAGTTCTTCAACGTGGGTAGCTACAAACCCTCATTCCAGCAATGCCTGAAGAAGGCACATCCCCAGTGTGCACGCTCCTGCTCGCGCGTGTACTGCTCTTGGTCCCTTCTGTGTGCATCTTCTTCGGCTCTGCGTTGCTCCTCCTCGTAGCGCCGCTTCTGGTAGCGCTCTTTCTCCATCTGGCGCTGCCACTTGTTGAGGAGGATGCGCGACGTCACCCTGGGCTTGGCTCTGGATGACTCCCCAATTTCGATGTGACTCCTAAGAATGCGGCGGGCTCCACCTTGCACCTGTTCCAGAGTCACTTGGCGCTCTGGGTCCACTGCTCCATCTTGTCTAGACCTGGCTGAGGTCAAGACCTTGACTTTTCCTTTCTCCTCGGCAGTTATCACGTTAACAGAAAAGCCCACCATGTTCTGAGGGAAGGGGTGGCCATCCAGCTTCATTTTGTTGTCGAACTTAAGGTGACCCTCCTGGATGGCCTTCTGGATCTTCATCCTGAAGACCCTGCAATCATTGATGGAGTGTGAATCCCTGTCGTGGAAGCCACAGTAACGTTTTGCTTTAACTCCATCGGGCCGAAGCATGGAATGCCCCTCGGGCAGCTTGATTCGGCCTTCCTTCACTAAGAGCTCGAACAATTTATCAGCCTTTGTGATATCAAAATCATAAGTGCCCTTGGTCTGCTTGACCCAGTGCTGATTGATTGTCAAAGGCTCCTTCCCCCAATGGATCTCTGCTGCGGCTACATCCAATTCATCATCAGAATCCTCGAACAGATCAGCCTTGTCTAAGAACTGGTTGTAGACGTCAGCGACGTCATGCTGCTTGCCAAATTTGGCGTCCTTCTTAAAGCCATACGCCTGATTGCTCATTAGTGATAGCTTCTGCGATAGCTGACCCAGATTCTCAAACTCCATCCCGAACAACTTCTCACTCACGGCCGGCAGCATCCCGGCGACGGCCATATCAGCCAACTGGTCGTCTGGCAGGTTGAGCGAGAAGCACATGCCTTTAACCTCCCTGAATCTCCTAAGAAATTCCAGCGGCGTCTCGCTGTGCTTTTGCTTCAGGGTGGCGAGGTCGATCAACTTCTTCTCCGAGCTGCCACTGAAATAATGAGCGTGGAATTTCCGCTCCAAGTCCTTCCATCTGGCAACTGATTCAGGGGGCAGGGACGAGAACCACTGGAACGCTGGACCTGTCAGTGATGCGGGGAAGTAGCGGACCCTGAATGTCTCCTCAGCTGAGCACTCCTCGAGCTGCATGAGGTAACGAGCGATGTGCTCGACCGTGCTCGTGTCGTCTTGCCCCGAAAACTTCGTGAACTCCGTCGGCGGCTTCACCCTTGGCGGCAGGAGCACATTGTAGTACCATTCTGGGAACGGCGGCTTATAGGCGGGTCCTTGCATTTTTGGCTTGAGGCCGAACTGATTTTGCATCAATTCGGCCATCTTCCGCGCCAGGGCGTCGTTCTCTTGTGCGCCTGAAGCTGGCGCGTATCCTGGATGCGGGAAGGTGTCAAATGCCCCGTAGTTTCCCACCTCGTGGTAGCCTCCGCCGTACAAGTTTCTCTGCAGCCAGTTGGTCGCCGGAGCAATCCTCTGACCGGAAGTGAGCGGGGCGCCGGGCGAGCCGAAGGCTAAGTCTCCGTACGTGAGCTGGTACGGATTCGGGCCGTTGCACGGTGCTGACTCGTGCCGCCCCGCGGTGGTGGCCGGATTGGCGCCCCGAGGCCTGCAGCGGAGGCTGAACCGGGCCGTTTCCCGGCGGCTCGTGGAGGAGGCCGGAAAGCTTGACTTCCGCCGCTTTGGGGAGGAGGCCGCACCGGCGGGCTCCGAAGTGGCGGCCGAGAGCTTGATTCGCCCGGGTTCCACGCGTGCCCCCCTAGATGGGCGCTTTGCTAAACGCTTGTTCCATGCCGTGGCCGAAGACGGCCACCATCATCCGTCGGAGTGCACCGAGGAAAGCCTTGTTGTGCTTGCTCAACATGTAATCTGCGCATTCCCCGGAACACCCGCATGCACTCCTCTTTCTCCTGTTGGACCGTAGTATCGCTCTCCCCTGGCAGCAACACCCTGGGCATCTCGTTCTTCAAGTATGGGACGCCACTCCTATTTTTCTTGAAAGACAGCAGACACTTCTGCTGAAACTGGTCCATGGCGTCCTGGAGTTGCTGCCGCTGCTCTGGAGATAGGTCTTCCAGGTTGACGTCCATGATGTCCGCGATCTCGGGCATCTTGATCTATTCGGCTGTTTGTCCCACTGGGCGTGCCAAAAAGTGTGTTGACGCAAAAAGTGCACCTAGCGCCAAACACACAGCAAGCCGAAAAGCTGGCTTCGCACGCGCAAAGAGTAGAGATGACGTGCCAGTCAATTTTTCCTGAAAATTAACAAAAGATAAAGAAGTTAAATACCAAAGCTTGGAACTTGCCGGGTGGTACCAGACAGTTCCATATTTACGGCTAAGAAGCCATACGAGATGACACATAGCTATATGAAAGCTATTTGCCAAAGAATTGAAGCCACTCGGGAACTTATGAGAGGAAAAAACAATACTGCCGAATGGATGACGTAAGCATGATGGCTATCGATCTTTGTTTGGTCAACAATACATAAACATGATATATGACCGATCCCATAATAACAATGTTAAATAAATGAATGAAGTAAAGCGCGAACGTAAGCATGTAATAAACAATCATGCATAGATCCAAAGCACTAGTCTACCGCATGTCTAGGTACTTAGAGATCCGTCGGTACGATGCCAAAACAAATCTATCCACCGCATGATACAACTTGCATGAGATCGTACCACTTTCCACAAATAGATCTATCCACCGCATGATACAATCTAAACATGGAAAGCTAAAAGCACACATTATTTAAAGCATGAATTGCGCACGTGTTTTACTCGTGGAGAAACATAACCGAATACGGCCGAACGTACCGATTCGGGTCCATGAAGAAGGAACGAACATTACCACGCGGATAAATCTATCAGGTTGATTCGAAATCTAATCCACCGGATGACTAGCTCTAAAGCAACCCAAAAACCCGCATCTACCGCATGATACCCGGTTCTTTCAAGATTTATACCAACAATGGCAAGCTTGAACCCACAACACGTAACAACCTAGATCGATTCGGTTTCGGCTATCGGAAGGCACAAGATCCACGTGTTAAAACATGAAATCTACCCATACAGGGATCACAAAAGGAGCGAGCCGATCCAAACCCATCTAGATTGGGCAAAAGTGTTACATGAATCTAAACATAAAGTAAAAACTCGAAATAACACAGGGTAACTTAATGAATCTGTTGGATCTTGCCAAAATCCAATAGAGCCGATAACTAGCTTCAAGCCAGATCTTAGCCCACCGCATGGCTCATGACCTAACAAGAAACCCTCTTGAACCAAGCTTGAATCTACCGCATGACACGAAGCATGGTAACAAGACTACTTGCATCAGATCTAAATCCACCGCATGATACTAGACATGATACAAGGTTGCCGGTACTCGCGGAGGTCGACGGATCGAATGGCCCTCTCGAAAAACTCGACGATACGACAAAAGGACTCTAGGGCTTGGCGTAAGGCCGGTGTGTATTGAAGAATGATTGTCCTCTTTTACATACATTCAGGGGTCATATTTATACCCTGTCAAGTACAACCTCGAATGGATTCGTTGCCTAACTTATCTCTAAGCTTGATCGCCTATCCATCCATTTGTCCCCCCTGATTGAGCCACGTCACCATCCAATCCCGCAAAATCAGCTCTACTGTTCCTTTGCCGAACCGGAGCAGATAGCCGACCGCAGATCTCTTTGCCGAATATCTCTGAAAAGATCCTTTCTTCCACCAGACGGACTCTTTATCGAACCGGACCCACAAGTCAGACTCCTTACCAAATTTTGGTGTTAACAGACATGTCCCCTGATAGCTTTGTTCTCATGTTCTGGGATTTCTACCTTCCCCCCATAGATGAGTGTATGGTGAGCCGTGGTTGCAGTTGGTTAGAGGAGAGAGGCTCCATCTACCTCGTTGATCCGATTGCAATCATTGAGGTGCAAGGAGAGGAAGTTTTCGCATCGACCCTAGACAGGTTTAGGTTGTGGAGATGGGGCCCTGGGCGACCAGGAGGTTCTGAGCTGTGTTGAGAGCTTTGGGATTGAGAACTTGTTGGAGATATCTTGATTATACTCTATTGCTGCTACTGCATAGGAAACCAGAGTCGCTTCCTTGTCTCCTTTTCTCCCTTTAGATGTTAGGCCACTTAAAGTTGCATACAGTTGGTGACGTGGACCTATCCCACTCCTTGGGGATAGACTTTGGGTGTGCAAGGTACGAGACCGAGTATGACAACAACACCGATGGATGGTACGACTAGGGGATGCATCACTTCGCTCAAGGATGCCTGTGGCGAGAAGAATAAAAGATGGAGACCCTTCTGAGATGCTAGCTACCGTTGCGTAGAATTTCACTCTGATTCAACCAAGAGGCTTGTAATGATGTACTCCATAATGGACATGTAATAAATTATGTACTTTTACCCTTATGTGATGCGATGTATGACTTTGTGTATTTATCTGTGAGACGTTCTGTACGTGATAGCCACTGATCCAGGGACTATCGTGACGGTACATGGATTCGGGTTTTCTATGAAAATTCGGGGTTTTATAGGTGGTACCAGAGCCATACTTGACCATAGCACGTATCCCTAGAAATGGCTGATAGAGTTAGGACTCTATACACTCTACTTGTATATTTATACCCTTGAGCTATGTTATAAAAACTTGTCCTTTTTTGAAAACATCTTACTCACCTTCACTAACCAAGACTTCCTACGTTTCACAGGAGATGGAGCGCCAGGTTGCTGAGATCACCCCCGAGACGTGTGGGGCGATCTGCCACTGGATGGAGAGGGCCCTTCTCAAGCTTGGGGTCCCTCCGACCTACGTCACGTACTGCGTCGAGTACGTAGCCACCGTGACTGGGCAGATGGTGCTCTGCACAGTCGTCGTTCTCTCTCACCCGAGCCTTCCGGGATTCAAGGGAGAGGTTTGCTACAGCACTGCACTCACCGTCGCGACCGCGCTGGACGTCGCCTGTCATCAAGAATTGTGCTGCCTTCTCGCTCAGTACCACGCCACCTTCGAGTCCGGGATGCTCCGACTTCTACCTCGGGACTACTAGTGCCTTCCACGGCTCGTGGACGGAGCTCCTTCGCACAAGGGGATCCAGGATGACGTTGAGGCTGCACCCTTCCGCGAGTCCGACGAGACCTTGGTGGAGACGGCCAGCTATTTGGTTGACCTCGACAAGTACGCACGCCGCCTGGAGGACGAGTCACGTACCCTCTTCGGCCATATCAGAGACACCACCGTCGACGCCGGCCAGTACCTGCCGCGTTGTGTCCAGGAGAGAGAGAATAGTGCGCTACGCTACCGTGTTCGCCAG
The DNA here is from genome assembly GCA_947561735.1 of Cenchrus americanus. Lineage (NCBI taxonomy): Eukaryota > Viridiplantae > Streptophyta > Magnoliopsida > Poales > Poaceae > Cenchrus > Cenchrus americanus. The sequence continues at coordinate 251,722,435 of OX387239.1, read as the reverse complement.
CTCGAGCAGAGCCTCGACCGTGCGACCACTATCCTGCTGCAGTCCAAGAGGGAGCAAGTGGACACCCGTGAGGAGCTATTGCACGTCAAGGAGGACCTCCGCAGACTGACAACGAGTCAGAACAGGCTGAAGGATATACTTTAGTGCAAGGACGACCTGCTCACGGTACGCGCTCACCTGCTCGGCTGTGAGCGGATCAAGGTGGAGAAGCTGGAGAAGAACAGGGATCACACGCACGGCCGTCTACTTGAGGGACAAGGCCGAGAGACTGAGGAGGACTTGGGAGGATGCCGACTCACTTCACGTGAAGGACCTCTTCGATCTCAACGGAGAACTACCTCCCGAGTCGCAACGCAAGATCCGCATCGAGACCTTCGAGCTGCACCAGTCCCGTCTCAAGCTTCACCTATGCCCGATAGCCTGGTTGCCAACCCCCATCGAGACTGAGGAGGTTCGAGAAGCTCACGCCTTAGTGTCCCGGATCTTTCCGTCGGACTACCCCACTGAGGACCATTACCCTGTCTCATACAAGAGGGCTCACACTAAGTAGAGAGCCGAGCGAGGGCATGACATGGAGTAGTGTTGTATTCTAGTAGTTTCCATGAGTTGTTCCATGCCGCCGCGAGCATGTTCTGGTGCATGAAGTGAGTCATGTCACACCTTGTAGACACCACCCTTTTGAGCATGTATCGATGTATTAGAGCATTGATTTGAGCTGCTACCCCTAAGGTCTGAGTCAAGAGCCTCGGGGAAGCATATGTACTACTCATGCTTGATGTATGCTTTGATCTTAATGGAGTTATTTGTATCTTAATGCTTCTTCTCATTGTGTGTAGGTTATATAAATAGACATATTTTCATGGGTTAATTGGATCTGTGCCATTACTATTTGCACGATTTTGAAGGACACCATTGCTATTCAAGTAACTGCGCTGGTGCCATTACAATTCTGCACTTGTTTGAAATACGCCATTTTGTACACCAGACGCCGTCCGTGACCCACCTGCAGGCGTATAAGAGTCCATCGTACTTCCGTATGGACGGGTTTGCCCTCCCCTCTCACTTCACTGACGTGAGGGACCCACACGTCAGTCTTCTTCAACCTCCCGCCCCCTCCCCTTCCATCGACACCATGAGGAACCATTCAAGAGCTGGAGCATCTCCCCCACACGCGAAACCCTAATCCGCCCCCACCAACCAAGAAATCACCACACGAATCCCCGGAACCACCCCCTGAATCGGCCCACCGAGCCACTCGGATCCCGGCGCGGGGCGGATCCCGGCGCCGCCTCGCCGCCGCCCGCGGTCCCCGCCCCCCACCGCTATTAGCCTCCATGCTCGGGTCCACGGCCGCCGCGAGGGCCACGAACGCCGCCGCGTCCTCGGCGCACCCGATGTGCGCCACGCCGACCTCCACCGTCGGCTTGCTGCACCGGGCCTCGCCCCGGGACCGCGGCGGACATGACGAACCCGCTGTAGTTCCCCAGGGGCCAGTTGCTGAAGTCGCCGCTGCCCCTCGGGCTGCACCCTGGTGTGCAGCCCCGGCTGAGCGGCTGCGCGACGGTGAGGTCGATGGCGAACTTGCCACCCTTGGATGACAAGATGGAGGAATCAGCGAGGGGGACGGCGTGGTCGACGCAAGGGAGGAGGAGGTCGAAGCGGTAGCCCAGGCTGTCGGACGCGCCGGCACCGCCGTGCTCGCACCGGCACTCGAGGCGCGCCCGGGGCTCCCCGGGCGCCGTCGCCGGCGGGGCGGAGGATGAGCCACGCGCCGGGTTGGAGCGGCTCACGCGGTACGTCCCCGGCGGCGGTCCGTCCCCTGAGCTCCGCCGCCGCGGGGCTTCCCTTGCCGCCCCTCTTCCCGATGGAGATCCAGCCGCTGTGCAGCACTGCGGGCTTGGCCTCGGTGCCCTTGAGATCGAGCGGGATGGTAGCCTTCCCCAGCAGTCGGCCGGAGCTAACCCCGCAGGTGGGTGGGGGTTGAAGAAGACTGACATGTGGGTCCCTCACGTCAGTGAAGTGAGAGGGGAGGGCAAACCCGTCCATACGAAAGTACGATGACCTCCTATACACCTGCAGGTGGGCCACGGACAGCGACTGGCGTACAAAATGGCGTATTTCCAACAAGTGCAGAATTGTAATGGCACCAGTGCAGTTACTTAAATAGTAATGGTGTACTTCAAAATCGTGCAAATAGTAATGGCACAGATCCAATTAATCCTATTTTCATACTTGTCTCAGACTCATATGTGTGTTGGTGACATTTGGTGAAGTTCTTTCCTTCCCTTATGTTTTCAGAAGGATGTCAATCCGCTGATCCAACCGGCTGATGGCCCGCCTCGAGGAGGCTGCTACGGAGGAAGAAGCCCCGCAGGGCTGTGGACGCGGACGTGGCTGTGGACGCCCGACCCTGCGAGGGGGAGCTTTGGGAGCTCGAGGTAGGGGTGCTGGAGCACCGCCACCACCGCCCGAGGGCCCTAAGGCTGAAGCTGAACATGGAGGAGCTGAGCAAGACTAGCCTGAGTCGGACCAGCCTCCACCACCCCCATCTAACTTGGTGGATTTGATGGCGGTTCAGACTCAGCTGATGCAGAGGATGGTAGAAGCCATGGAGCTCCGTGGAAACGGTGGAAACCACGCCGCTCTGCCTGACGAGGATCTCACGAGGAAGATCGCGAGCTTCATCTGCCTGAAGGCACCAACCTTCAGCTACTCGAATGACCCGCTCGAAGCCGACTATTGGCTGAGGGTGATCGAGACCAAGCTCGACGTCACTGTCCGCTCTGACGAGGAGTGCGTCGCCATCTCCGCACACCAGCTGGAGGGTCCTACCAAGGCTTGGTGGGACAACTACACTGCCACCCACCCGAACCCAGCCTTCATCATCTGGCTGGAGTTCTGCGAGCAGTACCTACCCGGTGAGATACTGGTATAGAAGGCGCAGGAGTTGCGCACCATAACCCAGGGTGCAATGATGTGGAACGCCCCCGACAACACCAACACTGACCAGAAAAAGCAGTTCTACTTCCTGCAAGGCCTTCATCACGGCCTTCACCAGGCACTGAAGGCGAGCGGGCACAAGTCCCTTCGCCACCTCGTCAACCGCTCCATTGCGGTCGAGGACGAGAGGAGGAGCCACGAGGAGCGCATGAGGGGCAAGAAGAGGACGGGAGATCGAGATCTCCACGACCGATCCTTCCAGAAGCCGAGGAGCGGACAAAGAAACATGCTGAGGGGGAGCTACCGCCCGGGGCACAACCAACCTGGGCGTGGCTTCGGAGGTGGAGGACGTAGCCCGTTCCCCGGAGGGAGGAACCTTGGCTATCCCCAGCAGACTAGAGGCTACACTCGTGCGCCGCCAAGACCACGAGACCTACCGCGGGAGGCTTCACTGTCACTTGCTTCGCCTGTGGCAAGCCTGGCCACAAGTCCTATGACTGCCTAGACAATAAGGCCGCTGCTACACCCACGGGAGCACCTGCTCCAGGAGGCCGACCTCCTCAGGTTGCACCACCGCCGACTACCGGCCGTGGAAGGCTGAACCACCTCACTGAGGAGGCTGCCGATGCTCCTGACGTTGCGATTGGTGAGTTTTTAGTTTGTGGTACTACTGCTTTGGTTCTCTTCGACACCGGTACATCCGGGTCGTATATTACCTCTAGATTCGTGAACAAACTCTCCCTCCCTGCGACCACCCGATCGACTCCTATCATCACGAGCTCACTGCTCGGAGACATCTGATGCACCTTGATGTGCAAAGGAGTGGATGTGGACATCCAGGACCACAAGTTCTTTGGGGATCTGACAATGTTGCCATCCAATGGCATCGATGTGATACTGGGGATGGATTGGATCACTGCTCACAAGGGGATCATCTCCACTTCACCGAGGCTTGTGACCTTGGTACACCCCGACAGGACGAGAGTCACCTTTGAGCCAATGAAGTCTCGAGACATACCACCCGTGTACAGTCTTCACACGAAAGCCATCTCAGATGTACCAGTGGTTTGTGAGTTTGAGGATGTGTTTCTAGAAGAGCTTCCCAGATTACCCCCCGACCGTGATGTGGAGTTTGTGATCAACTTGGTGCCAAGAACTGCACCGATAGCCCAGAGCCCGTACCGCATGGCAGAAGTTGAGTTGAAGTTGTTGAAGGCAGAGTTAGACTCGCTGCTTGAGAAGGGGTTCATCCGACCGAGTGCTTCACCGTGGGATTCACCATCACTGTTCGTGCCAAAGAAGGATGGAACTCAGCATCTATGTGTTGATTATCGCGCCCTAAATGCGGTAACCATCAAGAACAAGTACCCGCTACCCCGGATCGTCGACCTGATGGATCAGCTAAGGCAAGCCAATTCTCCAGCAAGATTGATCTCCGATCAGGCTATCACCAGATGAAGATTCGACCGGAGGACATCCACAAGACCGCATTTGTGACCCGGTACGGACAGTACGAGTACACTGTCGTATCGTTCGATTTTACAAACGCCCCAGCGTACTTCATGAACATGATGAACAAGGTATTCATGGATGAGTTGGACAAGTGTGCTGTTGTCTTCATTGACGACATACTGGTCTTCTCCAAGACCATGGAGGAACATGAAGAGCACCTGAGGATAGTGTTGGGAAAGCTCAGGCAGCATCAGCTATATGCCAAGTGAAGAAAGTGTGAGTTATGGATGGAGGAAGTCGCTTTTCTTGGTCATGTGTTGTCAGCTAAAGGAGTGGCCATAGACCTGAGCAAGATAGAAGCAATATCCAAGTGGCAGTCACCGAAGTCTGTGACAGAGATCCACAGTTTTCTCGGTCTAGCCGGATACTACCGTCGGTTTATCGAGAACATCTCCAAGTTTGCCAAACCCATGACAGAACTATTGAAAAGCAACACACCATATGTGTGGTCGGACAAGTGCGAAGCGAGTTTTCAGGAGCTCAAGACTCGCCTCACCACTATGCCAGTCCTGACTCTTCCCGATGCGAGCAAGGACTTCGTGGTGTACTATGACGCATCAAGACAGGGACTCGGATGTGTACTGATGCAAGGGGGGAAAGTGGTTGCCTATGCTTAGCGTCAATTTTGGAAGCATGAGGAGAACTATCCCACACATGACCTCGAGCTAGCTGTTGTCATTCATGCTTTGAAGATATGGAGGCACTACTTGATGGGCAACAAGTGCGACATTTATACCGATCACAAGAGTCTGAAGTACATCTTCACACAATCAGAGTTGAAATTGAGGCAAAGAAGATTGCTGGAGCTGATTAAGGACTACGACCTAGACATTCACTACCACCCCGACAAGGCAAATGTCGTAGTCGATGCACTGAGTCGCAAGCATTACTGCAACAACCTGATGGTAAAGAAAGAACAAACAGCACTGTACGAGGAAATGGAGAAGCTGAGTTTGGAGATCATGGGGAAAGGACAGTTGAACAAGTTGAGAGTGAAGTACACGCTCGAAGACTAGATACGGCAAGCTCAGAAAGGATGTCCAGAGATTGAAGAAGTGAAGTCCCTGATGGCCAGAGGCAAGGCAACCGACTACTGCCTCGCCGAACAGGGCACACTATGGTTGAAGGACCGCATATGCGTATCACGGAGCAAGGAGATACGAGACTCGATTCTGAAGGAAGCTCACGACTCTCGTACTCGATCCACCATGGGTGCACTAAGATGAACAAAGATCTGAAGGTACGGTTCTGGTGGGAGAAGATGAGGGAACACATTGCCGAGTACGTCGCCTGATGTGACACGTGCCAGAGGGTGAAAGAGGAACACCAGAGACCCGCCGGTTTGCTTCAGCCACTAGAGATACCCACATGGAAGTGGGATGATATCAGCATGGACTTTGTAGTGGGTTTGCTGTGCTCACAGAGGGGGCATGATGCCATATGGGTGATTGTTGACAGGCTCACCAAGGTAGCCCACTTCATACCAGTACGGGAGGACTACCCGGGTACCGAAGCTGGTGGACCTCTATATAGAACACATCCTGAGGTTACACGGAGTTCCCCGTAGTATTGTCTCCGACCGAGGATCTCAGTTCACAGCACAGTTCTAGAGAAGTTTGCATGGTTCTCTAGGCACGTCTCTCGACTACAGCTCCGCTTTTCACCCGCAAACTGATGGACAGACGGAGAGAGTGAATCAAGTGCTTGAAGATTTGTTGTGGGCTTGTGTGCTGACCTACAACACCGACTGGGGGAAGAGTTTTCCTTATGCCAAGTTCTCATACAACAACAGCTACAAGGCAAGTTTGAAGATGGCTCCCTTTGAGGCTCTTTATGGCAGAATGTGTAGGACACCGTTGATGTGGTCCGAGGTGGGGGAGCGAACCTTTTTTGGTCCCGCCACCATTGTCGAAGCTGAACAGAATGTCGCCAAGGTCAGAGAGAATCTGAAGATAGCTCAAAGCAGGCAAAAGAGCTACATTGACCTGAAAAGAAAAGACGTCTCATTCGATGTGGGAGAGCACTTCTACTTGAAGGTGTCACCCCTCTGAGGTACAAAGCGGTTTCACGTCAAAGGGAAGTTGGCCCCAAGGTACATTGGCTCGTATCCGATTGTACAAAGGATCGGGAAGGTGGCTTATAAGCTTGAGCTTCCTCCAGAGCTCGCCGGAGTACACCTAGTGTTTTACGTATCTCAGCTTCGGAAGTGTGTAGTCGTCGAGAAGAGAGTGCCCGCTCAGGCACTCGATGTTCAAGAAACCCTGGAGTACCTGGAGTACTTGGAGTACCCCGTCCGGATCCTGGACTGGGCGAAGAAGTCAACCAGAAGCACCACCACACGCTTATGCAAGGTGCTCTGGAGTAATCACTCCGAGCACGAAGCAACGTGGGAGAAGGAGTCCGCCATGAGGGAGAAATACCCTCATCTCTTCGAAGCGGAGATAACTTCTTAATCTCGGGGACGAGATTCCTGTGAGGAGGGGAGTTTTGTAACATCCTTGAGTTTGCTTGTTTGTCAAAAAATGTGGAATTTCAAAACCTTGATTTGAATTTGAGTGCTTATGAAATAATTAAGGATGTCTTCCTTTTCCCCTTCCCTAAAGTCCTAGGCTTGTAATTGTTACAACCCAAAAATATTAGGGCTTATAAATGTTAGTGTGAGAAGTTGGATTTTATTTGGACTTAATTGAGTGGATTCAAATTTGAATTTGGAATTCAAATTTGAATTGAATAGGAAATAGGAGTAAGTTAAATAGGAAAGCCTTTTCCCCTTATGTGGGCCGGCAACCTACCAACCGGCCCACTTCTTCCTTTCGGCTCGAGCGCGGCCCAACCAGACAGCCACCTACCGCGCGCCTGCACCACCTCTACTAGCTGGGGCCCGCGCTGACGTAGGGTGACGTCGCGGTCGTCACCCTCCTCCCTTTCGCCTTTGGTGACGCCGGTGGACCGGGGCGCTGCCGCGCCGGGGTGGAACACCGACGCGATGCAGTCGCGCACCCCTTTCGCATCCGCACCGTCCACACGTCTTTCGCCGACCGCCGCTATAAGTAGGCCGCCACCGCGCCTCCATGAGCTCCCAACCCTAGCCACCTCGGGGTTTCATCCCCATCCACACCACCACACACCGGAGGAGGAGAAGAAGGTGGGGAGAAGAGGAGAATGAGGAGTCGACCGAGGAAGCGACGTCCACACCACCGCGAGAGCCGGAGGCCGCCCAAGGAGCCCGCACCTCGATGTCGCGCCTACCCTGCTTCCTCTCCCAACGCCGCCTACATCCTCTTCCCGAGTCGAGCCTTTCTTCACCGCCGCCTTCATCTTCTGGTCACACAGACCGTAGGTGAGCACGCCCTCATCCCTAACCTCTGTGGCGCCTAGCCTTCGAGCCAAGGTCACAGTCATCCAAGAGCCCCTTGTCGTGTCGTCATCGCGCTGTGTGATGCCGGCCTTCGAGCCAGGCTAGGAAGCAGTTTCTTGCAGGTGCCACTGCCTACTCCGTCGTGCGCGCAACCCGCTCTCTGTCTTCTCGTCCGGGCACTGTGCCGCGCCGCCGTTCAGGCCGCCGCCGCAGTCTTGACGTTGGTGTGCGCACCTTTGCACGCACCATCGTACTCACCGACATGCCCGTGCACCCACGCACGCGTTCGCCAGGGAAGGGAGAATGCCCGACCCTTTTTTATGTGTCCTCGACCGAGCCGAGCTCGCCGGCGTTCCGCCGCGGTGAGCCGAGGTGCCGCCAACCGTGGTGCCTTTCCGCCCGGTGGAGCGAACGCCGGGTCGTTCTTGAGCTCGCGCGCCCTTTCTCGTGCACGCACGCGCGGCCTCTCGCCGACGCCGGCCACCCCGGCCCGCGCCGCCGAGCCGCTCCGCGTCCCCCTGCCCCGTGGACGCCGCGCACCCACGCGCGCCCGCGCCTATGTTTTTGAGCACGCGCATGCACCCGCGTACGCCGTAAGGTCGCGAACCAACCACCAGTGTCAGGTCCTTATCGAGCCAGAGGCATCGCGCCGTTCCACCGCCGTGCCGGCCATGACCCCAACCTCGCCGCGCCGGTCTCCTGCCCTAGGTCATTTTCTTCGAACCCTAGCGACCCAGCAGGATCTCGCAGACCTCGCCGTGGGGCGTGTTGTCCTGGCACCCTGAGCCCTCACCGCCGGCGAGACCTTCCCACGCCGCCGCCCATTTAGGGCTTTTCACCGAGCACCTGGCGGTGGAATCTAAAACCCACGGGGGTTTTGCCCTTGCACACGCTGGACCACACACGGGTCTAGCCGCGGCTGATCCGCTAGATCTCGTGCGGCCCGCCACTCCCGTGTCGCCACACTTGCACGACCACACCGCAGCGCGCCGCAGAAAATCCCTGCGGGATCCCTTGCGTCGTGCCACACCGACAGCCACGTGGGCTACAGCCGGCTTATAGCCGCCTGCGTGGTAGCCACCTCAGCACCAAGAGCCGGCCTACAGCCCCCTAACAGCCAGCTTTAAGCCCTTTAGAGCCAGCTAGTAGTCAGCTTATTGTTAATGCTATTGTGTATGCGTATTTTATTTCCAGAAAAATATTTTATCTTTGAAAAACCCTAGTAAATTCCTTTTGCTCTGAAAATTATAAAACCTTTTTCCAGAGATTCTCTAAAATCTTAAACTCTGTGCTAGGCTAGTGTTTGCCCTCTTTTGGCTCTTAATTACCGTTCTTTTGGAGTTAATTGCATTAGGACCGATGTTTATTTTCTTTACGAGTTAATAGGAGCAGCTGGAGTCGGAGAGCTGATCCCGGAGTACGACTATGCCGACGACTTCACCGCGAAGGACTACCCGACCCCAGGTTCATGCCCAATTGATTCTGAAATACCTATTAGGCATTGCTATATAGAATGTTGGTGCTTTACTTTAAATGCATGATGATGATGAACCTTGCACGACCTTCTTTAATTATCCTGTACTTGATTTTCCTACTACTATATATGTTTATATAAGTGTTTATATACACTGAGCCTCGCGATGCATGTGTTGGTATGGGAATAGTGGTTCTTGGCGTGAGTGGGATAAAAACCGGCAGGAGAAGGCGTTTTGGGTACTTTGGCGGGGGTGAGCTCGAAACAACCGATCTGGGATCGGGGAAAGGGTGCACTCCTCAGTGTGCCCCTACTTGGCGGTTTTCGAAGCCTAGGTGTTGGGGTTTTGTTAACACCAAAAATTGGTATAGGAAAGGGACTGACTTGTGGGCCGAGTTTGGTAAAGAAGCGCCATTCGGCAGGAAATTCTCCTCAAAGGATTCGGTAAAGATTCTTGCGGTCGGTAGTACGCCATCATTTGGCAGAAGGGCTGTTTGCACTTGAAAAAGGAAGCTTTCGGGGATACGTGATGACGTAGCCCGGACATAAGGAAGGGACGAATTGATGACGGGTGCGAGATGGACATTGGCGCTGGGACATTAATTTAGGTAATGAATGTTGTACTCGTAGTCGACCAAGAGTCGTGATAGGACAAGGGTATAAATATAAACCCTTGGTGTTTGTAATAGGGATCGAACAATTTCACAACAGAACCGGCCCCGTGCCAACTTTCGAGTCCTTTAGTCGAGTCGTCGAGTTCTTCGAGAGGAGCCATCGATCCGTCGACCTCCGTAAGTACCTGCAACCTTGTATCATGTCTAGTATTATGCGGTGGATTTAGACTGTGATGCAAGAAGTCTTGTTACCATGCTTAGTATCACAGTGAATTTAAGCTTGGTTCAAGAGGGTCTCTTGTTAGATCATAAGTCATGCGGTAGGCTAAGATCTAGCTTGGATCTAGTTATCGGCTCTATTAGATTTGGCAAGATCTAATAGATTCATTAAGTTACCATGTGTTACTTTGAATTTTGCTTTATGTTTAATTCATGTAATACTCTCATTGCCCAATTGAGATTGATTAGATTCGGTTCTATCTTGTTTACGATCCATATGACGCGTGTTCAACTCTTTAACTCAACATGGTGCATGGGTCACGTGCTCTTCAATAGCCGAATTTGAATCAATCTAAATTGTCACGTGTTGCGGGTTCAAGCTTGTTGATTTTTGTATAGATCTTGACAGAACCGGGTATCATGCGGTAGATGCAGGTTTTTGGGTTGTCTTAGAGCTAGTCATCCAGTGGACTAGAATTCGATTCAATCTGATAGATTTATCATCCTTGGCAATGTTTGTTCCTTCTCCACGGAACCCGATTCGACTGTACAGCCGTATTCGGCAATTCTACTACAAGTGAGATGTGTTCTTAAGTTTGTTTTAAATAACGTATGCTTTTAGCCTTCCACGTTTAGATTGTATCATGCGGTGGATTGATTTATTCTTGGTTGGTAGTGTGATTTTAAACAACTTGTATCATGTGGTGGATTAACTTGTTTGGTGTCACGCTCGACGGGCTTGAAAGTACCTAGACATGCGGTATACTAGTGCTTTTGACCCATGCATGCTTGTTTACTTCAAATTTATAATCATGCTTTCACCTTATTTATTTTATTGTAATTTATTCCCGAAAATCGGTCATGATCACGTGCGAGCAATGCTGTTTAAACAAAGACCGATCTTTTGTCATGTTTACGTCATGCATTCGGCTATATCTTGGTTTCATGTTTTAGAGCTCCCGAATGATATTCAAACTGCTGACAGATAGCTTGTTGTGGCTATATGTCATTTTAATTGGCTCTCTAGCCGTAAATACGGAACTGCTGGTTTCACCCGGCAAGTTCCAGGTTTTATCTAACTACTTTTCATCCTTTGTCAGTTTCAGGAAAATTGACTGGCACGCTTCGGATCCAGCACATGTGTTAAGCCAGCTTTGTTCGGCTTGTTGTGTGCTTGGCGTGTGGTGCTGATTTTACGTCAACAGGTTTTACTTGCGCTTGGAGGACATGAGCTCGCCCCGGTCTGAAACCGAGTGGACAGACCTTTTCACGGGACCTTTACGTACACACCACCCCGCTGAGCGTGGGGTTAGGGCCGAGTTGAGCTCGTAAAGTGCGGAACCATACCTGCTAGTAGGATAGCATGGTATCAGTGGGGGAGAGGTGGAGGTGAGACCACCCTCTCAGAGCGACTCTCGTGTGGCCACACGGGGGCATTTCATAGTTCTGGTGCCGTCCCTTCTGAGGATGCGGACCGTTTTGAGGGCCGGATGCAGGATGGCACTGTAACTACCGAGAGTTCGCACGGTAGGATGGGCTCGGTCGGCCGTACACCGGTCGGGTGCCATTCCAGGTTGGGTTCAGGTGTACACACTCTGCAGAGTCGTTTGATCTATAGCTATAGCCGCGTCCTCGGATATGGACATGTCCCCTAATAGCTTTGTTCTCATGCTTTGGGAATTCTACCTTCCCCCATAGATGAGTGTATGGTGAGCCGTGGTTGCAGTCAGTTAGAGGAGAGAGACTCCATCTACCTCGTTGATCCGATTGCAATCATTGAGGTGCGAGGAGAGGAAGTTCTCACATCGACCATAGATAGGAGTAGGTTGTGGAGATGGGGCCCTAGGCGACTAGGAGGTTCCGAGCTATGTTGAGAGCTTTGGGATTGGGAACTTATTGGAGATATCTTGATTATACTCTGCTGCTGCATAGGAAACCAGAGCCGCTTCCTTGTCTCCTTTTCTCCCTTTAGATGTTAGGCCACTTAAAGCTGCATACAGTTGGTGACGTGGACCTATCCCACTCATTAGGGATAGACTTTGGGTGTGCAGGGTACGAGACCGAGTACGACAACAATGCCGATGGATGGTACGACTGAGGGATGCGTCGCTTCGCTCAAGGATGCCTGTGGTGAGAAGAATAAAAGATGGATACCTTTCTGAGATGCTAGCTACCGTTGCGTAGAATTTCACTTTGATTCAACCAAGAGGCTTGTAATGATGTACTCCATAATGGACATGTAATAAATTATATACTTTTACCCTTATGTGATGTGATGTATGACTTTGTGTATTTATCTGTGAGACATTCTGTACGTGATAGCCACTGATCCAGAGGCTATCGCGACGGTACAGGGATTCAGGTTTTCTATGAAAATCCGGGGTTTTACAGCCCACGTGCCAGTCGGGGCCGGACTTGTCGTGCGAGGCGGAGACTTGTAGTGGGGGTCCCTCAAGTGGGGAACTGGACGGAGATGAAGCCAACTGGCCGGAGACTGGACGTCTTGCCAGTGTGGGTCTTGACCAGGGTCTTCTCTCCTCCTTGTCCTGATTCTTTGCCTTGATGTTGTCGATCTTGACCTTCGCATTGTCAATGGTGTTGGAATGTCTTGTTGTCTTAGGGGAGATAATCTCGCTGTCAAAGGAGGTCCTAATCCGGACCCTCGTCATCAATCAGCTATATATTGGTCTTCATTAGCTAACTTCATTAGCCAAGTGGCCAGATTATTTTATTCCAAAGGAGGAAAAGGATGCACCAGCTGAAGAATCGACAAAAGCATACATGAGGCAATCGGCTAAATAACAGCAAGGGATGATCGGCCAGCAGCATGTTAGAAAGGATCACGTTTCCTCTTCGAGGCGCCACGATCACTCTGAAACGTGTGGAGGAGAGCGAGGACCACTTCTTCCGGCCTCCCCAATGGCTGGCTGAGGTGATGGTGCTGAACTTTCCCAAGGAGCACTGGACCCAAGCGAAAGTTCAGGAGATCTACAGTTGCGTCGGCTCTGTCGTGGAGATCGACCCCCTTTGCATCCCTAGCTTTGATCGCTCCTGTCTCCGCTTCGTGATTGCCCTGCAGCACCCGTGCGTATCGAGCCGCGTGAGCCGTCCAACCGCCGAGTGGCCGTGGGATCGTGCTCCGCCAGGAGGGCGTCAGTTTCTGGCCCCTGGAGCAGCAGTTCAACGAGGCCGGGGACTGGATCCCTTTCTATGGGCCTCCACCGCCGCCACCGGGCTCAGGTGGGCCGGGCCACCTCCCTGCTCCGCCACCGAAGTCTGAATCCGCCTCGCAGCAGCAGCCGCCTCCACCGCGGTCCCCTTCCCCCGCGCCGCAAGGCAGGCAGGATCACCCTGCGGTTTCCCTCGGTGTGAGCATCCTTTGCTTCGGCTTCATCAACACTTTCCCGCTCCCGAAGCTGCCAGCTCTGCCGATTATCCTCCATGTCTTCGGCTCTGCTCCCGGGGCGCCGCGCGGCTGCAGCGCCCTTCCGGTGCTGCTGTTGACTTGGCGCTCACCTGAAGATGCTCCTGCGGTCACCCCGCCCCCCTTCTGAGTCAGAGGGCCCCGACGCGGCTAACATGCCCCCCCCTCCGCTCCTCGTGCTCGCAGTGGCCGCCGCCCCACAAAAGCGGCATCCAGGGAGCCGATGGAGACGAGGAGCAGTGCGCGCCTGGCGGCCAAAGACAGCGGGGTGTTTGTCGACGCCACCGCCAAGGCGTCCCAGCTCAAAGTGCTACAGAACAGCCTCTCCTTGTGCTCCAAGCCGGTTCAGGCCTGCGTCGTCAAGAAGAAGCTCCTGAAGAAGACCAAGAGGCCGATCGCGAGTGTGTACCTGTCCCTGCTTGCGGAAGCTGTTGGCCTGGGAGCGGCCACCGCCCAGGCTCTGGACCGTGTGCTGGCCACTGAGGCGGCGCTGGGCAAGGAGCTCGATCTGGTGCTCGCCGGTCGGAAATGATCGCTCCCTGGCTTCTGGTGCACTGGCTGCTCCCTGGGATCCCTCCTCCAGCCGAAGTGCCCCCGCCCCTAGTGTTCTCCCTATTCGCCACCTCATCATGCCGCTATTGTCGCTGTGTGTTTCTCTGTCGTTCGTTGTGTCTCCCCCTGTTCCTGTAAGCTGAACTACTATTGGGTCTTCCCGACACTTTGCCGCCGGGGCGCCTCCAAGCACGGCGCTTTGAATTGTATCCTGGCGACCCCCCTTTCCAAATGAATGTTTCTACTGTCTCCTTTGCGTTGATCTCCTGGAAGGTTCGCGGGCTAGGAGATAAGGACAAATGCACTATCGTGCATGACACTCTAGACGTGGTGCGCCCAACCATTGCTTGCCTTCAGGAGTCGAAGCTTGACGATGACATAGATCCCTCCAAGCTTCGTAGTTTCCTCCCTCGCAATCTCAGTGAATCTCGCTCGGTAGGCGCCTCCGCCTCCTGCGGTGGCCTGATCACTTCTTGGGATCCCCACGTTCTCACGCTCACCTCCTTCGCCACGCGCAACCGCTCTCTCACAACCTTTTTCTCCTCGATGACGTCTGACTATTCCTTCGCGATCACCAATGTTTATGCGCCCGCTGACCATCGCGACTCCATCACTTTCCTAGAAGACCTTGAGGAGGTCACAAATGCGGTGTCGGGGGACTGGGCGCTAGTAGGTGACTTTATCCTAACCTTGTCTGAGGAGGACAACAGCAATGGCTCTGTGAATGTCTCCCTCGCCGAAGCTTTTAGCAACACGATTGACCGCCTCGCCTTGCAGGACATACCCCTGCTCGATCGCCTTTTCACATGGTCCAATCACCGCTCTTCTCCCACCCTCGCCCGCCTCGACAGAGTTTTCTTCAACACCTCCATGAGCCTTATGTTCCCAAACTCCTCCCTCACTTCCCTGCCGAAAACGACGTCAGATCACGTCCCCCCTGCACCTCCGAATCACCACGGATATACCTAAACCAAGCATCTTCCGGTTTGAGAATGCCTGGCTCAAAAACCCCGACTTCCTCCCCTCAGTTCTCCCTGCCTGGCGTGCTGATCCTGCTCTAGGGGCGACTGCGGTGCTGGTAAGTTCGCTCAAAGCTGTTCGTGGAGCGCCAAAGGTCTAGGCGTGACGCAGGCGTGCCCCACCATCCATCCACCAAAATTGCAAGTTCGTTATTTATCTCTTTGATGTGCTTGAGGAGGGGCGCTCTTTATCCACAGGTGAACATCGGCTTCGGCAGGCCTGCAAGGACCGCCTGGCCCTTGTGCTGCGCGAACGCGCGGCCTACTGGAAGCAGCGTGGGAAATGTCGTGCGATCCACGAGGGGGACTCCAACACGCGCTTCTTCCATGCGCGCGCCGGCTGCAGGCTACGCTCGAACAACATCCGCGCTCTGGAGATCGATGGCGTGCTGGTCTCTTCCCACGACAGCAAGATGCGCGCCCTGATAGCCCATCTGCATGGGCTGCTGTTGACGGTTAATAGTTATATCAAATTTCGTTTATGACTTGCAAGCGGACAAGTCTCCCCGTCGTAGTCAAAGGACCCTTCTTCCCTCGAGTGGTGAACCCAAGGTATCGAATCCGTGGAACAAATGTGTGATGCAAAAGATGATATAGTAAAGCCAAGTAACTTCAATCTTCGGTAAAAGAGAAACCCTAATGCATCTAGGTAAAAGACACGAAACTAATCTAATCTACTAAAGACCGGAGATAACAAAGTAAGATTGGGTAGATAAACCGATCTAGAGAGATGTGGTTAAGCCTTTTGTTGAAGTTCCAAGCAAGAGAAGAAGTAGCAAATCGAATCTCATTAGAAGCCTCTTTAAACTGTGGTTTCGCGTCCAAATCCGAAAACATCCGCCTTTCGGAACCCCCGTTCTGTCACAACATATCCCTACTCATGCGGGGAGTCTAGGGCGAGTCAAAAGACAAGTCGAGATTCTTTCGGAAGATCCGGCGTGTACCTCTAGCCACCGAGGCTACAAGAACACCCTATGTGATCTATCGCGCGAATAAATCTAGAATAAGCAAACCGATCGAAAAACGAAATCTTCGAGGAAACACTTGATCGCTAAGAATAGATTCAACTTGATAATTCAACTATGACATGATACATACACAAGATCACCACCGGATCCTTCCTTGATCTTGCTTCTAGCTCCGGGAACTCCGACGTGGTCTTCCATGCAAGGTTCCCACATCGGCTAGGGAAGCTGAAACGACCCGGATCTTAGCACCTCGGTGGTAGTCCCAGGAGGGCTACCACGTGCAATCCCTGTCTCAGCGATGCCAAAAATCCATACAGAAAGATAAAAACAGTAAAGTAGAGTACAACATTTAATTTATTACATTAATCAGAGTACATCTCTTCGGCACATGCCGGGTACAAGTCCATCGGGACTGAAGCAAACATAAATAAAACGTCTAGCAGCGGCTCCATGAAAGCGCGGGAAACTCCATATCCGCAGGCAGCTCAAGTGTAGGAAGAGCTCTAGTCCACCCAACCGTCGTTGTCGAAGTCGTAGTCCGGCTCGCGTCGAGGCACCGGGGGTCTACCCGATAAGCGGGTAGGTCATGTCAGCTTCCCAACAAAGAGGCAAAAGCGGTGTATATTCTACTATGCATGAGACATCCCTAATCCGTCGTAGAAAGCTTAAGCAAAGCGACGAGCAACGTACAAGGTAAGCGAGAATACGCTAGGAGGTCCACACCTCGGGGAAGCTTCCGCTTCCGAGGTCCACACCTCAGGGGTCCACACCCCGCTCAAGGAATTCCACACCAAAACTCCGGATCTCAACCACGATCCGTAACCCAACTCTCATCCGCGATGTGGGGACCACCGGCTCCTATCCCCACATCTCAACGGCCGAAGCCGGGCTCACACACTCGGGGGAGAGAAGAAGCACAAGAGAAGTGTATCTAGTCGGGGAGAGATCGAGAGACTGTCCATAACCAGTGGACACGGACTATAGCTATAGGTTTAACACTGCGCAGGGTTGTACAACCGTACCCGCCCGAATAGGTCCGGAACCGGCCGTCACCGTGTCCGACCCTACCATACGGCTCCGAAGCCCAAGTAAGTGGATAGTACCCTTCGCATCTCCGAGCCTCGGCCCGGCCTCCGCGGCGAGCTCATACTACCCGCGAGAGGTCCCTCGAAGCCGTGGAACTCTTCCCCGGCCTCGCCGGGGCAAAGTCTACTAAGGAGGGAAAGACCACTCCCGACACGATCACACCGATCCTCCGGCAGGAGGGGTGCTATCCACTACAAGTCTCACCCCGCACCCCCGCCCAAAACAAGGCGGGCGGTCTGTACGAAAGTAGTCATTCGAAACAAGGTCAACTGACGATCGGTCCTTAAGGGGCCGAGAGCGAGCACTCAACATCTCCATCCCACACGACACGACCCTTGGGTAAGAGGCCAGATCGCATCTTCCCTCGGCAGCCGTTCACAAGTAACCAGCGGCTCGCTCCCGCCAAAACACAGCAAGGGGGTACACAACCCAGAACGCACGCTAGAATCACACCGAGATACCCACATCTCAGCTCAAACCCAGAGCACCATCCATAATCAAACAACAAAGGTATGGATAGTTGAAGTAAGGGACTAGCTAGGGGTCTGTAGCTAGTCCGCGGGTAGCGAGACAAGGAACAGGATATATCAAAACATCAAGGCATGGCTATTAAACGGGTTATGCAATTCAACAGATCAATGCATTAAAGTAAAGCACTAGCAGCTAAATATCAACATGGGATCTATATGGTTGGGAGTGACATGACACCTTCGTTGCCGTTGAAGCGATCCGTCCCGGAGCAATGTACTCGGGGTCCTCCACGTCCTCCCCGGTCGAAGCTCGGGTCTGCGGCACGAGATTCGACGCGAAAATAAGATAACGGTGCACATCTAAGCAATAACTCCAAATAAGATCCAATTTAGAAGATCCAAAATAACCCAAACTACCTACAATCGGCAAGGTTTCGCAAATACGGATTTATAGAAATTAGTTTTGTATTTTTCCGAGCTCCCTAGAATTTATTATGAATTTTTAAAGATTAAATACATTTTCCGGAATTTTAAACGAAAAGAAAAGGGTTTTCCCCGTTCCATGGGCCGAAGGTGGGCTGAAAGGCTAACTGGGCTGAAAACAGCCCTTTGGGCTCGGTCCATCGGACCCAGGCGGGGGAAGTCCAGAAAACCCCCCTGGTTTTCTGGCTGCGGCCTCACACTACAAGTTGGGCCCTTTTCTTAAAGCGCTGGCCTCCTAAAGCGGCCCGACGGGCCTGACAGCTCTTACGGCCCAGCAACGCTGATGGCCCAGCGGCCCCTCCCTCTTCCGCAGCCAGGGAAGACAGGGTCCCGCCCCCTTCCTCGGCGGCCGCCGCGCCCCGGCGGCGTCCTCGCCGGCGCGCGCATCGGCGGCGGCGCGTCGGGCGAACTCCGGGCTCGGCGGCCGGGGTGCGCCTCGGCCTTCCCACTCCCTTCGGCGCTCACGCACGCTCGCGCGGCTCGAAGGCCGGCTAACAGTTACTCGCCACGGCGCGCGGCGCGGCGTCGTCGCCCCGGCGCGCGTGCGTCTCCCCGGTGCGGGCGAAACCCTGGGCGCGCTGGGGTGCGGCCGGTAGGGTTTCTGGCGCACGCTCACCTGCAAGACCCGCTCACACAACACAGGACTAGGCGTGGAACGCCCGCACGCGGAGCTCCACTGGCGGCGGGGCCACGGCCATGGCGCGCTGGGGTGCGGCCGGCCGGCGCCCGCGCTCACCTCCTTCTACAACGGACGCCCCACGGCTCGATGGCCGGGCCACGACAACGCGTCTCAAGCCCTCTGCGCCGACCCGCCCGCGGAACACGCCGCGGCGGAAAGACGGACCAGTTCACCGGGTTGGCGGCGCGACGCGCGTCCGGCGCGGCGCACGGCGGCGCGGCGCACGACGACGCGGCACGGGGTGCTCCCCGGCCCTACTGCGGATGCATCAAGACCCCAAAACGGCGGCCGCTCCGGGGACGTCACGGCTTGGGGTAGCCACGATCCCGGTCGTCGCTTGCACGGCGTGGCGCGGCGCGACGCGGCGTCGCCCATGGGGAGGCGGCGGCGCGACTCGCTCGGGCAAGGCGGCTCGACGGCACGCGCACAGGCAGAACAACCAGCGTAACCGGCGCACAGAGAGGAGAGGGAAGACCACGGTGCTCACCGTGGGTCGGCGATGTAGGCGTAGCAGGCCCGGCGTGGATGGCGGCGCGGCGTCGGAGTCCACGACGTCGCTCGACCCCCTGCTCTGGTCCGGCTCCCCTTCGTACCCGAACGGCGCCTCTCCCTCGTCCGGCTCCTCACGAACCCGTCCCGCCTCCGCAGCGACGCGCCGGCGGTGGCGCGCGTCGGCTCCCCGCCACGCCTCCTCTTTCCCAACTCCCCCTTCTTCTTCCCCCTCCGATGGCGGCTCTGGGAAGGGGGCAAAACCCCAAGTGGGTTGGTAGCGGTGGTTGGTTGGCCCAGGCTCTCCACCCCCTTTTGAATCCACGGCACGCGAGGTCAAGGCGAAATCCCGGCGGTGCCCTCCCCCGGCTTGGACCGCTTGGCATCCGAGGCGGCGGCGCTCGCCCTCTCTCCTCGCTCACGTTGCCACCGGAAAAGGCACGGGGGGTAAAAAGGGGGGTTTCCCCTTCCCCGTCCCGGCTCGGTTCGCGCGCGCGCGCCCGGCCCCCTCGGCGTGCGCGCCGGCCGGGCGGCTCGGCCGCGCCCGCGCCTCGCGAACGGGTGCGACGGGACCGGCGGCGGCGGCGCGGTTGGGTTGGCTGGTTGGCTTGCCGGGTTGGTGGAAAGGGAAAGGATAAGACTGACATGCGGGGACCACCGGTTAGCGGGTGAAAGAGAGAGTGAAGGAGGCAGCTGCGGTGTGGGTTGGTTGGGCCGGTTCTGGTCGTGGGCTGGGCTAGTGCAACGCAAGAAAAAGAAAGAAACGGCCCACTGCTCCTAGCTGCTCTTTGCCTTTTAAAACAATTGAGTTTGATTAAGGGTTTGAATAAGGGTTTGAATTTGATTCCCTTTCAAATTCAAACATCACTCATATGAACTCCAAATAATCCAAAGAAAAGCCAACTCACTTATTATACCATATTTTAAATATAAATTTTATAAATAGGATGGATTAGTGGAGGATTTGGTGAGAGGCTAGCAATTTTGGTTCAAAAATTGATAGCACTCAAATGCAAACAAAAAGTTTTAAATTTTCGCAAAATTCACACACCTAGAATCCTGGGTTGTTACATTCTCCCCCACCACCGAGAATCTCGTCCTCGAGATTTAGTCCTCGACCACCTCTGTGAACAAGTGAGGGTACTCTTTCCTGAGATCCGCTTCCTTCTCCCATGTTGCCTCTCGCTCTGTATGGTTGCTCCACAACACTCTACAGAAAGGAATGGTAGTTCTCCTTGTTTCCTTGACATGTCTCCGTCCAAGATTTTCTCGGGGTATTCTATATATTCCGGGTTGTCTTGCAAGTCAAGCAACTCCATGGCCACTTGCTTTGCCTCCACTCGCCTTCTCACTCTTCTTCGACCGTGACACGTGAAACACTGGGTGAACTCCTGCCATTGTCTCGGGTAGTGCAAGCTGGTAGGCCAAACTCCCAATCCTTCGGGTGATAGGGTACGGTCCCACGTACCTCGGAGCAAGCTTTCCCTTCACCAAGAACCTCTTGGTTCCTCGGAGCGGTGAGACTTTCAAGTACACTCTGTCGCCAACTGCAAAGGTCAACTCCCTCCTCCTCTTGTCGGCATAGCTTTTTCTGACGACTTTGAGCGATTTTCAGGTTCTCACGAACTTTCTCAACTTTCTCCTCTGCTTCCTCAATGATTGCTGGCCCAAACAGAGCTCGCTCTCTAACCTCTGACCAAGCTAGCGGGGTCCTGAACTTTCGACCGTAAAGTGCCTCAAAGGGTGCCATCCGGAGACTTGCTTGAAAGCTGTTGTTGTACGAGAACTCTGCAAACGGCAAACTGCTCTCCCAATCGGTACCATAGGTGAGTGCACACGCTCGTAGCATATCCTCCAACACTTGGTTGACCCTCTCCCGTCCGACCATCCGTCCGTGGGTGAAAAGGCGTGCCGTAGTTGAGAGTGGTGCCCATAAGCTTGTGGAAGCTCTGCCAAAACTTGGAGACAAACTGTGGTCCTCGATCGGATACAATACTTTTGGGTGCACCGTGCAGCCTGAGTATGTGCTCTACGTACGCTTACGCCAACTTCTCGGTTGCATACGGGTCTTCACCGGCACAAAGTGAGCCACTTTGGTCAGTCTGTCCACTATGACCCAAACTGAGTCGTTTCCTTTTGGTGTTCTAGGGAGTCCCACCACAAAGTCCATGGAAATGTCCTCCCACTTCCAAACTGGAATATCCAACGGTTTCAACAAACCAGCAGGTTTCTGATGTTCGATCTTCACTCTGCTACAAGTGTCGCAACAAGCCACGTAGTGTGCTATGTCCTTCTTCATGTCCTTCCACCAGTACCTGATCTTCAGATCTCTGTACATCTTTGTGCTGCCCGGGTGAATCGAGTACCTCGAGTCGTGAGCTTCTCTCATGATCTGCTCCCGGAGTGCTCTGTCTTGTGGTACAAAGATCCGTTCTTTCAACCACACAGTGCCTCGTTCATCAACCCGGTAGTCCTCTCGCTTTGCCTCGCTTCATTAGTTCTCGCAAAGACCTTGATTTCCGCACACTCCTTCCGGGCCGTACGGATTCGCTCCTCCGTGTCATAGGTCACTTGCATCACGTTGACTTGACCTTGGTCTACAATCTCGATTCTCAGCTTCTCTAGCTCTTCATGCAGGGTGGGTTGCTCTTCTTTTACCATGAGGTTGTTGCAATATGTTTTCCGGCTCAGTGCATCTGCCACGACGTTAGCTTTGCCTGGGTGGTAGTTGATCTCGACGTCGTAGTCCTTGATCAGCTCTAACCACCGTCTCTGCCTCATGTTCAGCTCGGTCTGTGTAAAGAAGTACTTCAGGCTCTTGTGGTCGGAAAACAGTTCACACTTGTTCCCTATCGGGTAGTGTCTCCGCATTTTGAGCGCATGCACAACAAATGCCGCACTCCAAGTCGTGTGTCGGGTAGTTTTCCTCGTGTTTCTTCGAGTGCTCGGAAGCATAAGCCACAACTTTCCCTTCCTGCATCAGCACACAACCAAGTCCTTGCTTTGAAGCGTCACAGTAGACCACAAAGTCTTTCTTAATATCTGGCAAGGTAAGCACTGGGGCTGTGGTGAGTCTCTTCTTCAGTTCCTGGAAGCTCTTCTCACACGCTTCTGACCACTCGAACTTTGTGTTGTTCTTGAGCAACTCGGTCATTGGCTTTGCAATCTTGGAAAAGTTCTCAATGAACCTCCGGTAGTAACCTGCCAACCCAAGGAAGCTCCTGACATCTGTCACGTTTAACGGCTGCTCCCACTTGGTCACTGACTCAACTTTGGACGGATCCACGGCTATCCCTTCCGCTGACAACACGTGTCCCAAGAACGCGACCTTCTCCATCCAGAACTCGCACTTGCTGAACTTTGCGTACGCTTCGCCGCCTCGGCCTCTCTAGCACGACTCTCGGTGCTCCTCGTGTTCCTCGGTGGTCTCGCAGTAGATCAAGATATCATCGATAAACACCACTACAAACCTCGTCCAACTCTTCCATGAAGACCTTGTTCATCAAGTTCATGAAGTAGGTCCGGGGCGTTGGTCGGCCCGAAAGAAACCACCACGAACTCGTACAAACCGTAACGTGTAGTGAAGGTCTGTCTTGGGTATATCCCCGCTCTCGGATCTTCATCCGGTGGTAGCCCGACCTCAAGTCGATCTTGGAGAAGAACCTTGCCTTTTTGAGTCTATCCAGCAAATCCTCGATCCTGGGTAGTGGGTACTTGTTCTTGATTGTCATCGAGTTGAGCGTGCGGTAGTCAATGCACATCCTCTTTGTGCCGTCCTTCTTCTCCACGAAGAGCACTGGTGAACCCCACGGTGAGGCACTCGGCCGAACAAACCCTTGCTCGAGCAACTTCTTGAGCTATTTCTTCAACTCGTCCAGCTCGTCGGACGACATCCTGTACGGACTCTTCGCAACGGGCCCCGCCCCTGGCATTAGCTCAATCACAAACTCCACGTCCCGGTCTGGGGGTAACTCCGTAAGCTCCTCTGGGAACACGTCCGGAAACTCACGGACCACTGGGATCTTTTCAATCTCTTTCCCACTCATGTTGCACATCATCGTAGCAACCTTCGGACTCTGTGGCTCGATCCGCACTGTAGTTCCGCTGGGGTGTTCAAGCTGTATCTCTCTGGGGTTGCAAGAGACTATCCCGTTGTGCTTGGCCAACCAATCCATCCCTAGGATCACGTCTATCCCGGTAGACTCCAAGACTGTCAAGTCTGCCGTGAACTGTAACCCCTCAAACACCATCCTCACTCCCCTGCACTCTAACGTACTCCTCTTCTCTCCTAGCGGAGAGCTAGTAAAGATAGGCCTTGGTCGAGGCTTAGTTGGTAAAGACCTTTCTTTAGCAAACTTGGTAGAAATATACGAAAACTGAGCTCCAGTATCGAACAAAACAGTAGCCAAAACTGAGTCAACAAGAAACTCACCAAGTGTGACGTCGGGTGCGGCTGCTGCATCCTCGGCGGTGAGGTGGTTCAGACGGCCTCGAGTAGCTGGCGGCTGAGCAGTCCTCTGCTGTGTACGGGGTGGCTGTCCTCCTGGTGCTGGTGGCTTGGCTGGGGTCTGGAACTGAGAGCTGCGGTTCTGACTCCCTGGTGGCGCCTGCTGCGGGCACTCAAACGACTTGTGCCCAACCTGACGGCAGTTGAAGCAAGTCACCTTAGATCTGTCTGCTGCCTGCGGTGGCGGCCTCGGTTTCCAGCTGTTCTGACCTCCACTCCCGCCTGGGTTGGCTCTCCTCGCGGGCCGAGACCGAGAGGCGTGGTGCCTCTGCTGTGACTGGTGGCCCTGAGTGTAACCTCGTCCTCTCGCCTCCGAGGTGGTCCCGAGCGTCTGCTCGGTCCGAGTGCTTGGACTTGCTTCCACGAACCTCCATGTACTCAAGCCTTGACCTCTCCACGATCGGTGCCTTGTCGATAATGGAGCGAAGTGTCGGGCGGTCGTGCGCGGACAAGTGGTGTGCCATCCCCTTGTGCGGTCCCTTTCGAACCGGTAGACCTTCTTCTTCTCTCGTGTCGGTGTCTTCTCGGCACGTACCTCATCGCCTCCTGGTAGCGGTTGGCGTACTCCCCCGCACCGACATGTTTCCCATCTTGAGGTGCCTGAACTCGTCAGCCTTCCTGTCCATCACTGCATCTGGAATGTGGTGACTCCTGAAGGCCTCCACGAACTCGTCCCACCCGATGTGCAACGGGTCCCGGTGTGAGTCACAGTAGCTGTCCCACCACGCACTGGCTGTGCCGACCAGCTGGTGCGCTGCCACGGTCACACACTCCTCCTCTGTAAGCTCAGTCAGCTCCAGCATCTTCTCAATCTCACGCAGCCAGTTGTCCGCATCCATCGGGTCAGCTGAGTGGTCGAAGGTAGGCGGGCGCAGCTTGTTGAAGTTCTCAACCTTCTTCTGGAAACCCTCTGGAGCGTTGCGGTTCTGACCCCTGTGGTTGTTGTTGTTGTTGTTCGAGCCGCATCCGGGTGATCGTCTGCATCGGCCGAGTCCGCACCGCCATCACGTCGGCCAAGTTCGGGGGAGGTGGCGGTGGTGGCACCTCGTGTCCCCGAGCCCGGCCTCGCTCCTCCCTCGGCCGGGGTACCTGCTCGTGCTCGAGCTCCCCGCTCCCCGAGCTCCCTCGTCGGCGCGCGCGGCTCCTCGACCGCCAACTCGGCCTCCTTGGCCTCCGCGGAGCCCGCCTCGTGGCGCGAGACCTCCACGACGTCCGCGGCCTCTCGCTCCCCGCTCGGGTTAGGGGCATCCTCCCCTCCGTTGTCCCCAGCGACCTCCTCGAAACGGGCCAGGAGTCGCCCGGACCTCCTTGCTCCCGACATCTGTTCCAGTTGCAACAGTTAGTAGTGGTAGGGAGAATGTATTTAATATGGTTATTAACTATAAAGGAGTAATCCTGCTAACAATCAAAGAATTTCATACAAACATAAAGAAGCATGAACTCCGAGAAAATCCATGAAGATCCATGTCACTCAATCAATGCCACCATACAAAAGGGGGTGCACCTCGAGGTTTACTCCAACGACCTTCGAGGGTACACGGCAACACAACCTGCTAACGCATGGTACATCATGGGGTAGCTGCTAAGGTCATGACAACAAGAGCGACAACATTACATCTACTCAGAATCTGCTACAAGATCTCTACTCCCATCACTGAGTACTCTGAGGTGCCTCGGAGCCGGTGTCCTGTGGTACTGAGTAGAACGGCGGTGAGTGGACTCCTGGGTAACCCGGCACCCTGATCGCCGGTCCCCCGTAGTAGTCACGAGTGTCCTGGAGAGCACGATCCATCTCCGCTGTGTCCTGCGAACCACTCGGGTACGACCGCACTCGCGGTAGGAGCGTCGGCGGAAGCTCGAAAGTCTCTGTCCTCAGTCTGGGCCTCTTCTTGGGTGGTAGCTGTGCGGAGAGCGCCTCCGGCTCGCCGGCCTCTCGCCGGTCGGAACGCTCCCGGGCCGCGCGGGTCCCGTCTCGCTCGGTCCCTCTCCTCGTAGACCCGCTCCTCGCGGTGTAACACATGTGGTGGTAGTTGTGTCGGCTCGCCTCCCCGCATCCCACACCTTAACCTCGATAGTCACCGTCGCGGCTCCGATCGACTCCACCCGGTCCCGAGCCTCGCCGCCGCACTCTGTCCTCTCACGCGGCCTCCACCGAAGCCCGGTGTGACTCCCGCTCCGCCCCTCAACCGTGCCTCCAAAGTAGCGATCCTCCGGAGTCCCTCTCGGTGCTAGGCCGCGGCCGCCGCTAGTCCAAGCCGTACTAGCTCTCCGTTCCTCACGTGCGACGCCTCCAACTCGTCCAAGATGTCCTCTCTCTCCGGCTCCAAGTCCCGAACTCGCCGCATGGCATCGTCACACCTCCACCGAAGGTACGCGGTCTCTCCGTCCGCCCGGTCGCCGCCCTCGGTCCCGAGCCGGGATGCACCGCCCGGCGCCGAGCATCCTCGGGTCCTCCTCCACCGCAGCCACCTCCGTGTACCGTGCTTGGTCGCCCGAGTCCCAGCGGCCGGGTCGTAGATCTCTCGTCGGAAGCACACCGAACGGAGTGTCCTTAAGTCTCTCCCCGAGCCGAGCACGGACCTTCTTGAGAGCCCCCGCGTGCGCCGGTCCGGGTGTGCCTCCGTAACCGAACTCTCGAAACGAGGCATCTCAATCTCCTTGAACTCGGCACCCGTGGGTCTGCCGGCACCGTGACGGCCAAGAAAGTGGGGGTCTGCTCCAAGTACCCCATGGCTCTCCCCCTGTAGCTGACTCCGTCGGTCCCCACTCCCGGTGCCCGCCTCCGTGCACTCTCTCAGCAAGCGGCAGAAGCCTCCGTAGCTCTTGTCGTCCGACTCCAAGGGAACCCACGTCGTCTCCGCCATCTGCACAACGTTGTTAGAGCATAGTTAGTAAGGCAGTTAGTGAAAGTTAATCAAGGTAATGCATATATATAAGTATAGTTATATACATACGGAAGCCAAGGAGTTTATATAAAGTTTCAAGGTTCAGAAACGGCTTCCTATGCTATCGACCATTCCTGGGGCTCGTCCTACAGTCAAGCATGGCTCTGGTACCAACTGAAACGACCCGGATCTTAGCACCTCGGTGGTAGTCCCAGGAGGGCTACCACGTGCAATCCCTGTCTCAGCGATGCCAAAAATCCATACAGAAAGATAAAAACAGTAAAGTAGAGTACAACATTTAATTTATTACATTAATCAGAGTGCATCTCTTCGGCACATGCCGGGTACAAGTCCATCGGGACTGAAGCAAACATAAATAAAACGTCTAGCGACGGCTCCATGAAAGCGCGGGAAACTCCATATCCGCAGGCAGCTCAAGTGTAGGAAGAGCTCTAGTCCACCCAACCGTCGTTGTCGAAGTCGTAGTCCGGCTCTGCGTCAGAGGCACCAGGGTCTACCCGATAAGCGGGTAGGTCATGTCAGCTTCCCAACAAAGAGGCAAAAGCGGTGTATATTCTACTATGCATGAGACATCCCTAATCTGGCTGTAGAAAGCTTAAGCAAAGCAAACGAGAGCAACGTACAAGGTAAGCAGAATACAGCTAGGAGGTCCACACCTCGGGGAAGCTTCCGCTTCCGAGGTCCACACCTCAGGGGTCCACACCCCGCTCAAGGAATTCCACACCAAAACTCCGGATCTCAACCACGATCCGGAACCCAACTCTCATCCGCGATGTGGGGACCACCGGCTCCTATCCCCACATCTCAACGGCCGAAGCCGGCTCACACACTCGGGGGAGAGAAGAAGCACAAGAGAAGTGTATCTAGTCGTGTGAGAGATCGAGAGAGCCGTCCATAACCGAGTGGACACGGACTATAGCTATAGGTTTAACACTCGCGAGAGGTTGTACAACCGTACCCGCCCGAATAGGTCCGAACCGCCGTCACCGTGTCCGACCCTACCATACGGGCGAAGCCCAAGTAAGTGGATAGTACCCTTCTCGCATCTCCGAGCCCGGCCCGGCCTCCGCGGCGAGCTCATACTACCCGCGAGAGGTCCCTCGAAGCCGTGGAACCCTTCCCCGGCCTCGCCGGGGCAAAGTCTACTAAGGAGGGAAAGACCACTCCCGACACGATCACACCGATCCTCCGGCAGAGGGGTGCTATCCACTACAAGTCTCACCCCGCACCCCCCGCCCAAAACAAGGCGGGCGGTCCGTACGAAAGTAGTCATTCGAAACAAGGTCAACGACGATCGGTCCTTAAGGGGCCGAGAGCGAGCACTCAACATCTCCATCCCACACGACACGACCCTTGGGTAAGAGGCCGCATCGCATCTTCCCTCGGCGGCCGTTCACAAGTAACCGGCGGCTCGCTCCTGCCAAAACACAGCAAGGGGGTACACAACCCAGAACGCACGCTAGAATCACACCGAGATACCCACATCTCAGCTCAAACCCAGAGCACCATCCATAATCAAACAACAAAGGTATGGATAGTTGAAGTAAGGGACTAGCTAGGGGTCTGTAGCTAGTCCCGCAGGTAGCAGTACAAGGAACAGGATATATCAAAACATCAAGGCATGGCTATTAAACGGGTTATGCAATTCAACAGATCAATGCATTAAAGTAAAGCACTAGCAGCTAAATATCAACATGGGATCTATATGGTTGGGAGTGACATGACACCTTCGTTGCCGTTGAAGCAGTCGCTGTCCGGAGCAGTGTACTCGGGGTCCTCCACGTCCTCCTGGTCGAAGCTCGGGTCTGCGGCACGAGATTCGACGCGAAAATAAGATAACGGTGCACATCTAAGCAATAACTCCAAATAAGATCCAATTTAGAAGATCCAAAATAACCCAAACTACCTACAATCAGCAAGGTTTCACAAATACGGATTTATAGAAATTAGTTTTGTATTTTTTCTGAGCTCCCTAGAATTTATTATGAATTTTTAAAGATTAAATACATTTTCTGGAATTTTAAACAGAAAAGAAAAGGGTTTTCCCGTTTCATGGGCCGAAGGTGGGCTGAAAGGCTAACTGGGCTGAAAACAGCCCTTTGGGCTCGGTCCATCGGACCCAGGCGGGGGAAGTCCAGAAAACCCCCCTGGTTTTCTGGCTGCGGCCTCACACTACAAGTTGGGCCCTTTTCTTAAAGCGCTGGCCTCCTAAAGCGGCCCGACGGGCCTGACAGCTCTTACGGCCCAGCAACGCTGATGGCCCAGCGGCCCCTCCCTCTTCTGCAGCCAAGGAGGACAGGGTCCCGCCCCCTTCCTCGGCGGCCGCCGCGCCCGGCGGCGTCCTCGCCGGCGCGCGCATCGGCGGCGGCGCGTCGGGGCGAACTCGGGGCTCGGCGCCGGGGTGCGCCTCGGCCTTCCCACTCCCTTCGGCGCTCACGCACGCTCGCGCGGCTCGAAGGCCGGCTAACAGATTACACGCCATGGCGCGCGGCGCGACGTCGTCGCCCGCGCGCGTGTGTCTCCCCGGTGCGGGGCGAAACCCCGGGCGCGCCGGGGTGCGGTCGGTAGGGTTTCGGCGCACGCTCACCCGCAAGACCCGCTCACACAACACAGACTAGGTGTGGAACGCCCGCACGCGGAGCTCCCCCGGCGGCGGGGCCACGGCCATGGCGCGCCGGGGTGCGGCCGCCCGCGCCCGCGCTCACCTCCTCCCCGCAACAGACGCCCCCACGGCTCGATGGCCGGGCCACGGCAACGCGTCTCAAGTCCTCTCGCGACCGCTCGCCCGGAACACGCCGCGGCGGGAAAGACGGACCCGCTTCACCGGCCGGCGGCGCGACGCGCGTCCGGCGCGCGCGCACGACGACGCGGCACGGGGTGCTCCCCGGCCCTACCGCGCATGCATCAAGACCCCAAAACGGCGACCCGCTCCGGGACGTCACGGCTTGGGGTAGCCACGATCCCAGGCGTCGCTTGCACGGCGCGGCGCGGCGCGACGCGGCGTCGTCCATGGGGAGGCGGCGCGCGCGACGCGCTCGGGCAAGGCGGCTCGACGGCACGCGCACGGGCGGGAACAACCGCCGCAACCGGTGCACGGAGAGGAGAGGGAAGACCACGGTGCTCACCGTGGGTCGGCGATGTAGGCGTAGCAGGCCCGGCGTGGATGGCGGCGCGGCGTCGGAGTCCACGACGTCGCTCGACCCCCCCGCTCCGGTCCGGCTCCCCTTCGTACCCGAACGGCGCCTCTCCCTCGTCCCGGCTCCTCACGAACCCGTCCCGCCTCCTCGGCGACGCGCGCCGGCGGTGGCGCGCGTCGGCTCCCCGCCACGCCTCCTCTTTCCCAACTCCCCCTTCTTCTTCCCCCCTCCGATGGCGGCTCTGGGAAGGGGGCAAAACCCCCAAGTGGGTTGGTAGCGGTGGTTGGTTGGCCCAGGCTCTCCACCCCCTTTTGAATCCACGGCACGCGAGGTCAAGGCGAAATCCCGGCGGTGCCCTCCCCCGGCTTGGACCGCTTGGCATCCGAGGCGGCGGCGCTCGCCCTCTCTCCTCGCTCACGTTGCCACTGGAAAAAGGCACATGGGTAGAAAGGGGGTTTCCCCTTCCCTGTCCTGGCTCGGTTCGCGCGCGCGCCTGGCCCCCTCGGCGTGCGCGCGCGGCCGGCGGCTCGGCCGCGCCCGCGCCGCGCGAACGGGTGCGACGGGACCGGCGGCGGCGGCGCGGTTGGGTTGGCGGTTGGCTTGCCGGGTTGGTGGAAAGGGAAAGGATAAGACCGACATGCGGGGACCACCGGTCAGCGGGTGAAAGAGAGAGTGAAGGAGGCAGCTGCGGTGCGGGTTGGTTGGGCCGGCTTCGGTCGTGGGCCGGGCTGGTGCAACGCAAGAAAAAGAAAGAAACGGCCCACTGCTCCTAGCTGCTCTTTGCCTTTTAAAACAATTGAGTTTGATTAAGGGTTTGAATAAGGGTTTGAATTTGATTCCCTTTCAAATTCAAACATCACTCATATGAACTCCAAATAATCCAAAGAAAAGCCAACTCACTTATTATACCATATTTTAAATATAAATTTTATAAATAGGATGGATTAGTGGATGATTTGGTGAGAGGCTAGCAATTTTGGTTCAAAAATTGATAGCACTCAAATGCAAACAAAAAGTTTTAAATTTTCGCAAAATTCACACACCTAGAATCCTGGGTTGTTACAGAAGCCCTAGTCAGCTAGCTCGACCCTCTTCTCTCCGAGATGGTGTCCCTCTCTTCTATGCTCCTCGGCGGCCGATGACGAATTGGATGATGCATGGCTCTCGGTCAGGGGGCTATAAATAGCACAATTGGCGGCTAGGGCAAAGGAGGGAACGAACGGGCCCTGGACTGGGCTGGGCCGACCGGCCTGGGCCGGCCGGCCTGGGCCCATCCAGGCCCAGCCCGCGGCCTCCTTTGCTCTACTTCGGTTCTCGTGTCTTCTAGATGTTTCTCCCTTCTGCATGTAGGTCCATGTCATCAGTTTCTCTCCGAATTAGGCATAACTCCTTGTCTTGCAAGATTCAGCACTTTTCTGGTCAGGTCCTCGGAGTTTGTCATCTTCTCGGATCAAGTCCCTGGCTTTTTGGAGTTAAGTTTGCTTCATCGCATGACTTGTACAGGGCTTCAAGGTCTTGTCATAAGGTGCTTGATGAACTTATCCCTAAAGTTTTGCATTCAACGCTAAAATCCTGCATAAACACTAAACTCTAAAACCGACATGCACACATGAACTTGTTATACCACGGGGGTTAGTACCAATGGATAAGGTATGAAACTTATGCCAACACCGAAGGTAAACTCATGGCTAGGTTGACGGATTTTCACCGTCAACATCTCCCCCATGCTTAAACCTTGCTCGTCCTCGAGTAAGCCTTCGATGGATATCATCGTTGCCCATCAATGTTTAAACCTTGCACTTGATCATACATGAGAAAACATAATGCTCTTAAAATTTTAATTCGTTAAAGTTCAATAATGTACTAGCATTCATCTCTATGGAGGGTAGATTCTTAATTAAGCTTATCCCACGAGTATTAACATGCTCGCAAAGTTTAAATAGATCTTAAAATTTTTGAAATAAAGAACGAGATGAAGAAAAGCTAAACCAAGTTCACAAATTTAAATCATCTTGCATATCGCTCATGAACTCTCAACTCGCTTGTCTCTCAAGCCTATATATTCTACTCCTTTCCCTCTCACATATATGTGGTAGGCTTTATATGGAGCTTTGGGAAAGTTTAGTCCTACCAAGATTTTATAAATGAGATGTTGTCAAAACAAGACAAGCTTCTCATGGTCGAGACTCGTCAAAAAGGTCATTGGAAAATAATGTTAAATCAAGGAGGGGAAAGAGAAAATACGCACACTTTAGATGAGTGGACATGTGCAAAGGGCAAAGGGTGATCCCGAGGCACAAAGGAAGTCCTCGTTATCGGATTGCACATGGTTGGAAAATGAGAATGGATCTTTTAATCTTGAAGCCTTGAATTTCCTAATGCACTTTAGAGAACCGGGGAGTTCACTTTATTTTTGCACATACCCATATTTTTTCTCTTTCTCATATTTCTCCTTCTTTTCTTTCTTTCTTTCTTTCTTTCTTTCTTTCTTTTTTTTTCTCATTCATTCATTTGTTTCTTGTCATACATTCGGTCACGAGACTTTCACATCGGAGTTTTGATTTTTTTATTTGCACCGCTTTTGAACTTTCTTTTTTTTAATTACTCCCCTTTGAACTCTAAAAATTGCATCATACCTACCTCCTCCCCCATGCTTAGACGTTGCTCGTCCTCGAGCAAAGAGGCGATAAATAAGGTAGGTACCGGAAATATTTTTCCTTGGAGAGATACTTGAATTCTTCAATGTTGGCACCGTCTTGCGATCTTCCTTGAATTGATGATCCATTCTCAATGATAGGTTGTGGTCAAGGAGGTAAACACAAAAGATGATATTTGGTTTTAAGGGTGGATATCCGGCGAAGTTTGTGAGATCTCCGATGCAGGGATACACAATGCACGGATAAAAGGTTAGCAAAAAGATAGATACGCAAAAACGGAATGACCAGCTTCTTAGTCTCGTGCCAGAGAAATCATGGTCTGCAATAACTCACTCAAAAATAAATCTTGTACACTAAGGTTTATGCACTCAAATATATATTAGGCTCTAGATAGGTTGAGCAACACACAAGTGATATTCATGACAAGGTTAGCGATATTTTTGAGCATAAAAACCATCTTCAATCTATTCATAACTTGAGAGCACATAAAACACTATGGGTCTTTATTTTAATCATAACCTCCGCTAAAGATTAAGCTAGCATTTAAATAAATTCAGATTCGTATTTTAAGAGAGCACTAGCTTTAACATGCCGTTGACGGATAAAAGACGTATCCCTCTACGATCCGCAAGCGTACGGACCCCACACCTTTTTCACCACGGGATTCCCAAGGTTCTTGTCAATCCGCGGAGCAAGGGGATTACAAGCGTTCGATCAACAACGACACACTAGCTACTAAAACCCTAACTACTATTATACTAGAAAACACTAAACTACACTAAAGAGAATGATAAACGATCAAGAGAGAAGACACTCGCCCACGGGTCTACGATACTAGAGCATGCAATCGCTTAAAGACATGAAAAACCAATCTAATCTATCGGGGTTGTGACCACGGTTTCGCCCTTTCCCTCCTCTCGTACCGTCACTACGCGAAGGTATTCATGACTAGACCTTTGATGGCCACGGCGTATTGAATGGATCCAAGGAAGCATTGGAGCTCGTACTCCCTCTACGGCATGGTAGCTAACCTTTAAGCATTAAAGTATATTCAACACAAGATGATAGATAGAAAATCCGACAAAGTGCGATTACATCTCACAATCGATTACAACCCATGGACGAATGAGAAGATTACCCCATCAAGGTGCCGATCATGGCACCGTTGATCATGGTTTCCCTTCCGCCGTGTCTTCCTCCTTCTCCACGAGAGGGTGCTTCCTTCGAGGTGGTTGATCTCCGGCCCGAGATCCTCCTCCTCTCTCTCTAGCTTGTGGATGGCCTTCGGTGCGAATAAACTCCTCTCCGTCCGTTGGCGGCGCGTCGGGGGTTTTAGGGTCGAAGATCCTTCGAGGGCAAGGAAGACGGGACCGAACCGGTGCCGAAGTGGGCCGGGCCGATCCGACCGGGGCCGGCCGGCCCGGGCCCGCTTCGGCCCGGTTCGGTCGCCCTTTTTGCTCCGTGGGTCCTCGTGCACTTATCTACTTCGCCCCCTCCACTTGGATGATTTTGACGCCGTTATCCTCGCGATCAAGATGGAGACTCTCTTTGCATGAAGTTTGATCTTTTACGCTTCAATCCCCGGGGTGTTCCTCGTAGCACTTCGGTCCTCACCACCATTGGAAGTAATTTCAGCGAGCTCATGAACACGAACAAGACTCCATGAATGCTCCTTTGAACTTATTGCAAATCCGTCCTTTATGTCCATGATTTCCTACATAAATACAACACTTCCAAATGCATGCACAAAGATGAACTTGTTATATGATTAGTGTGCCTAGTGGCGGGTTAGTTTAATAATCAAATCCAAACCAAAGTGTAATGAACATGCTAGGTGCACCAAAATACACCGTCAACATCTCCCCCACACTTAGCTCTTGCTCGTCCTCGAGCAAGTACTCGTAAAAGAACTTCGTCCAAGGAGTGTAATCGTGTACCACTTATCCTTCTTCACAAGTTAGTCAATCCCTTCATCATTAATACATAAACACAAAGTAATGATAATCAAACATAAACATGGGCGTTTAGAACTTTTACCACGTCAAGATTTACCCCACAACTCAAACTCTTCACTCGAAGCCTTCAATTTCAGCCATACTTACTTCTTTGCTCCCATCGGAGGGTTTTTATGGTTTTCAAAACAAAAATTCCTGCAACAAGTGTTAGACAAAAACCTTTCTCCAAGCTCTCTCAAGTCACTCATATGAAGTGTCTATCCTAACCAAATTTTATAAAACTCTCACCTCCCATTAATCTCTCATATATCATGTAAAAGTGGAGCTATAGGTAGGGCTAGCGCAATCAACACAAGTATTGTCAAACTAAGAACTTCCTCTAATGGTTGTCTACCTTTCGAGCCAATGATCATGAGAATTAACCATATGTAGGGATATCAAGGACGAGAAGATTTAGAATGGTGGACATGTGCAAGGGCAAAAGAAAATTGTGACTTCAAGGCACCAATGATGTCCTCGTTGTCGGATTGCACATGGTTGGAAATAGAGTAAAAGTTTCGTCTCACAATCAACGTGACATCCTTCCTTACACTTTATTATTTTTCTTTTCTTTCACTTGATCCATCCCTCTCATATCTTCATTGCTAACTCATCTTTCTCTCTTTATTTTTCTTCTTTCATATGATTTTTTTTTTCTTCTTTTTTTTTCTTTCTTTTCCATACACATACTTTTTCTCTTTATTTTTCTCTCTCTTGACATCTTTTCAAAGCTTTCAATTCTCCCTTTTCTCGCATGCATACAATCTGAAATTTTTAAATAAACCATGCTAGAGACGAGACGAAACTTTGAAAATAGGTTGTGTTCAAGGAATACGATGTTCAAAAGAGGTGTATAGGGTTGGGTATGGAATCCAGTGATATACATGACTTTCGTTGCGAAAGTCATGAACTCGAATATATGACGAGGCTAGCAACAAAAGATAAGTACAAGGACATGATCATTGCTCGAAATTAAAACTCACCAAGAGAGAAGGGTCCTAGCCTAACTCATCGTGCTAATCACACTTATAGTGGAGCGAAAAAAACAAACTTGGCTTTGGATAGGAATTTTTTATACTCTCAACTTGGAAAAAGAGATTTTGCTAACCTTTATTACAAGGGTTTTAATATAATTTTCAGAACTGAAATCCTCCAATTTTTAGCATCGAACATAGCACAACTAGCATGTGAAGCTCAAGATCGAAGTGCGGTATGGGTACTTTAAGTAGTAGCGATTCCACTAAGCACCACGGTAAACGATTTTCAAACCATATACTTGTGCTCATATATCAAGAATCGAAGATTAAACAAACAAATAAATAAAGATAAACAATATATAAAACACAAAGATATATATAAAGACTCTTTTTATTTGGTTTTCTTGACTCAACACTAATTTAAGACACTTGCAAAAATTTAAAAACTGACTCGAAAACTAAAAACTCATTAAAACGCTAAGACTCTCACACGAAGATTAAACCGAACCTAATCTTGAAGTTCAAAAGCTAAGGCTAGCGAGCTAGCTCTCCCCCACACTTAAAACATACGACGTCCTCGTCGTATCTTACAAAAACCAAAGGGGAAAACTAGATCTAATGGTACTTCGAGCAAGCCTTGCACCACTTGCCTCTCATGTTTCCAACCATGCCGAAAAGTTTGCGCACGTTACGGTTAAGGAACTTGTAGTCATCTTCAACTACGCGCTCCAAGTCCTCCATACGCCGCTTCATCGCTTCCATGGTTTGAAGACATTCGTCGGCCGACGCGTAGAGAGCTGCAATGGATTGACGGCAAAATCGACAACACACCGGATGCAATCCGAAGGGGTCGTCGTCGCCATAATCTCCACCGTTGTCACCACCGTCGTCGCCACCTCCATTGTTGTCGCCTTCGCCACCGCCGTTGCCGTCGCCGTTGGGGCCCTCGGGAGTCCTTTCATAGGGTTGTTCGCCCCAATCGTCATCGTCTCTACCGGCAGCCGCCCACGAGCTCGGGCTACGATCGTCGGAGTAGTCGCTATCCCCATAATCCTTAGGCTCCGGCGACACCTCCTTGTAATCTTTGCGCTTGATGCCTTGGAGGCGTGCCGACCTTCGAACGGGTGTAGGGACCTTCTCTCCTTTGACGGGGTTGCGAGATGCAAGAGCTCCGGTCGGGACACGTCCTCCGCAACGGATACGTGCGGTCCTCTTGACGGGTAGCTTGACCTCGCATCGCATCGCCTCCTCCATCGATGGCTTCTTGGCTTCTACCTTCAACTCTAAGCTTTTTGGAGGCTCAATGGCCGCTACAAGGGTGCAACACATTGCTTGAAAGGATTGATTCTCGAGCTCCCAATTCGGCCAAATATATAGTCCCGAGAGAAAAGCCCCGGGAACCTTATTTTCCTTTTTTACACTTCCCTTAAAATTTTCCGACCAAACAAGGAAGTCAAAAAGGAGCAATTCGGGCGAAATTCGGGGACATCGGGCGTCGGGCCGCCCGGGCCGATCCTCTTTGGGCCGGCCGGCCCACCCCCGCTCGGGGCCGGGCCGGTCCGGTTTTTTGCACACCGCCCTATTTTTTTCGTCCTCGGCCCCGTGGGAAAAAGTTGGCCCGGTTAATCTTCGCGAAAAACTCCGGAAAGCTAAAAGAAAAATTATTTACGAAGTTGGTGCCTTGTTTTTCGTCCTAGGCGGGACGTTCGGGCTCTCCCTCCATGGTAAAGACGTCAACATGATGAATGGGCACGACATCGGGTTCGTAGTAAACCTTAAGCCGCTGTCCATTCACCACAAATTGATCGCCGTTTATATCCATAATGGTTACCGCTCCGTTGGAGAACACCGAATGCACAACATAAGGTCCGTCCCACTTGCTTTGCAATTTCCCCTTTCCGAAGGTTTTAAACCTCGAATTGTAGAGGAGGACCTTATCTCCTTCTTTAAATTCTTTTTTTCTTCAATCTTTTATCATACCACCTTTTGATTCTCTCCTTGTATATGCTTGCGTTTTCATAAGCTTTCAACCTCAACTCCTCTAGCTCGCTTATTTGAATTCTCCGTTTCACCACCGCGGCATCGAGATCAAGGTTCATCTCTTTAATCGCCCAATAGGCTTTATGTTCTAACTCAACCGGAAGGTGGCAGGCTTTTCCATAGACGAATTGATAGGGGGTCATACCTATCGGTGTTTTAAACGCCGTTCGATAAGCCCATAAAGCTCCGTCTAATTTCTTTGACCAATCCTTGCCTCCCTTCTCTATGGTCTTGTTAAGTATGCTTTTTAATTGCCTATTTGACGTCTCCGCTTGTCCGTTGGTTTGTGGGTGATAGGCCGTGGAGACCCTATGCTCAATTCCCAATTTGGACAAGCACTTTTTGAAGTTCTTCCCGGTGAAATGAGTTCCTCCATCATTTATCAAGATTCTCGGTGTACCGAAACGGGGAAAAATCACGTTCTTGATCATAGTGATGGACTCCTCCGTGGAAGCTTTACGACATGGTATAGCCTCTACCCACTTGGATACATAATCAACCATAACAAGTATGTACTCGAATCCAAATGAGTTTTTAAAAGGCACCATGAAGTCTATGCCCCATACATCGAATATGTCGACTTGCAAGTTGTATTTCAAAGGCATAGAATTTCTTTGAGAGATGTTTCCGGTTCTTTGGCATTCGGGGCATGACGCAACATATCTTTTAGTATCTTCATGCATCTCCGGCCAATAGAATCCGCTTGACCATACTTTGGCTTCGGTTCGAAAATGGCTATAGTGCCCACCGTACTCCGCCGAGTGGCACTTCCTTAGAATCTCAAGCCTCTCTTCCCTTGGCACACATCTTCTCATCACACCATCATTGCCAAGCTTGAAGAGGTATGGTGCATCCCAAAAATATTTCTTACTTTCGAAATTATCTTCCTTTGAGTGTTTTTGTCTAGATGATCGAGGGGCATCTTTCGAATCGCTCGAATGATGTCGATCATCCAAGTATCTTTATCAAGCACTCTATAGAGGTGGTCATCTCTCATCTTGTCTTCTATGGGCTCTTTATCATCTTGCCCACGATTCATCCTAGACAAATGATCGGCCACAACATTCTCCACCCCCTTTTTATCACGAATTTCAACATCAAACTCTTGGAGAAGAAGGATCCAACGAATCAAACGTGGTTTGGCTTCCTTCTTAGCCAAGAGATACTTTATAGCCGCGTGATCGGTGTAAACAATGACTTTCGAGTTCACGATGTAGGATCTGAATTTTTCGAAAGCGAATACCACCGCTAGCAACTCTTTTTCCGTAGTGGCGTAATTTAATTGTGCCCCATTAAGAGTTTTGCTAGCGTAGTAAACGGCGTGAACTCGACCTTCCTTTCTTTGTCCCAAGACCGCGCCTACGGCGTAGTCACTTGCGTCACACATGATCTCGAAAGGTTAGCTCCAATCCGGAGGTTGGATGATGGGAGCACTCACCAACGCATTTTTCAAGGTCCGGAATGCCGCTAGACACTTCTCATCAAAGTCGAAAGCCACATCTTTTTGAAGAAGGTGTGTTAAAGGCTTAGTGATCTTTGAGAAGTCCTTTATAAATCTTCTATAGAATCCGGCATGGCCTAGAAAGCTCCTTAAGGACTTAATATCCGTAGGAGGTGGGAGTTGCTCAACCGTCTCTACCTTAGCCTTGTCCACTTCAATTCCTCTCTCGGATATAACATGTCCGAGCACTATGCCTTGCTTAACCATGAAGTGGCATTTTTCCCAATTTAAAACCAAATCTACCTCCGCACACCTTGTAAGGACCTTTTCTAAGTTTGCTAAGCAATCCACGAACGTCTTCCCGTAAACGGAAAAATCATCCATAAACACTTCAACAATTTCTTCGATGAATTCCGAGAACACGGCCATCATGCAACGTTGAAAAGAGGCCGGAGCGTTGCATAGGCCGAAGGGCATCCTCCTATATGCAAACGTTCCGTAAGGACACGTAAATGTTGTCTTATGTTGATCTTCCGGGTGAATGGGAATTTGCATGAACCCCGAGTATCCATCGAGAAAGCAAAAATAAGCGTGGTTTGCTAACCTCTCGAGCATCTCGTCTATGAACGGTAGGGGGAAGTGATCTTTCTTCGTCGCTTTGTTAAGCTTACGGTAATCAATACACATCCGCCACCCGGTCACGGTTCTTTGCGGTATTAATTCATTCTTCTCATTCTTCACCACGGTTAAACCTCCTTTCTTCGGCACACAATGTACCGGGCTCACCCATTCGCTATGCGGAACCGGGTAGATGATTCCGGCATCAAGTAACTTGATAACCTCTTTCTTTACTACCTCTCGCATGGCATGGGTTAGCCTCCTTTGGTGGTCCACTACGAGGCTTACATTGGTCTTCCATTGGTATACGATGAGTGCAAAAGGCTGGGCTAATACCTTTGAGATCGTTAATTGAATATCCAATCACCTTCCTATGTTTTTTTAATAAAATCAGCAACGCTTCATTTTCTTCGGGACTCAACTCGTCGCTCACAATGACCGGATAAGTTTTGTCCGGCCCCAAAAATTCATATTTTAATCCCTTGGGCAAAGGTTTAAGGTCTACTTCGGGCACTTGTGGCTCCTCGGGTTTGATTTCTCCTATGTCTTCGAACTTTTCTTCCTCCACGCTACCATCATGCGGCTCTAAGCCTTTTGTTGCTTCCTCTAGTTCTTCATCTTGTTGATTACTAATTTGATTTTCCATCGCTCTTTGCAGCGGGTCTCTAAGGGTTTCAACAAAACAAAGACTATCTATCTCTTCTATTTCTTCATCTTCGGGAGGAAAAGGAGTAAGGTGTTTAGAAGCACGAAGAAAGTTATATGTGTACTTTGTTCCATTAAGGTTCATTGTTACTTTGCCTTCTCCGGCACCTAACACGGCATCAACCAACTTAAGAAAAGGCCTACCTAAGATTATATGATCGGAATTACTATGGTAAGCATCAATAACAAAGAAATCGGTTGGTATGTAGTTTCTAGAGATTTTTACTTTCATGTTGCAAGCAATACCTAGAGGTTTGATAGTCCTACCATCTCCCATAATTAATTTCGTTGATGTTGGAGCTAAGTCTAGGTTGTGGTATTGAACTTTATTGTAAATTTCAGAAGATAGAACACTTACTTGGGCTCCGATGTCGCATAAAGCTTTGCATTGAACTCCGTTGATCTCGCAACTCAAGTGCGGCGTCATCTTCTCTTCTTCTTCGGATCCGATCGAATAAATTTCAGCAAGGCGAGCGTATGGTGATGCTTCGGGCTTGATCCCCATGATCCTCTTCACCTCGGCAATATGTTCCGGATCCACCACGTCATCTCCAAAGAGCTTTTCAAAAATCTCACCGGTGGTTTCGAGGTCGTATGAATTTTCAGCTTTCCTCTCCGGTGGGAAATCCACTTCCAATGCTCTTGCCATTCCCTTTTGATTAGGGAACGGTCTTCTCTTGTCGAATACTTCTCCGTAATCAATAGGAACCCAATCCATTGGCTCGAACTCCCTTAGTGGCTTCGCGCTTGACATGCTTCTCTTATTCGTCTCATTTGGTGCGGCGAAGTCGACGTTTGGAGTAGTTCTTGACTTGATGTGTTCTTGTTTAAGCTTCTCCATGATTGGCTCCTCTTTTGTGACTTCCGGGTTGCCTCTTTAGAAAAATCAGCAAGCTTTTTCTTCCTTGAATTAAATTCCGGCTCTTCCGCAAGTCTTGTTTCCCAATCTCTTCGCATGGCAGCCGCTTTACTAACTTTTTGTAGAAGTTGGGCGGCTTCCGTGAGTGTTTTCTCCATGAGATCCCCACCCGCACACATTTCGACGTGTCACATGCAACTAGGGGTTAGGGAAAAGAAAAATGTATGCAAGAGTACGTCACCGGTGAAGCCGAGTTTTGGTCCTTGTTCGATTAATTCATTAAACCTATCCCGGGCTTGGTCTATCCCTTCCTCTTCTCCTTGCATAAAATTGATCACTTGCCTCCTTAGATGTTGAACCTTGCTCATTGGAAAGAACTTCTCGCAAAACTTCTTTGTCAACTTGTTCCAATTGCCTTCAACTTCAAAGGACGCAACCGAATACCATGTCTTTGCTTTGCCGGCAAGTGAGTAGGGAAAGAGATTCCATTTGAACCATTCATCGGGAACTCCTTCTTGACGCACCGTGTTGCATATTGTCGTGAAATCCCTTATGTGTCTATATGGGTTCTCCGTAACCATCCCTTCAAATGGGTTTTCCGCCACCATCTTCATGATCTTGGATTTAATTTCATACTTGGTCGCTTCGAGCTTCGAATCCGACTCTTGTACCTTTATGTCTTCACATCGAGGGCTAGCGTAATCCCTTAATGATTTCTCCGGTTCTTCCACGGGTTGATTAACGAACTCCATCTAGACAATAAGATAAAAACAAAAACAAAAAAGAAACAAGTGTTTTTCCGATAATATATGTTAGATATAGCAAATAAAAGATAAACTAAAATATAAAACTAAGTTAGATGCAAATCAAACGATGTAAACTAACTTGCTCCCCGGCAACGGCGCCGAGAAAAAGGGGCTTGTTGACGGATAAAAGACGTATCCCTCTACGATCCGCAAGCGTACGGACCCCACACCTTTTTCACCACGGGATTCCCAAGGTTCTTGTCAATCCGCGGAGCAAGGGGATTACAAGCGTTCGATCAACAACGACACACTAGCTACTAAAACCCTAACTACTATTATACTAGAAAACACTAAACTACACTAAAGAGAATGATAAACGATCAAGAGAGAAGACACTCGCCCACGGGTCTACGATACTAGAGCATGCAATCGCTTAAAGACATTTAAAACCAATCTAATCTATCGGGGTTGTGACCACGGTTTCGCCCTTTCCCTCCTCTCGTCTCGTCACTACGCGAAGGTATTCATGACTAGACCTTTGATGGCCACGGCGTATTGAATGGATCCAAGGAAGCATTGGAGCTCGTACTCCCTATACGGCATGGTAGCTAACCTTTAAGCATTAAAGTATATTCAACACAAGATGATAGATAGAAAATCCGACAAAGTGCGATTACATCTCACAATCGATTACAACCCATGGACGAATGAGAAGATTACCCCATCAAGGTGCTGATCATGGCACCGTTGATCATGGTTTCCCTTCCGCCGTGTCTTCCTCCTTCTCCACGAGAGGGTGCTTCCTTCGAGGTGGTTGATCTCCAGCCGGAGATCCTCCTCCTCTCTCTCTAGCTTGTGGATGGCCTTCTCGGTGCGAATAAACTCCTCTCCGTCCGTTGGCGGCGCGTCGGGGGTTTTAGGGTCGAAGATCCTTCGAGGGCAAGGAAGACGGGACCGAACCGGTGCCGAAGTGGGCCGGGCCGATCCGGCCGGGCCGGCCGGCCCCGTGCCCGCTTCGGCCCGGTTCGGTCGCCCTTTTTGCTCCGTGGGTCCTCGTGCACTTATCTACTTCGCCCCCTCCACTTGGATGATTTTGACGCCGTTATCCTCGCGATCAAGATGGAGACTCTCTTTGCATGAAGTTTGATCTTTTACGCTTCAATCCCCGGGGTGTTCCTCGTAGCACTTCAGTCCTCACCACCATTGGAAGTAATTTCAGCGAGCTCATGAACACGAACAAGACTCCATGAATGCTCCTTTGAACTTATTGCAAATCCGTCCTTTATGTCCATGATTTCCTACATAAATACAACACTTCCAAATGCATGCACAAAGATGAACTTGTTATATGATTAGTGTGCCTAGTGGCGGGTTAGTTTAATAATCAAATCCAAACCAAAGTGTAATGAACATGCTAGGTGCACCAAAATACACCATCAACACATGCATCAATCGATTACAAAGATAAACAAAGCGGCAATTATAATCATATATCATTATGGCACAAATTTTTGTAACTTTTCCAATGATATAAACAAGGTGGTATCTTTATTAATGATGAGATCAAGTTGAAATACAAACTGAAAATAAACAAACACACTTGCTGAAATTTAAATAAAAACAAAAAATATTACGCAAACACACACAAACAAAAAACTGAAAATTACATAGAAAGGGAAAAGAAAAGAAAACTAAAGTTCCTTAATCTTCCTAGTCCTCCGCCGGTGGTTGGTGTCGATAATCTTGATAGTAGTACCCTTGCTCGTAGAAAGGTTGGACATCCTCCAACGAATTGATCCGGCTCCACTAGGTGAAGACGTCCTAGCTCATAGGCAATATTTGCATTGCCCTCACCAAGTTGAGCCGCGTTGGCTTGGATGGCTGCAACGTTTTGCGCATTTCTCACAACATACCCTCCAATTATGGCCACGCTTTGTTGCGGTTGGGGATATTGTGCATAGGGCTCCGCGAAGTTTACGTTGGGCACCACATAATTTGGTGGGGGTACCGGTGCACCACCCCCCCATGCTTGCTCTTGTGGCCCTCCGTAATAACTTGGCGGAGGAGGAATCCCGCTGAATGGTGGCACATTGGGTTGTGCACCACTCGCTTGTGCGGAGGATGTTCCCTCCTCTACGATTCTTCCTCTTTTATTTTTCCTTGCCGGGACAAGGAGTCCCTCTTCCAACCAATCTACCCTCCCTTGGATGAAAAGCCAAAGCCTCGCATCCGGAAGGGGTAGATTCACCGTGGCCAAACGAAAACCTCCTCTCTCATCTCCACTAATATATTTGCCTTGTCGCAAATACTCAATGCCGAGAGAGGTACCACGCAAAAGATGTTCGGGGTTTCTTCTAATCCCCGGCCGTAGGGAGATGGCCAACATAGAGAGGTAGCACCCCGAACCAATATGTCCCGCTCCCGATGTTGCCTCACAACACCAACGGTTGATCATAAGGTTTGGCAATTAAGGCCGAGTAGAGCCAATTCAACTCCGTGTTGGTCACCTTCGTCTCCCTCATCCTCCCCAATACCCTCTTGCACATCCAAGAGTGGAATACTCGGATAATGGGGTTGCGGATGCAATTGCGTTGTTGGTGGGCTTCTCCGGAGATCAAATTCCAGAATCCGTCTAACATGCCGGGTGGCACGTCAACTTTCTCCGGAGCTCCCTTATGGAATCCAAGTAGCTCCCTAACATGCTCGTAGGGAACCACTTGTTGGACTCCCTCCAAACGGAATGATAAGCTTTGCACCCCATCATCAAGGATAGGTGCAATGGTCATCAAGATTTCCAAGGCGAACTCCTTGTGGGTGTCCGCCGACACTCCGTTGGAGAATTGCACCCATCCAAGGTGCCCCAACATGTGGTATATGTCGGTGCCGAAACCCAAGTAGTAGAGTGCTTGGTCCTCGAACTCGACGTTGGGCACAAGCCTCTTCTCAAGACGGAAGAGCCTCTTCTCCTCCTCCTCAGACAATATG
Organism: Cenchrus americanus; assembly: GCA_947561735.1. NCBI lineage: Eukaryota > Viridiplantae > Streptophyta > Magnoliopsida > Poales > Poaceae > Cenchrus > Cenchrus americanus. The sequence continues at coordinate 251,677,576 of OX387239.1, read as the reverse complement.
ATGAAGCCATACGAGGAATATATCGGAGTGTATGGAGGTGGCGCGGTCGATCGGTTCGATCGTCGTGGTGGCACGGGTGTCTCCTCCGTGTGCCCTTGAGGTTCGGTAAACCTCATGGACGTGCTCCTTGTTGCCCTCATGCCACCGAGGAGGAGAGCATCGTTCCTCCTTGGTGGTGCCGTATCCGTCTCCATGCTCCGAGGAGACTCGGAAACCGAGTGCCTCCTCGAAGACGTCGTCGACGACGGCTTGGATGACGATGAACCCTTCTTCTTGGAAAAGAGACTCGTGGTTTTCTTCCACATGGTTGTTGCACTCTTCTCTCCACTAAAACTCCGGGTTGCAACCGGTAACTAGGCACTTAAAATCTTACTTCAAGATATGGACTTTGAGTGGATTAAGGGTGTGGATTTTTTTGAGCTATCAAGCTTGGGAAGGTTGGCTATGTCTACGGAGGTTCTAGGCACACAAACTTGAACACACAAACTAACGAAGGAGAGGGAAGCTTGCCTGCGGAAAACGGGAGCCGGGGGGCTCCTTAAGTAGGGGAGGCCGGCCGGCCTGGGCCGACCGGCCCAGGTGGCCTGGTGCTCCTCCCCGCCTCGGCTTTCTTCCAGCACGATCATTTCTCCTCTGCAACTTTCTTGCCCGCGTGCTCCACGAGTTGCACCGTCCAAACGCTCTCGTCCACTCCTTTTCTTGCATTATTGGTCCTTCCACTTGATGCTTCATGCTTTGAGTCATGTCCATGCTCCCTTACTCCACTTGCTTCACATGTCACCATGAATTTCCTGCAAAGTTATGCTTGCTGCCCACCCATGCTTGTCCTTTTCATGTGGTCTTGATGAAAGTTGATGAAAGGGCATTCAATGGTGCATGCATGATTAATTTTAACTAGATTGCCTCCCTTTAAGTATGTTTAAGGCTAAGCACTCCTCTAATTTCGAAAATTAAAAATATTTTCAGAGCTATGGAAGAGCTCAAACATAAATTTAGAGAAGTTTTTAAGCCATTAAAAACAAATGTAAGTCGAAAATATTTTCTGACTACGTTGATATCGGTCTCACCGGTATAGTTTGCCTTCATCGGTGTAGAGCAGACTTTTCCCGGCTTGATCATGGGGGCATAGGTTTAGGTTCTAATTTTGGCCAAATGAGAAAGATTTTGAATAAAAAACATTAAATAAGGCTTAAAAAAATTCTAATTTTAGAGAAACCAAGGATATAGATTTTCAAAACCAACCAAAAGTTTAGTTTCTAGGTTCACACGATAACTACCACGTGCTGAAATTTAATTAACACCTAGGTATAAGTCGTGGCTCTACTCGTGTGGTCTTAGCGTGAAAAATAAGTCAACCACAACACCATAATAGGGGTGAAAGGTTGAGTTAGGTTCTGAAATTATTTGGTTGTGGTTTCTCTAAAAGAAAAGAACAAACAAGCACATAGGAGGGTTCATGCAAATGGTTTATGATAAAGCAAAATATTCAACCAAGATTTATGTCTCTAATATTGTTCAACCACTTCTAAGTCTAATGTCTTTGCGTAATAAAATTCAAAACTAACTTATTATTCAAAAAACTCGAAAAACCTAGAATCGGGTTGTCCTCCCGGTAGCTTATTCTTGACTCGACGAAACAGGTTGCCTCCCGCCTAGCGCTTCGTTTATAGTCCATGGCTAGACTTCTTCACTTGATTACCTCGGATCAATGCTCTTTGCGGGCGTTGCAATCTTGGGTACCCACTTTCGCACCATCTTGGGCACGGGCTTCTTCTTCGGCTTAGTCAATTTTTTCGGTGTTCACAGGCCGGCTTTGTCTTTTGGTCTTGACGGATGCAACAACTTCCTTCATGTAGTGGCTCGACATCTCGAACTCTGGTCCTTCGGTTGTGATCTTCATGGTCTCCTTAGTGTGATCCTCCTTCTCTCCCGAATGAGTTTGAGTAGCCTTCGCCGTCTTAGGACCTTGGAGTTGTCTCGGATATTCTTCTTTGTTACCCATCGGGCGCCCGACAAGTTGTCCCACTTGCGTCTCTAGCATCTTCATCACGATCGCATGTGGATTTTGCCTTGGCAGCCTTTAGGTGTTGACCTTCTTCCTCTATCTCCATCTTCTCCATCCTCCTCTTAAGTAAACCGATTTGCCACTCAAGGAATCCGGCTCGTATGTATTCATTGAAACGCTCCAAAGCTCCCGCAATCGTCATGCGGATAGTTGAGACCTTGATCTTGAACGGCCTTCCGGCGTCTTGAAGGTTTATGATAGGTAGATCAACGATGTCGGTTTAGGTTGATCTTCCTTTGGACTTGGAGGTGGTGATTCCCTTGGAGATTCCGGCGGTCCTTCAACTTCGGCTTTTGAATCTAGGGTTTCCAACCCTTTAGCTTGTGTTGCACGTCTCCTTTGCCTGTAAAGTTTTCCTAGATCATCCACAAAAAAAGGTTTGGGTTTCTTGGAGAGGTAGCCAACCATCTCCGGTCAGGGTTAGCAATAAACAAAGTATGCAAAAACTAGAAAGTAAAAATAAATCTATGAAAACTAGGGTTAGACAAACTAGATTAGATTTATTTTGAGGATGATCAAAGTTTAGTAGATGCAAAAAGAAAGACAAAAAATAAAACTGAAAATCACAAAAAGCAATAAAAAATCAAATCTTGATCACTTGTTCCCCGGCAACGGCGCCAGAAAAAGGAGCTTGTTGATGGTTAATAGTTATATCAAATTTCGTTTATGACTTGCAAGTGGACAAGTCTCCCCGTCGTAGTCAAGGGACCCTTCTTCCCTCGAGTGGTGAACCCAAGGTATCGAATCCGTGGAACAAATGTGTGACGCAAAAGATGATCTAGTAAAGCGAAGTAACTTCAATCTTCGGTAAAAGAGAAACCCTAATGCATCTAGGTAAAAGACACGAAACTAATCTAATATACTAAAGACCGGAGATAACAAAGTAAGATTGGGTAGATAAACCGATCTAGAGATATCGGGTTAAGCCTTTTGTTGAAGTTCCAAGCAAGAGAAGAAGTAGCAAATCGAATCTTATTAGAAGCCTCTTTAAACCGTGGTTTCCCGTCCAAATCCGAAAACATCCGCCTTTCGGAACCCCCGTTCTGTCACAACATATCCCTACTCATGCGAGGAGTCTAGGGCGAGTCAAAAGACAAGTCAAGATTCTTTCGGAAGATCCGGCTTGTACCTCTAGCCACCGCGGCTACAAGAACACCCTATGTGACCTATCGCGCGAATAGATCTAGAATAAGCAAACCGATTGAAAAACGAAATCTTCGAGGAAACACTTGATCGCTAAGAATAGATTCAACTTGATAATTCAACTATGACAATGATACATACACAAGATCACCACCGGAATCCTTTCTTGATCTTGCTTCTAGCTCCGGGAACTCCGACGTGGTCTTCCATGCAAGGTTCCCACGTCGGCTAGGGAAGCCCTAGTCAACTAGCTCGACCCTCTCCTCTTCGAGATGGTGTCCCTCTCTTCTCTGCTCCTCGGCGACCGATGACAAATTGGATGATGCGTGGCTCTCGGTCAGGGGGCTATAAATAGCACGATTGGCGGCTAGGGCAAAAAAGGGGACGAACGGGCCCTAGACTGGCTGGGCCGACCGGCATGGGCCGGCCGTCCTGGGCCCATCCAGGCTCAGCCCGCGGCCTCCTTTGCTCTACGTCGGTTCCCGTGTCTTCTAGATGTTTCCCTCTTCTGCATGTAGGTCCATGTCGTCAGTTTCTCTCCGAATTGGGCATAACTCCTTGTCTTGCAAGATTCAGCACTTTTCTGGTCAGGTCCTCGGAGTTTGTCATCTTCTCGGATCAAGTCCCTGGCTTTTTGGAGTTAAGTTTGCTTCATCGCATGACTTGTACAGGGCTTCAAGGTCTTGTCATAAGGTGCTTGATGAACTTATCGCTAAAGTCTTGCATTCAACGCTAAAATCTTGCATAAACACTAAACTCCAAAACCGACATGCACACATGAACTTGTTATACCACGGGGGTCAGTACCAATGGATAAGGTATAAAACTTATGCCAACACCGAAGGTAAACTCATGGCTAGGTTGACGGATTTTCACCGTCAACAGCTGTTGGGGGTCGCCGCGCCCTCGGTGGTGGCGGCGGTCGATGTCCCTGCTCTCTACATTGGCGCCCCGACCGTCGACGCTGCCCCCCTCGTTGCGCCCTTCCTCGAACCTGAAGCGTGCGCAGCGGTTCGCGCCATGAACCGGAACAACTCCCCCGACCCGGACGACTTCGGGTCGGGCTTCTACTCCGTGGCCTGGGGGACTGTCTCGACGGACATCTTTACGCTGGCGCGAGCTTTCCATGAGAGGACGGCGGAACTCGACCGCCTGAATCGCGCCTACGTCGTCATGATCCCCAAGCACGCGGCTGCGGTCGAACCCGGCGACTACCGCCGGATCTGCTTACAGAACTGCTCGCTGAAGATCATTGAGAAGATGATGACCACGTGGTTGCAGAGAGACATCCCCAGACTGATAGATGTGGACCAGATTGGCTTCATAAAAGGGCGGTCGATCTCTGAAAACTTCATCTACGCTCTTGAACTGGTTCAATGCTGCAACCGGCGGAAACTCCCCACCTTGGTCCTGAAATTGGACTTCGCAAAGGCGTTCTACTCAGTGGACTGGGCGTGCTTGGCGCGGGTCATGGAGGTGTGTGGGTTCCCGGAGCAATGGTGTCGTTGGATTGCGTCCATCCTGGAGACGTCCAAGCTTGTTGTCCTTGTCAATGGCAACCCGGGTCCCTGGTTCAACTGCAAAAGGGGTCTGCGGCAGGGGGGTCCGCTCTCCCCCTACCTTTTTCTGCTGGTCGCTGATGTCCTCCAGATGATGATCAAGCAGGAGCCCAGGATCAAACACCCGGCCGCTGCTGATCTGCCGTGCCCTGTCCTCCAGTACGTTGATGACACCTTGATACTGCTCGCCGCTGACAGCCAGAGTTTGATTGCTCTAAAAGACACTCTTGATTCCTTCTCTGCCGCCTCCGGGCTGCGGATCAATTTCGACAAAAGCACTATGGTTCCCATGCACACGCCGCCGGCCGATGTGGAAGCCATGAAGAACATCCTGGGATGCAAGGTCGAGGGGTTCCCGCAGTCGTACTTGGGGCTCCCCCTGTCCAATGATAAACTGCGGCTGTCGGCATTCTCCCCACTTATTGCCAAAGCGGACAGATACCTAGCCGGCTGGCAAGCTGCTTTGCTAAACCACATGGGGCGCGCAGTCCTGGTGAACAGCGTGCTTGACAGCCAGCTCATCTACACCATGTCTGCGCTGCAGCTGCCACAAGGAGTGCTCGATGCCTTGGACAGGAAGAGGCGTAGCTTCTTGTGGGCGGGTGACAACACGGCCAGCGGCGCCCAATGTCTGTTGGCGTGGGGAAAAGCTTGCCAGCCAAAGGAACAGGGCGGGCTCGGGATCAAGGATTTGGCGGCGCAAAACAACCTACTCCTAAAGCTGCTACACCGCCTTCACCACCCCGGAGGGTCTGCCTGGGCGCGGTGGGTGCGCGGCCGCGTCGACCTAGTGACCATGCACGGCGCCATTGGCGGCGTGCACTGGAAACACCTGGAGGAGCTGCTGCCGCTCTACCGTGCCATCACCGTCAGCGTGGTGTGCGATGGCCAGGCGACTGACTTCTGGAAGGACCGCTGGTTATCATGGGGGCGTTTGTATGAGGAGTTCCCGCTGCTGTTCTTGCACGCCGTCGCCTGTGATGTTTCGGTCGCCGCGGTGGTGTCTGAGGGTATCGACGCCCAACTGGTGCCGAGGATCTCGCGTGGGGCAGCCGCAGAGCTCCAGGAGGTACGCCGGCTCCTTGCCCGGGTTGTCCTCACGGAGGGCGCCGACCGTCGCAGCTCCGCCGTGGCGGACGGCCGGGGCACCCTGCGGTCTGGCCCTGTCTACGGCGCTCTGATGGAGGTGGCGGGCGCCCCCCCCCCCCCCCCCCCCCCCGGCCCCTTCGCCAAGTTTGTCTGGAGGAACAGGGCGCCGCCGCGGGTACGCTTCTTTGCCTGGCTGCTCGTCCAGGAGAGAATTCAGTGCCGCGCCAACCTCATGAAGAAGCACGTCCTCGCCGACAGCCTCTGCGAAATCTGTTCCCAGGAGGAAAATTGCAACCACATCATGTTTCGCTGCTCCTTCGCTTCCACGGTTTGGGCAACCTTGGACATCGATGTCTAAGCATGCGTTGTGTCGCAACTGTGGGAGGTTCCCCGCCCTCAGACAATTCCTAGGAAACACTTTGATTGCTTTATCCTTCTGCTCTGCTGGCACATATGGAAGCACCGCAACGATGTGGTGTTCGATCACGCTCCCCGGTCCGCCGCTCGCTTCTGGGCCTCATGCAGGGAGGATGCCCGTTTGTGGAGCAACAGATGGCCGGTAGAGGAACGGATGCTGGCTGAGTCCTGGTGTTCCTTGTTTACATCCATGTAATACACCACCACTGAATACGGGTGTGTGCTCTCTCTGTTTTTGTAATTTGCTGAAAACCACAAGCTGTACTAGGCTTTGGCTTGCAACAAGCCCCCGAAATCAATGAAATTCAGGTGGGGACGCTCTCCCCCCGTGACCATAAAAAAAAGATCACGTCGCACACCACGAGAAGCAGGGCAGGAAGAATACAAAAATAGATGTGTTGGGATTTAATACTCGTGCGTGACATGGAGTCTAGAAGCTACAATGCAGATCGGATTGGTTAAGCACAGATAATTAGAATAAAGAAGGATAAAAGGCTGCAGGGCTCCATGAATATGCAGAGTCAGCTAACGGCATGCAGCCATGCAGGAGCCATTAGCAGAGCAGAACAATCGGCAGGAAAGAGAAAACGAGCAGAGGAGAATCGGCTAGCCAAGTAAGATCGGCAGAGTATTGGCAAGATCAAATCGGCAGAAGCGCTGCATGTGGCAGCATTACGTCATAGTGACGCAGCGTGATTGCTGGCCGAATTAATTAATCAAGAAGGAAAGACCAGCAACGTATAAAGAAAGGAAGAGTACGGTATGATTGTTAGCCAACGTCACAGAGAAATATGGATAGATTCAAATTGGAACGCACGAATTCGGATGCCACTATTTACCATATTTTATTTTGAATTCGGATACGAATACGAATACAAAACGGATATTTCGAATTCAGATTCTCATTCGAATACTTACTCAATTTATAGCATAGAGTCATAATGAGTATCAATTTTATTTGTTGATGATTTTATAATTGATCAAATCATGTTACAAGTAGAGAGTAAATTATGATCATTAGACATAATAGGTAGGAGTATCTTATTGCAAATAACATATTAAATATTCAATAAATATAAATAAGTAATTTTGTTAATATAGAAACATATTTTATTAGTAAAAATAAGTATACATCTAAATTTAATTTATTTATTTTCTAAATAATACAATGTATTTAAAATTACTATGATTACACACATCAAAATTAATTAAAAATATCATTATATAATTTAGTAATATTAGGTTAGCATAATTAGTTAGTTGTCATATATATATTTAATAGTTAAAATGGTGTAAATAATTATTTTACTAGCAATATTAAAATTAACATCATTTGTCATTAATATTTATTAATATAAATAAATTTTAGATGCTTTCTATGCGTACTTTATTTTTTCAGATACGAATAATGTCGGATATGTCGGATTTTTGTCGAATAATTCGGTAATGTCGAATTCGGATAATATTGAAAATCGGATTCGAATACATCCATCTAACATCCATATTAAAAACGAATACGAATACGGATATCCATATTAACGTTTTTAGCGGATACGAATGCGGATAATTCGGATTTCCAGACATCCGAATCCATCCCTACAAAGAAACATTCTACTCAAGGAGATGATACGTACATGGGACTACGAAGGGGAACAATCCGTTTACATCATGGCTGGGATATTTTATTTTATAAACAAGGAAAAGAGACCCATGATGCATTCATCAACGGACAAAGGAAGCTTAAATTAGCAAGGACTCTACATAAGCGAATTAGAGTCCATGTATTTATTTTAGTATTTCCTTCTTTTATCTAGATATCTTGTATTAGGGAAGTCCTGTGCGACTCTTAGTCCAGTTAGTCAGGAGTTTGCTTTCTTTTGCGTGAACCGCAAGTCAGATCCTAGGTCCAGCAGTCCTACAAATATAAAGGTATGCATTCATGTAAATCATCACACGATCAATATCAAAACCGCCTCTGGGCAAATACCTTTACAATTCTTGCATCTACTTTACTGCATCTACTTTTCGGCGACTTTGTCATCGTACCTTTTTCTCTTTTCTCAACGCCGTTCTTCGAGTTCGTCTGGCTGCATCGATCGAGCTCCGGCAAGCTTGTAAGTACCGTTTTACCGAATAATCCTAGGTTTTAACCTCCGGGTGCATCGCTGAGGTTTCGTCTAGTTCTTTATTCACAATTTATCGATATCAGCTAGATTAGCAAGTTTTACCTTAATTCTTGTTATTTAGCTTTTATCACCCATCTATCCAGCTCAGATCCAGATCTTGTCGGCTTTTATTATCTTAAAATATCATATGTTCTCACAGCCGGCTTAGATTTATTCGAGTGTTGACGTCACGATCGGCTGTCTTGGCCGATCTTCCTACACATACTTACACTTCGGCTGCTTTCGAGCCTGCCGATCCCGTTTTACTGTATAGGCCGATCGGCAGATACACATACTACTGAAGATTAATCAGTTCTCTAGCCAATATCTTTAGATTTTCCATTGTCAATCAATAGGTCAGATTGGCTGGCATGCCTCGCTACAGACCAGAGAGTCATGTGTGTCGCACGCAAGGGTGACGTCCTATTTTTTGCGTCAACACACATAAAAATGTCAATAAGCCCCTTTTTCTGGCGCCGTTGCCATGGAATAAGTGATCAAGATCTGATCTATTATTGCCTTTTTTGAATATTTTCAGTTTTCTTTGGTTTTTCTTTTTGCATCTACTAACTATTGATCATCCTCAAAATCGGTCTAATCTAGTTTTGACTAACCCTAGTTTTCTTAGGTTTGTTTTTATTTTTGTTTTTGTATATATATTGTTTATTGCTAACCCTAACAGGAGATGGAAGACTACCTCTCCAACAAGCCTGAAAATTTTGTGGATGATCCAGAAAAACTTTACAGGCTAAAGAGACGGGAAGCACAAGATAAAAAGCTGCAATTTGCAGATCCAAAAGCGGAGGCCGAAGGATCCCCGGAATCTTCAAAGAATCACCACCTCTAAACCCTATGGAGGATCAACTTCAACTGCAACCAATGGGAGAACCGGAGCGCAAGATCGGGGAGCTATGCACCCTGGACATCGTCGACCTACCCATCTTAAACCTCGCAGAGATCGGAAGGCCATTCGAGATCAAGTCCTCAACAATCCGCATGGTGCAACATTCACCCTTCACATGTAAAGAGGATCCCAACTTTCACCTCCAAGCGTTCATTCAACTTTGTCAAACTTTCAACATGGACGGGGTGACTCAAGAACAAATGAGGGCAAGGATTTTTCCATTCTCACTACTTGGAAAAGCTTTGCAATGGCTCTACACTCAACTGGCGGAGACGGTGCAAAATTGGGAGGCTTTGATAAGAGCTTTGATGAAGGAATATTACTCACAGGGTAAGACTCAAAGCTTGCGCAATAAGATTGCTACTTTTACTCAATATCCTATGGAGACTATATCGGAAGCTTTCGAGCACTTCAATGAGTACACTCGGGCGGTGCCACACTATTGACATTTCTTAATGTCATCACTAGGTTGGTATCCCCAGCAACGGCACCGGAAATGCTTGTTGACATTTCCGAACGTCGTCACTAGGTTTGTATCCCTAGTAATGGCGCTAGAAATGTTTATTAGCATTCCTCAACATCATTGCTAAGTTCGTGAGTTCCTAGCAATGATGCCAAAAATGTTCTGATGGTAATCCTAATGTTTACAAAGAGTCCGCAAGTGCATGAATATACCATTGTAGCATTTCCCCAAAGGAGTATTCCTAATGGTATCGAATCCATGGAAGGCATAGTCGGATTAACAAGTGCAACACTATTGCAATGAATATAGATCAATGACGAGAATAAGTCAGATTCCAAACACAAGGGTAAGGTATGATAATGATGGGGTAATGTGAACACACCCAAACTCATTCTCTCTATGGTACACTACGGCTTAGGAGGCAACATATGAGTTAGCTCTAGGTTCTAAGGTACTAAACATATGTAGTAGATACCAGTCAGTCACATAAGCATTTTATGAATATCAGCTCAGCACCCAGGCACAAACTGGGAGCTAACCACCCGTGTCGCTTCCGCATGATGTCGGTTGTTAGATTTTAGACTCCTATAGTGTACCGAATGTGGAGGAGTACAAAAGGTCCAACAGTTGTCACTAGTGCGGCCTACCTCTATCAATCTGTGGGGCACGCTCATATGCAACGTAGCTACTCAACCCAAGCACCATGCTTGCGTTGTTAACTAGACACTAACCGGCCCGGGCTATTGTGACCTAGGTCAGTGCCAACAGGTAACTGGCCACTTACACCGAGTACCGTAGCTTGAACTCGAACTTGATACAACACAAACACGTGATCTAACTGGATCAAACTAGGCCAGTCATACAAATGGATTCGTGTTCTACTATGTCTATTATAGGATCAAAGGGTCGTGTTCGTGAAGAACACGAGCCTCTAACTTATGAACAAACAACAAAGACATGAGTAAATCATCCGTCAAGTGGATCGAAATGCCTTGTTCGTTGAGAACAGGAGCCACTAAATGATGAACGAACGAAGAACACATGAACGAATCACCCATATATGCTAACACTACTTTATATGAAATAGCTGAATAATTGAAGTAGATCAAAGTCATACAATAAAATGAAGATATAAGAGAAATCATACCTAGATCCCAAAGTAGACTTGGAACCTGAAGTAGAACTACTCTAGCCTACCTCCTAGCCTTGGAAAACAAAAGTGAGAGAGGAGTTGGAAAGTGAGTTGGGTAAGACATTAGTCCCCTCCATTCTATTTATAGGCCTTGGACAACTTCGGGAGAATGGCGTGAGCACCCCGAGAGTGGACCAGGAGCCAACCAGGAGACACCACATGGAAGGCCAAGATGAGCCGACACAAGGTTGGTTCGGCCGACCTATGGGGTCAACCGACCCTTTTGTGGGCCCACCTCGGCATGTGCTTTCGCGTGGTGGCTGTCCTGTGGGTCCTAAAGTCGGTCCCCGGTGTCCACCTGGTTTTGAGGTAGTTTGCCTACCTGTGGGCCCTTCAATCCATGTGACGTCCACGTGTCACCCTCTGATTCGTCGGGGTCGCTTCCCTTGGATTGATGACATGGCTTGCATGCATGGGATCCAAGGTGGCAGCCCCTTCTTAGCGAGGTGACATGACATGGACCATAGAAGGTGAGTTGTCACTTCTTTTATGCTTATTTTACCTGCAATCACAAAATCTCCAAGGACAAGTGGAACTATGTTGACGACGGTTAAGTGCTTACTTTAGCCGTCAATTTACTCATGAATAAAGGAGCAAGATGCATTTCTTACACGCATTTTAGTTAAGAATAATGCAGTTCCATTTGTCCTTGGAGATTATGTGATTGCAGGAAAATAAGAACAAAAGAAGTGTCAAACTCACCTTCTATTATTCATGCCACGTCACCGCAAGGGGTGGCTGCCACCTCAGGTGCCATGCATGCAAGCTAAGCCACCTCAGGTGCCATGCATGCGTGCCATGTCACCAATCCAAAGAAGGCAGGCCCAGATGAATCAGAACGTGACACGTGGACTTCACATGGATCCATGGGCCCACCAGAGCGCCTAAAAGTGTACACCGGGGACCGACTTAAGGGCCCACAAGACAGCCACCCCGAGGAAGCAAACCCCGAGTGGGGCCCACCTGGGGATGGTCGACCCTAGGATCGACCGAACCAACCTTGGGTCAGTTGATCCTGGGCTTCCATGTGGCGCTCATCCATTGGTCCTAGAGGCCATCCCCGGGGTGTTTCACTCCTTGCGCCGATGCTCTGGCCTATAAATAGAAGGGGAGGGCTCATTTCTTACCAACACAACTTACTCCTCCTCTCTCACTTTTGGTTTCTAAGGCTAGGAGGTAGGCTAGAGTAGTTCCACTTCAGGTTCCAAGTCTACTTTGGGATCTAGGTATGAGTCTTCTTGTATCTTTATTTTATTGTATGACTTTGATCTACTTCAGTTATTCAGCTATTTCGTATAAAGTTATGCTTGTACATGGGTGATTTCTTCATGTGCTCTTCGCTCGTGATCAGTTATTCTTGAGGAACAAGGCCTTTTGATCCAGTTGGCGAGTGACTTATACATGTTTCTGGTGTTTGTTCATAAGTTAGAGGCTCGTGTTCATCACGAACACGACCCTTTGATCTTGTTGAATAGACATGGGAAAGCACGAATTTGTTAGTGTGCTTAGCCTAGTTTGATCTAGTCAGATCCCATGTTCGTGTTGTATGAAGTTCGTGCTCAAGCTATAGTATTCGGTGTAATTGGTCGGTTTATCTGGTGGCTCTGACTTGGGTCACAATAGCCCGAGCCGGTCAGGGTCCTGCTAACAACGTAAGCGTGGTGCTTGGGTTGCGTAGCTACATTGCTTACGAGTGTATCCCACGGTTTGTCTTGGGGTAGGCCGCGGTGGTGATAGCCGTTGGACCCTTCGGAATTCCCCATGTTCGGATACACTGTAGGAGTCTAAAGTCTAACAATTGGAGTCATGCGTAAGCGACACGGGAGGTTAGCTCCCTGTTTGTGCCTAGGTGCTTGAGTCAGCATCATGCGATGCCAGTGTGTGACTAACTTGTCTTTTAACTTCGTATGTTTAGTACATTAGAACCTAGAACTAACTCGTATGTTGCCTCCTAAGACTAGGACCTTTAGAGAGAGTGTGTTTGTGTGTTCGCACTACTATCTATCTATTTTATCTTACCCCTGCTCTTGAGTATCTGGTTTATCCCAGTCTATGATTTATACTCTTTGCAATAGTGTTGAACTAGTTAATCCACCCAGCCTTCCTTGGATTTGATACCCTTTGGAGTACTCCTTTGGGGAAATGCTACAATGGTACTTCCGTGCGCTTGCGGACTCTTGTAATCGTTAGGACTACCATTTGGATATTTCTGGCATCGTTGCTAGGAACTCATAACTTAGCATCGAGGTTAAAAAATACCAACAAACTACATTATTCTTAACTAAATACGTGTAAGAAATGCCTTTTGCTCCTTTATTTATGAGTATATTGACAGCTAAAGTAGGCACTCAACTACCATGAACACACACCATAAGTTCCCAAAGGAAGATCATGTTCAAAAGTTCTATTACGGACTTACCATGGCATCGAGGACGATTATTGATGCATTGGGAGGATCCATCATCGAGCTTACATCAACCGAAGCTTTCACCTTACTCAAGAAGGTGGCAGACAATGATACATGGGCATCATCTGGATGCCTACTTCAAGTTCAACCCACGGGGAATGTCAAAGGAGTATTGCAAGTGGAGAAGATCTTCTTGAAGGCAAGATTGACTCGCTCATGAGGAGGTTGGAGAAGATGGAGATAGAAAAGAAAGAAGCTCAAGACCTAAAGGTTGTCGAAGCAAGATCCACATGTGAAGAGTGTGGGGAGTATGGCCATGTCCAAAAAGATTGCCCGGAGGAAGCTAAGATGCTCGACTACATGAGGAAGGGAGATTTGCCGAACTTCCACCACATGCAAGGTAGACCTCAATTAATGCAAGTTCATCCATTCCAAATTCGATTCCTCTTCGTATTGAATTGAAGGATTTCATGGGCAAGCAAGCTAAGATCAATAAGGACACCGTCACTAAGTTCAAAGCGATAGACAAAGTGTTGGAGAACATCGATAGCAAGGTGGCGGAGGTCGGAAGCTCCAATCATCAAGTGCTCAACATGATGAAGATGCTCGAGACACAAGTGGGACAACTTGCGAGTGCCTATCCACTAATGAAGGGAAACTACCAGGACAAACTCAAGGTCCCAAGATGGCGAAGGCCATTCAAACTTGTTCGAGAAAGGAGATCGAAGATCCAGAACATTATGCGGGAGCAAGAAAGCCTAAACCATTTACCGAGGCGGAGGGATTTGCTAAGGAGAAGGTTACCGAAATCGTCACCGAAGAGCCCGAGTTTGAGATGCCGGGAGAAGACACGAAGATGCTGCAACTCAAGCCACACTACTTCTGAGGTAAATTTGATAATCATTTTGAGAAGTTTGTGGAAGTAGTTTGTAGGTTAAGCATCAACATGCCGCTATTGCACGCTCTCCAAGTTCCTACGTACTCTCGCTACTTCAAGGATATACTTGCAAACACGTATGAGATAGAAACACTCGGGGTGGATCATGTCAAGATGTCCGAGCAATGTAGTGCCGCTATTTCAAACGGACTAGAGAAGCAAGGAGACCCCGGGTGCCCGACAATTTCGTGTTCTGTTGGTTCTTTCAAATTGCAACCTTGGAGCAAGTATGAGGTCATGCCAAGAAACGTGTTCGAGAAGCTACGCCTAACAGAGCTAGAGGCTACAACCTTGTGTTTGGAGTTGGGAGACAACTCCATTCGCTATCCTTTGGGCGTCACCGTAGATGTGCCCGTGAAGGTCGGACACCACTTCATCCCTATCGAGTTTGTGGTGCTCGAGATGGGATAAAGGTAGAAGCCACCATTCATCCTTGGGAGGCCTTTCCTCAAGACCGTCGGAGCAACTATCGACGTCAGTAAGGGTGAGATCAAGTTCGACATCAACGGCGAGAGGAGTTCCCTTCAAGTTTCGACCACGCTTTGTAGTATGCAACATGATCAATGTTATATATGTTCCACCTCATCGTCGCTTTAGCAAGGAAGAGCCAAGGAAGAAGGAAGAGTCGAAAAAGAAGGAAGCGAAAGCAATCAAAGAAGTTGTTGCATCCGTCAAGATCAAGGAACAAAAGCCGCCTGCGAAGACCAAAAAGATGACTAAGCTAGAGAATAAGCATGTGCCCAGGCCAAAGATGGTGCAGAAGTGGGTACCCAAGGTTGCAATGCCTGCAAAGAGCATTGATCCAAAGTGAACAATTGAAGAAGTCTAGCTATGGACTATAAACGAAGCGCTAGGCGGGAGGCAACCCGTTTGTCGAGTCAAGAATAAGCTACCGAGAGGACAACCCGATCAAGTTCTTTTCCGAATCTTTCAATTAAGTTGGTTTTAGAATTTGCTACGCAAGACATTCATAGACTCTTAAAATGGTTGGACAATATTTAGAGTTATAAATTTTGTTTAGTTATTTTATTTGGATCATAAACCCATAACATGAGCCATCCTATGTGTTATTTGCTTCTTTTTGAGAAACCAAAACCAAAATTTCAGAACCTACCTCAACCTTTCATCCTCTTCATGATGTTAAGGTTGACTTGTTTTACATGTTAAAAACACATGAGTAGAGCCACGCTATGTTCCTAGATGATCTTTAATTTATAGCGCATGGTAGGACTTGCATGAACCTAGGAAACTTGACTCTTGGTTTGTTTAAAATTCATATCCCTTAGTTTTTCTAAAGTTATAATTTTTCTAAGCCTCACTTGAATTTATTTCAGTCAAAATCTTGTTCTCGCATTTAGCCAAAGTTAGAACCTAAACCAATGCCCCTATGATCAAGCCGGGAAAAGCTTGCTCTCAACTAATGGAAGCAAACAATACTGGTGCGACCAAAATAAAAGTAGTCGAAAAATTGACTCACATCTGTTTTTTACTGTCAGCGGGGGGAGAGGCTCCCCCACCTGATTTCATTGCCTTTGGACCGGAAGTTTGGCGTATCATATTACATCAGAGAGAATTGTTAGGGGGTGGGGAGCAAAGTTACATGTGAGGGCTATTACATGGGGAACAGCAGGTAACACCAGGACTCGACGATCGGCGCGTCTTCGCGTGGGAGCCTCGCCGCCCACAGACGGGCGTCATCCCTTGCGTGTTGTAGTAGGCGGCCGAGGTAGGGGGATAGCGCTTCGAACACCACCGCGCTCCAGTGTTTCCAAACATGCCAGCAGCAGAGGAAGAGAAAGATCGTCCGGTGCTTCACGGGGACAGAGGAGGGGAGCGGGACATCCCATAGCGCCCTCACCGCGCCGGACGTCACCACGACACCTAGGCGGTTCCAGAGCACCGCCGCCGTGGGGCAGGAGAAGATGATGTGGTCCGTCGTCTCGTCATGGTGCCCATACAGCGAACAGTCCGCGCTCTCGAGGATGTTCTTCTGCTTCAGGTTGTGACGGCTTTGTACCCGGTCCTGCACAAGCAACCATACAAAGAATTGGACCCGTGGTGGAGCTTGGTTCTTCCACACAAATTTGGAAAACACGCACTCGTCAGTCGAGGAGAGGAATTTCAGCGCGTGGTAGAGTAGTGAGGTGCGCAGCTGCCCCCGAGGCCCTTGCAGCGTGCATCGTCTGATGACGTCCCCTTCCAGTAGGCGCACGGGGGTGACAAGGTGATTGTTGACGGTGAAAATCCGCCAAACTAGCCATGAGTTTACCTTCGGTGTTGGCATAAGTTTTATACCTTATCCATTAGTACTAACTCCCGTGGTAGAACAAGTTCACTTGTGCATGTGGGTTTTGGAGTTTAGTGTTTATGTAGGGTTTTAGCGTTGAAAGCAAGACTTCCGGGATAAGTTCATCAAGCACCTTGACAAGACCTTGAAGCCCCATATAAGTCATGAAATGAAGCAAACTTGACTCCAAGAAGCCAGGGACTTAACCCGAGAAGATGACAAACTCCGAGGACCTAACCAGAAAAGTGCTGAATCTTGCGGGACAAGGAGCTACGTCTAACTCGGAGAGAAATTGACGACAAGGGCCTACATGCAGAAGGGGGAAGGATCTAGAAGACTCGGGAACCGACGCCACGCGAAGGAGGCTGGGAACTGGGCCTGGATGGGCCCAAACTGGCCGGCCCAACCCAGTCCAGGGCCCATTTGCCCCCTCCTTTGACCTAGCCGCCATTCGGGCTATTTATAGCCCCGGGGTCGAGATCCACGCATCAATGAATTCGTCATCGGCCGCTGAGGAGCAGAGAAGAGAGGGACACCATCCCGGAGAGTAGAGGGTCGAGCTAGTTGACTAGGGTCTCCCTAGCCGACGTGGGAACCTTGCAAGGAAGAACACGTCGGAGTTCCCGGAGCTAGAACCAAGATCAAGGTAGGATCCCGGTGGTGATCTTGTTTATGAATCATTGTATTAGTTGAATTATCAAGTTGAATCTATTTCTAGTGATCAAGCGTTTCTTCGATGATTTCGTTTTTCGATCGGCTTTGCTTATTCTAGATCTATTCTCGAGATAGATCACATAGGGTGTTCTTGTAGGCTGCGGTGGCTAGAGGTACACGCCGGATCTTCCGAAAGAACTCGACTTGTCCTTGGACTCGCCCTAGACTACCCGCATGAATAGGAATACGTTGTGACAGAACGGGGGTTCCGAAAGGCGGGCGTTTTCGAAGTCGGACGGGAAACCACGATTTAAAGAGGCTTCTAATAAGATTCGATTTGCTACTTCTTCTCTTGCTTGGAACTTCAACAAAAGGCTTAACCCGATCTCTCTAGATCAGTTTATCTACCCTATCTATCTTTGTTAGCTCCGGTCTTTAATAGATTAGATTAGTTTTGTATTCTTTATCTAGATGCATTAGGGTTTCTCTTTACCGGAGATTGAAGTTGCTTGGCTTTACTAGATCATCTTTTGTGTCACACATTTGTTCCATGGATTCGATACCTTGGGTTCACCAGTCGAGGGAAGAAGGGTCCCTTGACTACGACGGGAGACTTGTCCGCTTACAAGTCTAAACGAACTTTGATACAAATATTAACCGTCAACAAGCCCCTTTTTCTGACGCCATTGCCGGGGAACAAGTGATCAAGATTTGATCTTTTATTGCTTTTTTGTGATTTTCAGTTTTCTTTTAGTTTTTCTTTTTGCATCTACTAAACTTTGATCATCCTCAAAATAAATCTAATTTAGTTTGTCTAACCCTAGTTTTCATAGATTTATTTTTACTTTCTAGTTTTTGCATATTTTGTTTATTGCTAACCCTAATAGGAGATGGACGGCTACCTCTCTAACAAACCCGATAATTTTATGGATGATCCAGAAAACTTTACAGGCTGAGGAGACGCGAAGCACATCAAGCTAAAAAGCTGGATTTTGTGGATTCGATGTCGGAGGACAAAGGATCGAAGGAATCTCCGAAGAATTCACCACCTCAAAGTCCTCGGGAGACTCGACTTCCACCGATGAGTGACCAACCGCAAGAGCGCAAGATTGAGGAGCTATGCACCCCGGACATCATCGACCTACCAATCTTGAATCTTGAGGAGATCGGAAGACCGTTCGAGATCAAGACCTCAACAATCCGCATGGTGCAACATTCACCCTTCACCGGTAAAGAGGATCCAAACCTTCACCTCCAAGCATTCATTCAACTATGTCAAACTTTCAACATGGATGGGGTGACTCAAGATCAAATGAGGGCAAGGCTTTTTCCGTTCTCGCTACTCGGGAAGGCTTTGCAATGGTTCCACTCTCAACCGGCGGAGACGATGCAAAATTGGATCACATTGATGAAGGCTTTCATGAAGAAATACTACTCGCCGGGTAAAACTCAAAGTTTGCGTAATAAGATTGTCACCTTTGTTCAATATCCTACGGAAACTATCTCGGAGGCATTCGAGCGCTTCAATGAGTACACTCGGGCGGTTCCACATCACAAGTTCCCGAATGAAGACCTCGTGCAAAAGTTCTATCAAGGACTCACCATGGCGCCAAGGACAATCATCGATGCATCGGCGGGAAGATCTATCATCGAGCTTACACCGACGGAAGCTTTCACTCTATTCAAGAAGGTCGCAGATAATGACACGTGGGCGTCATCCGGACGCCTACATCTGGTTCAACCCACGGGAAACGTCAAAGGAGTCTTGCAAGTGGAGAAGGAGAACATACTTGAAGGCAAGATTGATTCACTCATGAGGAGGTTGGAGAAGATGGAGATAGAAAAGAAAGAGGCTCAAGACTTGAAGGCCGCCGAAGCAAGATCCACATGCGAAGAATGCGGAGAGTACGGCCATGTCCACAAAGATTGTCCGGAGGAAGCCAAAGTGCTCGACTACATGAGGAAGGGAGAATTGCCGAGCTTCCGCTACGGGCAAGGTAGACCTCAATTTAATGCAAGCTCATCCATTCCGAATTCGATTCCGCTTCGTATACAATTGAAGGAATTCATGGACGAGCAAGCCAAGATCAACAAGGACACCGTCACCAAGTTCAAGACCATAGATAAGGTGATGGAGAACATCGATAGCAAAGTGACGGAGGTTGGGAGCTCCAACCATCAAGTGCTCAACATGATGAAGATGCTCGAGACGCAAGTGGGACAACTTGTCAGGCGCCTTACTAATGATGAAGGGAAGCTTCCGGGACAACTTAAAGGTCCCGAATCGGCGAAGGCCATTCAAACACGTTCGGGAAAGGAGACCGAAGATCCGGAACGTCCCGCGGGAGCAAGGAAGCCTAAACCATCCGCCGAGATGGAAGGAATTGCTAAGGAGAAGGTTACAGGGATCGTCACCGAAGAGCCCGAATCTGAGATGCCGGAAGAATACACGAAGATACCACAACTCAAGCCACGCTACTTCCGAGGTAAACTTGACAACCACTTTGAGAAGTTTGTGGAGGTTGTGCATAGACTTAGCATCAACATGCCATTATTTGATGCCCTACAAGTACCTACATATTCTCATTACTTTAAAGACATACTTTCAAATAAATATGAGATAGCAAAACTCGGGGTAGATCATGTCAAGATGTCCGAGGAGTGTAGTGCCGCTATTGCTAATGGGCTAGAGAAGCAAAAGGACCCCGGATGCCCTACAATTCCTTGTTCCGTTGGTTCATTCAATTTCGAGAAGGCGTTGTGCGACCTTAGAGCAAGTGTGAGCGTCATGCCAAGAGATGTGTTCGAGAAGCTACGCCTACTGTGGAGCCTACGAGTATGTGTTTGGAGTTGGGAGATAACTCCATTTGATATCCCTTGGGCATTGTCGAAGATGTACCCGTGAAGGTCGGGCACCACTTCATCCCCGTCGACTTCGTTGTGCTCGAGATGGGAGAGAGGGAGAAGCCACCGCTCAACCTTGGGAGGCCTTTCCTCAAGACCGTGGGAGCTACTATTGATGTTGGCAAGGGGGAGATCATGTTCGATATTAACGGAGAAAGGAGTTCCTTCAAGTTTCGACCACAACTCAAGGCATGCAATATGATTAAAGATGTTCCACCTCATCGTCGCGTTGTTAAGGAAGAACCAAGGAAGAAGGAAGGGTTGAAAAAGAAGAAAGAGCCAAAGAAGAAGGACGTGAAGAAAGTCAAGGAAGATGTTGCATCCGTCAAGACAAAGGAAGAAAAGCCGCCTGTGAAGACCAAAAAAATGACTAAGTCGGAAGACAAGCCCGTGCCCAAGATGGTGCGGAAGTGGGTACCCAAGATTGCAACGCCCGCAAAGAGCGTTGATTCGAAGTAATCAAGTGAAGAAGTCTAGCTATGGACTATAAACGAAGCGCTAGGCGGGAGGCAACCCGTTTCGTCGAGTCAAGAATAAGCTACCGGGAGGACAACCCGATTCCAGGTTTTTCGAGTTTTTTGAATAATTCAGTTTTGAATTTTATTACCCAAAGACATTAGACTTATAAGTGGCTGAACAATATTAGAGACATAATTCTTGGTTGAATATTTTGCTTGATCATAAACCCTTTACATGAACCCTCCTATGTGTGTGTTTGTTTCTTTTCGAGAAACCACAACCAAATAAATTCAGAACCTAACTCAACTATTCATCCTAGTTATGGTGTTGTGGTTGACCTGTTTTTCATGCTAAAAACACATGAGTAGAGCCACGACTTATACTTAGGTGTTAATTAAATTTCAGCACGTGGTAGGACTCGCGTGAACATAGAAACTAAACCTTTGGTTGGTTTAAAAATCTATATCCTTGGTTTCTCTAAGATTAGAACTTTTCTAAGCCTCATTTAATTTTATTTTATTCAAAATCTCTCTCATTTGGCCAAAATTAGAACCTAAACTTCTGCCCCCATGATCAAGCCGGGAAAAGTTTAATTTCAACCAATGAAGGCAAACTATACCGGTGAGACCGATATCAACGTAGTCGGAAAATATTTTTGACTTACACTTGTTTTTAATGGCTTAAAAACTTCTCTAAATTTATGTTTGAGCTCTTCCATAGCTCTGAAAATATTTTTAATTTTCGAAATTAGAGGAGTGCTTAGCCTTAAACATACTTAAAGGGAGGCAATCTAGTTAAAATTAATCATGCATGCACCATTGGATGCCCTTTCATCAACTTTCATCAAGACCACATGCAAAGGACAAGCATGGGTGGGCAGCAAGCATAACTTTGCAGGAAATTCATGGTGACAAGTGAAGCAAGTGGAGCAAGGGAGCATGGACATGACTCAAAGCATGAAGCATCAAGTGGAAGGACCAATAATGCAAGAAAAGGAGTGGACGAGAGCGTTTGGGCGGTGCAACTCATGGAGCACGCGGGCAAGGAGGTCACGGAGGAGAAATGATCGTGTTGGAAGAAAGCCGAGGCGGGGAGAGGCACGCGGCCACCCAGGCCGGTCGGCCCAGGCCGGCCGGCCTCCCCTACAAAAGGAGCCCCCCGGCTTCCGTCTTCTGCAGGCAAGCATCCCTCCCCTTCCTCAGTTTGCTCAAGTTTTTGTTCCCAGAACCACCGTAGACATAGCCAACCTTCCCAATCTTGATAGCTCAAATAATACACACCCTTAATCCACTCGAAGTCCACATTCCGAAGTAAGTTTTTAAGTACCTAGCTACCGGTTGCAACCCGGAATTTTAGTAGAGAGAAGAGTGCTGCAATCATGTGGAAGAAAACTACAAGTATCTTTACCAAGAAGAAGGGGTCATCATCATCCAAGCCATCTTCGACGACGTCTTCAAGGAGGCACTCGGTTTCCGAGTCTCCTCGGAGCATGGAGGAGGACACGGCACCGCCAAGGAGGAACGACACTCTCCTCCTCGGTGGCATGAGGGCAACAAGGAGCACGTCCATGAGGTTTACCGAACCTCAAGGGCGTACGGAGGAGTCGCCCGTCCCACTTCATTGATCGACCAGTTCATCCGCACCACCTCCATACACTCCACGGTATTCCACATATGGCTTCATCATATTGTCGGAGGAGGAGGTGAAGAAACTCTCGTCTTGAGAAGAGGCTTGTGGCAAACGTCGATTTCGACGATCAAGCACTCAACTATTTGGGTTTCGGCACAGACATATATTATATGTTGGGGCACCTTGGATGGGTGCAATTCTCCAACGAGGTGTCGGCAAACACCCACAAGGAGTTTTCCTTGGAAATCTTGATGACTATTGCGCCCATCCTTGATGAGGGGGTGCAAAGTTGATCATTCCGTTTGGAGGGAATCCAACAAGTGGTTCCCTACGAGTATGTTAGGGAGCTACTTGGGTTCCAAAAGGGAGCTCCGGAGAAAGTCGACGTGCCGGACGGCTTGTTAGATGGATTTTGGAATTTAATCTCCGGAGAAGCCCACCAACAACGCAATTCCATCCGCAACCCCATTATCCAAGTATTCCACTCTTGGATGCGCAAGAGGATTATGGGGAGGATGAGGGAGACAAAGGTGACCGACACGGAGTTGAATTGGCTCTACTCGGCTTTACTTGCCAAGCAGCCAATAGACCCCTCATACCTTATGATCAACCGATGGTGTTGCGAGGCAACATCAGGATCGGGAGATATTGGTTCGGGGTGCTACCTCTCTATGTCGGCCATCTCCTTAAGGCCGGGGATTACGAGGAATCCCGAACATCTATTACGTGGAACCCCTCTCGGTATTGAGTATTTGAAACAAGGGAAATATATTAGTGGAGATGAGAGAGGAGGCTTTCATGTGGCCAAGGTGAACCTACCCCTTCCGGACGCAAGGCTTAGGCTTTTCATTCAAGGGAAGGAGGATTGGTTGGAGGAGGGACTCCTTGTCCCGGCAAAGAAAAATAAAAGAGGAAGAATTGTACAGGAGGGATCTTCCTCCGCACAAGCGGGTGGTGCACAACCTAACTATGTGCCACCATTCGGAGGGATCCCTACTCCGCCCAGTTATTACGGAGGGCCACAAATGCAAGCATGGGGGCGTGGTGCACCGGTGCCCCACCAAATTATGTGGTGCCCAACATAACCTTCGCGGAGCCCTACTCACAATATCCCCAACCATAACAAAGCATGGCCATAATTGGAGGGTATGTTGCGAGAAACATGCAAAACATCGCAGCCATCCAATCTAACGCATCTCAACTTGGTGAGGGAAATGCAAATATTGCCTATGAGCTTGGACGCCTTCACCTAGTGCAGCCGGATCAATTTGTTGGAGGGGATGTCCAACCCTACTACGAGTAAGGGTACAACTACCAAGATTATCAACACCAACCACTGGCGGAGGATTAGGAAGAAGGAGGAACTTTAGTTTTCTTTTTCTTTTCCCTTTTTCTGTAATTTTCAGCTTTTGTTTGATTGTGTTTGCGTAATGTTTTCAGTTTCCATTTAAATTTCAGCAAGTGTGTTAGTTTATTTTCAGCATGTATTTCAGTTTGGTTTCATCATTAATAAAGACACCACCTTGTTTACATCATTGGAAAAGTTACAAAATTTGTTCCATGATGATATATGATTATAATTGCTGCTTTGTTTATCTTTGTAATTGATTTATGCATGTTAAAGCTAGTGCTCTCTTAAAATACGAGTCTGAATTTATCTAAATGATAGCTTAATCTTTAGCGGAGGCTATGATTAAAATGAAGACCCATAGTGTTTTATGTGCTCTCAAGTTATAGATAGAATAAAGATGGTTCTGCCCAAAAATATCGCTAACCTTGTTATGAATATCACTTGTGTGTTGCTCAACCTATCTAGAGCCTTATATATATTTGAGTGCATAAACCTTAGTGTACAAGATTTATTTTTGAGTGAGTTATTGCAGGCCATGATTTCTCTGGCCTGAGACTAAGAAGCTGGTCATTTCGTTTTTGTGTATCTATCTTTTTGCTAGCCTTTCATCTGTGCATTGTGTATCCCCGCATTGGAGATCTCACAAGCTTCGCCGGATATCCACCCTTAAAACCAAAAATCATCTTATGTGATTACCTCCTTGACCACAACCTATCGTTGAGGATGGATCATCAATTCAAGAAAGATTGCAAGATGGTGCCACGATTAAAGATCTCAAGTATCTCTCCAAAGGAAAAATATTTCCGGTACCTATCTTATCTATCACCTCTTTTCCCGAGGACGAGCAAACGTCTAAGCATCGGGGAGGAGGTAGGTATGATGTAATTTTAGAGTTCAAAGGGGAGCAAATAAAAAAATCAAAAGAAAGAAAGAAAGAAACAAAAATATATATGTGAGAAAAAGAGAAAAATAAATATATGAGTAAAAATAAAAATAAAGTGAACTCCCCGGTTCTCTAAAATGCATTAGGAATTTCAAGGCTTCAAGATTAAAAGATCCATACTCATTTTCCAACCACGTGCAATCCGATAGCGAGGACTTCCTTTGTGCCTCGGGATCACTCTTTGCCATTTGCACATGTCCACCTATCTCAAGTGTGTGTATTTTTCTCTTTCCCCTCCTTGATATAACAACATTTTCCAATGACCTTTTTGACGAGTCTCGGTAAGACCATGAGAAGCTTGTCTTGTTTTGACAACACCTCATTTATAAAATCTTGGTAGGACTAAACTTTCCCAAAAAGCTCCATATAAAGCCTACCACACATATACGTTATGAGAGGGAAAGGAGTAGAATATATAGGCTTGAGAGACAAGATGAGATGAGAGTTCATGAGCAATATGCAAGATGGTTTGTGAACATGGTTTAGCTCTTTTTCACCTAGTTCTTTAATTTCAAAATTTATGAGATCTATTTAAATTTTGGGAGCATGTTAATACTTGTGGGGTAAGCTTAATTAAGAATCTACCCTCCGTAGAGATGAAGGCTAGTACATTATGGAACTTTAATGAATTAAAATTTCGAGAGCATTATATTTTCTCATGTATGATCAAGTGCAAGGTTTAAACATTGATGGGCAACAATGATATCCATCGAAGGCTTACTCAAGGACGAGCAAGGTTTAAGCATGGGGGAGATGTTGACGGTGAAAATCCGTCAACCTAGCCATGAGTTTACCTTCGGTGTTGGCATAAGTTTATCCATTGGTACTAACCCTCGTGGTATAACAAGTTCACTTGTGCATGTCGGTTTTGGAGTTTAGTGTTTATGCAGGGTTTTAGCGTTGAAAGCAAGACTTCCGGGATAAGTTCATCAAGCACCTTGACAAGACCTTGAAGCCCCGTACAAGTCATGCAATGAAGCAAACTTGACTCCAAGAAGCCTGGGACTTAACTTGAGAAGATGACAAACTCCGAGGACCTAACCAGAAAAGTGCCGAATCTTGCGGGACAAGGAGCTACGTCCAACTCAGAGAGAAACTGACGACAAGGGCCTACATGCAGAAGGGGGAAGGATCTAGAAGACTCGGGAACCGACGCCACGCGAAGGAGGCCGGGAACTGGGCCTGGATGGGCCCAGGCCGGTCGGCCCAGGCCGGCCGGCCCAGCCCAGTCCAGGGCCCATTTGCCCCCTCCTTTGACCTAGCCACCATTCGGGCTATTTATAGCCCCGGGGTCGAGAGACACGCATCAATGAATTCGTCATCGGCCGCCGAGGAGCAGAGAAGAGAGGGACACCATCCCAGAGAGGAGAGAGTCGAGCTAGTTGACTAGGGTCTCCCTAGCCGACGTGGGAACCTTGCAAGGAAGACTACGTCAGAGTTCCTGGAGCTAGAAGCAAGATCAAGGTAGGATCCCGGTGGTGATCTTGTTTATGTATCATTGTATTAGTTGAACTGTCAAGTTGAATCTATTTCTAGCGATCAAGTGTTTCTTCGATGATTTCGTTTTTCGATCGGCTTTGCTTATTCTAGATCTATTCTCGAGATAGATCACATAGGGTGTTCTTGTAGCCGTGGTGGCTAGAGGTACACGCCGGATCTTCCTAAAGAACTCGACTTGTCCTTGGACTCGCCCTAGACTACCCGCATGAGTAGGAATACGTTGTGACAAAACGGGGTTCCGAAAGACGGGCGTTTTTGGAGTCGGATAGGAAACCACGATTTAAAGAGGCTTATAATAAGATTCAATTTGCTACTTCTTTTCTTGCTTGCAACTTCAACAAAAGGCTTAACCTAATCTCTCTAGATCGGTTTATCTACCCTATCTATCTTTGTTACCTCCGGTCTTTAGTAGATTAGATTAGTTTTGTGTTCTTTATCTAGATGCATTAGGGTTTCTCTTTACCGAAGATTGAAGTTGCTTGGCTTTACTAGATCATCTTTTGCGTCACACATTTATTCCACGGATTCGATACCTTGGGTTCACCACTCGAGGGAAGAAGGGTCCCTTGACTACGACGGGAGACTTGTCCGCTTGCAAGTCTAAACGAACTTTGATAAAACTATTAACCGTCAACAGTGATCTAGCGTGGCGCGCTCCACGGCGCCAGCGCTCGTCAGCCGAGGCTGTAGGAAGGCGTCGATGCCGTCGTGCAGGGCGGTAGCCACAGAGACACCGGGGACCGTGGCGTGGCTGTACAGCGCTGGTAGGCTCTCGGCGAGCGGACCGGATGCGAGCCACGAATCTTCCCAGAACGAAGTACTGACGCCGTTCTGCACTTCAACTGTAGTGATGGCTCTATAGAGAGGGAGCAGAGCGCGCAGGGAGTTCCAGTGGCTCGCGGCAACGTTACCCTCCAATGTTGCTAGGTTGATGTGTCGGCGCATCCATCGCGCCCATGCCGAGCCCGCTGGGGCGGACAGGCGGTGCAAGATCTTCAGGAGAAGGCACTGGTTCTGCAGTCCCAAGTCCTTCAGCCCTAGGCCGCCCTTGCCCTTCGGCGTGCAGACATTCTCTCACGCCACAAGGCACCGTGCCCCAGACGCCTTGTCTTCGCCAGTCCACAAGAATGCATGCCGCTTTGCGTCCAGGGCCTCAATGGCGCCCTTTGGGAGCTCGACAACATCAATGGCATAGATAAGCAGGTTTCCCAGCACGGCATCTGCGAGCACCACCCGGCCCATGGTACCTGTCCGCATGGTTGATGGCGGACATCAAGGTCGCCAAGCGAATCTTCTCCGTGGACATTGGGAGCCTAAGGTATTTCTGGGGGAAATCTTCCACCTGACATTGAAGAGACGCGATGCAGTGTTGCAGGGTGTCACTCACCACGTTCAGGGGGACAACCGTGCTCTTCTGGTAGTTGATCTTGAGATCAGTTGCAAGGGCGAAGGAATCCAGGAGCACGCGCAGGCGGTCGATGTCCCTCACGGTGGCTTCCATCACAATCAGTGTGTCGTCGGCATATTGCAGCATGGGGCAAGGATCAGCCGGCGACAGGGGGTGCCTCATCTCCCGGTCCTCTTGTATGAGTCGTTGAAGAACGTCGGCGACCAGCAAGAAGAGGTATGGCGAGAGGGGGTCCCCTTACAGCAAGTCGCGTCGGCACGCGAACCAGGGGCCGGGGCACCCGTTGACAAGGATCGTCGAGCGGGATGATTGGAGGAGGTCGGCGACCCAGTTGCACCACATGTCTGGGAAGCCCCTTGCACTGAGGATTGTCATCAGGCTGTCCTAGCACACCGTGTCAAAAGCTTTTGCGAAGTCGAGCTTGAAGATGAGTGTCGGGTCCTGGCATTTGTGTGCACACTAGATTAGTTCCAATGCGTGCACAAACGTCTCAGATATGCTTCTCCCCCGCAGGAAGCCAGTCTGGGTCATTGATCAGCGAAGGCAGCTGACGCTGCAGCCGTGTTGTAAGGATCTTTGAGGCGATCTTCACATCACAATTCTGGTGGCAGACAGGACGGTGAGCACCCACTATCGTGGCGCCAGGCGTCTTGGGGATGAGGATGACGTAGGAGAGGTTGACGCGCTCCAGATCGACTCTCCTGTCGTGGAAGCCGTCTAGGAATGCGAGCAGCCTGGGGGCTACAATGGTCCAAGCTGCCTTGTAGAAGCCAGGACCGAACCTGTCGGGCCCGGGCGCACTCGTCACGTTCATCACACGCACCGCCGCGCGCGCCTCCGCCGGTGTGAAAGCTTCGGCAAGTGGCGTGATGTCGGGACGAGGCACGCCGATGTAGAGGTCGGCGACATTGAAGTTTCAGCAGGGGCGGGGGCGCACCCAGCGAGCGCTCGAATTGCGCCGTGAGTGCCGCTGTCTTCACCGAGTGCGCGGTCATCAGATAGCCATCCACCTCGATGGCACGAATCTGGTTGTAGTGCATGCGGTGGCTGGATGATGCGGTCACATATGTTTTTGATGCTTAAAAACTCTTCTAAATATATGTGAACTCATTGCTAGATCTGAGTTTAATTTTATTTTTCAAAATTAGAGGAGTGCTTAGCATTAAAGCATGATTAGATGGAGGTAATTGAACTCACCTAACAACACATGCACCATGATGCACCACGGGAGGCTCCTCCATCATTTAAAATGAAGGCACATGCAAAGGACAAGCATGGGGGGCAGCCAAGGCTTTATTTTGCAGGATTCCCATGGAGGCATGTGAGGCAAGGAGGCATGGAAGTGACTCAAAGCAAAGCAATCAAGTGGGAGACTCAATCATGGAAGCAAAGGAGTGGATGAGAGAGTTTGGATGGTGCAACCCTGTGGAGCACGCAGACACAAAGCAACAAAGGAGGATGAAGTGCACTGGAGAAAAACGGATCTAGGAAGAGCAGCAGGTGATCCAGGCCAGTCGACCCAGGCCGGCCGGCCTCACCCCCCATCTAAGCCTCTGGTGCTCCCCTTCGACAGGTAAGTCCCTCGTCCAACTCTTAGTTTGTGTTCTTGAGCTCTAAGTTCAAAACCTCCAGAAACCTTGCATTCCATTTCTAGCTTCAATTCATCCACCAAAACCACCAAAAATCCACTAAAATTCCACCCTTCCACATACTTTCTTTATGTGCCTTGCTACCGGCTCATAACCCAGATATACTTGTGAGAGTGAGTGAAATAAACATGTGGAAGGAAGACTCAAACTTCCTCTCCAAGAAGAAGGGTTCGCCATTGTCGAAGGCTCCATCAACATGTTCTTCGAGGAGGCACTCGATATCCGAGTCTCCCCAGAGCATGGAGGAGGACACGGCACCTCTGAGGAACCACACGAAGCTCGTCTATGCGGTTCACCGAACCCCATGGACGCAGAGAGGAGTCGCCTGTCCGACCTTGTCGTTCGACACGATCATCCGCTCCACCTCCATACGTGATATGCAAAAGGATTTTGGGGAGGATTAAAGAGACCAAAATCAATGACATGGAGTTGAATTGGGTTTAATTACTCGCTTAGATTGTTGGGCAGCCAATTGACCCCTCATACCTTATGATCAACTGGTGGTGTTGCAAAGCAATATTGGGATCCGGAGATATTGGTTCGGGGTGTTACCTCTCCATTTTGGCCATCTCATTAAGGCCGAGAATTACAAGGAACCCAAAATATCTCCTCCCAGGGACTTCCCTAGGATTTGAATATATGAAGCGAGGAAAATATATAAGTGGAGATGAGAGAAAAAGTTTCAAAGTGGCCAAAGTTAATTTACCCTACCGGATGCAAGGATGAAATTATTTTTGAGGGGAAAGAAGATTGGTTAGAGGAAGGACTTCTTGTGCCGGCAAAGAAGAACAAAAGAGGAAGGATTATAGACGAAGGACCTTCCGCAGCCCAAGAAGAAGAAGGTGCTTCCCAAGATTATGTGCCACCATATGGAGGAATTTCGATTCCGCCGAGACACTACGGAGGTGTACCAATGCAAGCATGGGGGGAGTGGTGCAGTCGTGCCCCCACCAACTCACTTGACGATACCCAATATAGCCTTTGCGGATCAGTATGCACACCTTCCTCGACCACAACAAAGTGTGGCCATCTTTGGAGAATACGCTGCAAGGAACATGCAAAATATTGCAGCCATCCAATCTAATGCAAATCAAATGGGTGAAGGGGACGCGAACATCGCTTTTGAGCTAGGCCGCTTTCACCTAGCACCACCGGAGCAATTCATAGGAGGAGCGGTGCAATCTTATTATGAGCAGGGATGCAATAACCAAGATTACCAATACCAACCGCCAACGGAAGATTAAAGAGAGGAGAAGCTAGTTTCTTTTTCTTTGGTTGAATTTTCCTTTTCCTTTTCTTTATTTTTCAGCTTGAGTGTGTCTATGTATGTGCAGTATTTTCTGTTTTTATTTATTTTTAGTATGTGTGCTAGTTTCTATTTCATCATAAATAATATCACCACCATGTTTTTACCTTTGGCAAAGATAGAAAGTTTGTGCCATGTTGATATATGATGATAGTTGCCGCTTTGCTTATCTTTGTACTTGTTTTATGCATCATTAAGCTAATGCTCTCTTAAAATACTAATTTGAAAATAATCTAAATGCTTCCTTAATCCGTTGCGGAGGTTATGATAAAAATAAGACCTATAGTTTTTCTTATGCTCTCAGTCTTTGGATGGGTTAAAGATGATTTATTTTTTCTTAAAAGTAATGCTAACCTTGTCATTGATACCACTTGCATGTTGCTCTACCTATCCAAATCATTATATTTATTTGAGTGCAAAAACTTAGTATACAAGATTTATTTTTGGGTGAATTAATTCAGGGCTCTTGATTTCTCTATCCCGAACTAAGAAGCTGGTCATTCCGTTTTTGCGTACCTATCTTATTGCTAGCCTTTCTATCCGTGCATTGTGTATCTCCACATCGGAAATCTCACAAACCTTACCAGATATCCACCCTTTAAACCAAAAATATCATCTTTGTGTTTACCTCCTAGACCACAACCTATCATTTGCGTATGGATCGTCAACTCGAGGAAGATCGTAAGATGGTGCCGAGATTGAAGATTTCAAGTATCTCTCCAAAGGAAAAATATATCCGGTACCTACCTTATCTCTATCACCTCTTTTCCCGAGGATGAGCAAACATTTGAGCATGGGGGAGGAGGTACGTACAATGCAATTTAGAGTTCAATGGGAGTAATAAAAAAATGTGTATAAAGAAAAAACAATAAAAAGAGAAAAGGAAAAAGAGATAAAGAAAAAATATGTATGAGAAAAAATATGAGTATGTATAAAAATAAAGTGAACTTCCCGGTTCTCTAAATGCATTAGGAATTTCAAAAAGCTTCAAGATCAAGATCCAAACTCATCTTTCCAACCATGTGCAATCCGATAACGAGGACTTCCTTTGTGCCTCGGGATCACTCTTTGCCATTTGCACATGTCCACCTATCTCAAAGTGTGTGTATTTTTCTCTCCTCTCCTTGAATCAACATTATTTTCCAATGACCTTTTTGACGAGTCTCGGTAAGAAGAAGCTTGTCTTGTTTTGGTAATATCTCAATAATAATATCTTGGCAGGACTAAACTTTTCCCCAAAAGCTCTATATAAAGCCTACCACATATATCTGTTTTTGAGAGGGGAAAGGAGTAGAACAAATAGGCTTGAGAGACAAGATGAGATGAGAGTTCATGAGCAAGATGCAAGGTGGTTTACATTTTTGAACTTGGTTTAGCTTTTTTTTCTTCTCATTCTTTATTTCAAAATTTCATAGATCCATTTGAATTTTGGGAGCATGATTAATTACTTGTGGGAACTGCTTAATTAATATCCACCCTCCGTAGGGATGAAGGCTAGTACAATATGGAACTTTAACAAATTAAAATTTTGAGAGCATTATGTTTTCTCGCGTATAATCAAGTGTAGGGTTTGA
This sequence comes from Cenchrus americanus, assembly GCA_947561735.1. NCBI lineage: Eukaryota > Viridiplantae > Streptophyta > Magnoliopsida > Poales > Poaceae > Cenchrus > Cenchrus americanus. Next base: position 251,645,571 of record OX387239.1, on the reverse strand, counting down.
GCAATGAAGGGCAACACTGATATCCATCAAAGGCTTACTCGAGGAAGTGCAAGGTTTAAGCATGGGAGAGTTTTTGACGGTGAATTTCCGTCAACCTAGCCATGAGTTTACCTTCGGTGTTGGCATCAATTTAATATCTTATCCATTGGTACAAACCCCCTTGATATAACAAGTTCGCTCTTGCATGTCATTTTTGGAGTTTATTGTTTATGCAGGATTTTAGTGCTAAATGTAAGACTTCCGGGTAAAGTTCATCAAGCACCTCGTGAGAAGACCATGAAGCTCAGTACAAGTGAAGTTATGAAATGAACATGACTCCAAGAGGCCCAATGACTGAATCATGAAAGCAAAAAACTCCGAGGACCTAGACAGAAATGTTGAAGCTTGCGCGTCAAGAAGCCCTATCCAAACTGCAGAGAAACTGACACCAAGGGCCCACATACAGAAGGGTGAAGGTTTCAGAAGACACGAGAAGCAGCACCGACGAAGGAGGCCGCGAACTGGGCTAGGAAGGGCCCATGCCGGTCGGCCCAGGCCAACCGGCTGTTGACGGTGTATTTTGGTGCACCTAGCATGTTCATTACACTTTGGTTTGGATTTGATTATGGAACTAACCCGCCACTAGGCACACTAATCATATAACAAGTTCATCTTTGTGCATGCATTTGGAAGTGTTGTGTTTATGTAGGAAAACATGGACATAAAGGACGGATTCGCAACAAGTTCAAAGGAGCATTCATGGAGTCTTGCTCGTGTTCATGAGCTTGCTGAAATCACTTCCAATGGTGGCGAGGACCGAAGTGCTACGAGGAACACCCCCAGGGATTGAGGCTTAAAAGATCAAACTTCATGCAAAGAGAGCCTCCATCTTGATCGCGAGGATAACAGCGTCAAAATCATGCAAGTGGAGGGGGCAAAGTAGATAAGTGCACGAGGACCCACGGAGAAAAAAGGGGCGACCGAACCGGGCCGGGTGGGCACGGGCCGGCCGGCCCCGTGCGGGCCGGCCCGGCCCACTTCGGGCACCGGTTCGGTCCCGTCTTCCTTGCCCTCGAAGGATCTTCGACCCTAAAACCCCCGACGCGCCGCCAACACGAAAGGAGGAGTTATTCGCACCGAAGGCCATCCACAAGCTAGAGAGAGAGCGAGGAGGATCTCCGGCGGGAGATCAACCACCTCGAAGGAAGCACCCTCTCGTGGAGAGAAGGAAGACACGGCGGAAGGGAAACCATGATCAACGGTGCCATGATCAGCACCTTGATGGGGTAATCTTCTCATTCGTCCATGGGTTGTAATCGATCTTGAGATGTAATCGCACTTTGTCGGATTATCTATCTATCATCTTGTGTTGAATATACTTTAATGCTTAAGGCTTGCAACCATGCCGTAAAGGGAGTATAGGCCTCAATGCTTCCTTGGATCCATTCAATACGTCGTGGCCATCAAAGGTCTAGTCATGAATACCTTCGCGTAGTGACAGTACGAGAGGAGGGAAAGGGCGAAACCGTGGTCACATCCCCGATAGATTAGATTGGTTTTCATGTCTTTAAGCGATTGCATGCTCTAGTATCGTAGACCCGTGGGCGAGTGTCTTCTATCTTGATCGTTTATTATTCTCTCTAGTGTAGTTAGGTTGTTTTCTAGTATAATAGTAGTTAGGGTTTTAGTAGCTAGTGTGTCGTTGTTGATCGAACGCTTGTAATCCCCTTGCTCCGCGGATTGACAAGAACCTTGGGAATCCCGTGGTGAAAAAGGTGTGGGGTCCGTACGCTTGCGGATCGTAGAGGGATACGTCTTTTATCCGTCAACAAGCCCCTTTTTCTCGGCGCGATTCTTGGGAGCAAGTTAGTTTACATCGTTTGATTTGCATCTAACTTAGTTTTATATTTTAGTTTATCTTTTATTTGCTATATCTAACATATATTATCTAGAAAAACACTTGTTTCGTTTTTGTTTTTGTTTTTATCTTATTGTCTAGATGGAGTTCGTTAATCAACCCGTGGAAGAACCGGAGAAATCATTAAGGGATTACGCTAGCCCTCGATGTGAAGACATAAAAGTACAAGAGTCGGATTCGAAGCTCGAAGCGACCAAGTATGAAATTAAATCCAAGATCATCAAGATGGTGGCGGAAAACCCATTTGAAGGGATGGTTACGGAGAACCCATATAGACACATAAGGGATTTCACGACAATATGCAACACGGTGCGTCAAGAAGGAGTTCCCGATGAATGGTTCAAATGGAATCTCTTTCCCTACTCACTTGCCGGCAAAGCAAAGACATGGTATTCGGTTGCGTCCTTTGAAGTTGAAGGCAATTGGAACAAGTTGACAAAGAAGTTTTGCGAGAAGTTCTTTCCAATTAGCAAGGTTCAACATCTAAGGAGGCAAGTGATCACTTTTATGCAAGGAGAAGAGGAAGGGATAGACCAAGCCTGGGATAGGTTTAATGAATTAATCGAACAAGGACCAAAACTCGGCTTCACCGGTGACGTACTCTTGCATACATTTTTCTTTTCCCTAACCCCTAGTTGCATGCGACACGTCGAAATGTGTGCAGGTGGGGATCTCATGGAGAAAACACTCACGGAAGCCGCCCAACTTCTACAAAAAGTTAGTAAAGCGGCTGCCATGCGAAGAGATTGGGAAACAAGACTTACGGAAGAGCCGGAATTCAATTCAAGGAAGAAGAAGCTTGCTGATTTTTCTAAAGAGGCAACCCCGGTAGTCACAAAAGAGGAACCAATCATGGAAAAGCTCGAACAAGAACACATCAAGTCAAGAACTACACCAAACGTCGACTTCGCCGCACCAAGTGAGATGAACAAAAGAAGCATGTCAAGCGCGAAGCCACTAAGGGAGTTCGAACCAATGGATTGGGTTCCTATTGATTACGGAGAATTATTCGACAAGAGAAGACCGTTCCCTAATCAAAAGGGGATGGCAAGAGCATTGGAAGTGGATTTCCCACCGGAGAAGAAAGCTGAAAATTCATACGACCTCGAAACCACCGGTGAGATTTTTGAAAAGCTCTTTGGAGATGACGTGGTGGATCCGGAACATATTGCCGAGGTGAAGAGAATCATGGGGATCAAGCCCGAAGCATCACCATACGCTCGCCTCGCTGAAATTTACTCGATAGGATCCGAAGAAGAAGAGAAGATGACGCCGCACTTGAGTTGCGAGATCAACGGAGTTCAATGCAAAGCTTTATGCGACATCGGAGCCCAAGTAAGTGTTCTATCTTCTAAAATTTACGATAAAGTTCAATTCCACAACCTAGACTTAGCTCCAACATCAACGAAATTAATTATGGGAGATGGTAGAACTATCAAACCTCTAGGTATTGCTTGCAACATGAAAGTAAAAATTTCTAGAAACTATATACCAACCGATTTCTTTGTTATTAATGCTTACCATAGTAATTCTGATCATATAATCTTAGGTAGGCCTTTTCTTAAGTTGGTTGATGCCGTGTTAGATGCCGGAGAAGGCAAAGTAACAATGAACCTTAATGGAACAAAGTACACATATAACTTTCTTCGTGCTTCTAAACACCTTACACCTTTTCCTCCCGACGATGAAGAAGTAGAAGACATAGATAGTCTTTGTTTTGTTGAAACCCTTAGAGACCCGCTGCAAAGAGCGATGGAAAATCAAATTAGCAATCAACAAGATGAAGAGCTAGAAGAAGCAACAAAAGGCTTAGAGCCGCATGATGGTAGTGTGGAGGAAGAGAAGTTCGAAGACATAGGAGAAATCAAACCCGAGGAGCCACAAGTTCCCGAGGTAGACCTTAAACCTTTGCCCAAGGGATTAAAATATGAATTTTTGGGCCCAGACAAAACTTATCCAGTCATTGTGAGCAACGAGTTGAGTCCCGAAGAAAATGAAGCGTTGCTGATTTTATTAAAAAAACATAGGAAGGTGATTGGATATTCAATTAATGATCTCAAAGGTATTAGCCCAGCCTTTTGCACTCATCGTATACCAATGGAAGACCAATGTAAACCTGTAGTGGACCACCAAAGGAGGCTAACCCATGCCATGCGAGAGGTAGTAAAGAAAGAGGTTATCAAGTTACTTGATGCCGGAATCATCTACCCGGTTCCGCATAGCGAATGGGTGAGCCCGGTACATTGTGTACCGAAGAAAGGAGGTTTGACCGTGGTGAAGAATGAGAAGAATGAATTGATACCGCAGAGAACCGTGACCGGGTGGCGGATGTGTATCGATTACCGTAAGCTTAACAAAGCGACGAAGAAAGATCACTTCCCCCTACCGTTCATAGACGAGATGCTCGAGAGGTTAGCAAACCATGCTTATTTTTGCTTTCTCGATGGATACTCGGGGTTCATGCAATTTCCCATTCACCGGAAGATCAACATAAGACAACGTTTACGTGTCCTTACGGAACGTTTGCATATAGGAGGATGCCCTTCGGCCTATGCAACGCTCCGGCCTCTTTTCAACGTTGCATGATGGCCGTGTTTTCGGAATTCATCGAAGAAATTGTTGAAGTGTTTATGGATGATTTTTCCGTTTACGGGAAGACGTTCATGGATTGCTTAGCAAACTTAGAAAAGGTCCTTACAAGGTGTGCGGAGGTAGATTTGGTTCTAAATTGGGAAAAGTGCCACTTCATGGTTAAGCAAGGCATAGTGCTCGGACATGTTATATCCGAGAGAGGAATTGAAGTGGACAAGGCTAAGGTAGAGACGGTTGAGCAACTACCACCTCCTACGGATGTTAAGTCCTTAAGGAGCTTTCTAGGCCATGCCGGATTCTATAGAAGATTTATAAAGTACTTCTCGAAGATCACTAAGCCTTTAACGCACCTTCTTCAAAAGGATGTGGCTTTCGACTTTGATGAGAAGTGTCTAGCGGCATTCGGACCTTGAAAATGCGTTGGTAAGTGCTCCCATCATCCAACCTCCGGATTGGAGCCAACCTTTCGAGATCATGTGTGACGCAAGTGACTACGCCGTAGGCGCGCCTTGGGACAAAGAAAGGAAGGCCGAGTTCACGCCGTTTACTACGCTAGCAAAACTCTTAGTGGGGCACAATTAAATTACGCCACTACGGAAAAAGAGTTGCTAGCGGTGGTATTCGCTTTCGAAAAATTCAGATCTTACATCGTGAACTCGAAAGTCATTGTTTACACCGATCACGCGGCCATCAAGTATCTCTTGGCTAAGAAGGAAGCTAAACCACGTTTGATTCGTTGGATCCTTCTTCTCCAAGAGTTTGATGTTGAAATTCGTGATAAAAAGGGGGTGGAGAATGTTGTGGCCGATCATTTGTCTAGGATGAATCGTGGACAAGATGATAAAGAGCCCATAGAAGATAAGATGAGAGATGACCACCTCTATAGAGTGCTTGATAAAGACACTTGGATGATCGACATCATTCGAGCAATTCGAAAGATGCCCCTTGATCATCTAGACAAAAACACTCAAAGGAGGATAATTTCCGAAAGTAAGAAATATTTTTGGGATGCACCATACCTCTTCAAACTTGGCAATGATGGAGTGATGAGAAGATGTGTGCCAAGATAAGAGAGGCTTGAGATTCTAAGGAAGTGCCACTCGGCGGAGTACGGTGGACACTATAGCCATTTTCGAACCAAAGCAAAAGTATGGTCAAGCGGATTCTATTGGCCGGAGATGCATGAAGATACTAAACGATATGTTGCATCATGCCCCGAATGCCAAAGAACCGGAAACATCTCTCAAAGAAATTCTATGCCTTTGAAATACAACTTGCAAATCGACATATTCGATGTATGGGGCATAGACTTCATGGGGCCTTTTAAAAACTCATTTGGATTCGAGTATATACTTGTTATGGTTGATTATGTATCCAAGTGGGTAGAGGCTATACCATGTCGTAAAGCTTCCACGGAGGAGTCCATTACTATGATCAAGAACGTGATTTTTCCCCGTTTCGGTACACCGAGAATCTTGATAAGTGATGGAGGAACTCATTTTACCGGGAAGAACTTCAAAAGGTGCTTGTCCAAGTTGGGAATTGAGCATAGGGTCTCCACGGCCTATCACCCACAAACCAACGGACAAGTAGAGACGTCAAATAGGCAATTAAAAAGCATACTTAACAAGACCATAGAGAAGGGAGGCAAGGATTGGTCAAAGAAATTAGATGGAGCTTTATGGGCTTATCGAACGGCGTTTAAAACACCGATAGGTATGACCCCTTATCAATTCGTCTATGGAAAAGCTTGCCACCTTCCGGTTGAGTTGGAACATAAAGCCTATTGGGCGATTAAAGAGATGAACCTTGATCTCGATGCCGCGGTGGTGAAACGAAGAATTCAAATACGCTAGAGGAGTTGAGGTTGAAAGCATATGAAAACGCAAGCATATACAAAGAGAGAATCAAAAGGTGGTATGATAAAAGATTGAAGAAAAAAGAATTTAAAGAAGGAGATAAGGTCCTCCTCTACAATTCGAGGTTTAAAACCTTCGGAAAGGGGAAATTGCAAAGCAAGTGGGACGGACCTTATGTTGTGCATTCGGTGTTCTCCAACGGAGCGGTAACCATTATGGATATAAACGGCGATCAATTTGTGGTGAATGGTCAGCGGCTTAAGGTTTACTACGAACCCGATGTCGTCCCCCTTCACCATGTTGACGTTTTCACCATGGAGGAAGAGCCCGAACGTCCCGCCTAGGACGAGAAACAAGGCATCAACTTCTGTAAATAATTTTTCTTTTAGCTTTCTGGAGTTTTTCGCGAAGATTTACTGGGCCAACTTTTTCCCATGGGCTAAGGAAGAAAAAAAAGAGGGCGGTGTGCAAAAAACCGGACCGGCCCGGCCCCCAAGGCAGGGTGGGCCGGCCGGCCCGGCGGACCGGCCCGGGGGTGGCCCGACGCCCGATGACCCCGAATTTCGCCCGAATTGCTCCTTTTTGACTTCCTTGTTTGGTCGGAAAATTTTAAGGGAAGTGTAAAAAAGGAAAATAAGGTTTCCGCAGCTTTCCTCTCGGGACTATTTATTTGGCCGAATTGGGAGCTCGAGAATCAAACCTTTCAAGCAATGTGTTGCACCCTTGTAGCGACCATTGAGCCTCCAAAAAGCTTAGAGTTGAAGCTAGAAGCCAAGAAGCCATCGATGGAGGAGGCGATGCGATGCGAGCTCAAGCTACCCGTCAAGAGGACCGCACGTATCCGTTGCGGAGGACGTGTCCCGACCGGAGCTCTCGCATCTCGCAACCCCGTCGAAGGAGAGAAGGTCCCTACACCCGTCCGAAGGTCAGCACGCCTCCAAGGCATCAAGCGCAAGGATTACAAGGAGGTGTCGCCAGAGCCTAAGGATTATGGGGATAGCGACTACTCCGACGATCGTAGCCCGAGCTCGTGGGCGGCCGCCGGTAGAGACGACGATGATTGGGATGAGCAGCCCAATGAATGGACTCCCGAAGGCCCCAACGGCAACGGCAACGGCGGTGGTGAAGGCAACAACAATGGAGGTGGCGACGACGGTGGTGACAACGGTGGAGATTATGGCGACGACGACCCCTTCGGATTGCATCCGGTGTGCTGTCGAGTTTGCCGTCAATCCATCGCGGATCTCTACACGTCGGCCGACGAATGTCTCCAAGCCATGGAAGCGATGAAGCGGCGTATGGAGGACTTGGAGCGCGTAGTTGAAGATGACTACAAGTTCCTTAACCGTAACGTGCGCAAACTTTTCGGCATGGTTGGAAACATGAGAGGCAAGTGGTGCAAAACTTGCTTGAAGTACCACTAGATCTAGTTTTCCCCTTAGGATTTTTGTAAGATACGACGAGGACGTCGTATGTTTTAAGTGTGGGGGAGAGCTAGCTCGCTAGCCTTAGCTTTTGAACTTCAAGTTTAGGTTCGATTTAATCTTCGTGTGAGAGTCTTAGTGTTTTAATGAGTCTTTAGTTTTTGAGTCTGTTTTAAAATTTTTGCAAGTGTCTTAATTTAGTGTTGAGTCAAGAAAACCAAATAAAAAGAGTCTTTATATATATCTTTGCGTTCTATGTATTGTTTATCTTTATTTACTTGTTTGTTTAATCTTCGATTCTTGATATATGAACACAAGTATGTGGTTTGAAAAACGTTTACCGTGGTGCTTAGTGGAATCGCTACTACTTAAAGTACCCATACCGCACTTCGATCTTGAGCTTCACATGTTAGTTGTGCTATGTTCGATGCTAAAAATTGGAGGATTTCAGTTCTGAAAATTATTTTAAAACCCTTGTAATAAAGGTTAGCAAAACCTCTTTTTCCAAGTTGAGAGTAAGAAAAAAATTCCTATCCAAAGCCAAGTTTATTTTTTTCGCTCCACCATAAGTGTGATGAGCACGATGAGTTAGGCTAGGACCCTTCTCTCTTGGTGAGTTTTAATTTCAAGCAATGATCATGTCCTTGTGCTTATCTTTTGTTGCTAGCCTCGTCATATATTCAGTCCATGACTTTCACAACGAAAGTCATGAGTATCGCTGGATTCCATACCCAACCCTATATATCTCTTTTGTACATCGTATTCCTTGAACACAACCTATTTTCAAAGTTTCGTCTCGTCTCTAGCATGATTTAATTAAAAATTTCAGATTGTATGCGTGCGAGGAAAGAGAGAATTGAAAGCTTTGAAAAAGTTGTCAAGAGAGAGAAAAATAAAGAGAAAAAGTATGTGTATGGAAAAGAAAGAAAGAAAGAAAAATCATATGTGAATGAAAGAAGAAAAAGAAAAAGAGAGAAAGATGAGTTAGCAATGAAGATATGAGAGGGATGGATCAAGTGAAAGAAAAGAAAAATAATAAAGTGTAAGGAAGGATGTCACGTTGATTGTGAGACGAAACTTTTACTCTATTTCCAACCATGTGCAATCCGACAACGAGGACATCATCGGTGCCTTGTAGTCACAATTTTCTTTTGCCCTTGCACATGTCCACCATTCTAAATCTTCTCATCCTTGATATCCCTACATATGGTTAATCTCATGATCATTGGCTTTGAAAGGTAGACAACCATTAGAGGAAGTTCTTAGTTTGACAATACTTGTGTTGATTGCGCTAGCCTTACCTATAGCTCCACTTTTACACGATATATGAGAGATTAATGGGAGGTGAGAGTTTTATAAAATTGGTTAGGATAGCCACATCATATGAGTGACTTGAGAGAGCTTGGAGAAAGGTTTTTGTCTAATACTTGTTGCAGGAATTTTTGTTTTGAAAACCATAAAAAAAACCCTCCGATGGAAGCAAAGGAGTAAGCATGGCTGAAATTGAAGACTTCGAGTGAAGAGTTTGAGTTGTGGGGTAAATCTTGACGTGGTAAAAATTCTAAACGCCCATGTTTATGTTTGATTATCATTACTTTGTGTTTATGTATTAAAGATGAAGGGATTAACTAACTTGTGAAGGAGGATTAATGATACACGATTACACACCTTGGACGAAATTCTTTTACGAGTACTTGCTCGAGGACGAGCAAGAGCTAAGTGTGGGGGAGATGTTGACGGTGTATTTTGGTGCACCTAGCATGTTCATTACACTTTGGTTTGGATTTGATTATGGAACTAACCCGCCACTAGGCACACTAATCATATAACAAGTTCATCTTTGTGCATGCATTTGGAAGTGTTGTGTTTATGTAGGAAAACATGGACATAAAGGACGGATTCGCAACAAGTTCAAAGGAGCATTCATGGAGTCTTGTTCGTGTTCATGAGCTTGCTGAAATCACTTCCAATGGTGGCGAGGACCGAAGTGCTACGAGGAACACCCCCAGGGATTGAGGCGTCAAAGATCAAACTTCATGCAAAGAGAACCTCCATCATGATCGCGAGGATAACAGCGTCAAAATCATGCAAGTGGAGGGGGCAAAGTAGATAAGTGCACGAGGACCCACAGAGCAAAAAGGGGCGACCGAACCGGGCCAAATTGGGCCTGGGCCGGCCGGCCCAGGCGGGCCGGCCCAGCCCACTTCGGCACCGGTTCGGTCCCGTCTTCCTTGCCCTCGAAGGATCTTCAACCCTAAAACCCCCGACGCGCCGCCAACACAGAAAGGAGGAGTTATTCGCACCAGAAGGCCATCCACAAGCTAGAGAGAGAGGAGGAGGATCTCCGGCGGGAGATCAACCACCTCGAAGGAAGCACCCTCTCGTGGAGAGAAGGAAGACACCGGCGGAAGGGAAACCATGATCAACGGTGCCATGATAAGCACCTTGATGGGGTAATCTTCTAATTCGTCCATGGGTTGTAATGGATCTTGAGATGTAATCGCACTTTGTCGGATTATCTATCTATCATCTTGTGTTGAATATACTTTAATGCTTAAGGCTTGCAACCATGCCGTAAAGGGAGTATAGGCCTCAATGCTTCCTTGGATCCATTCAATACGCCGTGGCCATCAAAGGTCTAGTCATGAATACCTTCGCGTAGTGACAGTACGAGAGGAGGGAAAGGGCGAAACCGTGGTCACATCCCCGATAGATTAGATTGGTTTTCATGTCTTTAAGCGATTGCATGCTCTAGTATCGTAGACCCGTGGGCGAGTGTCTTCTATCTTGATCGTTTATCATTCTCTCTAGTGTAGTTTGGTTGTTTTCTATTATAATAGTAGTTAGGGTTTTAGTAGCTAGTGTGTCGTTGTTGATCGAACGCTTGTAATCCCCTTGCTCCGCGGATTGACAAGAACCTTGGGAATCCCGTGGTGAAAAAGGTGTGGGGTCCGTACGCTTGCGGATCGTAGAGGGATACGTCTTTTATCCGTCAACACCGGCCCAACCCATTCTTGGGTCCATTTGTCGCCCTCTTTGACCAAGATGACCCTCGAACTATTTATAGTCCCCCACCAAGAGCCACACAGGAATTCATTCACCATTCGCCACCGAGGAGAAGAGAAGAGAGGGCCACCATTTTGGAGAGGAGAGGGTCAAGATAGTTGACTAGGGTTTCCCTAGTCGGTGTGGGAACCTTGCACGGAAGACCACATCTGAGTTCCAGGAGCTAGGAGCAATATCAAGGTAGGATCCCGGTGGTGATCTTGTCCATGTATCATTTGTTATGTTGAATTATCAAATTGCAATCCGATCCTGAGCGATCAAGTGCTTTCTCTACAACTTTGTCTTCCTTTAGGTTTTGTTCCTCCCCGGTCTATTATCAAGATAGATTGTATAGAGTGTTCTTGTAGTCGTGGTGGCTATAGGTGCATTCCTGACCTACCAAATGTTTTCATCTTGTCCTTTGGACTTGCCATAGGATAACCCGCACGAATAGGGGCGCATCGTGACAGGACGGAGGTTCCAAAAGGCGGGCGTCTTCGGAGTTGGAACGAAGCCATGGTTTAAAGAAGCTTCTTATGAGATTCAATTGGCTATCTTCTTCTCTGTTTGGAACTTCAACAAGAGCTCGATCCAATCTCTCTCGATTGGTTTTACCTCCCCCTCTCTATCTCTTGCTACCTCTGATGTTTCTTAGATTAGATGAGTTTTTGATGTTTTCATATATTATATGCAAAAGCAACATCCTTTCGAAGATTAAGTGTTCTTGGATTTATTAGATAGATTCTTGCATCACACATTGTCCAAAGATTTGATACCTTGGGTTCACACTTAAGGGAAGAAGGGTCCCTTGACTACGGCGGAGGATTTGTACGCTTGCAATCCAAACAAACATTGATACACATATAGACCGTCAACAAACGGCGAACCTTCACCTTCCATCAGGCTTGTAGTATGCCTAACATGAGCCATTGAAATAAAATCTAGTTCAAATTGATCGTATCAAAAGTATATATTCGGCATCAGTTTCGCAGGGATAAGACTAACCTTTTCGTGTGAGACAGTCGTTGTTCGAAATGCTTCCAATTCGAGAGCTCAGCAAGGGTGCAAAATTTCAAAAACTAAGAGAGCGGTGAAAGTGACAGGAGGCCGAATTCACTACTGGTGCCCTCTATTTATAGGAAGGGGAAAAGCAACAGCCCGCTCATCAAGCCCAACGGTAAAAAATAAGGGCAAAAGCATAACTTACCAAGGATTTAGTAGCACCAACAGTATGGAAGGCATTTTCTTTGCCTCGATTCTCGAATATTTTGTGTCAGGGGCTCAATCTTTTTTTGGACCTTTCAAGTTTTCACCCTCGAGGGGCTTCTTTTGGGGGGTTTTGGAATCGTATGCGAAAAGTTCTCCATTATCTTGGTCAAAAGCCATCATCAATTTCGATAGGGGTCTTTTTGCAGCAACGAAACCTGTGAAGCGTTTCACCAAGAGAATCTTTTCAACACTAGGGGTTTCGACGTCTGCCTTTCGTCTTGTGATGTATAGCATCGGAGGGACTATAGTTTTATTCTCTCAACGTTTTCATTTATATCTTTTTCCTAGGCGAAACCCTTCATGTGAATCTTCAATTCGAAAAGGGTTCCTAGTAAGCTTTCGCTTGGGTCCTGCGATTTCTAACATATCATTTTATTGTTTCTCTGCCGTGTTTTAGGAACCGGATCGTGCAGACGAAGGGTCATTCAGAAAAAGAGGCCTTCACCCGATAACCACACGTCCACACGTGATTTCACCTGAGGACGTGGCGTGATTTGCGGAGTGGAATCAGGAAGGCGTGGATTTGCGGTGTGGAATCAGGAAGGCTAGTTTCAGAATGTAAAAGTTCGCCTGTCTCCCTATAAAAGGTGGTCAACCGGTTCTTGTAAAGGGGATCGACTTTGGAGAAATACAGTGCTAAAGTTCTAGCTTTTCCACCTTTCGGGTCTTGTTTGTTTGTCTTCTCATTGTTCGTGATAGGCTTCACAATATCACAATAAGGCCCTCAACAAGCGATTCGACGCATGGGATGCCATATTCGATCGATGCTTCACTTCAACGGCCACTACCACCAGTGCTTCCTATATGTTGTTTGCAGCGGTCACTGCCTCCACCGCGCCCCCCACCGTGGCAGATGCCATTGCCGAAAGGGGTGATGAGGGCGAGAGATCCTGCTCGCGTCTCACATGACTTCCACCTCTGCGAGCATGGCCAAGATCGTCGACAGCACCGGATCCTTCTCCACATCGCAACTGTATTTGAGCACCACCACTCTCCTCCAGACATCGCCTTAACATCCTCGCCATTGTTCGACTCTGCCTTCTCCGGCCTCGACGCATCTGACTACAACACTGACTTCGCTGAATCTGACACCCCTCATGTCGTGCTCATCACCGACACTACAACCACCGTGGGATTCCCCATCCAGATCCAGGAGTACGAAGGGGAACTCATGGAGATAGTGGTGGGCATGAAGATCCTGGAACCGGATCCTCTACCATTCTTTCAATTACCTCCGAGGGACGTCCAACACGCATCACCATCCCTCAGCATCCAACGGCGAATTCGTTCATTCGGTCAAAAAAACTCAAGCCCAAGACTGCTCGGTCCGCCCATTTGTAGACCTCCCCGTCCATCGCCATGGCCGTCGCCGCCGCTAGCTGCTGGCGTGGGCGTGGTGAAGCAGGTCGCCGAAGAAGAATCCTCTGCTACCGCTCTCCTCATCCATGCGTCCTCCCCAAGCAATCTGATCCCGCAAAGGTAGTTGAGGGCAACGGTGATGGCAAGTTGCTGTGGCTTTTGCAGCTCCTGATTCTGAGGCCTGTTCGAGACCGTTGTCGTCGACTTCATGCACGCAAGCAGCTGTCGATGCCAAGTCCACTCCAAACTTGACGCATCCGCTTTAAGAGAATGAGAATATTTCTTCAAATCTATGGTTAGTTGCTAACATATCAGTTTGAGAACAGAATAATTAAGTACAACTAGCCCAATTGACATCAACTAAACACCGAATTGAACATGCAGTTACACAATTGACTGTACTCCATTCTCAATCTGGTGTGGTTTATTTGCTCTTCCTCAAACACCTGTTTCTCATCAATTGAAATTGAGAACACCATTATACCAAAGCTAAGGCAAGTCGTGTAGTTGTGGAAGGCAAGGCTAGCAGCATCCAACGACCGTCTGAGAAGACTCTACAGTTCGCCGGTGACACAGCCTCGGAGGTGCTCGCTGCTAGGCCCACAGCATGAGATCCGGTCGGGGGCGGCCGGCCGGGCAGATGGCTATTGGGAGCTGTGTGAGCGTTTTGAAGCTTGGGATAGCTAGATCGGACTTATGGGCCGCACTGTTGGCTTATTCGGTGTTGCAGGTTGGCGTCAAGGCGGCCCTCGTGCATGCTGTTGGATTTTTCCTCGATGAACTGCTTCGCCACGCTCACGCTGACAGCTAGCGGCGGCAGCCATGGCGATGGACGGTACGGTTTGCATATGGGTCGGACCAAGCAGTCTTGACATTGAGTTTATTTTTTGACCGAACGACGACTCGTCGTCGGATGCTGAAGGGACGGTGATGCACATTGAACGCCCCTCATTGGTACTTGAAAGAATGGTAGAGGATCCGGTCCCGGATCCTCTACTGTTCTTGCATTTACCTTCGAGGGACGTCCAGCGCGTGTCGCCGTCCCTTCAGCATCCAACGGCGAATTCGTTCGTCTAGTCAAAAAAACTCGAGCTCAAGACTGCTCGGTCCAGCCCATTTGCAGACCCACCGATCCATCATCATGGTCGCCGCCTCTGCTGGCTGCCGGCGTGGGTGCGGTGAAGTAGGTCACCGAAGAAGAATCCTCTGCTGCCACTCTCCTCACCCATGCGTCCCCAAGCAATCTAACCCTGCAATGGAGGTTGAGGGCAAGAGTGATGACAAGTCGCCGAGGCTTTCGCAACTCCTGATTCTGAGGCCTGTTCGAGGTCATCGTCGTCGACTTCGTGCACACAAGCAGCTGCTGATGCCATGTCCGCTCCAAACTAGAAGCATCTACTTTAAGTGAATGAGAATATTTATTCGAATCTTTGGTTAGTTGCTAACATATTAGTTTGAGAACAGAATAATTAAGTACACCTAGCCCAATTGACATCAACTAGACACCGAATTGAACATGCAATTACACAATTAACTGTACTCCACTCTCAATTTGGCGTGTGTAATTTGCTCTTCCTCGAACACATGTTTCTCAACAATTGAAATAAAGAACACCATTATACCAAAGCTAAGTCAAGTCAGGTAGTTGTGCAAGGCAAGGCTAGCAGCATCCAACGACCATCCGAGAAGACTCTACAGTTCACCGGTGACACAACCTCGGAGGCGCTCGTTGCTAGGCCTACAGCATGAGATCCGGCAGGGGGCGGCCGGCTAGGCAGATGGCTGCTAGTAGCTGTGTGAGCATTTTGAAGCTTGGGATAGTCAGATAGGACTATGGGCCGCACTGTTGGCTTATTCGGTGGTGTAGACTGGCGCCAAGGCGGCCGCCATGCATGTTGTTGGATTCTTCATCAGTGAACTGCTTCACCACGCTCACGCAGGTAGCCAGTGGAGGCAGCCATGGTGATGGGCAGGGAGGTCTACAAATGGGTCGAACCGAGCAGTCTTGACATCGAGTTTATTTTTTGACCGAACGACGACTCGCCGTCGGATGATGAAGGGATGGTGATGTGCATTGAATGTCCTCTACCATTCTTGCATTGTTGGCTTATTCAGTGTTGCAGCCTAGCACCAAGGCGGCTCTCGTGCATGCCATTGGAATCTTCCTCGATGAACTGCTTCACAATGACATCGAGTTTATTTTTTCACCCAATGATGACTCGCCATCGGATGTTGAAGGGACGGTGATGCGCATTGAACGTCCCTCGGAGGTACTTGCAAGAATGGTAGAGGATCCGGATTCTCTACCATTCTTGCATTTACCTTCGAGGGACGTCCAACGCGTGTCGCCGTCCCTTAAGCACCCAAAGGCGAAATCATTCGTTCGGTTAAAAAAAACTCGAGCTCAATTTTGAGCGTTTTGAAGCTTGACATAGCCTGATAGGAATATGGGCCGCACTGATGGCTTATTCGGTGTTGTTGGCTTATTCGGTGTTGCAGACTGGCGCCAAGGCGGCCCTCGTGCATGTTGTTGGATTCTTCCTTGGTGAACTGCTTCACCACACTCACACCGGCAGCCAGCGGCGGCAGCCATGGCGATGGGCAGGGTGGTCTACAAATGGGTCGGACCGAGCAGTCTTGACATCGAGTTCATTTTTTGACCAAACGACGACTCGCCATCGGATGCTGAAGGGACGGTGATGCGCATTGAACGTCCCTCGAAAGTACTTGCAAGAATGGTAGGGAACCGGATCCTCTTCCATTATTGCATTTACCTCCGAGGGATATCCAATGCGCGTCGCCGTCCCTTCAGCATCCAATGGTAAATTCATTCGTTCGGTCAAAAAACTCGAGCTAAAGTCTGCTCGGTCCGGCCCATTTGCAGACCTCCCCATCCATCGCCATGGCTGCCGCCGCCGCTGGCTGCTGGCGTGGGTGCGGTGTAGCAGGTCGCTGAAGAAGAATCCTCTGCTGCCGCTCTCCTCATCCATGCGTCCTCCCCAAGCAATCTGACCCCACAATGGAGGTTGAGCGTGACGGTGATGGAAAGTCACCAAGGCTTTCGCAGCTCCTGATTCTGAGGCCTATTCGAGGCCATCGGCGGCAACTTCGTGCACACAAGCAGCTGTTGATGCCTGTCGTATGGACCTCCCTGAGCCCACTACCTCGGTGGGTTCCAGGACCGACTACTTGGTGGGCCCCTGGGACCACCCGGCTTGTGCCACACGGCACCTGATGGCGTGAGGCGCAAGGACTACGGTGGAGAAGTACTCAGATAGGAAGCTATACATGTCCTGTAATATGTAGGGAACTCCTAGACGTACACGACTAGTACTCTCTCCCTGAACCGACCTGTAACCCTGCCTCCCGGACTATATAAGGCGAGGCAGGGACCCTTCTCTCTCATACGCATCATCTTGTAATCACACCCAATCAATCCAGAGCTACGCAGCATACATGACGTAGGGTATTACGCACCTCGCGGTCCGAACCTGTCTAAATTGTGTGCCACGTGTCTCTTCCTTCGAGTTACCGATCTCGACGAGGCCACATTCATCTACCTCGGGTACTCCCCTTGGTAGGTTGCCTGTCTAAAACACCGACAGCTGGCGCGCCAGGTAGGGGCTCTCGCCGAAGATCTCGTGGCGAACTCGACGGCTTCAATCTTCATCAAGCCAACTGTCTCCTTCAACCGCGGCGACACCTTCGTCTTCGACTCCTTGGTCTGCACTGCTGACGGCGCCGGATCCTTCTAGCGCCGCCTCACCATGCCACCCAACCCGAAGACCGGGCTCGTGACGCTTCCCGAAGTTGACACGGGCGATCTCGCCAGAAAATTCGGCGAAATTTTGCTCTACAACCAACACGCTGACTACGAGCTTGGATCCGCCTCCAACTCGAACTCGACGTCTCCGTGGGCCATCGCATGCGAGCCGGCTATAGAGCCATCGTGTGCGGACTCCCCACTCCATGAGCACTTCCCATACGGCCTCTGCAACGCCAGCAGGGCCCACGCAGAGGCTCTTTCTGCGTGCCGGGCCGGGAAAGAGATCGTCTCCAAGTACAATTTGGACTCCAACCCCGTCTCCGGCTACTACTCAGACTCCTCCTATGAGTTCGACTTTAGGGCAACCCTGACGAACCTGAGTCCAAGAACCACACGATCGAGCAACCGCTGTCAGGACCAGCTTCCGGTCTGGTTATAACATCTACACCCACCAGGAGATTCGGCTACTGGCCAGACCGCAAGCCCGCAGACCTGATAGACAGAAACTCACGCTGCGTCGCCTACCTCGACTCACTTCCTGTTAACACCAAAAATTGGTACAGGAAAGGGACTGACTTGTGGGCCGAGTTTGGTAAGAAAAACCATTCAACAGGAAAAATCTCCTCAGAGGATTCGGTAAAGATGCTTGCGGTCGGCAATACGCCATCATTCGGCAAAAAGACTGTTTGCGCTTTTGAAAGGAAGTTTTCAAGAATGCGTGATGACGTGGCCCGGATAAAAGGAAGGGACAAGTTGATGACGAGTACGAGATGGACATTGGCGCCGAAGCATTAATTTAGGTATTAAATGTTGTACTCGTAGCTGACCAGGAGTCGTGTTAGGACAAGGGTATAAATATAAACCCTTGATGACTGTAATAGGGATCGAACAATTTCACAACAAACCGGCCTTACGCCAACCTTTCGAGTCCTTTAGTCGAGTCGTCAAGTTCTTCGAGAGGAGACATCGATCCGTCGACCTCCGTGTTGACGGTGAAAATCCGTCAACCTAGCCATGAGTTTACCTTCAGTGTTGGCATGAATTTTATACCTTATCCATTGGTACTAACCCCCGTGGTATAACAAGTTCACGTGTGCATGTCGTTTTTGGAGTTTAATGTTTATGCAGGGATTTAGTGTTGAATGCAAGACTTTCGGGACAAGTTCATCAAGCACCTCATGACAAGACCTTGAAGCCCTGAACAAGTCATGCAATGAAGCAATATTAACTCCAAGAAGCCGGGGACTTGATCCGAGAAGACGACAGACTCCAGGGACCTGACCAGAAAAGTGCTGAATCTTGCAAGACAAGGAGTTGAGTCCAATTCGGAGAGAAACCGACGACATGGACCTACATGCGAAGGGGGAAGCATCCAGAAGCAAGGGAACCGACCTCGGGCAAAGGAGCCGCGCGGGCCGGGCCTAAATGGGCCCGGGCCGCCGGCCGGCCCGATCCGGTCGGCCCGTGCCCATTTAGGGCCCAAAACCGTCGCCCTTTGCCCTAGACGCCAATCGGGCTATTTATAGTCCCCTGACCGAGAGCCACGCAGAGAAGATTTCGTCTTCGGCCGCCGAGAAGCAAAGAAGAGAGGGACACCATCTAGGAGAGGAGAGGGTCGAGCTAGTTGACTAGGGTTTCCCTAGCCGACGTGGGAACCTTGCACGGAAGACCACGTCGGAGTTCCCGAGCTAGAAGCAAGATCAAGAAAGGATCCGGTGGTGATCTTGTGTATGTATCATTGTTATAGTTGAATTATCAAGTTGAATCTTTTCCCAGCGATCAAGTGTTTCCTCGAAGATTTCGTTTTTCGATCGGCTTTGCTTATTTCAATTCTATTCTCGAGATAGATTACATAGGGTGTTCTTGTAGCCGCGGTGGCTAGAGGTACACACCGGATCCTCCGAAAGAATCTCGACTTGTCTTTTGACTCGCCCTAAGCTCCCCGCATGAATAGGGATACGTTGTGACAGAACGGGGGTCTCGAAAGGTGGATGTTTTCGGATTTGGACGGGAAATCACGATTTAAAGAGGCTTTTATTAAGATTCGATTTGCTACTTCTTCTTTTGCTTGGAACTTCAACAAAAGGCTTACCCCGATCCCTCTAGATCGGTTTATCTACCCAATCTTACTTTGTTTTCTCCGGTTTTTAGTAGATTAGATTCGTTTTGTGTCTTTTACTTAGATGCATTAGGTCTTTTATCGATTATTGAAGATTACTTGGCTTTAATAGATTAAGTCTTGCGTCACACATTTGTTCCACGGATTCGATACCTTGGGTTCACCACTCGAGGGAAGAAGGGTCCCTTGACTACGACGGGAGACTTGTACGCTTGCGAGTCACGAACGAACTTTGATACAAACATTAACCGTCAACAAGCCCCTTTTTCCCGGCGCCGTTGCCGGGGAACAAGTGATCAAGATTTGATTTTTTATTGCTTTTTTTTGTAATTTTCAGTACTGATTTT
The DNA here is from genome assembly GCA_947561735.1 of Cenchrus americanus. Taxonomy (NCBI): domain Eukaryota; kingdom Viridiplantae; phylum Streptophyta; class Magnoliopsida; order Poales; family Poaceae; genus Cenchrus; species Cenchrus americanus. The sequence continues at coordinate 251,625,894 of OX387239.1, read as the reverse complement.
ATTTTATTTTTGCATCTACTAAGCTTCGATCATCCTCAAAATACATCTAATCTAGTTTGTCTAACTCTAGTCTTTATAGATTTGTTTTGTTTTCTAGTTTTTTCTGCATACTTTGTTTATTGCTAACCCTAACAGGAGATGGACGGCTACCTCTCCAACAAACCCAATAATTTTGTGGATGATCCGAAAAAAACTTTACGAGGCTAAGGAGACGCGAAGCACATCAAGCTAAAAAGCTGGATTTTGTAGATTCGGAGTCGGAAGACGAAGGATCGCAGAATCTCCCGGAGAATTCACCACCTCAAAGTCCGCGGGAGAATCGACTTCCACCAATGGGTGACCAACCACCGGAAGAACGCAAGATTGGGGAGCTATGCACCCCAGACATCATCGACCTACCAATCTTGAACCTCGAGGAGATCGGAAGGCCGTTCGAGATCAAGACCTCAACAATCCGCATGGTGCAACATTCACCCTTCACCGGCAAAGAGGATCCGAACCTTCACCTCCAAGCATTCATTCAACTGTGTCAGACTTTCAACATTGATGGGGTGACTCAAGATCAGATGAGGGCAAGGCTTTTTCCGTTTTCACTACTCGGGAAGGCTTTGCAATGGTTCCACTCTCAACCGGCGGAGACGGTGCAAAATTGGAACACGTTGATGAAGGCTTTCATGAAGGAATACTACTCACCGGGTAAAACTCAAAGCTTGCGTAATAAGATTGCCACCTTTGTTCAATATCCTACGAAACTATCTCGGAGGCATTCGAGCGCTTCAACGAGTACACCCGGGCGGTTCCACATCACAAGTTCCCGAAAGAAGACCTCGTGCAAAAGTTCTATCAAGGACTCACAATGGCGTCAAGGACGATCATCGATGCATCAGCGGGAGGATCTATCATCGAGCTTACACCGACGGAAGCTTTCACGCTATTCAAGAAGGTTGCGGATAATGACACGTGGGTGTCATCCGGCGCCTACACCCCCGCTCAACCCATGGGGAACGTCAAAGGAGTCTTGCAAGTGGAGAAGGAAGACATACTTGAAGGCAAGATCGACTCGCTCATGAGGAGGTTGGAGAAGATGGAGATAGAAAAGAAAGAGGCTCAAGACTTGAAGGCCGCCGAAGCAAGGTCCACATGCGAAGAATGTGGAGAGTATGGCCATGTCCGCAAAGATTGTCCGGAGGAAGCCAAAGTGCTCGACTACATGAGGAAGGGAGAATTGCCGAACTTCCGCTACGGGCAAGGTAGGCCTCAATTTAATGCAAGCTCATCTATTCCTAACGCGGTTCCACTTCGGATACAATTGAAGGAGTTCATGGATGAGCAAGCTAAGATCAACAAGGACACCGTCACCAAGTTCAAGACCATAGACAAGGTGTTGGAGAACATCGATAGCAAGGTGACGGAGGTCGGAAGTTCCAATCATCAAGTGCTCAACATGATGAAGATGCTCGAGACGCAAGTTGGACAACTTGCGGGGCGCCTCACTAATGATGAAGGGAAGCTTCCGGGACAACCCAAATGTCCCGAATCGGCGAAGGCCATTCAAACACGTTCGGGGAAGGAGACCGAAGATCCGGAACGTTCCGCGGGAGCAAGGAAGCTTAAACCATCCACCGAGGTGGAAGGAGCCGCTAAAGAGAAGGTTACGGGGATCGTCACCGAGGAACCCGAATTCGAGATGCCGGAGGATGACACGAAGATACCGCAACTCAAGCCACGCTACTTCCGAGGTAAATTTGACAACCACTTTGAGATGTTTGTGGAAGTTGTGCGTAGACTTAGCATCAACATGCCATTACTAGATGCCCTACAAGTACCTACATATTCTCGTTACTTTAAAGACATACTTGCAAATAAATATGAGATAGCAACACTCGGGGTAGATCATGTCAAGATGTCCGAGGAGTGTAGTGCAGCTATTGCTTATGGGCTAGAGAAGCAAAAAGACCCCGGTGCCCTACAATTCCATGTTCGGTTGGTTCTTTCAACTTCGAGAAGGCGTTATGCGACCTTGGAGCTAGTGTGAGTGTCATGCCGAGGGATGTGTTCGAGAAGCTACGCCTACCGATGGAGCCTACGGGAATATGTTTGGAGTTGGGTGACAACTCCATTCGCTATCCCTTGGGCATTGCTGAAGATGTACCCGTGAAGATTGGACACCACTTCATCCCCGTCGACTTCGTTGTGCTCGAGATGGGGGAGAGGGAGAAGCCGCCGCTCATCCTAGGGAGGCCGTTCCTCAAGACCGTGGGAGCAACTATTGATGTTGGCAAGGGGGAGATCATGTTCGATATCAACGGAGAAAGGAGTTCCTTCAAGTTCCGTCCAAGGATTGAGGCATGCAACATGATTGGAGTGAAGGGAGAACCAAAACAAACGGAGGGGCTGAAAAAGAAGAAGGAGCCGAAAAAAATGAACGTAACGAAAATCAAAGAAGGTGTTGCATCCGTCAAGACAAAGGAAGAGAAGCCGCCCGTGAAGACCAAAAAAATGACTAAGCCGACCAAGCCAAAAGACAAGCCCGCGCCCAAGATGGTGCGGAAGTGGGTACCCAAGATTGCAACGCCCGCAAAGAGCGTTGATCCGGAGTAATCAAGTGAAGAAGTCTAGCTATAGACTATAAACGAAGCGCTAGGCGGGAGGCAACCCGTTTCGTCAAGTCAAGTCGGGAATAAGCTACGGGAGGACAACCCGATTCCGGGTTTTTCGAGTATTTTTAATAATTTAGTTTTTGAGTTTTATTACGCAAAGACATTAGACTTAGAAGTGGTTGAACAATATTAGAGACATAATTCTTGATTGAATGTTTGCTTTATCATAAACCCTTTGCATGAACCCTTCTATGTGCTTGTTTGATTCTTTTCTTTTCGAGAAACCCCTCAACCAAATAATTTCAGAACCTTAACTCAACCTTTCACCCTCATTATGGTGCTGAGGTTGGCTTATTTTTCATGCTAAAACCACACGAGTAGAGCCACGATTTATATTCAAGTGTTATAAAAATTCAGCACGTCGTAGGACTCGCGTGAACCTAGAAATCAAAGCTTTTGGTTGGTTTTAAAAATTTTTATCCTTGGTTTCTCTAGGATTAGATTTTTTCTAAGCCTATTCTAATTTTGTTTTATTCAAAATCTTTCTTAGCCAAAATTAGAACCTAAACCTACGCCCCCATGATCAAGCCGGGAAAACGTTCGCTCTCAACCGATGAAAGCAAACTTTACCGGTAAGACCAAAATCGACGTAGTCGAAAAATATTTTCGACTTACATTTGTTTTTAATGGTTTAAAAACTTCTCTAAAATTGTGCTTGAGCTCTTGCATGGCTCTGAAAAATATTTTAAAATTCGAATTAGAGGAGTGCTTAACCTTAAACACACCTAAATGGAGGCAATCAAGTTTGAATTAATCATGCATGCACCATTGGATTCCCTTTTATCAACTTTCACCAATTCCACATGCAAAGGACAAGCATGGTGGGCAGCAAGCATCAACTTTGCAGGATTTTCATGGTGGCATGTGAAGCAAGTGGAGCTAGGGAGCATGGACATGACCCAAAGCATGGAGCATCAAGTGGGAGGACCAATAATTCAAGAAAAGGAGTGGACGAGAGCGTTTGGGCGGTGCAACTCGTGGAGCACGCGGGCAGGAAAGTTGCAGAGGCGAAATGATCGTGCTGGGAAGAAAGACGCGCCGAGGAGGAGGCGGGAGACCCCCGGGCCGGCCGGCCCAGGCCGGCCGGCCGCCCTATAAAAGGCGTCCCCCGGCGCCCGTCTTCTGCGCAGCAAGCTTCCCTCTCCTTCCCTTGTTTGTGTGTTCAAGTTTGTGTGCTCAGAACCTCCGTAGACTTAGCCAACCATCCCAAGCTTGAAAGCTCAAGAAAAATCCACATCCTTAATCCACTCAAAGTCCACATCCGAAGCAAAGAGTTTAAGTGCCTAGTTTACCGGTTGCAACCCGGATTTTTAGTTGAAGAAAGAGTGCAGCAACAATGTGGAAGAAGACCACAAGTCTCTTCTCCAAGAAGAAGAGTTCGTCGTCATCCAAGCCGTCATCAACCACGTCTTCGAGGAGGCACTCGGTTTCCGAGTCTCCCCGGAGCATGGAGACGGACACGGCACCACCGAGGAGGAACGACGCTCTCCTCCTTGGTGGTATGAGGGCTGCGAGAAGCACTTCCATGAGGTTCACCGAACCTCGTGGGCACACGGAGGAGCAGCCCGCGCCGGCACGACGATCGACTCGCTCAACCGCACCACCTCCTTACACCCCGACACAATCTTCGTACGGCTTCATCATCTTGTCGGCGGAGGAGGAGGATAGGCTCGCAAATCTTGAGAAGAGGCTTGTGCCAAACGTCGAGCTCGACGACCAAGCACTCCACACCTTGGGTTTTCGCACCGACATATACTACATGTTGGGGCACCTCGGGTGGGTTCCGTTCTCCAACGGAATATCGGTGGAAACCCACTTGGGTTACGCCTTGGAAATTTTAATGACTATTGCACCCATCGTTGATGATGATGGGGTGCAAAGCTTGTCATTCCGGTTGGAGGGAATCGAGCAAGTGGTTCCCTACGAGCACGTTAGGGAGCTGCTTGGATTCCACAAGGGAGCTCCGGAGAAAGTTGACGTGCCTCCCGCATGTTGGCGAATTTTGGGGCATGATCTCCGGAGATGCCCATCAACAACGCAAAAGCATCCGCAACCCCATTATCCGGATATTTCACTCTTGGATGTGCAAGAGGGTATTGGGGAGGATGAGGGAAACAAAGGTGACCGACACGGAATTGAATTGGCTATACTCGGCTTTAATTGCCGGGCGGCCAATTGACCCCTCTTACCTCATGATCAACCGTTGGTGTTGTGAAGCAACATCGGGGGCGGTGATATTGGTTCGGGGTGTTACCTCTCCATGTTGGCCTTCTCCTTGCGACCGGGGATCGCAAGAAACCCCGCTCACCTTTTGCGCGGTACCTCTCTCGGTTTTGAGTACTTGCGGCAAGGCAAGTACATTAGTGGAGATGAGAGAAGAGGTTATCGATTGGCCATTGTGAACCTCCCCCTTCCCGATGAGAGGCTTAGGCTTTTCACCGAAGGAAGGGAAGATTGGTTGGAAGAGGGACTACTTGTCCCTGCAAGGAAGAACAAAAGAGGAAGAATCGTAGAGGAGGGAACATCCTCCGCACAAGCGAGTGGAGCACAACCCAATGTGCAACCATTCGGCGGAGTTCCTCCTCCGCCAAGTTATTACGGAGGGTCTCAACAACAAGCATGGGGGGGTGGTGCACCGGCACCCCACAAAATTATGTTGTGCCCAACGCTAACTTCGCGGAGTCCTACGCTCATCATCCCCAACCACAACAAAGCATGGCTATTATTGGAGGGTATGCTGCAAGAAATGCTCAAAATATCGCAGCCATCCAATCCAACGCAGCTCAACTCGGTGAAGGCAACGCAAATATTGCCTTTGAACTTGGACGCCTTCACCTTGTGGAGCCAAATCAATTCGACGGAGGAAGCGTTCATTCATATTATGAGCAAGGGTATTATTATCAAGACTACCAACATCAACCACCGGCGGAGGACTAGAAGATTTAGGAACTTTAGTTTTCTTTTCTTTTCTTTTTCTCTGTAATTTTCAGCTTTTGCTTATGTGTGTTTGCGTAGTATTTTTCTGTTTTTATTTAAATTTCAGCAAGCATGTTTGTTTATTTTCAGTGTGTATTTCAACTTGATATCACCATTAATAAAGTCACCACCTTGATTTTATCATTGGAAAAGTTACAAAATTCGTGCCATGATGATATATGATTAAAATTGCTGCTTTGTTCATCTTTGTAGTTGATTTATGCATGTTTAAGCTAGTGCTCTCTTAAAAATACAGATCTGAATTTATTTAAATACTAGCTTAATTTTCAGCGGAGGTTACGATTAAAATAAAGACCCATAGTGTTTTATGTGCTCTCAAGTTATGAATAGATTGAAGATGTCTTTTATGCTCAAAAATATTGCTAACCTTGTCACAAATATCACTTGTGTGTTGCTCAACCTATCCAAAGCCTTATATATATTTTAGTGCATGAACCTTAGTGTACAAGATTTATTTTTGAGTGAGTTATTGCAGGCCATGATTTCTCTGGCCCGAGACTAAGAAGCTGGTCATTCCATTTTTGTGTATCTATCTTTTTGCTAGCCTTTTATCCGTGCATTGTGTATCCCCGCATCGGTGATCTCACAAACTTCGCCGGATATCCACCCTTAAACCAAATATCATCTTTTTGTGATTACCTCCTTGACCACAACCTATCATTGAGAATGGATCATCAATTCAAGGAAGATCGCAAGACGGTGCCAACGTTGAAGATTTCAAGTATCTCTCCAAGGAAAAATATCTCCGGTACCTACCTTATTTTTCGCCTCTTTGCTCGAGGACGAGCAACGTCTAAGCATGGGGGAGGAGGTAGGTACGGTGCAGTTTTAGAGTTCAAAAGGGATTATTTTAAAAAAATATATAATAATGAAAGAAAAAAAATCCAGTGATATTCATGACTTTCAAGGTATAAAAAAATCAAAACTTCGTTGTGAAAGTCATGAACTGAATAAATGACGAGGAAAGAAAAAAAATGAAAGAAAGAAAAGAATGAGAAATATAAGAAAGAAAAAAAATATATTTGTGCGTAAAGTGAACTCCCCGGTTCTCTAAGAGTGCATTCAAGGCTTCAAGATAAAAAGATCCGTTCTCATTTTCCAACCATGTGCAATCCGATAACGAGGACTTCTTTTGTGCCTTGGGATCACTCTTTGCCATTTGCACATGTCCACCTATCTAAAAGTGTGTGTATTTTTCTCTTTCCCCTCCTTGATTTAACATTATTTTCCAATGACCTTTTTGACGAGTCTCTGTAAGACCATGAGGAGCTTGTCTTGTTTTGACGACACCTCATTTATAAATTCTTGTTAGGACTAAACTTTCCCAAAGCTCCATATAAAGCCTACCACATATGTATGAGAGGGAAAGGAGTAGAATATATAGGCTTGAGAGACAAGTGAGATGAGAGTTTATGAGCAATACACGAGATGATTTAAATTTGTGAATTTGGTTTAGTTTTTCTTTATCTCGATCTTCATTTCAAAAAATTCTGAGATCTATTTAAAACTTTGTGAGCATGTTAATACTTGTGGGATAAGCTTAAAAAGAATCTACCCTCCGTAGAAATGAAGGCTAGTACATTATGGAACTTTAATGAATTAAAATTTTGAGAGCATTATGTTTTCTCATGTGTAATCAAGTGCAGAGTTTAAACATTGTTTAGCAATGATGATATCCATTGAAGGCTTACTCGAGGACGAGCAAGGTTTAAGCATGGGGGAGATGTTGACGGTGAAAATCCGTCAACCTAGCCATGAGTTTACCTTCAGTGTTGGCATGAATTTTATACCTTATCCATTGGTACTAACCCCCGTGGTATAACAAGTTCACGTGTGCATGTCGTTTTTGGAGTTTAATGTTTATGCAGGGATTTAGTGTTGAATGCAAGACTTTCGGGACAAGTTCATCAAGCACCTCATGACAAGACCTTGAAGCCCTGAACAAGTCATGCAATGAAGCAATATTAACTCCAAGAAGCCGGGGACTTGATCCGAGAAGACGACGGACTCCGGGGACACGACCGGAAAAGTGCTTTGAATCTTGCAAGACAAGGAGTTGAGTCCAATTCGGAGAGAAACCGACGACATGGACCTACATGCGAAGGGGGAAGCATCCGGGAAGCAAGGGAACCGACCTCGGGCAAAGGAGCCCGCGGGGGCCGGGCCTAAATGGGCCCGGGCCGGCCGGCCCGATCCGGTCGGCCCGAGCCCATTTAGGGCCCAAAACCGTCGCCCTTTGCCCTAGCCGCCAATCGGGCTATTTATAGTCCCCTGACCGAGAGCCACGCAGAGAAGATTTTGTCTTCGGCCGCCGAGAAGCAGAGAAGAGAGGGACACCATCTAGGAGAGGAGAGGGTCGAGCTAGTTGACTAGGGTTTCCCTAGCCGACGTGGGAACCTTGCACGGAAGACCACGTCGGAGTTCCCGGAGCTAGAAGCAAGATCAAGGAAGGATCCCGGTGGTGATCTTGTGTATGTATCATTGTTATAGTTGAATTATCAAGTTGAATCTTTTCCCAGCGATCAAGTGTTTCCTCGAAGATTTCGTTTTTTGATCGGCTTTGCTTATTTCAATTCTATTCTCGAGATAGATTACATAGGGTGTTCTTGTAGCCGCGGTGGCTAGAGGTACACACCGGATCCTCCGAAAGAATCTCGACTTGTCTTTTGACTCGCCCTAAGCTCCCCGCATGAATAGGGATACGTTGTGACGAACGGGGGTCTCGAAAGGCGGATGTTTTCGGATTTGGACGGGAAATCACGATTTAAAGAGGCTTTTATTAAGATTCGATTTGCTACTTCTTCTTTTGCTTGGAACTTCAACAAAAGGCTTACCCCGATCCCTCTAGATCGGTTTATCTACCCAAACTTACTTTGTTTTCTCCGGTTTTTAGTAGATTAGATTCGTTTTGTGTCTTTTACTTAGATGCATTAGGTCTTTTATCGATTATTGAAGATTACTTGGCTTTAATAGATTAAGTCTTGCGTCACACATTTGTTCCACGGATTCGATACCTTGGGTTCACCACTCGAGGGAAGAAGGGTCCCTTGACTACGACGGGAGACTTGTACGCTTGCGAGTCACGAACGAACTTTGATACAAACATTAACCGTCAACACTCCGTAAGTACCGGCAACCTTGTATCATGTCTAGTATCATGCGGTGGATTTAAGCTTGGTTCAAGAAGGTTTCTTGTTAGATCACGAGCCATGCGGTGGGCTAAGATCTAGCTTGGAGCTAGTTATCAGCTCTATTAGATTTGGCAAGATCTAATAGATTCATTAAGTCACCACATGTTGCTTTGGATTTTACTTTATGTTTAATTCACGTAACACTCCTTTGCCCAATTTAGATTGATTAGATTCGGCTCTATTTTGTTTTATGATCCTTATGTTACATGCTCAAATCTCTAATCCAATGTAGTGCATGGATCACGTGTTTTCCAATAGCCGAACCCGAATCAATCTAGATTGTCACGTGTTGCAGGTTCAAGCTTATCGATTTTGTATAAATCTTGAAAGAACTGAGTATCATGCGGTAGATGCAGGTTTTTGGGTTGTTTTAGAGCTAGTCATCCGGTGGATTAGTTTTCGATTCAATCTGATAGGTTTATCATCGTTGGCAATGTTTGTTCCTTCTCCACGGAACCCGATTCGGCTGTACAGCTGTATTCGGCAGTCCTACCATGAGTGAAACGTGGTTATAAGTCTCGTTTAAATAATGTATGTTTTTATCCTTCCATATTTAGATTGTATCATGCGGTGGATTAATCTATTTGTGGTTGGTGGCTTGGTTTTAAACAAGTTGTATCATGCGGTGGATTAACTTGTTTGACGTCATGCTCGACGGGTTTGAAAGCACCAAGACATGCGGTAGACTAGTGCTTTTGGTCTATGCATGCTTGTTTACTTCATATTTATAATCATGCTTTCGCCTTATTTATTTTTATTGTTATTTATCTTCAAAAATCGGTCATGACCTCACGCGAGAAATCCCTCTTAAAACAAAGACCGATCTTTCGTCATGCTTACATCATGCATTCGGCTATACCCTGTTTTCATGTTTTGAAGTTCTCGAATGATATTAAAATTGCTGGCAGATAGCTTGTTGTAGCTATATGTCATTTTAATTGGCTTTTAGCCGTAAATACGGAACTGTCTGGTACCACCCGGCAAGTTCCAGGTTTTTATCTAACTACTTTTCATCCTTTGTCAGTTTCAGGAAAATTGACTGGCACGCTTCGGACCCGGCACGTGTGTTAAGCCAGCTCCTTTCGGCTTGCTGTGTGCTTGGCGTGAGGTGCTGATTTTGCATCAACACTTCCCTTCCAGGAGGGAACACCGCTAGCTCCAGCTAAGAGCACACCCCAACAGAGGTGGCGACTAGAGACTCCAGCCTCGGCTCTCTTGATCGTCAAGTCTTCATGACTACCAACGAGACGCTGGGACCCTCAGGGACACAACCTGACCGATATCTCGAGGATATCTCAGCAGACGAATTGTCTGCCAACGCACCCGCAGACAAAACCGACGCCAACAAGAATGCCCGACGTGAACGCAACAGAAGGTGGAACGAACGACGCCGACGTCTCCATGAGTTCCTACCCATACGGAATCTCGCAAAGGCTCTCGACCAAGTCAAAAACCGGGTGCACACTACCCCAGAGCAATGCCTCATGTCTATCACCACGATAGCACGTCAGGCTCAGGGGATGCGCACGGGAGAAGTCATCGCCAAGCTCGCGGAGGACGCCTACTTCATGAGAGTTGACAACAAAGTTGCTCAAGTGCCTCCCGTCAGGAATCGCCAACCCAACAACGAAGCCACAAGTCGCTGTCTAGCTGACAACGGTCGCAACCGTACTCGAGGAGAGCTACCGGCTAACCCCAACTGTACTCGGGCATCAGCCGGTGGACCTTCCCAGGGTGGCAACAGCGCCGGCGGTGCCAGCGGTAACCGCGATATCGTCCCTCATCGCAATCCTGGCGGCGGAGGCAGCGGCGGCGGGAGCTCCTCACACGGAGCTGGAAGGAGAGCCGGTGGCGAGGGCGATCGCGGCGGCCGAGGCCACGCAAACAGCCACGTCACCGGTGTCTCGAGCGGCGGCTACGATGCCCGTCGCAGAATCAAGGAAATTCGGCGTAACAAATCCGCAGGCGAGAACGACAGCTTCCCCACCTTCTCTGCACGGCTTCTCAATCTACTCCTCCCGAAGAAATTCAAACCACTGGGAATCACCAAGTACGATGCAAAGCAAGGTCCAATACTGTGGCTCAGATGCTATGCCCTCTCCATCAAAAACGCTGGTGGCAATAACGACACAAAGTGCCTCTACTTTCCTTTCTGTCTGGATCAAGCTCCGCTTACATGGCTCGAGGCACTCGAGAAGTACTCGATCGACAAGTGGGACCAACTCAAGGACTAGTTCACCAGCAACTTCGCTGGCGCTATGGGTCGCTTGGGTACTCGCATGGACCTGGCAATGGTGAAGCAGGAACAGGGCGAGACCCTACGCAAGTACATGCGACGCTGCTTCGACAAGCGCGCCACCGTAGTTGACGTCACCGACAAGGAGGTCATCGACCTCTTCCAAGACGGTCTCTACCACCGTCGCACCTTTGAAGACTTCGGTCGTCGACGCCCGAGCTCCATCACCCACCTCAAGGACATGATAACCTCCTGGGCTGATGAAGAAGACAAGGCTAACGCCAAGTACGACACCATTCGTGGCAAGAGCAAGCAGAACACGGGCGGCAACAACAACAGCAACAGGGATCAAGGCGGTCGCAGCAGCAACTACTCGGGTTCTAATCGCAAGCGCAAGCCAGACAATACAGTCACGGCTATCCAGCGCCCTGCGAAAGACAACTCGAAGAAGACCTCCAGCGGCTTCAAAGACTTGCTGAAAGAGAAGTGCCTGTGGCATCTGGATAGCAATCACACTATCGAACAGTTCTACCAACTCCGGCGAGCACTCAAGGATACTCTAGAACCACGGCACCCTCACGACAAGAAAGGCAAGAAAAAGGCCGACGAAGGCAACGGTGACTTCCAAGAACCCGACAAGACGGTGAACGTCCTCTTCGGTGGACTACCCAACCGACAGGCTCAGAAGGACACCCGACGAGAAGTCCTAAGCATTGAACCAGCGGTCCCGACCCCTCTCCGGTGGTCGGAGGTACCCATTACCTTCTTCCGCGTGGATCAATGGACAAGCTTCTCTGAACCAAGATGATCCCCACTCGTCCTGAAGCCGGTGGTCGCAGGCTCCAAACTCAACAAGGTCCTCATCAACGGCGGAAGCGGGCTCAATTTCATTTTCACCAAGACCTTGAAGAAGATGAAGCTCGACATCACCCACATGCTCACCAAGAGCACCTTGCCTTTCTACGGCATCATCCCCGGGAACGCGGCTATCCCACTAGGCTCAGTGGTCCTGCCAGTTACCTTCGAGGAAACAAGGGACAACTAACGTACTGAGTACGTCAGGTTCGAAGTCGCGGACTTTGAAACATCCTACCATGCCATTCTCGGCATACCAGCTATCGCCAAGTTCGTGGCGGTACCCCATTACACCTACTTGGTACTCAAGATGCCAAGTCCGGCCGGTGTACTCTCACTGCAAGGGGACTTGAAGATATCGTTTGACTGCGACACAGAAGCTATGGAGCTCGCAGCCACGAATCAAGTACCCAATGCAATGATGGAGATCTACACTGCATCCAAGAAGCTTGCCCCAAGTGAACTCGACATCCCAGAGAAGTCGGACAACACCAACAAGCCTCAGTCAGCTAAGGAGGTTCAAGTCAAGACAATTGACCTCGGGACAGGCGACAACTGCAAGACCACCACCCTCGGGGCAGGCCTCGACCCGAAATAGGAAGACGCGCTCATCAGCTTCTTTCGAGCTAACCAAGACATCTTCGCGTGGAAACCAGCGGACATGCCAGGGGTGCCCAGGAACCTGATCGAGCATTCACTCAACGTCGACCCTAAAGCTACCCCGAAGCGACAACACCTCCGCCGCTTCGCCGACGACAGACGGCATGCCATCAAGAAGGAACTCGCCAAACTACTCACGACTGGCTTCATCGGAGAAGTCTTCCATCCTGAGTGGCTCGCCAACCCCGTCCTCGTCCGCAAGAAAAACTCGAACGAGTGGGAGGACGTGCGTCGACTACACCGACCTCAACAAGCACTGCCCCAACGACCCCTTCGGGTTGCCGCAGATAGACCAAGTCATTGACTCCACGGCGGGCTGCGACCTACTCTGCTTCCTCGACTGCTACTCCGGGTACCACCAGATCGCAATCAAGGAAGAAGACCAAGAGAAGACCGTGTTCATCACCCCGTTTGGCGTGTACTGTACACGACCATGTCCTTCGGGTTGAAGAACGCTGGCACTATTTACCAGCGTGCTATCCAGGCCTGTTTTAAGAGGCAGCTCAACAAGAATGTCGAAGCCTATGTGGATGATGTGGTCTTCAAGACCAAAAACCCCGACACGCTCATCGCCGATCTTGAAGAGACCTTCTCATCCTTGCGAGAGTACCGCTGGAAGCTCAACCCGAACAAGTGCGTCTTCGGTGTACCGTCGGGCAAACTACACGGCTTCATCATCAGCCACCACGGCATCGAAGCCAATCACGAGAAGATCTCTGCCATCACTAGCATGAAAGCTCCCACGTGCATCAAAGATGTGCAGAAGTTAACTGGATGCATGGCAGCTCTGAACAGATTTATCTCGAAGCTTGGAGAACGGGGGCTCCCCTTCTTCAAACTACTCAAGCATCAAGAGATGTTCGCGTGGACTCCAGAGGCAGACCAAGCCCTTGCACAGCTCAAGGACTTTCTATCCAAGCCTCCAGTCCTCACGGCTCCTCACAAAAAGGAGCAGCTACTGCTCTACCTCGATGCGACTACTCACGTGGTCAGTACTGCCATCGTCGTCTAGCGGCAGGAAGACGACCACGCCTACCCAGTCCAGCGACCAGTCTACTTCGTCAGCGAGGTCCTGTCAGAATCCAAGGCACGCTATCAACCCGTATAGAAGCTACTGTACGCAGTGCTCATCACCTCGAGGAAGCTACGACACTACTTCCAGGAGTACTCGATCTCCGTCATCACCGACTACCCGCTCGGCGATATCTTGCGGAACCAAGATGCTACTGGAAGGATCTCGAAGTGGGCAGTCGAACTCGGCACCCTCAACATTGACTTTAAGCCACGGACAGCCATCAAGTCGCATGCACTAGTCGACTTCATGGCGGAGTGGCGGGAGAATCAGCTACCTACTCCAACTGAGCGCCAAGAGCACTAGGTGATGTACTTCGACGGCTCGCTCAAGCTCGAATGCGCAGGTGCAGGGGTACTCTTCATCTATCCAATGGGCGAACAACTCAAGTACGTCCTGCAGATCTTTTGGAAGGTCTCAAACAACGAAGCCAAGTACGAAGCTCTTCTACACGGGCTCCGCCTAGCGGCTTCACTGGGCATCAAGCGGCTACTAGTCTACGGCAACTCCGCAGTAGTCATTAACCAAGTCAACAAGTCCTAGGACCACAACAAGGAGAACATGGACGCCTACTGCCTAGAAGTCCGCAAGCTCGAGAACAAGTTCTACGGTCTCGAGTTCCACCACGTCGTCCGCGACAACAATGTTGCAGCGGACGTGTTGTCAAAGCTTGGTTGTACTCACGCTCAAGTACCAGCGGGTGTCTTTGTCCACGAGCTTCACGCACCATCCATCCCGGAGCCGGCACCACCGACCACTGATCCAGCACATCCCCCGGCTGGCCAGGAGGTCATGATGATAGACGTGGACTAGCGGCAACCCTTCATCGACTACATCCGCGAGCAGAAGTTCCCATCGGACAAGAACTTGACCGAGCAACTCATCCGCCGCGCCAAGTCCTACGTCCTAGTCGGAGACAACCTTTACAGGCGGGGCGCATCTTCTGGAGTACTCATGAAGTGCGTCCCCCGGGAAGAAGGCAAGGGCATCTTGGAGGAGATCCACAAAGGCGTCTGCGGCAACCACGCGTCCTCGCACACACTGGTCAGCAAGGCCTTTCGACGAGCTTTCTACTGGTCCACAGCTCTGGGTGATGCTGAAGAACTCGTCAGAAGGTGCCAAGGGTGCCAATACTTCGCCAAGCAACAACACGTCCCGGCCTACAAGGTAGTCACCATACCGCCAACCTGGCCCTTCGCCTGTTGGGGGCTGGATATGATTGGGCCTCTCCCAACTGCGCCGGGTGGATTCAACAGAGTACTGGTGGCCATCGACAAGTTCACCAAGTGGATCGAGGTCAAGCTGGTCACATGCCCCAAGGCCGACAGAGTACTCGACTTGTGCATCACTACGGACTACCCTAGCGCATCATCACAGACCTGGGCTCCAATTTCAATAATCACCAGTTCTGGGAGTACTGCGAGAATAGAGGGATCGACGTCCGATATGTCTCATTCGCCCATCCTCGGGCCAATGGACAAGTCGAGCGCGCCAATGGGATGGTACTCGACGCTCTCAAAAAGAGACTGCACGATGCTGCTAATTCAAAAGGAGGCAAGTGGATCAAGGAACTACCCAATGCGCTCTAAGGGCTACGTACTCAACCCTCCAAGCCAACAGGACAATCGCCATACTTCTTGGTCTACGGCTCCGAAGCAATTCTCCCCGCCGATGTCATGTGGGATTCACCAGCAGTAGAGCAATACGACGAAGGCATATCTGAAGACAGCAGACGAGTTGATATCGATGGACTCGAAGAAGCTCGCTGCGCCGTCCTCGTCCAATCAGCAAGGTACCTTGAAGGTATCCGACACTACCATGATCGCAACGTCAAGGAACGCTCCTTCAACGTTGGCGATCTCGTCCTCTGTCGCATCCAGAACATGGAAGGACTACACAAACTCAGCTCGCCCTAGGAAGGTCCCTTCATAGTTGCAAAGGTGACCGGACCAGGCTCCTATCGCCTCCAGACACTCGAAGGCGAAGACGTCAACAACTCGTGGAATATCGACCAACTCTGTCGATTCTACGCCTAGTCTATCGACCACCCTGGGGGCTCAAGTCTACACGACTACTCAAAGACCCCTTCGCTGTAAGCAGCCTCCGGGTCCAGGCACTAGTCTCCGGACTACTCTACTCCATGATCCAGCGTTAACGGTTACTAACGGATCTTGGGATGCTCCGAGCGACAAAGGACTCCAGCAGCGGCCTACTAAGAGACCATGTACTCCTAGATCCAGCCTACACGGCTACTAATGGATCTACTGCTGTAAGCGGCTATACGCCCTAGCACCACTTAGCCGTAGGCGGCCTCCGGGTCGTGGCGACTACTCTTGTAAAACGGCCCTAGCCATCCAGGTGTATTTCTCTCAGTAATAAAGTTTGATTATCTATCAACTGATTTACTACTTTTCCCTCAACGGGTCTACTGGAGAGTACCACTACTCGTGACAACTCCACAATGAGAATTCCGCATACACATCTTACGACAACGGGTACTCATTTCTAAGAAGCTTTCTCATTTCATATTTAAAAAGTTCAGTACAACTCTGTTTATACAATTACTACTACAAGCTAACCCTACAGGATTACTGAAGGTTTAGCTTTTCGGCGACCTGCTCAGCAATTGGCGCCATCTGCTCCAGGAGCTCCGCGTACTGCTCATCAGTGCAGTTGGCGGCTAGTCCACCGGCGACTACATCCACTGGAGCCTTCGGGAAGTACGACTTCATGTACGGCAAAATCTGATTGGGGATCGACTTCACCAAATGCTTGACGTACGTCGCCAGACGAGTGGGAGCTTCTCTCAACTGGTCCACCAATGGAGCTATCTTCGGCCCGCCCGGATGAGGCACCAGTAGCCTCGCAATGGGAAGTGCGGCTTCTTCAAGTTCTTTCAGCTGGGCCCACAACTTCTCACAGTCTTCATTCAACTTCTGCAGGGATTTGTAGAAGTTGACGAGGTCACAATCCGAGGCAATTCGAAGCTCCATGTGCTTATCGCACTCGTAAGCCAATTGCTTATAGTCATATTCAAGTACCTCACGAGCCTCCTTCTCCCGGTAGAAGAGGTTCTTCATGTCGACTTCTGAAGCTCTCAGTCGCTCGACACGGGTCTCAAGCTCTGCAATCAATAAGGCGGGGTTAGACCACTGCAAGGCATCTCCAATGGGTACTCGACAAGGTAGCATCGTACCTTTGTTTTTGTTGTGGAGCGACTTGTTCTTCCGCACCAGCTCGTCACTCTTTGCCTGCATGTCTTGGACCTCGTTATGATACTGTGCGAAGGCGCCGTCAAGCTTCGACTGGAGCATGGCGGAGTGCTTCCGGGCCTTTAAGAGTTGTTCCTCCAAGGCCTCCGCCCGGAGCACTGTGTCGCCGTATCCCTGGAGCATGTCAGATTTTTGTCGGGATCTCTCCGTGACATCCTGCGGCAGACAACAGCTGTCACCTAGGTACTCAACGACTATGGCAGATTGACTACTCAAGGGTACCGACAACTTACCTTCATCCACTGCTCGGCCTGGCGCATCGCCTCCAAGTGATGTGCTACTGCCGCTGGGTCGACGAGGTTGTCTGCCAGGAGTTCAATCCCACCACGACTACTCGTGGCGGCTCCAGACATCGGTGTCGAATGGATCGGCTCCGCATCTTGAATCTCCGGCGAGCGGACGACTACTTCCAGGGTTGACTCTGGCAGTACATCGTCGCGCTCCTCTCCGTCCATCGCGGGGGCTCCTCCGCTGGCTACCTCCGCCGGCTGGGCAGCTCCTTGGGTCTCCGGTGCCAAGGCTTCAACGGGCACCGCCTCGGGGATGGTACTTCCCTCGGCCTCGGCCCCTGTCAACAGAAGACATCTGGATTAGTCTCCCTTGGCGGCTACGACTACTCCATGAGGACGACTGCATTCGTGCAGCGTACTCACCTTCTACAATGCTGGCCTCTGGCAACGTAACCTTCACGGCCGGTGCCTCGGTCTCTGCTTGGGGGGCGGGAGCGGACTTCTTAGCGGCTGGCGCGGAATCCTCTTCAGCCACCGCCGCACTGGGTTCATCCTCATTCCAGGTCAAGTCCGTGGATTTCCTGCATAGTACACAACTAGTTGTCAACCAAGTACGACTACCAAACCACACGTACTACTCGAGAAAGATCATCACTTACAGGCTCGACCGGACTACTGTCACGGTTGGGGCGCCAAGTATGCTGGTGATGTCGACAAGTCCAGCTTCAGCAGGCGCCTCCTCTTCAGCTTCAGTAGCTGCTGGCTCTTCGGCAGTAGCAGTTGCGGATGGTTCAGTCCTGCCCTCAGCAATCGGCGCCTGCGGCATGACTTCTGGCATGGCGGAGGTTGGGCTACGACTTCTCTCAACCGGCTCCCCCACAGTTTCCCAGTCGTCTTTGCCCCCTGTTTTACGGGGTCGGAAGGCAGAATCTCCTACAAGCAACGGAATTTCGTCGTCAGCATACACAACTGTGAGAAACAAGTACTCAACTACCCTACTCGAGGAGCTTACCTCTTTTGAGCTTCTTGGCCACGCGCTTGCGTGCCACATTGCGCGGCCTCCATGGCGGCGCAGGCAAACTAGCCTCCAAATTGGTTGGAGGATCTTGGATGAGAGGGACGTTGGGCAGTCCAGGGCGGCTGAATCTCGACCGCAGCTGGAACCGCTCTTGAAGCGTTTCCTCGTCATCTTCATCTGATGTATCTTCAACGACAACAGTGTCATCCCCTTCGCCGACTTCGCGTCGCTCTTTGGCTTTGCCCTTCCCCTCCTCTGGGATTTCGACAAGCCGAGGAGGTGAAGCCGGCTCGGAGAGAAACTTCATTATGTCCTCCTGCAAGAAGCACATTGGGTGAGCACGACTACTACTACGTAATCAGTACTCGACACTGAGTACGACTACTGACCTCATTCGGTGGGCGCGCGACGGAGTACTCCGGGACTGGACACGGCGTGTACGCCGGCATGTCCTTAAAGATCCTGCCCAGCCTATTGATGATGTCGTCATCATCGATCTCGCCGATGGGCATCCGCGGCGAGTCACCTTCGCTGGTGTACTGGTAGCCTTGGGTGTCACGAGCCATCAGCGGCTGCACCGTCCTCTTCATAAAGCTGAAGGCCACATGCTCGGCCCTCAGCCTGGCTTCTCTCAAAGCCTTGATCTTCGCCAGCAGTTCAGGTAGCTGGATACCCTCCTGCATCGTCGGCTCGGTGTTCCACCAGGGCCGGTGCTTTGGCTGCTTCCTGCTGGGCTTCGGCAGCTCCAGGTGGTGGTTGGTGACGTAGAACCACTTTGACTTCCAATCTTGGTTGGAGTCGATCAACTTGTACGCCAGGTACTACTCCGTGGCGTCCTCGCGCATCTGGATGTCGGCTCCTCCGACTACTCGGGGGTCGTTGGCACTCGGCTGGGGCTTCACGCGGAAGAACTTCCGGAAGAGTACCCACTGGGGTTTGATCCCCAGGAAAGCTTCACAAAAATGGACGAAGACGGAGGTGTGGAAGATACCGTTGGGGTTGAGATTGAGGTACTCAATACCGTAGTACTCCAAGAGCCCTTTGAAGAAGTTGCTTGCTGGGAGAGCCAACCCATGTTCGACGAACCACGTGAACATCGAGATCTCATCCGGATTCTTCTCTATCGGGTACGGATCTCCCGCGGCGGTGCGCCACATGTCGACCTCCTTCTCCCGGAGAAATCTGCTGTTGAGCAGCGCCAGCAGGTCCTCAGTCTTGGCCTTCGACTTCTTCCATTCATTGTTGGGATTTGGATGCGGGGGAGACACCGGCGGCGTTGACCCTGCGGCGGATCCAGCGGCTTCCTCCCGGGATCTCTTCTTCCTGCCGGTGGTCTTCAAGCTCTTGGATGGCGAGGGCTTCATTCTCCAAGTGCACTAGGTTTTCACTCGCATTCGCTCGGGGGCTATGGTGGTGGCTATCCGCGGTAGCGCGCCTGGATCTACGATCTACACTGAGGTGGCAGTGTGCACTGGCGGCGAATTCTAGGCGAGATTTGCTCCGAATGGCTGCAAGTGTGTGGGGTGAAAACCCCTAAGGGTTTCGGCTTCTATTTATAAGTCAACAGGCGGCTCCTCAACGGCCGGATGGATAAGTCTCAACACGGCTGACTCAGCAGCAGCGCCTGACCCCTCAACTTCCAGTAGTCGTTGCGCCTCATCTCGGGAGCTCGGCTACATCTAATCAATTCCCTGGGAAGCGACAAGATTCAAGAGCAACTCAGGACACATTATACATACAAGATGACCCTTCAATTCGAGATGAAGTACTCGACTCAAGGCTCGGGGGCTCCGTGCCACGTGTCCTTCGGTTTTTTCTCCGGATTTTGCGGGATAATCTTGCCAGAACTTCAGATTGACCCTCAGCCAGAGTCTTCGACTCAACCAAAGGCTCGGGGGCTACTCCATATGGAGTGCGATTTTGCAATCGCACTTCCATATCAACTTCGGCTTCAAGACAACACGGGTATTGTTGAAGACCTTCGAGAGCAGAACTCGAGGACGCTTGGGGACTACTCGAGAAGACTTCAGGATTACTCAAAGATCAGCTGGAGTACCTTCCAGCCTCGGGATGCTTCAAGTACTCTTGAGGACTTTCAACTTGTAGTACTCGGGGACGCTTGAGGACTACTCGTCAAGGCCGTCAAGGCTACTCGAAGCTATCCTGCTCGACTACAAAGTACTCGGGGGCTTGTCGTATGGACCTCCGTGGGCCTACTACCTCGGTGGTACCAGGATCGACTACTCGGTGGGCCCCTGGGACTACCCGACTTGTGCCGCACGGCACCTGATGGCATGAGGCTCAAGGACTACGGTGGAGAAGTACTCGGATAGGAAGCTATACATACCATGTACTGTGTAGAGGACTCTTGTACGTACACGATTAGTATTCTCCCCCTAAACCGACCTGTAACCTTGCCTCCCGGACTATATAAGGCGAGACAGGGACCCTTTTCTCTCATTATGCATTATCTTGTAATCACACCCAATCAATCCAGAGCTACGCAGCATACAGGACGCAGGGTATTACGCACCTCGCGGCCCGAATCTATCTAAATTGTGTGCCACATGTCTCTTCCTTCGAGTTACCGATCTCGGCGAGGCCACATTCATCTACCTCGGGTACTCCCCTTGGTAGGTTGCCTGTCTAAAACACCGACAGGTGAACCACTTAAAAAGTTTATGGACCTACTCAAAAAAGTTTATGGACCCAAAAATGCAGTTTCAAAGTTGATAGACCTAAATGACACTTGCTTACAAGTTAATGGACCTACGGTGCATTTTACTATTAGTTATACTATAATATTGTTTTGAGGAAATAAGAGAGGTAGCCCCCCTACTGGTTATATTAAGTTAAAAAATTACATAGAAGGTCTCTCTAGGACTCAAGAAATAAAAAAAGGAAACAAAGAGAATCATGGAAATTATAATATGATATATGTAGACATTTGAATACCAAGTCTCATCTATTTTCTAAGAATAAGGAGCGAACACAATTGAAAACTTTTCTCACCCAAATCGGGTCTGCCTTACCCCTCACTTAGGACCCACTCGTCATACGTTTTTGGAAGTGGATAGGGTGGAAGGACTATGAAGTACCAAAAAGTTGCAATGGAGAGCGGCAATGCTAGCGCCCAGACGGCCGTTCCGGGCGCTAGCCATCAGACGGGTGCACAGTCGTTGGATCCTAAGATGCTCAATCATCAGCCGTTAGATTTAAAAGTCCAGCGAGTAAATGTTGCGAGCACGTTGTGTACATGTTGTGAGCACGTTGCGTGGAACATCCAGCATCAGGAGTCCTTCTCCCTCCTCCCTTAGGTTGCGATCATGTTGCGACTATATTGCGACCATGTTGTGACCGTGTTGCGTGCAACATCCAACATCAGGAGCCCTCCTCTCGTCCTCCTCGACACAAAATCCAACATCACATGTCTGCAACATCGAAACTCAACATCTGCAACATTAAAATTTAATGTTTGCAACACCCAACATCACATGTTTGCAACATCGAAAGTCAACATCCACAACATCGAAATTAATGTTTGCAACATCAAAAATATTTAGATCTAATTTTGAAACATTCACATGGAACGCTCGAAACATGTCAAGAACACGGATGCAACATATTCACAACGATTGCAATGACAAACGATTGCAACATGACGACGACCAATTACAACATGCCATGAACATTGTTACAACACCCAATATACACCAATCCGCTTCCTCCCAAAGGCTGGAAGCCCAGAACACACACCCCCTACCCCATGGTGCCTTCTCTCCCGGCCCATGACGTAGAGCTCGCTGGCGTGGCCGACCGCAGCTCCGACGGTGGAGCTCCGTGGCAGCTCATGCGCGCCCGGATCGAGCGGTGCCCAGGAGCGGAGCTCACCGACCCCGTCCCAGCATGAAAGGGCGTAGCAGGGAGGACGACGAGCTGTGACGACAGAGATGCACTGTCAGCGACGACTGGTATCCCGCGCGGTGAGGAGGGGGAGCTCGCGTCGTACCTACTCCTCCATGGGGAGGAGGCTGCCAGCGTGGGGGACAAGAGGTCCCTCTCCTCCACCGGGTCCTCCACCATCGGTGGGAGAGGGCGGAGGCGGGCACCTGCTCGATTCACCACCGCTTCTGCTCCTGGACGCGCAAATCGAGACTGAGCTCCCGCACGTTGAGGATGGTGGCGTTGAGGACCGTGGTCAGCATTCGCCATCTCCTCCAGCTCCGTGGCAGTCTTCTTCGGCCTCTTCACACTCTCCAACTCCGCAGCCTCGGCCTCGTAGCTCGATCCGGTGGCAGCGAGCCTCGAATCGACGACGGTGGAGCCCGATTCAGCAGTTGCGAAGCTCGATTCAGTGGTTGTGAAGATCAATTCATCAGTCGTGCGCCCGCTGGGGAGCTCGCCCACCCTCCCGCAGCCGCCGCTCTAGGGCTGAGTGTCCGAGTCAGCCTCCGTGCTCTTCCATCAGGACTCTTCCGCTGCTCTGCGCCACCGAAGCGCACCACGCGGACGCCCACGAGAGAGAGGAACGATGAAACGAGTGGTGGAGAGGATGCTTCGAGAGGATGAGGTGGTGCGCTCGATAAGTACTACGTGGGTGCTGAGTTGCTGACGTTCCGTGCCTCCGATATCTTATTTGCGTGTCGGACGTTGGGATGTTAGCATTATCGTTTGGAGAGTGTTTCTAAAAAACGAATTGTTTTTCTCACCCAACGCTCTCGTACCCGACCACACACCCACGCCCCGCGTCGTGCTTGAGTGAAAACCCCCACACGCGACTCCTCCCGCCGCCCGCCGCCCTTTCCTCACCGCTGTGGAGGAAGACCTCACCGACTACGAGCGCGAGGAGGTGGCAGAGGCCCCCAAGCGCAAGCCGTAGCTGCGCTGCCGCCGTCGTCAGTCGAACTTCGTCGCGAGAGCTCGACGCCTCAAGGGCGCCGCCATCGTCAAGCGCGAGCTCCGTCGCGAGCTCGATGGCTGAAGGGCGCGCTAGTGTCGAAGACGATAGCCTTGAGGTGGACACGCTATAGCAGGCAGCCCTGTCCCCTGTGGCCACCCCAAGCACGCCTGCAAACATCCATAGTTCGTCTCCACTCCTCCAGCTTGTGATGCACAATACGCGCTCGATAGAATGCCATCAAGGTTTGTTCTTGTTTCCTTCTCACGAATTGCTACGCTTCTGTGAACTGCCATGATTTGGAGGCTGCTACGTCCATTATTTGTGTTTTTTTTTATTTGATTCGTTTGGAAGCAACATTGGTTTGACATGTATACCCGATTTTCTATTAAGTGCGTGAACAAGATTTTAGGCTCTATGGCCGGATCACATGCTGATAATATGATTACATTTTGTTTCTAAGTTTTTCATTAGAAAGACTGATTCTGCGAAACAGTATGATATGTTTTTATCCTTCTGTATTGTTACTGTCATTCATGTCAAAGATTTTATTTACCAGAAACATAGTGAATAGTAAAACCATTGGTCCTAAGTTCCTAACAATGGGTGATTCATATGAACCACAGGCAAGTAGAATCCATTCAGCACTATGAAGTAATTTTAGAAGCCAAAATTGTGTAATTGCTTCCTGTTGCCTGGCTACTTTATTTCTGATAGTTTATTTTTTGTTATGGCAGATTGGAGGCAGTAATTTCTTTAGAAAAGCACCTGCTCTTCGGATGATAACCTCTCTATGTGATGGGTTTGTCTTTGTTGGAAATTTATCGTTTTAAATAATGAAAGACCTTGGGAATCTTGTAGTAATGTTGATTACTACCTTCAGAAACATGCAGGTTTAGATTTTGCTAATTCATAGGGACAGCAGGTAGGTTTTCTCTCACATTGGTAAGCAATAATTTAGTGTACGATTTACTTAATCATGTGGTTTGCTTTTCAATACTAATCTTTAAATTTGTTACTTCTTGCTTTAGGAGCAATTCCAGGACATCACATGCTTCTGTCATTCTACAAGATATGGTAACTTTTCTTATGCAGGGCTATGCTGGTTCAATGCTTAGAGTTAAGATTGCCTCACAGTATAGTGTGGATGGTCCCTATGTAGGTCAGTCAATCCGGTAATGCATGAGTATGGATTTTTGTTTTTGAATGAGAAAATGGGCACAAAGTTACCCTTAAAAGGGTATGTTGATGGGTAACAAATCGCTTTGCAGTGGTGAAAACTGAAATTACTGAAGAACATCAGAAAGGAAAGAAGGGTAAGAGGTTCGGCAAAGAAGGCACCATCCTTTAGCACTCAGTAGAATTTATTAACTTATTAGTGTTGTGTAATTTGCTTACTGAAGAAGAGTAGCTCCCGCAGGTATCAAGGCTCTTTTGTTTTAGCATGTGAAGCAGTCAACCAGAATTTTTTAAAAATAAATTAATTGACTTCCATGTGTTTTATTCTTTAACAAGTCGCTCATATAAGCTGATTCTGCTACCATTCTACTATGCATTTTATTTTACACCCCTATTGGTAATACGCCACTTAATACCACGCATTCTCACACTTTTAGTTAACTTAGTAAATTTAGTGTAATAAAGATAGAGCTATAAAACTAGATGATCAGCACTAGGATGATGACTAAGCATCTGCCGATTTCTCCTTGCGCCAACGTTGTTGTTGCAGCCTTGGTTTTTAGACACCTACCACATTATAAAAAAAGTTGTTTTTTTGTTATTGTGATTTTTTAGATTTGCGTGCGTGACACATGTACATTTTGCTAGTTTTCTAAAAACTCAATACTTTCTTGGTCAATGCAAAAGTACAGTACTAAAAAACAGAGAGAATATGTTTAAATGTATATCTTTGCTAGCCAACTAGATAACCTGGTAGGTAAAATTTATCAAGTAGGAAGAAGCAAAAAAATGTGCTAACAAATAATTTATATTAGAAAATCTAGTCACCCGAGTCAACTTGCTAGTTTTTTTACGACAAAGAAAATGTGATCAGGATGAATCCAGTTTAATTTTGTCATTCACGATGGCAGGCAGCTTGCTATCGAGAAGACAAACCACTATCCACTAAACAAGTTCTTGACTGACCAGATTGACACATCATTCCTTGCCCTAACCGCTGATGGATGATGTAGGATGATGCAGATTTGGATATTTGGAATTTGACCCAACGTGCTTAAGAGTTTGATGAAATGTCTAATATGATAAGTTAATTATGATAAGTTACTTTTTTACACTAGGCCAGAAACGATTTGTCCTGGCGGCTAAAACCGGTTTTTGCTGGCGGGCACGGCACCCGCCAGCAACTTTGAGCCAGTAGAAATGGCCCTTTGTCTTTGGCGGGTGGCCGGCCCGCCCGGCACGGATCAATTTGTCTTTGGCGGGTCACTTAAACGACCGCCAGCACAAATGTCATCAGTGCTGGCGGTTACTTAAGCAGACCGCCAGCACAAATGTCATCAGTGCTGGCGGTCGTTTAAGTGAACCGCGAGCACAAGGGTCATCTTTGCTGGCGGTTGCTTAGACCGCCCGCCACGCAAAGCATTTTTCCCATTTGCTATATAATTCCCCATAATTGTTTATTATTTGTATATAATTTGTCATTTTGGTCTATTATTTTTTTCACATTGGCATTTGTATGCTAAATTCACTTTAATCCAATATATATGTCTCACAAACACATAATCCAAACTCAAATAAAAAAATGTATACATAAGTCACATTACAACACATTGTGCATAATAGATAACCCTAATACACCCATCTTCGTAACCTTTCTGCATCGTCTAATGACAAAACTCCTTCTTCATCGAAGAATTCTCCATCCTCGTGGCAAATCTCACGTAGGATGAATCTAGCCATGTCCGCACAAATGTTGGTGATTTGATTGTCACCAAGTTGCCCCCATGATTTGTCAATGGTAGGCATCTGCACGTAAACACAATAAATGAAGATTGTTATGCATTACCATCAGGACCATAATTAGCACATACATAGCTGTGTACAAACTAGAGGCTTACGTCTTCAGGATTCGTCCGGTACCTCCCATTATTTCTCAAAACCTCACACACATAATATCCACATAGTACACTGCCAGGAGGTTGTTTGTAGCACTGCAACCAAATAAAAAATGATCGGTGCTAATTAACAGAAGTGTACCAACTCTGATAAAAATGATTGATACTTATTAACAGAAGTGTTCTTACCCATTTGGCATTGCGTATCACCAATTTTTTCTTCTTGTGATCCCCGCCATTGAGTATGTATAGCCTATACGCACTTTAAGGATATAAAAAGATAAGTTAGTAATACAATTTGAAATATAGTTGATACACGCATGCATTAGTGATTATATATTGCACTTAGTTGTCTTACTTTTTTTATAATATCAATGATTGTCTTGTAAGAAGATGATGAATAGTGTAATGAGTCGAAGACCCCCACAGTTCCCAACTTCGGACACATGTGAAAGCAAATGAAATGATCACTGCATAAAATTAAAAAAAATTAATATAAATAGACTAAAAAATGAAGGCAAATGATGAAATAGTTATTTAAAGGATCTTACTCAAAATTGTAAGCAAACTTGATAGAATCCTTATGTTGTTTTTCCTCATGACCGTTGAAATGTATACAGACACCTCGTGAAGTTTAGCTTTCTCGTAATTCTTTATTAATTTTTATTTCTCTTCTTGTGTCTTTGCTTCTTCCTCTATTTTCTTTCTTAGTTCATCCCTCATTATGAACGTGTGTTGTGATTTGGTTACTTGTTGCGGGTCAATAAATGCTACCTTCCACCTCCCATTTGTTTTCTTTTCATCAGACGCTTGCATCCTGCAAAAAATTTATTTAGGATGGTAATAACAATACATATGGAATAGATTTGGATGTCGTATAGGGATGTTGACTTACATGGACCAAATGGTGACGAGATTGATGTCGAGTTTTTCAAGACGGAACATCACATGCAAATCGGGGAAATCGATTGCAACCTTCCCGTCATAAGAGCTACTGAACACCCATTTCGGGAGATTGGCGGTGATAGTGTTAATGCCTTGCTTCATGGCGTGCATGATCCAAGTATGCAGCCTCATTAATTCAAACGGCCCTCCGTTCAGTTGCCACCTAAACAAGAATGGTTTGCCATGCTAATACTTGTCGGGCACCTCATCCGACGAAAACATACTTATGTGCTCCTCCTTTTGTTTTTGTAAAGAGGTGCGGGATAAAGACTTTTCATCTAGTGCCTTCTTGAGTAATTGAACATTAGGTGATTCTTTACCTGATGTTGGAGCCCGTTTAGGTTTATTCTTCAGTACTTTCAAGAACAAGTCAACATCAGATGATTTCGTCTTTGGTTCATATGAGTTTATCATCCGATGTATTGTTGTTGGCATCTTGGTTGCTGGAGGAGGAGATGGTGGTCTTGGACATGGCAGAGGAGATGGTGGTGCCCCTACCCCTGCCCCTGATGTCGGAGGAGTTTGTGGTCTTTGATCGGATTTCGGAGATGATGTCCCTGCCCCTGCCCCTAATGTCGGAGGAGTTTGTGGTCTTGGATCGGATTTCGGAGATGATGATGCTCCTGCCCCTGCCCCTGATGCCGGAGGAGTTTGTGGCATGTTGTTGTCATTATCGTCAACTCCTCGCTTCTGCAACCATCATGTTGTTGTCATTGTTACCGCCTCCATGTTCCCCACCCATCGTGTACTCGACCATTGCAGCATCTGGATCCTGGGGGGTACTCGTTCTTGGCTAGGTTGCAAGCAGGGACTTGGTAATGTATTAATTATGATATCTCGACGATGCCACAATATAAATTGGTTCCTCGCATCACCGAGAAGCGCGATCCCATCCTCAGTAGGGATATCAATCTCGCACGACTCATCAGAAACCGAAACAACTTGAACCCATGCGTACTCTGGCGGTGGTGGATTCGGAAACACACGACCCGTTAGTGCCATGGTTGTCCCAACTTCTCGAAACTTATCTAGTTTTCTTCCATATGGAATAACCAATTTGCATGGTGTATCCTCTACAATGTCATCCACAGGATGCTTGGTGATAGCAATAGAACCAACACTACTTGGAGTCGGGATGGCTCCAATCTGGTCAAGCATCAAATTTGAAGGAACCTGTCCAGAACCACCAGATACTAGATTCTCTGCACTTGGCCCAATAGAAGCTTGTTGTTGTTGTTGTTGTATGAAGAAGCCTATCAATTCTTGCTTGGCAATTTCTTTCATCTTGTCTTCAAGCTTCTTCTTATAACGGTCTCGCTTTTTATAACTTGACCGGTGTTCACGAAATGCTTTACCCTAGGGCAAGGTAGAAGAAATCCCTCGAACACGTCCAGGGTGCTCAGGCGTTCCGATCGCTGCGGATAGCATATCTTTCTCCCTATCGGGCACGAAAAGACCTTTCTTTTGCAATTCCGCAAGTTCTTCCAACTTTTCGATAAATTTGTTCCGTTGAGGGCTTCGGAATGAAACATTACCGTCAGGTGCTATAGCCGGAACTCGAGCAAGGATCCAATTCCTGCTACGCTCATCCATGCCTTCAAAAATAGTTGGTAAACCAGCTACCCGCCTTTCTTCTTCCTCCTTCCTCCATTTTGCCATTTTCGCAGCATATCCTCCGGAATCCAAGCGATGGGGGTTCTCAACAGCTTTCATAGCCTTCTCCTTTTGTTGGACACTCAGAGCTACTGCTTCTGTCGTCTTCTTCTGATCTACGAATTGTTCCCAGACTGCTAGCGGAATGTTACCATACACATCCCTAGCATCCTTTCCTTTCTGGACAAATTCAGTATTAAGTGTAGACCTCCAATTCCTTAGAGCTCTTCCACAAAGGCCCTCAGCAAAGTTCTACCTGCATTTTCTGTACCTTCCGGATAAACAAATTTTTCTTTCACTTTGGCCCATAATACATCCTTCGTAGCCTTAGGGACTATCTTCCAATTAGTAGTTGTGATCCAAGACGCCAATTGGTCTATGACAATTGCACCGACGATGTTTCGAAACCTAGCAGCTATCCCCTTAGGTTCGACGGGATCACCTTTGTCACCCAACCGTTCTATCACAAGTTGTCCTCTTTCAGGGATCTGGTTTCTTCTTCTATGACCACGTTTCCTTTTCAGGTTACTAGAACTAGTAGTACCCGAAGGTTCTAGTTCTGAAATGACTTCTGCCTCTTGTGCACGAATGTTAGATGCTCTACGACGTCGGCGCGGGGATCGGTCATTGTTCTACACATAAAACACTATTTAAAGTATATCTTAATTGAATAAACAAACATTAAGTTGAGTGAATGTGCCAGACCTCATTATCGCTTGGTTCGTAATCAACATCATCGTCTTCGGGACGCCTATGAGGTCGTGGTTCGCTTGGTTCGTACTCAGAGGGAGTTTCATAGTCTCCAATTATATCACTATCACTAGATTCCTCCTCACCGGATTGTTCACTGTTAACATTTGATCATAGATAATCCATAGTCCATATTTATACAATAATCCATAGTCCATATTTATACAACAATCCATTTTTATAAAAAAATCTATTTATCAACAATCCATATTCCATATTTCATTATTTCTACACCAAAACTAATAAAATTAAATCCATAGTCCATTTGTAACATAGTGCATAGTGCTTACTTATAATAAATTTATTTATACAAAATGCATCATCCCTTTATTTATACAACAAAATTAATAAAATAAAATCCATAGTCCATTTGTAACATTTTTAAATCTATTCATCCACAATCAATGTAATTGCAATTATCCACAATCTATTTATCCACAAATTAAACTCATGTAATGGCATTTTGAAAAAAATAAAAACACCAACCAAGCGAGGGCGGCGCCGCCGCCCCTATCCCCGGCCTCCATGCGTCCCGAGCGGTGAGGAGATGAGTTGTCGGTGACGAGCGGGGGCGGCGCCGTCGGCGGAGGTGGGGGCGGCGCCGTCGGCGGAGGCGGTGGCGGCGGCCCCGTCGGCGGAGGCGGCGGCGGTGCCGCTCGGGCGGCGGCGGAGCGATCGCCGGCGGGTCCCGGCCGGCGGTTGGGGAAGCGGCCGGCGGGGAGGAGGACGCCATCCCGGTAGGGTAGAGGGGCGGTGGTGCTCGGTCGGCGGGGCGGTGGGGGCGATCGCGCGCGGACGACCGCGCGGCGGCGGTCCACGGGAGAAGGGGCGGCGGGCGACCGAGGAAGACGGCGGGGCCCTCGCGGATGACGGCGGGGCGCTCGTGGAAGTGGGCCGGCACTCCCGGATGACGGCGGGGTGGTCGGAGGGGCGGCGGCGGTCGGGGACGACGGCGGCGCTCCGTGGGAAAATTTGGCAGCCTGACGGCGTTGTTTCGTATTCGCGCCAGACTTAGAAAATTTTCGAGACCGTGTCTCATGCATATATAGATGGAGTCACCACTGGCGAGCAACATATGGCAACCGCCAGCGGTAGACCACCGCTGGCGGGTCACATAAACCAACCGCCAGCGGTGAACCTTACCACAGGCGGGTCACATAAGCAACCGCCAGTGGTGAGACTTCCCGCTGGCGGTTATCATAAGCGCCCGACAGCGTTGTGATATGAAAGAATTCAAACTTAACTTTTCAAATGCAAAGCTTTTCTAATGCAAATGACAAAACACCTCCTATAAATAAATTCAAATATTTTATGATAAGTTTTGGAAGTCTCAAAGAGTTTTGAACATTTTCAAGCCAGGATTTCAAATTTTCAAATTTTGGCAAACCACTATGCTGGCGGTTGACTTATGATAACCGCCAGCATAGTGTTTTTCCATAATTTGCAAAATTTGAAACAGGGGCTTAAATTATTCAAATTTCATTGGAACTTCCCAATGTATCATAAAATATTTCAATTTAAGTATAGGGGGTGTGTTTTTTATAAAATAAGTCCTAGTTTAAACTTCAGTCCGTCCTTTACCTTTCCTGTTAAGCCTAAGAATCCCATTGTGCTTTCAAACACATTCTTTTGAAGATGCATCCCATCGATGGCATGGCGCACTGTCAAATCTTCCTTGTATGGCAAGTACTTAAAAAATATAGACATATTCTTGAAAGGCACATCAATGTTTTCTGTAGTTTCAGCCTCCTTCCTTTCCCCTTTTGAATTATCACCTTTTGATTTCTTACCAAGTTTAAACTTGACCTTCTGACACATTTCAAATACGGTTCTACCGGTGGCCGGTTGTGGGGCAAAAGAGTACTTCTCAATCTTTCCGTCGAAATAGTCTGCCATCTTACTGTACTTGTGAGTCCTTAGTAGCCAGTGTCTGTGCCCCATATACACTGTCTTCTGAGATCCTTTCAGGTACACAGATATTGTACCATTCAAACAAACTACACAACCTGTTTTTCCTTTTTCTGACCAGACAAAGAAAATAGGGCAGGGTGATCATTAATGGTAACAAAGATAATTGCCTTAAGTGTGAATGTCTCCCTTCTGTACTCATCCCACATCTCAACCCCATGTTTCCAAAACTTCTCCATTTCTTCCATCAATGGCTCCAGGAAGACATCTATATCAATACCAGGTTGCTTCGGTCCTTGGATTAGAATGGTAAGCAAAAGGAACTTTCTCTTGTGACATAGCCGGGGGGGAGGTTGTATATGGTCATCAACACCGGCCATGTCTTTGTGCGTCTTTGCTTCTTTCACCAAATGGATTCATACCATCCGTACTTAACACGAACCTTATATTTCTTTTTTCTTCTCTAAACTCTTTGTGCTTGGAATCAAAGGTCCTCCACTGCCGAGCATCAGAAGGATGTCGAAGCTTCCCATCAGACTTCTCTGGGCGATCTGTGTGCCAAGTCATTAGTTCAAAGGTCTTTGGGTTCGAGAACAATCGCTTTAGACGATCCTCCACCGGCAAGTACCACATCACCAATGCAGGGACTTTACGTTGAGTAGCAGTGTCAGTACCAATACTATACTCCTCCTCAACTTGACAAATTACACTTTTCTTTCCACCAACCTTCCTCTTCGTGCCTTTAGATGCAATGACCCGTTCCACAAAGAAAATCGGCATTACTTTTGTAACGATTAGCATCGCAATTTGGACACTTCTCTAGTTCTCGCATAGTCACCGCGGTACAATATGCAATGGTTCCTACATGCGTGTATTCTTTGCACTCGCATCTTCAATGGGTTGATAATCTTCTTTTCTTCATATGTGTTTCTTGGGACCAAGTTAGGCTTCGGGAGTAGATTGGCCAACAAAGTAAGGAGTTCGTTAAAACTATTGTCCGACCATCCAAATTTTGCCTTCACAATCAGAAGATGGAGCATGAAACGCAACACGGTTCACTCCTTCCCACAACCCTCATACATACGGTCCTTTGCTGCCTTCTTTAGTGTCTCAAAATTTTCTAACCCTTTAGCACTCCCTAGCAACATCTCCGGTTCAATGTGGCGCAACATTTCTTCCATATCAACATCACATTCCTCGTCCACCTGTGGTGCATCTGTTTGATCATCATTTTGATCTTCACGACCAAAAGCATCATCCGTCATGACATTATCATTTTCATCCGCATCTTCATCACCCACTTCATCATACCCGATGTTGATGTCCGCATTGTTGAAAGTACTTTCTGCTTCACCATGTTGGGACCAAGTTTTGTATCCTTTCACAAAACCACGCTTTATCAAATGCATCTTGATCGCATTAATATCTTTCCAAACAATTTTGTTGCAACAATCACAACATGGACAATGTATTTGCTTGGTCCTAGAAATTTGGGCATGCTTTTGCGCAACCTCAAGAAAGTTTGTTAACTCTATCAAGAATGTAGACGAATTTCTCCGTATGCCATACATCCACGCTCTATGTTCCATCTTAAATAACACCTATAAAAGTAATTATATTAATTATAAACTCAGTATGCTCTATGCTTCATTTAATTAATATGTAAAAAACGAAAACAAACTAAATTCTATAAATTAAATTATTGAAGATAATAATTTTAATTACAAACTAATAATTTAATATGTATACTTGCTTCTATAATTGCAATAATAATTAAATATAATTTAAATCTAAAGCTATTTAAAAAATAAAT
Source organism: Cenchrus americanus (assembly GCA_947561735.1). Taxonomy (NCBI): domain Eukaryota; kingdom Viridiplantae; phylum Streptophyta; class Magnoliopsida; order Poales; family Poaceae; genus Cenchrus; species Cenchrus americanus. The sequence continues at coordinate 251,592,663 of OX387239.1, read as the reverse complement.
ATCTAAATCAATATCTCTCTTCACTCCCCTCTCTTTCCTAGCTAACCCTAGGTCTAGATCTAGATCCCTAACTACATAGAAATCATTAATAAAAGGAGAAAACTAAGGTTAAAATAGCACAAACTCACCTTATATAGCCACCTCCTCCAAGAAAACCAAGAGCAAAACCTTCCCCCCTAGATTTGGTGTTTTTGGAGCTTTTCCCGAGCTCCTCTCGGCACAACGCCATTGGAAGGTTGCTGGGAAGAAGGGGCTGGTCTATACTTATAGAAGACACAGTGCTGGCGGTTGGCATAAGGAAACCGCCAGCAGTAATCTCTGTGCTATACGTGATCGCCAAAGACCGTGTACATTTATGCTGGCGGTCCTCTTAAGCCAACCGCCAGCACTGATGCCTCTGCTGGCGGGCTGTTAAGACAACCGCCAGAGCTGATACCTCTCCTGGCACGGTATTAAGCCACCCGCCAGCACTGATGCCTCTGCTGGCGGGCTGTTAAGACAACCGCCAGCACACTTGTCTGAATATCTTCGGTCCTAACGCGGTTTGACTCAACTACTCACTCACTCACTCACTCACTCACTCACTCACTCACTCACACACTCGCTAGCAACCCTAGCCGCCGCCGCAAGCTGCCACCGCCGGAAGCTGCCGCCGCCGCAAGCAGCCGCAACCGACCTGCCCCCTGCCACCGCCGCTCGTGCGTGAGCTTCGCCCGCGTGCCGCCGCGCCTCAGCCGCCGCCGTCGGCAAACTGTCGACCCACTCTTCAACCTCCAGTTCCTCGACCGACGTCGAGCGGGTTCACCGCCGTCGCATGGCGAGCAGCTCGGTCGCGCCGAACCATAGCCGCCCGTGCCTCTCCCCCTCCCCGATCTGCCCGTCGTGTCGGCTCCAGTTAATTTGGTACAAGACCAAGACAAATAGCATCATCTACAAGTGCCCGAACAACCACGTGGTTTGTTTTTCATCTCATGCCCTAATTCATTTAATTAGTACTGATTCAGTTGATCTAATAGTAGTGATTATTAGTTGATATAATATTAGTAGGATTTGCTGATTATTATTGATTCGGTAGATATAGAATTATCCACAATTGTTGATTATTAATGATTTGTTGGTTGATATAATTTTATGTCTATAGAATTATCCAATTTATTGATGGAAGTCACATTTGTTGTTTATTCTTTTAGGGGACCCTAATTCATGTCAGGAAGTTTATTTTGAAAATCAATACATCAACCATTTGAAAAAATTTCACCCTCATTTGCTGCCGCCAAACTATCAGTTGCACAGCAGTTTAGCTGGTGCAACGCCAGCACCAAGAGCGGCACAACCGTCTAGTGTTGTGTATCCGCCGGGCAAAAGTGCGAGCCACCACTAGCAAATTCGAATTTACGGAACAATGGAATCGGATGAAGTGTGTCATTTCGATCCGAAGGTGGGGATGAGTGATTTGAAGATAGCGAGTAATGAAACGAGGCTTGAACTTGCAGACCATAGAGGGCAACTTATCGACATTATGGCGGAAATTGGCTATCGGAAGAAGCGCAACAAAAATCAAGGATTCTGCATGCAGGGCACCATCATCGTTGTTGTGGTCTTGATAATAGGTTTAGTGCTTGGTAGCTATATCGCAAATTGGATCCGTCAAAGAAATTTGAGTGAGGCAAAGTTGTGTTGATTTGTGAGTGAGGCCCCTAATGTATTGTACTTTAATTTGTGTTGGTTTTAAGTGTGCTTTGAAACATTTGTCATCATGCAATGCATGTTGTTTGTATGAAATAAATCTTTCTGTTGTTTGTGTTGATATTTCAGTTTGAATTTTACTTGTTGTTGTTGTCCATGCATGCATGTTAAAATGTTGGTGACTTGTATCAATTTCAAGCTATTTTCAGCTTCACTGTGTTGGTGGGTGCATATGAAAGCCTCCAGTAGTAAAGATCCCTCGTGGGCGGTCGATATAAGCCACCCGCCAGCAGAAATGGGACCATTTGTGCTGGCGGTTGGCTTATGTTGGCCGCCCCCACTAAACCTTCTGTGCTGGCGGTCGACATAACTCATCCGCCAGCATAAATGGTATCATTTGTGCTGGCGGGTGGCTTATGTCGCCCGCCAGCAGTGATGCTTCAATGCTGGCGGTTGCTGACCCGGCGCCCCTGCGCCCCACTTTGGTAGCGGTTGATAGTTGCACCCGCCAGCATGCTAATTTGCTAGTGCCAGGACAAATCGTTTCTGGCCTAGTGTTAGCTTCCACTTTTTAAGTTCATTTTAGAGAACCATTTCTTGGTATCTAAAACCACTTTCAAGAAAAAAGAGTGTGTAGCCAGGGGCTTTGGCCCAGACAAACAAAAATAAGGAGCACACTTGTAAGCAGAGAGGTTGTATATTGAGCCAGCGAGGACACTAATTTAAATTTACTGAGAGCACCAATAGTGAAAAATTGGACCATATATCTGAAATTAGAAATCAAGTGACGGTCTGTGCTCTCCCTCAGTCCTCTTTGGGTCTTCCCCTGTGTGTAGCAGAGCTTTACTGCCCTGTTCGTTTGGCTTATCAGCCACCAGCCAGCAGTACTTTCCTCTCAGAACAAATCAGCCACCAGCAACCAACCAGCAGTACTTTTCTCTTAGAACAAATCAGCACCAGCCATTAGCTACCAGCCAAACGAACAGATGGGAAGCTGTTCCAAGACAACTAAGCATCTTATAAGTTTTTTTTTGTCCACTAGAGATAAATATTGTTATACCTGATTGAGTTAATACTGTTAACACTTTGACAGAAGAGAGTTAGTTAGACTAATATTTTTTGAGATGTAGCACTCTACTGGTTATATTAATTTAAGCAAAGAATTTAAAATACATAAAAGGTCTCTCTCGAACTCAGGAAATAAAAAAAGGAAACATAGACATCATGGAAATTATACTATGATATTTATAGAGATTTGAATACCAAGTCCCATCTATTTTCTAAACCCAATAATACTTTCTTGGTCAATGCAATGAACAGTGAAAAACAGAGATAATAGTGTGTATATATTTTGAATGTATATCTTTGCTAGCCAAGTGAATAACTTGGTGTAGGGCAAATTTATCAAGTAGGATGAAGCAAAAAAAAAAGTGCTAACAAATCATTTATATTAGAAAAATCTAGCCACCCGAGTCAATTTGCTAGTTTTTTCTACGACAAAGAAAGGTCATCAAGTGATCGGTGAGACCCGGTCGACGCGGCTCTTTCCCGCCAGCGACGGTGAAGAAGGAAGACGGTCCCGATCACCTTAGGAGTAATTTTTATCTGTTATTCTCTACACAAAACAGAATGCAGTTACTCAATGTGTGTTCTGCTCTGCACACGCCAACAATGCATATTCATATTCGCAAAAAAAAAAGCATATTCATATACGTGAAAGAAGCAAACTGTTCCGCTGATATATGTAGTCTTTCCATCTGATATAAGTCGACGCTATGCACCTTCAATCGGAGAACTTTATGTAGGCGACCTCAGAGCTGCGAGCCCGCGAGAGGGCTGTCGAAGAAGGTATGCGACACGAGGCTCTCCCTAAATGCGAGGAATGTAGGCTCGTCAGACCCAAACTCGATTTCCTCGTGCATCCTCTCATCCTTGAGATCATACAACCTAGCCACATCGCAGTAAGGGTGTCCAATTAGGACGATGGCGCCGCCCCCGACCGACATCACCATTGTCGGTACCCACTTTTCAGCGTGGTAGCCACCGTAAAGAGTCGACGGAGGCACCTCCACACGGTAACGTAGCGTCCAGATCTCCGCCTCGTAGTCCTGCAAGGCCCAGATGTCCAGCGACGTCGCGCCCTGCATGGCCGCCACGCTGAGCTCCCCGTCCAGCTCCAACAGAACCCTCGCCGTACCACCGGCTCGCTCCGGCGGTCGAGACATCAGCCGGAACGTCTCAGAAACCGTGTCGAACGCTAGCATCTTGCCGGCGCCGGCGCCGCCGGTGGTGGTGGCTTCGGGGTGCAAAGCGAGCCAGTGGAAGACCCCCCTGACGAGCCACGGGGACGTCGGCGTACTTGGCTGCACCAGACGAGTGCGTAGGTTGAGGAGCTCTCCCAAGCCGACGAGGCAGGGTACCGCCTGCGTTGAGGACGTAGTAGTGGCTGTTTCCGTTCCGGATCGAGCCCGTACCCCTGGATTCCTCTTTTCCCATGCCATGGCACAGGAGGCGGTACTCGCCGGACGAGCCGTGGAGGTAGAAACCGCACGCGATGGCGGTGAAGCACGGCTCCGGAGCTATCGCGGGCAGGTTGGTCCACTGCCTGGTGGTGGGATTGCAGACGATGAAGAGCCCACGGCATTGGCACAGCACGAGCAGCCCGTCGAGGGAGTAGAGCACGTTGAACAGGTCGCCCATCGGGGTCCCGTCCCTGGCTAGCTGCTGCCGGTACAGGAGGTGGGACTGAGGCGGGCCATCGCCGCCGGAGAGAGACATGGAGTGCACTGCCGGGGCGCGGACGCTTGGTGAGGTGAGGGTGATCATCCCGAGCGGCCGGCGAGCGGCGTGGTCGGCGAGGAAGGACCGGTCGGTGGTGATGCGGCGCCAGCTCCTGCACACAGCGCGGCAGCGGAGCACGGACTTGGAGGGGAGGCGCACGAGGATCCCCACCAGGACGTCGTCGCACAGCGCGTGGATGCCCGCTGATCCGCCCGCCGTCAACATCTCCTCTTCCATCTTTTTCTTCCTTCAAAGGGCGCTGACGGAGCCCTAGGCTGCCTGCAAAGAACTTGCTGCAAGGCGGATCGTTTCGTGTGTACGTGGACACTCGAGCGATATGATTCCCCGTGTGTATATATAGATGAGGGCCTTGTTCCCGACCGGGATACGGGGAAGAATTGAAGTAGGGGTGATATGCGACTCCGATCTGTCCACAAATGAAATTCGAAGTCGTCTTTTGACATTGCAACGGAATATCCGAGTCTACGCTAGCAGTGTCGTTCTCTTTCTTTCTCACCGCACAGAACTATCTCCCTCGTTCATCGCTTGCCTCGGAGAAGTGGAGAACGAGCGCACCTTGTTCATCGGTTGCCTCGTAGAATAGCAACACAGCACGGCGGAGAAACAGAAACCATGTGAATTGAAGCGGGGAATGAGCGGCTCACCTGGTGGACGTAGGTGTAGGGAAAGAAGATGTCCACAGCGAGGATGCCGACGACCTTGTGCTCCTCCACCCTGCCAATCAAGCCCCCCTTCCTCCTTCCCCTGCCACCGCGGTGAGGCCGGCTCGATCTCCCAACGCTCCCTGGCTCTCGCACGCGACCTCGCGACGCCTCGATCGTGTGCATGCTCTGAGAAATGGGAAGCTCGTAGTAGGGAATCGGGAGCCCTGCTACATTCTAATGCGAGCCCCCTTGCCGGCACTTCATGAAGGCCATGGCCAGCAGCAGAGGAGGAAGTGGCCAGCCCCTCCTCTGGTTTCGATAGCAGCGCTTGTGCTGGCATGGTGTTGTGGACGATAGCCGAAGCTATCGAGCACAAGCAATGAGAGAAAACAAAAGCTCAAGAATCAAAACCAGAATGCAAAACAAAGGACAACCAAAAGCTCTTTTCTCAATAGTAGATTTCTCAAAAGTCGATCCCCTTTACAAGTGTCGGTCCGTCTCCTTTTATAGGAAGGCGAGCGGACTTTTTACATCCCGAGAATGCCCTCGTATAAAAAGGATCAAAACAGAAGATGCTAGGCTATTTTTGAGAGGTATCCAATTAGGTCTCCACGTAATCGGCGCTTCATGACGTCACGCCGGAAATCACGGCGCCTTTCTTGTTGTCATCACGTGCGCCTGTCGGGAGTGGACCTTCAATCTTTTAGAGACTTCCCCTTCGCATGGCGCCTCTCGTTACCTGAAATGCGGGTCACATTTAAACTTGAAAACGTTAGATGTTAGGGACGACGAAACCCCCCAAGCGAAAACCCAGGCTAGGACTGGCTGGGTGAATTGGATTCGTCTCTGGGGTTTCGTCGTGGAGAAAACTGAGTAGCCTGGCCGAGACCCTAACACCCTGGGTTGCTGGGTTTATTTAGCTGCTCCACAGGTGACGAAGGGTGTTGGTTGAAAGACTGATTCCGAGGGATGAAAGTGGATTCGAAAACTCCAGGGGTTTCGCCGCCGAGCCTTTCGCATCAAACTTCAGACAACTGAAGACACTCTTTTATTTTGGTATACGAAAGACTTGATTCCGAATCCCCCAACACATGGAGCGGCCAGCCCCTCCTCTGGTTTCGACAGGGGCACTTGTGCTGGCATGGAGCGCCCAGCCCCTCCTCTGATCTCGACGGCGGCGCGGAGAAGCGATGGAGGCTGGCGGACAAGGAGAGATTCCCGCACCGAGGCTCCCAGAGCTCCAGTAGTGGCGCCGTCACTCCTACTCCGAGCCTCGCCTCGCGTCGGATCTAGATCCCCTAGGCGGGGCAACGGCGGACAACGACAGAGCGCAGGGAGGGGCGACAAAGAGCAGCCGGAGAGGGAGAAGGTGAGGGGAAGTGGCGGCGTAGAGGAGGGAGAGAGAGAGAGTGGCGGCGCGAAGGGCGGAGGTGGAGAGGGGGTTAGGGTTCACCGGTTGGGAGACTTTAATTTTTGAAGAATTGAGGGGGCTTTTAGCAAAAATGACATGCGGTGAACAAGCTTGCTTTACTTGACACGTACCCCCATGGGATGCGGAGAGAGCAGCAAAGCGGGGTAGCTTTTAAGAACTCCGATAAAGAAACTTGCAAAACAAACATATATAAGTTCTCGTGATTACAATTGCTGTCAACATTCAAGCCGACACCCTCAGCAACCAATAAGTGGAGCCAAGAGTGGAAACGTACATAGTGTTCCCAACATGACCACAAACCTGCCACAAACAAGGAATCAAGAGTGGCTAACTGATTGAGTAGAAGTTAAATTGAAAGTCCAATGTCATCAGTTCATTGTCTCCAGAATATAAGAACTGATATATACAACAAAGAGTCTGTTCATATATCATATTGGATTCTGCATCTTAATGTAGTGTGTTTAAGACACCTAGCAAACAGATATAACTACGATGGTGCAAGCTACAGTAGTATTTCTTTGTCTCAGAAGTTGCAGACAAACATATGCTTTCAACGAAAATATATAGCTCAATAGGATCACAAACCACGAGGCATTTAATCGAATACATGGGCTTACTTAGAGGAGGCAGGCATGATTTGGTGCAAGTTTGATGTGACAAAGCACATCAACTTTGAATGTGAATAGCCTTTACAGGGGAAGAGATGACTCATTTTCCTGCATTGGAAAATCAAATCAGCTATAGATCAGTGAAACTGCACATATAATTGACACCGGAGAAAACCAATTGCAAAATAAATAAAAAACTGCTCTTCTCTCCCCATCTACTCTATCTTTATCCTACCATATTCAGAGTACCAAAAAAAGATACACTAATAGGTTCAGAGAATATTTGGCAATGCATTTAGTTAGAACCTGCCACATAGCAACTCAATGCATAGTGGCATTGTGAACTGTGTGTAGCGAAGATCCAACAAAATCGCAATAATGCGGAATAGCACATGATTAAGCGAATAAATATGATTTACCACTGGGATCACAAATATCCGTTAGCCTCGCTGGTTGTACAGAACTCCAAAGGTTCTAGGCTCAAAACTTGCCAGAAACATATATATTTTGTCTGTTTTTTATAAAAAGCATAAAACTGAGAAACTAGTTCTTGCCTCGCGAGACGCTGGACAGGCTTTATGTGTGCTTATAATGGAGCTGAGCATCAGGTGACATAGCGCTCACCTTGATATCTTTGCAGAGCTGCCATCAAATACAAGTAAACAAAAAGATCTGCTTCAACTTATTGAATAAAAGGATATGCTTCTGTAATATTATAGCAGCCTATCAACAAAAGTTCGGAAAACCTTAAATTTGCTACTGCAATTAGCATAGCTATTTACCAGGCATCACCAAGCATTTAAGCACTTGTGGGTGGGCAGGCTGCAGCATATAACATGTTCGGAATAATCAAGAAGAAACCAGAGGTTGATGCATACAACACAACATGTTGGAAAGTGGACAGATTCAGGGGGATATTGAGTTCAAGAATGTTTACTTTTCATATGCGAGGCCTAAAGAGCATATCTTCAGAGGCTCTCCTCTTTACCAACACATGCAATCTGCCAGTTCAAAGACTAAAATGTTCAGGACGAAGATTTTGTGGTGTAGTTGGTTGTCACGGCAGTCTAACACAATGAAGATCTCCGGTTCGAGTCCGGGCGAAATCATCAGTTTTATTTTTATGCTAAAAGAAGACTAAAATGTTCAGGCTAAGGTCATCAATGCGCAAATCGTAGATTAATGACACAAGAGGCTTAAATGTTTACATTTTTCCATTCCATACCTTTACCCAGACAACATGGTACAGTATAGTATCCGAAAATGCCTAGAAAGAAGAATGCAATACCAAGTAAGGAGACAGATGTTACCTCTGCAAGACTGCAAACACACACACACAAGAGCAAGTGCAACAACTTCAAGCTCCAGGTACCAGTAGACAACATCGATAAGTCAACAAACCCCTCTTGCTGCAGTAACAAATGACCTGAAAACCAGCAAATGCATCACTTAATTTCACCAAAACTGACTGTATTGTATCTTTCTCTAGTGAAATGGTAAGATTCACCACAATTAAATCTCTCACGTTAAGCCACATCATCAGCACACAATTTGTCATTTAACACGTAGCCACGTCAGCACCTATCCCCTCTCCTTTACTCAGCACAGCAGATCAAGAGACTCACGGTTCAGCTTCGATTCCATTGTCTCTTCAACTTCCACTCAACATGAACAACAGACCACGTGAGCGATCATGCACCAAACGAACAGGCACAGGCTTTATTTCCACATCAATTCCATGGACACATCACAACAAATGCATTGAATCATCGAGTCATCTTCCGGTTTAAATACCTTGCCTGTTCCTTTTGTTACCTCCACTGTGCTCATCGGCACCGACGGCATGAGAGAAGAGACCATCGCAGCCGTGACCTTCTCCATGCTGCCACTCTCTGCATCCACATCGACAACCTGCCGCGTCCGCCTCAGCACCGGCCCTCTTCGCCTCCACAGCGCTGGTCGCTCAAGCTAACTAGGGGCTGCTCTGCACCTGTGCCTGCTGCGCTACCGGCAGAATCCGCTTCTGCACCATCCTCCAATCCACCGAAAGGGTGGGATACTAAGGAAGCGAAGGGGAGACCGGCAGGGCGTACAGTGGGAGCAGTCGTGACAATGGAGTTTTTCAAGCGGTTGGGGAAGGCTCCCAGAGATGGATGAGATAGCAGTTTATTTGACTCCTCACGGCATTGGAGTCCATCTGGCCAACGCTTTTTTTAAAATCAACTCCAGACCAGTGATTTGGATAACAGCGAGGCAACAGCAGATGGTAAATTCATTAAATTTTTTACTGATGTTATTATGTAAGGTACCTAGGACTAGGGAGTATATGTTGTGCTATGATGTTATCTTTGTGACAAAGACAAATTAGTTTTTTATTTTTCCACTAATGTCACCTGTATACCGAAGCTCATAGATTATACATGTTCACATTATCATTTGTACAATGGTAAATTCATTAAATTTTTTACTGATGTTATTATGTAAGGTACCTAGGACTAGGGAGTATATGTTGTGCTATGATGTTATCTTTGTGACAGAGACAAATTAGTTTTTATTTTTCCACTAATGTCACCTGTATACCGAAGCTCATAGATTATACATGTTCACATTATCATTTATACAAATAATTAGACAATTATATTGATTTATAGTTATTTTTTCTCGAAAACGCAGTAGAGCTGCACATCTTTGTATTAAGTAGAAGGAAATAACATAGAGTTAATTACAGACATCGCGGAGCGGCTGCTCACGCAAAAAACTTGCTTATCAGCAAGACTCATCGAGAACTACAACCAAATAGGCCTAACACTGCTATTACTCGCAACTCAAACGACCTAAATGTCTTGCTCCCGCCAGCACCCAAAGATCGATGTCTCGTTTGATCCGCTGAATCAACTCCTGGGCGGTGGAAGCACAAGCACTGAAGAGTTGGGCGTTCCGCTCCTTCCAAATGCTCCAAATAACTAGCATGAATAGCGTATTGATCCCTTTTCTTTTTGCACGGGGTTGCAAATTCCTTAGGCGTATCCACCAGCCTGTCAGTGTTGCTACAGGCGGATTGAAGCTGCACTGGCACCCTTGGCCGCTGAGGACTCCCCACCAAATTTCTCCAAATAACTAGCATGATTTATAGTTTATCGAAAAACTCTCTCAAATCTTGCAGCAACATGCTGAGAATCACCTAGTGGAGAAGACTGTTGATACGGTGGGGGAACATGCTGCTGAGCAGCAGAAGATGGCTAAGCAAATTGCTGAGACAGGGCAAGCAGTGGAAAGCCTGACACTGGCTCAGATCCGATTTGAGGAGGCTCATTTGTCTGATGCTGACACGGCGTCTGAAGTATTGGCAGATCTTAGGCCGTTTCAGCAATCCAAGCAGCCTGAACCAGAGATACCCAACAAGACTACTATACCCAAGCAACATATGCCAACGGTGTTCTTCCCAAAGGTCAATGGTGAAATCCTGCTATCTTGAAGCATAAATGTATGGACTATTTCATGTCGGAGCATCTAGAACCAAAACATTGGATCAGGATGGCTGCGGTCCATTTTGAGGAACCTACTTCACAATGGTTGCAGGTATAAAGGAAGAAATACAAGAATCCTACCTGGCTTCAATTTGTCATGGCTGTTGAGGAGAAATTTGGCAAGGATGACTGCAAGAAAGCTGTAACTAATCTGTTGGAACTTAAACAGACAGATTCAGTGGAAGATTATTTCAGGGAATTCCAAGAGCTACAATTCCAAGTGAGCATGCATAATGATGGTTATGGAGAGCTATACTTTGCTCACAGTTTGTGAATGGGCTCAAGGAGGAGATCAGATACTGTCATGTATGGCCGCACGTTTGGCCGGCGCAAGAACAGAGTCTTGCAGGAGCAGTAGGATAGGAGATAGAGTTTGAGTTTGTTAAATTAGAGATTGAGTTTGTTAGGGATAAGTATTGGTTAGGGAGTTTGTTATCCTCCGGCACCCATATAAGCTGAGGGGATTAGAGAAAGAGAAGCAGGCTGAGTTGTATCTGTATTTGGCCTTCGTCCCTGCCTCCCCTGGCGCGTCGTGAGCACCCTGCAGCTCCGCCGCACCGTCAAGGTCCAGGGCCAAGACCGGCCACTTCCTTTGAATACAACCTTCGCCAAATTCCTTCCACCAACCTTCCCTCCTCTAGTCTTTCTTCTTCCAACGCCCATAACAACTTGGTATCAGACGAGCCAGGTTCCGTGCCCATGGGGAGCTCCGGCGAGATTAAGCAGGCGCTCGAGAAGCTCACCTCGGCGATGGAGAAGATGTGGGAGGCCCAGGAGACGAGCACGCATCGCTCGACAAGCTGGCCCCCATCGCCCCCGTGGCGGATCAGCTGCCGACGATTCCATCCAAGGTCCTCCCGCTGCAAGCATCCGCGTACGAGAACAGAGAGCAGATCAGCGCCCTCAATCTCGCCCTGATCCGCGTGGAAAAGACCCACCACGGCAAGGCCGCCACTACGGCGGAGGGCGACGCCTCGGGAATCCGCCGAAGCCCGGGCTCCCACGAGACCACACGCGCCCGCCGCCGGAGAAACCCCGCGATGGCCGGGGCGACGAGGACGCCTACGACGACAACCGCTTCCACCCTCGCGTCCGGCTCGAGTTCCCCACCTTCGACGGGAAGGACGACCCTCTTCCCTGGCTCAACCGGTGTGAGACTTTCTTCCGCGGCCAGGGCACACCAGAGCCCCGACGGGTCTAGTACGCCGCCATGCACCTCACCGGCGCCGCCCAACTGTGGTATGCGCGCCTGGAGCTCACATCTGGGACTCCGTCTTGGCACCGCTTCGCCCAATTGGTCCAACAATGCTTCGGCCCGCCGATGACAGAGAGCCCCGTGGGCGAACTCGTGCTCCTCCGGCGCACAGGCTCTGTCGACGAGTACACCGACCAATTCCTCCGCTTTGCCTGCCGCAACCCAGACCTCACGGAGATGTAGTTGGTCCACATCTACACGCCCGGCCTCATCAATCCGCTGAAGACCGATGTTGCCCTCCGACGACCGGCCTCCCTTGATGACGCAATCATGCTGGCGCGTGCATACGAGCAGCGGCAGTAGCTCTCCCTGTCCGACCCGGTGCCAGGACGCGGGAATCGCGCCGCGTAGCAGTCTCCTACTGCAGCGGCCGCCAAATCGCCCGCAGGGGCCGCCTCCGCGTCCTCCGCGGCGCCGGATCGAGCAGGACCGCCGCGGCTTCGCCCTCCTTGTTGTCGCGGCGCCGCCTGACGCCGTCTGAGATGTCCCAGCGGCGCGCCGAGGGCCTCTGCTTCAACTGCGACGAGAAGTACGTCCAGGTGCACCGTTGCAAGAAGTTGTTCGTCCTCGAGGTGGTGAATCCAGGGGAGGAAGACGACGCAGAGGAGGAGGTCGACGAGGAGATCCAGTGCTCGACGCTCACGGGGAACACGCCCGGGCCAAGGATCTCCCTGCACGCCGCCACGGGCGTATGCCCACAGGGCTTCCACACGATGAAGATTTTCATCTCTGTCGGTGACGCGGTGGCCATGGCACTCCTCGACTCCGGCTCCTCCCATAACTTCATTGCCGCTGCCATGGCGCGCCGGGCAGGAGTTCTCCTGCGGGGGCGCACGGGTCTCTCAGTCGCTGGTCGCCGCCACTGGCAAGGCCGCAGCCCAGCAGATCTTCATTGGCAGCGAGCCGTTCTCCATCGACCTCTACGAGTTGCCGCTGGGAGACTACGACATGGTGCTAGGGGTGCAGTGGCTGGGCACGCTGGGTCCCCTGCTCTAGGAATTCACACGCCAGACACTGACCTTCGAGCACACCGGCAAGAAGACATCCTTGCGTGGCATTGACGTGACGCCGGGACCGTCCATCGCATCTCTGACGGCCTCTGGCGGCCATCTGTTGGAGCCTCTGCTGGACGAGTTTGTCACACTGTTCGCCGAGCCTCAGGGTCTGCCCCCTCGCCGCCACATCTATCACCGCATCCGGCTTAAGCCAGGCACTGGAGCCGTCGCGGTCAGGCCGTACCGCTACGCGCACACCCAGAAGGACGAGCTCGAGCATCAGTGCGACAAGATGCTTCGTTTGGGCATCATCCGGCGGAGCTCGTCAGCTTTCTACTCATCGGCACTACTGATCCGCAAACACAACGACACGTGGCGTTTCTGTGTCGATTACCGGGCGCTCAATGATGCGACGATCAAGGACAAGTTTCCCATCCCTGTGGTGGAGGAGCTTCTCGACGAACTGCGTGACGCCAAGTTCACCAAGCTCGACTTGCGATCCGGCTACCATCAGGTATTGATGCACATCGCCGACATTGAGAAGACGGCGTTTTGCACTCATCAAGGGCTCTTCGAGTTTCTGGTGATGCCGTTCGGGCTCTCCAATGCCCCGACTACGTTCCAGGCGCTCATGAACGACATCCTGCGGCCCTTCCTTCATCGGTTTGTACTCGTGTTTTTTGACGACATATTAATCTACAGCTCATCGTGGCCGGAGCACCTCCGCCACGTCCGTACGGTGTTTCGCACGATGCAGGAACATTGCCTTCTCCTCAAGCGGTCCAAGTGCGAGTTTGGGAAGCCGTCGGGGGCGTATCTGGGCCATGTGATCTCTGCGGCAGGGGTGGCCATGGATCAGCAGAAGGTCCAGGCGGTGCTGGACTGGACACAGCCCAAGTCACCCAGGGCGGTGTGTGGCTTCCTCGGGTTGGCGGGGTACTACCGCTGCTTCATCAAGGATTTCATTACCATCGCCGCGCCCCTCACCGCCCTCCTTCGGAAGGAAGGCTTTACGTGGACCGACGACGCCAACTCCGTGTTTCGGGCACTGCAGCACGCACTCACTTCCGCGCCGTTCTCCAGCTTCTCGACTTCGAGCGTGACTTCATTGTCGAGTGCGACGCATCGGGTTCGGGATTTGGGGCGGCCCTTCATCAGGGCGCCGGTCCGATCGCCTTCTTCAGCAAGACCATCGTGCCTCGCCACGCCAAGCTTGCTGCCTATGAGCGCGAGCTGATCGGCCTTGTCCAAGCAGTACGACATTGGCGGCCGTATTTATGGGGCCGCCGTTTTCTGGTCCGTACAGATCACCGGAGTCTTCGGTTCCTCCTCGACCAGCGACTCACAACGATTCCACAACATCAATGGGCGAGCAAGCTGCTGGGGTATGACTTCGTGGTTGAGTACAAGCCGGGCGCCATGAATGTCGTGGCGGATGCACTGTCCCGACGTGATGAGGAGTCTGGAGAGCTGTGCGCCCTATATGCCCCACTCTTTGCTCTGTTCGACGACGTCTGTCAGGAAATTAATGGGGATGTCCAGCTGTCCTTGCCGCGTGACGCTATACGAGGTGGTGCCAAGCCGGCGATATGGTCTGTGGTCGATGGGCTTATCCTCTTCAAGGGTCGTGTGCACAATTCGACGTCTTCTTCTTTGCGCTAGTTGGTTCTGGAGCTGGTGCACGGGCTGGGGCATGAAGGAGTTCACAAGACGCTGCACAGGTTACGAGCAGATTTTCATTTGCCCAACGATTGCTTGGCGGTGCAGGAGTTTGTACGGGTTTGTGCTGTGTGTCAGCGCAACAAGGGGGAACATCTTCAGCCAGGGGGTCTCCTACAGCCCCTGGGCGTGCCAACGGCAGTTTGGTCTGATGTCGCCATGGATTTTGTTGAGGCTCTTCCAAAGGTTAACGGCAAGTCTGTCATTCTTACTGTGGTAGATCGATTTTCTAAAGCAGCCCATTTCATCCCTTTGGGTCACCCTTATTCTGCAACGACTGTGGCTAGAGTGTTCTTTTCTGAAATTGTCTGTCTCCATGGCATTCCGTAGTCCATTGTCAGTGATCGGGATCCAGTTTTCACTAGTGGCTTTTGGCAGGAGCTGTTCCGCCTTGCGGGCGTGAAGTTACAGATGACATCCGCTTTTCATCCTCAGTCTGATGGGCAGTCCGAAGCCACAAACAAAATTGTGGCTATGTACTTGAGGTGCTTGACCGGGGACAGACCGCGGAATTGGCTTGACTGGTTACCTTGGGCAGAATTTTGCTATAATACGTCCTACCAGCAGTCCATCAAAACTACGCCATTTGAGCTGGTGTACGGCCAGCCACCGCCGTCTATCCGCTCTTATGCGGCCGGCGATGCTCGACTGCCTGCCGTAGAGAAGGCCATGAAGGAGCGTGATGAGTTTTTGGCAGAAGTCCGTGATCGTCTCGAGCAGGCACAACAGCGTTACAAAGCTGTGTATGATCGGCGTCATCATCCCGTTCAGTATGCTCCAGGACAGTGGGTGTGGCTTCGCTTGCTACATAGGCCGGTGGCGTCCCTTAATGTGCAAGGCCGTCGGAAGCTGGGTCCTCGGTTCTTTGGTCCATTCCAGATCAGCGAACGCATTGGGGAGGTGGCGTACAGACTGATTCTGCCAGCAGGGGTTCGTCTTCATGATGTTTTCCATGTGGAATTGTTGAAGCCCCTCTATGGGGAACCTCCTAGTCAACCTCCTGTTTTGCCTCTGATTCAGCATGGGTATGTCGTGGTCGAACCGGAGGCTGTTCTCTAGGGGCGCATTGCGCGTGGCTAGCATGAGTTGCTGGTGCGTTGGAAAGGTGTTCCTGCTGCTGAGTCCTCATGGGTGCCTGTCGGTGTTTAAACCTGTCGACCTCCATAGGAGGTACCCGCAGCAAGGTAGAAGGTGGGGATCGCTATGATCTGAAACCCGAAGGTATGCGCGAGGACACAAGACACAAGATTTATACAGGTTCGGGTAGCCGGAGTAGCTACCCTACGTCCTGTTTAGAGTAGTATTGCGCCCTGCGCTTGGGTGTTGATCCCCCGGAGGGATTGAGGATGTTCGGCTAGGTACCCGACCCTCCTTTATATAGTCCAGGGGGCGGGTTCCTAGTCGGTTACAAGGCAGGAGTCCTAGTAGGATTACACGGAACGAGTCCTAGTAGGATTATAGGGGAATTCTACTAGGAGTCCGTCTTCTTCCTTCCTTGCATGAGTACCCGGGGTGTATGCCCGACAAGCCCCCGAGCACGTTGGAGTCAAAAGTAGTAGTTCGAGTAGTCTTGAAGCCTCTTCGAGTAGTTCTTGAGCGTCGTCGAGTACTGCTTGAAGAAGTCTTCAATAGTACTTGAACTATCGCGAGGCTGGAAGGTGGTCCAGCTCATCAGTCTTGAAGTCGGGATTATATGAAAGTGCGATTGCGAAATCGCACTCCATATCGAGTAGCCCCCGAGCCTTAGGTTGAGTTGTAGACTCTGGCTGAGGGTCAATCTTGATTCTACTTCCGTCTTGAAAAAATCAACTGATGGGTGTAGCCTAGTAGCCCCCGAGCCTTGGAACGATTGAAGAATCAATCCAAGGGTCTTCAGTGTTCGCGGAAGTCATCATCTGAGTACTCTTGTAGCGTTCAGCCCCCGAGCTCGTCGCCATGTGAGCCATAGGAGCCACGTCGAGTAGTTGTTGGTGTTGAGCCCCGAGCTAGAGAGCTAGCGGAGACTACTCGAGTTGTCGTCGAGTAGTAATTTGGTGCGTAGCCCCCGAGTTTGGGAACTAGTCGCGCCGATGGAGGTACACGGAGCGTACTGGAAAGTCGTCGCCGGAGCTTGACCTGAAAGTAGAGATGCGTACATTATGTAGCATTTTTGTAGAAATTGAATCTACTAGTGACAAATACAAATATGAATATAGATGTAAATGTCATGTGTCATTCTCTTGTTTCGGTCGTAAGGCGTCAAGTAGTTAGCCTGAAGCGGTTTAGCGCCTAGTCTCTTTGATCGCTGTTTAGCCATAGCCGCTGGGGGCGTGGAGGCATGACAGGAGAGCTGGTTTAAGCACCCAATCTCTGAGGAGCCTGTTTAGCCGTAGTCGCTGAGGACGTGGAGGCATGACAGGAGAGCCGAGGCTTTGCGCGGATCAAGGCGTGTGCTACTGGAGCGAGACCATTAAGAGGTAGCCGAAAGGTAGTCGGCATGGCGACAAGAGAGAGCGCGTTTGCTCGTTGTTCCACATGACGGAGAGCAAGATTGCGCAGTGCCTCCTCATGGTGTAGCCGTTGTGCGCCTCCAGCACTCAGTACACGAAACATCGTGGCAAGAGCCTCCTAATTTGGTGTACCAAGCCTGTGACAGTCGGTCTACATCCCCTAGAAATAATTGGCACGGTGTAGCTCTGCTGGCAAGTAGCCGTTGAGAGGCGTCACGGAGTAGTCTTCAGTGTTGGTTCCTGTATGCGGAAAACAAGCCGAAGAAGAAATAATTATTGAAATAAGTAACTTAGCTTGATTCGCGGACGAGAGTCGACGAAGCCGTGGCGGTCGGTGATGGAGCCGCGACGGTTGTTGCTGAAGTCGACTAGTCGGAGGTGGATCCGACTAGTTGTTGATGTCGCGGGAGCCGTCCACGACTAGTTTACTAGTCGAAACTAGTCAAGATGAGTAATCGAAGTAGTCGTACTCGCGTTGATGCAGCTGGAAGTCGATGAAGTAGTACTCGTGTACGTTGCTTGTGTACTTGAGCGAAGAATCTTGGAGCTTCCTGGTAGCCTATGTGTGCGTGTAGCGGAACTCCTCAAAAATTGCTTCACGCTGACAGAAATAATAGTGCTTGATTTTTTTTCCGTGAATAGTGGCAGCTGTGTTTCTTATCCTGACTGCTACTTGATGCTTGCTGCGACTGCGAGGTGCGGTCTTTTTTTTGTCCGCCAGCTTCAATGCACTGGCCTCTGGGCTCTGGATGGCAGCAACACAAGATAGCAGAGACAAGCGGAGCGGCAGGAGCTCGGCCTGCATATGCGAGACCGGTTGGGAGACTTCGAGTACTCGACGGAATCGAATATTACTTCGGACTCGAATTCCAGACAGGACTCCGGTTAGTGCCGCCGGCTTGATCTCCATTATGTTGCGGACTGAGGCGAGCGAATTGCTGATTCCACCTTGGGATGCGAACTTACAACAGCGCGCGACTTTGGACCCACCTTGGCTTCGGACTTGACGCTGGATTCAAGAATCAGCGAGTTGCTGGTGTGTGCTTCGGGCTCCGCCTCGACGACCTCGGATTGAATATTGGGTCAGGCTACGCATGTCGCGGCACGCGACATAATCACCTCCCGCTGAATAGATTGATTCCAATGATGAAGATCCTTCGAATTCGCCTGATGATCATGACGATGGCCCCACGGTGGGCGCCAGCTGTCGGTGTTTAAACCTGTCGACCTCCATAGGAGGTACCCGCAGCAAGGTAGAAGGTGGGGATCGCTATGATCTGGAACCCGAAGGTATGCACGAGGACACAAGACACAAGATTTATACAGGTTCGGGTAGCCGGAGTAGCTACCCTACGTCCTGTTTAGAGTAGTATTGCGCCCTGCGCTAGGGTGTTGATCCCCCGGAGGGATTGAGGATGTTCGGCTAGGTACCCGACCCTCCTTATATAGTACAGGGGGCGGGTTCCTAGTCGGTTACAAGCCAGGAGTCCTACTAGGATTACACGGAACGAGTCCTAGTAGGATTACAGGGGAATTCTGGTAGGAGTCTGTCTTCTTCCTTCCTTGCATGAGTACCCGGGGTGTATGTCTGACAGTGCCACTGGTGGATTTCAGTGAGCAGTTCCCTAACTTCCAGCTTGAGGACAAGCTGCTTCTCCAGGGAGGGAGAGATGTCATGTATGACCGCACGTTTGACCGGCGCAAGAACAGAGTCTTGCAGGAGCAGGAGTAGGATAGGAGATAGAGTTTGAGTTTGTTAAATTAGGGATTGAGTTTGTTAGGGATAAGTATTGGTTAGGGAGTTTGTTATCCTCCGGCACGCATATAAGCTGAGGAGATTAGAGAAAGAGAAGCAGGCTGAGTTGTATCTGTATTTGGCCTTCGTCCCTGCCTCCCCTGGCGCGTCGTGAGCACCCTGCAGCTCCGACGCGCCGTCGAGGTCCAGGGCCAAGACCGGCCACTTCCTTTGAATACAAACTTCGCCAAATTCCTTCCACCAACCTTCCCTCCTCCAGTCTTTCTTCTTCCAACGCCCATAACAGATACACAGTCCCGTCTCAAGTCCCTGAAGATGTGGATAGGGTTGTGCTTCTAGCCAAAATACAACAAAAGATTGTTGAAAGAGGCAAGTCCAAGCGGCAAAAGCAAGTAGGCATGTCCAAAACAGGGGGCAACTATAGCAGGGGCAAGAAGAGTTATATGGACGGTATATAGTAAATTTCATTATAAAAAGTCATTAACTCGTAATTGTAAATTAATTCATTTAGCTAGAGGTCATACATTTCATTAGAGCTACTCATATTTTTGCTAAAATGTAATGCCACCACATAGGTTATTGTAAAGGTCCCTAATTTTGTTAACTAAATGTGCAAATTGTACTACCTAATCTAGCCCCCCCCCCCACCACCCAATTGTCTCCGCCACTGCACTGTAAATCTATTTGTGGAATGTTCATATCAGCCAATTTTTCACAGGCAATCAAAAGCAGTGCTTAGAAAAAGTGAATCTTAAGCAACACAATCCAGCCATGACAAGTGCATCTTGCCAAATAAGTGAGAAATTAAATACGGAAGGGAGCAATTGTCCGGTGCTTACATGAATGAGGCACCGGCAGGCGGCAGCATGGCCGGAGACCAGACAACTTGGATTTCCTCTCTCGAATACAATATATTTGTATTGTATGATAAATTTCTGCTAGCAAGCAAGAGAATTAAATTTTGTCAACACAAATTGGTGTACAAACCTCACATAAAGTTAAAAAAATGACTAATGCATGGATCAAGAAAATATAGTAAATGCAGCAAGCATGAGCTTAGAAGCCATGTTCCCGGAACATTGGGAACAAGGAACGGAACGTGGAACTCGGAACACGATTTTGTGAAACCACCTGGGAACGTGAGTATACTCATTTCGTATGTTCACAACAGAGTTGGAACGCGTTCCAAGTATTTCCGGAACGATGTTCCCGGAACTATGCATAGCTGTTAAATGAAAAAAAAGCAAGGGGTAACAAATGCATATATTATATATCTGTAATTATTAAAACAAGGAAGAGGTAGCACGAAATATGTCAATCCTTATCTGCTCCCTACCGCACGTCTTCTTCTCCCGGGAGTCCCGTCTGCCGCGGTGTCACCTCTTCCCATCTCTCTCTCGATCTCTCCCGATGGCAAATCCCGGCAGTCGCGGCTTGTCTCTCGTGAGTCCCTCCCTCCCCCTCCCTCTCGAGATTGAGATCTTGATCTATCCCCGGTGGCAAAACCTAGCGGATGCAGCTCGCCGTCTCCTTCTTTGGCGGCCGTAGCTCATCCTCTCCCTCTCTAAGGGCCGGTCCCGGTCGACGTTCCCATCAGCATCGGATCGGCGTTCCATGCGATTTGGGGACGAAGTTCCTGGTCGTTCCCGTTCCTCGTTCTGGGACGAAGTTCCCGGGACGCGGAACATGACCACGTTCCACGTTCCCGGCTTCTGCATGAGTCATATTCCTGGCCTTTGTACTGCAAACATACATGGCATTTCAGAACTGAAAGATCACAGGAGCATTCCAAAGCTCCCCATTTTTACAAAAGACAAGTACTTGCAGCAAAATGAGAGGCAAAATTATAATGTGACTACAATACTAAACACCAGATGTCATTTTCACCCTTTCACTTGTACTAAGAATCATCAAAGGACTAGCTTACAGATATAGCACTAACAATCTTGGTATCTTCGATCACCAGTAGTGTGTTGGTGATGGAATGGATGATCTCACAAGCACATTGTTACCTAGCAATGAGGAATGGATGATCTCACAAGCATGTTCATGAGATGAACCCGTAATGGACTATGACAACCTATATGACTTGATTTCTCAAACCAAACACCATACAAACTAAAGGATCTAGATTCTAGCAATCAACACATGTCATGGGGTCATGTCAAGGAGAGATGGATATTAATTTTTCGTCAAATTCGTGCGCTTGTTTGACCCCAATATAAATCCTTCAAATAGCCTCTCCAAGAACATGCTCCCCTTTGCTGTGCGTGGCGTGTTCAAGGAAAGCGAGGCGCTGGCATTGCCTACAGATACAGAGTTAGAAAGTAACAACACGCACCATGTCTGGATAAGCGAGTCGCTGGCATTGCCTCCACGCTAGTGCCGACAAGGCGAAGACACGCTCGTTACCCCAGCAACGTCGCCGCGCGCGGGGCCGCGATGAAGCACATGCCAACACCCATCCGCCCGCCCGTCCCTACAAGAAGGTGAGACAGGTGAGCAGCTCGCCGGCGGCGGGCAAGGTTCACCGACTGGTCAGATCCAGATCTCAGTCACCAGACTCACTACAATGCAGCCGCCTCATGGTCCCGCCGCTGCCATCCCTCTCCCTCTCCCTCTATGTATCTGTGACACTGAGATTGGGCTATCGGGTTGGGTTGGGCCATGGTCAGCCCACGAGAGATGGATGGATGCGGTCGTCGTTGACCAACGCTCCGGTGAGAGAATCATTTGCCACGCGGCGGCGAAATCGCGGCCGTGCAAGTATCACCTCGCCGTCCGGCCACCACGTACACCACCTGAGCGGACCCACCCAACCCGCATGCTGGCGAGGAGGACGACGATGGCAGGGGCTTTCGGGGCCCGCACAGCGACAATCACATTTAAATCTGGAGGGGAAAAAAGGCTCACCTGTCCCTTTCCCGTTTTCCTTTCTAACCCAAGCGTATCCAACGGAACCGAAATTTCCCCAAAAGCCAAGAATGCAACCCCCGCCTAAAACCAAAGATCCTCTCTCCCACCACGTTGCCGCATCTCCCATTCGATCCGAGCCCTACCCTCGATGAACACGCATCCACAGTCCCCACCAACGTCTATCACTTACCACGCCAAGGATAACAGCTTGGATATTGGGATTTTACAACTAGGGAACATATCCGGTAGAAACCAATTTCTTCGTGCAAACTATGGAAACTTTAATCTAAACCACATGATTTTGATCCAAGAGAGAACTCATGAGAGGTGGGAGAGGTGATTTGCAAAATAGAGGTGGGAGGGATGATTTGCAAAAATGATTTTGCAACTCACTCCGTCCACCTCTTCTAAGCGCTCTGTTGGATCAGCATACTGTGACTTAGGTTGGAGTTTTCAAGTTTTCATAGTTTTCACGAAGAAGTTAGTTTCAACCTGATATGTCAGAAAGAAGCCCGTACACAAAAGAGACACGAGAGATGAGATATAGTACGCAACAAGGAAAGTAAAATGGGTCGCCCACGCAGGAGTACATCAGTGTGTGATCAAAATAACATCAAGGGGCACACTAGGACCATCAACATCAAACTTTGCATGATGATAGCGTTTGCATGTGCTATACATTCATATTTTTGGAGGAGTTTTTATGCAACTATTTAGCTAGGTACTAACATGTTTGGTAGCACCATAACCCACGGTGCATGTGCTATCGGATATACCAGGCCAGAAACGATTTGTCCTGGCGGCTAAAACCGGTTTTTGCTGGCGGACGAGGCACCCTCCAGCAACGTTGAGCCAGTAGAAACGACCCTTTGTGCTGGCGGTCGTTTAAGTGACCCACGACCGCCAAAGACAAATGTCATCGGCGGCGCTACTTAAGCGGCCCGTCAAAGACAAATGCCATCGCGTCTGGCGGTTTCTTAGGACGCCCGCTGGCACAAAATTCATCTTTGCTGGCGGTTGCTTAGACCGCCCGCCACAGAAAGCATTTTTCTCATTTCCTATATAATTCCCCATAATTGTTTATTATTTGTATATAATTTGTCATTTTCGTCTATTATTTTTTCACATTGGCATTTGTATGCTAAATTCACTTGAATTTACTGTAATTTAATTTGTATTTAACCGCCAAATCCAAATATATGTCTCACAAACACACAATTCAAACTAAAACAAAAAATGTATACATAAGTCACATTACAAAACATTGTGCATAATAGACAACCCTAAGACACCCATCTATGTAACCTTTCTGCATCATCTAATGTCAAAACTCTTTCTTTATCGAAGAATTCTCCATCCTCGTGGCAAATCTCAAGTAGGATGAATCTCGCCATATCCGCACAAATGTTGGTGATTTGATTGTCACCAATTTGCCCCCATGATCCCTCAATGGTAGGCATCTGCACGTAAACACAACCAATGAAGATTGTTATGCATTACCATCAGGACCATAATTAGCACATACATAGTTGTGTACAAACAAGAGGCTTGCGTCTTCAGGATTCGTCCAGTACCTCCCATTATTTCTCAAAACCTCACACACATAATATCCACATAGCACACTGCTAGGAGGTTGTTTGTAGCACTGTAAACAAATAAAAAATGATCGGTACTGATTAACAGAAGTGTACAACTCTGATAAAAATGATTGGTACTTATTAACAGAAGTGTTCTTACCCATTTGGCATGTCGTATCACCAATTTTTTCTTCTTGTGCTCCTCGCCATTGAGTATGTATAGCCTATTCGCACTTTAAGGATACAAAGACATAAGTTAGTAATACAATTTGAAATATAGCCGATACACACAGTAGTGATTATATATTGCACTTAGTTGTCTTACTTTCTTATAATCTCAATGATTTTCTTGTAAGAAGCCTCTGAATAGTGTAATGAGTCGAAGACCCCCACAGCTTCCCAACTTCGACACATGTGAAAGCAAATGAAATGATCGCTGCATAAAATTAAAATAATTAATATAAATAGACTAAAAATGAAGGCAAATGATGAAATAGTTATTTAAAGTATCTTACTCAAAATGTAAGCAAACTTGATAGAATCCTTATGTTGGTTTTTCCTCATGACCCTTGCAATGTATACAGACACCTCCTGAAGTTTAGCTTTCTCGTAACCCTTTATTAAGTCTTCCTTCTCTTTTGGTGTCTTTGCTTCTTCCTCTATTTGCTTTCTTAGTTGATCCCTCATTATGAACGTGTGTTGTGACTGGCTTACTTGTTGCGGGTCAACATATGCTACCTTCCACCTCCCATTTGTCTTCTTTTCATCAGACGCTTGCATCCTGCCAAAAAGTTTACTTAGGATGGTAATAACAATACATATGGAATTCAACAGATTTGGATGTCATATAGGGATGTTGACTTACATGGACCAAATGGTGACGAGGTTGATGTCGAGTTTTTCACGATGGAACATCGCATGCAAATCGGGGAAATCGATTGCAACCTTCCGTTCAAAAGAGCTACTGAACACCCATTTCGGGAGATTGGCGGTGATAGTGTGAATGTCTTGCTGCATGGCGTGCATGATCCAAGTATGCAGCCTCATCAATTCTGACGGCCCTTCGTTCAGTTGCCACCTAAACAAGAATGGTTTGCCATGCTCATATTTGTCAGGCACCTCATCCGACGAAAACATACTTATGTGCTCCTCCTTTTGTTTTTGAAAAGAGGTGTGGGATAAAGACTTTTCATCTGGTGCCTTCTTGAGTACTTGAACATTAGGTGATTATTTACCGGATGTTGGAGCCCGTTTAGGTTTATTCTTTAGTACTTTCAAGAACAAGTCAACATCAGATGATTTCGTCTTTGGTTCATATGAGTTTATCATCTAGTGTATTGTTGTTGGCGTCTTGGTTGCTGGAGGAGGAGATGGTGGTCTTGGACATGGCGGAGGACATGGTGGTCTTGGAACAAATTTGGGAGATGATGATGCCCCTGCCCCTGCCCCTGATGTCGGAGGAGTTTGTGGTCTTGGAATAGATTTCGGAGATGATGATGCCCCTGCCCCTGCCCCTGATGTCGGAGGCGTTTTTGGCATGTTGTTCTCATTATTGTTAAATTCCTGATCCACAATCATCATGTTGTTGTCATTGTTATCGCCTCCATGTTCCCCACCCATTGTGTACTCGACCATTGCAGCATCTGGATCCTAGGGGGGTACTCGTTCTTAGCTAGGTTGCAAGCAGGGACTTGGTGATGCATTAAGTATGATATCTCGACGATGCCACAGTATGTATTGGTTCCTCGCATCACCGAGAGGCTCGATCCCATCCTCAGTAGGGATATTAATCTCTCACAACTCATCAGAAACCGAAACAACTTGAGCCCATGCGTACTCTGCGGTGGTGGATTCGGAAACACACGGCCCGTTAGTGCCATGGTTGTCCCAACTTCTCGAAACTTATCTAGTTTTCTTCCATATGGAATAACCAACTTGCATGGTGTATCCTCTGCAATGTCATCCACAAGATGCTTGGCGTTAGCAATAGAACCAACACTACTTGGAGTCGTGATGGGTCCGATCTGGGCAAGCATCAAGTTTGGAGGAACCTGTCCAGAACCACCAGATATTAGATTCTCTGCACTTGGCCCAACAGAAGCTTGTTGTTGTTGTATGAAGAAGCCTATCAATTCTTGCTTGGCAATTTCTCTCATCTTGTCTCCAAGCTTCTTCTTATAACGGTCTCGCTTTTTATAACTTGATCGGTGTTCACGAAATGCTTTACCCAAGGGCAAGGTAGAAGAAATCCCTCGAACACGGCCAGGGTGCTCAGGCGTTCCGATCACGGCGGTTAGCATATCTTTCTCCCTGTCGAGCACGAAAAGACCTTTCTTTTGCATTTCCGCAAGTTCTTCTAGCTTCTGATAAATTTGTTCTGTTGAGGGCTTCTGGAATGAAACATTACCGTCAGGTGCTATAGCCGGAACTCGAGCAAGGATCCAATTCCTGCTATGCTCATCCATGCCTTCAAAAATAGTTGGTAAACCAGCTACCCTCCTTTCTTCTTCCTCCTTCTTCCATTTTGCCATTTTGGCAGCATATCGTCCCGAACCCAAGCGATGGGGGTTCTCAGCAGCTTTCATAGCCTTCTCCTTTTGTTGGACGCTCAAAGCTACTGCTTCTGCCGTCTTCTTCTGATCTACGAATTCTTCCCAGACTGCTAGAGGAATGTTACCATACACATCCCTAGCATCCTTTCCTTTCTGGACAAATTCAGTATTAAGTGTAGACCTCCAATTCCTAAGAGCTCTTCCACAAAGGCCCTCGGCAAAAAAGTTCTACTCGCATTTTCTGTACCTTCCGGATAAATAAACTTTTCTTTCACTTTGGCCCATAATACATCCTTCGTAGCCTTAGGGACTGTCTTCCAATTAGTAGTTGTGATCCAAGACGCCAATTGGTCTCTGACAATTGCATCGATGATGTTCCGAAATCTAGCAGCTATCCACTTAGGTTCGACGGGCTCACCTTTGTCACCCAACCGTTCTATCACAAGTTGTCCTCTTTCAGGGATCTGGTTTCTTCTTCTATGACCACGTTTCCTTTTCAGGTTATTAGAACTAGTAGTACCCGAAGGTTGTGGTTCTGAAATGACTTCTGCCTCTTGTGCACGTATGTTAGATGCTTTACGACGTCGTCGCGGGGATCGGTCATTGTTCTACACATAAAACACTATTTAAAGTATATCTTAATTGAATAAACAAACATTAATTTGAGTGAATGTGCATGCAGACCTCATTGTCGCTTGGTTCGTAATGAACATCATCGTCTTCGGGACGCCTACGAGGCCGTGGTTCGCTTGGTTCGTACTCAGAGGGAGTTTCATAGTCTCCAATTATACCACTATCACTAGATTCCTCCTCACCGGCTTGTTCACTGTTAACATTTGATCATAGATAATCCATAGTCCATATTTATACAATAATCCATAGACCATATTTATACAACAATCCATTTTTATAAAATAAATCTATTTATCAACAATCCATATTCCATGTTTAATTATTTATACAACAAAACTAATAAAATTAAATACATAGTCCATTTTTATATAATAAATCTATTTAAAAATTAGACACAATCCATAGTCCATACTTATAATAAATCTATTTATACAAAATGCATAATCCATTTTTATAAAATAAATCTATTTATCCACAATCCATAGTCCATATTTAATTATTTATACAACAAAACTAATAAAATTAAATACATAGTCCATTTTTATATAATAAATCTATTTAAAAATTAGACACAATCCATAATCCATACTTATAATAAATCTATTTATACAAAATGCATAATCCATTTTTATAAAATAAATCTATTTATCCACAATCCATAGTCCATATTTAATTATTTATACAACAAAACTAATAAAATTAAATCCATAGTCCATTTGTAACATTTTTAAATCTATTTATCCACAATCCATGTAATTGCATTTATCCACATTTTTAACACATGTAATTGCATTTTGAAAAAAAAGAAAAAAACAACCAAGCTGGGTCGTCGTTCTTCGCACCGCCGGCCCCATCCCCGGCCTCCATGCGTGCCGAGCGGTGAGGAGATGAGGTGTCGGTGGCGAGCGGGGGCGGCAGAGCTGTCGGCGGAGGCGGCGGCGGTGCCGGTCGGCGGCGGTTCCCGGCCGGCGATTGGGGAAGCGGCCGGCGGGGAGGAGGACGTCATCCTGGTAGGGAAGAGGGGCGGTGGTGCTCGGGGAGGAGGTCGTCGGTCGGCGGGGTGACCGCGGACGACGAGCGTGGCGGCGGTCCACGGGAGAAGGGGCGGCGCCCTAACGGAAGACGGCGGCGGTCCACGGGGAGAAGGGGCGGGGCCCTCGCGGACGATGGTGGGGCGCTTGTGGAGGTCGGCCGGGCACTCCTGGAGGACGACGGGGTGGTCGGAGGGGCGGCGGTGGTTGGGGACGACGGTGGTGCTCGGTGGGAAAATTTGGCAGCCTGGCGGCGTCGTTTCGTTTTCACGCCAGACTTAGAAAATTTTCGATACCGCGTCTCGGGTATATATAGATGGAATCACCACTGGCGGGCCACATAAGGCAACCGCCAGCGGTAGGACACCACTGGCGGGTCACATTAGGCAACCGCCAGCGGTGATCCTTACCACATGCGGGTCACTTAAGCGACCGCCAGTGGTGAGAACTCTCGCTGGTGGTTATCATAAACGCCCGCCAACGCTGTTATTTGAAGGAATTTGAACTTAACTTTTCAAATACAAACCTTTTCAAATTAAAATGACAAAACACCTCCTATAAATAAGTTAAAATATTTTATGATAAGTTTTGGAAGTTTCAAAGAATTTTGAACAATTTCATGCCAGGATTTCGAATTTTAAAATTTTGGCAAACCACTGTGCTGGCGGTTGACTTATGATAACCGCCAGCATAGTGTTTTCCATAATTTGCAAAATTTGAAACAGGGGCTTAAATTGTTCAAATTTCATTAAAACTTCCCAAGGTATCATAAAATATTTAAATTTAAGTATAGGGAGTGTGCTTTTGTAAAATAAGTCCTAGTTAGAAAAGGTTAGTTCAAATAGGACTCTAGGTTCATAGACCTAATGAGTTGTTGTTTGACCCTAGAGTCTCATTTGAACTAACCTTTTCAAATTCAAACATTTTCTTATAACAAAACACCTCATATACATAAATTCAAATATTTTATGATAATTTTTGGAAGTTTCAAAGAATTTTGAACATTTTCAGGCCAGGATTTCAAATTTTCAAATTTTGGCAAACCACTGTGCTGGCGGTTGACTTATGATAACCGCTAGTGGTGTGTCTCACCGCTGGCGGTTTCTTAAGATGCCCGCCAGCATAGTGTTTTCCATAATTTGCAAAATTTGAAACAGGGGCTTAAATTGTTCAAATTTCATTGAAACTTCCCAAGGTATCATAAAATATTTGAATTTAAGTATAGGGGGTGTGTTTTTGTAAAAGAAGTCCTATTTAGAAAAGGTTAGTTCAAATAGGTTCATACACCTAATGAGTTATAGGTTGTTTAGCCCTAGAGTCTCATTTGAACTAACCTTTTTCAAATGCAAACCCTTTTTTATAACAAAACACCTCATATACATAAATTCAAACATTCAAACACTAAGTGAAACCATAATTCATGTGGTATTTCCATTTCGTCAAAACTTCCAAAACTCTCCTAAATTGATTGAAAGTCTTACAACAACACTAATTATATAAAGTCGTACAAGTGATACATCAAGCCCAACTAATAAAAAGTGCAAGTTTATCCTTCAATAATTCTCCCTTCACAGTCTGTAAGTAACCATGGCTTCTCCGATTTTGGAATGCTGGCTTCAATTTCTTTATTCTCTTCTCATGATCTTTGAACAAGACTAGTTCCCCGAACTGATTGTAATCCTCAACATCAATTAAACCTTCTACTCCTAGAATTCTTTGTTTTCCAGAGACGGCAATGTGCTTCTTCACATTCATAGGATCAACTATGTAGAAAACTTGTGCAACACACTCGACGAGTACCCAAGGATCATCTTTGTGACCTACATTGGCAAGGTCTACAAGTGTCAACCCATAATTGTCATCTGTGACGCCATTCGAGTGTTTGACCCATTGGCACCGAAACACAGGGAACCTGATATTCTCTCCATAGTCAAGTTCCCATATTTCCTCTATGAACCCGTAGTAAGTGATGTTGTTTTCGGATTTATCAATCGCATCTATGCGAACACCACTATTTTGATACGCAACACTCTTGTTGTCTTTCTCCTTCGTATAGTAGGTGTACCCATTAATTTCGTATGCTTGCCATGAGGTAACATTGCTTGATGGACCAGCCGCCAACCTAGTCAACATTGTGTCATCTATGGAATTTCCTTGAAATAGATGCCCATGTTCCTTTAACCATGATGGGAAACGACGCTTTTGCTCTTTGATGACCCAATCCTCGGTCCGACTATCATTTTCCTCACGAATCTCATTTTCGTGTTGCACGAAAAATGGCTGCACTATTTCAAGTTGTTGCAGAACACTAGCATGTGCTTTCTCCAGTTGTTGGTTGTCCTCATCAATGAATATTTTCCTTCCAATGGTCCCTTTCTCTGACAATCTGCCTTCGTGTCGAGATTCCGTTAAACCGATCGCTCTCTTATCTTTTATGTAGTCTATGCAACAATCAACACTCTTTTCTGTATGGTAGCTCTCGATCATGCTTCCCTCTAGAAATGCCTTGTTTCTCATGTATCCATTGAGAATCGACATGAACCGTTTGTACGTCCACATCTGATGAAAGTACATAGGTCCTAGTTCAGTAATTTGCTCGACCATGTGGATCATTAGATGTTCCATGATATCAAAAAATGATGGAGGGAAGCACATCTCGAGCTGGGCTTGAGTTTCTGACATAAACAACTGAAGCCTTGCCAACTCTACACAATCTACCACTTTCTCGCGAAATGACGTTGAAAAAGTAGCACATCCTTGTGATGACCATCTTAAGGAATACTAGTTTGACAGCTCGGATCGCAATTGCGAGAAAAACAATAATCATCACATGACAGTCATGAGAGTTACAACCAGTAAGCGTCATGTCCTTCAACGAGACCAATGATCGGATGTTGCATGAGAATCCGGTTGGCACTTTCAGCCCGCGCAAGAATTTGAAGATAGCCAACCTCTCATGTTGTGTTAAGTTGATGCTAGCAGGTGGAAGGTACTGCTTACCATTAGGACGTGGTTGTGGGTGGAGTTCTTGCCTAATTTTAGGTCAACAAGATCCTTACACGACTTCAGTCCGTCCTTTACATTTCCTGTTAAGTCTAAGAATCCCATTGTGCTTTCAAACACATTTTTCTGAAGATGCATCCCATCGATGGCATGGCGCACTGTCAAATCTTCCCAGTATGGCAAGTACTTAGAAAATATAGACATCTTCTTGAAAGGCACGTCAAAGTTTTCTGTAGTTTCAGCCTCCTTCCTTCCCCCTTTTGAATTATCATCAACATTACCTTTTGATTTCTTACCAAGTTTAAACTTGACCTTCTGACACATTTCAAATACGGTTCTACCGGTGGCCGGTTGTGGGGCAAAAGAGTCTTTCACAATCTTTCCATCGAAATAGTCTGCCATCTTACTGTACTTGTGAGTCCTTAGTAGCCAGCGTCTGTGCCCCATATACACTGTCTTCTGAGATCATTTCAGGTACACATATATTGTACCATTCAAACAAACTACACAACCCGTTTTTCCTTTTTTCTGACCAGACAAAGAAAATAGGGCAGGGTAATCATTAATGGTAACAAAGATAATTGCCTTAAGTGTGAATGTCTCCCTTCTGTACTCATCCCACATCTCAACCCCATGTTTCCAAAACTTCTCCATTTCTTCCATCAATGGCTCCAGGAAGACATCTATATCAATACCAAGTTGCTTCGGTCCTTGGATTAGAATGGTAAGCAAAAGAAACTTTCTCTTGTGACATAGCCAGGGGGGAGGTTGTATATGGTCATCAACACTGGCCATGTGATGTGCATGCTGCTTCTTTCACCAAATGGATTCATACCATCTGTACTTAACGCGAACCTTATATTTCTTTTTTCTTCTCTAAACTCTTTGTGCTTGGAATCAAAGGTCCTCCACTGCCGAGCATCAGAAGGATGTCGAAGCTTCCCATCAGACTTCTCTGGGCGATCTGCGTGCCAAGTCATTAGTTCAGCGGTCTTTGGGTTCGAGAACAATCACTTTAGATGATCCTCCACCGGCAAGTACCACATCACCAATGCAGGGACTTTACGTTGAGTAGCAGTGTCAGTACCAATACTATACTCCTCCTCAACTTGAGAAAATACACTTTTCTTTCCACCCACCTTCCTCTTCGTGCCTTTAGATGCAATGACCCGTTCCACAGCAAAATCGGCATTACTTTTGTAATGATTAGCATCGCAATTTGGACACTTCTCCAGTTCTGCATAGTCAACGCGGTACAATATGCAATGGTTCCTACATGCGTGTATTCTTTGCACTCACATCTTCAATGGGTTGACAATCTTCTTTGCTTCATATGTGTTTCTTGGGACCAAGTTAGGCTTCGGGAGTAGATTGGCCAACAAAGTAAGGAGTTCGTTAAAACTATTGTCCTACCATCCAAATTTTGCCTTCACAATCAGAAGATGGAGCATGAAACGCAACACGGTCCACTCCTTCCCACAACCCTCATACATACGGTCCTTTGCTGCCTTCTTTAGTGTCTGAAAATTTTCTAACCCTTTAGCACTCCCTAGCAACACCTCCGATTCAATGTGGCGCAACATTTCTTCCATATCAACATCACATTCCTCGTCCACCTGTGGTGCATCTGTTTGATCATCATTTTGATCTTCATAGCCAAAAGCATCATCCATCATGACATGCTTATTTTCATCTGCATCTTCATCACCCACTTCATCATACCTTGTGCCGATGTCTGCATTGTTGAAAGTACTTTCTGCTTCACCATGGCGGGACCAAGTTTTGTATCCTTTCACAAAACCACGCTTTATCAAATGCATCTTGATGGCATTAATATCTTCCCACACAATTTTGTTGCAACAATCACAACATGGACAATGTATTTGCTTTGTCCTAGAAATTTGGGCATGCTTCTGCGCAACCTCAAGAAAGTTTGTTAACTCTGTCAAGAATGTAGACGAATTTCTCCGTATGCCATACATCCATGCTCTATGTTCCATCTTAAATAACCTATAAAAGTAATTCTATTATAAACTTTGTATGCTCTATGCTTCATTTAATATGCAAAAAACGGAAACAAAACTAAATTGTATAATTTTAATTATTGAAGCTAGTAATTTTAATGACAAACTAATAATTTAATATGTAAACTTGCTTCTATAATTACAATAATAATTTAATATAATTGCTTCTATAATGTAAACTTGTTATTAATGACAAACTAATAACTTATATAATTTAATATAACTTGCTTCTATATTATGAACATTTAAATATTTTGCATTGACAAACTAATAATTTAAATCTAAAGCTATTTAAAAAATAAATCTCTAAATCAATATCTCTCTTCACTCCCCTCTCTCTCCTAGCTAACCCTAGGTCTAGATCTAGATCTCTATCTACATAGAAATCATTAATAAAAGGAGAAAACTAAGGTTAAAATAGGAAACTCACCTTATATAGCCACCTCTCAAAGAAAATCAAGAGCAAAACCTTCTCCCCTAGATTTGGTGTTTTTGGAGCTTTTCCCGAGCTCCTCTTGGGCACAGCACCATTGGAAGGTTGCTGAGAAGAAGAGGCTGATCTATATTTATAGAAGACACAGTGCTGGCGGTTGGCATAAGGCAACCACAAGCAGTTGTCGGGGACAACCCTGAGGGTCCCCTAAAAAACCGGGGGAATCCTGCTTAAAACCTGCAAAAAAAAGCAAAACACACCTCTTACTTAAACGCACGCACAAGGCACGACCCACGTTGCGGTGGCCCCCGCGGCCCATCGGAGTGGCCCAGTCAAAGGCCCCCTCGAGCAGGTTCCGCCTCGCTCGAGGGTTCACGCCTCCCTCGAGTGGGTTCCACCTCGCTGGAGGGCTCACGCCTCCCTCGAGCGGGCTCTGCCTCGCTCGAGGGTTCATCTCTGCCTCGCTCGAGGCTCCCTCACAAGCACGCCTGCTCCCGCACACGGGTATGGGCATTTAATGCTCTGACACAGCAGAGCCGCGCCATCATGCGCCTGGGAATCACGCCCCGGGGCTGTTCTGCCAACTCCCTAGGGGAAACCCATCCTCGCCACTGCAGGGAGCTGTGCAGTATTGCTAGTGTCAGCCCCGTGGCACTGTGCTGCCCACTCTCGTACGGCTAACGCGTCGCGCCCTCGAAGGGGGGCCGGCTGCACCCTCGAAACCCTTCCCCCGTGAATCTGCAGGGTCAAGCCATGACGTCAGGCCGGCGGGAGCGCCATCCCCGCCACTGGTTATCCTGTGCGGCCGCCCCCGTGCCTGCAGCACAACGCCGGGCACTACTACAACAACTCCGGCGCTGTTGGGCACGCGGAGACGGGACGCCGCCACGCCTGCCACTGTACCCCGTACGGATCACCGTCAACGGCTTCCTCGAGCCCGTCTGAAGACGCCCCGGCCAACCACTACGCCCTCACCCTCGAAGCCGCCACTATTCGAGTACAGGACACACCACGACGACAAGACCGTAGCAAGGACCGCCAGGACGGCCGCCAACTCCGCGACGCTGCACGCCATACTTCCGCATGTAGCTAAATAGTGCGGCATGCCTGTAACTCACCCTCTCCTTGGTCTATAAAAGGAAGGTGAACCCCCTCGCCGTGGGGGAGGACGGAGAACAACTCACACCCTTCCACGATATTGGCACTCGCCTCAATCACTCACTTGGGACTTGGAGGCCACGCCTCCTCCCCCGCCTTGCTTGTAGCCGCTCCACTACATGCACCCCCGGTGCGAAGCAATATAGTGCCTCGAGCACACCCCTGCTGGACGTACGGCCCCGGCCGGAACCAGGATAAACCAAGTGTCTCTAGTTGCTTAGCACCGACCATCGAGGGACAGACCTTGGCGCTTACTACTAGTTAGTGTCGGGACTACATTCCGCACCGACAGCAGTAATCTCTGGGTTGGCGGTGCCTTATGTTGACTGCTAGTACTGTGTACATTTATGCTGGCAGTCAGCTTATGCCACCCGCCAGCACTGATACCTCTCCTGGCGGGCTATTAAGCCAACCGCCAGCACTGATACCTCTCTTGGTGGGTTATTAAGTCAACCGCTAGCACACTTGTCTGAATATCTTCGGTCGGAACGCAGTTTGACTCACTCACTCACTCACTCACTCACTCACTCACTCACTCACTCACTCACTCACTCACTCACTCACTCACTCACTCACTCACTCACTCACACACTCGCTCCCAACCCTAGCCTCCGCCGCAAGTAGCCGCAACCAACCCTGCCCCCCGCCACCGCCGCTCATGAGCTTCACGCGCGCACTGCTGCCTCAGCCGCCATCGGCAAACTGTCGACCCACTCTTCAACCTCCAGTTCCTTGACCGACGTCGAGCAGGTTCACCGCCGTCGCATGGCGAGCAGCTTCATCGCGCCCAACCTTAGCCAATTCGTGCCTCTCCCCCTGCTGATCTACTCGTCGTGTCGGCTCCGGTTAATTTGGTACAAGACCAAGGCAAATAGCATCATCTACAAGTGCCCGAACAACCACTTGGTTTGTTTTTCATCTCATGCCCTAATTCATTTGATTAGTACTGATTCAGTTGATATAATATTAGTGATTATTAGTTGATTATTAATTGATATAATAGTAGTAGGATTTGTTGATTATTATTGATTCGGTTGATATAATATTAGTAAGATTTTTTGACTATTAGTGATTCGGTAGATATAGAATTATGCACAATTGTTGATTATTAATGATTTGGTTGATATAATTTTATGTCTATAGAATTATCCAATTTATTGATGGAAGCCACATTTGTTGTTTATTCTTTTAGGGGACCCTAAATCATGTCAGGAAGTTTATTATGAAAATCTATACATCAACCATTTGAAAAGTTTTCACCCTCATTTGCTGCCGCCAAACTATCAGTCGTTCAGCAGTTTAGTTGGTGCAACGCCAGTACCAGGAGCGGCACAACCGTCTAGTGTTGTGTATCCGCCGGGGCAGGTGCAGGAGCCACCACAAGCAAATTCAGAATTTCTGGAACAATGGAATCAGATGAAGTGTGTCATTTCTGATCTGAAGGTGGGGATGAGTGATTTGAAGATAGCGAGTAATGAAACTAGGCTTGAACTTGCAGACCATAGAGGGCAACTTAATGACATTATGGCGGAAATTGGCTATCGGAAGAAGCGCAACAAAAGTCAAGGATTCTGCATGCAGGGTACCATCATCGCTGTTGTGGTCTTGATAATAGGTTTAGTGCTTGGTAGCTATATCACAGCCGGACTGTCTAAGAAATTTGAGTGAGGCAAAGTTGTGTTGATTTGTGAGTGAGGCCCCTATTGTAGTGTACTTTAATTTGTGTTGGTTTTAAGTGTGCTTTGAAACATTTGTCATCATGCATGTTGTTTGTGTGAAATAAACCTTTCTAAGGTGCTGTTTGTGTTGATATTTCAGTTTGAATTTTACTTGTTGTTGCTGTGCATGCATGTTGAAATATTGGTGACTTATATCAATTTCAAGCTATTTTCAGCTTCACTGTGTTGGCGGGTGCATATGAAAGCCGCCAGTAGTAAAGATCCCTGCTGGCGGTCGATATAAGCCACCTGCTAGCAGAAATGGGACCATTTGTACTGGCGGTTGGCTTATGTAGGCCGCCCCCACTAAACCTTCTATGCTGGCGGTCGACATAACTCGTCCGCCAGCATAAATGGTACCATTTGTGCTGGCGGTTGCTGTCCCGGCGCCCCTGCACCCCACTTTGCTAGTGGTTGATAGTTACACCCGCCAACACGCTAATTTGCTAGTGCCAGGACAAATCGTTTCTAGCCTAGTATAACTACCAGATATGCTCTCATCCCCAAACGATTTTTGATGCAATGCAATGACTAACTGGGAACACAAAACCAACAGAATCACCCCCCAACGAGCCGAGCCACTTTTGTCGCCATTTTTGCTTCGAGTTGGAAGATCCACTGACATATACTGTCAAAAGCCTTGAAATACAGAACACCAATATGTTGTATACACGAGAAATAAGTTCAAATTATTCCATATGTGCCGCCGGATAATAATATATTGTCTTTCGGCTGTTCAGCGGCACAGTTGAAAGCCAGTACTTTTCTAGAATTCTCTCATAACAAATCAATACTAGCCACCCACTACTAGCTAAACGAACAGGGTGATTGGTAGCTGCTGACGTACCGTGTGGTCCGTACCAGACATACATCTATTGAAAATTTAGCGCACTCGTCATGACAAGAGTCCCTGAGGTTGCCGGCATCGGACGAAAACCTTTCGCTCGCACACGCAATTGAGCAATCTCCTTGCAATTCTTGACAGAGTACTTACTTGTTGTTGACTTCCTCCGTTCTTAAGTATATGACGTTTAGGACAACCAAATTAGTTCATTTTTAAACTAAATAATTTATCCTAAACTCATATATTTAGGACGGAGGTAGTATCAATTGTGTAAGATTGCATGCTTTTGGACATCGTACTCCTAGAATTCTTATAGTGGATTGTTCTATATTGCTCTTGTTTTAAAAAGATGAATGGAAGAAATTAGATGAAAGAATGTACCATTATCTAAAAAAAAGATGAAAGAATGTACACGATCGACACAACGCATGCAGAGGATTTGTACAAGGTATTCATTTCAAATGTGCTTCGATCAGAATCCCCTCTCTCCAATGTCCCCACTATCCTAAAGATCAAGAAAATAACCTACAAATTTGAAGGTCGCTTTAAATATTTCTCTCCTCCAAATATATCTTGGGTCAAATTAGCAAGATGATAAGTCAACTGTTACACAAGTTATAGTAATAATTTGACATGCTCAAAACGCAGCGAAAGCAAAACATAGCGCGGCGATGATGTCACCCAAGAATGGCAGCACCATACCCCTCATCCCACCCCACCTAAGCCTGCCACTGGGCAGGGTATGGACAAATCCACTCTTGTTCATACCCAAATCCAAATAATTATTATCCACTTCTTACCCTCCTCAATCCGACCATACCCAATGGATAATTAGTTTTGTACTAAATTCTATACATACCCAATTAATTATTTGTATCCTCCTCATCTTTTAATGGATGCTCGGGAGCGGACGTCCGATCCGGTGAAATTAACGGACGCCCTCCCGACCGTCCATCTTTATTGCATCCGACGGCCACGTTTTAGCCACAACCGCTCCTTTCTCCTCCTCGTTTCTTCTCCATCCCCCTGTCGGCCCCACCACGCACCCACTCCCCCACTTCTCAACCACGCACACCGCACTACGCCCTGCACCCAGCGAGCGATCCGCGGCGGCGTTGATGGGTTCGCCGCGGACGGTTCGGGCGGGGACGGCGGCGGAAGACTCCGATTGGGAGCCTAGCGACGGGGAGGAAGGCGACTCCCCCCCGCGTATGCGCTCTCGCTCCCCTTCGTCCGGTGGCGATGCAGGCGGCGCGGAGGCGTCGGTTGGTGCGAAGCGGACGTCGCGGCCGCGCCGTACGAGGGCGGCGACGGATGGGGATGTTGGGGAGGGCTGCGGCGTCTTCTCGTGGACGAGGGGTCGCCGCTCGGGCTCGGCCGGCGGCGGCGCGGAGCACGCGCGCCCCCCCCCCCCCCCCCCCCCCCCCCGACGATGAGCGCGTGGCGAGCGAGACCCGCGACGGCTTCCAAGCGACCAACCGCACGAGGCAACCCAGTAAGTTCCTCCCTCGCTCACCCCCCTTTCCTTGAATCGGTTTGTGGCATTTCTCTGTGCACAAAAACTTCACTCGATGCTAGGGGTAGGGTTAGGACAACTATCGAAATTAATAGGGTTGCTTGATGAGTTTTTCCCCACACTACACGATTCCATGGATGCTGTTGGGTGTGCTTTTTTGATGCGGGTTGATCTCCATACCATGCAAGTGCTGCAGGGAACTGAACTCAGTTTCTGCAGTTTTCTACTTCCGGTTTTGTCTCGTGCGTTGCAGTGATGCCACTTTTTAGATTCATAGGTTTTAGATACCGCAATCGGTAGTTTGCGCTGATCAAGGGGTTATTCCAATTTTTCTAGTGTTTTTAGCAGAGTCCACTTTTTCACACCATGAATTTTTACCCGAACCCCTTGCTTCAGTATACCTGCATATGAGTATTGTCTGAACCTGGCAAACAGTAGTGTTTTTGGTTAGATTTTTGCTTTTTAATGGCTAGATAAATACTACGAGGCATAACTGATAAATACTATGAAGGCATGGCTGGTTGATCTTTTTTCGAGGGTGTTTTTTGGGGGGGGGTCTCTGTGGTTAAGAGCCGTGCGGCAACGCCACAAAGGATCGGGAAGAGGTTGATGCTTCTGTCCCGCGCCCATTTTTACATGGATAGCAATTGGTCAATGCACACTTTTTTGTAGCCTTCATTTGCACACCCATCAGTTTCTTTTTTGGAGAAAACAGAGCCCTGCCCTGCACACCCTTCAGTTTTTTTGTAGAAAACAGAGCCACGCTCCCCCATCCCAACTAACATTGTGATGTTTATGTTTTTTCACACACACACCCATGTTGCATTCATTCATTTGTTATGTTGCATTTTATTTTTGTTGTTATGTTTCAAGCTTGCCCAATTTTCAGTGTTGGAAAAAACTGTCCTGGCCACTCCCCCCAAACCACACTGTGATGTTTATCCCTCACTCACCCCATGTTGCAAGCATTCATTTGTTTTGTTTCAAGTTCACACAGTTTTCGATATTTTTTCAAAGAAGACAAACATCAGCACAAATGAAGAGCATTTAAGTGTCGTTTCTCCGCCCGCGGGATTTGTTCTCTTGTACCACAGCTTTCCAATCAGCAAAAGGAATGGGTGATCGACGCTGGTTTTGGCGCCCTTTTGTCGATGCATGAATTTTCTGTCCCTATCAAACTTGTCAAGTGGATGATGAAGCGTGTAGACCCACTTCTTAGTGAATTTAGGTACAAGAACAGAGTCATTGTCTTCAACCGTGATCTTATCTGCAAGATTCTCGGTTTGGAAAACAATGCCAGAGCCGTGAGGATTTCTGGTGATTCAGATGAGGTGATGAAATTCAAAGAGTTGTATAGGGATGGAGATAGAGCCAAAATCGGGAAGTGCATTTCCATTGCTACAGAGAGCAAGGACAGGGAGACCTTCATGAGGTCGTTTGCCCTATTGGCTTTAGGGAGCGTGTACAACCCTAGCACGGGTAACGATGTGAGCCTAAAGTACCTCAATAGCTTAGAAAATGTTGAGTTGATCAGCACCTTTGATTGGGCTAGACACATTTTGAAAGAACTAATGGATGAAGTGAAGAAATACCAGAAATTCTCCCCTGAACGTCTTGAGAAGGATCATCAGATTGGATCATGCCTCATCATTTTAGCGGTATGGGTTACCTTTTTTTCTCTTTTTCCCATGATATCTCATCGCTGTGTTCTATTTCTTTATGTCGTTTTGCTCAAATTTTTGCAAAGTGTCATATGCTACTGTTTCAAGAATTTTTGTATAAATTTGCGATTCATTTGTTTTTTCTGTTGTTTTTCCATACAGATCGCCTACATGGACTACCTTGATCTGCCATCTGATAGAGGCCACCAAATCAACTACAGTCTACCCCGCATTTGCCATGTCAGTAATGCGGACTTCAACTTTGTGATGGCTGTTGACAAGAATAAGTTGTCACTTGAGAATTCTTTTGGGAGGCTACCGGTATGCGCAACATTACATCTTCACTTTTGTAGATGTTGTAGTCCTAAATTTAAAATGTTTTCAGTCATATATTCATCATTTTTTAACACATGTTGCAGTAGTATTGTTTAGATGTTGCAACCTCAGATAAAAAATGTTGCAGTAGTATTTTTTAACCCATCTTTGTAAATACTGCTCAGCTATGTTTTTTTCACAACACTTGTTACAAAAGTGGTCAGTACATGTTGTAGGCTAAGAGTTTGAAATGTTGTCAGACCTGTTATACTGCTTAATTCTACAGCCATAGTACATGTTGTAGGTCTAGATTTAATTTGTTTTTCAGCATTTTTATATCCACTAATAGAACACATGTTGCAGCAGTAGTGTTTAGATGTTGCAGCCTTAGATGTAAAATGTTTCATACTTGTTAAATACATGTTGTAGCAGCACTGTGTAGATGTTTCACAATCAGAATTTTTTTTGATTGACACTCATTATACTCATGTTCTTTTTGCTTTGCTTATTCCTTTTTTCTACTACTTTATGGCACTTATATTGTTCACCATTTTTTTGCTGCAGTTCCGCGACTTCTCCCTCACTCCGTATGCCCCCGCCCACGCCCCCCCCCCCGCCCACGCCCCCGCCGCCGCCCCCCGCCTCGGCCCACCCCCCGCCACCGGATCTACTGGTCACGCACACGGGCTTGAGGCATCTGAAGAAGTCCCCATCGTCAGCTCTCTTGATGAATGGCTGAAGCAACCTGCTCAAATTGATATACAGGAGGTATAGCAAAACCTTCATGTTTTTCAGTTTTTTTACAGCCACCACACCCTGTTGTTTGTGCTTTGAAAAAACTGCTAACACATTGTGTAACATGATTTGTTGTTTTTTTCGTAGATACCAGCTGAGTACCAGCATGTTGCTGCACACTTTTCCAATGTTATGGATGAAGATGTCCGCGAAATTGCTGCTGCCGTATCGAAATCATTTAATGATCAGATTTCAGCAAGGCTTAGGCAGCGTCAGGGGGAGATGTTGGCCAAGATGGCTGAGTTAGCTAGCAGGGCCAGGACAAGTGTTGATGGTGCAGGACCATCAGCCACCGATGGTGATGTTGGCAAAACAAGTGCTAGCGTTGCAGCTGAAGGAGGTACGAGCAAAAGCACCACTGGTGCACCCGTACGAGACACCAGCAAAAGCGGTACCGGTGCAGCGGAAGGAGGCACCAGCAAAAGTGCTTCTGCTGGAGCCGAAGGAGGCACCAGCAATGGCAACACATCAACTAGTGGTGCTAGCTCTCCTGGCCAGAAGAAAAGCAATGATTCCAGCCTGTATGACGACCTCCCTTCATTTGATCTGCTGAACTCCGACGGGATTGATGATGATTGCTCGACCCCACCAGAAATCACGCGTAAAGGTGCCCCCTCCTCCTTCCTTTTTTCTATTTTTCCTGCTATTTCTGCTAGTTCTCCTTTTTTGCAGATTCAACAATTTTTTATGTATTTTCATTTTTTTCTTTTTCTTTTCAGCTGTAACAATTGTCCAAGATAGGGAAGCAAACAAGCCCGGCTCAAGCACAAATGACAAGAAAAACAGGAGGAAGCGGGCTGCCATCAATTTGAATCAAGGAAAAAAATTGAAGAAATTGAAGTTGGACGAAGAAACAAAATCTGTGTATGAGAAGTACATCAGCAAAAGAGTTTTGAAGAAGCCGGTGACTAAAGAAGAGATCTTAGAAGCGTAAGCTAACTCTTAAAATTCGCCTTCATTCTAGCACCCAACTTCCAATTTTTACATGTTGCAGCAGCACAAAGTAGATGTTGCAGGCTTAGTTTTAAAATGTTTCGGACACAGTCAACTATCGCTCGGTTTACCTTTTTTAAAAATACATGTTACAGCAATGCTTTGTAGATGTTGTAGTCTTAGTTTTAAAATGTTTCAGCCATACCATCATTTTTTTAAACACATGTTGCAGTAGTAGTGCTTAGATGTTGCAACCTTAGATATAAAATGTTCCAGCACATGTTTTAGCAGTGGTTATTAGATGTTATAGGCCTACATTTAAATTGTT
Source organism: Cenchrus americanus (assembly GCA_947561735.1). Classification (NCBI taxonomy): domain Eukaryota; kingdom Viridiplantae; phylum Streptophyta; class Magnoliopsida; order Poales; family Poaceae; genus Cenchrus; species Cenchrus americanus. The sequence continues at coordinate 251,550,313 of OX387239.1, read as the reverse complement.
TCAGGCATTTTTTATAGCCACCATTTTTTGAACACATGTTGCAGTAGTAGTGTTTAGATGTTGCAACCCTAGATTTAAAATGTTTCACACTTGTTAAATACATGTTGCAGCAGTACTGTGTAGATGTTTCACAATCAGATTTTTTTGTCTGACACTCATTCTACTCATGTTGGTTCCACACAACCCTGTTTTTTTTAAAATAGGCGGTTTCCATGTGTGCTATGAGGAGTTCTACAAGTCGTTTAAGCCAAAGGGCTTAATTGACAACGAGGTCATGACCCTTTGGACCAATCAGTTCAACATTGAAGAAGCTGAACTTCGTGTAAAGGACAATAACGTTGTCAAGAAATATGCTTTCTCAGCCGTACTCACTGTTAGTATCCTTTTTTGTTATCTCTATCTTTTTTCAAGCACCACTATTTCTCTACTTTAGTTTTTAGTTTTTTCTAACCTTTTTTTGCTTCTTTTTTCCCTCTATTAAGGATAAGCTGATCATCAACCCCGACAAATTCATTGATGATAGCTGCAACAGGATGCTAACCATGCTGGACAAGACATGAGATTTTTCTAAGATGGACCTGGTACTCTGTTGCTAAACCAAATCCCCTTTTTTGTCCTTTTGTTTTTTGTTTTTTGCAAACATTTTGATTATAGCTTCATGTTTCTTTGTAGCTTTTCTTCCACATTGTCCAAGAACGTCATTGGGTACTTGTCTGCATTAATATGTTTCTTCAGCAAATTTCCTGTTTCAACCCATTAAATGCATCTCAAGACACAATATGTTTTGTTTGCGCGCAGAACCTGGTCTGTAATCCAACCTTTTTAACTTGCCTTTGTTCATCCTTTTTTATCCCTTTTTTACATAGTTGCTTTTCCCGTTCAGCCAATTTCAATAATTAACATTCATTTTTGTTTTGTTTATAACTAGGTCACTAACTTCTCTAGAGCTTGCCTGAACTCCAACGTTTTGAAGAAAGATGTGTATCGGTTTGTTTTGAATTACCCCAAGGACTACCCTCAGCAAGATAATTTGTAAGTTCACTGAAAAATAAACAAAACCTTTTTTATGTTAGATGTTGTGAACCCAGATTAGAAATGTTTCAAACTTGAATTAGAAATGTTCCAGAATATTTTTTATTCTAGACAACTACAATGTTTCAGGCTAAAAATGAAAATGTTTCAAACTTGAATTTTAAATGTTCCAGAACAATTTTTTCAGACAACCAATGTTCTCCCAATTCATGTTGCATCAGTTGCTTCCACATGTTTCAAAGGCAAATTATAAATGTTTCAGATAAATGTTTTAGAATCAATGTCTCAATATTTTTTTTTCTGTCCCCATAGGCATGATTGCGGATTGTACACCATGCTTTATATCGAGTCTTGGAACGGGAAGAAGACGGAAACGTCATTGCAGCCGGTAATAGCTGCAACATACTAATCATCTCTTTTTTCCTTTTCATTCAGGCTTTCATCAGCCTTCATTTTTTAAAATGAATGATTTTTTTATACATGAACTGATGTCCTTTTCTTTTTTTCAGCACATGATGGGCGATTACAGCCGTACTTCTTCTTTCCTCAAGCAACAAAGTCAAGTTGAGCGAGTTTGTGGAAAAGCATTGCAAGAACAAGTAGAAATGGCTCACACCTTTGTGTAGTAGAATACCTTCTGTTCCAGTAGTTTTTTTAGGGACCTTTCAGACTTGTGAACCTTTTTTCAGAGATTCTAGTTATTCGCTCTACTTCATGTAAAACACACATTTTCATGATTTTGCTGCAGCATGTCCTGATTGTTGCACATCACTTTTCGAAGATGTTGCATTATCCAGTTTCCCATATTTGCCCCCAAAACATCAGCTAACACCTTCTGAAACATCTTATAATAACAAACACAATATGAAGGGATTTAATTATCCACTTTCCACCTTTACTACTCCCCAACATTAGCTAACACCTTCTGAAACATCTTATAATAACAAACACAACATGAAGTGTTTTAATTATCCCCTTTCCACCTTTTCCACCTCCCAATCCCAACATTTCTGCTAACACCTTTCGAAACATCTTATAATAACAAACACAACATGAAGTGATTTAATTATTCACTTTCCACCTTTTTTACTACCCCCAACATTAGCTAACACCTTCTGAAACATCTTCTAATAACAAACACAACATGAAGTGATTTTTTACATGTCATCAAGTACGTATTTGTTTTGCTTCTGCAAAACACAAAAAATGTTTTTAAGTTTGATAAAATGAAATGTTGCAGCATATACATTCTGTTGTTTCACAAGATCAACTCAAATGGACAGAAAGATACAAAATAATTTAATTCAAAGCTTCAGTTCCGTTTCCCTCAGCTCCGCCCTAAGCGCCTCTGCTTTGGCCATGTACTCACAGGTCTGTATACTATGACCAACTTCGTAGCAATAGGAGCATGGTTTCTTCGCTGCACTCTTAGGCTTGCCCTTCTTTTTCATTGCTTTCTCCCTAACTTGCATCACTATAGACTTGAACCTGTCAACCTTCTCTTTTGGGCGCCCTTTGCTGTTTGTTCTTGGTGGATTCTTCACCTTCAAAATGGGTTTTTGATTTGCCGTAACATTGACTGCAACACCATCCTCAACTTCAAGTTGAATTGCCGATGAGTCCTTTGCCGCCCTCACCGTTTCAAACAACTTATCTATACTAGCCGAAACAATGGTGTACTTCTCAATACCCAAACAAGCTTCTGCTGCCAAGGATGTCATCTTCCTGCACAATGCATTGTACCTCAACTTGTTTGTTGTCGGGACACCAAATGTTGGTTCAGGACCTGAGAGGCGTTCTAGCACCTTTGTTGTCGCTTCCTTCGACCACCTTTGAAGTAGATACCTTTCCGGGATTGCATCAACATCCCTATTCGTGAACACTTTCAATATGTGTGGGCAGAGCAGACCATCACGATCAAACATGTTGCACGAGCACTATACTTTGTTGCATGTCTATCAGCTGACACCGTGCGGACTCTGACGGACGTCGGGTGCACAACTTCAAAGGACCAACCTTGGTCATCAGCAGTAACACCTCCTCTCTTGAATCTTGTTGAATCACGCAACAACTCTTGAAATTTACCAAACACTTCACCAGTGTAGAATTGCGCTGCCTGCTTCTCGAAAGAGTACCTCCCCCACAGTGGGGGGGTCTGAAATCGCCCCTTTGCATCGCTCTTTGTTTTCTCTTTCAGCTCTGGTGTCCATGATGTAGTCATATTGTGTCACGAACTGCAGCACCGAGTCCTGAGGGTGGATGACTTTTTTGAACAATGAATTCATGCTTTCAGACCTTCCTGTTGTGCCCGTGAAAGGAAAGAAGTTCCTTCTGAAGTACGCAGGGGCCCACATGCTTCGTGTTGCTGAAATGCTTTGGAAGAACTCATTGTCTTGCAGCTTGTACTTTTCCCCCAACATTGCCCACCAACCCTCATACTCTTCTGGTGTTTCAGTGCGGTTCACACAGTAATCGAACTCTTTTGCGAAGTCCTTCTCGTGACTGATCAACCACGCAAACTTCTCGGTAGCTTTGCTCAGCACGTGCCACTTGCAACATTTGTGGACTGCCTTTGGGAAGACTATAGCTATCGCTGCTTTCATTGCTTTATCCTGGTCTGTCATTATGTTGGTTGGCTCTCTTCCACCCATCGCTTCCTTCAACCTCTCCAACATCCAAACAAATGTTTCAGTTGTTTCATCAGGCAGCAACGCACACCCAAGCAATATGCTTTGTAGGTGGTTGTTTATCCCAACAATAGGCGCAAACGGCATGCTGTATCTATTCGTGCAAAATGTTGTGTCCAGGAATATGCAATCACCAAAACTCTTGTACAGCTCCCTTGTCCTGCCATCAACCTAAAATAGGCCCCGCACAACATTATCTGCATCAATCATTGTAGCGTAGTAGAAGGAAGGACTTTCAGCTTGCTGCTTCTGGAAATACTCCAATGTCGCATCCATGTCTCTATAGCTCAGAACTCCCCTCAAGCGCGTCCTCATGTTCGATACATCCTTGCTGCTGAAAGTAAGGTTGGCAATCCCACCATGGAAATCACCAAGAATCCCCATTATCTGCATGGTGCTGATGTTTCTGTGGTGTAATGTTTTCAGCAACTCATAGTCAGCCCACGATATGCTCCGGTGGGACCTCAAATGTTTCCTCACCCCAACCCCCTTCACAAGAGGGTGGCTATGCTCAGGCTGCATTACAATTACTCTCCACTTCCCATCCCTTTTCCCAACTGCCATATGAGCTTTGCAATCAAACTTTTTGATGGTGTTGCGCTTCCTTGTTGACGTGGTTAATACAACGTTCGCTGCCCTCTTTTTTGTACCTTCTGGTTTAGTTGTGTCATTTGTCGAAGCCCCCGAGTTGGTTTCCTCCTCTGTGTCCTGAGTTGGCTTCCTAGCATGGGAGCATTCCCATTCTTTTCTGATCAGTTCCTTGCTACCTCTTTTTCCGCTGATTCTGCTCGAAGCCACCTGATGCTAAAACCCATTTTGAAAGCATAGTCGTTGTACACTCTTTGTGCTTCTTTTACTGTGTCAAATTCCATACCAATACACGGCTGCACTGGTTGTGAGCACACAACATCCTCATCCTCATAATAGACCTCATCTTCTCCAACCATTACTTGCACATGCTCAGTCGAGTTAGCCGAAACATTTGTAATGCCCACACTGTTGCCGCTCGAGCTTAGGGGCAGTAGATTCAAATCACGCACCTACAGAAATTGATGTTGCAGCAGGGTTAATCACATGTTACAAATGACATACCAAAATGTTTCGATAATTTAAAAACCAGCAACATCGCTACGCAACATCAAAAGTTTAAAACATCAAAAGATGCAGCAAAAGGATCTAAAACAACTAGCAAAAAGGATCTAAAACAAGCTAACAACATTTGCACGGCGGCGTTGGACCTAACCTGCTTCGCGGATGACGACGAAGGCATTGACACCGTGTTGTAGGGTGCAGGCGCGCTGTTGCCGCTCGAGCTTGCTGCAGTCCAGGGCAGCAGATTCCAATCACGCACCTACAGAATTTTATGTCGCAACAGGGTAAATCACGTGTTGCAAGCGGCATACAAAAATGTTTCGATGATGCAAACACTTTGCAACATCAAAAGCTGCAGCAATAGGATCCAAAACAAGTAGCAAAAGTCGCCAAAATTCCAACATCGCATAGAACATGGGGTATCCTCACCTACCAACATCGCAAAAAATTTTGATGCAAAGCAAACATTGAAGGGGGGGAGGTGTATGCGGGGATGCGGGGGCGGATCCCAACCTGCCCAGCTGACGATCCCAGGAGCACTGCCCCCGCGGTGTTGGGCGCAGTAGTCGCAGCTCTCCCATGGTAGCCGCTCGACGAACCTAGGTGTGTATCGATGGGCATCTTCACCAGATCTGAAGATTGCCTTCCAACAATCCGTCCAACCATGGTTTCAGTGCGGTCGGAGAAGGCTTCACCCGATGGGGGGCACTCGATTCCCTGGAGGATATGCGCCATACCCTCACGGTGAGCAGATCGAAGGTTTGGCGCCATGCCCTCACCCCCCCCCCCCCCCCGCGGGAGCAGCGAGCCGGGGGAGGAAGAGAGCCCGTGCGCCCCTGGGCAATTTTTTCCGAAACACCGAATGTTGCGAACCCTGCTGCTCGCAACATGACACACATAAACTCGCAACATCGATGGAAACTTCTCTCGTTGGATGTTGCACGGACGAGGTTCGCAACATTGAATAATGTCTTTCGCAACATCTTAAAAGTTTTTTGCAACATTGAACGCGCGCCGCCCCCGATCGACGGCTGATAGAGGCCTTCATCCAGATCCTACGGCTCACGATCCGTCTGATGCTAGCGCCCGGATCGGACGTCCAGGCGGTAGCAGTGCCGAATTATTTTCTACTCGTACCCTTCCCATTAGAGGTGGGTGTGGATTTGAATACGAATGATGGACAAAAACAACATGCCTAACCCCACACACACCCCGAAATCCACTCGTGGTGTGAACGACACGGTTCCTTCATTCCTTGCAGTCAGTGACGCTGAAGAAGTAAGGACACTGGACACAGTTTCTAACGCAGATGTCAGGTGGTGGCGGACTGGAGGCGACATCCACGATCTCTACGACGGAGCTGATCATCCTCAGTTCCTCACCTAGTTCTGTACGTTGAGCGCCTGAGCGCCGTCCCGCTCTCCCCGGGCTCGATGCATTGGGCGATGGGGCGCGACACCGCTACCTTTGCGACCCGAGCCCGGCACATGGGCGGGGCCGCGGGCGGCGGCCGGGCGGTGGCCTACGGCCTGTTCGTTTGGCTGGTGGCTGGTGGCTGGTTCTGATTTGTTCTGAGAGAAAAGTACTGCTGGCTGATTGCTCGCGGCTGGTTTGTTGTGAGAGAAAAGTACTGCTGCTGGTGGCTGATAAGCCAAACGAACAGGGTGCTAGCCTCCCTTGAAGATCCACGTGCGGGCCTGCAGGCTGCAGTAGGTCCGGGCCGTGCAACCCCTACCACACGAGGCATTTTGGCCTTTTGGCGTTCCGTACGGATTCCAAGACGTTCCGTGGCCTTTTGGCGTGCTGAGCTGATCTCTGCTGTCGGCAGCACCATCCTTGTAGGAGGCGGAAATCCTATATAACTTCCGAATTTTTTTTTCTTAACGAACTATATATAACCCACTAGTGGCCCATTTAACAGCCCAAATCAGCCCAACATAACTAACCCTAGCATCCAGCCTTCTTCCACCTCCTCACCTTTTGCGCCGCTGCCATGTCTTCCTCCCGAGCAGCTGCCACCACCCGCTGCCCCCTGGCCTCCCAGGGCGCGGTGCGCGGGGCACGGGAGCTCGGGCGGGCCGGCTCCCCATCGCCTCGTGGGCTGCCGGAGGCGGGGCGGAGCTTCTCCCCGAGGTGTTCGTCGGCGCACCGCCGTCGCGGCCTTGTGGCTAGCCGCACGCGCCGGCTCGGCCGGCCGGTGCGCCGCCGACGTGAGGAGGAAGAGGCAAAATAAATAAATAAATAAATAAATAAATAAATAAATAAATAAAATGTTGAATTTTTTCAACATTTTCGAAAAATGTTGCAATATTGTGCAAAATGTTAACAAAAATAATTACTGAAACCAACATTTCTATAGAATGTTGGAAAATTTATGTAAAATGTTGGAAGAAGCTAAAAATTGTTAATTAAAAATATTGATAATATTTTTAAACACACTTCCGAAAAATATTGACCAAAAAATATTAGCAACACCTCCGAAAAAAGTTGACAAAAAAATGTTGACAACACTTTCGATGTTGATGAGAAAAAATGTTGGCAAACTTTCAAAAAATGTTGTCGAGAAAAAATGTTGGCGACACTTCTTAAAAATGTTACGAAAAAATGTTGGCACCACTTTCAAAAAATGTTAACGAAAAAATGTTGGTAACACTTCTGAAAAATGTTGATTAGAAAAAATGTTGGCAAACTTCCGAAAAAATGTTGTCAACACTTCCGGAAAATGTTGACGAAAAAATGTTGGTAACACTTCTGAAAAATGTTGACGAAAAAATGTAGACAATACTCTTACAAATGTTGAAAAAATATTGGCAACACTCCCGGAAAATGTTGACAACATTTTAAAAAATGTTGACGAAAAAATGTTCGCGAAAAAAATATTTACAACAGTTCAAATCAAATAAAAAAGTCAAAGCGCGTGGGTATTTTGGGGGACTTGAATATATTAAGTGGGCTGTTTGGGGCTTTCTTAGGGTTTATAGTTCAAATCCACCTTCCGTTAGTTATATAGGAGCCCCGTGTAGGAGGTGGCCTGTACCGTGTGATTAGACTGCGATCTCGAAGAGAAGACGGTGAAGGAAGTGAAGACGTATTCACCTATCTGCCCTGATGACATATATAATTTCTGTAGAGGTTGTACTAATCGTAATTCCAACTGCTTCTCCTGTTAGGTGGTGTGGCTTAGAGTTTATGGTTGATTCGTAATGAGTTTGTTTTTCAAAATCTAGTGGTGTCCTCTCCTAATGTGGGAATCTTCCGTTCTATTTCCTTTTTGCAGAAGTGGAAAATATTGAATGAGGAGACGGAACAACAATGGATAAACTCGGTGACACGAAGGTTGAATCATCCTTAATGCCCGAAGTGTTAGACAATTAGGCAATTTTCGGTACATTTTAATTCCAGAAATTATTAACAAGTTCATGACAATTATGAGTGATCCCGTGAGAGCAGAGCATGTGCAAGTGTTCAAGTTTAAACTCAAATAAAACTTGAACAAAAATTCATACAAAAGATTTAGTATGTGCCCAAAGGCGGGACGGTTGACGGAGTCAACCGGTGCGCTGTTATCCCTTGGATTAGATATGCTAATCGTGGAGGGACCTTGTTCGATGTAGCCGTACAGAGTTGTTGCAGTGACGAGTTGATGCAGTGAAGTCCCACGAACGACCTTCGGGAAGTAGTCGTTCACGTGGACGTAGTCATACTGGAAGTAGTCGTTCACGTGGACGAGGATGTAGTCGTTCTGGAAGTAGTCGTTCACGAGGACGAGGATGTAGTCGTTCTGGAAGTAGTCGTACTGGGAAGCGAGCAGGCACGTACGGGTACGCTCCCCAAAAACCTTATCGCCCGCCTATCCCGAGCAGGATCACTAGGCAGACGAGGTTTGGAGGCAACTGCTCACGCAAGCAGTGTGCGAGCAAAGCTTGCGTTGGGAATGGCAGAGAGCAGCAAAACAGAGGGAGAAGAGAGAGGTCTCCTAAGCAGGAGTACCTGGGTGTGAGAATGTGCATCTGTGCCAGAGGAGGGAGTCCTCTTATATAGGCGCAGAGGAGAGGAGAGCGGAATGAACCTTGACGCTGCTTGTTGACGGATAAAACTCGTATCCACCTACGATCCGCAAGCGTACGGACCTACACCTTTTTCACCACGGGATTCCCAAGGTTCTTGTCAATCCGCGGAGCAAGGGGATTACTAGCGCTTAACCAAGTACTAATTTAGTTGACTAAGGAAACCTTTAAAGAGAGTATTAATCTAAAAGTAAAGACAATCTAACCTAAGTTAATCTAGATTAAGTTGATCAAACAAATCTAGGGTTAAACTAAATGGTAAAGGGTGAACACAAGAGAGTGAGTAAGAAAGATAAGCGTTCCCTCCCTAGGATCTAGGATAACATGGTATGCATCTACTATACTAAAGCGGTAAACCAATCTACCGGGGGTTGTGACCACGGTTTCGCCCTTTCCCTCCTCTCGTACTGTCACTACGCGAATGTATTCGTGACTAGACCTATGATGGACACGGTATGTTGATGGAATCTATGGGAGTAGCGGATATCATACGCCCGGAAAACACGGTGGCCTACCTTAATCATCAAAGCATCATCAACATGAAAACAATAGATTGAAACCACGAATCAAGTAGCGATCACATAGCATGTATCCATCTAATCCTAGGGATGAACGGAGACATTACCCCATCATCTTACACGGATTGAAGCACATAGGGGTGATGGAGACTCCGGAGAACGTCGTCGATGAAGATGGCGGCGATGGAGCTTAGGAACACCCCTAGGCCAGCGGCTTCGAGTCCTCCTCTTGCTTCCTTCTCTCCGCCGACGTTGATCCTTGCGACGAGCTCATCTAACTCTCTCCCTCATCTTGCGGCGGCGGTTTTCTGATGAATAGCGTCGGTAGGATGATTTGTTCAATAGGTCACCATCTTGGGGCGCCTAGGGGGTTGTATTTATGTCCTTGGGGTGCCTTTGGGCGTGCTCCACCTTGCCTTGCACGAGATTCTCCTTGGGAGAGAAGCAAACTTGGTTTCCATAAAATCAGCCAAATTTTCCTGATTCGCAGTCCTTCCTTGCCAGCGCCATATCTCCCACGTCCGGACTCCAAATAATGAAAATTCGGTGTCCAGGTTGTGTGCCACGAAATTATCTTCAACTTTGGTATTCATTTCTTTTCTTGAAAACGAAGATAAGATCTCCAAATCGGTCTTGGAAGATAATCTGTTCTGATTTCAGACTGACTGCGCAGCAGGGATTTCGGGGGCTATATCTCCTAGCTCCCTTATCCGAATTGGGCCTTCCACATGTACAAATCGAAGGTATCGTCGAGGCCCACAACTTTGGTAGTCAAACTTTTGCCATTAAAGGTCGTTTAAGTCTCCGAATCTGCACCGAAAGATCATGATGTACTTAGCTGCGAGAATATCTCTCGGGGTGAGTTGATCTCGTTGGTAAACATCCAAGTCCCCGGAGTTTTGCGTGTTGATGCTTCGGTCCTTGGGTTGTTTGGAGTCTTGTTCACTTCGTGTCTTGACTTGTGACGGGCTTCATGATCTTCTCTTGAAGTGCTTGGTGAACTTATCCCGAAATTCTACTCTTTAGCGTAGATTTCCTGCGTAAACAACAAACTCCAAAATTGACATGCAAGTGTGAACTTGTTACATCATTAGTATGCCTAGTGGCGGGTTAGTTGCAAATCATAATCGAAACCAATGTATAACAAGTACTCTAGGTTGACGGAAATTCACCGTCAACATCTCCCCCATGCTTAAACCTTGCTCGTCCTCGAGTAAGTAATCCTTGCTTAAAAGGGAAATCAATGTTGCCTTCCAATGTTGTCCCTGCACTTAGTCATTCATGACGAGACAAATTGCTCTCTCTTAAGAATTTATTTTTAAAGTTCAAGTTGTGACCGGCTTCTTTTTTCATTATGGAAGATAGACTAACAATAAAGAACAAGCCACATTTAATAAACATGATGCTCTCAAACTTAAGTGAACTTCAAACCATTACCTTGTCACATGGAAGATTTTCAAAAAGATGCATATCCAACATAAGTGAAAATCTCTTGCAAAAGCTCATGGAACACTCATCTCATCAAGTCACTCAAGCCTATACTAGATTATTTTCAACGTACTCTACTCATATGTGATAGTGGAAGGCTTATGTGGAGCTTGGAAAGTTAAAAACAATCCTAGCAAAACATACATCCGAAATATTGTCAAATTAAGAAAGAGGTCTATTGGAATTATCGAGACTCGTCAAAAGGCCATGGAAAATAAATGTTGGAAAGAGAGAAGGATGAAACACACACATTTAGATAAGTGGACATGTGCAAGTGGCAAATGGATGATCCCGAGGCACGAGTGAAGTCCTCGTTATCGGATTGCACATGGTTGGAAGATTTGAGTATGGATGTGTCATCAAGGCACTTGAGAAGTTATGAAGCAAAACGAACCGAGGAACATCTTTATTATTTTTCTTAATTTTATTTTATTTCCTTCTCATTTTTCTCTCTTTCTTTTTTCACTTTTATTCTTCCTATTTTTCTTACTTTTCTTTTCTTCTCATCATATTTTTTTCTTGTTTTCTTTTTTTCTTTTGCTCCTCAAAACTTTTTGCAACATAATACTTACATAGCATTTGTGTCAGAGAACGACTCCTCCCCCATGCTTGAACGATGCTCATCCTCGAGCATAAAAGAGAGGGGAAATGACTCCTAAAGTAAGTATAAATTCCATAATATTATAGAATATTTGAATCTCCATCGAGAATCTTACTCCATACTCAAATTGGGTTGTGGACAAGGAGGTGATCACAAAAAGATGTTTTTGGTTTAGGGTGGATGCCCAGCGAAGTTTGTGGAATTTTCGATGTGAAAACCCACAATGCATGGACAAAAAGGATAGCATGAAAAAGTTACACAAAGGAATGACCAGCTTCTTAGTCTCAACCATAGAAATCAATCCTAATCCAACTCATCATAATATATGTTTGCAAACTACGGGTTTTGTTATCATAAATCATATATGTATATGGCTTTGGTAGGTAGAACTTTGCAATAGCATCACAAATATGTAGATAGCATAAAAGTTAAGTTTTCATAAAAACAACAAGTTATCCGGCTATCCATAAACTTAAATCAAAGAGCAAAGATATGTATGTGGGTCTAGAGCATAGTCATTTGACCTCCATAAATAAAAGAGTCGGTATTTAAATTAATTTCAGATCATATTATAGAGAGCAATTAGCCAAGACATGTATAACTTCATGTAGGTAAAACAAAGCGGCAACTTTCATCATCTTTCCGTAAGCATAGGCAATATAGAACATCGAGGTGAACACATGGTCATGCTTATCTATTGAAAGTAAAAAGAAACCTAGGTTGTCCTCCTAGTAGCCATGTTATTGTTTGAAGAGAAAAACAAAAGGTTGCACCTAGTTGAGGTTGAAGGCATACTTACAAGCATTTGTGTTTGGAAAAGAGAAGGTCCATGGAGATGTTACCATCCTTTGTAATTCTTCGTTGCCTTCTTCCGACATCTCCATGTATCGATGCGGCTTTTGCTTTTGTCTTGATTTATTAATGCTTCTAAACTTCTGAATTTGATCTTGTATGCTTAATGGAGTCATTGGTCACCCTTCTCTTCAATGTTGTCATCACCATCTCCTCTTTCTTGTTCTCATCATCTCCTTGCTGTCTCTTTTTCATGGATTTCCCCCTCTGTCCAGAACAGAAAATATATCGAAATATAGCTCTATTGAAAAGTTTATTAAATTACCTTTCCAACGTGTGGTCATTCATCGAAAACGGAGTTCAAACAAGGGAGCTATGTCCGTTTTACTTCAGCGCTGCGTGCTGTCCAAAACTGATTTCAGGACGTGTTGCACTCGGTGATTCGGGTATAACCGCTTGTAGGAACCTTCGATTGTCTTGATTCTTGATTTGTTGGAATGGTAACTTCATGGGGCTTCTAAATATCCAAAAATATCCAGTGTTTTCCCTTTGAGACCATGCAGAATTTTGATGAGATTGGTGGCTTCTTGCGCATTGATCCGGAGATGTTAACGATCTTTATCATTCTATCTTCTAGAGTGTCATGTTGCACTTCCGTGTTGAAGATTCAGGGTCTCCCCCATGCTTAGCATTTTTCTAGTCATGGAAGAAGAAGACAAAGCACTTCTTAGCCATCCTTCAATTTCCTTGTAGTGAGAGTCTTTATCTTCCCTATAAGATGTTTTAAATGCACATTCTACCCCCAAGGTGACGGTTGGGAGTAGATAGAATTGCCAACAATCCAACAATGTCTGCTAAGATTCATAACTTGTGGCATAATTAGTCTAATGAGGAAAAAAACCTAATGAGTGTACGTGGTGCAAGGTGTGTATGCACATGATAGGAAAGCATATAAACCAGACAATGTTTTCACATAGTTCTAAACACCATGTTTACAACTAGGTTGCCGAATTTCTCCATAGCCATAAAGGTTTATATATCTAGGGTTAAAACACCATGTCTATCTCTAAATCAATAACTCTTATAGCACAAGAAAAATTAAGCGCATTGCAATACTTATAAACTGACCAAAGCAACATGAAAACATATGAAAAGCTAGCTAGGTTTATCGAACTTAACGATGATGGTCCGCAATCATGTTTAAACACCACGTTTACACAAGATCACAAAAGGAAAATACCCATAGGGCCCTATGAAGCATTAACATGGAAACTGAAGCATACATCATTAAGTATATAAAACAACCAAGCCAACTATGTGCAAAACATGTACATGCAAAGAAACATCATGTTGATAACAAAATGCAATGCATGCAAATAAATAAATATGAGCATGAACATGATGGTGGTTCTAAAGAGGAAATCTAAACTTAGATTAATAACCACAAGTTGATCATCATAAGATGGTGCCATTCTTTATTCTCTCTAAGAAAGTAGTAAAAATATAAAGAAACGGGTTGCCTCCCGAAAAGCGCTTCATTTAAAGTCATAGAGATCGACTTTCTCACATACCTTCTTTTCGTTGCATAGCCATGGCCCTTCATGCAAGAAGAAAAGGTACCAATGCAGCTTTAATTTACTTCCCATGTTGTGCTTGATCACTTATAGAAGACTTGCCCAAAGCATCCTTTTGTTTCATCATTATCTCCTTCTTTATCATCCTTCGGTGATGCCTTCACGTCATGAATTTTTTTTAATGTCCAGAATGGAAAGTATACTCAAGCTCTACTCAATTGCACAGTGCACAAATTTTCCTTTCCAACGAGTCTTTATTTGCCCAAATCGGACTCCGGACAAGAGAGTTACGTCCGTTTTACTTCGGCGATGAAATTTGTCCTGAAATTTCAGAACGCGCACCGCTCAATGTTTTCTCCATAACTCCTTGCACGGGTCTTCAAACTTGTTGGTTCTTGATGCGTTGGAATGGTAATTTGATGGAGCTTCTGAATATCTTATTTTCTTCATTTGTACACCTCTGAACAAGCTCTCAAATTGATGAAGACAGCAGCATCCATCGCGGGATTCGGAGAGGTTGATGATTTATCTTGCAACTCTTTTAGGCATGACTTCTTTTTTCATTATTAAAGCCTTGTCTACATGGTTAGTGAAAATTGGGCCTTTCCCGACATATGATTTTTTAAGGTCATTAGCTTGACCAAGCGCAAAGCATGATCGAGATTTACAAAACTTATTGTAAACATACGCGTCCATAATTAACACCACATGTGAATTGTAGCAACAAGTCAAGGTGTAAGTAAAAGAAGCATATTTTTCATGCATAGCATTTAGCTCATTATTAGGCAAAGGTTGTTTAGGTGTGAGATTAATTGGATCAAAAATAAATGTTTCCTCTTTTTCATTCTCAAGAAAATCTAGCCTATCAACGTGATCACTATTGGAACAAGGCATAGACATTAAACTATCATTCATACTATTGGTTGAGCATGAGTATTTGAATTTATCAACATCAATACCAATAATATCTTGAGATTTCAGTGCGTACCTTGGCCTTAGAGATTTTTCAACAAGAGTGATATTTGGTTGATCAAGCGGTGTTGAAGGCGAATCAATCTCAACGAGTGTAGTTGCCTCTTCATCACCATCTTGCAATTTATTCACCTCATCATGTAGAACATGTAATCCTTCAACTATGTACGCATTCATCTCTTCTTTGAAGTCTTTTTTATCAACCAGATCTTCATCTTCAAAGACTTGTGTGTTGCTTTCTTTATCTTCCATGTACCACATGTCGTCAAGATCGCTCATTGTTGATTCACTCTTTCCTTCATCCTTGAGTACTTTCATGTCTTGATATGCTAGTGTGTAGGCTTCAATAGCACACAAGCTATCATCTAGCTTGAGTCCTATCTCCTCCCATTTATCCTTTGAGTCACTAGGCTCATCACGGTTGTACTCTTCTCTTCCTTCATCATAAATCTTTGAGTTGTCAAACCGGTCGATCCATACTTCATCTCCTTCTTCTCTTTCTTCTTCAAACATCTTTTGGATCGACTCTCCACTCATCTCTTGATCAAATATATCTTCAATTCGTTTGGCAACGTGTCGGCGTTCCTCATTCCTTCGGTAGTTGATTAGTGGGGCGAAATCAACTTGAACCCAACCGGATTGCTTGAACTCCGCCAATGGTCTAGCATTCCACATACTTAGGCCTACATTCATATTAGTTTCAACATTTTTAACATCCGAAATGACTTCTCTTACCTTGGGAAGTGGATCTTCACTTTCTTGTATGGTCGGTTCATCTTCCTTGACCTTCGGTTCATCTTTTTTAGAAATTTCAGCAAGCACCTTGGGCTTGCTTTTGTCGTTTTGCTCCTCTCGACAACATCTTTGCCAATCTCGTATTGTTCTTTGTCCATTGCTTATCCTTTGTAAGATTAGTGCGGCTTCACTAATTGTTTTATCCATTATATCACCGCCTGCACACATGCTTACAAAACGAGACGAGTTAGGGGTTAGTGAAAAATAAAAGGTATGCAACATCAAGTCACCGGAAAATCCCAAGTTCGGGCCTCGCTCAAGTAGTTCATTAAAACGGTCCCATGCTTCATCAATTCCTTCATCCTCTCCTTGCTTGAAAGTGAGCACTTGCCTCCTTAAGTCTTGGACCTTGCTTATGGGAAAGAACTTCAAAAGAAATTTTTTCACCAGCTCATCCCAATTTCCTTTTGCTTCAACAGACGCAAGTGTGTACCATCTTCGCGCTTCATCTTTGAGAGAGAATGGAAAAAGATTCCACTTGAACCAAGCGGCCGGAACTCCTTTTTGTTGCACCGTGTTGCATAACATCGTGAATTCCTTAATGTGTCTATATGGGTTGTCATCCTCCAATCCTCTAAATGGTTTTGTGGCCACTAACTTGATGATTCCAGGCTTCACTTCGTAGTGGGTTGTAGCAAACGTCAAATCTGATTTTTGCATCTCAATGTCTTCCATTGACGGCATTGCTAGCTCCCTTAGCGACATCTATTCGTTTTCCAATGGTGAGGTGAACAAATCCATCTAGGCACAAGAAAAGTAGAAATAAAAACAAAAAAAGATTTTTTTCTTTTTTTAGAGAATAAGGGTTAGGTGTTAGTAATCAATAAAATTAATACTAGATTAAACGTAGCAAACTGGCTTGCTCCCCGGCAACGGCGCCAGAAAAAGGGGCTTGTTGACGGATAAAATTCGTATCCACCTACGATCCGCAAGCGTACGAACTTACAGCTTTTTCACCACGGGATTCCCAAGGTTCTTGTCAATCCGCGGAGCAAGGGGATTACTAGCGCTTAACCAAGTACTAATCTAATTGACTAAGGAAACCTTTAAAGAGAGTATTAATCTAAAAGTAAAGACAATCTAACCTAAGTTAATCTAGGTTAAGTTGATCAAACAAATCTAGGGTTAAACTAGATGGTAAAGGGTGAACACAAGAGAGTGAGTAAGAAAGATAAGCGTTCCCTCCCTAGGATCTAGGATAACATGGTATGCATCTACTATACTAAAGCGGTAAACCAATCTACCGGGGGTTGTGACCACGGTTTCGCCCTTTCCCTCCTCTCGTACTGTCACTACGCGAAGGTATTCGTGACTAGACCTATGATGGACACGGTATGTTGATGGAATCTATGGGAGTAGCGGATATCATACGCCCGGAAAACACGGTGGCCTACCTTAATCATCAAAGCATCATCAACATGAAAACAATAGATTGAAACCACGAATCAAGTAGCGATCACATAGCATGTATCCATCTAATCCTAGGGATGAACGGAGACATTACCCCATCATCTTACACGGATTGAAGCACATAGGGGTGATGGAGACTCCGGAGAACGTCGTCGATAAAGATGGCGGCGATGGAGCTTGGGAACACCCCTAGGCCAGCGGCTTCGAGTCCTCCTCTTGCTTACTTCTCTCCGCCGACGTTGATTCTTGCGACGAGCTCATCTAACTCTCTCCCTCATCTTGCGGCGGCGGTTTTCTGATGAATAGCGTCGGTAGGATGATTTGTTCAATAGGTCACCATCTTGGGGCGCCTAGGGGGTTGTATTTATGTCCTTGGGGTGCCTTTGGGCGTGCTCCACCTTGCCTTGCACGAGATTCTCCTTGGGAGAGAAGCAAACTTGGTTTTCATAAAATCAGCCAGATTTTCCTGATTCACAGTCCTTCCTTTCCAGCGCCATATCTCCCACGTCCGGACTCCAAATAATGCAAATTAGGTGTCCAGGTTGTGTGCCACGAAATTATCTTCAACTTTGGTATTCATTTCTTTCCTTAAAAACGAAGATAAGATCTCCAAATCGGCCTTGGAAGATAATCTGTTCTGATTTCGGACTGACTGCGCAGCAGGGATTTCGGGGGCTATATCTCCTAGCTCCCTTATCCGAATTGGGCCTTCCACATGTCCAAATCGAAGGTATCGTCGAGGCCCACAACTTTGGTAGTCAAACTTTTGCCATTAAAGGTCGTTTAAGTCTCCGAATTTGCACCGAAAGATCATGATGTCCTGAGCTGCGAGAATATCTCTCGGGGTGAGTTGATCTCGTTGGTAAACATCCAAGTCCCCGGAGTTTTGCGTGTTGATGCTTCGGTCCTTGGGTTGTTTGGAGTCTTGTTCACTTCGTGTCTTGACTTGTGACGGGCTTCATGATTGTCGGTGCGGAATATGGTCCCGACACTAACCAGTAGATAACGCCTAGGTCTATCCCTCAATGGTCGATGCTAAGCAACAAATGACACAAGGTTTTATCCTGGTTCCGGCCGAGGGGGCCGTACGTCCAGCAGGGGCGTGCTCGTGGCACTATATTGCTCGGCACCGGGGGTGCTTGTAGTGGGGCAAGTACAAGCAAGGCGGGAGAGGAAGCGTGGCTTCCAAGTCCCTGGGAGAGTGGCTGAAGATGTTGTGGGAGAATAAGAGAGTGGGTGCACGGTGTGTTGTGTTCTACCCTGAACTTCCTCTCCCCCGCGGCTGGGGGCTCGCCTCCCCCTTTTATAGGCCAAGGGGGCGACGGGTTACATGCACGCCGCGCTACCTAGCTACGTGAGGGAGCACGTCGCGCTACGGTGTAGAGTGGGCGGCCGTCCGGACGATCTTCGCTGCGATCCGGCCATGATGGCCTACCCCGTACCGCACAGTGGCGGTTCGAGGGTAGGAAGGCGGCAGATGGCGGTGGTGTCCTTTGATAGGCTTCGAGGGAGGTGCTGATGAGGGCTGGTACGGGGAACAGGCGCGGGCAGAACGGCGTTCCTTCCCAATGCGTTCCGCGGCAGCGGAGTGGTTGCTGCAGTGCTCGGGCGTGCGCCTGCGGTGCCGGGCGTGCGTCCGCACGCGTGGGTACGGCAGCCGCACCGTTACAGTGACCGGGATGGCCGTCCACCGGCCTGGCGCCCCCTACCTAACCTGTAGGGTCACGGAAAAGTGAGATCGAGGGTGCGCCCGGCCCCCTTTCGAGGGTCGGGCGCGTTAGCCGCATCGTAGTGGGCGCGCGGTGTCACGGGACCACCACCGGCCGTACCGCACGGTCCATCCCCCACAGTGGCGGGGATGGGCTCCTCCCCGGGGAGTTGGTGCGGCGGCACGGGCGTGAGCCCGTGGCGCATGATGACGCCGTCTGCGGTGTCGGGCGTTAAATGCCCAAGTACGGGGCCGGCGCACGCGTGCGGCGCGCCCGTGAGCGTGGCGGGCCCCGGCCCGAGGGCGGAGCGGACCCTCGAGCGAGTCGAGACCCGCTCGAGGGGGGGGGGGGGCGATCCCTCGAGCGGGGGCGGGACCGCTCGAGGGAAAGGGTTGTCCCTCGAACGGGCGGAGCCCGCCCGAGGGGAGCGCGTCCTCGAGCGAGGCGGAGCCTCGCTCGAGGGGTCTTCTCCGTGGGCCGTCTCGGTGGGCCGTCGGGATCCCGACGTAGGCCGTGTCCTGCATGGTTAGTTACCTGCATGGTTAGGCTTAGCGTGTTTTGATACCGGGATTAAGTGAGGATTCCCCACTGTTTAAGGGGACCCCTAGGGCGGTCCCCGACAATGATCTTCTCTTGAAGTGCTTGGTGAACTTATCCCGAAAGTCTCCTCTTTAGCGTAGATTTCCTGCGTAAACAACAAACTCCAAAATTGACATGCAAGTGTGAACTTGTTACATCATTAGTATGCCTAGTGGCGGGTTAGTTGCAAATCATAATCGAAACCAATGTATAACAAGTACTTTAGGTTGACGGAAATTCACCTTCAACACTGCTGACCACCATAATTCCCATTAAACGACAGTTACCAGTAACCGCTGTATTCAAGGTCATCAGTTACCAGTAACGGTCGTTTTAAGACAGGAGATTATAATTGACATGAATGACAAAAACTGTGCATACGCCTCACGGTCTCGACACGCCACGCCACGCCACTCCACGCCACGCCTCGGCCCTCGGCCTCGGCCTCGGCCTCGGGCCCGGCCCCGGCCCGGCCGGCGCGGCGAGGCGAGCGAGCGCGCGCGCGCGCGTGTGGCACGCCCTTCTCCTTTTACCAACTTCACAAATGGTCCACCGTTGGTCCACCCTTTAAGTTGGTTAAGATTCTCATTGACTTTCAATGCGGGATTGAATCCCTAGCATTTATTTTGTGGACCTTTTAATTCTTAGAATTAATTGAGACTAAATGGCCCAAGGCCCAATTAATCCAACAATCCCCACCAAGAATTTCAAGGTACATAAAGAAATGTCCTCTTCTCAGCTCTTGTTTTGATATACCGACTTTATGGTGGAGACTGTTAAGTTGAACATCCACCTGAGACAAAGCTACACTCATTCGCAACTAACCAATGGACTATGCCTTGAATTGGCAGTTCGTGCAAACAAGTTTGACTAGAGCCCCTTGCCGGTACTAGGCTGCTATAAGCATCCCCTCGGGTTGGAGCGTATAAGTCATACTACATGCCTTTCATGGGTGTTTAGAGTTTACCCTATCTCATAGATTGTGACTAGCAATCAGACCCATATAGGTGCAATCCTTTAAGATGTTCTGTAGGCCGACATCTTTGCTCCTTATTGAGCCACTCGGATCACATTAAGGTTTTCACCAACCTACCATACAGATTTTAGAAGAGAAATGCATCTCTACTGGAATGAGCCCTTTACAAAGGTTCTCTTCCCTCTGTTAAACAATAATTTGTTTCATTATCCTAATTCACGGGATCTCCGATCACATAGGACATGTTACCACTACTGAATAACGCTGACGGGTCTCAAGCCCAATTCCCTGGATGCATTGTCTATCACATTACGTGAAAGACCCTTTGTGAATTGATCTGCCAGATTCTTAGCCGTTTGGATGTAGTCCAAGGCTATCACTCCAGAGTTTCTCATTTTCCTGACAGATTTCAGCCGCCTCTTTACATGCCTAGATGACTTCATGTTGTCCTTTGAACTGTTCACCTTGACAATCACCGTTTGATTATCACAGTTCATGAGGATTGCCGGTATCGGTTTTTCAACTACCGGCAAATCCATAAGGAGTTCACGAAGCCATTCAACCTCAATTGTGGTAGTGTCTAATGCAGTGAGTTCTGCCTCCATAGTTGACCTCGTTAAGATGGTCTGCTTGCAAGACTTCCAGGAGACAGCGCCACCTCCAAGTGTAAACACATATCCACTTGTGGCTTTAATCTCATCTGCATCAGAGATCCAATTCGAATCACTATAACCCTCTAGTACCCTAGGATACCCAGTATAGTGAATAGCGTAGTTCACTGTACCTTTCAGATAGCACATTACCCGTTCAAGAGCTTCCCAATGAGCATCTCCCGGGTTAGACACGAATCGACTCAGTTTGCTTATAGCAAATACGATGTCAGCTTTAGTAGCACTAGCTAGGTACATTAAT
Source organism: Cenchrus americanus (assembly GCA_947561735.1). Classification (NCBI taxonomy): domain Eukaryota; kingdom Viridiplantae; phylum Streptophyta; class Magnoliopsida; order Poales; family Poaceae; genus Cenchrus; species Cenchrus americanus. Next base: position 251,529,109 of record OX387239.1, on the reverse strand, counting down.
GAACCAATGATCTGGGAGTATCTTAGCTGATCTCTCATTATTCTTTTGTTTTCCGCAACATTTTACTAGCATCAAAAGGTGTTGGAGCTGGCTTGCAGTCGTTATAGCCAAAACGACTCAAGATTTTCTCCACATAATGAGATTGTGTAAGAACAACCCCACCATCACCTTCTCTCACTAGTTTAATGTTCAGAATCACATCAGCCTCACCCAAATCTTTCATCTCGAAACTTTGAGACAAGAATTCTTTCACTTCCTTAATCGCATTAAGGCTTGTCCCAAATATTATTATGTCATCTACATACAAACATAGGATCACTCCTTCGCCCCCACCATAGCGATAGTACACACATTTGTCGGCTTCGTTCACAACAAATCCAACTGACGTTAAAGTTTTGTCAAACTTCTCATGCCATTGCTTAGGAGCTTGCTTAAGACCATACAAAGACTTTACCAACCTACACACCATCCCTTCTTGACCTTTTACTATGAATCCGTCTTGCTGATCCATATAGATCTCCTCCTCCAACTCTCCATTTAGGAAAGTTGTCTTAACGTCCATCTGGTGAACGATAAGACCATGGGAAGCTGCCAAGGAAAGTAGTACGCGAATAGTGGTCAATCGGGCAACCGGTGAGTAGGTATCGAAAAGGTCTTCTCCTTCTTTCTGAGTATAGCCTTTAGCCGCCAGCCTTGCCTTGTACTTATCAATAGTACCATCAGGCCTAAGCTTTTTCTTGAACACCCACTTGCATCCTACAGGTTTGCACCCATAGGGACGCTCCACAACCTCCCAAGTACCATTAGACATAATAGAATCCATCTCACTCCGAACTGCTTCCTTCCAATAGTCAGCATCCGGAGAGGAATATGCCTCTTCAGTGGTTCTAGGAGTATCATCCACGAGGTACATAATGAAATCATCACCAAAGGACTTTGCAATCCTCTATCTCTTGCTCTTTCTAAGATCTTCATTGCCATCCTCCTCAGGATTTTCCTCATGTGGTTGTTCATTGTGTTCTATCAAAACAGCAGGTTCTTTAGGTTCACTATTAATAGACAATTCATGACTAGATGTGCTATCTACCTCTTTCATAGAAAAAATATCCTCAAAAAATGTAGTGTCTTTAGATTCCATGCATATCGGTACTCCGACTTTACTATTAAAAACCTATAACCCACACTGTGTAGAGCATAACCAAGAAAGACACAATCGACAGTTTTAGGTCCTAGTTTACGTTTCTTGGTTATAGGCACATTCACTTTGGCCAAACATCCCCAAGTCCATAAGTAAGAAAGAGTTAGCCTTTTCTTTTCCCATTCCTCGAATGGTGTTATCTCTTTGTTCTTTATAGGAACACGATTCAGGACATGACATGCAGTCAATATAGCCTCACCTCACCATTCCTTGGAAAGTCCCGCTGTGTCTAACACGGTGTTAACCAAATCAGTTAGAGTGCGGTTCTTTCTTTCGGCTACCCCGTTTGATTGAGGTGAGTAGGGAGGCGTCCTCTCATGAATTATTCCGTGTTCCTCACAGAACGCAGTGAAAACATTAGAAAAGTACTATCCACCACGATCAGACCTAATTCTTTTGATCTTTCTCTCAAGTTGGTTTTCTACTTCAGCTTTATAGATTTTAAAATATTGTAACTCTTCATCTTTAGACTTCAACAAATATATATAACAAAATCTAGTACAATCGTCTATCAGAGTCATGAAATACTTTTTACCACCTTTCATCATCACACCATTCATCTCGCATAAGTCGGAATGGATTAATTCTAGAGGTGCCAAGTCTCTCGCCTCAGCCGAAAAATGAGGCTTGCGAGGTTGTTTTGATTCAACGCACACATGGCATTTAGAATTTTTAACTAAGGTAAATTTCGGAATTAAACTCAAGTTTGCAAGACACATCATACAACCAAAATTAACATGACAAAGTCGCGAATGCCAAACATTAGACTCATCATTCATGTTTGAAACATGGTTCACAACTTTATTACCATCATATGACAAAGAAAAGCGGAACAAACCTCCTCTATCATAACCTTTTCCAATAAAACTTCCAAACTTAGAAATTACACATTTATTGGATTCAAAGACTAATTTAAAACCGTCTCTACATAGTAGAGACCCGCTGACTAAGTTCTTCTTGATAGTAGGGACATGCTGCACGTTCTTCAATCGAACGATCTTTCCCGAAGTAAGCTTCGTATCTACCGAACCAACACCAAGAACACGCGCATGTGATCCATTTCCCATCAACAAGGAGGAAATTCCGCCCACCTGGTAAGAGGAAAACAAGGAAATGTCAGCACAAACATGAATATTAGCACCACTGTCAATCCACCAATCAGGTGAATGACATACTAAAAGAAATGTAGGTAAAAGATTACCGTACCCCAACGTTCCACCAGTTTCACTAATAACCATGTTGGCACTCTTGCCATCTTTCTTATCCTTTGTTGACGGTTAATAATTGTATCAAAGTTCGTTCGCGACTTGCAAGCGTACAAGTCTCCCGTCGTAGTCAAGGGACCCTTCTTCCCTCGAGTGGTGAACCCAAGGTATCGAATCCGTGGAACAAATGTGTGACGCAAAACTTAATCTATTAAAGCCAAGTAACTTCAATCTTCGATAAAAGAAACCCTAGTGCATCTAAGTAAAAGACACAAAACGAATCTAATCTACTAAAGACCGGAGAAAACAAAGTAAGATTGGGTAGATAAACCGATCTAGAGGGATCGGGGTAAGCCTTTTGTTGAAGTTCCAAGAAAGAGAAGAAGTAGCAAATCGAATCTTAATAGAAGCCTCTTTAAATCGTGGTTTCCCGTCCAAATCCGAAAACATCCACCTTTCGGAACCCTCGTTCTGTCACAACGTATCCCTATTCATGCGGGGAGCTTAGGGCGAGTCAAAAGACAAGTCGAGATTCTTTCGGAAGATCCGGCGTGTACCTCTAGCCACCGCGGCTACAAGAACACCCTTTGTAATCTATCTCGAGAATAGAATTGGAATAAGCAAAGCCGATCGAAAAACGAAATCTTCGAGGAAACACTTGATCGCTAGGAAAAGATTCAACTTGATAATTCAACTATAACAATGATACATACACAAGATCACCACCGGGATCCTTCCTTGATCTTGCTTCTAGCTCTGGGAACTCCGACGTGGTCTTCCGTGCAAGGTTCCCACGTCGGCTAGGGAAACCCTAGTCAACTAGCTCGACCCTCTCCTCTCCGAGATGGTGTCCCTCTCTTCACTTCTCCTCGGCGGCCGATGACGAATTCTTCTCCTCGAGGCTCTCGGTCAGGGGGCTATAAATAGCCCGATTGGCGGCTAGGGCAAAGGAGGGGCAAATGTGCCCTGGATGGGCCTGGGCCGACCGGACTGGGCCGGCCGGCCTGGGCCCATCTAGGCCCAGCCCGAGGGCTCCTTTGCTCCGCGTCGGTTCCCTTGCTTCCTGGATGTTTCCCCCTTCGCATGTAGGTCCATGTCGTCGGTTTCTCTCGAATTGGACTCAACTCCTTGTCTTGCAAGATTCGAGCACTTTTACGGTCGTGTCCTCGGAGTCTGTCGTCTTCTCGGATCAAGTCCCTGGCTTCTTGGAGTTAATTTTGCTTTGTTGCATGACTTGTACGGGGCTTCAAGGTCTTGTCATGAGGTGCTTGACGAACTTATCCCGATAGTCTTGCATTCAACACTAAAACCCTGCATAAACATTAAACTCCAAAACCGACATGCACACGTGAACTTGTTATACCACGGGGGTTAGTACCAATGGATAAGGTATCAAACTCATGCCAACACCGAAGGTAAACTCATGGCTAGGTTGACGGATTTTCACCGTCAACATCTCCCCCATGCTTAAACCTTGCTCGTCCTCGAGTAAGCCTTCGATGGATATCATCATTGCCAAACAATGTCTAAACTTTGCACTTGATCACACATGAGAAAACATAATGCTCTCAAAATTTTAATCCATTAAAGTTCCATAATGTACTAGGCTTCATCTCTACGGAGGGTAGATTCTTATTAAGCTTATCCCACAAGTATTAACATGCTCACAAAGTTTAAATAGATCTCAGAATTTTTGAAATAAAGAACGAGATAAAGAAAAGCTAAACCAAGTTCACAAATTTAAATCATCTTGTATATTGCTCATGAACTCTCATCTCACTTGTCTCTCAAGCCTATATATTCTACTCCTTTCCCTCTCATATATATGTGGTAGGCTTTATATGGAGCTTTGGGAAAGTTTAGTCCTAACAAGATTTTATAAATGAGGTGTTGTCAAAACAAGACAAGCTTCTCATGGTCTTACCGAGACTCGTCAAAAAGGTCATTGGAAAATAATGTTAAATCAAGGAGGGGAAAGAGAAAAATACACACACTTTTAGATGAGTGGACATGTGCAAATGGCAAAAAATGATCCCGAGGCACAAAGGAAGTCCTCGTTATCGGATTGCACATGATTGGAAAATGAGAATGGATCTTTTTAACTTGAAGCCTTGAATGCACTCTTAGAGAACCGGGGGGTTTACTTTACGCATATTTTTTATCTTTCTCATATTTCTCATTATTTTCTTTCTTTCTTTCATTCATTCATTATATATATATATTTTTTCTTTACCTTGAAAGTCATGATCATCGCCGGATTTTTTCTTTCATCATTTTTTTTAAAATATTCCCCTTTTTATCTCTAAAACTGCACTGTACCTACCTCCTCCCCCATGCTTAGACGTTGCTCGTCTCGAGCAAAGAGGCGAAAAATAAGGTAGGTACCGGGGTATTTTTCCTTGGAGAGATACTTGAAGTCTTCAATGTTGGCACCGTCTTGCGATCTTCCTTGAATTGATGATCCATTCTCAACAATAGGTTGTGGTCAAGGAGGTAATCACAAAAGATGATATTTGGTTTAAGGGTGGATATCCGGCGAAGTTTGTGAGATCTCCGATGCGGGGATACACAATGCACGGATAAAAGGCTAGCAAAAAGATAGATACGCAAAAATGGAATGGCCAGCTTCTTAGTCTCGGGCCAGAGAAATCATGGCCTGCAATAACTCACTCAAAAATAAATCTTGTACACTAAGGTTTATGCACTCAAATATATATAAGGCTTTGGATAGGTTGAGCAACACGCAAGCGATATTTATGACAAGGTTAGCAATATTCTTGAGCATAAAAGACATCTTTAATCTATTCATAACTTGAGAGCACATAAAACACTATGGGTCTTTATTTTAATCATAACCTCCGCTGAAAATTAAGCTAGCATTTAAATAAATTCAGATTTGTATTTTTAAGAGAGCACTAGCTTAAACATGCATAAATCGATTACAAAGATGAACAAAGCTGCAATTATAATCATATATCATCATGGCACAAATTTTTATAACTTTTCCAATGATATAATCAAGGTGGTGTCTTTATTAATGATGACATCAAGTTGAAATACAAACTGAAAATAAACAAACATGCTTGCTGAAATTTAAATAAAAACAGAAAATACTACGCAAACACACATAAGCAAAAGCTGAAAATTACAGAGAAAAAGAAAAGAAAACTAAAGTTCCTAAATCTTCTAGTCCTCCGCCGGTGGTTGATGTTGATGATCTTGATAATAATACCCTTGCTCATAATATGATTGGACATTCCCTCCGACGAATTGATTTGGCTCCACAAGGTGAAGGCGTCCGAGCTCAAAGGCAATATTTGTGTTGCCTTCACCAAGTTGAGCTGCGTTAGCTTGGATGGCTGCGACGTTTTGGGCGTTTCTTGCAGCATACCCTCCAATTATGGCCATGCTTTGTTGTGGTTGGGGATGATGAGCATAGGACTCCGCGAAGTTAGCGTTGGGCACAACATAATTTGGTGGGGGTACCGGTGCACCACCCCCCCATGCTTGCTCTTGTGGCCCTCCGTAATAACTTGGCGGAGGAGGGATCCCGCCGAATGGTTGCACATTGGGTTGTGCTCCACTCGCTTGTGTGGAGGAGTTCCCTCCTCTACGATTCTTCCTCTTTTGTTTTTCCTTGCAGGGACAAGTAGTCCCTCTTCCAACCAATCTTCTCTTCCTTCGTTGAAAAGCCTAAGCCTCTCATTGGGAAGGGGTAGGTTCACTATGGCCAACCGATAACCTCCTCTCTCATCTCCACTAATGTATTTGCCTTGCCGCAAATACTCAATGCCGAGAGAGGTACCACGCAAAAGATGGTCGGGGTTTCTTGCGATCCCCGGCCGCAAGGAGAAGGCCAACATGGAGAGGTAGCACCCCGAACCAATATTACCCGCCCCCGATGTTGCTTCACAACACCAACGGTTGATCATAAGGTAAGAAGGGTCTATTGGCTGCCTGGCAATTAAAGCCGAGTAAAGCCAATTCAACTCCGTGTCGGTCACCTTTGTCTCCTTCATCCTCCCCAATACCCTCTTGCACATCCAAGAGTGAAATATACGGATAATGGGGTTGCGGATGCAATTGCGTTGTTGATGGGCTTCTCCGGAGATCATGTTCCAAAATCCCGCTAATGTGCCGGGTGGCACGTCAACTTTCTCCGGAGCTCCCTTGTGGAATCCAAGTAGCTCCCTAACATGCTCGTAGGGAACCACTTGTTGGACTCCCTCCAAACGGAATGACAAGCTTTGCACCCCATCATCATCAAGGATGGGTGCAATAGTCATCAAAATTTCCAAGGCGAACCCCAAGTGGGTGTCCACCGATACTCCGTTGGAGAACTGCACCCATCCAAGGTGCCCCAACATATAGTATATGTCGGTGCCAAAACCCAAGGTGTAGAGTGCTTGGTCGTCGAACTCGACGTTGGGCACAAGCCTCTTCTCAAGATTAGAGAGCCTCTCCTCCTCCTCCGCCGACAAGATGATGAAGCCGTACGAAGAGTATGTCGGGGTGTAAGGAGGTGGCTCGGTTGAACGGGTCGATCGTCGTGGTGGCGCGGGCTGCTCCTCCGTGCGCCCACGAGGTTCAGTAAACCTCATGGACGTGCTTCTTGCAGCCCTCATACCACCAAGGAGGAGAGCATCGTTCCTTCTCGGTGGTGCCGTATCCGTCTCCATGCTCCGGGGAGACTCGGAAACCGAGTGCCTCTTCGAAGACGTGGTTGATGACGGCTTGGATGACGATGAACTCTTCTTCTTGGACAAGAGACTTGTGGTTTTCTTCCACATGGTTGCTGCACTCTTTTCTTCAACTAAAACTCCGGGTTGCAACCGGTAACTAGGCACTTAAACTCTTTGCTTCGGATGTGGACTTTGAGTGGATTAAGGATGTGGATTTTTTCTTGAGCTATCAAGCTTGGGAAGGTTGGCTATGTCTACGGAGGTTTTGAGCACACAAACTTGAACACACAAACAACGGAAGGAGAGGGAAGCTTGCTGCGTAAAACGGGAGCCGGGGGGCTCCTTATGTAGGTGAGGCCGGCCGGCCCGGGCCGGCCGGCCCGGGGTCCTCGGTGCACCTCCCCGCCTCGTCTTTCTTCCGAGCACGATCATTTCGCCTCCGCAACTTTCCCCGCCCGCGTGCTCCACGAGTTGCACCGCCCAAACGCTCTCGTCCACTCCTTTTCTTGCATTATTGGTCCTTCCACTTGATGCTCCATGCTTTGGGTCATGTCCATGCTCCCTAGCTCCACTTGCTTCACATGCCACCATGAAATTCCTGCAAAGTTGATGCTTGCTGCCCACCATGCTTGTCCTTTGCATGTGGAATTGGTGAAAGTTGATAAAAGGGAATCCAATGGTGCATGCATGATTAATTCAAACTAGATTGCCTCCATTTAGGTGTGTTTAAGGTTAAGCACTCCTTTAATTCGAAATTTAAAATATTTTTCAGAGCCATGCAAGAGCTCAAACACAATTTTAGAGAAGTTTTTAAACCATTAAAAACAAATGTAAGTCGAAAATATTTTTCGACTACGTCGATTTCGATCTCACCGGTATAGTTTGCCTTCATCGGTTGAGAGCAAACATTTCCCGGCTTGATCATGGGGGCATAGGTTTAGGTTCTAATTTTGGCTAAGTAAGAAAGATTTTGAATAAAACAAAATTAGAATAGGCTTAGAAAAATTCTAATCCTAGAGAAACCAAGGATATAGATTTTTAAAACCAACCAAAAGTTTTGATTTCTAGGTTCACGCGAGTCCTACCACGTGCTGAATTTTATTAACACTTAAATATAAATCGTGGCTCTACTCGTGTGGTTTTAGCATGAAAAATAAGTCCACCTCAGCACCATAATGAGGGTGAAAGGTTGAGTTAGGTTCTGAAATTATTTGGTTGAGGTTTCTCAAAAAGAAAAGAACAAACAAGCACATAGGAGGGTTCTTGCAAAGGGTTTATGATAAAGCAAACATTCAATCAAGAATTATGTCTCTAATATTGTTCAACCACTTCTAAGTCTAATGTCTTTGCGTAATAAAACTCAAAAACTAAATTATTAAAAATACTCGAAAAACCTGGAATCAGGTTGTCCTCCCGGTAGCTTATTCTTGACTCGACGAAACGGGTTGCCTCCCGCCTAGCACTTCATTTATAGTCTATAGCTAGACTTCTTCACTTGATCACTCCGGATCAACGCTCTTTGCGGGCGTTGCAATCTTGGGTACCCACTTCCGCACCATCTTGGGCGCGGGCTTGTCTTCCGGCTTAGTCGGCTTAGTAATTTTTTTGGTCTTCACAGGCGGCTTCTCTTCCTTTGTCTTGACGGATGCAACACCTTCTTTGATTTTCTTTACGTTCATTTTTTTCGGCTCCTTCTTCTTTTTCAGCCCCTCCGTTTGTTTTGGTTCTCCCTTCACTCCAATCATGTTGCATGCCTCGATTCTTGGACGGAACTTGAAGGAACTCCTTTCTCCGTTGATATCGAACATGATCTCCCCCTTGCCAACATCAATAGTAGCTCCCACGGTCTTGAGGAACGGCCTCCCTAGGATGAGCGGCGGCTTCTCCCTCTCTCCCATCTCGAGCACAACGAAGTCGATGGGGATGAAGTGGTGTCCAATCTTCACGGGTACATCTTCAGCAATGCCCAACAGATAGCGAATGGAGTTGTCACCCAACTCCAAACATATTCCCGTAGGCTCCATTGGTAGGCGTAGCTTCTCGAACACATCCCTCGGCATGACACTCACACTAGCTCCAAGGTCGCATAACGCCTTCTCGAAGTTGAAAGAACCAACTGAACATGGAATTGTGGGGCACCCGGGGTCTTTCTGCTTCTCTAGCCCATTAGCAATAGCGGCACTACACTCCTCGGACATCTTGACATGATCTACCCCGAGCGTTACTATCTCATATTTATTTGCAAGTATGTCTTTAAAGTAACGAGAATATGTAGGTACTTGTAGGGCATCTAGTAATGGCATGTTGATGCTAAGTCTACGCACAACTTCCACAAACTTCTCAAAGTGGTTGTCAAGTTTACCTCGGAAGTAGCGTGGCTTGAGTTGCGGTATCCTCGTGTCTTCCTCCGGCATCTCGAATTCGGGTTCCTCGGTGACGATCCCCATAACCTTCTCTTTAGCAACTCCTTCCACCTCGGTGGATGGTTTAAGCTTCCTTGCTCCCGCGGAACGTTCCGGATCTTCGGTCTCCTTCCCCGAACGCGTTTGAATGGCTTTCGCCGATTCGGGACATTTGGGTTGTCCCGGAAGCTTCTCTTCATCATTAGTTAGGCGCCCCGCAAGTTGTCCAACTTGCGTCTTGAGCATCTTCATCATGTTGAGCACTTGATGATTGGAACTTCCGACCTCCGTCACTTTGCTATCGATGTTCTCCAACACCTTGTCTATGGTCTTGAACTTGGTGACGGTGTCCTTGTTGATCTTAGCTTGCTCATCCATGAACTCCTTCAATTGTATACGAGATGAGCTTGCATTAAATTGAGGCCTACCTTGCCCGTAGCGGAAGTTTGGCAATTCTCCCTTCCTCATGTAGTCGAGCACTTTGGCTTCCTCCGGACAATCTTTGCGGACATGGCCATACTCTCCACATTCTTCACATGTGGACCTTGCTTCGGCGGCCTTCAAGTCTTGAGCCCCTTTCTTTTCCATCTCCATCTTCTCCAACCTCCTCATGAGCGAGTCGATCTTGCCTTCAAGTATGTTCTCTTTCTCCACTTGCAAGACTCCTTTGACGTTTCCCGTGGGTTGAACCGGATGTAGGCGCCCGGATGACGCCCATGTGTCATTATCTGCGGCCTTCTTGAATAGAGTGAAAGCTTCCTTCGGTGTAAGTTCGATGATGGATCCTCCCGCCAATGCATCGATGATCGTCCTTGACGCCATGGTGAGTCCTTGATAGAACTTTTGCACGAGGTCTTCTTTCGGGAACTTGTGATGTGGAACCTCCCGGGTGTACTCGTTGAAGCGCTCGAATGCCTCCGAGATAGTTTCCGTAGGATATTGAACAAAGGTGGCAATCTTATTATGCAAGCTTTGAGTTTTACCCGGTGAGTAGTATTCCTTCATGAAAGCCTTCATCAACGTGTTCCAATTTTGCACCGTCTCCGCCGGTTGAGAGTGGAACCATTGCAAAGCCTTCCCGAGTAGTGAAAACGGAAAAAGCCTTGCCCTCATTTGGTCTTGAGTCACCCCATCCATGTTGAAAGTCTGACATAATTGAATGAATGCTTGGAGGTGAAGGTTCGGATCCTCTTCACCGGTGAAGGGTGAATGTTGCACCATGCGGATTGTTGAGGTCTTGATCTCGAACGGTCTTCCGATCTCCTCAAGGTTCAAGATTGGTAGGTCGATGATGTCTGGGGTGCATAGCTCCCCAATCTTGCGTTCTTGCGGTGGTTGGTCACCCATCGGTGGAAGTCGATTCTCCCGAGGACTTTGAGGTGGTGAATTCTTCGGAGATTCTCGCGATCCTTTGTCTTCCGACTCCGAATCTACAAAATCCAGCTTTTTAGCTTGATGTGCTTCACGTCTCCTTAGCCTGTAAAGTTTTTCTCGGATCATCCACAAAATTATTGGGTTTGTTGGAGAGGTAGCCGTCCATCTCCTGTTAGGGTTAGCAATAAACAAAGTATGCAAAAAACTAGAAAGTAAAAACAAATCTATAAAAACTAGAGTTAGACAAACTAGATTAGATGTATTTTGAGGATGATCAAAATTTAGTAGATGCAAAAATAAAAACAAAGAGAAAACTGAAAATTACAAAAAGGCAATAAAAAATCAAATCTTGATCACTTGTTCCCCGGCAACGGCGCCAGAAAAAGGGGCTTGTTGACGGTTAATAATTGTATCAAAGTTCGTTCGCGACTTGCAAGCGTACAAGTCTCCCGTCGTAGTCAAGGGACCCTTCTTCCCTCGAGTGGTGAACCCAAGGTATCGAATCCGTGGAACAAATGTGTGACGCAAAACTTAATCTATTAAAGCCAAGTAACTTCAATCTTCGATAAAAGAAACCCTAGTGCATCTAAGTAAAAGACACAAAACGAATCTAATCTACTAAAGACCGGAGAAAACAAAGTAAGATTGGGTAGATAAACCGATCTAGAGGGATCGGGGTAAGCCTTTTGTTGAAGTTCCAAGCAAGAGAAGAAGTAGCAAATCGAATCTTAATAGAAGCCTCTTTAAATCGTGGTTTCCCGTCCAAATCCGAAAACATCCGCCTTTCGGAACCCCCGTTCTGTCACAACGTATCCCTATTCATGCGGGTAGCTTAGGGCGAGTCAAAAGACAAGTCGAGATTCTTTCGGAAGATCCGGCGTGTACCTCTAGCCACCGCGGCTACACGAACACCCTATGTAATCTATCTCGAGAATAGAATTGGAATAAGCAAAGCCGATCGAAAAACGAAATCTTCGAGGAAACACTTGATCGCTAGGAAAAGATTCAACTTGATAATTCAACTATAACAATGATACATACACAAGATCACCACCGGGATCCTTCCTTGATCTTGCTTCTAGCTCCGGGAACTCCGACGTGGTCTTCCGTGCAAGGTTCCCACGTTGGCTAGGGAAACCCTAGTCAACTAGCTCGACCCTCTCCTCTCCGAGATGGTGTCCCTCTCTTCTCTGCTCCTCGGCGGCCGATGACGAATTCTTCTCCTCGAGGCTCTCGGTCAGGGGCCTATAAATAGCCCGATTGGCGGCTAGGGCAAAGGAGGGGGCAAATGGGCCCTGGATGGGCCTGGGCCGACCGGACTGGGCCGGCCGGCCTGGGCCCATCTAGGCCCACCCGAGGGCTCCTTTGCTCCGCGTAGGTTCCCTTGCTTCCCGGATGTTTCCCCCTTCGCATGTAGGTCCATGTCGTCGCTTTTTCTCCGAATTGGACTCAACTCCTTGTCTTGCAAGATTCGAAGCACTTTTCCGGTCGTGTCCTCGCAGTCTGTCGTCTTCTCGGATCAAGTCCCTGGCTTCTTGGAGTTAATTTTGCTTTGTTGCATGACTTGTACGGGGCTTCAAGGTCTTGTCATGAGGTGCTTGACGAACTTATCCCGAAAGTCTTGCATTCAACACTAAAACCCTACATAAACATTAAACTCCAAAACCGACATGCACACGTGAACTTGTTATACCACGGGGGTTAGTACCAATGGATAAGGTATAAAACTCATGCCAACACCGAAGGTAAACTCATGGCTAGGTTGACGGATTTTCACCGTCAACATCCTTGCTTTCCGGACACTTTGCAGCGAAGTGTTCCGTGCTACCACAACAGTAGCACCTCCCAGTTGGCGGCTCTTTTTGCTTGAACTGAGCCGTCTGCTTAGCCTTTGATTGATTCTGATGCGGCTTGTTCTTCTTTTTGAATGTATTGTGGTTCTTCTTCTGCACCAAGTTGTCACTAGAAGATCCAGCAATCCCTTTATCATGTGTCTTGTCCTTTCCTCTCGCCTTCTCTTCAACATCAAGAGTGCCGATAAGATCGACAACAGCAAACTCTTGCCTCTTGTGTTTCGGAGAGGTTGCAAAGTCCTTCCAAGAGGGTGGTAACTTGGAGATAATACCTCCAGCCACAAACTTGTCAGGCAACTTACATGGTGCATCCTTGCTATAGTTCTCAAGATCTCTAGCTAGCGCCCGAATTTCATGGGCTTGCTCTACTAAAGAACGGTCTTCAACCATTTTGTAGTCATAGAGCTGTTCCATGACATACAGCTCACCACCAGCATCAGAGACCCCAAACTTAGCCTCAATTGCATCCCAAATTTCTTTGCCACTTGGCAGCAGAAGGTACGTGTCCACAAGGTTTTCAGCGAGAACACTCAAGATGGCACCACGAAATAGGTTATCGGCTGCCTCGAAAGCCTTCTCCTCCTTTGGAGAAAACTGTTCGGGCTTCCCCTGTATGACATGCATGATGCTCATCGTTGTCAAACAATACGTAACCCTTTGCTTCCAACGTTTGTAATTTGAACCATCGAAAACATTTGGTTTGAGCGTTGCAGCAAAACTAGTTACCGAAAGCCAATCAACAATATAAGGTTTTTGGATTGTTAGACAATTAGGCATTTTCGGTACATTTTAATTCCAGATATTATTAACAAGTTCATGACAATTATGAGTGATCCCGTGAGAGCAGAGCATGTGCAAGTGTTCAAGTTTAAACTCAAATAAAACTTGAACAAAAATACATACAAAAGATTTAGTCTGTACCCAAAGGCGGGACGGTTGACGGAGTCAACCGGTGCGTCATTATCCCTTGGATTAGCCATGCTAATCGTGGAGGGACCTTGTTCGATGTAGCCGTACAGAGTTGTTGCAGTGACGAGTTGATGCAGTGAAGTCCCACGAACGGCCTTTGAGAAGTAGTCGTTCACGTGGACGTAGTCATACTGGAAGTAGTCGTTCACGTGAACGAGGATGTAGTCGTTCTGGAAGTAGTCGTTCACAAGGACGAGGACGTAGTCGTTCTGGAAGTAGTCGTACTGGGAAGCGAGCAGGCGCGTACAGGTACGCTCCCGAAAAACCTTATCGCTCGCCTATCCCGAGCAGGATCAATAGGCAGACGAGATTCGGAGGCAACTGCTCACGCAAGCAGTGTGCGCGCAAAGCTTGCGTTGGGAATGGCAGAGAGCAGCAACACAGAGGGAGAAGAGAAAGGTCTCCGAAGCAGGAGTACCTGGGTGTGTGAATGTGCATCTGTGCCAGAGGAGGGAGTCCTCTTATATAGGCGCAGAGGAGAGGAAAGGGGAATGAACCTGGACGCTGCTGACCACCATAATTCCCATTAAACGACAATTACCAGTAACCGCTGTATTCAAGGTCATCAGTTACCAGTAACGGTCGTTTTAATACAGGAGATTATAATTGACATGAATGACCGACATGAATGACAAAAACTGTGCATACGCGTCACGGTCTCGGTCTCAGTCTCGGTCTCGCCACACCTCGGCCACGGCCCGGCGCGGCGAGGCGAGCGAGCGCGCGCACGTGTGGCACGCCCTTCTCCTTTTACCAACTTCACAAGTGGTCCACCGTTGGTCCACCCTTTAAGTTGGTTAAGATTCTCATTGACTTTCAATGCGGGATTGAATCCCTAGCATTTATTTTGTGGACCTTTTTATTCTTAGAATTAATTGAGACTAAATGGCCCAAGGCCCAATTAATCCAACACGAAGCTTGAAGCACACATCTTGCTCCCCTGGAAAAGCCTGAAGATTGCTTCCCCTGTAGTTTCCAGGAGCGCCCAGTTTAGCTTTTCCTTTGCGTTATGCTAGTAGCTGTCTACAGCTTCTGATTGTGTAATAAGTCTATAAATGTTTGTCAGTTCCCTTGGGTACGTTTCTAGAGTGCTGGTAGTCTTAGAGTGAGTTTCTTAGAGTGTGTCAGTTCCCTCGGGATAGCTAGAACTTTTATTGTAAAGACTGGTAACCCCAGTCCTATTCTAGCTTTAATCAAAGCTGGGCCTTCAGGCTTTTTAAAAAAAGGAAGTGTAGTTCCACTCAACTCATATTTTCCTAATGTCCATTGAGAAAATAAGTACTCCGTTTCAAATTGTGTTTCGTTTTGCATTTTCCAGGTACATATTCCCTTCGGTTTGGTAAATGAAGTTGTTTTAGACAAGATTTGAGTTAAATATTAGAAATTAAAAATCATGAATAAATTTTAAGTTCTTGAGTTTGGAAATGTGAAAACTACATTAATGAATTTATCTTGCAAGATGCTTTCATAAAAATATACATATGTTAGTTTTAATAAATATTTTTATAAAAATAAGAAGTCAAAGTTGTATTTTGGAGACAGTGTCGCTGTTCTAAACGACTTCATTTACCAAACTAGATGGAGTAGTCTCTATGTTGTACACATAGATACGTGTATGTGTAGATGCATAATAATATGGTAAAACAACTTATTTTTTTGAACACAAACTGTGGGGGAGATCCCCACAACATCAAAACTTAATTTTCATAAAAAGGAAAAGGGACAAGGTTCTTACAAAGGGTTTAACTGAAAGCATCTAACCAAAAACAGAAAGCTGACCGCAGGTCAGTGCTAAATCTAACAGATTGAAGGAATCCTTGGTTCTTGAAGTTTTGTAACCATCTTTGGTGACTTGGCTGATTTCTGTTTAAGACCTTATCATTTCTGTTCTTCCAAAGCTCCCAGGCTGCTATCATCGTTGCTTCTGTGAAGAAATCTAGATTACTGTCTCGGTTGGCTTGGGAAAGTCTATCATCCAGACTTAAGTGGAGGTCCCAGGTGAATCCCAAACGATTCCAGCATTGAGATGCAAAGGGGCAAAGGAAAAAGAGATGTTCCAGTGTCTCATTTTCCCCCAGGCTGCATAAAACACAGTGATCATTGTTTCTTTCCCCAATATGCCTCTTGGATAGCATTGTTTTAGTGTTGAGTCGATCCACGAGGATAAGCCAGAAAAAGAATTTTATCCTTGGTGTGCCTTTAACATTCCAAACTATCTTAAATATTGGGTGTGCTTGAAATAGGTCATAAACCCTCAAGTAAAACTTTTTGGTAGTGTAAACTGTCCCCCAAGCAGGCTTCCATTGGTCAGGGGTATTTTCATTAAGCTCCAATTCTGGCATGCTGTTCTGCAAATGATCAAGTTCTTGCATAGCTTCCTGGGAAAGAGGAAGAGTGAAGATGGAGTCCAAACTATTAGCCTCTAGGATATCCTTGACAAATGCAACACTGTTTAAAGCAAAAGAGTAGGGGTGAAAGTGGTGCGGATAATTTCCGACTCCGATCCGATCCGAATCCGAATTTAGCGGATATGGAGAAGAGTTTTTGTTATCCATGCGGATATGGATAATCCGAATCGGATTGTGTGTGGATGTGGAGTAGGATATGGTGTTAGGGAAATCCGATGGATATGAATTATCCGATAATTTAACACGGATTATCCGACCCTTATAATAGGATATCCGACTCTCTTAACAAGCCCAAAACAAAATATAACTTAAGCCCAAGCAGCCCATATACACTTAGTATACTGTAGCCCACAATCCACTAGCAATATATACTGTGCAATGCATCGGTAAACCCTAATGTGACGGCTGATCGGCAGTCCCGTGCTGTGCACACCATGTCACCGCCCGACGAACACCGGCCACTGGACGACTACCATTCCTCTTCTTCCCTCGATAGCGCAGCTTGCCTCAGTCCAGTACTTGTACGCTGCACTGTCCCACTCCATCGAGGTATAGTATCTTTGGTTAGTGAGTACAAACGCATCTCGTAATTTTTCTGGCGGTGCTTCTGATCTTCTAGCTGTATGGACGTGTCACCGTACGTACTCATCTAGTCATCTGCTAGTACTTTTGTGCACCGTACTGGGGGTCACGTTATAGATCCATTCCGTAGTCGTCTAGAACCTGAGATGGTGGAAGCATTTATCTGTGCAAAAGACTAGGTGGTTGCATCTAGAAAACGTGATTGTTTTTGTTGTTTCCCATTCTGTAGTATATTATTGCAATACTTTTTTTATTATTTAATAACTTTTTTCTTTACAATATGTAGATTCTAAGAAAACGATTGCATCGATCGGTCCTTAATGATCTAGAGGTTGCAGAGACCCTTATGGCTAATTTGACTCTCGAAGATCTAGAGGATCAGGTATGGTAGTCTTACACATACTATTAGCCTCTAGGATATCCTTGACAAATGCAACACTATTTAAAGCAAAAGAAAAGAGGTAAGCCTCGAGTATGAAATGGCTAGCACAGAGTTCGACTAATTGTCTTCCTAGAAACAGACAGACAGACTATCCCCAATGCTGCACTGGGAAAATCCTCGAAAAATGTTATTCAATCTCATAATGTCTTTCCACCAGAAGGAGCCAACTTCTCTTGCTGCATGTGGGACTTTGTGATGGTAGTTCTTAAACCAGACTAGTTCAACCCAAGGAATTGGCTCTTTATTGTAGAATTTATGAAGATGTTTCATTAGTAAAGCATCATTCTGCAGTTTCAGGTTGATCACTCCCAGTCCCCCTTTCTCTTTTGGTCTTTGAACTGTATCCCAGGCTACTAAGTTTCCCCCCTTTTTCTTTTCTGAATTGCCTCTCCACAAGCATTGCTTTGTTATTCTGTCAATGTTATCTATCACTTTTCTAGGAAGTCTTATAGTGCACATAGCATAAGTTGTGATTGGAGTTATTGCTGCATTTAGCATCTGTAGCCTGCTTGAGTACGATAGCCATGTTGAGCAACCTGAAAGTTTCCTCTCCACTCTATCCATCATTGAGGTCAAGTCTTCAAACTTTGGTTTAGTTGTTCCCATTGGCAAGCCCAGATAAGTAAAAGGAAAAGTGCCAATTGAGCATCCAAAGGTCATAGCAAGTCTTTGAATTTTTTCTTCTGAAACATTGATTGGGAGCATTTGAGATTTCCTGTAGTTAACTCTTAGGCCTGTTGAGACAGCAAAATAGTTCAGATGAGATTGAGAAAAATAAGTTATTGGGCATCTGCTTTCATGATCAAAAGAGTATCATTTGCATATTGCACTATAGGAAAGTCAACCATAGGCCGTGCAATAGGGGCCTGGATCAAACACTGTGAGGCAGCTTGGTTAACTAGGATATAAAGGAGCTCAGCTGCCAACACAAAGAGCAAGGGGGAGAGAGGGTCACCCTGCCTGACACCTCTCTTACACTTGAAGAATTTTCCAGGAACCCCATTAAGAAGAACTGCAGTTGAAGCAGAGTTCAGAATGTTGGTGACCCATCGAATCCAGTTGTCTGGGAGTCCTAGGCTGGTCATGATTTGGATTATCACCTGGCTTTCAACCAAATCGAAGGCCTTTTCAAAATCAAGTTTCAGAATGATAGCTTCTATTCTGGACTGGTGATACTGATGAATGTACTCAAAACACCAATCCAAGGAATCATGAATGGTTCTTGACTTAATGAAGCCATATTGGTTCTTGTGGATCAACCCATGTAGTCTATCAACTAGGATTTTGGTCACTAGCTTTGGGGCTAAATTCATGAGTGAGATGGGTCTATAATCATTAACTGACTCTGGCTATTCTTTTTTGGGATCAACACAATAAAAGAGTTGTTGATGCCTTCTAAGCCTTTGTTGCCCTCGAAAAAGTCTTCACAGAGCATGTAGAAATCATTCTTTATAATGTTCCAGCACCTCTTAGTAAAAAAGCCATTGAATCCATCTAGGCCTGGAGCTTTTTCTGAGGGGAGTCTTTTACCTATGCTGTCAATCTCATCCCTGGTGATAGGGGTACCAAGGGCATCCAGGTTATCTCTAGGAGTAATAAGATGCTCTAGATTAAAAAGCATGTTGATCTTTGTGGAAATTCCTAATCTGTTTCTGAAGGACGACCAAAGAAGAGCTTCCTTCCCAGAATGATCCTGAACCCAAATCCCTTCTTCATTCAGAACCTGTGATATGGTATTGTGTCTGTGTGAGATGGTAGCCATTGCATGGAAAAATTTTGTACATTCATCCCTAAATTTCACTCTGTTATTTGTGAATCTCTTTCTCCAGTAGAGGTTTTTATAATGTAGCAGGGTCTTTAGTTGGTGTTTGATAAGGATCCTGAGGTTGGCCCTGGGATTAAAAAGGGTTCTGAAGTTTTCTAGAGTATCTAGGAAGGAGATGACTGTGTTGCAATTACCAATTAGCAAGTTGAGATTTGAAAGATTCTTGCTCCAAAGTTCAGGGCTGATCTTAGTCTTTTGAGCTTGGAGGAAATAACTCTTGTCGAATTGTGGCTTGAAACTGGTTCAAGCCAGCTATTCTGAACAGTGTCAAAAAAGCCATCGTGCTCAAGCCAAAAGTTCTCAAATCTGAAGATGTTTGATCTGGGAATTCTAGTGCTCACTGAAACTCTGCAAGGAACGTGGTCTAAGGTGATCTGGGCCATTGGAAAGACCTCAGTGACTGGGTAATCAAGTTTCCAATTCGGTGAAGTGAAAAACCAGTCCAATTGTTCAAGGAGAGGATCTGATTGCATATTGCTCCACGTGAAAGCCCTCCCTTTGATGGGTAGCTCAATCAGACCAAGGTGACCAATAGCGTCATTGAAAATGATTGTGTCAGCAACATTTCCTCCAGTTTTATTTCTATTTTCTAGAGATCGATAAAAGTTGAAATCCCCAAGAAAGAGCCAATTGATGGAGTCATTGATGTCACAGATCCTGAACTATTCAATAAAGATGGATCTATCCGGTTCAACACAGGGCCCATAAATATTAGTTAAAGTCCATTTGTCACCATTGTGCAAAGAGAGAAAGTCCACAGTAAGACAATGTTTTTCTTTTTTCCACTACTGTACCCCAAAACATTGACCCTGGACAAAGCGTTAGGAGACCCCCCGAAGCTCCAATCGAGGGAACGAAGTCAAAACAGTCAAAACGTCGGGGAGCAAGCTTTTTGATGAAAGCCATATCAAAATGATCTCGTTTTGTTTCCTGAAGACACACAATCGAGCAGGCGCTTTCTTCCAATTTATTACGCACAACATCCCATTTGCTAGAAGCATTAAGGCCTCGAATATTCCAGCACAAAATATTCCAAATACGATTATCCATAAAGGAAACAAGGAGTTGCTAACGGAGCTGTCTGGACAACCAGGCAGAGCTGAAAGTTATCAGACGAGAAGCAAAAGCAAAAGCAGAGTTTTAACATAAAAGAAGGCATCCACAAGTTGCTTCCAAAAGAAGGACCGAATACAGAGCTGGGCAAGCCATCAAGCATCAGTGTTGTCTTCATCATCATCAACTCGGGTAAAACAGCTAATTTCGTCCTCGAACTTTTGACATTGGGTCAATTTCCTCCCTCAACTCTCGAAAGGTGCAACAAGCTCTGAATTTCGGTTCACTTCCATCCTCCATCCGAGCTGGCACTCTACATAGGCATGCCACATCACCCTAGGCGACAGGTCTGCCATGAGAAATGTTCTATTTGCCATTGTTGCCTTTCATACCCCTAATGTGGAATCATTGACGATGTCATGTTGTTTTTCACTCATGCACAGGCTGTAGTTTCTCGTCTCGTTGCTCCATCATCCTTCCGCTTCCCTCTTGCTCGCCTCCGAATCAGCTCTGTTTATCTCATCCAATCGGCAGCAGCCATGGCCAGTGATGCCCTACACAAGAGTGGATAAACATTGGAGACAACAGAGACGGTGAGGCCACCTGGTGGCGAGGAATCAGATGGCTGGTGCCTGGTGCTGGGCAGAATTTACATGAAGAGATTCATGAAGAAAATGACAGAATGTCTCAGGTTCAGAGTAACAGATGTAGACATTACAAGGTTCTCAAATTAAGAAAAGAAGTCATTACATGATGAAACTGCATCTGATTACTACTTGACTTTGCAACCTTCCAAAATATCTTTTGGTACTCCTGCAGCCTAAGCTTTTTTCCCTCCACTTTGCATAAATGTGTCATGCACACATTTGATGCTCAGCCAATGGAAAGAACCGATCAATTGCCTATCCAAAATTAACCCATCCAACTGGATGGTCTCTCCTTATGCTCTCTTTGCAGGGCTATAAAACCTTATCTAATGTTGGTTGCACGCTTCCAGATCATGGTTGTGTTCTTGTCTTCCCACTTATCCCCCTCGCGGACATCAGACCCTAGGAGGGCGCCCCTGCCATGGGAATGTAGGCAGCGGCGACAACAGTTTAGGAACACAGAATGCGTGAGGAGGTATTTACGTCAAGGGAAGGGGGTCCCCTTAGTATGTGACTGACCAATGAGGCCCACCAACTCCCGTAAGTTAACCTGGAGCTTAACGAGCTCTGGGTGGCATCAAGACGCTGAAGACCCTGGGGTGACGTCACTCCTAACGTTATCTGCTCGGGGAGTTCCCGGTCGCGGACTTCGCTTCGTCGAGAAGGAGGACCCAAAGACCAAGGAAAGACAATTGACAAGACGACATACATGCGACCGCCCCGTCCCCGTGTAAAGGCCATGATTACGGATGACCAGGGTGGTGCGCCTACAAGGGCCATGGAAGCATGAGGCTGACACTAGCGCTCCGTTCAAGTGGCATTAGCCATCCTCATGTCTACCACGGGACCTGCCTGCGTGTAGAGAATCTGCACATGGAAGACGCGAAGGCAGGACCCACTAACATAAAGTGGGCAAGACTAGATAAGGGTTCGTCTCGACAAGACAGGTGGGCGAGTTGCTCCTCGGGCCATCCCGGGAAAGATCTCAGGACGCCCCCATTGGTCGCCTCACAATCGCCTGTCCGCTGAAGCAGGGCCCACGACCAGCGGGAGAGGTCGCTGCCCTTGCCTCTGCCTCGACCGGAAAAGCCAACTGACGCCTCTGAAAGGGGTCGCACAGTGTTGCGGGCACCTCCCATTGACCACAACATGTTCACACACAAAGGCGGTATGCATGAACCGCCATAGGATAGCTATAAAAGGAAAAAAATGTAACCCTTCAGAGGAGAAGGCTCCGAGATCCGCAAGAAGAAAACTCTCACTCGTCATCAACAAGAACACACATAGGACATAGTATTATTATCCTCTGGGAGGCCCGAACTTATCTAAATCCCTGTGCCCCAAATCCGACCGAAAATCTAACCACAAACCACTCTTTCTCAAGCTCACGCACTTTCCCCTAGCCGAATCTCTAAACGGCGATTTCTACCAAATCCGTGTTCTAGGTGAAAATACCACCGACAAGAGGGAACAAGTAAGGGGGAAAGGCACAAGTTCAAATGGGACATTTCTATAGCAGACCTGGCGCGCGAGTTGATGTGGTGTTGACGCTTATGACACCCCTAGAGCACTTGTTACACATTGGTTTCAACTTTGATTTGGAACTAACCTTGCCACTACGCATACTAATGATGTAACAAGTTCACCTGTGCATGTGCTTTTGAAAGTGTATTGTTTATTCAGGAAATCATGCGCTTGATGAATAAGTTTGCATTAAGTTCGAAGGGTGCTATGCAATAGGATCAAGGAGCTTCGTTTGTACGCAAATACAAGATGAACTTACTCCCAAAGATGGCAAGGACCAAGATGCAATGACAAGGTATTCTCGAGGACCAATATAAAAGATCGAAGTTCATACAACAATACCCCCTATCTTGATCGCGGGGATAATGACGTCCAAAGCTCACATACAAAGGAGCAGAAGGTCGAATCGACAAAAGAAGCTCGCATGCAAAAGATGGGCCCAAGAAGGGCAAAAAAGCCCTGGGTCGGTCAGCCCGTGTAGGTTGTCCCACCCCCTTTTCGCCTCGGTTTGCGCCCCCCTTTGGACTAGGGTTTCCTCGGTCAATAAATAGTTCACAGCCCTGACGGCCGCCACATCCATCCACCTGAACTCGGCAAAACCTAGAAGCAAGCACCAGCGGGAGACGATGGCCACCATGAGTCCTCAAAGATGTCTAGAAGATGGCCTAGGCCTACCCTAGCCGCTATGGCCCCCCTTCTTGGTTGTTCCATGGTGGAGTTCCGGAGCTAGTTGAGGTCATCAATGGTTGGTACTCGGTGGTGATGATCCAAACACATCTATTATTATGTGAGCAATGTTTATCATGTTTTTCGATCTAATAGTGATTATTATGTGGCTAGACTACATAGCATCCTCTATGTAATCGTGGTGATTAGATCTAGTATTCGACCCTTCATGGTTTGTAGACACATTCACTCGTGGGCATGCCCTTAGACTGCCCGCACCAATAGAGCTCATAGTGACAGGATGATGTCCCGTGTAGAGCGGGTGTTTTTGGGAGGTTGGTCGGAAGTAGGAGTCTAAGGATGCTTTTAGATGAGATGCACGACTTGTTGCTTTTTTGCTGGAACTACAACTAGAAGGTGACAGACTTAGTTATCCCCTCGGTTGCGCTTTACGTTGCCTATCCATGGATTAGATGGAAAACCCTATATAGTTCGCTGTCCATCCATAGATTGATAAACATTTGGATGAATACTCTAAGGAAAAAGCTGCAATGATCTGTGCTTGCGGTGAAACTTGGCACGTTACTGAACCGTCAACATGTGGCATGCCTATTCGGAGTGCCACCTTGGATGGGAGATGAAAGTGAACCAAAATCTAGAGTTCGAGAAATAAATAAATTAACTACACCTTTCGAGAGTTGGGAACGAAATTGACCCAATGGCAAGAGCTCGAGGAAGAAATTTGCTATTTTGACTAATAATATATGTGAATTTGGAACATAGTTAATTACACCCGCCATACAATAACTTGTCAGGTGGGTGCAAATTTGCCCAACAAATTGACTTTAAATTTATTCATGCAAGTGCATGATCGATATAATGACATCATTTTTGAGGTTTAAAATAGTACTCCTATAATATATTGTGTTGTGGGGTGATCATTTAGGGTCCCTTTGGCAAAGCTCCAAGAGCAGCTCCCGGAGCTATTTTTGCT
Source organism: Cenchrus americanus (assembly GCA_947561735.1). Taxonomy (NCBI): domain Eukaryota; kingdom Viridiplantae; phylum Streptophyta; class Magnoliopsida; order Poales; family Poaceae; genus Cenchrus; species Cenchrus americanus. The sequence goes on along the minus strand of OX387239.1, from coordinate 251,505,285 downwards.
GGAGTTGTGCCAAAGGGGGTGGGGGCTGCTCCTGAGCGAGAGAGGACCGAAATCACGCTCTCTAGTGCGATTCGGCTGGGGGAAGCTGGAAACCCCTCCCCTCGCAGCTCCGCCCCCCCCCCCCCCTTCCAAACTTCGCCCTTGGGGGCCCATAGCCAGTTGGCGGGTGTTGTGGAGGCGGGCACATTAGAGGTGGTCGCTGGCGAGCTACAGGGCGGGGCAGAGGAGTGTTGGGGCGGAGGAGACCAGCGACGCAAGGTGCACCTAACCTCGACGATGGCTTCCCAACACAGTCTCGAGATCCACTGACGGTGGAGTGGCCTCGAGATCCACCGACGGTGGCACAACTTCGAGAGCCACACACCGCCGCATCGTGGTTGTCGCCGTAGGTGCCTCTCCTGGACGGCCCCGCGGGGGAGGCTGCCGGTGGGGGAGCAGAGATGGCGGGAGGAGATGGCGCCATCAAGGGAGAAGGAGGGCATGAGAAGATGGCACCAGCGAGGGAGTAGGGCGGTGGTCGGTCGGTGTAAGAGATAGCGTCGATGAGGAAGCAGGGGGCGGAGGAGAAGGGGTGGTGAATGGATTGGGTGGGGAAGGGAAAAAAGAATGAGAAGGAAAGGGAAGGAAAAAAGGGAAAAGAATAGGAATGAAAAAAGAAAATAGAAAAATAAAAAAGGAAACAGAAAAAAGATGGAATGACATTATGGACATTTCACCCTTTTATCCACACTACATGGTTGATAAGTTATTTTTCCAAACATTTTTTAAAAACGACTTCTACTTCACCAGAGAATCTGCTCCACCAAGACAGGCACAACCGGAGTTGCCACAGCCACAACCACAGTTGTGCCAAACGCATCCATAATTCGTGTTGTGTACTGTATATTATTAACATGCCTTTTGTGCGTGCAAAAAAATATGTTCTTTTCTTATCAATATAAGCCAAAATGTTTATGATCTTATAAAAAACTCCCCTCTTTTCATTCCTTCCTGAATGAATTCAAATCCTCCGCCTTTTCTTCATTACATTGTACTCTTAATCCAATACAATCAAAGGCTTAGCCTTCTCAACTCATTAACCAGATCACATACGAATTGTTTCCTTCGTTCTTGTAGTCACATTAATTTATTACATAACCAAACAAAATGTCTCCTGCCAATTTCTAAATTTTCAATTTCTAATTTGACTGACGAGACATCTACTTAGAGTCGACCCAAATACTCTTCCACAAATATACAAACTTGAGGAAAATTCTATTTGTCCTCCACTATCCAACTAATTAAAGATCAATTTTTTGATGGCTGTTGCTAGTTGACAGACTTAATACGAGGAACAAGTTGAGAAGAAGAAAACAGTTCTCAAGGAAGGTATTGATGGCGTATTTTGGTACACCAAACATGTTCATTACACTTTGGTTTGGATTTGATTGTGGAACTAACCCGCCACTAGGCACACTAATGATATAACAAGTTCATCTTTGTGTGTGCATTTGGAAGTGTTATGTTTTTGTAGGAAAACATGGACATAAAGGACGGAGTCACAACAAGTTCAAAGGAGCAATTGAGGAATCCCATTCATGTTTGAGATCTTGATGAAATCACTCCCAAAGGTGGCAAGGACCAAAGTGTTACAATGGAACATCCCCAAGAATTGAAGTGTAAACGACCGAACTTCATGCAAGGAGGACCTCCATCTTGGATGTGAGGATGACATCGTCAAAATGGTGCAAATGGAGGGGGCAAAGTGCATAAAGACATAAGGACCCACGGGAGCGAAGGGGCGACCGAACCGAGCCAGGATGAGCCTGGGCCGGTTGGCCCAGGCTGGCCGGCTTGGCCCACCCTAGGGTCGGTTCAGCCCCCCTTTTCTTGAGCGTGAAGAACCTTCAACCCTAAGAACGTGGAGGCGCCGCCATTCGCAGAGAGAGAGAGAGAGAGCCATTCGCCCGAGAGGCTGTCCACAAGCTAGAGAGAGAAGGGGAAGGAGATCGTTCGCGAGAAGGATCGCTCTACTCAAAGGAAGCACCCACAAGTGGAGGAGAAGGAGGACACCGTCGGAAGTGTCACCATGATCAACGGTGTCATGCCTAGCACCTTGATGGGGTAATCTTCTCATTTGTCCATGGGTTGTAACTTTGCTTGGTTATCTATCTATCATCTAGTATTGAAGAAGCTTTGTTGTTTAAGGTTAGCTACCATGTCGTGTAGGGAGTAAGATCTCAATGCTCCCTTGGATCTATTCAATATGTCGTGTCCATCATAGGTCTAGTCACGAATACCACCGCGTAGTGACAGTACGGGGGGAGGGAAAGGGTGAAACTATGGTCACAACCCCCAATAGATTAGATCGGTTTTCATATCTTAGGCGGTTGCATGTTCAAGTATCATAGACCCTTGGGCAAGTGTCTTTTACATATCTGTTGGTTTAATCATTCTCTCTAGTGTAGCGTAGTTGTTCTCTAGATTAACCATAGATTAGGGTTTGGATAAGTTAGTAGTAGCGCTAGATCAAACGCGTGTAATTCCCTTGCTCCGCGGATTGATAAGAACCTAGGGAATCCTTGTGGTGAAAAAGGTGTAGGTCCGTACGCTTGCGGATCGTAGTTGGGTACGAGTTTTATCCGTCAATAGAAGGATACCATCGTGTCATGTGCCAAAATGATGTGGAAGAGATGGTTGAGCACCTATTCTTCCAATGCTCTACTGCAGTCAGTCGGTGGTTTGCTCTTGGCATTACCTGTAATGAACACTCCAATATTCATCAAAAAAATTACATTGCTAGAGAAAATTTGAGACAACCTTCCTTTATGGAAATTTTTCTGATTAGTGCTTTGTGTCTTTGGAATGAAAGAAATGACTACATATTCAAGAATAAACCACCAAGTATTGCGACATGGAGGTCCTGTGTCAAAAATACTATTGCTAGTCACCTTGCTATAATTAAACCTTGCACCTTTTCTCCTTGAGATTACATAACCTTACCAGATGAGATGAGTAGGGATGTCTAATAAGAATGATCACACCCATCATCGCAGATTGCCCTACCCACCAGCAGCTCATCGCCATATCTTAAATTTCTTTATGGCTTCACCACCACCTGAACCTGATTGCGCAACATCCACCTATTTGACTCGTAGTCTTGTAGGACCCAAATGTTAAACAATGTTGCATCCTCAAAAGCCACAGCGCATAGTTCACCCTCTAGCTCTAGTAGCACCGTCGATCTGTTGTTGCAGGGTGGCCGTGCCACTAGCCGGAGAGTCTTGGTGATCGTGCAGAATGCAAGTATCATACCAGTGCTGGTCGCTTCCGACCGAAAAGAGAGCCAATGCAGAATCTCACGGAAAGCCACGTGGTACTTATAACCCTGTTTGATTTGGTGGTTGTATGCAAGAACGCGTGCCAGTCATCGAGGCAGATCACTATCAGTAGTAGTCATTGTATTCGCTGGCTGATGCTTGCACATAATGGCATAGGAGGTGGCACTAGCCGGTGGAGTTGTGGAAGTAGAAGCTACATGGGTACATGGTGGAACACGACTTCGTCAGAACCAACGCCGACAGTTTGCTCCACGGCCTAGTCATGGGGTTGCACAAGATGAAGTCATTTGGGCTTCTCTACAACACGAGTAGGCCATCAAGAGAAGTCGGCAGACTCCACAACATGGTGACCATCCTTCCACTCTTCAGTAGGAGGTCAGACTCACACAACATGTTGATGAATTCTAGTGGATGGGGGTCTCTTTCTTTCATGCTTCCACTCCTCTAATACCAGTCCACTTTCCCTCAGGAATTTCACTTCATAGTGGTCAACAGATTGCCTTGTGGCGTCAGACAAAAATTGTCCCCCCATTCAAATTAAACTATATGTCGGCAAAACACCGATCCCAACATGCAAAAGGCCTCCACCATGCACATAGGATAGCAGCTGCAGATAGTGATCATCTGGGGTTGGTGGTTCATATGGGAAGCACTGACAATTACAAGGACACAAAATTATGTATCAAGTGCAATAAGCAGCTCCAACTTTCATCTGATCTTAAATTTGAGTTTACATAATATTCATATTCTTCCCTAAATATAACTTACTATACTATTTTTTTCAATCAAACTTTTATTTTTCAAATGTTAAATATTTTACTAACCATCATTTGATAAAGTAACAATCTTAAACATATAGAAGAACATAATCTCTATATACTTTACAAGTTATCAAAGTTTATATATTCGCTCTAATGTCACATGTGTTGTAACACACTAACACATAATCAACATATGTCATGGGATCACTCTTAGTGGTGATGAATTCACTAGTTTGTTATATTTTGTAGTATATAACAAATGCATTGTAGTTGTTCTCACAAAATATATCAAGACTTACTAATGCTCCTTTTACCATATTTAAACATACAAACTTCAATTTTTGTGTAGCTATAAAATATCATGCATATATTAAATTCTTTTCCTAGAGATACCTATACAAAGAAGCTTTATATGATTTTTATATTATCTTACAAGAGATCTTAAAAAATACAAGTTTTATATGATTTTATATTATCTTAAATAATTATATATCTTTGATTCAAATTGTATTCTATGATTTTTTAGTAGGGTAAAATAGATGTGTCAATTAGCATGCTATGTTTTTTTACCGAAGCCAGTAGGGGAAGTTCTTACCTATTTGTTGTGGACTCGTTTGTGGGCCGGACCTACTTCAGGCGCCGACACAGGGACATTGCTGCGGCAGCTTCAGAGATGGCTCCGAGCCTCCAGCAAATTAGGGATTTAGTTGGCTGGCTAAGGATAATGATAAGATTAGTTGGTTGTTAGCTATTTGTGTGGAACTATTAGCATATAAGCTCAGGAGATCCTGGAGATTGTTAGGCAAGAAGTAATCCTTGAAACTCAGAGCCTCTACGGAGGGTGAGTTGGGTTACCCTTGCTGTTTGGATTTGGATTTGTTGAGATTCACCATCAGTTAATAAAGCCAGCCATAACTTCTTGGTATTCAGAGCCAAGTTTTCCCTGCGCATGTGCTGCCCACCCTCTCACCCTTGTTCTTCGGTGAGCACCGCGACTTCCACATCTACGCATCCGCCGTCGCGCTCCCCTGCCTCCACCGCTTCCCATGCCGTCGCCATTCCGCTACACCACCCCACCACCCAACCACTCCTCACTTCCTCACGCCATGGGCGACACCACCCTCGACGACCTCAAGAAGCTCATCACCGACTTGGCAGGAAACGTCGCCAGCATCAAGGCAGACCAATCCCGTCTCCATGTCGTTGTCAACAAGGTGTAGTTTGATGTCCTAGGCGATGACTCGTCGTCCTCCTGCAAGGGCAAAGGCACCACCGACGGCATCGGTGGCTCCGCCCCCATCACCAACCACAAGCTGTGCTTCCCTGAATACGATAGCTCCACTGACCCACTGGCCTGGCTCCACAGCTGCGACCAATTCTTCTAGGTGGTACGCACTCCGGATGAGGAGTGGTTCTGGTACGCCACCTACTACCTGCAAGGCGACGCCCAACAATGGTACTACCGACTGGAGCACAACTAGGGGGCACCTACCCGGGAGCGCTTCGTCGAGCTGGTGTCTCACCGCTTTGGACCACCGGCGCGTAGTAACCCCCTCACGAGCTCATCAAGCTGTAGTGCGTCAGCTCCATCACCGAGTACCAGGATCAATTCCTCAAACACCTGGTGCACTGCAATGGCATCACAGAGAAACAACAGATTGCCATCTACATGGCCGGCCTTGGTGAGCCCCTCTGCAACGATGTCGAGCTCCAGCGTCCGGTCTCGCTAGAGGACGCCATGAGCGTGTCCCGGGCCTACGAGCGCCGCAACACCCCTGGCGAGCACTCCAACACCGATGGTCGTGCCTCGACGTGACTCGCGAACGCGTGCCGTCCTCCCCACTAACACCCATATATTTTTATTTCAAACCCTTTTAATTATGCCCACAGGAAGTCAAACATTGATTTGTGTGTTACTTAGATAACCACTAGGCTAGAGGTCCTTTCACAATTAGCATGCTATGTTAAGGTGTCAAAATTGTATTTGGGTTCCAACATTGCACACTCTTGAAATGGTATCCATTAGAAATCTATAGATCCCTAATGCACTCCATCGGGAGTCCGCCCTAGAAAACTGTACAAATTCATTGCACACCTCGGCATTGAAGTAGTGAAGCTACATTGCGTCTCCTCACCTCGCCAATGGATGCAACACCGCACTCTACTAGCATTGTTTCCCCTGTCTTCCGTCCTCTGGCAACTGCTTCCCTAGTTGAAACAAGCAGCTGCAACACTGCATCGTTGCACCGTCCTGCCCCAACCCCCTTATCCCTCACCGCACATATCTCGATGTGCACTGATGAGCATCCATTAAAGACTTACCCAAAAAATAACAGGAAGAAGCAAAGAAAATAGTCAAACGCTAAACCCTAGAGTTCATCCAACCAAAACTACAAAATTGGTTAATTGACTGATTCATCATCCACGTCACTAGCAAGTATGTACAGGAGTGACCATGATCCAGGATGCCCACATTGAAGCAACCACTCCGCTAGGCTTAGGCCACGAACCTACAACTAGTCCTTATAAGAAGCCATTGTATTTTGTCATTTCCGATGTGAAATCATTGTCACCTCTTACCATCTTATCCAAATTATGGGCCTCCCGACATGCTCCATTCCCAACTCCTCGCACACCCTTGATAACCATAACGTGATCCCAACATTGCCTGACTAGGTGAACACTCTCACATCATAGGATCTCGGGAAAGGTTCCGAAAGCTCTTTATGAAACATCTCCGATCTTGAGATAACTTGTCCAGATCAACCAAATGAGAAGTCCGAAATCTGGATATCCATTAAATGTTACCCACTGTTGATGGTAAATAGTTGTATCAAAGTTCGTTTAGACTTGCAAGCGGACAAGTTTCCTGTCGTAGTCAAGGGACCCTTCTTCCCTCGAGTGGTGAACCCAAGGTATCGAATCTGTGGAACAAATGTGTGACACAAAAGATGATCTAGTAAAGCCAAGCAACTTCAATCTTCGGTAAAAGAGAAACCCTAATGCATCTAGATAAAGAACACAAAACTAATCTAATCTACTAAAGACCGAAGACAACAAAGAAAGATTGGGTAGATAAACCGATCTAGAGAGATCGGGTTAAGCCTTTTGTTGAAGTTCCAAGCAAGAGAAGATGTAGCAAATCGAATCTTATTAGAAGCCTCTTTAAATCGTGGTTTCCCGTCAGACTCCGAAAACATCCGCCTTTCGGAACCCCCGTTCTGTCACAACGTATCCCTACTCATGCGGGTAGTCTAGGGCGAGTCCAAGGACAAGTCGAATTCTTTCAGAAGATCTGGCGTGTACCTCTAGCCACCACGGCTACAGGAACACCCTATGTGATCTATCTCGAGAATAGATTCAGAATAAGCAAAGTCGATCGAAAAACGAAATCTTCGAAGAAACACTTGATCGCTAGAAATAGATTCAACTTGATAATTCAACTAATACAATGATACATAAACAAGATCACCACCGAGATCCTACCTTGATCTTGCTTCTAGCTCCGGGAACTCCGACGTGGTCTTCCGTGCAAGGTTCCCACGTCGGCTAGGGAGACCCTAGTCAACTAGCTCGACCCTCTCCTCTCTGGGATGGTGTCCCTCTCTTCTCTGCTCCTCGGCGGCCGATGACGAATTAGATGATGCGTGGCTCTCGACCCCGGGGCTATAGATAGCCCGAATGGCGGCTAGGTCAAAGGAGGGGGAATTGGGCCCTAGACTGGGCTGGGCTGGCCGGCCTGGGCCGGCTGACCTAGGCCCATCCAGGCCCAGCCCGCGGCCTCCTTTGCGTGAAGTCAGTTCCCGAGCTTCCTGGATCCTTCCCCCTTCTGCATGTAGGCATTTGTCGTCAGTTTCTCTCCGAATTGGACATAGCTCCTTGTCTTGCAAGATTCGACACTTTTCTAGTTAGGTCCTCGGAGTTTGTCATCTTCTCGGATCAAGTCCCTGACTTCTTGGAGTTAAGTTCGCTTCGTTGCATGACTTGTACGGGCTTCAAGGTCTTATCACAAGGTGCTTGATGAACTTATCCCGAAAGTCTTGCATTCAACGCTAAAACCCTGCATAAACACTAAACTCCAAAACCGACATGCACAAGTGAACTTGTTATACCACGGGGGTTAGTACCAATGGATAAGGTATAAAACTTATGCCAACACCGAAGGTAAACTCATGGCTAGGTTGACGGATTTTCACCGTCAACATCTCCACCATGCTTAAACCTTGCTCGTCCTCGAGTAAGCGTTCGATGGATAACATCGTTGCCCATCAATGTTTAAACCTTGCACTTGATCATACATGAGAAAAGATAATGCTCTTGAAATTTTAATTCGTTAAAGTTCCATAATGTACTAGCCTTCACCTCTACGGAGGGTAGATTCTTAATTAAGCTTATCCCACAAGTATTAACGTGCTCCCAAAATTTAAATAGATCTCAGAATTTTTGAAATAAAGAACGAGATTAAGAAAAACTAAACCAAGTTCACAAATTTAAATCATCTTGCATATTGCTCATGAACTCTCATCTCGCTTTGTCTCTCAAGCCTATATATTCTATTCCTTTCCCTCTCATAACATATTTGTGTGATAGGCTTTATATGGAGTTTTTTTGGGAAAGTTTAGTCCTACCAAGATTTTATAAATGAGGTGTTGTCAAAACAAGACAAGCTTCTCATGGTCTTACCGAGACTCGTCAAAAAGGTCATTGGAAAATAATATTATATCAAGGAGGGGAAAGAGAAAAATACACACACTTGAGATGAGTGGACATATGCAAATGGCAAAGAATGATCCCGAGGCACAAAGGAAGTCCTCGTTATCGGATTGCACATGGTTGGAAAATTGAGTATGGACCTTTTAATTTTGAAGCCTTGAAATTCCTAATGCACTTTAGAGAACCGAGGAGTTCACTTTATTTTTATTTTTACACGTACTCATATATATATATATTTCTTTTTCTCATTTTTCTCTTTCTTTCTTTCTTTCTTTTTCTTATATTTCCCTTTTTTCTTTCTCATAAAATTTTTTATTTGCTCCTCTTTGAACTCTAAAATTGCATTGTACCGACCTCCTCCCACATGCTTAGACGTTTGCTCGTCCTCGGGCAAAGAGGTGATAAATAAGGTAGGTACCGGAAATATTTTTCCTTGGAGAGATACTTGAATTCTTCAATGTTGGCACCGTCTTGCGATCTTCCTTGAATTGATGATCCATTCTCAATGATAGGTTGTGGTCAAGGAGGTAATCACAAAAGATGATATTTGGTTTTAAGGGTGGATATCCGGCGAGGTTTGTGAGATCTCCAATGTGGGCATACACAATGCACGGATAAAAGGCTAGCAAAAAGATAGATACGCAAAAATGGACTGACTAGCTTCTTAGTCTCGGGCCAGAGAAATCATGGCCTGCAATAACTCACTCAAAAATAAATCTTGTACACTAAGGTTTATGCACTCAAATATATATTAGGCTCTCGATAGGTTGAGCAACACATAAGTGATATTTATGACAAGGTTAGCGATATTTTTTTGGGCATAAAAACCATCTTCAATCTATTCATAACTTGAGAGCACATAAAACACTATGGGTCTTTATTTTAACCATAACCTCCGCTAAAGATTAAGCTAGCATTTAGATAAATTTGAATTCCTGTTTTAAGATAGCACTAGCTTTAACATGCATAAATCAATTACAAGGATAAACAAAGAGGCAATTATAATCATATATCATTATGGCACAAATTTTGTAACTTTTCCAAAGGTGTAAACGAGGTGGTGTATTTATTAATGATGAAAACAAACTGAAATACAAACTGAAATAAACTAACACACTTGCTGAAATTTAAATAAAAAAACTGAAAATATTACGCAAACACAAACAAACAAAAGTTGAAAATTACAGAGAAAGGGAAAAGAAACGAAAACTAAAGTTCCTTCTTCTTCCTAGTCCTCCGCCGGTGGTTGATGTTGATAATCTTGATAACTGTACCCTTGCTCGTAGTAAGGTTGGACATCCCCTCCAACGAATTGATTCAGCTCCACTAGGTGAAGGCGTCCCCTCACCAAGTTGAGCCTCGTTGGTTTGGATGGCTGTGACGTTTTGCATATTTCTCGCAACATACCCTCCAATTATGGCCATGCTTTGTTGTGGTTGGGGATATTGAGCGTAGGGCTCCGCGAAGGCAACGTTGGGCACCACATAGTTTGGTGGGGGTACCGGTGCACCACCCCCCATGCTTGCATTTGTGGCCCTCCGTAATAATTTGGCGGAGGAGGGATCCCGCCGAAAGGTGGCACAACATTGGGTTGTGCACTACCCGCTTGTGCGAAGGAGGATCCCTCCTCTACGATTCTTCCTCTTTTATTTTTCTTCGCCGGGACAAGGAGTCCCTCTTCCAACCAATCTTCCCTCCCTTGAATGAAAAGCCTATGCCTTACGTCCAGAAGGGGTAGGTTCACCTTGGCCACATGAAAACCTCCTCTCTCATCTCCACTAATATATTTACCTTGTCTCAAATATTCAATGCCGAGAGAGGTCCCACGCAAAAGATGTTCGGGGTTTCTTGTGATCCCCGGCCGTAGGGAGATGGCCAACATAAAGAGGTAGCACCCTGAACCAATATCTCCCGCCCCCGATGTTGCCTCGCAACACCATCAGTTGATCATAAGGTATGAGGGGTCTATTGGCTGCTTGGAAATTAAAGCCAAGTAGAGCCAATTCAACTCCGTGTCGTTCACCTTCGTCTCCCTCATCCTCCCCAATATCCTCTTGCTCATCCAAGAGTGGAATACTTGGATAATGGGGTTACGGATGCAATTGCGTTGTTGGTGGGCTCCTCCGGAGATCAAATTCCAAAACCCATCTAACATGCCGGGCGGCACGTCAACTTTCTCCGGAGCTCCCTTTTGGAACCCAAGTAGCTCCCTAACATACTCGTAGGGAACCACCTGTTGGACTCCCTCCAAACGGAATGATAAACTTTGCACCCCATCATCAAGGATAGGCGCAATAGTCATCAAGATTTCCAAGGCAAACTCCTTGTGGGTGTCTGCCAACACCCCGTTGGAGAATTGTACCCATCCAAGGTGCCCCAACATATAATATATGTCGGTGCCGAAACCCAAGTAGTTGAGTGCTTGATCGTCGAAGTCGACGTTGGCCACGAGCCTCTTCTCAAGACGAGAGAGTTTCTTCTCCTCCTCCTCCAACAATATGATGAAGCCATATGAGGAATATTGCGGAGTGTATGGAGGTGGCGCGGTTGAACGGGTCGATCGTCGAGGTGGGACGGGCGGCTCCTCCGTACGCCCTTGAGGTTCGGTAGACCTCATGGACGTGCTCCTTGTTGCCCTCATGCCACCGAGGAGGAGAGCGTCGTTCCTCCTTGGCGGTGCCGTGTCCTCCTCCATGCTCCGAGGAGACTCAGAAACCGAGTGCCTCCTCGAAGACGTCATTGAAGACGGCTTGGATGATGATGACCCCTTCTTCTTGGTGAAGAGACTTGTGGTTTTCTTCCACATGATTGCAGCACTCTTCTCTCCACTAAAATTCCGGGTTGCAACCGGTAACTAGGCACTAAAAACTTACTTTCGAATGTGGACTTTGAGTGGATTAAGGTTGTGGATTTTTTTGAGCTATCAAGCTTGGGAAGGTTGGCTATGTCTACGGTGGTTCTGGGCACACAAACTTGAGCACACAAACTGAGGAAGGAGAGGGATGCTTACCTGCAGAAGACGGGAGCCGGGGGGCTCCTTTTGTAGGGGAGGCTGGCCGGCCTGGGCCGACCGGCCTAGGTGGCCGCGTGCTCTCCCCTGGCTCGGTTTTCCTCCAGCATGATCATTTCTCCTCCATGACTTTCTTGCCCGCGTGCTCCACGAGTTGCACCGCCCAAACGCTCTCGTCCACTCCTTTTCTTGCATTATTGGTCCTTCCACCTGATGCTTCATGCTTTGAGTCATGTCCATGCTCCCTTGCTCCACTTGCTTCACATGCCACCATGAAATTCCTGCAAAGTTATGCTTGCTGCCCACCCATGCTTGTCCTTTGCATGTGGACTTGATGAAAGTTGATGAAAGGGCATCCAATGGTGCATGCATGATTAACTCTAACTACATTGCCTCCTTTTAAGTATGTTTAAGGTTAAGCACTGCTCTAATTTCTAAAATTAAAAATATTTTTAGATCTATGGAAGAACTCAAGCATAAATTTAAAGAATTTTTTAAACCATTAAAAACAAATGTAAGTCGAAAATTTTTTCTGACTACGTTGATCTCGGTCTCACCGGTATAGTTTTGCCTTCATTGGTTGAGAGCAAACTTTTCCCGGCTTGATCATAGGGGCATAAGTTTAGGTTATAATTTTGGCTAAATGAGAGAGATTTTGAATAAAACAAAATTAAATGAGGCTTAGAAAAATTCTAATCTTATAGAAACCAAGGATATAGATTTTTAAACCAACCAAAAGTTTAGTTTCTAGGTTCACGCGAGTCCTACCACGTGCTGAAATTTAATTAACACCTAGGTATAAGTCGTGGCTCTACTCGTGTGTTTTTAGCATGAAAAATAATTCAACCACAACATCATAATTAGGATGAGAGGTTGAGTTAGGTTCTGAAATTATTTGGTTGTGGTTTCTCGAAAAAGAACAAACGAACACATAGGAGGGCTCAAGTAAAGGGTTTATGATCAAGCAAAATATTCAACCAAGAATTATGTCTCTAATATTGTTCAACCACTTCTAAGTCTAATGTCTTTGCGTAATAAAATTCAAAACGGAATTATTAAAAAGACTCAAAAAACCTGGAATCGGGTTGTCCTCCCGGTAGCTTATTCTTGACTTGACGAAACGGGTTGCCTCCCGCCTAGCGCTTCGTTTATAGTCCATGGCTAGACTTCTTCACTTGATTACTTCGGATCAACGCTCTTTGCGGGCGTTGCAATCTTGGGTACCCACTTCCGCATCATATTGGGCACGGGCTTATCTTCCGGCTTAGTCATTTTTTTGGTCTTCACAGGCGGCTTTTCTTCCTTTGTCTTGACGGATGCAACACCTTCCTTGATTTTCTTGACGTCCTTCTTCTTCGGCTCTTTCTTCTTTTTCAGCCCTTCCTTCTTCCTTGGTTCTTCTTTAACAACACGACGATGAGGTGGAACATCTTTAACTTCAATCATATTGCACGCCTCGAGTCGTAGTCGGAACTTGAAGGAACTCCTTTCTCCGTTAATGTCGAACATGATCTCCCCCTTGCCAACATCAATAGTAGCTCCCACGGTCTTGAGGAAAGGCCTCCCAAGGATGAGCGGTGGCTTCTCCCTCTCTTCCATCTCGAGCACCACGAAGTCGACGGGGATGAAGTGGTGTGCGACCTTCATGAGTACATCTTTGGCAATGCCCAATGGATAGCGAATGGAGTTATCTCCCAACTCCAAACACATACTCGTAAGCTCCAATGGTAGGCGTAGCTTCTCGAACACATCCTTTGGCATGACGCTCACACTTGCTCCATGGTCACACAACGCCTTCTCGAAATTGAATGAACCAACGGAACATGGAATTGTAGGGCATCCGGGGTCCTTTTGCTTCTCTAGCCCATTAGCAATAGCGGCACTACACTCCTCGGACATCTTGACATGATCTACCCCAAGTGTTGCTATCTCATATTTATTTGCAAGTATGTCTTTAAAGTAATGAGAATATGTAGGTACTTGTAGGGCATCTAATAATGGCATGTTGATGCTAAGTCTACGCACAACCTCCACAAACTTCTCAAAGTGGTTGTCAAGTTTACCACCGAAGGACCGATACGGCGAACCGAGAGAGGGGGGGAGTGAATGGGAGCCGATAAAAATTCTTCTCGAAGGAGATGAAAACTCCAACAAGACGAACACGGCTTCCGACACACGTCTCCGACTCACTACCCAAGTTGGCCAAGCCCACGTAACCACTGGAGTGCCACTGGACCTAGGAACCAACACACACGGCCTTCCGACTCGAGAACGCGGCGGAACAACAAACCCCCGAGTCACGGACCCACACCGGTCGACCGGTGAACACCACCGGTCGGGCCGGTCCCTCGCCGGTGAAACCGAGCAACTTTCACTAAGTGGCTCTACACCGGTCGACCGTGAGACACACGGTCGGACCGATGGCGGCCCGAAAGCCCCCAAGGCACCAAACAGGCCAACCGACCACCAAACGGACCCAAACTCGAAACGGCGGCACCACGGGACAACAACGAACTCACCAAGACGTTCACCCGAGCAAAATCCCACGAGAGGCTTGCACCGGTCGGACCGGTCAAGAGCACCGGTCGACCGGTGTGGCACAGGCGGCTCGGGATGAACAGCACCCACGGTCAACTTTCCCAAATCCAAATCTCGATCTCCCGAATCACTCCACGGACTTGAACAAGACTTTGGGGATATCAGGAACACCTCATGAGGAGTCCATAGCCAAGTTTAATCCCACCAAATCTCGTCCAAAAAGGAGGAATCGAAGAAATCCCGCCGAAAGCACTTCCAACCCAAGAACTCAAGAAACCCCAAAATCGAGCACTTTTTCTCACGGATTTGGGAGGGGAATCACAGCCCAAAGAACCACGAGGGGTTCCCACAAATTTCCCCCATCAAATCCCCAAGAGAAAAGCCCCGAAAACAACCCAAGGAAATCACCGAGAGAGGGCTCCGAAAATCACCACCAAGAACAACGGGGAAAACACATCCAAACCTTGAGGAACCACGCCGAATCATCTATACATGAAACAAAGGTTCGTACAAGGTCTAGCAAGCCGCCCGATCATCCATCCCTCTCTACAAGATCTCTCCGTGAAGCTCTCTCGCTAGTCCTAAGGAAAACCTAAGGAAAATAGGTGGAAAATAGGAAAACTAATGAGCTAGGGTTCCAAGAGTTGGCTGCCAACCTCTCACCTCTTGGGTTATATAGGCGGCAACCGAATGTCTAAAATGCCCCTCTCTACTAACTAGGGATACATGCCCCTCAAGGGCGGATTCGGAATTCTTGATGTCTTCACCATCGGACGGATGCCCGCGACCGCACCCTGCGTAGCCTCGACGCAAGCGATGCGATCCCGACGCGTGTCCTCCGCTTCGAAGATTCCGGACCGCGTCGTCGCACACCGGTCGACCGGTGCTCCTCACCGGTCGACCGGTCCCCACCGGCCGACCGGTCGGACCCACCGGTCGGGACCGGTCCGGTGCCGCCGCACCTCCGTCTTCGGTTCTCCGGTCTTGGCTTTGTGGATCAACCAAGGAACCCGGTGGTTTTCTCGGTGAACCACCGGAAACCCCGCGAACTCGGTGTAGCCTCCGCCAATCTCCACTCATGACTTGGCTCCCACGTAGTCCCGGCTCGACCTTGGTTTTGAGGCTCAACCAAGAAACCGTCCACGACTTCATCTTGCTTGTTCATGCCACCATGCGGCCCGCACTTGACCCCCGCCGGCCACCGGGTCCCTCAAACAAAGCCTACTTGTCTTCTCCACACCCGGAGGCCTCACCGCAACGACCTTTCGCGCTTGTTCTTCACCCGCACCAACACGAGTCAAGCCGCAACCTCGCACCCGCAATACTTAGCCAAGAATCGGTCCACACAACGTTGTCAATCACTCATCACACAAGGAAGCGACCATCCACCGGTCCTCGAACTACACATGGTCCTCAATCTCCCCCTTGATGAGTGCATTGACAACACCCACATGAAAGTAACAAGAGAGAAAAGAAAAAGAAAAGAAACGAACAAAAAGAAACCCCAACAAGCGATCGAAAGCCAAACAAAGGAAAAGAGCAAGATCACTTGAAGAAGACAAGTCTCGGACCCCTTAGGCAAGGGCAACAGCTCGACACATCCGAGACAAAACAAAGCTCAAGCAAAGAGCGCAAACCACCGAAAACAAAGCTCGAACACCACAAGGAACTCCCCCCCGCACACATGCAAGCTCACCCCGAACCAATGCAACTCCCCCCGGACGAATGCATGCAAGACACCACTTGAAAACAGGGCACCGCAACAAACCAGCCCTGACCGGTCAGACCGGTCAACACCACCGGTCAGACCGGTGTGCAACATGTAAACGAGCCAGCCTCACACCGGTCGGACGGTGACCCCGACCGGTCGACCGGTGCACAACGAGCCCGTAAATGGCTCGAAACCACCCGAAAGCCTTCTAAACACGTCCAGCAAGCCATTTCAAGCTCAAACTTCTCCCCCTTGTTGACAATGCATGAATCAAGCCAAAAATGCAAACCTTTCAACCTAGAGCTTCTCAAATATACAAAATTCAACATATGATGCTACACATGTCCAAATGAGCAAGTTAGGTACTCTACGGCTTCGTATCGATCTCAACTACATGATCACCAAGTTTCACAACCATTGGACGAAGCTAAGATAGATTTTGGCAATTTTGCGAAAAACTCGCCTCTCATGAGCAAAGTCCTAAACATGATCAAAGCATATCAAAATGGCAAAGCCACACAAACTTCATGCTAGGACAGCCATTCTAATCATAAGACCATCACAAACACCCACAAGCACCTCATGTCATGTCAAAGCCACCGAGCCATGTGCCTACTTCTATGTATGAGACTTCTCATTGGTAGGCATCATGCAACGATTTAGCACCCAAGGCAATTTTAATTCAGCACATATGACATGGGAGCATATTTTCCAAGCATTTTTTCATTTCATTTTCAGATTTGTAAATGGTACATGAAGTGTCTTTGCGACAAAAAGGAACTTATGCTCCTCCACAAGATAAATCAAGAGGGCTAAACATTCATGATGGCAAATGAGCCTTTGGCCCCATATGATCAATAAGCTAGCAATCCAACCACAAATTAAGCATAGCAAAGCCACAAAAACATGTCAAGAGCATGTAAAGGCATTTACACATGAGAGAGCATACATGTGACATTTTTCAAAAACATAGCTATCAACCATGGATTATTCATCAAGATCATCAAGAGCTAAGCCAAACTAACCGTAGCATACCAAACAAGCTCACAAAGACATATATCTCATTCCATGGTGAACAATGTATATTAGAGAAGCTTTTCCTAACCAATGCATATGATACAAAATGCATGCAATCTAAGATACAAGGATGCCTATACATCATGTTACATATGCCATGCCAAATGCAAGAAATGCACAAAGGAAAGCTATACATATGCTACAAACCGGCTCCTCGAGGGGAGGCAAAACGGGCTCGACACCACCGGCAAAAGACCGCTCCCACACACCCAACTCAAGAAATCAAACACACACCAAGTTCCCCCCGCAAACGAGTGAAAGTTGCTTGATCTAGGGGTTTGGTGAAAATATCGGCTAGTTGGTCATGTGTGGGTACATGGATCAAAGCTATCTTTCCTTTCTCAACGTTGTCTCTCGAGAAAATGATACCTCACTTCTATGTGCTTGGTTTTGGAATGGAGCACGGGTTCTTTGCAACGCTTATGGCACCGGTGCTATCACATTGAAGTGGGACATGGGTATACTCCTCACCAAAGTCACTCATGGTGTAGGTGATCCAAAGGAGCCGAGAGCAACAACTAGCGACGGCAACATACTCGGCCTCGGTCGTGGATTGAGCAACACTCGACTGCTTACGGGAAGACCAAGACACCAACGAAGAACCCAAAAACTGGCAAGTCCCAGAAGTGGACTTCCTATCCAACCGACACCCGGCAAAATCCGCGTCTGAAAAGCCATGAAGCGCCAAAGAAGAGGACGCGGAGTACCAAAGGCCGAAGTCGGGAGTGTGACGCAAGTACCTGAAAATTCTCTTCACCGCTTGCCGATGCGAAGTCCTCGGAGACGCTTGAAAACGAGCGCACGGACACACCGAGAACCGTATGTCCCGCCTCGTCGCCGTCAAGTAGAGGAGTGACCCGATCATGCTCCGGTACTCCTTCCGGTCCACGTGTTCACCTTCCTCATCCGCATCAAGAGCCGTAGTCGTACTCATCGGCGTCGTCATAGCCTTGGAGTCCTCCATCTTGAACTTCCTCACAATGTCCTTGGTGTACTTAGCCCGGTGCACAAATGTTCCTTCCTTTGATTGCTTGATTTGTAGCCCGAGGAAGAACCGCAACTCACCCATCATGCTCATCTCGAACTCCCCGCTCATATCATCCGCAAACCTCGCAACAAGAGAGTTAGACGAGCCACCAAAGACAATATCATCCACGTACACCCGCACAATCGGGATATCTCCCCTCCCCGCCTCGGCAAAAACAAGGTCCGATCGACCTTCCCCATCTCAAAGCCTCTCTCAAACAAGAACCCCCTCAACCTCGCCATACCAAGCTCTAGGCGCCCGCTTCAACCCATACGGCGCCTTCCTCAACTTGTACACCCGGTGGGGGTACTTCTCACTCTCAAACCCCGGAGGTCGCCTCACATACACTTCTTCCTCCAACACTCCATTCGAAAAGCACTCTTCACATCCATTTGGTGCAACTTGAACCCTTTAGCCACGGAAAAGGCTAGAAGGATCCTAATCGCCTCCAAACGGGCTACGGGAGCAAAGGTCTCCTCGTA
The DNA here is from genome assembly GCA_947561735.1 of Cenchrus americanus. Lineage (NCBI taxonomy): Eukaryota > Viridiplantae > Streptophyta > Magnoliopsida > Poales > Poaceae > Cenchrus > Cenchrus americanus. The sequence continues at coordinate 251,486,646 of OX387239.1, read as the reverse complement.
GTCGATCCCCTCCTTCTGACTGAACCCCTGGGCAACAAGTCTCGACTTGTTCCTCACAACCTCACCCTTCTCTCCCTCTTTGTTTTTCCACACCCACTTTGTATCAATCGGCTTACACCCCGGGGGAGGGTCAACCAACTCCCACACCTGATTCCTCTCAAAGTTCTCCAACTCCTCATGCATCGAGTTAACCCAATTGTGATCAGATAGTGCGTGTCCAATGTCTTTGGGCTCGAAAGAAGCAACAAATGCAGCATGAGCGAAATGGGAATTGTTTCGAACCCTCGACCGTGTAGTGCGTTCATTCATGTCGCCGATGATCCTCGAAGCCGGGTGATCCACTTGAACTCGCCGGGGAGGTTCTCGCCTCGAAGCTATCTCCCCCTCAACATCGCCTTCTCCTCGTTCTTGATTTGTCGTCGTAGGTGTAGCGAGAGGGTCCATCCATCATCGTAGTCGAAGTAGTGGGTACATGTTCGGCGGGGGCACCGCACCACCATCCTCATCATCACCATGTTCATGCTCCTCCTCCCGAAAGATCTCCTCGCCAAGCTCATCATCACCGCACACTCAAAGACAAGCCGACTACGTGGCTCTGTCTCGTCGAAGGTTACCTCGCAAGTCTCCACGATTTGGTTAGTTTCAAGATTGAGCACACGATATGCTCTAGAATGAGATGCATAACCAAAGAAAATGCCATCGACGAGACCTAGCCTCAAACTTATCCAACTTCCTCGCCTTTCTTCGAATGAAACACTTGCAACCAAAGACATGGAAGTGACTCACCTTGGGTGTGCGGCCATGCATCAACTCATAGCATGTCTTCTTCTTGTGCACTCGAGGTATATCCCGTTCGACACATAGCATGCGGTATTCACCGCCTCGGCCCAATACCTCCTCGGAGTCCTATGCTCATCAAGCATCGTCCGAGCCATCTCGCACAAGGTCCCGTTCTTCCTTTCCACAACACCATTCCGGGGAGGAGTATATGGACTCGAAAACGGGTGCTCAAGACCCAAGTCATGACAAAAGGTTTCAAAACGAGAGTTCCCGAATTCCGAGCCATTGTCACCGCGGATAGCTCGTATGGCATCTCCGTGCCTCTCGTTCCTCAACCTCAAGACTAGATCTCGAACAAAACCAAACGTCTCCCCCCTTCTCCTCGAGAAAGAACACCCACGCATACCGAGAATAGTCGTCCACTACAACAAGGACATACCACTTCCCACCCGCAGATCGCACACGAGCTGGGCCAACAAGGTCCATATGGAGCAGCTCGCATGGACGCTCAGTCATCACATCGGTGAGAGGCGGGTGAGAAGAGGCCACCATCTTGGCATGCCTACACGGAGCACAAACCAACTCTTTCTCAAGCCTCAACCGTGGCAATCCTCGGACCAAATTGAGTTTACTCAAGCGTGACAAAAGGTCAAAGCTCAAGTGACCCAACTTCCTATGCCACTTCCACAACTCACTCGAAGAACCAGCCAAGAAACAACGCTCCACACCCGAAGACTGAGAAAAATCAGCACGAAACACCTGACCCTCGGGAACGACCATACGGACAAGGTCCCCTCGAGAGTCCACAATCCGAGAACCACCAGGCCGAAACAACACCTCAAAACCCTCATCCAACAACCGAGACACGAAAGCAAATTGTATCCCGGCGATTGAACAAGAGCAACACGCCTCGCAGTGATCTTGTCACTCACTTTTATCTCACCTTCGAAAGCACACGCCCACGCCCATTGTCCCCAAAAGTGATGTACCTCTTCGTCACCACCGGACGAGACTTGAGAACCACCCCCTCGTCTCCGGTCATATGCCTCGAGCAACCGGAGTCAATCAACCAAATGTTCTTCAAGTCTCCCACCCGCACATCAAAAATAGGCACGTGAGCGAACAAACGACTCAAAGACCGGGGTTAGAACCAAAGGAGGAAAACCGAAAGCCGAGCCATTTGCTCGAAAGTGGGGTTAGCACCAACCAAAGCATCTCTCCTACCAAAACTACCTCCACGAACACCACCACGGTAACCACCCCGAGGGAACCACCCCTCTCTCGCCCGGAGGAGGACCAAAACCACGCAAGAAAGCCCGTGGAACGTCCTTCCTCTCCAACACACCGCCACGACTCCTCCAATCCCCGTATTGAGCACGAGGAGGAGAACGCCTAGCAACTGACCACCTGCACCCTTTCCAGCCCAACCACCAGAACCACGACCACCAGAAACAACCCTCGCACCTGTACGAGCACGAAACCCGAACATCTGTCTGCCCAGGCCTGCACCGGTCTGACCGGTGCTCCACACCGGTCTGACCGGTGTGGTCTGGGCAGCAGCACCACCTGCAACCTTCTTCTCTCCCCAAGCCCGAACTGTCCGCACAATTGCCTTGCCCCTGGGCATCTGCATACGAGGCTCAAGTACACCATCGGAAGGGTGGTACTTGTCCTTGTTTGCCCACTCCTTCCTCATTCTCTCCTCTCGCTTCCTCTTGAAGCAAAACTCCTCCTTATGGCCATCTCTCCCACAATAGCCACAATGGAACCTCACAAGCTTAGGCTTTGGCTTGGGATGTGGCCGCTCACTTGGTTTCTCTCCACTCAAACCCTCCACCGGTTTCTCACCACTAGCCTTCTCACTCTCCTTCCCAAAGAACACCTTCCCCGAAGTGCTCACAAACTTGATAGGCTTTTGTAGGTCATTTGTGGGTGTAGGAAACACGGGTGGAGCCGGGGTTGTGTCTAGTCGGTTCCTTAGATGGTTAGGTTTTGGTGGGAAATCATTCTTGTGGTGGGTTTTTGGTGGCTCCGGATATTCTCTCCACTTCCCTCACCAACCTTGTTTGCCCCAAGCCCCTCACCATCTTGCCTCTTAAAGGCCTCAATCATCATCCTCAACCGAGGCTCGTGGACCGGACAACCAACCCATCAACTTCCTCAAATCATCATTCTCATCCCGCAAACGGTCAACATAATGTGCAAGCTCCAAATTTTTCAATGCATGCATTTCACGGGTAGAGCAAGATGTAGGCATGGGTTCCTTCAATTTAGCCTCGAGCGAACTAGTGTAAGCATGCATCTCATCGATCTTAGCATGCAAAACGGGGCAAGAAGTGCAAGCACCTAGCAAAGCGAGGTCTAGACTTAAGCTCAGCCACTTCAACCCTAAGCACATCTAGTTCCTCACACTTTGAGGCATGCTTCTCCTTGAACAAAGCAAGATCGGCAAGGAAAATAGAGCAATCAAGACAATCATTCTCATCGAAACAACGGGGCTAGCCTTAAGCGAATCAATCTCAAGCTTGCTATCAAGCACCCGTGTCTCTAGCTCGGCCCACTCTAGTCCTAGCATCCTCGAGTGAAGCCCTAAGCTCTTTCCTCATTTTCTTGGCCTCTCTAAGCATGTCATCACGGTTATCAAGCAAAGAGCCAAGTCTCTCATTCTCCCGGCGCAAGAAGGGAAGCTCATCATGCACCTCGTCGTCGGACTCGCAGTCCGAGTCGCTCCGTGTGCTCTTCTTGCTGCGCCGAGCTCAACGCCATGGTGCGAAGCCGTCTCTCGCGGCGGGCTCGGCCCCGCTCGGGTTCTTGGATGACCTCTTGTTCTTGCGGCGATCTCCCTCGTCGTCGGCCGCCGCTCGAGCTCGAGGTGGAGTACGCGGAACCGGAGTCGACGTCGCTCGCTCCAACCATCGCTCGGGCCTTGCCTCGGCCCTCCTTCTTCCTCGATCGTCGCTCGTCCTTGTACTTGTTCTTGTGCTTGCTCTTGTGGTCGCGCCTCGAACGGTACTTGTCGTCGTTCTTCCTCGGCTTGTGCTTGTAGCCGTCCTTGTTCTCGGCCTTCTCCGGGCGGTCGGCGACGAAGTGTCCCGGCTTGCCGCACCGGAAGCAAGTCCTCGTGTTCCTCCTCATGTTCACGCGGTTCTCGTGCGGCCTCTCGAACCGCCTCGTCAACGGCGCCGGCTTGTCCTCTCCAAGGTCATCAAACTCCTCATCCGGCATAGACATCAGAGAGGAAAACGAGAACATCCTGGTGGATGGGTTTGAGTTAGTCTTTCCTTTGGAACCACCAACGAGGGCAAGACTATGGGAATCAGTCGGTCCCTCAAGCTTGGCAGTCATGCCCCTATCCACCTCAGCCGACTTGAGCTTCGAGAACAGCTCGTTCACCGTCAGAGTATCATACCGCTCCGACTCGACTATGGCCTCGAACTTTCCGCTCCATATCGTACGGTCCAAAGAGTGTAAGAGCTTGACCGCTCTATCATGATCATCGTACGGGAGCACGTCCACATTGGCCCTCATGTTGTTCACCACCACCGTGAACCTCTGAAACAAGGCATCGATGGACTCACCGGGGAGATGAGTGAAGTTCTCGTACTCTCTCCGTAGGTCGCATACAACCGTGCCCGAACTCGGGCGTTCCCAACATGAGCCTCCTTCAACACCGCCCAAATCCTACAAGCCAAGTGCTCGGTGTGCACCCGATCGAACTCGGCCGACACAAAGCACGAAACAAGTAGTCGACCGCCTTATTGTTGGCGTCGAAGCCGTCCCCTCGATCCCGGAGCGAGGAAATCAACCGGCCGGACATAGCTTGTGTCCACCGTGACATCCCAAAGGATCTGACCCTTTCCGCGGAGAAAAGCACCCATCCGCTTGCTCCACATCTGGTAGTTCTTGCCATCGAAGTGTGGAGGACCCGAACCCCGTTCCTGGTACGCCATCCTTGGATCTTAGACTGGTTAGAGTCAACAAAGACCCGAACCGGCTCTGATACCACTTGAAGGACCGATACGGCGAACCAGAGAGGGGGGGAGTGAATGGGAGCCGATAAAAATTCTTCTCGAAGGAGATGAAAACTCCAACAAGACGAACACGGCTTCCGACACACGTCTCCGACTCACTACCCAAGTTGGCCAAGCCCACGTAACCACTGGAGTGCCACTGGACCTAGGAACCAACACACACAGCCTTCCGACTCGAGAACGCAGCGGAACAACAAACCCCCGAGTCACAGACCCACACCGGTCGGACCGGTGAACACCACCGGTCGGACCGGTCCCCGCCGGTGAAACCGAGCAACTTTCACTAAGTGGCTCTACACCGGTCAGACCGGTGAGACACACCGGTCAGACCGATGGCACCGAAAGCCCCCAAGGCACCAAACAAAGCCAACCGACCACCAAACGGACCCAAACTCGAAACAGCAGCACCACGGGACAACAACGAACTCACCAAGACGTTCACCCGAGCAAAATCCCACAGAGGCTTGCACCGGTCAGACCGGTCAAGAGCACCGGTCAGACCGGTGTGGCCTGGGCGACTCGGGATGAACAAGCACCCACGGGTCAACTTTCCCAAATCCAAATCTCGATCTCCCGAATCACTCCACGGACTTGAACAAGACTTTGGGGATATCAGGAACACCTCATGAGGAGTCCATAGCCAAGTTTAATCCCACCAAATCTCGTCCAAAAAGGAGGAATCGAAGAAATCCCGCCGAAAGCACTTCCAACCCAAGAACTCAAGAAACCCCAAAATCGAGCACTTTTTCTCACGGATTTGGGAGGGGAATCACAGCCCAAAGAACCACGAGGGGTTCCCACAAATTTCCCCCATCAAATCCCCAAGAGAAAAGCCCCGAAAACAACCCAAGGAAATCACCGAGAGAGGGCTCCGAAAATCACCACCAAGAACAACCGGGGAAAACACATCCAAACCTTGAGGAACCACGCCGAATCATCTATACATGAAACAAAGGTTCGTACAAGGTCTAGCAAGCCGCCCGATCATCCATCCCTCTCTACAAGATCTCTCCGTGAAGCTCTCTCGCTAGTCCTAAGGAAAACCTAAGGAAAATAGGTGGAAAATAGGAAAACTAATGAGCTAGGGTTCCAAGAGTTGGCTGCCAACCTCTCACCTCTTGGGTTATATAGGCGGCAACCGAATGTCTAAAATGCCCCTCTCTACTAACTAGGGATACATGCCCCTCAAGGGCGGATTCGGAATTCTTGATGTCTTCACCATCGGACGGATGCCGGCGACCGCACCCTCGCGTAGCCTCGACGCAAGCGATGCGATCCCGACGCGTGTCCTCCGCTTCGAAGATTCCGGACCGCGTCGTCGCACACCGGTCGGACCGGTGCTCCTCACCGGTCGACCGGTCCCCACCGGTCGACCGGTCGGACCCACCGGTCGGACCGGTGCTCCGTGCCGCCGCACCTCCGTCTTCGGTTCTCCGGTCTTGGCTTTGTGGATCAACCAAGGAACCCGAGTGGTTTTCTGGTGAACCACCGGAACCCCGCGAACTCGGTGTAGCCTCCGCCAATCTCCACTCATGACTTGGCTCCCACGTAGTCCCGGCTCGACCTTGGTTTTGAGGCTCAACCAAGAAACCGTCCACGACTTCATCTTGCTGTTCATGCCACCATGCGGCCCGCACTTGACCCCCGCCGGCCACCGGTCCCTCAAACAAAGCCTACTTGTCTTCTCCACACCCGGAGGCCTCACCGCAACGACCTTTCGCGCTTGTTCTTCACCCGCACCAACACGAGTCAAGCCGCAACCCGCACCTCGCAATACTTAGCCAAGAATCGGTCCACACAACGTTGTCAATCACTCATCACACAAGGAAGCGACCATCCACCGGTCCTCGAACCACACATGGTCCTCAACCACGGAAGTAGCGTGGCTTGATTTGTGGTATCCTCGTGTCTTCTTCCGGCATCTCAAATTCGGGCTCTTCGGTGAAGATCCCCGTAACCTTCTCCTTAGCAATTTCTTCCGTCTCGGCAGATGGTTTAGGCTTCCTTGCTCCCGCGGAATGTTCCGAATCTTCGGTCTCCTTTCCCGATCGTGTTTGAATGGCCTTCGTCGATTCGGGACATTTAGGTTGTCCCGGAAGCTTCCCTTCATCATTAGTGAGGCGCCCGGCAAGTTGTCCAACTTGCGTCTTGAGCATCTTCATCATGTTGAGCACTTGATGGTTGGAGCTTCCGACCTCCGTCACTTTGCCATCGATGTTCTCCAACACCTTGTCTATGGCTTTGAACTTGGTGACGGTGTCCTTGTTGATCTTGGCTTGCTCATCCATGAATTCCTTCAATTGTATACGAAGCGGAACCGGATTCGGAATAGATGAGCTTGCATTAAATTGAGGTCTACCTTGCCCGTAGCGGAAGTTCGGCAATTCTCCCTTCCTCATGTAGTCGAGCACTTTGGCTTCCTCCGGACAATCTTTGCGGACATGGCCATACTCTCCACATTCTTCGCATGTGGATCTTTCTTCGGCGGCCTTCAAGACTTGAGCCTCTTTCTTTTCTATCTCCATCTTCTCCAACCTCCTCATGAGCGAGTCGATCTTGCCTTTAAGTATGTTTTCCTTCTCCACTTGCAAGACTTCTTTGACGTTCCCCATGGGTTGAACCGGATGTAGGCGCCCGGATGACGCCCATGTGTCATTATCCGCGACCTTCTTGAATAGAGTGAAAGCTTTCGTCGGTGTTAGCTCGATGATAGATCCTCCCGCCGATGCATCGATGATCGTCCTTGACGCCATGGTGAGTCCGTGATAGAACTTTTGCACGAGGTCTTCCTTCGGGAACTTGTGATGTGGAACCGCCCGAGTGTACTCGTTGAAGCACTCGAATGCCTCCGAGATAGTTTTTGTAGGATATTGAACAAAGGTGGCAATCTTATTACACAAACTTCGAGTTTTACCCGGCGGGTAGTATTCCTTCATGAAAGCCTTCATCAACGTGTTCCAATTTTGCACTGTCTCCGCCGGTTGAGAGTGGAACCATTGCAAAGCCTTCCCGAGTAGTGGGAACGGAAAAAGCCTTGCCCTCATTTGATCTTGAGTCACCCCATCCATGTTGAAAGTCTGACATAGTTGAATGAATGCTTGGAGGTGAAGGTTCGGATCCTCTTTACCGGTGAAGGGTGAATGTTGCACCATGCAGATAGTTGAGGTCTTGATCTCGAACGGTCTTTCGATCTCCTCAAGGTTCAATATTGGTAGGTCGATGATGTCCGGGGTGAATAGCTCCCCAATCTTGCGCTCTTGCGGTTGGTCACCCATCGGTGGAAGTCGATTCTCTCGAGGACTTTGAGGTGGTGAATTCTTCGGAGATTCCTTCGATCCTTGGTCTTTCGACTTCGAATCTACAAAATCCAGCTTTTTAGCTTGATGTGCTTCGCATCTCCTTAGCCTGTAAAGTTTTTCTAGATCATCCACAAAATTATCAGGTTTGTTGGAGAGGTAGCCGTCCATCTCCTGTTAGGGTTAGCAATAAACAAAATATGCAAAAACTAGAAAGTAAAAATAAATCTATGAAAACTAGGGTTAGACAAACTAGATTAGATTTATTTTGAGGATGATCAAAGTTTAGTAGATGCAAAAAGAAAAACTAAAAGAAAACTGAAATCACAAAAAGCAATAAAAGATCAAATCTTGATCACTTGATCCCCCACAACGGCGCCAGAAAAAGGGGCTTGTTGACGGTTAATAGTTGTATCAAAGTTCATTTAGACTTGCAAGCGGACAAGTCTCCAGTCGTAGTCAAGGGACCCTTCTTCCCTCGAGTGGTGAACCCAAGGTATCGAATCCGTGGAAAAAATGTGTGACGCAAAAGATGATCTAGTAAAGCCAAGCAACTTCAATCTTCGGTAAAATAGAAACCCTAATGCATCTAGATAAAGAACACGAAACTAATCTAATCTACTAAAGACCGGAGACAACAAAGAAAGATTGGGTAGATAAACCGATCTAGAGAGATCGGGTTAAGCCTTTTGTTGAAGTTCCAAGCAAGAGAAGAAGTAGCAAATCGAATCTTATTAGAAACCTCTTTAAATCGTGGTTTCCCGTCCGACTCCGAAAACATCCGCCTTTCAGAACCCCCGTTCTGTCACAACGTATGCCTACTCATGCGGGTAGTCTAGGGCGAGTCCAAGGACAAGTCGAGTTCTTTCGGAAGATCCGGCGTGTACCTCTAGCCACCGCAGCTACAAGAACACCCTATGTGATCTATCTCGAGAATACATCTAGAATAAGCAAAGTCGATCGAAAAACGAAATCTTCGAAGAAACACTTGATCGCTAGAAATAGATTCAACTTGATAATTCAACTAATACAATGATACATAAACAAGATCACCACCGGGATCCTACCTTGATCTTGCTTCTAGCTCCGGGAACTCCTACGTGGTTGTCGTCCATACTCCCCGAGTACCCATGCAAGGAAGGATGAAGATGGACTCCTACTAGAATTCCCCTGTAATCCTATTAGGACTCGTTCCGTGTAATCCTGCTATGACTCCTGCCTTGTAACCGACTAGGAACCCACCCCCTGGACTATATAATGGAGGGCTGGGTACCTAGCCGGGCACCTGGCATGATCTCAACCAACACCAAGCGCAGGGCACCATACTTGATCCCCCAAACAGGACGTAGGGCTCGTCACCTTGGCGGCCCGAACCTGTATAAATCTTGTGTCCCGTGTCCTTGCGCATACCTTCGAGTTCTCGGTCTCCCGATCACGATCCTCACCGCACAATCTACTACCTCGGGTACCCCCTTGGTAGGTTTGCCGGTCTAAAACACCGACAGTGGTCTTCCGTGCAAGGTTCCCACGTCGGCTAGGGAGACCCTAGTCAACTAGCTCGACCCTCTCCTCTCCGAGATGGTGTCCCTCTCTTCTCTACTCCTCAGCGGCCGATGACGAATTAGATGATGCGTGGCTCTCGACCCCGGGGCTATAAATAGCCCGAATGGTGGCTAGACTGGGCTGGGCCGGCCGGCCTGGGCCGATTCAGGCCCAGCCCGCGGCCTCCTTTGCGTGAAGTCGGTTCCCGAGCTTCCTAGATCCTTCCCCCTTCTGCATGTAGGCCTTTGTCGTTAGTTTCTCTCCGAATTGGACATAGCTCCTTGTCTTGCAAGATTCGGCACTTTTCTGGTTAGGTCCTCGGAGTTTGTCATCTTCTCGGATCAAGTCCCTGACTTCTTGGAATTAAGTTCGCTTCGTTGCATGACTTGTACGGGCTTCAAGGTCTTATCACAAGGTGCTTGATGAACTTATCCCGAAATTCTTGCATTCAACGCTAAAACCCTGCATAAACACTAAACTCCAAAACCGACATGCACAAGTGAACTTATTATACCACGGGGGTTAGTACCAATGGATAAGGTATAAAACTTATGCCAACACCGAAGGTAAACTCATGGCTAGGTTAACGGATTTTCACCGTCGACACCCACATGATATGAGTTTCTGAGCATTCCCGAACTTGCAAACAAATTGATGAAGTTGGCAGCTTCATCTTTGCTTGATCCCACTGAGCAGTTAGCTAAAAAATTCAAAGTTCGAATACCCATTGAAGTAGTGGTGGATGCAAAATTTTAGATTTGAGTTTACATATTACTCATATTTTGTTCCTAAATGTATCTCGCTATAATATTTTATTTGCCATGGAACTTTTGTTTTTCAAATAAAAAACTATTTTACTAACCAAAAATTGGACAAACAAACAACCTTAAACATATAGAAGCATATAGTCTCTTTATACTTTGCATTTTAGATTTTATGTATTCGTTCTAACATCACATATGTTGCAACATGTATCAGCATATGGCATGGGCTCACTCCCTGCGGTGATGAATTCATTCATTCGTTAGCTTTTGTAGTATATAGCAATGAAATTGTAGTTGTTCTCACAAAAAATATCAAAATTTACTAATGCTTTTTTTACCGTATTTAAACATACAAACTTTCACTTTTGTGTGGCTATAAAAATTTCTTTTGTATATTAAATCTTTGTCTAGAGATATCTTTTTCTTAGAAAAATACATGTTCTTAAAGATATTTATATTATCTATATATATATATATCTTTGATTCAAATTATATTCTAAGATATTTAGTACGGTAAAAAAATGGAGGTGTCAATTAGCATGCCAAGTTAAGGTGTCAAAATTGTAATTGGGTTCCAACTTTGCACATTCTTGAAATGGTGGAGTGCAAGTAAATGCACTTGCTCTTCACTTTTTTTATTCTTTCATCAATCATGACATTTATGCATTGTTCTATACAATATAAGTTTTTTAAGTTTCAGTAAGATACATGATTAAGAGAAGTAATTTTGTGCAAGTGTTCTTGACTAACCCTACTTGATGTATATGGATTTACTAATACCTAGTTACATAGCATAATCTATCAACCTATGTCGTATGGACCTCCCTGGGCCCACTACCTCGGTGGGTAACAGGACCGACTACTCGGTGGGCCCCTGGGACTACCCGGCTTGCGCTACACGGCACCTGAAGGCGTGGAGCACAAGGACTGCAGAGGAGTAGTACTCGGTTAGGAAGCTGTACATGTCCCGCACTGTATGGAAGATTCCTAGACGTACTCGACTAGGACTCTCTCCCTACTCCGACTTGTAACCCTACCTCCCAGACTATATAAGGCGAGGCAGGGACCGATCTCTAGGATCACCTCAACACATCTCATCTCATACAACCCACGGCGCACTATTACACCATCTTGTAATCGTGCCCAATCAATCCAGAGCTACGCATCATACAGGACGTAGGGTATTACGCACCTCGCGGCCCGAACCTGTCTAAATTGTGTGCCACGTGTCTCTTCCTTCGAGTTACCGATCTCGGCGAAGCCACATTCATCTACTTCGGGTACTCCCCTTAGTAGGTTGCCGGTCTAAAACACCGCAGCTGGCGCGCCAGGTAGGGGCTCTCGCCCGAGATCACATGGCGAACTCGACGGCTCCCGTCTACTTCAAGCCGACCGTCGCCTTCAACCATGGCGACACCTTCGTGTTCGACACATGGGTCTGCACTGCAGACGGTGCGGGCTCTTTCCAGCGCCGCCTCACCATGCTGCCCAACCCGAAGACTGGCCTCGTGACGCTTCCAGAAGTCGTCACGGGCGAACTCGTCGGCAAATTCGGTGAAATTTCGCTCTTCAACCACCACACTGACTTCAAGCTCGAGTCCGCTTCCAACTCGAACTCGACGTCTCCATGGGCCATCGCATGCGAGCCGGCTGCTCAGCCATCGCAGGCAGTCCCCTCACCTCGCGAGCGCTCCGCACGTGGCCCCCGCATCCTCAGCCGGGCCCGCACGGGGGCTCCCACTTCGCGCCGGGCTGGTAAGGAGCCCGTACCCGAGTGCAACTCGGATTCCGACACCGCCCCCGATTGCGCTTCGGACTCCAGCCCTCTCTCCGAGTTCTACTCGAACCCAGATTACGAGTTCGACTTCGGGTCGGACCCTGAGGAGCCCGAGTCCGAGGACAACTCCACTGAGCTTCCCTTGTCAGGGCCAGCCTCTGGGCTGGTTATAACATCCACACCGGCCGGGAGATACGTTACTGGCCAGACCGTAAGCCTGTCGACCTGATAAGGGGAGATTCACGCTACGTCGCTTACATCGACTCGCTACCGTTCCAGGAGGGAACACCCCTAGCCCGGGCTGACTCAAGCACACCAACTGAGGTGGCACCCTCTGAGTCCAGCCTTGGCACCCCGATCGCCAAGTCTTCATGGCTGCCGGCGACACCCCAGGGCCTTCAGGCACGGCTCAGGACAAGTACTTGGAAGACATCTCCTCCGACGAGCTCTCTGCTGATGCTCCATCGAATGAGAACCCTGCAGACAGAGACGCTCGATGTGAGCGTAACCGGAAGCGCAGCGAACGTCGCCGGCGCCTCCGCGACAACTTCCCCGTCCGCAACCTTGCGGAAGCTCTCCAGGCGGTCGAGAGCAGAGTACACACTACCCCTGAGCAATGCCTCATGTCAATCACAGCGATCACACGCCAGGCTCAGGGCATACAAGGCCGGAGAGGTCATCGCCAAGCTCGGCCGAAGACGCCTACTTCATGCGGGTCGACAACAGAGTCAACCAACCTCCTCCAGCCAGACCCCGCGACAACGAAGCCACGAGTCGCAGTGCCAACAACGGTCCTAACCGTACTCAAGCTGACCTCCCAGCCGAGCCAAACCGTCGTCGCTCCAACGCCGGCGGACCTTCACAGCACGACCACAGCAACCGAGAAGTCGTCCCTCACCGCGCTTCGGCCGGCGGAGGCGGCAACGATCCCGACGGCGGCGGCAGCGACGGCGGAAGCTCCAATCATGGGGCCCACAGGAGGGCAGGAGGCGGCGGCAGTCGCGGCGGCTGAGGCCACGTGAACAGCCACGCCTCTGGTGCCTCGCAGGGCGGCTATGACGCTCGCCAGAAGATTGAGGAGCTGCGGCGGAAGAAGTCGACCACTGCAGCTGAGGGCGATGTCTTCCCCGCCTTCTCACCTCGACTTCGCAACTTGCTCCTCCCCGACAAGTTCAAGCCTTTTGGGATCACCAAGTACGATGCGAAGCAGGATCCCATCCAGTGGCTCAGGTGCTACGCCCTCTCCATCGAGAACGCTGGCGGCAACAGCGACACCAAGTGCCTCTACTTCCCCTTCTGCCTGGACCAAGCACCACTCACTTGGCTCGAGTCGCTGGATAAGCACTCGATCGACAAGTGGGACCAGCTGAAGGAGCAGTTCACAAGCAACTTCGCGGGCACCATGGGCCGATCGGGTACTCGCATGGACCTGGCCATGATCAAGCAGGAACAAGGCGAGACCCTCCGCAAGTATATGGACCGCTTTTTCGACAAGCGCGCTATCGTCGTCGACGTCACCGACAAGGAGGTCATCGACCTCTTCCAAGACGGTCTCTATCACCGCCGCACCTTCGAAGACTCCGGTCGTCGCCGCCCCAGGTCCATCCCCCACCTCAAGGACATGATCACGTCCTGGGCGGATGAAGAAGACAAGGACAATGCCAAATACGACGCCATCCGCGGCAAGACCAAGCAGAACCAGGGTGGCGGCAGCGGCAGCAACGCAAACCAAGGCGGCCGCAACAACAACAGCAACAACTACTACTCGGGTCCCAACCGCAAGCGCAAGCCAGACAACACTGTCGCGACTATCCAGCACCCTGGGAAAGGGAACTCGAAGAAAAACTCCGGCGGTTTCAAAGACCTGCTGAAGGAGAAGTGCCCGTGGCATCCAAACGGCAACCACACCACCGAATAGTGCTACCAACTCAGGCATGCACTCAAGGATACGCCAGAGCCACCGCACCCTCATGACCAAAAGGGCAAGAAGAAGGACGGCGACAACACCGACTTCCAGGAGCCCGACAAGACCGTCAACGTCCTCTTCGGCGGATTGCCCAGCAGGCGGGAGCAGAAGGCTACCCGTCGTGAAGTGATGTCCATTGAGCCGGCAGTCCCGACCCCTCTCAGGTGGTCGGAGGTACCCATCACCTTCTCCCGCGCGGATCAATGGACCAGCTTCTCTGAACCAGGACGGTTCCCCCTCGTCCTGAAGTCAGTGGTGGCGGGCTCCAAACTCAACAAGGTGCTCATCGACGGTAGAAGTGGGCTCAACGTCCTCTTCACCAAGACCTTGAAGAAAATGAAGCTCGACATCACTCATATGCTCACCAAGAGCAACACGCCCTTCTACGGCATCGTCCCCGACAACGTGGCTATTCCACTGGGCTCAGTGGTCCTGCCAGTCACCTTCGGGGCATCTCGGGACAACTATCGTACCGAGTACATCAAGTTTGAGGTCGCAGACTTCGAGACCTCCTACCATGCCATCCTCGGCAGACCGGCCATCGCCAAGTTCATGGCGGTGCCCCACTACACCTACTTGGTACTCAAAATGCCAAGCCCAGCTGGTGTACTCTCCCTTCAAGGGGACTTGAAGATCTCTCACGACTGCGACACAGAAGCCGTGGAGATCGCCTCTACGAACCAAGTACCCAACGCGATGATGGAAGTCTACGCCGTGTCGAAGAAGCTTGCTACAAGTGAACTCGACATCCCAGAGAAGTCTGACAGTACCAACAAGCCTCAGCCACTTGAGGAGGTACTCGTCAAGACGGTCGACCTCGGAACAGGCGACCCCAGCAAGACCACCACCATCGGGGCAGGCCTCGACCCCAAATAGGAAGACGCGCTCATCAGCTTCCTTCGGGCTAACCGCGACATCTTCGCGTGGAAGCCGCCGAACATGCCGGAGTGCCCGGGAGCCGATTGAGCACCGCCTCAACGTCGATCCTAAGGCCACCCCCAAGCGACAACACCTCCGACGCTTTGCCGACGACGGACGGGACGCCATCAAGAAGGAACTCGCCAAACTACTCGCGGCCGGCTTCATCGGAGAAGTCTTCCATCCCGAGTGGCTCGCCAACTCGTCCTCGTCCGCAAGAAGAACTCGAATGAGTGGAGGATGTGCGTCGACTACACCGACCTCAACAAGCACCTTGCCCCAAGGACCCCTGCGGGTTGCCGCGGATTGATCAAGTCATCGACTCCACCTGCGGGCTACGACACGCTCTCGCTTCCTCGAGTGCTACTCCGGGTACCACCAGATCGCGATCAAGGAAGAAGACCAGGAGAAGACCGTGTTCATCACCCCGTTTGGCGCGTACTGCTACACGACCATGTCCTTCGGGTTGAAGAACGCTAGCGCTACCTACCAACGAGCTATCCAGACCTGCTTCAAGAGGCAACTCAACAAGAACGTCGAGGCCTACGTGGATGACGTGGTCGTCAAGACCAGAAACTCCAGTACCCTCATCGACGACCTTGAAGAGACTTTCGCATCACTGCGTGAGTACCGCTGGAAGCTCAACCCGAACAAGTGCGTCTTCGGCGTACCTTCAGGCAAACTGCTCGGCTTCATCATCAGCCAGTGCGGCATCGAAGCCAACCCTGAGAAGATCTCCACCATCACCAGCATGCAAGCTCCCACGAGCATCAAAGATGTCCAGAAGCTGACAGGGTGCATGGCGGCACTGAACAGATTTATCTCGAGGCTAGGAGAACGGGGGCTCCCCTTCTTCAAACTACTCAAGCATCAAGAGAAGTTCGTGTGGACTCCAGAGGCGGATCAAGCCCTTGCCCAGCTCAAGGACTTCCTATCGAAGCCACCGATCCTCACGGCTCCTCACAAAGGCGAGAAGCTGCTGCTCTACCTCGCTGCGACTACCCACGTGGTCAGCACTGCCATCATCGTCGAGCGGCAAGAAGACGGCCACGCCTATCCAGTCCAGCACCCAGTCTACTTCGTCAGCGAGGTTTTGTCAGAGTCCAAGGCACGCTATCAGCCCGTGCAGAAGCTCCCGTACGCAGTACTCATCACCTCGCGGAAGCTACGACACTACTTCCAGCAGTACTCAATATCCGTCGTCACCGACTACCCGCTCGGCGACATCTGCGCGGAACCAAGATGCTACTGGAAGAATCTCCAAGTGGGCGGTCGAGCTCGGCGCCCTCACCATCAACTTCAAGCCACGCACGGCCATCAAGTCGCGGGCACTAGTCGACTTCATGGCGAATGGTGGGAGAATCGGTACCGCCTACTCCCACCGTGCGACCAGAGCATTGGGTGATGTACTTCGACGGCTCACTCAACCTCGAGGGCGCAGGTGCAGGGGTACTCCTGATCTCTCCAACGGGGCGAACAAATCAAGTATGTCCTGCAGATCTTCTGGAAGGTCTCAAACAACGAAGCCGAGTACGAAGCTCTCCTACACGGGCTCCGCCTCGCGGCTTCATTGGGCATCAAGCGGCTACTAGTCTATGGCGACTCCGCAGTGGTCATCAACTAAGTCAACAAGTCGTCGGACCGCAACAAGGAGAACATGGACGCCTACTGCCTAGAAGTACTCAAGCTCGAGAACAAGTTCTATGGTCTCGAGTTCCATCACATCGTCCGCGACAACAACGTTGCAGCGGACGTCCTCTCGAAGCTTGGATCCACCCGCGCTCAAGTACCAGCGGGTGTCTTCGTTCACGAGCTTCACGCGCCATCCATCCGGAGCCGGCGCCACCGACCACCGTCCCGGCCCATCCACCAGTCGGGCGAGGAGGTCATGATGATCGACGTGGACTGGAGGCAACCCTTCATCGACTACCTCAGTGAGCAGAAGGTCCCCTCCGACAAGAACTCGGCTGAGCAGCTCATCCGCCACGCCAAGTCCTACGTCCTCGTCGGAGACAAGCTTTACAAGCGGGGCGCATCTTCTGGAGTACTCATGAAGTGCGTCCCTCGTGAAGAAGGCAAGGACATATTGGAGGAGATCCACAAGGGCGTCTGAGGCAACCATGCGTCCTCACGCACGCTGGTCAGCAAGGCCTTCCGGTGAGCTTTCTGCGGCCCACGGCTGCGGGCGTCGTCGAAGAACTCGTCGAAGGTGCCAAGGATGTCGGTACTTCGCCAAGCGACAACACGTCCCGGCCTACAAGCTAGTCACCATACCGCCAACCTGGCCCTTCGCCTGCTGGGGGCTTGACATGATTGGGCCACTGCCAACTGCGCCAGGTGGTTTCAACAGGGTATTGGTGGCCATCGACAAGTTCACCAAGTGGATCGAGGTCAAGCCGGTCACGTGCCCCAAGGCTAACAGAGTACTCGACTTCCTGGATGAACTTGTGCACAGCTACGGACTAACCCACCGCATCATCACAGACCTGGGCTCCAACTTCAACAACCACCAGTTCTGGGAGTACTGCGAGAACAGCGGGATCGACGTCTGATACGTCTCAGTTGCCTATCCACGGGCCAACGGACAAGTCGAGCGCGCCAATGGGATGGTGCTCAACGCTCTCAAGAAGCGGCTACACGACGCTGCTAACTCCAAAGGGGGCAAGTGGATCAAGGAACTACACAACGCACTCTGGGGGCTACGGACTCAGCCATCCAAGCCAACGGGGCAATCCCCTTACTTCCTGGTCTACGGCTCCGAAGCAATCCTCCCTGCCGACGTCATATGGAACTCGCCAGCAGTGGAGCATTACGACGAAGGCGTCTCAGAAGACAGCAGGCAAGTCGACATCGACAGCCTCGAAGAAGCTCGCTGCGCCGCCCTCGTCCAATCAGCAAGGTACCTAGAGGGTATCCGACGCTATCACGGTCACAACGTCAAGGAACGCTCCTTCAACGTTGGTGATCTCGTCCTCTGTCGCATCCAGAACACGGAATGACTACACAAGCTCAGCCCCCCCTGGAAAGGTCCCTTCACCATCGCAAAGGTGACCGGGCCGGGCTCCTACCGCCTTCAGACACTTGAAGGCGAAGACATCAACAACTCGTGGAACGTCGACCAGCTCTGTCGATTCGACGCCTAGTCTACACGACTACTCCGGGGTTCAAGTCTACACGACTACACCAACACCCCTCTGCCGTAAGCGGCCTCCGGGCCCTAGCTCCAGTCTCCGGACTTCTCCTATCCAGGATCCAGCCCGCGCGGCTACCTACGGATCCTGGGCTGCGACGAGCGTCAAGGACTCTATGAGGAACCAAGTTGAGAAGTACCTTGGTCCGTGTGTGATGAGTGATTGACCGGATGGTTTGAAGCTTTGTGTGTGTAGTGTTGAGTTGTGTTGTGTGTGTTTTATTTTGTGTATTTACCTTATTGTTTATGTGGTGTGTTGTCAATGCACTCGTGAGGAGTGGTTGGCAATGTTGTGTGGACTGACTCTTGGCCTAGTATTGCAGGTGTTGGTTGCGGCTTGGTTTGCGTTGGTGCAGGTGAAGAACAGGCGCGAAAGGTCTTAGCCTTGCGGGGCCTCCGAGGAGTGGAGAGACAAGTAGGCTTGGTTCGAGGGACCGGTGGCCGACGGGATCAAGTGCGAGCCGCATGGTGCAAGAAGAGCAAGACGAAGTCGTGGACATGGAGCCGGTGCATCGGTGGTGGCCAAGTCAAGGAACGAGGCAAGACCGAGTAGACCGTCCGGCGCCGGGAGGTGAAAGGCTTGGCGGGCTAGACGCTTGGCGTGGTGAGGCCGGGCCGTGTACGCGGGGTTTGGTGGTTTGGCCACAAAACCATCGGAGGAGGGTTTCTCGGTTTGGGCCTCAAAACCGAGCCCGAGGGCCCGACGTGACGGAGACGATATCCGGTGCGTCGGGAAGCTTCGAGGCGGGCGACACGCGGCATGATCGAGGTGCTTGCGTCGGGAGTACGTGCAGGCCTGATGGATGCGCGGCCGTCCGATGGTGAACTTCATGTGTTGACCAAAACGCCCCTGTGAGGGCTTGTGTTGTACTCCTAGTGTAGGGGCACTTCGGTCTTTTCTGGAGGGCCTATATATAGGAGGAGGGGGCTGAATTTTCAGCCAACTCTTGGGCTAGAGGCTGCTGCACTCTTTCATTTTGGAGTGCTTTGGGAGAGAGGGAGAGAGGGGAGAGTGGCTCTTTGATTGGAGCTTTTTGCCATCTTAGATTTGGTTTCTAGGAGTGGCTTGTAATCGATTGGACAAGATATTCATAGTGATTTCATCCTCTAAATCTTGTGCCAATCTTTCTATTCCCGAATTTCTTTTATTGCCTTTTCAGAGCTCTTTTTGTGCTATTTTCGTGCTTGTTTTTGGTGCCTTTGTTCTTGGTGTGATTCCGCGCATTTGAGTGGGTTTCTCCCCGGATTTCTTTGAGGGAAACATGGATGGATGTCTAGTGCATCTTTGTGATTGATCTTGTGCCCTCAAACGCCGGGAAACCACTTCGATTCAAGGATTTTCGTTCGGTGCTCTAGCTTTTGGTGGTGTTCAAAGGATCCGCGATTCCCGATGATTTAGGGAGTTAGGAGACGAAATTTTTGGGGTATAGCATCCTTGGTTGATGCTTTACATGTCCCCAAACTCTTGTCTCAACAGCTTCTATCGTTAGGGAGATCCGGTGATGGATTGGGAGTGTTGACTTTTGGGGTCGAGCAGTTTACAGTTCTGTTCGTGCCTGGCGGACGGTCCACGAGGGCCAGGCGGACGGTCCGCGTGTACAATGTTCTTCGCGTGTTCTTTGTGTTCTTGCTCGGCTTTGCTTTCGATCCGATTTTGTTTTGGTTTTTCGTTGCAGCCGGTTTGCGGACGGTCCGAGCTCCAGTAGCGGACGGTCCGTGGCCCGCGTGGACGGTCCGCCCGGTCTTAGCGGACGGTCCGTTTTTCTCGGGTCGGTTCTGGTGGTTCTGTTCGCTTTAACGGACGGTCCGCGGCTCAGGCCGGACAGTTCGCGGCAAGGGTGTGGACAGTCCGCGGTACCTGTCCGGACGGTCCGCGCGGCCATCGCGGACGGTCCCCGCCCCCCCCGGCCGGACGGTCCGCCAGAGCCTGGCTGCTTTGCTCTTTGGTTCGATTCCTCCCTCCTTCTTTCGTGCTTCCGCGTGTGCTTCAAGGAATCATTCCTAGGACTTGAGGTTGATCCATAACCTCGTTGTTTTGGCGATTGATGTGTGATTCGTTCCATCGCTTGTGCGTGACCGGGTTCTTTGAGAAGAATTTTCTTCGGCTCCTATTCACTCCCCCCTCTCTAGTCGCCATCCGATCCTTCAATTGGTATCGAGCCGGTTGTGGATTCTTTTGGCTCTAACAAGTCTTGAATCCATAGGGTGACTAGAGGAAAGAGGTGCTTTTGCTTGCGACCTTGGTTTGCACGTTTTGAGTCCGACGATTTGGAGTTGTGCCCTTGGAAAACCATAACTTGAGATACCTTCAGTAAAACGGGCATAACTTTTCACTCGGTGCTCCGTTTTGGCTCAAATTTTTACAGCGGTTCCGTGACTCCATTTGTAGGTGATCCAAAACCATCTAAAGATCATTTTGGGGTCTTCAAAAATTCAGAAAAAATCAAGAAGATAATTGAAAAATCCTCATTTAAGTCTCTTACGGCTTTGTCTTGTTTCTTCTGGATTTTCTCTAGGCTTCATTTCACCTTATTTTGAGCTGAAATTTTTTGTGCCTCTATCTTTGGTGCTCCTTGTTCAGTGGTAAATTTTTGGGAAAAAGATAAGATCCTTTGCTATTGAACTCGTGAGTGCTTGTTAGAGAATTGAGGCATTTTGAGTGCTTTTTTTGCATCGTTGCTTGTTCCTCGAGTTTGCTTTCGGCTAATCCTAACCGGTACCTTGATTATGGCACCAAGTTCTTCTCCTTGTGGTTCTTTGAGCAGGAGGAGTATGGCGGTTGAGGCGGAAGCCGGAGTGGAGGAGATGATATCTCTCATCGAGGACTATCGAGATGGTGACATCAAGAAAGGCGAGCTCTACCACAAGCTAGGAGGCATGAACCAAGGTACACTTGCCAAAGCTATCTTGATCCTATGCAATTGGTTGGATGTTTGTGAGCGTGATTGTGGAGACTTGCATAGGAGAAACATAGATTTGTGTGATGCCTTGCGTAGGAAGAATGAGAAGATGAAATGCTCTCTTACTAGGTTGAAATGTGGTATGGCTCATTGGAGGTCTCGTGCTTTGAATTCTTGCACTTCTTGTAACACCATACATGCTAAAAATGATGCTTTGATTGCTTCCATTGCATGCTTCAAATCTGAAATTAAGGTGTTAAATTTCAAAGCTTCTTTGCCTTGCAAATCTTGCGATTCCTTGTGTGCTGAAAATGAGAAATTAAAAGATGAAGTTAATTGGCGCAAAATGCATGTTGAAGCTTTTAGAAGAGCATGCGACAATCTTGATTTTGAGAATGATGAATTGAGATCATCTCTTGCTAACTTGCAATCTGAAATTGACTTGTTGAAATCCAATGCTTCTATGCCTTGCAACTCTTGTGTTGTTTTGAATGATGAGCTTGATATGGCTAGGAGTAAGATTGCTTTGTTAGAGACAAGTGCTTCTTTACCATGTGTTTCTTGTGAGTCTTTGCATGCTGAAATTAATGAATTAAAATTGACTCACACCACATGTGTAGATGATCTTGAGCATGCTAGGGCTGAAATTTGTAATATAAAATCCATGCCTTGTAGCAAATGCTCTTTGTTTCTTGTAGAGGATGCTTGCCATACTTGTGATAATGATGATGATGATGCTTTGATGGGTGTAAATGATGATACTTGTTCATGTGGTCTCATTTGCACTTCATGCATTGATTTGGAAAGTGAAGTTTTGGCATTAAAGAAAATGCGCGATGATCTGAGCGCCAAGTTGGTTGAGCATGAGGAGATGAGTACGAACCTTGAGAAAGAAAATGAACTCTTGCGTACCACATATGCTAAATGCATTGAAGAAGAAATCAATAATTTGAGAAATATGACATGTGGTACTTGTGAGCGCCTCAAGTCTCAAAATGAGGTTTTGCGCACAAGGTGCAAGAGTCTTTGTGCCAAGGGTTTGGATTCTTGCTTCTCTTGTCACTCCGATGTTGATGCTTCTAAATTTGCTTCTTCTAAACCGGAGTCGACTTCTTCTCTTGAGTGTGAGTCTTTGAATGGTGGTAAGTGTGCTAGTGCTTTGGATAGCTCTCCCATAGCTACTCCTAAGCTTGTTGCTTCTTCCGGTGTTGCCCAAGGTGATTTGAATGGAAAGGGTGCCTCCCACATATTTGGAACTCATATTCCCAAGCTGAGGTTCCAATGCACCTTTTGCAAGAAGGTTGGGCATACCATTGAGTTTTGCTTTCGCCGTGTGAAGCACGAGCGACGTGTGCGTGCCAAAGCTTTTAAGAAGCCACGTAGCCTTTCTCATGGCACGTGTGATTCTAATGTGGGCACCAAGTTGGATGTTGGGGTTGATGCTTCATGCTCTAAGTCCCAAGGGACTTCCCACTTACAAGAGAATGGTGATTCATCCACTCAGACCGTGCCTCTCGATAGGCCTTTGTACCATTGCTCTCACTGTGGGAAGGATGGGCATCAAGAGAGTTTTTGCTACCGCCGGGCAAGGAGAATACGGCGAGGAGGTTCCTCTAGGCCTTTGGTTGTTCATAGCCCTTCTCATGGCATGAACACTTGTGAGCCTAAGAAGGCGCGATTTGTGGACGGGTTTTATGACACTCTTTCTAGTGAGTTAGGCCATGCTCGTGGACATGCTTCTAGTGTTTCTTGTGTTGGTCCGCGACATGCTTCCCGTGGTGCTTGTGTTGGTTCTTCTCCTACGACCCCGAAGGATCTTTGCCTTTTTGCTTGTGGTAGCACTCGACTTTCCTCGTGAGTGACTTCTTTGAGGCATGGTTCCAAGGGTGTTCGAAAGACTTTTCATTCCAACCGGCATTTGCATCATGCTAACCCACATAATAGGTTGTGTGCACCACTTACCCGTGTGACCAAATCTTGGATTCCCAAGTACGTGCTTGCTAACCCTTTGGGATCCAAAGCTCGGTCTTTCTCGTCTCCTTGTGTGTAGGTATGGAGACGCGGTTGGAGAACATGAGCTCAATGGAGACATGATGGTTCTCCACACTGTTTTGGATGGCTCTTGAAAGCCTTTGTACACATGTATAGTGAGTTTACTTTTCCCCTTGTCCTCTCTTGTATATACTTGTGTCTTGCTTGTGTGAAAACCATGGTAGGCTAGCCACCTTGTTCATGATAGCTTTGTGATCTTGAATATCTATCTTGCTACCTTTGTATGATTTTATGGTGGATGATATTTATGAACATCATGTCATGCTTTATGGTTGATTGCTCGGATATGTCATGTTGTTCATCCATATCATTTTTGTCTAGCTCAATGGTACCTTTCTTGTTAGCATGTTTGTCCCTCATGTCTATCTTGTCATGCTAGCTTTGTAATATATGTTGGTGGATGATCCATGTGATCTTGTATCATGCCTTTGTTTAGTTCTTGTATATTGTTTGGCATGTTACTCTTTGGTATCATTTTGGTTTAGTGTTGTACCTTGTTGACATACTTGCTTTCCCATGCTTATTCACATTTGTGGAATCATGTTACAATTCTCTATTTATGTTAATTGATATTGTCAATGCATTGTGTAGCATGTTGTGAGCTTTCCTTGGAGTTTTGGGCTTGTCTTGTCTTCGAGTTGTGTTGTTGTTCCTCTTTTCGGTTGGTCTTAGAGTTTTCCTTGCTCTTTCTTTTCCTAGCTTTTGCTTTGTTGGTTGTCCTTGGTTGAGGGGGAGCTTGGCTTCTTTTGATAGGGAATTTGATTCCAAGAAGGGTTGTGGCTTTTTGGGCAGTCTTTGTGATCCTTCAATTGGTATTCCTTCTATGATATTCAATTGGGATCTTTGCGGTTTTGCAATTGGTATTTTTTCTCTGGAACTCAATTGGTACTTCTTCTCTCGCTTGGAGCGATTCTTAGTTGGTGTGTTCCCTCGTGAGCTTTATTGGTGTTAAGTCAAGTTCCTTGTCTCCCTATGCATTCTACATTGCATTTGTATCATATATCATGATGTATAGACTTTGGTAGGTTTGACATTTGTATCTCGCATTCTGTCATATATCATGTTCCTTTTGATGTACATATCTACCTGTGTTGCATTTGTATCATATTGCATTTTAGGATTATGAGCTTCTTCCATATGCCTCATTTGAGTTTCTTTGGCTACTTGTGAGATATTGGTCATGTGTGTGGAGAAATGGCTATGTGAGACTATGCTCTTGGAATATTTGAGATATATGTGTTGTGAGATAGCCTTTTTGAATCAAATGTTAATCTTGACTAAATTTGATGAAATGTGCTCCACTCATGTATAATAGTATATCCATGTCACTTTTTGGTCTAAATGTGCCTTTCATGCTTAGATTGTGCTTGGATGTCTCTTTCTTGCATTTGGGCCAAAGGCCGATATCATTGTGAATGTTTAGCCTATGTTGCATTCATGGAGGAGCATAAGCTTCTTTTTGCCGCAAAGGCACTTCATGTACCATGAAATGATTTAATCTTGAAAAGAAGTGTGTAATGCTTGAAAAATGCTCCATCCATCATGTCTATGCTTAAAATGTCTTATCTTTCACATATGGGTGCAAAACATGTTGCATGATGTTCACCAGTGGAGAAGTCTCCCCGAAGTGGACACATGGCTCATGAGCTTTGACATGACATGCTTTGCTTTATGGGTGTTTGCCATGATCTTTTGCTGAGAATTTGATATCCTTGTATGATCTTTGAATGGTATGCATGTTTGTGGCTCAAGTGTGACATGGATAGGCTTTTACATGTGAAGCGAGCCTTCTTTTGGTAAAACTGCTTAAATCTGAAAATTTTGCTTTGTCACATGCTTGTATTTTCATATATTACTTGTGGCAATGCTTTGACTATGCTATGATTCATATGTGTGATCTTTGTCTCATTTTTAGCCTTTGACACTAGATTTGGCCTATTTGAGAAGCTCATGTAGATGTTTATATGCTTTGTCTTACATTCCTGCTTTTTCACCTTGATTCATACATTGTCAACAAGGGGGAGAAGAGGTGAGCTTAATGAAAAATTCAGAAAACTGCATTTAAAATTTGGGAGTTTGCTCCACATGTTCAGGGGGAGCTTGCATTTGTGTAGGGGGAGCTTTGGTGAGTCTCCTTTGTTTGCCTGAGTTGTGCTTTGGTGGTTGCTTTTTGCTCTATCACGTGTGTTTAGGGTGAGCTTTGTATGCTCTTTGTCCCTAGTGCATGTGTTTAGGGGGAGCTTGTGAGCTTGGTGTGCTCTTTTCTCTATCTCATGAGTTTAGGCTGAGCTTTGTATGCTCTTTGGTCCTAGTTCATGTGTTTAGGGGGAGCTTGTGATTTTTGTGCTCTTGTGCCGGTGGTGTTGAGCCCCTTTGCCTCTTCTTGAGGAGCCGGCGGTTGACTTGTGTTTTCGATTATTCCATGATCGGTGTTGAGCCCTTTGTGCCTCTTCTTGAGGGGTCATACATTCTTGTCTCGGTTGTGTCGAGCCGTTGCCCATGTCTTTCGGGACCGAGACATTGAGTTGGCCTTTGTGGTTTCTCTCATGCCAAGTGACCTTGTTCTTTGCTCTTGTGTGGTTTTCTTTCACTTGGATGAGTTGTTCGGCCTTTGCCCTCTCAAACCATTTCTTTGTGCTCACTTGTTGTCAATCCGCTCCTCAAGGGGGAGAAATTTGGAAAATCAAGTTGATATGAACCTTGATTTGATGGTGATGAGCGGTTGACAAGTGTTTTGGTAAGAGTTTTATGGCACTTTGTGTTGAGCATTTTGGTTTGATGGTTTTTAGGGATTGCATGTTGGTAGTGTGTCTCTTCGTTTGCGCTTAGCCTTTGTGCTTGCTTTGGTTTCGAGAGGAATTTGTCAGAGCATGTTTTTATCCCTTCTCACTTCAAGTGGCCTTTTGTTTGCTTTTTATTGACTTTGTGGCGCTTGAATGAGTTCTTATTTGCTTTTTGACCTTCTTTTGTCAATACACTCATCAAGGGGGAGATTGAGGAACCAAGTTGAGAAGTACCTTGGTCCGTGTGTGATGAGTGATTGACCGGATGGTTTGAAGCTTTGTGTGTGTAGTGTTGAGTTGTGTTGTGTGTGTTTTATTTTGTGTATTTACCTTATTGTTTATGTGGTGTGTTGTCAATGCACTCGTGAGGAGTGGTTGACAACGTTGTGTGGACCGACTCTTGGCCTAGTATTGCGGGTGTTGGTTGTGGCTTGGTTTGCGTTGGTGCGAGGTGAAGAACGGCGCGAAAGGTCTTAGCCTTGCGGGGCCTCCGAGGAGTGGAGAGACAAGTAGGCTTGGTTCGAGGGACCCGGTGGCCGACGGGATCAAGTGCGAGCCGCATGGTGCAAGAAGAGCAAGACGAAGTCATGGACATGGAGCCGGTGCATCGGTGGTGGCCAAGTCAAGGAACGAGGCAAGACTGAGTAGACCGTCCGGGCGCTGGAGGTGAAAGGATTGGCGGGCTCGACGCTTGGTGTGGTGAGGCCGGGCCGTGTACGCGGGGTTTGGTGGTTTGGCCACAAAACCATCGGAGGAGGGTTTCTCGGTTTCGGCCTAAAAACCGAGCCCGAGGGCCTGACGTGACGGAGACGGTATCCGGGTGCGTCGGGAAGCTTCGAGGCGGGCGACACGCGGCATGATCGAGGTGCTTGCGTCGGGAGGACGTGAAGGCCTGATGGATGCGCGGCCGTCCGATGGTGAACTTCATGTGTTCACCAAAACGCCCCTGTGAGGGCTTGTGTTGTACTCTTAGTGTAGGGGCACTTCGGTCTTTTTCGGAGGGCCTATATATAGGAGGAGGGGGCTGAATTTTCAGCCAACTCTTGGGCTAGAGGCTGCTGTACTCTTTCATTTTGGAGTGCTTTGGGAGAGAGGGAGAGAGGGGAGAGTGGCTCTTTGATTGGAGCTTTTTGCCATCTTAGATTTGGTTTCTAGGAGTGGCTTGTAATCGATTGGACAAGATATTCATAGTGATTTCATCCTCTAAATCTTGTGCCAATCTTTCTATTCCCGAATTTCTTTTATTGCCTTTTCGGAGCTCTTTTTGTGCTATTTTCGTGCTTGTTTTTGGTGTCTTTGTTCTTGGTGTGATTCCGCGGATTTGAGTGGGTTTCTCCCCGGATTTCTTTGAGGGAAACATGGATGGATGTCTAGTGCATCTTTGTGATTGATCTTGTGCCCTCAAACGCCGGGAAACCACTTCGATTCAAGGATTTTCGTTCGGTGCTCTAGCTTTTGGTGGTGTTCAAAGGCTCCGCGATTCCCGATGATTTAGGGAGTTAGGAGACGAAATTTTTGGGGTATAGCATCCTTGGTTGATGCTTTACATGTCCCCAAACTCTTGTCTCAACAGCTTCTATCGTTAGGGAGATCCGGTGATGGATTGGGAGTGTTGACTTTTGGGGTCGAGCGCGTTTTCGGTTCGTTCGTGCACGGCGGACGGTCCGCGAGGGCCAGGCGGACGGTCTGCGTATACAGTGTTCTTCGCGTGTTCTTCGTGTTCTTGCTCGGCTTTGCTTTCGATCCGATTTTGTTTTGGTTTTTCGTTGCAGCCGGTTTGCGGACGGTCCGAGCTCCAGTAGCGGACGGTCCGTGGCCCTCGCGGACGGTCCGCCCGGTCTTAGCGGACGGTCCGTTTTTCTCGGGTCGGTTCTGGTGGTTCTGTTCGCTTTAACGGACGGTCCGCGGCTCAGGCCGGACGATCCGCGGCAAGGGTGCGGACGGTCGCCCGCGTACCTCGTTGGACGGTCCGCGCGGCCATCGCGGACGATCCGCCCCGCCCCGGCCGGACGGTCCGCCGAGCACTCGGCGCTTTGCTCTTTGGTTCGATTCCTCCCTCCTTCTTTCGTGCTTCCGCGTGTGCTTCAAGGAATCGTTCCTAGGACTTGAGGTTGATCCATAACCTTGTTGTTTTGGCGATTGATGTGTGATTTGTTCCATCGCTTGTGCGTGACCGGGTTCTTTGAGAAGAATTTTTATTGGCTCCTATTCACTCCCCCCCCCCTCTCTAGTCGCCATCCGATCCTTCACTCTAGCAGTGGTCTACTAAGAGACCACACTCCAAGATCCAGCCTGCACGGCTACCTACGGATCTACGATCCAGCCTACACGGCTACTTACGGATCTACTGCTGTAAGCGGCTACCCGCTCTAGCACTACTCGGTACCGTAAGCGGCCTCCGGTCCAAGCGACTACTCGTAACTACGGCCCTGGCCATCCAGGTGTACTTCTTCAGTAATAAAGTTTGATCGTTCATCAACTTCTTTACTGTCTACTCCCTACAACGGGACCACTACTGTCGAGTACGACTACTCGGATCCACTCCACGATGGGGGCTCCGCACTCTGAGATCGCGAATACGAGTACTCATTGCTGGAAATTTTCTTTCATTGATACTTAAGCAATTCATTACAATTATTTTTTGTACAACCTTGGCTACTAGCTATCTATTACAGGGCTACTGGAGATTAAGCTTCTCAGCTACTTGCTCCGTGATGGGAGCCATCTGCTCCAGCAGCTCCGCATACTGCTCATCAGTACAGTTGGCGGCTACCCCGCCGGTGACTACTTCCACTGGGGCCTTCGGGAAGTACGACTTCATGAAGGCCAAGACCTGCCTCAGGATCGATCTCGCCATGTGCTTCACATAGGCCGCCAGCCGGCTTGGAGCTTCCTTGAGGCGATCCACCAGTGGAGCAATCTTGGGGCCGCCCGGGTGTGGCCCCAGGAGCCTTGCGATTGGCAGTGCGGCTTCCTCAAGCTCCTTCAGTTGGGCCCGCAGCGCCTCGCAGTCTTCATTCAACTTCTGCAAGGATTTGTAGCAGTTGACGAGATCGTGGTCGGATGCAATCCGAGCTCCATGTTCTTCTCGCACTCGAAGGCAAGTTCTTTGTAGTCGAGCTCGAGTACTGGCGGCGCTTCTTGCTCCCGGTAGAAGAGATTCTTCATGCTCGTCTCCGAGGACTTCAGCTGCTCCACCTGGCCCTCAAGCTCTGCAACACAGCAACAGTACATCGGGTTAGATTACTTCTCGACCTCCAACAACTACCCGACAAGCCCAGCGGCGTACCTTTGTTCTTGTTGCGGAGGCCCTTATTCTTTCGCACCAAGTCGTCGCCCTTCGCCAGCAACTCTTGGATATCATTGTGATACTTGGCGAAGGCGGCGTCGAGCTTCGACTGCATGGCAGCCGCGTGCTTCCGCGACTTCACAAGTTGCTCTTCCAGCGCCTCAGCCCGGAGCACCGCGTCACCATAGCCTTGCAGCATGTTGGACTTGTCGCGGGACCTCTCCGCAACGTCCTGCATACACAACTCAAGTCACACGAGTACTCAATGTTGACGGTTAATAATTGTATCAAAGTTCGTTCGTGACTCGCAAGCGTACAAGTCTCCCGTCGTAGTCAAGGGACCCTTCTTCCCTCGAGTGGTGAACCCAAGGTATCGAATCCGTGGAACAAATGTGTGACGCAAGAGTTGATCTAGTAAAGCCAAGTAACTTCAATCTTTGGTAAAAGAGAAACCCTAATGCATCTAGATAAGAGCACAAAACAAAGATAAATCTAATCTACTAAAGACCGGAGAAAACAAAGTAAGATTGGGTAGATAAACCGATCTAGAGGGATCGGGGGTAAGCCTTTTGTTGAAGTTCCAAGCAAGAGAAGAAGTAGCAAATCGAATCTTAATAGAAGCCTCTTTAAATCGTGGTTTCCCGTCCAAATCCGAAAACATCCGCCTTTCGAGACCCCCGTTCGTCACAACGTATCCCTATTCATGCGGGGAGCTTAGGGCGAGTCAAAAGACAAGTCGAGATTCTTTCGGAGGATCCGCGTGTACCTCTAGCCACCGCGGCTACAAGAACACCCTATGTAATCTATCGCGCGAATAGAATTGGAATAAGCAAACCGATCGAAAAACGAAATCTTCGAGGAAACACTTGATCGCTAAGAATAGATTGAACTTGATAATTCAACTATGACAATGATACATACATAAGATCACCACCGGATCCTTCCTTAATCTTGCTTCTAGCTCCGGGAACTCCGACGTGGTCTTCCATGCAAGGTTCCCACGTCGTCTAGGGAAACCCTAGTCAACTAGCTCGACCCTCTCCTCTCCGAGATGGTGTCCCTCTCTTCTCTGCTCCTCGGCGGCCGATGACGAATTCTTCTCCGCGTGGCTCTCGGTCAGGGGACTATAAATAGCCCGATTGGCGGCTAGGGTAAAGGAGGACGGATTTGGACCAAAAATGGGCCTGGGCCGACTGGACTGGGCCGGCCGGCCTGGGCCCATTTAGGCCCAGCCCGTGGGCTCCTTTGCCCGAGGTCGGTTCCCTTGCTTCCTGGATGTTTCCCCCTTCTGCATGTAGGTCCATGTCGTCGGTTTCTCTCCGAATTGGACTCAACTCCTTGTCTTGCAAGATTCGAAAGACTTTTCCGGTCGTGTCCCCGGAGTCCGTCGTCTTCTCGGATCAAGTCCCCGGCTTCTTGGAGTTAATTTTGCTTCATTGCATGACTTGTTCGGGGCTTCAAGGTCTTGTCATGAGGTGCTTGATGAACTAATCCCGAAAGTCTTGCATTCAACACTAAATCCCCGCATAAACATCAAACTCCAAAACCGACATGCACACGTGAACTTGTTATACCACGGGGGTTAGTACCAATGGATAAGGTATAAAACTCATGCCAACACCGAAGGTAAACTCATGGCTAGGTTGACGGATTTTCACCGTCAACATCTCCCCCATGCTTAAACCTTGCTCGTCCTCGAGTAAGCCTTCGATGGATATCATCATTGCCAAACAATGTTTAAACTTTGCACTTGATCACACATGAGAAAACATAATGCTCTCAAAATTTTAATTCATTAAAGTTCCATAATGTACTAGCCTTCATCTCTACGGAGGGTAGATTCTTTTTAAGCTCATCCCACAAGTATTAACATGCTCACAAAGTTTTAAATAGATCTCAGAATTTTTGAAATGAAGATCGAGATAAAGAAAAACTAAACCAAATTCACAAATTTAAATCATCTCATGTATCGCTCATAAACTCTCATCTCACTTGTCTCTCAAGCCTATATATTCTACTCCTTTCCCTCTCATATATATGTGGTAGGCTTTATATGGAGCTTTGGGAAAGTTTAGTCCTAACAAGGTTTTATAAATGAGGTGTTGTCAAAACAAGACAAGCTTCTCATGGTCTTACCGAGACTCGTCAAAAAGGTCATTGGAAAATAATGTTAATCAAGGAGGGGAAAGAGAAAAATACACACACTTTTAGATGAGTGGACATGTGCAAATGGCAAAGAGTGATCCCGAGGCACAAAGGAAGTCCTCGTTATCGGATTGCACATGGTTGGAAAAATGAGAATGGATCTTTTTAACTTGAAGCCTTGAATGCACTTTTAGAGAGCCGGGGAGTTTACTTTACGCACATATATTTTTTCTCTTTCTCATATTTCTCATTCTTTTCTTTCTTTCATTCATTCATTTTTTTCTTGTCATATATTCACCATGACTTTCACAACGAAGTTTTGATTTTTTATACCTTGAAAGTCATGAGTATCACTGGATTTTTTTTTCTTTCATCATTTTTTTTAAAATATTCCCCTTTGAACTCTAAAACTGCACCGTACCTACCTCCTCCCCCATGCTTAGACGTTGCTCGTCCTCGAGCAAAGAGGCGAAAAATAAGGTAGGTACCGGAATATTTTTCCTTGGAGAGATACTTCAAATCTTCAACGTTGGCACCGTCTTGCGATCTTCCTTAAATTGATGATCCATTCTCAACGATAGGTTGTGGTCAAGGAGGTAATCACAAAAAGATGATATTTGGTTTAAGGGTGGATATCCGGCGAAGTTTGTGAGATCACCGATGCGGGGATACACAATGCACGGATAAAAGGCTAGCGAAAAGATAGATACGCAAAAATGGAATGACCAGCTTCTTAGTCTCGGGCCAGAGAAATCATGGCCTGCAATAACGCACTCAAAAATAAATCTTGTACACTAAGGTTTATGCACTCAAATATATATAAGGCTTTGGATAGGTTGAGCAACACACAAGCGATATTTGTGACAAGGTTAGCAATATTTTTGAGCATAAAAGATATCTTTAATCTATTCATAACTTGAGAGCACATAAAACACTATGGGTCTTTATTTTAATCATAACCTCCGCTGAAAATTAAGCTAGTATTTAAATAAATTCAGATTTGTATTTTTAAGAGAGCACTAGCTTAAACATGCATAAATCAACTACAAAGATGAACAAAGCTGCAATTTTAATCATATATCATCAAGGCACGAATTTTGTAACTTTTCCAATGATATAATCAAGGTGGTGTCTTTATTAATGATGACATCAAGTTGAAATACAAACTGAAAATAAACTAACATGCTTGCTGAAATTTAAATAAAAACAGAAAATACTACGCAAACACACATAAGCAAAAGCTGAAAATTACAGAGAAAAAGAAAAGAAAAGAAAACTAAAGTTCCTAAATCTTCTAGTCCTCCGCCGATGGTTGATGTTGATGATCTTGATAATAATACCCTTGCTCATAATATGATTGGACATTCCCTCCGACGAATTGATTTGGCTCCACAAGGTGAAGGCGTCCAAGTTCAAAGGCAATATTTGCATTGCCTTCACCGAGTTGAGCTGCGTTAGCTTGGATGGCTGCGATGTTTTGAGCATTTCTTGCAGCATACCCTCCAATTATGGCCATGCTTTGTTGTGGTTGGGGATGATGAGCGTAGGACTCCGCGAAGTTAGCGTTGGGCACAACATAATTTTGTGGGGGTACCGGTGCACCACCCCCCCATGCTTGCTCTTGTGGCCCTCCGTAATAACTTGGCGGAGGAGGGACCCCGCCGAACGGTTGCACATTGGGTTGTGCTCCACTCGCTTGTGCGGAGGATGTTCCCTCCTCTACGATTCTTCCTCTCTTATTCTTCCTTGCAGGGACAAGTAGTCCCTCTTCCAACCAATCTTCTCTCCCTTCATTGAAAAGCCTAAGCCTCTCATTGGGAAGGGGTAGGTTCACTATGGCCAACCGATAACCTCCTCTCTCATCTCCACTAATGTATTTGCCTTGCCGCAAATATTCAATGCCGAGAGAGGTACCTCGCAAAAGGTGGTCGGGGTTTCTTGCGATCCCCGGCCGCAAGGAAAAGGCCAACATGGAGAGGTAACACCCCGAACCAATATTACCCGCCCCCGATGTTGCTTCACAACACCAATGGTTGATCGAGGGTAAGAGGGGTCTATTGGCTGCCTGGCAATTAAAGCCGAGTATAGCCAATTCAACTCCGTGTCGGTCACCTTTGTTTCCTTCATCCTCCCCAATACCCTCTTGCACATCCAAGAGTGAAATATATGGATAATGGGGTTGCGGATGCAATTGCGTTGTTGATGGGCTTCTCCGGAGATCATGTTTCAAAATCCCGCTAACATGCCGGGTGGCACGTCAACTTTCTCCGGAGCTCCCTTGTGGAATCCA
Organism: Cenchrus americanus; assembly: GCA_947561735.1. Taxonomy (NCBI): domain Eukaryota; kingdom Viridiplantae; phylum Streptophyta; class Magnoliopsida; order Poales; family Poaceae; genus Cenchrus; species Cenchrus americanus. Next base: position 251,452,923 of record OX387239.1, on the reverse strand, counting down.
AGCAGCTCCCTAACATGCTCATAGGGAACCTCTTGTTGGACTCCCTCCAAACGGAGTGACAAGCTTTGCACCCCATCATCATCAACGATGGGTGCAATAGTCATCAAAATTTCCAAGGCGAACCCCAAATGGGTGTCCACCGATACTCCGTTGGAGAACTGCACCCATCCGAGGTGCCCCAACATATAGTATATGTCAGTGCCAAAACCCAAGGTGTAGAGTGCTTGGTCGTCGAACTCGACGTTGGGCACAAGCCTCTTCTCAAGATTATAGAGCCTCTCCTCCTCCTCCGCCGACAAGATGATGAAGCCGTACGAAGAGTATGTCGGGGTGTAAGGAGGTGGCGCGGTTGAGCGAGTCGATCGTCGTGGTGGCGCGGGCTGCTCCTCCGTGTGCCCACGAGGTTCGGTAAACCTCATGGAAGTGCTTCTTGCAGCCCTCATACCACCAAGGAGGAGAGCATCGTTCCTCCTCGGTGGTGCCGTATCCGTGTCCATGCTCCGGGGAGACTCGGAAACCGAGTGCCTCCTCGAAGACGTGGTTGATGACGGCTTGGATGACGACGAACTCTTCTTCTTGGAGAAGAGACTTGTGGTCTTCTTCCACATGATTGCTGCACTCTTTTCTTCAACTAAAACTCCGGTTGCAACCGTAACTAGGCACTTAAACTCTTTGCTTCGGATGTGGACTTTGAGTGGATTAAGGATGTGGATTTTTTCTTGAGCTATCAAGCTTGGGAAGGTTGGCTATGTCTATGGAGGGTTTGAGCACACAAACTTGAACACACAAACAAAGGAAGGAGAGGGAAGCTTGCTCGCGAAAAACGGGAGCCGGGGGGCTCCTTATGTAGGTGAGGCCGGCCGTCCTGGGCCGGCCGGCCGGGTCCTCGGTGCACCTCCCCACCTCGTCTTTCTTCCAAAGACGATCATTTCACCTCTCGCAACTTTCCTGCCCGCGTGCTCCACGAGTTGCACCGCCCAAACGCTCTCGTCCACTCCTTTTATTGGTCCTTCCACTTGATGCTTCATGTTTTGGGTCATGTCCATGCTCCCTAGCTCCACTTGCTTCACATGCCACCATGAAATTCCTGCAAAGTTGATGCTTGCTGCCTACCATGCTTGTCCTTTGCATGTGGAATTGGTGAAAGTTGATGAAAGGGAATCCAATGGTGCATGCATGATCACTAGATTGCCTCCATTAAGGTGTGTTTAAGGTTAAGCACTCCTCTAATTCGAAATTTAAAATATTTTTCAGAGCCATGCAAGAGCTCAAACATAATTTTAGAGAAGTTTTTAAACCATTAAAAACAAATGTAAGTCGAAAATATTTTTCGAGTACGTCGATTTCGGTCTCACCGGTATAGTTCGCCTTCATCGGTTGAGAGCAAACTTTTCCCGGCTTGATCATGGGGGCATAGGTTTAGGTTCTAATTTTGGTTAAATAAGAGAGATTTTGAATAAAACAAAATTAGAATAGGCTTAGAAAAATTCTAATCCTAGAGAAACCAAGGATATAGATTTTTAAAACCAACCAAAAGTTTTGATTTCTAGGTTCACGCGAGTTCTACCACGTGCTGAATTTTTTTATTAACACATAGATATAAGTCGTGGCTCTACTCGTGTGGTTTTAGCATGAAAAATAAGTCAACCTCAGCACCATAATGAGGGTGAAAGGTTGAGTTAGGTTCTGAAATTATTTGGTTGAGGTTTCTCGAAAAGAAAAGAATCAAACAAGCACATAGGAGGGTTCATGCAAAGGGTTTATGATAAAGCAAATATTCAATCAAAAATTATGTCTCTAATATTGTTCAACCACTTCTAAGTCTAATGTCTTTGCGTAATAAAACTCAAAAACTAAATTATAAAAAAAACTCGAAAAACCTGGAATCGGGTTGTCCTCCCGGTAGCTTATTCTTGACTTGACGAAACGGGTTGCCTCCCGCCTAGCGCTTCGTTTATAGTCCATGGCTAGACTTCTTCACTTGATTTCTCCGATCAACGCTCTTTGCGGGCGTTGCAATCTTGGGTACCCACTTTGGCTTAGTCAATTTTTTTTGATCTTCACGAGTCAGGCTTTGTCCTTGGTCTTGACGGATGCAACAACTTCCTTGTGGCTCGGCATCTCGAACTCCGGTCCTTCGGTCGTGATCTTCATGGTCTCTAATGTGATCCTTCATCTCTCCCGAATGAGCTTGAGTAGCCTTCGCCGTCTTGGGACCTTAGAGTTGTCTCGGATATTCTTCTTCGTTACCCATCGGGCGCCCGGCAAGTTGTCCCACTTGCGTCTAGCATCTTCATCACGATGAACACTTCACATATAGAGATTCCGACCTCCGTCACCTTGCCATCTAAATTCTTCAATATTTTCTCCATAGCCTCGAACTTAGTGACGGCGTCCTAGGACATGGTCGTACTCCACACACTCCTTGCATGAGGATCTTGCTTCGGCGGCCTTTAGGTGTTGAGCTTCTTTCTCTATCTCCATCTTCTCCATCCTCCTCTTGATCTTGAACGGCCTTCCGGCGTCTTGACTTGGAGGTGGTGATTCCCTTGGAGATTTCGACGGTCCTTCGACTTCAACTTTTGAATCTAGGGTTTCCACTCCTTTAGCTTGTGTTGCATGTCACCTTTGCCCCGTAAAGTTTTCCCGGATCATCCACAAAAAAGTTTGGGTTTCTTGGAGAGGTAGCCAACCATCTCCGGTTAGGGTTAGCAATAAACAAAGTATGCAAAAACTAGAAAGTAAAAATAAATCTATGAAAACTAGGGTTAGACAAACTAGATTAGATGTATTTTGAGGATGATCAAAGTTTAGTAGATGCAAAAAGAAAAACAAAAAGAAAACTGAAAATTACAAAAAGGCAATAAAAAACCAAATCTTGATCACTTGTTCCCCGGCAACGGCGCCAGAAAAAGGGGCTTGTTGACGGTTAATAATTGTATCAAAGTTCGTTCGTGACTCGCAAGCGTACAAGTCTCCCGTCGTAGTCAAGGGACCCTTCTTCCCTCGAGTGGTGAACCCAAGGTATCGAATCCGTGGAACAAATGTGTGACGCAAGAGTTGATCTAGTAAAGCCAAGTAACTTCAATCTTTGGTGAAAGAGAAACCCTAATGCATCTAGATAAGAGCACAAAACAAAGATAAATCTAATATACTAAAGACCGGAGAAAACAAAGTAAGATTGGGTAGATAAACCGATCTAGAGGGATCGGGGTAAGCCTTTTGTTGAAGTTCCAAGCAAGAGAAGAAGTAGCAAATCGAATCTTAATAGAAGCCTCTTTAAATCGTGGTTTCCCGTCCAAATCCGAAAACATCCGCCTTTCGAGACCCCGTTCTGTCACAACGTATCCCTATTCATGCGGGGAGCTTAGGGGCGAGTCAAAAGACAAGTCGAGATTCTTTCGGAGGATCCGGCGTGTACCTCTAGCCACCGCGGCTACAAGAACACCCTATGTAATCTATCGCGCGAATAGAATTGGAATAAGCAAAGCCGATCGAAAAACGAAATCTTCGAGGAAACACTTGATCGCTAAGAAAAGATTCAACTTGATAATTCAACTATGACAATGATACATACACAAGATCACCACCGGGATCCTTCCTTGATCTTGCTTCTAGCTCCGGGGACTCCGACGTGGTCTTCCATGCAAGGTTCCCACGTCGGCTAGGGAAACCCTAGTCAACTAGCTCGACCCTCTCCTCTCCGAGATGGTGTCCCTCTCTTCTCTGCTCCTCGGCGGCCGATGACGAATTCTTCTCCGCGTGGCTCTCGGTCAGGGGACTATAAATAGCCCGATTGGCGGCTAGGGTAAAGGAGGACGGATTTGGGCCAAAAATGGGCCTGGGCCAACCGGATCGGGGCCGGCCGGCCCGGGGCCCATTTAGGCCCGGCCCGTGGGCTCCTTTGCCCGAGGTCGGTTCCCTTGCTTCCCGGATGTTTCCCCCTTCGCATGTAGGTCCATGTCGTCGGTTTCTCTCCGAATTGGACTCAACTCCTTGTCTTGCAAGATTCGGCACTTTTCCGGTCGGGTCCCCGGAGTCCGTCGTCTTCTCGGATCAAGTCCCCGGCTTCTTGGAGTTAATTTTGCTTCATTGCATGACTTGTTCAGGGCTTCAAGGTCTTGTCATGAGGTGCTTGATGAACTAATCCCGAAAGTCTTGCATTCAACACTAAATCCCTGCATAAACATCAAACTCCAAAACCGACATGCACACGTGAACTTGTTATACCACGGGGGTTAGTACCAATGGATAAGGTATAAAACTCATGCCAACACCGAAGGTAAACTCATGGCTAGGTTGACGGATTTTCACCATCAACACTCAACGACAGAGGATTGGCTACTCAGAAGCTACGGCTACTTACCTTCATCCACTGCTCGGCCTGACGGATCGCCTCCAGATGCTTGGCCACCGTCGCCGGCTCGACAAGATCGTCCGCGAGCAGCTCTATCCCGCCCTGACTATTCGTGGTGGCCTCCGTCATCGGCGCAGAGCGGATGGGCTCTGCATCCTGGATCTCTGGGGAGCGGATAGCCACCTCCAGAGCGACCTCTGGCGACGTGGTGACCTCCTCTCCTCTGGCCCTCATGGCGGCCTCCTCGACGACTTGTTCCATGGGCTCGGGGGCTCCTCCCGCAGCCTCCGGGACCTCTGGTGTCGACTTCTGCATTGGCACCCCCGCAGGGATGTCACTACCTTCAGCCTCAGCACCTGTCAAGGAGAAGACAAGTGTATCAGCGACTACGACTACTCCTCGAGGAGCTCTATAGCTTCAGAAGAGTACTCACCTTCGATTATGCTGGCCTCCGGCAACGGCGCTTCGATAGCCGGCGGCTCGGGCACCGCCTGGGAAGCCGGAGCGGACTCCTCGGCGGGCGGCGCGACTTCTTTCGCCACCGCTGAAGAGGGTTCATCCCCTTCCCAGGACAGATCCGTCGATTTTCTGTAGAAGCACACACAATTGGTCGTCAGTCAACCTCGACTACTACAACAAGTATTACTCGGGAAGATGCGGTACTTACAAGTTTGACCGGACTATCGTCACGGCCGGGGCACCGAGGATGCTGGCAATGTCTACTAGTCCACCCTCGGCGGGCGCCTCCTCCTGCGCCCCTGCGGCTACCGCCTCCTTTGCAAAGCAACGGTGGCGGCGCGGTGCCCTCCCCGCGCTCCCCGTAGTCACCACCTCTTCAACGGCGGCGGCTACGGGCTCCGTGCTCCCCTGTGGAGCAGGGGGCTGGCGCTCCAACTGCGCCAAGAGCTCCTCGACAGTGGGGGCTGGACTACGACTTCCGGCCGTCTCCCCCACTGTGTCCCATACGCCTTCGTCGCCCTCCTCGACGGGCTCCGCGGGCGGCACCTCCTGCATACAAGGAAGACTACCCATCAGCAAGGATATTCACACGATGGGTACTCGACTACTCTAGTCAAGACATCTTACCTCCTGAGGCGTGGTCTCCGAGACCTTGAGCTTCTTTGTCACCCGCTTGCGGGCGGGGTTGCGCGGCTTCCGTGGCGGCGCAGCCAGGCTAGCCTCCAGGCTAGTCGGGGGGTCTTGCACCAGAGGCACATGAGGTAAGCCTGGACGACTAAACCTCGACCGCAACTGAAAGCGGTCCTGCAACGTCTCGTCGTCATCGTCGGAGGTGTCCTCCACGATGACGGTGTCATCGCCTTCGCCGACTTCTCGCCGCTCTTTTGCCTTCCCTTCCTTCGGGATCTCGATCCCACTCGGGGGCGGCTGCGGCTCGGAGATGAACTTTTTCAAGTCATCCTGCAAGATACGAAGACATCAGCACGTCTACTCCAAGCAAGGACTACTCGACTAGGAGAGTACGACTACTCACCTCCTTTGGCGGACGCACAGCGGAGTACTCCTGGACAGGGCACGCCTGGCAGCCTCTCGATGATGTCGCTGTCGTCCAGCTCGCCTCCGGGCATCCGCGACGTGTCATCGTCGCCGGTGTACTCGAAGCCCAAGGTGTCTCGAGCCATCAATGGTTGCACCCTCCGCTTCATGAAACTGAAGGCCATGTGCTCGGCCCTCAGTCCCGCTTCCCTGAGCACCTTGATGCGTGCCAGCAGCTCGGGAGCTGGATTCCTTCCTGCATGGTGGGCTCCGTGTTCCAGCACTCGCGGTGCCTGGGCTGCCGTCCGCTCGGCTTCGGCAGGCCGGGGTGGTGGTTCGTGATGTAGAACCACCTCGTCTTCCAGTCAGTGTTAGAGTCAACAAGCTTGTACGCCAGGTACTGCTCCACTGCGTCTTCTCTCAACTGGATGCCGGCTCCTCCGACTACTCTTGGGTTGGTGGCGCTTGGCTGCGGCTTGACCCGGAAAAACTTCCGGAAAAGGATCTAGTGCGGCTTGATCCCAAGGAAGGTCTCGCAGAAGTGCATGAAGACCGCGGCATGGAAGATACCGTTGGGGTTCAGATTCAGGTACTCGACTCCATAGTACCCGAGGAGACCCTTGAAGAAATCGCTGGCCAGGTGTCGGTGCGGAATGTGGTCCTGACACTAACCAGTAATAAGCGCCGAGGTCTATCCCTCAATGGTCGATGCTAAGCAATAGAAGACACAGAGTTTATCCTGGTTCCGGCCGGGGGGGCCGTACGTCCAGCAGTGGTGTGCTCAAGGCACTATATTGCTCAGCACCGGGGGTGCCTGTAGTGGGGCTGCTACAAGCAAGGAGGGAGAGGAAGCGTGGCTTCCAAGTCCCTGGCGTAGTGGCTGAAGATGTTGTGGGAGAATTGGAGAGCAAGTACGTGGCGCAGCCTGTCTCGTGTTGTGTTGTGTCGTGTCTCTGTGTTCCGTCCTCTGTCTCCGTCCCCTGCGGCAGGGGGGGTCGTCCTCCTTTTATAGACCAAGGAGAGAGCGAATCACATGCGTGTCGCGCTATTAGCTATGTGAGGGAGTGTGATGTGCTATGCGGTAGAGTAGGCGGCCGCCCGGACGATCCTTGCAGCGATCCAACCATCATGGCGTATCTTGTACCCGAACAGTGGCGGCCTCGAGGGTAGAAGGGCAGCGGATGGCTGTGATATCTTCAGACGGGCTCGAGGGAGTTGCTGATGTCGGTCCGTACGAGGCACAGTGGTGGGTAAGGCGGCGTCTCATTCCCACACGATCCACAGTGCTAGAGTTGTTGCCACGGGCGCCCGCGTGTGGTTCGTACGCGCGGGGGTGGCGGCCATGCCGTTAACGAAGGGCGGGGGATGGCGTCCCACCCGCCTAGCGCCTCCACCCAACCCCGCAAGATCACAAGAAAGCAAGTCGAGGGTGCGGCCGGCCCCCTTCGAGGGCTCGGCGCGTTAGCCGTCTCCGGAGCGGCGCGGCGCGGCGTCACGGGACTGGCACCGGCCACGCTGCACAGTTCCTCCCACAGTGGCGGGGATGGGCTCCCTCCTAGGGAGTTGGTGCGGCGGCACGGGGCGCGAGCCCCAGATGCATGATGGCGCCGCCCCGCCGCTGTCAGGGCATTAAATGCCCGCGTACGGGAGCAGGCGCGCGCGTGCGGAGTGCCCTCGAGTGAGGCAGACCTCGTTCGAGGGCGGAGCGGACCCTCGAGCGAGGCGGAGCCTGTTCGAGGTAAGTGCACCCCCTCGAGCGGGATGGAGTCCGCCCAAGGGAGGCGTGCACCCTCGAGCGAGGCGAAGCCTGCTCGAGGGGATCTTCGAGTGGGCCGCCTTGGTGGACTGTTGGGGCCTCCGCGTCGTGGGCCGTGCCCTGCATGGTTAGGTGAGGCGTATTTGGCTTTGGCTTTGTTGCGGGTTTTAAGTGGGGATTTCCCAGTTGTTTAAGGGGACCCCTAGGGCTGTCCCCGACAGTAGACCCCGAGCATTTGTGGGTTTGCCATTGAGGCTCCCGCAGATGCTGGAACCTACTGATAAGACGTTCTTCCCTCCTGGTCTCGCGAACGCTCTCCGTGGGGCCGCGTCAGCGGACCCGCGGGTCTAGCCCCCGAAGCCCTACAGGAGCGTGGGCGCTCCTGTAGGGGTTAACCGCGAGCGTTGGCCAGAGGGCATGGTACATGTTTCAACCGGCGTCAGCAATGTCTCAGCCGGCTTCGGTGACGTACGCGCTGCTGGCACTATCTCCGGCGGGTGCAATCCAGAAGGTGTAGCCGTGCGTCAAGCCCCCGAGCCTGGGCCCATTCGAGGAGATCGGGTAGAGCTTTACGACTTGTTTTTTAACGCGCCCTCGCCGTCCTTCCGCGGGACGGAGGGTGAGGTTTCCGCAACCCCCATCGAGCGGGTCGCGGATTGTGGATTCCTCGTTGAGCTGCTAGCGGGTGATTCGAGTGGACGCCCATGCCCCGTTCGATAAGGGTAGGCTGCGTGGTCCAGAGACACGTCCATTGAAGCGCGTCTGTGGGTTTGCTAGGTGGGGCTTGGTCCCGTTCGCTAGGGACCGAGGGCGCGGAAGCTCTCCCTCGGTGGGATCCTCTGGCTAGCTGCCCTCGCTGGCTCTCGAACACGACATATGGGGCACCCTCGAGCCGACGGGCTCGAGGAACGGCTCGAATGCGGGTGCTTTCGTCGTCCCTAACTCCATGATCTGGGGCGCCTGTTCGAACCCGTCGAGGGTCAGGCTTCGAACCTCTGATCAGTAGGGCCGTGCGGGGTGGCGCCTGGGCGGCCCCGTCTTCGCATCTGCGACCATCGAGGGGCACGGGCGAGCCGGCCCTCGAGGCCCCGATCGGAAAGATGGTGCGGGGGCGGCGACTAAGCGCTCCCCGCCCGGCATCTGCGACCATCGAGGGGCCTGGGCGAGCCAGCCCCCGAGGCGCTGATCAGTAAATACAGCGTGGCATGGGTGCTTGCGGTACTCGTTTTGTTTCGAACAGGCCCCGAGGCGACCTTCTCACGCCTGTACCCTTTCGAGGGTTGAAATTTTCCCGAGTCAGGAGCCCGTGCCGCTCGAGGGTTCTCCTTACCTTGTGAGGAATCGGGCCATTAAATGCTCCACAGCCGAGGCTGTAATGTCGCGTCGCGGGCGCGCTTTTTTAGGTGTTGCAGCCGAGCGCGCGCGTAGTGGGCGGCGTGGGTAGGCGGACGTGACCGCCTGCCACGGTCCCTGCTATTCTTCGCCGTGATGATGACCTGTTCGCGGTGGCGTGGCCGCCGCGGTCGTGGTGGGGCCCCGCCCGTCGGTGAGAGAGAAGATTCCCCTCGCAAGTTAATGCGCGCGGGACGTCCGCTCCGGAGAGCACGCCCACGACTTATAAATCTGAGGGGAGGGAAAAGCGGCGGTTTTTTACCTTAGCGCTTCGCCATTCTCGCCCCCTGCGCTCTCGTCTTCGTTTTGCTCTTGCCACCGCGACCCCTCGCCATTAGAGCTCTTCTTCTTCTTCTTGTCCTCCGCTCCCGGATCCCTTGTCCTTTCTCATGGCGCCGCCTCCGCCCCTCACGATCCTCGACCCGTACGCCTGGGAGCGGTCGACGGTGACCCGGCTGGCCCTCGGCGAGCTGGTCTCCGCCGGCCGCCTGGCGGCGAACGAGGAGGGCCGGCCGGCGGAATGGATCGTGCCGCCAGCGGGGGACCACGCGCCCAACCCGCCGGAAGGCTACGTGGTGAGCTTCATCCGCTTCCATGAGCGCGGCTTCACCGCGCCGGCGAGCCGCTTCATGCGGGCGCTCTGCCACCGCTACGGTGTGGAGTTACACAACTTCGCGCCGAACGCGATTTCGCAGGCGGCCACGTTCGTGGGCGTCTACGAGGGGTATCTAGGGATCCCAGTCAATTGTGAGCTCTGGATACACCTCTTCCGCGCGGAGCCCTTCACGCAGCCGACGACGGAGCAGAGGACCCGCCGCGCAGTGCGCACCGGCGGCATGTCGCTCGCCCCCGCGACGCAGCTTCAAGGACGACTACATCCCCCGCACCATGACGACGAACAACGCCGGCCGGGAGCGGGGGTGGTTCTACCCCGCGCAACGCCGAGCCCGCCCCCCCCCCTACACCGGTCCGGTGTTCCGGAGAAGCCCAACTCCCGGGGCGACGGGGTGTCCATGCCCCAAGACGGAGGCGGCCGGGCTCGCTCCCCGGCCGCCTTGAAGAACCCGGCGACGCGCGGCCGACCGCGGCGGGCGTCCTCGCCTTCCTCCACCACCGTCGGATCGTGCCTCTGATGGAGAGGCCGCTCTGCATCTTCGAGATGACGGAGGTGGCGGACCCCGTCGCGCTGGCGAGGTCGCGGATGCTTCCGACTCCCCTTGAGCGGGTGTACGCGCTCACGCGGGCGCGGAACGCTGTCGACACCCGGATGCTGCGCCTGGACCAGTCCCCGTGGGACCTCGAGATGCTCCCCACCGGCCCGCTGGTGAGTATGGTTCTTGGCCCTTTTTTCGTTCTTGATGTTGCCCCTGGCCCCTGACGCGCCTTTGATGTTCTCGCCTGCAGCTGGTGAGCTTCAGCGCCGCGAAGTCCGTTCCGCCCACCCCTGACTCCCGCGCGCTCGGTCGGGCGGCGCAGCAATGGGAGCGGGAGCGGGCGGCGCGCAAGAGGGAGCGCGTGAGGCGGCACCGCGAGCGCCGCGAGCCGGCGCAGCGAGGAGCACCGCCGCGCGAGCAAGCAGGGGCTCTCCTCTCCGGGACCGAGGAGTATTCGTCCTCGAGGAGGACGAGGAGGAAGAAGCCGGGGGGCGGGACCCTCTCGATAGGTGGGAGCCTCGCTCCCCGTCGCCGGCCGAGCCGGGCCCGGCGGCAAGGGCGGCATCGCTCGGGGCGGGCGCAACGCGCCCGCCGCCGCCAGCAATCAACGACGGGGGCGGTGCGAGCCGCGGAGGTACCGCGCGCGCGCGCGGAGGCGCCAGGAGGCGAGGCGATGGGCGCGTTGGCCGTGCCGGCCTCATCCGCCGAGGCCTCGAGGAAGGGGAAGCGCGCCTTCTTCTCTTCGAGGTAAGGGGCTTGCTCTTCTGCGGGGTCTCGTTTTTTGGCGACCAGGCGTTCTGATTTTTTGCTTGTACTTGCGCAGGATGGTGCCAACCATGCCTCCCCTCGCACCGGCCAAGGTGTTGAGGGCGGACGCGTCCGTTCCCACCCGGCGCGGCGCTCGTCGAGGGCGCCGCGGGCGGGGGCAAGCACGGAGGCGGCGGCGAGAGCCTCGCAGGGCTTGGGCGAGGCCTCGAGGCCTCGGCCGGCGGATCGCCTCGCCGCGGCGCAACCGTTGGTCGGACCGAGGAGCGGCGGGCGCCTGGTCGTGGCGGAGGTGCAGCCGCGGCGGCGGCCGTGGCGGAGGTGCGGCCCGTGGTGGCGGCCGCGATGGAGGCGCGGGTCCGCGGCGGCCGGGCCGCGGCGGACGGCGCAGCGGGCGGTGGTGGCCGAGGAGGGCGGCCGGGCGCCCGTGGTCGCGGAGGCGCGGCCGGAAGCGGTGGCCACGGCACCGCGTCGGGCACCCGCGGCTACGGAGGCGCAAGTGGAGGCGCCGGCAGAGGCGACGCAGGGGCCGGCACCTGCCAGTGGCTCCTGGGCGTTTATGGTGGAGGTCCTGGACGACGACTCCTCGCCGCCTGGGTGGGATCAGTGGGTGAGCTTCCCCACGCTCTCCTCAAAGTCCCAGAAGGGGGCCCTCGTGAGGCGGCGCGACGGCCACATGGTGGCAGGGGGCCGAGGACATGGCGTCGAGGCCTCGTCTTCCCGTGTCGGCCACTCCACCCAGGTGGAGGGGATCGCTGGCGATCCGCCCGCGTTTGCCGACGCGCAGGGGGAGCAGGAGCTGTGGGGGGAGCTCCGCAACCATGGCGCCACGCTCAACCGAGCGTTGAACGAGGCGCTGAGGGTCCATGGCGGCCCTGCGTGGCACGTCTTCCAGGTGGGGCATCGTCGCTTGCTTCTTTCCCTTTCTCTTATTTCCACGCCGATCCTTGCATCGCGGTTCTTACGGGTTTTGACTTGTGGGTGACAGGAGCTTGAGCGCCACGCCCGCGACAAGTACGGCGCCTTCGACCAGATGAACGCCGAGCTCCACCGGCTCCGGGAGCGGTGCGACGCCTTCGAAGCGCTCGCCGACGCCCTCAGGACCCCGGACGGCTGGTTGTCGTACCGGGCCATGGCCCTGCGCGATCAACTCCATGAGAGTGCGAGGTAGGACCCGGCGCGTTCCTCTAGCCTCGAGCGGGTCTGCACAGCCCTCATCGACCGGGATGAGGCGGCCGCGGCGGCGCGCTCGGACTCGGAGAAGATGCGCACGCCGGCGACTAACCGGGAGGCGGAGGTGGCCGGCGTCCGCAACGAGAACCGGGGCTCCGCTCGTCGCTCGAGGGGGGCACAAGCGCGGCCGCCGCCGGGCCGAGGAGCCGGCGCGCGCGCGCGCTCGAGCGAGAGCCAAGGAAGCCGACGACTTGAAGGCCGCCCGGGCGCCAAGGTCGCGGCGCTCGCCGCCTCCGAGGGCCATCTTCTACGGAGCGTACCGCCCGCCAAGGGGCCGAGGGGTGGCTCCGGCGAGAGCAGCCGCCCTTGCCGACGCCCCGGTCGGCGCCGGAGCGAGCAGAGCGCGTCGCTCGCGAGGCGGCGCAGAAGTCTCTGGAGGGCCGAAACGCGGAGCTCTCCAAGGTCGAGGGCGAGCTGATAGTGCTCAGCATCACGAGCGCGAACCAGGAGCTGGCCCTCCAGGAGTAAGGCGAGACCATCAGGGGCCTCGAGCGGGCGGTCGAGGCCGAGCGCCGCGCCCTCGAGGTGGAGAGGAAGAAAGTCGAAGGTGAGCCGCTGCTTGACTCTTGTTTTGTTGGTTTTCTGTTAGAGAGTTCGCACTCCTTTTCTGATTTCTTTCTCGTCTGGCAATTCCAGGCTTGCGCACCGCACTGGGGCACGCGGTCGAGCGGGCCAAGGCGCTGCAGACCTCCTACAACTCCTCCGAGCAGGAGCTGCAGGAGTTGCGCAATGCGGCCCTCGAGACCTGCCGGGTCGTGGAGGAGGGCGAGGCACAGGCCGGTAGCTCGTTGTCCAGCCGCCTGCGCGCCCTTAGCGGCCACGTCGCCGAGCGCATGCGCCGGGCGCTGCATCTTGGCGTCCAGAAGGCCCTCGGGGTGGTGCGGTCCCACTACGAGGTCGACTTCGAGGCGCTGGCAGAGGGTTACGTCGTTCCCGAGGGTGTTGAGGACGAGGCGGCGCTAGAGCGCGTGGACGCGCTGGCCGCCGACGCCGCCGGGACGCTCGCCGAAGCCTTCGAGGAATTCCTCTTCCCGACGCCGCCGATGCCGCCGCTCCTTCCGCCTGAAGACAGCCGGGCGCTAGGCCCGTTTTTTGTTGATGTATCAGTATGCTGGCCGTGCGGCCCTTGTAAATAGACAAGTTATTTTTGCCATAAACATTTGCCAATGTAAAGTGAAGTCTTTTGTTTATTACGCTTTTTTGTTTCTCCTTCTTCCCCGAGTAGATTCTAGTTAGGGGAGTTCGATTTTCGCGGGTGGCCCGCCGGGTTGGAGGCGAGAGAGAAGGGCCGTATCCTCGCGGAGGCGTAGGCTATCTCTGGCTCGCGCGCTCCTTCTGCTAGGCTGCCTGCGCCCTGTTCGAATCGTTGCTCGGGGTCGAAGTAGAAAACAAACTTAGCGCGCGTGAGTTGTTTCGTTTTTGCGCGAAAATGGGACCATTTTGGGGGGGGATGCCCCCCGTAGTAGCCCCCGAGGGTAACTTGGGTTTCAGGGGAAAGCCGAGTTGCCCTTTTCATTAGACTTACGACGTTTACATAGTTGTCACCAACTGGGGCATTGGTCATGTGATTTTTACAACGAAATACTTGGAAATCCTAGCTAGGGGTAGAAGCGACGTAGCTGTTGGATGTTCCAAGCGTTGGTGAGCTCTTCACCGTCCTTGTTGGCCAGCTTGTACGTGCCGGGCTTGAGTACCTTTACCACGACGTAGGGTCCCTCCCATGGAGGCGATAGCTTGTGGTGTCCTGGGTTGTCTTGGCGTAGCCTTAGGACCAAATCCCCTTCCCTGAAGTCCCGTCGGTGTATCTTGCGTGCTTGGTAGCGCCTGAGGGACTGCTGATACCTTGTGGAGTGCATCAAGGCTACGAGGCGTGCTTCGTCCAGTTGGTCCAGTGAGTCCTCGCGGGCTCGCTGGTTGGCGTCCTCGTCGTAGCCTCGAACCCTGTGCGATCCGTATTCTAAGTCCGTGGGGAGGACGGCCTCCGCGCCATGGACTAGGAAAAACGGGGTGAACCCGGTGGCTCTGCTCGGGGTGGTCCTTAGGCTCCACACGACCGCTGGTAACTCTTGGAGCCATTTCCGACCAGATTTGTTTAGCTGGTCGAAAATTCTAGGCTTAAGGCCTTGTAGGATCATGCTGTTGGCGCGCTCTACTTGGCCGTTGGTCTACGGGTGTGCTACAGCAGCCCAATCCACACAGATGTGGAACTTGTCGCAGAACTCCAAGAATTTCCTGCCCGTGAACTGGGACCCGTTGTCGGTGATAATGGAGTTTGGCACTCCAAAGCGATGGATGATGTCGGTGAAGAACGTCACCGCTTGCTCCGCCCTGAGGTCCGTGATGGGGCGCACCTCCACCCACTTGGAGAACTTGTCGATCGCAACCAACAAGTGGGTGAAGCCCCCAGGCGCGTTCCGCAGGGGCCCAACGATGTCCAGCCCCACACAGCGAACAGCCATGTTATGGGGATGGTCTGCAGGACATGAGCGGGAAGGTTGGACTTGCGGGCATAAAACTGGCACCCCTCGCAGGTGCGTACGATCTCACTGGCATCCGCGACCGCGGTAGGCCAGTAAAAGCCTTGGCGGAAGGCATTGCCAACGAGGGTGCGAGGCGCTGCGTGGTGGCCACAGATCCCCGCGTGGATGTCCCGTGGGAGCTCGCGCCCCTCTGGGATGGGCACGCACCGCTGAAAGATGCCGGAGGCGGCGCGCTTGTACAGCTCGCCATCGACGAGGGCAAAGGACTTGGCCATCCTGGCGATGCGTCTGGCCGCGGCCCGGTCCGTGGGGAGTTCCCCTCGGGCCATTCAGGCCACATACTTGTCACGCCAGTCAGCTTTGACGGGGGTTGGCTCGATGTCCATCACATCAGCCCCATAGGCGCCATACCCCTCGAGGAGGGAGAGCACATACGCCTCGTTCGAGGGGTCCTCATCCATGGGTTCCGCACCCGCTGGATTCGAGGGAGCCCCCGAGGGTTCTGCGTGGCTCGAGGGGTGAGGCTCGAGGACGACCGAGGGCTGGGCGATATCGCGGGCAAAAACGTTCGGGGGGACAGTAATCCGCCCGGACGCGATTTTGGCCAGCTCGTCCGCCTCCTCGTTGTACCGGCGGGGCACGTGATTGAGCTCGATGCCGTAAAATTTGTCTTCGAGGGCTCGCACGGCCTTGCAGTAGGCCTCCATCTTATCGTCATGGCAGCTCGCGTTCTTCATGACTTGGTCAATCACGAGCTGCGAATCCCCCCACACGTCGAGGCGCTTGACGCCTAACTCGATGGCGATCTTGAGGCCGCAGAGGAGGGCCTCGTATTCAGCCATGTTGTTTGATGCGGGGAAGTGGAGGCGCACCGCGTACCGCATGTGCTCCCCAAGGGGTGATACAAAGAGCAGGCTCGCGCCCGCCCCTGTTTTCATCACCGAGCCGTCGAAATACAGAGTCCAACACTCTGCTTGGATCTGTGGTGGTGGCAGCTGTGTGTCTGTCCATTCAGCGACGAAATCCGCCAGGATCTGGGACTTGACTGCCTTGCGCGGGGCATAGGCGAGCGTCTCGCCCATCAGCTCCACGGACCACTTGGCGATCCTGCCCGCCGCGTCAGGATTGCGGATGATCTCCCCCAGCGGGAAGGAGGAGACCACCGTGACGGGGTGGGCCTCAAAGTAGTGGCGGAGCTTGCGCCGCGCGAGGACCACCGCGTACAGCAGCTTTTGGACTTGGGGGTAGCACGTCTTGGTATCAGACATGACCTCGCTGATGTAGTAGACCGGCCGCTGGACTGGCAGGGCGTGCCCTTCCTCCATGCGCTCCACCACGATCACGGCGCTGACCACCTGGGTGGTTGCGTCCACGTAGAGCTGCAGGGGTTCGCCGTCCTGCCAGGCGTGAGGGATCGGGGCGTGGGTCAAGGACGCCTTCAGCTTGTCGAGCGCATCCTGGGCCTCGGCGGCCCAGGAGAAGCGCTCATGCTTCTTGAGGAGGCGATAGAGGGGCAGGCCCTTCTCGCCGAGCCGCGAGATGAAGCGGCTCAAGGCGGCAAGGCACCCCAGCACCTTTTGCACCCCTTTGAGGTCCCAGATCGGGCGCATTCGCTCGAGGGCCGCAACCTTCTCGGGATTGGCCTCGATGCCCCGCTGTGAAACGATGTATCCTAGGAGCATGCCTCGCGGCACTCCAAAGACGCATTTTTCGGGGTTTAGTTTGACCCCGTTGGCCCATAGGCAGTCGAACGCGATGCCAAGGTCGTCAACCAGGTCGTCCGCCTTCCTGGTCTTCACGACGATGTCATCCACGTACGCCTCGACCGTTCGTCCGATGTGATCTCCGAAAACGTGTTGCATGCAACGGTGATACGTTGCGCCCGCGTTTCGGAGGCCGAACGGCATCGTGACGTAACAGAACATCCCGAACGGCGTGATGAACGAAGTCACGAGCTGGTCAGACTCCTTCATCTTTATTTGATGATACCCGGAGTAGGCATCAAGGAAGCAAATTAGCTCACACCTAGCCGTTGAGTCAACAATTTGATCAATACGTGGCAAAGGAAAAGGAACTTTAGGACAAGCTTTATTAAGACTAGTGTAGTCTATACACATGCGCCACTTCCCGTTCTTTTTCTTTACAAGTACAGGGTTTGCGAGCCACGTTGGGTGGAACACCTCCTTGATGAACCCGGCCTCGAGAAGCTTCCGCAGCTCCGCTCCGATAGCCCGTCGCCGCTCCTTGTCGAAGCGGCGGAGCCGTTGTTGCACGGCGCGGGCGTGAGGAAGGATGTCAAGGGAGTGCTCGGCGACCTCCCTCGGGATGCCTGGCATATCCAAGGGGCTCCACGCAAAGATGTCGGCGTTGGCGCGAAGGAAGTCGACGAGCACCAGTTCCTATTTTGGATCGAGGGTGGAGCTAACCCTCAACGCCTTGCCCTCGAGGGCAGCAGGGTCGAGGGGCACCTCCTTTGTCTGCTCCGCGGTCTCGAAGGTGCCGGTGTGCTTGGCGGTGGAGTCGAGGTCCTCATTGACCATCTTCTCCAAAGTGGTGACCAGCGCTTCATCCAGCGCCAGCGCTTCCGCGTGCTCCACGCACTCGACGTCGCAGTCGAACGCGTGCTCGATAGACGAGCCCACGGTGATGATGCCGTTTGGTCCTGGCATCTTCATCTTCAAGTAGGTGTAGTAGGGGACCGCCATGAACTTGGCGTAGCAGGGCCGCCCAAGTATGGCGTGGTAGGCGCCCTTGAACCCCACCACTTCGAAGGTGAGCGTTTCCTTGCGGAAATTCTTCGCGGTGCCGAACCAAACCGGCAGGTCGATCTGCTCGAGGGGCTGGACCTGCTTGCCGGGCGCGACGCCATGGAACGGCTTCGTGCTGGGCCGCAGCTGGTCCAACCCGATCCCCAACAAGCGTAGCGTATGCGCGTAGAGGATGTTGAGGCTGCTGCCTCCGTCCATCAAGACTTTTGAGAACCACGCGTTCCCAATGATTGGGTCGACCACCAGCGGGTATTGGCCCGGGTTGGGGATGCGGTTCGGATGGTCTTCCCGGCTGAAGGTGATGGCGTCCTCCGACCAGTCGAGGAAGGAGGGAGGCGCCTTCTCCGCGGCGAGGACCTCGTGCTGCTCCCGCTTGCACTGGCGGGTCGACATGTCGACGGTGGGTCCCCCAAAGATGAGGAACACGTTCTCCACGGCGGGGAAGCCGTCGCCATCTCCTCCGTCTTTCTTGGCCTCCGCTTCCTTCGCGGCGGCGCGGCCATAGAACTTCTTGAGCATGTCGCATTGCTCAAGGGTGTGGTTTACTGGGGTCTTGTGGTAAGGACATGGCTTTTTCAGCATGTCGTCAAACACCCCCGAACCTCGAGGGGCCGGTCGAGGGCCCCGTTGAGCCGGGTCAACAGCAAGGGCCTCGGCATCATCGCCGTCGCGCCCCTGCTCGCGCGCCTCGCGGCGCGGCTTCTTTCCCTTCTTGCCCCGCTTGTCCTTCCGGTGGGGCTCCCTGGACTTGCTGCCCTCCGCGGGCGCATCGTCCGAGCGCTTGCCCTTCTTGCCGTCGAAGATCGCCCCCACGGCCTCCTCTCCTGAGGCGAAGCTGGTGGCGATGTCGAACAGCTCGTTGGAGTCCGCGGGCGGGCTGCGCCCCAGCTCCCGTACGAGGTCCCGGCACGTGGTGCCCTCGAGGAAGGCGTGCACAATCTCAGATTGCGCCACACTGGGGAGCTCTGTGCAGCACTTGGAGAAGCGTCGTATGAAGTCCCGCAGCGACTCGCCGGGCTTCTGGGTGCAGGAGTGCAGGTCCCAGGAATTTCCAAGGTGCACGTACGTGCCCTGAAAGTTACCCACGAACGTGCGGACCAGGTCGTCCCGGTTGTGGATGCGGGCCGGCGGTGCGGTGCTCGAGCCACGTCCGGGCCGAATCGCCGAGGTGCAGGGGCAAGTTGCGGATGATGACCTCGTCACTGGTAGCCCCGCCCAGCTGGCACGCCAGGTGGTAGTCGTTGAGCCATACGCGAGGGTCTGTCTCCCCGTTGTACTTGACGATGGTCGAGGGTTGGCGGAAGCGTTGGGGGAAGGCCGTCGTGCGGATCTCCCGGCTAAACACACGGGTTCCCGGGGGTTCCGGCGTCGGGGAACGGTCCTCGTCGCTGTCGTAGCGTCCACCTCGTCGAGGGTGGTAGCCTACCATCGCTCGCGCGTCCGCCTTGCTCGTGCGCCGGGCGTTGATGACGTTGAGGGCGTCACCTTCCAGCGCCCTGCGTGTGTCAAGGAGCCGCTCCTTGGCCGGTGTGCATCCTGGGTTGGCGGGTCGCCCCGCCGCTTCACTTGCATGGACCGAGGGTTCGCCCCCCTGTGCGGCTCCGTCGTCCCGCGCATCCCCCTGTTGGCGAAAGCGTGACGCCGAGCTCTCGGCCTGCTGGACGGCCGCTTGCTCGATGAGAGCCTGCACCTCGCGTTGCAGGTTCCGCGCCTCAGGGGTCGAGGGTGTCGGCATAGCCCGCAGCAGCGTTGCAGCGGCAATGAGCTTTTGGCTCGCCCGCGGAGGTGCGTCTGGGTTGTTGACATTAAAGTCGGCGTTGATGCGGTCGCGGGCCTGTTTGCCCAACTCCCGCGCGCGTTCGCCGCGCGCGGAGGCTTCTCCCCGCCATCAAGGCGTGGAGCAGCCGCACCGTTCGATACTCCTCCGCCAGCTTAGCCTCGAGCTCACGGGCTTGGGCTAGCTGAGCATCGGCGTCGGCCCCAGCAGGAGTGCTTGGCCCTCGCGGCCGGTCGCGGAGCGATCCCCCAGGGCGGGCGTGACCTCCCCGTCTCCGGCGCCCACGGCGCCGGTGGCGTTCGCTGGGTCGTTGGCGATGACGACACAGCACTCCCGCGCGGGGTCGTAGCTCCCGGTGCTGGAGTCGTCGGAGCAGCCGAACCAGTAGTCCGTAGCGTCAAGGAAACACCTGAACATGACCAGGTCTGGCACGCCGGAGAAGTCCCACTCCGCGTACCCGTGGAGGTTGGCAGGTGGCAACACGTCAAGGGAACCCAGGGATGACTCGTCGCCCGCGGAGGCATCAGGGCCCCTGGCGACGAAGATGTGACGACCAGGGGGAACCCGGCGCATCGCCGTGTTGACGTTGGCGTTGTAGGCCGTCGTGGCACCGCGAAGGCCGATGGGGAAGCGCGGCCCGGAGACCGTGCGCTGCCCCGTCGGAGCGGTGGTTGTTGTGCTGACGGGTGCGCCGCGTTGAGAGGCGGCACGTTCAGCTTGCCACCGCTCGGACTTCGCCCGGCGCGAGCGTTGGCGGAGCGGCGACGACGTCGTGGCATTGACGGGCCCCGCGGCATCCGCGCCGGCGGGCGTCCGCGCGCGTGGTGGTGCGCGCAGTGGGGACCGGGGCGGACCCGGCCTGACGCCGCGCACGGAGCTCCTCACGGTTGGTGAGGCGCATCAGGTAGCCGTTCCCCGTGGCCTGAAAGTTCAGGCCCCCAAACCGGATTTCGAACCTGGCGGGGAGGGGGTCCGAGCTGCCCATGCAGTAGCGCGTACCGCGGTACTTAGTGCGGATCACCATGGAGGGAGTTGATGGATTGACTTTAGGCGCTCAAATTGCCCCACGGTGGGCGCCAACTGTCGGTGCGGAATGTGGTCCCGACACTAACCGGTAATAAGCGCCGAGGTCTATCCCTCAATGGTCGATGCTAAGCAATAGAAGACACAGAGTTTATCCTGGTTCCGGCCGGGGGGGCCGTACGTCCGCGCGGTGGTGTGCTCAAGGCACTATATTGCTCGGCACCGGGGTGCTCGTAGTGGGGCTGCTACAAGCAAGGCGGGAGAGGAAGCGTGGCTTCCAAGTCCCTGGCGTAGTGGCTGAAGATGTTGTGGGAGAATTGGAGAGCAAGTACGTGACGCAGCCTGTCTCGTGTTGTGTTGTGTCGTGTCTCTGTGTTCCGTCCTCTGTCTCCGTCCCTGCGGCAGGGGGGTTCGTCCTCCTTTTATAGACCAAGGAGAGAGTGAATCACATGCGTGCCGCGCTATTAGCTATGTGAGGGAGTGTGATGTGCTATGCGGTAGAGTAGGCGGCCGCCCGGACGATCCTTGCAGCGATCCAGCCATCATGGCGTATCTTGTACCCGAACAGTGGCGGCCTTGAGGGTAGAAGGGCAGCGGATGGCTGTGATATCTTCAGACGGGCTCGAGGGAGTTGCTGATGTCGGTCCGTACGAGGCACAGTGGCGGGTAAGGCGGCGTCTCATTCCCACACGATCCAAAGTGCTAGAGTTGTTGCCACAGCGCCCGGCGTGTGGTTCGTACGCGCGGGGGTGGCAGCCATGCCGTTAACAGTGGCAGGGATGGCGTCCCACCGGCCTAGCGCCTCCACCTAACCCTGCAAGATCACAAGAAAGCAAGTCGAGGGTGCGGCCGGCCCCCCTTTGAGGGCTCGGCGCGTTAGCCGTACCGGAGCAAGCGGCGGCGCGGCGTCACGGGACGGCACCGGCCACGCCGCACGGTTCCTCCCCCGGTGGCGGGGATGGGCTCCCTCTGGGGAGTTGGTGCGGCGGCACGGGCGCGAGCCCCGGACGCATGATGGCGCCACCCCGCCGCCGTCGGGGCATTAAATGCCCGCGTACGGGAGCAAGCGCGCGCGTGCGGAGTGCCCTCGAGCGAGGCGGACCCCGTTCGAGGGCGGAGCGGACCCTCGAGTGAGGCGGGCCCGGTCGAGGTAAGCGCACCCCCTCGAGTGGGACGGAGTCCGCCCGAGGGAGGCGTGCACCCTCGAGCGAGGCGAAGCCTGCTCGAGGGGATCTTCGAGTGGGCCGCCTTGGTGGACCGTTGGGGCCTCCGCGTCGTGGGCCGTGCCCTGCATGGTTAGGTGAGGCGTATTTGGCTTTGGCATTGTTGCGGGTTTTAAGTGGGGATTTCCCAGTTGTTTAAGGGGACCCCTAGGGCTGTCCCCGACACCGGGAGCGCGAGCCCGCGCTCCACGAACCGCGCAAACATTGGAATCTCGTCTTCGGCCTTTTCCATTGGATATGGATCTCCAGCAGCGGCCCTCCACATGTCGACCTCTTTCTCCCGGATGAACCTGCTGTTCAAGAGGGCCAACAGATCTCCCGTCTTCACCTTGGATTTTTTCCACTCGCGGCTTGGATCAGCCCGCGGTGGAGACATTGGCGGCGCTACTCCGGTGGCGGCCGCGGCGGCCTCTTCGCGGCCCCTCTTCTTCCCGGCGGCCTTCGACGACTTGGACAGTGACGGCTTCATTCTCCAAGTGCGGCCGGGAGTGGATCTACTTCGGATGGAATCGAAATGACTCCAACGGCTCGGATGGGTGAAAAACCCTAAGGGTTTTGGCTTCTATTTATAAGTCAAACCGGCTCCGCAACGGCCGGCTGGATAAGTCCACGCGCAGCTGACTCAGCGGCTAAGCGTGACTCTTCGTATTCTACTAGTTGACGCGCCTCACCTCGGGGGCTCGGCTACTTCTACTCGACTACCTGGGCAGCGGCAAGGCTCAGGAGCGTCTCAGGACACATTCTTCATGATGACCCTTCAATTCGAGAGGAAGTACTCGACTCAAGGCTCGGGGGCTCCGTGCCACGTGTCCTTCGGTTTTTTCTCTCCGGATTTTTTGGGATTTTCTCGCCAAGACTTCAGATAGACCCTCAGCCAGAGCCTACGGCTCAATCTAAGGCTCGGGGGCTACTCCATATGGAGTGCAATTTTGCAATCGCACCTCCATATCAGCTCCGGCTTCAAGACAAGACGGGCATTTTTTGAAGACCTTCGAAGGCAGTACTCGAGGACGCTTGGGACTACTCGAGAAGACTTCAAGATTGCTCAAACATCGCCGGCCCCGTAGTAGGTTGTTCATGAAACCGAAGGCCACATGCTCGGCCCTCGATCCCCCGCATCTCGCGGGGCCTTGATTCTTCCCGGCAGCTCCGGAGCCGGATCCCCTCTTGCATGGTGGGTTCCGTGTTCCACCACTCTGGTGCTTGGGCCGCCGTCCGCTCGGCTTCGGCGGCTCGGGATGGTGGTTCGTGGTATAGAACCACCTCGTCTTCCAATCCGTGTTGGAGTCCACAAGCTTGTACGCCGAGTGCGCTCGGCGGCATCTTCTCTCAACCGGATCCCGGCCCCGCCGACTACTCTAGGGTTGGAGGCGGGGGCTGCGGCTTCACGCGGAAGAACTTGCGGAAGAGAATCCAATGCGGCTTGATACCCAAGAATGCTTCACGAAATGGACGAAGACGAAGCGTGGAAGATTCCGTTGGGGTTCAAGTTGAGGTACTCGATGCCGTAGTACACGAGAAGTCCTTTGAAGAAATCGCTCGGCCGGGAGCGCAAGCCCGCGCTCCACGAAGCGCGAGAACATCGGGATCTCGTCTTGCGCCTTCTCCATTGGATAGGGATCTCCGCGGCGGATCTCCACATATCGATCTCCTTCTCCCCGATGAACCGGAGTTCAACGGGGTCGGCGGGTCTTCGGTCTTCACCTTCGACCTTTTCCACTCGCGGCTTGGGTCAGCGCGCGGTGGAGATGTGGGCGGCGCCGCTCCGGTGCCGGCTGCGGCAGCTTCTGCATGGCTCCTCTTCTTCCCGCCGGCCTTCAACGTCTTCGACGGGGACGGCTTCATTCTCCAAGAACAGGAAGTCTTCACTCGCATCCGCTCGGGGGCTACCCTACAGCTTTCGGGTGGCGATGCGCTTGGATCTACTGCGGCGGCAGTGCTCGTTGGAGTGGATCTACTTCAAGATTCAAGTGCGCGAATGACTGCGGCTCACTTGGGTGAAAACCCTAAGGGTTTCGGCTTGAATTTATAAGCCAAACCGCCTCCGTAACGGGCGGCCGGATAAGTCCGCGCGCGGCTGACTCAGCGGCTGCGCGTGACTCTTCGTATTCTACTAGTCGACGCGCCTCACCTCGGGGGCTCGGCTACTTCTACTCGACTACCTGGGACGCGGCTAGTTTCAAGAGCATCTCAGGACACATTCTCCAAAGAAGACCCTTCAATTCGAGAGGAAGTACTCGACTCAAGGCTCGGGGGCTCCGTGCCACGTGTCCTTCGGTTTTTCTCTCCCGGATTTTTCGGGATTTTCTCTCCAAGACTTCGGATAGATCCTCGACGAGCCCGCGGCTCGAGGCTCGGGGGCTACTCCACGTGGATTGCGGTTCGGCAAATCGCATCTTTCTTGACGGCTCCGGCTTCAAGACAAGGCGAGCATTTTTGAAGACCTTCGAAGGCGATTTCAAGGACGCTTGGGACTACTCAAGAAGACTTCAAGATTGCTCAAACATCCCGGAGTACATTCCGGCCTCGGGATGCTTCGACTACTC
This sequence comes from Cenchrus americanus, assembly GCA_947561735.1. NCBI lineage: Eukaryota > Viridiplantae > Streptophyta > Magnoliopsida > Poales > Poaceae > Cenchrus > Cenchrus americanus. The sequence continues at coordinate 251,428,955 of OX387239.1, read as the reverse complement.
TTGAGGACTTTTGACTTGTAGCACTCGGGGACGCTTGAGGACTACTCGTTGAGGCCGTCAAGACTACCGGAAGCTATCCTTCTCGACTACAAAGTACTCGGGGGCTTGTCGTATGGACCTCCCCGGGCCCACTACCTCGGTGGGTACCGGGACCGACTACTCGGTGGGCCCCGGGACTACCCGACTTGCGCTACACGGCACCCGAAGGCGTGGAGCACAAGGACAACACGGAGTAGTACTCGGATAGGGACTCGTACATGTTCCGCACCGTGTAGAAGTCTCCTAGACGTACTCGACTAGTACTCCTTCCCTACTCCGACTTGTAACCCCCGCTCCCGGACTATATAAGGCGGGGCGAGGGACCGATCCCGGATCACCTAACCTCACCTCATCCAACTCACGGCGCACCATTGCACCATCGTGTAATCGTGCCCTATCAATCCGAGCTACGCGGCATACGGGACGTAGGGTATTACGCACCTCGCGGCCCGAACCTCGTCTAAATTGTGTGTCGCGTGCCTCTTCCTTCGAGTTACCGATCTCGGCGAGTCACATTCATCTACTTCGGGTACTCCCCGTAGTAGGTTGCCGGTCCAAAACACCGACGGTACATTCCGGCCTCGGGATGCTTCGACTACTCTTGAGGACTTTTGACTTGTAGCACTCAGGGACGCTTGAGGACTACTCGTTAAGTCCGTCAAGAATACTTGAAGCTATCCTTCTCGACTACAAAGTACTCGGGGGCTTGTCGTATGGACCTCCCTGGGCCCACTACCTCGGTGGGTACCAGGACCGACTACTCGGTGGGCCCCTGGGACTACCCGGCTTGCGCTACACGGCACCTGAAGGCGTGGAGCACAAGGACTGCAGAGGAGTAGTACTTGGTTAGGAAGCTATACATGTCCCGCACTGTATGGAAGATTCCTAGACGTACTCGACTAGGACTCTCTCCCTACTCCGACTTGTAACCCTGCCTCCCGGACTACATAAGGCGAGGCAGGGACCGATCTCTAGGATCACCTCAACAAACCTCATCTCATACAACCCACGGCGCACTATTACACCATCTTGTAATCGTGCCCAATCAATCCAAAGCTACACAGCATACAGGACGTAGGGTATTACGCACCTCGCGGCCTGAACCTGTCTAAATTGTGTGCCACGTGTCTCTTCCTTCGAGTTACCGATCTCGGTGAGGCCACATTCATCTACTTCGGGTACTCCCCTTAGTAGGTTGCCGGTCTAAACACCGACAACCTAGCAAAGTAAAAATAAACTATAATTTGAAATGGGGGAGCACTTAGAATATGTCCTAATTTTATAAAACTCTATCCAATTGTCGAGTTCTTACTTCTATAGTCTAACAAAAATATGAATATTGTTCGCGGTCTATTTTGGTACACCGAGAGCACTTGTTACACTTTGGTTTGAACTCTGATTTGGAACTAACCCACCACTAGGCATACTAATGATGTAACAAGTTCACCTTTGCATGTGCATTTGGAAGTGTAATAGTTTTGCAGGAAATCATGCGCTTAAATGAAGAAGTTGCACTAAGTTCAAATGACGTTATGCAAGAGAATCAAGGATCTCGGATCGTATACGAATTTAGTTCCAAAGGTGGCAAGGACCAAGGCACAATGATGAAATATTCCTGAGGACCAAGACGAAAGACTGGAAGTTCATACGACTATATCCCTTATCTTGATCGCAAGGATAATGACGTCTAAAGCCCACATGCAAACGAGCAAAAGGTCAAAATGTTGAGAAAACCCACGTGGAGGAAGATGAGCCCGAAGCTGGGGTCGCATTGAGATTTGGAGATTGACCCATGAGATCAACTCAACCCAAGAGATATTCGCGCAGCTCAGAACAACTTGATCTTTAGATGTAGATTTAGAGACTTAAATGGCCTCTAATGGCAAAATGTTGACTACCAAAGTTGTGGGCCTTGTTTAGAGCATTGATTTGAACATATGGAAATCCCAATTCGAATCAACGAGCTAGGAGATATGGCCCCCAAAATAGCTGCTGTGCAAACAAGTCTGAAATCAGACAAATTATCTTCCGAGATCGTTTTGGGATCTTATATTCATTTCCAAGGGAAACATTGAATAACAAAGTTGGAGATAATTTCGTGACACACAATTTAGACATACCAAAGTTGGAGATAATTTTGTGCCACACAATTTAGACACCAAATTTGTATTATTTGAAGTTCAGACGTGGGAGATATGACATCGGCAAGGAAGGGATGCGAAATAGAAAAATTTGGGCAAGGCTGATTTTATGGAAACCAAGTTTGCTTCTCTCTCAAGGAAGATCTTGTGAAAGTCAAGGTGGAGCATGCCCCAAGGCTCCCCAAGGGCATAAATACAGCCCCCTACCCCTAGACGCCCATGGGGGGTGATCAGTCCATCCATGCACCAGAGGTCGACATGAAGAGGAGACACACCGAAGGGAGCCGATGCCACCGCAAGTCCTTGAGTTGCCTAGGAGATGGCTTAGGTCACACCCTATCCACCATAGTTGGCCCTGCGCAGTGAAGCCGTGGAGGAGTTCCGGAGTTGTGCCTCAAATTCATCAAGGCACTTGACATTCAACATTCGATGGTGATATGAATCATAACCTATCCTTACTTTGATCTACTACGAGTACGTTTATTCATATGTCTAGCTAGCATGTGTAGGAATATATCTAATCATGGTGGCTAGTCTATGTCTTGCGGACACATCGTAGTGGTGCACGAACTTACAAATAGTCGTTCGGTGTTTAATTATCCTCGTGTGGTGGCAGCATGCAGGAGGGAAAAGGTCGAATGAACGTGTAATGTTGAGTAGGATCGATGGCGGGTATCATAGTTATCGTTGCACAGCCACCGAGAGGAGGAGCTACGAGTAAGAGCACTTGGTGGGCGTTTGAGGTGAAGCTTTGGGGAACCTTAGGCGTCAACACGCACCTCACAAGGGCGTCCATGGGAAAGTTCCTAGAGATGACTCTTTATCATAGTATGAGATTAGTTTGGTTTTCATCTTGGCCGAAGTTGCAATTAGAAGATGGTAGGCTTGGGTTACCTTTGGTCACGTCACCTCAAGACGACCAATTGTGATCATCCATACATACTTATGTTTGCCTTTATATGCAATCATTGCTTCATACTAGGATTAGATCGATTAGATTAGATGGGAAACCCTAGGTAGTTCACTTCCAATCCACGGATGATAAACTTTGGGGGAATACTCTAAGGGAAGAGCTACAACCGACCAGTGCTCTTGCGGATCGAAACTTGGCATGCTTTTTAGCAACAAATATATAATCACATCAAAGAATTTTAATGACCAATGTAGAGTAAAACATTGTTTTTCAGAACTACTTGTGCTCTGGAGGAAGTATAGATGTCCATTCGGGCCGCCCGACCCGGGCCGGGCCCGGGGTGGCCCGCTCAACTTCGTGTCACACCTAGCCCAGCCCTACGTACGTCCCATCGTGCCGTGCCGAAGCAACCTATGGGTTGCGACGACGGCCCAAGCCTGGGCCCGCAGGCCTGTTTCGTGTCGGGATGACCCGCAATAGCACGGCCCTGCACGCGCACCTGGGCGGTCCAAGGCTCGCATCACGCACCGCTGCAAGTTCCCCGTGCCGCCCAAATCGATCTCTAGCACCGCTTCTCACGACCTAGCACCATCGTGTGGTCGAGGAGGAGATGAGAGGATGCAGAGCAACTGATCTGGTCGTGGTGGAGAAGAGCACCGGCGGCGTTGACTGGCGAGCCAGGGTATGCGGCGACCGAGAAGAGGAGGATCGGAGCCAGAGGGGATTCAACCAGACGGGCCAAGGCAATAGCAAGCTGCGGCGATCGGGCTCTGCCGTGGGGCTGGGCAGGACTGCAGGAATGAGGAAGTCATGCTAGGCGGCGGTGTGGAGTGCGCGAGTGGAGAGCCCCGAAGGCAGGAGTCGTGTGCGCAGGACCGCGGGCCGCGTGGTGTCGAGGTGTCGCCCTGGAAAAGGGAATAGGGGTGGCGGCTGTCGGCTGGAACCGGGATGGGAGGATGGATCAATGGATGTGAGTTAGGGTTTGTGAGTGGTATATATATGAGGTGGGAGTTTTGCGGACCATTGACGGGCCAAGCAATTTTTCACGGGCCGTGCCGTGTCGCCTGACGTGTCGGGGTGACGGCCCGCGACCTGCACAAGCTAGTGGGCCCGGCTAGCACAAGCCTGAAGAAAAGCGTGACGTGTCGGGCTCGTGTCGAGCTAAAAAATGGGTTTTCTGGCAGGCTGGCGGGCCTCGTGCTTTTTGGACAATTATAGGAGGAAGATAGCAAGTGCTCCCTCCATTCCGAATTGTAGGTTTACAGTTTTTTTGCCTTTTCTAATTCATATTTCTTGTTATACATATAGACATAGCATATAACTAAGTGCATATCAAAATATATTAACCCAAAAATACTAAAATGACCTTGGGGGCGGTCTAACCGCACTGGCCAGTTTTGTGCCAATCGTTCTAGAATGCTGAGCCTCGACGCTCATTCTAGCCAATCTTGTTCCTGGTGTCTTATACACTTTTGTTTCAAATCTTGTGATCCAGGGACAACAACAATGCCAAGGGGTGGCGGAACTCAGTAAAGGAAGAAAAGAAGTAGTGGTGACACCGGGATGTCCTCCGGTCCAAGCACGCATAATTTGAGGCCTAGAGGACAGTAGCCACCACCTGTCTACTATGGTGATGACATTGAGATGAGCGACAGAGTGGAGAGTAGTGATGATGGTGTGGAGGATCCCACTCTTAATTATGAGGTCAACTGGCGTCAGTCGGGATTTGAAGGAGGAGGTCATGACAGTGATGGTGATAGTGTTGAGGAAGAGTATGAGGAAGAGGAACAGAGGGGTGGTAATTAGCAGCTTAGTAAGCCTTATATCAGAGAGCCCAACTATCCTTCCTACAGAGGACCTATTGATTATTATCAGGCAGGGATGGTGGACACTGTGGTGAAGTTGAGAAGAGTCAACCCAGCTAATGAGGCTAGGACTGCTACATATTACAGATTTTGGACTATATTTCAGCAGGATTATTACACCACAACCATCATTACTAGTAAAAAGACAAAAATCACCAAAGATGTTCAGTATGTTGATTGGGAGTTTATGGAGAGGAAAAATAATCCTATCTTTGATGAGGTGATTCAGGCTTGTGAGGAGAAAGGAATTAAGGTCCTCATGGGCTTTAAGCAACATTGGAACAAGGAGCTCATCGCCCAGTTTTATGCGACGATTTATTTGGCTATGTGCTAAAAGAGAATGGGCAAAGTGAGAGGGCCATGTTTTGGATGATTGAGAGTTAGAACCACCAGCTCTCTTTCTCTAGTTTTCTCACTTTGTTTAGATTACCAAATGATGAGTTCGCCCGGAAGCTCCTGTAAGTGCAATCAAGCCCTATGAGGGTCTTGGTGATGTTGACCACACAATTAAAGAGCTAATGAGCCTTTGAGTTTGTTGTGCAGCATAGAGTTATTATCACAGGTGCAAAAGATTGATTGGAGACCCCTCAACTTATTAAAGAAGGATGCCTATGCTACTTGGAGGAGTTTATTTATTTTTATCTTCTAAATTTGAGTATAGGACAATCCGTACTATCAAGAGGGATACCAATGGTGAGTTAGGGTGGTTTCAAGTGCTCATATTCCATCTTTCTTAAACCTTAAATCCTCACCCCAAGGGAAGTACCCTGCAGCTGTTTTGCCCCTACTGTCCGTTGTTCGGAGGTTCCGAAGTTTTTCTCGGAGGTTCCGACCGTACGGGCTACAGTCTGCAGAGTTTTCAATAGTCGGAAGTTCCGAGACTTTTCTCGGAGGTTCCGAACTCTGGAATATAGCCGTTACTGTTCTGGATCTGGGGGTATTTATACCCCACAGTCCCCCAACGGTTATCTTCTTCCTCCCACTGCACAGAACGCCGTTTCTTGCTGTTTCTCTCACCTTGCATTCACTCCTAACCTACTCTCTTCCAAATCCTTGCCTAGCATTGATTGAGAGTGGATTCTTGAAGTGAGTTAGTGAGCCAATCTCTTCTCCCTTGGTACTTGAGCACTTGGAAGAACCCTAGCAAGCTTGGTGGATCTATTACTCTTGGAGCTTTGCTCCTAGACAGATAGAGGTTCTTGGAAGCTCTCCAAACCGATTTGTGGAAGCTCCAAGGTGTTTGTATTTCCCTTTGTGATTCTAGTGGAAATCCTCCACCTATTACCCAAAGTGATAGGTGTGAGAGAGGAGTTGACCTTTGTGGTCCCTAGCCTTTTGTGGCCTCCTCAACAACGTGGACGTAAGCAAGCTTTGTGGCGAGCTGAACCACGGGTTAAATCTTTGTCTCATGCGTGCTCTTGCTTACTTACTTGAATTCTCAATTCTGAATGGACGGAATAGCTCTTCATGTTTGTGCTTGACTAGATCTATTAGGGTTTGCTCCCGATCTACTTTGTGGTGCCTTCCTAGCTTGTACTTTGCTTAGAAATCTTCTTGCTAGGTCCTAAGTACCTCCTAGAATTTAGTAGATCTGGTTTCCATCAAGTTTATCGCAGCTCAAGTTATTTATGCTCTGTTCTAACAGCTGTCGGAAGTTCTGAGTTTATTCTCGGAGGCTGCCTCGTTCGGAGGTTCCGAGAATAATCTCGGAGGTTCCGAGGTCTGACAGTGTTTTCGCAGAAAAGTTTAAATTCTGTGTGCAGACCTATTCACCCCCCCCCCCCCCCTCTAGGCCATATTGCCTCGATCCTTTCAATTGGTATCAGAGCGGGTCATCCTCGTAAACACCTAACCGTGTGAGGATATGGCAAGTGATGATGACAAGCACAAAGAAGAGGAGTTTGAAGACATACCAAGCGAGGCTGAAAGTAATGCCTCGAAAGTGGGCGATACATCAGCTCAAGAGAAGTTCGAAAAGCTTAAAAAGGCTGTGAAGGAAAGCTCTAAGGAAGCAAGAAAAGCAAGAAAGAGAACAAGAAGAAAGAAGAAGAAGAAGAAGAAAAGAAGAAAGAAGACAGCAAGCAAGAAAAGAACAAGAAGAGAAAGAAAGAAGAAAAGAAAAGAAGAAAAATAACACCTTCACCATCTCCATCACCATCCTCGTCATCCTCATCGTCGTCCTCATCTAGTGACAATGGAGATGATGATGATGATGAGTACTACGGCACAAGAATTCCCAAGCGAACAATCAAGCCAAAGTCGAAGCCCAAAGCAAAGAATGACTACAAAAGCATATCCTTTAACTATGATTGCTTGGATGTCAAATCCAAGGATGAAGTGACTATTCCTGTTGGCAAATTACCCCAATTCGATGGGACTAACTTTGCCAAATGGAAGCATATGATGAAAGCTTATTTAATCGGCTTAAGCTTGGAATTGTGGAATATTGTGTGTGTAGGTTTTGAAGATCCCAAAGACTTTAGGAACCTCACTCCAAGTGACCGTCGCAACATTAGGAGGAATGGTCAAGCTACAAGCATACTCCTTAGTGCCTTGAATGCCCAAGAGTATAACCGTGTTAGTGGACTTGAGATTGCCAAGGAGATTTGGGACATTCTCCACATTGCACATGAGGGTGTTGACAAGGTCAAGAAATCCAAGATCAACATATTGATGGCCGAACTCAATAGATTTACTATCTTTGATGGAGAGGGGCCACAAGAGATGTTTGATAGGTTGATGGTTATTGTTGGAAAGATAAGAGGTCTAGGTGGTGATGAGCTAGATGACCACTTTGTTGTGAAGGTGATGTTGGAGGCTTTTGCACCAAGGAATCCCACTCTAGTCACCTTGATTAGAGAGAAGAAAAGGTTTGAGGAACTCTCTCCAAATGATGTTCTTGGAAGAATTCTTACACATGAGCTCATGGACAAGGAAATTCAACATAGAAAGAAGATTGGGGAGTTGGAGGCTAAGTTAAACAACTTGAAGGTTAAAGAGGTCGCTCTCCATTCCCACAAGTCAAACAAACTCTCCTCTTCATCCAAGCACACTACTTCTTCCAAGCCTCTTAAGTCAAAGTCCAAAAGGGTGGAAGTAGAGAGCTCCACAAGTGATTCAAGCGAAGATGAAGATGAAGGTTCTCATGTTGAGATTGGGGACATGGCCTTGTTCATGAAGACCTACAAGAGAGGATTGAAGAAGCAAGGGTACAAGTTTGCCAAGAGGAAGTTTCCCAACAAGAAAAATAGAACTTGCTACAATTGTGGAAGTACCGAGCACTTCATTGCTGATTTCCCTAATGAGAAGAGAGAAAATAGGAATGACAAGGGTAAAGGGAACTACAAGAAAGATCAAAAACCACACTACAAGAGAAGACACTATGGTGGTGAAGCCCACATTGTTCATGAATGGAACTCCGGGGATGAAAGCTCTAGTGAAGAGGAAGGGAAGAAAATTGCAACCGTGGCTATCAAGAAGCTTCCCTCCACCTCAAGGTTGTTCAACAATTTAACCGATGATGAAGAGAGCACATCCATTCATTGTCTCATGGCCAAGGGCGAGAAGGTAAAAACTGCCCCAAAACCCTTTCCTCAACCTAGTGATGAGTCGGAAATGGACTCCAGTGATGATACTAGTGATGAAGAAGCTAACCAACTTGTTCGTGAAATGGATGAGCAATCTAGAGATTTTATGGCTAAGCTAATAGTTGAATTAGAGAAAAGCCAAGAAACCATTATCTCCGATAGAAGTGAGATTGAGGCTTTGCGTTTGGAAGTCAACCAAGCAAAGAGTGTCATAGCTACTCTCAAGGAAGACCTTACTGTCACTCAAGCTCAATGTAATTCTCTCAAGTTGAGGAATGAAGAGCTTGAGGAGCAATATAGTCTCCTTTGGAGTAGCACCTCACATCCCTCGAAGGTAAAAGGCAACTCTAGTGCTTCTACTAGCAAGGGCTGTGATAGATGTTATCATATTGATATTGAATCTTATGCCACTAATCTTGCTAACATGGAAGCTTTAAAGAAAGAAATTGCTAGGTTGAACTCAATCATAGCTAGAGGATGCATGGGGGAAGAAAACAAAAGAGCAAGATTCACCAAGAGGAAAGTGTTAGAGAGAAGCAAGAATCCAGGCTTTGGATATATTGATGGTGGCAAGACCAATGAAAGAAAAATCATCAAAGAAAAAGAATGCCTTGAATTCAAGAGTTCTGGATTTCTGTTCTCCCAGACCCCGGAGGTTCCGACCTCCAAGCCCGGAGGTTCCGGAGTCTGGAAGCCTCGAGCAGCTCAGACAGTCCAACTCGGAGGTTCTGAGAAAATTCTCGGAAGTTCCGGGACTGTAAAGACAAGACAAAGAAAAGGAGCAAGACTCAGAAGCAGCATGGTTCCAGGGCCTCTAACACTTGTATGCAGGTTGAAAATCATCCAATGGTGCCTAGAAGAAACTTGAGTCCCAACAAAAGCAAAGCCCATGCATCTAGAGACATACCTCCTAGCTATGTGTTGAGACGCAACAATGTTGGTAAAGTTGTTGCCACGTATGTTGGAAATGAGTCCAACATATATGTGAAAAGATCACTATGGGTTCCAAAAGTTTTGGTTACTAACGTGGAAGGCCCCAAGTCAAATTGGGGACCTAAAAGAAGAAACTAAATTGTTTTGTAGGCATACTCCTCCGGTGGATCAAGTTGGGTGCTTGATAGCGGATGTACACATCATATGACCGGAGAAAAGAGTATGTTCTCATCCTATCTCCATTTGGAAGGACCAAGGGAAACCATTGCATATGGAGGGGATACAAAAGGAGAAGTCATCGGTGTAGGTGACATTCCTATATCTCAAAATTACTCAATTACAAATGTTCTTCATGTTGATCCGTTGGGTTAAAATCTATTATCGGTTTCACAACTTAGTGAGATTGGTTTTGATTGCCACTTCACGGATAAGGATGTGTCCATCATAAAAAGGGAGGATTCCTCTATTGTTCTCACGGGTCGCTTGAGGGGGAGGCTTTACCTAGTTGATCTCAACAAAAGTAAAGTTTCTCCCAAGACTTGTCTAGTGGCAAAATCTAGCATGGGTTGGCTTTGGCATCGCCGTCTAGCCCATGTTGGCATGAGGAACTTGGCCAAACTTTTGAAAGATGAACACATCCTTGGACTAACAAATGTACATTTTGAGAAAGATAGGATTTGCAAAGCTTGCCAAGCCGGAAAGCAAGTAGGAGCACCTCACCCACCAAATAGCATCCTCACTACTTCAAGCCCGTTGGAGCTCATCCACATGGATCTATTTGGACCGGTGGCCTACATAAGCATTGGCGGTAACAAATATGGCTTAGTTATTGTTGATGATTATTCTTGCTTCACGTGGGTGTTCTTTGTGTTTGACAAGAGTGAAGTGCAAGGGAAGGTGAAGACCTTCATTAGAAGAGCACAAAGGGAATTCGGGCTACCAATCAAGAAAGTGAGAAGTGATAATGGCTCGGAGTTCCGGAACACCTATGTTGAAGAATTTCTTGATGAAGAGGGCATCAAGCATGAATTTTCAGCACCTTATACCCCTCAACAAAATGGGGTGGTTGAGAGAAAGAATAGAACCCTTATCGAGATGGCAAGAACCATGTTGGATGAGTACAAGACTCAAGACATCTTTTGGGCCGAAGCTATCAACACGGCTTGCCATGCAATCAACCGCCTCTATCTTCACAAGTTTCACAAGAAGACCTCCTATGAGCTTATTACCGGTAAAAAGCCCAAGGTGTCTTACTTTAGAGTGTTTGGGTGCAAATGTTTCATTCTAAACAAGAGACCCCGAACCTCTAAGTTTGCACCGAAGGTTGACGAAGGATTTCTTCTTGGTTATGGTCCAAATGAGCATGCTTATCGAGTCTTCAATCTAACCACCGGAAGGATTGAAGTCACGGTAGATTTGACCTTTGATGAATCTAATGGCTCTCAAGTAGAGCAAGTTGATTGAATGTTGTAGATAAAGAGAAGCCATCTTGTGAAGCAATCAAGCAATTGGCCATAGGTGATGTTAGACCAGTTGAGGCACAAGAGGAAGATGAAAACCAAGCACAAGCTTCAACACCACTCGAAGGGCCAGAAGCCACTGGTTCAGGAGCTGTACAGACTTCGGAGGTTCCGAGAAATTCCTCGGAGGTTCCGGGAACTAGCACTGAAATCCAACCTCCGAGAAATTCTCCGGAGGTTCCGGGGTCTGGAAGTTCAACACCACAAGACACCCTGAACCAGCAAATTGATCAGCAAGGGGATGTCCAAGCAAGCACATCTGAGCCCCAAGCTGATGAAGATGATGAAGATCAACCTCTACACCAACCTCTTGGACCATCACATCCTCGTGTGCATCAAGTCATTCAACAGGATCATCCCGTTGACAATATTCTTGGGAGCATAAGGAGAGGGGTAACAACACGATCTCGTCTTAAGAATTTTTGTGCATTTTACTCGTTTGTTTCCTCTCTTGAACCAACCAAGGTAGAGCAAGCTCTCAAGGATCCGGATTGGGTGGTGGCTATGTAAGAGGAGTTGAACAACTTTGAAAGAAACCAAGTGTGGGAGTTGGTGGAGAGACCAAACACAAACATCATTGGCACCAAATGGGTCTTTCGGAACAAGCAAGATGAGTTTGGTATTGTGACTAGGAACAAAGCAAGATTGGTTGCTCAAGGGTACACCCAAGTTGAAGGGTTAGACATTGGGGAAACATATGCACCGGTAGCAGGACTTGAAGCAATTCGATTTCTACTAGCTTTCGCTGCCCATCATGACTTCAAGCTCTATCAAATGGATGTCAAGAGTGCATTTCTCAATGGACCACTCTCCGAAGAAGTATATGTTAAGTAACCACCGGGTTTTGAAGATCCCAAGCGTCCTAATCATGTCTACAAACTCCATAAGGCGCTCTATGGGCTAAAGCAAGCACCAAGAGCATGGTATGAATGCCTTAAGGATTTCTTGCTTAAGCAAGGCTTTGAGATAGGCAAAGCCGATGCTACTCTCTTTACTAGAAAAGTTGATGGTCATATTTTTGTGTGCCAAATATATGTCGATGACATAATATTTGGTAGTACTAATGAAACTTTTTGTGAAGAGTTTAGTAGGGTGATGACAAAGAGGTTTGAAATGTCCATGATGGGTGAGCTTAAGTTCTTTCTTGGATTTCAAATCAAACAAGCTAAAGAAGGGACGTCCATATGTCAAACCAAGTATACAAGGGATATGTTAAAGAAGTTTGACATGGACAAGGCAAAGCCCATCAAGACTCCAGTGCCTACCAATGGACACATGGACCTCAATGAAGAAGGGAAATCTGTGGATCAAAAGGTATATCGCTCCATGATCGGCTCTCTTCTTTATTTATGTGCATCTAGGCCGGATATTATGCTTAGTGTGTGCATGCGTGCTAGATTTCAAGCTAACCCGAAAGAGTGCCATCTCATGGCCGTAAAGAGAATCTTGAGATATCTAGTGCATACCCCTAACCTTGGCTTGTGGTATCCTAAGGGCTCCACTTTCGATCTACTTGGCTATTCGGATTCCGATTATGCCGGTTGTAAAGTAGATAGAAAGAGTACATCGGGGACTTGCCAATTCCTTGGTAGGTCTCTAGTGTCTTGGAGTTCTAAAAAGCAAAACTCAGTAGCCCTTTCCACCGCCGAGGCCGAGTATGTTGCAGCCGGCGCATGTTGCGCTCAACTACTTTGGATGAAGCAAACCTTAAAAGATTACGGATGTCACTTTTCCCATATCCCACTTTTGTGTGACAATGAAAGTGCCATAAAGCTTGCAAACAACCCTGTAAGCCATTCTCACACAAAACATATAGACATCTGTCATCACTTCTTGAGAGACCACGAAGCCAAAGGAGATATCGTTTTAAGTCATGTGAGCACCGACAAACAACTAGCCGATATCTTCACTAAACCTCTCGATGAGTCAAGGTTTTGTAGCTTAAGGAATGAACTAAATATTCTTGATTCTCGTTGCGTGGTTTGATCTCTAGCATGCCATAATTGTTTGCTTCAATCTATTAGTTTTCTCTGAAATTTTTGGTTGAAAATGTGTGTGTAAAAACTCTATCTTAAAGGCTTTTCAAAATCTATTTTCTTATCCCTAACTTGTCTTAAGTGGCTATAGTTGTGTGTGCGAATGCTTGGTTTCTAGCCACTTGAGTCAAGGGTACCATGACCTAAGAATCTCAGTTGATAGATAGTTCAAAATCTCAAAAGGAGTAGAAGTGAACTCTCTGGAATTCAGTTTCGGAAGCTCCGAGGAAATCTTTGGAGGCTCCGGGCCTCGGAAGTTCTGAGAAAATCATCGGAAGCTCCAATCTTTACAACTTAACGCTCAGTCTCGACCGAAGGGGAGTTAAAGGGAATAAGGCATCTTCGAAGAATATTCTTTTTACCTAGGGTAAACCCGTCGTTCCCTTTCACCGCGGTCAACCCTCTCAGATGTAGTTTCACTGCTTCCCTTTCTCCCTCTCTCTCCTGAAGGGAAACCGCACCGCACCACCCTTCTCCACCGCATCACCGCCGCCGCTTCCCTCGCCGCCGGTGACCACACTTCTTGCGGGCTACCCGCGCGAAGCTGTGCCGCCTTCCTCGTTCGTGGGTCATCGCTAGGGAGTGTCAAGAAGGGTTCGCTCGGATCCCGTACGGAGAAGAAGAAGAAGGCTTCAATCTGCACCCTCTCCTGTCGACCCCCTGACGTGAATATCTCTTGAAGATCTTCGTCTTCCATCTCCTTGATCCCAATCAAGGTAATCTGAGGCCTTACTCTAACCTTAACCCTAATTCCTAGATCTACCTGCTGTTAGGGTTCTAAATCTTGGATTTGTAGTAAGCTGCCTGTTTATCCTTGTCATGAATGCCTGTGATGCAAGTGAAGCTTAGGTTTAGTTGAAAGTTGAATCAAATTTCAGAGTGCAGTAAGGTTGACAGGAGCTCGGAGGTTCCGAGAAAATTCTCAGAGGTTCTGAACCCTGTAACCCACTGTAGGCTGACCTTGATTCAAAGTTCCACTGAACTTCACTTCACCTGCAACACCCTTTCTCTCATGTCCCAGTTAAATTCAATCATGTTTGCTTCCTTGGTTAAAGTTCAGTTGAAAGTTGAATCAACAAACTGTTCTCTGTCAGTACACTGACTTCGGAGGTTCTGAGAATTTTTCCGGAGGCTCCAACTCCTGGAGGTTCCGGAAACTTTCTCGGAGGTTCCGGTGTCTGTACTAACAAGTGACAGTCTGTGATTCAAAATTCCACTGAAAATTAATCAATTGAACATCATGCCTATCTTGATCCTCTGTTCTTATCAGTCCTGATCTCACTCTTATCTGCTGCTCATATTTCTCCCTGACAGATGTCTGGCACTCCTGTCGACAAGACATACACCAAGAGGCAGAGGCCACTCTTTGAGACACCTGCTGGTGAAAGGGCCTTCAAATTAGCAGCAAGAGCAGCAGCTGGTGGCAGTGGCAACAGAGGAAAGGCCACCCCTAGAAGAGGCAAAGGGGGTAGTCTATCAGGAGGGAGAGGATCTGGGTCTACTGCCCATGTAGAGGATAATGGAGGGACTGAAGGCAAGACCATCCCCATAGAGCTGGAAGATGACATGCCTTTAGGAGAAATAGATTCAACCTATCTCAAGTACCACAAGGGGTTGCTCAAAAGACATCCTCCAACCAAGTATGATAACTCTGTGTACATTGAGCACACAAATTATGATGGAGCAGGGTTCTTGGTCAAGAAAGCCAGAGAGGAAAATCCTTATGTGAACCCCAAGATGGCAGCTATAGACTATAGGTTTTGGTCTGTTTTCCACTTCAAGTTCTATGAGACTGTCCTAAACAACAAGATGAAGCTGATCAAGATGAAGTGGATAGACTTTACCCATCTGGAGGCAGCAGAGGAACCTGTAAAGGAAGAGGTGCTTGATTTGGTGGACAAGTATAAAATGAGAGACATCATGAGTTTCAAGTATGACTGGAACATAGAGGTCCTAGCACAGTTTCATGCTACTTTCTTTCATGAAGACAACAAGGAGACCATACACTGGATGACAGAAGGTGTACATTACAAGATTGACTTTGTCACTTTTGCTAGGCTTTTTGGGTTCAGCAAGGAGGACAGGGAGGCTGACATTATCCACTTTGAGGCCCATATGAACCCCAACAAGATTGCTGCAACTTATGAGTATGAGGAGTTGGCTGATGGCTCTACCACAGCTCTGAAGTCTGTGTATTATGTGCTCAACAACATGTTCAGGGAAACCATCTATCCAAAAGGGGGTAGTGACTCAACCAGCCTTAGGAGATTTGCACCAAATCTGCTGGCTAGGTTGCTGCCAGGAGCTAGACCATTCTCTGTGAGCAGATTCATCTGGTACAACTTGGTGGAAGTGACAGAGAGCGGGAAGTGCAACCTGCCATATGCTCCATACCTTATGTACATGATAGAGATGGTTTTCGGGGTCAGTTACAAGAAGGATGTTGAGCATGCATCTTACCAGGTCAAGCGGTGGCAGCATTAGAAGAAGCAGCATGTTGTGGAGGAGCACATCCTCAAGAAGGCCAGCACCAAGCAGCCCAAATCTGGACCAGCAGGAGGAGAAGAAGGACCCAGTAAGGCTCCCATGCCTGCTGGACTGCATAAGTTGAGAGGCATGGTCAGGGACACCTGGAGGTACTGTAGATGGACCTCACATCAGCTTTTTGAGCTCAGGGAAGATATGAACAGATTCCTGAGGGGCTGTCCTTTGATGCCATGCACCATCCCCCTCCTCTCTTCCCTGACTTTCCAGAGTACACTACTAGTGAGGATGAGGGCGAGAAGGAGCCTGCTAGTCCCATGGCTGAAGACACATCTGCTGCCCACTTTGATGGAGATGAAGAAGATGATGAGCCACTAGGTGCTAAAATGGCCAGACTTCGGAAGGAGGCTGCTGGTAAGAAGGTTATGGGTTCCTCTTCTGGTGCTAGACTCAGGAGGAAGGCCACTGCTGGCAGACCTGTCAGAAGGCCCATAGACCTTGGTTCTGACAGCACAGTCCCTGAAGCAGAGGAGGAGGACTCTGACTTCAGTGATGAGGAGTGATTTCCCTAGGTCCTGCCCTCACTTCCTCTCTTCTTTTCTTTCCTTTTTGTTAAAATGTTGACAAAGGGGGAGAGATATGAAGATTGAGAAGAATCTGAAGACCTGGAGCTCCTGGTGGCTGCTAACCACAAGATTCTTTTGTTCTTTTGGTGAGATGAGAGTGCTAACTAACTATTCTCTCATAAACTCCTGTTGGTTAAGTGGTGAACTGCTGTAAAGCTTTTAGCTTGCCTCTCGTTGCAAGCGCGTATTCTGTTATGGTCATGTATGGGATTTGCAAACTTTAAAACCTTTGTGATGGATGTAATAGGGCTAGATGTGTTGGATGCTGTTATCTTTATCTAGCTGCTATTTTCTGGTCATATCTGTTGCTCTGCCTGTGTGTTGTTGTTTGTTGGAGTATCTGTTGCAGACCTCGGAGGTTCTGAGAATTTTTCCGGAGGCTCCAACCCCTGGAGGTTCCGGAAACTTTCTCGGAGGTTCCGAACTCTGCTAACAGATAACTCTCTGTTTGTTTTCACATGGCATATGCATCACGTATTATCTTCTACACTTCTTTTGCACCCCTCGATGGCTTGAGTACAACTTTCATGACACTTTTACTCACAATGTATGCAACCTAATTGTCGGTTAAGACAGTTTTCCCTATTCAAAAGGTACATGCATACATTGGGGGGGAGACTTGTGCTCAAAACATCAAAAGCTCAATCTTTCAAATTAAATTGTAAAATTTAATTGGGTTGTCAACATTTACCAAAAAGGGGGAGATTGTAAGTGCAATCAAGCCCTATGAGGGTTTTGGTGATGTTGACCACACAATTAAAGAGCTAATGAGCCTTTGAGTTTGTTGTGCAGCATAGAGTTATTATCATAGGTGCAAAAGATTGATTGGAGACCCCTCAACTTATTAAAGAAGGATGCCTATGCTACTTGGAGGAGTTTATTTATTTTTATCTTCTGAATTTGAGTATAGGACAATCCGTACTATCAAGAGGGATACCAATGGTGAGTTAGGGTGGTTTCAAGTGCTCATATTCTATCTTTCTTAAACCTTAAATCCTCACCCCAAGGGAAGTACCCTGCAGCTGTTTTGCCCCTGCTGTCTGTTGTTCGGAGGTTCCGAAGTTTTTCTCGGAGGTTCCGACCGTACGGGCTACAGTCTGCAGAGTTTTCAATAGTCGGAAGTTCCGAGATTTTTCTCGGAGGTTCCGAACTCTAGAATATAGCCGTTACTGTTCTGGATCTGGGGGTATTTATACCCCACGGTCCCCCCACAGTTATCTTCTTCCTCCCACTGCACAGAACGTCGTTTCTTGCTGTTTCTCTCACCTTGCATTCACTCCTAACCTACTCTCTTCCAAATCCTTGCCTAGCATTGATTGAGAGTGGATTCTTGAAGTGAGTTAGTGATCCAATCTCTTCTCCCTTGGTACTTGAGCACTTGGAAGAACCCTAGCAAGGTTGGTGGATCTATTACTCTTGGAGCTTTGCTCCTAGACGGATAGAGGTTCTTGGAAGCTCTCCAAACCGATTTGTGGAAGCTCCAAGGTGTTTGTTTTTCCCTTTGTGATTCTAGTGGAAAGCCTCCAACTATTACCCAAAGTGATAGGTGTGAGAGAGGAGTTGACCTTTGTGGTCCCTAGCCTTTTGTGGCCTCCTTAACAACGTGGACGTAAGCAAGCCTTTGTGGCGAGCTGAACCACGGGTTAAATCTTTGTCTCATGCGTGCTCTTGTTTACTTACTTGTTCATGTTTGTGCTTGACTAGATCTATTAGGGTTTGCTCCCGATCTACTTTGTGGTGCCTTCCTAGCTTGTACTTTGCTTAGAAATCTTCTTACTAGGTCCTTAGTACCTCCTAGAATTTAGTAGATCTGGTTTCCATCAAGTTTATCGCAGCTCAAGTTATTTATGCTCCGTTCTAACAGCTGTCGGAAGTTCTGAGTTTATTCTCGGAGGCTGCCTCGTTCGGAGGTTCCGAGAATAATCTCGGAGGTTCCGAGGTCTGACAGTGTTTTCGCAGAAAAAGTTTAAATTCTGTGTGCAGGCCTATTCACCCCCCCTCTAGGCCATATTGCCTCGATCCTTTCAGCTCCATGATGAGGGCCTGCTTGAGGCTAAGAGGATGTCATTTATGTATCCCAGGAATGCAAGAGACAGTTGGGGACATGTGAAGGGTTTATACACATATTATTCGATCCTCAACCGTCTGTTCAGGAAGGCTCTCACGCCTAGGGATGGAAACACTTTGGATATCACTGCTTTTCAGAGGAACTTGATGGTTGTCATGAAGCCCGGTGAGCCGTCGTTTAGTGTTGGTGA
Source organism: Cenchrus americanus (assembly GCA_947561735.1). Classification (NCBI taxonomy): domain Eukaryota; kingdom Viridiplantae; phylum Streptophyta; class Magnoliopsida; order Poales; family Poaceae; genus Cenchrus; species Cenchrus americanus. Next base: position 251,410,553 of record OX387239.1, on the reverse strand, counting down.
CTTTTTGTGGCAAGAAATAAAGAATTCTTCAGAAAATCCACAAAGGTTGTGTAGCTATGGCCCCTACATTAGCTACATTATCAAGAAATTCACACAAAGGGCATATCCTAATGACACCAAGCATCTCCCTTTGCAACCAAAACCCAGCAGGACAGTGAGAGTCCCATCTCCATAGGATGATCAGCAAGAGGAGCAAGAAATATTTGAAGAAAGGGAGGCGTCTGTTGACGGATAAAAGATGTATCCCTCTACGATCCGCAAGCGTACGGACCCACACCTTTTTCACCACGGGATTCCCAAGGTTCTTGTCAATCCGCGGAGCAAGGGGATTACAAGCGTTTGATCTATCTTTACACACTAGCTACTCAAACCTTAACTAAGATTAAACTAGAAAACAACTAAACTACACTAGAGAGAATGATCAATCTATCAAGATAAAAGACACTCACCCATGGGTCCACGATACTAGATCATGTAATCGCTTAAAGACATGAAAACCAATCTAATCTATCAGGGGGTTGTGACCATGGTTTTGCCCTTTCCCTCCTCTCGTACTGTCACTACGCGAAGATATTCATGACTAGACCTATGATGGACACGGCGTATTGAATGGATCCAAGGAAGCATTGGAGCTCTACTCCCTTTACGACATGGTAGCTAACCTTAAGCATTAAAGTATATTAAACACAAGATGATAGATAGATAATCCGACAAAGTACGATTACATCTCAAGATCGATTGCAACCCATGGACGAATAAGGAGATTACCCCATCAAGGTGCTAGACATAGCACCGTTAGTCATGGTTTCCCTTCCGACGGTGTCTTCCTTCCACTTGTGGGTGCTTCCTTCGAGGTGGTTAATCTCCCTCCGGAGATCTCTTTCCTCTCTCTCTAGCTTGTGGATGGCCTCCTGGTGCGAATGGCTCTCTCCCTGTCGAATGGCGGTGCCTCTAGGGTTTTAGGGTTGAAGATCCTTTGGGTGCAAGAAAAGGGGGGGCGAACCGACCCCCGGAATGGGCTGGGCCGGCCGGCCTGGGCCGACCGGCCTAGGCCCATCTCGGCCCGGTTCGGTCACCCCTTCGCTCCCGTGGGTCCTCAGGTGATTATGCACATTGCCCCCTCCACTTGCATGATTTTGACGATGTCATCCTCGCGTCCAAGATGGAGGTTCTCCGTGCATGAAGTTCGGTCTTTTACGCTTCAATCCCTGGGGGTGTTCCTTTGTAGCACTTCGGTTCTTGCCACCATTTAAAGTGATTTCATCAAGCTCATGAACACAAACAAGACTCTGTAAATGCTCTTTTGAACTTGTTGCGAATCCGTCCTTCATATCCATGTTTTCCTACATAAACACAACACTTCCAAATGCATGCACATAGATGAACTTGTTATATGATTAGTGTGCCTAGTGGCGGGTTAGTTCCATAATCAAATCCAAACCAAAGTGTAATGAACATGCTTGGTGTACCAAAATACACTGTCAACATCTCCCCCACGCTTAGCTCTTGCTCGAGGAGCAAGTACTCGTAAAAGAACTTCGTCCAAAGTGTTGTAATCGTGTACCACTAATCCTTCTTCACAAGTTAGTCAATCCTTTTGTCTTTAATACATAAACATAAAGTAATGATCATCATACATAAACATGGGCTCTTAGAATTTTTACCACGTCAAGATTTACCCCACAACTCAAACTCTTCACTTGAAGCCTTCAATCTCAGCCATGCTTATTTCTTTGCTTTCATCGGAGGGTTTTTATGATTTTCAAAACAAAATTCCTGCAATAAGTATAAGACAAAAAACCTTCTCCAAGCTCTCTCAAGTCACTCATATGAGGTGGCTATCCTAAACCAGTTTTATAAAACTCTCACCTCCCATAAGTCTCTCATATAACATGTAAAGTGGAGCTATAGGTAGGGCTAGTACAATCAACACAAATATTGTCAAACTAAGAACTTCCTCTAATGGTTGTTTACCTTTAAAAGCCAATGATCATGAGAATTAATCCATTTGTAGGGATATCAAGGATGAGAAGATTTAGAGTGGTGGACATGTGCAAGGGCAAAAGAAAATTATGACTACGATGCACCGATGACGTCCTCGTTGTCGGATTGCACATGGTTGGAAAAAGAGTGAAAGTTTCGTCTCTCAACAACGTGACATCCTTCCTTGCACTTTATTTTTTTCTTTCACTTGATTCATCCATCTCATATCCTTCTTGCCACTCCTCTTTTCTCTTTCTCTTCTTTTTCTTTCATTCTTTCATTCTCATATTTTTCTCTTTCTTTACTTTTCTATATTTTTTTCTTTCTTTCTTTCTTTCTTTCTTTCTTTTCCATACTCATACTTTTCTCTTTATTTTTCCCTCTCTTGACAACTTTTCAAAGCTCTCAACTCCTCTCTTTCTTGCATGCATACAATCTGAAATTTTAAATAAACCATGCTAGAGACGAGACGAAACTTTGAGAGTAGGTTGTGTTCAAGGAATGCGATGTACAAAAAAGATGTATAGGGTTGGGTATGGAATTCAGCGATGTACGGGACTTCCGATGTGAAAGTCACGTTACTGAATGCATGACGAGGCTAGCAACAAAAGATAAGCACAAGAACATAATCATTGCTCGAAATTAAAACTCCCAAGAGAGAAGGATCCTAGCCCAACTCATCGTGCTAATCACACTTATGGTGGAGCAAAAAATAAATTGGCTTTGTATAGGATTTTTTTCTTACTCTCAACTTGGAAAAAGAGGTTTTGCTAACCTTTATTACAAGGTTTTTTAGATAATTTTGAGAACTGAAATCCTCCAACTTTTAGCATTGAACATAGCACAACTAACATGTGAAGCTCAAGATCGAAGTGTGGTATGGGTACTTTTAGTAGTAGCAATTCCACTAAGCACCACGGTAAACGTTTTTCAAACCACACACTTATGTTCATATATCAAGAATTAAAGATAAACAAACAAGTGAACAAAGATAAGCATCACACAAGACACAAAATATATAAAGACTCTTTTTATTTGATTTTCTTTGACTCAACACTAATTTAAGACACTTGCAAAAATTTAAAAACACACTCAAGAACTAAAGACTCATTAAACTCTGAGACTCTCTCGAAGATTAAACCGAACCTAAACTTGAAGCTCAAAAGCTAGGCTAGCTAGCTTGCTCTCCCCCACGCTAAAAACATACGACGTCCTTGTCGTATCTTACAAAATTCCTAAGGGGAAAACTAAACCTAGTGGTACTTCCCGCAACTATTGCACCACTTGCCTCTCATGTTCCCTACCATGCCAAAAAGTTTGCGCACCTTGCGGTTAAGGAACTTGTAGTCGTCTTCGACCACTCGCTCCAAATCCTCCATACGCTGCCTTATCGCCTCCATGGCTTGGAAACATTCATCAACCGTTGCGTCGAGATCCGCGATGGAGTGACGGCAAACCGCACAACACATCGGATGCAATCCGAACGGGTCGTCATTGGCAGCGTCTCCACCGTCATCGCTGTTGACGGTGAAAATCCGTCAACCTAGCCATGAGTTTACCTTCGGTGTTGGCATGAGTTTTATACCTTATCCATTGGTACTAACCCCCGTGGTATAACAAGTTCACGTGTGCATGTCGGTTTTGGAGTTTGATGTTTATGCAGGGATGTAGTGTTGAATGCAAGACTTTCGGGATAAGTTCATCAAGCACCTCATGACAAGACCTTGAAGCCCTGAACAAGTCATGCAATGAAGCAAACTTAACTCCAAGAAGCCGGGGGACTTGATCCGAGAAGACGACGGACTCCGGGGACCCGACCGGAAAAGTGCTTGAATCTTGCAAGACAAGGAGTTGAGTCCAATTCGGAGAGAAACCGACGACATGGACCTACATGCGAAGGGGGAAACATCCGGGAAGCAAGGGAACCGACCTCGGGCAAAGGAGCCCACGGGGCCGGGCCTAAATGGGCCCGGGCCGGCCGGCCCGGTCCGGTCGGCCCGAGCCCATTTTGGGCCCAAACGTGCTCTCCTTTGCCCTAGCCGCCAATCGGGCTATTTATAGTCCCCCGACCGAGAGCCACGCGGGGAGGATTTCGTCTTCGGCCGCCGAGGAGCGAGAGAAGAGAGGGACACCATGTCGGAGAGGAGAGGGTCGAGCTAGTTGACTAGGGTTTCCCTAGCCGACGTGGGAACCTTGCATGGAAGACCACGTCGGAGTTCCCCCGAGCTAGAAGCAAGATCAAGGAAGGATCCCGGTGGTGATCTTGTGTATGTATCATTGTCATAGTTGAATTATCAAGTTGAATCTTTTCTTAGCGATCAAGTGTTTCCTCGAAGATTTCGTTTTTCGATCGGCTTTGCTTATTCCAATTCTATTCGCGCGATAGATTACATAGGGTGTTCTTGTAGCCGCGGTGGCTAGAGGTACACGCCGGATCTTCCGAAAGAATTTCGACTTGTCTTTTGACTCGCCCTAAGCTCCCCGCATGAATAGGGATACGTTGTGACAGAACGGGGGTCTCGAAAGGCGGATGTTTTCGGATTTGGACGGGAAACCACGATTTAAAGAGGCTTCTATTAAGATTCGATTTGCTACTTCTTCTCTTGCTTGGAACTTCAACAAAAGGCTTACCCCGATCCCTCTAGATCGGTTTATCTACCCAATCTTACTTTGTTTTCTCCGGTTTTTAGTAGATTAGATTTGTTTCATGTCTTTTACTTAGATGCATTAGGTTCTTTATTGAAGATTGCAGTTATTTGGCTTTAATAGATTAAGTCTTGCGTCACACATTTATTCCACGGATTCGATACCTTGGGTTCACCACTCGAGGGAAGAAGGGTCCCTTGACTACGACGGGAGACTTGTACGCTTGCGAGTCACGAACGAACTTTGATACAATTATTAACCGTCAACAAGCCCCTTTTTCTGGCGCCGTTGCCGGGGAACAAGTGATCAAGATTTGATTTTTTATTGCTTTTTTTTTGTAATTTTCAGTACTGCTTTTCTTTATTTTTGCATCTACTAAATTTTGATCATCCTCAAAATACATCTAATCTAGTTTGTCTAACTCTAGTCTTCATAGATTTATTTTTCTTTTCTAGTTTTTGCATACTTTGCTTGTTGCTAACCCTAACCGGAGATGGTTGGCTACCTCTCCAAGAAACCCAAGCTTTTTTGTGGATGATCCAGGAAAACTTTACAGGCAAAGGTGACATGCAACACAAGCTAAAGGAGTGGGAACCCTAGATTCAAAAGTTGAAGTCGAAGGACCGTCGAAATCTCCAAGGGAATCACCACCTCCAAGTCCAAAGGAAGATCAACCTCAACCACGGAGCGCCGCGCACTCCGGACATCGTTGATCTACCTATCATAAACCTTCAAGACGCCGGGAGGCCGTTCTAGATCAAAGTCTCAACTATCCGCATGACGATTGCGAGAGCTGAATGCATACGAGTCGGATTCCTTGAGTGGCATATCGGTTTACTTAAGAGGAGGATGGAGAAGATGGAGATGGAGAAAGAAGCTCAACACCTAAAGGCCGCCGAAGCAAGATCCTCATGCAAGGAGTGTGTGGAGTACGACCATGTCCAAGGACGCCGTCACTAAGTTCGAGGCTATGGAGAAAATATTGAAGAATTTAGATGGCAAGGTGACGGAGGTCGGAAGCTCTATACGTGAAGTGTTCATCGTAATGAAGATGCTAGACGCAAGTGGGACAACTTGCCGGCGCCCGATGGGTAACAAAGAAGAATATCCGAGACAACTCCAAGGTCCCAAGACGGCGAAGGCTACTCAAGCTCATTCGGGAGAGATGAAGGATCACATTAGAGACCATGAAGATCACGACCGAAGGACCGGAGTTCGAGATGCCGAGCCACAAGAAAGTTGTTGCATCCGTCAAGACCAAGGACAAAGCCAGCCTGTGAAGACCAAAAAAATTGACTAAGCCAAAGTGGGTACCCAAGATTGCAACGCCCGCAAAGAGCGTTGATCCGGAGAAATCAAGTGAAGAAGTCTAGCCATGGACTATAAACGAAGCGCTAGGCGGGAGGAAACCCGTTTCGTAAAGTCAAGAATAAGCTACCGGGAGGACAACCCGATTCCAGGTTTTTCGAGTTTTTTTTTATAATTTAGTTTTTGAGTTTTATTACGCAAAGACATTAGACTTAGAAGTGGTTGAACAATATTAGAGACATAACTCTTGATTGAATGTTTGCTTTATCATAAACCCTTTGCATGAACCCTCCTATGTGCTTGTTTGATTCTTTTCTTTTCGAGAACCCTCAACCAAATAATTTCAGAACCTTAGCTCAACCTTTCACCCTCATTATGGTGCTGAGGTTGACTTATTTTTCATGCTAAAACCACACGAGTAGAGCCACGGTTTATATTTAAGTGTTAATAAAATTCAGCACGTGGTAGGACTCGCGTGAACCTAGAAATCAAAACTTTTGGTTGGTTTTAAAAATCTTTATCCTTGGTTTCTCTAGGATTAGAATTTTTCTAAGCCTATTCTAATTTTGTTTTATTCAAAATCTTTCTTATTTAGCCAAAATTAGAACCTAAACCTATGCCCCCATGATCAAGCCGGGAAAATGTCTGCTCTCAACCGATGAAGGCAAACTATACCGGTGAGACCGAAATCGACGTAAAAAGAAAATATTTTCGACTTGCATTTGTTTTTAATGGTTTAAAACCTTCTCTAAAATTATGTTCGAGCTCTTGCATGGCTCTGAAAAATATTTTAAATTTCGAATTAGAGGAATGCTTAACCTTAAACACACCTTAATGGAGGCAATCTAGTAATCATGCATGCACCATAGGATTCCCTTTCATCAACTTTCACCAATTCCACATGCTAAGGACAAGCATGGTGGGCAGCAAGCATCAACTTTGTAGGAATTTCATGGTGCCATGTGAAGCAAGTGGAGCTAGGGAGCATGGACATGACCCAAAACATGAAGCATCAAGTGGAAGAACCAATAGTGGACGAGAGCGTTGGGCGGTGCAACTCGTGGAGCACGCGGGCAGGAAAGTTGCAGAGGTGAAATGATCGTGCTGGAAGAAAGACGAGACGGGGAGGAGCACCGAGGCCGGCCTCACCTACATAAGGAGCCCCCCCCCCCCCGGCTCCCGTTTTCGCGTGCAAGCTTCCCTCTCCTTCCTTTGTTTGTGTGTTCAAGTTTGTGTGCTCAAAACCTCCGTAGACATAGCCAACCTTCCCAAGCTTGATAGCTCAAGAAAAAAAAATCCACATCCTTAATCCACTCAAAGTCCACATCTGAATCAAAAAGTTTAAGTGCCTAGTTACCGGTTGCAACCCGGAGTTTTAATTGAAGAAAAGAGTGCAGCAACCGCATGGAAGAAAACCACAAGTCTCTTCTCCAAGAAGAAGAGTTCGTCGTCATCCAAGCCGTCATCAACCACGTCTTCGAGAAGGAACTCGGTTTCCGAGTCTCCCCGGAGCATAGAGACGGATACGGCGCCACCGAGGAGGAACGATGCTCTCCTCCTTGGTGGTATGAGGGCTGCAAGAAGCACTTCCATGAGGTTCACCGAACCTCGTGGGCACACGGAGGAGCAGCCCGCGCCACCACGACGATCGACTCGCTCAACCGCACCACCTCCTTACACCCCGACACACTCTTCGTACGGCTTCATCATCTTGTCGGCGGAGGAGGAGGAGAGGCTCGCCAATCTTGAGAAGAGGCTTGTGCCCAACGTCGAGTTCGACGACCAAGCACTCTACACCTTGGGTTTTGGCACCGACATATATTATATGTTGAGGCACCTCGGATGGGTGCAGTTCTCCAACGGAATATCGGTGGACACCCATTTGGGTTACGCCTTGGAAATTTTGATGACTATTGCACCCATCGTTGATGATGATGGGGTGCAAAGCTTGTCATTCCGTTTGGAGGGAGTCCAACAAGTGGTTCCCTACGAGCACGTTAGGGAGCTGCTTGGATTCCACAAGGGAGCTCCGGAGAAAGTTGACGTGCCACCCGGCATGTTGGCGGGATTTTGGAACATGATCTCCGGAGAAGCCCATCAACAACGCAATTGCATCCGCAACCCCATTATCCGGATATTTCACTCTTGGATGTGCAAGAGGGTATTGGGGAGGATGAAGGAAACAAAGGTGACCGACACGGAGTTGAATTGGCTATACTCGGCTTTAATTGCCGGCAGCCAATAGACCCCTCTTACCTCATGATCAACCGTTGGTGTTGTGAAGCAACATCGGGGGCGGGTAATAATGGTTCGGGGTGTTACCTCTCCATGTTGGCCTTTTCCTTGCGGCCGGGGATCGCAAGAAACCCCGCTCACCTTTTGCGTGGTACCTCTCTCGGTTTTGAGTATTTGCGGCAAGGCAAATACATTAGTGGAGATGAGAGAGGAGGTTATCGGTTGGCCATAGTGAACCTACCCCTTCCGAATGAGAGGCTTAGGCTTTTCACCGAAGGAAGAGAAGATTGGTTGGAAGAGGGACTACTTGTCCCTGCAAGGAAGAATAAGAGAGGAAGAATCGTAGAGGAGGGAACATCCTCCGCACAAGCGAGTGGAGCACAACCCAATGTGCAACCGTTCGGCGGGGTCCCTCCTCCGCCAAGTTATTACGGAGGGCCACAAGAGCAAGCATGGGGGGGTGGTGCACCGGTACCCCCACAAAATTATGTTGTGCCCAACGCTAACTTCGCGGAGTCCTACGCTCATCATCCCCAACCACAACAAAGCATGGCCATTATTGGAGGGTTTGCTGCAAGTAACGCTCAAAACATCACAGCCATCCAAGCTAACGCAGCTCAACTTGGTGAAGGCAACGCAAATATTGCCTTTGAACTTGGACGCCTTCACCTTGTGGAGCCAAATCAATTCGTCGGAGGAAGTGTCCAACCATATTATGAGCAAGGGTATTATTATCAAGATCATCAACATCAACCACCGGCGGAGGACTAGAAGATTTAGGAACTTTAGTTTTCTTTTCTTTTCTTTTTCTCTCGTAATTTTCAGCTTTTGCTTATGTGTGTTTGCGTAGTATTTTCTGTTTTTATTTAAATTTCAGCAAGCATGTTTGTTTATTTTCAGTTTGTATTTCAACTTGATATCATCATTAATAAAGACACCACCTTGATTATATCATTGGAAAAGCTACAAAATTCGTGCCATGATGATATATGATTAAAATTGCAGCTTTGTTCATCTTTGTAATTGATTTATGCATGTTTAAGCTAGTGCTCTCTTAAAAATACAAATCTGAATTTATTTAAATACTAGCTTAATTTTCAGCGGAGGTTATGATTAAAATAAAGACCCATAGTGTTTTATGTGCTCTCAAGTTATGAATAGATTAAAGATGACTTTTATGCTCAAAAATATCGCTAACCTTGTCACAAATATCACTTGTGTGTTGCTCAACCTATCCAAGGCCTTATATATATTTGAGTGCATAAAACCTTAGTGTACAAGATTTATTTTTGAGTGCGTTATTGCAGGCCATGATTTCTCTGGCCCGAGACTAAGAAGCTGGTCATTCCGTTTTTGCGTATCTATCTTTTTGCTAGCCTTTTATCCGTGCATTGTGTATCCCCGCATTGGTGATCTCACAAACTTCGCCGGATATCCACCCTTAAACCAAATATCATCTTTTTGTGATTACCTCCTTGACCACAACCTATCGTTGAGAATGGATCATCAATTCAAGGAAGATCGCAAGACGGTGCCAACGTTGAAGATTTGAAGTATCTCTCCAAGGAAAAATATTCCGGTACCTACCTTATTTTTCGCCTCTTTGCTCGAGGACGAGCAACGTCTAAGCATGGGGGAGGAGGTAGGTACGGTGTAGTTTTAGAGTTCAAAGGGGAATATTTTAAAAAAATGATGAAAAAAAAATCCAGCGATACTCATGACATTCAAGGTATAAAAAATCAAAACTTCATTGTGGAAGTCATGGGCTGAATATATGACGAGGAAAAAAATGAATGAATGAAAAAAAGAAAAGAATGAGAAATATGAGAAAGAAAAAAATGTGCGTAAAGTAAATTCCCTAAGCTCTCTAAAAGTGCATTCAAGGCTTCAAGTTAAAAAGATCCATTCTCATTTTCCAACCATGTGCAATCCGATAACGAGGACTTCCTTTGTGCCTCGGGATCACTCTTTGCCATTTGCACATGTCCACTCATCTAAAAGTGTGTGTATTTTTCTCTTTCCCCTCCTTGATTTAACATTATTTTCCAATGACCTTTTTGACGAGTCTCGGTAAGACCATGAGAAGCTTGTCTTGTTTTGACAACACCTCATTTATAAAATCTTGTTAGGGCTAAACTTTCCCAAAGCTCCATATAAAGCCTACCACATATATATGAGAGGGAAAGGAGTAGAATATATAGGCTTGAGAGACAAGTGAGATGAGAGTTTATGAGCAATACACGAGATGATTTAAATTTGTGAATTTGGTTTAGTTTTTCTTTATCTCGATCTTCATTTCAAAAATTCTGAGATCTATTTAAAACTTTGTGAGCATATTAATACTTGTGGGATGAGCTTAAAAAGAATCTACCCTCCGTAGAGATGAAGGCTAGTACATTATGGAACTTTAATGAATTAAAATTTTGAGAGCATTATGTTTTCTCATGTGTGATCAAGTGCAAAGTTTAAACATTGTTTGGCAATGATGATATCCATCGAAGGCTTACTCGAGGACGAGCAAGGTTTAAGCATGGGGGAGATGTTGACGGTGAAAATCCGTCAACCTAGCCATGAGTTTACCTTCGGTGTTGGCATGAGTTTTATACCTTATCCATTGGTACTAACCCCCGTGGTATAACAAGTTCACGTGTGCATGTCGGTTTTGGAGTTTGATGTTTATGCGGGGATTTAGTGTTGAATGCAAGACTTTCGGGATAAGTTCATCAAGCACCTCATGACAAGACCTTGAAGCCCCGAACAAGTCATGCAATGAAGCAAACTTAACTCCAAGAAGCCGGGACTTGATCCGAGAAGACGACGGACTCCGGGGACCCGACCGGAAAAGTGCTCGAATCTTGCAAGACAAGGAGTTGAGTCCAATTCGGAGAGAAACCGACGACATGGACCTACATGCGAAGGGGGAAACATCCGGAAGCAAGGGAACCGACCTCGGGCAAAGGAGCCCGCGGGCCGGGCCTAAATGGGCCCGAGCCGGCCGGCCCACCCGGGCCGGCCCCGGCCCATTTTGGGCCCAAACGTGCTCTCCTTTGCCCTAGCCGCCAATCGGGCTATTTATAGTCCCCCGACCGAGAGCCACGCGAGGAGGATTTCGTCTTCGGCCGCCGAGGAGCAGAGAAGAGAGGGACACCATGTCGGAGAGGAGAGGGTCGAGCTAGTTGACTAGGGTTTCCCTAGCCGACGTGGGAACCTTGCATGGAAGACCACGTCGGAGTTCCCGGAGCTAGAAGCAAGGTCAAGGAAGGATCCCGGTGGTGATCTTGTGTATGTATCGTTGTCATAGTTGAATTATCAAGTTGAATCTTTTCTTAGCGATCAAGTGTTTCCTCGAAGATTTCGTTTTTCGATCGGCTTTGCTTATTCCAATTCTATTCGCGCGATAGATTACATAGGGTGTTCTTGTAGCCGCGGTGGCTAGAGGTACACGCCGGATCTTCCGAAAGAATTTCGACTTGTCTTTTGACTCGCCCTAAGCTCCCCGCATGAATAGGGATACGTTGTGACGAACGGGGGTCTCGAAAGGCGGATGTTTTCGGATTTGGACGGAAACCACGATTTAAAGAGGCTTCTATTAAGATTCGATTTGCTACTTCTTCTCTTGCTTGGAACTTCAACAAAAGGCTTACCCCCGATCCCTCTAGATCGGTTTATCTACCCAATCTTACTTTGTTTTCTCCGGTTTTTAGTAGATTAGATTTGTTTCATGTCTTTTACTTAGATGCATTAGGTTCTTTATTGAAGATTGCAGTTATTTGGCTTTAATAGATTAAGTCTTGCGTCACACATTTATTCCACGGATTCGATACCTTGGGTTCACCACTCGAGGGAAGAAGGGTCCCTTGACTACGACGGGAGACTTGTACGCTTGCGAGTCACGAACGAACTTTGATACAATTATTAACCGTCAACAATCGCCGCCGTCGTCACCACCACCGTTGTCGTCGCCACCGTCGTCGCCACCGCCATTTGGGCCTTTGGGAGTCTTCTCCTTGGGCACCTCATCCCAAATGTAGAGATCGTTATCATCTCTTCCAGCGGCCGCCCACGAGCTCGGGCTACGATCGTCGGAGTAGTCGCTACCCCCATAGTTCTTAGGCTCGGGCGACACCTCCTTGTAGTCCTTCCGCTTCATGCCTTGGATGCGCACCGACCTTCGAACGAGCGTAGGGACCTCCTCTTCTTCGACGGGGTTGCGAGATGCGATAGCTCCGGTCGGGACACGCCCTCCGCAACGGATGTGGGCGGTCCTCTTGATCTCGACGGGTAGCTTGAGCTCGCATCGCTTCGCCTCCTCCATCGATGGCTCCATGGCGCCTTGCTTCAACTCTAAGCTCTTCGGGGACACGATGGCTGCTGCGTGGGTGCAAAATATTGCTTGATGGGATTGATTCCCGAGCTCCCAATTCGGCCAAATAAATAGTCCGAAGAGGAAAACCCTAGGAACCTCATTTTCCTTATTCAAACTTCCTTTAAAATTTTCTAACCGAAGAAGGAAGTCGAAAAGGAGCAATTCGGGCAAAAACCTGGATCAACCGCCACCGGGACCCACCTGGGCCGGTCGGACTGGGCCGGCCGGTCCACCCTGCCTCGGGGGCCGGGCCGGTCCGGTTTTTTGTGAACCGCCCTTTTTCGCCTTCTTAGCCCATGGGAAAAAGTTGGCCCAGTAAATCTTCACGAGAAACTCCAGAAAATTAAAAGAAAAACTATTTACAAAAATCCATGCCTTGTTTTTCGTCCTAGACGGGACGTTTGGGCTCTTCTTCCATGGTGAAGACATCAAAATGGTGAAGGGGCACAACTTCGGGTTCGTAGTAAACCTTAAGCCGTTGACCATTCACCATAAATTGATCACCTTTCACATCCATGATGGTTACCGCTCTGTTGGAGAGCACCGATGCACAACATAAGGTCCGTCCCACTTGCTTTGCATTTTCCCTTTTCCGAAGGTTTTAAACCTCGAATTGTAGAGGAGGACCTTATCTCCTTCTTTAAACTCTTTTTTCTTTAACCTTTTATCATACCACCTTCTGATTCTCTCCTTGTATATGCTTGCATTTTCATATGCTTTCAACCTCATCTCCTCTCGCTCGCTTATTTGAATTCTACGTTTCACCACCTGTTGACGGTGAAAATCCATCAACCTAGCCATGAGTTTACCTTCGGTGTTGGCATTAGTTTTATACCTTATCCATTGGTACTAACCCCCGTGGTATAACAAGTTCACGTGTGCATGTCATTTTTGGAGTTTAATGTTTATGCAGGGATTTAGTGTTGAATGCAAGACTTTCGGGACAAGTTCATCAAGCACCTCATGACAAGACCTTGAAGCCCTGAAAAAGTCATGCAATGAAGCAAACTTAACTCCAAGAAGCCGGGGACTTGATCCGAGAAGACGACAGACTCCAGGGACCTGACCAGAAAAGTGCGTCGAATCTTGCAAGACAAGGAGTTGAGTCCAATTCGGAGAGAAACCGACGACATGGACCTATATGCGAAGGGGGAAGCATCCGGGAAGCAAGGGAACCGACCTCGGGCAAAGGAGCCCGCGGGGCCGGGCCTAAATGGGCCCGGCCGCCGGCCGGCCCGTCCGGTCGGCCCCGTGCCCATTTAGGGCCCAAACCCGTCGCCCTTTGCCCTAGCCGCCAATCGGGCTATTTATAGTCCCCCGACCGAGAGCCACGCGAGAAGATTTCGTATTCCGCCGCCGAGGAGCATAGAAGCTTGAGGGACACCAACTTGAAGATGAGGGTCGTGCTAGTTGTCTAGGGTTTCCCCGGCCGACGTGGGAACCTTGCATGGAAGACCACGTCGGAGCTCGGAGCGAGGATCAAGATCGAGGGAGGGCCCCGGTGGTGATCTTGTTCATGTAATCATTCATGGTGAAGTTTGTAAGTGAATCCGATTTCTAGCGATCAAGTGCCTTCTCGATGATTTTGTTTTCTTCTTGGTTTTGCTTCTTCTACGATCTAGTTTGCGGCTAGATTACATAGGGTGCTCTTGTAGCCGCGGTGGCTAGAGGTGCATACCGGACCGGCCAAGTGATTTCAACTTGTTCTATCGAACTCGCCCTAAGCTCCCCGCATGAATAGGGATACGTTGTGACAGAACGGGGGTCTCGAAAGGCGGATGTTTTCGGAGTCGGATGGGAAGGCCACGATTTAAAGATGCTTTTAATGAGATTCGCTTTTCTATCTTCATCTATCTTGTTTGGAGCTACAACATAAGCATGATCTAGATTCTCTAGATTGGTTATCTCTTGCTTTCTCTTGTTACCTCTTTAATAGATTAGATTAGATTCGTTTTCTTTACGAGTTAGTAGATTAGATGCAACTTAGTTCTTCAATAGATATCTTTACCTTGCTTTACTAGATTGAATCCTTGCGTTGCACATTGTTCCACGGATTCGATACCTTGGGTTCACCACTCGAGGGAAGAAGGGTCCCTTGACTACGACGGGAGACTTGTCCGCTTGCAAGTCACAAACAAACTTTGATACAACTATTAACCGTCAACAAGCCCCTTTTTCTGGCGCCGTTGCCGGGGAACAAGCAATCAAGATCCGATCTAGTATCGCTTATCTTTCAGTTTTTCTTTTGATTTTCTTTTGCATCTCTTATGTTTGATCATCCCCAAAAAGAAAAAAAAATTCAATCTAATCTAGTTTTGATTAACCCTAGTTTTTATGTTTAAATTTTTGTTTTATTACTAACCCTAACCGGAGATGGTTGGCTACCTCTCCAAGAAACCCAAACTTTTTTGTGGATGATCCAGGAAAACTTTACAGGCAAAGGTGACGTGCAACACAAGCTAAAGGGGTGGGAACCCTAGATTCAAAAGTTGAAGTCGAAGGACCGTCGAAATCTCCAAGGGAATCACCACCTCCAAGTCAAGACGCCGGAAGGCCGTTCAAGATCAACGAGGATGGAGAAGATGGAGACGGAGAAAGAAGCTCAACACCTAAAGGCTACCAAGGCAAGATCCACATGCGGGGTGTTCATCGTGATGAAGATGTTAGAGACGCAAGTGGGACAACTTGCCGGACAACCGATTGGTGACAAAGAAGAATATCCGAGACAACTCCAAGGTCCCAAGACGGCGAAAGGCTACTCAAACTCATTCGGGAGAGATGAAGGATCACACTAGAGACCACGAAGATCACAACCGAAGACCGGAGTTCGAGATGCCGAGCCACAAGGAAGTTGTTGCATCCGTCAAGACCAAAGGACTAAGCCAGCCTGTGAAGACCAAAAAAATGACTAAGCCAAAGTGGGTACCCAAGATTGCAACGCCCGCAAAGAGCGTTGATCCGGAGTAATCAAGTGGAGAAGTCTAGCCATGGACTATAAACGAAGCGCTAGGCGGGAGGCAACCCGTTTCGTCAAGTCAAGAATAAGCTACCGGGAGGACAACCCGATTCCAGGTTTTTCAAGTCTTTTTAAATTTAATTCAGTTCTGAATTTTACTACGCAAAACCTTAGACTTAGAATGGTTGAACAATATTAGAGACATAATTCTTGGTTGAATATTTTGCTTGATCATAAACCCTTTACATGAACCATCCTATGTGATTGTTTGCTTCTTTTTCGAGAAACCACAACCAAAAAGAAAAATTTCAGAACCTAACTCAACCCTTCACCCTCATTATGGTGCTGTGGTTGACTTGTTTTTCATGCTAAAAACACACGAGTAGAGCCACGACTTGTATCTAGATGTTATTTAAATTTCAGCATGTGGTAGGACTCGCGTGAACCTAGAAACTTGATTTTTGGTTGGTTTAAAAATCCATATCCTTGGTTTCTCTAAGATTAGAATTTTTCTAAGCCTCACTTAATTTTATTTCATTCAAAATTTCTCTCATCTAATCAAAATTAGGACCTAAACCTATGCCCCCATGATCAAGCCGGGAAAAGCTTGCTCTCAACTAATGAAGGCAAACTATACCGGTGAGACCGAAATCGACGTAGTCGAAAAATATTTTCGACCTACATTTGTTTTTAATGGGTTAAAAACTTCTCTAAATTTATGCTTGAGCTCTTGCATGGCTCTGAAAAATATTTTTAAATTTCGAAATAAGAGGAGTGCTTAGCCTTAAACACACTTAAAGGGAGGCAATCTAGTTAACCTAACCATGCATGCACCATGATACATCACGGGATGCCCCTCCAACATATTTAAACCACATGCAAAGTACAAGCATGGGGGGGCAGCCAAGGCTTTGTTTTGTAGGAATATCATGGATGCATGTGAGGCAAGGGAGTATGGAAGTGAGTCAAAGCGAAAACATCAAGTGGAAGGAGCAATAATGCAAGCGAAGGAGTGGACGGGAACGTTTGGAAGGTGTACGCGATCACGAAGCAACATGAATGCACTAGAGAAGAACCGTGCCAAGAGGAGGAGAGAGGTAAGTCTTTCATCCAACTCTTTGTTCGTGTGCTCTAGTTTGTAGGCCGGAATCACCTTAGACTTAGCCATTCACCGCGTTTGTTTTGTGCAACAAATCACATCCTTAATCCACTCAAAGTCCAGACTCCAAAATAATATTTGTGTACCTTGTTACCGGGTGAAAACCCCGAATATATATTTGTGAGGGAGAGTGCTGCAATCATGGAAGAAAACTACAAGCCTTTTCACCGAAGAAGAAGGGATCATCGTCGTCTAAGCCATCATCGACAACTTCTTCGAGGAGGCACTCGTTTCCGAGTTTCCTCGGAGTATGGAGGAGGACACGACACCACTGAGGAGGAACCACTCTTCTCCTTGGTGGCATGAGGGCTACACGAAACTCGTTTATGAGGTTCACCAAACTTCAAAGACATATGGAGCAGCCGCCCGTCCAACCTCGCCACTCGACACGATCATCCGCTCCACCTCCATACGCTCCGCGGTATTCCGAGGGGTATGTCATCTGACGGAGGAGGAGGAGAAGAAGCTCACTCGCCTTGGGTAGAGGCTTGTAGTGAACGTCGACATCGACGACCAAGCTCTCCACATATTGGGTTTCACACGGGACACCGGTGCAATTCTCTAGCGGAGTGTCGGCAAACACCCACAAGGATTTCGCCTAGGAAATCTTCGTGACCATGGCGCATACCCTTGATGAAGGAGTGCTGAGTCTCTCATTCCGTTGGAGGGAGCCCACAAGTGGAGAAGAAGGAAGACACCGTCGGAAGGGTAACCTTGATCAATGATGCTATTTCTAGCGCCTTGATGGGGTAATCTCCTTTCATCCATGGGTTGCAATCGATCTTGATATGTAATCACACTTTGTTGGATTATCTATCTATCATCTTGTGTTGAAAATACTTTAATGCTTAAGGCTAGCAACCATGCCGAAAAGGGAGTATAGGCCTCAATGCTTCCTTGGATCCATTCAACACAATCCCCGATAGATTAGATTGGTTTTCATGATTCGAAATGATTGCATGTTCTAGTATCGTAGACCCATGGGCGTGTGTCTCCTATTTTCAAAAGGGAGCTCCGAAACAAGTGGATGTGCATGAAGGCACATGGGAAGGTTTTTGGAGTATGATCACGGGAAGAGACCATCAACGAAAAAAATACCATCCGGAACCCATTATCCAAGTGTGTCACTTTTGTGCAAGTGGATTTTTGGGAGAACAAGAGAGACAAAGATAACCAACACGGAGTTGAATTGGCTTTACTTGGCTTTGATTGCCAAGTGGCCAATAGACCCCACTCACCTATGATCAACCGGTGGTGTTGTTAAGCAACATCGAGTTCGGAAGATATTGGTTCGGGGTGTTACCTCTCCATATTGGCTATCTCTTTAAAACCGGGTATTACACGGAACCCAAATCATCTCCTACCCGGGACTTCCCTAGGAATATATGAAGAAAGGAAAATATAAGAGTGAAGATGAGAGAGGAGGCTTACAAGTGGCCTAGGTGAATTTGCCCCTTCCGGATTGAAGATTAAGACTTTTCTTGAGGGGAAGAAGATCGGTTAGAGGAAGGACTTCTTGTGCCGGCGAAGAAAAATAAAAGAGAAGGATTATAGGAGAAGGATCTTCTATGGCCCAAGAATAAGGTGCACAACAAAATTATGTCCCACCATTGGGAGGAACCCGGCGCCGCCGAGTTACTACGGTGGTGTACCAATGCAAGCATGGGGGAGTGGTGCAGCCATACCCCCACCATTTTTGCGGTGCCCAACGTAGCCTTTGCGGAGCCATATGCACACCTTCCTCAACCACAACAAAATGTGGCCACCATTGGAGGATACGCTGCAAGAAACATGCAAAATATTGCAGCCATCCAAACCAATGCCAACCAAATGGGTGAAGGAAATGCAAACGTCGCTTATGTGCTTGGACACCTTCACCTAGCACCGTCAGACAATTCATAGGAGGAGTGGTGAATTCCTACTACAAGTAAGGGTACAACAACCAAGGCTATCAACATCAACCACCGGCGGAAGATTAGAGAGAGGAGAAGCTTTAGTTATCTTTCCTTTACCCCCTTTTCTTTAATTTTCAGCTTGTTTGCGCCTATGTTTGCGTAGTATTTTCAGCTTTGCTTTAGTTTTCAGTTTTTAGTTTAATTTTCAGCGTGTATCTTAGTGTTTATTTTCATCATGAATAATGTCGCCACCAAGTTTTTACCTTTGGTAAAGTTACAAAGATTGTGCCATGATGATATATGATTATAATTGCTGCTTTGTTTATCTTTGTAATTGACTTATGCATGTTTGAACTAGTGCTCTCTTAAAAAAACAAATCTGAAATTATCTAAATGCTAGCTTAATTTTCAGCGGAGGTTATGATTAAAATAAAGACCCATAGTGTTTTATGTGCTCTCAAGTTATGAATAGATTAAAGATGTCTTTTATGCTCAAAAATATTGCTAACCTTGTCATAAATATCACTTGTGTGTTGCTCAACCTATCCAGAGCCTTATATATATTTGAGTGCATAAACTTTAGTGTACAAGATTTATTTTTGAGTGAGTTATTGCAGGCCGTGATTTCTCTGGCCCGAGACTAAGAAGCTGGTCATTCCGTTTTTGTGTATCTATCTTTTTGCTAGCCTTTTATCCGTGCATTGTGTATCCCCGCATCGGTGATCTCACAAACTTCGCCGGATATCCACCCTTAAACCAAATATCATCTTTTGTGATTACCTCCTTGACCACAACCTATCGTTGAGAATGGATCATCAATTCAAGGAAGATCGCAAGACGGTGCCAACGTTGAAGATTTCAAGTATCTCTCCAAGGAAAATTATTTTCGGTACCTACCATATTTTTTCGCCTCTTTGCTCGAGGACGAGCAACATCTAAGCATGGGGGAGGAGGTAGGTACGGTGCAGTTTTAGAGTTCAAAAGGGAGTATTTTAAAAAAATATATATATAATGATCGGCGATGTACGTGACTTCCAAGGTGAAGAAAGAAAAAAAATATATATATAAGAAAGAAAGAAAGAAAGAAAGAAAGAAAGAAAGAAAGAAAGAAAGAAAGAAAGAAAGAAAGAAAGAAAGAAAAGAATGAGAAATATGAGAAACAGAAAAATATATATATGTGCGTAAAGTGAACTCCCCGGTTCTCTAAGAGTGCATTCAAGGCTTCAAGTTAAAAAGATCCATTCTCATTTTCCAACCATGTGCAATCCGATAACGAGGACTTCCTTTGTGCCTCGGGATCACTCTTTGCCAATTGCACATGTCCACTCATCTAAAGTGTGTGTATTTTTCTCTTTCCCCTCCTTGATTTAACATTATTTTCCAATGACCTTTTTGACGAGTCTCGGTAAGACCATGAGAAGCTTGTCTTGTTTTGACAACACCTCATTTATAAAATCTTGTTAGGACTAAACTTTCCCAAAGCTCCATATAAAAGCCTACCACATATATATGAGAGGGAAAGGAGTAGAATATATAGGCTTGAGAGACAAGTGAGATGAGAGTTTATGAGCAATACACGAGATGATTTAAATTTGTGAATTTGGTTTTTCTTTATCTCGATCTTCATTTTAAAAAATTCTGAGATCTATTTAAAACTTTGTGAGCATGTTAATACTTGTGGGATAAGCTTAAAAAGAATCTACCCTCCGTAGAAATGAAGGCTAGTACATTATGGAACTTTAATGAATTAAAATTTTGAGAGCATTATGTTTTCTCATGTGTAATCAAGTGCGAGTTTAAACATTGTTTAGCAATGATGATATCCATCGAAGGCTTACTCGAGGACGAGCAAGGTTTAAGCATGGGGGAGATGTTGACGGTGAAAATCCGTCAACCTAGCCATGAGTTTACCTTCGGTGTTGGCATTAGTTTTATACCTTATCCATTGGTACTAACCCCCGTGGTATAACAAGTTCACGTGTGCATGTCGTTTTTGGAGTTTAATGTTTATGCAGGGATTTAGTGTTGAATGCAAGACTTTCGGGACAAGTTCATCAAGCACCTCATGACAAGACCTTGAAGCCCCGAACAAGTCATGCAATGAAGCAAACTTAACTCCAAGAAGTCGGGGACTTGATCCGAGAAGACGACGGACTCCGGGGACCGACCGAGAAAAGTGCTTGAATCTTGCAAGACAAGGAGTTGAGTCCAATTCGGAGAGAAACCGACGACATGGACCTATATGCGAAGGGGGAAGCATCCGGGAAGCAAGGGAACCGACCTCGGGCAAAGGAGCCCGCGGGGGCGGGCCTAAATGGGCCCCGGGCCGGCCGGCCCGGGCCCGGTCGGCCCGAGCCCATTTAGGGCCCAAACCCGTCGCCCTTTGCCCTAGCCGCCAATCGGGCTATTTATAGTCCCCTGACCGAGAGCCACGCAGAGAAGATTTCGTATTCCGCCGCCGAGGAGCATAGAAGCTTGAGGGACACCAACTTGAAGATGAGGGTCGTGCTAGTTGTCTAGGGTTTCCCTGGCCGACGTGGGAACCTTGCATGGAAGACCACGTCGGAGCTCCGGAGCGAGGATCAAGATCGAGGGAGGGCCCGGTGGTGATCTTGTTCATGTAATCATTCATGGTGAAGTTTGTAAGTGAATCCGATTTCTAGCGATCAAGTGCCTTCTCGATGATTTTGTTTTCTTCTTGGTTTTGCTTCTTCTACGATCTAGTTTGCGGCTAGATTACATAGGGTGCTCTTGTAGCCGCGGTGGCTAGAGGTGCATACGGACCGGCCAAGTGATTTCAACTTGTTCTATCGAACTCGCCCTAAGCTCCCCGCATGAATAGGGATACGTTGTGACGAACGGGGGTCTCGAAAGGCGGATGTTTTCGGAGTCGGATGGGAAGGCCACGATTTAAAGATGCTTTTAATGAGATTCGCTTTTCTATCTTCATCTATCTTGTTTGGAGCTACAACATAAGCATGATCTAGATTCTCTAGATTGGTTATCTCTTGCTTTCTCTTGTTACCTCTTTAATAGATTAGATTAGATTCGTTTTCTTTACGAGTTAGTAGATTAGATGCAACTTAGTTCTTCAATAGATATCTTTACCTTGCTTTACTAGATTGAATCCTTGCGTTGCACATTGTTCCACGGATTCGATACCTTGGGTTCACCACTCGAGGGAAGAAGGGTCCCTTGACTACGACGGGAGACTAGTCCGCTTGCAAGTCACAAACAAACTTTGATACAACTATTAACCGTCAACACCACCGCGGCATCGAGATCAAGGATCATCTCTTTAATCGCCCAATAGGCTTTATGAAGGACCGATACGGCGAAGCAGAGAGGGGGTGAATGGGAGCCTATAAAAATTCTTCCCGAAGGAGATGAAGGCTCCAACAAGACGAACACGGCTTCCAACACACGTCTCCGACTCACTACCCAAATTGGCCAAGTCCACGTAGCCACTGGAGTGCTACTGAACCTAGGAACCAACTTCCAACCTCACAGACCCGAGAACGCAGCGGAACAACAACCTCGAGTCCACTGACCAACACCGGTCAGACCGGTGAGCACCACCGGTCAGACCAGTCCCTGCTGGTGAAACTTGGCGACTTCCACAAGTGGCTCCACACCGGTCAGGCTGGTGCAACACACCGGTCAGACCAGTCACAGCCAGAAAGCCCCAAAACACCAAACAGGCCAACCGACCTCCAAACTGATCCAAACTCGAAACTGCTGCAACACAGGACAACAGCGAACACACCCAAACGTTCACCTGAGCAAAAACCCAACAGGGGTTGCACCGGTCAGACCGGTGAGAGGCACCGGTCAGACCGGTGTAGCCTGGGCAGCTCAAGATGAACATCACCCGCGGGTCAACTCCTCCAAATCCAAGCCTTGATCTCCCGAATCGCTCCACAGGCTTGAACAAGACTTTGGGGACAATAGGAACACCTCATGAGGAGTCCATAGCCAAGTTTAATCCCCCCAAAATTTGTCCAAACAAGAGGAATCGAAGAAATCCTGCCACGAACTCCTCTAACCCTAGAACACTGAAAACCCCAAAATCGAGCCCCTTAACTCACGGATTTGGGAGGGGAATCACAACCCAAAGAATCACGAAGGGTTCCCACAAATTTCCCCCATCAAATCCCTAAGAGCAAGGTTCCGAAAACGCCCCAAGAAAACCACCAAGAGAGGGCTCCGAAAATCACCACCAAGAACAATCGGGAACAACACAACAAGGCCTTGAGGAACCACGCCGAATCATCTATACATGCCACAAAGGTTCATACAAGGTCTAGCTTGCCGCCCGATCATCCAACCCTCTCACAAGATCTCACCATGAAGCTCTCGAGCTAGTCCAATAGAAATCCTAAGAAAATAGGAAGGGAAAATAAGAAAGCAAATGAACTAGGGTTCCAAGAGGTTGGCTGCCATTCTCTCACCTCATGGGTTATATGGAGGTAACCGAAAGTCTAAAATACCCTTTCCTAACAACTAGGGATACAAGTCCCTCAAGGGCGGTTTTGGAAGTCTTCAAGCTTTCTCCATCGGACGGATGCCCGGCGACCGCAACCTACTTAGCCTCGACGCAAGCCTTGCGATCCCGACGCGTGTCCTCCGCTTCGAAGATTCCGGACTGCGTCGTCGCACACCGGTCAGACCGGTGCTCCTCACCGGTCCGACCGGTCAGACCCACCGGTCAGACCGGTCTGGCACTGTTGCAGCTCCGTCTCCGGTTCTTCGGTCTTGGTTTTGTGGATCAACCAAGGAACCCAGTGATTTTCTGGTGAACCACCGGAAACCCCGCGAACTCGGTGTAGCCTCCGCCAATCGCCACTCATGACTCAGCTCCCACGTAGTCCCGGCTCGACCTTGGTTTTTAGGGTCTATCAAGAAACTGTCCATGACTTCATCTTGTTGTTCACGCCACCATGCGGCCCGCACTTGACCCTACTGGCCACCGGCTCAAATGAAGCCTACTTGTCTTCTCCACACCTGGAGGCCTCACCGACGACGACCTTTCGTGCTTGTTCTTCACCTGCACCAACACCAGTCAAGCCGCAACCTACACCTGCAATACTTAGCCAAGAATCAGTCCACACAACATTGTCAATCACTCATCACACAAGGAAGCGACCATCCACCGGTCCTCGAACCACACATGGTCCTCAATCTCCCCCTTGATGAGTGCATTGACAACACCCACATAAAGTAACAAGAGAGAAAAGAAAAAAGAAAAGAGACGAACAAAAAGAAAACTCCAACAAGCGATCGAAAGCCAAACAAAGGCAAAGAGCAAGCTCACTTGAAGAAGACAAGTCTCGGACCCCTTAGGCAAGGGCAACGGCTCGACACATCCGAGACAAAACAAAGCTCAAGCAACGAGCGCAAACCACCAAACCAAAGATCGAAAAAGCCACAAAGAGCTCCCCCTGCACACATGCAAGCTCCCCCTGAACCAATGCACCTCCCCCTGGACGAATGCATGCAAACCACTTGAAAACAGGGCAGCTGCAACAACTTCAGCTCACACCGGTCAGACCGGTCACCACCACCGGTCAGACCGGTGCCCAACATGTGCACAGGACCAGCACTCTGACCGGTCAGACCGGTGACCACGACCGGTCAGACTGGTGCACAACAGATCCCAGAAATGAGTCGAAACCACCTGAAAACCTTCTAAATGCATCCAGCAAGCTATTTCAAGCTCAAACTTCTCCCCCTTGTTGGCAATGCATGAATCAAGCCAAAAATGCAAAACTTTCAGCCTAGAGCTTCTCAAATAGACAAAATTCAACATAGGATGCTACACATGTCCAAATGAGCAAGTTAGATACTCTATAGCTTCGTATCGATCTCAACTACATGATTATCAAGTTTCACAACCATTGGACTAAGCTAAGATGGATTTGGGCAATTTTGCGAAAAATTTACCTCTCATGAGCAAAGTCCTAAACATGATCAAAACATATCAAAATAGCAAAGCCACACAAACTTCAAGCTAGGACAGTCATTCTAATCATAATACCATCACAAACACCCACAAGCACCTCATGTCATGTCAAAGCCACCGAGCCATGTGCCTACTTCTATGTATGAGACTTCTCATTGGTAGGCATCATGCAACGGTTTAGCACCCAAAGCAAATTAAATTCAGCACATATGACATGGGAGCACATTTTCCAAGCATTTTACATTTCATTTTCAGATTCATAATTGGTACATGAAATGTCTTTGCGACAAAAAGGAACTTAGGCCCCTCCACAAGATAAAGCAAGAGGGCTAAACATTCATGATGGCAAATGAGCCTTTGGCCCCATATGATCAATAAACTAGCTATCCAACCACAAATTAAGCATAACCAAGCCACTAAAACATGTCAAGATCATATAAAGGCATTTACACATGAGAGAGCATATATGTGACATTTTTCAAAAACATAGCCATCAACCATGGATTATTTATCAAGATCATCAAGAGCTAAGCCAAACTAGCCATAGCATACCAAACAAGCTCACAAAGACATAAATAGCATTCCATGGTGAATAATGTATATAGGAGAAGCTTTTCCTATCCAATGCATATGATACAAAATGCATGCAATCTAAGATACAAGGATGCCTATACATCATGTTACATATGTCATGCCAAATGCAAGAAATGCACAAAGGAAAGCTATACATATGCTACAAAGGAGCTCCCACACACCAAGCTCACAAACGGTCGGCTCCTCGAGGGGAGGCAAAAAGGGCTCGACACCACCGACAAAAGAGCAAAGGAGAGCAAAACTCACAAGCTCCCCCTAAACACATGCATTAGGTTCAAAAAGCATACAAAGCTCACCTTATACACATGAGATAGGGCAAGGAGCAAAACAAACCAAGTGGCTTGACCAAGGCCACACACTTGAAGGTCACAAATTTACTTAACTTGATCATTTCTTCACAATTCACTCGTCCTTGTCCTCCATCCCCGAAAGTGATGTACCTCCATGTCACCACCGAGGTATGAGGCCGGAGAACCTGTCGTATGGACCTCCCTGGGCCCACTACCTCGGTGGGTACCAGGACCGACTACTCGGTGGGCCCCTGGGACTACCTGACTTGCGCTGCACGGTACCTGATGGCGTGAAGCACAAGGACTACGAAGGAGAAGTACTCGGTTAGGAAGCTGTACATGTCCTGCACTGTATAGAAGACTCCTAGACGTACTCGACCAGTACTCTCTCCCTATTCCGACTTGTAACCCTGCCTCCCGGACTATATCAGGCGAGGCAAGGACCCCTCTCTCATCATCTCATCTCACGGCGTAAGATTGCATCATCTTGTAATCATACCCAATCAATCCAGAGCTACTCAGCATACAGGACGTAGGGTATTACGCACCTTGTGGCCCGAACCTGTCTAAATTGTGTGCCACGTGTCTCTTCCTTCGAGTTACTGATCTCGGCGAGGCCACATTCATCTACTTCGGGTACTCCCCTTAGTAGGTTGCCGGTCTAAAACACTGACAGCTGGCGCGCCAGGTAGGGGCTCTCGCCCGAGATCACATGGCGAACTCAACGGCTCTTGTCTACATCAAGCCGACCGTCGCCTTCAACTGTGGCGACACCTTCGTCTTCGGCGCCTGGGTCTGCACTGCTGATGGCGCTGGATCCTTCCAACGCCGCCTCACCATGCCGCCCAACCCGGAGACCGGCTTCATGACGCTTCCTGAAGTAATCACGGGCGAACTCGCCGGCAAGTTCGGCGAAATTTCGCTTTTCAACCAACACGCCGACTTCGAGCTCGGATCCGCTTCCCACTCGAACTCGACGTCCCCGTGGGCTACCGTGTGCGAGCCGGCTGCTCAGCCATCGCATGTGGTCCCCCCACCCCGTGAGCGCTCCATGTGTGGTCCCCGCAACCTCTGCAGGGCCCGCACGGAAGCTTCCTCCGCGCGCCGGGCCGGCAAGGAGCCCGTACCCGAGTACAACTCGGACTCCGACACCGCCCCCGTCCACGCTTCGGACTCCAACCCCCTCTCCGGCTTTTACTCGGACTCCGCGTACGAGTTCGACTTTGGGTTGGACCCTGAGGATCCCGAGTACGAAGACAACACTACTGAGCAACCCTTGTCAGGGCCGGCTTCCGGGCTGGTTATAACGTCCACACCGGCTGGGAGATTCGTCTACTGGCCAGACCGCAAGCCCGCCGACCTGATAAGCAGGGACTCACGCTACGTCGCCTACCTCGACTCGCTCCCGTTCCAGGAGGGTACACCACTCGCTCGAGCTGACTCGTTGTTGACGGTTAATAATTGTATCAAAGTTCGTTCGTGACTCGCAAGCGTACAAGTCTCCCGTCGTAGTCAAGGGACCCTTCTTCCCTCGAGTGGTGAACCCAAGGTATCGAATCCGTGGAACAAATGTGTGACGCAAGACTTAATCTATTAAAGCCAAGTAATCTTCAATATTCGATAAAAGACCTAATGCATCTAAGTAAAAGACACAAAACGAATCTAATCTACTAAAAACCGGAGAAAACAAAGTAAGATTGGGTAGATAAACCGATCTAGAGGGATCGGGGTAAGCCTTTTGTTGAAGTTCCAAGCAAGAGAAGAAGTAGCAAATCGAATCTTAATAGAAGCCTCTTTAAATCGTGGTTTCCCGTCCAAATCCGAAAACATCCGCCTTTCGAGACCCCCGTTCGTCACAACGTATCCCTATTCATGCGGGGAGCTTAGGGCGAGTCAAAAGACAAGTCGAGATTCTTTCGGAAGATCCGGCGTGTACCTCTAGCCACCGCGGCTACAAGAACACCCTATGTAATCTATCTCGAGAATAGAATTGGAATAAGCAAAGCCGATCGAAAAACGAAATCTTCGAGGAAACACTTGATCGATGGGAAAAGATTCAACTTGATAATTCAACTATAACAATGATACATACACAAGATCACCACCGGGATCCTTCCTTGATCTTGCTTCTAGCTCCGGGAACTCCGACGTGGTCTTCCGTGCAAGGTTCCCACGTCGGCTAGGGGAACCCTAGTCAACTAGCTCGACCCTCTCCTCTCCGAGATGGTGTCCCTCTCTTCTCTTGCTTCTCGGCGGCCGAAGACGAAATCTTCTCTCGCGTGGCTCTCGGTTAGGGGACTATAAATAGCCCGATTGGCGGCTAGGGCAAAGGAGGACGGATTTGGGCCCTAAATGGGCTCGGGGCCGACCGGATCGGGCCGGCCGGCCCGGGCCCATTTAGGCCCGGCCCCGTGGGCTCCTTTGCCCGAGGTCGGTTCCCTTGCTTCCTGAATGCTTCCCCCTTCTGTATGTAGGTCCATGTCGTCGGTTTCTCTCCGAATTGGACTCAACTCCTTGTCTTGCAAGATTCAGCACTTTTCTGGTCAGGTCCCTGGAGTCTGTCGTCTTCTCGGATCAAGTCCTCGGCTTCTTGGAGTTAATTTTGCTTCATTGCATGACTTGTTCAGGACTTCAAGGTCTTGTCATGAGGTGCTTGATGAACTTATCCCGAAAGTCTTGCATTCAACACTAAAACCCTGCATAAACATTAAACTCCAAAACCGACATGCACACGTGAACTTGTTATACCACGGGGGTTAGTACCAATGGATAAGGTATAAAACTCATGCCAACACCGAAGGTAAACTCATGGCTAGGTTGACGGATTTTCACCGTCAACATCTCCCCCATGCTTAAATCTTGCTCGTCCTCTAGTAAGCCTTCGATGGATATCATCATTGCTAAACAATGTTTAAACTTTGCACTTGATTACACATGAGAAAACATAATGCTCTCAAAATTTTAATTCATTGAAGTTCCATAATGTGCTAGCCTTCATCTCTACGGAGGGTAGATTCTTATTAAGCTTATCCCACAAGTATTAACATGCTCACAAAGTTTTAAATAGATCTCGAATTTTTGAAATAAAGAACGAGATAAAGAAAAGCTAAACCAAATTCACAAATTTAAATCATCTTGTATATTGCTCATGAACTCTCATCTCACTTGTCTCTCAAGCCTATATATTCTACTCCTTTCCCTCTCATATATATGTGGTAGGCTTTATATGGAGCTTTGGGAAAGTTTAGTCCTAACAAGATTTTATAAATGAGGTATTGTCAACACAAGACAAGCTTCTCATGGTCTTACCGAGACTCGTCAAAAAGGTCATTGGAAAATAATGTTAATCAAGGAGGGGAAAGAGAAAAATACACACACTTTTAGATGAGTGGACATGTGCAAATGGCAAATAGTGATCCCAAGGCACAAAGGAAGTCCTCGTTATCGGATTGCACATGGTTGGAAAATGAGAATGGATCTTTTTAACTTGAAGCCTTGAATGCACTTTTAGAGAGCTAGGGAATTTACTTTACGCACATTTTTTTCTTTCTCATATTTCTCATTCTTTTCTTTCTTTCATTCATTCATCTTTTTTCTTTCCTCGTCATATATTCAGTCCATGACTTTCACAACGAAGTTTTGATTTTTTATACCTTGAAAGTCATGAGTATCACTGATTTTTTTTTCTTTCATCATTTTTTTTTAAATATTCCCCTTTGAACTCTAAAATTGCACCGTACCTACCTCCTCCCCCATGCTTAGACGTTGCTCGTCCTCGAGCAAAGAGGCGAGAAATAAGGTAGGTACCGGAATATTTTTCCTTGGAGAGATACTTGAAATCTTCAACGTTGGCACCGTCTTGCGATCTTCCTTGAATTGATGATCTATTCTCAACGATAGGTTGTGGTCAAGGAGGTAATCACAAAAAATGATATTTGGTTTAAGGGTGGATATCCGGCGAAGTTTGTGAGATCTCCGATGCGGGGATACACAATGCACGGATAAGAGGCTAGCAAAAAGATAGATACGCAAAAACGGAATGACCAGCTTCTTAGTCTCGGGCCACAGAAATCATGGCCTGCAATAACTCACTCAAAAATAAATCTTGTACACTAAGGTTTATGCACTCAAATATATATAAGGCTTTGGATAGGTTGAGCAACACACAAGTGATATTTGTGACAAGGTTAGCAATATTTTTGAGCATAAAAGACATCTTTAATCTATTCATAACTTGAGAGCACATTAAACACTATGGTTCTTTATTTCAATCATAACCTCCGCTGAAAATTAAGCTAGCATTTAAATAAATTCAGATCTGTATTTTTAAGAGAGCACTAGCTTAAACATGCATAAATCAATTACAAAGATGAACAAAGCTGCAATTTTAATCATATATCATCATGGCACGAATTTTGTAACTTTTCCAATGATAAAATCAAGGTGGTGTCTTTATTAATGATGACATCAAGTTGAAATACAATCTGAAAATAAACTAACATGCTTGCTGAATTTTAAATAAAAAACAGAAAATACTACGCAAACACACATAAGCAAAAGCTGAAAATACAGAGAAGAAGAAAAGAAAAGAAAACTAAATTTCCTAAATCTTCTAGTCCTCCACCGGTGGTTGATGTTGATAGTCTTGATAATAATACCCTTGCTCATAATATGGTTGGACGCTTCCTCCGTCGAATTGATTTGGCTCCACAAGGTGAAGGCGTCCAAGTTCAAAGGCAATATTTGCGTTGCCTTCACCGAGTTGAGCTGCGTTAGATTGGATGGCTGCGATGTTTTGAGCATTTCTTGCAGCATACCCTCCAATAATGGCCATGCTTTGTTGTGGTTGGGGATGATGAGCGAAGGACTTAGCGTTGGGCACAACATAATTTTGTGGGGGTACCGGTGCACCACCCCCCCATGCTTGTCCTTGTGACCCTCCGTAATAACTTGGCGGAGTAGGGACTCCGCCGAATGGTTGCACATTGGGTTGTGCTCCACTCGCTTGTGCGGAGGATGTTCCCTCCTCTACGATTCTTCCTCTTTTGTTCTTCCTTGCAGGGACAAGTAGTCCCTCTTCCAACCAATCTTCCCTTCCTTCGGTGAAAAGCCTAAGCCTCTCATTCGGAAGGGGTAGGTTTACAATGGCCAATCGATAACCTCCTCTCTCATCTCCACTAATGTATTTGCCTTGCCGCAAATACTCAAAACCGAGAGAGGTACCACGCAAAAGGTGAGCGGGGTTTCTTGCGATCCCCGGTCGCAAGGAAAAGGCCAACATGGAGAGGTAACACCCCGAACCAATATTACCCGCCCCCGATGTTGCTTCACAACACCAACGATTGATCATGAGGTAAGAGGGGTCTATTGGCTGCCTGGCAATTAAAGCCGAGTATAGCCAATTCAACTCCGTGTCGGTCACCTTTGTTTCCTTCATCCTCCCCAATACCCTCTTGCACATCCAAGAGTGAAATATCCGGATAATGGGGTTGCGGATGCAATTGCGTTGTTGATGGGCTTCTCCGGAGATCATGTTCCAAAATCCCGCCAACATGCCGGGTGGCACGTCAACTTTCTCCGGAGCTCCCTTGTGGAACCCAAGCAGCTCCCTCACGTGCTCGTAGGGAACCACTTGCTCGATTCCCTCCAACCGGAATGACAAGCTTTGCACCCCATCATCATCAACGATGGGTGCAATAGTCATCAAAATTTCCAAGGCGTAACCCAAATGGGTGTCCACCGATATTCCGTTGGAGAACCGCACCCATCCGAGGTGCCCCAACATATAGTATATGTCGGTGCAAAAACCCAAGGTGTAGAGTGCTTGGTCGTCGAACTCGACGTTCGGCACAAGCCTCTTCTCAAGATTGGCGAGCCTCTCCTCCTCCTCCGCCGACAAGATGATGAAGCCGTACGAAGATTGTGTCGGGGGTGTAAGGAGGTGGTGCGGTTGAGCGGGTCGATCGTCGTGGTGGCGCGGGCTGCTCCTCCGTGTGCCCACGAGGTTCGGTGAACCTCATGGAAGTGCTTCTCGCAGCTCTCATACCACCAAGGAGGAGAGCGTCGTTCCTCCTCGGTGGTGCCGTGTCCGTCTCCATGCTCCGGGGAGACTCGGAAACCGAGTGCCTCCTCGAAGACGTGGTTGATGACGGCTTGGACGACGACGAACTCTTCTTCTTGGAGAAGAGACTTGTGGTCTTCTTCCACATGGTTGCTGCACTCTTTCTTCAACTAAAATTCCGGGTTGCAACCGGTAAACTAGGCACTTAAGCTCTTTGCTTAGGATGTGGACTTTGAGTGGATTAAGGATGTGGATTTTTCTTGAGCTATCAAGCTTGGGATGGTTGGCTAAGTCTACGGATGTTCTGAGCACACAAACTTGAACACACAAACAAGGGAAGGAGAGGGAAGCTTGCCTGCAGAAAACGGGAGCCGGGGGGCTCCTTAAGTAGCTGAGGCCGGCCGGCCCAGGCCCGCCGGCCCGGGGGCCTCCCCGGCTCCTCCCCGCCGCGTCTTTCTCCCGGCAAAGACGATCATTTCGCCTCCGCAACTTTCCCCGCCCGCGTGCTCCACGAGTTGCACCGCCCAAACGCTCTCGTCCACTCCTTTTCTTGAATTATTGGTCCTCCCACTTGATGCTCCATGCTTTGGGTCATGTCCATGCTCCCTAGCTCCACTTGCTTCACATGCCACCATGAAAATCCTGCAAAGTTGATGCTTGCTGCCCACCATGCTTGTCCTTTGCATGTGGAATTGGTGAAAGTTGATAAAGGGGAATCCAATGGTGCATGCATGATTAATTCAAACTAGATTGCCTCCATTTAGGTGTGTTTAAGGTTAAGCACTCCCCTAATTCGAAATTTAAAATATTTTTCAGAGCCATGCAAGAGCTCAAACATAATTTTAGAGAAGTTTTTAAACCATTAAAAACAAATGTAAGTCGAAAATATTTTTCGACTACGTCGATTTCGGTCTTACCGGTATAGTTTGCTTTCATCGGTTGAGAGCGAACGTTTTCCCGGCTTGATCATGGGGGTATAGGTTTAGGTTCTAATTTTGGCTAAATAAGAAAGATTTTGAATAAAACAAAATTAGAAGAGGCTTAGAAAAATTCTAATCCTAGAGAAACCAAGGATAAAGATTTTTAAAACCAACCAAAAGCTTTGATTTCTAGGTTCACGCGAGTCCTACCACGTGCTGAATTTTTATAACACTTGAATATAAATCGTGGCTCTACTCGTGTGGTTTTAGCATGAAAAATAAGCCAACCTCAGCACCATAATGAGGGTGAAAGGTTGAGTTAAGGTTCTGAAATTATTTAGTTGAGGGGTTTCTCGAAAAGAAAAGAATCAAATAAGCACATAGGAGGGTTCATGCAAAGGGTTTATGATAAAGCAAACATTCAATCAAGAATTATGTCTCTAATATTGTTCAACCACTTCTAAGTCTAATGTCTTTGCGTAATAAAACTCAAAAACTAAATTATTAAAAATACTCGAGAAACCTGGAATCGGGTTGTCCTCCCGGTAGCTTATTCTTGACTCGGCTTGACGAAACGGGTTGCCTCCCGCCTAGCGCTTCGTTTATAGTCTATAGCTAGACTTCTTCACTTGATTACTCCGGATCAACGCTCTTTGCGGGCGTTGCAATCTTGGGTACCCACTTCCGCACCATCTTGGGCGCGGGCTTGATTTCCGGCTTAGTTGGCTTAGTCATTTTTTTGGTCTTCACAGGCGGCTTCTCTTCCTTTGTCTTGACGGATGCAACACCTTCTTTGATTTTCGTTACGTTCATTTTTTTGGCTCCTTCTTCTTTTTCAGCCCCTCCGTTTGTTTTGGTTCTCCCTTCACTCCAATCATGTTGCATGCCTCAATCCTTGGACGGAACTTGAAGGAACTCCTTTCTCCGTTGATATCGAACATGATCTCCCCCTTGCCAACATCAATAGTAGCTCCCACGGTCTTGAGGAATGGCCTCCCTAGGATGAGCGGCGGCTTCTCCCTCTCTCCCATCTCGAGCACAACGAAGTCGACGGGGATGAAGTGGTGTCCAATCTTCACGGGTACATCTTCAGCAATGCCCAAGGGATAGCGAATGGAGTTGTCTCCCAACTCCAAACATATTCCCGTAGGCTCCATCGGTAGGCGTAGCTTCTCGAACACATCCCTCGGCATGACGCTCACACTAGCTCCAAGGTCGCATAACGCCTTTTCGAAGTTGAAAGAACCAACTGAACATGGAATTGTAGGGCACCCGGGGTCTTTTTGCTTCTCTAGCCCATAAGCAATAGCTGCACTACACTCCTCGGACATTTTGACATGATCTACCCCGAGTGTTGCTATCTCATATTTATTTGCAAGTATGTCTTTAAAGTAACGAGAATATGTAGGTACTTGTAGGGCATCTAGTAATGGCATGTTGATGCTAAGTCTACGCACAACTTCCACAAACTTCTCAAAGTGGTTGTCAAGTTTACCTCGGAAGTAGCGTGGCTTGAGTTGCGGTATCCTCGTGTCATCCTCCGGCATCTCGACTTCGGGTTCCTCGGTGACGATCTCCGTAACCTTCTCTTTAGCGGCTCCTTCCACCTCGGTGGATGGTTTAAGCTTCCTTGCTCCCGCGGAATGTTACGGATCTTCGGTCTCCTTCCCCGAACGTGTTTGAATGGCCTTCGCCGATTCGGGACATTTGGGTTGTCCCGAAGCTTCCCTTCATCATTAGTGAGGGCGCCCCGCAAGTTGTCCAACTTGCGTCTCGAGCATCTTCATCATGTTGAGCACTTGATGATTGGAACTTCCGACCTCCGTCACTTTGCTATCGATGTTCTCCAACACCTTGTCTATGGTCTTGAACTTGGTGACGGTGTCCTTGTTGATCTTAGCTTGCTCATCCATGAACTCCTTCAATTGTATCCGAAGTGGAACCGCGTTAGGAATAGATGAGCTTGCATTGAATTGAGGCCTACCTTGCCCGTAGCGGAAGTTCGGCAATTCTCCCTTCCTCATGTAGTCGAGCACTTTGGCTTCCTCCGGACAATCTTTGCGGACATGGCCATACTCTCCACATTCTTCGCATGTGGAACTTGCTTCGGCGGCCTTCAAGTCTTGAGCCTCTTTCTTTTCCATCTCCATCTTCTCCAACCTCCTCATGAGCGAGTCGATCTTGCCTTCAAGTATGTCTTCCTTCTCCACTTGCAAGACTCCTTTGACGTTCCCCATGGGTTGAGCAGGGTGTAGGCGCCCGGATGACGCCCACGTGTCATTATCCGCGAACTTCTTGAATAGCGTGAAAGCTTCCGTCGGTGTAAGCTCGATGATAGATCCTCCCGCTGATGCATCGATGATCGTCCTTGACGCCATGGTGAGTCCTTGATAGAACTTTTGTACGAGGTCTTCTTTCGGGAACTTGTGATGTGGAACCGCCCGGTGTACTCGTTGAAGTGCTCGAATGACTCCGAGATAGTTTCGTAGGATATTGAACAAAGGTGGCAATCTTATTACGCAAGCTTTGAGTTTTACCCGGTGAGTAGTATTCCTTCATGAAAGCCTTCATCAACGTGTTCCAATTTTGCACCGTCTCCGCCGGTTGAGAGTGGAACCATTGCAAAGCCTTCCCGAGTAGTGAAAACGGAAAAAGCCTTGCCCTCATTTGGTCTTGAGTCACCCCATCCATGTTGAAAGTCTGACATAGTTGAATGAATGCTTGGAGGTGAAGGTTCGGGTCCTCTTTGGCGGTGAAGGGTGAATGTTGCACCATGCGGATTGTTGAGGTCTTGATCTCGAACGGTCTTCCGATCTCCTCGAGGTTCAAGATTGGTAGGTCGATGGTGTCTGGGGTGCATAGCTCCCCAATCTTGCGTTCTTCCGGTGGTTGGTCACCCATTGGTGGAAGTCGGTTCTCCCACGGACTTTGAGGTGGTGAATTCTTCGGAGATTCCTGCGATCCTTTGTCTTCCGACTCCGAATCTACAAAATCCAGCTTTTTAGCTTGATGTGCTTCGCGTCTCCTTAGCCTCGTAAAGTTTTTCTCGGATCATCCACAAAATTATTGGGTTTGTTGGAGAGGTAGCCGTCCATCTCTCGTTAGGGTTAGCAATAAACAAAGTATGCAAAAAAAAACTAGAAAACAAAACAAATCTATAAAGACTAGAGTTAGACAAACTAGATTAGATGTATTTTGAGGATGATCAAAATTTAATAGATGCAAAAATAAAACAAAATCAGTACTGAAAATTACAAAAAAAAGCAATAAAAATCAAATCTTGATCACTTGTTCCCCGGCAACGGCGCCGAAAAAAGGGGCTTGTTGATGGTTAATAATTGTATCAAAGTTCGTGCGTGACTCGCAAGCGTACAAGTCTCCCGTCGTAGTCAAGGGACCCTTCTTCCCTCGAGTGGTGAACCCAAGGTATCGAATCCGTGGAACAAATGTGTGACGCAAGACTTAATCTGTTAAAGCCAAGTAATCTTCAATATTCGATAAAAGACCTAATGCATCTAAGTAAAAGACACAAAACGAATCTAATCTACTAAAAACCGGAGAAAACAAAGTAAGATTGGGTAGATAAACCGATCTAGAGGGATCGGGGTAAGCCTTTTGTTGAAGTCCCAAGCAAGAGAAGAAGTAGCAAATCGAATCTTAATAGAAGCCTCTTTAAATCGTGGTTTCCCGTCCAAATCCGAAAACATCCGCCTTTCGAGACCCCCGTTCTGTCACAACGTATCCCTATTCATGCGGGGAGCTTAGGGCGAGTCAAAAGACAAGTCGAGATTCTTTCGGAAGATCCGGCGTGTACCTCTAGCCACCGCGGCTACAAGAACACCCTATGTAATCTATCTCGAGAATAGAATTGGAATAAGCAAAGCCGATCGAAAAACGAAATCTTCGAGGAAACACTTGATCGCCGGGAAAAGATTCAACTTGATAATTCAACTATAACAATGATACATACACAAGATCACCACCGGATCCTTCCTTGATCTTGCTTCTAGCTCCGGAACTCCGACGTGGTCTTCCGTGCAAGGTTCCCACGTCGGCTAGGGGAACCCTAGTCAACTAGCTCGACCCTCTCCTCTCCGAGATGGTGTCCCTCTCTTCTCTCGCTTCTCGGCGGCCGAAGACGAAATCTTCTCTCGCGTGGCTCTCGGTCGGGGGACTATAAATAGCCCGATTGGCGGCTAGGGCAAAGGAGGACGGATTTGGGCCCTAAATGGGCTCCGGGCCGACCGGACCGGGCCGGCCGGCCCGGGCCCATTTAGGCCCGGCCCCGTGGGCTCCTTTGCCCGAGGTCGGTTCCCTTGCTTCCCGGATGCTTCCCTCTTCGCATGTAGGTCCATGTCGTCGGTTTCTCTCCGAATTGGACTCAACTCCTTGTCTTGCAAGATTCGAGCACTTTTCCGGTCGGGTCCCCCGGAGTCCGTCGTCTTCTCGGATCAAGTCCCCGGCTTCTTGGAGTTAATTTTGCTTCATTGCATGACTTGTTCGAGACTTCAAGGTCTTGTCATGAGGTGCTTGATGAACTTATCCCGAAAGTCTTGCATTCAACACTAAAACCCTGCATAAACATTAAACTCCAAAACCGACATGCACACGTGAACTTGTTATACCACGGGGGTTAGTACCAATGGATAAGGTATAAAACTCATGCTAACACCGAAGGTAAACTCATGGCTAGGTTGACGGATTTTCACCGTCAACACTCGTACACCCCAACTGAGGTGGCGAGCTCCGACTCCAGTCTTGGCAACCCCGATCGCCAAGTCTTCATGGCTGCCGGCGACACGCTAGGACCTTCAGGGACGGCTCCAGACAAGTACCTGAAGACATCTCCGCAGACGAGTTGTCTGCTAAAGCACCCGCGGATGAGACCGACGCCAACAGGGACGCTCGACGTGAGCGTAACAGAAAGCGCAACGAACGGCGTCGACGTCTCCGAGACAACCTTCCCATCCGCAACCTCGCGGAAGCTCTCGAGGCTGTCGAGAGAAGGGTATACACCACCCCCGAGCAATGCCTCATGTCGATCACAGCGATCGCACGCCAAGCCCAGGGGATACGCGCTGGAGAAGTCATCGCCAAGCTTGCTGAAGACGCCTACTTCATGCGGGTCGACAACAGGGTCACCCAACCTCCTCCCGCCAGGAACCGCGACAACGAAGCTACAAGTCGCAGCGCTGACCTCGGCCGCAACCGTACTCGAGCCGAGCTGCCGGCTCAGCCCAACCGTACTCGCGCAAACGCCGGCGGACCCTCACAGGGTGGCAACAGCAATCGTGAGGTCGTCCCTCACCGCGGCCCTGACGGCGGCGGCCCCGACCCTGACGGTGGTGGCAGCGATGGCGGAAGCTCCAACCACGGAGCCAACAGGAGAGCCGGCGGCGGCAGCAATCGCGGCGGTCGAGACCACGCGAACAGCCACGCCTCCGGAGCCTCACAGGGCGGCTACGACGCCCGTCAGAAGATTGAAGAACTGCAGCGGAAGAAGTCCGCCACTGCAGGCGACAACGACGGCTTCCCCGCCTTCTCACCTCGGCTTCGCAACTTGCTCCTCCCCGACAAGTTCAAACCTTTGGGGATCACCAAGTACGATGCGAAGCAGGATCCCATCCAGTGGCTCAGGTGCTACGCCCTCTCCATCGAGAACGCTGGCGGCAACAACGACACCAAGTGCCTCTACTTCCCCTTCCCGCCGGACCAAGCTCCACTCACATGGCTCGAGTCGCCGGACAAGCACTCAATCGACAAGTGGGACCACTGAAGGAGCGGTTCACCGGCAACTTCGCGGGAGCCATGGGTCGATCGGGTACTCGCATGGACCTGGCCATGGTCAAGCAGGAACAAGGCGAGACCCTCCGCAAGTACATGCGCCGCTTCTTCGACAAGCGCGCCACAGTAGTCGACGTCACCGACAAGGAGGTCATCGACCTCTTCCAAGACGGCCTCTACCACCGCCGCACTTTGAAGACTTCGGTCGCCACCGCCCCAAGTCCATCCCCCACCTCAAGGACATGATCACGTCCTAGGCGGTTGAAGAAGACAAAGCTAACGCTAAGTATGACGCCATCCATGGAAAAAGCAAGCAGAACGTGGGTGGCGGTAGCGGCAGCAACGGGAACCAAGGCGGTCGCAACAACAACAACTACTACTACTACTACTCAGGTCCCAACCGCAAGCGCAAGCCAGACAACATTGTCGTGGCTATCCAGCGCCCTGCGAAGGAGAACTCGAAGAAGACCTCCGGCGGCTTCAAAGACTTGCTGAAAGAGAAGTGCCCGTGGCATCTGGACGGCAACCGCACCCTCACGACAAGAAAGGTAAGAAGAAGAACGACGGAGGCAACGACGACTTCCAGGAACCCGACAAGACTGTCAACGTCCTCTTCGGCGGACTACCAAGCAGACGGGAGCAAAAGGCTACTCGTTGAGAAGTCATGAGCATTGAACCAACGGTTCCGACCCCTCTCAGGTGGTCAGAGGTACTCATCACCTTCTCCCGTGCGGATCAATGGACTAGCTTCTTCGAACCAGGGCGGTTCCCTCTCGTCCTGAAGCCGGTGGTCGCGGGCTCCAGGCTCAACAAGGTCCTCATCGATGGTGGAAGCGGGCTCAACGTCCTTTTCACCAAGACCTTGAAGAAGATGAAACTCGACATCACCCACATGCTCACCAAGAGCGCCTCGCCCTTCTACGGCATAGTCCCCGGGAACGCGGCTATCCCACTAGGCTTAGTGGTCCTGCCAGTTACCTTTGGGGAATCTCGGGACAACTACCGTACCGAGTACGTCAAATTCGAAGTCGCGGACTTTGAGACGTCCTACCATGCCATCCTCGGCAGACCGGCTATCGCCAAGTTCATGGCGGTACCCCACTACACCTACTTGGTACTCAAGATGCCAAGCCCAGCAGGTGTACTCTCGCTCCAAGGGGACTTGAAGATCTCGCACGACTGCGACACCGAAGCCGTGGAGATCGCCTCCACAAATCAAGTACCCAACGCAATGATGGAGGTCTACGCCGCGTCGAAGAAGCTTGCCCCAAGTGAACTCGACATCCTTGAGAAGTCAAACAAAGCCAACAAGCCTCAGCCAGCTGAGGAGGTTCTAGTCAAGACGATCGACCTCGGGACAGGCGACAGCAGCAAGACCACCACCATCGGGGCCGGCCTCGACACCAAATAGGAAGATGCGCTCATCAACTTCCTCCGGGCTAACCGCGACATCTTCACGTGGAAGCCAGCGGACATGCCAGGAGTGCCCAGGGAGTTGATCGAGCATTGCCTCAACATCGACCCTAAAGCTACCCCCAAGCGACAACACCTCCGCCGCTTCGCCGACGACAGACGGGATGCCATCAAGAAGGAACTCGCCAAACTACTCGCGGCTGGCTTCATCAGAGAAGTCTTCCATCCTGAGTGGCTCGCCAACCCCGTCCTCGTCCGCAAGAAGAACTCGAACGAGTGGAGGATGTGCGTCGACTACACCGATCTCAACAAGCACTGGCCCAAGGACCCCTTCGGGTTGCCGCGGATTGACCAAGTCATCGACTCCACGGCGGGCTGCGACCAGCTCTGCTTCCTCGACTGCTACTCCGGGTACCACCAGATCGCGATCAAGGAAGAGGACCAGGAGAAGACCGCGTTCATCACCCCGTTTGGCGCGTACTGCTACACGACCATGTCCTTCGGGTTAAAGAACGCCGGCGCCACATATCAACGAGCTATCCAGGCCTGCTTCAAGAGGCAACTCAACAAGAACGCCGAAGCCTACGTGGATGATGTGGTCGTCAAGACTAGAAACTCCAGTACCCTCATCGACGATCTTGAAGAGACTTCCGCATCCCTGCGCGAGTACCGCTGGAAGCTCAACCCGAACAAGTGCGTCTTCGGCGTACCTTCGGGCAAACTACTCGGCTTCATCATCAGCCAGCGCGGCATCGAAGCCAATCCTGAGAAGATCTCCGCCATCACCAGCATGAAAGCTCCCACGTGCATCAAAGACGTCCAGAAGCTGACCGAGTGCATGGCGGCCTTGAACAGATTCATCTCGAAGCTTGGAGAACAGGGGCTCCCCTTCCTTCTTCAAACTACTCAAGCACCAAGAGAAGTTCGTGTGGACTCCAGAGGCGGACCAAGCCCTTGCCTAGCTCAAGGACTTCCTATCGAAGCCACCAGTACTCACGGCTCCTCGCAAAGGCGAGCAGCTACTGCTCTACCTCGCTGCGACTACTCATGTGGTCGGTCATCGCCATCATCGTTGAGCGGCAGGAAGACGGCCACGCCTATCCAGTCCAGTGCCCAGTCTACTTCGTCAGCGAGGTCCTGTCAGAGTCCAAGGCACGCTACCGGCTGTGCGAAGCTCTCCGTGCGCGGTACTCATCACCTCGCGGAAGCTACGACACTACTTCCATGAGTACTCGATCTCCGTTGTCACCGACTACCCGCTCGGCGACATCCTGCGGAACCAAGATGCTACTGGAAGAATCTCCAAGTGGGCAGTCGAACTCGGCGCCCTCACCATCGACTTCAAGCCACACACAGCCATCAAGTCGCAAGCACTAGTCAACTTCATGGCGGAGTGGCGAGAGAATCAGCTACCTACCCCAACCGAGCGACCAGAGCATTGGGTGATGTACTTCGACGGCTCACTCAACCTCGAGGGCGCAGGTGCAGGGGTACTCCTGATTACTCCAATGAGCGAACAACTCAAGTACATCCTGCAGATCTTCTGGAAGGTCTCAAACAATGAAGCTAAGTACAAAGCTCTACTACATGGGCTCCGCCTCACGGCTTCACTGGGCATCAAGCGGCTACTAGTCTACGGCGACTCCGCAGTGGTCATCAACCAAGTCAACAAGTCCTGGGACCGCAACAAGGAGAACATGGATGCCTACTGCCTAGAAGTCCGCAAGCTTGAGAACAAGTTCTATGGTCTCGAGTTCCACCACATCGTCCGCGACAACAACGTTGCAGCGGACGTCCTGTCGAAGCTTGGTTCTACTCGTGCTCAAGTACCAGCGGGTGTCTTCGTCCACGAGCTCCACGCGCCATCCATCTCAGAGCCGGAGCCGGCACCACCGACCACTGTCCCAGCGCATCCGCCGGCTGGCCAGGAGGTCATGGTGATCGACGTGGACTGGAGGCAACCCTTCATCGACTACCTCAGCGAGCAGAAGATTCCCTCGGACAAGAACTTGGCCGAGCAGCTCATCCGCCGCGCCAAGTCCTACGTCCTCGTCGGAGACAAGCTTTACAGACGGGGCGCATCTTCCGGAGTACTCATGAAGTGCGTTTCCAGGGAAGAAGGCAAGGACGTCTTGGAGGAGATCCACAAGGGTGTCTGTGGCAACCACGCGTCCTCTCGCACGCTGGTCAGCAAGGCCTTCCGACGAGCTTTCCACTGGCCCACAGCTTTGGGCAACACTGAAGAACTCGTCAGACGGTGCCAAGGGTGCCAGTACTTCACCAAGCATCAACACGTCCCGGCCTACAAGCTAGTCACCATACCGCCAACCTGGCCTTTCGCCTGCTGGGGGCTCGACATGATTGGGCCACTGCCAACTGCGCCAGGTGGATTCAATAGAGTATTGGTGGCCATCAACAAGTTCACCAAGTGGATCGAGGTCAAGCCGGTCACATGCCCCAAGGCTGACAGAGTACTCGACTTCCTGGATGAACTCGTGCATCGCTACGGACTACCCCACCGCATCATCACAGACCTGGGCTCCAACTTCAACAACCACCAGTTCTGGGAGTACTGCGAGAACAGCGGGATCGACGTCCGATATATCTCGGTTGCCCATCCTCGGGCCAACGGACAAGTCGAGCGCGCCAACGGGATGGTGCTCGACGCTCTCAAGAAGCGGCTACACGATGCTGCTAACTCTAAAGGAGGCAAGTGGATCAAGGTGTTGTGGGGAAAGCCGCAGCTCTCGCACACGAACAATGAAGGGAAACAAAAGCTCAAGAACCAATACGCAGAACACAGAACAAAGGACAGCCAAAAGCTCTTTTCACGATAGTTGATTTATCAAAAGTCGATCCCCTTTACAAGTGTCGGTCCGTCTCCTTTTATAGGGAGGCGGGCGGACTTTTACATTTCTGAGAACACCCTCGTGTAAAACGAATCAAAACAGAATGTGCTAGGCTATCTTCGGGTAATCTCCAATTGGGTCTCCACGTAATCGGCGCTTCATGATGTCGCGCCGCAAATCGCGGCGCCTTTATAGCTCTTATCACGTGCGCTTGTCGGGGTGAAAAACCCCCCGAGCCCTTTGGAGATCTCCCTTTCGCCTAGCCTTCTTCGTTACCTGAAACGAACACAACACTCAAGTTTAAGCTGGTTAAGTATTAGGAACGACGAAACCCCCTGTGCGAAAACCAGGCCGAGGCTCCTGGAGTGAACAATATTCGCCCCGGAGGTTTCGTCTCGGAATAAGCTGTCAAGCGAGAATTCGACACCCTGTGCCATGCTGGATTCGTTTGATGGCTTCGTTGGCGACGAAGGGTGCCAGCCAAAACGTAACGCCCGGAGGGTGGAAATGGAATCCGCTGTTTCTGGGGTT
The DNA here is from genome assembly GCA_947561735.1 of Cenchrus americanus. NCBI lineage: Eukaryota > Viridiplantae > Streptophyta > Magnoliopsida > Poales > Poaceae > Cenchrus > Cenchrus americanus. The sequence continues at coordinate 251,367,601 of OX387239.1, read as the reverse complement.
TTGCTGCCGGCACCCTTCGCATGGCCGCTCTCTATTTTTTAGGTATACGAAAGGCTTGATTCCGAATCCCCCCAACACAAGGAACTACCCAATGCACTCTGGGGGCTACGTACTCAGCCTTCCAAGCCAACGGGGCAATCCCCTTACTTCCTGGTCTACGGCTCTGAAGCAATCCTCCCTGCTGATGTCATATGGGATTCACCAGCAGTGGAGCACTATGACGAAGGCGTCTCAGAAGATAGCAGACGAGTTGACATCGACGGACTCGAAGAAGCTCGCTGCGCTGCCCTCGTCCAATCAGCAAGGTACCTGGAGGGTATCCGACGCTACCACGACCGCAACGTCAAGGAATGCTCAACGTTGGCAATCTCGTCCTCCGTCGCATCCAGAACACGGAAGGACTACACAAGCTCAGCTCCCCCTGGGAAGGTCCCTTCACAGTTGCAAAGGTGATCGGGCCGGGCTCCTACCGCCTCCAGACACTTGAAGGCGAAGACATCAACAACTCGTGGAACGTCGACCAGCTCTGTCGGTTCTACGCCTAGTCTACACGACTACCCTGGGGCTCAAGTCTACGCGACTACATCAAGACCCCTCTGCCGTAAGTGGCCTCCGGGTCCAGGCTCCAGTCTCTGGACTACCCCTTCGCTGTAAGCGGCCTCCGGGTCCAGGCACCAGTTTCCGGACTACTCCTCTCCAGAATCCAGCCCATACGGCTACCTACAGATACTGGGCTGCGACGAGCCACAAAGGACTCTAGCAGTGGTCTACTAGGAGACCATGTGCTTCTAGATCCAGCCTATACGGCTACCTACGGATCTACTGTTGTAAGCGGCTACTCGCCCTAGCACCACTTAGCCGTAGGCGGCCTCCGGGTCATGGTGACTACTCTGTAACTACGGCCCTGGCCATCCAGGTGTACTTCATCACTAATAAAGTTTGATTGCTCATCAACTGCTTTACTGTCTTCCTCCCTCTGCAGGACTACTGCCGAGTACGACTACTCGCGACAACTCCACGATGGGACTCCACACTCTGAGATCGCGACTACGAGTACTCATTGATGGAACTTTTCTTCATTAATACTTAAACAATTACAATTGTTTTTGTACATCTACTGCTACGAGCTAACTATTACAGAAACATTGGAGATTAAGTTTGTCGGCGACTTGATCTGCAATGGGCGCCATCTGCTCCAGCAGCTCCGCATACTGCTCGTCGCTACAGTTGGCGGCTAGTCCACCAGCGACTACGTCTACTGGTACCTTCGGGAAGTACGACTTCATGAAGGCTAGCACCTGGTTCGGGATCGACTTCACCAGATGCTTCACGTAGGCCGCCAGCCGGCTGGGGGCTTCCTTCAACCGATCCACCAGCGGCGCTATCTTGGGACCGCCAGGATGAGGCACCAGCAGCCTCGCGATGGGGAGCGCGACATCTTCAAGCTCCTTGAGTTGGGCCTGCAGCTTCTCGCAATCCTCGTTCAGCTTCTGCAATGATTTGTAGCAGTTGACGAGGTCACGGTCGGATGCAATACGGAGCTCCATGTGCTTGTCACACTCATAAGCAAGCTCCTTATAATCTAACTCCAGTACCTGGCGGGCCTCCTGCTCCAGGTAGAAGAGATTCTTCAGATCAGTCTCTGAAGTCTTCAGCTGCTCTACCCGAGTCTCAAGCTCTGCAAACAATAAGGCACAGCGGGTTAGACTACCTCTCAACCTCCAACAAGTACTCAACAAGACAAGTGGTGTACCTTTGTTCTTGTTGCGGAGCGACTTGTTCTTCCGCACCAAGTCGTCGCCCTTCGCCTGCATCTCCTGGATATCATTGTGGTACTTGGCGAAGGCGGCATCCAGCTTTGACTGCATGGTGGCGGCATGCTTCTGGGACTTCACAAGTTGGTCCTCCAGCGTCTCGGCCCGAAGCACAGCGTCGTCGTACCCCTGAAGTGTGACGCCCCAGGTTTTTAATTACCGTCATTAACGCTAATGACCGGATCAGCCGAGTCAAACCGGTCAAACATCGGTCAAACCTAGGTCAACCTGGGTCATCACCCGAAAACCTTGCCAATGAACCCTAATCAACCCCCTTGACCAAGCCTACACACACCCGTAGTGGACCCTTGGTCAAGGACGCGGTCAAAACCGGCTTAACCGTTGACGTCAGCGAATGTCGTCCGGAACTTTTGCCGCGTCCTCCAAAATTCACCTAAACACTTCAAAATCTACCTTTATGAAAGTTGTCCATCTTGTTGAGGGACACAACTTTCATGTAGATTGGCATTTCAAATTTTGGGTGGAAATTGGTGAAAAACTCGATTGACTGACAGCACCTCCTGTTTTCCAAGACAGAGCGGCATTCAAAGTTGACACGACGTTCCTGCAAAATCCGTCGAGAAAAACACTAGACGGCCTTTACAAAAGTTGTAGAGGGTAGCTAGATCTACAACTTTCGTATTCATCACTTCGTGCACTTGTATTCAAATTTTGAGAGAAAAACGTGCTCGAAGTGGTGCAGTCCGGAATAGTGCGGCGCCGGACCGGCCGCGCCGCGACGTCGCGCCGCCGGCCGCGCCGGCGCGCGCGCGCCGCGCGGCCGCCGCCGCCTCGGCGTCCGGGCTCGCCGCGCGTGTTCCCGAAGTAGGCCGCGCTTTCCCAAGGTTGCTACGCGCCTCCCGAGGCCTTGGACGCCGGGAATGCCGCGAGTCCCGAGCCGCCGTGCAACCCGCCATGGACCCGGCCGGTCCGTCGCCCGTCCTCCCCGCCAGCGCGCCGGCCGAGGTTCGCGTGCGCATTTCGAGGGAGCCGGCCCACACCCCGAAGCCATCCCCGCCGCCGCGCCCGCCTTTAAAGGCCGCGGGACGCCGGCTCGCGCACGCCGCCGCACGCCGTCGTCCCCGCCCATGCATGCGCCGCTCCCGAGCGCCCCCCCCCCGCTCTAGCTCGTGCCGCCCGCCCCGTGCCGCCCAACGGTTCCACACGGCCTCCCCAACCGCCCGGCACCACCGCGCCCTCCCCGCCGGGCCGAGCGACGCCGGACCGAAGGCCGCCACGGCCGGCCTCCCGGAGCGCCGCCGGCCGCCGTTCCCCGGCGCTATCCCACCCACCTGCGGCCCCAAAATCGAACCCTAGTGCTCCCTAGATCCTTCCCCCGTCCTTCCCCGGCCACGAGCACCGGCGAGCTCGCCGGATTTTGCCCACCCGCGCCGGCCAGCCGCCCCGGGGACTACATTGCAAACACAAAGTTCTTTCCAGGGTCCCTGCTGCAGAAGGTCAACTCAAATAGTAAAACCCTTTGGCTGATTCTTGTAAATTGCGTAGAAAATCATAGAAAAATTAGAAAAATGCAAGACCAAGTTTTTAGGGTTCGTGGTGAATTATTGTACAACTTTTGTTATTCTGGCCTGAGCTAATTACTTATAGTTTTTGCATGAAAAATACAAACGTGAAAAACCTAGATCTGCAATATCTCAAAATATATAAATCCTCTGTGTCCAATTTTTGGATATGTTGTGTATTAGGTCATGACTAGCTCCTATTCCGAAAATTGCACAAAGTTATGATGTAAATAGTTTTATAAAAAAGTTTTTCCATTTCTGCCAGAGCTGCATAAATGATTTTTCTTGCTAAATATATTTATGTTTTTGAGCTCAACTTGTGCACACTGTCTTTTAATATCAAAATACATATCTTGTGAATTAATCATGATTTTTGGCTTACAGAAATATTTATCCTCTAAGTATGCATGTTTTCCTTTGTAAATTAATAAACAAAGATCAGTAAAGTTCCTAGAGGTATATGCTGGTTCTTTAGGCTTGTTTAAGACCAGAGAGGATGCACAAGAAAGTTTGGATCATTTTGATGCTTATTTATTTTTGTGTGCATTTAAATTGAATCACTAGCTAGCCTTTGTTATTTTCAATAATATTTAATTTCCTAGCATCCAACACTTACATGTGGGTCCAATGGACCAGGATAGGTGCTAATATGCATTTGAAACACTTCTTTAATTTTTGGTAATTTAATTGTTTAATAAAAAGCTTAAAAGCCCTTTTAATATTAAAGGGAAAGTAAATAAAGAAAAACCCCTAATTAATTCTTTTTCCTTTTTGAAAAGTATTATTTAATATAATTAAAAGATAATTAATTATCATCACCGATCAGAAAGTAATTCATAAATAAAAATATTATTTATACCTCTCGCTTCCGAAGGTAAACGGAATTAAAGCTTTCACATGAAATGACAAGTATAATAAAAACCTTTATCCAAATGTTCAATAAAAGAATAACCCATGTGCAGCTAATAACCTTCCTAAAAGAGAAACACTTGCTAGATGCTTGTTAAGGTGAACATGACCAACCCAGAGTTGGATAAGACAACAAACTATCACATCACCTAAACTTGCATTGCATTCCGTGTAGATCTTCCGGACGGAGATTACTCCCTTGTCCCGGAGACCGAGGAAGGAGGAGCGGAAGCTTCGCTGCAGTACGTGGAAGTGCTCGACACCGAGGGTGCCCAGGCTAACCTAGCTGACGAAGGCAAGCTCCGGTGCATCTAACCCAGTTTTCAAATTCTTTATTTAAATATCTATGAATGATTGTGCATTTAAGTTCAGGAGTTGAATGAAACCCTAGATGCATGATCCCTAGGTACCTTTTGTCCCTACTAGTATGATAGGTCGATAGCTGCTAAGCTATAGGACCGTTACAAGTCGGGTGATGACCTCACTCGCGAGAATAGGTTCCTAGATAGGAATCACAATGTATCCTTAAATGGATTGCTCACGTGGTAAGAGCATGGGATCTGGGCTCCGGTCCAGTGGTTATGTGGGTTAAGTTTTTGAACGTACTAAGCACATGTCGGGTATGGGACCGGTAAGCCTAGTACCTTAATGAGGCGGCAAGGGATCCTACCATTACTACTCTTGGGATTCGCTCTCACGGCTCGCCACCGGTGGTGTATGATGACTCTGGGTGTACTGGGTGGGACATGCCAGATAGCCTGCACCAAAGACTGTAAGATTCGATCCCGACCCGAGGATTTATGGGGACGGCCTGGGAAAGTTGTCCCTCTATGGGCAGCCTACCGTGTGTTTGGGTCTACCTTGCAAGGTTTAAATCAATCGATTGTCGGCCTCTCACCGTTATCCGAGACTACTTACTCCACTAGTCATGAGATCCCTAATGGTGGAAGTTGATGAAGATGATGCTTGATTAATTGTATTGTACAACTTGTTTGTACTAGTTGGCTAATGTAGTAAAGATTAAACCTACTAGAACTTGTGCTAAAATCTTGAAAGTAAGGACCTACTCTTTGTTACTTTTTAGCAAAGGCAACCCAGTAGCCAAAAAGCCTTTCATGGTCTAGAATTTGTGAAGTAGATATCACCGACGGGTAAGACTTGCTGAGTATTAGTATACTCAGCCTTGCTATAATGTGTTGATCCAGGTAATGCCTTCAGTGATGTGTGGCCTAGAGAGATCCCGCCCGGCTGGGAGCTGGAGTGGGTGGAGGACGACTACTGAAAGCATCATGGATGGCCTCCCGTGGTGTCTCCGCTTCGGTTAGTTTATTTCCGCTGCTTTCGAAAACTCTGAACTATTTCGTCATGACAAAAACTATGGTTTGTAATAATTAAACCCCTCGGGGTATGAATTTGGATATTAATGTTGTTGTATCTCTGGACTCGCCTTCGAGTGAGTTTTAATGCATATATTCGATCCTTGTTGCTTTTCAAGTGATTTACCGGGCGTTAACCCGGTAACTAACGACAGGATGATACTTTATTATTGCTTAATGACCAAAGTGGATCGGTCTTAGGCGATAGTACGGTATTTTCCTGGGAGGGTTGTCACATGAAGCATCTCCGACTTCAGGCGGGACCTCTCAGCGACGTCCTGCACAGACAACTTGCATCAAATGGGTACTTAACGCTAAAGGATTGACTACTCAAGGGTGATGACTACTCACCTTCATCCACTGTTCGGCTTGTCGCACTGCTTCCATGTGTCGGGCCACCGTTGCCGGATCGACCAGATCGTCCGCCAACAACTCGATCCCGCCACGACTACTCGTAGCGGCTTCGGTCATCGGCGCCGAGCGGATGGGCTCCGCGTCTTGGATCTCCGGTGAGCGGACGACCACCTCCAGAGCGGGTTCTGGCGGTGTGTCGTCCTCTCCTCCTCCTGTCGTCGCGGCGGTTTCTCCGGCGGCCACCTCCATTGGCTCGAAGGCTTCCACGGCTGCCTCCTGAGTCTCCGGTGCCACGTCCTCTACGGGCACCGCCGACGGGATATCACTCCTTTCGGCCTCAGCACCTGTCGACAAGAAGACAAGTGTATCAGTCAACATGCGACTACGACCACTCTACGAAGGCACTTCAACTTCAGTAGAGTACTCACCTTCAACTACACTGGCTTCGGGCAACGTAGCCTTAGCGGCCAGCACTTCGGGCTCCGCCTGAGGAGCGGGAGCGGACTCTTCCGCGGGTGGTGCGGCTTCTTCTTCTGCCACCGCTGAGGTGGGTTCATCCTCCTCCCAAGTCAGGTCCGTCGATTTCCTGCAGAGTACACAAGCCGGTTGTCAATCAAGTACGACAACCACATCAAGTACTACTTGGGAAGATTCAATACTTACAAGCTTGACCGGACCACCGTCACGGTCGGGGCGCCGAGGATGCTGGCGATATCAACCAGTCCCCCCTCGGCAGGCGCCTCCTCCTGCACCTCTGCGGCCGTTGCCTCCTCCGCAGTAGCAGCGGCGGGTTCCGCGCTCCCCTGAGCAGCAGGGGGCTGGCGCTCCATCTACGCCAAGAGTTCTTCGACAGTGGGGGCTGGGCTTCGACCCCCAGCGGCCTCCCCCACCGTGTCCCACTTGCCTTCGTCACCCTGATCAACGGGCTCCGTAGGCGACAACTCCTGCAAGCAAGGAAACTTCTTCATCAACAAGTGAACTCGAGACACCAGTACTCGACTACACTACTCAAGACGGCTTACCTCTTGGGACGTGGTCTCAGTGACCTTCAATTTCTTCGCCACGCGCTTGCGGGACGCATTGCGCGGCCTCCTCGGCGGCGCGGCCAGACTAGCCTCCAGGCTAGCCGGTTGATCCTAAACGAGAGGGACATGAGGTAGGCCAGGACGGCTGAACCTCGACCGCAGCTGGAAGTGGTCCTGCAACGTCTCCTCGTCATCATCCTCGTCGGACGTGTCCTCCACGACAAATGTGTCATCTCCTTCGCCGACTTCATGCCGCTCCTTGGCCTTGGCCTTCCCCTCCTCTGGGACCTCGACTTCCTGAGGGGGCGGCGGCGGCTCGGAGACAAACTTCTTCAAGTCATCCTGCAAGAAACAACTCATCAGCGCGACTACTCACATGGAATGGGTACTCGACTATGGGTGTGGCTACTTACCTCCTTTGGTGGGCGCGCGGCGGAGTACTCCGGTACGGGGCACGCCATGTACGGCGGCATATCCTTGAAGATTCGGGCCAGTCTGTCAACAATATCGTCATCGTCGACTTCGTCCCCAGGCATCCGCGATGTGTCGTCGTCCCCGGTGTACTCGTACCCCAGGGTGTCGCGAGCCATCAGCGGCTGCACCCTGCGCTTCATGAAGCTGAAGGCCACGTGCTCGGCCCTCAGCCCGGCTTCCCTCAGAGCATTGATCCACGCCAACAACTCGGGCAGCTGGATCCCTTCTTGCATCGTCGGCTCCGTGTTCCAACAAGGGCGATGCTTGGGTTGCTTCCCGCTCGGCTTCGGCAGCCCCGGATGGTGGTTCGTGACGTAGAACCACTTCGCCTTCCAGTCCTGGTTGGAGTCTATGAGCTTGTACGAGAGGTACTGCTCGGCGGCGTCCTCCCGCATTTGGATCCCCGCTCCTCCGACTACTCGCGGATTGCTGGCGCTGGGTTGCGGCTTCACCCGGAAGAACTTCCGGAACAAGTTCCAATGGGGCTTGATCCCCAGAAAAGCTTCGCAGAAATGTACGAAGACGGTAGTGTGGAAAATACCGTTGGGGTTGAGGTTGAGGTACTCGATGCCGTAGTACCCCATGAGCCCCTTGAAGAAGTCGCTCGCCGGAAGAGATAGTCCACGCTCCGCGAACCGCGCGAACATCGGGATCTCATCTGGATTCTTCTCCATCGGGTATGGATCCCCGGCGGCGGCCCTCCACATGTCCACCTCCTTCTCGTGTAGGAAACCACTGTTGAGGAGAGCGTTGTCTTCGGTCTTCGCCTTGGACTTCTTCCACTCACGGTTTGGATCTGGTCGCGGCGGGGACACCGACGGTGATGTCCCTGCGGCAGATCCAGTGGCCTCCTCACGGCCCCTCTTCTTCCCGCCGGCGGCTTTCGTGGTCTTGGACGGAGATGGCTTCATCCTCCAAGTGCACGGTGTCTTCACGCGCATTCGCTCGGGGGCTACTGCGGTGGCTCTCTACGGCGGCGCACTCGGATCTACACTTCACTCAGTAGCGGCGGCGTGCACTGGTGGCGATTTCTGGCCAAGATCTGCTGGGAGTGGCTACAACTGCGTAGGGTGAAAACCCCTAAGGGTTTCGGCTTCTATTTATAAGTCAAAACGGCCGAATGGATAAGTCTGCGCTCGGCTGACTCAGCGGCCGCGCGTGACTCTTCAACTTCAACTAGTCGACGCGCCTCACCTCGGGGGCTCGGCTACTTCTACTCTACTTCCTGGGAAGCGGCAAGATTCAAGAGCATCTCAGGACACATTCTACAAGATGACCCTTCAATTCGAGAGGAAGTACTCGACTCAAGGCTCGGGGGCTCCGTGCCACATGTCCTTCGGTTTTTTCTCCGGATTTTTCGGGATATTCTTGCCAAAACTTCAGATGGACCCTCAGCCGGAGTCTACAACTCAACCTAAGGCTCGGGGCCTACTCCATATGGAGTGCGATTTTGCAATCGCACTTCCATATCAGCTTCGACTTCAAGACAACGCGGGCATTGTTGAAGACCTTCAAGGGCAGCACTCGAGGACACTTGGGACTACTCGAGAAAACTTCAGGATTGCTCAAACATCAGCTGGAGTACATTCCAGCCTCGGGATGCTTCGACTACTCTTGAGGACTTTTGACTTGTAGTACTCGGGGACGCTTGAGGACTACTCGTTAACGCCGTCAAGACTACATGAAGCTATCCTTCTCGACTACAAAGTACTCAGGGGCTTGTCGTATGGACCTCCCTGGGCCCACTACCTCGGTGGGTACCAGGACCGACTACTCGGTGGGCCCCTGGGACTACCTGACTTGAGCTGCACGGTACCTGATGGCGTGAAGCACACGGACTACGGAGGAGAAGTACTCGGTTAGGAAGCTGTACATGTCCTACACTGTATAGAAGACTCCTAGATGTACTCGACCAGTACTCTCTCCCTATTCCGACTTGTAACCCTGCCTCCCGGACTATATAAGGCGAGGCAGGGACCCCTCTCTCATCATCTCATCTCACGGCGTAAGATTGCATCATCTTGTAATCATACCCAATCAATCCAGAGCTACACAGCATACAGGATGTAGGGTATTACGCACCTCGCGGCCCGAACCTGTCTAAATTGTGTGCCACGTGTCTCTTCCTTCGAGTTACCGATCTCGGCGAGGCCACATTCATCTACTTCGGGTACTCCCCTTAGTAGGTTGCCGGTCTAAAACACCGACAGAACCACCCCCCATATCAACCAAATGTTCTCCGGGCCATCCACCTGCAACTCAAAACCAAGAGCGAGAGCGAGAGCGAGCAAACGGCTCAACACTGGGGTTAGTTCCAAAAGTGTAAAAACAGTGCCTAGCCATTTGCTCGAAAGTGGGGTTAGCACAAACCAAACCATCTTTCCTACCAAAGCTACCTCCACGAACACCACTACGGTAACCACCATGAGGGAACCAACCTTCTCTACCTAGAGGAGGACCAAAACCACGAAAGAAAGCCCGTGGACTGTCCCTCCTCTCCTTCTCAAAGCTAAGACTCCTCCCATCCTCGTATTGAGCACGAGGAGGAGAACGCCTAGCAAACTTACCATCGGCAAACTCTCCAGACCAACCACCAGAACCACGACCTCCTGAACCAAACTTACTATCAGTACGAGCACGAAACCCAAACAGCTGCCTGTCCAGGCCTGCACCGGTCTGACCGGTGCCTCTCACCGGTCTGACCGGTGTAGCCCAGCCAGCAGCACCTCCAACATCCTTTCACTCTCCCCAAGCCAGAACTGTCCTCACACTCGCCTTGCCCCTGGGCATCTGCACACGAGGCTCAAGTACGCCATCGGAAGGGTGGTACTTGTCCTTGTTAGCCCACTCCTTCGCCATTCTCTCCTCACGCTTCCTCTTGAAGCAAAACGCTCTCTTGTGATCATCTTTTCCACAAAACTCACAATGGAAACGGATTGATCTGGGCTTAGGCTTGGGGTGAGGCTCTTCACAAGGCTTCTCACTTGGTTTCTCACTAGGCTTCTCACTCGGTTTTTCTCTCGGCTTAAGCAAATGGTTTGACTTGGATGCAAACTTGTCTTTGGGTGTGGGTTGTGGTGGAGCTGAAACATTCCTGAAATTCCCTTCTCTCTCACCACTGCCCTCACCAACCTTATCGAATCCCAAAGCCCAACCATCAAATCGCTTACAACTCACAATCATCATTCCAAGCTGAGGTTCCTGACTAGATACCAACTCAGCGCTTCACGCAACTTATCATTCTCATCTTGCAAGCGACCAACACATTTTGCAAGATCCAAATTCTTTATAGCATGTAATTCACATGTGGAATAGGAAGTAGGAATAAGCACTTTCAAATCAGCCTCAAGAGAAACAATGCGAGAACGAAGCTCAACAATTTTCTCATGCAAACTAGGGCAAGAAGTACAAGCACCAAGCAAAGTGGGTCTAGATTATAGCTCAGCCAACTCAACCCTAAGCACATCTAGTTCCTCACACTTGGAGGCATACTTTTCCCTAAGATTAGTCAAGTCAGCTAGGAAAACAGAGCAATCAGCACAATCAATCTCATCAGAAACAACAGGGCTAGCCTTAAGAGAATCAATTTCAAGCTTGCTATCAAGAACCTGTGTTTCTAGCTCAGCCACTCTAGTCCTAGCATCCTCAAGCAAAGATCTAAGCTCCTTCCTAAGCTTCTTAGCCTCTCTAAGCATGTGATCGTGATTATCAAGCAAGTCAACCAACTCCTCATTCTCCTTGCGCAAAGAAGAGAGCTCATCACATACCTCATCCTCGGAATCCAAGTCTGAGGCGTCCTTCTGGCTTCTCTTGCTGCTCGAACTACGAGTCTTGCCGCAGAAGTCATCCTTGAGGCTTAGGCTTGTCACACAAAGGCCGTTGAGATACTTGCCGAGGTTCTTCTTCTTCTTCTTCTTCTTCTTCTTCTTCTTCTTCTTCTTCTTCTTCTTCTTCTTCTTCTTCTTCTTCTTCTTCTTCTTCTTCTTCTTCTTCTTCTTCACTCGAGCTTGAAGACGTGTCCTCGGAATCGGACTCGATGTCGCTTGATCTCTTCGTATTCTCTTGAGACCATGTCTTCTTCCCATTCCATGATCCTTCTTCTTGGACTTCTTCCTCTTATCCTTGAACTTGTGCTTGTTGTGGTTGTTCACCTTCGGACACTCGGCGAAATAGTGTCCAGCCTTGCCGCACTTGAAGCATGTCCTCGTGTTCCTCCTCATGTTCACCCGGTTCTCGTGCAGCCTCTCGAACCACCTCGTCAGGAGCACCAGCTCGTCCTCTCCAAGAATGTCGAACTCCTCATATGGCATAGACATCAAAGAGGAAAAAGAGAACATCTTGGTGGATGCGTTAGTGTTAGCCTTTCCTTTTGAGCCACCAACGAGGGCAAGACTATGAGAGTCAGTCGATCCCTCGATCTTGGCTATCATGCCCCTATCCACCTCAGTCGACTTGAGCTTCGAGAACAGCTCGTTCACCGTCAGAGTGTCATACTTCTCCGACTCGACAATGGCCTCGAACTTTCCGCCCCAAATCGTACGATCCAAAGAGTGTAAGAGCTTGACAGCTCTATCATGATCATCGTACGGGAGCACGTCCACATTGGCCCTCATGTTGTTCACAACCACCGTGAACCTCTGAAACAAGGCATCGATGGACTCACCGGGGAGATGAGTGAAGTTCTCGTACTCTCTCTGGTAGGTCGCATACATCCGAGCCTGAACCTGGGCATTCCCAACATGAGCCTCCTTCAACACCAACCAGATTCTACAAGCCAAGTGCATGGTGTGCACCCGATCGAACTCAGGCTGACACAAAGCACGAAACAAGTAGTCGACCGCCTTATTATTGGCGTCGAACATGTCCCTCGATCCTGGGGCAAGGAAGTTCATCGGCTAGACATAGCCTGTGTCCACCGTGACATCCCAAAGGATCTGACCCTTTCCGCGGAGAAATGCCGCCATCCGCTTACTCCACATCTGTTAGTTCTTGCCATCGAAGTGTGGAGGACCCGAACCCCATTCCTGGTATGCCATCCTTGGATCTTAGACTGGTTAGAGTCAATAAAGACCCGAACCCACTCTGATACTACTTGAAGGACCGATACGGCGAACCAGAGATGGGGGGAGTGAATGGGAGCTGATAAAAAATTTTCTCGAAGGAGATGAAGGCTCCAACAAGATGAACACGGCTTCCAACACATGTCTCCGACTCACTAACGAAATTGGCCAAGTCCACGTAGCTACTGGAGTGCTACTGAACCTAGGAACCAACTTCCAACCTCACAGACCCGAGAATGCAGCGGAACAACAACCTCGAGTCCACTGACCAACACCGGTCAGACCGGTGAGCACCACCGGTCAGATCGGTCCCTGCTGGTGAAACTTGGCGACTTCCACAAAGAGGATACACACCGTTCAGGCCGGTGCAACACACCGGTCAGACCGGTCACAGCCAGGAAGCCCCTAAACACCAAACAGGCCAACCGACCTCCAAACTGACCCAAACTCGAAACTGTTGCAACATAGGACAACAGCGAACACACCCAAACGTTCACCCAAGCAAAAACCCAACAGGGATTGCACCGGTCAGACCGGTGAGAGGCACCGGTCAGACCGGTGTAGCCTGGGCAGCTCGGGATGAACAGCACCCACGGGTCAACTCCTCCAAATCCAAGCCTTGATCTCCCGAATCGCTCCACAGGCTTGAACAAGACTTTGGGGACAATAGGAACACCTCATGAGGAGTCCATAGCCAAGTTTAATCCCCCCAAAACTTGTCCAAACAAGAGGAATCGAACAAATCCCGCCAAGAACTCCTCTAACCCTAGAACACCAAAAACCCCAAAATCGAGCCCCTTAACTCACGGATTTGGGAGGGGAATCACAACCCAAAGAACTACGAAGGGTTCCCACAAATTTCCCCCATCAAATCCCTAAGAGCAAGGTCCCGAAAACACCCCAAGAAAACCACCAAGAGAGGGCTCCGAAAATCACCACCAAGAACAACCGGGAACAACACAACAAGGCCTTGAGGAACCACGCCGAATCATATATACATGCCACAAAGGTTCATACAAGGTCTAGCTTGCCGTCCGATCATCCAACCCTCTCACAAGATCTCACAATGAAGCTCTCAAGCTAGTCCTATAGAAATCCTAAGAAAATAGGAAGGGAAAATAGGAAAGCAAATGAACTAGGGTTCCAAGAGGTTGGCTGCCATCCTCTCACCTCATGGGTTATATGGAGGCAACCGAAAGTCTAAAATACCCTTTCCTAACAACTAGGGATACAAGCCCCTCAAGGGCTGTTTTGGAAGTCTTCAAGCTTTCTCCATCGGACGGATGCCCGGCGACCGCAACCTGCTTAGCCTCGACGCAAGCCTTGCGATCCAGACGCGTGTCCTCCGCTTCGAAGATTCCGGACTACGTCGTCGCACACCGGTCAGACCGGTGCTCCTCACCGGTCAGACCCACCGATCAGACCAGTCTGGCACTGCTGCAGCTCCGTCTCCGGTTCTTCGGTCTTGGCTTTGTGGATAAACCAAGGAACCCAGTGGTTTTCTAGTGAACCACCGGAAACCCCGCGAACTCGGTGTAGCCTCCGCCAATCGCCACTCATGACTCGGCTCCCACGTAGTCCCGGCTCGACCTTGGTTTTCAGGCTCTACAAAGAAACCGTTCATGACTTCATCGTACTGTTCATGCCACCATGTGGCCCGCACTTGACCCTGCTGGCCACCGGGTCCCTCGAACGAAGCCTATTTGTCTTCTCCACACCTGGAGGCCTCACCGGCGACGACCTTTCGTGCTTGTTCTTCACCTGCACCAACACCAGTCAAGTCGCAACCTGCACCTGCAATACTTAGCCAAGAATCAGTCCACACAACATTGTCAATCACTCATCAAACAAGGAAGTGACCATCCACCGATCCTCGAACCACACATGGTCCTCACTTTATGTTCCAACTCAACCGGAAGGTGGCAAGCTTTTCCATAGACGAATTGATAAGGGGTCATACCTATCGGTGTCTTGAACGCCGTTCGATAAGCCCACAAAGCTCCATCTAATTTCTTTGACCAATCTTTGCCTCCCTTCTCTATGGTTTTGTTGAGGATGCTTTTTAATTGCCTATTTGACGTTTCCGCTTGTCCGTTGGTTTGTGGATGATAGACCGTAGAGACCCTATGCTCAATTCCCAACTTGGACAAGAACTTTTTGAAATTCGTCCCAGTGAAGTGAGTTCCTCCATCTCTTATCAAGATCCTCGGCGTACCGAAACGAGGAAAAATCACGTTCTTGATCATAGTAATGGACTCCTCCGTGGAAGCTTTACGACATGGCATAGCCTCTACCCACTTGGATACATAATCAACCATGACTAGAATATACTCATATCTGCATGAGTTTTTGAAAGGCCCCATGAAGTCTATACCCCATACATCGAATAAATCGATTTGTAGATTGTATTTCAAAGGCATAGAATTTCTTTGAGAGATGTTTCCGGTTCTTCGGCATTCGGGGCATGATGCAACATATCTTAGTATCTTCATGCATCTCCGGCCAATAGAATCCGCTCGACCATACTTTTGCTTGGGTCTTAAAATGGCTATAGTGTCCACCGTACTCCGTCGAGTGGCACTTTCTCAGAATTTCTACCCTCTCTTCTCTTGGCACACATCTTCTCATGACTCCATCATTGCCAAGTTTGAAGAGGTATGGCGCATCCCAAAAGTGCTTCTTACTTTTGGAGATTATCTTCTTTTGGGAGTTTTTATCTAGATGATCGAGAGGCATCTTCCGAATCGCTCGAATGATATCAATCATCCAAGTGTCTTTATCGAGCACTCGATAGAGGTGGTCATCTCTCATCTTATCTTCTATGGGCTCTTTATCATCTTGTCCACGATTCATCCTAGACAAATGATCGGCCACAACATTCTCCACCCCCTTTTTATCACGAATTTCAACATCAAATTCTTGGAGAAGAAGGATCCAGCGGATCAAACGTGGTTTAGCTTCCTTATTAGCCAAGAGATACTTGATGGCTGTGTGATCGGTGTAAACAATGACCTTCGAGTTCACGATGTAAGATCTGAATTTTTCGAAAGCGAACACCACCGCTAGAAACTCCTTTTCCATAGTGGCATAATTTAATTGTGCCCCATTAAGAGTTTTGCTAGCGTAGTAAACGGCGTGAACTCAACCTTCCTTTCTTTGACCCAAAACCGCGCCTACGGCGTAGTCACTTTGCGTCACACATGATCTTGAAAGGTTGTCTCCAATCCGGAGGTTGAATGATGGGAGCACTCACCAACGCGCTTTTCAAGGTCCTGAATGCCGCTAGGCACTTCTCATCAAAGTTAAAAACCACATCCTTTTGAAGGAGATGCGTTAAAGGCTTAGTGATCTTTGAGAAGTCCTTAATAAATCTTCTATAAAATCCAGCATGGCCTAGAAAGCTCCTTAAGGACTTAACATCCATCGGAGGTGGGAGTTGCTCAACCGTCTCTACCTTAGCCTTGTCCACTTCAATGCCTCTCTCAGATATAACATGTCTGAGCACTATGCCTTGCTTAACCATGAAGTGGCACTTCTCCCAATTTAACACCAAGTCTACCTCCGCACACCTCGTGAGGACCTTATCCAAGTTTGCCAAGCAATCCACGAACGTCTTCCCGTAAACGGAAAAATCATCCATGAATACTTCGACAATTTCTTCGATGAATTCCGAGAATACGGCCATCATGCAACGTTGAAAAGAGGCCGTAGCGTTGCATAGACCGAAGGGCATCCTTCTATATGCAAACGTTCCATAAGGGCATGTAAACGTTGTTTTGTGTTGATCGTCCAGGTGAATGGGAATTTGCATGAACCCCGAGTACCCATTGAGAAAGCAAAAATAAGCGTGGTTCGCTAATCTCTCGAGCATCTCGTCAATGAACGGTAGGGGGAAGTGATCTTTCTTCGTCGCTTTGTTAAGCTTACGATAATCGATAGACATCCGCCACCCAGTCACGGTTCTTTGCGGTATCAACTCGTTCTTCTCATTCTTCACCACGGTTAAACCTCCTTTCTTTGGTATACAATGTACCGGGCTCACCCACTCGCTATGCGGAACCGGGTAGATGATTCCGGCATCAAGTAACTTGATGACCTCTTTCTTTACTACCTCTCGCATGGCATGAGTTAGCCTCCTTTGGTGGTTCACTACGGGCTTACATTGGTCTTCTATTGGTATACGATGAGTGCAAAAGGCTGGGCTAATACCTTTGAGATCATTAATCGAATATTCAATCACCTTCCTATGTTTTTTTAATAAAATCAGCAACTTCTCATTATCTTTGGGACTCAACTCGTCGCTCACAATGACTGGATAAGTCTTGTCTGGGCCCAAAAATTCATACTTTAATCCTTTGGGCAAAGGTTTAAGGTCTACCTCGGGCACTTGTGGCTCCTCGGGTTTTATTTCTGCTATGTCCTCAAATTTTCCTTCCTCCACGCTTCCATCATGTGGTTCTAAGCCTTTTGTTGCTTCTTCTAGTTCTTCATCTTGTTGATTACTAATTTGATTTTCCATCGCTCTTTGCAGCGGGTCCCTAAGGGTTTCAACAAAACAAAGACTATCTACCTCCTCTACTTCTTCTTCGGGAGGAAAGGGTGTAGGGTGTTTAGAAACGCGAAGAAAGTTATATGTGTACTTTGTTCCATTAAGGTTCATTGTTACTTTGCCTTCTCCGGCATCCAACACGGCATCAACGAACTTAAGAAAGGGCCTACCTAGAATTATATGATCATGATTACTATGGTAAGCATCAATAACAAAGAAATCGGTTGGTATACATTTTCCAGATATTTTTACTTTCATGTTGCAAGCAATACCTAGAGGTTTAATAGTTCAACCATCTCCCATAATTAATTTTGTTGATGTTGGAGCTAAGTCTAGGTTGCAGTCTTGAAATTTATCGTAAATTTTAGAAGATATGACACTTACTTGGGCTCCGATGTCGCATAAAGCTTTGTATTGAACTCCGTTGATCCCGCAACTCAAGTGTGGTGCCATTTTCTCTTCTTCTTCGGATCCTATCGTGTAAACTTCGGCGAGGCTAGCGTATGGTGGTGCTCCGGGCTTGATCCCCATGATTCTCTTCACCTCGGCTATGTGTTCTGGATCCACTTCATCATCTCCAAAGAGCTTTTGAAAGATCTCACCAGTGGTTTCAAGGTTGTATGAATCTTCCGCTTTCTTCTCCGGTGGGAAATCCACTTCCAATGCTCTTGCCATCCCCTTTTGATTAGGGAACGGTCTTCTCTTGTCGAATACTTCTCCTTAATCGATAGGAACCCAATCCATTGGTTCGAACTCCCTTAGTGGCTTCACGCTTGACATGCTTCTCTTGTTTGTTTCATTCGATGTGGCGAAGTCAACGCTCGGGGTAGTTATTGACTTGATGTGTTCTTCTTCAAACTTTTCCGGGATTGGCTCCTCTTTTGTGACTTCCGAGGTTACCTCTTTAGAAAATTCAGCACACTTCTTCTTCCTTGAATTATATTCCGGCTCTTCCACAAGTCTTGTTTCCCAATCTCTTCGCATGGCAGCCGCTTTACTAATTTATTGTAGAAGTTGGGCAGCTTCCGTGAGTGTTTTCTCCATGAGATCCCCACCTGCACACATTTGGACATGTTGCATGCAACTAGGGGTTAGGGAAAAGAAAAATGTATGCAAGAGTACGTCACCGGAGAAGCCGAGTCTTGGTCCTTGTTCGATCAACTCATTAAACCTATTTCAAGCTTGGTCTATCCCTTCCTCTTCTCCTTGCGTGAAAGTGATCACTTGCCTCCTTAGATATTAAACCTTGCTAATTGGAAAGAACTTCTCGCAAAACTTCTTTGTCAACTTGTTCCAATTGCCTTCAACTTCAAAGGACGCAAACGAGTACCATGTCTTTGCTTCACCAGCAAGTGAGTAGGGAAAGAAATTCCATTTGAACCATTCATCGGGAACTCCTTCTTGATGCACCGTGTTGCATAGCGTCGTGAAATGCCTTATGTGTCTATATGGGTTATCCGTAACCATCCCTTCAAACGGGTTTGCCGCCACCATCTCGATGATCTTGTATTTAATTTCATACTTGGTCGCTTCGAGCTTCGAATCTGACTCTTGTACTTTTATGTCTTCACATCGAGGGCTAGCGTAATCCCTTAGTGATTTTTCCGGTTCTTCCATGGGTTGATTGACGAACGCCATCTAGACAATAAGATAAAAACAAAAGCAAAAACAAAACAAGTGGTTTTCTAGATAATATGTGTTAGATATAGCAAACAAAAGATAAACTAAATATAAAACTAAGTTAAATGCAAATCAAACGATGTAAACTAGCTTGCTCCCCGGCAACGGCGCCAGAAAAAGGGGCTTGTTGATGGATAAAAGATGTATTCCTCTACGATCCGCAAGCGTACGGACCCACACCTTTTTCACCACGGGATTCCCAAGGTTCTTATCAATCTGCGGAGCAAGGGGATTACAAGCGTTTGATCTACCTTTACACACTAGCTACTCAAACCTTAACTAAGATTAAACTAGAAAACAACTAAACTACACTAGAGAGAATGATCAAGCTATCAAGATAAAAGACACTCGCCCATGGGTCTACGATACTAGATCATGCAATCGCTTAAAGACATGAAAACCAATCTAATCTATCGGGGGTTGTGACCACAGTTTTGCCCTTTCCCTCCTCTCGTACTGTCACTACGCGAAGGTATTCATGACTAGACCTATGATGGACACAGCGAATTGAATGGATCCAAGGAAGCATTGGAGCTCTACTCCCTTTACGGCATGGTAGCTAACCTTAAGCATTAAAGTATATTCAACACAAGATGATAGATAGATAATCCGACAAAGTACAATTACATCTCAAGATCGATTACAACCCATGGACGAATAAGGAGATTACCCCATCAAGGTGCTAGACATAGCACCGTTAATCATGGTTTCCCTTTTGACGGTGTCTTCCTTCTTCTCCACTTGTGGGTGCTTCCTTCGAGGTGGTTGATCTCCCTCCAAAGATCTCCCTCCTCTCTCTCTAGCTTGTGGATGGCCTCCTGGTGCGAATGGCTCTCTCCCTGTCGAATGGCGGTGCCTCCAGGGTTTTAGAGTTGAAGATCCTTCGGGTGCAAGGAAAGGGGGCCGAACCGACCCCCGGAGTGGGCTGGGCCGGCCGGCCTGGGCCGACCGGCCCAGGCCCATCTCGGCCCGGTTCGGTCGCCCCTTCGCTCCCATGGGTCCTCAGGTGATTATGCACTTTGCCCCCTCCACTTGCATGATTTTGACGATGTCATCCTCGCGTCCAAGATGGAGGTTCTCCACGCATTAAGTTCAGTCTTTTACGCTTCAATCCCCGGGGGTGTTCCTTTGTAGCACTTCAGTCCTTGCCACCATTGAAAGTGATTTCATCAAGCTCATGAACACGAACAAGACTCTGTAAATGCTCCTTTGAACTTGTTGCGAATCCGTCCTTTATGTCCATGTTTTCCTACATAAACACAACACTTCCAAATGCATGCACATAGATGAACTTGTTATATGATTAGTGTGCCTAGTGGTGGGTTAGTTCCATAATCAAATCCAAACCAAAGTGTAATGAACATGCTTGGTGTACCAAAATACACCGTCAACAGCGTCGCGCAGTTGGGGGGCATATCAACCTGGGGGCGGTTCAACCGCCCCCTGGGGCGGTCTAACCGCCTCTGACAGGGAGAAAAGAAACGCAGTTCACCGCTTCACAAATTAATCAACATCTTTCTTGGTATGTGCAAGACTCAGAGAGACATAGAAGTTGCCCAGCAAGAGGATAGGAAAAAGGATAAGAAGATGAGGGATACCATGAAGGCTCTTCACACTCAGGCCGGTATTCAACCTCCTAGATCTCCTATTTCACCATCCCCTTCGAGGTTGAGATACCCTAAGTGGATGATAGGGTGCACAGCTTCCTCAACTCGGATCTCTATTATCAGTCTGGAAGCAACTTTGGATCGAATATTGGTGCTTATTCCTCCACGGCTCCTCCTCCTCCACCACCTATTGGCTTTGACTCTGTTTGACAGTGACACGGCAGTTCCTCCACCTTGGGTTGCTCCTCCATCAAATGAGGAATGGGCGGCATGTGTCTCCCATGAGTTCTTTGATAAACCTGCCACTTCCTATGGTATGGAAAAATCACTCATCTCTCTATTATGAAATTCTTCCATATCTAGCTCTTTTATATCTCATTTCTCTTGTGTGTGCCTAGTTGAAGATCCAAACACCAGAGAGGACAATTGGGATAGGTGGAAGTAGTAGTGACTTGGCAGCAACAACATCTTCTCCAGGCCCTTTATGGATGCTTGATGACAAAGGGGGGGAATTGGATTAAAGCTCTGTGTTCATTTTCCTAGTTTGGCAGTTCTGCAGAGGGCGGTCTAACCGCCCTGCCCCTGTGAGCTGAGAGTTGAGACTTAGTCTGTAATAAATGGATCTCTAATTTATCTTGTGGACTTGAGTATTTGTTTGTGTGCTACTGGGTGTGTATAACTTATTTATGTATCCTAAGTAACATTTGTGATAGTTTGTGATGCATAGATTAATTGCTGAATGTTTTTGTGTAGGTTGAATGGGGGAGGCGGTCTAATCGGCCTGCAACCTCAGTCTGACCGCCCCTACCCAAACAGCACACACACTTTTCTTTGTTGAATGCTTGTCATGCCATATGCATCACAGTTTTATTTTTATTTTGTCACACACATCTCTAGCACTCCACTATTTCTAGGATATAGGGGGGCTCTTGTGGTTTTCTTTCTAATATGCGTTTTTGGCATTTTAGGTCAATTTTTGAAAATTCCATTCAAAGCACACATTGAGGGGGGGTCCTAGCTATATCTAAGAATTAAAAATGTGCTTAAACGATTTACTTGTAAGCTTTAATCGATTTGTCATCATTCACCAAAAGGGGGGATTGAAAGTGCATCTAGGCTCCTAAGTGGATTTTGGTGAATTGAATGACAAAACCATTAAATGTCTAACTTGTTTTGTCTAAAGATTGTGAGCATGTTTTTATTATTTATTCATGAGCTACAATTGTTATTTATACAAATGGATATATTTGGCTCACAATGATTAATGGCAAACAAGTGTGTGATCCTAATGCATAAGTGACAAATATCAAACAATAAAGGAAGATAAATATTGGTATAACTGGAGAAGGTCAATTCATGGTCTCCTATACTAAGACATAGCTTGATTAAAATTACAAGGATCATAAAAGAGAAGATGATAATTCTCTATGTCAAGTGCAAGACTTCATGTGTTGATTGAAAGAGGACACAAGGATGAGTGTAAACACTATGGTTCTTAATTGGAAGCTTGCATATTCATTGTCAATCAAGAACAAGCATTTGAAGCGGGATTTTCAAATGGAATTTAATTAAGGATGAAGCAAAGTGGAACTCAAAGTGGATTGGGTAAGTGATGAAAAGATCAATCGAGCTGTCTAGGGTGAGGGACTAAGCAATCTTTGGAGTCTTGTCTCGGCCACCATTAGTGTTTTGCTAAGATGAAGTTCTAGCATCCGTGGGGTCTCCAAGTATCATATCCAAGCCTTAACCGAGGGAAGCAATGCAACACATCAATAAGTTATGATTGGCAACATGGAGTGACTCAAGGATTAAAGTAAGCACTCTTATGCAAAAAGGGAAAAATCCTAAGTCACTAGATCAAGTATGGATTTGCTCAAGACATCAGCTATGTTAAAAGCCCTCAAGTTGGAATTACAAAAGTATGGCAAGAATGAAGATATATAAGCTCAAGTGCTCAACTCCATTTTATATTTATTCTTGAGTTTAGGATGTCGTACTATCAAGAGGGATGCAACACTAGCTCTAAGACAAAAGATCACAAGTGCTCATTAGTTGACCTAAGTGAGAATTAGCCTTGAGAGAGTTTCTGAGTAGTCTAACAAACCTCTAACCCATCCTTAGACACTTCAACATGTGTTGGAGTGCTTGTAAGAAGAGAGAAGTGTTTTGTGGCTCTCTCTGCCCAGGGCGGTCTAACCGCCCCTGGCAGGCCAACGACTAGTTTTTCAAACTGGCCGGAGGCAGGCGTCTAACCGCCCTGACCAAGCGGTCGAACTGCCCTAGCTAGATTTTTAACGGCTAGTTTTCCTTGTGAGGGGTATAAGTACCCCTCGAGCTCCACTTGTTGGGTGTGTTGATTCTAGGGTTGCTGAGGTGCCCCCCTGCTGTTTTTCATAAGCCAAAGCCATAGAAACACTCCCCAACCCTCTCTTTGTGTGATTTCCAATTCAAGCCATATCCTAGTGTTGGGTTGAGAGTTTAAGCCTTTAATTGTGAGCTTGTGTGAGCTGAGCAAGAGCATCCCATAGCTTGAGCACTTGTGGTTCGCCTCGGAAAGCCTTTGAAGCATTTGTTACTCTTGGAGGTTCGTCTCCTAGACGGCTAGGCGTCGCCAGCTAGCTCCCAAGGTTGTGGTGAGCAGCGGCAAGTTTGTGAGGGCTGTGATCTTGCCTCTTCATGGAAAAGATCGCCTTAGTGGAAAGGAGGAAAGCGGTTAAAAGAGACCCGGCTTGTTGTGGGAGAATTCCCTTACAAGCTCCTCAACGGAGAGTAGTCGTTCCTTAGTAGGCGGTGAACTTCGGGAAACAAATACTCATCTCTCCTTTGTGGTTTGCCTCACTCGTTTTGATTTCTGTTATTACTTTGCTTCCGCTCGATCTACTTGGGTGTGATTGTCTTTGAGTGCAGGGATCATTACCCTGCTTGTGATCATCTACAAGAGCCACTCAAGAACTTAGGTTTTTGCTAGAAGTCAAGAGAAGCCTTGAGTTGTCTTTTGTAGGTTCACTGGGTGGAGGCGGTCTAACCGCCCCAGGACCCGGTCTAACCGACCCCTCTGTGCTCAGTGCACCAGGGGCGGTCTAACCGCCTGTGCCAGTGAAGCTCAAGTTTCGGGGGAAAAGTTTTATTTGGTCGTCTCGCCTATTCACCCCCCCTCTAGGTGGCATCAAGGTCCTTTCAATCTCAATGGCACTCGCCATCGCTGCATCCCCATCAATGAGTAAGGATACTGGATGCTTCTAGTGCATCGCCTGCAGTAGAGCATGAAGCAACCAAACATATGATAGGATAGTTTCATCCGACAAGATACCGCAACCAAAGACAACTGTAACTTCGATGATGGTTGACTCCTATAAAAAGAAATAAATGAAAGATTGTACCTATTCACATGTACCGTGTGACGAATACAACGTCTCCAAAAGCACCATAGTCCATATGCGATTGTGCATCCGACCATAATAGGCTCTTCAACCTTCTTTGTGCATCCTTACTATATGTGAAAAAGAATTCTGGGTCTTTCTCTTGCGTCTCACACATATGATTCAACACAAATTATGAGACACTTTCTTCAACCTTTCCCTTCTTGTACCTCGCAAAAAAATGTACAAATCCTACGAAATAAATCCAGTCTCTTCTGGACCATTGTGGCTCATCTCCGTTACATCCATGATCTAGTGGATGAAAGCCCACCCAACCCCAACTCAACTGCCTTAGCTTTCTGAGGATCATTAAGCCCTCTGTGAGATCGTAAAACGTATGCATGCTCTGGTTTTGCAAGGGCGTGTGAATGTACATCCACAAAGTCCTTCACGTACCATATGCCATCACTTTCACTTCACTCCACATCAAGCCTAACTGGCATCCACATCCAGTAAGGGCACGCGACTTTCATTTTTTATCCGTCCTCTCAAAGTACTTCATAAATCTATATCCTTCACATGAGCACATAAATCTCCTTCATATCACCTCTTTTGTGACTATCGTGTACCTAACTCTGTCTTTTCTGATACCGAATCCTTTATCGAATGTGTATTCATTGTAAAAATTATAGAAATTTTCCTCCCTCAAAAAAGACTGACCTACAACACTCTTTTATTCATTTAATTGCTCCAGCAGGCTATCAAACCCTTCAGCGTCCATCACAGTAACCTGCCAGAAAAAATATAAACTCATCACAACCGTTACAAAGAAAACCTTTGTATAAAAATAAAAAATACTGAATTACTTCATCCCAAGCAAAGGAACCAATGCTAACCACATCTGTAATTGCAGAACTTAGATTAACAAAGTAATCAGAGTTGCAAAATGTTTCTTTTCATCCATTCTACATCACAAACAGTAGGATAAACATTTCACAAGAAATTGATAAACAGTTCATATACATTGCCACTATGCATACGAATATCAATCACAACCAGAAATGTAGAGTGACGAGATAATTTACTTACACAGAGATGAAAATTGATATATTCAGCCAGACAGGGGCTGCACGGTGCACGGAGATCCCTGGATCGCCGGCAAACAGGGGCTGCACGGGCCACGGGGATCCCTGGATCGGCAGCGGGCGGCACAGGGAGTCTGGTCACGACGATCACAAACAGGCAACCCTGCAGAATGCAGTGGCCTGCCCTGCAAAAGGGAGTACTGGATGACCAACCAACAAGGACGATGAGTAGGCGGTGGCGGCGGTTTGCGACATTTGGAGGAGTAGGAGGCTACGACAGCGGCGCGGGCGGCCAAATGGAGGGATGATGCGACGGCGGCAGCGGCAACGGTGCGGGAATGGAGGGAGGATGCCCGGCGGTGACAACGCGGGATTGGAGGAGCGGGATTGGAGGGAGGATGCTCGGCAGCGGCGGCACGGAAATGAAGGGAGGATGCTCAGCGGCGGCGCAAAAATGGAGGGAGGATGCCCGACGGTGGTGGCGCGGAAATGGATGGATGTTGCCCGGCGGCGGCGGAGACTGCCTGGCGGCTGGGTGGATCTCGCAGTCGCAGGTGTGTCAGTGTCACGGGTGAATGTTGGGAGGATCTCGTAGATACGCTCGGGTGAATGAAGCGGGAATTTTTTTTTCCAAATAATACTATACATCAAGCAAATTATCATTGGACAATGGACATTGCTTTCTTGAGCCATCGTGTATGCTTTACAGAATTATAATGAAAAAAATAAAATTAATTAACCAACCTTTGGTTGATCCTAATAGTTAACTCTAATCAGTCCACCACGTTGTCGCTGAAGAGCTTAAACTTGTGTGCGTCCATCACGAGCTTCCGCACGGACGCGACGGCCCCGATGACCCCGACGCAGATGAAGACAGCCATGATGGCCACGTTGGCCAGGTACACGGGCGAGCGCCTGGGCGGCGCCAGTGCCATGTTGTACATCACGACGGGGAGCACGAAGTCGAGCGGGATGAACCCCACGGCGCCCACCACACCGACGATGTCGCCGAAGAAGGGCAGCATCGCCGCCACGAACGCGCACGCCGCCACGTACGCCGTCCGCAGCGCCACCCGCGGCACCATGTTCCGCCGCGAGAACCGCCCGCGCGCCACGTCCGCCGAGTTCTTCTCCATGATCTCGTACGCCACCTGCGAGTACACCTGTATCGTCCACCACCGCGTTCCTCTTTTGGTCAGTGATTCTGTCAGTGATCTGCCATTGTTGGGTAGTACGAGGAGCAAGAGGTAGAGGTGTCAGGTGTGCCTTACCAGGGCGATGGCGAGGAGCTGGAGGAGGACGAGGACGACGGTGAGGCCGAGCAGCCACGTCGGGGCGAGGGAGGGGCCCTCGTCGGGCATGAGGCTCTGCAGCAAGTTGGACTGCACCAGGTTGCCGAACGCCCAGTAGCCGGTGATGGCCGGGAAGTAGAACGTGAAGAAGATCACCGCGTAGCACAGAACCAGCGCCTTCATCATCTTCCCGGCCGCCGGCGGCGCCAGCGTGGCCTGCGGCTCTCACATTGTAAGCCGTCGTTAGGTGCCTTCCGATTTCGAGTTTCGACACAATAGAACAAAATCTCTCAGCCGCTAGCACACCGACCTGGATCTCTGGCAGAATGCCGTTGCCGAAAACGGATGCGAGGATGGAGATGGAAAGGAATGCGTTGAAGGTCTTCTCTGACTTGGACGAGCTCAACGAGTAATCCTTCGCTGGAGCACTGCTCGACACACCTGACAGTATGCGGCATGGCACCAAGGTTAGTCGGCTACTGAAGTTGCAACAAAAATTCAAGTTTCAACAGTGTACCTGCTCGAATGCAGGCAACTGACACAAGGATGGTGTAGCCGAAGCTGAGGATCAGCGAGCCGAGGTTGATGTGCCGCAGCGAGTGGAACGACGGCAGCTGCGAGAGGAAGGCCAGCACCACGGCGACGATGATGATGAAATGGTACAGCTTCAGAGGGCCGTGCGGTGCCAGGTTCGAGTACATTATCTGCGTGTGAAGAATTGCAGGTATAGTGAGATATTGAGACGGTTCATGCCTCAAAAACAGTAACGCGAAGGATTTCACTTATCATAAAAGTAGAATAACCAGACCCAATCAAACAATTTTCAGACATAATTTGCAAAAAGGAAAATAAAAGAATGATTATGAATCCTTCAAAGTTTTGTCGTGCTTCAACATGTACACTGTATGAAATTCCCCTTGGATTGGAAGGCAAAAGTCCAACCCTACGTCACCATCAAATCTAACTGTTGGACTCGGTGAACGGTGATAACTTTAGTTTTTTACTTTCTTAAAATATCGTAAATCTGTGATGGCATACGACATGGAAAATGTCAAAAGCATACTGAAGTAGCATCTGAACATTTAATGAATACCCCACCCCCACACACACACATGGATAAAGCAGCCAGCAAAGTCAACTCCATGTAGCTCATCATCGTTAAAGATGGAAACATTTTTAAGATAAATATTTTTTATGCATCCTCCGATATACTTCTTAGAATCTTAGATTCTCAGTGAATTTGATCATGGCATGATAAATTCGTATAAATTCAAACGAACATGAATGGCCTGAAAAAGTAGCCAAGTACCTTTAGGCAGTCGGCGGCAAGCAAGATGCTCCCGGTGGTAACGCCGGCGTTGATCGCGGTTTGCACGCTCACCACCAGGTAGAACACCCACCCAGATCCTTGAAGAAAAACAAAACCACAGATCAACCACACCATTAGCAATCACAAGCATCTCGGTCAACTGATCGAGCTGTACACACGTGCAGGTCAGCGGACAGCCAGAGGAAAGAATTTCTGGCAAGAGAGGCATGCGGTGGACGACGGAGGGTGGCCGGTCGCCGTGCGTGGCGTGAGCGGGGCGCGTACCGAGGACGTCGGCGGCGAGCTCGCGGAATCGGATGTGGCGGCGGCCGCGGGCCTCGCAGTGGTCGAGCACCCTGGAGACGAGGAAGTAGGCGTAGAAGGTGACGGCGAAGACGAGCGTGAGCGCGGCGAGGCCGAGCCCCCACCCCATGCCCCGGAGCGCGTACGGCAGCGTGAGCACCGTTGGGCCCACGATGGCCGTCGTCAGGTGGAACCCCGCGTGCCACCACGTCCCTGCACACGGGCGCGTCGCGGTCATACACCGTCAGCCAGCCGCAGAAGGAGCGAGCCAAGGATACGCGATCAAGTGCGCGCGCGTACCTTTTGACTCGAGCACGAAGGCGGCGCCGGCGTCGGCGGGGGCCGGCGCCTTGCCGGCCCGGTGGTGCGCCCCGGCGCCCGTGGCCTCGACGTCGGAGACAGCGGAGGACGGCGTAGCGGCGCGCCCCGTCGCGGGCGAGAGCAGGAACGGCGTGCCTCCGATGTCCGCCATGGCGAGCCTGCCTGGCGCGTGCTGCCGCTCACCGTGGCTTGCGTTCTTCGCACTCGCACGCCCTCGCAGGATCGACTCACCGTGGCGCGCCCGGGCTCACCACCACCATCGCTTCATGATTGATATGTGTCCGAGAGAAGCAGGGAAGATGGGGAACACCTCGGAGCTCGGCGCACGGGGTGAACGGAGACACAGAGTTGGAAGCGTTCACGCCTGCGCTTGCAGCTCGTGCCAGCTACGGATTGCAGGTAGGACACACGCAGGCAGAGAAGGTGATTGGTTTGCTTGCCGAGCGAGGGAGAGAGGCCAGCCAGGCCGGGCAAGGCGAGGCTTTGGGTGGTTTGACTTCCCGAGGGTGGAGGGGAGAGGAGTAGAGGAGGCCGCTTCGCTCGCTTGGGAAATCCATGTGCCGTGCCGTACCGCGCTCCATGGTTGCGGTCATGCGGATGCCTCAGGGTGCTCGCGCCGAGCCGAGCATGCTGCCGATTTTGTATGCAGCCAACGGCCGTAGAAGAAGACTTGGGCTCTATTCCAACACCACACCATGAATCCATGATGTGATCTGGTTTGGAATGGCACAGCTCTATCTCCCCTCTTCCGTGCCCGTCAGCAGCATGAAAACACATCGAAAAGACACCAATTCAGGCACTTTCTCTGCTACAAACAATCAATCACAATTCACAAGGCACAGGGCATCAATCTTAGTGGGGCTGACTGCAATCACATTTCAGTTTCATAAGGTAACTAAATAACTATAAAATAGATAACTTGAGGGGGGGGGGGGGGGGGATTAACTAATAGATTCATTCAACTACTTTTGAGTTTTGACTTAACGTAGAAACTTGCAGGCAATAATGCATACAAAACCAAACTGGTTACATCACTGGAGACTGCAGGGGCTCCCCCCAGTTGCAACTCCCAAACTGTTGATGTGCCACCGTCCCACCGAGTACCAGATTTGCCAGCGAAAAACATACTAATTAAATAAAACTCGAGTTGGAGTACCATAGCCACGACTGACAAAATCTTTCTGATTCTTCATGTACGAGTTCTCTATGTTTCTGGTAATAACCATGGACTGTCAGGCGACCCCCAAGAGGCTATCAGACATCGACATCAGCCACTTAAGTACGAGGTGGCCTGCGTGTAAAAATATTTACATATAGATACACTCTATTGCAAGCAAATTGCACCATTGTATCACAAAACCATAACAATTACACGCGCCAAATCGGATGCTACCTATGGTGTGGCAAACTGCACCAACACAAGCAACTGCAAGATGCACAGAAACAGGAGGAATTCTCGCAAAAGGAATAGACTGGAGCAACAGTAGCCTGGAGCTGCCGCCATGAAGAAACAGCATTCCGGTGGGATGATGCTGAATGGGTACACGTTGTCTCAACACATGGAGCTGTACCATTGCAAAGCGGTCAGGCTTCAAGACATGTTTGTCACCAGGCAACCTATTATTAACATGGACTCCTACTGGCAGCTTCTAGGTGAAGAAACTTTAGCAACAGAAGAGACACAGGATATCCAGAGAGTTAACTTGTCTCTTCAGGGATGTGCATGCCAAAGCCACGTTTCATTTTCTCGATTCTGAAAAAAAATAAATTTTGAAAAAATGATCAGTATCTGAAAACCCAGCTACTTGAGAGATCTGAATATCTGATCAAGAGGCACTTGGTAATCAAGCATTTTCAATGTCTCTTGCTGAATTAAACATTGAAAAATGCTTGAAAAGAAGCAACAAAACCTATCAGTATTACTAGATTATGATAGACAAGAAGCAATAAAACCTAGGTGCTGGTTATGGCATTCGATTAACTCGGGAAGTAAATGTGAGGATGATATTGTGCTTAAAGCTTATACTTGGCCTCATTGGTAAAACAAAAGGCTAATGCCTTTATGGTTTTTCTATATATTTATCACTGCATATTTACCTATAAGGAAGTAGAAAAGGGCCATGCATTTAGTGTCAAGCAACTTACGTAGGAGCAAGCTTTCCAAGACCACGTAACTTCATGCCAGTTGTATCGTCAACCACAATTCCAGTTATCTCAACGGAATATGACTTTCCAGATATACGAGGGAGCCCTCTCCCTACAAGCAAATCAAAATCTTTTTGGTGGAGCTCTCTGCCATTTACAAAAACTCCAGTATTCCCACCAGCACAGTTCTTGGGCATCGGATAGTTGAATTCTTTAATAAATGGCTGCAAGGAAAGAACATTCTGTGATGACATAGAAACAAAAAGTGTTCAAGCAAATATTACCTGCAGAAATTTCAACTTACAGGGATAATGCCTCTACATTCTTGACCAAAGACACCCCAAAATCCAGCACGGTAGTCGTACCTAAATTACAAAAAGGATATGTTACCTTGCTTTTTAAAAAAAATCACAATGTATTGTCAATTAAACTTCTTGCACCAGTATCTATGGTGAAGATTTAGCAGAATTCATTTTCTAGACAATATGCTCATCATACAAGTTATGATCTAAGTCACTAATAAGTTTCAATAATAATATCCATTTATAGGTATAAAAGTTGAAGACAAATATATCTGAAAGTGTCAACATATTTCCTACTAATGTGGTTATACCTTTGAAAATACAGCATAAATTAACAATTTATTAACAACAACATTTTTATTTCACCACTGCCATAAAGTAGCACCAATTTTCTATTTACGAGGTGTCAGGGAAATGGTCGTCTCTTGATTTCTGGGTGAATAGATGTTGAAAAATGAAAAGTTATTACCGATATGGAAAATCATATGAATTGTGGGGTTTGAGCTGACGTCGCTCAAAGCAATCAGTAAAGAAAACAAGGATTGTTCACGAGAACTAGAACCTTCCTGGCTTCTCAAATAATGAAAGAACAACATTGTTACAGAGATCATCGCAATGGAAGGTGACCACTTTGGTAGCCAATCGAAACAGTGCTAGCAGTAGCAACCAGGCATGATAATGTGATCAAAAGGGGATCATCCTACCAGTGTTCGAACCAAGTCAAACATCTCAAGTTGCCACTGATAAATCACTGCACTGAAGCATAAAAGCGAAAGCTGCATGTTTTGTGCCTATTCATTATCTCAATACTTTGCTAACAGATTCAATGTTTTCTGAGTGAACGCACGTGAAATATATATGACTAGGGCAATTAATGTATGCAGCATAAAAGATACAGTTTTGCATAAAAGATTCTGAACGGCCAAGTCAGCAAATGACTTACCAATATGAACCAGGACCAACAGGACCAGCTTTCTTCTCTGCTCTCCGGAGAGCTCGTTCAGAGATTGGATGACCATTGATTGAAACCTTAGCACTGTCTGCAGACTGGTTGAATAAAGAAAGGTCCTTGAAACCTTTCTTCAGGAAACCAGTAAAAAAGGATGAATCGCCATTCTTAGCAATTGAAGACTGCATCTCATCTACCTCGGCCTCAGATGAAACACGAGAACTTGAATTTGTGCGCTCATTAACTAATGAGTTATTCTCGGGTGGCGTATCGCCATTAATACTATCTGAGAGCAGCAGTTTACCAGAGTCACATTTGATGTTCTCTTGTTCATATCTCTTAGTTGTACTCTCAACTTCAAGGGTATTGTAGTCATCCTTTTTGTTGCATTTTTCATATCTCTTACTAATGCCTTGAACTCTGAAGCTACCATTAAGTTTGTAATTTATGCTCATACCTTCATCTTCAAGGCTGTTGGTAACAACATTACTGGTCTTATGTTTGTAGTTGTTACCCACAATTTCGTCTTCAGGATTGCCAACATTATCATGTTTACCATTTTGTCCATTTGTTCTTCGGTCACTGCATTCATCTCCAAGCACACCCCTATGGCCGTCTTTACTCTTCTCTGTGCATATATTACCAAGACTTTCATCACCACCATTTACTTCATAATCTGCTTTGTTATTTATGTCATATTCCTTTCTTCTGAATTGATTCCCACCACTATAATCTTTCCATTGACTGGAGAATGGATCAATTTGTTTGTCCTCTAAAATTGGACCTTGTGGACTGCCTGCATCTCCTTGACACAATATGTCCTTTGGGTCATTTGAAAATCTAGACCTGCTTGCAGGCACTGATTTTAACTGAATGCTCCTGATTGACCCACAATCACTGTCTGTTCTATCATAACTCCTGGTAGAAGATGGTGACATATTGTCAGAAAAATCCTTCTTCTGTCGGTGGATATCATGTGTTTGCAACTTATAGAAATTAAAATTGTCATCATCCTGATGTTGATACCACACGGAACTCTTGGGGTCCCGACGCTTGGAACTTCTGTCACTTTTTGGTACTGGAGATGATTGGGGGATCACCACTGGATGGACTTTCGCTTCCTTAGGCTTGAGAGTAATAATCTCTGAACATGAACCGCACTGAACCTGATTCTTCTTGCGGCCTGTGAATTTTCCCTGAGGCATCTGCAGAAGATGGGAACAGGAGCTGCAAACAACAAAAGGTGCAGCACCCCTCAATGGCCGACAAAAATTCTCTGCTTTCTTCCTGAAATACTCCACCCTCCTCTTCGGCATGGAAGGGTCCGAGTACAGAGATGAAGCCACAGATCTCCGGTCAAGCTCCGATGAGAATGGTTGAGACCTATCGAAACGAAATGACCCCTGCTGCCCTGCAAAGTACCTGGCCATCGGAATGTTCTCCTCGGGCGCCACCACCCGCTGTACCGGAAGGCACTGCGCGCACTGGCAACTGCTGTGATGGCGACTCTCCTGACCAAAGCCGTAGTTCTCCCGCCGACCATCAGGGTACTGTCGGAACCGACCGCTCGACTGCCTCGTGTACGTCTCGTCAGAGACGGAGCGCTGCAAATGGTCGTACGGACTCGGCTGTGATAAGCTAGTCCTGTTGTACCGGCCGGCGTAGCGCGAGCGGTAGTGCTCCGGGCCCCGGCCTGCGTGCGGCGGCGGTACGGCGTGCGCCGGGCGCAGCGAGACCGTGCGGCGGCTCATGCGGTGGCGCTCCGGCGGCTGCCCCGTGAGCTCGCAAGAACGGGTGATTTGGTCCCGTATCTCGTCGAGCTTCCGGAGCAGCTCCAGAGGGTCCTGCTTGAGCGCGCCCCAATCCAGGGGGGCACTCCGGTCGCTGCATTGCCCGTACTGCACCGGCTCAGGAACCCGGGCCCTCCTCCTGTACTTCATCTCCTTGCGGTCGCTCGCCATGGCGCCTCCGAAGGCGGGATTCCCTTCCCCCTCTCCGCCGAACCGAATACGGAATACCTCTGCAGAACCGCGAATCAGTTGAGTGGAAATCGCGACGGCGGCAAGAAAAACGGTAGATGCTAATAAGGTGGACCACAGTACTCGGAGATGTGAGGTTTCGGGTGTCACAGAGACTCAGAGAGGAGGGGGAGCTTGTTGCGGCTGCGGCGGCGGTTACCTCGTCTTGGAGAGCTCGCGCGCGGCGGGGGCGCAACGGCCGGCGCAGGAGATACGACGCGGGGGCGCGACAGAAAACCCGTTACGCCGCTAGGGTTCCCCGTGGCAGCGGCGGCGGCGGCGGCTCGTCGGGTTCGCCATTGTCGAGGTGAGAGCAGTGTGTCGCGGCGAGTGAGGAGGGGCGGCGAGGAAGACGAACGAAGAGGGGTCCAAGTGGAAGAGGGGCTTTTTGTACCCGAGAGGTTATCAGGGACTCGGTTGTGATTTCTGTTTCTCCCGGGGCCTCGCCCGTGATGGAGCTTGGCGGGCCCGGCGGGGGCTTCGGTTGGGGAACTGGGCGTGACCTGGCTGGACCGCCGACTTGTGGGGCCCGCCTGGTGGTGGTAGAGAGGAGGACGGTGGTGGTGGACAACAGCTGGTGTGACCTGGATTGACTAAAAAGGCCTTTGCTTTGGTAATGCTACGCGCAAATGGTCTACCTTTACGAATCATATGCTATATATTATACAAACTGTGATTAATAAAGTGGGCGCATCGACAGAGAGTTACTAGCTGACCTCTTGATGAGAGGAAAAAAAAAATAGCTGACGTAAGTAAACAATGCCGGGTACACTTTTCAACGGAAAATGCATTGTTTTTTTTTTTGGTTTTTGGATTACAATTATATTTTTTTTATTTTTGGTTGCCAGCAAGAATGCCCAGCACAAACTACTTGCCTCTGCCATAGAAATTAGAAGAAAATGAAGCACACGGTTTGACGAAACACGGGGCTCATGTTTTCTTACCCGGAATACTATATATATATAGTTCCCATTTGTTTTCCAAATATATATATATATATGAGTAAAATTTTCCAACAACCAATGACTTTCTGGGCCTCACATGAATGAAATTTCCGGGCGAACGATGATCGAATTGAATTAGTTGCATCTCTGGAAAAAAAAATCCAGACACGGCGCGACAGGGAGTTAGGGATCGATGAACAAATAATTTGATGCGAAAGGGCATGCATGTGGGATGTCTTTGGAGAGCTGGTGCCTGGTGCGCAGCTAGCTTAATTAGCTAGTGATGGGGATTTATATATCTTTGCATCTTGGCGCCGCCTGTCGTAGGCGGGGCGCCGAACTGAACATGTTAGTATTTGACTCGCGCTGCATCGCCTCAATAATACTACGTACTGTACCCCGGCAATCATGCTTGTCAACGACATGGCAGGCGAGGAGTGAGAGTAACCTACGCTAGCTGCGCATGTGGTCCGTTCTACGTACTCCTACTTGTTTATTGTCGTCAGATTTATTCCATCTGCAGCGCCGATCGGTCGATGTTCGGTGCTCGGTGGGTCCTCGTCGACCCCGTCTCGATCTCCTTCAGAACAGGACGTTTTAGCCGTCAACAAGTGCTGGATAACACTAAAAAAAAGGCTGGAGAGGTATGATCCATTGAGGCATTGATACAAGACTCTTGTATTTGTGTATATACTACTTATTTGCAGCCACTAGCTGCTTCCAGCCATGACTTGAACGTGTGTTAACTGTTAAGTGTGCGTGCGGCTACTCTACTCCAGTCTACTTGAGAGCGTACGTACGTACGTACACACGGCCTGTGCTTGCAAGATGTCGTTTCTGTCCTGCATAATCTTTGCTTGAGACATGGCTGGTCTTGGCTGGCCCTGCTCCCCTTCCGAGCTTTGTGGGAGCAAAGGAAGAATCGATCGGTGATTCGGTGCCTTGCTTGTGAACAGAGAAAAGTCAGACTGTGCCTCAGAACAAAAGGGAAGGTCGATAGGAATAGATGCAAGCACGCACGCCTCCTAAACAAAAAGGAGGAGGAAGACGCATGCACGGAAACATGTACACGGACACATCGACGGCCGGGGACACTCATCGGCGGTGCGCGCGGTTGCGCTTGCGCTAGCTGTGCGGTGCGAGTCATGTCAGCACTCATGCCATGCCTGGCGATCGAGCAAACAGCCACGCAAATCCACCAAACTCTACTGTCTGTAGCTCCTACCTTGCGGCCGGTCCGACGCGGGAGGGAAAGATTTGGAGCAAGGGAACAAACGCGAAAGCTTAGCGCAGGTGAATCACACACACCACCTAAAACCTGCATGATCCATCACCAACCGCAGACAGGCAGGCCCGGACGGGCGGAAAGAGATATCATATATATAATATCTCTATGCCAATGTGCCATTGCCATGCTTGCCACGCGAGATTCTCTTCTACCTCCCTGCTCTGTCCATGCACTATAGTACTATTAGCCTTGATGCTTCCTATTAAACAATTGTCCAGTCGGTGTGCTATCGACCACACGTTCGTCCACACCGGCCGGCGTACGTACGTGACGATCAAACGGCGCCTCGCGAGTCAACACGTACGGCCGGGTTGTCAGCATGTGCCGCGCGCCCGGACCTCGCACTGTTTAATTTGGTGCTCCGCAGCAATACACTAGTGCTCCAGACAGTGGCGTAAGGCGTGACGATCTTACTGTTCAGCGCTGCAGGTAGCTGAATGTGCATGTCTAGTATTGCGCGCGCGTACTCCTGCAACGGATTTCAGAGCTAATAAACGCATGTCTAGTATTGCGCCAGCTAGCACTTGCAGGTGGAGTATATATGTCTGACATTAGACTCACCAACTACACAGACTCGTCCCAACCGCTGCAGGCCCAGTGGTTTGAGGAGGAGATTCGACTTGAGAGAGGAGTTTTTGTGGACAACTTGTTCTTTCCAAAGATATCTTGCGTCTTGTTTTACGCAGCGATTCCTTTGGCTTGTTGGGTCAAAGGGCCGCGTATGTGTTCTCTTCCTTTCCCCCCTTCCGGGGAACCATACATCATAAATAGACATGTATGCATGTGTCGTTTTTATATACCTGATAATAACAGCCCAGTCGTGTGTTTCTGAGCCCAAGAAAACCTGTAAAGGAGCAAGAAAATAAGTTCAGCAATTGGGAAAAGGAAAAAAACCATTTAGCTGTCAATAACCAAAAAAAAATAGTACTCACAAAACTCCTCCTCCTGCTGGAGCTACACATTTGCACAATGACATTAGAGTCACGGAGATGCCATTTGCAACACCTCTCTGTTCTTGTGTCTTGCACATGTTTTATAGGTGAAGTTGGAATCTAGAAAAATGGTCGAGCAAATGTATTGAGACAAGTTAGCTTATTAGGCATGAATGATGCTTACCACTGCAGTAATCTGCATAATGTTACACGCAGTAGTAATTGTAGCCTGTTACTACATCCGAATTGGTTAGAAATAAGAAAAATATCTGCGACATGACTGAGTTTATTTTCTTTAAGGAGATTTCCATACATCTTTATACGAATGAGATAAAGTAGTAGCTAAGACTCATCGAGAAGGGATATGTTGCGAGGAGAAGTATAGACATGACCTACACAGATTAAACACCCATTAGAACATGATACTTGAAAAGATAAAATAAATTTTAACAAAAATGGATCCAATTCAATTGACCTTTTTAGGAATTCCCCATAAAAAATCAATCCTACCCCATCTAATATTCAAATATATATCTTAACCATCAATTTTGATTTAGTTTATTACTAAGTAGATGCATATTTGTTTCCCCAATGAACACTAAACTTTTTTTGAGATTCCTTTTTTTAGAAGTGATGTGCTGAAGAAAAAACTCACAAGTATGTATTTCTCACATACCACAGCAGGACATAATGGCTTGATTGGTCCGAAATATTTGGCAACAAAAGTATAAACTACAAGTTGATATACCAGAACACCAATTCCTACAAGAATCAAGTGGGGTTGTTGTAAGGTAAACAATTCAATGGCAACACTACTAGAAGTAGTAAATGCATCCATTTATATGTTATACTTTAATTTATTTTGCAGGCCGAGTATTTTCTCCTTTCTTCCTGCAGATTTTGTGCAATTAATGTTTGCATATTAACTTGGAAAATATCACATACCGAACCTGAGATGGCTAGCACAAAACCAGATTTTGTGCAATTAATGTTTGCATATTAACTTGGAAAATATCACATACCGAACCTAAGATGGCTAGCACAATACCAACATCCTGGGATGACAAACTTTAGGCCTCGGAATTTTCTGCTACCCACTGCCCAGAGTGAAAATATCTAAAGATGATTTTAGAACATATTAGGGTTCAACACGTGAAGCTTAGCATCAATTTCAAGAGCCACATTTATATTACTGACATCCTCTCATATTGAATTGTTATCGAATAAGTTACTCTCATGATTGTATAAGAAGAGATCACCTCAAGGTAAGCTGTGTCACGGAGACAAAAGATACAATAGAGGATTATTGTTGACCCAATTGCCAGTTCTTTAGCAGGTTCTTTGTAGATGTATCACTAGATTCTTTAGCTTTCCCATTTTCTAAGTTCGAATCACCAACTTGCGCTTCCCTTTCATGAATAGATTCCAATTTTTCATCATTGTGAAAGTGCAGTGTCTCCTGACAATCGGGATAAATGGAAAGGAACTTTCTTAAAATCTCATGAAATATTTAAAAGAATATTTTTCTTGTGTGGATGTACTCAGATTTGTACTAAATGGAGGTGTATTAATCCTAATATTTTCATGTATTTTGAAATAATATAACTAGATAGGTTTATAGGAGAAAGAATCATAATTCGTATGGGAGAGGATATAGCATACGGGGAGCCATATGCATGTGATGCATGATACTGCTACTAGTATTGATATGACCAAGCATGGGAGGAAGTACGAAAACCTGAAAGTAGAATCAAATCCCAAAGGTACATCATACACTTAAAATGATTAAAAGATTAATACAATAGAAATAGTATGAGCAAGTTGTTCACCTTCCAAATATGGACTCTTTAGAGAAAATATGTGAGAACTTTTCTGCAGGCTAATGCAGTAATAGAGGATAGATAATTATGCTAGTCATAATTGTTGCTTTATTGGACTATTTAAAGTAGATTTATCTTGATATCTTCACCGGTGCAAGAAAACCTCCAGTCGCACGTGATGATGTAACCTAGGACATCATGAGACCTAAGTTAGCTATGAATAAACATAAAACTTACAACTGAAAAAGATTTGGTGAATAATCTGAAGGTTTGAAATGCAAAAGATATTAGGATTGTTCTTACAAGAGACATTCCTAGAGATTGGTGCTCTTTCCTTGCAAACTTGTGTAGCATATGCCTGGAAATTACATATACGTGACCATCTATATGTAATGCCTATTTTCATTTGCCAATCGGAGTAAGCAATGAAGACAATAAGTTACCTTGACTGGTCCTAGCATACCATAGAGTAACACAAGCAACCACCCCCTGGTTGCAATTGCCATCCAGTATCTTGTGCTAAGGCCAAAGAGTGTGTTGAACACAATCCTGAAAAATCAAAAACAGATTTTCTTCAGCCTGTTTTTGGAATACTAACTACTGAGTGTGGCCTTTTATGACGCAGAAATGAATCATAATTTAGGACACAGAGACTAACTGTAATTTGGGATGGCGTGGGAGTATGAGATTCTGGAGGTTGCTTTCATGAAAAAATATATATGCCTTTTATGTTTCCAGGTTAAATATTTTGGAAAATCGTTGACTGCCATAATTGCTATATATTGATCAAAACGTGGAGCATGTGTGACTAGAGAGAGGGAGGGAGTAGCATATCTCACGGAAGATGTATATGGTGTTCCATCCCCGTGTGTGTATTACGACATAATATAAGAACTAGGAAGAAATAAAGAAAAGAGGAGCAGAGATTCACCAACAGTGAGACAGACACTCCAGATGAAGAAGTTGAGGTAGGGGGTGCCGGTGCTGGTCTTGTTGGCCTCATCCAGCCGGCATCTAGGGCACCCCTCATGGTAGTGATTCTTTGTTTC
Organism: Cenchrus americanus; assembly: GCA_947561735.1. NCBI lineage: Eukaryota > Viridiplantae > Streptophyta > Magnoliopsida > Poales > Poaceae > Cenchrus > Cenchrus americanus. The sequence continues at coordinate 251,328,114 of OX387239.1, read as the reverse complement.
CTCAGCGGCCGTAACATTTGGAGAATATGGAGGACACACATCAACAATATCTCCATTATGAGAGTCCATCTAGTGAGCCTCGCTGTATCATTGTATGAGTAAACGAAAAGGAACCCCAATAACGTAGGTAGGCACTGGGAAGTACAAACCAAACAAGCTGATAAAACATATATATAGATGAACATTTGAATGCCCGATTTCAGCAATATATAGCACAAGGCCACAAGATGAGGCATATGGAAATCAAGCTGATATTTAGATCCTTGTGTAGCAAGTGCAGCAGAATCATAAGACGAACAAGAATTCAAGTAACTGTGGAACCCAAACTTGAAACAGAAAATTTCTGCCATGTATGAGGTACCATTGTTAGATACATCTTCTAAAAAAAGCTCATAATTATTCTATGCTACACTACACTGAGTCCGTGACTAGTACAACTATTTACATTGTGCAAACACATAGTATTCCTAAACCATTCGCGCTCTTCAAGTACGTTCAAATACCATTCGCGCTCTTTGCGATCTTCGCCAACCCAGAAAAGATAATTGTTCTAGAGAAAACAAATACATGTCTAAACCTGCAACAAAATTTAGAATAAACCTAGGCAAACAAAAGTACAGAACACATCCTGGAATCCATCAGAACGCATTGATCTTCGAATAGAAGTTTAACCATCTAGGCCCTTTCGCACCTTTGGTAAGGGTGTATTTCGGTGATAAATGACAACCATATGCTTGTGACTAACCTTTGTTTTGTAGCGGATTTTATATTGGGTTATTGTCACAAGTATTGAATGAAAAAAGGCGCCTCAATTTGAATTATTGGACGATCAATGGACAAATACTATAAGGCTAAGGACTTTAATAGTTCCAAGTGTCACAAGGTGATGAAGGGCACTTGGATTAATAGTTTGTAGTGTTTGACCGTACTATTAAGAGGGGTTTGTGCACTAGTAGCTTGACCATGCACCAAAAAGCCATAAAAATATGCACACGCATATTCCTTGGATGTTATCAAGCTCAGAGAGTTCATGGAAGCAAAGTAGAAGCAAAAGAATCGACGGAAAACTCAAAGGCGTTTGAATTGGATGAGTTGAAATTCAAGTTATAGCGTCGGATGAACTGACGCCTTCAATTCTACATTCGTCGGATGACTTCTGCGGCCAGAGAATTCAAAAGAGACCGTCAGATGAACTGACGGTATAGGAAGCGGTTCATCCGATGCCTTAGGGTTTGGCAACAGTAAGGGGCAGAGCTCAGCCGCTTCAGCACCAGATGATCCGACGCTCCGACCGGCGGTTGTCGTATGGACCTCCCCGGGCCCACTACCTCGGTGGGTACCAGGACCGACTACTCGGTGGGCCCCCGGGACTACCGGCTTGCGCTGCACGGCACCTGAAGGCGTGGAGCTCAAGGACTACACAGGAGTAGTACTCGGTTAGGGAGCTGTACATGTTCCGCACTGTATAGAGGACTCCTAGACGTACTCGACTAGTACTCTCTCCCCTACTCCGACTTGTAACCCCGCCTCCCGACTATATAAGGCGAGGCGGGGACCGATCACCTCATCCAATTTCCTCTCATACAACCCACGACGCACTATTGCACCATCTTGTAATCGTGCCCTATCAATCCGAGCTACGCAAAGATACGACGTAGGGTATTACGCACCTCGCGGCCCGAACCTCGTCTAAATTGTGTGCCACGTGTCTCTTCCTTCGAGTTACCGATCTCGGCGAGTCACATTCATCTACTTCGGGTACTCCCCGTAGTAGGTTGCCGGCCTAAAACACCGACAACCGGCGCGCCGGTAGGGGCTCTCGCCCGAGATCACATGGCGAACTCGACGGCTTCCGTCCACTTCAAGCCAACCGTCGCCTTCAACCGCGGCGACGCCTTCGTGTTCGGCGCCCGGGTCCGCACCGCCGATGGCGCGGGCTCCTTCCGCGCCGCCCGACCATGCGGCCGACCCGAAAACAAGGCTTCGTCATGCTCCCCGAAGCCGTCCACGGTGAACTCGCCGGCAAGTTCGGCGAAATTTCGCTCTTCGGCCACCACGCCGACTTCGAGCTCGAGTCCGTCTCCAACTCGAACTCGACGTCACCATGGGCCATCGCATGCGAGCCGGCCGCTCAGCCATCGCAGGCGGTCCCATCACCACGCGAGCACTCCGCACGTGGCCCCCGCATCCTCAGCCGAGCCCGCACAGAGGCTCCCACTTCGCGCCGGGCCGGCAAGGAGCCCGTACCCGAGTACAGCTCGGACTCCGACGCCGCCTCCGATTGCGCTCCGGACTCCAGCCCTCTCTTCGAGTTCTACTCGAACCCGGACTACGAGTTCGACTTCGGGTCGGACCCTGAGGAGCCCGAGTCCGAGGACAACTCCATCGAGCTTCCCTTGTCATGGCCGGCCTATGGGCTGGTTATATCATCCACGCCGGTCGGGAGATACGTCCCACGGCCGGACCGCAAGCCCGCCGATCCGGCAAAGGGAGACTCACGCTACGTCGCCTACATCGACTCGCTACCGTTCCGTGAGGGAACACCACCGGCCCGGCCGACTCAAACACACCAACCGAGGTGGCACTCTCTCGAGTCCGGCCTTGGCACCCCCGATCGCCAAGTCTTCATGGCTGCCGGCGACACCCCGTGGCCTTCGAGGCACGCTCGGGACAAGTACACGGAGGACATCTCCTCCGACGAGCTCTCTTCGACGCTCCACCGAACGAGACTCGGCGGACGAGAGAGACACTCGACGCGAACGCAACCGGAAGCGCAATGTGTCGGTGCGGAATGTGGTCCCGACACTAACCCGCAGATAGCGCCGAGGTCTATCCCTCAATGGTCGATGCTAAGTAACAAGTGACACGAGAGGTTTTATCCCGGTTCCCGCCGAGGGGGCCGTACGTCCACAGGGGCGTGCTCGGGGCACTATATTACTTAGCACCGGGGTGCTTGTAGTGGGGCAAATACAAGCAAGGCGGGAGAGGAAGCGTAGCTTCCAAGTCCCCGGAGGAGTGGCCGAAGATTTTGTGGGAGAATGAGAATGGGTACGTGGTGTGTGAAGTGTTCTTGTGTCTCCGTTCGTCCGTCTCCCCCGCGGTTGGGGGTTCGCCCCCCCCCCCCCCCCCCTTTTATAGATCAAGGGGGCGGCGAGTTACATGCGCGCCGCGCTACCTAGCTATGTGGTGAAGTGCGACGTGCTACGGTGTAGAGTGGGCGGCCGTCCGGCGATCCCCGCCGCGATCCGGTCATCATGGCTCGACTTGTACCCGAACGGTGGCGGTTCGAGGGTAGGAGAGCAACGGATGGCGGTGATGTCCTCTCGATAGGCTCGGGGGGCGGTGCGATGCAAGTTTGTACGGAGTACGGGGGCGAGCGAACGACGTTCCTTCCCAACGCGCCTCTCGGGGGCGGAGTCGTTGCTACGGGGTCCGGCGTGCGCCCGCACGCGCGGGGTACGGCGGCCACGCCGTTACGGTGGCCGGGATGGCAATCCACCGGCCTAGTGCCTCCACCCAACCCCCGTAGGGTCACGGGAAAGTGAAATCGAGGGTGCGCCCGGCCCCCTTCGAGGGTCGGGCGCGTTAGCCGCACCGTAGTAGGCGCGCGGTGTCGCGGGACCGACACCGCCGTACCGCACGTCCCTCCCCACGCGTGGTGGGGATGGGCTCCTCCCCCGGGGAGTTGGTGCGGCGGCACGGGCGCGAGCCCCGGCGCATGATGGCGCCGCCCCCTTGTGTCGGGGCGTTAAATGCCCGTGTACGGGGCCGGCGCACGCGTGAGGGGCACCCTCGAGCGTGGCGGACCCCGCCGAGGGCGGGGCGTACCCTCGAGCGAGGCGGAGCCCGCTCGAGGGAAGTGCGTACCCCTCGAGCGGGGGTGGTGCCCACCCGAAGGGAGTGCTGCCCCTCGAGCGGGCGAAGCTCGTTCGAGGGGATCCTTTCGTGGGCCGCCTCGATGGGCCGTCGGAGTCCCCGTGGGTCGTGTCCTACATGGTTAGGCACCGCGTGGTTAGGCCTAACGTATTTGGGTTTCGTTGCGGGTTTTAAGTGAGGTTTTCCCCATTGTTTAAGGGGACCCCTAGGGCAATCCCCGACGCGTAGCCCCCGAGCATCCGTGGGTTTGCCATTGAGGCTCCCGCGGATGCCGGAACCTACCGATGGGACGTTCTTCCCTCCTTGTTCCGCGAACGCTTTCGTGGGGCCGCGTCGGCGGACCCGCGGGTCTAGCTCCCGAAGCCCCTGCAGAGTGTGGGTTCTCTCCGAGGGGGTTAACCGCGAGAATTTTGGTCGAGAGGTGTGGCACATATGCCAACCGGCATCGGCGGTATTTCGGCCTGGCTTCGGGGGTGCACGCACCGCCGCCACCGTCTCCCGGCGGGTGCGGTTTCAAGGAGGTGTAGCCGTGCGTCAAGCCCCCGAGCCTTGGTCCGTTCGAGGCGATCGGGTAGAGCTTGGCGACTTGTTTTTTAACGCGCCCTCGCCGTCCCTCCGCGGGACGGAGGGTGAGATTTCCGCAACCCCCATCGAGCGGGTCGCGGATTGCGGATTCCTCGTCGAGCCGCTAGCGGGTGGTTCAAGTGGACGTCCATGCCCCGTTCGATAAGGGTAGGCCGCGCGGTCCGAGACACGTCCATGGAAGCGCTTGCATGGGTTTGCTAGGTGGGGCTCGGTCCCGTTCGCTAGGGACCGAGGGCGCGGAAGCTCTCCCTCGGTCGGATCCCCCGCCTAGTCGCCCTCGCCGGCTCTCAAACACGACATGTGGGGCACCCTCGAGCCGACGGGCTCGAGGAACGGCTCGAATGCGTGTGCCCTCGTCGTCCCTAACTCGCGATCCGTGGCGCCCGTTCGAACCCGTCGAGGGTCGGGCTTCGAACCTCTCGATCGCAGGGGCCGTGCGGGGCCGTGCCCGGACGGCCCCGTCTTTTTGCGTTTGCGGGCGTCGAGGGGTCTGGGCAAGCCAGCTCTCGAGGTGCTGGTGAGCAACACGGCGTGGCATGGGTGCTTGCGGTGCCCGCTTTACTTCAAGTAGGCCCCGGGCGACCCTCTCACGCGTGTGCCTTCGTTAGAGGGTTGATATTGTCTTGAGCCGGGGGCTCGCCCCGCTCGAGGGTTTTACGTGGCATGGGTACCCGCGGTGCCTGCTCTACATCGAGCAGGTCCCGAGCGACCTTCTCACGTCGATATCCCATCGAGGGCTGCCGTCATCCTGAGCCAAGGGCTCGTGCCCCTCGAGGGTTTTACGTGGCATGGGTGCCCGCGGCGCCTGCTCTACATCGAGCAGGTCCCGGGCGACCTTCTCACGTCGATATCCCATCGAGGGCTGCCTTTGTTTTGAGCCGGGGGTTCGCCCCGCTCGAGGGTTCTCCTTGCTTGGCCCGGTTATTTTAAATGCCTTGTGATCGTGGCCGCGGTTTTGCGGCCGCGGGCGCGCCTTTTAGGCGCTCGCGCGCGCGCGCGCGTAGTGGGCGGCGTGGCGGCGCGGACGTGACCGCTTCGCCTCGGTCGGCCGCGGGTCTTTGCCGTAATGATGGCCCGCCCGCGCGTGACGTGGCCGCCGCAGGCCGTGGTGGGGCCCGCCCGTCGACGCGAAGGAGAGATTCCCCGCAAATGCTAGCGCGGCGTCCCGCTCCGAGAGCTCGCCCGTCGGCCTATAAATGCGAGGAGTAGGGGGCGGCGGTTTTTTACCTTAGCATCTCACCATTTTTAGTCCCCTGCCCCTTTGTCTTCCTCTCGCTTTTGCCACCGTGCGGCGTCGCCACTAGAGCTTTCCTTTCGTTCCTTGTCCTCCGCTCTCGCTTTCCTTTGCCTTCTCCATGGCGCCGCCTCAGCCTCCCCTCACGATCTTGGAGCCGTACGCCTGGGAGAGGTCGACGGTGACCCGAGTCGGCCCTTGGAGAGCCGGTCGCCGCCGCCACCGGCGGCCAATGAAGACGGTCGTCCGGCGGAGTGGATAGTGCCGCCGCCGGCGGACCGAGAGCCCAACCCGCCGGAGGGCTACGTGGTGAGCTTCATCCGCTACCACGAGAGGGGCTTCAACACGCCGGCGAGCACCTTCATGCGGGCGATGTGCCACTACTACGGGGTGGAGCCGCACAACTTCGCCCCCCAACGCGATTTCGCGGCGGCCACGTTCGTGGGCGTCGCGAGGGGTACCCGGGGATCCCGCTCAACCGGGAGCTGCGGGGTTCACCTTTTCCGCGGGGAGCTCTTCACGCAGCCCACGTCGGGAGCCAAGGACCCGCCGCGCGGTGCGCGCCGGCGGGGATGTCACTTGCCCCGCGGGGGCAATTCAAAGACATCTACATCCCCCGCACCATGACGACGAACAACGCCGGCCGGGGAGCGGGGGTGGTTCTACTTGCGCAATGCCGAGCCCGGCCTTCCCCCCTACACCGGGCGGGTGTTCAAGAAGAGGCCGGACTCCCCGGGGCTACGGAGTGTCCACGGCCCAAAGCATCGGAGGCGGCGGGGAGTCGGTCCGGCCGCCTCGCAGCCGATCGGCGGCGCACGGGCCGAACGCGATGGGCGTCCTCGCCTTCCTCCATCACCGGCGGATCGTGCCCTTGATGGAGAGGCCGCCTCCGCATCTTTGAGATGACAGAGGCGGCCAACCCCGTCGACCGGCGAGGTCGCGGATGCTCCCCGACGCCCCTCGAGCGGCCATATGCGCTCACCCCGGCGCGGAGCGCCGTCGACACCCGGCGCCGATGCTCGCGGGCCGGACCCCGTGGGACCTTGAGATGCTCCCCCACGGGCCCGCTGGTGAGTTCGGATTTTGATTTTGTTTTTGGTTCTTGGTCTTGCTTTCGTTTCCTGACGCGTCTTTGATGCTCCTGTATGTAGCTGGTGAACTTCACCATCGCCAAGTCCGTTCGCCCACCCCCCCGACTCCCGTGCGCTCGGCGGGCGGCGCGGCCACGGGAGCGGGAGCGGGCGGCGCGCGGAGGGAGCACGCGAGGCGACGTCAAGCGCGCCGCGACCGGCGGGCCGCGGAGTACGGCGGCGCGAGGAGCTGGGGCTCTCCTCCCCGGAGATCGAGGAGTTCTCGTCCTCGGAGGAGGACGAAGAGGAAGAGGCTGAGGGGGAGGGCCCCTCTGATAGGTGGCAGCCTGCGCCCCCTTCGCCGGAACCAGCGCCGGCGACAAGGGCGGCTTCGCCTAGGGCGGGCGCAACGGTGCCCGCCGCCGGCAATCGACATCGAGGGCGGCACGCGCGCGCGAAGGTGCCGCGCGCGCGCCGCGGAGGCGCACGCGGCGAGCTCGCCCGTGCGCGCATCAAGCGTGCCCGCGCGCGAGGCGAGCACGCCCGCGCGGGGGGCGGCGTCGTCGGAGGGCGCGACGACGGGCGTGCCCGCACGCGGGGCGAGCGTGCCGCGCGCGCGGCGGCGACTTCGGGAGGCGCGGCGTCGGACGCGCCCGCGCACGGGCGGGCGCGCCCGCGCGCGCGCGCAGCGGCGCGCCGGGCACCGTGCCGGCCTCGTCCGCCGAGGCCTCGAGGAAAAGGAACGGGCCTTTTCCTCTTCGAGGTAAGGAGCCCCGTTTTTTTTCATTTGGTTTGATTTGTCGATGATCGGGTGCCCTAACCTTCGTCCGTGCTGTGCGGGTGGTGGTGCCAACCGTTCCTCCTCTTGCACCGGCCCAAGGTGCCGAGGACGCACGCATCGATCCCCACCCGCGGCGCTCGTCAAGGGCGTCGCGCCGGGGACAAGCACGGCGGCGGTGCGAGCTCGCTAAGCTCGGGCCGGGGCCTCAAGGCCCCGCCGGCGAGATCAGCCCGCCGCGGCACAACCGAGAGGTCGCCGGGGCGGCCGGCGCCGGTCGTCGTGGAGACGCGGCCGCGGCGGCGATCGTGGTGGAGGTACGGCCCGCGGAGGGCGCCGCCGTGGAGGCGCGGCCCACGGCGCGGGCGCAGAGGAGGCGGAGCGGGCGCAACTCCGTGGCGGCGCCCGTGGATGCGGCGGCGCGGCCGGAGGTGGTGGCCATGGCGCCACGACGGGCGCCCGCGGCCACCGAGACGCGGTGGAGGTGCCGGCGGAGGCGGCGCGAGCGGCCGCGCCCGCCGGCGATGCGGGTGGAGGTGGTGGAAGTCTCGACGACTCTCCGCCGCCCGGGTGGAATCGGTGGGCCGGGCGCCCACGAACTCCCCCGAGCCCCGGGGAGGGGGCCCTCGTGAGGCGGCACGAGGGTCACATGGTGGTGGGGGGCCGAGGACACGGGGCCGAGGCCTCGTCCTCCCACGCCGCCGCCCCCGCCCGGTGGAGGGGGCCATCGATGATCCCCGGCGTTTGCGACGCCCGGGGGGGGCAGGGAGCTCGGGGCGAGCTCGGAGCCACGGCGCTACGCTAAACCGCGCGCCGAACGAGGCGCCGGAGTCCACGGCGGCCCCGCATGGCACGTCTTTCGGGTAGGGTGTCGTCGCTTGCTTTCCTCTTCTTCTCGTCTTTGTGTGCTGCTTTCGTGCCGTAGTGCTTACGGACTTTGGTCTGTGGATGTCAGGAGCTCGAGCGCCGCGCCCACGACAAGTACGATGCGTTCGACCGGTGAACGCCGAGGTCCACCGCCTCCGGGAGCGGTGCGGCGCTTTCGACGCGCTTGCTGACGCCCTTAGGACGCCGGACGCTTGGTCGGCGTGCGGCCCCGGCTCGGCCCGACGAGCTCCCCGAGAGCTCGAGGCAGACACGGCGCGTCGTTCGAGCCTCGAGCGGGTCCGCGCGGCCCCTCATCGATTGTGATGAGGCGCCGTGGAATGCACGCTCGGACTTGGAGAAGACGCGGACGCCGGCCGCCAACCGGGAGGCGAAGGTGGCCATCGCCGCGCCGAAACCCGGAGCTCCCGCACGTCGCTTGAGGGGGCGCAGCGCACCGCCGCCGGCCGAGGAGCGGGCGCGCGGCCGGGAGCAGCCGCGCCAAGGAGGCCGACGACCCGAAGGCCGCCCTCGACGCCAAGGCCGCGGCCCTCGTCGTCGGCCGAGGAGCGGCTCCCGCAAGAGAGCACCGCCCGCCAAGGGGCCGAGGAGCGGCTTCGGCGGGGGCGGGGCCGCCCTCGTCGACGCCCGTGCGCCGCCGGGAGCAGAGCGCGCCGCCCACGAGGTGACGCGAAGTCGCCGGGAGGAGCGGAACACCGCGTTCTCCAAGGTCGAGGACGAGGCGCTCATGCTCGCATCGCAACGCCAACCGGAGCCGGCCCTCCGCGAGCAAGGCGAAACCGTCCGGCGCCTCGAGCCGGCTCTGGCCGAGGCCGTGCACCGGACTTCGAGATGGAGAGGAAGCAAGTCGAAGGTGAGCCACCGTTTGACTCTTGCTCGTTGGTTTTTCGTTTGGGAACTCGCATTCCCTTTTTTTCGATTTCTTTCTTGCCTTGGCGTTTCTCGGCTTGCGCACCACTCGGGGCATGCGGCCGAGCGGGCCGAGGCGCCGCAGGCTTCCTACAATTCCTCCGAGCAGGGGAGTTGCGGGAGCCGCGCGATGCGGCCCTCGAGACCCGCCGCTCCGTCGAGGAGGGCGAGGCCCGTGCCGGCAGCCTCCCCGGCCGCCCGTCCGCGTGCCCTTGGTGGCCATGTCACCGAGCGGATGCGCCGGGCGCCCGCAACTCGGGTGTCCCGAAGGCCCTCGGAGTGGTGCGGTCCCACTATGAGGTTAACTTCGAGGCGTTGGCGAGGGGCTACATCGTTCCCGAGGGCGTCGAGGACGAGGTGGCCATGGAGCATGTGGATGCGCTCGCCGCCGACGCCGCCGGGTTGCTCGCCGAGGCCTTCGAGGAGTTCCTCTTCCGGACGCCGCCGATGCCGCCGCTCCTCCCGCCCGAAAGCGGCTTGGGCGCTAGGCCCGTTTTTGATGTGTATCGCATCCCGGCCTCGTGGCCTTTGTAAATAAACAAGCTGTTTCATGAACATAAACATTTGCTGTAAATGAAGTCCTTTGTTTATCACGCTTTTTGTTTCTCCTTCTTCCTGAGTAGATTCTAGTTAGGGGAGTTCGATTTTCGCAGGGGGGCTGCTGGGTTGGAGGCGAGAGAGAAGGGCCATGTCCACGCGGCGTAGGCTATCTCTGGCTCGCGCGCTCCTTCCGCCGTGCCGCCTGCGCCCTGTTCGAATCGTGGCTCGAGGTTGAAGTAGGAAACAAACTTAGCGCGTGTTGTTTTGTTTTTTGCGCGAAAAAATGGGACCATTTTTGGGGGGCGATGCCCCCGCAAGAGCCCCCGAGGGTAACTTGGGTTTCAGGGGAAAGCCGAGTTATCCTTTTCGTTAGACTTGAAGTGTTTACATAGTCGTTGCCAACTGGGGCGTTGGCCATGTGTTTTCTACAACGAAAATACTTGGAAAATCCTAGCTAAGGGTAGAAGCGACGTAGCTGTTGGATGTTCCAAGCGTTGGTGAGCTCTTCACCGTCCTCGTTGGCCAGCTTGTATGTGCCCGGTTTGAGTACCTTCACCACGACGTAGGGTCCCTCCCATGGGGGCGATAGCTTGTGGCGCCCTCGGTTATCTTGGCGCAGCCTTTAGGACCGCACCCCCTCGCCGAAATCCCGTCGACGTATCTTGCGTGCTTGGTAGCGTCTTAAGGACTGTTGATACCTCGCGGAATGCATTAAGTCTACGAGGCGTGCCTCGTCCAGGTCGGTCCCGGCGAGTCCTCGCGGGCTCGCTGGTTAGTATCCTCGTCGTAGCCTCGAACCCTGGGCGATCCGTATTCCAAGTCCGTGGGGAGGACGGCCTCCGCGCCATGGACTAGAAAAAACGGGGTGAACCCGTGGCTCGCTTGGGGTGGTCCTTAGGCTCCACACAACCGCCGGTAGTTCTTGGAGCCATTTTCGCCCGCATTTGTTGAGTCGGTCGAAAATTTCGGGCTTGAGGCCCCGTAGGATCATGCCGTTGGCACGCTCCACTTGGTCGTTGGTCTGTGGGTGTGCCACAGCTGCCCAATCCACGCGGATGTGGAACTTGTCACAGAACTCCAAGAACTTCCGGCCCGTGAACTGGGACCCATTGTCTGTGATGATGGAGTTTGGCACTCCAAAGCGGTAGACGATATCGGTGAAGAATGTCACCGCCTGCTCAGCCCTTAGGTTCGTGATGGGGCGCACCTCCACCCACTTGGAGAACTTGTCAATCGCGACCAGCAAGTGGGTGAAGCCCCCGGGCGCCTTCCGCAGGGGCCCGACGATGTCCAGCCCCCACACGGCGAACGGCCATGTGACGGGGATGGTCTGTAGGGCGTGGGCGGGCAAGTTGGACTTGCGGGCGTAGAACCGGCACCCTTCGCGGTGCATACGATTTCGCCGGGCGTCCGCGACCGCGGTAGGCCGCAAAAGCCTTGGTGGAACGCGTTGCCGACGAGGGTGCGGGGTGCGGCGTGGTGGCCACGCATCCCCGCATGGATGTCCCGTAGGAGCTCGCGCCCCTCGGGAATGGGCACGCACCGCCGTAGGATGCGGAGGCGGCGCGCTTGTACGGCTCGCCGTCGACGAGGGCAAAAGATTTAGCCATCCTAGCGATGCGCCTAGCCGCGGCCCGGTCCGCGGGGAGCTCCCCCTCGAGCGATCCAAGCGATGTATTTTTCCCGCCAATCCGCTTGGACAGAACCGGCTCGATGTCCATCGCATCGGCTTCGTGAGAGCCGTACCCCTTGAGAAGGGAGAGCACGTACGCCTCGTTCGAGGGGTCCTCGTCCATGGGCTCCGCACCCGCTGGGTTCGAGGGAGCCCCCGAGGGTTCGTTGTGGTTCGAGGGGTAGGGCTCGAAGACAACCGAGGGTTGAGCGATGTCGCGCGCGAAAACGTTCGGGGGGGACGGTGATCCGCCCGACGCGATCTTGGCGAGCTCGTCCGCCTCTTTGTTGTACCTTCGGGGCACATGGTTGAGCTCGATGCCGTAGAACTTGTCCTCGAGGGCTCGCACGGCCTTGCGCTAGGCCTCCATCTTGTCATCATGGCAGCTCGCGTTCTTCATGACTTGATCGATCACGAGCCGCGAGTCCCCTCGCACGTCGAGGCGCTTGACACCCAACTCAATGGCAATTTTGAGGCCGCGAGAAGGGCCTCGTACTCGGCCATATTGTTGGACGCGGGGAAGTGGAGGCGCACTGCGTAGCGCATGTGCTCCCCGAGGGGTGAAACGAAGAGTAGGCTCGCGCCTGCTCCCTTTTTCATCACTGAGCCGTCGAAGAACAGAGTCCAGCACTCCGCCTGTATTTGTGGGGGTGGCAGCTGCGTGTCTGTCCACTCAGCGACAAAATCCGCCAGGATTTGCGATTTGATAGCCTTGCGTGGGGCGTAGGCGAGCGTTTCGCCCATCAGCTCCACGGACCACTTGGCGATCCTTCCCGCGGCGTCGGGGGTTGCGGATGATTTCTCCTAGCGGAAAGGAAGAAACCACCGTGACGGGGTGGGCCTCGAAGTAGTGGTGGAGCTTGCGCCGCACAAGGACTACCGCGTACGCAACTTCCCGGACTCCGGGGGTAGCGCGTCTTCGTGTCTGATAGGACCTCGCTGATGTAGTAGACTGGCCGCTGCACAGGCAAGGCATGCCCTTCCTCCGCGCGCTCCACAACGATCACGGCGCTCACCACCTGGGTGGTCGCGGCCACGTAGAGCTGTAGGGGCTCGCCGTCCTGGGGCGGCGTGAGGATCGGGGCGTGTGTCGCAGATGCGTTCGGCCTTGTCGAGCGCATCCTGGGCCTCGGTGGTCCAGGAGAAGCGCTCGTGCTTCTTGAGGAGGCGGTAGAGGGCGAGGCCCTTCTCACCGAGCCGTGAGATGAAGCGGCTCAAGGCGGTAAGGCACCCCAACACCTTCTCGCACCCCTTTGAGGTCCCTGGGATCGGACCCATTCGTTCGAGGGCCGCGACCTTTCCCGGGTTGGCCTCGATTCCCCGCCGGGAGACGATGTATCCCGGGAGCATGCCTCGCGCACTCGAAAGACACACTTTTCGGGGTTTAACTTGACCCCATTGGCCCGTAGGCAGCTGAACGCGACGCCAAGGTCGCCAACCAGGTCGTCCGCCTTCCTGGTCTTCACGACGATGTCGTCTACGTATGCTTCGACCGTCCACCCGATGTGATCCCCAAAAACGTGCTGCATGCAGCGCTGGCACGTCGCACCCGCGTTTCTGAGGCCAAACGGCATCGTGACGTAGCAGAACGTCCCAAACGGTGTAATGAACGAAGTCGCAAGCTGGTCGGACTCCTTCATTTTTATTTGGTGGTACCCGGAATAGGCATCAAGGAAACAGAGCAATTCGCACCCAGCTGTTGAATCAACGATTTGATCTATGCGTGGCAGAGGAAAAGGAACTTTAGGACATGCTTTATTAAGACTAGTGTAGTCTACACACATCCGCCACTTCCCATTCTTCTTCTTTACAAGCACGGGATTAGCTAGCCATGTAGGGTGGAATACTTCCTTGATGAATCCGGCCTCGAGAAGCTTCCGCAGCTCCGCTCCGATTGCCCGTCGCCGCTCCTCGTCGAAGCGGCGCGCCCGCCGCCGCACGGCGCGGGCGTTTGGCGGATGTCAAGGGAGTGCTCGGCGACTTCCCTCGCGGATGCCCGGCATGTCCGAGGGGCTCCACGCGAAGATGTCGGTGTTGACGCGGAGGAAGTCGACGAGCACCGCTTCCTATTTGGGGTCGAGGGTGGAGCTGACCCTCAACGCCTTGCCCTCGGGGGCGAGGGGTCGAGGGGGACCCCTTTGGTCTGCTCCGCGGCCTCGAAGGTGCCGACGTGCTTGGCGGCGGAGTTGAGGTCGTCGTTGACTATCTTCTCCAGCATGTTCACCAGCGCTTCGTCCAGCGCCAGTGCCTCTGCGTGCTCCACGCACTCGACGTCGCAGTCGAATGCGTGCTCGATGGACGACCCGACGGTGATGATGCCGTTTGGCCCGGGCATCTTCATCTTCAGGTAGGTATAGTTGGGGACCGCCATGAATTTGGCGTAACAAGGTCGCCCAAGTATAGCATGGTAGGCCCCTTTGAACCCCACCACCTCGAAGGTGAGGGTCTCCTTGCGGAAGTTCTTAGGGGTGCCAAACCAGACCGGCAGGTCGATCTGCCCGAGGGGTTGAACCCCTTGCGGGCGCGATGCCGTGGAACGGCTTCGTGCCGGGCCGCGACCTCGGTCCAACCCGATCCCCATCGGGCGCAATGTATGCGCGAAGAGGATGTTGAGGCTACCGCCTCCGTCCATAAGGACCTTCGAAAACCGGCGTTCCCGATGATGGGATCGACCACCGGCGGCATCGGCCCGGTTGGGGATGCGGTTTGGGTGGTCCTCCCGGCTAAAGGTGATGAACGTCCTCCGACCAATTGAGAAAGGCCGGAGGCGCCCTCTCCGCGGCGAGGACTTCGTGCCGCTCCTTCTTGCGCCGCCCGGTCGACATGTCGACGGTAGGTCCCCCAAAGATGAGGAACACATTTTCGACGGCCAGGAAGCCGCCCGCGTCGCCATCGCCTCCGTCTTTCTTGGCCTCTCGCCTCCTTCGCGGCGGCACGGCCATAGAACTTCTTGAGCATATCGCATCGCTCAAGAGTGTGGTTCACGGGAGTCTTGTGGTAGGGACATGGCTTCTTCAAAGCATGTCGTCGAACACTCCCGGCCTCGAGGAGCCGGTCGAGGGCCCCGTCGAGCCGGGTCGGCGGCCGAGGGCCTCAGCGTTGCCGCCGTCACGCCCTTGCTCGCGCGCCTCGCGGCGCGGCTTCTTCCCTTTCTTGCCCCGCTTGTCATTGCGGTGTGGTTCCTTGGACCCGCTGCCCTCCGCGGGCGTGTCCTCGGAGCGCTTGCCCTTCTTGCCGTCGAAGATCGCCCCCACGGCCTCCTCCCCGGAGGCGAAGCTGGTGGCGATGTCGAACAGCTCGTTGGAGTCCGCGAGGCGGGCGCGTCCCGGCCTCCCGCACGAGGTCCCGCACGTGGTGCCCTTGAGGAAGGCGTGCACGATCTCGGACCGTGCCACGCCGGGGAGTTCCGTGCGGCGCTTGGAGAAGCGCCGTATGAAGTCCCGCAACGACTCGCCGGCTTCGCGTGCGGGAGCGCGAGTCCCATGAGTTTCCGTGGGCGCACGTATGTGCCCTGGAAGTTGCCCACGAACGTGTGGACTAGATCGTCCCAGTTATGGATTTGGCTGGCGGGCAAGTGCTCGAGCCATGTCCGGGCTGCGTCGCCAAGGTGCAGGGGCAAGTTGCGGATGATGACCTCGTCGCTAGTGGCCCCGCCCAGCTGGCAAGCTAGGCGGTAGTCGTTGAGCCAGACACGGGGGTCCGTCTCCCCGTTGTACTTGACGATCGTCGAGGGTTGGCGAAAGCGTTGGGGGAACGCTGCCGTGCGGATCTCCCGGCTGAACACACGGGTGCCTGGGGGCTCCGGCGTCGGGGAGCGATCCTCGCCACTGTCGTAGCGTCCACCCCGTCGAGGGTGGTAACCTCTTGCTGCTCGAGCGTCCGCCTTGCTGGTGCGCCTGGCGTTGATGACATTGCGGGCGTCACCATCCAGCGCCCTGCGCGCGTCAAGGAGTCGTTCCTTGGCCGGCGTGCGTCCTTGCTCGGTGGGTCGCCCTGCGTGCACCGAGGGTTCGCCTCCCGGTGCAGCTTCATCGCCCCGTGCGTCCCCTTGTTGGCGGATGCGTGAGGCCGAGCTCTCGGCCTGTTGGACGGCCGCTTGCTCGATGAGGGTCTGCACCTCACGGTGCATGTCTCGAGCCTCGGGGGTCGAGGGTGCCGGCATAGCTCGCGGCCGCGTCGCGGCGGTGATGAGCTTCGGCTTGCTCGCGGCGGAGCGTCCGCGTTGTCCACGTTCGGACGGTGTTGATGCGGTCGCGGACCCGTCGGCCCGCCTCCCGTGCGCGTTCGCCACGCTCGGAGGCCTCCCCTACCATTGAGGCGCGGAGCAACCGCACCGGCTCGGTACTCTTCCGCCGCTTGGCCTCGAGCTCGCGGCTTGGGCCAACCGTACGTCGACGTCGGCCCCAACAGAGCGCTTGGCCCCGCGGCCGGCGCGTGGCGATCCCCCTCGGGCGAGGCGTGACTTCCCCGGTCTCCCGGCGCTGCCGCCGCACGGCGGCGTTGGCCGGGTCATTGGTGATGACGGCGCGAAGCCTCCCGCACGGGATCGTAACTCCCGGCTTCGGGAGTCGTCGGAGCGACGAACTAGTAGTCCGCGGCGTCGAGGAAACGCCGAACACAACCGGGTCGGTACGCCGAGAAGTCCCCACTCCGCGTACCCGTGGCGGTTGGCGGGTGGTAACGTGTCGACGGAGCCCGGGGACGATTCGTCTCTGGCCGAGGCGCCGGGGGTCCCCGGCGACGAAGACGTGGCGGCCGCGCGAACCCTGCGCATCGTCGTGTTGACGTTGGCGTTGTAGGCCGACGTAGCGCCACGCAGCCCCCGATGGGGATGCGCGGTCCGAGACCGCGCGCGGTCCCGCCGGGGCGGTGGCGGGCCGTCCGTGACGGTGGGCGCGCCACTTTGAGTGGCGGCGCGCTCGGCCCGCCGCCGCTCGGGGACCGCGCCCGGCGCGAGCGCTGCCCAAAGCGACGACGGCGTCGTGGCGTCGACGGACCCGCGCATCCGTGCCCGCGGGCGCCCGCGCCGAGTCGTGCGTGCGGCGGGGGTCCGAGCGGACCCGGCCCGACGTCGCGCGCGGAGTTCCTCACGGTTAGTGAGGCGCATGAGATAGCCGTTCCCCGTGGCCTGGAAATTCAGGTCCCCGAAGCGGATTTCGAACCCGGCCGGGAGGGGGTCCGAGCTACCCATGCAGTAGCGTGTAGCACGGTACTCAGTGCGGATCACCATGGAGGGAGTTGGCGAAATGACCTTAGGCGCTCGCTTGCCCCACGGTGGGCGCCAACTGTCGGTGCGGAATGTGGTCCCGACACTAACCAAGAGATAGCGTTGAGGTCTATCCCTCAATGGTCGATGCTAAGTAACAAGTGACACGAGAGGTTTTATCCCGGTTCCCGCCGAGGGGGCCGTACGTCCAGGGGCGTGCTCGGGGCACTATATTACTTACTTGCACCGGGGTGCTTGTAGTGGGGAAAATACAAGCAAGGCGGGAGAGGAAGCGTAGCTTCCAAGTCCCCGGAGGAGTGGCCGAAGATTTTGTGGGAGAATGAGAATGGGTACGTGGTGTGTGAAGTGTTCTTGTGTCTCCGTTCGTCCGTCTCCCCCGCGGGCCGGGGGTTCGCCCCCCCCCCCCCCTTTTATAGATCAAGGGGGCGGCGAGTTACATGTGCGCCGCGCTACCTAGCTATGTGGTGAAGTGCGACGTGCTACGGTGTAGAGTGGGCGGCCGTCCGTGCGATCCCCGCCGCGATCCGGTCATCATGGCTCGACTTGTACCCGAACAATGGCGGTTCGAGGGTAGGAGAGCAACGGATGGCGGTGATGTCCTCTGATAGGCTCGGGGGCGGTGCTGACGCAAGTTTGTACGAGAGTACGGGGCAGGCGTAACGGCGTTCCTTCCCAACGCGCCTCTCGGGGGGAGTCGTTGCTACAGGGTCCGGCGTGCGCCTGCACGCGCGCGGGTACGGCGGCCACGCCGTTACAGTGGCCGGGATGGCAATCCACCGGCCTAGCGCCTCCACCTAACCCTGTAGGGTCACGGGAAAGTGAAATCGAGGGTGCGCCCGGCCCCCTTCGAGGGTCGGGCGCGTTAGCCGTCCTGCAAGCAGGGCGCGCGCGTGTCGCGGGACCGACACCGGCCGTACCGCACGGTCCCTCCCCCTACGCGGGTGGGGATGGGCTCCTCCCCGGGGAGTTGGTGCGGCGGCACCGGGCGCGAGCCCCGGCGCATGATGGCGCCGCCCCCTTGTGTCGGGCGTTAAATGCCCGTGTACGGGGCCGGCGCACGCGTGAGGGGCACCCTCGAGTGTGGCGGACCCCGCCGAGGGCGGGGGCGTACCCTCGAGCGAGGCGGAGCCCGCTCGAGGGAAGTGTACCCTCGAGCGGGGTGGTGCCCGCCCGAAGGGAGGGCGCCCCTCGAGCGGGGCGAAGCCCTCGTTCGAGGGGATCCTTTCGTGGGCCGCCTCGATGGGCCGTCTGAGTCCCCGTGGGCTATGTCCTACATGGTTAGGCACCCGCGTGGTTAGGCCTAACGTATTTGGGTTTCGTTGCGGGTTTTAAGTGAGGTTTTCCCCATTGTTTAAGGGGACCCCTAGGGCAATCCCCGACACAACGAACGTCGTCGACGCCTCCGCGACAACCTCCCCATCCGCAACCTTGCGGAAGCTCTCGAGGCGGTCGAGAGCGAGTACACACTACCCCCGAGCGAGCGCCTCATGTCGATCACGGTGATCGCATGCCGGGCTCGGGGCATACGCGCCGGAGAGGTCATCGCCAAGCTCGCCGAAGAAAACTACTTCATGCGGGTCGACAACGGAGTCAACCAACCTCCTCCGGCTAAACCCCCGCGACAACGAAGCTACTAGTCGCGGTGCCAACAATGGTCCCAACCGTACTCGAGCCGACCTTCCGGCCGAGCCAAACCGTCGCCGCTCCAACGCCGGCGGACCTTCACCGCAAGACCACAAGCAACCGAGAAGTTGTTCCCCACCGCGCTCCGGCCGGTGGCGGCGGCAACGATCCCGACGGCGGCGCGGCCGACGGCGGGAGCTCCAACCATGGGGCCAACGGAGGGCCGGAGGCGGCGGCAGCCGCGGCGGCCGAGGCCACGCGAACAGCCACGCCTCCGGCGCCTCACACGGCGGGTACGATGCTCGCCAGAAGATTGAGGAGCTGCGGCGGAAGAAGTCGACCACTGCCGCTGAGGGCGACGGCTTCCCCGCCTTCTCACCTCGACTTCGCAACTTGCTTCTCCCCGACAAGTTCAAGCCTTTGGGGATCACCAAGTACGACGCGAAGCAGGATCCCATCCAGTGGCTCCGATGCTACGCCCTCTCCATCGAGAACGCTGGCGGCAACAGCGACACCAAGTGCCTCTACTTCCCCTTCGCCCGGACCAAGCACCACTCGGATGGCTCGAGTCGCCGGACAAACACTCGATCGACAAGTGGGACCGGTGAAGGAACGATTCACAAGCAACTTCGCGGCGCCATGGGCCGATCGGGTACTCGCATGGACCCGGCCATGATCAAGCGGAACAAGGCGAGACCCTCCGCAAGTACATGCGCCGCTTCTTCGACAAGCGCGCCACCGTCGTCGACGTCACCGACATGGAGGTCATCGACCTCTTCCGGGACGGCCTCTACCACCGCCTCACCTTCGAGGACTTCGGTCGTCGCCGCCCCAGTCCATTCCCCACCTCAAGGACATGATCACGTCCCGGGCGGATGAAGAGGATAAGGCTAATGCCAAGTACGACGCCATTCGTGGCAAGACCAAGCAAAACCGGGCGGAGGCGGCGGCAGCAATGCGAACCAGGGCGGCCGCAACAACAACAACTACTACTACTACTACTCGGGTCCCAACCGCAAGCGCAAGCCAGACAACACCGTCGCGACTATCCAGCGCCCTGCGAAAGGGAACTCGAAGAAGAACTCGGGCGGGTTCAAAGACCCGCCGAAGGAGAAGTGCCTCGTGGCATCCAAGCGGCAACCACACCACCGAACGGTGCTACCAGCTGGGCACGCACTCAAGGAGACGCCGGAGCCACCGCACCCTCACGACCAAAATGGCAAGAAGAAGGACGGCGACAACAACGACTTCCAAGAACCCGAGAAGACCGTCAACGTCCTCTTCGGCGGACGCCCCGGCGGGCGGGAGCGAAGGCTACCCGTCGTGAAGTGATGTCCATCGAGCCGGCGGTCCCGACCCCTCTCGGGTGATCGGAGGTACCCATCACCTTCTCCCGCGCGGATCAATGGACCAGCTTCTCTGAACCAGGACGTTTCCCCCTCGTCCCGAAGCCAACGATGGCGGGCTCCAAACTCAACAAGGTGCTCATCGACGGTGGAAGCGGGCTCAACGTCCTTTTCACCAAGACCTTGAAGAAAATGAAGCTCGACATCGCGCACATGCTCACCAAGAGCAACGTGCCCTTCTACGGCATCGTCCCCGGCAACACGGCTATTCCACTGGGCTCAGTGGTCCCGCCGCATTACCTCCGGGCATCTCGGGACAACTACCGTACCGAGTACATCAAGTTCGAGGTCGCGGACTTCGAGACCTCCTACCACGCCATCCTCGGCGGACCGCCCATCGCCAAGTTCATGGCGGTGCCCCACTACACCTACTTTGTACTCAAAATGCCAAGTCCAGCCCGGTGTACTCTCCCTCCAAGGGGACCACAAGATCTCCCACGACCGCGACACGTAGGCTGTGGAGATCGCCTCCACAAATCAAGTACCCAACGCGATGATGGAGGTCTACGCTGCGTCGAAGAAGCTTGCCACAAGTGAACTCGACATCCCAGAGAAGTCTGACAAAGACCAACAAGCCTCAGCCACCTGAGGAGGTACTCGTCAAGACGGTCGACCTCGGAACAGGCGACCCCAAGCATGACCACCACCATTGGGGCCGGCCTCGACCCCAAATAGGAAGACACGCTCATCGGCTTTCTTCGGGCTAACCGCGACATCTTCGCGTGGAAGCCGACGGACATGCCGGGAGTGCCCGTGGAGCCGATCGAGCACCGCCTCAACGTCGATCCTATGGCCACCCCCAAGCGACAACACCTCTGACGCTTTGCCGACGACAGGCGGGACACCATCAAGAAGGAACTCGCCAAGCTACTCGCAACTGGCTTCGTCAGAGAAGTATTCCATCCTGAGTGGCTCGCCAACCCTGTCCTTGTCCGCAAGAAGAACTCGAACGAGTGGAGGATGTGCGTCGACTACACCGACCTCAACAAGCACTGCCCCAAGGACCCCTTCGGGTTGCCGCGGATTGATCAAGTCATCGACTCCAAGGCGGGCCGCGACCTGCTCTGCTTCCTCGACCGCTACTCCGGTACCACCGGATCGCAATCAAGGAAGAAGACCGAGGAGAAGACCGCGTTCATCACCCCCGTTTGGCGCGTCATCGCTACACGACCATGTCCTTCGGGTTGAAGAACGCCGACACTACCTACCAACGAGCCATCCAGGCTCGCTTCAAGCGGCAACTCAACAAGAACGTCGAGGCCTACGTGGATGACGTGGTTGTCAAAACCAGGGACTCCGGTACCCTCATCGACGACCTTGAAGAGACCTTCGCTTCACTATGCGAGTACCGCCGGAAGCTCAACCCGAACAAGTGCGTCTTCGGCGTCCCTTCGGGTAAACTACTCGGCTTCATCATCGCCCCGGCGCGGCATTGAAGACAACCCCGAGAAGATCTCCGCCATCACCGGCATGAAAGCTCCCACGAGCATCAAAGACGTCCGTAAGCCGACGGGGTGAATAGCGGCGGCGACCGCATTCATCTCGAGGCTAGGAGAACGGGGCCTCCCCTTCTTCAAACTACTCAAGCATCACGAGAAGTTCGTGTGGACTCCGGAGGCGGATCAAGCCCTTGCCCGGCTCAAGGACTTCCTATCAAAGCCACCAATCCTCACGGCTCCTCACAAGGGCGAGCACCGTCGCTCTACCTAGCCGCGACTATTCACGTGGTCGATCTGCCATCGTCGTCGAGCGGCGAGGAAGACGACCACGCCTACCCTGGGCCCGGGCCGCCCCGGTCTACTTCGTCGGTGAGGTTCTATCGAGTCCAAGGCTCGCTATCGGCCCGTGCGAAGCTTCGTACGCTCTACTCATCACCTCGCGGAAGCTATGCCACTACTTCCGGGGAGTACTCGGTCTCCGTCGTCACCGACTACCCGCTTGGCGACATCCTGCGGAACCAAGATGCTACTGGAAGAATCTCCAAGTGGGCCGTCGAACTCGGCGCCCTCACCATCGACTTCAAGCCACGCACAGCCATCAAGTCGCGAGGCACTAGTCGACTTCATGGCGGAGTGGCGGGAGAACCAGCTACCTACTCCCACCGTGCGACCAGAGCATTGGGTGATGTACTTCGACGGCTCACTCAACCTCGAGGGCGCAGTGTAGGGGTACTCCCCGATCTCTCCAACGGGCGAACAACTCAAGTACGTCCCGCGATCTTCTAGAAGGTCTCAAACAACGAAGCCGAGTACGAAGCCCTCCTACACGGGCTCCGCCTCGCGGCTCACCGGGCATCAAGCGGCTACTAGTCTACGGCGACTCCGCGGTGGTCATCAACCAAGTCAACAAGTCCCGGGACCGCAACAAGGAGAACATGGACGCCTACGCCTAGAAGTCCGCAAGCTCGAGAACAAATTCTATGGTCTCGAGTTCCATCACATCGTCCGCGACAACAACGTTGCGGCGGACGTCCTCTTGAAGCTTGGATCCACCCGCGCTCGGGTGCCGGCGGGTGTCTTCGTCCATGAGCTTCACGCGCCATCCATCCCGGAGCCGGCGCCACCGACCACTGTCCTAGCCCATCCACCAGCTGGGCAGGAGGTCATGATGATCGACGTGGACTGGAGGCAACCCTTCATCGACTACCTCGGCGAGCGAAGGTCCCCTCCAACAAGAACACGGCCGAGCAACTCGTCCGTCGCGCCAAGTCTTACGTCCTCGTTGGAGACAAGCTTTACAAGCGGGGCGCATCTTCTGGAGTCCTCATGAAGTGTGTCCCTCGTGAAGAAGGCAAGGACATCTTGGAGGAGATCCATAAGGGCGTCCGTGGCAACCACGCGTCCTCACGCACGGCCGGTCGGCAAAGCCTTCGGCGAGCTTTCTACCGGCCCACGGCCACGGGGCGACGCCGAAGAACTCGTCGAAAAATGCCAAGGATGCCGCATTCGCCAAGCGCAACACGTCCCGGCCTACAAGCTAGTCACCATGCCACCAACCTAGCCCTTTGCTTGCCGGGGGCTCGACATGATTGGGCCACTACCAAGCTGCGCCGGGAGGATTCAACGGGGTCTCGGTGGCCATCGACAAGTTCACCAAGTGGATCGAGGTCAAGCCGCTCACATGCCCCAAGGGCGACGAGTACTCGACTTCCTAGATGAACTCGTACACCGCTATGGGCTACCCCACCACATCATCACGGACACGGGGTCCAACTTCAACAACCACCGGTTCGGGAGTACCGCGAGAGCGGCGGGATCGACGTCCGATACGTCTCAGTTGCCCATCCACGGGCCAACGGACAAGTCGAGCGCGCCAACGGGATGGTGCTCGACGCTCTCAAGAAGCGGCTACACGATGCCGCGAACTCCAAAAAGGGCAAGTGGATCAAGGAACTACCCAACGCACTCGGGGGCCGCGGACTCAACCATCCAAGCCAACGGGGCAATCCCCCTACTTCCTGGTCTACGGCTCTGAAGCCATCCTCCCTGCCGACGTCATATGGAACTCGCCAAGACCGGAGCACTACAACGAAGGCGTCTCGAAGACGACGGACGAGTTGACATCGACGGCCTCGAAGAAGCTCGGCCGCGCCGCCCTCGTCCAATCGGCAAGATACCCGGAGGGTATTCGACGCTACCATGATCGCAACGTCAAGGAACGCTCATTCAACGTTGGAGATCTTGTCCTCCGCCGTATCCGTAACACGGAAGGACTTCACAAGCTCGGCTCCCCACGGGAAGGTCCCTTCACCGTGGCAAAGGTGACCGGGCCGGGCTCCTATCGCCTCCAAACACTTGAAGGCGAAGACATCAACAACTCGTGGAACGTCGACCAGCTCTCGTCGATTATACGCCTAGTCTACACGACTACTCCGGGTTCAAGTCTACACGACTACATCAACACCCCCTGGCCGTAAGAGACCCCCCGGTCCTGGCTCCAGTCTCCGGACTTCTCCTCTCCAGGATCCAGCCCATGCGGCTACCTACGGACCCCGGGCTGCCACGAGCGTCAAGGACTCTAGCGCGGTCTACTAAGAGACCACACTCCAAGATCCGGCCCGCACGGCTACTTACGGATCCGCGATCCGGCCTACACGGCTACCTACGGATCAACCGGCCGTAAGCGGCTACCCGCTCCGGCGCTACTCGGTATGGCGGCCTCCGGTCCAAGCGACTACTTTGTAACTACGGCCCCGGCCACCCAGAGTACTTCTTCGGTAATAAAGTTTGATTATCCATCAACTTCTTTCTCGCCTACTCCCTACAACGGGACTACTAAAGCCGAGTACTACTACTCGCACCCACTCCACGATGGGGGCTCCGCCTCGCAGATCGCGACTACGAGTACTCATTGCTGGAAAAATTTCTTTCATTGATACTTGAACAATTCATTACAATTGTTTCTCCCGTACAACCATGGCTACTAGCTACCTATTGCGGGGCTACTAGAGGTTCGGCCTTCTCGGCTACACCGCTCGCGATGGGAGCCATCTCGCTCCGGCGGCTACGCATCTTGCTCATCCGAGCGGTTGGCGGCTACCCCCGCCGGCGACTACCTCCATCGGGGCCTTCGGGAAGTACGACTTCATGAAGGCCAAGACTTGTCTTGGGATCGACCTCGCCATGTGCTTCACGTAGGCGGCCGGCCGGCTTGGCGCTTCCTTGAGGCGATCCACCGGAGGAGCAATCTTGGGGCCGCCGGGTGCGGCACCGGAGTCTTGCGATCGGCAATGCGGCTTCTTCCAACTACTTCAACGGGCCCGCAATGCCTCGCGGTCTTCGTTCAACTTCTCGCAAGGATTTGTAGCGAGTTGACGAGATCTCTGTCGAAGCAATCCGAAGCTCCATATGCTTCTCGCACTCGAAGGCGAGTTCTTAGTAGTCGAGCTCGAGTACCGCGGGCTTCTTGCTCCCGGTAGAAGAGGTTCTTCATGCTCGTCTCCGAGGCCTTCAGCTGCTCCACCTGGCCTTCAAGCTCTGCAACACAGCAACGCAATAGCGGGTCAGATGCTTCTCGACCTCCAGCAAGTACCCGACAAGTCGAGGGGTATACCTTTGTTCTTGTTGCGGAGGCCCTTGTTCTTCCGCATCAAGTCGTCGCCTTTCGCCTGTAGCTCAAGGACGTCGTTATGGTACTTGGCGAAAGCGGCGTCGAGCTTCGACTGCACGGCAGCCGCGTGCTTCCACGACTTCACAAGTTGCTCTTCTAGCGCCTCGGCTCGGAGCACCGTGTCGCCATAGCCCTGCAGCAGGTTCGACTTGTCGCGGGACCGCTCCGCAATGTCCTGCACAAGACAACTCAAGTCACAAAAAGAGTACTCAACGATAAAGGATTGGCTACTCAAAGGCTACGACTACTTACCTTCATCCACTGCTCGGCTTGACGGAACGCCTCCAGATGCTTGGCTACCGTCGCCGGCTCGACGAGATCGTCCGCGAGCAGCTCTATCCCGCCGCGACTACTCGTGGCGGCCTCCGTCATCGGCGCAGAGCGGAGGGGCTGCGTCCCGGATCTCGGGGGAGCGGATAGCCACCTCCAGAGCAGCCTCTGGCGACGTGGTGACCGCTTCTCCCCCGGCGGTCTTCTCGACGACTTCCTCCATGGGCTCGGGGGCTCCTTCCGTAACCTCCGGGGCCTCTGGTGTCAACCTCTGCATTGGCACCCCCGCAGGGATGTCACTGCCCCCAACGTCAGCGCCTGTCAAAGAGATGACAAGAGCATCAGCGCCCGCGACTACTCCTCAAAGAATGGTCGTCAAGCTTCAAGAAGGGTACTCACCTTCGACAACGCTGGCTTCTGGCAACAACGCCTCGGCAGCCGGAGGCTCGGGTACTGCTTGGGCAGCGGGAGCGGCCTCCTCGGTGGGCGGCGCATCTTCTTCCGCCACCGCTGAAGAGGGCTCATCGCCCTCCCAGGATAAATCCGTGGACCTCCTGCAGAAACATTCACAGATGGTCGTCAGTCAACATCGACTACTGCAACAAGTACTACTCATAAGGATACGGTACTTACAAGTTCGACCGGACAATTGTCACGGCCGGAGCCCCGAGGATGCTGGCGATATCGACCAGTCCACCCTCGGCGGGCGCCTCCTCCTGCGCCCCTGCGGCTACCGCCTCCTCCACGGCGGCGGCGGCCGGCGCAGCGGTCTCCTGCGCTCCTGAGGCCACCACCTCTTCAACGGTGGCGGCCACGGGTCCCGTGCTCCCTTGTGGAGCGAGGGGGTTGTCGCTCCGGCCTACGCCAAGATTTCTTCAACAAGGGGGGGTCGGACTACGGCTTCCGGCCGGCTCCCCCACCGTGTCCCACAAGCCCTCGTCGTCCACTTCGACGGGCTCCGCTGGCGGCACCTCCTGCATACAAGGAAGACTACTCGTCAGCAAGCGTACTCGTGCAACGGGTACTCGACTACTCTCGCTCAAGACAACTTACCTCCCGAGGCGTGCTCTGCGAGACCTTCGGCTTCTTCGTCACCCGCTTCCCCGGCGGGGGTTGCGCGGCTTCCGTGGCGGCGCGGCAAGGCTAGCCTCCGGGCTGGCGGAGGGTCTTGTACCGAGAGGGACATGAGGCAAGCTCGGGCGGCTAAACCTCGACCGCGCCCGTGGAAGCGGTCCCGCAACGTCCCCTCGTCTTCGTCGTCGTCGTCGGAGGTATCCTCCACGACGACGGTGTTGCCGCCTTCACCGACTTCTCGGCGCTCCTTCGCCTTCCCCTCCATCGGGATCTCGATTCCGCTCGGGGGTGGCTGCGGCTCGGAGAGGAACCTCTTCACGTCATCCTGCGCAAGACACAAGACGTCAGCAACTCTACTTCAAGTAGTCACTACTCGACTAGGGTGGTTCGACTACTCACTTCCTTCGGTGGGCGCGCGGCGGAGTACTCCTCGACAGGGCACGCCGTGTACGGCGGCATGTCCTTGAAGATCCGTGACAACCTCTCGATGATGTCGTTGTCGTCCAGCTCGCCTCCCGGCATCCGCGACGTGTCGTCGTCGCCGGTGTACTCGAAGCCCAGGGTCTCCCGAGCCATCAACGGCTGGATCCTACGCTTCATGAAACTGAAGGCCACGTGTTCGGCCCTCGGTCCCGCCTCCCCGAGCACCTTGATGTGTGCTAGCGGCTCGGGGAGCTGGATCCCTTCTTGCATGGTGGGCTCCGTGTTCCACCATTCACGGTGCTCGGGTTGCCGTCCGCTCGGCTTCGGCGGGCGGGGTGGTGGTTCGTGATGTAGAACCACCCGGTCTTCCAATCGTGTTGGAGTCCACAAGCTTGTACGCCAAATACTGCTCCGCGGCGTCCTCCCTCAGCTGGATGCCGGCTCCTCCGACTACCCTGGGGGTTGGTAGCACTTGGTTGCGGCTTGACGCGGAAGAACTTCCCGTAAAAGCACCCAATGTGGCTTGATCCCGAGGAAGGCTTCGCGAAGTGTACGAAGACCGACGTGTGGAAGATGCTGTTGGGGGTTCGGTGTTCGGTGTACTCGATCCCGTAGTACCCGAGCAGCCCCTTGAAGAAATCGCCGGCCGGGGAGCGCAAGACCGCGCTCCACGAACCGCGAGAACATCGGGATCTCGTCTTCGGCCTTCTCCATCGGATATGGATCTCCCATGGCGGATCTCCACATGTCGACTTCCTTCTCCCCGATGAACCCACCTGTTCAGGAGGGTCGACGGATCCTCCGTCTTCACTTTGGACTTCTTCCACTCGCGGCTTGGATCGGCCCGCGGTGGAGACATGGGCGGCGGCCGCTCCGGTGGCGGCCGCGGCGGCCTCTTCGCGGCCCCTCTTCTTCCCGGCAGCCTTCGACGTCTTGGACGGTGATGGCTTCATCCTCCAAGTGCAGCGCGTCTTCACTCGCATCCGCTCGGGGGCTACTCTAAAAGCTTTGGGTGGCGGCGCACTTGAATCTACTTCGGCGGCAGCAAGCGCTCGGAGTGGATTTGCTTCAGATGCAAATGGAATAGCTGCAGCTCGAATGGGTGAAAAACCCTAAGGGTTTTGGCTTCTATTTATAAGCCAAACCGGCTCTGCAACGGGCGGCTGGATAAGTCCACGTGCGGCTGACTCAGCGGCTGTGCGTGACTCTTCGTATTCTACTAGTCGACGCACCTCACCTCGGGGGCTCGGCTACTTCTATTCGACTACCCGGGAAGTGGCTAGTCTCAAGAGCATCTCGGGACACATTCTTCAAGATGACCCTTCAATTCGAGAGGAAGTACTCGACTCAAGGCTCGGGGGGCTTCGTGCCACGTGTCCTTCGGTTTTTTCTCTCCGGATTTTTCGGGATTTTCTTGCCAAGACTTCGATGGACCCTCGGCCATAGCCTACGGCTCAACCTAAGGCTCGGGGGGCTACTCCATATGGAGTGCGATTTTACGAATCGCACCTCCATATCGGCTCCGGCTTCAAGACAAGACGGGTATTTTTGAAGACCTTCGAAGGCGCTTTTCGAGGACGCTTGGGATTACTCGAGAAGACTTCAAGATTGCTCAAACATCGAGTGGAGTATATTCCGGCCTCGGGATGCTTCGACTACTCTTGAGGACTTTGACTTGTAGCGCTCGGGGACGCTTGAGGACTACTCGTTAAGGCCGTCAAGACTACTTGAAGCTATCCTTCTCGACTACAAAGTACTCGGGGGCTTGTCGTATGGACCTCCCCGGGCCACTACCTCGGTGGGTACCGGGACCGACTACTCGGTGGGCCCCCGGGACTACCGGCTTGCGCTACACGGCACCCGAAGGCGTGGAGCTCAAGGACTACACGGAGTAGTACTCGGTTAGGGAGCTGTACATGTTCCGCACTGTATAGAGGACTCCTAGACGTACTCGACTAGTACTCTCTCCCTACTCCGACTTGTAACCCTGCCTCCCGGACTATATAAGGCGAGGCAGGGACCGATCACCTCATCCAATCTCCTCTCATACAACCCACGGCGCACTATTGCACCATCTTGTAATCGTGCCCTATCAATCCAGAGCTACGCGGCATACGAACGTAGGGTATTACGCACCTCGCGGCCCGAACTTGTCTAAATTGTGTGCCACGTGTCTCTTCCTTCGAGTTACCGATCTCGGCGAGTCACATTCATCTACTTCGGGTACTCCCCGTAGTAGGTTGCCGGTCTAAAACACCGACAGCGGTCTATTCGACGCTTGCATTTAAATCATATAGAGACGCGCCAAGATTTTTGCTTCAGCACCGGATGAACCGACACTTAAGGCACAACCCAGCGGTTCATCCGACGCCTACATTCAAACTACACAGTACTGCCCAGGCTGGGTGCTCTTCAGCACCGGATGATCCGACGGGGCGTCGGTGCATAGCGTTGGTTCATTGACTGGGTCACGTGGTTCAACAGCTATATTGGATCCTGTGAGTGACCGGATGATCCAACGCCTGCGCAGGGGGGACCATCAGTTCATCCGACGGTACTACTTTTTCAGGAAACCTTTTCCAACGGCTAGCCTCCCTTGCTAGTCCTATAAATATGACCCCCTGCCTCTCTTGAGCTGCCTTTGTCATTCTGAAGATCTACTGCAGCCAAGGAGAGGAGAGTGTGTTTTTGCCATATGGGATTCTCATCTTGATGAGCTCTTTCTTAGTGATCAAGGGTTTTCAAGGTGCATACATGGCTTAGCTGGGTGCTCAGGTCAAGTGAAAGTGTGCGAGCTTGTTACTCTTGGAGTTTGACGGCTCCTAGACGGATTTGGTGCTTTGGGGTTCTTGGTGAGCTCTTGGAGAATGTGGGAGCCTCAAGAAAAGCTTGGTGTACACAGTTCGAGACCCACCGTTCCGGAGATGGAGAACGGGTACTCTTAGTGAGCACTTGTGTCTTGGTGACTCAAGGGGGAGCAATACTCTAAGTGAGTGCTCCAACGTGAATTAGGGGGGAGCGTCAACTTCTCGATACCACGGGAAAAAATTCAGTCGTCACTTGTGTGTCTCTCTACTTTCTCACATTTAATTTCAACACTTAATTTTCGCACTTAAGTTTCCTTGCCCTAGTTCTTATTCTTTGCTTGTTCGCTTCATATCTTGCCTAGGGTGTTTCATATCTCTTAGTGTGAATCTTACTAAGGAAACTCTTGTTAATGTGCTTTAGTAGTAGAGAAAAACTCTTTTAGATGGGCAACACCAGTTGATAGGTTAAGATTCACACTTTGCTTTAGAAATTGAAAAGAAGTCTCATATTCAACCCCCTTATATAGGTCATTGATCGTACAAGAAGACGTACAGAAACAGAGAACACACCAGCCTCACAAGAGGGTGAGAAAACCGCCACATAAAAGCCCCTTAGGGCAACTCCAATCGGACCCTTTTCCAACCCCTCACCTCATCTTTAAGGGAGAATACACCGAAAAACGTCTCCAACCCACCTCTCATTCGCACCCCGATGGATGAGGCAGCCTCATATTCCCCCCTCGGACTCTCACTTGTGGGAGCCCCTTTTCCCAGCTCTCATCCGGCGAAGGAGCCAACGGTCGGCTCTCCCGCGCGGCCATGGAGTTTTCCTCACGCCGCCCGCGAAGAGGGAGAGGAAATTTGTACCTGTAGGCGGCCGGCAACGACCCGCTCCGGAGGAGGGCGGCGACGACCCGTGCTCAAGGCGGCCGGCGACGACCCGCCCGCGGCCGCGTCCGCACCCGACCTCCTCGCGGCGGCGGCGCCCGACCTCCTCGTCCATGGGGCCGGCGGAGATCCGCCGGTGCGCACCCATGGGGGGCCGGCGGAGAACCGCTCGCGGCCGCGCCCTTGGGAGTCGGCGGCCGGCGGAGATCCAATCCGTGGCCGCATCCATGGGGGTCGCGCACCCGTCCGGCGGCCACGCCCATGGAGGTCGGCGCACCCGTTTCGCGGTCGCGGCCTGGGCTCCGGCTCGCAGTCCGTGGCCGCATCCATGGGATTTGGGGAGGGGGGCGACGGCACTATGCGAGAGGGAGGCGAGCAGGGTCGGGAGGGAGCGGGTGGGAGAGGGAGGTTGGAACAGGAGGAGGATGTGGTTAAAATATGTCTGACAAGTGGGGTCCAGTGTGATAAGGGGGTATATAAGAGTTGGGTTGGAGTTAGAAGGAAAACAAGACTCTCAAATGCAGATGAGAGGTCCTTATATGGTTGTATAAGGGCTCGAAAATAAGGGTTCCATTGGAGTTGCCCTTAGGGCTCATTTGGGAAATCAGAATCCCGGAGGGATCCCTTCGAATTCCCTGGGCAAGCCCCCCTCGTCGATTTCGGCCCCGGGCCAAATGTTCCTACCGTTTGGGAGCCCAAAACCATGGGGCCTTCCGACCCTATCCGCGGCCTTTCCCCGGGGTGACCCCTCCCGACCTCCTGGGTCCGGACGGCGCCACCCCGTCTCCTCGCGACGGAACGCGCTGCTCCACCACGCCGAGTCACCGTCCGCTACACCATGCCGCATCGCCGTCTGCACGCTGCCGCCCCTCTGCGTCGTCATTCACTCATCCAGGTGCTTCCCCTCCTCCGCCACCCTCATCCTCGTCCCGACCAACAGGCGTCGCCGCCGTCCCTATCTAGGTGTTGCCACCCACCTCCGTGTACACGTCCCTATCCAGGAGCACAGCCGCCATCTGGATCTACAACAACACCACCTCGGTCGCCTCTTAGGTATCCACTTTCCTCTCTTCTCAGATCGCATCAACCAGATCGGAGAGGTTAGGGTTCTTCTTTTTTTTGCGGGTAGGTTAGGGTTCTTCCTTCTCCTGACGCATTCTTGATTTTGATGGTTTTCGGTGAAATTTGGGTCAATAACCCTAGAGCATCTTGATTTTGATGTGTTTTCAGTGAAACTTGGGTTAATAAGCCTAGAGCATGAACTCAATTTACTTCCCAAATGATGGTCCTTAGGTGCTATTTGGTTCGGGTAAACTAGCCCAATTTTGTGTCTTATCTTCTGCATCCAAGATGTGCCTACCTGCTGAACGAAATTGTGATGCTACATGGCTAATTAATTAGATCGTGTAGCACTTTCTTGTTATAGCAATCACCATGAATTAGCAGTCTTGGTGCTTATACCTGCCCTGTTTTCTAATATAGTTACTGCAATAACAATTCCTACAGCTTCAGCAACAATATCTGTTATGGCTTTGGATGGAAGCAAGGAACTTGATCTAATTTAGTTTTCCTTATCACTGCTTTCTTTTATTCTCTTATCACTTGAGGCGTTAGGCCACAATATATTCTCGTCTATTGGCCTGGTTCATGTGAAATGTTGTAGTGACACATGAAATGTTGTAGCCTCGTTGCCTGATAGGCTAGTAGCTAAATATAGATATGTTGCTTTTAATTCTGTAGTTAAAATCTTCCTTACTTTCTTTAGAAAGTTTGTTGATCTACTGGTATGTTTGGTTTCTGATATTTCTACTGCTTAGACTACATTTATCCAATAACTTGATTATTTGACTGTGATCCTACTTCCTTACTCAGGTATGAAGAGAATAGCTTAATACATTTATGTACTTCTAAGACTTCTGGTGTTTGTGACAACTTCTAGCTGCACTATTTGTAGTAATATTTTAGTAGGAGTTATTTATTTGCCTACCTACAGTTCTCCATGGTGAATTCTTGCATTGAGGCCAAGCATAGCCTATGCAAGTGAATTTCAAAAAGTCATAGCAGCTGGCTTGCTACTGCATATTTTGTCCCTTTTTTGAGGCTTACCAGATGGCATAATGCTACTGCCAAAAAAACATGGGAAGGTTATTGTGATGTGCTAACGGAGAAGCGTATGCCTTTGAAACCTTTAGCTTAATTGCTAGTTTTGCTATGTATAAATAAACACAATTATACCTTTTCTTGCTTGACAACCTAAATCTGGTAGGGAATTATAAAAGTTGTCAGTTACAAGGAAGCAAATATGTTGAAGTGTTGCTCACATTTAGGTCTGATCAATCTGATCAACTTGATTGGTCACTTTATATATTTAGAATGATAAAAATAAGGATCTGAATGACTAGTGTTTTCAGATCTACTACTGTTTTTGATGTCAACAATTAAGGTAGATCTTGACTGTAGGAAATATACAGAACCCGAATACATGTGCCTGGATGTTTGTATATAAAACATGTTTAGCATGTTCAACATGTTGCTTGTTCTACTTTCAATTATTTTGTATGTTGAGGATTGGTCTGGAACTGAAATCTTGAAAATCAGATATATTCCAAGATGTTTTAAAAAGCTGCTAATTTTTTCTTGATGTTTTGAGTTTTCAAAATTTCCATGTGTCTTGGCTTGTTAATTTGCTGGTAGCAAATGCTCTTGAATGCCACATGTGTCAACGAGAAGCACCAGTGACCTTTTTCCAAAGTGCCAGCAACTCGTCGGATGTGCCTGATGTCACATGCTCAAAAAAAAAATCTCCATGCCTTTTTTTTCCTTTGCTGCCAAACAGCAACAGGGTTGGGGGGCGCACGGTGACGGGGAATTTCTTCCCACGAAAAACCCTGTCGGGCCTCCCATTCCCTGGGTATGCTGCCCTTGGCTCCCAAAGGAGGCCTTAAATCCGCGGCGCGCCAACGATCACCACGCTAAGAACACGTACGCAATGATCCGCGCGCAATACCAAAGGTTTAGCGTGGGTGGGAGAGAGGATCAGAGTGAGTAGTAAAGACGTACTTCTTCTTCTCCTGTTCTCCCCTTCGGCGGTTGCGCAGATTGCGCTTCTGTTTAGAGGCCGATCTGGGCTCTGACGGCCTATCTGGGCCGCCACAGCTCGGTCAGTTTTTGGGCTGTCGCTACTGGGCTGTCGTCTGCTAGCTTTGGTGGTGTTGTTTATCCCTCCCAGAGGAGAATTATCACGGGCGGCGACCTTATAAATCCTGACCCCATGCATCTCATGTCGAAAAGAAAAGGCGACGAAAAAGAAGAGCGATCCGTGATCGGTCGATCGATGCGTCCTCCATGACGCGTCGGGGCGGCGGAGAGGAAGACCGAGATCAGAGAGGGGACGAGAAAAGCAGAGGCGGGGAGCGCCGCGCATGTGAAGAACATAACTCACCGGCCGGAGAGCCAAAGCTCGCTCTGGAGGCGGCGGTCGCGGCGGTCGAATTCATCAGCTCCTTCGTCTCCACGCACCCCCACTCCGTATATATCGTCCTAATTAATGCGTGCATGCCCTCAAGAGAGGCTCCTCCGATCCGCCATCACCAAGCTCAAACGCAAACTTAAACACAAACCAAGCTCCTAGATAGCTCGATCGTCTTCCTCCTCCTCCCCCGTCTTCTTCGCCAGCTGCTATCCCTGCAAAAAACCATCCTATGCAAACACATGGCTGTCAGTGAATGAAACATGCTTCGCCAGCTGCTGTTCGGTTCTTCAGCCTAACGAGGAGCTCGCTCGCTTGCTTGCGCACGTACATGCACACGTACTGCCTGTGAGCGAGCCTGCATCTGCATGCATGTGTCCATCGTGAGTTCATCAAAGCACCTACGCTAGTCGATCAGCGTGTGTGAGATCATGGACAAAGAGGTATGCGACGATGCGCATGCATATGGAAAGCATATGGTGCGCGCGGTCGCCGTGTTTTTAAGTTTGGAAAACTTGGTCTGATCTCTACACGGAGATTATTGATCTCCTTTTGTCTGCGAATGATGATGCTTCACAGCAGGGGAGTCATCACAGTCACCTGGACAGCTTTGCGCCGCTGGACGGCGCGGCGCCGGAGGATCATACCGGCGGTGGCGCCGGGATGGTCGACTACATGCTGGGCCAGGCGGCGCCGCCGCCTGATGCTCAGCCGCCGCCGCAGAGCCAGGTGTCCTTCGACAAGCTCAGCTTCTCCGACGTGCTGCAGTTCGCCGACTTCGGCCCCAAGCTCGCGCTCAACCAGCCCGCCGCGTCCGCGGGCGCCCTCGAGGGAGTGGACGACGGCGCTGACGACGACGACGACGACGACGCCTACTTCTTCAGGTTCCAGTCCCTGCCGTCCCTCCCCGGCGCCGCTCCTCCCCGTGGCGCCGTGGCGGCGGGCCAGCATCACGCGGACCGTGAGGGAAGCAAGACGACGGTCGACGACGGGGGCGCGCACGACGGCTGTGGCGGCGGTGGCGTCTCAGAGAGCACGACGCTGGTGCAGCAGGCCGACGGCGGCGGCCGTGCGGAGAAGGCCGGGGAGCAAGGGAAGAGCGGCCGGCGGAAGCGGCCGAGGACGGTGAAGACGAACGAGGAGGTGGAGAGCCAGCGGATGACGCACATCGCCGTCGAGCGCAACCGCCGGCGCCAGATGAACGAGTACCTCAGGGTCCTCAGGTCACTCATGCCGGGATCCTACGTCCAGAGGGTACGTTGAGATCAGTGGCTTTTGAAAACAAATTCAGTGATACATATATAACTAGGAATTTGTTTTGTACTTTGGCATAAACCATATGGGATTAATTATCATAATTATACAAATATATAACTTATAACTTTAAAAATTGCCAGAAAAACACGTGTTGTTCGGAATGGTTTTCAATAGAACTGCTACGCATTGCTCATATATATATTTGTTTTTTAAAATGATTTTGGATAGAATTTCTTGCATTGCGTGTAGCACTGCTAGCTATGTTTAGCTTTCTAGGGTCAGGAATATAATGGCGATGTCAAGGTTAATTTGCTAGAAATGAAAACAGTGGAGGAAGACGAGGACAGTGGCGGAGCTTGAGCACCAAATAGGAAGGACCAGTCATGCTAATTTGTTTCTAGAATCAATGAACATTATCTAATTCACTATTCATTCAATGGAGAAATTTGGTTGAATCAGGGGGCGCTATATATGGCTCCCTTTGGTCTCCATTTAAGCTCCGCCCATGGATGAGGAGGTGGGACTTGGCCATGGCCAGGTGAGGTCTCTTATTAGGGTTTGGAGGACAAATGAGTTACGTGTAACATTTTTATTAATGTCCAAAGTAGTTTTTCCACAACTGGGAGGTGCATCTCTCTTTATCGTGTGGTGGTGGCTGCCTCGAGATTCGTACTGCAGCACATGTGAGTGGGACGGTCAGCCAACAATCAATATATTAGTGTGCTAGCACGAATCTCGATGCATGATTGAACAGTTGGAGATAAGAAAAGGTGCACCTTCCGGTTGTGGGAAGGATTTTTCGATTAATGTCCAATAATTGTCCTTTTCTTTTAAAAGTCAATTTACTACCTGAACAATCCACTGTGTCATTGTAGCATCTTGAAGGAAAGGTTTGCTCAACATATCCCCCGAACTATTCCATTTCTCCGATCTAGGTTGATGAGATTTGCCTTTTTGGTTCCTTGACATAACAACGCGTTTTAAGATCACCTTTTTTTGGTGGCATAGCCGCATATAGGACATTACAAGTTATGTTAGAAAATACATTACAGATTTTCGTTATTATTTTTCATAATCATCTAATACTAAATTAAACCAAAGATATAGGAAATTGCATGAGAAGTAATAAGAAAATTTCTTAATAAAGTAATTTTCTATCATAGGATATCATGTCCCATCTGGACTCAGAATTCAACTTATACGCAGAGAAATAAATAAATGAATTTTTTTAGGGCATGAAAAGGAAAATTTTCAATAGGGGTACATTGAATCGGTTGCAATAGTGTTTAAAGGACTGGATAAAACGAAAATATTTTTACTGGGTTAAACATATATCATCCGGGGTAGTTAAATTAAAAAATCTTCCCAAACTACTTTGGCTTGCCATATTTAGATACATATATGCTATGAAAATTGTTCATGTATTGTGTGGCTCATGATCTTCTTAAGTAACTGAAACTTTTAGTTTTGTTTTCTGTTGTAAACCAAAATTCTGGACATCTTGATAGACTTCTAATGTTTTTAAGAAAGATCAACCATACAAGTGACAATCACACGCACATACAATTTCAGATACATCATTACAACCATACATGGCAAAACCATAAGTCCTGCCACTCTAATTCAAATATTGTCGCTTTGGAATTGAAATCACAATAATTTGTTGTGCTATGTATAGCATTTTTTTTCAAGTTGGACTGAAAACCAAGTCCCATTTAGAAACCAACTAAAATGGGACAAACAAGAAAATCGAATTGTTTTGATTTGATTCGGTTTTGTGATGACTTGTTTGACTATCCAACTATCATGGTAGTTAATGCATTATTAAAAAAAATGACCCCTCACCACCTATTATATATTGTATTAAGTGCCCCTTCAAAGTTTGAGCTTGACATGTACTAGTTGTTAATATTTATTTACACACCAACTTGACATGTGATTGAATTGAACATAATAAATTATATATGTGAGCCGTGTAGAAGTTTGGCTAATTATGCTACGTCACCATTTTTGCCCGGTCGCTAATAACTTATTAGTCTAACATAATATGGCCGTCATATATAATGAAATGCAACTGACTGAGATATGATAAGTGAAAATATAGTGATTTGTTGGACGTCAACCACTTATCCGCATCAAGGCAAGTGAAAAATGAAACATGCATGATGTGAGAAGTGAAAACACAGTGATTTGTTGGAATATTGTTGATTTACACTGTAAGAAAATGTAAGTTCAGCAAGGAGTGGGTACAGTCGTACGAGTAATTGTAACCGACTGACACGTGTGCTGCCTGCAGGGAGACCAAGCATCCATCATAGGAGGCGCCATCGAGTTCATCAGGGAGCTAGAGCAGCTGATCCAGTGCCTGGAGTCGCAGAAGCGGCGGCGCCTGTACGGCGGCTCCGGCGAGCCGCCACGGCCGGTGGTAGACACAGCCGGCGCTGGCGCGCCGATGTCCGCTCAGCAGCACCAACAGCCACAGGTGCCGGCGGCGGCATTCTTCCCACCGAGCCTCCCGTTCCCAGTGTCGTCCGGCGGCGGCGACGGCGGCGCCGCCAAGATACTGGACCTGGAAGCCGGAGGCGCCGACGGGCTCCGGGAGGAGGTGGCCGAGAACAAGTCGTGCCTGGCGGACATCGAGGTGCGCGCGCTGGGCGCGGACGCCATGATCAAGATCCTGTCCCGGCGCCGGCCAGGGCAGCTGATCAAGACCATCGCCGCGCTGGAGGACATGCAGCTGTCCATCCTGCACACCAACATCACCACCATCGAGCAGACCGTCCTCTACTCCTTCAACGTCAAGGTACATCACATTTATAAATTTACATCTTGGTGCGTGCGTTGAAATGTTGGTGCATGCGGATTGAACATATATGTTTCTGCGACGCTTTGCAGCTCCTCGGTGAGGCAAGATACTCGGCGGAGGACATCGCCGGCGCCGTCCACCAGATCCTCAGCTTCATCGACGTCAACTACGCCCTGTGATCCCGCGAAAGGGGGCCTCCCGTTAACATTGACAGCGACCTGGCTACTTAAATTTGAAAGTGCTATTTCCCCACGTTCTATATGTGTGCTTCATCAAATACCATAATAAACTGTGTTTTGTTCTTTTCTACTGATTGGAGGACGAGTAAAAAATTATTACTGGTTTTATATTCATTCAGAAGACAATGTGTATGATTGAAGTGTACTGCAATTATCAGATAGTTGAACAAGATAATGCTTTCCACTGTCACATGTCTCATGGACCATTGCCCTTTTAAACCTTTTCCCGTTAGTCAGTGCTTTCTCTTCGGGTGTCGCTGACTTTGTTATGGGTACCAACAGCAATAAGATCGATTGCCATCACCACAATTCACAGGATGATTCTAGCTAGATCCCAGTAGCCCACAAAGGGCTGCTGAAGAATAAAGAGTAAAAGAACAGTGGAGAGAGGAAAGAAAGCAGCACTTTACTGCAGCCCAATGTCATAAGTGACGCATGAAATCCGCAGGAACACGCTACCTTAAGATGTTCATATAAAGATTCAGAAGCACTATAGGCAGTTGGAGCGGCAACATGAGATTTGGCTGCGTTTACTCTGAATGCACTTGCTTGCTGTAAACAGAGATCAGCGCACAGGTGTAGGCAGCAACAACTTCACTTTTCTGATACCTCTTGCTACAACTGCACATGGATGTACAGAGATTCTAGCCACCAGCAGCACCGGAACATATAGTATTATGGCAAGAGACTAAAACAGATTGTTTTCTTTATCTGGAGACTACAACAGAACAGGAAAGAAAAGGTAATTACATGGAACTACAAGCAGAATTTCCCTTTTTATCAGAGCTCATATGCAGTACTGAAGTAGCTTTTGGTGGTGTTTCCACTTAGTATCTGCAGTACCTTAATGTTTAATGGGTTGACAAATCGAGGCGTCTTGAACTGACTCACAGCACCACCCAGGCCGAGGAAGTGATCTAGTATCTCCTGGAAGGTTCCCTTCTTCAGAATCCGTAGTTCAAGAGGGCCAATGGTCTTGATCTTCCTTGAACCCACATAGCCTGCATCAACAAAGGCTAGATCCAAGCAATTTGCACAGCTTTGTAAGACATCCTCGCTCGCATCAGAGCTCAGCTCCCAGAAAATGACATAGCGACCGGGGTCACTTGACTTCTCCACGAAGCTTGTAAAATCAACAATTTCCAGCTTCTCCGCTTCCAAGAGCTTTCCTGCCTCCTCCACAGCCAGCTGTAGGTCTTTTTCAGTGTTCTTGTCGATATTGATGCTCAGAACTAGGCTTCTGCGGCAGATGAACTGGAGCTCAGGTGTTGAGTTGTGGAAGCCCGCTACCTTCACAACATCTCCCAGCCTGTAGCGGTACAGACCTACACCACAGCCATAGGATTGTAAGTACATTCAGCGATATAATATGTTTCTCCAGAAATTTAGTAATAAGCAAACTTTTATTTTAAATTCATTGCACCTAAGCTTTATAATATCTGCGTGTAAACATATTTGAAAATGTGTTGACGGTTGTGTTTGGATTACTGAGATAATAAAGCGTCAATATGAGTTTGGTGGGACTACTAACATCAAGCAATTGTGCAGCTATAGCTACCTAATGCAATATGAATAGGATGCAATGAGTGGACCACAAATACAAGCAATAATTACTCCATGTGCTTAGGGCATAAGCTTGATGCATTCATACAAAATGTGTGCATTTTGGTTTTCTGTTCAAAAATGTTTTCATTAAAAATTATAAATAGCATAAACCATTAGCCATCAGATTATACTTCTGAAATACTAGTATTGTAAGGTAACATATCTGGATCAGGTGACAGTGGTTGAAATAGAACATATAAATACAAATGAATCGCAATTCAAGATTGTATTGTAACCGATAAGGTAATGGTACCTCCAAAGGTAGTTATTATAACTTCATAGATTTTGCCGATCTTCACTTCAGTCAATCCAACTGGATCTGATTCTATGTAATGAATTGATGCACTGTTCTCCGACTCCTCCCCTTTTGGCTTCTCCAAAGGAATGAACTCGAAATAAGCAGTCTGAGGGAGTACAGCATATGTCACCTGTTCAGGTGGCAGTGATGGGTTTATATTTGCGCCAACCCATCCTTCAGATGCACCATAGTCCGCACTTATCAGTGGTAAATGGCCAGCATAGTGTCTTAATTTCTTTAGATATGGCTCCATGGATCCTGTCATGATGCCGTAGACATACTTGGCATTTGGCCAGAGTGCTGGGATTACACCATACCAGTTGCTCAAGCCCATGCACTTCCTGTGGATTGAGTCAGCAAGCTCAGGGTTGGGTTTCAGGATCTTTGTGACGGCTTCACGAATCGATGGCACGGTAACCTTCTCTGAGAGAACACCATCTCTTATATCGGCACATAGATCTTCCCAAACTTCCTCAAAAGTTTGAAATGCATGGACTAAGCTGTGAGCAAATGTTGAGAACACCTGATGGACCTCGTCGGAGTATATTAACCCACAGAGCAAGTGACAATATAAGGACTGGTGGAAGTCAGGCCCAAAAACAACTTCATCAGGACTGCAACACTGAGACTGGATATCCTTCATCCCTTCCTTGTAACGTGGCCTTCGGTACAAGTTTGTCGTTGCAGTTGTAGCAAGGATGCCACCTTTTGTTACCACTTGCTTGCTACCATAGATAAACTGCAAGGCCTTTCCTTTGCCTATAGGATATTCACTGTAAAAATAACAAAATGTTGTTTTATAAGTCTCGGATCCAAGGTATACACAAACCAGACAAGAATTAACTAAATAAATTAACAGTTTTATATAAACATAATTGAAGCTGCTCACCGGTTCCTAAATGCATAAGAAGTCTGGAATGTTTGAAGTGTGGTCTCAAGCAATTCATCATTAAATGGTAAGAATTTAGGCTTTCCTTGTGTTGTACCAGAACTGGAACCAAAGAGATAAGGAAAAGTTAAACATGGAACTTCGTAGATAATTATATACAACAAGAGCATTTTTCAAGCAATAACAGTACCTGAGAGATAGGGAAGTGACGGGTTTCCCAGTGAGGATTGGGGACGTATCACCATCAGCAATCCTTTGGATATATGGCTCAAGATCGCTGTGAACGCACAGCGGGATGCAAGATTTGTAACTATCTACATCCCTCCTCCCATTGAGACCAAAGTGGTTAAGATATTCAGCATCAGCATTCAACTCAAGGATCCTTTCTAGTGTATCCTGCTGCACGCGTTCAGCATCGCGTGTTAACATCTCAAACTCGTTGATAGTATCTTCACAGCTACAGATCGGCATTTGTACTGGCAGAATCTTGGCTTTATGTCCATAGAGAAACCAAGCAAAAAGAATTGTAAGAAGGGTTACACAGATTATTCATGAAGAACAAGCAAAATTTTGGTATACAGCGTAAGGCATTGCCGTAGCAAATTTAAACAAATACTTGAAAGTTAAGATGCACTGCATGACAAAAGATACCACGGTTCGCAATCACTAACCGAGCTGAGAACCAAACCTGCAGCACAGTTGGGGAATTGGAAGTCTATCGACAGAATAGTAAGAAACTATTTAAGCACATGGAGCTCTACTCCTGACATGAGAACTATCTAAATTCACTAACCTTCAAATGAAATGAAATGAATAGTATTGCAGGCCTGGATAACAAAAGGGTAAAGAAGTAAAAGCAAAAAACAAAAGTAATATGCTGTACACCTACTAAAGCCAACAACCAGAAAAATAGGGCAACTTTGCAAAGCACCTGTAGAAACATTGACAGAATAATGTTAGTTAGTCTTCACTTTCAGACAAACTTATACTAATCCAAACCATCAGAATCCCAAGAAAGTAGGTATTATCCCTCAACTTTTTACTAGAGATTCCACTAGCATAGGAATTGTGGCATGAGACAAACCTCTAAAAGCTCGACATATACTAACAGGGAGATGGAGAGCAGCTTGCTGGGTTGTCCAGACTACATGATTCTTGACGCCAGTTTGACAATACAAATGACAAAGCAGTACCCTAAATGCACAAACATGAACATAACATTCAACTAAAGGCAGATTTCCATAGCATTGAACCAACAGCTCTTTCCGTGACCAGAGACCCAGACTAGAAGCAATACAACCTACTCCTACCACTGAGGCACTGACCACTCTACCACAGCCTTTACTTTTTCTTTCGCAAATGTAGGACCAGATCACAGGGATGAGGATGATTAAAAAAATTAAAAGAACAAATAAAGATTGGCGATTGATTGTTGAATTATTCAAGTATATGATCCCTAAGGCCCTAACAACGCACAGAAACAACATGCTGTGAAGAGTGTAGAGTAAGAGATGCCCAGAAAGGCACAGGCAGGGGCAGCCTTCCCTGGCGGACTGAACAGGAGAACCCACCATGGAAGGAGGGAGGCTGAGTAATTGCCGCACAGCTCACTGCACCAGGTACTAGTAGCTAAAAAGGGAAGCAAATCCACAAAGCTCACTGTGCAAACATTGCCACGGAGGGATAAAAATGCGTGCTGCCGTGCTTGACTGTTCAGGTGGGAGGTGCCAACAATCTGCAGGGTGTAGGCAGGCTGCTGGCTGCTCTGCATACGCCACCCACCTTGGCACAAAATTCATGGGCTGTTTGTCTGTGAAAAGCTGCTCCGGGATGCAACACGAAAGAGGCAAAGAGGAATATATGCGGTGAATTTGTGCTGGCAATCTCGTTTGCTGCTCGCCATGGGGCGAATCACAGCGCAAGTCAACCTGCGACAGGAAACACCGAACGCTCTTTTAATAGCTCGCTGACCAGAGATTCTTGTGATGATTTCTACCGCCGGAATCGGAAACCGAGGGGCGCATCTGCAAGGCCCGGGGCACGGGGGGTGCTCGGCTATAAAAAATTCCGAAAATTTTGGAAAAAAGAAATGGTACGGAAAACGAACAGTAGGCAGTGGCGTGGATTGGAAAAGCAGGATCGGGCCATCAGCCCACAGGAAGAAAGATTTGAATTTGATTGCGCACAGTCGCAGACTCACAGTTCACAAGAAGAGAGAGAGAGAGAGAGTAGTGGTCAGACCAGACCAGAACAGAACAAAACAAAACGAACTCGGAACAATCCAATCATCCACCAGCCAGGCAAGAGGCGAGGAAGCGCTCCTTACCAGGATCAGAGGAAATGAATCCGAGCCCGGATGGATCTGCACTCCCGTCGGCGCAGGCAGAGGGGAGCGGCAGCGGGCTGCTCCGGCGCGGTGCCTGTCCCTCGGCGCGGCCAGGCGTGGCGGCTCCGCCCGCGCGCGGCGACCGCGGGGGGCTGGAGGCAGTTTCGTCCGTGACGAACGACTGGCGGCCCGGCCGCCGGCGAGACCGCGGGGGCGGACGGCGAGGCGGGAGTAGAATGGGACAAGGATCCCGGGCGGGGCCTGGCGCATGGGATTGAGGAGGAGAGGGGGTGCGGGGCAGGCAGCAGGCGACAGGCGGGGGGCGGAGGATTATAACGAGGCTCGATGAACAGGGGGCGCGGGGCGGGGCGGGGCGGAGCGGTGATTTTGGATGTTTCCGGGGGTGGTTGGAGGAAAAGCGGAGGATCATGAGGATTTGACCCCGGGTTGCCCCACCGCTCCCGTCTCCTCCTCCTCCTCCTCCGGTCCTCCCTCCTCGCCTCGCAAACAACTCGTGAAGCCCCAGCGGGCAGCGGCCGCGGCCCGGCGCCGGCGGCCGGCCGGCCTGCCTCGTCTGCCCGCATCGATGCGGCCAGACGCTGTTGCTGTTGCGCCCGTCGATGGTGCGTGTCCCTTGTTCCTCCTCGCCCCACCTGACGGTGGGCCCG
This sequence comes from Cenchrus americanus, assembly GCA_947561735.1. NCBI lineage: Eukaryota > Viridiplantae > Streptophyta > Magnoliopsida > Poales > Poaceae > Cenchrus > Cenchrus americanus. The sequence continues at coordinate 251,284,181 of OX387239.1, read as the reverse complement.
GACAGCACATTTATCCATGCATGGACGGGACGGGCCGGGGAGACGGACGCAGCCAAGCTTCTTGGCACGAGCACGACATGTCCCGTGTCTTATTGTAAGGCACGTACGTCGTACGAGTACTACGCAAACGATATTGTACACGATGTAGTATAGTATACGTGGACAGGAAATTTCTGTCAAATAAAATAGACGATGTATACGAAAGGCACCGTTGGAAGGCAGAGGCTACAAGATATTCCTACTCGATCTAAACCGCTAAAGGACATATGAGGTTGTATGTATATTTTTTCTGTGTGGAAAAAGTGACACCTGATCTTGTCAATCCTGAGAAAGCGATTGTTCATGAAATGGGCACTGCCCATTCACTTCTACAGTTCTACTCATAAAACCAAGCTTTATAGTATATGATACGTTTTTTAAAATAAAACATTCCAACTTTAGAAAGGAGGGACATTCCTGCGACTCCTTTAATGCTTTCCAACAAAGAGAAAATTGCAATCTTCCCGGTAATCCCTACTGAAAACATCAAGGGTCAACCCTTTTATTACAGAAAAAATGCAAGTAAATCACTCACCACCTATTCAAGCAACCATACAAGTTGTGGCTGAGCTTTTAATCGCCATGCGAAGGGAGAAGGTTTGGTGGTGAATTATACTAAGAATTAACCAATCATTGGGGGTAGTGGTGTAACTGTGAGAGGAAAATGACCAAAGTAGCCGTTGCTCATTCCTACCATTTTGTAGCAAGCATATGAGGGACCGCACTGAATAGCAACTGTTAAATGTTATGATTGTTACTATACTTTGTTTTTTTTGAAAATTATTACTGTACTTTGTTAGTGATCTCAACATATCACAATGGTTTGTTTTTACACCCATTTTTTCTTTATTCAAGGTATTATCATGTCTGCACAGGCTAATACTCTCCGTACTTTAATTTCTTGTGGCCGTTATGTCTATTAAGTGTGAGTATACCACGAAGATGATTTCATAATATTTTGCATGAGTTCTCATTGATTTTTCTCTCCTCGATATATTATGATTCGGTGTATTTGCATAAACTGACTCTGTTTGGCAGATACTGAGCTGAGTTGTGCGGCAAATTCGTGTTGATTTGTACGATAAATTTATTCTGAGAGAGAAATATTGCATAAAAAGCTGAGAAAAAACAAGCCGAACACTCTGTTGCCCATAGTTTCTTGTGGGGCGTAGTGTCTATTAATAAGTGTGGGAGGATAGATACATGATGATGATTCCAACATTTATATCCACATAAGTTGTTGATGATTTTCTTTTTTTGTTACAAATAGTAATTATAGAATTGTACTCAATATTTCTAAAGTGACTTGTTTATATACATTTATCGTTTGTTCTTAATTATTGTATTGTGACTTATCATATCTGCACGCTCTAGCTAATGTTGCAGGTATTTTCTTGTGGGAGATGCATTTGCAACAAGTGGGAAGTATTACATAGATGATTTTCAGATGTACCCTTGTACCTTTTTTGGAACTCATGTAGTCATGTGCACACCGTTTCTCTCTCTTTTTCAGAACAGCAACATGTTGTCTTTGTACTGATGTTATTGGTTGTTGCCTTGTTGGTATGCCCAACCATCACACAATTGGTACAACTTAGCCTGAGTTACTTTCCCTTTATAGTTTTACGATGTTAATGGGTATAGAAAACTAGTAAAGCATCCACTTGCTTATGAATTCCAGCTCGTTACGATAGGCAAAGCTTTTGTTCTGGCCCTAGAAAAATGCGTATACACTCGACCACGCACGATATAAACTATAGTAGAATGCATAAGTGGTAATAGCAGCACACAACCATTTTCATACACCCATATTTATCAATGATGGCCAGTAGTAAAGCGGAATATATACGTTTAGTGACCAAACTACACGCACACAATTTTGTTTCTGCTAATTAATAGTATACCATGATACTTACCATTCACATACTATGAGCCAACGACGGTTGGAGATGATATTTTGGTCGTTTGGTATGCCGAACAACCCCACAATTTTGGTGCAGATTGTTAGCCCGTGTTTTACTTTCTCGTTATAGTATTTCACCATGTTATTGGGTATAGAAAAAGCATCCACTTGCTTCCGAATCCTAGCCTAGGGTCACTAACTCACTATAGTATATGAAGTAGAAGCTTTCGTTGTCGCTTGAAAATGCTTACACACTCGACCGAGCATTAGACTATTGTAGCATGCGTACATGGTAACAGCAACGGGGCTGTCCATTTCATGTACCCGCAAATGTTGCAATATCAACGGTGACCACCGAACCGAAAACAGTAGTCACTGGCACCTTTTTTTTTAACGAACTGATACTATCTTTTGGATGATCATGGGACTCTGTTATGTCCCACTTGGCCAAGATCGAATGCGTGGTCGAAATATGACCACATGCTCTTGAAAAATCAGGTGGTGAAGTAAAGGGGAACGTTAATTACCTTCCTAGCTAAGTTTAATTTGCCTTTAGTACTACACTATTCCAGCACCATAGTATGTTGTAGGGCGCACAAGCCGTGGAAAAAATGAACACGCACCACATGCGCGCGTCATGCGTGTGCCCCGCACGCACAACTGCATCTGCATTGCAAGATGCTTTCACTTTAAATTGTCAGGTCATTCCCTGTCCCTCCCGGAAATAGAAAATAGTATACCCGAGGGGGAAGAGCGCACTGCGCACGTATGAGTAATTGAGTATACGCGTGCAGTATTGTCTCGTAGTGGCAAGGGAGGCGGCGACCGCTGTCGGGGCCATGCCTCTCTGGTACGGGCCAGCAGCTCACATAAGCCATCGCTGTCGCGCCGGAGGACCAGTGGGTTCGTGTGCAGGTGCAGCGCACATGTTTCTGCAGTCTGTGCACCAGACCACCAGTGCTCGCGTCCTCGTCGTCGTCGACCACCTCCGGACTCCGAAAGCAGCAGGCTGGAGCGATCACTGTTGGGCCGAGGCGGCGGCCGTTGCATGTCACCTTCGTTCGTGCTCGATCCAATACCATTTCCGCCGTGCGCACCTGCCTTAATTTGCCTGCGCGCTGTCACCTGCTTTTTTTTTTTGACTTGTTCAAATGTGGCAACAAGGCCAGCCAGCCGAAGGGCAAGGAGGCCTTGCGATATGGCCTGCATGCGAATCATGTGCCATGAGCGAAAAGTTTGGGTTTGGGTCCCAGCTAGAGCTAGGCTAGCTCCCCAGCACCAGCAGCGGCGGAGAGCCTCAGGTGGTGATCGATCGACCATGCACGCGGCACAGCTAGCTAGCTACAGCGACGACTCGGCGTCGGCCGCTACAGCTCGGCCTCGTCGCTGCTCTCCCGTTGCACGTCGCCGTGCACACCTTTATTTCGTCGACGACGACCACCGTAGTACCCCCGGGCCCCGGGCCTCCACTTGCGCTGCGCTCGTCGTCGACGATCGGGCCACCGTACCGTGCTGCATGCTACGCGTACCACCACCAGCAGAGCACACAACACAACCGACCAAGCTTTTCGTTTGTTTTTTGCGCAGCTCACTTTTGTCACTATGTGTGGTTTCTCCGGGTTCTTTCGGCCGTTCGTGCGAGCTCGGGACTGACTTTGCCCTGCGATAATTAAGCTCCTCATGGAGTGGTAACCTGAGGTGTTGACATCAATTTTGAGTTATCAGATCCACATCTCTACAGAAAACTGCCAATTGAGGGCGACTTGTGAAATTTAGTATCACGCCCAACTTTTAAAATTCTGACTGCTGTCATAATTTTTATGACTTTCACTTTTAGAAATATGACAAAAAATCATAAATGTAGATTTTTTTCCTAAAAATACTTCTATAATACAAATAATGGTGTATTTTAACTTTTAAAATTCTGACTGGCATAATTTTTAAGATTTCACTTTTAGAAATATGAAAAAAACATAAATGTAGGATTAGTCCTAAAAAATACTTCCATGGTTAAAAAAATTGTTGTATTTTACATCATACTCCATCCTTTATTTTTATATAAGACACACCCACATCAAGATTCCAACTGTGCAATTTTTGACCAATAACTTGCTATCATAAGTTTATAATCATAAATAATATAACATAAAACAAATAAATGATCAAAGTATTATTTGAAAGATCGTGCCGAGTTATAGCATGCCATGTAAACATACTGGGAATAGATGGAGGGAGTATATGGCGAAAGTAAATAATATTTGAGACCGTGACACGGAATATGGTTGAAGGCATCCATCCATTTTTTTAGATGCACGTGGTGCCAATGCCAATACCACCCACCCAATCTGTATGATCTTTGCAGATGCGTAGCCAGCAACGTCGCCTTCACGGCCATCAACCATGCATGCCTAAAAAATAAAAATGGATGGTCCATTGCGCTAGTTGCGTCCCCTCTACTCCATGAGCTATATATATCGTCGAGTTCGACAGGGCTAGCGTCTCTCCATGGGAAGTAGTTGCTTCATATGCTAGACCAACGTACCTCTAGCGGTCTAGCTCTTCCTCCCTTCACGGCCGGTTTCTCTCTTTTTTTCTTATTACCTTCAAGGATAGTAAAAACTAAAAATCACACATCGATTAGCTTTTGATTAGCAATGACATAGGACCTCCTATATATCCGGTCCGTGTCGTTTCAGACTGAACAATTAGCTTGCTTCTAGTTCAAAACTCCCATCGAAAACGTCATATATATCATCGACCGGAGGAAGTATAAGTCAGCACGAAAAAATAAAATTAAACAGTATATTTTGTTTATTTGTTCCCCCAATCTAATCACGGCATTTGTCCATGATATAGTCGTGCGCCCCTAATCTGCAACTTGAATAATTTTTTTGATTTAGAGTAATATCCTTTGGTGCCTTCAGATAAAGCTAATCAATCATTCAATCAAAGCCTCTGTACTTTTCGCAAGCAGCGACTAATCCAAGACACGCCAAAGTCAAAGTCCGGTCAACAAAACAAAAAGGGCATTTTTATTGCTGTTTTTTAATCTGATATAAAGAGCCATGAGATTAACAAATCGATTAGCGTGACATTCGAGGCCGTACGGCATCCAAGAGAAGAGACAAAAAAAAGGTTCACACGAAATCCACCCATGAAGTTTAGTTGTTCAAGGAACAGCATGCTGCTGAGAGCGCGTTCTCTTTATTATACTGTATTATAGGAAATACAAAAAGAAACTTGAATGTACCGTACTTGATTCTGATAATACTAGTATGGTGTACTACGCTACTAAGAGTATCTAATTTGAATAGACATGCATGCTCTGGAAAGGCAGACACGATTTGTGATAAAATTGATCTAACTAAGACAATGATTATATACTAAAATAAAGCGTTATGGTATTTACACTATACGAGAACATAGAAACAAAAGGCACCCTCCGGTTGTTTATTCAGTTAATTTGTTATAAGTCGAAGTTCTCTGACTTTGGCCTTGTTTAGATGGCAATTTTTTTTTGCCAAAAATTTGCTACATTTTGAACTCTCTCCACCACATCACATTAAATACACACAAAAAAAAAACATATGTTTGGAGTAGTAAATGTAGGTAAAAAATAATAACCACATAGTTCTGTTGTACATCACGAGCCGAATCTTTTGAGCCTAATTGCCCCATGGCAGCATAATATTTACCACAAACAAACGAAACGTGCTACATGAGTTTTTTTAGAAACGAGTGCTACAGGAGTTGGAAAAGTTACTTTTGCTAGTTTTTTACCAACTAAATAAGGTCTTTGACAAAATTTATAGAAAATACGCAAATATCTAAACTTTGTCAAAGAAGCACGTCTAACAAAACACATCAGCATCATCCTGTCTGACAGAATGTATAGAAAATACGCAAAAAAAAATCCAGTTGGCTGACAAAGCATCAGCATCATCCTGTCGCTGGTCCCAACTGATGATACTGTGAATGCCTGCGTAGGACGTTGGCCTGCCTGCCACTGCCAGCCGTTGGTCAAATCCACGCGAGTATACATGAGCTCGACGCGTTCCCTAAAATAAACAGAAGCGCCACAAAGTTTTTTAAATTTGTCAACCACAAAGTTTTTTCCCCCGTGGTAGCTAGGACTACGCGGACACACCTACACACGGCCTGTGGCGCGCGCGCGCCTTTCTTTCGGTTATCCATCCATTTCAGTCAACCTCTCCATGATCCTGTTTCTCAACCTCGATCTTTCTCAACCATCAGCACAGCTCAGCTCTGCAACAAAGCCAACAACCCTAGCTGTGTTGTGGTATAGTAATGTGTAAAAAAACACATGCGTGTAACATGCTGGCAAGTTAGGGCATGTATGTGTCTATGACTCACTCGGAGTGGATCGTCCAATACTCGTCATGTTCGTCCGTCTTAGACCAACTCCAACAGTTTCTCTGAAACCATCTGGCTAGCTAAATTTTTAGAAAAACCTCAGAAGCTGTCATCCAACAGCCTCGCTACCTTGGGCAACTCGGTATCCCACTCGCAATAACCACCTCCTTGCTTGCGAAAGATGACGAGGGGAGGCCGCTCGTCAAACCCCTGCCCACACTCCGCGAATCCTGCCCCGCGCAGGAAGCAACGCCTGCACTCCCCTCCGCTTCCCGCGAGAGCAAGAACCAGGAGCGCCGCCATGAGCAAGCGCCGCGACGTCGGGGGTGGAATCGGCGGTCGAGGTGGCACCGAAGGCTGCAGCGGGACGGAATCACGGCGACAGTGGTGAATCGACAGTTGAGCTTGCAAATCGACAGCCCAGGTGTCGAATCAATGGTCAAGGTGGCACTCGAGGCTACGATGGGGAAAACCGGCGGCAGCAGCAGCTAGTCGATGGCCGAGGTGACTAATCGACGGTGGAGGCGACGTTGTAGGCTGCGACAGTGCTGCTAGGAGTCCATGTCACGACACACTCTGCTCCATCCTCAGTCCTCCTACCCAGGCGGCTGGCTCATAGGGCTGGGCACATGCGCACCTCCGCCGCGCGGCCACTAGCAGGGAGGGGCGTCGGGCGGCTGAGCGCTCTGCTACTACCACACACTAGCTCTGATTCCCGGTCGCATGTGCCTCCGTCGTCGTCGTGCTGTTCGCACGGGGCTCGCGCATGAGGTTGTTGTACATGGCTGAGGTTGGGAGGCCCGCGCCGTCGCCCTGGGTGGTGCCTCTCAGTGGCAGCAGCGGCAGGCTGCTCTGCTTCCCATGGACGGGGAGCAGAAGAAGGCAAGAAGCAGGCCATGGACGGGGAGTGGGAGAAGGGAGAAGAAGGAGTGGGTAAGGTTGTGGGGCCCATGCGTTAGTGAGATGAAGAGAGGGGGAGAGATGAGAGTTGGATACGAAGACCGGAGTTTTTACTAGTCTGTTGGAATGCGATCAAATATAAAGAGAAGGTCTTAGCTAAATGGCTAGCTAAATGTGAATACAGCGAGTAAAATTTAACTAGTCTGTTGGAGTTGCTCTTATCAACCATCAGTCGGCAGTACATTTTTCTCGGAATAAATCAGTCAACGGTACTTTTCTCTCGAAACAAATCACCATCGGTCACCAACCACTAGTGTGACGCCCCAGGTCTTTAATTAGCCGTAATAGCCGGTCAAATGGTCAACAGTGGTCAAACCACGGTCAACCTGGGCCCTCACCTCGAAAAAAACTCACTAACCCACCCTAGTGACCCTAATTGACTAGTAAACACACTTGTGGGGCCAACCCATGGTCAAAGGATGGTCAAGCCCCTTTGCCACTCTAGTGTCCCCAGGTGTCTGCCGAAACTTTTGCCGCGTTCTCCAAAATTCACCTAAACACTTAAAATTCTATCTTTATGAAAGTTGTACATCTTGATGAGGGACACAACTTTCATGTAGATTGGCATTTCAAATTTTGAGAGGAAAAGCTTGAAAAATCAACTGCAAGGCAAATTTCACTGTTTGCAAAACCCTGCTGACATTCAAAGTTGGCATTCAAATAACTTTCAATCTGGGCAGAAAAACCCTATATAGCTTTGGTAGAAAATGTTGTTGGTAGCTAGATCTACAACTTTGGTATTCAACACTTGGTCGACTTCTATGCAAAAATTTAGAGTTTTTCATTTTCTAAGTTGACACCAGTGAAACACAGGGAGCCAGAGCGCCGCTCGCCGCGACGTCGCGCGCCCCGCGCCGCCCGCCGCCGGCCGCGCGCGCGCCGACTCCGGAGTCCGCGCCACCGCTCCGCCCGAGGCCGCACCGCCCGAGGCCGCACCGCCCGAGGCGCGCCCCGTCCCGAGATCCCGCGCCCCAATGCGCCCCGCCCGAGACGCCCCGAGGTCAGCGCCGCCGTTCTGGCTACCACCAAATCAAGATTCGACCTTGCGATATTACTAAAACCGCTTTTTCCACTCATTATGGTCTTTACGAGTTCTTGGTAATGTCTTTCGGACTCACTAATGCCCCCGCCTACTTCATGTACCTCATGAACTCTGTGTTCATGATGGAGCTCGATAAATTTGTCGTGGTCTTTATCAATGATATTCTCATCTATTCCAAAAGCGAGAAAGAACACGCCAAACATCTCCGAGTTGTCCTTCAGCGTTTGCGAGATCATAAGCTTTATGCTAAGTTCTCCAAATGCGAATTCTGGTTGAAAAGTGTGAAATTCTTAGGGCACACCATTTCCCACGATGGTGTCTCCGTAGATCCTAGCAACGTTCAAGAGGTGATGGATTGCAAACCACCCAAGTCCGTGCATCAAATCCGCAGTTTCCTAGGATTGGCGGGATACTACCGTCGATTCATTCCCAACTTTTCCAGAATCGCAAAACCCATGACCGAATTACTCAAGAAAGGAGTGAAATTCGTGTGGAGCGAAGCATGTGAGAAAGCTTTCCACACCCTAAGGCAACATCTAACTTCAGCCCCAGTGCTAGTACAACCCGATAATTCCAAACCGTTTGAAGTTTTCTGTGACGCATCAGGCACGGGTCTCGGCTGTGTCCTTATGCAAGAAGGCCGAGTCATTGCCTATGCTTCACGGGCACTCCGACCCCATGAGCTCAATTATCCTACCCATGATCTTGAGTTAACTGTTGTTGTCCATGCCCTCAAGATATGGAGACATTATCTAATGGGAAATCGTTGCAATATCTTCACCGATCACAAGAGCCTCAAGTACATCTTCACCCAGTCAGAATTGAACATGAGACAGAGAAGATGGCTTGAGTTGATTAAGGATTATGATCTCGAAGTGCACTATCATCCCGACAAAGCAAATGTTGTTGCGGATGCTCTTAGCCGCAAAGATCATTGCAACCACCTAGAGTTGGAGCCAGTCAGTGAACCATTGTGTCAGGAAATGAGGAGGCTCAACTTAGAAGTGGTATCGCAGGGAATTCTTTATGCCTTGACGGCAGAGTCCGATCTTTATGACAAGATTGTCACTGCCCAGCGCAATGATGTAGATATTCAAACCATCGGGCAGAAACTAGCAGAGGGAGACCCCAAGTACACTTGTTTCCAGAAGGATCACCAGGATGTGGTCTGGTTTGGGAAACGCCTAGTGGTCCCCGTTGACCCAGAAGTTAAGAAAATCATCCTAGATGAAGCTCACAGGTCCAAATTCTCTATTCATCCCGGTAGTACCAAAATGTACCAAGATCTGAAACAGAACTTTTGGTGGTCCAATATGAAGGTGGATGTAGCCAAGTATGTAGCCGAGTGCGATACTTGCCACCGGATGAAAGCAAGTCATTTGAAATCGGCAGGTGTACTCCAACCCCTGTCAATACCTATGTGGAAGTGGGATGATATTAGTATGGATTTCATTGTGGGTTTACCCCTAACAGCTAGAAAGAAAGACTCTATTAGGGTAATTGTGGATAGACTCACCAAGACCGCTCACTTCATTGCTGTACACACCACTTACTCCGTACAACAATATGCAGAGTTGTATGTGGACCACATAGTTCGTCTGCATGGAATCCTAAAGACTATAATCTCTGATAGAGGAACTCAGTTTGTAGCTCGTTTTTGGGAACAGTTGCATGAGCGTTTGGTAACCCAGCTGATCCGCAGTTCCAGTTATCATCCGCAGACCGATGGTCAGACGGAGAGGATAAATCAGGTTTTAGAAGACATGTTGAGAGCAAGCATCTTGCACTTTGACAAGAGTTGGGACAAGTGTTTGTCCTTGGCAGAGTTCTCCTACAATAACAGCTATCAAGCCGGTTTGAAAAGGGCACTGTTCGATGCTCTATACGGACGTAGATGCCGCACTCCGCTGAATTGGTCAGAGACCGGAGAGAGAACACTCTTTGGACCAGAATTAGTTAAAGAGGCCGAAGAAAGGGTGCAAGTGATAAGGGAGAATTTGAAGATGGCACAGATGAGGCAAAAGAGTTACCATGACAAGGGAACCGCACCTCGACACTTTGAAGTGGGAGATTATGTTTATTTGAAGGTGTCCCCCACCAAAGGTGTGCAAAGGTTCGGAGTCAAGGGAAAGTTAGCCCCGCGCTACATTGGACCATATGAGGTTATAGAAGCATGTGGACCCGTGGCTTACCGTATCCAATTGCCAGAACGGTTTTCCGCAGTGCACAATGTGTTCCATGTAACTCAATTGAAGAAGGGAATGCCTGTGCCGGAGAATGAGATCATCGCGGAAGCAAATGCTTGGATTGAGCCGGATTTCTCGCTCATCGAGCACCCATTGAAAGTACTAGACCAAAAAGAGCGAAAGACCCGAAGGCAGACCGTGCGAATGTACAAGATCCAATGGAGTCATCACACGGAGGAAGAAGCAACGTGGGAGACGGAGGACTATCTTAACACTAAGTATCCAGGCTTCCTACAATCTCGAAACCGTGAGTCTTTCCCCCCATCTCTTCGTTATCAAATCGAATCTCGGGACGAGATTCCGCTTAAGGGGGGTAGGCTGTGACGCCCCAGGTTTTTAATTAGCCATAATAGTCGGTCAAATGGTCAACAGTGGTCAAACCACGGTCAACCTGGGCCTCACCTCGAAAAAACTCACTAACCCACCCTAGTGACCCTAATTGACTAGTAAACACACTTGTGGGGCCAACCCATGGTCAAAGGATGGTCAAGCCCCCTTGCCACTCTAGTGTCCCAGGTGTCTGCCGGAACTTTTGCCGCGTTCTCCAAAATTCACCTAAACACTTAAAATTCTACCTTTATGAAAGTTGTGCATCTTGATGAGGGCTACAACTTTCATGTAGATTGGCATTTCAAATTTTGAGGGGAAAAGCTTGAAAAATCAACTGCAAGGCAAATTTCACTGTTTGCAAAACCCTGCTGACATTCAAAGTTGGCATTCAAATAACTTTCAATCTGGGCAGAAAAACCCTATATAGCTTTTGTAGAAAATGTTGTTGGTAGCTAGATCTACAACTTTGGTATTCAACACTTGGTCGACTTCTATGCAAAAATTTAGAGTTTTTCATTTTCTAAGTTGACACCAGTGAAACACAAGGAGCCAGAGCGCCGCTCGCCGCGACGTCGCGCGCCCCCACGCGCCCGCCCGCCGCCGCCGCGCGCCGCCGACTCCGCGTCCGCGCCACCGCTCTCGCCCGAGGCCGCACCGCCCGAGGCGCGCCCCGTCCCGAGATCCCGCGCCCCAATGCGCCCCGCCCGAGACGCCCCGAGGTCGGCGCGCCGTACGCGCGCGCACGCCGCGGACCGGCGGTCCGTCGGCGGGGTCGCCGCCGTACGCGTGAGCCCCCCGAGCCGCCGTAGCACCCGCAAGCATCTCCGCCGTCACCCACTCGTCACCCTAGACGCGATGAGACTCATATAAAACCGCCCGTCGCCTTCCGCGCGCCGGCCCGAGCCGCCCGCCGCCATTGCCGCCGCCGCCCCGGTCCGGAGCTCGCCGCCCATGCTCGCGGCCGTCCGGTCCGCCCGATAGCTTCACTAGCCACTAGTGAAGCTCACGCGTTCGCTTGTTTGCCCGCATTTCGTCTCCACGCCGTCTTTCACCGAGCCGTCGCGGCCACCGCCGCCGCCGCCGCCGAACCTCGCCGCCGCCAACTCCCCCCCTCCACTCCCGGTCCCCTACCGCTCCTAGGTGAGCACGTGGTCCCCCCGAGCCGCTTGCCGGCCGGCGCCGCCGCCGGCTCGCCGGCGATTGGCCGTGCCCGTGCCGCCCGGCCGGCCAGGGACCCGATTGCTTTGATTTCAATAGTTCTAGGGTGCATCGCGTAAATTCCAGGGCTTGGTTGTAAAGATCCTTATCTAAGTTTTCTTGCAGTTTAGTCCAGCACCTTAGAAAATTCCTAGAAATTCGTAGAAAAATCAGAAAAATACCAAACCAATTTTGTTGGGTTCAGGAAGATAAACCCCATCACTTTTGTTATTTGCACATGGCTGGATTCTGAATAGTTTTAGCATGAAAAATACAAATGCAAAAAACCTAGATCTGGCATAACTTGAAATCCATAACTCCTCTGTGTCCAAATTTTGGATATGTTGTGTGATAGGTCATTACTAGATGCTGTGCCAAAACATGCACAAAGTTATGCAGTATATCTGGTTAAATAAATTGTTTTCCATTCTTGCAGAAACTGCCTAGATGATTTTTCTTGCTAAATGTATTTATGTTTTTTAGCTCAACTTGTGCACACTGTCTTGTAATGTTAAAATTCACATCTTGTGAATTAATCATGATTTTTGGCGTGCCAGAAATATTTATTCTTTAATTATGCATGTTTTCCTATGTAAATTAATGATCCAAGATCAGTAGAGTTCCTAGGTGAATATGCTGGTTTTTTAGGCTTGTTTAGGACCGGAGAGCATGCATGAGAAAGTTTGGATCATTTTGATGCTTATTTATTTTTTTATGCATTTAAATGGAATCACTAGCTAGCCTTTGTTATTTTCCATAATATTTAATTTCCTAGCATCCAACACTTACATGTGGGTCCAATGGACCAGGATAGATGCTAGTATGCTTAAGAAACACTCCTTTAATTGTTGGTAATTTATTTGCTTAATAGAAAGCTTAAAAGCCCTTTTAATATTAAAGAGAAATTAAATAAAGAAAAGCCCTTATTTAATTCTTTTTCCTTTTTGAAAGTATTTCCTAATTTAATTAAAGGGTAATTAATTACCATTGCTGATCCGAAAGTAATTCATAAATAAAAATATTATTTATACCCTTGCTTGTGAAATTAAAAAGAGTTAAAGCCTTCACATGAAATAACAAGTATAATAAAAACCTTTATTCAAATGTTCAATAAAAGGATCACCCATGTACAACCAATAACCTTCCTAAAAGAGAAACACTATCTAGATGCTTGTTAAGGTGAATATGACCAACCAAGAGTTGGATAAGACAACAACCTATCACATCACCTGAACTTGCATTGCATTCCGTGTAGATCTTCCGGACGGAGATTACTCCCTTGTCCCGGAAAACGAGGAAGGAGGAGCGGAAGCTTCACTGCAGTACGTGGAAGTGCTCGACACCGAGGGTGCCCAAGCTAACTTAACTGACGAAGGCAAGCTCCGGTGCATCTAACCTAGTTTTAAAATTCTTTATTCAATTATCTATGAATGATTGTGCATTTACGTTCCGGAGTTGAAGGAAACCCTAGATGCATGATCCATAGGTACCTTTGTCCTTACTAGTATGATAAGTCGATAGCTGCTAAGCTATAGGACCGTTACAAGTCGAGTGATGACCTCACTCGCGAGAAATAGGTTCCTAGATAGGAATCATAATATATCCTAAATGGATTGCTCATGTGGTAAGAGCATGGGATCTGGGCTCCGGTCCAGTGGTTATGTGGGTTAAGTTTTTGAACGTACTAAGCACATGTCGGGTATGGGACCGGTAAGCCTAGTACCCTAATGAGACGGCTAGGGATGGAACTGTCACTACTCTTGGGATTCGCTCTCACGGCATGCTACGGTGGTGTATGGTGATTCTGGGTGCACTGGGTGGGACATGCCAGATAGCCTGCACCAAAGACTGTGGCCTTTCATCCCGACCCGGGGATTTCTGGGAACGGCCTGGGACAATTGTACCTTGGTGGACAGCCTACCGTGTGTTTGGGTCTACCTTGCAAGGTTTTAATCAATCGATTGTCGGCCTCTCACCGTTATCTAAGACTACTTACTCCACTAGTCATGAGCCCTAATGATGGAAGTTGATGAACTTTATGCTTGATTAATTGTATTGTACAACTTTGCTTGTACTAGTTGGCTAATGTAGTAAAGATTTAACCTACTAGAACTTGTGCTAAAATCTTGAAAGTAAGGACCTACTCTTTGTTACTTTTTAGCAAAAGCAACCCAGTAGCCAAAAAGCCTTTCATGGTCTAGAATTGGTGAAGTAGTTATCACCGACAGGTAAGACTTGCTGAGTATTAGTATACTCAGCCTTGTTATAATGTGTTGATCCAGGTAATGCCTTCAATGATGTGTGGCCCGGAGAGATCCCGCCCGGCTGGGAGCTGGAGTGGGTGGAGGACGACTACTGAAAGCATCATGGATGGCCTCCCGTGGTGTCTTCGCTTCCGTTAGTTTATTTTCGCTGCTTTCGAAAACTCTGAACTATCTCAGTATGGCAAAAACTATGGTTTGTAATAATTAAATCCTTCAGGGTACGAATTTGGATATTAATGTTGTTGTATCTCTGGACTCGCCTTCAAGTGAGTTTTAATGCATATATTCGATCTTTGTTGCTTTTCAAGTGATTTACCGGGCGTTAACCCGGCAACTAACGACAGGATGATACTTTATTATTGCTTAATGACCAAAGTGGATCGGTCTTAGGCGATAGTACGGTATTTTCCTGGGCGGGTTGTCACAATTGGTATCAGAGCTTATATGCACCAGAGATTAATTAATAAACCTTAATCAAATGGTTTTTGAATAAAATATGCCAAGATTGTCTGATTTTCCAAAATACGTTGGTCTGCTAAGGATAAACTAGACCGAGAGGCCCTAGAGGGAATTTTGGGTTCTTTCAGGTGGCTTAATTAACTTATGGTTTATTTTGCTAACTCCCAGCACATTACTTTATGTCAGACTTACTTTCTTGCACAACCAAACTAGGAGCCACGTGTTTTATACGTGTGCTGTTCCGCATCACGGGAATTGCGAGGGTTGATGGAGTGATCCTTTCCACGGATCCCATCTTCGCGTCTGTTTACGAGTTGTGTGTCGCCACGTGTCTCATACGTGTGCATTCTGCATGTCGCTCATGCGAGGCAAGGATACACTCCATTCAAACAGAGGGTGTCCGAGGTTGGACGCTGTCCATGCAGCGGCTTAACGCATGGATGTCGTTTCTATAGTGAACGGTAATGTATGTGGACGCTTTCGTGACGTTCTGGCACAAGAGGTTCGTTTTCTGCAGGTACATAACAGCGCTTCGTTAGTCGTTAAGCAAGTACCGTATAGCTCTCGACTAGATATTATAGGGAGAGACGATTAAAAGCCTTGCCACCGGCACTAACTTCGATTTTTGGCTTGATTGCCATGTGAGGTCGAATAGGACGTCTTGAATGCATGTTAAAAATCGAAACAACTAAAATGGACCCAAAAAACAAAATTCCATATGTTCTCTAAGGAAGATTATGCTAGTGTGTGCTTTTTATAAACTAGAGTACCTCTCATACCTAGCCGTCATGCTGCCGAAATTCTGAAAAAGTTGTTACTTTGTGATAGGTTAATTCAACCAAATTGTTAAAAACAAGTGCTCCTTAACTAGTTATCTTGTAATAGCAAGTCTCAATCCTAGTTCTTTTTGGGTTGGTTTACACTTTCCTAGGCACATCCAGGTTCAGGACCATCCACCTTGTTCCTTGTTAGATGCTCAATCTTAAAATTTAATTAAGTGTTAAGGGAATTGTCGTATGGACCTCCCTGGGCCCACTACCTCGGTGGGTACCAGGACCGACTACTCGGTGGGCCCCTGGGACTACCCGGCTTGCGCTGCACGGCATCTGAAGGCGTGGAGCACAAGGACTACACAGGAGTAGTACTCGGTTAGGAAGCTGTGCATGTTCCGCACTGTACAGAGGACTCCTAGACGTACTCGACTAGTACTCTCTTCCTACTCCGACTTGTAACCCCGCCTCCCGACTATATAAGGCGAGGCGGGGACCGATCCCCTCATCCAATCTCATCTCATACAACCCACGGCGCACTATTGCACCATCTTGTAATCGTGCCCTATCAATCCGAGCTACGCGGCATACAAGACGTAGGGTATTACGCACCTCGCGGCCGAACCTCGTCTAAATTGTGTGCCACGTGTCTCTTCCTTCGAGTTACCGATCTCGGCGAGTCACATTCATCTACTTCGGGTACTCCCCGTAGTAGGTTGCCGGTCTAAAACACCGACACCGGCGCGCCGGGTAGGGGCTCTCGCTCGAGATCACATGGCGAACTCGACGGCTTCCGTTCACATCAAGCCAACTGTCGCCTTCAACCGCGGCGACACCTTCGTCTTCGGCGCCTGGGTCTGCACTGCTGATGGCGCGGGCTCCTTCCAGCGCCGCCTGACCATGCAGCCCAACCCGAGGACAGGCCTCGTGACGCTTCCCGAGGTCGTCACAGGCGAACTCGCCGGCAAGTTCGGCGAAATTTCGCTCTTCGACCACCACGCTGACTTCGAGCTCGAGTCCGTCTCCAACTCGAACCCGACGTCGCCATGGGCCATCGCATGCGAGCCGGGCCGCTCGGCCATCGCGAGCGGTCCCTTCACCACGCCGGCGCTCCGCGCGTGGCCCTCGCGTCCTCAGCCGGGCCCGCACGGAGGCTCCTACTCCACGCCGGGCCGGCAAGGAGCCCGTATCCGAGTGCAACTCGGACTCCGACGCCGTCCCCGACCACGTCTCAGACTCCAGCCCTCTCTCCGAGTTCTACTCGAACCCGGATTACGAGTTCGACTTCGGGTCGGACCCTGAGGAGATCGAGTCCGAAGATGACCCCGATGAGCTTCCCTTGTCAGGGCCAGCCTCTGGGCTGGTTATAAGATCGACGCCGGCCGGAAGATACGTCTACTGGCCAGACCGCAAGCCAGCTGAACTGACAAAGGAGGACTCACGCTACGTCGCCTACATCGACTCACTACCGTTCCAGGAGGGAACACCACTAGCCCGGGCGACTCAAACACACCAACCGAGGTGGCACCCTGCGAGTCCGGCTTGGGTACCCCCGATCGCCAAGTCTTCATGGCGGCCGGCGACAACACCCCAGGACCCTCAAGCACGGCTGAAGACAGGTACCTGGAGGACATCTCCGCAGACGAGGCGTACGCCAATGCACTCGCGACGAGACCATCGCCAACGGGGACGCCCGACGCGAACGCAACGGAAGCGTAGCGAACGGCGCCGGCGGCTCAGAGACAACCTTCCCATCCGCAACCTTGCGAGGCTCTCGAGGCGGTCGAGAGCGAGTACACACCACCCCCGAGCGATTGCCTCATGTCGATCACGAGCGATCGCACGCCGTGCTCGGGGCATACGCGCCGGAGAGGTCATCGCCAAGCTCGGCCGAAGAAGCCTACTTCATGCGGGTCGACAACGAGTCGACCAACCTCTCCCGGCTAAGCCCCGCGACAACGAAGCTACTAGTCGCAGCGCCGATCCCGGTCCCAACCGTACTCGAGCTGACCTCCCGGGCCGATCCAAACCGCCGCCGCTCCAACGCCGGCGGACCTTCACGACAAGACCAAGGCAACCGAGAAGTCGTTCCCCCACCGTGCTCCGGCCGGTGGCGGCGGCAACGACCCTAACGGCGGCGGCCGCGACGGCGGCGGCTCCAACCACGGGGCCAACAGAAAGGCCGGAGGCCGCGGCGGCCGTGGCCACGCGCATAGCCACGCCTCGGTGCCTCTCATGGCGGGTACGATGCTCGCCGGAGGATCGAGGAGTTGCGGCGAAGAAGTCGACCACCGCCGCCGAGGGCGACGGCTTCCCCGCCTTCTCACCCCGGCTTCGCAACCCTCGCTCCTCCCCGACAAGTTCAAGCCTTTGGGGATCACTAAGTACGACGCGAAGCGAGGATCCCATCCGGTGGCTCCGATGCTACGCCCTCTCCATCGAGAACGGCGGCGGCAACGGCGACACCAAGTGCCTCTACTTCCCCTTCTGTCTGGACCAAGCTCCACTCACGTGGCTCGAGTCGCTGGACAAGCACTCGATCGACAAGTGGGACCAGCTGAAGGAGCAGTTCACGAGCAACTTCGCGGGCGCCATGGGCCGCTCGGGTACTCGCATGGACCTTGCCATGATCAAGCAGGAACAAGGCGAGACCCTCCGCAAGTACATGCGCCGCTTCTTCGATAAGCGTGCCACCGTCGTCGACGTCACCGACAAGGAGGTCATCGACCTCTTCCAGGACGGCCTCTACCATCGCCGCACCTTCGAGGACTTCGGTCGTCGCCGCCCCCGAGTCCATTCCCCACCTCAAGGACATGATCACGTCCTGGGCGGATGAAGAGGACAAGGCCAACGCTAAGTACGACGCCATCCGCGGCAAGTCTAAGCAGAACCAGGGCGGCGGCGGCGCAGCAATGCAAACCAAGGCGCCGCAACAACAACAACAACAACAACAACAACAACAACAACAACAACAACTACTCGGGTTCCAACCGCAAGCGCAAGCCGTACAACACCGTCGCGGCTATCCGGCGCCCTCCGAAAGGGAACTCGAAGAAGAATTCGGCGGGTTCAAGGACCTGCTGAAGGAGAAGTGCCCGTGGCATCCAAACGGCAACCACACCACCGAGCAAGTGCTACCGGCTCGAGCACGCACTCAAGGATACGCCGGAGCCACCGCACCCTCACGACCAAAAGGGCAAGAAGAAGGACGGCGATGACAACGACTTCCAAGAACCCGAGAAGACCGTCAATGTCCTCTTCGGCGGACCGCCGGCGGGCGGGAGCGAAGGCTACCCGTCGTGAAGTGATGTCCATTGAACCGGCGGTCCCGACCCCTCTCGGGTGGTCGGAGGTACCCATCACCTTCTCCCGCGCGGACCAATGGACCAACTTCTCCGAACCGGGACGGTTCCCCCTCGTCCCGAAGCCAACGATGGCGGGTTCCAAGCTCAACAAGGTGCTCATCGACGGTGGAAGCGGGCTCAACGTCCTCTTCACCAAGACCTTGAAGAAGATGAACCTCGACGTCACCCCCATGCTCACCAAGAGCAGCACGCCCTTCTACGGCATCGTCCCGGGCAACGCGGCTATCCCACTGGGCTCGGTGGTGCGCCGCTTACCTTCGGGGCGTCTCGGGATAACTACCGCACCGAGTACATCAAGTTCGAGGTCGCGGATTTCGAGACTTCTTACCACGCCATCCTCGGCAGACCGGCCATCGCCAAGTTCATGGCGGTGCCCCACTACACCTACTTGGTACTCAAAATGCCAAGTCCAGCTGGCGTACTCTCCCTCCAAGGGGACTTGAAGATCTCCCCACGACCGCGATACGAGAGCCGTGGTGATCGCCTCCACGAACCAAGTACCCAATGCAATGATGGAGGTCTACGCCGCGTCGAAGAAGCTCGCTACGAGCGAACTCGACATCCCGCAGAAGTACCGACGGCACCAACAAGCCTCGGCCCACCGAGGAGGTACTCGTCGGGACGGTCGACCTCGGAACGGGCGACCCCGAAGCCAAGACCACCACCATCGGGCCGGCCTCGACCCCAAATAGGAAGACGCGCTCATCGGCTTCCTTCGGGCTAACCGCGACATCTTCGCGTGGAAGCCAGCGGACATGCCAGGAGTGCCCAGGGAGCTGATCGAGCACTGCCTCAACGTCGACCCAAAGGCCACCCCCAAGCGACAACACCTCCGACGCTTTGCCGACGACAGACGGGACGCCATCAAGAAGGAGCTCGCCAAGCTCCTAGCGGCCGGCTTCATTCGAGAAGTCTTCCATCCTGAGTGGCTTGCCAACCCCGTCCTCGTCCGCAAGAAGAACTCGAACGAGTGGAGGATGTGCGTCGACTACACGGACCTCAACAAGCACTGCCCCAAGGACCCCTTCGGGTTGCCGCGGATTGATCAAGTCATCGACTCCACGGCGGTCGCGACTCGCTTTCTGCTTCCTCGACCGCTACTCCGGTACCACCGGATCGCAATCAAGGAAGAAGACCAGGAGAAGACCGCGTTCATCACCCCGTTTGGCGCGTCTTGCTACACGACCATGTCATTCGGGTTGAAGAACGCCGGCGCTACCTATCAACGGGCCATCCAGGGCACTGCTTCAAGCGGCAACTCAACAAGAACGTCGAGGCCTACGTGGATGACGTGGTTGTCAAAACCAGGGACTCCAGTACCCTCATCGACGACCTCGAAGAGACCTTCGCATCGCTACGCGAGTACCGCTGGAAGCTCAACCCGAACAAGTGCGTCTTCGGCGTCCCTTCGGGCAAGCTACTCGGCTTCATCATCAGCCAGCGCGGCATCGAAGCCAACCCCGAGAAGATCTCCGCCATCACCAGCATGAAAGCTCCCACGAGCATCAAGGACGTCTAGAAGTTGACGGGGTGCATGGCGGCGCTGAACAGATTCATCTCGAGGCTAGGAGAACGGGGCCTCCCCTTCTTCAAACTACTCAAGTACCACGAGAAGTTCGTGTGGACTACAGAGGCGGACCAAGCCCTTGCCCAGCTCAAGGACTTCTTGTCGAAGCCTCCAATCCTCACGGCTCCTCACAAGGGCGAGCAGCTACTGCTCTACCTAGCTGCGACTACTCACGTGGTCAGTACTGCCATCGTCGTCGAGCGGCAGGAAGACGGCCACGCCTATCCGGTCCAGCGCCCGGTCTACTTCGTCGGCGAGGTTCTATCGAGTCCAAGGCTCGCTATCGGCCGTGCGAAGCTCCCGTACGCTCTACTCATCACCTCGCGGAAGCTACGACACTACTTCCGGGAGTACTCGGTCTCCGTCGTCACCGACTACCCGCTCGGCGACATCCCGAGGAACCAAGACGCCACCGGAAGAATCTCCAAGTAGGTCGTCGAGCTCGGCGCCCTCACCATCGACTTCAAGCCACGCACGGCCATCAAGTCGCAAGCACTAGTCGACTTCATGGCGAGTGGCGGGAGAACCGGCTACCTACTCCCACCGTGCGACCGAGCATTAGGTGATGTACTTTGATGGCTCACTCAACCTCGAGGGCGCGGGCGCGGGGGGTACTCCTCGATCTCTCCAACGGGCGAACAACTCAAGTACGTCCTGCAGATCTTCTGGAAGGTCTCAAACAACGAAGCCGAGTACGAAGCTCTTCTACATGGGCTCCGCCTCGCGGCTTCACTTGGCATCAAGCGGCTACTAGTCTACGGCGACTCCGCAGTGGTCATCAACCAAGTCAACAAGTCCTGGGACCGCAACAAGGAGAACATGGACGCCTACTGCCTAGAAGTCCGCAAGCTCGAGAACAAATTCTATGGTCTCGAGTTCCATCACATCGTCCGCGATAACAATGTTGCGGCGGACGTCCTCTCGAAGCTTGGATCCACCCGCGCCCAAGTACCCGCGGGCGTCTTCGTCCACGAGCTTCACGCGCCATCCATCCCGGAGCCGGCGCCACCGACCACCGTACCGGCGCCATCCACCAGTGGGCGAGGAGGTCATGATGATCGAAGTGGACTGGAGGCAACCCTTCATCGACTACCTCAGCGAGCAGAAGGTCCCGTCCGACAAAAACGCAGCCGAACAACTCGTCCGCCGCGCCAAGTCTTACGTCCTCGTCGGAGACAAACTCTACAAGCGGGGCGCATCTTCTGGAGTACTCATGAAGTGCGTTCCTCGCGAAGAAGGCAAGGACATCTTGGAGGAAATCCACAAGGGCGTCTGCGGCAACCACGCGTCTTCACGCACGCTGGTCAGCAAGGCCTTCCGGCGAGCCTTCTACGGCCCACGGCCACGGGCGATGCCGAAGAACTTGTCGAGAGGTGCCAAGGATGTCGGTTCTTCGCCAAGCGACAACACGTCCCGGCCTACAAGCTAGTCACCATACCACCAACCCGGCCCTTTGCCTGCCGGGGGCTCGACATGATTGGGCCACCGCCAACCGCGCCGGAGGATTCAACGAGGTGCCGGTGGCTATCGACAAGTTCACCAAGTGGATCGAGGTCAAGCCGGTCACATGCCCCAAGGGGCGACGAGTACTCGACTTCCGGATGAACTCGTACACCGCTATGGGCTACCCCACCGCATCATCACAGACCTGGGGTCCAACTTCAACAACCACCAGTTCTGGGAGTACTGCGAGAACAGCGGAATCGACGTCAGATACGTCTCAGTTGCCCATCCACGGGCCAACGGACAAGTCGAGCGCGCCAATGGGATGGTGCTCGACGCCCTCAAGAAGCGGCTACACGACGCTGCCAACTCCAAAGGGGGCAAGTGGATCAAGGAACTACCCAACGCACTGCGGGGGCCGCGGACTCAACCATCCAAGCCAACGGGGCAATCCCCCTACTTCTCCGGTCTACGGCTGCGAAGCCATCCTCCCCGCCGACGTCATATGGAACTCGCCGGCGGTGGAGCACTACGACGAAGGCGTCTCGGAAGACGACGGACGAGTCGATATCGACGACCTCGAAGAAGCTCGGCCGCGCCGCCCTCGTCCAATCGGCAAGGTACCCGGAGGGTATCCGACGCTACCACGATCGCAACATCAAGGAACGCTCCTTCAACGTTGGAGATCTTGTCCTCCGCCGTATCCGCAACACGGAAGGACTCCACAAGCTCGGCTCCCCACAGGGAAGGCCCCTTCACCGTGGCTAAGGTGACCGGCCGGGCTCCTACCGCCTCCAAACACCCGAAGGCGAAGAGGTCAACAACTCGTGGAACGTCGACCAACTCGTCGATTCTACGCCTAGTCTACACGACTACTCCGGGTTCAAGTCTACACGACTACATTAACACCCCCTTGCCGCAAGCGACCCTCCGGTCCTCGGCTCCAAGTCTCCGGACTACTCTCCTCCGGAGTCCGGCCCCGTGCGGCTACCTACGGACCACGGGCCGCGACGAGCGTCAAGGACTCTAGCAGCGGTCTACCAAGATACCACACTCCAAGATCCGGCCCGCTCGGCTACCTACGGATCCGCGATCCGGCCTACATGGCTACCTACGGATCACTCGGCGCAAGCGGCTACCCGCTCCCGGCGCCACTTAGGCATGTAAGCGGCCTCCGGTCCCGAGCGACTACTTGTAACTACGGCCCTGCCACCCGGGTGTACTTCTTCAGTAATAAAGCTTGATTGTTCATCAACTTGTTTACTGTTCTGCTCCCTACGACGGGACTACTAAGCCGAGTACTACTACTCGCACCTACTCCACAATGGGCGCTCCGCACTCTGAGATCGCGGTTACGAATACTTATTGATGGAAAATCTCATTTCACTGATACATGAATAGTTCATTACAACTGTTTCCTGTACAACTATGGCTACTAGCTACCTATGCAGGGCTACTGCAGGTTCAACTTTTCGGCTACCTGCTCCGCGATGGGAGCCATCTCGCTCCGAGCGGCTCGCGTCTTGCTCATCCGAGCAGTTGGCGGCTACCCCGCCGGCGACCACCTCCACCGGAGCCTTCGGGAAGTACGACTTCATGAAGGCCGCACTTGCTTCGGGATCGACTTGGCCATGTGCTTGACGTAGGCGGCCGGCCGGCTTGGCGCTTCTCGAAGTCGATCCGCCGCAGGGGCGATCTTGGGGCCGCCCGGTGTGGCACCGTAAGCCTCGCGATCGGGAGAGCGACCTCTTCAAGGTCCTTCCCGACCGGGCCGGAGCGCCTCGCAATCTTCATTCAACTTCGCAAAGATTTGTAGCAAGCGCTGACGAGATCTCCGTCGCAGGCAATCCGCGGCTCCATGTGCTTCTCGCACTCGAAGGCGAGCTCCTTGTAGTCGAGCTCAAGTACCTGGCGGGCTTCTTGCTCCCGGTAGAAGAGGTTCTTCATGCTGACCTCCGAGGCCTTCAACTGCTCCACCTGGCCTTCGAGTTCTGCAACACGGAAACACAGCAACGGATCAGAGGCTTGACGACTTCCAGCAAGTACCCAACAAGCCAAGAGACATACCTTTATTCTTGTTGCGGAGGCCTTTGTTCTTCCGCACCAACTCGTCGCCCTTCGCCTGCAACTCGATCACGTCGTTGTGGTACTTGGCGAAGGCGGCGTCGAGCTTCGACTGCATCGCGGCTGCGTGCTTCCGCGACTTCATGAGCTGCTCCTCCAGGGCCTCGGCTCGGAGCACGGTGTCGCCGTAACCTTGCAGCAGATTCGACTTCTCGCGGGATCGCTCCGCGACGTCCTGCACAAGACAAGCTCAAGTCAAGCAGAGTACTCAACGCAAAGTATTGACTACTCGGGAGGCTACGGCTACGTACCTTCATCCACTGTTCGGCTCGCCGCATCGCCTCCAGGTGCTGCGCCAACATCGCCGGCTCAACGAGGTCGTCGGCCAGAAGTTCAATCCCGCCGCGGCTACTCGACGTAGCCTCTGTCATCGGCGCCGAGCGGATAGGCTCCGCGTCTTGGATCTCAGGGGATCGGATAGCCACCTCCGGGCAACCCCCCGGCGACGTGGTAGCCGCTTCTCCCCGGCGGACTTCTCGACGACTTCCCCCTCGGGCTCGGGGGCTCCTCCCGCAGCCTCCGGGGCCTCTGGCGTCAACTCCTGCACGGGCACCCCTGCAGGGATGTCATCTCCTTCAGCGCCTGCCAACACACGACACACGCATCAGTGCCTACGACTACTCATCTTGGAGTCCTACGGCTTCAAGACGGGAACTCACCTTCGACTACGACCGCCTGCGGCGGCCGGCGCTTCGGTGGCCGGGGGCTCGGTCGTGGCTTGGGCTTCGGGAGCGGCCTCCTCGACGGGCGGCGCAGTTTCCTCTGCCACCGCTGATGAGGGCTCGTCTCCATCCCAGCTCAGATCTGTCGATTTTCTGCAGAAGTGTTCACAGAAGATCGTCAGGCCATTATCGACTACTACAACTAGTACTACTCGTAAGGACGCGGTACTTACAGGTTCGACCGGACGATGGTCACGGTCGGAGCACCGAGGATGTTGGCAATGTCAACCAGTCCACCCTCGGCGGGCGTCTCTTCTTCCGCCTCTTCGGCTACTGCCTCCTCCACGGTGGCGGCGGCCGGCCGCGGACGTCTCCCCGCGTCCCCGCGGCTTCCATCTCTCCAACGGCGGCGGCCGCGGGTACTCTGCTCTCCTCTGGAGCAGGGGGCTGGCGCTCCAGTTGCGCCAGAAGTTCCTCGACAGTGGGGGCTGGACTTCGGTTTCCAGCCGGTTCCCCCACCGTGGGCCACACGCCCTCGTCGCCCTCTTCGACGGGCTCCGCCGGCGGTACCTCCTGCACACAAAGGAGGACTACTCGTCAGCAACGTACTCGAACAGCGGGTACTCGACCACTCTGCTCAAGATGACTTACCTCCGGAGGCGTGGTCTCTGAGACCTTCATCTTCTTCGCCACCCGCTTCTTGGCGGGGTTGCGCGGCTTCCTTGGCGGCGCAGCAAGGCTAGCCTCCAGGCTAGCCGGAGGGTCTTGTACAAGTGGCACATGAGGCAAGCCCGGACGGCTAAACCTCGACCGCAGCTGGAAGCGGTCCTGCAGCGTGTCTTCGTCTTCATCGTCGTCATCGGAGGTATCCTCCACGATGACGGTGTCGTCGCCTTCTCCGACTTCGCGGCGCTCCTTCACCTTCCCCACCGCCGGGATCTCGATCCCGCTTGGTGGCGGCTGCGGCTCGGAGACGAACCGCTTCACATCATCCTGCGCAGACACAAGGCGTCAGAAAACTTCACTACGAGTACTCACTACTCGACGAGGGGGTACGACTACTCACCTCGTTGGGTGGGCGCGCGGCGGAGTACTCCTCGACCGGACACGCCGTGTACGGCGGCATGTCCTTGAAGATCCTCGACAACCTCTCGACGATGTCGTTGTCGTCCAACTCGCCCCCCGGCATCCGCGACGTGTCGTCGTCGCCGGTGTACTCGAAGCCCATCGTATCCCGCGCCATCAGCGGCTGGATCCTGCGCTTCATGAAATTGAAGGCCACGTGCTCGGCCCTCAGTCCTGCATCCCTGAGAGTCTTGATGCGTGCCAGCAGCTCGGGGAGCTGGATCCCCTCTTGCATGGTGGGCTCCGTGTTCCACCACTCTTGGTGCCTAGGCTGCCGTCCGCTCGGCTTCGGTAGCTCAGGATGGTGGTTCGTGATGTAGAACCATCTCGTCTTCCAGTCGGTGCCGGAGTCCACGAGCTTGTACGCCGTGTGCGCTCCCGCGGCGTCCTCCCTCGGTCGGATTCCGACCCTCCGACTACTCTAGGGTTGGAGGCGGCGGGCCGCGGCCGACGCGGAAGAACTTCCGGAAGAGCACCCAGTGCGGCTTGATTCCCAGGAAGGCTTCGCGGAAGTGGACGAAGACAGAAGTATGGAAGATGCCGTTGGGGTTCAGATTGAGGTACTCGATGCCGTAGTACCTGAGCAGCCCCTTGAAGAAGTCGCTTGCTGGGAGTGCAAGCCCGCGCTCCATGAAGCGAGAGAACATCGGGATCTCGTCTTCGGCCTTCTCCATCGGATAGGGATCTCCTGCGGCGGATCTCCACATGTCGATCTCCTTCTCCCTGATGAACCCGCTGTTCAACAGGGTCAGCAGGTCCTCCGTCTTGACCTTCGATTTCTTCCACTCGCGGCTTGGATCAGCGCGCGGTGGAGACAGAGGCGGCGCCGCACTAGTGGCGGTCGCGGCGGCCTCTGCACGGCCCCTCTTCTTCCCGCCGGTCTTCGACGTCTTCTACGGCGACGGCTTCATCCTCCAAGTGCAAGGAGTTTTCACTCGCATCCGCTCGGGGGCTACCCTAAAGGCTTCGGGTGGCGATGCGCTCGGATCTACTGCGGCGGCAGCAGGCGCTGGAGTGGATCTACCTCAAGATTCAAACGGAAATGACTGCGGCTCGAATGGGTGAAAAACCCTAAGGGTTTTGGCTCTTATTTATAAGCCAAATCGCCTCCGTAACGGGCGGCTGGATAAGTCCACGCGCGGGCCGACTCGGCGGGCCGCGCGTGACTCTTCGTATTCTACTAGTCGACGCGCCTCACCTCGGGGGCTCGACTACTTCTACTCGACTACCTGGGACGCGGCTAGTCTCAAGAGCATCTCAGGACACATTCTCCGAGAAGACCCTTCAATTCGAGAGGAAGTACTCGACTCAAGGCTCGGGGGCTCCGTGCCACGTGTCCTTCGGTTTTTTCTCTCCGGATTTTTCGGGATTATCTTGCCAAGATTCCAGGTAGACCCTGAGCCAGAGCCCGCGGCTCGAGGCTCGGGGGCTACTTCATGTGGAGTGCGGTTCTGCAAGTCGCACCTCCATGACGGCTCCGGCTTCAAGACAAGACTGGCATTTCTTGAAGACCTTCGAAGGCGATTTCAAGGACGCTTGGGACTACTCGAGAAGACTTCAAGATTGCTCAAACATCAGTGGAGTACATTCCGGCCTCGGGATGCTTCGACTACTCTTGAGGGCTTTTGACTTGTAGCGCTCAGGGACGCTTGAGGACTACTCGTTAAGGCCGTCAAGACTACTTGAAGCTATCCTTCTCGACTACAAAGTACTCGGGGGCTTGTCGTATGGACCTCCCTGGGCCCACTACCTCGGTGGGTACCAGGACCGACTACTCGGTGGGCCCCTGGGACTACCCGGCTTGCGCTGCACGGCATCTGAAGGCATGGAGCACAAGGACTACACAGGAGTAGTACTCGGTTAGGAAGCTGTGCATGTTCCGCACTGTACAGAGGACTCCTAGACGTACTCGACTAGTACTCTCTTCCTACTCCGACTTGTAGCTCTGCCTCCCGACTATATAAGGCGAGGCAGGGACCGATCCCCTCATCCAATCTCATCTCATACAACCCACGGCGCACTATTACACCATCTTGTAATCGTGCCCTATCAATCCAGAGCTACGCAGCATACAGGACGTAGGGTATTACGCACCTCGCGGCCCGAACCTGTCTAAATTGTGTGCCACGTGTCTCTTCCTTCGAGTTACCGATCTCGGCGAGTCACATTCATCTACTTCGGGTACTCCCCGTAGTAGGTTGCCGGTCTAAAACACCGACAGGAATTATTTTTGAACCGGGAAAGCTTGGAAAAGTTTTGAGGTTTCTGGATTTTTGGTTATGAATTTTTATTCACAGCTGCCAGAACTTCACCATTTGACATGCCGTTCTCTTTGAGATCTGACATGAGTTACATTTGTGTACAGATGGATTTCCCCGTGGTCCACCAGTTCGACGCTGACGGTACGATCCGTACCAATGGGTTGCACTAGGAGGGTTTTCCGCGCCTTGCGTGGGAAGCGCTCAGTGCCGCAGGCTACCTCACACCACCGACTTACGAGGTGAAGGAGTTCGAGCGCTATGGCGTTCCCCGTTGCAGAGTGATCGTTACTGTTCGGTCACACCCGGACCACGCCGACTGGTTTGACTTGAGTTTTATCTACTGGGGATTTATCACTCACGAGTTCGTTGAGTCAGCCGCCCTCAGAGTGCTGACAGATTTCTGTGACCACGGCAAAGGCCACTCTTTGTCGTGCGCCTACGACACGCTGCATGGCTCCGATAAATGCACGGTGCAGACATCTTTGTCGTGCGTCGTTTCACGGGTGCACGGCAAAGATATATTTTTGTCGTGCGCCGGACCGGCACGCACGACAAAGAGGCCCGGGCACATGCGTCGCCCGTGGCACGGCGGACGGCTGGGACGGACGCTAACGATCGTTAGCCTTTGCCGTGCGCCCCATATGAAACACACGGCACAGATATATCTTTGCCGTGCGTTTCATGTTGGCGCACGGCAAAGATTATTGTAAAACTTTGGTTTTGTGATTTCTTTTGATTTGTCCACTACAAATGCATTACTTTGTACTCTGTATCTCAAGTTGGTACCCATCTCTATTTATTTGGTATTTTTTATGAATTTCTTTCCTTAAAAGGATCTTCTTCACATAAATCAAAATTGAACTGCAAGTACATGAAATGATAAGGTAAAGTTCGTGGAAAAATGATATTCGTGTAATTGAGTCCTTTTTAAGACCTTACCGAACAAATTGGTTGAAATTATGTACATTTGATTCACGAAGGATGAGAATCGACGTTCATTGGTAAAGTTTTTTAATTGTAAAAATGCAAACGAAGTTAAAAAATCATGATATTCATCGAGAGGTCATGATATGGTATGGGAAAATTGTGATAAAGAGTAGGGAAGGTTTTGAATATTTCGTCACGCATAGTGTTTACAAACTGAAGCACCTCATTAGAAGTTCTAAAATGTTTAGAGTGATCTCCTTCGGTTTGTAAACTTAGTAAAATTTGAATTTTGTTTTTGACTTCAAAACGTTTTCTCTAGTGAACATACAACATGCAATTGTCTCATGTTAGTTTATGGTAATTTTTACATCCATTTAAACATTTATGCATAATATTTACAAAAATTTAAAATTCAATGTAGCCTCTTTGTCGTGCGCCATCCCCAAGAGGCGCACGACAAAGGCTGGTGGGCCCACATGCCAGTCAGGCACTGTGGGCGTCGACCCACGGCCGGTGGCTGGCAGGTGGGTCGATCTTTGCCGTGCGCCAGCCCCATGCAGCGCATGGCAAAGGCTGGGTTGGGCACCATGGCTGGCGGGTGGGCCCGTCTTTGCCGTGCGCCAGACCCCTGAGGCGCACGACAAAGATTGTGGGGCCGGTTGGGTCTGCTCTTTGCCGTGCGCCGGGACCCGAGGCGCACGGCAGAGACCGAGACTGGGGTTAACCCAACCTCCCCGGCCGTTTCTTCCCCAGATGCCCCCAACCCGATCTGCCGCCGCCGCCGCGCCCCGACCGGGTCTCGCGCCTCCGCCCCCCGCTCCCGCACCCGCCGCGCCCCCGCCGCCCACCGCCTCCGATGCTACCCCCCCCCCCCCCGCGCGCCCCCGCCCCGCCCCCGCCCGCCCCGCTCCCCGGCCGGGGACGCCCGGATCCGCGCCCCCCCCCCCCGCCTCCCCCGCCGGCGGCGGCGCCCGGCGGCGCCCGCCTCCCCCGGCCGGGCACCACTGCAGTAAGGAGGAGGAAAGGAAGAAGGGGGGAGGAAGGGAAGAAGGGGGGAGGAAAGGAAGGGAAGAAGGGGGAAGGAGGAGAGGGAGAAGGAGGATGGGTGGTGCTCTCCGGCCGTGATCTCACACGACACCGTCTTGACACGTACGCCATCCTCTCGGTGAGCACTCCCTCAACCTCTATCGCATTTAGATGAAACTACTATGATGATCTATCGTTCGTTACATAAATGAGTAGTGATGCATAACTATGTGATGATCTATGTAAGATTAAATTTGTGATGAGTAGCTTGAACTCAAAAAAATAAAATTTGAGTACTACCGGTATATGTTGCTTATGCTCAAGTGAAAAGAATGGCAAATCTCATGTGTTCGGCCATCGAGCCGTGGGAAGAGCATTTGTTTTTTTGGCCCGACCTTCATGTCGTGGTCTTTTCTTTGCAGGTTTTAAAACCTTCCCATACAGGGGAGGTGCTGCTGAATTTTTTATCTAACTACGTTGCCTTGGTCTAATTTTGAAGGAGAGCGCCCACCGCCGCATCACCGTCGAAGGAGTAGCGCCGGCCGTTTCCTCGGACGTCCACCATGTTGTTGTTGCCTGTTCGAGCTACTAGGTGAGCATGTGAAGATGACCCCCTCCTCCGCAATTTATTTACCTAGATCTCGTAACCCAGTTAGGCGTCTCCCGTTCGAAAGGGATAAAGTTGTAGATATGCATATGCTTGTATATCTATGATTGTATCCGTTTCGAATTGTCCACGTTTTTGACAGCCTGAGGATGTGTAGATGAGTTTAGTTTCCATGTTCTGCTCCGATATGGGACAGAGTTTCGGCACCATCTTCCCGTTGTTCTCTGGTTACACAATCTCCTTTCTAGGACGTGTATCTAGAGAACAGCGGGGAGGTGCTGCCGAAATTCTGTCTCAGATCGGAGTAGAGCATGGAAACTAAACCCGTCCACACATCCTCGGGTGGGATTAGGACCTATCTTTACCTACTACTAGCATGATAGACAACGTGTAGAAGCAATCTACTTTATAAAATCTCCTAAGATTTCTGTTTTTTGCACCAACTTGTTATATCACTAGTTAAAGGATGGATAACCGAGAGTGGATGTACACGGGTTGGAGGAATAAGCGAGACTACTTCGCTGAATTCGCACGCAACATGGATGCATTCGTAAAAAGGCATTTGAGAAAGGACAACATAAAGCTCGTGTCCCCGTAGTAAGTGTGAAAATACGAAATACCAATCTAGGCTCAACATGGGTAAACACATTGTGGCGCATGGGTTTGTGAAAAACTATACCCGGTGGATTTGCCATGGTGAAGCACATCGTGCGAGAGAAGAGGTCTTGAGGCAACGCATCGAGACTTTTGATGCTGAAGCCAGGTGCAGAGACATGATAGAAGACTTTCATCAAGGGAACTTCGATAAAGGGCCTGACCAAGTTATGGAAGAAACTCCAGAGCCAACTGCGAAGGCTTATTACGACATGTTGTCTTCCGCACAGAAACCACTTCACGAGCACACTGATGTGTCCCAACTTGATGCCATTGGGCGCTTAATGGCCCTAAAGTGCAAATTTGGCATCAGTCGAGACGGGTTCAATGAAATGTTGGTAGTTATTGGCACTTTGCTTCCGAAAGAGCACAGTCTCCCACAGAGCAGTTACGAGGCACATAAACTCCTTCGTGTACTTAAGATGCCATATGAGGCGATAGATGCTTGTACAAATGGATCCGTTTTGTTTCGAAAAGAACATGCGGATGCAAAGTACCGCCCTAAGTGTAAATCCTCTAGGTACCTCGAGTTAGACTCTGGCGGTGGTCATAAGAGGCAACTGGACGTACCAGTGAAAATCCTACGGTACCTTCCATTCATACTGAGGATCACACGGATGTACATGACCGAGGAAACTGCAAAGCAGATGACATGGCACAAAACAGGCAAGCGATACCGTAGTGAAGATATCATGCTGCATCCAGCTGATGCTGAGTCTTGGCAATATTTCGACAGCTGTCATCCTGACAAGGCTGCGGAAGCTCGAAATGTACGTGTGGCGCTGGCTACAGATGGGTTCAATCCTTATGGACTGATGGTCACGCCATACACTACTATGGAATAGTTGAAGAAATATGTCAACTCACATTTCCTGGTTGCAAGCCCCTCAAACTTGTCTTATTCAAATGCCATTGATTTGATCCTGACCAAACCCAAGAGACCAAAGTTGTTGGACTGGTCGAAATTCGACAGTCATCCGTCTATGACGGAGAAGATGTCTACATTGTGGCTCAACAGGCCACACAAGTGTATTATCTCTCATACCCGTGCAAAAACGACGAATGTTTACAAGGTTGGGACGTTGTGTACAAGGTATCGCCACACGGTAGACTACCTGTCCCAAACAATGAAGACTACAACATAGACCCAAATACATATGAGGGAGAGTTCTTCCAAGAAGATGGGCTCCTGGGGGATTTTGTGATAGACATAATCGAATCATTAGAAATAATGGAAGTAGAAGATGACGGTGGAGAAGAGATTGACGATGATGATGACGTAGTATTACTTGAGAAAGTCGCAGACGGGCAAGATGTTGACGCTCCTCCAGCGGATGAATATTTGGAGGACATCCGTGATAGTGATGATGAGACTTCTGATCCTGATAATCTCCATGAAGATGTTTATTACTAATACATGTAGGCTTTGTACTTATTGTATTATTATTTGAAATATTATGTTATTTCCAATTATGTCTTATTCCTTTTTCATTTTTAATTATGTCTTATGTCCCCGTATTGACTTGTCTACTATTTTTAATTTCAGGTGACAAAAGATGGTGGGCGGCTCCCTTCACCGTTCGTGCTCGTCTGCGTACAGGAGGGTGACAGGGAAGGGTGGCTCCAGCAAGGGTAAGGCAAAGAAGAGAAGAGCACGACAGGAGGGGGAGCACGAGGAGGAGGAGCTGGCCCAGGCGGAGCCGGCCCTGGAGGAGCCGGCCCAGGAGGAGGAGCCACCCCAGGATGCGGATTACGAACCGGAGGCTGAGGAGGCTAGTGGGGGGGCACGAGGCGGACGACACTAGTGGTGACACTATTGGTAGCGTCTACCAGCGAGGTCGCGCGCGACTCCCTGAGAGGCTGATACCGGTTGCTCAACGGCCGCTGATTAAACCCGAAGGCACACGGTAAGTAATTTCAGATGTTTGTCAATATTTTCTCCTTTGAGAACTTGGAATCACAATAGAGACTAATATTTTATCTTTCTTACTTGTGGCAGGGGTTGGGAAGTCATCGAACCAGGTTCTCGCAACCGCCTGGTCAACGACATCCTGGGTCTTTTGGCGAGGTACCACTTCCCAGGCTTCATTCGTATCGGTGAGGGTGATTCTACCAGGTGGGAGCCGGTCTGGACGTGGGCACACTACAAGAAAGCCACCGACACTTTTGAGAGGGGCGACAGATGCTTCGCCAACAAGGCAGAGCGAGTGAAGGCCGAGTTGTTGGTAAGTCTTTCTCAATTCATCATATTCATCGAACATTTTTGCAATATTGATTGTGGATCCATTGCTGCTTTATATGCAGGACTTCTATAGGTTGGTTGGTGGATTTGAGGAGAAGGCAGAGCAGGTGCCGGAGACGGTGTGCAAGAAGCTTGTGCTGCACATGCACTACGAGGCGCAAGTTCAGTGCGTCATAAACTACTCCGCTGCAAAGTGGGGAAAGAAGATGACCAAAGCAGAAGCGCGAACCTATAGGCTAACCCAAGAGAAATGCGAGGAGGTAAAATTGCATTTCAGCTTTTCGGACATTGCTTAATATGATATTCTTACATCTCGTTCACTTGATCACGTGTAGACGCTTGCGTGGTGGTGCGTTAACGATGCTGACTGCTGGAAACGCATAGTGGCGAGGTGATTCAGCCCGTCGTGGATTGAGAATCACGACGCTGGTCGGCAGAAGCGTTTGTTGATGACGTACCCAACACACCATCAAGGCAACCTCACTGCTGCATAGTACAAGAAAAGATGGGTATGAAAAGATCCATTTCTTTGTTGTAAAGCTCAATTCTATCTAATTTCTAATCAACTTGATTTTTTTCAGTCCCAGGCGCATGGAGACGCTGAGTGCACCAATGTGACGGCATACATGTTGGCCTACAAGGGCAAGGCGACCGCGTCCGAGACCACCTACAACCCCGACGACCCACCGGAGGCGTACAACAATCCCTCCATCCACTCCCACTTCACTACATATGCGGAGACGGGAAGGCAGATCCATGGGCCAGAGTGGGATCCCATCCGTGCGTCGTCTGATGGAGAGACGGTCATGAGGATCGGTGGGGGGAAGAAGCACGACCATTACTACATGGGCGACAGCTTTTGGACACGGCCAGTACTCCCACTCTCGCGGCGGTAAAGGCAAATGACACCGGGAATGCCCCTCCCATACGCCCACGTCCGTCGGTGGCACTGGCCGAGATGGAGCGACTCAATGTTATTTCTGATTTACGGCAAGTTACTGAATTTCTACATATGTTCACTTTGCGTTGTAACATTGGGATGAACAATTGCAGGCGGCCTTAACCGCGGTCGAGCAGCGTGTGGAAGAACAGCAGGGACAACAGCAGGTGGCCGATCAGGTGGCCCAGCAGGTGGCCCAGGCGATGGCCACACACCAGGCGGCGATGCAGCAGTCGCAGATGACCGCGCACATGCAAGCATGCATGCAAGTTTTTCAGAGTGGTCTACCGATGCCCCCGCCGCCTGTGATGCCCCCGATGCCCACGCCGATGATGCTCCCTCCCCCTATGGTCGGTTCTCCTGCTGTGAGTTACTTGACATCTTTCTTCTTTCTTTTCGAACATTAGAGACTTAGAGAATGTAGAGATTTAGACTCACTTTGAAACCTAGACGAAGTAGAGACTTAGACAATTTAGATTATAACTTGGACAACTTTCTTTGTCTCACATGCCTTTTACTATTTTTTTTCAAAGAACATATCGGCGGCATCGAATACTCTGCATGGGTCCCCAGCCTTGTCACCGGTGATCCAGCGGCAGTTGTTTCCACCAGAGTTCCGCACGCCGCCGCCTCTGTGAGCCGCACATTTTTATTTGCATTGTGGACTTGTCTATGAAGTGTGATGAACTATGTGCACGGTTGATGAATTGTGGACTTTTGAGTGCACTTATCGATGAACTTCGGACTTCGGTGTGGATTTGTGATGTATATTATTATATATGATGCCTGTGATGGATATTGTGACATATATGATGCATGTCGTGATATATATGATGCTTGTGATGGATATTGTGATATATATGTTATGTATATGATTTTTTGGGAATTTTTGGACGTGAAAAACAGAAAAAAAAATAAAAAAATAGGTCAATTTGCCGTGCGCCGTGTGGCAGGCGCACGGCAAATTGACCTAAAACGGCTGCCAGAATAGTCCCTTTGCCGTGCGCCTCGGGCGGCGCACGGCACATTGACCATTCTTTGCCGTGCGCCCCGCCACCAGACGCACGGCAAAGGGACTGGCGCACCGGGCGCCTGAACCAACTTTTGCCGTGTGCCTAGAGCCACGACGCACGGCAAAGGGAGTAGTCCACCGTGCGCCATGGACCATTCTTTGCCGTGCGTCGTGCCACGTGGCGCACGGCAAAGGGCGGGGTCAACCGTGCGCCTTGACCATTCTTTGTCGTGCGCCGTGCCACGTGGCGCACGGCAAAGAGTACCACCGTTCCCGTGCGTGCTCAGCGGCGCACGGTAGAGAGGGTGTGACGCCGTCTCCCCGTGGACGGTCGTCAACACCTTTTCTTTGCCGTGCGTCATATATTATGCACGGCTGAGAACTGTGTCGTGCGTTGCTTTTTCCCGAAGCGCACAGCAAAGTTCTTTACAGGGTAAAAATGCGCCGAGCGCCCTTTGCCGTGCGCTCGATCATAATACGCACGGCAAAGGCTGTATCGTGCGTATTATTGTCTTTGCCGTGCGCCGCAAAGCGCGCGATTCCGGTAGTGTTACCAGCCCTGAAGATTGAAACGGCATGTACAACCGTGCAAAACTAGTTTGTCCTTTGCATCATTGCATGCATATAGCATCTTCATCTCTTCCACTATGATCCTTTCTCTTTCCAATAATCACTAGGGAAGGACTAGATCGAGACTGCAAAGACAGTGCACTTTTTCTGTTTTTTTTTTGTCAGAGTAGTACTAAAAAGTTCGCATATCATTACTCGATCCCGTGCCTAAAAGTTAAATTTTTGCAGGAAGTTTTCTTCTAATAAGGAAGAAAAGTCAAACCGAACATGTTTCACGTTGGCCAAGGTTTAATGATTCGAAGATTGATTCATATATATGAAATCATTCTTGGTGCAAAAGTCACATTCAATAATTTACTAGCTTAATTTCATAATACACCTTACCCACTGAAGTCTTAAAAAAAACACTATGTGTGTGTACCAATCTCAACTGCCTCAATATATAAACCTCGAATTTGAAGTACAAGAAAGCAGACAACGAAACGGAGAAGGGCATCAAGCAAGTACTACTACTACTACTACTTACCAGACTTGAAGGAAATTAATATTGTAATTTTAATCGGAGCCAACAAAAGATCAGATAACAACATTGTTTTTCATGAACCGAAGCGGATCTGCACCAGAACAGAACAACATGCATATGCGCGTGCCCATGAAAAAGGCTGGCCATCGTCATATTCAATGCGCAAATAAGGCGTCCAAATCGGATCTGATGTGATGCTGTACCTGCAAGCGAGCATCAGCAGCTTCCCTAGCGGCCCTTCCTGCAGATGCGAGAACTTTGAAGGGGGAAACGAAGACAAAGTGGGACGAGCTAGAGAGGCCGGGCTCCGTTCGATCATATTCGTCAGATTTGTACGGCAGAATTACCGTGAAAGAAAATTACTGTATACTGATTTTTATGACGGATTTGTTCTGAGTGTAGAAGAAGTTGAATATGTGGAGCCCAAAAAAGCTCGACTAGGACAACTGACTCCCTTGATTTGGCAATACTTGGGGAAGGCCTGATCGGTTAGTTTCGTTCATATGGATATCATGGATCGATCACTGAATTTTTTGCATACATGCTCTGCTCGTGTGAGAGATTTACTCCAAAGCTCCGTGCCCTGCCTGACGGTCTGCACCCTGCTCACTCACACATGCCGTCGCGTGGTTTATCAGCAAACAACCAACAATATTTTTCTTAGAGATTAAACTAAAATTGACCATCAATTAACACCATTCTTCTCTCACAACAAATTAACATCAGATCGACCACCAACCCGTAGCATTCTTCTCGACGAATTAGCATCAGATCGACCACCAACCAGACGGACCTAACAAGGCGTAGCTGTAGCTAGTGTGGTGCTGCATCGAGCCTCCGATCCTGTGTCCACAGCCAAAGCTCTGCCCGCCACCATTCACTCCACAACAGGACGTGTCAGGTACGGCGTGAATTTTTTTTAAAATAAAATACGGCGTGAATTGGATGATGCAATAGACCACAGCGCGAACACGGCCGGACCAGCAAACAAAATCGGCGTACATGTTTTTCTCCTTGGCCCGCTGCATCAAGTAATATGGTTCTTCATTTCAAAAAAAAGTAATTTGGTTCTTTAATTAATCTGTACTAGTTTTTTTGTCAATTAAAGAAATCAATCTGTAGTTGGAGAGTCCTCTCCACGCCGCAACTCTGGTCCGTCAGCTATCCCAACTGTTCGAATAGATTTCGGCCGTGCATGCAGCATGCTGCGGTTTTAGTAGGAAGGGCTAGCTTGACACAGTGCAGAGATCATGGAATCATGCCCGAGTTTGAAGTTG
Organism: Cenchrus americanus; assembly: GCA_947561735.1. Lineage (NCBI taxonomy): Eukaryota > Viridiplantae > Streptophyta > Magnoliopsida > Poales > Poaceae > Cenchrus > Cenchrus americanus. The sequence continues at coordinate 251,246,272 of OX387239.1, read as the reverse complement.
AATTAAGAGGCCGATTTCTTAGGGCAAGTGAGAGCTTTCATTCATTCAGATTAACAGAGTTACAGTCTTCCGATGCTGCTTCGTCAGCCACGACGGTAAACACACACGTTGGGCGTATGTATAGGATTGAAGAGCGTTTGTTGGGTATAACATGCATGTAGTATCATGTATCAACTACTTCCTCTATTTTAAATTGTAGATGGTGCGTTTTCACTTTCAAGGTTCCCAAATTTTGTCATACATCTAGATATATATTTATATCTAGATAGTACATAACAACAACTATGAATTTAAATTTATCAAAAAATCTACAGTTTAGAACGGATAAGTATCAACAGATAACGACGCCCTTGAAAACATACTTAGGCTGGAGAATTGAAGCATGAATCACGTGTGCTATATATACCTTGGTAGTACGTACGGGCCGGGCCGGCCGGCCACACAAAGATTTCCTGGTTTCAAATGTACTGTGTAGTGTACCACACTGCCGCCTGCCAGTACTGTACTACTTACTGTACGTAGTGTAGTCTCGTAGAGTAGGCTGTATTTTTTCCGTGGTACCGTTCTACTAACTAGTACCGATCGGTGCAAGGTAGCTGTGTCTTTGGTCAGTTGAGAATGAATGAATGAATGATCAGACGAGCTCGTATACGTACTGCACCCTGGGATGATTGACAATTATTCAGGCTAATGTTTAGTTCGGCAAATTCCCTTTGATGTGAAGCCCAAATTGAATAGCAACAGTTTACTGGTAACTTATTGCTTAAGGCCACGTATATAGTAGAGAGATTATGTGTGAGTTGACAATTATACTAAACAAAACAAAGGACGCTGCAATTGTCTCTGAACCCAGACGGTACTCGAAGCTGTTTTTCTTCACCCAAACCATACTTTGCAGCTCTCTGAGCGCCATGGGGTCAGGCAATCCGTTTGGTTTTGGCCAGGAAGGACGTTGATCCTTCGTAGCTGCAACCTTCGAGTTGTTTTCCAGAGTCTGCGGTTTGGCTGGCGAACTGTTGAGCCCTGCCCTGTCCTACCCTGTCTCCCTGACTGCACGGTGCCTATGTCTGTCATGTTTGTTGACGTCGATGCATGGACATGCAATGAGTGCAGCCAAGTCCAGTTCCCGGGCCCACCGCGGCCCTAGCCCGCCGAAGAGACGGACATGACGCCAGCATGATGGCTTTATTTTGGAACAGCAGGCTTTTGTTCGGCTTTCTTTCCACTTCCTACTTAATAATTTTGACGTATAAATTCAGGTGCAATAGTTTTTTCATCAAAACAAATCTATCCTACAAATCAGTAAAGGTCGTTGTAATGTACAGTATATGCAAAGTACTTCCAATTAAACAAAGGACAAGTGGCTAGATTGCTGGCGACTAGCGAGTGTTCTAACATTTGGTTTCGCCCCCGACGCTTTTGAGCTGTTTAGAGCATCTCCAAGAGAGTGCTAAAAACTTCTCCCAAAAACCTTGTTTTGGGGCTCTCCTAAAATTTTCTTTACCCCAAAATTATATCATCTCATTTCAGTTCCCTAATACTAATCTCCCCAAAAAATCAAAACAGCCCACATCAGCAATCGGCCCACTAATTGGGCCGGCCTCCTCCCTATCCCCTTCACGTTGGAGGTCTCCTGAAGACCGTCGCCTCGTTGCGCCGCCGGCGGGGCATCATCGCTAGGCCCCGCAAGACTGTCCTCCTCGCGCTGACTGACGGAGAAGGTGAGATGCATCATCATATTTGTGGTTCATGTCCCGAATGACAGGGTATCATCAGAGCACTAGTTCAGAGCGGTGGGACAACACTAGGATAGCACCAGTTCAACGTACCTTTGTTCTGTGCATCGTGATGTTTGTGGTTCACATCTTGATTAACCAAAAACTTGAACCCTCCACTGCCCCCCTGCGTCCCTGCAACTTGTGTGGTCCATGTAAATTTTGTCTGGTCTTATTTTTGGTCTCATGAGTGTCCTAACATTGTAGTATTTTTATTGTTTGACAAGCAGATTGGTAAAAAGAATTCGCTATGAGCGGACGAAGCGTTTCCATGCAATTAGCGCTCGATTTGTCGTCAGATGATAACGATGGTGATGATGATTTCTTACTCGGTGTTACTCATGTGGCCATTAATGCGGATGAGTCGGATGATGAACCAAAACATCGTGGTTCTATCCTAGGGCATCAAGTACTTTGGCGAGATAGAGAAGTAGGACATCAGAGGTTGTATCAAGATTATTTTTCAGAAAATCCTAGGTACGGACATGTTTATTTCAGACGTCGGTATGTAAATAATAAATTGATAGACATCATTTTTATATAAATTCATATTTGTGTGTCTCATTACTTTTGATGTGCAGGTTTCGAATGAGGCGTTCATTGTTTGTACGTATATGGAAAGTCGTAGAAAAACACGATGAATATTTCGTGCGAAAAGAAATGCTTCGCTATACTTGGCCTTTCTAGTCCGCAAAAGATTACCGTAGCACTTCGGATGTTAAGTTATGGAGTAGCAACGCAGATATTTTTGATGAGTATGTCCGTATTGCTGAGAGTACTGCTATTGAGAGTTTGAGAAGATTTGTCACTGCTGTTGTGGAGATTTTTGAAGGTGAGTACTTGAGGGAACCTAATGAAGGTGATACTGCAAGACTACTTGCAATTGGCGAGCGTAGAGGTTTTCCCGGTAATTTGGGGTCGGTTGATTGTATGCATTGGCCGTGGAAAAATTGTCCTTCGTCACATCAAGGTATGTACACCGGTCATGTGCATGAGCCTACAATTATACTAGAAGCAGTTGCAGATAAAGATCTTTGGATTTGGCATGCTTTCTTTGGGATGCCTGGTTCGCACAATGACATCAACGTTTTGCACCGGTCTTCTTTATTTGCGCGGCTAGCCGAAGGTCAAGCTCCAGAGGTGAATTATACCATTAATGGTAATGAATATACAAAGGGTTATTATCTTGCTGATGGCATATATCCCTCATGGGCCACATTTGTGAAAACCATATCTGAGCCACAAGGTAACAAGAAGAAATACTCACCCAAGAATCTTGTAGGAAGGACGTGGAACGTGCGTTTGGAGTTTTGCAGTCTCGATTTGCTATCGTGAGGGGGGCAGCTCGATTTTGGGATGAAGAGACCCTTGGACGAATCATGAGGGCTTGTATTATTATGCACAACATGATAGTTGAAGATGAGCGCGAGGAAGAAGATGATTTCAATTATGATCAAATGGGAGAACGGGTGAAGCCTTCTCACAAAAAAACACCTGAATTTCAGGAGTTTATTAAAAATTACCTAAGTATAAAGGACAAAGAAGTTCACAATCAGCTTCAAGATGACCTGATTGAGCACCTGTGGCAGCATCATCCAGACCTCTATAAAAAGATTTACTAGAGTTTACATGTAATGTTACTCTCAATAAGCACCATCCAGACCTCTATAAAAAAATTACTAGAGTTCACATTTAATTTTACTTTCAATAATATTTGTAAAGTTTACTATTTTTCCTTTATGTTTAAGTAATTGGATGTATGACAAGACATGTTGAACTTGAATTCAAATATATTGTCTATGTTTTTGAATTAATTATGATTGTTGGCCAATGCTAGCAAGAATCTTCAAATGATCACCAAGATTGAAGTGCTACACATTAATGGAGTATCATGCCCATTGTAAGCATATTTCCCTTGGAAAAAAAGATCACCGAAATACATGCCATACTGTAGGTCCTGCTGCTTCTTTCAGTGAACAGGAAGCTTCCTTTTGAACAAAATTGCCACAACTTGAACACAACCAAATTGATCATATTTAGCAACAACCAACAAGGTTCATAATTTGGCAATGCTACATTGACACAATGTTTTTTCCAAACACACTGATCATGAAGCTAAATGGAAATAAAAAAGCAAAGTCTATATGGAAAAACAAGACAATACTTAAGTACTAGGCATAGAAAATCGGTTCATAATCTCAACCCGCAAGCACATGTAGTATTTCTTTAGCTCATCTGGCATTCTTCGTGGTCACTGAAATTCTTTTGTCTCTTATGGTTTGGCCTCGTGGAGGGGGCTCCTGAATGGATTTGCATTGCTTCAGAGTGTTGTTCAGCAAATGAGTTGTTACAATTATCAACATCTTCTAGATTGGTTTCATCCATCATCATGTTGGAAAAATATCCATTTCCTTCAAGTAAATAGTTACAGGTTATGGCAACAGCAAAGATCGAAAGCAATGGATATTTTAAATAGAGACAAAGCTAGCTGTGGATGTATTATTTAAGGGCACTTCTTCTGTATCAGGCTATCAGCCATACAAGCAGCCTTCCTACCTTTTGTAGATGATCTGGAGCTACCAGTATACGATTACGAGACAATAGCAAAAGCCACAGAAGATTTCTCAACTGAGAACAAGCTTGGTGAAGGTGGTTTCGGGCCTATATACTAGGTACCAATCTTGATATAAATGATAGCTGTAGTGCAGTTGCATCTTAAATTTTATAAAAATTAAAAGTGGCATCAGGATGGTTCACCTACTGACTAAATGCTTATATGTAATATCACCATTTCAGCAAGCACGAGATTTTCAAGCATTTACAAAGAGAATGTTCTTTTATGTAATGATGTATTAAACATACATCACTGGTAGTCCCCAAAACAAGCAGACTACGAGAACTACGATTCCGACATCAGATTTAAGTGTTACTACATTCTTATCAGTGAGAAGCATATGCAGGAAGCCGCTATTGACCACGAGCGGCCATGACTGTGCAGAAACAAACCAATCATGTGAAGCAAGTACAAAAATTACCATCCACATTCAAATATATTTGCATCCTCAAGATCGAAACCATTGAGAGTAAAGATCCATGTCATTTCACGAGAGAACTTAAATCGGGAGTACGGTAGATTATCCATACCATTGCCATAGGAGTTATCGTTCCCCGTGTGTTCCAAGGTAGCAGATGGGTTGACCCCGGAACAAGACGGCATCGTTGAAAGGAAACCCAAATCGACACCGCCTTGGTCGTCGCCCCTGCAGCTCGGGAAATCGATGTCGCCGCCGGTCCATTGATGCCGCAGGGCCGCCGGCCGCGGATCTTGATGCCGCAGCCACCGGCCCTAGGAACTTGATGTTGCGGGCCGCCGCGCCGGGAACTTGAGGAAGCCGGGCTGCCGCGGGCGTTGGGAACTTGAGGAAGCTGGCCGCCGGCATGGCCGCCACCCGATGTTGGAGCAATCTGCCACCTCGTCTTCCTTGGGCTCCGGAGAGGACCGCTTGGCCGTGGGGGCTGCATCTGCCTCCCCTCGCGTCGCCGCCGCTTTCTTCTTGTTGCCGCCGCCGCCGCTCGACGCTGCCGTCGCAGACAGTTCCCCGCCGCCACAGAGGTCCCGCGTCTCGGCAAAACTCGCGGGCATCAACTCGCGCGCGCGGGAAATAAATTGTGGAGGTCGATTGGGGGAGGGTGGAGGACGCGGAAATATGCGCGGAGGCGGCCTTCTTTTTGGCGTCGCGAAAAGATAAGGGTGGGTTTTGGGGATCTGTTGGAGGGAGTTTTTTCTTTTTTTTCTCCCTAAACAAGTATTAGGGATGGGATTAGCACTCTCTTGGAGATGCTCTTAGATGCGCAAATTTGCACTATAAATACACATGTGCTGGGGGCGCTATGAAGTATGAAGCATGTACTTGGTTGACTTCACATCCCATCTTACAATCAGTAAGATCAAATAAGCAAACTGCCTGCTTGCCCAATCCCTATTGAGAGGATTTCTTGAGCTTCAACTTCATCCAGTAATATCTTCTTTCAAAACATGCGTCTCACTACGCACTTTTGTAACACTTTTACACGGAAATTTACGTGTCTAGACAACACCTTCAGGCACAAACTTTCCAATCCACGCGCAATGGGACGGATGAACCGCACGGGCGGACCTTGATTGGTCTCGGTCATCACGTGAGCCTTGTGCTGCAGAGTCAAAAGCGGATACGGCGGCGGGCGGAGGAGAACAGGATCGCCAGAGGAGGTACGTGACGTGATCGGAGGAGAGCAAGCTGATGCTGCGATGCAGTTGCTGCAGCCGCCGCCACCGCCTTTTTTTTTACTGAAAAAAAAAAAGCAGTCGCACCTCGCGAAGCTCGCAGCAAACAGATACCAAAGTGCTCGTGGAGTCGTGGGCCAAGGCCAACTAGCAGTACCGTTCGTGATATTAGCCCACCGATAAAAAAAAGGTTGTATAGTTTTTTTGGGCTGCGCATATTTATTGGCTCACTACGTAGGAATCGAGATACGTTTCCCACATGGGCTGGCTGTCTCAGCCCACTGTATCAGTAATTATCACAAAGAGTGCTAGTTACTATCTATGATCAAGTGGCAGCAATGGCGGAACCAGGAATTTTGAGTAGGGGGCCGGCCGAATAGGCATCATTGATATTTATCTTCTATACCGTAGTATTCCCAAAGCTTTCCGCGATTGCAAGTAGAAGGCAAACAACATTAGGAATCAACTAGCAAACTGTGGATCGAAGCTAGCAAAGATGGTTAGTGGCAACGCAAAGCCAAGACCGGCTTGTTCTGCTGCTCAAAAATGCTAACTATAGGCTATAGCTTGCTAGTTGGAGTATGCATGTTACGAGTAGTAGGTCTGATCTATAAGCTCTGGAGGCTGCAGCTGAAGTAAATAAACGGCGATGGAAGCTACTCGACGCAATTTATACTGGATGGACAGTGTAAAGCTGGCTCTTAGAGCATCCAGACACAGGGGTTTCAAAGTTTTACCACCGTGATAGGGGGGCCGTGGCCCCTGCTAACCCCCCTGGTTCGTGAGTGGCAGCATCCTATCCGTCCGTCCGCCCCCCCCCCCCCCCCCCTATCCGCAGCTCAAATATACGGTCCCGCCTGCTGCCACTTGCTTCCCGGCCTTGTGGCCTTTTCCGGCCTTCTGGAGAAGGCGGAAAACGATCCTTCTCCCGGCCGCCACGACCGGCCACTTCACCATCGCGACGGCGACCATTTTCCCGCTCGCCGGCGAGAGGAGGAGGAGGAGCTCTCCGTGCCCCTCCGATTTTTCGTGATCCAGGAGACTAGGACGCGCCCGGGTGTCTGGCTGCAGTTGCGCTGCATTGGTGTGGGCGTTGTGGTCCACGCAATGCAAAGACTGTTGGACGGCAAGCCTGCCTGACCGTCGTGATCAGTGAACGCAAAGAGCTTTGGCCCAACGGGGCGGGAAAGGCCAAATTCCAGTCCACATCTATTATCTACTGCCTCCGATCGATCATCAAAGTCCAAATTCCGGAAAGAGATACCCCAGCTGCCATAATTGCGCATAATTTGGCGACTCTCGACAACAAAAAAACCTTTGCAGGAGGAGCAACAAAAATGTCCGGAACAAAACCGCAAAAAAAAAAAAGGATACAGTAGGCCACGAGAAGCAATTTTCAGAAGCTTGATCGCACGCAATTTCTAGAACAGAACCATGCATTTGGAGCAGGAGCACTCGCTCGAAGTTTGTTACCCGTTACCGTACGTTTTCCGGTACACACTGGTGTGGACATGCAGCGTTGTGTGGTCCAAGGCCGCAGGGATGCATGTCCACGTGTGTAGGCCTGCCAAGGGGTCGGAGCGGAGCGCTCCTGATGCTGACCCGCTGCACCGTTTCCTCAACTACAGGTGCGAGGGTCGACCCGCCCCTCCTTTCATTTAGCCAAATACGATCCGCGGAGCACCACGGGTTGAACCACCCCTAGCAGATGTTAGCAGGACCGCGAGCTCGATCAGTCTCAACTCAGTACCGCGCGCGCACATGCGGGTGGGATGAAGCTTAGCGCGCCGAGTGCTTTCGGCGGCTCTGAAAGATTCGCGCTGCTCGTCGTCGTGTCCCTACTCGTAACATTCTAGTGGTGCTGCCTGCGCCACGCCCAGCAGGGCTCCTCCTGACCGTGGCGGCGGCGAAGCGCCGACTGATGGCGTGGGAGGCTACGGCTACGTCGACGCCATGCTCGCGGAGCTCGCAGCCGTGGACGGCGGTGCCGTGCGCCGCCGAGGCGCTGCTCGAAGGGAACCTGACAAGGGCGCCACCGGAGCTCCGGAACGCAGCGGTACGGGGCATGCAGGACTTGGCTCGGCCGGCAGCGGTGGTTCGAGCCCGGCGTGATGGCGGAGCTCGTGGACCTCATCAAACTACCCATCAATGTTGGAACTGCCCAGGAACACGTGTTTCCGCAGCTCCCCCCTCGCCTCGCTTGCTCTACCTCGCTCATATGCCGACGAACCGAGGAAGAAGAAGGTGAACAGTAAACACAGACAACAAGGTGCCACACGGCCTGTATGTTGGCGATTTTGTTGCTCAAATGGATTCGTCTCAACACAGAACACAAGGATTACAAGACCTTTCATAGGCCTAGGCAATACAGCACTCACGCCACCACACTCCGGCGAGCTCGGCGCCCACGCACGCATGTTCCTGGAGACCCGGCCTCTTCCCGTCGTGAGCAACAGACACGTAGGAATTGATCTCCCTATCCTCATCTGCAAGCCACGTGAGCGCCAAGACGGGGCTCGCGTTCCTCAACAGCAACGTCCTGAGCTGGTGCGCAGCGGCTGCCGGTACTGCCATGCCTACTCACGTACATGTGCAACGCAGAGACTTCGTGGAGCACGCGGCGTGCAGCAGCAAGGAGAAGGAATTGCTCAAGAAGACAAGCGGCAGCCACGAGGCGGTGTCGCGACTTGCGAGCCTGCGAGGTTCGACCCTAGGGTCTCCAGGGGTCCGTAGGTTCACGACACTGCTGCTCCTCATCGTTTTAGGGTCGCCCCGCTTTGATCCATTGGTTTATTTACGGAGCGGAGCGATCTCGTAATAGGGTCGAACCGAACCCCTTACAGGCCTACACGTGTGCGTCCGCGACGCGAGACATGATGCCCACCAACCATCTGGGCACCAAACTCACCGAGTCTTACGAACCAAGCAATGCTCTTTTAACCCCACGAAAACAAAAGCGTGAAATGATACCCTGAAACGCAGCTAACAGCTAAAAGATATCATTGCATCTCAAATTGTAGGTTGTTTCAATATTTCTAATACATAATTAGTACCATATCTAATTGTAGGTCGTTTTCACTATATACTCATATATAGTCTAATATCTTAATGCATAACAATATCTATAATATTAAAAACAATGTACAGTTTAAAATGGACAAAGTAAGTGCATATCACTAATCGCAATGGTAACAAAAAAAAAGAACACTTGGATCCGACAAGCACGGATATCGAACACTTACCAAGACACTAAGTTTTTTGTTTTAAAAAAACTAAGACACAGACAATTTCTCATAAGTCCTTAAAAAATGTTCAGTTACATTCTTATTATTATAGATTTTTTTGAGCGAAATATTGTTACTATTTTATAGATAAAGAGGGAATCGAGAAAAGTGAAGAGGGCCGCCATGGACGGGAAGAGCCCAGCACTAGCAGGGCCGGGCGGGAGCCGGGAGCACGCCGTCGCGGACGGATCTAGGTTTCCGTTAAGCTCCTGACGCACTAATCCACTGCTCTACGTCCCACTGACCCGTGGGTCCACCCCGTCCATCCCAATGATGATCCCCCGGGGCAGATGAGCACGGACGGCGAGATCTCTCCGCCCGCGACCCCGCAGAGTTTGCCGAGCCCCGTAAATGCTCGACGCACCCACCCTCCCTTGTTGTGTGTCACTGCCAAGTGGACCCGGACTTACCAACATTCCTTCTTTGGCCCTGCACGCACGAACAATCTAGGACTCACCCGCGTGCACGAAGCATTTCCGCGTCAAAGCGGGGGAGGGCTAATCGCGGCCGCAACCAGACGGCCAACAGCTTAATACCCATCGCCCATTCTATTCACCGGCCCCCTCTCGCCCCTCACCGCACACGGACGCACCCCCCCCCCCCCCCCCCACTCCACCGCCGCCGCCGCCGCCACCAAAAACCCCAGCCCGTGCAGACCCCGCCTCGGCCACCACCTCCTCCTCCTCGGCGGCGCGGCGCGGCGAGCCGCGGGCGATCCGGGCGGTGAGGGCGGCGCGCGGGGGGCGGGGGCACAGATGGCATCGGAGGACGTGGTGGGGAAGAGCAGGGGCGACACGGCCGTCACCACCATCGTCAACCTGGCGGAGGAGGCCAAGCTCGCGCGCGAGGGGGTCAAGGGGCCCGGCCACCAGCTCCTCACCATCTGCAAGTCTCTCGTCGCCGGCGGCGTCGCGGGGGGAGTGTGAGTTCCCTCAATTCCCTCCCCCGCTCTTACTCACACCGCTTCCATGATCCCTCTCGTCGTCGTCTTGGGGTTGGATTTTCCCTCATGCGTGCCATGCAGTTTGTCTAGGTGTCTCCCTGATCGGAAAGTGTTGTCAAAGATTTTGCTGTTATTAGATCAGTGTTTGATTCGAGTGGCAAGGTCCGGGGAATTCAGGATTTCCTTGCTGCTTGCCTACGAGTTGTGTGCGTGATTGTCGTGGCTTCAACTTGATGCGTGATTGTTGGTGCGGCACGTGTGATCTGTGTTGGATTTGCTCGGGGCTTAAACCCTACATGCGAGCCACTCAGATCTTGTTCCATTGACTCGTCACTTGTTCTGATTCACTGAGATACCACGCCGGAAAACACATTTGCCGTCAGTATCGTGCCACTGAGGAGGCTGATTCTCCAGATTTTAATTTTACTGTTCTACATGCTACTTCTTTTTCCTACGATCTAATCCATTTGCTTGCTGATGGGATCATTTTGGTTAATCAGTTAAGTATTTTATTCTCCATAAAAATCAGGTGCAAATATCAATTTGCGGTAGTTGGTGGGCAACTTAATATTGTCTTGTTAGCCATAAATTCAGTGTTTGTCACTTCTTTCATGGTTATTAACAGCCTGTTCGTTCGGCTTATCAGCCACCAGCCAGCAGTACTTTTCTCTCAGAACAAACCAGCCACCAGCAACCAGCCAGCAGTACTTTTCTCTCAGAACAAATCAGCACCAGCCATCAGCCACCAGCCAAACGAACAGACTGTAAATTGTTAGTGATGCATCTAGTTATATGCATTAAGTTTGCCCAACTGGAGTCGCTATTCTATTGAATATTTGTTAAATTCTCTGCTAGGTATAATGACATGTCTGTTTGGTTGGTCAGTAGCCTTCAAATCCATCTGGAAAGGAATAATTTGCCTACATAAAGTTAGTTTTCCAGTTGATATCTGTACCCAGTTACTTTGCATATCTTTTGGAATTGGTTTTGATGCATTCAGAATTTTAAGTATTTTGGTTCTTCATATTGTCATCTTGTCACCTGTCAATTATTGTTATTGTCTACATCTAGACCCGTAAGCTTACTTTTATGTGATATATGTTTGGTTGGTAGAAGATCATGCCGACTTGATCTTGTCTTCCTTCGTTAGGACTAGTTAAATTATTGTGTTATAAAAGTCAGCTGGAGTCAGAGCTTAAACTTTTTGTGTTATTATGTGTAGGTCGCACTGCATACTCAGAACACACATTGTAAACTAAGAAAATATTGTGCTACATTTTGGATTGTATATGAAACAGACTATGTGCCTAGGTCAATTGTTGGTATCTATGCATTCTCTAAGTTACTTTATTTACATTTTATGCAGGTCGCGTACTGCTGTTGCTCCACTTGAACGATTGAAAATCTTGCTCCAGGTGAATTTCTTTTGTAAACATAATTGTTAGTGTCATGAATGTTAAATATTGCGGTCAATTAGGTTTCTTATGTTATTTTTCCTGTCTCAAAGTCAATTGTATACTTAGCAGGGTTATAAGCCTGCTTTGTACACTTTGAGCTAAAAACTTGGGTGGGTTGTCCATGGAATAGTTTCCTAGTTAATGTGGTGACGGCATTTAGATTTGTTTATACCAGAATAAGTGGAAGACAAGTTGCAAGCTGAATCTATTCCATCCAATTTATTTAATTTGCTCTGTCTGTTGCACTGCAAGACCCTGTTTTAATTTTATTGCTACACAAAGACACTTTGGTTGCACTGAATTGCTACAGGTGTGAAAGCTGAAGTATTGTGATTTGTTAGATGCAATGTTAAGTTACAAATATTGCACCTGTTGCTCAATCCTAGTTCAACATTGCTAAAGTTAATGCTGTTTTTGTGCAATTTGAATGGAAATTAACTTGCATGGATTGGACCTCGCATGCAGGTTCAAAATCCACACAGTATCAAGTACAATGGTACAATTCAAGGTCTCAAGTATATATGGAGAACCGAGGGCCTCCGTGGACTTTTCAAGGGCAATGGTACCAATTGTGCAAGGATCGTTCCAAACTCTGCTGTGAAGTTTTTTAGCTACGAGCAGGCATCAAAGTATGTACCATTTTTTGCATACTTTAAGTTGTCATGTTCTGGTGCCAACTATGTACTGTTTGCAATTTTCAGATTGATCACTATTTTGTCATGAAATTGAATACTAGATTTCTCTTTTTACTTACCATCTATATGTAAAGTAGTAACTGAATGCCATTTACTTTCTCTATGTGTTTTACAGGGGAATTTTGTGGGCTTATCGTCAGCAGACCGGGGATGGTATGCTTTTGTGCTATTATCTTAATGTTCAAATAAGTTTTCCTGCATACTCATTTATCCACTGCAGTTCTTTTGGCTTTCCTGTATTGTTGCTAAATTTGAAAGGAATCTCAACTTTGTAAAAAATTTGCTAATGCCTAGTTCTTTCAGTTTTTTACCCGGAGAATGAGTACTGTCATTAAAGTCTCCTTTGCCTTTTAATTTTTATACCCAAATATTTTGCTAGAATTGCCTAGGAACCTTATTTTTCAAATATATATGTTTGTTAGTTTTGGTCAGCAGTCAGCTCCCAGTTATTGATATTCCCATTTCATAGAAGCTTGGTTTGCCAAGCCCTACTTTCTTTTCACTGTCTGTGCCAGTTTCAAATGTCTTGCAAGCATCTAAAAAATTTATCCTTTATGTTGTACCCCTCAGTGTGTCTTTTATGTGTTGCCCAACTGGTGTCACCCTTGATGGCTTAAGTTGAAAACATTATGTACTCCGTCCCTAAATGACGGTCGTCCGGGAAGCGTGTTTGTGAGGGAAACACGGCTTTCTAGAGACAAATCATTTTGGTAGTTTGCTGTCTACATCCACTATGTTCAAAACATGTTCTGTGCCCCAAAACTGGCACGAACATTGATACCATTTGCTGCTCCCTAAGACCTAGTATGCTTGCTCTTTGTGATGTTTAAGCGTTTAAAGATTACACACAGTTTATTTGTTTCAGATTCTGAATCCAACATTTATTTGTTTCAGAGGATGCTCAGCTTAGTCCACTCTTGCGCCTTGGAGCTGGAGCCTGTGCTGGTATCATAGCCATGTCTGCTACTTATCCGATGGATATGGTTAGGGGTAGGATTACTGTTCAGGTATTGTACTGTTTTGATTGGTACTTTGAATTTGTAATCTCCATTTGCCATTTTTCTGATTGTGACCTTGTGTATGCAGACAGACAAGTCTCCCTACCAGTACCGTGGTATGTTCCATGCACTGGGCACAGTCTACCGTGAGGAAGGCTTCCGTGCTTTATACAGAGGGTGGCTTCCATCTGTTATCGGAGTTGTAGGTTCCTTGTGATTATTAATCTCTCCAGTTATGCATTCTTCGCTTAGTGCTAACCACTTTATTGTTTGTGATCATCATGAAGGTTCCATACGTTGGCCTCAACTTTGCTGTTTATGAGTCTCTCAAGGACTGGCTGCTCCAAACAAATCCTTTTGGGCTTGCAAATGATAATGAGCTGCATGTATTTACAAGGCTTGGGTGTGGAGCTGTGGCTGGAACTATTGGCCAGACTGTTGCGTACCCTCTTGATGTGATCAGGAGAAGAATGCAGATGGTGGGTTGGAGCCATGCTGACTCTATTGTTACTGGACAAGGCAAAGAAGCACTCCAGTACAATGGTATGATAGATGCATTCAGGAAAACTGTTCGTCATGAAGGCGTCGGTGCTCTGTACAAGGGTCTTGTACCAAATTCAGTGAAGGTAAATCTTTCAAATGGACATTTGAATTTCTTTTTAAGCTTTTGTATTTTGCATGGTGTTTGACAAAACTCTGAAACTTCTGTTTCTAATATTCTGTCCTTGTTACCATCTTCAGGTGGTGCCCTCAATTGCCATTGCATTTGTCACTTACGAGGTTGTGAAGGATGTGCTAGGAGTAGAGATGAGGATATCAGACTGAGGGTTTGGAGTAGTGCTGGGCGTTATCGACTGCTATTTTTGTAGGTGTTGGGAGTTCTGTTTTTGTAGGCAGGGCAGGTAGAAGGATATGACTGCGGCTCCCTTCAGCATCAGGGCCTCTCAGCCCCGCTAGAAGGATATCCTGCTACTGGCTTCAGGTCCTAAAATTGTTGCTGGATCGTGGAAAATTAATAAGTTGGCTGTAAAGCTTTAAAGCATTTGCCTAACTCAAAAAAAGTCTATTCCTTGTTGATGTATGGAGATTGAACTTAAAGCGGTATTGCTTGCTGCTAATAGTTGGTTCTAATGATTTTTCTTTACCTCCATTGCGTTTAGCGTGGTTGCTGATGACATGCGTGTTAAATCTCGACACAATTCATTTTATTTATCACAATTCATTTGTTTTTTTATCTGTTGACCACGTTCATGGTTTCTGATCGGCATGCCTGTTTCTTGTGCTCGCTGTAGTCGTTCACTCGTCTATTCGCCTGCTCAATTTCTGTACGTAATCCCGTAATAAACGTGGGTTCGTGTAATGCCATAATAAACGTAAATTTTCGGGTTTAACTAATATTCAAAGATTCAAACATGTGTTGGGTTTGATAATGAGCTAATAATGGACAAAATTGCCATGGTTATACAGCAGCGCTAATCCAGTGATCCTGCGCTAAGCTAGTTCGGAGTCTGAAAGGTTCCCCCCGCCGGAAACGGCCACGGACACGCGCCGCCGTCTGGACGGAATAACTGCAGAATTGAGGTGGCCGTCGGACTTGATCCTCTGCGTCCTCCTGATGACCTGCGGCGGCTGCCTGACCACACCCATCGACTTGGATTTCTGCGGCGGCCCTGCACCGCCATTCTCACACATATCATCATCATCGTACATGGAGGCGAAGCTCCCAAGTCCCAACAACGGGAAACAACGTGGACAGAAAGCTTGCCTGCTAGGCTGGAGGTGATCCTGCGATCTAGCTTCCTCGGCGACACCTTACTGCTGCCGCTCTGGTCCGACATTGGACGTGCCGTGCCGCGGCTCGACACGGACAGCGCCTCCGGGTCCGACAGCACCGCGCCGTGGCTGCCGCCGCTCTCGTCCTCGCACAGCGAGTTGCAGTCGCTGCTGGAGTCGGAGGCCTTGTCCCTGCCGATGTGCAGGATGGCCGTCCTGGTCCTCTCCTTCTCCACCACCCTGTACGCGAACATCTGGAACGGCACGTCGGAGACGCGCGGCGCCGCGCTCCCGGCCTGCCACTCCGGGAACCTCCTCAGCAGACTCGCCTCCACCTCCAGGTAGTCCACCGGCGGCACGGGCGGCGGGGCGTCGGGCTGGTCCGCCGGCGCCGGGTTCAGGACCAGGAACCGCTTCACGTAGCGGAGGACGCGGCAGATGGACGCGAACGCCGGCCGCTGCGCCGGGTCGCCGTGCCAGCACCGCTTGGTGAGGCTGGTCAGGTACTTTGGCGCCTGGAACGGGAACAGCGGCCGCTCGCCGGCGCGGATGTTCTTGCTCATGTTCTCACCCTGCAGGTGGTTGTCCTCGAACGGGATCTTGCCGGTCAGGAGCTCGAAGCAGAGCATGGCGAAGCTGTACACGTCCGCCTTCTCGCTGCACCTGGCCGCCTCCTGCTCCAGCACCTCCGGCGCGTACCAGATGCAGGGGTTGGCCGCGGCGCTGACGTTATTGGCATTCGCATTCGCCAATGCCCTCGGGCTCGGCCTGGGGCTGGCCACTGCCAGGACGGACTGCCCGAACCCGGCGACCTTGACGTGCAGGTGCGCGTCGGCGTGCCGCGCCTTGACGAGAACATTGGTCGGGTTGAGGTCCCCGTGGTAGATCTTCTTGGAGTGTAGGTACTCCATGCCGCGCGCGATCTGCAGCATGGCGTCGACGGCGACGACAAGCGGGAGCGGCACCCGCCGCTTGGCTCTGTTCACCTCTTTGACGTGGGAGGCCAGATCCTTGGTCATGATCTCGTCCATGAGGAGGAAGAACTCCCTCTTGTCCTCGTCGTGGAAGCAGTACCGGCAGTGCGCCACGTTGGGGTGCGACACTAGCGTTAGCAGCGCGACCTCGGCGCCCACGGCGTCGGCGTCGGCGCCGACGAAGTGCTTCACCGCGAAGGTCTCCCCCATCCACTGAACCTCCTTGAGGTTGCCCGCGAGGCGCCTCCGCACGTGGAAGTCGCCCTGCAGGAGCAGGGACGCCGGGTGCACCTTCCCCCGCGGCGCCGTCAGCAGGTCGGCGAGCCGGTGCTCGTTCCGCGTCAGGGTCTCCAGCGACGCCGGGTCCTTCCGTTCCTCGAGGAGCTGCGACAGGAGCCACCTGTCCTCCTTCCACGCCGTTTCCATCCTGGCGGCGAGCTCTCGGGTGGCCAGATACCGCCCGCCGAGCCTCTGCCGGAACAGACTGGGGTGGAGCATGTCCCTGTCGTAGTCCTTGGCGAACAGCAGCCGCCTCCGTGCGAGCTCGTCGGGGTGGAACCCTGTCACCTCCGAGACGGCCTCGATGGCCTCGACCACGACGGCGACGCTCCAGAGCAGGCTGTGGAGGTGCTGCTCGACGCAGTCGGCGCCGTGCGTGGCCGCGGTGGCGCGCGCCCACCAGCTGTCGCGCGGCTCCAGGCAGTAGCGGACGTAGCCCTCGGCGTCGCGCACGGCGCGGTGGAGCTCCCGCAGGGGGCCCTCCAGGGGCCTCCACTTGGCCACGCGCTCGCGGAAGCGGAGGTGGGCGCGCACCTCGGCGGCGACGGACGCGAAGGCGAGCGCGCAGGCGTCGGCAAGGAGGCGGCACTGGCGCGGGTTGATGCGGAGGTCGTCGGCGAAGGACATGAGCGCGCTGACGCCGCCGAGGGCCTCGCCGACCTGGCGGAGCTGCTCCATGCGTCCGGCTCGGCGATCCTCAATTGGTGCGCATCGTTTGGGCCTCTCCCTCGGTTTCGGCGCCCGGAGGGAGAGGAGGGAATGTGAGGATAGTTTGCTAAGAATGGACGCGCACCCTCTGTCCCTCTCTGCTCTCTTGCAGGCTTGCAGCTCTCCTCTGCTTGTCGAGACCGCATCGCTTGCCATGATCGCCATTGGCACGTATCGCCCATTGTTCTGACTATATTCTGACCGCATCGCTTGCCATGATCGCCATTGGCACATATCGCCCGTTGTTCTGACTATATTCTGAATATTTTGTACTTTCCATAATAATAACATGTGCCTGACCCTTGTTCTGACACCATATTTGTTGTTCGGGACGACATATAAACTTGTTCTGACAGTTATTCTCTCGTTTGTTCTGGGCTTCTAGCACTTCATTCGTTTTGTTCTGGCGATAACAGAATATATAACGGTAATTAAAAAATACGAATAAAAAAGTTTGTCAAAATATAGTCAAGGGGATCGTGTTTCGAACTTTTATTGTCAGAAATTTAATGGTGTTGTGACAGAACCGCCCAAAATAATTCCGTATTATCGCCTAAGCCTGTCCACGTGGCCATTAAGCAATAATAAGGAACTATTCTGTCGCTTCTGCCGGGTAAAACCCGGTAAATCACGTACAACAGGATCGCTGATATGCGCAAAGCCCACACGAAGGCGGGACCAGACTACATCATTACATTACAAGAAAAGTTTCACAAATTCAGCATTATTACAAACCAAGTTTTTCATACATAAAAGTAAAGGTGATTCAGAGTTTAAACAGCGGAAAATAAACTAAACGCGTAATACGCACAGGAGGCCATCCATGCATATCACTCATCATCATCGTTCTCCCATTCAACCTCCCAACCATGTGGGATAGAACCACGCCAGATGGGATTACCTGAAAACAACAACAAAAGCAAGGCTGAGTATACTAATACTCAGCGAAACTTACCCGACAAAAAGAAAATACAACTAGACATGCAAGACTTTTTGGCTGCTGGGTTTGTTTTGCCAAAAGTGACTAAGAGTTTATCCTTATTTTCAGATTTTAGCTCAAGTCCTAGTATGTTAACCATTCTATGTGAGCACCTGCACTAAACAAGCATGTTGTGCAAACAATATTAGACAAGTAACAGTATTAATTCAGAATGTTCCATAAATAAACATGGGGTAGCTAGTGGTCAAGTCGACTCAGATAACGGCGAGTGACCGACGATCGATTGATTTATATCCTTGCAAGGTAAACCCAAGATACACGGAATAAGGTAGACCAAGTGCAATGTCTACCCCAACCAGGCGATTCCCAACATCCCACAGTTTAGGATCAGACG
Source organism: Cenchrus americanus (assembly GCA_947561735.1). Classification (NCBI taxonomy): domain Eukaryota; kingdom Viridiplantae; phylum Streptophyta; class Magnoliopsida; order Poales; family Poaceae; genus Cenchrus; species Cenchrus americanus. Next base: position 251,227,788 of record OX387239.1, on the reverse strand, counting down.
CTACAAACTCTGGTACACGGATATCCGGAGGGTCTAACCCAACCAGTCCGGACTCACACACTATACCACGGGTAGCTAGCCCGGAGACGCATCCCAAGCGGGTAGATAGAAAGATCCCGCCCCGGTTCAGAAGGTACTAGGCTTACCAGTCTCATTCCCGACAAGCACTTGGTACATTCAGTAGCTTAGGACCAGCACCATGCTACTCGGTCGAGACCGAACCCATTGCTCTTACCACATGAGCGAGTCAATTTAATCAACTTATGATTCCAACATAAGCATCTTATATCTCGCGAGCAATGAGTCATTACTCGTCTTCTACCGTATCCTTAGAGCATGGCACTAGCGCTCCTAACATACTAGTAAAAGAGCATATGAGTGCTAAGGATCGTGCATCTAGGTTTCAAAGCAACTCCTGAAACTTAAATGCATAAAGTAAAACAATAATACTGAAAGTAAAAGGTATGAATTTTAAAACAAAACGTTAGATGAACCGTTGCTTGTCTTCTTTTGACTCAACACTAACACTAGCCTTGGGCTCTTTTGGACTTTGGTCCAGGTTTTGCTGCACACCAAGCTGGTTCAGCTCACCATCAAAGCTCCCGTCTCCCTCCTGGGTGAGTGTGTACGTACCGTCTGGTAGATCCACACGTATACATGCATATGCATTAATTAAAGTTAATCTTGATGGTGACTGTGTACATATAAGAAAATTAAGTTACTTAACTTCACCAAACAGTAAGGGGGTGTGTTTAAATTAATAAAAACATAAACAAACATGATTTTACAATTTAACACTTTAATTGATATTTCTTTATTTAATTAATTAGAACAAGCTTTACAATCATAAATCCGCATTAAATCAAAAACAACTCAAATGAGCCTAAGCTTTTGCACACAGCAACATATGCCTACTTTAAGCTTTCAAACCAAAATATAGCTTAAGATCATTTATAAATTAATTTATATGAAAAAGACAAATTTCAACCTAGTAAATCACCATTAATTCATATAACAAGATTTAATAAGCTTTTTCATCTAAACTTTCTCCTACAAGTCATGTATGCCAAAAATAAGCTCCTGACCAAAGCATAAGTGCAGATTCAAATTATTTTTCAACTTTTGAATTTAAACTCCTACACAAGATCAAATCCAAATCATCTATTAAACAATTCCCTAAAATCACATCCATCATACCAGATTACCAGAGGTAATAATCAACAAGGCAAAGCCCTAGGGTGCACATGTGGTTACCAAAAAGTTCATTAAATGGGCTATAAAAGCATAAAAAATTAATCTAGCATAAAGCTTACATAAATCATAACTGAAAATATACATATCAAAATCATGCAAAATTTTGCCACATATCTAGACATGCCATAAAGAGCAACATATCCAAAATTCAAGTCCATAGCATGTGTATATTTTAAACTACACCAAAAACACACCAAACTGAGTTTGAATTTTAATTAAAAACTAATTAAAAAATCCTATACATACTTTATAGAAAAGATAATTTTCTTCACCAGGAACCCAACAAAATTGGATTTGCATTTTTCTGATTTTTCTACGATTTTTAGTGATTTTTCAAAGGTTCAGCCTCGACACCCTAGATCTGAAAATTGGTCTCTTACAAACAGGTCCTTGGGTTTTGCGTTCTAGCCCCTAGAAAGACCTCAGACCTCGCAATGTAGTCCATGGCCGCGGCCAGCGACGGGAATCACCGAAATCCGGCTAGGAGAAGGTCGGGCTTGGCCGGGCAAGGGCCTAGGAGAGGTCTAGGCTTACCTAGGGTTCGATTTGAGGCGGTCCGGAGGTCAGAGGATGCTCCGGCGATGGCCGGCGGTGGCGGAGCGGCGGTTCGTCCGCCTCGGCCCAATTGCCAACGGCCAGGCGGCTCCGCAAGTCAAGGCCGGTGCACAGGACCCTCGGTGGATGGTCGAGGAGATATAGGTGCGACGGAAACTCGTCGGGGAGGAGTGGAAAGGCGAGCTTGGCGGCGGCGCGACCTTGGCATCGGCGGAGCAGAGCTGCGGCCAGGCTGTGCTGGGCTTGTGGTCGTGAATAGAAGAGAGGGCACGGGACGAGGCGACCAGAGGACTTCCAGCTCGTGGCGGAACCAACTGGCGCGACGGCAAGGTGACACGAGACGAGGCAGAGCGACACGAGGCGCAGCAGGACGCGTGTCGCCATGTAGCGCGGCGCGAGGTGCATGGCCGGTCGGCCCCTCTCCCTGGGCTCGGCGCACGGCTTTGGAGCCTTCGGAGTCCACCAAGCCCGCGTGGTCCACCTCGGAGTCACCGAGGCATCCGTACGCCGGAGAAACGCGCGGAAGCAACGTGGCCGGCGCGGTCCGGACGCGCGTGTGACGCGCTGGGCGCGGCGACGACGTCGCCCGTCTCAAGTTCTATTTCATTTAAGCCTTTTCGAAATTGCAAAACTCCAAAAATTGTCAACAAACTCGAAAATCTCCAAAACTAAAAGTTGTAGAGGGGATATAGACCTATAACTTTCCCAAAGGGCGAAATATGTTTTGATCAACGGTTTGTCAGGGAACGCCGGACGAAGTTGGCAGAATTCTCGGCCCCAAGTTACTGTTCACAGCGCGTTAAACTCGATTTTTGGTCAATTTGCACTGAAAATTGAAATGTCCACCAATTACGAAAAATGTGTTCCCGGAAACAACGAACAACTTTCATATTGGCCGATTTTGAACTTCTATAGTGAAATTTGGAGAACGCGCAAGAAAACCAAATCAGCCTTTATGGAGATCTAGGGTTTGACCGTGATTTGGGATTTTGACCAAGGTCTTTTGTGCAAATTTGTGACAAAACGTGTCAAACATGTTTAGGAGCTAATTAACCCTGTTTAACACAACTAAATGAGGTATTTATTTTTAATAAACACCTGGGGTGTTACAGGTGTGATTGAAATTTAATTTTGATGTTTGGTTTTTGATTTATAGATTTCTGTTAGTTTGAATCAATGTTGCATGTGGCTGGTGTCATCAATTTTATTTTTCTTTTGCATGCATGCACTCCAGCCACTCCTGATGCCCTTTCCTTCAGCGACAGGTTGACTTTTTTCGTTGAAGCGACGTATAAGAGCACCCGGGATTCGGTGCCTTACCTTCGGCGAGGCACCACGTACTGTTGCCCTGTCTCCAAGCTGTTCGATTGGGAACTAACAGTCAGATCAGGATAGACAGTACGGATGCTACAGTACCAAGTTAATATTCTAAATAGTTCTCTTTCTCATCTGGGACGCGGGTGGAGGAGCAGGCGGCAGGGCCATTGCCGCCGGTGCAAGGGGCAGAGCGCGCGTCGTCGGTGTCGGCACCCGCGTGCCTCTTTGCTGCGCGACGCTCAGCTCCTCCGTGCCTTTGCACGTCGGCCAAGCTCCCACACCTCGTGCGCCCGCGCTACCCGCACGCTCAGCGGCGGCAGCGCTCTGACTCGCTACACCCGAAGCCTCAACTTCGGCCAGCCATCGCCACCCACGGCGAGCTCCCCGGTCTCACGCCTGGGCTCGTGCAACTGCGCTCACCGGCGGCTGCGAGGTCCTCCCGCTCACGCATGTGCCACCGTGGTCGGCACCAGCTCGTCCTCCCTTGCGCCCCCGTGGACCCAGTGCGACACGGCGACGGCCATGCCCTTGCCTCAGCACCTACCTCTGGCTCGCGCGGCACGCCGGTGTCGTCGAGGAGCCCTCGCTGCCGTGGACGCTCCAAGGGCGTTGGATTGCAGGAGACGCCGTGCCTTGACCGCTTCCAGCGTTGTGGGAGACTCGCGGTGAGCTAGCTGGGCGCGGCTGGCGGCACCGGGAGGCTCGCCAACTAGCCTCGGCGGCGCACCATCGCAGGGAGGCGCGGAGTCGCATAGGCGCACACGCAGGGAGGCACGGCGGCCGCAACAGAGCTGCACGATGGCACGCGCGGTCGGCCGTGGAGGACGCAGGGCGAGGCTGACCGACGACGGCGGCGGCGCGGGGCTGCAGGGAGCGCGTCGCTCCAGCAGGGGAGGGAGGGGCGCGAGGACGGCCAAGGGGCGACAGTGTTGGACTGGCGGCACAACTGGGAGAAGAGGAAAGAGAAGGTGGAGAAGAGAGGGAGGAAGATGTGGATGACATGTGGGCCCTTTTGCTTGAGACAGACTGAGGCGTTGGATCGGCTATGGACGCTTGAGATAGAGCAAAAGTTACCACGCGCCTTCATTGAGCAAAGGCACCGGATCTCGATCCCCCGGGCTGCTGGTTCCGTCTGTACTCGAATTCTCCCCCCACTCGCAAACTGGACATGCCGACGGCGATCGCTAGCCCCCTCGCGCGCACTAAGAGCAACTTTAGCAGCTCCTTTTTCCCATCCCCAATACCAAAAAACCAGTGATATAGGGGATCAGATGCTAAAAAAACCTCTTCAGCAGTTTCCCTATCCCCTTCCCTCTTTTCCTCCATGTACTAAAAACCCCTCTCCATCCCCTCTACAGAGGGGACCTCTCCTCCATCCCCTACTCTGTGGGACCCACTCACTCCCCTCCCTGCCCCGCGCTCGGACGAACGACCCCCCCGCGCCCCGCCACCGCGGCGGCCGCGCCGTCTCTCCCTCCCCCTCGCCCCCCGCGCGGCCCGCGGGTCCCGCCACCGCCCCCTCCTCCGCCGCGCGCGCCCGTCCACCGGCTCCGCCACGAATGCGTCGTCGTTGCCGTGTAGAACCTGCACGTACCGCCGGCGGTCAGCATCTGTCTGGGTCCGGACATGAGGCAAAGATTCGATCTTTTTTTCGACAAACGGTGACGAGGGTGCTCACCGAGCGGACGGGAGCAGGAAACGGCGGGACGGCATCCGCTTCTCCGCCGCCGCGCGCTCCAGCTTCTTCTTCGTCGCCCGACCAGTGCGGACGCGGGGTGCGCCGGTGGTGCCGGCGAGCGCGAGACGGCCGCGGCCGGGCGGCGGAGGGAGAGCGGCCGAAGGAGAGGCCGGAGCACCGCGGCGCGAGACCGGTCTGCCGCCGGCGAGCCGAGGCCGGAGTTGGGCGCCGCCGTCTCAGCGTTCGACAGCCGCTCCTCCCCCGCCGAGGTGACTGGCGACACCACCTCCAGCATCGCGAGCCCTAGCGGCATTTGCTGCTTGTCCGCGGCGCGCACTGCGGTGACCATCAGCGTCGTTCACTCACCGAGAACAGTGGTGCGTGAGTGACCCAACAGCTCGCGTCATCCGACAGCGCGGTGCTCGCGCTCGCCGCCGTAGCCTTCTTCACGTCGGTCGTGGCGGGCAGCTGGTGGTGGCGCCGGGCCCGCGGAGCCCGAGCGCGGCGGCGTCGTAGGGTGCCGAGCCACACGCGTGCCTTCCGCACGGGTCCCGGATATCCACCGCGCGTACCGGTCCCACGGCCCGATTCCGCATGCCGCGGAGCCTCGGCCGCCGCAGCCTCCGTAGGCGCCACGCCCACAACCACGACGGGTGCGCGCGACGACGACGACGGCGGGCTCCGCGTCGTTCTGCTCCGCCTCTGCTTCGTGCGCCGGACGCTGGTGCTCACCATGCAGCTCACCTTCTTGAAGACGCATCTGCCGAGGAGCAGTAGGTCCTCCCGCTCCCGCGCGAGGAGGCGCTCGAGGACGACCTCCGTGTCGGAGTTGTACCTCGGCGCCCAGAGCATGGCGAGCGAGGAGAGCAGCGAGATGAGGCAGGGGATCCAGGAGCGCCTGCACGCGGCGGGGGACGGTGTTGCAGACGAGGCGGAGGCGCCTGCACAGCACAGAGATTCGCTTCTTCCTTGGCCGGTTTCACTAGGTGGTTTCTTGGAGTGGCAGGGCTTTCTGGTGTGGGCAGTTTGCAGTTCTTGATCCAGGCTCAAATTGCAGCGGTCGATGATTGCTCAAAGGGCGAGGTTGCTGCTCGTGAGGTGATTCCTTGGTCGCTTCTGGTGGTGGTGGACTGGTTTGATCCGTTTCTTTGGGAGATTTTGGTTCATGTGTTGGGTTTCCTGGGAGCTCAGTTCCCCGATTCGCCATTTTGGGTGGTGGTTCTCCGAGCTCAAGTGATCCGCCTCGACCGTCGGCGTGGACCGCACTGCCCCGCGGCACGGGAAGCAGAAGCAGGGCAGCAGCGCACCCGCGAGCAGCAGGTGGAGGTAGGCTCGCGCGCGAGCGCGAGGGCGGCGCAGCGGTGGCATGTCTGATCCGATGGCTCGACCGGTTTGGGTTTCATGCGGTGGGGTGACGAACAGCTGCGCTCGACCGCCGCGGCGGGCGCGTGGGGTGGTTGTTCCAAAGATCCAAGATTTGGAGAGGGGAAGGAGAGGATGACATGATGCGGTGGGATCCACGAGTTGGGAAGGAGAATAGGGTGACTGCTAGTGCAAATTGTGTTTTAGGAATGGAAATATTTTTACTCCACCCCTAATAACTTTATATAGGGGATGAAATTTACTCCATCTGCTGGAGTTGCTCTAACAGCGTATACTCCGTATGCGAGAGGTAGATCCTCGACCGGTCGACCCGGGGCTAATCGTGAATGTTATGCATCGCTTTAGCGACATAATTTTTTTCTGTCGCTAAAGGTCGGAGCCGCGTGGGGGTGGGGGGTGGGGGCGTGGCTGGGGATGGTGGTGTTTTTTCTTTTTTTCTATTTCTTTGTTTTATTATTCTTTTCTTTGTATTTTATATTTCTTTTTCCTGTTTTATTTTTTTCTTCTTATTTTTTAATTTATAATGCCTTTCTAACATTATTTTTTTCTGTTTCATTTTTTCCTTTCTTTTTATTCTTTTTATTCTATTTCACTATTATTTCTATTTTCTTTTTATTTATTCATTTTTACTTTCTACTTTTTTTGCTTTTTATTTTTTATATTCTTTCCATTTTAATATTTTTCCTCCATTAATATTTTTATTGGTCAATGAGATGTAAATTTGTTCTCGTTAGAATAATCAGTTATTATGGCTATAAGTATCTTGTTCGGACAATAATAACAACTTGTTATGATTTGTTCTGACAATACATCTTTGTTCGAGATAACACACAAAATTGTTCCGACTATAATAGGATTTTTTCTAACAGTGTTTCTTATTTCCTCTGACACATTTTTTTTCGAGATGACAACCAAACTTGTTCTGGTTATAGTAATATCTCGTTATGTCTATAATAATAACATGTGTCCGACCCTTGTTCTGATTTGTTCCGACACCACATTTGTTGTTCGGGATGACATATAAACTTGTTCTGACAGTTGTTCTCGTTTGTTCTGGCACTTTATTGGTTTTGTTCTAGCCATAACAAAATATATAACCGTAATTAAAAATATGAATAAAATAAAGTTTGTCAAAATATAATCAAGTGGGATGTTGTTTCAAAGTTTTTATTGTCAGAATTCCAATTGTCCGATTGGAATTTAATTTTGATGTTTGATTTGTGATTTATAGATTTTTTAGTTTCAGTCAATGTTGCATGTGGTTGTGTCCTCATTTTTGTTTTGCCTTGCCTTGCATACATGCACTCCAACTCCCTTTCCTTTGTTGCTGAAGAACAACACCAAGGGACAAGCTATCTTGACTTAACTAGCTAAAAGACAGAAATTTTGTTCAAAAACTCAATCCAACAGACTAGCTAAACTTGTCCTTCCTATCCTCCGCTAGCTAAACCGAGACTTCACTAGCCATCTTTGGCTAGCCAGTCCCGCTAGCTATCCCCTCGTACATGAGTATGGTATGCGGGATCCATTAGCGGGTGAAGAGTTGATTTTAACTAGTATGTTGGATTTCATTAATTTTTTACTAACTATTTCATTCTACATATTAGCCAACTCAAGGTTTTAGCTTTTAATTTTTAGATAGACTCTTTGAGTACAGCACCCGACGCTAACTGCCACAGCTGATTAGCGCCGGTGGCGGCTGGATCTGACGATGACATCAAGGTACGCACGCAATGCCCCATCCAAAATCCAAATCGTCAATGGTGACGAGGGGTTTAGGGTCGATACTTGTGACCATACTGGCCACCGCGCCGCCATCACTTTTTCTTAAAAAAAATACGCCACCATGATTCTTGTGCAGTCTAATGGAGTCCACGATTCTAAGTCTGGTGTTCTCCACTTGTTTGAGATTTGTAATCACAAAGAATGGACAGTGGAAAAGGTTCTAAGAAATGAAAAATCTCACTTTTAGAAGGGCTTTTGGAGAGGCTGAGGAGCTGGAATGGGAGACAGTAGAGAGGGTAAACTTATCTCAGCAAATTGACTCAGTTAGTTGGATCTTTGAGAAGTTTGGAGAGTTTTCTACAGCTACACTTTATAAAGAGCTCACTTTCCCGGGGTGGTGAATGTGTGGATGATGAATATCTGGAGAGCAAATTACCACTGAAAATTAAAATATTTCTTTGGCAAATTTGCAATGATAAAGTCCAATCTGCTGATCAACTGAAGAAGAGAAATTGGGCACGTCCAGTAGAGTGCAAGCTGTGTGGTCAAATGGAGATCACTGAACATATTTTCATACAATGTGTGGTGGCAAGTTCCTGCTGGAGTGTGATTAGAGATGTATTAGAATGGCCAAATAAACCAGTGGTCATGGAGGACCTTTGGGTTAAATTGGTAGAGGGGTCAAGCAAAAAGAATAGGAATTTCATTTTTTCTGTTGGGTTGTTTGGCGTGGAGCTTATGGTTGATTAGGAATGATCTTTTTTAACAATGTGATTATCACTTCACCTGATGTGAGCATTTTCCGTGCGATCTCCTGTATGCAGAAATGGAAGATTCTAAACAAGGAGAAGGGCCAACTTTGGATCACCAATGTGACAAACAAGCTAAAGGCTCGGCTGGCATCCTTGCAAACCTAAGACTGATGGCTTCCTAGGATATGGTGCCCTTTAGTTAAAGTTTACCTTTCTTGGTGTTAGGTTCGTCGAGTATGTTTAGAGGGAGTTTAGAGTGTGGCAAGTTACTAGCATGGACTTCTTAGTTTCTCCTTTTGGCTTGTAATCTTACTTTTCTAAAGCGTTGACGTTGTAAAAAGCTGGTAGCCCCATTGTTTTCTCGGGCTTTTTAAGTAAAACCAGGCCAATGGCCTTCTATCTTAAAAAAATGGAGTCCATGATTGCAATTGCAGCCTCCAATGACCTGACCGACGGTAGGAGAGGAACTTGCAAATGGGCCTTGGGCCCTTGGCCCTCATTCGATATGTCTTTCCCACTTTGCTTGGTGGTAGGAGAAATGATTTCTGACAGTTTAACGATTGGTTCGTCTTTCTTTTTCCATACTGAAACCATACCGCCCCTCTCGGTCATTTCCGGACATGGAGATTATATAACAGAAGAAAAGCATCGTGACTATTAGGATTTGTGTAGTGCAATGTGTGCACATCTTCAGCTCTCTTTTCACCACCGTCTCCCCCCCTCCCCCCCGCCGATATTTAACTTTTTACTATTCTAACCGATGACGACTATCTGATTAGCACTTTAACAGTGTTGATCATTTCTTTACCATCGATGTTACGATTTGGATACAAATTTACGGCTTTTCGCCGCCGGCACGCCACGGAAGCGTTCCCAGCGTGGATCCACGCCACGCACGCGTGCAAAAAGACCTCACCTACTCGTGCTCTTCTTCTTCTCGGGACCGACCACCGGAGTTGATGGAGCATGAGCTCGCCGGCCCCCGAGCTCCCCGGGCGGCCACATAGCTTGCTCGCTTGGCGGTCTCCTTGGGCGGCCACCGAAGGTGCCCCCATGGCAGACCGGCGGCCACTAGCGAAGCTCGGGTGACTCCGGTGGAGCTCCCCCCTCTCCTCTCTCCGGGCACGACTGCACTGTCGTCCTCCCTCCCTCCCTCTCCTATCTCCGGGATGGAGCTCGATGCGCCGTCGGCGAGCTTAAGTCCCACAGGCCCCTGAGCATGACCTGCGAGAATGAGTTCCCGACGGCGGCCTCGAACTGATCCACCGTGGCGACGACGTCTGAGCGTGCAAGACCCTCCCACGTCGACCGTGCGGCGCACGCGGCCATTAGGGCGCGCGAAGATTGCTGCGGCGGCGGCGTCAAACTCTGGCGGCGACGTCCTCCTCCGCCACGGCGATGCGGGCAACCGCGATAGGAGACAGGACGGGGACGCGGATGGGGAAGGGGAGGCAAGGAGCGAGGCGAGGAGGTGGAGCGTGTCAAGCGCGGAGGCAGAGACCGGATCTGCGGCGAGGCAGCGAAGGAGGACCGCGCGGCGGAGGCGTGGAGTCTGGTCGGATTTGAAGGGGAGCGCGACAAGGAGCGCGTGGGCGGCGGTAGGTCGAGCAGAGCGGCAGATTGCCGTGCGTGAAAATGTTTGCCGTGCGCTTTTCATCGGGCGCACGGCAAATGTCGTCATTGCCGTGCGTTTTCTGGATGACGCACGTCAAACAAAAACGCACGGTATCTATATACTTTGCCGTGCGTTTTTATGGTGGCGCATGGCAATCACAAATCTTTGCCGTGCGTTTTTCTATGGACGCACGGCAATGATTGCACACTGACAGTTGGCCATCCAAACCGAACGGACTGCTGACGGGCGTCAAGCTCTGCCGTGCGCCTTGGAAAAACGCACGGCAAAGACAAGAAGTTTGCCGTGCGTTTTTGCATGGCGCACGACAAAGTTACAGCATTGCCGTGCGTTTTGCTTTGGCGCACGGCAATGTATTTTTAAAAATTGAATTTTCACACCTTATTTCAATTTTTCCTCCACAAGTATATTATTATGCACTCTACATTTCAATTATATAATCATATCTTTATTTTTGCTAATTTTAACGAATTGTTTTGATGGATAGGATTTTTTTCGTGTTAACCAAATTTGAACTGCAAGTGTATAAAATAATAAAGTATAGTTTCTGGAAAAATGTTATTTGTTTAATTGATACCTTTTTAGGACCTTATGCATGAAAGTACTTGAAATTTTAAACAATTTGTTCGCGGGGAATGATAAAATATGTGTATGTGAAATGTTTTTTATTGTATTAATTGCAAATGAAGTTTGAAAGTGAAGAGATTTGTCAAGAGCTCGTGATATACCGTGGGAAGGGTGTGAAAAATAGTACAAAGAGGTTTGGAAAGATCCGTCACGTATAGTGTTTAGAAACCGAAGCATCTAACTCGAAGTTTCATAACGTTTATAGTCATCTCACTTGATACGCAGTCTTAGTAAATTTTGAACTTGGTTTTTGACTTGAAAACTTTTCTATAGTGAACATAAAACTTACATTGACTCATGTTAGTTCATGGTATTTTTTCGCATCCATTTGCTAATTTTCATATATTAACTGTAACTAAATAACTGTAACTAAATAATTTAAATAGACATGTATTGAATTTGAGTAATAACTTCGAAGAAAACCTAGTTGTAAAAAAGACATTCATATTTTTTTACTACAATGAAAAGTTTCATCTAATTTTGAATATTGCATTCACAAGAATTTGAATTTTCCATTCATGGGAATAAAAAAAAGGAAATTTACATCTCTTTGCCGTGCGCCCCCATTAAAACGCACGGCAAATGTCATATATTGCCGTGCGTTGACTACGAAGGCGCACGGCAAAGACAGTGGCCCCACTAGGGCCCGCCGCATCCCGTCCCCATCCGCTACCCTGCTGCCCCACTTCTCCCGGATCGAATCATCAGCCTGCTGCCCTGCTTCTCTCCCGCAGACCGCATCCCATCCCCATCCGCCGCCGCCCCTCGCGCCGGCCACCGCCATCGACCGCCACCGCGCCCCGTCCCCATCCGCCGCCGCGCCCGCCGTCCCCATCCGCCGCCGCCGCGCCCCGTCCCCATCCGCCGCCCGGACCCGGATCGACGCCGCCCGCGCCCGGCCCCATCCGCCGCCGGCCGCGCCCGTCCGGCGCCGGACGCCCCCCCCCCCCCTCCCCGCCGCGCCCCGCCGCCCGTCGACCGGCGCCCGGCCCGCCCCCCCCCCGCCCCCCGGCTCCGCGCGCGCGCCCCACCCCGGCCGCCCTAGCTCCGGCTCGCGGCACCGGACCCGGGGCGGCGCCTCTGCGACCCCGGCGGCGGCCCGTGGAGGGTCGGGCGGCCGCCTCGGAGGGTCCGGCGGCATTAAGAGGTCAGCAACCTGTTTCAATTGTTGCTTGTGTAAGGACACTTGGCTTGTGAAAAATGAAATTATTTGACTGAGGCCTTGTGGCATTAAGATATGGGATATAGTTACCATGCCTTTGTGATTAAAAAAATGGCATCCTTTGTATTTTGGATGTCACGGATGCTTTTGCAGAGAGAGAAAAAGGGAAAGGAACATTGAACAAATCATCAATATGTTTCCAGGATGACAAGACAACAAAGATAAGCAAAGAAAGATAAGCAAATCATACTTCTGTTGGAAGCAGAACGACAGGCTCACTGTTGTTAGCAGTCCCAACATCAACCACAATAGCTGTAAATTCAGTGCCCCCTTCAAGGAAAAGCTCTACAATAACTCTATCATCAATTCCCTGTCAACAGAGAGTTTCAGGTCTCAAATTGTTACCATATTTAACCTGAATCGTTCCAGATGTATAGTAGAAACTAGAAAGTATTCTGCACCTTTGAAATTATTTCCTCAGCTTTCTGAGCAGCGTCATTCACACCATAAGCAACAACCACACCAATACTTGACCCAGCCCTTGTAGGTTTGACCTGTGAAAGCACATCAGAAGTTACCTCTTCACAGCCAACCATGAAACAATCTTTCAAGTGGGAAAAAACAATTATATAATGACACTTTTCCCTTTAATTTGGACGGGAGGGAGTTTCGTTCTGAAATTATTATTCATGTATATATTTATTTGCTTCTTCTTCAACCTAACACATTAATCCTAATTACACAGGAAGGGAAGTAGAGGCAGGGGAGAATAAGGAGAAGGAGATGGAGATGGAGAAGGGGTAGGAGACAACCGAGGGGGAGAAGGAGGAAGGGAAGGAGAGGGCCGGAGAACAAGGAGGAGAGGGAGGAGGTCGAGGGTGAACAGGGAGGAGGGGTGTGCTCCGGCCGTGCTCAAGCACCTCACTGCCTCGACACCTCACTCCATTCGATCGGTAATCAATGTCTCGACATTTCTCGAATTTTGAGATTAAATTAGTATGATGAGTTGATGACCTACACTTTTGTAGTAGTGATGCATAAGTATGTTAGAATTAGATCAAATGAGTTAAATTTAGTGATGCATAAGTATGTTAGATTAAAATTGGGGTACTTTGTTATGGTCAACGATAAAGTCAAAAAATGGCAAAATATCGGAGGCAAATCACTACTTCTTGTGTCCGGCCATCGAGCCATGGGAAGAAATTGTTTTTGTGGCCCGATCTTCGTGTCGTGGATTTTCTTGCAGGTTTTGGAAACCTCACCGTACAGGGGAGGTGCTGCCGAAATTTTGAATAAACGCTAAGTCTTGATGGGTTTTTTGCAGGAAAGCTCCCATTACCGCAACCTCCATCTTGCCGCCCGTCCCCGTCTCGTGTCGAGTTACTAGGTGAGCATGTGCCAATGCCCTTGTTTCCATATCATGTACCTAGATGGCTAGATCACGTAACCTAGTTAGGCGTCTCCCGTTCGAAAGAGATACAGTTGGAAATATGCATATGCTTGCATATCTATGACTGTATCTGTTTCGAATTGTCCACGTTTTTTGGACAGCCTGAGGATGTGTAGATGGGTTTAGTTCCCATGCTCTACTCCTAGCCGAGACAGAATTTCGGCAGCACCTCCCCGCTGTTCTCCGGGTACACATAGGACCTATCTTTACCTACAATAGCATGATAGATATCGTGTAGAAGCATGCATGCCATGTTAACAAATCTTCTAAGAGTTTTGTTTCTTGCACCACCTTGTTATGTCTTTATATCACTGGTAAAAGAATGGATAACCGTGAGTGGATGTACACGGGCTGGAGGAATAAGCGTGACTTCTCTAGTGAATTCGGGCGCAACGTCGATGATTTCTGTAAAAAGGCTTTTGACAAAGGACAATATAAAGCGCCGTGTCCATGTAGTAAGTGTGAAAATAAGTCAGACCAAACTCAGCTCACCATGGGTAAACACATTATCACATATGGGTTTGTGGCAAACTATACCCGGTGGATCCGCCATGGTGAAGCACATCGTGCGAGAGACGAGGTCTTGAGGCAACGCATCGAGGAATTTGATGATGAAGCCGGGTGCGGAGACATGTTAGAAGACTTTCATCAAGCAAACTTCAATGAAGGGCCTGACCATGTTATGAAGGAAGCTCCAGAGCCAACCGCGAAGGCTTATTACGATATGTTGTCTTCTGCACAGAAACCACTTCACAAGCATACTACTGTGTCTCAACTGGATGCCATAGGACGCTTAATGGCCCTAAAGTGTAAATTGGGAATCAGTCGAGATGGCTTTAATGAAATGATGACAGTTTTTGGCTCCATACTTCCGACAGATCACATTCTGCCACATAACATGTACGAGGCACAGAAAATCCTTCGTTCACTTAAGATGCCATACGAGATGATAGATGCTTGTACAAATGGTTGCGTCTTGTTTCGGAAAGAACATGCGGATGCAAAGTACTGCCTCAAATGTAAATCCTCTAGGTACCTGGAGGTAAACTCTGGTGATGGTCATAAGAAGCAATCGGACATCCCGGTGAAAATCTTACGGTACCTCCCATTTATACAGAGGATCCAACGACTGTACGCGACCGAGGAATCCGCAAAACAGATGACATGGCACAAAGACGGCGTACGATATCGTCCCGATAACATGGTACATCCAGCCGATGCTGATGCTTGGAAATATTTTGACGACCAACATAAGGACAAAGCCGACGAAGCTCGAAATGTACGTGTTGCGTTGGCTACAGATGGGTTCAATCCTTATGGACTGATGGCTGCACCATACACTTGTTGGCCCGTGTTTGTTATCCCCCTCAACCTCCCCCCTGGCATCATGTTTAAGCGACAGAACATATTTGTGTCATTGATAATTCCTGGATACCCCGGTGATAAAATGAGTGTGTACATGCAGCCTTTGATTGATGATTTGGAAATTGCTTGGAAGGATGGGGTACGTACATATGATCGAGCTACAGACACAAACTTCACAATGCACGTGTGGTACATATACTCCCAGCATGACCATCCGGCGTATGGGCTATTCAGCGGCTGGTGTGTCCACGAGAAGTACCCATGCCCAGTATGCAAGGCTGCTTTAAAGTTTATGTGGTTGGCGAAGGGTACCAAGTATTCTTGTTTCGACCTACACCGACAATTCCTCCCTATGGACCATCCATTCAGACGAGACACCAAGAACTTTACAAAAGGTGTCATGGTTGAAGACCCTCCACCGCCGATGTTGACAGGAGCAGATATCCTTGCTCAGTTAACCGCGCTCAAGGAAAAAGCAACAGGTGGTTACGAGGGGTACGGTGAGGAGCATGCTTGGACTCAGATGTCAGGCTTGTGGAGACTACCCTACATGACTGACCTTCTTCGTCCACATTACATTGATATGATGCACACGGAAAAGAACGTCGCTGAGGCACTCTGGTGTACAACCATGGAGATTGCGGATAAGTCAAAAGATAACATTAAGGCTAGACTTGATCAAGCTAGTATATGCGATAGACCAAAGTACAACATGAAGCCTCCCAAGCCAGGCAAGAAATGGAAAAAGCCTTCAGCTCCATACCTCCTGACCAGGCCCCAAAGGAAGGAAGTACTAGAGTGGTTCCAAACTTTAATGTTCCCTGATGGGTATGCAGCGAATCTTAGGAGGGGGGTGAACTTAACTACTATGCGAATCAATGGGCTCAAGAGCCATGACTACCACGTATGGATTGAGCGGCTTCTTCCGGTGATGGTTCGAGGCTATCTACCTGACCATGTGTGGCAAGTACTAGCAGAGTTAAGCTATTTCTTTCGCATCCTTTGTGCTAAGGAGTTATCTCGGCCACTTGTTAAAAAATTGGAAGATGCGGCTCCGGTGTTGCTTTGTAAGTTGGAGAAGATCTATCCACCTGGTTTTTTCAATCCAATGCAGCACATGATTTTGCACCTCCCGTATGAGGCACGAATGGGGGGGCCTGTACATGCTCGTTGGTCCTATTCAATTGAAAGGGTACTAAAGGTCATTCAGACGTTATGTAGAAACAAAAACAAAATTGAAGCTTCCATTGCTGAGGCATATTGTACCGAGGAGGTGACAAACTTCACAACTAAATACTATGCTGACACCCTTCCAAGCGTGCATAATCCAACACCTCGTTACAATGCCGACGAAAATGAATCGAAACTCAGCCTCTTCAGAGGGCAACTCGGAAGAGCAAGTGTTGTGACTTATAAGAACTTGCAACATGAAGAGTGGCGCACTATCATGATGTATGTGCTGAAAAACCTTGAGGAAGTGTTTCCATACATCGAGTAAGTTCTCAACATACTTGTTATCCATTATTGCTAGTGTATGGTGTATTCAATGAATAGTACCTAACAACCTCATTCGTACAGTGAATTTACCTATCAATTCTGGCGGAGAAGAAGGGAACCAACCCCGCAGGAAGTTGATAAACTTCTTGAGGACCACGATTTCATTTCTTGGTTCAAGCGGAAGGTACAGTCATTCAAAGGAACCCTCATACATTTTGTTTGAAATTACAAATTCCTCGTAGGTGCGAATGTAACAATGATATGTCTTGCTTCTACTTGCAGGGCCAAAATGATATGTCAATAGATCCTGAGTTGAGACAAGTTTCCCTTGGTTGTGAGGATAGGATCGAGTCATATGGCGCCTATGACGTGAATGGGTACCGCTTTCACACAAAAAGCCATGAGCAGAATCGGCCAAACCGCAGAACCACAAACACCGAAGTTTGTACGATAGGCAATGATGGAAAAGACTATTATGGAATAATTGAAGAAATATATCAACTGACGTTCCCTGGTTGTAAAGGTCTCAAACCTGTCGTATTCAAATCCCATTGGTTCGATCCAGAAGCAAAGCGAGAGACCCGAGATATTGGACTAGTCGAAATTCAATAGTCATCCGTCTATGTAGGAGACGATGTTTACATTGTGGCTCAACAAGCCACACAAGTGTATTATCTCTCATACCCGTGCAAAACCGACGAACGTCTTCAGGGTTGGGATGTTGTGTACAAGGTATCGCCAGACGGTAGACTACCTGTCCCAAACAATGAAGATTACAACATAAATCCAGATACATACGAGGGAGAGTTCTTCCAAGAAGATGGGCTACCAGGGGATTTTGTGATAGACTTAACCGAAGCATTGGGAACAATGGAAGTAGAAGATGACGATGGAGATGAGGTTGACGATGAGAGGGACATACAATTACTTGAGAAAGTAGCATAGGGCTTCATGTAGACGCTCCTCCATCGGAGGAATACCTGGACATGGACATGCGTGATAGTGATGATGAGACTTATGATCCTGATAATCTCCATGAAGATGTTTATTACTAATAAATGTATGCTCCACACTTGTTGTACTAATATTTGCAATATCATGTTATTTTAATTATGTCTTACTTCTCTTTTGAAATATCATATTTTTTTAATTATGCCTTACTTCTCTTAGTTATGTGTTTCTCCTACTGACTGATTTATTTGTTTACTTTCAGGCGATAGAACGAAGATGGTGGGCGGATCCCTTCAGCGTACGTGCTCGTCTATCTTCAGAAGATCGGTCGACGTACCTCCGCCGTTGCCAGTGGGCACCAGAGGCAGGGGTCGAGGGAAGGGTGGCCCCAAGAGGGGTAAAAGGTCCAGGAAAGCACGACAGCAGGAGGAAGAGCAGCACCAGGAGGAGGAGGAGGAGGAGGAGGAGGAAGAGCACCAGGAGGAGGAGGGGCCCCACGAGGAGGAGTATGTGCCGCAGTCGCCTGAGGAGGGTTGTGGGGGCGAAGAGGGGGAGGAGGAGGATGACTCGACAGGTGGTGACTCTAGTGGTACCATTTGGCAGCGAGGTCGCTCACGACTCCCGGATAGGCCGATACCTGTTTCGGGACGACCACTGATTAAACCCAGTGGCAAACGGTAAGTATATTTCGAGGTTATTAATATTTTGTCCTTTGAGAACTTGAAATCACAATAGAGACTAATTTTTCATCTTTTTCACTTTCTGCAGGAGTTGGGAGGTCGTCGAGGCGGTTGGTCACAACCGCCTGGTCAACGGCATCCTAGGCCTTTTGTGCAGGTTGCACTTCCCAGGCATAGTTCGGATGGGTCAGGGTGATGCTACCAGGTACGAGCCGGCCTGGACGTGGGCACGCTACAAAAAAGCCACCGACACTATCGATAGGGATGACAGATGCTTCGACAGTAAGGCAGAGCGAGTGAAGGCCGAGCTGTGGGTAAGTCTTTCTTGCATACACTGCTGAATTCATCGTAATCATTGGACATTTTTGCAATATTGATTGTATATCATCTGGTTTATATGCAGGATTTCTATAGGTTGGTGGGTGGATTTAAGGAGCAGGCAAATAAGGTGCAGGAGACGGTATGCAAGAAGCTTGTGCTGGACATGCATTATGAGGCACAAATTCAGTGCGTCATAAACTACTCCGCTTCAAAGCTTGCAAAGAATATGTCAAAAGCAGAAGCAAGAACCTATAAGCTGACCCGGGAGCAATACGAGGAGGTACAATTGTATTTCACCTTGAGAACAATGCTTAATATGAGATTCTTACATGTGGTTCACTTGATTACTTGTAGATGCCTGCGTGGTGGTGCCGCAACGATTTGGACTGCTGAAAACTCATAGTGGACAAGTGGTTCACACCGGAGTGGATTGAGAAGCATGATGCTGGCCGACAGAAGCGTTTGTTGATGGGAGGCCCATCACACCACCAAGGAAACCTTTCCAACTCACAGTACAGGGCTAGATGGGTACGAATATCCATTTCTTTGTTGTTAAGCTCAATTCTGCTTGGCCTATAATGAACTTGTTGTTTTTCAGTCTCGGGCACATGGAGATAGTGAGTGCAGCGAGGTGATGGGATGGATCTTGTCCCACAAGGGCAAGGCCACCGCGTCCGAGACCACCTACAACCCCGACGACCCGCCGGAGGCGTATAGCAATCCCTCCATCCACTCCCGCATCAATGCATACATGGAGACGGGACGGCAGATCCATGGGCCAGAGTGGGATCCGATCCGTGCACCGTTTGATGGAGAGGCGGTCATGAGGATGGGTCATGGAAAGAAGCATGGCCATTACTACATGGGTGACAGCATTTTGGACACAGCCACTACTCCCACTCTCGCGATGCTAAAAGCAAGGGACACGGGCAATGCCCCTCCGATACTCCCACGGCCGGCCGCGGCACTAGCCCACGTGGAGCGACTTCAGGTTATTTCTGTTATACTCATCCTTAATGAATCTCTACATATGTTTCCTGTCAATTGTAACACTTGGATGACCAATTGCAGACGGCCTTAAACGCGGTTGAGCTACGTGTGGTCGACCAGCAGGAGCAGATGACCCAGCAGCAGCAGTTGATGACCTAGCAACAGATGATGATGACCCAGCAGCAACAGCTTTTTGCCACACACCACGTGCAGATGCAGCATTGGATGGCGTTGCAGCATCAGATGATGGCCGAGCACATGCAAGCTTCCATGCTAGCTGTCCAGAACGGTCAACCGATGCCACCGATGCCCCCGGTGCCCCCGATGCCCGTGATGCCCCCGATGCCCCCGGTGCCCGTCCTTCCGACTCCGGCCGGCCTCCCGAGACTCCCGTGGTGAGTTACTTGACATCTGTTCTTTCATTTCAATAATTACAGACTTAGAGAACGTAGAGACTTAGACTCACTTAGAAACCTAGAGAAAGTAGAGACTTAGAACTTAGATTATAACATAGAAAACTTGATTGTGGTCTCACATGCAATTTACTTTTTTTATTAAAAGAATCAATCGGCGGCTTCGAATAATGTACAAGGGTCCCCGGGCATGTCACCGCCGATGGCCCCACAGCAGCTCTTCCCTCCTCCTCAGTGAGTCGCGTTTATGTCATTTGAGTTCCTGGACTTTGTGGAGCTTTGTCGATGAACTTGAATAATGCTTGTTGAACTTGTGGACTTGTCGATGAACTTGTGGACTTTCCGTTGAACTTGGATGTACTAGTGGACTTGCCGATGAGTAACGTGTGAATTTATCTATATGTGATGTCTTATTGTGATATATATGATGTCTGTGATGGTTATTGTGACTTATATGATGCCTGTGATGAATATTATGATATATATGATGTCTGTGATGAATATTATGATATATATGGTGCCTGTGATGAATATTATGATATATATGACATTACTGTGATTTTTGGGTACTTTTAAACGTGAAAACCAAAAAAAATTGCAATGGTCACTTTGCCGTGCGTCTTTCGGAAGACGCACGGCAAAGTGACCAAAACCAACAGCCAAAACAGTACCTTTGCCGTGCGTTTATGGAGGCGCACGGCAAAGGTGCCATTCATTGCCGTGCGTTTTTCAGGCGGGCGCACGGCAAACAGCCCTGTTTGTCGTGCGTTTTTCAGGCGGGCGCACGGCAAACAGCCCTGTTTGCCGTGCGTTTTCATACAGGCGCACGGCAAACACGGGTTGTTTGCCGTGAGTTTTTCACGGAGGCGCGCGGCAAACAACCCCTGTTTGCCGTGCGTTTTGCTCCCGGCGCACGGCAAAGGTCGTTCCACGCCGTTTGGCGCCGGTGCCGTTAGTTGCTTTTGTTTGCCGTGCGTCGTGAAAAAACGCACGTCAAAGATTGTCTACCGTGCGTTGTCACGCGCGGCGCACGGAAAAGGGGCTTCGCCGTGCAAAATGCTACCGTGCGCCCCGACAAAAAACGCACGGCAAAGGGTTTGCCGTGCGTTTTTAGGCCTTTGCCGTGCGCTCGGGGCGCACGGCAAAGCCCCTGTTTCCCGTAGTGGGAATGGGAGGATCTGACAGAGACAGTAGAGAGGGTAAACTTATCTCAGCAAATTGACTCAGTTAGTTGGATCTTTGAGAAGTTTGGAGAGTTTTCTACAGCTACACTTTATAAAGAGCTCACTTTCCCGGGGTGGTGAATGTGTGGATGATGAATATCTGGAGAGCAAATTACCACTGAAAATTAAAATATTTCTTTGGCAAATTTGCAATGATAAAGTCCAATCTGCGATCAACCGAAGAAGAGAAATTGGGCACGTCCGGTAGAGTGCAAGCCGTGTGGTCAAATGGAGATCACCGAACATATTTTCATACAATGTGTGGTGGCAAGTTCCCGCTGGAGTGTGATTAGAGATGTATTAGAATGGCCAAATAAACCCGTGGTCATGGAGGACCTTTGGGTTAAATTGGTAGAGGGGTCAAGCAAAAAGAATAGGAATTTCATTTTTTCTGTTGGGTTGTTTGGCGTGGAGCTTATGGTTGATTAGGAATGATCTTTTTTAACAATGTGATTATCACTTCACCTGATGTGAGCATTTTCCGTGCGATCTCCTGTATGCAGAAATGGAAGATTCTAAACAAGGAGAAGGGCCAACTTTGGATCACCAATGTGACAAACAAGCTAAAGGCTCGGCTGGCATCCTTGCAAACCTAAGACTGATGGCTTCCTAGGATATGGTGCCCTTTAGTTAAAGTTTACCTTTGCTGGTGTTAGGTTCGTCTGAGTATGTTTAGAGGGAGTTTAGAGTGTGGCAAGTTACTAGCATGGACTTCTTAGTTTCTCCTTTTGGCTTGTAATCTTACTTTTCTAAAGCGTTGACGTTGTAAAAACTGGTAGCCCCATTGTTTTCTGGGCTTTTTAAGTAAAACCAGGCCAATGGCCTTCTATCTTAAAAAAATGGAGTCCATGATTGCAATTGCAGCCTCCAATGACCTGACTGACGGTAGGAGAGGAACTTGCAAATGGGCCTTGGGCCCTTGGCCCTCATTCGATATGTCTTTCCCACTTTGCTTGGTGGTAGGAGAAATGATTTCTGACAGTTTAACGATTGGTTCGTCTTTCTTTTTCCATACTGAAACCATACCGCCCCTCTCGGTCATTTCCGGACATGGAGATTATATAACAGAAGAAAAGCATCGTGACTATTAGGATTTGTGTAGTGCAATGTGTGCACATCTTCAGCTCTCTTTTCACCACCGTCTCCCCCCTCCCCCGGCCGATATTTAACTTTTTACTATTCTAACCGATGACGACTATCTGATTAGCACTTTAACAGTGTTGATCATTTCTTTACCATCGATGTTACGATTTGGATACAAATTTACGGCTTTTGCTGCGCTGGCACGCCACGGAAGCGTTCCCAGCGTGGATCCACGCCACGCACGCGTGCAAAAAGACCTCACCTACTCGTGCTCTTCTTCTTTCTGGGACTGACCACTGGAGTTGATGGAGCATGAGCTCGCTGGCCCCCGAGCTCCCCGGGCGGCCACATAGCTTGCTCGCTTGGCGGTCTCCTTGGGCGGCCACCGAAGGTGCCCCCATGGCAGACCGGCGGCCACTAGCGAAGCTCGGGTGACTCCGGCGGAGCTCCCCCCTCTCCTCTCTCCGGACACGACTGCACTGTCGTCCTCCCTCCCTCCCTCTCCTATCTCCGGGATGGAGCTCGATGCGCCGTCGGCGAGCTTAAGTCCCACAGGCCCCTGAGCATGACCTGCGAGAATGAGTTCCCGACGGCGGCCTCGAACTGATCCACCGTGGCGACGACGTCTGAGCGTGCAAGACCCTCCCACGTCGACTGTGCGGCGCACGCGGCCATTAGGGCGCACGAAGATTGCTGCGGCGGCGGCGTCAAACTCTGGCGGCGACGTCCTCCTCCGCCACAGTGATGCGGGCGACCGCGATAGGAGACAGGACGGGGACGCGGATGGGGAAGGGGAGGCAAGGAGTGAGGCGAGGAGGTGGAGCGTGTCAAGCGCGGAGGCAGAGACCGGATCTGCGGCGAGGCAGCGAAGGAGGACCGCGCGGCGGAGGCGTGGAGTCTGGTCGGATTTGATGGGGAGCGCGACAAGGAGCGCGTGGGCGGCGGTGGGTCGAGCAGAGCGGCGACGCGGCGAGAGGCAGAGCAGAGTGGGAGGGGGACGGGGCGAGATTGCCCGGCGGGAGAGGAGCTAGAGGTTGAAGACGACATACACGTGAGCCCCATGTTAAGTGACAAGAGAGAGAGGAGGAGGAAGAGGGCAAAGGGTATTAGAGACATTTCACATTCTTCGCTGACTCGTGTCCTAACTGGACAACACCGCTGGCGTGCCACGCGAACAAAAGTGGTAAATATGTATGTCTTCCACAACAACGTTGGTGCACAAATATTTGCACCGTTAAAATACTAAATAAAGAGTGACTACCCGTTATAATGGTAAAAAAATTACATATCCCCCGCGCTCACAAATCGTGTATGCACCAACCAACCTGATATGCATCAATGAAAATGTTCGGACCAGGTCCCTGCTGTAGCCCCCTTAAAAAACATCTTCGGTGCTGAAAAGCCATCGAAATCCCCCTTGCAGAAAAAAAACCTTATGTTTTCCGTCCCTCATCCTTGTACCGATTTGATCTGCTACAACCCACAGAGCGAATTGCCATACAGCATTATGCCGTTTGAGATTCTCATCTCTAATCCTATCATTCCGCAATACAAAAACCGGAATATATGGCTAGCCAGGGGAGTAGAATAGTGTAAAACCCCGAATTTTCATAGAAAACCCGAATCCCTGTACCATCGCGATAGTCCCTGGATCAGTGGCTATCGCGTACAGAACGTCTCACAGATAGATACACAAAGTCATACATCGCATCTCATAAAGTTAAGAGTACATTAATTTATTACAAGTCCATTAAGGAGTACATCATTACAAGCCTCTTGGCTGAATCAGAGTGAAAATTCTACGCAACGGTAGCTATCTTCTCAGAAGGGTCTCCATCTTTATTCTTCCCGCCACAGGCAACTCGAGCGAAGCGACGTATCCCTCAGTCGTACCATCCGTCGGCGTTGCAGTCGAACTCGGACTCGTACCCTGCACACCCAAAGTCTATCCCCAAGGAGTGGGATAGGTCCACGTCACCAACCGTATGCAGCTTTAAGTGGCCTAACATCAAAAGGGAAAAGAGAGTAGACAAGGAATCGACTGTGGTTTCCTAAGCAGTAGCAGCATAGTATAAACAAGGTATCTCCATCAATATCCCAAAACCCAAGTCTCTCAACACAACCCGGATCCAACTGGTCACCCAGAAGACCCGTCACCAGCTCCTACTCCTGTCTAGGGTCGATGCGAGAACTTCCTCTCCTCGCACCTCAATGATTACAACCGGATCGACGAGGTAGATGGAGCCTCTCCCCTCTAGCCGGCTGTAACCACGGCTCACCACACTCTCACCTATAGGGGGAGGTAGAAATCCCAAAACATGGGGAACGAACATGTTTTCTAGGCAGTGTCCATAACCGAGCACGCGGCTATAGCTATAGATCGAACAACTCTGCAGAGCGTGTACACCTGTACCCATCCCGGAATGGTACCCGGCCGGTGTATGGCCGACCGAGCCCATCCTACCGGCGAACTCTCGGTAGTTACGTACCCACCCTGCATCCGGCCCTCAAAGCGGTCCTCTCCGCAGTGAAAACGAAAGCATCGGAACCGTGAAATGCTCCCGTGTGGCCACACGGGAGACGCTCTGAGAGGGTGGTCTCACCTCCACCGCTCCCCCACAGATACCCTATATCCTTCCTAGGCAGGTATGGTTCCGCACTTGCCGAGCTCAACTCGGCCCTATCCCCACTCTCGGCGGGGTGGTGTGTACGATGTCCTATAAACAAGTTGATCCACTCGGTTTCAGACCGGGGCGAGCTCATGTCCTCCAAGCGCACGTAAAACCCCAACACCTAGGCTCCGAAAACCGTAACAGGAGGGATGTACTGAGGAGTGCACCCCTATCCCCGATCCCAAATCGGTTGTTTCGAGCTCACCCCCGCCAAAGTACCCAAAACGCCTTCTCCTGCCGGTTTTTACCCCACACACGCCAAGAACCACTATTCCCATCCCAACACATGCATCGCGAAGCTCGGCGCACATACACGCCCACATAAACATATATAGTAGTAGTAGGACAATCAAGGACAGGGTAAATAAAGAGGCAGTGCAAGGTTCATCAACATGCATTCATAAAGTAAGGCGTTAGCAATACTACTCAGCAATGCCTAATGGGTAGTTCAGATTCAGTCGGGCGTGAACCTGGGGTCGGGTAGTCCTCCGCGGCGAAGTCGTCGGCGTAGTCGTACTCCTGACTCAGCTCTCCGGCTCCTCCTGCTCCTAGTAGCGCGAAAAAGAAAATAAATAGCGGTCCTAAGGCAACATAAATCCAAATAAGAGCATTTAAGAACCAACAAGGGAACAAACACCAACCCAACCCGTAGTTTGAGATTTTAGAAATTTTCTGGAAGAGGTCTCGCAATTTTCGGAGTTAAAATGGATTCTCTAGGATTTTTAGAAGAGGAAAAGGATTTTCTGGAATTTTTAAATAAAAAGAACCCCCCCTTTACGGCCGGCCGCACGGGATCCCCGGATCCCAGCTGCGGCCGGGATCCCTCGTGGCTGCGCGCTGCGGCTCGGCCGGCCAACGGCCGGCCCGCGGCCGATCCGGCGGCGGGGTGGTGTGGCGGGCCGCGGTGTAGGCCACCGTGTGGCCCGGCTTCCTGGTGGCGGGCCGCACCAGATCCCGCGGATCGTTTGCGGCCACGCGCACGTGTAGGCGCAGCTGTGTCCAGGCGCTCCCCCCTTCCCTCGCGATCTCTAGACCGCCCCCGGTGTTCGACCAAATGCCCGAGAAGAAGAGGGCGGCGGCGTGTGGGGTCTCGCGGGCGGTGATGGCCATCGACGCCTGGGTGGCCGGCCTGCAAGGCGCTCCTACGCGAGCTCCTCGGGTTGGGGGCTCGGAGACCGCTAGGGCGGCCGGTGTGCGTCGTGCGCGTCGGTCGCCGGCGTGGGCGCGGCGGCGGCGGGCGCGGCGGTGTGCAAGGGCTTCTCTCGCGCGGGGTACGGCGGCGTGAAGTCGAGATGGGCGTGCACGGGGGTGCGCGGATGCTTTTGGGGCAAACCCAGCCGGGGTTTCGGCTCGGGCTCGCGACGGGTGTCGCGGCGGTGCTACGGCGGCGCACGGCTCGACGCCATGGGCGGCGGCGAGCGAGGCGCCGCAGGTTGGGGCGGGGCGTTCTTGACCGGGGCCACGGCACGGCGCTAGTGGTATTCCTCGGCACGGCGAGCACGGAGGCTCGGCGACACCGGCCATCCCGGCACGGCGACGTCGCGGCGAGCGCGCGGGGGCTCGGTGGCCGCGGCGGGGTTCGAAGAGAAGGGCCAAGGCCCGGTCTTGCCTTCACGGTCGCGACGCGCGCGCGCGTCCGGGGTGCACGCGTGCGTGCTCCGTGGCGTGCACGGCGCGCGCGCGAGGGGCATGCACGCGACGCGAACGCGTCGCGGCGCTCGACACGGCGCGGCGGCGACGGACGGCACTGGAACTTAACGCAAAAAGGAAAAGAAAGGGAGCTAGGCGGGTGGCGCGCGCGTTGACGACGGCAGCGGCACCTGCAAGATTCATCCCAGCCTGGCTCGAAGGCCGGCATCACCAGCGGCGGCGCGGCGGCGCGGTGGCGTTCTGTCGCGGCTCGAAGGTCGCGGCGCACAGAGGGGAGGTGAGCGGCATCCTCACACCGGGTGGCCTCTGGCCGAAGTGCAGGCGTCGGTGACGGCGGGCGGTGCTGTGAAGAGGAAGGAGGCGGCGCTGGTAGGGGTCGCGAGCGGTACGGCGGCGAGGAAGTCGAGCGAGGCCGAGGTCGAAGGCGTTCGTGGCTCCCGCGGGTCCGGCTCCTCCTCGCGGGCGGCTCGGCGTCGCGGCGGCGGCGCGGTGCGGCTCCGCGGTGGCGGCGGCCGTTCCGGGTTCCCCCTCCTCCTCTTCTTCCCCCTCTCCTCCGACGCGGGTAGGTGAGCGAGGGGATTGGGTTCCCCGGGTGGCTAGGGTTGGGGGAGATTCCGCAGGCGGCGGCGGCGGCTACTTATAGCGGCGGGGCGCGGGGGTACGTGGACGGCGCCGATGCGACGGGAGGCCGCGGGGGCGCGTCGCGACGGCGCCATGACCGCGCGCGCGCGGCTTTCCCCTTTCGACGCCGGCAAAAGAGAAAGGGGCGAGGGTGACGACGCCGACGTCGGCATGACGCAGGGGGGCGGCCCCACTTGTCGGCGACACGGCACGGCGCGCGGTTGGTGGGAGCGTGGGCGGTGCTGGCTGGGCCGTAGTGGGCTCTAAGTGGAGCGGGGCCGAATGCGAGGTTGGCGGCCCGTGTGGCACAGTGCGCTTTGTGAATTACCCGGCTGCGTTTTGTGTTCTCAATTTCAAATTTGAATTCAAATTTGAAGCTACCCAAATAAAATCCAAATGAAATTCAAATAAAGAGCCAAATTGTCACACTAGCAGGGTTTAAATCCTAATGGTATCGTGGAAGCCAAAATTAAATCTAAGAATTTAGGGGAAGGAAACAGGAGGACAATCTTAATCGACAAACGAGCACTCCACTTCAATTTGGATTTTTGAAATTCGACATTTTGAATACAAGCCAAAACCAAGGATGTTACAGAACTCCCCCCCTCACAAGAATCTCGTCCCCGAGATTAGGAAGTTACCTCCGTTTCGAAAAGATGAGGGTATTTCTCCCTCAATGCTGACTCCTTCTCCCACGTAGCTTCGCGCTCGGAGTGATTACTCCATAGCACCTTGCAGAAGCGCATGGTGGTGTTCCTAGTCGACTTCTCTGCCCAGTCCAGGATCCGAACCGGGTACTCCAAGTACTCCAGGGTTTCCTGGACGTCGAGCGCCTGAGCGGGCACTCTCTTCTCGACGACCACGCACTTCCGAAGTTGGGAAACATGGAACACCGGGTGAACTCCCGCAAGCTCCGGAGGTAGCTCGAGTTTGTAAGCTACCCTTCCAACCTTACTCACAATAGGGTAGGGCCCAACGTACCTAGGGGACAGCTTCCCCCTGATGTGGAACCTCTTCGTACCTCGGAGGGGTGACACCTTCAAGTAGACGTGATCCCCTACTTCAAACGAGACGTCCTTCCGTTTCGCGTCGGCATAGCTCTTCTGCCTGCTCTGAGCTATCTTCAGGTTCTCTCGTACCTTGGCGACATTTTCCTCGGCCTCAACAATGGTGGCGGGACCGAAAAAGGTTCGCTCCCCCACCTCGGACCACATCAACGGCGTCCGACACTTCCTGCCATACAGGGCTTCGAAAGGAGCCATCTTCAAGGCG
This sequence comes from Cenchrus americanus, assembly GCA_947561735.1. Classification (NCBI taxonomy): domain Eukaryota; kingdom Viridiplantae; phylum Streptophyta; class Magnoliopsida; order Poales; family Poaceae; genus Cenchrus; species Cenchrus americanus. The sequence continues at coordinate 251,199,514 of OX387239.1, read as the reverse complement.
GCCCCGGTAGCCGTTGTTGTAAGAGAACTCGGCATACGATAGGCTCTTTTCCCAATCAGACCCATAGGTCAACACACAAGCTCTCAGTAAGTCTTCTAGTACCTGATTTACCCTCTCTCGTCCGACCGCGCCTCCGTGGGTGGAACGCTGTGCTGTAGTTCAGCTGGGTGCCCATGGAAGCGTGCAAGCTCTTCCAGAACTGAGCAGTGAACTGGGGCCCTCTGTCTGACACTATGCTCCTCGGAGCCCCATGGAGCTTCAGGATGTTGTCCACATACAGTTCTGCAAGTCGGCTCACGCTGTAGTTCGTTTTCACTGGCAAGAAATGTGCTACCTTGGTTAATCGGTCCACAATCACCCATATGGAGTCATGCCCTTTCTGTGTGCGCGGCAACCCCACAATGAAGTCCATACTGATATCGTCCCACTTCCACGTGGGTATCTCGAGTGGTTGCAGCAGCCCGGCAGGCCTCTGGTGTTCGGCCTTCACTCGCTGACACGTGTCACATCGAGCGACGTATTCTGCAATATCTTCCCTCATCTTCTCCCACCAGAACCGTACCTTCAAGTCCTTGTACATCTTGGTACAGCCGAGGTGGATCGAATATCGAGAGTCGTGGGCCTCTTTAAGGATCGAGTCCCGGATTCCCTTGTCCTGAGGCACGCAGATGCGGTCCTTCAGCCACAGTGTACCTTGCTCATCGAGGCGATAGTCAGCTGCTTTGCCATTCTCCATCAGGCGTTTTACCTCTTGAATCTCTGGGCACTCCTTCTATGCTTGGCGGATCTGGTCTTCGAGCGTGTATTTCACCCGCAACTGGTTCAACAGCCCCTCCTCCACAATCTCTAAGCTCAGCTTTTCCAGCTCTTCATGCAAGGCTGGCTGTTCCTCTCGCACTATCAGGTTGTTGCAGTAGTGCTTGCGGCTCAGAGCGTCAGCCACGACGTTTGCCTTACCAGGGTGGTAGCGAATGCTCCGGTCGTAGTCCTTAATCAGCTCTAGCCATCTCCTTTGCCTCAGGTTCAACTCCGACTGGGTGAAGATATACTTCAGACTCTTGTGATCCGTGTAGATGTCGCACTTGTTCCCCATCAGATAGTGCCTCCATATCTTCAACGCATGAATGACAGCGGCTAGCTCGAGGTCGTGCGTAGGGTAGTTCTCCTCATGCTTCCTTAGCTGTCGTGAAGCGTAGGCCACTGCCTTGCCTCCTTGCATCAACACGCAGCCTAGTCCTTGCCTCGACGCGTCACAGTATACCACGAAATCCTTGCTCGCGTCGGGCAGGGTCAGGACCGGGGTAGTGGTGAGACGAGTTTTGAGCTCCTGGAAACTGGCTTCACACTTGTCCGACCACACATACGGCGTGTTGTTCTTCAACAGCTCTGTCATGGGCTTGGCGATCTTCGAGAAGTTCTCGATGAATCGGCGGTAGTATCCGGCCAACCCGAGGAAACTGCGGATCTCTGTCACGGACTTCGGTGACTGCCATTTGGACACAGACTCAATCTTGCTCGGATCTACAGCAACTCCTTTAGCTGACAACACATGACCCAGAAACGCGACTTCTTCCATCCAAAACTCACACTTGCTGAACTTGGCGTACAGCTGATGCTGTCTGAGTTTCCCCAGCACGATCCTCAGGTGCTCCTCGTGCTCTTCTGCTGTCTGGGAGTAGACCAGTATATTGTCAATGAAGACGACGACACACTTGTCCAACTCGTCCATGAAGACCTTGTTCATCATGTTCATGAAGTTTGCCGGGGCATTGGTCAGGCCGAACGACACGACTGTGTACTCATACTGCCCATACTTGGTTACGAATGCCGTCTTGTGGATGTCCTCCGGGCGGATCTTCATCTGGTGATAACCCGACCGGAGATCAATCTTGCTGAAGTACTTGGCTTGCCTCAGCTGATCCATCAAATCATCAATCCTGGGCAGTGGGTACTTGTTCTTGATGGTCACCGCATTCAGGGCGCGGTAGTCGACGCACAGACGTTGCGTCCCATCCTTCTTCGGTACGAATAGTGCCGGTGAACCCCAGGGTGAGGCACTCGGCCGAATGAACCCTTTCTCGAGTAGCGAGTCTAGCTCGCCTTCAACGGTTTCGGCTCAACCTCTGCCATACGGTACGGACTCTGGGCTATCGGCGCCGTTCCCGGCACCAGGTTAATCACGAACTCCACATCACGATCAGGAGGCAACCCGGGCAACTCCTCTGGAAACACATCCTCATACTCACAGACCACCGGTACGTCCGCTATGGCCTTCGTGTGAAGGCTGTACACGGCCGGTATGTCTCGAGACTTCATCGGCTCAAAGCTAACCCTTGTTCCGTCAGGGTGTAGTAGTGTCACCAGCCTCGGCGAAGTGGAGATGACACCTTTGTGGGCAGTGATCCAATCCATTCCCAATATCACGTCGATACCATGGGAAGGCAGCACGGTAAGATCCCCATAGAATGTGCGACCTTGGATAACCACTTCCACTCCTTTGCACAGCAGGGTGCATCGGATATCCCCGAGCGGAGAGCTCGTGACGATGGGCATCGTTCGGGTGGTTGTAGGGAGGGAAAGTTTATTCACGAACCGAGAGGTGATATATGACCCGGTTGCACCGGTGTCAAAGAGAACCAGAGCAGAAGTACCACAAACCAAAAACTTACCGATCACGACGTCGGGGGCATCGGCAGCCTCCTCCTCAGTGAGGTGGTTCAGCCTCCCACGGCCGGCGGCCGAGGGTGGTGCGGCCTGAGGAGGTCAGCCTCCTGGAGCAGGTGCCCTCGCGGGGGTAGTAGCAGCCTTCTTGTCGGGGCACTCGAAGGACTTGTGGCCTGGCTTGCCACACGCGAAGCAGGTGACGGTGAAGCCTCCAGCGGCGGGTCGCGCGGTGCTTGGTGGAGCACGAGTGTAGCCTCCAGTCTGCTGGGGATAGCCGGGGTTCCTCCCTCCGGGGAACGGGCTACGTCCACTTCCTCCGAAGCCACGCCCAGTGGTTGTGCCCCGGCGGTAGCTCCCCCTCAGCATGTTGCTCTGTCCGCTTCTCGGCTTCTGGAAGGATCGGTCAGGCTGATCCCGATCTCCCATCCTCTTCTTGCCCCTCATGCGTTCCTCGTGGCCCCTCCTCTCGTCCTCGACCGCGATGGCGCGGTTGACGAGATGGCGAAGGGACTTGTGCTCACTCGCCTTTAGCGCCTGGCGAAGGCCGTGGTGGAGGCCTCGCAGGAACCAGAACTGCTTCTTCTGGTCGGTGTTGGTGTCGTCGGGGCGCACCGCATCATCTTCATGAAGTGACGCTCGTACTCCTCGACCCTCATCGCACCCTGAGTCATGGTGCGGAACTCCTGCGCCTTCTGGACCAACAGCTCATCGGGAAGGTACTGCTCGCGGAATGCCTCGCAGAACTCCAGCCAGGTGATGAAAGCTGGGTTCGGGTGGGTGGCAGTGTAGTTGTCCCACCACGCCTTGGCGGGGACCCTCCCGGCGGGTGCGCGGCGATAGCGACGCACTCCTCGTCGGAGCAGACGGTGAGGTCGAGCTTGGTCTCGATCACCCTCAGCCAGTCGTCGGCCTCGAGTGGGTCATCCGAGTAGCTGAAGGTGGGGGCCTTCAGGCGGATGAACCTCTCGATCTTCCTCGTGAGATCCTCATCCTGCGGAGCGACGCGGTTCCCACCGTTGCCACGGTGCTCCATGGCCTCCACCATCCTCTGCATCAGCTGAGTCTGGAGCGCCATCACTTCCACCAAGTTAGGTGGGGGTGGTGGTGGCTGTTCCGGCTCAGGCTGGCCTTGTTCAGCTGCTCCTTGCTCAACCCCGGCCTCAGGGTTCTCGGGCGGTGGTGGCGGTGCTCCGTCACCTCGGGCCCTAGCCCCCAAGGCTCCTCCACGCAGGGGTGGACGGCCACGGCCACGATCGCGTCCACGCCCCTGCTGGGCTTCATCCTCAGCAGCTGCCTCCTCGAGGCGGGCTATCAGCCGGTTGGAGCGGCGGATCGACATCCTTCTGAAAACATAAGGGAAAAGGAAGAAGTTTACGCACGTCACTCACCAACTCACACATGAGTCTTAAGCATTCAAGAAAATAGTTCTAATTATAACCTACACTCAAGTAGAAGAAGCAGTAAGACACAAATAACACCATTAAGATCCAAGCACACATCAAACATGATTACTACACTTGCTCCCCTGAGGCTGACTCAGACCTTGGGGTAGCGAAAGAACAAGTCAACGATCTAATACATCGGTACAATCTCAAAAGGGTAGTGTCTACATGGTGTGGCATGACTCTCTTCATGCACCGGAACATGCTCGCGGCTGCATGGAACATCTCATGGAAACTACTAGCATAAAACACTACTCTAGGTCATGCCTCCTGCTCAGCTCTCTACTCCGTGCGTGCCCGCTGGTACGTGACGGGGTAGCGGTCCTCGGTGGGGTAGTCTGGCGGAAAGATCCGGGACACCAAGGCGTGAGCCTCTCGAACCTCCTCGGTCTCGACGGGGGTCGGCAGACGGGCCATCGGGCACAGGTGAAGCTTGAGGCGTGACTGGTGCAGCTCGAAGGTCTCAGTGCGAATCTCACGCTGAGACTCGGGGGGCAGCTCTCCGTTGAGCTCGAAGAGCTCGTCCACGCGAAGTGAGTCGGCGTCCTCCCAAGTCCTCCTCAGTCTCTCGGCCTTGTCCCTCAGGTAGACGGCCGTGCGCGTGAGCCACGCGATGTTGGCGACGTTGTCCGCTCGGCTCTTCTCCAGCTTCTCCACCTTAAGCCGCTCACACCCGAGCGGTGAGCGCGCACCGTGAGCGAGTCGTCCTTGCGCTCGAGCTTGTCCTTCGGCCTCGTTCGACTCGCCGTCGGCCGCGTAGGTCCTCCTTGGCGTGCGGCATCTCCTCCCCGGTGTCCACCCTCTCTCTCTCGGACGCGCGAGGGACGGTGGTCGCGCGGTCGAGGCTCAACTCGAGCTGGCGAACACGGTGGCGTAGAGCGGTGATCTCCCTCTCCAGCTCGACGCAGCGGGCCGGCGGTACCGGAGCGCGTTGATGGTGGCGTCCCTGACCTGGCCGTAGAGGGTACGTGACTCGTCCTCCAGTCGGCGCGCGTACTTGTCGAGGTCGACCAAGTAGCTGGCGGTCTCCACCGGGGTCTCGTCGGTCTCGCGGAAGGGAGCGGCGTCGACGTCGTCCCGGATCCCCCTCGTACGAAGGGACTCCGTCCACGAGCGGTGCGAGGCGCCGGTAGTCCCGGGGTAGCGGCCGAAGAGTCCCGGTCTCGAAGGAGGCGCGGTCGTGCGAGTAGGCGGCCCCGGGGCCCGGCGGCGGGCGACGTCGAGCGCGGTCGCGACGGTGAGTGCGGCGGCGCAGCGAGAACTCTCCCTTGAACCGGGGAGACTCGGGTGAGGGAGCACGGCGACCGTGCGAGCACCATCCGCCCGGTCACGGCGGGTACGTACTCGGCGCGGTACGTGACGTAGGTCGGAGGGACTCCAAGCCTGAGAAGGGCCCTCTCCATCCAGTGGCAGATCGCCCCGCAGGTCTCGGGGGTGATCTCCGCGACCTGGTGCTCCATCTCCTGTGAAACGCAAGAAATTTCTGTCAGCGCAGGTAAGTAAGAAGTTTTCAAAGAGGGAACGAGTTTTATAACATAGCTCAAGGGTATAACTATAAAGGTAGAGCGCATAGAGTCCTATCTCTATCGACCTTTCCTAGGGATACGTGCTACGGTCAAGCATGGCTCGGTACCACTCGTAAAACCCGGATTTTCATAGAAAACCCGAATCCCTGTACCATCGCGATAGTCCCTGGATCAGTGGCTATCGCGTACAGAACGTCTCACAGATAGATACACAAAGTCATACATCGCATCTCATAAAGTTAAGAGTACATTAATTTATTACAAGTCCATTAAGGAGTACATCATTACAAGCCTCTTGGCTGAATCAGAGTGAAAATTCTACGCAACGGTAGCTATCTTCTCAGAAGGGTCTCCATCTTTATTCTTCCCGCCACATGCAACTCGAGCGAAGCGACGTATCCCTCAGTCGTACCATCCGTCGGCGTTGCAGTCGAACTCGGACTCGTACCCTGCACACCCAAAGTCTATCCCCAAGGAGTGGGATAGGTCCACGTCACCAACCGTATGCAGCTTTAAGTGGCCTAACATCAAAAGGGAAAAGAGAGTAGACAAGGAATCGGCTGTGGTTTCCTAAGCAGTAGCAGCATAGTATAAACAAGGTATCTCCATCAATATCCCAAAACCCAAGTCTCTCAACACAACCCGGATCCAACTGGTCACCCAGAAGACCCGTCACCAGCTCCTACTCCTGTCTAGGGTCGATGCGAGAACTTTCTCTCCTCGCACCTCAATGATTACAACCGGATCGACGAGGTAGATGGAGCCTCTCCCCTCTAGCCGGCTGTAACCACGGCTCACCACACTCTCACCTATAGGGGGAGGTAGAAATCCCAAAACATGGGGAACGAACATGTCTTCTAGGCAGTGTCCATAACTGAGGACGCGGCTATAGCTATAGATCGAACAACTCTGCAGAGCGTGTACACCTGTACCCATCCCGAATGGTACCCGGCCGGTGTACGGCCGACCGAGCCCATCCTACCGGCGAACTCTCGGTAGTTACGTACCCACCCCCGCATCCGCCCTCAAAGCGGTCCTCTCCGCCGGTGAAGACAAGACACGGAACCGTGAAATGCTCCCGTGTGGCCACACGGGAGACGCTCCGAGAGGGTGGTCTCACCTCCACCGCTCCCCCACAGATACCCTCTATCCTTCCTAGGCAGGTATGGTTCCGCACTTGCCGAGCTCAACTCGGCCCTATCCCCCACTCTCGGCGGGGTGGTGTGTACGATGTCCTATAAACAAGTTGATCCACTCGGTTTCAGACCGGGCGAGCTCATGTCCTCCAAGCGCACGTAAAACCCCAACACCTAGGCTCCGAAAACCGTAACGGAGGGATGCACCGAGGAGTGCACCCCTATCCCCGATCCCGGATCGGTTGTTTCGAGCTCACCCCCGCCAAAGTACCCAAAACGCCTTCTCCTGCCGGTTTTACCCCACACACGCCAAGAACCACTATTCCCATCCCAACACATGCATCGCGAAGCTCGGCGCACATACACGCCCACATAAACATATATAGTAGTAGTAGGACAATCAAGGACAGGGTAAATAAAGAGGCAGTGCAAGGTTCATCAACATGCATTCATAAAGTAAAGCGCTAGCAATACTACTCAGCAATGCCTAATGGGTAGTTCAGATTCAGTCGGGCGTGAACCTGGGGTCGGGTAGTCCTCCGCGGCGAAGTCGTCGGCGTAGTCGTACTCCTGACTCAGCTCTCCGGCTCCTCCTGCTCCTAGTAGCGCGAAAAAGAAAATAAATAGCGGTCCTAAGGCAACATAAATCCAAATAAGAGCATTTAAGAACCAACAAGGGAACAAACACCAACCCAACCTGTAGTTTGAGATTTTAGAAATTTTCTGGAAGAGGTCTCGCAATTTTCGGAGTTAAAATGGATTCTCTAGGATTTTTAGAAGAGTAAAAGGATTTTCTGGAATTTTTAAATAAAAAGAACCCCCCTTTACGGTCGGCCGCACGGGATCCCCGGATCCCAGCTGCGGCCGGGATCCCTCGTGGCCTGCGCTACGGCTCGGCCAGCCACCGGCCCCCGGCCGCGGCCGATCCGGCGGCGGGTGGTGTGGCGGGCGCGGTGTAGGCCACCGTGTGGCCCGGCTTCGGTGGCGGGCCGCACCGGATCCCGCGGATCGTTTGCGGCCACGCGCACGTGTAGGCGCAGCTGTGTCCAGGCGCTCCCCCCTTCCCTCGCGATCTCTAGACCGCCGCCCCGGTGTTCGACCAAATGCCCGAGAAGAAGAGGGCGGCGGCGTGTGGGGTCTCGCCGGCGGTGATGGCCATCGACGCCTGGGTGGCCGGCCTGCAAGGCGCTCCTACGCGAGCTCCTCGGGTTGGGGGCTCGGAGACCGCTAGGGCGGCGGTGTGCGTCGTGCGCGTCGGTCGCCGGCGTGGGCGCGGCGGCGGCGCGGCGCGGCGGTGTGCAAGGGCCTCTCTCGCGCGGGGTACGGCGGCGTGAAGTCGAGATGGGCGTGCACGGGGGTGCGCGGATGCTTTTGGGGCAAACCTAGCCGGGGTTCGGCTCGGGCTCGCGACGGGTGTCGCGGGCCGTGCCTACGGCGGCGCACGGCTCGACACCATGGGCGGCGGCGAGCGAGGCGCCGCAGGTTGGGGCGGGGCGTTCTTGACCGGGGCCACGGCACGGCGCTAGTGGTATTCCTCGGCACGGCGAGCACGGAGGCTCGGCGACACGGCCATCCCGGCACGGCGACGTCGCGGCGAGCGCGAGGGGCTCGGTGGCCGCGGCGGGGTTCGAAGAGAAGGGCCAAGGCCGGGTCTTGCCTTCACGGTCGCGACGCGCGCGTGCCGGGGGTGCACGCGTGCGTGCTCCGTGGCGTGCACGGCGCGCGCGCGCGGGGGCATGCACGCGACGCGAACGCGTCGCGCGCGCTCGACCGCGGCGCGGCGGCGACGGACGGCACCGGAACTTAACGCAAAAAGGAAAAGAAAGGGAGCTAGGCGGGCGCGCGCGCGCGTTGACGACGGCGGCGGCACACCGCAAGATTCACCCCGGCCGGCTCGAAGGCCGGCATCACCCGGCGGCGCGCGCGGCGGCGGTGGCGTTCGTCGCGGCTCGAAGGTCGCGGCGCACGAGGGGAGGTGAGCGGCATCCTCACCCGGGTGGCCTCCGGCGGCGGTGCGGCGTCGGTGACGGCGGGCGGTCTTGTGAAGAAGAGGAAGGAGGCGGCGGTAGGGGTCGCGGGCGGTACGGTGGCGAGGAAGTCGAGCGGGCCGAGGTCGAAGGCGTTCGTGGCTCCCGCGGGTCCGGCTCCTCCCTCGCGGGCGGCTCCGGCGTCGCGGCGGCGGCGCAGGTACGGCTCCGCGGTGGCGGCGCTGCTTCCGGGCTCCCCCTCCTCCTCTTCTTCCCCCTCTCCTCCGGCTGCGGGTAGGTGAGCAGGGGATTGGGTTCCCCCGGGCGGCTAGGGTTGGGGAGATTCCAGAGGCGGCGGCGGCGGCTACTTATAGCGGCGGGGCGCGGGGGTACGTGGACGGCGCCGATGCGACGGGAGGCCGCGGGGGCGTGTCGCGACGGCGCCATGACCGGCGCGCGCGGGCTTTCCCCTTTCGACGCCGGCAAAGAGAAAGGGGGCGAGGGTGACGACGCCGACGTCGGCATGACGCAGGGGGCGGCCCCACTTGTCAGCGACACGGCACGGCGCGCGGTTGGTGGGAGCGTGGGCGGTGCTGGCTGGGCCGTAGTGGGCTCTAAGTGGAGCGGGGCCGAATGCGAGGTTGGCGGCCCGTGTGGCACAGTGCGCTTTGTGAATTACCCAGCGCTGTTTTGTGTTCTCAATTTCAAATTTGAATTCAAATTTGAAGCTACCCAAATAAAATCCAAATGAAATTCAAATAAAGAGCCAAATTGTCACACTAGCAGGGTTTAAATCCTAATGGTATCGTGGAAGCCAAAATTAAATCTAAGAATTTAGGGGAAGGAAACAGGAGGACAATCTTAATCGACAAACGAGCACTCCACTTCAATTTGGATTTTTGAAATTCGACATTTTGAATACAACCCAAAACCAAGGATGTTACAAATAGGCGTTTCACAATCACACGCTACCCGGTGGACACACTGAAGACTGAACAACCAGCCACATTTCTGCAGGAGGCTGCTGTCCTTAGGGACTGTAATGATCTAATCAATGAACGAAAGCTCTAGGCTTGCTCTCAAAAAAAAAAAAACAGCCACATTTGAGAGGCGGAAACTGAGACAGCAAGGTGGGATTTGGACTCCCTGGTCGCTATTTGACAACCCTGCACTTTCTGTGACCTGTATTGAGCCAGGTTCAGTAAAATATCTGCACCAAATAAACAAAACCTCTACTTTGCCATAGATACGGCACTGCATTTGCTTGACTGGAATACGCACCAGATGTCCAGATCAGCGCACAAGTTCAGTCCGTCCTTGGCTTCTCCAGCTATCTTTTATATACCCGTAATCACACATCAACCAGCACACGGGTTCCTCTGCAACTCATGATGATCGAGCTCGTCCGTTCTAAATTCTCATGTCAACTTCAGCAAGGGAAAGAGTGGCACACATCTGTTGCCTTTTCCCTCTCTCTAAAGCATACTATTATGCTAAAGGCTCTTAAACTAACAAAGCCTGTCTGCTGTACGTCTTCATAAATAAAATTTATTTCTTGCAGGATGACAGATTAACACAATAATCTCAAAGGGACCATCCTTACAACTAATAACGGCATAAGCAGAATGAGGGTACGATCGCTGACAGCGTCATCTGTCTGCCCCATTTCCTGAATCCTGATGTGTGCAGAGCAAGTGCCCCCACAGAATCCAACAAGGCCAGAAAGGAACACAGACACAGTGGCTCCATGATGAAGCAAAAGGCCGTTGCAAAAAATTGCTATGCGATGTGCTCATGTGCATGCATCACATCGCAGAGGAAAGGCGGCTAGGCCGGCCGGCCGGCGTTCAGGCCACCCACTCGACCACACATGCATGACACCGAGTGCCCCGGAGATATCGCTTTGTAGCACACCCTTTGCCTTTCTATCCCGACAGAGAAGAGATCGCGCTGACAGGGACCCTCAGTGCCCTCCCCATCCGTCAAGTCTGCGTCGACTTTGATGAACACGGGGGGAAAAGATCTAGGGCACTTTGGCGTCATGCATCGCCCTGGTCACAAAGGCCATAATCGCGGGCGCGGCGATTAGACTCGTCAAACCCCGTCGTTTTCCATGTAAACCCAAGCGCATTGTTGTTATCTTATTATCAGGACTATTTTTTCGTTGGTGTTAGATTTGTATATATGCATGTTGCACCCATTTTGATGGATGCGACCGGCTCAGGGTCAGCGGTGAGGTCGTCAATGGTGGTCACCGCACTGTTCCGTTCCATCCATGTTATGGTGCCTTTTCATTTGCCACACAACAAGGCCATCTTGTTGGGCTGTTGGCACCTTGTGCATGCGCTCTCACTATTTTATTTACCCTTCTTCCACGGCAATTCTTTGGCTCTGATCTGATTAATTTAGTTCCGAAAATTCAAACTATAGACACATAAATTGTAGCATCGCCTCTGATATAATTATACCTTTCTAGGCTTTACTAAACCTTTCTAGGCTTTACTAAAAGAATCTTAAGAGAGCTAATGTCTCTGAAATTACTCTTTTGTTTACACTTTATATTTTTCAGGTGTTAGCAGCTAGCATGTGGGTTGGCATGCCATGGCAGGGAAGGCGACAAGTGTGGCAAGGCAGAAAGCATCAACTGGCGAGAGAGGTGGTGGGAGGCATCCTCTCGAGTCTCGCCTACGCGGAAAGATCAAAGATTCCTGGGCATCAACTAACGTGACAGCAACATAAAAAAAATATAGAGAGAGGATGGAAGGCTCGCCCATCAAATACCGGTGGTTTTGCTGATATGCATACGCCCACAAGCTTTTGTTGTGGAATTTGGCCCTATTTTAGTCACTGACTGATAAAATCACAGCCTTACCCGGCAAAAAAAGAGAAGAAGATAAAATCACCCGCTATCGAGCTGTGCCGTTCAAAATCCTTGCAGGTCTACATCATCCTCTCGTGCTTAATTATTTTTGAGCCAGCGAGTAAAGAAGTTGCCAACAGTAACAATGGTGCGATGAGCAAACGGCTTGCAAAAATTTTGTAAGTTTGCAACAACTAACGATCTAGATCACGAAGTTGCATTTCAATTATTTGTGGATATAGGCCAATTGCTAGACGCGATATTATTTTTTGTTTCGATGTCCAAAAGCAAAACCATTTCTATTGGAAGCATTCCTAGCTATAATGAATCGCGCTTAGGAACCTTCATAATAAAAAAATGGAACATATATATATATATATATATATATATATATATATATATATATATATATATATATATATATATATATATATATATATATATATATATATATATATATATATAAAAGACACACACACACCAAAAAAACCCCGATAGATGTGTGTGAGACAGGAAAAAGAGAGTGATTTGAGGCAGCACTGAGAAATTCTACCGGCTTTGCAGTGCGTGTCAACAAAGAAGAAGATATACATGCCTGTTTGAGAGGAACAAAAAGGACGAGGAACAAAGAAGGGCATCAGGAAAGGATATGCTCTCTCTGGTTCCGTCCTCCCCTCTCCACGTTTCAGTTCTGCTGCTTCGGCATAGTGCATGGTGCCAGAATGGCTCCCGTTTGATGTGGACGTGCCCTTATTTGTCAGACACCAATGTCCTAACGCAAGTATAGAAAGAAAAACCGCAGTAGCCGCTGGACTGGAAGATGTTGGGGGTTGCTGCAGTTTGCTGCCAAAAACCCAATATTCTGACGTGCATTGCCACCACCATATAGTATTTCCTAATAAAAATATTTGCATATGCAAGGCCAAAGAAAAGGGGGGCCCCTGCTAAATTTGGCACGGCGCCTTTTTCCAGTGGACGGAGGACAATGAATGCGTGCCCCCTGCGAGACAAATAATGCAGACAGCACCCACACTTGGCCACTGGAACATGGGACACACACACTCACAAAAATGCTAGCTACTCCTGCTAGCACGGCAGCTGCCTAGGTGGCTGTTGCGATGGAGTGAGTGATCGATGATCTTGTGCAGCAGCGAGACAGTACAGGTGATAGCATTAGCATATAGCATATGATAGCGTATGGCATTATTTGAGTTGGATGGATGGGGCTGGAGATAGATCGATAGAGAGATTCTCCACTGCCGGTAGCCGCAAGCTTTAGCTCTTGCTCCTCCTGACCTGACCTGACCTGACCTCTCCGGTCATCGATCCGGGGCCCCTCCGATCCTCCTTTATCTGCCCAGCTATCTGATGGCTGATGCCGCGGCCAAAAGGGAGAGCTAGTATAACCGGCCGCCCTCCGTCCTGTCACCGATCAGCAGGAGCACGGAATTTGTTCGGTCAGGCAGCAGCGCCGGGGATCCAAAAGGGGCGGCCACGGGCAGCTCGCTAAGCTCCGCCATTCAGCTGCCCATTTGCCCTGGTCAAACCATACCTAAATGCGCTTTCTGTCTTTTCGTATTTTTCTTCTTCTTCTTCTTTCGAAATGGGAGCGAACGACAGATTGCAAATCATCATGAGATTTGGTGGGAATTTGATCTGCACGCTGCTGTTATCTCCAATTTATTACAAGGAGTAATTGTTCTTTCCAATTTACGTATGAGAAGGATCATGTACTGATGATTTAGAATTAAAAAAATTACTTGAAATCGAAACGCGTGGCTTTTCCAGCTGAAGCCAGCTAGGCGCGCGCGTTTCCTCCGTCTAGCTCGGCAAAGGCCACCAACCAAGGAAGGGGAAAGCAGCAGTCACGGGCGGCGGGCCCCACCGGCGCGCGCACCACGGGCGGTGGCGAACCGCTGCCGCGGGCGTCGGCGTGGCGTGTCCGGCATGCGCGCATCGGCGCATGCTGCACGCGGCACCCCCGGCGCCGCGCCCCATGAGACGGACACGCGGGCCCGTGCAACAGTACTGGCCTGGGACGTGGGCCCCCGAGGCGGCGGCGTGGGGGCGTGGGCGCCGGTTAAACGTTACCGTCACCCACCGAACCACCCTCCCTCCACAGGGCGAGTAAAAACTGGAAAATTAACGCAGTGACAAAATCTGGGGAATTTTCCGCCGGTTAACGGAGGTAGTAGCTTTTTATTTTTTTTGCGGGTAACAAAATCTAGCTTCGTACAAAGATCAGCGGAATTTTAGTAAAGTATACTACAGAGTACTTACTGGTTTGGACGTGTAAAATTTAGAGCACCTGCTCTCACTCCAGTATTTACCACTCGATTTGCTGTTTAAATTTTGTTTAAAATTTCGGTACATGAGAAATATCAGTGAACAGAGAGAGGACGCGACAAGATGGGGACCAAGAGCCGGACTGAAACCGGAGGGCATCCTCTTTTCTCCGCGCCGCGGCCGCGCGCGTGGCTGCAGGCGGGTGGCTGCAGCCATTTGCCGCGGGCGGCGGGGGCGCGGCGCCACCCCACCACGTCCCCCCACCCACACCCCCACGCTTATTATAAGCTGCCCCTCCCCTCGCGTCCTCGGTTTTTCCCTGCGCACACCAAACCACCCATCTCCTCGCCGCTCTCTCTTTCTCTCTCACATCCCCCCAACCCCCGCCCGCGCGCAGCCGCCGCATATCCCTCTCCTCCGACTCCGACCTCCTCACGGGCTCGCCGCCTCCCCCGACGCCGCAGGTGAGCGCCTCGCTTCCAGGGCTCGCTCCTCCGTTATCCCGTGGTGGTGGTGTCTGGTTCGCTCGTCTCTGTTTCTCTCTCTCTCGTTGGGATTCGGTGCTGGATGGATAGAGGGGGAGAAGCGTAGCGTAGCGTAGGAGATCTTAGCCTTCGTTGGTATGGGTAGGTCGACGGGTCACCATCGACCGGGGAGCGGACCGGGCGGCCTGCGCGCCTCCCTTCCGTTCCCTCCCGATGCTGTCCGAAATGTTGTTTTCATCGTATCTGGCTGAAACCCCGGCGCCAATTCCTTCATTGACGGGGAAACCAGAGTTTTCTTATAGTGTCCCTGTAATTTTTTTATCCTGTTTGATATAGATCTGGTATTCTGTTTCCGGGGCTCGATAGGCCAGTGCTCCGCTTCAAACGGTGGTGGTGCTGATTCAGGGCGGATCTGTAGCCTCTGCTGTCCTGCTATGCGGTTCCAAGTAAATGAGGATTTGTGTTTCTGCGCTGATTAGTTTAATTTGGAAATAGAGTTTGGGTTCAGATTGGTTTCCCCCTTTTAATATAAAAAAGTGGAAGATGAACTAGGTTTTTTGTCCTTGTTAATTTTTGTGGAAATTTCACCTGCCGTGCAAATACTTCAGCGTTGATACATTATTTTTATGAACAACTGAGGAAAATACAGTGTCCTTGGGCTATCTGTTCCCGTGGGACAAAGTTTTATTACTCGTACAACTCTGATGCAATTCTTTGCAAAGGACAGGCAAAATAAACACGCACGCACCTGCAGTGCAAGTTGTATGGTGCGATCTGCATAGTACCTGCTACATGCATTAGGCTGTAGTTGGCCATCTATGCAGTTCTGTACTGTTGTTTCGCATGGTCATAGTTGTCATCATTTTTTAAACCCTTTTCCCCTTTGGTGCCTAGTGGTCACCTTTGTGGACCTTTCTGGACACCGTGTAAACAGATTTGAGTTGAAACATTCAGAACTCTGGTTGTAACTGTTGTGTCAAATTTTGTACTGCCAACCACACTAAGTCATGTGGAATTTGTTTAGTGAGCTGTATTGAAACTCTCACCGACTAAACCATCAGACCTCTATTTCTCTTTAAACTATATATATATACACTTGTGGTGCTTAGTATTTACTGTTTGGCCATTAGAATGTGTGGTTTATCTAGCATTGGTAACACTTCATATTCTAGTTTTGTCCCGGCCTTTTCTAATCTAATGTTGCATTTATGTACCCGCAGGTCTGTTGGCCTTTCTAGAAACTGAAGCTCAGCTCAAAACCTCATCATTCTCCTCTCAGTCTTGAAAGTGGCAAGAAATGGACCGTGATGATGTAGCCGGCTTTGTTAGTGGAGGTTGCAAAAAATTTCTGCGATACTTCTAAGTTCTAACCCAGTAGATGACAATAGAGTTTTGATTTCCGGAAGTCAGGCAGCGGGTTCTTCTCATTTCCTATTTGGTTATGTTTCTTGATTGGAATGGACAGGGCCTCCCCAAACCTTGGATCTGGTGGTAATATTAACTCCTTGAACAATCTTTGTCCCTGGAGCACAGTTCAGGAAGCAGCTGAATACAAAGATACTGCCACTGGCACGCTTGTGCATTCCAACTTCTCTAAGGACAATCCAAGAGCACTGAAAAGGAAGTGGATTGATATGGCTGGAGTTGAAGGTCCTGAAAATCCACTGCTCACCCTTGGTTTGGGCCGCTCACCGAGTTCCTCTGAAAATAGCAAGGGTAGCTCACCCACAGCTTGCATAATGTCTCCATCTTCAGCGAAAGAGACTGACGAGGAATCGTCAATGGATCTTGGTCTAAATTTCGATCTTTGTCTTGGTCATGATGTGGTACATCATCACAAGAAATCACATGCTTGTGCTGAAAACATTCCATCAGCAACTGCTCCAAAATTGGATCTTCAGTTAAGTTTGTCCACATGTTCTCCTGAATCAGCTGTGACCAATGCAAGTACTGCATCATTAGATGTTCATGATGGTTTACAGACAGTGGTGCCTAACTTAGTGACAGATACCATCGGGAGAAAATCAGAATTCTCTAGTTGGGTTTTTGGGCATCATGTGGCTTCATCATCATATGCTTCTGAAGCAACCTATAGCTTTCCTTTGGCAAAGATATCCCAAAAGGTTGATGATGCTGTGCCTTCCCCAGATGTCTCATCAGCCATTACAGTAAGTGTGAAAAGCCCAGCTGCCTGTACTTCCGGCGCAACTAACGCCCTAAAACGCAACACAAATACTAAATGCTGTCAGTTCCCAGGATGTGAAAAGGGAGCAAGAGGAGCCTCTGGGTATTGTATAGCCCATGGTGGTGGGAGGCGATGCCAAAAACCTGGTTGTCAGAAGGGAGCCGAGGGAAGGACCATCTATTGCAAAGCTCATGGTGGTGGTAGGAGATGCGAGTACCTTGGTTGCACAAAGAGTGCCGAAGGTCGCACTGACCACTGCATAGCTCATGGCGGTGGTCGCCGTTGTAGTCAGGAAGGCTGTTCACGTGCTGCACGTGGAAAGTCTGGCTTGTGCATCAAGCATGGAGGCGGCAAGAGGTGCCAGAGGGAGAACTGCAAGAGAAGTGCAGAAGGATATACAGGCCTTTGCATCTCACATGGCGGTGGAAGGCGTTGTCAGTTTCCGGATTGTGCAAAGGGCGCCCAGGGAAGCACAAAGTTCTGCAAGGCTCATGGTGGAGGGAAGCGCTGCACATTCCCAGATTGTACCAAGGGAGCTGAAGGTAGCACTTCTTTCTGCAAGGGGCACGGTGGAGGTAAGCGCTGCTCCTACCAGGGTGGTGGTGTATGTCCGAAGAGCGTCCATGGTGGGACACAATACTGTGTTGCTCACGGTGGTGGGAAGAGGTGCTCAGTTTCAGGCTGTACCAAGAGTGCTAGAGGTAGGACGGAATACTGTGTGCGCCATGGTGGTGGTAAGAGATGCAAGTTTGAGGGTTGTGCAAAAAGTGCCCAAGGGAGCACTGATTTCTGCAAGGCACATGGAGGAGGCAAGCCCTGCTCGTGGGGCCAGGAGGGGTCAAGCTTCGGTGTTGGTGGGCCGCCGTGTGATAAGTTTGCTCGCAGCAAGATTGGTTTGTGTGCAGCTCACAGTGCTTTGATCGAGGACCATTGTGTCCATGGTGGTGGCTCACTGGGTCCTGCAATCAAACAGTTTACAACTGATGCCAAAGCCAAACCTGATGAGATTAATGTGACTGCAACAAACGGCGATGTGGACATGGCGAACGGTGACAATGAAACCATCATGGTATGGAGTGACCATGGCATTCCTACAGACGCAGGTTCAACCCCATTTCCAGAGGGCAGGGTCCACGGCAGTGGTCTGTTAGCCCTACTCTCCGGGAGAAGTCATGCAGGCGCCAGCAGCTCTGAGAATGGCGCCTCAACTTCTGCTTCCATGCGCTCCTGGATGTGATGCGAGGGAGGCACAGTTTTCATCGAGGAGGACCGCTTCCTGTGTTCTGTTTTGTGGCTAGGCGGGGGTAATACAGTTGCCTCACGTCCACCGAGATTGATGTATGCTCACATAAACGGCTATCCCATGTAGCAGAAATAAGGTGTAGCCAACTTGTATTGTGAACTATGTTGGGTTATTGTAATTAGTGTTGTTGTGGTGTCTCTGTGTAGTGGGTCCACATTGTGTACTGCCCGAGACTGCTGTTAGCAGGAATTTGGCTCTTTCATTGTGATGAAGTGTTTTTTCGTGTAGTTGGTGGTGTCATAAAATTTGCATGTTTTGGTGTCAAATTGAAAGCAGAAAAAGTTCAGTCATCTCGTTTCTTTTAGTTTAGTTTTGTAGTCTGAACTCTGAAGTTGTGCTTTTGCTACGACTGTTACTGTGTTGTGCTTAAAAGGGCTGATCAATTGGCATGGTCAATCGGGTTGATCGCAAAGCCATGCCCAGGTGTCACTCTTTTTTCTTGAAGGGGGAACGTGTCACTCGTCGACTCTCAGGTTCAGTCGTCGTTCAGAGCAACATTCCTGGCTTGTTTGGTTGGAGCTTGGCAGGCAGCGATCTCCACATCAGGCGATCAAAGTCGGACGCCTTGGAGCGCTGCTTGAGTCAGGCAACTTTGCCAGTACTCTAAAGCAAACATGCCCAGGGGAAGCTTCAAGCTGACCCGGCTGGTGACGCGCAGCTCTCTCTCTCTCTCTCTCTCTCTCTCTCTCTCTCTCTCTCTCTCTCTCTCTCTCTCTCTCTCTCTCTCTCTCTCTCTCTCTCTCTCTGCGATCCCGACGTGCAAACGCGACGCGATGCAAAACGGATTGCCTGGGGCGGAGGGAAAGCCAAGCGGAGGACTTTGACCAGTACTCCTCCTACAACTTGTTTGACATAGTAGTAGCTTGACGGATCGCACGGGAGGCGGCCCATCGATTCCCCAGTATGATGTGGGCGTGTCCCTCGCTGTCCGCGGCCGGATCGCGACGGCGACGATCGCGGCCGCGAGGGTGTTCAGCCCGTGCGGACCGTGTGCCTCATTGATCAAAGCCGTCCGATTCATGGAGGCACTCAGGCATTGACAGAGAACAATGGAGAAACAGTGGCCGGCGAGACCCGACAGGGTCACGGGGCAGGGCATGCTCTCCCCATGCTACGTACTTTGCTCTGAATCGGTTGGAAATCGGTGCGCAACTGCCGCGGCGGCCCACCGCACGGCAGCGCCGGTGAATGGCGGGGCGTGTCAGCGTGTGTTGGTCTGACATGCGCACCCGAGAGGTAGCAATGCATCCCACGGCACGCGGATCCACAGCCACCAATCATAGATCGTCGATGGCCAGCGACTCGGCCCCAGCATCACATATTTTCACATCAGTGACAGTGACAGTGAGGAGTGAGGACGGACAGAATGGAACCCGCCGCAGCTGGAAACTGGAACAAACGCGTGCGCACGGACGGGTCGTCGTCGTCGTCACGAACGGTGACACACGAGCCCAGCCGCTCGTGTAACAAACACATCATCACGGGATGATGGTGAAGTTTTGACAACGCCAAGCGGCGGGGTGTCAGGTCCTGTCGAGATCGTTCATCGCCTCATCGGCGACCCCTCGGATGCACCGCGCATTCGGTCCTTTATGCCATGCCATTGCGAAGAGTCTCCTCCACCTCCAGACAGGCTATGAAGGACCATGGACGGGCGGTTGTGACTTGTGAATGCTCCGGCTCGGCGCAGCGCTACGCTAGTGGCGTTCGTTGCTGGGCAAGTGACGGACGCTAGGAAAGGAAGGTTCAGCGAGGCGGCGCCGGGGGTAGCCGGCAGCGTCCAATGACTGCAGCCCAGGCGTCAACGCCCTCCCCCCTTCCCTGCCTGCTCCCTCCCAGAAGCATCATCCATCCATCCCAGTGTGATCGTGATCGATCCCACGTTATCCAATCCACCCGCTCCGCCGCCTGCCGCTGACACCCCTCGCCCCACCGCGCCGCGCCGTGTCGACAACACCCGGTGGGGGCGGTTTGGACGGGACAGCACGGCCGCCGACCCGTGCGTCTCGCCCGTCTCCACGCGCAAACCCCTGACCAAACGCCAGCGCCCCTCCCTCCCTCCCTCCACAAGCAAAAGGCGAGAGAGGGGGGCCATCTCCTCCATGTCACGCTCGCTCGCCGCCTACCCCTCCCCTTCCCCGCCTCCTCCGCCGCCCAACCTCACTCCACTGAGGAGGCGCTGAGCGCACGGTCGCGCCCGATCGGACGCCATGGGAGGACGGGCCTCCCGCCACCGGGGCCAATCGCAGCACGACCAGGCGCCCAACACCTCGCAGCCGCCGCCGCCGCCCAAGCAGCAGCAGCAGCAGCCGCCGCCCAACCGCCCCAAGCCCAAGCAGCACCGGCCGCAGCCCCCGCCGCCGCAGCAGGCGCCGCAGCCACACGCTCCCGCTCCCGCGCCCGCGCGCCAGAGGTACCAGCAGCAGCAGCAGGACGCCGCGGCGGCGGCGGCGGCCGCCGGGGTGGGCCGCGTGCTGGGGCGCCCCATGGAGGACGTCCGCGCGGCCTACACCTTCGGCCGGGAGCTGGGGCGGGGGCAGTTCGGGGTCACCTACCTCGCCACCCACAAGCCCACGGGCCGCCGCTACGCCTGCAAGTCCATCGCGGCGCGGAAGCTCGCGCACCGGGACGACGTCGACGACGTGCGCCGCGAGGTGCAGATCATGCACCACCTCACGGGCCACCGCAACATCGTCGAGCTCCGGGGCGCCTACGAGGACCGCCACTCGGTCAACCTCGTCATGGAGCTCTGCGAGGGCGGGGAGCTCTTCGACAGGATCATCGCCAGGGGCCACTACTCCGAGCGCGCCGCCGCCGCGCTCTGCAGGGAGATCGTCTCCGTCGTGCACAGCTGCCACTCCATGGGGGTTATGCACAGGGACCTCAAGCCCGAGAACTTCCTATTCCTCAACAAGAGGGAGGACTCGCCGCTCAAGGCCACCGACTTTGGCCTATCGGTATTCTTCAAGCCCGGTGAGTAAAGCCACGGCCAATCTAATCATCCACAGGCTGCTTCGATGCTTTTGGCAGGGGGCGCGGATCAATTTGAGATGGCCATTTCACTGTAGCACTCTGCTTAAATTCAATAAACGCTCATGTGGTAATTGCGTCAATTGCAAGAGCGATTAGGGAGGAAAACTTAGCAAATGTTATGCAAGTCTGGCAGGTGTAGCCCGCGGCAGGAGGGAAATGCCTCGTGTAGTTTTCACTAGATGAGAGATTGGGTGTTGTTCATCTTTAGTACTTCAGCTGATGGTGGGATCAAGCTCAACTCAAACCGAAAACTGGTGATATTTGTAATGCAGGAGAGCAGTTCAAGGATCTTGTGGGTAGTGCGTATTATGTCGCCCCAGAGGTGCTGAAACGGCGATACGGAGCTGAGGCGGACATATGGAGTGCCGGAGTTATCCTTTATATCCTGCTATCTGGCGTTCCTCCTTTCTGGGCTGGTACTTTTTGCTGATCCTTGCCCCAACCAGCCAGATTATGATGCCACTATCCTTTCACTAACACTCGGATGCTTTGTCTTCCTTCTTTCTCCTCCGCTTTTACCAGAGAACGAAGATGGAATATTTGATGCTGTTTTGCAAGGCCATATAGATTTTGCTTCTGATCCCTGGCCTTCAATATCCAGCAGTGCAAAAGATTTGGTGAAGAAAATGCTACGGCAAGACCCAAAGGAGCGGCTTACTGCTGCTGAAATTTTGAGTAAGTCTATTGTCAAACTTGCCCGTCATACATTGGCAATCTTTGTTGTCTAGATTGGTATGCTTGTATTCATGATGACAAGTGCACTGCCAATTCTTCCTTCATCTGTTGAAGCTGTTTACGCTGTCTTTGCAAACTGAACCTTCATTCTTGCATTCTTTGCATATAGTGTCTCAATCTAATACATTAAGCACACAGATCATCCATGGATTAGAGAGGATGGAGAAGCCCCAGACAAACCGCTTGATATTACAGTAATTGGTAGAATGAAGCAATTCAGGGCAATGAACAAACTTAAGAAGGTTGCCTTGAAGGTAAATGGATCATCTGAATTTTAATCATTGCTTATCTCTTTCCTAGCACTCCAGTCCTCAAGTCACGATACAATCTTGGCATTGCTTCTGTTATAATCAGGTCGTTGCAGAGAACCTGTCAGAGGAAGAGATCGTGGGATTAAAAGAAATGTTTAAATCCCTTGATACTGACAACAGTGGGACAATAACCCTGGAGGAATTAAGAACTGGTTTACCAAAGCTAGGCACCAAAATTTCTGAATCAGAAATAAGGCAACTGATGGAGGCGGTAAGTTCCTTTCTTTTAGCTCCATAGCATTGAATCTTCAAAACGTCAGTGTTTCAAAAAAAAAAAATTGCACTGGATGCACTTATACCTCAAAAGGAAAGAAATGAAAGGTACCATATTGAGTTTAGTCAGTATGACAACTTGTATGAAATTAAACCTTCCACTTTTCTGCTAGAAGTAGTCTGATAGTCCAGTGCTTTCCTTTTCGCCCCCTTTGATTGTTATCGTCCATTCCTGAACAGGCTGATGTTGATGGAAATGGTACCATTGATTATGTTGAATTCATATCAGCAACAATGCACATGAATAGACTAGAGAAGGAGGATCACATATATAAGGCATTTGAGTATTTTGATAAGGATCACAGCGGGTAATTTCGCTTTTGACTTTACTATTGGTTACTTATATGCCAAGTCTGACCTTTTGCATTAATTGGCTTGCTGCTCATTCCTGTACAGGCACATTACAGTTGATGAGTTGGAAGAAGCTTTGAAGAAGTATGATATGGGTGATGAGGCAACAATTAAAGAAATTATTGCTGAAGTGGATACAGATCATGTAAGTAATTCCAAAGAAACACCCAAAATAATCCCACCTGCTGTTGTTTCCACTCGACAACTCCAATCATTTGATGTATTATCTCTGTTTCGGAGATGTTGGATAACTGATATTAGAGACTTCGAAGAGGTCTTATTAAAGAAACAGTAGTATTTTTTATAGAATTTAAGCCAATGACATGCCTTAAGTCCTAGACAGTGATTGGAGTTGTTCTGCTAGTAATCAAGGAATCATTATCTTTTCTTTTTGATGAATCACATTTGTGTCTATGAGGAAATCAACAATAACCACATGAGCAAGGGTGAAGTGAACTAATCGTCTGTCTGCAGGTTAAGTTCACATGAATCCCTTAATTTTCTTGCTAATGCTATTTTTCTGCTACCTTAGGATGGGAGAATCGACTACCAGGAGTTTGTTGCCATGATGAAGAATAACAGCCCCGCGATTGTTCCGAATCGACGGCGCATGTTTTAATGCTCTCCTACATTTAATGTGAAAATGGCTTCTCAGAAAGTTTCCACAGACGTTGTAACTGTTGAGGAGAGCAATTCCTATCTATGCTGATATTCCATGCTCGGACAGGGGATTGCTCTCCACTCGTGTGCCTTCGATATGCATGGTTGGTGGTCCTTTCTGGTGCCTCCTTGTACTACTTCTACCATCTCATTTTACAATTTTGCCATGTATCTATGCATAATGAGGTGTGCCTTCTGGTCAAAGTTTCCTGCCCCTGGAACTTCTATATGTAAGAAAAGTGCTAGTTAAACAGTTTGAAATGATCATATCAGGCTAAAGTAATGAAATACCATCCCATCTTGTGTTTTTTGCCACTTGATCATTTATGTGAGGACCTGACTTGTCACATTTGGAATGAACATAGCTCAACTTCTGAATTTCCTTCTCATACAGTGTACTGTGCTGCATTCTAGATGTGATTCACATACTAATTAGCTCAACGTCTGGACATTCTAGATTTTGAGCGGCCAAATCTGTTGCTTTTCGAAAGGTACGGAGCTGATAAAAATTGGTAAGTTGGTGATGCTCTCACGTGGTACAGGGCGCCAACTGTTTCACATTTCCCATTAGTTAGAATGTTCAGTAAATGCAAAATTGAGGGTTTGAGCACTTTTGATGCTTTCTCCAGTCAACACCTGAGCAACGCCTCTTGCAACTGCTTTTCGGAAAAGAAGACAAGCTCTGAAAAGCTATTTCCGGGATGCTTCTATTTAGATGCTAAATGCCGAAGCTTCAGGCAAGCAGAATTACACGGCGAGCACGGTGGACGCTGATATGAACCCATTACATTTCGGTCATCAGCAGGATGACAATAACAACAATTCTGAAATGAAAAATGACTACAGATACTCATCTCTAAACCAACACCAACTGACCAAACTGAATGTGGACGCGACAGGTCAGATGTACAATATCAAGCTTCCCTTCCAGCATGAAATTTACAGTGATACTTGCCCCCAAATGCCAGCTCATCAGGGAACTGCTATCTTTTTCATCTTCGCTGATTTGTGCTTGATGAAGAGAGCCGCTAGCATGCTTTTAGTGCCAACAGGAGCCTTTTGGATTGCACGCCCTTTAGGGTTGTCAAAAGAATGAAATGTTGAAAATTCCTTTACACCAGATTGATTCTGAAAATAAAGACATGGCATGTTAAATATACATTTGTCTCATAAAGAGACAAAAATCTTCAGCACGGCACCTTTTTAACCAAAAAGAATAAGATACGGGTAATATCTATTCTAATTTACCTTAGTACCAGCCTTTTGCATAGTGTCAGAACTGGTGCTCCGGTTAAATTGCAGAGGCCTACGCATAGGAGAAGCAGACCGCTCCTTACCTAAAATATCAGAGATTCATATGGAAAATTAAATCACCACAAAAGAAAACAAAAAATGACTTTGGACTTAACAAATACACTGAATTAATTGTTAATCACATTTGTGTTCCCCATTTCCTCTAAAAAATAAAATTGCAGTATGATTATTACACAGAAGGTTTAAATCACCTGATGCAGGTTTTGATGATGATGTGTCCACTAGGCTGCAAAAAGCAGATGCCAGCTAATTTAGATCAGAAGTACATAACCCCCACATGCACTAAAAAACAAACAATAAGCCTTTTGCACAAAGCTCAACAAAACTGGAAGAAGTCTTACGCAAATGTAGGTTTATGTGCTGCATTAGCTGTGGTGGTGTTCTCTGAAGCCAGATGCCAGGACAGAGTCTTTGCTGCACCGACAAAATTTAAAAAATTAAATTTTTAGTTTAATATATGGTGCCTATCATAAGCCTTAAAACTGCAACATGAGCAAGGAGAATAAATAAGAAGGCCCACCTGAGGGATAAGGTCTAGGTTTTGATTCCTGATCAGTGTCTGCTGGCAAGTGAGCATGAGCCAGGGATCTCTTATGACCAGTAGCTAGCTTGGCAGATAAAAATGGGGAATCACAATTCAGCACCATTTCTTTTGTAACCTCCAAACAGTGTGTAAGATCTTAGTTTTACATTCACTTACATGGTAGGATATAGTGTTTGTGGTGTTTTATGTTTGTCCCCATCATTTGCTGCTGCCTGAGGCCTTCTTTGTCTGTGTAGACTTGGCATGTGAAGACTTGCTACAGATTTGAAAAAAGGTCAATACTTAACTGTCATGGTTCCACCATCCTATAAGTATAACAGATAACTGGTATTACCTGGTTCAGACGTGCAACTTTCAGTTCGAAAGTTGACACCTCAGAAGCTTGCTGTTCGAAAAGGTCTGTCAATTTGTAGGCAATAGTACCCAGATGATCAACCGCATTGACAACAGCTCGTACAGCATAGTCTTTCAAGTTGTCCAGCACCCTGATGTAAATTAGCAGTTTCAATTGTCATGATATGGTCAATGAATCTGAATGTACAATTGAAAATGTGCCATGCCGGAACAAGAGTACAACTGCTAGTTTGAGTTCAGTAAACTATGCACTGATTAACAAAGAAGAAAGTACACATCCTTATTTCTGAAATTTACTCTGCACTGCAAATATGAGAGGGCCCCTTTCTCTGAATTTCAACGAACTGACAAAATTCAGACTAGAAACAGTACACAAGGCAGTTGTCAGAAAATCCAAATTTTGAGATATTACCAAAAATCTTTTTTCTAGTCTAGCCAATTAACACCTGTTGCTGTCCTTGCGTTAGGTTGGCTCGGCCCTCCTATACCTATCAACCATCATGCCTAGTTGGGCAGTTGCCAGTTGCCACATGCTGCACCCCAACGCTTCAGAATTCAGCCTCAATGCGAAATGACAAAATAGAGCTTGATAGCATGCAAGATGCTACTGTTGCAGCAAGATAGGAGCTATTGTTTGTGGCAACAAAAGATGTGGAGCGCTTGTGAATGCAGGAGGACTGCGACTCACATCTGCTTCTGCTCGCTGTTGAGGTAGGACTTCTCGCAGTACTCGGAGGCGGAGTAGAGCTGCGGCCGGAGGTTCTTCAGCTCCTGCGCGCAGAAATCAGAACCGTCAAGAACTATGAAGCAGAAACCCAGTCTGCAAAAATCAGCCGGATCTCCCGAGAAAAGAAGCAAGGAAATGGTTTCGCAAGGAAATAAAACGATCATTTTTGGGGGGAGTATGTGGGATCTGGCCATCTGGGAATGCAGGGTTCCGGGAGCACCTGCAGGGCCTTGATGAAGCTCTTGCTGCGCTCCATGGACGCCTCATCGACGGTGGTGGGACCCACCCCCGCGACCCCGCCCCAACCTCCGCCTCCGCCTCCGCCTCCGCCGCCGCCGCCCGCCGCCGAGCCGTGGCGCATCGCCTGCATTCCCCACTTCCCTTGGCTCCGGCGGGCGAGCGGGGCGTCTGGCGAGGGGGTTGAACAGGACGAAGCGAAGAGGGGAAGTCAAGCGAGCGCCTCCACTGTAGAGAGTGGAGTGGAGGGGAAGCGATACCTATCGCCAATACGCCAACCGGAGGCAGCTCAGCGCGGCTTATTCTAGTGCCCACCACCGCCACCAGCAGCGCCACCGCTCGGTTCTTGACTCCCAGCGCGTGC
This sequence comes from Cenchrus americanus, assembly GCA_947561735.1. Lineage (NCBI taxonomy): Eukaryota > Viridiplantae > Streptophyta > Magnoliopsida > Poales > Poaceae > Cenchrus > Cenchrus americanus. The sequence continues at coordinate 251,172,757 of OX387239.1, read as the reverse complement.
GCGTGTCTGTGTTGGCGGTGGTCCGCGGACGAGGAGGACGGAGGAGGAGGGGCCTCGGGGAAGGGCGACCGCAGCGGTGGGGTTGATGGCGACGGACGCGTGGGGGGCCGTCGCCGGTTAATCCATTTGCTGTTTGGTCCCTGGTTTGGTTTGGTGTTTAGCCGATGGAGGTTGCGATTTGGCAGGGGAATCATTGCCCACTCATCGCGCACCCGCCATCGCACTCGCACTGCACGGCCGTGGATCTTGCTGTCCTAAAGCAAACGCCATTTTCATCATCGTTCTCCTCACGAAAACTCTGGGAGATCTTCATTTCTGTTAAAGATCTGAGAGTAGTTTGTGAATGGTATGGAAAGGCAGCCTGGTCGCCGAGATAGTTTCTGTGCGTCTCGATTCAGTTATGGTGAGTACGCGAGTGAGGCCGGCGCCATGGACCCTCAATTTTGCACCTGCACATCCTGAGGTCTGGCCGCGAAAGTGAGGATGAGTAAAGGTGTCCGAGCTGTGCAGCGGACGAGAGGTGGGTGCCGTTCATCAATGCTTGTCGGCTCGATCGGCTCCGTTCGGTTGCCATTCATGAACAACCGACGCAGCATGCATCAATCATGCTACTACTCGAAGCGAGTAATTTCCGAATGATTCCGACAGAAAATACTCGAGTGATTTCCCCTTTTATCCTCTCACTCGTGATCTATGATTCTTCAACAAAAATGGAGAGTCGTGATCAATGGTGGTACGGAGCTTGGGTATTTTGTTACATGATAAATTTTCTTCTTCTTGTATTGACATGGTATGTTCTTGTAACAAGAAAATGGCTGGGGTGGGTGAGGAGAAAAAATGAAGTCATGGAAAAGAATTTCTATTAGGCCTAACCTAATTGGGCTGGATTATTAAGTCTGGGCCAGTTTTGTGGGTCAACAACAAAAGGCCCAAATACTGCACAGATGATGTTGGTAATAAATTAATCGAGGTCTACGGCTCTGCCCTGCCCCGCCGGCCGCCGTACACCATCGGTGTGGGTGGCTCGCTGACGCTGCTCGTCTCCGATCCGCCGTTCCGGGCGACGAGCTCCTTGAGGTCTGCGCTGGAGGTACGGAGGCGCGCGAGGATCTTTGCGAATTTGGCCTTGGGCCGCCGCCTGATGGCGATGGACACGTCGTTCGGGAACAGGTCCCTGCGCACGAACGCGTGGTACATGGTCGCCGCCAGCACGCCCGTCACCGTCACCGACGCGACGCCGGCGAGCGCCACCGCCAACGCCCGCGTCAGCGCGTTGTTCACCTCCGAAGCGAAGACCGCCGTCGCGATGGCCGCGCTCGTCATCGGGAACGTGTAGGCCCACCACGCCAGCGAGAAGCGGACCCCCCGGAAGAACTTGACGCGCGCCGCCAGCGACAGGTAGAGGAAGATCGCGATGTAGTAGGCGAGCTTGGCGCCGAGACCGAACTCGTCGCCGATCCTGGCCCAGGCCACGGACGCCACGCTCGGCGTGGCGATGAAGAGGAAGAACACCGGGTGGAGCTCCTTGGGGAGCGGCACGTTGGTGGGGAGCCGCTGGTACAGCGTCACGAACAGCACCAGGTAGTGCACGAGCCCCACGGCGAAGAAGAAGATGGCGCCCTCGCGGATCCCCATCCGGGCTCCCAGCAGCGCACCGACGAAGTTGCCGACGACGGCGAGGTGGCTCGTCGGGTTCGCCACCCTGGACAGCCGCCACTCGCCGCCGGACATCCACTGCCCGTACACCTTGAGGTCCAGGGCGAGGAGCGGCGCCATCAGCGCGTACCACACCACGTGGTGGATCGTCCACACCGGCACCGGCAGGCCCTTGACGAGGAAGAGGCATGCGATCCACGGCGCGAAGAAGAAGTTGATGCGGATGGGGTGGTAGAACTCGCGGCGGACGGCCTCGAAGTAGAAGACGACCTTGAGCAGGTAGGTGGCGGAGACGAGCGCCATGAGCGCGACGGAGAACCACCAGAAGACGTTGTTCACGTCCGGGTTGACGTGGAGGAACGCCGTGGAGTGCTCCAGCTCCAGCGTTTTCCACAGCATCGCCTGGCTGCTCACGCCCATGCACATCCCGAACGCGCTGATAGGGAACCGGAGCAGGAACGGCCACGTCTCGTCCTCGGGCAGCACCGGCACCTCCGTCGGCCGGAGCGTCTCGAGCTCGGGCCCTTCGAGGGCGGCGAAGTACCGGTCGGCGGTGGGGACCTCGTCGTCGTCACTTGTGTCGTCCTCGGAGACGTTGGACGCGGCGGGCTCGTCGTCGGCCGGGTGACGCGACCCCGCTCGGAGGCTGGACAGCTGCCGCTCCAGGCGCCCGGAGAAGGTCTTGAAGTGATCGAACCGCCGGTCCCGCGTGCTGTCGCTGCGCGCCAGCGTGGCCTGCTGCTGCAACAGCTGCAGCGGCGGCTCCTCGCTCCTGATCGTGAGCGTCGGCTGCGGGTGGTACCGCGCCTGCTTCGCCTCCTCAGATACATTGAGGTCGGCGGCGTCGTCGTCGTCGGTGGGCACGCCGGCGTCGAGGTGGTGCACGTCGAGCCTCACCTCGTTCGATGGCGCCACACAGACTCCGTGCAGCCCCGACGGTGTCTCTGCCTCCTGCACGTCGACGCGATCACCCTGCGAAACGCTGGCCGCCATGGGTCGACGCTACGGAGAAGCTGGAAGCTCTTGTGTGCTGCTTCTTGTGGTGAACGAAACCTGGGTTCAGCTCGCAGACACAGGCTCAGAGGTATAGCTCCTCCGCCAGTCTAGCTAGCACGATCGAGCTTGTTCATGGAGAATTGGAGGATACCATGACGAAGGTGGCTATATATACTGTATACATACAATGCCACGACGTAGGCATTGGATGGACTGCTTCTAGTTCTGGCAGGTGATTATCCTGGAACACGCGCTGGTCCGGGTAGAAGCTAGGGGTGCGGTAGAAAAGAGCTGACAGAAAGGGAACATAGGCGCCTGTGAGAACAAGGGAGCAGTCAAAAGTTGAGGGCACGCAGCCACCTCAAAAAATGAAAAACTAAACAGAGATTCAGTGCAGCCTCTGCTGTCGTGCCGGCAATTCACTTGAGATCATCGATAGATGCATGCGGATTTAGGTTCCGCGATTGACCAACGGCGACAGGCTTAGTTTTCTTACTAATTTCACCATGTTCTTGTCCCCTGAGCGTTGGTAGTTATTTGTCTCAGCAGGACGCCGTTTGCTCTTATTAACATGACGATTTTTTTTCCGAACAAACCGCACAGGACAGTGCGTGTTTCATTGATAGAGCAGAAAAAATACAGGACTATGACCCTGAGAGATCATAGGCGGGAAAAGAAAAGAAAGAAAAAAAATAAACTCGCCCGGTTGGATTGGGACCTCAACACGAGTTACCACACAACTTTACGCACTCGCCGATTGGGATCAACTCAGCCACAAATGTACACTCAACGACGACCGCAAAACAAAGCAGAACCGCGACTCCACCCTCTCAACCTTCTCATACAAGAATCGAGACCACTGAAGTGAAGACCGACGCCGATAGGGGGCGGAGGGACATGCACCACCACATCGAAAGGGCCACCGCCACGCAGGACCCAACGCCGCAGTGCTGTTGCACCCGAAACTGGCCACCGGGCGGCATGCTGACACCGAGTCAGAAGCAAACTCTCGCGTGCGCGGGGACCTCCAACCCGCCACTCAGCACGCCTCTCTCTCTCGTGCGCGGGGATCCAACCCGCCGCACAGCTCCACGCTTCAGACTCGTCTCAAGGATAGCCGTCACCGAAGCACAAAGAGGTGCCCCGCCCTCGGAACCGAATCAAGCTGCATACCACCACAGAGGTTCGAATCATTCAGTTGCTTTCCCCCTCGCGCAAACCGCCGCCATCGAGTTGGAGACCGAAGAATTCGTCTACGCCGTCTTCCGACGTTGTATCGCACTGGGGAATTTCAGCAGTGGTGAGAATCCCCGCCACAATCCGCTGCAGGCCAAGTCTCCCCTGGCTGCGGGAGCTGCAAGCGCCGTCTCAGGACGTTGTCCCGCACCGCACCGGGGAGTCCAAGCAACCCCGGGCGCCGCTGAACGCTGCAAGCGGCAGAAGCCCGCAGACGAGTGAAGACCGCTGGCTGCCACTAGGTGAGCCGACGATGAGGCTTGAAGGAAAACAACCCCCTTAGCACATACGAGAGAAAACCCCACCAACCGGAGTGGCCACGAAGGGCAGACTGAGCGTGACAGTGAAGCGAACCGGTGCCTCTAAGGCGACGCCTCCACGGAGGTTACGTCGCCCGCAGGCGCTGCCGTCGCCCGTCCAGAAACTGGATCGGGTTTTCACCCAGAGATCATGCAGCAGGATTGTTGCTCAGAGGTGGCGCCCTCAGCAGGGAGAGAGACGCCCGGGGCACCGCTGCCAACCCACCATAACGAGTCTGGCCAGCCAGGGCTTTCGCCCGAGCAATCCTACTGCAACCGGCCGACGCAGGAAGCCAGCACCACCCTGTAGTCACCGTCGGTCGTCACAGCACACCACCTCCCGCTGCCGAAGCTTCATCGCACTGTCGCCGTCCCAACTCCCAGACGATGCGTCGGCCGGCATGCACACCGCCGCCGCCAACGGAGTCGCCGCGGCCCATCTGATGGTAGCATCACCGCGAGCCGCGGCCGGCCGAAGGAAACTACTGCCCGCCACCGGCACGGAGAGGAAGACGCCGCCAAGGCGCCACACCTCTCACCGCGGGTCGAATCACACCACCGAGGCGTCATTCCTCCCGTCAGGGTGAGCTGGGCGCCGCACATGCCCGTGGCCGGCCGACCGTAGCAGGAAGTCGCGTCGGCCGCCCCCGCCGCGACGGCCGCCGCCGCCGCACCGAGCCGCCACCGAAGACGCCGCCTCCGGGGACCGGTGCCTCCGCCGCGTCCGTCAAGGTTCCGGCCATGGGGGCCCCGCTCCGGTCATGGGGGCGCAAGACGCGCGCCCGCCGCGACCGCCGCCGCCGCCGGGGGCCCCTCGGCCTTGCGCAGCCAGATCCGCCCGGGAGCCGCCGGATCCGCCGTGGGGAACCCGGATCTAGCGCCCGCCACCGGCGTCGACCGGCCCGGCAGGCGTCGCCGCGCCGCTCCGCCGCCCCCGGCGGGTGCAGCCGCCAAGAGGAAGGCCCCACCGCCGCAGCCCTTGGAGCCCGCGCGACATCCCGCCGGCCCTCCGGTGGCGGCAGGGAGGGGGAGCCGGGGGAGGGGGCACTCGCCGGGGGAGGGAGGCGCCGCCCAAGTCGCCTGAGGCGGGGGCGACTCGGACGGGAGGGTGTCTATTTAACATGACGAATTGGACGGTTAGATACTTGATTAACCATGACAGTGTTTGAATCTCATAGCTATTTTTTAGTTCTCACCTTTTTAGTTCAAATAGTCAAAAGGAGTCAAATATGTGAGCTAATTCAGAGCTATTTGCAACTAATTCACTATAAAAAATTATCCCCAAAGAAGTGCTAATTGAGCTATTTGAAATGGAGCTCTCAAAATAGTTTTTGACTAGTTCTCCAAACACCTTTTATGTCATAGGACTCTCCCCATTCTTGATATGATGTGACATGGTACAAGTCTCCAAAACTACGTTTTGACTGTTCATTTATCTTACACTATATACATCTCTTCATCTCTTCGTCTTATGTTCGTTTAGAAAATTTTAGACAAGATAGTAGGAGTTTGAGCATCAAAAATGATTTTAAATGAAAAAATGAATTACAAAGTTGTATATTTTGACAAAGTTACGATTTTCGTATAAATTTTATCTTCATTCGAATTCATATAAAAAAAGTTATATGTTTTTGAAGATTGACTTACCGCTGATTGAACCACGGTAGGTGTGTTACACTACTATGATGGGGAACACTTCCCTATCACTCTTTCAATTAGCAGTAAGAGATTTACTTTTGTTCCCACTTATGAAAGACTTGATCGTTGTTTAGCAATGCAGAATGGTGTTAGGTGTTTCCCTTTACAACTATCTACCACCTCCCTATGATGTACAACGACCCTACTCCTGTTCTTGCAGTACTCAATTCACAATGCCCTCGTGTTAACAAACCGTTTCGTTTTGAAAATTGGTGGTTGCTTGAATAGGAAAATCATGAGATTGCACATAACAGTTGGCAACGATCCTCGTCGACGGACTTCTCACAAAAAAACAAGTTCCTTGCTGCAGATCTTAGGCAATGGCAGAGGAAAAAACCGAAAAACAATGATCTCCTTTCTCAGATAGAAAACCAGCTCCTGGACCAGCAAAAGCTTCACCCATCCCTCCAAAACCACACCCTGTAGCAACACCTCCATGATCAACACCAATCCATTCTAACCAAGGAAGAAGTCTATAATGTCCAGCGCACCAAAAAAACCTAGGCAATTAAAGGGGACATGAACACTGATTTTTTCCACCGTTCTATCATCAAGCGAAACTGAAAAAACAAGATTTGCAGCCTGCAAAATCCAGATGGTTCCTATTCCACTACACCTAACCAATTGGCAGACACACTCACTATATACTTCACTGATCTTTTCTCCACCAGTAATCCACACACAACCCATTCCCAACATCCACACCTCACCTACTCCACCACCAGATTCCCACAATTACATCCCTGCTGAGTCTGCCAATGATAATGCCACTGATAACAATTCTCACACTCAACCTCCCAACATTCATTTGCTGGGACAGGGAAACACTAGACAACAACAAACTGAGGATCTGCATCGGCATGCTAGGTTCAGGTATACCAACTCTACTCCTTCTATAAATGAGATCCATGATATCATAAAAAATATGAGTAATGCAGCACCCGGACCAGATGGTCTCAATGCAGCTTTTTATAAATCATCATGGCCCTGGGTTAAACATGATATCTACAAGGTGATTACTGATTTCTACAGCAATGCCTCTCTTCCTCAGGACCTAAATCAAACGTTCATATCTCTTATTCCTAAAAAGAATCAACCCATCATCCCTCAAGATTATAGACCTATTGGTTTATTCAATGTTATTTACAAAATTATTTCTAAGTCTGTAGCCAATAGGGTTAAAGACCATCTTCCTGACTATATTAATCACGCCAATCAGCTTTTATTGTAATAGGCACATTTCTTCCAATATTATTATCACTTAGGAAATCATTCATTCCTTTAATCTGAAATCTTGGAACAACCAGTCTTTTATTCTTAAAATAGATTTGGCAAAAGCTTTTGATAGAATAGAATGGTCTTTCATTACTGCTGCTCTTCATAGAATAGGCTTTAATTCTCATTTCATTAATATTATTCATGCTTGTGTTTCAACTTTTTCTCTAGCTATTTTAGTTAATGATCAGCCCACTGATTATTTTCACCCTCAGAGAGGTTTAAGACAAGGTTGTCCTCTATCACCGTATCATTTTGTGGTGGCTATTAATGAATTATCTATAACACTGCATGAAGCTCTCCAATCCAACAACCTCTCTGAAATTCAGCTAGGCCCAGGAGCTCTACCGATTCATTCTCTTTTATTTGCAGATGATCTAATCTTCTGCGGAAAAGCAACTCTGCAACTCTTCAAGAAGCCCACCTCATTAAGGATATATCATATCATTTTTGTCAACAATGAGGTCAAACACCTAATCTGCAAAAGTCTTCTATTTATTTCAGCAGGAATGTTCCTATACATATCAAGCACCAGATCCAAGGTATATTCCATGTCCCCTCTCTTCAACCAAATTCTATGCATCTAGGACATCTTCTCATTTTCTCTCACAAGGATAAGAACAAAGCTTACAACTTTATTCACAACAAATTCATAGCTAAATTTGGAACTCTAAAAGCAAACAAACTTAATCATGCTGGTAGACTGCAGTACACTAAATATGTCCTTTCTTCCATCCCTGTTTACTATATGTCTACTACCATTTTTTATAAAACCTTCATTGAACAAGTTAATACTATCATCAGAAGGTTCTGGTGGGCTGGTGTTCAGGAGGAGCATCAAACTAATCTCATTGCCTTCCGCTCTTGGGATGATATTTGTAAGCCTCCTAAACAAGGTGGCCTTGGTATTAGAGATATGGAGCTAATTAACAAAAGTCTCTTAATTCAATCTACTTGGAATGTTGCTACTAACAAGGATCCTTTGCTGACAGCCACTCTTAAAGCTAAATATTTTCGACATAATAATTTTTGGACTGCACCTTCTACTGAAGCATCAGTCTTCTGGTCCTCTCTTTTGCAGGTCAAACATCACCTTCATACCAACACCACTTTGCAAATACACAAGGGGAATTCCTCCATTTGGTCTTCCCCTTGGACTGCTAATTGGGAAACTATTCATGATCACCTACTATTTCCTGTTACCAAATCCCCTTTGCGAGCAACATTGGCTGATCTTTGGGTGCAGGGTACAACTACTTGGAACAACCAACTGTTGTCCACGACCTTCGACCCTCCTCAAGTTCAAGCAATAACATCACTACCAGTGATACAATCTCAACAAGAAGACATCCTCAGATGGTCTCCGACTGCAAATGGTAAGTGCTCCTCCAAAGCAGCATATTCCTACTTGGCTAATCTTCAGACACACACACTACCATCCCAAGGTACAAGAAATATTTCTCCTCAGGCTAATTCAATTTTGCAAAAGGTATGGAAGGCCAAAACCATCCCTCCCTTCCTCAAAACTTTTGCCTGGCACCTTATTAGAAGAGTTCTTGCAACTGCTGAACGAGCTGGTCGTTTTTCAACCCATATCGATCAGCATTGCACTTACCGTGGAGCCATTGAAAATGATGTTCACCTCTTCTTTCTTTGTGATTTACCCGCACAAGTTTGGACTTCCACTGCTTTCTCTCTTCCAATTTATTCACTTGACCCACATGAAGATGGTGTTCAGATTGCTCTGCCTTTGCTCATTCCACCCAATTCCTCTGAATCATATATATCTAAATTTCTCTTTACTTCTTGGTACATCTGGAAAGCGCGCAATGACGATCGCTTCCATAGAAAAATTTGGACTTCCTTTCAGGTTCGGAAGACAGCACAAGCTCATCAACAAAATCATCTTTCGGCCCTGTAGGAAATTTCACAGCCTCAACAACATCATTCACAGCCTCTGAACACCGATCCTTCTCATTCAACTAATTTGTTTTGCAGGGATACTACAGTTCTAGGGATTCCACAACCCATGGTGACACCTAACTCTGCAATTACATGTTATGTTGATGCTTCCACTAATCCAGACAATGGGCAGGACTGGGAATGTTTATTGTTAATTTGCAGGTGCAGCCGACCAACTACATCTATATCAGAGCTTCTTTGCAGGAGACACATGAGGACCATGTGTGGTTCGAGGACCGGTAGATGGTCGCTTCCTTGTGTGATGAGTGATTGACAACATTATGTGGACTGATTCTTGGTTAAGTATTGCAGGTGCAGGTTGCGGCTTGACTTGTGTTGGTGCAGGTGAAGAACAAGCGCGAAAGGTCGTCACCGGTGAGGCCTCCAGGTGTGGAGAAGACAAGTAGGCTTCGTTCGAGGGACCCGGTGGCCAGCGAGGTCAAGTGCGGGCCGCATGGTGGCATGAACAGCAAGATGAGGTCATGGACGGTTTCTTGGTTGAGCCTCAAAACCAAGGTCGGGCCGGGACTACGTGGAAGCCAAGTCATGAGTGGAGATTGGCGGAGGCTACACCGAGTTCGCGGGGTTTCCGGTGGTTCACCAGAAAACCACTCGGTTCCTTGGTTGATCCACAAAGCCAAGACCGAAGAACCGAAGATGGTGCTGCAACAAGCTGCACGGTCCGACCGTGGGTCCGACCGGTCCGACCGGTGGGTACCGATCCGACGGCGGAGGAGCACCGGTCCGACCAAGGTGCAACGACGCAACCGAGACTTCGAAGCGGAGGACACGCGTCGGGATCGCATGGCTTGCGTCGAGGATACGCAGGCGCGCCGCCGGCATCCGTCCGATGGTGAAGACATGAAGACTTCCAAATCCGCCCTTGAGGGGCTTGTATCCCTAGTTATTCGGAAAGAGCATTTTAGACATTCGGTTGCCTCCATATAAACCAAGAGGTGAGAGGATGGCAGCCAACTCTTGGAACCCTAGCTCATTTGTTTTCCTATTTTCCTTCTTATTTTCCTTAGGATTTCCATAGGACTAGCTTGAGAGCTTCATGGTGAGATCTTGTGAGAGGGTTGGATGATTGGGCGGCAAGCTAGACCTTGTATGAACCTTTGTTGCATGTATAGATGATTCGGCGTGGTTCCTCAAGGTTTGGATGTGTTGTTCCCGGTTGTTCTTGGTGGTGATTTTCGGAGCCCTCTCTTGGTGATTTCTTTGGGTTGTTTTCGGGACCTTTCTCTTGGGGATTTGATGGGGGAAATTTGTGAGAACTCTTTGTGGTTCTTTGGGTTGTGATTCCCCTCCCAAATCCGTGAGTAAAGGGGCTCGATTTTGGGGTTTTCCGAGTTCTAGGGTTTGTGTTGCTCTTGGCGGGATTTCTTCGAGTCCTCCTTTTTGGACAAGTTTTGGTGGGATTAAACTTGGCTATGGACTCCTCATGAGGTGTTCCTAATATCCCCAAAGTCTTGTTCAAGTCCGTGGAGCGATTCGGGAGATCGAAGTTTGGATTTGGGGGAGTTGACCCGCGGGTGCTGTTCATCCCGAGCTGCCCAGGCTACACCGGTCTGACCGGTGATCTTGACCGGTCTGACCGGTGTTGCTCAGTAGGCTCGAGATTTGGTGTTCCGCTGCGTTCTCGGGTCGGAAGGCTGTGTGTTGGTTCCTAGGTCCAGTGGCACTCCAGTGGCTGCGTGGGCTTGGCCAATTTGGGTAGTGAGTCGGAAACGTGTGTTGGAAGCCGTGTTAATCTTGTTGGAGTTTTCATCTCCTTCGAGAAGAATTTTTATCGGCTCCCATTCACTCCCCCCTCTCTGGTTCGCCATATCGGTCCTTCAACACATAGTGTCATCTCTGCTGAGGCTGCGACAATTGCTTTAGCTGCAGTTGTGCTTCATAGGATGGATTATCACCAAGTCTCCTTTCTTTCAGATTGTGTTCATCTGGTGGATCTTCTACATTCTTATGATCATTCAAACCTGCCTGATTGGAGAATGAAGCCTCACATACAGATCTTTCAAGACTATACTCAAGATAGAAAGGCGCAAGTCCATAAAATAGATAGAATCTAAATTCTACAACAGATACTTTGGCTAGATTAGCTTTCTCTTCTCCTACTGTACAATATCAGAATTATGTACCCAGTTGCTCTTATGAGCATAATGACCATCAGTGCCCCCTTCTGGCTGCACTGTTCTCACTATACTCAAGATAGAAAGGCACAAGTCCATAAAATAGATAGAAATCTAAATTCTACAACAGATACTTTGGCTAGATTAGCTTTCTCTTCTCCTACTGTACAATATCAGAATTATGTACCGAGTTGCTCTTATGAGCATAATGACCATCAATGCCCCCTTCTGGCTGCACTGTCCTCTGTACCCTTGTTCACACAAGGATTCTAGCAACTGCTTGCTGCTAAGTTAATAGAATGTTTGTTGTAAATAAATAGCAGTAGGCGCACTTTAGCACTTTGTCGCTGGTTCAAACGACGGTACAAAGAATAGGGTAGTTTTGAAAAATATTATTTGTGAAATTATATTTGCAAAATTTAAAAAACCATTAAATAAAAAATTTCATGGTTACATACGTAAGGGCGGGTGCTCGTGAGATGGATATGGGTTGAAACTTCTAACCCACCAGAGCCCATTTAAGCTTGTTGTTTATTATTTTCCTACCATCTTACCTCATGATTAGTAATTACAAAATGTTACATTTTTAAAATGTTACAACATTTTTCAAATGTTACAACATTTTTCAAATAAAAAGTTGAACAATTTTTTTTGGTAAAAGTTGCACCAATATTTGTTTAGTGAAAAAGTTATATCCAACATGTTTTGATTTTAATATTCCAATATTTTTTTGAAAAAAAATCAAACATTTTCTTCATCCTAATTCATCCTCTCCTTCCGACCCCGGCAAGCCCCCGAGGTCGGCCAGCGGCGGCGCGGCAGCCCCATGGTAGGCGGCCATCCCCTGTGCGGGGGTGGCGGCGGCGGATGGGAGGCGGGGGAGCAGGAGAGAAACAGAGAGTGTGGGATTATAGAGTTTAATATGTGAGATCTTATGGTTGTACTAGTTGTTTGCACGAATTCTCAACTCTTTTTACCTTTTCTTTAAAGCACAACTCTTTTTTACCTTTCAGAGATATATATGATTCCCCTTGAGCTACAATTAACTCCTCACGTTCCATTCATAGGCCCAGGGGTACAAAATGTATTGGGCTGGATTCGCCACAGATTGGGAGAGTTTTTGAGTGTTGTTAAATAGCAAAGAAGGCCCGTGTACATTTATTTTGGAGCCCCCAAGACGGGACAAGCTCAAAACTTCGTCCAACTGGCTGTTTTTTCAGAGTAATTTAGACATTCAGCACTACTGAAAAAGCTAAGGTTGGTTTCGGACAAGACGATGAAAGAAAGGGCCCATAAACGCAATTAAGTATTGTAATAAATAAAAGCCAGATTTACAAGAAACTCAATTGAACTATTAGTGCGATTCCCGTGATTTTTTCATCCTTGTCGTGGCAATCGCTCGAAGGACACACATATCTGTATCTGCCAACCGGCTAGCTAGTGAGTGCCACGGATGAACCGAAGAACTCCTCTGAAGCCTGTACAGGTAATCAGGAGCTAATAATAAATAGTTGAACTCTAAATCACTCGGTCATGCCCGCCAACGACTACGGCTCCGCGCCGCCGCGGCCGCGCACCATCGGTGAGGGCGACTCGCTGTTGGTCTCGGAGCCGCCCTGTTGCCTGGAGACGGCGAAGACGAGCTCCTTGACGTCGGTGCCGGAGGTGCGGAGGTGCGCGAGGATCTTGCCGAACTTGGCCTTGGGCCGCTGCGTGATGGCGATGGACACGTCGTTGGGGAACAGGTCCCTGCGCACGAACGCGTGGTACATGGTGGCCACCAGCACGCCGGTGACCGTCACGGACGCGATGCCGGAGAGCCCCACCGCCAGCGCCCGGGTGAACACGGTGGTCACCGCCGACGCGTACAGCGTCGTCGCGATGGCGGCGCTCGTCATCGGGAACGTGTACGCCCACCACGCCAGCGAGAACCGGACCCCCCTGAAGAAGTTGATCCGCACCACCTGGATACACATGTGTGTTTGTGTGTGTGTCAGCATTCATCTTTCGTCACAGAATTTATAATCTGTACAAAATTTATAGGAACACGCTCCCGTGTCAGCAACGTAACACGTACCAGTGACATGTAGAGGAAGAGCGAGACGAAGTAGGCGATCTTGGCGCCGTAGTTGAACTCGCCGCAGAGCCTGGTCCAGGCCATGGACGCCACGCTGGGCGCCGCCACGAAGAGGAAGAACACCGGGTGGAGATCCTTGGGGAGCTGCGCGTTGGTGGGGAGCCGCTGGTACAACGTCACGAACAGCACCATGTAGTGCGCCAGCCCGACGGCGAAGAAGAAGATGGGGGCCTCGCGGAGCCCCATCCGGGCGCCCAGCAGAGCGCCGACGAAGTTGCCGACGATGGCCAGGTGGCTGGTCGAGTTCGCCACCTTGGACAGCCTCCGGTCGCCGCCGGACATCCACTGGCCGTAGAGCTTGAGGTCCAGGCAGAAGATGGGCGCCATGAGCACGTACCAGACGACGGGGTGGATCGCCCACACCGGCCACGGCAGGCCCTTGACGAGGAAGAGGACGGCGATCCACGGCGCGAAGAAGAAGTTGACGCGGATGGGGTGGTAGAACTCGCGCCGGACGGCCTCGAAGTAGAAGACTACCTTGAGCAGGTAGATGGCGGAGACGACGGCCATGACCGCGACGGAGACCCACCAGAGCGCGTGGTTCACGTCGGGGCTCACGCGGAGGAACGCCGTGGCGGGCTCCGACTGCAGCGACTTCCACAGCATCGCCTGGCTGCCCACGCCCAGGCACATCCCGAACGCGCTGATCGGGAACCGCAGCAGGAACGGCCACGTCTCGTCCTCGGGCAGCGCCGACACCTCCGTCGGCCGGAGCGTCTCGAGCTCGGGCCCCTCGAGGGCGGCGAAGTAGCGGTCGGCGGTGGGGACCTCCTCGTCGTCGGTCTCCTCCTCGTCCTCGGAGATCTTGGACTCGGCGGGCTCGATCTCCGCCGAAGTGTCCTGCGGCAGCCCGCGGAGGTTGGACAGCTGGCGCTCCAGGCGGCCGGAGAAGGTCTTGAACTGGTCGAAGCGGCGGTCCCGCGTGCTGTCGCTGCGCGACACGGTGCGCAGGCGCTGCAGCGGCGGCTCCTCCGTCCGGATGGTCAGCGCCGGCTGCGAGCTGTGCCGCGCCTGGCTCAGCAGCTGCGGCGGCGCCTCTGCGTGGAGCGCCGCCTCGGTGACCGCCGGCGCCACGCGCGCGCCGTCGCTGCGGACGGACGCGCACGCGGCGAGGTGCAGCCCCGACGGCGACGCCGGCACGCTGAGCGAGACGGAGCACGGGAGCTCCGCCTCCTCCGGCACGCGAGCGCGATGATCACCGTCGACGACGAAGCTGGCGAGCGCCGACGCCACCCGGATCGGCTCCGGCGACGGGCGCCCCCTGGCGCCATCGTCCAGCCTCGCCGCCATCTGGACGCTCTCGCTGGTCGCCATGGCAGCTCAGGATCGGTGGCGGGTGGCTGCTTCCTGCTGTTGCTAGACTGCTGGCTAGGACTGCCGCCTCCTGCAGACACCAAACCGGAGCAGCGTGTGAGTGTGTGTGCAGCTCAGCTCGCTGCTCCGTCTCTGAATATATAGACGGCGATGCCACACACTAAACAGTAGTAGGAAGGCATCGGGGAGGATAAACTAAAAGATGCTGGCTTCGCTTGCAACTGTAGCTGCGTGCAAGTGGAGCAGTGTGCGGCGCCGGCGAGTCCGTCGTGACGGTGACGCGGACGTCGAAGCATGCACGTGGCCGCATCCGGAAGGTTCGGCGCATGCACGTATCCCAAAACATCTTTTCTTTTCCTCTCCTTTTCTTTATTCTTCCTTTCTTATTTCTTATATTTATCTATCCATGGGGAAAAATTCTTGTGTGTTTTTTTAGGACTGAATGATGAATACGTTGCGACCACTACGGTCAGCGTACTACCTGTTTTGGAGAAAAATTTGTGCATCTAGTATAACAAAGAAAGAGAAAGTTTTAAAAAAATCCTCTGGCGTTGTTGGTACGAATGAGTTGCTTTGATGTGTTTTCCAGGTCCAGACGTGTCTCGCGCAAGTTTCCGTGTTGATCTTTGGGGAAAGGCCATTCAGGTGCCGATGCTCTCTGACCCAGTGACCCCTGCTGGCCGCCGATGCGTGCGCGAAGCAATCCGGGCGGAGAGGGACGGGGACGGGGACGCGACCGCCACGAGCCGCGGGGATCCAGTGGAAAGTGCAGGCTGCGCCGCCGCCGTGATGACTGCTTTAAGCTGCCGGCGAGAAAGCTCCCGCCGGGAAGAGAGGCTGCGCTGCCGCTGCGCATGTAACCCTTGTTGACCTGCCTGATGAAGAATGACCGACCACCGTGTAGGCCGGGGGCCGTGGTGACGAGCGTCGTCGAACGAGCGCGGGTCGTTTATCCGGCCGGACTCGGCCGTGGCCGTGGCCGTGCTGACTATACTTTTTACCCGATTGGTGCTAGTTTAGTACGGACGGCACGATTGGGGGTCAAGTCAAATTCGGCATGTATGTACTCTTCACGAGTGCGTGCCTTAAGTTTCTACACTTGTACTGTGTACGATGGATGGTGGCTTGAGATATTTGAATTTATTGGGTTCACTATTTCATAACCCCTTCTTTATATTACGTTATCTCCCTTTTAATCGGAAATGCTGCAAAGCATGCATGTGCGCGGCCGTCTATTTTTGAGGGGATGCGTGTTCATGAAAGGGACATTTGTTTCGCAAATTCACATAAGGGCGTCTATTTATGAAAGGTTGCGTTTTCGTGAAAATTTCACTGCCTACTCGTGAAGGGATGTTACCTGTTAAGTCGAAAGGATATATATCGTCGCTTGAACAGCTATAAAAGAAAGTATCCACGGCTTGTTCCCGAGATATACTGTATATATTTGCGCAGTGCATCTTTTTGGAGATATACACATTTGCACCCATCTTTCTGTAACTTATTTTTGTTTCTTTTGTACTCCCTCGGTTCTTTAATATATGATGTTTAGGACGACAAGCAAATTAGTTCTTTTTGAACTACCTAGCTTGTTCTAAACGCCATTTATTAAAAAATGGAGGTAGTATTCTACTGGTACATTGCGCTTATAATCATATTTTTTGCAACCATTTATCCTTTTGTTTGCAAATCCAAATGCCCTGTAAATTAAAGCGTCTATGAGAATTAGCGCCACCAAATGTATGATGGCTATTTTTCTTGTTTTTCATAAATCCAAAATTTCTATTTTTCCTTAGCAAATTCAAATATCTCATCACCGATCGATCAAATCATATTGCTATTCCTAGTCATACTACTAGCAGAAGTAGCAGTCCATAATAAACTACTCATACCCAGCTAGCAGGAACGTGGGCTAGCAGCTTCCTTTAGTTTTGTACACACCCTCATTTTCCTTCCCCCCGGCCCCCTAGCTTACAGTATATAGGACGTGTTGGAAGGGTTAATTTGAATGAAAATATGATAGGCAAAGCTCTGATCGACCAGCAATTAATCAAATTATATGCCTGTTTTGTGTATCAAAGTTGTACAAACATGCATATTAATTAATTTGATATTTTCAATCTTGTACGATGATATTAATTTTGCAGCGTTTGAATTATAATTAATCTAAGAGAAACTAAACCAACTTTTCAATGGAGTTTATAAAAAAAACCTAATATACCACGAGATTAGCTAGCACGCTTGCACCTTCACTGCAATAATACCCATCAACCGAACGAAAGCAAAACCTAATCTAGGTACTACGTACGTACGAAGTAGGCACGTAGCATGGCCGTAATCCGGCCAGATATATATGATAGCTGTGATGATCAAGATACAAAAAAATCAGTTGAATTGAATAACTAGCAAGCTGTGACTGTCTGCAACGTCAGTAGTAGGATTTTTTTCCCAAGAGTATGCCTTGGACGATCGCCATATCGCCATCGACTCCTACTGCTAGTACATAGTACACAAGGTGCGAAGACAGACGCAGCTAGCCGGCCGTGCTGGAAGAAGCAACGGATCGAAAAGAAGACTGATCGTCCTTATTTCCTTAATTAACGCATGCATATATACCAAGTCCTATATATGCACCTACATACTATATGAAGATATGTATATATATAAGTATATATGCTAGTAGTAGTAAGCATAGTCGCTGTACCTTGCTGGGATGGGATCACGTACTCAAGAAGAAGACGGCATGCATGCAGCGCAGGTGGCGAGGAGATGAAGAAGCCAGCTGCCCAGCAGCTGGGTGCTCTCTCTGATCTCTCGACCAGTCAGATAGAGCTCTGCTGCAGCTGGCTCCGTGCTCCATCCATGGAGGGAAGGGTCCGTTTATATAGGCGCCGGCAGTGCAGCTGTGCAAGGAAGAACAGGTAGGCGATACGCGCGTTGGATCGGGGGACGCCGACGCCAGGTGGAAAGGCTGCTGCTGTGAGATATGATGCCAGCAGCCTTTGGATTTCGTAAGACGGTAGCGACCGTTGAGTAGAGCCCCAACTGTAGAAGAAAGACGAGAGCAGAACAAGAGCGGAGTCAAAAGTTGGGGGCAGGGGCAGCTTATTAGCCTCTGTCCTCGTGCCGGACCATTTCAGCGATACGATTGACCACCAGCTTAACTGATTATTAATGAAGAAAAAAAAGGTTAATTAGATGTGTCCACGCCTAGGTCATTAATCGTAACCACGTTCCGGTCTCGTTTCCCATGCCTTTTGTTCCCCCCGTTGTCCCAGCCGGTCGTCTGTCGTCTCTGTATTTCGCCAGCTGATAAAAAAAATTCTTTATATATTTTTCATGGTAAGAAGAAGTCGATATACCCCTGTAGATATAAGCTTAACGCCAAAGCTTGTCCAAGTCCAACGAATGTGAGCAGCAGCAGCAGCGTCGTCCTACCGTCACAAGTCCCCAACTTCCTTCCTCACCCTCCTCTCTCGGTCTCTGCGTTGATAACCACGTCTGCCCTCCTCCTCCCTCCCCGCCCCTTGGAGAAATGGTTGGTGACCCTGTCCCTACCCGCCCGTGACCGGCCGCGATTCGCCGTTCCATGCTCCCGGCACAGCCCATTAGTATTATTTTATCTAACCCTTGCAATCGCTAGGCACACAGAAGTAGGAGAATTCTATAATCAAGGGAGAAAATCCCGTCCCAAACCAAACTACGGCGACCCTAATTTGGCTGTTGTCTGCCAAAGACATCATCTTCTTAGGGTATGTGTTTGCCACGGCTCTCAGCCGCTCCGCTCCGCGTGCCAAGCGAGGAGCGCTGCCAAACAGGCGCGCAAAACAGCTCCGCGCGAAAAGTAGCCGTGAAATGTGCTCTCTAGAGCGTTTCACTGCAGGCAAAGCTTCTCCTGCTCCGCCTAGGGCTCCTCCCTGTGATTCCCCACCCTGACCTCAGGGGACCCACAGCGGGGGAGCTCCGCTCGGGCTCCTGTCGCAACGTGGGGAGAACTGGTGGAGGGCGCCCCCTGCCGCAGGCGAGCATGGGTGGCAGTGGAGGACCTCCTCTCGAGCTACCTCTATGGCCATGGTGGAGCTCAACGCGAGGTCAGCTGGCGCATGCGGTGGAGGCGGAGGCTACCTCCATGGCTGGTTGGGGATCTCCGCGCGGGTCGCCTCCATGGTCGGTCGGCGCTGCGAGGGAGGCCAGTGGGAGGCAGGGAGAGCACCGACGACGGGAGATGTGGCGGGGGTGGGGCAACAGGAGCAACGCGAATGGATAAGGGAAGGGGTGCGGTTAGCCTGCGGTGGAGATAAGGGAGGGAGAAAAGAAATAAAGAAGAGAAAAAATGAGAAGTAAAAACTAAAAGTACAACGAAAAGGAAAATAGGAGGAAAAAATAAAGAAATAAAAAAGAAAATGGAATGGTATTATAGACATTTCACCCTTTACGCAGTTAGGAGAAATTGTTTTGCCAAACGTTTTTCCAAAACGGTTTCAAATTCACCAGAGAATCCGCTTCACCAGCACAGCTACAACTGGAGCTACCACAGCCACAGCTACAGCTGTGCAAAACGCACACTTAGAGCAGTCTGGGAAGAACGTCGAGATCAATAGCTAGTTCCAACGATGTCCACCGCATTTGTCATCTCGGAACCAAGCAACAACATGGATTTCAACGTAAGGGGTCATGTAAACGACATACATGAGTGACTAACTTCAACTTAAGACTAACCTAGCTAATATGCTACATATTTGTTAATCTTGTGCACAAAATGATTAATACCAGTTTCACAAGTCACAAATAGATCAACAACCAATTAGGCAACCAATAATCATTCTACCAATCCCTAGTTTGTGCTCTTACATACCTATGAAAAATGCATTACCACTAAGTACGTCACTTATACTCTGTGCAATCACATATAAGTCTTGAATTTTCAAAGCGTCGAATTTTGATGTATGGAAATGATAGTTGATATGAGTATATTTGTTTCAAACCAAAATGTAGTTTTATAAATGTATATTTTTAATGTGTTCTATAAACATGTTGCAACAAAAAGTACTAGCTAGTTAACGTTGTGTTTGGAGACCATATGTTGATTTAAAGAACACCACTTATTTGTGACAAGGGAACGTTTGAACAGCTTTTTTTCTAAACAAAAAAAGCATGCACCTAGTGTCAGTGACGCCTGTAGCACAACATAGACAGGCGTCATTCAACATCGTTGCTCGATCAAATAGTACTAAATTGCCGCGTCAATTTAGGAGCTTCAATTTGTGTACTCCTATCTATTATCGATCATATCTATAGTGTAGTTTATTTATATATATAGCAGGCGCAGCATACTTGTACTTGTCTTGGTCCGGAAGTCAAGGCTTATTACATGCATGCATGCACAGACGGTAGAGAGATTCCAAGTATAATTCCCTGATTATTGAAGAGAGCGCTTGCTGGAGAAGGGGTAAAAATCAGTTGTACTGGGCTGGTACGGTAGCGGATCTCATCTGATTGTTGTTTAACTGCTGTGGGTGAAAGCGCACCGAGCCACCGAAGCATCAGTAGTCCAGTTCATCTCAGCTCGCTGTGCTAATCAAACCACCTGATGAAAAGGCTAAAAGACTAAAATAAACGAGCCAGTCAACGCACGAGACAAGTGTTGTCGATCTTCTTTATATTTCCCTTCGTCACTAGTAAAAAAACAAAGGGCGTATTCATACTACTGGCACTCTTGCAGTGTGGCAGTATATGGGGCAATGCAATACTTATCAGACAAAGCAGTTGTAGCCAGCTAAGATTTGACTTTTAGGCGTGTCGCTAATGTTCACTTGTGATACCCTCCGAACGATAGATACAAATATTGATTACATACAGCTGAGTTAGGTCCTGTTTAAAGGGAACTAGACCTAAACTTTAGGTGTCCAAAACTAACCAATTCTTAGCTTAACTGATTTTTTTTTTGCGAGTTAGCTTAACTAAAATTTAGCTGAATACCAGTCCCCCTTATTGGATGAGCTAGAGCTAATTTTAGCTGGCTAACAATCAGCCTATCTATGAGATTCAAAACGGCGCGCCTAGCTTAGCTTGAAGACAACTTCAAAGGGAGAAGAATGAAATTAAGAGCGTAATTGATTCTCTACCAAAATTTTAGCATGCCGAAGCTTTAACAAGTCAAAATTTGGGAGAAACTTAGCAACATTTTGGTAAGATAAATGTGAGAGGTTGCCAATTTTTTTGGTAACAAACCAATTAGTAGCCAAAACTTAATTTTGGCAGCCAACAAATCAAGCCCTATTTAGTTGTTTTTTCATCTATATATTTGTTATGGCTGTCTTCTTCTAATAAAAATTCAGTGACATTCTTTCTAGAAAGGTCAACAGAAGTTACTAGAGCTATGTTAACAACAACCAACCCGAACAAACAAGTGGACAACATTAGCACTAAAAACAAGCCAGCACAACAAACACACGTACCACCACCAACAATGGAACAAACAAAACCACACGACACCCTGAGTTGAAGCTACCAACACACGATGAACACTTGGATCGCATCGTGACATTTTCCATCCGTGTGGCATAACCAAAGATCTCGGTGGATATATCATATATACACACTGCATCCAACAGGATGTGATCTGAATGGATCAAGACACGTACATATATAGCCAGGCAAGCTGACAATTTTAACTAATTTAATCTCAATAGCCAAACGATTAATTCAAGAAAGAAATTCAGAGTGTGAAATTAATAAATACGAATGCTGGCAAGATGCATGGAATGCAAGTCGCCGTCGTCAACTGATCGATCAAAGTCCGAGCCAAAGCAAAGCGTAAGGCGCAAGTTCGACGCTGGTCGAGAATTCTTGCGTCCGGTTGGGCGCTTGCTTGGCCCGAATTTTTTGTTCCTCGCGCTGTCGCCGGCCGCTACATCCCAAAGCGCATCGTGACGAGTTCGACTGCGGCTGCTTCGATCTTTAATTTTTCCACGAGTCGCGTGTGTTCAACAGGTGTGAAAATACCTAGCTACAGGGATGCATATGGGTCAAGAAAGGTACAGGGAGCTAGGCTGCTATTTTTATTCTTTTCCCTGCTACTACAACTACGTAATATAAGTAGTTTAATTAGTCGTAAAGCTACTATTTTTATTCATTTTTGATTTTTATATGGGTGCATAATAATACCTATGAATCTTGAAAAATCGAAATGGTATACAATTTAAATGGATGAAGTACCGATTTAACTAATCTTACGGCTATACACATTAAGAGATCAAGTATTATTTATTAGTACTTCTTCACAAAAAAATATTAAAATCTTAGAAGAAGTAGTAATAATGTATCTCGAGTTCTCGTGTGCTTTGCTTACTAGGCATGTCGCGTAAGCACCATGTGCTACGAGCCTACAAATTAAGTACGTACGAACCTACTCATTAATAGTAGTCTCATACTCTCTTCGTTTCAAATTTTAAGTTGTTTTAATTTTTTAATTCCTATAAATATTATTATACAACTAGATATTATTATAAATCTTGCTTATATATTAAGAGATCAAGGCATCCTAGGATTGAACTCCTAGAAGAAGTGGTGATAATGTATCTCGCTCATGTTCTCTCATGTGCTTTGCTTACTAGGCATGTTGTAAGCACCATGTGTTACGAGTTGATACTCATTCATAGCAGTATTGTATTTCCTCCGTTCCAAATTTAGATCATTTTATCTTTGTAGTGTATATATATTATTACGTATTTAGATATATGTGTATAATGATAATCTATGAAACATAGAAAAATCAAAACGACATGGAATAAATCGTTGGAGAAAAAAACAAATCTTTTTAGTAGTATAAGTATACTAGTCCGGTAGTCCCGACGTAGGACGTCATCCTTATATATATCTAACCCAGTGTGTTGATCACTTGATCTTCTTGGTAGTATATGCAGATCACAGTGGAGTATTTTAGGGCCGCAGAGGCTGACGTGGATGCATGTGCACTGTCATAGTTGCAGATCGAAGGGAGATTACTTTATGTCCGTACATGTACGTTAGGTCGGTGTGGTCACCAGCGCTAATGAGCACAAGTCAACTCGTAATCACTATAGTATTACTTGTATGCAGGGTAGCTAGGACCAAATTACTGGTCAGTCAGATCAGATCTACTGATGCGCATACTCAGTATATCTCAGTTCTGTAATTTCTGCCGGTTGAGCCGCGGCACATCTGCATGGACTACGTTAGATGCACGCGTGTCACAATTCCACTTAATTAGTGTTAAAATAAATGGGCTTAGGGGCCTTTATTGTAATAATAAAAAAATTAAAAAAATTAAAAGCCCATGTGTTTAATGCTAAAGGAAAGAGAGAAATACCGTGCGAGTAATGGAGGAGTCGGAGGAGTCTCCCATCCAACTTATTAGGTAACCTTTCGGTACACCCCTTGTGAAGTTCAATAAAGGAGATACGCGTGCCACACGTGCGCTCGCGCTCGCTCGCCGAGCCGAGGACGTGATGAGCGGCGCGGTCGGTCAGTCGGACGTGTTGCGGGGTGGGAGCATCTTTTTTGCTGTTGATGACCCCCTTAATGGTGAACATTACTGTTGGCTGTCAATGGCTCCTTAATCGTGACAGTTACCAGGAGCCCTTAAACCGCGACAGTTACTCACAGGAGCCCTTAAACCGCGACAGTTACTCAGAGTATTAACCGCGACCGTTACTACCTGAGGCACATTAACCTTAACGTCTAGGTTCACCCCCCTGTGCCTGCTGCTCGCCTGTATAAGGCACCCTCCTCCTCTCCCTCAGGTTGCCAATTCACAAACCAGGTACTCCTGTTTAGGAGACCTCTCTCTTCTCCCTCTGTTTACTGCTTTCTTTTGCATCTCCATCGCTTGCACCGCGCGCGCGGTACCGGTGAGAGTAGAGCCTCCGGAACCTCACCTTGCTGCTGTGATCCTGCTCGGGATAGGCAGGCAATAAGGTTTTTGGGGAGTGTCTTCACGCGTCTGCTCGCTCCCGTACGACTACTTCCTCTACGTCAACGACAAGCGAACGAACGACTACTTCCTCGACGTCGACTACGAGCGAATGACTACTTCACCTACAGTGAGTCTGCACTGCGATCCTCTGCCTGCATCAACTGTGTACGGCTACTCCGATTGAGGTCACTCACAATGGGTGATAACAGAAATTCGGGTGACGCCATCACCCAAACTTCCACAGGGTACTTTCTCAAACAAACGATCATGTTTATTAGTTGTATAATCATGAATATTGTTATGTTTAATTGTGGTTTAAACATACACACATGCACATGGATTGTTTCACTCACTATAATATTGAAATGTTTACTAAATTATGGAATTAAAATATGCCAAAATGTTGCCTATCATCTAACAATCCAAAAACCTTATAATGTTGATAGGACTATGTTTGGTGCAACTAGCTTTGCAAATGCAATTAAACCGAAGCCTTTTGATGGTTCCAACTTTAAGAGGTGGCGTGAGTTGGCCACCTTGTGGCTCACTGCCATGAACGTGATGTATGTCGCCACCAGAAAAGCCCCCGAGGGTGTTTCGGAGGAGAAATTCAATGCGGATGATAACCTGTTCCGGGGTGCCATCATTAGCGTCCTAGTTGACAACTTGGTGGATACCTATCTTCAGAGGAAGACGGGGAAGGATATTTGGGAGGATCTTGAGGCTCAGTACGGAGCTTCTGATGTCGGTGGTGAGCTGTATGTATTGGAACAGTTCCTAAACTACAAGATGGTTGAAGACCGTTCCGTGGTGGAACAGGCCCATGAAGTACAGGTGCTGGCTAAAGAGCTTGAGAACTATAGCAAAGAGGCCCCATGTGTGTTACCCAACAAGTTTGTGGCAGGAGCAATTATCACAAAGTTGCCACATTCTTGGAGGGATTTTGCTACCTCTCTAAAACATAAGAGAAAGGAATTCACTTTTGATGACCTTATTGCGACTCTTGATGTTGAAGAGAAGGCGAGAGCAAAAGACACATGTGGAAAGACAACAACCGACCCCTCAAGCGCAAACTTTGTGCAGAGGGGAAATCCCAAGTTCAACAATAATCAGAACAAGAAGAAGAAATCTTCACAAAACTCGCCCAAGGCTAAGGAAGCTGACGGGCCTAATAAGAAGAAGAGAAAGCCGGGGGGTGCTTGCTATACTTGTGGCAGTCCGGATCACTTTGCTACGAAGTGCCCAGATCGTAAAGATTGCAAGGCTCCAAAGACAGCGAACATGGTTGTTAGCGAGGGTGAAGGAACAACGGGGTATGGTAATTTTTTACCTACAGTTCTTTCTGTCGGGGACCGCCCTAGGGGTCCCCTCAAACGATGGGGGAACCCTCACTTAAATTCCTGCATCAAATGAACTGGGCCTAACCATGCAGGGAACTAACCATGCAGGACGTGGCCCACGCAGCAGGACTTCGGAGGCCCCGCCAAGATAGCCCGACCGCGAGACCCCTCGAGCAGGCCCCGCCCCCGCCCCGAGGGTACGCTCCTCCTCGAACGGGCTCCGCCCCGCTCGAGGGGCAACCCCCTCCTCGAACAGGTTCCGCCCCGTTCGAGGGGCGACCCTTCCCTCGAGCGGTCCCGCCACGCTCACGGGCGCCCGCGCACGCGTGCGCCGGCCCCGTACTTGGGCATTTAACGCCCTGACGCCGCGGGACGGCGCCATCATGCGCCCGGGCTCACGCCCCGTGCGCCGCCGCACCAACTCCCCGGGGAGGAGCCCATCCCCGCCACCGTGGGGTGGACCGTGCGGTACGGCGGTGTCGGTCCCATAACACCGCGCGCACGCTACCGTACGACTAACGCGCCCGACCCTCGAAAGGGGGCCGGGCGCACCCTCGATCCCACTTTCCCGTGACCCCGCAGTTAGGTGAAGGGCGCTAGGCCGGTGGGCGGCCATCCCGGCCACCGTAACGGCGCGGCCGCCGTACCCACGCGCGCGCGCACGCCCCCGACTCCGCGGCGCACGCCCGAACACCTGCAAGCAACCACTCCACCACCGCAGCTCATTGGGAAGGAACGCCGTTCGCCCGCTCCCCGTACCCCGTACCGCCCATCATCGCATCTCCCTCGAAGCCTATCGGGGGGCGCCATCGCCATCTGCCGCCTCCTACCCTCGAACCGCCACCTTGTTCGGGTACAAGGTAGGCCATCATGGCCGGATCGCAGGCGAAGATCGACCGACGGCCGCCCACTCTACACCATAGCGCGACGTGCTCCCTCACGTAGCTAGGCGGCCGCGGCGTGCATGTAACTCGCCGCCCCCTTGGCCTATAAAAGGGGAGGCGAGCCCCCGCCGGGGGGGGGGGGGGGGGGTGGAGGGGGGACGAGTTCGGACGAATCCGTAGGAACACGGCGCGTTGTGCACTCACTCTCTTATTCTCCCACAACATCTCCGCCCACTCACCGGGGACCCGGGAGCCACGCTTCCTCTCCCGCCTTGCTTGTACTTGCCCCACTACAAGCACCCCCGTGCCGAGCAATATAGTGCCACGAGCACAACACCGCCGGACGTACGGCCCCCTCGGCCGGAACCGGGATAAATCCTTGTGTCATTTGTTGCTTAGCATCGACCATCGAGGGATAGACCTAGGCGTTATCTACCGGTTAGTGTCGGGACCATATTCCGCACCGACGCTTGGCGCCCACCGTGGGGCAAACGAGCGCCTAAGGTCATTTCGCTAACTCCCTCCATGGTGATTCGCACCGAGTACCGTAGCACCCGCTACAACATGGGTAGCTCGGACCCCCTTCCGGCCGGTTCGAGATCCGCTTCGGGGACTTGAACTTCCGTGCCACGGGGAATGGCTATCTCATGCGCCTCACCAACCGTGAGGAGCTACGCGCGCGCGGGAGGCCGGTGTCCGCCCCGGTCACCGCCGCACGCACGACACCGCGCGGGCACCGCAGCACCGATGCCGCGGGACCGTCGACACCGCGACGTCGTCGTCGCTCCGGGCCGCGCTCGCGACGGCACGCGTCCGAGCGGCGGCAGGCCGAGCGCACCGCCGCCCAACGCGGAGCGTCCACCGCCACGACGACCGCCACCGCCCCCACGGGGACCGCGTGCGGTCTCCGACCACGCGTCCCCATCGGGTTGCGTGGCGCCACTACGGCCTACAACGCCAACGTCAACACTACAATGCGCGGGGTTCCGCCCGGTCGGCACATCTTCGTCGCCGGGGATCCCGGCACTTCGGCCACGGACGAGTCGTCCCCGGGCTCCGTCGACACGATGCCACCCGCCGGCCCGCCATGGGTACGCGGAGTGGGACTTCTCTCGGTGTGCCGGACCCGGCCGCGTTCGGTGTTTCCTCGACGCCACGGACTACCGGTTCGGCCGCTCCGACGACTCCAAGACCGGGAGCTACGACCCCACGCGGGAATGCCGCGCCGTCATCACCAACGACCCCGCCAACGCCGCCGGTGCGGCGGCGCCGGAGATGGGGAGGTCACGCCGCCCCCCGGATCGCCACGCGCCCGGCCGCGGGGCCAAGCGCTCCCCGCCGGAGCCGACGTCGACGCGCGGCCGGCCCAAGCTCGCGAGCTCGAGGCCAAGCCGGCGAGGAGTACGGACCGTGCGGGCCCGCTCCGCGCCTCGATGGCGGAGAGGCCTCCGCGCGCGGCGAACGCGCGCGGGAGCCGGGGCCGACAGTCCGAGACCGCCTCAACCCCGTCCCCAACGTCGACAACGCGGATACTCCGCCGCGGGCGAGCCAAAGCCAATCGCCGCCGCAACACCGCCGCGCGCCATGCCGCACCCTCGACCCCCGAGGCTCGAGACATGCACCGCGAGGTGCGGACCCTCCTTGAGCAAGCGGCCGTCCGGCAAGCCGAAAGCTCGGCCTCACGCATCCGCCAACAGGGGGACGCGCGGGGTGATGATCCGCACCGGGGGCGAACCCTCGGTGCATGCGGGTCGACCCGCCGACCGGGGACGCACGCCGGCCAAGGAACGCCTCCTCGACACACGCGGGCGCCGGATGGTGACGCCCGCAACGTCATCAACGCCGGCGCACCGGCAAGGCGGACGCGCGAGCGGCCGGGGGGCTACCACCCTCGAAGGGGTGGACGCTACGACAGCGGTGAGGATCGCTCCCCAACGCCGGAGCCCCCCCGGCACCCGCGTGTTCGGCCGGGAGATCCGCACGGCGCCGTTCCCCCGCCGCTTCCGTCGCCCTCGACGATCATCAAATACAACGGGGGAGACGGACCCTCGTGTTTGGCTCAACGATTACCGCCCGGCCCGTCGCCCGGGCGGGGCCACCAACGACGAAGTGATCATCCGCAACTTGCCCCCGCATCCGGGCGACGCGGCCCGACATGGCTCGAGCATTTGCCCGCCACCCGCATCCACAACCGGGACGATCTAGTCCACACTTTCGTGGGCAACTTCCGGGGCACATACGTGCGCCCCCGGAACTCCCGGGATCCGCGCTCTCCGCACGCGAAGCCGGGCGAATCGCCGCGGGACTTCATACGGCGCTTCTCCAAGCGCCGCACGAGCTCCCCGGCCGTGGCACAATCCGAGATCGTGCACGCGTTCCTCGAGGGCACCACGTGCGGGACCTTGTGCGCGAGCCGGGACGCAGCCCGCCCACGGACTCGAACGAGCCGTTCGACATTGCCACCGCCCCGCCTCCGGAGAGGAGGCCGTGGGGGCAATTTTCGATGGCAAGAAGGGCAAGCGCTCCGAGGACACGCCCGCGGAGGGCAGCGGGTCCAAGGAGCCGCGCCGCAACGACAAGCGGGGCAAGAAGGGGGAAGAAGCCGCGCCGCGAGGCGCGCGAGCGTGGGCGCAACGGCGGCAACGCCGAGGCCCTCGCCGTTGACCCGGCCGGCGGGGCCCCTCGACCGGCTCCTCGAGGCCCGGGGGTGTTCGACGACATGATGAAGAAGCCATGCCCCTACCACAAGACCCCCGTGAATCACACTCTTGAGCAGTGCGACATGCTCAAGAAATTCTACGGCCGTGCCGCCGCGAAGGAGGCGGAGGCCAAGAAGGATGGGGGCGATGGCGACGCGGGTGGTTTCCCCGCTGTCGAAAATGTGTTCCTCATTTTTGGGGGACCCACCGTTGACATGTCAACCCGGCAGCGCAAGAAGGAGCGGCACGAAGTCCTCGCCGCAGAGAGGGCACCTCCGGCCTTTCTCAACTGGTCGAAGGATGCCATCACCTTTAGCCGGGACGATCACCCAAATCGCATCCCGAACCCGGCCAGCACCCCGGTGGTCGATCCCATCATTGGGAACGCCCCGGTTTTCGAAGGTCCTTATGGACGGAGGCAGTAGCCTCAATATCCTCTTCGCGCATACGTTGCGCCTGATGGGGATTGGGCCGGACCGAGCCGCGGCCCGAGCACGAAGCCGTTTCACGCGCATCGCGCCCGAAAGCAGTGTTCAACCCCTCGGGCATCGATCCGCCCGTCCGGTTCGGACCCCCAAGAATTTCCGCAAGGAAACCCTCACCTTCGAGGTGGTGGGATTCAAAGGGGCCTACCATGCCATCCTTGGGCGACCATGCTATGCCAAGTTCATGGCGGTCCCCAACTACACGTACCCGAAGATGAAGATGCCGGTCCAAACGGCGTCATCACCGTCGGGTCATCGATCGAGCATGCATTCGATCGCGATGTCGAGTGCGTGGAACATGCGGAGGCGCTAGCGCCGGATGAAGCGCCGGTAAACACGCCGGAGAAGATGGTCAACGACGACCTCGGCCTCCGCCACCAAGCACGTCGGCACGTTCGAGGCCGCCGAGCAAACCAAAGGGGTCCCTCTCGACCCATCGGCCCCCGAGGGCAAAGCATTGAGGGTCGGCCACGACCCTCGATCCTAAATAGGAAGCGGTGCTCGTCGACTTCCTCCGCGCCAACGCCGACGTTTTCGCGTGGAGCCCCTCGGACATGCCGGGCATCCCGAGGGAGGTCGCCGAGCACTCCCTTGATATCCCGCCTAATGCTCGCGGCGTTCGGCAGCCGGCCGCGCCGCTTCGACGAGGAACGGCGACGGGCGATCGGAGTGGAGCCGCGGAAGCTCCTCGAGGCCGGATTCATCAAGGAAGTGTTCCACCCGACATGGTTAGCTAATCCCGTGCTTGTAAAAAAGAAAAATGGGAAGTGGAGGATGTGTATTGACTACACCCGGGCCTCAATAAAGCATGTCCAAAAGTTCCTTTTCCTTTGCCGCGCATAGATCGATCATTGATTCCACCGCCGGGTGTGAACTACTCGTTTCCTTGATGCCTATTCGGGATATCATCAAATAAAAATGAAGGAGTCCGACCAGCTCGCGACTTCGTTCATCACACCGTTCGGGACGTTCGTTACGTCACGATGCCTTTTGGCCTCGTAAACGCGGGCGCAACATATCGCGCCGCATGCGGCACGTTTTTGGGGACCATATCGGGCGGACGGTCGAGGCCTACGTAGACGACATCGTCGTCAAAACCAGAAGGCGACGACCCGGTGGGCGCATCTTGGCATCGCGTTCGACCGCTCGCGCGGCCAACGGGGGTCAAGCTCAACCCCGAGAAATGTGTCTTTGGAGTGCCGCGGGGCATGCTCCTAGGGTACATTGTCTCCCGCCGGGGAATCGAGGCCAACCCCGAAAAGGTCGCGGCCCTCGAGCGAATGGGTCCACTCGGGACCTCAAAGGAGTGCGAAAGTGTTGGGGTGCCTCGCCGCCTTAAGCCGCTTCGTCTCGAGGCTCGGTGAGAAGGGCCCGCCCTCTACCGGCTGCTCAAGAAGCACGAGCGCTTCTCTTGGACCGCCGAGGCCCGTGAAGCGCTCGACAAGCCGAAGGCATCGCCGACGCACGCCCCAATCCTTACGCCGCCGCGAGACGGCGAACCCCTCCAACTCTACGTGGTCGCGACCACCCGTGTGGCCGCCGCCGTGATCGTCGTGGAGCGCACGGAAGAAGGGCATGCCTTGCCCGTGCGCAGGCCGGTCTACTATATCGGGCCGAGGTCCCGTCGGACACGAAGACGCGCTACCCCCGTGTCCGTAAGCCGTTGTATGCGCTAGTCCTCGCGCGGCGCAAGCTCCGCCACTACTTCGAGGCCCACCCGGCTACGGTGGTCTCTTCCTTCCCGTTAGGAGAGATCATTCGCAACCCCGACGCGGCGGTGCGGAATTGCCAAGTGGTCCGTGGAGTTGATGGGCGAAACGCTCGCCTACGCCCCGCGCAAGGCCATCAAATCACAAATCCTTGCCGATTTCGTCGCGGAGTGGACGGACACGCACCGCCGCCCCCTCGCATCCAAGCAGCAGTGCCGGACTCGTTCTTCGACGGCTCGGTGATGAAGACAGAGCGGGCGCGGGCCTCGCTCTTCGTGTCACCCCTCGGGAGCACATGCGCTACGCGGTGCGTCTCCATTTCCCCGCATCCAACAATATGGCGGAATACGAGGCCCTCCTCTCGCGGCCTCAAGATCGCCATCGAGTTGGGCATCAAGCGCCTCGACGTGCGAGGGGATTCGCAGCCTCGTGATCGACCAAGTCATGAAGAACGCGAGCTGCCACGACGACAAGATGGAGGCCTACTGTAAAGCCGTGCGGGCCCTCGAGGACAAATTTTACGGCATCGAGCTTAATCATGTACCCCGCCGCACAACGAAGAAGCGGACGAGCCGGCAAAGATAGCGTCCGGCGGATCACCGTTCCCCCGAACGTTCGCGCGCGACATCGCGCAGCCATCGGTCACCTTCGAGCCCTACCCCTCGAGCGACAGCGGACCCTCGGGCTCCCTCGAATCCAGCGGGTGCGGAACCCATGGAAGAGGACCCCTCGAACGAGGCGTACGTGCTCTCCCTTCTCGAGGGGTACGGCTCCCACGAGGCGGTCGCGATGGACATCGAGCCGCCCCCGCCCGCGGACCGGCGGGAGAAGTACATTGCCCGGATTGCTCGAGGGGAGCTCCCCGCGGCACGGCCGCGAGCCCGGCGCATCGCCGGATGGCCAAGTCGTTCACCCCGGTCGACGGTGAGCCGTACAAGCGCGCCGCGTCGGCATCCTCCGCCGATGCATACCCATCCCCGAGGGGCGCGAGCTCCCGCGGGACATACACGCGGGAATCCGTGGCCACCACGCCGCGCCGCGCACCCCCTCGTCGGTAACGCGTTCCGCCAAGGCTTCTATTGGCCTATCGCGGTCGCATGCCAACGAAATCGTGCGCACTTGCGAAGGGTGCCGCCTTCTACGCCCGCAAGACCAACTTGCCGGCCTCAAGGTCCGCAAACGATCCCCGTAACATGGCCGTTCGCCGTGTGGGGATTAGACATCGTCGGCCCCCGCGGAAGGCGCCGGGGGCTTCACCCACCGCTCGTCGCAATCGACAAGTTCTCCAAGTGGGTGGAGGTGCGCCCCATTACGAATTTGAGGGCCGAGCAGTGCTACGTTCTTCACCGACATCGTCTACCGCTTCGAGTGCCAAACTCCATCATCACGACAACGGGTCCCGGCTCACGGCCGGAAGTTCTTGGAGTTCCGCGACAAGTTCCACATCCGAGTGGACCGGGCACCGTGGCGCACCCGCGTACCAACCGCCAAGTGGAACGTGCCAACGGCATGATTCTACAAGGCCTCAAACCTGCACTTTTCGACCAGCATCAACAAATCGGCCGAAAATGGCTCCAAGAACCGGCCAGCCGTGTGGAGCCTAAGGACTACCCCAAGCAGCCACCGGTTCACCCCGTTTTTCCTAGTCCATGGCGCGGAGGCCATCCTCCCCACGGATCCGGAATACGGCTCACCCAAAGTTCGGGGGCTACAACGAGGACGCTAACCGCCGAGCCCGCGAGGACTCACCGGATCGCCTAGGACGAAGTACGCCTCGTGGCGTTGATGCACTCCGCAAGGTATCAACGTCCCTACGACGCTACCAAGCGCGCAAGATACGTCGGCAGGGATTTCAGCCGAGGGGGATTTGGTCCTAAGGCTACGCCAAGACAACCGAGGGCGCCACAAGCTATCGCCCCCATGGGGAGGGACCCTACGTCGTGGTGAAGGTGCTCAAACCGGCACGTACAAGCTTGCCAACGAGGACGGCGAAGAACTCACCAACGCTTGGAACATCCAACAAGCCTACGTCGCTTCTACCCTTAGCTAGGATTTCCAAGTATTTTCCGTTGTAAAAACGCACCCGCCAACGCCCCGCCTTGGCGTCACCTATGTAAATACTCCGAATCCAATAAAAGGGCAACTCGGCTTTCCCCCGAAACCCAAGTTACCCTCGGGTTACCGCGGGGGGGCACCCCCCCCCAAATGGTCCCATTTTTTCGTGCAAAAAACGTAATAACACGCGCTAAGTTTGTTTCCTACTTCAACCACGAGCCACGATTTGAACAGGCGTAGGCGGCACACCGGAAGGAGCGCGCGAGCCGCAGACGCCCACGCCGCGTGGCTACGGCCCGTCTCTCTCGCCTCCAACCCAGCGGGCCCCTGCGAAAGGCGGACTTCCCTAACTAGAATCTACTCAGGAAGAAGAAGAAGCAAAAAGCGCAATAAGCAAGCGATTTCATTTACAAACTGACCATGTTCACGAAACTACTTGTTTATTTACAAGAGGCCACGAGGCCAGAGTTCTGATACACACAAACAAAAAAACGGGCCTAGCGCCCAGATGCTTTCAGGTAGAGGGAGCGGCAGCGTCGGCGGCGTCCGGGAAGAGGAATTCCTCGAAGGCCTCGGCGAGCGTTCCGGCGGCGGCGCCAACAAGCGCGTCCGCGCGCTCCATGGCCACCTCGTCCTCGACGCCCACGGGCACGATGTAGCCTTCCGCCACCGCCTCGAGGTTGACCTCGTAGTGGGATCGCACCACTCCGAGGGCCTTCGCACGCCCGTGTGCAACGCCCGCGCACCCGCTCCGTGACGTGGCCACCGAGCGCGCGCGGCGGCCGGCCGGCCGAGCCGCCGCCCGGACATCGCCTTCCTCGACGACGTGACAGTCTCGAGGGCCGCGTCCCGCGCCTCCCGCAGCCTCCCGCTCGTAGGAGTTGTAGGAGGCCCGCAGGGCCTCCGCCCGCCCAACAACCGTGCCCCAAAGCCGTGCGCAAGCCCGGAAGCGACAAGACGACAAGAAATCGAAAGGGGGAAACGAACCCTCTAAAAGCAAAAACTAACAAGCGTGGTCGACGCAACTTACCCCTCGACTTGCCTCTTCTCCGCATCGAGGTCGCGGCGCGCGGACTCGAGCGCCGCCCGAGATGCCGGACGGTCTCGCCTTGCTCGACGAGGGCCATCTCTTGGGCGGCATTGCCGACGCCGAGCGCCGCCGCCTCATCCTCAACCTCGGAGAATGCGGCGTTCCGCTCCTCCGCCGACCTCTCCGCCGTCCGCGCGCGCGACGCGTTCCCGCTCCGGCCGCCGTCCCGGCGTCACCAAGGGCGCCCGCTCCCCGCCGAAGCCGCCCCTCGCCCCCCGCGCGGCGATGCGCTCCCCGCCGGAGCCGCCCCTCGCCGGCGACGAGAGCCGCAGCCTTCACGTCGAGGGCGGCCTTCGTGTCATCGGCCTCCTTGGCGCGCCGCTCCGCCCCCGCGCGCCCGCTCCTCGCCCGACGCCGCCGCGCCCCGGGCCCCCTCGAGCGACGTGCGGAGCTCCCGGGTCTCGGCGCGAGCGGTGGCCACCTCCGCCTCCCGTGTGGCGGCCGCCGTTCGCGTCTTGTCCGTGTCCTCGCGCGCGTCCCTACGCCGCCCTCGTCACGATCGACGAGGGCCGCGCGGATCCGCCCGAGGCTCGGTCACGCGCCGCGTCCCCGCCCCGAACTCTCGGGAAGCACGTCGCACCACGCCATCGCCCCGCACACCGCCCACCCGTCCCGCGTCCCGAGGGCATCCGCAAGCGCGTCGTAAGCGCCGCATCGCTCCCGCGAGCCGGCGGCGGCCCCGCGTTCACCCGGTCGAACGCGCTATACTTTTCGCGAGCGCGGCGCTCGAGCTCCCGGCATAACACACATCGAATCCCGTAAGCGCCAAAGTTTGAGTGCGCACGCGAAAACGAAAAAAGGAAGGGAAACGAGCAACCGTGGCTCACCCGGAAGACGGTCCCGGCCGGCCGCCGTGGACCCGCGCCGCTTCGTTCAACGCGCGGCTGAGCGTGGCGCCATGGCCCAGGAGCTCGCCCCGCAGCTCTCCGCTCCCCCCGAGCGCGCAAACGCCGGGGATCCTCCACGGCCCCCCCCCCCACCCGGGCGGGGCGGCCCGGCGCGGAGGACGAGGCCTCGGCATCGTGCCCTCGGCCCCCCGCCATCATGCGACCCTCGTGCCGCTTCACGAGGGCCCCCCTCCCGGGGCTCGGGAGTTCGGCGGCCACCCGGCCCACCGGTTCCACCCGTGCGGCGGGGAGTCATCCGAGAGCTCCACCACCTCCGCCCGGGGACCGCCGGCGGCGAGCCACCGCGCCGCCTCCGCCGGCGCCTCCACCCGCGCCTCCGCGACCACGGCGCCCGTCGTGGCGCCGTGGCCGCCACCACCGTCCGCGCCGCCACATCCGCGGCGCTCCCGCAGGCCGCGCCCGCTCCGCCTCCTCCGTAGTGGTCGCCACCGCGGCGGCACCTCCACCGTAGCCACCGCCGCGGCCTCGCGCCTCCGTGGCGACCGGCGCCGGCCGCCCCCACAAACCCCCCCGGCCGCGCCGCGGCGGGTTGATCCGCCGGCCGGCCCCCGAGGCCTCGGCCGGCCTTGCGAGCTCGTGCCCGCCGCCGCGCTCGTTCCCCGGCGCGACCCCCTCGACGAGCGCCGCCGGTGGGGATCGCGCGCGTCCGTCCTCGCACCTTGGCCGGTGCAAGAGGAGGAACGGTCGGCACCGCCCCCGCGCAATCACGAACGGAGAGTTAGAACATCTAACCACCAGCACACCAAAGCCACACGGAGGAAGGCAAGGCTACGTACCTCGCGGAGGAAAAGGCCCGCTTCCTTTTCCCTCGAGGCCTCTGGACGGGGCCGGCGTAGCGGTCGCGCCCGACGCAACCGCCTCCCCGATGGCGCCGCCGCACGCGCGGGCACGCCCGCCCCCGTGCGCGGGCGCACCCGACGCCGCACCCCCCCGACGGCGCCACGCGCGCGGGGCACGCTTGTCCCGCGCGCGGGCACGCCTCCCGACGCGCCCCTCGACGACGACGCCGCCGCGCGGATGCACCCCCGCCGCGTGCGGGCACGCTCGACGCGCGCGCAGCACGTCCGCCGCGCGCGCCCGCGGCGCGCGCCCGCGCGCGCGCGCCCGGCCCCCCGCGCGGCGCGTGCCGCCCGACGACGACCGGCCGGCGGCGGACGCCGACGCGCCCGCCCCGTACGAAGCCGCCCCCGACGCCGCGCGAGATCCGGCGACGGGGGCGCGGCGCGCCACCTCGTTTGAGGGGCCCTCCCCCCTCGTACTCTTCCTCTTCGTCCCGATCCGAGGACGAGGGCTCCTCGATGTCGGGGAGGAGAGCCCCGCCCCTCCCGCCGCCGCACTCGGCGGACCGTGCGTCCGCGACGCGCCCCGGCGCCGCCTTGCGTGCTCCCTCCGGCGCGCCGCCCGCTCCTCCGTCGCTCCCGCCGCGCCGCCCGCCGAGCGCACGGGAGTCGGGGGGTGGGTGGAACGGACTTGGCGATACCGAACCGCACCAATCGCGCGCAAGAGTGACAATGGCGCGTCAAGAAACATAAACGAGAACGAGGACCAAAACAGAGTAGAAAACCACACTCACCAACGGGCCGGTGGGAAGCATCTCGATATCCCACGGGGTCCGACCCGCAGGCGCCGGCGTCCGGGTGTCGACGGCGCTCCGCGCCCCCGGTGAGCGCGTACGGCCGCTCCGGCGGCAGCCGGGAGCATCCGCGACCTCGCCGTGTCGACGGGGTTGGCCGCCCTCCGTCATCTCGAAGATGCAGAGCGGCCTCTCCATCAACGGCACGATTCGCCGGTGATGAAGGAAGGCGAGGACGCCCATCGCGTTGAGCCCTTCCCCTCGCCAGGCCGCTCGCAGGCGGCGAGGACGGACTCCGGCGCGCCCGTGGTTGGCCGTAGGCAACCCGTAGCCCCGCCGGTCCGGCCTCTCCTTGAACACCCGCCCGTGTAGGGAGGGGAGGCCGGGCTCGGCGTTGCGCGTTGATAAAACCATCCCCGCTCCCGGCCGGCGTTGTTCGTCGTCATGGTGCGGGGATGTAGAAGTTCTTGAGCCGCGCCCCGCAGGCAAGCGACATCCCGCCGGCGCGCACCGCGCGGCGGGTCCTCGGCTCCGACGTGGGCCGCGTGATCGCGCCCCGCGGAAGAGGTGTACCCGCAGCTCCCAATTGACCGGGATCCCCGGGTACCCTTCGCGACGCCCACGAATGTGGCCGCCCGCGAGATAGCGTTGGGGGCGAAGTTGTGCGCCTCCACCCCCGTAGTGGTAGCACAACGCCCGCATGAACGTGCTCGCCGCGCGTTGAAGCCGCGCTCGTGGTAGCGGAGAAAGCTCACCACGTAACCCTCCGGCGGATTGGGCTCGTGGTGCGACGCCGGCGGCACGATCCACTCCGCCGGCGCCCTTCTTCGTTGGCCGAGAGCCGGCCGGCGGCGACCGCCCGCCCAGTGGCGAGCCGGGTCACGGTCGACTTCTCCCGTGCGTACGGCTCCGGGACCCCGATCGGAGGGCCGAGGCGGCGCCATGAGGGAGGACGAACGAGTACGAAGGTGGAGGACGAGGAAACGAGGAGAAAGCCCTAAGCAAGCGAGCCCGCGCGACGGCGCAAGGGTGAGACGAAGGCGAAGAGGCGGAGGACTAAAACGGTGAGGAGCCAAGGTAAAAAACCGCCGCCTACTCCTTCCCCGCAGCTTTATAGGCAACGGGCGAGTTCCTCCGGAGCGGACGCCCCGCCGCATTTAACTCAGGAATCTTTCCGTCGCGTCGGCAAGCGGGCCCCACCACGACCGCGCAGCTCTAACACCGGGCAAAGGGTCATCATTACGGCGAGACCGGCAAAGCAACCGAGGTGAAACCGTCACATCCGCCGGCAGCCGCCGCCCACTACGCGCGCGCGCGGAGCCGCGCCGCCTAAAAAGCGCGCCGCCGCCGCAAAACCCGCGGCCACGCCCGCAAGGCAATTAAATGCCCGGCCCCTTGCCAAGCAAGGAGAGCCCTCGAGCGAGGCGAATCCTCGGCTCGAGACAGGGGTGACCCTCGATGGGATATCGGCGTGAGAAGGTCGCCGGGACCTCGCTCGATGTAGAGCAGGCCACCGCGGCACCCATGCCACGTAGGACCCTCGAGCGGCATGACCCCCAACTCGAAACAAGGCGACCCTCGATGGGATATCGCGTGAGAAGGTCGCCCGGACCTCGCTCGGTGTAGAGCAGGGCAGCGGCCGCGGGCACCCATGCCACGTAGGACCCTCGAGCGGCATGACCCCCAACTCGAGACGATGTCGACCCCCTAAAGAAGGCACGCGCATAAGAGGATCGCCCGTGTCACGCTTGAAATAGAGCGACACCGAAAGCACTCATACCGCGCCATGCCACCAACCAACGACCTCGAGGGTCGGCACGCCCGGACCCCTCGACGGCCGCAAACGCGAAAAGACGGGGCTGGCCTAGGCACGGCCCCCGCACGGCCTTACCGATCGAGGTTCGAAGCCCGACCCTCGACGGCTTCGAACGGCGCCCCGCATCACGGAGTTAGGGACGACGAGGGCACGCGCATTCGAGCCGTTCCTCGAGCCCGTCGGCTCGAGGGTGCCCCACATGTCGTGTTCGAGAGCCGGCGAGGGGCGCCTAGCCGGGGGATCCCACCGAGGGAGAGCTTCCGCGCCCTCGGTCCCTAGCGAACGGGACCGAGCCCCACCTAGCAAACCCACGCAAGCGCTTCCATGGACGTGTCTCCGACCGCGCGGCCTACCCTTATCGAACGGGGCATGGACGTCCACTTGAACCACCCGCTAGCGGCTCGAAGAGGAATCCGCGATTCGCGACCCGCTCGATGGGAGTCGTGGAAACCCTCACCTCCCGACCCGCGGAGGGACCCGCGAGGGCGTGATAAAAAAACAAGTCGTCGGGCTCGACCCGATCGCCTCGAACGAGTGCCAAGGCTCGGGGGCTTGACGCACGGCTACACCTCCTTGGAATTGCACCCGCCCGAGACAAAGGACAGGGGGGGGAGCGTGCACCCCCGATGCCGCCGAAATACCGCCGATGCCGGTTGGCATATGTGCCACGCCTTTCTGACCGAATTGCTCGCGGTTAACCCCTCGCAGGAGAGCCCACACTCTGCCCGCAGGCTTCGGGGCTAGACCCGCGGGTCCGCTAGCGCGGCCCCACGGAAAGCGTTCGCAAACAAGGAGGGAAGAACGTCCTATCGCAGGTTCCGGCATCCGCGGGAGCCTCAATGGCAAACCCGCGGATGCTCGGGGGCTACCGTCGGGGACCGCCCCTAGGGGTCCCCTCAAACGATGGGGGAACCCTCACTTAAATTCCCGCATCAAATGAACTCGGGCCTAACCATGCAGGGAACTAACCATGCAGACGTGGCCCACGCAAAGCAGACTTCGGAGGCCCCGCCAAGATAGCCCGACCGCGAGACCCCTCGAGCAGGCCCCGCCGCCCGAGGGTACGCTCCTCCTCGAACGGGCTCCGCCCCGCCGAGGGGCAACCCCTCCTCGAACAGGTTCCGCCCCGTTCGAGGGGCGACCCTTCCCTCGAGCGGTCCCGCCACGCTCACGGGCGCCCCGCACGCGTGCGCCGGCCCCGTACTTGGGCATTTAACGCCCGACGCCGCGGGACCCGGCGCCATCATGCGCCCGGGCTCACGCCCCGTGCCGCCGCACCAACTCCCCAGGGGAGGAGCCCATCCCCGCCACCGTGGGGGTGGACCGTGCGCACGGCCGTGTCGGCCCCATAACACCGCGCGCACGCTACCGTACGACTAACGCGCCCGACCCTCGAAAGGGGGCCGGCGCACCCTCGATCCCACTTTCCCGTGACCCCGCAGGTTAGGTGAAGGGCGCTAGGCCGGTGGGCGGCCATCCCGGCCACCGTAACGGCGCGGCCGCCGTACCCACGCGCGCGGGCGCACGCCCGACTCCGCGGCGCACGCCCGAACACCGCAAAGAACCACTCCACCACCGCGAGCTCATTGGGAAGGAACGCCGTTCGCCCGCTCCCGTACCCCGTACCGCCCATCATCGACATCTCCCTCGAAGCCTATCGGGGGGCGCCATCGCCATCCGCCGCCTCCTACCCTCGAACCGCCACCGTTCGGGTACAAGGTAGGCCATCATGGCCGGATCGCGGCGAAGATCGACCGGACGGCCGCCCACTCTACACCATAGCGCGACGTGCTCCCTCACGTAGCTAGGCGGCGCGGCGTGCATGTAACTCGCCGCCCCCTTGGCCTATAAAAGGGGGAGGCGAGCCCCCGGCCGGGGGGGGGGGGGGTGGAGGGGGGACGAGTTCGGACGAATCCAGAGGAACACAGCGCGTTGTGCACTCACTCTCTTATTCTCCCACAACATCTCCAGCCACTCACCAGGGACCTGGGAGCCACGCTTCCTCTCCCGCCTTGCTTGTACTTGCCCCACTACAAGCACCCCCGGTGCTGAGCAATATAGTGCCACGAGCACAACACTGCTGGACGTACGGCCCCCTCGGCCGGAACCAGGATAAATCCTTGTGTCATTTGTTGCTTAGCATCGACCATCGAGGGATAGACCTAGGCGTTATCTACTGGTTAGTGTCGGGACCATATTCCGCACCGACACTTTCAGTGTGTTCTTCACCAGAGTGGTGGATAGACACCGGTGCTAATATTCATGTATGTGCTGATATTTCTATGTTTTCTTTTTACCAGGTCGGGGGGACTACCTCCTTGTTGATGGGGAACGGTGCCCATGCGCGTGTTCTTGGTGCTGGTACGGTCACTCTGAAGTTCACTTCGGGGAAGACCATACAATTGAAGAATGTGCAGCATGTACCTACCATCAAGAAGAATCTAGTCAGTGGGTCTCTACTGTGTAGAGATAATTAGTCTTTGAGTCAAATAAATGTACCATTTCTAAGTTTGGTACTTTTGTTGGAAAGGTCTATGATAGCAGAGGCGTGTTCCACTTTTCTTTATTGTTCGATAATAATGTTGTGAACCATGTGATGAATGATGAATCAAACGTTTGGCATTCGAGGCTTTGTCATGTTAATTTTGGTTGTATGATGCGCTTAGCTAGTTTGAGTTTAATTCCAAAGTTTACCTCTGTCAAAAATTCTAAGTGTCATGTATGCGTTGAATCGAAACAAACTCGCAAGCCACATAAGACTGCTGAGGCGAGGAACTTGGCAACTTGGCACCTCTAGAATTAGTTCATTCTGATCTGAGTGAAATGAACAGTGTGTTAACAAAGGATGGTAAAAGATATTTCATGACTTTGATAGACGATAGCACTAGATTTTGTTATATCTACTTGTTAAAATCAAAAGATGAAGCGTTACATTACTTTAAGATCTATAAAGCTGAAGTAGAAAATCAACTTGAGAGACAGATTAAACACCTAAGGTCGGATAGAGGTGGCGAATATTTCTCTAATACTTTTGATATATTCTGTGAGCAACACGGTATTGTTCATGAGAGGACACCGCCTTATTCAGCCCAATCCAATGGGATTGCTGAAAGAAAGAACCGCACGCTGACTGACTTGGTGAATGCCATGTTAGAAACCGTGGGACTATCTAAGGAATGGTGGGGTGAGGTGATACTGACAGCTTTTCATGTCCTGAACCGTGTGCCTATGAAGAATAAGAAAGTAACATCATTCGAGGAATGAGAGAAAAAGAGGCTAACTCCTTCATATTTACGCACTTGGGGTTGCTTGGCTAAAGTCAGTGTGCCAATCACCAAGAAACGTAAACTTGGACCAAAGACGGTGGACTGTGTCTTTCTGGGGTATGCTTTTCACAGTGTCGGATATAAGTTCTTGGTTGTAAGATCTGGAGTGCCTGACTTGCTTGTCGGCACAATTATGGAGTCCAGAGATGCTACATTCTTTGAGAATATTTTTCCAATGGGAGATGAAACAAGTTCATCTAGGCAAGAGTCTGTCGAGAAGGACGACTCCACCAAATCGATGGAACTCAATGAGCCTACATTTATTGAGCATCCTGAGGAGGACAATGATGAGGCTTTTAGGAGGAGCAAGAGACAAAGGACAGAGAAATCCTTTGGAGATGATTTCATCATATATCTCGTGGATGACACTCCTAAGACCATTGCAGGGTCATACTCTTCACCTGATGCTGACTATTGGAAGGAAGCAGTGAGGAGTGAGATGGATTCTATTATGTCAAATGGCACTTTGGGGGTTGTTGAACGTCCTTACGCGTGCAAACCCATGGGATGTAAATGGGTGCTCAAAAAGAAGCTTAGGTGTGATGGTACTATTGATAAGTACAAGGCTAGACTTGTGGCCAAGGGTTACACCCAAAAGGAAGGAGAAGACTTTTTTATACTTACTCACCAGTTGCTCGATTGACCACCATAAGAGTACTAGTTTCCTTGGCAGCCTCTCATGGTCTTCTCGTTCATCAGATGGACGTTAAGACAACTTTCCTAAATGGAGAGTTGGAAGAGAATATTTATATGGATCAGCCGGAAGGGTTTGCAGTAAAGGGTCAAGAAGGAATGGTGTGCAAGTTAGTGAAGTCTCTCTATGGCCTCAAGCAAGCACCTAACCAATGGCATGATAAGTTCGACAAAACTTTGACATCTGTTGGCTTTGTTACAAACGAAGCTGACAAATGTGTGTACTATCGCTATGGTGGGGGCGAAGGAGTGATTCTGTGTCTGTATGTAGATGACATACTTATCTTTGGCACGAGCCTTGAATTGATCAAGGAGGTCAAAGACTTTCTTTCTCAAAAAGTTTGAGATGAAAGATTTGGGAGAAGCCGATGTTATTCTTAACATAAAGCTGATAAAGGGAGAAAATGGTGGGGTGACTCTGTCATAGACTCATTATGTTAAGAAGATGCTTAGTCGGTTTGGCTACAACAATTCTAAACCTGCACCAACTCCTTATGATGCTAGCTTGGTTCTGAGAAAGAACCTGAGGATAATGGTGGATCAGCTGAGGTACTTGTAACGCCCGCGTTTTTAGCCCTAAATAAATCACCTACTAAATCATACGTAATTTCAAAAAGACCGATCCGCCGAGCTCAGTTACCATTCAAACCCTAGCCGCTGTTCTCTCTCTCTCCCCGACGCGCGTGCCGCGATTCCCGCCCGGCACCGCACCTCGGTCGCGCCCCTGCGCACCTTCCCAACGCCGCGGTCGGCCACCGGCCGGAATCCCGCGCACGCCGCGGTCCCGCCGGCCGGTCCGCCTCGCCGTCACCGCCGTCCCGAAAATCACGCCGACGCCCGGAAAGTCGGAAAAACTCCACAAAACCCTCCCTTAATTTCCCTAACAATTTTCCAAATTCTCTAGATTTTTCCCCAATTTCTTCTCCTCTTTTCCCTATTTTTTTCCAATTTCTTTCCTTCCTTTTCCTTTTTCCTTTTCTTTCTTTTCTCCTTCCTTTTTCTTTTCCTCTTTTCTCTTCCCTCTCTTCTTCCTTTCTTCTCCTCCTTTTTCCCCTGCCTCCCGCGCGAGCGTACCGCCCGACCGGCGCCCCGACCGCCGCCGGCCGGGCCCCGCGGCGCCGCCTCTCCCCCCCCGCCTCCGCACGCCACCGGCCGGCGGGGGAAGCCGCCTCGCACGCCACCGTGGCCCCGCCCGCCCCGCGCCCGCCGGTGGAACGGCCGGCCGCCCGGCCCACGGCCACCATTAATGCCCTGCTCGAGCCGTCCCTTCCCCCACCGGCCGACGCAACTTGCCCCGCACCTGCACGACGGGTCCAATCCCCTGCCTAACCACTGCACACGCTGACCCAACCGAGCTGTCGCATCGCCGGCCGGAGCTCGCGAAGCTCCCCGAGCTCGCCGGCGGCCCTCGCCGGGGGAAATATCTCCCCCTCTCGAACCGCCTCTCGCCGCCTATAAAAGGGGCCGACGGCTTCCCCCGCCCGCCGCACTTCACCACGGCCACCTCCCTCCCCCTTGCCCGAGCACTAGAGCGCCGCCGCCACTAACACCATCACCGCCGGTCCGCCGCCGCCCGTGGAGCCGCCCCCTCGCGCCGCCTCGACCCAAGGTGAGTGAGGGAAACGAACCCCCTCGTCGCCCTCCTCCTTTTCCCCCTCTCGCCGTCCGCCTCCGTGGCGGGAGGCCGGCCGGCCGCCGCCGCCCGAGGCCCCCGCGGCCCCCCCCCCCCTCCTCGTATGTCGCGAGGTAGGGAATGAAGGGGGGGGGCCGTTTAGCCGAAACCCCCCCCCCGCCCCTTTCCTTTTTCCCCAAGACCCCCCGTCACTATTCCCTCTCTCTCCCTTTCCTTTCATTTAGCCCCTACCCTTTAAACAAATCCACCAAAACCCCCCCGCCCTTTTGCAAATAAATCCCTAAGGCTATTTTAGTTAACCCTCACCTTACTTAAGTATTATATTTAGGCCCTTTTAGTTAAAACTAAATTACTAACTGGCCCTAATTAACCCCAAACATCTCTTTAACCCAACATTTCATGCGCGGGTTTAATCCCAATCACGCCTAACCCCCTCATTAATGGAAAATTACCGATAGGTCCTTAATATCTATAACCCCCCTTAACCTAGCCCCTTTCCATACACGCCCTTCCTTCTCGGTTAAGACCAAACCCTACCACGCCTATATATACCCCTCCTCCGCTCACTTCCCCCTCCCCGAGCTCGGTCGGAAACTTGTGTGCTAATACTGCTTGCTTGCTTGTGTGTGCGCTATAGCCGACGGAGTAGACGGAGGAAGGTACCCCGAGCCGGAGATCGTAGCCGACTACTGCGAGCAGG
This sequence comes from Cenchrus americanus, assembly GCA_947561735.1. NCBI lineage: Eukaryota > Viridiplantae > Streptophyta > Magnoliopsida > Poales > Poaceae > Cenchrus > Cenchrus americanus. The sequence continues at coordinate 251,128,185 of OX387239.1, read as the reverse complement.
AGCCCGAGGTCCCGAACGCCGAGCCGGCACTCCCCGAAGACTTCGAAGACGGCAAGTTCAACTTCCCCCTTTGATGCATGCTCCTGTCCTAGTTTTTAAAGATATATCCTATACCCATTTTATAAATTGCATATTGTTTTACTGCAAAACATGGTAGGATAGCCACCCTTGATTGCTATGATTGAACCTTGTTTTGGCCTAAACGAGTGCTTTAAAAATGTGTGTGTGCTTTCAAAATGTGTGAGTGCTTTAAAAACAAAAAGGGGATATGTTGGGAAAATGAGTAAAGAACTGGGTAGACGGGATGGACGTGTGTGTCAGGAGTATGAGTGAGCTCGTACCTGTGTGGTTGAGCGTGTTGGGAGTTGTCCATCTTGTCGGTTAAGGACCGGGTTGCGTGACATCTCACCTGACCCAAATCATCGTACAACCACTCGACCATTGTATGTGGCAACGGCTTAGCATAAACCCCACTAGTTAATCTACTTGCCATCTGGTGTGCGGGTGAGCAGCGGGAGACCAAGGAGTAGGGGTACGCTCTGTGTGAGGTATGCCCTGGTTATGTGGGATAACCCCTTGGGTGCTTTCGTGGTGGCTCGTAGTGTTAGCTAAGGTGGGTAATGGCTATGATAGGATCCGTGCGCGCCGAGGTGTCCGTGTGACGGTACCCTACTTGTGGGTAAAGATGTACAACCTCTGCAGAGTGTCAAACCTATTCGAATAGCCGTGTCCACGGTATTGGACGAGTCACGATGTGGTCACAAAAACTAGTGTTTGGGATGGGATGTTTTCTGGCGTGAGTTGTTTTCTGGGTGAAGTGTGTGGCTGTGTGCCTGGGCTACGACGGACGGGAAGTCCGGTAGTTCCACAGTGGTTTTCCTAAAGTAGTTGAGTTACTTGGGTTATGAAAATGATTTGCGAAAACCTTTTTAAAATGAACCCCTGCATGTGTAAGTTTGTAAAATGAACCTTAACCTGATCCTTGTTATACCTTATGCATGGTTCTGCTTATAAGCCCCTTCATGGGTGGGGTTGGATTTGCTGAGTACGTATGTACTCACCCTTGTTTTACTAACTATTTTACAGAGGAGGATCCCGATTACATCCCGGAAGACGTTGAGTAGGTCATTGCCCTACACCCAACCGTACCTGTGTACCAGGGCCCTACCGAAAGCTTCCATGGTGTGGTACTCTGAGGAGGCTATGGAAGCCTTTGCTATCGTAGTGTGGTCGCTAGCGTTTGTGTTGTTCATTGTAGCGTTGGCACTACCGTGCCCTTTTTGTAACCATAATGTAAAAGACTGATTCCACCTGTTGTAATAAATGTGCTACCAGCCTCCTGGGACTGGTATTTGTGTCACATTTGGTCACCTCTGATGAGGGGACGCTTCAGGTGGTATCAGAGCCGTAGGTTGGCCGTAGGACATGACCCCTAGGATACGAGACCTCCTCTGGCCCTCTCTAACCTTTCCTTTGCTAAACTCACCTTTTCCCAAACCCTTACCTTGATTCTTGCCTGTTTCCAGATGCCTAACCCCGAGTGGAACGGAGAAATTTGCCCCGTCCGGCCCTCGGCCTCCCCTAACCTCGTTGCTCGGCCCTAGAGCGCGTCGGAGTAAGGGATCCGCCAGAGTTCGTCTACCGGGAGTACGAACGCTTCGGCACCCTTCGGTGTAAGCTGCTGATCTTTGTGGGAAGGAGCACGCTGTACCCTGACATAGAGCCATGGTTCGTCAACGCCACGGGTTTTCGCTTTGCCGACACCTACGCCAAGGCTGCTCGGAAGGCCCTGCGACAGCTACGAGTGGTTTACAGACAACACCTCCGAAGGACTCCGATGGGATTCTTTCCACCCTCCGGAGGAAGAGGACGCTCGTGGATTGATCGCATGAGGGGTTTAGAACGAGAAGAAGAAGACTTAGAAGAGGCAGTCTCCCACCTATCCATATACCTCAGAGGCCTAGACCACCTTTATCAGGAGCAAGCCCGAAGAATCGAAGCGACGGATCGACGGAGCGGAAAGAGCGGAACAGAGGATAGAGCTAGAAAGGGTGAAGACAACCATAGCAGAAGTTGAACTACACAACACGAAGCAAGAATACCTCAGGGAAAGAGAGCGCACGCTGTTGGCCCATAAAGCCCTATGGGATGAACTGAAGGAGCGTAGAAGCGAGAGATGAAGGAGCCGGAGCGAGAAGAGAATGAACCCGAAGAAACCCACTGGGACAAAGGAACTCAGACTGAGGATGAGATACTGGAGCAAGATCTTCCACTGAAGAAGAGTCGTATCCAGTTAGAGGAAGAATCACCATGAGGATAAGACTAGGGTGTGTTAGGCTAGAAGTTGAGTCCTAGTAATAATAAGTGTACCCCGAAGGATGTACCCCAACCTTCCTACTAAATAAAGTTATCTATCCCATGTACCCCACCACAACCTGTTCAACCCTATCTTTGTTTTCAGATGGCGGAAGATGGATGGACCCAAGGCGTGTGCCAGGAGGAGCCTGGTTTTGCTCGCCTGCTCATCCACTCCCTGGAGCGCCTCGGTATCACCGAGCGCCCTAGGTACTACGACGAGAGAGTACGAGCAACTCGGCACTCTTCGCTGTAGAGTGGTCCTCTCCGTCGCTAGAAGCAACCGCCACACCAACATCGAGCCGTGGCGCGTGACCGCCACAGGGTTTCGACACCGGGATACCTATCCTTTGGCCCTCAGAAAAGCCCTCCGCTACCTGTGCCGAATCTACGAAGAGCACCTCGTCCCCACACCGATGAGGTACTTCCCTCCCACCATCAGGACCCCAGTTTGGCAGGCCCGCATGAGGAACTTGGAGCGACGCCGCCACCAAGAAGACCTGCTATACCACGTAGTTGCCTACCTTGTCTCCCCGGACAAGCTCTTTGATGACCAGGCCGGACACTTGAGGGAGCGAGATCGGCCGGCCGAGCAAGCTGAAGTCACAGTGCGGATGCACCAAGTCCGAGTGGCTCAAGCTGAAGCAAGGACCGCAGCAGCCATAAGCGGGAAGCCGTTGCCCGGGAAAGCCTCGAAGGATCCGGGACCAACGTATGCAAGAATGGACCCACGGCGGAACGCCCGTTCCAGCCATTGGAGAACCTCAAGTCCCGCCGGGAACACCCCCGGTAGGATGGGGAGGAGCCATAGAAGTCCCACCAAGACCACCGGCGGTCACCGAACCCCCAACAGCTACCACTGAAGCCGCAGCACAGCCTCAGGAAAACGGAGACCCCGAAGGCGGAAACGATGACGAGTTGCTCATTCCGCTGGAAGAACACTCGACCCCAGAAGACAGCTCCCCTCACGAGTAGTGTGCCCCCAAGACCCAGGGAATGAAGCCGTATCGGTCCAAGTCGCGCCCTTAGTCCTTAGTCGTGTAGTGTGTCCGCGTAGTCGGGATGTAACCTCCTCGCTGGTTTGTAATAAAAACTTGTTTGTGCTTGCTTGTTGTGTGCTTATCGGCAGAATAAACCCTGCCTTTTCAAAAGAAATCCGTTATAATCCACTTAAACATCACATAAAACTAGATCTCTTAGAAACCCGCTTCTTTACAGATGGTTTCCAGGCGCCCTGTCAGGACCCACCGGTCGGATGCTGAGGGATCACAAGCCGATCGGAGGGAGCGCCTCCACGAACAGGAGGTTAACCAAAACGAAGATGGAGGAGAGAACGTGGTCCTGCCACCACCACCCCCTCCTATTGACTTGGCTCAAGTCTTAGCCAACCAGACTGTCTTGATGGAGGCTATCTTCAATGCCATCAACCGCCCAAGACCCCGTGCCATGAGCATGAATGAGAAGCTGATCGAGTTCCTCAGGACTAAGCCGCCCACCTTTAGCGGGTCGGTGAATCCTTTGGACGCTGACGATTGGCTGAGAGCCATCTCGAGGGAACCGGAGCCCCTCCACCGCGAGGACCATGACAAGGTTCTCTTGGCGCTCACCAGCCACCGGGACGACCCTAGCTCGGTGGGAGAATTACCGCGCCGCGCCCAAGGATCCCTCCGCCATCACATGGGATGAATTCGTGGAGGAGTTCCGCCGCTACCACATCCCGAGGCTACACCGAAGCGGAAGGCGGATGAGTTCCGCGAACTCCGCCAAGGCAACATGTCCGTGGAGGAGTACACGTACCGCTCATAGAACCGGCACGCTATGCCCCCGAGGAGGTGGATAAAGACTCCAAAAAGCAAGAGATGTTCAAGAAGGGGCCGACTCCGAACCGAGGACACTGCTGACTCCTCAGATTTACCCGGATTTTAACACCCTTATGAACATGGCAATCCTCACGGAAAGAGCGAAGGCCGAAGAAAAGAAGGAGAACAAGCGCAAATTCATGGAACATAAGGCCAAGCAGCAAGAGCGGACCCAGAGACCGAGAAACTTTGGACACCCCATGTCCAGGTTCCAAGCTCCGATGCAATACAGAACCCAAACCCAGGCCACAAGCTCACAAGCCCCTAGAGCCCAGTTCAAGCCCTCCTACAACCAGAATACCATGAAGCCCCCACAGAACAACACCAGCCAGGTCACTACCAACAACAACAACAATAGCTCCCGAGTGTGTTTCAACTGCCGGAAACCGGGCACTTCATCGCCAACTCGCCCCTATGCTAAAAAGCCACCACCACCACCTACTCCAACTCGGTAAACGGACCAAGGCCACTTGCGTCGGGAGCCAACCGCATGCCGGTGCGCAGCAACAACAACTTCGGCAACAACACCAACAACCAGCGGATGAGGCGGCCTCGGCGGTCGTATGGACGCGCTCGGGTGAATCACATCAATGCGCGGAGGCACAAGAAGCACAAGGAGTGGTACTCGGTGAGTTCCCGGTCGCCCCGCTTTGGCTACCATACTATTCGATTCGGGAGCATCGCACTCATTTATATCCTCAAGCTTTGTGGAGAAGCATAGCATACCCACGGTACTACTCAAAGCACCCCTAATAACTCGAACACCCGGAGGTGACATTAATTGTCAATCGGGATGCCCCCGGTAAGGATTATTTTAAGTGGGGGTAGAGTTCCTAGCGGACACTCGGTAGTACCGAAATCCAAGGGGATAGATGTGATCCTTGGTATGGACCGGTTAAGCCAACACCACGGCCTCATAAGTTGCGCCGATAAAGTAGTGCACTTGACCAACCCGGACGGGATACAAGTGACACCGCCACACCCGGGGACACAGGCGGATATAATGGTTTTCAACATAGAAGCCAAGTCCATAGAAGACGTCCCGCAGTACGAGAATACCCGGATGTGTTCCCCGAAGAACTCCCGGGAATGCCACCCGACGGGGACATAGAGTTCGTGATCGACCTTATCCCCGGAACCTCTCCCATAGCCAAGAGACCCTATAGGATGGCGGCCCCCGAGTTGGCGGGCGAAGAAGCGACTAGCGAGCTCCCGGCGAAGTGGGTTCATCGGACCAAGCTCATCACCATGGGGAGCCCCGGTGCTTTTCGTAGAGAAGAAGGATAAGAGCATGAGGATGTGTGTGGACTATCGCTCGCTGAACGAGGTCACTATTAAAAACAAGTACCCTCTTCCCGGAATAGATGACTCGTTTGACCAACCGAAGGGAGCCAGATATTTCTCGAAGGTGGATCTACGATCAGGGTACCACCAGCTCAAGATCAGGGAAAGTGACATCCCCAAGACTGCCTTTGTCACTCGCTACGGGCAATATGAGTTCACGGTGATGTCCTTTGGACTAACCAATGCACCAGCCTACTTCATGAACCTAATGAATAAGGTGTTCATGGAGGAACCGGACAAGTTTGTCGTGGTCTTCATTGGCGACATACTTGTTTACTCCAAGAGCGTGGAGGAGCATGAACAACATCTTCGAGTAGTGCTTCGGGAAAATTGAGGGCACACAAGCTATACGCCAAGTTCAGCAAGTGTGAATTTTGGCTAGAGAAAATATCCTTCCTTGGGCACATTCTAACTGCGCGAAGGAGTAGGCCGTAGACCCCGGAAAGTTGAGACAGTCTCCAACCGGCGGCAACCAACCAACGTGAGTGAGATCGGGAGTTTCCTAGGTTTAGCCGGTACTACGGAGATTTATCGAGGGATTCTCCAAGATCGCCCGGCCCATGACAGAGCCGCTTAAGAAAGAGAAGAAGTTTAACCGGACCGAGGCCCGTGAAAGAAGCTTCCAAGAGTTGAAGAAGAGGTTGACCACGGCCCCGCGTGCTAACCCCCGCCGTACATTCAACGGGACTTTGTCGTGTATTGCGACGCCTCCCGACAGGGGGTTGGGATGTGTTCTCATGCAAGATGGGAAGGTAGTGGCATACGCCTCCCGTCGGCTTAAACCCCATGAGCGAACTATCCCACCCATGATGCGGAGTTTGCGGCCCGTAGTGCATGCCCCGAAGATCCGGAGACACTATCTCGATCGGGATCAAGTGTGAAATCTACACGGACCACAAGAGTCTAAAATACATCTTCACCCACCCGACCCGAACCTAAGGCGAGAGAAGATGGCTAGAGCTAGTCAAGGACTATAACCTAGAGATTCACTACCACCCGGGGAAGGCCAATGTAGTAGCGGATGCCCTAAGCGGAAAACCTATGAGAAGGCGACACCCAAGAGTGCCCAGTTGCAAGAAGAGATGGCCCGACTCAACGTACACATCGTTCCCCAAGGCTACGTCTGCCAGCTGAGTGTTCAGCCTACCCTAGAGGAAAAGATCCGAAAGGCCCAAGAGACCGATGAAAATCTGATGAAGATCCGCAAGCATACCGGAGAGAACAAGGCCCCTGACTTCAGGGTAGATGACCAAGGCACCCTGTGGTACAAAAACAGGATATGCGTGCCTGAAGATGGAGACTTTCGACAGACCATCATGGATGAGGCACACAACTCAGCATACTCCATTCACCCGGGATCCACCAAGATGTACATGGACTTAAAGCGAAGTCCGGTGGAATGGGATGAAAACGCAGTAGACATTGCAAGGTTCGTCGCCCACCGCGACACCTCGTCGAGGATCAAGGCCGAACATCGAAGCTGCCGGGAGTAGATCGTTGCAACCTTTACCAATCCCGCTATGGAAGTGGGACGAGATAGGTATGGACTTCATAGTAGGGTTGCCAAAGACTCAGAAGGGACATGACTCCATATGGGTGATCGTGGACCGACTCACTAAGGTCGCTCACTTTCTACCCGTACGGACCACCTATGGAGGAGAAAAGTTGGCAAAACTCTACATAGAGAATATAGTAAAGCCGCATGGAGTGCCCAGCGAATAGTCTCGGACGAGAGGGACCCGAGTTCACCTCTAGGTTCGGAAAAGCCCGCACAAAGCCATGGGCACCAAGCTAAACTTCGGCTCGCCGTACCACCCCCGGACGGACGGGCAGACCGAAAGGGTGAATCAAATTTTGGAAGATATGTTGAGAGCCTCGCGTCCTCACCTATGGCAAGGATTGGGAGCGAGAGCCTCGCCATACGCGAATTTTCTTACAACAACGGCTACCAAGCAAGTCTGGGAATGTCGCCATTCTAAGCACTGTACGGGAGAAAATGCAGGACACCCCTGATGTGGTCAGAAGTAGGAGAGCGTGCCCTGGTTGGGCCCGCACTTATAAAGGAAGCCGAGGAGCGCGTAGCTGATATTCGAGACGAGTTGAAAGCTGCCCAGTCCCGACAGAAGAGCTACGCAGACAGGAAGAGGCGTGAAGCGAGCTTCAATCCAGGAGACTTCGTCTACCTCAAGGTTTCACCCATCCGGGGGACTCGGAGATTTCAGGTACATGGGAAGTTGGCCCCACGGTACATCGGACCGTATAAAGTGCTAAAGAGAGTCGGAGCAGTAGCATACCGGTTGGAGCTACCCGAAGAAATGTCAGATATACACCCAGTGTTCCACATCTCCCAGCCTACGCCGATGTTTGAAGGTTCGGGAAGAGAAGCGAGTACGGTAGAGAGACCATCGACCTACAGCCAGACCTTAGGTACCAGGAGGTGCCCGTCAAGATCTTAGACACTGTGGTCAAGCGGACAAGAACGACCGAAGTACGGGTGTGCAGAGTTCAATGGAGTAGACACGGGGTGGAAGAAGCTACGTGGGAACGAGAAGATGCACTGAGAAAAGAATTTCCCCACCTATTCGACGCTTAGCCGAATCTCGAGGACGAGATTCATTTTAAGTGGGGTAGGTTTGTAACGCCCGCGTTTTTAGCCCTAAATAAATCACCTACTAAATCATACGTAATTTCAAAAAGACCGATCCGCCGAGCTCAGTTACCATTCAAACCCTAGCCGCTGTTCTCTCTCTCTCCCCGACGCGCGTGCCGCGATTCCCGCCGGCACCGCACCTCGGTCGCGCCCCTGCGCACCTTCCCAACGCCGCGGTCGGCCACCGGCCGGAATCCCGCGCACGCCGCGGTCCCGCCGGCCGGTCCGCCTCGCCGTCACCGCCGTCCCGAAAATCACGCCGACGCCGGAAAGTCGGAAAAACTCCACAAAACCCTCCCTTAATTTCCCTAACAATTTTCCAAATTCTCTAGATTTTTCCCCAATTTCTTCTCCTCTTTTCCCTATTTTTTTCCAATTTCTTTCCTTCCTTTTCCTTTTTCCTTTTCTTTCTTTTCTCCTTCCTTTTTCTTTTCCTCTTTTCTCTTCCCTCTCTTCTTCCTTTCTTCTCCTCCTTTTTCCCCCCGCCCTCCCGCGCGAGCGACCGGCCCGACCGCCCCCGACCGCCGCCGGCCGGGGCCCCGCGGCGCCGGCTCTCCCCCCCGCCTCCGCACGCCACCGGCCGGCGGGGAAGCCGCCTCGCACGCCACCGTGGCCCCGCCGCCCCGCGCCCGCCGGTGGAACGGCCGGCCGCCCGGCCACGGCCACCATTAATGCCCTGCTCGAGCCGTCCCTTCCCCCACCGGCCGACGCAACTTGCCCCGCGCACCGCACGACGGGTCCAATCCCCTGCCTAACCACTGCACACGCTGACCCAACCGAGCTGTCGCATCGCCGGCCGGAGCTCGCGAAGCTCCCCGAGCTCGCCGGCGGCCTCGCCGGGGGAAATATCTCCCCCTCTCGAACCGCCTCTCGCCGCCTATAAAAGGGGCTGACGGCTTCCCCGGCCGCCGCACTTCACCACGGCCACCTCCCTCCCCTTGCCTGAGCACTAGAGCGCCGCCGCCACTAACACCATCACCGCCGGTCCGCCGCCGCCCGTGGAGCCGCCCCCTCGCGCCGCCTCGACCCAAGGTGAGTGAGGGAAACGAACCCCCTCGTCGCCCTCCTCCTTTTCCCCCTCTCGCCGTCCGCCTCCGTGGCGGGAGGCCGGCCGCCGCCGCCGCCGCCCGAGGCCCCCGCGGCTGCCCCCCCTGCCTCTGTATGTCGCGAGGTAGGGGATGAAGGGGGGGGCTGTTTAGCCGAAACCCCCCTGCCCCTTTCCTTTTTCCCCAAGACCCCCTGTCACTATTCCCTCTCTCTCCCTTTCCTTTCATTTAGCCCCTACCCTTTAAACAAATCCACCAAAACCCCCTGCCCTTTTGCAAATAAATCCCTAAGGCTATTTTAGTTAACCCTCACCTTACTTAAGTATTATATTTAGGCCCTTTTAGTTAAAACTAAATTACTAACTGGCCCTAATTAACCCCAAACATCTCTTTAACCCAACATTTCATGCGCGGGTTTAATCCCAATCACGCCTAACCCCCTCATTAATGGAAAATTACCGATAGGTCCTTAATATCTATAACCCCCCTTAACCTAGCCCCTTTCCATACACGCCCTTCCTTCTCGGTTAAGACCAAACCCTACCACGCCTATATATACCCCTCCTCCGCTCACTTCCCCCTCCCCGAGCTCGGTCGGAAACTTGTGTGCTAATACTGCTTGCTTGCTTGTGTGTGCGCTATAGCCGATGGAGTAGACGGAGGAAGGTACCCCGAGCCGGAGATCGAAGCCGACTACTGCGAGCAGGAGCCCGAGGTCCCGAACGCCGAGCCGGCACTCCCCGAAGACTTCGAAGACGGCAAGTTCAACTTCCCCCTTTGATGCATGCTCCTGTCCTAGTTTTTAAAGATATATCCTATACCCATTTTATAAATTGCATATTGTTTTACTGCAAAACATGGTAGGATAGCCACCCTTGATTGCTATGATTGAACCTTGTTTTGGCCTAAACGAGTGCTTTAAAAATGTGTGTGTGCTTTCAAAATGTGTGAGTGCTTTAAAAACAAAAAGGGGATATGTTGGGAAAATGAGTAAAGAAGCGGGTAGACGGGATGGACGTGTGTGTCGGGAGTATGAGTGAGCTCGTACTGTGTGGTTGAGCGTGTTGGGAGTTGTCCATCTTGTCGGTTAAGGACCGGGTTGCGTGACATCTCACCTGACCCAAATCATCGTACAACCACTCGACCGTTGTATGTGGCAACGGCTTAGCATAAACCCCACTAGTTAATCTACTTGCCATCTGGTGTGCGGGTGAGCAGCGGGAGACCGAGGAGTAGGGGTACGCTCTGTGTGAGGTATGCCCTGGTTATGTGGGATAACCCCTTGGGTGCTTTCGTGGTGGCTCGTAGTGTTAGCTAAGGTGGGTAATGGCTATGATAGGATCCGTACCGGCGCTGAGGTGTCCGTGTGACGGTACCCTACTTGTGGGTAAAGATGTACAACCTCTGCAGAGTGTCAAACCTATTCGAATAGCCGTGTCCACGGTATTGGACGAGTCACGATGTGGTCACAAAAACTAGTGTTTGGGATGGGATGTTTTCTGGCGTGAGTTGTTTTCTGGGTGAAGTGTGTGGCTGTGTGCCTGGGCTACGACGGACGGGAAGTCCGGTAGTTCCACAGTGGTTTTCCTAAAGTAGTTGAGTTACTTGGGTTATGAAAATGATTTGCGAAAACCTTTTTAAAATGAACCCCTGCATGTGTAAGTTTGTAAAATGAACCTTAACCTGATCCTTGTTATACCTTATGCATGGTTCTGCTTATAAGCCCCTCCGTGGGGTTGGATTTGCTGAGTACGTATGTACTCACCCTTGTTTTACTAACTATTTTACAGAGGAGGATCCCGATTACATCCCAGAAGACGTTGAGTAGGTCATTGCCCTACACCCAACCGTGCCTGTGTACCAGGGCCCTACCGAAAGCTTCCATGGTGTGGTACTCTGAGGAGGCTATGGAAGCCTTTGCTATCGTAGTGTGGTCGCTAGCGTTTGTGTTGTTCATTGTAGCGTTGGCACTACCGTGCCCTTTTTGTAACCGTAATGTAAAAGACTGATTCCACCTGTTGTAATAAATGTGCTACCAGCCTCCTGGGACTGGTATTTGTGTCACATTTGGTCACCTCTGATGAGGGGACGCTTCAGTACTCCCAGATCATTGGTTCATTAATGTATCTAGTTAGCGCCACGAGACCTGACATTGCATATGCAGTTAGTAAACTGAGCCGGTTTCACTACAAAAAATGTTGTAGTCTATGACGTGCCACTTTCGTCATGGATCATCAAAAATTCGTCATAAAATAGCATCTATGACGAAAATTGAGAAGGTCATGTATTGAGTGTCACGGATCCCTTCTCGTGACGTCCTTAAGTTTTCGTCATAGATTAACGTGATCCATGACGTTATGAAGCCGTCATAGAATTGTCTAAAGCCCACTGAACCTGGCCCAAAGCCCAAACTATAACAAAAATGAACGTCATGGATTAGATTGCCACATCACTCATGGATGACTTGGACGATGAGTTGGCTGCTGACGTGGATGATTACATAGCAATTGATGACATGGCAACTTGATGACGTGGCAACCACATGGTAGCTGATGTGACAGATGCTGACATCATCATTTTCCAGAAAAATGACGTCAGCACATTCCATTTGTTAACAGGCTGAATTCAAGATTGGGCCCAAACTGGACAACTATTTTGGCCCATATAAATTTGGCCCATATAAATTTCAGGTAAGCCCATTTATATTTCATCCACAGTCCATATACATTTCAGCCACAGCTCATATACATTTCAACCCAACAAAGTTTTCCCAACAGATTTAAAACAAAAATCCCAGAAAACACAAATCAATTCTGGCCAAAAAATACTTCCATGAATCATGTTTACAACTATCTTGCTAGCCACCATCTATAGATTGTACAATCAGAACTCGTGATTACAGACCACATTACTGATGCTAGAACCTTGTCACTTGCTGTGGATCGACTTGAGCATTTTACTGTGATGAGCTTGCCTTGAAATAGAGGAAATGGCAATATTTATAAATTATTTAATATCAGAAACCACAGTGCTGCAGCTACTACCTGTTGTAGTGTTCATGGGCAATGCTTAGTTTGGAACAAGACTGAAAAGTACATCAACATATAACTGATAGAAGCCAACATACTACCATTCTGCTTATCTTGGTCGATTTTGATATAGCAAATGCTCAAATTGCTCCTCCAACACAGCTTGATTCTTCATCTTTGATCTAGCAGAAATCGGCATGTAGGATTGATGCCCATCTCATTCATATCCACAACCATGTTGTACCTGCACATATACCTAGTAAATTTCAGATGCACATATACACAAATTTGAGATGCAGGTGTACCTTGTAAATTACTACTGCACAGGCTGAACAACTATTACTATGTTTAAAAAAGTGATTATTGCAATTTTGAGGAGATGATAGTTCTAAAATTTCAAGTAGCTAACAATGGGAGCACAGGTGGAAGAATATATTAACTGTCTATGCAAAGGTGAAATGAATTTAGACTTATCTGTGCATAGCTGCAGCTCCAACTCATTCACAAATGTAAAAAAAGGAATACAAATGATAAGGCTGAAGACCTAGGACAAACGTTCAGAAATCAGAATTAGGACCTGACGCATACTATAAATTGGCTACCACATACTATAAAACACTAGTGAACTACTCTACCAGTAGCATTAGAGATGCTTCTGTAAAAAACTATTATAGTTAATTCAATGTTTTGAAGGAACAACATTCAGACTAAGTATCTGTCATAATTGTTCTAGTTGTTCTAGTATCAGTAAACAAGTATCTGTCATATTTGTTCTAGTTGTTCTAGTCATTGAAAGCTATCTTAATTACTGTGAAATAAGAAATTTAGAAGAGTAACTCATGTTCAATGAATTACAGAAGATGGTGTGGGATAATATTTAACACACAAAGGTTCAACAGGGATGGTGTGGGATAATATTTAACACTATGATGCATCATGGAGACCTTTTGGCGATTCACTGCTAAATAGTTTTGAGCAACATTTCATCAGTAAAAAGTAAAGGATTGTCTAGGGTTATAGCACACCAGTTTCTAGAAAGGCTTAACGGGTAAGCAGCAAAGCTAAATGTGAAATAATTGGTAACTCAATTGTGCATACATCAACTCCTACTGCTATCTTCCAACAAGTACTCACAACAAATACAAGCACTAGTGTTTGATACTGAAACATCACTAGCTAGCAATGGGATAGAATACAGAACGCTAGAAATCTAAGCACAACAATGACTGACCATGTCCACTTGTCACAGTGAACTCTGCTACATCTCCATCCGGCAAGGCGACAGGCTTGCATTGGAACGCGGCGCAGTTAATGGGCGGAAGCGAGTAGAACGCCGCACACTGCTGCGGCGGGCGCTGCGCGGGGCGATTGGGTAGGCAGTTCCGCCTGTCGCCGTCGAGCGGGACAACGCGCGTGCACGATGGCGGCTCGCTGGTGAAGTAGTTGTTGGAGACGGTGAGGTTGTTGAGCCGTGGGAGCACGCAGATGGCCTCCGGGACGGCCCCCGAGAGGTGGTTGTGCGCGATGTCGAGCTGCTCCACCTTCCGCATCCCGGCCACCTGCTGCAGCGAGTCGACAAGCGCGCTGAAGCTGATGTCGAAGACGGTCACCTCCCGGAGCAGGCCGACCTCGGGGGCAAGCAGGCGCCGAAGCTATTGTCGGCGAGCACGATGACAGAGGCCGGTGAGTTCGACCCACGTGTGCACTGCCACACCCCAGACTCGGTCCACCTCCTCGTCGCCAGCGGCCTCGACCTCACCGTGCACCGCGCTAGGGGCGTCAGCGCGCCTGGGTCAATGAGTTGCAGGTGGATATGCGGGAGCGAGTGGGAGTAGGGGCGGCGAATCTGAGGGAGGGGGATGTGTGCGGCGAATCTGAGGGAGGGGGCGCGTGAGAGACTGAGAGTAGGCAGTTAGGGTTTCGGTAAGAAGGGGTGGTGCCTTGATCTATTGATTTGGGAGTACATCTGAGCTGTTAAAACTTGACCCAATGGCATAGGATCACATGTGATGCGGTTTGGGCTAGTCGGGCCCAATACAATGTTGCGTTCAGCCCAAGACTGCAGCACTTGTTGTTTTTTCTTTTTCATTTATTATTGATCACTCTTGTAGAGTAACTTGCAGAAACAAAAACTTATATCTCCTAATACAATTTTAAAATATTATATAATATGTATAAGTTATTGTGTAGGAGTTTCAAGAATTTTCAAGTAGATTTACTATTTTTTATCATTTAAATGAATTTCTACATGTTTACCGAAAGTAATTCCAAATTGATCTATATGCATCTCTAATAATATTCAAATAAATTTGAAAAAACTATATTTAGGCGTCTATGGTCCATTATAGACCACATTTAGGATATTGACGAAAAATTCATTTGACTTAGTAAAATTCAAACTTCTACTAGTCAACTTATTATAAAATAATGATTATAATACCTAAAACTTCTCCAAAAATTATGTAAATTGACATATAATCATTTTATGAATGTACAAGCTTGATAAAAAAGTTTCATAAGATTTTGTGAAAATTGGAGTATACATTGTTCATAAAATAGCTAGTCTCACATTGTTTAATACAACTCAACTTAAACTTTGAAGTTTGTGCACACTCAAGTACTTTCGTACCACATGGACACCTAAAATTTGGACACGACCTCAACCTTACTCTCTTAATAGTATTTGGAGGTTTACATTTCCATTTTTATGAAAAAAATCAATTTTCTTTTTTAGAAAACCTAATCAAGGCACCCTTGTGAAGTAACTTGAAACAATATTACCTTACATACCCTCAAACTATTTTTCTATTGTAAAGTACAACATATAAGTTGTCATCTAAGAGTTTCAAGAATTTTCAAGTAGATTTACTATTTTCTATCATTTAAATGAATTTCTGCATGTTTACCAAAAATAATTCCAAGTTGAACTATGTGCACCTGTAATAAGATTTAAAAAAATTCAAAAAATATATATTTAGACTCATATGCTCCATTCTAGCCCATGTATTGAAGAGTGATGAAAAATCTAATTGTCTTCTAGAGGCAATTCAGTCTTTTATGCCGAAATTACCTCATAGTAAAATGAATAATATTCAAATTTGGTCAAAATTTTTTAAAAATCGATTTGGAAACATATTTTAGGCTCACAAGTATATGATAAAAAAACTAAGGCGAAGTGAGGTTTAAAATTTCGATTGAAATAGAATATATGGAACTGCTTTCACAATACAATCACAAATCAACATATGGTGTAGTGGTAAACAGTCTTCAACCTAAGGTTGAGGTCCCCGGATCGAATCCCTTTGGCCTTAGAGTTTTTGGACGGGGGGAGGGAGGTGACGGGGCTAACAAGCGGGCTGGTCGGAGGTATAAAGGTACAAATAAATTAGGAGGGAGGTGACGGGGCTAACAAGCGGGCTGGTCGGAGGTATAAAGGTACAAATAAATTAAACACATGCAAAATACTGACGGGGCTAGTTCATAAAACCAAGGCTGCCCTGGTTCGCATCAAGAGAAGGCACTGTTACCACCACACTACACAAGACTACAAGCGGCCTGGTCGGAGGTACAAAGGTACAAATAAATTAAACACATGCAAAATACTGAAGTCTTGTGTAGTGTGGTGGTAACAGTGCCTTCTCTTGATTCAAGATAATCAAGGTTCGAACCCTTGATCCCACTAATTTTTTCCTTTTTTATTTTCCTATTTTTTCATAGATCACCAATTTTTTAAAATTTTTCTATTTTTTCCATACATCATTCTATTTTTCCCATGTTTTTTCTAGTGATTTTTTAAATTTATTGATCGTGATGATCTCTAATTCTTTTCGCACGTTATATGAAAGTTTTTTTAAAATTTATTGATTATGAGAAAATGTAGTGTTTGTACTTCATATCGGGCTTCATATCCAATACTACTAATCCATGACGAAATTCGACTGTTGTCATGGATGAAGTGTGATCTGTGACAAAATCTATGACGAAATTGGCGCAACGTCATAGTGTTTGGACTTCATATCGGGTTTCATATCCAGCACTGCCAATCTGTGACGAAATCTGACTGTTTGTCATGGATGTAGTGTGATCTATGACGAAATTAAAAAACGTCATGTGAATTTCGTCATAGATCAAAGGATTTCTTGTAGTGTTGTTTCAAATTCGGGCAGTGAACACTGGCGTGCTCTCGAGGGGGTAATGCGCTATCTAGTGGGCACTATGAACTATGGCATTCACTATTTCTGAGATCCCAAAGTCTTGGAGGGATATGGTGATGCAAATTGGATCTCTGATGCTGATAAGTTAAAAGCCACAAGTGGATATGTGTTCACACTTGGAGGTGGCACTGTTTCCTGGAAGTCTTGCAAGCAAACCATTTTAACCAGGTCAACAATGGAAGCAGAACTCGCAACATTGGATACTGCCACTGTAGAGGCTGAGTGGCTTCGTGAACTCCTAATGGACTTGCCGATAGTTGAAAAACTGATACCGACAATCCTAATGAATTGTGATAATCAAACAGTGATTGTCAAGGTGAACAGTTCAAAGGACAACATGAAGTCATCCAGGCATGTTAAGAGGCGGTTGAAATCTGTCAGGAAATTGAGAAACACTGGTGTCATATCTTTGGATTACATCCATACATCTAAGAATCTGGCAGATCAATTTACAAAGGGTTTATCACGTATTGTGATAGATCATGCATCTATGGAACTGGGCTTGAGACCCACGTGAGTTTTTCCATAGTAGTAACATGTCTTATGTGATCGGAGATCCCGTGAATTAAGATGGTGAAACAAGGTATGGTTTGACTGAGAGAAGAGAACCTTTGAGAAGGCTCAGTTCATGGAAAAGATGCATTTCTCTTCAAACTTGTATGGCAGGCTGGTATTTATACCTTAATGTGGTCCAAGTGGCTTTCATGAAACAAGGAAGTTGTTTCTTTGAAGCAAAGACATAGTCCTACAGTAGGTCTTGAAGGAACACACCTATATGAGTATCAACTACTGGTCATAGCCTATGAGAATTGGGTGATCTCTAGAAAACTCATGAAGAGGCATGGAGTGTGACCCATAAGCTCCAACCCGCGGGGATGCTATGTGCAACCAAGTATCAGTAAAGGGCTCTAGCCAAGCTTAGATGCACAAAACTGTCAATTCAAGGCATAGTCCATTGTTCAGTTGCAAATAAGTGTAACTAGAGTTCCCGGTGGATGTTCAACTTACTCTAGCCAAGCTTAGATGCACAAAACTGTCAATTCAAGGCATAGTCCATTGTTCAGTTGCAAATAAGTGTAACTAGAGTTCCCGGTGGATGTTCAACTTACTCTAGCCAAGCTTAGATGCACAAAACTGTCAATTCAAGGCATAGTCCATTGTTTAGTTGCAAACAAGTGCAACTAGAGTTCCTGGTGGATGTTCAACTTAACAGTCTCCATCGTAGTACTGGTATATCAAAAACAAAAGGAAGATGAGAGCATTTCCAATGTGGTTTGAAATTCTTGGTGGGGATTGTTAAAATAAATGGGCCTACGACCATTTATTGTAATAATGAAAGAATTAAAAGCTCATGTGTTTAATGCTAAAGGAAAGAGAGAAATATCGTATGGGTATTGGAGGAGTCTCCCATCCAACTTATTAGGTAACCTTTCGGTACACCTCTTGTGAAGTTGAATAAAGGAGATAGGCGTGCCACGCGTGCGCACGCTCGCTCGCCTCGCCGAGCCGGGCCGAGGACGTGACGAGCGGGCGGTGCGGTCGGTCGGACGGACGGACGGACGGACGTGTTGCGGGGCGGGAGCATCTTTTTGCTGTTGATGACCTCGGCTCTTTAATCGTGACAGTTACCAGGAGCCCTTAAACCGCGACAGTTACTCAGAGCCTTAACCGTGACCGTTACTACCTGAGGCACATTAACCGTGACGTCCAGGTTCATTCCCCCTGTGCCTGCTGCTCACCTATATAAGGCGCCCTCCTCCTCTTCCTCAGGTTGCCAATTCACAAACGAGGTACTCCTGTTTAGGAGACCTCTCTCTTCTCCCCCCGTCTGCTGCTTTCTTTTGCATCTTCATCGCTTGCACCGCGCGCACGGTACCGGCGAGAGCAGAGCCTCCGGAACCTCGCCTTGCTGCTGAGATCCTGCTCGGGATAGGCGGGCGATAAGGTTTTTGGGGAGCGTCTTCACGCGACTGCTCGCTCCCGTACGACTAATTCCTCTACGTCAACGACAAGCGAACAAACGACTACTTCCTCTACGTCGACAATGAGCGAACGACTACTTCACCTACAGTGAGTCTGCACTACGAACCTCTGCCTGCATCGACTGTGTACGGCTACTCAGATTGAGGTCACTCACAATGCTTGATAACGGAAATTCGGGTGATGCCGTCACCCAAACTTCCACAGGTTACTTTCTCAAACAAATGTTCATGTTTATTAGTTGTATAATCATGAATATTGTTATGTTTAATTGTGATTTAAACATACACACATGCACATGGATTGTTTCACTCACTATAATATTGAAATGTCTACTAAATTATGGAACTAAAATATGTCAAAATGTTGCCTATCATCTAACAATTAGCTGGCATAGTATAGTATTTGTATCTAAAAATTCTTTAGAACATACTTAAAGTTGTGTTTAGTTGGGTGGAAAGCAATGTAGTGAAATGTCATATAGAGAGTAAAACTGTTAGTTAATATAACTACATGATCTAATTATACTTACATGGATGGATGGGTGCGGAAATTGCGAGACAAATCTAATAAGCTTAATTCATACATCATTTGGGATTGGTTGTGTAGCACGACATTGTCCAATCATGACATAATTAGCCTCATTGGATTCGACTCGCGAACTAGCCAGTGGTTATGAATTGAGTTTTGCCATTAATCCATGTCTAATAGTACTCCTAATAAGCGTGACTAGTTTCGATGTGATGGGTGAACAGTGCCTCTCATAAGTACAATATACTGTCAGCTACTTGATGAAATCAACTAGATGTGTTAAAAGATATTTAAAAATACAAACATGTTCATTTCACTATCTATATACAACTACATGATTCAGTTTAACCAATTCTAGCTTGGTCAACATTCAGAAAGGCTAGCTGCATAGCTAGCTCTACCGTTCTACACGTACACTCGATTATATTCCAGTCTTCATCAAGAGTACTAGTAGGCACGAAGAACATTTAGTAATAGTACGCACCCGCGGTGTTGGAATAAATGTCGGATAGACTTCAAAGTAAACTTTAAGGTAAATATAAATGCACAAATTTTCTCGATCTGGTCATATGGCCGAGAGACGATCGATATCCCTTTGCATGCACATCGCAAAATATATTGAATGGAATCTCCAAGGCCGTGCCGTTGTCTGCGAAAAACTTGTCTCGTACGTTGTCCTGAATGACAATGTGGATTCTGAGCTCGATCGCACTTCCAACTTCATTCTCGGTTCTAGAACGACTAGAACCCATGGCCGTGCCAGTGTGTGTGTGTGTCTGTGTGTGCTGGTAATGATGCCTCCAGTTTGGTTTTCTACCGCGCGGAACATTTTGCATTGCATGCATTGGACGACACGCTTAACTAAAACAGTTCAGGAGGACTTGTTCATGGCTTTGCATAATACTCTTCTACAAGCAAGCCCTCTATTCCAATATCGGAGTAATCGCGTATACAAAAATTATTCTACTGCATGCAGGCAGGCATGACCTGCAGTGGTGTCGACTGTAGTGTATAGCTCTCAGAGCAATTAAAGTACGTACTACGCACCCACGGTGTTGGATTGACTTCAAAGCAGAAAACCAAAACAATTAAGAGGATGCAGAAAGTTTCTGTGATTGCGAGGCCCGTATGTCTTATTTGTTGCATTGCACCTTCGTCGTATGCGAACTTTATCCTGTCCAACAATATATACTACTATTTTTCGAGCTCGATCGTGTACTAGCTATTTTCCCGAACCTTCCAAGGCCATTATATTGGTGGATACGAGCTAGCAGCTTGGGATGGGTGAATGAAAGATCAGTCCAGGCGGTCGAATGAAGAACGTGTTGCGCCGGACGCTGATACACGACCCCTTGACGTCGTCGTCTGGGCATCGCAGACCAGACAACCAGTGGCGCACGTTCGGGGAGCAAGTCGAAAAGTGTATAGTGGCCTGACGACAGCATGCCATGCATGACTGACTGGCCGGAGCTAGTAGCTAGCAGTAGCTGCTGCTCCGACGGATTCCATGCACGCGCGCATTTCTGGGTCGTCCGGTCGTCCCACCCACCATCGTCGTTCGTGGCGCCGAAGCTTCACCATCCTTGCATGCAGTCATGAAGACCAGACCGGTATAGGCGTAGTATGTAGCTTTGCAAAAGTAGAATGAATGCATGTTTTTGGGTCCATTTATATATCGATAAAGCAGAGATCATCGGTCAAAAAAGTTTGCGCGTACGTGTACTGTGTGGCCTCCGTGCATGGGGGATGCTTGCTTTGATTGGATGTGCGGGACTGGGAACGATCGATCAGCAGGGGGCCCTCCGGCATGTAGTACCACGTGCCCAGCGAAATGCATATTTGCACATATATACTCCCCGACGAAATATTTATCATTATCGACTATTTTTACTATTGAGTTGCATGCACCAACCAGTTCAACCCAAAAGCTTAAGCTGATAGGGAAGGTGGGTAATTCACTCATATTCCAACACTCCCCTCACGTGCAGGCTCTCCCCCAGGCCGCATACGTGGAATATTGGAGTTGGCTGTAATTATTTTAATTAACGCGTCCGCCAGGATTCGAACTCGAGACCTATGGCTCTGGTACTATATTGAGTTGCATACACCAACCAGTTCAACCCAAAAGCTTAAGCTGATAAGGAAGGTGAGCAATTCACTTATATTCCAACATTTACAACTTTATTTGATAATTCGTCTTACTGTAAAAAAAATTATGTATGTAAGTATCATCTCTTTTTTTGACATGTATAGGTATTTTAAGCACGCCTTATGTTTTCATTTTTGCAATATATTTTTGAATAGGACGAATGGTCAAATAAAAGTTGTAATAAAAGGTCAATGATGACAAATATTATGATATGTAGAGAGTATTTATACCCCGTATGTTCCAAATTTTAGGCAGCTTTTCTAAGTGTATAGGATATAGTCTGTCGATATGTATAACAATACCTGCAAATCTAAAACAATGAAAATGACCTACCATTTAAAACGGACAGTGTACGTACTCCGTAGCTAGTAGTAGTACATGTTACTGTATTAGCTTATTATTCAGTTTAGTTTCTAGCTAGCCATGCCAGAACAGTGACGTACTCCGTAGCTAGTAGTACATGTTACTTTGCCTTATCGAACGCGGATTGATATGGTATTTTCAGTTAGAATTATAGAAAGTTGACTGGGGCAAAAAAAAAAAATCCTGAGAATGACTTGGGCAAAAGTTAAAAGATGAGTTTTATGATGGCTTCTCATAGCCTCCAAGGGCCGTTTGCAAGAAGAAAAAAAAGGGATGCATGTATATGTCCGGCCATTCAATTCGCTTTGCTCGTCGCAGATAGACGACACGTGCACTACTACTTGTTTTTTCTCGTCCCTTTAATTTCCTTTTCCCGATCGAGCATGCATTTTCCCCTGCCCATGATCCATTGATCCTCATCACGTCCATACGCCTGGTCTTATGTCGTCTATCTCTGACGCGCGCTCACCTTTGAATTTTTAACCAGAAATCCAGAATGTTGTGTCACACAGTCATAGACTCACAGTGTAGGTAGGTAAAGATAGCATATAAACACGTTAATAAGTTCGCGCCGTTCCATACTTGCATCCATCGCAGAAAGCTTCTTCGCGACATGGCGGTGAGTAGACTTTCAGTTTCAGTGGGCACTCTGAATTTCTGAAAAGGTGATGCATGCATGGTGCGTTGTGGAACGGGAAGAGGTCACTCTGAAAATTAAAGTCACCTTACTTTGATGCATGCATCACATATATATGGTCGTGGTCATCAGAATATCCGAGCGCTTGCATCACCAAGTGTGGATTAGTGCTGCCGGTGGAGATCGGGAGCATGGAGAAATGGGAAAATGCATGGATTTCTCTTTTGTAGTGCCCCTATTTTTCGGTCGGCGTCCACAATTAAGGTAAGCAAACGTTGATAGCCTGGCCGGTGGCTAGGCTAGTTAACATGCGCAAAACTAGTTTGGCGGGCGGTCGCTCCAAGCGACCGCGCCGCTCGTCCCCGCGTCGGTTTCCTTTTTCTGTTTTCTTTTTAAATTTCTTCTTTCAACAATTTTTCTTACATATAAGTTATGTATACAACTCATCTTTATGGAAAAAGTTATGCACACAAATCGAAGTTTTACAGAAAAATTATGCACACAAGTTGTTGTTAGTGAAAAAATATACACACAAGTTATTCTTCAAGTAGTTATGCACACAAGTTGTACGCATAAATTTTGCTCGAATCAAACTTTATGCTTAAAAATTATCTGACAAAATTTATAAGTCAAAGTTATGCACCAAAGTTGTGTGCATAAGTTATGATATTCCAGAAATAGAAATTCACGGGAAGAAAAAACTTTCCAGAAAAGGAAAGTTGGGAAGGGGGAGGAAGCGGTCGCTGGGAAGGCTCCCAGCGACCGGTCGCTAACTAGCGGTGCCCGTTAACATGTCAGCCGAGCCAAGGCGAGCCGACGGCGGCATTCGATCGCACCGCACCATCTCAGCTGGGACGACGACCAGCACGTTGATCGGCCGATCCATCCGATCTATCGGTAGAGAAGCCATGCCATGAGCGGATGAGCCCATGCACCATCTCGTCAAGTCTTGCCCGTGCCACTGCCGCCGCCAGCCGATCCATGGGTAGAGAAGCCATGTGCCATGAGCCCATATGCACCATCTCGTCAAGACGTAAGTCTTGCCCCCGTGCCACTGCCGCCGCCCGCCGGCGGCACCCGCCAGCATTGCTCGCCCTTGCATTTTCCGCGGAACACACTGCACACACGCAGCAGGCAGCACCCGTCCACAGAACCGTCGAGCACGCACGACTAAACTGCTCGACCGGTAGTCGATGGCCCGGCGCGCGCGCGCCAGGCGACTTGACTCGACCAGACAGACCCTGCGCGCCCCAGCCCTGGCCTCGGCGAGGAATTCCCGGCCGCGGCGGCATCGTCGGTCACGCACGCAAACGCACGCACGCGGGTCGCGAACTTTCGCCGTCTCTCTCGCTCAGAGACCCCCGTGCGCGCCGGGCGGCCCTCGAATTTCCACGCCCCGTCTCGCCGCCGCCGCCGTACAGGTGCCCCCGGCCCCGGCCACATTCTTCGCGTCTAGGCGAGGCGACACGGCCTGGCCGAGGCCGCAGCCGGCCCGCGCGCGGCGGAAGAAAGTAACGGCGACTGCCTCTCTTCCTGGGCGTTTTCAAGGGTTAGCTAGCTTAGGAAGAGATGGCCGCCGTGCGCCGGCGCCGGTCGAGCGCTGCGTGCATCTTGGGGGCCGGGGGGCACGGACTTTTGCTTTGGCGCTCTTGCGTCGTCCGCGCCGCGCGCGCGTGCAGCCAAGGAGGACCGCGAGACCTCTGTTCCTGCGTTCCCACACACCGGCGACGCCACCAGGCATCAACGTTCAACGCAGGTTCGACACCGTACGGCGATGATGGTGTTATTTCGTTGTCAGCAAGCTTCCAGGAAGTAGCTGTCGATGCAGCCACTTCGAATCTTGTGCGGTCCACAAGTCCGTTGTGGGTCTTTTCGTTTGGTTCGCTTCCTTGTTCCGTTGCAAGAAATGTGACGATGGGATCGGACGACAGCAACCGCAAATCGCTGTCCCAGAGAAATGGTCATTTCTGAGATATTAGTATCAGACAACAGTGTACGTGTCTAGGCGCATTCTTCTAAAATGGGTGCATATAAAGGTTCAACGTACTCACACCATCCACACTCGTTCTCCCTCATTTTCTCCTTCAAAACGGAATATTTCATCCTACTCAACCATATTCTCTCCTTCATATTCTCTTCTCCCGCATCCATCTTCCTATATATCTCTCCTTCATCGCAACAAACCAAACGCGGGTCCCACCTGTCA
This sequence comes from Cenchrus americanus, assembly GCA_947561735.1. Classification (NCBI taxonomy): domain Eukaryota; kingdom Viridiplantae; phylum Streptophyta; class Magnoliopsida; order Poales; family Poaceae; genus Cenchrus; species Cenchrus americanus. Next base: position 251,103,822 of record OX387239.1, on the reverse strand, counting down.
GCCTCATCTACACCTTATCCACATGTGCCCCTCTCTCCCTCCCCATTCTCTCCCTCCCCACGAGCCATGGCGCACCACGAGCTCCCCCTCCCTGCTCCTCGTCCTCCGCCCGCCCCTGCTTCTCGTACTCCGCCGCGGGGGTCCACGCAGCCTCCTCGTTGTGCTCCGGCGGAGATCCCGTTGACCTCCAGGGGCGCGTCGCCATGGGGAAGGAGCAGGAGCCACGCCGGTCAACGCGAGCGGAGCGGGGTCCCCGGCGCCCCCGCCCGCTCCGGCGGTGGAGCTCGTGGTGTCCCCCGTCGTGCTCCGGCGGCGGAGCTCGAGGTGCGGCATGGCGGCGAGCTCCTCCCGGCGGGCGGACGCGTGGGGATGCGGCGCGGCGCCCCGCAGCTCCACCTCGCGTCGCCGGCGGCCATGGCGCTCAAGGGCGAGCTCGCGCGAGAGGTGGAGACGGAGGCCTCGAGCTCGGACGACGGAGGCGGGCGCGAGCTTTGTCCCCCGTCTCGAGGGCGCGGTGGAGGAGCGGATCCGACGGCCCTCCTTCCTCTGTGGCGGCGGTGCAGTAGCCTCGAGCTCAGCGACGGCTGTCGGGACTGGGCGGCCGTCATCTTTATGGATGGCGGCGGCGGGGAACCCAGAGCAAGGGCGGCGGATGTCACACCCGATTTTCCGAAGAAAAACCAAGTGCTACCTATATGTATGCCAGGATCTAGTTTCATACATATAGTGACATCATAGTGAATAACAGAAACAATATCACGTAAAGAAAGAGATATTATCAGAGATTTACAGTGGAATCCTGGGAAACAAAGGCTCTGACTTCACAGGCAATCGACTGGGGGTTGCGTACGCCTAGCACCATCTTCTGGACATCATACACCTTCTTCTCCTTTTTATTCTTCTTCTCTGAACAGCGGTTTAGCAAGGGTGAGCACACTTATGGTTGGAGCTCAGCAAGTGGGGGAAATGCAAGGCTATAAAGGATAGGCTAAGGTTTTGCAGCGGTTAGCATTTTGAGTTGGTCAAATTTTATTATCAAAACACCTATTTACTAGATGTAAGTTCATACCAACCCACTTAAGCATTTAGGAAAGCATATCATCAAAAACGCACAAGAAACCACGATTTAATTTCATCTTTATGTTTGATTATCATGTGAGGGTCCAGGCCGCTCTTGACCGTGAGCACGGCTGATCGATCAGTTTTACACTCTGCAGAGGTTGTACACTTTACCCACAGTTCGTGTTCCCCATGTCGCCCGGGTTTGCAAGGCCCTTAAACACTTCCGAGGTGAGTGGCTAGGGGTCCACTACGAAGCCTTTACAAAGGAAATAAGAGAAACCAATAGCCCGCGACGAGCATAAAGAACTGGAGCGGACCATAACCCTCCCTAATGGTCGGCACCTTAGCCAAGGCGCTACCCCAAAAGAACCGGGCTATACCCCTTCAACTCCGCCCCCGTGCTCCTTTTGGATAAGGCTATCAGATAGTTCCACACACCTAATTAATTGGCTAAGCCAGAGCCATATGGACTGTGGTTGCACTGTTTTCCTGGGTGGTTCTCCATGTTCCAATTAAACCATATGATCTTGTTATTAACCATAAGCGCGCGCGCACACACACACACACACACACACATATATCACCAAAGTTGTCATGATCAACATTCATTATATTGTAAAAGATTCATTTTAACCATCCCAAGTTATAGCAACTAAGCATTTCTACCCAAAACATTTATTTAAAAGGGTTGTCCAAGGTAAAAGGGATAAAATTCTAGTCATGTCCTTAAAAAGGTAATTTTCCCATCAAATTTATGCAATACAACATTTAAAAGTAAACTTAGTTATCATGCAATTATTTAGGACAAAGAAGAATATGCAGAGGGAGAAGTCCACTTGCCTTTCTCCAACAAAAACTAATCTTATGTTCTTCCACTCTTGCTCTTTGATACTCTTGATCTTCAAGACTTCTGAACAACAGCTCGATCTTCTACTCGAAGCAAACATCGGGCACAACACATGCAAAGCAGACAAACATGAACAACTAAGAACAATTCACCAATCAAGAAAGGCTTAAAAAGAGAATGGGGTTTGGTTCTAGGAACGCGAACGCAAGAAACGTTAAGAACGGAACTATGTTGAAAGGCACATCTATCGAGAGATTTGGATTATATCACACAAGGCTATGTGCTTGGTATATTTTAATTAAATAAAGCAATGTGCATAGGTTATTTCAGAGAAATACCCTATTTAGAATTAAGCAATTTATATTTTTATACAAAAGGATGGTGTTGAGCTTAATTCAATTTTATTTATAATTATTCGAGTATGATTTATGCAAATTAAATATTTGAATTCAAAAGAAGTATGTAAAACATCTAAGCGTATAACTTTATGTTTGGATTTCAACTAAATAAATTATAATTCAGAAACACATTATAATCATATTAGTCAAATTAGCATTTGATTAATAAAGCCGAGTGCAACCTATGTAACTTTATTTAGAAAGCGATTAGATAAATATTAACCAATTTATCATTTATATTGTGAAAAGTCGAAGCATAGCTCTAGATATATTTTAATTAGAAAACAATGTTACTACGTATTAGCCAATTTAATATTTAACTAAGAAAACCGTTTTTGGGTCATAATCAATTATTATTAAGAAAAGACATTTCAGTAGACGTTAATCAAATTAATTTAGGATAAAATTATTAAAACACATTTAGGTAACATTAGCACTAGCGCGTATTTTGTTGTGAGACGAAACTAACACAACAAGAACGACCTTAAACAGGCTAAAGCGTGAGATCTACAGATTAAATAGGGATTAGGGATCTAATCAAGGTTAACTGTAGGTTGGATGGGAACTTACAAAGGAAGGAGTATATGGAGACATGTGACTTAGATTACTAGATATTTATGGAATTGCATGATAGATATATTTGAGGATGTATACGACATCAGCATGATGAAATGATGACATCAAGCAAGGTATCAAATGAACGTATGAGTGAACCTATAAGTTTTATTAGCTTTTGGATACTTGCCTAAGAAAGAACACATGCACGTACATGACTGTGAGCAAAGATGATGTCAACAAGAATTAAATTATGGAATTTCATAGGATAACATTTATTCATATCCAAACTGTATGCAACATGGGAGTGACTGGTTTGCTTGCAACAATAGGATGCATGTTCAAAGAGCTAAAGACAGCAAGATTAAATAGAACATCACGATGATGTACTGATGGAGCTTTGTATACCTTCTAGTGTGATAACGGTGATTGATGGTGAACGACGGCAAGGAGCCGATGAAGCTTGGAACGGAAATGATCAAACTCCAATCATGACAACAGCATCAGTCAATAGACGAATGGTCGTCCTTCAGAAATTTCAGGAAGCATAATCGATTGAGCTGGACACTGTGACCATGCTGCACACATGGGGTAAATGAAAACTTAATCACAAAACTGCAGGGCCTTCATCTTTCATAAGAATGAATAGTCACGTTGTTCCTCCCTGGCCAAAGAACAGAAGCACCGGTGGGATTCATGTGCAAAAGGTGGGATATATATAGGGGGTTATGGGTAAAAGGTGCAAGAGACAAATTATGAGGCTTTTGTTTGGGGATTCCATATGGACCTATTAGCAAAACTGCCATGCCTTATCTCTTCACGGTGGTGACGATGGCTTCCTGAATGCTGTGATCGGCGGACAGAAGGTCACTGGCCGGCCAAAATTGACGGCGCTTTGGGCATGGAGACGCGCGTCCGAGGAGGGGAAGGTGGAGGAGAAGTCTAGGGGATCGTGGAGAAGTTCTCACCTGCGTTGGGGAGAGACAGGCTGCTGGATTTTTTGTGGCGACGGTGGACGGTCGATGGGGAAGAAGGCCGGCCGCCTCAGGTTCCAGTGGGCGACTGTGCCCCTACGGTTCTCCGGCGATGGGAAGGAGCAAAACGGATGCAGATCGACGTCAGGATTCTTGTGGTGGTATCAGTTTGTTCGGAAGACGCATGGATGCGGTGATCAAGCGGCCGACGGTGGTGTTCTGTTACTGGCGGTGGCGCACGGGCTTCTCGCCGTGAAGGTGCTCCGTCGACGAGATGCAGACGACGACTGGTGGAGAGCGTGCGGCTCGATGCCGTGGTCCTCGTGGGGATGCTGGACTGCTCCGGGATGGTTCCTGGCCGGCGAATCGAAGGAACGACCGGCGGCCGAAGCTTTGTTTTGGTTTGGGCAGCAGAGGCGTTGCAGAGCAAAGGAGGGCGCAAGACTTGGAGCAGGGCGACTGGTCGAGGGAAGCAGCAGGGGGCGCGAGGGATTGGGCTCTCGTGTTTATAGGATCAAGAGAAGCGGAGGTGGTACAGGAAGGAGAGGAAACGTCGGCCATTAATGGCCATGGTGATGACGGCCGTTCCTGAAAGGGAATTGAAGGTGAGGGTGACGGTGGTGGAAAGAACGTTTGGCGCTCTGCTCGTCCTGCTGCTTACGGCGGCGGCGGGGTTGGTGGACAGCGGCTAGCCATTGAAGAGTTGAAGACCATTTATGGTGATTATGGTGGTAGCTGTTATGACCGGAAAGGAGTAAAGAGAGCGGCACTTTTGGGGAGAGAAAGACGCGGCGTGCATGCGTCGAGGCCAAGGACCATGGCCGGGCGAGGGCGGTGCGGAAACGTGCCGGTGACACGACGCGGGCGGACGTGCGGCAACCGACTCGGTACGCGTGGGCGGCGGTGTTCGGTGACGAGCGGTGGGCGCCGCGCGACGCTAGCCGGTGCCGCGCACGGGAGCGGGCGGGCGGGCGGTTTGGGAGCGGCGCACGCGGGGCACACGAGGCAATGTTGTCGCATGGGCGGCGCTGGCGGCCGGCGCGACGTGCAAGCGGATTTCTCAGCGTGCACGACGAGATGGCAACGACACGCGGATTGGTTCGGGCGACACGGTCGGATGCAGTCGAAGGTTCGGAATTGTCGGGCGCATGGGCCCAGGTCGCCACGGCACGCGGGTAGGATGCGAGCGGGCACGGGGGAGCTGAGCATGTGTGGTGGTATCACAGGACGGGCTGCAGATAGGCTGAGCGGCACGAGAGTTGAGCGGCTCGGGCGTGGATGAGCGCCAGTGCAGTGCATGAGTGCGTAGAGCCAAGCCAGGCATGCGGCACGAGGTAGACGACAGGGGTACGGTGTGCGGACACGGCGCTCGGGTGAGCGACGCACTATGCAAACGCATGCGCACAAGGGTACGCGCTTGGGTGCAAAGCACGACGCACAAGAGCTGGACGGCTGAGCGGTGTGGGCGAAGTGCACGAGCGCACGTAGGGCGACATTGGCACACGGGATGTGCTGGCGGCGCAACTTTCGGGCGAGCCAGGTGGAAGGAGGCCCCGACGACAAGACCCTACTGTCAGTGAGATGGAGAGGTAAGGGAGATGGACTAGCGGAAACTGGTGGAGGAAAAGGTGTCGAGCAAGCTGAGCTGCTGCAATGCCGGGCCGAGGAAGCGACCGGGAAAAGAAAAGAGAAAGATGGGCTAGAAAAGATGACTCAACTAGATTAAATAGGGAAAGATATATATAGGGAAGCTAGATAGAGAGAGAGGATGAGTTCGACCAGCTGATGGACAACAGGTCGACAGCTTATGATTGCTCTTGGGCTGAGCAAAGGTTTGAGCCGAGAAAAGGAAGATAGTCGGATGAGTTGGAAACATAGACAGAGAGAATGAGTTGGATGTACCATAAAAAGATAGAGAGATAAAGAGAGATAGATTTTGATTTGACCTTTTTATGATTTTGAAAACACTATCTCAAACAAAACAAATGCAATCGAAATGAATGCAACACTCAAATAATCATTTTATTTAATTCCGAAAGACAATCAATTATTTTCCTACACTAAATTTCCTGTAAAGAAAATAAATGTTGGGATAATTTTAAAATTATAAGAAAAATCATTGTTTAATTATTTTTCCTAATAACATCCTGAAATCCATAAATTTCAGGGTGTTACAGCGGAGCTCAAAGTCGATGTGAAGAGGTCGGACCCGTAGCATGGTGGGTACGGTGGCACGCAGAGGCGATGTGCACCGACGGAGGTGGAGGAGCTCTGCGGCGCCGCCAGGCAGGGCGGCCATCCCTCCTCCTCGAGTTCCCTGTCCTGGAGCTCCTCTGGATCCCCCCGGCTGTGTGCAAGTCGAGGATCCGCGGCGGGGGAGCAACAACGGGCCCTCTTCCCCGTGTCCGGTGCTGGGGTCGCGCCCTCCTCCCCGCGCGCCTCTCCCCCTTCTCCCCGACGGTCCATGGCCCTCCTCCCCATGGCGGCCTCCCCGTGTTGGCCCTCCTCCCCATGGCGGCCAAGGCCGAGGTGCACCCGCGGCGACCCGCGGAGAGAGAGAGGCGTTCGGCGGCGACCCTCCGCAGGTGGCCGCACGGTGGCGCGGTGAGGCAGGGGACTCCTCCGGCGGCCATCCCTCTCCATCTCCTCTTCTTCGGCGTCGACGAACAGCACCTCCTTCGACTTCTTCGTGCGCGCGGTGGTGGTGTGATGTCTTCCTCCCGGCGGAGCGCCAGGCCCTCCTCCCTCCCCTGCTTCTTCCTCCCTACGAGCTCCCGGCAGCCACCCCCTCCGAGCACGCAACCCAAGTCGCCGCCACCCCCTCCGAGCATGCGCGCCAAGTCGTTGGGGGCGGTGGCAGCAGGCCGTGTGGTGGGTCCGGCGGAGGCTGGCGTAGCCTCCTCCATCCCTGGGAATCTGGAGGATGCGGAGGCTCCCGGGAAAAAGACGTAGCTCCTGCAGGATGCCGCTACGGGGGTTTCGACGGGAAAATCCTCCTGGAGGAGCCGATCCCGTCATTTTCCAGGAGCCGGTGCGGGTGGTCTCATAGACGTTTCATGTCTACTCTTCCATTCCAAAATATAAGTCACTCCGAATTTTTTCAAAAGCCAAACTGCTTTACGTTTGATCAAAACAATAGAGAGGATAACAAAGATTTATGACACCAAAAAGATATACTATGAAAATATATTTAACGAAGAAAACAATTGTACTTATTTGGTGTCAGGAATGTTTGTACATTAATATTGGATAAATTTGTTCAAATTTGAGATGTTTTAATTCTTCAAATAACGTATAAAATGGAATGGAAGGGTACCCTATAATAAGTACTCCCTCCATTCTGAAAAACTGACGTTTAGGACAGCGACACGGTCTCCAAAATACAACTTCGACCTCTTGTTATTATAAACAAATAGTGATGTATGTATACTTTTATGAAAGTATTTTTGAAGACAAATCTATTCATATAGTTTTCACATTTACAAACTTAAAAACTTAAAAGTTATTGATGATTTATATTCCCAAGGTTTAACCCAAACCTTGTCCTGAACGTCATTTTTTTCCAGAACGGAGGGAGTATTACGGGCACGTAATAATGGCAACACAGCACATCATGCATGTATATATACCTTCAACTTGGATTTTTTTTGTATGTTAATGATACTTGCAATAGTTACCTTAGATCAGTAGTTGGTATACTTTTTTAGTATTTTATATTTAGATATTAATTTAGAGGGTTACTTTAGATTATTTTTGTATAGTTGTGGAGGTGGGTTATTTGGATGAAAGGTTATAGGGTTGCATTATGGTATTTTTTATAATATAAGTGTGTAATTTTGACATAGATTTATGGTAGAGGTTGATATCTTTTAGGGGGGGGGGGGGGGATATAGATCCGATGGCAGACTGATGGCAGATTAGAGTATAACAGGTTGATGGCGGAGTTTTCCTAATTTCTATGAGCATTTTTTTCTCACATGTGTAGTAAGGATTTCGATGCAACGGGCTCAAAAGAAGCTCTAGGAAACTTAGTCTAAAAGTAACCCCAGCTCGATGAGAAACTGGCGACCCACATATCTTGAAAACGTTTTCCGAATCTGACGGAGAAAAGGACAGCTTGATGAGTGGTAGTTAAGGGCTTGTTGGTTCCGTGGTATTCAATTCGGTTGGAATAATAAATATATCAAGAAATTTATGATAAAGACTCAGATTCATTCCGAATTGAGATTAATTTACTCATGATGATAGGTAGAACAAGAGACCGAAGAGTCGTACTGATTCCACACCTCTTGACTAGCGGATTGATTCCGACTCTCATGGAGTGTCTATCATGAGTAAATTACTTTTCGACTCGAGTAAATTCGGATCTTTCATAGTAACTATCATGATTTTCTTATTACATTTATTAATTTTGGTCGGAATCAATATGATGGAAAGGAACGAGGTCTAAAGGTGGTGTAATGGGGGCAGGGGGCGCTGTTTTGGAATGGAAGGTCCAACTGGCTTGTTCGATACCATTCACATGTTTTTTTTTTGAAAATGGAAGAGAAAATCTAGCATTCATAAGAAGAGCATTTGCAAGTGGGCTTGCGGCCCATGTCCGGCCTAACAAGAGGCAACGGCCAATTGCTCATCATCGGGCGGGGCCTGTGTGTTGTGGATGGAGTAGTAGCAGCAAACCCGGCAGACTTGTTTTTTTATGATTCTAGCCCAGCCATTTTTTTTGTGTGTTGGTAACGGCTGAGATAGGCTGTAATTTTATGTACTCTGGCTGGCCCAAGTGCCCAACACGGGTGAATATTATTGAGATTATTTACATCGAAAAAGTTAATCATTCTTTTCTTGGTCCTGAATTTTTTTTGCTTGACACTGAGTTGAACCTTGATTCCTTATTCCACACTCCGACTGGTTTTCCTTAGTTCCGTCAGTTAACCACGTGAACAGTAGCAACTTGAGTGTTTAAATAACAAATTAGACATCCAAATCACCTCTAAAATTCATGAATTTTTTTGGATACAAAATATATAGAAAAACTCATTTACATGAAAACACACATATATTAATTCAATTATTAAACTAGAAATCACCAAAATACGCTACTCTTAAAGAATATGTGAATTTTAGATCATAAAAATTCTTCCAAAAAATTATGTAAAAATATAAAATAATCTTATTACATGATGAAATAGTTTATAAAACAATATCCATAGCATGTTACATACATAATATTTAAGTTGTTTAAAACAACAATTTACATAAGAAAAAATATTTACTTATGTAACTTAATATGGATAATAATACTTCTTAAATTAACTCACCATGTTTTTTGAATATAGGATATTTTATGTAATTTTTGGAAGGAATTATTATGCTCTAAAAAATCACGTGGTCTTTAAAAGTAGCCTAATTTGGTGATTTTTTAATATTTTAAATTATATACATGTGCGCTTTTATGTAAAATGAGTTTATCTCTACCTTCTGTATCACTACAAAAATTTGTATGAATTTTAGTGGTCATTTGGACATCATTTTGGTATTTAAACTCTCGGGCTACTGGTCACGGGTTAATGTTCACGTGGTTTAACTGACGCAACAAACGGGAATGAGCCGGAGTCACTAGGCCACAAACGATTTGTGCTGGCGGGTAAAAGGGGTCTTTGCTGGCGGGTGGAGCGCCCGCCAGCATAGAGACCTAGTGCTGGCGGGCGCTTAAGTCACCCGCCAGCACCGAGGTTTTCCGGGTTAGCAAGTAAAAACCGAAAATAAACAGAAAAAAACTTTTTTTTATAGGAGAGACCCCACCAGCCAGCCACCCGTCCCCGTCATGCATTTTTTCGAACCCGTCCCCGTCCACGTAAAAAAAAGTTGCGCATTTTTTCGCGTAAAGTCGCGACACTCCGCGGTTGCCGTGGTTCGAACCCATGACCTCTACCTCGCGCGAAGCCTCCTCTACCACTACACCACACAATCATATGCATACATATGTAGTTTTGGTTCTACTCATACTATACAACACCGAGTGTAAGTCGGTTTTTAGAGGCACTAAACGGATTCAAATTAAAAACTTGTCAACTACAAAATTTCTTAACTTCCTTAGATCTACAACTTTCGTGTTGAGAGTTTTTCCATTTGAGGTCATTTACGAAATTTGAATTTCTAATTTGAGAGATTCAAATTTGATTTTCATTGACAATATGATTTCAAATAAAAAAGTGTAAACTACAACATTTCATAACTTATTAGGATCTACAACTTTCATGTTAATAGTTTCTTCATTTGAAACCGTTTGAAAAATTCAAAATTTTCAAGTGGATGTGTCCATACGTCTTGTGGGGCGACATAAGCCACCCGCCAGCACAAATAGGACCATTTGTGCTGGCGGGTGGCTTATGTCACCCGCCGACATTGTGCCTTCCTTTGGCGCGGGCGACATAAGTCACCCGCCAGCACAAATTGGCCCGCCAGCACTAGACCTTTACTGCTGGCGGGTGTAAATCCGACACCCCCTTTCACCATAGTGTTGGCGGGTGCCAATTACACCCGCCAGCACGCTAATTTTTGTGTGTCAGTACAAATCGTTTTTGGCCTAGTGGGTGTCTAATAAGGAACAAAAATTCAACTCGGTGCAAATAAGAAACATGTCAAGTAAGGAATGAGAAACTTTTTCAGTGTCAAATAGTGAATAATCTAAATATTATCGGGGGTGATTGAAGTAGAGTGAACTGGTGGCGTGGGGTCCCGTCCCCCCGTCCACTTGAGGAATCTCACATGCGTGCCGGCGATAACCGATACACTCGCACAGTGTGGGCCGCACCGCCGGACGAATGGATCCTCCCATCCACCACATGTCCACATTCCACAGGATGGGATCAGCAGCACCGGCGGGCGGACCACATATTAAGATACTCCACTCCGGCGGCCCGTCTCGTAGTAGTAGTCGATAGTCCCGTTCTTATTTTACACGCACGCGCCCCGGCCACGGACCATGCCAATTGCCAACCAATCATCCACGCTTCACTTCACAGCGGAATTGATGTATAGACTGTATAAATGTACGTAGAGTATACATATAAATATACTGTATATTCGTCGATCTACATATATATAAATATATATTATTCTCGCCACATGCGGCGCCCATGCTGCTGCTTCGGCACCGACAAGAGAGGCAGAGGGATCCGAGATATCCGATCACTGGGGTATGTAGCGGTGCGGTGGTGGTTTTGCCTGTTCATTCCAAACCTTGGCCACCCGTCGAGATTACTACTCGCTTGACCCCTGCAGAGCTACTAGCTGCGTCAACGAAGAAGGCAGGCCGGCCGGCCAGCTAGATGCATGGTCAGGGAGCTAGCCGCGTGCGTGGCTGCCCCAACCTCGGACGGACGGACGGACGCGTAAGTACGTTATTATTAGCCGATCGAGGACCACCCCCGTGCTGATAATTTTGTAGCTTATCCCGGCCGCTGGCGGGGGCAGGTTCGTTGCAACATGCGCGACACTGTTTGGAGATGAACGGCAGCCAGCCACCGATCGAATGCATGCTTTCAGTTGCCATTGGCTAGCCAAAGGCAGGCGATCACATGCACCCAGGGCCAGAATAAACCAGAGCATCCATCAACTTGCACTGCATTGCATGCAGGTTGCAGGGCCATCGCAGCAGAGATCGTGGATCGTCGATCCAGCATGCTGGCCCGGCATAAACAAAGCTGGTTATGGACCTGTTTCTTTTCCCCCTGCCAATATTTAGGCTCGTGATTTAGCTGATTGGATGGCCACGCTGCCGGCCGAATTCCATCATGTCCTCCTAGTGTGTGTTACCTCGTCGATCAGTAACTATGTCACTGACGATAGATGATTTTGCCCTAAGCCCCTAATGATATATAACCAACTAATTAACGGCGACGAAGAACATAGTAATTTTAATTTTACGCTGCGGCGCTAATGCTAATATGTATATATGTTGCCCCAACATGAGAACGAAGTGGCCCAGATCGACTGGCTTTTCCATGGAGAGCGACACGCACTTATTAATTAGGACCTTCCGAGATGGCACAAATTAAACCGCACAATGCAAGTTGCAACTAGTCCGTCGTCCGAGACAGGAAAAAAAAAGGCGACCTAACACCAATCGATCACAATCAGTGCGAATTGAATTGAAGGAGATGCGCATCATGGTGATTGATCGATCGCCACCGCCGCCTGCTTGTCATACTTCATTGGATCTAATCGGATTCCCCAGAATCCTCCTCCTCATTCCTTCAACAAGGTGTGGGCCAAGCTAGCAAAGGGCCTTTCTGCGTTGTGGGCTGGTGGTGGCCGATCGAAATAGAACACATCCACTACACTAGCTATATCTATGCATACACTAGCTATAGCTAGCAGCCTAGCATCGTGCGGCAAGTACTGTGAGGGCTGCTGGCCGGCCGTGCCGCCGTGGTGTACATTAACCTAGCTACCTGCTAATCAAGGAAACCGATCGATCGATCGACGACTTAACTCGCTCCGGCCGTCAGTTGCCTTTAGATTGTCGCCGCTGCTTTTTTTGTGTTACTATAGTTTATCTTCAAGCGTTGAAAGGATGGTGGTGGTGAGGTCCACACCAAAAGGAAGGACGAACACGGCTGCTGCTACTTCTTCCTTTTGTGCCAAACTGCCAATGCAATGCCCTCCATCCTACACATTCTTACTGTTTCTTTTGACCTAATTCTTGGTGCATGCATGTTTCGTATCTTACATAGCCCTCCTGACAGTTTTTTCTAAAGTAGTATGATATGATCTTTCCAATAGTTTTAGCAAATTGCCAGTAGACGTGATTCCAAACAAACTCATATTCCCGCAGCAGCGGTAGCTAGTTATCTAAATATGCTAAAACATGATGGCCACATGTGTTAAATTAAAAAAAAACTGTTCGAAAATGTTGGAGGTCTATATATATAGTGTGTAAGTGCATGTTTCTTGCTAATAATAGCTATATACCATTATTTGATTTCTCACCAATAAAATAATAGAGAATGTACCAAAATACATATAATATTCATAACCTAATAATATAAGTGCCCCACTGACAAATTTGTTGGCGATACTAGTTGCTTGACACATAATTGACACACATATATATTATGGTTGACATATGGTACACGAGATCACTTCAGCGTACATGATAAATATAGAACAGCTAATAACAAGCGCCTTGTAGGCTGTAGATATGATGCTGGTACAGTACCTAGAGGACACTATTGACTAGTACATGGGCATATGGCTACCTAAGCTAGCTTATTAATGTACTGTAGTACTCGATCTCTAGAGAATCTCTTTCTGCAAATTTGGCGTTGTTGCAATGTTGCTACTAGCATGTTGCAGCAAAAGCAGTTGTAGGGCACGCTAGGAGAATATCCCAGCACGCATAATATGCACTCATGCAGATATATGGATCATGGATGCAGAGGCCATAGCCGGATAGCCCACAAGGACGAGGATGCCAATGCAATTATATTGAAGCCGTGTCCACGCAGCGAGATCTTATCCTCACTTGTGGGAACTACTTCTACCATGCATGTAAGTACGTAGTCCTACGTGTACCACGTGGAGTGCCAACTCTCTACCACCCTTACTGACAGGTGGGTCCATGTTACATCCGGTCGTGTCTAAAGGGCCCTACCCCTCCGGTCGCGAATAGTTGTTGGTCCACCCATGACGTCACTCGATCCATCGAGATTCACGAGAGGGAACGCCATGCATCTTCTTTCTCGCCTTCCCTCATCATGTCTCTCCCTCTGCAACTCCGCACTGCCGCTCCTCCTCTCCAGCTGCTCTATTCACCTCCGCGGCGCCCTCCTGCATCGTCTCTGATGAGTTTCGAGCTCGTTGTTGGTGATCTTCCCCTCCCCCGCGCTAAGAGCAAGGTTAATAGCAACGCCGACTGCCGGCTGGGATGGATGCAATGATGATGTTGGACCCGACTTGTTTGGCCAATTGCAGCAGACACAGAGCCTCTCCGCCGGCTTCAGCAGGCGAAGAGCGAGACGCCCACCTCCCTCTCTCTCTGTCGGTGTTTTAGACCGGCAACCTACTACGGGGAGTACCCGAAGTAGATGATTGTGACTCGCCGAGATCGGTAACTCGAAGGAAGAGACACGTGGCACACAATTTAGACAGGTTCGGGCCGCGAGGTGCGTAATACCCTACGTCTCGTATTTCGCGTAGCTCGGATTGATAGGGCACGATTACAAGATGGTGCAATGGTGCGCCGTGAGTTGTATGAGAGGAGATTGGATGCCGAGAGATCGGTCCCGCCTCGCCTTATATAGTCGGGAGGCGGGGTTACAAGTCGGAGTAGGGAGAGAGTACTAGTCGAGTACGTCTAGGAGTCCTCTATACGGTGCGGAACATGTACGGCTCCCTAACCGAGTACTACTCTGTGTAGTCCTTGTGCTCCACGCCTTCGGTGCCGTGTAGCGCAAGCCGAGTAGTCCCAGGGGCCCACCGAGTAGTCGGTCCTGGTACCCACCGAGGTAGTGGGCCCAGGGAGGTCCATACGACAAGCCCCCGAGTACTTTGTAGTCGAGAAGGATAGCTTCAAGTAGTCTTGACGGCCTTAACGAGTAGTCCTCAAGCGTCCCTGAGTGCTACAAGTCAAAAGTCCTCAAGAATAGTCGAAGCATCCCGAGGCTGGAATGTACTCCAGCTAATGTTTGAGCAATCTTGAAGCCTTCTCGAGTAGTCCCAAGCGTCCTCGAAAACTGCCTTCGAAGGTCTTCAAAAACTGCCTGTCTTGTCTTGAAGCCGAAGCTGGTATGGAGGTGCAATTTGCAAAACCGCACTCCACATGGAGTAGCCCCCGAGCCTTGAGCTGCGGGCTCTAGCTGAGGGTCCATCTGAAATCTTGGCAAGAAAATCCCGAAAAATCCGTAGAGAAAAACCGAAGGACACGTGGCACGGAGCCCCCGAGCCTTGAGTCGAGTACTTCCTCTCGAATTGAAGGGTCTTCTTGGAGAATGTGTCCTGAGATGCTCTTGAATCTTGTCGCTCCCCAGGAAGTCGAGCTGGAGTAGCCGAGCCCCCAAGGTGAGGTGCGTCGACTAGTAGAAGTTGAAATCCTTGATGCTCTTAACTTCACCCTAGCCACTTTGCTTATGGTCGCTATCCATAGCCTTAGCTTAGTTCCTCGTTTTAGCCATCTTGATCTCTTCATCACTTATCCTTGCCATAATTGAGTCAAGCCTTGCACCATAGAGATAAAATCAAACGAGATGCCACTCAATTTGTTTGTCCTTTGATTGATATCAATTATCCTTGCTTTTGCAATCTTTCAAATGTAGGTCCAAAGTAATATAGATAGCCAAATGACCTTAGCTAAAATCCAACTCGAAGTCTTGCAAATCTCTTCTTTGAACAAGTCAATAATCTTCATGAAGTATAAGAGTGAAAACCATTTGATATTGAACTTGGTAAACTTATTGTCTAGATCATCAAGTTCCATCTTGTGGCAATAGTGAAATCACTTGATGTTTTTCTTAACAAAGCTCACAACATTGGTCATCAATCTCTATCATGTGTCAATGGTGAAATCCCTTGATGCCATATTCATTTTTAATTTAATTCTCCCATTACAAAACCACAAGCTTCTCCTTTCTTCAAAATGTGCTTTTCCCAACATAGAAAAGCCAACCAATTATCATATATCATCATGCCTTTATATTTGCTTTTCTTTAGCTTAGGATCACTTGTTGTATGCTTTAAGTAAAGATCAATGGGAAGAACATCCTTTCTTTATCATGACATTCACTCTTGGAATGCTTATAATCATTACATATACATTGTCATGATCCATTCTTGTCTTTATTGCAATGTGAGCCAAAAGCACGAATTTACTCATAAATATCATTTATCAATAATCATTAACCTGCTCACATGCTTCACAAGAGTGTTAGAGTTTTAATCAAGTTGTCACTTAATTCACCAAAACCCACTTAGGGCTTGATTGCACTTACACTTATCCGGCCGCCCGTTGCGGGGCCGAATTGGCTTATAAATAGAAGCCAAAACCCTTAGGGTTTTTCACCCATTCGAGCCGTAGCCATTCCATTTGCATCTTGAAGCGAATCCACTCCCAGCGCCTGCTGCCGCCGTAGTAGATCCAAGCGCGCCGCTACCCGAAGCCTTTAGGGTAGCCCCCGAGCGGATGCGAGTGAAGACGCCTTGCACTTGGAGGATGAAGCCGTCGCCGTCCAAGACGTCCAAGGCCGCCGGGAAGAAGAGGGGCCGCGAAGAGGCCGCCGCGGCTGCCACCGGAGCGGCACCGCCCATGTCTCCACCGCGAGCTGATCCGAGCCGCGAGTGGAAGAAATCCAAAGTGAAGACGGAGGACCTGCTGACCCTCCTGAACAGTGGGTTCATCAGGGAGAAGGAAGTCGACATGTGGAGATTCGCCGCTGGAGATCCATATCTGATGGAGAAGGCCGAAGATGAGATCCCGATGTTCTCGCGGTTCGTGGAGCGTGGACTTGTGCTCCCAGCCAGCGACTTCTTCAAGGGGCTACTCGGGTACTACGGGATCGAGTACCTGAACCTGAACCCCAACGGCATCTTCCACACGTTTGTCTTCGTCCACTTCTGCGAAGCCTTCCTCGGAATCAAGCCGCACTGGGTGCTTTTCCGGAAGTTTTTCCGCGTCGAGCCGCGGCCAAGTGCCTCCAACCCCGGGGTAGTCGGAGGAGCCGCATCCAGTCGAGGGAGGACGCCGCGGAGCGCACTTGGCGTACAAACTTGTTGACTCCAACACGGATTGGAAGACCGGGTGGTTCTACATCACGAACCACCACCCCGGCCTCGCCGAAGCCGAGCGGACGGCAGCCCAGGCACCGTGAGTGGTGGAACACGGAGCCCACCATGCAAGAAGGAATCCAGCTCCCCGAGCTGCTAGCACGCATCAAAGTGCTCAGGGAGGCGGGACTGAGGGCCGAGCACGTGGCCTTCAGTTTCATGAAGCGCAGGATCCAGCCGCTGATGGCTCGGGAGACCCTGGGCTTCGAGTACACCGGCGACGATGACACGTCGCGGATGCCGGGAGGCGAGCTGGATGACAACGACATCGTCGAGAGGTTGTCGCGGATCTTCAAGGACATGCCGCCATACACGGCGTGCCCAGTCCGAGGAGTACTCGCGCGCGCCCGCCCAAGGAGGTGAGTAGTCGTACTCCCTTGGTCGAGTAGTGATTACTTGTAGTAGAGTTGCTGACGTCTTGTGTCTTGCGCAGGATTATGTGAAGAGGTTCACCTCCGAGCCGCAACCGCCACCGAGCGGGATCGAGATCCCAGTGGAGGGGAAGGTGAAGGAGCGCCACGAAGTTGGTGAAGGCGACGACACCGTCATCGTGGAAGATACCTTCGATGACGACGACGAAGACGAAGAGACGTTGCAGGACCGCTTCCAGCTGCGGTCGAGGTTTAGCCGCCCGGGCTTGCCTCATGTTTCGCTGGTTCAAGACCCTCCAGCTAGCCTGAGGCTAGCCTTGCTGCGCCGCCACGGAAGCCGCGCAACCCCGCCAGGAAGCGGGTAACGAAGAAGCTGAAGGTCTCGGAGACCACGCTTCAGGAGGTAAGTTGTCTTGAGCAGAGTAGTCGAGTACCCGTTGTTCGAGTACGTTGCTGACGAGTAGTCTTTGTATGCAGGAGGTGCCGCCAGCGGAGCCCGTCGAAGAGGGCGACGAGGGCGTGTGGGATATGGTGGGGGAACCGACTGGAAGTCGTAGTCCAGCCCCCACTGTTGAAGAACTCTTGGCGCAACTGGAGCGCCAGCCCCCCCCCCCTCCCAGAAGAGAGCACAGGACCCGTGGCCGCCGCCGTTGGAGAGGTGGTGGCCTCAGGAGCGCAGGAGACATCTGCGCCGGCCGCCGCCGCCGTGGCGGAGGAAGAGGCGCCCGTCGAGGGTGGACTGGTTGATATTGCCAGCATCCTCGGTGCTCCGGCCGTGACCATTGTCCGGTCGAACTTGTAAGTACCATATCCTCACGAGTAGTACTTGCTGCAGTAGTCGATCTTGTCTGACGACCCTCCGTGAATATTTCTGCAGAAAATCCACGGATCTGACCTGGGATGGGGACGAGCCCTCATCAGCGGTGGCGGAAGAAGTTGCGCCGCCCGCCGAAGAGACCACTCCCCGCCGCCCAAGCCGTGACCGAGCCACCGGCTCACGGAGCGCCGCTGCCGGAGGCCAGTGTAGTCGAAGGTGAGTACCCTTCGTGAAGCTGCGGAGCTCCAGGAGGAGTAGTCGTAGCACTGATGCACATGTCGTTTTGCTGACAGGCACTGAAGGTGGTGACATCCCTGCGGGGGTGCCAATGCAGAGGTTGACACCGAGGGCCCCGGAGGCCGCGGGAGGGAGCCCCCGAGCCTATGGCGGAGGTCGTCGAGAAGACCGCCGGGGGAGAGGCGGTCACCACGTCGCCAGAGATTGCTCTGGAGGTGGCTATCCGCTCCCCTGAGATCCAAGACGCAGAGCCCATCCGTTCTGCACCGATGAAGGAGGCCACCTCGAGTAGCCGCGGCGGGATAGAGCTTATTGCGGACGATCTCGTCGAGCCGGCGACGGTAGCCAAGCACCTGGAGGCGATTTGTCGAGCCGAGCAATGGATGAAGATAAATAGCCGTAGCCTTTCGAGTAGTCAATCCTTTTGGCGTTGAGTACTCTTCTTGACTTGAGTTGTCTTGTGCAGGATGTCGCGGAGCGGTCCCGCGACAAGTCGAACCTGCTGCAGGGTTATGGCGACACCGTGCTCCGAGCAGAGGCGCTGGAGGAGCAACTTGTGAAGTCGCGGAAACACGCGGCTGCCATGCAATCAAAGCTCGACGCCGCCTTCGCCAAGTACCACAACGACGTCCTGGAGTTGCAGGCGAAGGGCGACGACTTGGTGCGGAAGAACAAGGGCCTCCGCAACAAGAATAAAGGTATATCCTTCGACTTGTCGAGTACTTGTTGGAAATCGAGAAGCATCTGACCCGCTGTTGCGTTGCTATGTTGCAGAGCTTGAGGGCCAGGTGGAGCAGCTGAAGGCCTCGGAGACGAGCATGAAGAACCTCTTCTACCGGGAGCAGGAAGCCCGCCAGGTACTTGAGCTCGACTACAAGGAACTCGCCTTCGAGTGCGAGAAGCATATGGAGCTTCGGATTGCTTCTGACAGAGATCTCGTCAACTGCTACAAATCCTTGCAGAAGTTGAACGAAGACTGCGAGGCATTGCGGGCCCAGTTGAAGGAGTTGGAAGAAGCCGCACTGCCGATCGCGAGGCTCCTGGTGCCGCACCCGGGCGGCCCCAAGATCGCTCCTCTGGTGGATCGCCTTCGTGAAGCTCCAAGCCGGCTGGCCGCCTACGTCAAGCATATGGCCAGGTCGATCCCAAGACAAGTCTTGGCCTTCATGAAGTCGTACTTCCCGAAGGCTCCAGTGGAGGTGGTCGCCAGCGGGGTAGCCGCCAACTGCTCGGATGAGCAGTATGCAGAGCTGCTGGAGCAGATGGCTCCCATCGCGGAGCAGGTAGCCGAGAAGCTGAACCTCCAGTAGCCCTGTAATAGGTAGCTAGTAGCCATAGTTGTACATGAAAACAATTGTAATGAATTGTTCAAGTATCAATGGAAGAAAAATTTCCAGCAATGAGTACTCGTAGTCGCGATCTCAGAGTGCGGAGCGCCCATCGTGGAGTAGATGCGAGTAGTAGTACTCGGCTTTGGTAGTCCCGTTGTAGGGAGTGGACAGTAAAGAAGTTGATGGACAATCAAACTTTATTACTGAAGAAGTACACCTGGGTGGCCAGGGCCGTAGTTACAAAGTAGTCGCTTGGACCCGAAGGCCGCTTACAGCTGAGTAGCGCTGGAGTGGGTGGCCACTTGCAGCAGTTGATCCGTAGGTAGCCGTGTAGGCTGGATCGTAGATCCGTAGGTAGCCGCGCAGGCTGGATCTTGGAGTGTGGTCTCTTGGTAGACCGCTGCTAGAGTCCTTGACGCTCGTCGCAGCCCGGGGGTCCGTAGGTAGCCACACGGGGCCGGACCCCGGAAAGGAGTAGTCCGAGACCGGAGCCGGGACCGGGGGGGGTCGCTTGCGGCGAGGGGGTGTTGATGTAGTCGATTAGACTTGAACCCGGAGTAGTCGTGTAGACTAGGCGTAGAATCGACGAGTTGGTCGACGTTCCACGAGTTGTTGACGTCTTCGCCTTCAAGTGTTTGGAGGCGGTAGGAGCCCGGCCGGTCACCTTAGCCACGGTAAAGGGGCCTTCCCGTGGGGAGCCGAGCTTGTGAAGTCCTTCCGTGCTCGGATACGGCGGAGGACAAGATCTCCAACGTTGAAGGAGCGTTCCTTGACGTTGCGATCATGGTAGCGTCGGATACCCTCCGGTACCTTGCCGATTGGACGAGGGCGGCGCGAGCCGAGCTTCTTCGAGGTCGTCGATGTCAACTCGTCCGTCGTCTTCCGAGACGCCTTCGTCGTAGTGCTCCACCGCCGGCGAGTTCCATATGACGTCGGCAGGGGAGGATGGCTTCGCAGCCGTAGACCGGAAGTAGGGGGATTGCCCCGTTGGCTTGGATGGTTGAGTCCGCAGCCCCTAGAGTGCGTTGGGTAGTTCCTTGATCCACTTGCCCCCTTTGGAGTTAGCAGCGTCATGTAGCCGCTTCTTGAGGGCGTCGAGCACCATCCCATTGGCGCGCTCGACTTGTCCGTTGGCCCGTGGATGGGCGACTGAGACGTATCTGACGTCGATCCCGCTGTTCTCGCAGTACTCCCAAAACTGGTGGTTGTTGAAGTTGGATCCCAAGTCTGTGATGATGCGGTGGGGTAGCCCATAGCGGTGTACGAGTTCATCCAGGAAGTCGAGTACTCTGTCAGCCTTGGGGCATGTGACCGGCTTGACCTCGATCCACTTGGTGAACTTGTCGATAGCCACCAGTACCCTGTTGAATCCTCCCGGCGCAGTTGGCAGTGGCCCAATCATGTCGAGCCCCCAGCAGGCAAAGGGCCAGGTTGGCGGTATGGTGACTAGCTTGTAGGCTGGGACATGTTGTTGCTTGGCGAAGCATCGACATCCTTGGCACCTTCGACGAGTTCTTCGGCGTCGCCCGGGGCCGTGGGCCGGTAGAAAGCTCGCCGAAGGCCTTGCCGACCGCCGTGCGTGAAGACGCGTGGTTGCCGCAGACGCCCCTGTGGATCTCCTCCAAGATGTCCTTGCCTTCTTCACGAGGGACGCACTTCATGAGTACTCCGGAAGATGTGCCCCGCTTGTAAAGCTTGTCTCCGACGAGGACGTAAGACTTGGCGCGGCGGACGAGTTGTTCGGCCGCGTTCTTGTCGGAGGGGACCTTCTGCTCGCTGAGGTAGTCGATGAAGGGTTGCCTCCAGTCCACGTCGATCATCATGACCTCCTGCCCAGCTGGTGGATGGGCTGGGACAGTGGTCGGTGGCGCCGGCTCCGGGATGGATGGCGCGTGAAGCTCATGGACGAAGACGCCCGCTGGTACTTGAGCGCGGGTGGATCCAAGCTTCGAGAGGACGTCCGCTGCAACGTTGTTGTCGCGGACGATGTGATGGAACTCGAGACCATAGAATTTGTTCTCGAGCTTGCGGACTTCTAGGCGTATGGCGTCCATGTTCTCCTTGTTGCGGTCCCGGGACTTGTTGACTTGGTTGATGACCACTCGCGGAGTCGCCGTAGACTAGTAGCCGCTTGATGCCCGGTGAAGCCGCGAGGCGGAGCCCGTGTAGGAGAGCTTCGTACTCGGCTTCGTTGTTTGAGACCTTCCGGAAGATCCGCAGGACGTACTTGAGTTGTTCGCCCGTTGGAGAGATCGGGGAGTACCCCTCGCGCTCGCGCCCTCGAGGTTGAGTGAGCCATCAAAGTACATCACCCAATGCTCTGGTCGCACGGTGGGAGTAGGCAGCTGGTTCTCCCGCCACTCTGCCATGAAATCGACTAGTGCCTGCGACTTGATGGCTGTGCGTGGCTTGAAGTCGATGGTGAGGGCGCCGAGTTCGACAGCCCACTTGGAGATTCTTTCGGTGGCGTCTTGGTTCCTTAGGATGTTGCCGAGCGGGTAGTCGGTGACGACGGAGACCGAGTACTCCTGGAAGTAGTGTCGTAGCTTCCGCGAGGTGATGAGTAGAGCGTACAGGAGCTTCTACACGGGCTGGTAGTGAGCCTTGGACTCTGATAGAACCTCGCTGACGAAGTAGACTGGGCGCCCCGGACCGGTAGGCGTGGCCGTCTTCCCCGCCGCTCGACAACGATGGCGATCGACCACGTGAGTAGTTGCGGCTAGGTAGAGCGAGAGGCGCTCGCCCTTGTGAGGAGCCGTGAGGATTGGTGGCTTTGACAGAAGTCCTTGAGCCGGGCAAGGGCTTGATCCGCCTCTGGAGTCCACACGAACTTCTCGTGATGCTTGAGTAGTTTGAAGAAGGGGAGGCCCCGTTCTCCTAGCCTCGAGATGAATCTGTTCAATGCCGCCATGCACCCCGTCAGCTTCTGGACGTCTTCGATGCTCGTGGGAGCTTTCATGCTGGTGATGGCGGAGATCTTCTCGGGGTTGGCTTCAATGCCGCGCTGGCTGATGATGAAGCCGAGTAGTTTGCCCGAAGGGACGCCGAAGACGCACTTGTTCGGGTTGAGCTTCCAGCGGTACTCGCGTAGCGATGCGAAGGTCTCTTCAAGGTCGTCGATGAGGGTACCGGAGTCCCCGGTCTTGACAACTACGTCATCCACGTAAGCCTTGACGTTCTTGTTGAGTTGTCGCTTGAAGCGAGCCCGGATAGCCCGTTGATAGGTAGCGCCGGCGTTCTTCAACCCGAATGACATGGTCGTGTAGCGAAGGCGCGCCAAACGGGGTGATGAACGCGGTCTTTTCCCGGTCTTCCTCCTTGATTGCGATCCGGTGGTACCCGGAGTAGCGCCGAGGAAGCAAAAGCGAGTCGCGGCCGCCGTGGAGTCGATGACTTGATCAATCCGCGGCAACCCGAAGGGGTCCTTGGGGGCGTTGCTTGTTGAGGTCGGTGTAGTCGACGCACATCCTCCACTCGTTCGAGTTCTTCTTGCGGACGAGGACGGGGGTTGGCGAGCCACTCAAGATGAAAGACTTCTCCGATGAAGCCAGCTGCGAGTAGCTTGGCGAGCTCCTTCTTGATGGCGTCCCGTCCGTCGTCGGCAAAACGTCGGAGGTGTTGTCGCTTAGGGGTGGCCTTTGGATCGACGTTAAGGCAGTGCTCAATCGGCTCCCCGGGCACTCCCGGCATGTCCGTCGGCTTCCACGCGAAGATGTCGCGGTTAGCCCGAAGAAAGCTGATGAGCGCGTCTTCCTATTTGGGGTCGAGGCCGGCCCCGATGGTGGTGGTCTTGCTGGGGTCGCCTGTTCCGAGGTCGACCGTCCTGACGAGTACCTCCTCAGGTGGCTGAGGCTTGTTGGCGCTGTCAGACTTCTCTGGGATGTCGAGTTCGCTTGTAGCAAGCTTCTTCGACGCGGCGTAGACCTCCATCATCGCATTGGGTACTTGGTTTGTGGAAGCGATCACCACGGCTTCTGTGTCGCAGTCATGGGAGATCTTCAAGTCTCCTTGGAGGGAGAGTACACCGGCTGGACTTGGCATCTTGAGTACCAAGTAGGTGTAGTGGGGCACCACCATGAACTTGGCGATGGCCGGTCTGCCGAGGATGGCGTGGTAAGAGGTCTCGAAATCCGCGACCTCGAATTTGATGTACTCGGCGGTAGTTGTCCCGAGACGCCCCGAAGGTAACCGCGCACCACCGAGCCCGGTGGGATAGCCGCGTTGCTCGGGACGATGCCGTAGAAGGGCGTGCTTGCTCTTGGTGAGCATGGGGGTGACGTCGAGCTTCATTTTCTTCAAGGTTTTGGTGAAGAGGACGTTGAGCCCGCTTCCACCGTCGATGAGCACCTTGTTGAGCTTGGAGCCCGCCACCGTTGGCTTCGGGACGAGGGGGAACCGTCCCGGTTCGGAGAAGCCGGTCCATTGGTCCGCGCGGGAGAAGGTGATGGGTACCTCCGACCACCTGAGAGGGGTCGGGACCGCCGGCTCAATGGACATCACTTCACGATGGGTAGCCTTCGCTCTCGCCTCGCGCGGTCCGCCGAAGAGGACGTTGACGGTCTTCTCGGGTTCTTGGAAGTCGTTGTTGTCGCCGTCCTTCTTCTTGCCCTTTTGGTCGTGAGGATGCGGTGGCTCCGGGGTATCCTTGAGTGCATGCCTGAGTTGGTAGCACTGCTCGGTAGTGTGGTTGCCGTTTGGATGCCACGGGCACTTCTCCTTCAACAGGTCTTTGAAACCGCCAGAGTTCTTCTTCGAGTTCCCTTTCACAGGGCGCTGGATAGCCGCGACGGTGTTGTCTGGCTTGCGCTTGCGGTTGGGACCCGAGTAGTAGTAGTAGTAGTAGTTGTTGTTGTTGTTGCGGCCGCCTTGGTTTGCATTGCCGCCGCTGCCGCCGCCGCCCGGTTCCGCTTGGACTTGCCGCGGATGGCGTCGTACTTGGCGTTGGCCTTGTCCTCTTCATCCGCCCAGGACGTGATCATTTCCTTGAGGTGGGGGATGGACTCGGGGCGGCGACGACCGAAGTCCTCGAAGGTGCGGCGATGGTAGAGGCCGTCTCCGGAAGAGGTCGATGACCTCCTTGTCGGTGACGTCGACGACGGTAGCGCGCTTGTCGAAAAAGCGGCGCATGTACTTGCGAGGGTCTCGCCCTCGTTCTCGCTTGATCATGGCCGTGTCCATGCGAGTACCCGAACGGCCCATGGCGCCCGCGAAGTTGCTCGTGAACTCGCTCCTTGAGCCGGTCCCACTTGTCGATCGAGTGCTTGTCGAGCGACTCGAGCCAAGTGAGTGGTGCTTGGTCCGGACGAAGGGGAAGTAGAGGCATTTGGTGTCGCCGTTGCCGCCGCCGTTCTCGATGGAGAGGGCGTAGCATCGGAGCCACCGGATAGGATCCGCTTCGCGTCGTACTTGGTGATCCCCAAAGGTTTGAACTTGTCGGGGAGGAGCAAAGGTTGCGAAGTCGACGTGAGAAGGCGGGGAAGCCGTCGCCCTCGGCGGCGGTGGTCGACTTCTTCCGCCGCGGCCTCCTCAATCTTCTCGGCGAGCGTCGTACCCGCCGTGCGAGGCGCCGGAGGCATGGGCGTCGTCGCGTGGCCTCGGCCGCCGCGACCGCCGCCGCCTCCGGCCTCTCCTATTGGCCCCATGGTTGGAGCCGCCGCCGCGGCCGCCGCCGCCGTCAGGGTCGTTGCCGCCGCCACCGGCCAGAACGCGGTGGGGAACAACTTCTCGGTTGCCTTGGTCTTGCTGTGAAAGCCCGCCGGCGTTGGAGCGGCGGCGGTTTGGCTCGGCTGGAAGGTCAGCTCGAGTACGGTTGGGACCAGCGTTGGCGCTGCGACTAGTAGCTTTGTTGTCGCGGGGTTTAGCGGGAGGAGGTTGGTTGACTCTGTTGTCGACCCGCATGAAGTAGGCCTCTTCAGCGAGCTTGGCGATGACCTCTCCAGCGCGTATGCCCTGAGCCTGGCGTGCGATCGTTGTGATCGACATGAGGCACTGCTCAGGGGTGGTGTGTACTCTGCTCTCGACCGCCTCGAGAGCTTCCGCAAGGTTGCGGATGAGGAGGTTGTGTGACGCCTCAGTTTTCTAATTACCGTCATTAACGCTAATGACCAGGTCAACCGGTCCAACCCCGGTCAAACACCGGTCAAACCTAGGTCAACCTGGGCCGTCACCCGAAAACCTCGCCATTGAACCCTATTGGACCCCTTGACCGAGACTACACACCCGTAGTCAACCCGTGGTCAAAGACACGGTCAAACCCCGCTTAACCGTTGACGTCAGCGAATGTCGTCCGGAACTTTTGTCGCGTTCTCCAAAATCCACCTAAACACTTCAAAATCTACCTTTATGAAAGTTGTCCGTCTTGTTGAGGGACACAACTTTCGTGTAGATTGGCATTTCAAATTTTGAGTGGAAATTAGCGAAAAACTTGGTCAACCGCCAGTACCTCCTGTTTTCCAGGACAGGCTGACATTCCAAGTTGGCACGACGTTCCTGCAAAATCCATTGAGAAAAACACCCTAGAGACTTTACGAAAGTTGTAGAGGGTAGTTAGAGCTACAACTTTCCTGTTGACCACTTTGTGCACTTCTATTCGAATTTTTGGA
The DNA here is from genome assembly GCA_947561735.1 of Cenchrus americanus. Classification (NCBI taxonomy): domain Eukaryota; kingdom Viridiplantae; phylum Streptophyta; class Magnoliopsida; order Poales; family Poaceae; genus Cenchrus; species Cenchrus americanus. Next base: position 251,077,806 of record OX387239.1, on the reverse strand, counting down.
GAAAAACCCAACCGAAGATGCGTTGACCGGCTGGAATGCTGCATGGCTGCGCTCTGGAGCGCCGCCGGCGCACCGGGCGTTCCTGGCCTGGTTGCGCTGCGCGCCACGCGCCGGTCGCTGTGCCGCCTCAGCGTCCGTGTAGGACCGTGCCCTACCTCGAGCCGCGGGCCGCCTGTCCCCTTTGCGCCGGACGTCCTTGGAACGCGGGCCGTCGCCTCGGAGCGGGCGTCGCGCCGTACTGCGACCGCTCGCGCACACCGGTCCGTCGTCCGCCCCCGTGACAGGCGCGCCTGCCAAGGCTCCGTGCACACCCCGAGGCAGCCAGCCCACCCCCCAGCACCAGCCAAGCTCGCCCTTAAAGGTCGCGCCCCGACCACCGCGGACGCCGAAGCGCGACGCCGCCCGCCGCAGCTACTTCGTGCCCACGGTTGTTTTTCCCCAGTCTCCAGCGCCCTAACCTTGCCTCCCTACTCCACTGAAGCCGCACCGTGCCGCCCCCCTTGCTGCCCCGGCCGCGAGCTCGCCGGAGGCGCGCTCCAGGCGGACGCCGCACGGTGGTGCCGCGGAGCACCCACGCCGGCAGCCCCTATCCTCCAATTGAGCCCCAAACCGGACCCTTAGGACCCCTAGACCGCTCCCCTACCCTCCCCGGCCGGACTCCGGCGAGGCTTCGCCGGAATTTCACCGGAACCGCCGCTGCCCGGCCGCCAGGGACTACATTGCAAAGAAGAAAATCTTCTCAGGGTCCCTGCTGCAAAAGCGCATCTCCAATAGGAAAAGTGAGTTGGCTGGTTTTTGTAAATTGCGTAGAAAATCACAGAAAATTCAGAAAAATGCAAGACCAATTTTGTTGGATTCCTGGTGAATTATACTACAACTTTTGTTATTCTATACTGAGCTAATTCATTATAGTTTTTGCATGAAAAATACAAATGTGAAAACCCTAGATCTGCAATATCTCAAAAACTATAAATCCTATGTAGCTAATTTTTGGATATGTTGTGTGATAGGTCATGACTAGCTCCTATGCCAAAAATTGCACAAAGTTATAAAGTAAAGCTTTTTATAAAAATGTTTTTCTATTTCAGACAGATCTGCATAAGTGATTTTTCGTGTTAAATATATTTATTTTTTTGACCCCAACTTGTGCACACTGTCTTGTAGTACCAAAATACACATTTTGTGAATTAATCATGATTTTTGGATTAACATAAATAATTATTCTTGAATTATGCATGTTTTCCTTTGTAAATTAATAAACCAAGTTCAGTAGAGATTCCATGTAAACATGCTGTCTTTTTAGACTTGTTTAGGACCAGAGAGCATGCACAAGAAAGTTTGGATCATTTTGAGGCCTAATTATTTTTATGTGCATTTAAAATGGAATCACTAGCTAGTCTTTGTTATTTTCAATAATAATTAATTTCCTAGCATCCAACACTTGCATGTGGGTCCAATGGACCAGTATAGGTGCTAGTAGGCTTAAGATACACTCCTTTAATTTTTGGTAATTTAATTGCTTAATAAAAAGCTTAAAAGCCCTTTTAATATTAAAGGGAAATTAAATAAAGAAAATCCTTAATTTAATTCTTTTTCCTTTTTGAAAGTATTATTTAATACAATTAAAAGGTAATTAATTATCATCACTAATAAGAAAGTAATTCTTAAATAAAAATATTAATTACACCTTTATTGGAGCAGATAAAAGGAAATGAAGCTTTCACATGAAATGATAAGTATAATAAGAACCTGTATTCAAATGTTTAATAAAGATTTGCATATTGTTCCTTTTTGGAAGAGTATGCTAAATGTATTCTTATCTAGGTGAATGTGTCCAACTAATGCACCCTGTGGTTGTCATTTATTGTCTATGTTTAATAAAAATAAAATCATCAACTAAATCTTGCACTTGCATCCTCGTGTAGATCTCCCGAACGGTAGCTGTACGCGTGTGCCGGTCAGAGGAGACGGAGGAGCTGACGGAGACGTGCACCACGTCGTTGTAGAGCAAGACCTGGACCAAGTCCAGAAGGGCCCAAGGCTAACCTTGCCATCGAAGGCAAGCCCCGGATCATTAACCCATCTTTTAAAATTTTGCAATTATGTTTGCTACGATTGTGCATTTACGTTTCAGGAGTTGAATTGAAACCCTAGATGCATGATCCCTAGGTACCTATGCTCTATCACTAGTATGCTAGGTCGATAGCTGCTATGCTACAGGACCGATAGAAGTCGAGTGATGTTCGTCACTCGCGAGATTAGGTTCCTATATAGGAATCATAAGATATCCTTAAATGGATTGCTCATGTGGTAAGAGCATGGGATTTGGGCTCCGGTCCAATGGCTTTCGTGGGCTAAGCTTTTGAACGTACTAAGCATATGCCGGGTATGGGACCGGTAAGCCTAGTACCCGATTGACGCGGTAAGGGAACCTTTCCCTACTAAACCTGGGGTACTTGTGTCCCCCCCGCCTTGCAACAAAGGTGGTACCCGAGTGAGTCCGGACGTTCGTGTGGGAGCGATCCGGTAAACCTTGTACCAAGGAATGTAGGTTCCGCTCCCAAGCCGAAGATCGACGGGAACGGCCCGGGAAAGTTGTCCTTGCGGGGGCGACCTACCGTGTGTTTGGGTTTACCTTGCAAGGTTTAAATCAATCGATTGTCGGCCTCTCACCGTTATCCGAGACTGCTTAATCAACTGGCCATGATATCCCATAATGATGGAACTCGAGGAATATTGTTGTATGAATTAATTGCTTGTTCAATTCTTGATTGAATTAGCTGGCACACTTAGAAATGGTAATCAACTAGAACTTGCGCTAAAATTTTGAAAGTAAGGATCTACCCTTAGTAGCTGTTTAGCAAAAGAAACTCCACCGGCCAAAAGCCTTTCATGTCTAGAGTTTGGTGATGTAGTTATCACCCGACGGTTAAGTCTTGCTGAGTATTAGTATACTCAGCCTTGCTTTAAAACTCGTTGATTGCGGTGTGATTGACCTGGGATGGGTGACGACAAGTAAGGACATCACGGATGGCCTCCCGTGATGTTCACCGTTGCGCTAGTTTAAATTATTTCCGCTGTATTTTCGAACTCTGAAACTTTACTCCATGTCGTGAGCAATGGTTTGTAATAAATTATGTTAACTCGTGTTGTACTCTGGACTCACCTTCGTGTGAGTTTTAATGCATGTGTCGATCCTCTGTTCGATGTACAAGTGATTTACCGGCGTTAACCCGCAACTAACGACAGGATGATACTTTACTATTGCTTAATGGCCAAAGTGGATCGGTCTTAGGCGATAGTACGGTATTTTCCCGGGCGGGTTGTCACAAATTGGTATCGTAGCGACCGCATGCACCGTAGTTTAATTAACAACTCTAATCACATGATTTTCGAATAAAACTTGCCAAGATTGGTTGTGTTTACAAAATGCGTTGGTCCGTTAAGGATAATCTAGACCGAGAGGCCCTAGAGGGAATTTTTTGGTTCTTTCAGGTGGCTTATTAATCTATGGTTTATTTTTGCTAACTCCCAGCACATTACTTTATGTCAGACTTACTTTCCTGCACAACCAAACTAGGAGCCACGTGTTTTATACGTGTGCTGTTCCGCATCACGGGAATTGCGAGGGGTGATGGAGTGATCCATTCAACGGATCCCATCTTCGCGTCTGTTTATGAGTTGTGTGTCGCCACGTGTTTCATACGTGTGTATTCCGCATGTCGCACATGCGAGGCAAGGATACACTCCATTCGAACGGAGGGTGTCCGAGGTTGGACGCTGTCCATGCAGCGGCTTAACGCATGGGTGCCGTTTCTATAGTGAACGGTAATGTATGTGGACGCTTTCATGAGTGCTGGCATGAAAGGTTCATTGTGTTCTGTGATCTTCTGCAGGTACACTAACCACGTTCGTAAGTCGCTAAACGAGTACCGATAGTCTCGACTAGTTATTATAGGGAGAGACGTAATTGTTGCCTTGCCACCGGCACTAACTCCGATTTTGGTTTAATTGCTTAGTGAGGACGAATAGGTCGTTCTTGCATCATGATAAAAACCTGCTGAATAATAAAAGGGTCATATGTGTGGTTTTCCTTAAGTAATAATCTAATAACAACAATAACAACCTCTAAACCGAATTAAAAGTGTTGTTGAACCGTTTAGTCGACCCTGTTGTCGTGACCTCTTCTTAGACCTTCCTGCAGAGTCCGTAATAGTGATCTACACCCAAGTGCTCCCAATCTATCCAGATCTTTGTCGAGAAGTATTTGCACGATCATAGGTTTTCAAATCTCAAGCTTTGCTCAAATAGTAAACCTAGATCTTGTCGTCTTTCCGGAACACGTCACTCCGAATCTTGCACCTTTGCACCTTGTTCGTGACTCACCTAGCCTAACCCTTGACTATCAAGTTTGGTCTCATAAACCTACCGAGTTGCCGGAAAATTTTGAACATTTCGGAAACTTTGGTTTCGGAATGTTGGAAATTGTCAATTCGATGCAGTGCAACTGTCTCGAGTCTAGCTATTTGGTCAATTTGAGTTTTCGTCGTACATGTTCTACTTGTTGAACAAGCTTACGAATGTGTAACTTATGAAAACTCGAATTTTTCAGATGGTGGGCTCGACACTCAGCACTCCGAATGGTTTCGGTGATCCTAGTGGCCGCAACCAGCCGCCACCATCACCAGACCCGATAATAGTGGCTACTCAAACCGAGATGATGCGCCAAATTCTTCTATATCTACAGCAGCAATCCCAGCAGCAGCAGCCCCACGGGAATCAGATTAATGCCCAAGGTCAAGTAACCGAGTACAAGCACTTTTTGGATATGAATCCTCCGCAGTTCAATGGGACAAAAGAACCCTTGGATGCTGATGCCTGGATTCGAGCCATTGAAGCTATGTTTGCAGTGTTTACCTTGCCATGTTCAGAAGGACGCAAGGCTAAATTCGCGGCATTGCAGCTTCGTGGTTCTGCTTTAATGTGGTGGGAACACTACAAATCCATGCAACCACCGGAGTATGAAATCTCTTGGGAAGAATTCAAAAAGGCTTTCAGAGATCATCACCTTCCTAAAGCACTTACTGATAGGAAAATGAGAGAGTTATTGGCTCTCAAGCAAGGGTCAGACACAGTGTACCAATACGCGCAGAAGTTTAATAACCTCTGCCAGTATGGAGGGTATCACGTGGATACCGACACGAAGAAGATGGAGCTTTTTCGTGAAGGTCTGAATAGTAAATTGGCTGAATGGCTGAACCTGGTAAAATTTGACAGCTACTCCATGCTAGTGAATAAGGCTATCTCCCAAGAAGATGCCATGAAGAGAGCCCAAGCCGAGAAGAAAAGAAAGGCTGACTCCATGCCCAATAATGCACAGCATTGCAAGATACGCATCATGGGGAAGACCTTCCCAGACTTCCAGCAGGCTTCACAGTCGGAAAAGTTAGTGGCTAAGTTGTCCCAGGATCGGACTCAAGAAAACCTTCACCTTCCCAACACTCAACAGCCGACTCCCAAGCCTACTGTACCTAGTCCTAATGGCAACAATGAGCGTTGTTGTTTCAAGTGTGGTGAACCAGGACACTTCGCTAGGACATGCCTGCAACCGTTCCAGACCAACAGACGGCACCGGCTAACTCAGCCTAATCAGAGACAAGTTTCCAAACCCATCAAGAAGGGCAAGAAGAAGAGTGCTCAAGTCAGGGAGGGCAGACTCAGCTTCACTTCTGTGGGTGATATTCCAGAAGGAGCACCAGTAATGCTGGGCACATTCTCTATTCGAGGCAAACCCATCCGTGTGTTGTTTGATTCTGGCGCTACCCATAGCTTCATGAATGCTAAGACGTTGAGCAAAGTAGGACTGAACTCCTGCAACACCAAAGACTCTTTTACAATCAAAACAGCAGGAGGGAACATCTCTTCCGAGTTGGTGACCAGGGGAGTACTCTTGGAATTAGGAAGCAAAACAATTGACACAGACCTTATCATTTTGGGATTAGGAGGTATTGGTGTCATTCTAGGAATGGACTGGATGAACCGACATAAGGTAGTACTGGATATTTCAGAGAGAGTGGTAGAGATCAACTCACCAATTGTTGGAGCCACGACTCTATACCTACCTTTCAAAGATGATGTGAATCCTCGTTCTTATGTGGCAATCACTTCTCAGCTGGAAGAAATTCCAGTGGTTCGAGAGTTTGCGGATGTTTTTCCCGATGAATTGCCGGGTATGCCACCCGACCGAGATGTTGAGTTTGTCATCGAACTTCAACCGGGCACAGCCCCCGTCCTCAAGAGACCTTACCGTATGCCACCCAAGGAATTAGCAGAATTGAAGACCCAACTTCAAGAGTTGCTAGATAAGGGTTATATTCGCCCAAGCTCTTCACCTTGGGGTTGCCCAGCTTTATTTGTGAAGAAGAAAGATGGTAGCTTGAGGTTATGTGTGGATTACCGACCTCTCAATGCGGTAACAATCAAGAACAAGTACCCACTACCCCGCATCGATGTTCTCGTTTGATCGGTTGGCCGGAGCCAAAGTTTTCTCCAAGATTGATCTTCGGTCGGGTATCATCAAATAAAGATCGAGTGCCGTGTGATATTCCCAAGACAGCCTTTCTCCACCCGATATGGTCTTTATGAGTATTTGGTAATGTCCTTTGGTCTTACCAATGCACCTGCTTATTTCATGTATCTCATGAATTCTGTATTCATGACGGAGCTAGACAAGTTTGTGGTGGTATTCATTGATGATATCTTAATATATTCCAAGAATGAAGGAGAACATGCAGAACATCTCCGAATTGTTTTGCAACGTTTGCGAGATCACAAGCTTTATGCCAAGTTCTCCAAATGTGAATTTTGGTTGGATAGTGTGAAATTTTTGGGGCACACTATTTCCAAGGAAGGCATATCTGTGGATCCCAGCAAAGTACAAGAGGTTATGGATTGGAAACCACCCAAGACCGTCCATCAAATCCGAAGTTTTCTGGGTTTAGCAGGCTATTATTGTCGTTTCATTCCGGATTTCTCCAGGATCGCTAAACCTATGAAGGAACTATTAAAGAAGGGAGTTAAGTTTTTGTGGAGCAAAGATTGTGAAAAGGCTTTCCACACATTGAGGCAACATCTGACTACAGCCCCAGTGCTAGTGCAGCCGGATAATTCTAAACCGTTTGAAGTCTTTTGTGATGCTTCGGGCACTGGTCTCGGTTGTGTTCTTATGCAAGAAAATCGAGTCATTGCCTATGCCTCACGATCGCTTCGACCCCATGAAGTGAATTACCCGACCCATGATCTTGAGTTAGCAGCGGTTGTTCATGCTCTCAAGATTTGGAGGCATTATCTTATGGGAAACCGTTGTAATATCTTCACCGATCACAAGGGTCTCAAGTATATCTTCACCCAATCAGAATTGAATATGAGGCAAAGAAGATGGTTGGAATTGATAAAGGATTATGATCTAGAAGTACACTATCATCCCGGAAAAGCCAATGTGGTTGCAGATGCGCTTAGCCGCAAGGCTCACTGCAACTGCTTAACCGTGGAGTCATATAGTGAGACTTTGTGTGAAGACTTGCGGAAGCTCCGATTGGAAATTGTGGAGCAAGGAAGCTTGAATGCTATCTCAGCTGAGTCCAATCTATATGACAGAATCGTTTTGGCTCAACTCAATGATGGAGGTGTCCAATTAATAAAACAGAAATTAGCGGAAGGAGACCCCAAATATAGTTGTTTCCATAAGGATGCAAAAGATGTGGTGTGGTTTGAGCAACGTCTCGTAGTTCCTGTTGATCCCGAACTCCGAAAGGAAATTTTCGACGAAGCTCATCTTTCTAAATTCTCTATTCACCCCGGAAGCACCAAAATGTATCAGGATTTGAAGAAAAACTTTTGGTGGTCAAACATGAAGGTAGACATAGCCAAATATGTGGCAGAGTGTGATACTTGTCATCGAGTTAAAGCAAGCCATTTGAAGTCAGCCGGTGTACTTCAACCGTTGACTATACCTTTGTGGAAGTGGGATGACATCAGTATGGATTTCATTGTGGGTTTACCCCTGACTGCCAGAAAGAAGGATTCCATCTGGGTTATAGTGGACCGATTGACCAAGACTGCTCATTTCATCGCAGTGCACACCACTTACTCTGTCCAAGATTATGCAGAACTCTATATCGATCAAATTGTGCGCCTGCACGGGATTCCCAAGACCATTGTTTCTGATCGAGGTACTCAATTTGTGGCTCGTTTTTGGGAACGATTGCATGAATCTTTGGGAACCAAGTTGATTCGTAGTTCAAGTTATCATCCTCAGACCGATGGTCAGACCGAGCGAGTCAATCAAATTGTGGAAGACATGCTGAGAGCGAGCATCATGCATTTTGATAAGAGTTGGGACAAGTGTCTATCTTTGGCAGAATTCTCCTATAACAATAGTTATCAAGCTAGTTTGAAGATGGCACCATTTGAAGCTCTTTATGGACGAAGATGCCGAACTCCTTTGAATTGGTCGAAGCCGGAGAGCGAACGCTCTTTGGTCCAGATTTAGTTAAAGACGCAGAAGAGAAGGTGGAAGTGATCAGAGAAAACTTGAAGTTAGCTCAAATGAGACAAAAGAGTTACCATGACAAAGGGACAGCACCCCGACACTATGCAGTGGGAGATTACGTATACCTCAAGGTTTCTCCGACCAAGGGTGTACAGAGGTTTGGCGTCAAAGGGAAATTAGCCCCACGGTATATTGGCCCATACGAGATCATTGAGATATGTGGACCAGTCGCTTATCGTATCCGACTTCCGGATCGACTCTCGGCTGTGCACAATGTGTTTCATGTGACACAATTGAAGAAAGGTGTGAAAGTACCCGAGACAGAAGTGATCACGGAAGCAAACGCTTGGATCGAGCCGGATCTTTCAGTGGTAGAGCATCCGCTGAGAGTGCTAGATCAAAAAGAGAGACAAACTAGAAGACAGACCGTGAAGATGTACAAGATACAGTGGAGCCACCATACTGAAGAAGAAGCTACGTGGGAGACCGAGCACTTCCTCAACACCAAGTATCCGGGTTTTCTTCAATCACGGCGGTAAGAACCTTACCCCTACCTTTGTCTTTAATTTTCGAATCTCGGGTCGAGATTCCTTTTAAGGGGGGTAGGCTGTGACGCCCCAGTTTTCTAATTACCGTCATTAACGCAAATGACCAGGTCAACCGGTCCAACCCCGGTCAAACACCGGTCAAACCTAGGTCAACCTGAGCCGTCACCCGAAAACCTCGCCATTGAACCCTATTGGACCCCTTGACCGAGACTACACACACCCGTAGTCAACCCGTGGTCAAAGACACGGTCAAACCCCGCTTAACCGTTGACGTCAGCGAATGTCGTCCGGAACTTTTGCCGCGTTCTCCAAAATCCACCTAAACACTTCAAAATCTACCTTTATGAAAGTTGTCCGTCTTGTTGAGGGACACAACTTTCGTGTAGATTGGCATTTCAAATTTTGAGTGGAAATTAGCGAAAAACTTGGTCAACCGCCAGTACCTCCTGTTTTCCAGGACAGGCTGACATTCCAAGTTGGCACGACGTTCCTGCAAAATCCATTGAGAAAAACACCCTAGAGCCTTTACGAAAGTTGTAGAGGGTAGTTAGAGCTACAACTTTCCTGTTGACTACTTTGTGCACTTCTATTCGAATTTTTGGAGAAAAACCCAACCGAAGATGCGTTGACCGGCTGGAATGCTGCATGGCTGCGCTCTGGAGCGCCGCCGGCGCACCGGGCGTTCCTGGCCTGGTTGCGCTGCGCGCCACGCGCCGGTCGCTGTGCCGCCTCGGCGTCCGTGTAGGACCGTGCCCTACCTCGAGCCGCGGGCCGCCTGTCCCCTTTGCGCCGGACGTCCTTGGAACGCGGGCCGTCGCCTCGGAGCGGGCGTCGCGCCGTACTGCGACCGCTCGCGCACACCGGTCCGTCGTCCGCCCCCGTGACAGGCGCGCCTGCCAAGGCTCCGTGCACACCCCGAGGCAGCCAGCCCACCCCCCAGCACCAGCCAAGCTCGCCCTTAAAGGTCGCGCCCCGACCACCGCGGACGCCGAAGCGCGACGCCGCCCGCCGCAGCTACTTCGTGCCCACGGTTGTTTTTCCCCAGTCTCCAGCGCCCTAACCTTGCCTCCCTACTCCACTGAAGCCGCACCGTGCCGCCCCCCATGCTGCCCCGGCCGCGAGCTCGCCGGAGGCGCGCTCCAGGCGGACGCCGCACGGTGGTGCCGCGGAGCACCCACGCCGGCAGCCCCTATCCTCCAATTGAGCCCCAAACCAGACCCTTAGGACCCCTAGACCGCTCCCCTACCCTCCCCGGCCGGACTCCGGCGAGGCTTCGCCGGAATTTCACCGGAACCGCCGCTGCCCGGCCGCCAGGGACTACATTGCAAAGAAGAAAATCTTCTCAGGGTCCCTGCTGCAAAAGCGCATCTCCAATAGGAAAAGTGAGTTGGCTGGTTTTTGTAAATTGCGTAGAAAATCACAGAAAATTCAGAAAAATGCAAGACCAATTTTGTTGGATTCCTGGTGAATTATACTACAACTTTTGTTATTCTATACTGAGCTAATTCATTATAGTTTTTGCATGAAAAATACAAATGTAAAAACCCTAGATCTGCAATATCTCAAAAACTATAAATCCTATGTAGCTAATTTTTGGATATGTTGTGTGTTAGGTCATGACTAGCTCCTATGCCAAAAATTGCACAAAGTTATAAAGTAAAGCTTTTTATAAAAATATTTTTCTATTTCAGACAGATCTGCATAAGTGATTTTTCGTGTTAAATATATTTATTTTTTTGACCCCAACTTGTGCACACTGTCTTGTAGTACCAAAATACACATCTTGTGAATTAATCATGATTTTTGGATTAACATAAATAATTATTCTTGAATTATGCATGTTTTCCTTTGTAAATTAATAAACCAAGTTCAGTAGAGATTCCATGTAAACATGCTGTCTTTTTAGACTTGTTTAGGACCAGAGAGCATGCACAAGAAAGTTTGGATCATTTTGAGGCCTAATTATTTTTATGTGCATTTAAAATGGAATCACTAGCTAGTCTTTGTTATTTTCAATAATAATTAATTTCCTAGCATCCAACACTTGCATGTGGGTCCAATGGACCAGTATAGGTGCTAGTAGGCTTAAGATACACTCCTTTAATTTTTGGTAATTTAATTGCTTAATAAAAAGCTTAAAAGCCCTTTTAATATTAAAGGGAAATTAAATAAAGAAAATCCTTAATTTAATTCTTTTTCCTTTTTGAAAGTATTATTTAATACAATTAAAAGGTAATTAATTATCATCACTAATAAGAAAGTAATTCTTAAATAAAAATATTAATTACACCTTTATTGGAGCAGATAAAAGGAAATGAAGCTTTCACATGAAATGATAAGTATAATAAGAACTCGTATTCAAATGTTTAATAAAGATTTGCATATTGTTCCTTTTTGGAAGAGTATGCTAAATGTATTCTTATCTAGGTGAATGTGTCCAACTAATGCACCCTGTGGTTGTCATTTATTGTCTATGTTTAATAAAAATAAAATCATCAACTAAATCTTGCACTTGCATCCTCGTGTAGATCTCCCGAACGGTAGCTGTACGCGTGTGCCGGTCAGAGGAGACGGAGGAGCTGACGGAGACGTGCACCACGTCGTTGTAGAGCAAGACCTGGACCAAGTCTAGAAGGGCCCAAGGCTAACCTTGCCATCGAAGGCAAGCCCCGGATCATTAACCCATCTTTTAAAATTTTGCAATTATGTTTGCTACGATTGTGCATTTACGTTTCAGGAGTTGAATTGAAACCCTAGATGCATGATCCCTAGGTACCTATGCTCTATCACTAGTATGCTAGGTCGATAGCTGCTATGCTACAGGACCGATAGAAGTCGAGTGATGTTCGTCACTCGCGAGATTAGGTTCCTAGATAGGAATCATAAGATATCCTTAAATGGATTGCTCATGTGGTAAGAGCATGGGATTTGGGCTCCGGTCCAGTGGCTTTTGTGGGCTAAGCTTTTGAACGTACTAAGCATATGCGGGTATGGGACCGGTAAGCCTAGTACCCGATTGACGCGGTAAGGGAACCTTTCCCTACTAAACCTGGGGTACTTGTGTCCCCCCCCGCCCTTGCAACAAAGGTGGTACCCGAGTGAGTCCGGACGTTCGTGTGGGAGCGATCCGGTAAACCTTGTACCAAGGAATGTAGGTTCCGCTCCCAAGCCGAAGATCGACGGGAACGGCCCGGGAAAGTTGTCCTTGCGGGGGCGACCTACCGTGTGTTTGGGTTTACCTTGCAAGGTTTAAATCAATCGATTGTCGGCCTCTCACCGTTATCCGAGACTGCTTAATCAACTGGCCATGATATCCCATAATGATGGAACTCGAGGAATATTGTTGTATGAATTAATTGCTTGTTCAATTCTTGATTGAATTAGCTGGCACACTTAGAAATGGTAATCAACTAGAACTTGCGCTAAAATTTTGAAAGTAAGGATCTACCCTTAGTAGCTGTTTAGCAAAAGAAACTCCACCGGCCAAAAGCCTTTCATGTCTAGAGTTTGGTGATGTAGTTATCACCCGACGGTTAAGTCTTGCTGAGTATTAGTATACTCAGCCTTGCTTTAAAACTGTTGATTGCAGGTGTGATTGACCGGATGGGTGACGACAAGTAAGGACATCACGGATGGCCTCATGTGATGTTCACCGTTGCGCTAGTTTAAATTATTTCCGCTGTATTTTCGAACTCTGAAACTTTACTCCATGTCGTGAGCAATGGTTTGTAATAAATTATGTTAACTCGTGTTGTACTCTGGACTCACCTTCGTGTGAGTTTTAATGCATGTGTCGATCCTCTGTTCGATGTACAAGTGATTTACCGGGCGTTAACCCGGCAACTAACGACAGGATGATACTTTACTATTGCTTAATGGCCAAAGTGGATCGGTCTTAGGCGATAGTACGGTATTTTCCTGGGCGGGTTGTCACAGCTGGTATCAGAGCGACTGCATGCACCAGAGTTTAATTAACAACTCTAATCACATGATTTTCGAATAAAACTTGCCAAGATTGGTTGTGTTTACAAAATGCGTTGGTCCGTTAAGGATAATCTAGACCGAGAGGCCCTAGAGGGAATTTTTTGGTTCTTTCAGGTGGCTTATTAATCTATGGTTTATTTTTGCTAACTCCCAGCACATTACTTTATGTCAGACTTACTTTCCTGCACAACCAAACTCCGCACTGCCGCTCCTCCTCTCCAGCTGCTCTATTCACCTCCGCGGCGCCCTCCTGCATCGTCTCTGATGAGTTTCGAGCTCGTTGTTGGCGATCCTCCCCTCCCCCGCGCTAAGAGCGAGGTTAATAGCAACGCCGACTGCCGGCTGGGATGGATGCAATGATGATGTTGGACCCGACTTGTTTGGCCAATTGCAGCAGACACAGAGCCTCTCCGCCGGCTTCAGCAGGCGAAGAGCGAGACGCCCACCTCCCTCTCTCTCTCTCTCTCGGTGTTTTAGACGGCAACCTACTACGGGAGTACCCGAAGTAGATGATTGTGACTCGCCGAGATCGGTAACTCGAAGGAAGAGACACGTGGCACACGATTTAGACGAGTTCGGGCCGCGAGGTGCGTAATACCCTACGTCCCGTATGCCGCGTAGCTCGGATTGATAGGGCACGATTACAAGATGGTGCAATGGTGCGCCGTGAGTTGTATGAGAGGAGATTGGATGCCGAGAGATCGGTCCCTCGCCTCGCCTTATATAGTCGGGAGGCGGTGGTTACAAGTCGGAGTAGGGAGAGAGTACTAGTCGAGTACGTCTAGGAGTCCTCTATACAGTGCGGAACATGTACAGCTCCCTAACCGAGTACTACTCCTGTGTAGTCCTTGTGCTCCACGCCTTCAGGTGCCGTGTAGCGCAAGCCGGGTAGTCCCAGGGGCCCACCGAGTAGTCGGTCCTGGTACCCACCGAGGTAGTGGGCCCAGGGAGGTCCATACGACACTCTCCATCCACGTAGACTCTCAGCCGGCTCTACGCCACCCATAATACTTGCTCTAACCCGACGGCTCCTCCGACCCCACCCCATCCACCTTTCCCTCTGGCGACTGCCGCGTTGTTTGCCCTCCATCCACCATCCCTGCCCCCTAAGTCGTCGAATCTCCCCCAACCCCAATCCAGCTCTGTCGGGAGGAACTACCCTCCAAACACCCCCCCTCATTCTAGACCCACCAGTTGTCAAACCGCCGCCCCTGCCGGCGGCCCCCACCCTCTTCCATGGTTGCCGATGATTAGAGCTTCCGGCAACCCCAACCAGAACCCTGACCTCCGCACACGACGAAGGAGCAGAGGCAGCAGCGATGATGACGTAGAGAAGGAGAGGAGCAGCGGCACGGGAGCACCTCGAGGGGTGCGGGAGGATAAAGATGACCCGACATGTGGGTCTCACTCCCACCCACCTGTCAATGACAGGTGGAACCCACACCTGCGTGGTGATTTTCCCCTATGTCGCCGAAGCACCAAGACACCGGGCCGGCCAGCAGCGGGCGCCAGTAGACACGAACAGACGAACTGGTTATCGACACGTCAGGCTACGGATGTTCCGGCCGTACGACACAAACGAGATGCGGCAGAGAATTGACGGACCGAGATCAGAAAAAAGTTGTTTGTCAGCTGCCGTGCAACTGTCCATGTAATCCAGTGCGGTCACATCAGCCTTCGTTTCTGACATGAACACACCCGTGGAATCAATCCAGGCATCGGTGTCGACCGGCTGGCCTATCGGCCCGCCTTGCCTTGCAACTTGCAAGAAGTGTCAACCCGATACCTCACCTTTTACATATATATATTTATAATAACAACTTCGTAAAAACTTTTGTATACTACTGAAACATAGTCAATTTTATCCCATCAGCCTTTTAGTTGACACTTGCTTAAGTTTACTACTAGTTTGCAAGTAGTTCCTCCGTGCATTGCATCCACGCATGCATGATGCCTTTCATGCATGTGTTCACTTCATTGCACCCAACCAAAAGTTGATCGGTCACACAGCACACTGAATACATGCAGGAGGGTCAGAGTTGTGCACAAGAGAGGAGATCGAGAGGAGCTAGCTGCTTAATGCTGAAGAGAGCCTTTATCCCCAAGCAAAGAGCTCTGCTAGCTAGCAGGCACTAGCCAGCAGAAAAAGTCCGAGCGGCCCGGGGTCTCTATAGCAGCTGCAAGTAAAGAATATTTGTGCAGCACGTCCAAGGGTGCCAATCGAAAGCAACACGTCGAGAAAAAAAGCTTTGAGTAGAAAACAAAACGGTGATGGCCGAAAAGCTAGCTCTACTAGCTAGCATGGGATCCAGAGAGACCGTGACACGAAAAATAAAGCTTGCACCAATGGGCACGGCGAGGCGATGACTTGGTTGCTAATTAACCCAACAAAACATTTGCATCATGTATACTATTACCGTAAGCATTTGCACCACTATTATATATACAGTAGGAACATGCTCGTAGTGCATGCACCTTTCGCCAAACTTTTTCCCCACTTTTCACATCAACCGCCTCCCGAATTGGAGTCTGTTTGCGATCGACTTGTCAAAAAGCTTTATAGGGCTTGCACGGAGGACGACAACTTTGCCACGTTGGAGGCACCAATGGTCGCCGCCCCAATAATCAGTTGCCCCTTGGTTTAAGAATATATGTTAAGTTTGCATGCTTGGACCGCTTGGTAAAAAGAATTACTATTGACACGCACACACTACCACCAGGCACCAGCACACCACTCACGTTTGATGTTGTTTCTGAAGATTCCCACAATGCATGGCACGCAGCAGCTGAAATCTGACCATGAGTGTTTTGAGTGTTCCACTGAGCGAGCTAGCTTGCCATAGCTAGTTGTTGGCCTTTTCAGTCCAGGGAGTTGGATCCAACGGTGCGTTTAGTTTACCCTTTGTACGTGCTTGCCTTTTGCCTTTAGCACGTTCATCACTAACTTGCATCAGCTTTAATGTTTCGAGTCTAACATAACCCTTTTTTCCGTAAGTATCGTATCAGAGGTGGCCAGATGGTTTTCGCACGCACCGTCCTTTCTCCACAAGACAGATTGTAAGTTTCCACCTCTGATTACTTCTTTCTCTGAAACCGCTTCCTTTTGTTGTGTTGCGCAGTTTAGGCTTATTACTTCTTGTTTTTAATATACAAAATCAAATAATACGGTAGCTCTCCTACCTGATTCGATTCGTTCTAAAGAAATTATACCTCTGCAGCTCTTTTCACGAACTACTCATTCCTTTCCCATAGATCGACCACGTAAATTATATAATATTAAAAAGGATATTGCATACTTTAATCGGGGAGATTAGTTAAGGGTACCAATCAGACGCATGACGGTGACATCTCATTGTTTGATAGTAGGTACAGAACAAAACAAAACAAAGCAAAATTTCAAAAAGCCAATAATGAGATCTGTGTCACTGACTGACTCATTGACGCACATATCCAACGGGGACGACGCTAAGTCTTGTTGGAAATGAATCGGGAGATTAGTTAAGGGTACTGCTTTTGTTATTGCTAGAATAGAATATGCAGAGAGAATATAACAATCCGTATGTACTTGCTTGGGACTAGCTTCATCATCAGTACATAAAACACACTGCTGCCGCTTCTGTGAGAAGGGCGCCATTTTCATAAAACCGCTCTTGACCTAACATGGCCACCAATCAGGTTGCCCCATTGGGCCACTATGACTCGATCTGGTCCAGTCACCACTGCTCAAACAAATACTATACAATACATGTTCTGATTTGTAGGGATCATAACTGTTTAAAGGAGAAAAAAATATTACTGTGATGAAATTACTATGAAATGCAGGGTTTCACTGTCGTTTTCCCTTTGGAATTCTCGCCGGCAACCCAGCAGCTCGTGGTCGTGGCGGCCAAGGCCACCTTTGCCGCCTTGAGGCAGCAGTGCACCACACCACATGCATGAATCTTCCTCTGCTTTTGATTTTGCTTTTTTGCTCGGTTGGGAGATCGATCGAAACCGATGTGTGCCGAAGGCAACATGTACACGGACAGGCCAGGGCCAGGGCGGTGGTGGTGGTGGTGTTGGAGTGGGAGCTAGCAGCGACCGGAGCCAGTACAAAAACCCCTGAAGGTGACTTGGGTGGCCCGCGGCTGCCGAGTCGGATCCACGTCCAAGTGCGGCGCGGGCACGTCAGCCCCCACGACCACGGCGCCGACCATGCCCCCCCGGCCCGGCCGTGCCCTTCACGGCCTGCGTCGCCGCCGCCAGCTTTTGCATAAAGAGCGCATGCCCGCCCGGGGTGAGGGACAAATTTGCTCCTCTGCAAATCTCAATGTGTGTAGCTGGGTACCACTTCACCTACCAATAAAAGAAGAGGGACAAATAATAGTAGGGCACGCCATGTGTGATTGATATGGGCTATCACAGGGAGGAATGCATGACAATGTGAACACAAGAACAACACTAGTATCAAATGTACAAATTACAAATGCTGCAAACAATGGGAAATTGGGTTGAGCTATATATTTCCTTTCCACTTCTTTAAAAAAACGTTTTTAATGTTGATGTTCGTGCTAGCCAGACCAAGTGAAATTTCCACAACAACACGACAATCTGACTACTACGCGCCAAGGTAATTTGAGCGAAACGTCTTGTTCGTTAACATTGTAAACGTTATTGTAAAGCAAAAAATACATTGGAGGTAACGGTTCGGGGGTGCACGCGAAGAATATTGAAGCTGTTACCAAATTAGAGCGGACAAAGATGTACTCCGACCGGTATTAGTCACATGCCTACTATGTACTATACTAGTGAAAAAACGACCTCTCCAATTCAAATTCGAATTCTCAAAAAAAAAAAACATTCAAATTCATGTCTCCACTATAAATCCTACACATTATTAGATTGTTTGGATATCCGATTTCATCATCCAATTGTAAACGATATATTTGCTCGTGCATTTCTGAACAGTTTTAAATCAAAATATTTTCTTGCCCGCTCTCTTAATTTGCAAATATCGGAAATATGGAGGACCTTCTTTTTTTTTCAAGTAAAAGCGGTACACTACAAATATCCAGCGTTGGGCTGAAACAGCGCCAACTCAGCAAAGCTAAAAGAAAAGTTAGCTTTCCATGAGACGAGATGTTCGCCGCCAAGCAATGCCAATGCCTCCCTCCGCCGCCCCCCTATATAAACCCACCCACCCCATCTGGCCTCTGCCATTGCTCATTTCTCATTCCTCCCACACCCACTTGGCACTCCGCGCACTCATCACCTCGGCCTCCTTCTAGTTCGACGGCAGCGCGCGTCTGGCGATCAGGCTAGGGTTGCGCGGCGATCGAGCTCGGCATGGAGCAGAGGAACCTGCTGGTGTCGGCCCTGGGCGTCGGCGTCGGCGTGGGGCTGGGGCTCGCGTCCGCGAGGTGGGCGGCGCCGGCGCACGGCGAGGGAAGCGGCGCCGGCAGTGGCGCCGGCGCTGCGGAGGTGGAGGCGGAGCTGCGGCGGCTGGTCCTGGACGGCCGCGAGAGCGAGGTCTCCTTCGACGAGTTCCATAATTTCCACTACTACCTCAGGTAACGAAAGGTTTGGTTTTGGTTGGTGGGCTTCCAGGAAGATCCGATTGGCTGATGCCTAGTGCGATCCGACTTGGAAAGCTGGCATGAGGGCGATCGATTTGGGTTGTGCAGTGCTGGATGTCTTCTGAAATTTTATAGTTTCGCGCTCCACTGGTTCACTCTTCACCGGAGTGCCTCTTCTCGGCCTAGTAAATCGTTTGCGTACGCTTCGCGATATTTTTCTCGCCCCCAAACCACGGAACGATCAGGAACCGTGTTCTAGAGAAAGCGGAAGGGGTTGCTTGATTCGATCACACGATTTCTTCTAGAGCACTAAAACTTTTACTCTGTTCATTTGGGGACGAGATTTTCAGCCCCGTTCAGTTCTACGATACCACTGGCACGGACAGCGACTGAACTGCCACTGTGATTTTCTGCAGCGATCAGACCAAGGAGGTGCTCATCAGCGCGGCTTTCGTCCATCTGAGGAAAGCGGAATTGTCAAAGCACATCCGGAACCTCTCCGCTGCAAGCCGTGCCATACTGCTCTCTGGCCCAACAGGTTGGTCGCCCCAGGCGCTAAAATCCATTCGCTTCGAGAGCTGCTGCTCGGCTACGCTGTGTTTACTGATGGTGATCTTGTTGTTGACTGCTTCCTGTGCAGAGCCTTACCTGCAGTCGCTTGCTAAAGCTCTGTCCCACTACTTCAAGGCGCGGTTGCTAATTCTGGATGCTAACGACTTCTCTCTTCGGGTCAGTGGGAGCTGTTACTATAGTAATTTTGACTTGTAATTGCCAACTACCCTGCTGTTTCTCAACTCTCTGCTGCTGAATGTCTCTGCAGATCCAAAGCAAATACGGGGGCTCCAATAACATGGTGAGTCACAGTTCCAGAGATTTTTTATAAAATAATGCAGACAGTTCCTGAATCCTGAATTCCTACTAATCTGCCTTCAGAAAAGCACTTGCTACAGCTCTTTGTTTTTGTTTAAGAAAAGAGATCCAGCCACTCCAGCACAGTCGGTTATTTGAGTCAACTGGTAATAATGGGTTTGTTGCTTTTGCTCCTGCAGGTCCGTAATCAGTCAGTACCGGAGACCACATTCGGGAAGATGTCTGGTCTCATTGGATCTTTTATGGCATATCCTAAGAAAGATGAGCCTAGAGGTACCTAAGCATTTGATTCCCCTGTTTGATTCTTCTAAGGAGATGTTTAAACGCGAGTATGAAACTGCAGATTAGAACTGCAAGTATAGCGCAGTTGGACCTTAAAACCCCTTTTGGCTTGCCATCTTTTCCAATATTTCAAATGAATGAATTTATTCTCTCTCCTTTTTAATAGCAATTAATGAATTTATTCGTATCAAGCAACAATGTTGCTCAATTTTTTTAGATTCTGATTTGCTTTGGTTCTGTCGTGCAGAATCGTTGCATCGGCAGACAAGTAACACAGATTTAAGAGCAAGGTAATATACTATGAAACCTGAAATGATAGTAATAGATTTTGTCATGTAACTCATTCATCCTTTTTTTTCTTCAGAGGCTCTGATGGTTCTACCAGTACACCTTCACTCAGGAAAAATGCCTCTGTATCATCAGAAATGAACGATCTTGCCTCACAATGTTCAGGACATTCAGGTGATTTTTTTTTTGTCATTTATCTCTTTTTTCTGTTTAGTTATTTTGATGTCATATATGTGCAGAGTTAATTTTAGACAGATCCTAGATCACACTTACTAGCCTCCACCAGTTTCAGACTGCCCGGCATTCGCGTTTTCTGGTAAAATATGTACATGTGTCAGTATTAGTTCTGACATATAAATGTCATGTGTTATGTTCTCCCTGTGGTTTATTGGACGAGATTGCATCTACTGTTAGACATGCAGTCAAATTTTCTATGCAACTATAGGCAATAGAATAGAACCAGAGAACCCTATAGCACAGAAGTATCTTACAGTTCTTCACTTTTTTCAATGCAGTGAGGCGAACCAGTAGCTGGTGTTTTGATGAGAAAGTTCTGATACAGTCACTGTACAAGGTGAATATACTTCTTCACTGTAACTTGATTCACTTTGTTTAGTTGTGATATTTTTATCTGGTTGCCACTGTTGTAGGTCATGGTTTCTGTATCTGAAAATGATCCGATTATTCTTTACATAAGGGATGTCGATCATTTCCTCTGGAAATCGCAAAGGACTTACACAATGTTCCAGAAAATGATGGCAAAATTATCTGGTCAAGTGTTGATACTTGGTTCTCGGCTACTCAATTTCGATGCTGATAATAGGGATGTTGATGAGAGAGTTAGTACCCTGTTTCCTTACCTTGTTGATATCAAACCTCCTGAGGAGGAAACCCATCTAGATTGTTGGAAAAACCAAATGGAGGAAGACACAAAGAAATTTCAGATGCAAGATAATAGAAACCACATCATAGAGGTACTCTCAGCGAATGATCTGGACTGTGATGATTTGAGCTCAATCTGCGAAGCAGATACTATGGTTCTCAGCAATTACATAGAGGAAATCATTGTCTCAGCAGTCTCTTACCACCTGATTAACAACAAGGATCCTGAATACAAAAATGGAAAGCTCATCTTATCTTCTAAAAGGTTTGGCCAGTGATCCTGCCTTTTCTTCTTCTTTACAAACACCAGTGATCTTGAAGTCCCACTTGTGTCATTTTTTATCTTTTTCTTTGGACTTCATAACATAGAATTTATTTACAGTTTGTCCCATGGGTTAAGCATTTTCCAAGGTGGCCATGGTGGAAAAGACACCCTGAAATTAGAAGAAACAAAGGTGTGCAAATGTCTAGTTGAACTACCAAAATAAATAGTGCATCATTGTACTGGTTATGCTGACTTCGATTATATTGTGAGTTGTGCCACAGGATGGTGCGAAAGGAGCTCTTGGATCCAAGAAAACTGAGGCAGATAAATCAACCACAGTTCCAGTTGGTGATGGTCCATTGCCACCACCAAAACCAGTAAGTCTGCCATTTGGTCCACCCTTCTACTAGTAGTTCGTTCTGTCAATTTTCTCTCAGAGCACTAAAAAACATTTAAAGTTGTTTACCGTGATGCACTTTCCTATTTTGAGCAGGAAATTCCAGATAATGAATTTGAAAAGCGCATCAGACCAGAGGTTATACCAGCGAGTGAAATAGGAGTGACATTTGATGACATTGGAGCCTTGGCTGATATCAAAGAGTCTCTTCAGGAGCTGGTTATGCTTCCCCTTCGACGACCCGATCTTTTCAAAGGAGGGCTTCTGAAGCCGTGCAGAGGAATTTTGCTGTTCGGGCCACCTGGAACAGGGAAGACAATGCTTGCTAAGGCTATAGCAAATGACGCTGGAGCCAGCTTCATCAATGTATCGATGTCCACCATCACATCGAAATGGTTTGGGGAGGATGAGAAAAATGTCCGGGCATTGTTCAGTTTGGCTGCCAAGGTAGCTCCCACTATTATTTTTGTCGATGAAGTCGACAGTATGTTGGGGCAGCGTGCTCGGTCGGGTGAACATGAGGCTATGCGGAAGATCAAGAACGAGTTCATGAGTCACTGGGATGGTCTGTTGTCAAAGTCAGGCGAAAGAGTTCTTGTTCTTGCCGCGACAAATAGACCGTTTGACCTTGATGAAGCCATCATCAGGAGATTTGAGCGCAGGTCTGTTAAAATACTACCTGTCCCGAGGGTTTGTTGATTCATTCTAAGTTTAGCGCTCGAGCTGATGAGTGGTTGCTATTCTTTGTTATACTGAACAGGATCATGGTTGGACTTCCTACTCAAGAGAGCAGAGAGCTGATCTTGAGGACACTATTGGCAAAAGAGAAAGTTGCCGAAAATATTGATTTCAAAGAACTTGCAACCATGACTGAAGGCTACAGTGGCAGTGATCTTAAGGTTTGTGCACTGCTTCGAAACAAAGTTCATATCGTAGCAGATAACTGAAAGCTTCATTTTTCTTTTCCTTTGTCACAGAATCTTTGTGTCACCGCTGCTTACCGCCCGGTAAGGGAGCTCCTGAAGAAAGAACGAGAAAAGGAAATGGTAAGTTCGACTGTGTGGTTTCTTGCTTCAGTACTGAAGATGGGGCTATTTGCTGCTCATCAAAGTAACCTTGTCCAATGAAATGATGACTCAGGAACGAAGGGAGAAGGAGGCAAAAGAGAAGGCAGCAGCGACGTCAGAGAATCCCGAAGCCCCAGAGAGTAAGAAAGAAAATTCAGAGAGTAAGGAGATTTCAGAAAGCAAGAAAGAAAATTCAGATGGCAAGGCCGATAGCTCAGGGGAGAAAGCTGAAGGTGAGAAGGAAGCGACCATTGACCTTAGGCCATTGACAATGGAAGACTTGAAGGAAGCAAAGAATCAAGTGAGTTGCCGGTGCCGCCCATTGAAATGCTGTCAATCACTGAACCGCCATGAGTTGCTTGCTTGAATCAATATAATAGACTTACGAGTAACCACTGAACCGTGTCTCATGATGCAGGTTGCAGCTAGTTTCGCCGCCGAGGGTGCTGTGATGAACGAGCTGAAGCAATGGAACGACCTCTATGGCGAGGGGGGCTCCAGGAAGAAACAGCAGTTGACGTACTTCTTATAGGTTACAAGCATTTTAGTGGGGATTGTGGAGGAACAGATTTTCTGCTTTTGGTGGAGCTGGATCACTAAGGAACAGAGCATGGTGTTTAGATGTAGCTTCGAATATGTGAGATGGACGGTCAATTGTAGGACTATCATGAACAATGGTCAATTGTAGGACTTTCATGAACATTTCTTTTACAATCATTTGTACATCCGCTGACCTGCGTCGCTAGATTTGTAATTTCCTTGGTTTGTTTGTATATGTATATTTGGATTGAAACAGCTCTTCTATTCCGGTTAGCATCTCAATCATTCGGTAGTTGTCATATAGTCATATATCTATAATTCATAGTAGTTATCCTTGTTAATCATTCAGTTCCGAGTTATCATTCAGTTCGCAGTTATCATTGTTAATCATTCAGTTCGCCAGAGCCTTGCAATTCGATTTGCTAACCAATTTGGCAATTTAAAATCAAGAATCCATCCTTACCGACCAATAGAAACATTTCGAATAGAAATGCAAACGTCTAAAGAACACTCAAATCAATTTTGTTTCACAAATGTGGCAAATGGTACAGCATCTCACAAACGGTTTTGCAAGATTTTTTTCCGACCAAGTTACTAATCCTTTTCCGAAGGCAAACTTGGACGGTACAGCACGGGCAGAGAGCTGTCCATCCATAGGTCCCTCGTTGACTAAGTTTAAATCAAGAACTGTAGCCGTGGGTACAGATGTAATGGAACCAAAACCGATCACACATCCACGAAACCACGGAACCTAGCGTTTCTCTGCGAAGATTATGGGTGTTAGGGAGGCCTCAAACGCTGGAGTTACGCCTCTCTGCTGGGATCTTCGCGACCAGTTTTCGATTTCTGACGGAGGATGTGGCAGAGGAGCGCCGATCTCGCAAACAGCATTACGTAAGTCTGGAGAGATGCTGGGACTCCTCTGCAGATCGTGTCCGAGGGCTAAAACTGGATGACACCGCACATAGGAAAGCGGTGCATCCCCAGGTCCCTCGTAAGAAAAAAAAACTAGCAGAGCGCAACAGAGCAACGCGCATCGACGAAGAGAGAAAGGCAAGCAAAACAAGAACGGATGCTCAGCGAATACGAACCAAAGGTTAGTCATCATATATCGCCGTGTAGGCGATGGATCGAGCGTGTGTATACCTCTTCATTGCACCCCTACGCAAGGACACAGGGAAAAAAACACTAGAGCAGAGGGAGATCGAGAGCAGAAAGGAAATCGAATAAAAAGGGCATGGCGAAGAACTGGTGACGAAGGCTGCGGGCGGCGGCGGCGGCGGATGGGTTCTAGGGTTACGGAGATGGGTGGTATAAATAGAGGACGAGTTGGAGCGGAACAACGGGACGGGACCGGGAAGGCCGGAAGTGTTATAATATTTGGGCTGCCTTACTCGCCCGATGGGCTTGTTTGAGCCCAACGCAATGACAACATGGTCTGTGTTCAGAAAGTTCGGCCCGTTCAGGTCAGGGTCGACCGAGTCCTCCTCTCGTCCACGTTGGAAGCCCAAAGGAAACGACAAGGCAGCACCGCAGCACACTTTGAAGCTTCGGTGCTCACTGCTCGCTCAGTGTCGAACTGCGAATGGCAGTGGCCGTCCCCTTCCGGGTCTTCTCCGGCTACAGGTCTCGAACCATCACGACCTTCACTTCCCGAAGCAAAAACAACGGCACGCGCGCGGCTAGGCTGCCACTACTACGCAGGTAACGCAATGATCGTCTCCTCTCCTCTCCGTTGATGCGTGACTGGACGGAGGTCGGAGCCGGAAGAGTCCGAGGCGACAACGGCCGTGACCGCGATTAGACGGCTCACAAAAAGAAGCTGATCGATGCTTCGTTCGTCGTTCCTCTCCCACGCCCCCCTACCCGGCTACCCGAGAGGTTGGTCTTCGGAAGCATCACCCTCGTCCGGCCACGCTGACGACCTTCGGTCGCGCGCGAGCCGGCCTCGTGGAGAAACCTTCGCTGTACGGGTGCTAACAAAAACGCTAATACCGCTTATGCTATGTGAGTTTTGTTTTGCAGGGATGGTCCCACATGACGGCGCCTGCCTTCGGTGCCGAAGGCACGGATGGCCGTGTTCCGGCGACGAAGATCCGAGAGGACCAGGAACGAGGCGCGCCGGCCGGGGACATCGCGTCCGGGGCCAGTGGCGGTGCGGGCGAGGTGCCCGAAGAGGTGCGACGCCTCCAGGGCAGGATCGCTACTTCGGTGCCGAAGGTGCGGCGATCCTGGACACGTGGCTGCCGCCGACGTGTAAAGCGGGCTCCGGACGAGGCAGAGACAAGGGATGCCGCGTGTAAAGGCGTTTCGGCCGTACGAAGACACGCTGGAGGCCTGTACGACGCGGGGACTTACTGTTATACCCTTGTAAAGTGTTTAAAGCAGTTTGTCAGGAACGGAAAAGGTGTAATTGAGGCAAATGACTATACCCAGGGGTCTCCTATAAATAGTGAACCCCTTGTAATGAAACGGACACCCAGTAATGAGAAGAGAGCACCGAAGGCTTCTATAGTTCCTTCGGTCTTCGGTCTGTTAAGAGTTCCTTTGTTTCCCTCTTGCATTATTGAGTTTCCGTGTTTCCTTTCTTAGCACTAGCAGATGTTGCGCTCTTCGCGGCAGTGAGTAGAGTGAGAGAGTTCAGAGGGCGGTTGTGTCCGCATCCACCCTCCGGGCCCGACCTACACCAACAGTTTGGCGCCCACCCCGTGGAAGAATTCAGAACCACATGGCTAGGACACGTTCGGCAGGTGCCGAAGCCGCAACGGCTCAGGCGTCGATCCCTCCACTCGCATCGGAGCCCGCCAACCCATCTGCTTCGGCCGTCCAGCCTTCGGCGGGGACCGGTGCCGGGCCGAGCGCCCGGAGGTAGAGCACACTTTGCGCCGGGGGATGTTCGAGGTCAGTCTCGAGGGGCTGGGGGCTTCGGCGCAAGACATCGAGGCCCTCCGAAGGATCCGGCCCTCATCGGCCGGCAAGTCCGTGCGGCTCGGCTGAGCAGAGACGCGCCCATCCTCGTCGCGAGGTGCGGCCATCCCGGCACCGGGATGCGGCTCCGCCACACACCGCCTGCGACGCCATCGACTTCAACATCGGGCGGGTGAGCGCTACCTCGCCATGCCGCAAAGCCGGTTGCCGCGCGACGCCGCCACGGCAAGTCGCTCCGACGCCGCCCGCACCAACGCCGCCGCCCGCCGCGCATGCCGCGCCGGCGGCCCGGCCTGACGCCCGGCTCACCTTGCAGGCCATGCAGGCTCAGCTGGATCAATGGAGGCAGCAGAAGGATGCCTCCGAAGGGCAAAGCATATGCCACCGCCAAGAGAGGGGGCAGGCGCACGAGCACTTCGCTCCCGACGACGCACCACTTCGCAACGTTGTCCCGGTGTCTCCGCTCTCCGTCGAGCTCGAGAGCGCGCCGTGGCCCCGTCGATTCAACGCCAACACCCTGCCCCAGTACGACAGAGACTACGATCCCAAGGAGTTTCTGATGAAGTTCGAGGCGGCGGTAGAATCCAACGGAGGCGATGCCACTACGAAGGCGAAGGCCCTTGTGCTCGCGCTCAAGGGAGAAGTCCAGTATTGGTATGCCAACATACCGAAGGGGCATATAACATCTTGGTTCCGGTACCGGAACAAGTTGCCGTCCGGCTTCAAAGGCATGCAGGTCGAAGAGCTGGACTCCAACGACCTCGTTAACATGTGTGTCCAGGGGGACCGCGAGTCACCGCAAGAGTACATGCACGGGGTTGTCAAGGCGGCGGCGCGTGCGCCCACGATGTCCGAAAGCGGCATCATCGACGCCATCATTGGGGGCCCGAGGGTTGGAAACTGCCAAGATGTGCTCGACGAGTCAAGCCGAAGTCTCTCGCAAGAGTTATTTGAAGTTATGCGGGGAATACCGCAAGTCCGACAAAGGCCGCCGCCGAAGGCTCGACCGGCAAACGCGGAAAGAAGCGAAACAACGGGGCGGCGGTGGGACCGGCCGAAGGGGTGGCAAAACCAGCCGCCGAAGCAAGCGAATCGTCAGATCAACAACGTGTCCGCGCCCCCTGACCAGAACCAGCACCGGGGCGGCGGGCACAAGGGTGGATACAAGCATAACAGGGGGCCGAAGCCGCAGCAGCATAACCCGCCTCAGCGGGCCGGTGGTGAGCGTTTTTTCTGCTGGCTCCATGGAATTGATGCCCAGCATTGGCGGTCAAGATGAAACTGGAGTGGGAGGCGGAGGAGAAGGCAAAGGCAGCAGGCATGGCCGTGAACCATGTCATGAAATACCAAAATGCGGGTCAGTTCAGGGCCCTGCCACCACCATACCATCACCAGCCTTACCAACCTTCGGCACCTGCGCATGCCTTCCACCCACTACAACCGTACACACCTTCGGCGCCGCAGCTGCTTCCGCCCCCTCCCTCGCACGCGCAGCAATCTTCGGTTTTCGCGCCTTCGTGGCCGAACCCGGCCGCCCACCACTCAGCACACTACACCCACACCCAACCCCCACCTCCGCCCCCACCAAAGCAAGAGGCCCCTGACTCTAGCGGCTCGGGGATGACTGGCATGCTCAACATCATCAATGCGATCTCCGGTGGATCCAATGAGCCGGTGCACGAGACAAAGAGGCAACGCCAGGACTACTACCGAAGCGTGTCGCACATCTGCTCCGGCAAGTACTTTCACTTGCCATGGTCCCACGTCCCCATAACCTTCACGGCAGCTGACATCCGGCTGCAGCACTACCCTCACAATGATCCGCTCGTCATAAGGGCTAACATCGGCAATAACACAAAGTACTACTTCGGCAATGATGTGGGGAGGATCTTGGTGGACAACGGCAGTTCAGCAGATATCCTAACCTGGCAGTGCTTCACTGGCATGGGGTTCAAAAAGGAAGACTTGAAGAAGGCAGAACACCCGTTGTACGGCTTCGGCAACAAAAAAATCGAAGCCCTAGGCAAGATCGATGTCAATGTATCCTTCGGCCAAGACGCCACTATGAGAACCGAGGTCATAACATTCGATGTTGTTGACTTCGCGTATCCGTACAACGCCATCTTCGGCCGCAACACCATCAACAAGTTCGCAGCGGTCATCCATCAAGGGTACCTGCTGATGAAGATACCAACGGCGGCGGGGGTAATCTCCGTGTACGGCAGCCAGGAGGAGGCCCGAAGAGCCGAGCGCAACACGTCGGTCCACAACATGCAAGTTCATGTCATCAATGAAGACGAAAGCAATGAAGCTGCAGCGGCCGAAGAGCAGAAAGCCGAAGCCCAAATGAGGCAGTCCATGAAGGGGGCCGAAGCTGAGCGCATGAAAGCTGTCGACGTCACGAAGACAGTCCCCCTATGCGCGGACGTGCCTAGCAGGACCGTGATGATAGGTGCTGAAATCAGCACGAAGGACGAAGACCGGCTCTTGCAGTTCCTTCGTAACAATCAAGATGTGTTCACATGGTCTAAATCCGATCTGACAGGCGTCCATCGTTCGGTCATAGAGCATGCGCTCAACACCGATCCAAGGGTAAAACCGAAGCTGCAGAGGCAGCGGCCGATGTCGGCGGACAGGGTCAAATCTGCGGAGGCCGAAGTGCAAAAACTGCTAGACGCAAGAATCATCAGAGAAGTCCAATACCCCATCTGGGTGGCAAACGTGGTGATGGTGCCGAAGAAGAATGGCAACATGCGAATGTGTATTGACTTCACTGAACTCAACAGGGCATGCCCGAAGGACCCTTACTCGTTGCCAAGGATCGACGTCATTATTGATCAGGCCGCCGGATGTGACATGTTGAGTCTCCTAGATTGCTTCTCTGGCTATCACCAAGTGTGGATGCGAAGGGAAGACGAAGCAAAAACCGGATTTACAACCCCCTTCGCCATCTACTGCTTCGTCAGAATGCCCGAGGGCCTACGCAACGCCGGGTCCACCTTCAACCGCATGATGAAGCTGATCCTGGGCAGTCAGCTGGGGCACAACGCCTCGGCGTACATTGATGACATCGTCATCATGAGTGAAAAAGAGGAAGATCACATTGCAGATCTGACCGAGACCTTCGACAACATGAGGCGAAACGGCCTCAAGCTCAACCCAGAGAAGTGCATCTTCGGCATCCGGAAGGGGCAACTGCTGGGCTGTATGGTCTCTAAGCGGGGCATTCAGGCGAACCCCCAAAAGATTGAAGCCCTACGAAGGATGCAGCCTCCAAGCACTAGAAAGGAAGTCCAAAGGCTCACAGGCAGAATTGCCTCGCTAAACCGTTTCATCTCCAGAGCCGCCGAACGAAGTCTTCCTTTCTTTAAAGTACTCCGAGTGAACTCAACTTTTCAATGGGGCCCAGAGCAACAACAAGCCTTCGACGACCTCAAGAAATACCTTGAAGATGCAGCAGTCATGACCAAACCGTCGCCGAAGGCTGGACTACCATTGTACATCGCTGCAACCGACACAGCGGTTAGTGCAGTGCTGGTGGAAGAGCGCAAAGAGGCAGACGCTCTGAGGCAATTCCCCATATATTATGTCTCCGAAGCTCTAAGCGGCTCAAAGCTTCTCTACTCCGAAATGGAGATGATGGCATATGCTGTTGTGATGGCAAAGAGGAAACTTCGGCATTACTTTCAGAGCCACAACGTTTCGGTGCCTACAGCTTTCCCCCTCCGGGACATGTTCGAGAACAAGGAGTCAACGGGCAGGATAGGCAAGTGGGCCTCGGAATTGGCGGAGCACATCATAAGCTTCGTCGCCCGCAGCGCGATAAAGTCTCAAGTCCTCACCGACTTCGTAGCTGATTGGACGCCTTCGGCGCCGAAGGGGGGAAGCAGTAGTTACAGAGCCGATATGGAAGTCCAGTGCGATGGTGCATACTGCCACCTTGGGTCGGCGGTCGCAGCAGTCTTAAAGTCCCCTTCGGGCATCAAGCTCTGATATGCCCTGCGACTGAACTATGACAACTGCACAAACAACGTGGCAGAGTACGAAGGCCTGCTGCTTGCGCTTCGGAAAGCCAAGGCTGTAGGCGCAAGGAGGCTCGTCATCCTGACGGACTCCGAACTTGTTGCCTGCCACATTGGGAAAACCTACAAGGCAAAGAACCCGGATATGATGAAGTACCTGCAGGCCGTCCGAAGCATGAAAAAGTTCTTCATCGGCATCACAGTGAGAAGTTTTCCCAGGAATTACAACAAGGAGGCCGATACCATCGCAAAGGCAACTGCACTACTCGAGCCCCTGCCACCGGATGTCTTCTATGAAACAACCACCTCGAAGTCCGCCGCTGATGAAGCAGCACCCCCCAAGTTTGTGAACGCCATACAGAGTGAGGACTGGCGCGCCCCAATAGTGGCGGCGCTCAAGGGCTACTATGAGGCCGAAGATGGGGTCATCGGCAAGAGAGTGGCCATCAGGGCGAGAAACTATCACCTCGTCGACGGCAACTTGTACCGAAGAGGGGTGTGCGCCCCACTGCTAAAGTGCATATCGGCCTCCGAGGGAAAACAACTGCTCCACGAAATCCATAGCGGCATGTGCTCACACCACCTCGGCACCAGGGCATTGGTGCAGAAAGCTTTCCGCCAGGGCTTCTACTGGCCTTCGGCGGTCGCAGATGCCCATGATATAGTGCGCCATTGTCCAGAGTGCCAGCGCCACACGCCCTACAGCAAGTTCGCTTCCAACGAGATACAGCTGTTACCACCGGTGTAGCCCTTCGCCCGGTGGGGTATTGACATCGTCGGCCCGCTACCCACGGCGCCCGGAAACTACACTCACGCAGTTGTGGCGGTCGAATATTTCTCCAAGTGGGTTGAAGCGAAGCCGTTATTGAGCATCACTTCAGCAACCATTCAGAAGTTCTTTTGGCAGAACATAGTGTGCCGCTTCGGCGTCCCCCACGAGGTCACAGTGGATAATGGCAAGCGCGTTTGACAACGCGGAGTTCAAGGAATTCGTGCATACACCGGGAACGAAGTTGTGCTTCGCTTCGGTCTACCACCCGCCGGTCAACGGGGCGGTGGAGCGGGCCAATGGGATCATCTTCGCTGGCATCAAGAGGAACATCACTGACCTGCCTAAGAGCAAATGGGCCGAAGAATTACCGAGGGTAATCTGGTCCCACAACACCACCACCTCCAGAACCACCCAGTTCTCACCCTTCAAACTGTTGTACGAGGAGGAAGCCATGCTGCCCAAAGAGCTATGCCTGGGCACCTGGAGGAGCACACCCTCCGGAGACGAAGACCTCAAGGCGTCGGTTCAGAACATTGAGGAGGTCCGCCTACAGGCAGCCACAAACCTGTCGGCCTACCAAGACGAGACCCGAAGGTGGAAAAACAAGGGGATCAGACCAAAGCTTACACGATCAGGGGACCTGGTGCTACGCAAGGTGCCGAAGGGCAAACTGAAGGGCAAGATGCATGGGAAGTGGGAAGGCCCGTTCATAGCGACCGCGACCGCAAACGAAGCAGCGTTCAAGCTGCGCCGGCTAACGGGAGACGAAGAGCCATACACCTGGAATGTGGACATGCTTCAGAAGTACTTCGTCTGAAGCAACTGCGAGATTTTAGCGTAGTTTTTGAGTCTCAATAGTTTCTTCTTCTCTTAAGTCATGGTAACGAGTCTGTATCTTATGTACATTAAAGTAGTGGGGGACGTACTCTTTTCCTCACGGGGGAGGCTTCGTGGTTCCCCTCCGGACCCGCGAAGCGTGAGGTTTTTAACGAGGCGGCCCCTTGTACCCCTTTTTGTTCCTGACATGTAATATAAGTCAGTGTTCCCACATCCCTTCGTATCCAGTCTACTTTCTCTTCAAGAATGCTTTCGCCACTCTGTCGAAGCTAGGCCACCACCTTGGGGGGGCCTAGTCTCTGAGGTGGCCTTCGGCGGAGTAAGTGACAGCCTAGGCACGGATCGCCTTGGGGGCATGCGCGCCAAGCCTGTCACTTGTCGTCGTGACCGAAGAGAAAAACCGCTTGATGTGGAACGAGGCCACGATTCGGCCGGAGTAAACGCACGCCTGGAGCGATGCGTCAGTCCTGATTTGACCGAAGAGAAAAACCGCTTGATGCGGAACGAGGCCACGATTCAGCCGGAGTAAACGCACGCCTGGAGCGATGCATCGGTCCTGATTTGACCGAAGAGAAAAACCGCTTGATGCAGAACGAGGCCACGATTCGGCCGGAGTAAACGCACGCCTGGAGCGATGCGTCGGTCCTGATTTGACCGAAGAGAAAAACCGCTTGATGCGGAACGAGGCCACGATTCGGCCGGAGTAAACGCACGCCTGGAGCGATGCGTCGGTCCTGATTTGACCGAAGAGAAAAACCGCTTGATGCGGAACGAGGCCACGATTCGGCCGGAGTAAACGCACGCCTGGAGCGATGCGTCGGTCCTGATTTGACCGAAGAGAAAAATCGCTTGACGCGGCACGAGGCCACGATTCGGCCGGAGTAAGCGCACGCCTGGAAGCGATGCGTCGGTCCGGATTTGACCGAAGGGAAGCCCGCTTCACGCGGTGCACACCCCCGGTTTGGCTTAAGCAAGCGCACTAGAAAGGCCCCCCCCCGCGCAGCACGAAACGGCTATGTGGACAAACAAAAACACATGACCTGTGCAAGTTGCGTTGGGAGGGCAAGCGCGGTGCCGCTTCGTCTCAACATACTCAGGGGTAGTCTCGATCGAACAAGTAGCGAACGCAACACCGAAGCACGCAAGAGATGGACACAGGAACCCTTCGTTTCATTCACTTATCACATTTTAACACACAATGTACTTTGCGACAACAATACAACTTTACAAGGGAAAGAACAAGGCGGTTACAATACACATCGTCTCGAACGCTAAATTTACAAATCTGTAGGCAGAAATTCGCTCCGGGCATGCCACGAACACTTCCGGGGGGAGTTCCGAAGTCCTGTGCTTCAAGTCTTCGCGGTAGCCCGTAGCCACACTTAGCAATCAATCTTCGTGTAGCACGTCTTCACAGATCTCGTCGATCAACCGAAGATACGCCATATCTATAATCTCCAGAGCCATCTCCTGAAGCTCGCTGTCGGTAGGCATCCGTCCTGCGCCGAAGTCGGGGTTAGAGTCAGTGCCCAGGGGATCACTCCGTCTCCACCTTCACGGCCGCGAAGCTCTCCGACGAGGCGTCAGGAATTAAATATACATACTCGGGCGGTCCAAGGACCCCCTCCTCAATCGGCTCTACTTTTGGAACGACCCCTTCGGTCACGAAGGGGTCCACTAGGTTTCGCTTAGCCGCCCTACGGGCGGCTCGCTCTCTAAGATTAGCATCCCGACAGACGGGATCCTTTGAAAAATCCACAAAAAAGCGTTTAGCGGCTTCGTTGTGAAGGCGGTAACGCTCCGCACGGTACGACAAAAACTCGGCGTACGAAACATTGGGGTGGCGAATGCTAAACTTCGTCCAAACATTCGGCGCGACAAAAAGAGAGTTAAGGGGCAGAGTTGAACTGCTCGCACCTTCGGCCCTCTGCGCAGGAACCACCGAAGGAACCTACGCAGAGACACCGCACATCAGTTTACTTTACAAAAATTCATCCCACCAAGGGGAGAGTGGTTCGTTCCTTTACAAGGCCTAGACTGGCGCGGTTCAGACCTCGGCACCTTCGGCGACGACGGGCGCCTCGCTTAGCACGGCGCTCGCTTCGGTGGCCTCGACCGATGCTGCAGCTGCGTCGATCGCTGGCTCCCGCGGGTCCTTCGCCGCCAGAGAGCCGGCCGCCGGCCGGCGCGGCCTTAAGTTCCGCCGCGTGTGCTTGCCTCCGAAACATCCGCCGCGGCGTCTTCCCTCGCGGAGACCGCGGCCGCCACGACGCCGCCGGGGGCGGCGCGACCTCTTCCTCGGCGGCGGGGAGCGGCTTCAAGGCCGGCGGGCACGAGGGGGGGCGGTCCGGCGGCGGCCTCGGCACGCTCGCCCTCGGTCGCGGGTCCCGGCGCGCCTTCCCCGTGCCCTTCCTCGGTAGTGGGAGCTGTCGTGTCTTCGGCGGCGCCAGCTTCGTCGTCGGGGAACACCGGTGGCCTCACCTTCCTCCGTGCCGCAGTGCGGGGGCCCCCAGCGGTGATAAGAGGAACGCCGGGCATGGCGATCCAATCCCCCTCCGTCATGAACTGGGGTAGGGGCGGAGTGCCGCCGAACCGAACCCGGAGGCGGTCGTAAACACGGTCTTGCAGACGAGGCCTTATCTGCAAAAAACAGCGAGGGCAATATGTCAAAGCACTTGCGAGAATGTACCTCTAACGCAACCTTAGACGAAAGGCTGAAGTAGCTTCGGCGTACCTGAGCACTAAGGCGAGCGGACTCGTCCAAAGTGAGTTGATACCCGCACTGGGCGAAGAAGGTATTCATGAAATTTTTCGCAAGGTTCTTGGGGAGCACCGGGAGCTGTCCAACATCGAGGTCCGCGTCGGTGGGCCACTCGAAGTTTTCCTTGGTAAGCCGACGAAGGTCGCTTTTGCTGATCGTCTTCTCCGATGATGGACGATCCGAGGGCACCAGCGAGCACACCGAATACGCCAGCGTGCGAACCCCCACCGCAGCCCCGAGCTCTCCGAAGATTTTCGTGTTCATAGAGATGAGGTCGAAGCAGGCATTCACCCACTCGTAATATGACTCGACGGTGCACCGGGGGAAGGGGATAGGCGGCGCGCTGAGGTTGCACTGATCCAGCAGCTGCAGTATATCGTTACGAAGGGCTTCCGCGCTCCGAATGTGATCTGTGCGGTACCGCTCCAGCGCCCCGCTCAGCTCGCTCGCCTCTTTCTGCGCTTCGGCCAACTTGGCCTCCCTGTCGGCAAGCTGAGCGTGCAAGTCCTCCTTAGCGCCGCTTAGGGCCTCCATGTCGTGGCGCAGCGTGTTGAGGACAGCTTCGGAGGATTTCGCCGAGTCTTCTTTCTCCTGCTGCAGCCTCCGGGCGCGCTCTTGTTACGCAGCCAGTCGCCCCTCCAGCTCCGCCACACGGCTCTCAAGCGAGGAGACGGCGGCCACCGATCTCTCCTTCGACTCCTTGCTCTCCTGTTCTAGCCTTCGGGCGAGGCATCGCGACGCGATGAAAGCCTTCAGGGACAGGTCCCCGCATGCCGTCGTGAGCTCAGCCGCGGTGAGCTTCCCGAAGTACTCCTCTTCATGAGGTATGGCGAAGCTTGCCCCGGCTTCCTCCAGGAACTGGCGCTCGTGTCCGCCACTCGTCAGCCCCAAAAAACGGATCGTCTTCCCGCCAATCAGCTTGGCTTCGGCAGGAACTTGAAGACGGACAGCGGCGGCGCGGGGCTCCTCAAGCGTCACCCGATAGCTGCTGCTCTCGGGCTCCTCGTCCTCCCCTCCCTCCGCTTCAGCGACGACATCATCCTTCTCGGAAGCAGGGGCCGAAGGGGAGGCGGATTGCTCGGTTCCACCGGAGGACGTGTCGGACGAACTGCTGGAGGTGGAGCTGGAATCGTCCTTCTCTTGTGGGGCTTCGGCGCCGAGGGCAACGGGGCTCGGTTTGCGCGGCGCGTCACCAACGGAGGACACGATGCGAACGTCACTGTCGTCGTCACTGTCTTTTTCTTGCGGGCTGAGGGGGACAAGCAGCGGCCCGGCGGCCCCCTTCCCGACCCTCGCCGAAGGCGCGTCCGAAGGTGCGGCCGCGCGCGGCGGCACGGCGGCGATCACATCCTCGACGAGGCCCGTCTCCACGTCGACGACGAGGGTCCTCTTGGGGGATGGGGGTGTGTCCGCCGGCCGCCCGCCCCGTTTCTTCTGGGCCTTCCCTTCGGCGGCGGCAGTAGCCGCGGCAGGTGCGCTCCTCCTGTTGGTCTTCTGCGGGGCGGCGCGCAGTGAAGTTGTTGTCTCCTCAGCGTCCGCTTCGGCGGCCGCAACTGCCGCGGCTTTATTCTCGGCCGCCTCACGGTGCTTGGCGAAACCGACGCGCTCAGGAGGGGTGATCTTGAAGAACTCAAATACTCGGTTCGTCCGAGATCCGTTCAGCTCGGAGACAGTGTCTTTATACTCCTTCGGCGAGACGAGGCCGAGGATAAAGTCTCCCTGCGCTTCCACCTTCCTTCTCCTCAGCACTGCGGGCAAACAATCTTGCTCGGTCAACTTTGTATTCACCAAGAATGTAGCTAATGAAAAACCCTCCGAAGGACCCCAAGTAACTTACATTCGGCGGTGAAACCGAAGACCTTTGTCCAGTCAGGGCAGGGAATGCCCCCGATATCCTCCGCCCACTCGTCGTCGGCCACGGACCAGCCATCCACCAATGGGCACACGGGGATGCTGCGATACTCCTCCACGATGTTGCGCGTACCGTACTTGCGCGCGAACCGGCGTAGCATTATCACGAACTCGTCGCCTTCGGGGCACGAAGGGTTCTTAGCGTAGGACTCGTGGAGGGGCGGGAGCTCCTTCGTGGCCAGCGGGTGAGCACCTCCGGAAGAAGGAAGGCTCACAGTGTAGTAGAACCAGTGCTGCTGCCAATCCGAAGGCCATTTGTTCCGATATGCGGTGACCGGGCTCACCACGCCAGACTTGTACGAAAAGTTGAGACAGCCGAACTGGCAGTCCTTCTCCACAGATTGGTCCCCCTCCTCCTCGAAGACCGTCCGCCGCTGGTGGTGCACATGATGCGCCGAAGCGAACCCCTCGGCGGAAGGTTTGATCTTCGTGGTCCGGCATATCCACATGTACACCGACAGCCGCAGAATGGCGTTCGGAGTGAGCTGGTGCAGGTAGATGTCGAAGTACCGGAGGATGTCGACGACGGCGGGGTGTAGCGGGAACCGAAGCCCCGCGTACAGTAGATCGCGAAAGATGACAACTTCGTTGTCCCGTGGCCGCGGCACAGTCTCCCGGCCAGGGGCTCGGCCGGCCCCGACCATGCGGTTCTTCACCAGCGACTCCACGTCGGTCTTGTCGATCTGGCTCCGACCGAATGTGTAGGTCTTCGCAATCTCTCTTGCGACAGCATCGCGTCTCCGCTTCGGTGCCATGAATGCTAGCTAAGCACGAAGCGAAAACGGAAGCAAGGGGGCTGCAGGAAGTCTTACAATAGACCTTCGGAGCTCTCGCTCGTCGTAGCTTTAGGTCGCAGCCGCGGTGTGGGGCAACCCAAAGGGCGGCCCCCCTTTTTATAGTAACGAATCCCGATAATCGCGCCGATGACGACCGAAATTACCGTTTTACCCAGTAACAACCCCTCACAACGGTAAATTTCCCAAGGGGCAACGCACGTCTTTTTTCAGGTTGCCGCGTCAGCGTGGGCCGTCCGGGGGAATTCCGAAGACCATTCTTCACCCTGACAAGGTCAATCGTAAGTTCGGCCCATCGCAGGTTAAGGACGGCCCTCACTGACGAGGGGCTACTGTTGGGGAAGTTGGTCTTCGGAAGCATCACCCTCGTCCGGCCACGCTGGCGACCTTCGGTCTGCGTACGGCTTCGGTCTCGTGGAGAAACCTTCGCTGTACGGGTGCTAACAAAAACGCTAATACCGCTTATGCTATGTGAGTTTTGTTGTGCAGGGATGGTCCCACATGGCGGCGCCTGCCTTCGGTGCCGAAGGCACGGATGGCCGTGTTCCGGCGACGAAGATCCGAGAGGACCAGGAACGAGGCGCGCCGGCCGGGGACATCGCGTCCGGGGCCAGTGGCGGTGCGGGCGAGGTGCCCGAAGAGGAGCGACGCCTCCAGGGCAGGATCGCTACTTCGGCGCCGAAGGTGCGGCGATCCTGGACACGTGGCTGCCGCCGACGTGTAAAGCGGGCTCCGGACGAGGCAGAGACAAGGGATGCCGCGTGTAAAGGCGTTTCGGCCGTACGAAAACACGCTGGAGGTCTGTACGACGCGGGGACTTACTGTTATACCCTTGTAAAGTGTTTAAAGCAGTTTGTCAGGAACGGAAAAGGTGTAATTGAGGCAAATGAATATACCCAGGGGTCTCCTATAAATAGTGAACCCCTTGTAATGAAACGGACACCCAGTAATGAGAAGAGAGCACCGAAGGCTTCTATAGTTCCTTCGGTCTTCGGTCTGTTAAGAGTTCCTTTGTTTCCCTCTTGCATTATTGAGTTTCCGCGTTTCCTTTCTTAGCACTAGCAGTTGTTGCGCTCTTCGCGGCAGTGAGTAGAGTGAGAGAGTTCAGAGGGCTGTTGTGTCGGCATCCACCCTCCGGGCCCGACCTACACCAACACCGCCGTAGGTCAGCGAGCGAGACCCGCTGCTCGCTGGCCATCGGAACTGCATCGTCAGGCCGGAAAAGCTCGTCGGCGTTCCATCACGCACTTGTCACCTCGCCCTGGCCGTTTCATCTCACCCACACGCCCCCGGTCCTTCGGCTTTGTCCCGCGCAGGCAGCCTTTTTAGTTTGGTGTGCACATTCCACACTGCAATTCATCAACGACCTGACGAACATAAAACGTTGTTTGAACAGAGCTACACAAAACAGCTGGTGGATCGTATCGCTGTTTCCACGAGCTTTACGGCCTTCTCGCTCCTGCCTAACTCCCACCGGAAACCCACTAGCTGTTGTTTGTTGGATCGATCACACTTGGCTTCCTCCAGCCTTTTACATGAACACGATCATTAGCAAGAAGTTTCCGCCCTTAACTTGATTGGTTAGGTTGCAGGGGTCTGATCTTTCGGTTCCGTTTGCACCAACTACGGTGCATGTAGTACTAACAAACTCCCGCAGTCCCGCACACAAAAAGCAATCCGCCTGTGCGATCACACATGATCCTTCTTTTGTTTTTTGCTCGAATAAAATGGCTCTAATCATTGTTCAGCGGGGCCGATACCACGGATTTCGCAGTTGGGTTGGGCGCGAGGTCGTTGCCCCACGGCCTCGACGCAACTGAAACTGGAGTGATGGGCGCTGGGGGACACATTGACATCATCTCCGCCTTTAGCTCCGTTGCATTCCGAAAAATAAAGCTGTTTTATGCCTGGAAAAACACATCAGCGCCATACTGATGGAACACCGAACGCTTTCCAGCCTTCCAGGGCTAGGAGTCTCTGTTTCTTCCCCGGGTTTCTGAACAAGCAGTAGAGCGGACTCGTACTGTCAGTCTTCATCTGACGAGATGCATGGATTTTTCTCTACAAAACAAATTTACCAGGTAACATGAAGC
Organism: Cenchrus americanus; assembly: GCA_947561735.1. Taxonomy (NCBI): domain Eukaryota; kingdom Viridiplantae; phylum Streptophyta; class Magnoliopsida; order Poales; family Poaceae; genus Cenchrus; species Cenchrus americanus. The sequence goes on along the minus strand of OX387239.1, from coordinate 251,038,459 downwards.
TTCTTGTGCGAATGTCACTGTGTTTTATTTCCTGTTCACTGTGAAAATGTTTGCTTGTCCGTGCGGTCGTCCTGAGCAGCGACACGGTGCCCGCGTCTGGAAAAGAAAAAAACACGGCTAGCACGGGAGAACAAAAACGGCGGTCAAGTGCCTGTACGATCGCACTGATCAGGTGTCGGAAACCGAATGGAGAACAAAAAAATATGCGTACCCGTGAGATTGATCATGCCGCTGAAACTCGAGCCCAGGGAGCGTACCGCATGTCCCCCAACTTTTGCTTAATTTCTTTCGCGGCTTCAATCGAGTGGGTTCTCTACTACGCGTTTTCAGTGTGGGGAAGCGATCGTGTGCCTGCCCATCGCGTCAGAAACGGCGTGCTCCTTGAATCCGAATGCACGAGCAGACGATCGAGCTGGTCGTTTTGGGTTCCTTCCACTGAAGAATGATGAACCGTGGAGAGTAGTAGCTGGGGAGATTGAATTCTAACTAATCCGGTCCTTTGTTTGACTGACCGGAATTGCCAGGGCCAAAATAATTGCAGCATTGACTGTTGACCAGGGTCCGAGGAGAAATGTGGGTAGGTTGGACCGTGACAGAAATTCTAGCTATAGAACAGAGATGAAACACTACTCTTTGATCAGTGTGCTGTAGGCATGCATGCAGAGCAAACAACCATGGAAAAAAGGGAAAAAGGAAAGCTGTAAAAAGCTCGCGGCATGGAGTTGGATCCATCGAGTGCGGAGCAGGGCAGGCTCTGTAATTCTGATTTCTGCGGCCGTATCATTTGGATGGAGTGCCGCGCTGCACTGCACTGCACTGCACTGAACCCGCACCACACTCTGTTCTTCTTCCAATTTGGTGCTCAGCTCACTCGATTAGCACTGAAGCGGCTTCTCCTGGAGCAGAGCACGGCGCAAGGGGTGTGGAGAACAGGAGGCTGCTGGTAAAGCCGAGCGGGCACCGTGCATCCGCGCCCATACCTCTGCTCGCTTTACTTTCCCCGCGACGAGCCGCCTTTTCTCGCTCGTTTTCCCGTCTTTTTTGAAGCTTCCGCGTCTCTCTCACGGGACGATGTTTTGCGGTTTGGGGCTGTCAGCCGTGCCACGGCTTGTGTTTTGCACGTACACGGAGTATACAGTTTTACTGATAGTAAGCGAACTACAGGCCACGAACAGACGCGTTAGGGCAACTCCAGCGGATCTCTTATTTGAGCCCTCACCTCATCTTTGAGGGTCAAAACGAAAAAAAATGCCCATCAACTCACCTCTCATCCGCACATGAGGAGCTCGCATTCTACCCCCGCGACCCTCACTTGTAGAAGGCCCTCTTTTGCCCTCTCATTCGCCGATGGCGCCAACGGACGTGCCTGGACGGAGCTTTCCCCGTACCTGCAGATCCGATGGCAACGGCCATGGGGGCCGACGGCGGCCCGTCCAGCAGCGGTAGGCCTGCGGTCGCACCGACGGTGGCTGGTGCCGACCCACCCTGAGGCTGGAGGCGCTCCGTCCCACGACGACGCCCAAGATGGCCGGCGGTGACCCGCCCCGATGCCGCGCCTGAGACCATCGGCCTGCCGCTGTACGGGACGGGACGGGGGGGGGGGGGGGGGGGGGGCTATGCGCGCGTTGAGGCGCCATGGCCGGCCTGCCCCCATGTTCCTGCTCTGTTTTGCCTATTGCTCTGCTTCACCCGCTTGACTGCGTGAATGCTTCCTTGCTCTGCTTTGCGTGGTTCAGGATCTGAGAGGAAGAGGACAATTTGTATTATTTATTTTTTTCAAAACAATTTGTAACATTTGTGGTATGCATTTGGACGACTATTTGTGGTATTTTGTGTTCAAAATATATTACCTATGTATGAATTAGATTGTTAGTTACATGATATGAATAAAGAAATAGATGAATAAGATGTAAGGAGGTACAAGAGATTTGGGTTGGAGTTGGAAAAAGAGAGGAGCCTCAAATCTAGGCGAGAGACCCCCTATAAGAGAATAGGGAGAATAGGGACTCAGATTTAAGAGTTTCATTGGAGTTGCCCATAAGGCGTTCACACCGGTGAACGACACGCGAAAGCTACGCCACGCTCCTACGTGTTTAGCGTTTTTTTACCCTGCACCGGGAGACGCTGCATGCTACGTAACCTTAGCGTAGGGGTGTGCGGATGACTTTCTTGAGGTGCTCCCCAGACGCGTTACAACACGTTAGCAACCACCTGAGCATCTTCATGTCGTACGGGCTCTCCAACCACCCCAGCCTCCCCGCTCGTGCTCGAATCAAGCCGTCGCTGCTAGACTTGAGCTTTCCTTGCTCCCCTCACCCCTATCCCGACAGAGGGAGAGAGGGAGTCGCTAGAAAGAAGATGGAGCCGATCGTCGAGGGAGCTCCATCCATGACCGCTTGAGCTCGAGGTCATCGAGAGCCGCTAGATCCGCCGTCAGCTCCGTTTGACCCGCCAGGGGAGCTTAAGCAACACAAAGCAAGGATTCCCGAGATTCGACGTACACCATTGCCCCATCCCAACCCAAACTCAAACCCAAACCCAAACCCAAACCATCGTTTCGAAATATAGTCCATTTGAACCAAGAATTCGAAATATGTCAAACCGTTTCGCATACCCGTCTCTCGCTATCCCATCGCACCGAGAAATTTGTGACACTGCCCCTCATCCCCTGTCCTCACCGTGAAGCCAAGCTCCCAGGCTCTCATCCCCTCAGCTGCCGCGGGTGCCAGCCGCCGCCCGCGCCACGGAAACGCCCCACCAATTCCCCGGCCGGCCCGACGTTCCCCCCACCCCGCCACCGCCGGGCCCCGGCTCCCGACGCCTCGGATCACAGGCAGCTCCGTCCGTGCCGGAGTGGCGAGTGCCGTGCCACGGCGCTACTACTACCGCCGTGCGCCACAAAACTCACAGGAAAAATATACTCTCCTCTGTTTGTGTGCGCGCGGCCCCGCTCCGTCGTCCGTCCCGTCTCGTTTCGCGCTCCCCTGCTTTCGAACCAGTTTAAAAGCCGCCCGCCCACCACCCGGCAGCCAGCAGCAGCACCCCACGTCCCCGTCACGGCACCACCGCGGACCGCGCCTCCCGGTCAAGTCCCACTGTCCTCGTCGCCACGACCCCAATGCAGCTGCGGGTCCTCCGCCTCCTGGCGGCGCGGCGCGCCGTGCCGACGACCATCACGGCCCCGTCCCCGTCGCCGGCGGCGTCGTCCCTTGCCCCGGACAGCGACGTCGAGGGGGAGGAGGAGGACGAGGGCCCCTTCTTCGACCTCGACTTCTCCGCCTCCTCCGTCCGGGCCTCATCCAGCTCTGCCGGCAGCGCGTCCTCGGGCTCCGAGTCCGACGACGCATTCACCGAGCTCGACTTCATCATCTCCCTCCACCGGAGCCGCTCCGCCTCACCGTCCTACGATGCACTCTTCTTCGGCGCCAGCCTCGCGCCGCGGCCCCAGCCCCCGCCGCCCCCGCCGATGCCGCGACTCAAGTTCTGCGCGTCCGAACCCAGCGCAAAGCTCGCCGGCATGCACACGCAGTACGGAGGCAAGCGCTGCGGTGGCGGCGGCGGCCTGCGGACCCTGAGCTTCGGGGCCAGGAAGGCCGCGTTCTACGGCGGACGGCCCAGCTTCGCGCGGAGCTCCAGCAGCGCGCGCTCCCTGAGGCTGTTCATGGAGTCGCCGGCGGACGAAGAGGACGGGGAGGTAACGACGGAGGAGCCTAGACGGACACCTTCCCGGGACGTCATCAGGAGGTACCTGACCAAGATCTCGCGCCGGCTGCGTGGCGTGCGGCCACGCGCCGCCGCCGCTAGCGAGGCGAGGGGTCTCCGTCGCCTACGCAAGAGCCGGTCGGCGTCGGCGGCCGTGACGCTTGCGTCGCCCGCGCCGTCCCGACGCGACGACTCGCTCGTCGAGAAGCAGGACGGCATCGCCAGCGCCATCGCGCACTGCAAGGAGTCGCTCCACCGAGGTCTGTCCCATCTCTGAACTCAACCAACGCGCGTTGTTACGGTGCATCAATCCAGCTTACTGATCCAGCAACATTTCTCGTTCTGCCCTGCAGCGTCCCTGTCGGAGTGCGAGTCGCCGCTGCTGCGGTCACGGAGTGATCCTGGGAAATGCGAAGCCGCCGCTTAGCTAGCGCCAAACTCTGATCGAATGACACCGTTTCCGTTCAGAGCTCCTGACGAAACTGGAATGGAGGTCGAGCATGCCAAAGCTTCTTCTCCCTTCCCCGAAATTGAGCGAAGAGAAGAGGCAAAGCACAAGTGAATTCTTAAGCGCATCAACAACATGCGGCGGCCATGCTGGCTTGGAGAGATCTTTGTTTGATTTCTGCTTGTTTATGGGGGTGTGTGTGTGTGTTTCACGTCCTTTGATTTTATAGTTCCTTTTGTTTGGAAGCAAGGGAAAAGAGCTCTTTTTAGGCTTTCTTTATCCCCCTCATGTAGAAGCGTGGATAGTAGTAGCCGCGTCTTTTGCCCATTCACAAGCATCGAGAGCGTGTGTTCGTTTTCTAAAGTTTTGATTGTACAAGTGACTTGTAACATCGACATGTAACTACATACATTTTGGACTCTGAGCTTTGACCACTCATGGCTTTCTCCATTGCCCATTCACAAGCATTCAGAACTGTTTGCTTCAGAACTGTTTGTGTAATTCACCTTAGCAATGTTGGCATGCATTCCGCAAATCAAGCATCACCTTGGCATGCATTCTGCAAATCAAGCCTCACCGTGGCATCACTGGAGCGCGGTGGTAGTTCAGCTCAAGAGGCTCATCTTCATCCCCACCATGCATGGATTTTTCTGCAAAGCGAGTTGGGAAAAACCACATATGGAAAAAGAAAAGAACCCGTAAAACTACAATACAGATGTTGGGAAAAAGGAAATAACACATATGGATAGTGGGGGGAGGAAAACGAAACCGAAACCGGGAAAGCTGAGGGAAAAAGCTCGGCGGGGGGCCGCTCATGGCGTCGCGCCATGATGGCGGCGAGCGGAAAAGCGCCGCTCGCGTACGTACGGTGCGGGTGGGCGAGAGGGAGAGAAGACAAGGATCTGTGCGTGATTCTGATGGGCCTCGGGAACCGCGCCGGCCCATTTCTTTCGCCATTGTTTATCATCATCATCATGGATTCATCGTCTCCCTCCCTCCTTCTCGGCACCAGGCAGCAGAGAGAGGAGAGGGCCGGCAGCGACGGCAGCCTTTGCTTTTCTCACTGCTCCGTGACTTCCTCCTCCTCTTCCGTCGCGCCGGGGAGGGGTGCTGACGGCCGGGCCTCTCGCCGCGCTCTTTCCCGTCGCTGCTCCGTGGGGTCCCGCACTTTCGTTTACCTCCCTTCCCCTCCCCCCTCTTTTGCAGGGTGCGTGCAGTGCCGGGAAAGAAAGAGCTGCGCGAAAGCTTTTGCTCCGGTCAGAGCCCTCAAAGCTTTGGCTCTCGCTCTCGCTTCGCTTTGTAGCTTTGCCCCCGTCTTTGCTACTGTCCGACGTTCATCTCCTAATCCTGCCGGAAAGAGTCGGCGTAAGCATGCAAAGCTAGCAAAAGGCATTCGTGCTCCGCCTCGGCGTCACCACAGGCGCTGCCGGAGAATTTTTTTCACCGGCCTCCAGGCGGTGCGATTTTTACTCCTACGTAGAGCGATCATGGTGGCCGCTGGTCACTCACTCATGGTCAGTCAGGTAATTCGAGGGCGATCATTGCGTTCGCCTCTGCCCAGTCTGCCTTGGGTAATGGTATGGAGTGGAGTGGTATGTGCTTCTGTTGGGTGTTGCCCTTTTACCGATGACAAAACTGCATCCCCCTGCAGAGAAGCTCGCGAGTGCAATGATGCCCGTGATGGCGAACTGCAGCAGCAAGGCGCTGTGGGCGTCTCCTCCCTCTACTCTACTCCAGCTGATTGTTGGGGAAGTCGGTCTTCGGAAGCATCGCCCTTGTCCGCCCACGCTGGAAACCTTCGGCGTGCATACGCCTTCGGTCTCGCGAGAAGACCCTTGACTGTAAATAGCAGTTTGACCATCAGATAGGTTGGCCCCGGCAGATTGACACCGGCATTTGACTGTAAATAAAAATTTAAAGAACAGTTAAGCAGACTCGCAGTTGCAGCTGCAAAATGCTCTGAACATCCTGTGCTGCAATCACGGCATCAGCGGGACCGAAGCTCCAAGCTTCTCGAGGCAGATATCTAGATGCCTCGTTGTTGAATCCAATCCAGGCACAGTGCAGAGTGGAATTGCACCGTTGATTCTTGACAGCCGCCGGGGGGCACGACGGCAGCATGCAATGCAACTTGCTGCCGAAGCCGCAAGCAGTGTCCTTGGGTACGCATCGGTATGTCTCGTAGATCCCCTTCGGTTTCGAGGCTCCAGAGGGAGGGTGCATGCACGTACGCACGACGGGCAATTGGGCACCACAGCAGTGGGCGATTTCCAGGTCCCGTGCACGTCGACGGCGCGGGTCGAGCACGAGGTGATCAAAGGATCCAATCTCCCTGGAGCCGAGAGATTGTTCGCCATTGTCTGAACTCTCCGGGAGCCGCTCACTTGTTCCTGATCCAGTACATGAATCAGTCTGACTCTGACGGTACATGCATGCATTGGATGCCTCCTCTCCTCCTCCTTCGAAAGGCAGCAACCCATGCGTGATGCGTCGCCGCAGGAGAGGCGAGAGCAAAGTCAGCAGGATGAAAGCATTTCTAGCCATTTTCTCGCCTTTTACCCAAGGGAGGGGAAAACTGTTTTTTTTTTACGCCAGCTTTTGCTTTTTCCAAAGCGAACTGTTATTTTTGCCTGGGGCTTATCCTTTATCCGTGGAGAAAAAGGCGCCACGCATTGCGTTGCATGCTTGCTACACTTGCTTTGCTTCTCCTTTTTACATCTGGGAGAGTGCTACAGTGCTGCAGGGGACAGTGGCACTCGGGCGGGCGGCGGGCGCTCGCTTTGTGTGCTGGAGCGACGTGGTCAGGGTCAACTCGCCCAGCTTGCACGGCTGCATTTTGCATCGGCCTCGGCTGTCTTGGCCCTGCGCTTCGTGTACGCAGGTGCAGGCGAATACTGCAAGCTGGTACATGCATCTTTGTTGGTGTTGGAGTTGGAGCAAGAGACTGAAGAGGGAGGGCATCTGCTCTCGTTGGGATTGTATATTTTACCCAATTATTTGGGCACCCTGTGGATACTCTTGGGATCTTGTCTGCTGCGAAGGAACTACGGGGAATTCATGCAGGTGTCGCGTGCTTATCGTGGTTAAGGGAATTCTTTGATATTTCGAAGCTCACATATCAAGCAAGGTTGCGAACAGACTGTGGAAAATTCTCCAGTCGTATTTTTTTTCTTTTTGTGTGTGCGAAATGGTCTTCTTTACTCTTTTAAGATAGGCTTGTGTGCTTGTGCACGCCTTTTTTAATCATTGCGATTTTTTTCATCGAGGTGGCTGAGTGCATCCGCTGTGCTTAGAGAGATACTAATATTTTTGTCATGAGACAAGAATTTCCTCGTGACAAAAAATGGCTGGCTGGGCCTGGGCTTGATCATCTGGACATAGAAGGGTTTTTAAGGCTGGCCGGGCCAGAGTCCCGTTCTTAGATTTTGGGCCCATATTCATTGATTAATCGGGTTCGATTCTCAATAACTCACATGTCTTAAAACGAGCGAGTAGGCTTGTAGTTCAATTTTAAGCCTCTCTTGTCGGGGACAGCCACAAGAGTCCCCTAAACAACCAGGGAAAACCCGCTTACATTCGTAAAAAACAAACGCAAACGAACCTAAAAACACGCGTAAGATAAACCCACGGGCCCATGGCCCACCAGACAATCGGCCTAGCCACCCTCGGGTGGAACTACGCTTCGCTCGAGGGGCACGGTGCCGCACCGGTACAACCCCGCCTCGCTCGAGGGCCGGTCGCCCCCTCGGGTGAGGTTCCGCCTCGCTCGAGGGCCGGTCGCCCCCTTGGGTGAGGTTCCGCCTCGCTCGAGCCGGCCGCCCCCTCGAGCGCGATTCCGCCTCGCTCGGGGGCTGGACGCCCCCTCGAGCGAGGCCCGTCTCGATCGAGAGCCGAGCGCCCCCTCGAGCAAGTTTCCGTCTCGCTCGAGGGCATCACGGGCCCGCCACCTCCATACTTGCTCCCCCGGCAGGGGCATTTAATGCACTAACATTTGCAGGTGCCCAAGTCAAAAACAAATCCATGCCACTGCGCGCCTGGGAATCACGCCCCGGCACTGCTCCGCCAACTCCCCTGGCAAGGCCATCCCCGCCACTGTGCGACGTTGTGCGGCAGGGTCAGCAACAACCCCGTGGCACAGTGCCACCCACTCCCGTACGGCCGACGCGCCGCACCCTCGAAAAAGGACGGCGGAGCCCTCGAAGGGAAGTCGAGCGACTACGCCGCGCCCACGCAAGGACAACGCCGTGACGTCGGGCCGGCGGGACCGGTCACCTCCATCGCCATCGGCCCTGTGCGACCATCCCCGCCGTCCCTAACACCATCCCAGTCACTGCATCACCATCCCCGACGTTGTGGGAGCGTGCGGTGACGGGACGCCGCCACGCCGGCTACTGTGCCTCGTACGACCTCGCGTCAACGGCACCCTCGAGTCCTCACACGGGCAACCACCCAACAGGCGACCCCTACGCCACCACCCTCGAAGCCGCTCCTGGACGCGCCATGACGCCCTGCCAGAAGCAAGATTCGCCAGGACAGCCATCTACTCCGTGGCACTGTGCGCCATGCCTCTACACGTAGATGAAATAGTGCGGCACGCTTGTAAACTGTCGCCTCCTTGGCCTATAAAAGGAGGGGCAGTCTCCTAGCCGCGGAGGGACGATGGACAACGCTCACTTGCACGCTTTCCGCCTTCACCACGATATTGGCACTTGCCTCAATCAGTACCTCTGGGACCTGGAGGCCCGATCTTCTCTCCCGCGTCACTTGTAGCCCACTCTGCAAGCACCACGGTGCAACGCAATATAGTGCCCCGAGCACACTCCTGCTGGACGTACGGCCCCCGGCCGGAACCAGGATAAAACCCAATGTCACTAGTTGCTTAGCACCGGCCATCGAGAGGTAGATCTCAGCGCTTCTTACTAGTTAGTGTCGGGACTACTTTCCGCACCGACAGTTGGCGCTCCAGGTTGGGGGATTCGCGTGCTGAAGATCAGCTCCCACCAGCCATCTCGATGGTGATTCGCACCGAGTACCGGGGCCAAAGGTACTCCATGGGCAGCTCAGACCCCCTTCCCGCCGAATTCGAAGTTCGGTTCGGGAGCCTGAACTTTCAGGCCACGGGGAACGGCTACCTCATGCGCATCATCAACCGCGACGAGCTTCACCCATGGCGGTCGATCGGGCCGGGGCCGGTCCCCACCACGCCAGATGCCAATGCCCCGACGCCCGTCCAGGAGGACGTTGCGGGCCCCTCAAGGCCACGACGTCGACGACGCTCCGCCAGCGTTCTCGACATGCGCGGATGGAACGACGTCGGGCCGCGCGCGTCGCCTCGCAACACGACGCGACCCCGGCTAGATGGCGACCGCTCCCGCGGGGGAGCGCGCGGTTCCCGAGCCGCGGTCCCCCCTCGGCATGCGCAACACCGCGATGGCGTACGCCTCATCCGCCAGCACCGATGTGGCGGTGTGCGGGGGCCGCCCTAGCCGCCACGTCCCGGCGGCCAGGAACTGAAGGACCGATTAGGCGACCAGAGAGGGGGGAGTGAATGGGAGCCGATAAAAATTCTTCTCGAAGGAGATTGAAACTCCAACAAGATGAACTCGCTCGGTCGGACACCCAAAATCACACACTCCGCACTTCTACCTTCCGTTTGACAAAACCACGTAGCCACTGGAGTGCTACTGGTCCTAGGAACAAACACTACCAGCAACCTCAACACCCACGCACCCACGACAGCGGAAACAACTCGAAAGCCGGCTGTCCATAGGGGGGCGGTTAGACCTGGTATGGGGGGCGGTTAGACCGCCTCCACCAGGCAACCAAGAAATCCTCCGAAACACCTCTTCCGAGCACCAAAACGCACCACAGTTTCACCAACAGAGATCTCTGGTCAGAGCCATGCTAGCTACCAGAAAATCATGGCGAAAACCAAAACTTCACCCAGGGGCCTAGGGGCGGTTAGACCGACTACCAGGGGCGGTCTAACCTCCTGTACCCAGCAAAGAACTCCAAGCAAGAACTCCTAGCAAACGACACGAGAACGACTCGAAATTTCACCCGAACGCTCCTCTAATCAAGGCGAACAAACTCACAGAGGAAAATCCGGCGAAATCAAAACTTCGACCTGGAAGGCCCAGGGCGGTTAGACCGCCCCCTCCAGGTGGTTAGACCGCCCCTTCCAGAAAACCTTCCCGCGGGTCAAACCTCAACTTCCCATCGCCCGATCTCCCGAATCACTCCACGGATTGCAGCGAAACTTCAGGAATAGCTGGGTTACCTCCTGGGCAACCTCTACCTAAAAGGAATCGACCCGAATCGCTCACAATCAAGAGGAATCGAAGAAATCGCCTCTCTAGGTCAAGAACTCGCCCAACTCGAAAAACCACCAAATCGAGCCCGATTCAAGAGAGATTTGGGGGCAAAGTCACCAGCCAAAAAGGCATAAGATCCTCATACGTGACACCCACCAAAAATCCCAAGAAATCGTTCTCAAAATTCTGCCAACAATCAGCTCCGAAAATCACCACAAAGAAGGACAGGAAAAACACTTCACCACCTTGAGGAACAACGTCGAACCATCTATACATACCATGAAGGTTCGTATAAGGTCTAGCTTGCCACCCATACATCCATCCCTCTCTCTTGATCTCACATGAAGCTCTCAAGCTAGTCCTAGGAAAAACTAGAGGAAAAATGGAAAAACAAATAAGCTAGAGTTCAAGAGTTGGCTGCCATCCATCCCCTCAAACAGTATATATGGAGGCACCCAAAAGACTAAACTACCCTTACTTAATAACTAGGGATACAAGCCCCTCAAGGGCGAATTTGGAAGTATTCAGATTTTATTCATCGGACGGATGCCCGGCGACCGCAACCTGCTTAGCCTTGACGCAAGCCTTGCGATCCCGACGCGTATCCTCCGCTTCGAAGCATATCGGCGCCAGCGACCAGGGCGGTCAGACCGCCCCCAGGGCGGTTAGACCGGCCCCGGGGATCTGACCTGCCCAGGCGGTCTGACCGCCCCTCCTGGGTGGTTGAACCGGCCTGGGTGGCCGCACGTCCTCGTCGAGTCTTCAGCCTCGGTTAAGTGGCTCAACCGAGTAACCCAGTGGTTTTCTGGTGAACCACTGCAAACCCCGCGAACTTGGTGTAGCCTCCGCCAATCTCTACTCATGACTTGGCTCCCACGTAGTCCCGGCTCGACCTTGGTTTTGAGGCTCTACCAAGAAACCGTCCACGACTTCATCTTGTTGTTCATGCCACCATGCGGCCCGCACTTGATCCCGCTGGCCACTGGGTCCCTCAAACGAAGCCTACTTGTCTTCTCCACACCTGGAGGCCTCACCGGCGACGACCTTTCGTGCTTGTTCTTCACCTGCACCAACACGAGTCAAGCCGCAACCTGCACCTGCAATACTTAGCCAAGAATCAGTCCACATAACGTTGTCAATCACTCATCACACAAGGAAGCGACCATCCACCGTTACTCGAACCACACATGGTCCTCAATCTCCCCCTTGATGAGTGCATTGACAACACCCACATAAAGTAACACGAGAGAAAAGAAAAAGGAAAGAAACAAATAAAAGGAAACCTCAACAAGCGATCATAAGCCAAAGAAAGGCAAAGAACAAGATCACTTGAAAAAGACAAGTCTCGGACCCCTTAGGCAAGGGCAACGGCTCGACACATCCGAGACAAAACCATGCTCAAACAAAGAGCGCAAACCACCGAAACAAAGCTCGAACACCACAATGAGCTCCCCCTGCACATGTGCAAGCTCCCCCTGAGCCAAAGCGCACTCCCCCTGAACTAATGCAGCAATGCAACACGGGAATGCAGCAAAGAGCAAAATTCTGCTCAACATGCCCAGGGCGGTTAGACCGCCTTCACAGGACGGTTAGACCGCCTGCCACACGTCTGACCACCCCAAGTGACCGGCACTGCACCAAACTGCTCAAAAATTGCCCGATCCAATTGGAACACCTTCCAAACACTCCCAGGTGTCCAAAACATGCACAAACTTCTCCCCCTTGTTGACAATGCATGAATCAAGGCAAAATGCGAAAAGTTTCAACATATAGCTTCTCAAAATATACAAAATTCATCACAAGGAGCTACACAAATCTAAATGAGCAAGTTAGATACTCTACAGGTTTGTAATGACCTTAACTACATGATCACCAAGTTGCACAACCATTGGACAAGGCTAAAAAGGATTAGAGTAATTTTGCAAAAATTTGCCCTCTCATGAGCAAAAACCTAAACATGAGCAAAACATGTCAAAATGGCAAAGCCACACAAACTTCATGCTAGGACAACCATTCTAATCATAAGACCATCACAAACACCCACAAGCACCTCATGTCATGTCAAAGCCACTGAGCCATGTGCCTACTTCTATATATGAGACTTCTCATTGGTAGGCATCATGCAACGTTTTAGCACCCAAAGCAAATTAAATTCAGCACATATGACATGAGAGCACATTTTCCAAGCATTTTACATTTCATTTTCAGATTCATATTTGGTACATGAAATGTCTTTGCGACAAAAAGGAACATATGCCCCTCCACAAGATAAGGCAAGAGGGCTAAACATTCATGATGGCAAATGAGCCTTTGGCCCCATATGATCAATAAACTAGCTATCCAACCACAAATTAAGCATAGCCAAGCCACTAAAACATGTCAAGATCATATAAAGGCATTTACACATGAGAGAGCATATATGTGACATTTTTCAAACAACATAGCCATCAACCATGGATATAAATCAAGATCATCAAGAGCTAAGCCAAACTAACCATAGCATATCAAACTAGCTCACACAATCATATATAGCCCATCATGGTGAACAATGTATATAGGAGAAGCTTTTCCTAACAAATGCATATGATACAAAATGCATGCAACCTAAGATTTAAAGATGCCTATACATCATGTTACATATGCTATGCCAAATGCAAGAAATGCATAAAAGAAAGCTATACATATGCTACAAAGGAGCTCCCACACACCCAACTCAAGAAATCAAACACACACCAAGCTCCCCCCGCAAACGAGTGAAAGTTGCTTGATCTAGGGGTTTTGTGAAAATATCGGCTAGTTGGTCATGTGTGGGTACATGGATCAAAGCTAGCTTCCCTTTCTCAACATTGTCTCTCAGAAAATGATACCTCACTTCTATGTGCTTGGTTTTGGAATGGAGCACTGGGTTCTTTGCAACACTTATGGCACTGGTGCTATCACATTGAAGTGGGACATGGGTATACTCCTCACCAAAGTCACTCATGGTGTATGTAATCCAAAGGAGCTGAGAGCAACAACTAGCAGCGGCAACGTACTCCGCCTCGGTAGTGGATTGAGCAACACTCGACTGTATGCGGGAAGACCAATACACCAAAGAAGATCCCAAAAACTGACAAGTCCCAGAGGTGGACTTCCTATCCAACCGACACCCGGCAAAATCCGCGTCTGAAAAACCATGAAGCGCCAAAGAAGAGGACGCGGAGTACCAAAGGCCGAAGTCGGGAGTGTGACGCAAGTACCTGAAAATTCGCTTCACCGCTTGCCGATGCGAAGTCCTTGGAGACGCTTGAAAACGAGCGCACAGACATACCGAGAACTGGATGTCCGGCCTCGTCGCCGTCAAGTAGAGGAGTGACCCGATCATGCTTCGGTACTCCTTCTGGTCCACATGTTCACCTTCCTCGTCCGCATCAAGAGCCGTAGTCGTACTCATCGGCGTCGTCATAGCCTTGGAATCCTCCATCTTGAACTTCCGCACAATGTCCTTGGTGTACTTAGCTTGGTGCACAAATGTTCCTTCCTTTGATTGCTTGATTTGTAGCCCGAGGAAGAACTGCAACTCACCCATCATGCTCATCTCAAATTCCCTGCTCATATCCTCTGCAAACCTTGCAACAAGAGAGTTAGACGAGCCACCAATGATAATATCATCCACGTACACCTGCACAATCAGGATATCTCTGCCCTGCCTCAGTAGAAACAAGGTCTGATCGACCTTCCCCATCTCAAAACCTCTCTCAAACAAGAACCCCCTCAACCTACCATACCAAGCTCTAGGCGCCTGGTTCAACCCATAAAGCGCCTTCCTCAACTTGTACACCCGATGGGGGTACTTCTCACTCTCAAACCCAGGTGATTGCCTCACATACACTTCTTCCTCCAACACACCATTCAGGAAAGCACTCTTCACATCCATTTGGTGCAACTTGAACCCTTTAGCCACAGAAAAGGCTAGAAGGATCCTTATTGCCTCCAAACGGGCTACAGGAGCAAAAGTCTCCTCGTAGTCGATCCCCTCCTTCTGACTGAACCCCTGAGCAACAAGCCATGACTTGTTTCTCACCACTTCACCTTTCTCTCCCTCTTTCTTCTCCCACACCCACTTTGTACCAATCGGCTTACTCCCTGGGGGAGGGTCAACCAATTCCCAAACCTGATTCCTCTCAAAGTTCTCCAACTCCTCATGCATCGAATTGACCCAATTATGATCAGATAGTGCGTGTCCAATGTCTTTGGGCTCAAGAGTAGCAACAAATGCAGCATGAGTGAAATGAAAATTGTTTCGAACCCTCGACCGTGTGGTGCGTTCATTCAAGTCGCCGATGATCCTCGAAGATGGGTGATCCACTTGTACTCGCCGGGGAGGTTCTCGCCTCGATGCTACCTCTCCTCAACTGTAGCTTCTCCTCGATCTTGATTTGTCGTCGTAGGTGTAGGAGAGGGTCCGTCCACTACCGTAGTCGAAGTAGTGGGTACATGTTCAGCTGGGGCACCACACCACCATCTTCATCGTCTCAATGTTCATGCTCCTCCTCCTGAAAGATCTCCTCGCCAATTTCATCATCACCTGCACACTCAAAGACAAGCTAATTACGTGGCTGTGTCTCGTCGAAGGTTACCTCGCAAGTCTCCATGATTTGGTTAGTTTCAAGATTGAGCACACGATATGCTCTAGAATGAGATGCATAACCAACGAAAATACCATCGACCGACCTAGCCTCAAACTTATCCAACTTCTTCCCTTTCTCCAGAATAAAGCACTTGCAACCAAAGACATGGAAGTGACTCACCTTGGGTGTGCAACCGTGCATCAGTTCGTAGCAGGTTTTCTTCTTATGCACTCTGAGGTAGATCCTGTTCGACACATAGCACGCGGTATTCAACGCCTCAGCCCAGAACCTTCTCGGAGTCCTATGCTCATCAAGCATCGTCCGAGCCATCTCACACAAGGTCCTGTTCTTCCTTTCCACAACACCATTCTAGGGAGGCGTATATGAACTCGGAAACTGGTGTTCAAGACCCAAG
Source organism: Cenchrus americanus (assembly GCA_947561735.1). Classification (NCBI taxonomy): domain Eukaryota; kingdom Viridiplantae; phylum Streptophyta; class Magnoliopsida; order Poales; family Poaceae; genus Cenchrus; species Cenchrus americanus. Next base: position 251,022,970 of record OX387239.1, on the reverse strand, counting down.
TCATGGCAAAAGGTTTCAAAACGAGAGTTTCTGAATTCTGAGCCATTGTCACTGCGGATTGCTCGTATGGCATCTTTGTGCCTCTCATTTCTCAACCTCAAGACAAGATCTCGAACAAAACCAAACGTCTCCCCCTTATCCTCGAGAAAGAACACCCGCGCATACCGAGAGTAGTCATCCACCACGACAAGGACATACCACTTCCCACCCGCAGATCGCACATGAGCTGGGCCAACAAGGTCAATATGGAGCAGCTCGCATGGACGCTCAGTCATCACATCGGTGAGAGGTGGGTGAGAAGAGGCTACCATCTTGGCATGCCTACACGGCGCACAAACCAACTCTTTCTCAAGCCTCAACCATGGCAATCCTCGGACCAAATTGAGTTTACTCAAGCGAGACAAAAGGCCAAAGCTCAAGTGACCCAACTTCCTATGCCACCTCCACAACTCACTCGAAGAACCAGCCAAGAAACAACGCTCAACACCCGAAGACTGAGAAAAATCAGCTCGAAACACCTGACCCTCGGGAACGACCATACAGACAATGTCCCCTCGAGAATCTAAAATCCGAGAACCACCAGGCCGAAATAACACCTCAAAACCCTCATCCAACAGCTGGGACACAGAAAGCAAATTGTACCCCAGCGATTGAACAAGAGCAACACGCCTGAGGGTGATCTTGTCACTCACCTTAATCTCACCTTCTGAAAGCACACGCCCACGCCCATTGTCCCCAAAGGTGATGTACCTCTTTGTCACCATCGGGACGAGACTTGAGAACCACCCCTTGTCTCTGGTCATATGCCTCGAGCAATCGGAGTCAATCAACCAAATGTTCTTCAAGTCTCCCACCTCGTCGTCGGAGTCAGAGTCCGAGTCGCTCTGTGTGCTCTTCTTGCTGCCGAAGCTCAGCGCTATGGTGCAGAAGCCGTCTCTAGCGAAGCAGCTCAGCCCGCTCAGGTTCTTGGACGACTTCCTGCTCTTGCGACGATCACCTTCATCTTCACTGCTGCTTGAGCTCGAGGTGGAGTACGCGGAACTGGTGTCGACGTCGCTCGCTCCAACCATCGCTCGGGCCTTGCCTCAGCTCTCCTTCTTCCTCGATCGTCGCTCGTCCTTATGCTGGTTCTTGTGCTTACTCTTGTCATCACACCTCGACCGGTACTTGCCATCCATCCTCGACTTGTGTTTGTAGCCGTCCTTGTTCTCGACCTTCTTCGGGCAGTCGGTGACGAAGTGTCCCGACTTGCCGCACTGGAAGCATGTCCTCGTGTTCCTCCTCATGTTCACCCGGTTCTCGTGCAGCCTCTCGAACCTCCTCGTCAGCAATGCCAGCTCGTCCTCTCCAAGCACGTCGAACTCCTCATCTGGCATAGACATCAAAGAGGACAAAGAGAACATCCTGGTGGATGGGTTAGTGTTATCCTTTCCTTTCGAACCACCAACGAGGGCAAGACTATGAGAGTCAGTCGGACCCTCGAGCTTGGCTGTCATGCCCCTATCCACCTCAGCCGACTTGAGCTTCGAGAACAGTTCGTTCACCGTCAGAGTGTCATACTTCTCCGACTCCACAATGGCCTCGAACTTTCCGCCCCAAATCGTATGATCCAAAGAGTGTAAGAGCTTGACAGCTCTATCATGATCATCGTACGGGAGCACGTCCACATTGGCCCTCATGTTGTTCACAACCACCGTGAACCTCTGAAACAGGGCATCAATGGACTCACCAGGGAGATGAGTGAAGTTCTCGTACTCTCTCCGGTAGGTCGCATACATCCGTGCCTGAACCTAGGCATTCCCAACATGAGCCTCCTTCAACACCAACCAGATTCTACAAGCCAAGTGCTCGGTGTGCACCCGATCGAACTCAGGCTGACACAAAGTACGAAATAAGTAGTCGACCGCCTTATTGTTGGCGTCGAACATGTCCCTCAATCCTGGAGCAAGGAAGTTCATCGGCTGGACATAGCCTGTGTCCACCGTGACATCCCAAAGGATGTGACCCTTTCCGCGGAGGAACACTGCCATCCGCTTACTCCACATTTGGTAGTTCTTCCCATCGAAGTGTGGAGGACCTGAACCCCATTCCTGGTATGCCATTTTTGGATCTTAGACTGGTTAGAGTCAATAAAGACTCGAACCGGCTCCGATACCACTTGAAGGACCGATTAGGCGACCAGAGAGGGGGGGGGGGGGAGTGAATGGGAGCCGATAAAAATTCTTCTCGAAGGAGATTGAAACTCCAACAAGATGAACTCGCTCGGTCGGACACCCAAAATCACACACTCCGCACTTCTACCTTCCGTTTGCCAAAACCACGTAGCCACTGGAGTGCTACTGGTCCTAGGAACAAACACTACCAGCAACCTGAACACCCACGCACCCACGACAGCGGAAACAACTCGAAAGTCGACTGTCCAGAGGGGGGCAGTTAGACCGGGTATGGGGGGTGGTTAGACCGCCTCCACCAGGCAACCAAGAAATCCTCCGAAACACCTCTTCTGAGCACCAAAATGCACCATGGTTTCACCAACAAAGATCTCTGGTCAGAGCCATGCTAGCTACCAGAAAATCTTGGCGAAAACCAAAACTTCACCCAGGGGCCTAGGGCGGTTAGACCGGCTACCAGGGGCGGTCTAACCTCCTGTACCTAGCAAAGAACTCCAAGCAAGAACTCCTAGCAAACAGCACGAGAACGATCCTAAATTTCACCCGAACGCTCCTCTGATCAAGGCGAACAAACTCACAGAGGAAAATCCGGCGAAATCAAAACTTCGACCTGGAAGGCCCAGGGCGGTTAGACCGCCCCCTCCAGGTGGTTAGACCGCCCCTTCCAGAAAACCTACCCGCGGGTCAAACTCCGCGAACTCGGTGTAGCCTCCGCCAATCTCCACTCATGACTTGGCTCCCACGTAGTCCCGGCTCGACCTTGGTTTTGAGGCTCTACCAAGAAACCGTTCACGACTTCATCTTGCTGTTCATGCCACCATGCAGCCCGCACTTGACCCCGCTGGCCACCGGGTCCCTCGAACGAAGCCTACTTCTCTTCTCCACACCTGGAGGCCTCACCGGCGACGACCTTTCGCGCTTGTTCTTCACCTGCACCAACACGAGTCAAGCCGCAACCTGCACCTGCAATACTTAGCTAAGAATCAGTCCACACAACATTGTCAATCACTCATCACACAAGGAAGCGACCATCCACCAGTCCTCGAACCACACATGGTCCGCAGGAACCTTACCGCCACCACCAACGACGAGTCCTACCATGGCTCCGCCAGCGAGCTACCACCCGCCACTTCGCACGGGTACGCGGAGTGGGAGTTCTCCGGCGTGCCGGACCCGGTGATGTTCCAGCGGTTCCTCGACGCCGCGGACTACTGGTTCGGCTACTCCGACAACTCCAGCGCTGGGAACTATGACCCTGCGCGGGAGTGCTTCGTCGTGATCGCCAACGACCAGGCGAACGCCGCGAATGCGGTAGAAGCTGGCGACGGAGAGGTCCCCCTCAACCTGGGAACTGGGCCACTCCAGGGCCCGGGGCCAAGTGCGCCCCCACCTCACCGCCAAGGGGTGCCGACATCAACACGCAGCTAGCCCAAGCGCGTGAGCTCGAGGCCAAACTTGCAGAGGAGTACCACGCGGTGTGACTGCTTCGCACCTCCATCGCCTGAGAAGCCTCCACTCGCGGCGAACGCGCGCGTGAGCTGGGCAAGCAGGCCCGCGAACACATCAACGCCGACTTCGACGTCGACAACCCGAGCACGCCCCCACGAGCAAGCCAAAATCTCATCACAGCCGCGACATTGCTGCGAGCCATGCCTGCTCCTTCGACGCCCGAGGCACGGAACCTGCACCGCGAGGCGCAGGCGCTCATCGAGTAAGCGGCCGTGCAATAGGCCGAGAGCTCAGCGTCCTGCATTCGCCAGCAAGGGAGTGTGCGGGATGACGGAGGCACGCAAGGACCTGAGGCGTCAGTCCACGCAGGCGGTGCGACGGGGTAGCCCGCCAACCAAGGCCGGACGCCGGTCAGGGAGCGAATCCTTGACATGCGCGGGCGGGGGCCCGGGGACGGCGACGCTCGCAACGTCATCAATGCCCGACGGCGGGCAACGCGGAGGCACGGGCGGCGGCAGGCTACCATCCGCGGCGGGGTGGGCGCTATGATAGCCGCGAGGACCGCTCGCCGACACCGGAGCCCTTGGGGACCCGCGTGTTCAGCCGGGAGATCCACACGGCGATCTTCCCTCGACGCTTCCGCCAGCCGACGTTTATGGCTCAACAACTATCGCCTGGCATGCCAGCTGGGCGGAGCCACCACCGACGAGGTCATCATCCGCAACCTGCCTCTACACCTCACCGACTCGGCGCGGACGTGGCTTGAGCACCTGCCGCCCAGTCAGATCCACAACTGGGACGACCTGGTCCGCACCTTCGTGGGGAACTCCAGGGCACGTACGTACGCCTTGGGAACTCCTGGGATCTGCGCGTGTGCACCCAGAAGCCCGGCGAGTCGCTCCGAGACTTCATACGGTGCTTATCCAAGCACTGCACGGAGCTCTCGAGCGTGGCCCAGTCTGAGATCGTGCATGCCTTCCTTGAGGGCACGACCTGCCGTGACCTCGTGCGCGAGCTTGGGTGCAGCTCGCCGGTCGACTCCAACGAGCTGTTCGACATCGCCACCAGCTTTGCCTCCGGCGAGGAGGCGGTGGGGGCCATATTCGATGGGAGGAAGGGCAAGCGCGTGGATGACGCGCCCGCGAAGAGCAGCAAGTCCAAGGAGCCCCAGCAGAAGCACAAGCGGGGCAAGAAGGGTAAGAAGCTGTGCTGCGAGGCGCGCGCAGGGGCGTGACAACGACAAAGACAAGGCTCTCGCTGTTGACCCAGTTCGAAGGGGTCCTCGAGCGGCCCCTCGAGGCCCTGGCGTATTCGACGACATGTTGAAGAAGCCCTGCCCGTACCACAAAATGCCGGTCAACCACACCCTCGAGTAGTGCGACCTGCTCAAAAGATACTACAGCCGCGCCGCCGCGAAGGATGGCGAGGCCAAGAAGGATGGGGGTGACGGCGATGCCGGCGGCTTCCCCGCGGTGGAAAACGTCTTCCTCATCTTCGGGGGGCCAACCGTGGACATGTCCTACAGCCAGCGCAAGCGGGAGCGGCACGAGGTCCTCACCGCGGAGAAGGCTCCTCTCTCCTTCCTTGACTAGTCGGAGGATGCCATCACCTTCAGCCGCGAGGATCACCCGAACCGCATCCCTAACCCAGGCCAGTACGCGCTGATTGTCGACCCGGTCATCAGCAATGCGTGCTTCTCCAAGGTGTTGATGGACGGAGGCAGCAGCCTCAACATCCTCTACGCGCACACTTTGCGCCTGTTGGGGATTGGGTTGGACCAACTGCGGCCCAGTACGACGCCGTTCCATGGCGTCACGCCGGGCAAGCGCGTCCAACCCCTCGGGCAGATCGATCTGCCAGTCTGGTTCGGCACGCCAGACAACTTCCGCAAGGAGACACTCACCTTCGAGATGGTGGGGTTCAGGGGCGCATACCACGCCATTCTTGGGTGGATGTGCTACGCCAAGTTCATGGCGGTCTCGAACTACACCTACCTCAAGATGAAGATGCCGGGGCCCAAGGGCGTCATCACCGTGGGCTCGACGATCGAGCACGCGTTCGACTGTGACGTCGAGTGCGTGGAACACACTGAGGCGCTAGCGCTGGATGAAGCACTCGTAGCGAACCTGGAGAAGCTGGTCAACGAAGACCTCGACTCCGCCACCAAGCACGCCGGCAGCTTCGAGGTTGCTGAGCAAACCAAGGAGGTGCCCCTCGACCCCGCTGCCCCCGAGGGCAAGGTGTTGAGGGTCAGTTCCACCCTCGACCCGAAATAGGAAATGGTGCTCGTCGACTTTCTCCGCGCCAACGCCGACGTCTTTGCGTGGAGCCCCTTGGATATGCCAGGCATCCCGAGGGAGGTCGCCAAGCACTCCCTTGACATCCTACCTCACTCCCGCGCTGTGCAGCAACGGCTGCACCGCTTTGACGAAGAGCGACGTAGGGCGATCAGAGTGGAGCTGCGGAAGCTCCTCGAGGCCGGGTTCATCAAGGAAGTGTTCCACCCTACGTGGCTAGCTAATCCTGTACTAGTTAAGAAAAAGAATGGGAAGTGGCGGATGTGTGTAGATTACACTAGTTTAAATAAAGCATGTCCTAAAGTTCCTTTTCCTTTGCCACAAATTGATCAGATCGTTGACTCGACTGCAGGGTGCAAACTCTTATGCTTTATTGATGCCTATTCTGGGTACCACCAAATAAAAATGAAGGAGTCCGACCAGCTCGCGACTTCATTCATCATGCCATTCGGGATGTACTGCTACGTAACGATGCCGTTTGGTCTCCGAAACGCGGGTGCCATATGCAGCACGTTTTCGGAGATCACATCGGGTGAACCGTTGAGGCTTACGTAGACGATATAGTCATAAAAACAAGGAAGGCGGACGACCTGGTTAACGACCTACGCGTGGCATTCGACTGCCTGCGAGCCAACGGGGTAAAGTTGAACCCCGAGAAGTGCGTCTTCGGAGTGCCGCAAGGCATGCTCCTGGGATACATCGTCTCCCAGCGGGGGATCGAGCCCAACCCTGAGAAGGTCACAGCCCTCAAACGGATGAGCCCAATTTGAGACCTAAAGGGGGTCCAGAAGGTGCTGGGGTGCCTTGCCGCCTTGAGCCGCTTCATCTCGCGGCTCGGCGAAAAGGGGTTGCCCCTCTACCAACTCTTGAAAAAGCACGAGTGTTTCTCCTGGACCGTCGAGGCCCAGGAGGCGCTTGACAAGCTCAAGGCAACGCTCGCCCACGCGCCGATTTTAACGCCACCCCGCGATGGCGAGCCTAAGTACCTCTACGTCGCCGCAACCACTCAGGTGGTCAGCGTCGTCATCGTGGTGGAGCGCTCAAAGGAGGGACACGCCCTGCCAGTCCAACGCCCCGTATACTACATCAGCAAGGTGTTGTCCGAAACCAAGGCGCGTTACCCACAGATCTAAAAGCTGCTCTACGCGGTGGTGCTCGCACGGCGCAAGCTTCGCCACTACCTCGAGGCCCATCTGGTCACGGTGGTCTCCTCCTTTCCGTTGGGGGAGATTTTTTTTGAGCGAGAACCGTGGGGCAATGCCCCCTGGCAAAATCGATTAAAATAGAACATAAAGAGATACAGAGGGAGAACATACAGCCGGCCCAACCAGTGGTTAGGCAACGAGGAAGACTGTCTAAAAGCAACTAACTAAAAAGAAGCAAAGAGGGGGGAGGGAGAACAACGCAATAGAGAAAAATTACAAAGCACGAAGCCAGAGTTTGATCGAGGAGTGGATATTTGACTTAATTCTACAGAGATGATCCATGACAAGGCTTTGAAAGTAGCCTTCCAGGCAGCAAGGTGTGGAGGCTTGCCTTAAAAAATGACATCATTTCTCTGTTTCCAAAGGCACCAAGCACCAATCACAAAAATTTCCATGAAGAAAGGCTGTCCAAAAACAAGCTGGGCTTGCAAAAGCTTCTGGTGGACACTTAAATTTTCCTCCCAAACAATTCCCAATGCAAGCCATCTGCTGGCAGCTGCAGGGCAGTTGCGGGAGATTATCCGAAACCCGGACGCGGCGGGCAGGATTGCCAAGTGGTCGGTGGAGTTAATGGGTGAAAAGCTCGCCTATGCGCCGCACAAAGGAATCAAATCTCAGATCCTGGCGGATTTTATCGCCGAATGGACGGACACACAGCTGCCGCCTCCGCAAGTCCAGGCTGAGTGCTGGACCCTCTACTTCGATGGGTCGGTGATGAATTTATCGGGGCAGGCGCGTGCCTGCTCTTCATCTCACGCCTCCGGGAGCACATGAGGTACGCGGTGCGCCTACATTTCCCCGCGTCAAACAACATGACGGAGAATGAGGCCCTTCTCTGTGGCCTCAGAATCGCCATCGAGACGGGCATCAAGCGCCTCGACGTTAGGGGAGACTCGCAGCTCGTGATCGACCAGGTCATGAAGAACGTGAGCTGTCACGACGACAAGATGGAAGCATACTCAATACCGTGCGGGCCCTCGAAGATAAGTTCTATGACATAGAGCTTAATCACGTGCCCTGCCGGTACAACGAGGAGGCGGACGAGCTCGCCAAAATCGTGTCGGGGCGAATCACCGTTGCCCCAAACGTTTTTGCGCGAGATGTCGCCAGGCCGTCCGTCAACCTCGAGCCGACACCTTCGAGCCAAGAGGAACCCTCGGGGGCTCCCTCGGACCCAACAGGCGCAGAGCCTATGGACGAGGACCCCTCGACCGAGGCGTTTGTACTCTCCCTGCTCGAGGAGTATGGCGCAGACGAGGCTGAGGCCACGAATACAGAACCAGTCCCCCGCACGGAGGACTGACGAGACAAATACATTGCCTGGATGGACCGAGGGGAGCTTCCCCCGGACCGATCCGAGGCCAGACGTATCGCCCGGATGGCCAAGTCATTTGCCCTCGTCGATGGCGAGCTGTACAAGCGTGCCGCGTCAGGCGTCCTGCAGCAATGCATGCCCATCCCTCAGGGGCGCGAGCTCCTTTGAGACATTCACGTGGGTGTATGCAGCCATCACGCAGCGCCACGCACCCTCATGGGCAACGCGTTTCGCCAGGGCTTCTACTGGCCCACAGCGGTCGCTGATGCCAGCGAGATCGTGTGCACCTGTGAAGGGTGCCAGTTTTGCGCCCGCAAGACCAACCTCCCTGCGCACGCCCTTCAGACAATACCCGTCACATGGCCCTTTGCCGTGTGGGGGTTAGACATTGTCGGGCCCTTGCGAAAAGCGCCTGGGGGCTACACCCATCTGCTGGTTGCCATCGACAAGTTTTCCAAGTGGGTTGAGGTGCGCCCGATCACGAATCTCAGGGCAGAGCAGGCCGTGACGTTCTTCACCAACATCATCCACCGTTTCGGGGTGCCTAACTCCATCATCACCGACAACGGGTCCCAATTCACCGGCAGGAAGTTCCTGGAGTTCTGCGACAAGTTTCACATCCGAGTGGATTGGGCGGCCGTGGCGCACCCACAGACCAATGGTCAGGTGGAGTGCGCCAACGGCATGATCTTACAAGGTCTTAAGCCCATGATTTTCGACAGACTGAACAAGTCCGGCCGAAAATGGCTCCAGGAGCTACCAGCGGTCGTGTGGAGCCTCAGAACCACCCCGAGCAGGGCCACGGTATTCACCCCGTTCTTCCTAGTCTATGGCGTGGAGGCTATTCTCCCCACGGACCTGGAATACGGGTCTCCCAGAGTCCGGGGCTACGACGAAGGCACAAACCAGCGAGCCCGCAAGGACTCACTGGACCAACTAGACGAGGCCCGCACCGTGGCCCTGATGCACTCGGTAAGGTACCAACAGGCTCTGAGGCGCTACTAGGCCCGAAAATATGGCGCCGAGACTTCAACGAAGGGGACCTAGTCCTAAGGCTGCGCCAAAACAGTCGAGGCCGCCACAAGCTGTCGCCCCCGTGGGAGGGACCCTACATCGTAGTCAAAGTGCTTAAGCCCGGCACCTACAAGCTGGCCAGCGAAGACGGTGAAGAACTCTCCAACGCTTGGAATATCCAACAGCTACGTCGTTTGTACCCTTAGGAAGGATTTCCAAGTTCTTTTTGTTATTTACGCACCCAACACCCCAGTTGGCTGTATGAATGTAAATTTTCACCAAGATGAATAAAATCAAAGGGCAACTTGGCTTTCCCCAGAAAACCAAGCCACCCTCGGGGGCTACTGCGGGGGGCACCCCCCCAAAATGGTTCCATTTTTCGCAAAAAAACCATAGCAAATGTACCAAGTATGCCTCGACCCAAGTTCTGGGTGAACTTACGCGGGACGCGAGTGGCTAAAGGGTGAAGAAGTGCGAGTCGGGGATAGCCTACGCCTCCGGTAGGATACGGCCCTTCCCCCTCGCCGCTTCGCCTGCAAGCTACTCATGCGAACGAACCTTTCCCAGCCAGGGTTCACCTAAGAAATTTGGGAGGCGGAACAATATAGTTGCCGGAGTAAAAACATTGCTTCAATTCACAAACATCCAAATGTTTCAAATAAGTAATTGTTTATTACATAGCCACACGACTCGAATGCTAATACTTAAAACAACAAGGGCATGAACGCCCAGTGGTCTTCAGGCTTGAGGGTCGCCTGCCGCGGGAGCATCCGGGAACAGGAAATCCGTGAAGTCCTCGGCGAGGATGTCAGCAGCAGGGGCGGCGAGCGCGTCCGCACGGTTCATCGCCACCTTGTCGTCGACGCCGACGGGGACAACGTAGCCCGTAGAGACGGCTTCGAGGTCGACCTGATAGTGGGAGGCCACCACACCAAGCGCCTTCTGGACGCCCAGGGATGGCAATGGGTGGGTGTGGGTCGGGTGTAGCAAAATCACACCCACACCCACACCCGTCAAAGAAATTCACACCCGCACCCATCAAGTTAAAGGGTGGATTTTCACAACCACACCCACACCCTCGGGTCACCCGCCGGGTGCTGGGCACCCGTTGGGTCTGACAATACAACATTAAATGTATAAATATAATGGTAGCAAACCAAACTTTCATCATAATCATAGTACACCAGTACATAATCAAGCAGAATAAAAAGTCATCAACACTCAGTACAAGACAATCCAAGTAGATTATAGTACATCAGTACATCATCATGCAGAATAAAAGGTCATCAACACTCAGTACAAGACAATCAAAGTAGATTGAGAATACATTCAATACGTGTGACTGTGGAGATTTGATATTTTATGGGCCCCATGGGTCACCCACGGGTGGAAATCCACACCCGGCCTCGACCCGGTTTATTACGGGTGCGGGTGTGGGTGCACCCACGGGTGCGATTTGACACCCACGGGTCGCCCAGGAAATTCCCCTTGAACCTGAACAAGCCTCTGCCCCAGTTCAAGGGACCAGACATGAGGTAAGTGCTGGCACCCAACTATGTTATCTTCTTTCAATAAACCATCCCTAATTCGGCAATTCTTCCTTCTCAGGACCAGGCTACATCACCATCAAGCTCTCCACCAGTATGAAAGGTTCTAGTGACATTGCTGCTATTGCTGGAAGTCCTTGGATTGGAACAGCTGTTTTGATAGGATTTTTATTTCTCGTGGGTTACCGAGATCGCTTCCTGGATGGAAGTCGGGAATGAATCGGAGAGATCTGCAAACTCAACCCTCCCTTTTTACCATTAGCAAGAACTTGTTTCAGCTGCATATCATAAGGGATTCGAAGAACTGCTTCAAATACAGTATCAGGAAGCACTGCTTGGGGATCATTGTGAGTGATCCAGCTGCCGAAAAAGATGAAGCATCCTTAAATCAAGTCCTGTCAGAGGAAAATCAGGCAAGGCTCAAAGAAATCTTTTCCTGGCTGCAAAAGGATTCCTGAGATCAAGTCAGAGATGTTGATCACTTCGAGGAAATATTTGAATCCATCGATCAAGAGCTTCCCGAAGACCTCAAAGCTTCCTTGGAGCCTATCTCAGATCTGGATACTCAATATGTGGCAATAAGGCGAGCCTTGAAGAGCCAATCCTCCCGACCAGTTCTTGAGCAAAAGAAAGCCAGAGCTGAACAAACTGTGAAAGGATCACAAGCCCAAATCGAGAGCAACAAGGAAATGTTGGCCAAACTGCAGTCCGCTCTTGAGTTGAAAATTGCCAGAAAAGCTGCATTAGAAACTGAGCTGAGGAATTTGTCAGCTGAAATTGAAGCTGATGAGAAGAAGATAGCCGAGCTCCCTGGATTAACAGAGAAAATCCAAAAGGAAGCATCGGCGGCCATGATCGAGGCAAACCAACTCGAGGCACAACTCTCAGCCCTGTCCAATACTCAAAAAGATTGTCAGGAACGGTTGGAGAATATCAACCAGATAACATCAAATGCTTCCAATGTAATTGCAAAGTACTTGAACATTTGATTTTACTAAGCAATGTGTAACCGAATTAATCGTCCTTGCAACCTCGCCTTTTATAAACTTCATTTTGTTTTTTCTGCATAACTTTGTTCGCAACTTTGGACGATTTATTCAGTAACTGTGGTCAAACAGTACCATACCTGAACAGCACCCCGACCGCAACTCAGCCGAGCCAGTCAACCGAATATGACTCAACTTGAATTCCAAACGACCCGACGGCGATTCGGTTAAGGAAACCTCTCCACTTTCCAAGTTTCTCGGGATATGCACCACGACCCAGGGCCACGATCTCTTCACCATCCCTATAAATAAAACCGTAGGTGCCCCCAGCCTTTCACCAAGCCTTTAGCCTTCAAACCTTTGCCAATCTAAGTTTTCTTCCTCCACCAGCGCAGCTCCAAGAACCAATGGCAGGTAGCAGCAACAGACGCCGCGCCACCGACGAAGCAGAAGGAAGCCGCGCCGGCGTGCGTCGGAGGCAGTGATCGTCAACTTCCCTCATGATTCCTTCCAGATTTCCTTCTATTCCTGACGATCTTTTTTGTTTCAGGCTCATCCAATGGAATCCGGCCCCTGCACCGGCCACGAATCCAGCTCTGCCGAGCGACTCCTCGGAGTCGTATAACTACTCCCCGGTGCCCTACGACGAGCGCGACGCTCTTCGCTTCAAGGCGGAGCATGACGAGTCCCGGCGCGAGCTGGGAGAAATCTCCAAGAAAGCTTGCATCGTCGAACTCGAATGGGAGGACCGGCGCAAACAGTTGCTGGCAACCATCGACGGTATATCCCTTAGATTAACCTCCAATCCAATTCAACTTTTGATACTAACCATCATTGCCTTGCAACTTTGCACCCCGTGACGCCGAGCTTGATCAGCTGAAAATGCTGGTGAAGCAATTGGCTGACAAGGTGAACGCTCCTGGAGACACGCCGACGGACCGCCTCGCCGCGGTAGAAGATCGCGTGGACGAGGTGGCTGTTCACGGCATCCGCCTTGGCACCACCCTGGGCTTGGCCGCCATGGCGACGCACACCGGCGTCGACTACTCCATTCAGCCGCGCGGCTTCCAGGGCGGTGCAGCAGAAGACATCGACGAGATCGAAGTCATCTTGGAGCGCCTCGATAGCCACGGCGATGCCATTGCCGAAATCACCCATCCCCAGTCTGTGCTAAACAGGCTCTTTGATTAGATTGTACTAGGGATGCTTGGTTTTCGGCAATAAATAAAGAATTTTAATTTCTGTGCTTGTATTGTGATGATTCCCTTCTGCTTGTAGATGCGAACTTCACTGTTTTCAAACGCATTCGGGAACTTTACTTGAGACGAACACGCGAAAACAACTGCCCCTTGGCGCAAAATCCGCAAAAAATCCTCAATCCGGGAACCATAAACACTGTTCAATGAAAACCCTTCGCATTCGGGAAGAAAACCCTGCCTTTTGGTATTCCAATAACGTACGCCAACCAGTCATCATTCCCAATGCGCTCTCTCAGTCAATAAAATAGCCCTCTGGGATGCCCTGCAAATCCACTCGCATACTCCTCCATCACTTCACATCTTCTCCTCTCGCTCTAGAGGAGAAAACCCCAAGGCCATGGCGGACAAAGGAAAAGAACCCATCAAAGAGGACAGCACTCCACCAAAGAAGCGTACCATTCGAGAGTGAGTTTTCTTTCAATCCGTTTCTTGCTCTCACTTGCAATCACATGGTTTACCCCTCACTGTTTTCTCCAACCTTAAATTGCTCCCTGAAGAAATCTTTGGGACTGAAGAAGTACCCGAGTACATCCTCTCTGACTCCTCTGAAGAAGAAGAGAGCACCACGTCGGAACAGAGGGCCAACCACCAGCTGCGCCGCCGCATTCGGCATCTGAAGCACAACTTGCGGGACATCACCGCTCGCTGCAACGCCGAACGCGAACGCTGCATGAGCTTGGAGGCATTAGTAGGGGGTAAGACTTCCATCTTTATTTAACTCCATGCTCAGGCTCAGATCTTCGCGTTCCAACAACTGTTCTTTTCTCTTAGATGTCTCTGACAGATACGTAACCTGAAGACTGCTTGGGACAGCCTGATGGAGGCTGCAAGTCATGGTCACCCCCGAAGCTTCCAGGTTGCCGTCACGGTGGTTTTGGAACAATTGAAGAGGGAGGAGCTGAAGAGGCAAAACAAGAAAAATGAATGAAGCATACTTTCGCTTCTTCCTCCAGGCCTTCTGCTTCCCACCCCCTTGTAATCTTGAGTGGCTGGATTGTCAAATAAAAGCCTGCAAGAAATATCTGTAATGTGTAATATTTTTGTGCTAAGGGCAATACACATCCGTATTGGCCATTTTCTGTTAGGATTTTTCGTTCTAAAGGCGGCTCCTTCCTTGAATGCCGGCTGTCTCTGTGTACTAGATATCTGTAACCCGGATGCTTGTACTCAACGATCAATTTCAATACTAGGATAATATTTCTTCAAATATCTTCCATTTATAGCAGCAGTGAATTCCTCTCCCGGCAAAGTTTTCAATATGTAAACATTGCCAGGCACACATCTGACTACTCGAAAAGGTCCTTCCCAATTCGGGGACCATTTGCCGAACGCACTATATTTAGTTCCAATCGGCAGTAACACTTTCCAAACCAAATCTCGTTCTGCAAATTGCTTGACCTTTACTTTCTTGTTGTAATATTTAGCAAGTCGCAGCTTGTTCTTTTCAATGTTTTCCAGGGCTCTAAGACGAATCATATGCAAATCTTCTAACTCGTCCATCTTTAAGTCACTGTAATCTTTGGAGCTCAAATCCTTTTGCAAAATCACTCTCCTTGAATCTGACTGCATTTCCCAGGGCAAAACAGCATGATGCCCATAAACTAACTCATGAGGAGAAGTTTTTGTAGCTCCATGAGGAGCCATTCGATAAGCCCATAAAGCCTCGTTGAGTACCGAATGCCACCTCCTCGGCTTCTGATCAATTTTCTTTTGTATTAAGCTTGATCATGATCTTGTTAGAAGCCTCTGCCTGACCATTAGCTTGGGCATAATAAGGAGAAGAATTAAATAATTTGATTCCCATACTTTCGGCAAACTCCCTGAACTCCAAAGACACAAACTGAGCTGCTTGATCAGTGGTAATTGTTTGAGGAATCCCAAACCGATAACTGATGTGTTCTATAACAAACTCAATCATGTTTGTTGATGTTACTTTCTTCAATGGAGTTGCCTCGACCCATTTGGTGAAGTAATCTGTTGCCAAAAGCACAAATTTATGCCCCTTGCTAGATGGAGGATTTATTTGGCCAATCAGATCTATACCCCATCCTCTGAATGGTCATGGCTTGATTATTAGATTCAATGCAGACGCTGGAACCCTTTGAATATTTCCAAACCTCTGACAATCTTGACAACCCTTGTAATACTCAAAGAAATCTTCCAGCATCGTCGGCCAAAAACATCCAGTTTGCCTAATAACCCATTTCATACGATAGACCGATTGATGTGCTCCACATAGCCCATCATGCACTTCGCTAATCATCTTCTTCGCTTCTTCTGGACCCAGGCATTGCAGCAACACCCCATCTAATGATTTGTAAAATAAATGTCCATCCAGAAGAATAAATTTTATAGCTTTATACCTGAGCTTCCTAGAAACCTTTCGGGGTGGATTTTCCAGATAATCAACAATTTCTTTTCTCCAATCACCCTCTGCAAGATCACTCCCGAAAGAACATACCTCCATGGCAAACGCTTCTTGATTTTATCTATAACCTGAAGCACTTTGAGCCAACCTGTTTGCCTCTTCATTATGTTCTCTAGGAATATGTTGTAGAATTACTAATTGAAAACTCTTTAAGATTTCCCTGCACTCTTCGTAGTAATTCCTCAGGATATCGCTTCTACACTCATATTGGCCATTCAATTGCTTTATAACTAACTCTGAATCTCCATAAATCTCAACTGAAATGGCCTTGGCTTCTCTCAAATATTGAAGCCCTCTAAGTAATGCGCCGTACTCAGCTTGATTATTTGTGACAGTAGGCCGAATAGGGATAGCAAACTCAAACATCTCACCCCTGGGTGAAATCCCAACTCCACCACCTTTGCCACATGATGATCCATCAAAGAACAATGCCCACGGGGTGATTTCAAGCAAATCAATTGTCGGATCACGATTCTCAGTAATGAAGTCGGCAATAATCTGACCTTTAATGGCTTTTGCCGATTCAAACTTCAGCTCGAACTCAGATAAGGCCAAAATCCACTTGCCAATCCTTCCATTCAAAATTGGCATAGATAACATATGTTTTATTACATCAAACTTGGAATATACAACGCATTCGGCATTCAACAAGTAGCGCCGAAACTTTGTACATGAGTAGTAAACACACAAGCACAGCTTCTCCGCAGCCGAATACCTGGTCTCAGGATCAAGTAATTTTCGGCTAAGGTACGCTACTACCCGCTCCTTTCCTTCAAACTCTTGTATAAGGGCCGATCCAATGGTTTGGGTATCGGCCGCCACGTACAACTTGAAAGGCTTGTTCAACTGTGGAGGCACCAACACTGGTGGTTCCTTCATGTACCGCTTGATCTTATCAAAAGCCTTTTGTTGTTCGTCACCCCGTACAAACTTCTGATCTTTCTTGATCCTTAGCAGCGGAGAAAAGGGCAAAACCTTTTGTGACAAGTTTGAAATGAATCTCCTCACAAAATTAATCTTGCCAAGCAGTGATTGCAACTCCTTGAGATTGGTTGGAGGAACAACTTCATCGATAGCCTTCATGCTTTTCTTGCCAACTTCAATCCCTCCTTCATGTACCAGAAATCCCAAGAATTCTCCAGCTGGCACTCCAAAGGCACACTTGTTTGGATTCATCTTCAACCCATGTTTTCGGGTGCACTCCAGAGTTCTCTTTACATTCTTCAAGTGTGAGTCATGATTCAAAGATTTGATCACGACATTGTCAATATAAATTTTAACAATTTTGCCGATCAACTCATGAAAGATATTATTCATGGCCCGTTGATAAGTTGCACCGGCATTTTTCAACCCAAATGTCATGACTATCCACTCAAACAAGCCTATATGTCTAGGACATCTGAAGGCTGTCTTCGATATGTCTTCTATTGCCATAAATATTTGATTGTACCTTGCATTACCATCCATAAAACTGATAACTTTATGTCCAGCAGCAGCATCAACCAATAGATCAGCAACAGGCATCGGGTATCCATCCATAGGAGTGGCTCTGTTCAAATCTCTGAAGTCTATGCAAACCCTCATCTTCCTATTTTTCTTGTAAACAGGGACGATGTTTGAGATCCATTCCGCATATCTTCATGGCCGAATGAAATTTGCATCAAGTAATCTTTCAATTTCCTTTTTCACGTCGGCCAATACTTCATCCTTGTAGATTTTTCGAGGAGGTTGCTTATACGGTTTAAAACCAGGCTTGATTGGCAACCGATGCTCAACAATAGAACGATCCAAACCAAGCATCTCTGAATAATCCCAAGCGAAGCAATCTTTATATTCCCTTAACAACTTGATTAACCTGTCCTTGAAACTGGGCTCCAAGTTAGCACTGATAATGTCGGCCTTGGCTTGTCGCCATCTCCAATGTCAATTTCTTCTAATTTGTCAACCGACATGAATCCACGCCCTAACTTTCCATCAGTTCTATCAACTGGATTATCAACTAAAAATTGCTATAAGAGCCGACTGCTTGAATCAGCTGTTGATCACTGCTGACTGGTTCAATAGGACCTTCACCCAGTCTTTTCCTGAGAAGCAATCAATGCCTTGATACTCCCAGAAAGCTGGTTCGACATTGGACATGCTCACTGAGTCATTTGCTTGGACTATTTCAATGTCATCATCTACCCATTGAACGAGCTGTTGGTGCATGGAAGATGGGATGCAGCAATTGGCATGGATCCAGTCCCGCCCAAGCAGCAAGCTGTAAGCTCCTTTGCCCTCAATGACAAAGAAGGTTGTGAGCAAAGTCTTGGATCCGATCATCAGGTCCACGTGCACGCAGCCCTTGGTATCTGAAGGATTCCCAGCAAAATCATTCAGAATTATGCTTGTTGGCGTCAAGTCTCCGGGGCCCATGCCAAGCTTCCTGAAGGTGGTGTACGGCATCACGTTGATCGCAGCTCCGCCATCAACAAACATCTTGGTCAATGGCTTGCCATTGACATATCACTTCAAGTACAACGGCCTCATGTGTCGATTCCTGGCCGGCTTGTCAAAGGTGGCCTGCTTAGCCAACACCAATTGCGCCATTAATCCCCCAAGTTGCTCATCCTCATCAACATTTGGAGATGCCTCCTCCTGCACAACTTGGTTAGCGGGTGCCATGAACTCATTCGGTAGAAAGTACACCATGCACGCTGGAGCCGACCGACCAGATCCATCAGGCTTATCTTTTGGGCGCCACACCTATTTTCTCTTGATTCCCGCCTGCCTCAAGTCCTGGTTCCTCAAGCGCTGAATGCTTCTCTTTTGGCTTCTCCTTAAGCCAGGCGGGCACCACTGTCCTTCTTGCCAGATGCACTCACGTTCCTGCTCTTCTTGATCAACCCATTTTTGATCAGCATGTCTTTTCCTTGGGTGATCATTTACCTCATTTATTTTTAGGCGCCAACCGTCATTAGGATATATCCTTCCAATTCTTTCATGGGCGGATCGGCGATTGACAGCTTCCTGCCTATATTCAGTGTACTTGTCACTGCATTCAGGACAATTCTTCAATGTGGGGAGTTTCAAGCCCTCGTTCCAGCAATGCCTGAAGAATGCGCATCCCCAATGTGCACGCTCCTGTTCCCGCGCGTGCTCTTCCAGCTCTCTTCTATGCGCTTCTTCTTCAAATCTGCGCTTCTCCTCCTCGCACCTCTGCTTCTGGTAGCGTTCCTTTTCCTGCTGTCACTGCCACTTGTTAAGAAGAATGCGCGTAGTTACCCTGGGCTTGGTCCTGGAGGATTCCCCAACTTCAATCTGGCTCTTGAGGATGCGAGGAGCCTCTCTGTGGACTTGCGCCACTGTCACTTAACGTGTAGGATCAACTGATCCATCCTGTTTCGCTCTAGCTGAAGTCAAAACCTTCACTTCCCCTTTTCCTCAGCAGTCACCATATTAACAGAAAAGCTAACCATGTTCTGAGGGAAAGGGTGGCCATCCAGCTTCATCTTGTTATCGAATTTCAATTGACCTTCCTGGATAGCCTTTTGGATCCTCATTCTGAAAACCCTACAATCGTTAATGGAGTGAGAGTTTCTGTCATGAAAACCACAATAACGTTTCTCTTTAACTCCATCGGGCTAAAGCATAGAATGCCCCTCAGGCAACTTGATCCGGCCTTCCTTCACCAAGAACTCGAAGAGCTTGTCAGCCTTGGTCACGTCGAAGTCATACGTGCCCTTGGTTTGCTTTATCCACCGCTGGTTCACAGTTAAAGGCTCTTTGCCCCACATAATCTCAGCCGCGGCCACTTCCTCGTCATCATCAAATTCCTCTACTTGATCAGCCTTTTCGAGGAACTGGTTATAGATATCAGCTATATCGTGATGCTTGGCAAATCTGGAATCCTTCTTAAACCCATAAGCTTGATTGCTCATCAATGACAGCCTCTGGGACAGCTGACCAAGGTTGTCAAATTCCATGCCAAATAGCTTCTCCCGAATAGCTGGTAGCATCCCCGCAACAGCCATGTCAGCCAGCTGATCATCCGGCAGTCAAAGAGAAGCACATGCCCTTGACCTCTCTAAATCTTCTGAGGAATTCCAAGGGTGTTTCATTGTGTCTCTGTTTCAAGGTAGCCAGATCAATTAGCTTCTTCTCAGTGCTACCACTAAAGTAATGGGCATGGAACTTTTGTTCCAAATCTTTCCATGTGCCGATTGACTGAGGAGGAAAAGTAGTAAACCATTGAAATGCCGGGCCTGTTAATGATAAAGGAAAATATCTGACCCTGAATGCCTCATCGGCTGAAGCTTCCCCAAGCTGCATTAAATATCGGGCAATATGCTCTACAATGCTTGTATCGTCCTGCCCAGAGAACTTTGTGAACTCTGTAGGAGGCTTCACCCTTGGCGGCAAGATCACCCTATAGTAGCACTCTGGGAAAGGGGGTGTATAAGCTGGTCCTTGCATTTTAGGCTTAAGGCCCAATTTATTTTGCATAACATCAGCCATTTTCTGCACCAGGATATCATCATCTTGCATTCCTGTGGCTGGACCATACCCAGGATTTGGGAAAGTATCAATAGCGCCATAATCCATAACTTCTGAATATCCCCCACCATACATATTTTTCTACAGCCTGTTACTGGCCGGGGCTATCTTGTAAGTAGAATTAGGCGGCATTCTAGACGAACCAAACGCCAGGTCCCCATATGTAGGCCTATTGGGCATCGCTTGATACGGGTTCGGCTGTTGAACTGGTTGACCTCCATTGTTTCGTAGAGGTGGCTGGACTGGCTGACTCCCAATGCCTTGTGGAGGAGGCTGGATCGGTTGGCCTTGCAGTGGAGGCTGAGCTCCCGTATCTCGAGGTGGTTGAGCAGAACTGGTCTCTCCAACCTCTGCAGAAGATATATGAGGGGATACTCGACCAAGCATCCTCTCCATGCCTGGGCCAAATACGCCGATCATCATCTGCTTGAACATGTTCAAGAAAGCAGTATGATACTTAGCCATCACAGTTTCTATAGCCTCCCGAAAAGCATTCAGAGCCTCTTGTTTCTCTTGAAAAGATGTGGAATCAGGTTCCCCTGGCAACAGAACTCTGGGCAAGTCAGATTTAAGTTACGGGACGCCACTTCTGATCTTGCTAAATGACATCAAGCACTTCTGCTGGAATTGGTCAATGGCATCCTTCAGCTGCGCTTGTTGTTCTGGAGACAGGTCATTAATGGTGACGTCCATGATGTCGCCAGTTTTAGGCATCTTGATTCAACTAGAGTGGTCCCACTAGGCATGCCAAAAAGTGTGTTGACGCAAAATCGGCACCTCACGCCAAGCACACAGCAAGCCGAAAGGAGCTGGCTTAACACGCGCGATGAATTGAAAGCGTGCCAGTCAATTTTCCTGAAATTGACAAAGGAAATAAAATAGTCAGATAACAAACTTGGAACTTGCCGGGTGGTACCAGACAGTTCCATATTTACGGCTAGAAAGCCAATCAAAGTGATATATAGCTACAACAAGCTATCTATCAACAGTTCAAATAGCATTCGGGAGCTGTTATACATGAAAACATGAAATAGTCGAATGGATGGTGTAAGCATGATGATAGATCAGTCTTTGTTTAAATAACGTTGCTTGCACAAGATCATGACCGATCCTCGAGGATAAATAACAATCAAAATAAATAAAGTAAAAGCATGATTATAAATATGAAATAAGCAAGCATGCATAGGCCAAAAGCACTAGTCTACCGCATGTCTAGGTACTTTCAAACCCGTCGAGAATGACACCAAACAAGTTAATCCACTGCATGATACAACTTGTTTAGAATCACACCACCAACCACAAAGAGATTAATCCACCGCATGATACAATCTAAATATGGAAGGTTAAAAGCATGTATTATTTAAAACAAACTTATGAGCACGTTTTACTCATGGAAGCATAACCGAATACAGTTGTACAGCCGAATCGGGATCCGTGAAGAAGAAACGAACATTACCAAAGATGACAAACCTATCAGATTGAATCGAAATCTAATCCACCGGATGATTAGCTCTAAAAACAATCCAAAAACTTGCATCTACCGCATGATACCCGGTTCTTTCAAGATTCACACAAGATTAGCAAGCTTAAAGCCGCAACACGTGACAACTTAGATTGATTCGGGTTCGGCTATTAAAGAACACGTGATCCATGTGCCGTATTAAGCCAAGAAAATGAGCGTGAAACATGAAGATCACCAAACAAGATAAAGCTGATTCGAACCAATCTAAATTGGGCAAAAGAGTGTTACATGAATTTAAACATAAAGTAAAAACTCAAAGCAACACGAGGTAACTTAATGAATCTATTAGCTCTTGCCAAATCTAATAGAGCCGATAACTAGCTCCAAGCTAGATCTTAGCCTACCGCATGGCTCATGATCTAACAAGAAACCTTCTTGAACCAAACTTAAATCTGCCGCATGATACTAAGCAAGGTAACAAGACTACTTGCATCACAGTCTAAATCCACCGCATGATACTAGACATGATACAAGGTTGTCGGTACTTACGGAGGTCGACGGATCGATGATTCCCCTCGAAGAACTCGACGACACGACTAAGGACTCGAGAATTTGGCGTAAAACTGATTTGTTATGAAATTGTTGGATACCATTACATACATTAAGGGCTTCTATTTATACCCTTGTCCTAACACGACTCCTGGTCGACTACGAGTACAACATTAAATGCCTAAATTAATGCTACGACGCCAATGTTCATCTTGTATACGCCATCAACTCGTTCTTTCCTAGCATCAGGCCACGTCACCATGAATTCCCGAAAATCTCTCCTTTAAAAGCGCAAACAGTCCTTCTGCCGAACGATGGCGCACTACCGACCGCAAGCGTCCTTTACCGATTCCTATGAGGAGATTTTTCCAAGCCGAATGGTATTTATCACCAAGCTCGACCCACAAGTCAGCCTTTCTCCTGTACCATTTTTTGGTGTTAACACCTCGTACGGCCTCGCGTCAAAGGCACCATCTAGTCCTCACACTGGCAACAACCGAACAGGCGACCCCTATGCCGCCACCCTCGAAGCCGCTCCTGGACGCGCACAGGACGCGCCATGACGCCCTGCCAGAAGCAAGATTCGCCAGGACAGCCATCCACTCTGTAGCACTGTGCGCCATGCCTCTACACGTAGACGAAATAGTGCGGCACGCTTGTAAACTGCCGCCTCCTTGGCCTATAAAAGGAGGGGCAGTCCCCTAGCCGCGGGGGACGACGGACAACGATCACTTGCACGCTTTCCGCCTTCACCACGATATTGGCACTTGCCTCAATCAGTACCTCTGGGACCTGGAGGCCCGACCTCCCCTCCCGCCTCGCTTGTAGCCCCCTCTGCAAGCACCACAGTGCAACGCAATATAGTGCCCCGAGCACACTCCTGTCGGACGTACGACTATACATGCAAGCGGGGCGGGTTGCGGCTGCCCGCCCCACATCCGCACAAACCACAACTGCTACCGCGGGCACAAGCGGCTGCCCGCAAACGCCGCTTCATTTTTACGGACATCGCGGCAGCCCGCACGCGTCCGCCTGCCCCGCGCACGTGTACGCTTGTCGTACAAAAGTTTGCCTGCCCCGCTGCCCTTGCACACTTGCACTGCCGCAGACGTCCGCTGGGCTGATCGCACGATTAGTTTTGTTAAATGTATTCGTTCCAACAACCATACAGAGTGTCACAACCTAGCCACGAAATTAAAATTTAAAGAAAAGAAAAAAACTGAAAATAAAACTGAACATGACAAGAAAACTTCCAGTCACAAATCAATGTATTTGTAATACAGTACTTACAAATTATATTAAATTAAGTCCAAAACAGAGTTTATCTTTTGAGGTAAGTAAAAATTAGCAATCCTGCTTCCCAACCGTATGCCGCTAGGCCTCATTGTAGAATGGGAATCTACTGAAACACGGAAAAGGTAACACATAAGGGTAAATCAAGATCATAAAACACAAACAGTCATTAGTACATGCAAATTTCATTGCAACTAAATAAAATAATTGCAGAGATTCACCTATCATATTGCTGCCAATTGCACTTAAACTGAACAAACTATAACATACAATTCAAAACTAAACGTATGAAGTCACTCAAGAAGGTCAATCAACACTAATGGGTAGAATGCAATCAATCGATGGTGATAGAACAAACAGAGCAGAGAAAACCAGAGCAAGTTCATGAGATTAATGGAAAACTTTTAGGAAAATCAAGAAGCTACTCATTCACTTCATCCTTCAGGCGAGCAGTTCAAAACTTCCACTCCATAGGACAAAAGAAGTGGCAGACTAAGTCAATCGAAGCCTGTATAGAAGAGATAACTGTGTATCTATGAAATTGGGCACGCATGCATCAAACACCAGCCAATTGAGTTAATCATCACAGTAAATACTGAGTTAATCATGATAGTAAATTGAGTTTGTGGTTTTTGTCAGTTTTTTAAACAAAGTTTTTGTCATGGTATGGTAGACATTTATTTGGAGTACTGTGATATTGTCACACAAATTGCTTTGACTCCCAAATTGAAGCATGGACAATATGTGCATATTTTGCTGCTATTCATCAGCTTTGACTCTCACTGACTGATATTCATCTACTCCTTGTTTCCATTGAGCCCAAGAGCATGTGCATATTTTACGTTTCAAAGATCTGACCTGCTGTTCTGGAGAGGGACTTCTTTTTCGTTGATGTCATAAAAGCCTCTGATTTGTGTTGCTGGTGTGGCGACCTCTTTTCAGTTTTGCAGCTATCAGCATGAACCCTTTTAATAGTTTCTTCTTGCCTACAAAACAAATCTCACCACAAAACGTCTAGTTCAAAGAGGATCTGAAAAATTAGCAGGAGAAACATCTAGGTATGGAAGGAGGGAGGAACATACTCTTAGCGCACACCATCTCTGTCGATTCCTTGCAGTTTTGGGGTCGATATTGGGAGAACGAGCCGCCATTAGAAAGGGGAAGAGGCAAGAAGCCGGCTTGGGCAGGATTTGGGCATCAAATGGCGGTGGCGAGCAAGACGGTGACGCCGCACATGTCCTGAGGTCGCGAGGATGGCGGCGCCTCTCTTCCCGATCCTCTTCCCGATCCCCTTTCTCCGGATCTCGATCTCCCTCTCTTTCGAAGTCCTCCCGATCCCTCTTCTCTGTTTTTTCTTTCTGCGGGTTTACAGCGCCGCTAGGCCCCGTTTGTCGGACCGCATACACCGCTTACCGATGCGGGCTCCAGCGGGTTTGCCCAGTGGGCTTGCGGTGCGGGTTTGCTCAGCGGGCTTGCGGCAAAACCCGCCCCGCTTGCATGTATACGTACGACCCTCGGCTGGAACCAGGATAAAACCCAGTGTCACTAGTTGCTTAGCACCGGCTATCGAGAGGTAGATCTCAGCACTTCTAGTTAGTGTCGGGACTACTTTCCGCACGTACATCTCTTGACTAAGAATTCTTTAATTTTGTTGACGAACGACTTATCCAAAATTCACCGAATTTCCAAAATTTCAGAGTAGTTGTATTATAATGGTACCGATCAAATAACCCAATAATTAAATATCCCGGCGACGACAGCTGCGGCCACCGCCACCGCCACCGCTGGTGCCTTGCGCCTAAGGGCAACTCCAATCGGACCCTTTTCCAACCCCTCACCTCATCTTTAAGGGAGAATACACCGAAAAACGTCTCCAACCCACCTCTCATCCGCACCCCGATGGATGAGGCAGCCTCATATTCCCCCCTCGGACTCTCACTTGTGGGAGCCCCTTTTCCCAGCTCTCATCCGGCGAAGGAGCCAACGGTCGGCTCTCCCGCGCGGCCATGGAGTTTTCCTCGCGCCGCCCGCGAAGAGGGAGAGGAAATTTGTACCTGTAGGCGGCCGGCAACGACCCGCTCCGGAGGAGGGCGGCGACGACCCGTGCTCAAGGCGGCCGGCGACGACCCGCCCGCGGCCGCGTCCGCACCCGACCTCCTCGCGGCGGCGGCGCCCGACCTCCTCATCCATGGGGCCGGCGGAGATCCGCCGGTGCGCACCCATGGGGGGCCGGCGGAGAACCGCTCGCGGCCGCGCCCTTGGGAGTCGGCGGCCGGCGGAGATCCAATCCGTGGCCGCATCCATGGGGGTCGGCGCACCCGTCCGGCGGCCACGCCCATGGAGGTCGGCGCACCCGTTTCGCGGTCGCGGCCTGGGCTCCGGCTCGCAGTCCGTGGCCGCATCCATGGGATTTGGGGAGGGGGGCGGCGGCACTATGCGAGAGGGAGGCGAGCAGGGTCGGGAGGGAGCGGGTGGGAGAGGGAGGTTGGAACAGGAGGAGGGTGTGGTTAAAATATGTCTGACAAGTGGGGTCCAGTGTGATAAGGGGGTATATAAGAGTTGGGTTGGAGTTAGAAGGAAAACAAGACTCTCAAATGCAGATGAGAGGTCCTTATATGGTTGTATAAGGGCTCGAAAATAAGGGTTCCATTGGAGTTGCCCTAATCCACTCACCGGGTTCGTCGCCGGTCACTCCTGATCGCCGCCCCAATCTCCACCCGCCGTCGCCCGTTTGAGGGGCCGCGCGATGCGGATGCCTCTGTTTAGACGCATCCGCTGCGGCAATCGCAAGCCTAGGCCACCAGATAATTGCGCCGCCGCCGCGTTCCGCCGAATCCACCGCCCCCGACTCGGCTCTGCCAATTTGTAGGAAGGGTCCCTACCGGCGCCGCTGGGGGTTGCGCGCGCCGTGCTGCAACGACCGCCTCAGCGCCCTCCCCGACGACCTACTGCTCCTCGTCTTGCAGCGCCTCGACACCCGCACGGCGCTAGCCACCGCGACCCTCTCGAAGCGCTGGGTGTACCTCCCGCACTGTCTCGATTCCCTCGATTTCAGGGTCAGCGACATTCTCCCGGCGCGCTACTACAGGTGCATCCGTATCCGCCACGAAGTCGCAACTTTTGTCCATGGTATCCTCCACTTCGATCTCAAGTTGGCTCGTGACAGCATCGAGCGGTATGAGCGCCGTGCCATGCGTGCCATGGTCTCATCCATCAACAGCTTCCTTGACGCGGATGACGATCAGGACAGATGCGGTCTGCGCCTCCGGAGTGTACGAAAACTGCGGCTTGAGTTCTTCGTCACCCATTGTTCAAGCAGCATCAACCGATTAATAGCAAAGGCTGCTGATTCATGTGGGGTTGAGGATCTGTAGGTTTCAGCTAAGGGTAGGCAGGGTGTTCACCGTTTCCCTCGCCATGGTCTCTGCAACAATCCACACAAGTCCCGACTAAGAAGTTTGAAGCTGACAGCCTGTTGCATTCCACCGTTGAAAGGCTTCCATGTTCTCTCCAGTCTGGTCTTGCAAGATTTGCCGACGTCCACGCCAAGCACATCCTATGAAACTATTTTCACCATGTGCCCTCAGCTACAAGCACTGCATCTCAAGTCCTGCAAGCTCAACCAAAGTGGTGTGGCCATCAACGCCCCCAAATCAGAAATCAAGCAACTCACTCTACCAATGCTTGAGAGCTTGGCTGTTGTGGAAAGTAACGTGAGTTACAAGCTTAGCTCCTTCCCACACCTCACACACTTGAATGTCACCTTGCGCTTTGGTATAAAAAAAACCCGCTCTTCTCATGTTAAGACTGATCATGACCTCACTCAGTATCTTGGAGGAACCCCGGGAATAACCAACCTTATCATACGTTTCACTGGATATGATAGATGGTTCAAACATTGGAGCCCCACATTGTTGTTACCTAAACTCAGGAGACTTCTGATTGCTGATGTGCCTTCATCCTGGGATGTCTCTTGGCCCCGCCTCCTCATCGAGGCGGCGCCATGCCTCGAGAGCCTTCACATCCATATTAGCCCATGGGAGGAGCAGCCTTGTGACGACATTTTGTGGCAACCCTCTGAGTTCTGCCATAATCAGCTGAAGGAGTTGGTGATAGCTGGTTTTCATGGAACAGAAAGACAGATTTACTTTGTTAACTTTGTTATTAAGGTATCAATGTCGTTGCAGCTTGTTTCCTTGCACAAAAATGGTTATGTTCAGGACAGGGGGTGCTGGGACTGGGACATGGTGACACAGCAATACCAATGGGTTAATGAGAAGGTCAAAATACTGAACCAGATTGCTGATAGTTCTCCTTGCGCTGCTATTCCTATTCAAGTTGTTCTGGAGTAAACTCCAACATGCATGATTGAATAAAATGCATAAGTTATGTATATATACATGCTTAAATACTGCTTCCAGTTCGATCTATGTAATTTGTGAACCTGTTTCAAGTAGTTATTGAGTGATCTGTGTAATTTGTGAACCTGTAATTTAATTGCATAAGTTATGTATGCATAATTTGTTCTCTGGCTTTAATTGATGTAACATATAAGCCTATAACTACTCCGTTGATCCACTTATTAGTGCTGTACTATGTAGCACATGGGCTTACCGATCAAATACTGCATATGGCTAGCCTGTGTGCTCTCTTCTCTATTGTTCTGCAGTTTACATTTTGCATCATATAGACATTTTGGGCACAATTCTAGTCAGTTCGGGTCTGTGTTATGTGAAGAAAATTAATAAAATTTACCTTTTCTTTCAGTGGAACACATATCTTCTCTACTTCATTATGGAGTTTTGAAGAATGCATGTACTGTCTTGTAATGTATCTGTGCCATTTGTTTGCCGTCTTGAGGCTGATAGATTGAATGTCTGGGGAACAAATATGTGACCTACACTGGCTCTTTTACGAGTACAATATACATGTTTCATCATAATCCGGTATATTGTTATGGATCAAATGTTTTGTGTTGCAGATGATGGAGCAATGCTATTATTTAATATTTATTACTGTTATTTTCTGTTCCTTTCTTATGCTTGTGGACACTAAGTTTAGAGTTGGCTGGTCTTCTTTCAGTTTGGTATCATCCTTATTGTTTCTTGTTATGGTTCTAGCACATAAATCATGCTTGCATTGGCCATCTTGAGAATTCAGGTCAGTTTTGGAGCGTCTTCTGTAATTTTCACGCTACACTGTTGATATGCCACTCCATCTAGTATATACTGTTTTGTTCTTGTCCAGGAGTTTGCATCGGATCATTGGCTCTTTCCTTATGGTTTGAGGTTCACCAATATCTCCTGCTATTTGTGTGTCAATAGGATCAAATTTATGAAAATTGAGTTCCGTTACTGGTGCTATTTGCGCTGCAGTTTCACAATTTAGCAAGGTTCTCACAAAGCAAATTCCTATTGCCTCTCAATTGTGGTCCATCGAGGGCCCCATCAGGATTAAAGAGGATTACGCTGAGAGACTTAAAAAGGTCCCTGCTTCCTCAAAATTTTCAGTATCAATTCTAATGTGCTTCATCTGGTAGGTTGAAGCCATTGGAAATTCACCATATTTTCCTTTAGCTGATCTAAATTACCTTTTCTTTCCAAATTCATATTCATCTGCTACCTTCAAGATCTCTATTTGCCTGTCATGTGCTCCTTTCCGACACAATGTTATTGTACATAGCGTCTAAGCTTTTGTTTGGTATCTACAGGTATGATAATTGACAATCAGGTATACATGTACATTGTTTATACCTGTCTGAACCATTCCACCTTGCCACGGTGCTGGCTACTGGATGCTTTGATCGTGTTGCCATGCATATGGTACTGCTGTGTGCTAATGCCCGCTCCAGCCAATTTAATCTGTCTCAGTTTTACATCACCTGCTGTACTTTTTCCATCATCTCCCCCTCCGTGATTGTTTTCTGTCCATATCTAATCGTGCACATGGTGAAAGCAATACCAATGGGTCATTGAGGAGAAGGTCAAAATACTGAACCAGGTTGCTGATAGTTCTCCTTGCGCTGCTACCCCCCATTCAAGTGGTTCTGGAGTAATCTCCAACATGCACAATTGAATAAAATGCATAAGTTATGTATATACACATGCTTAAATACTGCTCCCAATTATATATATGTAATTTGTGAACCTGTTTCAAGGAGTTATTGAGTGATCTTCTGTGAGTGGAATTTTAATTGCATAAGTTATGTATGCGTAGTTTGTTCTCCAGATTTAATTGATGTAACATATAAGCCTGTAACTACTCAGTTGATCCACTTATTAGTGCTGTACTACATAGCACTTGGGCTTCTTGATCAAATAATCGCCCTGTTCGCTTGACTTATTAGCCACCAGCCAACAGTGTTTTTCTCTTACAACAAACTAGCTACCAGTAACCCGTCAGCAGTATTTTTCTCTCACAACAAATCAGCATCAGCCACCGGTCAAACGAACAGGCTGAATGTATGTGCTAGCCTGTGTGCTCTCTTCTCTATTTCCGCAGTTTACGTTTTACATCATATAGACATTTTGGGCACAATTCTAGTCAGTTCAGCTCTGCGTTATGTGAAGAAATTTAATGAAATTTACCTTTTAATTCAGTAGAACATCACTTCTCTACTTTAATATGGAGTAGTGAAGAATGCATATGGCACTGTAGGGGTTCTGTAAAACAACTTGTTTATTGTACTATTTTAGAATTTAATAGCAGTATTTTCATGTAACAAGCGATTTCTCTACTTTTCATCTCAGCACATCCGCAGCAAATACCTTGAAGTTTGAGTTGATGACAGTATGATACACACAATAAAATTGGCAGCATCATATATAATATTGGGTTTCTTTGCCACTTCCAATTTGCAGTCAGGTACTTGTTACTCGTGAAAATGTGCTCATTCTATGAAGGGATTCCCTTCCTCTACATGCACTGTCTTACTGTCTTATAATGTATATATAGTGCCATTTTTCAGCAGTCTTGAGGTTGATAGGTTGCATATTTGGGAACAAATATGCGACCTACATTGGCTCTTTTAAGAGTACAATATACTTGTTTCATCATAATCTGGTATATTGTTGGATAAAATGTTTTGTGTTGCAGATGATGGAGCAATGCTATTATTTATTACTGTTATTTTCTGTTCCTTTCTTATGCTTGTGGATACTAAGTTTGTAACTGGCTGGCCTTTTTTTTCAGTTTGGTATCATTCTTATTATTTTTTGTATGGTTCTAGCACATAAATCATGCTTCATTGTCCATCTTGAGAATTCGGATCAGTTTTGGAGCGTCTTCTGTAATTTTCACGCTACACTGTTGATATGCCACTCCATCTATTATATACTGTTTTGTCTTCGTCCGGGAGTTTGCATTAGATCACTGGCTCTTTCCTTATGGTTTGAGGTTAACCAATATCTCCTGCTATTTGTGTGTTAAGAGGATCGAATTTGTTAATTGAGTTCCGTTACTGGTGCTATTGCAGTATCTGCTGCAGTTTCACAATTTAGCAAGGTTCTCACTCCTCACGAAGCAAATTCCTATTGCCTGCCCAATTGTCTGTCGAGGAAGGGGGTCCGATATTCCCCTTCGTAGGTTTTGGGCTGATCCGATATTCATCCTTTTAGTCATTTCAACTCGTGCGTGCCGACCGGTGAACTTTTTTTTTTTGCCTCGGCCACCGAAGAAGCTTAACCGAAAACATAATACTCAGAATGCAAGAATTTGAAGACCATCGAACCATGTGGATCCTGGGCCAAGTCATTCATGTATACAGACTATCTGTATACATGCATACTCGTTCCGTCCCAAAAAGAATGTCATTTTAAAAATTTTAGAACAGATTATTAAAAAGTTAAATGACCTCGATTGCCCCTATTTAATTGCCTTATTAGGTGCTAATTGATTGTTGCATGCCTACATGCATATGCACACATGTCAAATTAAGTAAAACGTCATTCTTTTTGAGACAAATTTTAAATCCTAAAACGTCATTCTTTTTAGGACAGAGGGAGCATGCTGAGTCTGCGGAAAGCTAATAGCACAAACAGCTCAAAAGCCTGGAATTTGCTCCAAGGAGGATTCCATATTTCCATTGTTGTTGAGTATTTAATACGATGTTAGAACAAATTGACAATCGTCCTTGTCTATCTATACTATAAGGAGCGAAGACAATTGAAAACTTTTCTGACCCAAATCGCATCCACCGTACCCCTCACGGCGGACCCACTCGTCATATGTTTTTGGGAGTGGATAGGGTGGAAGGACCATGAAGCACCGAAAAATCGCAATTTGAGGAGCGTTTTTGCCAAAATCGAATTGTTTTTTTCACCCACCCCGTGCATACCCACCCACCCGTACTCGCCATGGATCCACCCGACCCCGCACTCGCACCCCCGCCCGCGACGCGCTTATAAGAAAAAAAAGATTCGTTTATTTCTTTCCGGCAGCGCCGCCGGCCGTCGGGATGGCGCGCTGCGCACAGCCGGAGCGCCCCCTTCCTCCGAGCTCAGTGGTAGCCATGACGATCCATGCGCTGGCCTCCCTCTCTCTCTCTCCCGGCGGCGTAGACGGGGTCACCTCGTGCCCCCACCCACGCACGGCTCCCGCAAGTTGTCGGTGCGGAATGTGGTCCGACACTAACCAGTAGTAAGCGCCAAGGTCTATCCCTCAATGGTCGATGCTAAGCAACTAAAGACACAAGATTTATCCTGGTTCCGGCCGGGGGCCGTACGTCCAGCAGTGGCGTGCTCGTGGCACTATATTGCTCAGCACCGGGGTGCCTGTAGTGGGGCGGCTACAAGCAGGACGGGAGAGGAGGTGTGGCCTCCAAGTCCCTGGTGGGATGATCGGAATGAGTTCAGATGTTGTGGGAGAATTGGAGAATGTGTGTGTTGTGTTGTGTCGTGTCGTGTCCGTCTCCCCTGCGGCGGGGGAGTTCACCTTCCTTTTATAGGCCAAGGAGAGGGCGAATTACAAACATGCCGCACTGTTCAGCTACATGGGGAAGCATGGTGTGCAACGCCGCAGAGTAGGCGGCCGCCTTGACGGTCCTTGCCACGATCTGGTCATCATGGCGTATCTTGTACCCGAACAGTGGCGGCTTCGGGGGTAGGGGCGCGGTGGTTGACCGTGGCGTCCCCAGACGGGCTTAAGGAGGTTGTTGACGTCGATCCGTACGGGGTACAGTGGCAGGCGTGGCGGTGTCCCGTTCTCGCATGCCTCACGACGCAGGAGTGGTTGTAACAGTACCCGGCGTGGTGCTGCGAGCACGGGGGCGGTCGCACAGGACCAACAGTGGTGGGGATGGCGTCCCGCCGGCCTAGCGTCACAACCTGGCCCTGCAAGGTCACGAGAAAGCGGTTTGAGGGTGTGGCCGGCCCCCCTTCGAGGGCTCAGCACGTTAGCCGTACGGGAGTAGGCGGCGCATTGTCACGGGGCTGACACCGGCCACGTCGCACAGTCCCCCACAGTGGCGGGGATGGGTTTCCCCTAGGGAGTTGGTGCGACAGGGCCGGGGCGTGATTCCCAGGCGCATGATGGCGTCGCCCCGTTGTGCCAGAGCATTAAATGCCCGTACCCGCGTGCGGGAACGGGTGTGCGCGTGAGGGAGCCTCGAGCGAGGCGGAGCCCGCTCGAGGGGGCTGTGAACCCTCGAGCGAGGCGGAACCCGCTCGAGGGAGGCGTGTACCCTCGAGCGAGGCGGAGCTTGCTCAAGGGGACTTTTGAGTGGGCCGCTTTGGTGGGCCGCGGGGACCACCGCAGTGCGGGCCGTGACCCGTTGGTGTGATTAAGTGAGATGTGTTTAACTTTGGTTTTTTGCAGGTTTTAAGCGGGGTTTCCCCGGTTGTTTTAGGGGACCCTCAGGGCTGTCCCCGACAGTAGCCCCCAAGCATCTGCGGGTTTGCCGGCCAGGCTCCCGCAGATGCTGAAGCCTACTGATAGGATGTTCTTCCCTCCTGGCTGCTAATGCTTTCCGTGGGGCCGTGTCAGCAGACCCGCGCGGTCTAGCCCCGAAGCCTGCGGGGGCGTGAGTGCTCTCCGCCGGGGGGTTTTACCGCGGAGTCTGGTCAGTGGGCGTGGTGCCTATCTCAACCGGCGTCGGCGATGTTCCAGCCGGCTTCGGTGACGCACGCGCAACTGGCATTACTTGCGACCGGTGCAACCGAGGGGGTGTAGCCATGCGTCGAGCCCCCGAGCCTGGGCCCATTCAATGCGATCGGGGCGAGCTCTCCGACTTGCTTTTAACGCGCCCTCGCCGTCCCTCCGCGGGACGGAGGGTGAGGTTTCCGCAACCCCCATCGATCGGGTCGCGGATTGCGGATTCCTCATTGAGCTGTTAGTGGGTGATTCGAGTGGACGCCCATGCCCCGTTCGATAAGGGTAGGTTGCGCGGTCCGGAGACGCGTCCATTAAAGCGCTTGCGTGGGTTTGCTAGGTGGGGCTCGGTCCCATTCGCTAGGGACCGAGGGCGCGGAAGCTCTCCCTCGGTGGGATCCCCCGGCTAGTCGCCCTCGGCGGCTCTCGAACACGACATGTGAGGCACCCTCGAGCTGGTGGGCTCGAGGAAAGGCTCGAATGTGTGTGCCCTCGTCGTCCCTGACTCTGGTGATCTGGGGCGCCTGTTCGAACCTGTTGAAGGTCAGGCTCCGAACCCCTGATCAGTAGGGCCGTGCGGGGTGGCGGCTTGCCGCCCCCGTCTTTCGCATCTGCAGGTTTCGAGGGCCCCTGATTGCGTTAGCCCTCGAACCGCTGATCAGTAGCTTTTTGTGAATCGAGGGTACCTGTAGCGCTCGTTTACTCCAAACGGGCTTCGAGGCCACCGGTCGATGTTTGCACCTGTCGAGGGTTGTGTTAATTTGAGCCAGGGGCTCGGGCCGCTTCGAGGGTCCACCTTACTCAGTAAGGGACATGGCCATTAAATGCTCGCAGTTGCGACTGAAATCTCGCGCCGTGGGCGCGCCTTTTCAGGCGCTGCGGCCGCGCGCGTAGTGGGCGGAGTGGGCAGGCGGATGTGACCGCCTGCCACGGCCCTCCGGTTACTACGCCATGATGATGGCGTTCGTGCGGGTACGTGGCCGCCGTGGTCGTGGTGGGGCCCGTTTGTCAGTGAGAGAAGATTCCACCTGCAGTTAATGCGCCGCGGGCGCACGCTCCGGAGAACACGCCTGCAGTCTATAAATCCGGTGGAAGGGGAAAGGGCGGTTTTCACCTTAGCATTCACCGTTCTTGCTCCTTGCGCCCCAGCCCCCGAGTCGTTCTCGCCATTGCGCCCCTGTTCTCAGAACTCTTCTTGCTCCCCATTCTTCGCTTCTTCGTCCGCTCGCATGGCTCCCCAGCAACCTCTCACCATCGTCGACCCATTGGCATGGGAGCGCTTGACGGTGACGCGGCTGGCCCTGAACCAGCTGGTAACCGCTGGCCAGCTGGCGGCGAACGAGGATGGACGGCCGACCGAGTGGATCGTGCCGTCGGGAAGGGACCAAGCGCCCAACCCTCCGAGCGGCTACGTGGTCAGCTTCGTCCGCTTCCACAAGCGAGGCTTCATGGCGCCGGCGAGCCGTTTTATGCGGGCTCTCTGCCACCACTACGGCGTGGAGCTCCACAACTTCGCGCTGAACGCGATCTCGCAGGCGGCCACATTCGTTGGCGTCTGTGAGGGCTTCCTAGGGATCCCGGTGAACTGGGATCTCTGGATTCACCTCTTCCGCGCGGAGTTGTTCACGCTGCCGACGACGGAGCAGAGGACCCGCCGCGCGGTGCGTGCCGGCGGCATGTCGCTCGCCGTGTGGGGTCAGTGCAAGGATGACTACATCCCCTGCACGATGACGACCAACAATGCAGGCTGGGAGCGGGGGTGGTTCTACCTTCGCAACGACGAGCCCGGTCTCCCCCCTACACCGGTCTGGTGCTCCGGGAGAGGCCCGCCTTCTGGCAC
This sequence comes from Cenchrus americanus, assembly GCA_947561735.1. NCBI lineage: Eukaryota > Viridiplantae > Streptophyta > Magnoliopsida > Poales > Poaceae > Cenchrus > Cenchrus americanus. The sequence goes on along the minus strand of OX387239.1, from coordinate 250,987,533 downwards.
CACGGGGTGTCCCCGCCCCAACACCAGGCGCGGTTGGAATCGCTCCTGGCCGCGCTGAGGAATCTGGCGGGCCGTGGGCTGACTGCGGAGGTCGTCCTCGCCCACCTCCACCATCGGTAGATCGTCCCTTTGATGGAGAGGCCGCTCCGCATCTTCGAGATGACCGAGGCGGCGGACCCCTTCGCGTTGGCGAGGTCGCGGACGCTGCAGAGCCCCCTCCTGCGGGATTACACAGCTACCCGGGCGCGGAGCGCCATCGACCCCCAGTCCGCGCGCAACGACGGGTCCCTGTGGGATCTTGAGATGCTGCCCACCGGCCGGCTGGTGAGTGGAGTTCTTGATTTCATTTTCGATTTTGCCAGTTCCCCGAGTTGTTGACGAGTTTTAATGTTTCGCCCGCAGTTGGTGAGCGTAAACGCCGCGAAGTCCGAGCCGCCCACCCCCCGCTCTCGCGCGCTCGGGCGTGCAGCGCAGCAGCGAGAGCGGGAGCGGGCGGCGCGCAAGAAGGAGTGCGCGACGCGACATCAGAAGCGTCGCGAGCGGAGGAGTGAGGAGTACCGGCTGTGCGAGCAGTAGGGGCTCTCCTCACCGGGGACAGAGGAGTACTCGTCATTGGACGAGGAGGAGGAAGAAGAGGAAGAGGTTAGGGGCAGGCCCTCCCCGATAGGTGGGAGCCTGCACCCCCGTCACCGCAGCCGGCTCCGGTGGCGGGAGAAGCATCGCTCCGCCGCGGCGGGCGCGGGGCGCCCGTCCCCAGGCAATCATCGACAGAGGCGGCGCGGGCCGCGAGGGCGCCGGCGCACGCCTCGGAGGCGTCCGCGCGCGCGGTGGGGGCGGCCAGAGGTGCGGCGGCGGTCGCGCCGGCCGCACCTGCAACGTCAGCAGGGACGTCGAGGAAAAGGAAGCGCGCCTTCTCCTCCTCGAGGTAAGGGATTGTCTTTCAAGGGGTCGCGTGCCCGTCAGGCGGGAATCTGACCGTTTGTTTGCGTCTCTGCAGGGTGGTGCCAACCGTGCCTCCCCTCGCACCGGCCAAGGTGCTGAGGGCGGATGCGTCCGTCCCTACCCGGCGGCGTTCGTCAAGGGCGCCACGGGCGGGGGCGAGCGAGGCGGCGACGACGAGTGCGAGTTCGCGAGGCGCGGCCGAAGCCTCGAGGCCACGGTGGCGGCCTCGCCCCTGCCGAGCCGCGGCCGGCGGTTCTCGAGGAGGCGGCGGGCGCCGATCATGGAGGAGGTGCGGCGGACGGTGGGCGGTGGCGCGAGGCGAGGCCGGAGGCGGGGGCACGGCCGGCGGCGCCGGTCGTGGTGGCATTACGGCCCGGCGGTCGCCGCGGGGGGCCACCCGGTGCCCGCGACCCACGAGACGCGGCCGGAGGGCGGCGGGCCGTGGCACCGCGGCGGGAGATCGCGGCCACGGAGGCGCGATTGGAGGCGGAGGTGGGGGCGCAGCAGGGGCCCGCACTCGCCGGCAACTCCCGGGCGGTGGCGGTGGAGATCCCGGACGATGACTCCCCGCCGCCCGGGTGGGACCAGTGGGTGAACTTCCCCGTGCCTTCCCCTGAGCCCCAGGAGGAGGGGGCGCTCGTGAGGCGGTGGGATGGCCACATGGTGGCCGAAGGCCGAGGGCTCGGCGCCGAGGCTTCTTCTTCCCACGCCGGCCACACTGCCCTGGGAGAGGGGCGCGTCGACGAGCCGCCCGCCTTCGCTGACGCTCAAGAGGAGCAGTAGCTATGGGGGGAACTCCGTGACCATGGCGCCGCGCTCAACCGGGCGTTGAACGAGGCGCTGCGGATCCACGGCAGCCCGGCGTGGCGCGTCTTCCAGGTGAGGCATTGTTGCCCCTTTTCTTCGACTTCTTCACCTTCGTGTTTGTTTCTTGCAGCGCGACGCTTACTGGTTCTGATCTGTTGGCGGCAGGAGCTCGAGCACCGCGCCCGCGACAAATATGGCGCCTTCGACCGGATGAGCGCCGAGTTTCGCCAGCTCCGGGAGCAGCGCGATGCCTTCGACGCGCTCGCAGACGCCTTAGGGACTCCAGACAGCTGGCTGTCGTACCGGGCTGAGGCCCTACGCGACCAGCTCCAGGAGTGCGAATGGCAGGCCGTGGCGCGCCCCTCCACTCGATCGGGATGAGGCGCTGCAGCAAGCGTGGGGGGATCTGGAGAGGATGCGCACGTTGGCGTCCAACTGGGAGGCGGAGGTGGTCACCGTCCGGGCTGACAATCAGGAGCTCCGCTCGTGGCTCCGGGAGGCGCAGGCCCAGCAGAGCCAGGCCGAGGAGAGGGCGCGCGCGGCTGAGCAGAAGGCCAAGGAGGCCGACGAGCTGAAGGCCACCCTCGACGCCAAGGTCGCTGCGCTCGCCACCGCGGAGGACCAGCTCCTGCAAGAGCGTACCGCCCGCCGGGGGCCGAGGGGGCGCTCCGGCGGAGCGGGCCGCTCTTGCCGACACCCGGTCGGCGCTCGAGCGGGAGCGTACTGCTCGCGAGGCGCGCGCCGCGTCGCTAGAGGAGCGGAACGCTGAGTTCTCGAAGCTCGAGGGCGAACTGGTGGCTCTCAGCATCACGAGTGCGGACCAGGAGCAGTCCCTCAAGGAGCAGAGCGCCACCGTCGTCAGCCTGCAGCAGGCGGTCGAGGCCGAGCGCCGCGCCCTCGAGGTGGAGAGGAAGCAGGTTGAAGGTAGGTTGTTGTTCCGTCTCTTGTTTTACTGATCTTCCCTTTGAGGGTTCGTTCCCCCTTCTGATTTCTTTCTTGCTGGTAACGCTCAGGCCTGCGCACCGCGCTGGGGCACGCGACCGACCGGGCCGAGGCGCTGCAGGCCTCCTACAACTCCTCCGAGCGGGAGCTGCTGGAGCTGCGTTCCGCGGCCCTCGAGACCTGCCAGGCCGTGGAGGAGGGCGAGGCGCAGGCTGGAAGCTCGCTGGCTAGCCGCCTGCGCGCCCTTGGCGGGCACGTCTCCGGGCGCATGCGCCGGGCTCTGCACCTTGGCGTCCAAAAGGCTCTCGGAGTGGTGCGGTCTCACTACGAGATCAACTTCGAAGCCGTGGCAGAGGGCTACATCGTCCCAGAGGGCGTCGAGGACGAGGTGGCGATGGAGCGCGTGGACGCGTTAGCTGCTGACGCCGCCGAGGCGCTCGCCGAAGCCTTCGAGGAGTTCCTGTTCCCGGACGCCGCCGATGCCGATGCTCCTCAGGCCTGAAGATTGCTGGGCGCCAGGCCCTTTTTTGTTTGTGTGTTAGTATGTGGGCCGCGTGGCCATGTAAATGAATGATCATTTTGTTTCAAACATTTGATGGAGCAAATGATGTTTGTTATTTTTTATGGCGTTGTTTTGTTTCTTCCCTTACCTGAGTAAATTCGAGTTAGGGGAGTTCGATTTTCGCAAACACCCTGCTGGGTCGGGGGCAAGAGAGAGGGGTCGTATCCTCGTGGAGGCGCAGGCTATCTCTGGCTTGCGCGCCCTTTCCGCTAGGTCGTCCGCGCCCTGTTTGAATTTTGCTCGAGGCTCAGGTCGAATCATACTTAGCGCACGTGGGTTTTTTTGCGAAAAATGGGACCATTTTTTGGGGGGATGCCCCCCGTAGTAGCCCCCGAGGGTGACTTGGTTTTCTGGGGAAAGTCGAGTTGCCCTTTTTATTGAATTGCTGTTATTTACATGATCGCTGCCAACTGGGGTGTTGGGCAGGTAATTTACAACAAAAGACTTGGAAGTCCTAGCTAGGGGTAGAAGCGACGTAGTTGTTGGATGTTCCAAGCGTTGGTGAGTTCTTCGTCGTCCTCGTTGGCTAGCTTCTATGTGCCGGGCTTGAGCACCTTCACCACGACGTAGGGTCCCTCCCACGAAGGTGATAGCTTGTGGTGTCTTCGGTTGTCTTGGCGTAGCCTTAGGACCAAATCGCCCTCGCTGAAGTCCCGCCGGCGTATCTTTCGAGCCTGGTAGCGCCTTAGGGACTGCTGGTATCTTGCGGACTGCATTAGGGCCACAAGGCGCGCTTCATCCAGCTAGTCCAGTGAGTCCTCGCGGGCCCGCTGGTTGGCGTCCTCGTCATAGCCTCGCACCCTGGGTGACCCATATTCTAAGTCCGTGGGGAGGACGGCCTCCGCGCCATGGACTAGAAAGAACGGGGTGAACCCGGTGGCTCTGCTTGGGGTGGTCCTTAGGCTCCACACGACCGCAAGCGCTTCTCGGAGCCATTTCCGACCGACTTATTCAGCTGGTCGAAAATTCTGGGCTTGAGGCCTTGTAGGATCATGCCATTGGCACGTTCTACTTGGTCGTTGGTCTGTGGGTGTGCCACAGCTGCCCAATCCACACGGATGTGGAATTTGTCGCAAAACTCCAAGAATTTCCTGCCCGTGAACTGGGACCTGTTGTCGGTGATGATGGAGTTCGGCACTCCAAAACGATGGACAATGTCGGTGAAGAACGTCACCGCTTGCTCCGCCCTGAGGTTCGTGATGGGGCGTACCTCCACCCATTTGGAGAATTTGTCGATGGCAACCAACAGGTGGGTGAAGCCCCCGGGCGCCTTTCGTAAGGGCCCGACGATGTCCAGCCCCCACACGGAGAAAGGCCATGTAATGGGGATGGTTTGCAGGGCGTGCGCGGGAGGTTGGATTTTCGTGGCGTAGAATTGGCACCCTTCGCAGGTGCGCACGATCTCGGCCGGCATCCGCGACCGCGGTGGGCCAGTAAAAGCCTTGGCGGAACGCGTTGCCTACGAGGGTGCGGGGCGCGGCGTGGTGGCCGCAAATCCCCGCGTGTATGTCCCGGAGGAGCTCACGCCCCTCGGGGATGGGCACGCATCGCTACAGGATGCCGGAAGCGGCACGCTTGTACAGTTCGCCGTCGACGAGGGCAAAGGACTTGGCCATCCTGGCGATGCGCCTGGCCTCGGACCGGTCCGAGGGGAGTTCCCCTCGGTCCATCCAGGCGATGTATTTGCCGCGCCAGTCCGCCCTGATGGGGGCTGGCTCGATGTCCATTACTTCGGCCTCGCTGGCGCTGTACCCCTCGAGGAGGGAGAGCACGTACGCCTCGTTCGAGGGGTCCTCGTCCATGGGCTCTGCACCTGTTGGACTCGAGGGAGCCCCCGAGGGTTCCGTGTGATTCGAGGGGTGCGGTTCGAGGGTAACGGATGGTTGGGCGACATCTCGGGCGAAGACGTTCGGGGGGATAGTGATCCGCCCTGATGCGATCTTCGCGAGCTCATCCGCTTCTTCGTTGTACCGGCGGGGCACGTGGTTCAGCTCGATGCCGTAGAACTTGTCTTCGAGGGCTCGCACGGCTTTGCAGTATGCTTCCATCTTGTCATCGTGGCAGCTCGCGTTTTTCATGACTTGGTCAATCACGAGCTGCGAATCCCCCCGCACGTCGAGGCGCTTGACGCTTATCTCAATGGCAATTTTGAGGCCGCAGAGCAGGCCCTCGTATTCAGCCATGTTGTTTGACGCGGGGAAATGGAGGCGCACCGCATACCGCATGTGCTCCCCGAGGGATGAGACGAAGAGCAGACCCGCGCCCGCCCCTGTCTTCATCACTGAGCCGTCGAAATACAGAGTCCAGCACTCTGCCTGGATCTGCGGCGGCGGCGGCTGCGTGTCCGTCCACTCGGCGACGAAATGCCAAGATCCGGGACTTGATGGCCTTGCGCGGGGCGTAGGCGAGCGTTTCGCCCATTAGCTTCACCGACCACTTGGCGATCCTGCCCGCTGCATCCGGATTGCGGATGATTTCTCCTAGTGGAAAGGAGGAAACCACTGTGAAAGGGTGGGCCTCGAAGTAGTGGCGAAGCTTGCGCCGTGCGAGGACCACTGCGTAGAGCAGCTTCTGGACTTGAGGGTAGCGCGCCTTGGTGTCGGACAAGACCTCGCTGATGTAGTACACCGGCCGCTGAACCGGCAAGGCGTGCCCCTACTCCGTGCGCTCTACCACGATCACGGCGCTGACCACCTGGGTGGTCGCAGCCACGTAGAGTTGCAGAGGTTCACCGTCTTGTGGTGGTGTGAGGATTGGGGCGTGAGTCAAGGATGCCTTCAGCTTGTCAAGCGCCTCTTGGGCCTCAGTGGTCCAAGAGAAGCGCTCGTGCTTCTTGAGGAGGCGGTAGAGGGGTAATCCTTTCTCGCCGAGCCGCGAGATGAAGCGGCTCAAGGCGGCAAGGCACCCTAGCACCTTTTGTACCCCTTTGAGGTCTCGAATCGGACCCATACGCTCGAGGGCTGTCACCTTCTCGGGGTTGGCCTCGATGCCTCACTGGGAGACTATGTATCCCAGAAGCATGCCCCGCGGCACGCCAAAGACACATTTTTCGGGGTTCAGTTTTACCCCGTTGGCCCGTAGGCAGCCGAACGCGATGCTGAGGTCGCCAACCAGGTCGTCCGCCTTCCTGGTTTTCACGACTATGTCATCTACGTACGCCTCGATGGTCCGGCCGATATGGTCTCCGAAAACGTGTTGCATGCACCGTTGGTACGTTGCACCCGCGTTCCGAAGGCCGAACGGCATCGTGATGTAGCAAAACATCCCGAACGGCGTGATGAATGAAGTCGCGAGCTGGTCGGACTCCTTCATTTTGATTTGGTGGTACCCGGAATAGGCATCAAGGAAACAAAGTAGTTCACACCCGGTGGTCGAATCAACGATTTGATCGATACGTGGCAAAGGAAAAGGAACTTTAGGACATGCTTTATTAAGACTGGTGTAGTCTATACACATCCGCCACTTCCCGTCCTTTTTCTTCACTAGTACAGGATTGGCTAGACATGTAGGGTGGAAAACTTCCTTGATGAACCCAGCCTCACGGAGCTTCCGCAGCTCCGCTCCGATCGCCCGCCGCCGCTCCTCGTCGAAGCGGCGGAGCCGTTGCTGCACGGCGCGGGAGTGAGGTAGGATATCAAGGGAGTGCTCGGCGACCTCCCTCGGGATGCCTGGCATGTCCGAGGGACTCCACGCGAAGATGTCGGCGTTGGCGCGGAGGAAGTCGACGAGCACCAGTTCCTATTTTGCGTCGAGGGTAGAACTGACCCTCAACGCCTTGCCCTCGGGGGCAGCAGGGTCGAGGGGCACTTCCTTGGTCTGCTCCGCGGCCTCGAAGTTGCCGGCGTGCTTGGTGGTGGAGTCGAGGTCCTCGTTGACCATCTTCTCCAAGTTGGTCACCAGCTCTTCATCCAGCACCAGCGCTTCCGCGTGCTCCACGCATTCGACGTCGCAGTCGAAGGCGTGCTCGATGGACGAGCCCACAGTGATGATGCCGTTCGGTCCCGGCATCTTCATCTTGAGGTAGGTATAGTTGGGGACAGCCATAAACTTGGTGTAGCAAGGCCGCCCAAGTATAGCGTGATACGCGCCCCGGAACCCCACCACCTCGAAGGTGAGCATCTCTTTGCGGTAATTGCTCGGAGTGCCAAACCAAACGGGCAGATCGATCTGTCCAAGGGGCTGAACACGCTTGCCCGGCGCGACGCCATGGAACGGCGTCGTCTTCCGGGCTGCACTCGGTCCAACCCCGATTCCCGGCGGGCGCGGCGGTGTGCGCGTAGAGGATATTGAGGCTACTGCCTCCGTCCATCAGGACCTTTGAGAACCACGCGTTCCCAATGACCAGGTCGACCACCAGTGGGTACTGGCCCGGGTTAGGGATGCGGTTCGGATGATCCTCGCGACTGAAGGTGATGGCATCCTCCGACCAGTCAAGGAAGGAGGGAGGCGCCTTCTCCGCGGCGAGAACCTCGTGCCGCTCCCGCTTGCGCTGGCGGCTCGACATGTCGACGGTTGGCCCCCTGAAGATGAGGAACATGTTCTCCACGGCGGGGAAGCCGCCGGCGTCGCCATCACCCCCGTCCTTCTTGGCTTCAGCGTCCTTCGCGGCGGCGCGGCCATAGAACCGCTTGAGCAAGTCGCATTGCTCGAGGGTGTGGTTCACCGGTGTCTTGTGGTATGGACATGGCTTCTTCAGCATGTCGTCGAACACCCCCGGACCTCGAGGGGCCGGTCGAGGGTCCCGTCGAGCCGGGTCAACAGCAAGGGCCTCGGCGTCGTTGCCGTCACGTCCCTGCTCGCGCGCCTCTCGGCGCGGCTTCTCCCCCTTCTTGGCCCGCTTGTCCTTCCGATGGAGCTCCTTGGATTTGCTGCTCTCCGCGGGCGCGTCGTCCGTGCGCTTTCCCTTTTTGCCGTCGAAGATCGCCCCCACGGCCTCTTCGCCTGAGGCAAAACTGGTGGCGATATCGAACAGCTCGTTCGAGTCGACCGGCGGGCTGCGCCCCAGCTCGCGCACGAGGTCCCGGCACGTGGTGCCCTCGAGGAAGGCGTGCACAATCTCGGATTGCGCCACGCTTGGGAGCTCCGTGCAGCGCTTGGAGAAGCGCCGTATGAAGTCCCGGAGCGACTCGCCGGCTTCCGGGGTGCAGGAGCGCAAGTCCCAGGAGTTCCCAGGGAGCACGTACGTGCCCTGGAAGTTGCCGACGAACGTGCGGACCAAGTCATCCCAGTTGTGGATCTGACTGGGCGGCAGGTGCTCGAGCCATGTCCGGGCTGAGTCGGCGAGGTGCAGGGGGAGGTTGCGGATGATGACCTCGTCACTGGTGGCCCTGCCCAGCTGGCATGCTAGGCGGTAGTCGTTGAGCCACACGCGGGGATCCGTCTCCCCGTTGTACTTGACGATGGTCGTAGGCTGGCGGAAGCGCTGGGGGAAAGCCGCTGCGTGGATCTCCCGGCTGACACGCGGGTTCCCGGGGGTTCCGGCGTTGGCGAGCGGTCTTCATCGCTATCGTAGCGTCCACCCCGTCGGGGGTGGTAGCCCGCGGCCACCCGCGCATCTGCTTTGCTCGTCCGTCGAGCGTTGATGACATTGCGGGCGTCGCCATCTCGTGCTTGCCCGCGTGTGTCGAGGAGTCGCTCCTTGGCCGGCGTGCGCCCCGGGTTGGTGGGGCGCTCTGTCGCTCCACCCGCGCGCACCGAGGGTTCGGTCCCCCGCGCGCCCCCATCGCCCCGCGCGTCCCCCTGTTGGCGGATGCGGGACACCGAGCTCTCAGCCTGCTGGACGACCGCTTGCTCAATGAGCGCCTGCGCCTCGCGGTGCAGGTTCCGCGCCTCTGGCGTTGAAGGGGCGATCATGGCCTGCAACAGCGTCACGGCGGCGATGAGCTTTTGGCTCGCTCGCGGAGGTGTATCCGGGTTGTCGACGTTGAAATCGGCATTGATGCGATCGCTGGCCTGTATGCCCAGCTCACGCGCGCGCTCGCCGCGCGCGGAGGCTTCCCCCGCCATAGAGGCGCGGAGCAACCGCACCATCCGATACTCTTCCGCCAGCTTGGCCTCGAGCTTGCGGGCTTGGGCCAGCTGCTCGTTGATGTCGGCCCCAGTTGGGGGTGAAGGAGCAGGGGCGCTTGGTCCCGCTGCCAGGCGCGAAGCGGTCCCTAGAGCGGGCGGAACTTCTCCGTCGCCGGTGCCCGTTGCGCCGGTGGCATTCACTGGGTCGTTGGCGATGACGACGCAGCATTCCCGCGTGAGATTGTAGCTTCCGGTGCTGGAGTCGTCGGAGCGGCCGAACCAGTAGTCCGTGGCGTCGAGAAATCACCTGAACATTACTGGGTCCGGCACGCCGGAAAAGTCCCACTCCGCGTACCCGTGCAGGTTGGCGGGTGGCAACGCGTCGAGAGAGCCTAGGGACGACTCGTCGCCAGCGGAGGCGCTAGGGTCCCTAGCGACGTAAACGTGGCGGCCAGGGGGAACCCTGCGCATCGCGACGCTGGCGTTGGCGTTGGCAGTGTAGGCCACCGTGGCGCCACGCAGACCGATGGGGAAGCGCGGCCCGAGACCGCGCGCTCCCCCCGCCGGGCGGCCGGCCGTCGTGCCGACAGGCGCGCGCGTTGCGAGGCGACGCGCTCGCCGTGCCGTCGCTCCGACCGTGCCCGGCGCGAGCGTTGGCCGGGCGGCGGCGGCGCCGTGACGCCGACGGGCCCGCGGCGTCCGTGCCGGCAGGCGTTGGCGTCGTGGTGACTCGTGCAGCGGCGACCGGGGCGGACCCAGCTTGGCGTCGCGCACGAAGTTCCTCACGGTTGGTGAGGCGCATCGGGTAGTCGTTCCCCGTAGCTTGGAAGTTCAGGGCCCCAAACGGGATTTCGAACCCGGCGGGGAGGGGGTCCAAGCTGCCCATAGAGTAACGCGTGCCGCGGTACTCGGTTCGAATCACCATGGAGGGAGTTGACGGTGGATTGACCTTCGGCGCTCGTGTGCCCCACGGTGGGCGCCAACTGTCGGTGCAGAATGTGGTCCCGACACTAACCAGTAGTAAGTGCCAAGGTTTATCCCTCAATGGTCTATGCTAAGAAACTAAAGACACAAGATTTATCCTGGTTTCGGCCGGGGGCCGTACGTCCAGCAGTGGCGTGCTCGTGGCACTATATTGCTCAGCACCGGGGTGCCTGTAGTGGGGCGGCTACAAGCAGGATGGGAGAGGAGGTGTGGCCTCCAAGTCCCTGGTGGGATGATCGGAATGAGTTCAGATGTTGTGGGAGAATTGGAGAATGTGTGTGTGTGTTGTGTCATGTCTTGTCCGTCTCCCCTGCGGCGGGGGAGTTCACCTTCCTTTTATAGGCCAAGGAGAGGGCGAATTACAAACATGCCGCACTGTTCAGCTACATGGGGAAGCATGGTGTGCAACACCGCAGAGTAGGCGGCCGCCTTGACGGTCCTTGCCACGATCTGGTCATCATGGCGTATCTTGTACCCGAACAGTGGCGGCTTCGAGGGTAGGGGCGCGGTGGTTGACCGTGGCGTCCCCAGACGGGCTTAAGGAGGTTGTTGACGTCGATCCGTACGGGGTACAGTGGCAGGCGTGGCGGTGTCCCGTTCTCGCATGCCTCACGGCGCAGGAGTGGTTGTAACAGTGCCCGGCGTGGTGCTGCGAGCACGGGGGCGGTCGCACAGGACCAACAGTAGCGGGGATGGCGTCCCGCCGGCCTAGCGTCACAACTTGGCCCTGCAAGGTCACGAGAAAGCGGTTCGAGGGTGTGGCCGGCCCCCCTTCGAGGGCTCAGCACGTTAGTCGTACGGGAGTAGGCGGCGCAGTGTCACGGGGCTGACACCGGCCACGTCGCACAGTCCCCCACAATGGCGGGGATGGGTTTCCCCTAGGGAGTTGGTGCGACAGGGCCGGGGCGTGATTCCCAGGCGCATGATGGCGCCGCCCCCGCCGTGCCAGAACATTAAATGCCCGTACCCGCGTGCGGGAACGGGCGTGCGCGTGAGGGAGCCTCGAGCGAGGCGGAGCCCGCTCGAGGGGGCTGTGAACCCTCGAGCGAGGCGGAGCCCGCTCGAGGGGGCTGTGAACCCTCGAGCGAGGCGGAACCCGCTCGAGGGAGGCGTGTACCCTCGAGCGAGGTGGAGCTTGCTCGAGGAGACTTTTGAGTGGGCCGCTTTGGTGGGCCGCGGGTGTCGGTGCGGAATATGGTCCCGACACTAACCAGTAGATAGCGCCTAGGTCTATCCCTCAATGGTCGATGCCAAGCAACAAATGACACAAGGTTTTATCCTGGTTCCGGCCGAGGGGGGCGTACGTCCAGCAGGGGCGTGCTCGTGGCACTATATTGCTCGGCCCGGGGTGCTTGTAGTGGGGCAAGTACAAGCAAGGCGGGAGAGGAAGCGTGGCTTCCAAGTCCCTGGTGGAGTGGCTGAAGATATTGTGGGAGAATAAGAGAGTGAGTGCACGGTGTGTTGTCTTGAACTGAATCCTCCTCCCCCCGCGGCTGGGGGCTCGCCTCCCCTTTTATAGGCCAAGGGGGCGGCGAGTTACATGCACGCCGCGCTATCCAGCTACGTGGGGGTGCACGTCGTGCTACGCTGTAGAGTGGGCGGCCGTCCGGACGATCTTCGCTGCGATCCGGCCATGATGGCCTACCCCGCACCCGAACGAGGGCGGTTCGAGGGTAGGAGGGCGGCGGATGGTGGTGGCGTCCTCTCGATAGGCTTCGAGGGGAGGTGCGATGATGGCCGGTACGGGGCACAGGGAGCGGCGAACCCGCGTTCCTTCCCAATGCGCTTCGCGGTAGCGGAGTGGTTGCTCGCAGCCGCCGGGCGTGCGCCTCGCACGCGTGGGTACGGCGGCCGCGCCGTTACGCGTGGCCGGGATGGCCATCCACCGGCCTAGCGCCCCCTCCTATCCTGTAGGGTCACGGAAAGTGAAATCGAGGGTGCGCCCGGCCCCCTTCGAGGGTCGGGTGCGTTAGCCGTACTGTAGTGGGCGCGCGGTGTCACGGGACTGACACCGGCCGTACGCACGTCCATCCCAACGCGGGTGGGGATGGGCTCCTCCCCCGGGGAGTTGGTGCGGCGGCACCGGGCGCGAGCCCCGGCGCGTGATGGCGCCGTCCCCGCGGCGTCGTGGCGTTAAATGCCCGTGTACGGGACCGACGCACGCGTGCGGGGCGCCCGTGAGCGTGGCGGGCCCCGCCGAGGGCGGGACAAACCCTCGAGCGAGACGAGACCCGCTCGAGGGGGAGCGAGCCCTCGAGCGGGGCGGGACCGCTCGAGGGAAGAGTTGCCCCTCGAACGGGGCGGAGCCCGCTCGAGGAGGAGGCGCCCCTCGAGCGAGGCGGAGCTCGCTCGAGGGGTCTTCTAAGCGGGCCGTCTTGGTGGGCCGTCGAGTCCCGCGGCGTAGGCCATGTCCCGCATGGTTAGTTACCCGCATGGTTAGGCTTAGCGTGTTTCGATACGGGATTTAAGTGAGGATTTCCCCGTTGCTTAAGGGGACCCCTAGGGCTGTCCCCGACGCAGCCCCCGAGCATCCGCGGGTTTGCCATTGAGGCTCCCGCGGATGCCGGAACCTACCGATAGGACGTTCTTCCCTCCTTGTTTGCGAACGCTTCCGTGGGGCCGCGTCGGCGGACCCGCGGGTCTAGCCCGAAGCCCCGGCAGAGTGTGGGCTCTCCGCGGGGGGTTAACCGCGAGAACTTTGGTCGAAAGGCGTGGCACATATGCCAACCGGCATCGGCGGTATTTCGGCCCGGCTTCGGGGGTGCACGCCCCCCGTCACCGTCTCCGGCGGGTACAATTTCAAGGAGGTGTAGCCGTGCGTCAAGCCCCCGAGCCTTGGCCAATTCGAGGCGATCGGGTCGAGCCTGACGACTTGCTCTGTAACGCGCCCTCGCCGTCCCTCCGCGGGACGGAGGGTGAGGTTTCTGCAACTCCCATCGAGCGAGTCGCGAATTGCGGATTCCTCTTCGAGCTGGTGGCGGGTGGTTCAAGTGGACGCCCATGCCCCGTTCGATAAGGGTAGGCTGCGCGGTCCGGAGACACGTCCATGGAAGCGCTTGCGTGGGTTTGCTAGGTGGGGCTCGGTCCCGTTCTCTAGGGACCGAGGGCGCGGAAGCTCTCCCTCGGTGGGATCCCCCCTCGCTAGCCGCCCTCGCCGGCTCTCGAACACGACATGTGGGGCACCCTCGAGCCAACGGGCTCGAGGAACGGCTCGAATGCGCGTGCCCTCGTCGTCCCTAACTCGTGATCCGAGGCGCCCGTTCGAACCCGTCGAGGGTCGGCTTCGAACCTCGATCGCAAGGCCGTGCGGGGCCGTGCCCCGGACAGCCCCGTCTTTTCACGTTTGCGGCCGTCGAGGGGTCTGGGCGAGCCAGTCCTCGAGGTGCTGGTTGGTAGCACAGCGTATGTGCTTTCTTTTGGAGGGTTGACATTGTCTCGAGCCGGGGGCTCGCTCCGCTCGAGGGTTTTGCGTGGCATGGGTGCCCGCGGTTGCCTGCTCTACATCGAGCAGGTCCCGGGCGACCTTCTCACGTTGATATCCCATCGAGGGTCGCTTTTGTTTGGAGCCGAGGGTCGTGCCGCTCGAGGGCTTTACGTGGCATGGGTGCCCGCGGTTGCCTGCTCTACATCGAGCAGGTCTCGGACGACCTTCTCACGCTGATATCCCATCGAGGGTCGCCTCTGCTTCGAGCCGGGGGTTCGCCCCGCTCGAGGGTTCTCCTTGCTTGGCAAGGGACCCGGGCATTTAAGTGCCTTGCGGTCGTGGCCGCAGTTTTGCAGCGCGGGCGCGTCTTTTTAGGCGTTGCGGCCGCGCGCGCGCGTAGTGGGCGGCGTGGCAGGCGGACGTGACGGCTTCGCCTCGGTCGGCTGCCGGTCCTTGCCGTAATGATGGCCCGCCCGCGGTGTTGTGGCCGCCGCGGTCGTGGTGGGGCCCACCCGTCGACGCGATGGAAAGATTCCCTGCAGTTAATGCTAGCGGGGCGTTCGCTCCGGAGAGCTCGCCCGTCGGCCTATAAAGCTGCGGGGAGGAGGGGGCGGCGGTTTTTTACCTTAGTGTCTCACCATTTTCGGTCCTCCGCCCCTTCGTCTTTGTATCGCTCTTGCCACCGCGCGGTTTCGCCGTTAGAGCTCTTTTTTCCGTTTCCTTGTCCTCTGTCCTCGCATTCCTTCGTCCTTCCTCATGGCGCCGCCTCAGCTTCCCCTTCGGATCCTGGAGCCGTACGCCTGGGAGAGGTCGACGGTGACCCGGCTCGCCCTTGGCGAGCTGGTCGCCGCCCTGGTCGGCGGCGGCTAACGAAGAAGGGCGCCCGCGGAGTGGATCGTGCCGCCGGCGGCGCACCACGAGCCCAACCCGCCGGGAGGGCTACGTGGTGAGCTTCGTCCGCTACCACGAGCGCGGCTTCAACGCGCCGGCGAGCACCTTCATGCGGGCGATGTGCTACTACTACGGGGTGGAGCTGCACAACTTCGCCCCCAACGCGATCTCGCAGGCGGCCACGTTCGTGGGCGTCTGCGAAGGGTACTTGGGGATCCCGCCCGAACCGGGAGCTCCGGGTTCACCTTTTCCGCGGGGAGCTCATCACGCAGCCCACGTCGGAGCCGAGGACTCGCCGTGCGGTGCGCGCCGGCGGGATGTCGCTTGCCCTGCGGGGGCAGCTCAAGGATTTCTACATCCCCTGCACCATGACGACGAACAACGCCGGGCCGGGAGCGGGGATGGTTCTACCCCGCGCAATGCCGAGCCCCGGCCTTCCTCCCTACACCGGCCGGGTATTCAAGAAGAGGCCGGACTCCTGGGGCTACGGGGTGTCCACGGCCCAGCATCGGGCGCGGCAAGAGTCCGTCCTCGCCGCCTGCGGCGGGCCGGCGAAGCACGGGCTGAACGCGATGGGCGTCCTCGCCTTCCTCCACCACCGGCGGGTCGTGCCTCTGATGGAGAGGCCGCTCTGCATCTTCGAGATGACAGAGGCGGCCAACCCCGTCGACCTGGCGAGGTCGCGGATGCTCCCGACGCCCCTTGAGCGGCCGTATGCGCTCACCCGGGCGCGGAACGCCGTCGACACCCGGTGCCGCCACCGCGGGTCGGACCCCATGGGACCTTGAGATGCTCCCCACGGGCCCGCCCCCCCGGTGAGTTGGGTTCCCGATTTTGTTTTAGTTCTTGGTCTTGCTTTTGTTTCCCCGATGCGCCATTGTCGCTCCCGTGCGCACGCGGTGGAGTTCAACATCGCCAAGTCCGTTCCACCCACCCCCCGATTCACGTGCGCTCGGCCGGGCGGCGCGGCGGGAGCAAGCAGGGAGCGGGCGGCGCGCAAGAGGGAGCACGCGAGGCGACGTCAAGCTCGCCGCGACCGGCGGGCCGCGGAGTACCGACGGCGCGAGGAGCTGGGGCTTTCCTCCCCGGAGATCGAGGAGCCCTCATCCTCGGAGGAGGACGAGGAGGAAGAGGCTGAGGGGGAGGGCCCCTCGCACGGTGGCGCCCCCCGCGCCCCCCGTCGCCGAACCCGCGCCGGCGTCGGGGCGGCCGCCGGGGCGGGCGCACCGGCGCCCACCGCCGGCAATCGACATCGTGGGCGGCACGCGCCGCGAGGTGCCGGCGTGCGCCACGGAGGCACGCGCGGCGGACGCGCCCGTGCGCGCGTCAAGCGTGCCCGCGCGGGGGCGAGCGTGCCCGCACGCGCGGCACCATCGTCGAGGGGCGCGTCGGCCGGCGTGTCCGCACGCGGGGCGAGCGTGCCCCCGCGCGCGGTGGCGCCTTCGGGAGGTGCGGCATCGGGCGCGCTTGCGCATGGGGCGGGCGTGCTCGTGCGCGCGGCGGCGCCATCGGGAGGCGCTACCGCGAGCCCCCGGTCGCCGCGGCGGCCTCGTCCGCCGAGGCTTCGAGGAAAAGGAAATGGGCCTTTTCCTCCACGAGGTAAGGAGCCTGTCCTTCTTCGTTTGGTTTGGCTCGTCGGTGATCAGGTGATTTAACCCTTCGTTCGTGTCTGCGCAGGGTGGTGCCAACCGTTCCTCCGCTTGTACCAGCCAAGGTGCTGAGGACGGACGCATCGATCCCCACCCGGCGGCGCTCGTCGAGGGGGTCGCGCCCGGGGACAAGCACGGCCGCGGGCACGAGCTCGCGAGACCCGGCTAGGGCTTCGAGGCCCCGGTCGGCAGATCGGCCCGCCGCGGCGCGGCCCGCAGGTCGCCGGGGGGACGGCCGGCGCCGGTCGCCGCGGAGACACGAGGCCGCGGCGGCGGCGGCGGTGGAGGTGCAGCCCCGCGGTGGCCGCCACCGCGGAGGAGGTGGAGCGGGCGCAACCTCGCGGGAGCGCCCGCGGATGCGGCGGTACGGCCGGAGGTGGCGGCCACGGCGGCACGACGGGCGCCCGTGGCCGCGGAGGCTGTTGTGGTGAAAGCCGCAGCTCTCGCACACGAACAATGAGGGAATACAAAAGCTCAAGAACCAAAACCAAAACTCAGGACAAAGGACAAAGGACAAAGGACAACCAAAAGTTCTTTACTCAACAGTTGATTTCTCAAAAGTCGATCCCCTTTACATGCGCCGGTCCGTCTCCTTTTATAGGGAGGCGGGCGGACTTTTTACATTCCGAGAATACCCTCGTGTAAAACGAATCAGAATGGAATGTGCTAGGCTATCTTCGGGTGATCTCCAATTAGGTCTCCACGTAATCGGCGCTCCATGGCGTCACGCCGCAAATCGCGGCGTCTTCCCAGCTTCCATCACGTGCGCCTGTCGGAGAGAGGGCCCTCGGGCCTTTTTGGAGATCCCCCCTTTCGCCTAGCATTCTTCACCACCTGAAACAAAACCATACTCAAGTTTGGATTCGTTAAGTGTTAGAAACGCCGAAACCCCCTGTTCGAATCCCAGGCCGAAACCTTCCGGGTGAATAGCATTCGCCCTAGAGGTTTCGTCGTGGGATCGTCCTAGAGGATTCGCGCAGAAGGCTTTGACAGCGGCGAAGGGTGCCTGATGAAAACGCAATACCCAGAGGAAGGAAATAGGATTTGTTGTTTCTGGGGGTTTTGCTACCGGCATCCTTCGCATAACCGCTCTTTATTTTTTGGGTATGTGAAGGCTCGATTTCGAGTCCCCCCAACAGAAGCCCCTCGATGGCGAAGCGCTTGCCCTGATTGCAAACCCGAGCCAGCGAAACCCTGGGATCGAGAATCGAGGCGAAAGAAAACGTCTTCCACGGCGGCGGTGCCCCCAGGGTCTCTCTTAAAATACCTAGACTGCCCTCGAACGGGTGTTTTTTACCGTTGAGTTTAAAATTTTCGACCGTTGGGATTTTACCGCCTATAAATAGTCGGGGATCGCCGCCGGTGCAGCCCCCACCGCGTTCGCACCCTCATTTCTCTCTCGCGACTTCGATTGCTATTTTTGCCTCTCGCGCTTCCGAGCCAGTCGCTTCGGCGGAAGCCCCCGCCCAATTTGCGAGGTCGGTTCCCGCCTCCGCTTTTCGCACTCGCTTTCGCCTTCAATTTCCGACACTGCGCGCTTGAATCTATGTTACTGAGGAAAACTAGTTGCTTGTGTCAAGCGCTCTTACGAAGACATGGAGGACGAAGGATCATCGTCAAACCGTGGGAAACAGATTGCACCAGCAGTTTCGGAAGCTACCGCGACCTCCTCCACCTCGACGTCTAGCTCGGAGTCTGGTAAGATTTCTGGTTTGGATTGGTCTGCCAGCTCTCGTGAGAGTGGCAGTACCTCGTCTTCTTCTAGTAGCGATGCAAATAGTGGTTCGGATGGAAGTTATGTCGAAATAATGCCTAGCGACACAGATGTTGAAAAACGAGTGCCTGTGGACATGGAGGAGGGCGAAATAGGAGTGGAGGGCCGACGCGGCTATAGAAGAATCCGAGGGGAACCTCGCCGGGGCAAAGGCCCGGACTTGTTATATTGGCCGATCCTTGATGACACAGGCTGATTTGGATACTTTACGGTTAGAAGGATGCTTCGAGCCGGGGGTGTGTCGATTGCCTGGGAAGGAAACCACGCCGAAACCCCGGAAGAATGAGAGTGTGGTGTTCCGGGATTTTTTCACTGCGGGCCTTCGATTGCCAGTATCCAAGAAGTTTGCTGATATTTTGGCGGCCTATAGCGTTCAAATTCATCAGCTGACTCCCAACTCTATCCCTCAAGTTTTGAAGTTTTTGTGGGCCTGTCGGACCTTCGCCGGGGATAATGATGTCGAAACCTTTGTTCGACATTTTGAGATTCATTGGGCTAGGCGGCTTGTGAAGGTTGACGATGAAGATAAAGAAGCTCAATATGGCCGCCGCACCTTTCGGACCCGCCGCTTGGCCAAAAATCGAGCTCCGTGGAATTGGCCCCGCGTACAAGAACAAGTGGGCTAACCGGTATGGACTTCATATTGGTTTTACGTTCCTATTGAAGTAGTTGGTCGGAATTCAAAGCAAGAAGAAGTGACGACATATGATTTGGCTAGTCGCATGGTTGATCTGGAGGTTGAATTGTCACCAGAGTTGACGAAAGCCAGCCGGTCTTCAGCAAGTACAGCGGCATTTTACCAGGCGACGCGTGTGATCACTACGCGCGATGCCCTGGAAGAGTTTGTGGCAGCTGATATTTGGCCGTGCCAGCCCCGATGGGGGTCGTGGGCATTTAAGGTGCAGTGGCTACCCGGACTTGATAATGATGTACGAAGCCCCATTTTCAATGTCAAGCGACCGGAGGATATGACCGACGAAGAGGTCGTTCTTCGAAGTGGAGAGAAAAGTTGTACAAATGATAGGAAACTTTACCCACAAGGAATGGGAGTGTGCCCAGAGAATTTTGAAGCATCAAGGCCGTGTTAACCGGGTTTTTGATGAGATGGGCGTGACATATTCTCCTCGCCCGGTGCCTCCGACGGCCGGCAAGAAAATGCAACCTCCAGGCAATGTTGGCTCTGAGGTCGTCGAAGCCTCTCGAAAGGTGAAGTTGAGTAAGACCAGCTCGGTTGTTGAGAGTACCGTGAAGAGCAATAAAGCCCAAGATATCTTGGCCAAGCGGAAGGCGGACGCTGCGAAAGCAACCCTGCCACCGCTTGCTGAAAAGTCTACGAAGTTGTCGAAAGTTAGCGAGACCTTGGCCCGTCGTAAGGTTGAAGCGGCGAAGGTGGCTGCGGCCGAAAGGGAGAAGAAGAAGGCGCAGGACCCCGTCGTCGCTGTAGAAACAGACAAGGGGCAGGCCCTGAAGAAGAGACCGCTGGACACCGTTGAAAAGGTGAAGCAGCTTGCGATTAAGGAAAAAGAACCTGAAGACGCTGAAATTTCTGCTAAAAGAGCACGGGTTGATCCGGTTGCTGAAACTGATGAAGATGTCGATATCATGACGACACCTCAGATTCAACCTTGTACTAAATATCCGCCGAAAGGCTCAGCGCGGAAATTGGCTGAGGGGGTTTCGCAGGTGCATCAGGCTGAGGCAGGGGAGTTGGAAGCAAGGGAAGCTAGAGGCAGGCGTGTGGCTGAGTTGATCCAAAAAGACATTGCCATGGCCGAGGCAGCCCCAAAGGGGCGAGTGGCCGGTCTGGTGGATATCGTGGATGACTCGGAATCACTTTGTTATATTGATGACGACGCCACACGATCCGAAAAAGGTGGAGACGTATCGCTGCCGCAGCCCCAATGTGAAGCCACGACTGATTTGAACGAAGCCTCGGGTACGAAACCTCAAAATCTGATTGACCTGGATGCTCCAGAAATTGAGACTTCGGCGGCACAGACATCTCGTTCGCCTCCTCCGGTGTCGCGAGATGTTGACCTGGTGTTAGCGAAGCCCATTGAAGCTGCGGCGTCGGAGAAACTGAAGGCGCCCGAGAGTCTACAGCCTGAGGATGCTGGTACGGTGTTTTAACCTAAGAGTAGTATTTTTGTGCGCTTTCTTTCTATCGTGCGTTTTGTTTGCTTACGCGTTTTGTTTTCTTGTTAATCTTGGCAGCGAAAACTTTGGTCACCTTGAGCATTAGAGACCGGGAAAAAGGGATTTCCCAGGATGAAGTGGAGCCTTCCGCGTCAAGATCAGGCCTTGCGTCAATGCTGGGGGAGCATGGTAAAAAGTTTCGCTTATCACTTTGCCTTTTGATTTTTGATTTTTTGCCTTCGTCGTTTTGGCGATGCGAAGGGTATACGTTAGATAATGTGGCTGTTGATTACTTTGCAGATTTTGAACAGACCTTGGAGGATTTGAGCGCTGATGACCTTATGAAAGTTGTTCGAGCGTATCTTTCAAGAGGTATCGTCGCCGCCGTAAGGGCTTCGAGAGGGCCGCTTCGGAAGCGAAGACCTCAGTTGACAAGCAAAAGGTGTTGGAAGATGAGAATCGGCGTTTGAGGGAAGAAAATGAGAAGTTAAGACGCGACGCCGATGGTTGGGCGAGTCAGCGCGTCAAGCACCAAGAAGCCCTTGACGCGTTGAAAAGAGAGCTTGAGTTGAGCGTAAAATGCTATGAGGAGTGTCGTCAAGAATTGAAAGATATGGTGACGCAATACGATGCGCAAAACATCTTGCTGACCGCCAATGCTGACCTCATTACAGAATTGAAGAAGGTGAAGGGTGAGCTTGAGGATACCCTAGAGAAGAATGAAGCTTACTGCCACCAATGGGGGGCGTATTTGGCGACTGAATATCGTCGAGCTTTGGAAAGCTTTGGTGCCGAGGCCCAGGATTTCAAGATTACTGACAATATTTCTAGCTTCGTGGAATGGTTACATAGCGAATTGAAGCTTCTGCCCGATACCATGAGCAAGATTGGAGACTATGGCGCCGCTACCTGCTCCGAAATGTTGTTGAATCTTCTCGAACGACAGGGATGTGAACATTTTAAAGCTTTTGGGAGCCGAGGTTTCGTGTTTCCTTCACCCGAGGACGCTCCAGCCCCAAGTAAGACAGTTGATTTGATAAACAAGATCGTCCTCCGCAACTTTTGGGCCAAAAGTGGGCGAGCGCACGCGCGAAAGAAAGCGGTGGATCGTTTGGCGAAGGTAAGTCTTTCTGGTTTACTTCGTCTTCGGCCATTTTTTGCTGATCGATTGTTTATGGCGGTTGTTAATGGTTTCTTCCTTCTCACAGCTCCATTTTGGGCAGGCAAAACAAGCTTTGGAACTTCGAGAGCATCACGTGGCGCATGGACCAGAGGCGACTTTGGGGCCTTACGGACCCCCTAGAGACTGGCCGCCGAAGCCAGCTGATGATGCCCCTGAGCAGGCGATCCCCGGAGCCCCAGTTCGTGAAGCGCCTCAAGGCGAAAGCAGTCAGGTGGATCCCGTCACTGGAGAAGCATTGGCTCCCCTTCGGCTCTGAGTTGGTGGATTGATATTTCGAACAGTAACTGAAAATGGCGTGTTGGCCAATTTAAACATTTGAAGGATGAAGTGCAAACTTGTATGCCGCTGTAGTGTGCTGTAACAGTTGATCATAATTTTTTGCCGTGTTAAGGCTTTTGAACGTTTAGAGCTTAAGTTATCGCTGCTTTCGAGTTACAGGTTTCGAAAGAAAACGTCTTCCCCCCCTTCGGAAGCAGGGATGACTTGAGCTTGACTGCTTTGCTCGGGATCGTTATGTCATCAAAGCTTAGAACTTGTTGGTTCATTTAGATGTTTCACGATGCTGAGTGTTGAATTTTCTCGTTTGTTGCTTACAGTTTTTTTTGGTAAAAAACGAATATGAAGCTAGCCTTCGACGCGACGCCTAGGCATGTAACGTGTCGAAGGACTAAGGGCCGTTTTGGATTTGTCAAATATTACAGCTTTTAAGCTGTTTTTTGACGAGGCGTTTGCTCGCTTCTTCATTTTTGAGAAACGGTCGTCTTTGGAGTGCGCCTTATTACTTGCGACGTAGTTTTCGCACAAGTTAAGGACTGTAACGTTTCGGCTATCGATTTGTTTCGATTCGGGATTGAATCGCTTTTAAACGTCCTACCGGACGGGCCCGCCGAGAGGGCAGCTCTTAAAAGATTGATTCTTGTGAATCGTTATGACTGCACCACTTGTGGGTGGGCTACTAATGAGTAGCACTTTGATGCTCTCGCTTTCGGAGAGGGCTATTTTGAAATAGCACTTCAATTCATCCTCTTTTGGGATGGGCTATGTTAAGATAGCACTTTAAGCCATGCGAAAGATACACAACAAAACTTTTAGGGAGGAAGTATTCCATTCATTTTGGGAATAAATTTTACATCAAGGCTGCCTCGTTAAAAACCTCACGCTCCAGAGTGGAGTCCTCCCTATGTGAGGAAAAGAGTACCCGCCTTGTTATTGAATTGTAAACTGCGAAAATAATGCTAGAAAAAGTAAATCTAAGATGAATCCTTCGCACTTATAGTAACGCGCGAAAGGCTCCTACTGAAAGTAAACTACGGAAAAAACTTACACAAGTTGTCCACATTCCATGAATAAGGCAACTCCACACCTGCTTCGTCTTTGAGACGAAAGGCCCCGTCTCGAACTGAGCTTGAGACCACGTAGGGTCCTTCCCAAGCGAATTGGAATTTTCCTATAGCGTCGGCGTTCTTCTTTCTCTTCAGGACGAAGTCTCCCACTTTGATGTTCTTGAGGGATACTTTCTTGTTCCTCCATTTCCTGGTTTCCTCTTGATACTTCAACAGGTTTTGGACTGCATCAAGTCTGTCGATTTCCACCAAGTCCTTGTCGGCTTCTTCGCTCTCGCGAGAGCTACCAGCCAAAACTCTAGCGCTTTGGTTGGTTAATTCTTCGGGGCACATTGCTTCAGCCCCGTACAGCAGTCTGAATGGTGTGAATTTAGTTGTTCTTGACTCTGTAGTGTTGTGCGACCAGACAACTCGCGAGAGCTCATCTGCCCATTTTCCTTTCTTCTGCTCAAAGAGGCATTTCTTGATGGCGGAGAAAATTTGCCCATTGGCCCTTTCCACGCCGCCACTCCCATTGGATTGAGGGTGGTACACGGATGCGAAGCATAGCTTTGTCCCAATTGAACGACGGTATTCCCCGAAATCTTGACAATCGAATTGCTTTCCATTGTCGACAGTGAGCTCTTTGGGTACCCCAAACCTGCAAATGACTTGCTGCCAAAAGAATTTCCTGATAGTGGCTGAGGTGATGGTGGCGAGAGGCCTTGCCTCGATCCATTTTGTGAAGTATTCAACTGCTACCACTGCGAACTTGAAGTTGCCCTGGGCAGTGGGGAGTGGCCCGACGATGTCCATTCCCCATCGCTGCAGCGGCCAGGTTGGTGTGATGAGCTGTGACGGCGCGCCGGGCCTTCGCTGGTGCTTTGCGGCGAACTGGCATGCCTTGCAAGTTTTCACGATGTGCTCCGCATCTTTTATGGCCATTGGCCAGTAGAAACCTTGCCTGAAGGCTTTTCCTGCCAGTGCTCTCGCTGCGATGTGCGAGCCGCACATCCCTCCATGGATTTCCCTCATGAGTTCGATGCCTTGATCTTGGGAAATGCATTTGAGCAGTGGTGCACATACGCCTAGTTTGAACAAGACATCGTCCTTAAGGACGTAACCTTTGGCTCGTGCCTGCATTCTTTTGAGGTCATGAGTTTCGACAGGTTCATAGTGTCCGCGAAGAAAAGCGATTATGGGGGCTCTCCAGTCCAGGCTTGCTATCGCATTGATAGTGCTAAGTGGTTGCTTGTCTGGCTTTGTGGATGGAGCAACTAGAATTTCAAAAAATACATCTGAGGGCATCGCCTCCCCCCTTGCGGCCTTCTTGGCGAGCTCATCGGCTTCGCCGTTGTGTTTCCTGGGCAGGTGCTCGATGGTGAACCCCCGAAAATGCCTTTCCATTTTGCGTACTTCCGCTAGGTATTTGATCAGCTCTGGCTCCTTGGCCTCACTCTCTTTTTCCACGTGATCTTTTATGACCTTGGCGTCGCACTTGACTAGGAAGTTGCGGCCCCTAGAGCTCTTACTTTGCGAAGGCCTAGCGGCAAGGCTTCGTACTCGGTGGTGTTGTTAGTGCATCTGTCGGATGGATCCTTGTAATCTAGCCGGGCGGCATATCTTAGCTTGATGCCTGCCGGGGAGGTGATGATAGCTGCAATGCCAGCGCCCTTGCGCCCCCAGGCTCCGTCACATCTGATTTCCCAGATTGGTACTAGCTCTTCGTCAGTATTGACATTGCTAGGCGAAGTCCAATCTACGATGAAGTCTGCTAGGACTTGGGATTTGATTGCTGATCTCTTTCCAAAATCTATTGTGTACTCTGACAGTTCGGTTGCCCACTTGGCAATTCTGGACGAGGCCTCCTTGTTAATGAACAGGTCGTTCAGAGGTTGATCTGTAAGCACTGTGACTTTGTGAGCCTCGAAGTAATGCCTGAGCTTTCTTGTGGTCATGACTACGGCATAGGCAATTTTCTCTAGCTCTGAATAGTGCAGTTTTGACCCCGCTAAGGCTTCGGAGACAAAGTAGACGGGGATTGATATTTGCTTTTTTCGCTTTCGACCTCTCGGACCAGGGCAGCGCTGACTGCGGCTTTTGAGGCGGCTACGTAGAGGAGTAGCGGCTCCGAGGGTGAAGGTGGGGACAAGATTGCCATCTTCTCTATGTAATCCTTGAGCTCGGCGAAAGCCTTGCTTTGCTCGGGGCCCCATTCGATTGCGCCCTTGCCTTTCAGCGCCTTGAAGAATGGAAGGCTTCGCTGCGGACCTTGAGATGAATCTGTTTAAGGCTGCTACTCGGCCGTTCAATTTTTGGATGTCTTTCTTTGTTTTGGGTTCCTCCATTTCCCTGATTGCTTTGATCTTGTCGGGATTGGCTTCGATTCTCTTAGCGGAGATGAGGCACCCTAGAATTTTTCCTTTTGTAACGCCAAACACACATTTGTCTGGGTTTAGTTTCAAACCTGCCCTCCTCATGTTGGCGAAGGTTTCGGCCAGATCATTTATGTGGCTGGCTCTGTCGGAGCTTTTGACGATGAGGTCATCGACGTAAGCCTGAATATTCTTGCCGATCTGTGGCTTGAATACTGTTCCGGTCATTCGGTGAATGTTGAGCCGGCATTTTTTAACCCCTCTGGCATACGGACGAAGCAAAAGGTTCCGAAGGGTGTGATGAAACTGGTTTTCTCCTCGTCCTCTTTCGCCATCCAACATTGATGGTAACCGGAGAAACAATCCGGCGAGAGACATGATCGCGGCGTTGGCCGCAGAATCTACCACTTGATCCATTCGAGGCAACGGATAGTTATCTTTTGGCGTTGCCTTGTTTAGATCGGTGAAATCGATGCACATGCGCCATTTGCCGTTCTTTTTCTTGACTGGTACTGTGTTTGCCAGCCATTTGGGGTACATGACTTCGCGAATGACGGTGGCGTCAAGTAGCCTTTGGACCTCTGACTTGACGGCTACCACCTTGTCGTCGGACATCTTTCTTAACTTCTGTTTACGTGGCTTGACCGATGGGTCGATGTTCAATTTGTGTTCGATGAAGCTTCGGTCGACGCCAGTGAGATCTTTGGCGGACCATGCAAAGACATCTTTGTTTTTCTGGAGAAAGAAAACTAGACTTGCTTCCTCATCAGTCGAAAGATCCGAGCCGATGACGACGGCTTGATCGAGGATCATTGCGTCCAGGAGGACTCGCTTGGTCTCGCAGTCTGGCTGGATGTTGATTTTTTCTTTGTCTGCCTTCGGCTGCTTTTCTGCGTCGTTGCGTTCGATTGCCTCGTCGAGGGCGTGCACGTTTCGCTGCCCTGGGGTGCGGCCTCTTTCTAGGTTGCGGCCATCGTTTTGATGACCCCATATTGTGATGACCCCTAGCGTCGCCGGGATTTTGATGCATAGGAACGCTTGGTGGATGACTGCTTCAAACTTGTTGAGGAACCCTCTGCCTAGGATACCGTTGTATGGGTAGTACATTTCCACAACATCGAAGGATAAGTACTCAGTTCTGGCATTTTGGACTGTGCCGAAAGATACAGGGAGGACCACCTTGCCCACTGCGTGGATGACACGCCCCCCGAAGCCATACAGAGGTGTGTCTGGTGGTTGCAGCACATCTTGTCGAAGGCATCGGCAAAAATGATGTCTGCTGATGAACCGTTGTCCACCAAAAGTTTTCCGAGAGTCCAGCTCGCAATATTGGCTTCTATCACGAGAGCATCATTGTGAGGAAAGCCTTGCAGCCTTACGTCTTCCTCCGAGAAGGTGATCGGGATGTGAGACCATCTTGTTTTTTCCACTCTACCTTCCACACAGATGTTTCGCACCTCGCGAAAGTAGTGTTTTCGTTCCTTCTTGGTTTCAAACTCCAGGGCGGAGCCCCCTGAAATAGGCATTATGGTGCCGACAGATGGTAGAGGATCGTTTTGGCCCTCGAGCTTGGCTGGGAGCGGTGGAGCTGAAGGACCTTTGTATGCAGGGGGAGGGGGCGGAATAGGATGTTGCTCGATGGGCCTGCGCTCGATGTTCTGAGCTTGGAAAGTTTGTGATTGCCAAGGCGGTGGCTGTGGGTAATTGGGTAGTGGTGGCTGGTATTGAGGTGGTTGGAATGGGTTTGCGAAAGGGTTTCTCCCAAAACTAGGATTTTGCCAAGCCGGAGCAGAATGGTTTACAGCACTCGCTCTTTCTTTCTCCTTCCTCTCCTCTTCGAGGATAGCTTCGAACCTTTTCTTATCTGGGCAATAGTTTGAGCTATGGTCATCGTTTTCCTTGTGAAAAATGCAGTACCATTTTCTTTTCTCGTTATGGCCTCGGCCTCTGCCTCGGCCTCTACCCCTGCCTCCACCTCTTCCGCCCCTGCGGCCTCCCCCCTGGTTGGGATGAGGAGGACTGGGTGGGCTTGGGACCAGACTCTGTGGGTCAGCTTGTGGGCAGGGATTCTCTTGGGTGTTTTCGCCCTCCAGGCCGAAAACGCTTCGAGGATTAGTATGAGAGGTGTTTCTGGGATTGGACCACTCCCTTTCGCTGGGCTGGTTGGCTTTCGCAGACTTTTTCTGCTGGGATTGTTCTTCCATGCACATTCTGAAGTCATTGTCTGAGCGACAATACTTCTCGAATTCTTCGTAGAGGCGCTGGATAGTTTTAGGCCTTTCGCGCATGAGATGTGAGCGGAATTGACCGGCTCTTAAACCCACGATGGCGGCGTTGATGGCAACGGCGTCCAACACGTTTGGTGCCTGGGCTCTTAAGTGGACGAATCTTCTGAAGTAGTTTTGAAGGGGTTCCTTGTCCTTCTGCTTACAGGAGAAAAGGTCACTCTCTGTAAGTTCTGGACGCTGGAAACCTTGGAAGTTTGAGAGAATTCGCTGCTTCAGATCATCCCATCCGTGAATCACGCCTGGGCTCAGGAGAGAATACCACTGTCTGCCGCGTCATCAGCGGCGATGATGAAAGATTTCACTAGCACAGAGTCGTCACCGCCGGCTGAAAGGATGGCGGCTTCGTAGCTCATTAGGAATTGTCTTGGGTCAAGGCGGCCCGAGAATCTAGGCAATGGAACCGGCTGTAGGTTTGCGGCCATGGGGTGATTTGGATCTCTTGAGACAAGGGGGATTTAGGGTCCCATGGTCTCGTGCGAATGGTGTGAATGTCTTGGTGCGAAGGACCGGACTCAAAATGGCTCGCGAAGGGGTTGCGGGCCGAATGTAGTATGCGGAGGGGGGCTGGGTGAAAAACTCGGTGCGCTCGCTGAAATTAGGCTGATTAGGAACTGTGTATTCAGGTGAAGGTTGGGTGAAGCTTAAGGATTGTTTTGCTTTTAGAGCGCGCAATTCCTCCTTTAGGGTAGCTATTTCTGCTTTCTGTTTTTGAATCTCGGCTTCGTGTTGAATTGCCAAGAGCCGTTTCTTGGTCCTGGCCAATTCCTCAGCCTCCTTGCGCAGTTTGGCCAGCTCCGCTTCCTGCGTTGGGTCGGGATCCGGGAGCGCCTCTCCCTGGGTGAGCATAGCTGAGAGATTGAGCTCCTCGTCCAAGGAGGACGACGCTCCTTTCGTGGAATTGACGGTGGTTCTCTTCTTCCTTGTGGACATTCTGGGTTTGATACTCGAGCCAAACACAAACGGTGGGCGCCAATTGTTGTGGTGAAAGCCGCAGCTCTCGCACACGAACAATGAGGGAATACAAAAGCTCAAGAACCAAAACCAAAACTCAGGACAAAGGACAAAGGACAAAGGACAACCAAAAGTTCTTTACTCAACAGTTGATTTCTCAAAAGTCGATCCCCTTTACATGCGCCGGTCCGTCTCCTTTTATAGGGAGGCGGGCGGACTTTTTACATTCCGAGAATACCCTCGTGTAAAACGAATCAGAATGGAATGTGCTAGGCTATCTTCGGGTGATCTCCAATTAGGTCTCCACGTAATCGGCGCTCCATGGCGTCACGCCGCAAATCGCGGCGTCTTCCCAGCTTCCATCACGTGCGCCTGTCGGAGAGAGGGCCCTCGGGCCTTTTTGGAGATCCCCCCTTTCGCCTAGCATTCTTCACCACCTGAAACAAAACCATACTCAAGTTTGGATTCGTTAAGTGTTAGAAACGCCGAAACCCCCTGTTCGAATCCCAGGCCGAAACCTTCCGGGTGAATAGCATTCGCCCTAGAGGTTTCGTCGTGGGATCGTCCTAGAGGATTCGCGCAGAAGGCTTTGACAGCGGCGAAGGGTGCCTGATGAAAACGCAATACCCAGAGGAAGGAAATAGGATTTGTTGTTTCTGGGGGTTTTGCTACCGGCATCCTTCGCATAACCGCTCTTTATTTTTTGGGTATGTGAAGGCTCGATTTCGAGTCCCCCCAACAGAGGCGCAGGTGGAGGTGCCGGCGGAGGCGGCGCAGGCGGCGGCGTCCGTTGTTCGCCCCCAGGTGGAGGTGGTGGAGGTCTCGGACGACTCCCCGCCGCCTGGGTGGAATCAGTGGGCCAGCTGGCCCACGAACTCCCCCGAGCCCCAGGAGGGGGCCCTCGTGAGGCGGCACGAGGGTCACATGGTGGTGGGGGGCCGAGGACATGGTGCCGAGGCCTCGTCCTCCCACGCCGGCCGCCCCGCCCGGTGGAGGGGGCCGTTGAGGATCCCCCCGCGTTCGCCGACGCCGGGGGGGAGCAAGAGCTGCGGGGCGAGCTCCGGAGCCACGGCGCCACGCTCAACCGCGCGCCCCGAACGAGGCGGCGCAAGTCCCACGGCGGCCGGCCCCGGCTCGTCTTCCGGGTGAGCCATGGTTGCTCGTCCCTCTTCCCTTTTCGTTTTCGTGTCTTGCATTCAAGCCTTGGCGCTTACGGGATTTGATGTGTGGATGCCGGGGGCTCGAGCGCCGCGCCCACGACAAGTACGACGCGTTCGACCGGGTGAACGCCGAGGCCCGCCGGCTCGGGGAGCGATGCGGCGCTTTCGACGCGCTTGCGGACGCTCTTAGGGGCGTCGGACGGTGGGCGCGCGTGCGGGCCACGGCACGGCCACGACGAGCTCCCCGAGTGCTCGAGGCAGGACACGGCGCGTCGCTCGAGCCTCGGCGGGTCCGCACGCGCCCTCTTCGATCGCGACGAGGCGGCCGTGGAACGCGCGCGCGGACCTAGAGGAGACGCGGACGGCGGGCGCCAGCCGGGAGGCGGAGGTGGCCACCGCTCGCGCCGAAACCCGAGAGCTCCGCACGTCGCTCGAGGGGCGCGGAGCGCAACGGCGCCGGGCCGAGGAGCGGGCGCACGGGTTGGAGCGACGCGCCAAGGAGGCCGACGACACGAGGGCCGCCCTCGATGCCAAGGCCGCGGCCCTCGTCGCCGGCCGAGGAGCGACTCCGGCGGGGAGCGTGTCGCCGCCGGGGGGGGCGAGGGCGGCTCCGGCGGGAGCGAGGGCTGCCCTCGGCGACGCCCGAACGGCGCCGGGAGCGGGAGCGCGTCGCGCGCGGGCGGCGGAGAAGTCGGCCGGAGGAGCGGAACGCCGCATTCTCGAAGGTTGAGGACGAGGGCGCTCGCGCTCGGCATCGGCAACGCCAACCGGGGGCGGCCCTCCGCGAGCAAGGCGAAACCGTCCGGCGCCTCGAGTTGGCGATCGAGTCCGCGCGCGCGACTTCGATTTGGAGAGGAAGCGAGGTCGAGGGTGAGCCTTTGTTTGACTCTCGCTTGTTGGTTTTTGTTTTAGAGGGTTCGCTTCCCCCTTTCGATTTCTTTTCGTCTTGTCGATTCCGGGCTTGCGCACCGCCACGGGGGCACGCCGCCGGGCGGGCGAGGGCCTGCGGGGCTTCCTACAACTCCTCCGAGCCGGAGGCTGCGGGAGGCTGCGCGATGCGGCCCTCGAGACTGCCGCGTCGTCGAGGAAGGCGAGGCCCAAGCCGGCGGCTCGGCCGCCCGGCCGCTGCGCGCCCTCGGCGGCCACGTCACGGAGCGGATGCGCCGGGCGTTGCACCTAGGCGTCCAGAAGGCCCTCGGAGTGGTGCGATCCCACTACGAGGTCAACTTTGAGGCGCTGGCGGAGGGCTACATCGTTCCCGAGGGCGTCGAGGACGAGGTGGCCATGGAGCGTGTGGACGCGCTTGCCGCCGACGCCGCCGGGGGTTGCTCGCCGAGGCCTTCGAGGAGTTCCTCTTCCGGACGCCGCGGTCTTCTTTGCTCCTCCCTCACCGAAAGCGAGTTTGGGCGCTAGGCCCATTTTTTGATGTGTATCAGTACTCTGGCCTCGTGGCCTTTTGTAAATAAACAAGTTGTTTCATGAACATGGGCATTTGCTTTGTAAATGAAATCGTTTGTTTATCACGCTTTTTGTTTCTCCTTCTTCCTGAGTAGATTCTAGTTAGGGGAGTTCGATTTTCGCAAGGGGCCCGCTGGGTTGGAGGCGAGAGAGAAGGGCCATAGCCACGCGGCGTAGGCTATCTCTGGCTCGCACGCTCCTTCCGCTGTGCCGCCTGCGCCCTGTTCGAATCGTGGCTCAAGGTTGAAGTAGGAAACAAACTTAGTGCGTGTGAGTCGTTTTTTATTTTTGCGCGAAAAATGGGACCATTTTTTGGGGGGGGGGAACGCCCCCCGTAGTAGCCCCCGAGGGTAACTTGGGTTTCAGGGGAAAGCCGAGTTGCCCTTTTATTAGACTTGGAGTATTTACATAGTTGACACCAAGCCGGGGCGTTGGCCATGTGATTTTACAACGAGAAAGTACTTGGAAATCCTAGCTAAGGGTAGAAGCGACGTAGGCTGTTGGATGTTCCAAGCGTTGGTGAGTTCTTCGCCGTCCTCGTTGGCCGGCTTGTACGTGCCGGCTTGAGCACCTTCACCACGACGTAGGGTCCCTCCCATGGGGGCGATAGCTTGTGGCGCCCTCGGTTGTCTTGGCGTAGCCTTAGGACCGCATCCCCTTCGGCGAAATCCCTCCGACGTATCTTGCGTGCTTGGTAACGTCGTAGGGACCGTTGATACCTTGCGGAGTGCATCAACGCCACGAGGCGTACTTCGTCTAGCGGTCCGGGCGAGTCCTCGCGGGCTCGGCCGGTTAGCATCCTCGTCGTAGCCTCGCACCACAGGCGACCCGTATTCTAAGTCCGTGGGGAGGACGGCCTCCGCGCCATGGACCGGGAAAAAACGGGGTGAACCGGTGGCTACGCTGGGTGGTCCTTGGGCTCCACACGACTGCCGGTAGTTCTTGGAGCCATTTTCGTCCCGATTTGTTGAGTGGTCAAAAATTACGGGCTTGAGGCCTTGTAGGATCATGCGGGTTGGCGCGCTCCACTTGGCCGTTGGTACGTGGGTGTGCCACGGTTGCCCAATCCACACGGATGTGGAACTTATCACGAGAACTCCAAGAACTTCCGGCCGTGAATTGGGACCCATTGTACGTGATGATGGAGTTTGGCACTCCAAAGCGGTATACGATGTCGGTGAAGAACGTGACCGCCTGCTCAGCCCTTAAATTCGTGATGGGGTGCACCTCCACCCACTTGGAGAATTTGTCGATCGCGACAAGCAGATGGGTGAAGCCCCCGGGCGCCTTCCGCAGGGGCCCGACGATGTCCGACCCCCACACGGCGAACGGCCATGTTACGGGGATCGTTTGCAGGGCATGAGCGGGCAGGTTGGACTTGCGGGCGTAGAACTGGCACCCTTCGCAGGTGCGTACGATTTCGCTGGCGTCCGCGACCGCGGTAGGCCAGTAAAAACCTTGGCGGAACGCGTTGCCGACGAGGGTGCGGGGTGCGGCGTGGTGGCCACAGATCCCCGCGTGGATGTCCCGTAGGAGCTCGCGCCCCTCGGGAATGGGTATACACCGCTGGAGGATGCCAGAGGCGGCGCGCTTGTACAGCTCGCCGTCGACGAGGGTGAAGGATTTGGCCATCCTGGCGATGCGCCTGGCTGCGGCCCGATCCGCGGGGAGTTCCCCTCGAGCGATCCAGGCGACGTATTTTTCCCGCCAATCCACTTGGACAGTAGCCGGCTCTATGTCCATCGCATCGACCTCGTGGGAGCCGTACCCCTCGAGAAGGGAGAGCACGTACGCCTCGCTCGAGGGGTCCTCATCCATGGGTTCCGCACCCGCTGGATTCGAGGGAGCCCCCGAGGGTCCGTCGTGGCTCGAGGGGTAGGGCTCGAAGGCGACCGAGGGCTGCGCGATGTCGCGCGCGCGCGTTCGGGGGGAACGGTGATCCGCCGGACGCGATCTTCGCCGGCTCGTCCGCTTCCTCGTTGTACGGCGGGGTACATGATTAAGCTCGATGCCGTAGAACTTGTCTTCGAGGGCCCGCACGGCTTTACAGTAGGCCTCCATCTTGTCGTCGTGGCAGCTCGCGTTCTTCATGACTTGATCGATCACGAGCTGCGAGTCCCCTCGCACGTCGAGGCGCTTGACACCCAACTCAATGGCGATTTTGAGGCCGCAGAGAAGGGCCTCGTATTCTGCCATATTGTTGGATGCGGGAAAGTGGAGGCGCCTTTGCGTAGCGCATGTGCTCCCCGAGGGGTGACACGAAGAGCGAGCCCGCGCCCGCTCCTGTCTTCATCACCGAGCCGTCGAAGAACGAGAGTCCGGCCTCTGCTTGGATTTGAGGGGGCGGTAGGCGCGTGTCCATCCACTCGGCGACGAAATCGGCTAGGATTTGCGATTTGATGGCCTTACGCGGGGCGTGGCGAGCGTCTCCCCCATCGGCTCCACGGACCATTTGGCAATCTGCTGCCGCGTCGGGGTTGCGAATGATCTCTCCTAGCGGGAAGGAGGAGACCACCGTGACCGGGTGGGCCTCGAAGTAGTGGCGGAGTTTGCGCCGCGCAAGGACTACCGCGTACAGCAGCTTCTGGACCTGGGGGTAGCGTGTCTTCGTGTCCGATAGGACTTCGCTGATGTAGTAGACCGGCCTCTGCACGGGCAAGGCGTGCCCTTCCTCCGTGCGCTCCACGACGATCACGGCGGCGACCACTGGGTGGTTGCGGCCACGTAGAGGCGCGGGGTTCGCCGTCTCGCGGCGGCGTGAGGATTGGAGCGTGCGTCAGAGACGCCTTCAGCTTGTCAAGCGCGTCCTGGGCCTCGGCGGTCCAAGAGAAGCGCTCGTGCTTCTTGAGCAGCCGGTAGAGGGGCAGGCCCTTCTCACCGAGCCTCGAGATGAAGCGGCTTAAGGCGGCGAGGCACCCCAACACCTTCTGCACCCCTTTGAGGTCCCGAATCGGACCCATTCGTTCGAGGGCCGCGACCTTTTCGGGGGTTGGCCTCGATTCCCCGGCCCCGGGAGACGATGTATCCTAGGAGCATGCCCCGCGGCACTCCGAAGACACATTTTTCGGGGTTTAGCTTGACCCCGTTGGCCCGTGGCGGTCCGAACGCGACGCCAAGGTCGCTAACCGGGGTCGTCCGCCTTCTCCGGTCTTGACGACGATGTCGTCTACGTATGCTTCGACCGTCCGCCCGATGTGATCCCCAAAAACGTGCTGCATGCAGCGCTGATATGTTGCGCCCGCGTTTCTGAGGCCAAAAGGCATCGTGACGTAACAGAACGTCCCGAACGGTGTGATGAACGAAGTCGCAAGCTGGTCGGACTCCTTCATTTTTATTTGGTGATATCCCGAATAGGCATCAAGGAAACGAAGCGATTCGCACCCGACTTTGTTGAATCAACGATTTGATCTATACGTGGCAAAGGAAAAGGAACTTTTGGACATGCTTTATTGAGACTAGTGTAGTCTATACACATCCTCCACTTCCCATTTTTCTTTTTTACAAGCACGGGATTAGCTAGCCACGTAGGGTGGAACACTTCCTTGATGAATCCGGCCTCGAGAAGCTTCCGCAGCTCGGCTCCGATCGCCCGTCGCCGCTCCTCGTCGAAGCGGCGCAGCCGTTCTTTGCACGGCGCGGGCGTTTGGCAGGATATCAAGGGAGTGCTCGGCGACTTCCCTCGGGATGCACGGCGAGGTCCGAGGGGCTCCACGCGAAGACGTCGGCGTTGGCGCGGAGGAAGTCGACGAGCACCGCTTCCTATTTAGGGTCGAGGGTCGAGCCGACCCTCAACGCCTTGCCCTCGGGGGCCGACGGGTCGAGGGGGACCCCTTTGGTCTGCTCGGCGGCCTCGAAGGTGCCGACGTGCTTGGCGGCGGAGCTGAGGTCGTCGTTGACCATCTTCTCCAGCGTGTTCACCAGCGCTTCATCCAGCGCCAGTGCCTCTGCATGTTCCACGCACTCGACGTCGCAGTCGAATGCGTGCTCGATAGACGACCCGACAGTGATGACGCCGTTAGGACCCGACATCTTCATCTTCAGGTACGTGTAGTTGGGGACCGCCATGAATTTAGCATAGCAAGGTCGCCCAAGTATGGCATTGTAGGCCCCTTTGAACCCCACCACCTCGAAGGTGAGGGTTTCCTTGCGGAAGTTCTTGGGGGTACCAAACCAGACCGGCAGATCGATCTGCCCGAGGGGTTGAACCTGCTTGCCGGGCGCGATGCCGTGAAACGGCTTCGTGCTGGGCCGCAGCTGGTCCATCCCGATCCCCATCAGGCGCAATGTATGCGCGAAGAGGATATTGAGGCTACTGCCTCCGTCCATAAGGACCTTCGAAAACCGGGCATTCCCAATGATGGGATCGACCACCGGCGGGTCTTGGCCGGGTTCGGGATACGGTTTGGGTGGTCATCCCGGCTAAAGGTGATGGCATCCTTCGACCAGTTGAGGAAGGCCGGAGGCGCCCTCTCTGCGGCGAGGACTTCATGCCGCTCCTTCTTGCGCTGCCGGGTCGACATGTCGACGGTAGGCCCCCCAAAGATGAGGAACACATTCTCGACAGCAGGGAAGCCACCCGCGTCGCCATCGCCCCCGTCTTTCTTGGCCTCTGCCTCCTTCGCGGCGGCGCGGCCATAGAACTTCTTGAGCATGTCGCACTGCTCAAGGGTGTGTTGCACTGGGGTTTTGTGGTAGGGACATGGCTTCTTCAGCATGTCGTCGAATACCCCCGGGCCTCGAGGGGCCGGTCGAGGGCCCCGTCGAGCCGGGTCGACGGCCGAGGGCCTCGGCGTTGCCGCCGTTGCGTCCCTGCTCGCGCGCCTCGCGCGCGGCTTCTTCCCCCTTCTTGCCCCGCTTGTCATTGTGGTGCGGCTCCTTGGACCCGCCGCCCTCCGCGGGCGTGTCCTCAGAGCGCTTGCCCTTCTTGCCGTCGAAGATTGCCCCCACGGCTTCCTCTCCGGAGGCGGGCCGGTGGCGATGTCGAACGGCTCGTTTGAGTCCGCAGGCGGGCTGCGTCCCAGCTCGCGCACGAGGTCCCGGCATGTGGTGCCCTCGAGGAACGCGTGCACGATCTCGGACCGTGCCACGCCGGGGAGCTCCGGTGCGGCGCTTGGAGAAGCGCCGCATGAAATCCCGCGGCGATTCGCCGGCTTCGCGTGCGGGAGCGCGGCATCCCACGAGTTCCCGGTGGCGCACGTATGTGCCCTGGAAGTTGCCCACGAACGTGTGGACTAGATCGTCCCAGTTATGGATCTGGCTGGCGGGCAAGTGCTCGAGCCATGTCCGCGCCGCGTCGCCCAGATGCAGGGGCAAGTTGCGGATGATCACTTCGTCGTTAGTGGCCCCGCCCAGCTGACAGGCTAGGCGGTAGTCGTTAAGCCAGACGCGAGGGTCCGTCTCCCCGTTGTATTTGACGATTGTCGAGGGCTGGCGGAAGCGTTGGGGGAACGTCGCCGTGCGGATCTCCCGGCTGAACACACGGGTGCCCGGGGGCTCCGGCGTCGGGGAGCGATCCTCTCCGCTGTCGTAGCGTCCACCCCTTCAAGGGTGATAGCCCCTAGCCTCTCGTGCGTCCGCCTTGCTGGTGCGTCTGGCGTTGATGACGTTGCGGGCATCGCCATCCAGCGCCCTGCGCGCGTCAAGGAGTCGTTCCTTGGCCGGCGTGCGTCCTTGGTCGGCGGGTTGACCCGCGTGCACCGAGGGTTCGCCTCCTGGTGCGGGTTCATCACCCCGCGCGTCCCCCTGTTGGCGGATGCGTGAGGTCGAGCTTTCGGCCTGCTGGACGGCCGCTTGCTCGATGAGAGTTTGCACCTCGCGGTGCATATCTCGAGCCTCGGGGGTCGATGGTGCTGGCATAGCCCGTAGCAGCGTCGCAGCGGCGACGAGTTTCTGGCTTGCTCGCGGCGGGACGTCCGCGTTTTCCGCGTTGGGGACGGTGTTGATGCGGTCACGGACCTGTCGGCCCAGCTCCCGCGCGCGTTCACCGCGCGCGGAGGCTTCCCCTGCCATCGAAGCGCGGAGCGCCCGCACCGTCCGTATTCCTCCGCCAGCTTGGCCTCGAGCTCGCGGGCTTGAGCCAGCTGTGCGAAGACGTCGGCCCCAGCAGGAGCGCTTGGCCCCGCGGCCGGGCGCGTAGCGATCCCCCGGGCGGCGTGACTTCCCCCCGCCTCTCGCACCGCCGCACCGGCGGCGTTGGTCGGGTCGTTGGTGATGACGGCGCAACACTCCCGCGTGGGGTCGTAGCTCCCGATCTTTGGAGTCGTCGGAGCGCCCAAACCGGTGAGTCCGTGGCGTCGAGGAAGCGCCCGAACGCGGCCGGGTCCGCACGCCGAGAAGTCCCATTCCGCGTACCCGTGGCGGTTGGCGGGTGGCATCGTGTCGACGGAGCCCGGGGACGACTCATCCGCCGCGGAGGTGCGGGGGTCCCCGGCGACGAAGACGTGGCGGCCGGGGTGGAACCCTCGCGCATCGTCGTGTTGACGTTGGCGTTGTAGGCCGTCGTGGCGCCACGCGGCCCGATGGGGGACGCGCGGTCCGAGACCGCGCGCGGTCCCGCCGGGGCGGTGGCGGCCGTCGTGACGGTGGGCGCACCGCGTTGGGCGGCGCGCGCGCTCGGCCGCCGCCGCCGGACCGCGCCCGGCGCGAGCTAGCCCGCAGCGACGGCGGCGGCGCGGCGTCGACGGACCCGCGCATCCGTGCCTCGCGGGCGTCCGCGCCGGTGTCGTGCGTGCGGCGGAGACCAGGGCGGACCTGGCCTGGCGCTGCGCGCGAAGCTCCTCATGGTTGGTGAGGCGCATGAGATAGCCGTTCCCCGTAGCCTAAAAGTTCAGGTCCCCGAAGCCGATTTCGAACCCGGCTGGGAGGGGGTCCGAGCTACCCATGCAGTAGCGCGTAGCACGGTACTCAGTGCGAATCACCATGGAGGGAGTTGGCGAAATGACCTCAGGCGCTTGTTTGCCCCACGGTGGGCGCCAACTGTCGGTGCGGAATATGGTCCCGACACTAACCAGTAGATAGCGCCTAGGTCTATCCCTCAATGGTCGATGCCAAGCAACAAATGACACAAGGTTTTATCCTGGTTCCGGCCGAGGGGGCCGTACGTCCAGCAGGGGCGTGCTCGTGGCACTATATTGCTCAGCACCGGGGGTGCTTGTAGTGGGGCAAGTACAAGCAAGGCGGGAGAGGAAGCGTGGCTTCCAAGTCCCTGGTGGAGTGGCTGAAGATATTGTGGGAGAATAAGAGAGTGAGTGCACGGTGTGTTGTCTTGAACTGAATCCTCCTCCCCCCGCGGCTGGGGGCTCGCCTCCCCTTTTATAGGCCAAGGGGGCGGCGAGTTACATGCACGCCGCGCTATCCGGGCTACGTGGGGGTGCACGTCGTGCTACGCTGTAGAGTGGGCGGCCGTCCGGACGATCTTCGCTGCGATCCGGCCATGATGGCCTACCCCGTACCCGAACAGTGGCGGTTCGAGGGTAGGAGGGCGGCAGATGGTGGTGGCGTCCTCTGATAGGCTTCGAGGGAGGTGCTGATGATGGCTGGTACGGGGCACAGGAGCAGGCAGAACGGCGTTCCTTCCCAATGCGCTTCGCGGTAGCGGAGTGGTTGCTGCAGCGCCGGGCGTGCGCCTGCACGCGTGGGTACGGCGGCCGCGCCGCGCGCTGGCCGGGATGGCCATCCACCGGCCTAGCGCCCCCTCCTATCCTGTAGGGTCACGGGAAAGTGAAATCGAGGGTGCGCCCGGCCCCCCTTCGAGGG
The DNA here is from genome assembly GCA_947561735.1 of Cenchrus americanus. Lineage (NCBI taxonomy): Eukaryota > Viridiplantae > Streptophyta > Magnoliopsida > Poales > Poaceae > Cenchrus > Cenchrus americanus. Next base: position 250,948,921 of record OX387239.1, on the reverse strand, counting down.
TCGGGTGCGTTAGCCGTACTGTAGTGGGCGCGCGTTGTCACGGGACTGACACCGGCCGTACCGCACAGTCCATCCCAACAGTGGTGGGGATGGGCTCCTCCCTGGGGAGTTGGTGCGGCGGCACCGGGGCGCGAGCCCCGGGCGCGTGATGGCGCCGTCTCCGCGGCGTCGGGGCGTTAAATGCCCATGTACGGGACCGACGCACGCGTGCGGGCGCCCGTGAGCGTGGCGGGCCCCGCCGAGGGCGGGACAAACCCTCGAGCGAGACGAGACCCGCTTGAGGGGGAGCGAGCCCTCGAGCGGGGCGGGACCGCTCGAGGGAAGAGTTGCCCCTCGAACGGGGCGGAGCCCGCTCGAGGAGGAGGCGCCCTCGAGCGAGGCGGAGCCTGCTCGAGGGGTCTTCTAAGCGGGCCGTCTTGGTGGGCCGTCGGAGTCCCGCGGCGTAGGCCATGTCCTGCATGGTTAGTTACCTGCATGGTTAGGCTTAGCGTGTTTCGATACCGGGATTTAAGTGAGGATTTCCCCGTTGCTTAAGGGGACCCCTAGGGCTGTCCCCGACAGCGGGGACCACCGCAGTGCGGGCCGTGCCCCGTTGGTGTGCTTAAGTGAGATGTGTTTAACTTTGTTTTTTTACAGGTTTTAAGCGGGGTTTCCCCGGTTGTTTTAGGGGACCCTCATGGCTGTCCCCGACACAAGTGGTGCTGCGCCACCTCGTCTTCGGCTCCCGCAAGTGGTGCTGCGCCACCTCGTCGTCGGCTCCCGCACGTGCTGCCGGCCAACAGCACGACACGACCCCGCCGCCAGCGTCACCCACTGCGCCACCACTGCCGTCCAACACATCCTGCTCCCCTCGCCTCCGGCTCAGGAGCCTGTCCACTGTGCGATGGATTATTGATAGATGCTGTTCGTGAGCTCATCCGCTTCCTCGTTGTACCGGCGGGGCACGTGATTGAGCTCGATGCAGTAGAACCTGTCCTCGAGGGCTCGCACGGCCTTGCAGTATGCTTCCATCTTGTCGTCTTGGCAGCTCGCATTCTTCATGACTTGGTCAATCACGAGCTGTGAATCCCCCCGCACGTCGAGGCGCTTGACGCCTACCTCGATGGCGATCTTGAGGCCGCAAAGGAGGGCCTCGTACTCGGCCATGTTGTTTGATGCGGGGAAGTGGAGGCGCACCGCGTACCGCATGTGCTCCCCGAGGGGTGACACGAAGAGCAGGCCCGCGCCCGCCCCCGTTTTCATCACCGAGCCGTCGAAATACAGAGTCCAGCACTCTGCTTGGATCTGCGGTGGTGGTAGCTGCGTGTCCGTCCACTCAGCGACGAAATCCGCCAGGATCTGGGACTTGATGGCCTTGCGCGGGGCGTAGGCGAGCGTCTCGCCCATCAGCTCCACTGACCACTTGGCGATCCTGCCCGCCGCGTCTGGATTGCGGATGATCTCCCCTAGCAAGAAGGAGGAGACCACTGTGACGGGGTGGGCCTCGAAGTAGTGGCGGAGCTTGCGCCGCGCGAGGACCACCGCATACAGCAGCTTTTGGACTTGAGGGTAGCGCGTCTTGGTGTCGGTCAAGACTTCGCTGATGTAGTAGACCGACCGTTGGACCGGCAGGGCGTGCCCTTCCTCCGTGCGCTCCACCACGATTACGGTGCTGACCACCTGGGTGGTCGCGGCCACGTAGAGCTGCAGGGGTTCGCCGTCCTGCGGCGGCGTGAGGATCGGGGCGTGGGTCAAGGATGCCTTCAGCTTGTCGAGCGCGTCTTGGGCCTCGGTGGTCCAGGTGAAGCGCTCGTGCTTCTTGAGGAGGCGATAGAGGGGCAGGCCTTTCTCGCCGAGCCGCGAGATGAAGCGGCTCAAGGCGGCAAGGCACCCCAGCACCTTTTGCACCCCTTTGAGGTTCCGAATTGGACCCATTCGCTCGAGGGCCGCAACTTTCTCCGGGTTGGCCTCGATGCCCCGCTGGGAGACGATGTATCCTAGGAGCATGCCTCGCGGCACTCCAAAGACACATTTTTCGGGGTTTAGTTTGACCCCATTGGCCCGTAGGCAGTCAAACGCGATGTTAAGATCGCCAACCAGGTCGTCCGCCTTCCTGGTCTTTACGACGATGTCGTCTACGTACGCCTCAACCGTTCGCCCGATGTGATCTCCGAAAACGTGTTGCATGCAGCGTTGATACGTTGCACCCGCGTTTCGGAGGCCGAACGGCATTGTGACGTAACAGAACATCCCGAACAAAGATGATGAACGAAGTCGCGAGCCGGTCGGACTCCTTCATCTTTATTTGGTGATACCCGGAGTAGGCATCAAGGAAGCAAAGCAGCTCACACCCAGCCGTTGAATCAACAATTTGATCAATGTGTGGCAAAGGAAAAGGAACTTTAGGACATGCTTTATTAAGACTAGTGTAGTCTATACACATCCGCCATTTCCCGTTCTTTTTCTTTACAAGCACAGGGTTTGCTAGCCACGTAGGGTGTAACACTTCCTTGATGAACCCGGCCTCGATAAGCTTCCGCAGCTCCGCTCCGATCGCCCGCCGCCGCTCCTCGTCGAAGCGGCGGAGCCGTTGCTGTACGGCGCGGGAATGAGGCAGGATGTCAAGGGAGTGCTCGGCGACCTCCCTCGGGATGCCTGGCATATCCGAGGGGCTCCACGCGAAGATGTCGGCGTTGGCGCAGAGGAAGTCGACGAGCACCACTTCCTATTTTGGGTCGAGGGTGGAGCTGACCCTCAACACCTTGCCCTCGGGGGCAGCAGGGTCGAGGGGCACCTCCTTGGTCTGCTCCGCGGCCTCGAAGTTGCCAGCGTGTTTGGCGGTGGAGTCCAGGTCCTCGTTGACCATCTTCTCCAAGGTAGTCACTAGCGCTTCATCCAGCGCCAGCGCTTCCGTGTGCTCTACGCACTCGACGTCGCAGTCGAACGCGTGCTCGATGGACGAGCCCACGGTGATGACGTCGTTCGGTCCCGGCATCTTCATCTTGAGGTAGGTGTAATTGGGGACCGCCATGAACTTGGCGTAACAGGGCCGCCCAAGTATGGCGTGATAGGCGCCCCGGAACCCCACCACCTCGAAGGTGAGCGTTTCCTTGCGGAAATTCTTCGAAGTGTCGAACCAAACTGGCAGGTCGATCTGCCCGAGGGGCTGGACGTGCTTGCCGGGCGCGACGCCATGGAACGGCGTCGTGCTGGGCCGCAGCTGGTCCAGCCCGATCCCCAACAGGTGCAGCGTATGCGCGTAGAGGATGTTGAGGCTGCTGCCCCCGTCCATTAGGACTTTTGAGAACCGCGCGTTCCCAATGATCGGGTCGACCACTAGTGGGTACTGGCCCGGGTTAGGGATGCGGTTCGGGTGGTCTTCACGGCTGAAGGTGATGGCGTCCTCCGACCAGTCGAGGAAGGAGGGAGGCGCCCTCTCTGCGGCGAGGACCTCGTGCCGCTCCCGCTTGCGCTGGCGGCTCGACATGTCGACGGTCGCTCCCCCGAAGATGAGGAACACGTTTTCCACAGCGGGGAAGCCGCCGGCGTCGCCATCTCCTCCGTCCTTCTTGGCCTCCGCGTCCTTCGCGGCAGCGCGACCGTAGAACTTCTTGAGCATGTCGCATTGCTCAAGGGTGTGGTTCACTGGGGTCTTATGATATGTACATGGCTTTTTCAGCATGTCATCGAACACCCCCGGACCTCGAGGGGCCGGTCGAGGGCCTCGTCGAGCCAGGTCAACAGCAAGGGCCTCGGCGTCGTCGCCGTCGCGCCCCTGCTCGCGCGCCTCGCAGCGCGGCTTCTTCCCTTTCTTGCCCCGCTTGTCCTTCCGGTGGAGCTCCCTGGACCTGCTGCCCTCCGCAGGCACGTCGTCCGAGCGCTTGCCCTTCTTGCCATCGAAAATTGCCCCCACGGCTTCTTCTCCTGAGGCGAAGCTGGTGGCAATGTCGAACAGCTCGTTCGAGTCCGCAGGCGGGCTGCGCCCCAGCTCCCGCACGAGATCCCGGCACGTGGTGCCCTCAAGGAAGGCGTGCACAATCTCGGATTGCGCTACGCTTGGGAGCTCCGTGCAGCGCTTGGAGAAGCGCCGTATGAAGTCCCGAGCGACTCGCCGGCTTCCGAGTGCGGAACGCAGTCCCGGGAATTCCCGTGGCGCACGTACGTGCCCTGGAAGTTGCCCACGAACGTGCGGACCAGATCATCCCGGCCTGTGGATCCGGGCCGGCGGGCAGGTGCTCGAGCCACGTCCGGGCTGAATCGCCGAGGTGTAGGGGCAGGTTGCGGATGATGACCTCGTTGCTGGTGGCCCCGCCCAGCTGGCATGCCAGGCGGTAATCGTTGAGCCACACGTGGGTATCCGTCTCCCCGTTGTACTTGACGATGGTCGTGGGCTGGCGGAAGCGTTGGGGGAAGGCCGCCGCGCGGATCTCTCGGCTGAACACACGGGTCCCCGGGGGCTCCGGCGTCGGAGAGCGGTCCTCATCGCTGTCGTAGCGTCCACCTCGTCGAGGGTGGTAGCTCCGCCGCCGCTCGCGCATCCGCCTTGCTCGTACGCCGAGCGTTGATGACGTTGCGGGCGTCGCCGTCCGGCGCCGCTCGCGTGTGTCGAGGAGCCGCTCCTTGGCCGGCGTGCGTCCCGGGTTGGCGGGTCACCCCGCCGCTTCACCGGCATGGACCGAGGGTTCGCCCCCCCGTGCGGCCCCGTCGCCCTCGTGCGTCCCCCCCGTTGGCGAATGCGTGACGCCGAGCTCTCGGCTGCGGGACGGCCGCCCGCTCGATGAGTGCCCCGCACCTCGCGGTGCGGGTTTCGCGCCTCGGGCGTCGAGGGGGCCGGCATGGCCCGCGGCCAGGCGTTGCGGCGGCGATAAGCTTCTGGCTCGCCCGCGGTGGCGTGTCCGGATTGTCGACGTTGAAGTCGGCGTTGATGCGGTCGCGGGCCTGTTTGCCCAGCTCCCGCGCACGTTCGCCGCGCGCGGAGGCTTCCCCGCCCATGGAGGCGCGAGCAACCGTACCGTTCGATACTCCTCCGCCGCCTTGGCCTCGAGCTCACGAGCCTGGGCTAACTGCGCGTCGACATCGGCCCCGGAGGGGTGCTTGGCCCCGCCGCCCGGCGCGGAGCGATCCCCGGAGCGGGCGTGACCTCCCCGTCGCCGGCGCCCACCGCACCGGTGGCGTTTGCCGGGTCGTTGGCGATGACGACGCGGCATTCCCACGCGGGGTCGTAGCTCCCCGTGCCTGGAATCGTCGGAGCGGCCGAACCGCAGTCCGTGGCGTCAAGGAAACGCCTGAACATGACTGGGTCTGGCACGCCGGAGAAGTCCCATTCCGCGTACCCATGGAGGTTGGCGGGTGGCAACGCGTCAAGGGAGCCCAGGGAGGACTCATCGCCCGCGGAGGCGCCGGGATCCCTGGCGACGAAGACGTGACGGCCAAGGGGAACCCTGCGCATCACGGTGTTGACGTTGGCATTGTAGGTCGTCGTGGCACCGCGCAGACCGATGGGGAAGCGCGGTCCGGAGATCGTGCGTTGCCCCACCGGGGCGGTGGTTGCCGCGCTGACGGGTGCGCCGCATTGGGAGGCGGCACGCTCGGCTTGCCGCCGCTCGGACCGTGCCTCGGCGTGAATGCCGGCCGGAGCGCGGCGGCGTCGTGACGTTGACGGGCTCGCGGCATCCATGCCGGCGGGCGTCCGCGTTGTGGCGGCGCGCGCGGCCGGGGCGGGGGCGGACCCGACCTGGCGCCGCGCACGAAGCTCCTCACGGTTGGTGAGGTGCATCAGGTAGCCGTTCCACGTGGCCTGAAAGTTCAGGCCCCCGAACCGGATTTCAAACCCGGCGGGGAGGGGGTCCGAGCTGCCCATGGAGTAACGCGTGCCGCGGTACTCAGTGCGAATCACCATGGAGGGAGTTGATGGTGGATTGACCTTAGGCGCTCGATTGCCCCACGGTGGGCGCCAACTGTCGGTGCAGAATGTGGTCCCGACACTAACCAGTGATAAGCGCCAAGGTCTATCCCTCAATGGTCGATGCTAAGCAATCGGAGACACAAAGTTTATCCTGGTTCCGGCCGAGGGGCCGTACGTCCAGCAGTGGCGTGCTCGTGGCACTATATTGCTCAGCACCAGGGTGCCTGTAGTGGGGCTGCTACAAGCAAGACGGGAGAGTAAGCGTGGCTTCCAAGTCCCTGGTGAAATGGCTGAAGATATTGTGGGAGAATTGAAGAGCAAGTGCGTGGTGTGTCGAGTGTTGTTCTTCCTTGTGTCGTGTCCTGACTTGTCCCTGCGGCGAGGGAGTTCGTCTTCCTTTTATAGGCCAATGAGAGAGCGAATTACATGTATGCCGCACTATTTAGCTACATGGGGGAAGCGTGGTGTGCTATGCCGTAGAGTAGGCGGCCGCCTTGACGGTCCTTGCCGCGATCCGGCCATCATGGCGTATCTTGTACCGAAACAGTGGTAGCCTCGAGGGTAGGAATGCAGCGGGCGGCCGTGATGTCTTCAGGCGGGTTCGAGGGAGTTGCTGACGTCGGTCCGTACGGGGCACAGTGGCGGGGTAAGGCGGTGTCCCGTTCCCGCACGCTCCACAGCGTCGGAGCTGTTGCCACGCGTGCCGGCGTGGGATTGTACGCGCGGGGGCGGCCACCATGCCGCTAACAGTGGCAGGGATGGCGCCCCGCCGGCCTAACACCTTGACCTAACCCTGCAAAGTCACGAGAAAGCAAATCGAGGGTGTGGCCGCCCCCCCCCCCTTCGAGGGCTCGGCGCGTTAGCCGTACCGGAGTAGGCGGCGCGGCGTCATGGGACTAGCACCGGCCACGTCGCACAGTCCCCCACAGTGGCGGGGATGGGTTCCCTCCTAGGGAGTTGGTGCAACGGAACCGGGGCGCGAGTCCTAGGCGCATGATGGCGCCGCCCCGCCGTTGTCAGAACATTAAATGCCCGTGTACGGGAACGGGCGTGCGCATGCGGAGTGCCCTCGAGCGAGGCGGAGCCCGCTCGAGGGCGGCGCGGACCCTCGAGCGAGGCGGAGCCCGCTCGAGGTAGCGCACCCCTTCGAACGGGCGGGAGCCCGCCCAAGAGAGGCGTGTGCCCTCGAGCGAGGCGGAGCCTGCTCGAGGAGATTTTTGAGTGGGCCGCTTTGGTGGGCCGTCAGGGCTGCTGCGGCGTGGGCCATGCCCTGCATGCTTAAGCGATGCGCGTTTGGTTTTGGCTTGTTGCGGGTTTTAAGTGGGGATTCCCCAGTTGTTTGAGGGGACCGACACTAAGAATTACACAACCCATTTTAACATATTATACAGTTTGTTGCATAGTAGTTAACTGATATGTGCTAATGGCCCCTAGTTTCATTTGCACTCTATCCTTAAGCTCGCGTAAAATAGTAAAACTACCAGCATGCCTCCATTCCAAATTTCTATCACAAACAGGCAAGATAGTTAAACTGAAACATGACAGCAGAGGCCAAATCCACAATGGATGAAACTAGACAAAACTGTTACTTAGCAAGGCAGCTTGAGGTGGTGGGCTAAATCAAGAAGTTCACTAGGGTATTGTGTTTCGTGCTAATTGAATCCTTCTAAGGATAAACCTACAAAATCAGTTGCTGAATTGGAATATAATAAATCAAGAAGTTCACAGTTAGGCTTATAACTTAATGTCAGATTTTGTAAAATCTGCAAAGAATACTATTCAATTCGTAGACAAATAGCTTGCCTAACCATACGCTATCAGTCAGAACGGCAATACAAGGCACAGACACCCTGATCGCCGGAAATGCACCTCCATTTCAGCCCAAACATCGCCCCAAACCCAAACCAAAGTCCCAAACCACCGTACCAGAGTATGGAACCCTAATAGATTCAACACAACCAACACTCCAGCCCTCCCCTCCACCGTCCATGAACTGAACACGCACTTCGCAAACCAAATGGGCGCATAAAACTACGAGCATGCCTCCAATCCAAATTTCCATCTCAAACAGGCAAGATAGTGAAACTGAAACATGATGTGCCTATAATTTTGGCCAACCCCAGCGGCACGACAAAGGGCATAACTACTAATGCGCCTCCAAGAGCAACTATGAAACATTATTGATCAAACCAGCGAGTCAACCAATCTCTAATTGAAGAAACCTGCGGACAAATCCCGAGCGGGCATCGGGCCATGTCACCTCAATTTATCAATTGAAAATGTGGGTGCCAAAGGTTTCAGGTTATTGCAGCTCTGATAATAGTATTAAATCACCCAAGCTAAAGGACGGCAGAGGCCAAATCTGCTATGGATGAAAACGAGACAAGACTGTTACTTAGCAAGGCAGCTTGAGGTGGTGCGCTAAATCAAGAAGTTCACCAGGGTATTGTGTTTCGTGATAATTGAATCATTTTAAGGTGAAACCTAGAAAGTCAGTTGCTGAATTGGAAGATAATAAATTAAAAAAAGTTCACAGTTAGGCTACGTAATGTCAGATTTTGCAAAATCTGCAAGGAATACTATTTAATTCGTAGACAAACAGCTTGCCTAACCATACGCAATCATTCAGAAAGGCAATACAAGGCACAAACACCCTGATCATCGGCAATGCACCTCCATTTCAGCCCAAACATCGCCCCAAACCCCAACCGAAATCCCAAACCACCGTACCAGAGTACGGAACGCTAATAGATTCGACGCAACCAACGTTCCAGCCCTGCGTTCCACCGTCCATGAACTGAACACGCACTTTGCAAACCAAACGCCCGCATAAAACCCCGAAACTGTAAAACCCCAAACCCACGAGCGCGACCACCAAACCCTGCGAACGCGAACAGCTCGTAGAGCGAGGATCGGGTTGCGCGGCGAGGGAGGGGAAGGGGGGAGCTCACCGGCGCGAAGCGGGGACTACCGCTCCTTGCGCTCCTCGTCGCCGGTCGCCGGCGACGGAAACCGGGAGGGGGCGAGGCAGATGAGACTTGGAGAGGGGGAAAGAATGTGACTGCGGGAGGCCGAGAGCCCGAGAGGGATAGGAGAGGTTTAGAGGAGGATGTGGCTGCCGGCTGGGTGCGCAATTTCTCTTCACTCTATGTGGCTGACAAGGTGGGATCACTTTGGTAGGATCAGGTTGGCAGTTGGAGAGTACGAAGGCCACGTTGGCGGGTTTCGAGTTGCGACATCCTTCAAGAGGGCTGTCAATTTTGTGATCGCCCAACAGAATGCCCGTTCGTTCGTTTGGCTGGTGGCTGGGGCTAGGGCTGGATGAAAAACTCGAAGTTCACAAACTCGTTCGAACTCGCTCGTTAGTAGCTCGGCTCGGCTCGGCTCGTTAGAATTTTTAAACGAGTTGAGCTTAGGTTTTAGCTCGGTCGTATAACGAGCCAGCTCGAGCTGGCTCGCGAGCCGCTCGCGAGCCAAAACGAGCCAACCTTAATTAATAACCCAACAAAATTAATTGTCGCCTCCTTGGTCACGACCACAACCCACAGCCCGCAAAGGAACCAGAAGTCCACAATGTTGATGGTGACATTGAGTTTGTGGAGTTTCCAACCTGTATGGTGGGAGTCAGCCTGCAAATGGGCTGGCATCCAGGTTGAATCCAAACTGAATCCATGTGCAGTGAGTCATTTTGTACACCCCCACCAACTCGGTCCATCACCTCTGCAAACCGAACCACACCAACTCAAAATGATGTTTCAACCTGTTATAAACCAAACTACTAGCTTAACTATGGATACAAACCATTTAAAACCCATTTCTCAAACTGTGGGTTCTCTGTTGGTTCCTACAAGATAACTAGCCTGCCGCTTCAAGGTGAATTTAAAAAAAGAAAGACCACGTCTCTTTTGGAGCACTAGCCAACATAAATAAATACAGTGATCCGCACACACCTCTAAATAAATAAATACACCTTTAGTGTTTCTAGAATAAAAATAGCACACGTTTAGGAGGTGTTTCTAGAATAAAATAATCTTTTCAGCTTATCAAATCATATACATCTCAGATTCTCAGTATCTCAATTCTACAAATAAATCACATTGCAAATGGAGTCCGCAACCAAAATAGCAGAAGATGTTCCTCAACCTTGAGATCCTTCCTGTTCTTCCACACCTGTTGACACCATCAAGCTCCTTCCTGAATGCTTCACAGCGGCCTGTTAGACTGAACAAACATACCAATGGTTAGAAACTATGGTAATCAAACTCCTAACTTGTACAAGTCATAATAAAGAAAAATTTGGATCTAACTAGGGGGCAAACAATGGTGTAACTGTTGTCCTTATGCTTTCGAGTTTACACAAACCATTTGTAGTTAGGCAAACAATATGGATAATTGCTGCTCCTCGTGGTTTTAAAATTAAACAAAACATCTGTACTATGATGGTCAATCTCAAAATTCAGAACACTTCCAGGGTATTTATTAGTGCCAGGAAAGAAAAAATATTAGCCCTATGTTAATAAACACTTCCATTCTTATTCTATTTGGAATATCTACCATGACTTGAAAACCTGCATAGACTAGTTCTGAAATGTGCTCCCCTTGCGCTTCCATCTTAAAGGCTCAAATATCAGGATAGAATTCTGTAGATGTATGGATTCTTGGCAAACTAGTAACATTTTGCACAAGAAATGGAAATGTAGTCTGTTGATGTAGCATTGCAAAGTTCAGGTAGGGCGCTTCAAGTGTTAGTGCCCTAGGTTACCTCCCATCAGAGGGATTGCAAACACTGAACAAAAGTTATGATCGGTGGATGGACACAAGTGTCAGCATGGCTGAAGTAACTACAGGAATTCATGGTCCTTTAGACAACCATGTGCCACGATATGATATGAACACTTCACCTAGGAGTAGTACAGCTGAGTCATCTGACAGAAAATTGTTGTATGCTGATCTTCAGAGTCACAACATGGTTTTCAACCATTTAATTTAACTCTATTACAGCAATCATGATTTTTTCTACTAACAAAGAAATACCAATTCTAGCAATAATATTAGCCATCCGTATTGCAGCAAAAATGACACTTCACCAACAACGCCTTTATTAATCTAGATAGATTGAGTAGAACTGAGCCTGAGACTTCTATGCAACATGTTGAACTCATTATGCACTATAAGAGTAAGCTATATCCAGCCTTGCCTCATTCTAATGGGAAGACCTACGAAAACTTCTATATGAATTTTTCCTTGACATTACAATAAAGTTTATAAGCTCAGTAGATAACAAATGGATGATTACGTTCTTCAGTATATTACAGAGCAACGGAAGCGATCACGAGTAGCGACAAAGAGAGATGGAAGAAGTTACTCGGTTCGCACCGCCGTAGCAAAGACAAGGCATCACGCGGCCGGGCCGGATGCCGCCTCCGCCGGATCTGATCCAGGGAAAAGACAGAAGATGGAGCGGCTGCGCCGTTAGGGAGGAGGGAGCGGCGGCGCGCACCGGGGAGGCGGGGATAGAGGAGAGAGCGGCAGTCAGGGTCGGCAGGCTTGGAGGAGGGCGCTATGCGGCGGCGGCCGAGTGGGTACTGGGCGATGGCGGCTCTGGTGGATGCGGACGACACACACCGGTCTTGGACAGCTCGGCCACCAGCTTCATGTATAACTCGTCAAGCCGCCGGCCATGGAGGAGGATGCGGCGGATCTTAGACTTCTCCGGATCTTGGACTGCTTTCCCTCCACTGGATCGTCAAGCCGCGGCGGCCATGGAGCAGGATGGAAGGCCGGAGGTGGAGGCGTCGATGCAGCGGCGCGGGAAGGGAGACGAGGCGTGTTCGGTGGCGCGGGGAAGGGAGAAAAGTGCGGCGGCGTCGGGGGCGATGCGATTCACGAGTCCCGCCGGCGGCGGGGCGAAGGAACCGATTGAGCGAGGACCGCGAGAGGCGGCCGTCGGGAGCTAGGGTAGTGAGCTATTGGGTTTGGAGTAGGAACAACCCATTTTAGAACCCACGGGTTCAGCCCATTAGACACCGAATCGTTAGGGTGCCACACCAAACCAAACCAAACTGTTCACAGTCTAAGCCCAAACCAAATTAATCCACATACGGTGTTCAATCTGTTATCACCCAACCCAAATAAACTTGTGCGAAATCCAAACTGTTAAACTCATTTCAGCCCAAACCACTTGCAGGCTGAGGTGGGAAGCGTAAGTGTGGATCGGATATTACTACGAGCACTCTTTGTATAGAAAAAATATTTTTTGCCACTTCACTAAAATAATTTACTATTTGTGTATTGGCTACAAATTTACCTCTTACAAGGAAAGGCCGAAAGGAAGACATGAAGTGAAGTGTTGCAGCATGGAGAGTGTTTTAATTTGCTCTTATATGAACTAAAATAATGATTTTTAGCATGCATCACATGGAGTTTTGCAATTGGGTGAACTTAATGTTGATGATTGATTTAATGATCGGATTGATTATATTTCTATATGTGCTTTGTTTCTTTTATTTTTGTTGTTGGAACTTATATAGTATAGACTAAGTTACACCATATTTCAAGATGTGATGATTTGGTCAGATTTTAAACGAGCTAGCTCGAGCTTTTAAACGAGCCGAGCCGAGCTAGACTTTCAACTCAGTATCTTAACGAGTCATAACGAGCCGAGCTGTAACGAGTCGAGTCATAACGAGCCGAGCCGGCTCGATATCCACCCCTAGCTGGGGCTGGGGCTAATTTGTTCTGAGAGAAAAGTACTGTTGGCTGGTTGCTGGTGGCTAAATTGTTCTAAGAGAAATGTACTGTTGGCTGATAAGTCAAACGAACATGGCTTGTCCTATCGATTTTGGACCGGAACCACACGTGTAGATGTTTTTTAGTTGGAATAATTGGATCTATACCATTGAAAGATCCAAAAGTTAGATATATACAATTAACCTCAAATGTCATTGACTCATATGAACCCCACATATCATTGACTTGCCATGATATATATCTTACTTTGAGATCTTTTAATGGTATGATCCAAATTTCCCTTTTTAGTTTATTCGCATAATTTTTATACATATTTTTTTGGGGAACAATACATAAATTTTTTATACAGATTCCCCGTTCACATAAATGTTATAGAGGAAACAAAATTTAAATTTAAAATAACACAAAATAGGTAAACGAATTTTGGGACAAATTATGGCACAATTTTTTTTTGAAACAAAGTTTCTGAACAAAACTATGACACAAAAGTTTGGAGAAAAACTTGATATCAAACATTTTGGAACAAAACTTAAAGCAAAAAAATGAAAACAAAACTTAGAAAAAGAAGGCAAAAACGATCGCAACACCCCAAATCAAGCAATATTCGTATCGATTTTCCATCACCTGTTTTGCCACTTCTAGATTCTAGTAGATATAAAAAGGAAGCCGGATGGCAGAACCATACATATATAACCTGTTTGCATGCCACATTGAAGAGGTAAATATCTAAAATCTAAAAAAAAAATCTATAGTTACAACAGAGCCAGTGATCTGATGCAAACTCCTGGACAAGGCTACAACAATACTACCTCCGGTCCCAATTAGATGACGTTTCGGACCAGCCTAATAGCCTGCTAGTAGTTCAAATCTTTGGTCGGAAACGTCATGTAAAACCGAACGGAGGGAGTATATAATAGATGGAGTGGCATATCAACAGTGTAGCATGAAAATTACAGAAGACGCACCAAAACTGACCCTAATTCTCAAGATGGACAATGCAAGCATAATTTAAGTGCTAGAACCATGCAAGAAATAATAAGGACGAGGCCAAACTGAAAAAAAAAGGCCAGCCAATTACAAAATTAGTATCCACAAGCATAAGAAAGGAACAGAAAATAACAGTAATAATACTCCATCATCTGCAACACAAAACATTTTATCCAACATATACCAGATTATGATGAATAATATTGTACGCTTAAAAGAGCCAATGTAGGTCACATATATGTTCCCCAAACATGCAACCTATCAGCCTCAAGACCGCAGAGAAATGGCACATATACATTATAAGACAGTAAGACATGTAGAGGAAGGGAATCCCTTCATAGAATGAGCACGTTTTCACGAGTAACAAGTACCTGAATGCAAATTGAAAGGGGCAAAGAAACTCAATATTATATATGGAAGCTGCCAATTTTATTATGGGTGTCATACTGTCATCAACTCAAACTCAAGATATTTGCTAGGATGTACTGAGATGAAAAGTAGAGAAATCGCTTGTTACATGAAAATACTGCTATTAAATTCTAAAATAGTACAATAAACAAGTTGTTTTACAGAACCCCTGCAGTGCCATATGCATTCTTCAGTATTCCATAATGAAGTAGAGAAGATATGTTCTACTGCAACAAAAGGTAAATTTCATTAATTTTCTTCACATGACACAGACCTGAACTGACTAGAATTGTGCCCAAAAATGTCTATATGATGTAAAACATAAACTGCGGAAGAATAGAGAAGAGAGCACACAGGCTAGCACATACATTATTTGATCAGGAAGCCCAGGTGCTATATAGGACAGCACTAATAAGTGGATCAATTGAGCAGTTACAGGCTTATATGTTACATCAATTAAATCTGGAGAACAAACTACACATACATAACTTATGCAATTAAAATTCCACTCACAGAAGATCACTCAATAACTCCTTGAAACAGGTTCGCAAATTACATATATCGAATTGGGAGCAGTATTTAAGCATGTGTATACACATAACTTATGCATTTTATTCAATTGTGCATGTTGGAGATTACTCCAGAACCACTTGAATGGGGGTAGCAGCGCAAGGAGAACTATCAGCAATCCGGTTCAGTATTTTGACCTTCTCCTCAATGACCCATTGGTATTGCTGTGTCACCATGTCCCAGTCCCAGCACCCCCTGTCCTGAACATAACCATTTTTGTGCAAGGAAACAAGCTGCAACGACATTGATACCTTAATAACAAAGTTAACAAAGTAAATCTGTCTTTCTGTTCCATGAAAACCAGCTATCACCAACTCCTTCAGCTGATTATGGCAGAACTCAGAGGGTTGCCACAAAATGTCGTCACAAGGCTCCTCCTCCCATGGGCTAATATGGATGTGAAGGCTCTCGAGGCATGGCGCCGCCTCGATGAGGAGGCGGGGCCAAGAGACATCCCAGGATGAAGGCACATCAGCAATCAGAAGTCTCCTGAGTTTAGGTAACAACAATGTGGGGCTCCAATGTTTGAACCATCTATCATATCCAGTGAAGCGTATGATAAGGTTGGTTATTCCCGGGGTTCCTCCAAGATACTGAGTGAGGTCATGATCAGTCTTAACATGAGAAGAGCGGGTTTTTTTTATACCAAAGCGCAAGGTGACATTCAAGTGCGTGAGGTGTGGGAAGGAGCTAAGCTTGTAACTCACATTACTTTCCACAACAGCCAAGCTCTCAAGCATTGGTAGAGTGTACAACTTGATCCTCCCAAACCAGCACCACTCGATGACAAGCTGCTTGATTTCTGATTTGGGGGCGTGGATGGCCACACCACCTTGGTTAACCATGCAGGACTTGAGATGCAGTGCTTGTAGCTGAGGGCACAAGGTGAAAATATTTTCATAGGTTGCGCTTGGAGTGGACGTTGGCAAATCTTGCAAGACCAGACTGGACAGCGCATGGAAGCCTTTCAGTGGTGGAATGTAACAGGCTGCCAGCTTCAAACTTCTTAGTCGGGACTTGTGTGGATTGTTGCACAGACCATGGCGAGGGAAACGGTGGGCACCCTGTCTACCCTTAGCTGAAACCTCCAGATCCTCGACCCCCCATGAATCAGCCGCCTTTGCTATTAATCGATTGATGCCACTTGAACAATGGGTGACGAAGAACTCAAGCTGCAGTGTTCGGACACTCCGGAGGCGTAGACCACATCTGTCCTGAACGTCATCCGCGTCAATGAAGCTGTTGATGGACGAGACCATAGCACGCATGGCACGGCGCTCATACCGCTCGATGTTGTCACGAGCCAGCTTGGGATCGAAGTCAATGATACCATGAACACAAGTTGCGACTTCGTGGCGGATACGGATGCACCTGTAGTAGCGCGCCGGGAGTATGTCGCTGACCCTGAAATCGAGGGTATCGAAACAGCGGGGGAGGTAGGCCCAGCGCTTCGAGAGGGTCGCCGTGGCTAGCGCCGTGCGGGTGTCGAGGCGCCGCAAGATGAGGAGCAGTAGGTCGTCGGGGAGGGCGCTGAGGCGGTCGTGGCGGCACGGCGCGCGCAACCCGCGGCGCCGGTACGGACCCTTCCTACAAATGGCAGAGCCGAGTTGGGGGCGGTGAATTAGGCGGAACGCGGCGGCGGCGCGCTTATCTGGTGGCCTACGCTTGCGATTGCCGCAGCCGATGCGTCTAAACAGAGGCATCCGCATCGCCCCCCACCCCGACGGGCGACGGCGGATGGAGGAAGGGCGATGGCAGCAGTGACCGGCGATGAACCCGGTGAGTGGATTAGGCGCAAGGCACCAGCGGTGGCGGTGGTCGCGGGTCCTGGCAAATCGTAGGATAATGAAGGAGTTAGGAGGGCGCAGATCTGGGGCGGTGGGGTGGTGCTCTCGGGTATGGTCAAGGCCGCCAGCGGAACAAAGAAGCAAGGTAGGGGATGATGATACCCAGTGGGCCGTGGGAGAACCAAAGCGAAGGCCCAAACAATTTTCATTGTGAGAATAGGCCCACAATTATTTAAATCTTGGTCGCACTTTTTCTAGGAACTTCTCGAAGATTTATCGACGTTATGCATTAAGTGGTAAGCGGCGTTCCTGTTGACAACGAGTCACTAATGTTGGCTTCGGAAATCACTGATCTACTGGTGCTCAGTCCTTCGAAGGTGCTCATAGGGGTAGAGTTTGCGTACGTGTGTTCACAGGGGTGAGTATGCATGCCTTCAGAGGTATTCATAGGGATAGAGTTTGTTTACATGTGTTCATAGGGGTGAGTATGCGTGTGAGCGTAAGTGTTATAATGTGTAATTCTTTAAAAAAATAGTATGGCCTGGATCAGGTGAAAAAAGTGAAGACATTCCACGTCCAAATGGGATCGTCATCAGGCGGAACCGCGGCACCGAATCGGTTCAACCGAAAGCCGTCAAATACAAGAGAAACTCAAAATCCAAATCAAAATCCCTAGTTCACTCGGTTTGCACCGGTTCGACCAGTATTCCGGACCGGTTTGACTGGCAACCGGTACTTGAAGAAAAAAATTGAATCATTAAGAATTTGGCGTGTTTTCAAATTTGAATTAACATTTGGAAAATAAAAGAAAAATTTATGAAAATATTTCAAGGTGTGTGGAATCTAACGGTGTCAATTTTTTTCAAATGTTAGTGCATTTAGTATTTTTTTGCGGCAATAGAAGTTGAACCAAAAAGTTGAACCAAAATGGAAAGGGAAAAAAATTGGCCAGTTCAACTTCTAATGCCCACAAAGTATACTAAATGAACGAATTTTGGAACAATTTTGACACATTAGATTCGTTGCAACTTGAAGTATTTTTGAAATTTTCTTCAGAATTTTTCATTTTCTGAATTCAAATTCAAAATTTTGAACCCTAGCGGTTCCAAACCATCGTAACCGGAACCGGTCCGGATCGCACGGTTTCCACGGTTTCTGACGCTGTTCCCACCGATTTCGTTAACCCTGTTCACCACATGCTACGAGATTTCCATCCGTGCACACCGAAGAGCACCAGAAGATCATAAACAGGACGAGCAAACGGGCTTGACCGGTGTCCCTGAACCCCAGTCTCGTCGTGTCAGCCAGCGAGCCAAGGTCACTGACCGAATTGAATACCAACGGATGCGAACAGCGGCCAGAGTGCGACGTCCAACTCCCCAACCACCAAACATGGCGCCAAACCGATCGCCCTCGCACTGACAAGTTCAGACTCAGCCGCTCACCGTGCTCGACAGCTACACGCATTACGGCATTAATCCTCCCCAACCCCCAACGCCGCCTCGTGCTCAGCAACTACACAATGCCGACGGCCCCCGCCACGCGCACCGCAGACTCATGGCCGACGCCAAGCCCAGCAAACCCAAAGGCTCCACCGCCTCCACGCCCTTCGCCTTTGCTGACCCCGCCAAGGCCAAGGCCAAGGCCAAAGCCAAAGTCGTCGACGCCAGCGCAGGTGAGGCCGGCGCCGACGCCCATGGCGGGACGTCGCCGGGGCGCGGCCGCTGGCTTCGGTGGGCGTGCTGCGGCCTGGCCTTCGTCGCCGCGCTGGCCGCGGTGGTGATGCTGGTCCTGTCCCTGACCGTGCTCAAGGTGCGGGACCCGACGCTGTCCATGGACTCCGTGTCGGTGCGGTGGTTCAACGTGGACTTCGACGCGCGGGCGGCGCGGCCGCTGCGGATCAACGTCACGCTGGAGGGGAGCATCGTGATCCGGAACGCGAACTACGCGTCCATGCGGTTCGGGGCCAGCGACACGGAGATCTTCGTGGACGGCGTGGCCGGGCCCGTCGGCGTCGGGCGCGCGCCGCCGGGGGAGGTCCCCGCGCGAGGCGCCAGCCGGGTGACCGCGGGCCTGGACGTGTTCGTGGACCGGGTGGGGCCGGCCGTGGTGGGCGAGGTCCTGTTCGGCAGCGGCGAGGTGCGGCTCGCCAGCCACACGGCCGTGGACGGCAGGGTCAGCGTGCTCGGGGGCCTGTACGGGCGGCGGACCGTGCGCGTGGCGATGCGGTGCCGCGTCGTGCTGCGCGTGTCGGCGGCGGTCGTCGTCGCCGGGAACCCTGCCTGCGTCGCGGATTTCGGCCGCTGATCACTGGACATTGGAGCGCGCGGAGCCGTGTAGCCTTCGACGGCGAAGCGGTGCTTGATTAACTTGCGCGTGGCCATACGTGTTTGTGGGTGAGCCGGTATAGTTTTTGCCCTTTCTCTTTACCGGCGGTGACCGGCGCAGGTACTAGTGACGGTGGCGGCTAAGGTATAACCGCCGAGTGCTCCCTCTCTCCTTGTGACTTGTGAGTAAATTCCGGTTCTTCTCTTACCTCGTTTTGTACCACGAGTAAAATGCATGCGCGCACGCGCGTATCTAAAAAGTTATTATAAAAAATTAAACTTATAAAAGGAAGTTGTATTTGCATATTCATATAACTAACTACACACTGATTAGTTTTCGAGGGAAATATTTATCTTTTTTCTGAAAAGCAGGTTGATATGATAGTATTCAGTCGTCATCACGTAACCTTTCTCTTATTATTTTTGCTAAGACATCACCAGTGTCATCTTTTACCATCCATCGTGCCCTTTGGCACATATGTGCCAACAACTGTGATGTTTCATTCCCTGATAGACAAATACATGAGGAAATAGCTTTGGAAAATGACTTTCTTTATCTGAGGAGACATATCAGTTCTATTAAAAAAACGAGATCACCCAACAAAAAAAAATAGATATTCTATTGAAGAATCTGGGTATTGTGTCATCTTTGAGGTCCCAAATAATTTTGACATCACCTTTTCAGCTTTTCTTGGAGTTGGTATCTCCCCTTTTCCATCCGCTCCATGCCTTCACGCATGCGTGATCGATCACAGGCATAAAATTTAAGGTTTGATTTCTTAGAGACACACTGGCTAATTTCATGGATGAAATAAACCTGACATGGAAAGAAAAAAAAGGCAGGCAACTGCAAAGTGAAAATTCCCATGTGGTGAAAACACAAGCATACATTACAACCTAGATTCGGACAAAGTTTCCCAATCCACCTGTTGAAGGCAAAAAAATTAGTAAAACAAAAAAGCATTACAAAAGGCAATTGGTAGTTTTAACCTCTGCATCCCGCGTAAGATAAGTAAGAAGCAACAACACTTCATTCCTTATGACCTGCAAAGCATAACCCAAAATCGGCAACCATATGAGTAACGAGATACCAAAAGGACTGCTGAGCATACTTGGATCAAAATAATGGAATAAAAAATGCTGATCAGGAACTGGAACTATGATTAGTTGCAAAATTATTGATGAACTCAAGTTGCTGCTGCAGTTAAAGACCAAACAGCCACAGTGGACTTATCACAAGACCTTACCCAAGAAGCCAACGTGCATTGACTTCCTCATGAGTTCCATCTGCATATCACAAAGAGACTTCAAACCAATCACATTTATCCTTAAAATTAACCATAGTAATTTGTAAAGAACAAAGAAAATTATGTAGTACATCACATCATTAACTCACTAAAACTTCCAACCCCTGAGATGTATATGTTTTGTCAGTAATATCCAGGTCCTCCACTGCAGTTCTCTCCCTTCACCACCAGAATCCTCTCAATCGTCTTGGTTAACTCAGCTAAATCCTCTCATTTGGCGACCAGCACCCATGGCCTCGCCCCCTTCCGCCATGATATCAACGGTGCCGCACTTGCCCGACTTCAACCTGTGACGCCACTCCTGTCGGGCATACACCCCGGGTACTCATGCAAGGAAGGAGGAAGAGTAGAAGACAGACTCCTACTAGAATTCCCCTGTACTCCTACTAGGACTCGCTCTGTGTAATCCTACTAGGACTCCTGCCTTGTAACCGACTAGGAACCCGCCCCCTGAACTATATAAAGGAGGGCCGGGTACCTAGGAGGACATCCACAATCCCTCCGGGGAACAACACCAAGCGCAGGGCGCAATACTACTCCAAACAGGACGTAGGGTAGCTACTCCGGCTACCTGAACCTGTATAAATCTTGTGTCTTGTGTCCTCACGCGTACCTTCGGGTTCCAGATCATGCCGATCCTCACCTTCTACCTTGCTGCGGGTACCTCCCATGGAGGTCGAGAGGTTTAAACACCGACAGCTGGCGCCCACCATGGGGCCGATCGTCACGATCATTAGGCAATTCGAAGGACCCTGTCTTCAAATTCAATCTACTCGTCGGCATGGTTGCTACGACAACCAATCAACGACTCAGCACTCCACTGCATGTCGAGATCAAATCCGGCGGATTCGATTTTGTATTCACGGATAGGTCCAAACCGAGTTCATATGCCAGCCGGAATTTCCAAATTGGATTAAGGCTCAACGCACCAAGACCGAGGCGGAATTCACGTCAATTGTTTTCCATCACGGAGTCCAAGTCGACTAATCCAAAAGCAAGGCGCGTGGGACCGTGCTGTCTCCGAGTTCGAAGCGAAGTTCGTTTATTACTATACTATGTCCCGAGCAAATTCAATTTGCTGTATACTGCTATATGTGCACGAGAGCATACCAGCAAGCTACTAAGGCATTCCAAGACCTTCGCTTGGCCCACACCGGAGATGTACGCAAGTACGACTACGTTGTCGCCGTACGCATCAGCTCTGCTTCGACTACATCGTACCGACTCTACATTAACTTCGTCGTGCATTGCGACTACTCGTCACCCGGCCGCACGGGCTCTACGTCAACCTTGCCGTGCGCCGCGAGTACTCGTCTATCGGCCGCAACGGCTCTACATCGGCTACACCGTACACCGCCGCGACATCGTCTTCTGGGCGTACGACTACTTCGACTACTCATCTCGACTAGTTTCGCCTAGAAAACTAGTCGAGAACGGCTTTCGCGACATCAACAACTAGTCGGATCCACCTCCGACTAGTCGACTTCAGCAACAAGTCGCGGCTCCATCACCGACCGCCACGGCTTCGTCGACTCTCGTTCGTGAATCAAGCTAAGTCACTTATTTCAATAATTATTTCTTCTTCGGCTTGTTTTCCACATACAGGAACCAACGCTGAAGACTATTTCATGTACGCCTCTCAACGGCTACCTGCCAGCAGAGCTACACCGTGCCAGCTATTCCTTGGGGATATTGACTGCTGCCACAGGCTTTGTGCACCAAATTAGGAGGCTCTTGCCACGACGTTTCGTGTACTGAGTGCTGGAGGCGCACAATGGCTACACCCTGAGGAGGCACTGTGCAATCCTGCTCTCCGCCATGCGGAACAACGAGCAATCGCGCTCTCTCTTGTCGCCATGTCGACTACTTTCGTCTACCTCTTAATGGTCTCGCTACAGTAGCACACGCCTTGATCCGCGCAAAGTCTCGGTTCTCCTGTCATGCCTCCACGTCCCCAGCGACTACGGCTAAACATGCTCCTCAGAGACCGGCGCTTAAACCAGCTCTCCTGTCATGCCTTCACGCCCCCAACGGCTATGGCTAAACAGCGATCACAGAGACTGGGCGCTAAACCGCATCAGGCTAACTACTCGACGCCTAACGACCGAAACAAGAGCATGACACATGACATTTACATCTATATCCATATTTGTATTTGTCATTTGTAGATTCAATTTCTACAAAAAAGCTACATGATGTACGCATCTCTACTTTCAGGTCAAGCTTCGGCGACGACTTCCAGTACGCTCCGCGTACCTCCACCGGCGCGGCTAGTTCCCAAACTCGGGGGCTACGCACCAAATTACTACTCGATGACAACTTGAGTAGTCTCTGCTAGCTCTCTAGATCGGGGGCTCAGCACCAACAACTACTCGACGTGGCTCCTACGGCTCTCTTGGCGACGAGCTCGGGGGCTGAACGCTACAAGAGTACTCAGATGATGACTTTCGCAAACACTGAAGACCCTTGGATTGATTCTTCAATCGTTCCAAGGCTCGGGGGCTACTAGGCTACACCCATCAGTTGATTTTTTTAAGACGGAAGCAGAATCAAGATTGACCCTCAGCTAGAGTCTGCAACTCAACCTAAGGCTCGGGAGCTACTCCATATGGAGTGCGATTTTGCAATCGCACTTCCATATAATCTCGACTTCAAGACAAATGAGCTGGACCACCTTCCAGCCTCACGGCAGTTCAAGTACTATTGAAGACTTCTCCAAGCAGTACTCGAGGACGCTCAAGAACTACTCGAAGAAGCTTCAAGACTACTCGAACTACTACTCTCGGCTCCAACGTGCTCGGGGGCTTGTCGGGCATACACCCCGGGTACTCATGCAAGGAAGGAGGAAGAGTAGAAGACAGACTCCTACTAGAATTCCCCTGTACTCGTACTAGGACTCGCTCTGTGTAATCCTACTAGGACTCCTGCCTTGTAACCGACTAGGAACCCGCCCCCTAAACTATATAAAGGAGGGCCGGGTACCTAGGAGGACATCCACAATCCCTCCGGGGAACAACACCAAGCGCAGGGCGCAATACTACTCCAAACAGGACGTAGGGTAGCTACTCCGGCTACATGAACCTGTATAAATCTTGTGTCTTGTGTCCTCGCGCGTACCTTCGGGTTCCAGATCATGCCGATCCTCACCTTCTACCTTGCTGCGGGTACCTCCCATGGAGGTCGAGAGGTTTAAACACCGACTACTCCGACCCATCTAGTTATATACACAGTCTTCCAGAAATTTCAATGAAGCCAATCTAGTTGTCAAAAAAAATGAAGCCAATCTTAAACCAAAAGAAAAATGTGATACCTATTTCACACAGAAACCACTTAGTCCAAGTGGCAAGTTAACTAAATAAAATAAGCTTTACGCTCTAAGGTGGACCACAATGGGGTAGCATTCAGGAAGTTGAAAAAATAATGATTATGTATTCATATAAATACATAAGTTAGAAAAGGTAAGCATAACACTGAAAGCACATATAACTGTGTTTTCTCTAGGGTTTGGTACAGTTTGAGAAGATGAAAGTCTGAAAATCCTGTATGGTTTGAAGCTTCAATAGGAAACATTTAATTATATGCCATAAAACCATCCTTACTAACAACAATGTTCATCAGATATTAGGTTGCTGAATCACTCGTACCAACCAGAATGTATCTATTATAGTTTCACTACTTCAGTAGTTCAGTCAGTAACTGCTGACACCTCAAAATTTCCCTATTCCCTACTTCTGTGCAGCAGAAGACCCAAATTCGTATCTTTGGCCGTAGATTAGCCTGGCGGAGCAGCATACCTGACTGATGTTTGGCTTTTCAATTGATGAATCCTCCTAAGAGCTACGTAGAAAGGACATATGTTTGGCTTAATGTACACCATACAGAGGGATGAACAAAAACAAGTGAGCTCACTCAAAATGATAATGCTCTCATTATAACAACTAACAATCATGCTTTTCATTTCAGGACTAAACGCTGAATAAGTACATAAGTGCCTTCAAAATTTGCAATATCACAGTTAGCTCTATGTTCAATATTCAGATTATCAATTTCTTGTATCTCAAGTTTCTACACCATACAGTACATTGCCTCTTTGAATCATATTCGAAGTCTAGGAATGCTTGTCTTTCCAACTATGAAGCATTATTATATATATCTAACCTAAGTGCTAACATCACTTCCACAAACTGAAAGTAGCCTAGGTAAATCTCAGATTCAGTCCAATTAAAACTTAATTGAGCAATATGCAAGCATGACACCATTCATTGGTGTAGCCAGTGTTCGAGACTAAGCAAAGTGGACAAATACAAGCAGACGCAAACAAACAATCGAACCTGTGGCGACATTGCCCAAGCCTGCTGCTTCATCAGAGTCATGACATCTGCACAGACCGTCCTGACCCGCGAGTTGCAGTGAGCAGAGAGGGGACCTTCACCTTCTGCTCTGCAACAATGGAGTCATCGAATCAGACCGACCGCCCATCTATCAATAATCCATCGCACTGACGAACAGCATCTATCAATAATCCATCGCACAGTGGACAGGCTCCTGAGCCGGAGGCGAGGGGAGCAGGATGTGTTGGACGGCAGCGGTTTCGCAGTGGGTGACGCTGGCGGCGGGGTCGTGTCGTGCTGTTGGCCGGCAGCACGTGCGGGAGCCGACGACGAGGTGGCGCAGCACCACTTGCGGGAGCCGAGGTGGCGCAGCACCACTTGTGTCGGGGACAGCCATGAGGGTCCCCTAAAACAACCGGGGAAACCCCGCTTAAAACCTGTAAAAAACCAAAGTTAAACACATCTCACTTAAGCACACCAACGGGGCACGGCCCGCACTGCGGTGGTCCCCGCGGCCCACCAAAGCGGCCCACTCAAAAGTCCCCTCGAGCAAGCTCCACCTCGCTCGAGGGTAAACGCCTCTCTCGAGCGGGTTCCGCCTCGCTCGAGGGTTCACAGCCCCCTCGAGCGGGCTCCGCCTCGCTCGAGGCTCCCTCACGCGCACGCCCGTTCCCGCACGCGGGTACGGGCATTTAATGCTCTGGCACGGCGGGGCGGCACCATCATGCGCCTGGGAATCACGCCCGCCCCCCGTCGCACCAACTCCCTAGGGGAAACCCATCCCCGCCACCGTGGGGGACTGTGCGACGTGGCCGGTGTCAGCCCCGTGACACCGCGCCGCGCCTACTCCCCGTACGGCTAACGTGCCGAGCCCTCGAAGGGGGCCGGCCACACCCTCGAACCGCTTTCTCGTGACCTTGCGGGGGCCAAGTTGTGACGCTAGGCCGGCGGGACGCCATCCCCGCTACCGTTGGTCTCGTGCGACCGCCCCCGTGCTCGCGGCACCACGCCGGCACGCGTTACAACCACTCTGCGTCGTGAGGCATGCGAGAACGGGACACCGCCACGCCTGCCACTGTACCCCGTACGGATCGACGTCAACAACCTCCTCAAGCCCGTCTGGGGACGCCACGGTCAACCACCGCCCCCCTACCCTCGAAGCCGCCACTGTTCGGGTACAAGATACGCCATGATGACCAGATCGTGGCAAGGACCGTCAAGGCGGCCGCCTACTCTGCGGCGTTGCACACCATGCTTCCCCATGTAGCTGAATAGTGCGGCATGTTTGTAATTCGCCCTCTCCTTGGCCTATAAAAGGAAGGTGAACTCCCCCGCCGCAGGGGAGACGGACAAGACACGACACAACACACACATCCTCCAATTCTCCCACAACATCTGAACTCATTCCGATCATCCCACCAGGGACTTGGAGGCCACGCCTCCTCTCCCATCCTGCTTGTAGCCGCCCCACTACAGGCACCCCGGTGCTGAGCAATATAGTGCCACGAGCACGCCACTGCTGGACGTACGGCCCCCGGCCGAAACCAGGATAAATCTTGTGTCTTTAGTTGCTTAGCATCGACCATTGAGGGATAAACCTTGGCACTTACTACTGGTTAGTGTCGGGACCACATTCCGCACCGACAGATGGCGCCCACCGTGGGGCACACGAGCGCCGAAGGTCAATCCACCGTCAACTCCCTCCATGGTGATTCGAACCGAGTACCGCGGCACGCGTTACTCTATGGGCAGCTCGGACCCCCTCCCCGCCGGGTTCGAAATCCCGTTCGGGGCCCTGAATTTCCAGGCTACGGGGAACGGCTACCTGATGCGCCTCACTAACCGTGAGGAACTTCGTGCGCGACGCCAAGCTGGGTCCGCCCCGGTCGCCGCTGCACGAGTCGCCACGACGCCAACGCCCGCGCCCCCGCACGGACGCTACGGGCCCGTCGGCCGTCACGGCGCCGCCGCCGCCCGGCCAACGCTCGCGCCGGGCACGGTCGGAGCGACGGCACGCCGAGCGCGTCGCCTCGCAACGCGCGCGCGCCCGTCGGCACGACGACGGCGCCCGCCCCCGCGGGGAGCGCGCGGTCTCGGGCCGCGCTTCCCCATCGGTCTGCGCGGCGCCACGGCGGCCTACACCGCCAACGCCAACGCCAGCGCCGCGATGCGCAGGGTTCCCCCTGGCCGCCACGTTTACGTCGCCAGGGACCCTAGCGCCTCCGCCGGCGACGAGTCGTCCCTAGGCTCTCTCGACGCATTGCCACCCGCCAACCTGCACGGGTACGCGGAGTGGGACTTTTCCGGCGTGCCGGACCCAGTAATGTTCAGGTGATTTCTCGACGCCACGGACTACTGGTTCGGCCGCTCCGACGATTCCAGCACCGGAAGCTACAATCTCGCGCGGGAATGCTGCGTCGTCATCGCCAACGACCCAGTGAATGCCACCGGCGCAACGGGCGCCGGCGACGGAGAAGTTCCGCCCGCTCTAGGGACCGCTTCGCGCTGGCCGGCGGGACCAAGCGCCCCTGCTCCTTCACCCCCAACTGGGGCCGACATCAACGCGCAGCTGGCCCAAGCCCGCGAGCTCGAGGCCAAGCTGGCGGAAGAGTATCGGACAGTGCGGTTGCTCCGCGCCTCTATGGGGGGGAAGCCTCCGCGCGCGGCGAGCGCGCGCGTGAGCTGGGCATACAGGCCCGCGATCGCATCAATGCCGATTTCAACGTCGACAACCCGGATACACCTCCGCGAGCGAGCCAAAAGCTCATCGCCGCCGCGACGCTGCTGCAGGTCATGATCGCCCCTTCAACGCCTGAGGCGCGGAACCTGCACCGCGAGGCGCAGGCGCTCATTGAGCAAGCGGTCGTCCAGCAGGCCGAGAGCTCGGTGTCCCGCATCCGCCAGCAGGGGGACACGCGGGGCGATGGGGGCGCGCGGGGGGCCAAACCCTCGGTGCGCGCGGGTGGAGCGACAGAGCGCCCCACCAACCCGGGGCGCACGCCGGCCAAGGAGCGACTCCTCGACACACGCGGGCAAGCACGAGATGGCGACGCCCGCAATGTCATCAACGCTCGACGGACGAGCAAAACAGAGGCGCGGGTGGCCGCGGGCTACCACCCCCGACGGGGTGGACGCTACGATAGCGATGAAGATCGCTCGCCAACGCCGGAACCCCCGGGAACCCGCGCGTTCAGCCGGGAGATCCACGCAGCGGCTTCCCCCAGCGCTTCCGCCAGCCTACGACCATCGTCAAGTACAACGGGGAGACGGATCCCCGCGTGTGGCTCAACGACTACCGCCTAGCATGCCAGCTGGGCAGGGCCACCAGTGACGAGGTCATCATCCGCAACCTCCCCCTGCACCTCGCCGACTCAGCCGGACATGGCTCGAGCACCGCCCGCCGGTCGGATCCACAACCGGGATGACTTGTTCCGCACGTTCGTCGGCAACTTCCGGGGCACGTACGTGCGCCACGGGGAACTCCCGGGGACTTGCGCTCCGCACCCCGAAGCCGGCGAGTCGCTCCGGACTTCATACGGCGCTTCTCCAAGCGGCGCACGGAGCTCCCAAGCGTGGCGCAATGCGAGATTGTGCACGCCTTCCTCGAGGGCACCACGTGCGGGACCTCGTGCGCGAGCCGGGCGCGGCCCCGCCGGTCGACTCGAACGAGCTGTTCGATATCGCCACCAGTTTTGCCTCAGGCGAAGAGGCCGTGGGGGTGATCTTCGACGGCAAAAAGGGAAAGCGCACGGACGACGCGCCCGCGGAGAGCAGCAAATCCAAGGAGCTCCACCGGAAGGACAAGCGAGGCAAGAAGGGGAAGAAGCCGCGCCGAGAGGCGCGCGAGCAGGGACGCGACGGCAACGACGCCGAGGCCCTTGCTGTTGACCCGGCTCGACGGGACCCTCGACCGGCCCCTCGAGGTCCGGGGGTGTTCGACGACATGCTGAAGAAGCCATGTCCATACCACAAGACACCGGTGAACCACACCCTCGAGCAATGCGACTTGCTCAAGCGGTTCTATGGCCGCGCCGCCGCGAAGGACGCTGAAGCCAAGAAGGACGGGGGTGATGGCGACGCCGGCGGCTTCCCCGCCGTGGAGAACATGTTCCTCATCTTCAGGGGGCCAACCGTCGACATGTCGAGCCGCCAGCGCAAGCGGGAGCGGCACGAGGTTCTCGCCGCGGAGAAGGCGCCTCCCTCCTTCCTTGACTAGTCGGAGGATGCCATCACCTTCAGTCGCGAGGATCATCCGAACCGCATCCCTAACCCGGGCCAGTACCCACTGGTGGTCGACCCGGTCATTGGGAACGCGCGGTTCTCAAAAGTCCTGATGGACGGAGGCAGTAGCCTCAATATCCTCTACGCGCACACGCTACGCCTGCTGGGAATCAGGTTGGACCAGCTGCAGCCCAGCACGACGCCGTTCCATGGCGTCGCGCCGGGCAAGCGCGTTCAGCCCCTTGGACAGATCGATCTGCTCGTTTGGTTTGGCACTCCGAGCAATTACCGCAAAGAGATGCTCACCTTCGAGGTGGTGGGGTTCCGGGGCGCGTATCACGCTATACTTGGGCGGCCTTGCTACACCAAGTTTATGGCTGTCCCCAACTACACCTACCTCAAGATGAAGATGCCGGGACCGAACGACGTCATCACTGTGGGCTCGTCCATCGAGCACGCCTTCGACTGCGACGTCGAATGCGTGGAGCACGCGGAAGCGCTGGTGCTGGATGAAGAGCTGGTGACCAACTTGGAGAAGATGGTCAACGAGGACCTCGACTCCACCACCAAGCACGCCGGCAACTTCGA
Source organism: Cenchrus americanus (assembly GCA_947561735.1). Classification (NCBI taxonomy): domain Eukaryota; kingdom Viridiplantae; phylum Streptophyta; class Magnoliopsida; order Poales; family Poaceae; genus Cenchrus; species Cenchrus americanus. Next base: position 250,919,761 of record OX387239.1, on the reverse strand, counting down.
GGCCGCGGAGCAGACCAAGGAAGTGCCCCTCGACCTTGCTGCCCCCGAGAGCAAGGCGTTGAGGGTCAGTTCTACCCTCGACCCAAAATAGGAAGTGGTGCTCGTCGACTTCCTCCGCGCCAACGCCGCCATCTTCGCGTGGAGTCCCTCGGACATGCCAGGCATCCCGAGGGAGGTCGCCGAGCACTCCCTTGATATCCTACCTCACTCCCGCGCCGTGCAGCAACGGCTCCGCCGCTTCGACGAGGAGCGGCGGCGGGCGATCGGAGCGGAGCTGCGGAAGCTCCGTGAGGCTGGGTTCATCAAGGAAGTTTTCCACCCTACGTGGCTAGCCAATCCTGTACTAGTGAAGAAAAAGGGTGGGAAGTGGCGGATGTGTATAGACTACACCAGTCTTAATAAAGCATGTCCTAAAGTTCCTTTTCCTTTGCCACGTATCGATCAAATCGTTGATTCGACCGTCGGGTGTGAACTACTTTGTTTCCTTGATGCCTATTCCGGGTACCACCAAATCAAAATGAAGGAGTCCGACCAGCTCGCGACTTCATTCATCACGCCGTTTGGGATGTTTTGCTACGTCACGATGCCGTTCGGCCTCCGGAACGCGGGTGCAACGTACCAACGGTGCATGCAACACGTTTTTGGAGACCATATTGGCCGGACCGTCGAGGCGTACGTAGACGACATAGTCGTGAAAACCAGGAAGGCGGACGACCTGGTTGGCAACCTCAGCATCGTGTTCGGCTGCCTACGGGCCAACGGGGTAAAACTGAACCCCGAAAAATGTGTCTTTGGCGTGCCGCGGGGCATGCTTCTGGGATACATAGTCTCCGAGTGAGGCATCGAGGCCAACCCCAAGAAGGTGACAGCCCTCGAGCGTATGAGTCCGATTCGAGACCTCAAAGGGGTACAAAAGGTGCTGGGGTGCCTTGCCGCCTTGAGCCGCTTCATCTCGCGGCTCGGCGAGAAAGGATTACCCCTCTACCACCTCCTCAAGAAGCACGAGCGCTTCTCTTGGACCACTGAGGCCCAAGAGGCACTTGACAAGCTGAAGGCATCCTTGACTCATGCCCCAATCCTCACACCACCACAAGACGGTGAACCTCTGCAACTCTACGTGGTTGCGACCACCTAGGTGGTCAGCGCCGTGATCGTGGTAGAGCGCACGGAGGAGGGGCACGCCTTGCCGGTTCAGCGGCCGGTGTACTACATCAGCGAGGTCTTGTCCGACACCAAGGCGCGCTACCCTCAAGTCCAGAAGCTGCTCTACGCGGTGGTCCTCGCACGGCGCAAGCTTCACCACTACTTCGAGGCCCACCCTGTCACGGTGGTTTCCTCCTTTCCACTAGGAGAAATCATCCGCAATCCGGACGCAGCGGGCAGGATCGCCAAGTGGTCGGTGGAGCTAATGGGCGAAACGCTCGCCTACGCCCCGCGCAAGGCCATCAAGTCCCAGATCTTGGCAGATTTCGTCGCCGAGTGGACGGACACGCAGCCGCCGCCGCCGCAGATCCAGGCAGAGTGCTGGACTCTGTATTTCGATGGCTCAGTGATGAAGACAGGGGCGGGCGCGGGTCTACTCTTCGTCTCACCCCTCGGGGAGCACATGCGGTACGCGGTGCGCCTCCATTTCCCCGCGTCAAAAAACATGGCTGAATACGAGGCCCTGCTCTGCGGCCTCAAAATTGCCATTGAGATAAGCGTCAAGCGCCTCGACGTGCGGGGGGATTCGCAACTCGTGATTGACCAAGTCATGAAAAACGCGAGCTGCCACGATGACAAGATGGAAGCATACTGCAAAGCCGTGCGAGCCCTCGAAGACAAGTTCTACGGCATCGAGCTGAACCACGTGCCCCGCCGGTACAACGAAGAAGCGGATGAGCTCGCCAAGATCGCATCAGGGCAGATCACTATCCCCCCGAACGTCTTCGCCCGAGATGTCGCCCAACCATCCGTTACCCTCGAACCGCACCCCTCGAATCACACGGAACCCTCGGGGGCTCCCTCGAGTCCAACAGGCGCAGAGCCCATGGACGAGGACCCCTCGAACGAGGCGTACGTGCTCTCCCTCCTCGAGGGGTACAGCGCCAGCGAGGCCGAAGTAATGGACATCGAGCCAGCCCCCATCAGGGCGGACTGGCGCGGCAAATACATCGCCTGGATGGACCGAGGGGAACTCCTCTCGGACCGGTCCGAGGCCAGGCGCATCGCCAGGATGGCCAAGTCCTTTGCCCTCGTCGACGGCGAACTGTACAAGCGTGCCGCTTCCGGCATCCTGTAGCGATGCGTGCCCATCCCCGAGGGGCGCGAGCTCCTCCGGGACATACACGCGGGGATTTGCGGCCACCACGCCGCGCCCCGCACCCTCGTAGGCAACGCGTTCCGCCAAGGCTTTTACTGGCCCACCGCGGTCGCAGATGCCAGCGAGATCGTGCGCACCTGCGAAGGGTGCCAATTCTACGCCTGAAAATCCAACCTCCCTGCGCACGCCCTGCAAACCATCCCCATTACATGGCCTTTCTCCGTGTGGAGGCTGGACATCGTCGGGCCCTTACGAAAGGCGCCCGGGGGCTTCACCCACCTGTTGGTTGCCATCGACAAATTCTCCAAATGGGTGGAGGTACGCCCCATCACGAACCTCAGGGCGGAGCAAGCGGTGACGTTCTTCACCGACATTGTCCATCGTTTTGGAGTGCCGAACTCCATCATCACCGACAACGGGTCCCAGTTCACGGGCAGGAAATTCTTGGATTTTTGCGACAAATTCCACATCCGTGTGGATTGGGCAGCTGTGGCACACCCACAGACCAACGACCAAGTAGAACGTGCCAATGGCATGATCCTACAAGGCCTCAAGCCCAGAATTTTCGACCAGCTGAATAAGTCTGGTCGGAAATGGCTCCAGGAACTGCTTGCGGTCGTGTGGAGCCTAAGGACCACCCCAAGCAGAGCCACCGGGTTCACCCCGTTCTTTCTAGTCCATGGCGCGGAGGCCGTCCTCCCCACGGACTTAGAATATGGGTCACCCAGGGTGCGAGGCTATGACGAGGACGCCAACCAGCGGGCCCGCGAGGACTCACTGGACTAGCTGGATGAAGCGCGCCTTGTGGCCCTAATGCAGTCCGCAAGATACCAGCAGTCCCTAAGGCGCTACCAGGCTCGAAAGATACGCCGGCGGGACTTCAGCGAGGGCGATTTGGTCCTAAGGCTACGCCAAGACAACCGAAGACACCACAAGCTATCACCTCCGTGGGAGGGACCCTACGTCGTGGTGAAGGTGCTCAAGCCCGGCACATACAAGCTAGCCAACGAGGACGGCGAAGAACTCACCAACGCTTGGAACATCCAACAACTACGTCGCTTCTACCCCTAGCTAGGACTTCCAAGTCTTTTGTTGTAAATTACCTGCCCAACACCCTAGTTGACAGCGATCGTGTAAATAACAGCAATTCAATAAAAAGGGCAACTCGGCTTTTTAGTGCCACGAGCAATATAGTGCCACGAGCACGCCACTGCTGGACGTACGGCCCCTCGGCCGGAACCAGGATAAACTTTGTGTCTCCGATTGCTTAGCATCGACCATTGAGGGATAGACCTTGGCGCTTATCACTGGTTAGTGTCGGGACCACATTCCGCACCGACAGTTGGCGCCCACCGTGGGGCAATCGAGCGCCTAAGGTCAATCCACCATCAACTCCCTCCATGGTGATTCGCACTGAGTACCGCGGCACGCGTTACTCCATGGGCAGCTCGGACCCCCTCCCCGCCGGGTTTGAAATCCGGTTCGGGGGCCCGAACTTTCGGGCCACGGGGAACGGCTACTCGATGCGCCTCACCAACCGTGAGGAGCTTCATGCGCGCGCGCCGGGTCGGGTCCGCCCCGGTCCCGGCCGCGCGCGCCGCCACCACGCGGACGCCCGCCGGCATGGATGCCGCGAGGCCCGTCAACGTCACGACGCCGCCGCCGCTCCGGCCGGCATTCACGCCGGGCACGGTCCCAGCGGCGGCAAGCCGAGCGTGCCGCCTCCCAATGCGGCGCACCCGTCAGCGTGGCAACCACCGCCCCGGTGGGGCAACGCACGATCTCCGGATCGCGCTTCCCCATCGGTCTGCGCGGTGCCACGACGGCCTACAATGCCAACGTCAACACCGCGATGCGCAGGGTTCCCCTTGGCCGTCACGTCTTCGTCGCCAGGGATCCCGGTGCCTCCGCGGGCGATGAGTCGTCCCTGGGCTCCCTTGACGCGTTGCCACCCGCCAACCTCCATGGGTACGCGGAATGGGACTTCTCCGGCGTGCCAGACCCAGTCATGTTCAGGCGTTTCCTTGACGCCACGGACTACTGGTTCGGCTGCTCCGACGATTCCGAAGACGGAGCTACGACCCCGCGTGGGAATGCTGCGTCGTCATCGCCAACGACCCAGCAAACGCCACCGGTGCAGTGGGCGCCGGCGACGGGGAGGTCACGCCCGCTCCAGGGATCGCTCCGCGCCTGGCTGCAGGGCCAAGCACCCCTACTGGGGCCGATGTCGACGCGCAGTTAGCCCAGGCTCGTGAGCTCGAGGCCAAGCTGGCGGAGGAGTATCGAACGGTACGGTTGCTCTGCGCCTCCATGGCTGGGGAAGCCTCCGCGCGCGGCGAACGTGCGCGGGAGCTGGGCAAACAGGCCCGCGACCGCATCAACGCCGACTTCAACGTCGACAACCCGGACACGCCACCGTGGGTGAGCCAGAAGCTTATCGCCGCCGCAACGCTGCTGCGGGCCATGCCGGCCCCCTCGACGCCCGAGGCATGAAACTTGCACCGTGAGGTGCAGGCACTCATCGAGCGGCGGCCGGTCCCGTGTGCCGAGAGCTCGGCGTCACGCATTCGCCAACGGGGGGACGCACGAGGCGACGGGGCCGCACGGGGGGCGAACCCTCGGTCCATGCCGGTGAAGCGGCGGGGTGACCCGCCAACCCGGGACGCACGCCGGCCAAGGAGCGGCTCCTCGACACACGCAGGGCGCTGGACGGCGACGCCCGCAACATCATCAACGCTCAGTGTACGAGCAAGGCGGATGCGCGAGCGGCGGCAGGCTACCACCCTCGACGAGGTGGACGCTACGACAGCGATGAGGACCGCTCTCCGACGCCGGAGCCCCCGGGGACCCGTGTGTTCAGCCGAGAGATCCGCGCGGCGGCCTTCCCCCAACGCTTCCGCCAGCCCACGACCATCGTCAAGTACAACGGGGAGACGGATCCCCACGTGTGGCTCAACGATTACCGCCTGGCATGCCAGCTGGGCGGGGCCACCAGCAACGAGGTCATCATCCGCAACCTGCCCCTACACCTCGGCGATTCAGCTCGGACGTGGCTCGAGCACTCGCCCCGCCGGCCCGCATCCACAACCGGGATGATCTGGTCTGCACGTTCGTGGGCAACTTCCAGGGCACGTACATGCGCCCTGGGAATTCCCCGGGACCTGCGTTCCTGCACTCAGAAGCCCGGTGAGTCGCTCCGGGACTTCATACGGCGCTTCTCTAAGCGCTGCACGGAGCTCCCAAGCGTAGCGCAATCCGAGATTGTGCACGCCTTCCTTGAGGGCACCACGTGCCAGGATCTCGTGCGGGAGCTGGGGCACAGCCCGCCTGCGGACTCGAACGAGCTGTTCGACATTGCCACCAGCTTCGCCTCAGGAGAAGAAGCAGTGGGGCAATTTTCGACTGCAAGAAGGGCAAGCGCTCGGACGACGCGCCCGCGCGGAGGACGACAAGTCCGGGGAGCCCCACCCCGAAGGACAAGCGGGGCAAGAAAGGGAAGAAGCCGCGCCGTGAGGCGCGCGAGCAGGCGCGACGGCGACGACGCCGAGGCCCTTGCTGTTGACCCGGCTCGACGAGGCCCTCGACCGGCCCCTCGAGGTCCGGGGGTGTTCGATGACATGCTGAAAAAGCCATGTCCATATCATAAGACCCCAGTGAACCACACCCTTGAAAAATGCGACATGCTCAAGAAGTTCTACGGTCGCGCTACCGCGAAGGACGCGGAGGCCAAGAAGGACGGAGGAGATGGCGACGCCGGCGGCTTCCCCGCCGTGGAAAACGTGTTCCTCATCTTCGGGGGACCGACCGTCGACATGTCGAGCTGCCAGCGCAAGCGGGAGCGGCACGAGGTCCTCGCCGCAGAGAGGGCGCCTCCCTCCTTCCTCGACTGGTCGGAGGACGCCATCACCTTCAGCCGTGAAGACCACCCGAACCGCATCCCCAACCTGGGCCAGTACCCACTAGTGGTCGACCCGATCATTGGGAACGCGCGGTTCTCAAAAGTCCTGATGGACGGGGGCAGCAGCCTCAACATCCTCTACGCGCATACGCTACGCCTGTTGGGGATCGGGCTGGACCAGCTGCGGCCCAGCACGACGTCGTTCCATGGCGTCGCGCCCGGCAAGCGCGTCCAGCTCCTCGGGCGGTCGACTCCCGCCGCCTTGGTTCGGCACTTCGAAGAATTTCTGCAAGGAAACACTCACCTTCGAGGTGGTGGGGTTCCGGGGCGCCTATCACGCCATACTTGGGCGGCCCTGTTACGCCAAGTTCATGGCGGTCCCCAATTACACCTTCCTCGAGATGAAGATGCCGGGACCGAACGGCGTCATCACCGTGGGCTCGTCCATCGAGCACGCGTTCGACTGCGACGCCGAGTGCGTAGAGCACGCGGAAGCGCTGGCGCTGGATGAAGCGCTAGTGACTACCTTGGAGAAGATGGTCAACGAGGACCTGGACTCCACCGCCAAACACGCTGGCAACTTCGAGGCCGCGGAGCAGACCAAGGAGGTGCCCCTCGACCCTGCTGCCCCCGAGGGCAAGGTGTTGAGGGTCAGCTTCACCCTCGACCCAAAATAGGAAGTGGTGCTCGTCGACTTCCTCCGCGCCAACGCCGACATCTTCGCGTGGAGCCCCTCGGATGTGCCAGGCATCCCGAGGGAGGTCGCCGAGCACTCCCTTGACATCCTGCCTCATTCCCGCGTCGTACAGCAACGGCTCCGCCGCTTCGACGAGGAGCGGCGGCGGGCGATCGGAGCGGAGCTGCGGAAGCTTCTCGAGGCCGGGTTCATCAAGGAAGTGTTCCACCCTACGTGGCTAGCAAACCCTGTACTTGTAAAGAAAAAGAACGGGAAATGGCGGATGTGTATAGACTACACTAGTCTTAATAAAGCATGTCCTAAAGTTCCTTTTCCTTTGCCACACATTGATCAAATTGTTGATTCAACGGCTGGGTGTGAGCTGCTTTGCTTCCTTGATGCCTACTCCGGGTATCACCAAATAAAGATGAAGGAGTCCGACCAGCTCGCGACTTCGTTCATCACGCTGTTCGGGATGTTCTGTTACGTCACAATGCCGTTCGGCCTCCGAAATGCGGGTGCAACGTATCAACGCTGCACGCAACACGTTTTCGGAGATCACATCGGGCGAACGGTTGAGGCGTACGTAGACGACATCGTCGTAAAGACCAGGAAGGCGGACGACCTGGTTGGCGATCTTAACATCGCGTTCGACTGCCTACGGGCCAATGGGGTCAAACTAAACCCCGAAAAATGTGTCTTTGGAGTGCCGCGAGGCATGCTCCTAGGATACATCGTCTCCCAGCGGGGCATCGAGGCCAACCCCGAGAAAGTTGCGGCCCTCGAGCGAATGGGTCCAATTCGGGACCTCAAAGGGGTGCAAAAGGTGCTGGGGTGCCTTGCCGCCTTGAGCCGCTTCAGCTCGCGGCTCGGCGAGAAAGGCCTGTCCCTCTATCGCCTCCTCAAGAAGCACGAGCGCTTCACCTGGACCACCGAGGCCCAAGACGCGCTCGACAAGCTGAAGGCATCCTTGACCCACGCCCCGATCCTCACGCCGCCGCAGGACGGCGAACCCCTGCAGCTCTACGTGGCCGCGACCACCCAGGTGGTCAGCGCCGTAATCGTGGTGGAGCGCACGGAGGAAGGGCACGCCCTGCCGGTCCAACGGTCGGTCTATTACATCAGCGAAGTCTTGTCCGACACCAAGACGCGCTACCCTCAAGTCCAAAAGCTGCTGTATGCGGTGGTCCTCGCGCGGCGCAAGCTCCGCCACTACTTCGAGGCCCACCCCGTCACGGTGGTCTCCTCCTTCCCGCTAGGGGAGATCATCCGCAATCCAGACGCGGCGGGCAGGATCGCCAAGTGGTCAGTGGAGCTGATGGGCGAGACGCTCGCCTACGCCCCGCGCAAGGCCATCAAGTCCCAGATCCTGGCGGATTTCGTCGCTGAGTGGACGGACACGCAGCTACCACCGCCGCAGATCCAAGCAGAGTGCTGGACTCTGTATTTCGACGGCTCGGTGATGAAAACAGGGGCGGGCGCGGGCCTGCTCTTCGTGTCACCCCTCGGGGAGCACATGCGGTACGCGGTGCGCCTCCACTTCCCCGCATCAAACAACATGGCTGAGTACGAGGCCCTCCTTTGCGGCCTCAAGATCGCCATCGAGATAGGCGTCAAGCGCCTCGACGTGCGGGGGGATTCGCAGCTCGTGATTGACCAAGTCATGAAGAATGCGAGCTGCCACGATGACAAGATGGAAGCATACTGCAAGGCCATGCGAGCCCTCGAGGACAAGTTCTACGGCATCGAGCTCAATCACGTGCCCCGCCGGTACAACGAGGAGGCGGACAAGCTGGCCAAGATCGCGTCCGGGCGGATTACCGTCCCCCCGAACGTTTTTGCCCGTGACATCGCCCAACCCTCTGTCACCTTCGAGCCTCACCCCTCGAGCCACGCGGAACCCTCGGGGGCTCCCTCAAACCCAGCAGGCGCGGAGCCCATGGACGAGGACCCCTCGAACGAGGCGTACGTGCTCTCCCTCCTCGAGGGGTATGGCGCCTGCGAGGCTGATGTGATGGATATCGAGCCAGCCCCTGTCAAGGCTGATTGGCGCGACAAGTATGTCGCCTGGATGGCTCGAGGAGAACTCCCCTCGGACCGGGCCGAGGCCAGGCGCATCGCCAGGATGGCCAAGTCCTTTGCCCTCGTCGACGGCGAGCTGTACAAGCGCGCCGCCTCCGGCATCCTGCAGCGGTGCGTGCCCATCCCCGAGGGGCGCGAGCTCCTGCGGGACATCCACGCAGGGTTCTGTGGCCATCACGCCGCACCCCGTGCCCTCGTTGGCAACGCCTTCCGTCAAGGTTTTTACTGGCCTACCGCGGTCGCGGATGCCAGCGAGATCGTGCGCACCTGCGAAGGGTGCCAGTTCTATGCCCGCAAGTCCAACCTTCCTGCTCACGTCCTGCAGACCATCCCCATAACATGGTCGTTCGCCGTGTCGGGGCTGGACATCGTCGGGCCCCTGCGGAAGGCGCCCGGGGGCTTCACTCACCTGCTGGTTGCGATCGACAAGTTTTCCAAGTGGGTAGAAGTGCGCCCCATTACGAATCTCTGGGCAGAGCAAGCGGTAACGTTCTTAACCGATATCGTCCATCGTTTCGGAGTGCCAAACTCCATCATCACCGACAACGGGTCCCAGTTCACGGGCAGGAAATTCCTGGAGTTCTGCGACAAGTTCCACATCCGTGTGGATTGGGCAGCTGTGGCACATCCACAGACTAACGGCCAAGTAGAGCGTGCCAACGGCATGATCCTACAAGGCCTTAAGCCCAGAATTTTCGACCGATTTGAATAAATGCGGTCGGAAATGGCTCCAGGAGTTACCAGCGGTTGTGTGGAGCCTAAGGACCACCCCAAGCAGAGCCACCGGGTTCACCCCGTTTTTTCTGGTCCATGGCGCAGAGGCCGTCCTCCCCACGGACTTAGAGTACGGGTCACCCTGGGTTCGAGGCTACGACGAGGACGCCAACCAGCGAGCCCGCGAGGACTCACTGGACCAGCTGGACGAAGCACACCTCGTGGCCTTGATGCACTCCGCAAGATATCAACAGTCCCTCAGGTGCTACCAAGCACGGAAGATACGCCGGTGGGACTTCAGCGAAGGGGCCTTGGTCCTAAGGCTACTCCAAGACAACTGAGGACGCCACAAGCTATCACCTCCGTGGGAGGGACCCTACGTCGTGGTGAAAGTACTCAAGCCCAGCACGTACAAGCTGGCCAACGAGGACGGCGAAGAACTCACCAACGTCTGGAACATCCAACAGCTACGTCGCTTCTATCCCTAGCTAGGATTTCCAAGTATTTTGTTGTAAAATCACGTAACCAGCACCCCAGTTGGTGACAGCCATGTAAACATCATCAGTTTAATAAAAAGGGCAACTCGGCTTTCCCCTGAAACCCAAGTTACCCTCGGGGGCTACTGCGGTGCACCCCCCCCCCCCCAAAAAAAATGGTCCCATTTTTGCGCAAAAAGGAAACAACTCATGCGCGCTAAGTATGTTTTTACTTCGTCCTCGAGCAAAGATTCGAACAGGACGCAGGCAGCCTAGCGGAAGGGACGCGCGAGCCAGAGATAGCCTACGCCTCCGCGAGGATACGACCCTTCTCTCTTGCCTCCAACCCAGCAGGCCACCCGCAAAAATCGAACTCCCCTAACTAGAATCTACTCAGGAAGAAGGAGAAACAAAAAAGCGCGATAATGCAAAAGACATCATTTCACTTTGACAAATGTTCATAGCAAAGTAATCTGTTTATTTACAAGGCCACACGGCCAGCACACTGATACATGAACAAAAAGAGCCTAGTGCCCAGCTGTCTTCAGGCTGGAGGAGCGGCGGCATCAGCGGCGTCTGGGAAGAGGAACTCCTCAAAGGCCTTGGCAAGCGCCCCGGCGGCGTCGGCGGCTAACGCATCCACGCGCTCCATCGCCACCTCGTCCTCGACACCCTCTGGGACGACGTAGCCCTCCGCCAGCGCCTCGAAGTTGACCTCGTAATGAGATCGCAACACCCCGAGGGCCTTCTGGACGCCGAGATGCAGCGCCGGCGCATGCGCCGGTGACGTGGCCGCCAAGGGCGCGCGGGCGGGCGGCCGGCCGAGCTCTCGGCCCGCGCCTCACCCTCCTCCACGGCCTGAAGGTCTCGAGGGCTGCGGTGCGCAACTCCAGCAGCTCCTGCTCGGAGGAGTTGTAGGAGGTCTGCAGCGCCTCAGCCCGCTCGGCCGCGTGCCCCAGCACGGTGCGCAAGCCTGAAGTCGCCCGGTGAGAAAGGGATTAGAAAAGGGGGCGAACCCTCTAAGAGAAAACCAGCAAAACAGGAGTCAAACAGCGGCTTACCTTCGACTTGCTTCCTCTCCACCTCGAGGGCGTGGCGCCCGGCCTCGACCGCCTGCTCAAGGCCCTTGAGGGTCTCGCCTTGCTCCTGGAGGGCCAACTCCTGGCTCGCGCTCGTGATGCCGAGCACCATCAGTTCGCCCTTGAGCTTCGAGAACTCGGTGTTCCGCCCCTCCAGTGACTTCTGCGCCGCCTCGCGAGCGACGCGCTCCTGCTCCAGCGCCGACCGCCGCGTCGGCAAGGGCGGCCCCGCTCTGCCGGAGCCGCCCTTCAGCCCCTTGACGGGCGGTACGCTCCTGCAGGAGCTGGTCCTCCGCAACGGCGAGCGCCACGACCTTGGCGTCGAGGGCGGCCTTCAGATCGTCGGCCTCCTTGGCCTTCTGCTCGAGCGCGCGCGCTCGCCTCCTCGCCCGGCTCGCCGAGCTCGCGCCCCCGAGCAACGAGTGGAGCTCCAAGTTGTCGTTGCGGACGCCGGCCACCTCCGCCTCCCAGTTGGCCGCCAGGGTGCGTGTCTTCTCCAGGTCCGCCCGCGCCTGCCGCAGCGCCTCATCCGGGTCGATGAGTGCTGTGCGAACCCGCTCGAGGGTGGAGGGGTGCGCCGGGTCCTGCCTTGCACTCTCATGGAGTTGATCGCGCAGGGCCATGACCCGGTATGACAACCAGTCGTCCGGGGTCCTCAGGGCGTCGGCGAGCGCGTCGAAGGCGTCGCGCCGCTCCCGGAGCTGGCGGAGCTCGGCTCTCACCTGGTCAAAGGCGTCGTACTTGTCGCGGGCGCGGAGCTCGAGCTCCTGTCACCAACAAGTCAAAACCTATAAGCATCATGCTGCAAGGATCGCGCGCAGAAACGAGAAAAGGAAAGAAACAAGCAACGGCACCCCACCTGGAAGACGCGCCACGCGGGGCCACCGTGGATCCTCAGCGCCTCGTTCAACGCTCGGTCGAGCGCGGCGCCGTGGTTGCGGAGCTCTCCCCATAGATCCTGCTCCCCCTGGGCGTCGGCGAACGCGGGCGGGTCGCCGCCGAACCCCTCTCCCGCGGGCGGAGCGGCCGGCGCGGGAAGACGAGGCCTCGGCACCGTTCCCTCGGCCTCCTGCCACCATGTGGCCCTCCCGCCGCCTCACGAGGGCCCGCTCCTGGGACTCAGGGGGAAAGCGTGGGGAAACTCACCCACTGGTCCCACCCGGGCGGCGGGGAGTCGTCGTCCGGGATCTCCACCACCACCGCCCGGGAGCCGCCGGCGGGTGCCGCCCCTCGCGTCACCTCCATCAATGCCTCCGCCCGCGCCTCCGTAGCCGCGGGCTCCCGCCGCGGCGCCGCGGCCACCGCCCCGGCCGCGCCCCCGCGACCACGGGCGCCCGACCGCCCTCCTCGGCCGCCGCCGCTTGCCGCGCCTCCGCCACGGCCGGCGCCGCGGACTGCGCCTCGCCACGGCCGGCGCCGCGGCCGCGCCTCCACCACGGCCGCCGCCGCCGCGGCCGCGCCTCCGCCACGACCGGCGCCCGCCGCTCCTCGACGGCCGTCGGCCGTGGCGCGGCGGACTCTTCCGCCGGCGGCGGCCTCGGGGCCTCGCCCACACCCCCGCGAGCTCTCGCCCGCCGCGGCCGCCGCACTCGCCCCCGCCGCGGCGCCCGCCCGACGAGTGCCGCCGGGGTGGGAACGGACGCGTTTGCCCTCAACACCTTGGCCGGTGCGAGGGGAGGCACGGTCGGCACTACCCTGCGCAAACACAAACGAACGGTTAAGCCCCTGGCTATCAGAAATGCAACCTCACAAGAGGGCGAGCCTCTCACCTCGAAGAGGAGAAGGCGCGCTTCCTCTTCCTCGAGGCCCCGGTGGATGACACCGGCGCGGCCGCCGCCGCGCCTCCTGTCGTCTCCACCGCGCGCGTGGACCCCGCTCCGCGCGCGCGCGCGCTGCCGCGCGCGCGCCCCGCGGCGCACGCCGCGCCTCCGCGGCCCGCGCCGCTCCCGTCGTCGATTGCCCGGCGGCGGGCGCCTCCGCACCGGCCCCAGGCGATGCTGCTCTTGCCGCCGGAGCTGGCTCCGGCGACGGGGGCGCAGGCTCCCACCTATCAGGGAGGCCCTGCCCCCCGGTCTCTTCCTCCTCCTCCTCCTCCTCCTCCTCCGAGGACGAGTACTCCTCGGTCCCCGGAGAAGAGAGCCCTTGCTGCTCGCGCAGCCGGTACTCCTCGTTCCGCCGCTCGCGGCGCTCGTGGTGCCACCTCGCGCGCTCCTTCTTGCGCGCCGCCCGCTCCCGCTCCCGTTGCTGCGACGCCCGACCGAGCGCGCGGGAGCGAGGAGTGGGCGGATCGGATTTCGTGGCGCTCAGGCTCACCATCTGCGAGCGAAAACGTCAAAGGCGCGTCAGAAACCTGGAGTATCATCAAGATAAAAAACGGAGCCAAGAATTCTACTTACCAGCGGGCCGGTGGGAAGCATCTCGAGGTCCCACAGGGACCGGTCGCTGCGCAGCAACCGGGTGTCGACGGCGCTCCGTGCCCGTGTGGCCGCATACTCCCGCAGGAGGGGGCTCGGAAGCATCCGCGACCTCGCCAGCGTGACGGGGTTCGCCGTCTCCGTCATCTCAAAGATACGGAGCGGTCTCTCCATCAGGGGCACGACCCGCCGGTGGTGGAGGAAGGCGAGGACGGTCGCCGCGGTCAGCCCGCGCGCCGCCAGGTTCCTCAGCGCGGCCGGGGAGCGAGTCCAACCGCCTCCGATGCTGGACCGGAGACACCCCGTGGCTCCGGGAGTCCAGCTTCTCCCGGAGCACCGACCGGTGTAGGGGGGAGACCGGGCTCGTCGTTGCGAAGATAGAACCACCCCCGCTCCCAGCCGGCGTTGTTGGTCGTCATGGTACAAGGGATGTAGTCGTCCTTGTACTGCGTCCACAAGGCGAGCGACATGCCGCCGGCGCGCACCGCGCGGCGGGTCCTCTGCTCCGTCGTCGGCTGCGTGAACAGCTCCGCGCGGAAGAGGTGTATCCAGAGATCCCAATTCACTGGGATCCCTAGATACCCCTCACAAACGCTCACGAACGTGGCCGCCTGCGAAATCGCGTTCGGCGCGAAGTTGTGCAACTCCACGCCGTAGTGGAGGCAGAGCGCCCGCATGAAGCGGCTCGCCGGCGCTGCAAAGCCGCGCTCGTGGAAGCGGGTGAAGCTCACCACGTAGCTGCTCGGCGGGTTGGGCGCGTGGTCCCCTGCCGGCGGCGCACGATCCATTCCGCCGGCCGGCCCTCCTCGTTCGCCGCCGGTGGCCGGCCGACACCAGGTCGCCTAGGGCCAGCCGCGTCACCGACGAGCGCTCCCACGCGTACGGGTCGACGATCGTGAGGGGCGGAAGGGGCGCCATGAGAAAAAGCAAGGGAGCCGAGAACAGAGGACGGGAGGAGAAGAAGAGCTCCAACGGCGAAAGGGCGCGGTGGTGAGAACGAGACAGAGGCAGGAGCGCAAGGAGCGAGGATGGAGAAACGCTAAGGTAAAAACCGACGTTTCCCCTCTCCTCAGATTTATAAGCCGCGGGCGTGCTCTCCGGAGCGCACGTCCCGCGCGCATTAACTGCAGGGGAATCTTTTCTCGCTGACGGGCAGGCCCCACCACGACCGCGGCGGCCACGCCACCGCAGACGGGCCATCATCACGGCGTAGAACCGGGAGGGCCGTGGCAGGCGGTCACGTCCGTCTGCCCACGCCGCCCACTACGCGCGCGGCCGCGGCGCCTAAAAAGGCGCGCCCGCGACGCGAAACCGCAGCCTCGACTGCGAAGCATTAAATGGCCCGGCCCCTTACCAAGTAAGGAGGACCCTCGAGCGGCACGAGCCCCTGACTTAGGAAAACTCTATCCTTGAAAGGGTGCGGGCATGAGACGGACACCTCGGGGCCCGTTTGAGATAAAACAGGCACCGCAGGCACCGATGCCGCACCATTTTACTGATCAGCGCCTCGAGGGTCGACGCGGTCAGGCCCCTCAAGGATTCGCAGATGCCAGGATGGGAGCGCTTAGCCGCCACCCCGCACCATTTTACTGATTAGCGCCTCGAGGGTCGACGCGGTCGGGCCCCTCGAGGATTCGCAGATGCCAAGACGGGAGCGCTTAGCCGCCACCCCGCACCATTTTACTGATCAGCGCCTCGAGGGTCGACGCGGTCGGGCCCCTCGAGGATTCGCAGATGCCAAGACGGGAGCGCTTAGCCGCCACCCCGCACCATTTTACTGATCAGCGCCTCGAGGGCTGGCTCGCCCAGGCCCCTCCAGGATTCGCAGATGCAAAGACGGGGCCGCCCAGGCACCACCCCGCACGGCCCTACTGATCAGAGGTTCGAAGCCTGACCCTCGACGGGTTCGAACAAGCGCCCCAGATCACTAGAGTCAGGGACGATGAGGGCACGCGCATTCGAGCCGTTCCTCGAGCCCGTCGGCTCGAGGGTGCCCCACATGTCGTGTTCGAGAGCCAGCGAGGGCAGCTAGCCGGGGGATCCCACCGAGGGAGAGCTTCCGCACCCTCGGTCCCTAGCGAACGGGACCGAGCCCCACCTAGCAAACCCATGCAAGCGCTTTAATGGACGTGTCTCCGGACCACGCAGCCTACCCTTATCGAACGGGGCATGGGCGTCCACTCGAACCACCCACTAACAGCTCAACGAGGAATCCACAATCCGCGACCCGACCGATGGGGGTTGCGGAAACCTCACCCTCCGTCCCTCGGAGGGACGGCGAGGGCGCGATAAAAAACAAGTCGTAGAGCTCTACCCGATCGCCTCGAACGGGCCCAGGCTCGGGGGCTTGACGCACGGCTACACCTCCTGGATTGCACCCGCCGCAGATAGTGCCAGCAGCGCGTGCGTCACCGAAGCCGGCTGAAACATTGCCGACGCCGGTTGAAACATGTACCGCGCCCTCTGACCAAGTATCGCGGTAAAACCCTGCAGGGCTTCGGGGGCTAGACCCGCGGGTCCGCTGACGCGCCCCCACGGAAGGCGTTCGCAAGCCAAGAGGGAAGGACGTCCTATCAGTAGGCTCCAGCATCTGCGGGAGCCTTGCCGGCGAGCCCGCAGATGCTCGGGGGCTACTGTCGGGGACAGCCCTAGGGGTCCCCTTAAACAACTGGGGAATCCCCACTTAAAACCCGCAACAAGCCAAGACCAAACGCGCATCGCTTAAGCATGCAGGGCATGGCCCACGCCGCAGCAGCCCTGACGGCCCACCAAAGCGGCCCACTCAAAAAAATCATCGAGCAGGCTCCGCCTCGCTCGAGGGCACACGCCTCTCTCGGGCGGGCTCCGCCCCGTTCGAAGGGGTGCGCTTACCTCGAGCGGGCTCCTCCTCGCTCGAGGGTCCGCGCCGCCCTCGAGCGGGCTCCGCCTCGCTCGAGGGCACTCCGCACGCGCACGCCCATTCCCGTACACGGGCATTTAATGTTCTGACAACGGCGGGGCGGCGCCATAATGCGCCTAGGACTCGCGCCCCGGTTCCGTCGCACCAACTCCCCAGGATGGAACCCATCCCCGCCACTGTGGGGGACTGTGCGACGTGGCCGGTGCTAGTCCCGTGACGCCGCGCCGCCTACTCCGGTACGACTAACGCGCCGAGCCCTCGAAGGGGAGGGGCCGGCCACACCCTCGATTTGCTTTCTCGTGACTTTGCAGGGTTAGGTCAAGGTGTTAGGCCGGCGGGGCGCCATCCCTGCAACTGTTAGCGGCATGGTGGCCGCCCCCGCGCGTACAATCCCACGCCGGGCACTGTGGCAACAGCTCCGACGCTGTGGAGCGTGCGGGAACGGGACACTGCCTTACCTGCCACTGTGCCCCGTACGGACCGACGTCAGCAACTCCCTCGAACCCGCCTGAAGACATCACGGCCGCCCGCTGCATTCCTACCCTCGAGGCTACCACTGTTTCGGTACAAGATACGCCATGATGGCCGGATCGCGGCAAGGACCGTCAAGGCGGCCGCCTACTCTACGGCATAGCACACCACGCTTCCCCATGTAGCTAAATAGTGCGGCATACATGTAATTCGCTCTCCCCTTGGCCTATAAAAGGAAGACGAACTCCCTCGCCGCAGGGACAAGTCAGGACACGACACAAGGAAGAACAACACTCGACACACCACGCACTTGCTCTTCAATTCTCCCACAATATCTTCAGCCATTTAACCAGGGACTTGGAAGCCACGCTTCCTCTCCCGTCTTGCTTGTAGCAGCCCCACTACAGGCACCCCGGTGCTGAGCAATATAGTGCCACGAGCACGCCACTGCTGGACGTACGGCCCCTCGGCCGGAACCAAGATAAACTTTGTGTCTCCGATTGCTTAGCATCGACCATTGAGGGATAGACCTTGGCGCTTATCACTGGTTAGTCTCGGGACCACATTCCGCATCGACACTTAGCTTGTTGGCTTATTGGGCTCATAACAAAACGTCATTTGGGGACTTGAGGGGGTCTACTCAATGTACATCATGGCATAAAAAAATAAGGGATATACTTCAAGAATATTGGTTACTCAATCACTTGAATTTATGATGTACTGCAGATGGCGAATTTATTTAAAATGCGTGAGTTGTGCGATGCTCTAGGGCTTAACCTCTTGCAAACAATTCGAGAAGAAGTTGATCAGTCTGTAGTAGACATTGAGCCCTGGTTGGCAAGTGATTTGGAAGTTGAGACTACTGACCGTCTCAACAAATCTGTCGAGAAACTCTGTAATCTCAGATTAGAGAGATTTGGTGAGGTATGTTTTCTGATTTCTGTAGTACTGTAATTTGTATTGTTGATTAAGGTTTGTAAATTTGAAATTTCTGTATTGTGTGTAGCTGAAGAGACTGGGCTTGGCTATTTTAACCTACTGGGATGTTCTATCTGTGCCTTTTGAAGAAAAAAGGATTTCATAACTTTGGTGTATTACGTTGATGTGGACTCAGCGGATGAAATAATTGAAGTCAATTCTTTGTCACTAGAATTTGTCAACAAAGTAAGGTTTCAATTTCTAAACCTTTATAATTTTAACAGTGTGGCTGTGTAGTTTACAATGGCGTATATTATTTTATCAAAATGTAGGTTGAGCAGGAGCATCAAAGACTCCATGGAGAATTAAATATGCTGGTTGAGAAGAAGAAATTTAAACTTGAGCAAATTCTGAAGAATACCCACCTCACCTCTGGATTTAACCATAAAGGTAAATCTTGATGCTATATTTGAACAGTTAAGAGAATAATATTTGCTGCCATGCCAATCTCTGAGGTGGTATTGTTTTGAGAGCTTGGTGAGGTGGTCAGTGTTTTTTGATTATTTTGGGAGCTTAGTTTATGGTGGTTGACTTAAGGTAGAAGTAATAACGAAAGGGACTTTAGATATGTTTTCTGATCCAAAATGCTACCTTGCCACTGATTTTCATGATCTGCAATTCTGAGGAAAAAACACCAGCTGAAAACGCCTCGATGTTATGTCACTCTTCTTCACAACCATGACACCTTTTTTAGATGTCTTGTTGTTGTTGTTGTTGTTGTTGTTGTTGTTGTTGTTGTTGTTATGCATATCTCATGCTTAACAAATTGATCAAGGTGTGATAATGTGGTAGAAAGACGTGACTTAAATATCAGTAATTTATTCTGCAAGTTTCTAGGAATTGAAGCATATTTAAATTATTATGGACCACCAATTATTATTTAGACCCCACACTCTGTTTTTGTATCAAGTCAATGCTTTTGTGAAGATGAACAAATTTAATTGAGATGTCATTACACTTGGTGTTTAATCTCTTTTATTTATATCCAATTGGACCATTCCTTGTTATTAACATTAATTTAAGAAATAAAGTCAAGTTCGTTCACCTCTCTCAAATCCCAGTCAATGGAATTGAACATCTAAACCACACAAATCCAATCTTACTTCACTGAATCAAAGTAAAGTGACATGACAGCATCAAGGAGTAAAAATTCAGAGTAACAGCGTGCCGAGTCCTCTGAGCCTATTGTTGACGATAATTCATTGACAATAGACAACATTCATGACCTATGCCAATATCATAGTTGCGCAAAGTAAATTATGATAGATTTGAATTCAGGTTGGCAGCACACATCTCGGGATCTTAGTCCAAGATATATGTCCCATTTGTCCACCCTTATCTTTCCTCGATTCCAGTTGTGGTCGGTGTTAGGAATCAGGACATGGAACCTGTGAAGGTTTTCATAAAAGCATGTGGACAATCAAGGTGCATGGCATAACTGGTTGCATGATTTGATGGATTCAAAGGCTCTAAATCACAAAGCATTGATGAACACAATGGTACAGAATTGATGAATTATTGTAAGGGTGCTCAGGAACTGATTGGACCAGGCATCTGGTCTTCTTGCACCTGGAGCTAACACAAAGCCATATTCTGCTCCGACATCCTCCACATCTGACCTCTGTTTTCCACTAGTGACCATAGTTCACATCATTAACTGAAACACTGCTTCCCTAATGAACCACCCACACAAGCAATGGATTTATCCTACATTCTGAAATATGTCCAAATTAGTATTTGTCTATTGACTGAAATATAATTCATAGGCCATAGAGTGCAGTATACGTCATCTCCAAATGTATCTTGGACCAGCAATGGTCATGTAATTCCTCAAGAACTGAGGCCTCAAATTCTCAGTTTGCTGGACCAACTCTCCAAAAGCCACTGTATCTCCGAAAGTGATTTTCCATTCTTGTCAATTGTTATGGCAAGTCCTCGTATTTTTTATCTTTTTAAAAAGCTGAGAGATGAGTCAAGTTTACAAGGAAAGCAAAATTGTTGAGTTATGATCCAAATTCTGTCTCCCAAGAGAAAGGCCGACTTCTGACGGAGCGAAGCGGAGGCCCGTCGCGGCTGGGGGGGGGGGGGGGTGCGGGGGGGCGGCAGCCCCCCCGCGGTACGGTACGGGTCATAAATACCCGTTAGGGTTTTCCATTAGAGATTGATTTATTCTCTTGCAAGCCGCCGCCGTTGGCGTTGTAACCTGACTCCCGATATAGTGAAGTTCTTGCTGGCTGGCGCCCGTGGTTTTTCCCGCAAGGGTTTTCCACGTTAAATCTTGTGTCTCCTGCGGTTTGATTCCTTTACTTGTCGTCGTTTATTCGCCATCGTTTATAACAAAAATGACCTAATGCTAATAAGTTAACAGGAACATGGCATAATGATGAATCAAACCTAAAAGAGATGTGGATGTATCAATAAATAATGCATAAGCCTAACAGAGTAACAGCGCATTTTTAGCTGCCCTGACCTCCTTACTGCCACGGAAAATAAGCATCAAATCTTTGATAACAAGGGACAGAAAGGAATTAGAAACTGAAATAGGAACAAATATTTGGTTGAGATACAGAATTGATAATCCTATATCTTGCTCTGAAGCCCTATATATCGCCGTTAAATAGAATGACAAATTGACAATAGCATTTTTATTTTCTGCTCACAGAAAAATGCTAGAGATGCATTGTATGTGTTATCATCAGTCAGTCAAACATATACATGAATCCAAAAACCACTACTGCTATGTGCATATTAGTTGCAGCATGATTCAAAGAAATATGCAGTAGCTACAATATATGTTACAATGATTTTCATTTCATCCATGGAACTGTGGCTACCGGATTAACTTTTGGAAAATAAGAGACCAGACGTAGGTGGAGGTATCACTCACCATCAAATCCAATACCTGTAGTCTGTAGATAGTAATATCTTTGATTAATTATAAGTGTAGAATGACAACTCGATATATATATTGTGAAGTGAAGGCACCTGAAAGAGGACATAATTGTCAACAGACCTATTCTACAAAGACATTATGAATCACAATATTAAAATTAGGCAGTACTAACAACATATGAGGACTATATCATTTGCAGAAGTGCCACAGGCAGGCAGGAAGGCAAGATTTCAGAACTGTAGAACAGGTAGGCAATAAGTTTCATGTAGATAAGAACGATAGAGCTCTTCTGAGCCGATGGTGGCCAGGAACATTAGTTATTTATCCTACTTCGGCTCTTCAAAACTGAAGATTTCAAAATGATAGAGCTCTTCTGAGCCAACGGTGGCCAGGACATTCTTATTTGAATTTCAGTTCTGTAGAACAGCTGACTTCCAGGTGTTACTTTAAGAGGGACATTAGAATTTTGCTACTATAGCTGTTAGTTATTTAAGACCTTCAGTTTGTGTCATACTTGAGCTACTGTTTTAGATTATAGAACATACGCTATGTTAACCTTTCACCGACTTGACATCTTGATATTGATCCCTGCAGATACCTCTGATCCTATGGCAGCACTTCTGGAAATAAGGACACAAATCTCCAAGGCAAAAGCTTCAGCTTCAAGACGTTCCAAAATTGTGGCCAAAATTGAATTCCTTGAACACAGCTGCAGAGGTACAATGGTACAAAGCTTCGCAAAAGGATGACATACCTCCTCAAGACGCAAGAAGTACGAAGGCAAGACTTCTACGGAAGGCTCTTCCAAAAATGGCAAGCGAAGTTAAGGTTGAGCTCGCTGATTGGGGTGGTTCACTCATGTATGATGGGGTAAGCACTTTTAATATTGCAGTTTAACACTTCATATTGAGTTCAGGATACATATAAGATTTTCATGTACTTCGAAAGTAAAATATCTCTTTGACACCTTCTGAGATTTTTCATGAAATATTAGTGCAAATTTTGATTTTCTTACCCTTTTGCATTACAGTTGGATGCTTGGGAGATACTTCAGAGATTCCAGACCGAAGGCATCAGTGATACTGGCATGAAGAAGGCCACTAGCATGGAGGATAAGGCGGGCCCCAGCAGCACAAAGAAGACCTCCGAGGAGGATAAGGCAGGTACTAGCGTGGAGAAGACCGTCCGAGAGGATCAAACTATTGGCGTGGAGGCTACTGGTGCGGAGGACATGCAACTTGAACCTGAACGAGAATTGCTTCCCTTGTCACTGCAGTTCCATCCAAAAGCTCTGCGCACCCCTCGGCTTGAAGTGCAAGCAGCTCCCCAGGCACCCACCCCATCGGATTCTAGCCCGTCAGACGAGAGCATGTGGTCAGGCCCTAGTGAGAGATCAGGTGACAGCAGATCAGACCCCAATGATTCAGACTACGACCCCGAAAAAGATGCTTAGATTTAGGCAATGGGACTCGGTGAAGGTTTGAGGTGCGTTAACACTGATGTAAGATTCCATCCGTGAAGGCTTGAGGTCCATTGACACTGATGTAAGGTTGCAGCGGTGCGGGTTCCCATTTTGTCCTTTACTAGGATGGTGCTGAAACTGGTGAAGATTTGAGGTGCATTAACACTGATGTAATGTTCCGTCGGTGATGATTTGAGCTCCATTAACGCTGATGTAAGGTTGCAGCCGTATGGGTTGCCATTTTGTCCTTACTGGGATGGTGCTGAAAATGGAGCGATAAACGTAATATTGTTTTTGCTGCCCGGCTCTATGCAATGGGCAGGGGTACTGTCCCTTGTTATTGAGATTGGCTGACACTCAGTAACTCTGCAGATTTTTTCTGTTATGCCTGTTATTGAGATTGGCTGACACTCAGTAACTCTGCAGATTTTTTCTGTTATGCATTATGAATTGGACATCAAACAAGATCTGTCATGCTTTATGAATTGGCCAGCCCTATAGACAATGACGAATATTGATGTGGCTTTTCCTAAACGAGGTCAGCCTGCCCTTGTTTAGCAGATATGCTGATATCTTGTTACCATTATAGATCACCGGACATGTATTTTCTTTATGAAACGAAACTCAGGTGAACGTGTATTTTTTTTTCTTCTGGAACCCATACCTAAAGAAAGGTTGCACCTCTAATTCTTTGCGATCACCAGAAGCACCAAACAAGCAGAGGAGATCCCCATACAAAACACACACAAAGCTGAGAAGCGTGACCAGTTGTAGCATCCGACTGATTCGGTCGGCGCGGCGGCGAGATGCCGATTCAGCACCGTCCGTTCGGGGAACGAGATCCTCTGCCGTTCGGTTGATCTGGAACGTGGAACGGGTCATCTGAGGGCGCACACGGCACACATGAACTAAAAAAGTCCATTACCTTGCGGCCCAGGTACCAGCCCATCATCAGCAACTAAACAGCCCAGTTCACATCAGGATGCTTCCGTCTTCTGGCCGTAGAGAAAAGAAGCGCTAGTAGCGGCCATCTCGTCGTCGCCGCCGCCAGGGCGCCGCCATCGATGCGCTGGTTGCTCCTTCTCTTCCTGTCCAACACCGCCAAGTGCCCCGTCTCACTCTTCACCATCATCTACGCCAGGATGTTATAAGCCGCGTGTTGGTGGAAATCGGGCCGAAGTTGGACGTCGATACAACAGTCCCCTGACGGTTCCGCCCTCCAAGGGGACACGGCCGGAGGCCCCCTCGGAGACGAACGAAACGCTCTACTGTTACTTCTACCTTTGCTAAGCAAGCTACTCTATATTACAACTAAGTTGCTTCTACCTCTACTACTATGAAAGAAACGAAGCACTCAGAAACGAAAGCTTTGGGATCGAATTCGGAGCTCTCTTCTCATTAATTTGTGTCTGTTCGGCTACAAGAGAACCTCTATTTATAGGAGGCCCTTGGGTATGATCATATACCCTAATTACACCTTTTTCGTTCCTGACAAACGGTTTTACACGCTTTACAAGGGTATAACAGTAACTCCCTGCCTCTTACAGGCCTCTAGCGTGTCTTCGTACGGCCAAGCCACCTTTCCATGCGGCGCCTTTTGTCTCTGCTTCATACAGCGCCCCTTTACACGTCCGACGCAGCCACGTGTCGCGGTGCCCCCCCCCCCCCCCGACAGGCCAAGGCTGCCGTTCGCGCCGCACCTTCGGCACCGATCCAGTCCTTGACACCGCCCCGATCACATCGGGCCTCCGAGGCGTCCCGCCTGATCCGCCTTCCCCCCTGCACCGGAGCGTACCCGACGCATGACGCTTCCGACCTGTCCGTACCTTCGGCGCCGAAGGTCTGCATCCTTCGGGATCTCCGAGGGTGGGAACCGCGCCTGCAAAACAACACTCACATAATCCGAGCAACATCAGTGTTATCACCAAATCTTTACTGCATACTCAGTAAAAACCCTTTTTTCGTCCGTGGCTCGAAATTGGCAACCAGGCCGGCCGTGGCGTAACGCTTCCGAATACCATATTCCCCAACAGTAGCCCCTCGTCAGTGAGGGTCGTCCCACTCTCTAGATGGGCCGAACTTACGACCAACTCTTTGCAGGGCGAATAGCGGGCTTCGGAACTCCCACAGACGGCCCACGCTGGCGCTTGCCTGGGTAAAAGACGCGCGCTGCCCTTTGAAAATTAACCGTTGAGCGAGTTGATCATCGGGGTAAAAAGGTAAATCTGTGTGTTGCCCGCGAGATTATCGGGCTGCAGCGCACTATAAAAAGGGGCCTGACCCTTGGGCTACCCCACCCCGCTGTCGCGATCCGTAAACGAGAGGCTTGAGCTCCGAAGGTTTCGTTGTAAGGTTTCCTTCGCCCCTCCGTTCTTCTCCTACTTCGCGATAGTGCATAGTTATGGCCCCAAAGTGTAGGCGCGACAACGTCGCGAAGGAGATTCCGAAGACGTACACCTTCGGCCGAAGCATGATTTGATGGGGCCGATGTGAACTCACTTCAGAAGAACCGCGTGATCGGGACCGCGAGAGCCCCCGGCCGAGAGACTGTGCCGAAGCCCCGTGACAATGAGGTTGTCATCTTTTGCGATCTCCTGTTTGCGGGGCTTCGATTCCCCCTTCATACAGCCGTCGTCGACATCCTCCGGTACTTCGACATATACTTGCATCAGCTCACCCCCAATGCAATTCTTCGCTTATCGATATACATGTGGGTATGCCGTACTACGAAGATCAATCCCTCCACCGAAGGGTTTTCTTCAACACACCAAGTCCATCATCAGCGACACACGGTTTTCGAAGAGGAGGGGGACCAAACTGTGGAGAAAGACTGCCAGTTTGGGTGCTTGAACTTCTCGTACAAGTCCGGCGTCGTCAGCCTCGTGACCGCATACCGCAATAAGTGGCCTTCAGATTGGCAACAACACTGGTTGTATCACAGTGTAACTCTGCCCGCCCCCTGAGGGTCTCACCCGCTGGCGACGAAGGAGTTGCCCCCCTTCATGAATCGTATACGAAGAATCCCTCCTGCCCCGAGGGTGATGAGTTCGTCATGATGCTTCTCCAGTTCGCGTGCAAATACAGCACCCGCGACATTGTGGAGGAATATCGCAGCATCCCTGTGTGCCCTCTGCTCGACGGATGGGTGATAGCCGAC
This sequence comes from Cenchrus americanus, assembly GCA_947561735.1. Taxonomy (NCBI): domain Eukaryota; kingdom Viridiplantae; phylum Streptophyta; class Magnoliopsida; order Poales; family Poaceae; genus Cenchrus; species Cenchrus americanus. Next base: position 250,894,260 of record OX387239.1, on the reverse strand, counting down.
GATGCCTGGGCGGATGACATCGGCGGGATCCCGTGCCCGGATTGGACAAAGGCTTTCGGCTTCACCTCCGCCCGTGAGTGTTTCTGCTCCCTTCGCTGTCCCTTCCCTGTTTTCCATGTTGCTGAAACTTCGCGTGACCGCTGCTTATGCTCATTGCCTGACAGTGCTGACGAAGAGGAAGGTGGAAGACCACGCCGATTTCATCCTCGGCCCCGTGTCGCCGAAGGAGTACAAGGACACAATAGCAGAGCTCAATCGATCTCGCACGAACCGCGTGTTCAAGTTTTTCAAAGTCACCGCGCCCGAGCGTGTTGGCTTCGCCAAGCATCGCGAGGTGACCGAGAGGAAGGCTGCCGCACTCGCCGCTGCCGACGCGGAGGCGGGTGAGACTGCGACATCACCGTGCGGCGTGCCAACAAAGAAAACTAGCAGGAAATCCGTACCTGCCGCTGCAGCCACCGCCACTGCCAAAGGGAAGGCCCAGAAGAAACGTGGTGGCCGACCGACGGACTCGCCCCCGGCCGCCAAGAGAACCCGGGTCGTGGACGTCGAGACCGGCGTCGTCGGAACCGTAATCGCTGTCGTGCCCTTGCGCTTGGCCGCACCTTCGGGCGGGGCTGGCGAGGAAACTGGCGGGCCACTGCTTGTGCCGCTGAGCCCAAAGGAGAAAGACAGCAATGAAGACAGTGATGTTCACATCGTATCTTCTGTCGGCGAGGCCTCCCGCGGTCGCAGCCCCCAGCCCTCGGTCATGAAGCCCCTCGTGACGAAGGCAAATCCAGCTCCACCTCCACCAACTCGTCCATCTCTTTGTCTGAGAACACTGGATAGTCCGCCTCACCGTCGGCCATGGGCGCCGAAAAAGACCACTTCGTCGCCACTGCAGAAGAAGATGAAGAGGAGGAGGAGCCCGAAAGTAGCAACTAACGCGTGACACCGGAGGAGCCCCAAGCCGCCGCCGCTCGCCTTCGGATTCCCCCCGAAGCCAAGCTAATTGGTGGGAAACAGATCTGCTTCCTGGGCTTGATGAACGGCGGCCACGAACGCAAGTTTCTGGAGGAGGCTGGGTCAAGTTTCGTGATCCCCCACGAAGAGAAATACTTAGGAAATCTCAGCTCCGCCGACCTGATTACCGCTTGCGGCGATCTGTCCCTGAAGAACTTCGTAGCATCCCGGTGTCTTGCCCGAAGGCTGGAGTGGGAAGATAAGGAGGCGAAAGAGTCGTCGGCTACCGCGGCCAATTCGCTACAGAACCGGGTGGCAGAGCTGGAGAGACGGCTGGCCGCTGAGCAAGTACAAAGCCAACAGCTGTTGCGGGCGAAAGAAGATGAAGCCAAGGCCTCCCATGCCACCCTGGAAGCACTGTGCCTTGACATGGAGAAACTTGCCAGCGCAAGGGGGGACTTGGACGTTCAACTTCGCGACAAGGACGCTGAATTTGGCCGAAGCGAAGAACGAAGCGAGCTGCCTGAACAGCGTCCTGGAGAGGTATCACACAGAGCATATCCGATGTGCGGAAATTCTGCGTTCCGAAGTCTTGGAGCTATTAGGGCAATGCAACCTTGATGTGCCGCCCACTTTGTCCCCCCAGTGCACCGTTGGGGCGTTCTATGAGTGGGTGAGTACCTGCTTCGACCTCATCGCCATGAATACCAAGATCTTCGGCGAGCTTGGGGCTGCAGTAGGGGTTCGCACGTTGGCCTACTCTGTGTGCTCCCTGATTCCTGCGGACCTCCCTTCGTCGGAAAAAACCGTCTGCAAGAATGATCTTCGGCGCTTGATGAAGGATTACGGGTGGCCCGCCGATGCAGAGCTGGACGTGACGCGATTGCTAGTGCTCGCCAAGAATCTTGCCAAGAATTTCACGAACACTTTCTTCGCCGAGCGCGGGTCCCGCCTCACCCTTGATGAATCGGTTCGCTTAAGCGCTCAGGTTCGTCAACACGACTTTTATTTTCGTATTAATGCCCCCCTTCAGTGCCGACCTATGGTGACGTAACCATGTTGATTTGATGTTGTGCAGATAGGGCCTCGCTTGCAGGCGCGTGTTGCGGCGTGTCTTCTGTCGCGTCATGGCGGTGTGCTTCCCCAGCCTTGGTTCATGGAGGAGGGCGACTGGATCGCTATGACCGGGGTCCCGTTGACCGCCGCCGAAGGCGCCGCGACCGAAGGCGAGACCGCCGCCGATGCGGAAGGCGGAGGAGCCGACGCGCAGCGCGAAGGCGCCCATGAAACCGAAGGAGTGGTAGGACAAAACGCCGGGGCCATGCAAGGCGACGGGGCCATGCAAGGCGACGGGGCGGGGGCATCGAACCTGCAGCAGAGACGCCTTCCAACGACGCAGAGCACGTCGTGGTCACTGTGGGTACCACTGTGGCTGCCCCTACCTCCCCCGAAGCCGCCGCCGCTCTTGATGGGGACGCCGTCCACACTCCAGACGAGGATGCACATGCCACAACAAACCCCGGGGGGGCACTGGAGGTGATCCCCCCCCCCGAGCCTGCGGGCGTCGGGCAGACCGATCTTTCGCTCGTCACCACCGAAGCCGAGGTCTGAGGGGCCTCGAGTTGGTGTTCAATAAAACTTGATAGTCATCGTGGTTGTAATAGACACTAATACAGGGTGTCTCTGCACAGGTTCCCTCGGTGGTACCTGCGCAGGGACACGAAGGTGAGAACGACCCGTCCCTGCCCATGAACTCTTTTTTTGTTGCACCGAATGTGTGGACCAAGTTTAGTATCCGCCATCCGGGCGTGTCATATTCGGAGTTCTTGTCGTACCGTGCGAAGCGTTATCAGGTCCAAAACGAGTCTGCCAAATGTTTTTTCGCGGAATTTTCAAAGGATCCTTCGCGCCGAGAGGCAATTCTTAGAGAACGCGCCGCTCGACGGGTGGACAAGCGTAGTTTGATAGACCCCTTCGTAGACGAAGGGGTGGCTCCGAAGCCGGAGCCGGTCGAGGAAGGTGCTATCGGGCCAACTGAATACGTGTATTTAATCCCTGACGCTTCGTCGGATGGCGCCACTGTTGCAAAGACCAAGGTGATGTGAGTGTCCGCACCCCTGACTATGATCCTATCTTCGGCGCAGGACGCATGCCCACTGATGAAGAGCTTCACCAGATGGCTCTGGACATAGTCGACATGATGGCACTTCGTTTGATTGACGAGATCTGCGAAGTTGTACTCAATGAGGATTAACCACTTGATGTGTGCTCCCCTCGTGGCTTTGCGTTGCATCAAGTAATGCCGCGAAGACTTCAAGTGACCTGCTTCGGAACTCCCCCCGCGGAAGTGTTCGTGGCATATCGGAGCGACGCGGGCCAAATCAATTTGTAAAGTGTGTGTTGGAGAAAACATGTTGTATTGCATTGTTGTATTGAATTGTTGTATTTTGAAGTATGGTAATAAACGAAGGTGGCTGATTTCATTGCCTGTACTTTTGTTGTTGCGCTGTATGCTCAACGCGATGCCCGCGCGCTTGCTTAATGTTCCTGCACTGGTTTTCGTTGTGACCGACACGCCTTTGCCCTTAGCCCCTAGTGACCGAAACTATCGGAGAGGGATGTGCGTCTTATTTTGCTTAGATATCCTAGTTGAATTTTGCCGAAAGGTAACGTTGTTGTTCGCGCGCGTTTCCCCCCTTCGGGTGCCGGCTCCCTTCACACGGTCGCTCCCTTAGGCAGTACGACAACCCCTGTACCGTGCTGAGTATTTTCTTGAACGAAGCGTGCTTCTACTTAGGCCATAACGGGGCCATCGTGCCGCGTCAAACGGACTTTTCCCTCGGTCATGACGGGACCGACGCATCGCATCAAGCATGCTTCCACTTAGGCCATAACGGGGCCTTCGTGCCACGTCAAGCGGACTTTTCCATCGGTCATGACGGGACCGACACATCGCATCAAGCGTGCTTCCACTTAGGCCATAACGGGGCCTTTGTGCCGCGTCAAGCGGACTTTTCCTTCGTCATGACGGGACCGACGCATCGCATCAAGCGTGCTTCCACTTAGGCCATACCGGGGCCTTCGTGCCGCGTCAAGCGGACTTTTCCTTCAGTCATGACGGGACCAATGCATCGCATCAAGCGTGCTTCCCCTTTCGGTTACGACGATAAGTGACAGGCGTGGCCCGTGCGCACTCAATGCGATCCGCACCCACGCCGTTACTTACCCCGCTACAGGCCACTCCGAAGACTATGCCCCCCCGGAGCGTATGGGGGTACCATAACTTCGTCGGAGCTGCGAAAACGCATTCAAAAAAGAAAATTGGGCGACAAGCGCTGGGGGGAAACTGAGTTATATTACACGTCAAAAAACAAGGTGCCTTGGTCCGCCTCATTAAAAACCTCACACTTCGCGGGTCCAGTGGGGAACTACGAAGCCTCCCCCGTGAGGAAAAGAGTACGTCCCCCTACTTAATGTTCATATATTACAAACTTCACAACATAAAAGAAACAAAGGCTGCAAAACAAAGATACATGGGTTGCCACTTCGCCACGACTTCAGACAAAGTACTTCTGGAGCATCTCCGCATTCCACGTGTAGGGATTTTCTTCGCCGCTCAACCGACGCAACTTGAAGGCCGCTTCGTTCGATGTCGCGGTTGCTATGAATGGACTTTCCCACTTGTCGTGCATCTTGCCCTTCAGCTTTCCCTTCGGGATCTTGCGTAGCACCAGGTCTCCCGACCGTATGAACTTCGGTCAAATCTTCTTATTTTTCCACCTTCTAGTTTCTTTCTGGTAGGACGACAGATTTGTCCCAGCTTGCAAGCGTACCTCCTCGATGTTCTGGACCGAAGTCTTGAGGGTTTCGTCGCTGGAAGGGATGTCCCTCAAGGTTCCCAGGCACAACTCCTCGGGTAACATGGCTTCCTCGCCATAAAGCAACTTAAAAGGTGAAAACTACGTGGTTCTGGAGGTTGTGGTGTTGTGAGACCAGATCACCCTCGGCAGCTCTTCAGCCCATTTGCTCTTGGGCAAGTCAGTGATATTCCTTTTGATGCCGGTGAAAAGTATCCCATTGGCTCGTTCTACTGCCCCGTTGGACTGCGGGTGGTAAACCGAAGCGAAGCATAGCTTGGTGCCCAGATAAGCACAGAAATCCTTGAAGTCAGCGTTGTCGAACTGCTTGCCATTGTCCACGGTGACTTCGTATGGCACACCGAAGCGGCACACGATGTTCTGCCAGAAGAATTTCTGTATTGTGGCCGAAGTAATGCTTAACAGTGGCTTTGCTTTCACTCACTTGGAAAAATACTGTACTGCTACCACGGCATGAGTGTAATTTTCGGGCGCTGTTGGTAGCGGACCGATGATGTCCATCCCCCACCGGGCGAAGGGCCATACCGGGGGTATCAGCTGTATATCGTTGGAGGCAAACTTACTGTATGGCGCATGGCGCTAACATTCTGGGCACTGGCGTACGATATCATGTGCATCTGCCACGGCCGAAGGCCAGTAAAAACCTTGACGAAACGCTTTCTGCACTAGGGCTCTCGTGCCGAAGTGATGTGAGCACATGCCACTGTGGATCTCATGGAGCAGCTGCTTGCCTTCGGTTACTGATATGCACTTTAGTAGTGGGGCACACACTCCCTTTCGGTATAAGTTACCGTCAATGATGTGATAATTCCTCGCCCTGATGGCCACTCTCTTGTCAATAGCCCAATCCTCGGCCGCATAATAGCCCATGACTGCCACTACTATTCGAGCACACCAATATTCACTGTGTATGGCGTTCACGAACTTGGGGGGCGTTGCTTCGTCTGCAGCAGATCTCACTGACGTTGTTTCGTAAAACACGTCCAGGGGTAAAGGCTCAAGGAGAGCAGTTGCCTTTGCTATGGCGTCGGCTTCCTTGCTGTAGTGCCTAGGAAAACTCTTGACTGTAATGCCGAGGAAAAACTTCTCCATGCTACGCACGGCTTGCAGATACTTCATCATGTCTGGCTTCTTTGCTTTGTAGGTTTTCCCGATGTGGCCGGCTATGAGCTCGGAGTCTGTCAAGATGACGAGTCTCCTTGCTCCCACTACTCTAGCCTTCCGAAGCGCAAGCAATAACCCTCATATTCTGCCATTTTATTGGTGCAATTGTCGCAGTCTAGCCGCAGTGCGTAGCGAAGCTTGATAGCAGAGGGGGACTTGAGGACTGCTGCCGCCGCCGAACCTAAGTGACAATATGCTCCATCACATTGAACCTCCCAAACTAGCTCCGAGACTATGGGATCCCCCTTCGTGACCGAAGGCATCCAGACAGCAACAAAATCGGCCAGGACCTGAGATTTTATTGCGCTGCGCGAAACAAAGTTTATAACATGCTCTGCCAACTCTGTGGCCCACTTGCCTATTCTCCCTGTCGATTCCTTGTTTTCAAACATGTCGCGAAGAGGGAAAGCTGTGGGGACCGATATGTTATGGCTCTGGAAATAGTGCAGAAGCTTCCTCTTGGCCATCACAACTGCGTATGCCATCTTCTCCATCTCCGAGTAAAAAAGCTTCGAGCCGCTCAAGGCTTCGGAGACGTAATAGATGGGGAACTGTCTTAGAGTGTCCGCCTCCATCCGCTCTTCGACTAGAATGGCGCTGACCGCTGTGTCGGTCGCTGCAATGTACAGTAATAACTCGGCCTTCGGTGATGGCTTGGACATGACTGTTGCCTCTTCCAGATAGTTTCTCAGGTCCTCGAAGGCTTGTTGTTGCTCCACACCCCACTGGAAAATTGAGTTCGCGCGAAGCACCTTAAAGAAAGGTAGGCTTCGCTCAGCTGCCTTGGAGATGAACCGGTCCAGCGATGCTATTCTACCCGTAAGCCTTTGCGCCTCCTTTCTGTTACTTGGTGGCTGCATCCTGCGCAACGCTTCGATTTTCTAGGGATTTGCCTGTATGCCCCGTTTCGACACCATACATCCTAACAACTGCCCCTTTCGTATGCCGAAGATGCACTTCTGGGTTGAGCTTGAGGCCATTATGCCTCATATTATCGAAGGTTTCAGTCAAGTCTGCGATGTGATCTTTCTCCTTCTCGCTCATGATGATGATGTCGTCGACATAGGCTAAAGTGTGGCGCCTAACTGACTACCCAGGATCAGCTTCATCATGCGGTTGAAAGTGGGCCCAGCGTTACGAAGGCCTTCTGGCATTCTGACAAAACAGAAAACGCCGAAGGGGGTTGTGAACCCAGTCTTAGCCTCGTCCTCCCTCTGCATCCACACTTGGTGGTATCCGGAAAAACAATCCAACAGACTTAGCATTTCACAGCCGGCTGCCTGATCGATGATAATGTCGATCCTTGGGAGTGGGTAGGGATCTTTCGGGCACGCTTTGTTGATCTCTGTGAAATCGATGCACATGCGCATGTTACCATTCTTCTTTGGTACCATCACAACATTGGCCACCTGCACGGGGTACTGAACTTCTCTTATGATTCTTGCGTCAACCAATTTCTGCACTTCGGCCTCCGCGGATTTAACCCTGTCGTCTGACATTGGCCGTTGCCTCTGCAGCTTCGGTTTCACCTTCGGGTCTGTGTTCAGAGCGTGCTCTATGACCGAGCGGTGAACCCCCGTCAGGTCTGACTTGGACCATGCAAAGACACCCTAATTGTGACGAAGGAATTGCCGGAGTTTATCTTCCTCCTCTTTGCTGACCTCGGTGCCTATCATGACGGTCCTGCTTGGCACGTCTGCGCACAAAGGGATTGTCCTCGTGTCATCCACCGCTTTCATGCGCTCAGCTTCGGCTTGCTTTATCGACTGCCTTATCTGTGCCTCGGCCTTCTGTTCTGCTTCTGGCATGACTTCGCTTCCCTCATCCTCATCAATAACATGCACCTGTCTGTCGTGCACCGAAGTGTTCCGCTCGGCACGCCGAGCCTCCTCTTGGCTGTCGTACACCGAAATCACCTCCGCAGTGGTTGGTATCTTCATCAGCAGGTACCCTTGGTGAATGACTGCTGCGAACTTGTTGATGGTGTTGCGCCCTAAGATGGCATTGTACGGGTATACGAAGTCGACATCATCAAAAGTTATGACTTCCGTTCTCATGGTGGCGTCCTGCCCGAAGGTCACATTAACATCAATTTTTGCCCAGTGCCTCAATTCTTTTGTTACTGAAACCGTATAGCGGGTGCTCCGCTTTCTGTAAGTCTTCCCTTTTGAAACCCATGCCGAAAAAACACTACCAAGTTAAGATATCCGCCGAGCTGCCATTATCCACCAGAACCCTTCCAACATCGTTACCGAAGTAGTACTTCGTGTTTTTGCCTATGTTCTCCCTTATGACGAGTGGGTCATTATGGGGATAGTGTTGCAGCCGAATGTCAGCAGCTGTGAAAGTTATTGGAATGTGAGACCAGGGCAGGTGGAAATATTTTCCCGAGCAGATATGCGACACGCTTCGGTAATACTCCTGCCTCTGACGCTTCGTCGCGTGCACCGGCTCATTGGAGCCCCCCGAAATTGCGTTGATGATGTTGACCATGCCCATCATTCCCGGGTTGCTGGAATCAGGCGCTTCTTGCTTTGGTGGTGGTGGTGGTGGCTGACTGTAAGGCGTTTGATGGTGGACGAGTGGGTTCGACCACGAAGGCACAAATACCGAAGGTTGCTGCGTGTGTATGGGTGGAGGCGGTGGCAGTTGTGGCGCCGAAGGAGCGTATGGTTGCGTTGGTTGGAACACCTGCGTAGGTGCCGAAGGTTGGTAAGACTGGTGGTGGTGATACGACGGCGGTAGAGCCCTGAACTGCCCCAGCTTCTGGTACTTCATGACATGGTTCACAGCCAGGCCCGCTGCCTTCGTCTTCTTCGTAGCTTCCCACTCGATTTTCTTCTTGATTGCCGAAGGGCACTGATGGGTGTGGTGGTATGCATTAATTTCATGGAGCCAACAGAAAAATCTTTCGCACCCGCCTTGGGGTGGTGGGGGCGGCTGCGGAGGCTTCGCCCCCCTCCCGTTCTTATGCGGTCCTTTGTGCCCGCCGCCATTTCTGTTCTGATTTTGCTCGGGGGGTGCGGATACATTGTTGACTTGATGGTGCGCCTGCTTCGGCGGATGATTTTGCCATCCCTTCGGTGAGTCCCACTGACCCTGCTGCTTTTGCTTCTTGGCTGCGTTAGCTCGGTCCAACCTTCGGCGACGGCCTTTATCGGACTTGCAGTATTCTTGCATTACCTCAAACAGCTCCTGCAGGGACTTCGGTTTGATTCTATCAAGCACATCCTGGCAATTTCCTACTCTCAAACCCCCTTGTCGGGCATACACCCCGGGTACCGCAAGGAAGGAAGCAGACAGACTCCTAGTAGAATTCCCCTGTACTCCTACTAGGACTCGCTCTGTGTAATCCTACTAGGACTCCTACCTTGTAACCGACTAGGTTCCCGCCCCCTGGACTATATAAAGGAGGGCCGGGTACCTAGCCGATCATCCACAATCCCTCCGGGGAACAACACCCAAGCGCAGGGCGCAATACTACTCCAAACAGGATGTAGGGTAGCTACTCTGGCTACCCGAACCTATATAAATCTTGTGTCTTGTGTCCTCGCGCGTACCTTCGGGTTCCAGATCATGGCGATCCCCACCTTCTACCTTGCCGCGGGTACCTCCCATGGAGGTCGACAGGTTTAAACACCGACACCCCTACTATAGCGTCAATGGTGCTACTTTCCGACACCCCAGGCGCGCGCGCCGTCAGCTTCACCACTCTGTGCGTGTACTCTTGCAGCGACTCCTTATCCCCCTGGATACACATGTTGACGAGGTCATTGGAATCTAGCTCTTCGACTTGCATTCCCTTGAAACTAGATAGCAACTTGCTGCGAAGTTGAAACTATGAGGTTATGTGCCCTTTCGGTATGTTTGCATACCAATGTTGAACCTCGCCTTTGAGGGCCATCACAAGCGCCTTCGTCTTCGTTGTGGTGTCGCCACCGTTGGATTCTACTGCAGCTTCAAACTTCATAAGGAACTCTTTGGGGTCGTAATATCCATCGTACTGAGGCAGGGTGTTGGCGTTGAAACGACGAGGCCACGGCGCGCTCTCGAGCTTGACCGAGAGAGGGGACACCGGGACAATGTTGCGGAACGGGGCGTCATCTGGCGCGAAGTGCTCCGGCCCATGCCCGCGTCCTGTCGATGACCGATGTTGTGCCCTTCGGACGCATCCTTCTATTGCCGCCACTGATCCAGCTGAGCTTGCATGGCCTGCAAGGTGTGCCAGACGTGCTGCTGAGATGCCGGCGCGGCCTGCGTGGCGGCTGCTGGTGCTGGAGTGGCTGGCGTAGGGACGACTTGTTGCTGTGGCAGCGTGCCGAGATTTGACCCTGGAGCAGTGCGAGATACCTCTCAGCTTGCCTGATGTTGAAGTCGACGCCGTCTGGAGCGGCATGTGTCGGCGCCGCGCCCTGCTGCTGGGATGGCTGCGCCTGAGACGAAGACGGCCGCGCCTCCTGCTCTTGCTGGCCTGCTGCGGCCTTGCCCGCGATAAGAGCCTGTATCCTTCGTAGTGCATCGATGTCCTGCGTCGAAGCCCCCAACCCCTCGAGGTTGACTTCGAACACCCCCGAAGCGGTGTGCTCGACCTCCGGAATACTCATTCCAGCACCGGTCCCCGCCGAAGGCTGGACGACCGAAGCCGAAGGGTTGGCAGGTTCCGGCGCTAGCGGTGGAGTTGACGCCTGGGCCGTAGTGGCTTCGGCGCCTGCTGATCGCGTCCTTGCCATTCGGTCTTGGATTCTTCCACGAGGTGGGCGCCAAATTGTTGGTGGAAATCGGGCCCGAAGGTGGACGCCCATACAACAGCCCCCTGACGGTTCTGCCCTCCTCCGAAGGGGACACGACCGGAGGCCCCCTCGGAGACGAATGAAGTGCTCTACTGTTACTTCTACCTTTGCTAAGCAAGCTACTTTATATTACAACTAAGTTACTTCCGCCTCTACTACTACAACTATCTCCTTACGCTATGAAAGAAACGAAGCACTCAGAAACAAAAGCTTTGGGGTCGAATCAGAGTCTTTGGAGCTCTCTTCTCATTAATGTGTGTCTGTTCGGTTACAAGGGAACCTCTATTTATAGTAGACCCTTGGGTATGATCATATACCTTACACATTTTCCGTTCCTGATAAACGGCTTTACACGCTTCACAAGGGTATAACAGTAACTCCCCGCCTCTTACAGGCCTCCAGCGTGTCTTCGTACGACAAATCCACCTTTCCACGCGGCACCCCTTGTCTCTGCTTCGTACGACGCCCCTTTACACGTCCGACGCAGTCACGTGTCGCGGCGTCCCCCCCCCCCCCCCCCCGCAGCCAAGGCTGTCGTTCGTGTCACACCTTCGGCACCGATCCAGTCCATGACACCGCACCGATCACATCGGGCCTCCGAGGCGTCCCGCCTGATCCGCCTTCCCCCTGCACCGGAGCGTACCCGATGCATGACGCTTCTGACCCGTCCGCACCTTCGGCGCCGAAGGTCTGCATCCTTCGGGATCTCCGAGGGTGGGAACCGCGCCTGCAAAACAACACTCACATAATCCGAGCAACATCAGTGCTATCACCAAATCCTTACTGCATACTCGGTAAAAACCCTTTTTCGTCCGTGGCCCGAAATTGGCAACTAGGCCGGCCGTGGCGTAACCGCGTAACACTTCCGAATGTCATATTCCCCAACACCGCGCTTGTCCCCACCATCTCGGTCTCCGCGGAGCGGTTCGACGGGTTGCTCCGGCCGCCGCCGCTCGCGCCACGGTTGGGACTGGCAAGGGGTTTGTGTACCTAGGGGCAGCACTACGTTGGGGAGGGAATCTGTGCTGCATAAAAAGATCGACCACTGCTGCAGAGGAAGATCGACCACTGCATATAAGGGCAATTGGGCAAAGGAAGCAAGCTGGGAAGTTGAAATTGGGCAGAAGGCAGACAGATGCAAAGATAGTACAGCATACATGTGTCGCCAATTTAGGATGTATACTTGAGAATGTGATGATTGTTTTGTCAAATCCATTTAACACAACTATAAGACAGAATACACTTATGAATCCTCACAATTTTTGAAACCAGGTTTCACAAAAGGCAGATGACTTGAGTGCTACCAATTTGAGACAAAATGCTCTACTAGCTGAACATCACAAAATGCTTCCAGGACTGAACATCACAAAATGGCAAAATGCTCAATTCAGTTCATGCTTCCAGGACTGAACTCACTATGGCAAAATGCTCCATAACTGAACATCACAAAATGGCAAAAGTACTTCACCAACATATAAAACTTCCGTATGAGTATGGACGAGCCTTTCATGTTGAAGATTGCGAGAGAAATCAGATTAAAACTTATGTATAAGATTGAAGAGCAGAGCAGCTCTTCCTGCATGGACCGGGCCGCATTGTCCTCGTGGGCCAACAAGTCCACTTTATTACTCTGGCACTGCTTCTTGCCGTCCGATGCCCATCCATGGTTCCAGAGCAATCGAACGTCGCTCTGCCGCTGGGAAAGCAACGGCATCGCGTTCGGGCCTTCGGGGGCCATCGCGCCGCGTGGGGCTTTCTCCGCGTCCGCGCCGAAGCCGAACCTTTTTTCTTCCCTCCTTCCTTCCTCCCGCTTTCCCCAAATTCCCCCTGCCTCGCATCAAATTCACGGAAGCCGAAAGCTTCGCACCCAAAACCTCACGCGCCGCGGCTCGAGCACCGACGCGGGATATCGCAAAGTTTCACGTACCCGGACCGCAACAACCCACTGCGATGATACGGATTCCACGCGGCTCTGCACGTGGTGCCCACGCCGCGCGGCCGCCGACCCCGCCGTGCGCCCGTGTCCTCCTCCGCTTGATATAAACGCGGCCACCACCACCACTTTCCTCACCATCTGCAGATATTTCCCAGCCATCCTATAGCCGCCGCGTTCCGCCGATTGCCACCACCACCACCACCACGATCCAAGAAGAGATTCGAAGAGCAAGGGCAAAGGAGCCATGGCGAGCGAGCACGAGGAGCCGAAGCAGAAGCAGAGCCTGATGGACAAGGCCAAGGAGTTCGTGGCGGACAAGATCGCGCACATCCCCAAGCCGGAGGCGTCGCTGGACAGCGTCTCCTTCAAGAGCATGAGCCGCGAGTGCATCACCCTCCACAGCAACGTCAACATCACCAACCCCTACGACCACCGCCTCCCCATCTGCGAGGTCACCTACACCCTCAAGTGCGCCGGAAAGTAAGCTCCTCCCCAACTCTCGTCTCTGCTTCTCTCTCCAATTCGAATCAGAGGGTCATTTCTTTGTGGCGGCTGGCGGGTCATATGGATCAAAGCGTGGATAGCTCGAGAAAGTAATCAAACGCGTGCTCATCGATCGTCGTTGCAGGGTCGTTGCGTCCGGCACCATGCCCGACCCCGGCTGGATCGCCGCCAGCGACAGCACCAAGCTGGAGATCCCAGCCAAGGTGCCCTACGACTTCCTCATCTCGATCGTCAAGGACGTCGGCAGGGACTGGGATATCGACTACGAGCTCCAGGTGGGGCTCACCATCGACCTCCCCATCGTCGGCAACTTCACCATCCCGCTCTCCACTAGCGGCGAGTTCAAGCTCCCAACCATCAAGGACATGCTGTTCGGTGGCAGTACCACATCGGAGTCGGAGGCGAAATAACTCTGTGATTTGATCCGACGAATGTATCCTGCTATCTTGCAAATAAAGGCTGCTCCTCTGTTTCAGTTCCACGCGCTACTGCTACTGCGTTGTATCAGCTGTCAGCTTAACTGAACCTCTGTTTCTGAATGCATGCCTCATGGTTGCAATAAAGAGTTAGTAGATGCCTGAATTTCAGGTTTCTTTGGAAATTGTGATGTTCAATTTGAGGAGGAACTTTTCTTGTTGATGCGCTCGATTTAATCTTTCTGCTAGAATTGGATAGAAGAACAACGATATGCGGAGATCACAAGGTCAGGTGGTCTTATCATGCGCGCGATAGAAATATTTTCTAGATCAAGGAGTGCCTTTATTTTGTCTTTGCATGAGGCAGACACTGAACCATGTATTTTTATAAATTTAGCCATCGTCTGTAAGCAACGTGCCACCACGTACAGTATGTCCTTTTTTAAAACAACAAAGACCAAATCGGATCTAGTGCCTGTCCCCAAACATGGCATACACAAAAACATTTGATTTTTTTTGTCACGTGCTATAACATTTAGACTATACATAGCCCAACACAAAGTACTTCTCCCAGTGCAAATATGGAGCTACATACTGAGTGGTTTTCCTTAAGACCTTAACCATCGCCAAAACAATCCGGCTATGCAATATGGATGATAGCCCAATTGAATTTGCACCTTAATCCCACAGGCCGGCCTGCTAAACAAATTCTAGCCCACCCCATTCCCATCTAAGCAAGATTTAAAATAAGGAATTTCGCAGATGATTGTATACACGGGGAAACAAAATAGCTAAATGCGAATAGCCTTGTAGTCCAATGGTAGGACGGTCCAGTGGGACGCGACCCACCAGGGTTCAAATCCTGGTGCTCGCACCTTTTCCTGGATTTATCACGGGATTTTCTAGTGTTATGCGTTAAGTGGTAAGAGAGAATCTCCAAATATGACGGTGCTCGGTCCTTCAAAGGTGCTCATAGAGGTAGGTTTTGCGTACGTGTATTCATAGAGGTGAATATGCGTGCTCGTTGTGCGTCTGCGTTGTATGTGTAATTCTAAAAAAACAAAATAGCTAAATAAATGGAATGCAAAAATACAATAATAAATACATAAATTTAGAATTGATAATTGTTTTATCAATTTCCATTGAGACCGGTGTCGGGCATACTCCCCGGGTACCCATGCAAGGAAGGATAAAGACGGACTCCTACTAGAATTCCCCTGTAATCCTACTAGGACTTGTACCGTGTAATCCTACCAGGACTCCTGCCTTGTAACCGACTAGGAACCCACCCCCTGGACTATATAAAGGAGGGCCGGGGACATAGCCGGGCACCTGATGTGACAACCCGCCCAGGCGTACTATCACCTAAACCAATCCACTTTGGTCATTAAGCGATAATAAAGTATCATACTGTCGTTAGTCGTCGGGTTAACACCCGGTAAATCACTTGAATAGCAACAAGGATTGACATATATGCATTAACACTCACTCGAAGGCGAGTCCAGAGATACAACATCATTAACATCCAAATTTGTACCCCGAAGGGTTTAATTATTACAAACCGACGTTTCTGCCATAAAGAAATACTTCAGAGTTTTGAAACAGCGGAATTAAACTAACGGGAAGCAGAAACACCACGGGAGGCCATCCATGATGCCTTCAGTCGTCATCCTCCACCCACTCCAGCTCCCAGCCGGGCGGAATCTCTCCGGGCCACACATCACCGAAAGAATTACCTGGATCAACATTTTTAAGCAAGGCTGAGTATACTAATACTCAGCAAGACTTACCCGTCGGTGATAACTACTTCACCAACTCTAGACATGAAAAGCTTTTGGCTACTGAGTTTCTTTTTCTGAAAAGTAACAAGAGTATGTCCTTACTTTCAAGATTTTAGCACAAGTTCTAGTGGGTTTAATCTTTACTAAATTAGCCATCTAGTACAATCAAAGTTGTACATAACAATTAATCAAGCATAATATTCATCAACTTCCATCATTAGGGATCTCATGGCTAGTGCAGTAAGTAGTCTCAGATAACGGTGAGAGGCCGACAATCGATTGATTCAAACCTTGCAAGGTAGACCTAAACACACGGTAGGCTGCCCCCGCGAGGACAACTTCCCATGCAGTTCCCAAAAATCCTCGGGTCGTGTCGGTGTTTTAGACCGGCAACCTACTAAGGGGAGTACCCGAAGTAGATGAATGTGACTCGCCGAGATCGGTAACTCGAAGGAAGAGACACGTGGCACACAATTTAGACAGGTTCGGGCCGCGAGGTGCGTAATACCCTACGTCTTGTATGCTGCGTAGCTCTGGATTGATTGGGCACGATTACAAGATGGTGCAATAGTGCGCCGTGGGTTGCATGAGATGAGATCTGATGCTAGAGATCGGTCCCTGCCTCGCCTTATATAGTCCGGGAGGCAGGGTTACAAGTCGGAGTAGGGAGAGAATACTAGTCGAGTACGTCTAGGAGTCCTCCACACAGTGCGGAACATGTACAGCTCCCTAACCGAGTACTACTCCTGTGTAGTCCTTGTGCTCCACGCCTTCAGGTGCTGTGTAGCGCAAGACGGGTAGTCCCAGGGGCCCACCGAGTAGTCGGTCCTTGTACCCACCGAGGTAGTGGGCCCAGGGAGGTCCATACGACAAGCTCCCGAGTACTTTGTAGTCGAGAAGGATAGCTTCAAGTAGTCTTGACGGCCTTAACGAGTAGTCCTCAAGCGTCCCCGAGTGCTACAAGTCAAAAGTCCTCAAGAGTAGTCGAAGCATCCCGAGGCTGGAATGTACTCCAGCCAATGTTTGAGCAATCTTGAAGTCTTCTCGAGTAGTCCCAAGCATCCTCGAGCACTGCCTTCGAAGGTCTTCAAACTGGAGCTGATATGGAGGTGCGATTTGCAAAATCGCACTCCATATGGAGTAGCCCCCGAGCCTTAGGTTGAGCCGCAGGCTCTGACTCAGGGTCCATCTGAAGTCTTGACAAGAAAATCCCGAAAAATCCGGAGAAAAAACCGAAGGACACGTGGCACGGAGCCCCCGAGCCTTGAGTCGAGTACTTCCTCTCGAATTGAAGGGTCATCTTGAAGAATGTGTCCTGAGATGCTCTTGAGACTAGCCGCTTCCCAGGTAGTCGGGTAGAAGTAGCCGAGCCCCCGAGGTGAGGCGCGCCGACTAGTAGAATACGAAGGGTCACGCTGAGCCGCTGAGTCAGCTGCGCGTGAATTTAGCCATCCGGCCGTTGCGGAGCCAGTTAGGCTTAAATAGAAGCCGAAACCCTTAGGGGTTTTCACCCATTCGAGCTGTAACCATTCCGCTTCCATCTGTGGTAGATCTGCTTCCAGCGTACGCTGTCGCCGTAGTAGATTCAAGTGCGCCGCCACCCAAAGCTTTAGGGTAGCCCCCGAGCGGATGCGCGTGAAGACGCTCTGTTCTTGGAGAATGAAGTCGTCACCATCCAAGTCGTCGAAAGCCGGCGGGAAGAAGAGGGGCCGCGAAGAGGCCGCCGCGGCCGCCACCAGAGTAGCGCCGCCCATGTCTCCACCGCGTGCTGATCCAAGCCGCGAGTGGAAGAAATCCAAGGTGAAGACGGAGGATCTGCTGGCCCTCCCGAACAGCGGGTTCATCCGGGAGAAGGAGGTCGACAGTGGAGGGCCGCTGCTGGAGATCCATACCCAATGGAGAAGGCTGAAGATGAGATTCCAATGTTCGCGCGGTTCGTGGAGCACGGGCTTGCGCTCCCGGCCAGCGATTTCTTCAAGGGTCTCCTCGGGTACTACGGGGTCGAGTACCTGAACCTGAACCCCAACGGCATCTTCCACACCGCGGTCTTCGTGCACTTCTGCGAGGCCTTTCTTGGGATCAATCCGCACTAGATCCTTTTCCGGAAGTTCTTCCGGGTCAAGCCACAGCCAAGTGCCACCAACCCAAGGGTAGTCAGAGGAGCCGGCATCCAGCTGAGGGAAGACGCCGCGGAGCAGTATCTGGCGTATAAGCTTGTCGATTCCAACACTGACTGGAAGACAAGGTGGTTCTACATCACGAACCACCACCCTGGCCTGCCGAAGCCGAGCGGACGGCAGCCCAGGCACCGCGAGTGGTGGAACTCGGAGCCCACCATGCAAGAGGGGATCCAGCTTCCCGAGCTGCTGGAACGCATTAAGGTGCTCAGGAAAGCGGGACTGAGGGCCGAGCACGTGGCCTTCAGTTTCATGAAGCGGAGGCTGCAGCCGTTGATGGCTCGAGACACCTTGGGCTTCGAGTACACCGGCGACGATGACACGTCGCGGATGCCCGGAGGCGAGCTGGACGACAGCGACATCATCGATAGGTTGTCGCGGATCTTCAAAGATATGCCGCCGTACAAGGCGTGCCCTGTTCAAGAGTACTCCGCCGCGCGCCCGCCCAAGGAGGTGAGTAGTCGTACTCTCCTGGTCGAGTAGTCATTACTTGATGTAGACTTGCTGACGTCTTGTGCCTTGCAGCATGACTTCAAGAAGTTCATCTCCGAGCCGCAGCCGCCCCCAAGTGGGATCGAGATCCTGAAGGAGGGGAAGGCAAAGGAGAAAGAGCGGTGAGAAGTCGGTGTAGGCGATGACACCGTCATCGTGGAGGACACCTCCGACGATGATGACGACGACGACGAGACGTTGCAGGACCGTTTTCAATTGCGGTCGAGGTTTAGCCGCCCAGGCTTACCTCATGTGCCTCTGGTGCAAGACCCCCCGACTAGCCTGGAGACTAGCCTGGCTGCGCCGCCACGGAAGCCGCGCAACCCCGCCAGGAAGCGGGTGACGAAGAAGCTGAAGGTCTCAGAGACCACGCCTCAGGAGGTAAGATATCTTGACTAGAGTGGTCGAGTACCCATCGCACGAGTACCCTTGCTGATGAGTAGTCTTTCATGTTTGCAGGAGGTGCCGCCAACGGAGCCCGTCGAAGAGGGCGACGAAGGCGTGTGGGACACAGTGGGGGAGCCAGTTGGAAGTCGTAGTCCAGCCCCCACTGTGGAGGAGCTCTTGGCGCAGCTCGGAGCGCCCGGCCCCCCCTCGCTCCACGGGGGAGCACGGAACCGCACCGCCGCCGTTGAAGAGGTGGTGGCTTCAGGAGCGCGAGAGGGCACTGCGCCGGCCGCCGCTGCTGTGGAAGAGGCGGTAGCCGCAGGGGCGCAGGAGGAGACGCCCGCCGAGGGTGGACTGGTCGATATTGCCAGCATCCTTGGCGCCCCGGCCGTGACAATAGTCCGGTCGAACTTGTAAGTACTGCATCTTTGCGAGTAGCACTTGTTGTAGTAGTCGAGGTTGACTGACGACCAATTGTGTGTGCTTCTGCAGGAAATCCACGGATCTGTCCTGGGAGGGGGATGAGCCCTCTTCAGTGGTGGCGGAAGAAGTCGCGCCGCTCGCCGAGGAGTCCGCTCCCGCTTCCCAGGCGGTGCCCGAGCCACCGGCTACTGAAGCGCCGCTGCCGGAGGCCAGTGTAGTCGAAGGTAAGTACTCTTCTGAAGCTATGGAGCTCCTCGAGGAGTAGTCGTAATTGCTGATGCACTTATCTTCTCGTTGACAGGCGCTGAGGCTAAAGGCCGTGACATCCCTGCGGGGGTGCCGATGCAGAAGTCGACACCAGAGGCCCCGGAGGCTGCGGGAGGAGCCCCGTGCCTATGGAAGAAGTCGTCGAGGAGGCCGCCGTGACGGCCGGGGGAGAGGGTGTCACCACGTCGCCAGAGGTTGCTCTGGAGGTGGCTATCCGCTCCCCGGAGATCCAGGACGCAGAGCCCATCCGCTCTGCGCCGATGACGGAGGCCACCGCGAGTACTCGCGGCGGGATAGAATTGCTCGCAGATGATCTCGTTGAGCCTGCGACGGTGGCGAAGCACCTGGAGGCGATCCGCCAAGCGGAGCAGTGGATGAAGGTGTGTAGCCGTAGCTTCTGAGTAGTCAATCCTCTGTTTGTTGAGTACTCGTTTGACTTGAGTTGTCTGTGCAGGACGTTGCGGAGCGGTCCCGCGACAAGTCCAATATGCTGCAAGGCTATGGTGACGCAGTGCTCCGGGCTGAGGCGCTGGAAGAGCAGCTTGTGAAGTCGCGGAAGCACGCGACTACCATGTAGTCAAAGCTCGACGCCGCCTTCGCCAAATACCACAATGATGTCCAAGAGTTGCAGGCGAAGGGCGACGACTTGGTGCGGAAGAATAAGGGCCTCCGCAACAAGAACAAAGGTATGCCGCCGAACTTGTCGGGTGCTTGCTGGAGGTCGAGAAGTCTCTGACCCGCTGTTGCATTGCTGTGTTGCAGAGCTTGAGGGCCAGGTGGAGCAGCTGAAGTCCTCGGAGACGAGCATGAAGAACCTCTTCTACCGGGAGCAGGAAGCCCGCCAGGTACTCGAGCTCGACTACAAAGAACTTGCCTTCGAATGCGAGAAGCACATGGAGCTCCGGATTGCCTCTGACCGCGATCTCGTCAACTGCTACAAATCCTTGCAGAAGTTGAATGAAGACTGTGAGGCACTGCGAGCCCAGCTGAAGGAGCTTGAGGAAGCCGCATTGCCGATCGCAAGGCTCCTGGTGCCGCACCCGGGCGGCCCCAAGATAGCTCCACTGGTGGATCGCCTTAAGGAAGCTCCAAGCCGGCTGGCGGCCTATGTGAAGGAAATTGCGAAGGTGATTCCAAGGGGGGGTCTTGGCCTTCATGAAGTCGTATTTCCCGAAGGCCCCAGTGGAGGTAGTCGCCGGCGGGGTAGCCGCCAACTGCACTGATGAGCAGTATGCAGAGCTGCTGGAGCAGATGGCTCCCATCGCGGAGCAAGTAGCCGATAAGCTTAATCTCCAGTAGCCCTGTAATAGATAGCTAGTAGCCAGGGTTGTACAAAAAACAATTGTAATGAATTGTTTGAGTATCAATGAAAGAAAATTTCCAGCAATGAGTACTCGTGGCCGCGATCTCAGAGTGCGGAGCCCCATCGTGGAGTGGATGCGAGTAGTCGTACTCGGCGGTAGTGGTCCCATTGTAGGGAGTAGGCAGTAAAGAAGTTGATGGATGATCAAACTTTATTACTGAAGAAGTACACCTGGATGGCCAGGGCCTTAGTTACAGAGTAGTCGCTTGGACCCGGAGGCCGCTGTACCGAGCGCAGCCGGAGCGGGTAGCCGCTTGCGGCAGCGGGGATCCGTAGGTAGCCGTGTAGGCTGGATCGTAGATCCGTAGGTAGCCGTGGAGGCTGGATCTTGGAGGGTGGTCTCTCAGTAGACCGCTGCTAGAGTCCTTGATGCTCGTCGCAGCCCAGGGTCCGTAGGTAGCCGTGTAGGCTGGAGCCTGGATAGGAGAAGTCCGGAGACTGGAGCCAGGACCCGGAAGCCGCTTATGGCGGTGGGGTGTTGGTGTAGTCGGTAGACTTGAACCCCGGAGTAGTCGTGTAGACTAGGCGTAGAATCGATAGAGCTGGTCGACGTTCCACGAGTTGTTGATGTCTTCGCCTTCAAGTGTTTGTAGGCGGTAGGAGCCCGGCCCGGTCACCTTTGCAAC
Source organism: Cenchrus americanus (assembly GCA_947561735.1). Taxonomy (NCBI): domain Eukaryota; kingdom Viridiplantae; phylum Streptophyta; class Magnoliopsida; order Poales; family Poaceae; genus Cenchrus; species Cenchrus americanus. The sequence continues at coordinate 250,873,111 of OX387239.1, read as the reverse complement.
GGTGAAGGGACCTTCCCAGGGGGAACTGAGCTTGTGTAGTCCTTCCGTGTTCTGGATGCGGCGGAGGACGAGATCACCAACGTTGAAGGAGCGTTCCTTGACGTTGCGATCATGGTAGCGTCGGATACCTTCTAGGTACCTTGCTGACTGGACGAGGGCAGCGCAGTGAGCTTCTTCGAGGCTGTCGATGTCAACTCGTCTGCTGTCTTCTGAGACGCCTTCGTCATAGTGCTCCACTGCTGGCGAGTTCCACATGATGTCGGCAGGGAGGATTGCTTCGGAGTCTGTAGCCCCCAGAGTGCATTGTGTAGTTCCTTGATCCACTTGCCCCCCTTGGAGTTAGCAGCGTCGTGTAGCCGCTTTTTGAGAGCGTCGAGCACCATCCCATTGGCGCGCTCGACTTGTCCGTTGGCCCGTGGATGGGCAACTGAGACGTATCGGACGTCGATCCCGCTGTTCTCGCAGTACTCCCAGAACTGGTGGTTGTTGAAATTGGAGCCCAGGTCTGTGATGATGCGGTGGGGTAGTCCGTAGCGGTGTACGAGTTCATCCAGGAAGTCGAGTACTCTGTCAGCCTTGGGGCATGTGACCGGCTTGACCTCGATCCACTTGGTGAACTTGTCGATAGCCACCACACCCCCGTTGAATCCTCCCCGGCGCGGCTTGGCGGTGGCCCAATCATGTCGAGCCCCCAGCAAGCGAAGGGCCAGGTTGGCGGTATGGTGACTAGCTTGTAGGCTGGGACGTGTTGCTGCTTGGCGAAGTATTGACATCCTTGGCATTTCCTGACAAGTTCTTCGGCATCGCCCAGAGCTGTGGGCCAGTAGAAAGCTCGCTGGAAGGCTTTGCTGACCAGCGTTCGTGAGGACGCGTGGTTGCCGCAGACGCCCTTGTGGATCTCCTCCAAGATGTCCTTGCCTTCTTCACGAGGAACGCACTTCATGAGTACTCCGGAAGATGCGCCTCGCTTGTAAAGCCTATCTCCGACGAGGACGTAGGACTTGGCGCGGCGTATGAGCTGCTCAGCCGAGGTCTTGTCAGAGGGAACCTTCTGCTCGCTGAGGTAGTCGATGAAGGGTTGCCTCCAGTCCACGTCGATCATCATGACCTCCTGCCCAGCTGGTTGATGGGCTGGGGCAGTGGTCAGTGGCGCCGGCTCCGGAATGGATGGCGCGTGAAGCTCGTGGACGAAGACGCCCGCTGGTACTTGAGCGCGGGTGGATCCGAGCTTCGAGAGGACGTCCGCTGCAACGTTGTTGTCGCGGACGATGTGATGGAACTCGAGACCATAGAACTTGTTCTCGAGCTTGCGGACTTCTAGGCAGTAGGCGTCCATGTTGTCCTTGTTGCGGTCCCAGGACTTGTTGACTTGGTTGATGACCACTGCGGAGTCGCCGTAGACTAGTAGCCGCTTGATGCCCAATGAAGCCGCGAGGCGGAGCCCATGTAGGAGAGCTTCGTACTCGGCTTCGTTGTTTGAGACCTTCCGGAAGATCCGCGGGACGTACTTGAGTTGTTCGCCCGTTGGAGAGATCGGGGAGTACCCCCGCCCTCGCGCCCTCGAGGTTGAGTGAGCCGTCAAAGTACATCACCCAATGCTCTGGTCGCACGGTGGGAGTGGGTAGCTGGTTCTCCCGCCACTCTGCCATGAAGTCGACTAGTGACTGCGACTTGATGGCCGTGCGTGGCTTGAAGTCGATAGTGAGGGCGCCGAGTTCGACCGCCCACTTGGAGATTCTTCCAGTAGCGCCTTGGTTCCGCAGGATGTCACCGAGCGGGTAGTCGGTGACGATGGAGATCGAGTACTGCTAGAAGTAGTGTCGTAGCTTCCGCGAGGTGATGAGTACTGCGTACAGTAGCTTCTACACAGGCTGATAGCGGGCCTTGGACTCTGATAGAACCTCACTGACGAAGTAGACTGGGCGCTGGACTAGGTAGGCGTGGCCGTCTTCTTGCCGCTCGACAACGATGGCAGTACTGACCACGTGGGTAGTCGCAGCTAGGTAGAGCAGTAGCTGCTCGCCCTTGTGAGGAGCCGTGAGGATCGGTGGCTTCGATAGAAAGTCCTTGAGCTGGGCAAGGGCTTGATCCTCCTCTGGAGTCCACACAAACTTCTCTTGATGCTTGAGTAGTTTGAAGAAGGGGAGTCCCCGTTCTCCTAGCCTCGAGATGAATCTGTTCAGCGCCACCATGCACCCTGTCAGCTTCTGGACATCTTTGATGCTCGTGGGAGCTCGCATGCTGGTGATGGCGGAGATCTTCTCGGGGTTGGCTTCGATGCCGCGCTGGCTGATGATGAAGCCGAGTAGTTTGCCTGAAGGTACGCCGAAGACGCACTTGTTCGGGTTGAGCTTCCAGCGGTACTCGCGCAATGATGCGAAGGTCTCTTCAAGGTCGTCGATGAGGGTACTGGAGTTTTTGGTCTTGACGGCCACGTCATCCACGTAGGCCTCGACGTTCTTGTTGAGTTGCCTCTTGAAGCAGGCCTGGATAGCTCGTTGGTAGGTAGCGTCGGCGTTCTTCAACCCGAAGGACATGGTCGTGTAGCAGTACGCGCCAAACGGGGTGATGAACGCGGTCTTCTCCTGGTCTTCTTCCTTGATCACGATCTGTGGTACCCGGAGTAGCAGTCGAGGAAGCAGAGCAGGTCGCAGCCCGCCGTGGAGTCGATGACTTGATCAATCCGCGGCAACCCGAAGGGGTCCTTGGGGCGATGCCTTGCGGTCGGTGTAGTCGACGCTCATCCTCCACTCGTTCGAGTTCTTCTTGCGGACGAGGACGGGGTTGGCGAGCCACTCGGGATGGAAGACTTCTCTCGATGAAGCCGCCACGAGTAGTTTGGCGAGTTCCTTCTTGATGGCGTCCCGTCCGTCGTCGGCAAAGCGTCGGAGGTGTTGTCGCTTGGGGGTGGCCTTAGGATCGACGTTGAGGCGGTGCTCAATCGGCTCCCCGGGCACTCCCCGCATGTCCGTCGGCTTCCACGCGAAGATGTCGCGGTTAGCCCGAAGGAAGCCGATGAGCGCGTCTTCCTATTTGGGGTCGAGGCCTCGCCCCGATGGTGGTGGTCTTGCTGGGATCGCCTGTTCCAAGGTCGATCGTCTTGACGAGCACCTCCTCAGGTGGCTGAGGCTTGTTGGCGCTGTCAGACTTCTCTGGAATGTCGAGTTCACTTGTAGCAAGCTTCTTCGATGCAGCGTAGACCTCCATCATCGCGTTGGGTACTTGATTTGTGGAGGCGATCTCCACGGCTTCTGTGTCGCAGTCGTGGAAGATCTTCAGGTCCCCTTGGAGGGAGAGTACACCGGCTGGGCTTGGCATCTTGAGTACCAAGTAGGTGTAGTGGGGCACCGCCATGAACTTGGCGATAGCCGGTCTACCGAGGATGGCGTGGTAGGAGGTCTCGAAATCCGCGACCTCGAACTTGACGTACTCGGTACGATAGTTGTCCTGAGTTGCCTCGAAAGTAACTGGCAGGACCACTGAGCCCAGTGGAATAGCCGCGTTGCCGGGGACGATGCCGTAGAAGGGCACGTTGCTCTTGGTGAGCATATGAGTGATGTCGAGCTTCATTTTCTTCAAGGTCTTGGTGAAGAGGACGTTGAGCCCACTTCCGCCGTCGATGAGCACCTTGTTGAGTTTGGAGCCCGCCACCGTTGGCTTCTAGACGAGGGGGAACCGTCCTGGTTCAGAGAAGCTGGTCCATTGATCCGCGCGGGAGAAGGTGATGGGTACCTCCGACCACCTGAGAGGAGTCGGGACCGCTGGCTCAATGGACATCACTTCGCGACGGTAGCCTCTCGCTCCCGCCCGCCGGGCAATCCGCCGAAGAGGACGTTGACGGTCTTCTCAGGCTCCTGGAAGTCGTTGTTGTCGCCGTCCTTCTTCTTGCCCTTTTGGTCGTGAGGGTGCGGTGGCTCCGGCGTCTCCTTGAGTGCGTGCACGAGCGGTAGCACTCGGTGGTGTGGTTGCCGTTTGGATGCCACGGGCACTTCTCCTTCGACGGGTCCTTGAAACCGCCGTAGTTCTTCTTCGAGTTCCCTTTCGCAGGGCGCTGAATAGCCGCGACAGTGTTGTCTGGCTTGCGCTTGCAGTTGGGACCCGAGTAGTAGTAGTAGTTGTTGTTGTTGTTGCGACCGCCTTGGTTCGCGTTGCTGCCGCTGCCGCCGCCCTGGTTCTGCTTGGTCTTGCCACGGATGGCGTCATACTTGGCATTGGCCTTGTCTTCTTCATCCGCCCAGGACGTGATCATGTCCTTGAGGTGGGGGATGGACCTGGGGCGGCGACGACCGAAGTCTTCGAAGGTGCGGTGGTGGTAGAGGCCGTCTTGGAAGAGGTCGATGACCTCCTTGTCGGTGACGTCGACGACGGTAGCGCGCTTGTCGAAAAAGCGGCGCATGTACTTGCGAGGGTCTCGCCTTGTTCTCGCTTGATCATGGCCGGGTCCATGCGAGTACCCGATCGGCCCATGGCGCCCGCGAAGTTGCTTGTGTCCGCTCCTTCGGTGGTCCCACTTGTCGATCGAGTGCTTATCCAGCGACTCGAGCCAAGTGAGTGGTGCTTAGTCCAAGCAGAAGGGGAAGTAGAGGCACTTGGTGTCGCTTTTGCCGCCAGCGTTCTCGATGGAGAGGGCGTAGCATCTGAGCCACTGGATGGGATCCTGCTTCGCATCATACTTGGTGATCCCCAAAGGTTTGAATTTGTCGGGGAGGAGCAAGTTGCGAAGTCGAGGTGAGAAGGCGGGGAAGCCGTCGCCCTCAGCTGCGGCGGTCGACTTCTTCCGCCGTAGCTCTTCGATCTTCGGCGCGGCGTCGTAGCGACCATGCGAGGCTCCGAGGCGTGGGCGTTCGCGTGGCCTCGGCCGCCGCGGCCGCCGCCGCCTCCGGCCCTCTCGTTCGCCCCGTGATTGGAGCCGCCGCCGCCGCCGCCGCCGCCGTCGGGATCATTGCCGCCCCCCCGGCCGGAGCACGGTGAGGGACGACTTCTCGGTGTCTGTGGTCGCGCAGTGAAGGTCCGCCGGTGTTGGAGCGACGGCGGTTTGGCTCGGGCGGGAGCTCGGCTCGAGTACGGTTGGGACCGTTGTTGGCGCTGCGACTTGTGGCTTCGTTGTCGCGGGGTCTGGCTGGAGGAGGCTAGTTGACTCTGTTGTCGACCCGCATGAAGTAGGCTTCTTCAGCGAGCTTGGCGATGACCTCTCCAGCGCGTATGCCCTGAGCCTGTCGTGCGATCGCTGTGATCGACATGAGGCACTGCTCAGGGGTAGTGTGTACTCTGCTCTCGACCGCCTCGAGAGCTTCCGCAAGGTTGTGGATGGGGAAGTTGTCGCGGAGGCCGCGACGGCGTTCGTTGCGCTTTCGGTTACGTTCATGTCGAGCGTCTCTGTCCGCCGGAGTCTCGTTCGGTGGAGCATCAGCAGAGAGCTCGTCGGAGGAGATGTCTTCCAGGTACTTGTCCTGAGCGGTGCCTGAAGGCCCAGGGGTGTCGCCAGCAGCCATGAAGACTTGGCGATCGGGGGTGCCAAGGCTGGACTCAGAGGGTGCCACCTCAGTTGGTGTGCTTGAGTCAGCCCGAGCTAGGGGTGTTCCCTCCTGGAACGGTAGCGAGTCGATGTAGGCGACGTAGCGTGAGTCTCCCTTTATCAGGTCAGCGGGCTTGCGGTCTGGCCAGTAGACGTATCTTCCAGCCGGTGTGGATGCTATAACCAGCCCAGAGGCTAGCCCTGATAGGGGAAGCTCAGTGGAGTTGTCCTCGGACTCGGGCTCCTCAGGGTCCAACCCGAAGTCGAACTCGTAGTCTGGGTTCGAGTAGAACTCGGAGAGGGGGTTGGAGTCTGGAGCGCGATCGGGGGTGGCGTCGGAGTCCGAGCTGTACTCGGGTGCGGGCTCCTTGCCAGCCCGACGCGAAGTGGGAGCCCCCGTGCGGGCCCGGCTGAGGATGCGGGGGCCACGCGCGGAGCGCTTACGGGGTGAGGGGACCATCTGCGATGGCTGAGCAGCCGGCTCGCATGTGATGGCCCATGGCGACGTCGAGTTCGAGTTAGAAGCGCACTCGAGCTCGAAGTCAGCGTGGTGGTTGAAGAGCGAAATTTCGCCGAATTTGCCGGCGAGTTCGCCCGTGACGACTTCTGGAAGCGTCACGAGGCCAGTCTTCGGGTTGGGCGGCATGGTGAGGCGGCGCTGGAAGGAACCCGCGCCGTACGCGGTGCGGACCCGGCGCCGAACACGAAGGTGTCGCCGCGGTTGAAGGCGACGGTGTGCTTGAAGCGAGACGGGAGCCGTCGAGTTCGCCATGTGATCTCGGGCGAGAGCCCCTACCCGGCGCGCCGGTGTCGGTGTTTTAGACCGGCAACCTACTAAGGGGAGTACCCGAAGTAGATGAATGTGACTCGCCGAGATCGGTAACTCGAAGGAAGAGACACGTGGCACACAATTTAGACGAGGTTCGGGCCGCGAGGTGCGTAATACCCTACGTCTCGTCTTTGCGTAGCTCGGATTGATTAGGCACGATTACAAGATGGTGCAATAGTGCGCCGTGGGTTGCATGAGGTGAGATCTGATGCTAGAGATCGGTCCCTGCCCTCGCCTTATATAGTCGGGAGCGGGATTACAAGTCGGAGTAGGGAGAGAGTACTAGTCGAGTACGTCTAGGAGTCCTCCATACGGTGCGGAACATGTACAGCTCCCTAACCGAGTACTACTCCTGTGTAGTCCTTGTGCTCCACGCCTTCAGGTGCCGTGTAGCGCAAGCCGGGTAGTCCCAGGGGCCCACCGAGTAGGCGGTCCTGGTACCCACCGAGGTAGTGGGCCCAGGGAGGTCCATACGACAGGTCGGGATCGAATCTTACAGTGTTTGGTGCAGGCTATCCGGCATACCCCGCGAGGCACCCGGAGTCACCATACACCACCGGTAGCTAGCCGTGAGACGTATCCCAAGAGTAGTAAGAGTAGTGACAGTTAAATCCCTAGCCGTCTCATTAAGGTACTAGGCTTACCGGTCCCATTCCCGACAAGTGCTTAGTACGTTCAAACACTTAACCCACAATAGCCATTGGAACGGAGCCCAAATCCCATGCTCTTACCACATGAGCAATCCAATTAAGGATATATTGTGATTCCTATCTAGGAACCTATTCTCGCGAGTGAGGTCATCACCCGACTTGTAACGGTCCTATAGCTCAGCAGCTATCGACCTATCATACTAGTAAGGACAAGGTACCTAGGGATCATGCATCTAGGATTCCATTCAATTCCTGAACGTAAATGCACAATCATCCATAGATAATTGAATAACAAAATTTAAAAACTAGGTTAGATGCACAGGAGCTTGCCTTCGTCAGCTAGGTTAGCCTGGGCACCCTCGGTGTCGTCGAGTACTTCCACGTACTGCAGCGAAGCTTCTGCTCCTCCTTCCTCGGATTCCGAGGCGAGGGAGTAGTCACCGTCCGGAAGATCTACACGGAATGCAATGCAAGGTTCAGGTGATGTGACAGTTTGTTATCTTACCCAACTCGCGTTGGTCATATTCACCTTAACAAGTATCTAGATATTACATCTCTTTTAGGAAGGTTATTAATTACATGAGGGTTATTCTTTTATTGCATATTTGGAATTAATGTTTCTTTGTACTTGTTATTTCATGTGAAGGTTTACTCCTTTTCCCTCTAACAAGGGTGTGTACAAGATAATTAGTTATAATTTAATTCCTTATCATCAAAGGTGTTTTCTTAGCCTTTAATTAAGTTAGGTAATACTTCCCAAAAAGTGAAATGAATCAAAAAGGTATTTTCCCCAATTAATTGTTCTTTAATCTTTAAAAGGGCCTTAAAGATTTTTATTAAGCAATAAATCACTAAAATTTAAAGAAGTGCTTCTTAAGCATAAAAACACCTATACTGGACCATTGGGCCCACAAGCAAGGCTTGGAAGCTAGGGAATTAAATACTTTAGAAAATAACAAAGACTAGCTAGTGATTCAAATTAAATGCATACAAAAATAAATAAACATCAAACTGATCCAATCTTTCTCATGCATGCTCTCTGGTCCTAAACAAGCCTAAAGAACCAGCAAGTACACCTAGAATCTCTACTGAACTTGCTTCACAAATTTACAAAGGAAAACATGCACAAATTAAGAATAATTATTTCCGATAAACCAAAAATCATGGTTAATTCAGCAGAGGTGTGTTTTGACATCATAAGGCAGCATGCACAAATTGGGCACAAAAACATAAATATTTTTAGCTACAAAAATCATCTAGGAAGATTCTGCATAATTGGAAAACAATTTATATAATACGATTTACTTCATAACTTTGTGCAATTTTTGGCACAGGAGCTAGTCAAGACAAGACACACAACATATCCAAATTTTGGATGTAGAGGAGTTATAGCTTTTGAGTTACGGCAGATCTAGGTATTTCACAATCCTATTTTTTCATGTTAAACATATCCAGAATCAGAACTTGTGAGAATAACAAAAGTTGTAGTATTTCCCCCCATGAATCCTAAATAATTAGTTTTGCAATTTTCTGAATTTTCTACAATTTTCTACACATTTTACAAATTTCTGCAAAGCTGCAACACTATAGAAGATGGAGTTTTACACCAGGACCCCTGTAACTTTTCCAAGTCTCACACATATACCCTTAGATTGCACAAAACTCCCCGGAAAGACCTGGGGGCTTGCAATGCCACCCTTGGCCGTGGGGCGGCGTGGCTCCGGCCAATTCTGGCGAGCCGGCGGCACTCCCAGCCTAGCAAGCGGTCGGGCTCGACTAGGAGCTCACCTAGGGCGCAGGGGTGGCCGTGGTTTGCGCGGAGAATCGCCGGCCGACGGCGCGCGGCGGTGGACAGCGGTGATGGCCGCGGCGGCTCGGGGTGACGGCGAGGAGGATGCTTTGCTGGGCAACGCGCGACCCTGGGGGGTGCAATAGATCCTAGGGAAGGTGCTAAGGGCGCGGGTTGTAAAGGGAACGGCCGGAGGAGGCGGCGCTCCGGCGGCGGCGGCAATGGCGTGGCGCGGCGCGGCCGGTCGCTCGGGGCCGGGCGTGAGGGAGGAGGAGGACTCGACGCCCTTAAATACTCGCGAGCTCATGATGACGGCGAGATGACGACGAGAGATGCCTCCGTGGTACCTCGCCCTCGGCCGGCGCGCGTACGGCGGGAGCGCCCACCGTCGGACCGGCGGTTCGTGGCGGCGGTTCGTGGCGCGCACCCGACTAGTACGGCGCGGTCACGGCGGTGCGCGGGCCGGGCGGACTCCCGTGTGCCTCGAGGCACGAGCGCGTGGGGAAGGAGCACCCTCGGCGGCGTGCGGCTGGGGGCGGGGTGCGGCGTGGACGCCGAGGGCGGCCGGCGCACGGGCGCGCGCGCGCGGCGCACGGGCGGCGCGACGTCGCGGCGCAGGGCGCCTTGCCCCTTTTTATTTCGCTGGTACCTAGTTTAAATTCAAATTGCTCCAAAATTTTGAATACAACTCGACCAAAATTTGAATACGAAAGCTACAGATCTATCTACCCTCTATCACTTCCAAAAAGGCTATATGGGGTCTTTCTCCACAGATTTTGAAATAAACAGTTGCCAACTTTGAATGTCGGCCTGTTTGACTGAACAGTGGTCCTGCCTTTGCAACCAATTTTTCAAGCCTTTCCACTCAAAATTTGAAATGCCAATCTACACGAAAGTTGTGTCCCTCAACAAGATGGACAACTTTCATAAAGGTATAATTTTAAGTGTTTAGGTGAATTTTGGAGAACGCGGCAAAAGTTCCGGCAGACATCTATGGACACTAGGGTGACAAGGGGTTTGACCAAGTCTTTGACCATGGGTTGGCCCCACAAGTGTGTCTACTAGTCAAAAGGGTTCACTAGAGTAGGTTAGTGAGTTTTTCGAGGTGAGGGTCCAGGTTGACCATGATTTGACCACTGTCAGCTGGGTTGACCGGCTATTCGGGTTAATTAAAAACCTGGGGCGTCACACCTGATCTCAACCAACACCAAGCGCAGGGCGCCATACTTGATCCCAAAACACACCAAGCAGGGCGCCATACTTGATCCCAAAACAGGACGTAGGGTTTGCCACCTTGGCAGCCCGAACCTGTATAAATCTTGTGTCCCGTGTCCTTGTGCATACCTTCGAGTTCTCGGTCTCCCGATCACGATCCTCACCGCACAATCTACTACCTCGGGTACCCCTTGGTAGGTTTGCCGGTCTAAAACACCGACAGCTGGCGCGCCAGGTAGGGGTGATCATCACCACCGGGCGAATTCGAAGGACCTTCGTCAACAAGATTGTTGACGGTGAAAATCCGTCAACCTAGCCATGAGTTTACCTTCGGTGTTGGCATGAGTTTTATACCTTATCCATTGGTACTAACCCCCGTGGTATAACAAGTTCACGTGTGCATGTCGGTTTTGGAGTTTAATGTTTATGCAGGGTTTTAGTGTTGAATGCAAGACTTTCGGGATAAGTTCATTAAGCACCTCATGACAAGACCTTGAAGCCCCCGTACAAGTCATGCAATAAAGCAAACTTAACTCCAAGAAGCCGGGGACTTGATCCGAGAAGACAACGGACTCCGGGGACCCGACCGGAAAAGTCTTGAATCTTGCAAGACAAGGAGTTGAGTCCAATTCGGAGAGAAACCGACGACATGGACCTACATGCAGAAGGGGGAAACATCCAGGAAGCAAGGGAACCGACGTGGAGCGAAGGAGCCCTCGGGCTGGGCCTAAATGGGGCCCAGGCCGGCCGGCCCAGTCCGGTCGGCCCAGGCCCATTTAGGGCCCAAATGCCCCCTCCTTTGCCCTAGCCGCCAATCGGGCTATTTATAGCCCCCTGACCGAGAGCCTCAGAGAGGAGATTTCGTGATCGGCCGCCGAGGAGCAGAGAAGAGAGGGACACCATCTCGGAGAGGAGAGGGTCGAGCTAGTTGACTAGGGTTCCCCTAGCCGACGTGGGAACCTTGCACGGAAGACCACGTCGGAGTTCCCGGAGCTAGAAGCAAGATCAAGGAAGGATCCCGGTGGTGATCTTGTGTATGTATCATTGTTATAGTGGAATTATCAAGTTGAATCTTTTCCTAGCGATCAAGTGTTTCTTCGAAGATTTCGTTTTTCGATCGGCTTTGCTTATTCCAATTCTATTCTCGAGATAGATTACATCGGGTGTTCTTGTAGCCGCGGTGGCTAGAGGTACACGCCGGATCCTCCGAAAGAATCTCGACTTGTCTTTTGACTCGCCCTAAACTCCCCGCATGAATAGGGATACGTTGTGACGAACGGGGGGTCTCGAAAGGCGGATGTTTTCGGATTTGGACGGGAAACCACGATTTAAAGAGGCTTCTATTAAGATTCGATTTGCTACTTCTTCTCTTGCTTGGAACTTCAACAAAAGGCTTACCCCGATCCCTCTAGATCGGTTTATCTACCCAATCTTACTTTGTTTTCTCCGGTCTTTAGTAGATTAGATTCGTTTTGTGTCTTTTACTTAGATGCATTAGGGTTTCTTTTATCGAAGATTGAAGTTACTTGGCTTTAATAGATTAAGTTTTGCGTCACACATTTGTTCCACGGATTCGATACCTTGGGTTCACCACTCGAGGGAAGAAGGGTCCCTTGACTACGACGGGAGACTTGTACGCTTGCGAGTCACAAACGAACTTTGATACAATTATTAACCGTCAACAAAGATCAATCTACTCGTCGACTCATCGAGATCCATTGAAGCAAGTCGCCTTGCTCTTGTCAAAGCGGAATCAATTTTCCTATGCCGCGCTTCCGGTTGCTTCGGCACGTCACGCGGCTCGTCGCGCTGCTTGTCGTCGACTACTCCTCGTCGCGCGGCTCGTCCCGCGGCTCGTCGCACCGCTCGTCGTTGACTACTCTGCCTCGGGCAGGCTCGTCGTCGACTACTTCGCCTCCGCCGCGCGTCCGGGTACCTCGGCACGTTGCGCGGCCCGTCACGCGGCTCGTCGCGCCGCTCGTCGTCGACTACTCCGCCTTGCGGAGGCTCGTCGTCGACTACTTCGTCTCCGCCCGCGCGTCCGGGTACCACGGCACGTCGCGCGGCTCGTCACACGGCTCGTCCCGCCGCTCGTCATCGACTACTCCGCCTCGCGCGAGCTCGTCGTCGACTACTTCGCCTCCGCTGCGCGTCCGGGTACCTCGGCACGTCGCGCGGCTCGTCACGCCACTCGTCGCGCCGCTCGTCGTCGACTCATCGGCCTCGCGCGGGATCGTCGTCGACTACTTCGCCTCCACCGCGCGTCCCGGGTGCCTCGGCACGTCGCGCGGCTCGTCACGCGGCTCGTCGCGCCACTCGTCGTCGACTACTCCACGTCGCGCGGGCTCGTCGTCGACTACTCCGCCTCGCGTCGGCTCGTCGTCGGCTACTTCGCCTCCGCCGCACGTCCGAGTGCCTCGGCACGTCGCGCGGCTCGTCACGCGGCTCGTCGCGCCACTCGTCGTCGACTACTCCGCGTCGCGCAGGCTCGTCGTCGACTACTCCGCAACTCCGCCTCGCGCGTCTTGGTGCCTCGGCACGTCGCGCGCGCTCGTCACGCGGCTCGTCGCGCCGCTCGTCGTCGACTACTCCACCTTGCGTAGGCTCGTCATCAACTACTGCGCCTCCACCTCGCGCAGGCTCATCGTCGACAACTCCGCCGCGCGTCCTGGTGCCTTGGCACGTCGCACGGCTCGTCACGCGGCTCGTCGCACCGCTCGTCATCGACTACCCCTCCTCGCGCGGGCTCGTCATCGACTACTTCGCCCCCGCCGCGCGTCCGGGTGCCTTGGCACGTCACGCGGCTCGTCACGCGGCTCGTCGCACCGCTCATCGTCGACTACTCCGCCTCGCGCAGGCTCGTCATCGACTACTTCGCCTCCGTCGCGCGTCCTGGTGCCTCAGCACGTTGCGCGGCTCGTCACGCAGCTCGTCGTCGACTACTTCGCCTCGCGCAGGCTCGTCGTCGACTACTTCACCTACGCCGCGCGTCCGGTTGCTTCGGCACGTCGCGCGACTTATCGTGTGACTCATTGTCGACTACTTCGCCTCACGCAGGCTCGTCGTCGACTACTTTGCCTACGCCGCGCGTCCAGGTGTCTCGGCACGTCGCGCGGCTCGTCACGCGGCTCGTCGTCGACTACTTCGCCTCGCGCAGGCTCGTCCTCGACTACTTCACCTACGCCACGCGTCCGGTTGCTTCGGCACGTCGCGCGGCTTGTCGTGTGACTCATCGTCGACTACTTCGCCTCGCGCAGACTCGTCGTCGACAACTTCGCCTACGCCGCGCGTCCGGGTGCCTTGGCACGTTGCGCGTCTCGTCACGCGGCTCGTCGTCGACTACTTCGCCTCGCGCAAGCTCTTCGTCGACTACTTAGCCTACGCCGCGCGTCTGGGTGCCTCGGCACGTCGCGCGGCTCGTCTCGTCGTTGACTACTTCGCCTACGCCGCGCGTCCGGGTGCCTCGGCACGTCGCATGGCTCATCACACGGCTCGTCATCGACTACTCCGTGCGCCACGACTTCGTCTTGCGGCCACACTGGCTCTACTTCAGCCACGCCGTGCGTCGCGACAACTTGTCTCGCGACAAAACTGGCTCTACATCAACTATGCTGCGCGCCGAGGCGATGTCGTCTTTTGGTCGCATCGCGTCGACCATTCATCTCGATTAGTTTTCCAAACTAGTCAAGAACGGCAGTCACGCCCCCAACAACTAGTCGGAATCAACTCTGACTAGTCAACTTCAGCAACAACCGTCGTGGCTCCATTGCCGACCGCCACGACTTCATCAATAGTCTGTCCAGGCATCAACAGCTAAGTCATTTATTCAAATGATTATTGTTTCCTTTTCTTGGCTTATTCTCCTCAGTATGTAGGACTACTTGCCGACTACTCCTTCGTGTACGCTCCTCGGCGTGTTTTCACCGGAGCTACACTCTGCTGACTACTCTTGGGGTATATCAATCAAGTCACCACGAGCCTACTTCATCAACTCGGGGGCTATCCCAAGAAGGCAGCTTCTAAAGTCCGCTACGCGCGGCAATATAAAGTCGACTTCTAAAGTCGCATTCTAAAGTCCGCTCCGTGCTGCAACTTAAAGTTGACTCCGGTCGCATCTTCGCCTGCTTCGGTGGCATACTACGTGTGTAAGCTTCGATGGAACCTAGCTGTAAGTGGCCCTCGTGTCCTGGCAACGATGGTTCCTAGCTGCATGTGGTCTTCACACTCTGTACCTTGGGTCTGAAATCCATGGCCCAGGTACACAAGTCGACTCCGGTCGCATTTTCGCCTGCTTCGGTGACATACTACGTGTGTAAGCTTCGATGGAACCTAGCTGTAAGTGCCCCTCGCGTCCTGACAACGATGATTCCTAGCTGCATGTGGTCTTCACACTCTGTGCCTTGGGTCTGAAATCCATGGCCCAGGTACACAAGTCGACTACGGTCGCAACCTTCAAGTCCACTACAGTGGCAACCATACCTTGGGTTTGAAATCCATGGCCCAGATACACAAGTCGACTTCGGTCGCACCTTTAAGCCCACTCTGGCGGCAATCGCACCTTGGGTCTGAAATCCATGACTCAGGTAATCAAGCCCACTCCGGTGGCACAAGTCGATGCTAACGGTCGCACCCAAGCCCACTCCGGTGGCACAAGTCGACTTCAACAGTCGCAATCTTAAGCCCGCTCCAGCGGCAAAACTATTCGTTTTCTCTGATTTTTCATTCGCTTTGGATTTCCGGAAAGTGTTTTTCTTTTTTGCATCTTAAGTCCACCCCGTGTGGCACAAAGTCGACTACTATAGTCGCATCTAAAGTCCGTTTCACACGGCAATCTAAAGTCGACTTCTTCAGTCGCATTCCAAAGTCCGCTTCGCATGGCAACTAAAGTTGACTTCGGTTTTCAAGTCGCATTCTAAAGTCCGCTCTGTCGGCATCTAAAGTCAACTTCGGTCGCATCTAAAGTCCGCTCTGACGGCACGACTACCTCTCAAGCTCCACAGCTCTACGCCAAACTACTACTCGGAAGCTCTCCAGCTCGAGGGCTGCACTCAAATTACTACTTGAGGATAACTCTAGCAGACGTTGTTCGCTCTCAAGTTCGGGGGCTTCGCACCAACAACTACTCAATGTGGCTCATACAGCTCTTTTATCTCGGGGGCTACACGCTGCAAGAGTACTCGGATGATGGCTTTGGCAAACACTGAAGACCCTTGGATTGATTACCTAATCATTTCAAGGCTCGGGGGCTGCTATGCTACACCCATCATTCAATTTTTTCAAGACAAGATTCGGAATTAAGATTGACCCTCAGCTAGAGTCTGCAACTCAACCTAAGGCTCGGGGGCTACTACATATGGAGTGCGATTTTGCAATCGCACTCTCATATAATCTCGACTTCAAGACAGATGAGCTGGACCACCTTCCAGCCTTGTGGCAGTTCAAGTACTATTGAAGACTTCTCCAAGCAGTACTCGAGGACGCTCAAGAACTACTCGCAGAGGCTTCAAGACTACTCGAACTACTACACTCGACTACAATGTGCTCGGGGGCTTGTCGGGCATACTCCCCGGGTACCCATGCAAGGAAGGATGAAGACAGACTCTGTCGTATGGACCTCCCTGGGCCCACTACCTCGGTGGGTACCAGGACCGACTACTCGGTGGGCCCCTGGGACTACCCGGCTTGCGCTACATGGCATCTGATGGCGTGGAGCACAAGGACTACAAAGGAGTAGTACTCGGTTAGGGAGCTGTACATGTTCCGCACTGTATGGAGGACTCCTAGACGTACTCGACTAGTACTCTCTCCCTACTCCGACTTGTAACCCTGCCTCCCGGACTATATAAGGCGAGGCAGGGACCGATCTCTAGGATCACCTCATCACAACACATCTCATACAACTCACGGCGCACCATTGCACCATCTTGTAATCGTGCCCAATCAATCCAGAGCTACGCAGCATACAGGACGTAGGGTATTACGCACCTCGTGGCCCGAACCTGTCTAAATTGTGTGCCACATGTCTCTTCCTTCGAGTTACCGATCTCGGCGAGGCCACATTCATCTACTTTGGGTACTCCCCTTAGTAGGTTGCCGGTCTAAAACACCGACAGCTGGCGCGCCAGGTAGGGGATCTCGCCCAAGATCACATGGCGAACTCGACGGCTCCCGTCTACTTCAAGCCAACCGTCGCATTCAATCGCGGCGACACCTTCGTGTTCGGTGCCTGGGTCTGCACTGCGGACGGCGCGGGTTCCTTCCAGCGCCGCCTCACCATGCCGCCCAACCCGAAGACCAGCTTCGTGACACTTTCTGAAGTCGTCACAGGCGAACTCGCCGGCAAGTTCGGCGAAATTTCGCTCTTCAACCACCATGCTGACTTCGAGCTCGAGTCCGCTTCCAACTCGAACTCGACGTCTCCATGGGCCATCGCTTGCGAGTCGGCTGCTCAGCCATCGCAGGCGGTCCCCTCGTCTCGTGAGCACTCCGCGCGTGGCCCCCGCATCCTCAGCCGGGCCCGCACAGGGGCTCCCTCTTCGCGCCGGGCCGGGAAGGAACCCGTACCCGAGTACAACTCGGACTCCGACACCGCCCACGGCCACGCCTCGGACTCCAACCCTCTCTCCGAGTTCTACTCGAGCCCCGATTACGAGTTCGACTTCGGGTCGGACCCTGAGGAGCCCGAGTCTGAGGACAACTCCTCTGAGTTTCCCTTGTCAGGGCCGGCTTCTGGGCTGGTTATGACATCTACACCGGCCGGGAGATTCGTCTACTGGCCAGACTGCAAGCCCGCTGACCTGATAGGAGGAGACTCACGCTACGTCGCCTACATCGACTCTCTTTCGTTCCAGGAGGGAACACCACTGGCCCAGGCTGACTCGAACACACCAACTGAGGTGGCACCTTCTGAGCCCAGCCTTGGCACCCCTGATCGCCAAGTCTTCATGGCTACTGGCGACGCCCCAGGACCTTCAGGGACAGCTACCCAAGACAGGTACCTGGAAGACATCTCCTTCGACGAGCTCTCTGCTGATGCTCCACCAAACGAGAACCCCGTAGATAGAGACGCTCGACGCGAGCGTAACCGGAAGCGCAGCGAACGTCGCCGACGCCTCCGCGACAACTTCCCCGCCCGCAACCTTGCGGAAGCTCTCGAGGTGGTCGAGAGCAGGGTACACACCACTCCTGAGCAATGCCTCATGTAGATCACAGCGATCGCACGCCAAGCTCAGGGCATACGCGCCGGAGAGGTCATCGCCAAGCTAGATGAAGATGCCTACTTCATGCGAGTTGACAACAGGGTCAACCAACCTCTCCCCGCCAGGCACCGCGACAACGAGGCTACAAGTTGCAGCGCCGGCAACGGTCCCAACCGTACTCGAGCTGAGCACCCAGCCGAACCCAGCCGCATCCGCTCCAACGCCGGCGGACGCCCATAGCGTGACAACAGCAACCGCGAGGTCGTCCCCCACCGCGCTTCGGCCGGCGGCGGCGGCGGCCGACGGCGGAAGCTCCAACCATGGAGCCAACGAAGAGCCGGCGGCGGCGGCGGCGGTCCACGGCGGCCGAGGCCACGCGAACAGCCACGCCTCTGGCGCCTCACAGGGCGGGTACGATGCCCGCCAGAAGATTGAGGAGCTGCGGCGGAAGAAGTCGGCCACCGCAGGCGATGGCGACGGCTTCCCTGCCTTCTCACCTCAACTTCGCAACTTGCTCCTCCCCGACAAGTTCAAGCCTTTGGGGATCACCAAGTACGATGCGAAGCAAGATCCCATCCAGTGGCTCAGGTGCTACGCCCTCTCCATCGAGAACGCTGGCGGCAACAGCGACACAAAGTGCCTCTACTTCCCCTTCTCCCTGGACCAGGCTCCACTCACATGGCTCGAGTCACTGGACAAGCACTCGATCGACTAGTGGGACCAGCTGAAAGAGCAGTTCACCAGTAACTTCGCGGGCGCCATGGGCCGATCGGGTACTCGCATGGACCTGGCCATGATCAAGCAGGAACAAGGTGAGACCCTCCGCAAGTAGATGCGCCGCTTTTTCGACAAGCGTGCTACCGTCGTCGACGTCACTGACAAGGAGGTCATCGACCTCTTCCAAGATGGTCTCTATCACCGCCGCACCTTCGAAGACTTCGGTCGTCATCGCCCCAGGTCCATCCCCCACCTCAAGGACATGATCACGTCCTGGGCGGATGAAGAAGACAAGGCCAATGCCAAATACGACGCCATCCGTGGCAAGACCAAGCAGAACCAGGGCGGTGGCAGCGGCAGCAACGCGAACCAAGGCGGCCGCAACAACAACAACTACTCAGGTCCCAACCGCAAGCGCAAGCCAGACAACACTGTCGCGGCTATCCAGCGCCCTGCGAAAGGGAACCCGAAGAAGAACTCTGGCGGTTTCAAAGACCTGCTGAAGGAGAAGTGCTCGTGGCATCCAAACGACAACCACACCACCGAGCAGTGCTACCAACTCAGGCATGCACTGAAGGATACGCCAGAGCCATCGCACCTTCATGACCGGAAGGGCAAGAAGAAGGACGGCGACAACAACGACTTCCAGGAGCCTGACAAGACCGTCAACGTCCTCTTCGGCGGATTGCCCAGCAGGCGGGAGCATAAGGCTACCCGTCGTGAAGTCATGTCCATTGAGCCAGCGGTCCCGACCCCCTCAGGTGGTCGGAGGTACCCATCACCTTCTCCCGCGCGGATCAATGGACCAGCTTCTCTGAACCAGGACGGTTCCCCCTCGTCTGAAGCCAGTGGTCGCGGGCTCCAAAATCAACAAGGTGCTCATCGACGGTGGAAGCGGGCTCAACGTCCTCTTCACCAAGACCTTGAAGAAAATGAAGCTCGACATCACTCACATGCTCACCAAGAGCAACACGCCTTTCTACGGCATCGTCCCCGGCAACGCGGCTATCCCACTGGGCCCAGTGATCCTGCGAGTTACCTTCGGGGAATCCCGAGAAAACTACCGTACCGAGTACGTCAAGTTCGAGGTCGCGGACTTCGAGACTTCCTACCATGCCATCCTCGGCAGACCAGCCATCGCCAAGTTCATGGCGGTGCCTCACTACACCTACTTGGTACTCAAGATGCCAAGCCCAGCGGGTGTACTCTCTCTCCAAGGGTACTTGAAGATCTCCCACGACTGCGACACAGAAGCCATGGAGATCGCCTCCACAAATCAAGTACCCAATGCCATGATGGAGGTCTACGCCGCGTCGAAGAAGCTTGCTACAAGTGAACTCGACATCCCAGAGAAGTCTGACAGCGCCAACAAGCCTCAGCCACCTGAGGAGGCATTCGTCAAGACAATCGACCTCGGAACAGGCGATCCAAGCAAGACCACCACCATCGGGGCCGGCCTCGACCCCAAATAGGAAGACGCGCTCATCAGCTTCCTTCGGGCTAACCGCGACATCTTCGCGTGGAAGCCAGCGGACATGCCAGGAGTGCCCAGGGAGCTGATTGAGCACTGCCTCAACGTCGATCCTAAGGCCACCCCCAAGCGACAACACCTCCGACGCTTTGTCGACGACAGACGGGACGCCATCAAGAAGGAACTCGCCAAACTACTCGCGGCTGGCTTCATCAGAGAAGTCTTCCATCCTGAGTGGCTTGCCAATCCTGTCCTCATCCGCAAGAAGAACTCGAACGAGTGGAGGATGTGCGTCGACTACACCAACCTCAACAAGCACTGCCCCAAGGACCCCTTCGGGTTGCCGTGGATTGATCAAGTCATCGACTCCACGGCGGCCGCGACCGCTCTCGCTTCCTTGACTGCTACTCCGGGTACCACCAGATCGCGATCAAGGAAGAAGACCAGGAGAAGACCGCGTTAATCACCCTGTTTGGCGCGTACTGCTACACGACCATGTCCTTCGGGCTGAAGAACGCCGGTGCAACGTATCAACGAGCTATCCAGGCCTGCTTCAAGAGGCAACTCAACAAAAACGTCGAGGCCTACGTGGATGACGTGGTCGTCAAGACCAGAGACTCCAGTACCCTCATCGGCGACCTTGAAGAGACTTTCGCATCCCTGCGCGAGTACCGCTGGAAGCTCAACCCGAACAAGTGCGTCTTTGGCGTACCTTCGGGCAAACTACTCGGCTTCATCATCATCCAGCGCGGCATCGAAGCCAACCCCGAGAAGATCTCCGCCATCACCAGCATGAAAGCTCCCACGAGCATCAAAGATGTCCAGAAGCTGACCGGGTGCATGGCGGCACTGAACAGATTCATCTCGAAGCTTGGAGAGCGGGGCCTACCCTTCTTCAAACTACTCAAGCACCAGGAGAAGTTCGTGTGGACTCCAGAGGCAGATCAAGCCCTTGCCCAGCTCAAGGACTTCCTGTCGAAGCCACCGGTCCTCACGGCTCCCCGCAAAGGCGAGCAGCTACTGCTCTACCTCGCTGCGACTACTCACGTGGTCAGTACTGCCATCGTCGTTGAGCGGCAGGAAGACGGCCACACCTACCCAGTCCAGCGCCCAGTCTACTTCGTCAGCGAGGTTCTATCTGAGTCAAAGGCACGCTATCAGCCCGTGCAGAAGCTCTTGTACGCAGTACTCATCACCTCGCGGAAGCTACGACACTACTTTCAGCAGTACTCAATATCCGTCGTCACCGACTACCGCTCGGCGACATCTTGCGGAACCAAGATGCTACTGGAAGAATCTCCAAATGGGCAGTCGAGCTCGGCGCCCTCACCATCGACTTCAAGCCACGCACATCCATCAAGTCGCAGGCTCTAGTCGACTTCATGGCAGAGTGGCGGGAGAACCAGCTACCTACTCCAACCGTGCGACCAGAGCATTGGGTGATGTACTTCGACGGCTCACTCAACCTCGAGGGCGCGGTGCGGGGGTACTCCCGATCTCTCCAACGGGCGAACAACTCAAGTACATCCTGCGGATCTTCCGGAAGGTCTCAAACAACGAAGCCGAGTACGAAGCTCTCCTACACGGGCTCCGCCTCGCGGCTTCACTGGGCATCAAGCGGCTACTAGTCTATGGCGACTCCGCAGTGGTCATCAACCAAGTCAACAAGTCCTGGGACCGCAACAAGGAGAACATGGACGCCTACTGCCTAGAAGTCCACAAGCTCGAGAACAAGTTCTACGGTCTCGAGTTCCATCACATCGTCCGCGACAACAACGTTGCAGCGGACATGCTCTCGAAGCTTGGATCCACCCGCGCTCAAGTACCAGCAGGTGTATTCGTTCACGAGCTTCACGCGCCATCCATCCCGGAGCCGGCGCCACCGACCACTGTCCCAGCCAACCCACCGGCCGGACAGGAGGTCATGATGATCGACGTGGACTGGAGGCAACCCTTCATCGACTACCTCAGTGAGCAGAAGGTTCCCTCAGACAAGAACGCGGCCGAGCAGCTCGTCCGCCGCGCCAAGTCTTACGTCCTCGTCGAAGACAAGCTTTACAAGTGGGGCGCATCCTCTGGAGTACTCATGAAGTGCATCCCTCGGCAAGAAGGCAAGGACATCTTGGAGGAGATCCACAAGGGCGTCTGCGGCAACCACGCGTCCTCCCGCACGCTGGTCAGCAAGGCCTTTCGACGAGCTTTCTACTGGCCCACTGCCCTGGGTGACGCTGAAGAACTCGTCAAGCGATGCCAAGGATGCCAGTACTTCGCCAAGCAGCAACATGTCCCAGCCTACAAACTAGTCACCATACCGCCAGCCTGGGCTTTGCCTGCTGGGGGCTCGACATGATTGGGCCACTGCCAACTGCGCCAGGTGGTTTCAACAGAGTACTGGTGGCCATCGACAAGTTCACCAAGTGGATCGAGGTCAAGCCGGTCACATGCCCTAAGGCTGACAGAGTACTCGACTTCTTGGATGAACTCGTGCACCGCTACGGACTACCCCACCGCATCATTACAGACCTGGGTTCCAACTTCAACAACCACCAGTTCTGGGAGTACTGTGAAAACAGCGGGATCGACGTCCGATATGTCTCAGTTGCCACCCTCGGGCCAACAGACAAGTCGAGCGCGCCAACGGGATGGTGCTCGACGCTCTCAAGAAGCGGCTACACGACGCTGCTAACTCCAAAGGAGGCAAGTGGATCAAGGAACTACCCAACGCACTCTGGGGGCTACGGACTCAGCCATCCAAGCCAACGGGGCAATCTCCTTACTTCCTGGTCTACGGCTCCGAAGCAATCCTCCCTGCTGACGTCATATGGAACTCACCAGCAGTAGAACACTACGACGAAGGCGTCTCTGAAGACAGCAGACGAGTTGACATCGACAGCCTCGAAGAAGCTCGCTGCGCTGCCCTCGTCCAATCAGCAAGGTACCTGGAGGGTATCCGACGCTATCATGATCGCAACGTCAAGGAACGCTACTTCAACGTTGGTGATCTCGTCCTCCGTCGCATCCAGAACACGGAAGGACTACACAAGCTCAGTTCCCCCTGGGAAGGTCCCTTCACCGTGGCAAAGGTGACCGGGCCGGGCTCCTACCGCCTTCAGACACTTGAAGGCGAAGACATCAACAACTCGTGGAACGTCGACCAGCTCTGTCGATTCTACGCCTAGTCTACATGACTACTCCGGGTTTCAAGTCTACACGACTACACCAACACCCCTCTGCCGTAAGCGGCCTCCGGGCCCTGGCTCCAGTCTCCGGACTTCTCTTATCCAGGATCCAGCCCGCGCGGCTACCTACGGATCCTGGGCTGCGACGAGCGTCAAGGACTCTAGCAGCGGTCTACCAAGAGACCACACTCCAAGATCCAGCCTGCACGGTTACCTACGGATCTATTATCCAGCCTACACGGCTACTTACGGATCTACTGCTGTAAGTGGCTACTCGCCCTAGCACCACTCAGCTGTAAGCGGCCTCCGGGTCCAGGCGACTACTCTCTAACTACGGCCCGGGCCACCCAGGTGTACTTCTTCAGTAATAAAGTTTGATCGTTCATCAACTTCTTTACTGCCTACTCCCTTCAACGGGACCACTACTGCCGAGTACGACTACTCGCATCCACTCCACGATGGGGGCTCCGCACTCTGAGATCGCGACTACGAGTACTCATTGCTGGAAATTTTCTTTCATTGATACTTAAGCAATTCATTACAATTGTTTTTGTACAACCTTTGGCTACTAGCTACCTATTACAGGGCTACTGGAGATTAAGCTTCTCAGCTACTTGCTCCGCGATGGGAGCCATCTGCTCCAGCAGCTCCGAGTACTGCTCGTCAGTGCAGTTGGCGGCTACCCCGCCAACGACTACTTCCACTGGGGCCTTCGGGAAGTAAGACTTCATGAAGGCCAAGACCTGCTTTGGGATCGACCTCGACATATGCTTCACATAAGCCGCCAGCCGGCTCGGGGCTTCCTTGAGGCGATCCACCAGTGGAGCAATCTTGGGGCCGCCCGGGTGCGGCACCAGGAGCCTTGCGATCGGCAGCGCGGCTTCCTCAAGCTCCTTCAGTTGGGCCCGCAGTGCCTCACAATCTTCATTCAACTTCTGCAAGGATTTGTAGCAGTTGACGAGATCGCGGTCAGATGCAATCCGAATCTCCATGTGCTTCTCGCACTCAAAGGCACGCTCTTTGTAGTCGAGCTCGAGTACCTGGCGGGCTTCCTGCTCCCGGTAGAAGAGGTTCTTCATGCTCGTCTCCGAGGACTTCAACTGTTCCACCCGGTTCTCAAGCTCTGCAACACAACAACAGTGCAGCGGGTCAGACTACTTCTCGCCTCCAGCGACTACCCAACAAGTCAAGCGGCGTACCTTTGTTCTTGTTGCGGAGCGTCTTGTTCCTCCGCACCAAGTCGTCGCTCTTTGCCTGCATGTCCTGGACATCATTGTGGTACTTGGCAAAGGCGGCGTCGAGCTTCGCCTGCATGGCGGCCGCGTGCTTCCGCGACTCCAAGAGCTGCTTCTCCAACGCTTCAGCTCGGAGCACCGTGTCGCCGAAGCCTTGCAGCATGTTGGACTTCCCGCGGGACCTCTCAGCGACGTCCTGCACAGACAACAAACGTCAACGAGTACTCAACAACAATGGATTGACTACTCAGAAGCTAAGGTTACTTACCTTCATCCACTGCTCGGCCTGGCGGATCGCCTCCAGGTGCTTAGCCACCATCGCCGGCTCGACAAGATCGTCCGCGAGCAGCTCTATTCCGCCGCGACTACTCGCGGTGGCCTCCGTCATCGGCGCAGAGCGGATAGGCTCTGCGTCCTGGATCTCCGGGGAGCGGATAGCCACCTCCAGAGCGACCTCTGGCGACGTGGTGACCCCCTCTCCCCCGACTGCCACGACGACCTCCTCGACGACTTCTTCCATAGGCTCGGGGGCTCCTCCCGCAGCCTCCGGACCTCCCGGTGTCGACTTCGCCGGCACCCCCGCAGGGATGTCACTACCTTCAGCCACAGCACCTGTCAAAGAAAAGACAAGTGCATCAGCGACTACGACTACTCCTCGAGGAGCTCCACAGCTTCAGAAGAGTACTCACCTTCGACTATGCTGGCCTCCGGCAACGGCGCTTCGGTAGCCGGCGGCTCGGGCACCGCCTGGGAAGCGGGAGCGGACTCCTCGGCGGGCGGCGCGACTTCTTCCGCCACCGATGAAGAGGGTTCATCTCCCTCCCAGGACAGATCCGTGGATTTCCTGCAGAAGCACACACAATTGGTCATCAGTCAACCTCGACTACTACAACAAGTACTACACGGGAAGATGCGGTACTTACAAGTTCGACCGGACTATTGTCACGGCCGGGACACCGAGGATGCTGGCAATGTCGACCAGTCCACCCTCGGCGGGCGCCTCCTCCTGCGCCCCTGCGGCTACCGCCTCCTCTCGCAAAGAACGGCGGCGGCGGCGCGGTGCCCTCCTCGCGCTCCCCGTAGTCACCACCTCTTCAACGGCGGTGGCTACGGGCTCCGTGCTCCCCCCGTGGAGCGAGGGGCCGGCGCTCCAAGCGCGCCAAGAGCTCCTCGACGGTGGGGGGCCGGACTACGACTTCCGGCTGGCTCCCCCACTGTGTCCCATACGCCTTCGTCGCCCTCCTCGACGGGCTCCGCTGGCGGCACCTCCTGCATACAAGGAAGACTACTCATCAGCAAGGGTACTCGTGCGATGGGTACTCGACTACTCTAGTCAAGACATCTTACCTCCTGAGGCATGGTCTCTGAGAGTACCCATCGACGGCCTTCGACGACTTGGACAGTAACGGCTTCATTCTCCAAGTGCAGGGCGTCTTCACGTGCATCCGCTCGGGGGCTACCCTAAAAGATTTGAGTGGCGGCGCACTCGGATCTACTACGGCGGCAGCGTGCGCTGGGAGTGGATCTACTTCAGATGGAATCAAAATGACTGCAGCTCGGATGGGTGAAAAACCCTAAGGGTTTTGGCTTCTATTTATAAGTCAAACCGGCTCCGCAACGGCCGGCTGGATAAGTCCACGCGCAGCTGACTCAGCGGCTAAGTGTGACTCTTCGTATTCTACTAGTCGACACGCCTCACCTCGGGGGCTCGGCTACTTCTACTCGATTACCTGGGCAGCGGCAAGGCTCAGGAGCGTCTCAGGACACATTCTTCAGGATGACCCTTCAATTCGATAGGAAGTACTCGACTCAAGGCTCGGGGGCTCCGTGCCATGTGTCCTTCGGTTTTTTCTCTCCGGATTTTTCAGGATTTTCTTGCCAAGACTTCAGATGGACCCTCGGCCGGGAGCTCCGCGGCTCAACCTAAGGCTCGGGGGCTACTCCATATGGAGTGCGATTTTGCAATCGCACCTCCATATCGGCTCCGGCTTCAAGACGAGATGGGCATTTTTTGAAGACCTTCGAAGGCAGCACTCAAGGACGCTTGGGACTACTCGAGAAGACTTCAGGATTGCTCAAACATCAGCTGGAGTACATTCCAGCCTCGGGATGCTTCGACTACTCTTGAGGACTTTTGACTTGTAGTACTCGGGGACGCTTGAGGACTACTCGTTAAGGCCATCAAGACTACTTGAAGCTATCCTTCTCGACTACAAAGTACTCGGGGGCTTGTCGTATGGACCTCCCTGGGCCCACTACCTCGGTGGGTACCAGGACCGACTACTCGGTGGGCCCCTGGGACTACCCGGCTTGCGCTACATGGCATCTGATGGCGTGGAGCACAAGGACTACAAAGGAGTAGTACTCGGTTAGGGAGCTGTACATGTTCCGCACTGTATGGAGGACTCCTAGACGTACTCGACTAGTACTCTCTCCCTACTCCGACTTGTAACCCTGCCTCCCGGACTATATAAGGCGAGGCAGGGACCGATCTCTAGGATCACCTCATCACAACACATCTCATACAACTCACGGCGCACCATTGCACCATCTTGTAATCGTGCCCAATCAATCCAGAGCTACGCAGCATACAGGACGTAGGGTATTACGCACCTCGCGGCCCGAACCTGTCTAAATTGTGTGCCACGTGTCTCTTCCTTCGAGTTACCGATCTCGGCGAGGCCACATTCATCTACTTCGGGTACTCCCCTTAGTAGGTTGCCGGTCTAAAACACCGACAGACTCCTACTAGAATTCCCCTGTAATCCTTCTAGTACTTGTACCGTGTAATCCTACCAGGACTCCTGCCTTGTAACCGATTAAGAACCCGCCCCCTGGACTATATAAAGGAGGGCCGGGTACCTAGCCGGGCACCTGATCTCAACCAACACCAAGCGCAGGGCGCCATACTTGATCCCAAAACAGGACGTAGGGTTCGCCACCTTGGCGACCCGAACCTGTATAAATCTTGTGTCCCGTGTCCTTGTGCATACCTTCGAGTTCTCGATCTCCTGATCACGATCCTCACCGCACAATCTACTACCTCGAGTACCCCCTTGGTAGGTTTGCCGGTCTAAAACACCGACAACCGGGAAGCGTATTATTACCTACCTACCTAAAGAACCCACGTACGGTATAATATTACTCCCTTCATCCTAAATTAATTATAGGTCATTTTAACTTTATTAGATTCATACTTTTGCACTAGTAATATATACATTATGCATCTAGATATTTCAAAACAATACTAGTTAATAACCAAAAATTGAAATCAAACTTAAAATTAGCACGCATATTGATGATGACAAAGAAAACGATTTACATAAAAAAATGCTAGTTCTTATGAGCAATGCAATGCAAAGAGCAAAAGCTCAAATTTAAAAAAAGCTTTAACAATAAAAAGTACCTTTATTCTAATTAAATTTTGCAGGAAGGAGATATATAGAAGATCCATGGCATTTCAGACATGCATCCAAGTGGCGTCATATTAATTAGGAACAGGCCGTGATGCGCGAGGTTTTTTGCTTAAGATGTCGTCATATCCATGCCATGATCAACCCCCGTGATAAAGAATATTCAACATATATAAGCCGTCGTGCGTGTATAGATATTCTTTCAACGAGCGAGTGTGGTAGCAAATTTAACACGGTCAAATGTACGCGGCACACTTTTTCGTCTAGTTGCATCGCATCACCGAAGAAGCGAACCTCTCTGAATCGACGAAGAAAGAATCAAAGGGACAGCTTGACAGTTTGCAGTCAATAATCAGTTGCCCGGCCTGTTCCCAACTACAGCGACACCCGGCGTCCAAGAACACCGTCGTCGTCGTCCCCGAAGAACCGATCGAAGCCGTCGTCCCCAAACGGCCCCATGAAATCGTCCAGGTCCAACGACGGATAGTCGCCCACGTCCAGCGCCATGTCCGCCTGCTGCCACGGCTCGTTCTCGTCGTCCGCCGTCTCCGCGCCGCCGCCGCCGCCGCCGCCTCCGTCCACGGTCATGGAGGACGCGTCGTCCGACGCGCCGTGGGACGCCTCCTGGTGGCCGCCGTCGTCGTCGTCGGGGGACGCCGCCGTCCTGCTGTGCCGGGTGGTGCCGGCGAGTGCGTTGAGCATCGTCGGCACGGCGTGGCAGTGCTCGGCGATGTAGGTGACGACGAGCACCCCGGGCTTGGCCGGGCTGCGCTCCACCAGCTTCCGCGCCATGCACGCCTTGAGGCTGCTGCACTTGTAGTACCCCCTGGTATGAAGAACACAAGATTGAAACTGAGTCGCGAATTTTCAGAACGCGAGAGAGGTCGTACATGCATGAGATCGATCGATCACGTGCCGTGGATACGGCGAGCCCTTGATGGGTTTCTGGCCGTACTTGCGCCATGCCCACAGGTCCGTGGACACGCCGCCGTCGGCCACCGGCACCTCGCACACCACTTTCTTCAGCTGGCTCTTCTTGCTGTACCAAATTAAAGCAATGTTTGCGTTAGGTCAGTTTGCATCGATCGGTTCGTCATGCAAATACACTTTTGAAATAGTGCATGGAAGTAATTGGCATTAGCATCGCTTCATCAATCATCATGCAAGCAAATCAGTAGATACGTACGTAATGAAAACGTTTGTGATTTCATTGTCTTCGTTCTAGCTTCTAGCAATGAAATTCGTCTTCGCCCAACATGTGAAACAAAAAATCATCACTAGATGTATACCTTCTTTTAGGCCTGCTGGGAGTGCGGACTCCCGGCTTGCGGCCGGGCTGCTTCCTCGGCTGCAAGAGCTGCTGCTGCTGCCCGGACGTGGAGGCCGCCGGGAAAGAGATGAGCACCTCGTGTTCGAGCGGCCCCCGCTCACCGCCACTGGACGGCGTGATCGAGAACGGCGCCCGGGGCAGCTCGTGGTCCAAGTCCAAGTAGTCCAGGTCGCGCAACGCCGCCGCCGGCCTCACCGGTCTCCCGACGAGGAACTCCGGTGCCGCCGCCGCCGCCGCACGTCCGACTCTACAAATTCCCCCTCGACCAGCGTCATCCTGCCGCGCCGGCGCCGGCGCCGGCGCCGGCGCTGCTAACTCCGAGGCACTGCCGCAGCTCCGCACGACGGCCTGCAGGTCCCAGTCGTTGGAGTAGTCCATGATGTTCGGCTGCGACGTCGTGTACGAAGGTGGAAGAACGAGGAGGTTCATATGGCGGGGGCGCGGCCGGGGGCCCGGAGGAGAGGCGTGGTTGACTTTGGCTGTGGGTAGTATGGTGGCTGTGTATGTGTCAGTGCGAACTGCATATATATAGAGTGGCGCGCAGTGCAATGGACCGATCGAGAGCTGTAAAGTCAAACGCTCATCGGGCTAGTGGCGGGCACGCACGAAGGCCGCCAGCGATTGATCGGTGCACTCGCCGGCGCCGGATCGACCCGGATAAAAAAGCGCGATCTCGTCAGGATCCGCACGCAAATCAGCCAGCAGTTGGGCCGGCCCGGCCTAATCCGCCGTCTTTCACGTGTTGTATATTTGTACAAGTCCATTCGCGTGCACGTACCAGCCGCAACACGCGACATCTATAGCTCAGCTGCACGATGCCATCTGTGTGTGTGATGCCCCCGCTCTAGCTCAGCTCCCGCCGTGTTGTTTTCATTTGACTTTGCTCCAAATGTCAAACGAAAGAGGGAGAAGGGGGGAAATTAAACAAAAACATGTGCTACACCTGGCAGGTGGGCACGGATGGCAGAATAAACCTGGAATCATGCTTCGGGCCGGGGATTGTTTACACGAGAACAGCATCATTGACATGCTAAACACCGGTTTAATAATTATTGGTGATGCTACTATTTCCGCCCCTCCTCTTGGATTTGGATCTGGCACCCGTTTGTTATTGATTTGACTTTCCCGATTGTCAACCGGTGGTGGTGAGGGAGGATGAGATGAGAGATCGAGAACCATAAGCTAAAGCAACTGCTGTCATGTCACGGTCACGCACAGTACATACCGGGAATCTTTATCATGAGCGTGTGTGTGTGCTGGCTCGCTGGGACTCCAGCACCGGGGCACTGGGAGGATTATGGGTGGTGAAGTGGCTGTCGAAGTGTCGATGGATCCGTGGCGGAAGATTGCGCGTGCGCTTTGCGCTTTTGGGCGGCAGTGCGCCCGCCGAGAGCGCGGGGCACACGCCGCCGCTGCTTCTGCCGTGTCGCCTACTTGGCGCGTCGATCCCGTAGCTAGTGCGTGGGGTGGGCACCGCCCGGCGCCCGGGCGGACGGCGGGTGTGGTGGCGGATTGGGTCCGGCTCCTCGTCCATTCGGGGTCGTCGACGCACGAGAGGCGGCGTGACTTGACGGGTGGACGACGCGCGGACGCCATGCCGCGATCGACCTCACGGGTGTCGGCGTACTGGTGCTAATAGCTTGTCGGCGACTGGTTAATGCACGCGCATTGTATCATGTCAAGATAACATACGCGCCCGTCCATGTACGGTGTAGTACGTGCTGCCCGTTGTGTACTTGTATTGCGGACCTCAAGTGTACCGGCCATTAATGCAGCTATTTCCTGTGCTGCGCGCGTTGCTTTGCTTCTGTCACGTACGCCGTACGCGTACTATGTACATATGTACACACAAGTTGTCTATCGGAGAAGGGATGTGGATGTGCTCTCATAGTCGTGTCCTCATGTCGGCGTTGGCGCGATCGATCAGGATCGCGCCGAGATCGAGTCAACACGCGAATATTTTCAAGAGGTGGACAGGGACCGGACGTTGACATGCATGGATGGCTAGCTGCCTAGCTCTTGCGCGGGTTTTGGCATTGCGGCTAAGATTTGGACGGACACACACGACTGGGCACCGTGCATGCATGGTACACGCTCGTAGTCGTAGCTTGGACTTGTCATCTTCACCGCTGCAACTTGAACTCTAGGGGCGGACCACATCACCCACAACCTCTTCTTCCTTTTCGAGGAGGGTTTGCATTGGGCCTGGCCTGCTAGCTGGAGCCGTCTCGATGCCGATGGCCACTCGTCGCGGCGCATGCTACCTCGAGGAATTATTTGTGTTTCTGTTCCCCAGCGTCAGTTACGTCGCCGCCGCCGTCGTTCTCTTATCCGACAAAACGGACGACGGCCGAACAATGAAATGTGAAACATCACAAATTCACAATGCTGCTCATTAGTACAAGCTGGCCAGCTCAACAATCCCCGTGTGCCGCACAAGCGAGGACCAGCGTGGAGGGCCGACCGCCGACCGCGTCACATGTTTTGACACGACTCGAGTCATAATGATCGGGCCAACGTGACGCGAAAGTACTACTGGAGATTTCAGTTTAGTATAGTATACACTAGCCCACCAACCCATGCTACACACGACGTTCTTATTTTGAGGAGTCCTAACCATTAGATTTTTGTAAATTTTTTTATGATTTTTTCCTACCATGTCCTGTGAGAAATGGGGAGTAATGCCGAAGTCTCTCATGGACAAAAAACAAGGGCAATAGCTATAAAACTATTACCTACTACCCCATTCGAGGCCTTCGCCGAGAGCGAGGTTCCTCTCGGCGACGGGTGTTTTCCTCTCGTTAACCTCGCTCGGCGAAGGGGGTTTTCCTCTCGTTGAAGGCTTCACCGAGAGGAAGCTCTCGGCGAAGGCCTCTCGACACTGTTGTACCGGCGAAGGCGTCTTTGCCTAGAGCACGTGGGACCCCTCACGGCGGAGATGCACCGAGAGGCCCACCTAGCTCTCGGCGAAGACAATTTCACAAAAAAAATCCCCCAGTCGGCCGCCCTGGCCCCCTCCGCCACCTCCTCCCCGGCCCCCACGCCGCCGCCGCCACCACGCCGGCCACCACCTGTCACCACCGCCACCGCATGCAACACAACCACCACTGCCTCCACCACGCCACCACCACCAGAGCCGCCGTCCGCCACCGCTCCGTTGTCCACCACCTGTAGAAGAAACAAAAAGGAAGGGGGGGAGAACACGAAAGAGAAGTCACGCTCACCGGAGGGAGGAGAAGGTGCGCCCATCGGATCCGCTGTCGGGCGAAGAGGAGGACGCGCCCGCCGCGGATCTCCCCGCCGTTGAGGCCGCGCCCCGCCACATCCTCCGTCGTGCCCGCGCCCGCCGCATTCGCCGCCGAGTGCCCGCCGGATGCTCCACCGTAGCCGCGCCCGCCGCATTTCGCCGAATCCGCGCCCGACGGATCTGCTCACCGGAGGGAGGGTACACCGCGCCAGCCGCTTGGACTGCCTCCACACCTCGCCCCGCCGTCGTTCCTCTCTGTGAGGCTGAGAGGCAACGAGCGGAGGAGGGAGAGGAGGGGCAGCGAGCGGAGGGGCGGCGCCGGAGGTAGGGGGAGAGAGAGGCGTTGAGGGTGGCGACGGCGTGGGAGGGAGGGAGAGAGGGGGTCGGGGTCGGGGGTTGGGCGCCTGGGACCGGGAGAGGGGAGGGTATTTATAGGTAGAGTTCGGGTGGGGATGTGGGGGAGTGGGTCGCGGGAGTTGGGCTGGATGGGTCGGTTGTGGGGTAGGAATGGTGGGCCGGGGAGCGAGTCGGAGAGGTGGGCCGGCGGGTGAGTGGGACAAGTGGGCATCGCCGAGAGCCAGCTGGGGCCCCTTTGCTGAGAGTTTAGCTCTCGGCGAAGCCAATTTTAATAAAAAAACAATAGAAATAGCAGATAAATCTGAAAAAATTCCAACACTTAACATGACACTAGATATGGTATGTATTGCTTATAAAAAAGTTGTTGTGGTCAAACTCAAAGTTAAATTTCTCTAATGTACCAAACCTAGTGACATTAGTCCAATTTCTGTGAAACTTCTCGTGAGATGTTCCGGTTTTTAAACATCGTATGTGTCTGAGTGCTCAAAATGTTCTCAACTTTTAACCACAACCTCGACATATGATATAATGAGCGCTCGACAAAATTCGTGATTTTCAAACTTCATTTGAATTTTATACAATTTTGAAACCTTTTGATGACACGATCTTCATCGTGATCAGATAACAAAATTTTTGAAATCTAGTTTTATTCCATGTACATGGTCTTAGAGATGTCTCATGAACATGAATCTCATTTTTCCAACAACTTTACTCTATGATCTCATGCACTTGCAATTCATATCGGACGTCTTCGAAAAAATTACCTAGAATGAAGTAAAATTTTTAAATATAGCAAACAAAAATAAAATTGCGTCAAATTTAAACATATCCTTTGTATAAGTGCATGTTTAGGATAGAAAAGGTTTCGGGTGAAAAAGTGATTTTTTTTAAAAAAAAATTCTTCGCTGAGAGTTGAGGGAATGCTCTCGGTGAAGAATTCTTCACCGAGAGTTTTTTTTAGCTCGTGGTGAAGGATTCTTCGCCGATATTTTTGTTCTTCACCGAGAGCCCAAGGGGAGGCTCTCGCCAAAGATTTTTGCTCTCGGTGAAGGCTCCGTTTCCTGTAGTGACCTTAAGCAGTCTATCATCTGTTGAATATTCGAAAACAATATTTATATAGGATATATACTTACCTTCATCCCATTCATATTTTACTTAGAATTTACTCTACAACATTTTCATCCACATTTAAATATGTAAGGTAATAATAGATTCAAGAGTAAATTGCACCAGAGGTCCATCAACTTGTATGGATGTATGACTTAGGTCCATCAAATTCGAAAATGCATTTTTAGGTCCATAAACTTGTTGAGTAGTTCACCACAGGTCCATAACTGTCTACATATGCTTCTACTACTGAGGCTCGAAGAAGCATATTTATCAAAGGCATTTCATCGAGTAGCTTATGAGTGGCACATACTTGACATTTCCGGAGTTGAACGCCAACAGCCTCCTCCCGTATGGTGACACAGGAGGCTACTGTCGTCAAGGAATGGCAAGTCTCTCTCGGCCATATGTAACCTACTCATTGAAATGCCTCAACTATAAGATGTCGTTGGAGCTAAGTCATCATGTCATGACACCGATAGAAGCATATACGGACGGTTATGGACTTGCGGTGAACGACTCAACAAGTTTATGAACCCAAAAATGCATTTTCAAAGTTAATGGACCTAAGTGACACACCCTTACAAGTTGATGGACCTCTGGTGCATTTTACTCTAGATTCAAATTTAAGGGGTTAATTGTAGTTATTTTAAAGTATTAGTTGTATGTAATTTGGTTGCAAATTTAGGGATTATTTTGAATTATTTTATAATGGCAAAGGTGGGTAGTTTAGATATAGATTTAGGGGGTTATTTTAGGCTATTTTCATAATGGCACGGTGGGTAATCTTTAGAAATATAATCGATTTAATGGTAACGATAATCTAAGCCTACCGATTGACGGTGAGATGTTTTGAATTTTTTGTGAGAATTTCTAAGATTTTTCTCTTTTTCTAGAGTGTCCACAAGGATCATAGATGGCTTCACCTGGAGGTTTCAAAAGGAGTCTCCAATTAGTAATAGCAAGATGTTGTTAAAATCTTTAGATTAAAAATCAATAAACAACACGTCGTGTGTGGTGCAGCTGCAACACGTGTTCATTGACCTGAATAACTATGGTTCTGTTTGAATCTCCATGCTAAAGTTTAGTTGCTAAGGTTCAACAAGTTTGGATCAAACAGGTCTAACTAAAATTTTGCTAAACTTTAGTTGGAGGCTAAAAAGTGTTTTAGCCTTAGTCATCCAACGCAATGTTGAGATTACTGTCGACCGTAATTTTATGTAAGTGCGATCGATATATCGTTGTCACAAACACCAGCACACCTCCCACCAAACAACTCGCGTCTCTGCCCCCCTTTTCACTTTTTCTTTCTTCTCTCTCAGGTCCCAAGATCCATCCCAACACCCAGAGGCCTCCACCGGTGCGCGGCGGAGCGGGCGAGCTACCGGCGGCGAGCCCGGGGGGAGGGGGGAGCACCTACGCGCTCCCCCGAGAGGAGCAGTGGTGAGCTCACCCAGGGGAGCAGCGATGACGAGCTTCCTAGGGAAGCAGCGGTGCTCTGCACGGCTGGCTCCCCCTCGGGGAGATTTGGGCGGGAGCATCGCCGAGAGGAGCAGCGAAGGCGGCAGGGTCCCCGGGGCCGCCGACGAGATCTCGGGTGGTTTCTTCTCTTTTTTTCTGATTTTTTTGCACATTTTTTCAAAACTTTTATGTTGTTGTTTTCGGATTTTATTTTGTGGGATTTTTTTTGAAAATCTTTTCCACAAAGTTTTCTTCTTAAGTTTCTTTCACAAAAGTTTCTTCAAAATCTTGTTTTCACAAAGTTCTGTTCTTAAGTTTTTTCATAAAAATATCTTCAAAATCTTTTTTCCACAAAGTTTTGTTCCTATGTTTTTTCAAAAAAAAAACTTTTTAAGAAAAAATTGTCTGAAGTTTTGTTGTAGATATTTTCAAAAATGTTTTTTCGTTTTTATTAAACTTTTTTCCTGATTTTTCTCTGTTTTTTACATTTTCTCTGTTTCTTTTTTTCTAGGAGGACGCATGCACGTGCGCTCCGTCTCTAGTTGAAGAATCGCCCGCTTGGAGGGTTCTACCGATAGTTTGTCGGATCAACCGCGAGAAGCTCTTCGTGCAAGCGCCCGGAAACTTGCGATGCTCGTCATCCAAAGGATTGCTAAAACTTTCCAAAATTGGTGAAAGACCAAAATACTCCTAAGGGTTCTCAAAAACTACCCACCGCCACACAACATTGGTGGGAGGTAGAAAAGAGGATAGGGTGGACAAATACCCCATTTAATTGGTGGATCCAAATAGATCTTTCTAAACTTTAGCCAACTATTACTTTAGGGCAGTTTAGCAAAGTGGATCCAAGCAAAGCCTGTTTCTGGTCAATTGGTGAGCGCCGATAACGGTGATGCCTTTCTGCCTTTTTTAAGAGAGAGATAAATAAAGATTGACTTTTAAACTGGACTAAAAAAATAACTCGACTCTGAACGCTACATTGGGCCGAGAGGACACGAAAGGCATTTAACTGGGCCGGAACAAAAAGAGCCGAAATTTAAGCACGACCCTTCTCCTCCCTCCTCCCTCAGTCCTCCCTCTCTCTTGCTTGAAAAAGGGGGCACTCTGATCAGCGGTTAAAACAAAGGCACTCTGTCAGTCACGGTGCTGAATCCAGGGACGGGTAAATTACATATTCCGATTAACCGCGTTTCAACCACATTGATCGAGCCGGAACTGATCCATAGTGTGAATCAGAGATGAGTAAAGCTAGGAGCATCTTTCTCGGCGTTTCATCATTCATAGGACTAGTAGGAGAAGAGAATCTGCAATGTGCTCCCCAGGTACGGACAAAGCCCGCCGGCGTCTTATGCTTGTCGTCCCGTTTCAGCGCAGCTCACTCACTGACTAAACCCATTTTATTTATAATCCACCCAAGCGCATCAACTCAGAGGCTCGGTCGTTAAGGGAAACTTCCACGAGCTCCGCGCCAACTTGGCTAGGCTGTGTGCTGCTGAATCGCTATTGTCTCCACTGTAACTTGTACTGTCATTTTTAACAGCAAGCTCCTATCTGTGCAGGCTCAGTTGCAGGCGGAACTGCATGCCCTCGTCCGAGTCTGCAGCTACGACGACGAACTAGCCTGGCCGCGCATGTTTCCTGCATGACACTGCATGCGCATCTCCAAATTTCAAACCGCCTGTGTTAGTTCGATCTCTTCACCGTTACGGCCCAAAGGCCGTAACGGGTTGGATCCCGCGCCCTGGTCGGGGGCGCCCAACCAAACCATGGTTGGTGGGCCCCCGTCGCACGCGTGCTATAAAGAGGGGGTGGGGGCCACGGCTCGCAGTACGAGGTTCACCGCGCCGCCGCCACACCCCACCCCACAAACCCTAACTGACCGAGGGAGCACCGGAGCGGCGGGAAGCTCCGCCGCCGCCGCCACCGCGTCCCTCCTCCCCGGATCCGCGCACCCGGTGCCACCGCCCCACGCTCGACCGGAGAGTTCCGGATCCCGTCGTCCCCGAGCCCGTCTCGCGCCGCCTCTACGTCAGCGGCGCCGCCCCCCGCGACCCCGACCCCGCAGATGGCCTCCGACTCCGCGCTCCCCTCGAACCCAGATGGTCTGCGCCCATCGCTCTCCCTCTGTTCCCTTTTAGTAGTTGTTTTAGGTTTAGTAGACAAGTTCCTTATCTGTAATCATTAAGTATCTACCCGAAGTGATTAGCTACTGGTGTTTGATGTTTAGTTAAGTGCTTAAGTTCTAACAATGGTATCAGTGGTCAGGCCAGTTAGCAATTTATTTCGGGGTTAGATCTATTTCGTTCAGTGTAGCAAGTAGAAGGAGATGACCCCAAATCTTTTAGATCTGGGGGAGAGAACACTGGATTCGAAATAAAATCGTTGAAAAACGCATAAAGGTTGACACCCTAACCCTAGATCTTGCTCGGGTTAGGGAAAGGAAACACACATTCACGCATCAACGAGAGGCTACCTAACCCCGCATCCACTCGGGTTAGGGGAAGAAATTAAGAAAAAGATGCAAATCGAGTAAAAACAAACCCTAGATCCAAAAAAAAAAAAAATATTTTTTTCCCCGAGATTAACCACCTAAAGGAAACCCAACTAGCGGCCACCGCTCCCGTGCGGGTTTGAACGCCGTCGTGCGGGGCATGTTTTGAGCGGATGCTCGCCGCCGCCACGACGGCATCGGGGACCGGAGCCGTGGGCGCCACCACCGGCCACTCGACGGCCGCGCGCTCACCCATGGGGTGGACGCGCGCGCCGGCGAGGGGGCCGGCGGCGCGCCGCCTTCCTCCACCGGCACCATGGGTGTCACTCCTCTCGGTTGTTTGCGGTCTCAAAGTTTTTTTGTGGAGAAATGGAGGAAGGAGAAGGAATAGGAGGGGCGCCGCGGTTTTGAGCCGGGCGGCGCCGCTCACCGCCGCCGGCGGGCCGCCGGCCGCGGGGAAGACGGGGACCGCCGCCGGCTCCGTGTCCGTGCTTTGCGGGTGTGGGGGAAAGAAATGAGGGGTTCTAGGGTTTTCCGGGGTGCTCCGGTTATTTATACCGCCCCGATCCGGGCGGGTGGATTCCTAGCCGTCGATGCGGTGATCGACGGCGGAAACGCACCGCCGGCCGCGC
Organism: Cenchrus americanus; assembly: GCA_947561735.1. Classification (NCBI taxonomy): domain Eukaryota; kingdom Viridiplantae; phylum Streptophyta; class Magnoliopsida; order Poales; family Poaceae; genus Cenchrus; species Cenchrus americanus. The sequence continues at coordinate 250,835,274 of OX387239.1, read as the reverse complement.
GAGCGGCCGATTTCAGCCCGAGCGGGAACGGGCGCCGGGCCGCTTCGCCGGCCCGGCCGTCGGCCGGCGGGCCGCGGGCCCGGGCGGGTGGTGTAGCGGGCCGTGGGCCGGCTTTTCGAAGCCGGGGTCTGTTCGGTTAGGTGTGAACAGTGCGCTTTCCCCTTAAAGTTTTCAATTTCAGAAGCTAAATTGTCTTTTTGTTTTATTTGCTGTTTTAATTTAAGTTAATATCTCTGTTTAATTTTTGATAAATTCATGAAATTTTACAGAGAGTTGAATGCTTCTGAAATTAAAGTTTTTTATCTGTTCATTTGTTTGTTTTTTTTTTCCGCCGCGTTGATTTATTGTCTCTAGTTAAATTGAACCAAAGGGATATTTAATTAGAGAATGTTTTCTTCCTTAAGAATATGTTATGATATTGTTATTTTTCTGGCCAAAGCTGATAATTACAATATTATAACCTGATATACTAAAGTTTTATGCATTAGTTCTATTTTTCTGCCCAAAGGTGATATAGAATTAATGTAGTAGCATGTTGTATGTATTAATTTTGACCAAAGTTAAATTGATGCATGCAATATTTGTTGTTTAATGTTCTCACATTTTTTTTCTGAATTTTATTTTCAGCTCAAGCTGGGTATGTTGGTCAGATCCCTGAGTTGACCGGCAACAACTACACGGCTTGGCGCAAGTTGGTGAAACTAGCATTCTTAATGCTGGGTATGGAGTATGTGCTGACCACAGAGCGTCCTGCTGAGCCTCAGGCACCTGTCAGAGAGGCAAATGAGACTGATGATGCATGGAAATTAAGGGAAGACGCCCATATCAAGGCGGAAAGTGAGCATCAACTCGCTAAAGCGAGGTGGGATCTAGACAACAAGAGGTGTCTAGCGATCATCCGGACTAAGATGACGAGAGGCAATTAAGGCGTCTATTCCCGAAAAGGATAAGGACGGAAGGTTACTCACCGCCTCCGAGTATTTGGAGATAGTGGATAAGCAACACTCTCATCACACTAAGACTTATGCCGGTACTACTATTGGCGGTTTGGTTGCAATGAAGTACACCGGTGGTGGTATAAGGGACCACATACTTAAGATGAGCAACATGAACGGCAAGCTTGCCGAGATGGGCATGGTCCTTCCCAATGAGTTTGTCATTCATTTGATTTTTAAGTCCCCGCCTCCCGAATTTTCGGCTTTTGAGGTTAACTACAACACCATACCGGATAAGTGGGATGTGCACAAGCGGATTGCCATGTCGGTCCGGGAGGAGGAAAGGTTAAAGGCTCAGAATGGTGGTCTTGTTAACTATGTAAACCATGGTAAGAAGCCACAGAAGCGAAGCTTTCCACATAAGAACTTTCAAGCTAAGAATCAAGCGGAAAGCGGACCTTCCAATGCACCTCCTCAGGGACAGATGAAGTCAAATGGAAAAGCTCCCATGCAGATTGATCAGCCTCCTAAACCTCAGAAACCGCCTCAGCAGATGGAGTTTGCTCCAAACCAGTGTCACTGGTGCAAGAAGACAGGGCATTGGAAGAAGCAGTGTCCTAAGTGGTTGCACTTCATGTGGTCAAAGGGGTATGATTACAACCAGAATCCTAACAAGAGGAGCAAGAACAATTAAGGTTGCGAACGGCGTCGAGGCTGAAGTTGAAGCCATTGGTGATCTCCCCATCAAGTTGAAGGACGGCTTCACGCTTCGCTTCATGACGTTCTTTATGTTCCATCGTTGAGTCGCAACTTAATTTCGGTTTCATGTTTAGCGTACAATGGGTTTGAGTGCCGGTTTAGTGCAAAACATTGTTCTATTAAGATAAATAATGTGATTGTGGGTCTTGCCATCCGACAAGACAAACTTTACATGTTGGCTATTCATGATGATTGCTCGAATGTGTTGATTCCGTGTGTGAAAATGCGAATGTTGAATCATCTACGAATGTAAGCAAGAAGCGGAAGCGAATTGATACCGTATCATCGAAATTATGGCACCTTGTCGCTTAGGCCATATTTCGAGGGGAAGGATGGAACGCTTAGTTAAGGAATCAATTCTTCCGCCGTTAGAATTTAATGATTTAGAACAATGCATAGATTGCATTAAAGGAAAGTTCATTAAACAAATTAAGAAAGGCGCAAAGCGAAGCACAGGAGTGTTGGAGATAATCCACACAGACATTTGTGGTCCATTCCCCGTGGCATCCGTGGATGGTTTTGATTCGTTCATTACATTCACGGATGATTATTCTCGATATGGGTACATCTATCCAATCAAGGAGAAGTCGAAGCGCTTGAGAAATTTAAGATATTTAAGGTTTGAAGTTGAAAATCGGCACAACTTAAAGATTAAGGTGGTGAGGTCCGACCGAGGTGGGGAGTACTACGGTCGACACACCCCGTATGGCCAAGTTCCCGGACCTTTTGCAAGGTTTCTACGGAAAATGGCATAGTTGCCCAAGATAGTACACCGGGTGAACCTCAACGAATGGAGTAGGCCGAAAGAAGGAACCGTACCTTGATGGATATGGTTAGAAGTATGTTAAGCTACTCGACATTACCGATTAGTTTGTGGATGGAGGCATTAAAAACCGCCACTCACATTCTAAATAAAGTACCTAGTAAGTCGGTACCTACTACACCATATGAGTTATGGACGGGTAGGGAACCCTCCTTGAATTATATGCGTGTGTGGGGATGTCCTGCAGAGGCTAAAGTTTTCAACCCAAATATTGGGAAGTTAGACCCCAAGACAGTAAGTTGCCATTTCATTGGCTACACGGAAAAATCTAAAGGATATCGTTTCTACTGTCCTACCGGACATACAAGGTTCGTGGAAACGAGACACGCTGTTTTTCTAGAGGATGAAATGATCAGAGGGAGCAAGGCAGTTCGAAAGGTTGATCTTGAAGAAAAGCGGGTGTGCGCACCCACTCCGATGGTTGAAGAACCGTATTTTGAGCCGCCCGTTGTTCGATAGCCACGGTGCAACCCACCGTGGTACCGGAACCTCGTTGTTAGTACGCCCGTGCCATCGGTGGAAGAAAATGAGGAAACTGTTCCACGAATCCTACAAGTACAACCGATGCACCGGAAGAAACACAACGACCCCAAGTGCGGGAAGAGCCGATTGCGAGAGGCTCCGAGAAGGTCATCAAGAGTCGAAAGTCGGCTATCCCCGACGATTATGAAGTTTATGAATGTGAAGAAATTCACATAGAAGGTGATCCTACTTCTTATGAAGAAGCTATGAGTCGTCCCGATGCATCGAAGTGGCAAGAAGCCATGGAAGATGAAATGAAGTCAATGAGTACCAACGAGTTTGGGACTTAGAGGAAGTTCCTAAAGGAGCCAAAATAGTAGGCCGCAAATGGGTCTACAAGATTAAATATGACTCCAAAGGGAATATAGAAAAGTATAAAGGACGGCTTGTGGCTAAGGGATACACGCAAAGAGAAGGGATAGATTACAATGAGACGTTCTCTCCGGTCTCATGTAAGGATTCTTTTAGGATCATAATGGCTTTGGTGGCGCACTATGATTTGGAATTACACCGGATGGATGTTAAGACGGCATTTCGAATGGAGATTTATATGAAGATGTATACATGACTCAACCCAAAGGTTTTGTTGTGAAAGGGAAGGAACATTTAGGGTGTCGTTTAAGAAAATCCATTTATGGTTTAAAGCAAGCCTCTAGACAAAGTGGAATCTAAAGTTTGATGAGACCATCACAAAATTTGGTTTTAAGGCAAATGTTGAGGACAACTGCGTTTATGCAAAGTTTAAGAATGGGAAATTCATTTTCCTAATACTGTATGTGGATGACATTCTACTAGCTAGTAGTGATGTTAGACTACTACAGGAAACGAAAAAGTTCTTGTCTTCAAAATTTGATATGAAAGATCTTGGTGAAGCCTCATATGTTTTAGGCATTGAGATTCATCGAGATAGGAAGAAGGGGGTCTTAGGATTATCGCAAAAGGCATATCTTGAAAAGGTACTAAAGAAATATAATATGCATGCGAGTAGAGCCACACCCCGCTCCTATAGTAAAGGGCGATAAGTTTGGACTTCACCAATGTCCAAGGAACCAATATGAGATCGATCAAATGAAAATGGTTCCATATGCTTCGGCGATTGGTAGCTTACGGTATGCACAAGTGTGCACTCGCCCCGATTTAGCATTTGTTACGGGAGTGCTTGGTAGATATCAAAGTAATCCAGGAAAGGATCAACCGGATGATGGTAAAGAAGGCCTTTCGATATCTACAAGGCACGAAAGATTTAATGCTAACATATAGAAGGTCTGATTCCCTAGAGATAAAAGGGTACTCAGATGCTGATTATGCGGGAGATAGGGATGATAGAAAATCCACGTCAGGATATATATTCACTCTCGCAGGAGGAGCTATTTCGTGGAGAAGCTCAAAACAAGAACTAGTTGCAACATCTACGATGTATGCGAGTTCATTACTCGTTATGAGGCAACGGGACGGTGATGTGGCTAAAGAAGTTTATACCGACTTAAGAGTAGTGGATTGTATTCACAAACCACTACGGTTGTACCGCGATAATAAACCAAAGGTATTCTATGCTCACAACAACAAGTTAAGTAATGCTACCAAACCGATAGAAATAAAATTCTATGCGGTGAAAGACAAGTCCGGGATAAAACTATAAGTCCGGAGCATTTAGGCACTAAAGAAATGTTAGCGGATCCGCTCACAAAAGGCTTACCACCCAATGTGTTCGGAGAACACTTAGCCGTATGGGTTTAAGGGAAAGCCTATGATTCCGGACCGGGCCCATGTTAAGATCCTATCAAAATGGATAAGTGTATTGTGGTGGTTAATCTGGGTTGTGATTACAATTTAGATGACCCATGCTCAATATGTTTATTTGTGATGAGATGGATGTCAAGTAAAGGACTCGAGATTAAGTGATTGTTGTAGAAGAGATCGAGAGGGAGAATGTTAGTTCGATCTCTTCACCGTTACGGCCCAAAGGCCGTAACGGGTTGGATCCCGCGCCACGGTCGGGGCGCCCAACCAAACCATGGTTGGTGGGCCCCCGTCGCACGGTGCTATAAAGAGGGGGTGGGGGCCACGGCTCGCGATCGAGGTTCACCGCGCCGCCGCCACACCCCACCCCACAAACCCTAACCGACCGAGGGAGCACCGGAGCGGCGGGAAGCTCCGCCACCGCCGCCACCGCGTCCCTCCTCCCGGATCCGGCGCACCGGTGCCACCGCCCCCACGCTCGGCCGGAGAGAGTTCCGGATCCCGTCGTCCCCGAGCCCGTACTGCTGCCTCTACGTCAAGCCGGCGCCGCCCCTGCGACCCCGACCCCAGAGATGGCCTCCGACTCCGCGCTCCCCTCGAACCCAGATGGTCTGCGACCCTCGTTCTCCCTCTGTCTCCTTTTAGTAGTTGTTTTAGGTGTAGTAGATCTAGATCTAGGTGGTCAAGTTCCCTATCTGTAATTATTAAGTATCTACCCGAAGTGATTAGCTACTGGTGGTTTGTGTTCGGTTAAGTGCTTAAGATCTAACAGCCTGAACAGAGGAGATTCACAGTTTGGGATGCGGACAGTGTGGTAACTGGTAAAGTTCAGTCTGCTTCGTTCCTCGGTGGAGCGAACTGTTCCGCAGCTTTATTTACACAGGCGGGAATGTAGGTGAGTTCTCGACGTGTCTGCAGCCGATGGATCATGGACGAACACGTATATCAGTTCAGGAGTGCAAACATCCATGGTCATGGTGGTCATGATGGTCCTGATTATATTCCTGATCCCAGCATGGAAGGCATGTGCATCCAGGGGCTATCCGCTAGCCACCGTGATCGTCCTCATGGCATCGATCGACGCTGCCTTCGAGGGGACCTACGTACCAGTCACCAGGTGCTCTGGGCTGACGCGGGGAATCAGCTTGCATGCAGCATGTTCGGTCAAGTGTCCTTCTCTCGCACCAACCAACCTTACTCGACACAGATCTCCCGTCTCCGCATGGAGCTCGAATCGCTTTGGGGAAGTTGAGAAACGAGGCAATGCTACTGCTAGCTGACTGAATCCACACACAATGACACGAGCACGCGTTCACTGATGAAGAAAGAAACTAAAAAGGCTATACATGGAAGCAAGGCGCGAGACGCCGAGAACGACGTGCACTACGTGATGATAGCTAAAAACGACGACCGATCGATCGATCAATCGATCAGGGCTCGCTGCCCAGGACGGCCTCCCAGACGTCCTCGAAGGCGGCGAGGATGGCAGGGTGGTGCCGCGGCGAGTTCAGGGACAGGTACCACACCAGGAGCTCGCTCAGCGCGTCCGCGCCGAGGAGGCGCCGCCCGGCCACCATCTCCACCATCGAGCTCCGGAAGTCCGCGTACGGGTCGTGCGACCGCTTCACCACCGCCGTGCTGCCCGCCGCGGCCGCCACGGCGCAGCCGCCTCCGTCGTTGCGTCCCGCCGGCTTCTTCTTCTTCTCCTCCTTGTCGTGCATGACCTTGCCCGTCGCGGATGCCGGCGGCCGGAACGCGTCGGTGGGCCTGGAAGCGCGCCTCGGCGGCGCCGCGCGGCGAGGCGGGACGTTCCTGTGCCGCCTTGGTCTGGTGCTTGGTCCCGTGGCGTTGTAGAAGTCGGCGGTGGAGTCGGAGGAGAAGCTGTGGGAGGAGAAGAGCGTCGACCTCGAGTCGGTCGCCTGGCCCCTCTCCCCGTCGCTGCTGAACAACGGTGCCAGCTCGCCGTCAGTGTCGGAGGACGAGGACCAGCTGTACAGCGGCGAGCTGGTGAGCCTACTGTCATCGCCCTTCCTGCGCGCACCGCTCTTCGCGGCGCCGGCGGCCCTCGCCGCCGGCACCGGCACCGGCGAAGGCGAAGGCGGGACCGCCGCGCCGACCGAGCGCGCGGAGCAGTCGATGGAGATGTGAACGAGCGCCCGCGAGCTGCGGCGGCGGTGGCCGCCGCGCTTGCACCTGCCATTGGCGAGCTTGGGCGGCTTCTCGTGGGCGCACCACCGAGGAGGAGGTGATGGTTCTTGGCGCGAGGCTGCGGCCTTATCGGCGACGACGGTGGCCGCCGCGGCATTGGCGCTGGCGACGCCAACGAAGGCGGTGGCAGAGGTGGTGGCGCAGGACGAGTGGAGGAGGATCCGCGCCAGCCGCTGCCTCAGCCGGCCGCCGACGCCGAGGCCGTTGCCGACGGCCTTGTCGTGGCGGCTCTTGTCCATGGGTCTTGATCGGGCGCTTCGACAGTGCAGGTGCAGAGGTGCTTGCTTGCTTGTCTTGTGGTTTCGGCCTCAGCACGCTCTGGTGCAGCGGCGAGGGGCCTAAAATACTAGTTGGGCGACGAGGCCGCGACAGTTCAGTCTGGCCAAATAGATGGGCAGGACCAGCCGCCTACGTCGTGTATCGGGGTGTATTGACTATTGAGGCAGGGAATTCTGCAGTTCTGCACAAACATCCTTTTCTTTCGGGGCCATAATTTTATTTAAATTTACAAACAAACTTTTGCAATATAGCCTGCATTATATATGAACATTTCTATGATTTCAGTTAGCACTTAAACGCGCATTCGTTTGGTACAGTGGTGATGGTATCTTGGTTTGTTTCGAGAGAAAATCTTCTTTGATTACGTTCTTTATTGTGTTTGTTCAGAAAAAATCTTCTTGCATTTGGGTGATAAATGCCCGTGAACAAAATAAAAATCTTAGGTTCATAAAAAATTCCAAACAGACAAGCGTGTACCACCTCCCAAAAAAGGAAAAAAAAGAAAGAAAGAAGAGAAGACATTGTGCAAACTTGTTCAGTACCCAACGCAATGCAATGTCGTCAACCAGAAACCGAAAAAAAATGATGATCACTGAGACACTGAGCACTGATCACGCTGTTCGTACACGCACTTGGGGTTGGCAGTGCAATGCTGATCGACTGCCAACGCTGCCGCGCCCTCGCTTAATTCTCCGTGTTGCGCGCGTGCGCGCGTCACGCTGCTGCCTGCTGCCGCCACGCCTGCCGCCGCGATGCCAGGCAGCACACCTCGCTGCGCCATCTGCTCCGCCGGCGGCGCCCATGGCGTTCCGTCCCCTCCCTCATCGCTGACATGCCATGCATCCCGAACTGCCCTCGCGTGACGTCCCGGCGCGGCGCTCACGCCAACGCACCGCACGTACGGGGCACCTGATGCCTGCGCCGAGGTGTTGAATCGTGTTGGTGGTGGGGTTGACCGCGCGCGCTCCGGCGTGCTGCGTGCCGCGCGCGGTGCAACCCCGATCACGAGGCACCGTGTCGTCGATCTGTGCGATCCGGGCCGTATCGTATCGGTGGGCTCCCGTGACCTTGCCGGCGTGTTGCTACTACCACCGGCGCACGGCAGGCAGCGAGCGGGTCGTGGGCGTTAGCATCAGGCACGAGCACGGGGCCGGGGGAGCTCACGCGTCCGCGTCCGCGTCGCGCGCCACCACCCAGCAGACGACGCCGTGATCCCTGGACGATTTTGTTGCCGTCATGTGCGTCCTGGCCCCTGCCCTTCCCCCATGATTTGGTCCCTTGCTGGCTTTGCTGCTGCCACTAGTAGATAGTCCAATCTCCACCGATGGGGAGGGATCGAGCACATCAAAAGAAGAGGATATAGGGGGGGTCAGGGAGCAGTATCATTATCGTGTGGAAACGGAGTGCAGGACAAGAGAATCTCCAACGAGATATATACAAAGCTCCAACGAAAGATGTTTGCGTTTGCTGCAGTGCTGCTAGGAGTAGTATATTTTGCTGTTACACCTCGCACCAACATGTTTGCGTTCCTGCGAGCAGCGCACACGCCGCACGCACAAGCTTCGTGAGCAAGGACCAAACCGGTTGGCGAACCTTGGCGTTTGTGCAAGGACCAAGTTTACGGCCGTCTACAGCCGCGCTGGCTTAATCTTTGAAGGCTAGCTATTCTGTCACGAGAGCACAGGCATCTTGTTATACTAGTAAATATCTTTTGACCTGAGTTTGTTTCGGAGCAGATCACATCAAACGCAAGCGGACATTGGCTACAGTACACCTACCTACCTACCTACCTACCCCATCAGCCTTCGATTTTCAAACGAGGCCGGGTATAGGGTACTCCAAGGAGCAAAGACAAACGAAACGGCCGATTAGGTAGCATTGACACTCCCATCCCAAAGTCAGTAACCACATGATCATCGGGGTACAGTACGAACGTCTGCAGGCTCCGAAACCCCAATGTACTATGCAGCTGGATGCAAAAAAAAAAGCGTAGCTTGTGCAAACCGATCCAAAGCTAAACCCAAAGACTTGAAAACTGTTCATAATAAAACGCAGTGCTCCCTTCACAATCAGTGGCCAACATGCTAAATCAACAGTAATGACTAATGACCTAGTACAATTGAAAGGTGGGGTACGCAGTACTTGGACACGTCATGCACCTGTCAAATCAGTGGCCAAGAACCAAGGACGCGACCCGGGCCGGGTGGGTGGGTGGGTGTGACGCATGCAGGCGTCACCTCGCTTCACGGGAGGGCGTGTGGTAGCGAAACAACCACGCTTTGTTCCTCGTCGTCTTGGATCGGTCGCGAAGCACAGACCCGGCCGGGCTCAGGTGCTGTCCCCGGGTCCCGCGCCCGGCTGCCTAGTACGGAACAAGAATCCCAAAGCGCTGGCCTACTGGTAGTGGAACAGCACCGTATTCTCCACGTATGTACTTACGTACGTGTGCTTTGGCTAATCCGGCCGTAACCCACTGACAGAACACACGTTCTCCTCCTCACGAGCGTACGTGTGACTGGATGCTGGGCGCCCTGGCACGTACTGCACACCCTCCTCAGAGGCTCAGACAAGAGAGTACTATACCTATACTGCCCGTGCCTCTCATCTGGTCGAGCGAGACGATGCGGGCGCGCGGCTGCCGACGCTTCAGGGAGGGAGGGCCGTCCACCGGCGGATCGCGGGGGGGAGTATCCCCGGAACAGTCCTGGCGTCGGGCATGTAGGCCATTGTTGTGCTATAGCGTACGACGGACGGACGGACAGGCAGGCAGGCAGGCAGTCCGGGACCATGGCGGCTTTGGACGGGCGCGCGCCGATGCGGCCGTGCTCGATCGCCGTCGGCCGGTAGCTGATGGGTGGTGATCCGGGGAATGGTGCGGCGCGGCGCGGCGCGCTTGCGGATACCACCCCTCTTCGTCCCGGGTTTTCAGCTTTCACGGCCAACTTTTCAGCTTTCACGTCCAACTTGGTCCGGATTCCGCGCGCGAGATGTCAGTCGCCTGCCGTGCTCCTGCTCCCCCTCGCAAGCATCCGGTGTGCCGTGTAATAACTGCGAGAGCCGTGGCTCCAAAAGAGCTTCAAACACGCACGTAAACGCAAATAGCTAGGATGATCGTCGATCGATGCACCACCGAAGCTCGATTTTATCACAACGAACTCCGCCTAGAGGATTCGACAGGTCAAGGTGCGACCAAATCAGCGTTCATGATTACAGAGTTGCTACCAACAACCAGAAACAGCCATATCCATTCATCAATTTGTATCTTCATCCACATTTACACAAGTTGGGTGCCACCAAAAACAAGAAAAGATAAGCAAAAATAAGCTAAGAAAGAATACAACTATCCTTCGCTATGGCAAAAATACTGCACCAGTTTTTCCTGTCAGGCAGCATTACGTATACCAAATCTCTCGAGCGAAAAATGACACCAGTCTAACCGGCACCAAACCGTTCTGCCATGGTCCAGGGGGGGGAAAAGGGGACCATCCTTACCGTATTCAGCCATTGCTATCTAACTATTCACACTGTACTAGGCCGTCCCCTTCAAACTGAGATATCAACAAGCAGTGACTCTGAAATCACCTTATTTACAGAGAATCATGCCATCACTCTGGAAAGACAATCGACAAACTGATCGATCGACAGCAACATGTTACACAAATCATTGCTGGGCGCCAAACTGCTGTTTATCTTCATGCCACTTTCTCACAGTGCCATCCAACTCTGGAAAAGTGGCTAGAACAAGCAGCTCCAGGAGCTCAAATGCCAGCTGCTTCAAACAAACCGGGGACTGTATGGAGAAAAAAAAAGAATTATAAATGTAAGACAAGGATCAGATAGCTTATGCTGCTTTTCTTTTTATCTTTACTGTAATTTTCCTACTGTTTTCCAAATGTATGTTGCTTATACGTTCTAGAGAGTCAATCCTGGCCACTAACTGTTCATATGTAGTTCTCAGGAAAACGTGCATTTGTTTGTCAGGAACACTGAAGGGATCTTACAATAAATCCCCTCACATCATTTCCACCATTCCATTTGGTTAATGCAAATCCATATTCATTGGTGGTCGGAAGTACAAAAGCCCAACCGGAAGCATGCCATGATGCAGGTATTTGCCAAACGAATACCATAATTTTGAGTAATCTTGCAGGGTTATTTGATTGCTTGAACCTTGAAGGAAATCATAATGTATCCATGGAGGCTGAATCAAGTAATCATGTAATCTAGAATACGTGATAGCTGTCCGATTTGGTCATCAAGGGGCTTGCAGGACTGAGAATTGTAGGTGATCAAATGGGGATACATTACTTTTAGGCAATGATTATGGAAAAAGATGACATTTGCAGTGTCTATGGAAAAAGAACCTTAAGGGGCCACCAATGCAAGCTTCTGCTTGTAGTGTGGAACCCCACACACCACAGAACTCAGAAAGAAGTGAATTTGCACTCAATATGAGTTCGTTCCTCCAAGAATATTTACCTGAAGAAATAAGTAGATATCCTGAGCACATTTTTCATAATCCTTTCGGCCAACCAGACTCACTAGTGGAGATGGTGCTTTATCTGCGCAGACAAAACAGTAAGCTGGTATAAAGATCAACAGGACAAGTATCATTTAAGCAAAACAACAATTCCCATCAGGCATGCACTGCACGTCGGTTTGTTGCAATGAAACGGTTTGCTTGCGCCGCATTTTGTTAAAAATACATTCAAGCCAAAAAGTAGAAACGAAGCATTATGTGAACATATAATGGAAGAAAAATAATAAAAAGAAGTATCATACTCACCTATTATTAACTCACGGACAAAATTTGCACGACGAGCAGCTTCTAGCCGTTGTTCATCACTTAAATAGTTGCCCACGCCATTGTTCCGTTCCCCAGAAGGTGGTGGTGGCGTTTTTCTATTTGGATGTTTTGTCATGAAAATTCCATCAGGCCAGAGAATCTGCATACAGCCAAAAAAAACGAAAAAACAAACAAACAGAGAAAAGGCAGAGTAAATTTGGGGGCAATCCTGCACAAGTCTGTTGATAATGGGCAGCCAGTAAGAAACTGCCTAACTAAAAAAGAATATCTGTGCCTTTGCAAAATACTGGATGTCTGAACCTTAAAGATACAACCTGAGACTTACTTGTTCAACACGATTAACAGCAAAAGCAATTATCCTTCCTTTTCTAAGTAATTGGATTTTGTCAACAAGCCAGTCATCAAATGTGTCTCCCATTCCCAACTGCAGTAGTTGCTTTGCTACCCAAAATGCTTGACGCCTACAGAAAATCAGGAATTCAGAGTTGAATCTAAAAGTGCAAACTGCCAGAGCTACAATTGCAAAATGTTAAAAGACCATAATTATGGCTGTAGAGTTATTTCACCTGATCCAGCCTCCATCTTGGAGTTGAAAAACCACATCAACAAGATGAAACAAGGGGACACTAAGATTTGGGGCCATCCACTGCCATGACATATATTTGTAGTTTTCAGTCAGTGAGGAGTCGAACAATACAACTAGAACAAATCTGGAATCCCAATAGCAACAAATTTGGCAGAAAATAACTAGAACCTACCTCACTAGGAGATACAGAGAATCCATCAGATCCCAAAAGTTGAGGTGTCTCATTGGTTTCACTTGAACGCATCTTCTTAGGATTTACTGAATCTATAGAAAACGAATAATCATTCTGCTCCGGGTCACTTCCAGAAATATCTTGATAAAGATTGGCAGTTGTGTCACAAACACTATTTGTTGTGTTGCCAACACTATTTCCTGAGTTCTTTTCCACATTCCCTTTCCTATATCTCAAACCATCACTGACACCAAAGTCCAAATCCTTATGCACGATATTATCTGTATGTCCAGGGATAGATTGACCTCCAGAAACAAAACTACCATTCAAAGCTCCAGAAGAGTTTGATACTTTTCTACTCTTCACATTTGATCTTTCATCTAAACCGACTGAAAGATACCAGGAACCAGGTATTAAATAGTGCAAAAATACAATGATTTTATAGAGAAAAAGTCACTCGACTCTAATGGGCCAACACACCTGACAATGTCTGGATAACTGAGAGAGAGTCCGTGAAAATATATGTCTGCAAAGAGACATTTGCCAATTTATTAAATAACAGTTTTAAAAACATTAAGCTGACAAGAATTTTAAGGAAACTAACCTGTGAGTCCACACTGAGAAAATCCCAGACTTCTATGCAGCTTGAAACAATAGGAATTTGAAGGAGGTTCTGTATAATAAACAAGTAGGGTTATGATTGTGTGGCTTTTCTTAACTAAACTACTAAACTTCATGAGCAGGTTCCGTATCACAGATCATGAAGCACAACAAACATGATCTGACGGAAAATGCTTACTCCAAAGGTTAGAGTACAGTACCGCAACAGAAAAGCAAGGCAAAAACAAAGAAAAGGTGCTCACTGATGCGCACAGCACCCATTTATATTCCCAAGCCAAAACAAAGAAAATGTTTGTTTCTTGCAAAATGCTCTGCACTATAGTCCTTAGTGAAGCTGCTCTTAATCTATGACTCGAATTTAATAGGTCCAATAAATGAATTATTGTTTACAAATGCCAGTGCTTCAAACGCAAGCTTTATCGAAGTATGGAGTGAAAAAAAACTAGAGGCCTCATAAAATAGCACAAGAAATACCTTCAGATATATGTCAAGCAGCTTGCATCTCTCTCGAACAACAGGAACCTCTAAACCTGATGAGAGAAAATGTTTTGGAGGTAAATGAAGATTGTACTGAGCATACTCTTTCAGACGCCGATGCAGCTCTTCAAAATGACGAAACCTAATCAAAAGCAGCAGAGCAGCTGTAAGTCATGCACTTGTAAAGAAACATATTTGAAAAATATCTACTGTGGCTCAATAAAAAATAAAAGCCGAAACACATCTACCTCCTCTTGATGGACCAACTGTTACCATTGGCGTCAGTCACGGAAATAGAATACACGGCAAACATGCCACACCCACTTTTCACAATGCTAGCTCCTACCACCTGAGCAAGGAAATCTGATAATAAAGAGATCTGTGCCACCAGGTAGTTATAGGATCAAAGTAAATTAAAGTGAAGATATGTTACCTCGCATCTTAACTTCAGATAAGAATCTTGTAGCACATTAGCACCACCATAATTTGAAGAATAAGAAGAGTCAGTTGATGCCAATGAATAAGTTGAAGCATTTGCACTACTAAACATCCTAGCCATACTTTCCACCTCAGTATCCTCAACTAATTCATCTGTCTTTGAATCATTTGCAAATGCATTTAGTATGTCCAAATCATCTCCAACCGTAATTGAGGATCTATCTACTTCTTGCCAGATGGGAGGCTTTTGAGCATATGATCTAGACCTTTTTCTTCCAGAAGAAGTTCTTGACATTTTCAGTTTTCCGACATGACTTCTATTCTTCTTTGCTCTATGGAAACTAGAAGACTCAAGTGGGTGATGTATATGTGATGAGGTGGCATTTCCTTTGCTTTTGCTCTCCCAAACTCGGGTAACAGGAGAATCAAGTCCAGTCACATTGTTGGCATCATCGTCTTCAGTGGCATATGAACTCTCACTCTCTACTCCAAAGTCTTCAGGGCCAGCATGCTCTGCCATGTCTGCAGATAAGCTTTTCGGCAGGTGGCTGGTGCCATTTGAATATGCAGGTGTAGTTGAGTGTCTTATCAAGCGCTGGTCCTCAGATTGAGAGAACAGTGCTTGCCTTTGAGAAACTGAAGCGCCGCAGGGAACCGACTGCTGCCCTGAAGAACTTGAACCTAGAGAATCAGATCCAACAGGTACATTCGCATTATGTTCTGCATTTTCTGATTTGTAATTCTTTCCCTTTGTCCACATATTCTCAAGGTGCTCAGGTGCTAGAGCTTGATGAGTACGTGGGGAGCTGATACCCAAGGGCTGTGCACGTTCTCTCCCATTACTACCTACGGATGCTCTGTCAGTGCTTTTGGAATGTAAAGAACCATTACCTGAAGCAACATGGGAAGTGGAACGTAAACTCATTGACTCAAGTGGATGCTTAGTACCGATTAAAGAAACATCACTGGATTCTGGTTTTAGACTAGATGAATTTTTACTTCTGCTGGGTTGCATATCTGATGCCATTTTGGACTGACCCTGACGAAATGGAACCAGTTCAACACCTGGACTCGAGTGGTCTATTGATGCAGAAAATTCATCTATAGAAGGCATAGAGGCCTCCTTTTGCTTAACAGTTGTAGCATCCACCATGGAATCTTCAATTCCATTCTCCAACTTATTAGCACGTGAAAGAGCCAATGATTCAATTCTTTCATTTATAAACCTGCAAATTTAAATTTAAATATGGTGTCAATTAACAAAATATCGTATGAACCAAGGCAGAGAGTAGTAACCTTGGATTTACTAAGTTGATGACAGGTCTCAAAACTGCACAAGCGAGAAGTTCTCTCGCTGTGCACCGGAAGAAGGTGCACTGTAGATCTTGAGGCTTCACTGTGATTGAGATCAAACCATCAGCAAGGCTTTGCAATACCTAGAAGAGAAAGAGAAACATATGCCAGTACATGAGATGAGCTTAGATGTTTACAAAGATACACAGCCGTTAAAACAAGAAACATATTACCTTGGTGATCAACTCACAAACAATCCTATATAGGTGCAAATCCAGGCATGAATTAAAAGATGCGACTGAACAATGTAAATGTGATATCTCAAAAAAAACCAATTACGTAAGAAATTACCAGGTGCGCTTAATATCTATAAATTGAACTTGTACTTAGTCATGAAATATCATTCTATTTTTGCACAATATGATAGAAATGTAAATTATCATTCATCAATGATGAAAGAAATCAGCTAACAATGATCAACGCAATTAAGAATCGCATAATATGTAGTAAGGTTTATATGTATTAAAAAATTGCTTATGTGTATTCAGAACAGCTGGATCTATAATTCTGGATGGAGTGTTGCTGAAAATGGGGCGATGTGGCCTGATCCAGTGTCATGTTTTGCACACAGGATTATTGTAGAGGTAACTTCATAGGATACATGTTGACTAGCAGAATTAAACACACCACATGCATAGATCCAACAATATGCTTAGCTGCGTATAGAGAAAATAAATATGAAATAAATTCCAGCTAACTTTGAAGTAAGAAATGCATGAAGCTTATGCCTTATGGTTCAAGATAAAGAAAAAAAGGAAAGTAGGGTATTAATAAAACATAACCAGAACTACAGTTTCAAAAAAAAAGGACAGCAGACATAGTAGTTCATCAAATTTGTCACCTCACACTGGCTAAGTTATTATTAGACAAGAAATGAACCTACTAAAAGGAAGAACCGGAAATTTCACCATCCACCGAGTCTTACCCTGTATTCGGCATTGGCTGAAAACAGAGCAGGATGCAACTTGTTTTCGGCTATAAGGGCCATTTTCAGTTCAGCATCACGACGCTCTGATGGCAGGTTCACAAACTTCTCTTTTCCAATCTTGGCTTGACAGAAATGATAAAGTTCCAAACTATTGCATATAAGATCGACCAGATCTCTGGAACAGGCAGAAAAGGTTTTAATATAAGATATCCAATGTTCTGAGAACGTTACATTGTTTATGTATCTATTGTGCTAAAAAGATTTTTCTACCTGGTTAGCAGACTGATAAGGTTAACATTTCTTGCCCGAACTGAAATCTCCCCAAGGACAGTATTAACTATGGCGATGAGTTCCTCTGGACCTTCCTTGTCAGGTGTTACACGGGAGTACCACAGATCTGTTACCCATTCCGTGACAAGATGCCTTGAAAACTGTTCAAATGCTGCTTCAACTGGAGGTGAATTAACCTTGCTCCTCCAATTAGAATTTCCATCATTTTGAGTCAGAAAGACTTTCTTTAACTCAGTACTTCTCGTTTTTACAAGTGGACGACTGCTGTCACGATCTGTACTAGTTGTGCTCTTTCTATGGAGGTCATAGTCAAGTGATATGTATCGAAATAAAATAATCAGAGCTGTTGCAAATGGCAGGTTAAACCATACTGACGAGCTTGTTACTGCAAGGAGGAGATCGATTGTTCAGCAAAGATATAACCATGGGGAAATATGTTGTATATACACAACAAAGATTTATCTGAAAAACATAGCCCTCCTACCACCTAAAAAAAGTACATTTCAAACTTATATATGTTTTTGAGGTCTTGCTAGCATATATCCTATGATAATCATGCATAATGAACAGACACAGTTAAGCAATTATCAGGCAGGTTGATATCTCAGAGTCCATGAGACCATGAGAGAAGGGAGCTACCTAGAATGAGATGCAGGTACCATACTCTTGTGAAAATAACTTGTATCTAATGCCAGAAATTAGTAACATATTACCACTTGGAAAAACTCTGAGATGACAATTAGCACTAAAATCCTTGAGGTCATATGTAAGTAACCAATCGTCTGACATAAAAACAGCTTGCCCAAAGACAGGTCTAGTCTAATGTATCAACAAGCGCTAAATGCAGCAAACTGGAACAGCACAGGAAGCCAGGAACTAACTAACTTCACAACTCCGCGGATAAGTAAAATGTATTTTTCAAAAATCAGCATCTGATAAATGTTGATTACAACGAACACAAAGTCCAATCCTGAATTTAAAGAGTGAGCAACCAACATAAACCCTAATCATGGCACTACCGACCGAGAAACGCTTCGACAAAATCGCCGGCGCGCACCTATCCGGCTATCCCACCGGGCAGCGAAGCTTAGAGCCGATAAGTACTGGATTCGGATCTCGGAGAACTCACAGGACATGAGGAAAGCGAGACCGAAGGCGAAGACGAGGAGAAGGACGGCCCGCTTCTTCCCCTCATCCACGAGGTCGCGCAGCGTCTGCTCCCTCGGCGCGATCGCGGCCGTGGTCGCCATCTCCTGCAGCTCCTCACCGTGGCGGCCGGAACCGGCGGCGCTGACGGGGGTAGGCGGCGGCGACGGTGAAATGGAGCCGCCGGCCTGGTTCTGTTTCGGGGTGACTGTACAGCCGGCAGATCAGGTGGTGGCGTTTTCGGGGACGTTTCAGGGTGCCCGAAGCATTTTTCTTGTCATTTTAATATTTCCGCTTTGCTTTTAAGGTTCGCCAAATTTACAGAAAATGATTAATGTTAAAATAAAGATGTGAAAAGAATGTGTGTTAAACACGTGGAGAAAAAATGTGGCGAGTGAAATAGCGAATTTTGAGTCTAAATTGAAGAAACTAAGGCCAGTGTTAGTGGAAGGAGTCACGAAGGAGTTTACAAGAATGACACATCATATTTACTGTACTGGTTTGCGGGATGACTTATCCTCTCTCAATGCACAAGGTCATAGCACAGTTTCATAGGTTCTTGTATATATTTAATTGTTGCATGTTGGTTGGTCAATTGTGCTTAAAAATTGTGTCAACTTGTTTCGGTGGGAGGGTCTTTGAGGTGTCATTCATAGGACTCCGCGCCGACCCGGGGTCATGAAGATGACCCTGGTTTCCTCTCTCTTATTAAATATCATGCCATGTCATCTTGTTTGCATAAGTGACACCCTATTTAATGTCTATGACCATCCTATTGAGACCGGCCTAAAACCTAAGTCATTCGAATTTTCGAAAGGGGCCCAACCTGGCCGTGCCTTTGTGTAGGTTTATCCCCACGTGTCCATGCATGATAACTGTTTGGGTAAATGTGTTGGGAATATATCAGGTGGAAATCAAGGGAAGACTTATAGAAGTGGAAGGGGGTGATGTGCAAAACTCATGAGAGGTATGTATGCTTAAAAACTGTTTGCTAAAGTTAAAATAATAAGTTGTATGTATTTGCTAAAGTTAAAATAATAAGTTGTATGTATGAATATCCTCCGTCCCAAAATAGATGCAATTCTAGGATTAGACACACAAACCAATATGGAGTATAAAATGACCAAACTACCCCTTGTTTGTTATGAGAAAGATCTAGATATGAATTTGTCTTTTGTGTGAGAACCTTCTAAAGTATTATTTTGTCTTTTATGGTTGATTGGTCAAAGTTGTGTTTTTGACAAAATTCAAATCTTAGGATTGCATTTATTCTGGGACGGAGTGAGTATACAGACAATAAGATAAAGAGCGTCTCAGGGTTCCAGAAATTCGATAGGTTGAGAAGTGAAAATGTAATGTTCTAGAAATTCGAATGGCCTGCAGAACAAATTCAGAAAAAAAAAACGAATGGTCTGCAGAACAAATTCAGGCATACACACGTGTCACATGGTCTGCCCACAGCTCCCACGTCGTTTGTGATGTCGATGCCGCCGTGTAGATCAGGATTGCCCCTTATGGCCTTATTCAAACACTGAACTGAACAACACTTTACTGTGTAACCTGCCTATTTGCTTTTTGCTTATTTTATTTCAGAATTCAACTAGTTCTATTCTTTTAATGGTTTTTATTTCAGAATTTAATTAGTTCTACTCTTTTAATGGTAGACGATATGTCCACGTACCGATAACAAGACACCAATGGTTACTAGCTTAGTCTTTCAAAGATGTTCATAAAAGTAAGGTTATGTGCGTATGTTCGTAAATACAAGTGTATATATGTATTGGGGATATGCCCGTCCATTGCTACGGGCATCCAATTATCTATAAGGCAACACACAAAACATATAATAATAATTTCTCAATTGAATGCATCACATCCGAAGAACGACTTGAAGTTGAGCGTACAGTTTGATATGTTAATCTGGTAATTTGCCCAAGCGACTATGACAAATACAACCAAAATAACACACTACGTCTATTCAAAATTTACGCCGTGATGCGCCGAAGTTATTGTTTACAATGCTTGATAGGCACTTTCTCCGAGCGTTTGCTTCATGCGCCACAAGATCGACGAAGAAATTGTGTCGCATAGCAAGACTATCCTGAAACATTTGAATATTTTTTGCTTAAAGTCAAAACACGACATGTAATATATCTTTTGCATATTTTAAAATCATGAAAAAGTATCATTTAATAAAGTATATTTACTCACTGTACAGATGCCAACTTTTTATGACTTTTCCAGCTTGTCATGTATTGCAGAATGAGCCATACAGTTACCTATTCATTTCAAAGAGAAACAATATATATATTCAGCTCCAGCCACCGGCATAGAATGAATAACTCATGAGCCCAAATAATATGCTAAGAACAAACTTTTCGTTTATGCGAGAAACTCTTCATATTTTATCTTTATATATTCATGTACAATTAAATAGTACATGACATTATTTGACTTTGGACATCATTCTCACTAATTGTAGCTCTGTAAAAAAATCACAGTAAATACCATAGCATAAAATGGGCTTTTGTGTACCTAACCATGTCGAGTTGAAACATCATGACATGAAAGTATCATGGATCATTTAATTTTACCTAAAGAGAAAGGGAGAAACAATAAATAGCATCATTTATTTTCCAAACATGCATTAATATGTTAGATACGCATGAATAATAAATAGAATATTACCGTACCTACATTGTCAAAACCTCCTTATATACAATATTCTTTGTATACGTGCCATTCACCGGTAGTACTCTTTTTTTGTTTTTTGATCGGATCATTCTGTTTACCCTTGCCCTTTGCTTTCTTTTTTCATCTTTCTCTTCCTGCCTTCTAGCTACCTCCTCCTCTGCCACAACATTAGGTGGGAGGGTGAAGAGTATCTTGGCCCCCTAAGTGGGTTTTGGTGATTTAATGACACACACCTAAGTAACTAATGAATTTACCTAGTCCATGAGCAGGTATTAAAATTATGTATGGCATCAAGCACAGCTCGTTGACTATGCAAAAAGGAAAGTGGTGATCTAAAGGATTCCCAAGAAGGCTTATTTATTTTACATTTTTGAATTTGAGTCCTAGGAATGTCGTACTATCAAGAGGGACGGGAATTATGTCTTCCAAGAGTCGAACAGGTGCTCTAGTTGCTTAAACAAAACCTATGAGAGACACCTTTGCACCAACACGTTCTCGGGGATCTTTTCTTGGGTGCTGGCCTTGGAAGGCCGGAGTATCCGGGTTTACCCCGGATACTCCGGGTCTTAAAGCCTCAACGGCTATATTCTGGGTGAGGGGGTATAAAAGCCCCCTCCACCCCTTCATTTATTCTTCTTCCCTGCCATTTCGTGCTGAACAGTAACAGACCTCATTTACTCCCCCTCTTCTCCCTTTGGCTCAAGTTTGGTGAGATTTGTTGTGGAATTTAAGAGGATTTGAGAGCAA
This sequence comes from Cenchrus americanus, assembly GCA_947561735.1. Lineage (NCBI taxonomy): Eukaryota > Viridiplantae > Streptophyta > Magnoliopsida > Poales > Poaceae > Cenchrus > Cenchrus americanus. Next base: position 250,813,748 of record OX387239.1, on the reverse strand, counting down.
GGGCTTGGAGAGTGCTAGTGAGCTGATTTCCCATCTCTAGAGCACCTCGTTCTTCGTTTGGTTGGCAAAATTCGTGTTTGTTACTCTTGGAGCCTTGAGCTCCTAGCCGGCTAGGCGTTGCCTTGGAGAATCCAAAGATTGTGGCTGCCCAAGGAAGTTTGTATCACCCCGACATTGAGTAAGTAACTCTAGCTTGATCTTTGTGGTCGCTAGAGGGTGGAAAGTGACCTAGGTGTAAAGGTCCACCCTTCGTGGGTACCTCAACGGAGACGTAGACCTCAAGGTGTGAGGTTGAACTCTGGTAACAAATCCTTGTGTCTCTTGTGCTTGTTCATCTTGTTGTATGCTTGTTTCTACCTTGAGCACATATTTAGGGTTTGGTGCCGATCTACTTCGTGTTGAGGTTCCTACAAGATTTGAGTGGATAAAAATGCTTGTCTCATCTCAGTGCATAACCTATTTTCACATATTTACTTTTGAGCAAGTTTAATTTCTGTCGAATTTAATCTCTCCCTAGCAGGCCGGAATATCCGGACATTTTCCCGGATTCTCCGGATTTCCCGGAGTATCCAGAAAAATATCCGGAGTCTCCGGACCTGGATTTGACAGCTGTGAAAAGGTTTGTGATTTCCAGGTTCGACTATTCACCCCCTCTAGTCGGCATCTTGATCCTTTCAATTGGTATTAGAGCCAAGTGCTCCACATTTGAAGCTTAACCACTTGGAGTTAAGAGGATGTCAAATCCAAATGATCAAGCCCTACCTCTCGCCGAAGGTGATCCCGCCAACAATGTTGTTGGCATGCCTTCCCTTCCTCAAGGAGGCAACACCCATGGCGCAAGCACGAGTCATCAAGCGCATGGACGAGGTGATGTGTCCTCCGATAGTGAGGATGAGGAGTTCGATGATGAAAGGTCCACCCGCTCTGCTCGACGACCATCAAGGGACTATACTTGAACCTCTTTCGATTACTCTCGCTTATCCTTTAACCATCCATCGGGTTCTAGCCACATTGGGAAGATACCCCAATTTGATGGAACCGGCTATTCCAAGTGGAAGAACTCGATGGAGGAGTATTTGATGGCGGTGAATCCCGCACTTTGGACTATTGTGAACAGGGGTATTACCTTTCCGAGTGGTGATGCGACGCTAACTCAAGATCAAGCAAATGAGATACAAAGAAACTATCAAGCCATACACATCATCAAGAGTTCACTCACGTCCGGAGAATATGACAAGGTAGATGGGTTGAAGTCCGCCAAGGAAGTGTGGGACACATTGTTCATCAACCATGAAGGGACAAAGCAAGTAAGGGAAGGAAGGATTCGAGCCTTGGAAAGTGAGCTAAATCGGTTTGTCATCAAAGATGATGAATCACCTCAAGACATGTACAACCGCTTGAACAAGATCATCAACAAGATCAAATCACTTGGAAGTACAAGATGGGGAAGAAGAGAAGTGGTTGACAAGATTCTCTCCGCTTACATGGCAAGGGATGTTCAACTCCCTACTCTCATAAGGGAAAAGAGAGGGTTCAACAAGTTCACTCCGGCGGATGTGATTGGAAGAATGGAAGAACACCTCATCACCGTCAAGGAGTCCAAGCTCTCACAAGAAATGTCAAAGATGCATGAACAACTTGAGAAGAACAAGGGAGTAGCCCTCAAGGCATCTAGCAAGGAGAAGAAGTCAAGCTCATCAACCTCAAGGGTCGTGGTCGAGGAAGATGGTGATGAAGATAGTGACATGAACATGACTCCCGAGCAAATGGCTCTCTTTGTGAGAAAGTTCAACAAAATGTTCAAGAAGAGTGGCTTCTTCAACAAGAATAAGGACAAGGACAAGATCAAGATGAAGAGAACTTCCAAGAGACCTTGCTTTGGGTGTGGCAAGGAGGGTCATTTCATTGCGGAGTGCCCTAATATAAAAGTAAGAAGAAGAGACACCAACAAGTTTGACAAGAACAAGAAGAAAGAAGTTGGTGAAGCTCATTTGGGTGAAGAATGGGATTCAAATGATGATAGCTCCGACTCCGACATTAAAGCTGGTCTTGCTACCATATCCATTGGGAAATCAATCAACAAGTCATCACTATTTGAAGATCTCACTGATGATGAAGTTGACCTCACCCACACTTGCCTCATGGCTAGGGGCTCCAAGGTAGACACTCCCACCCCGCCCCTAGATGATGATAGTGAAAATGATCACTAGCTTTGGTAAAAAGGCAACTAAGAAAATTATGTTTTTAATGAAAGAAATTGAGAATATAGATGAGACCCTAGAGGTGCAAGAAGAACTCTTTAGACTTGAGCGGGAGAAAACCATTGCCCTTGAGAATGCCCTTGTAATTGAAAAGAAGGGTTTCAAGGTGCAAGAGGACTCGCTCAAGGAAAAGGAGATAGAAATTCTTAGCCTCAAGAAATCCCTAGCTAAAGATGAGTTGATAGTGGATGAATTAACTAGGGAATCTTTCCTAGCTAAGGATGCTTGCAAGAAACTTGAGGGTGAAAAGCTTGAACTTCAAAAGAGCTTTGATAGCTTAAAGACTAGTCACATAGCATTAGAAGTTCAACTTGACAACCTCAAGAACAATGCTACAACTTCATCTAATGATGCTTTCTCTAACTCTCAAACATCAACAAGCAATGGTTGTTCTAGATGTTATAAGATTGATATAAATGCTTGTGCTACTAATGTTGCCGAGATGAATGCCATGAAAAAGGAGATTGCTAGGTTGTCAAATTCTCTCATAGTTGAAAAGAAGAAAGAACCCAAGAGAGGTGAGTTTGAAAACCACACTAAAGGTTTTGGGTCAAGCTACATGAAGAAGTTTGGCTTTGTGGATGAGAAGGGGCTTGGTAAGCAAGAACAAGGTACAAAAGACCCCATCCCATTCATCAAGAACCACCACACCAAAGGTATGGGAACAAGAAATGTGGTGCACGGCATGAAGCAAATGGGTGTCAAGAACTATGACAACCAAGTTAGATACAACACTCCTATCAAGTTCAAGAGCACCCAAACTACAACACAAGCACCACCATCAAAGCCAAACAAGTCAAGCAAAAAGCCCAAACCACATGCATCACAAGATAGCTTTTATGCCGATTATGTGTTGACTTGGAACCACAAGGGTAAGGTGGTTGCCAAGTATGTGGGACCCCGCACAAAAGGGACAATAATCAAAAGGAATGTGTGGGTGCCCAAGATTCTTGTGACTAACACTCTAGGACCCAAATCCACTTGGGTACCTAAAACACAAGCATAATTTGTTTTGTAGGCATAATCCTCCGGTGGAACAAAATGGGTGATTGATAGTGGATGCACAAATCATATGACCGGGGAGAAGAAAATGTTTACATCTTGTGATATGATTGAAAATCCTACGGAAAAGATTGCCTTTGGAGGCAATGGTGGAGGAACGGTTGTTGGTCTTGGTAAAATTGCTATCTCAATCAATCATTCAATTTCCAATGTTTATTTGGTTGAATCTTTGGACTACAACTTGTTGTCCGTTTCACAATTTTGTGAGATGGGCTACAATTGTTTGTTCACAAATGAGGGTGTGACCGTCTTTAGAAGGGGCGATGACTCCGTTGCCTTTAAGGGTGAACTCAAGGAAAGGCTTTACTTGGTGGGTTTTTCATGGGATAAAGCCCAACTTGATACATGCTTATTGGCAAAGTCTAGCTTGAGTTGGCTTTGGCATCGCTGACTAGCTCACGTTGGGATGAATAATCTCAATAAGCTTCTAAAGGGGGAACACATCCTAGGACTAACAAACGTTAATTTTGAGAAAAATAGAATTTGTAGTGCTTGTCAAGCCGGAAAGCAAGTTGGTGCTCCTCATCCCGCCAAGAATGTAGTCACTACCATAAGGCCATTCGAACTACTTCACATGGATATCTTTGGTCCGGTGGCTTATGTTAGCATTGGAGGAAACAAGTATGGATTTGTCATTGTTAACGATTACTCTCGGTACACTTGGGTATTCTTTATGAAAGACAAGAGCAAAGTTCATGAAATATTCAAGAAGTTTGCCACAAGAGCCCAAAATGAATTTGATATGAAGATCAAAAGAGTAAGAAGTGACAATGGCACCGAGTTCAAAAACACCAACATTGAAGAGTATCTTGATGAAGAAGGCATTGGTCATGAGCTCTCCGTCCCATACACTCCACAACAAAATGGAATTGTAGAGAGGAAGAATAGAACTCTCATTGAAGCCGCAAGAACCATGCTTGATGAGTACAAGACTTCGGATAATTTTTGGGCGGAAGCAATCAACACGGCTTGTCATGCTATCAACCGTTTGTATCTTCACAAGCTTTGCCACAAGACCGCTTATGAGCTCCTAATCGGTAAAAAGCCTAATGTTTCTTACTTTAGAGTTTTTGGTTGTAAGTGTTTCATTCTCAACAAGAAACTCAAAAGCTCTAAGTTTGCATCTAAAGTTGATGAAGATATCTTTCTTGGTTACGCCTCAAACGCTCATGGCTATCGTGTCCTCAACAAAACCACCGGTTGTGTTGAAGTCACGTGTGACTTGACGTTTGATGAATCTAATGGCTCTCAAGAGGAGCAAGTTGATGAATTGTGTGTAGGCAAGGATGTACCTGCTGAAAAGGCTATAAGGAGGATGGCCATTGGAGAAATCAAGCCTCAGGAAGAAGATGATGAGGACTGCGAAATTGAAGCAGCAGCAGCTCCAAACCCCCCTGCGAACCCCGGAGTATCCGGAGAAAAACCCGGAGAATCCGGATTTTCCGGAAACTCCGGAAATAAGTCCAGAGAGTCCGGACCTGTTGCTGAAACTTCACAAAGCAGTCAAGAAGCTGAGGATTTGATCCAGGAAGAAGATTCTGACCCACATCCAAGAGTTCGACAAAGTGTTCAACGAGATCATCCCGTTGACAACATTCTTGGAAGCATCCGTAGAGGGGTAACAACTCATTCAAGATTAGAAAATTTTTGTGAACATTACTCGTTTGTTTCCATGTTGGAACCTCTTAGAGTTGAAGATGCTCTTGGAGATGCTGATTGGGTGATGGCCATGCAAGAAGAGCTCAACAACTTCACTAGGAATGAAGTCTGGTCCTTGGTGGAACGCCCCAAACAAAATGTGATTGGAACCAAGTGGGTGTTTCGCAACAAACAAGATGAAGATGGTGTGGTAACTAAGAACAAAGCTAGATTGGTTGCAAAGGGATACACTCAAGTAGAAGGCTTAGACTTTGGAAAAACTTATGCACCGGTGGCAAGACTTGAAGCAATTCGTATACTCTTAGCCTTTGCCACCCATCACAATTTCAAGCTACATCAAATGGATGTCAAGAGTGCTTTCTTGAATGGTCCAATCTCCGAAGAAGTCTACGTTGAGCAACCACCAGGCTTTGAAGATCCTCAATTTCCTAACCACGTCTACAAGCTCCATAAGGCGCTCTATGGGCTCAAGCAAGCCCCTAGAGCATCGTATGAATGCCTTAGGGAATTTCTCTTAAAGAAAGGCTTTGAAATAGGCAAAGCCGATCCTACTCTCTTCACTCGTAAACAAGGCAATGATTTGTTTGTATGTCAAATATATGTTGATGACATCATATTTGGGTCTACTAATCAATCTTGGGTTGATGAGTTTAGTAGGATCATGACCAAAAGATTCGAGATGTCTATGATGGGCGAGTTGAAGTTCCTTCTCGGTTTTCAAATCAAGCAACTCAAGGATGGCACGTTCATAAGTCAAACCAAGTACACTAATGACATGCTCAAGAAGTTTGACATGAACAATGCCAAGCCCATCAAAACACCTATGCCATCCAATGGACATCTTGATCTAAATGAGGAAGGCAAAAGCATCGACCAAAAGGTATATCGCTCCATGATTGGTTCTTTGCTTTACCTTTGTGCATCTAGGCCCGATATTATGCTTAGTGTGTGCATGTGTGCAAGGTTTCAAGCTAATCCTAAGGAGTGCCATCTAATGGCCGTTAAAAGAATTTTTAGATATTTGGTTCATACTCCTAACCTTGGTTTATGGTATCCTAAGGGCTCCACTTTTGATCTACTTGGCTACTCTGATTCGGACTATGCCGGTTGCAAAGTAGATAGAAAGAGTACATCCGGGACTTGCCAATTTCTTGAAAGGTCCTTGGTGTCTTGGAGTTCCAAGAAACAAAACTCCGTTGCCCTTTCCACCGCCGAGGCCGATTATGTTGCAGCTGGCGCTTGTTGTGCTCAACTACTTTGTATGAGGCTCACTTTGAGAGACTTTGGTTGCAGGTTTAGCAAGGTGCCACTCTTGTGTGACAACGAGAGTGCCATCAAGCTAGCTAACAACCCCGTAAACCACTCAAGAACAAAGCATATAGACATAAGACACCATTTCTTGAGAGACCACGAAGCCAAAGGAGATATCGCTTTAAGCCATGTGAGCACCGATAAGCAACTAGCCGATATCTTCATAAAGCCTCTTGATGAACTAAGGTTTTGTGCTTTGAGGAGTGAGCTAAATATCTTGGATTCTCGTAACTTGGCTTGAGATCATGCACATGTTTGAGTGATCTAGTATAGGACTTTTGAAGGCAAAAGTTTTGTGAAAAACTTGTGTTGAATTTGTTTTGAAACATTTGGATCTTTAGAGTACAACATTTGGACTATAGTTCTCATTGTTTGTTTGTGGCTAGTCCAAAGTGTTGATACTGCTCAGGCTCACATATATTACATATGCAATCTTCCAAATATCTACAAAATCAAATTCCTTGAAAATCTTCTCGCTGGTTTCAGGGGGAGCGGAATCTCCGGGGTCTGTCCGGAAAGTCCGGATTTTCCGGATACTCCGGACCTAGCCCGGAGACACCGGGTTGTAAAGGTATATATATACCTTTGACCGTAGTGAAAAAGTCCATTCATCTCTTTTCACAGTTTCACCGTGCCCTATCTCTCCCCCGTCGCCTCCCTCTTCCCCTCACTTAAGTCCTTGGCGATTTCCACCTTCCCACCGGCCAAATCGAGTGAAAGTGAGGGATTGAAGGCTCCAAGGTATGGAGATCAAGGATCTACTCAAGATTCAAAGGATTCAAGTCTTCTTCCCTCTCTCCCCAAGGTATTCAAAGGAACTTTTCCCGATCTACTTCCCTAGAGTAGTCCTTGTAGTATCCTCTTAGGGAATAGGTAGGAAATACTCCATAGACTCTAGATCTGCAATATCTCTCAGTTTGGATGGATGAATCTTGCTGCATTGTGAGTTAGGGTTTCGGCTGCGAAACCCGGAAACTCCAGGGTTGAAAAACCCGGACTCTCCGAAATTTCCGGAGTTTCTGGACTTTTTCCCGGAGTATCCGGGGTTCACACTGCAAACCCTAAGTCACAAGTGTAGTGCTTCTCCTCTTTTGATAACCTCTCACTTCCATATCCTTTTACCTATCCAGATGGTGAGAGTGAAGGTCGGTCGCGGAAACGAGGAGCCCTCCACCCAAAGGAGGACCAAGGCTAGGCACGATCCCGCCGCTTTGCGGGCCGTGCAAGAGGTCTTAGAACAAGAAGGTTCTCAGCGCAGTTCTAGGCCAAGAAGAGGTGACCCTCCTCCCTCCTATGCCGAAGGGAGTGAAGAAGAGATAGAGGAGGAGGAGAGGACCGAGAGTGATGGTGATGAGGAAGATGAGACATATGAGCAGTCACTCGAGCCTCCTCGTCGCCACGGAAAGGGGCCAGCTAAAGAAAAACCTCGCTGCAAGCCCCATCCCAAAAAGAGCCATCAAGCCCTATATGTCCATCAAAGCCGACCCGCTACTCGCATCCCTCCTAAACATAAGCAAGGAGTAGCAGCTCACATCTGCCCCAAAACCCCTCCTAGGCTCATTCCTACCCTCCCACAAAATGTCCGGGTAGTTGACACTCCCATCAAGCTAAGGGATCCCGGTTCCGTTCTTGGATTTGCAGAACATATGATAAGGGACTACTCCAGGAACTCTCTAGCAGTGAGGGAGCAAAGAGAAGAAAATGTGTATTTGTATCTCAAGGGAGAAGGGCTAGAGGCAAGGTTTTGGTGTGATTTTCATAGGGATTTTTATCAATCCGTTATTTGGAATCCCAAGCTAGCTACAAAGAACATGGCTCCAATTGTGCCAATGAGGTACATTGATTGGAAATACTATGAAGAGCTAAACAACACCGTGTTCAATTCTGTCATTGACAAGTGCAAGTGTCGGTGCGGAATATGGTCCCGACACTAACCGGTAGTAAGCGCCGTGGTCTATCCCTCAATGGTCGATGCTAAGCAATAAGAGACACGAGTTTTTATCCTGGTTCCGGCGAGGGGGCCGTACGTCCGGCGGTGGTGTGCTCAAGGCACTATATTACTTAGCACCGGGGGTGCCCGTAGTGGGGTGCTACAAGCGAGGCGGGAGAGGAAGCCTGGCTTCCAAGTCCCTGGTGTGATGGCTGAAGATGTTGTGGGAGAATTGGAGAGCAAGCACGTGGCGCGGCTCGCCTCTGCTTGTGTTGTCCGTGTTCCTTTTCTCCTCCTCCCCGCGGCGGGGGAGGGGTACGTCCCCCTTTTATAGATCAAGGAGGGAGCGAATCACATGCACGCCGCGCTATCTAGCTACGTGAAGGGGCGTGGCGTGCTATGCTTTGTAGAGTGGGCGGCCGTCCGGACGATCCTTGCAGCGATCCGGCCATCATGGCCTATCTTGTACCCGGCGGTGGCGGTTCGAGGGTAGAAGGGCGGCGGATGGCGGTGATGTCTTCTGATGGGCTCGAGGGAGCTGCTGACGTTGGCCCGTACGGAGTACAGGAGTAGGTAAAACGGCGTCCCGTTCCAATACGTTTCACCGTACTGGAGTTGTTGCTACAGCGCCAGGGCGTGCGCTCGCGCGCGCGCGGGGACGGCAGCCATGCCGTAACAGTGGCAGGGATGGCGTTCCTCCGGCCTAGCGCCTCCACCTAACCCTGTAGGGTCACAAGAAAGCAAATCGAGGGTGTAGCCGGCTCCCCTTCGAGGGCTCGGCGCGTTAGCCGTCTTGGAGCGGTGCACGGCGTCACGGGACCGACACCGGCCGCGGCGCACGGTCCCTCCCCACGGTGATGGGGATGGGCTCCCTCTGGGGAGTTGGTGCGGCGGCTCGGGGCGTGAGCCCCGGCGCATGATGGCGCTGTCCCGCCGGTGTCGGGCGTTAAATGCCCGTGTGCGGGGGCGGGCGCACGCGAGCGGGGCGCCCTCGAGCGAGGCGGACCTCGGTCGAGGGCGGGGCGGACCCTCGAGCGAGGGCGGAGCCTGCTCGAGGGGGAGCGGGCCCTCGAGCGGGGCGGAGCCCGCTCGAGGGGAGCGCACCCCCTCGAACGGGACGGAGCCCGCCCGAGGGAGGCGCGCACCCTCGAGCGAGGCGAAGCCTGCTCGAGGGGATCTTCAAGAGGGCCGCCTTGGTGGGCCGTTGAGGTCCTTGCGGCGTGGGCCGTATCCTGCATGGTTAGGCAAAGTGTGTTTGGCTTTGTTGCAGGTTTTAAGTGGGGATTTCCCGGTTGTTAAAGGGGACCCCTAAGGCTGTCCCCGACAGTAGCCCCCGAGCATCTGTGGGTTTGCCATTGAGGCTCCCGCAGATGCTGGAACCTACTGATAGGACGTTCTTCCCTTCTTGTCTTGCGAACGCTTTCCGTGGGGCCGCGTCAGCGGACCCGCGGGGTCTAGCCCCGAAGCCTGCGGGAGCATGGATGCCCCTGCGGGGGGTTAACCGTGAGAACTGGTCAGAGGGCGTGGCACATGTTTCAACCAGCATCGGCAATATCTCAGCCGGCTTCGGTGACGCACGCGCTGCTGGCACTGTCTCCGGCGGGTGCAAACCAAGGAGGTGTAGCCGTGCGTCAAGCCCCCGAGCCTGGGCCCGTTCGAGGCGATCGGGTAGAGCTTTACGACTTGTTTCTTAACGCGCCCTCGCCGTCCCTCCGCGGGACGGAGGGTGAGGTTTCCGCAACCCCCATCGAGCGGGTCGCGAATTGCGGATTCCTCGTTGAGCTGCTAGTGGGTGGTTCGAGTGGACGCCCATGCCCCGTTCGATAAGGGTAGGCTGCGTGGTCCAGGGACACGTCCATTGAAGCGCTTGCGTGGGTTTGCTAGGTGGGGCTCGGTCCCGTTCGATAGGGACCGAGGGCGCGCGGAAGCTCTCCCTCGGTGGGATCCCCCGACTAGGCCCCGCCCTCGGCGGCTCTCGAACACGACATGTGGGGCACCCTCGAGCCGATGGGCTCGTGGAACGGCTCGAATGCGCGTGCCTTCGTCGTCCCTGACTCGTGATCTAGGGCGCCTGTTCGAACCCGTCGAGGGTCAGGCTTCGAACCTCTGATCAGTAGGGCCGTGCGGGGCGGCGCCTGGGCAGCCCCGTTTTTGCGTTTGCGGCCATCGAGGGGTCTGGACGTGCCAGCCCTCGAGGCGCTGGTCAGCAGCATAGCGTGGCATGGGTGCCCGTGGTACCTGCCTTGTTTCAGGCAGGCCCCAGGGCGACCTTCTCACGCCTGTGCCCCTTTAGAGGGTTGATATTGTCTCGAGCCAGGGGCTCGCGCCGCTCGAGGGTCCTACGTGGCATGGGTGCTCGCGATGCCCGCTTTGTTTCAAGCGGGCCTCGAGGCAACCTTCTCACGCCCGTACCCTTCGGAGGGCGACATTGTCTAGAGCCATGGGCTCGCGTCGCTCGAGGGTCCTACGTGGCATGGGTGCTCGCGATGCCCGCTTTGTTTCAAGCGGGCTTCGGGGCGACCTTCTCACGCCTGTACCCTTTAGAGGGCTGACATCGTCTAGAGCCAGGGGCTCGCGCCGCTCGAGGGTCCTACGTGGCATGGGTGCTCGCGATGCCCGCTTTGTTTCAAGCGGGCTTCGGGGCGACCTTCTCACACCTGTACCTGCTCGAGGGTTGAATTTATCCCGAGCCAGGAGTCCGTGCCGCTCGAGGGTTCTCCTTGTTTTGCAAGGGACCGGGCCATTAAATGCTCCACAGTAGAGGCTGCGGTTTCGCATCGCGGCGCGCCTTTTTGGCGTCGCGGCCGCGCGCACGTAGTGGGCGGCGTGGTCGGGCGGACGTGACCGCCCGCCACGGCCCGGCTAGTCTTCACCGTGATGATGGCCCGTTTACGGTGATGTGGCCGCTGCGGTCGTGGTGGGGTCCGCTCGCCGGCGAGAAGAGAAGGTTCCCTGCCGGTTAATGCGCGCGGGACATCCGCCCCCGAGAGCTCGCCCGCGGCTTATAAACCTTGAGGGGAAGGGGAAGCGGCGGTTTTTTACCTTAGCGTTCCGTCATTTTAGCCCCCCGTGCTTTCTTCTCCGTTTTGCTTTCGCCCCCGTGTGACTTCGCCATTAGAGCTCTTCTTTCTCTTCTTGTCCTCTCGTCCTTCGCTTCCCTTATCTTTCCTCATGGCGCCGCCTCCACCCCTCACGATCCTCGACCCGTACGCACCGGGAGCGGTCGACGGTGACCTAGGCCGGCCCTTGGCGAGCCGGTCGCCGCCGGCCGGTTGGCGGCTAACGAGGATGGCCGCCGGCGGAGTGGATAGTGCCGCCGGCGGGGGACCGCGCGCCCAACCCGCCGGAAGGCTATGTGGTGAGCTTTGTCCGCTTCCACGAGCAAGGCTTCAACGCGCCGGCGAGCCGCTTCATGTGAGCGTTGTGCCACTACTACGGCGTGGAGTTGCACAACTTCGCGCCCAACGCGATTTCGCAGGCGGCCACGTTCGTGGGCGTCTGCGAGGGGTATCTGGGGATCCCGGTCAGGCGGGAGCTGCGGGTACACCTCTTCCGCGCGGAGCTCTTCACGCAGCCCACGACGGAGCCGAGGACCCGCCGCGCAGTGCGCGCCGGCAGGATGTCGCTCGCCTGCGGGGGCGGTTCAAGGACGACTACATCCCCCCGCACCATGACGACGAACAACGCCGGGCCGGGAGCGGGGATGGTTCCTACCTGCACAACGCCGAGCCCGGCCTCCCCCCTACACCGATCGGGTGTTCAAGGAGAAGCCCGGCTCACCGGGGCTACGGGGTGTCCACGCCCCGGCATCGGAGGCGGCGGGACTCGGTTTTGGCGCCCGAGGAGCCCGACGGCGCGATGGGCGACCGCGGCGAGCGTCCTTGCCTTCCTCCATCACCGGCGGGTCGTGCCTCGATGGAGAGGCCGCTCTGCATCTTCGAGATGACGAGAGGAGGCGGACCCCATCGCGGCGGCGAGGTTGTGGATGCTCCCGCCCCCCTCGGGCGGCCGTATGCGCTCACCGGGCGCGGAATGCCGTCGACACCCGGATGCTGGTGCACCGGACCGGACCCCCGTGGGACCTCGAGATGCTCCCCACCGGCCCGCCGGTGAGTATGATTCTTGATTCCGTTTTAGTTCTTGGTGTTGCCTCTCGCCTCCCGACGCGCCTTTGACGTTCCCGCATGCGGTGGTGAGCTTCACCGCCGCGAAGTCCGTTCCGCCCACCCTTGACTTTCGTGCGTTCGGTCGGGCGGCGCGGCAGAACGGGAGCGAGGAGCGGGCGGCGCGCAAGAGGGAGCGTGCGAGGCGGCACCACGAGCGCCACGAGCGACGAAACGCGCGAGTGCGGCGCGCGCGAGGAACGGGGCTCTCCTCCCCGGGGGACCGAGGAATATTCGTCCTCGGAGGAGGACGAAGAGGAAGAGGCCGAGGGGGAGGGCCCCTCGATAGGTGGGAGCTCGCGCCCCCGTCGGCGGGAGCCGGCTCCGGCGGCATGGGCGGCATCGCCCGGGGCGGGCGCAACGGCGCCCGCCGCCGGCAATCGACAACGGGGGCCGCGCGCGCCGCGGGCGCGCGCGGCGCGTGCCGCGGAGGCGCGCACGGCGCGCGCGCGCGCGCGGGGTGAGCGTGCTCCGCGCGCGGGCGGGGCCCGCGCGCGCGGTGGCGTCTTCGGGGAGGCGCGGCGGCGGGCGTGCCGGCCGCGCCGGCCTCATCCGGCGAGGCTTCGAGGAAAAGGAAGCGCGCCTTTTCCTCTTCGAGGTAAGGGGCTCACTTTTCTCGCTTGGTTTGGTTTTTTTTGACGATCGGGCATTCTAACTTTCGTTTGTGCTTGCGCGGGGGTGGTGCCAAGCGTGTGCCTCCCCCTCGCACCGGCCAAGGTGCGAGGGCGGACGCATCCATCCCCACCGGCGGCGCTCGTCGAGGGCGTCGCGGGCGGGGGCAAGCACGGCGGTGGCGGGCGAGAGCTCGCAAAGCCCGGCGGAGGCTTCGAGGCCTCGGCGGCGGATCGGCCCGCCATGGCGCGGCCCGGCGGTCGCCGAGGAGCGGCCGCCGCCGGCCATTGTGGATACGCGAGGCGCGGCGGCGGCGGCGTGGCGGGCGCGGCCCGCGGAGGGCCGCCGCTACGGAGGCGCGGTCCGTGGCGCCGGCTGCGGGTGGAGGCGGAGCGGGTGCCACCCGTGGCGGCGCCGTGGCCGCGGAGGCACAACCGGAGGTGGTGGGCTGCCGCGGAGGGCGGCCGGCGCCCGCTGCCGCGGGGGCGCGGCTAGAGGCGGTGGCCGCGGCGCCACGTCCAGCGCCCGCGGGCGCGGAGGCGCAAGTGGAGGTGCCGGCGGGGGCGACGCAAGGGCCGGCGCCCGCCGGCGGTTCCCGGCGGAGGTGGTGGAGGTCCTGGATGACGACTCCCCGCCGCCGGGTGGGACCAGTGGGCGAGCTTCCCCACACGCTCCCCCGAGCCCCAGGAGGGGGCCCTCGTGAGGGCGGCGCGAGGGTCACATGGTGGCGGGGGACCGAGGACACGGCGCCGAGGCCTCGTCCTCCCGCGCCGGCCACTCCGCCCGAGTAGAGGGGGTCGGCGGCGATCCCCCTGCGTTTGCCGACGCCCGGGGGAGCGGGGAGCTGCGGGGAGAGCTCCGGGCCACGGCGCCACGCTCAACCGCGCGCTGGACGAGGCGCTGAGGGTCCATGGCGGCCCCGCATGGCGCGTCTTCCAGGTAGGGTGTCGTTGCTCATTTTCTTATTTCTCTCATTTTTGTGCATTGTTTCCGTGTCGTGGCGCTTACAGGTTTTGATTTGTGGGTGCCAGGAGCTCGAGCGCCGTGCCCACGACAAGTACGACGCCTTCGATCGGGTGAACGCCGAGCTCCACCAGCTCTGGGAGCGGTGCAGCGCTTTCGACACGCTTGCTGATGCCCTCAGGACCCGGACGGTGGGCCGGCGTGCGGGGTCGTGGCCCGGCGCGACGAACTCCCCGAGAGCTCGAGGCGGGACCCGCGCGCCGCTCTAGCCTCGAGCGGGTCCGCGCGGCCCTCATCGACCGTGATGAGGCGCCGTGCGGCGCGCGCTCGGACTCCGGAGAAGATGCGCACGGCGGCAACCAACCGGGAGGCGGAGGTGGCCGGCGTCCGCGGCGAGAACCGGGGCTCCGCTCGTCGCTCGAGGGGGCGCAAGCGCGCAGCGGCGGCGGCGAGGAGCGGGCGCGCGGGCCGGAGCGGTGGGCCAAGGAGGCCGACAATTTGAAGGCCGCCCTCGACGCCAAGGTCGCGGCGCTCGCCGTCGGCCGAGGAGCGACTCTCGGGGAGCGCACCGCCCGCCAAGGGGGCCGAGGGGGCGGCTCCGGCGGGGAGCAAGCCGCCCTCGTCGACGCCCGGTCGGCGCCGGGAGCGGGAGCGCGTCGCTCGCGAGGCGGCGCGAGGGTCGGCCCGGAGGAGCGGAACACCGCGTTCTCCAAGGCCGAGGGCGAGGGCGGTTGTGCTCGGCATTACAAATGCAAACCGGAGCGCGGCCCTCCGGGAGCAAGGTGAGACCGTCAAGCGCCTCGAGGGGCGGCGGTCGAGGCCGTGCGCCGCGACCTCGAGGCGGAGAGGAAGCAAGTCGAAGGTGAGCTGCTGCTTGACTCTTGTTTGGTTGGTTTTCTGTTTGGGCATTCGCACTCCTTTTTCTGATTTCTTTCTTGTCTTGGTGACTCCAGGCTTGCGCACCGCTCTGGGGCATGCGGCTGAGCGGGCCGAGGCACTGCAGGCTTCCTATAACTCCTCCGAGCCGGGGGTGCGGGGCTGCGTGGTGCGGCCCTCGAGACACCTTGCCAAGCCGTGGAGGAGGGTGAAGCACGGGCGGCGGCTCGGCGGCCGGCCGCTGCGCGCTCTTGGCGGCCACGTCACCGAGCGGATGCGCCGAGCGGCTGCGTCTTGGCGTCCGAGAAGGCCCTCGGAGTGGTTCGATCCCACTACGAGGTCAACTTCGAGGCGGCGGCGGAGGGCTACGTCGTTCCCGAGGGTGTCGAGGACGAGGTGGCCATGGAGCGTGTGGACGCGCTCGCCACCGACGCCGCCGGGTCGCTCGGCCGAAGCCTTCGAGGAGTTCCTCTTCCCGGACGGCGTTGACGCCGCCGCTCCTCTGCCCCGAAGACAGTGGGCGCTAGGCCCATTTTTATGTGTGTATCGGTATTCGGCCTCGCGGCCTTTGTAAATGAACGAGTTGTTTTTGACATAAACGTCTGCTTGAAATGAAGTCTTTTGTTTACTACGCTTTTTGTTTCTCCTTCTTCTCGAGTAGATTCTAGTTAGGGGAGTTCGATTTTCACGGGGGCCTGCCCGGGTTGGAGGCGAGAGAGAAGGGCCATATCCTCGCGGCGTAGGCTATCTCGGCTCGCGCGCTCCTTCCGCTAGGCCGCTCGCGCCTGTTCGAATTGTTGCTCGGGGTTGAAGTAGAAAACAAACTTAGCGCGTGTGAGTTGTTTTGTTTTTGCGCGAAAAATGGGACTATTTTGGGGGGGGGGGGGGGATGCCCCCGCGCAAGCCCCCGAGGGTAACTTGGGTTTCGGGGGAAAGCCGAGTTGCCCTTTTTATTAGACTTGAAGCGTTTACATAGTTGTTACCAAGCTGGGGCGTTGGTCATATGGTTTTTACAATAAAAAGTACTTGGAAATCCTAGCTAAAGGTAGAAGCGACGTAGGCGTTGGATGTTCCAAGCGTTGGTGAGCTCTTCACCGTCTTCGTTGGCCGGCTTGTACGTGCGGGCTTGAGTACCTTCACCACGACGTAGGGTCCCTCCCATGGGGGCGATAGCTTGTGGCGCCCTCGGTTGTCTTGGCGTAGCCTTAGGACCAAGTCCCCTTCAACGAAGTCCCGTCGACGTATCTTGCGTGCTTGGTAGCGTCTTAGGGACCGTTGATACCTTGCGGAATGCATTAAGGCCACGAGGCGTGCCTCGTCCGGTGATCCGGCGAGTCCTCGCGGGCTCGGCGGGTTGGCATCCTCGTCATAGCCTCGAACCACAGGGCGATCCGTATTCTAAGTCCGTGGGGAGGACGGCCTCCGCACCATGGACTAGAAAAAATGGGGTGAACCGGTGGCTCTGCTCGGGGGTGGTCCTTAGGCTCCACACAACCGGCGGTAGCTCTTGGAGCCATGTGCGCACGGATTTGTTGAGTCGGTCGAAAATTCCGGGCTTAAGGCCTGTAGGATCATGCCGTTGGCACGCTCTACTTGGCCGTTGGTCCGTGGGTGTGCCACAGCCGCCCAATCCACACGGATGTGGTATTTGTCGCAAAACTCCAAAAACTTCCCCGCCCGTGAGCGGGACCCATTGTCGGTGATGATGGAGTTCGGCACTCCAAAGCGGTAGACGATGTCGGTGAAGAACGTTACCGCTGCTCCGCCCGAGATTCGTGATGGGGCGCACCTCCACCCACTTGGAGAACTTGTCGATTGCGACCAACAAGTGGTAAAGCCCCCGGCGCCTTCCGCGAGGGCCCAACGATGTCCAACCCCCACACGGCAAATGGCCACGTTACGGGGGATGGTCGCGGGGCGTGGGCGGGTAGGTTGGACTTGTGGGCGTAGAACGGCACCCTTCGCGAGGTGCGTACAATTTCGGCGGCGTCCGCAACCGCGGTAGGCCGCAAAAGCCTTGGCGGAACGCATTGCCGACGAGGGTACGAGGCGCGCATGATGGCCGCGAGATCCCGGCGTGGATGTCTCGCGGGAGTTCGCGCCCTTCGGGAATGGGCACGCACCGGCTGCCGGGATGCCGGAGGCGGCGCGCTTGTACGGCTCGCCGTCAACGAGGGCAAAGGACTTGGCCATCCCGGCGATGCGCCCGGCCGCGGCCGGTCGCGGGGAGTTCCCCTCGAGCCATCCGGGCAATGTATTTGTCACGCCGGTCCGTTTTGACGGGAGGGCGGCTCGATGTCCATCATGTCATCTCCGTAGGCGCCATACCCCTCGAGAAGGGAGAGCACGTACGCCTCGTTCGAGGGGTCCTCGTCCATGGGTTCCGCACCCGTTGGGTTCGAGGGTGCCCCAGGGGTTCGGCGTGACTCGAGGGGTGGGGCTCGAAGACGACCGAGGGGGCCGAGCGACGTCGCGCGCGAAAACATTCGGGGGGACGGTAATCCGCCGGACGCAATTTTGGCCGGCTCATCCGCCTCCTCGTTGTACGGCGGGGCAAATGGTTGAGCTCGATGCCGTAGAACTTGTCCTCGAGGGCTCGCACGGCTTTGCGGTAGGCTTCCATCTTGTCGTCATGGCATCTCGCGTTCTTCATGACTTGATCGATTACGAGCTGCGAGTCCCCCCGTACGTCGAGGCGCTTGACGCCTAACTCAATGGCAATTTTGAGGCCACGGAGGAGGGCCTCGTATTCGGCCATATTGTTAGACGCGGGGAAGTGGAGGGCGCCTTTGCGTAGCGCATGTGCTCCCCGAGGGGTGACACGAAGACCGGACCCGCGCCCGCCCCTGTTTTCATTACCGAGCCGTCGAAGAACAGAGTCCGGCCTCTGCTTGGATGCGCGGGAGCGGCGGCTGCGTATCCGTCCACTCAACGACGAAATCCGCCAGGATTTGAGACTTGATGGCCTTGCGCGGGGCGTAGGCAAGCGTCTCGCCCATCAGCTCTACGGACCACTTGGCAATCCTGCCCGTGGCGTCGGGGTTGCGGATGATCTCCCCCAGCGGGAAGGAGGAGACCACCGTGACGGGGTGGGCCTCGAAGTAGTGGCGGAGCTTGCGCCGCGCAAGGACTCTTGCGTACGGCAACTTCACGGACACGGGGAGTAGCGCATCTTGGTGTCGGACGGGACCTCGCTGATGTAATAGACAGGCCGCTGCACAGGTAAAGCATGCCCTTCCTCCATGCGCTCCACTACGATCACGGTGCTAACCACCGGGTGGTCGCGGCAACGTAGAGCCGCGGGGCTCGCCGTCCCGCGGCGGCGTGAGAATAGGGGCATGCGCTAAGGACGCCTTTAGCTTGTCGAGCGCGTCCTGGGCCTCGGCGGTCCAGGAGAAGCGTTCGTGTTTCTTGAGGAGGCGATAGAGGGCGAGGCCCTTCTCGCCGAGCCTCGAGATGAAGCGGCTTAAGGCGGCAAGGCACCCCAGCACCTTTTGCACCCCTTTGAGGTCCCGGATTGGACCCATTCGTTCGAGGGCCGCAACCTTTTCAGGGTTGGCCTCGATTCCCCGTTGGGAGACAATGTATCCCAGGAGCATGCCTCGCGGCACTCCAAAGACACACTTTTCGGGGTTTAACTTGACCCCATTGGCTCGTAGGCGGTGAACGCGATGCCAAGGTCGCCAACCAGGTCGTCCGCCTTCCTGGTCTTTACGACGATGTCATCCACATATGCCTCGACCGTCCGCCCGATGTGGTCTCCGAAAACGTGCTGCATGCAGCGCTGGTATGTTGCACCTCGCGTTTCGGAGGCCAAATGGCATCGTGGCGTAGCGAGAACATCCCGAACGGCGTGATGAACGAAGTCGCGATCCGGTCGGACTCCTTCATCTTTATTTGATGATACCGGAGTAAGCATCAAGGAAGCAAAGAAATTCACACCCGGCCGTTGAATCGACGATTTGGTCAATACGTGGCAAAGGAAAAGGAACTTTAGGACATGCTTTATTAAGACCGGTGTAGTCTATACACATCCGCCATTTCCCATTCTTTTTCTTTACAAGCACGGGGTTTGCTAGCCACGTTGGGTGGAACACCTCCTTGATGAACCCGGCCTCGAGAAGCTTCCGCGGCTCCGCTCCGATTGCCGTCGCCGCTCCTCGTCGAAGCGACGGAGCCGTTGTTGCACGGCGCGGGCGTGAGGCGAGGATGTCAAGGGAGTGCTCGGCGACCTCCCTCGGGATGCCCGGCATATCCGAGGAGCTCCACGCGTAGATGTCGGCGTTGGCGCGGAGGAAGTCGACGAGCACCACTTCCTATTTGGGGTCGAGGGTGGAGCCGACCCTCAACGCCTTGCCCTCGGGGGCGAAGGATCGAGGGGGACCTCCTTGAGTACGCTCCGCGGCCTCGAACGTGCCGGTGTGCTTGGCGGCGAGTCGAGGTCGTCGTTGACCATCTTCTCCAAAGTGGTCACCAGCGCTTCGTCCAGCGCTAGCGCCTCTGCGTGCTCTACGCACTCGACGTCGCGCTCGATTGCGTGCTCGATGGACGAGCCGACGGTGATGACGCCGTTCGGTCCCGGCATCTTCATCTTCAAGTAGGTATAGTTGGGGACCGCCATGAATTTGGCGTAACGGGGTCGCCCAAGTATAGCGTGGTAGTCTGCCTTGAACCCCACCACCTCGAAGGTGAGGATCTCCTTGCGAAATTCTTCGCGGTGCCAAACCAAACCGGCGGGTCGATGCGCTCGAGGGGCCGGACACCGCTGCCGGGCGCGATGCGGTGGAACGGCTTCGTGTTCGGGCCGCGGCCGGTCCGGCCCCGATCCCCATCAAGCGCGGCGTATGCGCGTAGAGGATGTTGAGGCCGCTGCCCCCCGTCCATCAAGACCTTTGAGAACCGCGCGTTCCCGATGATGGGGTCGACCACCGGCGGGTGCGGCCCGAGGTTGGGGACACGGTTCGGATGGTCCTCCCGTCTCAAGGTGATGGCGTCCTCCGACCGGTTGAGGAAGGAGGGAGGCGCCTTCTCCGCGGCGAGGACCTCGTGCCGCTCCTTCTTGCGGCGGCGGGTCGACATGTCGACGGTGGGTCCCCCGAAGATGAGGAACACGTTTTCTACGGCGGGGGAAGCCGCCGGCGTCGCCATCTCCTCCGTCTTTCTTGGCCTCTCGCCTCCTTTGCGGCGGCGCGGCCATAGAACTTCTTGAGCATGTCGCCTTTGCTCAAGAGTGTGATTTACTTGGGGTCTTGTGATAAGGACATGGCTTTTTCGGCATGTTGTCAAACACCCCCGGGCCTCGAGGGGCCGGTCGAGGGCCCCGTCGAGCGGGTCCACGGCCGAGGGCCTCGGCATTACCGCCGTCGCGCCCCGCTCGCGCGCCTCGCGGCGCGGCTTCTTTCCCTTCTTGCCCCGCTTGTCGTTGCGGTGGGGCTCCCTGGACTTGCTGCCCTCCGCGGGCGCGTCCTCCGAGCACTTGCCCTTCTTGCCGTCGAAGATCGCTCCCACGGCCTCCTCTCCCCGAGGCGAAGGCGGTGGCGATGTCGAACGGCTTGTTGGAGTCCGCGGGCGGGCGGCTGCGTCCCAGCTCCCGCACAAGGTCCCTGCACGTGGTGCCCTCGAGGAAGGCATGCACGATCTCGGACTGCGCCACGCTTGGGAGCTCCGTGCGGCGCTTGGAGAAGCGCCGTATGAAGTCCCGCGGCGACTCGCCGGGCCTCGCGTGCGGGGAGCGCGAGGTCCCGGGGAATTTCGGGGCGCACGTACGTGCCCCGGAAGTTGCCCACGAACGTGCGGACCGGATCATCCCAATTGTGGATTTGGGCGGCGGGCGGGGTGCTCGAGCCATGTCCGGGCCGCATCGCCGAGGTGCGGGGGCAAGTTGCGGATGATGACCTCGTCGGCCGGTGGCCCCACCCGGTGGCCGCGAGGCCAAGCGGTAGTCGTTGAGCCACACGCGGGGATTCGTCTCCCCGTTGTACTTGACAATGGTCGAGGGTTGGCGGAAGCACGGGGGGAAGGGCGCCGCGCGGATCTCCCGCCGAACACACGGGTCCCGGGGGGCTCCGGCGTCGGGGAGCGGTCCTCACCGGCCCGTCGTAGCGTCCGCCCCCGTCGAGGGTGGTAGCCCACCGGCCCCGCTCGCGCATCCGCCTTGCTCGTGCGGCGGGCGTTGATGACGTTGCGAGCGTCCGCGTCCGAGCTGCGCGTGTCAAGGAGCCGTTCCTTGGCCGCCGCGCGTCCCGAGTTGGCGGGACGCTCCGCCGCTTCCCCTGCGTGGACCGAGGGTTCGCCCCCTTGTGCGGCCCTGTCACCCCGCGCATCCCCTTGTTGGCGGATGCGCGACGCCGAGCTCTCGGCTTTGTTGAACGGCCGCTTGCTCGATGAGAGTACGCACCTCGCGGTGTAGGTCTCGTGCCTCAGGGGTCGAGGGTGCCGGCATGGCCCGTAGCAGCGTTGCGGCGGCAACTAGCTTCTGACTTGCCCACGGCGGCACGTCGGGGTTGTCAGCGTTGATGCGGTCGCGGGCCTGTCTGCCCAGCTCCCGCACGCGTTCACCGTGAGCGGAGGCTTCTCCAGCCATCGAGGCTCGGAGCAGCCGCACCGTCCGGTACTCCTCCGCCAGCTTGGCCTCGAGTTCGCGGGCTTGGGCTAGGCGCGCGTCGGCGTCGGCCCCGGCGGGAGCGCTTGGCCCTGCGACTAGGCGTGTGGCGATCCCTGGGGCGGGCGTGATCTCCCCGTCTCCCGGCGCCCACCGCGCGCGGCGGCATTGGCCGGGTCGTTGGTGATGACGGCGTAGCACTCCCGCGCGGGGTCGTAGCTCCCGGTCTTTGGAGTCGTCGGAACGGCCGAACCGGTGGTCCGTAGCGTCAAGGAAACGCCCGAAAATGGCGGGTCGGCACGCCGGGAGGAGTCCCATTCTGCGTACCCGTGGCGGTTGGCGGGCGGCAACGTGTCGAGGGAGCCCAGGGACGACTCGTCAGCCGCTGAGGCGCCGGGATCCCCGGCGACGAAGACATGACGGCCAGGCGGGACCCTGTGCATCGTGGTGTTGACGCTTGCGTTGTAGGCCGACGTGGCACCACGCGGCCCAATGGGGATGCGCGGTCGGAGACCGTGCGGCTGTCCCGCCGGGATGGTGGTGATCGTAGCGGTGGGCGCACCGTGCCGAGAGGCGGCGCGCTCGGCTGCGCGTCGCTCGGACCGCGCCCGGCGCGAACGCGCCCCGGGCGGCGGCGGCGTCGCGGCGTCGACGGGCCCGCGGCATCCGCGCTGCGGGCGTCGCGCCGTGGTGGTGCGTGCGGCGGGGACCGGAGCGGGCCCGGCCGGCGGCGCGCGCGGAGCTCCTCACGGTTGGTGAGGCGCATGAGGTAGCCATTCCCCGTGGCACCGAAAGTTCGGGCCCCCGAACCGATTTCGAACCGGCGGGGGAGGGGGTCCGAGCTGCCCATGCGGTGCGTGTACCGCGGTACTCGGTGCGGATCACCATGGAGGGAGTTGACGGATTGACCTTAGGTGCTCGGATAGCCCCACGGTGGGCGCCAGCGTCGGTGCGGAATATGGTCCCGACACTAACCGGTAGTAAGCTCCGTGGTCTATCCCTCAATGGTCGATGCTAAGCAATAAGAGACATAGGGTTTTTATCCTGGTTCCGGCGAGGGGGCGCGTACGTCCGGCGGTGGCGTGCTCAAGGCACTATATTACTTAGCACCGGTGCTCTGTAGTGGGGCTGCTACAAGTGAGGCGGGAGAGGAAGCCCGGCTTCCAAGTCCCCGGTGTGATGGGCGAAGATGTTGTGGGAGAATTGGAGAGCAAGCACGTGGCGCGGCTCGCCTCTGGCTTGTGTTGTCCGTGTTCCTTTTCTCCTCCTCCCCGCGGCGGGGAGGGTTCGTCCCCCTTTTATAGATCAAGGAGGGAGCGAATCACATGCACGCCGCGCTATCTAGCTACGTGAAGGGGCGTGGCGTGCTATCTTTGTAGAGTGGGCGGCCGTCGGACGATCCTTGCGAGCGATCCGGCCATCATGGCCTATCTTGTACCCGGCGGTGGCGGTTCGAGGGTAGAAGGGCGGCGGATGGCGGTGATGTCTTCGATGGGCTCGAGGGAGGCTGCGACGTTGGCCGTGCGGAGTACGGGGAGTAGGTAAAACGGCGTCCCGCTCCAATACGTTTCAGCATCTTGGAGTTGTTGCTACGGCGCCGGGTGTGCGCTGCGCGCGCGGGGACAACGGCCATGCCGTAACGGTGGCGGGGATGGCGTTCCTCCGGCCTAGCGCCTCCACCTAACCCCGTAGGGTCACAAGAAAGCAAATCGAGGGTGTGCCGGCCCCCCTTCGAGGGCTCGGCGCGTTAGCCGTCTTGGAGCGGCGCACGGCGTCACGGGACGACACCGGCCACGCCCGCACGGTCCCTCCCCACGGTGATGGGGATGGGCTCCCTCTGGGGAGTTGGTGCGGCGGCTCGGGGCGCGAGCCCGGCGCATGATGGCGGCTGTCCCACCGGTGTCGGGCGTTAAATGCCCGTGTACGGGGGCGGGCGCACGCGAGCGGGGGCGCCCTCGAGCGAGGCGGACCTCGGTCGTGGGCGGGGCGGACCCTCGAGCGAGGCGAGGCACTGCTCGAGGGGAGCGCACCCCCTCGAACGGGACGGAGCCCGCCCGAGGGAGGCGCGCACCCTCGAGCGAGGGCGAAGCCTGCTCGAGGGGATCTCCAAGAGGGCCGCCTTGGTGGGCCGTTGAGGTCCTTGCGGCGTGGGCCGTATCTGCATAGTTAGGCAAAGTGTGTTTGGCTTTGTTGCAGGTTTTAAGTGGGGATTTCCCGGTTGTTAAAGGGGACCCCTAAGGCTGTCCCCGACCGCAAGGAAGTTGGACTCTATGATATCATGGGATTTAGGTATAATTGGAACAAACAAATTCTTGCTCAATTCCATTGATCCTACTACTACAATCCTCATGACAACACCATCACTTGGACAACTCAAGGCAACAAGTGCACTATTGATTACATGACTTTCTATAGGCTCTTGGGACTTGGCTCTAAGGATGAGAGGCGCTCTCCCGTGCACAATGAGGATAAGTACAAGCCCAAAGAGCTCCCCTTCATGTTTCCTAGCCGAGATTTGGCTATTGAGGGCAAGGCGGACCAACTCAATCCTTACTACTACTATCTCAATCAATTCTTTCGTGCCACTATTGATCCCAAGATAGGAGATGCTACAGCCTTGAGATACTATGCTCCAAATCTCCTCAATAGGATGGCACCGAATGAAGAAGGATTTTGTATATTCGACTTCATATGGAATGAGTTGAGGAGGGCCATGAATGATCCTATGAAGCATCTTCCATATGCCCCTTATCTCATGTACATGATTGAGAGAGCCACAAATGTCCGCTATCCCAAGGATGTTGTCCATGAGCCACTTTGCCACCTCCGTGATCGAGCCAAGAGGCCTCCCAAAGGTCGCAAGTATGTTGGCTCCTCTAGTGCAGCTCCTCGCCATGATGATTTGCCCGCTGCACGTTCCTCTCCTACACCTCCCCGTCGGCACCGTGGCTCCATGATAAAGAGGGTGCTTAAGAGCATCTTCAGCATGTGCAAGACAATAGCCACAGAAACTAATGAGAACCGCCGGGACATCATCGAGATCAAATCCCATCTTGGCCTTCCCACCGATCCCTACCGCGAGCTTCCCAAGTTTGATGACCCTTTTGCGGAGTGGGGCGCCCAAGGTGCCCAAGAGGAAGAAGAGGAGGAGGGCAATGACGAAGAAGAAGAGGAGGAAGACGACGACTCCGAGTGACTCAGCTGCTCCACACTTCCTTTTTGGCGCTTGATGCCAAAGGGGGAGTGAACTTATCTATTTATGTGTTGTGGAACAATGAACTTGAACTTTATTGTATTTGATTTTGGAACTTGGCTTGTAATAACTTTAATTTTGTATGTGTGAGACTGAAGCGTCCCCTCATGAGAGGTGACTAAATGTGACACAAATACCAGTCCCAGAAGGCTGGTAACACATTTATTACAACAGGTGGATCAGTCTTTTACATCGTGGCGACACAGAGGGCACAGAAGTGCCAATGCTACAAGGAACAACACAAACGCTAACGACCATACTACGATAGCAAAGGCTTCCAAAGCCTCATCAGAGTACCACACCATGGAAGCTCTCTATGGAGGCCCAGGGTACACATGCACGGTTGGGTGTAGGGCAGCGACCTACTCGACGTCTTCGTGAATGTAATCGGGATCCTCCTATGAAAAATGGTTAGTAAAAACAAAGGGTGAGCACAAACGTACTCAGCAAATCCAACCCCACCCACGGAGGGGCTTATAAGCAGAATCATGCATAGAGTATAACAAGGATCAGGTTAAGGTTCATTTTGCAAACTTACTCATGCAGGGGTTCATTTCAAAAGGTTTTCGCAAATCATTTTCATAACCAAAGTGACTCCATTGTTTTAGGAAAACCACTGTGGAACTACCGGACTCCCCGTCCGCGGTAGCCCAGGCACACAGCCACACACATTACCCGGAAAACAACTCACACCAGAAAACATCCCAAATCCAAACACTAGTTTTTGTGACCACACCGTGACTCGTCCAATACCGTGGACACGGCTATTCGAATAGGTTTGACACTGCGGAGGGTTGTACATCTTTACCCACAAGTAGGGTACCGTCACACAGACACATTAGTGCCGACACAGATCCTATCAAAGCCATTACCCACCTTAGCTAACACTACGAGCCACCACGAAAGCACCCAAGGGGTTATCCCACATAACCGGGGCTTACCTCACACAGAGCGTACCCCTACTCCTTGGTCTCCCGCTGCTCACCCGCACACCAGATGACAAGTAGGTTAACTAGTGGGGTTTATGCTAAGCCGTTGCCACATACAACAGTTGAGAGGCTGTACGATGATTTGGGTCAGGTGAGATGTCACGCAACCCGGTCCTTAACCGACAAGATGGACAACTCCCAACACGCTCAACCACACAGGTACGAGTTCACCCATACTCCTGACACACACGTCCATCCCGTCTACCCAGTTCTTTACTCATTTTCCAAACATATCCCATTTCCATTTTAAAGCACTCACACATTTTTAAAGCACTCACACATTTTTAAAGCACTCATTTAGGCCAAAACAAGGTTCAATCATAGCAATCAAGGGTCGCTATCCTACCATGTTTTTGCAGTAAAACAATATGCAACTTATAAAACGGGTATAGGGTTGTGTTTATAAAACTAGGACCAAAGCATGCATCAAAGGACGAGATTGAACTTGCCGTCTTCGAAGTCTTTGGGGAGTGCCGGCTCGGCGTTCGGGATCTCGGGCTCCTGCTCGCAGTAGTCGGCTCCGATCTCCAGCTCGGGGTACCTTCCTTCGTTTACTTCGTCGGCTATAACGCACACACAGGCAAGCAAGCAATCAATATAAGCATACACAATTTCTCCGGTTGAGCTCGCGGAAGGTAATTAAAAATAGGGAAATAAATATTATGTAGGGGTTTTGGGTGACGGATGGGCGGCGGCATGCCCGGTACGGGTGTGAGGAAGGTTGGGCGTAATTCGAATTAAAATTGTGCATGAAATGATGGGTTAAAGGTGTCTAGGGTTAATTAGGGGCATGTTAGTATTTTATTATAAAAGAAAATGACCTAATTGTAATATTTAAATCTAATGGGGTTTAACTATAATAGCCTTAGGGATTTATTTGTAAAGGGCAGGGGGTTTGGGTGGAATTGCTTAAAGGGTAGGGGCTAAATGAAAGGAAAGAGAGAGAGGGGGGGAATAGGGACAGGGGCTTTGGGGAAAAGGAAAAGAGGCAGGGGGTTTTGGGAAAAATGCCCTTCTTCCTCCCCCCGATCCAGAACAGGGGAGGGAGGCAGTGGCGGCCTCGGCCGACGGCGGGCGGCGGCGTCAGGGGTCGGTGGTGGCCGGTGATAGAGGGAAAACGGAGAGGGGACCGAGGGGATTTCGACCCCGTGCTTACCTTGGGCTGGGGTTGCTTGGGGAGGTGGCTCCGCGGCGAGGTCTGGGCGGCGGCGGAGGCTAGCGGCGGCGGCGCAGTTGGGGCGGCGGTGGAGCGAGGGAAGGCTTGTGAGAGCTCGGTGGTGAGGCGAGGGGCAGCGAGGAGGCCAGGGGCCTATTTATAGGTGGCTTATGGCGGTTCGGGGGGGGGGGGGGAGATTTTTCCGGCGGGAGGTCGCTGGCGAAGCTCGAGCGGCTTCTCGATGCCCGGCCGGATTTCGCGGCGTTCGGTGACGAGACGGCTCGAGCGGCGGCAGGTCAACTTGTGCAGGTGAAGGGACGGCTCGGCGCGGCGCGTGCAGTGGTGGAGCAGGGCCGGTGGCTTGCGGTGGTGGCGGTGCGAGGGTGGCGGGCGGCGGGGCCGGGCGCGGGATGGCCGGCGGCGGCGGCACCGTGGTGTGACGGTTCGGGCAGGCGGAGTAATGGCGACGCACCAGGGTGAGGTCACATCACGGGGCCGGGATGGCGTGCTGAGAAGGAGAGGGTGCCGACTGGTTGTCGGGTGGCAGGCGCGCGGCCAAGGGAGGAAGAAGAAAGGAGAAGGGAGGAAGAGAGAGGGAAAAAAGAAAGGAAAGAGGAAAAAAAGAAAAGAAAGAAAAGAAAGGAAAGAAAAGAAAAAGGAAGGAAGAAAAAGAAAGGAAGGAGAAAAAGAAAAGAAGGAAAGAAAATGGGAATAGAAAAGGAGAAGAAAAAGGTTTAGAAATTAGGGAAAATTGCTAGAGAAATTAGGGGGGAAGGTTTTGCGGGGTTTTCCGATTTCCGGGCGTCGGCGTGATTTTCGGGACGGCAGTGATGGCGAGGCGGACCGGCCGGCGGGACCGCGGCGTGCGCGGGATTCCGGCACGGTGGCCGACCGCGGCGGCGGGGTGGCACGCGTGGGTGCTTGGCCCGAGTGCGGGCGGTGCCGGCGGGATTCGCGGCACGCGCGCCGAGGGTGAGAGAGGGGGGCAGTGACCAGGGTTTTGAAAGGGGCAAATGAGCTCAGCTGGACAGTTTTGAAAACACGCGTGATTTATTAGGTGATTTATTAGGAGCTAAAAACGCGGGCGTTACAAACCTACCCCACTTAAAATGAATCTCGCCCTCGAGATTCGGCTAGGTTTCGAACAGGTGGGGAAACTCTTTCTTCAACGCGTCCTCTCGTTCCCACGTGGCTTCTTCTACTCCGTGTCTGCTCCATTGGACTCTGCACACCGTACTTCTGATGTTCTCGTCCTCTTGACCACTGTGTCCAAAATCTTGACGGGCACCTCCTGGTACCTAAGGTCTGGCTGTAGATCGATGGTTTCTACCGGTACTCTCTTTTCTTCGAGAACCTTCAAACATCTGCGTAGGCCGGGAGATATGAAACACTTGGGTGTATATCGACATTTCTTCCGGTAGCTCCAACCGGTATGCTACTGCTCCGACCCTCTTTAGTACTTTATACGGTCCAATGTACCGAGGGGCCAACTTTCCGTGCACCTGAAATCTCCGAGTCCCTCGGATAGGTGAAACCTTGAGGTAAGAGAAATCTCCCGGATTGAAGCTTGCTTCACACCTCTTCTTGTCTGCGTAGCTCTTCTGTCGAGATTGGGCGGCTTTCAACTTTTCTCGGATGTCAGCTACTCACTCTTCTGCTTCTTTTATAAGTGCAGGCCCAAACAGGGCACGCTCTCCTACTTCTGACCACATCAGGGGTGTCCTACATTTCCTCCCGTACAATGCCTCGAACGGTGACATTCCCAGGCTTGCTTGGTAGCTGTTGTTGTAGGAAAATTCTGCATATGGTAGACTCTGCTCCCAATCTTTGCCATAGGTGAGGACACATGCTTGCAACATGTCTTCCAGAATCTGGTTTACCCTTTCAGTCTGTCCATCTGTCTGCGGATGATACGCCGAGCTGAAATCCAGCTTGGTTCCCATGGATTTGTGCAAACTTTTCCAAAACCTAGAGGTGAACTGGGTCCCTCTATCTGAGACTATCCTGCTAGGCACTCCATGCAACTTTACGATATTCTCTATGTAGAGTTTCGCCAACTTCTCTCCACCATAAGTGGTCCGTACGGGTAGAAAGTGAGCGACTTTAGTGAGTCGGTCCACTATCACCCATATGGAGTCATGTCCCTTCTGAGTCTTTGGCAACCCTACTACAAAGTCCATGCCTATCTCGTCCCATTTCCATACCGGGATTGGTAAAGGCTGTAACAGTCCTGCAGGTTTCTAGTGCTCGGTTTTGATTCTCTGACAAGTGTCACAGTGGGCGACGAACCGTGCAATGTCTGCTTTCATCCCATTCCACCAATACTTCTGCTTTAAGTCCATGTACATCTTGGTGGATCTCGGGTGAATGGAATATGCCGAGTTATGGGCCTCATCCATGATGGTCTGTCGGAAATCTCCGCCTTCAGGCACGCATATCCTATTCTTATACCACAGTGTGCCTTGATCATCCACTCTAAAATCAGGGGCCTTGTTCTCTCCTGTATGTTTGGGGATCTTCATCAGATTCTCATCGGTTTCTTGGGCCTTCCGGATCTTCTCCTCTAGGATAGGCTGAACACTCAGCTGGCGGACGTAGCCTTGGGGGACAATGTGCACGTTGAGTCGCGCCATCTCCTCTTGCAACTGGGTACTCTTGGGTGCTGCCTTCTCGTAGGATTTCCGGCTTAGGGCATCTGCTACTACATTGGCTTTCCCTGGGTGGTAGTGAATCTCCAGGTTATAGTCTTTAACTAACTCTAGCCACCTTCTTTGCCTTAGGTTTAGGTCGGGCTGGGTGAAGATATATTTTAAACTCTTGTGGTCCGTGTAGATTTCACACTTGTTCCCAATCAGGTAGTGTCTCCAAATCTTAAGGGCATGCACTACGGCTGCAAACTCCAGATCATGGGTGGGATAATTCTGCTCATGGGGTTTGAGCTGACGGGAAGCATATGCCACTACCTTCCCATCTTGCATCAGAACACATCCCAACCCTTGTCGGGAGGCGTCGCAATATACGACAAAATCTTGTTGAATGTCTGGCAAGGTCAGCACTGGGGCTGTGGTCAATCTTTTCTTCAACTCCTGGAAACTCCTTTCACATGACTCAGTCCAGTTGAACTTCTTCTCCTTCTTGAGTAACTCTGTCATGGGCCAGGCAATCTTGGAGAATCCTTCAATAAATCTCCGGTAATACCCTGCTAAACCAAGAAAGCTTCTGATCTCGCTCACATTGGTCGGTTGTTGCCAGTTGGAGACTGTTTCAACTTTTCTGGGGTCTACAGCTACTCCTTCCGCAGTCAGAATATACCCAAGGAAAGATATTTTCTACAGCCAAAACTCACACTTGCTGAACTTGGCGTACAACTTGTGTGCCCTCAATTTCCCGAGCACTACTCGAAGATGCTGCTCATGTTCCTCCACACTCTTGGAGTAAACAAGTATGTCATCAATAAAGACTACGACAAACTTGTCCAGCTCTTCCATGAACACCTTATTCATGAGGTTCATAAAATATGCTGGTGCATTGGTGAGTCCAAAGGACATCACGGTGAACTCATACTGCCCGTAGCAAGTGACAAAGGCGGTCTTGGGGATGTCACTTTCCCTAATCTTGAGTTGGTGGTACCCTGACCTTAGATCTACTTTTGAAAAGTACCTGGCTCCTTTCAGTTGGTCAAATAGACCATCTATTCTGGGGAGAGGGTACTTGTTCTTGATAGTGACTTCGTTCAGCGAGCGATAGTCCACACACATCCTCATGCTCTTATCCTTCTTTTCTACGAAAAGCACTGGGGCTCCCCATGGTGATGAGCTCGGTCTGATGAACCCACTTCACAGGAGTTCTCCTAGCTGTTTCTTCAACTCTGCCAACTCAGGGTCTGCCATCCTATAGGGTCTCTTAGCTATGGAAGAGGTTCCGGGAATAAGGTCGATGACGAACTCTATATCCCTATCTGGTGGCATTTCGGGGAGTTCTTCGGGGAATACATCTGGGTATTCTCGCACTACTGGGACATCCTCTATGGACTTGGCTTCCATGTTGAAAACCATTATGTCTGGCCTGTGTCCTCGGGTGTGGCAGGTCACTTGTATCCCGTCTGGGTTGGTTAGGTGCACTACTTTATCGGCGCAGCTTATAAGGCCATGGTGTTGGCTTAACCAGTCCATCCCAAGGATCACATCTATCCCCTTGGACTTCAAGACTACCAGGTCTGCTAGGAACTCTACCCTACTTAAAATGATCCTTACCGGGGGCATCCCGGTTGACACTTGATGTCACCTCCGGCGTTCGAGTTAATAGGGGTGCTTTTAGTAGTACTGTGGGTATGCTATGCTTTTCCACAAAACTTGAGGATATTAATGAGTGCGATGCTCCCGAATCAAATAATATGGTAGCCAAAACGAGCCGACCGGAACTCATCGAGCACTACGCATTGTGCTTCCTGCGCCTCTTGTGCATTGATGTGGTTGACTCGGGCTCGTCCATACGACTGCTGGGGCTACCTCATCTGCTGGTTGCTGTTGTTGTTGCCGAAGTTATTGTTGCTGCGCACCGGCATGCGGTTGGCTCCATACATGAGTGGCCTTGGCCCGTTCACCGAGTTGGAGTAGGTGGTAGTGGTTGGCTTTTTGGCATACGGGCAGTTGGCGATGAAGTATCCGGTTTCGCGGCAGTTGAAACACACGCGGGAGCTATTGTTGTTGTTGGCAGTGATCTGGCTGGTGTTGTTCTCTGGGGGCTTCATGGCACTCTGGTTGTTGTAGGGCTTGAACTGGGTTCTGGGGCCTTGCGTGCCCGTGGCTTGGGATTGGGTTTGGTACTGCATGGGAGCTTGGAACCTGGACATGGGGTGTCCGAAGTTTCTCGGCCTCTGGGACCGCTCTTGCTGTTTAGCCTTGTGCTCCATAAACTTGCGCTTGTTTTCCTTCTTCTCTTCTGCCCTCACTCTTTCTGTGAGTATGGCCATGTTCATGAGGGTGTTGAAGTCCGGGTAGATCTGAGGGGTAAGCAGGGTCCTCAGTTCCGGAGTCAACCCCTTCTTGAACATTTCCTGTTTCTTGGAATCTTTGTCCACTTCCTCGGGGGCATAGCGAGCCAGCTCTATGAACTGGTACGTGTACTCTTCCACGGACATGTTGCCTTGGCGGAGTTCACAGAACTCATCCGCCTTCCGCTTCAGTGTGGCTTCTAGGATGTGGTAGCGGCGGAACTCTTCCACGAATTCATCCCAGGTGATGGCGGAGGAATCCTTGGCTGCTGCGCAGTAGTTCTCCCACCAGGCTAGGGCTGTCCCAGTGAGCTGGTGAGCTGCCAGGAGAACCTTGTCGCGGTCCTCACAGTTGAAGGGCTCTAGTTCCCTCAGAATGTCTCTCAGCCAGTCATCAGCATCCAAAGGATTCACCGACCCGCCAAAACTGGGCGGCTTCGTGCCGAGGAACTCTATCGGCTTCTCGTTCATGCCCCGCAACTCGGGGTCTTGGGCGGTTGACGGCGTTGAAAATGGCCTCCATCAGGACAGAATGATTGGCCAAAACTTGTGCCAAGTCAATGGGAGGGGGTGGCGGCGGCAGGACCACGTTCTCTCCTCCATCTTCGCCTTGGTTTACTTCTTGGTCGTTAAGACGCTCCCTCCGATCGGCTTGCGATCCTTCAGCGTCCGATCGACCAGGGCCTTGGTGGGTCCTGACAGGGCGCCTGGAAACCATCTGTAAAAGAGTGAGTTTTATAAGAGATCTAGCTTTTATGTGATGATTAAGTGGATTATGTCGGATTTCTTTTT
Source organism: Cenchrus americanus (assembly GCA_947561735.1). NCBI lineage: Eukaryota > Viridiplantae > Streptophyta > Magnoliopsida > Poales > Poaceae > Cenchrus > Cenchrus americanus. The sequence continues at coordinate 250,781,127 of OX387239.1, read as the reverse complement.
GAAAAGGCAGGGTCTACTCCTGCCGGTAAGCACACAACAAGCATATAGCAAACAAGCCAGCACAGACAAGTTTTTATTACAAACCAGCGAGGAGGATACATCCCGACTACACGACTGACATTACGCGGACACACTACATGACTCAGTGCGACAAGAACTATGGGTACGACTTGGACCAGTATGGCTTCATTCCCTGGGTCAGGGTCACTGGGGTATGTTACTCGCGAGGAGAGCCACCTTCCGGGGTCGAGTGCTCTTCTAGCGGAATGAGCAGCTCGTCATCATTCTCTCCCTCGGGATTTCCATTCTCCTGGGGCTGTGCTGCGGCTTCGGCGGTCGTTGCTGGGGGTTCAGTGACTACTAGTGGTGTTGGCGGGACTTCGATAGTTCCACCCCATCCTACAAGGGGTGTTCCCAGCAGGACTTGAGCTTCTCCAATGGCTGGAACAGGTGTCCCGCTGTTGGTCCATTCTTGCATGCGTTGGTCCTGGATTCGCCTGAGGCTTTCCTGGGCAACGACTTCACTACTTATGGCGGCTGCGGTCCTTGCTTCTGCTTGAGCCACTCGGACTTGGGGCATCCTCACTGTGACTTCAGCTTGCTCGGCCCGACTGATTTGCTCCCTCAAGTACTTGGCTTGGTCATCGAAAAGCTTATCCATGGAGACAAGGTAGGCGACTACGTGGTACAACGGGTCTTCTTGGTGGCGGCATCGTTCCGGGTTTCTCATGCGGGCACCTGCCAAACCGGGGTTCGATGGCGGGAGGAAAGTACCTCATTGGTGTGGGGACGAGGTGTTCCTCATAGATCCGGCACAGGTAGCGAAGGGCTTTCTTGAGGGCCAAAGGATAGGTGTCTCGGTGTCGAAACCCTGTGGCGGTCACGCGCCACGGCTCGATGTTGGTGTGGCGGTTGCTTCTGGCGACGGAGAGGACCACTCTACAGCGAAGAGTGCAAAGTTGCTCGTACTCTCTGCTGTAGTACCTAGGGCGCTCAGTAATACCGAGGCGCTCCAGGGATTTGATAAGAAGGCGAGCAAAACCAGGCTCCTCCTGGCACACGCCTTGGGTCCATCCACCTTCCGCCATCTGAAAACAAATGTAGAGTTGAACACGTTGTGGTGGGGTTCAAGAGGTAGATAACTTTATTCAGTACAGGGTTGGGGTACACTCGTCGGGGTACACTTATTATTACTAGAACACAGCTCTAGCCTAAACATCCTAGTCTTATCCTTATGGTGATTCTTCCTCCAGCTGAATGCGATGCTTCTTTGGCGGGAGGTCTTGCTCTAGTATCACGTCCTCGGTCTGGGTCCCTTTGTCCCAATGGGTTTCTTCGGGTTCATCTTCCTCCAATCCAGCTTCTTCCTCTCTCCTTCTACGTTCCTTTAATTCATCCCATAGGGCTTTGTTGGCTAATAGAGTGTGTTCCCTTTCCCTAAGGTACTCTCGCTTTGTGTTGCGTAGTTCAACTTCCGCCATGGTTGTCTTTGTCCTTTCCAGCTCCATCCTTTGCTCCGCTCTTTCCGCTCTGTCAATCTGTTGCTTCAGTTGCTGGGCTTGCTCCTGTTAGAGGTGGTCTAGGCCATTGAGGTAGATAGACAGGTGGGAAACTGCCTCTTCTAGGTCTTCTTCTTCTCGTTCTAGTCCTCTCATGCGATTAATCCACGAGCGTCCTCTTCCTCTGGAGGGTGGAAAATCCCATTGGAGTCCTTCTGAGGTGCTACCTATAAACCACTCGTAGATGTCGCAGGGCCTTTCGAGCAGCCTTTGGGTAGGTGTCGGCGAAGAGAAATCCAGTGGCGGAGACGAACCAAGGTTCTATGTCGGGGTAGAGCGTGCTTCTTCCCACGAAGATCAGCACCTTACACCGAAGGGTGCCGTAGCGTTCGTACTCCCGATAGACGAACTCCGGCGGATCCTTTACTCCGACGCGCACTAAGGTGAGTAGCAGCAGGTTAGGGAGGCCAGGCTGGACGGGGCAGACTCCTCCGTTCCGTTCGGGGTTAGCCATCTGGAAATAGGCAAGGATCAGGGTAAGGATGTGGAAAAAGATGAGCTTAGCAAAGGAAAGGTTAGAGAGGGCCAAAGGAGGTCTCGTATCCTAGGGGTCGTGTCCTACGGCCAACCTACGGCTCTGATACCACCTGAAGCGTCCCCTCATCAGAGGTAACTAAATGTGACACAAATACCAGTCCTAGGAGGCTGGTAACACATTTATTACAACAGGTGGATCAGTCTTTTACATCACGACGACACAGAGGGCACGGAAGTGCCAAAGCTACAAGGAACAACACAAACGCTAACGACCATACTACGATAGCAAAGGCTTCCAAAGCCTCATCAGAGTACCACACCATGGAAGCTCTCTGTGGAGGCCCGGGGTACACAGGCACGGTTGAGTGTAGGGCAGCGACCTACTCGACGTCTTCGGGAATGTAATCGGGATCCTCCTCTGAAAAATGGTTAGTAAAAACAAAGGGTGAGCACAAACGTACTCAGCAAATCCAACCCCACCCACAGAGGGGCTTATAAGCAGAATCATGCATAGAGTATAATAAGGATCAGGTTAAGGTTCATTTTGCAAACTTACTCATGCAGGGGTTCATTTCAAAAGGTTTTCGCAAATCATTTTCATAACCAAAGTGACTCCATTGTTTTAGGAAAACCACTGTGGAACTACCGGATTCCCCGTCCGCGGTAGCCCAGGCACACAACCACACACTTTACCCGGAAAACAACTCACACCAGAAAACATCCCAAATCCAAACACTAGTTTTTGGGACCACACCGTGACTCGTCCTATATCGTGGACACGGCTATTCAAATAGGTTTGACACTCTGCAGAGGTTGTACATCTTTACCCACAAGTAGGGTACCGTCACACGGACACCTTAGTGCCGGCACGGATCCTATCAAAGCCATTACCCACCTTAGCTAACACTACGAGCCACCACGAAAGCACCCAAGGGGTTATCCCACATAACCAGGGCGTACCTCACACAGAGCGTACCCCTACTCCTTGGTCTCCCGCTGCTCACCCACACACCAGATGGCAAGTAGGTTAACTAGTGGAGTTTATGCTAAGCCGTTGCCACATACAACGATTGAGTGGTTGTACAATGATTTGGGTCAGGTGAGATGTCACGCAACCCGGTCCTTAACCGACAAGATGGACAACTCCCAACACGCTCAACCACACAGGTACGAGTTCACCCATACTCCTGACACACACACGTCCATCCCGTCTACCTAGTTCTTTACGCATTTTCCAAACATATCCCATTTCCATTTTAAAGCACTCACACATTTTGAAAGCACTCACACATTTTAAAGCACTCATTTAGGCGAAAACAAGGTTCAATCATAGCAATCAAGGGTGGCTATCCTACCATGTTTTTGCAGTAAAACAATATGCAATTTATAAAACGGGTATAGGGTTGTGTTTATAAAACTAGGACCAAAGCATGCATCAAAGGACGAGATTGAACTTGCTGCCTTCGAAGTCTTCGGGGAGTGCCGGCTCGGCGTTCGGGATCTCGGGCTCCTGCTCGCAGTAGTCGGCAGCGATCTCCAGCTCGGGGTACCTTCCTTCGTTTACTTCGTCGGCTATAGCGCACACACAGGCAAGCAAGCAATCAATATAAGCATACACAATTTCTTTGGCTGAGCTCGCGGAAGGTAATTAAAAATAGGGAAATAAATATTATGTAGGGGTTTTGGGTGACGGATGGGCGGCGGCATGCCCGGTACGGGTGTGAGGAAGGTTGGGCGTAATTCGAATTAAAATTGTGCATGAAATGATGGGTTAAAGAAGGTGTCTAGGGTTAATTAGGGGCCTGTTAGTATTTTATTATAAAAGAAAAGGACCTAATTGTAATATTAAAATCTAATGGGGTTTAACTATAATAGCCTTAGGGATTTATTTGTAAAGGGCAGGGGGTTTTGGTGGAATTGCTTAAAGGGTAGGGGCTAAATGAAAGGAAAGAGAGAGAGGGAATAGGGACAGGGGCTTTGGGGAAAAGGAAAAGAGGCAGGGGGTTTTGGGAAAAATGCCCTTCTTCCTCCCCCCGATCCAGAACATGGGAGGGAGGCAGGGGCGGCCTCGGCCGACGGCGGTCGGCGGCGTCAGGGGTCGGCGACGGCCGGTGATAGAGGGAAAACGGTGAGGGGACCGAGGGGATTTCGACCCCGTGCTTACCTTGGGCTGGGGTTGCTTGGGGAGGTGGCTCCGCGGCGAGGTCTGGGCGGCGGCGGAGGCTAGCGGCGGCGGCACAGTTGGGGCGGTGGTGGAGCGAGGGAGGGATTGTGAGAGCTCGGTGGTGAGGTGAGGGGCAGCGAGGAGGCCATGGGCCTATTTATAGGCGGCTTAAGGCGGTTCGGGGGGGTTGGGAGATTTTTCGGCGGGGAGGTCGGCCGCCGAAGCTCGAGCGGCTCTCGATGCGGGCCGGATTTCGCGGTGTTCGGTGATGAGACGGCTCGAGCGGCGGCGAGGTCAACTTGTGCGGGGTGAAGGGACGGCTCGGCGCGGCGCGTGCGGTGGTGGAGCAGGGCCGGTGGCTTGCGGTGGTGGCGGTGCGAGGGTGGCGGGCCGGCGGGGCCGGGCGCGGGATGGCCGGCGGCGACGGCACCGTGGTGTGACGGTTCGGGCAGGCGGAGTAATGGCGACCCACCAGGGTGAGGTCACGTCACGGGGCCGGGATGGCGTGCTGAGAAGGAGAGGGTGCCGACCGGTTGTCGGGTGGCAGGCGCGTGGCCAGGGGAGGAAGAAGAAAGGAGAAGGGAGGAAGAGAGAGGGAAAAAAGAAAGGAAAGAGGAAAAAAAGAAAAGAAAGAAAAGAAAGGAAAGAAAAGAAAAAGGAAGGAAGAAAAAGAAAGGAAGGAGAAAAAGAAAAGAAGGAAAGAAAATGGGAATAGAAAAGGAGAAGAAAAAGGTTTAGAAATTAGGGAAAATTGCTAGAGAAATTAGGGGAGGGGGAGGTTTTGCGGGGTTTTCCGATTTCCAGGCGTCGGCGTGATTTTCGGGACGGCGGTGATGGCGAGGCGGACCGGCCGGCGGGACCGCGACGTGCACGGGATTCCGGCACGGTGGCCGACCGCGGCGCCGGGGTGGCACGCGTGGGTGCTGGCCCGAGTGCGGGCGGTGCCGGCGGGATTCGCGGCACGCGCGCCAAGGGTGAGAGAGGGAGAGCGGTGACCAGGGTTTTGAAAGGGGTAAATGAGCTCAGCTGGACAGTTTTGAAAACACGCGTGATTTATTAGGTAATTTATTAGGAGCTAAAAACGTGGGCGTTGCAAACCTACCCCACTTAAAATGAATCTCGCCCTTGAGATTTGGCTAGGTTTCGAACAGGTGGGGAAACTTTCTTCAACGCGTCCTCTCGTTCCCACGTGGCTTCTTCTACTCCGTGTCTGCTCCATTGGACTCTGCACACCCGTACTTATGATGTTCTCGTCCTCTTGACCACCGTGTCCAAAATCTTGACGGGCACCTTCTGGTACCTAAGGTCTGGCTGTAGATCGATGGTTTCTACCGGTACTCTCTTTTCTTCGAGAACCTTCAAACATCTGCGTAGCTGGGAGATATGAAACACTGGGTGTATATCTGACATTTCTTCTGGTAGCTCCAACCGGTATGCTACTACTCCGACCCTCTTTAGTACTTTATACGGTCCAATGTACTGAGGGGCCAACTTTCCGTGCACCTGAAATCTCCGAGTCCCTCGGATAGGTGAAACCTTGAGGTAAGCGAAATCTCCCGGATTGAAGCTTGCTTCACGCCTCTTCTTGTCTGTGTAGCTCTTCTGTCGAGATTGGGCGGCTTTCAACTTTTCTCGGATGTCAGCTACTCACTCTTCGGCTTCTTTTATAAGTGCAGGCCCAACCAGGGCACACTCTCCTACTTCTGACCACATCAGGGGTGTCCTACATTTTCTCCCGTACAGTGCCTCGAACGGTGACATCCCCAGGCTTGCTTGGTAGCCGTTGTTGTAGGAAAATTCTGCATATGGTAGACTCTGCTCCCAATCTTTGCCATAGGTGAGGACACATGCTCTCAACATGTCTTCTAGAATCTGATTTACCCTTTCGGTCTGTCCATCTGTCTGCGGATGATACGCCGAGCTGAAATCCAGCTTGGTTCCCATGGATTTGTGCAAACTTTTCCAGAACCTAGAGGTGAACTGGGTCCCTCTATCTGAGACTATCCTGCTAGGCACTCCATGCAACTTTACGACATTCTCTATGTAGAGTTTCGCCAACTTCTCTCCACCATAAGTGGTCCGTACGGGTAGAAAGTGAGCGACTTTAGTGAGTCGGTCCACTATTACCCATATGGAGTCATGTCCCTTCTGAGTCTTTGGCAACCCTACTACAAAGTCCATGCCTATCTCGTCCCATTTCCATACCGGGATTGGTAAAGGCTGTAACAGTCCTGCGGGTTTCTGGTGTTCGGCTTTGATTCTCTGACAAGTGTCACAGTGGGTGACGAACCGTGCAATGTCTGCTTTCATCCCATTCCACCAATACTTCTGCTTTAAGTCCATGTACATCTTGGTGGATCCGGGTGAATGGAATATGCCGAGTTATGGGCCTCATCCATGATGGTCTGTCAGAAATCTCCGCCTTCAGGCACGCATATCCTATTCTTATACCACAGTGTGCCTTGATCATCCACTCTAAAATCAGGGGCCTTGTTCTCTCCTGTATGTTTGCGGATCTTCATCAGATTCTCATCAGTTTCTTGGGTCTTCCGGATCTTCTCCTCTAGGATAGGCTGAACACTCAGCTGGCGGACGTAGCCTTGGGGGACAATGTGCACGTTGAGTCGCGCCATCTCCTCTTGCAACTAGGTACTCTTGGGTGCTGCCTTCTCGTAGGATTTCCGGCTTAGGGCATCTGCTACTACATTGGCTTTCCCTGGGTGGTAGTGAATCTCTAGGTTATAGTCTTTAACTAACTCTAGCCACCTTCTTTTCCTTAGGTTTAGGTCGGGTTGGGTGAAGATATATTTTAGACTCTTGTCGTCCGTGTAGATTTCACACTTGTTTCCAATCAGGTAGTGTCTCCAGATCTTAAGGGCATGCACTACGGCTACAAACTCCAGATCATGGGTGGGATAATTCTGCTCATGGGGTTTGAGATGACGGGAAGCATATGCCACTACCTTCGCATCTTGCATGAGAACACATCCCAACCCTTGCCGGGAGGCGTCGCAATATACGACAAAATCTCGTTGAATGTCTGGCAAGGTCAGCACTGGGACTGTGGTCAATCTTTTCTTCAACTCCTGGAAACTCCTTTCACATGACTCAGTCCAGTTGAACTTCTTCTCCTTGAGTAACTCTGTCATGGGCCAGGCAATCTTGGAGAATCCTTCAATAAATCTCCGGTAATACCCTGCTAAACCAAGAAAGCTTCTGATCTCGCTCACATTGGTCGGTTGTTGCCAGTTGGAGACTGTTTCAACTTTTCTGGGGTCTACAGCTACTCCTTCCGCAGTCAGAATATACCCAAGGAAAGATATTTTCTACAGCCAAAACTCACACTTGCTGAACTTGGCGTACAACTTGTGTGCCCTCAATTTCCCGAGCATTACTCGAAGATGCCGCTCATGTTCCTCCACACTCTTCGAGTAAACAAGTATGTCATCAATAAAGACTACGACAAACTTGTCCAGCTCTTCCATGAACACCTTATTCATGAGGTTCATAAAATATGCTGGTGCATTGGTGAGTCCAAAGGACATCACGGTGAACTCATACTGCCCGTAGCAAGTGACAAAGGCGGTCTTGGGGATGTCACTTTCCCTAATCTTGAGTTGGTGGTACCCTGACCTTAGATCTACTTTTGAAAAGTACCTGGCTCCTTTCAGTTGGTCAAATAGACCATCTATTCTGGGGAGAGGGTACTTGTTCTTGATAGTGACTTCATTCGGCGAGCGATAGTCCACACACATCCTCATGCTCTTATCCTTCTTTTCTACGAAAAGCACTGGGGCTCCCCATGGTGATGAGCTCGGTCTGATGAACCCACTTCACCGGAGTTCTCCTAGCTGTTTCTTCAACTCGCCAACTCGGGGGCCTGCCATCCTATAGGGTCTCTTAGCTATGGAAGAGGTTCCGGAATAAGGTCGATGACGAACTCTATATCCCTATCCGGTGGCATTCCGGGGAGTTCTTCGGGGAATACATCTGGGTATTCTCGCACTACTGGGACATCCTCTATGGACTTGGCTTCCATGTTGAAAACCATTATGTCCGGCTTTGTGTCCTCGGGTGTGGCAGGTCACTTGTATCCCGTCTGGGTTGGTTAGGTGCACTACTTTATCGGCGCAGCTTATAAGGCCATGGTGTTGGCTTAACCAGTCCATCCCAAGGATCACATCTATCCCCTTGGACTTCAAGACTACCAGGTCTGCTAGGAACTCTACCCCACTTAAAATGATCCTTACCCGGGGCATCCCAGTTGACACTTGATGTCACCTCCGGGCGTTCGAGTTAATAGGGGTGCTTTTTGTAGTACTGTGGGTATGCTATGCTTTTCCACAAAACTTGAGGATATGAATGAGTGCGATGCTCCCGAATCCAATAATATGGTAGCCAAGACTGAGCTGACCAGGAACTCACCGAGCACTACGCCTTGTGCTTCCTGCGCCTCTTGTGCATTGATGTGGTTGACTCGGGCTCGTCCATACGACTGCTGGGGCTACCTCATCTGCTGGTTGCTGTTGTTGTTGCCGAAGTTATTGTTGCTACGCATCGGCATGCGGTTGGCTCCAGACATGAGTGGCCTTGGCTCGTTCACCGAGTTGGAGTAGGTGGTAGTGGTTGGCTTTTTGGCATACGGGCAGTTGAAACACACGCGGGAGCTGTTGTTGTTGTTGGCAGTGATCTGGCTGGTGTTGTTCTATGGGGGCTTCATGGCATTCTGGTTGTTGTAGGGCTTGAACTGGGTTCTGGGGCCTTGCGTGCCCGTGGCTTGGGATTGGGTTTGGTACTGCATGGGAGCTTGGAACCTGGACATGGGGTGTCCGAAGTTTCTCGGCCTCTGGGACCGCTCTTGCTGTTTAGCCTTGTGCTCCATAAACTTGCGCTTGTTTTCCTTCTTCTCTTCTGCCCTCGCTCTTTCGTGAGTATGACCATGTTCATGAGGGTGTTGAAGTCCGGGTAGATCCGAGGGGTAAACGGGGGTCCTCGGTTCGGAGTCAACCCCTTCTTGAACATTTCCTCGTTTCTTGGAATCTTTGTCCACTTCCTCGGGGGCATAGCGAGCCGGCTCCATGAACCGGTACGTGTACTCTTCCACGGACATGTTGCCTTGGCGGAGTTCACGGAACTCATCCGCCTTCCGCTTCGGTGTGGCTTCGGGATGTAGTAGCGGCGGAACTCTTCCACGAATTCATCCCGGGTGATGGCGGAGGGATCCTTGGGCGGCCGCGCGGTAGTTCTCCCACCGGGCTAGGGCTCGTCCCGGTGAGTCGGTGAGCGCCAGGAGAACCTTGTCGCGGTCCTCACAGTTGAAGGGCTCTAGTTCCCTCAGAATGGCTCTCAGCCAGTCATCAGCATCCAAAGGATTCACCGACCCGCCAAAAGTGGGCGGCTTCGTCCTGAGGAACTCTATCAGCTTCTCGTTCATGCCCAGAACTCGGGGTCTTGGGCGGTTGACGGCGTTGAAAATGGCCTCCATCAGGACAGTCTGATTGGCCAAAACTTGTGCCAAGTCAATGGGAGGGGGTGGCGGCGGCAGGACCACGTTCTCTCCTCCATCTTCGCCTTGGTTTACTTCTTGGTCGTTAAGACGCTCCCTCCGATCGGCTTGCGATCCTTCAACGTCCGATCGACCGGGGCCTTGGTGGGTCCTGACAGGGCGCCTGGAAACCATCTGTAAAAGAGTGGGTTTTCTAAGAGATCTAGCTTTTATGTGATGTTTAAGTGGATTATGTCGGATTTCTTTTTGAAAAGGCAGGGTCTACTCCTGCCGGTAAGCACACAACAAGCATATAGCAAACAAGCAAGCACAGACAAGTTTTTTATTACAAACCAGCGAGGAGGATACATCCCGACTACGCGACTGACATTACGCGGACACACTACACGACTCAGTGCGACAAGAACTAAGGGTACGACTTGGACCAGTACGGCTTCATTCCTTGGGTCAGGGTCACTGGGGTATGTTACTCGCGAGGAGAGCCACCTTCCGGGGTCAAGTGCTCTTCTAGCGGAATGAGCAGCTTGTCGTCATTCTCGCCCTCGGGATTTCCATTCTCCTGGGGCTGTGCTGCGGCTTCGGCGGTCGTTGCTGGGGGTTCAGTGACTACTAGTGGTGTTGGCGGGACTTCGATAGTTCCACCCCATCCTACAAGGGGTGTTCCCGAGCGGGACTTGAGCTTCTCGAATGGCCGGAACGGGTGTCCCGCCGTTGGTCCATTCTTGCATGCGTTGGTCCTGGATTCGCCTGAGGCTTTCCTGGGCAACGGCTTCACTGCTTATGGCGGCTGCGGTCCTTGCTTCTGCTTGAGCCACTCGGACTTGGTGCATCCTCACTGTGACTTCAGCTTGCTCGGCCCGACTGATTTGCTCCCTCAAGTGCTTGGCTTGGTCATCGAAGAGCTTATCCAGGGAGACAAGGTAGGCGACTACGTGGTACAACAGGTCTTCTTGGTGGCGGCGTCGTTCCAGGTTTCTCATGCGGGCCTGCCAAACTGGGGTTCTGATGGCGGGAGGAAAGTACCTCATTGGTGTGGGGACGAGGTGTTCCTCGTAGATCCGGCACAGGTAGCGAAGGGCTTTCTTGAGGGCCAAAGGATAGGTGTCTCGGTGTCGAAACCCTGTGGCGGTCACGCGCCACGGCTCGATGTTGGTGTGGCGGTTGCTTCTGGTGACGGAGAGGACCACTCTACAACGAAGAGTGCCAAGTTGCTCGTACTCTCTGCTGTAGTACCTAGGGCGCTCAGTAATACCGAGGCGCTCCAGGGAGTTGATAAGAAGGCGAGCAAAACCAGGCTCCTTCTGGCACACGCCTTGGGTCCATCCACCTTCCGCCATCTGAAAACAAAGGTAGAGTTGAACACGTTGTGGTGGGGTTCAAGAGGTAGATAACTTTATTCAGTACAGGGTTGGGGTACACTCGTCGGGGTACACTTATTATTACTAGAACACAGCTCTAGCCTAAACATCCTAGTCTTATCCTTATGGTGATTCTTCCTCCAGCTGAATGCGACGCTTCTTTGGCGGGAGGTCTTGCTCTAGTATCACGTCCTCGGTCTGGGTCCCTTTGTCCCAATGGGTTTCTTCGGGTTCATCTTCCTCCAATCCAGCTTCTTCCTCTCTCCTTCTACGTTCCTTTAATTCATCCCATAGGGCTTTGTTGGCTAATAGAGTGTGTTCCCTTTCCCTAAGGTACTCTCGCTTTGTGTTGCGTAGTTCATCTTCCGCCATGGTTGTCTTTGTCCTTTCCAGCTCTATCCTTTGCTCCGCTCTTTCCGCTCTGTCAATCTGTTTCTTCAGTTGCTGGGCTTGCTCCTGGTAGAGGTGGTGTAGGCCATTGAGGTAGATAGACAGGTGGGAAACTGCCTCTTCTAGGTCTTCTTCTTCTCGTTCTAGTCCTCTCATGCGATCAATCCACGAGCGTCCTCTTCCTCTGGAGGGTGGGAAAAATCCCATTGGAGTCCTTCTGAGGTGCTGCCTATAAACCACTCGTAGACGTCGCAGGGCCTTCCGAGCAGCCTTTGGGTAGGTGTCGGCGAAGCAAAATCCAGTGGCGGAGACGAACCAAGGTTCTATGTCGGGGTAGAGCGTGCTTCTTCCCACGAAGATTAGCACCTTACACCGAAGGGTGCCGTAGCGTTCGTACTCCCGATAGACGAACTCCGGCGGATCCTTTACTCCGACGCGCTCTAAGCTGAGTAGCAGTAGGTTAGGGAGGCCAGGCTGGACGGGGCAGACTCCTCCGTTCCATTCGGGGTTAGCCATCTGGAAACAGGCAAGGATCAGGGTAAGGATTTGGGAAAAGATGAGCTTAGCAAAGGAAAGGTTAGAGAGGGCCAGAGGAGGTCTCGTATCCTAGGGGTCGTGTCCTACGGCCAACCTACGGCTCTGATACCACCTGAAGCGTCCCCTCATCAGAGGTGACTAAATGTGACACAAATACCAGTCCTAGGAGGCTGGTAACACATTTATTACAACAGGTGTATCAGTCTTTTACATCGCGGTGACACAGAGGGCACGGAAGTGCCAACGCTACAAGGAACAACACAAACGCTAACGACCATACTACGATGGCAAAGGCTTCCAAAGCCTCATCAGAGTACCACACCATGGAAGCTCTCTGTGGAGGCCCGGGGTACACAGGCACGGCTGGGTGTAGGGCAGCGACCTACTCGACGTCTTCGGGAATGTAATCGGGATCCTCCTCTGAAAAATGGTTAGTAAAAACAAAGGGTGAGCACAAACGTACTCGTAAAATCCAACCCCACCCACGGAGGGGCTTATAAGCGTAATCATGCATAGAGTATAATAAGGATCGAGTTAAGGTTCATTTTCATGTAGGGGTTCATTTCAAAAGGTTTTCGCAAATCATTTTCATAACCAAAGTGACTCCATTGTTTTAGGAAAACCACCGTGGAACTACCGGATTCCCCATCTGCGGTAGCCCAGGCACACAACCACACACTTTACCCGGAAAACAACTCACACCAGAAAACATCCCAAATCCAAACACTAGTTTTTGCGACCACACCGTGACTCATCCTATACCGTGGACACGGCTATTCAAATAGGTTTGACACTCTACAGAGGTTGTACATCTTTACCCACAAGTAGGGTACCGTCACACGGACACCTTAGTGCCGGCACGGATCCTATCAAAGCCATTACCCACCTTAGCTAACACTACGAGCCACCACGAAAGCACCCAAAGGGTTATCCTACATAACCAGGGCGTACCTCACACAGAGCGTACCCCTACTCCTTGGTCTCCCGCTGCTCACCCGCACACCAGATGGCAAGTAGGTTAACTAGTGGGGTTTATGCTAAGCCGTTGCCACATACAACGGTTGAGTGGTTGTACGATGATTTGGGTCAGGTGAGATGTCACACAACCCGGTCCTTAACCGACAAGATGGACAACTCCCAACACGCTCAACCACACAGGTACGAGTTCACCCATACTCCTGACACACACGTCCATCCCGTCTACCCAGTTATTTACTCATTTTCCAAACATATCTCATTTCCATTTTAAAGCACTCACACATTTTGAAAGCACTCACACATTTTTAAAGCATTCATTTAGGCCAAAACAAGGTTCAATCATAACAATCAAGGGTGGCTATCCTACCATGTTTTTGCAGTAAAACAATATGCAATTTATAAACGGGTATAGGGTTGTGTTTATAAAACTAGGACCAAAGCATGCATCAAAGGACGAGATTGAACTTGCCGTCTTCGAAGTCTTCGGGGAGTGCCGGCTCGGCGTTCGGGATCTCGGGGTCCTGCTCGCAGTAGTCGGCTCCGATCTCCGGCTCGGGGTACCTTTCTTTCGTTTACTTCATCGGCTATAGCGCACACACAAGCAAGCAAGCAATCAATATAAGTGTGTTGTCATCAATCACCAAAAAGGGGGAGATTGAAGAGTATCTTGGCCCCCCTAAGTGGGTTTTGGTGATTTAATGACACACACCTAAGTAGCTAATGAATTTACCTAGTCCATGAGCAGGTATTAAAATTATGTATGGCATCAAGCACAGCTCGTTGACTATGCAAAAAGGAAAGTGGTGCTCTAAAGGATTCCCAAGAAGGCTTATTTATTTTACATTTTTGAATTTGAGTCCTAGGAATGCCGTACTATCAAGAGGGACAGGAATTATGTCTTCCAAGAGTCGAACAGGTGCTCTAGTTGCTTAAACAAAACCTATGAGAGACACCTTTGCACCAACACGTTCTCAGGGATCTTTTCTTGGGTGCTGGCCTTGGAAGGCCGGGGTATCTGGGTTTACCCCGGAGACTCGGGCTTCCGGAGTTTCCGGGTTTACCCCGGATACTCGGGTCTTAAAGCCTCAACGGCTATATTCTGGGTGAGGGGGTATAAAAGCCCCCTACACCCCTTCATTTACTATTCTTCCCTGCCATTTCGTGCTGAACTTGAACAGACCTCATTTACTCCCCCCTGTTCTCCCTTTGGCTCATGGTTGGTGGGATTTGTTGTGGGATTTAAGAGGAGTTGAGAGCAAGGGCTTGGAGAGTGCTAGTGAGCTGATTTCCCATCTCTAGAGCACCTCATTCTTCGCTTGGTTGGCAAAATTCGTGTTTGTTACTCTTGGAGCCTTGAGCTCCTAACCGGCTAGGCGTTGCCTTGGAGAATCCAAAGATTGTGGCTGCCCAAGGAAGTTTGTATCACTCCGACATTGAGTAAGTAACTCTAGCTTGATCTTTGTGGTCGCTAGAGGGAGGAAAGTGACCTAGGTGTAAAGGTCCACCCTTCGTGGGTATCTCAACGGAGACGTAGACCTCAAGGTGTGAGGTTGAACTCTGGTAACAAATCCTTGTGTCTCTTGTGCTTGTTCATCTTGTTGTATGCTTGTTTCTATCTTGAGCACATATTTAGGGTTTGGTGCCGATCTACTTCGTGTTGAGGTTCCTACAAGATTTGAGTGGATAAATAGGCTTGTCTCATCTCAGTGCATAACCTATTTTCACAGATTTACTTTTGAGCAAGTTTAATTTCTGTCGAATTTAATCTCTCCCTAGTAGGCCGGAATATCCGGACATTTTCCCGGATTCTCCGGATTTCCCGGAGTATCCGGAAAAATATCCGCATTTGACAGCTGTGAAAAGGTTTGTGATTTTCAGGTTCGACTATTCACCCCCCTCTAGTCGACATCTTGATCCTTTCACAGGGCGAGGATCTTGATGTTCATTATGGTTGTGGCTCTAGATATAGCAACATACAACTATCCATGGGAGAACACAGGTGCAGGCAAGTACACTCCGTCGGGGACAGCCCTAGGGGTCCCCTTTAACAACCGGGGAATCCCCACTTAAAACCTGCAACAAAGCAAAACATGCCTTGCCTAACCGTGCAGGATACAGCCCACGCTGCCAAGGACCTCAACGGCCCATCAAGGCGACCCTCTTGAAGATTCCCTCGAGCAGGCTTCGCCTCGCTCGGGGGGTACACGCCTCCCTCGAGGGGGCTCCGTCCCGTTCGAGGGGGTGCGCTCCCCTCGAGCGGGCTCCGCCCCGCTCGAGGGTCCACCCCGCCCTCGACCGGGGTCCGCCTCGCTCGAGGGCGCCCCGCTCGCGTGCGCCCGCCCCCGCACACCGGGCATTTAATGCCCCGACACCGGCGGGACAGCGCCATCATGCGCCCGGGCTCGCGCCCCGTGCCGCCGCACCAACTCCCCAGAGGGAGCCCATCCCCATCACCGTGGAGAGGGACCGTGCGCGCGCGGCCGGTGTCGGCCCGTGACGCCGTGCGCCCCGCTCCAAGACGGCTAACGTGCCAAGCCCTCGAAGGGGGCCGGCTTCACCCCTCGATTCGCTTTCTTGTGACCCTACAGGTTAGGTGGAGACGCTAGGCGGGAGGAACGCCATCCCCGCCACCGTTACGGCAAGGCGCCCGTCCCCGTGCGTGCGCGCACGCCCGGCGCCGTAGCAACAACTCCAGTACGGCGGAGCGCATTGGAACGGGACGCCGTTTTACCTACTCCTGTACTCCGTACGGGCCAACGTCAGCAGCTCCCTCGAGCCTATCAGAAGACACCACCGCCATCTGCCGCTCCTCTACCCTCGAACCGCCACTGTTCGGGTACAAGATAGGCCATGATGGCCGGATCGCTGCAAGGATCGTCCGGACGGCCGCCCACTCTACAGCATAGCACGCCACGCCCCTTCACGTAGCTAGATAGCGCGGCGTGCATGTGATTCGCTCCCTCCTTGATCTATAAAAGGGGGACGAACTCCCCTGCCGCGGGGGACAGAGGACAACGAGGTGAACACAGGCACTCACTCTCCAATTCTCCCACAACATCTTCAGCCATCACACCAGGGACTTGGAAGCCAGGCTTCCTCTCCCACCTTGCTTGTAGCAGCCCCACTACAGGCACCCCCGGTGCTAAGTAATATAGTGCCTTGAGCACGCCACTGCTGGACGTACGGCCCCCTCGGCCGGAACCAGGATAAAACTCGTGTCGCTTGTTACTTAGCATCGACCATTGAGGGATAGACCGCGGCGCTTACTACCGGTTAGTGTCGGGACCACATTCCGCACCGACGCTGGCGCCCACCGTGGGGCAATCCGAGCGCCTAAGGTCAATCCGTCAACTCCATCCATGGTGATCCGCACAGAGTACCGTGGTACACGCTACCGCATGGGCAGCTCGGACCCCCTCCCCCGCCGGTTTCGAAATCCGGTTTGGGGGGCCTCGAACTTCCGTGCCACGGGGAACGGCTACCTCATGCGCCTCACCAACCGTGAGGAGCTCCGCGCGCGGCGCCGGCCGAGCCCGCCTCGGTCCCCGCCGCACGCGCCACCACGGCGCGACGCCCGCCGGCACGGACGCCGCGGGCCCGTCGACGCCACGACGCCGCCGCCGCTCCGGGCTACGTTCGCGCCGGTGCGGTCGGAGCGACGGCGGCCGAGCGCGCCACCTCTCGGCACGGTGCGCCCACCGCCACGACGACCGCCACCGCCCCAGCGGGACAGCGCGCGGTCTCCGGCCCGCGCATTCCCATTGGGTTGCGTGGTGCCACGTCGGCCTACAACAACAACGTCAACACCACGATGCGCAGGGTCCCGCCTGGCCGTCACGTCTTCGTCACCAGGGATCCCAGCGCCTCAGTGGCTGACGAGTCGTCCCTGGGCTCCCTCGACGCGTTGCCGCCCGCCAACCGCCACGGCTATGCAGAGTGGGACTTCTCCGGCGTGCCGGACCCAGTCATGTTCAGGCGTTTCCTTGACGCTACGGACTACTGGTTCGGCTGCTCCGACGACTCCGGCACCGGGAGCTATGACCCCGCGCGGGGAGTGCTACACCGTCATCGCCGACGACCCAGCCAACGCCGCTGGCGCGGTGGGCGCCGAGACGGGGAAATCACGCCTGCCCCAGGAATCGCCACACGCCTAGCCGCGGGGCCAAGCGCTCCTGTCGGGGCCGACGCCGACGCACAGCTGGCCCAAGCTCGCGAGCTCGAGGCCAAGCCGGCGGAGGAATACGGACGGTGCGGCCGCTCCGCGCCTCGATGGCCGGAGAAGCCTCCGCTCGCGGCGAACGCGTGCGGGAGCCGGGCGACAGGTGCCCGTGACCGCATCAACGCCGACAACCCCCGACATGCCGCCGCGGGCAAGTCGAAGCTCGTTGCCGCCGCAACGCCGCTACGGCCATGCCGCACCCTCGACTCCCCGAGGCACGAGACCCGCACCGCGAGGTGCGACTCTCATCGAGCAAGCGGCCGTCCAGCCAGGCCGAGAGCTCGACCTCGCGCATCCGCCAACAAGGGGATGCACGGGGTGACGGGGCCGCGCAAGGGGGGCGAACCCTCGGTCCACGCGGGAGGAGCGGCGGAGCGTCCCGCCAACTCGGACGCGCACCCGCCCAAGGAACGGCTCCTTGACACGCGCAGCCCCTCGACGGACGCCGCAACGTCATCAACGCCCGCCACACGAGCAAGGCGGACGCGCGAGCGATGGTGGTTACCACCCTCGACGGGGCGGGCGCTACGACAGCCGGTGAGGACCGCTCCCCGACGCCGGAACCCCCGGGACCCGTGTGTTCAGCCGGGAGATCCGCACGGCGAGCCTTCCCCCCGCCGCTTCCGCCAACCCTAGACCATTGTCAAGTACAACGGGGAGACAGATCCCCCGCGTGTGGCTCAACGACTACCGCTTGGCTTGCCGCCCGGGCGGGGGCAACCGCGACGAGGTCATCATCCGCAACTTGCCCCCGCACCTCGGCGATGCGGCCCGACATGGCTCGAGCACCCGCCCGCCGCCCAAATCCACAATTGGGACGATCCGGTCCGCACGTTCGTGGGCAACTTCCGGGGCACGTACGTGCGCCCCGGGAATTCCCGGGACCCGCGCTCCCCGCACGCGTAGGCCCGGCGAGTCGCCGCGGGACTTCATACGCGTGCTTCTCCAAGCGCCGCACGGAGCTCCCCGCCGTGGCGCGGCTTCGAGATCGTGCACGCCTTCCTCGAGGGCACCACGTGCCGGACCTCGTGCGGGAGCCGGGACGCAGCCCGCCCCGCGGACTCCAACGAGCCGGTCGACATCGCCACCGCCTTCGCCTCGGAGAGGAGGCCGTGGGGGCGATCTTCGACGGCAAGAAGGGCAAGCGCCGGAGGACGCGCCCGCGGAGGGGCAAGCAAGTCCGGGAGCCCCACCGCAACGACAAGCGGGGCAAGAAGGGAAAGAAGCCGCGCCGCGAGGCGCGCGAGCGGGGCGCGACGGCGGTAATGCCGAGGCCCTCGCCGTGGACCCGGCTCGACGGGGCCCTCGACCGGCCCCTCGAGGCCCGGGGTGTTTGACGACATGCCGAAAAAGCCATGTCCTTATCACAAGACCCCCGCCGAACCACACCCTTGAGCAAAGGCGACATGCTCAAGAAGTTCTATGGCCGCGCCGCCGCGAAGGAGGCAGAGGCCAAGAAAGACGGAGGAGATGGCGACGCCGGCCGCTTCCCCCGCCGTGGAAAACGTGTTCCTCATATTTGGGGGGCCCACCGTCGACATGTCGACCCGCCGCCGCAAGAAGGAGCGGCACGAGGTCCTCACCGCGGAGAAGGCGCCTCCCTCCTTCCTCAATTGGTCGGAGGACGCCATCACCTTCGCCGGGAGGACCACCCGAACCGCGTCCCCAACCCCGCCGCAGCCCGCCGGTGGTCGACCCCATCATCGGGAACGCGCGGTTCTCGAAGGTCTTGACGGACGGGGGCAGCAGCCTCAACATCCTCTACGAGCATACGTTGCGCCCGATGGGAATCGGGTCGGACCGACCGCGGCCCAACACGAAGCCGTTCCACGCGCATCGCGCCCGGCAAGCAGTGTCCATCCCCTCGGCGCATCGACCCGCCGGTTTGGTTTGGCACCGCGAAGAATTTCTGCAAGGAGATCCTCACCTTCGAGGTGGTAGGGTTCAAGGGAGCCTACCACGCTATACTTGGGCGACCCTGTTACGCCAAATTCATGGCGGTCCCCAACTATACCTACTTGAAGATGAAGATGCCAGGACCGAACGGCGTCATCACCGTCGGTTCGTCCATCGAGCACGCATTCGACTGTGACGTCGAGTGCGTAGAGCACGCAGAGGCGCTAGCGCTGGACGAAGCGCTGGTGACCACCTTGGAGAAGATGGTCAACAATGACCTCGACTCCGCCGCCAAGCACACCGGCACGTTCGAGGCCGCGGAGCAGACCAAGGAGGTCCCCCTCGATCCTTCTGCCCCCGAGGGCAAGGCGTTGAGGGTCAGCTCCACCCTCGACCCCAAATAGGAAGTGGTGCTCGTCGACTTCCTCCGCGCCAACGCCGACATCTTCGCGTGGAGCCCCTCGGATATGCCGTGCATCCCGAGGGAGGTCGCCGAGCACTCCCTTGACATCCCGCCTCACGCCCGCGCCGTGCAACAACGGCTCCGCCGCTTCGACGAGGAGCGGCGACGGCAATCGGAGCGGAGCCGCGGAAGCTTCTCGAGGCCGGGTCCATCAAGGAGGTGTTCCACCCAACGTGGCTAGCAAACCCCGTACTTGTAAAGAAAAAGAATGGGAAATGGCGGATGTGTATAGACTACACCAGTCTTAATAAAGCATGTCCTAAAGTTCCTTTTCCTTTGCCGCGCATTGATCAAATCGTTGATTCAACGGCTGGGTGTGAATTGCTTTGCTTCCTTGATGCTTACTCCGGATACCATCAAATAAAGATGAAGGAGTCCGACCAGCTCGCGACTTCGTTCATCACGCCGTTCGGGATGTTCTGCTACGTCACGATGCCATTTGGCCTCCGAAACGCAGTGCAACGTACCGCCGCATGCAAAAGCACGTCTTTGGAGACCATATCGGGCGGACGGTCGAGGCGTATATGGATGACATTGTCGTAAAAACCAGGAAGGCGGACGACCTGGTGGGCGACCTTGCCATCGCGTTCGGTTGCCTACGGGCAAACGGGGTCAAGCTAAATCCCGAAAAATGTGTCTTTGGAGTGCCGCGAGGCATGCTCCTGGGATACATTGTCTCCCAACGGGGAATCGAGGCCAACCCCGAAAAGGTTGCGGCCCTCGAGCGAATGGGTCCAATTCGAGACCTCAAAGGGGTGCAAAAGGTGCCGGGGGTGCCTTGTCGCCCGAGCCGCTTCATCTCGAGGCTCGGCGAGAAGGGCCCGCCCCTCTATCGCCTCCTCAAGAAACACGAACGCTTCTCCCCGGACCGCCGAGGCCCCGGGACGCGCTCGACAAGCTAAAGGCGTCCCCGACGCACGCCCCTATTCTCACACCGCCGCAGGATGGAGAACCCCCGCAACTCTACGTTGCCGCGACCACCCGTGGGTCGGCGTTGTGATCGTCGTGGAGCGCACGGAGGAAGGGCACACCCCGCCGGTCCAGGCGGCCGGTCTATTACATCGGGCCGAGGTCCCGTCGTACACCAAGACACGCTACCCCCGAGGTCCGTAGTTGCCGTACGCGGTAGTCCTTGCGCGGCGCAAGCTCCGCCACTACTTCGAGGCCCACCCCCGTCATGGTGGTCTCCTCTTTCCCGCCGGGGGAGATCATCCGCAACCCCCGACGCCGCGGAAGGATTGCCAAGTGGTTCGTAGAGTTGATGGGCGAGACGCTTGCCTATGCCCCGCGCAAGGCCATCAAGTCTCAAATCCCGGCGGATTTCGTCGCCGAATGGACGGATACGCAACCGCCGCCCCCACGCATCCAAGCAGAGGCCGGACTCCGTTCTTCGACGGCTCGGTGATGAAAACAAGGGCGGGCGCGGGCCTCGCTCTTCGTGTCACCCCTAGGGGAGCACATGCGCTACGCAAAGGCGCCTACACTTCCCCGCGTCCAACAATATGGCCGAATACGAGGCCCTCCTCCGTGGCCTCAAAATCGCCATTGAGTTAGGCGTCAAGCGCCTCGACGTGCGGGGGGGACTCGCAGCTTGTGATCGATCAAGTCATGAAGAACGCGAGCTGCCATGACGACAAGATGGAGGCCTACTGCAAGGCCGTGCGGGCCCTCGAGGACAAGTTCTATGGCATCGAGCTCAACCATGTGCCCCGCCGCTACAACGAGGAGGCGGATGAGCTGGCCAAGATTGCGTCCGGCGGATCACCGTTCCCCCCGAACATTTTTGCGTGCGACGTCGCTCAACCCTCGGTCGTCTTCAAGCCCCACCCCTCGAGTCACGCTCGAACCCTCGGGGCTCCCTCGAACCCAACGGGTGCGGAACCCATGGACGAGGACCCCTCGAACGAGGCGTACGTGCTCTCCCTCCTCGAGGGGTATAGCGCCTACGGGGATGACGTGATGGACATCGAGCCGCCCCCGTCAAAGCGGACCGGCGTGACAAATACATTGCCTGGATGGCTCGAGGGGAACTCCCCGCGGACCGGGCCGCGGCCAGGCGCATCGCCAGGATGGCCAAGTCCTTCGCCCTCGTTGATGGCGAGCTGTACAAGCGCGCCGCCCCCGGCATCCCGCAAGCCGGTGCGTGCCCATCCCCGAAGGGCGCGAACTCCCCGCGGGACATCCACGCCGGGATTTGCGGCCACCATGCGCCGCCTCGTACCCTCGTCGGCAATGCGTTCCGCCAAGGCTTTTATCGGCCTACCGCGGTTGCGGACGCCGCCGAAATCGTGCGCACCCGTGAAGGGTGCCGCTCTACGCCCGCAAGTCCAACCTACCCACCCATGCCCTACGGACCATCCCCGTAACATGGCCATTTGCCGTGTGGGGGCCGGACATCGTTGGGCCCCCGCGGAAGGCGCCGGGGGCTTCACCCACTTGCCGGTCGCAATCGACAAGTTCTCCAAGTGGGTGGAGGTGCGCCCCATCACGAATCTAAGGGCAAGAAAGGTGTGGTAACATTCTTCACCGACATCGTCTACCGCTTTGGAGTGCCAAACTCCATCATCACGTACAATGGGTCCCGCTCACGGGCAGGAAGTTTTGGAGTTCTCGCGACAAATTCCACATCCGTGTGGATTGGGCGGCCGTGGCACACCCACGTACCAACGGCCAAGTAGAGCGTGCCAACGGCATGATCCTACGGGGCCTTAAGCTCCGTACTTTTCGACCAGCTCAACAAATGCGGGCGAAAATGGCTCCAAGAGCTACCGCGGTTGTGTGGAGCCTAAGGACCACCCCCGAGCAGAGCCACCGGGTTCACCCCGTTTTACCTAGTCCATGGCGCGAGGCCGTCCTCCCCACCGACTTAGAATACGGATCGCCCGTGGTTTGAGGCTATGACGAGGATGCTAACCGGGCCGAGCCCGCGAGGACTCGCCGGATCGGTGCTCGGACGAGGCACGCCTCGTAGCCTTAATGCATTCCGCAAGGTATCAAAAGTCCCTAAGACGCTACCAAGCACGCAAGATACGTCGACGGGACCGCAGTGAAGGGGACTTGGTCCTAAGGCTATGCCAAGACAACCGAGGGCGCCACAAGCCGTCGCCCCCATGGGAGGGACCCTACGTCGTGGTGAAGGTACTCAAGCCCGCACGTACAAGCCGGCCAACAAGGGCGGTGAAGAGCTCACCAACGCTTGGAACATCCAACGGCCTACGTCGCTTCTACCCCTAGCTAGGATTTCCAAGTACCTTTTATTGTAAAAACCATATGACCAACGCCCCGCCTGGCAACAACTATGTAAATGCTTCAAGTCTAATAAAAAGGGCAACTCGGCTTTCCCCTGAAACCCAAGTTACCCTCGGGGGCTACTGCGGGGGGGCACCCCCCCCCAAAATGGTCCCATTTTTCGCGCAAAAACGAAACAACTCACGCGCGCTAAGTTTGTTCTCTACTTCAACTACGAGCAACGATTCGAACAGGCGCGGGCGGCCCGGCGGAAGGAGCGTGCGAGCCGCAGATAGCCTACGCCGCGTGGATATGGCCCTTCTCTCTCGCCTCCAACCCACAGCCCCCCCCCCCCCCCCGAAAATCGAACTCCCCTAACTAGAATCTACTCGGAAAAGGAGAAACAAAAAGTGTGATAAACAAATGACTTCATTACGACAGACGTCTATGTCAAAAATAACTTGTTCATTTACAAAAGGCCACGAGGCCGAATACCGATACACATAAAAATGGGCCAAGTGCCCAGCTGTCTTCGAGCAGAGGAGCGCGGCGGCGTCACCGCCGTCCCCCGGAAGAGGAATTCTTCGAAGGCTTCGCCGAGCGACCCGGCGGCGTCGCGCGCGCGGCGAGTGCGTCCACACGCTCCATTGCCACCTCGTCCTCGACACCCTCGGGGACGACGTAGCCCTCCACCGCGCCTCGAAGTCGACCTCGTAGTGGGATCGTACCACTCCGAGGGCCTTCGGACGCCAAGACGCGGCCGCGCGGCGCATCCGCTCGTGACGTGGCCACCAAGGGCGCGGGGCGGCCGGCCAACGAGCCGCCGCCCGAGCCTCGCCCTCCTCCACGGCTTGGCAGGTGTCTTGAGGGCCGCATCACGCAGCCTCCCGCAGCTCCCCGCTCGGAGGAGTTATAGGAAGCCCGCAAAGACCTCGGCCCGCTCGCCGCGTGCCCCCGCAGCGGTGCGCAAGCCCGGAGTCATCAAGACAAGAGAGAAATCGAAAGGGGAGTGCGAATTCCCAAACGAAAACCGACCAAACAAAAGCCAAGCAGCCACCTCACCTTCGACCTCGCTTCCTCTCCGCCTCGAAGTCGCGGCGCACGGCCTCGACCGCCGCCCTCGAGGCGCTTGAGCGAGCCTCACCTTGCTCCCGGAGGGCCAGCCCTCATTGTTTGCATTTGTGATGCTGAGCACAATGAGCTCGCCCTCGGCCTTGGAGAACGCGGTGTTCCGCTCCTCCAGCGACTTCGCGCCGCCCTCGCGAGCGACGCGCTCCTCGCTCCGCCGCCGACCGGGCATCGATGAGGGCGGCTTGCTCCCCGCCGGAGCCGCCCCTCGGCCCCTTGGCGGGCGGTGTGCTCCCGCCGAAGCCGCTCCTCGGCGACGGCGAGCGCCGCAACCTTGGCGTCGAGGCGCGCCTTCAAATCGTCGGCCTCCTTGGCCCGGCCGTCGCTCCAGCCCCGCGCGCCCGCTCCTCGGCCGGCGCTGCTGCGCTTGCGCCCCCTCGAGCGACGAGCGGAGCCCCCGGTTCTCGCCGCGGACGTTGGCCACCTCCGCCTCCCAATTGGTTGCCGCCGTCCGCATCTTCTCCAAGTCTGAGCGCGCCTGCCACAGTGCCTCATCACGATCGATGAGGGCCGTGCGACCCGCCGAGGCTTGAGCGGCGCGCCGGGTCCCCGCCGAGCTCTCGGGGTGTTCGTCGCGCCGTGCCATGGCCCGCACGCCAACCGACCGTCCGGGGTCCCGAGGGCGTCGGCAAGCGCGTCGAAAGCGCCGCACCGCTCCCCGAGGCCGGTGGACCTCGGCGTTCACCCTGGTCGAAGGCGTCGTACTTGTCGTGGGCGCGGCGCTCGAGCTCCCGGCACCCGCAAATCAAAACCCGTAAGCGCTACGACACGGAGGCAAGACACTAAAACGAGAGATAGAAGAAAATGAGCAACCACGCCCCTACCCGGAAGACGCGCCATGCGGGGCCGCCATGGACCCGCGCCGCCTCGTTCGCCGGCGCGGTTGAGCGTGGCGTCGTGGCTCCGAGCTCTCCCCGCAGCTCCTCGCTCCCCCCGGCGTCGCAAACGCAGGGGGATCGCGCCGACCCCCTCCACCCGGGCGGGGTGGCCGGCGCGGGGGGACGAGGCCTCGCGCGCCGTGTCCTCGGTCCCCCGCCACCATGTGCCCCTCGTGCCACCCTCACGAGGGCCACCTCCTCGGGGCTCGGGGAGCGTGTGGGGAAGCTAGCCCACCGATCCCACCCGGCGGCGGGGAGTCGTCATCCGGACCTCCACCACCTCCGCCCCGGGGAACCGCCGGCGGGCGCCGGCCCTTGTGCCGCCTCCACCGGCGCCTCCACTTGCGCCTCCGCGGCCGCGGCGCCCGACGCGGCGCCGCGGCCACCACCTCCGCCGCGCCGCTGCGACCACGGGCGCCGCCACGGGTTGCACCCGCTCCGCCTCCTCTCGCAGCCGGCGCCACGGACCGCGCCTCCGTAGCAACAGCCTCCGCGGCCGCGCCTCCGCCACGGCCGCCGCCGCGGCCCCCGCGTCCCCACAATGGCCGGCGCCGGCCGCCCTCGGCGACCGCCGGGCCGCGCCGCGGCGGGCGCGGACCGCCGGCCGAGGCCTCGAAGCCTCGCCCGGGCTTTGCGAGCTCTCGCCCGCCGCCGCGCTTGCCCCCGCCCCCCGCGACGCCCTCGACGTGCGCCGCCGGGTGGGGACGGACGCGTCCGCCCTCAGCACCTTGGCCGGTGCGAGGGGAGGCACGCTTGGCACCACCTCGCGCGAGCACAAACAAAAGGTTAAAATGCCTGATCGTCACAAAACCAAATCAAGCGAAAAAGCAAAGCCCCTTACCTCGAAGAGGAAAAGGCACGTTTCCTTTTCCTCGAAGCCTCAGCAGATGAGGCCGGCGCGGCCGGCGCGCCCGCCGCCGCGCCTCCGCGACGACGCCACCGCGCGCGCGGGCCCCGCCCCGCGCGCGCCGCACGCTTGCCGCGCGCGCGCGCGCGCTGTGTCGCGCGCGCGCGCCGCGCGCGCGCGCCCTTGTTGTCGATTGCCCCGACGGCGGCGCCGCCGCGCCCGCCCCCGTGCGATGCCGCCCTTGCCGCCGGCGCCGGCTCCGGCGACGGGGGGTGCGGGCTCCCACCTATCGAGGGGCCCCCCGCCCCTCCGCCCGCTTCTCTTCGTCCTCCTCCGAGGACGAGTACTCCCTCGGTCCCCGGGAGGAGAGCCCCGCTCCTCGCGCCGCCGCACTCCGCGTTCGGGCACTCGCGGCGCTCTTGGTGTCGCCTTGCGCGCTCCCTCCCACGCGCCGCCCGCTCCTCGCTCCCCGCCGCCGCGCCGCCCGCCGAGCGCGCGGGAGTCGGGGGTGGGCGGAACGGACTTCGCGGTGGTGAAGTTCACCAGCTGCATGAGAGAACATCAATGGCGCGTCAGAAGGCATAGGCAACACCAAAAACTAAAACGGAATCAAGAATCATGCTCACCAGCGGGCCGGTGGGGAGCATCTCGAGGTCCCACGGGGTCCGGTCCCCGGTGCGCCGCATCCGGGTGTCGACGGCGCTCCGCGCCCGGTGAGCGCATACGGCCGCCCGAGGGGGGTTGGGAGCATCCGCGACCTCGCCAACGCGATGGGGTCCGCCTCTTCGTCATCTCAAAGATGCGGAGCGGCCTCTCCATTAGGGGCACAACCCGCCGGTGATGGAGAAAGGCGAGGACGCCCATCGCGGTCGCCCCCTCGCTCCGACAGGGCTCCTCGTGGCGGCCAGACCGAGTCCCCGCCGCCTCCGATGCTGGGCCGTGGACACCCCGTAGCCCCAGGAGCTGGGCTTCTCCTTGAACACCCGACCAGTGTAGGGGGGAAGACCGGGCTCGGCGTTGCGCAGGTAGAACCATCCCCGCTCCCAGCCGGCGTTGTTCGTCGTCATGGTGCAGGGGATGTAGTGGTCCTTGAACTGCCCCCGCAGGGCGAGCGACATCCCGCCGGCGCGCACCGCGCGGCGGGTCCTCGGCTCCGTCGTGGGCTGCGTGAAGAGCTCCGCGCGGAAGAGGTGCACCCGCAGCTCCCGCCTGACCGGGATCCCCGGGTACCCCTCGCAGACGCCCACGAACGTGGCCGCCTGCGAGATCGCGTTGGGCGCGAAGTTGTGCAACTCCACGCCGTAGTAGTGGCACAGCGCTCGCATGAAGCGGCTCGCCGGCGCATTGAAGCCTCGCTCGTGGAAGCGCACGAAGCTCACTACATAGCCTTCCGGCGGGTTGGGTGCGCGGGTCCCCGCCGGTGGCACTATCGACTCCGCCGGCGGCCATCCTCATTGGCCGCCAACTGCCCGGCGGTGACCAGCTCGCCAAGGGCCAGCTGGGTCACCGTCGACCGCTCCCGTGGCGTACGGCTCAAGAATCGTGAGAGGCTGAGGCGGCGCCATGGGGAAGGGCAAAGGATGCGGAGAACGAAGGACAGGAAGAGGAGGAAAAGCTCTAATGGCGAAGCCGCACGGAGGCAAAGGCAAAGCGGGGAAGAAAGCACGGAGGGCTAAAATGGCGGAGCGCTAAGGTAAAAAACCGCCGTTTCCCCTTCTCCTCAGATTTATAAGCCGCGGGCGAGCTCTCCGAGGCGGATGTCCCGCGCGCGTTAACTGCAGGGAATCTTTTCTTCTCGCTGGCAAGCGGACCCCACCACGACCGCGGCGGCCACGTCACCGAAAACGGGCCATCATCACGGTGAAGACTGGCCGGGGCCGTGGCAGGCGGTCACATCCGCCTGACCACGCCGCCCACTACGCGCGCGCGCGCGCCGCAACGCTCGAAAAGGCGCGCCCGCGATGCGAAAACCGCAGCCTCTACTGTGGAGCATTTAATGCCCCGGTCCCTTGTGAAACAAGGAGAACCCTCGAGCGGCACGGACTCCTGGCTCGGGATAAATTAAGCCCTCGAGCAGGTGCAAGCGTGAGAAGGTCGCCCCCGAGCCCCCGAAGGGCCCCATGCCGCGTAGCACCCTCGAGCGGTACGAGCCCCCGGCTCCAGACGATGTCAACCCTCTAAGGGACGTTGGCGTGAGAAGGTCGCCACGAGGCCCGCCTGAAACAAAGCGGGCATCGCGAGCACCCATGCCACGCAAAACCCTCGAGCGGTACGAGCCCCTGGCTCTAGACAATATCAACCTTCCAAAGGGGCACAAGCGTGAGAAGGTCACCCCGAGGCCCGCCTGGAGCAAGGCAGGTATCGCGAGCACCCATGCCACGTGGTGCTGCTAACCATCGCCTCGAGGACTGGCTCGCCCAGACCCCTCGAAGGCCGCAAACGCAAAGACGGGGCCGCCCAGGCGCCACCCCGCACGGCCCTACTGATCAGAGGTTCGAAGCCTGACCCTCGACGGGTTCGAACAGCGCCCCGCATCGCGAGTCGGGGACGACGAGGGCACGCGCATTCGAGCCGTTCCATGAGCCCGTCGGCTCGAGGGTGCCCCACATGTCGTGTTCGAGAGCCGCCGTGGGCGCCTAGCCGGGGGATCCCACCGAGGGAGAGCTTCCGCGCCCTCGGTCCCTATCGAACGGGACCGAGCCCCACCTAGCAAACCCATGCAAGCGCTTCAATGGACGCGTCTCCGGACCACGCAGCCCTACCCTTATCGAACGGGGCATGGGCGTCCACTCGAGCCACCCGCTAGCGCCTCGACGAGGAATCCGCAATTCGCGACCCGCTCGATGGGGGTTGCGGAAACCTCACCCCTCCGTCCCGCGAGAGGGACGGCGAGGGCGCGTTAAGAAACAAGTCGTAAAGCTCTACCCGATCGCCTCGAACGGGCCCGTGCTCGGGGGCTTGACGCACGGCTACACCTCCTTGAAATTGCACCCGCCGGGAGACAAGCGCCGGCGCGCGTACGCCAACGAAGCCGGCTGAGATATTGCCGACGCCGGTTGAAACATGTGCCACGCCCTCTGACCAGTTCTCAAGGTTAACCCCTGCAGAAGCATCCACGCTCCTGCAGGGCTTCGGGGGCTAGACCCGCGGGTCCGCTGACGCGGCCCCACGGAAAGCGTTCGCGAGACAAGGAGGGAAGAACGTCCTATCAGTAGGTTCCAGCATCTGCGGGAGCCTCAATGGCAAACCCACAGATGCTCGGGGGCTACTGTCGGGGACAGCCCTAGGGGTCCCCTTTAACAACCGGGGAATCCCCACTTAAAACCTGCAACAAAGCAAAACATGCCTTGCCTAACCGTGCAAGATATGGCCCACGCTGCAAAGGACCTCAACGGCCCATCAAGGTGGCCCTCTTGAAGATCCCCTCGAGCAGGCTTTGCCTCGCTCGAGGGTACACGCCTCCCTCGAGGGGGCTCCGTCCCGTTCGAGGGGGTGCGCTCCCCTCGAGCGGGCTCCGCCCCGCTCGAGGGTACGCCCCGCCCTCGACCGGGGTCCGCCTCGCTCGAGGGCGCCCCGCTCGCGTGCGCCCGCCCCGTACACACCGGGCATTTAATGCCCTGACACCGGCGGGACAGCGCCATCATGCGCCCGGGGCTCGCGCCCGTGCCGCCGCACCAACTCCCCGAGAGGGAGCCCATCCCCATCACCGTGGAGAGGGACCGTGCGCACGGCCGGTGTCGGTCCCGTGACGCCGTGCGCCCGCTCCAAAGACGGCTAACGTGCCAAGCCCTCGAAGGGGGGCCGGCTTCACCCTCGATTCGCTTTCTTGTGACCCTACAGGGTTAGGTGGAGACGCTAGGCGGGAGGAACGCCATCCCTGCCACTGTTACGGCAAGGCGCCGTCCCCGTGCGTGCAGGCGCACGCCTGGCGCTGTAGCAACAACTCCGCAAGCGGCGAAGCGCATTGGAACGGGACGCCGTTTTACCTACCCCCGTACTCCGTACGGCCAACGTCGCCGGCTCCCTCGAGCCTATCAGAAGACACCACCGCCATCCGCCGCTCCTCTACCCTCGAACCGCCACTGTTCGGGTACAAGATAGGCCATGATGGCCGAATCACTGCAAGGATCGTCCGGACGGCCGCCCACTCTACAGCATAGCATGCCACGCCCCTTCACGTAGCTAAATAGCGCGGCGTGCATGTGATT
Source organism: Cenchrus americanus (assembly GCA_947561735.1). Classification (NCBI taxonomy): domain Eukaryota; kingdom Viridiplantae; phylum Streptophyta; class Magnoliopsida; order Poales; family Poaceae; genus Cenchrus; species Cenchrus americanus. The sequence continues at coordinate 250,751,291 of OX387239.1, read as the reverse complement.
CGCTCCCTCCTTGATCTATAAAAGGGGGACGAACTCCCCTGCCGCAGGGGACAGAGGACAACGAGGTGAACACAGGCACTCACTCTCCAATTCTCCCACAACATCTTCAACCATCACACCAGGGACTTGGAAGCCGGCTTCCTCTCCCGCCTTGCTTGTAGCACCCCACTACGAGCACCCCCGGTGCTAAGTAATATAGTGCCTTGAGCACGCCACCGCCGGGACGTACGGCCCCCTCGGCCGGGAACCAGGATAAAAACTCGTGTCGCTTGTTACTTAGCATCGACCATTGAGGGATAGACCGCGGCGCTTACTACCGGTTAGTGTCGGGACCACATTCCGCACCGACAACTCCGACATTTGGTATTGTTTGACCCTGTGACTTGTTGACCGTCATGGCAAAGCTGAGACTAATTGGGAACTGCTTCCTCTTGAATTGAAATGGGAACATTTGATCATTAGAGGGGCACAAGGGTATCCGAGGAAGGAAAACCCTCTTCCCGGCATGCTGCCCCAAAACAATTTCAGCATCAATTGAGTTTCTTTGCCATGCTCTAACCACCAGTCTTGTTCCATTGCATAGTCCGTTTGCAGGGTCTAAATTTCTAAGTAGTATAACCGGGCAGTCGATCTTTAGCTTCAGGACGTGTGGAGGTATCCCATTGGGAGTCAATGTGTTAAGGAACTCCTGAGGATAGTAGTTGTGGGTATCATCAACCGCTTCGTCGAAACTACGGTACACCACCTCCCCACCTAGGAACTTGTTGATCATCTTCAAATTAATATCATCTACCCAATCATTACATGTTGATAAAATGGCTCTAGAGGTGATGTAATCCTTATTTGCCATGTTTTCATTGAGATTTGGAAAGATGCTCTCAATCAATGTGTCAAGATCTTTCTCGGAATCCCCAGTGTACAGACACATATTTCGTCAGGAAGGCGTACATCACCATCTTCATTATCTCCTCTGTGCCATTACCAATGCGCAACATATAATCTGCGAACCATGGATCGGTCTGGGCCCTCATGTTGCGCACGAGCTTAAGATGTCGCATGAATTCCCAAAGATACGACTTTCTCAAGGAAGCACCGACAATTTGAGCCCTGGATCCTTTACGTACAACAGGGAGGACTTGCCTGAAATCTTCACCAAAGACAATTGTCTTCCCACCGAAGGGAAGATCCTTCCGTCCCATTATATCACGCATGCTATAGTCTAGTGCTTCCACAGCGTGCCTCTTTGTCATAGACGCCTCGTCCCAAATGATGAGAGATGCTTGTTGCAACAGCTTGGCAGTTCCACAGTATTTTGTGAAGCCGCATCCTTGTTTATCGTCGAGCGTTAGGGGAATATTGAAACGTGCGTGGGATGTCCTCCCACCAAGCATTATAGATGCTGCGACACCAGATGTAGCTGTAGCAACGGTAAGCTTGTTCTTACTGCGAACGGTTCTGAGAAGCGCTCTATACAAAAAAGTCTTTCCTGTGCCGCCTGGTTCATCGACAAAGAATAAGACACCTCGTTTGGAGTCAATTGTGGACATTATCTCATAATAGGCAGCCCTCTACTCCTCATTTAGTAGAGACGATAGGCCCACATCTTCTGGATTTGTCTTAATGCCGACCTCCTCAAATATCTCACAAGGGACCGTGCTAGCGTCATCAAATGCATCATCTATTTTTGGTAGGGGGAACTTATTTATGTCTTTGTCGTTATCCTTAGATTTCATAGATTGCAGCATGTTCCTGATGTCAATCAAAACCATCTGTTCCACCCAATGAGGGTTTGGATTCTTATGCTTGAAGTCTTCTGCCATTGCGTCAAAGTGTTTTGTCCACAAACCCGTGACATTCTTTGGCTCACAGAACACCAGTATTGTAGCGAACAGCCTACGCAATGAGGATGACATCCGAAACATAGCACTCTTAGTGAGACAATCATCGAGCGTATTGTCGTCTTCGATCAGACCTGCAGCACAAGCAGCATCACGGAACGAATGATAATGCACACCATTCACAGTCCTACGATGCCTCCATGACGTCGCTCCCGGAACATGGTTTAGAAGTACCCGGAGAAAATAGTGATCGCCCTCTACCAGATTCGCAGACACGAGTCTCCCGACCTAGTATGCTGAGTTTTTCCTTGGTCGCCAACATTTATCTTTCACGTTCCAGGTAAAGTACTTTGGAAAGTCACGATACAAGATCCCTCGAGCTTCCGGATGATGTTGGTTGTAGGTAAACCATTCCTTGAGCATCGAGTCCTCGATACGTGGCTTTTTTAAAACTCGTTCAACCTTGTCCCATGCATGAAATGAAACCATATGCTGGTCGGGGAGATGACATTGCAGCGCCAGCACCGGTGGGTGACACTGGTGTAAGTCAAAGTCGTATATCCTCCACATTGCTTCCGGAGGTCCCACCCACCGGGCCTCTTTGTAGTCTGTGATCTCATCAACGTTCCCGTTGGCATCTTTTTTCCCATTCTCCCTAACAGCCACAGATGCTCTGTCATGGCCCTTGTAGATATACTTGAACAGATATTTCACGGACTTAATGCATTGCACGCCTCAACATTAATGTGGCAGTTGAAAGTACGTATGAGATACGGGTTGTACGGGACAACCCATCAATTGTCCAGCATGTGACCTCAAACCATCTCCTTACGACCATCATCGCGCCGCCTGTACACTGGGTATAAATCCTTGCCTTGCGACGTTGAATCGCAGAATGGTCGTGGGTAATAGTTCTTGCACGAAGTACAATCCTTTGTGCACAGGTAATTTGGATTAAGCACCCTGCATGGTCCGTGCATCATATGCTTGGTGACCATCTTGTAGAGCTCAAGGTACTTCTTTTCGTCAGGTAGCTTTGCAGTGATAATCGCGTCGTACTGCTCAGGGCAAGTGATCTTGTACTTTATCTGCATTATCAGCAGCCAGTGTGCATGAGGCAAGACACTCTTCTGAAACTCAACGACATATACGTAGGCTTTTACCTTCCCAAGTATGTCCTTGTACAGCAAACATTGCCTCAACTCCTCCAACTTGGCTCTGAACACTCGAGCCACGAGATCTCGACGGTCCTGCGCGCACTGTCCTGGATATAGCTCATTTTTAATCTCATCCCAATTCGGATTGCACGTCATGGTGAGAAAGATGTCTGGTTTGCCATACTTCCGCACCAGGGCCATCGCGTCCATATACCGACGCCTCATATCACAGGGGCCACCGATGAACATCAGTGATAGCACGGTACGCTTCCCAACCTCATTCGCTTCTTCCACCCCCGTACGATAGCTGTCAACCAAACCCTGGTACAGGTCAGCCCTCATATTTTGATTGTTTCTGATGAAGTCAAGACGCGAGCTTTCAATCTTCACGTAGGTGTCGACGACAAACTGCTGGAACACTTGCCGTATAGTATCAGGTTGAAAATGCCAGGCCGCATCTGCAACCTGTACGAATAGTAATCACGAACTGAAATGCATTTATTACCGGCACTACACATAGGAAAGCTATCAATTAGTATCATGATGCACGGTAATCGGGTCATATTTGTTAACAGGAAATATGCAATTACCTGCTTCATCATCGCCACCCTCCTGAGCACGTTGCTTGCGGATCGCTCGGGCTCTATTAACCTGCACCTCAGTTACACCAACTTTGGGAATGCAGTTGTGCCACTCGAACTCTCCCCTTAGAAAGAAAAGCGGGTACGAGAGGGGATCATAGCAGCCATGATACGACCGGATGCCTTTCCATGACCTATCCTTCCCGTGGAGGACGACATTATTTTCAAACTGACCCCGATGCTCGCTCCCCTCAATCCAAATGGCGGCAAAAGGCTTGTTGTATGTTCCCTGGTCCAAACGTTGATCAAGGTTGAACTCGATATGGTAATCAGAAAAATCCTCTACCTCTCCCATAGTGCGAAGTTGATCCGAGTAGGGATTAACACCATTATTGAAGATGTTTACCAATGTACGAATAACCTCTCTGTCTTTATGTTCAGTCTTCTCACGACACTTGCTGAGCCTATAATCAAGATCAGGATCCTCGTCGTAGAAATAAAGCTCGAGGTGATTAGGTTCATACTTATTTTCTTTGCCAAAGTTTTTAAGATTATGGTAAAGGGTGCCAAGCACACGGAAGGTGTATATGGGACACTTCCGAGGGTCGGTGGTCGCACCATCAAGATTACAGTGTAGAGAAGTGAAGGAGAAGTGCCCATTAAAATATTTGATGTGGTCACAAAAATGTGTGGCATCAGAGTCAGAGGTCGTCCACAATCGCACGAGTTCATTTGGGGGCGTCTTGGGGGTGGATAGATGAATGGCTCCACTACGGCAGCAGAATCCCGGCGGTTCATACTCAAACTTCTTGGCGTTGCAGAACTCGCAATTATCTACTGGCTTTAGCGCGTGACCCTCTTTTGGGACATTGGCGTAAACCCCACAGAATAGATCCGGTGCATCCGATTCAATAGTATCCTCATCACCCCTCGTGAGGTCGTCATTCACGACGGCATCACCACCATCCTCTGATAATATTTAGCATAGGTCAAGGGTGCTATATGTTGGTTTTAATGAAATCTTAGCGTGAGCAGTGAGGTATACCTTGTCCCGCGAAAAGAAACCCTTCATCCTTTTCCTCGTCCTCATCGAATATGATGTTCCCAGCACCATCTGAGCAACCACATGTGAGATGAGTGGTGAGACAAATATAGGTGAATATGCACAATGTGAACAGGAAGATCATGCATGTCATGGACACATACCTTGACAGGGGCATCTGTGCAAATCGCGTGGTGGCGTAGAATCAGGTTCAATGTTATTTTCATCACCCCTCGAGAGGTCGACATCCACGACGGCATCATCATCAACATCCTCTGATAGAATTTAGCATAGGTAAAGGGTGTTATACGTGGGTTAAAATGGAATCTTAAAGTGAGAAATTGCAGCAAGGTATATTGTCGGGGTTCTCTACCGTCTGCAGTAAATTTCTATCGATTGTGCGTCAGGCTCGGATGGTTAGCACAGGAGACAACAGGGTTTATACTAGTTCGGGCCTCCGGGGAGTGATACCCTACGTCCAGTGTGTGGCAGCCGTGTTCCTGAGCCAGGTGTGCTCGTAGTAGGGGTTACAAGCTGGTTGGGAGAGGGAGTTCGTTCCCAAGTCCCGGGTGGTGGTGTTCGGTCTTATGAAAGTCTAACCCTTGTGACTGTTGCCCTCCTCTCCCTTTTATAGTCACAAGGGGAGGGGCACAGTGGGAAGTAAAAAAGAGTTACATTGCTTGGCAGCTGGCACGTCCCGTCGTACGTCGCCGTCCGTCGGGGTGCATTGAAGCCGAGTCATGATGCCTTGTCGGGGAAGCCGCCGCATGGCCGGGTTGGACTGTTCCCTCCGGGACGCTTGGCCTTCTCCCCGAGTAGTTTGGGCTTGTCTCAGTATGCCCGAGTGCTTTCCTAGATTGCCACGCCCGAGCCTAAGTCTAAGCTTGTGCGCGTCGTAGAGGGTGCTTGAGTGCCTTGGGTTGAGTCTTGTGTGTGGCAGAGCGGGAGATGATGGTGATGTGATGGTTGTGCGACTAGTCAGACCTGCATTAAGGCTCTTGCCGGGGCAGGTTGCCTGCATGGCCGCCAGCCGTTGTTTCTGTGTGACGTGGAGATTCGCTCCTCCTCACGCATCGGTAGCGTCGCTCGAGCCGTGCGCCCGGGACCACACACTAGTCAGAGCCGGACTTGTCGTGCGAGGCGGAGACTTGTCGTGCGAGGTGGAGACTTGTCGGGCGAGGAAGAAACTTGTCGCGTGAGGCGGAGACTTGTCGTGCGAGGGTTCCTCTAGTGGAAAACTGGTCGGAGATGCAGCTAACTGGCTAAGGACTGGACGTCTTGCCAGTGAGGGTCTTCACAAAGATCTGCATACCACCACGCAGGCGGAGCTCCAGGTGAACGGTGGACTCCTTCTAGATGTTGTAGTTAGCAAGGGTACGACCATCCTCGAACTACTTGTCAGCAAACAGCTGACCCCACCTCGAGGGTTACGGTCTTGCCGTTGTTAAGGAGGATAATCTTGCCGTCAAAGGGGGCCCTAATCCGGGCCCTCGTCATATACCTTGTCCCGCAAAAAGGTACCCTTCATCCGCTTCCTCGTCCTCATCGAATACGATGTTATCATCACCATCTGACGCAACCACATGTGACATAAGTGGTGAGACGAACATAGGTGAATATGCATAATGTGAACAGGAAGAGCATGCACGTCATGAACACATACCTTGACAAGGTTATCTATGCAGATTGTGTGGTGACATGGAATCAGGCTCATCAACTGTGACAATCCCACCCGAGATAATTCCGTACTATCGCCTAAACCACTCCATTTGGTCATTAAGCGATAATAAAGAAATATCCAGTTGAGTGTTGTCGGGTTAACGCCCGGTAAATCACTTGACAACATAGAGAGGATCGAACGTATGCATTAAAACTCCCACGAAGGAGAGTCCAAAGTGCCTTACAGATTAACCATCACATCCCCGTATGGTCCATTATTACAAACATAGTTCTTTGACATGAAAGTAAATGGTTCAGAGTTTAATGAAGACAGCGGAAGATAACTAAACAGTACGATCACATCATAGGAGGCCCGTCCATGATGCAATCACTCTTCGTCATCCACCCATTCCAGCTCCCAACCGGGTGGAAGTTCTCCGGGCCACACATCACATGCATTACCTGGAAACAACATTTATAAACAAAGGCTGAGTATACTAATACTCAGCAAGACTTACCCGTCTAAAAGAAAGACTTTACCTCTAGTCATGCAAGGCTTTTGGCTTGTGGGTTTGTTTTGCCAAAGAGCTACTAAGTAGTGAATCCTTACTTTCACATTTTAGCTCAAGTTCTAGTAGAAGTGATCATTACTAAATAAGAAACTATTGCAACCAAAGTTGTACAAACAATTAGTCAAAGTAATAATCTTCACAAAGTCCATCATAAAGGGATATCATGGACAGTCGGGTAAGTAGTCTCAGATGACGGTGAGAGGCCGACAATCGATTGATTCATAACCTTGCAAGGTGGACCTAAACACACGGGAGGTGTCCTCACCAAGAGTTCACCAACCAGGCGGTTCCCGTCATTCTTCGGTTTGGGGATAATAGCTCACAGTCTTAAGTACAAGGTTTATCTGGGCTACGCCACCAAGGTCACCCAGCCTCACGCATGCACTCGGGTGGCGAGCCCGGGGCCGCAACCCTAAGAGTAGTGATAGTAAAACCCCGTACTGCCTCATTTAGGTACTAGGCTTATCGTACCCATTTCCGACAAGTGTTTAGTACTTTCAAACACTTAACCAACGAAGCCATTGGACCGGAGCCCAAATCCCATGCTCTTACCACATGAGCAATCCATTTAACCAATAAGGTGATTCCAAAGAGGAGATCCTATTCTCGCGAATGACGAACATCACTCGACTTGTACCGGATCCTTAAAGCATAGCAACTAGCGACCTAGCATGCTAGTAAAAGATCATATGTACTTATGGATCATGCAACTAGGGTTTCAATTCAACTCCTGAATGTAAATGCACATAAGATAACAAGAAGTAAATTCAGAAGTTTAAAGAAACACATAGGTTAATGAATAAACCGGGGCTTGCCTTCATCAGCACAAGCAGACACACAAACTTCCGGACTTTGGCCCCCGTCTTGCTCTACGGTCACGTAGTGCACGTCTCCTGCTCCCTCGTCCTCGTCAGCCGGCACGAGTGTATAGCTACCGTCTAGGACTTCTACACGGGGAATGCAATGCAGTGATTAGGAGTGCGATTATTTTAATTTAATTCAAAACAGTACCAAACAGCTGCAAAGAGTATAAGGTTGGTCATATTCACCTAAGAAAGTATCTAAACATTTCTCCTTTTAAAGATAATCAAAAAGCTTATTTAGCCTTCTCTTTAAGGTGATTGTGAGCACATCTATTAGAGAATATTTAATTTAAATACAAACAGCAAGGAATTTACTATTATACCACCATTTTACTTTCCTATCTCATTTCCTTAACTTATGCACAAGAGAATGGATTTTTCCTATTTTTCCCTTTTCTAGATTAATCTAGTTTACACTCTTTTACTCAAATAAACACATCTCAAACTAACCCAACAGTGCCCACTGGACCTAATGACCAGGAACACTCCCTTGGATAGCAAGTAATTAGCTTTTGCACCACTGAAATTAAGTGCACAAAACAGAGGCATTTCTAGCTAGCATATAAGGGATTAATGCACATAAAAATAAATATAACAGAAATGAACCCAAACTTTCTCCTACCCAGGCTTTGGTCCAAAACAAGCCTAAACAACCAATAAACACACCTATAGCCCTTATGGATCTTGATATACACATTTACGAATAAAAACAAGCATATGTTTGGAAATAGTATTTATAACAGAGATAAAATCATGATAAATGCACCAAGGGTGTATTTTAGCATAACATGACAATAGCTAGAAGTTGGGCTCAAAAATAATTAAGCTACAAAAATCATCTAGGCAGATTTATCAATATCACAAGATAATTTATATAAAAAGATCCCTTCAGTAACTTTGTGCAATTTTTGTCACACAACCTAGACATGCTAGTTCCCACAACATATCCAAAATCTAGCTCAAGATCATGTGTGGATTTTGCAGAATCACAGATCTAGGGATTTCACATTTCAAATTTTCCAGCATAAACTAAAGCTCAAAAGTATATACATGTCTCGGGGAAGTTGTAGTTCTAGTTACACGGAGCACAACAAAATTGGGTTTGCAATTTTTTGATTTTTCTGTGATTTTATACGGATTTTACAAGTTGCAGCTAAAAGCACTCAAAGGGGTAAGAATCATTTTGCACACAGGCCCTTGGAAAGATTGAAAAGCTCACAGATCTGCCCTCGGTTTGCACAAAACTCCTTGGAAGTTCCTGTGGCTTTGCAATGTAGTCCCCAGGACCAAGGGGCGGCGCGACCGGCCAAAATCCGGCGAGGCCGGCGGCGAGACAGGCCGGGAAAGGGGTGAGGCGAGGTCTAGGGACTGTAGGGAACCGGTTTAGGTGTTTACTTGCGGCGGAGAGGTGGCCGGAGGGCATGTGCGGCGGAGTCAGACGGCGGCCGCCGCGGGAGCGGTTGCTCCGGCGAGCTGGCAACCGAGCCTGGGAAACAAGTGTCCTGGGCAGCTTCGGTGGATCCTAGCGGAGGTGCCTAGAGGTTTGGGTAGCTGGGAAACAAGGCAGGCACGGGAGTTCACCGCGCGGCCTCAATGGTGAACCGCCGGCGGCGCTGGATGTCGGGGTCGTGCGCGCGCGCACGCCGGCGAGCTCCTGCGCACTTTATAGGTGCTCGTGCTGTGGGGGAGAAGTCACGACCATTGGGCACGTCGGCCACAGGAGTCAAGGTATGGTCGGCGAGGTGGTGCTCAGCGCGAGGCGTACGACGGCTGCGCGGTGACCGTGGACGCGTGGCGCGAGCGGGATGGGGGAGGGAGGCGGTGGGCGTGCCGTCCAATGCCCCTACGCGTCTTTGCGTGGTTCCCGTGGGGCCTCGGTGTGACAACCCGCCCGGAAAATACCGTACTATCGCCCGAGACCGATCCACTTTGGTCGTTAAGCAATAGTAAAGTATCATCCTGTCGTTGGTTGCCGGGTTAACGCCCCGTAAATCACTTGAACATCGAACGAGAGGATCGATACATGCATTAAAACTCACGCGAAGGCGAGTACGAGTACAACATGGATTAAACTATTGATTACAAACCATTGTGCAAGGCATAAGATAAAAGTTTCGAGTTTGAAAATACAACGGAATAATTTAAACTAGTGGAACGGTGAACATCACGGGAGGCCGTCCGTGATGTCATCACTTGTCGTCACCCTTCGATCAAGCACACACGCAACAACATTTTTAAAGCAAGGCCGAGTATACTAATACTCGGCAAGACTTAAACCGTCGGGTGATAACTACATCACCAACCTCTAGACATGAAAGGCTTTTGGCCGGTGGAGTTTCTTTTGCTGGAAAGCCACTAAGAGTGGATCCTTACTTTCAATCTTTTAGCACAAGTTCTAGTTGATTACCATTTCTAAATGTGCCAACTAATTCAATCAAAATTGGACAAGCAATTAATTCATCCAACCATATTTCTCGGGTTCCATCATTATGGGATATCATGGCCAGTAGAATAAGCAGTCTCGGATAACGGTGAGAGGCCGACAATCGATTGATTTAAACCTTGCAAGGTAGACCCAAACACACGGTCGGGCCGCCCCCGCGAGGACAACTCCCCAGGCCGTCCCCATAAATCTTCGGGTTGGGATCGAATCTTACAGTCCCTGGTGCAGGCTATCCGGCATACCCCGCGAGATACCCGGAGTCACCATACACCACCCTTCCCGGTAGCTAGCCGGTAAGGAGATTTCTCGAGAGTAGTAACGGTAGGATCCCGTGCCGCCTCATTAAGGTACTAGGCTTACCGGCCCCATAACCGGCATGTGCTTAGTACGTTCAAAAGCTTAGCCCACATGCCCACTGGACCGGAGCCCAAATCCCATGCTCTTACCACATGAGCGTTCCATTTAAGGATATCTTATGATTCCTATCTAGGAACCTATTCTCGCGAGTGACGAACATCACTCGACTTCTATCGGTCCTATAGCATGGCAGCTATCGACCTAGCATACTAGTGATAGAGCATAGGTACCTAGGGATCATGCATCTAGGGTTTCAAATCAATTCCTGAAACGTAAATGCACAATCATAGCAAACATAATTGCATAATTTTAAAAGACGGGGTTAATGATCCGGGGCTTGCCTTCGCTGGCAAGGTTGGCCTTGGGCCCTTCTGGACTTGGGTCCAGGTCTTGAGCTACGTTCACGCTCAGCAGCTCTTGGTCGGCACCTTCGTCTCCTCCTTCCGGCACGAGCGTACGTCTATCGGCGGAAAGATCTACACGAAGATGCAAATGCAAGATTTATTCGACGGTTTATACTTTCATTACTTACAAATCATTTTGACAATCAAGGGTGTACTTGTCGGGCACATCCACCTAGATAAGACTATATTCAGCATACTCTTCCACCAAGGATCAATATGCAACTCTTTATTAATTATTCTTTTTGATGGTGACTGTGTACATATATACGTAAATAATTTAATTTAACTTCATCAACAGTAGTGGGTAGGTACATTTAACCTTGTTAACATGATTTGCAACCACACTCAAGTTACATGGGTGGTTAGGTGATTTCTCTTTATTGCACAACGGAACAAAGGTTTCTTTATACTTGTCATTTCGGGTGATAGCTTTTAATCATTTTCCTTTCCCAAGCAAAGATATAAATAATACTTTTATCTTTGAATTAATTCCTTATCAGCATCTAGAATTAATTATCTTTTAATTGAATTAGATAATATTTTCCAAAAAGGAAAAGAATTAAATAAGGGCTTCTCGTTATTTAATTTCCCTTTAATAGAAAAAGGGTTTTTAAGCCTTTTATTAAACAATTAAATTACCAAAAATTAATGGGGTGTTTCTTAAGCCTACTAGCATCTATCTTGGTCCATTGGACCCACATGTAAGCGTTGGATGTTAGGAAAAATAATTATTATGGAAAATACCAAAGGTTATCTAGTGATTCAATTTAAATGTATATAAAAATAATTAAGCATCCAAATGACCTAGAATTTCTTATGGATGCTCTCTGGTCCTAAACAAGCTTAGAAAACCAACATGTCTACCGAACTTGGTTTATTAATTTACAAAGGAAAACATGCATAAATCAAGAATAATTATTTCTGTTAATCCAAAATTCATGATTAATTCATAAGATGTGCATTTTGGTATTACAAGACAGTGTGCACAAGTTGGGGTCAAAAACATAAATATATTTAACATGAAAAATCATTTATGCAGTTCCGCCAGAGATAGAAAAACATTTTTATAAAAATATTTACACAAAAACTTTGTGCAATTTTTGGCATAGGAGCTAGTCATGACCTAATACACAACATATCCAAAAATTAGCTACAGAGGAGTTATGGTTTTTGAGTTATTGCAGATCTAGGGTTTCCACACTTGTATTTTTCATGCAAAAACAAAAAGGAATTAGCTCAGGCCAGAATAACGAAAGTTGTAGTATAATTCACCATGGATCCAACAAAATTGGTTTCCCATTTTTCTGATTTTCCTGTGATTTTCTACGCAATTTACAAGGTTCAGCAATTTGGATCTACTATTGGAGTTACCTTTTTGCGAATAAGACCCTGGAAAGATTTGCACGTTTGCAATGTAGCCCCCCGGGGCGGGCGGCCGGCGCGGGCTGCCGGAATTCGGCGAGGCCGGCGCGGCTCGTGCCGGGGAAGGGGTGGAGGAGGGTTAGGGGACTAGGGGGGGTCGGTTTGGGTGTTGGACCGGGCCGGTGGCGGCTCCGGCGAGCGGCGCGCCGGCGGCCGGAGGAAGCGGCCACCGCGGCTGCCGTCTCCCGGCGTGCTGGGCGCGCTCGGCTCGGTTAGGCCGGCCGGTGAGCTACGTCTAGGGCGGGGGGAAAGTGGAGGAGGCGTTGGAAACACGCGTGGTCGGCCGAATAGGGAAGCCCACCGCGGCGGCGTGGCACGCCGGCGGCGGCTCGGTCGGGGGCGGGGGCGCGCGCACGGGGGGGATTGGCGGCGCGTGCGGCGGGGCGGCGGCCTTATATACCACGCGGATGCACGTTCCTCGGACCGGCGGACCGACGAGTGCATGAGCACCTCGGGAACGTGCGTGCCGGCGGGCCGCGCAAGGACCGCGGGGTATTGCGGTGGATGTACGGCGGCGCGGCGTCTCACGGTTCCTTGGCATGCGTGCCACCTCGGGAGCGAGCAAGTGCATCGGGAAGGCGCGGGCGGCACACGGACCGAGGCACGGCGGCGGAGGGGCGGACGTAGGGCGGCGCCGGCGGCGAGGCGGCGGGGGTGCCCGCGCGCGCACGCGCGCGCGACGTCGCGCCGGCGCGGCGTCGGCCGGCGAAAACTGCAGAGTGGCCCCTGTTCCACCACCATTTTCTCCCAAAAATTGAATAAAAGTGTACCGGGCAATGAATAGGAAAGTTGTAGATCTAGCTACCCTCTACAACTTTCAAAAAGGCCATATAGTGTTTTTCTCAACGGATTTTGCGGGAACGTCGTGCCAACTTTGAATGTCGACACGTTCGGGAAAACGGGGAAGTCTGTCTTGCAAGGGGTTTTTCACAATTTTCCACCCAAAATTTGAAATGCCAATCTACATGAAAGTTGTGTCCCTCAACAAGATGGACAACTTTCATAAAGGTAGATTTTGAAGTGTTTAGGTGAATTTTGGGGAATGCGGCAAAAGTTCCGGACGACATTCGGCGACGTCAAAGGTCAAGCGGGGTTTGACCGTGTCTTTGACCAAGGGTTGACTACGGTTGTTTGTAGGCTTGGTCAAGGGATTCGTCGGGGTTCATTGGCGAGGTTTTCGGGTGATGACCCGGAGTTGACCTAGGTTTGACCGGGGTTTGACCGGTTTGACCCGGCCGATCCGGTCATTAGCGTTAATGACGGTAATGAAAAACCCGGGGCGTCACACTCGGCGTCCATGCCGGGCCCACGGTGGGGTCCGTGGTGGTGGCACACGGCCCGGCACCCGACATTGCGCGGCACGCTCCGGAGCGCCGGTGCCCGAAATGTTTCCAAGTAGCCCTTGTTTGACCAACCAAAACTCCAAAAAGTTGATCCGGAGTTTGCGGCGACCGTAGTGCATGCCCCGAAGATGCGGAGACACTATCGATCGGGAACAAGTGTGAAATCTACACCGACCACAAGAGTCTAAAGTACATCTTCACCCGACCCGACCCGAACCTAAGGCGAGAGAAGATGGCTAGAGCTAGTCAAGGACTATAATCTAGAGATTCACTACCACCGGGGAAGGCCAATGTGGTAGCGGATGCTCTAAGCCGGAAAACCTATGAGAAGGCGGCACCCAAGAGTGCCCAACCGCAAGAGGAGATGGCCCGACTCAACGTACACATCGTCCCCCAAGGCTACGTCCGCCGCTGAGTGTTCGGCCTATCCTAGAAGAGGAGATCCGGAAGGCCCAAGAGACCGATGAAGATCCGATGAAGATCCGCAAGCATACCGAGAAAACAAGGCCCCCGACTTCGGGGTAGATGACCAAGGCACCCCGTGGTACAAGAACAGGATATGCGTGCCCGAAGGTGGAGATTTCCGACGGACCATCATGGATGAGGCACACAACTCGAGCATATTCCATTCACCCGGGATCCACCAAGATGTACATGGACTTAAAACGAAGTATTGGTGGAATGGGATGAAAGCGAGACATTGCACGGTTCGTCGCCCACCGTGACACTTGTCGGAGGATCAAAGCCGAACATCGAAGCCCGCAGGACTGTTGCAACCTTTGCCAATCCCAGTATGGAAGTGGGACGAGATAGGTATGGACTTCATAGTAGGGTTGCCAAAGACTCAGAAAGGACATGACTCCATCTGGGTGATCGTGGATCGACTCACTAAAGTCGCTCACTTTCTACCCGTACGGACCACTTATGGTGGAGAGAAATTGGCGAAACTCTACATAGAAAATATAGTGAAGCCGCATGGAGTGCCTAGCGAGAATAGTCTCGGACGAGAGGGACCCAATTCACCTCTAGGTTCCGGGAAAAGCCCGCACAAAGCCATGGGCACCAAACCGGACTTCGCTCGGCGTACCACCCCCGGACGGACGGACGGACCGAAAGGGTGAATCAAATTTTGGAAGATATGTTGAGAGCCTGCGTCCTCACCTATGGCAAAGATTGGGAGCAGAGCCTGCCGTATGCAGAATTTTCCTACAACAACGGCTACCAAGCAAGTCTGGGAATGTCGCCATTCGAAGCTCTATACGGGAGAAAATGCAGGACACCCCTGATGTGGTCAGAAGTAGGAGAGCGTGCCCTAGTTGGGCCCGCACTTATTAAGGAAGCCGAGGAGCGAGTAGCTGACATCCGAGAAAAGTTGAAAGCCGCTCAGTCCCGACAGAAGAGCTACGCAGACAAGAAAAGGCGTGAAGTGAGCTTCAACCCAGGGGACTTCGTCTACCTCAAGGTTTCACCCATCCGAGGGACTCGAAGATTTCAGGTACACGGGAAATTGGCCCCTCGGTACATCGGCCCGTATAAAGTGATCAAGAAAGTCGGAGCAGTAGCATATCGACTGGAGCTACCCGAAGAAATGGCGGATATACACCCGGTATTCCACATCTCTCGGCCCCTACGCCGATGTTTGAAGGTTACGGAAGAAAAGCGAGTACCGGTGGAGACCATCGATCTACAACCGGACCTTAGGTACCGAGAGGTGCCCGTCAAGATCCTAGACACCGTGGTCAAGCGGACAAGGACGACCGAAGTACGGGTGTGCGAGTCCAATGGAGCAGGACACGGGGTGGAAGAAGCTACGTGGGAGTGAGAGGATGCACTAAGGAAGGAATTCCCCCACCTATTCGAGGCTTAGCCGAATCTCGAGGACGAGATTCATTTTAAGTGGGGTAGGTTTGTAACACCCGCGTTTTTAGCTATAAATAAATCACCCAGTAAATCATGCGTATTTTCAAACTGACCCGCCGAGCTCAATTATCAATCAAACCCTAGCCACTGTTTTCCCCCACTCTCTCCCCGACGCGCGTGCCGCGATTCCCGCCGGCACCGCACCTCGGTCACGCCCCTGCGCACCTTCCCAACGCCGCGGTCGGCCACCGGTCGGGAATCCCGCGCACGCCGCGGTCCCGCCGGCCGGTCCGCCTCGCCGTCACCGCCGTCCCGAAAATCACGCCGACGCCCGAAAGTCGAAAAACCCCACAAAACCCTCCCTTAATTTCCCCAACAATCTTCCAAATTCTCTAGATTTTTTTCCAATTTCTTCTCCTCTTTTCCCTATTTTTTTCCCTTTCTTTTCCTTTTTCCTTTTCTTTCTTTTCTCCTTCCTTTTTCTTTTCCTCTTTTCCTCTTTTCTTTTCCCTCTCTTCTTCCTTTCTTCTCCTCCTTTTCCCCCCCGCCTCCCCGCGCGAGCCAACCAGGAGACCGGGCGCCGACCGCCGCCGGCCGGGGGCCCCGCGCGCGCCGGCTCTCCCTCTTCCCCCCCGCCTCCGCACGCCACCGGCCGGCAGGAAGCCGCCTTTGCACGCCACCGCGGCCCCGCCCCCCCCGCGCCCGCCGGAGACCGGCCGGCCGCCGGACGCCATTAATGCCCCCCGTCCGAGCCGTCAACTCCCTCACCGGCCGCCGCAGCCGCCCCACGCCTGCACGACGGGTCTAATCCCCCGCCTAACCACTGCGCACGCTGACCCAACCGAGCCGTCGCATCGCCGGCCGGAGCTCGCGAAGCTCCCCGAGCTCGCCGGCGGCCTCGCCGGGGAAAATATCTCCCCTTCCCGAACCGCCTCTCGCCGCCTATAAAAGGGGCCAACGGCTTCCCCGGCCACCGCACTTCACCACGGCCACCTCCCTTCCCTTGCCTAAGCACTAGAGCGCCGCCGCCACTAACACCATCACCACCGGTCCGCCGCCGCCCGTGGAGCCGCCCCCCTCGCGCCGCCTCGACCCAAGGTGAGTGAGGGGAACAAACCCCCCTCGTCGCCCTCCTCCTTTTCCCCCTCTCGCCGTCCGCCTCCGTGGCCGGGAGGCCGGCCGGCCGTCGCCGCCCGAGGCCCCCGCCGGGCTGCCCTCCCCTCCGCCTCGAATGTCACGAGGTAGGGGATGAAGGGGGGGCTATTTAGCCGAAACCCCCCCCGCCCCTTTTCCTTTTTTCCCCGGGATCCCCTGTCACTATTCCCTCTCTCTCTCTCTCTCCTTTCATTTAGCCCCTACCCTTTAAACAAATCCACCAAGACCCCCTGCCCTTTTTCAAATAAATCCCTAAGGCTATTTTAGTTAACCCTCACCTTACTTAAGTATTATGTTTAGGCCCTTCGGTTTAAAACTAAAATTACTAACCGGTCCGAATTAACCCTAAACGTCCCTTTTACCCGACATTTCATGCGCGAGTTTCATCCCAATCATGCCTAAACCCCCTCAATAAAGGAAAATTACCAATAGGTCCTTAATATCTATAGCCCCCTTAACCTAGCCCCTTTGCATACACGCCCTTCCTTCCCGGTTAAGACCAAACCTTACCGCGCCTATATATAACCCTCCTCCGCTCACTTTCCCCTCCCCCGAGCTCGGTCGGAAACATGTGTGCTAATACGCTTGCTTGCTTGTGTGTGCGCTATAGCCGACGGAGTAGACGGAGGAAGGTACCCCGAGCCGAGATCGAAGCCGACTACGCGAGCAGGAGACCGAGATCCCGAACGCCGAGCCGGAACTCCCCGGAGACTTCGAAGACGGCAAGTTCAATCTCATCCTTTGATGCATGCTTTGGTCCTAGTTTTATAAACATAACCCTATACTCGTTTTATAAATTGCATATTGTTTTACTGCAAAAACTAGCCACCCTTGATTGCTATGATTGAACCTTGTTTTGGCCTAAATGAGTGCTTTAAAAATGTGTGAGTGCTTTCAAAATGTGTGAGTGTTTTAAAAATGGAAATGGGATATGTTTGGAAAATGAGTACGGAAGCGGGTAGACGGGATGGACGTGTGTGTCGGGAGTATGGGTGAGCTCGTACCGTGTGGTTGAGCGTGTTGGGAGTTGTCCATCTTGTCGGTTAAGGACCGGGTTGCGTGACATCTCACCCGACCCAAAACATCGTACAACCACTCGACCGTTGTATGTGGCAACGGCTTAGCATAAACCCCACTAGTTAATCTACTTGCCATCCGGTGTGCGGGTGGGCGGCGGGAGACCAAGGAGTAGGGGTACGCTCCGTGTGAGGTACGCCCCGGTTATGTGGGATAACCCCTTGGGTGCTTCCGTGGTGGCTCGTAGTATTAGCTAAGGTGGGTAATGGCTTTGATAGGATCCGTACCGACCGAGGTGTCCGTGTGACGCGTACCCTACTTGTGGGTAAAGATGTACAACCTCTGCAGAGTGTCAAACCTATTCGAATAGCCGTGTCCACGGTATTGGACGAGTCACGGTGTGGTCACAAAAACTAGTGTTTGGGATGGGATGTTTTCCGGCGTGAGTAGTTTTCCGGGGGAAGTGTGTGGCCGTGTGCACGGGCTACGACGGACGGGAAGTCCGATAGATCCACGGTGGTTTTCCTAAAACAAGTGAGTTACTTGGGTTATGAAAATGATTTGCGAAAACCTTTTTTGAAATGAACCCCTGCATGTGTAAGTTGCAAAATGAACCTTAACTCGATCCTTGTTATACCTTTTGCATGATTCTCGCTTATAAGCCCCTCCGCGGGTGGGGTTGGATTTGCCGAGTACGTCCGTACTCACCCTTGCTTTACTAACCATTTTACGAGAGGAGGATCCCGATTACATCCCCGAAGACGTTGAGTAGGTTGTGCCCTACACCCAACCGTGCCCGTGTACCAGGGCCCTACCGAAAGCTTCCATGGTGTGGTACTCTGAGGAGGCTATGGAAGCCTTTGCTATCGTAGTGTGGTCGCTAGCGTTTGTGTTGTTCATTGTAGCGTTGGCACTACCGTGCCCTTTTTGTAACCGTAATGTAAAAGACTGATTCCACCCGTTGTAATAAATGTGCTACCGACCTCCCGGGACCGGTATTTGTGTCACATTTAGTCACCTCCCGATGAGGGGACGCTTCGGGTGGTATCGAGCCGGGTTGGCCGTAGGACATGACCCCTAGGATACGAGACCTCCTCTGGCCCTCTCTAACCTTTCCTTTGCTAAACTCACCTTTTCCCAAATTCTTACCTTGATTCTTGCCATTTCCGGATGCCTAACCCCGAGTGGAACGGTGGAATTTGCCCCGTCCAGCCTGGCCTCCCTAACCTGTTGCTACTCAGCCTAGAGCGCGTCGGAGTAAGGGACCCGCCAGAGTTCGTCTACGGGAGTACGAACGCTTCGGCACCCTTCGGTGTAAGCTGCTGATCTTTGTGGGAAGAAGCACGCTTTACCCCGACATTGAGCCATGGTTCGTCAACGCCACTGGTTTTCGCTTTGCCGACACCTACCCCAAGGCTGCTCGGAAGGCCCTCGCGTCGGCTACGAGTGGTTTATAGACACGCACCTCCGAAGGACTCCAATGGGATTCTTTCCACCCTCCGGAGGAAGAGGACGCTCGTGGATTGATCGCATGAGAGGTTTGGAACGAGAGGAAGAAGACTTAGAAGAGGCGGTTTCCCACCTATCCATATACCTCGAGAGGCCTAGACCACATTTATCGGGAGCAAGCCCGGCGGGCGAAGCGGATCGACGGGCGGAAAGAGCGAGACGAGAGAATAGAACTAGAAAGGGTGAAGACAACCATAGCGAGAAGTCGAACTACACAACACCAAGCAAGAATACCTCGGGGAAAGAGAGCGCACGCCGTTGGCCCATAAAGCCCTATGGGATGAACCGAAGGAGCGTAGGAGCGAGAGACGAAGGAGCCGGAGCGAGAAGAGAATGAACCCGAAGAAACCCACCGGGACAAAGGAACTCGGACGCGAGGATGAGATGCGGAGCAAGATCTTCCACTGAAGAAGCGTCGTATCCAGGAAGAGTCACCATGAGGATAAGACTAGAGTATGTTAGGATAGAAGTTGAGTCCTAGTAATAATAAGTGTACCCCGAAGGATGTACCCCAACCTTCCCACTAAATAAAGTTATCCACCTTTTGTACCCCACCACAACCTGTTCAACCCTATCTTTGTTTTCAGATGGCGGAAGATGGATGGACCCAAGGCGTGTGTCAGGAGGAGCCTGGTTTTGCTCGCCTGCTCATCCACTCCCCGGAGCGCCTCGGTATCCCCGAGCGCCCTAGGTACTACGGCCACGCAGTACGAGCAACTCGGCACTCTTCGCCGTAGAGTGGTCCTCTCCGTCGCTAGAAGCAACCGCCACACCAACATCGAGCCGTGGCGCGTGACCGCCACGGGGTTCCGACACCGGGATACCTATCCTTTGGCCCTCGAAAAAGCCCTCCGCTACCTGTGCCGAATCTACGAAGAGCACCTCGTCCCCACACCGATGAGGTACTTCCCTCCCGCCATCAGGACCCCAGTTTGGCAGGCCCGCATGAGGAACTTGGAGCGACGCCGCCACCAAGAAGACCTGCTATACCACGTAGTCGCCTACCTTGTCTCCCTGGACAAGCTCTTTGATGACCAGGCCAGACACTTGAGGGAACAGATCAGCCGGGCCGAGCAAGCTGAAGTCACAGTGCGGATGCACCAAGTCCGAGTGGCTCAAGCTGAAGCGAGGACCGCCGCGGCCATAAGCAGTGAAGCCGTTGCCCAGGAAAGCCTCAGAAGGATCCAGGACCAACGCATGCAAGAATGGACCCACGGCGGAACGCCAGTTCCAGCCATTGGAGAACCTCAAGTCCTGCTGGGAACACCCCTTGTAGGATGGGGAGGAGCCATAGAAGTCCCACCAGCACCACCAGCAGTCACCGAACCCCCAACAGCTACCACTGAAGCCGCAGCACAGCCCCAGGAAAACGGAGACCCCGAAGGCGGAAACGATGACGAGTTGCTCATTCCGCTGGAAGAACACTCGACCCCAGAAGACAGCTCCCCTAGCGAGTAGTATGCCCCAAGACCCAGGGAATGAAGCCGTACCGGTCCAAGTCGCGCCCTTAGTCCTTAGCTGTGTAATGTGTCCGCGTAGTCGGGATGTATCCTCCTCGCTGGTTGTAATAAAAACTTGTTTGTGCTTGTTTGTTTGCTATGTGCTTGCTTGTGTGCTTACCGGCGGAATAAACCCCGCCCTTTCAAAAAGAAATCCGTTATAATCCACTTAAACATCACATAAAACTAGATCTCTTAGAAACCCGCTTCTTTACGGATGGTTTCCGGGCGCCTGTCGGGACCCACCGGTCGGATGCCGAGGGATCGCAAGCCGATCGGAGGGAGCGCCTCCACGAACGAGGAGGTTAACCAAAATGAAGATGGAGGAGAGAACGTGGTCCTCGCCACCACCACCCCCTCCTATTGACTTGGCTCAAGTCTTGGCCAACCGGATTGTCTTAATGGAGGCTATCTTCAATGCCATCAACCGTCCAAGACCCCCCGTGCCATGAGCATGAACAAGAAGTCGATCGAGTTCCTCGGGACTAAGCCGCCCACCTTCAGCGGGTCGGTGAATCCTTTGGACGCTGACGATTGGCTGAGAGCCATCCTGAGGGAACTGGAGCCCCTCCACTGCGAGGACCATGACAAGGTTCTCCTGGCAGCTCACCAACTCACCGGGACAGCCCTAGCCTGGTGGGAGAATTACTGCGCCGCAGCCAAGGATCCCTCCGCCATCACATGGGATGAATTCGTGGAGGAGTTCCGCCGCTACCACATCCCGGAGGCTACACTGAAGCGGAAGGCAGATGAGTTCCGCGAACTCCGCCAAGGCAACATGTCTGTGGAGGAGTACACGTACCAGTTCATAGAGCTGGCACGCTATGCCCCCGAGGAGGTGGATAAAGACTCCAAAAAGCAAGAGATGTTCAAGAAGGGGCTGACTCCGGAACTGAGGACACTGCTGACTCCTCAGATTTACCCGACTTCAACACCCTTATGAACATGGCAATACTCACGGAGAGAGCAAAGGCCGAGGAAAAGAAGGAAAACAAGCGCAAGTTCATGGAGCACAAGGCCAAGCGACAAGAGCGGTCCCGGAGGCCGAGAAACTTTGGACACCCCATGTCCGGGTTCCAAGCCCCTATGCGATGCGAGAACCCAATCCCAAGCCACGAACTCACAAGCCCCCGAGCCCGGTTCAAGCCCTCCTACAACCGAGAATACCATGAAGCCCCCACGAGAACAACACCGGCCCGGATCACTACCAACAACAGCAACAACGGCTCCCGAGTGTGTTTCAACCGCCGGAAACCGGCACTTCATCGCCAACCGCCCCTATGCTAAAAAGCCAGCCACCACCACCTACTCCAACTCGGTGAACGGGCCAAGGCCACTGGCGTCGGGGAGCCAACCGCATGCCGGTGCGCGGCAACAACAACTTCGGCAACAACCCCGGCAACCAGCAAATGAGGCAGCCCCAGCAGTCGTATGGACGCGCCCGAGTGAATCACATCAATGCGCGGGAGGCGCGGAAGCACAAGGAGTAGTACTCGGTGAGTTCCTCGGTCGGCTCGCTTTGGCTACCATCTTGTTCGATTCGGGCGCATCACACTCCTTCATATCCTCGAGCTTTGTGGAAAAGCATAGCATACCCACGGTACTACTAAAAGCACCCCTAATAACTCGAACGCCGGAGGTGACATTAATCGTCAACCGGGATGCCCCCGGGTAAGGATTATTTTAAGTGGGGTAGAGTTCCTAGCAGACCACGGTAGTACCGAAATCCAAGGGGATAGATGTGATCCTTGGTATGGACCGGTTAAGCCAACACCATGGCCTCATAAGTCCGCGCCGATAAAGTAGTGCACCCGACCAACCCGGGCGGGATACAAGTGACACCGCCACACCCGGGGACACAGGCCGGATATAATGGTTTTCAACATAGAAGCCAAGTCCATAGAAGATGTCCCGGTAGTACGAGAATACCCGGATGTGTTCCCCGAAGAGCTCCCCGGAATGCCACCGGACGGGGATATAGAGTTCGTAATCGACCTTATCCCCGGAACCTCTCCCATAGCCAAGAGGCCCTATAGGATGGCGGCCCCCGAGTTGGCGGAATTGAAGAAGCGGCTAGCGAGCTCCGGCGAAGTGGGTTCATCGACCAAGCTCATCACCATGGGGAGCCCCGGTGCTTTTCGTGGAAAAGAAGGATAAGAGCATGAGGATGTGTGTGGACTATCGCTCGCCGAACGAGGTCACTATTAAGAACAAGTACCCTCTTCCCGAATAGATGACCCGTTTGACCAACCGAAGGGAGCCAAGTATTTCTCGAAGGTGGATCTAAGGTCGGGGTATCACCAACTCAAGATCGGGGAAAGTGACATCCCCAAGACTCGCCTTTGTCACTCGCTACGGGCAATATGAGTTCACGGTGATGTCCTTCGGACTAACCAATGCCCCGAGTGTACTTCATGAACCTCATGAATAAGGTGTTCATGGAGGAATTGGACAAGTTTGTCGTGGTCTTCATTGACGACATACTTGTTTACTCCAAGAATGTGGAGGAGCATGAGCAACATCTTCGAGTGGTACCGGGAAAATTGAGGGCACACAAGCTATACGCCAAGTTCAGCAAGTGTGAATTTTGGCTAGAGAAGATATCCTTCCTTGGGCACATACTTACCGCGCAAGGAGTAGCGGTAGACCCCCGGAAAGTTGAGACAGGTCTCCAACGGCGGCAACCAACCAACGTGAGCGAGATCGGGGAGTTTCCTAGGTTTAGCGGGGTACTACGGAGATTTATCGAGGGATTCTCCAAGATCGCCCGGCCCATGACGGAGCCGCTTAAGAAAGAGAAGAAGTTTAACCGGACCGAGGCCCGTGAAAGAAGTTTCCAAGAGTTGAAGAAGAGGTTGACCACGGCCCCGCGTGCTAACCCCGCCGTACATTCAACGAGACTTTGTCGTGTATTGCGACGCCTCCCGACAAGGGTTGGGATGTGTTCTCATGCAAGATGGGAAGGTAGTGGCATATGCCTCCCGTCGGCTCAAACCCCATGAGCGAAACTATCCCACCCATGATCCGGAGTTTGCGGCCGTAGTGCATGCCCCGAAGATCCGGAGACACTATCCGATCGGGAACAAGTGTGAAATCTACACCGACCACAAGAGTCTAAAGTACATCTTCACCCGGCCCCGACCCGAACCTAAGGCGGAGAAGATGGCTAGAGCTAGTCAAGGACTATAATCTAGAGATTCACTACCACCCGGGAAGGCCAATGTGGTAGCGGATGCTCTAAGCCGGAAAACCTATGAGAAGGCGGCACCCAAGAGTGCCCAACTGCAAGAGGAGATGGCCCGACTCAACGTACACATCGTCCCCCAAGGCTACGTCCGCCACCGAGTGTGTTCGGCCTATCCTAGAAGAGGAGATCCGGAAGGCCCAAGAGACCGATGAAGATCTGATGAAGATCCGCAAGCATACCGGAGAAAACAAGGCCCCTGACTTCGGGGTAGATGACCAAGGCACCCCGTGGTACAAGAACGAGATATGCGTGCCCGAAGGTGGAGATTTCCGACGACCATCATGGATGAGGCACACAACTCGGCATATTCCATTCACCCGGGATCCACCAAGATGTACATGGACTTAAAACGAAGTATTGGTGGAATGGGATGAAAGCGGACATTGCACGGTTCGTCGCCCACCGTGACACTTGTCGGAGGATCAAAGCCGAACATCGAAGCCCGCGAGATCGTTGCAACCTTTACCAATCCCGGTATGGAAGTGGGACGAGATAGGTATGGACTTCATAGTAGGGTTGCCAAGGACTCGTAAAGGACATGACTCCATATGGGTGATCGTGGATCGACTCACTAAAGTCGCTCACTTTCTACCCGTACGACCACTTATGGTGGAGAGAAATTGGCGAAACTCTACATAGAAAATATAGTGAAGCCGCATGGAGTGCCTAGCGTAATAGTCTCGGACGGAGGGACCCAATTCACCTCTAGGTTCCGGAAAAGCCTCGCACAAAGCCATGGGCACCAAACCGGACTTCGCTCGGCGTACCACCCCCGGACGGACGGACGGACCGAAAGGGTGAATCAAATTTTGGAAGATATGTTGAGAGCTCGCGTCCTCACCTACGGCAAAGATTGGGAGCGAGAGCCTCGCCGTATGCAGAATTTTCCTACAACAACGGCTACCAAGCAAGTCCGGGAATGTCGCCATTCGAAGCACTATACGGGAGGAAATGCGGGACACCCCCGATGTGGTCGGAGTAGGAGAGCGTGCCCTAGTTGGGCCCGCACTTATAAAGGAAGCCGAGGAGCGAGTAGCCGACATCCGAGAAAAGTTGAAAGCCGCTCGGTCCCCGACGGAAGAGCTACGCGGACAAGAAGAGGCGTGAAGCGAGCTTCAACCCGGGGGACTTCGTCTACCTCAAGGTTTCACCCATCCGAGGGACTCGAAGATTTCGGTACATGGGAAATTGGCCCCTCGGTACATCGGCCCGTATAAAGTGATCAAGAAAGTCGGAGCGGTAGCATATCGATTGGAGCTACCCGAAGAAATGGCGTATATACACCCGGTATTCCACATCTCTCGGCCTACGCCGATGTTTGAAGGTTCTCGGAAGAAAAGCGAGTACCGGTGGAGACCATCGATCTACAACCGGACCTTAGGTACCGGGAGGTGCCCGTCAAGATCCTAGACACCGTGGTCAAGCGGACAAGGACGACCGAAGTACGGGTGTGCGAGTCCAATGGAGCAGACACGGGGTGGAAGAAGCTACGTGGGAGTGAGAGGATGCACTAAGGAAGGAATTCCCCCACCTATTCGAAGCTTAGCCGAATCTCGAGGACGAGATTCATTTTAAGTGGGGGTAGGTTTGTAACGCCCGCGTTTTTAGCTATAAATAAATCACCCGAAAATCATGCGTATTTTCAAAATGACCCGCCGAGCTCAATTATCAATCAAACCCTAGCCACCGTTTTCCCCCACTCTCTCCCCGACGCGCGTGCCGCGATTCCCGCCGGCACCGCACCTCGGTCCGCGCCCTCGCGCACCTTCCCAACGCCGCGGTCGGCCACCGGTCGGGAATCCCGCGCACGCCGCGGTCCCGCCGGCCGGTCCGCCTCGCCGTCACCGCCGTCCCGAAAATCACGCCGACGCCCGAAAGTCGAAAAAACCCCACAAAACCCTCCCTTAATTTCCTAGCAATTTTTCCAAAATTCTCTAGATTTTTCCCCAATTCCTTCTCCCCTTTTTCCCTATTTTTTTTCCTTTTCTTTTTCTTTTTCCTTTTCTTTCTTTTCTCCTTCCTTTTTCTTTTCCTCTTTTCCTCTTTTCTCTTCCCTCTCTTCTTCCTTTCTCCTCCTCCCTGTTTCCCCTGCCTCCCGCGCAAGCCAATCAGGAGACCGGCGCCTGACCGCCGCCGGCCAGGGCCCCGCGCGCGCCCGGCTCTCCCTCTTCCCCCCCCCCCGCCTCCGCACGCCACCGGCCGGCGGGGAAGCCGCCTTTGCACGCCACCGCGGCCCCGCCGCCCCGCGCCCGCCGGAGACCGGCCGGCCGCCGGACGCCATTAATGCCCCCCGTCCGAGCCGTCAACTCCCTCACCGGCCGCCGCGCCGCCCCACGCCCGCACGACGGGTCTAATCCCCTCGCCTAACCACCGCGCACGCCGACCCAACCGAGCCGTCGCATCGCCGGCCGGAGCTCGCGAAGCTCCCCGAGCTCGCCGGCGGCCTCGCCGGAGAAAATATCTCCCCTTCCCGAACCGCCTCTCGCCGCCTATAAAAAAGGGGCCAACGGCTTCCCCGCCACCGCACTTCACCACGGCCACCTCCCTTCCCTTGCCTAGGCACTAGAGCGCCGCCGCCACTAACACCATCACCACCGGTCCGCCGCCGCCCGTGGAGCCGCCCCCTCGCGCCGCCTCGACCCAAGGTGAGTGAGGGGAACAAACCCCCTCGTCGCCCTCCTCCTTTTCCCCCTCTCGCCGTCCGCCTCCGTGGCCGGGAGGCCGGCCGGCCGTCGCCGCCCGAGGCCCCCGCCGGCCGCCCTCCCCCGCCTCGAATGTCACGAGGTAGGGGATGAAGGGGGGGCTATTTAGCCGAAACCCCCCCCGCCCCTTTTCCTTTTTTCCCGGGATCCCCGTCACTATTCCCTCTCTCTCTCTCTCTTTTCATTTAGCCCCTACCCTTTAAAAAAATCCACCAAGACCCCCGCCCTTTTTCAAATAAATCCCTAAGGCTATTTTAGTTAACCCTCACCTTACTTAAGTATTATGTTTAGGCCCTTCGGTTTAAAACTAAAATTACTAACCGGTCCGAATTAACCCTAAACGTCCCTTTTACCCGACATTTCATGCGTGAGTTTAATCCCAATCATGCCTAAACCCCCTCATTAAAGGAAAATTACCAATAGGTCCTTAATATCTATAGCCCCCTTAACCTAGCCCCTTTTCATACACGCCCTTCCTTCCCGGTTAAGACCAAACCCTACCGCGCCTATATATACCCCTCCTCCGCTCACTTTCCCCTCCCCGAGCTCGGTCGGAAACATGTGTGCTAATACTGCTTGCTTGCTTGTGTACGCTATAGCCGACGGAGTAGACGGAGGAAGGTACCCCGAGCCGGAGATCGAAGCCGACTACTGCGAGCAGGAGCCCGAGGTCCCGAACGCCGAGCCGCACTCCCCGAAGACTTCGAAGACGCGCAAGTTCAATCTCATCCTTTGATGCATGCTTTGGTCCTAGTTTTATAAACTTAACCCTATACTCGTTTTATAAATTGCATATTGTTTTACTGCAAAACATGGTAGGATAGCCACCCTTGATTGCCATGATTGAACCTTGTTTTGGCCTAAATGAGTGCTTTAAAAATGTGTGAGTGCTTTCAAAATGTGTGAGTGCTTTAAAAATGGGAATGGGATATTTTTGGAAAATGAGTACGAACCGGGTAGACGGGATGGACGTGTGTGTCGGAGTATGGGTGAGCTCGTACCGTGTGGTTGAGCGTGTTGGGAGTTGTCCATCTTGTCGGTTAAGGACCGGGTTGCGTGACATCTCACCTGACCCAAAACATCGTACAACCACTCGACCGTTGTATGTGGCAACGGCTTAGCATAAACCCCACTAGTTAATCTACTTGCCATCTGGTGTGCGGGTGGGCAGCGGGAGACCAAGGAGTAGGGGTACGCTCTGTGTGAGGTACGCCCCGGTTATGTGGGATAACCCCTTGGGTGCTTCCGTGGTGGCTCGTAGTATTAGCTAAGGTGGGTAATGGCTTTGATAGGATCCGTACCGCACCGAGGTGTCCGTGTGACGCGTACCCTACTTGTGGGTAAAGATGTACAACCTCTCGCAGAGTGTCAAACCTATTCGAATAGCCGTGTCCACGGTATTGGACGAGTCACGGTGTGGTCACAAAAACTAGTGTTTGGGATGGGATGTTTTCCGGCGTGAGTAGTTTTCCCGGGGGAAGTGTGTGGTCGTGTGCACGGGCTACGACGGACGGGAAGTCCGGTAGATCCACAAAGGGTTTTCCTAAAACAAGTGAGTTACTTGGGTTATGAAAATGATTTGCGAAAACCTTTTTTGAAATGAACCCCCGCATGTGTAAGTTGCAAAATGAACCTTAACCCGATCCTTGTTATACCTTTTGCATGATTCTCGCTTTATAAGCCCCTCCGCGGGTGGGGTTGGATTTGCCGAGTACGTCCGTACTCACCCTTGCTTTACTAACCATTTTACGCAGGAGGATCCCGATTACATCCCCGAAGACGTTGAGTAGGTTGTGCCCTACACCCAACCGTGCTCGTGTACCGGGGCCCTACCGAAAGCTTCCATGGTGTGGTACTGCGAGGAGGCTATGGAAGCCTTTGCTATCGTAGTGTGGTCGCTAGCGTTTGTGTTGTTCATTGTAGCGTTGGCACTACCGTGCCCTTTTTGTAACCGTAATGTAAAAGACGATTCCACCGTTGTAATAAATGTGCTACCGGCCCTCCGGGACCGGGTATTTGTGTCACATTTAGTCACCTCTCGATGAGGGGACGCTTCGGAAGGCGCGGGCGGCACACGGACCGAGGCACGGCGGCGGAGGGGCGGACGCGGGCGGCGCCGGCGGCGTGGCGGCGGGGTGCCCGCGCGCGCACGCGCGCGCGACGTCGCGCCCGGCGCGGCGTCGGCCGGCCGAAAACCGCAGAGTGGCCCCGTTCCACCACCATTTTCTCCCAAAAATTGAATAAAAGTGTACCGGGCAATGAATAGGAAAGTTGTAGATCTAGCTACCCTCTACAACTTTCGAAAAGGCCATATAGTGTTTTTCTCAACGGATTTTGCGGAACGTCGTGCCAACTTTGAATGTCGACACGTTCGGAAAACGGGGAAGTCTGTCTTGCAAGGGGTTTTTCACAATTTTCCACCCAAAATTTGAAATGCCAATCTACATGAAAGTTGTGTCCCTCAACAAGATGGACAACTTTCATAAAGGTAGATTTTGAAGTGTTTAGGTGAATTTTGGGGAACGCGGCAAAAGTTCCGACGACATTCGCCGACGTCAAAGGTCAAGCGGGGTTTGACCGTGTCTTTGACCAAGGGTTGACTACGGTTGCTTGTAGGCTTGGTCAAGGGATTCGTCGGGGTTCATTGGCGAGGTTTTCGGGTGATGACCCGGGTTGACCTAGGTTTGACCGGGTTTGACCGGTTTGACTCGGGCGATCCTGGTCATTAGCGTTAATGACGGTAATTAAAACCCGGGGCGTCACGGTCTACCCCCCTTAAGAAGAATCTCGTCCCGAGATTCGAAATTACAAGGGGAGGTGAAGAAGGATTCGGATTGAAGCGTTACCTACGAAATGCGCTTGGCTTTGCTCCATTTGAAGGCTTGGCTTGTTGTCGTTGATAGCGGATCCGGGTTCTCGCTCCTACCGTTGGGGCTTCGTCGTCCGGGTTTCGGGCACTTATTGACAAAATGCCCGGCCGCCTACAATTGTAGCACAACCGGGGAGGAAGATCTTTGGGTGTGGGGATCGGTTGATGGGCTTCTCGGATAAGGCGGAGCCTCTTTCTCTCCTTTTTCTTTGCCCTCTTCGTGGTTCGCGAAGATTTTTCACTAGCGAGGAGTTGAGTGGCACTACTAGGGTTACGGCTTCGTTTGCCTTCACGCGGACAAGTTTCCGTACGGTAATTTCCCACTCACTTACATCTATCTCGAAAAGTTCTCGTTTATCGCCTTTACTTGCCCTCTCTTCGCCCTAAGATCCATTGGTAGTTGAGAAGGTGGTAATATGGAGTCGGAGGCTTGGGGTTGGTCTTGATTAACATACTCCTCCAACGAGATTGAATAAACGAGCTTGTTCGACCATAGAGACAGATAAGGACCGAGAGAGACTCGTCTCGCCAAACTATTCCGATATGGTTTCCCATAACGTCCTTGGATGATATCGTACACTATCCGATTCGGCACCGAATTTTGCCCTTCTAGCGCTTGAGTTATGCCGACTATGGTGTTGATGTCCCTCCGGGTGGGTACTTCGGTGAACGGGGCTTGGAAGGTTGAAGCTTCGATTGCATCGGTGGCATTTGTTGTAGCCGTTGAGCCATTTGCTTGTTGGGTCCGCAAGAGCCGGCACAACACTTCGGTATGTGCTACTACGAAAGCTTCGGTCAACATCGTGGGTGGCGGTTGCGTACGATCGCCACTACCCGATGCTTCAAAATCATTGGGGTTATTCCATGCCGGTCGGAACATCTGAAATTTGAGTCCCTAATTAGCGCATGATCGGAATCTCGCCCAAGCTTATAATTCAGACATATTGTACGAGATTCGTTCACGGTAAGCAAGGCAAACCGGACATTCCAACAGTCACAATATCAATTCGGTAAAACTTGCCTACACACATCCCATGATTGGAAATGCAGATGGAACAAAAAGTACAAGGTGTGTCCTCTTACTACCTCATCGCCGTTCATGAGGAAGCGGACGATGAATGTGCACATGCACGGCTAATAGTAGACACAATCCTCCTATGATACAGAGGTACATCCCTAACAATGTTCAGCGAAACGATTCGAGCTCTTCTGACGACGGAGCCATGGGCGGCAGCTTGGATTGATTTCTGCCTTCTGTCTAATCCGAACTTCTTCTTGACGTCGGAAATGAAGACGGAGAACAATTTGCTCGGGAAGATTGAAGTAGCTGGGAGAGGTACTCTAGTGGCAAGTAGCCAGGCTAGCTAGAAGAAGAACAAGAACAGTGATACTGCCGAGTTCTGATGGAAATGGAGCTTTCGTATCGGCGGTTCCGGGTAAAAGGTTCCATTTTATAGCCGATGCGGGGCCAGTAACGGTCCGTTGACCCGCCGGGTATCTCGGTGTATTCCACACGGAGCTCAACAAGGTCGGCTCACGCGATCACGGCGTCGTGAATACGGTCGCGGAAATCGAGGGTAGAGCGATGTCATGGCGTTGTACGGTCGTGACACCGATGACGATGGGGCTCAACGGTCTAAATAATCGACCGTGATGTGGAGCGAAACGAGAAAGGCTTGGTGTACTACGCTTCATGCTTGTGATAGCAACACTAAGGGGCGTAGCATAAGGCTTTGATCGATCCTGGGCGTACTTCCTTATTCGATGTGAGAACTTGAAAGTTAAGAGCACGGATCAAGAACGAAAGCACGATGGATAACTTCTCCCAATTGTCTATTCGAGAACCTTGACTGCTCGAGAAAAGTTTCTACTTCTGCTGTTTTCCACTTGGCTAGCGGAAAAAGAATCGATGCTGCAAGATCGTCGAGATTCACGGCAAGGGACCAATTGGTCAAGGATTCCCAATAGGCCATTTACCAGGAAAGAAGGTTAAAGATAGATTTCCACAAACTCATGTACGAAAGGTGACATCAAGTGGGAACTTCAAGGAATAACTTGCTCACACCTTTACTTATTTCGCAAATTTTGAGGTTTTGACAACTCGTTATTTTGAAAGTGTAGCACTTTTCAAATTGACGCGATGCATATGCTTGTGCAGCATGGTGCTTATGATGTATGTTAGAATGACTCGGTTTCCCATATGCATTGATGATAGGAAATGCAATCAATAGTAGGGGGGAAATCTGTGTGACGAGTTGCTATCTCACAACCAAGATACCTAGCGCGCTCCTAGTGGCAGTCATGTGGCTGCAGCACACACGATACCCTAGGTTCCGTCGCGGCACCTTTGACTATGGGGTAACAACATCACCAAACAAAAGAGGCAGGGTAGGGGTACGAAATTTCATGCGGATGCACGTTAGTATACCCAGTGCTTCCCAAATGCACATGCTATGCAACGCATGCTCAAAGCCACATTTTAATTCAAATCACAAGGTTTGAGCAAGACCGAAAAGAACAAGTCCGGGTTGAGGAATCGATTGGATTTTTGGTCGGCACAAGAATTCATGGAGTACGGATATTGATTGATCACAATCGAGCATAAATAATGCCTTACGAACATCATTGCTGAAAGGGATGTTTAATCAAGGCAGTACATCGATGAGAGTTTCCAGAATTATCAACAACATTTAGGATTACAAAGCAAACTAGCTGCAATGACAAGGTTCCTAGTCCAACTGACAGCGAGAGTCGACCAAAAGTGGTCAGGGTACACTAGGATTCCTCACAACACTACATTCTTTCAACTCAGAACTTTTATTCCCAATGGACCAACTTCCGAGGGTGGGATCTTCCATTCCGAAAGTCTACGGTGACTCAGGTCCAGACTCAATTCCAGATTCACCCTGGATATCTTCAACCTCTTCTTCTTGCGCTGGTCCAGGAATGACAGGTTCTGGGGGTGGAACGGCTAGAACTTCCAGTTGATTTTCTAATTCCAGCATATAATGATCGTTATGCTGCAACAAGAAATTCTGCTCATGGATGATCTCGGTTAACTCTTGTATCTTTGCCTTGTCCTTGCGTCTTTCCTTCCTGAGAGTAGCGATCATTGCCCGGGCTTCCTTCAACGCTTGAGCCGAACACTCTACTTCCTTAACTTTGTATCTATAGATTTGGTGTCTATAGAATACGCTTTCTCCCACCATTCGCGATAGGTGTCGTACATGGCTTCCGAGAAGCGACCGAGGTGACAAGATCGGGACTATAGTGAGAGTTGCTCCGGACCGGAAGGATAGTTTCTCGTTCACCACCCGTGCAATGTGTCGCTCGGGTACCGGAATGACTTTAGCCGCAGAGTTAGCTATCTCGGTCGGGTGCTTTCCACAAAAAATTGTGAGTGCTTCGAGAGCGGCCTTCCGTACCGTGTCGGACAAGTTTCTTCCGTGTGCCGTACATTCCCGCTCATCCCAAGCAGGATTGGTCGGGCACGTTGAAATCTTCACCTTTACTTCACAACGAAGGAGTTGACCTGTGGTCATGATCTCACGTGTCGAGTACTCTGGATAAGTGGTGTACCCAAAGCTCCTTAGGGTGTCCCACAAAAGTGCAGGAAAACCACCCTCCTCGAGGTAGTCCACGAGAGTCCATGATTCCACATCAGCCGACGTAGAGCCAGCGTTGTCCATCTGGACATAACGACAAAAGTGAGAATCAGGCGGGTGCGAGTGTACAAAAGTAACTCGATCCACGAATTGGGTAAGGGTTAAGGTATGGGGTAGCCATGCATACTTAAATACCATCGTATGCTGAGCTCGAACGAGCAGGCGCATACCAATGATACATAGTCCGGCAATCGGGAACCGAACATCCTACTCAAACCGAGTTCAACACTTCTCCAATTGGCGTAGCAACTTAGCAAGGTTATGAAACTGAAGTTGGGGACTCAAGGTTGAGTTAGGGAGCTAGAAAGGTGTTGGTCCGAGCAAGATTTCAAAAGGTTCTAAGGAGATAGCAACAAGGGTTGACTAACCGAGCATAACTTGCGGTAGGCCAAGGTATGATCATGAACTTGATGAGTGGAAACCGGATTAGGTTGAAGCGGCCTAGGTTAAGATCATATAGACGAAAGGTTCTTGGACCAGAACAGCAATGTTAAGCAACACTTTTATTAAATTTAAGCTAGACAACACACCTACACCTAAAGAGGCTAGACGAACAAAACACGCTATCACCATTTACTTCAGAGAGCACGAAAACAGACATGAGTTCAGTTTAGGTTCTTTCACGATTTTTAACATGATGCAAGACGTCCTATTCGTCCTCACAAGGCAATCAAGCCAAAATTCGGAGTTAGCGCCGGTGGCATGGCACATACACGTATCTCCCTATAATATCTAGTCGAGATCTAGTCGATGCTTACTTAGCGAGCTTACGAAAGAGGTTAGTGTACCCGCAGAAGATCACAGAACACAACGAACCTTTCATGCCAGCACTCATGAAAGCGTCCACATACATTACCGTTCGCTATAGGAACGGCATCCATGCGTTAAGCCGCTGCATGGACAGCGTCCAACCTCGGACATTCTCCGTTTGAATGGAGTATATCCTTGCCTCGCATGAGCGACATGCGGAATGCTCACGTATGAAACACGTGGCAAGACACAACTCATAGCCGGACGCGAAGATGGGATCCGTGGAATGGATCACTCCATCAACCCTCGCAATTCCCGTGATGCGGAACGAGCACACGTATAAAACACGTGGCTCCTAGTTTGGTTGTGCGAGAAAGTAAGTCCGACATAAAGTAATGTCTTGGAAGTTAGCAAAATAAACCATAGATTAATAGGCCACCCGAAAGAAACCAAAAATTTCCTCTAGGGCCTCTCGGTCTAGTCTATCCTTAGCGGACCAATGTTTTTGCAATTCAAACAATCTTGGCAAATTTTATTCGAAAATCATGTGCTTAGGGTTGTTAATTAAACTCGGTGCATGCGATCACTCGATACCGAAATTTGTGACAACCCGCCCGGAAAATACCGTACTATCGCCCGAGACCGATCCACTTTGGTCGTTAAGCAATAGTAAAGTATCATCCTGTCGTTGGTTGCCGGGTTAACGCCCGTAAATCACTTGAACATCGAACGAGGATCGATACATGCATTAAAACTCACGCGAAGGCGAGTCCGCAGTACAACATGGATTAAACTATTGATTACAAACCATTGTGCAAGGCATAAGATAAAAGTTTCGCAGTTCGAAAATACAGCGGAATAATTTAAACTAGCGGAACGGTGAACATCACGGAGGCCGTCCGTGATGTCATCACTTGTCGTCACCCTTCTGATCAAGCACACCTGCAACAACATTTTTAAAGCAAGGCTGAGTATACTAATACTCAGCAAGACTTAACCGTCGGGTGATAACTACATCACCAAACTCTAGACATGAAAGGCTTTTGGCCGGTGGAGTTTCTTTTGCTGGAAAGCCACTAAGAGTGGATCCTTACTTTCAATCTTTTAGCACAAGTTCTAGTTGATTACCATTTCTAAATGTGCCAACTAATTCAATCAAAATTGGACAAGCAATTAATTCATCCAACCATATTTCTCGGGTTCCATCATTATGGGATATCATGGCCGAGTAGAATAAGCGATCTCGGATAACGGTGAGAGGCCGACAATCGATTGATTTAAACCTTGCAAGGTAGACCCAAACACACGGTCGGCTGCCCCCGCGAGGACAACTCCCCAGGCCGTCCCCATAAATCTTCGGGTTGGGATCGAATCTTACAGTCCCTGGTGCAGGCTATCCGGCATACCCCGCGAGATACCCGGAGTCACCATACACCACCCTTCCCGGTAGCTAGCCGGTAAGGAGATTTCTCGAGAGTAGTAACGGTAGGATCCCGTGCCGCCTCATTAAGGTACTAGGCTTACCGGCCCCATAACCGCATGTGCTTAGTACGTTCAAAAGCTTAGCCCACATGCCCACCGGACCGGAGCCCAAATCCCATGCTCTTACCACTTGAGCATTCCATTTAAGGATATCTTATGATTCCTATCTAGGAACCTATTCTCGCGAGTGACGAACATCACTCGACTTCTATCGGTCCTATAGCATGGCGATTATCGACCTAGCATACTAGTGATAGAGCATAGGTACCTAGGGATCATGCATCTAGGGTTTCAAATCAATTCTCGAAACGTAAATGCACAATCATAGCAAACATAATTGCATAATTTTAAAAGACGGGGTTAATGATCCGGGCTTGCCTTCGTTGGCAAGGTTGTCCTTGGGCCCTTCTGGACTTGGGTCCAGGTCTTGAGCTACGTTCACGCTCAGCAGCTCTTGGTCGGCACCTTCGTCTCCTCCTTCCGGCACGAGCGTACGTCTATCGGCGGAAAGACCTACACGAAGATGCAAATGCAAGTTTTATTCGACGGTTTATACTTTCATTACTTACGAATCATTTTGACAATCAAGGGTGTACTTGTCGGGCACATCCACCTAGATAAGACTATATTCAAGATACTCTTCCACCAAGGAACAATATGCAACTCTTTATTAATTATTCTTTTTGATGGTGATTGTGTACATATATACGTAAATAATTTAATTTAACGTCATCAACGATAGTGGGTAGGTACATTTAACCTTGTTAACATGATTTGCAACCACACTCAAGTTACATGGGGGGTTAGGTGATTTCTCTTTATTGCACAACGGAACAAAGGTTTCTTTATACTTGTCATTTCGGGTGATAGCTTTTAATCATTTTCCTTTCCCAAGCAAAGATATAAATAATACTTTTATCTTTGAATTAATTCCTTATCGCATCTAGAATTAATTATCTTTTAATTGAATTAGATAATATTTTCCAAAAAGGAAAAGAATTAAATAAGGGCTTCTCGTTATTTAATTTCCCTTTAATAGAAAAAGGGTTTTTAAGCCTTTTATTAAACAATTAAATTACCAAAAATTAATGGGGTGTTTCTTAAGCCTACTAGCATCTATACTTGGTCCATTGGACCCACATGTAAGCGTTGGATGTTAGGAAAAATAATTATTATGGAAAATACCAAAGGTTATCTAGTGATTCAATTTAAATGTATATAAAAATAATTAAGCATCCAAATGACCTAGAATTTCTTATGGATGCTCTCCGGTCCTAAACAAGCTTAGAAAACCAACATGTCTACCGAACTTGGTTTATTAATTTACAAAGGAAAACATGCATAAATCAAGAATAATTATTTCTGTAAATCCAAAATTCATGATTAATTCATAAGATGTGCATTTTGGTATTACAAGACAGTGTGCACAAGTTGGGGTCAAAAACATAAATATATTTAACATGAAAAATCATTTATGCAGTTCCGCCAGAGATAGAAAAACATTTTTATAAAAATATTTACACAAAAACTTTGTGCAATTTTTGGCATAGGAGCTAGTCATGACCTAATACACAACATATCCAAAAATTAGCTACAGAGGAGTTATGGTTTTTGAGTTATTGCAGATCTAGGGTTTCCACACTTGTATTTTTCATGCAAAAACAAAAAGGAATTAGCTCAGGCCAGAATAACGAAAGTTGTAGTATAATTCACCATGGATCCAACAAAATTGGTTTCCCATTTTTCTGATTTTCCTGTGATTTTCTACGCAATTTACAAGGTTCAGCAATTTGGATCTACTATTGGAGTTACCTTTTTGCGAATAAGACCCCGGAAAGATTTGCACGTTTGCAATGTAGCCCCCGAGGGGCGGCCGGCCGGCGCGGGCTGCCGGACTCGGCGAGGCCGGCGCGGCTCGTGCCGGGGAAGGGGTGGAGGAGGGTTAGGGGACTAGGGGGGGTCGGTTTGGGTGTTGGACCGGCCGGTGGCGGCTCCGGCGAGCGGCGCGCGGCGGCCGGCGAGGAAGCGGCCACCGCGGCCGCCGTTCCCGGCGTGCCGGGCGCGCTCGGCTCGGTTAGGCCGGCCGGTGAGCTACGTCTAGGGCGGGGGAAAGTGGAGGAGGCGTTGGAAACACGCGCGGTCGGCGGCGAATAGGAAGCCCACCGCGGCGGCGTGGCCCGCACGCCGGCGGCGGCTCGGTCGGGGGGGCGGGGCGCGCGCACGGGGGGGATTGGCGGCGCGTGCGGCGGGGGCGGCGGCCTTATATACCACGCGGATGCACGTTCCTCGGACCGGCGGACCGACGAGTGCATGAGCACCTCGGAACGTGCGTGCCCGCGGCGGCCGCGCAAGGACCGCGGGGTCTTGCGGTGGATGTACGGCGCGCGCGGCGTCTCACGGTTCCTTGGCATGCGTGCCACCTCGGGAGCGAGCAAGTGCATCGGGAAGGCGCGGGCGGCACACGGACCGAGGCACGGCGGCGGAGGGGCGGACGTAGGGGCGGCGCCGGCGGCGAGGCGGCGGGGTGCCCGCGCGCGCACGGCGCGCGACGTCGCGCCCGGCGCGGCGTCGGCCGGCCGAAAACCGCAGAGTGGCCCCGTTCCACCACCATTTTCTCCCAAAAATTGAATAAAAGTGTACCAGGCAATGAATAGGAAAGTTGTAGATCTATCTACCCTCTACAACTTTCGAAAAGGCCATATAGTGTTTTTCTCAACGGATTTTGCGGAACGTCGTGCCAACTTTGAATGTCGACACGTTCGGAAAACGGGAAGTCTGTCTTGCAAGGGGTTTTTCACAATTTTCCACCCAAAATTTGAAATGCCTATCTACATGAAAGTTGTGTCCCTCAACAAGATGGACAACTTTCATAAAGGTAGATTTTGGAGTGTTTAGGTGAATTTTGGGGAACGCGGCAAAAGTTCCGGACGACACTCGCTGACGTCAAAGGTCAAGCGGGGTTTGACCGTGTCTTTGACCAAGGGTTGACTACGGGTGTTTGTAGGCTTGGTCAAGGGGTTCGTCGAGGTTCATTGGCGAGGTTTTCGGGTGATGACCCAGGTTGACCTAGGTTTGACCGGGGTTTGACCGGTTTGACCGGCCGATCCGGTCATTAGCGTTAATGACGGTAATGAAAAACCCGGGGCGTCACACTCGGCGTCCATGCCGGGCCCACGGTGGGGTCTGCGGCAGTGGCACACGGCCTGGCACCCGACATTGCGCGGCACGCTCTGGAGCGCCGGGTGCCCGAAATGTTTCCAAGTAGCCCTGTTTGACCAACCAAAACTCCAAAAAGTTGAACAAAAGTGGCCTAAGCAGTCAATAGCAAAGTTGAAGATCTCTTGATCCTCTACAACTTTCACAAAGGGCGTATGGCCTTTTTCTCAACCAGTTGTGCACAAATTGCATGCCAAGATGGCAGATTTCTGGGTGCCGATGAATAGTAACTTGAGGCGTTGACCTGCATTTTTCACCCATTTCCACTCCAAACTAGCAATGCCACTCAACATGAAAGTTGTGTCCCTCGACAAAATACACAACTTTCACATTGGGAGATTTTGAAGTGTTTAGGTGAAATTTGGAGGACGCAGCAAAAGTTCCGGCTGACACTGGTGGGACAAAGTGTGTTTAAGGGGTTTGACTAGGGTTTTGACCCAACCTTGACCATGAGTTGACCAAGGGGTGCCATTTGGGGTTGTCGGTGAGTTTTTCGAGGTGATGGCCTAGGTTGACCGTCGTTGGACCAAAGTCAACTCAGTTGACCTGCTCATTAGGGTTAATACTCCGGCTGAAAACCTGGGGCGTCACATCAACCACAGATGGTTGTGTCTGCGAACACCTTTCATTACGACGTGCATGTCCGGAAGTACCTGCAGACATTAGATGGTGGGTGAGACACAGAAATAGTGTCGACCAACCTTCAACAAGTAATGTTGTCACCTGCTCCTAACGCATCTGATGCTCCATCAACCCGAGGGTAGGTCTGCGTGACACCTTTATATAGCAATAAAACACAATTTAGTTAAATATGTATTAATTAATCAAGTTGTAATATATAGGCTGTCAAGTATTTACCATTCTCAATGACACACGACTGTGTCGGCTGGCTCGCAATGTTCTCATTTTCACAAGTGGTCCCTTTGGTGTTTCTTCCAATGGTTGCTTCGAACTCTTGATTACGACGCTTTCGTTGAGAATGTCGCAATCCTGGAGTTAGCTGGGCCGTATGGATAGTGTTGGATAGAAATGTTTGCGGGGTTTCAACTTGCTGAGAAGGTTCCTGGTGATCCGCCTCGACGTAAACAGGTGTGCCACCAAAATCGGGGATTTCCATCTGGTCTAATACTCTCGAGGGAGACTTATCACCAGGAGGGAATAAAAGCTCTGGTTTAAATTGTGGGTTTGCCATGGCGATAGAGTCAGGGTGCAAATTGTTCTCCTTATGTCCCTTAACTCTCTTGTTATAGTCTCTTTTTGCTTGTCGTTTCTGTCAACCTTCTCTTGTGGTGTCTTGAATAGTCTCTTTGAAACATATGAATCACACCTCCTTTTATTTCGCAAGGCCCTACTGATAGGACTCATCGCAGCCCAATGTGCACTATCTTGACGACGCCTACTCTCCTTCGGAGTCATGTGTTCGTCGTTGGTGGAGTATGGTTCAGTTTCAGGTCCTGACATGAATTGTATATTTTCAAGGTGCTTAATATAGTTTACTCGCATAATATATCAGTGTTCATAGTCAATGTATCAATTTGTTAAGGGTGTGGGGAAGATATCCCTATAATAATATAACATAGAATCTCCCAAGTATCACATTAATTATTTATGATAGCATCAAAATACTATTCAATGCAGTTTACGTACATAGATTTGTATCACTATGCTCAGCATAAAAAATCCTAAAAGGCATGAATTAAAAATATGTAGGTAACAAATACGTAGATATCCGGTTGGTCAAGTGTAGATGCATCAATTCATGTCTAAAGTGGACATACAAAGACATTCGAAAGTATTTAATTTCGACCAACTGGATCGCAAACCCAATTAATTAATGACTAATGTGTGTGTAGTACCTCGGTGCATGCCAGGTATGACATAATGAGGTGCACCATTGTCCTCAATCCGGATATTCCTAAAGTTAAGCTGTCCATCACCTAATGAGCACCGAAATGATAGGAGTATCACAATAAGTAGTTGGAATAAAAGTAATAATAATGATTATCAGGTATAGATCACCGGCCTGGATTGTGATAGGCATGTTGTATTATTGTCTCGTTTTCTGCCTGACTATATATAATATGCAGCCCTTCAGTTCCATCGATCTCATATAGTCCAGTTGTGGGTGGTAGCTCATCACAAGTGTCATTAGTGACTTCCATTGTGATATGTGCACCCTTCAACTGTCCATCACCACTTGTACATGCATCACAATGTTAGTAGCATGCCTTTAGATGGATCCTAGTCAATTTGTAATATATATAAATAATAATGACAATAACTATCTGGCAGAAAACCTGGACTATGTGTGGGTTGTGGTCCTATCTCTTTTTCTTCCTGACAGTCACCAGACTGTATTTCGTCTCGCTCATGCTTGGAATAATTTAACCCATGATCACCACCTACATGCACATGCAGTACATTACACACACTTGGCGTGTCCTTGGATTAATCACCCAAACCGGAAACATCAATCCACCACTCACTTGTGTTGTTTCCATTATCTGCTGCGACGTGGATATGGTTCTCTTGATTTGTTCCTACGTTAAACAGTCCTGCACCAATGAGCGTCCATCCAAACCTAATCAGTATACATCGATTAAGTTAAATCGTACCTTCACCACATGTGTTGTTTTCATGGACCCGCCCTTTGTTCTCCATTCGCCTCTCTCGTCTCTTCATGTTGAGCTCGTCCTTCTTATTCTTTGGCATGGATGCATACATTTGCCTTCGGCACTCATTAGCATCCTCGACACCTGACACCGCTCCATGTGGCTTAATAATACCTCACAACATCTCAAAGAACAATTTAGAGCATTGTTACATAACAAAACCTGAACCATCATATGTAAATTTCTAAAAAGAAACCAATACCTTGCTCATGTGTCTCATTTGGTGCATTTTCATCCATACAACGTGTACCCACTACATTAATGTAACCAACACTTTCATTCACACTTTCCTAATAATGTCAAATTACCAGCACTTTCATAATAAGTAAATTACATGTACCTTCCCCATGTTTGCTTTCCTGGTCACGTCTTTTTTCTCCGCCCGCCTCTCACGCACCTTCCTATTGAGCTCATCCTTTTGTTCTCTTGACAATGAAGCATAGAGCTCCTTATCCTTCTGCCTCTTTCTTTCATTACGATCGAAGGTCACTGTCAACATGACCAAAATCTGTACATAATTACGCCATAAAAAATCACACCGAGTTGTCTAAAAGTGCTAGTGCGAACCTTTATTTGTAGTATTTGTGATATCTCAAAGCGGGGTCGAACTATCTCTGATTTTTGATGGATCCATCTTCAGATCGAAATTGATTATCTGAAAGGATGATAGAAGTGTTTAAGAATTCAATTAGGAAGTGAATTCATGAACTCAAGCTGCCCTCACGGAAATCATACCGTGCGAGGCCATATACATGAAGGTAAAGATAACTGAATTTGCAGTACAGATCTGAAGTTCTAAGAAACACTACTTAGGAGTTTAGGAATGTTCATAATTTATTTATTTATTTTTGCCAAACAGCAACAGCCTTTTTTACAACTGATGCTATCATGATAATTTTAGGAACCACAAAAAAACCCTGCTTACTCCAGTCGTAAGAGGTGGACCTTAGGTATTTCTGAAGCAAGAGTAAACAGCAAAGATCAAAATTAAATCACTTATGAAGTAAGGGGCCGTCCCGACTATTTTGGGGGCCCCGTGCGAAAAACTAACTAAGATTTATAGTTTAAGTAAAAAAATACCGATAAATAATATCGTTGATTCATAATGTACTTCATAAAACAAAAATATAATAAAAATTATACTTGTGATTTAATCATCACTTGAAGTACATTATTCTTGTTGCATTCTTTGAAATAAAATCTTCGATAATGTCTTCATAAGCAATTTCCTTCAATATATCACCCTCCAATGCTATTAAGGCCAAGTCATTGAGTCTCTCTTGTGTCATTGTTGAACGCAAGAATGACTTCAATAACTTTAGTTTAGAAAAAGCTACGCTCGCCGATGCCACGGTGACAGAATGGTCAACAAAATTCGATAGGCAATATCCGTATTGGGATAACAACCATGTCATTTTATAAACTTCAAAATTTCAGCAGGGGCCCATATTATTTTCCGGAAGCATATTTTGGAGAAGAACCAACTCCACATATAGGTCTTTAGCATCAATATCGGATTGTCCATGTTATCATCAACAGCTTGATTATGATCATGATTAGCCACTTGTATATTAGTGCTATCAATAAGAACCTCGCTCACCAATGTTTTCTCGCATCTACTTCGTCTCGTCATCATGAAGATTAATTGCTTCATTATCGGAACGACCTTGTGTTTGTGATTCTCTCACAACAAATTTATCCATAGCCCCTTTCTGAGATGCAATTAGTTTGTCTCGTCGCTTTCTCACTTTACGCTTTTGATAGCCAGAATCATGTACTCTATTCC
This sequence comes from Cenchrus americanus, assembly GCA_947561735.1. Taxonomy (NCBI): domain Eukaryota; kingdom Viridiplantae; phylum Streptophyta; class Magnoliopsida; order Poales; family Poaceae; genus Cenchrus; species Cenchrus americanus. The sequence goes on along the minus strand of OX387239.1, from coordinate 250,708,181 downwards.
GTTTCGAAGATGTCATCTCTTAGGCTAGATAACAATGAATGATAAGCACTAATCAGTTTTCAATAATTGATGTACAACTAGAATAAATTAATATTACTTATCATTAATAGGAAACAAAACATAGAATTTTGAATTGAAAGGATTTTGTATCTTAATCGGCACTAGACTGAGACGACGATCCACCGAGGAGCTCTGCCGGCCTTAAATCTTAATCAATTTTCAATAATAAGGCGCCGGCGTCCTCTGGCTCTGCGATGGTGAATTGCGATCTGCCGTGCTGATCTCGTTCTCGATTAGTCGAACTATCGGATCGGGAGGCAGGGAGGAAAGGAAAATAGAAACCGGAAAGGCAAGGGGAGGCGGCGGAGGCGTCCGCGGCCGCCGGGATACAACACGACTACGAGTACGAAGCGTCGCGTGCCGATCCGTGCAAAGAGATGCGATCGTGTGGCCCGGTTGAGCAATCCGCAATGGGCCATGGGCTTTTCTTCTCCAACCGCTCGCCGCACGCACTACGACCTTGAGCCTATTTGACATTTGTTTACAAATAACAATTAAATACCGATACATATACTTAAGGAAAAATAAAAATTTGGGGGGCCCTCCAATTTGGAGGCCCCGTGCCACCGCTCCCCGTCGCTCCCGTGCGGGGACGGCACCGATGAAGTAAGAATAATAGCTTGTAGGTTGTTGTTACATAATGGGTGATGGTGTACGATCACACAATGGTGAGAGGCTGGTGTGGGATTCCTTCATGACTGGTGATAATAATTGTTGTTATTTTAGATGATTGCAGAATTACTTTATGTGGGATTCCTTCATGACTGGTGTGGCACTCTCGATTATGCACAATGGTGAGAGGCCAGATGGTGAGAATGATTTTGCTGAGATGGAAGTGATGAACATAACTGTTGTTACGTCTAATGAACCATATGGTGTTCAAGATGGATCAAATCCATTCTTTGATGGACGTGTGAGGCCAAAATTCAACTTACTGGAGGGTGGTGTACATAGTGGTCATGTTCTAACTGGACTAAATGATTCATTTTGTGTTATGAAGGGGAGCATTAAAGGGAAATGCCAGGTAGGTAACTTTAATTCGGAAAATGGAAGTATGTTTGTGACAACCCGCCCAGGAAAATACCGTACTATCACCTAAACCAATCCACTTTGGTCATTAAGCAATAATAAAGTATCATCCTGTCGTTAGTCGTCGGATTAACGCCCGGTAAATCACTTATATAGCAACAAGGATCGACATATATGCATTAAAACTCACGCGAAGGCGAGTCCAGAGATACAACATGATTAACAACAGAAATTCACCCCAAAGGGTTTAATTATTACAAACCTAAGTTTTTGTCATGACAACGTAGTTCAGAGTTTTTAAAATAACGGAATTAACTAAGCGGAAAGCGAGAACACCACGGGAGGCCAGCCATGATGCCTTCAGTCGTCGTCCTCCACCCACTCCAGCTCCCAGCCGGGCGGGATCTCTCCGGGCCACACATCACCAAAGGCATTACCTGGAGCAACAGATTATAGCAAGGCTGAGTATACTACTACTCAGCAAGACTTACCCGTCGGTAATAACTACTTCACCAACTCTAGACATGATAGGCTTTTTGGCTACTGAGTTTCTTTTGCTGAAAAGTAACGAAGAGTATGTCCTTACTTTCAAGATTTTAGCACAAGTTCTAATGGGTTTATTCTTTTCTAAATTAGCCAATCTAGTGCAGACAAGGTTGTACAATACAATTAATCAAGCATAAAATTCATCAACTTCCATCATTAGGGATCTCATGGCTAGTGGAGTAAGTAGTCTCAGATAACGGTGAGAGGTCGACAATCGATTGCTTCAAACCTTGCAAGGTGGACCTAAACACATGTTGGGAAGCCCCCGCGAGGACAACCACCAAACGGTTTCCAAAAATCCTCGGGTCAGGATAAAAGGCCACAGTCTTTGGTGTCGGCTATCTGGACTACCCCGCGAGGCAACCAGACTCACACGTGCACCACCGGTAGCTAGCCGTGAGACGCATCCCAAGAGTAGTGACAGTTAAATCCCTAACCATCTCATTAAGGTACTAGGCTTACCGGTCCCATTCCTGACAAGTGCTTAGTACGTTCAAACACTTAACCACGATAACCATTGGAGCGGAGTCCACATCCCATGCTCTTACCACATGAGCAATCCATTTAAGGAGATCTTATGATTCCTACCTAGGAACCTATTCTCGCGAGTGACATCATCACCCGACTTGTAACGGTCCTATAGCTTAGCAGCTATCGACCTATCATACTAGTAAGGACACAGGTACCTAGGGATCATGCATCTAAGGTTCCATACAACTCCTGACTTAAATGCACAAGCATCCATAGATATTGGTATTTTAAATTTGAAAAACTGGGTTAAATGCACCGGGGCTTGCCTTTGTCAGCAGTGTTAGCCTGAGCACCCTCGATGTCTTCGAGTACTTCCACGTACTACAGTGCAGCCTCCGCTTCTCCCTCCTCGGCTTCTGGCACGAGCGAGTAGTCACCGTTAGGAAGATCTACACGGAATGCAATGTAGGGTTCAGGTGATGTGATGGATTGATTCTTTATCTTATCCAACTCTGGTTGGCCATATTCACCTTAACAAATAATTAATTAATTAATTATTTCTTTTCATGAAGGTTATTATTGATATATGTTTTATTCTTTTAATTAAACACTTAATTAAGGTTCCCTTTTATAAATTGTTATTTTATGTGAAGATTTAATACCTCACCTTTCACTAGTAAGGGTGTGTACAAAGATAATTAATTACATTTAATTCTTTAAACAGCAAGGTTCATTCTTAGATCTTAAATAAGTTTTGCAAACATTTCACAAAAAGGGGTGTAAAGAATAAAAAGGGCATTTTCTAGTTTAACAAAACATTAAACCTATAAAGGCCTCCAAAGCTTTTATTTAAACAATAAATCACTAAAAATTTAGTGGTGTGCTTCTCAAGCACCAAAACACCTATACTAAGCCACTGAGCACACATGCATGCTTGGAAGGGCAAGAATTAAATATACCAACAATTACAAAAGGTTAAACACATAATTAAGATAAAAGCATATAAAAATAAATAAGCATATAATTGCTCCAAATTTCCTCACAAATGTTCTCTAGTCCTAAACCATCCTAGAAAAGCATCAAGCATACCTAGAACTACTACTGATCTTGCATTATTAAATTACAAAGGAAAACATGCACATATTAGGAATAAATACTTATGATCATTCAAAAATTCTGATTAATTCACCAGAGGTGCAACTTGTCATATCAAGACCACATGCAGAAGTTGGGCACAAAAGCATAACTATTTTTAGCTACAAAAATCATCTAGACAGATTCTGCATAAAAGGAAAACAATTCATATAAAAATATTTGCATCATAAATTTGTGCAATTTTTGGTACATGAACTTTTCATAATAAAACACACAACATATCCAAAACTTAGATACAGAGAACTTAAGGATTTTGAGATATTCCAGATCTAGGGTTTTCACATTTCTATTTTTCATGCCAAAACTATTTGGAGACAGCCTAGGTGAGTATAACAAAAGTTGTAGTGCTCCTCACCAGAAATCTAGGAAAATTGAGTTTGCATTTTTACGAAATTTCTAAGATTTTCTAGAGAAATTACAAGATCCAGCAAATTGGATATGCTATTGAAGTCACCCTTTTGCGACAGGGCCCCTAGACTTTTCTGATCCCTTACAACCACACCCTTGCATCTTCCAGCCGAGTCCCTGTACTATCTCAATCAGAGCACAGAGGCCCCCGGCGGTGCAAGGGAGCTCGCCGCCGGCGAGGGGCTGCCGGTGTCACACCCGATTTTACAAGGAAAACCGAATGCATCTCATATGTGCGCCGGGATCATTTACACACACATGATTAGACAAAACGAGAGTAATACCATTGCCGTAACAAAACGTACAAGAGTTTAAACCAAGATAACATCCTTTATTACATCCATAAGGGTGGACTCGAAGGTCCGAACAAGACGATAACTAAACGACGACGAGCAACTCCATCGCTGACATCCACAGGCATGATGACTGGGGGATCCGCATGCCTAGAACTCCTCGAAGTCGCTCCAATACTCGTCCTCACCTCCGACGTTCTCCTCTGAACAGCGGTAAGCAAGGGTGAGCACACTTATGGTTGGAGCTCAGCAAGTGGGGGAAAATGCAAGGCTATCAAGGATAGGCTATGGTTCACGGCGGTAAGCATTTTATAAGTTGATCAAGTTTTATTAGCAAGCACCTAGTTACTAGATGTAAGTGTATACCAACCCTCTTAACCTTAAAAGAAACCTCAAACCAAACCTCCAACCCACGATTTACATTAATCTTCAAGTTTATTACTCATGTGAGGGTCCAAGCCGCTCGTGACCGTGAGCACGGCCGATCGATCGCCTTTTACACTCTGCGAGGTTGTACACTTTACCCACAATTCGTGTTCCCCATCTTGCCCGGTTAGCTAGACCCTTAAACACTTCCAAGGTGAGTGGCTAGGGGTTCACTACGAAGCCTTTACAAAGGAAAGAAGAGAAACCAACGACCCGCAACAATTACGAAGACGGAGCGGGCCATAACCCTCCCTAGTGGTCAACACCTTAGCCAAGGCTGCTACCCCAAAAGGACCGGCTATACCCCTTCAACTCCGGCCCCCTGTGCCCCTCTCGGAAAAGAGCTATCAGCTACCCCACTCTCCTAATTAATTGGCTAAGCCAGAGCCATGTGGACTGTGGTTGTACTTGTTATCTTGGGTGGTTCTCCATGTTCCGATTATATCAAGTTATCTTGTTTAAAGCACAAACATATACATAAACAAAACTCGAGATGTATAACATAAACAAAGCATAACCAAACTTATGTTGAGCAAGCTAAGCATTTATCTACCCCAAACATTTGTTTAAACATGGTTGATCAAGGTAAAGTGATAAAGCATCTAGTCAAGTCCTTAGCTAGGTGTTTGCCCATCGCATTTATGCATATCAACGAAATAGTAAACATTGTTTAGCATGCGGTGTCGTAGGTTCAAAAAGATTATGCAGAGGGGGAAATCCACTTGCCTTCCTCTACAAGCTGGGTGAATTCCTCTTCAAAGACAGTTCCTCCGGATCACTTCCGACAGGGGAGCTCGGACGAAACGAGCACGATATCTACGAGTCAAACATGGATAACAATCAATAAACAAAACAGTACACCAAACAGTAGTAAAACTGGTAAATTTACTGTTTAAAAGATTCTACTCGTCGAGACGATCATTTCGATATATAGAACGCTAAAAACGGAGTTAAAATGAGAAAGATATGATTAAAACGAGTTTTCGGGGGCCTATTTGCAAGAAAACTATGTTTACGGGGTTGTTTATGAATAAATTCAGGGGCTAAAACATTTTTATAATTTAAATCAGAGGGTTTGTGTGCAAAAAGAAGTGAAAAGGGCTTAAAACGAAATTAAACGGGGTAGATAGGGGCTAGTTTGCAAGAATCAGGACCTAACCGTAATTATTTTCAAAGGTGGAAGGACCGGCTTGCGAATATTTGAAATCCCGTGGGACTCTTAAACAAAACCGCCACTCCACACCGTGGATCTGAGATCCAACGGCGGATGGCGCATGGGTGCACCGTGGACCCGCCGTGGGCGCGGTCCATGGGTCCACCGTGGACCCGCCACTTAACCGAAGGGGTACGTGATCACGGCCGTCCGCGCGTGATCGGACGGCCCCGGACGCGTGCGTGCGGCGGGCGGCGGCGACGACGCCGGAGGAAGAAGAAAGGAAGGGAGGGATAGAGGCCGACGGTGGGGCCCACCCGTCGGCGCCGCCGCAAAAAGAAAAAGAGAAGGGGGGAAGGGCGGTGGGCCGGCGGGGGAGTCGGGGGCCGGGCCGCCCGGGCCAAAAGGTAAGGGTGCGGGGTTTTGTTTTTTTTTTTTTTCTTTTTCAAACCTCATTTTCAAATCCATTTTCAATCCAAATTCAAATCAAACTTTTGCAAACTTTTTCTCAAATATTTTATAGGCTTTTTAGAGACCACACAAGCAACCAAAAACTTATGCAAGCCAAATGATGATGCACATACACTTGTGGTTTCTAACTTTATTATATTATCTTTAATATTTTTAGAGCTCAATTTTATTTAGCATTTTAATCTCCCTAATTCCCTAAGACATTTTAAGTTGCTAAGTGATTTCGGTGATGGAATTTTAGGGTGTCACAAATCCTACCCCCTTAAAGAGAATCTCGTCCCGAGATTCGAAGACTTAGAGAACAAATCCGAGGGAAGTCTTCCTTGAGTTCATCCTCTCTTTCCCAAGTTGCCTCTTCCTCGGTGTGATGACTCCACCGCACTTTGCACATTCCGATAATCTTACTTCGGTAACTCTTTCGACACATCCAAGATCTTAACGGGATATTCTTTGTATGTCGTGTCATTCTCCATTTGAATATCCTCTAACTGTACCGGTTCTATTCTAACCTCACTTGTGCATTTCTTTAGCTGAGATACATGAAACACGTCATGAACTCCTGACAACTGTGCTGGCAACTCTAACTGGTATGCTACTTCTCCTTTCCGTTCCAAAATCTTGAAAGGTCCGATAAATCGAGGTGATAACTTTCCCCTGACATTAAACCTTCGTAACCCTCGAATAGGTGACACTCTGAGGTATGCATAATCACCGACTTCCAAGATCACCTCTCTTCGCCGAGGATCAGCATAACTCTTCTGTCTAGACTGTGCTGCCTTAAGATTCTCCCTTATGATTTCAACTTGCTTTTCTGCTTCTCGTATGCTGTCTGGCCCAAAGAACTGCCTTTCACCAGTCTGATTCCAAAACAACGGTGTTCTACACTTCCTTCCATACGAGCTTCAAAAGGTGCCATCTTGATGCTTTGGATCGATAGCCGTTGTTATAAGCAAACTCGCATAAGGCAAACTCTTATCCCAACTGCCACTGTTCTTTAACGCACAAGCTCTCAGCATATCCTCGAGTATCTGATTTGTTCTCTCTGTCTGCCCATCTGTCTGAGGATGGTACGCTGAGCTGAAGTTTAACTTTGTATCCATCGATTCATGCAACTTCTGCCAAAACCGTGAAGTGAACTGTGTGCCTCGATCTGACACTATCTTCTTCGGTACCCCGTGCAAACATACTATCCTTGAATTATACAACTCAGCTAGCTTCACTCCTGTATAGGTCGTCTTCACTGGAATGAAGTGCGCTACCTTGGTCGGTCCTATCCACAATAACCCAAATAGAATCATACCCGTCACGAGTACGAGGTAATCCCACTATGAAATCCATACCGATTTCCTCCCATTTCCACTCAGGTACCTTCGGAGGTCGTAGCAACCCTGCTGGTCTTTGATACTCAGCTTTCACTCTTTGGCACACATCACACAAAGCTACATGAGCTGCCACGTCTTTCTTCATCCCATACCACCGCATCTCTCGCTTCAAGTCCCGATACATCTTGGTACTACCAGGGTGTATAGAGTAAGCCGAATCATGTGCTTCCTTCAAGATAACTTCTCTCAATTCCTTGATCTCGGTACACAGATTCTCGTTCTTAAACCACACTTGTTCCTTGCTCATCTTCTCTCGAATTCGGAACTTTGCCTAACTTAATCGCTTTCCGTATTCTCGCAATCTTGGCATCGATCAACCGTCCCTTCCCGATATCCTCGCTCAAGTGTCGATTCAATCTCTAATGTCGGTCTCACTCGAAGCAACCATTCCCAAGTTAAGCCGTGCCATCTCCCAACATAGTTCTTGAGGTAACGGGTGTCCCAATAGCATATTAGTCTCCGTCCCTTCCGACTCAAAGCATCCGCCACAACATTCGCTTTTCCCGGATGATACCGGATATCCAAATCATAATCTTTGATCAACTCTAACCATCTTCTTTGCCTCAAATTCAGATCCTTCGAATAAAGATATATTTCGACTCTTATGGTCGGTAAAGATCTTACACTTGTTCCCAATCATATAATGTCTCCGGATCTTCAATGCGTGAACAACCGCAGCCTAACTCAAGATCATGAGTAGGATAGTTCTCGCTCATGTTTCCTCAATTGTCTTGAAGCATAAGCTACTACCTTTCCTTCTTGCATTAACACACATCCCAAACCTTGCCGAGAGGCATCACAAGACACATCGAACCCTTTGTGTATGTCCGGCATGATCAACACGGGTGTTGTGGTCGACCTCTTCTTCAACTCCTCAAAACTAGCCCGACACTTCTCATCCCATTTGAATTCTCTTCCTTTCTCGAGCGAGTGGTAAGTGGCTTCACTATCTTAGAAAACCCTTCAATGAACCTCCGATAGTATCCCGCAAGACCAAGGAAACTTCGATCTCCGGCACATTCTTAGGCGGACTCCGGTTCAATACATCCCGAACCTTGCTTGGATCGATCGCTATGCCTCCATCCGTGATGATATGTCCGAGAAAAGATACCTCCTTTAACCGGAAAGCACACTTGCTGAACTTGGCATACGGTCGATGTTCCCGTAACTTCGTAACACAAGCCTCAAATGTTCTTCATGTTCTTCTTCACTCCGAGAGAATACCAATATATCATCAATGAATACCACAACAAACTTATCCAGATACTCCATGAATACCTTGTTCATCGGATACATAAAGTATGCTTTGGTGCATTGGTCGAGCCAAAGGACATCACGGTGAACTCATATAACCCATATCTAGAAGTGAATGCTCGTCTTTGGTATATCCTCCACACGGATTTTCAACTGATGATAACCTGATCTAAGATCTATCTTAGAGAAAGCCTTAGCTCCTCTCATTTGATCAAACAAATCCTCAATCCGAGGTAATGGGTATTTATTCTTGATAGTAACCTCGTTAAGTGATCGATAGTCTATACACAACCTCCTAGATCCATCCTTCTTATCAACGAAGAGTGTGGGGGCTCCCCATGGTGATGAACTAGGACGGATAAACCCTTTACTAAGTAATTCTTCAATTTGTTTCTTTAATTCAGCTAGATCTTTAACATCCATTCTATATGGTCTTTTAGATATGGGAGCAATACACCGGTATAAGTTCAATACTAAATTCAATGTCACGATCGGGTGGCATACCCGGTAAATCCTCCGGAAACACATCGGGAATTCATTCACTACCCTTATATCCTCCAAGGCCTTGCCTTCAACGAGTTCATAACTCCTTTGACGACGAGGGTGCACTCACATACTCTACTCTTTCCCCTTGAGGACCGAGTTAACGCATCGACCTCTTCCGACACCGAATAACTCCATCACAACTCCTTAACCAATCCATACCAAGAATGACATCTATTCCCCATGATTTTAGAACTACCGGATTAGCAAGAAAGTCTACCCCCATGATATTAATCTTTACTTGTGGGCATATGTGACCAGTTTTCATTTCTCCCCCGGGAGTGCTAACTATCGGTGAGTTCTTCATTGTACTCATAGGTAAGTTATATTTTGCCACAAATTGATCGCTATGAATGAATGTGATGCTCCCGAATCAAATAATACGGTAGCGAGGTACAGAGTTGACGAAAAACGTACCCAATACCACGCCGCATCATTCCGAGCTTGCTCCACCGATACATGATTGACTCGGCCACGCACATGACTCTCGCCGGCCTCTCTTGCCGGGTGCTCGGTGGAGTACGAGCCCGAGAAGATGGCTGCCCGATCCCCGTTTCCAATGTCCCTCCGTGGAGTCCGCATCACCCTCTTAGGACGGTTGTTAGCATAATGCCCCGGCTCTCCGCACTTGAAGCATCCACCGGGCCGAACCGGGTTGGTGTTCCCCGACGGGTGCCCCGCAGTTGTTGCTAGGACGACTCGGCCGAGGGGTAGGAGCTGCGGGTGTCCGAGGATTGAAGCGCCGTGGCCGAAACGAGCGCCGGAGCCGCATGTTCCGTGGGTACCTCCCGGCTTGTCCACCAGGACGATATGGAGTCGAGCTCGCCGAGAACCGTAACGGGGACGGGTGTTACCGCTAGATCGCCCCGAGACCGAAACTTGCGTTTATGTTCACCCATCTCCTTTCTCTTGCTTTCCAGCCCAATAGCTTTGTTTACCGGCGTACGAAAGTCCGGAAGATGTGACTCCGCAGAGATAGTTCGGAGGACTAATCAAGCCATCCAGGAACCTTTCTTGCCTCTTTGGATCAGTGTTGACTTCATCAGGTGCATAACGTGACAAGTGAGTGAACTTGTCCGGATACTCGATCCACGACATATTGCCTTGCCTCGGTGACAAGAACTCCCTCTCGCTTGAGCTTGAGAACCCCCGAAGGAATGTGATAAGTGCGGAAGTTGTCACGAAATTCCCGCCAAGTGATGTTCTCGCCCGTTGGGATGAGCTTGAGAGTACGCATCCCACCAATCTGCGCCTGCCCCACAAGTCTTCCAAAGCAAAGCATACGTAACCATCTCCCCGTCGCGTACCGCACGATTTCCGGCTTCTTAGTGATAGTTTTCGGCCGACCATCGGCATCTAGTGGATCAGTGAGTGAGAAAATGTAGGGGGATGGTGGCTCATGAACTCCTTGTGCTCGTCCCTTGGTGGCGGGGGTGGTGGTGGCATCGGTGGTGGTGGCTGGTTCTGTTGAGCTTGCATCTGCTGTACCGTGTTGGTAAGGTTTTGAATCGGTTGCATCTGCGCTGCCAGAATTGCTTGCATGTTCGGGTCCATTGCTTGGTTGATCGGTGGAGGTGGTGCTTGGGTTTTGTTGATTTGCAATATGTGCCCGGATCACGGTGGCACGTCCCGACCTCCTCCGGACCTGGTGTTTACCATCTGACCGTTAGAAAAATCATATCTCGGATAATTGTACTTCAATCATTGCATAAGAGAATAACTCAAAGTAAAATGACAGCATGTACTTCAGTTAAGACAGATTCTGTTGACCTCAAAGAATTATGCATAACTTTCTGTGTAAATATCCAATGACCACGAATTTTTACCAGATTATAGTGTATAAAATTATGGAACCATACCAACTGGAATCACCTCATTTGGATATGTATAACTCGAGATATAATTCAAACAATACAGCTATGTCAGCAGAAATTTACAGATTCTGACTTGTTCATTACTTCATGCATAATTCTCAGAATATGTATTGTATACCATTGAATTTTTGACAGAAATTCATTCTCTAAATTTGTGAACTAACCCAACTGGTTTCATGTCATTTGGAATTCTGTAGCTTGAGTTATAAGCAAAACATTACTGACATGTCATATGACTGCGAAAACAGATTCGATCCAATCACATTTGCATAAGAGATTAAGCAATGACAACCGATAAAACCCAAACCAAACTTTGATTAACTTAAAATTTCAGATTGCATAGTGGCCATCACTCCACCATACAATTTACAATCAAGCAAAGATCCAACTCAAGCATGTTTGCAAACAGCATTCATTATTACAAGCAAATACGTTCACGCAGGAACGGTCTATCGAAAAGGTAAATGATAAGGGCGAGCATCCTAGGATCCTAGCCAAGACGAGTAGTAGCTTCATCAGTGTTGTAACGAAGCCTCTTGCGCGGAGGGGAAGCTGTAGTCTGGTATGGCATGACTTCCTGAGGCACTCGCCGTCCCGCAAGCCGTGCTTCAAGACGCGCTATCTTTGCCCGAGCGACTGCCCGCTCTTCATGATACTTGTTTATCTCCAAAGTTGCTCCCTCCGGATCAGCATTCGAGCAGCAGTCACCCTTGCCAAGACATCGATGCGGTCATCGCCTCCCCGCCGGCACCACGGTCACTTCCGTGCCACTTGCACGTCGAGGCACATGACGGTACTCGACCGGAACAACCGCACTCGATTAGCATTACAAACCGACCAGAGCACCCTCCTTGCTGCATCATTCACCGCAGCATCATCCGTAGAGAACTGAGCTGTGCTATGGTGGGATGAGCGATACCTCCATCCTTCAGTATCATTCAGAGGCTTCCTGATGTAGACTTTGCAAGTGTAGTAATCCCTCATTCCAGGCTCACTGAAATGCTTGGTCACATAGAGAGGTCTTATGGTATATCCCAGATACCTCAGAACATCCCACAAGAGAATGCAGAACCGCCCATTCTCAGCTTCAGTAGAGTGCTTATGGTATTCGGCTCCATGGTAGCGGGGATCTTCATCTTCCTCTCGGGTTGCCGGCGAAGCATGGTTACCATCATCCTCACCCACACCGTCATCACCGGAATCTTCCGGATCACCTTCGGCACAGGATCAGCGGGTGCGGGGGGTGCTTCCTCATTGACCGGCGCGCGGTGGAATCACAATGTCACCGTCTGCGTGCGCCTCAAGCACCGTGCCATCGTACGGTGTGGGCGTTCCAATGGCTCTTCTCGGCTCCTCCTCCTCCATCTCAACTTCTTCGGATCCTCTTCTTCTTCTTCTCGGCCGGACCTCCTCTCGGGTCTTCCTCAACCTCAACCTCCCGCCGGAACTCCTCCCCGTTCCTCCTCAACATCCTCAAGGCGGTGGCGAGGGGCCACCGTCCCGCAGGGAAAGCGCCCACCGGTGCTCTTGCGAGGGGTCATGTAAGTCCCGGCCATCCGTCAAAGCAAAACCGATCTCGAGTGCGAAATAAATCAAAATGATAGTTTAAAATGATAAACAAAGTTAAATTAGATTTTTAGTGCGTAAATAAGATGATTTGAAGCATGATGTGGCTTTCTAGAACATGAATCCTTAATTTCGTCCATTTCTAACTAAGGCTGCGTCCTACGGTCATCACGGCTCGGTACCACTTTGTCACACCCGATTTTACAAGGAAAACCGAATGCATCTCATATGTGCGCCGGGATCATTTACACACACATGATTAGACAAAACGAGAGTAATACCATTGCCGTAACAAAACGTACAAGAGTTTAAACCAAGATAACATCCTTTATTACATCCATAAGGGTGGACTCGAAGGTCCGAACAAGACGATAACTAAACGACGACGAGCAACTCCATCGGCGACATCCACGGGCATGATGACCGGGGGATCCGCATGCCTAGAACTCCTCGAAGTCGCTCCAAAACTCGTCCTCGCCTCCGACGTTCTCCTCTCGAACGGCGGTAAGCAAGGGTGAGCACACTTATGGTTGGAGCTCAGCAAGTGGGGGAAAATGCAAGGCTATCAAGGATAGGCTATGGTTCACAGCGGTAAGCATTTTATAAGTTGGTCAAGTTTTATTAGCAAGCACCTAGTTACTAGATGTAAGTGTATACCAACCCACTTAACCTTAAAAGAAACCTCAAACCAAACCTCCAACCCACGATTTACATTAATCTTCAAGTTTATTACTCATGTGAGGGTCCAAGCCGCTCGTGACCGTGAGCACGGCTGATCGATCGGCTTTACACTCTGCGAGGTTGTACACTTTACCCACGGTTCGTGTTCCCCATCTTGCCGGGTTAGCTAGACCCTTAAACACTTCCAAGGTGAGTGGCTAGGGGTTCACTACGAAGCCTTTACAAAGGAAAGAAGAGAAACCAACGACCCCGCAACGGTTATGAAGACGGAGCGAGCCATAACCCTCCCTAGTGGTCAACACCTTAGCCAAGGCGCTACCCCAAAAGGACCGGGCTATACCCCTTCAACTCCGGCCCCCTGTGCCCCTCTCGGAAAAGAGCTATCAGCTACCCCACTCTCCTAATTAATTGGCTAAGCCAGAGCCATGTGGACTGTGGTTGTACTGTTATCTTGGGTGGTTCTCCATGTTCCGATTATATCAAGTTATCTTGTTTAAAGCACAAGCATATACATAAACAAAACTGAGATGTATAACATAAACAAAGCATAACCAAACTTATGTTGAGCAAGCTAAGCATTTATCTACCCCAAACATTTGTTTAAACAGGGTTGATCAAGGTAAAGTGATAAAGCATCTAGTCAAGTCCTTAGCTAGGTGTTTGCCCATCAGATTTATGCATATCAACGAAAATAGTAAACATTGTTTAGCATGCGGTGTCGTAGGTTCAAAAAGATTATGCGAGGGGGAAATCCACTTGCCTTCCTCTACAAGCCGGGTGAATTCCTCTTCAAAGACGAGGTTCCTCGGATCACTTCCGACAGGGGGAGCTCGGACGAAACGAGCACGATATCTACGAGTCAAACATGGATAACAATCAATAAACAAAACAGTACACCAAACAGTAGTAAAACTGGTAAATTTACTGTTTAAAAGATTCTACTCGTCGAGACGATCATTTCGATATATAGAACGCTAAAAACGGAGTTAAAATGAGAAAGATATGATTAAAACGAGTTTTCGGGGGCCTATTTGCAAGAAAACTATGTTTACGGGGTTGTTTATGAATAAATTCAGGGGCTAAAACATTTTTATAATTTAAATCAGAGGGTTTGTGTGCAAAAAGAAGTGAAAAGGGCTTAAAACGAAATTAAACGGGGTAGATAGGGGCTAGTTTGCAAGAATCGGGACCTAACCGTAATTATTTTCAAAGGTGGAAGGACCGGCTTGCGAATATTTGAAATCCCGGGGACTCTTAAACAAAACCGCCACTCCACACCGTGGATCCGAGATCCAACGGCGGATGGCGCATGGGTGCACCGTGGACCGGCCGTGGGCGCGGTCCATGGGTCCACCGTGGACCGGCCACTTAACCGAAGGGGTACGTGATCACGGCCGTCCGCGCGTGATCGGACGGCCCCGGACGCGTGCGTGCGGCGGGCGGCGGCGACGACGCCGGAGGAAGAAGAAAGGAAGGGAGGGATAGAGGCCGACGGTGGGGCCCACCCGTCGGCGCCGCCGCAAAAAGAAAAAGAGAAGGGGGAAGGGCGGTGGGCGGCGGGGGAGTCGGGGCCGGGCCGCCCGGGCCAAAAGGTAAGGGTGTGGGGTTTTGTTTTTTTTTTTCTTTTCTTTTTCAAACCTCATTTTCAAATCCATTTTCAATCCAAATTCAAATCAAACTTTTGCAAACTTTTTCTCAAATATTTTATAGGCTTTTTAGAGACCACACAAGCAACCAAAAACTTATGCAAGCCAAATGATGATGCACATACACTTGTTGTTTCTAACTTTATTATATTATCTTTAATATTTTTAGAGCTCAATTTTATTTAGCATTTTAATCTCCCTAATTCCCTAAGACATTTTAAGTTGCTAAGTGATTTCGGTGATGGAATTTTAGGGTGTCACGGCCGGTTCCGGCCAACAAGCGAGATGGGGGCGGCGGCCGAGCTTACTCGGAGGCGATTGGGTGCGGTGGTGGCATCGGGGAGAACTCGCGAGCTCCGGCGGTGAGGCCACGGGCTGCGCGGCCGGCGCGGTCCAGATTCCGACAAGGTGCGGCGGGATGCGGGGCAATTGAGGGCGGTGGAGGGACCAAGTAGTCCTAGAGGATGTGTTGGAAGCGCGGGTTGTGACGGGGATGGCCGGAGGAGGCGACGCGGGTGGAATGGGGAGGCGGCGGTGTCGGCGCGAGGAGGACGAGGCGCTCGGTTTTTATAGGAGAGGCCTCTCCGGTGACGTCGCGGTGACGACGGAGATGCCGCCGTAGCACGGCTACCTCGGCCACGCGTACGGCGGGATGCCGCCGACGGACCGCGGGTCCGCGGCAAGCCCCGGCCGGTACGACGCGGCGCGGCGCGGTGCGCGAGGCCCCGTGAGGACTCCGAGGAGCCTCGGGGTGCGGCGCATGGGGAAGGGGAACGCCTCGGCCGGCGTGTGGCCTTGGGCGGCGCGTGGCGCGGACGCCGAGGCCGGCCCACGGCGCGGCGGCGCCCTGGCCTGAACGTGCTGCTGGTCCACTGTTTGCGCGCATTTTTCTCCAAAAATTTGTACTGAAGTACCTCAAGTGATGAATAGGAAAAAATGTAGATCTAGCTATCCTCTATAACTTTCACAAAGGCCACCTAGTGTTTTTCTCAACAGATTTACCACAAAAGGTTTGCCAACTTTGAATGCCACTCAGTTTCAGTGAACACAGGGGGTACTGTCATTTGGGAAAGTTTTTCACCCTTTTTGCTCTCAAAATTTGGAATGCCACTCTACATGAAAGTTGTGTCCCTCAACAAACTGGACAACTTCCATAAAGGTAGATTTTTGAGTGCTTAGGTGAATTTTGGAGAACGCGGCAAAAGTTCCGGAAGACATCCAGAGTCACTGGGGTTTAAGTGGGGTTTGACCAAGACTTTGACCAAGGGTTGACCACTCATGTGTGTCAACTTGGTTAAAGGGGTCATTAGGGTTGGTTGGTGAGGTTTTCGAGGTGAAGCCCAGGTTGACCTTGATTTGACCACTGTCGGCAGAGTCGACCGACAATTAGGACTAAATAAAAACCTGGGGCGTCACAATGTTACATAAACATAGTAATCCGTTGCTTATATATGAGTAACTACAAAGATTCATATGCATTTATAATCAGTATTCGTGACTTCATGTAGAGTTGGGAGTCATGGTGATAGATAACATGATGGGCCTGAATATTTACCAGGATGGATACACAAAAGAAGTGCAAGGTCCTGGCCTTTAGCAAAGTCTGTACTCTGTACTCTCAATGGTGCAGAGGGCTCTATACATAAGCTAAGAATATGTAAATAATCTCCATCAGATACATAAGCTAAGAATATGTAAATAATCTCCATCAGATACAGATCACACATTCTCACTCACATCCATGTTGTATCAACATCCATTTTGGCATTAAGTATGCGGACACAAAACTAAGCATAGCTCCCATTGATTTTAATCTGACCAGGGTTACTTGTATTACTTGTATAATAGAAGGCATACTATGAATTCACCGGAAAATGAGGGAAGGAGGGGGATCTAGTCAAAGAATTAAACATAAATTAAAGAAAAAAGTTTTAGCATGGCTCCTTAGCAACAAATATTGGCAAGATTTTGTACGCCGATAAGCTATGGAGTGAAACTGACAAAACTTGATTTGGATCCCAGTAGTGCGTTGGGAATAATACCTGCCTGTGATGATGGCGGAAGGGAGGACGTTTATCTGAACATCTCCCCCACCGCGGAACTTGACACCTCTTCTGCAGGCGGCGTTGTTGGAGCGGCGGCCCCGACCTTCATAGACCGGTAGTGAGGGGAGGGCTGTGGACCTGGAGGTCAAGGGTTACGACCTTGAGGATGACCAGCGGCAATGAGTTGACGACGAAGGAGGTGGCGGCGGGGGGTTGGATCCCGCGGAGGTGGCGAAGGAGGTGAGGATGTCCTTCGCGGTGGCGGCGGAGGTGACGGGGTAGATGGAGATGCCGCAGAGGACATGCGCGACGGCCCGGACGGCGCAGAGCGAGATGACGTCCGCGGCGGACGGGGAGGAGCCCGTCGTGATGGGGGCCGTGAGGTAACTCAGCGGCGGTTGTGGCTGCGAAAAAAAGATGGGCGGCGTTTTTTTTCGGGCGGAGAGTTGCGAAGGGGGCAGAGGGAGTCGCGGTAGGGCGCCGAAGTGGAGGCGTGGTCGCCTTGGGAGGCCGCAGGTGAACCGAAATTTTGTTCCACATTTCGTTCTTTTTAGGAGTAGAGATAGAGATATGTAAATTTCTGTGGTTGTACTGTGTGGTTAGAAAAAATGACGGTTTGGCGAGAGAACAAGTACGCAAATGACTTGTCTACGTGTAGTCTAGATAAGCGCATGTGCACAACTTGCTAAATAACACTGCTAGCGTCCGAACGTTACTCCATAAAATACAACCGCTGCAACACACGAGCCAAACAAATAGTGGTTCTGGAAATCCATGTGGCCTTGTTTGGAAACTCGTGGGTCGGCGTGGATCACGCCGAAAACCCCTCCACTCGTGAAATGTACCCACGCTGGGGGAGAGCTTTCCTATCTGGACTAAATATGCATTTGTAAAGCCATGTTTCAGCGTGCACAGAGGCCCAAAACCCTTTCATCCACGGGGTTAAAAAAATCACATCCCGAGGCATGGAAGACGGCGCCCGCCTCTCGCGTCGCGCTCGTGTGCGGCAGCCGCGACCTCTGCGCCGCCCTTTTCCGCTCCTACGCCCGCCATCACTTGGTCGCCTTCGCGCGTCTCCAATCGTATGAGCTAGCACTAGCTCTAAGCTGATGAATTTAAACTAGAAAAAAGTGCAACAACTTTGAATATTG
Source organism: Cenchrus americanus (assembly GCA_947561735.1). Lineage (NCBI taxonomy): Eukaryota > Viridiplantae > Streptophyta > Magnoliopsida > Poales > Poaceae > Cenchrus > Cenchrus americanus. Next base: position 250,690,027 of record OX387239.1, on the reverse strand, counting down.
TGCTGTGAGAGAACAGTGTATTGGGAATTGAGCGAGCTTATCTCTTCTCTCATAGTTAGTCTCTTTTCTTTTGCCATGTTTCATGATTAAAAAATTAATTTCACTAGCTCTAAACTAGATTGTTGGAGACTCTTTTCGTCTGTCCTACAGGCTCCGATGAGCTCCTCCCACCTCCGGTCCATCTATGTTATCTCCTCTCATTCAAATCGCATCATCTCTGTCGCTAGTAGGATGGGTGGATTGGCGCAAGGGGATTGGGTGCTGGCAGTGGATTCACCTAATCCACGTGTGGTTAGGATCACACGTGAGTTTATTCCACTAAGTGCCAAACGAAGAGGTCGGTCGGATTCGGCTTGATTCCGCGGGGTGCTGCCACTCCAGTCAAATTTTAACATGGGCCGTTGCCCAATGTCGGACAATTTTTTAATTTTAACCTTTTTTCAAAATTATTTTTAAAAATAACACATCAAAAACATTATTTGCGGATCTAACCCGTTTCCCCGCGCCGGCCCACGTGGCGCGGCGGGCCCACTTTGCCGCGCCACATGTAGCGGCGCGGCGGGCCCGCCACGCGCGCGCCGGTGGGGCGATGTGTAAGATGCATATTGTATAAGGCTACCTTGTCGGCGTGGCGGGCCCGCCGCGCCGCTACATGTGGCGCGGCAAAGTGGGCCCGCCGCGCCACGTGGGCCGGCGCGGGGAAACGGGTTAGATCCGCAAATAATGTTTTTGATGTGTTATTTTTAAAAATAATTTTGAAAAAAGGTTAAAATTAAAAAATTATCCCCCAATGTCATAGATAGGTAAAGGAAAACGTTTAGGATAGCGACACGGTCTCCAAAGTGCCACTTTGACTTTCTGTTTTTACAAAAATAATTATTAAAAACTAACATATGTATATTTTTATGAAAGTATTTTACAAGACAAATCTACTCATGTAGTTTTCACATTTCCAAACTCAACAACTTAAAAGTTATTCATGATTTATATTCCCAATGTTTGACTCAAATCTCGTCCAAAACGTCTTCTTTTACCAAACCAGAGGGAGTAGCACTTTTGGCCTCAACCCGCTGACTGGGTTGTTTTTTTGAATTTTTATATATTTTGTAATTATTTTGCAAAATTATACGACCGTTTGAAAAATTTAGCAGATTTGACAACCAACCGCCGTGCGTCACGGCGGTAGCACCTCCAACCGTCGTGACCCGTGGCGGTAAGGTGGCCGCCAACGGCCCGCTGCAGGGAGCGGGCGCCGCGGCAACTTACCGTCATGGCCCACGGCGGTAAGAGCTGCACCCGCTGACGCCCACAGAGGTTGGAACATACTGTCGTGGCCTACGGCGGCAGCCACGCTAGAAAATTTAGAAATTAGTTAATTAAATTAGTTTAAATTTAGAAAATTAGTTTTATAGATTATAAAATATAGAAAATTAGTTTATCATTTCTATAAATTGTATAAATTACTTTAGCATGTGTAGAAAATATAGAAAATTAGTTTATCAGTTCTAGAAATTGTAGAAATTACTTTAGCATGTGTAGAAAATATAGAAAATTAGTTTATCTCGTTTAGAAATTGTAGAAAATACTTTAATTGTTTAGAAATTCTAGGAAACTTATTTATCAATTCTAGATATTATAGAAAAATGAGTGTATCTGTTTTAGAAATTATAAAAAATACTTTTAGTTTGTTTAGAAAATGAGTTTATATGTTTCAGAAATTGTAGAAATACTTTTACTTGCTTAGAAAATCTAAAAAATTAATTTACCTCATTTAGAAATTGTAGAAAATACTTTACTTCCCTTAGAAATTGTAGAAAAATAATTTATTTGTTCTAGATATTGTACAAATTATCCAAATTACTTTAATTTGTTTAGAAAATGTAGAAAATTAATTTATCCTGTTTAGAAATTATAGAAAATACTTTAATTCGTTTAGAAATTCTAGAAAACTAATTTATTTGTTCTAGATATTGTTGAAATTATCGAAATTACTTTAGTTTGTATAGAAAAGGTAGAAATAAGTATATATTGTAGAAAATAATTTTTTAGGAAATCTAGAAAATTAATTTATCTTGTTTACAAATTGTAGAAAATACTTTAATTCATTTAGAAATTCTAGAAAACTAATTTATGTGTTCTAGATATTGTACAAATTATCGAAATTACTTTATTTTGTTTAGAAATGTATAAAATTAATTTATCTCGTTTACAAATTGTAGAAATTGTAGAGGATTACTTATCTGATTTTTTAATTACAAATTTAATTTTTGTATGCAACTGCAGCTATGGACCAGACTCAGGCTCAAGCTCAGGCTTAGGCTCAAGCTCAAGCTGCTCGTGCTGAGGTTGAGGCGTACGTGACGCCTCAGTTGCTGAACAGAGAGATCGACCGCAGGCACCGCTCGTTATTGTCCGCCGTCCTCGGAGAGGATGTTGGACACGTACGTTCCCGCACTACGCGCATGTTGCTGCCGACCCACGATCTTTGGGTTCCCAAGTATGTGAACTGATGCTATATTATTGTTGCTGCCGACCCTCGATCTTTGGGTTCCTAAGTATGTGAACTGATGCTATATTATTGTTTGTACCTTCATTTATAAATTTGTTATAACTAATAAATTACGTTATTTTTTCAGGCTACGCGCTGCAGGACTCCTGCTTGTAGCGTGGTTAGTCCAGGGGGATAGCCCGCGCAACGCGATTCCTCTGAAGGATCGCATGACACGCTTCCAGTTCCCCTTTTCCCTCCTCAGCGCACTTCTGGACCACTGGAGGCTGGAGACCCACACGTTCCACTTCACCGTAGGCGAGATGACGGTGACTCTTCAGGACATATCGTTGTTGATGGGCCTTTTTTGTGAGGTTGAGCCGCTGAGGCCTGCGGACATCTCCACTAAGTGGCGTACAGAGTTCCTCGCTCGGTTTACGAACATTTCTCGGAACGATCACGCCCCCGCCCCATAGCAAGAGTTCGCGAACCCTCACGGCCCCACCTTGACTTGGTTGCAGCAGTTTAACGTACGTACCTTTACTTCATATTTCTCTTCGGTTTTGATTATATGGAGACAATATAACTAACGTTTGATTTTGCTTGTGCAGGCTGATTACCTAGCAGATGACGCCGAGCTGGAGACAGTCGACAAGTTCTTCAAGGCGTACCTGTTGTGGCTGTTTGGGTTCGTGTTGTTCTGCAGTTCTCAGGGTGACGCAGTGGCGAGGTACCTGATCCCCCATGCTCGAAGGATCACCGATGCGCCCTTGGACGTCGTGCCCCAGATCAGTTGGGGCAACTCTATTCTTGCAAGCGCGTACAGGGGTCTATGCTCGGGGGTGTTGAAGGGTCGTTCGGCGGAACCGATCCTTCTCGACTGTCCTCTACTTCTTCAGCTCTGGTGCCACGAGCGGTTTGCGATTGGTCACCCAGTCATTCCCCTCTACGCGTACGAGCCCCTGCCAGAGGGCTACGACCTGTGCGACCGTTTCACCATGGGCTCGTTGTGGTGCCTTCAGAAGGTAATTTGTTACCTTTCACTTTCAATTTGTCTTTCCATTTCATCTAGTTTGTTCAATCGACTTTTAAGTTTCACATTTGGTTTGTATGCAGACCTCATACGCCCATGACTAGACGAAGGGAGTGTACAAGGAGTTCGTCAGGCAGTTCGACGCTCTCACGGACGCGGACGTCAGGTGGGCGCCCTACTCAGGAGGCTGTCGCGGCCCGCGCACCACAGGGGCTCTCTATTGAGTTGCATGCACCAACCAGTTCAACCCAAAAGCTTAAGCTGATGAGGAAAGGTGGGAAAGTCACTTATACTCCAACACCCCCCTCACGTGCAGACTCCCCCAGGCCGCATACATGGAATATTGGAGTGGGGTATAATTATTTTAATTAACGTGCCCGCCAGGATTCGAACTCGAGACATCTGGCTTTGATACCATATTGAGTTGCATGCACCAACCAATTCAACCCAAAAGCTTAAGCTGATGAGGAAAGGTGGGCAATTCACTTATACTCCAACACTCTCGACTTTGTGCTTTCGAGACCACCAGTACCGAATGATGAGGTCACCATTGCTGTTCGACATGTATGTGGAGGAGTACGCCGTTCGTAGGGTGCTGAGGCAGTTCGGCCGCTACCATGAGTGGCCAGTGTCTGTGGTGCACACTGTTCCTAGCCCCCACCTTAGGTGAGTTCTCGTAAATTTTTAAACTTAGTTCGGTGTTCGAAGATTTCAGATGCCGACAAATATGTTTAACTCGTCGTAGGTGGTCGCGGAGGGAGTTGCGGGCCGTGTTTCTTGGGTTCAGAGGGTACAGCCGTACGTGGACGGTTGGGCTACCGCGCCGCAGAACGTCGTCACGGAGGACCGACCCCACGACGACACGACGTGGGAGGTGTACATCCAGCGGTACACCCCGATGACTTGATCGCGTGTGATGTACGTCGCAGATGGTACTTTACATTCTACATTTACCAATATTTTCTTTTGTAGTTTGACGTGATTGCTGGACCTTTCACATATTATAGAGGACTCGACGGCGAGGCTGACCTAGATGTCACACCAGGAGATCGCGAAGACATTCCAAAGGATGGATGCCATCACCACGAGGTTCCTTGCCGCGGTCAACTACCGTGGCAACTCGGCTCTACCACTGCTTCCATGGTACCCCCAATCGTCCTCCAGCTCCGCCTCGACTGGTCGTTCCCACGCGGCATCGTCGTCCTCGTCACGGCCACCCTACCAGGCAGTTTTCTACCTAGCGCGCCATCCGGTGCATCCTCCCTTGAGGATGTCTCCGCTAGGGAGGCTTCTCTCAGAGGTCCTGTGCCTACACGTGCACTAGCACCAGGAGGGCTAGGATCAGCGCCACAAGGACCCGCACCTGGACTAGCACCAGTACTAGCAGTAGTAGTAGCAACACGAGCAGCAACACCGGTTCCTTCCTCGTCCCTTGGCGCTGCACTTCCGTCAGGTATTGAACACTACGCTATGTCGAACCATATACAAATACTAGATTGTATTAATTAGGAAACGTGATTTAATAATACTATTTCTTTCAGTTTATGACTGCAGCGTCGACACTCCTACCGGAGACCTAGGGGACCAGGCCTGATCGTTCGGGTCCGGATCGACGAGTTGGCCTTCGACTTCGACTTCTTGCAGGTTTTGCAGTCGCAGGACGAGCTCACAGGGTCGCAGCTTGGAGGCGCGCCACCCACGTGCACTCAGGAGGGAGTAGGGACGCAGCCAGGAGGCTCGCAGCTGCTAGGCGCGAGCGGTGGGGCACAACAGTCTCCAGGAGGCTCGCAGCTGCTAGGCGCGAGCGGAGGGCTGCCAGGGTCGTCCCACGAGGTTGCAGGGTCGGCGGCGGCGATGGCGGCACCGCAGTCGACTGGTGATGGTAGGCGTCGGCCGATCCACCCTCGTGACCCATTGACATACTCTCGCGAGCAGACGCACGCCGCAGCCCGAGCTGACAGGCTGCTCAAGAAGACCAGTGATGCTAGATTAGGTCGCATATTGTTTGTACAGGAGCACTGTTATATGTGATCATGACTATTTTTTTATATGTCACTTTGCTTTTCTTTATTACAACCTAGTTTTTCCTTAAATTAAAAAACAAAATCAATCGCAATACGGTAGGTATTAGGTTCGATATCGTGTCCTAAATTTCCCTTGTTAATTTTCTACTAGATTTATTCAAGTTTTATCAAAAAATTAAAATGACTCCAACCGCTGTGGGCCACGGCGGTTGGGCCTAGCCGTCGTGGTCCACGGCGTTTGAACCTAGCCGTCGTGGCCCACGACGGTTAGGCCCAACCGCTGTGGGCCGCCGCCAACCACCGTGCGCCACGGTGGTTAGGTCGTAAACGTTGTGGCCACGGCGGCCGCCGTGGCGCATGACGGTTGGTTGCCAAGTCTGCTAAATTTTCAAATGGTCGTATAATTTGCAAAATGATTTTAAAATTATATTAAAAATCTGTTTTTTTTTCATTTTTTTTGCAAAAATATATAGCCCAGTAACTTTTTTACAAACCTATACTAATGTCATTGTTTCAAATAGTGGTATCATTGCAAGTGTCATTTCAAAGGGAGGTTGGCCCCTACCCCCATTTGAAATGTCAATAGTGAACAGTAACCATGCGCTGGGCACTGTAGCACTCCCAAGTGGTGGTAGGGGCCGGTCTATTTTCAAAAAATTAACTTTCTTTATATACTCGGATGGAGATAAACTTTGTATGAAAAATGACAGTTTTCGTCGAGATCTACAACTTTTTACTTCAAACTTTTTCATTTGAAATAATCTTGAGTTGAAACAATATACTATCAAGATCTAAATTTTTAATTTTAAATATAAATATTGTGTCAATCATTTGAGTGTCAAAATGAATTCAAATGGACATGTTTGAACTACAAAGTTGTAGTCCTCCTAGAGACACACAGTTTCGGTGTAGAATTATAAAACATTATAATTTTTTGAAAATGTTATAAATATTTTGAAGAAGGATTATATGAAAACGTTATAATTTTTTTAAGATATGCTATCGAGAGAACAAAATATTATAACATCGATTATTTGAGCTTCAAATAATTTTTAAATGACAAAAGTATGAACTACAAAGTTGTAACTTTTTACAAAAACTACAATTTTCGTATAACTTTTATCTGCATCCGACCCTCCTGACATTTCGTTCGACCTGTAAATTCATCCTTCTTTCCGCGAAACTCAAACACACAACGTGGGATCGTTCGCCCATTTTCCATGGAAGCTGGTTAGATCCGCCTTTTCCGGGTTATTTGAGCATACTGATGAAAAGTTATACTACATGCTTTTTTTGGGGGGGGGGGGTGCTCCTTTGGCCAAACGTGACGCGTAGAAGGCAATGTCTGCCCCCCATCCCAATCCCAATACCCCATATCTCCCACGCAAAAGATGTGATCGCTGCCTCTCGTCTCGATCTTGAACCAGCACAGACGCGCAGTATCGAAAATAAGAAACACGCGCCGGAACACAAGAGTCGGATCGACCTTTCTTTATCGCTGCTCACCACCGTACAATCCTCGGACAGTTCGATGGACGACGACGGATCGATAGCTTTTTTTTTTGAGAATTCGACGGATCGATAGCTGGACGCGCGTCGGTCGTGGTGGATTCGTGGGTGCGGCACGCGGCCCGCAGGCCCCGAAACACTGCATCGGCCCCTTTCCCTCCCGGCCGGCGACCACGAGAGGCTCACGCCTGTTCAGTGTTCAGTGTTCACACCTCCGCGCCGAGATCGATCCCGCCGCGCGCACGCGCCCGTGTGCCGCCCGTCGGCTTGGCGGGCACGCCGGGGCCTGTCTGTCTGCACGGCCGGCCGGCGGCCGCCGCTTTCCCGCGGGGCTGACGTCGTTTGGAGGGAATGTGGCCGCAACGCAACGCAAGTGGCTGCGGCCTGCAACTGCAGTGCTGCGTGGCATATGCTCCTACGACTACTGGCCTATCTAGTTACTCCGGCGGTGGTCGTGCGGTTTAGTGGCAAGTAGACGAACAAAGCAGATTTGGGCTCTTCACAAAACGGAGCGGGAGGGTGGTGAGTGGTGACGCGGCACGGGTAGAGAATCAGAGACAGGAACCTCAGCGTTTTTTTAGCTCAGTGTTCCTGTGATCCTGTCAACTGAGGGTGGTGATCCTGTAATCTAATATATGTTTGTTGTAAAAAAAAAACTGAGGGTGGTGACGCAGCACGGGTAGAGAAGAAGAGTGCAAGAGTACCCGCCAAACATGTGGGAGCGACAAAATATCCTGTCAATCCGCGAGATACTTGTGCAGACGTGCACAGCTTGCAGTCGGCGCGGTACAAGTGTTTTTTTACCGTTCGTCCGGTTACCACGGTAACGGTGTAACTGATGTGGATCGGTTGCTTACCAACCCGGGAGAACTAATTAACCCGACCGGCTACCGACACCGTTAATTCTGTTCGAGCGGTTACATAAAAAAAACCTCCGGGTCCTGCAATCACGCCAAACCCGACCCGCTAGTCTGCCCCGGTCGGTTTTCACACCTACTAACCCAAACCGATTAATTAAAAAAGTGTATTTTCTATACCTCAAGTATTGCAATTGCAATAGTGTGGCATTCATCCCTCATGTTTCAATGCAAATCAATCTTTTAACTAACTAGAACATTCGGCGCGCGTTGCGCGCCCTACAGATTGAACAATCAAATGGAAGTAACCATAATAAAATGGAAAATAACAAACTACATGTGTGATATAAGATAATTTCAACATGAAACCACTGCACCTGTTAGCAAGCACATCATCAACACGTTAGCATAAGTGTGCATGAAACCACTGCACCTGTTAGCAAGCACATCATCAACACGTTAGCATAAGTGTGTATCGAATAATACAACACCTCTGAGCACCATGCTATCGTAACCACCATATATTTGTCCAGTATCTTAACTATAATAAATATTACATCACATCCAAGTACCAGGCTATATCCTATCCATTAGGTGTTTGTTCAGAACATAATATTACGATCAAATCTATCTTATTATCATGTGTCTCTTCGGTATTTGGAGAATCAATTTTATAACATATTCGTCACTCGAGCACCATAAATCTACATGGAACAAGTGGGCATTAGCTATGAAACAACCTAGCTCACATTTGCTACCTTACTGCATTTCACTAACTGTTTCTAAAAACATGACGACATGTGTTATTGTTTAAGCACTTCGTAATTGCCACACCACTTTCTTTAGCCAGTGTCATAAAGAATACAGAAAACGCATATGTAATAGCATGTGCCATACAGAATGTGACATCAGAAATAGCATGTGCCATAAACAATAGCTTGTTACTTTACCAATTCAGAAAAAAATGCAAGTTTACTATTAGTGTAAGTGGATCAGAGATGGACTATAGTTTCCCCACACTATGCTGGCATTTTATCATAGACTACATAGATGATATCATGTTCAAGTAAAACGACAAAATGACTTCTGCTTAGAAATAACAGAAATATGACCCAGCCACTGGGCATGACAAATCGATATTTATTATGATCACAGGACAATACAACTTTGATTTCTTTATTATTTAGCATTGTGCATAAACACAGATAGACAAACAAAGAAATAACAAAGCCAACACTCATCAAGTAATAAACTTGAGGAAATGCCTAAATCAACTCCACGATATTCAGGTGCTAAAAAAACTCCACGATATTCAGTTTACCTGAAGAACCTACCAAGCTAGTGTGTAGGTTCATGGGTTCAAGCATCCTGCATCCAAACAACTTGAAAAGGAATGAAACTATAAAAATTAACATGTATTGCTTCATAAATCCTAAAAGTTGTTTCCTTAGCCACTTAATCCTTACCAGTACAAATGATTCAATCCTCTTATTACCAAGGACAACAATAAAAATGTCACAATGGATAAAATCCATATAATTACTGCTGGGGTGGTAGCAAGCCAACAAAGAGATAAATCAGACAATCAAGAATAAATGAGGGCGAACTGAATCACCTTGTAAAGGCTGAGATCGAAGTGGAGGTAGTCAGCCTTGCAGGCTGCCATGAGCCCCATGTCCAATCCAAACTTGATGTGCTACAGTCAGGAGGTGTCAGGCTTTCTTGACCCACTCGAAAGCAGGTCGCACAGCTGGGGAATCGATGAGTTGAAACTAGGAGGCAACCTGTGCAAACAACATGTAACAATAGTTAAATAAATATGCAGCAACCTGTGCAAACAACATGTAACAATAGTTAAATAAATATGCATGAACACATATATGCTTCCTAGATGTTGAGCTTTCCACCTGCGGCTCTAAAAACTTGAGCCGGGAAAAACGACAGGTGATTATAAGTTCAGAGTTTACAATGCCTGAACTGTGCATATAAAATTGAGGATCTTAGTTTTGACTTTTTCCTTAACATCATGGTCCAACACCAATTCAGTATTTTTGTTTGTTTCAGAAGAAAATCCTTTGGACCAATCCCATGTCTTATGAATTAATTCACCATGGCTCCACCTGCATTGGCAAAGGGGTAGAAAATGTATACCTGCTAGCTGGCCCTGAGCTGTAGAATATGCATGGTGTGATAAACTTCCAAGGCCCGTTCCACTGCCGGCGGGAACCCATCTATGCTGGCCTCCTCTATGTTCAGTTTAATTTGGCTGCTGCCTTCTTTTCATCGAAACTGTGAAGAAATGAACCTCCTCATTATGTGCTAAGATATCACATATGTGGCTACGACTGAACTGTGAATGCGCAATGCAATGGTTAATATTAAGAAGTAAAAAAAGACAAGCAGCTGACCATTTACCACTGGGATGCGCCCTCCCAGACAGGGCCAATCCGTGGCGTCATATGGCCGCCATGGCTAGCTGGCGGATCCCCAGTGTACTCGCGTTGCGGCGTTAGAGGTGCATGCGAGGAGCAGCCAGCAGCGGTGTCGGGGACAGCCATGAGGGTCCCCTAAAAAACCGGGGGGAATCCTGCTTAAAACCTGCAAAAAACGCAAAACACAAAACCAACTTCGGGCCTAACGCAAAATACACACAACACGATCCACGTCACGGTGGCCCCCGCGGCCCACCGAAGCGGCCCAGCAGAGCGCCCCCTCGAGCGAGGTCCGCCTCGGTCGAGGGCTCATGCCGCCCTCGAATGAGGTCCGCCTCGCTCGAGGGCTCACGCCGCCCTCGAGCGTGGTCCGCCTCGCTCGAGGTTCCCTCACGAGCACACCTGCTCCCGCGCGCGTGTACAGGCATTTAATGCTCTGACACAGCAGAGCCGCGCCACTACGCGCCTGGGAATCACGCCCCTACGCTGTTTCGCCAACTCCCTAGGGGGAGCCCATACCCACCCCCGTGGGGAAGCCGTGCAACGAGGCCGGTGTCAGCTCCGTGACACTATGCCGCCCACTCTTGTACGGCTAACGCGCCGCGCCCTCGAAGGGGCGCCGGCCGCACCCTCGAGCCCTCTTCTCGTGACTCCGCAAGGTCAAACCATGACGCCAGGCCGGCGGGAGCGCCATCCCCGTCGCTGTCAATCCTGTGTGGCCATCCCCACCCCTGCTGCGCCACGCCGCGCACTGCTACAACTGCTCCGACGCTATTGAGCACGCGGGGACAGGACGCCGCCACGCCTGCTATTGCACCTCGTATGGATCGTTGTTAACAGCTCCCTCAAGCCCGCCTGAAGACGCCCCAGTCAACCACCACGCCTCCACCCTCGAAGTCGCCCCTGTTCAAGCACAGGACACGCCACGACGCCATGACTGGAGCAAGATTCGCCAGGACGGCCGTCAACTCCACGGCACTGTACGCCATGCCGCCACACGTAGCGAAATAGTGCGGCATGCCTATAAATCGCCCTCTCCTTGGCCTATAAAAGGGAGGCGATCCCCCCGCCGCAGGGGCATAAGGCAACAGGTAGCGGTCAATCTTACGCTCTCCGTTTTCCCCACGATATTGGCACTCGCCTCAATCACATCCCTTGGGACTTGGAGGCCACGCCTTCTCTCCCGCCTCACTTGTAGCCACCCCTCTACAGGCACCCCGGTGCGAAGCAATACAGTGCCTCGAGCACACCCCTGCTGGACGTACGGCCCCGGCCGGAACCAGGATAAACCAAGTGTCCTTAGTTGCTTAGCACCGACCATCGAGAGGCAGATCTCAGCGCTCATTACTAGTTAGTGTCGGGACTACTTTCCGCACCGACAGTTGGCGCGCCAGGTAGGGGATCGCGCTGCAGATCGACTCGTCACCAGCTCTCTCGATGGTGATTCGCACCGAGTACCGCGGTCAGCGCTACTCCATGGGCAGCTCGGACCCCCTCCCGGCCGGATTCGAAATCCGGTTCGGGGGCACCGAACTTTCGAGGCTACGGGAACGGCTACTCGATGCGCCTCACTAACCGTGAGGAACTCCGGTGCGCGGCGCCAAGCCGGGACGGTCCCGGCCGCCGCCGCCCGCGTCGCCGCGACATTAGTGCCCGCCGGCACGGATGCGCGGGTCCTTCGGCGCCACGGCGCCGTCGTCGCTCCGGCCAACGCTCGCGACGGGCGCGGTCGGAGCATCGGCATGCTTGTGCGCGTCGCCTCGCGGTGCGACGCGCTCACCGGCGAGACGACAGCCCGCCCCGGCGGGGGAGCGCTCGGTTTCGGGGCCGCGCTTCCCTATCGGCCTGCGCGGCGCCACGACGGCATATGTCGCATCTGCCAACGCCGATGCTGCAATGCGCAGGGTTCTCCCTGGCCGCCATGTCCTGGCTGCCAGGGACCCTAGCGCCTCCACCGGCGACGAGTCATCCTAAGGCTCCGTCGACGAACTGCCACCCGCCACTTCGCATGGGTACGCGGAGTGGGACTTCTCCGGCGTGCCGGACCCAGTGATGTTCCGGCGGTTCCTCGGCGCCACGGACCTGCGGTTCGGCTAATCCGACGACTCCGGTCGGGAGCTATGACCCCGCGCGGGAGTGCTGCGTCGTAATCGCTAACGACCCAGCAAACGCCGCCGACGCGGCGGGAGCTGGCGACGGAGAGGTTCCCCCTGCCTTGGGAACCGGACCGCGCATGGCTGTGGGGCCAAACGCCCCTCCCCCTCACCGCCGAGGGGGGCCGATATCAATGCGCAGCTGGCCCAAGCACGCGAGCTTGAAGCCAAGCTGGCAGAAGAATACTGCACGGTGCGGTTGCTCCGTGCCTCCATCGCGGGAGAGGCCACCACGCGTGGTGAACGCGCGCGTGAGCTGGGCAAGCAAGCCCGCGATCGCATCAACGCCGACTTCAATGTCGACGATCCGGACACGCCCCCGCGAGCGAGCCAGAAGCTCATTGTTGCCGCGACACTGCTGCGGGCCATGCCCGCCCCCTCGACGCCCGAGGCGCGGAACCTGCACTGCGAAGCGTAGGCACTCATTGAGCAAGCGGCCGTCCAACAGGCCGAAAGCTCGGCGTCCCGCATCCGCCATAGGGGAGCGCGCGGGGATGATGGGGGTGCGCAAGGCCCCGAGCCCCCGGTGCACACGGGCGCGCGTAGGCGAGCGTCCGGCCAAGGAACAACTCCTCGACACGTGCGGGCAAGCCCAAGATGGCGACGCCCGCAACGTCATCAACGCCCGGCGAGCGGGCAATGCGGAAACGCGGGCGGCGGCGGGCTACCACCCTCGACGGGGTGGACGCTATGACAGCGAGGAGGACCGCTCACCGACACCGGAGCCCCCGGAACCCGCGTGTTCAGCCGGGAGATCCGCACGGCAAACTTCCCCCCGGCGCTTCCGCCAGCCCACGACGATCGTCAAGTACAACGGGGAGACAGACCCCCGCGTGTGGCTCAACGACTAACGTGTGGCGTGTCAGCTGGGCGGGGCCACCAACGACGAGGTTATCATCCGTAACCTCCCCTGCACCTCGCCGACTCGGCGCGGACGTGGCTCGAGCACCTGCCGGCCAGCCAGATCCACAATTGGGACGACCTGGTCCGCACATTCGTGGGAAATTTCCAGGGCACGTACGTGCGCCCCGGGAACTCCTGGGACCTGCGCTCTTGCACCCAGAAGCCTGGCGAGTCACTCCGGGACTTCATACGACGCTTCTCCAAGCGTTGTACGGAGCTCCCAAGTGTGGCGCAGTCCGAAATCGTGCACGCCTTCCTCGAAGGCACCACATGCCGGGATCTTGTGCGCGAGCTCGGGCGCAGCCCACCGGTTGACTCGAACGAGCTGTTCGACATCGCCACCAGCTTTGCCTCAGGCGAAGAGGCGGTGGGGGCGATCTTCGACGGCAAGAAGGGCAAGCGTGTGGACAATGCGCCCACGGAGGGCAGCAAGTCCAAGGAGCCCCATCAGAAGAGCAAGCGGGGCAAGAAGGGAAAGAAGCCGTGCCACGAGGCGCACGAGCAGGGGCACGACGACGGTGGCGACAAAGCCCTTGCTGTTGACCCGGCTCGACGGGGCCCTCGACCGGCCCCTCGAGGCCCGGGGGTTTTCGATGACATGCTGAAGAAGCCATGTCCCTACCACAAAACGCCGGTCAACCACACCCTCGAGCAGTGCGACATGCTCAAGCAGTTCTACGGCCGCGTCGCCGCGAAGGACGGCGAGGCCAAGAAGGACGGGGGTGACGGCCGATGCGGCGGCTTCCCCGACGTGGAAAACGTCTTCCTTATCTTCGGGGGCCGGCCGTCGACATGTCCGGCCGCCGGCGCAAGCGGGGAGCGGCACGAGGTCCTTGTCGCGAGAGAGACGCCTCCCTCCTTCCTCGGCCGGTCGGAGGACGCCATTACGTTCAACCGCGAAGATCACCGAACCGCATCCCCAACCGGGTCGGTACCCGTTGGTGGTCGACCCGATCATCGGGAACACGCGGTTCTCGAAGGTCCCGATGGACGGAGGCGGGAGCCTCAACATCCTCTACGCGCACACGCCGCGCTGTTGGGGATCGGGTTGGACCAAGCGCGGCCCGGCACGACGCCGTTCCATGGCGTCGCGCGCCGGCAAGCGCGTCCAACCCCCTCGGGTAGATCGACACCGCCGGTCTAGTTCGGCACGGCCGGACAACTACCGCAAAAAGACACTCACCTTCGAGGTGGTGGGGTTCAGGGGCGCGTACCACGCCATACTTGGGCGGCCCTACTACGCCAAGTTCATGGCAGTCCCCAACTACACCTACCTCAAGATGAAGATGCTGGGGCCCAACGGCGTCATCACCGTGGGCTCATCCATCGAGCACGCATTCGAGTGCGACGTCGAGTGCGTGGAACACGCCGAGGCGCTGGCGCTGGACGAAGCGCTCGTAGCTAACCTGGAGAAGATGGTCAACGAGGACCTCGACTCCACCACTAAGCACGCCGGCAGCTTCGAGGCTGCTGAGCAGACCAAGGAGGTGCCTCTCGACCCTGCTGCCCCCGAGGGCAAGGAGTTGAGGGTCAGCTCTACCCTCGACCCGAAATAGGAAGTGGTGCCCGTCGACTTTCTCCGCGCCAACGCCGACATCTTCGCGTGGAGCCCCTCGGACATGCCAGGCATCCCGAGGGAGGTCGCCGAGCACTCCCTTGACATCCTACCTCATTCCCGCGCCGCACAGCAACGGCTGCGCCGCTTCGACGAGGAGCGGCGCCGAGCGATCGGAGTAGAGCTGCGGAAGCTCCTCGAGGCTGGGTTCATCAAGGAAGTGTTCCACCCCACTTGGCTAGCTAACCCTGTATTAGTAAAGAAAAAGAATGGGAAATGGCGGATGTGTGTAGACTACACAAGTCTTAATAAAGCATGTCCTAAAGTTCCTTTTCCTTTGCCACGGATCGATCAAATCGTTGACTCGACCGCCGGGTGCGAACTCCTCTGTTTCCTTGACGCCTATTTCGAGTACCACTAAATAAAAATGAAGGAGTCCGACCAGCTCGCGACTTCGTTCATCATGCCGTTCGGGATGTACTGCTAAGTAACGATGCCGTTCGGTCAACGAAACGCGGGCGCAACATACCAGCGATGTATGCAGCACATCTTCGGAGACCACATCGGGCGAACCGTTGAAGCATACGTAATGATATAGTCGTAAAAACCAGGAAGGCGGAGGACCTGGTTAGCGACCTTCGCATCGCGTTCGGCTGCCTACGGGCTAACGGGGTAAAGTTAAACCCCGAAAAGTGTGTCTTTGGCGTGCCGCGGGGCATGCTATTAGGATACATCGTCTCCCAGCGAGGCATCGAGGCCAACCCCGAAAAGGTTGTGAAAGGATCTTGATGTCGCCTAGAGGGGGGGTGAATAGGCGAATCTGCACACTTAAAAATATTCAACCCACTGTCAGTACTGAAACCGGTCAGACCGGTTTCCAAAACCGGTCAGACCGGTTTTACACAGACAGAACAGTCAATAAGTAAAACCCCTCTACGAGTTCTAGCACAAACCAAACTTGGTGTGGGACTTGCACATGGGTTTCCAGGAGTACCAACAAAGTCCCTGCACACAGCACAAGCACACCAAGGTAGATCGAAGCGGAAGCACAAGATATATGCTAGAAAGAGAGATAAACCAACATGCAAGATATATATGAAGTAAAGGCGCAATTGACACAAGGATTTATCCCGTGGTTCAGCTCGCCACAAAGGCTTGCTTACGTCCACGTTGTTGAGGTATCCACACAAGGATAGACTCGCCACACAAGGCTTGCCCTTTCCCTCGATCTCAAGTCAAGAGAACAATCTCTTGAGATGAGAGGTTTTCCACTAGATTCACAGGGGTAATACAAACTTCTTGGAGCTTCCACAATCTCGGATTGGAGCTTCCAAGCGACCTCTAGCCGTCTAGGAGCAAATGCTCCAAGAGTAAAAGATGCTTCAATGATCTTCAACGAAATCAGCAGGTGCTCAAGTGTGGGATGCTCACTAGGCTCCTCAAAGCTCTCTAAAGCTCTCACACTAGTCACTCTCTTAACCCAACTCAAGGATATGGCACTAGAGGCTTAAATCTCACTTAGAGAGGTTGGGAAGAGCTTTGCTATGGTTCAGGAATGTGTTAGGAGTGAAGAGAACCGAAGCAACCCCTCAAGGAGGAGCTCATGGGTATAAATACCCACCTCACTCAAAACTAGCCGTTAGTACGTCGAGACAAAACCGGTCGAGACCGGTTTGCCAAACCGGTCGGACCGGTTTACAAACCAACTAGCCGTTGGACGATGTCAGTGCCCAAACCGGTCAGACCGGTTTCCAAAACCGGTCAGGCCGGTTTTGGCCGAGAGAAACTCAACTAAGGCTTTGATCTCACGGGTTAGTCTCTCTAGGTTCCACTTGAGCACTTTTTGATGTTTGTTGTCCAACCAGTGATTCATCCCTCTTGATAGTACGGCATACCTAAACTCAAGATAAAAGATAAATCCTAATTAATCCACTTGAGCTTGAACCTCCAAGATACGCCGATAAATGATCTTCAATGATTCGAGGGCTTCAAATGACGTGTACCAACTAAGCACATGTTGTAGATGAGCAAACATATGTATGTGCTTGAGCATGTCCACCTTGAGCTAGCGACCTAGAATTCTTCCATAGAGTAGAGATCAATCACTTTGAATTCTTAAGCCACTTGAATTTATCAATCATGACGTTAGATGCAATTTATCACTTTCCTCGGTAGGCTTGGATATGATACTTCGAAATCCTTGATGCTCTTAACTTCACCCTAGCCACTCTGCTTATGGTCGCTATCCATAGCCTTAGCTTAGTTCCTCGTTTTAGCCATCTTGATCTCTTCATCACTTATCCTTGCCACAAATGAGTCAAGCCTTGCACCATAGAGATAAAACCATTCGAGATGCTACTCAATTTGTTTGTCCTTTGATTGATATCAATTATCCTTGCTTTTGCAATCCTTCAAATGTAGGTCCAAAGTAATATAGATAGCCAAATGTCCTTAGCTAAAATCCAACTCGAAGTCTTGCGAATCTCTTCTTTGAACAAGTCAATAATCTTTATGAAGTATAAGAGTGAAAACCATTTGATATTGAACTTGGTAAACTTATTGTCTAGATCATCAAGTTCCATCTTGTAGCAATAGTGAAATCACTTGATGTTTTTCTTGACAAAGCTCACAACATTGGTCATCAATCTCTATCATGTGTCAATGGTGAAATCCCTTGATGCCATATTCATTTTTAATTTAATTCTCCCATTACAATACCACAAGCTTCTCCTTTCTTCAAAATGTGCTTTGCCCAACATAGAAAAGCCAACCAATTATCATATATCATCATGCATTTATATTTGCTTTTCTTTAGCTTAGGATCACTTGTTGTATGCTTTATGTAAAGATCAATGGGAAGAACATCCTTTCTTTATCATGACATTCACTCTTAGTATGCTTATAATCATTACATATACATTGTCATGATCCATTCTTGTCTTTATTGCAATATGAGCCAAAAGCATGAATTTACTCATAAATATCATTTATCAATAATCATTAACACTGCTCACATGCTTCACAAGAGTGTTAGAGTTTTAATCAAGTTGTCACTTAATTCACCAAAACCCACTTAAGGCTTGATTGCACTTACGGGTTGCGGCCCTCGAACGAATGGGTCCGATTCGGGACCTCAAGGGGGTCCAAAGGGTGTTGGGATGCCTTGCCGCCTTGAGCCGCTTCATCTCGCCGCTCGGCGAGAAGGGCTTGCCCCTCTACCGACTCCTCAGAAGCATGAGCGGTTCTCCCGGACCGGCGAGGCCCGGAGGCGCTTGACAAGCCGAAGGCGACCCTCACCCACGCCTCGGTCCTTACACCGCCTCGGGACGACGAACCTGCGTACCTCTACATGGCTGCGACCACCCGGGTGGTCGGTCGCGTTATCGTGGTGGAGCGCGTGGAGGAGGGGCACGCTTTGCCGGTTCAGCGGCCGGTGTACTACATCAGCGATGTCTTGTCCGAAACCAAGGCGCACTACCCACAAGTCCAGAAGCTGCTTTACGCGGTGGTTCTCACGCGGCGCAAACTCCGCCACTACTTCGAGGCTCACCCGGTCACGGTGGTTTCTTCCTTTCCGTTAGGCGAAATCATCCGTAACCCGGATGCAGCGGGCAGGGATTGCCAAGTGGTCGGTGGAGCCGACGGGTGAAACGCTCGCCTACGCCCCGTGCAAGGCCATCAAGTCCCAAATCTTGGCGATTTCGTAGCGGAGTGGCCGGACACGCAATTGCCGCCGCCACGGATCCGGGCCGAATGCGGATTACGTACTTCGACGGCTCGAATGACGACGAGGCGCGGGCGCGGGCACCTTTTCGTCTCACCCCTCGGGGAGCACATGTGATGCGCCGTGCGCCTCCACTTCCCCGCGTCAAACAACATGGGCCGAGTACGAGGCCCTACTTTGCGGTCTCAAAATCACCATCGAGATAGGCATCAAACGCCTCGATGTGCGGGGGGACTCGCGGCTCGTGATCGACCGGTCATGAAAAACGCAAGGCTGCCACGACGATAAGATGGAGGCGTGCGCAAGGCCGTACGAGCCCTCGAGGACAAGTTCTATGGCATCGAACTCAACCACGTGCCCCGCCGGTATAACGAGGAGGCGGACGAGCTCACCAAGATCGCGTCGGGGCGGATCACCGTCCCCCCGAATGTCTTCGCTCGGGACATCGCCCAGCCGTCCGTCAACCTCGAACCACACCCCTCGAACTGCGAGGAACCCTCGGGGGCTCCCTCGAATCCAGCAGGCGCGGAGCCCATGGACGAGGACCCCTCGAACGAGGCGTACGTTCTCTCCCTACTCGAGGGGTATGGCGCCGACGAGCCCGAAGCTACAGACGTGGAGCCGGCCCCCAGCGAGAGGGCCTGACGCGACAAGTACATCGCCAGGATGGACCGAGGGGAACTCCCCTTGGACCGGTCCGAGGCCAGGCGCATCGCCAGGATGGCCAAGTCCTTCACTCTCGTTGACGGCGAGCTGTACAAGCGCGCCGCATCCGGCATCTTGCAGCGATGCGTGCCCATTCCCCAGGGGCGCGAGCTCCTCCGGGACATACATGCGGGCGTATGCGGCCACCACGCCGCACCCCTCACCCTCATGGGCAATGCATTACGTCAGGGCTTCTACTGGCCCACCGCGGTCGCTGACGCCAGCGAGATCGTGCGCACCTGCGAAGGGTGCCAGTTCTACGCCCGCAAGTCCATCCTCCCCGCGCACGTCCTGCAGACCATCCCCGTCACGTGGCCTTTCGCCGTGTGGGGGCTGGACATCGTCGGGCCCTTACGAAAGGCGCCTGGGGGCTACACCCACCTGTTGGTCACAATCGACAAGTTCTCAAAATGGGTGGAGGTACGCCCCATCACGAATCTCAGGGCGGAGCAGGCGGTGACGTTCTTCACCGACATCGTCTACCACTTCGGAGTTCCCAACTCCATCATCACCGACAAGGGGTCCCAATTCACAGGCAGGAAGTTCCTGGTGCGCGACAAGTTCCACATCCGCGTGGGCCGGGCAGCCGTGGCGCACCCACGGACCAACGGTCAAGTGGGGCGCACCAACGGCATGATTCTACAAGGTCTCAAGCCCGGGATTTTCGACCAGGGCGAACAAGTACTGGTTGGAAATGGCTCCGAGGAGCTGCCGACGGTTGTGTGGAGCCTCGGGACCACCCCAAGCGGGGCCACGGGTTCACCCCATTCTTCTCCGGTCCATGGCGCGGAGGCCGTCCTCCCCACGAACTTGGAAGATGGGTCGCCCAGAGTCCGGGGCTACGACGAAGGCGCCAACCAGCGAGCCCGCGAGGACTCGCTGGACCAGTTGGATGAGGCACGTACCGTGGCCCTAATGCACTCCGCGAGGTACCAGCAGTCCCTAAGGCGCTATCAAGCCCGGAAGGTGCGGCGACGAGACTTCAGCGAAGGGGACTTGGTCCTAAGGCTGCGACAAGACAACCGAGGCCGCCACAAGTTGTCGCCCCCATGGGAGGGACCCTATGTCGTGGTGAAGGTGCTCAAGCCCGACACGTACAAGCTGGCCAACGAGGACGGCGAAGAACTCACCAACGCTTGGAACATCCAGCAGCTACGTCGCTTCTACCCCTAGCTAAGATTTCCAAGTTTTTTGTTGTAAATTACATGCCCAATACCCTAGTTGGCAGCACAAATGTAAATAACAACAAGTTAATAAAGTTAAAGGGCAACTTGGCTTTCCCCAGAAAACGAAGTCACCCTTGGGGGCTACTGCGGGGGGCATCCCCCCCAAAAAAATGGTCCCATTTTTTCGCAAAAATTCGCAAAGCGCGCCAAGTATGATTCAACCTCAGCCTCGAGCGAGTTCAGGTAGGGCGCGGGTGGCCAAGCGGAAAGGATGCGCGAGCCAGAGATAGCCTACGCCTCCGCGAGGATACGACCCTTCTCTCTTGCCTCCGGCCCAGCGGGTTACTCACGAAATCGAACTCCCCCAACCCGAATTCACCCAGGCAAAGGAAAAACAGAACAGCGCGACAAGCGAAACCAAAAACACCATTCACATCCACAAGTGTTTGAACATCTAAACAAAATACTTGTTTATTTACACGGCCATACGGCCCAGATTCTAACACTTCAACCAAAATGGCCCAATGCCCAGTCATCTCAGGCTTGGGGCTCGCCGACGTCAGGAGCGTCGGGGAACAGGAACTCCATGAAGTCCTCGTGAGCGTCTCGGCGGCATCAGCAGCAAGCGCGTCCACGTGCTCCATCGCCACCTCGTCCTCAACGCCCTCCGGGACGACGTAGCCTGACGCCACGGCCTCGAGGTTCACCTCGTAGTGAGACCTCACCACGCCGAGGGCCTTCTTGAGCCCGGGGTGAATAGCGCGGCGCATCCGCCTTGAGACGTGCCCGCCAAGAGCGCGCAAGCGGCTTGCCAGCGAGCTCCCGCCTGCGCCTCGCCTTCCTCGACCTCTTGGCGAGGTCTCGAGGGCGGCGGCTGCGGCTCCTCCAACTCTTGTTGAGAGGAGTTGTAGGCCGTCTGCAGCGTCTCGGCACGGGTGGTCACGTGCCCCGGTGCGGTGCCGGGCTCGGAAGCCACGAATAAGAAAAAAGATGAAGTTAGGAGCGGATCCCAAAAGAACGAATCGACGAACAAAAACCGAACTGAAACAAACTCACCTTCAACCTGTTTCTTCTGCACCTCGAGGGACCGGCGTGTCTCCTCAGCCTCCTGCTCCAGCTTGAGGAACGAGCCCCCTGCTCCTCGAGGGATTGGCGCTGGTCTTCATGCGCGATGCTGAGCTTCACCAACTCCCCGTTGAGGCGCGACGCCTCCTCCTCCTTCTTTTGGAGCGCGGCCCGCACCTCCTCGAGCGCGGCGCGCTCCTGACGGCGTTGGCCCAGCGCTTCCTCGCGTGCCATCCGCTCTCGCTCGAGCGCGGCCGGGCCTCGACAAGCGGCGCCCGCTCCCGGCCGAAGTTGGCCTTCCGCCTCTCGGCGTGCGGCTCGCTCTCGCCGGAGGCTGCTCTTCCGCCGTGGCGAGCGCGGCGATCTTGTCCTCCGGGGGCTGTCCTCTCCCCCCTCCTCCTCCTGGAGCGTCTCATGGCCCTGTTGGAGCTGGACGCGGGCAGTGGCGACCTCCGCATCCCATGTCGTTGCGAGGGTCCGCACATTCTCCAGGTCTTCACGAGCCCGGCGCAGCGCGTCGTCTCGATCCACCAGCACCGTACGCACCCTCTCGACCGCGGAGCCGCCTCCCGCGGCACGGGCGCCCCCTGCTCGGGGGCGAGTCCAGCAGGGCCTCGGCCATGTACACCAGCCACCAGTCGGGTGAGGGCGAGGGCCTCGACGAGGACTTCCGGGGCCTCACACGCCCCCGTACCCGGCGGAACTCGGCATTGAGGCGGTCGAAGGCGACATACCGCTCCCGGGCCCGACGCTCCAGTTCCTGCCACCAACGAGCAGGGCAAAGGAAGCGGGCATCAGAAAGGAACCAAACGAAAGAGAAACAGGGGAAAGATCACGAAACTTCACGGAATTCAACTGACCTGGAAGGTGCGCCATGCCGGACCGCCATGGATCCACAACGCCTCGTTCAGCGCCCGATTGAGCGAGGCGCCGTGGCTCGCGAGCTCCTCCCAAAGCCCCTGCTCCGCCCGAGCATCGATGTAGTGGGCCGGCGGGGCATCGACCCCCTCCCCCCCTTTGTTCTAGGCGTGCGCGAGGGTCGGCGCGCGGTGACGAGGGCCCGGCGCCGTCCCCGCGCGCGCCCCGGCGCGCGCCGGCGCCGCTGCGGGCCACGAGAATCCCCGCCGAGGCCTCGGGGGCGGGTGCGGGCGCGGCGGTGACGGTGAAAATCCGTCAACCTAGCCATGAGTTTACCTTCGGTGTTGGCATAACTTTTGTATCTTATTCATTGGTACTAACCCCCGTGGTATAACAAGTTCACTTGTGCATGTCGGTTTTGGAGTTATGTGTTTACGCGGGGTTTTAACGTTGAAAGCAAGACTTCGGGATAAGTTCATTAAGCACCTCATGACAAGACCTTGAAGCCCGATACAAGTCAAGCAATGAAGTGAACATGACTCCAAGAGCCCAAGGACCAAGCCCGAGAAGATGATAAACTCCGAGGACTAAACCGAGAAAAAGTCTTGAATCTTGCAAGACAAGGAGTTGAGTCCAATTCGGAGAGAAACCGACGTCAAGGGCCCACATGCAAAAGGGGAGAACATCTAGAAGACGTGGGAAGCAACACCGGCGAAGCGAGCCGCGAGGTGGGCCGAATTGGGCCCGGGCCGGCCGGCCCGGGCCGGTCGGCCCGGCCCAATTCGGGGCCCAATCGGCCTCTCCTTTGACCTAATTGCTTCTCGGGCTATAAATAGCACCCGACCGAGAGCCACGCGAGAGAAGAAGTCGTATTCCGCCGCCGAGGAGAAGAGAAGCTTGAGGGACACCAACTTGAAGATGAGGGCCGTGCTAGTTGTCTAGGGTTTCCCCGGCCGACGTGGGAACCTTGCATGGAAGACCACGTCGGAGCTCGGAGCGAGGATCAAGATCGAGGGAGGGCCCGGTGGTGATCTTGTTCATGTAATCATTCATGGTGAAGTTTGTAAGTGAATCCGATTTCTAGCGATTAAGTGCTTTCTCGATGATTTTGATTTCTTCTTGGTTTTGCTTCTTCTACGATCTAGTCTATAGCTAGATTACATAGGGTGCTCTTGTAGCCGCGGTGGCTAGAGGTGCATACCGGACCGGCCAAGTGATTTCAACTTGTTCTATCGAACTCGCCCTAAGCTCCCCGCATGAATAGGGATACGTTGTGACGAACGGGGGTCTCGAAAGGCGGATGTTTTCGGAGTCGGATGGGAAGGCCACGATTTAAAGATGCTTTTAATGAGATTCGCTTTGCTATCTTCATCTATCTTGTTTGGAGCTACAACATAAGCATGATCTAGATTCTCTAGATTGGTTATCTCTTGCTTTCTCTTGCTACCTCTTTAGTAGATTAGATTAGATTCGTTTTCTTTATGAGTTAGTAGATTAGATGCAACTTGTCTTCATTAGATAGCTTTACCTTGCTTTACTAGATTGAATCCTTGCGTTGCACATTGTTCCACGGATTCGATACCTTGGGTTCACCACTCGAGGGAAGAAGGGTCCCTTGACTACGACGGGAGACTTGTCCGCTTGCAAGTCACAAACGAACTTTGATACAACTATTAACCGTCAACAAGCCCCTTTTTCTGGCGCCGTTGCCGGGGAACAAGCAATCAAGATCCGATCTAGTATCGCTTATCTTTCAGTCTTTCTTTTGATTTTCTTTTGCATCTCTTATGTTTGATCATCCTCAAAAAGAAAAAAAATTTTCAATCTAATCTAGTTTTGATTAACCCTAGTTCTTATGTTTAGATTTTTGTTTTATCACTAACCCTAACCGGAGATGGTTGGCTACCTCTCCAAGAAACCCAAACTTTTTTGTGGATGATCCGGGAAAACTTTACGAGGCAAAGGTGACGTGCAACACAAGCTCGAAGGACCATCAAAATCTCCAAGGGAATCACCCCCTCCAAGTCAAGACGCCGGAAGGCCGTTCAAGATCAACGAGGATGGAGAAGATGGAGACGGAGAAAGAAGCTCAACACCTAAAGGCTACCAAGGCAAGATCCACATGCGGGGTGTTCATCGTGATGAAGATGTTAGAGACGCAAGTGGGACAACTTGCCGGACAACCGATTGGTGACAAAGAAGAATATCCGAGACAACTCCAAGGTCCCAAGACGGCGAAAGGCTACTCAAACTCATTCGGGAGAGATGAAGGATCACACTAGAGACCATGAAGATCACGACCGAAGGACCGGAGTTCGAGATGCCGAGCCACAAGGAAGATGTTGCATCCGTCAAGACCAAAGGACAAAGCCGACTGTGAAGACCAAAAAAAAATTGACTAAGCCAAAGTGGGTACCCAAGATTGCAACGCCCGCAAAGAGCGTTGATCCGGAGTAATCAAGTGAAGAAGTCTAGCCATGGACTATAAACGAAGCGCTAGGCGGGGAGGCAACCCGTTTCGTCGAGTCAAAAATAAGCTACGGGAGGACAACCCGATTCCGGGTTTTTCAAGTCTTTTTAAATTTAATTCAGTTCTGAATTTTACTACGCAAAACCTTAGACTTAGAATGGTTGAACAATATTAGAGACATAATTCTTGGTTGAATATTTTGCTTGATCATAAACCCTTTACATGAACCATCCTATGTGATTGTTTGCTTCTTTTTCGAGAAACCACAACCAAAAAGAAAAAAATTCAGAACCAAACTCAACCTTTCATCCTCTTTATGATGTTGTTTTTCATGCTAAAAACACACGAGTAGAGCCACGACTTGTATCTAGATGTTATTTAAATTTCAGCACGTGGTAGGACTCGCGTGATCCTAGAATCTTGATTTTTGGTTGGTTCTAAAAATCTTTATCCTTGGTTTCTCTAGGATTAGAATTTTTCTAAGCCTCACTTAATTTTATTTCATTCAAAATCTCTCTCATCTAATCAAAATTAGGACCTAAACCTATGCCCCCATGATCAAGCCGGGAAAAGCTTGCTCTCAACTAATGAAGGCAAACTATCTCGGTGAGACCGAAATCGACGTAAAAACAAAATATTTTCGACTTGCATTTGTTTTTAATGGTTTAAAAACTTCTCTAAAATTATGTTCGAGCTCTTGCATGGCTCTGAAAAATATTTTAAATTTCGAATTAGAGGAGTGCTTAACCTTAAACACACCTTAATGGAGGCAATCTAGTAATCATGCATGCACCATTGGATTCCCTTTCATCAACTTTCACCAATTCCACATGCAAAGGACAAGCATGGTGGGCAGCAAGCATCAACTTTGTAGGAATTTCATGGTGGCATGTGAAGCAAGTGGAGCTAGGGAGCATGGACATGACCCAAAACATGAAGCATCAAGTGGAAGGACCAAGGAGTGGACGAGAGCGTTTGGGCGGTGCAACTCGTGGAGCACGCGGGCGGGGAAAGTTGCGAGAGGTGAAATGATCGTCTTTGGAAGAAAGACGAGGCGGGGAGGAGCACCGAGGCCGGCCTCACCTACATAAGGAGCCCCCGGCTCCCGTTTTCTGCGAGCAAGCTTCCCTCTCCTTCCTTTGTTTGTGTGTTCAAGTTTGTGTGCTCAAAACCTCCGTAGACATAGCCAACCTTCCCAAGCTTGATAGCTCAAAAAAAAAAAAATCCACATCCTTAATCCACCCAAAGTCCGGACTCCGAAATAATATTTGTGTACCTTGTTACCGGGTGAAAACCCCGGATATTTATTTGTGAAGGAGAGTGCTGCAATCATGGAAGAAAACTACAAGCCTTTGCACCAAAGAAGAAGGGATCATCGTCGTCTAAGCCATCATCGACAACCTCTTCGAGGAGGCACTCGGTTTCCGAGTTTCCTTGGAGTATGGAGGAGGACACGGCACCGCCGAGGAGGAACCACACTCTTCTCCTTGGTGGCATGGGGCCACACGAAACTTGTTTATTAGGTTTACCAAACTTCAATAACATATGGAGGAGCCGCCCGTCCAACCTCACCACTTGACACGATCATCCGCTCCACCTCCATATGCTCCGCGGTATTCCGAGGGGTATGTCATCATGACGGAGGAGGAGAAGAAGCTCGCTCGCCTTAAGTAGAGGCTTGTAGCGAACGTCGACATCGACGACCAAGCTCTCCACATATTGGGTTTCACACGGGACACCGGTGCAATTCTCTAACGGAGTGTCGGCAAACACCCACAAGGAATTCGCCTAGGAAATTTTCGTGACCATGGCGCATACCCTTGTTGAAGGAGTGCTTTGAGTCTCTCATTCCGTTGGAAGGAGCCCACAAGCGGAGAAGAAGGAAGACACCGTCGGAAGGGTAACCTTGATCAACGATGCTATTTCTAGCACTTTGATGGGGTAATCTCCTTTCATCCATGGGGTGCATTCGATCTTGAGATGTAATCACACTTTGTTGGATTATCTATCTATCATATTGTGCTGAAAATACTTTAATGCTTAAGGCTAGCAACCATGCCATAAAGGGAGTAGAGCTCCAATGCTTCCTTGGATCCATTCAACACAATCCCCGATAGATCAGATTGGTTTTCATGTTCGAAACGATTGCATGTCTAGTATCGTAGACCCAGGGGCGAGTGTCCCCTATTTTCAAAAAGTGAGCTCCGGAACAAGTATGTGCATGAAGGCACATGGGAAGGCTTTTGGAGTATGATCACGGGAAGAGACCATCAACGAAGAAATACTATCCGGAACCCCATCATCCAAATGTGTCACTTTTGTGCAAATGGATTTTTGGGAGAACAAGAGAGACATAGATAACCAACACGGAGTTGAATTGGATTTACTCGCAGCCAATCAACCCTACTCACCTATGATCAACCGGTGGTGTTGTGAGCAACATCGGATTCGGGGAGATCGGGTTGTTACCTCTCCATGTTGACTATCTCTTTAAAACCGGGTATTACAAGGAACCCAAATCATCTCCTACCCGGGACTTCCCTAGGAATATATGAAGAAAGGAAAATTTATTTGAAGATGAGGGAGGAGGCTTCAAAGTGGCCAAAGTAAATTTGCCCCTTCCGGATTGAAGATTAAGACTTTTCTTGAGGGGAAGAAGATCGGTTAGAGGAAGGACTTCTTGTGCCGGCGAAAAAAAAAAAAAATCATTTATATATATATAATAAAGAAGTTTTTCCACGACCCTAGAAGGAGGTGCACAACAAAATTATGTCCCACCATTGGAAGATACGCTGCAAGGAACATGCAAATTATTGCAGCCATCCTAACCAATGCAAACCAAATGGGTGAAGGAAATGCAAACGTCGCTTATGAGCTTTGACACCTTCACCTAATACCATTAGACAATTCATAGGAGGAGAGGCGCATTCCTATTGCAAGTAAGGGTACAACAACCAAGACTTTCAATATCAACCACCGGCGGAAGATTAGAGAAAGGAGGAGCTTTAGTTATCTTTCCTTTACCCCCTTTTCTTTAATTTTCAGCTTGTATGCACTTATGTTTGCGTAGTATTTTCAGCTTTGCTTTAATTTTCAGTTTTTAGTTTAATTTTCAGTGTGTATCTTAGTTTTTATTTTCATCATGAATAACGTCACCACCAAGTTTTTACCCTTGGTAAAGTTACAAAGTTTGTGCCATGATGATATATGATTATAATTGCCGCTTTGCTTATCTTTGTAATTGGTTTATGCATGTTTGAACTAGTGCTCTCTTAAAAATGCAAATCTGAAATTATCTAAATGCTAGCTCAATCTTCAGCGGAGGTTATGATTAAAATAAAGACCCATAGTGTTTTATGTGCTCTCAAGTTATGAATAGATTAAAGATGTCTTTTATGCTCAAAAATATCGCTAACCTTGTCACAAATATCGCTTGTGTGTTGCTCAACCTATCCAAAGCCTTATATATATTTGAGTGCATAAACCTTAGTGTACAAGATTTATTTTTGAGTGCGTTATTGCAAGCCATGATTTCTCTGGCCCGAGACTAAGAAGCTGGTCATTCCGTTTTTGCGTATCTATCTTTTTGCTAGCCTTTTATCCGTGCATTGTGTATCCCCGCATTGGAGATCTCACAAACTTCGCCGGATATCCACCCTTAAACCAAATATCATCTTTTTGTGATTACCTCCTTGACCACAACCTATCGTTGAGAATGGATCATCAATTCAAGGAAGATCGCAAGACGGTGCCAACGTTGAAGATTTCAAGTATCTCTCCAAGGAAAAATATTCCGGTACCTACCTTATTTTTCGCCTCTTTGCTCGAGGACGAGCAACGTCTAAGCATGGGGGAGGAGGTAGGTACGGTGCAGTTTTAGAGTTCAAAAGGGAGTATTTTAAAAAATATATATATAATGATGAAAGAAAAAATTCGGCGATGTACGTGACTTCCAAGGTGAAGAAAGAAAAAAATATATATATAAGAAAGAAAGAAAGAAAGAAAGAAAGAAAGAAAGAATGAAAAGAATGAGAAATATGAGAAACGAGAAAAAAAATATATATGAGCGTAAAGTGAACTCCCCGGTTCTCTAAGAGTGCATTCAAGGCTTCAAGTTAAAAAGATCCATTCTCATTTTCCAACCATGTGCAATCCGATAACGAGGACTTCTTTTGTGCCTCGGGATCACTCTTTGCCATTTGCACATGTCCACTCATCTAAAAGTGTGTGTATTTTTCTCTTTCCCCTCCTTGATTTAACATTATTTTCCAATGACCTTTTTGACGAGTCTCGGTAAGACCATGAGAAGCTTGTCTTGTTTTGACAACACCTCATTTATAAAATCTTGTTAGGACTAAACTTTCCCAAAGCTCC
Source organism: Cenchrus americanus (assembly GCA_947561735.1). Lineage (NCBI taxonomy): Eukaryota > Viridiplantae > Streptophyta > Magnoliopsida > Poales > Poaceae > Cenchrus > Cenchrus americanus. The sequence goes on along the minus strand of OX387239.1, from coordinate 250,660,711 downwards.
ATATAAAGCCTACCACACATATATATGAGAGGGAAAGGAGTAGAATATATAGGCTTGAGAGACAAGTGAGATGAGAGTTCATGAGCAATATGCAAGGTGATTTAAATTTGTGAACTTGGTTTAGCTCTTTTCTTTATCTCGTTCTTTATTTCAAAAATTACGAGATCTATTTAAATTTTGGGAGCATGTTAATACTTGTGGGATAAGCTTAATAAGAATCTACCCTCCGTAGAGGTGAAGGCTAGTACATTATGGAACTTTAACGAATTAAACTTTTGAGAGCATTATGTTTTTTTTCATGTATGATCAAGTGCAAGGTTTAAACATTGATGGGCAATGATGATATCCATCGAAGGCTTACTCGAGGACGAGCAAGGTTTAAGCATGGGGGAGATGTTGACGGTGAAAATCCGTCAACCTAGCCATGAGTTTACCTTCGGTGTTGGCATAACTTTTGTATCTTATTCATTGGTACTAACCCCCGTGGTATAACAAGTTCACTTGTGCATGTCGGTTTTGGAGTTATGTGTTTACGCAGGGTTTTAACGTTGAAAGCAAGACTTCCGGGATAAGTTCATTAAGCACCTCATGACAAGACCTTGAAGCCCGATACAAGTCAAGCAATGAAGTGAACATGACTCCAAGAGCCCAAGGACCAAGCCCGAGAAGATGATAAACTCCGAGGACTAAACCAGAAAAGTGCTGAATCTTGCAAGACAAGGAGTTGAGTCCAATTCGGAGAGAAACCGACGTCAAGGGCCCACATGCAAAAGGGGAGAACATCTAGAAGACGTGGGAAGCAACACCGGGCGAAGCAGGCCGCGAGGTGGGCCGGGTGGGCCCGGGCCGGCCGGCCCGGGCCGGTCGGCCCCGCCCAATTCGGGGCCCAATCGGCCTCTCCTTTGACCTAATTGCTTCTCGGGCTATAAATAGCACCCCGACCGAGAGCCACGCGAGAGAAGAAGTCGTATTCCGCCGCCGAGGAGAAGAGAAGCTTGAGGGACACCAACTTGAAGATGAGGGCCGTGCTAGTTGTCTAGGGTTTCCACTGGCCGACGTGGGAACCTTGCATGGAAGACCACGTCGGAGCTCGGAGCGAGGATCAAGATCGAGGGAGGGCCCCGGTGGTGATCTTGTTCATGTAATCATTCATGGTGAAGTTTGTAAGTGAATCCGATTTCTAGCGATTAAGTGCTTTCTCGATGATTTTGATTTCTTCTTGGTTTTGCTTCTTCTACGATCTAGTCTATAGCTAGATTACATAGGGTGCTCTTGTAGCCGCGGTGGCTAGAGGTGCATACGGGACCGGCCAAGTGATTTCAACTTGTTCTATCGAACTCGCCCTAAGCTCCCCGCATGAATAGGGATACGTTGTGACGAACGGGGGTCTCGAAAGGCGGATGTTTTCGGAGTCGGATGGGAAGGCCACGATTTAAAGATGCTTTTAATGAGATTCGCTTTGCTATCTTCATCTATCTTGTTTGGAGCTACAACATAAGCATGATCTAGATTCTCTAGATTGGTTATCTCTTGCTTTCTCTTGCTACCTCTTTAGTAGATTAGATTAGATTCGTTTTCTTTATGAGTTAGTAGATTAGATGCAACTTGTCTTCATTAGATAGCTTTACCTTGCTTTACTAGATTGAATCCTTGCGTTGCACATTGTTCCACGGATTCGATACCTTGGGTTCACCACTCGAGGGAAGAAGGGTCCCTTGACTACGACGGGAGACTTGTCCGCTTGCAAGTCACAAACGAACTTTGATACAACTATTAACCGTCAACACGCGCTCACCTACGGGTCCCGGCCCGGTGGGTGGACGTCATCGTCGCCGTCGGTGACTTCCACCACCGCCGCCTGCGGGCCGCCGGCCGCGGCGGGCACCGGTGAAGTTGGTGGAGCGGCGACCGCCACGGCCGTAGTCGCCGCCGTCGCCGACGCCACGGGCCGTGGGTCCACCTCCGTTGTAGGCCGTGTCGGCTCCATAGCCGCCCGCGCCCTAATGCGTCTCCGCAGCCACGGGTAGTGGCTCCATGGTCGTCGCCACCGGACGTGGCCCCGAAGGCCGGCCGCGCGCGCCGCCGCCGCTCGCCGCCGTTCTTGCGCCCATGGCCACCCGCGACGCCCTCGACGAGCGCCGCCTGGTGGGGACGACCGCGTCCGTCCTCAACACCTTGGCCGGCGCAAGAGGGGGCACAGCAGACGCCACCCTGCGAACACGAGAACGAGAAATTCAGGCCACGACCAATCCAAGAACGCGCTCGAGGGGAAGTGACCACTCACCTCAGGGTGGAAAATCCCCTCTTCCTCTTCCTCGGGGGCTCGGCGGACGTCATTGCCGCCGCCGGCACGGCCGCCGCCGCGCCCCCGGCCGTCTCCGCGGCGCGCATCGGCGCCTCCGTGGCGCGCGTCGTCTCTCTTGTTAGTTGCCGGCGGCGGACACTCCTGCGCCCGCCCCAGGCACGCGTCTCCTCCGCCGCCTCCGCGGCCCGGGGCGAGGGGGGCGAGGGCTGCCACCTCTCGGGGGAGCCCGGTCCCCATCGCTTCCTTCCTCCTTTTCCTTGCCTGACGACGAGTACTCCTCCGTCCCAGGCGAGGAAAGCCCCTGCTGCTCGCGCAGCCGGAACTCCTCGCTCCTCCGCTCCCGGCGCTCCCGCCGCCGCATGTTCCGCTCTCTCCTGCGCGCCACCCGCTCCTGCTCTCGCCGTTGTGCTGCACGCGCGTGCGCGCGAGACCGGGGCGTGGGCGGGTCGGACCGCGTGGTGTTCACGGCCCTTATCTGCAAAGGAACGGGCAAGATCTCAAGACACGACAACGCCTCGCGAATCAGCAGGACAAAGGGAAGCGGGGGTCCACTTACCAACGGGCCGACGGGGAGCATGGCGAACACTCGGAGCGTCGTGTCGTCGTTCCGGCTGGTCCAGAGGTCAATGGCGCGCCGCGCTCGGGTGGCCGCGTACTCCCACGGGAAGAGGCCCGGCACCAACTGTGATTGCGCCAGCGCGACGGGGTCCGCGTCCTCGTGCATTTCGAAGATGCGAAGCGGCCTCTCCATCAAGGGGACGATCCGCCGGTGATGGAGGTTCGCGAGTACGCACCCCGCGGTCGGGGTGCCGCCGGCCCGGGTCCTTCAACGCGGTCGGGGAGCGAGTCCGGCCACGTCGGTGCGAAGGCGGTGACACCCCGTGGTGCCGGGAGTCGGCCTTGTCCTTCAGGAACTTACTGGAGTAGGAGAGGAGGCCGGTGCCGTCGTTGCGGAGGTAGAACCACCCCCGCTCCCACTTCGAGTTGTTGGAAGTCATCGTGCTGGGGATGTAGAGCTCCCTGCACTTGTTCTGCAGCCCGATCGTCATACGCGTCGGCGCGCACCGCACGGCGGGTCTTCGGCTCCGGCGTGGTCGGCGTGTGCGGCTCCGCGCGGAAGAGGTGTACCCGAGAGATCCCGGTTGACGGGAATCCCCGGGGAAACCCTCGCACACGCCGACAAATGTGAAGTTGTGCAACTCCATGCTGTAATGGTAGCACGGCGCTCGCATGAAGCGACTCGCCGGTGCCGCGAATCCCCGCTCGTGGAAGCGGATGAAACGACGACGTGCCGAACCGCGGGTTGGGCTCCCGCTCGTTCGTGTGCGGCACAATCCACGCCGCAGGGCGTCCATCCTCGTTCGCCGCAAGCTGGCCGGCGGTCACCAGCTCGCTCAAGGAAAGCTGTGTCGCCGTCGAGCGCGGCCACGGCAGCGGGTCGATGATGGAGATGGGCTGGGGAGGAGCCATGCGAGTTGGCGAAGGGACGAAAAGCGTGAAGCAAGAGTGACGCGCCGGCGCGAAAGCAAGAACAGCTCGGGGGCGGAAACACAAGAGGCAAGGGCGGCGAACACTAAGTGTGAAGGTAAAAATCCGCTTCGCTTCCCCCATTGGGTTTATAGCCCCACGGGGCGTGCTCTCCGGAGCGCATGCCCCGCACGCATTAACTGCAGGTAGAAATTTCTCTCGCTGACGAGCGGGACCCACCACGACCGCGGTGGCCGCACGCCTGCATGCACGCTATCATTACGACGCGGTAACCGAACGGCCGCGGCAGGCGGTCACGTCCACCTGCCCACGCCGCCAACTACGTGCACGGCCGCGGCGCCTGAAAAGGCGCGCCCGCAGCGCCTAACTGCAGCCGCGACTGCGGGCATTAAATGGCCCGGTCCCTTACCAAGTAAGGAAGACCCTCGAGCGTCCCGAGCTCCAGGCTCAGACAAAACCGACCCTCGAAGGGTGAGATTACCGACCAGTGGCCTCGAAGCCTGCTCAAAGTAAACAGGCGCCACAGGTGCCCTCAATCTATGAAAATTACTGATCAGCGGTTCGAGGGCCGGCACAGCTGAGAACCCTCGAAACCTGCAGATGCGAAAAGACGGGAGCACTCAGCTGCTACCCCGCACGGCCCTACTGATCAGGGGTTTGAAACCTGACCCTCGAAGGGTTCGAACAGGTGCCCCAGATCACCAGAGTCAGGGCGACGAGGGCGCGCGCATTCGAGCCTTTCCTCGAGCCCGCCGGCTCGAGGGTGCCCCACATGTCGTGTTCGAGAGCCAGCGAGGGCAGCTAGCCGGGGGGATCCCACCGAGGGAGAGCTTCTGCGCCCTCGGTCCCTAGCGAATGGGACCGAGCCACACCTAGCAAACCCGCGCAAGCGCTTTAATGGACGAGTCTCCGGACCACGAGCCTACCCTTATCGAACGGGGCATGGACGTCCACTTGAACCACCCGCTAACAGCTCGACGAGGAATTCGCAATCCGCGACCCGATCAATGGGGGTTGCGGAGACCTCACCCTCTGTCCCGCGGAGGGACGGAGAGGGCGCGTTTAAAACAAGACGAAGAGCTCGCCCCGATCGCCTCGAATGGGCCCAGGCTCGGGGGCTCGACGCACGGCTTACCTCCTGGGGTGCACCAAACGCGAAATGTACCAGTCGCGTGTGCATCACCGAAGCCGGCTGAAACATCGCCGATGCCGGTAGAGACATGTACCACACCCGCTGATAAATTTCCGCGAGAAAACCCCTGCAGGAGCGCTCACGCTCCTGCAGGGCTTCAGGAGCTAGACCCGCAGGTCCGCTGACGCGGCCCCACGGAAAGGCATTTGCAACCGGGAGGGAAGAGTGTCCTATCAGTAGGCTCCAGCATCTGCGGGAACCTGACCGGAACACCCGCAGATGCTCGGGGGCTACTGTCGGGGACAACCATGAGGGTCCCCTAAAAAACCGGGGGGAATCCTGCTTAAAACCTGCAAAAAACGAAAAACACAAAACCAACTTCGGGCCTAACGCAAAATACACACAACACGATCCACACCGCGGTGGCCCCCGCGGCCCACCGAAGCGGCCCAACAGAGCACCCCCTCGAGTGAGGTCCGCCTCGCTCGAGGGCTCACGCCGCCCTCGAATGAGGTCCGCCTCGCTCGAGGGCTCACGCCGCCCTCGAGCAGGATCCGCCTTGCTCGAGGTTCCCTCACGAGCGCACCTGCTCCCGCACGCGTGTACGGGCATTTAATGCTCTGACACAGCAGAGCCGCGCCACTACGCGCCTGGGAATCACGCCCCTACGCTGTTTCGCCAACTCCCTAGGGGGAGCCCACACCCACCACTGTGGGGAACTGTGCAACGAGGCCGGTGTCAGATCCGTGACACTGTGCCGCCCACTCTTGTACGGCTAACGCGTCGCGCCCTCGAAGGGGGACCGGCCGCACCCTCGAGCCCTCTTCTCGTGACTCCGCAGGGTCAAACCATGACGTCAGGCCGGCGGGAGCGCCATCCCCATCGGCTGTCAGTGCCGTGTGGCCATCCCCACCCCCTCGCCGCGCCACGCCGCGCACTGCTACAGCTGCTCCGACGCTATTGAGCACGCGGGGACGGGACGCCGCCACGCCTACTACTGCACCTCGTATGGATTGTTGTTAACAGCTCCCTCAAGCCCGCCTGAAGACGCTCCGGTCAACCACCACACCTCCACCCTCGAAGTCGCCCCTGTTCAAGCACAGGAAACGCCACGACGCCGTGACTGGAGCAAGATTCGCCAGGACGGCCGTCAACTCCGCGGCATTGTACGCCATGCCGCCACACGTAGCGAAATAGTGCGGCATACCTGTAAATCGCCCTCTCCTTGACCTATAAAAGGGAGGTGACCCCCCCCCCCCCCCCCCCGCCGGGGGCATAAGGAAACGGTAGTGGTCAATCTTACGCTCTCCATTTTCCCCACGATATTGGCACTCGCCTCAATCACATCCCTTGGGACTTGGAGGCTACGCCTTCTCTCCCGCCTCACTTGTAGGCACCCCTCTACAGGCACCCGGTGCGAAGCAATACGGTGCCTCGAGCACACTCTCGTCGGACGTACGGCCCGGCGGGAACCAGGATAAACCAAGTGTCCTTAGTTGCTTAGCACCGACCATCGAGAGGCAGATCTCAGCGCTCATTACTAGTTAGTGTTGGGACTACTTTCCGCACCGACAAGCGGGGCATTAGGGAATCCCTCGAAGGCGAGCCACGCCGCCGCCGTATTCCTTCTCGGTCGTCCGTGCCGTCACGCACCGCCCGGACCTGGGAGCGAGAGAGAGGACATCGATGTCTGCCCGATCTGTGCATACAAGAGGTGCTGCCGCGGGAGTGGCGGCGGTGGAGAATGAGAGCAGGTGGGGAGAGCGTATCGTTAGGGGCGCCGAGGAGCGCTCGCCAGCGCCACCCCTGCTCGTCGCTCCGGGGCCGCCTCGGCCGGATCCGCACCTCCGAGAGGGTGGGGCTGCGGGAGCGGCGGTGATGGAGAAGGAGAGCAGGTGGGGAGAGGGTGGCGGCGGGGACACTAGGGGGGGAGCCGAGAGGGCGGCGGGGGAGTGAACCGGTTAGGGTTTGGGGGTGGGCGTGTGTTTGTGGGGGGGGGGGGGGTATTAGGGCGGGGGTGGGGGTGGTGGGAGGGGGGTGGTCGCAAAATGCCTCGGGGGTGTTTGAAAAAAAAGCAATTTTCTCTTCTTCGTGTAAAAATAACGTTTAGTTTGTGGGTCTGTGTGCAAAATATATGAACATGGTTGTTCTACCACTGGACTCGCTAGACCGTTTCACGATTTCTATAAATCGGAGGGCGTTTTTGCAAAAGAGGCAAACACAAGGCTGCACGCCACGTACCCCTTGGACCGCTCCGGTGCGAGCAAAGTCGAGTAGACTTTAAGAAATCCGATTAGTTTGGTGAATTTATCATCTCATCTTATAGTTTAACAATACTTTCATGAAATCTACTAATAGTTCATACCACATAATCAATAATAATTTGATTAATCAGTAATCACTACCTAGAAGTTTAATATGCCAAGTCGAAAATATAAAGTTTGCAAGGGGTTTTAGTGAATTCTTTAAATTTGATACTTCATAAAAAATAATAAAACTGATTTATACTTAATTGTTATAAAGATTGACTGAACATAAAATTTGGCTAATCAATACTAAGGATTAATTATTATAAAATTTGGAGTAATTAGCAAGATGATTACATGGTCTAAACTGCTTTTATATATACTAACTCATAGTTAAACTAAGGTGAGGATGATAGGTGCATCATTTTATATAGTTAAGGGGTTGATTTGCACCAAACCAAATATGAGGAATGAATGTCACACTTTTGCAATATTTAAGGAATGAAAAATACACTTTTCCATGAAAAAAGTCTAATCTATATAATGTATATAAATGTGCTCTTCGTAACTCTATTTCTCTCAACATTAAACATATTCTTGTCATAACCCATCACACTTCATGTCACCATCCGTTGGAGCATCTACGTCACAAAATTTCCACAACAAAAATACATATAAGATTAATCATTATATTTAAAATCAATTCTTTCTCAAGAAAATGAACATGTATAATGTTGTCTAAAAAGAATATTGTCACGCAATCATCTTGGTGTTTCTATATCACATGTCATTTTAAATTTTGTTTTAAAAGTTCCCGACTTAGTAATAAGCTTATGCGCACAGATGGAATCTTGCAACTTGAAATGTACGAATAAAACCATCTAATGATGACGGCGGCGAAATCGCGCCCGTCCTCGCCGAAAAGGATCGCGAGTTCGGCAGGCGGATCCATCGACCCGTCGGTCCACAAGGCGTGTGCCGCCCCCTTTTCCACGTGTTGCTCAAGGAATAGGGGCGCCGGTGGTGTACCGCCCGCCCGGACCGGCAGGCGGCAGCTAGCGTTCACATGCCGGAAGCACGGAGGCGTACGTGTGCGTGGCATGGGCGGGCAACACGCGAAAGCAAAGGTTAACACGAATTTGTATTTTAAAAATTGGGGTTAACACGAATGAGTATTATATCGCCAAAATGATCGAAGGAGAGGCTAGAATACACTATCACGCCAATTATCAACACAATTGGTCACGAGTATATTATACTGTATTTTAGTACAACACACGGGCGCCAAGTTTTTCATTCCAAATAAATAAATCCAAGAGCCCCGTGTCTCATCTCCCCTCTCTCCTTCTGTCTCTCTCTAAAGCGGCGAAGACTTGCAAGTTCAACGCTTCTCTCCCTCTCAGTCCAGTCCCCCAACCCTCCTCCTCCATCCCATTGCAACTCTTGACTAGCTCGCCTCCTGGTCCAGCAGACGGATCGCCACGCCATGTCTGCTGGAGCAGGAGCGGAGGGTCATGGCCGTGGGGGGCTCTATGAGGATCCTGCCGCCTTCGATCACTTCACCGCCACCTTCGATCACGACGAGTTCTTCTTCCAGAGATCGCCGTACGCCGGGGAAGAAGAAGGCGTCGGCGGCGGCGGCGGGCTGCTGATGACGACGCCGTACTCGAGCATCACGGACTACCTGCAGGGCTTCCTGGACCCCGCGGGGGCGGGGCTCGCTGCGCACCTCGACGCGCCGTGCCGGTTGGGCGACGCCGCCGCCGCCGTGAAGCAGGAAATGGAGGTGCTGCGGCTGATCCGCCATGACGGCCCGGCGGCCGGCGCGCCGGTCACGCCCAACTCCTCGTTGGCGCTGTCGTCGTCCAGCTGCGAGGCAGGTGGTGCTGACGAGGAGACGCAGCGCCGGTGCAAGAATATGCTGGAGGGAGAAGAAGAGGAACAGGAGATCGATGCCGAGGGATCTGCCGCCGACGATCGGAACTGCAAGTAAGTCTAGAACTATTCTGGTGCAAAACCAAAACTGTCTGCACGATCTTCTTGTTGAATGTTGATCATGCATATAACTGTCGCAGTTAATTTATCAGAACATCGTAGGAATTGAACGAGCAAAGAAATTTCTCGTTTCAAGTGGAACAAGCAAGATCTCTCTCTTCTTCTTTTTTAATTTTATCTGAGCAAATAAAAAGATCCTCCTGTGTATACTGTACCGGCCGGTGTGAACATACAAGGGCTTAGGGTTAATTTGCTACCTAACTTGACCGACAAATTTTGTCTAAAAAAAAACTTGACCGACAAACAAGCTAGGCTCACTCTCACTATATTCAATTCAACTATATTAAAAAAAATACATGATTAGCTTATAGTTATTAAACTGCACATGCCCACTGGTTAAATGTACAAAACATCCTATTTTTATTAGCATGGTATTCAAAATCAAGCTCTGTCCGGTGGTTTGTCACACGATGTAATGATGTATCATGTGCACCATCTATAGCTGCAAAACTGATCGTCCACAGTTTATAAAACCGCTTTTCCATCTGAATCTTAATTAGCTCATCTTTTTGTAATATATATAATCGGCACATTTTCTTTTAAATATAATTAGCAGCTCTTCTACCTTGTTCGTTAAAAAAATCGTGAATCTTATTATTAGCTATATAATTCGGCTAAGTATTTTTGGACAGAGCATGTGTCCTTCTGGAATACCAATTCTGACGACTTTGCAGACAGCACGTACTAGCTCATCAGTGATCATCGGTGATTCAGGACCCCAGTACCCGCACACAACGATCGGAATCCTTTATACTGCAGATGGGAGTGTGTAATCTGTCCTTGATGCATGTACTTATATATGATTAGTTCCTTCGTCAGGAGTAGGAGCAAAGCTGCGGAGAAGAAGGCGAGGGGCGAGAAGAAGCCGCGGGAGCCACGCGTGGCGTTCATGACGAGGAGCGAGGTCGATCACCTCGAGGACGGCTACCGGTGGCGCAAGTACGGCCAGAAGGCCGTCAAGAACAGCTCGTACCCGAGGAGCTACTACCGGTGCACGGCCGCGCGGTGCGGGGTGAAGAAGCGGGTGGAGCGCTCGCACCAGGACCCCTCCATGGTCGTCACCACCTACGAGGGCCAGCATACGCACCCGAGCCCCGCGAGCCTCCTCATCAGGGGCGTCGTCGGCGCCGGCGCCTACGCGGCGGCGCCTCCGTCGCAGCTTGGGCTTGGCTTCTGCCACGACCTGCGCGCGATGATCGACCCCGGCAGCTTGCTGCTGCCTCCTGCCGGGTTGCCCTCGCCGGCGCCGGGGCTTCTCCAGGAGAACCTGAACCGCCGCCCAGCCCGCCCTTCGCATCTGGCGCCTGCGTACGGCGGCGGCGTGCTGGACTACTTCATTCCGTCCGCGATGGGCGATGGGCATGCATGAGCGTTGCTCGCTCGTTTTCCAGGCCGGCGTATATATTTGCCACTTCAGTTAAATGTTACTACTTACAGTACTAATTAGTTACTGAAATGAAGTGTTCTTCATTCTTTAATTTTGAGGTGATGAGGCTCGGTCCCCATTTGCTGTTTCATCTCTGTCGTTCGAGGGAGACACAAACTTTTTGATTTTTAGCTAATAGGGAGACAAACTTGAATGAAGTGCTTCACAAGCTTTTTTTTGTTTTGTTTTTTGTTTCTTTGTCTTTGCCGTTTGGTCTTTGGCGAGCCATTTAGGCCATTGTTACTGAAGTTTCATGAACGTCATATAAAATGTTTAAAACATAAAAATGTTGAAACTAGAATGAAACATCTTCCCTCAATGCATAATTATATTTATGTGCAGAGCCTTCAGATCAAATCACTGTAGCCGTTAAATCAAGCACTGTAGCACTCAAAAAGTAGTAGTAAAAAAATTCCGCCGTAACATCAAGTCATGTTGCGTGCAACCTGAAGAAGAATTCCGCAATATTCGAAAACAACATCCGCAACATTCGAAAACAACATATGCAACATAAAAAATCAACATTTGCAACATTGAGAATCAAACGTTGTGGTGAGGAGAATCAACATTCGTAACATTGAAACATCTAGATCTAATTTTGCAACATTCGCACGAATCACTTGCAACATCCTGATGAAACATGCGAAACACGTGGGACACACGCTTGCAACATGTGCCAAAACTTGCTTACTGCCCGCCATGGATGCCGCTCGGAGCTCCTCTAGCGGCCGGCGCAGGGAGCGACAGGTCGGGTTAGGCCACCCGCCGACGAGCTCTGTTAGGGGGCATTGAGAGCGGGGGCCCCGCTGTCTGGTCGCGGAGGTGCGCCGGCTCGACACCTATGCATGCGGAAGGGCGCACAGCCGGGCGCAGCTCAACCGTCCCCTGCCGCGAGGGAGCGGCAGCGCAGGACGACGACCGCCGGTGAGGATGGCGTGCGACCGCCCACCAGTGCCCGACTGCTAACAAGGGCCCGGATTAGCCCCCCTTTAACGGTGAGATAATCACTCTCAAGATGGAGTCATCAGACACCATTGACAATGTGAAGGCCAAGATCCAACGTAGGGAGGAGTGCAGATCCCTGTTATGACCTTCCCTGGCAAGACGCCTTGTCTCCGACCAGTGGGAAGCTTCCTCGACAAGTTCCCAACTGAGGGGAGGCTTCTCCGACAAGTCTCCACCTCACACGACAAGTCTCCGCCTCGCACGAGGAGTCTCCGTCCCGCACGAGGAGTTTCCACCTCGCCTCTGACAACCTGCTTGTTCACACGAGTAGTGTTCGCACCCTAAATTGGCACGTCTTGTCTAACCGGTCAGACTGGTGTGGTCAAAGACCATAAAATACAATTTGGACTTCACCATTGGATAGGTCTCGTCGAGTAGATTAAGATTCATATGTGGAACGTCCAAATCGGAGTCCGGATGAGGGACATATGACCTATACATGATCTGCACTGCATGTGCACCGGTATGACCAGTGTCCCGGACCGGTCTAACCGGTGCTTCCCTATCCGAACCAAAATGAGGAGTCCTCATAGATTTAGGCTTGTAAAAGGATTTTCAGGCCTAGTACCTTATCCATTGGTACTAACCCCCTTGGTATAACAAGTTCATTCGTGCATGTCAGTTAAGGATACCAGTGACCCTCATAACGTTAAGGATAAACTAGACCGAGAGGCCCTAGAGGGAATTTTGGGTTCTTTCAGGTGGCTTATTAACCTATGGTTTATTTTGATAACTTCCAGCACATTTACTTTATATCAGACTTACTTTCTTGCACAACCAAACTAGATGAGCCACGTGTTTTATAAGTGTGTTGTGCCGCATCACGGGAATTGCGAGGGTTGATGGAGTGATCCATTCCACGGATCCCATCTTCGCGTCTGGTTATGAGTTGTGTTGTCACCATGTGTTTCATACGTGAGCATTCCGCATGTCGAATATGCGAGGCAAGGATACACTCCATTCAAACGGAGGGTGTCCGAGGTTGGACGCTGTCCATGCAGCGGCTTAATGCATGGATGTCGTTTCTATAGTGAATGGTAGTGTATGTGGACACTTCCGCGACGTGCTGGCACAGAAGGTTCTTTTTCTGCAGGTACATAACAGCGCTTTGTTAGTCGCTAAGTGAGTACTGAGTAGCTCTCGACTAGATATTATAGGGAGAGACGAATAAAAGCCTTGCCACCGGCACTAACTTCGATTTTTGGCTTGATCGCCATGTGAGGTCTAATAGGATGTCTTGCATGCATATTAAAAATCGAAACAAACTAAAAGATGGACCCAAATCAGAACTTGTATGCTTGCTAAGGAAGTTTTGCTAGTATGTGCTTTCTAATTCACTAGAATACCTCTCTTGCATAGGTCTTGTGCTGCCCAAATTTTGTAAAAGTTTGTTCGTCTTGCTTTTGCACCATGTTCTAGGAGTAATTAGAAGAGATGTTCGAAACCAAAGTTGCTCCACATCTAATCTAGTTTTTACTCGTAAAAATTCTTGATCGCAGCTCCTTTCAACCTTGAGTTGCACCTTTCTAAGCGACCCTAGGTCTTGCTGTTTTTCCGAAAATCAATCCAAACCTTGCTTAGTTGAGCAACCTTCCTAACCTTCTAAGCTCAACCTTTGAGTACCAAAAATGTGTCTCTTAACCTTGTTGGGTTACTACCCAAAAGTGGGGAATTTTTGGAGCTCTGGTTTTAAGTTATGAATTTTTGTTCACAACTGCCAGAACTTTATGTCATCATGTATGTATACTCGCTTCGAGTTCTAACGTACAACTGTGCCTTTGTACACATGACTACCCAGCATTGCCCAGCATGATAAAAGAATTTTTCTGATCTACCATGTCAATTGGGTGATGTCTTGAATTTAGAGTTCGATCGTCAGTGGTGATTTTCCCCTGTCTGCATGTATTCCTTCCACCTCATGGTGTTTTTACATGATGGAGCACTAAGTTTTATTCCTTATTGTCTTTATTGATAATTTTTTGTAATCACATCCTTGTCTGGATTACCTTGATCTTTCAATCATGAACTTATTCTTCTTGGTCTTGCTCACAACCTTTAAAAAAATGTGTCACGTTGGGTCATGCATTGCATAGCATTTGCATTTAAGAACCTTGGGTGAGCTAACGAGCATACGCATGGCAGATTTCAATATCTCCTCTATCCTTTATGTTGGTGATGTTGTTGTCCCATAACCAAAGGTGTCGCGACGAAATCTAGGGCATCATATGTGCTGCAGCCATACGATGGCTACTAGGGGCGCGTTAGGTATCTTGGCTGTGAAGATTCGACTCGCCATGCATACTCCTTCTCAACCGATGGTTGCCACCTCAATCGCTAACTCATTTGGTGGGTAACCGAGTCGTACTAACTTGCATCATGAGCACCATACCGCATGGGCATGTGCATCATGTCTTCACAAGCATGTGCATCACACCAATTTTTAAAATCATTGCACCGCAATGTAATGAGTCATCAACACCCAAATTCACAAGTTAATTAAAGTGTGAGCAAGATTGTTCTGAAGTTCCTACACTAAATTATCTTATGTACAAAGGAATTATGGAAATCTTTACTAGCCTTCCTTCTCTTCATAAAAGTCTGTTTTGATGACCACTATCGACTTGGTCTCTTGCCGCCAATCTCGACGTCTCTTAGCATCGACTCCTTTCCACCAGCTGAGTGGAAGAAGTATAAGTAGAGTTTCCTGGAGCAGTCAAGGTTCTCGAAAAGTCAATGTTGGAAAGTCATCCATCGCTTATCCGTCCATGATCCGTGATCATACCCTCCCAAATCCTCGGAGTCGAGCAAGGAAGCAAACCAGGATCGGTGGAAGCTTTTGCTAAGGTTCTCTTAGTTGCAACCACGAGTTTAGAATGTTGATACCCTGAGCTCTTCTCGTTCTTTTCCCCATCACGGGTAATTCTTCGGACCGTTGGACCCATCCTTTTCAGTGCCACGACCGTAGGACGCCATGACGCCGCTCTGCCATCTTCTTCCGCAGTCGCGCTCACGTCGTCGAGACCTCATAGGCTGACCATTGTCGAACCCCGTGTTGCCACCACCGGATACATCGGTTGGTTTAGATGACCGTTGCAGCCTCGCTGCGGCCATAAAAAGGGAAGCCCTTTGCCCAGTACCGCCGACAACAAGCATCGCATCCGTCCGAGCTCGACATCACCATCGCTCTTGTTCTCCCTCCAGCTAGTCTTGGCCACCCTGCCACTAGCCCATCTCTCCCATCTGTTCCATTCCTCGCCGAGCAAGCTATTCTTCCGTCTTCGTCCACGACATCAAGAAGAAGCTCGAAAGTAGGCCAGAAGAAGGACTTGAGCCACGCTGACACCCATGACTCAGTTCTTGGAAGGGTTCGAGTCGCTTCGCTGAACGCTGGTAGGGATGTATCTCTGTATCGCAAGCGGAATCTGTCTAGTATTAGCTGTTCATGTGCACATTCATCGCCCCGCTCCCTCATGAACGGAGATGAGGTAGAAAGAATGCACCTTGTACCTTTTGTTCCATCTGAATTCTTGATATCGGGTAGTGTAGCGGAGATGACTTTCTCCCTTTATAACCCTTGTCAAGATGGAAGGAATCACTCTAGTCTTATTATCGAATCTCGGGACGAGATTCTTCTTAAGGGGGGTAGGCTGTGACGCCCCAAGTTTTTAATTAGTGTCATTAACGCTAATGGCCGAATCAGCCAAGTCAAACCGGCTGACACTGGTCAAACACTAGGTCAACCTGGGTCATCACCTCGAAAACCGAGCCGACAACCCCTAGTGACCCCCTTGACCAAGTCAACACACACTTGTGGTCAACCCTCGGTCAAAGGCACGGTCAAACCCCACTGAAACCCTAATGTCGATGAACGTCCTCTAGAACTTTTGCCGTGTTCTCCAAATTTTACCTAAACACTTCAAAATCTACCAATATGAAAGTTGTCCAGTTTTTCGAGGGACACAACTTTCATGTAGGATGGCATTTCAAATTTTGAGTGGAAACGGTGAAAAACTTGGTCAACTGCCAGCAGCTCCTGTTCACTGAAACTGAGTGGCATTCAAAGTTTGGCTGCACTTTGTAAAAGTTGTAGAGGGTAGTGAGATCTACAACTTTGCTATTCACCTCTTTGTGCACTTCCATTCAAAATTTTGGAGTTTTTCCATTTCAAACAGTGCCAGTTGAATTAACTTTGTCACCGCGCCGTGACGTCGCACCGGCCGAGCGCCGGGCGCGCCCGCGTCGCGCCATACCACCGCCCCGCGCCCCCGGGCGCACCGTGCTGCCCGAGGCCACGCGCCCCGAGGCCGGGATTACTCCAAGGCAGCTCATAGTCCGTGCACGCCACGCGCCACGTCGCTATTCGCGCGCGCGCTCCTCCTCGCCCGTGCCGCCCGCCGGCACGCCGCTAACCCCCACCCGCCGCCCATTGCTTCAAGGCTAAGCTTCCGCGCCCGCATGCCGGCTCGCCTATTTAAGGCCGCCAAGCCGCCTCGCGAGCGCCCACACCCGGCCGGCTCCACGAGCTCCGCCGAGCCGCCATGCACGTCGCCCGGGCGAGCTCCTCGTTCTTGCTCGCTCCTCGGCCGCATGACCTTCCCAACGCCTTGCCTAGGTCCCATCGAAGCTCGCAGCCTCCTCGTGTTGCCCCGCAGCTGCCGAGCTTCACCGGCATCGGCCGCCGCGGCCGGCGCCGCCCGCAACCGCCGCACACCGTCGCCGCCGGCCTCCCCCGACCGCCAACTCCGCTCAAATCGACCTTAGGTGAGCCCTAGCCCCTCCCTCGCCCACTTCCCAACCGAGCCCCGGTGGGACCTCGTCGGAATTCCGGTGGAACCACCGCCGTCCATGGCCGGGGACCCAATTACTTAGCCCCCTTTCTTTCCAGGGTCTTAAGTGCAAAGCAAGGGCATATGTGTGAATCCTAAAAAAGTTTCTAGGGGCCTAGCCGAAAACTCGAATCTTAAATAGTAAAGCCTCGTTTGCTTGATTCTTGTAAAAGCTCTAGAAAATAGTAGAAAAATCGAAAAAAATACAAACTCAATTTTGTTAGACTCATGGTGAAGAGCACTACAACTTTTTAAAACTTGTCTAGGTTGTTTCCTGATTTTTTGGAATGAAAAATAGAAAAGTGAAAAACCTAGATCTGTGATATCTCAAAATCCATAAGTCCTCTATAGCTAATTTTTGGATATGGTGTGTATTTTGTTATTTCTAGCTCATGTACCAAAATTTGCACAAAGTTATGTTGTAAATCTTTTTATATGAATTATTTCCCATTTATGCGGATTCTGTCTAGATAATTTTTGTAGCTAAAAATATTTATATTTTTGTGACCAACTTCTGTGTGTGGTCTCACTATGCCAAGATACACCTCTGATGAATTAATCACAATTTTAGAATGAGCATAAATATTTAATATTAATATATGCTTAATTTTCTTTGTAAAATAATAATGCAAGATCAGTGGTAGTTTCGGGTGTGCTTGCTGCTTTCCTAGAATGGTTTTGGACCAGAGAACATTTGTGAGGAAGTTTGGAGCAATTGGATGCTTATTTGTTTTTGTATGCATTTATCTTGCTTAAGTGACTAGCTTTTGTTATTTTTGGTATAATTAATTCTCTAGCTTTTCCAAGTATGCATGTGTGTTCGGTGGCTTAATATATGTACCTTGGTGCTAAGAAATCCTTCCACTGAATTTTATTAATTTATTGTTTGAATTAAAGCTTTGATGGCAATTAAAGCTTTAATCTTAAGTTAATTAGGAAAATGTCCTCTTTATCCTTGTGACCCCTTTGTAAATGGTTGCATGGCTTATTTAAGACCTAAAGGTGCACCCTCTTGCTGTTTAAGGATTTAAATGGAATTAATTACATTCATGTGCACCCCTTTGCTATTGAAAAGTGGAATAATAAATCCTCTTATGAAATAACAATTATAAAAGAAAACATTAATTAAGTGTTTATTAAAAGAATAAACCCGGGCCTATAATAACCTTATTGGAAAAGGAATTAATTATTAATTATTGTTAAGGTGAATGAGGCCAACAAGAGTTGGATAAGATAGGAGTATATAATCTATCACATCACTCGAACCCCCGCATTGCATTCCGTGTATACCTTCCCCGACGGTGACTACTCGCTCGTCTTCGGAAGCCGAGGAAGGAGGAGCCGAAGCGGAACCGCAATACGTGGAGGTGATCGAAGACACCGAGGGTACTCCGGCTAACACCGCCGACGAAGGAAAGCCCCGGTGCAATTAACCCAGTATTTCAAAATTGTTATGCAACTATCTATGAATGATTATGCATTTACGTTCAAGAGTTGATATGGAACCCTAGATGCATGACCCCTAAGTACCTTGACCTTTACTAGTATGATAGGTCGATAGCTGCTATGCTATAGGACCGTTACAAGACGAGTGATGCTTGTCACTCGCGAGGATAGGTTTTACGTTGGAACCATAAGATCTCCTTAAATGGATTACTCATGTGGTAAGAGCATGGTATGTGGGCTCCGGTCCAATGGCTTTCGTGGGTTAAGTGTTTGAACGTACTAAGCACTTGTCGGGAATGGGACCGATACGCCTAGTACCTTAATGAGACGGTGAGGGATTTCACTGTCACTACTCTTGGGATGCGTCTCACGGCTAGCTACCGGTGGTGCATGTGTGAGTCCGGGTACCTCGTGGGGTATGCCGGATAACCGATACCAAAGATCGTGGCCTTTTATCCCGACCCGCGGATTTTCGGGAACCGCTTGGTGGTTGTCCTCGCGGGGGCATCCCACCATGTGTTTAGGTCTACCTTGCAAGGTTATAAACCAATCGATTGTCGGCCTCTCACCGTTATCCGAGACTACTTACTCCACCGGCCATGAGATCCCTAATGATGGAAGTTGATGAATATTATGCTTGACTAATTGTATTGCACAACTTTGTTTGAAATAGATGGCTAATTTAGAAAAGAATAAATCAACTAGAACTTGTGCTAAAATCTTGAAAATAAGGACCTACTCTTTGTTACTTTTCAGCAAAAGAAACCCGGTGGTCAAAAAGCCTCTCATGTCTAGAGTTGGTGAAGTAGTTATCACCGACGGGTAAGACTTGCTGATTATTAGTGTACTCGGCCTTGCTATAACCTTTGTTGCTCCGGGTAGTGCCTTTGGTGATGTGTGGCCCGGAGAGATCCCGTCCGGCCGGGAGCCGGAGTGGGTGGAGGATGACGAATGAAGGCATCATGCCCGGCCTCCCGTGGTGTTTCCGCTTTCCACTTAGTTTAATTCCACTGTTTTAAAAACTCTGAACTACGTTGTCATGTCAAATACTTCGGTTTGTAATAACTGAACCCTTCGGGGTAAATTTCGGATGTTAATCATGTTGAATCTCTGGAGTCACCTTCGCGTGAGTTTTAATGCATATATGTCGATCCTTGTTGCTAAATAAGTGATTTACCGAGCATTAACCCGGCGACTAACGACAGGATGATACTTTATTATCGTTTAATGACCAAAGTGGATTGGTTTAGGCGATAGTACGGTATTTTCCTAGGCGGATTGTCACGATCAAATAAAGATAAACCTAGCACTTGTGAGTCTTTAAAGCCGATCCGTAAGAATCGGCAAGAAGAAGTTATATTTACTTTTGATGCAGCCAAGTATGATAGGATTTTTGGTAAGTAATTGAAAGCCGAGAAAATTAAAATAACCCATATTATACCCCCACTAGAAGAATTGAAGAGACATGCTTACTCGTAAATTTCATAATTCTTTTTCTTATGCAACTAATGATTGCAATGTATTTCATCGGCAAGTGCAATCGGCTATTAATGAAGGTCGTTTGACTTTTCATGCTATGCAAGTTGATCATAATCCCTTTCCGATGAATACTCTTGAGTTACAACAATCAAAAAGTGCTAATTCAGCCGGATCAAGCCAAAAAAGCTCAAGGAAAGAATGTAATCATTAGTGAGTAAAGGTCTGAAATAAAGGTGCAGGACAAGCTACTGGAGGATACCCCTAAAGTTGCGGTGAAGGCTTCAACATTCGGGGGGGGGGGGGGGGCAAGGCAAGACAAACAAGACCGTCGGCACGTCGATCGGTCGACCGGTGTCCCGCACCGGTCCGATCGGTGCCCGCAGATGTCCGAAGCTCAAGAAAAAGGTGAAGTCGAGCTTTGAGGAGTGTTTGGCCGAGTACAAGAAGAAAGGAGCAAGCCAAAAGCAAGTGAGTTGACCAAATAAAGGAAAAAATTCGAAAATTTCACCAAAAATCAAAGTATACCTTGTTCTTGCAAATCTCAAGAAAATTATGTTGCCTCACCTTATTCATATGTTGGACAGACCTCAACATGGTCCAGGTCTTATCCTTGCTATTATTCACCTTTGGATTATGCTAATTTACATATGCCCTCAAATATGATTCAATATATATCCACCTACATATGTAAATCATGGTTCAATGCAAAGACCATTTGTTATTGACAATAGTCGGTCGGAAGTGCATGATTAACTCTAAAGGAGGTCACGAGGGACGGCAATGAATCAAAATGCTCACAACCGAGGTGGTGTCCCTCAAGCTTAACTCATACACAAAAAAGGAGATTGATACGGATGCGGAAGCAAGGATCAATGGAGCAACGAGCATCCGTGATACCGACAAGGTCAACAGGCAACAAAGTAGGTATGGAGGCCGAAACAAGTTGTTCCATGAGTTGAGAGCAAGTTTATGGCCGATAAAGCGATTATCGCCCTTAGGAGCAATATATGAGTGATGCATTGTTGATCATTGTCTTTAGCCAATTTTGATCTTTATGAAAGTTTTCCGGCATGCAAGCTTTACCATAAAAGAGGGGGGCATATGTTCGCACCCAAAATTGGCACGTCTTGTCCGACCGGTCATACCGTGGGTCCCACCGGTCAGACTCCGTGTGATCAAAGACCATAAAATACAATTTGGACTTCACCATTGGATATGTCTCGTCAAGTAGATCAAGATTCATATGTGGAATGTCCAAATCGGAGTCCGGATGCGGGAGATATGACCTATACATGATATGCACGGCATGTTCACCGGTCCGACCGTTGTCCCCGACCGGTCTAATCGATGCTTGAAGGACCGATGCGGCAAACCGAGAGAGGGGGAGTGAATGGGAGCCGATAAAAATTCTTCTCGAAGGAGATGGATACTCCAACAATACGAACACGGCTTCCAACACACGTCTCCGACTCACTACCCAAGTCGGCCAAGTCCACGCGACCACCGGAGTGCTACCGAACCTAGGAACCAAGTCCCAACCTCACAGACCCGAGAACGCAGCAGAACACCAAAACTCGAGTCCACTGACCAACACCGGTCAGACCGGTGAGCAGCACCGGCCAGACCGGTCCCTGCTAGTGAAACCTGGCGACTTCCACAGAATGGCTCCACACCGGTCGGGCCGGTGCAACACACCGGTCGGACCCGGGTCTCGACCCCGTAAAGCCCCAAAACACCAAAACGAGCCTACCGAGCTCCAAACATACCCAAACTCGAAACAAGAAGCAACACGGACAACAACGAACACACTTTGAAATGTTCACCCGAGCAAAAACCCAACAAGGGTTGCACCGGTCGGACCGGCCAAGAGCACCGGTCGGACCGGTGTAGCCTCGGCGACTCGGGATGAACAAAGACCCGCGGGTCAACTCCTCCAAATCCAAACTTCGATCTCCGGAATCGCTCCACGGACTTGAACAAGACTTTAGAAATAATTGGAACACCTCATGAGGAGTCCATAGCCATGATTTTGTCCACCAAAACTTGCCAAATCAAGAGGAATCGAAGAAATCCCGCCAAGAACTCCTCTAACCCTAGAGCACCGAAAACCCCAAAATCGAGCCCCTTAACTCACGGATTTGGGAGAGGAATCAAAGGCAAAAGAACCACGAAGGGTTCACACGAATTCCCCCCATCAAATCCCGAAGAGCAAGGTCCCGAAAACACACCGAGAAAACCACCAAGAGAGGGCTCCGAAAATCACCACCAAGAACAATTGGGAACAACACAACAAAACCTTGAGGAACCACGCCGAATCATTTATACTACCAAGGAGGTTCACATAAGGTCTAGCTTGCCGCCCGATCATCCAACCCTCTCACAAGATCTGACCATGAAGCTCTCAAGCTAGTCCTATGGAAATTGTAAGAAAATAGTAAAGGAAAATAGGAAAGCAAATGAACTAGGGTTCCAAGAGATACGCCATCCTCTCACCTCTTGGGTTATATAGGAGGCAACCGAAAGTCTAAAATACCCTTGCTAGATAATTAGGGATACATGCTCCTCGTGGGTGAAATCGGAAATCTTTGTTATCGCTCCATCGGATGGATGCCCGGCGACCGCAACCTCGCTTAGCCTCGACACAAGCCTTGCGATCCCGATGCGTGTCCTCCGCTTCGAAGTCTCGGACCGCGTCATCGCACACCGGTCGACCGGTACCCACCGGTCGGACCGGTCCGGCACCGATGCCACACCGTCTTCGGTTCTTCGGTTTTGGCTTTGTGGATCAACCAAGGAACCCGGTGATTTTCTCGGTGAACCATCGGAAACGCCGCGAACTCGGTGTAGCCTCCGCCAATCGCCACTCATGACTCGGCTCCCACGTAGTCCCGGCTCGACCTTGGTTTTGAGGCTCAACCAAGAAACCATACATGACTTCATCTTGCTTGTTCATGCCACCATGCGGGCCGCACTTGACCCCGCCGGCCATCGGGTCCCTCGAACGAAGCCTACTTGTCTTCTCCACACCCGGAGGCCTCACCGGCGACGACCTTTCGCGCTTGTTCTTCTCCCCGCACCAACACCCGGTCAAGCCGCAACCCGCACTTGCAATACTTAGCTAAGAATCGGTCTACACAACGTTGTCAATCACTCATCACACAAGGAAGCGACCATCCACCGGTCCTCGAACCACACATGGTCCTCAATCTCCCCCTTGATGAGTGCATTGACAACACCCACATAAAATAACAAGAGATAAAAGAAAAAGAAAAGTAACGAATAAAAAGAAACTCCAACAAGCGATCGAAAACCAAACAAAGGCAAAGATCAAGATCACTTGAAGAAGACAAGTCTCGGACCCCTTAGGCAAGGGCAACGACTCAACACATCCGGACAAAACTATGCTCAAAGAAAGAGCGCAAACCACCAAACCAAAGCTCAAGAAACCACAAAGAGATCCCCCCACACACATGCAAGCTCCCCCCGAACCAATGCAACTCCCCCGAACCAATGCAACTCCTCCCGGACGAAAGCATGCAAAACACCACTCGAAATCAAGGCGACCGCAACAACTCGGACCCGACCGGTTAGACCGATCAACACCACCGGTCAGACCGGTGTGCAACATGTGAACAGAACCGGCACTCGACCGGTCAGACCGGTGACCTCGACCGGTCAGACCGGTGCACATCGAGCCCGAAATGTCTCGAAACCACCTGAAAACCTTCTAAAGGCATCCAGCAAGCCATTTCAAGTTCAAACTTCTCCCCCTTGTTAGCAATGCATGAATCAAGCCAAAAATGCAAAACTTTTAACCTAGAGCTTCTCAAATAGACAAAACTCAACATAGGATGCTACACATGTCCAAATGAGCAAGTTAGATACTCTATAGCTTCGTATTGACATCAACTACAAGATCACCAAGTTTCACAACCATTAGACGAAGCTAAGATTGATTTGGACAATTTTGTGAAAAATGTACCTCTCATGAGTAAAGTCCTAAACATGATCAAAACATGTAAAAATGGCAAAGCCACACGAACTTCATGCTAGGACCGAGGACCGGGAGCGTCCCGTGGTCGATGGATGCCCGCTCCTCGGTGATGAGTGATTGACAACGGGTGTTGGACCGACTCTTGGCTCGGTGTGCGGGTGTAGGATGCGGCCTAGTTTTTGTTGTTGCGAGGTGAAGAACGGGCGCGAAAGGTCTTCGGCCTTGAGGAGCCTCGGGAGATGGAGAGATAAGTAGGCTCGGTTCGAGGGACCCGGTGGACGGCGGGACTAGGTGCGGGCCACATGGTGGCGAGACCGGCAAGACGAAGTCATGGACGAACGAGCCGGTGCACGGTGGCGGTCGAGTCAAGAGGCTTGGCGGGAGGCCGGACCGAGCACGCGGGGTTCGGTGGTTTGCCCACAAAACCATCGGAGGACGGTTTCTTGGTTTGGGCCTCAAAACCAAGTCCGAAGACCCAACACGACGAGACGGGATCCGGGCGTGTCGGGAAGCTTCGAAGCGGAGGACACGCGGCGGGATCGCACGGCTTGCGTCGGGAGGACGCGGGGTGCGGCAAAGGCGTGGCCATCCGATGGCAAGACCCACAAACATTACATAAATGCCCCCGCGTGGGTTGTATCGCCGTAGTTGAGTTAGGGGTAGTCGAGTCATTTCCCACACCGGCGGGACCCGATATATAAGCCATGAGTGTGTGTGGATGGCTCTCTTGCTCCGCGACTTAGGGTTTCATTTCCCCCTCCCATTTCTCATTTTTCGTAGCTATTTTCTTCTCCATTTTCTCTAGGCTAGCATGAGAGCTTCATGTGAGATTTGTTGAGAGGGATGGATGCTAGGGCGGCATGCTAGACCTTGTGAATATTTCCTGGTTTGTATAGAAGATTCGGAGTTGTGTTTTTCGTGGTCTTTTTGTGCTTGTTTTTGGTGCTCTTGTTCTTGGTGTGGTTCCGCGGATTTGAGTGGGTTTCTCCCCGGATTTCTTTGAGGGAAAGATGTATGGATGCCTTGTGCACCTTTGTGATTGATCTTGTGCCCTCAAACGCCGGGAAACCACTTCGATTTAAGGTTTTTCGGTCGGAGCTCTAGCTTTTGGTGGTGCTCAAAGGATTCACGATTCCCGGTGATTTAGGAAGTTAGGAGGCTAGATTTTTGGGCTATAGAATCCTTGTGTGATGCTTTTCAAGTCCCCAAACCCTTGTCTCCACAGCTTCTACCGTTTGGGAAATCTGATGATGATTTGGGGGAGTTGACTTTTGGGGTTGTGCTGTTTTCAGCTCTGTCCGCACCTCGCAGACGGTCCGCGAGGACCAGGCGGACAGTCCGCGCATCCCTGTTCGTCGGATGTTCTTCGTGTTCTTGCTCGCCTTGAGTTTCGATCCGTCGTGGCTTTGAGTTTTCGTTGTTGGAAGTTTCGGACAGTCCGCGTGTTCGGGCGGAATAACGGACGGTCCGCGGCTCGGGCGGACGGTCCACGGCAAGGGTGCGGACGGTCCGCGGTACCCTGCCGGACGGTCCGCGCGGCCATCGCGGACAGTCCGCCCTACCTGGCCGGACGGTCCGCCAGAGGCTGCCAGCTTTGCTTCTTGGTTCGATTCCTCCCTCCCTTTCTCGTGCTTCCGCGTGTGCTTCAAGGAATCGTTCCTAAGACTAGAGGTTGACCCATAACCACATTGTCTTGGCGATTTGTGTGTGATTCGATCCATCACTTGTGTGTGACCGGGATTTGACTAGGGTATAGGCCGGGTTCTTTGAGAAGAATTTTTACCGGCTCCTATTCACTCCCCCCCCTCTCTAGTCGCCATCTGATCCTTCAATTGGTATCAGAGCTTGGTGCCGGATTCTTTGTGACTTTGACAAGTCTCGAATCCTAAGATGGCGTACGTTTAGCGGGACGGTCCGCCGCACTTCGATGGCAAGGGTTACCACAAGTGGGCGGCTCGTATGATGATCTTTCTTCGTGGCAAGTTGTTGGATTTTATTGTGCTTGACAAGACCTATGCTATTCCAGTCCACATCCATACTCTTATGGTGACCGATGCGGGTGCTAAGGCCAAGTATGAGGCAAATGCAAAAGCCGTTGATCACTTGGTCCGGAGCTTGTGTGATCCTGATTTTGAGCGTGTTCGCCATTTGAATCTTGCTTGGCAAATTTGGGAGAAGTTGTTGGTTTCTCACGGTGGTGATAACCATGTGAAGGCTCACCTCTTTGTCTCTTACCGTATGCAATATGAGAACTTCACTCAACTTCCCGGTGAGGACATTGATGCGATGTTTCGCAGGTTCACCGCCATCGTGAACAACATGAAGACTAATGTTGAGGATTTCCCTTACACCGAGCATAATCAAGCTTTGAAGCTCTTGCATGTCTTGGATCCAAATGTTTGGGGTGCTAAGGTTGAGGCCATCAAGGAGTCCGGGCAATATTTGACCATTGAGTTGGATGACCTCTTTTCTAAGCTCAAGTCGGCCGAGGTTGACGGAAGTTGCAATCCAAGCATGAGGGCTCGACCGATCATAGTCTTGCTCTTGTGGGCGGATCAAAGGGCAAAGCCAACCCTTCCCGTCGACGAGTTTTCCTTGTCTTCTCTTATGTCTATTCCGGATGAGGAGTTTGATGTGCTTGGGCGAGGAGGAGCTGGCCTTGCTCTCAAGGAGGTTTGATCGACTACATGAGAGCCGGAGGAATGCAAGGCGAGCTCGGGGACATGCTACAAGTGTGGCAAGCGTGGACACTTCATCGCCGAGTGCCGGAAGTGGAGGAGAACAAGTACAAGATGAGCGAGTACAAGGCGCACCCGAGGCGTGAAGACAAGTACTCCTCCAAGGGCAAGCACTTCGGCAAGTCCAAGAGCAAGGACAAGGACAATCGGCGACCGAGCAAGGGCGGCTACAAGAAGGACAAGGCAAGAGCCATGGTGGCCGGTGCAAGCGACGTCGACTCAAGCTCAAGCGACGCGCAGTCAAGCTCAAGCAGTGAAGATGAAGACGCCGGGAGGCGCAAGGGCAAGAAGAGTGCAAGCCGGAACCTCAGTGGGTTGAGCTGTGTGGCGCTTGAAGGCTTTTGTGGGATGGCCCATAGCTTGAGCAGCAAGAAGAGCGAGAAGGAAGACGGCGACTCCGACTCGAGAGGATGAGGTAAATTGTGACCCCGACTCTTTGCTTGCCGAGATCACTAGGTTGAATGGCTTGATTGACAACCGTGATAGTGTGTTGAGAGATGCTAAGAAGATGAGGAAAGATCTTAGGGCTCAACTTGAGAATGCTAGTGAGAAAGTAGGAGAGTTAGAGTCCAAATTGCTTGAATTGAACCTTGAGAATGACTCTTTGAAACTTGCTCCTACTGCTCCTGATGATGTTGAGTGTCTTGAGTGTGATGCATGGTTGAATGAGATCAAGTTGCTTAATGAGAAGAATGCTTCCATGTTGGCTAAACTAGATGCTTTTAGGACTGAGTATGATGAGCTTAAGGCTAGACCCACTTTGCTTGGTGCTTGTAAATCATGTCCTATGTTGCATGCTAAGCTTGTTGATGCTCGTTCTACTATTAGCACTTTGGAAGCTTCTTTGAAATCTCCTGTTGTCAATGCATGCTCTAGCCGTGATGAAGTTACTTTGCGCAATCTTGAACTTACTTCTCATTTGGATGTCATCTATGAGGAGAATGATTATTTGAGGAAGGTGTTGGGTTGGTTGTACGGCGGGAACCTCAATTGAAAATCATGATTGAGGAGTTCAAGAGAGCCGATGGTCATGGGTTGGGTTTTGAGAAGTTGGTTGAGAAAGTGGGAGAGAACAGTGGGGAGAGTGTGTATGAGAAGTGTGTTGAGACTAACCCCGAGTTTGAGGTGATCGGAGACATCCAAGTCCCACTTCCAAAGGCGCCCAAGAACACTTTCACACCAAAGCCCAACCACCTTTGCAACCCAAGATCCACCCAAATTTCCACCCAAAACAAATGACTTCCAGAAACCCGTGAAGTTTGTGAGTGAGAAGGGTGAGAAACCTAAAGAGAAGCCAGAGCCAAAACCAAAACCCATCCCTTTTAGGTGTGAGTATTGTGGCAAGGAGAGACACCTAGCGAGTTTTGCTATAAGAGGAAGAGGGATGAGAGGCTTGCTAGGGAGCAAGCAAACCGAGACAGACGAGTATCGTCGGTCTCATGGTATTCCCGAGCCTAGAGTGCTACTTCCACGGGGTGTGGGGAGTGTGAAGAGTGTTGGTAGAGTTGGAGCTCGGGGTGGTAGGTTCCCACGGAGAGGTGGTTGTGAGAGGTTTGTTAGGAGAGATGATGGTGTGCATGCTTTGGTGAGAGGTTTGGTCGGGCTCGTGGTGATTTTGTCTTTGGACGTCCCCCTACTCGTCCTCGATACGAGTTTAGGGGAGATGATCGCAGCTTTGGGTTCCGGAGGAACTACGGACCACGTTTTCCCCCCTCGTGATGCTCGTACTCCTTCCATGGGACATGGGAAGTTTGGTGGCAAGGGAATGATGTTTGCTAACCCCTCTTTTGAGCAGATGGCTCGACACTGGTTCAACTTTCTTTGTCCTAACCCTAGTGTCGAGTCGCTAGCTCATTCTCGTCCTTGTTTCTGACTACAGGCAGGAGGCTTGGAGAACATTTGGTTGATCGACTCCGGATGTTCCTGACACATGACCGGAGATAAGAAGTGGTTCTCCAGCCTCACCCCAGTGAAGGAAAAGATGTACATCACTTTTGGGGACAATGGACGAGGAACGATGATCTCTGAGGGTGTTGTGCATGTGAGTGACAAGGTAACGTTGAAGAGAGTTGCTCTTGTGAAGTCTTTGGGTTTCAATTTGCTTTCGGTTTCTCAGTTGCTTGATGAGGGTTTTGAGGTGCGTTTCAAGTCCGGCGAGTCTCGTTTGCTTTGGATTCTCGAGGTGATCTTGTCCGTATGATCATCCCCGAGGGTCGGATTTTCGGGGTCGATTTCTCTCATTCTTTGGGTCCCGCTCGCTATTTGATGGCCGGTCCTTCTTCGATTTGTGGAAATGGTATAGGCGGTTGGGACACTTGAGCTTTGATTTGGTTTCCCGCTTGAGTGGTCTTGACCTTGTCCGAGGATTGCCGAGGTTGAAGCTTGAGAAGGATTTGGTTTGTGCTCCGTGTAGGCATGGCAAGATGGTAGCCACTCCCCATCCACCCCTGACCGATGTCATGACCGAGCGTCCGACGGAGGCCGTTGCACATGGACCTTGTTGGGCCAGCTCGAGTTCGCTCGGTGGGTGGGAAGTGGTATGTCCTTGTTGTGGTGGACGATTACTCTCGCTATGCTTGGGTGTTTTTCTTGGAAGACAAGAGTGAGACATTTGGCTTTGTTCGAGATCTGATCGTGAGGTTGAAAAACGAGAGGCATGGGAATGCCATTCGAGCTATCCGTAGTGATAATGGCTCAGAGTTCAAGAACTCTCGTTTTGATGCCTTCTGTCATGATCTAGGTCTTGAACATCAGTATTCGACCCCTTATGTGCTCCCTCAAAATGGAGTTGTGGAAAGGATAAATCGGACTCTTTGTGAGATGGCTAGGACGATGCTCGATGAGCACTGGACTCCTAGGAGGTATTGGGCTGAGGCGGTCAATACGGTCTGTCATGTCTCCAACAGATTTTATTGCGAGCTTTCAAGAAGAAGACTCGTTATGAGCTTATGCATGGTCGAGCACCCAAGGTGAGTCATTTGCGAGTCTTTGACGCAAGTGCTTTATTCTTAAGAAGGGAAAACTCGACAAGTTTGAGGCTAGGTCTAGTGATGTTATTTTCTTTGGATATGCTAACCACTCTAGAGCCTATAGGGTGCTTAACCTTGAGACTAACAAAATCATGGAGACTTGTGAGGTAACCTTCGACGAGACAATGCCATGTACCTCTCTTGGCTTTGAATGTGCAGGTGAAGAGGAGATGGCCGAGGACCTCTTTGAAGAGGAGAAGGATGAAGCTGGAGATGATGATGGGGAGAACCATGCGCCCGAAGCCGAGTGTGTACCCACTACTTCCCCTACGACCACTATGGAGCGTGGACCGTCTACTTCATGGACAACGACGGTGCGACAAGAGGACCGGGAGAGAGAAGGCCGAAGTTGAGGGGGAGGTAGTCTCGAGGCGTGAGGCTCCCCGGCGGATTCAAGAAGTGCATCCCCCGTCGAAGATCATTGGGGACATCGACGAACGTACTACACGGTCAAGGTCTAGGAATTCCTCTCATTTTGCTCATGCTTTGCTTTTGTTGCCACCTTTGAGCCCAAGGACATTGGACACGCTTTATCCGATGCAAACCGGGTCAACTCTATGCGTGAGGAGTTGGAAAATTTTGAGAGGAACCAAGTGTGAGAGTTAGTTGAACCACCTCCAAATTGCCATCCTATAAAAACCAAGTGGGTTTGGAAGAACAAAGAGGGAGAGAATGGGATGGTTGTGAGGAACAAGTCCGGACTTGTTGCTCGGGGGTTTAGTCGAAGGAGGGGATCGACTATGAGGAGACCTTTGCTCCCGTGGACCGTCTTGAGGCAATTCGGATTCTTCTAGCCTTTGCCGTGGCTAAAGGGTTCAAGTTGTTTCGGATGGACGTGAAGAGTGCTTTTCCGAATGGGGTCATAGAGGAGGAGGTGTATGTGAAGCGACCACACGGGTTTGAGAGTGAGTTGTACCCACACGGGGTGTACAAGTTGAAAAGGGCTCTTTATGGGTTGAAACATGCGCCCCGTGCTTGGTATGGGAGATTGAGAGGTTTTCTCGTTGAGCGAGAGGGTTTGTGATGGGTACCGTGGATAGGACTCTCGTTTCTCCTCAAGCATGGAAATGACTTGTTGATTGTTCGGATATACGTGGATAATATTGTTTTTGGTGGCTCGTCACATAACCTTGTTGCCAAGTTTGCGGATGAGATGAGCGGGGAGTTCGAGATGAGCATGATGGGCGAGTTGCGGTACTTTCTCGGGGGGCAGCGATCAAGCAAGTGAAGGACGGAACTTTTGTGCACCGGACCAAGTACACGAAAGACATGTTGTGGAAGTTCCGGATGCAAGATGTGAAGCCGATGTCGACTCCCATGGGAAGTACGACCACTTTGGATGCGGACGAGGACGGAGAACCGGTGGACCGGCGGGAGTACATGAGCATGATCGGCTCCCTCCTCTACTTGACGGCGACGAGGCCGGACATACGGTTCGGTGTGTGTGTCCGTGTGCTCATTTTCGAGCTTCGCCGAGGACATCACATCGACGGCCGTCAAGAGGATTTTCGGTACCTACGATCCGCCCCTGGTCTTGGCCTTTGGTATTCTTCCTCCTCGACTCTCTCTCTTCATGGTTTTTCCGATGCGGATTTTGTTGGTTGTCGGGTCGAGAGGAAGTCTACTTCCGATACTTGCCGGTTTATTGGGTCTTCGTTGGTTTCATGGTCTTCCCGCAAGCGCTCTAGTGTAGCTCGGTCTATCACCAAGGCGGAGTATGTTGCGGCCGCGAGTTGTTGTTCCCGGTTGTTGTGGATTTCATACACTTTGAGAGACTTTGGTGAGGAGTGCACCCGAGATCCCACTTCTTTGTGATAGCACCGGTGCCATAAGCGTAGCTAAAAACCCGGTGCTTCACTCTAGAATCAAACACATAGAAGTGAGGTATCATTTCTTGAGGGACAATGTGGAAAAAGGAACCATTGTGTTGAGTCATGTCCCTACCCAAGATCGGCTAGCCGACATCTTTACAAAGCCTCTCGACCAAGCTACATTTGTGCGCTTGCGGGGGGAACTTGGGGTTTGTTGCCCTTTCTTGTTGATTCTTGGGGGTTCCTTTTGTGTATCATATGTATCATACCACGTTTTACCTTTGTTGTATATACATGTTTTGCCCGATGTACAAACCATGGTAGGATAGCCATTTTGTTATATATCATGTTGCATTTGTATCATATTGCATTTTAGGATGACGAGCTTCTTTTATATGTCTTATTTGAGTCTCTTTGGCTATTGGTGAGATATTGGTCATATGTGTGGAGAAATGGTGATGTGAGGCTATGCTCTTGGAATATTTGAGATATATGTGTGGTGAGATACCCCGTTTTGAAATAAATGCTAATCTTGACTAATTTTTGTGAAATGTGCTCCACTCATGTGTAGTAGTGTATCCATGTCACGGTTGGGTCTAAATGTACTTTTCATGCTTAGATTGTGCTTGGATGTCTTTTTCTTGTATTTGGGCCAAAGGCCGAATATCATTGTGAATGTTTAGCCTATGTTGCATTCATGGGGGAGCATAAGCTTCTTTTTGCCGAAAAGGCACTTCATGTACCATGAAATGAATTAATCTTGAAAAGAAGTGTGTATGCTTGAAATATGCTCCATCCATCATGTCTATGCTTAAAACGTATTATTTTTCACATATGGGTGCAAAAGATGTTGCATGATGTTCACCGGTGGAGAAGTCTCCCCGAAGTGGACACATGGCTCATGAGCTTTGACATGACATGCTTTGCTTTATGGGTGTTTGCCATGATCTTTTCTTTGAGAATTGGATATCCTTGTATGATCTTTGAATGGTATGCATGTTTGTGGCTCAAGTGTGACATGGATAGGCTTTTACATGTGAAGCGAGCCTTCTTTTGGTAAAAGCTTGCCTAAATCTGAAATTTTGCTTTGTCACATGCCTATATTTTCATATATTACTTGTGTCAATGCTTTGACTATGTTATGATCCATAAATATGCTCTTTGTCTCATTTCTAGCCTTTGACACCTGAATTTGGCCTATTTGAGAAGCTCATGTAGATGTTTATATGCTTTGTTTTGCATTTCGCATTTTCACCTTGATTCATACATTGTCAACAAGGGGGAGAAGAGGTGAGCTTAATGCAAATTTAGAAAGAGGTGAGCTAAAATTTGGAAGTTTGCATCCACATGTTCAGGGGGAGCTTTCTTGCTGTTTTTGGTGTGGAGTTTGTGCTTTGGAGTTTGTGCTTTGCTCGGCTTGTGACCTTTCTTTGCCTTTATTTGGTTTTGGTCATGAGTTGAGCTTCTTTGTTTTTCTTTCTTCTTTATTTCTTTCTCTGAATTTCATTTCGCGTTGTGTGTTGTCAATGCACTCATTAAGGGGGAGATTGAGGACCAGGAGCGTCCCGGCGGTCGATGGATGACCGCTCCTCAGTGATGAGTGATTGACAACGGGTGTTGGACTGACTCTTGGCTCGGTGCGCGGTGTAGGTCGCGTGTCACACCCGATTTTACAAGGAAAACCGAATGCATCTCACATGTGCGCCAGGATCAATTTACACACACATGATAGACAAAACGAGAGTAATACCATTGCAGTAATAAATCGTTCAAGAGTTAAACCAGTACGATATCCATTATTACATCCAGAGAGGTGGACTCGAAGGTCCGAACACGGCGATAACTAAGCGACGAGCGACTCCATCATTGACTTCCACGGGCATGATGACCGGGGGATCCGCATGCCCTAGAACTCCTCGTAGTCACTCCGGTACTCGTCCTCGCCTCCGACGTTCTCCTCCGAACAGCGGTAAGCAAGGGTGAGCACACTTATGGTTGGTGCTCGGCAAATGGGGGAAACAATGCAAGGCTATCAAGGATAGGCTATGGTTCACAGCGGTAAGCATTTTATAAGTTGATCAAGTTTTATTAGCAAGCACCTAATTACTAGGTGTAAGTGTATACCAACCCACTTATCCCTAAAAGAAACCTCAAACCAAACCCACAAACCCACGATTTACATTTATCTTCAAGTTTATTAATCATGTGAGGGTCCAAGCCGCTCTTGACCGTGAGCACGGCTGATCGATCAGTTTTCACTCTGCAGAGGTTGTACACTTTACCCACAGTTCGTGTTCCCCATTTTGCCCGGGTTAGCTAGACCCTTAAACACTTCCAAGGTGAGTGGCTAGGGGTCCACTACGAAGCCTTTACAAAGGAAAGAAGAGAAACCAACGACCCGCAACGAGTTACGGCGGCGGAGCGGACCATAACCCTCCCTAATGGTCAGCACCTTAGCCAAGGCTGCTACCCCAAAAGAACCGGGGCTATACCCCTTCAACTCCGGCCCCCTGTGCCCCTCTCGGAAAAGAGCTATCGGCTAACCCACTCTCCTAATTAATTGGCTAAGCCGAGCCATGTGGACTGTGGTTGTCTTGTTATCTTGGGTGGTTCTCCATGTTCCGATTATAAATCAAGTTATCTTGTTTTAAGCACAAAGCACATTATATAAACGAAACCGAGATGTATATCATAAACAAAGCATAACCGGACTCATGTAAAGCAAACTAAGCATTTATCTACCCCAAGCATGTGTTTAAATAGGGTTGATCAAGGTAAAGTGGTAAAGTATCTAGTCAAGTCCTTAACTAGGTGTTTGCCCATCGGGGTTATGCATAGCAACGGGAATAGTAAACATTGTTTAGCATGCGGTGACATAGGTTCAAAAAGATAATGCGAGAGGGGGAATGCCACTTGCCTTCCTCTACAAGCTGGGTGAAATCCTCCTTGAAAACGGGCTCTTCCCCGATCACCTCCGACGGGGAGCTCGGACGAAATAGGCACGATATCTACGAGTCAAACAAGAACAACAAACAATAAATAAAACAGTACACCAAACAGTAACAAAACTGGTAAATTTACTGTTTAAAAGATTCTACTCGTCGAGACGATCATTTCGGTATATAGAACGCTAAAAACGGAGTTAAAATGAGAAAGATATGATTAAAACGAGTTTACGGGGACCTATACGCAAGAAAACTAAGTTTACGGGGCTTTTTATAAATAAAATCAGTGCTAAAACATAATTATAAAATAAAACGAGAGGGGTCTAATTGCTAAAAGGATGAAAAAGGACCTTTATATAAAGAATCTAGGCTGGCCGGGGGCTAAAATATAAAAAATCGGGACCTATCTCGTGAAAGTTCTCTAAGGTGGAAGGACCGGCTTGCAAAAACATAAAAGCTCGGGGGGCTCTTAAACAAAATGGCCAGCCCGGCGCCGTGGATCTCGGATCCAACGGTCACGGGCGCACGCGTGCACCGTGGACCGCGCCGTGCGCCCGGCGCACGGGTCCACGCGTGGACCGCCCCCATTTAAACGAAGGGGTACGCGATCCGGGGCCGTCCGCGCAAGATCCGACGGCCCCGGACGTGAGCGAGCGGGGGCGCGACGGCGAGCACGCCGGAGTGCGGCGGCGCGCGGCGGGGGCTCGCCGGCGTTGGCCCCGGACGGCGCTCCCGGCCACCTTCTCGACCACGGGTTGGAGCAAAATGCGGTGCGGGCGCTTGCGCACGTGACCAAGGGGTCAGGGGGGGCGATCGGGCCTCACCGGCGGCCGGCACCGGAAGGGGGCGGCGCGGCTACTCCGGCGAGCTCGGGGAGGCGCTGCTGTGCGTGAAAGGAAGGGGAATTGGGCGGGGGTTTTGCTCACCGCGTGTAGAAGAAGAAGGCGAGCTCAAAAACGAAGAGAAGGCGCCGGTGGGGGAAACTTGGCAACGGCGGCGGATCGGGCGGCGCTCGGTGTGGTCGGGGCGCGGCCGCCACGGGCGTCGGGGGACAAGAACCCGCGACGGCACGTGCTCGTTAAGCTCCCGGCGATCCCAAAAATCAAAAAGAACGAGCGGAGGGACCAATCCTTCACCGGTGGCGACGAATTGACGGAGGCGGCGGGAACCCGGGGCGGCGGCGTCGGTGAAATTGGGCTCACGTGCGTGTGTTGGTGTGTTGCGAGAGGCAAAGGGAGGAGCGAGGGGCTCGCGTGCGAGCTTAAATAGAGGTGCGGGCGGCGGACGAAGCGGGAAGGGGATGGGGTGGCCGGCGGCTTGCCATTGATGGCCGCGGCCGTCACGGCTAGGGTTTAAAGATGGGAAGTAACGGCCTAATTGATCACGGGGGGGTTTGATTGCCTTAATTGGCTGCGGGGAGAGGAAGGGAAGGTAGGGAGGCGGCCGGGCGCGGCGGGGATTGCGCGGCGGCGCCGGGTCGGTTGGGTGGCGAGAGGAAGAAGAAAGGAAAGGGGGGAGGGGGAGGGCGACGGGCGGGGCCCGGGCGTCGGCGTCGCGGGGAAAAAGAAAAAGAAGAGAGAGAAGAGGTGGGCCGGCGCGGGGAGGCTAGACGGGCGGCGCCGGGGCCGTCCGGGCCGGAAAGGGAGCCGGCGATGTTTTGTTTTTTTTCTTTTTCTTTTTCAGCTTCATTTTCAAACCATTTTTCATCTCAAATTCAATTCAAACTTTTTCAAACTTTTTCTCAAGAATTTTATAAACTTTTTAGAAACCACACAAGCAACCAAAAACCATGCAAGCCAACTGATGATGCACAAACACTTGTTGTCTCTAAGTTTATTAAATTATATTTAATATTTTAGAGCTCAATTTAAATAGCAATTTAAATTCTTTAAATCCTTAAGACTAATTTAAGTTGCTAAGTGATTTTAGTGATGGAATTTTAGGGTGTCACAAATCCTACCCCCTTAAAGAGAATCTCGTCCCGAGATTCGAAGACTTAGAGAACAGTGAGGAAAGTCTTCCTTAAGTTCATCCTCTCTTTCCCAAGTTGCCTCTTCCTCAGTATGATGACTCCACACTACTTTACACATTCTGATGATCTTACTCCTAGTAACTCTTTCTGATATATCCAAGATCTTAACAGGGTATTCTTTGTATGTCAGGTCATTCTCCATTTGAATATCCTCTAACTGTACCGGTTCTATCTTAACCTCACTTGTACATTTCTTCAGCTGGGATACATGGAACACATCATGGACTCCCGACAACTCGCTGGCAACTCTAACTGGTATGCTACTTCTCCTTTCCGTTCCAAAATTTTGAAAGGTCCGATAAATTGAGGTGATAACTTCCCTCTGACATGAAACCTTCGTAATCCCCGAATAGGTGACACTCTGAGGTATGCATAATCACCGACTTCCCGAATCACCTCTCTTCGCCGAGGATCGGCATAACTCTTATGTCGTGATCGTGTCTCTTTAAGATTCTCCCTTATGATTTCAACTTGCTTTTACTCGCTTCTCGTATCTTGTCGGCCCAAAGAGTTGTCTTTCACCAGTCTGGTTCCAAAACAACGGTGTTCTACACTTCCTTCCATACAAAGCCTCAAAAGGTGCCATTTTGATCTTTGGATCGATAGCCGTTGTTATAAGCAAACTCTGCATAAGGCAAACTCTTATCCCAACTGCCACTGTTCTTCAACGCACAAGCTCTCAACATATCCTCAAGTATCCGATTCGTTCTCTCCGTCCGCCCATCCGTCCGAGGATGGTATGCTTGAACGAAGTTTAACTTTGTATCCATCGATTCATGCAACTTCCGCCAAAACCCGTGAAGTGAATTGTGTGCCTCGATCCGACACTATCTTCTTCGGTACCCCGTGCAAACACACTATCCTTGAATTATACAACTCAGCTAGCTTCACTCTAGTATAGGTCGTCTTCACTGGGATAAAGTGCGCTACCTTGGTTAATCTATCCACAATAACCCAAATAGAGTCATACCCATCACGAGTACGAGGTAAACCCACTATGAAATCCATACCGATTTCTTCCCATTTCCACTCAGGTACCTTCAGAGGCTGAAGCAATCTTGTTGGCCTTTGATACTCAGCCTTCACTCTTTGACACACATCACACAAAGCTACATGAGCTGCTACATCTTTCTTCATCCCATACCACCAGTATCTCTGTTTCAAGTCCTGATACATCTTGGTACTCCCAGGGTGTATAGAGTAAGCTGAATCGTGTGCTTCCTTCAAGATAGCTTCTCTCAACTCCTTGATCTCAGGTACACGGATTCCGTTCTTAAACCACACTTGTTCCTTGCTCATCTTCTCTCGAATTCGGAACTTTGCCTAACTTAATCAACTTCCCCGTATTCCGCAATCTTGTCATCGATCAACCGTCCCTTCCCCGATATCCCGCTCAAGCGTCGACTCAATTTCTAATGTCAAAGTCTCACTCGAAGCAACTATTCCCAAGTTGAGCCGTGCCATCTCCCAACATAACTCCCGAGGTAATAGGTGTCCTATCGGCATGCTAGTCTGTCCCTTCCGACTCAAAGCATACCGCCACAACATTTGCCTTTCCTGGATGGTACTGGATATCCAAATCATAATCTTTGATTAACTCCAACCATCTTCTTTGCCTCAAATTCAAATCCTTCTGAGTAAAGATATACTTCAGACTCTTATGGTCAGTAAAGATCTTACACTTGTTTCCAATCATGTAATGTCTCCAAATCTTCAATGCGTGAACAACCGCAGCTAACTCAAGATCATGAGTAGGGTAGTTCTGCTCATGTTTCCTCAACTGTCTTGAAGCATAAGCTACTACCTTTCCTTCTTGCATTAACACACATCCCAAACCTTGCCGAGAGGCATCACAGTATACATCGAACCCTTTGTGTATGTCTGGCATGATCAACACAAGTGCTTTGTGGTCGGTCTCTTCTTCAATTCCTCAAAACTATCCCGACACTTCTCATCCCACTTGAATTCTCTTCTTTTCTCGAGCGAGTGGTAAGTGGCTTCACTATCTTAGAAAATCCTTCAATGAACCTCCGATAGTATCCTGCAAGTCCAAGGAAGCTTCGATCTCCGGCACATTCCTAGGCGGACTCCGAGTTCAATACATCCCGAACCTTGCTTGGATCAACGCAATTCCTCCATCCGTGATGATGTGTCCGAGAAAAGAGACCTCCTTCAACCGTAAAGCACACTTGCTGAACTTGGCATACGGTGATGTTCCCGTAGCTTCGTAACACAAGCCTCGGATGTTCCTCATGTTCTTCCTCACTCCGAGAGAATACCAATATGTCATCAATGAATACCACAACAAACTTATCCAGATACTCCATGAATACCTTGTTCATCAAATACATAAAGTATCTTTGGTGCATTGGTCAGGCCAAAGGACATCACGGTGAACTCATACAACCCGTATCTAGATGTGAATGCTGTCTTTGGTATGTCCTCCACTCGGATTTTTAATTGGTGATAACCTGATCTAAGATCTATCTTAGAGAAGGCCTTAGCTCCTCTCATCTGATCAAATAAATCCTCAATCCGAGGTAAAGGGTATTTATTCTTGATAGTAACCTCATTAAGTGATCGATAGTCTATACACAACCTCCTAGATCCATCCTTTTTATCAACGAAGAGTGTGGGGGCTCCCCATGGTGATGAACTAGGACGGATAAACCCTTTACTAAGTAGTTCTTCGATTTGTTTCTTTAATTCGGCTAGATCTTTAACATCCATTCTATATGGTCTTTTAGATATGGGAGCGATTACCACTGGTATAAGTTCAATACTAAATTCAATGTCACGATTAGGTGGCATACCCGGCAAATCCTCCGGAAACACATCGGGGAATTCATTCACTACCCTTATATCCTCCAAGGCCTTGCCTTCAACGAGTTCACAACTCCTTTCTTTGGATGAGGGTGCACTCACATATTCTACTCTCTCCCCTTGAGGACCGGTTAACAAGACCGACCTCTTCCGACACCGAATAACTCCATCACAACTTCTTAACCAATCCATGCCAAGAATGACATCTATTCCCCATGATTTTAGAACTACCGGATTAGCAAGAAAGTCTACCCCCATGATATTAATCTTTACTTGTGGGCATATATGACCGTTTTCATTTCTCCCCCGGGAGTGCTAACTATCGGTGGGTTCTTCATTGAGCTCATAGATAAGTTATATTTTGCCACAAATTGATCGGTTATGAATGAATGTGATGCTCTTGAATCAAATAATACGGTAGCAGGGTACGAGTTGACGAAAAACGTACCCAATACCACACCGGCATCATTCGAGCTTGCTCCACCGATAAATGATTAACTCGGCCACGTACATGACTCTCGCCGGCCTCTCTTGCTAGGTGTCCGTGGAGTACGAGCCTGCGAAGATGGCTGCCCGGTCCCCGTTTCCACCGTCTCTCGGCGGAGTTTGCATCACCCTCTTGGGACAATTGTTAGCATAATTCCACGGCTCTCCACACTTGAAGCATCCACCAGAGTTGAACGGGGTTGGTGTTTCCCGACAGGTGCCCCGCAGTTATTGCTAGGACGACTCGGTCGAGGGGTAGGAGCTGCGGGTGTCTAAGGATTGAAGCGCTGTGGCTGAAACGAGCGCTGCAGCTGCATGTTCTGCGGGTACCTCCCACCTTGACCACCAGGACGATATGGAGTCGAGCTCGCCGAGAACCGTAACGAGGACGGGTGTTGCGCTAGATCGTCCATGTGACCGAAACTTGCGTTTCTCGTTCACCCATCTCCTTTCTCTTGCTTTCCGGCCCCATAGCTTTGTTCACCGGCGTACGAAAGTCCGGGAAGATGTGACTCCGCGAGCTGATAGTTTAAAGGACCAATCAAGCCATCCAGGAACCTTTCCCCGCCTCTTTGGATCGGTGTTGACTTCATCGGGTGCATAGCGTGACAAGTGAGTGAACTTATCCGGATACTCGATCATCGACATATTGCCCTCGCCTCGGTGACAAGAACTCCCTCTTCTTAAGCTTGAGAACCCCCGAAGGGATGTGGTAAGTACGGAAGTTGTCACGGAACTCCCGCCAAGTAATGTTCCGCTTTGTTGGGATGAGCGAGTTGAGTACGCATCCCACCGCTGCGCGGCCTGCCCCACAAGCCTTCCAGCAGCATACAAGACCATCTCCCGATCAGTGCATTGCACGATCTCCAGCTTCTTGGTGATGGTTTTCAGCCAGTCATCAGCATCCAGTGGATCAGACGAGTGGGAAAACGTAGGAGGATGGTGGCTCATGAACTCCTTGTGCCTGTCCCTTGGTGGCGGGGGTGGCGGAGGGTTCGGCTGTGGTGGCTGGTTCTGTTGAGCTTGCATCTGCTGCACAGTGTTGGTAAGATTCTGAATCAGTTGCATCTGCGCTGCCAGAAACTGCTGCATGTTTGGGTCCATTGCTTGGTTGATCGGTGGGGGTGGTGCTGGGTTCTGTTGATTTGCGATATGTGCCCGGATCACAGGCGGCACGTCTTGACCTCCTCCGGACCTGGTGTTTACCATCTGACCGTTAGAAAAATCATATCTCAGATAGTTGTACTTGAATCAATGCATAAGAGGATAACTCAAAATAAAATAACAGCATGTTCTTCAGTTAGGACAGATTCTGTTGACCTCAAAGAATTATGTATAACTTTCTGTGTAATTATCCAATGACCACGAATTTTTACCAGATTATGATGTATAAAATTATGGAACTATCCCAACTGGAATCACCTCATTTGGACATCTATAACTCGAGATAAAATTCAAACAGTACAGCTGTATCAGCAGAAATTTACAGATTCTGACATGTTCATTACTTCGTGCATAACTCCCAGAATATGTATTTTATACCATTGAATTTTTTACAGAAATTCATCCTCTAAATTTTTGAGCTAACCCAACTGGTTTCATGTCATTTGGAGTTCTGTAGCTTGAGTTATAAACAAAACATCACTGGTATGTCATATGGCTGCGAAAACAGATTTGATCCAATCAAACTTGCATAAGCGATTAAGCAATGACAACCGATAAAACTCAAACCATCCTTTAATTAACTTAACAATTCAGATTGCATAGTGGCCATCACTCCACCATACAATTCACAATCAAGCAAAGATCCAACTCAAACATGTTTGCAAACAGCATTCATTATTACAAGCAATACGTTCACGCAGGAACGATCTAGCGAAAAGGTAAATGATAAGGGCGAGTATCCTAGGATCCTAGCCAAGACGAGTAGTAGCTTCGTCGGAGCCGTAACGGAGCCTCTTGCGCAGAGGGGAAGTTGTGGTCTGATATGGCATAACTTCTTGAGGAAGTCGCTGTCCTGCCAGCTGTGCTTCCAGACGTGATATCTTCACCTGAGCAGCCTGCAACTCCTCATGATACTTGTTTATTTCAGTAATTGCCCCCTCCGGATCTGTGTTTAGGGCAGCAGTCACACGTGCCAAGACGTCGATGCGATCATTGCCTCCTGCTGGCACCACAGTCACTTCTGTACCACTTGCACGACGAGGCACATGGCGATACTCCGAGTGGAACAGCTGCACCCGATTTGCATTGCAGATTGACCAGAGTGCCCTCCTTGCTGCATCATTCACCGCAGCATCATCTGTGGAGAACTGAGCCATGCTATGGTGAGATGAGCGATACCTCCAGCCTTCTGTATCATTCAGAGGCTTCCTGATGTAAACCCTGCAGGTGTAGTAGTCTCTCATTCCTGGCTCGCTGAAGTGCTTAGTCACATAGAGAGGCCTTATGGTATATCCCGTGTACCGCGAGACCTCCCACGAAGAATGCAAAACTGTCCATTCTCGGCTTCAATAGAATTTTTGTGGTATTCTCGCTCCGTTATAGCGGGGGTTTTCATCCTCATCATCCTCGGGTTGCCAACAACATTGTCACCATCTTCCTCACCCACACCGTCATCACTAGAGTCATCCGGTCACCTCCTTCACCATCGAGCACTTTGGATCAACATGTGCGGGGGGTGCTTCCTCATTGGCCACGGCGCCGGTGGAATCACAATGTCCCCATCGGCGTCCGCCTCCAAGCACGGTGCCATCGTACGGTGTGGGTGTTCCAATGGCTCATCCGGCTCCTCCTCCTCCATCTCAACCTCCTCGGGATCCTCCTCTTCCGGTTCCGCCGGACCTCCTCTCGGGTCTTCCTCCACTTCAACCTCCGGCCGG
Organism: Cenchrus americanus; assembly: GCA_947561735.1. Lineage (NCBI taxonomy): Eukaryota > Viridiplantae > Streptophyta > Magnoliopsida > Poales > Poaceae > Cenchrus > Cenchrus americanus. Next base: position 250,618,563 of record OX387239.1, on the reverse strand, counting down.
AACTCCTCCGGTTCCTCCTCAACATCCTCAAGACGATGGTGAGGGGCCACCGTCCCGGAAGGAAAGCGCCCACCGGTGCTCTTGCGAGGGGTCATGTAGGTTCGGCCATCCGTCAAAGAAAAAGCGATCTCGGAGTACGAATAAATCAAAATGACGCTTTAAAATGATAAACAAAATTAAATTAGATTTTTAATGCGTAAATAAGATGATTTGAAGCATGATAAGGTTTTCTAGAACATGAATCCTTAATTTCGTCCATTTCTAACTAAGGCTGCGACCTACAGTCATCACGGCTCTGGTACCACTTTGTCACACCCGATTTTACAAGGAAAACCGAATGCATCTCACATGTGTGCCGGGATCAATTTACACACACATGATAGACAAAACGAGAGTAATACCATTGCGGTAATAAATCGTTCAAGAGTTAAACCAATACGATATCCATTATTACATCCAAAGAGGTGGACTCGAAGGTCCGAACACGGCGATAACTAAGCGACGACAAGCTCCATCATTGACTTCCATAGGCATGATGACCGGGAGATCCGCATGCCCTAGAACTCCTCGTAGTCACTCCGGTACTCGTCCTCGCCTCCGACGTTCTCCTCCGAACGGCGGTAAGCAAGGGTGAGCACACTTATGGTTTGTGCTCGGCAAGTGGGGGAAACAATGCAAGGCTATCAAGGATAGGCTATGGTTCACGCGCGGTAAGCATTTTATAAGTTGGTCAAGTTTTATTAGCAAGCACCTAATTACTAGGTGTAACCATTTATCCTTAAAAGAAACCTCAAACCAAACCCACAAACCCACGATTTACATTTATCTTCAAGTTTATTAATCATGTGAGGGTCCAAGCCTCTCTTGACCGTGAGCACGGTCGATCGATCGGTTTTCACTGCGAGAGGTTGTACACTTTACCCACGGTTCGTGTTCCCCATCTTGCCCGGTTAGCTAGACCCTTAAACACTTCCAAGGTGAGTGGCTAGGGGTCCACTACGAAGCCTTTACAAAGGAAAGAAGAGAAACCAACGACCCGCAACGATTACGAGCGGCGGAGCGGACCATAACCCTCCCTAATGGTCGGCACCTTAGCCAAGGTCGCTACCCCAAAAGAACCGGGCTATACCCCTTCAACTCCGGCCCCCCGTGCCCCTCTCGGAAAAGAGCTATCGGCTAACCCACTCTCCTAATTAATTGGCTAAGCCGAGCCATGTGGATCGTGGTTGTCTTGTTATCTTGGGTGGTTCTCCATGTTCCGATTATAAATCAAGTTATCTTGTTTTAAGCACAAAGCACATTATATAAACGAAACCGAGATGTATATCATAAACAAAGCATAACCGGACTCATGTAAAGCAAACTAAGCATTTATCTACCCCAAGCATGTGTTTAAACAGGGTTGATCAAGGTAAAGTGGTAAAGTATCTAGTCAAGTCCTTAACTAGGTGTTTGCCCATCGGGGTTATGCATAGCAACGGGAATAGTAAACATTGTTTAGCATGCAGTGACATAGGTTCAAAAAGATAATGCAGAGGGGGAATGCCACTTGCCTTCCTCTACAAGCTGGGTGAAATCCTCCTCGAAAACAGGCTCTTCCTGATCACCTCCGACAGGGAGCTCAGACGAAATAGGCACGATATCTACGAGTCAAACATGAATAACAAACAATAAATAGAACAGTATACCAAACAGTAACAAAACTGGTAAATTTGCTGTTTAAAAGATTCTACTCGTCGAGACGATCATTTCGGTATATAGAACGCTAAAAACGGAGTTAAAATGAGAAAGATATGATTAAAACGAGTTTACGGGGATCTATCCGCAAGAAAACTAAGTTTACAGGGCTTTTTATAAATAAAATCAGGGCTAAAACATAATTATAAAATAAAACAGAGGGGACTAATTGCTAAAAGGATGAAAAAGGACCTTTATATAGAGAATCTAGGCTGGCCAGGGGCTAAAATATAAAAATCAGGACCTATCTGTGAAAATTCTCTAAGGTGGAAGGACCGGCTTGCAAAAACATAAAAGCTCAGGGGCTCTTAAACAAAACGGCCAGCCCAGCGCCGTGGATCTCAGATCCAACGGTCACGGGCGCACGCGTGCACCGTGGACCGCGCCGTGCGCCCGGCGCACGGGTCCACGGTGGACCGCCCCATTTAAACGAAGGGGTACGCGATCCGGGCCGTCCGCGCAAGATCCGACGGCCCCGGACGTGCGCGAGCGGGGCGCGACGGCGAGCACGCCGGAGTGCGGCGCGCGCGGCGGGGGCTCGCCGGCGTTGGCCCCGGACGGCGCTCCCGGCCACCTTCTCGACCGCGGGTTGGAGCAAAATGCGAGTGCCGGCGCTTGCGCACGTGACCAAGGGGTCGGGGGGCGATCGGGCCTCACCGGCGGCCGGCACCGAAGGGGGCGGCGCGGCTACTCCGGCGAGCTCGGGGGAGGCGCTGCTGTGCGTGAAAGGAAGGGGAATTGGGCAGGGGTTTTTGCTCACCGCGTGTAGAGGAAGAAGGCGAGCTCAAAAACGAAGAGAAGGCGCCGGTGGGGAAACTTGGCAACGGCGGCGGATCAGGCGGCGCTCCGGTGTGGTCAGGGCGCGGCTGCCACGGGTGTCGGGGACAAGAACCTGCGACAGCACGTGCTCGTTAAGCTCCTGGCGATCCCAAAAATCAAAATGAACGAGCGGAGGGACCAATCCTTCACCGGCGGCGACGAATTGACGGCGGCGGCGGGAACCCGGCTCGACGGCGTCGGTGAAATTGAGCTCACGTGTGTGTGTTGGTGTGTTGCAGAGGCAAAGGGAGGCGCAGGGGCTCGCGTGCGAGCTTAAATAGAGGTGCGGGGCGGCAGGCGAAGCGGGAAGGGGATGGGGCGGCCGGCGGCTTGCCATTGATGGCCGCGGCCGTCACGGCTAGGGTTTAAAGATGAGAAGTAACGGCCTAATTGCTCACGGGGGGTTTGATTGCCTTAATTGGCTGCGGGGAGAGGAAGGGAAGGTAGGGAGGTGGCCGGGCGCGGCGGGGATTGCGCGGCGGCACCGGGTCGGTTGGGTGGCGAGGGGAGGAAGAAGAAAGGAAAGGGGGGAGGGGAGGGCCGACGGGCGGGGCCCGAGGGCGTCGGCGTCGCGGGGAAAAAGAAAAAGAAGAGGAGAAGAGGTGGGCGGCGCGGGGAGGCTAGACGGGCCGGCCGGGCCGTCCGGGCCGGAAAGGGAGCCGGCGATGTTTTCTTTTTTTTTTCTTTTTCTTTTTCAACTTCATTTTCAAACCATTTTTCATCTCAACTTCAATTCAAACTTTTTCAAACTTTTTCTCAAGAATTTTATACTCTTTTTAGAAACCACACAAGCAACCAAAAACCATGCAAGCCAACTGATGATGCACAAACACTTGTTGTCTCTAAGTTTATTAAATTATATTTAATATTTTAGAGCTCAATTTAAATAGCAATTTAAATTCTTTAAATCCTTAAGACTAATTTAAGTTGCTAAGTGATTTTAGTGATGGAATTTTAGGGTGTCACACTTGCGGCCTAGTTCGTGTTGTTGCGGGTGAAGAACGGGTGTGAAAGGTCTTCGACCTTGAGGGGCTCCGGGAGATGGAGAGACAAGTAGGCTCGGTTCGAGGGACTCGGTGGATGACGGGACTAGGTGCGGGCCACATGGTGGCGAGACGAGCAAGACGAATTCATGGACGATCGAGCCGGTGCACGGTGGCGGTCGAGTCAAGAGGCTTGGCAGGAGGCCGGACCGAGCACGCGGTGGTTTGCCCACAAAACCATCGGAGGACGGTTTCTTGGTTTGGGCCTCAAAACCAAGTCCGAAGGCCCAACACGTTGGAGACGGGATCCGGGCGTGTCGGGAAGCTTCGGGCCGAGGACACGCGGCGGGATTGCATGGCTTGCGTCGGGAGGACGCGGGGTGCGGAAAAGGCGTGGCCGTCCGATGGCAAGACCCACAAACATTACATAAATGCCCCCGCGTGGGTTGTATCGCCGCTAGTTGAGTTAGGGGTAGTCGAGTCATTTCCCACACCGGCGGGACCCGATATATTAGCCATGAGTGTGTGTGGATGGCTCTCTTGCTCCGCGACTTAGGGTTTCATTTCCCCCCTCCCATTTCTCATTTTCGTAGCTATTTTCTTCTCCATTTTCTCTAGGCTAGCATGAGAGCTTCATGTGAGATTTGTTGAGAGGAATGGATGCTAGAGCGGCATGCTAGACCTTGTGAATCTTTCCTGGTTTGTATAGAAGATTCGGAGTTGTGTTTTTCGTGGTCCTTTTGTGCTTGTTTTTGGTGCTCTTGTTCTTGGTGTGGTTCCGCGGATTTGAGTGGGTTTCTCCCCGGATTTCTTTGAGGGAAAGATGTATGGATGCCTTGTGCACCTTTGTGATTGATCTTGTGCCCTCAAATGCCGGGAAACCACTTCGATTCAAGGATTTTTGGTCGGAGCTCTAGCTTTTCATGGTGCTCAAAGGATTCGCGTTTCCCGGTGATTTAGGAAGTTAGGAGGCAAGATTTTTGGGCTATAGCATCCTTGTGTGACGCTTTTCAAGTCCCCAAACCTTGTCTCTACAGCTTCTACCGTTTGGGAAATCCGATGATGATTTGGGGGAGTTGACTTTCGGGGGTCGTCTTTGTTTTCTCGCTCGTCCGCACCTCGCGGACGGTCCGCGAGGACCGGCAGCGGACGGTCCGCGCCGTCCTCGTTCGTCGATGTTCTTTGTGTTCTTTCTCGCCTTTAGTTTCGATCCGTCGTGGCTTTGAGTTTTCGTTGGGGGGAAGTTTCGGACGGTCCGCGTGTTCCGGCGGACGGTCCGCGGGTGCCGGCGGACGGTCCGCGTGCTCTCTGCGCGGACGGTCCGTTATTCGGGGTCGTCTCCGGAGGTTCTCGTTCGCTTTAACCGACGGTCCACGGCTCGGGCGGACGGTCCGCGGCAAGGGTGCGGACGGTCCGCGGTACCTGCCGGACGGGTCGCGCGGCCATCGCGGACAATCCGCCCGCTGCACGGCCGGACGGTCCGCCGCAGGCCGCCCGCCTTTACTTCTTGGTTCGATTCCTCCCTCCCTTTCTCGTGCTTCCGCGTGTGCTTCAAGGAATCGTTCCTAAGACTAGAGGTTGAACCATAACCTCGTTGTCTTGGCGATTGGTGTGTGATTTGATCCATCGCTTGTGTGTGACCGGGATTTGACTAGGGTATAGGCCGGGTTCTTTGAGAAGAATTTTTACCGGTTCCTATTCACTCCCCCCCTCTCTAGTCGCCATCTGATCCTTCAAGGACAATCATTCTAATCACAAGACCATCACAAACACCCACAAGCACCTCATGTAATGTCAAAGCCACCGAGCCATGTGCCTACTTCTAGATATGAGACTTCTCAATGGTAGGCATCATGCAACGGTTTAGCACCCAAAATAAATTAAATTAAGCACATATGACATGGGAGCACATTTTCCAAGCATTTTACATTTCATTTTCAGATTCATACTTGGTACATGAAATGTCTTTGCGACAAAAAGGAACTTATGCCCCTCCACAAGATAAAGCAAGAGGGCTAAACATTCATGATGGCAAATGAGTCTATGGCCCCATATGATCAATAAGCTAGCTATCCAACCACAAATTAAGCATAACCAAGCCACTAAAACATGTCAAGATCATATAAAGGCATTTACACATGAGAGAGCATATATGTGACATTTTACAAAAACATAGGCATCAACCATGGATATAAATCATGATTATCAAGAGCTAAGCCAAACTAACCATAGCTTACCAAACAAGCTCACAAAGACATAAATAGCATTCCATGGTGAAAAATGTATATGAGAGAAGCTTTTCCTACAAAATGCATAAGATACAAAATCCATGCAATCTAAGATACAAGGATGCCTATACATCATGTCACATATGTCATGCCAAATGCAAGAAATGCACAAAGGAAAGCTATATATATGATACAAAGGAGCTCCCACACACCAACTCAAGAAATCAAACACACACCAAGCTCCCACCGCAAACGAGTGAAAGTTGCTTGATCTAGGGGTTTTGTGAAAATATCGTCTAGTTGGTCATGTGTGGGTACATGGATCAAAGCTATTTTTCCTTTCTCTACATTGTCTCTCAGAAAATGATACCTCACTTCTATGTGCTTGGTTTTGGAATGGAGCACTGGGTTCTTTGCAACGCTTATGGCACTGGTGCTATCACATTGAAGTGGGACATGGGTATAGTCCTCACCAAAGTCACTCATGGTGTATGTGTTCCAAAGGAGCTGAGAGCAACAACTTGCAGCGGCAACGTACTCTGCCTCGGTAGTGGATTGAAAAACACTCGACTGTTTGCGAGAAGACCAAGACACCAAAGAAGATCCCAAAAACTGGGAAGTCCCAGAAGTGGACTTCCTAACCAACCGACACCCAGCAAAATCTGCATCCGAAAAAACCATGAAGAGCAAAAGAAGAGGATGCAAAGTACCAAAGGCCGAAGTCGGGAGTGTGACGCAAGTACCCGAAAATTTGCTTCACCGCTTGCCGATGCGAAGTCCTCGGAGACGCTTGAAAACGAGCGCGAGAGACATACCGAGAATCGGATGTTCGGCCTCGTCGCCGTCAAGTAGAGGAGTGACCCGATCATGCTCTCGGTACTCCTTCGATCCACGTGTTCACCTTCCTCATCCGCATCAAGAGCCGTAGTCGTACTCATCGGCGTCGTCATAGCCTTGGAGTCTTCCATCTTGAATTTTCTAACAATTTCCTTGGTGTACTTATCTTGGTGCACAAATGTTCCTTCCTTTGATTGTTTGATTTGTAGCCCGAGGAAGAACCGCAACTCACCCATCATGCTCATCTCAAATTCCCTGCTCATATCCTCTCGCAAACCTTGCAACAAGAGAGTTAGACGAGCCACCAAAGACAATATCATCCACGTACACCTGCACAATCAGGATATTTCTGCCCCGCCTAAGTAGAAACAAGGTCTGATCAATCTTCCCCATCTCAAAACCTCTCTCAAACAAGAACCCCCTCAACCTACCATACCAAGCTCTAGGCGCCTGCTTCAACCCATACAGCGCCTTCCTCAACTTGTACACCCGGTGGGGGTACTTCTCACTCTCAAACCCCGGTGGTTGCCTCACATACACTTCTTCCTCCAACACACCATTCAGGAAAGAACTCTTCAGATCCATTTGGTGCAACTTGAACCCTTTAGCCATAGAAAAGGCTAGAAGGATCCTTATCGCCTCCAAACGGGCTACGGGAGCAAAGGTCTCCTCGTAGTCGATCCCCTCCTTCTCACTGAACCCCTGAGCAACAAGCCTTGACTTGTTTCTCACCACTTCACCTTTCTCTCCCTCTTTGTTCTTCCACACCCACTTTGTACCAATCGGCTTACACCCTTGGGGAGCATCAACCAATTCCCATACCCGATTCCTCTCAAAGTTCGCCAACTCCTCATGCATCGAATTAACCCAATCATGATCGGATAGTGTGTGTCCAATGTCTTTGGGCTCAAAAGTAGCAACAAATGCAGCATGAGCGAAATGAGAATTGTTTCAAAACCTCGACCGTGTAGTACGTTCATTCATGTCGCCGATGATTCTTGAAGCCGGGTGATCCACTTGTACTCGCCGGGGAGGTTCTCGCCTTGATGCTATCTCCCCCTCAATTGCGCTTCTCCTCGATCTTGATTCGTCGTCGTAGGTGTAGGAGAGGGGTCGTCAACCACCGTAGTCGAAGTAGTAGGTACATGTTCAGCCGGGGGCACCACACCGCCATCTTCATCATCTCCAAGTTCATGCTCCTCCTCCTGAAAGATCTCCTCGCCAAGCTCATCATCACCTACACACTCAAAGACAAGCTGACTACGTGGCTGTGTCTCGTCGAAGGTTACCTCGCAAGATTGAGCACACGATATGCTCTAGAGTGAGATGCATAACCAAAGAAAATACCATTGACCGACCTAGCCTCAAACTTATCCAACTTCGTCCCTTTCTTAAGGATAAAGCACTTGCAACCAAAGACATGGAAGTGACTCACCTTGGGTGTGCGACCGTGCATCAACTCATAGCAGGTTTTCTTCTTATGCACTCTAAGGTAGATCCTGTTTGACACATAGCACGTGGTATTCACCGCCTCAGCCCAGAACCTTCTCGCAGTCCTATGCTCATCAAGCATCGTCCGAGCCACCTCACGCAAGGTCCTCGTTCTTCCTTTCCACAACACCATTCGGGGGGGGCGTATACGAACTCGAAAACGGTGTTCAAGACCCAAGTCATGGAAAAAGGTTACAAAATGAGATTTTCCGAATTCGAGCCATTGTCACCGCATTGCTCGTATGGCATCTCCATGCCTCTCGTTCCTCAACCTCAAGACAAGATCTCGAACAAAACCAAACGTCTCCCCCTTATCCTTGAGAAAGAACACCCACGCATACCGAGAATAGTCGTCCACCACAACAAGGACATACCACTTCCCACCCGCGGTGGGCCAACAAGGTCCATATGGAGCGACTCACATGGACGCTCGCTCATCACATCGGTGAGAGGCGGGTGAGAAGAGGCTACCATCTTGACATGCCTACACGGCGCACAAACCAACTCTTTCTCAAGCCTCAACCGTGGCAATCCTCGGACCAAATTGAGTTTACTTAAGCGAGACAAAAGGTCAAAGCTCAAGTGACCCAACTTCCTATGCCACCTCCACAACCGACTCGAAGAACCGGCCAAGAAACAACACTCAACACCCGAAGACCGAGAAAAATCAGCACGAAACACCTGACCCTCGGGAACGACCATACGGACAAGGTCCCCTCGAGAGTCCAAAATCCGAGAACCACCAGTGCCGAAACAAAGACCTCAAAACCCTCATCCAACAGCTGGGACACAGAAAGAAAATTGTATCCAAGCGATTGAACAAGAGCCACACGCCTGAGAGTGATCTTGTCACTCACCTTAATCTCACCTTCGAAAGCACACACCCACGCCCATTGTCCCCAAAAGTGATGTACATCCTTGTCACCACGGGACGAGACTTGAGAACCACCCCTTGTCTCCGGTCATATGCCTCGACCAACCGGAGTCAATCAACCAAATGTTCTTCAAGTCTTCCACCTAAAATTTAAACACGAGCACGTGAGCGAACAAACGACTCAGCACTGGGGTTAGTACCAAAAGAGTAAAACCAGTGCCGAGCCATTTGCTCGAAGTGGGGTTAGCACAAACCAAACCATCTTTCCTACCAAAGCTACCTCCACGAACACCACCACGGTAACCACCATGAGGGAACCAACCCTCTCTACCTGGAGGAGGACAAAAACCATGAAAGAAAGCCCGTGGACTGTCCCCCCTCTCCATCTCAAAGCTATGGATCCTCCCATCCTCGTATTGAGCACGAGGAGGAGAACGCCTAGCAACCGACCTCTTGCAAACTCTCCGGCCCAACCAACGGAACCACGACCTCCCGTAACCAAACCTCGCACCCGTACGAGCACGAAACCCGACCGCCGCTGTCCGAGCCGCACCGGTCCGACCGGTGCCCCCTCACCGGTCCGACCGTTGTGACCGGACAAGAAGCACCTCCAACGACCTTCCGCTCTCCCCAAGCCCGAACTCGTCCTCACACTCGCCTTAGCCCCCGGGCATCCGCACACGAGGCTCAAGTACACCATCGGAGGGGTGGTACTTGTCCTTGTTAGCCCACTCCTTCGCCATTCTCTCCTCTCGCTTCCTCTTGAAGCAAAACTCATCCTTATGGCCATCTCTCCCACAATAGCCACAATGAAACCTCACAAGCTTAGGTTTCGGCTTGGGTTTAGTAGGCCGCTTACTTGGTTTCTCTCCACTCGGCTTCTCTACCGGTTTCTCCTCACTAGCCTTCGACTTTCCTTCCCAAGGAACACTTTCCCGAAGTGCTCACAAACTTGATAGGCTTTTGGAAATCATTTGTTTGCGGGCAAAACACGGGTGGAGCCGGGGTTGTGTCTAGTCGGTTCCTAAGATGGTTAGGTTTAGGAGGGAAATCATTTTTGTGGTGGGTTTTTGGTGGCTCGGGATATTCTCTCCACTTCCCTCACCAACCTTGTTTGCCCCAAGTCCGTCACCATCCTCGCCTCTTGAATATCTTGATCATTATCCTCAACCGAGGCTCATGACCGGACAACCAACCCATCAATTTTCTCGGCTCATCATTCTCATCCCGCAAACGATCAACATAATGTGCAAGTTCCAAGTTCTTCAAAGCATGCATTTTATAGGTAGAGCAAGATGTAGGAATTGGTTCTTTCAGCTTAGCCTCAAGAGAAACCATGTAAACATGCATCTCATCAATTTTAGCATGCAAGACAGGGCAAGAAGTTCAAGCACCTAGCAAAGCGAGATCTAGACTTAAGCTCGGCCACTTCAACCCCAAGCACATCTAGTTCCTCACACTTGGAGGCATGCTTTTCCTTAAACAAGGCAAGATCGGCAAGGAAAATAGAGCAATCAAGACATTCAACATCATCGCATTCAACAGTGAAGCTTTCGGAGAGTTAATTTCAAGCTTAGCATCCAAATTCGAGTTTCTAGCTCGGCCCACTCTAGTCCTAGCATCCTCAAGTGAAGCCCTAAGCTCTTTCCTCATTTTCTTAGCCTCTCTAAGCATGTCATCACGATTATCAAGCAACAAGCCAAGCCGTTCATTCTCCCCGACGCAAGAAGGGGAGTTCATCACGCACCTCATCGTCGGAATCGCAGTCCGAGTCGCTTTGTGTGCTCTTCTTCTTCGCCGGAGCTCGGCGTCATGGTGCGAAGCCGTCTCTCGCGAAGCGGCTCGGCCCACTCGGGTTCTTGGATGACTTCTTGCTCTTGCGACGATCACCTTCATCTTCACCGCCGCTTGAGCTCGAGGTGGAGTACGCGGAACCGGAGTCGACGTCACTCGCTCCAACCATTGCTAGAGCCTTGCCTCGACTCTCCTTCTTCATCGATCGTCGGTCGTCCTTGTGCTTGTTCTTGTGCTTGCTCTTGTGGTCACGCCTCTACCGGTACTTGCCATCCGTCCTTGACTTGTGCTTGTAGCCATCCTTGTTCTCGACCTTCTCTGGGCAGTCGGCGACGAAGTGTCCCAGCTTGCCGCACTGGAAGCATGTCCTCGTGTTCCTCCTCATGTTCACCCGGTTCTCGTGCAGCCTCTCGAACCTCCTCGTCAGCAACGCCAGCTCGTCCTCTCCAAGCACATCGAACTCCTCATCCGGCATAGACATCAAGGAGGACAAAGAGAACATCTCGGTGGATGGGTTAGTGTTAGCCTTTCCTTTCGAACCACCGACGAGGGCAAGAATATGAGAGTCACTCGGGCCCTCGAGCTTGGCCGTCATGCCCCTATCCACCTCGGCCCGACTTGAGCTTCGAGAACGGCTCGTTCACCGTCGCAGTGTCATACTTCTCCGACTCCACAATGGCCTCGAACTTTCCGCCCCAAATCATATGATCCGGCGAGTGTAAGAGCTTGACAGCCCTATCATGATCATCGTACGGGAGCACGTCCACATTGGCCCTCATGTTGTTCACAACCACCGTGAACCTCGAAACAAAGCATCGATGGACTCACCGGGGAGATGAGTGAAGTTCTCGTACTCTCTCCGTAGGTCGCATACATCCGAGCCTGAACCTAGGCATTCCCAACATGAGCTTCCTTCAACACCGACCGGATTCTACAAGCCAAGTGCTCGGTGTGCAACCGATCGAACTCGGCCGACACAAGGCACGAAACAAGTAGTCAACCGCCTTATTGTTGGCGTCGAACATGTCCCTCGATCCCGGAGCGAGAAAGTTCATCGGCTGGACATAGTCTGTGTCCACCGTGACATCCCAAAGGATCTGACCCTTTCCACGGAGGAACGCTGCCATCCGTTTACTCCACATCTGGTAGTTCTTGCCATCGAAGTTTGGAGGACCCGAACCCCGTTCCTGGTACGCCATCCTTGGATCTTAGACTGGTTAGAGTGAATAAAGACCCGAACCGGCTCTGATACCACTTGAAGGACCGATACGGCGAACCAGAGAGGGGGGAGTGAATGGGAGCCGATAAAAATTCTTCTCGAAGGAGATGGATAATCCAACAAGACGAACACGACTTCCAACGAATGTCTCCGACTCACTACCCAAGTCGGCCAAGTCCACGCAGCCACTGGAGTGCTACTGAACCTAGGAACCAACTCCCAACCTCACAGACCCGAGAACGCAGCGGAACACCAAAACTCGAGTCCACTGACCAACACCAGTCAGACCGGTGAGCAGCACCGATCAGATCGGTCCCTGCTGGTGAAACCTGGCGACTTCCACAGAATGGCTCCACACCGGTCAGGCCGGTCCAGCACACCGGTCAGACCGGTCTCAGCCAGAAAGCCCCAAAACACCAAACGGCCAACCGAGCTCCAAACCGACCCAAACTCGAAACAAGACAACACGGGACAACAAAGAAAGACACACAAACGTTCACCCGAGAAAAAACCCAACAAGGGTTGCACCGGCCGACCAATATAGCCCGGGCGGCTTGGGATGAACAACACCCGCGGGTCAACTCCTCCAAATCTAAACTTAGATCTCCCGAATGGCTCCACGGACTTGAACAAGACTTTGGGGATAATAGGAACACCTCATGAGGAGTCCATAGCCATGATTTTGTCCACCAAAACTTGCCAAATCAAGAGGAATTGAAGAAATCCCGCCAAGAACTCCTCTAACCCTAGAGCACCGAAAACCCCAAAATCGAGCCCCTTAACTCACGGATTTGGGAGAGGAATCAAAGGCAAAAGAACCATGAAGGGTTCACACGAATTTCCACCATCAAATCCCCAAGAGCAAGGTCCCGAAAACACACCGAGAAAACCACCAAGAGAGGGCTCGAAAATCACCACCAATAACAACTAGGAACAACACAACAAAGCCTTGAGGAACCACGCCGAATCATCTACACATACCAAAGAGGTTCATACAAGGTCCAGCTTGCCGCCCGATCATCCAACCCTCTCACAAAATCTCACCATGAAGCTCTCAAGCTACTCCTATGGAAATCCTAACAAAATAGGAAGGGAAAATAGGTAAGCAAATGAACTAGGGTTCCAAGAGATGGCTGCCATCCTCTCACCTCTTGGGTTATATAGGAGGCAACCGAAAGTCTAAAATACCCTTGCTAGCTAATTAGGGATACAAGCCCCTCGTGGGTGAAATCGGAAATCTTTGTCATCGCTTCATCGGACGGATGACCGGCGACCGCAATGCTCAGCCTCGACGCAAGCCTTGCGATCCCGACGTGTGTCCTCTCGCTCGAAGTCTCCGGACCGCGTCGTCGCACACCGGTCAAACCGGTGCTCCTCACCGGTCGGACCGGGTCGGACCCATCGGTTAGGCCGGTCGGCACTACCGCAGGCACCGTCTTCGGTTCTTCGGTCTTGGCTTTGTGGATCAACCAAGAAACCCGGTGATTTTACGGTGAACCACCGGAAACCCCCGCGAACTCGGTGTAGCCTCCGCCAATCGCCACTCATGACTCGGCTCCCACGTAGTCCCGGCTCGACCTTGGTTTTGAGGCTCAACCAAGAAACCATCCATGACTTCATCTTGCTGTTCATGCCACCATGCGGCCCGCTCCCCGACCCCGCCGGCCACCGGGTCCCTCGAACGAAGCCTACTTGTCTTCTCCACACCTGGAGGCCTCACCGGCGACGACCTTTCGCGCTTGTTCTTCTCCTGCACCAACACCAGTCAAGCCGCAACCTCGCACCCGCAATACTTAGCCAAGAATCGCTCCACGCAACGTTGTCAATCACTCATCACACAAGGAAGCGACCATCCACCGGTCCTCGAACCACACATGGTCCTCAATGCTCCCCCGTCCGAACCAAAATAAGGAGTCTTGATAGATTTAGGCTTGTAAAAGGATTTCCTTTTGGGCAAAGACCTCCCCACCCTATAAATATAAAGGGCCACGGCCGATTGAGGTATCCAATCAATCAAATCAATCAACTTTTATATTTTTACCTTTTCCCTTTGCCTTAAACTTTTCCAATATATTACTTGATGTTCCTCCTTCTTCTCTACGTCGATTGAAGGTGTTCTATGTGGCTCGTACGACCCTAGAGCAACCCTACGTGCGCCGCCCCAACGGGATCCTCGCCCCGGCAACGTTTGGAGGTCTTTCGACGGTTCACCCCGCAAAGGTTTGACCAATGACCTTCACCGGTTTGACCGGTGGGCAAAGGTCTAACCGGTGACCCACACCGGTCCGACCGGTGCCTACGCGAGGTGATGTAGCGAGCCCCTCCGCGTTCGTGTTGGTTGTACACTTGTGGCAACAAGTAGTTTCCGTCTCCGACCAAGATGAGGCCCGCACATGAAGGTCGGAGCGGGGAACCGGGGCCCACATAAATGTGGTGCTACCCGACGCCCGGATACAACGCAATGACGCGTGGGGCGCCGCTTCCCCACGCCATGCAAGCACACTAGCCGGCGGCACGTGCGGGCGACTAGCTCGACAAGGGCCGTAATGCGAGGTATAACCCCTTTGTACATATCTTTTCCCTAATTAATTTAAATCATAACCGTGGGGATCTCCCCTACGGTCTTTTCGCTTAAAAAAAAGGGGCCGTAATATGGCACTGTTCGGTCGTGCGGCCCCCGACGCACCGTCCCGTCCAGCCCCTCGCGGTCCGTCGAGGCACTCGAGTGCCCTCTATAATTACCGCCTACCCGTGTTTAGGCCCTAACATGGCGGGCTCGGCTCACGCTCAAGCGGGTTAAGTCACCACGGAAGAACTTGGAGGCGGCGCCAAGTACTCGGAATGAATAGCACCACCCTAACACGCGGCGGCTCCGAACTCCACAACAACTCGGCCTCCTCTTAAATGCCTCCCGGCAAACGACGACGTACGAGAAGACCTCCCGCCACGCAGATCGTAGCTCTTTTTCCTTTCCCCTTTTTGCCCCTCACTCTTGCATCTATAAAAGGGAGAGGAGGGCAACCATTACAAGGCGCATAGTGGTGTGGATTCACCTTTGACTTGGCGCCCGCAAATGTCGGTGCATTGAATGCCCCTACCGGGGAGCATGTATGGAGCCGACGGGCACAGTGAACCCCTCGAGCGAGATAGAAACTTGCTCGAGGGGGTGCTCGACTCTCGACCGAGGCGGGGCCTCGTGCGAGAGGGGGGCGTCCAATGCCCGAGCGAGGCGGAGTCCCGCTCGAGGGTCGTCCTACCCTCGAGCGAGATGGAACCTCACTCGAGGGGGCGACCGACCCACGAGCGAGGCGGATTTGTATCGGGGCGGCGCCGTACCCCTCGAGCGGAGCGGAGTTTCGCCCGAGGGTGGCCGGGCCGATTGTTCGACGAGCCGTG
The DNA here is from genome assembly GCA_947561735.1 of Cenchrus americanus. Classification (NCBI taxonomy): domain Eukaryota; kingdom Viridiplantae; phylum Streptophyta; class Magnoliopsida; order Poales; family Poaceae; genus Cenchrus; species Cenchrus americanus. The sequence goes on along the minus strand of OX387239.1, from coordinate 250,603,185 downwards.
GGTCCGTGGGTTTGTTTTGTGCACGTTTTTAGGTTCGTTTGCGTTTATTTTTTACGGGTTTAAGCGGGTTTCCCCTGGTTGTTTAGGGGACCCTCATGGCTGTCCTCGACGCAGCCCCCGAGCGTCCGTGGGTGTATCCGTTAGGATCCCGCGGTGCCGACGTTTGCCGATGGGACGTTCTCCCCCCCAGGTTGCTGATGCTATTCCGTGGGGCCGCGCTAGCAGACCCGCGGGTCTAGCCCCCGAAGCCTTGCAGGAGCGTGGGTGCTCCTGCAAGGGTTTTTACACAGGATTTACCATTGTGCGGGGTGTTAGTTTCAACCGGCATCGACAATACTCCAGCCGGCCTCGGTGGTGCCACGCGCACATACCCGGAATCATCTGCGTTCGGTGCACCCTAGGGGGTGTAGCTGTGTGTCGAGCCCCCGAGCCTGGGCCCGTTCGAAGCGATCGGGGTGAGCTCTTCGACTTGGTTTAAACGCTCCCTCGCCGTCCCTCCGCGGGACGGAGGGTGAGGTTTCCGCAACTCCCATCGATCGGGTCATGAATTGTGGATTCCTTGTTGAGTCGTTACACGGTGATTCAAGTGGACGCCCATGCCCCGTTCGATAAGGGTTGGCTCATGGTCTAAAGACTCGTCCATGAAAGCGCTTACGTGGGTTTGCTAGGTGGGGCTCGGTCCCGTTCGCTAGGGACCGAGGGCGCGGAAACTCTCCCTCGACGGGATCCCCCCGACTAGCCGCCCTCGTTGGCTCTTGAATACGACATGTGGGGCGCCCTCGAGCCGGTGAGGCTCGAATGCACGCGCCCTCGTCGTCCCCGACTCGCTGATCCGGGGCACCTATTCGAACCCTTCGAGGGTCGGGCTTCGAACCCCTGATCAGTAGGGCCGCTGCGGGGTGGCAACCGGGTGCCCCCGACTTTTTACATCTGCAAGACTCGAGGGCGTGCGGTCGACCGGCCCACGAGTTGTTGATCGCAATCCTCTTTGAATCGAGGGCACCAGTGGCACCCGCTCTCGCCGAGGGGGCTTCGAGACCACTAGTCGGTAATGGCACCCTTCGAGGGTCGGATTTTTCGAGCCCCGGGCTCGGGCCGCTCGAGGGTCACGCTTACTTGGTAAGGGACCGAGGCCATTTAATGCCCACAGTCGTGGCCACAATCGTGCGCCGCGGGCGCGCCTTTTCAGGCGTCGCAGCCGCGCGTGTAGTGGGCGACGTGGGCGGACGGACGTGACGGCCCGCCGCGGGTCTTCGGTTGCCGCGCCGTAATGTTCGCGCGTGTGCGTGCGCCCGGTCGTTCCGGTCGTGGTGGGCCCCGCTCGTCGGTGACGAATGCCGTCACCTACGGTTAATGCACGCGGAGCGCACGATTCGGGGAGCATGGCTCCCATGGATCTATAAATCCGAGAGGAGGAAGAGGCGAGTTCTTTACCTCAACGCCCATTGGTCCCGTCTTTCTTGCTTTCGCTCCGCAGCACCGCGCACCCTTTCGTTTCTTCTAGCATTCGCTTCGTCGCCGCGCCTCCCCGCCGATCGACATGGCTCCCCCGCAAGCAATCATCGTGGTGGACCCGCCGCCGTGGAGCCGCTCGACGCGGACACGGTTCGCCTTGAGCGAGCTTGTGAATGGCGGCCGCCTCGCGTCGAATGTGGACGGGCAGCCCCAGCGTGGATCGTCCCACCGGCGGTGGAGCGGGAGCCAACCCGCCGTTTGGCTACGTTATCGCCTTCATCCGCCATCACGAGCGTGGCTTCGCGACGCCGGCGAGCCGCTTCATGCGCGGGTTGTGCTACCACTACGGCGTGGAGCTGCACAACTTCGCCCCGAACGCAATCTCGCAGGCGGCCACCTTCGTCGGCGTGTGCGAGGGATTCCTGGGGATCCCAGTGAATTGGGACCTTTGAGTCCACCTCTTCCGCGCGGAGCTACACACGCTCTCCACGCCGGAGCCGCGAGTGCGCCGCGCGGTGCGCGCCGGCGGGATGTCCATTTTGCTACGGGAGTCATGCAAGGAACTTTACATTCCCTGCACGATGACTTCCAACAACGTGGAATGGGAGCGGGGGTGGTTCTACCTCCACAACGAGGACCCCGGCCTCCCCCTACACCGGCAAGGTCCTGAGGGAGAAGGCCGACTCCTGGTGGCATGGCTCGTCCCCATCTTCACGCCGGACCGGGCCGGAGTTAGCCCCCGCACGCGCCGAAGAGCCCGGCGGACGCCGGGCCGGGCGCGGATTCGGTTCTCGCGAACCTTCACCACCGCGGATCGTCCCCCTCATGGAGAGGAGGCTCCGCATCTTTGAGATGGATGAGACGGCCGATCCCCCCGGCGCCGGCGCGCTCACGGCCGGTACGCGACCGTCTCCCCCCGAAGTACGCGGCCACGAGGGCGAGGCACGCCATCAACCTCAAGGCCATCAAGAACGGCAACGACGACCTCTCGGTCGTTCGTTATACTTCCCGACGGTCTGCTGGTGAGTGGGCTCTTCCCCCTTTTTTCTTATCCTTCCGCCATATGCCGTTGTGACTCGATGTTTCCTCCTTCCCCGGCGAGAGGGTGGCCGTGAATGCCGCGCGGTCCGACCCGCCCATGCCCCCGAGCCCGCGCGCGCGCGCGCGGCCGGGAACGGGGAGCGGGCGGCGCGTAAGAAGGAGAGGAGGATCCGGCGGTGAGAACGCCGGGAGCGAGAGGGACGAAGAATTCCGACCGCGTGAGCGAGCAGGGACTTTCGCCCCGGTGACGTCGGAGTACTCGTCGTCGGGAGAAGAAGAGGAGGAGGAAAGCGACGGGGGGCGGGCCCCTCCCCGAGAGGTGGGAGCCTCGCGCCCCCCCCTCACCGAGAGCCGCGGAGGCGGGGCCGGAGGATCAAGCGCTTGGGGCGGGCGCGGAAGCGCCCGCCGCCGGCGGTCTACGGAGGAGGCGGCGCACGCCGTAGAGGTGCCGCGCGCGCGCGCGGAGGTGCGGGCGCGCGCGCGCGAGGCATCCGGAAGCGCGACGGTGGGCGACGTTGGTCGTGGCCTCGGCGCCTCTTGAGCCCTCGAGGAAGAGGAAACGGGGCTTTTCCACCCCGAGGTAGGCGATCGCTCCTCCGGACGCTCCATTTTGAGATGTGTGAGTTTAATCTTTCCGATTTCGCGTTCCCGGGGTGGCGCGGACCGTCCCCCCTTGACCTCACAAAGGCGCTTAGGGTGGACGCGTCCATCCCAATGAGGTGGCGCTCATCGGCGACGAGCGACACCCCCACGCAAGGTGGCCGCGCCCCGCGGAGCCTCGGCGGTGGCGGTGGCCACGACGGCGGTCATGACCACGGCGGTCACCGCGCCATCGATTTCGCCGCGCCGGCCCCGCCCGGCGGCGGTCGGGGCGGCGGTGGTGGAGATTCCGACGACGACACCCCCGCCGCCCGGATGGGACCGGTGGGGGAACCCGCCCGCACCGCCCCTCGAGCTCCCGGTTGGGGCGCTCATGGTGAGGGATGATGGTTGCGTGATGTCGGGGCGCCCGGCGGACGCCGCCGAGGCCTCATCGTCGCGCGCGGTCCTCCCGCCTTTGGACGGTGTCGTGGCACGCCCGGGAGCAGGAGCGGGAACGTGCCATCACGCCGCCGACCCACTTCGCCGACGCCCGTGTCGAGCAGGGAGGCGGTGGCAGGAATTCCGCGACCACGGCGCCTCGCTCAACCGGCGGCGAACGAGGCGCCGCATCCACGAGTGGTCCTACTTGGCGCGTCTTCCGGGTATGCGGTTTTTCGTGGAGTCTTGTAATTCTTCCCCTCTTGTTTCTTTCGCGTCCGCGCCTCCCCTGATCTGTGCCCCTTGGTTTTTATCCACCGGCGACAGGAGTTGGATGACCGGTCCAGGGAGAGGTACGGCACCCTCGACCAAATGAGCTCCGAGCTCCGCCGGCTCCGGGAGCAGTGCGACGCTCTCGACGCCCTCGTCGAGGCCCTGAGGACGTGCGACGGGTGGCTGGCGTACGGGTGGAAGCCCTACGAGACCGCTCCGGGAGTTAGAATCTCGGACCGCATAGGGGGCCTCCGCCGTAGAGAAGGTGCGGACCGCACTCATGGACCGGACGAGGCTGCCGCAGAGGGCGAGGGAAGATCCGGCGAGGGCGCGCACTCGGCGGCGGAGTGGGAGACCGAGGTGGCCTCGGTTCGTGCCCGGCTTCAACAAGATCGCGCAACCCTCGAGGAGGCGCGCACTTGGAAACGCCGGACCAAGGAAAAGGCTAAGGAGGCGGAAGAGCCGAGGACGAGTGTGATCGAGAAGGCGCATCTCTTGCGTCGGCGGAGAGGAGCCGCTCCGGCAAGAGCGGGCCACACGTCGGCGGGCGCGAGGACCAACTCCCGGCAAGAGCGGGGGCTGCCCTCGAGTGGGAACACCCGGCGCGGGAAGAGGCGCGGGGTCGGCTCTAACAAGAGTGCACCACGCTCGAGGGGGCGCGAGCGACCCTTAAGCGGCGGGACAACGATGTCCGGCGGCTTAACGGGGAGCCGGTGCAACTCGGCATTTCGCACGAGGACTTACGCCGGTCCCTCGAGGAGCAAGAGGCCACGGTCGCGACTCGCGGCGAGAGGCCGAGGAAGCGCGCAAGGCCCTCGACTCGGAGAGGAAGCAGGTCGAAGGTGAGCTGCGTTCCACCCCTTTTCGTTCGTCGATTCGGCTTGCTCGGGATCCGCTCCCGACTTTTGTTTCTTTGTCATTGGTTTTCGTGCCTCGCGTACCGCCCCCGGGGAATACGACCACCTAGGCCGAGGTCGTGCGGACGGCCTACAACTCCTCGCAATAGGAGTTAGAGGAGTTGCGGGCCGCCGCCCTCGAGGTCCGCCAGGAGATTGAGGAAGGCGAGGTGCGGGCTCGGAGCTCGCCGGCGAGTCACCTACGCGCCCTCGGCGAGCATGTCTCCCGGCCGCATGCGCCGCACACTTCATCCGGGCGTCAAGAAGGCCCATGGCGTGGTGGCGTCCCACTACCGGTCGACCTCGAGGCCGTATCCTCGGGCTACGTCATCCCGGTCGGCGTTGAAGACGAGATGGCGATGGACCGTGCGGATGCGCTCGCCGCCACCGCCGTCGATATGCTCGCCGAGGACTTCACCGACTTCTTGTTCCCGTACGCTCCCGCGGCGGGCGGCCCTCAAACCCGAAGACCACCGGGCATTCATGCCCTTGTCATTTAAGTGTTAGTATTCGGGTCGTGTGGCCGTGTAATAAACAATTACTTGTTTGAAACATTCAAATGTTTCTAAATTGAAGTAATGCTTTTTATTTCGCTTGTCATGTTGTTCCGTCTCTCTTTACCTTCGCCTAGACGAATTTGAGCCGGGGAGGTTCGATTCCACGAGTAGCCCGCCGGTCCACAGGCGAGGGAGAAGGGTCGTATCCTCCCGGAGGCGTAGGCTATCTCCGACTCGCGCGTCTTTCCCGCTTGGCCACTCGCGCCCCGCCTGAATTCGCCCGAGGCTCGGGTCGAGTCGTACTTAGCGTGCTTGCGGGTTTTTGCGAAAAAATGGGACCATTTTACCCTTTGACTTTATTAATTCGAAAGAGTTTACATTTGTACAACCAACTGGGGTGTTGGGTATGTAAATTACAAAAAGAACTTGGAAATCCTTTCTAAGAGTAGAAGCAACGTAGCTGTTGGATGTTCCAAGCGTTGGTGAGTTCTTCACCGTCCTCGTTGCCCAGCTTGTACGTGCTAGGCTTGAGTACTTTCACCACGACGTAGGGTCCCTCCCATGGGGGCGATAGCCTGTGGCGGCCTCGATTATCTTGGCGCAGCCTTAGGACTAGGTCCCCTTCGTTGAAGTCTCAGCGCCGTATTCTCCGGGCCTGGTAGCGCCTCAGCGCCTGCTGGTACCTTGCCGAGTGCATAAGGGCCACTGTGCGGGCCTCGTCCAGGTTGTCCAGCGAGTCCTCGCGGGCTCGCTGGTTGGTGCCTTCATCATAGGCCCCCACTCTAGGTGACCCATATTCCAAGTCCGTGGGGAGAATGGCCTCCACGCCATAGACAAGGAAAAACGGGGTGAATCCCGTGGCTCTGCTCGGGGTGGTTTTGAGGCTCCACACAACCGCTGGTATCTCCTGGAGCCACTTGCGACCGGAATTGTTTAGTCCGTTGAAAATCCCGGGCTTGAGACCTTGTAGGATCATGCCGTTGGCGCGCTCCACTTGACCGTTGGTCTGTGGATGCGCCACGGCCGCCCAATCGACGCGGATGTGGAACTTGTCACGGAACTCCGGGGAACTTCCCGCCCATGAATTGGGACCCGTTGTCGGTGATGATGGAGTTGGGCACTCCAAACCGCTAGATGATGTCGGTGAGGAATGTCACGGCTTGCTACGCCCGAGATTCGTGATCGGGCGCACCTCGACCCACTTGGAGAACTTGTCTATGGCAACCGCAGGTGGGTATAGCCCCCGGGCGCTTTCCACAAGGGCCCGATGATGTCCAACCCCCACATGGCGAAGGGCCCCGCGGACAGGGATAGTCCGGAGGGCTCCGTGCGGGGAGGTTGGTCTTGCGGGCGTAGAACGGCACCCTTCGCGGTGCGCATGATCTCGGCGGCATCGGCGACGCGCGGTGGGCCGCAGATCCCCCCGACGGAACGCGTTGCCCACGAGGGTGTGTGGCGCCGTGTGGTGTCCACACACGCCCGCGTGAATATCTCGAAGGAGCTCGCGCCCCCGAGGGATAGGTATGCATCGCCGGAGACGCCCGACGCGGCACGCTTGTACGGCTCGCCTTCGATGAGGGTGAATGACTTGGCCATCCCGGCGACGTGTCGGGGCCTCGAATCGGTCCGAGGGGAGTTCCCCTCGATCCATCCGAGGCGATGTATTTTTCTCGCCGGTCCTCCGCGCCGGGGACCGGCTCTGTATCCATGGCCTCGACCTCGTCGGTGTCGTACCCCTCGAGCGGGGGAGAGCACAAACGCCACGTTCGAGGGGTCCTCATCCATAGGCTCCGCGCCCCGTTGGATTCGAGGGGGCCCCCGAGGGTTCCTCTCGGCTCGAGGACGTCGGCTCGAGGTTGACAGACGGCCTGGCGACATCCCGCGCAAAAACGTTCAGGGGAACGGTGATTCGCCCCGACGCGACTTTGGCGAGCTCGTCTGCCTCCTCGTCGTACCGGTGGGGCACATGATCAAGCTCTAAGCCATAGAACTTGTCTTCGAGGGCCCGTACGGCATTGCGAGACGGCTACATCTTGTTGTCGTGACGACTCGCGTTCTTCATGACCCGGTCGATCACGAGCTACGAGTCTCCGCTAATGTCGAGGCACTTGATGACCGTCTCGATGGCGATGCGAGGCCACGGAGGAGGGCCTTGTACTCGCCATGTTGTTTGACGCGGGGAAGTGCGGGCGCATCGCGTACCTCATGTGCTCCCCGAGGGGTGAGATGAAGAGCGGGCCCGCGCCCGCCCCCGTCTTCATCACCAACCCATCGAAGTAGAGGGTCCGGCACTCGACCCGGATTTGCGGCGCCGGTAGCTACGTGTCCGTCCATTCGGCGACGAAATCCGCTAAGATCCGGGATTTGATCCCTTTGCGCGGCGCGTAGGCGAGCGTTTCGTCCATTAATTCCACCGACCACTTGGCAATCCTACCCACCGCATCCGGGTTTCCGATAATCTCGCCTAACGGAAAGGAGAAGACCACCGTGATCGGATGAGCCTCGAAGTAGTGGCGAAGCTTGCGCCACGCAAGCACCACCGCGTAGAGTAGCTTTTGGATCCGCGGGTAACGTGCCTTGGTCTCCGACAACACCTCGCCGATGTAGTAAACGGGTCGTTGGACCGGTAGGGCGTGCCCTTCCTATGTACGTTCCACCACGATGATGGTGCCGACCACCCGAGTGGTCGCGGCGATGTAGAGGTACGAGAGGCTCGTCGTCTGGGGGTGGAGTTAAAATCGGTGTGAGGGCGAGCATTGCCTTGAGCTTGTCAAGCGCCCTCACCGGGCCTCGACGGTCCGGAGAAGCGTTCGTGCTTCTTCAAGAGTTGGTAGAGGGGCAGCCCCTTCTCGCCGAGCCGCGAAATGAAACGACTCAAGGCGGCAAGGCACCCCAACACCTTCTGAACCCCCTTTAGGTCTCGAATCGGGCCCATCCGTTTGAGGGCCGTGACCTTCTCGGGATTGGGCTCCATTCCCCACTGAGAGACGATGTACCCCAACAGCATGCCTCGCGGCACCGCGAAGACACACTTCTCGGGGTTCAGCTTTACCCCGTTGGCTCGCAGGCAATCAAATGCCACGCGTAGGTCGTTAACCAGGTTGTCCGCCTTCCTGGTCTTTACGACTATGTCATCTACGTAATCCTCAACGGTTCGCCCGATGTGATCCCCGAAAACGTGCCGCATACATCGCTGGTATGTAGCACCCGTGTTTTGAAGACCGAACGACATCGTTACATAGCAGTACATCCCGAAGGGAGTGATGAATGAAGTCACGAGCTAGTCGGACTCCTTCATTTTTATTTGGTGGTACCCGGAATAGGCATCAATAAAGCATAACAGTTCACACCCTGCAGTTGAGTCAATGATTTGATCGATTCGTGGCAAAGGAAAAGGAACTTTGGGACATGCTTTATTCAAGCCGGTATAGTCTACACACATCCGCCACTTCCCATTCTTTTTCTTAACTAATACGGGGTTAGCTAGCCATGTAGGGTGGAACACCTCCTTGATGAACCCGTCCTCGAGGAGCTTCCGCGGCTCTACTCCGATCGCCGGCGCCGCTCTTCGTCAAAGCGGCGCGGCCGTTCGCATAGCGCGGGAGTGAGGTAGGATATCAAGGGAGTGCTCGACGACCTCCCTCGGGATGCCCGGCATATCCGAGGGGCTCCACACAAAGATGTTGGCGTTGGCGCGGAGGAAGTCGACGAGCACCACTTCCTATTTCGGGTCGAGGGTGGAACTGACCCTCAACGCCTTGCCCTCGGGGCGGCAGGGTCGAGGGGCACCTCTTTGGTTTGCTCGGCGGCCTCGGAGCCGTCGGCGTGCTTGACAGTGGAGTCGAGGTCCTCGTTGACCAGCTTCTCCAGGTTCCCCACAAGCGCTTCATCCAGCGCTAGCGCCTCAGCGTGCTCCATGCACTCGACGTCGCAGTCGAATGCGTGCTCGATCGACGAGCCCACGGTGATGACGCCTTTGGGTCCCGGCATCTTCATCTTGAGGTAGGTGTAGTTCGGGACTGCCATGAACTTGGCGTAGCACGGCCGCCTGAGAATGGCGTGGTACGCGCCCCTGAACCCCACCACCTCGAAGGTGAGGGTTTCCTTGCGGAAGTTGTCTGGCGTGCCAAACCAGACAGGCAGGTCGATTTGCCCGAGGGGCTGGACGCGCTTGCCTGGCGCGACGCCATGGAACGGCGTCGTGCCGGGCCGCGGCCCCGGTCCAACCCGATCCCCGGCGAGCACGAGTGTGTGCGTAGAGGGTGTTGAGGCCGCCGCCTCCATCCATCAGCACCTTGGAGAACCGGGCGTTCCCGATGACAGGGTCGACCACCAGCGGGTACTGGCCCGGGTTGGGGATGCGGTTCGGGTGATCTTCGTGGCTGAAGGTGATGGCGTCCTCCGACCAGTCGAGGAAGGAGGGAGGAGCCTTCTCCGCGGTGAGGACCTCGTGCCGCTCCCGCTTGCGCCGGGCTGTTGGACATGTCCACGGTCGGCTCCTCGAAGATGAGGAAGACGTTTTCCACCGCGGAGAAGCCGCTAGCGTCGCCGTCACCTCCATCCTTCTTGGCCTTGCCATCCTTCGCGGCGGCGCGGCCGTAGTATCTTTTGAGCAGGTCGCCTTTGCTCGAGGGTGTGGTTGATTGGCGTCTTGTGGTACGGACGAGCTTTTCGGCATGTCGTCGAACACGCCGGGGACTTGAGGGGCCGCTCGAGGGCCCCTTCGAGCCGGGTCGACGGCGAGGGCCTTGTCGCCGTCGTCGTCGCACCCCTCGCGCGCGCGCCTTGCGGCACGGCTTCTTGCCTTTCTTGCCCCGCTTGTGCTTCGTTGGGGCTCCTTGGACCCGCTGCCCTCCGCGGCGGCGCGTCGCCCATGCGCTTGCCCTTATTCCCGTCAAAAATGGCCCCCACCGCCTCCTTGCCGGAGGCGGCCGGTGGCGATGTCGAACCGCCTCATTGGAGTCGACCGGCGGGCTGCGCCCGAGCTCACGCACGAGGTCACGACGGTCGTGCCCTCGAGGAAGGCATGTATGATCTCGGAGGCGGGCCACGCTCGGGAGCTCCGTGCAACGCTTGGAGAAGCGTCGTATGAAGTCCCGAAGCGACTCGCCGGGCTTCGGGTGCATGCGCACAGTCCCGGGGAGTTTCCGTGGCGCACGTACGTCCCCCCGGAAGTTCCCCACGAAGGTGCAAACTAGATCGTCCCGGTTGTGGATCCGGGCGGCCGGCGGATGCTCGAGCCACGTCCGCGCCGAGTCGGCGAGGTGTAGCGGCGAGGTTGCGGATGATGACCTCGTTGGTGGTGGCTCCGCCCGGGCGGCACGCTAGGCGATAGTCGTTGACCATACACGGGGGTCCATCTCCCCCGTGTACTTGTCGATCGACGTGGGCTGGCGGAAGCGTTGAGGAAAGCTCGCCGTGCGGATCTCCCGGCTGAACACGCGGATCCCCGGGGGCTCCAGCATCGGCGAGCGGTCCTCACGGCCGTCATAGCACCCACCCGCGTCTGCGTTGCCCGTCCGCCGGGCATTGATGACGTTGCGAGCGTCGCCGTCTTGGGCCCCCGCCCGCGCGTGTCAAGGATCCGCTCCTTGACCGGCGTTCGGCCTTGGTTGACGGGCTGCCCCGCCGCGCCGCCCGCGTGCACCGACGCCTCGGGGCCTTGCGCGCCCCTATCGTCCCGCACGCTCCCCTCGCCGGCGAATGCGGGACGCCGAGCTCTCGGCCTGCTCGCATGGCCGCTTGGTCGATGAGCACCTACGCCTCGCGGTGCGGGTTCCACGCCTTGGGTGTTGAGGGCGGCGGGCATGGCCGCCGGCGGCGTCGCGGCATCGATGAGCTTTTGGCTCACTCGCGGGGGCATGCTTGGGTTGTCGACGTCGAAGTCGGCGTTGATGCACTCGCGGGCTTGCTTGCCCGGCTCGTGCGCACGCTCGCCGCGCGCGGAGGCTTCCCGGCGATGGAGGCGCGAAGTAGTCGCACCGCGCGCGTACTCCTCCGCGAGTTTGGCCTCGAGCTCGCGCGCTTGGGCCAACCGCGTGTTGATGTCGACACCCCTCGGCGGTGAGGGGGGAAGCGCACTTGGCCCCGCACCCCGGTGCGGTCCGGTTCCCGAGTTAGGAGGAACCTCTCCGTCGCCGCCTTCCGCCACGTTCGCGGTGTTTGCTTGGTCGTTGGCGAGCACGACGCAACACTCCCGCGCGGGGTCATAGCTCCCGGCGCCGGGAGTTGTAGGAGTAGCCGAACCGGTAGTCCACGGCGTCGAGAAACCACCGGAACACCACCGGGTTTGGCACGCCGGAGAAGTCCCACTCCGCGTACCCATGCGAAGTGGCGGTGGCGGCTCGGCCGGTGGAGCCGTGGTACAACTTGTTGTCGGTGGTGGCGGTGATGTTCCAAGCCGGCCGAGACATGGTGACCGGGACGGCCCTCACGCGCCGCCGGATCGGTGTTGGCGGACGAGGCGTGCGTAATCACGGCGCCACGCAAGCCGAGGGGGAACCACGACCGAAAACCGCAAACCCCCCGCCGGAGCGGTTGCCGTCGTTCCGGTGATCGCGTCGCATTGTGAGGCGACGCGTACGCCCGTCGTTGTTCCGTCCACGCTTGTCGAGAGTCCTGGCCGAGCATCGTTGGCATCGAGGTGCCGAAGGGCCCGCGGCGTACGCTGGGCGGGCGCCGGGGGCGTCGGCGGTGAGTGCGGCCGGGACCGGTCCCGGCCGGTCGTCCGTCCGCCGCGAGCGAAGCTCGTCGCGGTTGGTGATGCGCATGAGGTAGCCGTTCCCCGTGGCCCGAAAGTTCGGGCTCCCGAACCGGATTTCGAACCCGACCGGGAGGGGGTCCGAGCCGCCCATGGAATAACTACGGCCTCGGTACTCGGTGTGAATCACCATCGAGAGGGATGGTGGGAGATGATCTTCAGCGCGCGTTCCCCTACCGGCGCGCCAACTGTCGGTGCGAGAAAGTAGTCCCGACACTAACTAGTAAGAAGCGTTGAGATCTATCTCTCGATGGTCGGTGCTAAGCAACTAGTAACACCGGTTTTTATCCCGGTTCCCGCCGGGGGCCGTACATCCAGCAGTGGTGTGCTCGGGGCACTATATTGCGTTGCACCGTGGTGCTCGTAGAGGGGGACTACACGCAAGGCAGGAGAGGAGGTCGGGCCTCTAGGTCCCAGAGGTACTGATTGAGGCAAGTGCCAGTATCGTGGTGAAGGCGGAAAGCGTGCCGATGATTTCTATCTGTCGTCCCCCTGTGGCTAGGGGACCGCCCCTCCTTTTATAGGCCAAGGAGGTGGTAGTTTACAAGCATGCCACACTTGTTCTAGCTACGTGTGGAGGCATGGCGTACGGTGCCATGGAGCGAGACGAGCGTCCCGGAGAATCCCGCTTCGGCGGGTGTCATGGTGTGTCTCGTGCGTGTCCGGGAGTGGCTTCGAGGGGGGTGGCGTAGAAGTTGCTCGTTCGAGGGCCGTCCGCGTGAGGATTCGAGGGTGCCGTTGACATGAGGCCGTACAAGGCACAATGGCCGGCGTGGCGGTGGCCCGTCGCCGCTTGCTTCCACGGTGTCGGGCATGGTGATGCGGTGGCCGAGATGGCGTTGCGGTGGCGGGGATGGTCGCACGGGGGCCGATGGCGACGGAGGTGACCGCTCCCTGCGGCCCGACGTCACGGCGTCGTCCCCGTGCGGGCGCGGAGTAGTCGTGTGTCATCCCTTCGAGGGTCCCGCCGTCCTTTTCGAGGGTGCGGTGCGCCGGCCGTGCGGAGTGGGTGGTACGGTGCCGCGGGGCGGTTGCTCACCACGCCGCACGGCGTCGCACGGTGGCGGGGATGGCCGCATCACGGGAGTTGGTGGAGCGAGGCCGAGGCATGGTTCCCGGGCGCGTAGTGATGTGGATTCGCCTTTGACTTGGTGCTTGCAAATGTCGGTGCATTGAATGCCCCCGCCCGGGGAGGGGCGGTATGGAGGCAACGGGCACCGCGAACCCCTCGAGTGAGACGAAAACTTGCTCGAGGGGGTGCTCGGCTCTCGACCGAGGCGGGGCCTCACGCGAGAGGGGCGTCCGGCCCCCAAGCGAGGCGGAGTCCCGCTCGAGGGTCGTCCGAACCTCGAGCGAGATGGAACCTCACTTGAGGGGGAGACCGACCCACGAGTGAGGCGGATTTGTACCGGGCGGCGCCGTACCCCTCGAGTAGAGCGGAGTTCCGCCCCGAGGGTGGGCGGGCCCATTGTTTGACGGGCCGTTGGTCCGTGGGTTTGTTTTGTGCGCGTGTTTAGGTTCGTTCACGTTTATTTTTTACGGGTTTAAGTGGGTTTCACCTGGTTGTTTAGGGGACCCTCATGGCTGTCCCCGACACCCGCATCGCCGATACCAAGCATCCCATCCGTCCGAGCTCAACATCACCATTGCTCTTGTTCTCCCTCCGGCTAGTCTTGGCCACCCTACCACTAGCCCATCTCTCCCGGCCTATTTCATTCCTCGCCGAGCAAGTTTTTCCTTCGTCTTTGTCCACGAAATCGAGAAGAAGCTCGGAAGTAGGTCGGAAGAAGGACTTGAGCCACGCCGACACCCATGACTCGGTTCGGACGGCGGTAGGGATGTATCTCCGTATCGCAAGCGGAATCTGTCTAGTATTAGGCGTTCATGTGCATATTCATCGCCCACTCCCTCATGAATGAAGATGAGGTAGAAAGAATGCACCTTGTACCTTTTGTTCCATCTCGAATTCTCGATATCGGGTAGTGTAGTGGAGATGACTTTCTCCCTTTATAACCTTTGTCAAGATAATTAGCGTTATTAACGCTAATGGCCGAATCGACCAAGTCAAACCGATTGACACCTTGTTCAAACACTAGGTCAACCTCGGGTCATCACCTCGAAAACCGAGCCAACAACCCCTAGTGACCCCCTTGACAAAGTCAACACACACTTGTGGTCAACCCTCGGTCAAAGGCACGGTCAAACCCCACTGAAACCCTAATGTCGATGAACGTCCTCCGGAACTTTTGCCGCGTTCTCCAAATTTCACCTAAACACTTCAAAATCTACCAATATGAAAGTTGTCCAGTTTTTCGAGGGACACAACTTTCATGTAGGATGGCATTTCAAATTTTGAGTGGAAACGGTGAAAAACTTGGTCAACTGCCAGCAGCTCCTGTTCACTGAAACTGAGTGGCATTCAAAGTTTGGCTGCACTTTGTGCAAAATCCGTTGAGAAAAACACTATAAAGCCTTTGTAAAAGTTGTAGAGGGTAGTGAGATCTACAACTTTGCTATTCACCTCTTTGTGCACTTCCATTCAAAATTTTGGAGTTTTTCCATTTCAAACAGTGCCAGTTGAATTAACTTTGTCACCGCGCCGTGACGTCGCACCGGCCAGAGCGCCGGCGCGCCCGCATTGCGCCGTACGTGCCGTACCGCCGGCGCGCGCGCGGCTGTCCGAGGTCGCGTGCCCCGAGGCCGGGATTACTCCAAGGCAACTCATAGTCCGTGCACGCCACGCGCCGCGTCGCTATTCACACGCGCGGCTCCCCGCCCGTGCCGCCCGCCGGCACGCCGCCCCCCCCCACGGCCGCCCATTGCTTCGAGGCTAAGCCTCCACGCCCGCACGCCGCCTTGCCTATTTAAGGCCGCCAAGCCGCCTCACGCGCGCCCACGCCGGCCGGCTCCACGAGCTCCGCCGAGCCGCCATGGATGTCGCCCGGGCGAGCTCCCGTTCTTCCTCGCTCCTCGGCCGCATGACCTTTCCAACACCTTGCCTAGGTCCCATCGAAGCTCGCAGCCTCGTGTGTTGCCCCGCGGTACCGCCGAGCTTCGCCGGGCATTAGGCCGCCGCGGCCGGTGCCGCCCGCAACCACCGCACGCCGTCGCCATCGGCCTCCCGACCGCCAACTCCGGCTCAAATCGACCCTAGGTGAGCCCTAGCCCCTCCCCCGGCCACTTCCCCGACCAAGCCCGGTGGGACCTCGCCGGAATTCGGTGGAACCGCCGCCGTCCATGGCCGGGGACCCAATTGCTTATCCCCCTTTCTTTCCGGGGTCTTAAGTGCAAATCAAGGGCATATGTGTGAATCCTAAAAAGTTTCTAGGGGCCTAGCCGAAAACTCGAATCTTAAATAGTAAAGCTTGTTTGTTGATTCTTGTAAAAGCTCTAGAAAATCGTAGAAAAATCAGGAAAATGCAAACTCAATTTTCTTAGACTCATGGTGAAGAGCACTACAACTTTTGTTAAACTTGTATAGGTTGTTTCCTGATATTTTTGGGATGAAAAATAGAAAAGTGAAAACCTAGATATGTGGTATATCAAAATCCATCGAGTCCTTTGTAGCTAATTTTTGGATATGGTGTGTATTATCTTATTTATAGCTCCTGTACCAAAAGTTGCACAATGTTATGTTGTAAATCTTTTTATATGAATTGTTTTCCATTTATGCGATTATGTCTAGATAATTTGTGTAGCTAAAAATAATTATATTTTTGTGCCCAACTTCCGCGTGTGGTCTCAATATGCCAAGATACACCTCCGGTGAATTAATCACAATTGTATAATGATCAAGTATTTATTCTTAATATATGCTTAATTTCTTTTGTAAATTAATAACGCAAGATCAATGGTAGTTCTAGGTGTGCTTGCGGCTTTCCTAGGATGGTTTTGGACCAGAGAACATTTGTGAGGAAGTTTGGAGCAATTGGATGCTTATTTATTTTTGTATGCATTTATCTTGCTTAAGTGACTAGCTTTTGTTATTTTTGGTATAATTAATTCTCTAGCTTTTCCAAGCATGCATGTGTTCGGTGGCTTAATATGGGTACCTTTGTGCTAAGAAATCCTTCCACTGAATTTTATTAATTTATTGTTTGAATAAAAGCTTTGAGGGCAATTAAATCTTTAATCTTAAGTTAATTAGGAAAATGTCCTCTTTATCCTTGTGACCCCTTTGTGAATGGTTGCATGGCTTATTTAAGATCTAAAAGGTGCACCCTCTTGTTGTTTAAGGATTTAAATGGAATTAATTACATTCATGTGCACCCCTTTGCTATTGAAAAGTGGAATAATAAATCCTCTTATGAAATAACAATTATAAAAGAAAACATTGATTAAGTGTTTATTAAAAGAATAAACCCGGCCTATAATAACCTTATTGGAAAAGGAATTAATAATTAATTATTGTTAAGGTGAATGTGGCCAACAAGAGTTGGATAAGATAGGAGTATATAATCTATCACATCACCACAACCCCGCATTGCATTCTGTGTAGACCTTCCCGACGGTGACTACTCGCTCGTGCGGAAGCCGAGGAAGGAGGAGCCGAAGCGGAGGCTAACGATACTTGGAGGTGATCGAAGACACCGAGGGTGCTCAGGCTAAAACCGCTGACGAAGGCAAGCCCTGGTGCATTTAACCTAGTATTTCAAAATTATTATGCAACTATCTATGGATTATTGTGCATTTACATTCAGGAGTTGATATGGAACCCTAGATGCATGATCCCTAAGTACCTTGTCCTTTACTAGTATGATAGGTCGATAGCTGCTATGTTATAGGACCGTTACAAGTCGAGTGATGCTTGTCACTCGCGAGAATAGGTTCTTATGTTGGAACTATAAGATCTCCTTAAATGGATTGCTCATGTGGTAAGAGCATGGGATGTGGGCTCCGGTCTAATGGCTTTCGTGGGTTAAGTGTTTGAACGTACTAAGCACTTGTCGGGAATGGGACCGGTACGCCTAGTACCTTAATGAGGCGGTGAGGGATTTCACTTTGTCACTACTCTTGGGATGCGTCTCACGGCTAGCTACGGCGGTGCACGTGTGAGTCCGGGTACCTCGCGGGGTATGCCGGATAACTCGTACCAAGGACTATGGCCTTTTACACCGACCCGCGGATTTTTGGGAACCGCTTGGTGGTTGTCCTCGTGGGGGCATCCCACCGTGTGTTTAGGTCTACCTTGCAAGGTTATAAACCAATCGATTGTCGACCTCTCACTATTATCTGAGACTACTTCACTGGCCATGAGATCCCTAATGATAGAAGTTGATGAATACTATGCTTGATTAATTGTATTGCACAACTTTGTTTGCAATAGATGGCTAATTTAGAAAAGAATAAACCAACTAGAACTTGTGCTAAAATCTTGAAAATAAGGACGTACTCTTTGTTACTTTTCGGCAAAAGAAACCCGGTGGCCAAAAAGCCTCTCATGTCTAGAGTTGGTGAAGTAGTTATCAGCGACGGGTAAGACTTGCTGAGTATTAGTATACTCGGCCTTGCTATAGTTTGTTGCTCCGGGTAGTGCCTTTGGTGATGTGTGGCTCGGAGAGATCCCGCCGGCCGGGAGCCGGAGTGGGTGGATGATGACGAATGAAGGCATCATGGCCGGCCTCCCGTGGTGTTTCCGCTTTCCGCTTAGTTTAATTCCGATGTTTTAAAAACTATGAACTACATTGTCATGTCAAAGACTTAGGTTTGTAATAATTGAACCCTTCGAGGTAAATTTCGGATGTTAATCATGTTGTATCTCCGGACTTCGCGTGAGTTTTAATGCATATATGTCGATCCTTGTTGCTATATAAGTGATTTACGGGTGTTAACCCGACATCTAACGACGTGATGATACTTTATTATTGCTTAATGTACAAAGTCGATTGGTTTAGGCGACAGTACGGTATTTTCCTGAGCGGATTGTCACGATCAAATAAAGATAAACCTAGCACTTGTGAGTCTTTAAAGCCGATCCGTAAGAATCGGCATGAAGAAGTTAAGTTTACTTTTGATGTAGCCAAGTATGATAGGTTTTTTGGTAAGTTATTGAAAGTCGAGAAAATTAAAATAACTCATATTATACCCCCACTAGAAGAATTGAAGAGACGTGCTTACCGTAAATTTCCTAATTCTTATTCTCATGCAACTAATGATTGCAATGTATTTCATCGGCAAGTGCAATCGGCTATTAATGAAGGTCGTTTGACTTTTCATGCTATGCAAGTCGATCATAATCCCTTTACGATGAATACTCTTGAGTTACAACAATCTAAAAGTGCTAATTCGGCCGGATCAAGCCAAAAAAGTTAAAGGAAATAATGTAATCATTAGTGAGTAAAGGTATGAAATAAAGGTGCGGGACAAGCTACTGGAGGATACCCCTAAAGTTGCGGCGAAGGCGTCAACATTTGGGGGGGGGGCAAGGCAAGACAAACAAGACCATCGGCACGTCGACCGGACCGGTCGATCGGTGCCCCGAGAGATGTCCGAAGCTCAAGAAAAAGGTGAAGTCGAGCTTCGAGGAGCTTTTGGCCGAGTACAAGAAGAAAGGAGCAAGCCAAAAGCAAGTGAGTCGACCAAATAAAGGCAAAAATTCGAAACTTTTACCAAAATCAAAGTGTACCTTATTCTTGAAAATCTCAAGAAAATTATGTTGCCTCACCTTATTCATATGTTGGACCGACCTCACCATGGTCCTGGTCATATCCTTGCCATTATTCACCTTTGGATTATGCTAATTTACATATACGCTCATATATGATTCAATATCCTCCTACATATGTAAATCCTGGTTTAATGCAAAGACCGTTTGTTATTGACAATAATCTGGTCGGAAGTGCATGATTAACTCTAAAGGAGGTCACGAGGACGGCAATGAATCAAAATGCTCACAACCGAGGTGGTGTCCCTCAAGCTTAACTCATACACAAAAAAGGAGATTGAAACGGATGCGGAAGCAAGGATCAATGGCGCAACGAGCATCCGTGATACCGACAAGGTCGGCAGCAACAAAGTAGGTATGGAGGCCGAAACAAGTTGTTCCATGAGTTGAGAGAAAGTTTATGGCCGATAAAGTGATTATCACCCTTAGGAGCAATATATGAGTGATTCATTGTTGATCATCGTATTTATCCAATTTTGATCTTTATGAATGTTTTCCGGCATGCAAGCTTTACCGGAAAAGAGGGGGCATATGTTCACACCCAAAATTGGCACGTCTTGTACGACCAATCATACTGTGGGTCCCACCGGTGAGACCGGTGTGGTCAAAGACCATAAAATACAATTTGTACTTCACCATTAGATATGTCTTGTCAAGTAGATCAAGATCCATATGTGGAATGTCCAAATTGGAGTCCGGATGCTAGAGATATGACCTATACATGATATGCACGGCATGTTCACCGGTACGACCGTTGCCCCCGACCGGTCGGCCGATGCTCCCCCGTCCAAACCAAAATGAGGAGTCTTGATAGATTTAGGCTTGTAAAAGGATTTCCTTGCGGGGGAAAGACCTCCCCACCCTATAAATATAAAGGGCCACGGCCGATTGAGGTATCCAATCGATCAAATCAATCTACTTTTATATTTTTACCTTTTCCCTTTGTCTTAAACTTTTCCAATCTATTACTTGATGTTCCTCCTTCGTCTCTACATCGATTGAGGGTGTTCTATGTGGCCTTGCCGACCCTAGAGCAACCCTACATGCGCCGCTCCGACGGGATCTCGCCGGGCAACGTTCGGAGGTCTTTCGACGGTTCACCCCGGAAAGGTTTGACCGGTGACCTTCACCGGTCGACGGTGGACAAAGGTCTAACCGGTGACCCACACCGGTACGGCGGTGCCTACGCGAGGTGCTGCGGTGAGCCCCTCCGCGTTGGTGTTGGCCGTACACTTGTGGCAACAAGTAGTTTCCGTCTCCGACCAAAACGAGGCCCGCACACGAAGGTCGGAGCGGGGGAACCGGGGCCCACATGAACGTGGTGGTACCCGACGCCGGGGCTACACCGCAATGACGTGTGGGGCGCCGGTTCCCCACGCCATGCAAGCGCACTAGGCGGCGGCACGTGCGGGCGGCCGCCTCGACAAGAGCCGTAATGCGAGGTATAACCCGTTTGTACATATCTTTTCCCTAATTAATTTAAATCATAACCGTGGGGATCTCCCCTACGGTCTTTTCACTAAAAAAGGGCCGTAATGCGGCGGTATTCGGTCGTGCGGCCCCCGACGCACCGTCCCGTCCGGCCCCCGCGCACGCCAACTCCGTCGAGGCACTCGAATGCCCTCTCGTAATTACCGCCTACCGTGTTTAGGCCCTAACATGGCGGGCTCGGCTCACGCTCAAGCATGTTAAGTCACCACGGAAGAACTCGGAGGCGGCGCCAAGTACTCGGAATGAATAGCACCACCCTAACACGCGGCGACTCCGAACTCCCCGAACAACTCAACTCCTCTTAAATGCCTCTCGGCGTACGACGATGTACGAGAAGACCTCCCCGCCACGCGGGGCGTAGCTCTTTTTCTTTTCCCTTTTTGCCCCTCACTCTTGTGTCTATAAAAGGGAGAGGAGGGCAACCATTACAAGGGCGACGAACACTCTCACCCAAGGACTTGGGATCGACACCCTCTCTCTCGACCGGTTTGTAACCCCTACTACAAACATCTCGGCGTAAGAACACAACAACTCGATATTGGACGTAGGGTCTTACTCCTCGGAGGCCCGAACAAGTCTAAATCCCGGCATCTCTCACGGTAACCATCCGGGTCGGACACACGATCCGATATACAAATTTATTGCTCGACGGTATAGAACCCGACAACCGCAATAATCTCCACTCCGCGCGGTCGTTGGAGCTCACTTCTTCGACGCCGACCCTTGGGCGTGGCGGGGAGCGACGCCGTCCGGCAGGGAGGGGAACGACGGGCGGCATCCGGCCGGTGTCTACACGACAAGCGGTGGGCGGCGACACCGGCGTGGCTTGGAAGCCCCGAGCACCGGGAGAGCACGGTGGAGCGGCGGCTGCGGGCCCCACCGCGTGCGCTCGGCCTGCGCCGCCCTCCATGGCTGCCACTCGGGTGCTTCTCCGGCGGATGGTGCGGCTCGACGTTGATCCCGCATGGCGAACAACACTGCTAGCTCATCCCTTGTGGGAGGAGTGGCGGACGGCGGGAGCCGCCGGGTCGGCATCAAGCCCGCATGTCCACCGGTGGGCTCGCCCCCGACGGGTGGATGCGCGGCGAGCACCGGCCCGTTCGGTTGGTTGGTGGGCGATGGTTGGTGCTGGTTTGTTCCGAGAGAAAAGTACCGCCGGGCCGGTTCTTTGGTGGCCGGTTTGTTCGAGAGAAAAGTACTGCGGGCCGGTGGCCGATAAGCCAAGTGAACGGTAGCCGCATTGCTCCTACCCGGCACGGGAAAGAGCGTGTGTCGAAACGGAGATGAGAGAAGTGCGGAGAAGGAAGGGCGAGAGGATAAGATAAGCATGTGAACGGAGGTGTGCCACATGAGCGTCCGAATTTTTTCACCCCCATCGGACGTCTTGAGTATAGCATTACTTGTTATACTTATTTATTTTTCTAGGTACATGCAAGATACAAACTAGATAATAACATAAAAAGTCTTATCCTCATGAAATTCATTTCACTTTTTCCTTTGTTAATGCCCCGCTATGTCATAAAAATGTTGATATGAGAGTTTATTTAGGGACCCTTTGGGAACATAGAAACCTGGGTGGATCCCGGGCCTTTCCTTGGGTCGGACTCCCGCGGCGCCATTCGGCCCCGGGCCAAAATTGCATGGCGTTTGGGAGCCCATCCGACAGGGGAGGTCAACCCCATCCCTGCATTTTCCACGGGTGAGACTGCCCCACCTCCCGACTCCTGACGCCGCTCCCCCGTGCCGCTCCCCCGTCCACGCAAAGACGAGTCGTCTCCCTTCGTCTCCCCCGCCCTCGCCGCGTTCTTTGCTCCCGCACCGTAACACCCCGTGTGTTTATTAAAGATAAATACCTCATTTAGTTGTGTTAATCGGGGTTAATTAGCTCCTAAATATGTTTGACATGTTTTGTCACAAATTTACACAAAAGGCCTTGGACAAAATCCCAAATCACGGTCAAACCCTAGATCTCCATAAAGGCCGATTTGGTTTTCTTGCGTGTTCTCCAAATTTCACTATAGAAGTTCAAAATCGGCCAATATGAAAGTTCTTCGTTATTTACGGGAACACGTTTTTCGTAATTGGCGGACATTCAAATTTTGAGTGCAAATTAGTCAAAAACATGTTTGAATCCCTTATGAACAATAACCGAGCCGTGGAAAACCGCAACTTCAACACAATTTTCCCACAAATCTATTGATCAAAACATATGTCAACCTTTGTGAAAGTTGTAGGTCTATAGCTCCTCTACAACTTTTATTTTTTGGAGATTTTCGAGTTTGTTGACAATTTTTGGAGTTTTGCAATTTCGAAAAGGCTTAAATGAAATAGAACTTGAGACGGGTGACGTCGTCGCCGCACCCGGCGCGTCGCGCGCGCGTCCGGACCGCGCCGGCCACGTGGCTTCCGCGCGTTTCTCCGGCGTACGGACGCCTTGGTGACTCCGAGGTGGACCACGCGGGCTTGGTGGACTCGAAGGCTCCTAAGCCGTGCGCCGAGCCCGGGGAGACGGCCGACCGGCCATGCACCCCGCGCGCGTGCTACACGGCGACACGCGCCCCCGCCGCGCCTCGTGTCGCTCGCCGCGTCTCGCGCCACCTTGTCGTCGCGCCGCTTGGTTCCGCCACGAGCCGGAAGTCCTCGGTCGCCTCGTCTCGTGCCCTCTCTTCTATTCGCGACCACAAGCCGAGCACGGCCCGGCCATAGCTTTGCTCTGCCGACGCCAAGGCCGCGCCGCCGCCAAGCTTGCCTTTCCACTCCTCCCCGACGAGTTTTCGTCGCACCTATACCTCCTCAACAATCCACCGAGGGTCCCGTGCACCGGCCTTGACTTGCCGAGCCGTCCGGCGGCCGTCGGCAATGGGCCGAGGCGGACGAACCGCCGCTCCGCCGCCGCCGGCCATCGCGCGAGCATCCTCCGACCTCCGGATCGCTCAAATCGAACCCTAGGTAAGCCTAGACCTCTCCTAGGCCCTTGCCCGTCAAGCCCGACCTTCCCCTAGCCGGATTCCGGCGATTCCCGTCGGCGGCCGCGGCCGGGGACTACATTGCGAGGTCTCGAGGTCTTTCTAGGGGCTAGAACGCAAAACCTAAGGACTCTGTTTGTAAGAGACCGCTTTTCGGATCTAGGGTGTCCAGGCTGAACTTTTGAAAAATCACTAAAAATCGTAGAAAAATCAGAAAAATGCAAACCCAATTTTGTTGGGTTCCCGGTGAAGAATCCTACCTATTCTAGAAAGCATGTATAGGGTTTTTCTGTGCTGTTTTTGAATTAAAAATTCAAACTCGGTTTGAAGTGTTTTTAGTGTAGTTTAAAATATACACATACTATAAACTTGATTTTTGGATATGTTTCTCTTTATGGCATATCTAGATCTGTGACCAAAGTTTGCATGATTTTGATCTGTAGATCTTTAATTATGATTTATGTAAGCTTTACGCTAGATTAGGTTTGATGCTTTTTATAGCCCCTTTAATGATCTTTTCTTCAAACCACATGTGCACCCTAGGGCTTTGCCTTGTTGAGTAGTACCTCTGGTAGAGTGGATTTGATTTTAGAAGATGTTTTGATTTATGTTTTGGATTTAATATTTTGTAGGAGTTTAAATTCAAAAGTTGAAAATAATTTGAATCTGCACTTATGATTTGGTCAAAAGCTTATATTTGGCATACATGACTTGTAGGAGAAAGTTGAGATCAAAAAGTTCATTAAATCTTTTTTAATGAATTAATGGTGATTTACTAGGCTGAATTTTGTCTTTTTCATATAAATTAATGTATAAATGATCTTAAGTTATATTTTGGTTTGAGAGCTTAAATTAGGCATATGTTTCTGTGTGCAAAAGCTTAGGTTCATTTGAGGTGTTTTTGATTTAATACGGATTTATGGTTGTAAAGCTTGTTCTAATTAATTAAATAAAGAAATAGCGATTAAAGTGTTAAATTGTGAACTCATGTTTGTTCCCGTTTTTATTAATTTAAACACACCCCCTTACTGTTTGGTAAAGTTAAGTAACTTAATTTGCTTATATGTACACAGTCACCGTCAAGATTAACTTTAATTAATGCATATGCATGTATACGTGTAGATTTACCGGACGGTACGTACACACTCACCCAGGAGGGAGACGGGACCGTTGATGGTGAAACAGAACCGATTGAGTGTGCAGCAAGACCTGGACCAAAGTCCGGAAGAGCCCAAGGCTAGCGTTAGTGCTTGAGTCGGAGGAAGGCAAGCACGGTTTCATCTAAACCACCTTTTAAAATGAAAATCATGTCCTTTACTTTTCGGCACTTTATTGCTTTAAATTGTGCATTAAGTTTCGGGAGTTGTTTGAAACCTAGTTGCATGATCCTTAGGATTCTATGCTCTTTTACTAGTATGTTAGGAACGCTAGTGCCATGCTCTAAGGATACGGTAGAAGTCGAGTAATGACTCATTGCTCGCGAGATATAGGATGCTTATGTTGGAATCATAAGTTGGATAATTGACTCGCTCAAGTGGTAAGAGCAATGGGTTCGGTCTCGGCCGAGTAGCATTGTCTTTGGTTTAAGCTATTGAACGTACCAAGTGCTTGTCGGAAATGGGACCGGTATGCCTAGTACCTAATGAACCAGTGCGGGAATTTTATCGCTACTACTCTTGAGACGTGTCTCCCGGTTTGCTCCCGGTAGTGCAAGTGTGATCCTGGACGTGCCGTGTGAGGGCGTTCCAGTAACCTTGTACTTAGGACTGTAGCATCTTTTCCTAATCTGGGGAATGACGGGAACCGCCTGGTTGGGGTAGACACTGCACTTGGTCTACCTTCTTCCGTGTATCTTGGGTTTACCTTGCAAGGATATAAATCGATCGATCGTCGGTCACTCGTCGTTATCTGAGTTGGCATGACCACTGGCTACCCCATGTTTCTTTATAGAACATTTTGGATTAATATTGTTACTCGCTTAATATTGTTTGCACAACATGCTTGTTTAGTACGGGTGCTTACCTAGAATGGTTAACATACCGAATATGAGCTAAAATCCGAAAATAAGGATAAACTCTTAGTCGCTTTTGGCAAAACAAACCTAGCAGCCAAAAAGCCTTGCATGTCTAGCTGTATTTTCTTTTATCGGGTAAGTCTCGCTGAGTATTAGTGCTCAGCCTTGCTTAATTTGTGGTTTTCAGGTAACCCCATCTGGCCTGGCTCTATTCCAGATGGTTGGGAGCTTGAGTGGGAGAACGATGTTGATGAGTGATACTCTATGGATGGCTTCCCATGTGTATCTTCCGCTAGTTTTATTTCCGTTGTTTAACCTCTGATCACCTTTACTTTTATGTATGAAAAACCTGGTTTGTAATAATGTTGAACTTGTGAACCTTTCATGTAATGTAATGTTGTACTACGGTCCCGCCTTCATGTAGGCTTTGCGCATATCGGCGATCTCGTTGTACGTGATTTATCGAGGCTTTACCGGCGGAAGCGACATAATAGTTCTTTATTATTGCTTAATGGCCACATGGATAGGCTTAGGCGATAATACGGAACTATTTTGGGCAGTTCTGTCACAAATGGTATCGGATCGCCGATATGCACCAAAGTAATTAAAATACCTTAACAAACTTGTTTTGGAATAAAATTTTCTAAGATTAATAATCTTGTTAAAAGAGTAGGACGTTAAGGTCTAATCTAGTCCGAGAGGCCCTAGAGGGAATTTTTGGGTTCTTTCAGGTGGCTAGTATTCTATGGTGTATTTAGTCTGACTTCCAGCACATTTTTATTCCTGTCGAAACTTACTTTCATGCACAACCATACTAGTTCATCACGTTTTTCATACGTGGTGGTACCACAGGAAAGTCTGTGAGGGACTAGTTGGACCTATTCCAATGGGTGTCATGTCACGTACGAGTCTCGTCACGTGTTGTCATACGTGATGGTACCACGGGGAAGTCCGTGAGGGATGAGTGAGGCCTATTTGTAAGTGCAATCAAGCCCTATGAGGGTTTTGGTGATGTTGACCACACAATTAAAGAACTAATGAGCATTTGAGTTTGTTGTGCGGCATAAAGTTATTATCAAAGGTGCAAAAGATTGATTGGAGACCCCTCAACTTGTTACAAAGAAGATTGCCTATGCTACTTGAAGGAGTTTATTTATTTTATCTTTTGAATTTGAGTATAGGACAATCCGTACTATCAAGAGGGATACTAATGGTGAGTTAGGGTGGTTTTCAAGTGCTCATGATCCATCTTTCCTAAACCCTAATCCTAACCCCAAGGGAAGTAACCTGCAGCTGTTCTGCTTCTGCTGTTTGCTGTTCGGAGGTTCCGAAGTTTTTCTCGGAGGTTCCGACCGTACGGGCTACAGTCTGCAGAGTTTTCAAAAGTCGGAGGTTCCGAGATTTTTCTCGGAGGTTCCGAACTCTGGAATATGACCGTTACTGTTCTGGATCTGGGGGTATTTATACCCCACAGTCCCCCAACGGTTATCTTCTTCCTCCTCTGGCTCAGAACGCGGTTGCTACCTGTTTTCTCTCACCTAGCATTCACTCCTAACCTACTCTCTTCCAAATCCTTGCCTAGCATTGATTGAGAGTGGATTCTTGAAGTGAGTTAGTGAGCCAATCTCTTCTCCCTTGAAACTTGAGCACTTGGAAGAACCCTAGCAAGCTTGGTGGATCTATTACTCTTGGAGCTTTGCTCCTAGACGGATAGAGGTCCTTGGAAGCTCTCCAAACCGATTTGTGGAAGCTCCAAGGTGTTTGTATTACCCCTTGTGATTCTAGTGGAAAGCCTCCACCTATTACCCAAAGTGATAGGTGTGAGAGAGGAGTTGACCTTTGTGGTCCGAGCCTTTGGTGGCCTCCTCAACAACGTGGACGTAAGCAAGCCTTTGTGGCGAGCTGAACCACGGGGTAAATCTGTGTCTCATGCGTGCTCTTATTTACTTACGTGTTCATGCTTGTGCTTGACTAGATCTATTAGGGTTTGCTCCCGATCTACTTTGTGGTACCTTGCTAGCTTGTACTTTGCTTAGAAATACTCTTGCTAGGTCCTAAGTACCTCTTAGAATTTACTAGATCCGGTTTCCATCAAGTTTCTTGCAGCTCTTGTTATTTGTGCTCCGTTCTAACGGCGGTCGGAAGTTACGAGTTTATTCTCGGAGGCTGCCTCGTTCGGAGGTTCCGAGAATAATCTCGGAGGTTCCGAGGTCCGACACTTGTTTTCGCGAGAAAAAGTTTAAATTACGTGTGCGAGCCTATTCACCCCCCCTCTAGGCCACTTTGCCTCGATCCTTTCAATTGGTATCAGAGCAGGTCATCCTCGTAAGCACTTAACCGTGTGAGGATATGGCAAGTGATGATGACAAGCACGAAGAGGAGGAGTTTGAAGACATACCAAGCGAGGCCGAAAGTGATGCCTCGGAAGTAGGTGATACATCAGCTCAAGAGAAGTTCGAAAAGCTCAAAAAGGCTGTGAAGGAAGGCTCCAAGGAAGGAAGCAAGAAAAGCAAGAAAGAGAACAAGAAGAAAGAAGAAGAAGAAGAAAGGAAGAAAGAAGACAGCAAGCAAGAAAAGAAGAAGAGGAGAAAGAAAGAAGAAAAGAGAAGAAGAAAAAGAACACCTTCACCATCTCCATCACCATCCTCATCATCCTCATCGTCGTCCTCATCTAGTGAGAATGGAGATGATGATGATGAGTACTACGGCACAAGAATTCCCAAGCGAACCATCAAGCCAAAGTCAAAGTCTAAAGCAAAGAACGACTACAAAAGCGTATCCTTTAACTATGATTCTTTGGATGTCAAATCCAAGAATGAAGTGACTATTCCCCTTGGCAAATTACCCCAATTCGATGGGACTAATTTTGCCAAATGGAAGCATATGATGAAAGCTTATTTAATTGGCTTAAGCTTGGAATTGTGGAATATTGTGTGTGTAGGTTTTGAAGATCCCAAAGATTTTAGGAACCTCACTCCAATCGACCAACGCAACATAAGAAGGAATGGTCAAGCTACAAGCATCCTCCTTAGTGCCTTGAATGCTCAAGAGTATAACCGTGTTAGTGGACTTGAGATTGCTAAGGAGATTTGGGACATTCTCCATATTGCACATGAGGGTGTTGACAAGGTCAAGAAATCCAAGATCAATATATTGATGGCCGAGCTCAATAGATTTACTATCTTTGATGGAGAGGGGCCACAAGAGATGTTTGATAGGATGATGGTTATTGTTGGGAAGATAAGAGGTCTAGGTGGTGATGAGTTAGATGACCACTTTGTTGTGAAAGTAATGTTGGAAGCTTTTGCACCAAGGAATCCTACTCTAGTCACTTTGATTAGAGAGAAGAAAAGGTTTGAGGAACTTTCACCAAATGATGTTCTTGGAAGAATTCTCACACATGAGCTCATGGACAAGGAAATACAACATAGAAAGAAGATTGGAGAGTTGGAGGCTAAGTTAAACAACTTGAAGGTTAAAGAGGTGGCTCTCCACTCTCACAAGTCAAGCAAACCGTCATCCTCATCCAAGCATACCACCTCTTCCAAGCCTCTCAAGTCAAAGTCCAATAGGGTGGAAGTAGCAAGCTCCACAAGTGATTCAAGTGAAGATGAAGATGAAGGTTGTCATGTTGAGATTGGGGACATGGCCTTGTTCATGAAGACCTACAAGAGAGGGTTGAAGAAGCAAGGTTACAAGTTTGCCAAGAGGAAGTTTCCTAGCAAGAAAAAGAGAACTTGCTACAATTGTGGGAGTACCGAGCATTTTATTGCTTGTCGTCCTAATGAGAAGAAAGAAAACGAAATGAGAAGGGTAAAGGGGGCTACAAGAAAGATCAAAAGCCACATTACAAGAGAAGACACTATGGTGGTGAAGCCCACATTGGTCATGAGTGGAACTCCGGGGATGAAAGCTCTAGTGAAGAGGAAGGGAAGAAAGTTGCAACCGTGGCTATCAAGAAGCTTCCCTCCACCACAAGATTGTTCAACAATTTGACCGATGATGAAGAAAGCACTTCCATTCATTGTCTCATGGCCAAGGGTGAGAAGGTAAAAACTGCCCCAAAACCCTTCCCTCAACCTAGTGATGAGTCGGAAATAGACTCTAGTGATGATACTAGTGATGAAGAAGCTAACCAACTTGTTCGTAAAATGGATGAGCAATCTAGAGATTTTATGGCTAAGTTAATAGTTGAACTAGAGAAAAGCCAAGACACCATTATCTCCGATAGAAGTGAGATTGAGACTTTACGCTTGGAAATCAATCAAGCAAAGAGTGTCATAGCTACTCTCAAGGAGGACCTTCTTGTTTAGTCAAGCTCAATGTAATTCACTCAAGTTGAGGAATGAAGAGCTTGAGGAGCAATATAGCCTCCTTTGGAGTAGCACCTCACATCCCTCGAAGGTAAAAGGCGACTCTAGTGCTTCTACTAGCAAGGGCTGTGATAGATGTCATAATATTGATGTTGAATCTTATGCCACTAACCTTGCTAACATGGAAGCTTTAAAGAAAGAAGTTGCTAGGTTGAACTCAATCATAGCTAGAGGATGCATGGGTGAAGAAAACAAAAGGCCAAGATTCACCAAGAAGAAAGTGTTAGAGAAGAGCAAGAATCCAGGCTTTGGATATGTTGAAGGTGGCAAGACAAATGAAAGAAAAATCATCAAAGAAAAAGAATGCCTTGAATTCGGGAGTTCGGTTTCTTCGTTCTCCCGGACTCGGAGGTTCGACCTCCAAGCCGGAGGTTCGGAGTCCGGAAGCCCCGAGCGACTCGAGACGAGTCCAACTCGGAGGTTCCGAGAAAATTCTCGGAAGTTCGGGAACTGCAAAGACAGGACAAAGAAAAGGAGCAAAACTCGAAGCGACATGTTTCCGGGGTCTCTAACACTTGTATGCAGGTTGAAAATCATCCAATGGTGCCTAGAAGAAACTTGAGTCCCAACAAAAGCAAAGCCCATGCATCTAAAGACATACCTCCTAGCTATGTGTTGAGACGCAACAATGTTGGTAAAGTTGTTGCCACGTATGTTGGAAATGAGTCCAACATATATGTGAAAAGATCACTATGGGTTCCAAAGGTTTTGGTTGCTAACGTGGAAGGCCCCAAGTCAAATTGGGGACCTAAAAGAAGGAACTAAATTGTTTTGTAGGCATACTCCTCCGGTGGTTCAAGTTGGGTGCTTGACGGCGGATGTACACATCATATGACCGGAGAAAAGAGTATGTTCTCATCCTATCTCCATTTGGAAGGACCAAGGGAAACCATTGCATATGGAGGGGATACTAAAGGAGAAGTCATCGGTGTAGGTGATATCCCTATATCTCAAAATTACTCAATTACAAATGTTCTTCATGTTGATCCGTTGGGTTACAATCTATTATCGGTTTCACAACTTAGTGAGATTGGTTTTGATTGCCACTTCACGGATAAGGATGTGTCCGTCATAAAAAGGGAGGATTCCTCTATTGTCCTCACGGGTCGCTTGAGGGGGAGGCTTTACCTAGTTGATCTCAACAAAAGTAAAGTTTCTCTGTTGACGGTGAATTTCCGTCAACCTAGAGTACTTGTTATACATTGGTTTCGATTATGATTTGCAACTAACCCGCCACTAGGCATACTAATGATATAACAAGTTCACACTTGCATGTCGATTTTGGAGTTTGTTGTTTACGCGGAAATCTACGCTAAAGAGGAGACTTTCGGGATAAGTTCACCAAGCACTTTGGAAGAAGATCATGAAGCCCGATAAGAGTCAAGACACGCGATGAACATGACTCCAAATGACCCGAGGACCGAAGCGTCAACATGCAAGTCTTCGGGGACTCAACCGGAAAACGGCGAAGCTTGCATAGCAAGGATTCAAGCCTAAACCGTGAAGGAAACGACGTCAAAGGCCCACATGCAAGTGCACACGAATAAGGGATCACGCGAGAAGCAACCGGGGAGAAAACCGGGCCCGAACCGGGCCGAAGTGGGCCTGGGCCGGCCGGCCCAGTCCGACCGGCCCAGCCCACTCCGAGGTCGGTTCGGTCCCTCCTTTGCCCTAGGTGTTTGTCTATTTATTGCCTCCGCCGCCGTCGACCGACACATCGAACAAATCATCCTACCGACGCCAATCACCAGAAAACCGCCGCCGCAAGATGAGGGAGAGAGTTAGATGAGCTCGTCGCAAGGATCAACGCCGGCGGAGAGAAGGAAGCAAGAGGAGGACTCCAAGCCGCTGGCCTAGGGGTGTTCCCAAGCTCCATCGCCGCCATCTTCATCGACGACGTTCTCCGGAGTCTCCATCACCCCTATGTGCTTCAATCCGTGTAAGATGATGGGGTAATGTCTCCGTTCATCCCTAGGATTAGATGGATACATGCTATGTGATCGCTACTTGATTCGTGGTTTCAATCTATTGTTTTCATGTTGATGATGCTTTGATGATTAAGGTAGGCCACCGTGTTTTTCGGGCGTATGATATCCGCTACTCCCATAGATTCCATCAACATACCGTGTCCATCATAGGTCTAGTCACGAATACCTTCGCGTAGTGACGAGACGAGAGGAGGGAAAGGGCGAAACCGTGGTCACAACCCCCGGTAGATTGGTTTACCGCTTTCGTGTAGTAGATGCATACCATGTTATCCTAGATCCTAGGGAGGGAACGCTTATCTTTCTTGCTCGCTCTCTTGTGTTCACCCTTTACCATATAGTTTAACCCTACATTTGTTTGATCAACTTAACTTAGATTAACTTAGGTTAGATTGTCTTTACTTTTAGTTTAATACTCTCTTTCAAAGGTTTTCCATTCAACTAGATTAGTACTTGGTTAAGCACTAGTAATCCCCTTGCTCCGCGGATTGACAAGAACCTTGGGAATCCCGTGGTGAAAAAGGTGTGGGGTCCGTACGCTTGCGGATCGTAGAGGGATACGTCTTTTATCCGTCAACAAGCCCCTTTTTCCGGCGCCGTTGCCGGGGAGCAAGCCGGTTGCTACGTTTAATCTAGTATTAATTTTGTTGATTACTAACACCTAACCCTTGTTTTCTAAAAAAAAAGAAAAAAAAATCTTTTTGTTTTTCTTTCTACTTTTCTTGTGCCTAGATGGATTTGTTCACCTCACCATTGGAAGACGAAGAGATGTCGCTAAGGGAGCTAGCAATGCCGTCAATGGAAGACATTGAGATGCAAAAATCAGATTTGGCGCTTGCTACAACCCACTATGAATTGAAGCCCGGAATCATCAATTTAGTGGCGACAAAACCATTTAGAGGATTGGAGGATGACAACCCATATAGACACATTAAGGAATTCACGATGTTATGCAACACGGTCCAACAAAAAGGAGTTCCGGCCGCTTGGTTCAAGTGGAATCTTTTTCCATTCTCTCTCGAAGATGAAGCGCGAAGATGGTACACACTTGCGT
The DNA here is from genome assembly GCA_947561735.1 of Cenchrus americanus. NCBI lineage: Eukaryota > Viridiplantae > Streptophyta > Magnoliopsida > Poales > Poaceae > Cenchrus > Cenchrus americanus. The sequence continues at coordinate 250,570,696 of OX387239.1, read as the reverse complement.
CCGTTGAAGCAAAAGGAAATTGGGATGAGCTAGTGAAGAAGTTTCTTTTGAAGTTCTTTCCCATAAGCAAGGTCCAAGACTTAAGGAGGCAAGTGCTCAATTTCAAGCAAGGAGAGGATGAAGGAATTGATGAAGCATGGGACCGATTTAATGAACTACTTGAGCAAGGCCCGAACTTGGGATTTTCCGGTGACTTGATGTTGCATACCTTTTATTTTTCACTAACCCCTAACTCATCTCGTTTTGTAAGCATGTGTGCAGGCGGTGATATAATGGATAAAACAATTAGTGAAGCTGCACAAATCTTACAAAGGATAAGCAATGGACAAAGAACAATACGAGATTGGCAAAGATGTTGTCGAGAGGAGCAAAATGACAAAAGCAAGCCCAAGGTGCTTGCTGAAATTTCGAAAAAGATGAACCGAAGGTCAAGGAAGATGAACCGACCATACAAGAAAGTGAAGATCCACTTCCCAAGGTAAGAGAAGTCATTTCGGATGTTAAAAATGTTGAAACTAACATGAATGTAGGCCGAAGTATGTGGAATGCTAGACCATTGGCGGAGTTCAAGCAATCCGGTTGGGTTCAAGTTGATTTCGCCCCACTAATCAACTACCGAAGGAAGGAGGAACGCCGACACGTTGCCAAATTAATTGAAGATATATTTGATCAAGAGATGATTGGAGAGTCGATCCAAAAGATGTTTGAAGAAGAAAGAGAAGAAGGAGATGAAGGATGGATCGACCGGTTTGACAACTCAAAGATTTATGATGACGGAAGAGAAGAGTACAACCGTGATGAGCCTAGTGACTCAAACGATAAATGGGAGGAGATAGGACTCAAGCTAGATGATAGCTTGTGTGCTATTGAAGCCTACACACTAGCAAATCTAGACATGGAAGTACTCAAGGATGAAGGAAAGAGTGAATCAACAATGAGCGATCTTGACGACATGTGGTACTTGGAAGATAAAGAAAGCAACATACAAGTCTTTGAAGATGAAGATCCGGTAGATAAACAAGACTTCAAAGAAGAGATGAATGCATACATACTTGAAGGATTACATGTTCCACATGATGAGTTGAAGAAATTGCAAGATGGTGATGAAGAGGCAACTACACTTGTTGAGATAGATTCACCTTCAACACCGCTTGATGAACCAAATATCACTCTTGTTGAAAAATCTCTAAGGCCAAGGTACGCGCTGAAATCTCAAGATATTATTGGTATTGATGTTTATAAATTCAAATACTCATGCTCAACCAATAGTATGAATGATAATTTAATGTCTATGCCTTGTTCCAATAGTGATCATGTTGATAGGCTAGATTTTCTTGAGAATGAAAAAGAGGAAGCATTTATTTTTGATCCAATTAATCTCACACCTAAACAACCTTTGCCTAATGATGAGCTAAGTGCTATGCATAAAACATATGCTTCTTTTATTTACACCTTGACTTGTTGCTACAATTCACATGTGGTGTTAATTATGGATGCGTATGTTTACAATAAGTTTTGTAAATCTCGATCATGCTTTGCGCTTGGTCAAGCTAGTGACCTTAAAGAATCATATGTCGGGAAAGGCCCGATTTTCACTAACCATGTAGACAAGGCTTGAATAATGAAAAAAAAAAAGAAGTCATGCCTGAAAGAGTTGCAAGATAAATCATCAACCTCTCCGAATCCCGCGATGGATGCTGCTGTCTTCATCAATTTGAGAGCTTGTTCAGAGGTGTACAAATGAAGAAAATGAGATATCCAGAAGCTCCATCAAGTTACCATTCCAACGCATCAAGAACCAACAAGTTTGAAGACCCGTGCAAGGAGTTATGGAGAAAACATTGAGCGTTGCGCGTTCTGAAATTCAGGACAGATTTCATCGCCGAAGTAAAACAGACGTAACTCTCTTGTCCGGAGTCCGATTTGAGCAAATGAAGACTCGTTGGAAAGGAAATTTTGTTCACAGTGCAATGGAGTAGAGCTTGAGTATACTTTATGTTCTGGACATTAAAAAAATAATAATAGAGTGAAGGCAGCACCGAAGGATGATAGAGAAGGAGATAACGATGAAACAAAAGGATGCTTTGGGCAAGTCTTCTATAAGTGATCAAGCACAACATGGGAAGTAAATTAAAGCTGCATTGGTACCTTTTCTTCTTGCATGAAGGGCCATGGCTATGCAACGAAAAGAAGGTATGTGAGAAAGTCGAGCTCTATGACTTTAAATGAAGCGCTTTTCGGGAGGCAACCCGTTTCTTTATATTTTTACTACTTTCTTAGAGAAAATAAAAGAATGGCACTATCTTATGATGATCAACTTGTGGTTATTAATCTAAGTTCAGTTTTCCTTTTTAGAACCACCATCATGTTCATGATCATATTTATTTATTTGCATGCATTGCATTTTGTTGTCCTCGTGATGTTTCTTTGTGTATACATGTTTTGCACATAGTTGGCTTGGTTGTTTTATATACTTAATGATGTATGCTTCAGTTTCCATGTTAATGCTTCATATGGCCATATGGGTATTTTCCTTTTGTGATCTTGTGTAAACATGGTGTTTAAACATGATTGCGGACCATCATCATTAAGTTCGATAAACCTTGCTAGCTTTTCATATGTTTTCATGTTGCATTGGTTAGTTCATAAGCTCTGCAATGCGCTTAATTTTTCTTGTGCTATAAGGGTTATTGATTTAGGGATAGACATGGTGTTTTAACCCTTGATAAATAAACCTTTATGGCTATGGAGAAATTCGGCAACCTAGTTGTAAACATGGTGTTTAGAACTAGGTGAAAACATTGTCTTTGTTTATATGCTTTCCTATCATGTGCATACACACCTTGCACCACGTACACTCATTAGGTTTTTATTCCTCATTAAACTAATTATGCCGCAAGTTAAGAATCTTAGGAGACATTGTTGGATTATTGGCAATTCTATCTACTCCCAACCGTCACCTTGGGGGTAGAATGTGCGTTTAAAATGTCTTACGAGCAAGATAAAGACTCTCACTACAAGGAAATTGAAGGATGGCTAAGAAGTGCTTTGTCTTATTCTTCCATGGCTAGCAAAATGCTAAGCATGGGGGAGACCCTGAATCTTCAACACGGAAGTGCAACATGACACTCTAGAAGATAGAATGATAAAGATCGTTAACATCTCCGGATCAATGCGCAAGAAGTCACCAATCTCATCAAAATTCTGCATGGTCTCAAAGGGAAAACACTAGGTATTTTTGGATATTTAGAAGCCCCATGAAGTTACGATTCCAACAAATCAAGAATCAAGACAATCGGAGGTTCCTACAAGCGGTTATGCCCGAATCACCGAGTGCAACACGTCCTGAAATCAGTTTTGGACAGCACGCAGTGCTGAAGTAAAACGGACATAGCTCCCTTGTTTGAACTCCGTTTTTGATGAATGACCACACGTTGGAAAGGTAATTTCATAAACTTTTCAATAGAGCCATATTTCGATATATTTTCTGTTCTGGACAGAGGGGGAAATCCATGAAAAAGAGACAGCAAGGAGATGATGAGAACAAGAAAGAGGAGATGGTGATGACAACATTGAAGAGAAGGGTGACCAATGACTCCATTAAGCATGCAAGATCAAATTCAAAAGTTTAGGAGCATTAATAAATCAAGACAAAAGCAAAAGCCACATCGATACATGGAGATGTCGGAAGAAGGCAACGAAGAATTACAAAGGATGGTAACATCTCCATGGACCTTCTCTTTTCCAAACACAAATGCTTGTAAGTATGCCTTCAAACTCAACTAGGTGCAACCTTTTGTTTTTCTCTTCAAACAATAACATGGCTACTAGGAGGACAACCTAGGTTTCTTTTTACTTTCAATAGATAAGCATGACCATGTGTTCACCTCGATGTTCTACATTGCCTATGCTTACGGAAAGATGATGAAAGTTGCCGCTTTGTTTTACCTACATGAAGTTATACATGTCGTGGATAATTGCTCCCTATAATATGATCTGAAATTAATTTAAATACCGGCTCTTTTATTTGTGGAGGTGAAATGACTATGCTCTAGACCCACATACATATCTTTGCTCTTTGATTTAAGTATATGGATAGCCGGATAACTTGTTGTTTTTATGAAAACTTAACTTTTATGCTATCTACATATTTTTGATGCTCTTGCAAAGTTCTACCTACCAAAGCCATATACATATATGTTTTATGATAACAAAACTCGTAGATTGCAAACATATGTTTTGATGAGTTGAATTAGGATTGATTTCTATGGTTCGAGACTAAGAAGCGGTCATTCCTTTGTGTAACTTTTTCATGCTAGCCTTTTTGTCCATGCATTGTGGGTTTTCACATCGAAAATTTCACAAACTTCGCCGGGCATCCTCCCTAAACCAAAAACATCTTTTTGTGATCACCTCCTTGTCCACAACCCAATTTGAGTATGGAGTAAAATTCTCGATGGAGATTCGAATATTCCGCAAGATTATGGAATTTATACTTACTTTAGCGAGTCATTTCCCCTCTCTTTTATGCTCGAGGACGAGCATCGTTCAAGCATGGGGGAGGAGTCATTCTCTGACACAAATGCTATGTAAGTATTATGTTGCAAAAAGTTTTGAGGAGCAAAAAGAAAAAAAAAGAATAAAAATGAAAAATGAAAAAAAAATATATGATAAGAAGAAAAGAAAAGTAAGAAAAATAGGAAGAATAAAGTGTAAAAAAAAAAGAAAGAGAGAAAAATGAGAAGGAAATAAAATAAAGAAAAAAAATAAAGATGCTCCTCGGTTCTTTTTGCTTCATAAGTTCTCAAGTGCCTTAATGACAAATCCATACTCAAATCTTCCAACCATGTGCAATCCGATAACGAGGACTTCACTCGTGCCTCGGGATCATCCATTTGCCACTTGCACATGTCCACTTATCTAAATGTGTGTGTTTCGTCGCTCTCTCTTTCCAACAATTATTTTCCATGGCCTTTTTGACGAGTCTCGGTAATTCCAATAGACCTCTCTCTTAATTTGACAATATTTCGAATGTATGTTTTGCTAGGATTGTTTTTAACCTTCCAAGCTCCACATAAGCCATCCACTATCACATATGAGTAGAGTAGGTTGAAAATAATCTAGTATAGGCTTGAGTGACTTGATGAGATGAGTGTTCCATGGGCTCTTGCAAGAGATTTTCACTTATGTTGGATATGCATCTTTTTGAAAATCTTCCATGTGACAAGGTAATGGTTTGAAGTTCACTTAAGTTTGAGAGCATCATGTTTATTAAATGTGGCTTGTTCTTTATTGTTAGTCTATCTTCCATAATGAAAAAAGAAGCCGGTCACAACTTGAACTTTAAAAATAAATTCTTAAGAGAGAGCAATTTGCCTCGTCATGAATGACTAAGTGCGGGGACAACATTGGAAGGCAACACCGATTTCCCTTTTAAGCAAGGATTACTTACTCGAGGACGAGCAAGGTTTAAGCATGGGGGAGATGTTGACGGTGAATTTCCGTCAACCTAGAGTACTTGTTATACATTGGTTTCGATTATGATTTGCAACTAACCCGCCACTAGGCATACTAATGATATAACAAGTTCACACTTGCATGTCGATTTTGGAGTTTGTTGTTTACGCAGAAATCTACGCTAAAGAGGAGACTTTCGGGATAAGTTCACCAAGCACTTTGGAAGAAGATCATGAAGCCCGATAAGAGTCAAGACACGCGATGAACATGACTCCAAATGACCCGAGGACCGAAGCGTCAACATGCAAGTCTTCGGGGACTCAACCGGAAAACGGCCGAAGCTTGCATAGCAAGGATTCAAGCCTAAACCGTGAAGGAAACGACGTCAAAGGCCCACATGCAAGTGCACACGAATAAGGGATCACGCGAGAAGCAACCGGGGAGAAAACCGGGCCCGAACCGGCCGGAGTGGGCTCCGGGCCGGCCGGCCCGGCTCCGACCGGCCCACCCCCCACTCCGAGGTCGGTTCGGTCCCTCCTTTGCCCTAGGTGTTTGTCTATTTATTGCCTCCGCCGCCGTCGACCGACACATCGAACAAATCATCCTACCGACGCCAATCACCGAAAACCGCCGCCGCAAGATGAGGGAGAGAGTTAGATGAGCTCGTCGCAAGGATCAACGCCGGCGGAGAGAAGGAAGCAAGAGGAGGACTCCAAGCCGCCGGCCTAGGGGTGTTCCCAAGCTCCATCGCCGCCATCTTCATCGACGACGTTCTCCGGAGTCTCCATCACCCCTATGTGCTTCAATCCGTGTAAGATGATGGGGTAATGTCTCCGTTCATCCCTAGGATTAGATGGATACATGCTATGTGATCGCTACTTGATTCGTGGTTTCAATCTATTGTTTTCATGTTGATGATGCTTTGATGATTAAGGTAGGCCACCGTGTTTTTCGGGCGTATGATATCCGCTACTCCCATAGATTCCATCAACATACCGTGTCCATCATAGGTCTAGTCACGAATACCTTCGCGTAGTGACGAAGACGAGAGGAGGGAAAGGGCGAAACCGTGGTCACAACCCCCGGTAGATTGGTTTACCGCTTTCGTGTAGTAGATGCATACCATGTTATCCTAGATCCTAGGGAGGGAACGCTTATCTTTCTTGCTCGCTCTCTTGTGTTCACCCTTTACCATATAGTTTAACCCTACATTTGTTTGATCAACTTAACTTAGATTAACTTAGGTTAGATTGTCTTTACTTTTAGTTTAATACTCTCTTTCAAAGGTTTTCCATTCAACTAGATTAGTACTTGGTTAAGCACTAGTAATCCCCTTGCTCCGCGGATTGACAAGAACCTTGGGAATCCCGTGGTGAAAAAGGTGTGGGGTCCGTACGCTTGCGGATCGTAGAGGGATACGTCTTTTATCCGTCAACATTCTCCCAAGACTTGTCTAGTGGCAAAATCTAGCATGGGTTGGCTTTGGCATCGCCGTCTAGCCCATGTTGGCATGAGGAACTTGGCCAAACTTTTGAAAGATGAACACATCCTTGGACTAACAAATGTACATTTTGAGAAAGATAGGATTTGCAAAGCATGCCAAGCCGGAAAGCAAGTAGGAGCACCTCACCCACCAAATAGCATCCTCACTACTTCAAGCCCATTGGAGCTCATCCACATGGATCTATTTGGACCGGTGGCCTACATAAGTATTGGCGGTAACAAATATGGCTTGGTTATTGTTGATGATTATTCTCGCTTCACGTGGGTATTCTTTGTGTTTGACAAGAGTGAAGTGCAAGGAAAGGTGAAGACCTTCATTAGAAGAGCACAAAGGGAATTCGGGCTACCAATCAAGAAAGTGAGAAGTGATAATGGCACGGAGTTCCGAACACCTATGTTGAAGAATTTCTTGATGAAGAGGGCATCAAGCATGAATTTTCAGCACCTTATACCCCTCAACAAAATGGGGTGGTTGAGAGGAAGAATCGAACTCTTATCGAGATGGCAAGAACCATGTTGGATGAGTACAAGACTCAAGACATCTTTTGGGCCGAAGCTATCAACACGGCTTGCCATGCAATCAACCGCCTCTATCTTCACAAGTTTCACAAGAAGACCTCCTATGAGCTCATTACCGGTAAAAAGCCCAAGGTGTCTTACTTTAGAGTGTTTGGGTGCAAATGCTTCATTCTAAACAAGAGACCCCGAACCTCTAAGTTTGCACCAAAGGTTGACGAAGGATTTCTTCTTGGTTATGGTCCAAATGAGCATGCTTATCGAGTCTTCAATCTAACCACCGGGAGGATTGAAGTCACGGTAGATTTGACCTTTGATGAATCTAATGGCTCTCAAGTGGAGCAAGTTGATTTGAATGTTGTAGGTAAAGAGAAGCCATCTTATGAAGCAATCAAGCAAATGGCCATAGGTGATGTTAGACCGGTTGAGGCACAAGAGGAAGATGAAAACCAAGCACAAGCCTCAACACCACTCGAAGGGCCGAAGCCGCCGGTTCGGGAGCGGTGCGGACTTCGGAGGTTCCGAGAATTTCTTCGGAGGTTCCGGAACCGACACGGAACCCAACCTCCGAGAAATTCTCCGAGGTTCCGGGTCTGGAAGTTCAACACAACAAGACACCCTGAACCAGCAAACTGATCAGCAAGGGGATGTCCAAGGAAGCTCATCTGAGCCCCTAGCTGATGAAGATGATGAAGACCAACCTCTACACCAACCTCTTGGGCCATCACATCCTCGTGTACATCAAGTCATTCAACGGGATCATCCCGTTGACAATATTCTTGGGAGCATAAGGAGAGGGGTAACAACGCGTTCTCGTCTTAAGAATTTTTGTGCATTTTACTCGTTTGTTTCCTCTCTTGAACCAACCAAGGTAGAGCAAGCTCTCGAGGATCCGGATTGGGTGATGGCTATGCAAGAGGAGTTGAACAACTTTGAAAGGAACCAAGTGTGGGAGTTGGTGGAAAGACCAAAGACGAACATCATTGGCACCAAATGGGTCTTTCGAAACAAGCAAGATGAGTTTGGAGTTGTGACTAGGAACAAAGCAAGATTGGTTGCTCAAGGATTCACCCAAGTTGAAGGGCTAAACTTTGGAGAAACATATGCACCGGTAGCAAGACTTGAAGCAATTCGGTTTTTACTAGCTTTCGCTGCCCATCATGACTTCAAGCTCTATCAAATGGATGTTAAAAGTGCATTTCTTAATGGACCACTCTCCGAAGAAGTATATGTTAAGCAACCACCGGGTTTTGAAGATCCCAAGCGTCCTAATCATGTCTACAAACTCCATAAGGCGCTCTATGGGCTAAAGCAAGCACCAAGAGCATGGTATGAATGCCTTAAGGATTTCTTGCTTAAGCAAGGCTTTGAGATAGGCAAAGCCGATGCTACTCTCTTTACTAGAAAAGTTGATGGTCATATTTTTGTGTGCCAAATATATGTCGATGACATAATATTTGGTAGTACTAATGAAACTTTTTGTGAAGAGTTTAGTAGGGTGATGACAAAGAGGTTTGAGATGTCCATGATGGGTGAGCTCAAGTTCTTTCTTGGATTTCAAATCAAACAAGCTAAAGAAGGAACGTTCATATGTCAAACCAAGTATACAAGGGATATGTTAAAGAAGTTTGACATGGACAAGGCAAAGCCCATCAAGACTCCAATGCCTACCAATGGACACATGGACCTCAATGAAGAAGGGAAATCCGTGGATCAAAAGGTATATCGCTCCATGATTGGCTCTCTTCTTTACTTATGTGCATCTAGGCCGGATATTATGCTTAGTGTGTGCATGTGTGCTAGATTTCAAGCTAACCCGAAAGAGTGCCATCTCATGGCCGTAAAGAGAATCTTGAGATATCTAGTGCATACCCCTAACCTTGGCTTGTGGTATCCTAAGGGCTCCACTTTCGATTTACTTGGCTATTCGGATTCCGATTATGCCGGTTGTAAAGTAGATAGAAAGAGTACATCGGGGACTTGCCAATTCCTTGGTAGGTCTCTAGTGTCTTGGAGTTCTAAAAAGCAAAACTCAGTAGCCCTTTCCACCGCCGAGGCCGAGTATGTTGCGGCGGCGCATGTTGTGCTCAACTACTTTGGATGAAGCAAACCTTAAAAGATTACGGATGTCACTTTTCCCATATCCCACTTTTGTGTGACAATGGAAGTGCCATAAAGCTTGCAAACAACCCCGTAAGCCATTCTCGCACAAAACATATAGACATCCGTCATCACTTCTTGAGAGACCACGAAGCCAAAGGAGATATCGTTTTAAGTCATGTGAGCACCGACAAGCAACTAGCCGATATCTTCACTAAACCTCTCGATGAGTCAAGGTTTTGTAGTTTAAGGAATGAACTAAATGTTCTTGATTCTCGTTGCGTGGTTTGATCTCTAGCATGCCATATTTGTTTGCTTCAAATCTGTTAGCTTTCTCTGAAAAATTTGTTTTAAAAAAAAAATATGTATGAAAACTCTATCTTAAAAGTTCTTCAAAATCTATTTGCTTATCCCTAACTTGTCTTAAGTGGCTATAGTTGTGTGTGTGATTGCTAGTTTTCTAGCCACTTGAGTCAAGGGTACCATGACCTAAGTATCTCAGTTGATAGAAAGTTCAAAATCTCAAAAGGAGTAGAAGCTAGCTTGTCTCGGAATTTAAGTTTTCGGAAGCTCCGAGAAAATCCTTGGAGGCTCGGGCCTCGAAGTTCTGAGAAAATCTTCGGAAGCTCCAATCTTTATAGACTTAGCTCTCAGTCTCAACCGAAGGGGAGTCAAAAGGGAATAAAGCATCTTCGCGGAATATTCTTTACCCAGGGTAAAACCAATCTTTCCCTTTTCACCGCGGTCAACCCACTCAGATCGGGTTTCACCGCTTCCTCCTCTCTCTCCCGTCGCGAAACCGCACCGTACTCTCCACCGCTTCACCGCCTCACCGCCGCCGCCTCCCTCGCCGCCGGTGACCGCACCTCCTGCGGGCTACACGTACGAAGCCGTGCCACTCTTCTCGTTCGTGGGACGCCGCTGGGGAGTACCAAGGAAGAGGTCGCCTTGGATCCCGTACGTGAAGAAGAAGAAGGCTCCAATCCGCATCCTCTTTTGTCTCTTCCTTGGCGTGCACAAGAGTTGAAGATCTCGCTCGTGCCTCTCCTTGATCCCAATCAAGGTACACGATGGGTCGGACCCTAACCCTAACCCTAATTTCCTAGATCTGCATGCTGTTAGGGTTCTATATCTTGAATCTGGTAGAATGTTGCCTATCTATTCTGTTCCTAAATGCCTGTGTTGCAAGTAAAAGCTAGGTTTAGTTGAAAGTTGAATCAAAAGTGAGAATGCAGTAAGGTTGACAGAGGCTCGGAGGTTCTGAGAAAATTCTCGGAGGTTCCGAACCCTGTAACCCACTGTAGGCTGACCTTGATTCAAAGTTCCACTGAACTTCACTTGACCTGTAACATTCTTTTTCACCTGTCCTAGCTAATTTGAGTCATGATTGCTTTATTGATCGAGTTCGGTTGAAAGTTGAATCAAGAGAACTGTCCTCTGTCAGTACACTGACTTCGGAGGTTCTGAGAATTTTTCCGGAAGCTCCAACCTCTCGGAGGTTCCGAAACTTTCTCGGAGGTTCCGATGTCCGTACTGACAAGTGACAGACTGTGATTCAAAATTCAACTGAAAAGTAATCAATTGAACATCATGCTTACCTTGTTCCTCTGTCCTTATCAGCCCTGATCCCACTCTTATCTGCTGTTCACTTGTCTCACTTCAGATGTCTGGCACTCCTGTGGACAAGACCTACACTAAGAGGCAGAGGCCTCCTTTTGAGACACCTGCTGGTGAGAGGGCCTTCAAGCTAGCAGCAAGAGCAGCAGCAGGTGACAGTGGTAGCAGAGGAAAGGCCACACCTAGAAGGGGCAGAGGTGGCGGTTTGTCCGGAGGCGAGAGGCTCGTGGTCCGCTCGCACATGTGGATGATAATGGAGGGATTGAAGGCAAAACCATTCCAATTGAGCTAGAAGATGACATGCCCCTAGGAGAGATAGACTCAACTTATCTCAAGTACCACAAGGGGCTACTCAAAAGGCATCCTCCAACCAAATATGACAACTCAGTATATATTGAGCACACCAACTATGATGGAGCTGGTTTCTTGGTCAAGAAAGCAAGAGAAGAAAATCCTTATGTAAACCCCAAGATGGCAGCCATTGATTACAGGTTTTGGTCTGTCTTTCACTTTAAGTTCTATGAGACTGTCCTCAACACCAAGATGAAGCTAATCAAGATGAAGTGGATAGACTTCACTCATTTGGAGGCAACGCAGAGGAACTGTCAAGGAGGAGGTGCTTGGATTTGGTTGATAAGTATAGGATGAGGGACATCATGAGTTTCAAGTATGATTGGAATATAGAGGTTCTAGCTCGCTTCATGCCACATTCTTTCATGAAGACAACAAGGAAACTATCCACCGGATGACGGAAGGAGTACACTACAAGATAGATTTTCTCACCTTTGCTAGGTTGTTTGGTTTTAGCAAGGAGGACAGGGATGCCGATATCATCCATTTTGAGGCCCACATGAACCCCAACAAAATTGCTGCAGCTTATGAGTATGAGGAGTCGGGCCGATGGCTCCACTCTTTGCTTCCGAAATCGGTGTTCTATGTGCTCAACAACATGTTCGGGGAAACCATTTACCCAAAAGGGGGCAAGTGACTCAACTAGTCTTAGGAGGTTTGCACCAAACTTGTTGGCTAGGCCGCTGCGCGGAGCTAGGCCCTTCTCCCGTGAGCGCATTTATTTGGTACAACCTGGTAGAGGTGACAGAGAGTGGAAAGTGTAACTTGCCCTATGCTCCTTATCTGATGTACATGATAGAGATGGTTTCAGGGGTCAGCTACAAGAAAGATGTTGAGCATGCTTCCTATCAAGTCAAACAGTGGCAGCATCAGAAGAAGCAGCACATTGTGGAGGAGCACATCCTTAAGAAGGCCAGCACCAAGCCAGCCAGATCTGGTCCAGCAGTAGGTGAAGGAGGATCCAGCAAGGCTCCCATGCCTGCTGGTCTTCACAAGCTCAGAGGGATGGTTAGAGACACCTGGAGGTACTGCAGATGGACTTCCCATCAGCTTTTTGAGCTCAGGGAGGACATGAACAGATTGCTAAAACACCAGGGGCTGTCCTTTGATGCCATGCACCACCCTCCTCCCCTCTTCCCTGATTTTCCAGAGTACACCACCAGTGAGGATGAGGGTGAGCAGAGCCTCGCTACTCCCATGGCCGAGGATACTCCCGCCGCCCCCTTTGCTTGCGATGAAGAAGATGAAGAACCACTTGGTGCAAAAATGGCCGGGCTAAGGAAAGAGGCTGCGGCAAGAAGGCTATGGGGTCCTCATCCGGTACAAGACTCGGGAGGAAGGCTGCTGCCGGGGAGGCCCGTCGAAGGCCCATTGATCCGTCATCCGGTTCGATCTTGGCTCGACAAAGACCGTCCCCGAGGCGAAGAGGAGGACTCGACTTCGGTGATGAGGAGTGACTTCTCTAGGTTCTATTCCCACTTCCTCTCTTCTTTTCTCTCCTTTTTGTTAAACTCGTTGACAAAGGGGGAGAGATGAAGATTGAGAAGCATCTGAAGACCTGAAGTCCTTGTTGGCTTGCTAACCTCAGAAACATTCTTTTGTTCTTTTGGTGAGATGAGAGTGCTAACTTCTCTCATAAACTCCTGTGGAAATTTGATGAACTCGTCGTAAAACTTTTAGCTTGCCTCTGTTGGCAAGCAGGATCTGGTCATGGTAGGGGATTTGCAAAACTTTAAAACTGTGTGTTGGATGTAATAGGGCTAGATGTGTTGAACACTGTTATCTTTATCTAGCTGCTATTTTCTGGTCTTATCTGTTATTTTGCCTGTGTGCTATTGTTATCTGTTGGAGTATCTGTTGCAGACCTCGGAGGTTCTGAGAATTTTTCCGGAGGCTCCAACCCCTGGAGGTTCCGAAAACTTTCTCGGAGGTTCCGAACTCTGCTAACAGATAACTCTCTGAGTGTTTTCACATGGCATATGCATCACGTATTATCTGCTACACCTCTTTTGCACCCCTCGATGGCTTGAGTACAACTTTCTTGACACTTTTACTCACAATGTATGCAATTTAATTGTCGGTCATGACATTTTTTTCCTATTCAAAAGGCACATGCATACATTGAGGGGGAGACTTGTACTCAAATCATCAAAAGCTCAATCTTTCAAATTAAATTGTAAACTTTAATTGGGTTGTCAACATTTACCAAAAAGGGGGAGATTGTAAGTGCAATCAAGCCCTATGAGGGTTTTGGTGATGTTGACCACACAATTAAAGAACTAATGAGCATTTGAGTTTGTTGTGCAGCATAAAGTTATTATCACAGGTGCAAAAGATTGATTGGAGACCCCTCAACTTGTTACAAAGAAGATTGCCTATGCTACTTGAAGGAGTTTATTTATTTTATCTTTTGAATTTGAGTATAGGACAATCCGTACTATCAAGAGGGATACTAATGGTGAGTTAGGGTGGTTTTCAAGTGCTCATGATCCATCTTTCCTAAACCCTAATCCTAACCCCAAGGGAAGTAACTGCGACAAATGCTTCGCTTCTCGTCGTTTGTTGTTCGGAGGTTCCGAAGTTTTTCTCGGAGGTTCCGACCGTACGGGCTACGATCTGCGAGTTTTCAAAAGTCGGAGGTTCCGAGATTTTTCTCGGAGGTTCCGAACTCGGAATATGACCGTTATCGTTCGGATCCGGGGGTATTTATACCCCACGGTCCCCCAACGGTTATCTTTTTCCTCCTCTCGGCTCGTAACGCCGTTGCTACCTGTTTTCTCTCACCTAGCATTCACTCCTAACCTACTCTCTTCCAAATCCTTGCCTAGCATTGATTGAGAGTGGATTCTTGAAGTGAGTTAGTGAGCCAATCTCTTCTCCCTTGAAACTTGAGCACTTGGAAGAACCCTAGCAAGCTTGGTGGATCTATTACTCTTGGAGCTTTGCTCCTAGACGGATAGAGGTCCTTGGAAGCTCTCCAAACCGATTTGTGGAAGCTCCAAGGTGTTTGTATTACCCCTTGTGATTCTAGTGGAAAGCCTCCACCTATTACCCAAAGTGATAGGTGTGAGAGAGGAGTTGACCTTTGTGGTCCGAGCCTTTGGTGGCCTCCTCAACAACGTGGACGTAAGCAAGCCTTTGTGGCGAGCCGAACCACGGGGTAAATCTGTGTCTCTTGCGTGCTCTTATTTACTTACGTGTTCATGCTTGTGCTTGACTAGATCTATTAGGGTTTGCTCCCGATCTACTTTGTGGTACCTTGCTAGCTTGTACTTTGCTTAGAAATACTCTTGCTAGGTCCTAAGTACCTCTTAGAATTTACTAGATCTGGTTTCCATCAAGTTTCTTGCAGCTCTTGTTATTTGTGCTCTGTTCTAACAGCGAATCGGAAGTTCGAGTTTATTCTCGGAGGTCTGCCTCGTTCGGAGGTTCCGAGAATAATCTCGGAGGTTCCGAGGTCCGACACTTGTTTTCGCGAGAAAAAGTTTAAATTCGTGTGCAGGCCTATTCACCCCCCCCCCTCTCAGGCCACTTTGCCTCGATCCTTTCACTATTCCAATGGGCACTCACATCGCGTCGTAGTCTTAACTAGGACGCCGTCCATGCGGTGGCTTTATGCATGTATACCGTTTCTATAGTGAACGGTAATGAATGTGGACGCTTTCGTGAGTGCTGGCACGAAAGGTTCTGAATGTTCTGTGATTTTCTGCAGTACACTAAAACCACGGTTGTTAGGCACGGTAATTAAAGAACGATTAGTTTCGACTAGTTATTATAGGGAGAGGCGTATATATGCCTTGCCACCGGCACTAACTTCGAATTTAAGCTTAAATGCTTGGTAAGGAAGTTTAGGACACTTTTTGCATCATGTAAAAGCTATCAAACCAAAACTGAACTTAAATCATGTGTTGCTTGGTCTCTATTTAATTTGTGTTTCTTAAGGACCAATCATGCTAGTTTGATAAATTTATGTGTTGTGATAAAAAAATGTCTAGTTGCTGTACTAATTTTTCTAAGGATGATCTAGAAAGTTTTTGGTTGGGTGATCTTTAGGAAAATTGCTCATTAGCTAGTTAAGATTCTTCCATGAATTTTTCATGATTTTAGGATGAGTAAAACTGAATCTATGCTCAAATCACTAAGCCTAGGTCATGGTGAAATTCTGTCAAAATCCTGAGTTAGGCTGAAAACTCGATTTTTTATAGTTCCAATCAGAATCTTCCTAGACAATTTATACCAAAAATGTTTCTTATATAGACTACTTTGTGCTGTCAAAATCTCATGGTCAAAGGGTGCTTAATCTTTGAGATATGATCTTTTTAGTGAAGCGCTGTCCTGCTGAAAATTTCTGGGCAATAGCACTCTGAAAATTGATCTATTAGACCCTTTTCCAATCTGATATTATTCAAACTTTGAATACCAAAACTGCTCCTTAGGTATCTATCTACCTCATGTATAAATCCCAAGGTCACTAGATTTTTAGATTGGGAGTTATGCCCAAAACTTTAGGTCTCTGTCCTGCTGAATTTCAGCGCTAATAATCTCCGACATTCAAATTTTTAGGTCATCTTCCTTTGGAACATAGAGCAAACCTTGAATACCATATTAGGTCATAATTTTGTGATGACAATGCTCACAAAATTTCAGCATTTATGCATGTGTATATTGAGAAATATCGAATTTTTAATAAGCTCCTGTTTGCTGTCAAAACTGCTAGACAGAGCTTTGGTAAATGAATTTTTCGGCCTTTGTAAAAGTTGAATCTGTCCTGAGGTTGAATACCAAAGTTGAATATTATGAAATTCTACACATGCTGACCAAAATTCATAATTTTTCGACGCTTGAGCTGAGAGATATGGAATTTTTAGTAACCTTCGGCCTGCTGTCCAACAACCCTGACAACAAAGGGATATCTGAATTTTTGGGTATGATAGCCTCCACATTATCTCTAAGTTGAAAACCAATATTGGAAGGCACGAGATTTTACATCCTCTGCCTAAAGAGGATGATATTTATGTGGTGGAAGAATGCTACGTATGTTTTTGAAGTTTCTATCCACAGATGAACACAATCAGTGCAAGATACATTTATCTCCATCTTCTCTTAGGATGGTTTCCAATAGAAGCATACCCATATCCTTGCCGAGTCAAGTAGAACCCCGTTGTACTCTCATGATTGCTTATACACCTTTTCTTCAATTTAGAGGTGATCCACCAACTTCATATGGATATGTAAAGGTGATCACTCCACTTTCCTTTCATCGATATCCCTACATTGGCCACTATAAATTTTCAGCCCATGATATAACCCGATGCTTGCTCACAAACAAAAAAAATGAGAACATGGTTACAAGGCATCAAAAATCTGTTGGTAAGCACGTGAGCATCATCACCACATGCATATCCTGCAACCTTAATAACATAAATCATGAGCATGGAAAATGCATTGCACAACACGTGCATTTGGGACATTGGATGAACTAACATGCATATGTCCCGACGGTTCCCCATCTTTCTACACTATCACCCTTTTTGTTGGTGATATTGTTGTTCCATAAACGAAGGTGCCGCAATGGAACCTAGGGTATCATGTGTGCTGCAGATGTGATTACCACTAGGAGTGTGCTAGGTATCTTGGTTTTTGAGAATGCAACTCACCGTACCTATTACTTCTCAATTCTATGTTTATCCTCTCTACCTTGACTAACCTCATGGGTGAAGCAAGTCATGCTGGCACCGCATCATGAGCACCATGCTGCATGAGCATATGCATCAACGCATTTCATCAACATGTGCATCATCATGTGCGCACGACATCATGCACGCATCGTGTGCATCACTCATTATGCATCATTACATAAGCACCATAAGTTCATGTGCATAAGCCTCATATGCTCATGTGCATATACATCATACTATATGCACCTCATCATAAGCATCATTATGTGCACCATTCCACTGATGCACGACTCATCTATATGCATTAATATTGCAAGCATGTCTCATTGGTGCACCACATATCCAGTTGAAAGTCATTGCACCACTAATGGGATGAAGGATGTCGCTAATACTCATAAAATAAGTGACATGCGAGCAAGCCTTTCTGAAATTCCTGTACTAGCTTGTCTTTTTCATATCTTTCCCACTAAATATCCGTAAGAACTCCCGACAACCGCTCTCTATGACTTTACCATCCTTAACTATTCTTATGAACTAACATCGGATCTACGATGGTAGAACCCTTAAGCCATCGTCGAACCCTTGTTACTCTCCTAATAATTCTTTTAGCAATCTTAGTATGATCAATTGCTAAGATTCTCATTCCTTATAGAGATCCTTATGAAAATTTTTCAACTCGGTCTTTTTTCGCTTAATCACAAAAGTTCGCCCGATATCAACTCAACCGGTTTAAGGTGAAGGTGTATAAACAGAGATTTTTCATGAGCAATTAAGGTTCTCCAAAAGTCATGATATGGGGAGTTTTCGAGTACTCGGTGATTTTTGATCATTTAGCACTTTCTTTCAAATTAATGGAATCGGGATATGAGAAAACAAAAGTTTGGCAAATCCTTCGATCAGCCTTCTCAAAGCAATTCGATTATAAAATGAGGTTACCTCGAGACCTTTTCGATCTTTCCAATACTATAGTTAATTCTCTCGAGTCATTTATCTCATCCTCTTCGAGCCATGATGACATTACACAACATCATCTCTTTATCATCTCTTCTCGAAGCTACCGATCACCGCCTACGACTCACTCGTAGTGTCGTTGCCAAGGGCATCTCGATGGTAGTGCACCCTCTTGTCGACATACCAATAGTTATCATCTATGACAACCGTTAGATCACCGCCCCAAATGGGTGCCCTATGTATGACATGAATAAGATAAAGACAGAACCCTCCGTCCGTCTTCTTCTCGAGTTGGTTAAACTCGGAAAACGATTTTCTTTTTCTACAATTCCTCCGGAGGCCGAGGAAGGTTCTCCATGGATACGAAAAGAATCAGCATTCTTATGGATGACCCGGACGACAATCTCCGCCAGAGAAAATCCCTTAAACCCACAACCGAATACTAATGATCTTTGGACCGCCTAGATATCCGTGTTCCATCGATTCCGTGCCACTCCATTACCACCATGTTTCACTACAACGGCCGCCGCCGTATTAATCTACGGTCCCGTCTTAACGCCAAGTGTGCCATCATTACTGCACTGTGGCAACCATCAGTAAAGAGGGGAGTATCGATCATTGATTCCCGACCACCCTTTGTAGAACATGGCTATTGGCTTCTTTCTTAAAAACAAACCCCTATAAAACCTTCGGATCGAGTTCTCTAACTTTCTAACCTGTTGATATGCTTGTTTATCAATAACTACCATACTCAGATTTTTGTACTCTTAGGGAGTCTAATTGGATCGTCATGAACTTTCAGAGAAATGGAATCGACCATAGGAGATCCGGTCAATCTTCGACCCAATGAGATGTCCCCATTTCTTCCCCCAACACAGGAGGTGGTGGATATCTTTGCCAACACCATGAAAATTTTGGAGGGCCAAAATTTAGTGTTAAGCCAACTAGTGCAAAATGTCATCCATAATCGTTATCATGGGCTATCGCAAACTAGTCTACCCGACAGTCTCTCCCAAGCAATATCGGAATCTATTATTGTGCAAGTATATCTATTCAATCTATTGATGAATCATGAAGCTCAAAATCAACACAACCAAGATTCCAATCAGCAATTCTTATATTCACTCATGCCACCGTCTCAACTTCATATGGACCTTAGGGAGGAAGAAAGAAGGAGTAAGAGTCACAAGCGAGATTTGCCAAAGATTGATTCAAATGGATGGGAAATTACCTACACCGACCTCCCCTCCCGTGAGAAAAAGCCAGGCAACCCAGCTAGTGCTGTGAATCAGCCTATCAAAACCCAGTGGGCCCAAGGTCCAATGCACCCACACCTCGTCTCTGCTACAATTGTAGAGAACCTAGGCATTTTGTCAAGAAGTGCCCCAAAACTGAGCAAAGCAAGCCAAATCGGCACGGTCGAGGCTCAAGAGCCAAGCAAGGAAGTCCAGGCAAACGACCAATACCCCAAGTGAAACAAGGCAAACATAACTTCACGGGTATACATTTCTATTTGAGAACAACCTCCCCTAAGCTAGCCTTTTAAATTCCTAATCTCGGGACGAGATTTCTTTTAAGGGGGATAGATTGTAACACCCCAGGTGTTTATTTAAAGATAAATACCTCATTTAGTTGTGTTAATTAGGGTTAACTAGCTCCTAAACATGTTTGACATGATTGGGCACACATTTGCACAAAAGACCTTGGTCAAAATCCCAAATCATGGTCGAACCCTAGATCTCCATAAAGGTTTATTTGGTTTTCTTGCGCGTTCTCCAAATTTCACTATAGAAGTTCAAAATCGACCAATATGAAAGTTCTTCGTTATTTCCGGAACACGTTTTTCGTAATTGGCGGACATTCAAATTTTGAGTGCAAATTAGTCAAAAACAGGTTTGAATCCATTATGAACAAGAACCCGAGCCGTGGAAAAACCGCAACTTCAACACAATTTTCCCACAAATCTATTGATCAAAACATATGTCAACCTTTGTGAAAGTTGTGGGTCTATAGCTCCTATATAACTTTTATTTTTGGAGATTTTCGAGTTTGTTGACAATTTTTGGAGTTTTGCAATTTCGAAAAGGCTTAAATGAAATAGAACTTGAGACGGGTGACGTCGTCGCCGCGCCCGGCCGCATCGCGCGCGCGTCCGGACCGCGCCGGCCACGTGGCTTCCGCGCGTTTCTCCGGCGTACGGACGCCTCGGTGACTCCGAGGTGGACCACGCGGGCTTGGTGGACTCCGAAGGCTCCAAAGCCGTGCACCGAGCCCGGGGAGACGGGCCGACCGTCCATGCACCCCGCGCCGTGCTACACGGCGACACGCGCCCCCGCCGCGCCTCGTGTCGCTCCGCCGCGTCTCGCGCCACCTTGCCGTCGCGCCGGCTTGGTTCCGCCACGAGCCGGAAGTCCTCCGGTCGCCTCGTCTCGTGCCCTCTCTTCTATTCGCGACCACAAGCCGAGCACAGCCTGGCCATAGCTTTGCTCCGCCGACGCCAAGGCCGCGCCGCCGCCAAGCTCGCCTTTCCACTCCTCCCCGATGAGTTTCCGTCGCACTTATGCTTTGGTCGAAGCTTATATTTGGCATACATGACTTGTAGGAGAAAGTTGAGATCAAAAGTTTATTAAATCTTTTTTATATGAATTAATGGTGATTTACTAGGCTGAATTTTGTCCTTTTCATATAAATTAATGTATAAATGATCTTAAGCTATATTTTGGTTTGAGAGCTTAAATTAGGCATATGTTTCGTGTGCAAAAGCTTAGGCTAATTTGAGGTGTTTTTGATTTAATACGGATTTATGGTTGTAAAGCTTGTTCCAATCAATTAAATAAAGAAATAGCGATTAAAGTGTTAAATTGCGAAATCATGTTTGTTCCTGTTTTTATTAATTTAAACACACCCCCTTCTCGTTTGGTGAAGTTAAGTAACTTAATTTGCTTATATGTACACAAACACCATCAAGATTAACTTTAATTAATGCATATGCATGTATACGTGTAGATTTACGGACGGTACGTACACACTCACCCGGGAGGGAGACGGGACCGTTGATGGTGAACCGAACCGATTGAGTGTGCGAAGCAAGACCTGGACCAAAGTCCGGAAGAGCCCAAGGCTAGCGTTAGTGCCGAGTCGAGGAAGGCAAGCACCGGTTTCATCTAAACCACCTTTTAAAACAAAAATCATGTCCTTTACTTTTCAGCAATTTATTGCTTTAAATTATGCATTAAGTTTTAGGAGTTGTTTGAAACCTAGTTGCATGATCCTTAGGACTCTATGCTCTTTTACTAGTATGTTAGGAACGCTAGTGCCATGCTCTAAGGATACGGTAGAAGTCGAGTAATGACTCATTGCTCGCGAGATATAGGATGCTTATGTTGGAATCATAAGTTGGATAATTGACTCGCTCAAGTGGTAAGAGCAATGGGTTCGGTCTCGACCGAGTAGCATTGTGCTGGTTTAAGCTATTGAACGTACCAAGTGCTTGTCGGGAATGGGACCGGTAAGCCTAGTACCTAATGAACCAGTGCGGGAATTTTATCGCTACTACTCTTGAGATGCGTCTCCCGGTTTGCTCCCGGTAGTGCAAGTGTGATCCTGGACGTGCCGTGTGAGGGCGTTCCAGTAACCTTGTACTTAGGACTGTAGCATCTTTTCCTAATCTGGGGAATGACGGGAACCGCCTGGTTGGGGTAGACACTGCACTTGGTCTACCTTCTTCCGTGTATCTTGGGTTTACCTTGCAAGGATATAAATCGATCGATCGTCGGTCACTCGCCGTTATCTGAGTCGGCTTGACCACTGGCTACCCCATGTTTATTTATGGAACATTTTGAATTAATGTTGTTACCTGCTTAATATTGTTTGCACAACATGCTTGTTTAGTACAGGTGCTCACCTAGAATGGTTAACATACCGAATATGAGCTAAATCCGAAAATAAGGATAAACTCTTAGTTGCTTTTGGCAAAACAAACCCATCGGCCAAAAAGCCTTGCATGTCTAGTTGTATTTTCTTTTGTCGGGTAAGTCTTGCCGACTCGGCCTTGCTTAATTTGTGGTTTTCGGGTAACCCCATCCGGCCCGGCTCTATTCCATATGGTTGGGAGCTTGAGTGGGAGAACGATGTTGATGAGTGATACTCTATGGATGGC
This sequence comes from Cenchrus americanus, assembly GCA_947561735.1. Taxonomy (NCBI): domain Eukaryota; kingdom Viridiplantae; phylum Streptophyta; class Magnoliopsida; order Poales; family Poaceae; genus Cenchrus; species Cenchrus americanus. Next base: position 250,548,364 of record OX387239.1, on the reverse strand, counting down.
CTCCCATGTGTATCTTCCGCTAGTTTTATTTCCGCTGTTTAAACTATGATCATCTTTACTTTTATGTATGAAAAACCTGGTTTGTAATAATGTTGAACTTGTGAACCTTTCATGTAATGTAATGTTGTACTCGGTCCCGCCTTCGTGTGGGCTTTGCGCATATCGGCGATCCCGTTGTACATGATTTACCGGGCTTTACCCGGCGGAAGCGACATAATAGTTCTTTATTATTGCTTAATGGCCACGTGGACAGGCTTAGGCGATAATACGGAACTATTTTGGGCGGTTCTCGTCACGGTGCACCGACGTCACTTGCTCCTCCCCATCCAAGCGACGAGCACCGCCGTCGCTGCTCCTTCCCATCTAGGCGACGAGCGCTGCCGTAACCGGTCGTTTCCGTCGCTGCTCGTTCCCATCCGGGCGACGAGCGCTGCCGTCGCCGGTCGTTTCCGGTCCTCCCCGCCATGGAACGTCTCGATCTACACCGACACCCCCTCGGTCGGCTCCTCCGCTCGGACCTCTACCTCCGTCGGCTCCTCCACATCTACCACAGTGCCTCGATGTGAGTTCTCCCTCCTTCCTCCTCTACCAGATTGCTTAGGGTTTGTACTAATTGCGATAGCTTGCTGATTCATTCTATGCTAATGGTTGATTCTTGTTACTATTTATAGCTGCGGCTATTATGGATTCTTGATTTCAATTTCTCTGTATCTTGGAATCTCTTGGTATGCTCAGATAGTTGTAGGGAATTTAGTGAGAGAATGGGGAATATTTGTTGCAAAATTTCCTTTTACATTATTTGGTATGCTCAGAAGATGTACCCTTCTGTAAGGTCAATGCCTTGTTTTATATTTTCCTCTATGTTACTTTGTTAGGCTCCTATTAAAAAATTCATTTAGCATTTATTTGTTATCACGTTAAGATTTCTATGTTAAAGCCATTGGTTATGTCTCCTGTATGTGTTCTACCCATTCTACAATTACCAAAAAATTAATAACCCGAAGCTGTGGTTGTTCAGTAATTATTTCACCTTATTATAAATGGACTGGTCTTGGAACTACATTTTATGATGGGTCTGTTCATTTCACTCATATTTTCCGCAATTAAGGTTGATAATGCAGTTTTAGCTGTATCATCATCACACTCTGGCAGCTAGTGCATCTCATTATTTTTTTTGTAAGGAATAATTGCTAGTTGCTACTCAATTCAGGTTTATTTAAGTACAGTATAACAACAAGCAGTGGAGAGAATAGGGGATGTAGTAGTGTTTTCTTGATATAAAATAGTCATCTGAGTTATGCCATTGCTCTGAACCTTGGTTTCAAGGGAGTATGTGATGTTGGTTATTCCATATGTTCAAATTAGGGAAAAAAATCAGAAATCAGATATGATTGTGAAAAATTAAGGACACAGATACATCCAGAGCAAACTGTTCTATATTGATTAAGCATAGGTAGATCCAGGTGCTCAAATAATTTGAATAGACCTCCAGCTGAATTAGATATTCTACTGATTACATAAAAATCTAAGCAGGTGGAGTATATAATGTGAAATGCCTTCTGTGCAGATTAGTATACTAGATCTGACGCAATAACTATGCTGCTAGATAAGCAGCAACCGTGATTGATAAGTGTGATTTGAAAAATCACAAATTAAACCTAGTAAACAATGTTGCCTTGAATTTTTTTCTGAAATTTGAGGTAGCATGGTCTGTTGTTCTGTTCTGACCAGTTCACTATTTTGAGATGCATAATACCAATGCACTAGCTCAATAATTGATTTGTATGAATACAGGTTCAAAGTTCGCATGATCGGTGTATTTATGTATGCATTTTTTCATGTTTATTTTGATTTATCTACATTATGTTCATGCAGATTCTTGATGACATGAATTTGAGACCAAGATTTACGTGTCTTGCGGCTTGTAGCTTGTAGGACAGACAGGGTGCAACATACAGCAGGGAAGATGATATTAGGACTTGTTTAGCTAGTTTGGGATATCCAAGAGAAATGATGCTTGCCTTCCCTTGCAGGTTGAGCAGGACTGCGAGTTGACGTGAACTTGCAGCCCCTAGTCCTGATTTGGGAGCTGATGTGTTGTATTTTCAGAGTGCAAAATATTTCATAAATTAAACTTGCTTGATTACATCTTTGAGATGTGTGTTTGTATAAAGACTTTTTGGGAGCCTTTCATGATACTGCTATATTGACAATGATCAGTTATGTGTTTATTATAGTATCAAATTTTTTTTCTATTTTTCTTGATTTTTCACGATTTTCCGAGTTTGATTAATCTAAAAAAATCCTACGGGGATAAACAACATCAGATAAAAGAAGAGACGTGGATAAAAAAACTCCCAAACAGCGACAGGGAAGGGACACCCTCTCGCGAAGAGCCACCCAGGGAAACGAGAGAGAGAGTAAAATCCCGCCGGGCCTCCCCTTCCCTGGGTCATCTTGCCCTTGGCTTCCAAATTAGCCCTTAGTGTTCATGAAACTTCCATTGAAAATGACTTACCTCTGTCGCTCAAGCGTCTAGCACTGAGCTTCGCGGACGTCTGGCTATGTGGCTCTAACTTGGCTACCTTCCAAGAGATTACTGCTTTTGTCAAAAAGGAATTACTCCGTCGGTCTCAAAAATAAGCACACATCACACTTCACGAGAAGTTTAAACATTTTTAAGTTTGACTAAAAATATAAAAAACATTACCAATATCTCTAGGAAAGTATACTCAGTGCTTAATCTAATGATAATTATACATCATATTTTTATAAAAAAAATAATTTTAGTCAAATTTAAAAATTTGACTCCCAAGTGAGACGTGTGTTTGTTTTGCGATGGAGGGACTAATTGATTATTTGACATTCTTATAGCCTTATAGGAGCACAAGACCAGTCTTGATGAGGGTTTCATCAAGAGTTTTATGGTCTTTAAATAGCATGTTATCACATTAATAACGTTACTAGTAGGATCATTCCGATGAGAGAGAGAGGAGAGGGCTTCATCGTGTGAGCGAAATTTCATAGTCATGCATGAAACCTGTCAGAAAACATACTAGCAGGAAAAAACAACTATACTCGCTCGGTTGGATTGGAACATCAACACAGGTACAACTCAACAACACTCACCAACCGGTTGGATTGAGACATCAACACGGTCGAGTCTCTACACATGACGACGACAGTGGAGAAGGAAAACACAAACCACAGGTCCACCCACAAACCGCACCCTAGCGGTCATCAAATCTCCAGTGTGATCAGGTGTCGGTAGAGAAGCAAAAGGAGCCGGGACCACCACACCAAAAGGGCCACCGTCATGCAGGACCCTTCGCCACAGTACTGCTGCAACAAAGCAAAACCATCCGACGGAGTGAAAACACCAAGTCCGAGCAACCACAACGCGCGGGGCCTCGTCACATCCTCCGTTGGACTCCCCCTCTATGGTGCGTGTGGGCCTCGCCGCGCCCGCCACAAAGCTCCTTGCATTAGCCTCATTTCCAAAATTGTCGTCGAGATAGCAAGCAAAGCTGCTCCACCCTCAAAGAACCGAATCAAACCACGAAACTGTCACCGCGATTCGACTTCCTCTCGTCGCCACCCCTCGCACGAAATCACCACTTTGAAACCAGTAGCACAAGGAAGTCACCTGCACCAACATCTACTGTTGTCCCGCACCGGTCCAGCCACGCTGATCCAACCCACCGCGAGCCACTGCAAGCCAAGTCGTCCCCGGTTGTCGATGCCGCAAGCGTCGTTCACGAATGTTGTTCCACACCGCACTGACGATTCCGTAGCAACGCCAACCGTTGTGGATCGCTGCAAGCAGTCGAAAGGCAACCAAACGACGACCCCTGAACACCAACAAGAAAGTGGCTGCCCCGACGTGAGGTAATAGACACCCTTCTGGCACACCACACGATGGAGTTGCCAACCCAGCCGAAGCCGCCAAAGACAATGGACCGTCCCCCAAGCCGAGCGTGGTCTCTAGAGACGACGCCTCCAAAGAGGATACGACGTCAATGGCACTGCCGTCGCTCGTCCAGAAGTTGGACAGAGTTTTCACCTAGAGACCACGTGCAACAAAGGCATAGCTCTGAAATGACGCCCCCACAGGGAAGATGACGTCCAAGGATGTCGTCACCATTTCGCTAGTATGAAGCTGGCGAGGGCTTTCGCCCAGAGCAACCGAACCTTGCTGCACATGCATGGCGCAGGAGCCGGCATCACCGCCACGGCCACTCCAACCAAGTGACATCTCGGCCACAGAACCACACCTCCACCGCAGAAGCTTCCTTCCAAAGTCGCACGTCCCGACCGCTGGAGCCCTAGCCATGCCTCCATGGCACAGCGAGCATCCCAAGGCGGCTGTCGCCGTCCTCACCACCCGCCGTCACTGCCGCCCGTTGACGGTTAATAGTTGTATCAAAGTTCGTTTGTGACTTGCAAGCGGACAAGTCTCCCGTCGTAGTCAAGGGACCCTTCTTCCCTCGAGTGGTGAACCCAAGGTATCGAATCCGTGGAACAATGTGCAACGCAAGGATTCAATCTAGTAAAGCAAGGTAAGCTATCTTATGAAGGTAAGTTGCATCTAATCTACTAACTCATAAAGAAAACGAATCTAATCTAATCTACTAAAGAGGTAACAAGAGAAAGCAAGAGATAACCAATCTAGAGAATCTAGATCATGCTTATGTTGTAGCTCCAAACAAGATAGATGAAGATAGTAAAGCGAATCTCATTAAAAGCATCTTTAAATCGTGGCCTTCCCATCCGACTCCGAAAACATCCGCCTTTCGAGACCCCCGTTCGTCACAACGTATCCCTATTCATGCGGGGAGCTTAGGGCGAGTTCGATAGAACAAGTTGAAATCACTTGGCCGGTCCGGTATGCACCTCTAGCCACCGCGGCTACAAGAGCACCCTATGTAATCTAGCTATAGACTAGATCGTAGAAGAAGCAAAACCAAGAAGAAATCAAAATCATCAAGAAGGCACTTAATCGCTAGAAATCGGATTCACTTACAAACTTCACCATGAATGATTACATGAACAAGATCACCACCGGGCCCTCCCTCGATCTTGATCCTCGCTCCGAGCTCCGACGTGGTCTTCCATGCAAGGTTCCCACGTCGGCCAAGGAAACCCTAGACAATTAGCACGACCCTCATCTTCAAGTTGGTGTCCCTCAAGCTTCTCTCGCTCCTCGGCGGCGGATCACGACTTCGGTTCTGCGTGGCTCTCGGTCGGGGGGCTATTTATAGCCCGAGAAGCAATTAGGTCAAAGGAGAGGCCGATTGGGCCCCGAATTGGGCTGGGCCGGCCGGCTTGGGCCGGCCGGCCCGGGCCCAATTTGGCCCATCCCGCGGCCTGCTTCGCCCGGTGTTGCTTCCCACGTCTTCTAGATGTTCCCCCCCTTTTGCATGTGGGCCCTTGACGTCGGTTTCTCTCCGAATTGGACTCAACTCCTTGTCTTGCAAGATTCAAGACTTTTCTCGGTTCGGTCCTCGGAGTTTATCATCTTCTCGGGCTTGGTCCTTGGGCTCTTGGAGTCATGTTCACTTCATTGCTTGACTTGTATCGGGCTTCAAGGTCTTGTCATGAGGTGCTTAATGAACTTATCCCGGAAGTCTTGCTTTCATCATTAAAACCCCGCGTAAACACACAACTCCAAAACCGACATGCACAAGTGAACTTGTTATACCACGGGGGTTAGTACCAATGAATAAGATACAAAAGTTATGCCAACACCGAAGGTAAACTCATGGCTAGGTTGACGGATTTTCACCGTCAACATCTCCCCCATGCTTAAACCTTGCTCGTCCTCGAGTAAGCCTTCGATGGATATCATCGTTGCCAAACAATGTTTAAACCTTGCACTTGATCATACATGAAAAAAAACATAATGCTCTCAAAAGTTTAATTCGTTTAAGTTCCATAATGTACTAGCCTTCACCTCTACGGAGGGTAGATTCTTATTAAGCTTATCCCACAAGTATTAACATGCTCCCAAAATTTAAATAGATCTCAGAATTTTTGAAATAAAGAACGAGATAAAGAAAAGCTAAACCAAGTTCACAAATTTAAATCATCTTGTATATTGCTCATGAACTCTCATCTCACTTATCTCTCAAGCCTATATATTCTACTCCTTTCCCTCTCATATATATGTGGTAGGCTTTATATGGAGCTTTGGGAAAGTTTAGTCCTAACAAGATTTTATAAATGAGGTGTTGTCAAAACAAGACAAGCTTCTCATGGTCTTACCGAGACTCGTCAAAAAGGTCATTGGAAAATAATGTTAAATCAAGGAGGGGAAAGAGAAAAATACACACACTTTTAGATGAGTGGACATGTGCAAATGGCAAAGAGTGATCCCGAGGCACAAAGGAAGTCCTCGTTATCGGATTGCACATGGTTGGAAAATGAGAATGGATCTTTTTAACTTGAAGCCTTGAATGCACTCTTAGAGAACCGGGGAGTTCACTTTATGCTCATACCTTTTTTTTTCTCTTTCTCATATTTCTCATTCTTTTCTTTCTTTCTTTCTTTCTTTCATTCATTATATATATTTTTTCTCTACCTTGAAAGTCACGCATATCGCCGAATTTTTTTTTCTTTCATCATTATTTCATTATATATTTTTTTAAAAAAAAATACTCCCTTTTTGAACTCTAAAACTGCACCGTACCTACCTCCTCCCCCATGCTTAGACGTTGCTCGTCCTCGAGCAAAGAGGCGAAAAATAAGGTAGGTACCGGGGTATTCTTCCTTGGAGAGATACTTGAAATCTTCAATGTTGGCACCGTCTTGCGATCTTCCTTGAATTGATGATCCATTCTCAACAATAGGTTGTGGTCAAGGAGGTAATCACAAAAGATGATATTTGGTTTAAGGGTGGATATCCGGCGAAGTTTGTGAGATCTCCGATGCGGGGATACACAATGCACGGAAAAAAAGGCTAGCAAAAAGATAGATACGCAAAAACGGAATGACCAACTTTCTTAGTCTCGGGCCGGAGAAATCATGGCCTGCAATAACTCACTCAAAAATAAAACTTGTACACTAAAGTTTATGCACTCAAATATATATAAGGCTCGGATAGGTTGAGCAACACACAAGTGATATTTGTGACAAGGTTAGCAATATTTTTGAGCATAAAAGACATCTTTAATCCATTCATAACTTGAGAGCACATAAAACACTATGGGTCTTTATTTTAATCATAACCTCCGCTAAAGATTAAACTAGCATTTAGATAATTTCAGATTTGTATTTTTAAGAGAGCACTAGGTTAAACATGCATAAATCAATTACAAAGATAAACAAAGCGGCAATTATAATCATATATCATCATGGCACAAACTTTGTAACTTTACCAAAGGTAAAAACTTGGTGGCGACATTATTCATGATGAAAATAAACACTAAGATACATGCTGAAAAAAAATTAAACTAACACACTTTCTGAAATTTAAATAAAAAACTGAAAACACTACGCATACATAGGCGCAAACAAGCTGAAAATTAAAGAAAAGGGGTAAAGGAAAGATAACTAAAGCTCCTCCTCTCTCTAATCTTCCGCCGGTGGTTGATATTGATAGTCTTGGTTGTTGTACCCTTACTTGTAATAGGAATGCACCACTACTCCTATGAATTGTCTGACGGTGCTAGGTGAAGGTGTCCAAGCACATAAGCGACGTTTGCATTTCCTTCACCCATTTGGTTTGCATTGGTTTGGATGGCTGCAATAAATTGCATGTTCCTTGCAGCGTATCCTCCAATGGTGGCCACATTTTGTTGTGGTTGAGGAAGGTGTGCATATGGCTCCGCAAAGGCTACGTTGGGCACCGCAAAAATGGTGGGGGTATGGCTGCACCACTCCCCCATGCTTGCATTGGTACATCACCGTAGTAACTCGGCGGCGCCGGGTTCCTCCCAATGGTGGGACATAATTTTGTTGTGCACCTCCTTCTTGGGCCATAGAAGATCCTTCTCCTACAATCCTTCTCTTTTATTATTTTTTTCTCTTCGCCGGCACAAGAAGTCCTTCCTCTAACCAATCTTCTTCCCCTCAAGAAAAATCTTAATCTTCAATCCGGAAGGGGCAAATTCACCTAGGCCACTCGGAAGCCTCATCTCTCATCTTCACTTTTATATTTTCCTTTCTTCATATATTCCTAGGGAAGTCTTGGGTAGGAGATGATTCGGTTCCTTGTAATACCCGGTTTTAAAGAGATAGTCAACATGGAGAGGTAACAACCCGATCTCCCGAATCCGATTTTGCTCACAACACCACCGGTTGATCATAGGTGAGTAGGGTTGATTGGCTGCGAGTAAAGCCAATTCAACTCCGTGTTGGTTATCTTTGTCTCTCTTGTTCTCCCAAAAATCCACTTGCACGACTCCATTTTGAGGGGGCACATAAGGGGTCGAATACCGATGTTCAAGACCTAGATCACGACAAAAGGCATCAAAACGAGAGTTCTTGAACTCGGAGCCATTATCACTTGCGGATGGCTCGAATAGCATTCCCATGCCTCTCGTTTTTCAACCTCACGATCGGATCTCGAACAAAACCAAATGTCTCACTCTTATCCTCCAAGAAGAACACCCGTGCATAGGGAGAGTAATCGTCCACCACAACAAGGACATACCACTTCCCACCCACCGAGCGAACTCGAGCCGGCCCAACAAGATCCATATGCAACGGCTCCGTCGGACGCTCGGTCATGACATCGGTCGGGGGTGGATGGGGAGTGGCTACCATCTTACCATGCCTACAAGGAGCACAAACCAAATCCTTCGAAGCTTCAACCTCGACAATCCTCGGACAAGGTCAAGACCACTCAAGCGGGAAACCAAATCAAAGCTCAAGTGTCCCAACCGCCTATGCCATTTCCACAAATCGAAGAAGGACCGGCCATCAAACAAAGTGAGCGAGTCCTAAAGAACGAGAGAAATCGGCCCCGAAAATCCGACCCTCGGGGATGATCATACGGACAAGATCACCTCGAGAATCAAGCAAACGAGACTCACCCGGACTTGAAACGCACCTCAAAACCCTCATCAAGCAACCGAGAAACCGAAAGCAAATTGAAACCCAAAGACTTCACAAGAGCCACTCTCTTCAATGTTACCTTGTCACTCACATGCACAACACCCTCGCACGCACCCTTCCTCGTCCATTGTCCCCAAATGTGATGTACATCTTTTGCTTCACCGGGGGTGAGGTCCGGAGAACCACTTCTTATCTCCGGTCATGTGTCGAGAACACCGGAGTCGATCAACCAAATGTCCTCCAAGCCTCCTCGCCTCATCCTCCGAGTCGGAGTCGCCGTCTTCCTTCTCGCTCTTCTTGCTACTTGAGCTATGGGCCATGCCACAAAAGCCCTCAAGCGCCATACAGCTCAACCCGCTGAGGTTCGGCTTGCGCTCTTCTTGCCCTTGCGCCTCCCGGCGTCTTCATCTTCGCTGCTTGAGCTTGACTCCTCGTCGCTTGAGCTTGAGTCGACGTCGCTCGCACCGGCCACCATCGCTCTTGCCTTGTTCTTCTTGTAGCCGCTCTTGCTCGGTCGCCGCTTGTCCTTGTCCTTGCTCTTGGACTTGTTGAAGTGCTTGCCCTTGGAGGAGTACTTGTCTTCATGCCTCGGGTGCGCCTTGTACTCGTTCACCTTGTACTTGTTCTCCTCCGCTTCCGGCACTCGGCGATGAAGTGGCCACGCTTGCCACACTTGTAGCACGTCCCCGAGCTCCGCCTTGCATTCCTCCGACTCTCATGTAGTCGTTCAAACCTTCTTGAGAGCAAGGCCGGCTCCTCCTCGCCTAGCACATCAAACTCCTCATCCGGAATGGACATAAGAGAGGACAAGGAAAAGCTGTCGACGGAAGGGTTAGATTTGCCCTTTGATCCTCCCACAAGAGCAAGACTATGGTCGGTCGAGCCCTCATGCTTGGATTGCAACTTCCCGTCAACCTCGGCCGACTTGAGCTTAGAAAAGAGGTCATCCAACTCAATAGTCAAGTAATGCCCGGACTCCTTGATGGCCTCAACCTTAGCACCCCAAACATTTGGGTCCAAGACATGCAAGAGCTTCAAAGCCTGATCATGCTCGGTGTACGGAAAATCCTCAACATTAGCCTTCATGTTGTTCACGATGGCGGTGAACCTCTCGAAACATCGCATCAATGTCCTCACCGGAAGTGGAGTGAAATTCTCAAATTGCATCCGGTAAGAGACAAAGAGGCAAGCCTTCACATGGTTATCACCACCGTGAGGAACCAACAACTTTTCCCAAATTTGCCAAGCAAGATTCAAATGGCGAACACGCTCAAACTCTGGATCACACAAGCTCCTGACCAAGTGATCAACGGCTTTTGCATTAGCCTCATACTTGTCCTTAGCACCGGCATCGATCACCATAAGAGTATGGATGTTGACCGGAATAGTATAGGTCTTGTCAAGCACAATGAAATCCAACATCTTTCCACGAAGAAAAATCATCATACGAGCCGCCCACTTGTAGTAACCCTTGCCATCGAAGTGCGGCAGACCGCCCCGCTCAACGTACGCCATCTTAGGATTCGGGACTTGTCAAAGTCGCAAAGAATCCGGCACCAAGCTCTGATACCAATTGAAGGATCAGATGGCGACTAGAAAGGGGGGGAGTGAATAGGAGCCGGTAAAAAATCTTCCAAAAGATTCCGGCCTATACCCTAGACAAACCCCGGTCACACACAAGCGATGGATCGAATCACGCACCAATCGCCAAGACCACGAGGTTATGGATCAACCTCTAGCCTTAGGAACGATTCCTAGAAGCACACGCGGAAGCAGTAAAAAGGAGGGAAGGAATCGAACCAAGAAGCAAAGCACACAGGCTCTGGCGGACCGTCCGGCCAGGAGGGGCGGACCGTCCGCACGGGCCTCGCGGACCGTCCGCCTCTGCACCGTGGACTGTCCGCGCCGACCTTGCGGACCGTCCGGCCCTACACCGCGGACCGTCCGTTAAATCACACGGAACACTAGAAGCGACCCGAGAAAAACGGACCGTCCGCCGAGGCGGGCGGACCGTCCGCGCCACCCGCGGACCGTTCCATGTTGACTATCTCTTTAGGGTTAGGGTTTAGGGTTTAGGGTTTAGGGTTCCGGATAGTATTTCTTCGTTGATGGTCTCTTCCCGTGATCATACTCCAAAAACCTTCCCATGTGACTCATGCACATACTTGTTCGGAGCTCCCTTTTGAAAATAGGAGACACTCGCCCATGGGTCCACGATACTATAACATGCAATCGTTTCGAACATGAAAACCAATCTGATCTATCGGGGATTGTGTTGAATGGATCCAAGGAAGCATTGGAGCCCTACTCCCTTTATGGCATGGTTGCTAGCCTTAAGCATTAAAGTATTTTCAACACAAGATGATAGATAGATAATCCAACAAAGTTCGATTACATCTCAAGACCGATTGCAACCCATGGATGAAAGGAGATTACCCCATCAAGGTGCTAGAAATAGCATCACTGATCAAGGTTACCCTTCCGACGGTGCCTTCCTTCTTCTCCTCTTGTGGGCTCCCTCCAACGGAATGAGAGACTCGGCCTCCTTCATCAAGGGTATGCGCCATGGTCATAAAAATTTCCTAGGCGAATTCCTTGTGGGTGTTTGCCGACACTCCGTTAGAGAATTGCACCGGTGTCCCGTGTGAAACCCAATATGTGGAGAGCTTGGTCGTCGATGTCGACGTTCGCTACAAGCCTCTACTTAAGGCGAGCGAGCTTCTTCTCCTCCTCCTCCGTCATGATGACATACCCCTCGGAATACCGCGGAGTGTATGGAGGTGGAGCGGATGATCGTGTCAAGTGGCGAGGTTGGACGGACGGCTCCTCCATATGTTATTGAAGTTTGGTAAACCTAATAAACAAGTTTTGTGTGGCCTTCATGCCACCAAGGAGAAGAGTGCGATTCCTCCTCGGCGGTGCCGTGTCCTCCTCCATACTCCAAGGAAACCCGGAAACCGAGCGCCTCCTCGAAGAGGTTGTCGATGATGGCTTAGACGACGATGATCCCTTTTTCTTCGGTGACAAGGCTTGTAGTTTTCTTCCATGATTGCAGCACTCTCCCTCACAAATAAATATCCGGGGTTTTCACCCGGTAACAAGGTACACAAATATTATTTTGGAGTCTGGACTTTGAGTGGATTAAGGATGTGATTTGTTGCACGAAACAAACGCGGTGGATGGCTAAGTCTAAGGTGATTCCGGCCTACAAACTAGAGCACACGAACAAAGAGTTGGATAAAAGACTTACCTCTCTCCTCCTCTTGGCTCTTCTCTAGTGCATTCATGTTGCTTCGTGATCGCGTACACCTTCCAAACGTTCCCGTCCACTCCTTCGCTTGCATTATTGCTCCTTCCACTTGATGTTTTCGCTTTGACTCGGTTCCATACTCCCTTGCCTCACATGCATCCATGATATTCCTACAAAACAAAGCCTTGGCTGCCCCCCATGCTTGTACTTTGCATGTGGTTTAAATATGTTGGAGGGGCATCCCGTGATGTATCATGGTGCATGCATGGTTAGGTTAACTAGATTGCCTCCCTTTAAGTGTGTTTAAGGCTAAGCACTCCTCTAATTTCGAAATTTAAAAATATTTTTCAGAGCCATGCAAGAGCTCAAGCATAAATTTAGAGAAGTTTTTAAACCATTAAAAACAAATGTAAGTCGAAAATATTTTTCGACTACGTCGATTTCGGTCTCACCGGTATAGTTTGCCTTCATTAGTTGAGAGCAAGTTTTCCCGGCTTGATCATGGGGGCATAGGTTTAGGTCCTAATTTTGATTAGATGAGAGAGATTTTGAATGAAATAAAATTAAGTGAGGCTTAGAAAAATTCTAATCTTAGGGAAACCAAGGATATGGATTTTTAAACCAACCAAAATCAAGTTTCTAGGTTCACGCGAGTCCTACCACGTGCTGAAATTTAAATAACATCTAGATACAAGTCGTGGCTCTACTCGAGTGTTTTTAGCATGAAAAACAAGTCAACCACAGCACCATAATGAGGGTGAAGGGTTGAGTTAGGTTATGAAATTTTTTTTGGTTGTGGTTTCTCGAAAAAGAAGCAAACAATCACATAGGATGGTTCATGTAAAGGGTTTATGATCAAGCAAAATATTCAACCAAGAATTATGTCTCTAATATTGATCAACCAGTCTAAGTCTAATGTTTTGCGTAGCAAAATTCAAAACTGAATTATAAAGACTCGAAAAAACCTGGAATCGGGTTGTCCTCCCGGTAGCTTATTCTTGACTCGACGAAACGGGTTGCCTCCCGCCTAGCGCTTCGTTTATAGTCCATGGCTAGACTTCTTCACTTGATTACTCCGGATCAACGCTCTTCGCGGGCGTTGCAATCTTGGGTACCCACTTTGGCTTAGTCAATTTTTTTTGGTCTTCACAGGCCGGCTTTGTCCTTTGGTCTTGACGGATGCAACATCTTCCTTGTGGCTCGGCATCTCGAACTCCGGTCCTTCGGTCGTGATCTTCACTAGTGTGATCCTTCATCTCTACCGAATGAGTTTGAGTAGCCGTCGCCGTCTTGGGACCTTGGAGTTGTCTCGGATATTCTTCTTTGTTACCCATCGGGCGCCCGACAAGTTGTCCCACTTGCGTCTCTAGCATCTTTATCACGATGAACACTTCACGTATAGAGCTTCCGACCTCCGTCACCTTGCCATCTAAATTCTTCAATATTTTCTCCATAGCCTCAAACTTAGTGACGACGTCCTTGTTAATCTTAGCTTGCTCGTCCATCAAGTCCTTGAATTGTGCAGAGGAACCAAAACTTGAATCGACGAACTTGCATTAAATCGGGGTTACCTTGGACATGGTCGTACTCCACACACTCCTTGCATGTGGATCTTGCTTTGGCGGCCTTTAGGTGTTGAGCTTCTTTCTCCATCTCCATCTTCTCCATCCTCCTCTTGATTTGAACGGCCTTCCGGCGTCTTGACTTGGAGGTGGTGATTCCCTCGGAGATTTTGATGGTCCTTCGAGTTTGACTTTTGAATCTAGGGTTTCCAACCCTTTAGCTTGTGTTGCACGTCACCTTTGCTCGTAAAGTTTTCCTAGATCATCCACAAAAAAATTTGGGTTTCTTGGAGAGGTAGCCAACCATCTCCGGTTAGGGTTAGTAATAAAACAAAAATCTAAACATAAAAACTAGGGTTAATCAAAACTAGATTAGATTGAATTTTTTTTTCTTTTTGAGGATGATCAAACATAAGAGATGCAAAAGAAAATCAAAAGAAAAACTGAAAGATAAGCGATACTAGATCGGATCTTGATTGCTTGTTCCCCGGCAACGGCGCCAGAAAAAGGGGGCTTGTTGACGGTTAATAGTTGTATCAAAGTTCGTTTGTGACTTGCAAGCGGACAAGTCTCCCGTCGTAGTCAAGGGACCCTTCTTCCCTCGAGTGGTGAACCCAAGGTATCGAATCCGTGGAACAATGTGCAATGCAAGGATTCAATCTAGTAAAGCAAGGTAAGCTATCTTATGAAGGTAAGTTGCATCTAATCTACTAACTCATAAAGAAAACGAATCTAATCTAATCTACTAAAGAGGTAACAAGAGAAAGCAAGAGATAACCAATCTAGAGAATCTAGATCATGCTTATGTTGTAGCTCCAAACAAGATAGATGAAGATAGTAAATCTCATTAAAAGCATCTTTAAATCGTGGCCTTCCCATCCGACTCCGAAAACATCCGCCTTTCGAGACCCCCCGTTCTGTCACAACGTATCCCTATTCATGCGGGGAGCTTAGGGCGAGTTCGATAGAACAAGTTGAAATCACTTGGCCGGTCCGGTATGCACCTCTAGCCACCGCGGCTACAAGAGCACCCTATGTAATCTAGCTATAGACTAGATCGTAGAAGAAGCAAAACCAAGAAGAAATCAAAATCATCAAGAAGGCACTTAATCGCTAGAAATCGGATTCACTTACAAACTTCACCATGAATGATTACATGAACAAGATCACCACCGGGGCCCTCCCTCGATCTTGATCCTCGCTCCGGAGCTCCGACGTGGTCTTCCATGCAAGGTTCCCACGTCGGCCGGGGAAACCCTAGACAACTAGCACGACCCTCATCTTCAAGTTGGTGTCCCTCAAGCTTCTCTCGCTCCTCGGCGGCGGATCACGACTTCGGTTCCGCGTGGCTCTCGGTCGGGGGGCTATTTATAGCCCGAGAAGCAATTAGGTCAAAGGAGAGGCCGATTGGGCCCCGAATTGGGGCCGGGCCGGCCGGCCCGGGCCGGCCGGCCGGGCCCAATTCAGCCCATCTCGCGGCCTCGCTTCGCCCGTGTTGCTTCCCACGTCTTCTAGATGTTCTCCCCTTTTGCATGTGGGCCCTTGACGTCGGTTTCTCTCCGAATTGGACTTAACTCCTTGTCTTGCAAGATTCGACACTTTTCCGGTTCGGTCCTCGGAGTTTATCATCTTCTCGGGCTTGGTCCTTGGGCTCTTGGAGTCATGTTCACTTCATTGCTTGACTTGTATCGGGCTTCAAGGTCTTGTCATGAGGTGCTTAATGAACTTATCCCGGAAGTCTTGCTTTCATCGTTAAAACCCCGCGTAAACACACAACTCCAAAACCGACATGCACAAGTGAACTTGTTATACCACGGGGGTTAGTACCAATGAATAAGATACAAAAGTTATGCCAACACCGAAGGTAAACTCATGGCTAGGTTGACGGATTTTCACCGTCAACACCGCCCCCGAACGCAACACCATGCCGCCGCCGGGGACCCGCCGACCGCCGCGAACACCGCCTCCGCAGGTCGCATGCCACCAGCCAGGGCAGCGCGAAGCATGCTGCAGATGCCCTTCACCGCACGCCGCAACTGAACCTTGGCCGCGCCCACGCGTAGGGCAGTCACGCTATCCCCGATGACCAAATTGGCCGCCGCGGAGGCCCGCGCCGCCCAGGCGGATGCAGCGTCGCTCCTCGCAGATCCGGCCAAGGTATGGCCGGATCCGCCCACTAGGCCGCCGGATTTGGAGCTCCGCGCTACCGGCGATGGACCTGCCGGCAGAGCTTCTTCGTGTAGCTGCCCCGCTCGGAACCTGCTCCGGAAGCTATGGGAGGTCCCGCCACCGCCGTCCTGGAGGACCGCCTGGACTTTCAACAGCCCCCTCCGGCGGCGGTAGGGGAGGGGAGCGGGGAGGAGGGCGGCGGGGGTCGGCTGGTTGAGCGCCGCTCGAGTCGCCCTAAGCGGGGGCGACGCGGGGGCAGGGGGTCCCCCGTATCATGTTCGTCGTGAAACTTGTCTAATTCTCAATATTGATAACGGTGTCATTAAATTGTGCATTGAGACTAGTCCAACAAATTTTCATTGCTTCCTAGTTCCTTGACCTATTATCTAATCTGGTCCGAAATAACCTCACTAGCAGTCATCATTACAAGAACTGACACTTATTATACATTGTCATAGTTCTTAACAATTTTTTAGATAATGAGCTTTGACATTTGACAATCAATAGCAACATTATATTTGTGTTGCCTGGTCAAAGGAGAGCAAGGTCCACAGCTCGCTCGCTCGCCCCCGCGTGGGTGACGGGTGGGCTTCCAAACCCTAGCGCTGTCGCACCTCGGAGGACGGCCCCTTCGCCGCACTGCTGCCAGAGCGGGTTGCCGGGATCCGCGCGGCCCACGGGGAAGGTGACTGCGGGGCGTCCTTCCCTTTCTCCGGGTTGCTACGGGCGGGCGCGGCCGTCTTGGCCCCCTAGAGGTCCTTCGTTGGCGGCGGGCTTCTGTGCGGCAGCCGCGGGGGCCAACAGATCCGGCGATGCACGTTGGTGGGTGGGGGAGCAGAGGGCTTCGTCGACTGTGCGGTGGAGGCGGCGGCTGACGCAGATGGTGCCGGTCGGGACGGCCGACGCGACGCCGGTGCCGCCGGTCGCGGATGGCCGGCCGACCGGGGCGGGTCGTGGGCGGCCGGCTTTCATGCCCATGGTTGCGGCCGCGGCGGGGGGCTTGCGACCGGTGGTGGTTGTGGGCGGTGGCCACCGCCGGCGGTGGCCGGCGCCGTGTGGCTGGTGCCCGGCGGTGGGCATCGCCGGGGAGCCCCCGACCCTGCTGGATCTGGGCCACAGTGGGTCGGATACTGGTGGAGTCGGGGGTGCTGCGCGTGGGTGGTAGGGGCTGAGGTGAGGTGGCGGTGGTGTCCCCTTCACTCCTCTGTTAGGGATGGCAGCGGGTCGGGTACATGCGGTAAGGCATTTACCCGCCTGCGATCGTACCCACGCTGCCAGCCTTTACCCACCCACGAGGCTGCCCGCGGGCGAAAACCCTTACCCGCACCCGTACCCAGCAGATATTCGCGGGTATCGGGTTTGCCCGCACCCGTAGTTTAATAACATATCAATATGCCCGAGGAAGGGGGGCGATGCTGCGCGCGCGCCTGCGTCGGCCGCGCCGAGCCGCAACCGCCGAGTGCCGCCTGTATGTTGGCTCGCAAGGGAGTGGCGAGGTGACTGCAGCCGTGGCCCGTGGAGGTGGACGACAATGGAGGAAGGGGGTGGTGGCGTGGCGCTAAGCGCGCTGCGTCGGCCGCCGGCGAGCCTCCGGCCGCCGAGCACCGCCTAACCATTGACTCGCGAGGAATGAGCATGGTCACGAAGCCGTCGTCCCTGTGTGTCGCCGCTCGCCGCCCGTCGGGGTGCGTCGTCGCCGGGGTGCCAGCAGAGCAGTACCGCCGTCGGGTGTTGTGCTGAGATCCACAGAGAGAAAATGAGATAAGAGAGGGGGTGGCGCGGGGGGATGGATGGGTGGCCGGGTGGGAGTGGGGCTGGCTGGGAATGTGGATGTGGACGGTTACGGTTTGTGTTAGTGGGCTACTGGGCTTTGACTATATCTATTCATGGGCCTTTTCTAAGTTAAGCGGGTTGCGGATATATCCGCGGGTGAAAATGGCTGCCTGTTAGCTACCTCAGGCGGATTTTCCTGCCCGTACCCGCGCCCGCGGGCAAAACTGCCATCGCTATCCTCTGTTGGTGTCTTCGGTCCAGCTTCGTCGTGGTGGTGAGGCTGGGGGTCGACTGGTGCTTGCTCGCAGTGCTGTGGTGGTGCTCCGAGCTGTGTCGTGGCTCGTCCGGTAGACGTCGCAGAGGTGAGCTGGGGTAGTTTACTGTCTTGTCCACGTTTGTACGACAGGAATGATGCTCAACCGGGCGAAAGCTCTTAAGGACGTGGTCAGTGGCAATGGTGGCGGCGCCCATACGGCGTCACGCTCCTTGTTGGGGGCACCATTGAGATGCACCGTGGGTCTCTCTTGGGTGAAACCCTATCCTCTCATGGATGAGCGACGGTGGCGCAGTTGGCGTCGTGCCCTCCTTGGAGGCGCCGCATTTGGAGGACCAACTTGGATGTGCAGTGGTGGTGGTTGGTTGGTGGTGTTGCCTGCGCGCGGCGGCAGATGAGGCACGCTTGGTCCGGGTTGGCGGGAAGGTGCAGAGGGACCATGGGCACGGGAGGACTTGAGTTGGCGTGCATGGTGGTGGTGTCTCCGGCTGGGCGGAGGTGTTGCTCTCTTTGTGGCTTCAGATATCTGTGTCCTTGGCGGAGGAGTGTGAGCCGCTGGAAGTGGCGAGGCCCCCCCGCAGTGTGGCCGGGAACAATGATCTTCATCGGCGCTACTACGAGAGTTTTAAACTGAAGCTTCACTGTGACTGGGGGTTCACTGGTCGTGTGTGTGCGTCTTGAGGAGGATGGTTGTGACAACCCGCCCAGGAAAACACCGTACTATCGCCTAAAACCCATCCACTTTGGCCATTAAGCAATAGTAAAGTATCATTCTGTCGTTAGTTGCCGGGTTAACGCCCGGTAAATCACTTGGAATTCGTACAGAGGATCGACATATGCATTAAAACTCACACGAAGGCGAGTCCAGAGTACAACACGAGTTAAGAGCCAGTTTATTACAAACCATTGTTCAAGGCATGAAGTAAAGGTTCGGAGTTTCAAAACAGTGGAAATAAAATAAGTTAGCGCAACGGTAAACATCACAAGAGCCATCTATGATGTCATCACTTGTCGTCACCACCCGGTCAACAACACCTGCACAACAGTTTTAAAGCAAGGCTGAGTATACTAATACTCAGCAAGACTTAACCGTCGGGTAATAACTACATCACCAAACTCCAGACATTAAAGGCTTTTGGCCGGTGGAGTTTCTTTTGTCGAACAACCACGAAGAGTAGGTCCTTACTATCAATATTTTAGCACTAGTTCTAGTTGATTACCATTTCTAAGTGTGCCGACTAATTCAATCAAGAATTGGACAAGCAATTAATTCATACAACCATATTCACCAAGTTCCATCATTACGGGATATCATGGCCGGTTGATTAAGCGACCTCGGATAACGGTGAGAGACCGACAATCGATTGATTTAAACCTTGCAAGGTAAACCTAAGCACACGGTAGGGTGCCCCCGCGAGGACAACCATCCGGCGGTTCCCAAAAATCCTCGGGTTGGGACCAATGCTTACGATCCCGGGTACAAGGCTAACCGACATACCCCGCGAGGCACCCGGTCTCGGACATGCACCCCCCTTCCCGGTAGCTAGTCATGACATAACACACAACATATCCAAAAAATTGGTACGGAGGACTTGTAGATTTGGAAATATCTCGGATCTAGGTTCTTCACATTTCTATTTTTCATGCAAAAACTATCGGAAACGACTCGAGCAAGAATAACAAAAGTTGTAGTACTTTTCACCAGGAGTTCAAAAAAATTGGGTTTGCATTTTTCCGAATTTTCTAAGATTTTCTAGGGATTTTCTAAGAATCGGCAATTCATCACATACTATTGAAGACTCAACTTGCAACAAGGTCCCTGGAAAGCTTTGGAGTCTTACAAATATACCCCTATTTTGCGGATTGTCCCTCAGAAAGAAGTCGCCCCTTGAAATTGGGCCCTTGGGCACCGGCCGGCGGCGCTCCGGCCAAATTCCGGCGAACCGGCGGCGGGACCGGCCGGCGCGAGCGAAGGGCGACTAGAGGGGTCCCTAGGCTCGATTTCGACCGGAGTTTGGGGCGATGGTGGCGCCGATGGGGTCTTGCGGCGGCGGCGGCCGTTGCGGGCCGCGGTGCGCCCGGCTCGGCGAAGTGGAGCCACGGCAGCGGCTAAGGGCGAGCAGCGAGTTTCGGTGGGGGCTAGAGGAGGCGCCGGGGTGGTGGGACGGCTTCGAGAAAAGACACGGGGAGGTGTCCAGCGGCGGCGTCCATGGTGGACCGCGGCCGAGCCAGGCACGGAGGTGCGGCGTGCTCGCACAAGGGGGAACGTGGCGGCCTTAAATAGAGAGGGTCAGCTTGCTCCGGGGCTAAGTGATGGACATCGTCGTGGTACGGTGGCCTCGGGACGGCGCGCACGGGGAGACAGCAAGCGGACCGGTGGTCCGGCGCGGTGCGCACGGGAACGGCGCGGAGCGCGAGGCGTCTCGGGGCGCGGGACGTTGGGAAGGCGCGAGGGGGCCTTGGGAAGGCGCGCGTGGGGCGCGGATGCCGAGGGTGGGCGCGGCCGGCGCGCGCGCGCGGGCGCGCGCGGGGTGGCGCGGCGCGGGCGCTCGCGCGCGCGGCGCGCGGGCGCGTTCTGCCATGAATCCGTTCCGGTGTGCCCCTGTTTGACCATGTTTTTCTCAAAAATTTTCAACTAAAGTGCACTGAGTGTTGAATAGGAAAGTTATAGGTCTCACTACCCTCTACAACTTTTACAAAGGCCGTATAGTGTTTTTCACAACGGATTTTGCATAAATTGCAGCCAAACTTTGAATGTCGCCTGTCTCGGTGAACAGGAGCTGCTGGCGGTTGACCACGTTTTTCACCAATTTCCACCCAAAAATTGAAATGTCAATCTACATGAAAGTTGTGTCCCTCGACAAACTAGACAACTTTCATATTGGTAGATTTTGAAATGTTTAGGTGAATTTTGACGAACGCGGCAAAAGTTCCGGAAGACATTCACCGACGTCAGGATTTAAGCGGGGTCTGACCGTGTTTTTGACCAAGGGTTGACCACTATGGTGTGTCGACTCGGTCAAGGGGTTCAATAGGGTTGTCGGCTCGGTTTTCGAGGTGATGACCCAGGTTGACCTAGGTTTGACCAACGTCAGTCGGTTTGACTCAGTTGATTCGGCCATTAGCGTTAATGACGCTAATAAAAAGCCTGGGGCGTCACAATGGTCCCATAGCGGAGGGGTCCAGGAGGTTGCTCTGGCTTGCAGCGGGCTGCTTCTTTCGGCGTGGCTCATCATTGCCGAAGACGACACGGTTTCGAGTGGTCTTTGTGGCTCCTCTCCCAATTTGTGGAGGTGTAATATTTTGTTGTGTTGTTGGTGTGCGTTGTTAGTGTGGTGGTGTTTGCTTCGGCGCGTTATGTAAAATTGCTCTTCTTCTTGTATGATATGACAGTGCTCTACCTTTTATTAAAAAACAATATTTGTGTTGCCTATCTATTTTGTTTCGTCGTTCAAAATGACCTGTACTCCTGGTCTTTGGTCTTCGTACTATTCAGTTCAATGTGTATTTCAGCGTCTACGGAGACACGGAGTTTAGGGTCCGGTGCGCTTCTCGGTCAACAGAGCGTGGGGCACCGAGACGCTTCCATGTGGGACCACAGTTCGTTGTCCCACTTGTCAGGTGAGCTTTAGACTGCGGTGACCGGCGACCGTATACATTCCCCGTCGCGGTAGCGGCCGCTCCTTCTTGTCTCTCCGCGCTCCCTCTCGCTCGCCTTGCCTCTCTAGTCTCTACCCGACTGCTGCCTCGACGCCGAGGCCGAGGGGTCGTCGTCGACGACGGCGACCAGGGAGCGCGGAGACGACAGCAAAGTGGCACCAGAACGCGAGCAACGAGCTGTTCGGTGAGCGTCCATCTCGTCTCCCCTCTTCCTCTTCCTTGGCTCTTCCATGTCGAGTGGCCTTTTGCTTGCCGCATTTCAATTCGCTGTAAATTTCTGTCCTGGCTCTGTTCGTCCCAGCGGTGATTTAGGACCCGTGAACTCGCGTATGGCATGTGCTTTCGTCTACTACACGATAACTCCTGCTCGAACCACGAATCAAAGTGTCGCTTACTATTAGATTGGTTTTCCCCCCGCTTATTATCGCTAAGTTTTGAAAGCCGGGCGGAGTGGGGATTGAGGAAAGGAAGGAAGGGCGTCCGGGGGCGCTGACCAGGTCTACCTGCTTCCGGAGACCAAAGTAACTTTGACTTGGAATGCTAGAAGAAATCGCGCGTTTTGACGTGGTCTTACTTATGATTTGGGAGTTGGTCCTTCTGCATCTTGCGAGACGATCTCCTGCAAAACTGCGCTAGTTTATGCTCTGAATTCCTTGCCGGGTCTGTAGCTAACATGACAAATAAGAACCTTTCTTATATGGGTTGAATGCTTGGTTGGGTGGCTCCCTAATCACGTCAAGGTCTGGTGCACTGTCTACCACCATAACCCATATCCATCATCGAGTAGCTAAGGCCCGAGGACAAACAATTTCTAAACTTTGTTTTCCTGTTTCTGTTCCGAGATATTCCTGATAAAACAGCATCAAGTACTTCTTTTTAATTTTGCTTATCAGGTTTTCTTTGAAGTATGCCACCCAATCTCTTTCAGTGTACACAATGTTAGTTTAGCTGAGATGGGATGGATATGGTACGCCAGATTTCAAAAGAATTAGGCCTCTTGCCAAAGATATTTGCATAATGTTAAACTACTTTAAAAATGACATAAGTTAAATACGTTCTTTCCATTGCCTCATTAACCTGTAGTAAATACAGTTTACTAGTTCAAATCTCGACTAATTTTTCAAGTGATGTTTATGTTCAGCAGTTGGTCTATTTTCTACTGGAACTGCAGTTCTTTCAACACGCCTTTTGCAATTGTCCAAAATAGAATGTTAAAGAATGGACTGTTTAGGAACGCAGGAACCCCATTCAGTCGGTACATCCAAGGGACTTTTGGAAGATCCTCATTATCAAAAGAGTACGTTTGACCAACCATCAAGGGCGAACCAGCAAAATGGTAAGCACAAATCCACTGCATTATACACATGTTAATGTTTTCCAACTCTCAGAATCCTTCTCGGAGAACATCTGAATCATCATTGTATTGCTATGGAACTAAACTTTTGTTCTGTGGTTGTGTCAAATTATCAAAATAAATGCTTCACCTGAGAAACAAGGCCATGTAGTAGTAAACAGTTCTCACTACTCAGGCAGTCAGGCTCAGGCCTAGGCATGTTACTAAAGTTTACTGAAGTTCTTAGAACTCAGTTCACTGGGAATGTATTTACTCCCTTTGTTTTTTTACATGTCACATTAGGTTTGTCCTAAGTCAAACTTGTGCCACTTTGACCAAGTTTGAAGAAAAATCCAACAGCATCTACAATACCGAAATTATTTCATTGAAACCACAATGGAACCTATTTTGATAGTGCATATGTTTGGTAGTATAATTGTTGTTTTATTTTTCCATAGGACGAACCTAATGTGACATGTAAAAAAACTGGAGGGAGTAGTTCTTAAAAATCATCCATATCCAATAAAACAGTAATATGTGTCCCCTAGTTTCACAAGCTACATTGATGTCACTGCAGGATGTTCTAGTAATGAAGTATCAAAACATATTGGAATCGCTGAAGTTCATTTCTCAAGGGATGATTCTAGTGCAGCAATGACTAATTTATATCCAATCTTACCATGTGATTATGGATCATTGGTAATTACCTTTTTCATTCTTAATTCTTGTCTGGTACATCTACCATTTCCCCACTTGGGACATACTTCATTAGCTATTTTATCGAAAAGTTATCTAAGTGTTTGCAGTTTTTTATTCGCCATATCCTCTATATTTATTTACTTCCTCAAGTATACACCATTGAAAAATGTGTGTTTTCAGGTTCCTACACCGACACCATGCTGCTCAAACCCTGAAACTGTATTCTCACCTAATTGGAAACAGGATGAACCTAAGACAAAAGCAATGTATCACAGTGGTGCAGGTTATCCCAATTCTGACATTCATGATTTTTTTACCTGTAATCTGTTTCGTCAGCCAACAGAGCAACCATTTCATTTTCTTTCTTGTCACTGCAGCAACAGATGATAACTCCGAGTTCCTTCAGCTAAATTTTAGTGACACTTACAAAGGGAACAGTTCAAGTGAACTGCAAATTTGGGATATTTTAGATCTGTATTTCCCTGAAAGCTTTGCTGCTGTTCAATTCAATACGCTGATGGGTTTTCGAAATGATGGTTGTATTCCTTATAATGAGTGTATGGATGATATCATACAGATGAGCATTACCCCATCTCCAGATAAAACAAGCAACATGGATGATGCTACTTGCGGGGTTCCAGTTGATTATACTAGCTTTTACCTTCAAAATAAACCATCAGATTCAGATAATGAGTGCAGCTCTGCCTCTAGCAGTGCGACAGGATATGAATGTACTGATAATCAAGAACTACCTGTAGGTCTTCTAAATTTAATGGATATTAGTTCACAAGGCGATTCAGATGAGTTATCCAGACCATCATTGAACACAAAAAACATTGTGCTTGTGTTGGATTTGGACGGTAAGTTGACTTATCATTCTGCAAACCTTTAAGTTAGAAAGATTTCCTGTCTCATATTTTTTTTCCTTTTCGAGGGAGATTGTCCAATTATTTTTGGTTAATTTGCATTCAATCTTTTCTTTTTTTGTTTTATTTTAAACATTTTGAGCTAGAGAAGTAGAGATTAGGATATGGCTTTATGTTTAATATCTAATGCCCATTTCAGTGGCTTATTATCTGTCCTCTCACTAGCAAAAATTTTGTGTCCTAAAAAAGTTCTCCAGAATCCGGCTCTGGTCTCAGCATTTTTAGTTTGCTAGCTAATCATTTTTAGTTTTTAGCTACAGCTGTGTGATGGTCTAAACTAATTCTCCTTTGCAGAAACCCTTGTTCATTCAAAGCTACAACCCTGTGATAATTTTGACTTCACCCTTCCAGTTTTCTTTAATATGGAAGATCATACGGTATATGTGAGGCGGAGGCCTCACCTCGAGATGTTCCTTCAACGGGTTGCTCAGATGTTTGAGGTTGTCGTTTTCACAGCTAGTGAGAGTGTTTATGCTGAGCCTCTACTAGATAAACTCGATCCAGAGCGGAAACTAATTTCACACCGTTTTTACCGTGAATCCTGTACATTTTCCAATGGTAGCTACACGAAGGACCTTACGATTTTCGGAGTTGACTTGGCAAAAGTTGTGATAGTTGACAATACTCCACAGGTAAAATTTTACTATCAGATGTGAATTTATATACATTAACATCACCAAATGTGTTTCTGGTATCACCAACTGAATTCTGGTTTAAAAGATGTTTCTGCTCTTACATATGCGTGGCTTTGCATGCTGGTTGTAGTTTCTCTCGCCTGATTCAAAGATGTTTTACATGGTGTTTGACATTGCAATGCTCACATTTTCTTCAGGTCTTCCAGCTGCAGGTTGACAACGGCATACCCATAAAGAGCTGGTTTGATGACCCCGCAGATGTTGAGTTGATGGAACTGCTTCAGTTCCTTGCGACCCTCGTTGATGCCAAGGATGTTCGACCAATAATCTTCAAGAACTTCAACAGCAAACCTCCATTCATAGGATCAGATTAGATACAGTAACATTTGCTCCCTCGTTGTCTGAGAACCTCCATTATTTCTGCATCCAGGTCATTCTGGGTTCAGATTATTCTTGGCCTCTTGGGTAATTAGGTATAGAATCTACACATAGTGTTCGTGATATGTCAGTAGTTACAGTCTTACAGGTATGACGGCACAAGCCATAGTCACTGCCGTGACGTTTCATGGTTCCATAATCCTTAGTTTCATGGGTTGAAGAGGTACTGTCTGTACGGAAACACTAAATTACGAGACATTCCTTTGTGAATCAAATTTTGATTGATCTAGTCATTCTAGCCGTAAGGTTTTCGGTGGGTACAGAACACCTAGACACCGGACATTCTGCTCTGAACTCTGTCATCAACATAGGAATGTTGCGACGAGGACCTCCCGTCACCACTCACCACCGGTTCAGGCCGTTGTCCTCGTCCCAGTCGGTCTCTGAGATTGTTCAGGCCACACTGCCTGTTGGTTTGTGGAGAAAGGGAAAGCCACCAGAGTTCGATGCGTCGCTGGCCGAATCGCAGCTACGGTTTACTCCAGCCTGGACCAGCCTGCCATGTGGGCCCGGATTAAGTGCTTCACCAACCCTCGTGGCTCCTGCATCGGTGTTCAATACGACGGCCATACGAGTGTTACGTGATTTCCTTGTCCACTCCCACAGTGCGCACACAAAAGTGACTGTGACGAGCCACGTCTAGTCTACACGCTCTGGACCAGTTTGCAGCCGGACTAGCTCAGCTCAGCTAGCCCCATGGCTCCGGCGAGTCCTCTCCTAGTCCTCGTCTTCTTCGCAGTAACCGCATGGCTCACGGCTGCTGCGGGGGCGGTACTGGTGTACCCCAAGGAAGCCCTGCCGACGAGATCGGGCTACCTCCCCATCCCGCCCGCCAACACCTCGCTCTTCTTCGCCTTCTACGAGGCCACCCACCCGCTCACGCCGCCGGCCTCCACGCCGCTCCTCCTCTGGCTGCAGGGCGGGCCCGGCTGCTCCGGCCTCGTCGGCAACTTCTTCGAGCTCGGCCCCTACTTGGTCAACCCCGACGGCGTCTCCCTCTCGCCCAACCCCTTCGCGTGGAACCGCCGCTTCGGGCTGCTCTTCATCGACAACCCGCTCGGCACCGGGTTCAGCGCCGCGCCGTCCCCCGCCGACATCCCCACCAACCAGTCCGTCATCGCCGCGCACCTCCTCGCCGCGCTGCAGTCGTTCCTCGCCCTCGACCCCGGCTTCCGCGCGCGGCCGTTCTTCCTCTCCGGCGAGAGCTACGCCGGCAAGTACGTCCCCGCGGCGGGGGCGCACATCCTGGACGCCAGCCCGACGCTGCCGGAGGCGCTGCGCGTGAACCTCCGCGGCGTGGCCATCGGCAACGGGCTCACGCACCCCGTCGCGCAGGTGGCCACGCACGCGGACTCGGCCTACTTCACGGGCCTCATCAACGCGCGGCAGAAGCGGGAGCTGGAGGCGCTGCAGGCGGAGGCGGTGGCGCTGACGCGCGCGGAGCGGTGGCGGGAGGCCGCGGACGCTCGGGGGCGGGTGCTGCTGCGGCTGCAGAACATGACCGGCCTGGCCACGCTGTACGACCTGGCGAAGCAGCGGCCGTACCGGACGGAGCCCGTGGGCGTCTTCCTGAACCGGGCGGAGGCCAAGGCGGCGCTGGGCGCGCGCGGGGACGTGGCGTGGGAGGAGTGCAGCGGCGCGGTGGGCGCGGCGATGCACGCGGACGTGATGAAGAGCGTGAGGCGGGAGGTGGAGTCCCTGCTGCGGCGGCGCACGCAGGTGCTGCTGTACCAGGGCGTCCGCGACCTCAGGGACGGCGTCGTGTCCACGGAGGCGTGGCTCGGGGAGGTGGACTGGGACGGGCTGCCCGCCTTCCTCGACGCCGATCGCGCCGTGTGGCGGACGAGGGGCGACGACGGGGAGCTCGCGGGGTACGTGCAGCGGTCGGGCGCGCTCTCGCACGTGGTGGTGTACGGGGCCGGGCACCTCGTGCCGGCGGACAACGGCCGCGCCGCGCAGGAGATGATCGAGGACTGGGTGCTGGGTACTGGGATGTTCGCTCAGCGTGAGCCCTGAGGCCGCCCGCCCGGCGGCCGGCGCCCGTCACTGAAGCACGTACGGGTACGATGCAGTATGGAGTACCTGTGGACGTTCGAGCTTCTTCGAACGCAAAACGGTTTTATTGTATAACACAATAAGCATTACTGCTATTGTTATCTTGGATTTTGATAGGTTTAGTGGAATAGTGATACTGAATGCAGAGAGTTTTTGAAATTGTGAATTATCAGTTCTGAATTCTGATCGTGGCAATCACGAGCAGTCCAGAATTTTTTGAAGGAGCAGTGCACATCTTCCTCTACAGTTCACGCCAAAGTCAACAATGATTTTGGCAGGTTTGGGGCCACCACCAGATAGGAACAATTCCTGCCGGACTGTCAGACTGTGACTCGTGGTCTCGTGCGACGCTGCCGGCCGGGGGCGTGCGACCGACTTTACAAAAAAAATCTTTAGCCTTTTCCAAATAATTTCTCACAAATTTACCGTGTTTGATTGGAGAGAGAGAAAAATCCCCTTTCTTTGACCATTAATTAAGGGTATTATACAAAGTTAGTTTTTAAATCTAACTTCACATCCCCGCCGGGGTAAAATCGTGGGACAAAATTTTTTACGTCCCATACCAAACATTGCCTTATTTCAAAAGATAAACCCGGCCTTCGCCGGATCTATTTTTAAAATCATTCTCAAGGGCATACTTGTAAAAAATTAAAAAATCCGGGCGTGCGACACTGATGGAGTGACGGCATGTGTTGTAAGCGGCTAAGCGCTGACTCTCGCTCTCTGCGTGTGCTTCACCTCTGCAGTCTACGATTTCCATGGAAACTTCCCCTCACGTACTCTGGTCCCTTTCTCTCTCGTGGCACCACCAAAAACGCACACTGGACCCGCCCTGCTCTAAAAAAACAGCTATAATGTTTTTTTTTTCGATTCCGCTCAACTAACAAAATGTACACTTAGCAATTTTACAACATGACACGAGCTTAGGATGATCGGCGCCAGTTAGACTTACAGTACATGCTCGCCTGCTGGGTTTCATTTGGGATCAGGATCACTAACAAAGATGTAAGCTATACAACAGAATCCACAGGCAGGTCCACAGAATGTCAGCTTCACCGCTCAAGGCAGCGTACTACGACTCTACGAGCTTAGCGAGAGAGCACCGGACGCAAACAGAAGGTTCCGTCGAGAGAACTGCAATTGCCAGAAACCAGTTAACTCATCAGTTAATTTGCACATGACAGAAAAGAAAGTAAATTCACGATGGTGAATGTATGAGAACATTTCTCACCCGCAGGCTATAAACGGGAGTTGATTTTATCGGGAGAGATTTAAGCAACCTCAGTCGGTTTGCTGTGCTACCCTTGCTGTTTCAGAGAAGACACGGTTTTTTTTTTCTTTTAGTCAGAGTAAGAAGTACATGCCCGAATGGATCAGCGTGTTTACATGTCAACCAACTTACGTGTCCTCCGTCTTGAGGGCCTTTGTGCTGGAAGCGACATCCCATAGTTTTACGGTACAGTGAGCTGATCCAGACGCAAGCAATGCCCCTTCACAGCTAAAAAAATAGCAGGATCTATTAATATAGTTGAGCAACTCTGCTATTACTAAAATCACAACCAAATGCAGTTATGCGTGACATCACAGAACAGCACATCATGAATTGTCACTGAAAGAAACAACAATACGTTTTAAGACTCTGCATTGCAATGGAAAGCGATGCCAAAGCAAAAAGGGATAACCTGGCAGCGTTTTAATTTTTTCCATATTATATATCCCATTGGAATATGTTGCAACAAACCAATGACTGCACTGCCTTTTGCTAAACTCCTAAGGTTCTCCCCAAAAGAAGGTGCACTGCCGCTAGAATTCAAGCTCTTGACAAAGTTTATCAGTAATATTACATGATAATATGTTGGGCAAGATGAAATTTTGTACTGCTTGTAAAATAGGGATCCATGATCTATTAATGTATGCCAAGAAGGGATCAAATACATAAAGAACCCATAAGGTCCTCTAGTATAGTGACCGAGCAGCTTGCCACGACTATGTGCT
Source organism: Cenchrus americanus (assembly GCA_947561735.1). Classification (NCBI taxonomy): domain Eukaryota; kingdom Viridiplantae; phylum Streptophyta; class Magnoliopsida; order Poales; family Poaceae; genus Cenchrus; species Cenchrus americanus. The sequence continues at coordinate 250,518,538 of OX387239.1, read as the reverse complement.
CTGAACCACATAAAGATTTGTGAGACCAGTTCCAACTTCCAAGACAACATCATTTAAAGACACATAAATTACACAACCTTCAATTTAAATGCTCAACATGGATAAATCGATAGTTAGCACATATATTCCTTAATATAGCACTGCAGATGATCATAACTTGACATTAAACTGTTCCATGAACAGGATATGTTCCAAGGAGTCAATACTGCTCATTGAACTGGCTATGGGTGGCTAGACTGGCCAGCATGTTAAGCTATGCTTTTAGCTACACTGATCCCTTCTTTTTTAAAGGGGACTTAGGGTGCTACTATTCCATACTAAATCCATAACCATGAGTTCTAGTGAACTAGATCCATCATAATCTTCAAATCAACCATAGAAGTTAAACGGTGTATAATGATTACCTGAAAGCAAGTGTCCACACACAAGAGCTGTGTCCTAGTAGTGGTGAAACACAGCGACCAGTAGAGAGATGAGAGATCCCATATCATGATGTCTCCATCTTCGTCTCCAGAGGCCATGTATCGTCCATCGGGTGACATCGCCAGTGATAAAACCATACTCCTATGACCAATAAACATCCGTATACATTCACCCGACTGAACATCCCATAGTCTCACAGTTTTGTCGCTAGAACCAGTTGCAATGTAGTTACAGTTTACATGCCACCGGACACACTGTTAAGCAAATAATTTGCAGGCAAACAAAAAAGGATCAGCTAAAGCATGCTGCAATCAACACAGACCAATGATGAAACAAATGGAATCAGAACACAAAAAAGGAAAGGATTAAAAACAGAGAATTTCATTTAGCCAAACCATAAATTTTTCGAATTACATGAAATCATTGGACAAGAAGTTCACTCACTTACATCAACATCGGAAAGATGCCCAGCCATTATTCGCAAAGGCTGAATTTTATCCATTGACCAGATTATAGCAGTCCTGTCATGTGAAGCACTAGCAAAGTAATGCCCAACGGGGCTGAACTGTCAAAAGAAAGGTAAACAGAAGCAGGTATTAATATAACACATGATTACACATAAAAATGTTTGCAAATGCGAGATCAACATCTTCATTGATTATTCACATACTTGGACATCCCAAACTGGATAGTTGTGTCCTTTGTAACATACAAGATTGGCATTTAGCTTGGTACTCCAAAGTCTAACTGTAACAAATAAAAGCCAAGGATAAAACTACTTATATAACTAAGAATGAAGGATTTGCTACAAAAGTAAAAATACGATGTCTAGATGTCTTACTAGTTGAATCTGAAGATGATGACAGGAGAAAATCCCCAAACGGGCTAAAGGCTGCTGAATAAACTAGTCCAGAATGACCTTGGAATAGTGTATATGGTCTTTTTCCATCATCTAATGTTGATATGCGTTCACCCTGGGAAGATGCATTCTCCCCTTGTGAATTAGCTGAAATTAAAGTTTGCCAAATTAGCAAACACCATCAGTATCTAACTGGAAATACTTTAATGCTAATCCTGAACAGGCTTAATGCCAGGTAGTTGAGAACTGCGTGCAATAATTTGTGCACTATAAAGTCTGAATTGTTGATAATATATTGAAGTGGGTGGAGAAGAATTTTAAAAGACTGCCACACATGCATTAAAGCTGTAGTACTTTGTGTTTCTAACTTAAACTCATAAAATTTTCAAGGCAATATGTCAACCAGATCATGGCCTAAACCAGACGCAAATTATGCATGTAGTTCAGCAGAGCAAGCATTAATGTAATACAGAAAAAATGGAATGACTGGTCAGGAATAAATGGTCTACTTACATGTATTTGCTGGTTGACCAATCTTTGACATATCCCAAACCTGATGAAAACCATGAAAAACTTACCAACTAAAAATACAAAATAGCATCACAAAGAAGTCGTTTTGACCTGAATGAACTGACCTTCACTGATGAATCAGAAAATCCACCCACAATCAATGATCCATCTTGTGATATCGATGAGCAGTTTAATCTGTATTCCATGGGATGATACTCAAGCCAGAGTATTAACAAAGAAGAAGTTGTAAATAGTGAATATCAATTATAGTTACCCATTATGTGTATTGAGGAATGTGTAGAAGCTAACAGATGGTAATGCCACACTATTCAGTTGTGCACGGTTTCGCATATCCTCAAGAGTTGTCTGTTCAACTTCAACAGGCCTGAAACAAATACATAAAGATTTCTCATATTCATATACCTCAAGGTTTAAATATGCAAGCACCAAGAAAAGCAACAGCCTGATACTCATTTGCCGTATTAGTTTCAAAACAGTATAATATGATGGATTGGCACAAAATATAAAAAAAAGGTTAAAATATGTGAGCACCAAGAAAAGCAAAAGCATTACTTGGTTCTCTTTAAGTCTGCTTTAAATTCTTCGGGACCTTATTTTTTTATGATGACCTTGAAAAGATCTATTTGCTTTCAGTTTCTATTACAAAATAGGTTTCCTGGTCAGATAAACAAAAGATCCTAGCAAGTAAATGCCTTTTATGTCTGGGATCAACGGCAAAAATAGCATTCTCGAAGGAAGGCCAAAATTTGAGATGTAATTTGGGACTTTGAAAAGATTAGACACAATAACAGACCAGAAATGAAAATTTGGGAGATAATCACAAAGGACTAAGAAACATTTGTGATTTATGACAACACAACCAAAGCAAGCATAAATTTGCAAGAATTGACAGAATTAGAACCACTTACACTTGCTTGGATGCTTACCATCATCCAAACTCCCCCTAGATCAAACTTCCCCCTTTTTGATCTTCATGTTCACATTCTCTCCCTTTGGTCTCATATCCTTGAAACCACTTGTAAGCATCCTTGAACCCACTTGAAAGCTTAAGCCACAAGCTTGCTTTGGTCCCACATTATCCCCCTTTTGAATAAAATCTCCAAAAAGTCCCAAAGCAAAAGGGTCCAAGAAAACTAGCAAGACCTAGCAATCATAGCTCAAAGGAGAGATGTTAAATGCAACGGAGAAAGCCGCATGAACCATGATCCATAAGTATGATATCAATGAAGATACCACATGTGTTAATAACTAAGGTGGATCACAAGCTCATGAGACTAACATGATACAAATTAAGCTCCCCCTAAGTGTGTGCATAAAAGGAATACCACTTGCAAGACAAGGGTAGTGAGAGACAAGTGCACAACTACAAACTTGTAAAACAAGGAAGCTTAGAGCATATCATGCAAAGAGGTAGCTTAAAGGACAAGAGATAAAACAAATGGGTTCTTGTTACATTACCACTTGTAGATATCACTTGTAGTCTTTTGATCATTGCATACCTCCGGGGAATTATCCTCTCTACCTTGTTGGCACCACATTGAGATGAGCCACTTGGAAATGATATCACTAGGTGACACCACTTGAAATAAGCTTGCATAGAAGACACTTGGGGTACCACAAGGATTAGGAATGTATGAGTACATTGCCTTAGAACTTATATAGAGACATAAGCTCGCAAGGACATGACTCAATAACATGAAGCTCCTATTGCTATATTCACTCTTTTAGAGATGTTAGATCACATTGAGAGTGAAATAGCATTCTCTTAGAATGAAACACTGCACCGGAACGCGTCGCTAAGGGACTACATAAGAAAAGCTTGAAACAATGTTAGTCCCATAACCAAACCATAGAATGAGCCCCCCTAAATGTGTGCATTTAGTGTTTGAATCACCAACCAAATGTATGCACATTGTTTATGAAAACAAAAGGGAAGCTAACCCTATAGCTTGCTCATGATGCAAAAAGATATATATGAAAACATGCACTATGAAAGAACAAGTGTAGCTTTCCTACACACTAATCAAACAATGTATATTGCTCATGGGTTAGCACATGACACAAGCAACCTACCATATGCAAACATTGCAACAAATGCAACCTAAACAAGGCAATGGAGCTACAATGATACAATAGATAGGTACTAGTTTCCATTACCTCAACCGGGGAACTTGGGCAACACATGTCCAATTTGCAAGCTTGGCTTATCGGCTTGAATCTTCTCATCTTGATTGTGCCAAGCCTCCCAAGTCCCCGCACTCAAATCCTTCAAGTGGCCTTTGGAACCCAAACCATTTGAGGCCCCTTCATGTTGGTGATGACTTCCTTGGGCACCCAAATGGGTTGGTTCCAACCCCGCTCTTCCTTCATATTCCCAACCTTGTGTGCAACCACCTTGCCATTTGCCTTCTTCTTGATGACATAGGTGTTGCTATTGGTCTTGTTCTTGCGGTTGGGCTTGGTGTATATGAGGGAGCTCTTGATGGTGGGCTTCAACTTCTTCTTTGCGCCCTTGTACATCTTCTTGACAAATTGAGGGCATTTGTAAAACTTGTGCCCTTCTCCATGACACTTGTAGCAAGTCACGGTTGCACCCTTCTCAAGCTTCTTCACCATGGGATCACAGTTATCTTGAGAAGGTTGGACTTTGCTCTTCATGTCTTGAGAGATGTCCACTTGTTCTTCATCGTTCTTGCCCTTGCCCATCAAGTTTGCCAACCTCTCTCGGAGCCATTTCACTTCTTGCTTAAGCTCATCATTTTCCTTGCCTATGAGATAATCACATGTCTCTACAACAACATTCTCATGGCAAGATGGTGAACAAGATTCATCAATTAAATCAATGCAAGAAGTTGAAGCATCTACCTTGGAGATAGGAATTGCACAAGGAACAGATGTTTCATCAAGCTCAAAGGAATTGCTTGTTTTGGTCTCATTGCTCTCAAGCTTAGATTTTAGCTCATCACACTCCTTGCTAAGCAATTTGAATTTGCATAACAAATGTTCATAATTTGTAGCAAGGGTGTCACTAAGATCATTGAGAGCATTGAGTTCTTTAATTTCATTAGCTTGTTTTTCAAGCATTCCTTTTTGCTCATGGACTAGCTCAAAAAGATCATTGAGAGAGGTGGTGTCGGATTCGTCATCACTTACATTGCTTTCCATACCTTTGGCCATAAGGCACATGTGTGATGATGAAGGACCTTGCATAAAGCGGGTGGTGAAGTTCTTTCTTGATTCATCGCTTGAGCTAGAAGAACTTGATCCACCACTTGTCCACTCGCGGACGGCGAAAGTTGCTTCTTGCCTTGGTCTTCTCTCCTTGACCACCTTCTTCTTGGGCTTGTGCTTGATCTTGGTGAACTTAATGTGTTGATGATGACGTCCTTCTCTCAAGTGGACGTTGTAGCCGTACATGTTGACTTTCTTCACATACTTGAAGATGTTCTTCACGTACTCAGCCACCATGGATTCAACCTCTTCATCACTTGAGGAATCTCCATCGTCAACATCATCACCATCATCTTCGCTTGAGCTTCCATGAGTAGCCATCCTACTCAACATTTTCTCTTGTCGGCTTGAGAGAGCATGGCTTGTTGTTGGGGAGGATGGTTCTTGAGGCTTTTCTTGGGCGCCTTCTTTGACTTGGGCATGAGTTGAAGCTCATGTGCCATGATCTTGCTCAAGATATGCGATGACTTCAAATCTTCGAGCTTCTTCTCGTAGATGATTGCTTTCACCAAGTCATAGTCGGGCTTTCGGAGACTTTGAAGGATCTTTCGGTTGATGTTCAAGTCCGTGATGTCCTTCACACCTAAGGCATTAATCTCATTGACAAGCACATTTAGGCGTGAGTACATAGATTCGGCATTTTCATTAGCAAGTTGCTTGAAGCTATTGAATTCCTCAAGGAGACAGTCGTAGCGTTCATTAGCAACTTCTTTTGAACCCTCATTTTGCTCCTTGATTGTTTTCCATAGCTCATGACCATTTTCACAAGTAAAAACTCTATTGAAAACGCCTACATCTAGTGAGGACAAAATGATACTCTTAGCAATCACATCAAATTGCTTTTCCTTTCTAGTGCCATTTTTCATGCCCTCATCGGTGACTCTCCAAACATCAAGGTCCCTTGCTTGGAGATAGGCCTCCATGAGGACCTTCCACCGAGGATAGCCCGTGCCATCGAAATGTGGAGCAAAACCTAAGGTATCCACCCCTTACATCTCTCTATAGAGCAACTCACTAGGCGGTGAAGCCTAACCGTTCCAATGAGCCGGTTTTCACAATTTACCAATCGAATTGGCATTTCCTTGTGAAGGAAGTGAGTCCCTGCACCACTTGTAAGTAATCGGATGCCCGTTAGCCTAAGAGGGGGAGGGGGTGAATTAGGCAACTTAAAACCTTAACCTATGGCTCACTAAATTTTACACAAAAGTAAACTAGAACAACTATCTATATGTGCAACTATGGTTGTTCTAGTGTGAAACTCCCATCCCAAAAGAAGGTTTGCAACCTATAGCCAATCCTAGCATGATACTACTCTAGGAAAGTAGAGGCAAGCAAAGATTGCAATAGAGTAAATGCGGAAACGTAAAGGGGATGAGAGGAAGCAAACTCTTGACACGCGATTTATCCCGTGGTATCGGTAGGCACTAAGCCACCCCTAGTCCACGTTGTTGAAGCACTCACACAAGAGTATTGCTTCCCGGTCACCAAGTCTCTCCCAAGAGCACTAACTCGACTTGCCACAAAGGCTAGCCACTTAGGCACTTGTCAAGCTCCCTTGGTCACCTTGATGCCGCCTCCACTAAGGAGCTTCTCCACCAAGGAAGGGGGTCTCCACGTCCCCCGCACAAAGTGTCCTCGCCGCTCCACACCAAGCCGGAGGGTCGATGACGATTGCCGGTGAGCCACTTAGGCCCCAAGGCTTTTGGAGAACCTTGTACAACTGAATTCACTCAAGAATCACCTCACAAGGTTGGCACAACTTTGCACTCACTCAGCTCTAAGCTAAGCCTAACACTAACCACATACACAAAGCATGTACTAGTCTAAGGATGAGCAATTAAGCACTTGGATGGATTGGATATGATCTTGAATGTGTCTTGAACTCCTCTGCACTTCCACACAATCCAGCAACCTCAAATGAGTGAGTGGAGGGGGTATAAATAGCCCAAGGCTTCAAACTAGCCGTTGGCTAACGTCCACTAAAAAAGGTACCGTCGGATGATCCGACGCTATGCTTTTCCAGGGCGTCGGTTCATCCGGTGCCCCTCCCACGTCACGTAGCCGTTGAGGTTCTCGACACAAGCTGCTCCGACGCTATGCTCCGACGCTATGTTGGATCATCCGGTCTTTGAAGGCCTCGCGTCCAAATCGCCACCGGTAGCTTCCAGGCGACCGTCGGATAGACCGACGCTTTATCTTGTCCGGGCGTCGGATCATCCGTCTTTGAAGGCTTCGTCTTGGCGCGTCTCTCGTATGAATTCAAAGCCGAGCGTTGGATAGACCGACGGGGTCCCCACTCGGACCGTCGGATCATCCGGTGCTCTTGTCTTCCTTGCTCTTCCTCTCGCAACTCGTCCGACGCTACTAAATAATGGACTGTCGGTTCATCCGACGGTACGTAGGGTTTGACCCTGTGCACCAACTCGTCCGACGATTGCACCGACGCTTGTATTTGAGGGACTGTCGGTTCATCCGACGGTGTCTTCTCTTTTCTTTTTCTTGCTCGGTTTTGACCCTTTGTTTTGGCATTTTTGCATTGGTTTTCTTGCATCCTTGGGACCTAGAAATGTCTGCAAAGACATGCTCAAACAATACGGTTAGTCCCAATGATCATGTTGTCATGAATCACCAAAATCAAACTCCGAACTAATGGCATATGAGGCCATGTTCGCTACAATTGTTGGTGTGTTTGAGGAGAAAAAACATATGTTGTTGGCAGAGTTAGTGATGGTTTCACACGAGGTGCCTCTGAAACCATGCTTGTTATGGCCCGGCCGGCGGCCCACCAAGAGGGGGCGCGAGGCCCGGGGGAGGCGCGGCCCCCGGAGCCTCGGGCGCCCAAGCCGCCGATCGTCTTCCGCCGTCGGATTCGTACTCGTCGTTAGGGTTTTCATATTTGTAATAAATACTTTGGGATTGTTAGGAGAATAATCGGTTTGGCAATCAATCAAAGATTGCCGGCCTCAAGGGCCAACCCTAATTCTCCCGCCGCCGCCTCCTTGTTCACGTGAACGATGCCGCGCGCGGGCGCAGCACGGCCGCCGCCACCCTCCCGGCGACCACGGCGCACCGGCGCCGTCCTCGCCCACCGCCTCCACCTCCCTCTCACGCGTATTCCCCGCGAGAGATCCCCCGTAGGGGCTAGGAATCCTACCAACCTGGTATCGGGTATGCCGGACGACGACGACAAGGGGAAGGACGCCAGCCCGGAGCCCACCATGCACGACCTCCTCCAGGCGATCAAGGACCTGGGCGGCCAAGTCAAGGACCTGAGCACCCGCGTCCAGGCGCTCGAGACGGCTGCCCCGGCCCCCTCCGTCGCCATGCCCGAGGGTTTTTCGTACGGGTTGCCGGGGCTATGGCGGCATCCCGCCGATCTCCGAGCCGGCGGCGACGATCCCTCCGGGGCCCTCGGCGCCGAAGAAGATCACGGAGATCCGGTTCCCCACTCACCGTCGCGACCACCGCTCTTCACCGACCGGCCGAACCCATCCGTGACCGGTCGCGGGACGGGCGGCGGCGCGGCGGCCGCGCAAAACGCCGACCGCCCTCCACAAAGCACCCCCCCCCTTGGCGGCGCCCCCCACCGGCCCCCCTCCCGGCGGCGCGGGTGGCGGGCCGTACCGAGGGCCGGGCGTTCCGCGCTTCGGCAGGCGGAGTTCCCCTCCTACGACGGTTCCGTCGACCCGCTAAACCGGTTGCGCCGCCGCCGCGACGGTTTTCCGCGGGCAACACACGGCGCCCGGTCGACCGCGTCCGGCTCGCCTCCTTTCACCCGACGGGGAGTCGCCCGGACGTGGTACTACGCCTTGGAGATTGACGAAGGCGTGCCGACGTGGGAGCGTTTCGCGGACTCGTGCCATCAACGGTTCGGGCGGCGGTGCGTACCAACCGCCGTCCGAGCCGGCACGTCTTCCCTTCGCGAGGCTCGGTCCGGGAGTACCGGGGAGCGCTTCAACGAGCTCGTTTGCCACACCGACGACCTTCCCGCCGCACCGAGAAGGCGGACCTCTTCGTGGGAGGCCTTCCGGACCATATCCGCGTCGACGTCGAGCTGCGTCAACCGGACGACCTCCAGACGCGCGGCCATGTACACGCGGCACGGGCATACGAGCGGCGCGCGGCGGCATCCCAGCCGCCGACAGCACCACGCCCGTCGAGGGGCGCCTTCGCGCTTTCGCTTCCACCGCCGGAGCGCGCACCCCCCTCGGCGGCGCCGCCGCGCCACCCCCCGGCGCGCCCCCGCCCCCGCGGCGCCCGCGGGTCCACCAGCCCAGGCGCAGGCGCCCACGCGCCCCTTTCGCCGTCTCACACCGGCGGAGATGGTTGAGCGCCGCCGTTTGGGACTCTGCTTCAACTGCGACGAACCTTTCGTTCGCGGGCATCAGTGCAAGCGGCTCTTCAACCTCCTCATCACCAACGACCCGGAGGACGGCGCGGCCGACGCCGACACAAAGGCCGCCTTGCACGCGGCCCTCATGGCGGAGCAGCCCACACCGGAGGAGCGGCGCCACCTACCGACGAGACGATGCGCGTGTCGCTTTATGCGATCGCGGGCATCCGTACCGGGACACCATCGTGATCCTAGTCTTCATCAACGGCCGGCGCACGGAGGCCCTCGTCGACACCGGCTCCTCCCACACCTTCGTCGACACGGCGGTTGCGCGCCGCATCAGGCGTCGTCCGCGCCGCCAACCTCCGCGTGACGGTCGCCAATGGCGACAAGGTGCCGTGCGCGGCGGTGGCGCGCGGCGTTCCGATGCTCGTGGGTCGGGGAGGAGTTCTCCATCACCCCTTCGCGCATCGGCCTCGGCGGGTTCGACTTGGTGCCGGGCGCCGACTACTCGCGCACCCTCGGCACCATCTCGCCGGACCTCGACTCCCCTCCGCATGGCGTTCCGGTGGCGGGGACGGCGCGTCTTCGGCGCGGGCTAGGGGCGCCCCACTCGGAGGGGATCCGTGGCGCACGCCCACTCCGTCGACGCCGACCCCGACCGGCCCTTCATCGACGACTGCTGCGGGAGTACGACGACGTCTTCGCCGAGCCGCACGGGCTCCCTCCGTCCCGTCCCTACGACCACGGATCCACCTCCCCGCCGGGGACGGCGCCCGTGGCGGTCCGACCGTACCGCTACCCGCCGGTGCCGCGAAGGACGAGCTCGAGCGGCGGTGCTCGGTGATGCCGGCGCGGGGGATCATTCGCCCCGGCACGTCGGCCGTTCTCTGCGCCGGTGCTCCTTGTCAAGAAGGCGGACGACTCTTGGCGCTTCGCATCGACTACCGCGCCCTCAACGACAAGACATCCAAGGACAAGTTCCCGATCCCGGTCGTCAACGAGGCTGCTCGACGAGCTCCACGGCGCGTGCTTCTTCACCAAGCTCGACTTGCGCTCCGAGTACCACCGGTGCGCATGCACCCCGCCGATGTGGAGAAGACGGCGTTCGGACGCACCACGGCCACTTCGAGTTCTTGGTGATGCCATTCGGCCTCTCCAACGCGCGGCGACGTTCCAGGCCCTCATGAACGACGTGCTCCGGACCTTCCTCCGTCGTTTCGTCTTAGTTTTCTTTGACGATATCTTGATTTACAGACTCCTCTCCGGACCGAGCACCCGCAAGCACGTCCGCCTCGTCCTCCAGGCCCTTCGGGCGCACCACCTCCACGTCAAGCGCTCGAAGTGCTCTTTCGGCGAACGCTCGGTGGCCTACACCGGGCCACGTCATCTCCGCCAACGGCGTGGCCATGGACGGCGACAAGGTCGAGGCTGTGGCGTCCTGGCCTGAGCCCCGCTCGGTCCGGGGCGTCCGGGGCTTCCTCGGCCTAGCAGGCTACTACCGGAAATTCATCCGGGACTTCGGCGCGATCGCGGCGCCTCGACCGGCCTCTCCGCGGAAGGACGCTTTCGCACGGACGCCCGAGGCGGCCCGGGCATTCCGGCGCTCAAGGAGGCGCTCTCCACGAGCCGGTGCTCCGGATGCCCGACTTCGACCGGCGGTTCGTCGTTGATTGCAACGCATCGGGCACCGGCTTTGGCGCGGTACTACACCGGGGGCGGGACCCCCGGCCTTCTTCGGCCGCCCGTTTGCGCCCGCCACGGCAAGGCGGCGGCCTACGAGCACGAGCTCATCGGCCTCGTCCGGGCGGTGCGCCACTGGCGCCCCTATCTGTGGGGGCGCCGCTTCCTCGTCCGCACCGACCACTACAGCCTGAAGTTCCTCCTGGACCAGCGGCTGTCCACTGTTCCCCAGCATCAGTGGCTCAGCAAGGCGTTCGGGGGTCGACTTCACCGTGGAGTACCGCCCCGGCCGCCTCAACACGGCGGCAGACGCCCTCTCTCGCCGTGACAGCGACACCGACGACGCGCCCCCCAGCCTCCGGTGTTGTCCGGACCAACGTTCGCCCTCCTCGAGGAGCCGCGCCCGCCACCGCCGGAGACGTCGAGGCGGGCGCCTCCTCCGGCGGCTCCGTGAGGGCGCCCTCGGCACGTCGTGGCGCGAGGACCACGGCCTCCTTCTCCACGGCAAGCGCGTCTTCGTGCGGACGTTCCCGACCTTCGCCAGCGCCTGCTTCAGCTTGTCCACGGCGCTGGCCATGAGGGGATCCAGAAGACGCTACAGCGCCTGCGTGCGGAATTTCACATTCCGCATGACAAGCGCCTCGTGCAGGCGTTCGTGCAGGCCTGCGAGACGTGCCAGCGCAACAAGACGCAGACGCTTCGACCAGCGGGGTTGCTCCAGCCCCTCGACGTTCCGTCCCAGGTGTGGGCAGACATCTCGATGGATTTCATTGAGGGGCTGCCGAAGGTGCGCGGGAAGTCAGTTATTCGGCCGTGGTGGATCGCTTCTCCAAATATGCGCACTTCATCCCGCTCAGCCACCCCTACACGGCAGCTTCGGTGGCGCGGGCATTCTTCGACGGCATTGTGCGCCTGCACGGCTTCCCGGCGTCCATCGTCAGCGATCGTGACCCGGTGTTCACCAGTCGCATGTGGCGCGACTTGTTCCACCTCGCCGGCGTCCAGCTCCGCCGGCCACGGCCTTCCACCCCCAGACGGACGGCCAGTCTGAGGTAGTCAACAAGGTGATCGCCATGTACCTACGGTGTGCTACAGGCGACCGACCGCGGGCGTGGGTTGACTGGCTTTCGTGGGCGGAATACCGCTACAACACCTCTTACACACCGCCTCGCGCACCACGCCATTCGAGGTCGTCTACGGGCGGCCGGCACCGCCCTTGCTGCCTCGACCGGCGGGATGGCGCCCACTGGGGAGGCCGACGCATTGCTGCGCGACCGCGACGCCTACCTCGCCGACATCCGGGAGCGTCTCCTTCAGGCCCGCAACTACGCCAAGTCCTCCTATGACCGCCGCCATCGCGACCTGGAGTTTGCGGTGGGGGATTGGGTGTGGTTGCGGCTTCTTCATCGACCGTCGCACGCGCTGGAGCCTCGCGCCAAGGGGAAGCTCGGCCTCGCTACACTGGGCCCTTTCAGGTGGTAGAGCGTATTGGTCGGGTGACATACCGTCTAGCTCTTCCGGCGGACGCCCGCCCGCACGATGTGTTCCATGTCGGCTTGCTCAAGCCGTTTCAGGGCACTCCTCCGGCTGTGGTGCCGCCTCGCCGCAATCGAGGATGGCCGTGTGCTTCCGACTCCGGCGCGGGTTCTCCGCACCCGCGGGGTGTCCGACTCATGGGATCTGCTCGTCCGCCGGGAGGGCGTTCCGGTGGAGGAGGCCACTTGGGAGTCACCTGGAGGACTTCAAGACTCGCTTCCACGACTTCCGGCTCGAGGACGAGCCGTTTGTCGAGGAGGGGAGAGATGTTATGGCCCGGCCCGGCGGCCCACCGGGGGGGCGCGCAGGCCCGGGGGAGGCGCGGCCCACCGGAGCCTCGGGCGCCCAAGCCGCCGATCGTCTTCCGCCGTCGGATTCGTACTCGTCGTTAGGGTTTTCATATTTGTAATAAATACTTTGGGATTGTTAGGAGAATAATCGGTTTGGCAATCAATCAAAGATTGCCGGCCTCAAGGGCCAACCCTAATTCTCCCGCCGCCGCCTCCTCGTTCACGTGAACGCATCCGCGCGGGTGCGCGTAGCACGGCCGCCGCCACCCTCCCGGCGACCACGGCGCACCGGCGCCGTCCTCGCCCCACCGCCTCCACCTCCCTCTCACGCGTATTCCCTGCGAGAGATCCCCGGTAGGGCTAGGAATCCTACCAATGCTTGTTTCAGTTCTGATTTCTGACGTTTTTTCCAGTTGCACCTACAAGCTTATCCTTTTTGCTCTTCTTAAGAGAAGCACCCTGCTTTCCACCTTCTGCATTTCTTTTCTGTAGCAAAATATAATAACAAAAAAATCTTATGACCAGGAACGCTAATGAAACATGAACTGCAAAAAGAACAAAATTCTTATGACCATGAACACAGGTATGCACATTGAATCCATGCAATGAGCGTTTGCTATCAACCCTGCTTTCCACCTTCTGCATTTCTTTTCTGTAGCAAAATATAATAACAAAAAATCTTATGACCAGGAACGCTAATGAAACAAGAACTGCAAAAGGAACAAAATTCTTATGACCATGAACACAGGTATGCACATTGAATCCATGCAATGAGCGTTTGCTATCAGCTACAGCCTACAGATAATGCAGTGGTGGCGGGCACATTCTCAGACAAACATGAGTTAAAGTAAGGTTGATGCCTAGAACATGTGATGAAGAAGATTCTGTAATATTATAAAATTGAGCAGAGGTCCTTGCCTTGTTATCTTCTGCACCGGCATCCTTGCTTTCAGCTTCAACTTTATCAGATTCTGCTAGTGCCTTCTCCATTCGCTCTTCAACAGAATCTTCAAGCAACTGCGGAACAGTATTTTAATTAAAGGAGTTCGAGAGAGCATGTTGGGCCGAGGATAGTAACTTGGCTGGAAAGTGGAAACACATCAAATGCAAACTGTTTAACCTGCAATGTTGGTTATTCAACACAGGTAAAGTGGAAAGCAACCTGGCTGATGCATAACATATATACCCCCCAATGTACTTCCTTCTGATTTATCTGCTTCGCCAAGTCCTTACTTGTTCCAATAAGAGCAACAACATCCGCATCATCAGCAATTAACGAGGGCTGCCCAGGAGATACTGCCAATGTAGCATAAATAGAAGTAGTAGAGAAGATTCTCAGAAGTGAAAATGCACAACCACGATACATATGAATACTAATTTCAAACAGATCATGAAATCACATCTACCTTCAAACGTTATGTGCTCATTGATTACCCCAAGCACCACAAGAGCTTGTGTTTTCTGGAGATACTGGAGAAGCAATTCATATGAATACTGAAATTGAAAATAAGATCAGAAATTAGTTGGAGCATCTGTAATTCCAAATAGCAACATAGAAACTTCCGAGAAATCATATCATGACAGCTATCAAGGAATGCAGCAAAAAGATATAGAACAATGTGCTGCTACAGCACAAAAAATGTGAAAGCTTCAGCTGAGAACATTGAACTTGTTCTTGCCCACAAATCCATGAAATGGATCAGCAAGAACTACCAAATACTCCCTCTGTTTCTGTATCTTAGGCATATGATCGTGTACTCCAGAGACCAACAAGGCAGGAGAGGATGCGCTAGTATTAATTGACAAAGTAACTGCTTGAAACGATCGTAATGCTCCATGAAGCTAAGTCACAGGATTTTGCATGGCTGCATGCAGCGTCACTGTGGGTCCAATTAACAGTGAGCTGGTCCACAGCCATGCTGGCCTATGGTCCCCTTGATCCATGCTCATAAGACTAAACTTAGAAATATGTAGGTTTTAACTTGAAAAATTTAAGGTAGGCTATGACAAAGCTTTTCGATTTTTTATGTAGTGCAACAATTTTGCAATCAATCTAAGTAAAAGAACATAGTGAACTAACAAGCACAATTCTAAAAGTAAATTAGAAATGACAAGGAATTAGCAATGCAGTTACCTCGCATAATTTAATTTTAAATTTATTTTGCCTTAAAGATCGGGCCAGTTCCATTTCCTGAAAATTATGGAATGCAGAACGTAAATGCACAGTTCAAGAATCTTAAGAAGGTACAATCAACTATACAAAACAAGTCCATTCACAACATAATGCACGATACAATAGAAACCTAATAACCTCTATATGTGAAGGAGAGAGGACACCTTCCAGCTTCTAAAGATCCCTTGAATGCATCAATTCATGGTCTTCCCGGAATTTATGGAAAAATGACCGAGCTGCAGGATAAGGAAAGAAATCCTCTGAATAAACTAAGGTAACAAATAGCAGAAACAGGGAAAGTATATCCAATTACATCTAAGCATTACAAATACCTTCCTGCATATGTCCCTCTGCCACTAGATCCATGAAGCAATGGATGAAAACTGGGTAAAGGACACGAAGAATTCATGCTGCGCGCACACAAAAAAAGAAAGAACTAAGAACATGAATTATAATGCCATATTTAAGGACAGGGTGCAACACAGGAAAACAATAAATCATACTGAGATAGTAAATAGTTTCTCTACCACAAGCATTAAGAACAGGACAATGGACAATGCATCACAAAGAAAGAAATCATACTGAGATAGTTAATAGTTTGTCTACCACAAGCAAATGCACTTTTGATAAACTAAAATTGCATAAGTTGTCAAGTGCATACCATGCTTGTATGAACAGATTTGTGGTTTATAGGAGGCCAGCAGAAATAAATTCATGGCATAGGACACAAAGAGGACTCAATTAAAATATAGTAACTAAAGCTAACGAAAACAAATGAACGATGGCTCAATGGGTGTGAAAAATAATCACATTTACTAGAGATGTGAATGTGACGAACAATTGAACACCAGACATTCACCTTGTATTGATCAAGAGAATTATATGCCCATGTCGTCCTTAGTCTACTATATCCATCATGGTATCTTCCGGATCATTATCACATCTGTAATTGAAGAATATAAGCAATCAGAGGATAGTATAAGGTAACATCATAAGAGAAAGTATAACCTGAATCTGAATATACTTATGGAGTAGAAAAATATGTGAACACAAACAACGACAAAACAAACTGAGCTTTGATTATTATATTATCGATCAAGCACCATTGAACCAACAAAGTAGACTGCTTTACCAATTATCACATGCTACTAGGCCAGAAAACGCATCTCCAGACAGCTACAGACAGCAGCCTTCATCAACTGGGTGTCAAGAAATCTCAGGCAGAGATTTAAATATTGAATTTGTTGTTACTTATCCCTTCACTTCACTTCCCTCCACAAAATGGTAGTCCTAACACCTAAGCAACTTGTAGTCCATCTCCAAATAACAGATATTAGATATGTGAGTGGCAAAACCCTAACCTGCATGTCATCATATCAAGAGAGAGAATAAAACAGCACACACACTTACTTCTCTTAGATAAAAAATAACAGTGTATCCATCAATTCCATTAGTAAAAAAGTTAAGCATTTTCAGAACAAATTATCGCAATTCTCGATCAGTAATAAATTTTCATCAGGGTTGCCGCCATGGTTTGCTTGAACAATGGCATTTATTGCAAGTAACAAACACTTAAAGTTTTGGATGTTCGTGGAAAACTAAATTTGCAGCCTTTTTTTTCAGGTCAAAGTTTGCAACCAAAATGAGTGTCAATTCCTCCTACTCGACTCTCTAAACTAATTTCAACTTAGAGACAAGAAACTAGGGAACAGTTCACATTCAAGTAAGCAAACTATTCAAATTAACAGTCGAGCGAGAGGACCGAAGTTACACACTCCGATGGAGCGGGAAATAAGTGTTGGGGAATTCAGGAAAACCTGTCACCCTCGAAACGTCAAGTTTTACGAAATTCATGAAATAAGTTTTCAGGAATCTTGAGCCTGCGAAGATCTGGAATCTTGAACCCGCGAAGCTCCGAAATCGCGAACTTGCGAAGATCCGAAGCCCTGGACCTGCCGGAGTCATGAACCTGCGAAACCACGAAATCGGGAGTCTGTGAAATTCGGAAATCTGCTGAAGTTCGAGTTCAGAAGTTGCGGCGTATGAAGATTTCCTGAACGGGGGGGGGGATTCACGAATCAGTAGGAAGCCAAGTCAAAGACGTCGTCTCAAAAAGTCCGGGTTTGGTGTGTGAACTAGTGACAGGCTTGTAAATGTATGAGATGTAAAAGACATTCATGTACATGTTCACACCGGGAATATTCCTTGAGTCCGAGGGTGTTTTCGGAATGTAAAAGTCCCTTCGTCTCCCTATAAAAGGGGGGCGCGAGGCCACGTGTAAGAGGAGACAACTTTTGAGGTTTGAGCGGTCTTTGGGAGATTCCTTGTCTCCTTTTGCATCATCTGTGTACTCGAACGTGTCCACTTTCCTTTCTCTCGTGTTCGGGGATCTCATCCGAATTTTCGAACACCCCCAACAATAAGCATCAATTCTACTTGAGCCGAGCTAGGAACACCGTCTAGGTAACCGAGAGAGCCTACCTGGCAAGCGTGACGTTGGAGACAGCGGAGGTGGAGAGGCGGTTTCGCTCCTCCTGCAGCGCAAGCTCGGCGAGGCGGAACCCCTTGCGTTGCAGGTACTGCTGCACTTTCTTCTCCATCTCCTCGTCCTCCATTGCCGCCGCCAGCGCGGAGGTAGCGAACTGAGCCGGTAGGTTTAGGGGGGATGGGGGATCTCTCAAAAGTGATCAGGTCGCGGGTGCGTGAGGGCAGAGAGCTGCTGCCTGGCCAGCGAAGCGTGGCTGTGTGGGAGTGAGGCCGCAGCGGCGGTGAGAGTGAGTTGCGACTGCGAGTGTGGCGCCCGAGGTCGCGGCGAGCGGGACCTTGCACGAGTGGCGCACGTCGATGGCGCGACGAGCGGACGCGGCAGCAAGCGGCTCCTGTTGGAATGGGCCAATAGGGCTGTCGATGTTTTTGGGCCAAATTACCAAGGAAGGGGGAGATTTTAGGCGGACGGTGGCCGGCCTAAAGCCCCCGCCCCCCGGGCCGTGTGGCTTCAACCAAAGTTTTTCTATCATCATACCTCCTTTAGGAAAAAATACTCCTTCCATACTCATAAATCATCAAGTCGCTTTGATAAAATTTCAGTCAAACATTAGGAATATAACTCATGAATAATTTTTAAGTTGTTGAGTTTGAAAATGTGCTACATAAATATATTTGCGTTGCAAAAAATACTTTCATAAAAGTATATATATATATATATATATGATATTTTGTATAAATATTTTTAGAAAAATAAGAAGTCAAAGTTATACTTTAGAGACTATGTCGTTGTCCTAAATGACTTGTTTTATGGGTATGAAGAGCGTAATTCACGGAGCACTAGTGATAGGGATATTATCCTAGTCCTAGATGTGTTATCAGCCTCTCATCACTCTTAACCATTTCTCTGTCAGTTCATTTGCAGAAAGTCTTTTTTTTAGCTGGCGCAAAGTACGTAGATAAATGGTGCAGAGCGATGGCAGGGAAAACGCGGAGCGCATGTGGCGTTGCTTGCCATCTCAATGGCCTGTTCGTTCGGCCGGTGACCGATGGTAGGGTCTTGGTTTGTTACGAGAGAAAAGTCTTTATGGTCGGTTGGTGATGACTGGTTTGTTCGAGAGAAAAGTACGGCCAAACGAACGGGGGCGCGTGCGGTCGCGCGTTGCTAGGAATGGGAGGAAGGGGGGACAGCACATGGCAGCCATTCCTTTAAAAAAAAAGCTTGCAACTTGCATTTCTGGAGCTGCAGATGCATTTGGTCGGCTGTTCGTTTGGCAGGTGGTCGACGGCCGATCTTGATTTGTTACGAGAGAAAATCTTGTTGGTACTTGGTTCTTTGGTGGCTGATTTGTTGTGAGAGAAAATCTTCTTGGTGGGTGGTGATAAGCCAAGCGAACAGGGCGGGTGCTTGCGGGCTTGCACCGATGCTTGCTGACCCGTCGATGCTTTATTTGGTTAACCATATTTGTGTTTGCATTGGAAATGTGCCAATTAAACCTAAATGACAATCACCCGAAATGCGCACTGGCCAAAAAAATGGAGACAATGTATATGTTCCTATTTCTGCAACGTTT
This sequence comes from Cenchrus americanus, assembly GCA_947561735.1. Lineage (NCBI taxonomy): Eukaryota > Viridiplantae > Streptophyta > Magnoliopsida > Poales > Poaceae > Cenchrus > Cenchrus americanus. The sequence continues at coordinate 250,499,421 of OX387239.1, read as the reverse complement.
GAATGGTCCCGTCAAGAATATTTCCAACTGGTACTCATTGGCTTGAAATCCTCAAACAGATGGACGCCCCCAAAACGTAAAGGCCAAGGAAGAGCTGCAACAGAGAAAGCAGAGGTATCATGTTCCAAAGCTTTGATTACACAGATACGGACATACCCTACCAAGGATGTCGAGATGCCCTAGTTGAAACGTGGTGATGGAGAAGAACCGAGGAAATCAGCAAGAACTGATGAAGTTAGCAGTACTAGTGGCGGCTTGATCACTTCAAATTGCGCAGACTTGTGCCCATTTCGCATAGAAGTTGGAGGTTTTCTGATCTGACAGGAAGTGTTGTTGTGTAGAGGAGGCTAGGCTGAAGTTGATTACAGTCTCAGCGAGAATGCTAAGCAACAGCCAACAGGGAATTCAAATGTTTTTCTTTTGAATTTTTTTGAGGAAGTGTACTTTCTATTCGAATTAGCATCGCTCAGGAAACACGACGATTGAACAACAATATCATCAATCCATCATTGATTATTGGTGCAGAGTTGCAGCTTCAACACAAGCTCGTTCGCGTGGGCAATCCTCAGGCGGCGCTCCTCAAGCCGTCGCCACCGCAGTGCCCGAACGGCCCCGCCTGCATCACCCAATCCTCGATCATCTCCTGCGCCGCGCGCCCGTTGTCCGCCGGCACGAGGTGCCCGGCCCCGTACACCACCACGTGCGAGAGCGCGCCGGAGCGCTGCACGTACCCCGCGAGCTCCCCGCCGCCCCGCGTCCGCCACACGGCGCGGTCGGCGTCGAGGAAGGCGGGCAGCCCGTGCCAGCCCACGCCGCCGAGCCACGCCTCCGTGGACACGACGCCGTCCCTGAGGTCGCGGACGCCCTGATACAGCAGCACGCGCGTGCGCCGCAGCAGCGACTCCACCTTCGGCCTCACGCTCTTCATCACGTCCGCGTGCATCGCCGCGCCCACCGCGTCGCTGCACTCCTCCCACGCCACGTCCCCGCGCGCGCCCAGAGCAGCCTTGGCCTCCGCCCGATTCAGGAAGACGCCCACGGGGTCCGTCTGATACGGCCGCTGCTTCGCCGCGTCGTACAGCGTGGCCAGGCCGGTCATGTTCTGCAGACGCGACAGCACCCGGCCCCGCGCGTCCGACGCCTCGCGCCACCGCTCCGCGCGCGTCAGCGCCACCGCTTCCGCCTGCAGCGCCTCGAGCTCCCGCTTCTGCCGCGCGTTGATGAGGCCCGAGAAGTAGGCCGCGTCCGCGTGCGTGGCCACCTGCGCGACGGGGTGCGTGAGCCCGTTCCCGATGGCTACGCCGCGGAGGTTCACACGCAGCGCCTCCGGCAGCGTCGGGTTGGCGTCCAGGATGTGCGCCCCCGCCGCGGGGATGTACTTGCCGGCGTAGCTCTCGCCGGTGAGGAAGAACGGCCGCGCGCGGAAGCTGGGGTCGAGGGCGAGGAACGACTGCAGCGCGGCGAGGAGGTGCGCGGCGATGACGGACTGGTTGGTGGGGATGTCAGCGGGGGACGGCGAGGCGCTGAACCCGGTGCCGAGCGGGCTGTCGATGAAGAGCAACCCGAAGCGGCGGTTCCACGCGAAGGGGTTGGGCGAGAGGGTCTCGGCGTCGGGGCTGACGAAGTAGGGGCCGAGCTCGAAGAAGTTGCCGAGGAGGCCGGAGCAGCCGGGCCCGCCCTGCAGCCAGAGGAGGAGGGGCGTGGAGGCCGGCGGCGTCAGTGGTTGGGTGGCCTCGTAGAAGGCGAAGAAGAGCGAGGCCTTGGCGGGCGGGATGGGAAGGTAGCCTGATTTGGTCGGGAGCGCTTCATCGGGGAACACGACCGCAGCGGCTGAGATTTGGATGGTGACGAGGAGGACGACGGCGACATGGGCTGGGAGTGGAGCCATGGGATGCCGGATGCGAGCTTGCTGAGCTGAGCTATTCCGGTTGGGATTGGGGATCTCGTTGGGATTGGGATATCAGCTTTTCACTTTGTCAGTGTGTTTTTCTTAAAAAAAACCTGTGCGCAGATAAGTGCGGATGGGGGACGGGCAAGAGAGTTGTTGTACCCAACACCCGCGTCTGTCTTTGTTGGATTATCTCTACTACTAAAAAAGAATGAAAGTAAGATAATTCTGGGTTCACCTTCGCCCTCCACCTCTCGCGCCTTCACCCGTCCCGCGCCTCCACCCCCGCCGCCGCCCCCCCCCCCCCCCCCCCCCCCCCCCCAAAACATTTTTTTCCGCCCACGCCGCCACCCATCGACCCGTCGTCGCCTACCCCGTCGACCGGATCGGCGGTCGGCGACGACCGCCCGCGCCGGCGCCGGCCGGCCGCGATTGGTCGTCGCCGCCGCCTTCTAACCCGTGCGTCCGCCCCCTCCCCTCGCTCTTTTTCTCGCATCGCCCCGCTCCGCACCCGGCGTCATCTCCTCCCTCCTCGCCCCTTGCCCTCGACGCCGCCCCCGTCTAGCCGCGCGCCTCCCGGTGTCCGCCGTTGCCGCCCCTTCCCCCCTCGCCCGGAGGCCGGCGTGCTTCCTACGCCGCCGTGGCCACCACCGTCCGCTCGCCCCATCCCGTGGACGCCGCCCCCACCTCCAACCTCACTCACGCCCACGGACGCCGGATCCTGATGCCATGGACGCCGCCTTCCACTTGCCCCCCTCCCCTGGTTTTTTTCCTACGTGATGCAGTGCCGGCGTAGATGGTGGAGCAGGCGACCGCATCCTTGCCCCTGCGCCTGCTCCCCATCCTCACCGTCCTCCGCTGCTACCCTCTCCTCCTAAACTTGCTACGTCGTCGCCCAACGCGAGCAGACGGTTGCTCGAGATCCATTTTTTCCGCTGACGACCGTGGACTGGCGTGGGAGATCTTCCTCCAGTGGAATTTTGTCTAGCAACCACCAATTGGAGTTCCCGGTAATTCCTGATCAAAGGCCCCGACTGCCGTCGATCCACTGCATAACTTGATGAAGGTAGCTCATTTCTCCCCCCTATGATTGGCACCATTGCATAGAGTTCTCCTCGTTATTGGTAGCAGCATGCGAGCCTTCTCTGCTTATCATGTACGGAGTAGTGTACACTTCCATTTTATTAAGCACATTTGGAATTGTTGTGTCAGCATGACCATGTTAATGCTAACTCTACATGTCTGAATCTCTTACTGAATGTTGACACTCTTGCATATCCCTGATTTTGAGATTATATACAAAGCATCGCTCATAAGTCGCTTAGCAATCTGATGTGGATACTCCATAATGTAGATCCTTAACAAGCTGGTGCAACTACAATTTCTTGACAGTCTATCATTTGTTGCAGGTATTCTTTTCCTAATTTTTTTATGCATGTCGATTGCTTGTTCACGCAATTGGATACATCGATCTACCATAGTATAGTGACCTTGAGTCCAATAACTGTTTGTGAAGAAATAGAATCTCTGCCGATGTGTACGGAATCGGGCCACATGATGGTTTTATGTAAGTAGAAGCTGCTTATGGTGTCATGTGTATGCATGGTGAATTTTGGCCAGCATTCACCTCAGGTTAACTACATAAGTTTTGCATCCATACATTGGAGCGTTGTGACTATTTTTGCCCTTGCCAGTGTGTAATTTTTGAGTGCAAATATATAGTGATCAATTGGCTGTTTTTACTCAATATAGCATGAAATTTGAGAATCTTAAATTAATTGCTAAATCTGACTTAAGTAGAAGACATTTTACCTTTGGTACATCCTTAAATTGATGTGCCATTTGTATCACATATATTACAAGTTTATTTAAATATAAACTCATGATGGCTGATTGGCTAAGCTAAGGAAGGTGAAACTTAATCTGAAGACCGTTGCATGTTTATCTATGCTTAATAGTTGTCCATCCTAACTTAATGCGTGGTTAATCTGATTTTATCAATTTGGGTACGTCAAAGCAATATTGATACTCTGCTACACTACTGACTTGCATCGATTCATCTAGTGTTGTAACATAGTTCTAATATCTGAACCTGAGAATCTCAAAATGATGGATGATGCATCTATGTATATCAGTATATGTATATGTCTCCCTTGTTTCAAGTTTACCCTGCACCTTTCTTTGTAGGATGTCGACACCCAAAGATCCTGCAGTGGCAGAGATAGACGTTGAGAACAACCTGAAGAGGAAGCTATCTAATATAGGGTGAGAGTGAGGATGACTCTGTGATCCAAACGACATGAACACGGTCTCCAAACGACAAGAACAAGGTCAAGTGTCTTCTTTGTGACCATGAGAGCACAACAAGTATTAATTATTTCAAGCAATATCTGACTTGGGTTAGCTTTTCTGGAACATTATGCTATTGCTCCCAGTATTAAAAAAACATGGAAACACTTAATCGTGTTTAGTCAACGTTTACTCAGCCTAGCCGCTTTGTGCTGGCCTAGCGCACGTGTAGTGCATAGCATTTTCCTGAACATTGACGGAAAGTAAATCCTGTCATCTGTATGTTTTATTTTTTTCTCATTTATTCCTTTTTAAGTAATTCATAATGGTGTTGTTCCAAGGGAAGTTAGACTACCAAGATTGTAATGGTTTTTCAGCTAATTAAGCAATTTTGCTCGCACCGAAACCACCTGCAATTTGTCATTTGTGGTTTAAACATAGATGAATTTGTTCTACCAGGAGTTCAATCTTTTCCTTGGGAATGATACTTCATTGTCAATTCTTTTTTTCACCAGGTCGGATCGCAAACAAGATGTTTGGAACAACTAGAATAAGATAAATGATGCCTTTCATCCCTGTACCAAGATGACCCCAGGGATCATTTTCTGCAAGTGAGGTGTGTCATTTTGTCTTGGCTTCTAATTTAGCTTGCTGCAGATTGTTGTGTTGCAAGGAGCATGGATACTTGAGCTGATCTGGTATTAGCAATTATTTTTGGAATAAGTTTGTTTGTATCGTCTTTTCTACTACTGGTTTGTTGAGCATACAATTTTCATGAATTAATGTGCATTTTTATGAAAGCACTCCCTTACCGGTTTGCTTTCGCACCTTTAAAAAATAGTTCATGCAAAAACCAGTGCATTAAGTTTTTTTACCCGTGTGACTCCCTTATTATACTTTAATATAGATTGTCATTTAGCCGATTTAAACTATTTATTTCTTTAATTGGGGTTGTTGTAGGTCGAGGTGCAGATCCCCAACCAGGAGGTCGACTTCTGCGAGGTATGTACCCATGACTAAGCTTTCTTCCTAGGATCTTTTAGGAGCTTTTCATTTTCTGGTGTCTAGATAGTGATAATTCGGCTCATCGCAAGGGCCGAGGCGCGCGCGACAGCATTCCCCCGGCTGCTCCTACTCGGCCGTCCATGCCAATAGACTGTGCTTTGCCGATGCCACACGTGGTGCAAAAGTTAAGGATACTTTTTTCAAGATTCTCTCTCTTTTGTGATGAAAGGACTGGTGCAATTAAACTATTAACCAAATCACAGTCCATAACTTTAATTGGCAATAGTTATTGTTGCATGATTTTCTGACAACCTCTATTTTCAGTATGTTTTGCTAGGTGTTGTTCTGTTTCCTAGCGTTGTTTTGCACCTGAAGCAATTTTGGGTTAGAGGAGTGACAATCACACCGAATAAACCCGGTGAAATTATGTTTTTAATATCCCTATACTAGGAAAATGTTCCTTTACCTCGTATTCTAGAGGCAAAAATAAATCGATTCGATGCCGCTTTCAACATTTTATATCGGTTCATTCGAGATTACTACCGCGAGCCGGTACTTGACAAGTTGTTTGGAGTTTTCTTATTTCGATTCATGAAAAAAATTCGATTTACTTGAGGACTAGCACTTTGATTTCGATTTCTAAATTTCTCGCTTTTGCTTCTTGAGATGATTCACGCCTATATTTGCATCAAAGACAATAACAGTAACCACAAGTATTTGTTTGCTAGCAGGTATTGAATTTCTAATTTTCTTCTGATACATTTTAAAATTATGAACATATACAGTGATGAGGTGCAAAATTTAATTAGAAAGCTGTTAATTAGTCCTAACTTACATGTTTCTGACTAACACCACTGATTAATTACATTCATGACCAATTGACTGGACTGGCAAGTTGGATGATGCTACAACCTGTTTATTTCAATTGACTACAACACAAAGGATTCGGGGGCAGATGATGAGTACAGGCCCGCTCTTAGGACCCAGGAAGCATGCAGACAAAGCGGCCTTCGTGAGATCATTTTGCTCAGGAATGGTAAGTCTAATGAAGTATTTTTCTTCAGATAAGGAACTTTTCCTTGCCTCTATAGTTTTCTCCTTTCGCCCACGAGGGAGCTCTTCCATGCAGATCAGATGCATGTACCGCTTGTTGCTCTCCTTTTTATGTACTACTTCAAAATGATTCTTTGTCTATGTTGCTAATGTTGTGTCTTGTGTCCTGCGTGGTGACAGATTCATGAAGAGGCAAGGAAATTTTCGTTCCAGATGGGTGTTAGAGTGTTGTTGCTTATGGAGGAGGGTCAATTACTTCGCGGGTTTGATTATTTCTTCTATGGTGAATGATTCTGCAAAGATTTGACATGGTTGATTTATTAATAGACCGTCAACACTCTTAAGTTAATAGCTTGATTGCCTCTGTTTAGGTTGTTTGCCTGGCAATTTGTCTAAGCTAACCATGTGTGAAGAATTACGAGGTTTACATTGAGATTGTGCTTGTAGAATATAATGCTAAGTATATCAATTGAGCTCTCATTAAAAAATTGTAGAATGAGCTTTATGCGATCCCAGGGCAAGACTGCAAGGTTAATCCAGAATATATGCTATGTCATTCTAGCACTATTTTTTATATGTTAAGAGTTCCACACAAGACAAGCCTTCAAACAATTGCAAAGTTTAGGTATTTAAAAGATCTGACAGAGGAGGATGGGCACTGCTCCCAGCTCTTCGTCTATAACCCATTCGATGGGAACCCTCTCAACTCAATATTTTTTTATGTTTGTCCAGAATGCTTTTTCACCTGTAGGATCTTGTGTTTGCAGGATCTTTGGACAAGAAATACAATAACCTCCCCAAGCAGTATATGCAGGAGAACGATGTAAAGGTGTATATGCAGCTGCATATGTCAATTTGATTCCATCAAGTCCTCGCAGTCGCATGATCGAGAAAATAGAAGTACACAACACACGTGGATCGCGTGGTTGGACTGACCATTTTTGCTCTGAAGGACGAGCACCCCAAATCCAATACTCCCTTTGTCATAGTCACTTAGACGGATTTCCAGATTAATAGATCAAATTGTACGTTTAATTTCAAGGCATTCTTCAGATGTGATGTCTTCCATTGAGAATTTTTTTTATTATTTGAGTATTGCGCTGTAAGTAATTAGATGTCCGTAGCAACGCACGGGCACGAATCTAGTTAGTATCAATATCAAGAACGAACGTGACCGTCCCGTGCTGGTGCTGCAGATGCCATTGGAGAAACGCAACGCCCAAACGGCAACAAGACGAACAGACAGAACACCGTACCATTGCTAGGATCGCCTTTGCCATTGCATATTTGCATCCCGCATTGCATCTCTGAATTTTTTTCCCAGTTGAGGCCAACTTAAAAAATCCACATATCGGTTAACCACTACAGTTCACCGGTTTCTTTTTTTTTTCGAATTACACAATACATAGGAGACACTAACAACGCCGTTAACCACCCCGGTTTTCAATGGCGTAGCAGTTTTGTGAGCCCTACTCCGGAGTCAACAGGAGCAGCTCTCCACGTTTCCCCTATGGGCATCTTACAGCAACTTCAAGAGTCTCTCTAAAAATCACTAGCTAACCCTGATTTGACTAGTATCTAAAATGAAATATCTAGTAAAAAGTTGATGAAATCCAACAGACTAGCTAAAATCAACTCTCCATATGCTCCACCGCTAGTGGGTCCCGCCTGCCATACTTATGTACGAGGGGATAGCTAGTGGGACTGGCTAGCCAAAGATGGTCGGTGAAACCCCCGGTTTAGCTAGCGGAGGATAACGAAGGCAGGTTTAGCTAGTCTGTTAGATTAAATTTTTAGACATTTTTTATTTTTTAGCTAGTTAATCCAAAATAGCTTGCTCTTATCCCTTCACATGGCATTGTTTGCAAACTTCGGCTGCGGGGAAATAAACAAGGGCATCACCGGTAGCAGGAGCGGATCCTTGCACTGTTGCACAATGGATGCACCACCAATGAAGTACAATTTGCAATGGAGCCGGTACAATTTCATTGCTGTCCTGTGACACCATAAATGAGGCTGGCTCACGGTGGGGGCGGCGTAGAAGGCGCCGTTGGCACCACCAGCATTGCTGCCCGTAGCCCCAAGCCCCCAAGATGGGGAGGACCTGGCTAGGTCACATTCCAATCCAATAAGCAAACAGTAGCCAACTTAGCGCAACACGGAGCTTTCCACAGCCAATTATTACAGTATACTGTAGTTGATATAACATCTAGATGCACTGTCCCTAGTGGCATGGGGTACTATTACAGATTATTGGCCATGCCAAATATAAACTTCAGCCAGATTTACAATCTAGACTGCGTCCCTCCAGCAACAACAATGGTTTCCGCTGTAATGAATGATGCATCGTCGGAAGCCAGGAATGCGGCAACGGCAGCCATGTCTTCCACAGAACCCAATCTCTTAAGCATGGCCCTGTCGATGAGCTCTTTCCTCTGCGGAGTGTTATTCGGGTTAGGTGCATCCATTTGCATGAATAGTGGTGAAGGATTTTGTACTTAGGTATTTATCGAATAGTATCCCCTTAGGCCTGGTTTAGATGGCTAAAATTTCTAACCTTTTTTCCAGTCTCTCTCCATCACATCACATTAAATACGTCAAAAGACATATGTTCGAAGTATTAAATATAGGTAAAAAAATAACTAATTACACAGTTTGGATGTTCTTTGCCACACGAATCTTTTGAGCCTAGTTTAATTAGGTCATGGTAGGATAATATTTACAACAAACAAACGAAACGTGCTACAGTGTGCTTTAGAATTGCAATTTTTCAACCAACTAAACAAAGGCCTAGATGGATAATTGCATCTAATTCAAATATCCTCAACTAAACCATATTTAGCAAGCCATTTCTACCTTTCAAAACATGGAAATCAAATAGACAATACAAAAGGGTAGCACGTTAATATTAAAGATCACATCCAAAGGTTAGCAATCATAAAATATGTAACAACTGAAATCATAAAAGAAATATGCAATTAAAACCTTTTTAAAGGTCAGATCTGGGTAGAGTTGCTCATTGGAGCATTCAAAAGTTGGTTTAGTTCATTTTGAATTGAGTTTGCATGCATTTTTCTATCCCTCTAAATAAACTGCCATCCAAGCAGGCAAGGGTAATATCTATCTATTTTTTCAAGTGCACTGGCATGTGCTTAGTTTGAGGCCATACTGGTGACAAATTAGAAAACTACGTATAGGACTACCGAAATGCTAAGCATTGAGATTCATTTATACCATAGAACACTTGAACATTTGGGATAATGAGGAAAGGGTACAACTGTGTCAAATAATTCTTTTAATTAACAGATTGTCAAATATATATGAAGACAAAGTATGCAAAGGAAAAATAGAAATCACTTACAAGGGTCTCATTAGTTGTGAGGAAACTAGCAAACCGTGTAGGAACAAAACCAGGGGCTATACAGTTAACACGAGTATTGGGTCCCATCTCACCAGCAAGAGCCTACAAATACATCAATAGCTTAGTAATAAAGTATCCAAAGAAATTAGTTATCTTAAAAAATTGTGTATATAGTTTGTTTACTTCCTGCCCAGCTTCTGTATTCCCTCTAAATTGAGTTTTAGCAAACTAAACTTCATTAAGGACGTCAAGCATGAAGTCTCTAACATAAATACAAAACAAAAGGCAGACACTTCTATGTGCGAACTTCATGAAACTAGAGAGGGGGGGGGGGGTATCCGGATATTCTTACTGTGTTTATATTGACACCGAATAAACTACCATACACTACTATGTGCAAACCACATGCAAGTAGAGAGAATAAGGCATATCAAGAAGAAATGGCATATATGATGGAAGATCTGGAAGTTTTCATGCCCAACCCATTCTGTACCAAACTTAGATCAGATGAAAGCCCTCTCATCTCATGTGCTTTGCTACCCAACAAGACATTGTATGAAATTTTCAGATTTCTAACATATATGTCATAGCTACCACATATGCTCCCTAGTTATGTTAATATTAAAGGGACATGCGTTAACATATATGTCAATGTCATAGCTACCACACATGCATTAAACAAACCTCCTGAAGGGAAGATAACTTGCTTATGCATTCTTCATTAACCCAGCATTATTCAGTTAACAGCTCAAGCAAAAATGTTATTTTACATTATAAGTTTATAAAAATATTGTGATTAATAAAGGTGCATTAAGATTTATGAGAGCTTTCTACACATGGTCAACAATAACAAGATTATTTTGACATTGATCAAATACAGCAAACAAAGTGAAAAATGACAAAAAGATCAATTTATACCTTTGTGAGACCGAAGAGAGCAGTCTTTGTAACACCGTACATTGTCAATCCTCGTTCTGGATTGTAACCAGCAATTGAAGAAATAATAATCACAGATGATCCCTTTCGTAGATGGGGAGCAGCTTCCTGAAAAGAAATTTACACATGAAGCAGAAAATGCCAAACATTATTTGTAGAGAGTGTAAAGCAGGAGGAATTTGCCCACCTGAAGAAGAAGAATAGAAGCCTTGACGTTAATATCCCACAGTTTATCAAGAACAGCCTCTTTCATTTCAAGTATGTTATCGACGGTAGGATTTGCAGCAGCATTCGAGACAAGAATATCAATGTGTCCAAAGTTCTGCAACAGCATAATCAGCTGATTACTACTACAAGAATAAGAACCATCACCATGTTATCTGATAAGACATAACCACAAACTAAACAAGCAAGTGTCATGCCCCAGGGCCGATTGGGCCTAACAAGTGGCCCATTCAGAACCGCAGGTGCTGTATCACCACTTCACTAGCCATCTCCACGTCATCGCAACTACATTCTGAAGAAGGATCTATAGTTAAGTTGGTGCAGCATGCTGAGTGAAACAAGTGATCTGTGATATGTAAAGGTACACTGTTTTTTTAGACTATGAAAAAATGCCTGACTCCTGCCTGTAGAACTATTAATGGTTTTATGTAATTTCAGAGAGTCATCAACATGATTGTCGTAAGATGAGAAAATAAGAGACATGACACGATTTTTGCCTTCCACAATATAGAGACATGTTACGTGCTACTGTTTATTCCCTTGGAAAGCTATTGCCTCATCACAGAGAAGGGTTACACTCATCAGTGAAACTCAAGTAAATACAATTGTTACTGAGCTTGTCTTTAGTTCATAACAAAACAAATGGGCAATTTGTAACTCTAGTGATCCTTTATTTGCCAGATTTCACCATCACCTCATTTAAAGCTGCATCTGTCAATGCAAGAGCCCTACCAACAATGAATCCATGTTTCCTAGTTCTGGCAATGCTACTGCAAGCTGAAATGGGATTAAGCACGCAACTACAGGGAGTTAAGGTCGGTCAGGCAACAGCGAAATAGCCAATTCGTAGTAAAAACAAGTTGACAACTAAGCCAGCGTGGCAGCGTTGACAACAAGGTTCGGCGCAAATTTGGCCGGAGGGAAATCGCTCAGCAACAAGAGAAATTTGACTATGCAGTGTAACCCCCATCTGAAATCCCCTCCCCCCAATTCTGACCTTGACGGCCGTATCGATGAGGTCCTTGCGCTGCTGGGCGTTGGAGACGTGGCAGACGGCCCCGACCGCGGTGATCCCCTTTGCCTTGAGCCCCTGCACCGCCTCGTCCACGTTCTTCTGCAAACCCCACCCCCAATCAGAAGCACGGTCAAGGCCTCAAGGGAAAAACCGAGGCGACGGCACATCGAGCAAGCAAAGCAGCGCAAGTGAAACGATAAAGGGCCTCTGAAGGACCTGCTTCCGGGAGGAGATGACAACGGCGGCGCCCTCCAGGCCGAGGCGCTCGGCGATGGCGAGGCCGATCCCCTGCGTGGACGCCGTCACGACGGCTACCTTCCCCTCCAGGCGCCGGCACTTGACCTCCATCGCCGCGCCCGCCGAGGAGCCTTCGCTACTGCTTGCAGGTAGTTGCCCGCGCAGGCCGGCAGAGCGGAGTTTCGTTTCGATTTGTGTGGGGGAGGGGGAAGGAGAGTGCCGAGTCTGTACGAGACCGTCGATGGAAGCGAGGCAGCGAAGAGCCGAAGACGGTACAGAGCACGCATATCCGATCCGGCTTCCATCTGCACGTGCACGATACCGGAGCGTGGGCCCTCCTGATCCTGCATCTGCGATCTTCACCAATGTGAAGCGGTGATAAGGGGCGTGTTTGATTTGAGAGCCATGGAGGGCCAGGCTCGTCGGTCAGACCGTGGCCGCCCATGGCGCCCGCTCATATCGCACGTATCTTCGTTTGATTTCTTTGCGTGAGATGAGCCGGGTTCAACCGAGATCGTGTTTTATGTCACACGGGTCGAGATAGGGTGACCTTGCAATTGGCATTCGGTGGCCTTACCACCCCTTCTCCCTCTTTGGCATTTCATCGAACACACCCGCCGCGGTGGTGAGCACCGCCGAGAGCTCGGCGGGTCCGGAGCCGCTCGGCCCGGTGCAAGGAGCTCCGCCGCGCCCTGCCGGACGCCGAGGACCGAGTGCTCCTACGAAGACCACCACCGCCGGCGCGGCGGCGGAACGGCCGGAGGAGGAGAAGGCGGAGGTGCGCCGCCGCCGATGTTCGTCGGGGTGTCGGCGTTCCCGGCGGTCTTCCGGGCCACGGCCGGCCGGCGCTTCCCCCTCCTCGCTCGTCGCCGCTGATTCCCACTCCACTCCCCACCGGACCCGGCTCTTCGAGATCCAAAATCCGGCGCCCGGGATGCCCGAGGCGGCGGCCCCCGCCCGCCGCCGCCGCCGGCGGCGGCGAGCTCCCCCGGCGGCCGCCCCGCTGCGCCGCGCCGGCGAGGCGGCGGCGGCGGCGGCAGCGACCGGAGGGGGTGGCGCGCGCCGCGCGCGGCCGCCGGCGTGGGGCGCCCTCGTGGCCTTCTTCTTCGTCATGAACCGGTGGATGTTCTCCCCGCCTCCGGGACCCCGCCGCGCGCGCGCCCGCACCCCGGGCCGCGCCGCCCTCGCGCCGAGGGCGGTAGCGGCGAGGAGGGTGACGCGAACGCCTCAAATCGGCCACGACGGCTCGGCCACGACCCGGCTCTCTCGGAAACGAAGCCGGAGAGCGTGCGGCGCGAGTGTAACGCCCGCGTTTTTAGCTCCAAATAAATCACCTAATAAATCGTGCGTGTTTTCAAAACCGACCGGTCCGAGCTCAATTACCCCCCCCTTCAAACCCTAGTCACCGTCCCTCCCTCTCACCCCCCGCGCGCGCGTACCGCGAATCCCGCCGGCACCACCCGCACCCGGCCAGCACCCACGCGCGCCTTCCCAACGTCGCGGTCGGCCACCGTGCCGGGATCCCGCGCACGCCGCGGTCCCCGCCGGCCGGTCCGCCTCGCCATCACTGCCGTCCCGAAAATCACGCCGACGCCCGGAAGTCGGAAAACCCCGCAAAACCCTCCTCCCCAAACTCCCTAACAATTTTCCAAATTCCTTAACCTTTTTTCCCTATTTCTTTTCCTCCTTTCCTATTTTCTTTCCCTTCCTTCCCTTCTTTTCTTTTCTTTCTTCCTTTTTCCTTTTCTTTCTTTTCTTCCTCCCCTTTTCTTTTCCCCCTTTCCTTTTCCCTCTCCTCCTTCTTCCTCCCGCGGCCGGCCGGGCCGCGCGCCCACGACGTCCGCGTCCCGCGCCCCGGCGCCGTTGACGCCCGCACCGCTCCGGCCCGCGCGCCCGCGCCCGACCACGCCGGCTCCCCCCCTCCCCTTCGACAGCACGCCACCGCCCCGTCCTCGCCGGCGCCGCACGCCGCCCGGCCCCGCGCCGCCGGCGGAGCCCGGCCGAGCCGACAAGCGACGACCGCCCGACCGCGCCGTCCCTCGCCACCACCGGCACGCCACCGCGCCTACCGTCGCCGCCCACCTCCGCGCCGCGCCGCGGGCGACCCCCACGACGCGACGCGTCGGCCGCCGCCGCCCGCCGCCATTACTCCCCCCGCCGCCCGGCCACCTCCAAGCACCACCGCCCGCTCCCCCGCCGCACGCGCCGCGCCGGGCCGGCACGAGTTGACCCCGTCGCCGCCGCCCGAGCCGTCTTGTCACCGGCGCCGCCTCGAGAAGCCGCTCAAGCTCGCCGAGTCGAGCTCGCCGGAAAAATCTCCCCCCCCCGAACCGCCTTCCACCGCCTATAAAAGGGGCCGGCTACTCCCCAGGCCGCCGCACCTCACCACTGCCCGCCTCACAGCAACCTTCTCCCCTTTCCCCGAGCTCCACAGCGCCGCCGCCCCCTAGCACCGCCGCCGCGCCACTGCCCCCACGCGGAGCCGCCTCCACGCGCGCGCCCTAGCCCAAGGTGAGCACGGGGATGAGATCCCCCTCGTCCTCCTCTCCGTGTTGCCCCATTCCCCGGCCGCCGCCATGGCCGGGCCGCCGCGCCCCCCTCCCTCCCGGGCCGCCGCCGCCCGAAACCCCCCTCTCTCTCTGTTCTGAACCGTGAAAGGAGGAAGAAGATGGCCTTTTGACCAAAAACCCCCTGCTTCCCTTCTTTTTCCAAAAGCCCCCTGCCCTAGTCCCTCTCTCTCTTTTTCTTTTCAAATAAGCCCCTAGGTTAATGATTAATTGTAAAATAAATTTTGTCAAGCCCTAAACAACTTACAACCAGGCCCTAACCAAGTTTATATTATCATAAACACCCCCTTTCCCCATTGATAGAAATTGCTAATAGGTCCTTAGCCCCTATAACCTCTCTTTAACCCAACATTCCATGCATGATTCTATTCCCGGTTATTTCCAAATTTGCCCCACGCCTTCCCAGTTATATCCCCACCAAACCCTACACCAACCCCTACCTAGGACTTATATATTCCCCTCTCCCTTTATTTCCCCTTCTCGAGCTCGGCCGGTAATATGTGTGCTTAATGATTGCTTGCTTGTGTGTGCGCTATAGCCGACGGAGTAGACGAAGGAAGGTACCTCGAGCCGGAGATCGGAGCCGACTACTGCGAGCAGGAGCCCGAAGTCCCGAACGCCGAGCCGGCACTCCCCGAAGACTTCGAAGACGGCAAGTCCAATCTCATCCTTTGATGCATGCTTTTGTCCTAGTTTTACAAAGATAACCCCATACCCGTTTTATAAACTGCATATTGTTTTACTGCAAAACATGGTAGGATAGCCACCCTTGATTGCTATGAATGAACTTGGTTTTGGCCTAAATGAGTGCTTTAAAATGTGTGAGTGCTTTCAAAATGTGTGAGTGCTTTTAAAATGAAAATGGGATATGTTTGGAAAATGAGTAAAGAACTGGGCAGACGGGATGGACGTGTGTGTCAGGAGTATGGGTGAGCTCGTACCTGTGTGGTTGAGCGTGTTGGGAGTTGTCCATCTTGTCGGTTAAGGACCGGGTTGCGTGACATCTCACCTGACCCAAATCATCGTACAACCACTCGACCGTTGTATGTGGCAACGGCTTAGCATAAACCCCACTAGTTAATCTACTTGCCATCTGGTGTGCGGGTGAGCGGCGGAAGACCAAGGAGTAGGGGTACGCTCTGTGTGAGGTACGCCCTGGTTATGTGGGATAACCCCTTGGGTGCTTCCATGGTGGCTCGTAGCGTTAGCTAAGGTGGGTAATGGCTTTGATAGGATCCGTACCGCACCGAGGTGTCCGTGTGACGCGTACTCTACTT
This sequence comes from Cenchrus americanus, assembly GCA_947561735.1. Lineage (NCBI taxonomy): Eukaryota > Viridiplantae > Streptophyta > Magnoliopsida > Poales > Poaceae > Cenchrus > Cenchrus americanus. Next base: position 250,483,568 of record OX387239.1, on the reverse strand, counting down.
GTGGGTAAAGATGTACAACCTCTGCAAAGTGTCAAACCTATTTGAATAGCCGTGTCCACTGTATTGGACGAGTCACGGTGTGGTCACAAAAACTAGTGTTTGGGATGGGATGTTTTCCGGTGTGAGTTGTTTTCGGAGTGAAGTGTGTGGCTGTGTGCCTGGGCTACGACGGACGGGAAGTCCGGTAGTTCCACAATGGTTTTCCTAAAACAATTGAGTCACTTTGGTTAGAAAAATGATTTGCGAAAACCTTTTTCAAATGAACCCCTGCATGAGTAAGTTTGCAAAAGGAACCTTAACCTGATCCTTGTTATACTCTATGCATGATTCTGCTTATAAGCCCCTCCGTGGGTGGGGTTGGATTTGCTGAGTACGTATGTGCTCACCCTTGTTTTACGAACTATTTTACAGAGGAGGATCCCGATTACATCCCCGAAGACGTTGAGTAGGTCGTTGCCCTACACCCAACCGTTCTCGTGTACCCGGGGTCTCCACGAAAAGCTTCCATGGTGTGGTACTCGATGAGGCTATGGAAGCCTTTGCTATCGTAGTGTGGTCGTTAGCGTTTGTATTGTTCCTTGTAGCGTTGGCACTTCCTTGCCCTCTCGTGTCGCCGTGATGTAAAAGACCGATCCACCCGTTGTAATAAATGTGTTACCGACCTCCCGGGACCGGTATTTGTGTCACATTTAGTCACCTCTCGATGAGGGGACGCTTCGGCGAGCCATGAGAGAGAAGGGATTTTGCACCGAAGGGGCGGTGCCGAGCAACAATGCAATGCATATCAAACACGTCGCGGAGCTCGGGGAGCCGGGCGGATAGGTTTTTGGCCCATATCAAACACGCCCAAGACCACCCGCACCGGTGCCCGGACGGATCCGCTTTTTGGCTCTGCGGCGGGCGTCCTGGAGGAGGACGCCAAAATCCCATCGGCCTCCCTCTCCTCTAGATTCCGAGGGATCGAGGAGCCTCCGCTTCTTGTCACATCAACGTTGGGCCGCCGTCCCAACTACCGCGCGCCGGGAGATGGAAGCAGAGGAGGCCATGGAAGCATAGCTCGCCGGCACAGGGAAGGGGGAGGGAGAACCGGAGGAGGAGGATGTCGTCGCCGGAAGCCGCGCCACCGCCCGCCGCGAGGGGCTCTCCCCCGCGTCGGGCCCTCCGCCGCGGCCGCCACCCGAAGCACGCCGCCCACTTGCCGGTCTTCATGGCCAGGAGCTCCGCGCCAGCCAATGGAGCTCCGTGCCGACCCATGGAGCTCCGTCGCGCGTCTGCGCTTGTCAAGGAGGCAGTGCCGCCCGCGGACCCGGCAGACAGCGGTCGTCGTCGTCCTGCACCTCCTCGCAGATCCGTGTGGCCACCGGAGGGGAGGGAGCGGGGGAAGGAGAGCCGGAGGAGGCCACCTCGACGTGCGTAGCCCTCCGCTCCAGCATTGTAAAGGAGGAGCTCCGCCACCCATCCCATCCCTGCTCATCCTGCCGTCGGGGAGCTCGAATCCCGCCACCTCCACCGTGGGGAGCTCGCCCTGCTCGCGGATCTCGGCGAGCGTGAGGGGGATCCGCGGTGCTGCTCATCCTGCTCGTCGCGCGCTGGAGCAGGGAGCCGTCCGCCCGTTGCCGGTGTGCGCGCGAGAAAAGAGAGGGGGGAGTAGCAGAGGACGAGGTGGGTGGGTGGGGAGGGAGATAAGGCTGACGAGTGGGTCCCGCCGAAGGGTGTTTGGGATGAAGTGGAGATATAAAGGAAGATGGATGCGGGAGATGTGAATACGAAGGAGAGAACCTTGATGATTTGGATGGAATATTCCGTTTTGAAGGAGGAAATGGAAGATGACGAATGTGGATGGTCTAAACACAGAGGCATGCTCAACGAGAGCACGAGAGAGTTGTGTTTTTTCACTACAATGCTACTTTTGTATAAAATCAGTTTTGGTGTATTGTGTAGGCAAGTTCATTGAAACTTGATTTGATTTTTAGACCCAGGAGATATAAATTAAAGATAGCCATTAAAATAATTATTGTAACAAGGACCGTGTTTTGGATGAAATGTGAACAAAATTCACCCAGGACTCTTGTAAGGATGAAGTACTAAATAGAAATCTATTTGCAAAATCTTTTTACAGATAAATGTAACTTTACAAAGTACTAAATAGAAATCTATTTGCAAAATCTTTTTACAGATAAATGTAACTTTACATGACGAATTTAATGAGCATAATTTTATCTATAATTTGCATAATTATCTTCTGACGTCTCACAATTTTGCCCAGAGGTTGTGAATATAATTTTGAAAACTGATTTTATTTAATACCTCTAAATAGCTGACCAAACGCTGCAAAGGTGCCTTCAGTCGCGTAGCTTTTATAAAGGATGGAGCAAACGTTGGATTTTTGCGGATTGATGAAAATGAACTGCCGGAGTGGAGCGCCAAAAACACCTCAATCTACATGCACACCCATGTGCAATTACCCCCCTCAAATTTCCAAAAATACATCCCAAAATGGCACCATGTACAATTTAGAGCCTTCTCATCATTGGTCGATCGATCAAGAGGCAGTTCAGGCAAGCAGTGGAGACAGCATCAATCCCAGCATTAAGAAAAACACGAAACAGCGGCAACAGGAAGTAGATAAAACTCAGACTAAGCAAAGTCCATGAATGATTTAAGCCATACAAGTGCATCCAACAGAGGATAACCGTTACATTTTTGGTTCGCATAAAAGAAGTTACCACAAGACCAGTAGCAACAGGACGACACTGACTAGCACAACCTAACAGCGATACAGTAAGCATGCAGAGTGAAATTAGGGAGCAACTGCTGCATACAACCAGAGAGCATCAAGCTATATTTCTTCATTGTCTGCCTCGGGACTTTGCCCTGCTAGCCTCCTCCGGGGTAGACGGGAAAAGCTCCACGTACCTCGTCCCGATGGTCATCTTATCCTTGCACATGGCCGTCTTTGCAACTTCTGCTGTGGGGAACTCAACAAAGGCTTCACCAGTAGCCTTACCATCGGAGCGGTATGCAATGTGAACATTATCCTCTGTCAGCTCATACTCAAGGAAGAACTTGATGATGTCCTCGGTGGTGGCAGAGTAGGGAAGGCCACGGAGCTTCAGCACCTCAGTGTACTCCATGCTGCCCTTGTCTTCTGCTGGCTTCTTCGGCCTTGGCGGTGGTGAGGAGCGGCGGTACTCTGGCTCAAAGTACCCACCTTGGTTCACCTCATTGGCTATTGCACAGTAGTACTCCTGTTTCTTGCATCTGAACACCTCAACATATCTCCGGCCCATGTTCTGCCTGTTGCGATGCAGTGCAAATTCTGCTTGCATGGCCCCCTGGAAGACCACAAAAGCCTCACCGGTAAAGCGGCCATTCTTGTTAACCAGGAGGCAATCCACTATTTCCAGCCCCGCAAAGAACTTGCAGATGTCAACTTCGTTGCAATCAAAAGGGAGTCCTCGCAGCCGGACACCTGGAAAGTTTTGGATGCCAGTGCTAACCCCTGCACCAGCTAAGTTGCTGCTGAAGGGCTGGTAGAAGCCACCACTGGCACCACCAGCGTTGCTGCCCATAGCCCCAAAATAGGGAGCGCCTGGATCCATCATCCTGGCCCTCTTTGAGACATCCAATGGACTCCCTGCGTTCACTGCGAAGTAGGGATTCGATTCCATCATCATTCGTGGCCTCTTTGATCCCTCGTACCCATCCGAAACCCCCCAGCCTCCCATCATTGCCCTTCAGATAATCCAGAGTCCCAAAAAGAGAAAAGAAAAGGAGAATAACCCCCCATCTCTCAATCCCGATTTCAAATAATAACCCAAATATAAAGATAACTGTGCAGAAAAGAAATACTCCCTCCGTTTTTCAATATATGGTGTTTGGACAATGCAAACATTATATATATTTAAAACGGAGGGAATAGAGAAGACAAGGATAACATGTACTAAAACAAACAGCAATTTTTAGTCAAAACACAATGAAATTTGAGTCCAAATATTTTACTGTTGAGAACATTTGTAATAGCAAATTTGGGGCTATGACTGGAGTATATCGAACACTTGAATGGCAAGTGTTTAGTGCAGTGAATATTACAAATATGACTTTGGCTAAATTTCTAATATTATATCTTATTGCTTCATGTACATGGACAAGAAGTACAGTTTACATTAATATTTAATAACAAGCTGAAACCTTATCCCCTGGATGAAATATGAGCTATGTGCAGAATCTGAATTATAAGTTGATATTGTGTGCTGATCACAATTGGACAGGACAGTTATAAAAGGACGAACCAATTTCAAGTGTCATAACAGGAGCAAAAATTATTTAAGAAAGGCTATTCTGATTTTTTGTTTTGCTATTGTAAAGGAATCAAATCAAATACTGTTAATTTAATCAACATGGCACACAACTTATTCGACACAAAATCACTCTAAATTAACAGCCCAAAATCCCGTCACCTAGCATCTTAGTCGATGAATTGCATGCGGCATCAATAATCCCGGCGCATACACGAATTAGATGGATTGTTTCGGGTTTAGGGAGCAGATCATCGCTAGGATTCAGGGGCTCACATCAAAGGGCGGATTCTAAGGCGGAATAAGCGAGCAATCACGCCAATCAAGCTAGGGCATCGTATAACAAGCAAAAGAGTAATAAGCAGATGGGGATAAAGGGGAGAGGTGCAGATGCGGCCCAAGCATACCTGGATCTGGACGGAGGCGTGTTCATCTGGATCGGCCGACGACCGGCGGGGTCGCGGAAGAGAGGGTGCCCGGTCGCGGTCAGGAGAGGGGGGACTCTGCCTCGGGCGGCTAGGGTTAGGAGTCCCTTGGGAGAGCCGGGGGAGGCGACGAGGACGAGGAGCCTTTCGGGTTGGGCCTGGGGGGACGATTTATTCGCCTTCCAGGGCCCAGGAGATAAACTTGGCCGGTTGACTTCGGAAAAATCTCGATTTCGGTCGTGTCGAAACTCCAGCTTTATTCAACCGCCATATGTTTTTTTTCTTCCCCAAATTGAGCAATGTTAAAATTGTTGACAGTAGTAGCAACTAGCAAAGTCAGTTAATATTTATACAGACCAATTTTTTTTAATAGCTAGAGGAAATATTTTTTTGAATATTTCTAAGGGCCTTGCATGAATTTTATTTTTTATTTTTTTCATTTTACAAAAATATATGATCGTTTGAAAAATGTAGCAAAACTAGCAACTAGCAAAGTCAGTTAATATTCATACAGACCAATTTTTTTAATAGCTAGAGGAAATATTTTTTTGAATATTTCTAAGGGCCTTGCATGAATTTTATTTTTTATTTTTTTCATTTTACAAAAATATATGATCGTTTGAAAAATGTAGCAAAACTAACCTACGACCGTTGTACCCCAGGACTGTTGCAGGCGACCAGGCGTTGGTATTGTAGCACCTGCAACCGTCGTGACCTATGGCAGTTAGGGTCAATCTGTTATAAAAAATCATAACTTTTTTATAAACTCGAATGGAGGTAAACTTTATATGAAACTTGTAGCTTTCGACGAGATATACAATTTTGTAGTTTAAATTTTTTTCATTTGAAGTCATCTTGGGCTCAAACAATTGATATATTGTCCAGATTTGGATATCGAGAACTGAGATCGGGACATTATATCTTTTTTACCCAAAAATGACTTCAAATTAGAAGTTTGAATTGGATCTCATCGAAAACTACAAGTTTTTATAAAATTTATCTTAGTCCGAGTTCCATGACTGTCGTGGCCCGTGGCACCTGGCAGTTAGCCCCTACCTTCATGAGTACGGCGGTGGCAGGTAAAATTTTGAAACGATTGTATTTTTCTGAAAATAAAAAAATGGAAAAAATTCTCGCCTTGCATAGACAAGGTTGGGCTGCCAATAGCACAAAACCAACCAACGCCCGATCGTAAAAGAGATTAAAAGGCCCATTTATCAAATCTTCGAAGGTCGATTTTTTTATATTTATTTTATCACGAGTTTGCAAAAGATATATGGTCCGTCACAAATTTTGCAAAAATATACGTCTGCCGCCGTGGCCCACGGCGCAGGAGCCGCCAGGAGTGGGCCCTTAGCGTGGCTCACACGTAGCGCCCAACGCCACGGCGTTAGGGACCTAGCGTCGCGGGCCACGACGTCAGGTCCTAGCGCCATGACCCACGGCGGCAGCAGACCCCCTTAACGCCGTGGTCAACGGCGCTAGGGTTCAGCTACCTATATAACACCGAAATTCAGCCGAAAATGTCATAATAATTCGAAAAAAAGAAAAGTGGGGGAAGAGGAGAAAGGAGTGAGGAGGAGGTGGTGAAGGTGCGAAGCTCTGCCGGTTTTGCGTCTCGTTAGAGGTAATACTCTGAAACTTAATAGTTTTAGTGTAGATGTGCTCAGTAGATATATAGTTTTAGTGTAGATCTGCGCAGTTAATACATAGTTTTAGTGTAGATCTGCTTAGTAAATACATAGTTTAGTATATATCTGTTTAGTAAAATTATAGTTGTAGTGTAGATCTGCTTAGAAAAATTATAGTTGTATTGTAGATCTGAGTAGATATATTTTGTAGTTGCAGATCCACTTGTTAATAGCATTTTTTCATGCTATCAGACATGTCAGATGATCTCAGTGTCAAGTTGTATTTCGGTAATGGCGCAGATTAGATATGGTGAATATGGAGTTGACTTGTCAAAATTTAATTATGTTGACCATGTGATTAAAAGAGCAGCCTCAAGAACTTTTTGGTCCGTTACCCAGTTTTTTAGGGCTTTTCATGTAGATGCAAAGCAACATGACTTGTCCATTATGGCTCTAATCAACATAAGTGAGTCATTATGTTGGGAGCTTATACCACTTCAAGGCACTGAACATTGGAGGAATTATATCAAAACAACATGTGATATTGGTTTGCCTGTGATGTTGTTTATCCATGTTGTTCATAAGGCTGGGTCTAGTAGTCAAGTGCCTGTGAGTGATGCTCACCAGGGTGAGGCTGAAGTACAAGCAGGAGATGGTCCTGCAACTGACCCACAAGAAGGAGATGGTGGTTCCGGTGAGGAAGAAGAAGGACATAGTCGCACACACTTTGAGGGTGCAATTGACGAGGGGAAAGTTAATGAAAAAACTACTCAGGCGGTTCGAAATGGAGGTCAATGGGGATGAATGTGGGTTGGAAGAGGACTGCTCAGATGATGAGGATGACCCGCTAGTTCCAAGGGATTGGGACAACTACAATTTCTCACAGCTATCTCTCAATGCTGGTGAGAATGTGGCCTGCGAGTATAGAGAAAATGCAGTTTCTGTTGGGATGCAGTGAAGAGGTGGTACACCCTTACTCTGCAGAGAGAGTTCAGGGTAGTGAAGAGTTCTCCACATATATATGATGTACAATGTCTGAAGCCCAACTGTCCTTTTCGAGTGTATGCTTCCAAGGGCAAGTGGAAAAATTATTGGGAGATCAAATCTGTTGTGGATCACACTTGTGTACTTGAGCAGCTGGATGCAAGCCATCGTAATTTGTCATCCGGTTTTGTGGCTAGCCAGATGTTTGCTAAGATTGTGGAAAATCCTGCTTTTGAGCCTAAGTCCATTATCTTGGCAATTAAGGAGAAATTTAGGTATCACATAAGTTATGGTAAGGCATACATGGCAAAGAAGAAGGTAATGGAGATGAGGTGGGGAACTTATGAAGCATCTTTTGACAATCTGCCTCGATTGCTGAACACAATTGCCACGTTAAATCCTGGTAGTTATTATGATATCAAGGCTTATGATCATGTATCAAGGCCAGGGAAGCAAGTCTTGCAGCGGGCATTCTTAGCATTGGGTCCTGCTATTGCTGCATTCAAACACTGTCGACTAGTTATTTGCATAGATGGCACATTCCTAACAGGAAAATACAAGGGCACAATCCTTACGAGTGTGTGCGCATGGCAACAATCAGTTGTTGCCATTGGCAATTGCTTTTGCATAGAGAGAGAATGGTGACAGTTAGTATTGGTTTTCTGGAGAGATTGAAGCAGATGGTGGTGGAAGATGTGCCAGACGTGTGTGTGATACATGATAGATACAAAGGTATTTTGCAGGCCATTAGTGACATCAAAGAAGGTAGTCAAGAGCATTATAGAGCAGCACAATGGCCAGATGTGCATAGCAGGTGGTGCATGAGGCATATGGGAGCAAACTTTCATAGCCAGTTCAAGAACAAAGAACTTACAAAATTGTTCAAGCGCCTATGTTCGACAAATCAGGAGAAAAATTCTTCGACTTGTGGCAAAAACTAGATGATGTTACGAAGAAAGCATCAGAAGAGATAGCTAAGAAGCCTGTAAGTACTGAACCCGGGGAAGAACCAGTTTCTCTGGAGGATGTTGGGCTAGATGCTCCAAATGTCAGAAGGAGAAGGGGACGTGCTGTGAAGACCTTCAACCAGTGGATTCCAAATGAGCGTAAGGAGAAATGGTCCCTCCTATTTGATAAGGGATGTGTGAGGCATGGTATAATGACAACAAATTTTGCTGAGATCTACAACGTTGTTTTGCGTAGTGCCAGAGCTCAACCTCTTGTTGGTATCATTGAGTTCTTGTACCGCACAATGAAGTACTTTCTTGAGCGTGCTAATGCAAAACATGTGGCAATGCAGGACCCTCAGAAGGTGTATTCAACATGGATGACTGAATACTTGAACAAAAAACAGAAGGATGCTCTCTGTCACAGAGCTTACCCAGAACCTTTACGTCGTGAGCCTGACGATGAATTGCAGTGGAAATATCAGATAAGTTGTCAGTCCAAATCACAAAAGGGAAATGGTGAAATAACAATACAGAAAACAGTTATTGTGAATCATACATGCTCATGTTCTTGCCAGAAGCCACAACTCCTACACTACCCCTGCTCACATGTGATCGTTGCATGCCTTGCAACAAAGAATCAGCATTGGGGCCGCTACATGTCTAAATACTTTCTGAAGCAAACCGTTCTAGACACTTGAAACCACACTATTGAGGGTTACCTGCATCTTGGAACTTCCACTTAAGACCCCAAAAACAGTGCGTTGTACATACCAGATCCAGATCCAGCCATGTGTCAAGGTGTCGGTCGACGGTGTGATGCCCCAGGTTTTTAATTAACCCTAACAGCCGGTCAACCCAGCTGACAGTGGTCAAATCACGGTCAACCTGGGCCCTCACCTCGAAAAACTCACTAACCTACTCTATTGAACCCTTTTGACTAGTAGACACACTTGTGGGGCCAACCCATGGTCAAAGACTTGGTCAAACCCCACTTAAACCCTAGTGTCCATAGCTGTCATTCGGAACTTTTGCCGCGTTCTCCAAAATTCACCTAAACACTTAAAATTCTACCTTTAGGAAAGTTGTCCATCTTGTTGAGGGACACAACTTTCATGTAGATTGGCATTTCAAATTTGGAGAGGAAAAGCTTGAAAAACTTGCTCCAAGGTTAGCATCTACTGTTCAAGAACACAGGCTGACATTCAAAGTTGACAACTGTTTCTTGCAAAATCTGTTGAACAAAACCCCATAGAGCCTTTTGAAAATGATAGAGGGTAGTTAGATCTACAACTTCCATGTTCAACGGTTAGAGCACTTTTATTCAAAAAAATGAAGTTTTTCCTTTTCAAAACTGTGTTCAGCAAAATCATTTCGGCGGGCGCCCCCGCGCCGCACGCCGCGCGTCGCGCCCGCGCGCCGGCCGGCCCTCGGCGTCCGCGCCCCACGCGGCGCCCGAGGCCATGCACCGCCCGAGGCCGTGCGCCACCCGAGGCCCCGCCTCCCGACGCCCTCCTTCGCCCGAGGCGCCTCGACGCGCGCCGGCCGAGGCGCCGTACGCGCGGCGGACCCCCGGTCCGTCCGCGGCGCCGGCCGTACGCGCGCCGCCGAGGCGCCGTAGCACGGCGGGATCACCGTCGTCACCCCACCGTCACACCCGAGCCCGCGCTTATAAAAGGTTGTCGTGTTCTCTTCCTCCCCCACGCCATCCTCGCGTCGCCGCCCCCCGTCCGCCGCGCCTTGCCGCCGCCGGTGAGCTCACCGCTCCGCTCGCGCCCGCCGCCGACCAAACCCTCCTAGCTCTTCACTAGACCACTCTCGAGCTTCTTGGCCGCGCATTGAGCTTAACCGCCTCAAGCCTCGCCGGAGTCCGCGTGACCGCGGGCGTGCCGCCGCGGTCTCGTCGCCGCCGCCGCCGGTGCTCTCCCCGACCACGCCACCGCCACCAATCGGCTAGGGGTGAGCTCAATCGTCCACCCGTGTCCCTTGTTGCCCTGGTCCGGCCCCACCTCGCCGCCGGCGAACCTCCCCGACGCAAGGGCATGGATGTGAAGTCCAGGGACCTATGTGTAAACTAGGGACTCGATTGCAACGAAAGTTATCTAGGTTTCTTTACCAGTTAGTCCAGCGCATTAGAAAATCTCTAGAAAATCGTAAAAATTCAGAAAATTTTCAGAACCAATTTTGTTGGTGGTGAAAAATATTACAACTTCTGTTATACTCACATGGTCTGATTCTGGATATTTTTAGCATGAAAAATAGGAATGTGAAAAACCTAGATCTGCCATAACTCAAAAACTATAAATCCTCTGCATCCAAATTTTGGATGTGTTGTGTAGCATGTCATGACTAGCTCCTGTGCCAAAAATTGCACAAAGTTATGCAGTAAATCTTTGTATATAAATTGTTTTCCTATTAAGCAGAATCTGCCTAGATGATTTTTGTAGCTAAAAATATTTATGTTTTTGTGCCCAACTTGTGCATGATGTATTGTTATGCCAAATCACACCTCTGGTGAATTAATCATGATTTTTGGTTTATCAGAAATATTTATTCTTAATTTGTGCATGTTTTTCTTTGTAAATTTGTGAAGCAAGATCAGTAGAGCTTCTAGGTGTGCTTGCTGGTTCTTTAGGCTTGTTTAGGACCAGAAAGCATGTATGAGAAAGATTGGATCATTTTGATTCTTATTTATTTTTGTATGCTTTTAAATTGAATCGCTAGCTAGTTTTTGTTATTTTCCAAAGTATTTTATTTTCTAGCTTCCAAGCCTTGCATGTGGGTCCAGTGGTTCAGTATGGGTGTTGTTATGCTTAAGAAACCCTTCTTTAAAATTTTAGTGACTTATTGCTTAATAAAAAGCTTTAAAGGCCTTTTAAAGATTAAAGATTGATTAATTAAGGAAAATGCTTTTAATTCTTTTCCCTTTTAGGGAAGTGTTACCTAACTTAATTAAAGGCTAAGAACACACCCTTGCTGATAAAGGAATTAAATTATAAATAAATATCTTTGTACACACCTTACTAGTGAGAGGTAAAAGGAATAAACCCTCACATGAAATAACAAGTACAAAAGAAACATTAATTCAAGTGTGCAATAAAAGAATAAACCGCATGTCAATAACAACCTTCATAAAAGGAATTTATTAGTTAATTATTTGTTAAGGTGAATATGACCAACAAGAGTTGGATGAGATAAACAAACTGTCATATCACTTGAACCCTGCATTGCATTCTGTGTAGATCTTCGTGACGGTGACTACTCACTCGTCCTGGAATCTGAGGAAGGAGGAGCAGAAGCTTCGCTGCAGTACATGGAAGTACTCGACGACACCGAGGGTGCTCAGGCTAACCTAGCTGACGAAGGTAGGCCTCGGTGCATCTGACCCAGCTTTCAAATTTTGTTATTCAATTATCTATGGATGCTTGTGCATTTAAGTCCAGGAGTTGTATGGAACCTTAGATGCATGATCCCTAGGTACCTTTGTCCTTACTAGTATGATAGGTCGATAGCTGCTAAGCTATAGGACCGTTACAAGTCGGGTGATCATGTCACTCGCGAGAATAGGTTCCTAGATAGGAATCATAAGATCTCCTTAAATGGACTGCTCATGTGGTAAGAGCATGGGATTTGGGCTCCGGTCCAATGGCTATTGTGGGTTAAGTGTTTGAACGTACTAAGCACTTGTCGGGAATGGGACCGGTAAGCCTAGTACCTTAATGAGGCGGCGAGGGATCCTACTATTACTACTCTTGGGATACGTCTCACGGCTAGCTACCGGTGGTGTACGGTGACTCCGGGTGCCTCGCGGGGGTATGCCGGATAGCCTGCACCAAAGAATGTAAGATTCGATCCCGACCCGAAGAGTTTTGGGAACCGCTTGGTGGTTGTCCTCGCGAGGTCTATCTTGCAAGGTTTGAATCAATCGATTGTCGGCCTCTCACCGTTATCTGAGACTACTTACTCCACTAGCCATGAGGTCCCTAATGATGGAAGTTGATGAATACTATGCTTGATTAATTGTATTGTACAACTTTGTCTGTACTAGATGGCTAATTTAGTAAAGATTAAACCCACTAGAACTTGTGCTAAAATCTGGAAAGTAAGGACATAGTCTTTGTTACTTTTCAGCAAAAGTAACTCAGTGGCTAAAAGCCTTTCATGTCTAGAGTTGGTGAAGTAGTTATCACCGACAGGTAAGTCTTGCTGAGTATTAGTATACTCAGCCTTGCTGTAATATGTTGCTCCAGGTAATGCTTTCGGTGATGTGTGGCCCGGAGAGATCCCGCCTGGCTGGGAGCTGGAGTGTGTGGAGGATGATGACTGAGAGCATCATGGATGGCCTCCCGTGGTGTTGCCGCTTTCCGTTAGTTTAATTCCGCTGTTTCGAAAACTCTGAACTACGTCATTGTGACAAAAACTTCAGTTTGTAATAATTAAACCCTTCGGGGTACAAATTTGGATGTTAATGATGTTGTATCTCTGGACTCGCCTTCGAGTGATTTTTAATGCATATATGTCGATCCTTGTTGCTATTCAAGTGATTTACCGGGCGTTAACCCGGCGACTAACGACAGAATGATACTTTAGTATCGCTTAATGACCAAAGTGGATTGGTTTAGGCGATAGTACTGTATTTTCCTGGGCGGGTTGTCACAGACGCAAGAATAAGAGGATTAGGAACAACATGGATGAGGCTGAAACTAGACCTCAGGGGCAGATATGCTCCAAGTGCAACAATCCTAAACACTCCTACAAGGAATGCACCGAAGCATCTTACTTTTCCACTGCCACTTCTACACCACCTTCATCTAGTGCACGTGGACGTCGTTCCAGTCACTACAACGAAGGAACGCAGTGACCGTACTTGTTTGTGCTATCGTGTTATAATAATTGAACTACTTATGCATGTTGTCATCTTGTAATATTTGAACAATTTTATCTTGTAAGGTCTTGTACTATTTGAACTTATGCATGTTATCGTGTTGTAATAATTGAACTACCTTTGCATTTGCTTGCTGTTTTATTCTTGCTGTCGAATTTGTTATCATATTCGGTTATGTTTTGTTCTATAATTTCAAATGAAACAAGTAATGAAATATCATATTTCTCATTTGTTTTGTAGGATTTCAATGGCTTCAACGGGTCCTGAGTTGGATTTGGAGTTGCTCACCGGTAGGAAGGACAAGATTGAGGTGCCAAAGGGGATCCACACTGCTATGTGCTACTGCGGTGACAACTGTAAGCTTGTCAAGTGCAACATTCTCGGGTACCGCTACGGGATGAGGTTCTTCATGTGCAAGAACTACGAGCATGACCCCCTCCCACCATGTCGCAATGTTAGACCAAAAGTAAGAACTAACTGAATTACTAAATAAATATTATGTCATTGCTATTTTATTATGTGCTAACTTGTCTTTGAAAAAAGACTCCACCTCCTCTCTGTGATTTTATGCAGTGGCTAGATTGTGAGCAGTCCAAACAAGACAAGCGTTACGTCGAGGAGACGGGTCGTTCAGCACGTGAGAGGTGGCAAAGTATGGTTCAAGCAGAAAAACAAGAACAAAAACGTAAGGAGCAGCAGGAGGAAATTCGCATCCGGCGGGAGTTCAAAGAACGTGAAGCGGTCGCGGCCCGTGAAGCAGATAGAGAGAGGAAGAGGGAGAGAGCTCGTCGGGCTAAGGAAGCTGGCCCGGATGCTATGAGAAAGGGGAAATACCCCCGTTGTACACAGTAGACGTAGAGTACTTGACGCCGAGTGCTACTGTATCCATAAAAAAATATGATTACATTTCATCATTCTCTAAAGTCGGGTTGTATCTTTAAGAACTTGATTTAAGATGCATTTCAGATGCGAACAGTAAAACTCGTACTAGGATGTGTTCTCTGTGAAATGCTCCAAATATTGAACACATAAGGTGTGTTTTCTGTGAGTCACTGCACCAAACAGCGTACCTAGTATTAGGGTGTGTTTCCTTCGAGTCATTGGCCGTTTTCTTGCCTTGGATCGAATGGCCCACCATCCAGTCTGCACCTACATATATGTGAGCACTCTTCTCCAGTCTCACTTCACAACACAACAAGCAACAATGAGTTCCTGGACTGAGGCTGATGATGATGACTCCCTTGGTCCAGCACTGTGGAGCCAGCAAGATCCAGAGTTCAACACCAACTTTCCAGTCTTAGACAAGAGAGATTTCAAATCCATGCGTGATGTTAGAAAGTACGCACCAAATCAAACGGTGAACTGGTCAAGGTGTGCACACTGTGAGTTCTGTGTGATGCAGGTTTATCAGGGATGGGACAACTCAGGTCGCCGCTTCTAGCATTGCTCACGAGCATGGGTAGGCAAAAATCCATGACCTCTATCCTTCATCATTTTATTTATGATTTACTAATATAATCACGGTTTCTGCAGTACTCTGAACAACCAGATAAATGTGGTTTCGTGCAATGGGTGGATCCCCCAACTATTCACCCGTATCAAGAGTACATCAACTACCTCGAGGATGTTGTCATCTTCAACCTGAGGCAAGAACTCGCGTGAGCATTGGCTTCTCCAGATCCGACATCTACCAACGGAGACGACGGACCGGTGACCGGACCAATGGTGCTGAAGACGAATACTGACTGTGAGGACGAGTACTGTTGCTGTCCGTGCCACGAAAAGAACAACACTCCACCAGCAACTCCACCCCCGCCACCATCTGATCCAACTCCACCCCCGACGGGGTACTACATGCCCTCCCAACAGTCCGGCGGGTTTATGATGTCCGGGTTCTCTGGGTATTATTCGTACCATTAGACTACAATTGTTGTAATCATTTATCTAAATTCCCTAAGGCACGTTAGGACTAACAACAGCGGCACAAAGTTAGGGTAATTGTGTCGCACGTGCCATTGCAAATGTTGTAATCGTTTATCTAAGTTCGTCGTTAAGTATTAATGGTTCGTCATTTTATCAATCCTTCAACAATTCAAATTAAAAAAAAATAAAAAAAATCCTACCGCCGCAGCCCACGGCGGCAAGGAACAGATACCGTCGTGGGCCACGACGTTACCTCAGCGCCACACTGACGCTAGGCGTTAGGCCCCTAACACCGCAGGCCACGGCATCAGGGACGTAACGCCGTGGCCCGTGGCGTTAGAGCTAAGGGCCCACTCCTGGCAACTCCTGTCGTCGTGGGCCACGACGTTATGTTCCTGACGCCGTGGCGGCAGATGTATATTTTTTGCAAAATTTTTGACGGACCATATATTTTTGCAAAATCGTGATAAAATAAATATAAAAAAATTCTCAAAGGTCCAACCACCTCCCTTCTCCTTCCCAATTACCGTTATCAGAGGCGAGAGGTGACCGTCGTTTCTCCGGCGAGAAAGAAAGAGAAGAAATCCAAGAGTTAAGATAAGTAGAATACGCCGTAGTTCGGGGCAGTGACTCTTTACCGCGGTCCGCGGGCATGGCTCCTCCCCGAAGCGCGGCAATGTGTTCCCTGCCATGGAGCATCCGATTGCTGTTGGCAGCAGATGGCGCCGGCGGCGCGTCCAGATCTCGGCGACAGCCGACGGTGGAGGGTGGATGAAATGGTTCGCGACGATGGCGGCTAGGCACCCGATTGCTGTAAGTCCATCCGAGTGCGTCGCCATGTGAATCCTTTGCATACTCACACATACCGGCCAGCAGCAGTATCACTGTGCTATGTCAGCCTCGTAACATCGTAGCACCTAGCACTACCACTCTACCAAATCCCCCACCACTCCCTTGTTAATTTCCCTTCCCCGCATTTTACCTAATCCGAATCACTCTGGATTCTTTTTTGAAACATTCTGAAGAAAACGTGTTCGCGTGTACTCCGACACTACTACAGAGATCCTAGGTTTAGGAAGGACTCCAAACAGAGGAAATTAATCGAACGTGTTCGAATTCGTTTAGGACTCATCATCCATCGAGAACCCATCGGCCATCGCATTTACAATGTCATGCATTGTGTACAAATATCACCCTAACTCATTGTAAGTTTATTTCTCCACGTGCTCGCGCCATGGGCTTGAAGACTGCCAGTAGCAGAAAGAGGAAGAGGGTGCAGCAGCAGCAAAAGACCATCCCCGTCCCCGTGTTAGGGATGGCAATGGGGCGGGTTCGGGGTGGGTAGAGCATACCCATGCCCGCCCCGACATGGTTAAAATTTCTTACCCGTCCCCGTGCCCACCGGGTATCGGGCGGGTAATAGGTTACCCATGGGTACAACAAATTGCTCCTGCCACGCCTGCGACCGCGAGATGCGGTGAGGAACCACGACAGCCTGAGCGGGACGTTGTGGCGCTGTGGCCCTCCTCGCGCAACCGGAGACTCGGAATCTGTCCCGTCGTGTGGAGGGGCGGCGGGCCGAGGGGCGGCGGTTTGCGTCGGGGGCGGTGGCCGGGCGGCGGTTTGCGTCGCGGCGGTGGGCGGGCGGCGGAGTGTGTTGAGGACTCCGGGCGGCGGCCGGACGGCGGTGTGCTTCGGCCCTCGGTCGTCGGGGGCGGGGAGGGCGGCGGTTGCGGGGAGGGCGGCGTGCAACGTCGGGAGGGCCGAGGGCGGCGTGTGGGACTGCGGGTGTGGGGGACTGGGGGGATCAGGAGGAATGGGGGATGCGGTTAGGGTTAGCCAGTGAATGTTGGACTGGGCCGAAAATGAATGTTGGGCTGAAATACTTTGTTGGCTGAATGTTTGACGGGTACCCACGGGTTACCCATGGGTAAGATTAGATCCCTGCCCCATACCCGCCTCACGCCGGGTCGGGTATGGGCGCCACCCACGGGTGAAAATGGTACCCATGCCCGTCCCCGTCGGGTCGGGTACCCGGCGGGTACCCAGTACCCGTACCCGAATTGCCATCCCTACCCAGAGTTGTGCAATGAGATCGTTCCGGAGATCTTAATCCGGCTTCCTGTGGAATCCCTCCCTCAGGCCTTGTTCGGCAGGGAGGGGTAAAACCCCCAAGTGGAGTTAATACAGGGAGGGATTGAGTTGATCCCCTTTGCCACTCAATCCCTTTGGGGTTATTTCCCTTAATCCCCTTACCCCTGGGAACATGTTCGGCAAGCAGGGAATTGTACAGGGATTGAGGTGTGGGAAAATTCAGCAAATAGAAAAGAAAATAAATCCATATATGTTGTATAAACTAAAATTCCTGCTTCAAAAGATAATGCAGTCATTGGTCATGGATTCAGATACACATACACTGCAAGGCATCATGTATTCATCGTCTTTGGTCATGCAAAGATAATGCAGCCTAGTAGTCATACCATACACAAACTCTGATTTCAATTTACATATAATTTAAATAGTTTAAAAAGCTGCATCCGTTCTGCAATGGGAGGCTGTGCATAAACAGTAGGTTCATAACAATTATTGCCAGGAGGTGATTGAGCAGTCTTGACGTCAGGATGTTGATCAAAAGGTGTGGTTGCAACAGTTGGTCGAATGCATTCTGCAAAACAGTGGATATCCAAATGAAATCAGGGAATTGTTGATGGTGAAAATCCGTCAACCTAGCCATGAGTTTACCTTCGGTGTTGGCATAAGTTTTATACCTTATCCATTGGTACTAACCCCCGTGGTATAACAAGTTCACTTGTGCATGTCGGTTTTGGAGTTTAGTGTTTATGCAGGGTTTTAGCGTTGAAAGCAAGACTTCCGGGATAAGTTCAATAAGCACCTCATGACAAGACCTTGAAGACCGGTAGAAGTCAAGCAATGAAGTGAACACGACTCCAAGAAGCCCAAGGACCCAACCCGAGAAGATGACAAACTCCGAGGACCTAGCCAGAAAAGTGCCGAATCTTGCAAGGCAAGGAGCTTCGTCCAATTCGGAGAGAAACTGACGACAAGGACCCACATGCAGAAGGGGAGAGGATCTAGAAGACTCGGGGAGTAATGTCGGGCGAAGAAGGCCGCAGACTGGGCTGAAGTGGGCCCAGGCCGGTCGGCCCAGCCCATTTCGAGGCCCAGTCGGACCCCCTTTGACCTAGATGCATCTCGGGCTATTTATAGCCCCCTGACCGAGAGCCACGGATCAATCAATTCGTTATCCGCCGCCGAGGAGCAGAGAAGCTTGAGGGACACCATCTAGGAGATGAGGGTCGTGCTAGTTGTCTAGGGTCTCCCTAGCCCACGTGGGAACTTTGCATGGAAGACCACATTGGAGCTCCGAAGCAAGGATCAAGGTCGAGGTAGGATCCCGGTGGTGATCTTGTTCATGTAATCATTCATCGTGAAGTCTTTAAGTGAATCCGATTTCTAGCGATCAAGTGCCTTCTCGATGATTTTGTTTTCTTCTTGGTTTTGCTTCTTCCCCAATCTAGTCTATAGCTAGATTGCATAGGGTGCTCTTGTAGTCGCGGTGGCTAGAGGTGCATACCGGACCGACCAAGTGATTTCAACTTGTTCTTATCGAACTCGCCCTAGACTACCCGCATGAATAGAAATACGTTGTGACAGAACGGGGGTTCCGAAAGGCGGGCGTTTTCGGAATCGGACCGGAGGCCACGGTTTAAAGATGCTTTTAATGAGATTCGCTTTTCTATCTTCATCTATCTTGTTTGGAGCTACAACATAAGCATTATCTAGACTCTCTACATCGGTTATCTCTTGCTTTCTCTTGCTACCTATTTAGTAGATTATATTAGATTCGTTTTCTTGATGATATCTAAGATTAGATGCAACTTAGTTCTTCATAAGATAGCTTTCCTTGCTTTACTAGATTGAATCCTTGCGTTGCACATTGTTCCACGGATTCGATACCTTGGGTTCACCACTCGAGGGAAGAAGGGTCCCTTGACTACGACGGGAGACTTGTTCGCTTGCAAGTCTAAACGAACTTTGATACAACTATTAACCGTCACAAGACCCTTTTTTTGGCGCCGTTGCCGGGGAACAAGCAATCAAGTTCCAATCTAGTATCGCTTATTTTTCAGTTTTTCTTTTGATTTCCCTTTAGCATCTCTTAAGTTTGATCATCCTCAAAAGAAAAAAATCAATCTAATCTAGTTTTGATTAACCCTAATTTTTCTTTTTTAGATTTTTGTTTTTGCTAACCCTAACCGGAGATGGTTGGCTACCTCTCCAAGAAACCCAAACTTTCTTTTGTGGATGATCCAGGAAAACTTTACAGGCAAAGGAGACGTGCAACACAAGCTAAAGGGTTGGAAACCCTAGATTCAAAAGCCGAAGTTGAAGGACCACCTCCAAGTCCAAAGGAAGATCAACCTCAACTGCCACCCATGGGAGAACAATCACAACCGGAGCGCAAGATCGAGCTTTGCACCCCGGACATCATTGATCTACCTATCATAAACCTTCAAGACGTCGGAAGGCCGTTGAAGATCAAGGTCTCAACTATCCGCATGACGATTGCGAGAGCTTTGGAGCATTTCAATGAATACATACGAGCCGGATTCCTTGAGTGGCATGTCGGTTTACTTAAGAGGAGGATGGAGAAGATTGAGATAGAGAAAGAAGATCAACACCTAAAGACTGCCGAAGCAAGATCCACATGCAAGGAGTGTGAGGAGTACGACCATGTCCAAGGTGACGGAGGTTGGAAGCTCTATACGTGAAGTGTTCATCATGATGAATATGCTAGAGACGCAAGTGGGACAACTTGTCTGGCGCCCGATGGGTGACAAAGGAGAATATCCGAAACAACCCCAAGGTCCCGAGATGTCAAAGGCTACTCAAACTCATTCGGGAGAGATGGAGGACCGCACTAAGGAGACCATGAAGATCACGACCGAAGGACCGGAGTTTGAGATGCCGAGCCACTACATGAAGGAAGTTGTTGCATCCGTCAAGACCAAAGGACAACGCCAACCCGTGAAGACCAAAAAATGACTAAGCCAAAGAATACGCCCGTGCCCAAGATGGTGCGGAAGTGGGTACCCAAGATTGCAACGCCCGCAAAGAGCGTTGATCCGGAGTAATCAAGTGAAGAAGTCTAGCCATGGACTATAAACGAAGCGCTAGGCGGGAGGCAACCCGTTTCGTCGAGTCAAGAATAAGCTACCGGGAGGACAACCCGATTCCAGGTTTTTCGAGTCTTTTCAAGTAATTTAGTTTTTAATTTTACTATGCAAAACATTAGACTTAGAATGGTTGAATAACATTAGAGAAATAATTCTTGGTTGAATATTTTGTTTTGATCATAAACCCTTTACATGAACCATCCTATGTTGTTTGCTTCTTTTTCGAGATACCACAACCAAATAAATTCAGAACCTATCTCAACCATTCATCCCCTTTATGATGTTGTGGTTGACTTGCTTTTCATGCTAAAAACACACGAGTAGAGCCATGTCTTGTATCTAGATGTTATTTAAATTTCAGCACGTGGTAGGACTCGCGTGAACCTAGAAACATGACTTTAGGTTGGTTTAAAATCTATATTCTTGGTTTCTCTAAGATTATAATTTTTTTAAGCCTCATTTAATTTTATTCCATTCAAAATCTCTCTCATATAACTAAAATTAGAACCTAAACCTATGCCCCCATGATAAAGCCGGGAAAAGCTTGCTCTCAACTAATGAAGGCAAACAATACCGGTGAGACCAACATAAAAGTAGTCGGAAAATATTTTCGACTTACATTGTTTTTAATGATTTAAAAACTCCTCTAAATTTATATTTAAAGTCATAAATAGCTCTGATTTTATTTTTTATTTTCAAAATTAGAGGAGTACTTAGCATTAAAGCATGCTTAGAGGGAGGCAATCTAGTTAACCTAACCATACATGCACCATGATACATCATGGGATGCCCCTCCAACATATTTTATCAAACCACATGCAAAGTACAAGCATGGGGGGCAGCCAAGGCTTTGTTTTGCAGGAATATCATGGAGGCATGTGAGGCAAGGGAGTATGAAAGTAACTCAAAGCGAAAACATCGAGTGGAAGGAGCAATAATGCAAGCAAGGGAGTGGACGAGAACGTTTGGAAGGTGCACGCGGTCATGAAGCATGAGTGCGCTAGAGAAGAACCGAGCCAAGATGAGGAGAGAGGTAAGACTCCCATCCAGCTCTTTGTTCGTATGCTCTAGTTTGTAGTCCGAAACCACCTTAGACTTAGCCATCCACCCCGCTTGTTTCGTGCAACAAATCACATCCTTAATCCACTCAAAGTCCAGACTCCAAAATAATATTGGTGTACCTTATACCGGTTGAAAACCCCGGATTTATATTTGTGAGGAAGAGAGTGCTACAACCACGGAAGAAACCTACAAGCTTTTTCACCAAAGAAGAAGGGATCATCGTCGTCCAAGCCTTTATCGACAACCTCTTCGAGGAGGCACTCGGTTTCTGAGTCTCCTCAGAGTATGGAGGAGGACACGACACCGCCGAGGAGGAACAACACTCTTCTCCTCGGTGGCATGGGCCACATGAAGCTCGTCTATGAGGTTCACCAAATCTCAAGGACATACGGAGGAGCCGCCCGTCTGACCTCACCGCTCAACACGATCATCCACTCCACCTCCACACGCTCCGTGGTTTTCCAATGGGTTTATCATCACGACGGAGGAGGAGGAGGAGAAGCTCGCTCGCCTTGAGTAGAGGCTTGTAGCGGACGTCAACTTCGACGACCAAGCTCTCCACATATTGGGTTTTCATATGGGACACCGAGGTTGTGTGCAATTCTCTAACGGAGTGTCGGCAAACACCCACAAGGATTCGCCTAGGAAATTCTCATGACCATGGCGCATATTCTTGATGAAGGAGTGCTGAGTCTCTCATTCCATTTGGAGAGAGCCATTCGCACCAAGAGGCCATCCACAACTAAAGAGAGAGGAGGGAGATCTCCGGAGGGAGATCAACCACCTTGAAGGAAGCACCCGCAAGTGGAGAAGAAGGAAGACACCGTCGGAAGGGTAACCGTGATCAACGATGCTATGTCTAGCACCTTGATGGGTTAATCTCCTTTCATCCATGGGTTGTAATGATCTTGAGATGTAATCATACTTTGTTGGATCATCTATCTATCATCTTGTGTTGAGCATACTTTAATCCTTAAGGTTAGCTACCATGCCATAAAGGGAGTAAGAGCTCCAATGCTTCCTTGGATCCATTCAATACGCCGTGACTATCATAGGTCTAGTCATGAATACCTTTGCGTAGTGAGTACGAGAGGAGGGAAAGGGCGAAACCGTGGTCACAACCCCCGATAGATTAGATTGGTTTTCATGGTCAAAACGATTGCATGTTCTAGTATCGTAGACCCATGGGCGAGTGTCTCCTATCTTGATTGAACAAGCGGTTTCCTATGTATTAGGGAATAGCTCGGTTTTCAAAAGGGAGCCCTGGCACAAGTGGATGTGCATGGAGACACATTGAAAGTATTTTTTGGAGTATGATCGCGGGAGAAGACCATCAACGAAGAAATACTATCCGGAACCCCATCATCCAAGTGTTTCACTCATATGTGCAAAAGGATTTTGGGGAGGATGAGAGAAACAAAGATAACCAACACGGAGTTGAATTGGCTTTACTCGGCTTTGATTGCCAAATAGCCAATCGACCCCACTCACCTTATGATCAACCGGTGGTGTTGTGGCAACATCGAGTTCGGGAGATATTGGTTCGGGGTGTTACCTCTCTATGTTGGCTATCTCTTTGAAACCGGGTATTACAAGGAACCCGAAGCATCTCCTACCAGGGACCTCCCTAGGATTGAATATATAAAGAAAAGCAAATATATAAGTGAAGATGAGAGAGGAGGCTTCAAAGTGCCCAAAGTAAATTTTCCCCTATCGGATGGAAGATTAAGACTTTTTCTCGAGGGGAAAGAAGATTGGTTAGAGGAAGGACTTCTTGTGCCGGCGAAGAAAAAAATAAAAGAGAGGATTATATGAGAAGGATCTTCTATGGCCCAAGAAGGAGGTGCACAACAAAATTATGTGCCACCATTTGGAGGAATTCTGGCGCCACCGAGTTACTACGGTGATGTATCAATGCAAGCATGGGGTGAGTGGTGCAGCCATGCCCCCACCAAATTTTGCGGTGCCCAACGTAGCCTTTGCGGAGCCATATGCACACCTTCCTCAACCACAACAAAATGTGGCCACCATTGGAGGATGCGCTGCAAGAAGCATGCAAATTATTACAGCCATCCAAACCAATGCAAACCAAATGGGTGAAGGAAATGCAAACATCGCTTATGAGCTTTGACACCTTCACCTAGCACCGTTGGACAATTCATAGGAGGAGTGGTGCATTCCTGTTATGAGCAAGGGTGCAACAACCAAGACTATCAATATCAACCACCGGCGGAAGATTAGAGAGAGGAGGAGCTTTAGTTTAATCTTACCTTTTCCCTTTTCTTTAATTTTCAGCTTGTTTGCGCCTATGTATCGTAGTATTTTCAGCTTTTACTTTAATTTTTATTTTTTTAAATTTTCAACATGTGTGTTAGTGTTTATTTTCATCATGAATAAAGTCACCACTAAGTTTTTACCATTAGTAAAGTTACAAAGTTTGTGCCATGATGATATATGATTATAATTGCCGCTTTGTTTATCTTTGTAATTGTTTTATGCATGATTAAGCTAATGCTCTCTTAAAATACAAATCTGAAATTATCTAAATGCTAGCTTAATCTTTAGTGGAGGTTATGATAAAAATAAAGACCCATAGTGTTTTAAGTGCTCTCAAGTTTTAGATGGATTAAAGATGATTTATTTTTGTTCTTAAAAGTAATGCTAACTTTGTCATAAATACCTCTTGTGTGTTGCTCTACCTATCCAGAGCCATATGAATATTTGAGTGCAAAAACTTAGTATACAAGGTTTATTTTTGGGTGAGTTATTTCAGGCCTTGATTTCTCTGGCCCGAGACTAAGAAGCTAGTCATTCCATTTTTGCGTATCTATCTTATTGCTAGCCTCTTATCCGTGCATTGTGTATCCCCACATCGGAGGTCTCACAAACCTCGCTGGATATACATCCTTAAAACAAATATCATCTTTTGTGATTACCTCCTTGACCACAACCTATCGGTGAGTATGGATCATCAATTCAAGGAAGATTGATGGTGCCAAGATTGAAGACTTCAAGTATCTCTCCAAAGGAAAAATATTTCCGGTACCTACCTTATCTTTATCACCTCTTTGCCCGAGGACGAGCAAATGTCTAAGCATGGGGGAGGAGGTTGGTACAATGCAATTTTAGAGTTCAAAGGGGAGCAAATAAAAAAATTGATGATAAAGAAAAAAATGAGAAAGAGAAAGAAAGAAAAAGAAATAAAGAAGAAAAAAGAATATGTATGAGGAAAAAAAGAAAAGAGAAAATATGAGTATGTGTAAAAATAAAAATAAAGTGAACTCCCTGGTTCCCTAAAGTGCATTAGGAATTTCAAGGCTTCAAGATTAAAAGATCCATACTCATTTCTCAACCATGTGCAATCCGATAACGAGGACTTCCTTTGTGCCTCGGGATCACTCTTTGCCATTTGCACATGTCCACCCATCTCAAGTGTGTGTATTTTTCTCTTTCCCCTCCTTGATATAACATCATTCTCCAATGACCTTTTTGATGAGTCTCAGTAAGACCATGAGAAGCTTGTCTTGTTTTAACAACATCTCATTTATAATATCTTGTTAGGACTAAACTTTCCCAAAAAGCTCCATACAAAAGCCTACCACATAAATATGTTATGAGAGGGAAAGGAGTAGAATAAATAGGCTTGAGAGACAAGATGAGATGAGAGTTCATGAGCAAGATGTAGGGTGGTTTAAATTTGTGAACTTGGTTTAGCTCTTTTTCATCTCGTTCTTTATTTCAAAATTTCTGAGATCCATTTGAATTTTGGGAGCATGTTAATACTTGTGGGATAAGCTTAATTATTAATCTACCCTCCGTAGGGATGAAGGCTAGTACATTATGGAACTTTAACGAATTAAACTTTTGAGAGTATTATGTTTTCTTGTGTATGATCAAGTGCAAGGTTTAAGCATTGATGGGCAACGATGATATCCATTGAAGGCTTACTCGAGGACGAGCAAGGTTTAAGCATGGGGGAGATGTTGACGGTGAAAATCCGTCAACCTAGCCATGAGTTTACCTTCGGTGTTGGCATAAGTTTTATACCTTATCCATTGGTACTAACCCCCGTGGTATAACAAGTTCACTTGTGCATGTCGGTTTTGGAGTTTAGTGTTTATGCAGGGTTTTAGCGTTGAAAGCAAGACTTCCGGGATAAGTTCATTAAGCACCTCATGACAAGACCTTGAAGCCCGGTAGAAGTCAAGCAATGAAGTGAACACGACTCTAAGAAGCACAAGGACCCAACCCGAGAAGATGACAAACTCCGAGGACCTAGCCAGAAAAGTGCCGAATCTTGCGAGACAAGGAGCTTCGTCCAATTCGAAGAGAAACTGACGACAAGGGCCCACATGCAGAAGGGGGAGGATCTAGAAGACTCGGGGAGCAATGTCGGGCGAAGGAGGCCGCGGACTGGGCCGAAGTGGGCCCAGGCCGGTCGGCCCAGCCCATTTTGAGGCCCAGTCGCCCCCCTTTGACCTAGATGCATCTCGGGATATTCATAGCCCCCTGACCGAGAGCCACACATCAATCAATTCGTCATCTGCCGCCGAGGAGCAGAGAAGCTTGAGGGACACCATCTCGGAGATGAGGGTCGTGCTAGTTGTCTAGGGTCTCCCTAGCCGACGTGGGAACCTTGCATGGAAGACCACGTCGGAGCTCCGGAGCAAGGATCAAGATAGAGGTAGGATCCCGGTGGTGATCTTGTTCATGTAATCATTCATGGTGAAGTCTTTAAGTGAATCTGATTTCTAGCGATCAAGTGCCTTCTCGATGATTTTGTTTTCTTCTTGGTTTTGCTTCTTCCCCAATCTAGTCTATAGCTAGATTGCATAGGGTGCTCTTGTAGCCGCGGTGGCTAGAGGTGCATACCGGACCGACCAAGTGATTTCAACTTGTTCTTATCGAACTCGCCCTAGACTACCCGCATGAATAGGAATATGTTGTGTGACAGAACGGGGGTTCCGAAAGGTGGGCGTGTTCGGAATCGGACCGGAGGCCATGGTTTAAAGATGCTTTTAATGAGATTCGCTTTTCTATCTTCATCTATCTTGTTTGGAGCTACAACATAAGCATTATCTAGAATCTCTAGATCGGTTATCTCTTGCTTTCTCTTGCTACCTCTTTAGTAGATTATATTAGATTCGTTTTCTTGATGATATCTTAGATTAGATGCAACTTAGTTCTTCATAAGTTAGCTTTCCTTGCTTTACTAGATTGAATCATTGCGTTGCACATTGTTCCACGGATTCGATACCTTGGGTTCACCACTCGAAGGAAGGGTCCCTTGACTGCGACGGGAGACTTGTCCGTTTGCAAGTCTAAACGAACTTTGATACAACTATTAACCGTCAACAGGAATCCTCATACAACCTCAATCAATAATAAAACAATAAGCCACATGCTCTTAATGAAACAACCTTATGAGTGATTGACTGTTAAAAAATCTACTCTTTGTTATTTTGAAAGGCAAGCCTATGGGGACATAAAACAATACCAGATCTAGTGAAACAAGTGCACATGAAAAAAATTCAGAGAGAACACTAGCATCAGGTGTAGGCAATGCAACATCTGTACATAAGCAGTTTCTCATATGACCAATCAACAGGTGTAGGCAAATAGTGAAACTAGATGAGTATCAGATAATGAACTCATGCTACGGTCAAATAGTGAAACTAGATGAGTATCAGATAATGCAATATCAATAATATTAGTGTTTATATCACTTCGGTTCAAAGCACACCTTATCCTCTAAGTCCTAATTGCAGTAACAAAACAAGAAAAGCCATCCACGTGTAAAGTTGCAGCACGAGTGTTCGAGAAAATATGCAGCACTTGCATAGTTTCACTTAGGACCCAAGAGGTTAATATAACTGCCAGGTCATATCCCCGCTCCTTAAACCAGGATGCACATTTCATATTAGCTTAAATCCTAGGGCAAATATCTCCATCAAACAGAAACAAAGAACAATGATCCAAAATACAATTCTAAATGACTTATATTTTGGATACAAGGGTGCATTGACTAAATGTGCATCTAGAAAAAGTAAAATCAAATCATGTTTATAATCAAATATGCTCATATTATGTAAGTATTCATGAAAATTTGCAGCTACAATCAGCCAAACAAGCATGATATTGGACAACATTTATAAAACTCAGATTAAAAAACAGGCATGATATTGGACAACATTGTTACAGTAAGAACTTAAACAGATGGACAACTAAGCTTTACACTACAACATGTCTGAAGTAAAGGGCACTTACAATCCCCCATCATACTGAAAGGAATGAGAGTAGCTTATCTATAGTCAGATGCACAATAAAGACTTGTCAGTACTAGCAGATAAACCTTGTCAATAGCACATAACAGACAGTAGTTTATCTGTACAGAGGGATCTGAATGCCTATTCAACAAACATAGATACTGAATAGTACAGGGACAGGTAGGAGATGAGAGGGGAAGGGAGCATACCTCCTAAGCCATCTCGCTTTTCAACCAAATGAATGCAACTTCTGGGTCCTCTTCATATGAGCTCAAGAAGATCTGTCTATTGTCAGGGTCCCTGAATATCTTGAATGAAGCAGCTTTTTCCTCTTTTGTTATTTCCATGGTGTTAACAACAAAGACACATTTCTTTATTAAGAAATTATTAGCCTCATTTTTCTCCTTTTCTTCAGCTAGTTGAGTCGCTTCTTCCTCAGCTTGTTTGGCCCTAAAGCCGATGTACTTCTCCATCAAACCTTCAATGTTAGTAGTTTTCTTATGCCTCTTTGACTCTCTTTCCGGTGAGCTTCGAGCATCCCTTCTTAGTGGCATCCGAGGAGGTTCTACTTCCCTTCTTAGTGGCATCTGAGGAGGTTCAACTTCCATGATTTCATCGTCTTCTTGGCCTATCCTTGTTTCTTGCAAATCTGAATTGGTTGTAGCTTCCAGGTTCTCAACATTGTACATGTTCTCCTCTTGTGTAGGTCCTATGACTTGATTGGAGGTGTAATTGTAAGTCCCTTCAACTGTTTGACCTACACAAGAAAGTTTTGTTACAAAAGATACAACTGTTTGACCTACACAAGAAAGTTTTGTTACAAAAGATAGACATCCAAACCATATAGCAAAGGATGCAATTTATGATGAGACTTACCATCATGAAGCTCATCCAAGGCCTCAAATAGTGGAAAGGACTTGCTGCAAAACTTCTTAGCCTTGGGATGGGATTCAATGATATTTTTCCAAACAGCAGGAGTTGTTGTGATCCTCCCTGCCTTTGCATCAAAATGTACTCCACTTTGTTTTGTTGCGTCCTTCATGAACTGGTAGTCCCTTTTGAGCTCCTTTCCCTTCTCTTGTATCTGTGCCTTAGTGAAACTTACATAGTCCTCCCTTAGATGAAATTCACTTACAATCTTATTCCAAGTCTATGAGGGCCACCCATTTTGACCCCTATAATCAGGCGTCTTATGTTCATGAAGAAAGTCAACTAGAGTCTTCTCCAATGCTGGATTCCAAGCCGCTCTTACTTTCTTTACACAAAACAAGGATGAAACATTAGATTTTGTTTAACAAGTCACAAAACAAGGATGAAACATCAGATTTTGTTTAAAAATCATTTGTGCAGCTTACCTTTTGGAGAACCTCCAGGTCTTTTTGGTTTTGGGGACGGCTTCTTTTGTGCACCTTTTGATAAAAGTTACTTTGGAGAGCCTCTTCCAATCATGGTAACTTAACATAAAAAACAAAGCAGATTTAACTTACAGCCCACAAAAACATTCATAGTAGTATATTTAACTTACAACCCACAAACACATTCATAGTATATTTAACTTATAGCCCAAAAACATTCATAATTTAGTACAACAAAAAAATTCATAATTTATTACAATAAAGCAGATCTAATTATTACAGCCCAAACACATTCATAATTTAATTTCTATTCTGCCGGAAATCATTCCACATTTGTTGTGCTATCACATCTCTTAAATTACTTCCTTGGTCGGTGCCCTGATCATTGTCTTCATCACCATCTGGCAGGTTGACAAAATTTTCTGGAGGAATATTATCTGGTTTGATTATCCAACCATTTCTCATCGCCCTTAAGTGATCGGATAATGTTATGCGGAATAGCAGCGGCCACTAGTATCTTAACTTGGTTTTTTATCTTGTGAAACGTGCCCACTTTGATGATGGGCAAACGCTTCTTTAAAACACTTAAAGTTCTTTCAACATGATTTCTCAATACGGCATGTCGATGGTTAAACAACTCTTTGTAATTCTGGGGTCTACGGTGACCACGCCCATACTCCTTTAGATGATATCTAACTCCAAGATATGGTGCTAGGAAAGAAGGGGTGTTGGCATAGCCACCATCAACCAAGTAGACAAGATGGTGGAGGCTCGTCCTCTCCGAGGCAAGGTGGTGCAGGGATAATCTGCAGCCAATATTCAAATGTCCTTAGCCAATTTTACGGATCATAATAAACAGTTCAGATAAACAGTACACACACAATACTATATAGGTACAGATAAACAATACACACACAATACTATATAGGTACAGATAAACAGTACACACATCAATTAAGGAATGTGCATATAAAAAATAGGAGACATGAAAGCAATTCATCCAGCCTGTTATTTATCATGCACAGGCTATACATGTAGAAATAGTTTGACATTGGCATATCGTAAAAATTATTCATAGCAGGAATGTACAGGGTTTCAGGTAGACAAAAAGGTTGGCATTTGAACTGCAGAAGTTCATGTTCATCTTGGCATTGCCGGTCAATGAAACCGAAACTACATCATAATAATAGGTGTAGGTGGGATGCACATATCAGATTAACAGATGCACACCAAAGCGTGCGAAATTGATCACGGTTGATACAGATACATTCTTTCAGCCCGAACTACTGAACTTTTCTTCAGTTTTGGTGAACACATGCATGATACAGATACAGGTGACAAAAGAGTTTATCTCTATATCAGGTTGCAGAATGATAAGGTTCCAAAAGCAACCCAACATCCACAATGGTTTCATACCCACAAGGATTGCACTCAGTATATGCATCTTAATTGAAGAAGAAACATATAAAATTCAACCTTGCACACTGCCAACACAGGCTAACACCAAAGAAATTAAGCAAAATGACAGGTTTGGTAGCAGCACATAAAACTTTTTTTAATTTTATTTTCCCTGCAGCGTAGCAGCCAAAAGTACACGGTAAATGCACTCAAATGGCATGCCACATAACAAACAGTCAGCCAAATCCCAAACAGGTGCAGCGGTAGTAACAACATTCAATATGTGTACGTATTGCATTTCTGCTGCGTATGCGTCTGTCTCTCCCTAGTCCCTACCTCACTCTTGCTTGCTTCTCTAGTTTGTTCGAGCCGTGGAGGTCTGTTTTCTGGTCACTTCTGGGAGTTCATGTTGTACTGAACAAATTTGGGACTTGTTTGACAGTTCAAGATTCACATTTTTTTTCTTATGCATCTAGACATATAATTGTGTCCATATACATAATAACAATTATGATATTAGATTTGTCAAAATGATATACAATATCAAAGTATTCCTCTCTATTCCCTCGAAACATATACGCAACTGTACCAAAAGGGAGACAGCATTTTGGAGGATTTCAAAAGCCACATCAGACAAGCTCGTGTGGTGAATTTCATGACTCTCCACGGTGCCAAACGGTGATTCGCGAGTGGTGCAAGAGATAAGTTCGGCTGGCCATTTGCAGCTGCAGCTGCCACAGAAGCAGCCAAGCCAGTTTGGGGTCAAGCCCCTGCAGTAAACACTCAGAGCATTGGCTACAAATTCTGTTGCTTTGCAGCTGATACCAGGCCTAACAGTCTCGAAAAGTGTTATGACGCCAGGTCAACACTAGACAGCATAGCATCTGTTGCCTATAAAAAAACCGCAGATTTTACTGAACTGTTGGGAACATTTTTCCTTCTCCAAATAACAGTTGGAGAAATTTTTTTTAAAAAAATCCCACTGCTATGTCGGAAATATCTACAGGTCTTGAATTGGAAGAGACAGAGACGAATCATGGAAAACGAGAATCTTGAATTCGTTCGCACGGGATGCGCATTTGTATGTAGACATGTGTTGGGGAATTCAGGAAAACCCGTCACCCTCGAAACGTTAAGTTTGACAAAGTTCTTGAGACATGTTTTTCAGGGGTAGGAAACTCACGATTTTCGGAAGCCTAGAACCTGTGAAGCCTCGAATTCGCGAATGTGTGAAGTTCGGGAATCTTGATTCGGTGAAGTAATGGGGTCACGGACATGCGGAGGCCTGGAACCTCGAGCTAGCGGTGGCGCGAACTTCGGAGGACGGCCGATTCGGGAATCTGTCGAGAACCCAGTTCGGAAGTCACGCGCGAAGACATGCATGAACCGATGAAGGAGCGAAGGCCAATTCGGGAATCTGTCAAGGACCCAGTTCGGGAGTTACGCGTGAAGACATTCACGAACCTGCGGAGGAGCAAAGTCAAAGTTGTTGTCCCAAAAAGTCCGGGTTTAGAGTGTGAACTAGTGGCAGATTTGTAAATATGTTAGACGAAAAAGACATTCTTGTATGCGTTCACACTAGGAATATTCTCTGAGGCCGAGGGTGTTTTCGGTATGTAAAAGTCCCTTCATCTCCCTATAAAAGGGGGCGCGAGGGCACGTGTAAACGGATTCAGACTTTTTGGAACTTGTGCAATTAGCTGAGGGGATTACAGTCTCTCCGCATTCTAACTGTGTGCTCGAACGTGCTAAGAACTCTCTCTCTCACACGTGTTCGGGGATCCATCCGAATTTTTCGGGTAACCCCCCAACATTGGCGCCCACCGTGTCTCAGCCGAAAAGAAACTCACGATGCCACCTCAGAAGAAATCCAAGAAGAACGTTCCAGCAGAGGCAAATCGAGACAATCACCATCCTACCCAAGGGAATGAAACCTCATTCGTTCCCGAATCTTCCAACACAACGGACCAAGAACGGAGAGCAAAGCTTGAAGCTCTCATGAAGGCAAGAGCGAGAAAAAATAGCTCACACCCAAGAACAACTCGCCGAACGAACAAGAGTTTGAGAATGTGGATGATGATGACAACACCATAGATAGGGAGCTAGAAATAGTTCAGCAAAAGATACAGCAGCTACAGAAAGACAAAGAAAAGTTCGCATCTCAATTGCAGGCGAAGAGAAAAATCTCTGAAAAGCTAGAGCAGCTAAACAAAGCAAAAGAGCAGATCGAAGCAATACAGAAAGAAATTGATGAAATGAAAGAACTTGAGAACGGTTCCCCGTGGCGGGAGTCACCGCGACAGAACTCGGGCCGCAAGAGAACCCCCGAAAGAAAACTTCTTCGCGGGAAATGGAGTCTCACACTTCGTGGACTCGAATCGCCGCCGTCTATTGGGCCGCAAACGGCACCTTGGCCGCCGAAGTTCAAGCCTGTCTCTCTCCCCAAATACAACGGCTTCGGAAACTCCAGGCAGTTCCTCATGAGATATGAATCAGCTGTGAATTCGGCAGGAGGGGACGATGTCGCATTGGCCAAATCCTTCATCATCGCTTGCGAAGGAACAAGATCGAATTGGTATTCCCGTCGCCTCCACATTCGGTCTACAGCTGGGTAGACCTCAAGACAAAGTTCGAGCAAGCGTTTCATATGTTCCACGACACAACGGCGGAAGCATCGGATTTGTATAACCGCAAGAAAAAAGACGAGAGAGACAACTGCGCGGAACTTCATGAGAAGGTTCATGCAACAAAGGTCTCACATCCCCGAAGCCGATGACAAAACAACGATCAACACACCGATCAAAGGTCTCACTCCGGGGCCAACGACTTCGCATCTCACGAGAAAGAAACCCAAGACAGTCGAAGAACTCTTTCGCGAATTGGAAGAGTACATTTTGTCAGATGATGACCATCGCAAAAGAGTGGCCGAGCGAAACGAGGCAAGACAGGGCAACAGAGAGATGACATGGAGGACACCACCCCAACATCCACGAAATGTCAACAACGTCGGAAATTCGCAACTTCGAACAAGGCAACAAAGCCAAGCACCGGGGGAGGGTTCAATCCCGGAGGAAGGGGGAGAGGCAGAGGGACCCCCAAGCACTCACGAACCACAACCCAAAAAATCCTTACTTCTATTGCCGGTATCATGGGAGAGGCCATAGCACCGAAGGGTGCCCGTAAACGAAAAAGAACATGGCAAGAATTCAGCAAGAGAAAGCACTAATGAGCATCGCATCATCAATGCCAAGCCGCTTCGCCCGACCGGCGGCCCGCAATTCGCGAACCCACAATCAAGTTCCGTCCCGCTTCGGCCAATTCCCACAACCACAATCAACGTGGCAGCCGTCGCAGCAGCTTTTCCCTCGCTCACAAGCGATCCAGGCAATCCAGCAACCGCAACCCATTCGGGAAATCCCGCCACCACCTCCAGAAAGTTCGTCAAGACCTCAGTCAAGTTCGGGACCTCGAACTCCAAAGCACCGCCATCGTTCGGGACTATCATGCCAATCACGGGGCGGGTCGGCCATGGAATTCGAGACCAAGAAGCAAAGAAACAATTACTTCGGTCCGTGAACACTATCGTCAATGACGGCCCACCACGCACGGCCGAGTGGGCAAAGGTGCCAATCACCTTCACGAGAAGAAGATTTCGAGCCGAAATCCGCGATTCACAATGACGCCATGGTCATTGAGGTGAACACACCTTGGATGGGTCATAGGAAAAGTACTAGTTGACAATGGGAGCTCGGCGGATATCCCGTTCCCGAAGACTTTCGAAAAGATGAATCCGAGCCGAGCACATGTTGGTTCCCCCGCAGTACCCGTTGCAAGGGTTCGGAGGAAAGCCAATCAAGCCGGTTGGAAAAATTTTGCTCTCGGTTTCCTTCGGAGATCTCGAGAATGCCAGAACGGAGAGTCTCACTTTCGATGTAGTTGACATTTACCACCCATACCTCGCAATTTTCGGCAGAGGTTTCATGAACAAGTTTGATGCTGTCATAAGGCAGCAGTTCTTATGCATGAAGATGCCGGCCCCCAAAGGGGTCATCACAGTGTTCGGCAATCAACAAGAGGCCGAAACATAGAAAAAGGCCACACGTCCGCCAAAGGAACGTGTACCACCGAAAGCACGACGAGAAGAAGGAAACCTACGAAGAGCCTAAGCGGGACAATGAAAAAATGAGATAGCCGCAGAGGGTGAAACAAAGAAAGTGTATCCGGATGACATGCCCGATAGAGCGGTCATAATAGGGGCCAACCTCAACGAGAAGAGGACAAGGACCTTGTACGATTTACGAACGAAAACAAGGATGTTTTCGCATGGTCGCCTAAGGACCCGCATGGTGTTGACAGGGATATCATCGAACATGCCCCGGAAACGAGACGAAAAAATACCACCTAAGAAGCAAAAAATTCGGAAAATGTCCGAGGAAAAGGTGAAAGCAATCGAAGCGGTAGTTCGAGATTACGGGATGCACAGTAATCGGAGAAGTCAAGTACCCGGTCCGGCTAGCCAACACCGTGCCGCTCAAGAAAAAAATGGAAAGTGGAGAATGTGTGTGGACTTCACCGATTTGAACAAGGCGTGCAAGAAAGATGATTTTCCCTTGGAGAGGGTAGACAAAATCGTGAATGATGCAGCCAATAGTGAGATGCTCTCGCTCCCGGACATGTTCTCTCGGGTATCATCGGATCGGGGTTCGTAAAGAGGATGAGGAGAAGACAAGTTTCATCACTCCCTTCGAACATTTTGCTTCGTAAGAATGCCGGAGGGGCTAAAGAACGCGGGATGTACATTTTCAAGAATGATAGCAATAGTACTACACCAAAGATATTCGGAAAAACATCTTGGCATATGTGGACGACATAGTTGTCAAAAGCGTTCGGAGGAAAGACCACATCGGTGACTCGGCGGAAACATTTGCGAACATGAGGGCAAATGCGAATCCGAAGCCGAATCCGGAGAAATGTGTATTCGCATTCACAAGGGGAAAGTTCTTGGATGCCTAGTATCAACAAAAGGCATAGAAGCAAATCCCGACAAAATCAAGGCTCTAGTGGAAATGCAAGATCCAGCTTTCGGTGAAAGGTGTGCGAACCGACAGGGAGAGTAGCTGCCCTTAACAGATTCATTCCCAGAGCCGCATAAAGAAGCTTACCGTTCTTCCAAGTTCTCGAAGTGCTAAGAACTTCCAAAGGGTCCGAACCTCGAAGCGAGCCTTCCAAGAATTGAAGGATTACTTGTCCACCATGACCAAACTTTGTCCTCCCGAACCTAAATCGCCACTTCGCTATATGTGTCCGCATCAAATTCGGCGAAAGCGCGATGCTAGTGCAAGAAAAAGAGGAAGAAGGAAAGCTCGGACAAATTCCCGTACACTTTGCTTCTGAAGCATTGTCTGGTTCCAAGATCTTCTATTCCGAGCCGGAAAAAATCGCATATGCGGTCATCATGGCAGCAAGGAAGCTAAGGCATTACTTCGAGGGTCACGGAATAAGAGTCATCACCAACCACCCACCGAATGACTTGTTCGCAAATAGAGAGGCATCCACCCAAATCATCAAGTGGGGCGCCGAGCTTTCGAGTATGTGGTAGACTTCGAGAGAAGAAGTGCAATAAAATTGCAAGTTCCGGCATTTTGTGTTGGACCGGACTTCACCTACTCGAACCTCGAGGAAGATGCACCCGAGCCTTAGATAGTACAAAGGTGGACGGGGCTCGGTGTTACAAGGGGGTTGGAATTTCGGCCGTTGTGACGTCCCCGACGGCGTGGTCATAAGATACGCAGCTCGGCTCGTATTCGCGAACAATGAGCATTCCACGAACAACACAACGGAATACGAAGCTCTTCCGTTGGCATTAAGGAAAATGAGAGCCTTGGGGCGGTAGACCTTCATAATCGTAACGGACTCGAAAGTGATCCAAGAATATATCGAGAAAGAAAGCGAGGCAAGGAATCCCGTTCTCATGAAATATCTAGAAAAAGTCGAGAAATGGAAAAACACTTCAAAGGATACTCAGTCCGAAGATATCCCAAGGGATGACAACAATGAGGCAGACAACCGGCGAAAGCAAAGAACTAGAAATCAAGAGCTACCCCCGCATGTGTTCTTCGAAATCATCGTGGAACCGTCCATCAAGGATTCGAGAGCCAAATCGTGAATATAGTAGAAACTCCCCGATTGGAGAGCGGAAATCATGGCTTACCCGAGAGGACACTACGAACCACAAAGCGAGTTAGAGGAGAAAAGACCGAAGCAAAGGGTTCGGGGATACACAGTAGTGAGTGGAGAACTATACGAGTCGAGAGTCACCGAACCTTGGCCGCGGCGTATCACCTCCGAAAAAGGTCAAGAACTCCTAAAGGAAATCCACGACGGATTCCGCGAGCGCATATAGGCACTAGGGCTTTGGCCGGGAAGGCGATAAAGCAGGGATTCTATTGGCCTACCATAAACATTGATGCCAAGGCATTAGTTCGGCGAAGGTGAAGCATGCCGTAAAACGGCAAATCAACGACCGCCTTCAATGCCGCTCACATGATTCCACCGACTTGGCCTCTCGCAAAGGTGGGGAATGGATCTAGTGGGCCCGTTGCCAACAACTCGGGCAACCGCCGATTCGCGAG
Source organism: Cenchrus americanus (assembly GCA_947561735.1). NCBI lineage: Eukaryota > Viridiplantae > Streptophyta > Magnoliopsida > Poales > Poaceae > Cenchrus > Cenchrus americanus. The sequence goes on along the minus strand of OX387239.1, from coordinate 250,446,564 downwards.
TACCGTGGCGCCGATTATTTCACAAAGTGGGTAGAGGCAAAACCACTTGCAAACATCAAAGCAACAACAATTCGAAATTCTTTTGGCAGAGCATAGTATGCAGTTCGGGTTCCTAGAGAACTAATCGTTGACAATGGCAAACGCCTCGATCGCTACACCTTCAAAGAATATTGCAAAACCTTGGGCACTCGTGCGAAATTTTCGTCGGTGTATCACCCACAATCCTAATGGGGCGCTTGAAAGAGCCAATGGCCCGATTTTTTCGGGAATCAAGAAATGCTTGTTCGACCGTAAAAAGAGAAAGTGGGTGGATGAGCTTCCGAAGGTGATATGGTCCACAACACCACATTATCAAGAGCAACAGTTTTACGCCTTTTCGCCTACTTTTCGGGATCGAGGCTATGAAGCCGAAGAAATCAAGAATCAAAGCATGAGAGTCTTGAAAGGAAAAGAGATAGAGGAAATTGATAAGAAGGTGGAAAAGGACATGATCGAGCCGACAATCCTTGAAGCCGCAGTAAACATTGAGAAATACCAAAGAGAAACAAGGGCATGGAGAGACAAGAAGGTGGTCCGAAAGGACATCAAAACTGGTGATCTTGTGTTGAAAAGGAAGAAAAATTGGGAGAACCCAGGAAAACTTCATGAGTCATGGGAAGGGCCTTACATCGCCAGGGAAACAGATATGCCAGGGGCTTTTCGCTTGATGGAGCAAACTGGCGAAGAGTTGCCGTATTCGTGGAATGCTGACAGTCTAAAAAGGTATTATCCATGAAAACCCTAGTTGTAGCTAAATGTAACATATAGTAGTTTTTCGATTTTCGTAAGTTTGTACTCTAGAAAACTAAAAAATCCGAATCACGTGTCTATAAGTGATTTCGGGAGAAAAAATTAGTTTTACTTTTTCTAGTCGCATTAGAATAAGAAGGACCGTACTCTTTTCCTTGCAAAGGGGGCTCTAAATCAAGAGGCAAGGTTTTTAACGAGGCGGATCCTATGTAAATACTCTTTGTGATATATATATATGAAAAGAGTCTTCCCCCAAATCGCGTATCTCGAGAATTCCATCGTGAAAAAAGAAAAAAGTTCGTGAGAAAGGCTTTGTGATAGCCAGAATTCCATCGTGAAAAAAGTAAAAAGTTCGTGAGAAAGGCTTTGTGATAGCCAGAATTCCATCGTGAAAAAAGAAAAAAAATTCGTGAGAAAGGCTTCGTGATAGCCGAATTCCATCGTGAAAAAAGAAAAAAGTCCGTGAGAAAGGCTTCGTGATAGCCGTAATTCCATCGTGAAAAAAGAAAAAGTTCGTGAGAAAGGCTTCGTGATAGCCGAATTCCATCGTGAAAAAAGAGGCCTGAGACAACAATAAGTTGTGGCCTAGAAAATCCCATCCATCAAGGGATTCCCACCGAAAGAGGCCTGAGACAACAACAAGTTGTGGCCTAGAAAATCCCATCCATTAAGGGAATCCCACCCAAATAGGCCCGAAACAGCAGTGAGCTGTGGCCTAGAAAATCCCATCCATTAAGGGATTCCCACCCAAAAAGGCCCGGACAAAGCAGTGAGCTGTGGCCTAGAAAATCCCATCCACGAGGGGATTTCCACCGAAAAAGTCTCAGGATGATTTCGAGAAAGTGAATGTGAAGGGGGTTGCCTTCGCATTTTTAGCGTAAATTGCCGAAAAGTTTTTCGTGATAACAACGTTGTGAGAAAGGGGCAAGGGGCTCGTGCGAAAAATCGTAGAAAGTCTTGGTTGAAGCAACCGAGGGTTGCGCATCAACCGGGGCAATTTCGCCAGCTTGGATCAAGTCCACAAAATTCAAAAACAAATTTTGTCGACTTGCGCGACGGCGGTTCAAATTTTCAAAAACTAACGAAGATTTCTCCTAAAGGTGTACTCGATCGAAATATGCGAACCGTAAGCTTTGTCAACATGCCTTCAAGTTTTCATGCAAAACGGCAAGGTTGGGGAGGGTGACGTTTTTTCAAGAAAAAAAAAACGTATTCGTTGCCTTACTTGCATAAAAACTTCCGAATAATACACAACGATTACAGCGCCAAAGCAAAATTTAGAATGAAAGCTCTACAATATGTCCCGGTTTACAAACATTGTTTTCGGCCATATCACTAGCATAAGCGAAGTCGACGCGCCCGCTAAGGGGCTAAGGGGTTCCGTCTTCGGAATTTTCGCGAGCGCGAAGTAGAGGATGCGATCGTCCCTTCTTACGAAACAAGAAAAATGAAGAGAGATCAAAACAACCCATAGAAAATTTAAGTGAGCCCTCAAGCCAAAAATCGGAGAAGTCTTGTTCGGGATGTGCCCGCTTGAACACGCGCCACGCTTCGCCACTAACAAACATCCTATCTCGATGAATTCGTAGCGGCAACACATCCCCGCGCAGCCCGGCTTGCGGGACCCGCGTAGGTTAAAGTATACAAAATATTTGTTCGTATAAACTAAATGAATCTACACAAATGTACAAAAACCCTTGAGTACGTGCAAGGTTCGGACATAGCATCTAATTTGTGACATCCACCTTCGGGAGAACTCGTCATCGCGCCCCGATGCTTGCCCGTCGTTGCGTTCTCATCATTGCTACCGCCGGCCGTCGGGGACAGCCCCCGGGGTCCCCTTAAACAACCGGGGGGAAACCCCACTTAAAACCCGCAAAAAGCCGAGGCCAAACACGTCCCGCTTAAACACACGGGGCATGGCCCACGCCACGGTGGCCCCGACGGCCCACCAAGGCGGCCCACTAAAAGATCCCCTCGAGGTGCTCCGCCCCCCGCTCGAGGGCACACACCTCCCTCGAGCGGGCTCCGCCCCGCCTTGAGGGTGTGCGCCTACCTCCGAGCCGGCTCCGCCCTCGCTCGAGGGTTCACATCTCCCCCGAGCGGGCTCCGCCTCGCTCGAGGGCGCCCGCACGTGCAGGCCCATTCCCGTACGCGGCACGGCATTTAATGCTCGACAACGGCGGGGGCGGTGCCATCATGCGCCCCGGGACTCACGCCCCCCCCGGCCCCGTTGCACCAACTCCCTAGGAGGGAACCCATCCCCGCCACCGTGGGGGACCGTGCGACGTGGCCGGTGCCGCCCCGTGACGCCGCGCCGCCTACTCCTATACGCGCTAACGCGCCGAGCCCTCGAAGGGGGACCGGCCGCACCCTCGATTTGCTTTCCCGTGACTTTGCGGGGTTAGGTCGAGATGTTGGGCCGGCGGGGCGCCATCCCCGCCACCGGCACCGGCAGGGCGGCCGCCCCCGCGCGTACAACCCCACGCCGGCACCGTGGTAAATGCCTCCGACGCCGTGAAGCATGCGGGAACGGGACGCCGCCATGCCTCGCCACCGTATCCCGTACGGAACGACGTCGCAACCCCCTCGAGCCCGCCCCCGGGGACATCACGGCTATCCACCGCACCCCTACCCTCGAAGCTACCACCGTTGGGGTACAAGATACGCCATGATGGCCGCATCGCGGCAAGGACCGTCGAGGCGGCCGCCTACTCTACGGCGCGGCGCACCACACTTCCCCATGTAGCTGAATAGTGCGGCATGCATGTAATTCGCTCTCTCCTTGGCCTATAAAAGGAAGGCGAACTCCCCCGCCGCAGGGGACGAGAGGGAGAACAACGAGAGACAACAACGAGACAACACACGACACACCACACACTTGCTTTCCAATTCTCCCACAACATCTTCAGCCACTTCACCGTGGACTTGGAGGCCGCGGTTCCTCTCCCGTCTTGTTTGTAGCAGCCCCACTACAGTGCACCCCCGGCCGAGCAATATAGTGCCTCGAGCACACCACCGCCGGACGTACGGCCCTCGACCGTAACCAGATAAAACTCGTCTCCGATTGCTTGGCATCAACCATTGAGGGATAGACCTTGGCGCTCATTACCGGTTAGTGTCGGGACCACTCTCCGCACCGACGGTTGGCGCCCACCGTGGGGCAAGCGAGCGCCTAGGGTCGATCCACCGTCAACTCCCTCAATGGTGATCCGCACCGAGTACCGCGGTACGCGCTACTCCACGGGCAGCTCGGACCCCCTCCCCGTCGGGTTTGAAATCCGGCTCGGGAGCCCGAACTTTCGTGCCACGGGAAAGGCTACCTAATGCACCTCACCAACCGTGAGAAGCTCCGTGCGCGGCGCCAAGCCGGGTCCGTCCCGCCGCCGCAAGCACACGCCATCGCAACGCGACGCCCGCCGCACGGACGCCGCAGTCCGTCGCCGCGCGCGGCGTCGCCGCCGGCTGCGGTCGGCCGGCCACGCCGGCGCGGTCGGGCGAGTGCCGGCAAGCCGAACGCGCCGCCTCTCAACGAGGCGCGCCCGTCGGCACAACGACCACCGCCCCGGCGGGGAGCGCACGGTCTCCCCGGCCACGCTTCCCCATCGGTCCGCGCGGCGCTACGACGCCTACAACGCCAATGTCAACACCACAATGCGCAGGGTTCCCCCCGGACGCCACGTCTTCGTCGCCGGGGACCCCGCCGCCTCCGCCGCCGACGAGTCGTCCCTAGGCTCCCTCGACGCATTGCCACCCGCCAACCCGCACGGCACGCGGAGTGGGGACTTTTCCCGGCGTGCCGGACCCAGCAATGTTCGGGCGTTTTCTCGACGCCACGGACTCATCGGTTCGGTTGCTCCGATGACTCCAAAGACGGGGAGCTACGACCCCGCGCGGAATGCCGCGTCGTCATCGCCAATGACCCAACAAACGCCACCGATGCGCGGGCGTCGGCGGCGGCGACGGGGAGGTTACGCCCGCCCCGGGGATCGCTCCGCGCCCGGGCCGGCAGGACCGAGCACCCCCGCCGGGGCCGACATCGACGTGCGCCGTGCCCAAGCTCGCGAACTCGAAGCCAGCCGGCGGAGGAGTATCGGACGGCGGGCCGCTCCGCGCCTCCATGGCGGGGAAGCCTCCGCGCATGGCGAACGCGTGCGGGAGCCGGGCATACAGTCCGCGACGCATCAACGCCGACTTCAACGTCGACAACCCGGACACGCCTCCGCGGGCGAGCCAGAAGCTTATCGCTGCCGCAACGCTGCTGCGGGCCATGCCGGCCCCCTCGACGCCTGAGGCGCGAAACCTGCACCGTGAGGTGCAGGCACTCATCGAGCAGGCGGCCGTCCAACAGGCCGAGAGCTCGGCGTCACGCATCCGCCAACAGGGGGACGCACGAGGCGACGGGGCCGCGCAGGGGGGCGAACCCTCGGTCCATGCAAGTGGAGCAGCGGAGCAACCCGCCAACCCGGGACGCACACCGCCAAAGAGCGGCTCCTCGACACGCGCAGGCGCGCGGTACGGCGACGCCCGTAACGTCATCAATGTTCGGCGGACGAGCAAGGCGGATGCGCGAGCGGCGGCAGGCTACCACCCTCGGCGGGGTGGACGCTACAACAGCCGATGAAGACCGCTCTCCGACGCCGGAGCCCCCCGGGACCCGTGTGTTCGGCCCGGGAGATCCGCGTGGCGGCCTTCCCCCAGCGCTTCCGCCAGCCCACGACCATCGTCAAGTATAACGGGGAAACGGATCCCCGCGTATGGCTTAACGATTACCGCCTAGCGTGCCACCGGGCGGAGCCACCGCCGACGAGGTCATCATCCGCAACCTCCCCCCGCACCTCGGCGATTCACCCCGACGTGGCTCGAGCATCCGCCGCCGCACCGCATCCATAACCGGGATGATTTGGTCCGCACGTTCGTGGGCAACTTCCGTGGCACGTACGTGTGCCCCGGGGAATTCCCCGGGACCCGTGCTCCCGCACCCGTGAAGCCCGGCGAGTCGCTCCGGACTTCATACGGCGCTTCTCCAAGCGCCGCACGGAGCTCCCAAATGTGGCGCAATCCGAGATTGTGCACGCCTTACTCGAGGGCACCACGTGCCGGGATCTCGTGCGAGAGCCGGGGGCACACCCCGCCCGCTGCGACTCAAACGAGCCGTTCGACATCGCCACCCGCCCTCGCCTCGGAGAAGAGGCCGTGGGGGCGATCTTCGACGCGCAAGAAGGGCAAGCGCTCGGACGACGCGCCCGCGAGGGTAGCAAGTTCGTGGAGCCCCACCGAAGGACAAGCGGGGCAAGAAAGGGAAGAAGCCGCGCCGCGAGGCGCGCGAGCAGGGACGCGATGGCGATGACGCCGAGGCCCTTGCCGTTGACCCGCCGACGAGGGCCCTCGACCGCCCCCTCGAGGTCCGGGGTGTTCGATGACATGCCGAAAAAGCCATGTCCATACCACAAGACCCCGCTGAACCACACCCTCAAGCAATGCGACATGCTCAAGAAGTTCTCACGGTCGCGCCGCCGCAAAGGACGCGGAGGCCAAGAAGGACGGAGGAGATGGCGACGCCGGCGGCTTCCCCGCCGTAAAGAACGTGTTCCTCATCTTCGGGGACCGACCGTCGACATGTCGAGCCGCCGCCGCAAGCGAGAACGGCACGAGGTCCTCGCCGCGGAGAGGGCGCCTCCCTCCTTCCTTGACCGGTCGGAGGATGCCATCACCTTCGCCGCGAAGACCACCCGAACCGCATCCCCAACCCGGCCGCACCCACCGGTGGTCGACCCGGTCATTGGGAACGCGCGGTTCTCAAAGGTCCCGATGGACGGAGGCGGCAGCCCTCAACATCCTCTACGCGCACACGCTACGCCCCGCCGGGGATCGGGTTGGACCGAGCTGCGGCCCGGCACGACGCCGTTCCATGGCGTCACGCCGGTGCAAGCGCGTCCAACCCCTCGGGCGCATCGACCCGCCGGTTTGGTTCAGCACTCCAAGCAATTTCCGCAAGGAAACGCTCACCTTCGAGGTGGTGGGGTTCCGGGGCGCCTATCACGCCATACTTGAGCGGCCCCGCTACGCCAAGTTCATGGCCGTCCCCAACTACACCTACCTCAAAATGAAGATGCCGCACCAAACGGTGTCATCACCGTGGGCTCGTCCATCGAGCACGCGTTCGACCGCGACGTCGAATGCGTGGAGCACACAGAAGCACTAGCGCTGAACGAAGCGCTGGTGACCACCTTGGAGAAGATGGTCAACGAAGACCTCGACTCCACCGCCAAGCATGCCGGCAGCTTCGAGGCCACGGAGCAGACCAAGGAGGTGCCCCTCGACCCTGCTGCCCCCGAGGGCAAGGCGTTGAGGGTCAGCTCCACCCTCGACCCGAAATAGGAAGTGGTGCTCGTCGACTTCCTCCGTGCCAACGCCGACATCTTCGCGTGGAGCCCCTCGGATATGCCGTGCATCCCGAGGGAGGTCGCCGAGCACTCTCTTGACGTCCCGCCTCATTCCCGCGCCGTGCGGCGCGGCTCCGCCGCTTCGACGAGGAGCGGCGGCGGGCGATCGGAGCGGAGCCGCGGAAGCTTCTCGAGGCCGGGTTCATCAAGGAAGTGTTCCACCCTACGTGGCTAGCGAATCCCCGTACTAGTGAAGAAAAGAACGAGAAATGGCGGATGTGTATAGACTACACTAGTCTTAATAAAGCATTCCTAAAGTTCCCTTTCCTTTGCCACGCATCGATCAAATTGTTGATTCAACGGCGGTGTGAGCTGCTTTGCTTCCTTGATGCCTACTCCGGGTATCACCAAATAAAGATGAAGGAGTCCGACCAGCTCGCGACTTCATTCATCACGCCGTTCGGGATGTTTTGCTACGTCACGATGTCGTTCGGCCTCCGGAATGCGGGTGCAACGTATTAACGCTGCATGCAACACATTTTCGGAGATCACACTGGGCGAAAGTTTGAGGCGTACGTAGACGACATCGTCGTAAAAACCAGGAAGGCGGACGACCTGGTTGGCGACCTCAACATCGCGTTCGGCTGCCTACGGGCCAACAGGGTAAAATTAAAACCCGAAAAATGTGTCTTTGGTGTGGCGTGGAGCATGCTCCTAGGATACATAGTCTCTCGCCTAGGCATCGATGCCAACCCCCGAGAAGGTTGCGGCCCTCGAGCGAATGGGTCCAATTCGGGACCTCAAAGGGGTACAAAAGGTGCCGGGGTGCCTTGCCGCCTTGAGCCGCTTCATCTCGCGGCTCGGCGAAAAGGCTTGCCCCTCTATCGCCTCCTCAAAAAGCACGAGCGCTTCTCCCGGACCGTCGAGGCCCAAGACGCGCTTGACAAGCTTAAGGCATCCTTGACCCACGCCCCGATTCTCACACCGCCGTGGGACGGCGAACCTCTGCGTGTACCGTACGTGGCCGCGACCACCCGTGGTGGTCGGTGTCGTAATCGTGGTAGAGCGCATGGAGGAAGGGCACGCCCTGCCGGTCCAACGGCCGGTGTACTACATCAGTGAAGTCTTGTCCGACACCAAGACACGCTACCCTCAAGTCCAGAAGCTGCTGTACGCGGTGGTCCTTGCACGACGCAAGCTTCGCCACTACTTCGAGTCCCACCCCGTTACGGTGGTCTCCTCCCCTTCCCGCCGGGGGAGATCATCCGCAATCCGTACGCAACGGGCGGGGATCGCCAAGTGGTCGGTGGAGCCGATGGGCGAGACGCTCGCCTACGCCCCGCGCAAGGCCATCAAGTCCCAGATCCTGGCGGATTTCGTCGCCGAGTGGACGAACACGCAACTACCGCCGCCACGGATCCAGGCGAGTGCCGCGGACTCGTATTTCGACGGCTCGGTGATGAAGACCGGGGCGGGCGCGGGCCCGCTCTTTATGTCACCCCTCGGGGAGCACATGCGGTACGCAGTACGTCTCCACTTCCCCGCGTCAAACAACATGGCTGAGTACGAGGCCCTCCTTTGCGACCTCAAGATCGCCATCGAGATAGGAGTCAAGCGCCTCGACGTGCGGGGGGATTCGCAGCTCGTGATTGACCAAGTCATGAAAAATGCGAGCTGCCATGACGACAAGATGGAAGCGTCCGCAAGGCCGTGCGAGCCCTCGAAGACAAATTCTACGGCATCGAGCTCAATCACGTGCCCCGCCGGCACAACGAGGAGGCGGACGAGCTGGCCAAGATCGCGTCCGGCGGATCACCGTCCCCCCCGAACGTTTTTGCTCGAGATATCACCCGGCCCCTCTGTCACCCTCAAGCCGCACCCCTCGAACCACGCGGAACCCTCGGGGGCTCCCTCGAATCCTGCAGGCGCGGAGCCCATGGATGAGGACCCCTCGAACGAGGCGTATGTGCTCTCCCTCCTCGAGGGGTATGGCGCCGACGAGGCCGATGTGATGGATGTTGAGCCAGCCCCCACCAGGGCGGATTGGCGCGACAAGTATGTCGCCTGGATGGCTCGAGGGGAACTCCCCTCGGACCGGGCCGAGGCCAGGCGCATCGCCCGGGATGGCCAAGTCCTTTGCCCTCATTGACGGCGAGCCGCAAGCGCGCCGCTTCCCGCATCCCCGCAGCGATGCGTGCCCATCCCCGAGGGGCGCGAGCTCCTCCGGGATATTCACACGGGGATCCGCGGCCATCACGCCGCACCCCGCACCCTCGTAGGCAATGCGTTCCGTCAAGGCTTTTGATCGGCCCACGGTCGCGGATGCCGCCGAGATCGTGCGCACCGCGAAGGGTGCCGCTTCTAGGCCCGCAAATCCAACCTTCCCCGCTCACGTCCCCGTACCATCCCCATAACATGGCCTTTCGCCGTGTGGGGTCCGGACATCGTCGGCCCCCCGCGAAATGCACCGGGGGCTTCACCCACTTGTTGGTTGCAATCGACAAATTTTCCAAGTGGGTAGAAGTACGCCCCATTACGAATCTCAGGGCAGAGCAAGCGGTGACGTTCTTCACCGACATCGTCCATCGTTTTGGAGTGCCAAACTCCATCATCACCGACAACGGGTCCCAGTTCACGGGCAGGGAAATTCCCGGAGTTCTCGCGACAAATTCCACATCCGTGTGGATTGGGCAGCTGTGGCACACCCACAGACCAACGGCCAAGTAGAGCGTGCCAATGGCATGATCCTACAAGGCCTTAAGCCCGAAATTTTCGACCGACCGAATAAGTCCGGTCGAAAATGGCTCTAGGAGTTACCGGCGGTCGTGTGGAGCCTAAGGACCACCCCAAGCGCAGCCACCGGGTTCACCCCGTTTTTTCTAGTCCATGGTGCGAGAGGTCGTCCTCCCCACGGACTTAGAGTATGGGTCACCCGGTGGTACGAGGCTACGACGAGGACGCCAACCGCCGAGCCCGCGAGGACTCACTTTGGACCGCCGGACGAAGTGCGCCTCGTAGCCTTGATGCACTCCGCAAGATACCAACGAGTCCCTCGGCGCTACCGGGCACGGAAGATACGCCGACGGGACTTCGGCCGAAGGGGATTTGGTCCTAAGGCTACGCCAAGACAACCGAGGACGCCACAAGCTATCACCTCCGTGGGAGGGACCCTACGTCGTAGTGAAGGTGCTCAAGCCCGCACGTACAAGCTAGCCAACGAGGACGGCGAAGAACTCACCAACGCTTGGAACATCCGGCAGCCTACGTCGCTTCTATCCCTAGCTAGGATTTCCAAGTCTTTTGTTGTAAATCACATGCCCAACACCCCGCTTGGTGGCAACCATGTAAACATCACTAGTTCAATGAAAAGGGCAACTCGGCTTTCCCCCCGGAAACCCAAGTTACCCTCGGGGGCTACTACGGGGGGGCATCCCCCCCCCCCCCCCAAAAAATGGTCCCATTTTTAGCAAAAAAGGAAAAGCCCACGCGCGCTAAGCATGTTTCTACTTCGGCCTCGAGCAAAATTCGAACAGGGCGCGGGCGGCCCGGCGGAAAGCACGCGCAAGTCGAGATAGCCTATGCCTCCGCGAGGATACGGCCCTTCTCTCTCCGCCTCCGACCCGGCGGGCCGCTCGCGAAAATCGAACTCCCCTAACTAGAATTTACTCGGGGAAGAAGGAGAAACAAAAAGCACAATAAAATAAAGGACATCATTTCACTTTCACAAACGTTTGAAGAAAAAGTGATCCGTTTATTTACACGGCCACATGGCCCGCACAAGTAACACATAAAAAAAAAGGGCCAAGCGCCCGGCAATCTTCGGGGGCCGGCGGAGCGGCGGCGTCGGCGGCATCCGGGAACGAGAAACTCCTCGAAGGCCTCGGCGAGCGCCCGGCGGCGTCGGCGGCCAACGCGTCCACACGCTCCATCGCCACCTCGTCCTCGACGCCCTCGGGGACGATGTAACCCTCCGCCACCGCCTCGAAGTTGATCTCGTAATGAGATCGCACCACCCCCGAGGGCCTTCTCGGACGCCGAGGTGCGGCGCCGGTGCATGCGCACGGTGACGTGCCCGCCAAGGGCGCGCGGCGGCCGGCCGGCCGAGCTCCCCGCCCCCGCGCCTCGCCCTCCTCCACGGCCGCCCGGCAGTCTCGAGGGCCGCGGAGCGCAACTCCGGCGGCTCCCGCTCGGAGGAGTTGTAGGAGGTCCGCGCCGCCTCGGCCCCGCTCGGCCGCGTGCCCCGCCGCGGTACGCAAGCCCGAAGTTGCCAAGCAAGAGGGGGATCGAAAAGGGGGCGAACCCTCTAAGGGAAATCAAGAAAACAAGAGACAAATAGCGACTTACCCTCGACCTCGCTTCTTCTCCACCTCGAGGGCGCGGCGCTCGGCCTCAACCGCCTACCGAAGGTCGCCGAGGGTCTCGCTCGCTCCCGGAGGGCCGCCCCCCGGCTCGCGCTCATGATGCCGAGCACCACCGGCTCGCCCCTCGAGCTTCGAGAACTCGCCGTTCCGCCCCTCCGGCCGACACGCGCCGCCTCGCGAGCGACGCGCTCCTCGCTCGAGCGCCGACCGGCGTCGGCAAGGGCGCCCCCCGCTCCCCGCCGGAGCCGCCCCTCAGCCCCCTGGCGGGCGGTACGCTCCTGTAGGAGCCGGTCCTCCGCGACGGCGAGCACCGTAACCTTGGCGTCGAGGGCGGCCTTCAATTCGTCGGCCCCCTTGGCCTTCTGCTCGAGCGTGCGCGCCCTCTCCCTCGGCCCCGGCTCGCCGAGCTCGCGCCCCCGAGCAACGAATGGAGCTCCAGGTTGTCGTTGCGGACGACAACCACCTCCGTCTCCCGCCTGGCCGCCGTGGTGCGCATCCTCTCCGGGTCCACCCGCTCCGCCGCGGCGCCTCATCCCGGTCGATGAGGGCCGTGCGGACCTACTCGAGGGTGGAGGGGCGCATCGCGTCCCCGCCTTTCGCACTCCCGGAGCCGATCGCGCGAGCCACGGCCCCGTATGACGCCCAACCGTCCGAGTCCTCAAGGCGTCGGCGAGCGCGTCGAAGGTGTCGCACCGCTCCCGGAGCCGGGCGGAGCTCGGCGCTCATCCGATCGAAGGCGCCGTATTTGTCACGGCGCGGTGCTCGAGCTCCCGTCACCAACAAGCCGAGACCCGTGAAGTGTTACGCCGCAAGGATCGCACGCAAAAATGAGCAAAACAAAGAAAGCGAGACGACGCACCCCCCACCCGGAAGACGCGCCACGCGGGGGGCCGCTATGAATCCGCGCCGCCCTCGTTCAACGCTCGGTCGAGCGCGGCGCCGTGGTTGCGGAGCTCTCCCCACGCCCTCCTCGCTCCCCCGGGCGTCGGCAAAAGCCGGCGGATCGCCAACGCGCCCCTCTCCCCGGGCGGAGCGGCCGGCGCGGGAAGAAGAGGCCTCGGCACCGTGCCCTCGACCTCCCCCGCCACCATGTGGCCCTCCCGCCGCCTCATAAGAGCCCCCTCATGGGACTCGGAGGACGGCGTGGGGAAACTCACCCACCGGTCGCACCCGGCGGCGGGCGGTCGTCGTCCGGATCTCCACCACCGCCGCCGGGAGCCGCCGGCGGTGCCGCCCCTCGCGTCGCCTCCATCAACGCCTCCGCCCGCGCCTCCCGCAACCGCCGCCTCGCCGCCGCACCGCGGCCACCGCCTCCCGGCCGCGTCTCCGCAACCGCGAGCGCCCGCTCGCCCTCCTCGGCAGCGCCGCCGGCCGCGCCTCCACCACGACCGGCGCCCGCCGCTCCTCGACGGCCGCCGGCCGCGACGCGGCGGCGGCATCCACCGGCCGCGGCCTCGTGGCCTCGCCCGCGCCCCGCGAGTTCTCGCCCGCCGCGGCCGCCGCGCTCGCCCCCGCCCGCGGTGCCCTCGACGAGCGCCGCCGGGGTGGGAACGGATGCGTCCGCCCTCAACACCTTGGCCGGTGCGAGGGGAGGCACGGTCGGCACCACCCCCCGCGCAAACACGAACAAACGGTCGTGCCCTTGGTTGTCGGATACGCAACCCCGCGAAAGAGCAATCCCCTCACCTCGAAGAAGAGAAGGCGCGCTTCCTCTTCCTCGAGGTCCCGGCAGACGACGCCGGCGCGGCCGGCCGCGGTCGCCGCCGCGCCTCCGGCCCGTCTCCCCCGCCGCGCGCGCCGACGCCGCCCCGCGCGCGCGCGCGCCCGTCGCGCGCACCTCCGGCGCGCGCGCGGCGCCCTCCGCGACCCGCGCCGCTCCCGTCGTCGATTGCACCGGCGGCGGGCGCCCTCCGCACCCGCCCCCGTGCGATGCTACTCTCGCCACCGGAGCCGGCTCCGGCGGCGGGGGCGCAGCTCCCACCTATCGTGGGAGGCCCCGCCCCCGGCCTCTTCCTCCTTCTTCCTCCTCCGAGGACGAGTACTCCTCGGTCCCCCGGAGAAGAGAGCCCCCCTGCCGCTCGCGCGGCCGGTACTCCTCGTTCCTCCGTTCGCGGCGCTCGCGGTGTCGCTTCGCACGCTCCTTCTTGCGTGCCGCCCGCTCCCCGCTCCCGTTGCTGCGACGCTCGACCGAGCGCGCGAGAGCGGGGAGTGGGCGGATCAGACTTCGCGGCGCTCAGGCTCACCAGCTGCGAGCGAAACATCGAAGCGCGTCGACAACTCCGAAGTATCAGCAAAATCAAAAATGGAACCAAGAATTCTACTCACTAGCGGGCCGGTGGGGAGCATCTCGAGATCCCACAGGGACCGGTCGCTGCGCGCAGGACCGGGTGTCGACGGCGCTCGGCGCCCGTGTAGCCGCGTACTCCCGCAGAGGGGGCTCTGAAGCATCCGCGACCTCGCCAGCGCGACGGGGTTCGCCGTCTCCGTCATCTCGAAGATGCGGAGTGGCCTCTCCATCAGGGGGACGACCCGCCGGTGGTGGAGGAAGGCGAGGACGCCCCCGCGGTCGGCCCCGCGGCCCGCCGGTTCCTCGCCGCGGCCGGAAGTGAGTCCAACCGCCTCCGATGCTGGACCGGAGACACCCCGTGGCTCCGTGAGTCGGGCTTCTCCCCGGAGCACCGGACCGGTGTAGGGGGGGAGACCGTGGCTCGTCGTTGCGAAGGTAGAACCACCCCCGCTCCCGGCTCGCGTTGTTGGTCGTTATGGTGCGGGGGATGTAGTCGTCCTTGTACCGACCCCCGCAAGGCGAGCGACATGCCGCCGGCGCGCATTGCGCGGCGGGTCCTCTCGCTCCGACGTCGGCCGCGTGAACGCCTCCGCGTGGAAGAGGTGAATCCGGAGATCCCAATTCACCGGGATCCCCGGATACCCCTCGCAAACGCCCACGAACGTGGCCGCCGCGAAATTGCATTCGGCGCGAAGTTGTGCGGCCCCATGTCGTAGTGGTGGCAGCAGCGCCCGCATGAAGCGACTCGCCGGCGCCGCGAAGCCGCGCTCGTGGAAGCGGGTGAAGCTAACCACGTAGCCGCTCGGCGGGTTGGGCGCGTGGTCCCCGGCCCGGCGGCACGATCCACTCGGCCGGCCGGCCCTCCTCGTTCGCCGCCACCGACCGGCGGCCACCGGCCCTCGTTCGCAGCCGGCCGTGTCACCGTCGAGCGCTCCCACGCGTACGGGTCGAAGATAACGAGGGGCGGAAGAGGCGCCATGAGGAAAGGCAAAGGGACAGGGAACGAAGAACAGGAAGGAGGAGAAGAGCTCCAAAGGCGGAAAGGCGCTGTGGCAAGAACGGCTCGGGGGCTGGAGCGCAAGGAGCGAGAATGGCGAATGCTAAGGTAAAAACCGTCGTTTTCCCCTCTCGTCGGATTTATAAGCCACGGGCGTGCTCTCCGAGTGCGCGTCCCGGCGCATCTAACCGCAGGAGGAATCTTCTCTCGCCGAAGGGCGGGCCCCACCACGACCGCGGCGGCCACGCCACCGCCGACGGCATCATCACGACGTAGAACCGAGAGGGCCGTGGCGGGCGGTCACGTCCGCCTGCCCACGCCGCCCACTACGCGCGTGGCCGCGGTGCCTAAAAAGGCGCGCCCGCGCGCGCGAAACCGCGGCCGTGACCGCAAAGCATTAAATAGCCCTGGTCCCTTACCAAGTAAGGAAGACCCTCGAGCGGCGCGAGCCCCTGGCTCAGAAAAATTCAACCCTCAAAGGGTGCAAGCATCGGACGGTCACCTCGGGGCCCGTTTGAGGTAAAACAGGCACCACAGGTACCTTCGATGCGCTATTCTACTGATCAGCGCCTCGAGGGCTGACACGGTCAGGGACCCTCGAGGATTCGCAGATGCAAAGACGGGGCGCCTAGCCGCCACCCCCGCGCTATTTTACCGATCGGCGCCTCGAGGTCCGACGCGGTCGTGGGACCCTCGAGGACTCGCAGATGCAAAGACGGGGGCGCCTAGCCGCCACCCCCCGCACGGCCCTACTAATCGAGGGTTCGAAGCCCGACCCTCGACGGGTTCGAACAGCGCCCCGCATCACCGCAGTCGGGGACGACGAGGGCACGCGCATTCGAGCCGTTCCTCGAGCCCACCGGCTCGAGGGTGCCCCACATGTCGTGTTCGAGAGCCGGCGAGGGCGCTAGCCGGGGGATCCCACCGAGGCAGAGCTTCCGCGCCCTCGGTCCCTAGCGAACGGGACCGAGCCCCACCCCTAGCAAACCCACGCAAACGCTTTAATGGACGTGTCTCCGGACCGCGCGGCCTACCCTTATCGAACGGGGCATGGGCGTCCACTCGAACCACCCAATAACGGCTCAACGAGGAATCCGCAATCCGTGACCCGACCGATGGGGGTTGCGGAAACCTCACCCCTCCGTCCCGCGGAGGGACGGCGAGGGCGCGTTAAAAACAAGTCGTAGAGCTCTACCCGATCGCCTCGAACGGGCCCGTGCTCGGGGGCTCGACGCACGGCTACACCTCCCGGATTGCACCGACCGCGGGAAGTGCTAGCCGCGCGTGCGTCACCGCGGCCGGCCGAAACATTGCCGACGCCGGTTGAGAGATGTACCACGCCCTCTCGACCAAATCTCGCGGTAAAACCCCCCGCAGGGCTTCGGGGGCTAGACCCGCGGGTCCGCCGACGCGGCCCCACGCGAAAGCATTCGCAACCCGGGGGGGAAGGACGTCCTATCGCAGGCTCCAGCATCCGCGGGAGCCCCGGTCGGCGAACCCGCGGATGCTCGGGGGCTGCTTGTCGGGGAACAGCGCCCCGGGGGTCCCCTTAAACAACTCGGGGAAACCCCACTTAAAACCCGCACAAAGCCGAGGCCAAACACGTCCCGCTTAAACACACGGGGCATGGCCCACACCACGGTGGCCCCAACGGCCCACCAAGGCGGCCCACTCAAAGATCCCCTCGAGCGGGCCCCGCCCCCGCTCGAGGGCACACACCTCCCTCGAGCGGGCTCCGCCCGCTCGAGGGTGTACGCCTACCTCGAGCGTGCTCCGCCTCGCTCGAGGGTTCACATCGCCCCCGAGCGGGCTCCGCCTCGCTCGAGGGCGCCCGCACGCGCACGCCCATTCCCGTACGCGGCACGGGCATTTAATGCTCGACAACGGCGGGGCGGTGCCATCATGCGTCCGGGACTCACGCCCGGTCCCGTTGCACCAACTCCCTAGGAGGGAACCCATCCCCGCCACCGTGGGGGACCGTGCGACGTGGCCGGTGCCGCCCACGTGACGCCGCGCCGCCTACTCCCCGCACGCGCTAACACGCCGAGCCCTCGAAGGGGGGCCGGCCGCACCCTCGATTTGCTTTCCCGTGACTTTGCGGGGTTAGGTCGAGATGTTGGGCCGGCGGGGCGCCATCTTTGCCACCGCTAACGGCGGGCGGCCGCCCCGCGCGTACAACCCCACGCCGGCACCGTGATAACGGCTCCGCGCGCGTGAAGCATGCGGGAACGGGACGCCGCCATGCTCGCCACCGTATCCCGTACGGATCGACGTCGCAACCCCCCTCGAGCCCGCCGGGGACATCACGGCTATCCATCCGCACCCCTACCCTCGAAGCTACCACCTGTTCGGCTACAAGATACGCCATGATGGCTAGATCGCGGCAAGGACCGTCGAGGCGGACGCCTACTCCACGGCGCGGCGCACCACACTTCCCCATGTAGCCGAATAGTGCGGCATGCATGTAATTCGCTCTCTCTCCTTGGCCTATAAAAGGAAGGCGAACTCCCCGCCGCGAGGGGACGAGAGGGAGAACGATGAGAGACAACAGACGGACAACACACGACACACCACACACTTTCTTTCCAATTCTCCCACAACATCTTCGACCACTTCACCGGGGACTTGGAGGCCGCGCTTCCTCTCCCTCCTTGTTTGTAGCAGCCCCACTACGGGCACCCTCGGTGCCGAGCAATATAGTGCCTCGAGCACACCACCGCCGGACGTACGACCCTCGGCGGAACCGGATAAAACTCTGTCTCCGATTGCTTGGCATCGACCATTGAGGGATAGACCTTGGCGCTCATTACGGGTTAGTGTCGGGACCACTCTCCGCACCGACACCGCCGCCGCCCAAGCCCACTTCGCTTGAGTCACCGGAATCTTCGCCGGAAGTTGATCCTTCGGGGGATGCGGCGATGTTCTCGCGATTCTCCTCCTCGTTCGGTCACCGAGAAAGAAAGAAAAGCAAACGTGAAGGGAATTCGAGAGACCGAAACATCAATGGACGCGTACAAGTGACGAGATCGAACAAAAAACTACCTCGGCAAGTTTAGCGCGTGCAATGACTTTGACGACCTCCTTCCCGCCGGTCGCCCAAAATTTCCTCGCGAACTTGTTCTTGATGGCTCCGAACGTCGGCGTTGGAACGGATGATCGAAGTGCTTGTGGCGCTAGGAAATTGGGAGATCACGTCGCGGAACTTCGCCAAATCGGCGCAGTCATAGTCATGAAGAATCTTCAATATACTCTCCACGGAGAAAGCAGCCGCGAAGTCGCTAGCGCCGGAGATCACCTCAGAAAGGGCCTGGAACTCAGTCTTCATCCAATCCATAAATTCGGGAATCTCAATGTTATTCGGAAGAGGAGTTGGACGAACGCCGAACTCGTTCAGTGACTTCTTGTATTCCTCATAAAGTAGTTTCAATTTTTCCAAGAATCTCGAAGTATTCCTCTTCGAGGCTTCATTCCGATCCACAAACACTTTCTCAAGGTCCCGGATTTTGCGATCTTTCGTACTCGCAGAGACTTAGCAAGGCTAGCATTGTTAGTGCGAAGATCTTTGGCAATTTTCATAGCTCTCTCGTGTTTCCCCCGAAGATTCTCGATTACACCGAGGTCATCTTTGTGGGACTTTTGAACCTTTTCCAGCTTCCTTTTGGATCGCTCAAGAGCCGACTCCACGAGCTTCTTTTCATCTTGACTTGTCTTCAAAGCCTCCGCCAACTCAGCCACCTTCTTCTCAAGTTCTATGTTCGCGGATTGGGCGAGGGCGAAGCTCCACTTGAGTTTCTAAGATTTTTGGGAAAGCTGCTTGTTCGCCTTTTCTTGTTCAACGAGCCGCTCAACGGCAACTTTCCCAAGCATAGAGTGTTTGAGTGCATAGTCCTCCTGAAAGCGCGCCGGCCTTCGCGGGAGAGTAAAAGTGCAAAAGACCCTTGAATTCCGAAAAATTCAAGATTAAAGCCTCGGATCAAAATTCAAGAATCGGAAAAAGCATGAAAAAGTAGTGAGAAGGAACGAACCTTGCTTCCGAAATGCCGCATGGTGACCGTTTCGCCGAACCGGAAGAAGCCCTACCCCGAGGCGAAGGGGTGGCTTCGGGAGTAGGATGAGGGCCTTTCTCGGAACCCGCAGCGGCTCCTTCGGGTTGTCCCGAACTCTCCCCTCCCCGATTCATCAACGATCCTGAGATGATTTCCACGGTGTTAAAATCTTAGAAGTCTTGCTCCCAACGCCGGTTGTCTCGAAGCCAACACTTAATAACTTTCCGCAATGAGACGTACCGAAACTCTTGTTGAAAGCGACCAAAGAAGGAGAGGGAGTTTGATCTTCGGGAACAACCTCCCGAACTTCGACCAAGGGAGCGTGTTCGTAGGACTCTTCCCCCTTTGTACGGTGAGCTCAAGCTCCTTGGCGACTTCGGGGGAGGCTTCATCCCGAGAGAGGGCGGGCCGAGAGATATCGGCGGCAGAGGCTTCGGCGGCGGCGGGGGCCTCGGCGGGGACGAGAACTTCCGGCTTCAACGGCGGGCTCGGTAGCAACATCGGGTACGGCCTCCTTGCAAACTTCGGGAGCGACATCGAAAAGGAATCAACATCCACGAATTCATTCTCGAAACCCGACGGACGGTTGTCTCGAAAGTTAAACGAGAGGCCGAAGCAAACACCTTTCCGCCGTCCGCTTCCACGAAGGCGTCGTCGTCGAAGGCGGAGGGAACTCGCCGAACCCCAACGGAAGAAACCTTCCTCTCCGCTTTCTTCAATTTTTTGCGACTCATCAGAGCAAGACCCGAAGCCGCCTGAAGCTCGGCATCCGAAGTTCGGTCAGAAGTCTTGCGCTTTCGCTTCGACGACTCCAGAGATCTTGTCCTGGAAGGCTTGACCCCTGAGGAAGTGCCCTCGCTGACTGATGATGAGCCTCGCTTCGACGACCTTATTAGGGGGGCATTGATCGGGGCGGCCGAGCAACCGACCACGGCAAGCTGCAGGAACCTTCAACTTGGGACCGGGCCTCGAGAACCGAAATATTTGTCCCCGCAAACTTCGGAAAACACGCGGTTGATCCTCTTCTTGTGCTTCACCGCAGCCTTGTACGCCTTATACTCGTTCATGGTATATGCGCCTACCATGACGTTCACCCTCTTTTCCACTTCTTTCATGAAAGCGTCGGCGCTCCGATCCTTGCGAAGTTTAATCCCGAACTTCGGGAAAGGCACCTTTTGAGTTGCCCGGTTGACGTTGATGTATACAATCTCGGTGGGAGACCAACCACTCGAAATAGGCCGGACTCGGGCAGCGACGAATTCTTCAATAATGTCACGCCCACCAAGTATTGTGCCTGGCCGGGTGAAATGCACTCTCACAGCTTCTAATTCCCACGGCCCGCTGGTTGAATTCGGCAACATTCACTGCGGTCAGGGGCGCAATCGGGCAGGACAATTCCGGCATGTTGACCTTCAGATAGAACCAATAAGAGCTCCAATCGTCGGTGAGGTTAGTCTTGCAACAGGGAGCAATCTGAATTCGGGTAATTCCCTTTCGGGTATTCTGACGTCGGGTGTTCAAAGTGCAACACGCATGTTGACTGTGATAGAACTGCCCGTCACTACCCTTAACGACCTCGGGGATAATCACCAGTTCGTAGAATCTGGCGAAGGCATCGACACTGGGATTGCAGCCGAAGGTCTTCATGATCCAAATGAACTTCGACACTTCAAGGAAAGATGTCGGCGAAAGCCGGTGGATCTTCACCGAAAAGGCATCAAGAATAGCCGGTAGGATCGGGTCGCGGGGAACCTCGGTCCACAAATGAAAAAGTCGCGAAAGACAACAACTTCTCCGTCCCTAGGGGTAGGGATTTGCTCATCAAGCGGGGCTCGCCCAGCGCCCGGAGAGAAGAACCCGGCTTTCTCGTATTCCCGAACCATGTTGGTCGTGACCTTGGACTCTCCGAAAGCGAGTGAAGGGGGCAGCGGGCCGGCGGTCCTCGCTCTAACCGGATCACGACGCCGGCGTCCACGTCTCCGATATCTTCGCCGTCGTCAGATTGGACTTCCCGTCTTCGCGACTCCCCGGAGCCGCTAGGAGAGCCAGTATCTTCGGTTGGTGCAGCATGCTCACCACCTTGGACAACAGGGTCAACTGGAAGACCAGCTGCAATGAGCTCTTCGGTAGTCATGGGTCTGGCTGTGCTTTTGACTCGAGCCACCTAACCAACAGAGACAAATACACGAACCAATAAGAACAACATTCGAGAATGAACCTAATAGAATAGAGATACCACTACACCAAAATATGACAAGTAAGAATTGAGAAGAGAGAAATAAAATAGTACCTTAGAGAAATGCGAAGAGAACCGGAAGTTCGCGAACTTTTCAGCGGAAGACTAAATTCCGCGAGCAAGAAAGATCCACGAATCGCAAGAAAGCAGGAAGGCCGTAAAATTTTTTAACGAGCGACGACCGCTATTTATAGGGGCGGGGGAGGGGTAGTTCCGCGAAACCCGCCTCGATCTAACCGTTCTAGGGTTCCCGGGCGACGCGTGTCCCCTCCGACGTTCCGAGGGTGACGTTTTTTACTAAATTTCCGAAGGTTTCGTGGAATCGGATCGTCGGAGTCAACCCGCTTCCCCGAGGGGCTAGTGTTGGGGAATTCAGGAAAACCCGTCACCCTCGAAACGTTAAGTTTGACAAAGTTCTTGAGACATGTTTTTCAGGGGTAGGAAACTCACGATTTTCGGAAGCCTGGAACTTGTGAAGCCTCGAATTTGCGAATGTGTGAAGTTCGGGAATCTTGATTCGGTGAAGTAATGGGGTCACGGACATGCGGAGGCCCGGAACATCGAGCTGGCGATGGCGCAAACTTCGGAGGACGGCCGATTCGGGAATCTGTCGAGAACCCAGTTCGGAAGTCACGCGCGAAGACATGCACGAACCGGTGAAGAAGCGAAGGCCAATTCGGGAATCTGTCGAGGACCCAGTTCGGGAGTCACGCGTGAAGACATTCACGAACCGGCGGAGAAGCAAAGTCAAAGTTGTTGTCCCAAAAAGTCCGGGTTTAGAGTGTGAACTAGTGGCGCATTAGTAAATGTGTTAAACGAAAAAGACATTCTTGTATGCGTTCACACTAGGAATATTCTCCGAGGGTGAGGGTGTTTTCGGTATGTAAAAAGTCCCTTCATCTCCCTATAAAAGGGGGCGCGAGGGCACGTGTAAACGGATTCAGACTTTTTGGAACTTGTGCAATCAGCTGAGGGAATTACAGTCTCTCCGCATTCTAACTGTGTGCTCGAACGTGCTAAGAACTCTCTCTCTTTCCACGTGTTCGGGGATCCATCCGAATTTTTCGGGTAACCCCCCAACAACATGCAATACGCATGAGTGCAGCAGCACACAGACATGCAATACGCGTTTTATTGAGTATCACACGCGCGCGAGTCAAGAACCCTAGTACCGAATCTTAATTGAACGAGAACCCTAGTACCGAATCAAGAAACTCTAGTTCTTTTCTCCTAGTACCGAATCAAGAAACCCTAGACAAGGGAGAGAAGAGGTGAAGGGTAGGGTGGGTGTGGCTCACCAGAGAGAAGACGACCGCCGGATGGGATGGTCGCGTTGGCGCCGCCGCCGCCGACCAGTTGTACGCCACCGCCGCCACCGAGGAGACGCCGTCGGGACGGCCGACACGGGGAAGGGTCGCCGTACGTAGCCGTCCTTCGTCCTCCACCTCCTCACCTCGCTCCGCCGGCATCGCCGCCGCCGCCCGCGAGCCTCGCGCGTCGCCTCCCCTCGCGCACGCGTCGAGACCGGGGTTTTTTCCCAGAGTTCCAGCTCGATGTTTTGACCCCGGACGTCCACAGGCCAAAGTGAGGGAAAGGGGTGGGATTGGGCCGGTATTGGGTTTCTGGGGGGGTTAACAGAACAACAGAAATTTTTTTAGGTGGAATTTTTCCCGGGCCGGGTGTCCCCCGTGGATTGGGCGGTATTCCCGGCCGGGAAGGGCTTAACCGAACAAGGTCTGGGTTGGGCCGCATTCCCAGCCGGGAAGGGCTTAACCAAACAAGGCTTCAGGAGGTTCTAAGTTCGTCAGCAAGGCCCGGCACGCCACCATTTCAGACACGTTCTTCGTTCGTGCCCACCTCCACTTCTCCAAGCAGAAACAGCCGCAGAACCCGTCCTCCTTCCTCATCACTCCATAGGTTGTACTCGAACCCAACACGCTACGGGACTCACGCACAAAACCTTTCTCAACCAACATCCGCTTCTACCAGTTTTTTTTACAAACCGCACGGTATATATTAAACCAGCAACCAAATTACAAGAAGGTCCTCAGAAGAAGACCATATTACATCAAAGACCTTCAACTCATTCTGGATCTGGATCCAGAGGCTGCTCAAACATTGGTGACGAAGACGAATGATCCGTCGGCGGAGGGTCGCAGGGACGCCAGAGGCGTGTACACCCGAATGGAGGGACCGCGCGGAGCGTCGGTTGTAAACGGGGTCCTTGAGCTCGCCGAGGCAGTGCACACCGACGACCGACGGATAAGGTTGAAGACGTCGCCGGAGGATGAAGGATGAGCTCGATCCAGGATCCCAGGGGATGGCGGAGCAGACGAATCGGCACTAGTGGAGTAGCTGTCGAGGTGGAGGGCGGTGCATCTGAACCATAGGTTGCTGATGGAAGAGAGAAGCGGTGGCGGGAGGAAGGAGCGAAGCGAGTTGGAGCAGATCCCAGCGATGGCGAGCAGGAGGGGTGGTGGTGATGGAGGAAAGGGGATCTGCAAGAGGGAAGTTGAGATTTATTTTATTACCACATACCTCAACGCCGGCGAGGACAACATCGGAGACGCCGAAGAGCACGACGGCCATGACGACGACGGAGGCGACGAGGATACGGGACGAAGCCATATGGCAAGCACAGAGGCAAAGGAACTACTAGCTACAACTACGAGAAGAGGCTATACAGCGGCGGGGCCTCCCCTCCCTTGCCGCTGCGGCGAGCACGCCGGAGGCGGGAGGGAGGGGCCGGCGGGAGCTGAATCTGGGAGGGCCTCCGCTTCTACCAGTTGGATCTGCGACAAGACAGCATCGACACGGCAGTCCTCTTTTACAGGAGGCGGTTTCCGGCCGGCGAGTTCCGGTCGGTGTCCCAGTTGGCGCACTGCGACGGCTTGCCAAGGCCTACCAACACCAAGGCCTACGTCTTCAACCCGGCCACGAAAGATGCCATCGCGCTGCCGGAGAGCCAGCGCAACATGATGATGCATGACGCGTGCCTTCCAATCGGCTTCGGCTTCGGCGCTTCCACCGGCAGATACAAGGTTGCACGCTCTTTCTACCGATCATGTGACCGTGACCCGGCTGGAGTCTTTGGGATGGGGATGGAGGTCTTCACCATCGGTGCCGGAGGTGGCGGCTCCTGGAGGGAGACCTTGGCAGATCCACCCTACCCTATTTTGGACTCGCAGACGGGCAAGCACTGGAAGGGGCATCTGTTCTATTTCATCAATAAGAGCAACCAGCAACAGCCCCCGCGGGGCTTACTCCGGTTCAGCCTTCAAAATGAAACATTTGGTGTCACTCTTTTGCCTTCCAACATGGACCCTGCAGTTATAATTTCCTCTTGGCGACATGGCCTCGCTTGGTGGCGACGGGCTTCTATTGCCGTGTTATAATTTCCTCTTCCGTTATGATTTGGAAGGTCACGGGGTTAGAGAGGATGAATCATTTAATATGGATGATCTAAGATACCTTGGGCCCGGAGAAAATACTTTGAGCCGTGCGTGGGAAAATGTATGCTGGTACGACATTATTTCTTACACAGGAAGGCGTAAAATGTAAAATTTTGTCTTGAGCCCATCCCCATTCCCCACCATCATCTTCGGATGTAGCATTCATCTAAGGAATGGAATGGCCCTTCACGTCAAAGCTTTCTCGAGTTATATTTACAGGGAAGATGCATGAATGTTGCACGGTGCTTAACTAATATAAGGTCTTGTGTCTGCAAGTTGTTTCTGTAAGCTGTTGCTATTGTTGAGCTTGTAATGCTTCAGTTGTAACACTACAATTAATTAGTTGCAAGCCCATTCATTTTCTGTACAAAATAAATCTTAAGCTGTAAGAAAGCAACATGCATGGTGAAGACAAGGCTGTTCTTGTGACTTCTCAGAGCTGTAGTCTTGCATTCTTTCTTCTGTATCAATGAAACATGCATTGCCTTGTGCGGTTCGCGCAAAAAACGTGCATGGTGAAGATAAAGCAGTGACGTTCAAGACTTAACCGTGAAAGTGATATCGATGGTTCAACTCCAGAATCATCCTTTGATTTGGGCGGCTGGAGTCCTCGCCTCGCCGGCGGCTCACTGCAGCCAGAGCGCTCTCCTCGTTGGCTGCTCGTGGTCACGGGCTCACGGCCCCTTGGCCGGCGCGCGCGGAGGGGTTCGCCCGTGGCGCCGCGGCCGAAGCGCGGAGGGATTCGCCCGTGGCTGGCGGAGGCCACGTGCTCCCGGCGGAGCTCGTGCGGCGGCGCGAGGGTGGGAGACGAGGAGGAACAGAATGGAACTACAAATGGGCCTTCGTTAGCCGCCCAGATATTAAGTGTTGAAAAATGCAGAAAATGGGTGTCAGGGAATATCCCAAGCAATGGTACAAACATCTGACAATGGAAGACGCAACAAAGGGAAATCAGCAGATGATTCACGGCTAGAATGTGTGCATCTCAGGCAGCCGCGGGAATTGGGAACCCGAGCCCGTGCCGTGTCGATGGGAACGCGGCGAAGAGCAGCGTCCCGACTAACCCTCCGGCAAGCGGCACGGCGGTGAGCACCTGCTTCTTGTCGTAGGACAGGACCGGGTTGAAGCACGCGCCGACGTTCCTGTCGAACATGGCCACGGACACGAAGACGATGAGCGACAGGAACGCGTGGAAGAAGTCGATGAACTTGAGCCGTTTCCCGGCGGCTTCCTCGGGCGGCGGCGGTGGAGTGCCGTCGATGACCCACAGGCCGGACCACGTGGCCACCGCGTACCGCACGGTGCCCCTGGCGTCGAGGAAGCTGTCCGTGAAGCAGAGGAAGAAGCACGCGGCGGCGCAGAGCCCCACAAGCCAGGCCGTCATGACACGGTTCACGTCCTGGCACTTGCCGACGTTGGTGAACACCGGCGACAGCACCTCGAAGACGAGCACCGCGCCGGTGGGCAGGTGCTTGGCCAGCTCGGCGGTGCTTT
This sequence comes from Cenchrus americanus, assembly GCA_947561735.1. Taxonomy (NCBI): domain Eukaryota; kingdom Viridiplantae; phylum Streptophyta; class Magnoliopsida; order Poales; family Poaceae; genus Cenchrus; species Cenchrus americanus. Next base: position 250,420,516 of record OX387239.1, on the reverse strand, counting down.
TGAATGCCTGGGCCATCGCACCCTCCCGCCGCGTCGGCTTGTCGTCGTTCCTGGCCCCGCCGCCTCCCTGACCGCTCGACTGAAGAACCTGCAGGAGTGGCTGGGTCTCCGGCGCTGCATGGTGAGCATCAGAGATGCCAACAACGACGGAGCCTGAGGTTCTCTCCGCAGAGCCACCTGAAGCTGGCGCGGGTGCTGTGGGAGACGATGCTACAGCCGCCATTGCTGGCGCGGGCTTCTGGGACTCGAGATCAGCTTGGTTGTTCGACGCCATGGCGAGGGATCAACTGAGAGGTTTGGTGTTAGCTTTTCACGTACTACTCTACTCGATCTTTTTGCGGCGAGGATAAGTTGTGGGTTCGATGTTGGGACAGAAGGGGTTTGCGAAATTTACGCTGTGCTGTGTCGTGCTAATAACTCACGCGCAAGTTGACTTGCAAGGAAAGCGTCGTTGTTTTCACGTCCTTAATTTGGACACCCATCGTGCTTATCATTGGCTTGGGGTAGTTTGTGAATGCAAGTCAAATGAACCGTAAAGCAATTGGGATGTTGCTATCGTTGCCGAGTGAGAGTTTGTGATTTCTCAAGCAATCAACGTTGATCTGGATGTACCATATGTGAGCATATAGAACTGCAATTGACGACCTTTTTTTTTTTGCTCCTTTTGTGCTACTGGCGGGAACAAACTGAAAGTTAAAGTAGAAATTATACAACCAGGAGACTATGAGCGTGTCCAGCTGGGTTTAGAGGACTTGGTAAAATTGACCGCGTGAACGGTTTCATCACATTCTTATAGGAGTGGACAACATGCTTGGTCCGCAGCATTGGGAGCAAGTAAAGCATGTGGCACGTCTTGTTGGGTTGGATTGGATATGCTAAATTAGTTCTTATAGAGGAGATCAAGATCAAACACCACAATTATAAAGACTCAAAGGAGCGATGCTGACATCGCCTTGTATCTTCCATATCCTGCAGCATCAGCAACAGCCTGTTTCATTCGTGACAGTTGATTCCCTCTTAATGACTAAAACTTCTTGCCACATTATAAAAGGAACAAATTGCTATATACTATGTATATCGGATGCTTTTGCTTATTACCTTGTTAAAGAATGGGAGTTACTGCAGCAAATCAGATGTCACAAACAGAGTTGATCTAAATCCGTAGAGGAAGGTGAAACCAGCACACACCTTCGAAACAGACCCCCGGTACCAGATTCAAGTGCTGGTGAGCTCACTTTGCTGAGGTGGTGCGGATCTTGGGGGCCCAGCGTTTGGTGGCGACGAGATTCTACTGCGGTGTTTTAGAGGGTGTTCGGGTGATAGAATGAATAGTGCTCGGCTGGTAGAATGAATAGTATTATGTGAGAGTAAATAAGCCAAGATAAGTTGGGATAAGCCGAGATACGCCGGCCGAACAACCTCGTAATTTCCTCGTCCTCCACTATGATTTGTAAGCTCACGCGATAAGAGAAGATGAATCATTTAGTATGGATGATCTAAGATACCTTGGGCCCAGAGAGAACACCTTGGGTAGTGCGTGGGAAAAGAGTAAATTTTACCGGCAGTCCTTAGGCCCCGTTTGGGAGGGCTCCCGCCGGCTTCGGCTCCGGCACAGTAGTGCCACTGTAGCGTCACTGTAGCGCGGAGTTGGCGGAGCCACCCAAACCAAGCTCCATGGGTTCCTTGCTGCAATTTGCATGTCAATAAGAGAGGAGGGAGGGAAGGAGGTAGAGCTGCTCCGCGCTACAGTGCTGCTACAGGAGGTGGAGCTGCTTTGCTGGAGCCGCTCGAAGCCCTCCCAAAGGGGGCCTTAAACTTGTTCTGAAGTCTTGTCCAGGTCCCGGTACTCTCAAAATATACATATTGGTCCTTAAACTTGTCTCGAACTCTCATATCGGTCCTTCAACTTGTCCTAAGCTCTCATCCAGGTCCTGGTACAATCAAAATGCACATATGGATCCTTAAACTTGTCTCGAGCTCTCGTGTGATCCTTCAACTTGTCCTTCACTCTCATCTGGTCCATGTGCTTTCGAAATGTATTCATTTATTTAGAAAAGTCTTATGAATTTTAGTATTTCAAACCATTGGATCACTCAAATTTGATCCAAACTCATTACAAATTGAGTGTGTAATACCAAAATCTCTAACACATAGTGATTTTTTATGATTTTCTATAAAACTTTAGAGCAAAGGTTAAAAGGTTTTCACTTCATTTTTTAACCTCTAAAATAAAACCAATTACTAAATAAATGCATTAGAGTAATAAATCTAAAAAAATCAAATATTGTATCTGAGATTATTAATCTCGTGTGTTCGCATGATTTTTTTATCAATTTTGAGTGGGATTGGAGATTGATTTGAAATCCTAAAAGACATGAAAAAAAAATCCACATATGGACCCATATGAGAGTGGAGGACAGGTTGAAGGATCGGGATGAGAGCTAGAGATAAGTTTAAAGATCCATATGTGCACTTTGAGAGTACCGGGATCGGGATGAGAGCTCATGATAATATAAAGGACTGAAATGAGAGCTTGGGACAAGTTTAAGGATCTATATTTGCATTTTGAGAGTACTGGGACTAAGATGAGAGCTCGAGACAAGTTTAAGGACAACCGGTGAAGTTTATGTATGCTGGTATGACATTATCTCTTACACGGAAAGCCTAGTTTCAATTACTCACTCATGAGGCGAGCTTAGAGGTGTACTCAGGAATGGCCCTCCACATCAAAGTTTCCCCAAGTTCTATTGCAGGGAGGATGAATGTTTGCACGGGGCTTTAACTGAGGTCTTGTGTGTGCAAGTTGGTACTGTAAGCTGTTTCGCATTGTTGCGAGCTTGTAATTCGTCAGTTGTAACAGTATGATTAATTACTTGCAAGTCCATTCGCTTTAGGTACAAACCAAATCTTCAGTTGTATTAGTCATATGTTAATTTTTGAGAAATGAAAAACAGTATGTCTGCCAGGCTGCAGAGCTGCATCAAAGTGCAATTTTCTTAAAAAAAATTTGAGGATAGAGCTGGTTTTAGAAATAGCGGGGCGCGCCCGAATCTGCGCTCTTGTGCATTAATTAATGCACGACGCCATTTTTTGGGCACGGCCCAACTTCCCACCGAAATCTCTTCATGACGTCCTGATAATTTGAAGAAAAATTACAAACATGGGACTGGAATCACGTTGGCTTCACAGTTTCGCCAATCATTCAGCCCATAACTCAGCCCGTAATGATTGTTGGACTCATTTTGTCATTCACTAGGAGATAATTTGATAATTCCCATTGAAATCATTACGCACGCGACGGGGTAGATCAACTCTCCTAACCTCGAGCTAGAGCGAGCAGAATTGCAGAAAAGTCCGAGAGACATCCTAAAAAAAGACGACGTCAACTCACGCTGCATCCGCAACTGTTGCATTGTCACGAAAAGTAACTGTCATTCTACTCTAATAAGTAGTAATTTCCATTCAAATAAATCAATTAATTGATATTTCAGTTGTGCACAAATGGGCACCATTTTCCGCCTGAATAGTTGGCGTACAGACAGCATGTAAAAGAGGACAGGACACAGGAGCCCAAGACTCTTGGGTTACCTCTTTATGAATTGCTTATATCATATGCCACTTCTTCCAGGCTAGTCCTGACGAAGCTGTGATGATATATATATAACTAAGATTTGCAACCGCTGCAGCGACCTAATACATCCTTGACATGGCGGAAGGCACAACACCAACATTTCTGTGAGTACCAGTACCAGTGCCAACTGATGCAGCGGCAGCGGCAACGATTCCGTTAAGAGATCTTGTGTATATGTCAGTTCCTGATGCTATTCTATCTAGCGGGTTATTCTTGGGGCCAGCTGGAATGTGGAACGGGGGTGCCCTCATGTTTACAGCGACATCACCTGTGCCTTTGCTGTTTGCACAAGCATTAGCCTGGGAATGCATTGTATAACCACCAATGGCCTGTGATTTGTTGGTACTGTCCAATCTTGCAGGCACCTGATGGTAACCGTATGCTTGTGGGATCTGTTGATGGGGAGGATATCCTGAATTCATCACTGAGCCGTTAACTCTTACCGGTCCTGCTGACAAATAGGAAATAATCTCAGAATAAGGGCCATCATGGGTATACCAATGAGTCATCTGTAGTAAATGAACACCAAAATACCTGCTTGTGCTTGCAGCCCCTGTGGAGGCAGAGATGCCCTGGGAACATTCACAGGACCTCTTTCTTTCTCCCAAGGATTCTTACATGAATCATCAGTGACTGGTCTAACCCTCGATGAGGCAGCAAGAGGTTGATCCTTGGCAGGAATTGGATTCGAGTGAACAACAGTAGTCCTGAAAAATGAAGCTGGCAGATTAGCAAAAGGCAAAACTTGGTCTGAATTTATCATGTTGGCGAAAGGACATAATCACGTATAAGTGGAGCAGGTCTATGAAAACTTCAAGCACATATTAATCAACCCTCAAGTTTGTATTTCAAAACAGAACCCTGACTAGTCAGTGTCGACGAAGTATTGTGCTAACTTGAAAGTTTAAGAACCTACATTTTAGTTTTGCGCACACCAAGTCTTGGCACTACTGAATATTCCCAGAAACGCCTCTGTCTTATTCTGTGGTCAAAGCCATGTATAAGCTTTTGAATTATCAAGGAGATTACAGTTGTATCCCTAAGCTCCTGTGATCATCTAGCCTTAGTCACTCACGCTTTGGTTCCAACATCCTGACAAGTGACAATGAACTCCTACCCAATCCAGAAGATGAGATCAAGACTATGGGCCATATTACCTGGGAAGGGATGCGTGTTTTCTATCGGTTGGAACTGATGTGCCATTACCACCACTTTCTTCAAGATGAGAAAACTGCTTCTTAAATTGATCAACAGCACTGTGTAAACATAACCAGAAAGCATTCCCATCAAAGAGTTGAAAAGAAGGAATACATGAGTAAATACATGCATGCGCAAAGCACCATACATGTGCAAACACAGAAAAGCTAAAACCTGGGGTAGAGAAAGGTTGTCCTCTCCGTGCCATTCATGTAGCTATTCAGCAATTGTGGGTGATACTCCAGTATCTCGCGGAATATCAACTCCCTAATCTCTTCCTTTGACATTCTTTTGTGCTCGAAGTCAAATTCCACTTTTTTTATTGGCTGACAGGATGGTTCTCTTTCAACTCTGGCGAGACCTTTGAAGTACGGATCACGCAATGCCTGACACAAAATAAGTATTGAAAGAAATGTCACAAACAGTTACGATTACAATGTAAGGTTGCATGCAACATCATACATTTAGTTCCATATAGAAAAATGAACTGAGACAGTAGAAAATTAAGGTAAGAGGGCACCAAAGTCCAAAGGATTACCTCTTCTGCAGTTGGACGATCCTTTGGGTCAAATGCTAATAGCTTTTCCAATAGTTTAAGGGCCAAAGGATCTGCATTGGGAAACTTCTGAGAAAATGGAACTGGATCTTTCTTTCTCATGCTGCTCAAGTACCTTCTTGCTTTCTCATTCCGAACCTGAAAAGGAATTAAAAAGGCAACAAGTTCAAGTTTGAGGTCACTGAAGCAGTTAGGACACACTAAAGGAGGTTATATCACTATACCCGAGAAATCGTATCCATTGACGGTGTGCCTAGAAGATCAGTCATCAAGTCTAACTGATGGACAACATTTTTACCAGGAAATAAAGGCTTCCCTGTCAACACCTCAGCGAAGATGCATCCAATGCTCCAAATGTCAATAGCTGGTGTATACTGCATTTTTTTGGGGGGCAACAATATAAAGCACGTTCAGATTATAAGCATCCTGGCAATGATTTGAGTAACAGTAAAATTCTTTTACCATTCTGAATAGTAAGGAAAGCACATAACACAAAAAAAATAGAGCAATAAAAAGGGCATTAATATCTCCACCTAAAGGTAGACAGAGTTTATTAAAAAAATAATATGCCCAAGCAATTGTAATTGCAAACTCATTATGGGACAATCAAACATTGCTTTTTACAATTCAAACTGATCATCAATATAGTGAGCATTTGTATGATATAACTATAGGGCTCACCTTGGAGAAGAAGGATCCACAGAGCTCTGGAGCTCTGTACCATCTTGTTGCAACATAATCCTGCAGAGCATACGTATCAAATATAATATCCATTATCCCCAATAAAAAAAATATGCTTCTTACATACCGTCCAGAATACTGTTGTTGGGGTATCGTTGAATGCAACTCGTGCTAGTCCAAAGTCGCATATTTTCAGTTTGCAGTTAGAGTTAGCCAAAATGTTCTTGGGCTTCAGGTCACGGTGATAAACATTAGCTGCAATCATAAAATGTTGGTATCAGCACAAATGATGCCTACGAATATGAAAACACAATATGCAATTAAATGGCACTGTGGGTTGCTATCTAGAAGGAGATGAAAGGGAATGTGATCAGTCTAAACATAAGTGGGCATCATGAGCATTGCCAGATGGGCATTAAGGAACGATCAGCAAGCAAATGTACAGAGGGAATGGCTTGGTACCAGTATGAATGTATTTGAGGGCCCGGAGTAGTTGATAGAGAAAGAACTGGTAATGCTCTTTCGTCAAGTCATCGTTGGCCTTTATAACTTGGTGGAGATCAGATTCCATAAGTTCGAAAACAACATAAATATCCTTGAAGTCCTTTCTTGAGGGAGGTAACATAATGTGCTTGATCTCAACAATGTCGGGATGCCTTAGGAGTCTGAGGAGTTTGATCTCACGAAGGATCCTTGCAGCATCAGAGACATGCTCAAATATATTGTGTATCTTCTTTATGGCCACTCTCTGTCGAGTGTGTAGATCAATGGCCGAGCACACAACCCCATAGCTTCCCTTACCAATGACTTCTTGGATCTTGTACCGGTTTGCATCGCCATATTCTGTGAAGAACTCGGCCTCTGCAGAACTCTGCAAAACGAATTGCACACATGATTACATGAACCAGTTATAACTGTTTGGAAAAAAAACTCCACTACAGATAACTTCAAGGGTCGATTTAGGAAACTGAAACACGGTAATAAATGGTGTAGTTACAAAACGGATGGAGGTGGCAAAGATTCGGAACGGATACAATGCAAGAGAAGACGTCACCAAGCAGTTACTCTGCGCATGAGATGAACAGTTTTACCAATGAAATCGTTTCCTCGTGGGCATGTCCGGAGAACATCACAAGCAAAGGGAACTACTTTGCGCGCCGACAGGACAAGGCCAACATCACGCGGCGCTGTTTAATTTGGGACAGATGGCATCTCGAAGCGGCAGGAAAATGGTCAACTTTTGCATGTGAAATCAGAGCTGTCCGCAACTCACCGTTCAGCTCACGCGGCATTGGACCTCTTGCGTCACAGCAGTACCCAGATCAAATTCAGAACTCCGCAAATGATATGAACATGACATGAGTCCCGTCAAAACTTATAAAACAAAACAGAAATTTCAAATCAAAAAGGTAAAAATAAATGGCTGTTCCGAACATCAGCAATCGACGGCTCGCGCTTATTAGCAGCCTAGAACTGCAATCGACATCGGGCATCAACGCCGGTGCACATAAAACACAACGCAACCCGGAAATTTTACGAACAGAACATCAAAGAAGCAGGAATCGCTGGGACTCCGCACCCACCTTCTTCCCCTGCTCCTGCTGCATCCCCGCTCACCAGATCTCCCACCGAACAGCCTTCCAAACGCCGCGCCCCCCTCCCTTCCGCTGTTCCGCAGCACTCAGCACCCGCCCTCGCAACCACCGGACCCTACGCGGCGGCACACGGCATTCGATGCCTCCCTGAGAGGCGAGGGGGTCAGGGGAGGGGGTGGCGCGCCGCTCCGCCGAGGCGGGGGTGGGATAGCAACAGCGATAACACCAGGGGGGCGGGGCGGGTTGCGGGCTCCTCCGCCGGCTCCTCCTCCCGATCTCGCGTGCGGCGCTCGAGAAGAGAAGCGAGGCGAGGAAGCGGAGGGGGGGAAAGATGCAGAAGGGGGGAGGAGATTTCTTTCGTGTGCTCGTGGCTTGTTGCCGTTATATGATGGGGCAGGGCGCAGTGGGTGCGGGTGGGTGGCTCGCTGGCCGGCTCCCCCGCCGTCCGATCTGCATCTTTGTGTGATCCACCGCCCGTCCATCTACCCGCTCGAGTTCACCAACGCCCTAGTGGCTTTTGAAAGCACACTGCCTCAATTTCAATCTGAAATTATCGCCCACTTAAAGCCAGTTTTTTCACATACTTTTTTTTTCGAATTAATTTCACATAGCTTTTGATAAACTATGTCTCATATAAGTGACGGAACTTTCTCACGATTTGATAAAACTTCCCCTTCTCTCTTGTTGTAATGATCTTTGTCAAGTCGGCAAAAATGATAATATGACATACTCCTTCCATTTTAAATTAGAAGTTGCTTCAACTTTTTAGATTCATAGATACTGTTATGTATATAGACATATGACATGTAATATACTCTGTTTATAATGCGCGAGGTGACATGACACAGCTCTCAAATTACACTTTGATCATTCATTTATTTTATATAATATTATTTATTGTTATAGATTTATAATTGTTGAAAATTACATTACATTTGATTACAAATGCAACCATATCAAATCTAAATAAAAAATTATGGGTAAATTATCGTCAAATATTGTGAAGTTTGAATCTCAATATGCGTGCACACCTTATAAACAGAAACGAGGGCGGTGTTTATGCATAGTAAAAAACATACACCTGAAAAAGCTAAAATGGCCTACCATTTGGAAGAGTACTTCACAGTTTAATATTTATGAAATCGACCTTTATTAAAAACTGACCTATAAAATAATGAGCGTGTTGAATAATTAGTCTCTGTTGCACTAGTGTCGGGGCGGGTCGGTGTGGTCTCGTGGCTCTTTACCACGGGGAGGCGTCGTCGTGGGTGTTCCATTTCCAATTAGGTGGCGGGCGCCTGTGATGGAATTGAAACGCCAACTAATAATAAGCTTGCCTTCAAATCACAATTTGGCCTAAGCTTTCTCGCTCGCAACCAGGCCTCCGACTGTCCCGTCTGCCTGACGCGCTCGACTGGGAAAAATCTGCCGGAAGAACCCAACCCCACCCTCCCAGATGCGCATTCCGCCGAACAAGCTTTGCGACTCCTGCCCTGCCTGTCTACGTACGCAGGACGCAACAGCCACACATGGGGCGCCTAACTGCGATCGCTGTACATCACGTGCCGGTGCGCCACGGACATCACGGGTGTAGTAGTAGCGAGACGCGCTCGCGCAGCAGCACAGCATCAAATGCGTCGTCTCCGATCCCTCGATCTACGCACGCAGGGGGGGTGCGTGACCGTGTCCTCAAGTCCCTGAGATGGGGTGTCCATCTCGTCGATTCCGGCATTCAGAGATTTCTCAGGCGTGCAGGGTAACCAAAAAAAAACGTAGGTCAGGTCAGGTCAGGTCAGGTCACACAAGTCGTGGCTGTACTGTATCGGCTCTTATCCGCGGTTAATATTTACTGCCACGTAGTTATCGAGAGAAAAAAATACAAGCTAGCTGGCTGGTAGTGATTCCGGCCGGCGTCTGCAAAAGGAGAGGACGACCGGCCGTGGCCGTCACAGATTCTGTTGGGACGTCGCGTCGGAATGGCCGTCACACACACACACAAAACAATCGCTTGCCCGCCACCGACCACCAAAAAAGAAAAGAAACCCCAACCCACAACCGCGGGCGCAGCAGAGTCAGTGGCGCCTATAATTCACGCAGAGCAGAGCACCGCGGCCACCACAGAACAAAAGAATGGTAGGCAGGGAATGGGTGCCACAAAATAATCATCATCGGCTGATGATGAAATGAACACGCACGACGCACTCATACCGTGCGTATCTCGGTCCTCCTGAAAGTGTTGCTATTGCGAATATATACGGAAGAATTCATTCATCCATGTACCATTGTATATTAACAATGTATAATTTTTGTTAGTCTGAGTGTTGCTAGTGCCCAGACATCAGATGTGAATTTTCTCATCGAATGCTCCATCGAAACAAAACAACTGCAACGTAAGAAAATTATAGATGCAACGTTGAAAAATATGTTGTCAAGTTCCCTTCTTTTCAGATTGTGAACAGTTAGTGCATATATCCTTTAACACCAGGGACAACTCAGATCTTCCAGATTGGAGGATGGCAACTCCTATTCAAAATTTCCAAGATTACACTAGAGATAGGAGATCTCAAGTGATGAAATAGATAGGTTTCATAACTGTACTGCAGATTCTTTAGCTCGTTTTGCCTTTTCTTCACCTGATCTGTAGCATTAGGATTATGTACCCACATGCTCTTTTTGAGCACCATGATCAACAGTGCCCACTCTTGACCGCACTGTCATCTGTAGCCCTTGGGTTCTCAAGAATCCTAGCAGCTTCTTGCTGCTAATTAATGAAAGCTTATTGTAAAAAACGTTGAAAAATATGCAAAAACTAATTTAGTCATTTGATCGTGAGATGAAAAGTTTCCATCGCAACATAAACACTGAATTGTGAAACACGTGGGAACAATAGTTGCAATATGGAAAGTTAACTATTAAAATATTTTTTATGTTGTCAACAAACTATTAAAATATTTTCGAACCGTTCAATTTTTCCAACATTGATTCTTAGAGCATCTCCAAGAAACTCTCTATATTATTTCCAAATAGTATAAATAGAGATTTTCGTGAGAAAATGTCTTCCAACAGCTTATTTAATGATCATCGAAATATAACAATCTTCTATTTCGGATTTTTCGCTAGTCAAATATAGAAGACGAGAATGACTGACTAGAGTGCGCATAACAAATAGAAAAACTGTTAGAAAATGAAAAGATATAGAAAACATTTTTTTAATGTAAATGACTCTCTAAATCAAAATTTAGAAAAACTCTCGGAGATGGTCTTAGCATTACCGGAACTGTTTATCTGAATAACTGAATTTAGTTACAACAACAATTAAAATGCTACATCAAGTTAGAACCAAAAGAAATGCAAAGATCAACTATACAATATACACGGCCCTTTTTATTTACCTTGCAGATACATACACACATACACGAGCTGCAAAAAAAAATGCAGATGCAAATGCTCCCACGAGGTTTGGTGGGTACGCGGCAGTGTCGGTTGCATACTCGCATGTGATGGTAGCTGCACCAATGATCTCCCCGGAGCCAACATGATACCACTAAAAAAACATAGATTTCTGCGGGGGAGCTGCTCCAAATCCACATGGAAGCCCTGTACGGGCAGCACCGGATCTTTCAAAGAAACCGAGTTGAAGCTGCAGCTGCGACCTACTCGATCCTCTGGAGATTGTAGTGCACCACCTTCTCAAGGGCGCTTCTGAACTCGCTCCTCGGGAGGCACTGCAGGCTCTGTAAGGCCAGGTCGCCTTTCTCCCTCGCAAGCTCCTGAGCCCTCCTGATCCCACCGCTCCGGTGAACCAGCTCTACCGCTGTGTCAAGGGAACCGGGCTCGCTGAATTCAGAATCGATGATCTCCCGCAACTGTGGCTCGTCTTGCAGCGCGAAGATGACCGGGGCTGTCAAGTTTCCCTTGGCAAGGTCGCTGCCTGCTGGTTTGCCGAGCTGCTCGGCTGACTGGGTGAAATCAAGAATGTCATCCACTACCTGGAAGGAGAGCCCGAGATTCCTTCCGTATTCATACATCTGCTCACATATGGTGGTGCCGACACCGCTGAATATGGCGGCAGACCTCGTGCTTGCGGCGATCAGAGAGGCGGTTTTATAATAGCTCTTGAGCAGATAATCATCAAGGGTGACGTCACAGTCGAAAAGAGTTGATGCTTGTTTTATCTCACCGCTGGCAAAATCCTTGATTACCTGTTAGCGAATCATTTCTTTTTGTTAGTAAAGAGAGAGCATGTATAGGATACAAAAGAAGAGATGAAGGCTAGCTCAAGTCCTTTATTACCTGGCTGATGAGCTTGATAACTTCAATGTTTTCTAGGTTTGCAAGAAACCAAGAAGATTGCGCAAACATAAAATCACCTGCAAGCACAGCCACCCGTGTGCCATAGAGCTGATGGATAGTTTCTTTTCCTGCAAAAGATCGGATCTAGTTTAGAATAAATTGGTCAACTTATTGGTCCACTCAGCAAACCATTACATTATGATGAATAGCACTGAGTGTAAAGGAAACAAACATGAAGCTTCCGGGCAACAACGAAAATGAGCAAATAGAGGTGTAACAATGAAATAAGGATTTTCAAAGTAACCTATGTCTCCAAGTACAAGCCCACCCCCACCCCCAAAAAAATGAATCTAGAAATACCATGCACAACCATGCCCAGAAAACATTAGAAAAGTGTTTCTGATAGGTCTTAAGTAAAAAATATAAAAGAGCATGACTAGCTTGCTCATGAGAAAACATTGTGCATACCTCTTCGCATCCCACTATCATCTATGACATCATCATGTATTAAACTTGCAGTATGAATCATCTCTATGATCTCTGCCAAGCGCTGATGTTCTGTAGTTAGCTCCCTGGATTGCAAACCAATATATCTGAGCGCTTAATAATAAAAATCCTAATACTAAATGGTAAATATGTAACGGCGAAAGGAACTTACGACAAAGCAGCTTTTTCAGCAGTTGCTCTGGATACCAGAAAAACTAATGCTGGTCTTAATCTCTTTCCACCAGCCCCAAAAATTTGTTCTGCTGCAGACACTAAAACTGGATTTTCTGCACCAACAAGCTGTCGAATTATATCAGTTATTGCTAGGTGTGTTCAATCTTCAATGGCAGTTTGGGCCAAATCTGCCAAACCCCCAAGCCATTCTACAGACACAGTAGGGCTCGAAGCTGCTGCTGCTGCTGCTTATTTCACTTAACACCCCATAGATTCCTTCACAAAATGAATTTGAATGGTTTCAAACGGTTTCGTGAAAACTGGAATGTTAACCTTTAGTCATTACTTGGCAAATTCTGCTCACTAAACATGAACTGCTAAAGAAAGGATCTTCAATATCCATGTGTAGCTGTTACAGTCTTACATATTGCAAATTAGTGCGGGCACGTGTATTCGATTTCAATGTGCTCTGAAATTTTAGGACTTGATTAAACGAAAAATAATGAAGTACGGATGAAGGACTATAAAGCTGTCATGATATAGTATGGCTATATTGTCCACCTTCCCAAAAACTTAAGCTTGTTTTGTGCATGGAACTTATTATGTTATGAAAGCTCAAGGTATCATGAAACCTTCACATTAGGAATAATAAATGCAACCCCTTCAAGTCAATATCGTAGGCATGAGGAAGTCTAGGGCAGTGCTAAAGTATGAGTGCACTTCTTATTTTTCAGCCAGCTACTTGAGATTTAATTGAATAGATGCATTCAACTTAACTTCAAAATAATTATAAGTTCCTGGTGAATGTCAAAATTCAAGAAATGATCTAAAGTTTGCAGGAAAGGACAAAAGCTCAAATGGCGGTGGAAGTTATAAAGGCCACAAAAATGACAAGACAAAACTACAACATGCATCGGTCCACTTGTGGTGTTCTAAGCTCCAAGTCACCAAAATATGTGGCCGATAAATGGCATACATGTCACATCGAAAGGAATGGAGACAACAGTTTAATGTCTTTAACCACCTCTATGTTCCTATCATTTTGCAAGTAATTTTCAACGAACAGGTGCAGCCATGCACACTTGCTGATCACATGGGATGGTTACTTATTTCACTCTGGACTCTGGAGACTGGTGGAGTTTCATTGAATATTTGCCATGATAGAATTCCATGAACACTGAAAGTTTGAGAAGCATGTCTCAGGCAAGTTACGGTGATGTAGCAATTAAACAGCATGCAGGGTATAACTTTTGGAACACATTCTAAACAGAAACGAATTGATATATGCAATCTTTCGGATACAGATTGGTAGAATGTGAGTATGCATTATTGGCCTTTCTCATAGGTCATGTCGCAACTATTTATTTACGGTTATCAATTGCCCTCAGAGAAAAAGACACTTATCAGTCATGCATGCATAGCCTAAACATGGGTTCTCTGAAAAAGAAGGAAAAAGAAAAGGACCCTTAACGATGTGACTTGTAGACTAAGCTCACCGATTTGAGATTGTTGTTGAGGTTGAGCAAGTCGCCTGAGACAACCTCCAACAACGAAGAAACTGAAATGCGTTCAGGGACGCTTGCCGTCGTCACAGTGGCAATGGTCTGTGGGGGCACCTCAATTGCAGCAAGGCCTACAGAAAGAAAAACATTGGCTTTAGGCGCTCGGGTGTACTTGTTGGCCGTATATATCCACGGGTGGATTTAGGCGCTCGGGTGTACTTGTTGGCCGTATATATCCACGTGTGGATATAAAGGCCGGATTTCTAATCCTTAATCTAAAAAAATGACTAGGCCTCACTCCAGTCCAGCACTGCTACTGAAATCAAGCTAAAGCGCTAGGGTGCAGCAGTCGAGTGAATTAAGCAGCAGAAACAAGAGGAGGAGGCACAAACCAGGCTGTGTGGCGGTTGAGGCAACGAAGCAAACACATGGCGTGCGCCGCCGCCTCGGCGCCGCGAGCGTGACGGGCCAGCGGCAGCGGCAGGAGGCCAGCTGCCCCGAATCGAACGCCTTCTTGCTCATGGACACTCCCGGGCAGCTCAGAGACAGCATCTCAACCAGAAAGAGCGAGAGGCGCAGCAATTCAAGGAAATCAGTTGGAGTCGGAGCTCTCAAGGACCACGGAAGCCGAAATCTTTGGACGACCCCGAAGAGGCCCTCCTCCTGGGACGATACTTGTCTGCGATTGGTTTCGTGTGCGAACCAATCAAGTGACCAACCGGGTGGTTGAGATTTCCCCCCCTCGTTCTCGTCGCGGAGCAGCGGAGGTGGAGTGGTGGGAACTCCGGGTGGAGGAAGGGGGGCCCTGCGGGATTTAAATATGGAGCGTGCGGAGGAGAAAGGGGGATTTGTGTACCCATGCTGGCCATAGATTTGAGGAGCTTGTTGTGCGCAAGCGAGCTGGGGAGGAGGAGCGTCAGAGGGAGGGGAGAGTGTGAGGCCAATCGCTTCGGACGAATCCCAAACTGAAACGAGAACTGTTCCCGTTCGGTAACGTCCTACATCATCCCCATCATCCACGGGGGCCGGCACGAGCAGACGAAACAGTGGCACGGACAAGGACAATGTTTCAGAGACGTCAGCCGAAACCGCGACGGCGACGGTGGCGGCGAAACTCGTGACGGGCTCCGACCCGATCCCTGGCGCCACAGGCGCGGAAGGACACAACGTGTGTTGGGAGAAGCACCGACGTGGACGAACGGAGATGGTTGGCGTGGTACTGGCACGCCGCGACTCCGACAAGGACACACGTACGCGGACGCGGGCGGTCTCGCCGGCCAGTTGCTGTTCTGTTCCTTGACGGAGCGGATCGGAGGAGGTCAGGAGGAACAGAGGAGCTCGGAGCACGGCACGGGGCGTTCTGTGACGTCACGAGGCGCCGCCGCCCGACGACCTGGTTGGGCGCCGCCGCCGGGCAAGATGCTGCAGCGGCGGCTGCAGACCTGTCGAGTGCACTAGCGTACTTTGGCCTATTTGGTAGCCCGCATGACCTTTGGGCCAGGCCCGAGTGGTACTACAGGGATGGCAATTCGGGGCCAGGCATGGATCTCATTTTTCAGCCGTGGGTACGAGATGAGTAGGAATTTTTACCTTATGCTCATGTCGGGTACGGGGCGGGGATTTTAATCCACCCATGGGTAACCTGGTGGGTACCCGAAAAATTGAAATGTATTTTTATTTCCAACCAAACGTTCCTTTTCGACCCAGCCCAACAACCGACGGTGCTAGTTGAGGAGGGTAAACCAGACTTTTTAAAGAAAAATCAAGGATTGGTGACTCTTGGGCTGAATCTTAGGGTGGGCCGGGTGGGAAAAAATCAAGGATTGATGACTCTTAATCCACGGTTATGTATAATGTATTTATAATATTGTACCTATGTGTAACCTGTTACCTGCCCGATACCCGACGGGTACGGGGCCGGGTGGGGATTTTTACCCACGGGTACGGGGATGGGTAAGAAAATTTACCCACTACCCATGTCGGGGCGGGCATGGGTATGCTCTACCCGCCCCGTACCCGCCTCATTGCCATCCCACTGGTACAACCGGGTGCGTTTGGTGTCGTGCATGACCTATCGGGCCAAGCTCCCACAGCGCGAAAACGGTCTATCAGCGCTGGAACGGGGGTGCTCGAGAGGTTGTGTTGGGGACCTGGGGTCACCCTCGGTCTTTCGGGATATTTAATTACTTCCCATCTTAAGAAGGGTCACTTCTTCAAAAACCACTTTTAGGATTTCACTTACATATTTGCCACGGGAGAGAAGTTTTACTAACGGATTTGCCAATTTTGCTGATGTGGCGAGTCACGTCAGCACGCCAGCGTGTGAAGAGCATGTGAAACGACTATGTTGCCCCTGGTGTTTCCTCTTTCATGTCATTGACGTGTGGGACCCACACGGCAAGATCTTCTTCTACCTCTGAACAGGCGCTCATGACCGGCGATGGCCACCAGGAGAGCTCTGTGCCGCCGCCCAGGGCCATCACCACGTGCCGCCGGGGGCGCTCAACCAAGCCGCCTGGACCACAGCCGCGCCGCGCCAAGGAGGTCGGCCTCGCCTGGGCTCGTCGGCTAAAGCAGGGGCGACGCCACATTGTAGGTTGTGGGTGCCCGGGCGCCCACGAAAATTTGAGAAACCTTTGTTAAAAACAAATTTTCATCATATTTGTAGATTAAATCTTCCCATTAGTAAAGGGAAGGCACCCCTCTAACTTGTTCTAGATTCGCCCCTGCTCTGAAGCACAGCCGCGCACCGGGGGGAGCTCGCCCCGTCCGGCCTCGGGGGAGCTCGACCCAGCGGCCTCAAGCTCCTCCGTGCTGCCGGGGAGCTCACCCCGACCGGCCTGGTCTCGGCCTGGCGCCGGGAGACGGAGCTTTGCCTGCCTCGCTGCCGGGCATGCCATCATCCTTTCCAAGGTGGGCGTGCTCATTGGCCTGAGCAGTGGAGTGAGATCTGCCTCGCTCGTGCTTCAATCTCTGGTTATCTGCGTGGTTGCGAAGATCCAACATGTGGAAATCGATGGCCTACAACTAGTTAATGCTATTGCTTTTGCTTCATTGGGAACGAAGTACGGAGGAGACAGATGACCTGCTGTTGGGAACGAAGCTCCCCTGCCGGCTGTACCTCCGCTAGCCAGAGCTGCTCTATGCGCCCCGCCTTTACTGCTATGCCTCCTAAGTTCCGGATGTTGAAGATGACAGGTGGGTCCCACCGGTAAGAGCAAACGTCATGAGCGCTAGAGAAGAACCAGGGGCGACATAGTCATTTTACGTGCTCTTTACACGCTTGCGCGAGAGTAAAACTGGTCTCCTGTGGCAAACTCCTGTGGCAAATATGTAAGTGAAATTCTAAAAATGGATTTTTGAAGGAGTGCCTAGGAAGACAAATAATTAAATATCCTCGATCTTCCTCACGTACCACCAGTAGGTAGGTAGCAACGCTCCTTTTCCCGTCACAGGCAACATAGCAGCGCTCACGCGAAGCTCGCGAGCGGCATGGAGGTCCGGCCGCGGTGGTGTGGAGACTGCAACGATCACGACGAGATGCGGAGGCCACGACGGCGCTCACGAGTGGGGCGTGAAGCTCACGGCGGAGCTCGCGAGAGAGGTCGCGGCAGCAATGGCCTAGCGTGGGACCCGGCCGCGACGGGCACGGGATCCGGCCGCGGAGGCCGCGACGGGCACGAAATCCGACCGCGGTCGGAGAAGGCGGGGCGAGGAGGAGGGCGCGCGGGGAGGAGGCGACGCGGCGTGGGCGCTCGCGGCGGCCAGAGGCGCGGCGGGCCGATGGCTGCGTGAGACATGGGTACCCCTGGGTCCCCACCGACTAGACTCATGGCCGTCCCCGACGAGTGGGTCCGGCCTACTAGAAGACCTGCCGACCTGTCCGTGGGCCCAACCGACCTAGTTGGTGTGACGCTCCAGGTTTTTAATTAACCCTAACAGCCGGTCAACCCAGCTGACAGTGGTCAAATCACGGTCAACCTGAGCCCTCACCTCGAAAAACTCACTAACCTACTCTAGTGAACCCTTTTGACTAGTAAACACACTTGTGGGGCCAACCCATGGTCAAAGACTTGGTCAAACCCCTTTCACCCCTGTGTCCATAAATGTCTGCCGGAACTTTTGCCGCGTTCTCCAAAATTCACCTAAACACTTAAAAATCTACCTTTATGAAAGTTATCCATTTGTTGAGGGACACAACTTTCATGTAGATCGGCATTTCAAATTTTGAGTGGAAAAGCTTGAAAGATTTGGTTCCAAAGGCAACATCTATAGTTCAGGCAAACAGGCTGACATTCAAAGTTGGCAACTGTTTATTTCAAAATCTGTGGAGAAAAACCCCATAGAGCCTTTGTGAAAGTGGTAGAGGGTGGTTAGATCTCCAACTTTCGTATTCAAAGCTTAGTCAACTTTTATTCAATTTTTTGGAGAAAATGCACCCAAATAGTGGACCAGCAAAACATTCAAGCCAGGGCGCCGCCGCGACGCGACGTCGCGCGCGTCCACGCGCCACGGCCGCGCGCGCGGCCGGGCTCGGCGTCCGCGCCACGCGCCGCCCAAGGTCACCGGCGCCCGAGACTCGCACCTCCCCCATGCGCCGCACCCCGAGGCTCCTCGGAGTCCTCCCGGGGCCTCGCGCGCCGCGCCGCGCCCGTACCGACCCGGGCTCGCGCGCGACCGGCGGTCCGTCGGCGGCACCCCCCGCCGTACGCGCACCGCCGAGGTCGCCGTGCTACGGCGGCATCTCGCGTTGTCACCGCGACGTCACCGGAGGGGTCGCGCCTATAAAAACCGAGCCACGCCCTTCTTCGCGCCATCACCGCCCTCCTCCGTGCCCGCCATTGCCGGCCGCCGGCGAACTCGCCTCCCCGCCCTTTCTCCGGTGCGCCCAACCCTCCTAGCCTACTCCCTAGGAGCCCTTGAAGCTTGCGCCGCCATCCGTTGCTCGGCATTTCACTTTCCCCGACGGATCCGCAGCCTGCCGCGGGCACCACCGCCGGTCGTCGTTGCGCGCCCCCGCCGGAGCTGTCCCCACTCGAACCCCGGTCTCCCCCGCGCCCTAGGTGAGCTTGTGGTCGTGCCATACCGCCTCCTCGGCCGGGAATTCGGCCGGCGCCGCCGCCTCCCATGGCCGAGGGACCCAATTGCGCGGTCCTGAATCTTTACAGGGTCCCAGTGCAAAAGTTCATCTTCTATAGTGTTGCAATTTTGCAGAAACTTGTAAAATATGTAGAAAATCGTACAAAATTCAGAAAATTGCAAAACCAATTTTGTTGGATTCATTGTGACGAATACTACAACTTTTGTTATTCTCACATGGTCTGATTCTGGATATTTTTAACATGAAAAATAGGAATGTGAAAAAAAACCTAGATCTGCCATAACTCGAAAACTATAAATTTTCTGCATACAAATTTTGTATATGTTGGATATAATGTCGTGTCTAGCTCCTGTGCCAAAAATTGCACAAAGTTATGAAGTAAATCTTGTTATATAAATTGTTTTTTAGTTATGCAGAATCTGCCTAGATGATTTTTGTAGATAAAAATATCTATATTTTTGTGCCCACCTTGTGCATGCTGTCTTGTGATGTCAAAACACACCTCTGGTGAATTAATAATGATTTTTGGTTTAACAGAAATATTTATTCTTAATTTGTGCATGTTTTCCTTTGTAAATTAATGAAGCAAGATCGGTAGAGCTTTTAGGTGTGCTTGCTAGTTCTTTAAGTTTGTTTAGGACCATAGAGCATGCATGAGAAAGATTGGATCATTTTGATGCTTATTTAATTTTTGTATGCATTTAAATTTTTTCACTAGCTAATCTTGTTAATTTTCAAAGTATTTTGTTTTCTAGCTTCCAAGCCTTACTTGTGGGCCCAGTGGTCCAGTATGGGTGTTATTATGCTTAAGAAACACTTCCTTAAAATTTTGGTGAATTATGCTTAATAACAAGCTTTAAAGCCCTTTTAAAGATTAAAGAACAATTAAATAAGGAAAATGCCTTTTAAATTCATTTCCCTTTTGGAAAGTATTACCTAACTTAATTAAAGGCTAAGAACACACCCTTGATGATAAGGAATTAATTTATAAATAAAAATCTTGTTCACACCCTTGCTAGGGAGAGGAAAAAGAGTAAACCTTCACATCAAATAACAAGTTGAAAAGAAACATTAATTCAAGTGTGCAATAAAAGAATAACCCTCATGTAATTAATAACCTTCCTAAAAGGAATTTAATATTTAATTATTTGTTAAGGTGAATATGACCAACAAAAGTTGGATAAGATAAACAAACTGTCACCTCACCTGAACATTGCATTGCATTCCGTGTAGATCTTCCTGACGGTGACTACTCCCTCGTCCCCGAATCCGAAGAAGGAGGAGCAGAAGCTTCGTTGCAGTACGTGGAAGTGCTCGATGACACCGAGGGTGCCCAGGCTAATCTAGCTGACGAAGGCAAGCTCTGGTGCATCTAACCTAGCTTTCAAATCTTTGATTATTCAATTATCTATGGATGCTTGTGCATTTAAGTTCAGGAATTGAATGGAACCTTAGATGCATGATCCCTAGGTACCCTTTGTCCTTACTAGTATGATAGGTCGATAGCTGCTAAGCTATAGGACCGTTACAAGTCGAGTGATGACCTCACTCGCGAGAATAGGTTCCTAGATAGGAATCACAATATATCCTTAATTGGATTGCTCATGTGGTAAGAGCATGGGATTGGGCTCCGGTCCAATGGCTATTGTGAGTTAAGTGTTTGAACGTACTAAGAACTTGTTGGGAATGGCACCGGTAAGCCTAGTACCTTAATGAGACAGCTAAGGATTTAACTGTCACTACTCTTGGAGTTTGTCTCACGGCTAGCTACCGGTGGTGTATGGTGAGTCCGGGTGCTTTGCGGGGTATCCCGGATAGCCTGCACCAAAGACTGTGGCCTTTTATCCCGACCCGAGGATTTTTGGGAACCGTTTGGGAAGTTGTCCTTGCGGGGGCAGCCTACCGTGTGTTTAGGTCTACCTTGCAAGGTTTTGAATCAATCAATTGTCGGCCTCTCATTATCTGAGACTACTTATTCCACTAGCCATGTGATCCCTAATAATGGAAGTTGATGAATACTATGTTTGATTAATTGTATTGAACAACTTTGTCTGTATTAGTTGACTAATGTAGTAAAGATTAAACCCACTAGAACTTGTGCTAAAATCTGGAAAATAAGGACATACTCTTTGTTACTTTTCAGCAAAAAGGAACTCAGTGGCCAAAAGCTTTTCATGTCTAGAGTTGGTGAAGTAGTTGTCACCGACGGGTAGGTCTTGCTGAGTATTAGTATACTCAGCCTTGCTATAATATGTTGATCCAGGTAATGCTTTCGGCGATGTGTGGCCCGGAGAGATCCCGCCCGGCTGGGAGCTGGAGTGGGTGGAGGATGACGAATGAGAGCATCATGGATGGCCTCCCGTGGTGTTTCCGCTTCCCGTTAGTTTAATTCCGCTGTTTCGAAAAACTCTGAACTACTTCTTTATGGCAAAAACTTCGGTTTGTAATAATTAAACCCTTCGGGGTACAAATTTGGATGTTAATGATGTTGTATCTCTGGACTCGCCTTCGAGTGAGTTTTAATGCATATATGTCGATCCTTGTTGCTATTCAAGTGATTTACCGGGCGTTAACCCGGTAACTAACGACAGGATGATACTTTATTATCGCTTAATGACCAAAGTGGATTGATTTAGGCGATAGTACGATATTTTTCTAGGCGGGTTGTCACAGTTGGTGGCCCACACGACCTCTTAAAGACCTTCCAGAAGATTCCCCAGACGACCTAATCCATCACGACCTCAAGACTTGGCGTACAAGACAAGACTCCGATGGACTCCGCCCAAAGCAGATCGACGGGATATGGCAAGTTGTGTAACATAGACTTAGGTCTCCTGGTCGTAACCGATCAGGAGTCTAGGAACCGACCTCATCCGCTGGCCAATATAAGGCGGACGAGGTGATCCCTTGTACAATCAATTTGAGTGTCTGAACCTTTCGGTCGATCGATCGGACAGATAATATCTGTACCACAAACGCCGTTAAATCCTGAGAAATTCGCTCCCACTAGGAGTCGAACCCAGGAGCTGAGGTGCTACTGGGATCTTGTAACCACTAGACTACCTGCTCTTTCGCTCATGTGAGAGAAAAATATCGTTGAGTGTGTGGTAAGTTAGGTGTTGTCCATCGCAACCCCAGCACCCGGGGCTTTTCCCCGACGCCTCACCGTGCGTTCTCTCTCTCGCTTTTTGGTCACACACTAGTGCCCAAACAATGAACTTGAGCCACTTCCAATTGAAAACCAAATTGTTGTTATTTATATTGTTGTGCAACGGCTTCCGTGATCAAATGCACTAGATAGAATTTCTCAAATGATAAAGTCATTCTAAGAGCAACTAAAAGAATTTATGTATAATTGGATAATCCTAGCTAAATTTAGACTTAAACAAGGACTCTAAAACATAGACAACTGTCGAAAAGGGTGAGTGAACAAACAGTCTCTCCAAATCAACCTTCAAATTTAAATCGCGTCTGCCTGGCTAATGGAAAAGCTCAAGGAGCTTTCATGGCTGGCGGACGGAGCTCTCCGGTCAACAAGATTGACAACGGTCCCGAGCCTACACTTGCGGTTGAGCTGACGAACAAGAGCGGAGATTGAGGGCCTATGGGATGGCTCACCAGCAGCGGGAGTGGATGGAGAGACGGCCGGAATTTTGAACGAGGCGGCGGACCGCAGACGGCTCGGCTCCGTCGGCTGGTGGCGCTCTAGCGATGCGGAGATGCTGAGGACCGGTGGAGGAGCTCCGGCTCGACGTCACGGAGTTCCTGGTGACATCAGTCTCGTCTAAATGGTGACATGCACGAATCGAGCAACTCCGGCGGCGGAGAAGATTGCGGTTGTCTCAGTTTTCATGCGGTCAGCGGGGCTCCGCGTCAGGATGGCTTCGAGTCTGGGCAGCAAAGCTCCATCAAGACACATGAGGAACCTCCTGAGTCCTGATGGTGCAGCAGCGGCGCAGATGAGAGACACAGGAAGGATGCAGCAACACTGATGGAAAGAGTGCGGATGCAAAACAGAGGAACGGACAGCGAGGAGCCACGACAGTGCATGAAAGACGAAGTTAAGCGAGTGGTTCCGCTAGCCAAAGATTGCGAGCGGAGGACCCGCGATACGGAACTAGATGGCGAGGAGGCATCGATAGCGAGACTCTTGGAAAGAAAAAACAACGACATTTTTCTTTTTTTACCGATACAAAACGAATTAAAATGTCTGTTGGAGTTGCTCTAAGGGTGCATTTGACATTACTACGACCTCTTACGACACAACTAAGAAATCAAGAGCAAAAATTATTTTTCGGAGAACATTTGTGAAGAAGGTAAGGAGCGAATCAGCGGTGACCAACAATACCTCCAATCCCGACTTGTGCTGGATCCGTAGCCAGGTTGTGCGAAGACAGCAGCAGCATGGGGAGGAGGAGCAAGGCCGGGGAAGTAGCAGTGTGGGGAGGAGGGTCAGGGCTGGAGCGGCGCTATGGGAGGAGGGGCAGGACAGGGGCATCACCGGCGTGGGGAGGAGATGCAGGGCCGAGGCAGCACTGCCGTGTGTTGGAGGGGTAGGGTCGGGACGGAGCGGAGCGCGCCATGGCCCAGAGGCACAGAGCGTGCGCGGCCAGGAGACGCCACGGAAGGCGAGGGAGCCAACCGTGGGGCCGCGTCGTGGCTGGGCGACCAATGTGCACCGCTGCTGGAAACATCCCGTTTTTGCACAACAAGCCCAATGTATCTCCTACTCTCTCTGTCCCATAAAATAATACAATTTTAGTTTTTTATATAGATTAGTGGAGGAATGAAAAACTCTAATACCCTTATTTGTTTACCAAATGTGGTCTCTTTTATTTATCGGCCGAAAATCACCGATATTTCTGAAATTTCCCATATATCCGTAGGTCCGATAAAATTAGATATATGTTAAAATTTTCCTATTTTTCCTACTTTACACAGACGACTCAAATTCAGCCACACAATAATCTTGTACTCATAATGTTTTATTATTAACTTTATCTATGAACAAGTGATGTTTAATAGTCTATGAATAGTTTCAAGTCAAATTCTACAATTTTTTAAAATTAATTTGATTGTTTTGATTTTGGTCCGATATTTCCGATATATCTTGCTTTTCCTCTTTATCCTTGACCCCCGATAAATTTTTATTTCCGATAAAAAAACTATGGTAAGTTTTGTCATGCAAATCAGATCTGACCACTATATTAAGAAGGCAATTAGATATATCGATTGCATTTTTTTGGGATTTTTTTATAAAACGGATGGAGTAAACGGTCTTAGAACAACTCCAACAGTTTGGCAAATCAACTTGGCATCCATCTAATTTTGGCAAAACGAGAAAAAATACCCTCCAATAGTTTGGTAAACCAACTTGGCAAAAATAGAAACTTGGCAAAACTCACCTCCCCACGCGCATATATGCGCGCGCGTATCGTGTTGCCATCGGCGTTTCCCTCTAGGTGGGAGGGTAAAAAAAGAAATAAAAAATAGAGAAGGATTCCTGAGGTAAGTTTCCAAGAGGTGGAAGGACATAAATTTTTTTTTATTTCTTTTAGGATTCCTGATGTAAGTTAGATCTGTGTTTGACAAGTGAATTATGCCAAATTGTTGGAGATGAACTCTTTTTTTACTTGGCATACCTATTTAGAGGTTGGCAAAACACAAGATTTGCCAAGTAAAATTTAGCAAACTCTTGGAGATGCTCTTACACTCTAGTGTGCGCCGGGAAACCTCTTCGGTGGTTCGTGCTTGTATTGAACCTTTTGTATGGGCGGAATCCATCTAATCCAGTGAAGCTCTCTCTTTCGGGAAAAAAAAACATTCAGCAGGTCAGCAACCAACTTAGACTGTCTGCATTGGTGCCCTGGACCGGGCCGGCAAAGCGGACTGGAGGCCGTTTTTGGAGTTTTTTCTCTGCAGCGGTGGACTGGGTAACAAACTAGATCGTAGCGCTTCGTCCCGTGGCCTGGATTGCTAGCGTCGACCGCGACGACTGAACTGCAGACGCCACACCAACAAACCGAGGGAGAGCCCGCGAGGCCCAACCACCCCGCGTCCCTGCGGCCTTTGTTGGTCGTCCCGCCGGTACCCTAGCTCCCCTCCCCGCCGAAACCCTCGCGCCCCACCGTCGCCGCCACCCTCGTGCCCGTCCGCGGCCCTCGTGATGGCGCGTTTCCTCAAAGTCAATGCGGAGCCAGAAGTCGGCGGGGCGGTGGCGGATCTAGGCGTGCGCCCGACAGAGCTGGGAGGATGGAATGGAGGCGGAGCTCCGGTTGATCTGTTCGGCGCAAGGGAAGGGCGCCACCCTGGAGACCGGTAAACCCGTCGGCCGCCAAGGTGGGGGAAGGGGTCAATAGGTCCGATCTGCCGTCCGGAGGAGCAAGAAGTCCAGCCGTCTCCACAAGCGGCGCTGACGTGGTTCGTCGGCGGCCACATCTGAGGAGAGCTCGACCGCGCGGTCCAAGTGGCGTCCTGCCCCTCTGAGGTATGTCACCCTTCGAACCCAATGCATTGCAGTGCAGTTGACAGGATTGCAAATTTGTGTTGACTGTATGGATTGTGTAAGCAGTGATTGTCCATTCTCGAATTGCAGTACTATAGTAATTTCTTTGTGAATTTGTGTTGAATGTATGCATGCTGGTTCCATGAATGCAGATGTTTATTTATGAAGCAGGCCTATGTCAATGTGTCATTACCAATTGCTGTCCAAATTTGATTCGTATTTGTTATTCCAAACTACAGCATGCTCTTGTGATCCATAGTATAGGCAGTAGGACATGGGAAGCTAAGGATTTCATTATTGAAGCTAAGGATTTAAATAAATTATACCTTGAAGTATCCATGTTGTGAACCTTTTTATGCTTTAACTTTGAATACCCAACTTGAAAATTCTAGCTCTTGTGGGGACAAACTTACATGTACAGACAGTAGGAGACTTGTATCTTATTGTAACACCCTAAAATTCCATCACCAAATTAATGTAAGCAACATGGTGTTTAGCTTTGTTTTATAGAAATAAATAAATTATCAATTAAATTTGGCCTTTTAAATATTTAAATATCATTTTGAATAAAATTAGAATCAATTAAGTGTTTGTGCATCATGTTGAAAGGCATGAGTTTTGGTTGTGGTGTGGTTTTAAAAGTCTTAAAATACTTGTGAAAATTCTTTAAAAGAATTGTAAAAATTTGTGTAAAAGATTTGAATTTAAAAAGAGTTTTGAAAAAAAGATTTGAAAAGGATTTGAAAACAAAGAAGAAGAAAAGAAAAAAACAAAACCAAGCCCAGCCCACCTCCTTCCTTCCCCGGCCCAGCTCCCTCTTCTGGCCCAACTCAGCCGCCGCCGGCCCACTCCCACCTCCCCTTCCTCTCTCCTCTCACCGACGGCCGGCCCGCTCGTCGGCCTTCCCCTTCCTCCTCTCACCTTTGGTTTCCCTCCCCCCGCTCTCGCATCCCGCGCGCCGCCACCGGCCGTTTCGGCGCCTTCCTCGCCCCCCCCCCCCGCCTTCAATTCCCATCATCAAGATGCACTGGAGCACCGGCCGCCTCCTTTCCCTCTTTCAATTACTCTTCCCATTACTCCCCTCACCCGAATTCAAGTTGAAACCGCCACGGCCATCAATGGCCGGTCCTTGCCCATCGCCTCGGCCGCCGCTTTCCCCTCCCTACCCCTCTATAAAACCCGAGCTCGAGCCCTGCGCCTCCTTTTCCACATCTGCTTGTGCCCCGCACCCTCCACCTTCGCGCGCGCCGCCGCCTTGATTTCTTCCGGGCGCCACCATTGCCGGCGGTGAGCAACCCGCCATCAGTGGGTACCCCTAATCCTCTGTCCCTTCTTCTCCTTCGTGTGCGAAGCTCACCCAATCTTTAAATCGTGTCACATGATCGCTCTCCCGTCGCCGACCGAGCCGCACGGGTCGCCGTCGCCGTCATCTTCAACCTCCCGGACGCCGACGTCGATCTCCACCACCGCCGCTTCCCCGGCGCCGAGCCGTCTCCAACTCGTTGCCGTGGTGGTGAGCAAGACCCCCCCCGCCTCCATTTACTTTACCCCGAGCCGTAGCCCCGCCTCCGCGCGCCGCCACCGCCCGCGCCGCCCCTCGCGTTGCGAGCCGCCGTGGCCGCCGGAGCTGCCTTCTAGAGCCCGTGGTCGGGTTCGCCTAGTTCCCGCTCCGCGTAGAGCCTATCCATGTCACAAAAGGTTGCCCGAAGCTCGAGAACGCCATCTCCGGTGAGTTCTCCCGGCGGAGCGCCGCCGTCCGCCGCCGCCGCGCGCCGTCCCGCCGCTCTCGCGGGCAAGCATCCCCGGCCGCCCGATCCGCGACCAACGGTCCCGGATTAGATCGAGGTGTGATGCTTAGCCCCGGTCCACCGTGAACCCCCGTAGACCAAGTCCACGTGCGCCGGTCCACCGCGCGCGTCATGCTTGCGTCGGCCCCCCGCGTCGGCCCGGCCAATCGCGGTCGGCCACGTGGCACACCCTCGGCCTTTCCACCGGCTGCCTTGGCGCTTTTGCAAAAAAAGACCTCCAATTTACGGAATTCACAACCATGCCCTTCCACCTATAGAAATCCTTTCGGTTAGGTCCTGTTTTCAACGTTTAAGCCCCTGTCCTTCTTAGTTCTTCCCATCAGAGGTCCATTCTTGATCTTTTACACTATAAACCTTAGGTTTATATGTGTAATTATGTTTTAGCCCCTGGATTCTTGCAGATAAGCCCCTGGAAGCCCCGTTTCTTCGCGAGAAAAGCCCCCGAACCTTGTTTTAGCCATATCTTTTCCGTCCTAGCTCCATTTTAAGCGTTCTTGGTGTCCACGCGACCATCTTTTCAAGCCCGTCAGTTTTAGAACCTTGTTTTGGCCGTATCTTGTGCGTTTAGCTCCGTTTCCACCGTTTCAAGTTGCGTTAGGCTCATATCAACTAAAACTACGTGATAGGACCAGTGTTGTACATGTTCTTTGTTTTATAATTTATTTAAATGTTAAATATGATTAAATCTTATTATGCATGCTTTTCTAATTAAAATCTAGCTAGAGTTCAACACATGTTTTCATAAGAAAGCTAATATGCCTAATACTAGTTAAATATTTCTTATAATTAAAAGCTAATTAGATGTGTACCTTGTTTTTTATAATCAAACTTAATTTGAGTAATTTTTATGCAATTTGCTTCCTATATAAAAGCAATATAGGTTTATCTCGAGTTTTCTTAATTAAATTGTTAATTTGATTAATATGAATATAACTGTGTTTTAAATTATAATTTGCTTAGAATAACTCGAAATATAAAGATAAGCGCCTAGATGCTTTTACATGCTTCTTTTGAATTAAAGTGTCTAATTTGCATAAGTTAAACTTGAATATTTATAAATAAAATTGAACTAGTTTTACGTTGTCTTTTAAATACAAATATAACTCGCTTAATTATTAATAGGGTATTTCTTTGAAATAACCTATACACATGATTTTACTTAACTAAAAGATACCAAGCACATAGCTTGCTTTTGTTTGTGATCATCCAAAGCTCTCGATAGTTCCTAGTGCTTTTGTGTTCACGTTCCTAGAGCCAACCCTTGTTCTCTCTTGGTGAATCAACTATGTTCTTACACCTAATCTTTCCTAGCCACCTTTCTTTAAAGCTACCTTGTTATCTGTTTCTTCTGTCAGATCAGTTTACCTTTGCTTGGTGTATTGTTTTGTTTATTGTATGCTTTCTTGTGTGCTCGTAGACGTCGTGCCGCGTTTCAAGTGAGCGACCACCGGAGTAGATCAAGAGCAAGTGTTTGAAGAAGAACTCCGGTGTTTAAGCAAGGAAGGCAAGTGGACTTCTCCCCCCGCATATTCTATTTTTTGTCCCACACAACTCGCATGATAACTAAGTTTACTTTTAAATGTTGTATTGCATAAATTTGATGGGAAATCACCTTTTTAAGGACATGACTAGACTTTTACCCTCATTACCTTGGACAACCCTTTTTAAATAAATGTTTTGGGTAGAAATGCTTAGTTGCTATAACTTGGGATGGTTAAAATGAATCTTATGCAAAATGATGAATGTTGATCATGATAACTTAGATGATATATATATATATATGTGTGTGCTTATGGTTAATAACAAGATCATATGGTTTAATCGGAACATGGAGAACCACCCGGAAAACGGTGCAACCACGGTTCACATGGCTCGGCTTAGCCAAGTAATTAGGAGAGTGGGTTAGCCGATAGCCCTTTTTCCGAGAGGGGCACGGGGGCCGGAGTTGAAGGGGTATAGCCCGGTTCTTTTGGGGTAGCGACCTTGGTTAAGGTGCCGGCCATTAGGGAGGCTTATGGTCCGCTCCGCCGCCGTTACTTGTTGCGGTCGTTGGTTTCTCTTCTTTCCTTTGTAAAGGCTTCGTAGTGGACCCCTAGCCACTCGCCTTGGAAGTGTTTAAGGGTCCGATCAACCCGGCGACATGGGGAACACGAACTGCGGGTAAAGTGTACAACCTCTCGCAGTGCAAAACGATCGATTAGCCGTGCTCACGGTCAAGAGCGGCTCGGACCCTCACATGATTAATAAACTTGAAGATGGAATTAAATCGTGGTTTCTTATGGGTTTTGAGAGAAGATGCTTTCCTAAATGCTTAACTGGGTTGGTATAAACTTACATCTAGTACATAGGTGCTTGCTAATAAAAGTTGACCAACATTAAAATGCTAACCGCCGCAAAACCTTAGCCTATCCTTGATAGCCTTGCATCTTTCCCCCACTTGCCGAGCTCCAACCATAAGTGTGCTCACCCTTGCTTACCCGCTCGTTCGGAGGAAATCACCGGAGAAGAGTACTTCGGCGACTATGAGGAGTTCGAGGCTTGCGTGCCCCCGGTCGGATGCTCTTGGAAGATGAAGACGGTCTTTGCGTCTTCATAGTTATCGTTTGTTCGTTGTAAAGACCTTCGAGTCTAACGTCCGAGTGTAATAAAGAGATAATGTAATGGTTTAACTCTTGTACGTTTTTTTTTCGTTTATTGATATTTCACTCATGACGTCTATCATATGTGTGTAAACTTGATCCCGACGCACATATGAGATGCATTTGGTTTTCTTTGGAAAATCGGGTGTGACACTTATGCCGGTGCCTCGTACAAAGGCACGTGCCATCATTCTCGTTTCCGAATCACACAAGGCGGGATGAGCTCGTAATAAGCGAGGCGAGCCTAGCTAGACCACCGTCACGCGTTTCTTCTCTCGATCTGCTGGTAGAATGTGATTTTTAAACTAGGGCACTAGTAGAGACTAGATGGCCAAATCATGCTTATGGTTGGTTTGGTGCGTGTTTCGTTTCTTTCAAAATGTTTGATACAACCATTATATTAGTGCAGCTGGGCAGCAGGTAGCTAGCTGTGATGAGCAACTTCAACATGGCTGTCACTGATGTCTGAGTCATACTACAGCCCAAATCCAGGAGTACGAATTTTTTGTAACTAAAAAAAGAAAACATCCAACAGTAGAGTAATTAAGAGCACGATGTGCCCTCATTGAATTTTGATCTGAATCATAAAGTGCCATTAGTCATGCATGGTGGGAAACCTTGAAAAAGCTTGCCCGTCTGCTGTGCGCCTGTGTTTACTGTTTACCTACCTAGCATCATGGTGACTGGTTATAGGGTATTGTGCAGAAAAAGGGTTTGTTTAACTTTGTGTTTGTTGCCAGATGGTAATTGTGAAATTGTATCAGTATGTACCAACTTTTAGAATTTGAACCTTCAATTTCAGGATGGACCATAATAACCCAAATGTTCCATATGGTTCACAAGGACATTCTGGCTACCAGCCTCAATATAATAACCGATACATGTATTTTTACCAATTTCCTCCATCATATAACCAACAGTTTGCACCCAACCGTCCTAGTGGTAGTGGTCCACAACTTTTTAATCCGGCTCAAGTGGCAAATGCATCTGGGTCATACATTGATGTCGATGGATGTAACCCATGTGAAGAGGCAGATTTGTATGAAACAGCCCCTCCAGTGCCTTCTCCTGCAGCAGAGGGGAAGAGAAAGAAGTTGGCTGGTAGGGTGAAGCAGAGTAATTTCCTCCCAGACGAAGATGTAAACCTTGTGAAGTCATGGCTTGAAATAAGTTGTGACGCAGTCACAAGTAACGGACAAAAAAGGAACGCATGTGGCAGAGGATTCTACATCGGTATAATACAAGGAGGGGATCATACCCCGATAGGACTGCGAGGTCTCTGCAAAGCCGTTGGGACACAATCAAGGCTGAAGCTGGGAAGTTTGCTGCATATTATGCTGATACCCTTCGAGAGAATGCTAGCGGGACATCTGATGCTGATAAGGTTAGCATTTCATACAATTTTTGTATTATGCATTGTTGAGATACGAATTTTGAATTGCATAACAAATGTAACAACAACTTATTTGTCTTTCAGACTACTATGGCAACAGCTAACTT
Organism: Cenchrus americanus; assembly: GCA_947561735.1. Lineage (NCBI taxonomy): Eukaryota > Viridiplantae > Streptophyta > Magnoliopsida > Poales > Poaceae > Cenchrus > Cenchrus americanus. Next base: position 250,388,848 of record OX387239.1, on the reverse strand, counting down.
TGCAAGTATCCAGAAACACAACTTCCAATTCATGCATTGTTGGGAGATTTTGAAGGATGAGCCGAAATGGCAGGATCCGAAGCCTAGGCCAAATGCAAGATTAGCCGAAGGTGAAGGCTTTGGGGAGGAGACTCACCATGGCGCTGACAATGAGGACACTGAAGATTTTAGCCCTCCTCGAACTGCAGCGAGGAGGCCGATGGGTAGGGATTCAGTTAAAGCAGCGAAGAAAACGGCAAATTCATCTGCTGGTTCAGCAGCCTCCGCCGAGTATGCTGCTAGGCAGCAAGATATTAGAGAAGCAAGATTGTCTATCTTGCAAGACGAAGCGATCGCAAAAAAAGACCGTTTCCAGCAAAAAAGCACCTACAACATGTCATTACTATCGATTGAGCAAGAGAAGATGCAGTTGCTGCGTGAGGAGCATGAGATGGACAAGGTACAGAAGGAGAAAAAAGAAGAGGAAAGAATTCTTGCCATTGACATCAGCAAATGTCTTCCATCTCAGCAGCTATATTATCAAATGCTTCAGGAAGAGATTGTCAAGAAGCAGACAGCTAGACGACGGGCACGACAGGCTGCACAAGCCCCTTGAATTTGTGCAGCGATGAATCTGAGACAGGCTGCATAAGCCCCTATGTATCTGTATGTGAATTTGTATGTGAGAGAGTCAATTGTTTGTATATCCGTGAGAAATTTATTTGTATGTGAGTGAGACATTTATTTGTAAGTGAGGAACTATCTGTTGTAAGTTGCGAGAACTATTTGTGTAGTTGAGAGGAACTATTTGTTGTAAGTGGATGGATAAATTTCTTGTATGTGGCTCGAACAATTTGTTGTATGTGAGAGGAACTATTTCTTGTATGTTGATGGAACAATTATTTGTTGTAATTGATGTCTGGTGGTATTATTTGTGAGTGATATTATGCTTCTCATGAGTATACTGGTGGTGGATGGGCAGCAAAACGTAATGCTGGTGCTTATTTGTGAAATTATGCTTCTCATGTCTATGTTGTGCTAAAGTTGATATACTACTGCATGCCATAAACAAGGTGAGAAACAGGATACAGAAACAGGTATCCAGGCTTGAGCATTACCGGAACATGACAACAATTAATACAAGGTAGCAATAGCATTACCAGTACATGATAACAGTTACATGATCAAATGTAAATTTCTTAAAGTAGACCCAATAAACTAGTGAGCATCTACTGAGGCTGGGATCCCAGGCTGTTCCACTGGTGCTCAATGAGATCATGAAGTAGCTGAGAGTGCAAGCTTGGGTCCGTCAGCTTATGGTTTGCAGCAATCCAATCTGCCCTTTCCTGAGTTCTACCATATGGAACTGCTAGGTCTCCGACATTTGAATAATTAGTGTCCTGAGCATTAGGTCTTTCATCTTCCACTATCATGTTATGCAAAATAATGCAAGTAACCATTATATTATTAAGCTGCCTACGGTCCCAACCATATGTCGGTCCTCTAATCACCGCAAACCGAGTTTGAAGGACACCAAATGCACGCTCTATCTCCTTGCGTTCACTTTCTTGTCTCATGGCAAAGTATTGGGTCTTCTGCTCCATGGGGTGAGAAATAGTCTTAACAAATGTGGGCCAATTAGGGTAAATCCCATCTGCTAGGTAATATCCCATATCATAGGTTCTTCCATTGACTTGAAATGACACAGGAGTTGCACGACCCCTAACATAATCAGAGAACACATCGGATCGATCAAGCACATTGATGTCATTGTTACTTCCAGGCATGCCAAAGTAAGCATGCCAAATCCATGAATCATGTGATGCAACCGCCTCTAAGATCAAAGAGGGATGCTTGTTTCTCCCTGTGAACTGACCCTTCCACGATGTTGGGCAGTTCCTCCACGGCCAGTGCATGCAGTCCATGCTTCCAAGCTTCCCCGGGAACCCACAATCCTCTCCTTGTTGAAGAAGCCTTGCTACATCATCCGCGTTTGGTTTGCGTAGATAAGTTGGCCCAAATACATCAATCACAGCCCGACAAAAATGCCTTAAAGTTTTCCGAGCTGTTGACTCACTAATACGCACATACTCATCAATGGCATCCAGCGGGAGTCCATAAGCAAGAATGCGTATTACTGCAACACACTTTTGAAGAGCTGATAATCCTGGTTTGCCAGTGGCATCACACTTCTTTTTGAAATAGCTATCTTTATTCTTCACTGCTTCTTTGATGCGCCTGAACAAATGACGATGCATCCGAAACCCGAAATACCAATTCGGCTTTGAGGCGCGGTGCACATGATTAGTTTTCAACAATGCTAACATACACAACTATACCTTCTACGGAATCGTGCATCATTGAAAACGGGGTTAGTAACAAAGTAATCATCTTTGATCCTTCTGTGACCCATAGGAAAGTCCATCTGCCGAATTTTCTTTGGCGCTGCACCAGATTGACGGCGTGAGTGAGAGCTCTCTTCTTCCACCAGTTGATTGTACATCGCTAGATCCACTTCATCATCTTCACTGGAGAAAATTGAGTCATCGTCGTCTTCGTCGTCCTCCTCGAACTCCCAGTATGGCAGGGCGGTGTTTGTGCACTCATCCATGTCGTCACCTGGTGAACTACCTGTACCTCACCTTTCCGTGGGAGCGAGGGCCGTCCGGGCCGCGCTGGCAAGATCCGCTCGACGCCCCTGCGGATGCGCAGTTCGGGGGGCGGCCGGCCACCCGCGGCCCGCGCCCCCCGTGCGCCCCCCGCCTCGCCCCGCACGGCGTGGAGCGCCGCCCCCCGGTCCGCCCCCCGCCGCCTCGCGCCCGGCCACCGCGTGGAGCGCGCGCCCCCGTCCGCCCGCCGCCTCGAACCCGCACCGCCACCGAGCGCCGCCGCCGTCCGCCGCCCGCCTCGCCCCCGCACCGCCGCAGCCTCCACCCGAAGCACCGCCACCGGCGCCGTCGGCGGGCCGGCCCGTCCGCTCACCGGCGGGGCCACAAACGCTGGCACAGCGTGGAGAGAAGGGGAACCAGAGGGAGTCACCGGGAAGCACAGGAAAAAGAAAAATGTGGAGAGGGAGGAGATGGTAGTTGAAACAAGGGAATAAAATATAGGGTTGTTGGTATTGAGTTCGAGATACAAAGGTTGATGGGTGCGGGATATTTGGAACTGGACTGTAAAATTTTGATGACTAGGCGAGAATATTCTGTTTAGAGGTTGTGTATGGAGGTTCACGAGTGCAAACAGTCTTATGGGCTCTGTAGAGAGGCGGTTGCGGCAGTACGAGCTCGAATGCCTTTTTTTTTCCGATTGCGTGCATCTTGGTACAACGACCATGTTTGGATGAAGAGTTATAGATGAGTGCAACTTTGCGTGACGAATCTAATGAGCATAATTAATCTATGATTTGCTATATTAACTAGAAGAGGTTCGTCTCGCAATTTTGGCCAGGGGTTTTGAAGGTAGTTTTAAAAACTAAATTTATTTAATACCTCTAATGCATGCCAGAGGTAGAGTAAAATTTTTTACACTACCAACCAAACACTGCCAATATGATCAATTCGTGCTGAAGGCTAATCTTTCGGATCAGTTAAGAGATTGTGAAAAGCGAGCTTGTAATTTCGTGGACCGTTGACACAACAGGGGCACACATGACCTTAGGAAGATCAGTGCAAGGGTGCAACCCCTCCTGTTTTCTTCAAACAAATATCAGTGTATGTGTAGCCCCATCAGTATAAATATGTTTTCCGATACTCTAATGACTAACAAAATCTGAAGACGTATTTACATGGAAATGAATTGTGATGATTCATATATATTCAGCATCGGTTATCAAGAGGCCAGAGTATTGGAAGCCTAGAACCACATCAAAATGTCTGATCAGGCTACCAGATCACAGGAAAATGGGTGAGTACAACAAAGAAAAAACCTAGCTTAGGTGCATAACTGCATTGCATATGCGCATGTATACGTTCTGCGATTGGATCTTAGCAACATCTTCACCTTGTAGCAACAACACCTACCGTCTCCTGAAGTTGAACTTGACATGGAGGGCATACCGCATTCTTATCTGATCTACATCATACACTATGTACTCGTTGTGAAGCAAGCAACCCTGCAACCAGACGTCAGTGTTTTCAAAGGTAAGCAAAGTGCCTCAGTCTCATGGGATCTGTATTTGGAAAACAATGCAGTTGCGCAGATGCTGCGTTGGAGCTCACGTACCCTTTTGGAAGGATCCTCTTTGGGTTTCCCAAGGGGAACAAGCACGCCATCATCGGTAGTCCTAGACTCTGCTAAGTCAGGCATCATTCGACCAAATCCTTTTGTGCCGCAACAAGTCAAACAACCATATGTTTTTACATATCAAGCAGCAAAGACAATATTTTCATCTAAAGATTTTGATTCATCAGTAGTTTATCATGCAGTGTTAAAACAGAGTAGACGAGAACAGTTAATGTTTTTTCAGTTGAATTGGCCACAACATCAGGAAAATTGGTCACAAGAAATATACATACAGGATGACGAGGGAAAAAAAACAAGTAAAAGATATAGTATAAATAACCAACCTTAGCTTTCCCTGGGGCAGGTTATTAGCATTATAATCTCCATACAGTAGTTCATTCATATCACCCAATGCAACCTGCAAAATTGAAGTTTCAATAGGCATTATCAACACCGTTGAACTAGGCAAATACCTTATAACAAAATAATTGTGCAGAACTCCTGCAGTGAAAATGGTGCGCATTTATGACAAAATCACGTTGTGTAACAAATAGACAAATAGCAGACACTTTGAGGATGATTTAAAAAATGCATGAATATAGCTCAGAGCTAACATGGCAACAAAAAGACCTCACACAGAAGCAGGACTCCGGACCTAGATGCTTCTGAAGCACAGCAATAGTTTGCACTTTTGAAAACATATCGGCAAAGTAAACACCCTTGCCGAACATGTAACCAGAAACTGGTGCTTCAGGCGGAGCAATTCGCAAACCTGGGGATAATACATTATCAGAATCGACGTTCACAATAATTTGTTCCAACTTTTGAATTGTGTATGGTAGCGCATTTGAATTCTTTTTCTAATGGAAAGTATAATTCTGAACTTAGCACAGTAACAAAAAAAATCCAACATAAAGAGGTGCTACAATTGTGAAGTCACATGAAAACGAAAGAAAGATTGATGTGATAGATACAGGGTTGATAGTTTTGCAAATGCAATGATTACAAGAGGCTGGGTAAATAGCAGGAAATAACTCATCAGATATCTTAAAACCTGCTCCCCTTTGCGTGCCTCTCCGCACTCCCGGGGGTACGTGGCGCCCCGGGAGGCCTCGCGAGCTCGTGGTGGAAGTCTTTGCGCTGCGGTCGTTTTTCGAAAAAGTCCACTAACGTTCGCTAAATCGCGATCGCCCCCTCCCACCACCCAAACCCCTACCCCCCTCCCCCCGGGCCCGCCAACCCCGAACCCTAGCCTCAGTCCGCTCCCCCACCGCCCGGTCCGCCCTCTCTCGCCCAGCTCTCCTCCTCCCCGCCGCCACCTTCTCCCTCCCTTCTCTCCTCCTCCGCCGCCGCCCCCACCCGCCCCTCTCCTCACCCCCGCGTCGTCGCAACTCCCCGTCTCGGATCCTCCCCGCGTTGCTCCCGCAGCCCACCCTCGTCTCAGTCCCCGGCCACCGCCGCCCCCCCCTCTCCTCTTACCCGGCGTCCCGTCCGCCACCCTCTCCCCACCTTCTCTTCTCCTCCGCCGAGAGGTCGCCCGCGCCGCCCCCGCTCGCCGCTCCGGGGCCACCACGGCCGGATCCGCCCCTCCGCGGCGCGCGCCGTATCCCGACACGGACAGGGCTGTGTAGCAGCGGGGCTAGGGCCCGACGGACACTTGGGTGCGGCGCGTGACAAATGCCAGTGGTGCTCGAAGCGGTGCAGCCCCGGTGTTGGTTGCGATGCGCGTCGGCGCGGCCGAAGGCCGGATCCGTGCCTCTGCCACCCCCTCTCTCCCTCTCTTCCCCACCGCCTACCTTTCTCTCTTCCGGTGCGGGCCGAGGCGACGACGGGCCAGGAGAGCACGGGCGCGGCGAGCTGGCCAAGCCAGCGGGGGCGCATCATGGGTTCACGGTAGGTACACTGCCTCCTCCCCTTCCTTGATCTGTGAACTCTGGCTCTTTGCGCCCTCTTATTTCATCTGCTTTGGATATGTCGTATCTTGACCCCTGATCTGCATGTTCTTTCTCTTCCAGTGCAGGTGACCTAGGCCATGGTGCAGCCAATTGAAGGTGGGTCAACTAATTTTATTTGGATCCTTCCCCCAGCTTGCTCATGTTCGGTCGTAAGCCCAAAATTATCATTATTTGGAGGACCAGCATCAGCTCATGTTTGACTTTTGGCTGCAATCCCAAATGAGCACATCATCTCAACTCAGTACGTATTCATGGTCTCTTTGCATTTTGTATCTCATATACTTATGTATGGTACTTGTGCTTCTATTTGCATTTCGTAAATGTATATGTTTATCTGAAAACTATGTGAACATGATTGGCCTTTTATCACAATATGGAAATTCATGTTCTTGGGTTGACAACTATAATAAGTGTGCATAACGTGTCAAATGTACTTATATGTTGTATTGTGTCTTATATATTTTCCTATGGTATTTGTACTTTTATTTTCGTTCAATATTTACAAATCACTTATAAATACTGTAGGGCGCGCAACGTGCGCCGGCAGAGGATGTTGTGGCTGCAGAGGATGTTGACTAATGCCATATCCTCCTCTTTGTTGTGGCTGTAGTGAAAGTTGCGGGTTCAGTCATTAAGATTTCACGGTGAGCTTTCCACATCCTTTACTCTTTTCACAAATATAGGATGAACCTTGCTTGTTATCATGATTTAGGGTCACAAAATGTGTTGATGCTTTGTGTTGATGCAATTCGAAGCTTGCCATATTCTGTATTTGCAGGAAAAACTCCCAATTGAACAACTAATCGACAGAAATGTTCCAGATGGTGAGCCTGTAAAGCCACCTGCTTTAGATGATACCCCTTTTACATTTGTTGAAGACCTGAAAACCTTGGAGGTGCTAGCCACAAAGATGAAGAATGCAACTGAGTTTGCTGTAAGTGTGCTTGTTTCTTGGCGATGCCACTGCACCTTTTTTTGGCACATTGGCATGTTAGTTCATATTTTTCAATTGATTTTGTTGGTCTCTTGGTTATTTTCTTATCCCAGTAACCTGGTTGGGAGTTATTTGCAGAGGTTGATTGGCAGCAGGAATGTGCGGGGGTCTTAAGACTAAGGCCGGTTGAAGATAAGTATTCCCCCCCTCTATTTTAAGTAAATTTGCTTCTAATTTGCTGATACGATACTCTTTTTTTATACTGAGTGTTGAAAAATGACAAAATATAAAAATTCGAGTGTTCAAAAGGATGCTATTATGTTGTGTGTCAGATCCGAGAGTAGATGTTGTGCAAGAATCTTTTCGTTGCCTGATCTGTGAATGTCGCTAGGTTTCTGCTGCTAGAGTGGCTTCGTTGCCCATGCCTCTACGACACGCTGCACCTTCAGCTCACATGCCACAGCCGAAGTCTTCGCCCCTTCCGCGTCCACCTATCAACAATTTTGTTAATCTATTAGAAAATGAATTTACTTACGTGAACGAAAACTTAAACAATTAACTTCAACCAACTCGTGGACAACGCGGTCGACAGTGTGTACAACAGGGAGGGGAAACTCCTTGTAGAGGCCAAACTGCCTCATCACGCGGTGCACGTGGTACTCCTCCACGTAAATGTCGCACACCAACGACGTCATCGTCATCCAGTACTAGCGATCTCAAAAGCATAGCAATGAGAGTCCCTGAGGTGCGTGCACCGCGATCAAGGCGTCGGTGTGCGGCCTCCGAATGACGTCGCGGTCTGTGAGTGCGTCGATCTGGTCGACAAAGTCAGCATACGATCTCCTGGTATGTTTCGTCCAAGAGAGTTGCATAAGAGAGCACAAGTATATACTACAAAATCATACAGAATTGATGTCAATTCTCACCCAGATTAGTCCCACCGTACCCCTCATAGAGTGGCCCATATGTCATGTGCGACTAGAGATGGCAATGGATACCCGAAACCTGAATACCCGACGGGTTTTACCCAAATAGAAGACAGGTATGGAATTATATTTCTACCCGCGAGTACATAAATGGGTAACATCATGTACCCATCTGGTAAGCGGGTGCGGGTGTGGGTACATACTACCCATACCCGCGGGTAAAATAAACACGTCTACAATATGTGATATACATGTAAAATTGTACATTGTTGGTGAAGGATAACTTATATTGATAACTAACAAAAAAATTATGCTTTATTAGACTATTAATTGGTTAACAATAATCATTTATCTTTTTTATCAAATAACTTCGTTGATGTATGCACTTTATCACGTGTTATGTCTCAAATATATTAGTTTACAACGGGTATGCTATCGGGTATGGGTTACCCGACGGGTAAAAAAACCCACACGGGTACGGGTATGGGTAAGAAATTGAACCCGCATGTGGATATGGGTTTTTCAGCGGGTAGAGTTAGAGTTGGCGGGTGCGGGTATGTAATGGCACTACCCGACGGGTTTCTACCCGTTAACATCTCTATGTGTGACCCCATCTAAGAGACCAAAACTGAGGACCAAAGAGAGGGGGGAGTCACTCCTACGTTGTAAATCACGCTCTCACCCCGTTTTTTGTTACCGCGGGCTTTTCTACCCCATTTTGTACCCGCTGGTGCCACATCTCTACTATAAAGAAACGAAAGAATTGATTTCAATTCTTACCAAGATTAGGCTGACTTCCCTCCTCACAGAGGCGAACCAAGAGGGGGGAGATTGATTTGGTCGTCGTTTCGCAGTGCAAATTGGTTCTCAGGAGCCCCCCCCACCCCCAAACTTTTTTCACTCAAACTTCTACCCACCAGATCCACCCTACCCGCCCGGGCCGCATCCCACATGTCAATGGCGTCCACGTAATCACGTTTGAATTGTGTGCATGTAATCACGCGGGCCATTAGCATGCACAAATTATCCCTTCCTCTTAATTGAAGGCTTCATTTAGTTTCCCATGTATGCACCGGTGCCTATTGATTCTTGCTTATCACACACCGTGGCAGGCTGTCATCACATGCCTGTTGTTTCCTTTATTCATTCTTTTTTAAAGGAAACATAAATTGATTGGCGTGATTGATAGCATAACTCAAAAGGAAATACTAAAGAACTCAAAAGGAGGGATATTGATGTACAAAGTAAAGGAAAATTGATTGGTGTGGTCGATGACTCGTCAAGGAAAAGAAAAATAAGGAAAGAATCACTGCGTGATTAGATGAATTAAGGAAAGAATTGTTGCGTCATTGTGCCAATGGTAGCTGCGCCATTCATAAATAGTTAGCAAGGAAATGGAAAACAAGGAAAGATCACGTAAGGAAGACTCGCCCCCGTCAATCACAGTTGTTGTTTCCTTTATTCATTTTTTTTTTGCAAACGTCAGAGGCAATCACGGTTGTTGTTTCCTTTCTTCATTCTTTTTTCAAGGCAAGAGAAATTGATTTGTGTAATTAATGGTATGACTAAAAAGGAAATACGCAGGAATTCAAAAGAAAAGATATATTGATGTACAAAGTAAAAGAAAATTGATTGGTGTGCCTGATGACACATCAATGAAAAGAAAACAAGGAAAGAATCATTGTATGTTTAGATGTACTAAGGAAAGGATTGTTGCGTCATTTTGTCCATAGTAGCCACGCCATTCATAAATAGTTAGCAAGGAAAGGGAAAATAAGGAAAGATCAAGTAAGGAAAGAATCACCGCGTGATGAGGTCAACAACATCCAAATGCAATTAGATGATGACATTTATATGTAAATGATGTGTTTTGTCCTTGAATATTTCCTTTTGAGTTCAATGCTCTAAATCACTCCAATCGATACTCCTTCCTTTTTTACACCCCGTGTTCCCTATAAAACTCAATTCTATCTGCCCTCATTCCCATATCCATGAGCTGCTAGCGCCACAACCGCCTCTCCACCTCCCGTCGGTCTCCTTCTTCCTGTTGGTCTCGTCTTCCCTGTCGACTGGTGGCGAGCTCCCCCGTCGATGATCGAGCACGCGGGCAGGTAAGCTCCCCCATCGTGGTGCGACAGCGCGGTCGGCCTCGCGGCGAGCCCCCCCCCCCCCCCCCCCCCCCCCCCGCCTCGCCGCCAAATCTGCAGACCCTCATCCCCGCTTGAAGGTGGTGGTGTGACGCGCCACCCTCCCCAGACAGTCTCCAATTCAAAGCTGCCTTGAAGGTGGTGACGGTGATGCGGCACGGTGGGAGACGACGCGGAGGCCTGCTGGGTGGATGGACGATGAACACCGGCTTCCCTAATCCCCAGGTGTGAAGGATGAAGTCATGTTTTTTTAATTAGATCTACTCTAATACCCTTTTATTTTCTACATACATACTAATTAAATATTTTATGTTATTTATTTTATATCACGTGCATGTCGCACGTGCCCTTCCACTGGTCAACTACATGAACCCATACATGGAATTTTATATGATGGAATTGAAGGAAAGAGTAATTAGGAAAGAGTGATCCATGGAAGGTAGTAATTTTCCTAATAATAACTAAGCGTGGTCACTTAGAAGCATGCCACCATATGCCCATGCGTGTGTGTTTTGTTTCTTTTTTTTAAAGCACGGCGACAATCGAAATTTTCCTTCCCTAATTTTTCCCTTCCTTCCTCGGCAAAAACTTTCTTCTTTTGTTCTACGCAATTGCCATAGTATTCATTGCCATAGTATTGACGTCCGACAATTGCGGTAGTATTCTTTCCTATTTTAATCTCGTGTTTGCTATAAATCTATACTAGCTAGGTGGCCATTATATTGTTTTGTGTGCCCATGTCAGTGTCGGGATATATATATAATCTCTGAATTCAAGCTCGTCGGAGCCCGGCATTCAGAATCCATTTGCAACTGGGAGTGTGTTTTCTGCGCTGCATTCAGATTCGTCTGTTTTTTTGGTTTTTTTTGGTCGACGCCTCTTTTCTTGGTTCCTCACGTCGCGGGGCTCCTGGGTGAAAGCCGTGAAGCTGCTGGCGTCGGTGCTGGAGATGCTCGTCGCCGTCTGGATCGTCCTCTCCGTGCAACAATTCTGCTTCGGATGATATTTTTCTTTGCCTGCACTCTGTAGCTAGTCTCCGACGCCGACATCCCGGAGCCGCCTCTGTTCACGGCGACCCTAACCTGGCGAGGTCACTTCTCTTCCGCACCTCCGATCACGTCGCGTTGATGATATGCATTCACGTTCACGCTGCATCGATGCAGACATCCGGAGCACAACGTCAGGCTGACAAGTGACAAAGCCTGGCCTCCCGCCGCCGGAGCGCGTCCAGGAGGCCACCGTCTGCCTCCCGGTCCCAACTTCCCTGCCGGAGCTAGCGGTGGCCGGTGGCGCTCGTCGATGACCCGGCGGTGGGGTCTAGGCAAGGCCTTTTTTTTCACAAATATAATTGTACTAGGTTTACGGGCCTTGCGTAATTTTAAAGGTACTCTCTCCTGTTCCATATTAGAAGTCGTTTAGGACAGCGACACGGTCACCAAAGCACAACTTTGACTTCTCTTTTCTATACAAATCCTTTTTGGAAAGTTATATATGTATATTCTTATGAAAGTAATTTTCAAGACAAATCTATTTATATGATTTTCACATTTGAAACTCAACAACTTAAAAGTTATTCATGATTTATATTCTCAATGTTTTACTCAAACCTTGTCCAAAAACGACTTCTAATAGGGAACTGGAGGGAGTACATAATATTTGCTTCATGAGTATGTGGAATAGTTCAATAAGATCAAAATTTATGTGTTGTAACAAAATTTAGTTAAATAAACCACAAGTTTATGAGATGTCAGCAATAATACCTTATGCTTAAAATCCAAATCGTACTTTTAACATATGAAGAAATGAACTTGCCTCAAATTGACACCTGATGAAAGTATAACAATGAGCCCAAGTAATCCTTTAGATAAGCTATATATATTGGCACAAGAGGAGCATATTAATAAGCTAAATACAAGAAATGCACTTCCACCAAGTTCAGAGATAAGACCACATTACATTACAAAGGAGTTGAAACAATTAATGTTCAAATTTATTGAAATGAAAAGGCAACTGCTTCAATTTTGCATTAGCCCCATGCTCTAGGGTGATTGAGTATGAAGATTAGCAGCTGGCCATTATTATGTAGTCAAACCAGCATTAATTTGGCATTATTTTGGCTCCCGTGATTCCTTCGCCTCTACACCTGACTTCAGTTTGTGCACAGTTTTGCCTTTTAACTCTTAATGCCTGGTGAAAAGCGATATCAATCAGGGTATGCAGCATGGGAGGGGAGCACAAAGCAGTTTGAGAAAGAGGTAACACAGTAGACTAATTTCTTTTTTTATAGTTTAGTGCATATAAGAACTTGCATTGCCATCTGTAGGAGTCCCAGATTCAGTAGATTATTACTTTAATATTTGTGTCCCTTCAGCTGTAGTAGAATGAGTTTTTTTTACTCCTTTGTGCTGATAATATCACCTCTTTTTTTCATTCAATTTGCATAAGTGCATAGGTTTTGCTGAAATCAGACAATACTGACTGATGTAGTTGGAATTTTAATTTCAGAAGATTTCAAGAGCTACAATTTCACTAGAGTAATCATTATTACCTGGTACAGGCGAAGGAGGCTCAGGTTTGCATCCAAGCACCTGTGTACATGGAGAGAGAATACAATGCATCATAAAGACTTGGCAGCTCGGCAACATCAGTTCATTGTACTGGGGCTGATGGACACTAATGAGCATAAGCACACTGTACCATTGTGGTCGCCAAAGAATTTTCCGCCGCGTTGGATGTACAACCTCGGCCGGAACCAGGATAAAACTCAGTGTCATTAGTTGCTAGCACCGGCCCATCGAGAGGCAAATCTCAGCGCTCATTACTAGTTAGTGTCGGGACTACTTTCCGCACCGACAAATTGGATGAGCTATGTTTGCCTATACCTCATTTCATATCAACAATAGTTACAGAGAAACAATCAAATTGAAGTCGCTCGGCGAGAATCGCAACAAGCGTGGAAACGGCGGAATCAAATTGAGGGTTGACAACGACGGGGAAGACCGCTCTCGCCGACCTGACGTCACAGCGCAGCCCTGTGTAGACACGGGAAAAGCATTCGAGGGTTTCGCTGGCCCCCCTTCGAGGGCTCGGCGCGTCAGCCGTACAAGGGTAGGCGGCACAGTGTCACGGAGCTGACACCAACCTTACTTCACAGTGCTGCATAGTGGCGGGGATGGCCTCCCCCAGGGGGTTGGCGGAACAGCACCGGGGTGTGATTCCCAGGCGTGTCAGAGTCGTGACGTGCGTCCTGTGGCGTCAGAGCATTAAATGCCCGCACGCGTGAGCAGGAGCGGGAGCGACGTGCGCGAGGGGGAGCCCTCGAGCGTGGCGGACCTCGCCCGAGGATGCGTAGCCCTCGAGCGAGGCGGACCTTGCTCGAGGGGGCGTTCCGCTGTGTCACCCTGGTGGGCCACCAGGGCCGTGATCGTGTCGTGCACGCGTTTTAGGTTCGTGAGTTGATCCGTGATTTGCGTTTTTTGTGAGTTTTAAGCGGGTTTCCCCTCGTTATTTAGGTGGCCCTCAAGGCTGTCCCCGACACAATTGCATCAAAACAAACTGAAGTTTTACTTTTCTTTCCTTAGTGCCTGACAATTGGCCACTACTACCTGTTTAGCCAACTTTTAAAGAAGCAATAGGTAGCCTAACTGAGTAATACGTAAAACTTGGCTACCAAATCTGAGTTGTTATCCGCTTTTATTCAACTGCTATACTGTCACAACCCACAAATTAGAAAAGCAAGATCCTGACCATCACCCGTTCAATGAATAATAAACAGTAAAATAGAATCTGAGCTGCTCTCAGAATCCATTGCTCTGTAAATAGTATAGCAGGATTGATTTGAAACTTTCATACCGAAATTAACTGTGGTGGTAGCATCGAAAACATGCACATTTACTGAAAATACATTAAATCAAAAAACAATATGTATATTAACAAAAGATGCATGGAAAATATGCAGCATTTCATTTTCTTTATTAAACATCATAAGGCCAATAAAGTATAAAATAGACTTCCACAAACTTTTATACATAGAAGACCAAGTATGAAAGTACCTGAAGGACCAAGTACCTGAATCAAAATGCATATTCACCAATTTGTGGATGACTAATTATTGGACCTTCTTGGAAAGCTGTATGTTAACCAAATAATTTCATGAGAAATCATGTGCAAAATACATAAAGCTTGTAAAAACAGTGATATAGTTGCCTCATTTTTTGTGAGAGCCTAAGACAGCAGAAATTTTGTGAGAGGTTGTTGATCACGTATGTAGAATGTCATGGAATCAACGAGACTATATATCAAGGGTTCTGAGCCTACGAGGATGAGCAGTTTGCCTATGTAGGATGGCTGCATTTCGAGAACAATTTTAGGAGATCCAGCAGCTGCATTTTGATCAGAAGTGTGAGAATAAGACAAGTGACATCATCGAGAACACTAACAAATAAAATGGATCCAACATAAAGCTAAATACGGATAGAACATAAGAAAATATTGAATGTGTTTATAGAAATTTCAATTAAAGCTAAACTTAACAGTAGAGAGAAAACTCTATGCAGTCAACGTCTTCGGCCATGAGATCATGAATCTGAATTTCGGCCATGAGATCATGAATCTGAATTTTGCAGAACTAACAAATCAAGGAACCCTTCACATTATCAATGGCGGAACTTAGAGATTTGTCGTGAGTAACCGGCTCACGGCAACTTAGAGATTTCCGGTAGTGAGATAATCATATGGAAGATCTTATAGACAATATATATTTTTAACAAGGAGACTGTAACAATTGTACGTCACTTGTAGGTTGTTGTACGACTAACCTTCACACAGAGCGTAACAGGATCATCCGCCTGACACTGCAGATTGCAAAGAATAAGATGGTGATTAATGATTTCTCAAAAAAAAAGAATCTGAGCTACAATTCAAATACTGTGAACTTAGGTATGGGTGACGATGATGGCAGACCTTTGTTTGATCAAGTCATCAACAACAGGGTACCTGATGATGATGGCGGCTCAAGGACGTTCTTGGTGTTGTCAACAACGAGGTTTGGGGTGGGAGCTCGATGTAGCAGTCCTCTATGTGGCGTGTTCGGTGTGGGAGAAGACGACGATGTAGGTAGTGACGATTACGGTGGGCACCTTGGCTCGACGACGATGGTGGCGCCCTGGAGCGATGGCGGTGGCAGCGATATAGAGCGACGATGGTGGCGGCGTACTAGATCGACAATGACAGCAGCACCCTGGATCGACAAACGCGGCGGCGTTAGGGGCTTTGTGTCCCAGACAGAGGAGGGGGACAGGCAGCGGAGATCCCGAACGGCAGCGACTAGATCGATCTTGAGGCGGCGACGGGGAATCGGATCGTGGGGCGGATGGCAGTCTACAGCGGCAGTCCCGGACGGCGGCGGCGGAGATCTGGAGGATGACTGCACCCTGGATCGATGAACACGGCGGCGAGGCAGTGTTAGGGGCTTCGTGCCTCCAATGGAGGGGGCAGGTAGCGGAGATCCCAGACGGCAGCGGCGAGATCGATCTTGAGGCGGTGACGGGGAATCGGTTCGTGGGGCGGACGACAGTCAACGACGACAGTCCCAGACGGCGGCGGCGGAGATCCCGGACGACAAGTTCACGATGGCGTGCTCGTGGTGTGATGTAGGGCGCAGTAGGAGCGGAGGCGGAGGGGGCGGAGGGGTAAGAGCAACTCTAGTGGGGGCCTCCATATGGGCCTCTACTCCAAAATTTGGAGGTTTTGTGGAAAAACCCAACTCCAGCAGGGCCTCTAAGCAGACCTCTATTTTCCATACTCCTCCAAATTCCCCCTCCCACCCTCCATTCTTGGAGGCCCTCCATTCCCCCTCAAAAAGTGGGACCCACCATTTTTTTCTTTTTTCTCCTCCTCTCCACCCTCTCTCTCGCAGCAACCCTCCCGACTCGGCGACCCGGACCGTCCGGCTTGGCCCGGCCTCGCCTCCGCACCCGCGGCGGTGCGCTCCGCCCGTCGACCGGCGCACTCGCGCCGCCGTCGTTACCTCCCCGCCGGTCCCTGCACCGACTCACCGGAGGACCCTGCCATGCTGCCCCATGGCGGAGCTTGCCCAGTGGCCGCGCGGGCACAGCTGCCAAGCCGAGGCGGGTACATCCGACCACCCAAGATAGCTGGGGAATAGGATCTTTCTTGGGTGAAAGAGGAGGAGAAGGTGGACTTTCTTGGCCGACAGGTCGATGGCGTGACGGAGAGCTCAGCGTTGGCGGAGGAGAAGCCCAGGAGGCCGGCGCCGATTCCGACGATGCTGACAAGGCCGACGCAGTCCACCAACGACGACAGGGGCGGAGCCGGCGCGGGACGCCGCCGCGAGGACGGCCACCGCCGCCGCGAGCAAGCCGAGGCCGAGGTGCACCGAGCCACGCCGTGCGCGGGAGCACGAGACCGACAGGAGGAGGCACACCGCCGCGGAGCGCCCCCCCCGACAACGCATCCGACGCTGCGGTCCGCGACGCGCGGGTGCCGACGAAGGCCGTGCCGACGAAGGGCGCGCGCCGCGACGGTTCCGGCGCGGCTCGGCTTCGGCCGCGCGGGGGCGATTGCGCAGCTCGCCGACAATCGGCCCTCGTCCCCGGCGGCGGCTCGGACACGGAGGCGGCGCCCGGCCTCCATCCACGACGCCGAGGCGCGTGTGGAGCGAGGCGGCCTCGTCCCCGCGCCCATCCGACTCCCCGTCGGCGCCGGAGAAGGGCATGCGCCATTGCCGAGCCGAGCGCCGCGCTGCGCGGCGGACGGATCCGGGGGAGAGAGGCCGACGGGTGAGGAAAGAGGAGGAAGAGGGGCGGGGAGGTGCGGCCGCGCGGGGAGGGCGAGAGGCGACGCGTGCGCGCACCCGCCCGTTCCGCCGGAACTCCCGCTCCGGCATGGTCCACGTCCACGTCCGGCTCAGGGGATGATGCCGACGGGAGCGGTAGGCCCCAGCCTTGGCGTCGTCATCGACGACCGTGCGCCGCGCCGGAAACTGAAAGCAGTGGCCGCGATTGAAGCTGAAGCTGCCGACGCCGAGCGCACCATCTTGCTGCTTCTGCATACCACGACGGAGCTGGTGCCGGCGGCAGCGGCGCCGCCGCGGAAGCTGCAAAGGTGAAGTTGTGTTCATGTCGCTCCAAGCGCTCCGCAGCGGAGCCTGCTCCTCCCAGACCCAGCCCCAACCCGTGGCTGTCAGCGTCCGAGTTTGCGACCTGACTGTGCAGGTGGACTACCACCGGACCAACAGCTCCAGCTCAGCAAGGCAACCTGCCATGAAGAAGAGCAGAGCAACACCGGGTCGTCATCATTCGTGGTCTGAGGAAGAGAAGAGCTCAAGCTTCGGTCGGCATCTCGAACTCGAGCTCGTTGTCTAGGTCCATGGTGGCGTGGGGCTTGAGGAAGCGGTTGTGGATCGGGAGCCGAAGGAGCAGGGTAGGCGGCTGCGCCTGCAGCCGAGTGCGGCGGCGGGGTGGAGAAGAGCAGGGTGCATGACAGTGGGGCCCACATAGAAATAGAGGTCCTGATGACTTTCTCCAGTGGAGTTGATTGTTGATTTAAGGCCTCCATTTTTTAAGTTGGACCTGCAAATACTTTTTAGAGGTCTCAATTTGAAGGGTACCACTGGAGTTGCTCTAACGTCGTGAGGAGGCGGACGCGAGGTCGTGGACGCGCAGATGAGTGGGGCCCATGATCTGACGCGCGAGGGCGGACGCGTGAGCGGAAGGCAGGATGCCGCGGGGCGGACGCGCGGGCGGAGAGGAGGAATGACGTACCAGGTTTCGTTCTCCACTTCATTCTTTTTAGGAACTACTAGGATCATGCCCGTGCGTTGCTATGGGTATAAAAATCTAAAGCTGAAAACACAATTAGTGAACAACTGATATTAACAACATATTATTTTATGACTTATACCAAGACTCGTATCAACTTTTACATACTAAGTTCAAAATGAGCATGGCCCATGTAGCATTGAAAATTTTCTGCTCGCGTAGTACAGACATACATAGTGACAACAAAAGCAAGTGATGTACCACATTGTATATAACGTGTAAGTCACTTGACAACACAGGATTTCAAACCTCAATTATTGAGATTGACTTCCTACATGCATAAAAATAAACCTTAAGATTAAAAGGAAGTAGATAATTTCCTTATCGCATTCACTCCAGAAACTACATTGAGGAAGGCTAATTACTCACTCCGTCAAAGAAGCATCAGCAATGGAACGAAGTATATAGTACAACAGAGAGTAGCAGATTGACACGGACATGTGAGCTTTGATAGAACATTATTAGTTAAATAGAGTGCATCTAAGGTACATCCTCAAGCTTTACTACAGTTACTTTTTAGTGTGCTAAATTTTGGCAATATTGATCTTGAACCTACACATGTACTTTCTGCAGGGATCATAGTCAGCCAAATGTTAAGAATTCTAGCATTCTATCATACTCCAACTAAACAAATTTCATCTATAAAGTAAATTGTATCTTGTGAAACAAACTTAAAAAAATAATGCACATTTTCATGGGCATATGCATATGGTTTCAGCCGTACATTTTAATTAAGCCATCCAACCTTGGAATGAGTAACATACGCAATGTTCGCAATGTAAAACAAAAAATGACTTTGCAATGACATAAGCACACAGGGTGGACATAGCCAAAGTATTCCATGAAAATAGGTCTACTTCACTATTCAGCTTCCAAAGGAGGATGAATGCTGTCAAGTACCTGCGTACATGAAGACAATTGATCCAAATAGTTTGCGGGTTTATAATTACAGTAAGCAGATCTTCATTGCCAAGATACTCAGAGGACACTGGGCATGCCAGCGCTGTTTACTACCAGACCAAGTGGAAAAATAAGTACACCATCCAGTATCGCATTAAATAGGTTGCCAGCACCTTTATGCTTCATTACATTAGTTCCTTGCTTAAGCATTTAAACGTAGAGCATATTCATAAGAAAAAAAACTGTCGCAAAAGAATCCTGCATTTTAATACCGAGATGTGCATGTGCTTCTTGGATGACCAAACAAACAGCTAGGAGGGCAACCAAAAAATTGAACCAACACAAAGTTCATACTTTTATTTGAGCACCTAACTTACTTTGCATAACAAGACTGGATGGGTATATCTTTAACCTTGATTCTATTTATAGTGCCACTCTGGCTAACTAAAACAACCTGCTTGTCGCTTTCACTATCATCTACCATTGAATTGACATTGAATCTACGAAGTACATACTTCTATTTAAGTGCCTAACTCACCCTGCGTAACGAGACTGGATGGATATATCATTTTGGAATACAACTACTTGCAAAAAAATCTTCTATAGTTTTGACGTGACAAGAAAACCAATACAATTTTGTATTTACAAAAGGAAACATTGTCGATGATGTAGTAGTAGGGAAATGTCTCCATCTGAAGATTTTCAACTTCACAATAGAACAGACCAAAGTCAGAGACCGTACAGACTAGTGTTAGTGTGCACGTTTTCTAAACCAAATGGTCACATTGTGGGTAGTGAATTATGTATTGCCTAATCCCAAACAAGAAGCTATTGCAATGTAGTAAGCTCAACTTTCAGGCACTGAGTACCCAAAAGAAACTTTCTTGCTTGCTGGCACTTATCAGGGCAAGAAATAAAAATCCAGAGCAATTAACAAATGAATAATTCATGGAGGTTGCTTGGTGAAACCAAGAACATGTCCAGTTAAGTTGAAAAACACATGGAGTTATGATATTCTTTTATTGCTCACAGCAACACAAGGCCACCATCCTGTGAATTTTCCAGCACGATTAATTTAGCCTCCTCTTATACCAATTAGCAAAAAAGGGGGGAGTTGAGAAGCTAAGCAACCAACAGTAGTAGGGCATACTAACCCATCTGAAAGCAGAGCTGGTCCATGGTACATGTAGAGCTTAGAAACCTTCCAGCCAGCACGATCGAGATACATGCAGGAAAAAACAAGGCACATTTGGATATAATTCTTAAGAACTGGAATCGCCTAGCATTTGTATCAGGAGATCAACTATGCCTGAATTCACCAACCTCTTCCTTGAAGTATTCATCTGTGTCTTGGTTGAAGTATTCATCTATGTCTTGGTTGTACAGGAACCACCAAGAACATTTATCAAGTTACCAGAATTTGCAGCAACCTGCTTTAAGTGCACAAAAAAAGAGCACTAAATTATCTTTTGAAAAAAGAGAACTAACACAGACACTCATGAAATCAGTAAACAAATAAGCCATTGCACTATACTCTGGAAGTCTATACTATAAATCATGTGATCTCACAGTATTATAATATTTCTAATACTTAGTAGGTTGTACAGAGGATTTAAAATGTATGGGGTAATATTTCTAATACTTAGTAGGTTGTACAGAGGATTTAAAATGTATGGAGCCAACATTTTAGTGAGAATTACGCCTTCAAATCCTAATTCATAGTTAAAAGCATCTGAAGTTCAATAGTATCTAACACTGTGTAGTAAATTATAAGTGATAGAAACTGAATAATGAACATACATGTATTGCTAGGACAATAATGCAAGGGGTGTAGTGATGTTTCCCTTTGAATCAAGGCATGCATACAGAGCAGTTACAAGCCCTCCAAGGGCCATCCTAGGAATACAAATCAAAAATATGTTGTGATTCAGTTTTACACTCTTACGGGAAAGAAGAAATCAATTTGAATGTTATGAGAAAGAGCCAAAAAGTCCTTTCCAAGTTCAAGTAATGTCAGAAGTAAAGTTTTTGTGATAAGAGAACAAAAGGATCTGGAGAATTTCATCAAGCAAATTACCTACAAGGAACAAGGCTAAGAAGGTCTTGACATGCAAGGATGGGGATAGCTACATATCAGGATTTTTATCGCCTGAAAAAATACACAAAGATGGGGATCTCTACAGAAAATCAATTTCTCTTTTCAATTTTCAAAAATTGTACATAAACACATCCAGATCGATCATACCAATTCATTTTCCAATTAAGTTTCCAACAAATAGACATCAATTAAAAAGCATTTTCGTTCTATTTTTAAAGAATCATGAAGTCATGCACACATACAGATGCGACGGAGAAGGAATCTGGGCCTCACCTTTTTCATGCCCTGGAGGAGTACATAGGTGGGAAGAGAGGTAGCAATATGAACCCTAGGCAAGACCTTCTCTATGATGCCTTGGTGACAGCTGGTCAAGAAGATCAACTGAATTGCTAAAATTCCACGGTGTTTATCAAGCAAGTTGCAACATTCTCCACTGTGATTACATCACTTAGAAACAAAACAGAGCAGTGTGTACATACAGAACAAGAACTCAGTTAGATGGGGGAACAGAAGTACCGTCTTATCCTCTGATTGCAGAAGAATACACAGTGTTGGGATTGAATCCCCAACAAAATGGGAGCTATCCGCGGGGACCTTTTTGCAGGCATTTGTGACAGCAGACACTGCAACCCTCTGAAACATGGAAGCAGGAATCAAATTAGCAAATGCACTAAATTCTCGACACCCAAGGTAACCTCTGTTCTATATATTTAATGAAAGGCTGAGCTCAGGCTAATTTACTTTTAAAAAATATGGAATCAACGGAATAGAAGATGGAATCAGGCAATCGGCGTTCTTGCATTGCCCTTCTTGTCCTCATGTCGTAGGGGCCTGAGATCTGGGTCACTGTTTCATCATCATCATAAAAAGAATGTCACTGATCTGTCGTAGGGGCCTGAGATCTGGGTCACTGTTTCGTCATCATCATAAAAAGAACATCACTGACCTTGAGCTAAATGTTTGCTGGCACCTCCACACTTGTGACCGGAGCCTCAACCTCTTCCCCACTTGCGACCGGAACCTCAACCTCTTCCCCTCTCCCTTGGATGTTGCTGCTACTTTGAGCAAACAAACATGCAAACAAACAAAGGGAAGAACACAAATTGAGAAATAGATAAAATAGATGCAATTGAGCAAAATTGACTTTCTCAGATGATAAGAAAGAGGAAAAAAGATATATAGATGAATACTTAGAACTCCAACATAGGCAATTATATGTGCAGTCTGTACACAAAAATTGTCAAAACTAATCTAAGATCAATCAAGATGTACTGAAAAATGCATGGCTTCCCCTGGTGTTCCCTTTATAAGGGATGGCAGTTATATTAAAACCATGTATACATGAGATGCATATGTGATAACTCACATGAACAATTGCAGTATGAGAAAAATATGAAAACTAAAGGAATTGCATATAAAATTAATGGGCAAAGGCACACAACAGGGATTCAAAATAAACTGAAGTTTGTGAAATGAGGGTTTGTATTATCAACTGTACAAGAGGACAGGTGCTACCATTAG
This sequence comes from Cenchrus americanus, assembly GCA_947561735.1. Classification (NCBI taxonomy): domain Eukaryota; kingdom Viridiplantae; phylum Streptophyta; class Magnoliopsida; order Poales; family Poaceae; genus Cenchrus; species Cenchrus americanus. The sequence goes on along the minus strand of OX387239.1, from coordinate 250,366,326 downwards.
TTCGTCTATTGAACTGCAAAGGAGACTTAGATGGACAATATGAAAGAGGCAAGATATGATTATTGATAGAAACAACTTAGACTTTCACGGTCATGCGTCTCCAAAGTCATTCGCATCCTATTTTGCCATACCCGAACAAACTTGCTGCTCGGAAACCTTGCATTATTGGATCGGTTAGCCAAAACTTTTAAATCTACACCGCATTCAATTGGATCAGCTAGCAACATGCACACATTTAAAAGTATACATACCAGCAATGGAGATGTGTGGGTGAGAGTGGCAGGCATCCGATGGTTACCGATGGCCAGCGGCGGACCAGGACGTGGGAAACAGATGGGTTGGTGCGTGATTTCGGACGGCGTGGAGGACCTCGACGAGTGGGCACGTGATCCCGAGCAGCGCGACGTCGAGCGGTCTCGTGATCCCAAACGACGGAGGAGGTGTCGACCCAGCGCGGCGGAAGAGGTGTCGACCCAGAGCGGCAGCGACGTCGATCCGGAGATGTAGAAGGGGCGATGCCGACGCCGCCGTCTTCTCCCCCTCCCTCTCCTCTATGACTGCCGCCTCGCTGCTCCTCACATGTGTCGCTCCCAGCCTCGCGTGTGGGTCGGCCCATGGAGATTCAGTAGATGGCAATGGCAGCGAATTCGTTTGCGAGGACATAGGCAGGGAGTGGATCTATGGAGGGCCATCGTCACAGGCTGTGTGGGGCGGTGCAGTCTGCCGATCGGCGACGCGGGGAGGTGGGGATGGCGGCGGTGTTTTGCCCTCGATTGGATCGCGGATGTCGGTGCGGAAAGTAGTCCCGACACTAATCAGTACGAGTGCTGAGATCTATCTCTCGATGGTCGATGCTAAGCAACTAGGTGACACGAGGTTTTATCCTCGTTCCGGCCGGGGCCGTACGTCCAGCAGGCACTGTATTGCATTGCACCGTGGTGCTTGCAGAGGGGCGCTACAAGCAAGGCGGGAGAGGAGGAGGAGCCTCCAGGTCCCTGAGGTTTGATTGAGGCTAGGTGCTAATATCGTGGTGAAGGCGGAAAGCGTGCGAGTGAGTGCTATCCGTCGTCCCCCTGTGGCCAGGGGACTTCCCCTCCTTTATAGGCTAAGGAGGAGGCAGTTTACAGGTGTGCCGCACTGTTCTAGCTACATGTGATGGCATGGCGTACAGTGCAGCGGAGTGGACGACCGTCCTGGCGAATTTTGCTTCTGGCGGAGCGTCATGGCGAGCCCTGTATCCATCCAGGAGCGGCTTCAAGGGTGGCGGCATAGGATCTTTCTATTCGGTTGTCGTCCGTACGCTGACTCGAGGGTGCAGCTGACGGGAGGCCGTAAGGGGCATAGCCGCGGGTGTGGCGGCGTCTTGTCGCCCCGCACTCCCACAGCGTCGGGGATGGCGCTGCAGTGCTTGGGATTGCGTCGTGATAGCGAGGATGGCCGCACAGGGCCGATGGCGACGGAGGAGACGCGCCTCACTGGTCCGACGTCACGGCGTGATCCTGGGCGGGCGCGGAACAGGTGTCTGTCCCCCTTTCGAGGGTTCCGCCGTCCTCTTTCGAGGGTGCGGCGCATCGGCCGTACGAGAATGGGCGGCACAGTGTCACAAAGCTGACACTGGCCTTGCCGCATAGTGTCGTACAGTGGAGGGGGTGGCCTCACTGGGAGAGTTGGCGGAACAGCGCGAGATATGATTCTCAGGCGTGTCAGAGGGACGGCACGGCGTGGATTCATCTTTGACCCGGGCGCCTGCAATTGTCAGAACATTAAATGCTCCTGTCGAGGGAGCAGGTACAGGGGCGGCGGGCCCGAGAGAGCCTCGAGCGAGGCGGAGACTCGCGCGAGGGGGTGTCTGACCCTCGAGCGAGGCGGAGTCTCACCCGAGGGGGCGACCATCCCTAGAGTGAGGCGGAACCTCACCCGAGGGGACGCCCAGCCCTCGAGCGAGGCAGAGACTCGTTAGTGCAGCGCTGTGCCCCTCGAGTGAAGCGGAGTTTCGCTCGAGGGTGGCTGGGTCAACTGTTCTTGGTGGGCCGATGGGGCCACCAGGGCCGGGGGCCCCAGCCGCTGGGTCGTGTTTATTTTAAGCGTGTTTTAGGTTTGTGAATTCGTTTGTGTTTTGTTTTTCTCGAAAGAAAATGGGTTTCCCCGGTTTTTAGGGGACCCTTATGGCTGCCCCCGACAGCGGAGATGATGGCGACAATGCGGGAGGAGGGGATGTCGGCTATGGAGGGTCGTCATCACAGGCTGTGTGGGGCGGTGCGGTCCACCGATCAGCCAAACGGAGATGGCGGCGACGCGGGGAGGCGGGGATGGCGGCGGCGTTTCGCCCTCGATTGGATCACAGACACGATGGCAGTGACGCGTGTTGACGGATAAAAGACGTATCCCTCTACGATCCGCAAGCGTACGGACCCCACACCTTTTTCACCACGGGATTCCCAAGATTCTTGTCAATCCGCGGAGCAAGGGGATTACAAGCGTTCAATCTACTTCTACACACTAGCTACTCAAACCCTAACTATGATTATACTAGAAAACAACTAAACTATAATAGAGAGAACGATAAGCAATCAAGATAGGAGACACTCGCCTATGGGTCTATGATACTAGAACATGCAATCGCTTAAAGACATAAAACCAATCTAATCTATCGAGGGGTGTGACCACGGTTTCGCCCTTTCCCTCCTCTTGTACTGTCACTACGCGAAGGTATTCATGACTAGACCTATGATGGACACGGCATATTGAATGGATCCAAGGAAGCATTGGAGCTCTACTCCCTTTACGGTATGGTAGCTAACCTTAAGCAATAAAGTATGTTCAACACAAGATGATAGATAGATAAACCGACAAAGTGCGATTACATCTCAAGATCGATTACAACCCATGGACGAATAAGGAGATTACCCCATCAAGGTGCTAGACATAGCATCGTTGATCATGGTCACCCTTCCGACGGTGTCTTCCTTCTTCTCCACGTGTGGTGCTTCCTTCGAGGTGGTTGATCCCCCTCCGGAGATCTTGCTCCTCTCTCTCTAGCTTGTGGATGGCCTCTTGGTGCGAATGGCTCTCTCCCTGTCGAATGGCGGCGCCTCCAGGGTTTTAGGGTTGAAGATCCTTCGGATGCAAGGAAAGGGGGGCCGAACCGACCTCCGAAGTGGGCTGGGCCGGCCAGCCTGGGCCGACCGACCCAGGCCCATTTCGGCCTGGTTCAGTCGCCCCTTCGCTCCTGTGGGTCCTCAGGTGATTATGCACTTTGCCCCGTCCACTTGCATGATTTTGACAATGTCATCCTCGCGTGCAAGATGGAGGTTCTCCGCGCATGAAGTTCGGTCTTTTACGCTTCAATCCCCGAGGGTGTTCCTTCGTAGCACTTCGGTCCTTGCCACCATTGGAAGTGATTTCATCAAGCTCATGTACACGAACAAGACTCCGTAAATGCTCCTTTGAACTTGTTGCGAATCCGTCCTTTATGTCCATGTTTTCCTACATAAACACAACACTTCCAAATGCATGCACATAGATGAACTTGTTATATGAATAGTGTGCCTAGTGGCGGGTTAGTTCCATAATCAAATCCAAACCAAAGTGTAATGAACATGCTTGGTGTACCAAAATACACCGTCAACAACGCGGAGAGGAGGGGATGGCGGCAGTGACTTGGGGAGGAGGGGATGAAGGAGGGGATGGCGGCGGGGGAGAATGGACGGCGGCGACGCAGAAGGAGGGCGGGGGACGGCGGCAGTGCAGGAGGTGGGCGGGGGAAGGCGGCGGTGCTGGAGGGGAGGCGGCGTGTGGGGGTGGAGGGAAGCGAGGGCTGCATGCGCGGGGGCAAAAATGGAATACCATGTCGCAGATTGAGGGTTGGACCAGGGGACTGGGAGGCGGACGCACGGACGACCGGCAAAACAACGTACCAAGTTTTCTCGTAACTTCATTCTTTTTAGAGTAGAGATAGAGATTAAACCAAAGGATATCGTACAGTGACACTTATAACACATACTAGAACATTCGGCGCGCGTTGCGCGCCCTACAGTTTGAACAATCGAATACAAATAAATAGAAAACAATAAAAGACGATAAATTGGGATCACATGATAACCTCAGCATCAAATCAATTGATATGCTAATAAACACATCATCAACATTAACTGAGCAGCATGGATATATGTATCTACTCTCATCAACATATCCAAGCACAGAGAACAACAAGTTTTTGTAGCAACTCTAATCAACAAAATCAAACACACAGAAGCTTCAGTAGTTCATCATCACGCATCCTGTCCATGACAAGACTCAAAAACTCGAACATCTTCTTGCCTGTAGAACACAAATGCGCATAGCCATCTGAGAATCTATTTCATCACTCTTTAGATGAATACAGGTTTAATTCAGAGCAAGATGAGTACAGGTTTAATTCAGAGCAAGAAGAGTACAAGTAATAACAGATATAGTATAATAAGAAAAACATACAAGTTTTATTTGGATGAATATTCTATCATTCTCTTATATAAAATTGTCATGTTATCCTGCCACTCATATATTAAAATGTATGTCATCCAAGCATAGCAGCAATCTTTCGTATGCTAAACACATAGGAAAGAAGATAAATGCAGCAAACAATCTGCCTGGCAAAAAAAGATGACACTTCTACCTATACTATCATGTCACCAGGGCAAATAAAGCAACCATATTCCACGAAGCAAGCAAGATACATAATATGTTCACTAATCAAACATGTGACGGACCAAGTAAAGGAAAGATGCATCTGTGAAACACCAAAAAAGGACAACCTTACCTTGAGAACTTGCTGCTCAAACCCAGGAAGACTGCTGCAGGCACAAGAAATCGCACAAGAAATAGCTTTGTTTCCTTATTGATGAAGGCCACAAAACTCAGACCTGACTCCATGCAGGGCCGATGCTGCACCTACACAAGAGCACCATGATTCAAAAATCAGGACTGGCCACATCAGACGCAAAAGCAGGAGAAAGGGAGGGGTGTGAAAGACTGAGGAACACTGTACAATAATATTAATGGTAATTACCACAAGAAGCACCGGACCAATACAGGACTACATATAATGTTTCAGATATCAGAGCTCCACCGCTCTTTCATGTTCAAACTCACACAAATTAAAATGACACATGGAGCAGCTAAAATGCAAATTTGGTCAATCAGGGGAATAGGGATCCTCCAGGCTACAACAATGCTTCTCTATCTCAGAGAATAGGAGCCAGGCGTGAAGGAGATCGTAGGTGCGCGGGTATGTTGAGAATAATTCACACCTTTAGTTAAAAAGAACCACAAATAAAGAAATTCAGAAGCAAGTGTATGAAACATTTGAGTCCATGGATATACAGAGATAATGCACAAACACTTGTCAACCAAAAGTTTACTGTGGAAGTGGGTTACAAATGAAGGGAAACAATGGAATGGTGCACCTGGATAAAAAAAGACCAAAAAAGGTAGACAACAGACCTGGAAGTGAGTAATTTGTACTTCCTAGTTAATTAAAGGTAGACAACAGACCAAAAAAGTTTCCAATAGCTCGAGGCATGCAAATTTGAGCTTGTAATTACATAAATGAATGGGGAGCACAAAATAAGTTCTTACCAATTGTGGACAGTCCCCATTAAACCGCGATCATATATAACCTTCACTTTTTCAGATTCCGTGAAAGGAACTACATTCATTACCCAGACATCCTTTTTCCTCAGAGATGCTACAAATATGCCAAGGTTAGCGCTCATATCCATAACATTTCTACGAGAATCCTTTTGTATCCCACAGGTTTCATGTGCTTCCAGTACCGAGTTACTCTAGAATGCCAAATCTCCTGCAAGCAACATTTCAATGTCAAAAATACCCACCATCACAAATATGGGTGCACATTTATATTGTAGAATCATGCCGGTACTCACAATGTCTCAGAAAAATTGCTTGAACTGCTCCTGAGCTCTTCAAGGCAAGGTGGTGGAGCTGTGAGGCTTTGTGGCCAGGGAAGCAATTCACTGCCTTTAACCTAGTTAACTCCTAGTTAGGCAAAAGAACATGCCAAATAAGAATGTCAGTGTCTAAACTAAAAGGGTGATTAACACATGAGCTATTCAGTGCAAAATGCATAGAACGATGCTGAAATTTTAAATTTCCTAAAGAAAACATGCAAGGCAAATCGTTGATCAATAGTTCAGAACCATATCATGCATCCTAAAACTCAATCCAAATATACAATATAGTGCTATAACTTTTAGAGTACATATGTCGGTTCAGCAAGGGCATAACATGCTCCTATGGGTGCTGCCTGCCTCCTCCAGGAAGCTTTGCCACTTTGCCAGGTCTGCAATGCATGGGCACCAGCTTTGCTCAAGCCACCAGTGTCACTGGCAATGAAAAATATCTTCGGCATGACATCAAAAAGCAAACACAGGAGTTGGAACCGGTAAAATGTGCCGGAAAATAGTGAGTCTGTCGAGAGTATGGGAGAGAAGACTGCAATGAACAGCGAGGTTGGGAATCGTGAGATCAAGGAGGAAGAGGATGGGGTGCGGTTGTTGGGGGGCTGACCATGTTGTAGAGGACGGAGGGGGTAGCCGAGCAAGGATTTGGCGAGGGCGATGCCGACGAGCGACAACAAAGGGCGCGGCGACTGACCATGCATTGACGGTCGCCACGGCCGCCCTGGTCTGACTGAGCGGACCGGTCAGGTAGCTGATAAGGTTCGACGAGATGTCGTAGTACGCGAACCGCTCCGCCACCTCCGCCCCTGAAACACAAGAATCACATCGAATCGAATAGAATGTACAACAGAACCTGAGGGCGCGCGAGGGAGTAGAGGGAGGGGGCACAGAAGACCGAGGGAGATTCATGCAGCTCAAGCATGGCGACCGCATTTCCAGCCTGCGGAGCTTGAATGCTCCCCGCGTGGCATCGTGGTCAGCCGGGAGCTCTCGCCTATGCAGCGCTCCCCGCGTGGGGTCGTGGCCGGCCGGGAGTGCTCGCCGCGCGCGGCCCCCGCACGCCGCTCCGGGCTGCCTCGGCCGGATCCGCACCTCCGAGAGGGTGGGGGGCGCGGGAACGGCGGCGGTGGAGGAGAGCCGGCGGGGAGTGGGTGGTGGCGAGGACGCCTGGGAGTGCTCACCAACGCCGCCCTGCTTGCTGCTCCGGGGCCGCCTCGGTCGGATCCGCACCTCCGAGAGGGTGAGATGCGGGAGCGGCGACGGTAGAGAAGGAGAGAGGTGGGGAGAGGGAGGCGGCAGGGATGCCGGGGAGGAGAGCAGGGGGCGACCGGGCGACAGGGGGCGGCGGGGGAGTGAACTGGGGTTAGGGTTTGGGGCGGCTGTGGGTGGGGCCGTGGGTAGGGTGGTGGGAGGGGGTGTTCGTAAAAGTGGAGAGGGGCTCGTGTGCAAAACGACACCAATCCGCTTTTCTTCGCGCAGAAATTTTATATTAAGGTTTGTTTTGCAAAATGCATGAACGTGCTTCCTGTAGCATCTGGACTCGCTAGACCGTTTCGCGATTTGCAGGAGACGGAAGGACTTTTTCGCAAAATGACCAAAGACAGCGCTGCGCGACACGTACCCCGTGAATCGCTCCCACACGTACCCCGTGAATCACTCCCGTGCGAGCAAAGGGGGGCAGGCTTTAAGAATTCTGATACGTACATACTGGTAGGATACAGAAAGAAGCTGATCCATCAAACCAAATGCATAAAGACCCCTGAGAAAAGGAAAATTACATCGAGGTCCCTAAGGTCTTTGCACACCAGAATCCGCCGCCGCTGGCCACCTTCGGCGGACTCAGGAACCATTCACCACCAAACCACGGTACACCGGACCTCCATCGCCATCACCAGGCTTCGAAAGGAGCCGTAGAAGAAACTCACCCCCATGGATGAGCAGAAACTTGAAGACCATCGGACGCACGCCTAGATCTGGCGACCTTGGATCCAGACCCGCCGGCTACAGCTGACGCTGACGCAAGAAGGATGGATCTTGCTGCCGCATGAATGGATCGGTTCCACTCTCCGAACTTCCACATGAACCCACGCTTCCTCTCCATACCCCAAGCAAAAGGCCAACGGACTCACCTCCGTACCCGAACGACAAGTCGCTCGTCGCTGGCAGACCCCTCCTATACATGAGCACATCGGGAGCACCACCTCCACGAGCTTTCCCTCGGCGTCGGAGAGGAACACAAAAGGCGGCGGAAGACCTTGAAAGGACTTATTTCACCACGTCGTCACTGCAGCCACCTCGCCACGGCGCTTGGACGCCAAACCCTAGATCTACGGGAACCTACACTACCTACCACACCGACCGGCAGGAGAGCAACAGTCTCCAACCCTTCCCAACGACCCTGAGACAGTCGGACCATTGAAGGTGGGGAGACCACCGTCTCCGCCAGCGGCGACAGAATCACCCTTTCTCCCCTTTCTCAAATGTAGCGGAACGAACCATGGCGTTGTTACTTCCACAAGGCCTATGTTCGGGGCAGACCACCACACCTATCACGGTAGCCCTTTGTTTTTTATCTGAAAACGAACATGGTAGGTGGAGTAATTCTCAAGTTGAAAAAAGGATAAAAATTTGCATCCTGTGTTCATACAAGTATTTAATAACCTATTTTGGATTTGTAAGCCGTGCATCAAAAGTTGGTAGTAGATTCATGAGCAGCAATAAATTCGTGGCGCTTGCAATGCTTGTAGGTGGCGCGGCAGTTCTTGACGGTGGTGGAGTGCTCCGCCCGGAGTTGAACATGGGGCTTGTTCATCAGCTATGATGTCGCTGACGTGTTAAGGCAGGCCGATGACTCCACCCGCAAATACGAGCAAGGTAGAGGATCTGTAAGAGTTTGCTAAATTTTACTTGATAAATCTTTGCCAACTCCTAAAAGATATGCCAAGTAAAAAAGAGTTCATCTTCAACATTTGGCATAATTCACTTGCCTAAACTCAGATCTAGCTTACATCAGAAATCTTGAGAGAAATAAAATTATGTTTGTGCCCTTCCGCCTCTTAAAAACTTACATCAAGAACCATTCTCTATTGTTTATTTCTTTTTTCACCCTCGCACCTACAGGGAAACGACAATGTCATGATCCACATATATGCGCGCGGAGGGGTGAGTTTTGCCAAGTTTATATTTTTACCAAGTTGGTTTGCCAAACTGTTGGAGACCATTTTTCTTATTTTGCCAAAATTAGATAGATGTCAAGTTGATTTGTCAAACTGTTGGAATTGCTCCAATCGGGGTTCCAAGTTTTGTTTCCCGTAGTTTTTGGTCGGCCTAAGGCGAAATGAGCGAGATTCGAGTTGAAAAGTTTCGTGAGTAGTAATCAATTCGACCCAAGGCGAAATGAGCGAGATTCTAGTTGAAAAGGTTCGTGAGTAGTAATCAATTCGAGTTGAAAAGGTTAGTTTTGGATGAACAATAATTTCAGACGTTCGGTACCGGTGAAGGACGAGCTAGACTGCGCGTTGTACCTGAGGACACGCGGGATGTGGTGGTTGGAGGCAGAGATGGGACTTGGGATGATCGTGCCAGCACGGCCCGGGCCTCTTGTGCCTTGTGCCGCTTCGTGTCTAGACTTCTGAGCACGCTAGGCACGTCGTCGTGGCACGATAAGTTTTTTTACTGGGCCTAAGCACGGCCATGACACGATGACACGTCTTCGTGTCGTGCTGACCCAAGCACGGACCTCCTGATAGGACTATATGTGACCATACAAAAACTTAACATTATTACGTTGTGAATTATCATAAATTCATCCATGTAAGGTAAATTTTGTAATCTATTTCTACAATAGTAGTTATATCAAGCTATATAATGCATGAAGCAAATGATATTGTGATGGTATAACCTACGGATTAGCTATTGGGCCATTTTCGTGCCGTGTTAGCCCAAGCACAACCCAAAATATGTGTCGTGTTGTGTTACCCATCGTGCCGAGACCCTAGGCACGACACGGTCCTCGCATTCGTGTCGTGCTACATGTAGTGCCAAAATGTCGTGCTTCGTGCGGCCCACAAATGGCATGACCCAAGTCCCAACTCTAGTTGGCAGTGGTGCGAGTGACGCGGCATGTGTGGCGTAGCTGCGGGCATGTGACCCTGTCATGGTGGGGAAGGCCATCATGAACGAGCTCGGTGTCGAGACAGGCGGCATCAACCCGCATCACCGCGCCACCATGACCCCCTACTGCCTCGCCACGGTCTCTGATATTGGTCGTCGCGTCAGCGGGATCCGCCCTGCCATCTATGTGGGGCTCTGCCCGGTTTCCCTTGGCGCTGACTAGGGACGAAAATATGGAAATGGAATCTGAATTATCTGATATCCTTATTCGCTAAAACATAAATATGGATATCCGTATCCGTATTCGAATTCAAATGTGGTACTAAAGTGGATACATCCGAATTCGTTTTTGTCGCTTTTTTCTCTATTCGATTTCATGTGTATTCGCTAATATCCGACACTATCCATATTCGACTATATAAAATTGAAAGTATATCTATAACTAATGACAAATTATGTTCAATGGAATACTAACAATGGTAGTGTATAATTGAAAACAAATTATATCCATAACTAATGATTATGACATTAATTTTAATATTAAAAATATTGCATCTATAAAACAATTCAAAAGTTATATTTAAATTTAATTACTAATATCATTATTTTTAATAATATAAATACATAACATAAAGTTTAATGTTAATTAATCTAGTTTATTTATGTATTGATGAAATATTTTTTCATGTATTTTTTATTACTTGTTTGATGAATGTGTATATATATTTTCAGAAAATGTATTTATTAATAGTTTTATTTATTTATATGATTAATTATTAAATAAATATGGATGATTGTGATATTCTTAATGAGCTATCTCCAGGGCCGGCTCTATAATTTTGAAGGCCCATGGGCAAGTAAGAAAATAAGGGTCTATTGAAATAATTTTTAATATCAAAATTATAGTGGATAATAAAAGTTATTTTTCATATGTATATCCATAAAACATAACAATAGTATAATAAGCAAATAAGTACAAATATTTGTTTTTCTCTGAGCACAAGACATATAATTTTTAGGCAACATCTATATAAACAAGTACATTGAATTATAAATTCATAAACCTAGCATCGTAAATAGCGTATATGACATACATACACAAAACAAAGAAGAAAATTAGGAAAATATTAAGGATCATGGACCGGGTGTTGGTGTGTTGCTTAATGTGACCGCGTGCACATCTATTGTTCGTGGTTCTCGCAGTTGTCGGTCGCCAGGCGTCGAGGAAATTGACCAGACCGGGGTCGTGCGTCGTTAGACAGGCATCGTCTAGAACCTAATAGGCATCGACGTCGTGCGTCCATAGGCAGGCAGGGTGCCAGGGTTGCGGCAGCGGCAAAAACCAAAACGAGATGTCGAATAGTGTCTGCGCTAGCTCCCCTCGATGATATTTGACTTCCCTACGGCTGGTCTGTATGCTTGTATGCAGTCACTTTCAAAGGCTTGTTATGTCAAATATTAAATTATGTATACTAATTACCTAATTATTCTTGGGCCCCTCAGCTCCATGGGCCCACGGCGGTCGCCCTGCTTGTCCCCCCCTCTAAGCCGGCCCTGGCTATCTCTATTATGCACTATATTTTAATCTTTACATGGTTTCGTAACAGTAAATTTCCAATTAAGAAAAATGGTAAATGTTGTCTTTCAAATCGAGTAGATATCTGAATGTGTATCCGAATTCGAGACCTCCATTTTGTATTCGTATTCGAGAACATTCGAATCTGTATTCGTATTCGAGTAAAAATGTGGTAAAAAGTGCTATCTGAATCCGATCGTGTCCACCTGGACCGGCAGAGTATCTTGTCCAGTGCTGAGTACTCTCCATTCTCAGGGTCCGTGCGCATGGCGATGACGCTTTGCGGCGTTGTCGGGTTCAAGCCCACTGCCGGCCGCCTCTCCAACTTCGGGTGTGCATCCATGACGATCCATCCCTAGATCCAATTGTGCCACATCTTTTGCCACAGCTCACAAGTGAAATTTACTGTTGCTTCCTCTGAACGGACGGTTGGCATGCTGAGGATCATGGCTATCAGTCGAGAAAGTACTGAATACATGTTGGGGTCTGTTTGGATGTAGATATTGGAAGGCTTGACATTGAATTGAGTTCAATACCAAAACAAGCTAGCATTGGAAATGAACTTCAATACCAAATCCGTTGTTTGGATGCAGAGATGAAATTGCTTGTTTGAATCGAATGAAGTCCAATACCAATTCATGTTTGGATGTGTATGTCTCCAAATTGAAAATTGACCTCATCTTCTCCGTTCCACCTCAGACATGGTTCAGCTAGAGCTCGCTGCGCTACAATAGAGAGAGGGGATGGGCCTTCGTGCCGCCGGACGTCGCATCCCACAGCTGCGCGTGGGTAGGGTCGGCCTCCGAGCCATAGCGCACCGGCCACCACATCCCGTAGTTGCACGCGGCGCGTGAGCCACGTCGCCGCTTGCTGCTCTGTGCAGCCGTGTGCCGGCCGCCGCATCCCAGCCGCCGCCTGCAGCACCCCGCCTCCTTCTGCTCCGGCGGTGACTGTGAGACATGGGTACCCCTGGGTCCCCACCGACCAGGCTCACGGCCGTCCCCGACAAGTGGGTCTAGCCTACTAAAAGACCCGCTGACCTATCTGTGGGCCCAACCGATCTAGTTAGTAGCCCACACAACCTCCTGAAGACCTTCTAGAAGATTCCCCAGACGACCTGATCCATCACGACCTCAAGACTTTGCGTACCAGACAAGACCTCGGTGGATTTCGACCAAAGCAGATCGACGGGATATGGCAAGATGTGTAACGTAGACTTAGGTCTCCTGGTCGTAACCGACCAGGAGTCTGGGAACCGACCTCGTCCGCTGGCAAATATAAGGTGGGCGAGGCGACCCTTGTAAAATCCAATCAATCCGCAATCCTCAGCAATACAAACCGAAGAACTGGACGTAGGGTTTTACTCTCCAAAGGCCCGAACCAGTATAAACTCGACGTGTTCTCTGTGTTCCGTGTACTCGTGTGCGACCTTCGAGTTCTTAGCCTTAGACTTCACCCCACCGAACAACTAAACCACAGGGATTAACACCCCCATGGGTTGTCCAGATCTCACCATCTGACAGTTGGCGCGCCAGGTAGGGGACGGTCAAGGTTCTTCGTGCAACTCGATGGCTTCGACCAACGACGTCATCTTCCCAGAGAGCATGGTGGACATCCTCGCCAACCCCGTCGGCATCTGCTTTGGCTCGATGCCGGCGGCATCCACCACTCCGGATGCATGCCTCGTCATCTGTAAGGAATCGGATGCTCGTTAGCCTAAGAGGGGGAGGGGGTGAATTAGGCAATCTAAAACCTTAACCTATGGCTTCACTATTTTTGCACAAAGATAAACTAGAACATACTATCTAGATGTGCAACTAGGGTGGTTCTAGTGTGAAACTCCCATCCCAAAACAAGGTTTGCAACCTATAGTCAATCCTAGCATGATACTACTCTAGGAAAGTAAAGGCAAGCAAAGATTGCAATAGAGTAAATGCGGCACGCGATTTATCCCATGGTATCGGTAGGCACTAAGCCACCCCTAGTTCACGTTGTGAAGAACTCACACAAGAGTATTGCTTCCCGGTCACCAAGTCTCTCCCAAGAGCACCACTTGACTCGCCACACAGGCTAGCCACTTAGGCACTTGCCAAGTTCCCTTAGTCACCTTGATGCCGCCTCCACTAAGGAGCTTCTCCACCAAGGAAGGGGGTCTCCACATCCCCCGCACAAAGTGTCCTCGCCGCTCCACACCAAGCCGGAGGGTCGATGACGATTGCCGGTGAGCCACTTAGGCCCCAAGGCTTCTGGCAAACCTTGTACACCTTGATTCACTCAAGAGTCACCTCACAAGGTTGGCACAACCTTGCACTCACTCAGCTCTAAGCTAAGCCAAAGCATGTGCAAGTCTAAGGATGAGAAATTAAGCACTTGGCTGGATTGGATATGATCTTCAATGTGTCTTGAACTCCTCTGCACTTCCACACAATCCAGCAACCTCAAATGGGCGGGTGGCGGAGGTATATATAGCCCAAGGCATCAAACTAGCCATTGGCTAAAAGCTGTTGAAAGTAGTACCGTCGGATGATCCGACGCAATCTTTTTCCGGGTGTCGGTTCATCCGGTGCTACTAGCTGTTTCCTCCACCGCACATGACCGTTGAAGTTCTCTGACACAACTGCTCTGATGCTATACACCGACGGTGCGTCGGATCATCCGGTGTTGAAGACCCCACGGCCAAAACGTTTCCGGTGGCTTCCACGCGACCGTCGGATAGACCGACGCTTCCCCTTGACCATGGCGTCGGATCATCCGGTGTTGAAGGCTTCGTCTTGGCGCGTCTCTGTCTTGATTCAAACTGAGCGTTGGCTAGACCGACGGTGTCCCCACTCAGACCGTCGGATCATCCAGTACTACTGTCTTTGCTTCTTCTCTGCAACTCGTCCGACGCTACTAGAAAATGGACTGTCGTTTCATCCGACGGTGCCTAGGGTTTCACCAGTGTACCAACTCGTCCGACGATTGCACCGACGCTTGCTATTTAGATACCATCGGTTCATCCGACGGTGTCCTTTTCCTTCTTTTCCTTCGCGTCTTCAACTTGGATTTTTGCTTCAACTTAACATACTTAACATACTTAACATGCCATTACTTATAGCCTCAAAATATATACTAAGTCCTCAATTTTGCTATAAGTAACCTAACATGTCCATGTTATGTTAACTTGTGGTACGACATGTTAGCTTGGGCATGGTATGTTAACATGTGGTAACATCCATGGGACCTAGGAATGACTATAAAGACATGCTAGACAATGTGGTTAGTCCCATTACTTGTGTTAGCATGAATCACCAAAATCAACTTGAACAAATGGCAAATGGGGCCATGTTACTCGTGTGCGACCTTCGAGTTCTTAGCCTTAGACTTCACCCCATCGAACAACTAAACCACAGGGATTAACACCCCCGTGGGTTGTCCAGATCTCACCATCTGACAGTTGGCGCGCCAAGTAGGGGATGGTCAAGGTTCTTCGTGCAACTCGATGGCTTCGACCAACGACGCCATCTTACCAGAGAGCATGGTGGACATCCTCGCCAACCCCGTCGACATCTGCTTTGGCTCGATGCCGGTGGCATCCACCACTCCGGACGCATGCCTCATCATCGAGGGCAACGTGGTCACAGCTGACCAACAGATCAGAACAGATCTGTTGAAGGAAACCCACCCACCCACTCCTAGCGACCTGATCGCTGGGATCGATTGTGTCGAGGGCATGATCCGACACAATCAAGGTCTGCGAATGCGTCGGTGCGGAATGTGGTCCCGACACTAACCGGTGATAAGCGCCAAGGTCTATCCCTCAATGGTCGATGCAAAGCAATCGGGAACACAAGGTTTATCCCGGTTCCCGCCGAGAGCCGTATGTCCGGCGGTGGTGTGCTCGAGGCATCGTATTGCTCGGCACGGGGGTGCTGTGGTGGGGGGCCTGCTACAAGCAAGGCGGGAGAGGAGGCGTGGCCTCCAAGTCCCCGGTGAAGTGGGCGAAGATATTGTGGGAGAATTGGAGAGTAAGTGCGTGGTGTGTCGTGTGTTGTTGTTGTTGTTGTTCTGTCTCGTCTTGTCCCCTCGCGGCGGGGGAGTTCGTCTTCCTTTTATAGGCCAAGGAGAGAGCGAATTACATGTATGCGGCGCTATTTAGCTACATAGGGGAGTGTGGTGTGCCGCGCGCGTAGAGTAGGCGGCCGCCTTGACGGTCCTTGCCGCGATTTGGCCATCATGGCGCATCTTGTACCCGAACGGGGGCGGCTTCGAGGGTAGGGGCACCGTGGATGGCCGTGATGTCCTCAGGCGGGCTCGAGGGCGTTGCTGACGTCGATCCGTACGGGATACAGTGGCAGTTAAGGCAGCGTCCCGTTCCAGCATGCTTCACAGCGCCGGAGCTGTTGCCACAGTGCCCGGCGTGGGATTGTACGCGCGGGGGCGGCCACCATGCCGTTAACAGTGGCAGGGATGGTGCCCCGCCGGCCTAACGCCTCGACCTAACCCTGCAAAGTCACGGGAAAGCAAATCGAGGGTGCGGCCGGCCCCCCTTCGAGGGCTCGGCGCGTTAGCCGTACAGGAGTAGGCGGCGCGGCGTCACGGGGCTGGCGCCGGCCACGTCGCACAGTCCCCCACAGTGGCGGGGATGGGTTCCCTCCTAGGGAGTTGGTGCAACAGGACCGGGGCGCGAGTCCCAGGCGCATGATGGCGCCGCTCGCCGTTGTCAGAACATTAAATGCCCGTACCCGCGTACGGGAACGGGCGTGCGCGTGCGGAGCGCCCTCGAGCGAGGCGGAGCTTGCTCGAGGGCGGTGCGGACCCTCGAGCAAGGCGGAGCCTCGCTCGAGGTAAGCGCACTCCCTCGAACGGGCGGGAGCCCACCCGAGGGAGGTGTGTGCCCTCGAGCGAGGCGGATCTGCTCGAGGGGATCTTTGAGTGGGCCGCCTTGGTGGGCCGTCGGGGCCACTGTGGCGTGGGCCATGCCCTGTGTGTTTAAGCGAGGCGTGTTTGGCCTTTGCCCTTTTTTTGCGGGGTTTTAAGTGGGGTTTCCCCGGTTGTTTAAGGGGACCCCAGGGCTGTCCCCGGCAGTAGCCCCCGAGATCTGCGGGTTCGCCGTCCAGGCTCCCGCAGATGCTGGAGCCTACTGATAGGACGTCCTTCCCCCCTGGCTTGCGAATGCTCTCCGTGGCCGCGTCAGCGGACCCGCGGGTCTAGCCCCCGAAGCCCTGTAGGAGCGTGGGCGCTCTGCCGCGGGGGTTTCACCGCGAGACTTGGTCGAGGGCGTGGTACATATCTCCAACCGGCGTTGGCAATGTTTCGGCCCCGGCTTCGGTGACGCACGCGTTCCGGCACTATCCGCGGCCGGTGCAATCCAGGAGGTGTAGCCGTGCGTCGAGCCCCCGAGCCTGGGCCCGTTCGAGGCGATCGGGTAGAGCTCTACGACTTGTTTTTAACGCGCCCTCGCCGTCCCTCCGCGGGACGGAGGGTGAGGTTTCTGCAACCCCCATCGGTCGGGTCGCGGATTGCGGATTCCTCGTTGAGCTGTTAGCGGGTGATTCGAGTGGACGCCCATGCCCCATTCGATAAGGGTAGGCTGCACGGTCCAGAGACACGTCCATTAAAGCGCTTGCGTGGGTTTGCTAGGTGGGGCTCGGTCCCGTTCGCTAGGGACCGAGGGCGCGGAAGCTCTCCCTCGGTGGGATCCCCCCGGCTAGGGCCGCCCTCGGCCGGCTCTCGAACACGACATGTGGGGCACCCTCGAGCCGGCGGGCTCGAGGTACGACTCGAATGCGCGTGCCCTCGTCGTCCCCGACTGCGGTGATGCGGGGCGCCCGTTCGAACCCGTCGAGGGCCGGGCTTCGAACCTCCGATCGCATGGCGTGCGGGGGTGGTGGCTAGGCGCCCCCGGTCTTGCATCCGCGAATCCTCGAGGGTCCCCGACCGCGTCGGCCCTCGAGGCGCTGATCAGTAAAATAGTGCGGGGTGGCGGCTAGGCGCTCCTGTCTTTGCATCCGCGAATCCTCGAGGGTCCCCGACCGTGTCGGCCCTCGAGGCGCCGATCGCAAAATAGCGCATCGAAGGTACCTGTGGTGCCTGTTTTACTTCAAACGGGCCCCGAGGCGACCATCTGACGCTTGCACCCTTCGAAGGTTGAATTTTTCTGAGCCAGGGGCTCGCGCCGCTTGAGGGTCTACCTTACTTGGTAAGGGACCGTGCCATTTAATGCTTCGCAGTCGCGGCTGCGGTTGCGCGCCGCGGGCGCGCCTTTTTAGGCGTCGCGGCCACGTGCGTAGTGGGCGGCGTGGGAAGGCGGACGTGACCGCCGCCACGGCCCTCCCGGTTCTACGCCGTGATGATGGCCCGTTTGCGGTGGCGTGTCCGCCGCGGTCGTGGTGGGGCCCGCCGTCGGTGAGAGAACATTCCCCCTGCAAGTTAATGCACATGGGGCGTGCGCTCCGGAGAGCACGCCCGCGGCTTATAAATCCGAGGAGGGGGAAAACGGCGGTTTTTACCTTAGCAATCGCCATTCTTGCTCCCCGCGCTCCGCCCCCGTCTTGTTCTCGCCGCGGCGCCTTTCCGGTCTTTGGAGTTCTTCTTCTCCTTCCTGCTCTTCGTTCCCCGTCCCTTTGCCTTTCCTCATGGCGCCTCTTCCGCCTCTCGTCATCGTCGACCCATACGCGTGGGAACGCTCAACGGTGACGCGGGCGGCCCCGGGCGATCTAGTGGCCGCCGGTCCGGTGGCGGCGAACGAGGAGGGCGGCCGGCCGAGTGGATCGTGCCTTCGGCGGGGACCACGCGCCCAACCCGCCGAGCTACTACGTGGTCGGCTTCACCCGGTTCCACGAGCGTGGCTTCACGGCGCGGCGAGTCGCTTCATGCGGGCGCTCCGCCACCACTACGGCGTGGAGTTGCACAACTTCGCGCCGAACGCGATTTCGCGGGCGGGCACGTTCGTGGGCATTTGCAAAGGGTATCTAGGGATCCCGGTGGGGCGGGATCTACGGATTCACCTCTTCCGCGCGGAGCTGTTCACGCGGCCGACGACGGAGCGAGAGGACCCGCCGCGCGGTGCGCGCGGTGGGATGTCGCTTGCCTTGCGGGGGCGGTACAAGGACGACTACATCCCCCGCACCATGACGACCAACAATGCGGTGGGAGCGGGGGGTGGTTCTATCTTCGCAACGACGAGCCCGGTCTCCCCCCATACACCGGCACCGGTGCTCCGGGAGAAGCCGGACTCACGGAGCCACGGGGTGTCTCCCGGTCCCGGCATCGGAGGCGGGCCGGACTCGCCTGGCTGGCCGCTCTAAGTAACCCGGCGGGGCGCGGGGCCGACCGCGGCGGCCGGTCCTCGCCTTCCTCCACCACCGGCGGGTCGTCCCCCCCGATGGAGAGGCCACTCCGCATCTTCGAGATGACGGAGACGGCGAACCCCGTCGCGCTAGCGAGGTCGCGGATGCTTTCGAGCCCCCTCCTGCGGGAGTACGCGGCCACACGGGCGCGGAGCACCGTCGACACCCGGTCCCTGCGCAGCGACCGGTCCCTGTGGGACCTCGAGATGCTTCCCACCGGCCGGCTGGTGAGTAGAATTCTTGGTTCCGTTTTTGATTTTGCTGGTACTTCAGGTTTTTGACGCACTTCGATGTTTCGCTCGCAACTAGTGAGCCTGAGCGCCGCAAAGTCTGATCCGCCCACTCCCGGCTCTCGCGCGCTCGGTCGAGCGTCGCAGCAACGGGAGCGGGAGCGGGCGGCGCGCAAGAAGGAGCGCGCGAAGCGACACCGCGAGCGTCACGAGCGGCGGAACGAGGAGTACGAGCCGCACGAGCGACGCAGGGGCTCTCTTCTCCGGGGGACCGAGGAGTACTCGTCCTCGGAGGAGGAAGAGGAGGAAGAGGGCCGGGGGCGGGGCCCCTCCCCGATAGGTGGGAGCTGCGCCCCGGCCGCCGGAGCCGGCTCCGGCGGCAAGGGCGGCATCGCTCCGGGGCGGGTGCGGAGGCGCCCGCCGCCGAGCAATCGTCGACGGGGAGTGGCGCGGGCCGCGGAGGCGCGGCGCGTGCCCCGAGGTGCGCGCGGCGGGCGCGCCCGCGAGCGGGGCGGGGCTGCGTGCGGGGCGGAGACGGCCCGGAGGTGCGGCGGCCGCGCCGCCGCGCCGGCGTCATCTGCCGGGACCTCGAGGAAGAGGAAGCACGCCTTCTCTTCTTCGAGGTGAGGGGGCTTGCTCTTTGGCGGGGTTGCGCATCGACGACCAAGAACCCGACCGTTTGTTTGTGTTTGCGCGGGGTGGTGCCGACCGTGCCTCCCCTCGCACCGGCCAAGGTGTTGAGGGCGGACGCATCCGTCCCCACCCGGCGGCGCTCGTCGAGGGCGCGCGCGGTGGGGGCGAGCGCGGCGGCCGCGGCGGGCGAGAGCTCGCGGGGTGCGGCCGAGGCCCGAGGCCACGGCCGGCGGATCGGCTCGCCGCGCGCGCGGCCGGCGGCCGTCGAGGAGCGGCGGGCGCGGTCGTGACGGAGGTGCATCCGCGGCGCCGGTCGTGGTGGAGGCGCGGCCGCGCGGCGCCGGTCGTGGTGGAGGCGCGGCCGCGCGGCGCCGGTCGTGGTGGAGGCGCGGCGGGCGGCGCTGCCGAGGAGGGCGAGCTAGCGCCCGCGGTCGCGGAGACGCGGCCGAAGCGGTGGCCGCGGCACCGCGGCGAGAGCTTGCGGTTGCGGAGGCGCGGGTGGAGGCGTCGACGGAGGCGACGCGGGGGCGGCACCGCCGGCGGCTCCCGGCGGCGGTGGTGGAGATCCCGGGACGACGACTCCCCGCCGCCGGGTGGGACCGGTGGGTGAGTTTCTCCACGCCGTCCCCGGAGTCCCGAGAGGGGGCTCTCGTGAGGCGGCGGGAGGGCCACATGGTGGCGGGGGGCCGAGGGCACGGTGCGAGGCCTCTTCTTCCCGCGCGCGGCCGCTCCGCCCGGTAAAGGGGCTCATTGGCGATCCGCCGCGTTCGCCGACGCCCGGGGGAGCGGGAGCTATGGGGAGAGCTCCGCAACCACGGCGCCGCGCTCGACCGAGCGTTGAACGAGGCGCGGATCCATGGCGGCCCCGCGTGGCGCGTCTTCCGGGTGGGGCATCGTCGCGTGCTTTCTTTGTTTTCTCGTTTTTGCGCGCGGCCCTTGCGGCATGACGCTCACGGGTCTCGGCTTTTTGGTTACGGGAGCTCGAGCACCGCGCCCGCGACAAGTATGGCGCCTTCGATCGGTGAGCGCCGAGCTCCCGCCGGCTCCGGGAGCGGTGCGACGCCTTCGACGCGCTCGCCGACGCCCTGAGGACTCCGGACGGTTGGGCTGTCATGCGGGTCGTGGCCTCGCGCGATCGGCTCCATGTGAGCGCAAGGCTAGACCCGACGCGCCCCTCCACCCTCGAGCGAGGTTTGCACGGCCCTCATCGACCGGGATGAGGCGCTGCGGCAGGCGCGGGCGGACCTGGAGAAGATGCGCACCCTGGCGGCCAACTGGGAGACGGAGGTGGCGGCATCCGCAACGACAACCTGGAGCTCCACTCGTTGCTCGGGGGGGCGCAGGCTCAGCAGAGCCGGTCGAGGAGCGGGCGCGCGCGCTCGAGCAAAGGCCAAGGAGGCCGACGATCTGAAGGCCGCCCTCGACGCCAAGGTTGCGGCGCTCGCCGTCACGGAGGACCAGCTCCTGCAGGAGCGTACCGCCCGCCAGGGGGCTGAGGGCCGGCTCCGGCGGGGAGCGGGCTGCCCTTGCCGACGCCCGGTCGGCGCTAGGAGCGAGGAGCACGTCGCTCGTGAGGCGGCGCGAGCGGAAATCGGCCGGAGGGCCGAAACACGGAGTTCTCGAAGCTTGAGGGTGAGCCGATGGTGCTCGGCATCACGGCGTGAGTCGGGGGCGGCCCTCCGGGAGCAAGGCGAGACCCTCAAGGGCCTTGAGCGGGCGGTCGAGGCCGGGCGCGCGCCCTCGAGGTGGAGAAGAAGCGAGGTTGAGGGTAAGTTGTTGTTCGTCTCTTGTTTCGGCGATTTCCCCTTAGAGGGTTCGCCCCCTTTTCGATCCCCTCTTGCTTGGCGACTTCGGGCTTGCGCACCGCGGCGGGGCACGCGGCCGAGCGGGCCGAGGCGGCTGCAAACCTCCTACTACTCCTCCGAGCAGGGGGCTGCCGGAGTTGCGCTCGCGGCCCTTGAGACCCGCCGGGCGGTGGAGGAGGGCGCGGCGCGGGCCGGGGAGCTCAGCGGCCGGCCGCTGCGCGCCCTTGGCGGGCACGTCACCGGGCGCATGCGCCGGGCGGCCGCACCTCGGCGTCCGAGAAGGCCCTCGGGGGTGGTGCGATCTCATTACGAGATCAACTTCGAGGCGGTGGCGGAAGGTTACGTCGTCCCCGAGGGCGTCGAGGATGAGGTGGCGATGGAGCGCGTGGATGCGTTAGCCGCCGACGCCACCGGACGCTTGCCGAGGCCTTCGAGGAGTTTCTTTTCCCGGATGTCGGCGATGCCGCCGCTCCTCCCGGCTCGAAGATAGCGGGCGCTAGGCCCTTTTTTTGTTTAAGTGTTAGTGTCTTGGCCGTGTGTCCTTGTAAATAAACATATCACTTTCTCTTCAAATGTTTGTGAAAGTGGAATGATGTTCTTTTACTTTATTGCGCTTTTTGTTTCTCCTTCTTCTGAGTAAATTCTAGTTAGGGGAGTTCGATTTTCGCGAGTGGCTCTCGCGGGTTGGAGGCAAGAGAGAAGGGTCGTATCCTCGCGAGCGTAGGCTATCTCTGGCTCGTGCGTCCTTTCCGCTAAGGCTGCGCCCGCCTGTTCGAACTTTGCTTGAGGCCGAAGTAGAAACATGCTTAGCGCGCGTGAGTTGTTTCTTTTTTTGCAATAAAATGGGACCATTTTGGGGGGGGATGCCCCCCGTAGTAGCCCCGAGGGTAACTTGGGTTTACGGGGAAAGGCGAGGTTGCCCTTTTCATTGAGCTGGGTGATATTTACATGGTTGCCACCAACTGGGGTGTTGGTCACGTGATTTACAATAAAGGACTTGGACATCCTAGCTAGGGATAGAAGCGACGTAGCTGTTGGACGTTGCAAGCGTTGGTGAGTTCTTTGCCATCCTCGTTAGCCAGCTTGTACGTGCCGGGTTTGAGCACTTTCACTACGACGTAGGGCCCCTCCCACGGAGGTGATAGCTTGTGGCGTCCTCGGTTGTCTTGGCGTAACCTTAGGACCAAATCCCCTTCACTGAAGTCCCGCCGGCGTATCTTTCGTGCTCAGTAGCGCCCGAGGGACCGTTGATATCTTGCGGAGTGCATCAAGGCCACGAGGCGTGCTTCGTCCGAGTCGGTCCCAAGTGAGTCCTCGCGGGCTCGGCGGTTGGCGTCCTCGTCGTAGCCTCGTACCACGGGTGACCCGTATTCTAAGTCCGTGGGGAGGACGGCCTCTCGCGCCATGGACTAGAAAAAACGGGGTGAACCGGTGGCTGCTCGCGGGGTGGTCCTTAGGCTCCACACGGCCGCCGGTAACTCCACGGAGCCATTTCCGACCGGACTTATTCAGGCGGTCGAAAATTGGGCTTAAGGCCTTGTAGGATCATGCCATTGGCACGCTCTACTTGGCCGTTGGTACGTGGGTGTGCCACGGTGCCCAATCCACACGGATGTGGAATTTGTCGCGAGAACTCCGGGAATTTTCCGCCCGTGAGCCGGGACCCGTTGTCGGTGATGATAGAGTTTGGTACTCCAAAACGATGGACGATGTCGGTGAAGAACGTCACCGCTTGCTGCGCCTACGAGATTCGTAATGGGGCGTACTTCTACCCACTTGGAAAATTTGTCGATCGCAACCAACAAGTGGGTGAAGCCCCCCGGGCGCCTTTCGCGGGGGCCGACGATGTCCGGCCCCCATACGGTGAAAGGCCATGTTATGGGAATGGTACGGGGACGTGAGCGAGGGAGGGTTGGATTTGCGGGCGTAGGCGGCACCCTTCGCGGTACGCACGATCTCGGCGGCATCCGCGACCGCGGTAGGCCGATAAAAGCCTTGACGGAATGCAATGCCTACGAGGGTGCGGGGGTGCGGCGTGATGGCCGCGGTTCCCGCGTGAATGTCCGGAGGAGCTCGCGCCCCTCGGGGATGGGTACGCATCGGCCGCAGGATGCCGAGAGCGGCGCGCTTGTACGGCTCGCCGTCGATGAGGGCGAAGGACTTGGCCATCCCGGCGATGCGCCCGGCCTCGGCCGGTCGAGGGGGGAGATCCCCCTCAAGCCATCCGGGCGACATACTTGTCGCGCGCAATGCCGCCTTGATGGGGGCGGCTCGACATCCATTACATCGACCTCGTAGGCGCCATACCCCTCGAGGAGGGAGAGCACGTACGCCTCGTTCGAGGGGTCCTCATCCATGGGCTCCGCGCCGCGCCGGATTCGAGGGAGCCCCCGAGGGTTCCGCGTGGCTTGAGGGGTGTGGCTCGAGGGGAACGAAGGGCGGGCGATATCTCGGGCGAAAACGTTCGGGGGGGGATGGTGATCCGCCCGGACGCGATCTTGGCCGGCTCGTCGCCTCCTCGTTGTACCGGCGGGGCACGTGATTGAGTTCGATGCGTAGAACTTGTCCTCGAGGGCTCGCACGGCCTTGCGATGCGCTTCCATCTTGTCGTCGTGGCGGCTCGCGTTTTTCATGACTTGGTCAATCACGAGGCCGCGAATCCCCCCGCACGTCGAGGCGCTTGACGCCTATCTCGATGGCGATCTTGAGGCCGCAAAGGAGGGCCTCGTACTCAGCCATGTTGTTTGATGCGGGGAAGTGGAGACGTACTGCGTACCGCATGTGCTCCCCGAGGGGTGACACGAAGAGCAGGCCCGCGCCCGCCCCGGTCTTCATCACCGAGCCGTCGAAATACAATGTCCGGCCTCTCGCTTGGATCGCGGCGGCGGCAATTGCGTGTCTGTCCATTCGGCCGACGAAATCCGCCGGGATGCGGGACTTGATGGCCTTGCGCGGGGCGTAGGCGAGCGTCTCGCCCATCAGCTCCACCGACCACTTGGCGATCCCCGCCCGCCGCGTCGGATTGCGGATGATCTCCCCTAGCGGGAAGGAGGAGACCACCGTGACGGGGGTGGGCCTCGAAGTAGTGGTGAAGCTTGCGCCGCGCGAGGACCACCGCGTACGGCGGCTTTTGGACTTGAGGGTAGCGCATCTTGGTGTCGGACAAGACCTCGGCCCGATGTAGTATACGGGCCGTTGGACCGGCAGTGGCGTGCCCTTCCCTCCGTGCGCTCTACCACAATTACGACGCCGACCACCCGTGTGGTCGCGGCCATGTAGAGGCCGCAGAGGTTCGCCGTCTCGTGGCGGCGTGAGGATCGGGGCGTGGGTCAAGGATGCCTTCGGCTTATCGAGCGCGTCTTGGTCCTCGGTGGTCCGGGAGAAGCGCTCGTGTTTTTCGGGAGGCGATAGAGGGGCAAACCTTTTTCGCCGAGCCGCGAAATGAAGCGGCTCAAGGCGGCAAGGCACCCCGGCACCTTTTGCACCCCTTTGAGGTCCCGAATCGGACCCATTCGCTCGAGGGCCGCAACCTTTTCGGGGTTGGCCTCGATTCCTCGTTGGGAGACTATGTATCCCGGAGCATGCCCCGCGGCACACCAAAGACACATTTTTCGGGGTTCAATTTTACCCGTTGGCCCGTAGGCGGCCAAACGCAATGTTGAGGTCGCCAACCGGGCCGTCGCCTTCCTGGTCTTTACGACGATGTCGTCTACGTACGCCTCAACCGTTCGCCCGATATGATCTCCAAAAACGTGTTGCATGCGGCGTTGATACGTTGCACCCGCGTTCGGAGGCCGAACAACCATCGTGACGTAGCAAAACATCCCGAACGGCGTGATGAATGAAGTCGCGAGCTGGTCGGACTCCTTCATCTTTATTTGGTGATACCCGAAGTAGGCATCAAGGAAGCAAAGCAGCTCACACCCGGCTGTTGAATCGACAATTTGATCGATGCGTGGCAAAGGAAAGGGAACTTTAGGACATGCTTTATTAAGACTAGTGTAGTCTATACACATCCGCCATTTCCCGTTCTTTTTCTTTACAAGTACGGATTCGCTAGCCACGTAGGGTGGAACACTTCCTTGATGAACCCGGCCTCGAGAAGCTTCCCGCGGCTCCGCTTCGATCGCCGCCGCCGCTCCTCGTCGAAGCGGCGGAGCCGTTGCTTGCACGGCGCGGGAATGAGGGCGGGATGTCAAGAGAGTGCTCGGCGACCTCCCTCGGGATGCCCGGCATATCCGAGGGGGCTCCACGTGAAGATGTCGGCATTGGCGCGGAGGAAGTCGACGAGCACCACTTCCTATTTCGGGTCGAGGGTGGAGGCCGACCCTCGGCGCCTTGCCCTCGGGGGCCGCGGGTCGAGGGGCACCTCCTTGTAGTCGCTCCGCGGCCTCGAAATTGTCGGCGTGCTTGGCGGTGGAGTCGAGGTCTTCGTTGACCATCTTCTCCAAGGTGGTCACCGGCGCTTCATCCCGGCGCTAGTGCTTCCACGTGCTCCACGCATTCGACGTCGCGGTCGAACGCGTGCTCGATGGACGAGCCCACGGTGATGACGTCGTTTGGTCCCGGCATCTTCGTTTTGAGTTAGGTGTAGTTGGGGACGGCCATGAACTTGGCGTAGCGAGGGCCGCCCAAGTATGGCGTGATAGGCGCCCCGCAATCCCACCACCTTGAAGGTGAGCGTTTCCTTGCGAAAATTGCTCGGAGTGCCGAACCAAACCGGCGAGGTCGATCGCCCGAGAGGTCGGACGCGCTTGCCCGGCGCGATGCCATGGAACGGCGTCGTGCTGGGCCGCAGCTGGTCCAACCCAATCCCCAGCAGGCGCAGCGTGTGCGCGTAGAGGATGTTGAGGCTGCTGCCTCCTTCCATCAGGACCTTTGAGAACCGCGCGTTCCCAATGACCGGGTCGACCACCAGTGGGTACTGACCCGGGTTGGGGATGCGGTTCGGGTGGTCTTCACGGCCGAAGGTGATGGCATCCTCCGACCAGTCAAGGAAGGAGGGAGGCGCCCTCTCCGCGGCGAGGACATCATGCCGATCCGCTTGCGGCCGGCGGCTCGACATGTCGACGGTCGGTCCCCCCGAAGATGAGGAACACGTTCTCCACGGCGGGGAAGCCGCCGGCGTCGCCGTCACCTCCGTCCTTCTTGGCCTCCGCATCCTTTGCGGCGGCGCGGCCCAGCAGAATTTCTTGAGCATGTCGCATTGCTCGAGGGTGTGGTTTGCATCGGGGTCTTGTGGTATGGACATGGCTTTTTCGAAGCATGTCATCGAACACCCCCGGACCTCGAGGGGCGGTCGAGGGCCTCGTCGAGCGGGTCAACGGCAAGGGCCTCGGCGTCATCACCGTCGTGCCCCGCTCGCGCGCCTCGCGGCGCGGCTTCTTCCCCCTTCTTGCCCCGCTTGTCCTTCCGGTGGGGCTCCCCGGACTTGTCGCCCTCCACGGGCGCATCGTCCGAGCGCTTGCCCTTCTTGCCGTCGAAGATCGCTCCCACGGCCTCTTCTCCTGAGGCGAAGCTGGTGGCGATGTCGAACAGCTCGTTTGAGTCCGCAGGCGGGCTGCGCCCCAGCTCTCGCACGAGATCCCGGCACGTGGTGCCCTCGAGGAAGGCGTGCACAATCTCAGATTGCGCCACGCTTGGGAGCTCCGTGCAGCGCTTGGAGAAGTGTCGTATGAAGTTCCGGGAGCGACTCGACGGGCTTCTCGGGTGCAGAAGCGCGGTCCCAAGAATTCCCGGGCGCACGTACGTGCCCCGGAAGTTGCCCACGAACGTGCGGACCGGATCATCCCGGCTTGTGGATCCGGGCCGGCGGCGGGTGCTCGAGCCACGTCCGGGCCGACTCGCCGAGGTGCGGGGGCGAGGTTGCGGATGATGACCTCGTCGGCCGGTGGCCCCACCCAGTGGCATGCCGGTGGTAATCGTTGAGCCACACGCGGGGATCCGTTTCCCCATTGTACTTGACGATGGTTGTGGGGCGGCGGAAGCGCGGGGGGGGGAAGGTCGCCGCGCGGATCTCCCGCCGAACACACGGGTCCCCGGGGGCTCCGGCGTCGGAGAGCGGTCTTCATCGTCGTCGTAGCGTCCACCCCGTCGAGGGTGGTAGCCCGCCGTCGCTCGCGCATCCGCCTTGCTCGTCCGCCGAGCGTTGATGACGTTACGGGCGTCGCCGGCCGGCGCCGCGTGTGTCGAGGAGCCGCTCTTTGGCGGCGTGCGTCCCGGTTGGCGGGTCGCTCCGCCGCTTCACCCGCATGGACCGAGGGTTCGCCCCCCGCGCGGCCCCATCACCTCGTGTGTCGCCCCGTTGGCGGATGCATGACGCCGAGCTCTCGGACCGCTGAACGGCCGCCTGCTCGATGAGTGCCCGCACCTCACGGTGCAAGTTTCGCGCTTCGGGCGTCGAGGGGGCGGCATGGCCCGCGGCGCGCTTGCGGCGGCGATAAGCACGGGCTCACCCGCGGAGGCGTGTCCGGGTTGTCGACGTTAGAGTCGGTGTTGATGTGGTCACGGACCTGTTTGCCCGGCTCCGCGCGCGTTCGCCACGCGCGGAGGCTTCCCCGGCCCATGGAGGCACGGAGCCCGCACCGTCCGATACTCCTCCCGCCGCCTTGGCTCGAGCTCGCGAGCTTGGGCTAGCCGCACATCGATGTTGGCCCCGGCGGGGGGGGGCCGGGTCCCGCGGCCAAGCGCGGAGCGATCCCCGGGCGGGCGTAACCTCCCCGTCGCCGACGCCCGCCGCACCGGTGGCGTTTGCCGGGTCGTTGGCGATGACGACGCAGCATTCCCGAGCGGGGTCGTAGCTCCCGTGCCGGAATCGTCGGAGCGGCCCGAACCGTGAGTCAGTCCGTGGCGTCAAGAAAACGCCCGAACATCACCCGGGCCGCACGCCGAGAAGTCCCATTCCGCGTACCCGTGCTTTCGGCTGGCGGGTGGCAACGCGTCAAGGGAGCCCGGGGGACGACTCGTCGCCCGCGGAGGCACCCAGGGGTCCCCGGCGACGAAGACGTGGCGGCCGGGGGGAACCCCGCGCATCGTGGTGTTGACGTTGGCGTTGTAGGGCCGTCGTGGCGCCACGCGAGCCGATGGGGAAGCGCGGCCGGAGACCGTGCGCTCCCCGCCGGGGGTGGCGGGCGTCGGCGCGCCGACGGGTGCCGTGTTGGGAGGCGGCGCGTTCGGCTTGCCGCCGCTCCGACCGCGCCCGGCGTGAACGCGACCGAGCGGCGCGCGACGTCGTGACGCCGACGGGCCCGCGGCGTCCATGCCTCGGCGGGGCGTCGCACGGCGATGGCATGCGCAATGGCGGCCGGGACGGACCCGGCTTGGCGCCGCGCACGGAGCTCCTCACGGTTGGTTTTTTTTGAGGCGCATTAGGTAGCCGTTCCCCGTAGCCCGAAAGTTCGGCCCCCGAACCGGATTTCAAACCCGGCGGGGGAGGGGGTCCGAGCTGCCCATAGAGTAGCACGTACCGCGGTACTCGGTGCGGATCACCATGGAGGGAGTTGACGGTGGATTGACCTTAGGCGCTTGATTGCCCCACGGTGGGCGCCAACTGTCGGTGCGGAATGTGGTCCCGACACTAACCAAGGTATAAGCGCCAAGGTCTATCCCTCAATGGTCGATGCTAAGCAATCGGGAACACAAGGTTTATCCGCGGTTCCGCCGAGGGCCATATGTCCCGGCGGTGGTGTGCTCGAGGCCTTTGTATTGCTCGGCAAGACCGGGGTGCTGTAGTGGGGCTGCTACAAGCAAGGCGAGAGAGGAATCGTGGCCTCCAAGTCCCTGGTGGAGTGGCTGAAGATATTGTTGGAGAATTGGAGAGTAAGTGTGTGGTGTGTCGAGTGTTGTTCTCCTCTTCTTGTCCTGTCCCCTTGCGACGAGGGAGTTCATCTTCCTTTTATAAGCCAAGGAGAGAGCGAATCACATGTATGCCGCGCTATTTAGCTACATAGGGGAGTGTGGTGTGCCGCGCCGTAGAGTAGGCGGCCGCCTTGACGGTCCTTGCCGCGATCCGGCCATCATGGCGCATCTTGTACCCGAACAATGGCGGCTTCGAGGATAGGGGCGCCGTGGATGGCCGTGATATCCTCGGGCGGGCTCGAGGGGGTTGCTTACGTCGATCCGTACGGGATACAGTGGCGGTAAGGCGGCGTCCCCGTTCCCGCATGCTTCACGAGCGGGGAGCTCGTTGCCACAATGCCCGGCGTGGGATTGTACGCGCGGGGGCGGCCACCATGTCGTTAACAGTGGCAGGGATGGTGCCCCGTCGGCCCAACGCCTCGACCTAACCCCGCGAAGTCATGGGGAAAGCAAATCGAGGGTGCGGCCGGCCCCCCTTCGATGGCTCGGCGCGTTAGCCGTACAGAGTAGGCGGCGCGGCGTCACGGGGCGGCGCCGGCCACGTCCGCACGCTCCCCCACGGTGGCGGTGATGGGTTCCCTCCCTAGGGAGTTGGTGCAACGGGGCCGGGGGCGCGAGTGCCGGCGCATGATGGCGCCGCCCGCCGTTGTCGAACATTAAATGCCCGTACCCGCGTACGGGAACGGGCGTGCGCGTGCGGAGCGCCCTCGAGCGAGGCGGGGCCGGCGCCGAGGGCGGTGCGGACCCTCGAGCGAGGCGGAGCTCTCGCTCGAGGTAAGCGCACTCCCTCGAACGGGCGGAGCCCGCCCGAGGGGGGTGTGCCCTCGAGCGAGGCGGGCTCTGCTCGAGGGGATCTTTGAGTGGGCCGCCTTGGTGGGCCGTCGGGCCACCGTGGCGTGGGCCATGCCTGCGTGTTTAAGCGAGGCGTGTTTGGCCTTTGCCTTTTTTTGCGGGTTTTAAGTGGGGTTTCCCGAGTTGTTTAAGGGGACCCTCGGGGGCGTCCCCCGACGAAATGCGTCAAACGCCCTCGGACAACCTCGTCCCATCCAGCATGCCTCTTGGCTTGCGCAACGCTTCCCAAGTAGCATCACGCTACATGAAGCGCAAGCTCCAGATCAAATCTGGACCCAACTCTCAAGATCGTGGAAGTCGCAGGAATCACTTCGATGAGCCCTGCCCTATCCACGGGAAGTCCAAACACACGGCGCGCCAGTGCAGTGTCCTCAAGAAGCTTCGTCGACCTCTTACTGCAGCCCATCGCCGTCGACTGAACCAAGAGTCGTCTTCGGGCTGCCTTGCGTTCCAGGTGGCCCACACAACGATCTCCCCGAACTATCCGGGAGAAGAACTTGAAACCCTAGATCGCCAGATCTTGGTCGTTTCTGCTGATGTACCACCTCAAGATGGAGAAAACGATGAACAATGCCAAGAGCGTGAGAACTCTAATGCGGCCCGAGCTGTTTGACGACAACAAGAGCTTGTCGCTCCTGCTCCAAGTGCAGGTCAACAACCGGTTAACACCGAACAGGTCAACAACAACGTCGAGCAACAAGCACCTGCAGCACCCACGGCTCCTCGGCAGCGACGCCATGATGATCCACCTCGTGCCAACCGTCTACGTGCAAGAGACCCCCTTAGGGATTTTGAACGCGATGGCCTTGAAGTCTACAACTCGCCGCAAACTAACTTGGGAGCCGCTCTTGTCGCTCTAAGTCACCTCGATGATTCTCCAATGGTACGACGTCTTCAAGACAATGTTCGCGTTGCCACTGCTCAGATCGAAGAAAGAGGTCCCGGATACAGCAGATTTGCGGGTAGTTCCTACTCCAGAAGCAGATCGGAGTGTCCTCGCCAGCGACGTCGTAGCCGAGGTCCCCTCGACCTAGTGGCTGAAGAAGGTGGAGGCGAAAACGAAGTCGCGCAGCCAGCCAACCCCGCTGCAAACGCTGCAGCTAATGCTCCAGCCAACCCGCGGCTAATGCTCCAGCAAACGCTCCAGCCAATGTCGTCGGCAACGTCGTCAACAATGCAGCCAATGCTGCCAACATACAGGGAAACGTCACCCCAAACCCAAGACACAATGCAGGAGCCCAACCGCCTCCGATCCTAGCTCATCGAGTAGAAGGGAGCCAACGTCACCGCATAAGAGATGAAGTGGAGATAGCTCGACGTGCTAACTATGACCACGAACATGGGGTTCCCGATGCCCTTGATGCCAACAACCCCATTGAAGCCGCAGATCTCCGAATTATGCACGACCAGGAACTCCTACGATGTGCCCAGTACAACCAAGACAATGGCCCTCCCGATGACCTTTATGTCATCCCGACAGTTCACGCTCCGTTAGCAAGCCCGGGAGCGGTCAATAATTTTCCAGCATTCTCACGACATCTCCAGACGATCAGATACCCCAAGGACTTCAAGCCAGCTATCGAGAAGTACGACGGTCGCTCTGACCCGAGCATATGGCTTAAGATGTACAACATTGCAGCACGTGCCTCTGGCGGCAACGAAGATCACATGACAAGATACTTCTCTCTTGTGATGGACAAGGCACCACTCCTGTGGCTCGACAACCTCCCAGCAGAGTGCATCACCTCCTGGGCAACCTTGTCTCGCTTCTTCACGACCAACTACCAGGCGACCTACAATCGTCTTGGCAATACTCACCACCTCGCCAGAGTACGGATGAGACGTGATGAAACTCTCTGTGAGTACACTAACCAATACTTCGAGAACCGCAACACCCTTGCAGGCATGAAAGACGAAGATGTCATCGCTTACTACAAAAAGCGAATCACCAGCATCAAGTTGTTCAAGAAGATCCACGAGGCTGACGCACACACCATTGACGAGCTCATGGCCTACGTCGACAAGATCGTCGACACTCAACACGCGGTCATGCATGACTTCAACGGAGAAGACCACGACGACGGAGGCACCAGGTCACGCAAGCGATCTGGCGAGGCCAATGTAGCAGACCCTCCAAGACCTTCCACCTTCCTCGAAGGTGACTTCAACATGGTCATGGACGGCCAGTGCCAATTCCACCGCAATGCCAAGCACACCATGAGAGAGTGCGAACAGCTAAAGCGCGCTCTTGGAGTACCGTCTACCTCCAAGAGGACCAGGAGCAACAATAACGATGACCGGAGCAGAGGCCAATGCTTTGACAACCGTAACCATCGACCTGATCGGCGAGATTACCGTGACCGCCGGCCCTATCCTCGCAATGATGACAGGGATCGACGTGATTATCGCTGCGACTACCGCCGCGATGACAAACGCGATGACTACCGTCGCGGTGATCACAACGATAGGCGTGACAACCACAGGAGTGATCGTCGCGATGACCGCCAAGACCATCAGTGCAACGACCGACGAGACGACCGATGTGATGATCGACGTCACCAGGACGACCTCAATCACCACGACAACAACCGGAAGGAGCGAACTCCACCGCCACCGCCCAAAGGGGGCAACCCCAATGGCGCATTTCAAAAGGCCAACCGCGAGATCAACTTCATCGTCGGAGGTCACCAAGCGATCAAAAGTAACAAGTAGACCCGATCAAACGCCAAGGAGATCGGGCATGTCAATACGGAGAACCCGTGACCTCTGCGTTGGTCCGAATTCCCAATCACTTTCTCCAGGAAATATCAGTGGGTTCACATCCCTGACCCCGGGACTTACCCGCTGGTCGTTAACCCCATAGTCAATGGAGTCTTCCTGCCTAAGACCCTTATTGATGGGGGCAGCAGCTTGAACATCATCTTCACTGAGACACTGCGCAAGATGGAGTTCGATTTCAACAAGATGACTGCCTGCGATGAGCCCTTCTACCGGGTCGTGCCCGGCAAGGATGCCTACCCCACAGGTCGTGTATGCCTACCGGTCACCTTCGACACAGAGGAGAACTTCTTCACAGAGTACCTGACATTCGAGGTCGCGGACTTCCGCCCATCATACCACGCCATCCTCGGACGACCTATGCTCGCCAAGTTCATGGCCATACCGCACCACACCTACCTCATCATGAAGATGCCAGCGCCAAACGGAATACTTTCTGTCCTCAGGGACATTATGGTCTCCTACAATTGCGAAAGCGCTACCGTCGAGCTCTCCAAAGATTCAGCAATCAAAGCCGCCGCAGCGGTCATGGTCGCCTAGGCAGCCAAGATCGACCAAACTACTCTGCAGGTACCAAAGCAGAAGCGTACGAGCACAGCTTTGGACCCAAGTCCAGCTGTCAAGAAGGTTTGCCTCGGCCTGCCCGACGCATCCAAGGAAGTTGTCATCGGGGCCGACCTCGACCCCAAATAGGAACTCACGCTCACCAGTTTCCTCAGAGACAACGCCGACATTTTCGCATGGAGTCCATCCGATATGACTGGTGTCCCCAGGGAGCTGGCTAAGCATGCACTTGAAGTCAACAAGACCGCACGACCTATCAAGCAAAAGCTTCGGTGATTTGCAAAAGATAGAAAACAAGCAATAGAAGTAGAAGTCTGTAAGCTCTTAGCTGCAGGATTTATCAGAGAGTGTAAACACCCGGTTTGGCTCGCAAACCCGGTTCTTGTACCGAAGAAAACTGGTGGATTAAGGATGTGTATCGATTACACTGACCTCAATAAGCACTGCCCGAAGGATCCTTTCCCTCTTCCTCGTATCGACCAGGTCGTGGACTCCATGGCTGGTAGCATCCTACTCTGCTTCCTCGACTGCTACTCAGGGTATCACCAGATAGCCCTGCATCCCGAAGATGAAGACAAAATGACGTTCATAACGCCTCATGGCATCTATTGCTACAAGGTCATGACCTTTGGCCTAAAAAACGCTAGAGCTACATATCAGAAGGCAATTCAGAAGTGCCTAGCATCACAGATCTGGAAAAACATTGAGGCCTACGTAGACGATGTGGTTGTCAAAACCACAGAGGAAGACAAACTCATCGCCGACCTTGCCGAAACCTTCTCCAACTTACGAGAGTTCCAGTGGAAGCTCAACCCAACAAAATGTGTCTTCAGTGTACCTTCTGGACTGCTCCTGGGCTTCATGGTCGGGCACCGAGGAATTGAAGCTAACCCCGCGAAGGTCGACGCTATCCGCAAGATGGCCAAGCCATCCAACAAGAAAGATGTCATGAAGCTCACAAGGATGATGGTGGCCCTAGGTTGTTTCATCAGCAAACTCGGCAAAAAAGGCTTGCCCTTCTTCAAGCTATTGAAGAAGGCCGACAAGTTCGTGTGGGACGACGAGGCCCAGAAAGCATTTGAGGTTCTCAAAGAGTCCTTGATGACACCACCGATCATGACACCTCCAATCCCAAAAGAAACACTCCTACTCTACATCTCTGCCACCACTAATGTGGTCAGCACAGTTCTCGTCACCGAGCGAGAGGAAGAAGGGCAGGCCTATCCTGTTCAACGACCTATGTATTACATGAGAGAGGTCCTGGCCGACTCTAAAACACGTTTGTCGGTGCGGAAAGTAGTCCCGACACTAACTAGTAAGAGCGCTGAGATCTATCCCTCGACAGCCGGTGCTAAGCAACTAGGTGACACGAGGTTTATCCTGGTTCCGTCCGAAGCCGTACGTCCAACAGTGGTGTGCTCGGGGCACTATATTGCGTTGCACCATGGTGCTTGTAGAGGGATGCTACAAGTGAGGCGGGAGAGGAGGTTGGTCCTCCAGGTCCCAGAAGTATTGATTGAGGCAAGTGCCAATATCGTGGTGAAGGCGGGGGGCGTGTGTGTGATCGCTATCCATCCCCCGCGGCTGGGGGATTGCCCCTCCTTTCATAGGCCAAGGAGAGGGCAATTTACAGGCGTGCCGCTCTGTTCTCCTACGTGCGAAGGTATGGCGAGCAGTGCCACGGAGTTGACGACCATCCTGGCGAATCTCGCTCCTGTTGAGGCGTCGTGGCGAGTCTTGTGCCTATGCAGGAGCGACTTCGAGGGTAGTGGTGTAGAGGTTGGCTGTCCGGCCGCCGCCCGTGGGCCGGCTCGAGGGTGGTGTCAATGGGAGATCGTACGAGGCACAGTGGCGGTCGTGGCGACGTCATGTCCCTGTGCGCTCCAACAGTGTCGGGATGTCGTCACAGTGCCCGGCGTGGTGTTGCAGTGGCGGGGATGGCCGCACAGGGCTGATGGCAACGGAGAGGACCGTTCCCGCTAGCCCGATGTCACGATGTAGCCCTGTGTAGTCATAGAAAAAGCATTTGCCCCTGTTCGAGGGTTCCGCCGTCCCCCCTTCGAGGGCTCGACGTGTTAGCCGTACAAAAGTAGGCGGCACAGTGTCACGAAGCTGACACTGGCCTCTTCACACAGTGTTGTACAGCGGTGGGGATGGCCGCGCCACGGGAGTTGGCGTAACAGCGCCGGGGCGGGATTCCCAGGTGCGTCGGGGTCGTGGCGTAGTCCTGCGGTGTCAGAGCATTAAATGCTCGGACGTGTGAGCAAGAGCAGAGGTGTCGCGTGCGCGGGGGCCCTCGAGCGAGGCGGACCTCGCCCGAGGGGGCGTTCAGCCCTCGAGCGAGGCGGACCTCGCCCGAGGGGGCGCTCACCCCTCGAGCGAAGCGGACCTCGTCCGAGGGGGTGTTCAGCCTTGCCGCTCTGGCGGACCGCGGGGGCCACCAGGGTCGTGTTCGTGTCGTGTGTGCGTTTTGGCTTCGTGGATCAGTTTGCATTTCGCTTTTTTTTACGAAATTAGGTGGGTTTTCCCCGGTTGTTTAGGAGACCCCCAGGGCTGTCCCCGACAACGTTATACGCAACCTCAGAAGTTGCTCTATGCACTCCTGATTACGTCGAGAAAGCTGTCATTACTTCCAAGCTCACAAGATCATGGTTCCATCTTCATTCCCACTAGGAGAAATCATTCGCAACCGCGACGCCAACAGACACATCGTCAAATGGTCAGTCGAACTCGGAGAGTTTGAAATCGAGTTTTGCCCCAGGCAAGCGATCAAGTCACGGATCATCACAGACTTCGTGTCTGAGTGGACAGAGATCCAGATGCCCCCTCCCAATGAGCGGCCTGAACACTGGATAATGTATTTCGATGGCGCCCTCAACCTCGAAGGAGCGGGCACAGGCGTGTTACTTATCTCTCCCCAGGGAGAGAAGCTCAAGTACGTCCCGCAAATCCACTACAAGGCCTCCAACAACGGTGCAGAATATGAAGCCCTGATCCACGGGCTCCGAATAGCAGTGTCCCTTGGCATCAAGTGGCTACTGGCTTTTGGTGATTCCAAGGTCGTCATTGAGCAAGTCAACAAGGAGTGGGACTGCGTCAAAGATACAATGGATGCTTACTGCGCTGAGATTTGTAAACTCGAAGGCCACTTCGAGGGGATCGAATTCCAACACGCCCCACGAAACAACAACGTCACTGCCGATGTGCTTTCCAAACTAGGCTCTCAACGAGCTATAGTTCAAGCAGGCGTGTTCGTCCAAGACCTACACAAGCCTTCAATCAAGCTTTTGAGATATGCATCTCTTACTTGGTGTGCCATGACGGCAAGGGCCGCAACAATGCAGTGCAGGGGAGGAAGATGGAAGATGGCCGCAACGGAGGGGCATAGGATAGCAGCAGAGGGGTGTAGGGGAGCAGCGGAGGGACACAGGTGAGCGGCGTGTTGCAGGCCGGCGAAGTGGCGGCGCAGGTCGCGCGAAGAGGAAGGCGTGATGACAATTCCTATCAATATGGAGCGTTTGGGGTCCGAATTGTGGGATAGTGTCGGCTAGCAGGCTGAATACCACTTGGCATTGGATGAAATTTCCAATACCAATGCCTAAACCATCCAAACCATGACATTGAGTGTCCCCTAATTCCAATTCCGAATTCTGGGGGTCCAATGCATACATCCAAACGGGGTGTTGGACTTCGTTGTTTCAGTTATGCAGTCATTGTTGCCTTGTTGGTCAGTCTAAACCAAGTCGTTTACAGGTGACAAAAATAGTATGGTCCCCTTTGTTTTAGTCTCCTTGCTGACACCCATTTGAGATTGTGTTCAGTGAAGATCGACTGACTTGGTAGTTTGACAATTTTCTCCTGCACCCAGCCTCAACTGAACATGCCAATGCTGACGTGTACAAGATCCATGACTAACATCATGCTAGCAAAACACAAAGGTCCGTCTCTGAATTTCGATCGAGAATGTTGTTATCGCCCCTGATGACATTGTATGCTAAAATGGTTGCAGCAGTGGAACAGTGGTTCGACCACTGCTTTGAGGACATCAGGAGCCTTTGCGGGAAGGCTCTCCAGATGCTGCGGAGCAAGAATGGGAATAGGCTCAGGGTCTCGGTGTCTCTTCAATGTTAGGATGCGATGAGCCTTCTGGTAGTATGACTGCAAATTTGACTCCTTTTATCTTATTCATAAGATAAAGTATAAATATCGCTGATTTTATTTACATGACTGCTGTTTATTTTATTGATGTCAATCAATCTTAGTTTATTCCTAAAAATTGAAGAAAATATTAAAGTTTGAAAGGATTACGGAGGCA
Organism: Cenchrus americanus; assembly: GCA_947561735.1. NCBI lineage: Eukaryota > Viridiplantae > Streptophyta > Magnoliopsida > Poales > Poaceae > Cenchrus > Cenchrus americanus. The sequence goes on along the minus strand of OX387239.1, from coordinate 250,328,312 downwards.
AAAAGCAAAGAAGATGAATATGTTGCCAATATAGTCAAATATAACTCAAAACGAGCTATAGAGATGGAGTTTGAACTTTCTCAAAAAACAAATAACCCTCTCAGAGGATGCCCTTGTCTGTGAGTCAACAGTGTAGCAGACTTTTAATTAAAAAATGGTGTAGAGTCAATGGCAGCTAAGGTTCAGGGTAACTCCTAAATGGCTATCTAACTTCTGATTGGTTAATGTTCTAAGCACCAAAATGGTTTTCTTCTGTTTTTTATCTTACAAGGCATATTTTCATTAGTTTTTGAACTTATTCAGTGTCTCGCTTTTCTACTTTATGTTGTGTTGTGGATCCTATCACATACTTGACTTTGATTGACATATCAAATAATATATTTTCTCTCTAAAACAGTTCATTTTTGAAATTATAGAGTATGTTCAGTCTTGTAAACCGGATAACTAGAAACTAAATGTTTTTGTGCTTCGCATATAGAGTTTGTTCCACATTTATGTTGAATGACAATTGGTTTAGATCATAAATTAGTGTTCCTACATTTATTACCACGTGATTCCATTTTGATCAAAAATATAATGCAAACATATTATAGCTACATAAACATGTTGTACGTACTTCTTTTTAATATCACTGTGTGTGCCGCACGTGTCTTTCCACTAGTTAGTTGTTACAAAGGACTGAATTTTATGAAAGTTAACGAACGAAATGTAAGAAGCCCTTACCTGTCGGTGGCACCACATTGAGCCTATGGTGGGCTGGTCTGCTGGGTTGTGGTGTGGCGGCACTAGAGCGCACTCTCCTTGGTCGGTGAGTGGTCAACCAACGGGAAGCCGCTCATAGTTCCAAAGGTGCCGCTCATAGTTCCAAAGGTGCAGGAGCAGCGGACAACCGATGAGAATCGATGCATGCTCCATCTTGGTGACGCCAGCGCATAGGCCCATGTACGTTGCTGCTAAAATAGTGGCACCCCAGCTGACTGTTGTGACAACCCGCCCGGAAAGTACCGTACTATCGCCTAAGACCGATCCACTTTGGTCATTAAGCAATAATAAAGTACCATCCTCGTCGTAAGTCACCGGTTAACGCCCGTAAATCACTTGAGAGCACAAGGATCGAATATATGCATTAAAACTCACTCGAAGGCGAGTCCGGAGATACAACAACATTAATATCCAAATTCTTACCCCGAAGGGTTTAATTATTACAAACCATAGTTTTTGTCATGACGAATAGTTCGCAGTTTTGAAAAGACACAACGGAAATTAACTAGCGGAAACAAGTCACCACGGAGGCCATCCATGATGCTTCGGTAGTCGTCCTCCACCCACTCCGCCTCCCGGCCGGCGGGATCTCACCGGCCACACATCACCGAAGGCATTACCCGGATCAACACATTAATGCAAGGCTGAGTATACTAATACTCAGCAAGTCTTACCCGTCGGTGATCACTACTTCACCAAGTCTAGACCATGAAAGGCTTTTTGGCTACTGGGTTGCTTTTGCTAAAAAGTAACAAAGAGTAGGTCCTTACTTTCAAGATTTTAGCACAAGTTCTAGTAGGTTTAATCTTTACTACATTAGCCAACTAGTACAAACAAAGTTGTACAATACAATTAATCAAACATCATCTTCATCAACTTTCATCATTAGGGATCACATGACTAGTGGAGTAAGTAGTTTCGGATAACGGTGAGAGGCCGACAATCGATTGATTTAAACCTTGCAAGGTAGACCCAAACACACGGTCGGCCGCCCCCGCGAGGACAACTCCCCGCATCGTCCCCATAAATCCTCGGGTCGGGATCGAATCTTACGCTCTTTGGTGCAGGCTATCCGGCATACCCCGCGAGATACCCGGAGTCACCATACACCACCGGTGGCGAGCCGTGAGAGCGAATCCCAAGAGTAATAACGGTAGGATCCCTAGCCGCCTCATTATGGTACTAGGTTTACCGCCCCCATAACCGGCATGTGCTTAGTACGTTCAAAAACTTAACCCACATAACCACCGGACCGGAGCCGCATCCCATGCTCTTACCACGTGAGCAATCCATTTAAGGATATAGTATGATTCCTATCTAGGAACCTATTCTCGCGAGTGAGGTCCTCACTCGACTTGTAACGGTCCTATAGCTTAGCAGCTATCGACCTATCATACTAGTAGGGACAAAGGTACCTATGGATCATGCATCTAGGGTTTCATTCAACTCCTGAACGTAAATGCACAATCATTCATAGATAATTGAATACGGAATTTGAAAACTGGGTTAGATGCACCGGAGCTTGCCTTCGTCGACTAGGTTAGCTTGGGCACCCTCGGTGTCGAGTCCGTCCACGTACCTGCAGAACCTTCCGCTCCGACTTCCTCGGTTTCGGGACCGTGGGAGTAATCTCCGTCCGAAGATCTACACGGAATGCAATGCACTTTAGGTGATGTGATAGTTTTGTTGTCTTATCCAACTCTAGTTGGTCATATTCACCTTAACAAGCATCTATCTAAGGTTTCTATTTGAGGAAGCCATTGGTTGTACATGGATTACTCTTTTATTCTTTATTTGAATAAAGGTTTTATTTAAACTTATCATTTCATGTGAAAGCTTTATTTCATTTTTATCTTTACCAACAAAGGTGTACTTAATATCTTTTATTCATGAATTAAATTTCTTTATCGGTAATATTAATTAAATTTCTTTTATTTATATTAAGTACTATTTCCAAAAAGAAAAAAGGATTTAAATAAGGATTTCTCTTTATTTTAATTCCCCTTTAATATTAAAAGGGCATTTAAGCCATTATTTAAACAATTAAATTACCAAAAATCAAATGAGTATTTCTTAGGCCTAACAGCACCTATCCTGGTCCATTGGGCCCACATGTAAGTGTTGGATGCTAGAAAATTTAAATATTATTAACAATAACAAAGGTTATGTAGTGATTCAACTTAAATGAAAATAAAAATAAATAAGCATCAAAATTACCCAAACTTTCCGGTGGATGTTCTCTGGTCCTAAACAAGCTTAGAAAGCCAACATGTTCACATGGAACCTCTACTGAATTTGGTTTATTAAATTACAAAAGAAAACAAGCATTAAACAGGAATAATTATTTTTGTTACTCCTAAATTCATGATTAATTTACAAGAGGTGCCTTTTGGCATCCCAAGACAGTGTGCACAAGTTTGGCTCAAGAACATTAATATATTTAACATGAAAAATCATTTATGTAGCACTGCCAGAGATGGAAAAACATTTTTATAAAAAGATTCACATGATAACTTTGTGCAATTTTTGGCACAGCATCTAGTCTTACTCTAACACACAACATATCCAAAGCTTAGCTACAGAGGAGCTGTACATTTCAAGATATGACATATTCAAGCATAACACATTTGCAATTTTCCTGCCAAAACTACTTTGAATCTAGACACAAGTGTACCACACATGGATGGGGTTTGGCATCTTGAGTCCTACAAAATTTGTTTGGAAATTTTTGGAATTTTCTGTAAATTTCTAGGGATTTTCTAAAACCATGGACTGAACTGCAAATAAACTAAGTTAAGAATCCTTGCACTTATGCCCCTGGGTTCACATTCGTGCCCTTGCCGGCGGCGGGAGGGTTCGCCGGCGGCGATGTGGGGCCTATCCACGACAACAAACGGCACAAGAGTGCGATTGGGCTCACCACGGGTCTATTGGCGGTGGTGGAGAGGGCGGAGCGTGCTCCGGCCGACGCGCGCACGGCGGCGGCCGGCGGCGGCGCGCTCGGGGCGGCTCGGCGTCATCGCGGCGTGGAGGCCAAATTGGCGCAAACAAGCGCGCACGTGAGCTTGCCCCGGGTGCTAGGGAGGCTATCTAGGGGTTTGGACGGCGGCGAGCACGAGCGGCGTGCTCGGGCACCCCGGCGGCGGCAATGGCGGCGGGCGGCTCCCGGTGGCGCGCGAAGGGAAGGCGGGGGGCTTTTATACCCGGCCGGGCGGCCCGTGGGTGACGTGTTGGTGACGGCGGGAGATGCCGCCGTGCTACGGCGCGTCGGGTCGCGCGCGTACGGCGGCGACGCCGCCGACGGACCGCCCGGTCCGTGCGCGCGCGCGCGCGTGCGGCGGCGCGCGGACGCCTAGACGCCTCGGGACGGTGCGCATCGGGGCGCGCGTGCCTCGGGACGCAGCATGGCGCGGACGTCGAGGGCTCGGGTGGCGTGGGCACCCGCCGGCCGGGGCAAGACCGGCGGCGGCGGCACGGTGGCGCTCGGGGCGCGCACGACGTCGCGCATGGCGCGCTCCCGGCTCGGGCCGTGTTGCCGGTGCCATCTTTGACTCGATTTTTCTCAAAATTTTTCAACAGAACCGTGCCAAGTGATGAATACCAAAGTTGTAGATCTAGGGTACCGCCTACAACTTTTACAAAGGTTGTATAGGGTTTTGTTGCCTAGATTTGAATCCGTGCAAGTGCCAACTTTGAATGTCGAGCGGGGTTCTCACAACGGTGTTTTCTCGGCTTGCAAGGGCTTTTTCAAAATTTTCCCCTCCAAATCAGCAATGCCACTCTACATGAAAGTTGTGTCTCTCAACAAGATCTACAACTTTCCCAAAGGTAGAATTTTAAGTGTTTAGGTGAATTTTGGGGAACGCGGCAAAAGTTCCGGCAGACACCTGTGGACATTGGGTGGCAAGGGGGCTTTGACCCACCCTTTGACCAAGGGTTGGCCCCACCAGTGTTTTACTATTCACTAGGGTCACTTAGGGGTATGTTAGGGAGTTTTCATGGGTGAGGGCCCAGGTTGACCTAGGGTTGACCATTTGACCGACTAATCGTGTCACTAGCGTTAATGACGGTAATTAAAAACCTGGGGCGTCACAGCCTACCCCCCTTAAAGGAATCTCGTCCCGAGATTCGACTTGACAACTAAGAGATGGGGAAAAGGACTCACTGTTTCGGGATTGGAGGAAGCCCGGATACTTGGTGTTGAGATAATCCTCCGTCTCCCACGTGGCTTCTTCTTCCGTGTGGTGGCTCCACTGGATCTTGTACATTCGTACGGTTTGCCTCCGGGTCTTTCGCTCTTTTTGGTCTAACACCTTTAAGGGATGCTCGACGAGCGAGAAATCCGGCTCGATCCAAGCATTAGCTTCTGTGATGATCTCGTTTTCCGGAACAGGCATTCCTTTCTTCAACTGAGTTACATGAAACACATTGTGAACCGCGGAAAACCGTTCTGGCAATTGGATACGGTAGGCCACGGGTCCACATACTTCTATTACTTCGTAGGGTCCAATGTAGTGCGGAGCTAACTTTCCCTTGACTCCGAACTTTTGCACACCTTTGGTGGGGGATACCTTCAAATACACATGATCTCCCACTTCAAAGTGTCGAGGTGCGGTTCCTTTGTCATGATAACTCTTTTGTCTCATCTGGGCCACCTTCAAATTTTCCCTTATCACTTGTACCTTCTCTTCGGCCTCTTTTACTAACTCTGGCCCAAAGAGTGTTCTTTCTCCGACCTCTGACCAATTCAGTGGGGTGCGGCATCTGCGTCCGTATAAAGCATCGAACGGTGCCATTTTCAAGCTGGCGTGATAGCTGTTATTGTAGGAGAACTCTGCTAAGGACAAGCACTTGTCCCAACTCTTGTCAAAGTGCAAGATGCTTGCTCTCAACATGTCCTCTAGGATCTGGTTTATCCTCTCCCTCCGACCATCGGTCGCGGGTGATAACTGGAACTACGGAGTAGCTGGGTTCCCAAACACTCATGCAACTGTTCCCAAAAACGGGCCACAAACTGAGTCCCTCTATCAGAAATTATGGTCTTTGGGATTCCATGTAGACGAACTATGTGGTCCACGTACAACTCTGCATACTGTTGTACGGAGTAAGTGGTGTGCACGGCAATGAAGTGAGCAGTCTTGGTAAGTCTATCCACGATCACCCAAATAGAATCCTTCTTCCTAGGGGTCAGGGGTAAACCTACAATAAAATCCATGCTAATGTCATCCCATTTCCACATAGGTATCGACAGGGGTTGGAGTACTCCTGCCGATTTCAAATGGCTTGCTTTCATCCGGTGGCAAGTATCGCACTCGGCTACATACTTGGCTACATCCACCTTCATATTAGACCACCAAAAGTTCTGCTTTAGATCTTGGTACATCTTGGTACTACCGGGGTGAATAGAGAACTTGGATTGGTGAGCTTCATCTAGGATGATCTTCTTGATTTCTGGATCATCGGGGATTACTAGGCGTTTTCCAAACCAGACCACCTCTTGGGGATCCTTCTGGAAACAAGTGTACTTCGGGTCTCCTTCCACTAGTTTCTGCCTGATGGTTTGGATCTTTGCATCATTGCGTTGGGCAGTGACAATTCTGTCATAGAGGTTGGACTCTGCCGTCAAGGCGTAAAGAATTCCCTGCGGTACCACTTCTAGGCTGAGCTTTCTCATTTCTTCACACAGGGGTTCACTGACTGCCACCAACTCTAGGTGGTTGCAATGATCCTTGCGGCTAAGAGCATCCGCAACAACGTTTGCTTTGCCTGGATGATAGTGCACTTCTAGATCATAATCCTTGATCAACTCAAGCCATCTTCTCTGCCTCATATTCAACTCGGACTGGGTGAAGATATATTTGAGGCTTTTGTGATCAGTGAAGATATTGCAATGATTTCCCATTAGATAATGTCTCCAGATCTTGAGGGCATGAACAACAGCAGCTAACTCAAGATCATGGGTAGGATAGTTGAGTTCATGGGGTCGAAGGGCTCGCGAAGCATAGGCAATGACTCGGCCTTCTTGCATAAGGACACAGCCAAGACCGGTGCCCGATGCGTCACGAAAGACTTCAAATGGCTCGGAGTTATCGGGCCGAGCTAGCACCGGGGCCGAAGTTAGATGTTGTCCGAGGGTGTGAAAAGCGTTCTCACATGCTTCACTCCACACGAATTTTACTCCCTTCTTGAGTAATTCGGTCATGGGTTTCGCGATTCTAGAAAAGTCGGGAATGAATCGACGGTAATATCCCGCCAATCATAGGAAACTCATGCGGATTTGATGTACCGATTTGGGTGGTTTCCAATCCATTACCTCTTGAACTTTGCTAGGATCTACGGAAATACCATCGCGGGAAATGGTGTGCCCCAAGAATTTGACACTCTTCGACCGTAATTCACATTTGGAGAATTTAGCATAAAGTTGATGATCTCGTAAACGCTGAAGGACAACTCGGAGATGGTTGGCGTGTTCTGCCTCGTTTTTAGAATAGATGAGGATATCATCGATAAAGACCACGACAAACTCATCGAGCTCCGTCATGAATACGGAGTTCATGAGGTACATGAAGTAGGCAGGTGCATTAGTGAGTCCGAAGGACATGACCAAGAATTCATAAAGACCATAACGAGTGGAAAAAGCGGTTTTCGGAATATCACATGGTCGAATCTTGATCTGGTGGTAGCCAGAACGAAGGTCAATTTTAGAAAAGACTTTGGCACCATCCAATTGATCAAACAGGACATCAATTCGAGGAAGTGGGTATTTGTTTTTGATGGTGACTGCATTGAGTGGACGGTAGTCTACACACATTCTCAAGCTACCATCTTTCTTTTTGACAAAGAGAGCAGGGCAACCCCAAGGAGAAGAGCTCGGGCGAATGTAACCCTTATCTAGCAATTCTTGGAGTTGGGTTTTTAGCTCGGCTAGCTCTTTGGGTGGCATGCGATAAGGTCTTTTGGAAATGGGTGCGGTACGGTTGGAGTTCGATCACAAACTCGACATCTCCGTCCGGTGGCATACCGTGCAACTCGTCGAGAAACACATCTAGATACTCACACACTACCGGAATTTCATCAAGGGAGGAGATAATGGTCGCATAGGCACAAGAGCTCCGTACCGTCCCGGAAAGGTAGGTACAAGGTAGTGTGCCCGACCGTAGGAGAGTTGATCTCTACGACCCTATCTGATATATCTAGAACCACCTTATGTTGATTCATCCATTCCATACCCAAAATAACATCCATGCTTCCCAATTTGATGGTTATAAGATTAGATCGAATAACCTTACTTCCTAGTCTCGCAGGAACTTCGAAGGTCACCAATCGAGACATAATGTCTCCACCGGGCGTGGTAATTTTATAAGCAGATTTGGTTTGTACTCTTCTTAGACCCAATTTGCCTAGTAAACTCTCATTAATGAAACTATGGGTGGCTCCTGAATCAAATAAGACCTTGACAGGAGTGTGATTGATAGAGAATGTACCCGTGAGAACCGGAGCTCCCCGCGGGAATGTCACTCATGGTAGTGAAGTTCACTTGCCCCGGCGCACTTGCACCATGGGTTTATTGGCCGGAGTGGCCGGCTTATTTCCCGTATTCGGTTCTCGCGGGTTTGACTTGATCCGCCCGGGCTTGGGACACTCATTAATGTAGTGCCCCGGGCCGGCCGCGCTGTAGCAACGGCGATCACCAACATCACGAGGGGGTGCATTAGGCTTCGGAGCCTCGCCGCCGGGCACGGCGGAATCGGGAAGTTCCCGGCAGTGTTTGCCCCCGGAATGGCTTCATCGTCCGGCGTCCGCCTGAAGATTGCCGGGATGGGCCCTCGGAGCTTCCTTCTTCACAAAGCGAAACTTCTTGCTTGTTCCGTCGCCGGGGGTGAAACCGGACATCCTCTTGTTGTCCCCATGGGCTTTCTTCATAGCATCTTCTTGCGAGATAGCTTTGTTCACGAGTTCATGGAAGTTGGCGGGCTCTAGCGCATTCGGCGCTCATATAGCTTGCCATCAAGCCCGTCTCGGAACCTCTCCATCTTCTTGGCATCCGTATCAACATGATGCCCACCGTACTGGCATAAGCTATTGAACTTCCCGGGCATAGCGGTACACGGAGTCGCATCCCCGACGAAGGGCTAGCGCCTCCCTCATCTTCCCGTCCATCGTACCCTTGGGGATGTGATGACTCTTGAAAGCTTGCTTGAATTCTTCCCAAGTCACGGCGTGATTTCGCCGCATGGACTTGAAATGGTCCCACCACATCGGAAAGCTTCACCTCGCAGTTGTAGGGCCGCGAAGTTTGCTTTGTTCTCCTCCGAGCAAGGCAGCACAAAGGCGAGAGAATTTCGCCTCTATGGCCTTTACCCAAGCCTCGGCTTCCGCAGGGTCTTCGGCTTTCGCGAACGTTGGCGGCTTCATGGCGATGAACCGGGCATACGTGGTGACCCGGTTAGGGCCCTCGTGGTTGGCCCCATGTGGCGGCCCTCGGTTCATCCGCCGGGCGATCCGCCGCCGTGTCCGCAAGATCTAGCGCGAAGACCTCGGTCCGGGTGGCCATGAAAGCCTCCGTCGGGTTCATGGGCGGGGGTGGCGGCAAGTCACCACTACCACTCGCTCCAAAACCGTTGGGAGAGCCGCGCGTGGTTCCCACCATCCGAAAAGTGAGCGTTATTAGTGAGATAACCGAAAGCTTACTTCCAAATGATGACAAGCACGATCATGCATTAACACATCTCATTAGTATGTAAATAATGAGTGCAAAGAACGAGCACAACATTCTATAGCCACCAAGATTTATAGAGTCGTTTCTCTTAGCATAGTTAGGACGGTGATTGCTCATCCGCGTGGCTCCTAATCACTTCGAACGATCGTCGTTATCCTATGTTCTCGGAGATAAACAATGCATCCTTTTGACAAACATGATCATTCGCAACGAATTATCCCAAGATAGGGTGTTTAGCACAAGAAGGCTCAATTTTTGAAGACAACGAAATTCACTTTAAGCATACAAGCTTAAGCATTCTTATTACAACATGACAGAACAAAGTTCACTGCTGTTACAACTCGATTTGAAACACAAGGCAACACATGATACAATAGTTGGTTGGCACGAAGACGTGCTGTCAAGCCAACTACTCTAACATCTCGAAGACAACTCGATATGATCAACATCCTTCTGTACCCCCGCCGTCGCAACCTAGTTGCCCACCGAAGCACCACCGTACGAAGGCGAAGCCGGGGGGAGTCGGTAGCGGTGGTCCTGCCTGGCTCGTCGATCCGCACCGACACGCCCCGTCGCTCCTCCGGTGTGCTCGCATGCGGGGGGCAGGTCGTAAGGCCACTATAGCCCGCAAGGCCGCCACCGTACCTCGGCCTCCCCGCACCCGCCGCCGCATATCCGCAATGTTCTCGCAACGGGGTCGGCCTCTCTATCTCGTGTGCGTCGGCATCCTCCTCTAGTGCATTGTTCTCTCGTCTCTAGGTCCACGATCCTCCGGAGGTTGTCACCTCGCTCAATCTCCAACCGGAATCTCCTAGTACGCGCTCCCGTCATTCTCCCCGCCGCACCCGGGTAAGCGTGAAGTTCAGCCGCCGGTGTGCCGCCGAAAGCCGCTCCCAATCACGCCTAGATGCCTCCAAGCGCCGTGCAATAATCGCCGCGGTGTTAAAACGCAGCCCCTGAAGTGTGAAAACCACGTTCAGGCAACGGGCAAGTGTCTGAGTAATATCCAACGGCTCTGCTAGGGTCAGTAACTCCCGTAGATGGTCCAAACGGTCCAACCAAGCTGGGTCATGAGGACTCACAACCGGAAATAGTCCAAACGGGGAAAGAGCTACCACAGTAGGGTTGTGGTCACAGAAGTCTGTCAGCACTCTGAGGGCGGCTGACTCCACGGACTCGTGCGTGATAAATCCCCAGTAAATAAAACTCAGGTCAAACCAGTCGGTGTGATCAGGGTGCGGCAAAGACAAGCTCACGATCACCCTGCAACGGGAAACACCAAAGCGCTCAAACTCCTTCACCTCGTACGTCGGCGGGGTAAGGTAGCTCGCAAAGATCGAGTGCTTCCCACGCCAAGCGCGGAAAACCCTCCCGGTGCAACCCGTTGGTACGGATCGTACCGTCGCCGTCGAACCGGTGAAACACGGGAAATCCATCCGTACACAAAGGTAACCCATGTCAAATCTCAAAGGAGAACGGCATGACAAATGGTGAAGTTCTGGCAGTTGTGAACAAAATTTCATAACCAAAAGTCCAGAAACCTCAAAAATTTCCCAACTTTTAAATTATCCCTTTAATACTCTTAATTAGGATTTTAAGGTTGAACAACGATCAAGGAAATAAGATGGAGGATCCTTAACTTGGATGTGCCTAAAGGAAAAGTGAACCAACCCAACAAAACTAGGATTGAGATTTGCTTATTACGAGACAGCTAGTTGAGGAGCCATTATTTTTAACAATTTAGTTTAGTTAACCTAGCACATGATTAACAAAATTTTTACAAAATTTCGAGCAGATGACGGCTAGGTATGAGGGGTAATCTAGTTCATAAAAAGCACACACTAGCATAAACTTCCTTAGAGAACACATGGAATTCCGATTTTTGGGTCCATTTTAATTGTTTCAATTTTTAACATGCATGCAAGACGTCCTATCCGACCTCACATGGCCATCAAGCCAAAAATCGAAGTTAGTGCCGGTGGCAAGGCTTATAATCGTCTCTCCCTATAATATCTAGTCGAGAGCTATACGGTACTCGCTTAACAACTAACGAAGCGCTGTTATGTACCTGCAGAAAACGAACCTTTCGTGCCAGCACGTCACGAAAGCATCCACATACATTACCGTTCACTATAGAAACGGTATCCATGCGTTAAGCCGCTGCATGGACAGCGTCCTATTTAAGACTCTGACGCGACGTGAGTGCCCATTGGAATAGGCCTCACTCATCCCTCACGGACTTTCTCGTGGTACCATCACGTATGGCAAAACGTGACGAGACTCAAACGCGACGTGGCACCCATTGGAATAGGTCCCACTAGTCCCTCACAGGACTTCCCTGTGGTACCACCACGTATGGCAAAACGTGATGAACTAGTATGGTTGTGCGAGAATGTAAGTCTGACATAAAGTATCTGTCTTTGGGAGTTAGCAAAATAAACCATAGGTTAATTAAGCCACCTGAAACAACCCAAAATTCCCTCTAGGGCCTCTCGGTCTAGTTTATCCTTAGCGGACCAACGTATTTTGGAAAATCGAGAAAATCTTGGCATTTTTTATTCAAAAACCGATGATTAAGGTTTATTAATTAATCTCCGGTGCATATAAGCTCGATGCCAACCGTGACAACCCGCCCAGAAAGTACCGTACTATCGCCTAAGACCGATCCACTTTGGCCATTAAGCAATAATAAAGTACCATCCTGTCGTAAGTCGCCGGGTTAACGCCCGGTAAATCACTTGAGAGCACAAGGATCGAATATATGCATTAAAACTCACTCGAAGGCGAGTCCAGAGATACAACAACATTAATATCCAAATTCTTACCCCGAAGGGTTTAATTATTACAAACCATAGTTTTTGTCATGACTGAATAGTTCAGAGTTTTGAAAAGACACAGCGGAAATTAACTAGCGGAAACAGTCACCACGGGAGGCCATCCATGATGCTTCAGTAGTCGTCCTCCACCCACTCCAGCTCCCAGCCGGCGGGATCTCACCGGCCACACATCACCGAAGGCATTACCCGGATCAACACATTAATGCAAGGCCGAGTATACTAATACTCGGCAAGTCTTACCCGTCGGTGATCACTACTTCACCAAGTCTAGACCATGGAAGGCTTTTTGGCTACTTTGGGTTGCTTTTGCTAAAAAGTAACAAAGAGTAGGTCCTTACTTTCAAGATTTTAGCACAAGTTCTAGTAGGTTTAATCTTTACTACATTAGCCAACTAGTACAAACAAAGTTGTACAATACAATTAATCAAACATCATCTTCATCAACTTTCATCATTAGGGATCATATGACTAGTGGAGTAAGTAGTCTCGGATAACGGTGAGAGGCCGACAATCGATTGATTTAAACCTTGCAAGGTAGACCCAAACACACGGTCGGCCGCCCCCGCGAGGACAACTCCCCGCACCGTCCCCATAAATCCTCGGGTCGGGATCGAATCTTACGGTCTTTGGTGCAGGCTATCCGCATACCCCGCGAGATACCCGAGTCACCATACACCACCGGTGGCGAGCCGTGAGAGCGAATCCCAAGAGTAATAACGGTAGGATCCCTAGCCGCCTCATTATGGTACTAGGTTTACCGGCCCCATAACCGCATGTGCTTAGTACGTTCAAAAACTTAACCCACATAACCACCGGACCGGAGCCGCATCCCATGCTCTTACCACGTGAGCAATCCATTTAAGGATATAGTATGATTCCTATCTAGGAACCTATTCTCGCGAGTGAAGTCCTCACTCGACTTGTAACGGTCCTATAGCTTAGCAGCTATCGACCTATCATACTAGTAGGGACAAAGGTACCTATGGATCATGCATCTAGGGTTTCATTCAACTCCCCGAACGTAAATGCACAATCATTCATAGATAATTGAATACGAATTTGAAAACTCGGGTTAGATGCACCGAGCTTGCCTTTGTCGACTAGGTTAGCTTGGGCACCCTCGGTGTCGAGTCCGTCCACGTCCCGCAGAGAACCTTCCGCTCCGACTTCCTCGGTTTCGGGACCGGGGAGTAATCTCCGTCCGGAAGATCTACACGGAATGCAATGCACTTTAGGTGATGTGATAGTTTTGCTGCCTTATCCAACTCTAGTTGGTCATATTCACTTTGAACAAACATCTATCTAAGGTTTCTTATTTGAGGAAACCATTGGTTGTACATGGATTACTCTTTTAATCTTTATTTGAATAAAGGTTTTATTTAAGCTTATCATTTCATGTGAAAGCTTTGTTTCATTTTTATCTTTACCAATAAAGGTGTACTTAATATCTTTTATTTATGAATTAAACTTCTTTATCAGTAATATTAATTCAATTTCTTTTATTTATTTTAAGTAATATTACCAAAAAGAAAAAGGATTTAAATAAGGATTTCTCTTTATTTTAATTCCCCTTTAATATTAAAAGGGCATTTAAGCCATTATTTAAACAATTAAATTACCAAAAATCAAATGAGTGTTTCTTAGGCCTAACAGCACCTATCCTGGTCCATTGGGCCCACATGTAAGTGTTGGATGCTAGAAAATTTAAATATTATTAACAATAACAAAGGTTATCTAGTGATTCAACTTAAATGCAAATAAAAATAATTAAACATCAAAATTACCCAAACTTTCTGGTGGATGTTCTCTGGTCCTAAACAAGCTTAGAAAGCCAACATGTTCACATGGAACCTCTACTGAATTTGGTTTATTAAATTACAAAAGAAAACATGCATTAAACAGGAATAATTATTTCTGTTACTCCTAAATTCATGATTAATTCACAAGAGGTGCCTTTTGGCATCCCAAGACAGTGTGCATAAGTTTGGCTCAAGAACATTAATATATTTAACATGAAAAATCATTTATGTAGCACTGCCAGAGATGGAAAAACATTTTTATAAAAAGATTCACATGATAACTTTGTGCAATTTTTGGCACAGCATCTAGTCTTACTCTAACACACAACATATCCAAAGCTTAGCTACAGAGGAGCTGTACATTTCAAGATATGACATATTCAAGCATAACACATTTGTAATTTTCCTGCCAAAACTACTTTGAATCTAGACACATGTGTACCACACATGGGTGGGGTTTGGCATCCTGAGTCCTACAAAATTTGTTTGGAAATTTTTGGAATTTTCTGTGATTTTCTAGGGATTTTCTAAGACCATGGACTGAACTGCAAATAAACTAAGTTAAGAATCCTTGCACATATGCCCCTGGGTTCACATTCGTGCCCTTGCCGGCGGCGGGAGGGTTCGCCGGCGGCGATGTGGGGCCTATCCACGACAACAAACGGCACAGGAGTGCGATTGGGCTCACCACGGGTCTATTGGCGGTGGTGGCGAGGGCGGAGCGTGCTCCGGCGACGGCGCACGGCGGCGACCGGCGGCGGCGCTCGGGGCGGCTCGGCGTCTTGCGGCGTGGAGGCCAAATTGGCGCAAACAAGTGCGCACGTGAGCTTGCTTGGGTGCTAGGGAGGCTATCTAGGGGTTTGGACGGCGGCGAGCACGAGCGGCGAGCTCGGCACCGGCGGCGGCGGCAATGGCGGCGGGCGGCTCGGGTGGCGCGCGAAGGGAAGGCGGGGGCTTTTATACCCGGCTCGGGCGGCCCGTGGGTGACGCGTTGGTGACGGCGGGAGATGCTCGCCGTGCTACGGCGCGTCGGGTCGCGCGCGTACGGCGGCGACGCCGCCGACGGACCGCCGGTCCGTGGCACGCGCGCGCGCGTACGGCGGCGCGCGGACGCCTAGACGCCTCGGGACGGTGCGCATCGGGGCGGGCGTGCCTCGGGACGCGGCATGGCGCGGACATCGAGGGCTCGGGCGGCGTGGGCACGGCTGCCGGGGCAAGACCGGCGGCGGCGGCACGGTGGCGCTCGGGGCGCGCACGACGTCGCGCATGGCGCGCTCGGCTCGGGCCGTGTTGCTTGGTGCCATCTTTGACTCGATTTTTCTCAAAATTTTTCAACGAAACGTGCCAAGTGATGAATACCAAAGTTGTAGATCTAGGTACCGGCTACAACTTTTACAAAGGTTGTATAGGGTTTTGTTGCCTAGATTTGAATCGTGCAAGTGCCAACTTTGAATGTCGGCGGGGTTCTCAACGATGTTTTCCGGCTTGCAAGGGCTTTTTCAAAATTTTCCCCTCCAAATCAGCAATGCCACTCTACATGAAAGTTGTGTCTCTCAACAAGATCTACAACTTTCCCAAAGGTAGAATTTTAAGTGTTTAGGTGAATTTTGGGGAACGCGGCAAAAGTTCCGCGGACACCGTGGACATTGGGTGGCAAGGGGGCTTTGACCCACCCTTTGACCAAGGGTTGGCCCCACCGATGTTTTACTATTCACTAGGGTCACTTAGGGGTATGTTAGGGAGTTTTCATGGGTGAGGGCCCGAGGTTGACCTAGGGTTGACCATTTGACCGACTAATCGTGTCACTAGCGTTAATGATGGTAATTAAAAACCCGGGGCGTCACACTCGTCCACATCGGGCGTCGGCGTTCCTCCGAGCATGGGGAATCAGAAACCTCGACACAGCATCGTCGTGCGACCCGCAAAACATGATGTAGTCAAACAACCACAACATGTATGCCTCCAAGTGCTTGTTGCTAGTCCCCTCGTCGGCGTAAGCTCGCATGTAGTCAGTCTGCAAGAAGTTGAAATTTGCTAAATTGCTTGCACTTGTATCTACACTATAAAGAACGAGTTCTTTTGATGTGTCTCCCCCTTTCGCTCTTTTCCATAGTTGTGGCTTGCATTTGATGGAAAGGTAAATCGGCAATGCGGGAAAGAATTGCTAAGCCAAATCTAAATCATAGTTTGTTTTTTGGAAAGTCAAATTGCGCAATGCCGGAACAACTGCTAAGCCAAATCATAACTTGTGTTCTTGAAAGTCAAATTGTGTCTTGGTTTGGAAAGGGAGGATCTACCTCCGTACCCATCACAGGAGGTCCCACTGATCAGATGGGACCCACACCAAAATCCTCTAAACCGGAGACGAAAGAGGGGATCATAACCATTTTTTGCATGATAGAAAATACATTTGACGTTTCACGTGTTTTTTTCTCACCCGACTACCCCTATACTAGAGGATGTACTCACACATGCAATTAAATTGGAAAGTGCATGGAAGCATGGAATGCAATATTAATTAGGAAATAGTGGTAGATGGAAAGAAGCAATTTATGGTCAACTGCATACACGTATTGATGCATAGATGGAATTGTAAATGATGGAAGGAAAGAGTAACTAAAAATAGTGTTAGGTGGAAGGTAGTAATTTACCTATGGAATTTGTTTCCAAATCCCACTATAAAGAACAAGTTCTTTTGATGTGTCTCCCCCTTTCGTTCTTTTCCATAGTTGTGACTTGCATTTGATGGAAAGGCAAATCGGCAATGCGGGAAAGAATGGCTAAGCCAAATCTAAATCATAGTTTGTTTTTTGGAAAGTCAAATTGCGCAGTGCCGGAAATAATTGCTAAGCCAAATCATGACTTGTCTTTTTGGAAGTCAAATTGCGTCTTGGTTTGGAAAGGGAGGATGTACCTCCGTACCCCTCACAGGAGATTCCACTGGTCAGTTGGCACCCACACCAAAATCCTCTAAACCGGAGATGAAAGAGGGGGGTCATAACCATTTTTTGCATGATAGAAAATACATTTGACGTTCACGTGTTTTTTCTCACCCGACTACCCCTATACTAGAGGATGTACTCAGGCATGCAATTAAATTGGAAAGGGCGTGGAAGCATGGAATGCAATATTAATTAGGAAATAATGGTAGATGAAAGAAACGATTTATGGTCAACTGCATACATGCATTGATGCATAGATGGAATTGTAAATGATGGAATGGAAGAGTAATTAAAAAAAATAGTGTTAGATGGAAGGTAGTAATTTACCTATGGCGTTTGTTTCCAAATCCCACATGGGTTACCCATAAATTATTTCCAAAACAACCTGATGGCTAAGCATTGTCGTCGTGATATCCCTTTCCAAAAACCACACCCGCTGATGCTGCGTTTGCTATATGTTTAGCATGCACGTTAATCACGGTGGTTTAGAAAGGAAGGTTAATGACATTACATTGTTTCTTAATTTCCTCCTCATGTGAAATCCAACCAATAAAGCTTGAGCCACGCATTGCTTCTCTACTGCTTGTATCACATCATGGACAATGACGACGTCTCCAAGGTCCTTAGTGGCCTCGCCTCCGCTCCCTGGTTGTCATCGTCGCTGGCCGGCTGAGCCATTCTTGCTAGCGAGGGCAACAGGTCCATCTGCATGACCGACTTTACAGCACCAGCCCCCGTCGATTAAAAGGCCAGACACAGTGAGTACCTCCATGGCTTAAGCTTGCTTTGAAATATGTACTAGTTACATCAGACCTACGACGCCCACAACTACAACCGAACGTCGAGTTGCTGCACAAGTACGCAAAAGGAAACAATGTGGTGATCCTAAAACTCGCGTCTTCTCCAAGTTTGTTTATTCATGGATGTGTTTGGTATGTTTGTTCATATTGCGTCTTTATTGATCCAGATTATATATTTTACCGTGCAACTATTGGTCTCGAACAACAATACCGCATACTACTCGGGGACGTGAGTAATGTTGAACAAAGTCATCCCATGCTAGTCGGAAATCTTCATATGGAGGTTGGGATTGGGACCGATCGCTTCTTCCTTCTTGCCATCTCAAATTCGTAGAGATGCATGTTTCTTCATGTGTGTAGTGAGTAATGTTGTTTTTTCCTATTGACATATTCTAAAACTCGCGAGAACCAAAGGAAGCGGGAAAAGTATGATGCAACAAATAATATGATAGACGCGAGGAGGAGAGAAAATTACACACGTTAAAAGGCCGACGGAGGAGCGACACTTCTGACTATAGGCATACCAACTCATACGAACAGTGAGTTTTACATAATGGTAGATTATATCTTCAGTGGGTTTTTAAACATTAGTAAATTATATATCTTCAATGCAAACTATGCTGGTCTTATATTCACCAACAGGACCCGTCAAACCTGAACATGGACCTCTTATTGAATATGACGTGGGTTTTGGCCAAACCTAACATTCTAGCTGATCCAATCGGGAAGAAAACTAAGAACATCATGTATAAAGACATTTTTGAAGCATAGAAATGTTGTACATGTGACGTGAGCTGGCTATGAAGCATTAAATGTGTTATATTGCATTATATTTGGTTGCATTGAATAATTCTCTGTTTTAACAATGCAATGGAATGTCTATGTTGGATGAGCATTTTTCAATACTCACTGATTTATTGGCATACATCTATTTTATTTATTATGTTTTTTAGAAACATGGGTGCCACACATGCATTTTACTAGGGCTTGTTTTTTGGAAAGTCAAATCGCGCAATGCATGAAATAATTGCTAAGCCAAATCTTGGCTTCTTTTTTTTGAAACTCAAATCGCGTCAAAGAATTGTTAAGCCAAATCTAAATCACTTCTTGTTTTTTTGAAAGTCAAATCGTGCAACGCGGGAAATAATTGCTAAGCCAAATCATGACTTCTTTTTTTGGAAAGTCAAATCGCGTCAAAGAATTGCTAAGAAAAATCTATATCATGACTATGATCTACAAATCACGCGGTAATATAGGTTTGCACTAATCACGCATCACTACGTTTCATTGTTTTCCAACACGCGTCAATGCATGTTGTCGTCAACGATTCTCCGACACCGTGTTTCCCCGGCCGCGAGAGGTAGCTATTGGTTTCTCCTCACCCACACGCTATTTGTTGTAGCCTTTGTTTAACATGTGCGACACTATGAAAATAGTTTTCTTTTGTCATTGTGTTTTTTAGATACGTGTGTACATACATTTTGCTAGTGAAAATACAATAAATAAATAGATTGAGTTATGTATGATGTACCACCGCAACCAACTACCGGTGGGCCTGTGGGTGTTGGTGAAGTCGCTGGCTGGCCCTGGCGCGTGGAGTTGCGCACCATCGGCGCGAACCTCCAGGATATCCTGACACCATGACTTAGGGAGGTCAGCCCCCCATCACTTCCCCTGCACAGGGTAGCCCAAACAAGAGGGGCACGTCCTCGAAGAGATCGTCATCTCCGCCAGGTAAAATGGAAAGTGTGCGTCTCGAAACGCCACATGTCTAGGAATGCGCAGAGGGGGGTAGTCGAACCCAAACCGCGAGGTGTCGTCCTGGTAGCGCATCATCTGCTGGAAGTTGTCCCCCTGTGACGTCCTAGGTTTTTAAATAACCCTACCGTGTGTTTAGGTCTACCTTGCAAGGTTTTAAATCAACTGGTTGTCGGCCTCTCACCGTTATCTGAGACTACTTATCCAACTGGCCATAATATCCCTAATGATGGAAGCCGATGAATATTTATGCTTGATTAATTGTATTGCACAACTTATCCATGCAATAGCTTGCTAATTTAGAAAAGAGTAATCAACTAGAACTTGTGCTAAAACCTTGAAAGCAAGGACATACTCTTTGTTGCTTCAGCAAAAGAAACCCCAGTGGCAAAAAAGCCTTCCATGTCTAGAGTTGGTGATTTAGTTATCACCGACGAGTAAGTCTTGCTGAGTATTAGTATATTCAGCCTTGCTATAATCTGTTGTTCCAGGTAATGCCTTTGCTGATGTGTGGCCTGGAGAGATCCCGCCTGGCTGGGAGCTAAAGTGGGTGGAAGACGATGAATGAAGGCATCATGGCAGGCCTCCTGTGATGCTCCTCGTGCCGTTTAGTTTAATTCCGCTGTTTTCAAAACTCTGAACTTTGTTATCATTTCAAAGACTTTGGTTTGTAATAATTAAAAACCTTGGGGTAGATTTGGATGTTAAACATGTGATGTTCTCTTGACTCACCTTCATGTGAGTTTTAATGCATATATGTCAATCCTTGTTGCTATGTAAAGTGATCTCACCGGGCGTTAACCCGACATTAAGAACAGGATGATACTTTATTATTGCTTAATGACCAAAGTGGATTGGTTTAGTCGATAGTAAGACATTTTCCTGGGCGGGTTGTCACACCCCCTTGACCAAGCGTGCAAGCGAAAGAAGCCCTGTTGCGCGTAGCCTGCTCCAGAAAACGTAATGTGTAAGTTGATTGAAAAAATATTAACAAATTAATAGAAATAAATATTACATACTTGGAACCCAAGAAGGGTGAAGCGACATGTAGTGCGACAGAGCTCGAACACGTACACTGCCTAGCTCTGCACCGCACATCGCGGACATGTACGACTAGTGCTCCCCGTCAATCCTCTCGTCGAAGAGTTCAACAAGCACATACATAGGCTAAGAACGAGGACGGGGAGGGGGAGGCGGCAGAGGAGTAGGATGAGGATAAGGACCCTGCTCTACCATAGCTGCAACACAAATTTTGTAAGAAGAATAGAGAATTTGTAAAGTAATCACAAGAATTTCAAACAAAATCTAGAATTTGTAAAGTATTTACAGAAATTTCAAAGAAAAACTACTGTTTCTAAAGTATCTCCAGCATTTTCTAAAAACCTAGAGTTTCTAAAGTTTTTCCAGGAATTTCAAAGGAAAAACTAGAATTTTAAAGTATTTCTAGAGATTTTTAAGCAAAACTAGTATTTCCAAGAATTTGTAAGCAAAATCTACATTTTCTAAAATATTTCTAGAAATTTCTAAATACACCAAAATTTTTAAAGTATTTCCAGAAAGTTCTAAGAAAAAATTAGTATTTATAAAGTATTTCCAGAAATATCTAAAAAATCTAGAATTTCCAAAGTTCTTCCAGGAATTTCTAAGCAAAAACTATAATTTCTAAAGTAATTTCAATTTTCAAGAGGTTATAAGCTAAATCTAGAATTTCTAAAGTATTTCTAGAATTTCTAAGCAAAAAACTAGTATTTTGAAAGTATATTTGGGACTTTCTAAAAAACTAGAATTTTTAAAGAATTTCCTAGAATTTGTAAGAAAAACTAGGAATTCTAAAGTATTTCGAGGAATTTCTAAGAAATACTAGTGTTTATAAAGTATTTTCAGGAATTTCTAAGTAAAATCCAAAATATCTAAAATATTTTTCGTAATTTCTAAAATAAATCTAGTATTTCTAAAGTATTTGCAGATTTTTCTAACCAAAAACTAGTATTTCCAAGAATTTCTAAAAACATCTAGATTTTCTAAAGTACTTTCAGGAATTTCTAAGAAAATTCCACAATTTCTGAAGTTTTATTAGGAATTTCTAAGAAAACCTAGTAATTCTGAAGTATTTTCAAGAATTTGTAAGAAAAACTAGTATTTCTACTATTTTCTACTATTTCCTAACTATTTTATACTATTTCTAAAGTAAATCTAAAATTTCAAAACTATTTTCTATTATTCCTAGACTAAATCTAAAATTTGTAAACTTTTTCTACTATTTCTGAAATATTTTCTACTAATTTTGAAATATTTTCTACTATTTCTAAACTAAATCTAAAATTTCAAAACTATTATCTACTATTTTTAAAATGTTTATACTATTTCTAAACTAAATCTAAAATTTGGAAACAATTTCATACTAGTTTAGAGATGCACGTGACTGGAATGCTGCTTCACTAGCCGCCCCGTGGGGCTTCAAGGGAGGAGAGGAGGTGCATGGGAGAGGGGCGCGGGGGTGGCGGTTGGGCGGTCGGCTTATATCGGCCGCACCAACGGCCTTTGGAAACGGGGGTAGCCAGGACCAACCGCGCTTCGGGCCCACCTGTCGGGCCCAAGTCAACCCACCTACCGCTTAGCTAGGGAAATTCTAAACATGTGTGCTATTTATATAGTAAGAAGTTTTACTCTACATCAACTTCTCCCGCACTCACATTACTCTATAAATTTACTCTGTATCACAATCATATATTTTGTTCATCCACTACCAATTATCATCTTCAATTAAAAAATTATTATTACCTCTACAACGACTAAAATTTGAGAAATTGAAAGGTATAGGGATTAGATTGTGAGAAAACAGAAGTTATAGGGACTGAAATATAACTATTGAAAAAGGAAAGGGTCAAAATAAAAAGAAACCTCAGCTGCCTTCTGTAGTCTCTCTCTCCCCCATTCACTCTTCTCTCTCGATCCTTCCCCAGCCGGTCGGGCCCACCGTCACCATGCTCTCCGACTCTCCATGATGGGGAGCTCGAGCCGCCGCAGATTCGTCCGCACCAGCGAAGAAGGGGATGGAGGAGGTCTGTGTCGCCTCGGAGCTCCAGGGGAGGGTGGCCACCGCCAACGCGAGGAGCTTGGGGAGGGAGGATGGCCATCACCGGTGGTGGGAGCAAGGGACGCTTGGGCGGCAGAGGGGGCAAGGGAAGGGGCCGGTGTGCCATGGTGCAGGGGAGAAAGGGGGGATGGGGGTAGGCAGGTTGGTGGGTGGAGACAAGGGGGAGAAAATAAAAAAAAAACTGACATGTGGGTCCTTTTGTTGGTAGTTGGGATAGAGTGAGAGATATAGGGTGCGTTTGGTTCCCTTCTCTCTCGTTTTCCCCGGCCGGGCTCCCTCCGGTTAGGCTCCCTCCGGCCCGAGCCGTCGGCATACATAGTGTCGTTGTTTGGTTGCGCGCACATCCAGAGCCAGGCTAGAGAGAGCAGGCGTTTGGTTGCTTGTACGAGATAAGTCGCATGAGATAAAAAATATTAAAAAATTATGATTATAATTTTTATTTTGTACAAATACGGCTTTTAGAGGACTTATTTTATCTAATCATGTCTTAATTATCCATAAAATACATTAATATCACTTGATATTTACTAATTATACACTAATACATTATTAGTGAGAGAAACAGCTGCATGAGCCGAGCCTGGCTCTGCAGAAACGGCCGTTTCTGGCGTTTCTGAGGATGCAGGCAAGAGGAGGGAAATTGCATCCGGAGAGCCTGGCTCTGGGGGTGGTGCAGGCAACCAAACACCGCTCGCCTGCACCCCGTGAGCCTGGTTGACCCAGAAACGCGAACCAAACACACCCATAAAGGATGACGAATGCAGAAGTAGATATGAAGAAGAGATGTCGCTGACCAGACAAAAATATTCTGTTTTGAAGGAGGAAATGAAAGATGACAAGTGTTGATGGTCTTAAGACTCAACGTGTTTGTGGGGCCATCAAGTTCACGCAACGAGGTAACAAGAAATCAATATTTTGCCATTGGGAAGAAACTAGTAGTTTCTATGCAACACATGACTGCCCATGGTTAGTGTGTATGAGAGAGTAAATAATATGGTATTTATGACACAAAGATTCTACCATTGTATGAGTTATATTCTATAGACCATTTTTTGCTGATGTAATTATCGTGAATATTGTGCATAGTTTTCATCGTTGGGACTACCCCAAGTGGCTATGGATGCGTATCTTCTCACGAATTGGATCATGTCTTTAGGAACCAATTTGTAGATGTAGTGACTAATGCTGATGCACGTACACCGTATGCGATAGTGACAATGGTTCCGAAAACATTTTGTTTGGCGAACATACTGGTAATATAAATGCGAGTAGAGAACATATGTGCAAACCATACTCTGTGCAGAATTTTTTCAATTAAGATTACAAAATGCTCATGTAAAGGATACGAGAGGGGTTATCGCAAAATTTCATTAAAAATATTTGTGGCGGGCATTTATATGCAAAATAACTCCTTCTCTTCCGCCTTTTGTGATCTTGATTGAAAGTTTTTAAGTTTGTACTCCCTCCATACTCATAAAACATGTCGTTTTGGACAAGATTTCAGTCATACATTGGGAATATAGATCATGAATAACTTTTAAGTTGTTGAGTTTAAAAATGTGAAAACTACATGAATAGATTTGTCTTGCAAAACACTTTTATAAAAGTATACATTTGTTAGTTTCTAACAAATATTTTTATAAAAATAGGAAGTCAAAGTTATACTTTGGAGGCAGATGTCATTGTCCAAAACGACATGTTTTATGAGTACGGAGGGAGTATAGAGTATCTTGTTTGCAATTTTCATGCCGCTATGCGACAATATGTCTTGCGGTCTATCCGTCTGTGCGACACAAGACGGGCCTTCTTGGGTTTCACGTCGGCCCAATCAACAGCCCAGTACCATTATCCTGAACTATATAGGCAATCTTAACCGTCGAAGCAGCCCCATCCCGCCGTTCGTCCACTCTACCACCCCCTTCTCCATCCTCCCGCCCCCGCCGCTTTCACCGATCCACGCCGGCGTCCGCGAAGCAAAACCCTAGCTAAAACCCCCACTGCCACGCCAACTCGACCCCCGGGAAGCAGCCGCCGCCGGCGCAGTCGGGTAGAAGCGGCGCCACGATGAGGAAGAAGGTGGATGAGCGCATCCGCACGCTGATCGAGAACGGCGTGCGGCAGCGGCAGCGCTCCATGTTCATCATCGTCGGCGACAAGTCGCGCGACCAGATTGTCAACCTTAACTACATGCTCTCCAAGTCCCGCGTGAAGTCGCGGCCCTCCGTCCTGTGGTGCTACCGCGACAAGCTTGAGATCAGCAGGTAATGCCCTTGCACGCCGCCGCACGCCTGCTTGCTGTTTCGGCTGGTGAATCGGTCGGTGTTGTATTACTTACTTGTCCCGGATTTCATCTTTATGTTCCATAGCCACAAGAAGAAGCGCGCCAAGCAGATCAAGAAGCTCATGCAGCGGGGGCTCATGGACCCCGAGAAGGCCGACCCGTTCTCCCTCTTTCTGGAGACATCGGACATCACATATTGCCTCTATAGGGACTCTGAGAGGGTCCTCGGCAACACGTTTGGCATGTGCATACTGCAGGTCTCGCCTCAAGATGAAGTGTTTACTTGCAATTGGGATTGCCGTCCTGGCTTGCTTGTTGCTGAATCTTCTTTTGTTGCTGCTGCATTAGGACTTCGAGGCGCTGACGCCCAACCTTCTCGCACGGACCATTGAGACAGTTGAGGGTGGTGGTTTGATCATTCTGATGCTCCGTTCACTGTCCTCGCTTACCAGCCTTTATACAATGGTCATGGTGAGCTTCATCGCTCTTCTACATTTCAGTTTCTTTCACCCATAAATATTCAATTAACGAAGGAACTGGATAGTGTTTTTCTTTTCTGGTCATGATGATGTCTTTGTAGAATCTCTACACTCCCTGTCCCATTCGCGCTGAATTTGACTTTTGAGTTGGCCTCTTCCTGTGCCAACAGGATGTCCATGAAAGGTTTCGAACAGAGTCTCATACTCAAGCAGCCGCGAGGTTCAATGAGAGGTTCTTGTTGTCCATTGCCTCATGCAAAGCATGTGTTGTGATGGATGATGAGCTTAACATCTTGCCGATATCATCTCACATGAAATTCATACAACCAGTTACAAACAATGAGGTATGTGTGCTTAATCCCATTTCCTTTATTATTATGTGAAGCATTTTGTTGTTTAAAGTGAGACCTTTTCTCTGGTACCCTGTCCACGCATCTGCTGAGGCTTCCAAAATTTTCTGAATCTCGGAGATTTCGTTTCTGTAATTCAGATAATTTGATTTCTCTGTAATGTACATATTTTACCATGTGACTAGGATGCTGAGGGATTGTCAAAACGGGAGAGAGAGTTAAAAGACCTCAAGGATCAGTTTCGCGAAGACTTCCCTGTTGGTCCTTTGATTGGCAAGTGCTGCACAGTGGATCAGGTCCAGTTTGATTCTAATGTTGTCAATATTCTCACCAAAAATAATTTTCTTGTGTCATATGTTGAAACTTAAAGTCACTTACAGGGTAATGCTGTCATCAACTTCCTCGACTCTGTTTTGGATAAGAACCTGAGGAATACAGTTGCCTTGCTTGCTGCTCGTGGACGCGGTAAATCAGCAGCTCTTGGTCTTGCCATTGCAGGAGCTATAGCAGCTGGGTAAAGCTGAACCCATCGAAATCCATTATTTAGTTGAAAATGCTAATCTTATTAGTGCTAACCATTTGACTTCTCAGGTACTCAAACATATTTGTCACCGCTCCAAGTCCAGAGAACTTGAAGACTCTGTTTGACTTTGTGTGCAAGGGAATAAATGCATTGGAGTACAAGGTGCTTTTCTATTATCTGGTTTTGCTGTTAAAGTGTAAACATGTGTTCAGAATTCTTCATTTTTTCTCTTTCAGGAGCATTTGCACTATGACGTGGTGAAGAGTGCAGATCCGGAACTCAAGAAAGCAACTATTCAAATAAATGTATATAAACAACATCGTCAGACAATCCAGGTAACTTGCTGCCAACCCTATCATTTCAGTTTCAGTCCTATTTGGAGCATCCAGGATGACGCTTCTTGCAGAAGCTCACTTCGAAAGTTGTAGGGTGCCTTCAGCATATGTATACAAAAGAGTCTTAGGCTTTCTGTGAAACTTTAGGAATTTTATTTTGGAGGTCTTCAATTTCTTGCTTAGTCTTATTTCTCAGAGAGTGCAAAAAACAATTACTTCTCAAGACGTGTAGCTGAGCAAGAGAAATGCACATTTTTAGTTAGTGAGATGACGATAATAATGAGTACTAGAGGTGTTTCCATTATTAATTGTTGGAGAAAGGCAAAAGAACAATCAACATAATCCTATGCACTTTATTAACAGTCTGGTGTGGTTCGGTGCAGAACAGAAAGCAATTGATGTTTTACTGTAGCAATTTAATCTTTGGTTACCTGCTGCCTGTTGTAGATTATGGTTTTCTTATACTATCTGCCTTTTCATTTGGCTTAATAATGTAAAAAAATGTTTGTATTATCTTAAACGCCAACTTGTACAATTACTGTGGAGGAGGAGGAAACATGTATCCTATCATTGCATCGTTTAGGTTTCATCTCATTCCAAGGGAAATGTGTATCATCCTTGAAGTTTATATTTTCCCTTTCCACTTGAATATGTATTTATGAAGATAATATCCATTTTGCTTGATATCAATGTACCTTGTTCTTAGAGTTGCTAATATTTGCAGTATCTGAAACCACACGATCATGGAAAGCTTTCTCAAGTTGAACTCCTTGTTATTGATGAAGCTGCTGCCATTCCATTACCAATTGTTAAATCCATGCTTGGTCCATACCTTGTTTTCCTGTCTTCCACTGTCAATGGGTATGCTTTCAGTTACTAATTATGTGGTACCGTAAGTCAAGGGGGTCGGGGGTAATTGATGAGGATTGTTTTGGGTTGAAGGTATGAAGGAACAGGGCGATCATTGTCTTTGAAGCTTATCCAGCAATTAGAATCCCAAAGCCAACCATCTGCGCAATCTAGTGGATCTAATTCCAGTAAGAGTTGTTTAAGTTTTCAGTTTTACTGAACACATTTTTGGAGGAACGTTCATGTTTCTTGTTGTTTTTGCATTTATTATCTGCTTTATTTCATCCTATAGGTAGGGTGTTTAAGAAAATTGAATTGAACGAGTCTATTAGATATGCCCCTGGTGACCCTATTGAGACATGGCTTAATGACTTGCTTTGTTTGGACCTTGCAAACTCCATTCCGCATATCAGTAGGTGAGCATCATCCAAGTACCCCTCTTTTTTACCATTCCAAGTTTGTAGCATGTCTAACAAAGAATTGTGGTTCCTTTTTAGGCTACCTCACCCGAAAGAATGTGATCTGTATTATGTCAACCGGGACACACTTTTCTCATACCACAAGGAGAGTGAGATATTTTTACAGGTACATATCAATTATGCTTCGGTTTGCACTCTCCCTTCATATATCTGAGAAAGTAGCTCACTGATACTTAAAGGAATTATATATAGACTGAATTTTAATGCATTTCATCTTCCTAAATGGTAGTGATCTCCTTGATATTTTCAGCGTATGATGGCACTTTATGTTGCTTCCCACTACAAAAATTCACCTAATGACTTGCAATTAATGGCGGATGCACCGGCTCATCATTTGTTTGTACTGCTTGGTATGGAACGACCCTCCTGAACTAATTACCTTTTCGGTATGGTAATAATATTATTATGCAGTACTTATATTTGTTCTTTGTTTGGCAGGCCCTGTTGATGAGTCCAAAAACCAGCTCCCAGATATTCTGTGTGTAATCCAGGTGCCAATACACATACTTGAGTTAGTTTTGTAGGAGCCTATTTTGAAATTTGCTACAGTTTCTTTTTCTCATTGGTATCTTTGGTACTTCTATTGCACAGCACTGGATCACATGAAACAATTTGCCTAAATGCATAAAGTATTTGTCCAGACACCAAACACAGCAATATTTGGGTTAATTATATATTTACCCCAAAATCCTCCAGGTCGAAATAAAACCTACTTTATTGACCTAATTGACTTTTCTTTGAGTTAATTTCCCGCGGACTCAAATTTCTGCACATATCAGCCTAGTCATAGAACCTTTCAAGCAATGTTAATTTCCCTTTATCAATGTTTTTTTTAAAAAAAGTGGTGGGTTTGCTGTATTGCAAATCCATATCGGCATTGGGGTATCTAGTTGTGTAATATTTGTCTCTTCTACTTTTGTGCTTAATCTATTTAGTCCTTTGTTTGCTGGTAATTATATAAGCCCATTGTGCTAGCATTCTTAGCTGTTAGATTCAATCTAAGAATCTAATCAATCACAAAACCCACTTAGAGTTTTCATATTCCACCTGGATCTACATCGTTCCAGCTTGATCTTGTTCCTAAGACTGCTTAGTGGTCTACTTTAAGGTTATATCATACTAGATTCGATGTTTAATTCTCAAATATTAGATATGTATGATTCTAATTTGTATTTACAGGTTTGTTTGGAAGGACAAATATCTCGAAAGTCGGCTGTAAAGAGCCTGAGTGAAGGTCGTGCACCTTCTGGTGATCAAATACCTTGGAAATTTTGTGAACAGTTCCAAGACAATGTATTTCCTAGTCTCTCAGGAGCTCGGATAGTGCGAATTGCTGTCCATCCTAGTGCCTTGAGGGTACATTCTTTTACCTATATTTCACTTGGTTTATGTATGCTAACATCATTCTATATATCCTAAATGTTTGCCACCTAATGCAGCTTGGGTATGGTTCAGCTGCTGTGGACCTTCTAACAAGGTACTCTTCTTTACAGCGATTTAATTTGCATCTGTATGACATATATGATTATTGGTGCATTATCATTATTCTAAAATATACTCTGCTTGACACTGATTTAGTTTGCATATGTACGGCTTATAGCCATTATTGGTGACCTGCTTCTGGTTCTAAAAAAACACAACCCCTACAGTCTTAACCATAGTTGTGATATGCAATCCTCCCTAATTTCCTCATTTCCTGTAATTTGTTCTCCAACCATAGTGCACTTGTTTACATGCACATTTTTTGTGCATAAGCATTTCTGGAAAATATATTTACATTGTCATTTATGTGTTCTTTTATGAAAAGGGCCGATAACTGAACTAAGAATGCAACTTTTATAGCCGTTCCCATTTTATTTGACCATTACCTTTTTTTTCATTGAAGGTACTATGAAGGGCAAATGACACTGTTTGCTGATGATGATGAGGAAACTGAAGAGCCTGAAGTGAAGATTGCTGAAGCTGCAGAGAAGGTTCGAACTTACAACTTACTCAAGTATCATTTTAATGTCTTCATTTAAAAAGGTTTAAAATTTCTGGAACTGTTACAAAAAAGGTATATTACTATATTTCACATAGTTGCTATTACGCTTGCTATAGCTATTGGGACCTTTTTTTTTTGCTTGGGGGTATATTGTTGTGTCCATATTTATGTCAAATTTCATCCTCAAATTTGAGTTAAACAATGCACTTGTGGAATGACCTCGTTAGTCGTTTCTCTATTGAATTTTTTTGTATATTGCCTAGTGAATACATGTGAATTTTTATATGTATGCATGGAATATTTAGCGTTGCATATATGCTTCTGTTTAATTATGCAATCAATTATAAGATTATTGGCATTAATATGTTATCACTGAGTTTTTAATGACATTGGCACATTGCTTAGCCTCAGGAGGATTTACTTTCAACTTGGTGTATGTTGTTTCAGGCTTCACTGCTAGAAGAAAATATAAAACCTAGGGCAAATCTTCCGCCACTCCTTGTTCATCTTCGTGAACGTCGTCCTGAGAAGCTCCATTACCTTGGTGTATCTTTTGGACTAACACAAGAGCTTTTCCGCTTTTGGCGGAAGCACAACTTTTATCCATTCTATGTGGGCCAGATTCCAGTAATGATATCTGACCTGACCTGCCATAGCAGACCGGCTTCTTGTTTCATGTTCTGTTGTGCTTATTGCTATTTCTTTTTTCAGAGTGCTGTTACTGGTGAGCATACCTGTATGGTTCTGAGGCCATTAAATAGTGATGACATTGAAGTTAGCGAGGCAAACAAATGTGGATTTTTGGATCCGTTCTATCAAGGTACGAAATTCTTCCTTGTTCTGTTCAATATTGTTTGCATTCCTAACTGAAACTGGTTAATACACTTCCTAATCTGTTGTTTTTAGGCTTATTTAATCTCAGTAACTAAATTTCAAAGCTATATTCAGATTTCAGACAAAGATTCAGGCGGCTTTTAGGAACTTCTTTCCGGCATCTCAATTTTAAACTTGCGATGAGGTATGAACTTTCAAACTATGCTGGTACAGTGAATTTGGCTGTATTCTAATTTTTTGTTTGGTCTATTTTCTAGTGTCTTGGCTTCGAAGATTGATTATTCAAACCATGAACCTTCAGAATATAGTAACGATAGCGCATCGAAGTTGTTGGGAGACACGCTATCACCACATGACATGAAGCGGTTAGAAGCATATTCCAACAACTTAGTTGATTATCATCTGGTAAGAAATGCAACTATCTAATCCATAAGATCAAGTGTTTGCAGTTTTAATGCATGTGCAGAATATATTATTTTGGAATGGTGTAAAAATATCTGCACTATGCATCTAAGACACTTGTCTCAATTTAATGCCCTTGGTATTGCAGATTCTGGATCTTGTACCCATCCTTGCACACCAGTATTTTTCGGAGAAGCTTCCTGTATCATTACATGGTGCCCAAGCAGCTGTTTTGTTCTGTATGGGTCTGCAGGACAAAGATGTTGGCATAGTAAAGGTTAGCTCAGGTTTAATTGCATGCAAGTCTATAGTACTTAACATTATCATCAAGGTTATTCACAACTGTTATCTTAATTTCTATACTGACAGGAAGAACTGGGGATAGAAAGGGAACAAGTTCTCTCTAACTTCATCAAGACAATGAAGAAATTATATGGTTACCTTCATAACATCGCAGGAAAAGAAATCGAAGCAACCTTACCTCGACTGAAGGAGGTAAGCAAATATTTAGTTTCATAGTGTAAAGTTCATAATTCCATGCAATAATATCATTTGGAAGTCTGCATCATGCTCTATTGGCATGCTTGCTGGTACGAATTACTGCGATCGCATGGAGTTTGTATGGTCATACTCTGGAACATGCTTTTTTCCCTCGGTTTCTTACAAAATTCATGCTACTGCCAGATTGAAATGCCCCCTCTTAGCAAATCGATGGATGAGGATCTTGCAGAAGCAGCTAAGGAAGTAGAGGTGAGAGTTCAAACCATCATCAGTTAATACTTTTAAATTCCATGAACCATCAGGGCACACTAATTAGATGATAAACACATTGGTACTGTAATCAGGAGCTAGATTCTTGTTTCCTTTTTTATTCAAGAATTCAGTGGAGAGTCAGATTCTGGCTATCGTTAAGCAGAAACTTGATTTCAGCCCCAGTGTGGGCACAACTGTGTGCAATTTTGATCTATCTATATATAGAGGCAATCTTGTGATTGTGTCAGGAAGGGGGGTTTTCCTGGCTGGTCTGCTTACTGACACTTCTGTTGACGCTTTATGGGCAAAACACAGGAAAAGAGAAGAACCGCAAATGAAGCCCTTGTGGACCCAAAAATTCTGCAGAAGTATGCAATTGATAATGATGACAATGAAATTGAGAAGGTCCTGAAGAGTGGCAAGGTGTCTGCGAGTGGCATTATCAGCGTGAAGTCCAACAAAACAAAGGCAGACAAGAAAGAGAAGCACAAGGAAATGGGCAAATCAAAGAGGAAAGGAACTGATGGTGGCAGGTCCGATTCGAAAAAGAAGAGGTCTTAAGATATCCATTGAAGTTGGGTCTGTCAAACAATTGACCGTATTGTCGGAATTGACCCTTCCTGGAAACCAGAAGGATGCTTTGATCTGAAAGAACAATGAGCAGCGTTGGGTTGAACGTGGCCAATTTTTCTGGCCGCTCTACAATTTTGATGTAAGGTTTCATGTTTTAGAACATAGTTTTTGCTGTATCTTGACTGTCTGTCATACAGTTCATTTTGTTGGAGAAAAGAAGCAACGTACTGCTTCATAGGTGTTATTCTAGATGCTTTTGCTTTTGCTCGTACGTAGAAACCTGCAAAAAATGACATATCGGATAAAACCTACTTTGCGCGGGGAGGTGCCTGTTGAACTGATGAACCTGTGATGCGGTTCGACGAATTGCTGAGGTTACCTGACATCGAAATTCAAGAACAAAGTAAGGGGACAAAATATTTCCCTGGTGGATCTATATAATTTCCGATGGCTACAATGGAATTGGTGCCCTGTTTACTTAGGCCTCCACTCTTTACTTAGATCCTATTTTGATACTGGGGGTTAAGTTTTACCCCTTGTCACATTGGTTGTTTGATACTCCCTATGTTCCAAATTATTTGTCATTGTCAACGATACGATCCCCTGTTTAGATTCCCAAATATCCACTACAAATCTGTCACATTGAAATATTCATTTATCACATGAGTCACATCTTCTTTTACAACACGTGGCTCGATGCATATTTTTTCACAACTTTCCACCTTAATATGGTATTCATTCGCACAAATTTGGCATATATCATTTGTTTTATTTGACTGACTTCATCATCACAGGTGCTTAAAGTGTAACTTATCATTTTGCATATTTGTACTATTTTTTGAATAAGATGAATGGTCAAAATATCGTGATCAAGAGTCAATTGTGACAAATAACTTGCGACGGAGTGAGTAATAATTAAGAGTTGCATGCAACCTGCTAGTGCTCACTGATGCGCATTGGAGACTGAAGTTCTTTCCTCAAGCTGCTTGAAGTTTGACCAAATTTATAACAAAAAGTATCAATATTCACACATTAAATATGTATGGTACGAAAATATATTTCATAATGAATCTAATGGAACTTGTTAGTCATCAAAATTATTAATATATTTTTTGCATGAACAGGTGAAATATAAGATGGTTTGACTTAGAACAAAACTAAAGAGACACTCTTTACGGAACGGAAACAGTAGATCGGTTAAAACCGCTTTATTACATGTAGCCATCCCCGGTAACCGGATTGCCGGAGGTCGAGCGGGCAACAGTGTACAACGACATGGCACTTACATCGAGATGCGACAGAGGAACACGTCGATCTAGTGATCACTTGAAGAAGAGGCAACGGTGCACTGTCGCTGGAGTATCTCACAATTGGTAGCTAACAAACCCGCAAAATGATCAATCCAGTAGGAAGGCACCCAAACTTTTTTGCAAGGAAATGCCGGATTACTTGGGGAAGATATCCATGAAAATCACGTCACTCCCTCTCATGTATCAAAAGAACTACTCCCCCCATATCATTATACTTGACGCCAACAAGCCAAAGAAAAATGAGTCGAATAGTTGACGTTGTTTTCCCATGCGAATCTTGATTTTCTTGCTTGCCCCTGACCTCTCTCGCTACCATTCAAATGGAGATAGATAAGCGCAAAGCTGGAGGGAGCAAAGATGATGGTCAAAAGTGTCAAATCATGCATTCCTTAATTTTGTCAAAGCTGTCCTAAACGTCAAATAAAATGATATGGAGGGAGTACTATTCTAAAACCCAAGGACCGACATGCACCATCAATCTATCATTCCCCTTTTCCATTAAGCAATAAAATACCCTTTGCCCTTGTCCTAGGACACCACCACTTGACCAAACGCCACAGCCCCTCAAAATAATCCATCGTGCACCAGCAGCTCCTGTTGGTGCTCCGGCACTTTGTGACCATTCTTTTGCTCACGAGCCCCGAGCACACGAGCAACGGCGAGTCGGCGACGACGGGTTCTGGTCTCTGAGAACTCTGAAAAAACTCGCCGAAAAAATGCAACGAAAGGAAGCCGGACTAGGCTCGTTGTTTTTATCCACTATCCACATTCAAATCCACACCCATCTCAATGGGGAGGGTATGGGTAGAAAATAATTATCCATCAAGAAATGGGTAGGGTGGGTGTGGGGGGAGGGTACAAATAATCCACCCGGGTATGTATATATGTCTAAGACAAAACTAATTATCCATTGGGTATGGGTGGATTGGGGAGGGTAAGAAGTGGATAATAATTATTTGGATTTGAGTATGAAGAAGAGTGGATTTATCCATACCCTCCCAGGGGCAGGCTTAAGCCGGACGAGCGAGCGAAGGGTGGCACCAAACGCAACCACCACGATCCCGTCAACCCAACCAACTAACAAAGCGCTGCGCCCTTTTCCGGCTTCCCCCCATCATTTCTCCCGTCCCGTCCCTCCCCGCCCGCCTCCGACCGCGACCAGCCACCGTCTCGCCCGCCCCCGCGGTTGCTTCAGATCTCCTCTTCCCCGCTCCAGACCTCCACCCCGAGCGCCCAGCGCGGCAGCAGCGCCAACCCAACCCGAGCGCCATTGCGCGCGCGCGCGCGTATATAAATCCTATCCCCATCGCTCTCCCCACCCGCCTCGCACCCCCCCCCCCCCCCTGCTGCGCGTCTGCCCCGCGCGCCATGATCTGATCCCCGGCGACGGGCTCGGTCGGTGAGGCTGCTGCTCTCCTCTGGATCTGGGGTGATCTGTCGCCGGCCGAGTCGTCCGGAGAGGAGGTGCAGTATCTCAGGCGCACGGAATGGAGGTCTTCGGCCCCGTCACGCCCGGACAGGTGCGCGCGCGCGCGTCCCGCGGAATTCCACGCCCTCCTCTGCTCGCCCCCTCGTTTTGTTTTCGCTTCGTTGACGTCAGTAGTTACTGAGATCTAGCCGAGCTTTGTTCGATGGTTTTGCTTTGCTTTGCTATCTGTATCTGGAAGTAGCTGTGCCGTGTGCGAGCGCAGTTTGAATTTGAGTTCCAGCACGACTGAATTTGGCGAGATCGTTCGAAGCTTCCCAGTTCGTGTACATGGGGGGCTGTTCTGAAGTACATACAGGCAGCAGCGGGCTTCTCCTGTGTGTTGAGTAGTTGCGGTTTTAATGCCATGGTTTAAGGTAGCTCCACGGTTCCAGCCTTCTAGGGATAATTTAGTGCCCACTAACTAAACCGTACCTGTACCTAACAAGTTTGGTGGTGGACTTCTGCTTCTTGGAGGTTTCGTAGCATTGAAGGTAGTCATAATGTTTGGCGTTTCAGCTCGACTGTGGAATCAGTATATTTGGAGTTGAGCTGTGATATGGAAAAGCAAAGGGGAAGTTATTTGTCTGCTGAGAAAACCACTAGGACAGATTTGCCATCATATCACATCCATTATGCTAGGATATAGGCATTGGTGCTTTCTTTTATGAACTAACTGGTAGCTATGTTGATTTGGGATGGCAGCATGGACTTATGGCACTCAATGTTTTGCTTTCTCTCAGGTATCATTTCTGCTAGGTCTATTCCCTGTCCTCATCGCATGGATCTACTCTGAAATCCTTGAATACAGGAAGTCCTTATCCCATGGGAAAGTGTAAGATTTCTTTCCAGAAACTCTGGTTTTAATTAGCGTTAGGTCCACAGATCTGAACTGGTATCACTCTTTAACCAAAGGATCCTAATAAGTAAATGTTCAAGACCAGCTGTATACTGCTATTTCAGATTATTCAAGGATGCAATTGGAGTTTTCTTGCTTAGATCAGGCATGGAAAAATTTAAGATCAGTGCTTTAATGTTCTCCTGATATTTCATTATTTTGTCATCTGCAGTCATTCGGATGCTAATTTGGATAAT
Organism: Cenchrus americanus; assembly: GCA_947561735.1. Classification (NCBI taxonomy): domain Eukaryota; kingdom Viridiplantae; phylum Streptophyta; class Magnoliopsida; order Poales; family Poaceae; genus Cenchrus; species Cenchrus americanus. The sequence goes on along the minus strand of OX387239.1, from coordinate 250,291,886 downwards.
GGAGCGATCAAGGAGGATGACAAGACGGTATTACTTGAAGGAGGCCAGTTGAAATCACCATCTGCGAAGTTCCGGAACTTGTCTACCAAAGCCAATTTGATACGGTACTGTTTGAAGAACTTACTCAAGCCATTAGGGTTGTAGAAGATGCATATTGTGGATTATTGATGTCTCTGGTTGTGAACTGTAGGTTTATAACAATGGACGAATCTTTTCTGCTTGAAAACCGTGCTGTACTGAGAGCCATGTAAGATAATTTAGTAATAGTGGTAGCCTTCAGCCTATGTGATCATTTGCTGATACTTTTCTGCCCCCGTGTCTTGCAGGGCTGAGTTTGGCATTGTCCTGGTTTATTTTTATATTTGTGACCGGACAAACATATTTCCAGAAAGCAAGAAGGTAATAATGTTACTCCTGCTAGTTACTATTTTACACACAACATTGTAGTAAGTAGTACATGCAAACTGCAACATGTATTGATTTGATACAATTTGATTATAGAATGTTTCTGATTGATGGAGATTGCCCTAGTCTCTTCTAGTTTAATATACTATGACCTGTTTCTTACATGTTCTTCATGCCTTTTACTTGCATTGTAATCCTTATTTGGTCTTTGACAGAGCTACAACCGCGATCTGTTTCTGTTTCTGTACATTCTTCTTATCATAGCATCAGCTCTTACTTCACTTAAGAAGCACCATGATAAATCAGCATTTTCTGGAAAATCTATACTCTATCTTAATCGCCACCAAACTGAGGAGTGGAAAGGGTGGATGCAGGTTAGTGATAATACCTCACTTCTTTACTTTTCTTGACAATCTGATGTTTAGGTATCTATATCATTATTCATTAGAGATTTGAAAGATCACAAGTATGATTATATGTAAATGCACTTGTTACACGTTAATATTCTGTACGACATGTATGTAGTGTCATCGGGCTTTCCTTTAGTGATTCTGCATCTTGTGCTACATGGATAGTGTATTCATTGTAATGATGTTCCTTCTGTTGTTCTACGGTCACAACTCACAACTGGTCACACATATTCATTTTGGAAGTTTTCATATCGCTGGAGCACTTATATTGTGATAACTAGTGCAATAGGTTTCCTTGCACTTGTTTGTTACAACTACTAAATGTCACTGAAATATATTTACTCCAGTAGTGTTTTGTTATGGTCACGGGACCGGCCTTGGGCCTGGGCCCACTACTCGGATATTAGTTTGTTAGCAGATAAGATAAGATTAGTTAGATTTGGATTAGATTTGTTAGGCGCCTTGTGTCTATAAAAGGCATCCACGAGTCCTAGGGTTAGATAAGCAGAAAATAGATCAAAGAGTGCATCCCAGAGCCTCCCTCGGGAGGGCGAGTAGCCGATTTATCCTGCTGAGTCCAGTCCAATAATCCAGTTCATATCATGTTTTTGCATTCTTTTTTTGGCTTGTCTCACATAGGTATTGCATTAATTCACTCCGGCTGCAAGAGTGTGCTGATTGTTGATTCTGTGTTTCCAGGTCTTATTTCTGATGTACCACTATTTTGCTGCCTCAGAAATATACAATGCAATTCGTATTTTCATTGCTTGCTATGTCTGGATGACTGGATTTGGGAACTTCTCATATTACTATATCAAGAAAGATTTTAGTATTGCAAGATTTGCTCAGGTACCTAAGCTATTTCAATCTTAGTTTTGCTATGTTTTTAACTTCTAATGAGTTTCAGTCTCTTTTGCCCCCCTTGTTTATCACCCTTTTAAACAGTGGACCAATAACTATATTTTTCGTGCAGATGATGTGGAGGCTAAATTTCTTTGTGGCATTCTGTTGCATTGTCCTTGACAATGATCTCATGCTCTACTATATCTGTCCAATGCACACACTATTTACTCTTATGGTATACGGATCACTTGGTCTGTTTAACAAATACAACGAGAGACCATCAGTCATGGCTATTAAGATTGCTTGCTGCTTCTTATCTGTAATTTTGATATGGGAAATTCCTGGGGTGTTTGAATTATTGTGGGCCCCCTTTACATTCCTACTAGGTAACTTATTGTTGCAACTTTGTATGGCATAGTCTTTTTCAGTCATGTTTCAGGAGTTCAGGGCTAACCATAAATATTTATATATCTTTTTTTCTCCAGGCTATAAAGATCCATCACCCGCTAAGGCACACCTACCCCTTCTACATGAGTGGCATTTCCGATCTGGCCTTGATCGATACATATGGATTATTGGAATGATTTATGCTTACTTCCACCCTAATGTAAGTATCTCAGATATGAGTCTATGTTACCCTGCTCTCCTTCTCATGCTGCATCTTAGATGTTATAGGTTGTGGTAATACATTCTTCCTCAATCTTTCTATTCCTTAAGCATTCATTTCTTTTGTTGAGCTCATGTTAATGTAACATCAAACCTTCTATCCTGCACAGGTTGAAAGATGGATGGAGAAGCTGGAAGAATCTGAGACTAAGGTTAGATTATCAATCAAGGGAACCATCGTGACTCTTTCCGTGATGGTAAGTTCCACTATCTCTTGCACTTATTGTTGTGCCAACTTAGGTTGTATTTCTGTAACTCAACATCACTGTGGTAACTTCAAAATTCTGTACTAACTAGGTGCTCTGTTTCTTCTCCTAGGCTGGTTACCTGTGGTATGAATATATATACAAGCTGGACAAAGTTACATACAACAAGTACCATCCCTACACGTCATGGATCCCTATAACGTATGTATAAGAAAGTGGTGTCATTTATTTAATCAATGTGGCATGTGCCATCAATTTGCTTCAGCAGTTGACAGGGAACTTTTGTTTCAGTGTTTATATCTGCCTGCGCAATTGCACCCAGCAGTTGAGGAGTGCCTCTTTGGCTCTTTTTGCGTAAGCATTAAAATTTCTACTACCTGCAATCCTACATCGTTGGGTGTTTGGTTGGCTTCATCTTTATATATTTAAACTAAATTTCTGACAGATGGCTTGGCAAGATTACACTGGAGACTTACATTTCTCAGATCCACATTTGGCTCAGGTATGATCTGAGTCTGAGGTGTAGCTAGATATATTGTTTTTCCCTTAATTACTGAAGGTACTTTGTGTTTGCTAGTGCTGTAACAAGTAGTACCTTCTTTTTTTTTTTGAGCTGTAGTACCTCCATTCTTAAATGTATGATGCTTATGGCAAGCAAGGTTTGAACTAATTTGATTGACACAAACGACATAAATTTGAGAACAGAGGGAGTAGCATATATTTCTATAGCATGTTGGATATACGATTAAGACTTGAACAGATCAAAAGTGGTTGAATTGATTTTTCTTTAATATAGCAGGTCTTTTGCTTATATTTATTCACACTCTAACCAAGCTTCTTTTGCAGGTCTAGCACACCAAATGGACAGCCAAAATGGCTTCTCTGTTTCATACCTGATTATCCTATGCTTAACTTCATGCTTACAACTGCGATTTATCTTCTTGTAAGTTTACCAATTTTAAAGCCGTTTCATTCAGTAGTCATAAAAAAGGATACTCATTTCACGATCTATAATGCAGCTGTCATACCGTGTGTTCGAGATCACAAACGTCTTGAAGGGGGCTTTTATCCCCAGTAGGGATAACAATCGTCTATACCAAAATTTTGTTGCTGGGATCGCCATCTCAGTGTGCTTGTATTTCTGCTCACTTATTCTTCTGAAGATTCCTGTTGTATAGGTAACATCTAGAACCCACTTGTACTTGAAACTGTCTACTCTGTCAATCCCAGTGTCAAGCTATGTTTGAAATGTAACTAAGGTAGCATATTGCATTTACAGGGGTGAAGATATACCAAATGAAGCAAATCTTGATAGAAGGGTCGCTCCTGCAAGATGTTTGATTGATAGGATGTTTCAGCTCTGGCCTCGCTTCCCATTTGCGTCAGGGGAATAGTCCGAATGCCTGGAGCTGCTGCTCGTCCGAACAACTGGGGACATTGAACTGTCAGAGGCCGCAGATATAGATGTCCAAATTTTGATCTTTTTTGTACGTTGAAAACATTGTACACAATTAGGCAAACCCGTGCATTCTTTGGAAGTTGTAGCAACTACTACTAGCGTATGTTGATACAATACACAGCCTTGTCAGAGTTATCCTGTACAATTGTACCATAGGCGGGTTTTCCACTTTGTAAAAGGAAAATATACAGGCAGAGCCCACGCATTTCAACTGTAATAACTAAATAGTACTCCGTATTCGCGTGTTGCTACATGAGGCGCCCTGAGATTCGAGAGTACCTGTTGCTCTCGGTTAAGTTCTTTGTTGCGTCGCAGCTCGATAGAGCCGGCCGCCAGTGCCTCCAAGCCGAGTGCCGGCCATCGCAGTTCAACAACCCCTGCCTCCTCTCCTGCTCCTGGGGCGGGCGCTCGCGGTGGACACGTCGCCTGATCTTCATCTCCTGCCACAGCTGCTCGCGGTGACCATCATCGCTGGTTCAGCTTCTCACGCGGCTGACCCCTGGCAGTGGCAGGCCACGAAGGACGCCGGCTGTGCCGTGCGCGTTTACCTGCCGTCGGCGCCAGCACCGTAGCGGATAGGAGGCCGAAGAGGCGGCGGCCCCGCTCACTACGGTTCCGGACAGGAGCAGGGGGAGAGCGCTCGTGCCCCGTGGTGCCCGCCCGGCTGTTACGCTTCGCACTTTCGCAGTCGTGGCCGGTCAGGTTGGACGCGCGCGGCGACGGCCGGCCTGCCAGATTTTTTTCTTCCGAGTGTGTTCAGGTACGGAAGGGATGGAATTCCATAAAAAGAAATCAGTGAGCTCGGTTCGTACGTGTAAACAAATGTGGGGTTGCAATCGAGTTGATTAATATGAAGATCCGGTCGATGCATTATGAACAATCGTGAAAACGAAAAGGGTTTAAAAATTCTATGGAGGATGAGAGCTAGACGGTGGCTGGTTTGGAACTTTGGATGAACGCATGGCATCCTTCTGCTTCCGTGTCTGCGTGATGATGGCCGGTGGGTTTTTTTGTGGAGCTTCCGGGGTGAAAATATCAGCAGCAGTCTGCAATTTTTTTAAGTTTTGTTGAAACTCATTTTCCTTTGCAGGACGCGGTTATTAGCTCAGTTGATCGGATCTCCGATCAACGGCGGTTCCTAGCCTCAAATCAGAGGGAAAACTGCATTTTAATTTTACTACAATATTATGCTTCGTCTCTTAATCCCTACTAGTACTACGTCTGGAAAAAATATGTCGCTCTCGGATTTAAAATTGCCTCACAATAGGTTCTCGATAGCTAATGGGTCCATCAACATCAATTCCACCCCTCATCCCGTGGCACCCATGCCTCAGCTAGGCTGCGTCTGGGGTTCATTATCTTCATGCTGCAATTAATTAGTCCTACAATTATTTATTTATTTATTTATTTATTTATTATCTCTCTCAAATAAGCAGGATTCTATTAAAGATAGAAATCTCAGGAAGTTTGAAACAATACACGGGGGCGCGGCAAGAGAGCCAGCACCAAACACACGTTATATGCTTATTACACAAGAGCTACTATCAACCAGAAAGGTTCACAAGCCTCAGCAAGCGATTTCTGTCGCTGAAAGCAGTTAGCCAAATACTACTCCTTTCAGTTTCAGCTGACCCAGAGGGTAAATTTTGCGAAGAAAAGACAAAACTAACCCTGCAGTGTTTCTCACCCGAACGACTGTTTGGACGACGCGTCCCAGAAGAATCTGTCAGGCTGACACCGGACAAGCAACGCACCCAACAGAGTAACACTGACCCAATCATTCGGGCGCCAAAGCATTTTGCCGTTAAATAACCCGCGCCGCTCGCATTATCGTGCCAGCCAGCCAGCCAGCCAGTTCCAAGCTCGCTTCGGCCGTCGGCTCCCTTGCTTGCTTACAAAGCACCGGCAAGGAAAAAGGCTCTGCCTGCCTCTGCCTCTGCCTCCGCCCGTGCTCCACCACACCAATGGAGGCTCCTCTCCTCCTCCCCATTTCCACCGCCGCCGCCTCGTCCTCCATCGACATCGATGACATCACCGCCGACGCTGTCCCGGCCCCTGCAGCAGCGCCTTCCTCCTCACGACCTTCGACGCAAAGCATCGTCTTCCGCGTCGTGACCGTGGTCGCCGTCGCGTGCGCGTCCCTGTTCGCGCAGCACGAGGCCGCCAAGGGCTTCGGCATCGACGTCGTGAGCGCGGGCGGCGCCGGCGCCGACGGCCGCAGGTTCGACCTCTTCTTCGTCTCCAACGGCCGCGCCGAGCGCATCCTTCACCACGCCAGCCGCAGCGTGGAGCGCGTGCTCTTCCCGGACGCGTCGTTCCCGCGCAAGCAGGTCCGGCGCGTCACGGTCAGGATGGCCGGGCACAACCTCACGGCGGGCGCCACGGTGGACGCCTCCGCGGCGCCCGGCGAGTACGTCGTGTCCCTGAGCCCCGCGCTCGTGTCCGGCACAGGCGCGGACGCCGCCGACGCCGTGGCCGCCGCGGCGCGCCGCGCCGTCGCGCGCATGTGGCTGTGGGACGGCCGCGGCGCCGCACCCGCGCGCGTGACCGAGGCCATGGTGGAGTACCTCGCCTCCTTCGATGTGGCGGCGGCGGCGGAGCCTCTTTCTTCGTCGCCGTCGCCGTCATCGGAGGACAGGGAGGAGCACCACCACCGGTGCATGTCGGCACGGTTCCTGAGGCACCTCGAGGGCCAGCGCGAGGGCTTCGTCGCCCGGCTGAACCGCGCGATGAGGGACAGGTGGAGCGACGCCGCCGTGGACGCGGCGCTCGGCGCGCCGGCGCGCCACGCCTGCGAGGCCTACCGCGCGACGACGTCGTCGACGACCGGCCAGCAGGACCCCGCCACCACCCCTCTGGCTTCCTCCACATCGGACGCCACCCGTGGGTCCAGCGTGGCAACGTGAGGCTCGGGGGGGAAGCATGGCAGGGGCAGTTGGGTATTATTGTACACGCCCGCCATGTGCGCCGGCGTCCGTTTTTGTATATTAATGAAACCCGCCATTAGCGTCGGTTAAGCGCGCGGCGGTGGGCCATGCCCGCGGCCCCTAATCGTGGCCGGCGGTGAGTGAGTGGTCGCCGTCACCGTAGTTTCATACGCATTGTAGATGGCTTGTGAGTGTAATTATAAATCGTACCAATGTGGTGTGAGCAACAGATTTTGTGTCTGGCGACGTGGGTGATCGTGGTGGCTGGTAATGATACGAGGAAGGTTCTAGGGCACCTCATCTTTTGTTACCAAACAAAGACGCAGGGCCCCTGATGCTGGTGACCCTTCCTAATCGGTCACTGTCGATGATAGATGTTTGCGATGATCCGTTCACGGTTCGTGGTTTGGATGATCGTGGTGATATTTTGCAAAGGGTAGCGGTTGAGGAAGAAATGGGAGGCCTGCGTGAAGGTTGGAGTCACTTCAGGTGTGATCCCACCGCTGCCTCGTTCACATCCTGTGGTTGTGGGTGGCTGAATGTTCCCATGGAAACACCAACAAAATCAAGGCACCCGAATTTGCCCCCAAAGACCAAACAAGGCAAGTCATGTGATGCCAATGCCGACAATTTCTGTGAGCGAGCATCTATATTTTGCACAAACTTGGGTCACGGTTTTGCAATTTTGCATTCTTGCGATCGAGCTAAACGAACTGAGAGTCTGAGATTATGCTCCGGAATTTCAGCTATAATGTCCGCGATAGATCAGTCTGAGATTACGCTCTGGATGCTGTGAATAGTGACAATTATCGAGAGAGCGATTAGGTCACACGGCCTATGCTCTGAAAAGCGGGCTACCTCATTTTCCTTAATTTCTTTAGAGCAACTTGCTGCATTTCTTGCGCCGCCGGCACACACTGCATCCGATGAATTCCGATCACCAAATGGATCCAAGTCAGACGCCATGTGGAATCCTGGGCTGGATCAGAAAGGAACAGCAGCAAAATAATACAGGAGAGTACATTATTGACGCCAACCACTGTTCAGCGCAAAGATTAAGCCGCATTATTGGCAAGATAAATGGATGGTAGCGTAGTGTGGCCCCAAAAGGGGTTCCTGTTCGTCCCGCTGGAGAAATTCAAGCATGAACGCGACGCGGCTGCCAATGGATATTCTGAGCTTATTGCTCCTTCTTTCGACATCACATATGCGCCATTTTTTTCTGTGAATGTTGATGTGCGTCGTGATCTGAAGAACATGCAATTTTGCGGCCCTCGATGTCAACTCTATGAAAACCGCAACCGAAGCAGTTGCATCTTGGATAAGCCTTGCTGTTTGTGTTGCCCCATTTTTATATACATATATCTGTGTATTATTAGCCTCGTTGCCTTTGTAACCGGTAATGCCATGGCTGGACAATTTTTTCTCCTGAGCCAATGGCAAAGCTTTTGCCATTTTTAAGGGAGAAGAATGCTGTGCATGAGACCATGGGAATGAGAGCATGCAATTTGCAGTTTGTACTCACTGTACTCAACTCATAAGAGATGTGTTCTTGCTCGTTCCCTTGACCTTAGTCACCGGAGTTCCCGGAACGACGGATCGAGGAACGACGAACCGGGAACGGGGACGACGTTTTTGATGCCGTTTTTACCTTGTGGGATCGATTTCGTCCCGTCGTTCCCACCCCCGGACGAACGATCCCGGAACGAGGAACGCGGCGTCGTTCCCGTTCCGCGGTGACTAGGCCCTTGACCTTAGTTATTTTCTCAGTTCCTTATACGGCAACTTGCATGTTTCTTGTACCCTTCAGCTTACTCTATTGCAGAAGGAATAGATACATGTGGTCAATGGATCCATGGCTCCACGCCATACGCACGCCATCACGACGAGGATAAACAACAGCAATAATACAAGCACACAGTGACACAGCACAACACCATTGGAATTGGAGCAAAATACAATACACTATTTGTGAGAGATGCAGAGGAATTGAAGATTAATTCAACCAAACATACAATAATCCAAAACAAGGAAGGCGTCATCTGCTAGGAACTAGGAATAGGATGGGGCTTTGAAAGTTTGAATTGAATTCCGGATCGTAGCTGCAGCACCGGGATAGCGAGGAGGACGATGTTGAACTGAGGAAGAAAAAGCGCTCGCCACTCCTGTCAAACTCTGGTCCCTGTTCCAATAATGCCGAGTGTCGCCGTTATCTGATCTGTAGAGATCGTGGAATTTCTCAGACTCCGGACGCGAGACTCTGAAAACTGCTTGCGAGCTGCTGTGAGCCGCTCTCGCAAAAACTGCCGTGTGCACTTTTTCAACCCGGTCAGACATCACTGTTGCCATTGCTGCCGCGACAAAAAAGAGAGGAAGTTCTTGGCTCAGGATGCTTCAAGCTTTCAGCAAACAATCATGCCCCATGAGGTTGCAGTGAGTTTTTTCAACCCTGTCCCAAGTGTCAAGTGTACGCTGTCAGTCAGCGGCGGCTGAACAAGTGGCTGTGCGCGTTGATGCTGGAGTTGGAGGGGGTCCTTGACGAGGCTGGTGGCTGGATAAGCAAGCCCTCACTCAATTGGTGCCTGTCATGTGATGGCCAACTCTGCAGTCTTGTCCTGAGAACCAACATTACCGGCTGCCTAAACAAAACCAACTGCCTACTCCTAACTGCGTTTGCAGATGCTGTTTAGTTGCCAAGAACCAGGAGTTAACGTGTCGCCCTTTGATAAACTACAAAATTTCTATTGTATCGGATCGCCTCGTAGCTCTTCTATTTTATGAAACGGCATTGTTTCCTTTTGTTTTCAAACTAAAAAATGCTTTGGATGTAGACAAAGCCGGGTCTTTTGCTTCTAGTTCGTTGTATGGGCTTGTATTTCTGTTTCCAATTCCTTTTCTTATGAAGAAAAACCCACGCGGATCTCAACTCTCTTTACACTCAACAGGATTAATTTGTTGGCATTATTGGCCGAGCGGAGGCTGAATGAATTATTGGCTTCAGGCTTACTGAAGTCTGAAGCTGACAGGTGCCAGGTTGATGGAGTTTTTTCTGAAACCGGTCGGTGGTAGGGCCGGCACGAAGAACAGTTGCCATTCCACACCCGTTCTGCTCTGAGAGTCAAAAAAGCGCTAACTCAGGGATGGCCATCGGCGCACACTTTTGCAACTACTGTTCTGAACTGGATAGTGCACGAGCAAGTGGTGGCCGTCTCTGGCCGATGCCGAACTCCTGTCGCGGTCGCCGGTGGCGCGCCAAGCTTTCTGCTCGGCTGGGCCAGACGTCGACAGAATTGAGGGAGGCTGGGAGACTCAACTCCGGTAGCGCGTTTTTTCATCGAGCACATTACTCCTGCTATTCAGCATTGCGTTGTTTTCGCAGCCGCATTCCCGCGGATTTGTAACTGAGAACTCGGTCTAGGTATGGGCGCCGTGGCAGCCAATCGCGTGAGCACATCAGCTCCATTGCTCCAACCGTTGCTGTCAGTGTCAGGTTCGGCCCCCCAACTTGTTCTGCAGTCCCTGGAACCGGACGGCGTGCCTCTCGTGGACGAAGGAAAAAGAATTACTAAATATACTAGTGTAATGCCCGTGCGTTGCTACGAACAAATAAAAGATCATGCACAAGAGGCACTTCACATAGAATGTTTACCATTCATAATATAATGTCCATGCTAATGACAAGGTTTTCATCATTACATAAGTCTCATGCAAAAGGATTCGAAATTCACTCTTAGAAAAGAATAATCACTTAGAAATAGAAATAGAGAATCATTCTTCTCCTAATTTGATGCTACTGCCCAAAAGGGCATCAAACAAGAGAAGTAAAATATGAATTGTACAACAAGATTATGGTGTTAGTATTGACATAGCACTTAGTTGGCTCAGCTTCGCCTTTGCTCGATCATACGAGCCAATCCCTCACACCTTTTGCTGCACAATTTATTCATCCTAATATAAGTGGAGCTGAGAAACAAACTGACAAGTACCTTAATTCCACAAAAGAATAATAATAAGTGGAGCTGAGAAACAAACTGACAAGTACCTTAATTCCACAAAAGAATAATAATCATTTCTCACCTTACGTTGTAGTTCACAAGGATTGGCCAAGTGGAGCTCCACCCTATGGCCACCTGCTCCACTCTATGTCCACCTACTTCAACAAGTGTTTAATAACATGAGCAAATATAACAACATTAAGATTGGCAAAGCTTTCTTCACCCATATTTCACCTAAAAACAATTATTCCTTCCATCCAAAAAAGATAAACATGCAACCCCATCCTTTTGCTATAATCACATTGGTATCAAACATTACAAATGGGAAATTAAATAAAAAGGAACTTTACTCAGAAAATGGCCTAGCAAAGATTACTTACAAGACTTATAAGTAATTGCAATACTCCAAGGTAAGAAGGTATTTCATCATAGATGGAGCAAATTCTCAAGACCCTGTGAATCAAATAGAATTCATTATTCTAGTAGAAATTATTCTGACCACATACTACAGTTTGCATTTTTTTCAAAAAAAAGAACCAAAATACGAAGAAAACAAAAGGAAAAAACTCTATTAATATAAAACCCACTGGTATGAAACCCACCAGGACAAAAATCTCTACTGATATAAATAAGATCGTTCATGTGGTAGCTCACCATTCAGAAAAACATAACTCCTTAACATGTGATGTCTATCCATCCACCACTTTAGATGTGCAAAGTGCATTCCTGTAGAGTTTAAAAATTGAGAGTTTAAGCATTGTCCATGTGCGAAAAAAGAGGCGGCCTATCAACGCTCCAATAAGGGAAACCGGTCTTTATTTATGCTCCTTGCTGATCATCGAGAACTTAGTAAATTCCAATCAATTGTTCTGGACACAATTCTAATCAATTGGCACCATCACCTGAAGGCCTACATATATTCAGAAGAGTGGTCTGGCTGCTTGCTCCACCTGTATGGCATCCACTGCAAGTAAATATATTTGTTACATGCATATGGCTATCAACAGCAAGAAAAAGGTTAAATTTAATTTGTTTTAACTGGACCTAAGTGGAAGTGTTAAGTTTCTCTAATACAACCGATATTTGAAAACCATGCTACAAACTTGATCTGGCACACTGTTATATAAGCTTACGAAATTGGAGCTGATTCATGTACATAGGATTAAGGAAGTAAAGGATAGCATTGGAACACATAGTGCTGGAGTCCAATATTTTAAATGGAGATGATATGTAATGCCCATGCTAACGCTAAGATAGATTAAAAAAGAATCATAATCTGATAAGCAAGCATAGGGTGAAATAAATTTAAGTCCCATAAAGAAAATTTTAAAAGTGTTACATCTATAGGGGCAGTTACTTCATTAATATAGATTTAGTCATACACAAATACTTGGTTTCTTAGCACAAAGCCAAAAGAAATAAGCTCAATGCAGCTCAAGGAGTATATTCCTGTCAGTTTTATAACCCAAGAAATAGTAAAACAAACCATACAAGCAATCCACAAAGCAATCTTGCTGGTAAAAGAACAAAATTCTCTAATTATCTTGCCTCAACCAGTTGAAATTATTATATCCTTGAGTCTAATAACACTACCATACTAACTTCAACTACAGACAGTTCATGTTTGTTAGGGAAAACTAACGTATTGGAGATGTAAAGAACTAACGAAGGCGCTCTGTAATTAGGAACTGTCATACTTGATCTGTTTTTAGCCTCTGCCCTCGATGTAAAAAATCAACTCATCTGCTTGCTTAACCTACCGAACAATGTTGATGGCTCGATATGCTGATGGCTCGACTGGTCTTGCGCAAATTGAGCATGAAGGAGCTGGTCTATGAAATCACCCTGGAAGCACAACAATGAACTCTGTTAAAAGACCAAGAACCTAGTCATTTAATAGACCGTTAACAGCTTGTTGTGTCAATGTATTTTTTTCATCAAACAAACATACCTTAGTCATCACCAGCTTGTTTCATCACATAGAAGCTCGTGAAGGTATATCTGATATCCCAGTCATCTCACCACGCCCACTCTCATTTGAGAGTGTCCCCGGAGCCCAAAACTTGTGCTTCTCAGAACAGTATCCCTGAATATTACAATAGAAGCTACGTGTTTATGCTTATTTAAAATATACAACAATTATATAAACAAAAAACATTTTTTTGGAATGCGGTGCACACAAAGTTGTTGCAGCCAGGGTTTTTTTTACCGCTGGTTACCGCGCGGTATACCGCGGTAACCGCTCCTACCGCTGGGGTACGGTAACGGTACCCAGTGGTAGGAACCGGTCCAAAAATTCAAATTTGAATTTGAATTAAAAAAATGAAAAAATCAATAAAAATCACCAAAAATAGCTCATGATTTGTAGAGTCTGATGGTGTCGAAAGTTTTCAAATTTGAGTGCATTTGGTATTTATTTGGAGCTTTAGAAGTTGAAACAAAAAAGAAAAACAAAAAACATGGGCCGGCCTGTTAAGGCCCATGAAGCCCAAAACACCGGGATGACCTAGATCTCGCCAAACCTGTGTCTCCCGTGAACGAACTCGCCCTCCCTTCCCCCGTCCGCGCCTCCTCCTCCCCTGTCCGCCGCCCAGGTCGCCGCCCGCGCCGCCGCCGGCGGTTTACCGCGCCCGGCCGCGGTATACCGCGCGGTAGGGGGCGGTAAGCGCGCGCCACGGGCGGGGCGGTTAGCCGCGCGGGAGACACGGGTTTACCGCGGTTAGGTAATTTTTTTTTGCATTTGAGTAGTTTTAGGCTTTAGGAATTGTGTTAGGATTTAGGTTTACTTTGGTTTAGGATTTTTGGTAGGATTTAGGATGTGAGGTAGAGGTAGAAATAGAATTGTTGCTTTAGGTAGAAATGGAATTGTTGCTTTAGCCTTTAGGTTTAGGAGTATAATTTGTGGTAGGAATGTAGGATTTGTGGTAGGATCCAATTTTAGTTAGGATTTGTTTCGGAATTAGGTACATTTTCATTAGGTATAGTATTAAGGAAGTCCGCGGCCCAGCTGGGGATCTTTCCTTTCTACCATTGAACTTGTGTTGTATGAATTGTATGAACTATTTGTATGAATTATTTGTATGAACTATTTGTATTTGAACTACCAACTCACTTATGCACGGCTAGTATTATTGTGTTTGGTGTAGTATTTCTATGTATAACTATAAATCATTGATTGGGGGTGCTATTTAACACTAATTTGTGCCAACACCATGCCAAAATTTTCATTTATTCGAAGCCGGGTGGTCTTTTTATTTGCAGCGGTATAAATAGTTTATACCGCGGTATAAATAATTTATACCGCGGCATACCCCTCCATACCATTTGAACTAGCGGTTTTAAGCGGTTTTGGTTTGAAATTTGAATTCGAGTGATATTTAGCGGTATACCGCGGTTCCTACCGTTACCGCCCCATAGCGGTAAAAACGCAACGGTTGGTAAAAAAAAACCTGGTCGCAGCTGGTCCTCGGAGCGCCGTGGGAGTAGCCTCTGCCTGGATTGGAGGTCGTGAGACTTGCAGCGCCCCCGGCTGGAGCCTACTCCACCGGCCGCAAGTGCCCTGCCTAGAGGCCTTGAGCCTTGCTACGCTTCCGACTGAAAGTGGCACCGCCGGCCACGCCGACAAGGAGCCAACTGGTGGGGCCACAGGGCGAGCCACGGTGCCGGCATGGCCGACCACGACTGCGACTGCACGTACCCGACCTTGTCGCCGCACGTCCGTCCGCATAGCCTCACCGCCAGCACCACCGCACCGCCGTGTAAATTCGACAGCGCGCGGAGCCCGTCCGGCCTGCACACGGCCGCGCATGCCGGGGATCTCACGGGGTGACCGCACGTATTCGGTCTCGTCGCCGCCGCCGCCGCGCCACCGTGTAGGTTTGGCCACACGCGGGCTCGCCGGGCCTGCCACCGGCTGCGCTTGTCGGGACCTACACGGCGGCCGAGGAGATCCGCGGGCGGCGTCAGATGGTGGTGGAGAAGGAAATGGCGGCGTGGTGGGCGAGGAGCAGCCAAGCACCGCCTCACCCGGCAGCGGCCGGAATGCTCCACTGCTGCGCCCCCATAGATCCAGCCGCCACCAGGGGCGGGAGGTGCGGCGCAGGTAGGTAGGGAATGAATGGCAGGGGAGGGGAGGGGAAGAGACCAGCGAGGGAATTGGAGGGGTGGGGAAGAGCCCGGCAGCCTGCCGATCGTAGGCGCGCCGTCTCGTATTCTTGCGCGTCTCCTCGATTTCCTCGCAGAGTCTCGGGTCGACTTTTTCTCCTTAGGCGCGTGGGGCGCTTGGGGGGAGGAGGCTGAGGTCTGATCCAGAGGAGCTGAGCCGTTGGATCTGGGTGAGTGAATGAAAGTTGATGTTCGCGACAATTTGGACCTTTGGATTGTGGGTGAGTGAGAGAAAGTGGATGTTTGCTGATACAATCAGTGAGGTGTACTTAATTTGGTAATGACTGTTGAGCTGATTTGTTTGTGTGGCTTTAGTAAAGAGTAAACTGGTGCATTTTATAGTGGCAGTGATCGGCGGTAGTTCCTCATCGGGTTCGATGATCTGATCGATGAGCTACCTTGGTCTCATGGAAAGTGATGGAAGTTGGTGGCTTCAGTTTCCTTAATTATATATACTCATGGAAAGTGATGGCATTGTTGGTGATGTGAATCAGGTTTCCAGATGGACAATCCACGATGGGCTTTGGGCCGAATGTACCGCAGGAAACTATCAGAGACAAGAAGAAGAGCCGTATAGGCCCTGGCCCAACTAGTATTGTTCCGGCAGTAAGTAAAGGCACCGGGTCGGAGCCCAATAATCAGAATAAATAAAAATAAAAATAATCATCGTGTCCGCCTTTCTTTCATTTTTGACATCTGGCTTAGCGCTGCTCAAAAATCTACTCATTAGCAGTCATCAGTCTTTTCAATTTGATCTCGATGATTGGTCTAAGCCGCGGGCCATCTCCATTACCCCAAGCAATCATCGCGCCATCCGTAGTGTTGTTAGCGGCAATCCCGAGCACGGACGGGCAGGGGGCTCTAGACCACCCCAGGCAAACGACACTGGAATAAAGGGGAGAGGGATGCGGCGGCGGCGGCTTTCTTTGCCTGCCCCTATATGTGGATGAAAAATTTTCAAACCTTCCTTCCAACAGCTTTTAAAAATTCGCAAACCAAGTTGCTAGTCTTTTGTCACTAGTGTACTAGTGTTGGACCCCTGTTCGAGCTACGACTATGACTGCCACACCCCAAGCGGCAAAGACCACTAACGACGCCATGACTATTAGGGCGCCTGTTTCTTCCATGACAAATTCAGTCAGGTCAGGCTTTAGTGTACAATTTTATTACACTATTATCAAGATTGGTAATTAAATAATGTGTGTCTGATGAAACTCCTGTCACATAATGATGGAACTTATCCTTCCACTTCCTCATAAATACCGTACAAAGTCAGCAAAAGTGGTGTTGTGGTATGTAAATAAGGTTCATGACACTCTTCGTAAAACTTCAATTGGAACTAACCTCAAATGGCAGTACATGCTACAATGTTCCAAGCCTGAACACCATCCTTTTAAAAAGGAAAAGTTCGATTCCTGGTAGTTTCCTGTTTCAATATGACAATATGAAGTCTCTACACTGCACCTGAGAGAAAGAGGGATTCCATCCCATGGAAACACTCTAGTAGAGCGGCCACTGGCAACAGATTCCTTGGCTTTACACCAGCCTGCTGCCTGCTAGTGCAGCTTTGCATCTACTCGTGGCGCTACTAGAGTACTAGTTCTTCCGACTAAACTTTTTCTTCCCTTTTCACAAAATGACTCAACTGCTCATCGGATGCTCAGGGTCCGCGCGAGTGCCCGAGTGGCGACCACGTTCTTGTTCTACGACTCATTGGCGGCGCCGGCTATCTAGCCCCTGGTCCTGATGGCTCGAGGGACAAAAGGCAAATCTCCGAGCTTTTTCTACGGCCGATCCGCGCAGCTAGCTGCTCAAGAAGCGCGCGAAAGGGGGGATGCAAAGCGTGGAGCGGAGAGACATGGATGGAGTCATCAGGTTGCTCCAGGTCAGGCGCTTTCCCCTTCCGATGCGTCTTTTTGTACGTTCGGTGATCACTGATCTATCGGCTAGTCCCGTGGGCTTTGCACAGTTGAAATGAAAAGGAGGCGCAGCCGAGCAGGCATACGGGATCAGATGGAAAGTTGGGTCTCCTCCTTATCGCGAGCTCGATCCAGACCAATATCTGGTCGGTAGCATGCATGTCGTGGATTTTTGAAGCCGTTCTTGAGTGCACACAACAATTCAGATACGTACATGTACACGATTTAAACCACCACGTACGTACTGTGCAGGGAAACAAAAGAAGGAATCGCATTCCCAAACGAATCTGTGAAGAAATTCGCTCCAATCCACACAAGATATATCTAATCCCGGTGGCGCCCGGCTGCACCAAACGGAAATCCACGGCTCATCATGGCGGCTAGCAAGCCATCATGAGGGCGCTCGACTAGCATACCCCACCAGAAGATAGCATCGAGAATTTCCCCTCTTTTTCTTTCGTTCATTCACCTCCCGAGTCCCCCAACTCACCCAACCTTTTTTTTTTTTTACTTTTCCACACCCCTTTCGCTTAATCTACTTGAAGATTAAAGCCCCGTGGCCGAGCAGTCTCCCCGCCCAAGTTTCCTCTTATTCCCCCGACCCGGCCTGCGAATTTCAGGAACTTGAAAAGCATATGCATGCGTCTGCACACCAGCAGCTTCTGCGGATGCAGTGACCAGTGAGTAGCAGCAGAACCAGCTCAGCTATCTCCCTTGACACTTGCTCCTGAACCAGCAGCAAACCACTGCTGGGTGCCCGGCTACGGCTAGCACATCGTCGCGAGCTGGCACTGGCAGAGCTCAGGGCAGAGCAAGCTTCCGTCGGAGCAGTCAGGCGCTGGGAGAACTCGAGGGAGTGAAGCTCATGGAAGGTCTCAGGCCAGGCCATTGGTTGGCGTCTCTTCTCGCCGTCCTCCTCTTCTGCCATGGTGAGTTGCTCAACTGCCCTGTTGTATTGGAGCTTCTGCGATTTCGATGGAGATTCTGTTGATCGGTACGTTAGATGTTTCTTGCTGCTAGCAGCTAGCCTGGATTTGAACCGCGAAGATGGTTAGTTGCAGAGAATACTGATGCGCTGTTTTTGGTTTGGAGATCTTGAGTTTTGTCTTTTGCATGTTTGGTCACTTTAATCGAGTCCGACCGACGTGGTTGTTGCAGCTGACGAGCAGTGTCATGTGTCACAAGTCGCAACAACAGACAAACACTCGCTTTATCAGGATCAACTACAAAACAAATATGTGTTTTTTGTGTTTTGCTTCGCTTACTTTTACCAGGAGAATACGATAGTAATGATCGAACTAAGTTTAATTCACACACAAAAAAGATCGAACTAAGCACAAGGTACTGAAACACGATTTGTTTGCTTCATGCTCCAGGGAGAGGAAGCGAGCAGAGACCAGCAGAGCACGCCAAGCCGGGGCGCGCCGGCGGCACGACGGAGCGCGACGTGACCTCGCCCCTGGCCACCGTCCCGGTGGTGAACCCGACGGTCACGACGCCCACGGCGATGCCCACCGCGACGCCGGCGACGGGGGCGCCGTCGCTTGCCAGCGGCGGGAGCTGGTGCGTGGCGAGCCCCAGCGCGAGCTCCACGTCGCTGCAGGTGGCGCTGGACTACGCGTGCGGGCAGGGCGGCGCGGACTGCTCCGCCATCCAGCAAGGCGGGAGCTGCTTCAGCCCGGACACCGTCCGCGATCACGCCTCCTACGCCTTCAACAACTACTACCAGAAGAACCCCGTCCAGACCAGCTGCGACTTCGGCGGCACCGCCGTCCTCACCAGCACCAATCCAAGTAAACCACCAAAACCAATTTTGCAATTTTCTGCGTAGATATAAGAATCGACTTATTTGAATTTGCTGGATATAATTGATCGACTTATTTGAATTTGCATGCGCAGGTACTTCGACGTGTCAGTATCCAGCAACGAGGTAAATCTTTTTCACCGAAACAAGAATATTAGTTCAAGGTTTAAACAAACGCGCTGATTTCTTCCGATTTTGTGGACGAACTCTCTCTGACAGCACCGGTGGCTCGGTGCTGAACACTTCGACGCCGCTGACGCCGACGTACGGGTCCCCTCCTGGCGGGTACGGGAGCTCTCCCCCTGCCGGGTACGGCAGCAACTCCCCTCCGCTCTACGGGTCCATGTCGCCGCCGGACTACGGCGACAACATCAGCGCCGCGGTGACGGTGCCCGGCGGCAGGAAGCAGACGTCGATCCTGTCGCTGACGGCGTGCCTCCTGATCGTGACGCTGACGCTGGCCGGCTGAAGCTGCGCAGCGCAGGCAACAGCCCAAGCCGACGCGTCGCCGTTGCGCACCGCAGGACGTTCAGGAGTGTCCTCGATTCGGTGCTGAAGGTGAGTGAATCAGTGAAGTCGGCATCACCATGAGTTTGATTCGGCATAGGATGCCGGATCGGGAAAGAGCAGATGCAGATCAGTGACGCCGAGCAGGAGGTGGCAGCAGTGTTGCTGCCTGCACTTACTAGCACAACTCAGATAGTGAGATGTGTAAAGATAGACTGACTGACAGTAACCTTGTAATGAGATCCTCCTGATCACGCTTCGTCTCTTCTTCTGCCGCATATGCAGCTGGCTCTGGCCGGCTTGCACGAGGCACGATGGCGCAGCCGCCCAGGCTCAGGCCGCAAAGCTCAGGGTACAAAAATGGAAAAAAAATCCTGATTCCTGAATTGAGACTGAAACAGGCCCAGGCTCGAAGCCTCGTGCGTGGGTCAACGTCGACGACGACAGTCATGGAAGAGAGGATTGTAATTTTGTACCGGCCCATCTGCCTTTGTGAGAACCAGCTCCCCACGCCGGCAGAGCAGCAGCGCCGGCCGGCCGTCCATCGGCGGCCGTACGATGAATGATGAATAGCTGTGTCCGTTCATGCCAAACCGAGAGAAAACCCGCGCGTCAGTCGTCAGGGCGCATGCAGGCCGTGGTTGGTAGATCGCGCCACGCATGCAAGTCTTAACCACTCCACTCCGAATTCCCCATTGCTATTGCATAAAGATCAAATGCATAAGCCAAGTCCCGCCGTCGTCAGCAGCACTGAGCACAGCGAGAACTCGAGCGATCCTCGAAGCAAACTGCCCTTTGGGCTTTGGCACTGGCGTGTCCTACAATTTGACCTGACAGGTTTGGCTAATCTTCAAGTCTCTTGCCGCCTGGTCTGCGTTCTCAACCACCACCCTCGCATAACAAATCCCCAAACTATAGAAAAAATTGGTACAGCGATTCGTCAACACGCGCAGGATGGAACGCGTCGCCTACTCGCCTTTCCAACATAAAAGGCTCGGGGGTTGGAGTAGGCTAGCAAGAATTTCAGCGACGGACGACGACGCCACAGGATCAGGTAGGAGCAGAGAGCTCGGAGACGCCGGAGCCGATCGGCCGACCACCGATCCGAGATGGCCGGCGGCAGGAAACGGGAGTGGCTGCGGAAGAAGGTGGCGACGGTGACCGGGACCGGGAACCGCGGCCAGCAGCAGCAGCAGCAGTCGCCGCGGTGGACGCTGCGCGTCCGGGCCCTGTCCGCGGCGCTGCGCCGGCGGAGGCTAGGGGTCGGGGCTGGCGGCCTCCCGCGCGTGGACTTCCTCCAGATCCTGTACCAGAACGTCCTCTTCTACCTGCTGTGGGTGATCGAGTCCGTCGTCGTCCTCGCCAAGCTCTGCTTCTTCTTCCTGCGCTTCGGCTTCCGCTTGTGACTTTGTGAGAGCCACGGGCCAGGATCTACGATCTCAGGTCTTGAGGATTGATCGTCGGTTCTTGACCCAAACAATGGTGTATTTTCCCCCTTCTTTTTTTTCTTTTTATACACCTATACCTTCCCCCTTCTTGCACGAAAATTTCTCCTTTTACACCTAGCTTTATATGGCCAAACGGGTCGTGCCGGCCCCGGCACGGCACTAGCACTATCCGGCACGGCACTATGTCGTGCTCGTGCCTAGCCGTGGCGTGCCACTTCGGGCTACCGTGCCAAGGTTGAGGCACTAGCACGGCCATACGAGATCTCAGGCGTGCCGTGCCGTGCCGATAGCACTACGAGGCACTATCGTGCTACAAGAGATTGGAGCGAATCAAGATGCAAATGTCAAAAAAAACATCACACAAATCATAAAAAATTCAACATATAAATCAAATTGATTATAAATCCATCAAAAATGTCATCTCGAGGGTGGACGGGATGCTCTAGTCCCGGCGACGGCGTCATGCGCTGCTAAAAATATCAAGTTTATAGGAATTGTTGTGTCACCATCATCCCGGCTCATTAGTCGTGTCGTGCCCGTGCTAGTGCCGCGGGCCGGACCTGCGGCCCAGGCACTATCTAGATCGTGCCTCGTGCCGGCACTAGCACTATGGTGTCGTACCCGTGCCGTGCTTTTTCGGGCCGTGCTCGTGCTGGCCCATCGGGCCTGACCCATTTGGCCATATATACCTAGCTTGCGCGCAATGGAACATGTACACACGTAAAAAAACGAGGTTGGTTATCAAATATCTTT
Source organism: Cenchrus americanus (assembly GCA_947561735.1). Taxonomy (NCBI): domain Eukaryota; kingdom Viridiplantae; phylum Streptophyta; class Magnoliopsida; order Poales; family Poaceae; genus Cenchrus; species Cenchrus americanus. Next base: position 250,270,380 of record OX387239.1, on the reverse strand, counting down.
TCTTCATGAATACCACCAACACTATGAAATCCATTCCAAGATTTACAGAAACTCACCTTAATGGATCAGACACAGACACGATCCTGATAATGCATCAGCCACAATCTGGTAATGGATCAGACACAATCCTGTAAAATGGGGGCAATCCTGGTAATGCATCAGACACAATACTGGCAGTGGATCAGGCACAATATTCGAGGTGGTGCCAAAGCAGGTGAAATGCAAGGGTGATGCAATCTGGGCTCCTCTTTTGCTTCCTCGATAATCAATGGTGCTGCTGTGTTAGATATTTCAGGTTTATTGTCACAAGATATGTAAACAGCAAAAAGAAAAAGAAACAAAAATAGAAAAAGAACGATCATTTTCTATCAGAATTTGAATAAATAGATCGAACTACAACCTTGCCCATATCCTAGAAACGCTACAAGTTTCCAACATGTATCTCTCGGGCTCAAAATGTCACGATAGCAACTCGTGTACACAGCTGCTATCCGTCTGCCTGGATCAGGCCAAAAGCCATTGGATGCCATCTCTAGCGTCACGCGCACAACAGGAGCCGCCTTCAAGTTGACAAGGGATGGATCAGTAGCTGGGCCACATTGGGTTAGCCTGACCCGCAGCACTTAGGTTGCCATCGCTGGGGTTTCGGTGTTCTGGGCCCAGGCCTGGCTGTGACTGCCCAAGTGCGGCGCCAAACTGCGAAGGTAGCTGGCCTTGCCGAAGTCCAGGCTGATGACTTTGTCCTTGATAGCCATACAAGGTACTAGCTGCAAGTGGGGGCATTCGTGAACCAGCTCCATGCATCCACATTGCAGGGTTCTCATTCTGCCAGCAACAAATGAAAAATTAGTGATCACATAATTTGCTCATCTCTGATGCAAAGCTCCGGTGCAATATAGTTACCTGCTGCTGAAGAGAAATAAATTGATTTCCCTCTTTGTAATGTGGAGGCACTGATCCATCAAACCCAAGGGTTGTGGTCGCTGATGCTGTGCTTTGGTTCACAGGGAAATTTCCAGGCATGTTGTTTGCAGTTCCAAAGCCTCCAACATAGCTTGAGAGCAAAGAGGCTGGCTGTGGTAAGCTAGCTAGAGCTTTGTACTGTGGTAGAGGGTATTTCACACTCGAGTTGGGAACTGCAGCTGCTGCTTGGTGGAACATATTGTTCATATATGGTTGCTGAAAAGCAGCAGGCTGGATATATGCATAACTTGGTGGCAGAGATGGATAGCCAATCATGCCTGCATACCCAAGAGGAAGAGTTGCTTGAGCATAGGGATGGAGAAGATGTTGAGGTAGAGGAGGCCCTGACGCAATGCTTGTGCTTGGCTGAGATTGAGTCAATTGTGGATTGGGTAACCCAACTGGATTGGCACTCTGCAACACAATAAAAAAGTGACATATACTCGTTAGATTCAATAAGATAAACAAGGAAAGCTAGCTTGCTCATGACATGGTTGGCTTGTGTGGCAAAAAACATATGATAAAAAAGGTTAGCTATACACACAATAAGGAGAGAATTCTCAACATGCTATCACCACATTCTCAACACATTTACATGTAACATGATAAATTTAAAGATTAGCAAATCATCAGATAATAGCAAAGTTCTATGCAACTATTTGCAAATCTTCCACCAATTCAAATACAAAACGCTTGTCATTCTCTATAGCCAACTCTGAGACCCATTTGTGACATTTAGTGTGACAACAAAAAATGAAGGAAACATATGCTACCCTTTTCCACATCATAGCCTTTGCCAATTAGTTTACCTAGCAACATAAATTACCTGAAGACAGAATGCATGAAGTTGACAAGAAATTCATGGTTGCTTCAATGAAAAGCGTAGATGAATATGAAATATTTCGTACCTCTTGGGGCTGCGTAGAAACAGTTGTATTGTTCATGGACGATGACGACGTACCATGCATCATAGGAGGGTTAGTGAGCAATAGTGAGAACGCTGGATCAAATTCACGCAATGGTGGGATTGCTGGTGGCAGGAGACCGTTTTGTATTTGCTGCGCGAAGTGTAATAAAACAGCAAGTGGAGTTAAAACAGTGCAGTATGAATGAATTAATAATATTGTGTGCATTCTGTTAGGAAGGTGGCATGTGTGTGCGCACGCGCGCGAGAGAGAGAGAGGGCTCTGTTTGTGCATGTGTGCTATACAATTTTTTTTCTTAATGAAAAGTTAGAACCAGGATAACACATAGGTACATACCATAAAGCTTGATAAAGGAGATAAATTCTGGTATTGTCTGTTTTCCTGCAGATAATTCTGTGAAGCAGAATCTTGCAGCGCTGCACTCGAAGTTGCATAATCTGAGGTTGATGATAGGGTGTATTCAGTATTGTTTGCAACATCCAGGAAATGGGCTCTTGTCACTTCAGACTGTTGTACCGATGTAACATCAAGATTCTCCATGTTGCTGTTTGTCGCAGAAGCAACATGTTCATTAACTGCTGGAGTTGCTGTTGCCTTGCTCTCATCCTCGTCGATTCTGAAAAAAGGGACTTTTAAGCACTACACAAAAAAATTGGGTTGGAGAATACTAAACAAATAAAACATACCTGACATCTGTCTGGTCTATTGAATGGTCATCAGGTGCTGCCACAACATCCCCATGACACTCAGGTTTTGTGGTTATAGATGCATCAAGTGTTCCAGACACAAAACTACCAAATGTCAAGTGTGCGCAGTCAGCATTTGAAACCTGAAGATGATCAGGAATTATTACTGCCGGATTATCATCAGATGATTTTGGTTCCTCGTGCAGAGTCAACTGGTCGAATTGTTTCGTCGTGGTAGACATATCTCCATTCAAATCTGCCATCAAAGGGATAGATAGCAATACAAAATGAGAAACTTAATGAGCAGCAGCAAAAGGTTACCAGAAAGACAAATAGTTTCAGAAATCCACAGCCGCCAAGGTGTTTGTAGCACGAAGATATGAAACAGGTAGAACTGGTAATTATGGCATGCAACGATGCAATACAAAAATACGTGAGATAGGAATCGAGAATTCTACAAAGAAATTACAACCGACTAGCTTAGCAGCATGGTGTTGCCGGATTGTGCTAGATACCCAGTAGGCTGGGTAAGTTGGTGTTTGATTTCGCTATTTGTTCGATTTCTCAGCTGGTGTTTCACACTCTCCTACCTTTCAAATTCCCATATATCCCAGCAAAACGACCCAAATTCCAAGCAATATTAATGTTGGGTGGGTAAGTGTTTTTAGTAACTCTTTGTAACTACCTTTTGGTTTCTTTGGGTGCAGGATTCAACCGTGATAACATCTCACACCCACAGCAGATGATTTTAGTTGTAAAAGGGAAAGGTAGGTGAAATAGAAAAAGGTGGTCACATGGGGTGTGAGCGTAGGAAACAAAAAAAAACATCCATAGAAATATAATAAGCTAGCTTCCGACTTAATATAATAAGTAGGTCTTTGGAATCATATAACTCGAACAACAATGTGGAAATACAGATGATGCAAATGAGGTTCATTTTAACTTACTTTGGTTTGGCTCGAATGCAAGGCCATTGGACTGAAAGTCATCTGTTTTCTCTATCGAGTCATCGCCATCTTCAGTATATTCTGATTTATCTTTACCAGAAGCAGAAATTTGTCCAGAAATTGTCAGACTTTCTGTATTACCCTCCAAATCTGGGCTCTTTTCAGTGCCATCTTCATTGACATCTGGTGTTGATGAATCGTCAAATTTTGAAGGAGCTGGCACATCTGCTCCCTCTGCTGGAGGTAGCATGTCAACTGTGGAGGCATCTTTAGGTACAGAGTGCAACTCAATAGCACCATTTGGTTCTGATGCTAAAGGAGTTCTGTTGTATTCCTTGGGTGTATGACTTGGTATATCGGAAATGACTGAATCACCAACAGCTGGCATGGCGGTGTTACTTGCAACAGATCTGCTCGCAACTTTAGGTTGAGGCCTGCCCCTCTTCACTATTTCAGCCAGGGAAGGGCGACCTGGATTACCACCCCATGGAGGCTGAGTGGTGTTCTTTGCATCAGCTTGGGCAGCATTGCTACAAACAAAAGCACAAAACGTTAAGACACCTGACAAGGAAGCCTTCAAGCTACATTGTATAAATAACCAGAAACATAAAACATAATTAGTTTGCATAAGTGAAGTTGTAAATTTTCAAATATTAAAGATCTCAGTTTGCCCTGGAAGTTATGTTATGGTATGAACAGAAAGAATACATTACACCTAATGTAAAAATGAAGAAAACAAAAACATTGACAATGTACAGATGATTGATCTCTTCATAATGATCAAGTGAGAAGCTATCAGGCCTGGCAAGTGGCAATGGCGTACATACTGTAAGACGAATATATAGGATGACAAGTAAAACAAACTATTTACGGTTATTTGCAAAAATACTGACAATCTGTTCTGTCAGATACATTTATGGCACCTGAACTGTGTTATTCCAAGTTAGCAGGTGTTCTGTGAATAGAAACCAAAAGGAGATGAAACTCAAGCCATTAAGGTTTTTCATACCAGCCAAAACATTTTTTGTGTAATATAATAGACAGAATGGAAAATGCAAAATCATAAACAAGTACTCCCTCTGCTCTCGTGTAGTTGTTCACTAGCTCAAATTTGAGCTAGCCAGCGTCAAATAAAGGAGAACGGAGATGGTATGAGGGAATGATTGGAACTAATGAAACAGCTTTTAACAACTAAAATGCCTTTCTTGGTTATATTAGCTATGAAGCCCAACAAGAGTCACATGACATGATGTGAAACAAAAAACGAAAAAGGGCAATGTAGCAGAACAACAGTGTAGGACAAACTAACTAAACAATCGACTTATTGCTTAATAATATCTATGCAAAACCAATAAGTACCCCCTACCTTGTAGCGGAAATTGTTTCTGTAGGATTGCTTGTCTTGACATCCGAGGCCGATGAGTTAGGTGGAGCATGTTCTGTTTCTTTCTTGATAGGGCCTTTGGAAACACCCATTGAGTCTGCTGATATGTTCAAGGAAAAACAAGATGAGTAGTTGGGCTGAGAACACTATAAACTCCATACACAATATGATATGCATCCTACCTCGCCCACTTCGATCAGAACCAGCCTTGTATCCTCGATTCATAGGTTTCTGGAACAATCGAGGTCTTGATTCCTGAGAAGGTTTAGTCTGCAGATGATATAATTGGTCAGGGAAATAATAGGCAACCAGATGGCATGGATTGACTCTAATTAAAATGTTTGAGGATGCGCTGAAGATCACAGAAAAGGGTCTTCCAAGTGCAATAACATGGGCATTGATAATGCAGGAATCTATCTCAAACAATGTACCATGGCTGCTAAGCTAATAACTGATTAATTGCAGCAGTATGCTGATTAGTGCCCCCATTCCAAATTATAGGTTGTTTGTCTTTTCTAGAAACATAGCTTTTACCATTGTATCTAGGCATTGCGTAAATCTAGGTGCACAAGCTATGTACCTACAAATGTCAGAATAACCTATAATTTTGGGACAGACGGAAGTATTTGCAATTCAGCCAACTGTGTATATATCAGCCAGTAGAAAGAATGGCACAGCTGTGTATATATCAGCCAGTGGAAAGAATGGAGGAGCCCAGGTCTCCCATTCGTTGCAAGCTTGCATGATCAGCGACCTTACTCACATTGTAGCTTTCACACACACAAAAAAAAAAGATAGAAAAGTAGACACTGAGGTTTCATTCAGTGCAAGCTTGCATAATCAATGGTCAACTCATATTGCAGTTAAACTCCCACATAAAAAACGAAGGATGAAAAAGTAAAGTGTCAAGTTACATAAAATCTGAGATATAAGAATATTAAAAATCTACTGACCTCCTTTTTCTTGTCCCGCTTCCTCCTCACTTCATGAAAAGTATCTGAACAGACATGAATTAGAAAAAACTTAGATTCTGTGATATTGCTATACCATGTTTTTTAGGTACATCAGACATAACTATAGTGATTAATTCTCACTAGAGAAAAATACCAGATGCCTAGGCATACATTTAAACTAGAACAAAACTACCCTAAAATTTTGAAGACAAGGGCAAGTAGAAGGCTAACAGCACATGAAGAGCCAAAAGATAATGGCACCCCAGTATCTCTACACTGAATCTACAGAAATCACACTCAAATATGTATTAGTAGGCCCATTGTGTTAACAGCAAAAAGATGCACCTATTACAAGTTACTGAATAGAAAACACCATCCTAATGCTCAAGGTAAAAGGCATGTTCATGCAAGACATTACATAATAAATGGGCCAGCTATCATGGTTCTGCAATACAGCTGGACTACAATGGGATATGAATAATGACTTCTGCACTAAATTGAACCCCCTCACATCATGGGTTGCTGCATCTGTTCAATGCAACACGTCCATAAATGGAAAAAGGGTTGCTTGATGACAAAAATATAAAGCAGGATAGTTAACTAATCTGGAGGCATAGCCGAATAAAAACTTTCCAGCATGCCTCCTCCGCAGTCAGGATAAATTAAACCTAAACTGGCAAGCCAAAACAGGTCACAGCGTACAGAGTCCACGGAATCAAACAGGATTGGCAAGCAATTCAACAGTAACCGTCCAGATTAGGGGGTTATGACGACACGAAGCCGCACATATACCCGCGCGGCGCCCAATCACCCGCGCGAAAAAAAAAAAAGATAAACCCTAGCGCTGACGAGCATCACACGACAACATCCGCGCTAAACAATTCGACCCGTGGGACGATAAAAGGCGAGGGAGGGCAAGCCACCATACCTTGGTTGATGAGCCTCTCGACGGCGATGTCGGGGTCCATGCCGCAGTCGCAAAGCGTGGCGTAGATCTCGCCTTCCGAGCGGTCGGCCAGGATCCCCTTGAGGCTCTGCACCATCTTCCTGGACGCGGTCGGGATCGCCGCCGAATCCGCCCCGTCAGGCGCCGGGAAGGGCTGCCTCCCGCCGCCGCCACGGCCGCCGCCCCTCATGGCGCTCCCGCTCCCGCCGCTGCCACAGCCACCACAGGCGCTGCCTCCTCCTCCTCCTCCTCGATCTGGGGCAGCGACGAGCTGTGGTCGCGTCGCGGCTGCGCGCGATGTGGGAGCAGCAAAACCCTCGTCGCCGCCGCCTTGCTCCCCCACGCACCCTGTATTGCCGCAGCCACGCACGCACGCAGGAAGGGAGGGCCGGCCCGGGCAGGAGCTCAGCTAATAAACGGGGGGTGGCTTGAGTTTCCTTTCGTGAATTTTGTGAGGAAAAAAAAGGATGGTGCCCCTGCCGGAGCCGGACGCCGTAGGGTTGCAGCTTGCAGGGCTTGCGGCTCCCAAATGCTTTCTGCACACGGGACGCTCCTCGCCCGCGTTTTATGAGGCCCTGACGAGCGGGCCGCGGGCGCCTCTTAGCAAAGGAGTTCAGATCACAATCAAAGAGAGGATAAAAAAAGCAGGAGCTCTGATTTCAATTAATCAGAAATGTATGTATTTGCTGTTCCAAACTGGATATTCGATACCATTGGCGACGATTCGATGAAATTGTAGATCGGTAAAACCACTTTGGTTCCGTTCACAAATGACGAAAAGAGAAGAAGAATAGATAGTAAGCACGCGGTACACGCTAGTGAAAAACAAAAACGTGCACAAACCAAACGCGCCGCAACACATCTCTAAACAGCTTGGTGGGACCAAAGATATGAAAAAACTTTCAACTCCACTACTGAGTATGCGTTGTCAAACATTACATACAGTGCATACTAAAATTGTGTGCACGAGGGTGGTGGGATACGCGATATGGCAACCAGGTGGGGACCTCGGGATGTAAAAATAAAGTTGGACTTTATTGCTCAATATGTGCTGTCAAAAACGTGTCTATAAACACCAACGATGCCTATCAAGCGCTTGTGTCACATTCCTGAATAGCACAACCTTTACCCTGTGGAGGCCTAGTAACGTAACAAGAAGTTTGTCCGGTTTCTTAATATGTGTTGCCAAAAATGTATAGAGTGAAATACGAAAAAACATGAGCTGAGGGTGTTGTCGTACGCGTAGTATCACGCTCTTGGATCGTGAGGCTATTTGGGGTAGGGATGTACCAGTGATCAACTTGGTTGCTCAATATGTGCTATCAAAAACGCGTCAGCAAAATACAAACAAATGTGCACAATGGTATCACCATAATGATCATGGCATTTTACTGTGTTGCATATGTAGTTGGTTGATGCCCAACGATGTAACAAAAACATTCACCTCTGTTGCTTAGTATATGCCATCAAAAGCCCGTATAGAGAATTGAAATACAAAACATGTACTACATGGTTGCTGACACACACACACTTTGTAAATTGTATGGCCAGGTTGAAAACCTATGGGTGTAACAAGAATGTTTGACTCGGTTGCTCATCGATGGATGGTGGTGTAACAGGTGTAAATATGTGGTATGGAGAATTATGTTCAATCTTCTCTACAAGACCCTAGCTTGCAAACTCAAAGAACTTGTTGGGTACCAAAGTCCTCCTAACATCTTAGCTTGACCTTTTGTAGTATTGTGCCTATACTGGACATGCGTAGTGTTTAGTAGGTAGTACTTGCATTGCTTAGCAATCAGATGAAGCAAGATTTAACCTCATCCAAAGATACAAAACAATGCAGGTGTATGGATACCCACACAAGAAATACAATCCTACATAACATTTAACTATAGTAAAGTCAAAGAGTGTGTGCTAAGATAAGTGATGGGCTAACCACTCTTTACATACGAATATGAGATTGCTTATAAAATTAAAAATTGACCTCAAATAGAAATCTTATTTTATACACATAATCATAGGAACCTCCTATTTAAAGATAATTACGTGGTAGATAATGACCAAGTGGCAAATATGGCCGTATAATACAGTTGTTAAACGCTTCTGAAAAAGATGTTACGAGATATATACTCTACCAGTACATTATAAGTCCATGAAATGGGAATTTGGTACTTATTTTTTAACGGTTTGCTGCAGTACACAGTGCAGAACATACATGTGGAGGGAGGATATCTTCCTTGCTTCCGTGCTAAGGTTTCCGCGGCGTCTTACTTTTGCCCTTGCACCAAACATGGAAGGGGAAAGTGCGCTACCGACCGTTAAGACATCGGCATATTCTGTGACCCCGCCATGCATTGCACGGACGCCGCACGGCTTTTGTTTGGGCTGAACAGGTGCAACCCGGGCGTGCTGCTCACGTAAAAGGCTTTCCTTCCCCTCGTTTATTCGTGACAGATTCTGGGCCGAAACTTTTAGACAAACTGCCCGTCGGACAGGTCGGGCCGAGCCTTATATTGCATGCCTAAATTTCAGCAAGACATCTTAAGAATGGACTGGGCTACAACAGAAATAGGGCAGGGTAAATGAAGAACAGCCCGAGTAAGCCAAAAAACTAAGTGTGGCCCAAATGGTGCTTCTCCTCCCCGTAACACCCGCGTTTTTAACCATAAATAAATCACCCGAAAAGCATGCGTATTTTCAAAACCGACCCGCCGAGCTCAATTATCAATCAAACCCTAGCCACCGTTCTCTCTCTCTCTCTCTCTCTCTCTCTCTCTCTCTCCCGACGCGCGTGCCGCAATCCCCGCCGCCGCACCGCACCCCGCCGCACCCCCCGCGCGCCTTCCCAACGCCGCGGTCGGCCACCGGCCGGGAATCCCGCGCACGCCGCGGTCCCGCCGGCCGGTCCGCCTCGCCGTCGCCACCGTCCCGAAAATCACGCCGACGCCCGGAAAGACGGAGGAACCCCACAAAACCCTCCCCTAATTTCCCTACCAATTTTTCCTAATTTCCTAAACCTTTCCCAATTTCCTCCCTATCTTTTCCCCATTTTTCTTTCCTTTTCTCCCTTTTTCTTTCTTTTCCTCCTTTTTCTTCCCTTTTTCCTTTTTCTCTTTTCTTTTTCCCTTCCTTTCCTTCTTCTCTCTTCCCTTTCTCCCTTCTCCTTCCCCCTCCCGCGCGGCCGCCGCCCCGGCCCCCCGACCACCGCCCGGCACACGTTGACCCCGTGCCCGCCTCCTTCACGGCGCCGACCACGCCACCCACACGGGCACGCCACCGCCTCCCCTCCCTCTCTTCACCGCTCGCACCGCCGGTCGCCGAGCCGTCGCGTCCGGCGGCCGGCTCGCCGCCGCGCCGGCCCTCGCCACCCCCGCCGACGGGTCCCGTCCGATTCCCCCCCCCCCCCCGCATTGACTAGCCGTCGTAGCATCCCATCCGCCCGGACGAGACGAGACCCTGCCGGGACGCCACTACCCGGGTCGCCGCACCGTGGTGTCGCCACCGCCGGCCGCCCGTCGGTCCCGCCGCCTACCACCACCACGCCCCACGCCCGAAAAGACCCAATCGCCGCTCCACGACCTCCGTCCCCGCCCGTGCCGTCCCGTCGACCGGCGACCGGCCCTCGCCGGCCGGACTTCGAGAAGGAGCCCGAGCCGCCGGCGACCCCCCCTCCCTTCACCGGAAAAATCTAGCCCCGAACCGCCTTGCTCGGCCTATAAAAGGGTGGCACCCCTCCTCGCCGCTCCCCACCCCAGCCGCAGGCTTCCAGGAGCATTCAATTGCGCCGCCCCGCCACCATTCGCGCCGCCGCCCTCAACCTTTCCCCGCCGGCCGCCCCTTGCCGCGAAGGGACCCCCTCGAGCAACCCCTGACCGAGGTAAGCATGGGAATAGCAAGCCCTAGCCTCCCTCTTTCCTTTCCCCCTACCCCCCGGCCGCCACCGACCCGGGAGCTTGCCGCCCCGCCGCCGGACCGAGGCCGGCGCGGCCGCGTTCTCCCCCCCCCCCCCCCGTTCGTCTAATTCGAAGGGGGGAAAGAGAAAGGGGAAGGGGATGGCATTTTGCCAAGGACCCCCCCCCCCCCCCGTTTCCCCCTTATCACTCCAAAACCGAGCCCTCCTCTCTTTTTCCCCTTTATTCTTCCAACTAAGTCCCTAGGTTAATAGATAATCAAGGATAAACACTGTTATACCCTAAAATAAATTACAAAATGACCCTAACTTAGTTTATATTAGCATAAACACCCTTCTTACCATTTGTAGGGATTGCTAATAGGCCCTAACTCCTATACCACCCCTGTGACCTAACATTCACGATTAAACCCAGACCTCACCCCGCTGAACCGCCACCCCCCTAGAGCTTATATATACCCCTCTCCACTCACCTCCCCTCCCCGAGCTCGACCGGAACCGTGAGTGCTAATATTGCTTGCTTGTGTGTGTGTATGCCTTAGCCGACGGAGTAGACGGAGTAAGGTACCCCGAGCCTGAGGTCGGAGCCGACTACTGCGAGCAGGAGCCCGAGGTCCCGGACACCGAGCCGGCACTCCCCGAAGACTTCGAAGACGGCAAGTTCAACCTCCCCCTATTGATGCATGCTTCGGTCCTAGTTTTAAAAATATATCCTACACCCGTTTTATAAATTGCATATTGTTTTACTTCAAAACATGGTAGGATAGCCACCCTTGATTGCTATGATTGAACCTTGTTTTGGCCTAAATGAGTGCTTTAAAAATATGTGTGTGTGCTCTCAAAATGTGTGAGTGCTTTAAAAACAAAAGGGGATATGTTTGGAAAATGAGTAAAGAACTGGGTAGATGGGATGGACGTGTGTGTCAGGAGTATGGGTGAGCTCGTACCTGTGTGGTTGAGCGTGTTGGGAGTTGTCCATCTTGTCGGTTAAGGACCGGGTTGCGTGACATCTCACCTGACCCAAATCATCGTACAACCACTCGACCGTTGTATGTGGCAACGGCTTAGCATAAACCCCACTAGTTAATCTACTTGCCATCTGGTGTGCGGGTGAGCGAGCGGGAGACCAAGGAGTCGGGGTACGCTCTGTGTGAGGTACGCCCCGGTTATGTGGGATAACCCCTTGGGTGCTTTCGTGGTGGCTCGTAGTGTTAGCTAAGGTGGGTAATGGCTTTGATAGGATCCGTACCGCACCGAGGTGTCCGTGTGACGCGTACCCTACTTGTGGGTAAAGATGTACAACCTCTGCAGTGTCAAACCTATTCGAATAGCCGTGTCCACGGTATTGGACGAGTCACGGTGTGGTCACAAAAACTAGTGTTTGGGATGGGATGTTTTCTCGGTGTGAGTTGTTTTCCGGTGGTGTGCGTGTGTGGTCGTGTGCCCGGGCTACGACGGACGGGAAGTCCGTAGATCCACAGTGGTTTTCCTAAAACGAGTGAGTTACTTGGGTTATGAAAATGATTTGCGAAAACCTTTTTGAGATGAACCCCCGCATGTGTAAGTTTGCAAAATGAACCTTAACTCCGATCCTTGTTATACCTTATGCATGATACTACTCATAAGCCCCTCCGTGGGTGGGGTTGGATTTGCCTGAGTACGTATGTACTCACTCTTGTTTACTAACTATGTTACGAGAGGAGGATCCCGATTACATCCCGAGAAGACGTTGAGTAGGTCATTGCCCTACACCCAACCGTGCTCGTGTGCCGGGGCCCTACCTAAAGCTTCCATGGTGTGGTACTCGAGGAGGCTATGGAAGCCTTTGCTATCGTAGTGTGGTCGCTAGCGTTTGTGTTGTTCATTGTAGCGTTGGCATTACCGTGCCATTTTTGTAACCGTAATGTAAAAGACCGATTCCACCGTTGTAATAAATGTGCTACCAGCCTCCTGGGACTGGTATTTGTGTCACATTTGGTCACCTCTGATGAGGGGACGCTTCAGGTGGTATCAGAGCGTAGGTTGGCCGTAGGACATGACCTCTAGGATACGAGACCTCCTCTGGCCCTCTCTAACCTTTCCTTTGCTAAGCTCATCTTTTCCCAAATTCTTACCTTGATTCTTGCCCATTTCCTGATGCCTAACCCCGAGTGGAACGGTGGAATTTGCCCCGTCCGGCTGGCCTCCCCCTAACCTCGTTGCTACTCGGCCCTAGAACGCGCCGGAGTAAGGGACCCGCCGCAGTTCGTCTACCGGAGTACGAACGCTTCGGCACCCTTCGGTGTAAGCCGCCGATCTTTGTGGGAAGAAGCACGCTTTACCCCGACATTGAGCCATGGTTCGTCAACGCCACCGGTTTTCGCTTTGCCGACACCTACCCCAAGGCGCTCGGAAGGCCTCCGCGACAGCCTACGAGTGGTTTATAGACAAGCACCTCCGAAGGACTCCAATGGGATTCTTTCCACCCTCCGAGGAAGAGGACGCTCGTGGATTGATCGCATGAGAGGTTTGGAACGAGAGGAAGAAGACTTAGAAGAGGCAGTCTCCCACCTATCCATATACCTCAGAGGCCTAGACCACCTTTATCAGGAGCAAGCCCAACGGTGAACCGAAGCGGATCGACGGGCGGAAAGAGCAGAACAGAGGGTAGAACTAGAAAGGGTGAAGACAACCATAGCAGAAGTTGAATTACACAACACCAAGCAAGAATACCTCAGGGAAAGAGAGCGCACGCTGTTGGCCCATAAAGCCCTATGGGATGAACTGAAGGAGCGTAGAAGCAGAGATGAAGGAGCCAGAGCAGAAGAGAATGAACCCGAAGAAACCCACTGGGACAAAGGAACTCAGACTGAGGATGAGATACTGGAGCAAGATCTTCCACTGAAGAAGCGTCGTATCCAGTTAGAGGAAGAGTCACCATGAGGATAAGACTAGAGTGTGTTAGGATAGAAGTTGAGTCCTAGTAATAATAAGTGTACCCCGAAGGATGTACCCCAACCTTCCTACTAAATAAAGTTATCCATCTTTTGTACCCCACCACAACCTCGTTCAACCCTATCTTTGTTTTCGGATGGCGGAAGATGGATGGACCCAAGGCGTGTGCCGGGAGGAGCCCGGTTTTGCTCGCTCGCTCATCCACTCCCGGGAGCGCCTCGCTATCACCGAGCGCCCTAGGTACTACGGCAGAGAGTACGAGCAACCCGCACTCTCCGCCGTAGAGTGGTCCTCTCCGTCGCTAGAAGCAACCGCCACAACAACATCGAGCCGTGGCGCGTGACCGCCACGGGGTTCCGACACCGGGATACCTATCCCTTGGCCCTCGAAAAGCCCTCCGCTACCCGTGTCGAATCTACGAAGAGCACCTCGTCCCCACACCGATGAGGTACTTCCCTCTCGCCATCGGGACCCCGGTTGGCAGGTGCCCGCATGAGGAACTTGGAGCGACGCCGCCACCAAGAAGACCTGCTATACCACGTAGTCGCCTACCTTGTCTCCCCGGACAAGCTCTTTGATGACCAAGCCGGACACTTGAGGGAACAGATCGGCGGCCGAGCAAGCGAAGTCATAGTGCGGATGCACCAAGTCCGAGTGGCTCAAGCTGAAGCGAGGACCGCCGCGGCCATAAGCAGTGAAGCCGTTGCCCAGGAAAGCCTCAGAAGGATCCAGGACCAACGCATGCAAGAATGGACCCATGGCGGAACGCCCGTTCCAGCCATTGGAGAACCTCAAGTCCTGCTGGGAACACCCCTAGTAGGATGGGGAGGAGCCATAGAAGTCCCACCAGCACCACCAGCAGCCACCGAACCCCCAACGGCCTACCACCGAAGCCGCAAAGCACCCCCAGGGAAAACGGAGACCCCGAAGGCGGAAACGATGACGAGCTGCTCATTCCGCCGGAAGAACACTCGACCCCGGAAGACACGCTCCCCTCGCGAGTAGTGTGCCCCAAGACCCGGGGAATGAAGCCGTACGGTCCAAGTCGCGCCTTAGCCTTTAGTCGTGTAGTATGTCCGCGTAGTCGGGATGTATCCTCCTCGCCGGTTTGTAATAAAAACTTGTTGTGCTTGCTTGTTTGCCGTATGCTTGTTGTGTGCTTACCGGCGAATAAACCCCGCCTTTTCAAAAGAAACCCGTTATAATCCACTTAAACATCACATAAAACTAGATCTCTTAGAAACCCGCTTCTTTACGGATGGTTTCCGGCGCCTCGTCGGACCCACCGGTCGGATGCCGAGGGATCGCAAGCCGATCGGAGGGAGCGTCTCCCCCGAACAGGAAGTTAACCAAAATGAAGATGGAGGAGAGAACGTGGTCCCGCCACCACCACCCCCTCCTATTGACTTGGCCCAAGTCTTAGCCAACCAGATCGTCCCGATGGAGGCTATCTTCAATGCCATCAACCGCCCAAGACCCCGTGCCATGAGCATGAATGAGAAGCTGATCGAGTTCCTCAGGACTAAGCCGCCCACCTTCAGCGGGTCGGTGAATCCTCTGGATGCTGACGATTGGCTGAGAGCCATCCTGAGGGAACTAGAGCCCCTCCACTGCGAGGACCATGACAAGGTTCTCCTGGCAGCTCACCAGCTCACCGGGACAGCCCTAGCCTCGGTGGGGAGAATTACCGCGCCGCGCCCAAGGATCCCTCCGCCATCACGTGGGATGAATTCGTGGAGGAGTTCCGCCGCTACCACATCCCGAGGCCACACCGAAGCGGAAGGCGGACGAGTTCCGCGAACTCCGCCAAGGCAACATGTCCGTGGAGGAATACACGTACCGCTCATAGAGCCGGCACGCTATGCCCCCGAGGAGGTGGATAAAGACTCCAAAAAGCAAGAGATGTTCAAGAAGGGGCTGACTCCGAACCGAGGACCCTGCTGACTCCTCAAATTTACCCGGACTTTAACACCCTTATGAACATGGCAATCCTCACGGAAAGAGCAAAGGCCGAAGAAAAGAAGGAGAACAAGCGCAAATTCATGGAGCACAAGGCCAAGCAAGAAGAGCGGTCCCGCAGGCCGAGAAACTTTGGACACCCCATGTCTAGGTTTCAAGCTCCGATGCAAGATAGAACCCAAACCCAAGCCACAAGCTCACAAGCCCCCCGCAGCCCGCGTTCAAGCCCTCCTACAACCGGAATACCATGAAGCCCCCACGAATAACACCACCGCATCACCACCAACAACAACAACAACAACTCCCGAGTGTGTTTCAACCGCCGGAAACCGGCACTTCATCGCCAATCGCCCCTATGCTAAAAAGCCGCCCACCACCACTTACTCCAACTCGGTGAACGGGCCAAGGCCACCGGCGTCGGAGCCAACCGCATGCCGGTGCGCAGCAACAACAACTTCGGCAACAACACCAACAACCACAGCGATGAGGCGGCCCCCGCGAGCCGTATGGACGCGCTCGGGTGAATCACATCAATGCGCAGGAGGCACAAGAAGCACAAGGAGTAGTACTCGGTGAGTTCCCGGTCGCCTCGCTTTGGCTACCATACTGTTCGATTCGGGAGCATCACACTCATTCATATCCTCAAGCTTTGTGGAAAAGCATAGCATACCCACAGTACTACTAAAAGCACCCCTAATAACTCGAACGCCCGGAGGTGACATTAACTGTCAACTGGGATGCCCCCGGGTAAGGATTATCTTAAGTGGGGTAGAGTTCCTAGCAGACCTAGTAGTACTGAAATCTAAGGGGATAGATGTGATCCTTGGTATGGACTGGTTAAGCCAACACCATGGCCTCATAAGCTGCGCCGATAAAGTAGTGCACCTGACCAACCCAGACGGGATACAAGTGACCTGCCACACCCGGGGACACAGGCCGGATATAATGGTTTTCAACATAGAAGCCAAGTCCATAGAAGATGTCCCGAGTAGTACGAGAATACCCGCATGTGTTCCCCGAAGAACTCCCCGGAATGCCACCGAACGGGGATATAGAGTTCGTAATCGACCTTATCCCTGGAACCTCTCCCATAGCCAAGAGACCCTATAGAATGGCAGCCCCTGAGTTGGCAGAATTGAAGAAGCAGCTAGCAGAGCTCCAGCGAAGTGGGTTCATCAGACCAAGCTCATCACCATGGGGAGCCCCAGTGCTTTTCGTGGAAAAGAAGGATAAGAGCATGAGGATGTGTGTGGACTATCGCTCGCTGAACGAGGTCACTATTAAGAACAAGTACCCTCTTCCCAGAATAGATGACCTGTTTGACCAACTGAAGGGAGCCAAGTATTTCTCGAAGGTGGATCTAAGATCGTGGTACCACCACCAAGATCGGGGAAAGTGACATCCCCAAGATCGCCTTTGTCACTCGCTACGGCAATATGAGTTCACGGTGATGTCCTTTGGACTAACCAATGCCCCACCGTACTTCATGAACCTCATGAATAAGGTGTTCATGGAGGAATTGGACAAGTTTGTCGTGGTCTTCATTGACGACATACTTGTTTACTCCAAGAGTGTGGAGGAGCATGAACAACATCTTCGAGTGGTACCGGGAAAATTGAGGGCACACAAGCTATACGCCAAGTTCGCAAGTGTGAATTTTGGCTAGAGAAGATATCCTTCCTTGGGCACATATTGACTGCAGAAGGAGTAGTCGAGACCCCGGGAAAGTTGAGACAGTCTCCAACCGGCAACGAACCAACCAACGTGAGTGAGATCGGGAGTTTCCTAGGTTTAGCCGGTACTACCGGAGGTTTATCGAGGGATTCTCCAAGATCGCCCGGCCCATGACAGAGCTGCTCAAGAAAGAGAAGAAGTTTAACTGGACCGAGGCCCGTGAGAGAAGCTTCCAAGAGTTGAAGAAGAGATTGACCACGGCCCCCGCGGCCGACCCCCGCGACATTCAACGGGACTTTGTCGTATATTGCGACGCCTCCCGACAAGGGTTGGGATGTGTTCTCATGCAAGATGGAAAGGTAGTGGCATATGCCTCCCGTCAGCTTAAACCCCATGAGCAGAACTATCCCACCCATGATCTGGAGTTTGCAGCCGTAGTGCATGCCCTGAAGATCTGGAGACACTATCTGATCGGGAACAAGTGTGAAATCTACACAGACCACAAGAGTCTAAAGTATATCTTTACCCAGCCCGACCTAAACCTAAGGCAGAGAAGATGGCTAGAGCTAGTCAAGGACTATAATCTAGAGATTCACTACCACCCGGGGAAGGCCAATGTGGTAGCAGATGCTCTAAGCCGGAAAACCTATGAGAAGGCGGCACCCAAGAGTGCCCAGTTGCAAGAGGAGATGGCCCGACTCAACGTACACATCGTCCCCCAAGGCTACGTCCGCCAGCTGAGTGTTCAGCCTACCCTAGAAGAGAAGATCCGGAAGGCCCAAGAAGCCGACGAGGATCCGATGAGGATCCGCAAGCATACCGGGAGAACAAGGCCCCCGACTTCGTGGTAGATGACCAAGGCACCCTATGGTACAAGAACAGGATATGCGTGCCCGAAGGTGGAGATTTCCGACGACCATCATGGATGAGGCACACAACTCGAAGCATACTCCATACACCCGGGATCCACCAAGATGTACATGGACTTAAAGCGAAGTACCGGTGGAATGGGATGAAGGCGGACATTGCACGCTTCGTCGCCCACCGTGACACTTGTCGCAGGATCAAAGCCGAACATCGAAGCCCGCAGATCGTTGCAACCTCTACCAATCCCGCATGGAAGTGGGACGAGATAGGAATGGATTTCATAGTAGGGTTGCCAAGGACTCGAAAGGACATGACTCCATATGGGTGATCGTGGATCGACTCACTAAGGTCGCTCACTTTCTACCCGTACGGACCACTTATGGTGGAGAGAAATTGGCAAAACTCTACATAGAAAATATAGTGAAGCCGCACGGAGTGCCTAGCGAATAGTCTCGGACGAGGGACCCAATTCACCTCTAGGTTCCGGAAAAGCCTCGCACAAAGCCATGGGCACCAAGCTAGACTTCGGCTCGAAGATACCACCCACGTACGTACGGACGTACCGAAAGGGTGAATCAAATTTTGGAAGATATGTTGAGAGCATGCGTCCTTACCTACGGTAAGGATTGGGAGCAGAGCCCTCGCCATATGCAGAATTTTCCTACAACAATGGCTACCAAGCAAGTCTGGGAATGTCGCCATTCGAAGCACTATACGGGAGAAAATGCGAACACCCGTGATGTGGTCGAAGTAGGAGAGCGTGCCCTAGTTGGGCCCGCACTCATAAAGGAAGCCGAGGAGCGCGTAGGCCGATATTCGAGAAAAGTTGAAAGCCGCCCGGGCCCCGACAGAAGAGCTACGCAGACAAGAAAAGGCGTGAAGCGAGCTTCAACCCAGAGACTTCGTCTACCTCAAGGTTTCACCCATCCGGGGAACTCGGAGGTTTCAAGTACACGGAAGTTGACCCCTCGGTACATCGGCCCGTATAAAGTGCTCAAGAGAGTCGGAGCGATAGCATATCGGGCGGAGCTACCCGAGGAAATGTCGGACATACACCCGTATTCCACATCTCCCGCCTACGTCGGTGTTTGAAGGTTCTGGAAGAAAGGCGGGTACCGGTGGAGACCATCGACCTACGGCCCGGACCTCGGTACCAAGAGATGCCCGTCAAGATCTTAGACACCGTGGTCAAGCGGACAAGAACATCGAAGTACGGGTGTGCGAGTCCAATGGAGTAGACACGGGGTGGAAGAAGCTACATGGGAACGAGAGGATGCGCCGAGGAAGGAATTCCCCCACCTATTCGAGACTTAGCCGAATCTCGAGGACGAGATTCATTTTAAGTGGGGTAGGTTTGTAACGCCCGCGTTTTTAACCATAAATAAATCACCCGAAAAGCATGCGTATTTTCAAAACCGACCCGCCGAGCTCAATTATCAATCAAACCCTAGCCACTCGTTTTCTCTCTCTCTCTCTCTCTCTCTCTCTCTCTCTCTCTCTCTCTCTCTCTCTCTCTCTCTCTCTCTCTCTCTCTCTCTCTCTCTCTCTCCCCGACGCGCGTGCCGCAATCCCCCGCCGGCACCGCACCCCCGCCGCACCCCCCCGCGCGCCTTCCCAACGCCGCGGTCGGCCACCCGCCCGGAATCCCGCGCACGCCGCGGTCCCGCCGGCCGGTCCGCCTCGCCGTCGCCACCGTCCCGAAAATCACGCCGACGCCCGAAAGACGGAAGAACCCCACAAAACCCTCCCCCTAATTTCCCCTACCAATTTTTCCTAATTTCCTAAACCTTTCCCAATTTCCTCCCTATCTTTTCCCCATTTTTCTTTCCTTTTCTCCCTTTTTCTTTCTTTTCCTCCTTTTTCTTCCCTTTTTCCTTTTTCTCTTTTCTTTTTCCCTTCCTTTCCTTCTTCTCTCTTCCCTTTCTCCCTTCTCCTTCCCCCTCCCGCGCGGCCAGCGCCCCAGCGCCCCCGACCACCGCCTGGCACACGTTGACCCCGGGCCCGCCTCCTTCACGCGCGCCGACCACGCCACCCACACGGGCACGCCACCGCCTCCCCTCCCTCTCTTCACCGCTCCGCACCGGCCGGTCGCCGAGCCGTCGCGTCCGGCCGGCCGCCCGCCGCCGCGCCGGCCCGCCACCCCCGCCGACGGGTCCCGTCCGATTCCCCCCCCGCATTGACTAGCCGTCGTAGCATCCCATCCGCCCGGACGAGACGAGACCCCGCCGGACGCCACACCCGGGTCGCCGCACCGTGGTGTCGCCACCGCCGCCGCCGCCCGTCGGTCCCGCCGCCTACCACCACCACGCCCCCACGCCCGAAAAGACCCAATCCGCCGCTCCACGACCTCCGTCCCCGCCCGTGCCGTCCCGTCGACCGGCGACCGGGCCCTGCCGGCCGGACTTCGAGAAGGAGCCCGAGCCGCCGGCGACCCCCCCTCCCTTCACCGAAAAAAATCTAGCCCCGAACCGCCTTGCTCGGCCTATAAAAGGGTGGCACCCCTCCTCGCCGCTCCCCACCCCAGCCGCAGGCTTCCAGGAGCATTCAATTGCGCCGCCCCCGCCACCATTCGCGCCGCCGCCCTCAACCTTTCCCCGCCGGCCGCCCCTTGCCGCGAAGGGACCCCCTCGAGCAACCCCCCGACCGAGGTAAGCATGGGAATAGCAAGCCCTAGCCTCCCTCTTTCCTTTCCCCCTACCCCCCGGCCGCCACCGACCCGGAGCTCGCCGCCCCGCCGCCGGACCGAGGCCGGCGCGGCCGCGTTCTCCCCCCCTGTTCTGTCTAATTCGAAGGGGGGAAAGAGAAAGGGGAAGGGGATGGCATTTTGCCAAGGACCCCCCCTGTTTCCCCTTATCACTCCAAAAACCGAGCCCTCCTCTCTTTTTCCCCTTTATTCTTCCAACTAAGTCCCTAGGTTAATAGATAATCAAGGATA
This sequence comes from Cenchrus americanus, assembly GCA_947561735.1. NCBI lineage: Eukaryota > Viridiplantae > Streptophyta > Magnoliopsida > Poales > Poaceae > Cenchrus > Cenchrus americanus. Next base: position 250,249,293 of record OX387239.1, on the reverse strand, counting down.
AACACTGTTATACCCTAAAATAAATTACAAAATGACCCTAACTTAGTTTATATTAGCATAAACACCCTTCTTACCATTTGTAGGGATTGCTAATAGGCCCTAACTCCTATACCACCCCTGTGACCTAACATTCACGATTAAACCCGCACCTCACCCCGCCGAACCACCACCCCCCCCTAGAGCTTATATATACCCCTTCTCCGCTCACCCTTCCCTCCCCGAGCTCGGCGAACCGTGAGTGCTAATATTGCTTGCTTGTGTGTGTGTATGCCTTAGCCGACGGAGTAGACGGAGTAAGGTACCCCGAGCCGAGGTCGGAGCCGACTACCGCGAGCAGGAGCCCGAGGTCCCGACGCCGAGCCGCACTCCCCGAAGACTACGAAGACGGCAAGTTCAACCTCCCCCTTTGATGCATGCTTCTGTCCTAGTTTCAAAAATATATCCTATACCCGTTTTATAAATTGCATATTGTTTTACTGCAAAACATGGTAGGATAGCCACCCTTGATTGCTATGATTGAACCTTGTTTTGGCCTAAATGAGTGCTTTAAAAATATGAGTGTGTGCTTTCAAAATGTGTGAGTGCTTTAAAAACAAAAGGGGATATGTTCGGAAAATGAGTGAAGGACTGGGTAGACGGGATGGACGTGTGTGTCAGGAGTATGGGTGAGCTCGTACCTGTGTGGTTGAGCGTGTTGGGAGTTGTCCATCTTGTCGGTTAAGGACCGGGTTGCGTGACATCTCACCTGACCCAAATCATCGTACAACCACTCGACCGTTGTATGTGGCAACGGCTTAGCATAAACCCCACTAGTTAATCTACTTGCCATCTGGTGTGCGGGTGAGCAGCGGGAGACCAAGGAGTCGGGGTACGCTCTCGTGTGAGGTACGCCCCGGTTATGTGGGATAACCCCTTGGGTGCTTTCGTGGTGGCTCGTAGTGTTAGCTAAGGTGGGTAATGGCTTTGATAGGATCCGTACCGGCACCGAGGTGTCCGTGTGACGCGTACCCTACTTGTGGGTAAAGATGTACAACCTCTCGCAGAGTGTCAAACCTATTCGAATAGCCGTGTCCACGCGTATTGGACGAGTCACGGTGTGGTCACAAAAACTAGTGTTTGGGATGGGATGTTTTCTCGGTGTGAGTTGTTTTCTCGGTGGTGTGCGTGTGTGGTCGTGTGTGCCGGTCTACGACGGACGGGAAGTCCCAGAGATCCACGATGGTTTTCCTAAAACGAGTGAGTTACTTGGGTTATGAAAATGATTTGCGAAAACCTTTTTGAGATGAACCCCCGCATGTGTAAGTTTGCAAAATGAACCTTAACCCGATCCTTGTTATACCTTATGCATGATACTACTCATAAGCCCCTCCGTGGGTGGGGTTGGATTTGCCGAGTACGTATGTACTCACTCTTGTTTACTAACTATGTTACGAGGAGGATCCCGATTACATCCCGAAAGACGTTGAGTAGGTCATTGCCCTACACCCAACCGTGCCTCGTGTGCCGTGGCCCTACCTAAAGCTTCCATGGTGTGGTACTCGAGGAGGCTATGGAAGCCTTTGCTATCGTAGTGTGGTCGCTAGCGTTTGTGTTGTTCATTGTAGCGTTGGCATTACCGTGCCCTTTTTGTAACCGTAATGTAAAAGACTGATTCCACCTGTTGTAATAAATGTGCTACCAGCCTCCGGGACCGGGTATTTGTGTCACATTTGGTCACCTCTCGATGAGGGGACGCTTCACTCCCCCTCTTCTTTTTATTTCGAGGGCAATGGTGCTTCACTGCTTCTCCTCTAGGACCAAATATAAAAAAGGGAAAGGGAAAACGATGCCGACTCTTCTCTTTCTCTGTTCATAAATAATAGAAACAAGGATGTACAATATAAAAGCTCTGCATTTTTTTTTGCGGGACTAAAAGCTCTGTATTTGTTTATATATATATATATATATATATATATATATATATATATATATATATATATATATATATATATATATATATATATATGACTCCGCTATTTGGTAGCCAGGGTACTGAATAATATTCAACACCCGAGTAGCCCACCAGTGTGGCTAGCCACGCCCTCCCCCGGTGGACCGTTTTGCGACCCCTTTTTCCCGTCCACAGTTACGCAATGGCTCGCCTGACTCCAGTTCGCTAATTTTTTTACGTCTCCACGTTTGCTGCGCTGGATATTTGTTCCGTTTTTTTCCTCCACGTGCACTGCGCAGCTGGATATATTTCTTTACGTGAGGGTTGTCGCTGGGTTGGGGCTGAGGACATGCTAATCTGTTTGTTTATTCCGAATCTTTAGCATTGCGTTAGCTACATTGCAGATCAACAAAAGTGCAAGACACATAGTAAGGTCCCGCTAATTGATCCCTATTGACTTTCTTCTTATTTATTTATATTGATCAAGGTATTGATAGGTACAATCATCCTGAAACAAGACGAGCACATCCAAAATCTACTCAAGAAACATGCAAAGAAGAGGGATTGAATTCTTTGCTTCCCGGTATACAAAGGTGCATTTCATGTTAAAAAAAATACGTTTCAACCCAGAGATACAAAGGTTGCTTACAAAAATTGTTGTCTCAAAGCAAGAACACTACATCTAACTGGATTAATCACAACTTGTGTATCATCCACCCACACTTCTTGCGGCTAGCCTTCACTTCCTCCGGATCGCCACCGTTGTTAAGAAACATTGATCGAATGAGGCTATTATAAAAGAAATGAACCAAATAAATCTACCTAGCCATAAGCATTCTAGAAAAAATAAGGTATATTGATCATGCAAACTAGTATCATGAATCAATCCAAAAACACATAATATTTTAGTAACATAGTATCAAGGGCAGTCATGGGACCTGATACTAACTATGTTATCACGACATCCTGTTACGGAATGTGAAAAATAAGAACAGGGATACAAAAGTAAGAACACAGAATAATAGGCGCATGCATTTGGAGAAGGTCTCGTGCCATGGGGGATTATATTGAGTAGATATATAGTAAATCAGAGGACGACTGGTAACACCCTTGACACCGGGAAGGTGAGTCAGGCAGACGGTAGCAAGATAGGAACTGAGCGTCTGCAAGAGCCAAAGAGCCAGTAGGCTAATTGTTGACCTTCAGTCTCTGCTTTTCAAGCCTGCGACGAACCATATAACTATAGTAAAATAAGACCAAATGGGAGGTGTATGAAATTAATTAATTATACATGCCCACACTAATTCCAAAAAGAATATCTGAAAGTACCCAAAGCAGAATGAGACCACGGAGGTGTGAGAGGTTAGCAAGCAAGGCGAAAGGTCGTGACACCGATGAGTGCTATAACAGATAAATTTTGTTAGTGATTTTAGGATAAGCTTTGTATGAGCAGCTCCAAGAGTCCAAAAAAGAAACAAAAAGTCCAACTAATATTTGTAGACTTGCCAAAGAAAATTAGGAGTACGAAAACAAACTCTTCTTCCAACGGTGACTCGATAATAGTTCTAAGAAATGTTTAATTATAGCCACAATAACACCGTGTCCAAATAGCGTTGTTTCGTTTATTCATGCGAAATATAGCACATTATCCCAAAGAACATCTGAAAGTACCCAAAGCCGAAGGATGACATTCATCGGTTTTACATAAATCACCACAGGTAAAAATATAGGGTACAAAAGTGGGAAAATCCAATCCTTAGATATTTAGTCTCTGATGACAGGAGGTATATATCTAGCATACCTTATGGCTGGCTGTGTTGTTGCAGGATGGAGCAATTTCCGACAACAACTGTTGGCAAGTCTACACTCAATCTCCAAAATGCCCACTGCCCTACTTAATGCTATAGCTCCAGTGCCCAGGACAAAGGCACAACTCCCTGAAACAAGTTTAAGTGATCAATAGCTTGTCAGTAAGAAAATAAAACCACCTTTAGCCAAAAGTAGATGACAAAATTATGCATATACAGAATTCCCTTGCATGCCAATTGGTAGATTGTGTATGTTGACATTGGATTAGGAAAAAACCAAGCGCGGGTGGGCAAATTGTTGACCCTAAATCTCTGCTTATCAAATCTGCTCAACAAAGATATGCAATGATTTTCACTGAACACACTGCCAGCGACAAAGATATTGACATCATGTCCTCCACATTCTGAGTTCAGATTACTACTGTAATTCAGAAAACACTTATTTTGCAACAAAAACGTAAATCTCAATAGCTCTCCTGTTTGTTGAGTCGACTAATAACCAATGTCACCCCCGGTGCAACATTAGAGAAATGAAACCCCCGTAACTGGGTTCAAAGCCAAGGTACAATTCTTTGAGAAGAAATCAGAGGTATGACAATCCCTCGGGTCGATTTTTTTTCAGTATGTTCATACTTCATAAGATATACTACTGTGGTTATCAAGTAAAAAAATTGAGATTTGTTTCTCTTGTAATAATAACTTCACATGTTATGGTTGCAGGCTGCTTGGTAATGTGAAAGATTTTCGAGCTCTGCAAATTGCCAGATATAATACAAGCAGCATATAATGCAATCCATGCTTGAGGTAATCGCCTGCCTTCTAGGCGAGTATATCCATAGCAAGCACTGAACATGCTTCAGCTAATTTATGAGGGGTTGCCGTTGGAGTGCAGATGGAGGAGTCGGGGGTCGACGGCAATGAACCCGGGATGCGGTGGGCGACGGGGAGGAGCTGTTCAAAGACCAGAGCTGGAGGCGGAGGCCGGTGGCGAGAAGCTGCGTTCATCCCCAGATCCGAACAGGGAGGGGCAAGAGACCGAGGGCGACGAACCGCTTGAGCAGGTGGCCGATGGAGTCGATCTGTCGGAGCCGGAGGTGACGGCGACGAAGCGGTTGAACGGGGACCGATGGAGTAGAGCCGGAGGAGGCGGATGCCGATGGGAGCAACGAAGACACTCGTTCCCCCAACTCGAGATGGCGGAGGAGGAAGCGGGCGTGGCGCGGAGACGGCGGCGACAAAGACGACGGGGCATGGAGAGCGGCGGCGGCGGAGGCGGTTGCGAGGAAACGACCGGCGGGCGTGGGGAATGGCGGTGGTATGGGGAACGGACTGGGGGCCTGGGGGAGCGAGCTCGGAATCTCGGATGCGGGGAACTGACGCCAACGGATCGGAGGGTGGGGGTCCGGAATATATATATATATATATATATATATATATATATATATATATATATATATATATATATATATATATATATATATATATATATAAAGAAAGGTGTACTCCGGAGCAATTTGCAAGCCACAAGTGAACAAGAACGGATCAAAACAAGAGATTGCAGGGCATCAGGTCCTTGTTTCGGCTGTCTTTGGACGGGTGATCCGACCTGACCTGTACCTGAAAGGGCTTTCGGTTCAATCATCACGCCGCAGCTCGATCCAACAGAAACAAAACACCAACTTCTTTCGTACCAACAAGACCGGAATGTGCTCCTTACGGTGAGGAACGAGAACGAACACGTCGGCACATCACACATCAACTGCTTGCATAATTGCATTTCAAAAATCCCCGACCGCATAAGATATAGCAGAGCTCAAGGGACATGTAGGGATAGGTTGGTGGCCCCCTGATGCATACTCCTCTGCTCAACAGGTCCAACACGCACAAAATGACAGATTCCAGAAAGCCATTTTCTGTTGGTAGCAGCACTGCAGCAGCATCCACTACCCACTGAAAACCAAGGGGCACGGCTGCACAACACGGAGAGGCCCACCAAGTAGTAGTGAATTAAACAAAAAAACAAACAATGCAATTTGTTAGGAAAGGAAAAACAAAGCAATGCGGCAAAGATCTAGAATTATGCGTCGGAACATGGGCTTTGCTTGGACGGATGATGACCCTTGCCTTTTGTCTCTGCTGCCACGCCAGGGGAATCATTTCGCGGATAATGGATTTGGAGGGGGAACCGGCCGGGGCAAGCCGCAAGCTGCAGGTGCAGCCGTGCCCCCAAAACTAGTACTACTCATTCAGCACTGGATAACACTGGATAACATTGATAATAGTATTCTCGGTAGTGGCGAGTGGCGACCGAAATTATATTCGGGGCAAAGCAACTACTGAAAAGCAAGGGCCAAAGCGTAAAGATATATACTAAATACTTTCAGGGAAATGCTTTACCATATGCTGGAATAAATATTTAGCCGGCATGGAGAGATAAATGTGTCATTTTTTTTGCCCCCGCCGTCCTTCCAAGTACTGGTGGTGGTTTGAGTGGTGACTGATGAGTGAGTTTGTGACACCGGAATTGCTTCAAGCCATCATTGCAGGCATGCGGCCTGATGATGGCACTAGTTAACCCGCACGTTAGATCCTGAGAAGTACTGTACTGTCCCCCCATGAACTAATGACATAGTTTGTTCATGTTTGGTTGTTAACACGCATGCAACTAATTTTACATCACAGAGAGTGGCAATCCAATGTTAACAGAGCTCAAGTTTCTGGCGTGCAAACGTACCACCCGGTAAAAGAGGAGTTTTTTTACGGTACACAATACGACGTAACGGTCGTACAAATCCTATTATCGGTTTTTCTTTATGAGTAAAATAGTAATTTGATAGATATGTATTGTTTGGAAAAAAATCTCCGCTGCCTCTTATACTATCCAAAACATTTCACATATTTAATTTCCTATATTACAACACTATTATTATACATTTTCGATAATACCCTCGTGCTACCCATACGACCTTTGAATACCACCGCGACGACTACAAAAATCAGTTGTATAGAATTAATCTCAACCGTCGGGGTTCTTACATATAGGATTTTTTCTATTACATACGAGTCCTATTGTGTACCGTAAAAAACCTCGGTAAAATGTGCTTAGCATCTGCTTTTCTTTAGAATTATTATGTGCTTAGCATCTGTTGATGATGAAGGGGAGCACAATTTAGATGCGTGCTCCGCGCGTTGTTGCATGCTGGACTGGAGGAGCACTTGGCGGCAGATTCCATTGGACAGGCAGGCAAGCAACCAAGCAAGCAAGCAGACAGCAGGCGGCCTTATTGTGCGAATCGAACGAGAACACGCTGAAAACCGACCGGAACCGCCCCCATCTCCATGTAACGCACCCAACAGACCACCGAACGGGGACACGCCCCCCCTCCCTCCTCTCCTGGAACACATCAACCACCAATCACCCGACGCAAAAATGGCTCGCCAGAGATCTCGAACCCAAGAAAGTCCCGAGAGGACTTCTCGTCTCGCCAAACATTCTTCCGGCAAGAGGCTGCCGCCGCCAACGCCAACCCAAGTGGTGGAGCGGAGCGGAGCTGTTCGTTCGCTAATGGCGAATCATCGGCTGAAAAAATCAATCAAAATCCCTTCGCACGGGGAACAAGGAATCTGTTCCGTCCGTCTCCTTTCCGTCTCTCTCGTCTCGTGTAGCCGTGTATGCGTAGGGCGGAGAAACAGCGGATGGAGACGGACGGGGGGCCCCGGTCGCGGACTCCCACACTCCACGCAAGTTTGTTGTCCGGCGGGCGGGCACGCACGACGGCACGAGCCAGCCGAGCGAGCGAGCGAGCGAGCCGAGCCCGATGGGTCGATCAATCTTTTCCGAGGAACGGAGCGGGACACATCGAGCAAGCAAAAGCTTGCCATTTGTACCACCCGCCACCCGTGTCACGTCAGCCTCGGATTCAATTCGCCGTGCTCTCTCTGGTGGTGAGCCTGCCGTCCGGAAACTGAAGAAACCTCCTCTCTGGCCACGGAGCGTTTTGCACAGTTGCCATTGCATTTGCATGCAACGCGTCTCCAGTGTTGCTACTGTCGATGCCGTGCCACTGTTTCGAATCTGATTCTGGGTTTCCTGACGCGTCGTGTCACTTGCCGCACGGGCACAAGTCACCGGAAAGAAATAAATTCGGAGAGTACACATACAATCTGAAACGAAGCATTTCAGCGTAAAAACTCGAAAGACCTCGGTCGTTTGAGCCGTCGAGAGGAAGAACATCTCGAACTCTGAGGGGTCTGAGCATGCATGCAATTTCAGTCCTTTTCCCATCGTCGCCAGCCAGACCCAAGCAGGATTTTCGACAGCTCCGCTCTGCTGGATCCGCGATCCAACGGCTCCAAAAAAAAAGCCCCGTCGACTCCACCGTTCGCATGTTCCTACGGGCGAAACGACGAAATGCGACAAGAAAAAGAAACTGGAAAGAAGAAGGGCGTCCAGATCTGAAGAGCAGGGGGCTCAAGAGCGCAGAGCGCCCCTTGGCGAGGCTATGAACACGAGATCGACAAGTTCAGCAAGGGAAGCTTCTCCGTTTATGTACTTTGCACAGGGCCTTTCCACCACAACGCCCGCCAATTCCTTATTCGACCACGGCAAGGGCGCCGCCCGCGAAGGCCGCGGCGACGCCGCAGTGCCCGCCGCCGCCTCCCCGGGCGACCACGGCCATGGACTCCTCGCGGTGGAACCGCGTCTGCTTCGCGATGAACGCCTCCACCGTGCGCCGGAACTCGTCCGCGTCGTCCATGCCCCAGCACGCCTGCGCGTCGCGCGCCGTCACGGACGACCGCCGCCGCCGCCCGTTCTCCGACTCCGAGCGCCGCAGCTCGGGCGACACGGCGCGCCGCGCCAGCCGCTGGCCCATCTTCTCCGACCTGCTCCGCCTCGGCGCGCGCGCCAGCTTGCTCACGCGCACCGCCGGCTTGTCCTCGAACGCCGCGGCCGCGGGCGCCGGCTCGGGCGCTGCTGGGGCTGCTGCTACCTCCAACGCCTCCATGGGTGCAGGCGGTGGAGCCGCCGGCGTGGCGAAGGACGCGACTTCTTCCAGCAAGGTGCCAGAAGGCGTCGGAGCTGGCGTGGCGAAGGCAGGGAAGCTGGCGCTGGCGACGGTCGGCGCGGCCTGCGGTTGCGGCGGAGTGGCGGTTGCGCTGCCCGTGCTCGTCTGCTGCTGGTTGTTGGAAGAGGCGGAGAGGTCGCGTCTCGACAGCGCGAAGAGGAGGAGCACGATGGCGTTGCCAAGGACGAAGACGAAGCGGGCGTTGAGGAGGAGCGACCCCGCGAGGCGGAGCACGGCAGCGGCCGCGGACGGCACGCGGGAGGACGTCCAGGAGAGGAAGGCCACGAGCGCGAGGAGCTCCCCCACGCGCAGCATCCGGTAGAGGAGGCGCAGCCGCAGCGCTGCTCCGGCGGCCGCCATGGCTGTCTGGCACCGTGCTCGTAGCTCGCGGCACCGGCCGGCTAGCTACCACGTTGAGTGGTGGCGTTCCGGGGGCTTTGGCTTCTCTTGGGTTTTGGAAGGGGGAAGCTGCCTGGGCCTGGCTGGTGGTGCCCGGGAGAGTGGAGTAGTGGAGAGGGTGTGAGCTGCGAGCTGCTGCAACTTGAAATTCTTTGGCTGGGGTGAGGTGGATGTGGGGTTTATATAGGCCATTTCTGGGGCCTTCATCTGTGGACTTTTTGTGTGTTAATAGTACATTTATCAGACTCTTAGTGCTCCAGATTGCGTTTTCTTTTTTCTTTTGTGTGTTTTGTATGGGCATACAGTGTTTATAATTGTTAGGGGAATTTGATACCTTTTTTTGTAGACTTGGCAATTTGGTACTGTTGATGGATGGATATAAAGCTTATTATTCTTTCGCACATTATTATAGCACCAAAGAATCTTAAATTGCTAGGAGGCGTGATGATTATAGCCTTACGGGACAATAATGATCGGTGGTGGTGTGGATGGATACACGTATGCAACATTCGGAACCACCAAAATTGGTTTCGTGCGGTAGTAGTTACTGGCGTCAAAAAGAAAAACGTGAAAAAATATTATGCTGTTTACCTTTTTGTTAGTTATGATTAAGCTAAGTGACTACGGGCAGTGTTTAGTCGGTGGGTGGGGGACGTCAAGACAAAGACTTGTAAATGCAAACTAGGCCGCCGACCTAGTTGAAAATTTCAGTTACAAAGCAAGGCAACTCAATTTTCCTGTACAATATCGCAATCCATTCGTTTCCACAGCACCATTCGAACCAAAATTCTCTGTCAAATGGGCAGCGAAGGTGTCGGAGCCGGGGACCCCATCAGGGGCCATCACCGTCAGAACGAGACGAAGTATATGTACGTGCACGTAACCACGTCTCACGAAGCACACTGCCCCCGTGTGGCTCGGTGTGCCTGGGCCTGGCAGGGTCGCCACTGGCCTGCCCCTGCCCGGCTCGGAGATTCGTGCGCGGGGGCATCGATGCCCGACCTCGATCAGCCCGAACAACGCCGAGATCGACTCGGATGTCTCTTCCGCGGCGCGCTCCGCTCGCCACTGCGGCGGTCCCAGGCCACTGTGCAAAGCTTGCGCGGCTGGCTCTGCTACAGGCTACTACTACTCCACAGCAGAGGCCGACGATGGGGTCTCGTCTCGGTCTGAGCTCGGCCCGGGCCGCGCGCCTTTTCTACGTTTTCCATGCACGCAGCACGCCCCCCCCCCACTTGGAACGAAGCACTCGCGTCCACATCGCCCCCGTCCCCTTTCCCTTTTCCCCCGTCCCGTTGTTCCGAGCGATGCTTGGAAGGACGCTGCTTGTCACGAACCGGCAGCGGCTGGGGCGCGGTCCGGCGGCCATGAACGCGGACGACGAAGAAGTCTCCTCCGGCGGTCTCAGGTTTGAAAATAAATGCGCCGAATAATGCAGTGACTCCCAATGCTTGAAATCTGAAAAGCTTTTGCCTTCCGACGCCAGAGAGGTCAAAAGGCGGGAGAGATCAGCGAGCGGCACCAGTTGGATTCAAGGACGGGTTTTCAGTGCTACGACGACTGAGCCGTTTCGCCGCCACATTTGCGTTCGTGTTACGTTCCGGCGGGTTTCTGACCAAAGGAAAAGTATCGCAAGAAAGCGGCAGTGTACGGCCGGCCGGGATCAATGGATCATGCTGGCTAGGTTTCGGGCCCCGTCCCGATTAAACTGGAGACACGGCATAATAATGAGCTCGTCCGCGAACATCTTCATGAGGTCACGCACGGCAGGGAGCGAGATAACTCCGCCCGCTTCCGAGCGGCGGGAGCAGGCAATAAACCCGAAACCCTGACGGGGCCAGCGGGACAGGCAGTGGCACGTCGCACAAGCCACAACACAACGGCACGAGGCCCGGCTGATGACCCCGGCCGCAGCCGCGCAGGCACCAGGCACAGGCCAGCTTGCAGGCAAGGCAGGCGCATACGCCCCGCGTGCCATGCTCATGCCGATGACCCTGCCGCTGCTGCTGCTGCGCTCGCTGCAGGCGTCTCGGTGGTGGTGGCCCTCGCGTCGAAGCCGGCGCTCGGCACGAATGTCTCTCACGTGGATCCTGGTTCTCTCTGGCCTCGGCTGCTGGCTGCTGTGATCCAGAGACCACTTTCTCGTACCACCGCCCGTGGACATGTCTGTCCTCGCGTGTACGTGCGAGTGCGGTTTTTCAGGCGCACCGGAAGGCGCGAGTAGTTGGTACTCGTACGTGCAAGGTGCAGCAGCGTCCTGGACTCGTTTAGAACATCGGGATTCGGACGGCGCACCACGCACGCAAAATTCCGGGACTGTTTGGCGTTTCAAATTGCGCCTTGTTTACTTCTTATCAGCCACCAGCTAACATACTTTTCTCTCAGAACAAAACAGCCACCAACAACCAACCACCGATACTTTTCTCTCAGAATAAACCAGCACCAGCCATCAGCCAAACGAACAGACTGTTGGACAGTACGAAACTGATTCTTGTACTAGCTGACATTTGCGTAAAGCACCGGGGTTGGGGATGGGACTGAGAAAGTCCAACACCCTTAAACCACACCAGCCAGGCCGGTCAGATCAGTGTGTCATGAATCGCAGCTCCGTGGAGCCGATGCCACGGCTGATGGCGCAAGGCGGCTGACACGTGCATGCACGCCCGGCCCTTCCCTTCCCTTCACTTCCTCTTTGGAGGCAGCCAGTAGCAGCTATACTTGCCCGGCCCCGCTTTTGGCCGTGCGAGCCGGCCGGAGCCGGACGGCCAGCTGGGCGAGCAGCGCGCCGCGCGCCGGGGAGGGGAGAGGACGGGTCGTGTAACTGGGACAGGACGGGACACGAGCGAGCGCTGTGCGCACGTGTGGGTGCCTTTTGTTGCCCGCTTTCGCTTTGGGTCTTTGGCGCGGCAGCAACTAGCCGACGAGACACGTCGAAACAACCGCAGCCGTTGCCGTCGGCGCCCTAGCCCCAGTCCGGTTACGTGTAAGCAATCGCCCGGACCTTCTCCAATGAACGAAAGCCAAGGTCATCAACCATATTCTTTCGCCTGCCTAGCAAGGTTTTCGTTTTGGTGGTGGCTAATGACTAATGCTGATTTGCTGTGAAAAATGATACTGTTGACTTGTGGTTAGTTGTTGGTGTTGATTTGATGACTCCTGTTCTGTTCGTTTGGCTACTAGCTGATGCTGATCTAACGTGAAAGAAAAATAATGTTGGTAGGTGGTTGGTGTTGATTTGGTGACTCACCGATAATGCGAATTAAACTAGAGTGAGAAAAACAACAATTGAGCCACCACATTGGCAAAAAAGAAGAAGAAGAAGAGCACGGGGGCGGCACCACGCCCAGCACGCAGCACTTCGATCTCGCAGCACATGCGCATCATTAGCGCGTTTGCGAAAAAGAAAAAAAAAACCTGCATGATTCACAGAAAGGGGTTAAAAAGGGTGCTCCTTTCCCCCGTTTCTCCAGCACAAAACAAAAGCGCGAGCATCATGGAAAGAAGATTGGAACGATTTTGATTTCTGCTGCCTAAAGGCTCTCGAGGGAAAAAAAGCAGGTTCTGCTGGTGCTCGATCAGTAGCCGCTAGTTCACGTAGACGTAGCCGCTAGGTGGCTGTAAATTATTCCCCGTGCCGCGGCCACGGCAGAGGGGCAGAGCGGGGGTCGTCTTCGCCTCGCATGTGAGGTGCCGGCGGCTCGCGATCGCGATGAATGGATCGCCGGTGGTCGGATCGCCGAGAAATATGCAAAAGTTACCAGCATGACCTAGCTTTTTGGCGCATCACACTTGTTGTTCACTTCGCACCAAAAGGCCCCGCATATGTTAACAAAAAGAGGAGGGGGTTTGGTTTGGTGGGGGAGACACGGCGGCGTGACCCGCCGTTCGTCGCCGTCGCAGCCCGAGCAAGTTTGGTATCGCTAGGCTAGTACTATTTGGCTATCCTAGCGCGCGCGCGCGCGGGGAGTCGCCGGTGATTGGGTGTGGTGGCGCTATTGCCTTCTTTTTTTGATTGCGGTAGCCATGCGCCGATGCGCGAGCGCGACCGGAGCTCCTGCGTAGATTTGTGGCCTTGACCTTCGCGGCTGCGGAAAGATGGGGTTTGAATAGTGCGGGGGGCAATGATTGACTATTGGTGATGGTGCGGGATTACTGTAATCATGTCGGGCAAACAGGTGATATGGCTACCTAGTACGCCATTGCGTTGCGCACGCCCGCGCGCCTAGGAAACTTTGATTGGTTTTAGGTTTGCTGGTTGGTTGAGATATTAGTTTGCCAATTTGGCACTTGTTTAGAAGGAGAGTAACTGGAGCACTGTGAGGATGCAGTATGGTAAACAAAAAAATGACAGGAACAAAATCTCGGTTAAAAAAAACTGACATGAATACAGTCTTTGCCAGTATTGAATCTGAATAAAATGAAATGGAAAAAAACAAAAAAAAACACGCGCCAGGTAGGGGTCGAACCTACGACCTTCTGCTTAGGAAACAGACGCTCTATCCACTGAGCTACAGGCGCCTGTTGTGTGGGAGGGATAAGTTACCTATTTATAAAACTCTATCCAGCTGGATGCTGGACCGGAAGAATAAATAAATAACACCGATAAGCATGGACGATCCCCCGATTATTCCCGCGAGCAGCCTCACCTCACCATCACGCTGCAGTAGTGTGCTCGCCCGCTTGTGGCACCAAAGCCCACTCGAATTCAACGGAACCACCGTGTTAAGAAACGCATCGAATCCGAACCCGATGCCGCAGCCAAAATAAAGGCATCGCTTCCGTGTTCTCTTATTTGCCCAAACCACAACCACTTGCCGCTGCCCCAACCCAAAGCGGCTTTGCTCATCTTTTCCAAGCGCCAAGCGCCCTCCGAAATTAGAACCCCCCCTCGTGCTTATCCTCCTAGACCCTTTTCGCACCTCGTCGGCTGTCTCGCTCGTCAACAGTCACTGCCGCGACGGAAGCGCACGCGCCCTCGCCCCTCGCTTCGTCTCCATCGGGTTATTCGCGATCCCCGCCCGAGCCAACACAAGCACCCCAGCCGCATGTTCCTCCGGCAATTATCGCCGATCCTTCGGCCACCTAGAATTCAGACTCGCCCCGGCTCCGCGGGCACGATCGGTTTGATTCGAGATGTCCCACCTTTTCGAGTTGGTCATCCCTGGGCTCAACACGTCGGCTACTACCAAGGGCATCCTCCTCCGTGCTCCGTACCAGTGGAGGAGCTACGAGGGACCAGCACCTAACATTCTAGCACCGGAAACAGAAACTCCTCTGCTCCTGAGGTGCTACACATGAAAGCGAACAAATTTTCTTCTACTTTCTTTTCATTTCTAGAAGGTTAGGGAGGTGTGTGTAGTGGTAATAGTAAACTATTGCTAAGTAGATACTAAAGCGGTAGCTTTGCTTTGTCCTTGATCGTTTGATTAGTGATGATCAGTTCCCTTTTCTTTTTCTACCAGTAGTGCAATTTGGAGAAGCTGATCGATCGGGCGGCTCTGACTCCATCATTGCAGAGATTAGAGTAGTGCCACAGTGTGATGCTACGGACCTGATGAGGTGCTTTTGAGACATAGTCATGGCTTATGATTCCGGGTAGGGCCCTGCATTGGTTTGGTGCCTCGGAGTCACAGCCGGATAAAAGCTTTTGTAAACGGCTGTGGATGGAGAGATGAGTAGGACGAGGGGTTAGTTAAAGCGTCTCCCGGAGCCTAAGCTAAGCTCCATCACCAAAGCGGCATCATTGCTACCACTCCATTAGTATCTATCACCGGTGATTTTTTTTTGTTCCTTTCTAACCCCAAGTGCTCCTACCCTAACCCTACCATTTGCTCAAATATAATGCGTGGTTAGTGCTGCTAGCTTCTGCTCTGGGCCTCACCTGCTTCCTGCAAAGATATACACAAAAGAAAGATGTAGCAATCATACCCAAAAGGGGATTTACAGTGCTGCTTTGCCGATTGATCCCATGGCGAAAAATTCCCCGTGCACTTTGAATATCCAGATTCCATTCAATTACCACTCATGAAACCAGCGTACTTGGTTCTTCAAAAATTAGCAGAAAACACACACATCTGGTAGCATCTAGCTCATGAAACCAAGCACAGAAAATTCAGACCAAGAGATGGCATTCAACACAGAGACAAAGTCAAAAGGTTGTACAATAGAATAGACACCATTCTAATGTCAACATTGTAAAAATATCACATGATCAGTTGGCACAAGCCATAAAAGTAACCCCTCTATTATTGTAGCATGAGGATTGACATTATCAGCCTTTACAAGAACATTAGCAAAGGAATCAACAAGTCAGTCAAGAAATAATTTACTATCTCTATACAAATTACACAGCACTGAAGTATGGAATATGCAAATGTTGTTGTGAAAGTGAATTGCCTGCTTTTTGAAAAGGAAGTAAAGTGAGTTTCCTTCCATGTGGTGGCTGAGCTTCCTTTACAAGAATAATGAATACAACCTAAACAACCAGCATGTTTTTTCTGCAAAAGAGTTCATCAGGCAGCTAGTCACATTCATGCTTTGCTCTGAGCCACTGGGCAATGCCAATATTACATCAGTTTGGTAGACTAATACAGGTCTGATGCAGAAATCAACTCGGCACAATTCAGCTTGCAGCCTGCCACAGCTGCTTTAGTTTGATTGGAAGATAACTCCTTATTAGAATACTTGATTGGACTAGAATTAAGGGCACGTCTGCACCCTAAATGTTTGAATGCGAAATGTTGCAGCCACCTTATCAAGTCCTGCATCCAGATCAGTACATCATTACTGCATTGGTATTCAGATTTCCCAAAAGCAGTAGCACAAAAGAAATGAGATGATCAAACCTAATGTTATGTGGGGCAAGAAGTATGCAAGGCGCAGGAGACAGAAGTTAGCCCAGCCGGCGCCTGTTGGCAGTAGTCCTTAGTTAGGATTCTTAGTTTTACAGTTTGTTAGAGATAAGAGAGAATAATATTTGGTTAGAGTTTGAATTAGTATTCAGTTAGAGTTGGTTAGCAGTAAAACTCTTGGAAAAGGGGGGCAAGGGTCGGCCTATATAGATAAAGGCCTTGTAAACTGATTCTCAATCAATACAGATCAATCTCCCAACTCCCCTGTTCTCAAACAAGCGCAGAGCAGAGGAGGCTTGACCTCCTCCCTCGGCTGCATCTACCAGCCCTAATCCCCCTAGCCATTACATTGGTATCAGCAGACCTCTCGATCCTCGGCCACCATGGTTGATGACGCCGACAAGAACAAGGGAATGGAAGCCGGCGGCGCCAAGGCGTCGAAGAGGAATACCGCCACCGATGATCGCCCTCCTCAAGAAGATGGAACTCCTCGAGACCGTCGGCGAGCGGCTCACCAAATTGGAGGTAGGCCAACACGAAATCCTCCACACCCGCGCGCCGAAGTGCTCAATCTGCGCAAGGAGGGGCCGATGTGACACACACACTTTCACAAATTGGACTTCCCGACGTTCGACGGCGGCGGAGATCCCCCGCCATTCCCCGAATCGATGCGAGCACTACTTCCGCGGCCGCCGCACCGTCGAGGAAGAGAAGGTCCGGCTCGCCGCCCATCACCCGCACGGCGCGGCACAACGGTGGTACATGCGCCCGGAACGCGACGAAGGAACGCCGGCCGGCGCCACTTCGCCGAGCCGCTCGACATGCGCTTCGGGCCGCCGCTCCGATCCAATCCGCCGGGCGAACTCGCCGCCCGCCGTCGCACAAGCACCGTAGCGGACTACCGGGAGCGATTCCCCGGCCCTACCGACGCGCGCGCGCCCCCTAACCGAGGCCCGGCGGATCCGGCTGTTCGTCGCGGGCCTTCGGGACCCCCTCGGCATCGATGTCCAACTCCGTGGGGCCTCAATCGCCGGAGGTGGCGATGAGCCTCGCCCGCGACCATGAGCGCGAGGGAGCAGGAGGCCGCTCGGCAAGTCGCGGCGACCCAACAATCGCGCGGAATCGGCCACCGCCGTCTCGCGGCCTCCCCGCCGCGCCGCCCCCGCCGCTCCCTCTCGCTCGCGTCGCCTCCAAGCTCTACACCAACGCCGGCCGCTTCGTCCCGGCGCCCGGCCGCATCCGCGCCCAACACGGTCACGCTCGCGAGCCGCACCGTCCGCCGCCTCTCGCCGGACCGGATCGACGAACGGCGACGCAATGGCCGGTGCTTCAACCGTGACGAAAAATACGTCCGGGGCCATAATCGTGTCTCGCGCCAAGCGGTTCGGCCTCGAGCTTCATGATGGGGATGACGACGACGACGCGGACGCACCGCAGGAGCCGCGCATCTCTCTCGCTCGCCATTGCCGGAGTGCGCACCCGCAACACGATGCAAGTGGTCGTTCGTTTCGGCGCCGTCACCGTCACGACCCTTCTCGACTCCGGCTCCACCCACAACTTCGTGTCGGCGCCGCCGGCCGCTCATTGTGGCTCGTGCTTCATTCCTCGGACGGACATCAACGTCACGGTGGCAAACGAGGACAAGGTGCCGCAACGGGGCGTTTTCCGTGAGGCTCCCTTCAACATCGGCGGCGAGAGGCATTCGAGCAGCATTTCTTCGTCCCCGCCCCTCGGTCGATACGACATGGTCCTTGGCACCGACCGGTTGGCAACACCGGGGCCAATCCTTTGGGATTTCGGCCGGCACACGATGTCCTTCTCCGGCGCCATGGTCACCGCGTGCGCCGGCGCGGCGTTCTTGGACCGAATACCCCACGGCTCCCCGTCTCGCGCTATGTCCGCCGCCGCGACCTCTTGGACCTCCCCGGCCGGCGAGAATTCATGGACGTCTTCAAAACGCCATCGGGGCGCCACCCCCTCGCGCGCGCGACCATCACATCCACCTCCCCGCCACCGCGCCGGTGGCTGTCCGCCCCTACCGATACCCGCGGCTACGGAAAGATGAACCGGAGAAGCAATGCCGCGCCTTGGAACAACAGGGGCTCATTCGTCGAAGCACCTCGGCGTTCTCCGCACCAATTCTATTGGTGAAGAAAGCGGACGACACATGGAGGCTTTGTGTCGACTACCGCGCCCTCAACGAACGCACCGTGAAGAACAAATTCCCAATCCCCGTCGTTGAGGAGCTGCTCGATGAACTGCGGGGTGCGAGGTTTTTCACCAAGCTTGACCTCCGTTCTGGCTATCATCAGGTCCGTATGCACCCTGCAGATGTGGAGAAGACGGCATTCCGCACTCATGACGACCTGTTCGAGTTCCTCGTCATGCCTTTGGGCCTCATCAACGCGCCCGCGACATTCCAAGCATTGATGAACGACGTGCTCGGACCGTTCCTCCGGCACTTTGTCCTAGTATTTTTCGACGACATCCTCATCTTCGCTTCATCATGGTCGAGCATTTGCATCATATCCGCGAGGTCCTCTCCATCATGCGCACTCACCGGTTGTTCTTAAAGCACTCCAAGTGTTCCTTCGACGAGGAATCCGTGTCTTATTTAGGACATGTGGTGTCCGCGGCCGGTGTCGCCATGGATGTCGGCAAGGTACAAGCCATCACGGATTGGCCACGCCCTCGTTCGGTACGCGCCTTGCGCGGGTTTCCGGGCCTCGCGAGCTATTATAGACGGTTCATCTCCAATTTCGGGTCGCTCGCTGCACCATTGACAAGCCTACTCAAGCGTGATGCGTTCCGGTGGTCTCCGGCGGCCGATCGGGCGTTCTTGGCACTCAAACAAAGCATTGACGGGGGCACCGGTGCTAACTCCGCCGGACTTCGATCGACCCTTCATCGTCGAGTGCGACGCATCGGGCTCGGGCATTGGCGCGGTTCCGCACCGGGGTGATGGTGCCATTGCTTTGTTCGGTCGCACCCTCCCTCCCCGACATTGTGGCTTGGCAGCATATGAACGTGAGCTCATTGGGCTTTCCCAGGCAGTACGGCATTGGCGTCCATATCTATGGGGCCGCACGTTCGTCGTCCGCACAGATCATCAACCTCTGAAATACATCCTCGATCAGCGGTTGGCCACAATTTCGCAACATCATTGGGTCAGCAAGCTCCTGGGTTATGATTTCACCATTGAGTACAAACCGGGGCGCACTAACATTGTGGCAGATGCTCTTTCCCTCCGTGACATGCCCGAAGCACAGCTCTCAGCCATCTCCTCACCGTCCTTCGATATGTTGGAGGATATAAAGCAAGCAGCAGACGCTGACACCGAGATACAGGACCTGCGCGCCAAGATTGAGGTTGGCACACTTGGCGCCCCATGGATAGTGGCAGATGGCATGGTGCTGTATCAGAACCGCCTTTATATTCCAGCGAACTTCCCTCTGCTGTCGGCTATCTTATCTGCAGTGCATGATGACAGACATGAAGGCATCCAAAGGACTCTCCACAGGCTCCACCGTGATTTCCATGTGCCTGCAGCTAGGAAGCTTGTGCAAGAGTTTGTTCGGACCTGCTTGGTCTGCCAGAAGAACAAGACCGAGCTGTTGCAGCCTGGTGGTCTCTTGCAGCCCCTCCCGATCCCATCAGCAATATGGCAGGACATCAGCCTGGATTTCGTTGAAGGCCTTCCTAAGGTCGCTGGCAAGTCAGTAATTCTCACGGTGGTCGACAGGCTGTCCAAATACGCCCACTTCATCCCACTCGGCCACCCATACACAGCGGAATCAGTGGTCGTGCTTTCTTCTCCGAGATTGTGCGCCTCCATGGAATTCCAGCCTCCATTGTCTCCGATCGCGATCCAGTTTTCACCTCGGCATTTTGGAGGTCATTGTTCAAAGCATCAGGTTCAACCCTCCTCATGAGCTCGGCCTTTCATCCACAAACATATGGTCGGACCGAGGCGGTCAACAAGGCAATTGGCATGTATCTACAGTGCTTCACAGGTGATCGCCCTCGCCAATGGCTCCAATGGCTTCCTTGGGCAGAATATGTGTACAACACGGCCTACCACACAGCTCTTCGTGAAACTCCATTCAGATTAGTCTATGGCCGCGATCCTCCGACGATTCGCACTTATGACTCCAGTGAGGTCCGCGTAGTTGCTGTGGCTCAGACCCTGGCTGAGCGTGATGAGTTTCTACAGGATGTTCGTCTACGCTTGGAACAAGCTCAACAGCTGGCAAAGCAACAGTATGATCGTGGGCACCGCGCTGTCACCTTTGCCGAAGGTGATTGGGTATGGCTACGGCTGCACCATCGTCCCCATGGTTCCTTGGAGTCCTCATCTTCAGGCTGTCAGGCAAGCTCCGACAGCGCTACTTTGGGCCTTATAAGGTGGCGGAGGTGATCAATCAGGTGGCACTTCGATTGGCATTACCACCAGGAGCTCGGCTGCACGATGTCTTCCATGTTGGACTTCTGAAAAAATTTGTGGGAACACCTCCGGACGCGCCACCACAACTGCCTCCTCTCCACAATGGTGCCATTGTGCCTTCCCCGGCGTGTGTGCTTCGACTGCGGTTGTCTGATACAGGTGTCCGCCAAGCTTTGGTACAATGGGAAGGCTTGCCACCGTCATCTGCTTCTTGGGAGGATTTGGACCAGTTCCAGCAGCGTTATCCTCAATTCCAGCTCGAGGACGAGTTGTTGCTCAAGGGGGGAAGTGATGTTATGTGGGGCAAGAAGTATGCAAGGCGCAGGAGACAGAAGTTAGCCCAGCCGGCGCCTGTTGGCAGTAGTCCTTAGTTAGGATTCTTAGTTTTACAGCTTGTTAGAGATAAGAGAGAATAATATTTGATTAGAGTTTGGATTAGTATTCAGTTAGAGTTGGTTAGCAGTAAAACTCTTGGAAAAGGGGGCAAGGGTCGGCCTATATAGATAAAGGCCTTGTAAACTGATTCAATCAATCAATATAGATCAATCTCCCAACTCCCCTGTTCTCAAACAAGCGCAGAGCAGAGAAGGCTTGACCTTTTCCCTCGGCTGCATCTACCAGCCCTAATCCCCCTAGCCATTACACCTAATGATGTCCTGTAAATGGGATGTTACATCATGGTGAGGACCCTTGTAAACTTCTCCTTTGCAGTAACTGATTCTTTCAGGATTACTCAGTTAACTGTTAGCTCCACTTCAGATCCTAAATGCAACCGATCAGGGATATGGCGAACCATTCCAGCTCCGTAGTACATCAAGTCAAGCATTAGATAAATGGCATTGTCCTGGGGATTTGTCCGGTCTCCTGAAACAAACACTCTAACCCCTGTCCTCCCCGCCCACTTCGACAGATGACCACCCTGCTACCCCTTTTACAACACCTTTCTGCTTCATCAAATGACGTTCCTGGGCTGCCTTACGCCACTGCCCTTTGCTGGCATATAGGTTTGCCATTGCCACATGTGCTCCTGAACCCCACGGCTCTGCCTCCAATAACCTTTCGGCAGCTTTCTTTCCAGTTTCCTCTGCACCTTGAGCTGCACATGCCCTGAGCAAAGATGTCCAAACCACACCATCTCTTTCATTGGCAGCAATTCTTCCAATCAATTCCTCAGCCTCATGTATTCTACCAGCTCTGCACAACAAATCAACAACACAACCATAATGCTCCTTTGAAGGTTCAACTCCATACCTTTTGCTCATTGCATCGAGGTATCTCAATCCGAGCTCAACTTCCCCTGCATGAGAGCATGCACAGAGTACACCAATGAAAGTAACATGGTCTGGCCTCAGCCCAATTCGGCACATTTCCTCAAACAGTTCAATTGCCTCATTGCTGCGACCATGCTCAGCATGCCCAACGATCATAGCAGTCCATGAGATCATATCATCTCTAGTGCGGTTGGAAAATATGAGACCAGCATCTGACATGCTACCACTCTTTGCATACATGTCAATGAGCGAACTCCTGACCATCGCATGGTGTTCAAGTCCAAATGCCACAGCAAGTGCGTGCAGCTGGCGTCCAGCATCCATTGATGCAGCACTTGCACACACACTCAAGAGACTGGCAAAGGTAAACTCATTCGGCTGAGGGCAACTGCTATGATGCCTCATTTCTGAGAACATGGCAAAAGCCTCCTCTGCAAAGCCTTCCAGTGCATATCCTGATATAATTGCGCTCCAAGAGACAACATCCTTCACAGTACTCTCCCGGAACACATCATGAGCTGCTGAAAGACATTTACAACGCGCATAGAGTTTGACAAGGGAATTCGCCACAGCGCGGGAATGTGATAGCCCTCTCCGTGCAGCTTGTGCATGTAACTGCTCTCCAAGACAGGCACGTTCAATATTTGCACACGCAGCAATTACGGCAGAGAAAGTGTACTCATTGGGCGCCGCAGAATTTGATTGCTCCTCGTGAAGCATTCTGACAAACGTGCCGATGGCATCCTCCTCACGGCCGGTCTGGACGTAGGAGGCAATCAGTGTCGTCCACCCTACAACGTCGCGCGAGCCCATGCGGCTGACTGCAGCTAGCGCGCGGTCCAGGTCACCGAATCGCGCATACAGCGTAGCGAGCATGTTGGCGACGGAGGGCACGGCGTCAAGGCCGAGTTTGGCGCAGATCGCGTGCACCTCGCGCCCGCGCAGCAGTAGCCCCGCGTGGACACAAGCGGTGAGCGCGGCCGTGTAGGCATGGGGGTCGCAGGCCACACCGGAGGCCCGCATCTCGGCGAAGCGTCGGAGCGCGTCGTGGCGCCTGCCGGCCCGCGACAGCGAGGCGACGAGCGTGGTCCACGAGACCACGTTCTTGCACGGCATTTCGTCGAACACCTTGAGCGCCTGGTCGAGGCGGCCGGCCTTGGCGTACGCGTCCGCGAGCGCCGTGGAGACGGCCATGGACGAGACGGCCGACGAGCGGACCGCGAACGCGTGCAGAGCCGCGGCGTGCCGGAGGGTCTCGGCGTCGGCGGCCGCGGCCGGGGCCGTGGAAGCGCACGCCTTGAGGACGGAGCTGAGGACGAACGAGTTCGCGGCCGCGTGGGGCGGGGAGGAGGCGCGGAGGCGGGAGAAGAGCTCCATCGCGCTGGGGAAGTCAGCCGCGGCGGCGTAGCCCGCGAGGAGCGTGGCGTAGGCGACCTCGTCGCGGTGTGGCGTTGCGTCGAATAGGCACCTCGCGTCCGCGAGCTTGCCCGATCGGACGAGCTGCCTCAGCAACATTGGTAGCGGGCGGGCGGGAAGGTCGTGCCGATCCAATGCGGCGTGCTTCTTGATGGATCATGGATGATTATGCTGTCTCGCGGATTCATTCGGGCTGGCGTTTGGAGTTTTGGGCTCCAAGATATCAATGGCGAGCCAATTAGGCCCATCACGGTTCGGGGCACAGTAAAATTTCTGTATGGTCGGGAAGTGCAGGCTGCACATGCATGCATACAATGCAAAAGCAAAAATACCTCTCGCACAGTGTTTTGAGAAGGCAAACATCCTCCAAGAGTCAATGCAAACCAGAGGGGCATTTTACCTTAGCATCCTATCGTGATGCAAAAAAAAGCACCTCCTCTCTCCACTGCGCCTCCTCCTTTCCCTTTCTCCTTCCAACGACGTTGACAAGGTGAGCGCCACACAGGGCGAGCGGCGGCGTGAGAGAGGTGACCACAAGAATCACCCTTTCTCCTTGTGGATTGGATGTAGATTCCTTGTTCTGTAGGGGGATTCCAGTTCTCTTTTTCCTTGTCCAAGATGGGATATTTAACTTTTTACCATTACAGTGGACGTCGCCTTTCCGTATAACATCTTCCCGGATGACGATACATTTTTACCAGCGGAGAGAGAAAATACATACAGGTTTGCCACTTTTGCTCGCGTGGCACGCCAGCTCCGCAGTCCAATTCGGTTCCAGGTCAGCAACGCATGGGAAATGACCAGATTGCCCCTTTCTTTCCTTCATCTGCTCCCTTTTCTCCCTTCTACTGCCACTGATGTGTGGGACCCATACGTCATAATCATCTTCAACCTCCCTCCCACCAACGCGGACGGCTCAACCACCACCAGCAGCAACGCTATGCGCCAGCAGCAGCGCCATGCTCAACTGTCGCGCTGGGGCGGGCTCCTCTGCCGGAGCGTGGGGCAAGTTCGAGTCTGAGCTCCTCTGCCGCGCTGTGATGCTGTCGCACGCCCGCACTCTCGATCTTTTTTCTTCACCAAAGCAAACACGCAATCCATCAAATTGAGTTCCCTATAATCCAAATATAGCTTATATAAACCGAATTAAAACTTGTGAATGCCAAAATCAAATTTGTCCTCAAATTCTATGTGTGTCAACACTGGCATGGACATGCGCTCGTGCACAAGGCCGTCAAGCTCGCCAACGATGGCAGTGGTGTTGACGTCGACGGCCGCGCAAGCTTGCGGACTTTGGCGGCGTCAGGGCGCTTGGCTCTGTGCTGCCCCTCAGGGGCATGTCAGCCTTCATCCTTAACCTCACCAGTAGCAGCCCATGTGCCCATGCCCACACGGCGGCCGCAGTTCATCTCCGCCACAAACAGCCGGCCACCGGGGGGCGAGCTCTGCGGTCAGCGCGAGGCCGAACTCCTCCATAGCAGGACCCGCAGTCCGCGATGGGCCTCGCGGCCGGGGTGGCGGTCCTGGCGTAGGAGCCCCGCGACCGGCGCGGGCACCTCGATGTCCGAGAGTCGGACCGCCTGCGCGCGGGGGGGGGGGGGGCTGCGCGCCCTCCTGGACGGGGATGCCGGGGTCGGGCTTGTCCTCGGAGGCGATCTGCTGGCATCCGTCGTCGATGATGAGGAACCGCGGCAGCGCGCCGCCCTTGGACAGGCTGCCGGAGCAGGGGAAGACGGAAGAGGCTCCCTCGACAGGCGGTGGGGCAGTGGCGGCCGGAGCCAAGGATGGACGGTGGCGGTGGGAGGTCCTCGCCGGTCGGGACGACGCACGGCGGATGGGAGAAAGAAGTCACAGTGAAGAAGAAAGAGGGGCATTAGAGGTCATTTGCCACTTGTGTGGGAGCGGACCCAACGTGGATGGATGAGTTGGCGTGTCACGTGAGCAAATGTGTTATTTTTGTAGCATCTTTCGTAGATCCGTGGTAAAAATGTATCGCCACCACTATAATGGTTAAAAGTTAAATATCCCGTCCAAGATCTACTGATATGAGTTAATTATAGATGAGTTTTGTGTTGACGCAAAATCAGCACCTCGCGCCAAGCACACAGCAAGCCGAACGAAGCTGGCTTAAAACACGTGCCCGATCCGAAAGCGTGCCAGTCAATTTTCCTGAAGCTGACAAAAGATGAAAATAGTTTGATAAAACATGGAACTTGCCCGGGTGGTACCGCATGATTCCGTATTCTGACTAGAAAGCCAATTAAAATGACATATAGCTACAACAAGCTATCTGTCAGCAGTTTAAATATCATCCGGGAGCTTTAAAACATGAAAACAGAACATAGCCAAATGGATGACGTAAGCATGACAAAAGATCGGTCTTTGTCTAAATAGCATTGCTTGCACGCGATCATGACCGATTTTTGAGGATAAATAACAATTAAAACAAATAGGTAAATATGAAGTAAACAAGCATGCATAGGCAAAAAGCACTAGTCTACCGCATGTCTAGATACTTTCAAACCCGTCGAGCATGATCACAAACAAGTTAATCCACCGCATGATACGACTTGTTTGAAACCATGCCACCAACCATAAAAATATTAATCCACCGCATGATACAATCTAAATATGAAAGGATAAAAGCATACATTATTCAAAACATACTTATGAACACGTTTTACTCGTGGGAGCATTACCGAATATGGCTGTACAGCCGATCCGGGTTCCGTGGAGAAGGAACAAACATTTGAAAAGTCAAAGCTTGAACCCGCAACACGTGACAATCTAGATTGATCTAAATTCGGCTATTGAGAGCACTTGATTCTTTAAAAATAAACAAAGACTTGAGAATACATTACACGAATCTCGAAGATGTAAAGCCAAAACCAATCGATCTAGATTGGGCAAAAGAGTGTTACATTAATTTAAACATAAAGTAAAATTCAAAGCAACACGTGATAACTTAATGAATCTATTAGATCTTGCCAAATCTAATAGAGCCGTTAACTAGATTAGAGCTAGATCTTAGCCTACCGCATGACTCATGATCCAACAAGAAACCCTCTTGAACCAAGCTTAAATCCACCGCATGATACTAAGCAAGGTAACAAGACTACTTGCATCACGGTCTAAATCTACCGCATGATACTAGACATGATACAAGGTTGCCGGTACTTACGGAGGTCGACGGATCGATGGCTCCTCTCGAAGAACTCGACGACTCGACTAAAGGACTCGATGTTTGGCACGGGGCTGATTTTGTTGTGTAGATGTTCGATCTCTATTACAGACATCAAGGGTTTATATTTATACCCTTGTCCTAACACGACTCCTGGTCGACTACGAGTACAACATTTAATGTCTAAATTAATGCTCCGACGCCAATGTCCATCTCGTATACGCTATCAACTCGTTCCTTCCTTATATCGGGCCACGTCACCACGCATTCCCGAAAACTTCCCTTTAAAAGCGCAAACAGTCCTTTTGCTGAATGATGGCGCATTGCCAACCGCAAGCATCTTTTACCGAACCCTCTGAGAAGATCTTTTCTAGCCGAATGGTATTTCATCACCAAGCTCGGCCCACAAGTCAGTCCCTTTCCTATACCATTTTTTGATGTTAACATATGCCCCTTCAATTACGGGATAAAAGTAATTTTATTCCGGAATTGACCATAAATGCCCAACGTCTTTGAGCTAAATCCGTTTAACACCCATTCCTTCCTCTTGCAATCTGTTGGAGTCTCCGCTCAGATCCAAACCCTAGGTCATCAATCTTCAAGCTCAAACCTTCAATGGCGGACCAAAATCAAGCTGTTCAGGTAAATCTCATCCCCTTAAGGTTCATTCGGTATTACTTTTTCGATCCCCACCTTAGATTTCTTCCTTTGCCTTTTCCTGATGGGCTCTATCCACTGAGCTTCTGATTCCCATCGAGGATAAATCATCATTCTATTTCCTTGGACCTGTGGGAATCTCCGACCCCCTTGAGTTTATTGAAGCCGAATCCAACAGAGTACCCTTCAAATCGGCTTTGTCAAGACCTCATGCATTGCAAGACGCCTTTAAAAACTGGCCCCTGCCCCCAATTGCAGGTTGGAGAAACTGGTATAAGAGGATACTCGAAGATAAGAGTGTAAAAACCAGCAATTGGGACAACCTTCGTATTGCCCAATATTTGGAGTTATCTCTAGCCGAAACCCCCAAGAATGAGAGTCTTCTAATTGCAGCCCGTCATTTCTAGTCAAATGGCGTCAATGCTTTCCTTTTTGGTCATGGACCGGCCTTGATGTCACAGGATCCATGTACCCTTACAAGTACAAAAACTCCATCAGGCAAAGGGGAGTAAAAACAGGATCTGGATATAAACAATATATCCAGAACCATATGTCTAATGGTCCTCTGACTGACGTTGAATACAGGGCCTTCCTGAACATGTGGCTATGCAGATTTATCTTTTGTGGCAAAGCCAATGAGCCAACCTTGAATCATATTGCAATGGCTGAAGATTTGGCTACTGGTCACTCCATTCCCCTCGGGAAGTACCTCTTAGGAAGTGTATACCATATGCTTCATCAAACCACTCATCTGATGCACACCAGCCAAAAAAACTCTTGTGGCAATGGTCCCTGGTGGTTTGTACAGATGTGGCTGCAGCTATATATGCATCAGATCGTTGGTGTTAATATCAACAATCGGCATTTTCCTTCATCTGGCTATAAAGAAGGACAAATTCAGATCACAAAAGGATACCAAACCTATGGCGAAGCTGCCTCAACCATAATTATTGACCAAAACATCAGTCAACTCTTTGAGATCTTCTTCAGAGGTTTAACCAATCCCCTTTGGCTTCCTTATCTGAACAATGATAACCTGACCCTTTCTTATGAATTCACTTTTGAAAATCGATGCAATGATGCAAAATCCATAGAGATTTTCAATATCTTCATCCATCCATGCATCCTGCCAGCAGAATTTTGTGCAGGAAGGCAAAATTATAGTACCTATGAATATTATCAGCCAAACATGATGGCTCGGCAACTAGGATGTGGCCAAGTGCCTCCAAGGCTATCTTCATGAATTCCTCAAGCCCAGAGAGGAAATAAAAGAAAGTCTGCAAGCAAAAAGGGTCTTTGAATATTAATGCAGTCCAACTATTTATCCTTGGTCCTTTATACCAACATCGATAGCTCATCCTCTTTTCATCTCCTGGTGGAAAGAACTTCATGATCATATCTTCAGTAAGCCAGTGCACTCCTTTTGTCTTGAGCTAATGCCTGACTTCCAGCTAACTTCAGAGGTAATGCACCTATCTTTTTCTTTTGTCAAGTATGCCCTCCTTTACTGATCATGATTTTTGTCACTTCTTGCAGAACACAGTGCCTGCCACTCTAGCCAGGACAATTTCTTACAATGCTGCAGGCCCAATTTCTGCTTTAGGATTTAAATCCACGACTCTGGCTCAGCTGATGTCCAAATATGCTACATTAGACCCAAATCTTATCAGTTCAACTTCTAATAAGAGGAAAGCTCCATCTCTGGTTGCTCCTCCAGCTGCCAAGAAGAAAAGAACCACCAAAAGAGTTCTCATTGAGGTAATATCTCTTCCTTCTTGAACACAAGACCATTCTTCATTTTGACAAATTTATCTCATGTAATTTCAGACTAGAATTCAGCAACCACTAACAACTTCAGAACCTGCCAATGCTCCATCTGCTGGTATGATCCTTACTATTTTACTTTCTTTTAAAGACCATTATTTACATTGGCATTTACCCTTCATTTGTCATCTGCAGAAGAAACATTGGTAAATCAACCTATGGAGATTTCTTCTCCTCAACACGCTTCAAATCCAAATTCACCAAGGGTTCAAACATCTTCCCCTCAAGCAGAAACTCCAGCTTCACCAAGAATTCAATCACCCCCTCCTCAAACAGAAGCTCCAGCTTCACCAGAGATGAATCCATCTTCACCTCAGCAAGAAGCTTCAAATCTACCAGGAACTGCACCAGCTTCCCCTCAATTAGAAGCTGCAACTTTACCAGGAACTCCTCAAGCTCCTCCTCAGCTGATTACCCAAGAAATCCCTCTTGAGCCTGAACAAACCTCCTCTCCAATTCAGGAGACCAGAAATGAGGTTAGTGTAAACACCTGCACTTTCATTTCCATTTAACAAATCATCCTTAATTCGGCAATTCCTCCTTTCAAAACCAGACTACATCAACATCAAGCCCTCCATTTATTGTGGATGACCCAACTGCCGAAAAAGGAGATGAGGTTTCTTCAAATCAAGCTTTATCAGAGTAAAATCAGGCAAAACTGAGAGAAGTCTTTTCTTTGTTGCAAAGGGATATCTAGGATCAAGTCAGAGACGTTGATCGTTTGGAAGAAATACTTGAATCCATTGATCAAGAACTTCCCAGTAATATCAAAGCCTCCCTGGAGCCCATCTCTCATCTGGACAATCACTATGCAGCAGTGAGGCGAGCTTTAAAGAACCAATCATCCCGACCATTCCTTGAGCAAAAGAGAGCCAAAGTCAAGCAGTTTGTGAAAGAATCCCAAGCTCAAATCTAGAGCAACAAGGAGCTGATAGCTGAACTGCAACGTGCACTTGAGTTGAAGATTGCCAGGAAAGCTGCACTAGAAGTGTAACGCCCGCGTTTTTAGCTATAAATAAATCACCTAATAAATTAAGCGTGTTTTCAAAACTGACCCGCCGAGCTCAATTACCATTCAAACCCTAGCCACTGTTTTCCCCCTCTCTCTCCCCCGACGCGCGTGCCGCGAATCCCGCCGCACCGCACCTCGGCCGCACCCTTGCGCGCCTTCCCAACGCCGCGGTCGGCCACCGGCCGGGAATCCCGCGCACGCCGCGGTCCCACGCCCGGTCCACCTCGCCATCACCACCGTCCCGAAGAATGCGCGACGCCCGAAAAACCGAGAAAAAAAACCCCGCAAAACCCCTTCCCAATTTTCCCTAACAATTCTCCGGATTTTTCCAAAATCTTTTTCCCTATTTTCCTTCCCTTTTCTTTTCCTTTTTCCTCTTTTTCCCCCCTTTCTTTTTTTCCTTTTCCTTTTCTTTTTCCCTCTTTCTCTTTTTCCTTTCTCTTCTTCTTCTCTTCTCCTCCCTTCCCTTTCCTCCCACGTGGCCGGGCCAGCACCCGACCGGCACCCTAGCGCCGCTGACCGGGGCCCCACGCGCCGGCACCGCCCCTCCCGCCGCACGCCACCAGGCCGGCAAGGACACCGCCTCCGCACGCCACCACAGGCCCACGCCCGGCCGGGACGCCGGAGCCGGCCCCGACACGGCCGGCACCACAATTTCCCCCTCGCCCGAGCACCACCGCGCCGACCACCGCCGCCCGCACGCTAGGTCTCGTCTACGGCCTAACTCTCCCCGCACAAGTTGACCCGTACCGTCCCGAGCCGTCGCATCGCCGGTCGCCGCAAGGAGCCGGCCGGAGTTCGAGAAGGAACCCGAGCTCGCCGGCGGCCTCGCCGGGAAAAATCTTCCCCCTCCCCAAACCGACCTACGGCGCCTATTTAAGGCCGGCACCACCACCACCTCGCCGCACCGCACCGAAATCGAGCCTCCCTGAGCCGGTTTCCTAAGCACCACCGCGCCGCCACCATTAGCGCCGCCGCCGCCCTCTGCCCGCCGCCGAGCCGCCTCCACCGAGCCCTATAGCCCAAGGTGAGTGCGGGATTAGGACCCCCTCGCCCCCCTCTTCCTTTTCCCCTTGTCCCCGGCCGCCGCCGCGGCTAGAGCCGCCGGTGGGCACCCCTGACCGGCCGGCCTTGACCGCGCCCCCCCTCCCTCCCCGTTCGTTTCGAGGGGGGGGGGGGGAGAAGAAGGGCAATTTTGCCCAAGGCCCCCTGGCCTTTTCCCTTATCCTGAGCCCCTCCCCTATCCTATTCACTCCCTCTTCTTTTCTCTCCAAATAGCCCCTAAGGCTAATAATTAATTACTGTTAGGCCCTAAACACTTTACAAACAGGCCCTAACCCAACTTATATTATCCTTTCTCCATTAGCAGAAATTACTAATAGGTCTTTACTACCTAACCTAGCCTTTCATGCACGCCTTTTAATCCCGGTTAAGTCCAAATAATTCCACACCCCGCCAAACCAACCCCTTTCCTAGGGCCTATATATATACCCCTCCTCCGCTCACTTCCCCCTCCCCGAGCTCGGCCGGAAACGTGTGTGCTAATACTGCTTGCTTGCTTGTGTGTGTGCCATAGCCGACGGAGTAGACGGAGGAAGGTACCCCGAGCCGGAGATCGAAGCCGACTACTGCGAGCAGGAGCCCGAGGCCCCGAACGTCGAGCCGGCACTCCCCGAAGACTTCGAAGACGGCAAGTTCACCCTCATCCTTTGATGCATGTTTCTGTCCCAGTTTTATAAATATACCCTATACCCGTTTTATAAATTGCATATTGTTTTACTGCAAAACATGGTAGGATAGCCACCCTTGATTGTTATGATTTAACCTTGTTTTGGCCTGAATGTGTTCTTTAAAAATGTGTGCGTGTCTTCAAAATGTGTGAGTGCTTTACAAATGGAAAAGGGGATATGTTTGGGAAATGAGTAAAGAACTGGGTGGACGGGATGGACGTGTGTGTCAGGAGTATGGGTGAGCTCGTACCTGTGTGGTTGAGCGTGTTGGGAGTTGTCCATCTTGTCGGTTAAGGACCGGGTTGCGTGACATCTCACCTGACCCAAATTATCGTACAACCACTCGACCGTTGTATGTGGCAACGGCTTAGCATAAACCCCACTAGTTAATCTACTTGCCATCTGGTGTGCGGGTGAGCAGCGGGAGACCAAGGAGCAGGGGTACGCTCTGTGTGAGGTACGCCCTGGTTATGTGGTATAACCCCTTGGGTGCTTTCGTGGTGGCTCGTAGTGTTAGCTAAGGTGGGTAATGGCTTTGATAGGATCCGTACCGGCACTAAGGTGTCTGTGTGACGGTACCCTACTTGTGGGTAAAGATGTACAACCTCTGCAGAGTGTCAAACCTATTCGAATAGCCGTGTCCACGGTATTGGACGAGTCACGGTGTGGTCACAAAAACTAGTGTTTGGGATGGGATATTTTCTGGCGTGAGTCGTTTTCTGGGTGAAGAGTGTGGCTGTGTGCCTGGGCTACGACGGGCGGGAAGTCCGGTAGTTCCACAGTGGTTCTTCCTAAAACATTTGAGTTACTTGGGTTATGAAAATGATTTGCGAAAACCTTTTTGAAATGAACCCCTGCATGGGTAAGTTTGCAAAATGAACCTTAACCTGATCCTTGTTATACCTTATGCATGGTTCTGCTTATAAGCCCCTCCGTGGGTGGGGTTGGATTTGCTGAGTACGTATGTGCTCACCCTTGTTTTACTAACTATTTTACAGAGGAGGATCCCGATTACATTCCCGAAGATGTTGAGTAGGTCGTGCCCTACACCAACCGTGCCTGTGTACCCAGGGCCCTACCGAAAGCTTCCATGGTGTGGTACTCCGAGGAGGCTATGGAAGCCTTTGCTATTGTAGTGTGGTCGCTAGCGTTTGTGTTGTTCCTTGTAGCGTTGGCACTGCCGTGCCCTTTGTGTCGCCGTAATGTAAAAGACTGATTCCACCTGTTGTAATAAATGTGTTACCAGCCTCCTGGGACTGGTATTTGTGTCACATTTAGTCACCTCTGATGAGGGGACGCTTCAGGTGGTATCAGAGCCGTAGGTTGGCCGTAGGACATGACCCCTAGGATACGAGACCTCCTCTGGCCCTCTATAACCTTTCCTTTGCTAAGCTCACCTTTTCCCAAATCCTTACCTTGATTCTTGCCTGTTTCCAGATGCCTAACCCCGAGTGGAACGGAGGAATTTGCCCCGTCCAGCCTGGCCTCCCTAACCCGTTGCTACTCGGCCCAGAGCGCGTTGGAGTAAGGGATCCGCCGAGTTCGTCTACCGGGAGTACGAACGCTTCGGCACCCCTCGGTGTAAGCCGCCGATCTTTGTGGGAAGAAGCACGCTTTACCCCGACATAGAGCCATGGTTCGTCTCTGCGCCACCGGTTTTCGCTTTGCCGACACCTACCCCAAGGCCGCTCGGAAGGCCCCGCGTCGCCTACGAGTGGTTTATAGACAGCACCTCCGAAGGACTCCAATGGGATTCTTTCCCCCCTCCCGGAGGAAGAGGACGCTCGTGGATTGATCGCATGAGAGGTTTAGAACGAGAGGAAGAAGACTTAGAAGAGGCAGTTTCCCACCTATCCATATACCTCAGAGGCCTAGACCACCTTTATCAGGAGCAAGCCCAACAACTGAAGCAGCAGATCGACAGAGCGGAAAGAGCAGAACAGAGGATAGAACTAGAAAGGGTAAAGACAACCATAGCAGAAGTTGAACTGCACAACATGAGGCAAGACTACCTCAGGGAAAAGGAACGATCGGAGATGTTCCACAAACAGCTAAGAGATGAAGGAGCCAGAGCAGAAGAAGATGAACCCGAAGAAACCCACTGGGACAAAGGGACCAAGACTGAAGATGAGATATTGGAGCAAGATCTTCCACTAAAGAAGCGCCGTATCCAGCTAGAGGAAGAGTCACCATAAGGATGAGACTAGGGTGTTAGGTTAGAAGTTGAGTCCTAGTAATAATAAGTGTACCCCGAAGAATGTACCCCAACCCTCGCTTACCGAATAAAGTTATCCATCTCCCGTACCCCACCACAATGCTTCAACTCTACCTTTGTTTTCGCATGGCGGAAGAAGGATGGACCCAAGGCGTGTGCCGGAGGAGCCTGGTTTTGCTCGCCTGCTCATCAACTCCCTGGAGCGCCTCGGTATCACTGAGCGCCCCAGGTACTACAGCAGAGAGTACGAGCAACTCGGCACTCTTCGTTGTAGAGTGGTCCTCTCCGTCGCTAGAAGCAACCGCCACACCAACATCGAGCCGTGGCGCGTGACCGCCACAGGGTTCCGACACCGGGATACCTATCCTTTGGCCCTCAGAAAAGCCCTCTGCTACCTGTGCCGGATTTACGAGGAACACCTCGTCCCCACACTGATGAGATACTTCCCTCCCGCCATCAGAACCCCGGTTGGCAAGCCCGCATGAGGAACCCGGAACGACGTCGCCACCAAGAAGACCCGCCGTACCACGTAGTCGCCTACCTTGTCTCCCCGGACAAGCTCTTTGATGACCGAGCCGGGCACTTGAGGGAACAAATCGGCGGCCGAGCAAGCCGAAGTCACGGTGAGGATGCACCAAGTCCGAGTGGCTCAAGCCGAAGCAAGGACCGCGACGCCCATAAGCGGTGAAGCCGTTGCCCGGAAAGCCTCGGGAGGATCCGGGACCAACGCATGCAAGAATGGACCCATGGCGGAACACCCGTTCCGGCCATTGGAGAAGCTCAAGAGCTGCCGGGAACACCCCTTGTAGGGTGGGGAGGAACTATCGAAGTCCCCCCAGCACCACCGGCGGCCACCGAACCCCCAACAGCTACCGCTGAAGCCGCAGCACAGCCTCAGGAAAACGGAGACCCCGAAGGCGGAAACGATGACGAGTTGCTCATTCCGCTGGAAGAACACTCGACCCCAGAAGACAGCTCCCCTCGCGAGTAGTGTGCCCCAAGACCCAGGGAATGAAGCCGTATTGGTCCAAGTCGCACCCTTAGTCTTTAGTCGTGTAATGTGTCCGCGTAGTCGGGATGTATCCTCCTCGCTGGTTTGTAATAAAAACTTGTTTGTGCTTGCTTGTTTGCTATGTGCTTGTTGTGTGCTTACCGGCAGAATAAACCCTGCCTTTTCCAAAAGAAATCCGTTATAATCCACTTAAACATCACATAAAACTAGATCTCTTAGACAACCCGTTTCTTTACAGATGGTTTCCAGGCGCCCTGTCAGGACCCACCGATCGGACGCTGAGGGATCGCAAGCCGATCGGAGGGAGCGCCTCCACGATCAGGAGGTTAACCAAAACGAAGATGGAGGAGAGAACGTGGTCCTGCCACCGCCACCCCCTCCCCGTTGACTTGGCACAAGTCTTAGCCAACCGATCGTCCCGATGGAGGCTATCTTCAATGCCATCAACCGCCCAAGACCCCGTGCTATGAGCATGAACGAGAAGCTGATCGAGTTCCTCAGGACTAAGCCGCCCACCTTTAGCGGGTCGGTGAATCCTTTGGACGCTGACGATTGGATGAGAGCCATCCTGAGAGAACTGGAGCCCCTCCACTGCGAGGACCATGACAAGGTTCTCCTGGCAGCTCACCAGCTCACCGGGACAGCCCTCGCCTGGTGGGAAAATTACTGCGCCGCAGCCAAGGATCCCTCCGCCATCACATGGGATGAATTCGTGGAGGAGTTCCGCCGCTATCACATCCCGGAGGCGACACTGAAGCGGAAGGCAGACGAGTTCCGCGAACTCCGCCAAGGCAACATGACTGTGGAGGAATACACGTACCAGTTCATAGAGCTGGCACGCTATGCCCCCGAGGAGGTGGATAAAGACTCCAAAAAGCAAGAGATGTTCAAGAAGGGGCTGACTCCGGAACTGAGGACACTGCTGACTCCTCAAATTTACCCGGACTTTAACACCCTTATGAATATGGCGATCCTCACGGAAAGAGCAAAGGCCGAGGAAAAGAAGGAAAACAAGCGCAAATTCATGGAACACAAGGCCAAGCAGCAAGAGCGGTCCCAGAGGCCGAGAAACTTTGGACACCCCATGTCCAGGTTCCAAGCTCCTATGCAGTACAGAACCCAATCCCAAGCCACGAGCTCACAAGCCCCCAGAGCCCAGTTCAAGCCCTCCTACAACCAGAGTGCCATAAAGCCCCCACAGAACAACACCAGCCAGATCACTACCAACAACAACAACAGCTCCCGAGTGTGTTTCAACTGCCGAGAAACCGGGCACTTCATAGCCAACTGCCCCTATGCTAAAAAGCCAACCACCACCACCTACTCCAACTCGGTGAACGGGCCAAGGCCACTTGCGTCAGGAGCCAACCGCATGCCAGTGCGCGAAGCAACAACAACTTCGGCAACAACACCAAGCAACCGGCGGATGAGGCAGGCCCCGGCGGTCGTATGGACGCGCACCGGGTGAATCACATCAATGCGCGGGAGGCACATGAAGCACAAGGAGTGGTACTCGGTGAGTTCCCGGTCGGCTCGCTTTGGCTACCATACTATTCGATTCGGGAGCATCACACTCATTCATATCCTCAAGCTTTGTGGAAAAGCATAGCATACCCACAGTACTACTCAAAGCACCCCTACTAACTCGAACGCCCGGAGGTGACATTAATTGTCAACTGGGATGCCCCCGGGTAAGGATCATTTTAAGTGGGGTAGAGTTCCTAGCGACCCGGTAGTACCGAAATCCAAGGGGATAGATGTGATCCTTGGTATGGACCGGTTAAGCCAGCACCATGGCCTCATAAGTTGCGCCGACAAAGTAGTGCACCCGACCAACCCGGACGGGATACAAGTGACCCCGCCACACCCGGGGACACGGACGGATATAATGGTTTTCAACATAGAAGCCAAGTCCATAGAGGATGTCCCGGTAGTGCGAGAATACCCGGATGTGTTCCCCGAAGAACTCCCCGGAATGCCACCGGACGGGGATATAGAGTTCGTAATCGACCTTATCCCCGGGACCTCCCCCATAGCCAAGAGGCCCTATAGGATGGCGACCCCGAGTTGGCGAATTGAAGAAGCGACTAGCGAGCTCCCGGCGAAGCGGGTTCATCGACCAAGCTCATCACCATGGGGAGCCCCGGTGCTTTTCGTGGAAAAGAAGGATAAGAGCATGAGGATGTGTGTGGACTATCGCTCGGCCGAACGAGGTCACTATTAAGAACAAGTACCCTCTTCCCGGAATAGATGACTCGTTTGACCAACCGAAGGGAGCCAAGTATTTCTCGAAGGTGGATCTAAGATCGGGGTATCACCAACTCAAGATTAGGGAGAGTGACATCCCCAAGACTCGCCTTTGTCACTCGCTACGGGCAATATGAGTTCACGGTGATGTCCTTTGGACTAACCAATGCACCAAAGCATACTTCATGAACCTCATGAATAAGGTGTTCATGGAAGAGCCGGACAAGTTTGTCGTGGTCTTCATTGATGACATACTTGTTTACTCCAAGAGCGTGGAGGAGCATGAACAACATCTTCGAGTAGTGCTTTGGGAAAATTGAGGGCACACAAGCTATACGCCAAGTTCGGCAAGTGTGAATTTTGACTAGAGAAAATATCCTTCCTTGGGCACATATTGACTTTGCGAAGGAGTAGCCGTAGACCCCGGAAAGTTGAGACAGCCTCCAACCGGCGCAACCAACCAACGTGAGTGAGATCGGGAGTTTCCTAGGTTTAGCGGGGTACTACCGGAGATTTATCGAGGGATTCTCCAAGATCGCCCGGCCCATGACAGAGCCGCTTAAGAAAGAGAAGAAGTTTAGCCGGACCGAGGCCTCGTGAAAGAAGTTTCCAAGAGTTGAAGAAGAGGTTGACCACGGCCCGGTGCTAACCCCCGCCGACATTCAACGGGACTTTGTCGTGTATTGCGACGCCTCCCGACAGGGGTTGGGATGTGTTCTCATGCAAGATGGGAAGGTAGTGGCATACGCCTCCCGTCAGCTTAAACCCCATGAGCGAGAACTATCCCACCCATGATCCGGAGTTTGCAGCCGTAGTGCATGCCCTGAAGATCTGGAGACACTATCTGATCGGGAACAAGTGTGAAATCTACACAGACCACAAGAGTCTAAAGTACATCTTCACCCAGCCCGACCTAAACCTAAGGCAGAGAAGATGGCTAGAGCTGGTCAAGGACTATAACCTAGAGATTCACTACCACCCGGGGAAGGCCAATGTAGTAGCGGATGCGCTAAGACGGAAAACCTACGAGAAGGTAGCACCCAAGAGTGCCCAGTTGCAAGAGGAGATGGCACGGCTCAACGTACACATCGTCCCCCAAGGCTACGTCCGCCAGCTGAGTGTTCAGCCTACCCTAGAAGAGAAGATCCGGAAGGCCCAGGAAGCCGACGAGGATCTGATGAGGATCCGCAAGCATACCGAGAGAACAAGGCCCCCGACTTCGGGGTAGATGACCAAGGCACCCCGTGGTACAAGAACAGGATATGCGTGCCCGAAGGTGGAGATTTTCGACAGACCATCATGGATGAGGCACACAACTCAGCATACTCCATTCACCCGGGATCCACCAAGATGTACATGGACTTAAAACAAAAGTACTGGTGGAATGGGATGAAGGCAGACATTGCACGGTTCGTCGCCCACTGTGACACTTGTCAGAGGATCAAAGCTGAACATCAAAGCCGCGGCAGGATCGTTACAACCTTTACCAATCCCGTATGGAAGTGGGACGAGATAGGTATGGACTTCATAGTAGGATTTCCAAGGACTCGAAGGGACATGACTCCATATGGGTGATCGTGGACCGACTCACTAAAGTCGCTCACTTTCTACCCGTACGGACCACCTATGGAGGAGAAAAGTTGGCAAAACTCTACATAGAGATTATAGTAAAGCTGCATGGAGTGCCCAGCAGAATAGTCTCAGATAGAGGGACCCAATTCACCTCTAGGTTCTGGAAAAGCCTACACAAAGCCATGGGCACCAAGCTAGACTTCAGCTCAGCATACCACCCACAGACAGACGGACAGACCGAAAGGGTGAATCAAATTCTGGAAGATATGTTGAGAGCATGCGTCCTCACCTATGGCAAAGATTGGGAGCAGAGCCTGCCGTATGCCGAATTTTCCTACAACAACGGTTACCAGGCAAGTCTGGGAATGTCGCCATTCGAAGCACTATACGGGAGAAAATGTAGGACACCCCTGATGTGGTCAGAAGTAGGAGAGCGTGCCCTGGTCGGGCCCGCGCTTATAAAGGAAGCCGAGGAGCGAGTAGCTGATATCCGAGAAAAGTTGAAAGCCGCTCAGTCCCGACAGAAGAGCTACGCAGACAAGAAAAGGCGTGAAGCGAGCTTCAACCCAGGAGACTTCGTCTACCTCAAGGTTTCACCCATCCGGGGGACTCGGAGGTTTCAAGTACACGGGAAGTTGGCCCCTCGGTACATCGGCCCGTATAAAGTGCTCAAGAGAGTCGGAGCAGTAGCATATCGGCTGGAGCTACCCGAGGAAATGTCAGATATACACCCAGTATTCCACATCTCTCAGCTACGCCGATGTTTGAAGGTTCTGGAAGAAAAGCGAGTACGGTGGAGACCATCGATCTACAGCCAGGACCTTAGGTACCAGGAGGTGCCCGTCAAAATCTTAGACACTGTGGTCAAGCGGACAAGAACGACCGAAGTACGGGTGTGCGAGTCCAATGGAGTAGACACGGGGTGGAAGAAGCTACGTGGGAACGAGAGGATGCACTGAGGAAGGAATTTCCCCACCTATTTGAAACTTAGCCGAATCTCGAGGACGAGATTCATTTTAAGTGGGGTAGGTTTGTAACGCCCGCGTTTTTAGCTCTAAATAAATCACCTAATAAATTAAGCGTGTTTTCAAAACTGACCCGCCGAGCTCAATTACCATTCAAACCCTAGCCACTGTTTTCCCCCTCTCTCTCCCCGACGCGCGTGCCGCGAATCCCGCCGGCACCGCACCTCGGCCAGCACCCTTGCGCGCCTTCCCAACGCCGCGGTCGGCCACCGGCCGGGAATCCCGCGCACGCCGCGGTCCCGACGCCCGGTCCACCTCGCCATCACCACCGTCCCGAAGAATGCGCCGACGCCCGAAAAACCGAGAAAAAAACCCCGCAAAACCCCTTCCCAATTTTCCCTAACAATTCTCCGGATTTTTCCAAAATCTTTTTCCCTATTTTTCCTTCCCTTTTCTTTTCCTTTTTCCTCTTTTTCTCCCCGTTCTTTTTTTCCTTTTCCTTTTCTTTTTCCCTCTTTCTCTTTTTCCTTTCTCTTCTTCTTCTCTTCTCCTCCCTTCCCTTTCCTCCCGCGCGGCCGGGCCAGCACCCGACCGGCGCCCTGGTGCCGCCGACCGGGGCCCCACGCGCCGGCACCGGCCCTCCCGCCGCACGCCACCAGGCCGGCAAGGACACCGCCTCCGCACGCCACCACGGCCCACGCCTGGCCGGACGCCGGAGCCAGCCGACGCGGCCGACACCATTAATTTCCCCTGCCCGAGCACCACTGCGCCGACCACCGCCGCCTGCACGCTAGGTTTCGTCCACGGCCTAACTCTCCTGCACAAGTTGACCCGTACCGTCCCGAGCTGTCGCATCGCCGGTCGCCGCAAGGAGCCGGCCGGAGTTCGAGAAGGAACCCGAGCTCGCCGGCGGCCTCGCCGGGAAAAATCTTCCCCCTCCCCAAACCGACCTACGGCGCCTATTTAAGGCCGGCACCACCACCACCTCGCCGCACCGCACCGAAATCGAGCCTCCCTGAGCCGGTTCCCCAAGCACCACCGCGCCGCCACCATTAGCGCCGCCGCCGCCCTCTGCCCGCCGCCGAGCCGCCTCCACCGAGCCCTATAGCCCAAGGTGAGTGCGGGATTAGGACCCCCTCGCCCCCCTCTTCCTTTTCCCCTTGTCCCCGGCCGCCGCCGCGCCAGAGCCGCCGGTGGGCACCCCTGACCGGCCGGCCTTGACCGCGCCCCCCTCCCTCCCTGTTCTGTTTCGAGGGGGGGAGAAGAAGGGCAATTTTGCCCAAGGCCCCCTGGCCTTTTCCCTTATCCTGAGCCCCCTCCCCTATCCTATTCACTCCCTCTTCTTTTCTCTCCAAATAGCCCCTAAGACTAATAATTAATTACTGTTAGGCCCTAAACACTTTACAAACAGGCACCCAACTTATATTATCCTTTCTCCATTAGCAGAAATTACTAATAGGTCTTTACTACCTAACCTAGCCTTTCATGCACGCCTTTTAATCCCGGTTAAGTCCAAATAATTCCACACCCCGCCAAACCAACCCCTTTCCTAGGGCCTATATATATACCCCTCCCCCGCTCACTTCCCCCTCCCCGAGCTCGGCCAGAAACGTGTGTGCTAATACTGCTTGCTTGCTTGTGTGTGTGCCATAGCCGACGGAGTAGACGGAGGAAGGTACCCCGAGCCGGAGATCGAAGCCGACTACTGCGAGCAGAGCCCGAGGCCCCGAACGTCGAGCCGGCACTCCCCGAAGACTTCGAAGACGGCAAGTTCACCCTCATTCTTTGATGCATGTTTCTGTCCCAGTTTTATAAATATACCCTATACCCGTTTTATAAATTGCATATTGTTTTACTGCAAAACATGGTAGGATAGCCACCCTTGATTGTTATGATTTAACCTTGTTTTGGCCTGAATGTGTTCTTTAAAAATGTGTGCGTGTCTTCAAAATGTGTGAGTGCTTTACAAATGGAAAAGGGGATATGTTTGGGAAATGAGTAAAGAACTGGGTGGACGGGATGGACGTGTGTGTCAGGAGTATGGGTGAGCTCGTACCTGTGTGGTTGAGCGTGTTGGGAGTTGTCCATCTTGTCGGTTAAGGACCGGGTTGCGTGACATCTCACCTGACCCAAATTATCGTACAACCACTCGACCGTTGTATGTGGCAACGGCTTAGCATAAACCCCACTAGTTAATCTACTTGCCATCTGGTGTGCGGGTGAGCGGCGGGAGACCAAGGAGCGGGGTACGCTCTGTGTGAGGTACGCCCCGGTTATGTGGTATAACCCCTTGGGTGCTTTCGTGGTGGCTCGTAGTGTTAGCTAAGGTGGGTAATGGCTTTGATAGGATCCGTACCGGCACTAAGGTGTCTGTGTGACGGTACCCTACTTGTGGGTAAAGATGTACAACCTCTGCAGAGTGTCAAACCTATTCGAATAGCCGTGTCCACGGTATTGGACGAGTCACGGTGTGGTCACAAAAACTAGTGTTTGGGATGGGATATTTTCTGGCGTGAGTCGTTTTCTGGGTGAAGAGTGTGGCTGTGTGCCTGGGCTACGACGGGCGGGAAGTCCGGTAGTTCCACAGTGGTTCTTCCTAAAACATTTGAGTTACTTGGGTTATGAAAATGATTTGCGAAAACCTTTTTGAAATGAACCCCTGCATGGGTAAGTTTGCAAAATGAACCTTAACTCCGATCCTTGTTATACCTTATGCATGGTTCGCTTATAAGCCCCTCCGTGGGTGGGGTTGGATTTGCCGAGTACGTATGTGCTCACCCTTGTTTTACTAACTATTTTACGAGAGGAGGATCCCGATTACATTCCCGAAGACGTTGAGTAGGTCGTGCCCTACACCCAACCGTGCCTCGTGTACCCGTGGCCCTACCGAAAGCTTCCATGGTGTGGTACTCCGAGGAGGCTATGGAAGCCTTTGCTATTGTAGTGTGGTCGCTAGCGTTTGTGTTGTTCCTTGTAGCGTTGGCACTGCCGTGCCCTTTGTGTCGCCGTAATGTAAAAGACTGATTCCACCTGTTGTAATAAATGTGTTACCAGCCTCCTGGGACTGGTATTTGTGTCACATTTAGTCACCTCTGATGAGGGGACGCTTCAAGAAGCTGAGTTGAAGACTTTGACAGCTGAAATTGAGGCTGACAGGAAGAAGATAGCCGAACTCCCTGGATTAACAGAGAAAATCCAAATGGAAACTTCAGCAGCCATGATTGAATCAAACCAACCCAAGTCAAAGATTTCCGTCCTGTCCAACACTCAAGAAGCTGATCAAAAACTGTTAGAAAATATCAGCAAAATGATATCACAGGCTTCTAGTATAATTGCAAAGTATTTGAACATTTGATTGTGCCAAACAATTTGTAGCTGAATGATTGATCGTCCTTATAATTTTGTTTATCACAAACTTCACTTTCCATTCTCTGTCTATTCTTGTTTGCAATTTTTGGACGATTCATTCAGTAACTCCGGCCAAACAATACCATACTCGAATAGCACTCCAACCGCAACTCACCCGAGCCAGTCAACCGAATATGACTCAGCTTGAATTCCAAACGACCCGACGGCGATTCGGTTAAGGAAGCCTCTCCACCTTCCAAATTTCTCGGGATATGCACCACGATCCAGGGCCACGATCTCTTTGCCACCCCCATAAATAAAACCGTAGGTGCCCCCAGCCTATCACCAAGTCTTTTGCCTTCAAGCCTTTGCTAATCTAAGCTTTCCTTCTCCATCACTAGCACACCCCAACACCTGATGGCGGGTAGCGGCAGCAGGCGCCGTGCCAGCGACGAGGCGGAAGGAAGCCGCGCCGACGCTTGTCGGAGGCAGTGATCGTCAACTTCCTTTACGATTCTTTCCAGA
Organism: Cenchrus americanus; assembly: GCA_947561735.1. NCBI lineage: Eukaryota > Viridiplantae > Streptophyta > Magnoliopsida > Poales > Poaceae > Cenchrus > Cenchrus americanus. Next base: position 250,205,820 of record OX387239.1, on the reverse strand, counting down.
TTTCTTTCTGTTTTTGACGATCCTCTTTGTTCATCCAGTGGAATCCGGCTCCTGCGCCGGCCGCGAATCCAGCCCTGCCGGACGACTCCTCGGAGTCGTACAACTACTCCCCCTCGCGCTACGGCGAGCGCGACACCCTTCGTTTCAAGGCAGAGCGTGACGAATCACGGCGCGAGCTAGGAGAGGTTTCCAAGAAAGCCGGCGTCGCTGAGCTCGAATGGGAGCATCAGCGCAAACAGCTGCTGGAGACCATTGACGGTAAATTTCTTGATTGACTCTGATCCAATTCAACTTTTGAACTAACCGCCATTGCCTTGCAACTTTGCAGCCCGCGACGCCGAGCTTAACCAGCTGAAGATGCTGGTGAAGCAACTGGCGGACAAGGTGAACGCCCCCGGGGACATGCCGGCAGACCGTATCGCCGCGGTGGAAGACCGTGTCGATGAGGTAGCCCTCCACGGCGTCCGTCTGGGCACCACCTTGGGCCTGGCCGCCATGGCGACGCACACCGGCGTCGACTACTCCATACATCCACGCGGCTTCCAGGGCGGCGCACCAGAGGATGTCGACGAGATCGAAGTCATCCTGGAGCGCCTCGACGGCCATGGCGACGCCATTACCGAAATCATCCATCCCCAGTCTGTGCTAAACAAGCTTTTCTATTAGTTTGTTCTAGGGATGTTTGAATTTTCGGCAATAAATAATGAAATTTTAACTCCTGTGTTTGTATCGTGATGATTTCCTTCTGCTCGTAAATGCGAACTTTACTGTTTTTGAACGAATTCGGGGACTTTTTCTTAGCCGAACACGCAAAAACTCCTGCCCCTTGGCACAAAATCCGCAGAAAACCTTCAATTCGGGAACCATAAACACTGTTCAATGAAAACCCTTCGCATTCGGGAAGAAAACCCTGCTGCTTGGTATTCCAATAACGCACGCCAACCAGTCATCATTCCCAATGCACTCTCACAGTCAATAAAATAGCCTCCTGGGTGCCCTGCAAATCCACTCGCATACACTTCCATCACCTCACATCTTCTCCCCCTGCTCCAAAGGAGAAAACCCCAAGGCCATGGCGGACAAGGGAAAGCAACCCATCAAGGAGGATAGCACTCCGCCAAAGAAGCGTACCATTCGAGAGTGAGTTTTCTGTCAATCTGTTTCTTGCTCTCGTTTGCAATCTCATGGTTTACCCCTCTCTATTTTTTTAGCCTTGACCTGCTTCCTGAAGAGATCTTTGGGACTGAAGAGGTTCCCGAGTACATCATCTCCGACTCCTCCTCTGAAGAAGAGAACTCCACGCCGAAACAGAGGATCAACCACCAACTGCGCCGCCGTCTTCGGCATCTAGAGCACAACCTGCGGGACATCACCGCCCGCTGCAACACCGAACGCGAATGCCGCATGAGTTTGGAGGTGTTGGTAGGGGGTAAGATCTCCATCTTTATTTGACTCCCATGCTTAAGCTCAGATCTTCATATTCTAATAACTGTTCCCTTCTCCTAGATGTCTCTGACAGGTACAACAACTTGAAGGCTTCCTGGGACAGCCTAATGGAAGCTGCAAGCCATGGCAACCCCCGAAGCTTCCAAGTTGCTGTTACGGTAGTCCTGGAACAGTTGAAGAGGGAGGAGCTGAAGAGCAAAAACAAGGAATCAAAGGAATGAAGCATACTTTCGCTTCTTCCTCCAGGCCTTCTACTTCCCACCCTCTTGTAATCTTAAGTAGTTGGGTTGTCAAATAAAAACCTGCAAGAAACATCTGTAATGTGAAATATTTTTGTGCTAAGGGCAATACACTCCAGTATTGGCCATCTCCTGTTAGGATTTTTTGTTCTAAAGGCGGCTTCTCTCCCGAACGCCGGCTATTTCTGTGTATCAGATGTCTGTAATCCTGGTGCTTGTAATCAACGATCAACTTCAATGCTAGGATAATATTTCTTCAAATATCTTCCATTTATAGCAGCAGTAAACTCTTCTCCTAATAGAGTTTTCAATATGTAAGCATTACCAGGTGCACATCTGACTACCCGAAAAGGACCTTCCCAATTCGGGGACCATTTGCCGAACACACTATACTTAGTCCCGATCGGCAGTAACGCTTTCCAAACCAAATCTCCTTCTGCAATTGCTTGACCTTCACTTTCTTGTTGTAATATTTAGCAACTTGCATTTTGTTCTTTTCAATATTTTCCAGGGCCTTAAGACGAATCATACGCAAATCCTCTAATTCATCCATCATTAAGCCACTGTAATCTTTGGAACTTAAATCCTTCTGCAAAACCACTCTCCTCGAATCAGATTGTATTTCCCAGGACAAAACAGCATGATGCCCATAAACCAACTCATAAGGAGATGTTTTTGTAGCTCCATGAGGAGCCATTCGGTAAGCCCACAAAGCCTCATTGAGTACCGAATGCCACCTCTTTGGCTTCTGATCAATTTTCTTTTGTATAAGTTTGATCATGATCTTGTTAGAAGCCTCTGCTTGACCATTAGCTTGGGCATAATAAGGAGAAGAATTCAATAATTTGATTCCCAAGCTTTCAGCAAATTCTTTGAACTCTAAAGATACAACTTGAGCTCCTTGATCAGTTGTAATTGTTTGAGGAATCCCAAATCGGTAGATGATATGTTCTTTAACAAATTCAACCATGTTTTCTGATGTTACTTTCTTCAATGGAATTGCCTCAACCCATCTGGTGAAATAATCTGCTGCCAAAAGCACAAATTTATGCCCCTTGCTAGATGGAGGATTTATTTGGCCAATCAAATCTATACCCCATCCTCTGAATGGCCACGACTTGATAATAGGATTCAGAGCTGATGCTGGGACTCTTTGTATATTTCCAAACTTCTGACAATCTTGACAACCTTTTGTAATACTCAAAGCAATCCTCTAGCATTGTCGGCCAAAAACATCCAGTGTGCCTGATAACCCATTTCATGCGGTAAGACGATTGATACGCTCCACATAACCCATCATGCACTTCACTCATCATTTTCTTTGCTTCTTCTGGACCCAGGCATTGTAACAACACCCCATCTAACGATTTGTAAAACAAACGTCCATCAAGAAGAACAAATTTTATAGCTTTATACCTGAGCTTCCTAGAAACCCTTCGGGATGGATTCTCTAGATAATCAACAATCTCTTTTCTCCAATCATCCTCTGCTAGATCACTCCCGAAAGCACACACCTCCATGGCAAACACTTCTTGGTTTTCCTTATAACTCGAAGCACATTGAGCCAACCTATTTGCCTCTTCATTGTGTTCTTTAGGAATATGTTGTAGAATTACTAACTAAAAACTTTTCAAGATTTCCTTGCACTCTTCGTAGTAATTCCTCAGGATATCACTTTTACATTCATATTGGCCATTCAATTGCTTTATAACTAACTCCGAATCTCCATAAATTTCAACTGAAATGGCCTTTGCTTCTTTTAAATATGGAAGCTCTCTAAGCAGTGCTTCATATTCAGCTTGATTGTTTGTGACAGTAGGCTGAATAGGGATAGCAAACTCAAACATCTCATCTTTGGGTGAAATTAATAAAATTCCTACTCCACCACCTTTGCCACATGAAGATCCCGTTGACGCAAAATGTGCACTCAACGCCAATCACACAAAGCCGAAAAAGCTAGCTTCGCACGCGCAGAGAGCAAATGACGTGCCAGTCAATTTTTCCTGAAAATTAACAAAAGATAAAGCAGTTAGATACCAAAGCTTGGAACGTGTCGGGTGGCACCAGACAGTTCCATATTTATGGCCAAGAAGCCAAGCAAGAATGACATGTAGCTATGTAGAGCTACCTGTCAGAGAATCACAACCATCCGGACCATTATAAAGGGAAAAAGAATACTGCCGAATGGATGACGTAAGCGTGACGATGATCGGTCTTTGTATAGATAAAGATGCAAGCATGAAGTTATGACCGATCCCCGTGAGGTTTGTCATTAAATAAAATGAGGTAAAGCACGGACATGATCATGTATTAAATGAGCACGCATAGATCAAAGCACTAGTCTACCGCATGTCTAGGTACTTTAAGATCCGTCGGGTACGATCACAAACAAATCTATCCACCGCATGATACAACTTGCATGAAAAACGTACCACTTCCCGCAAATAGATCTATCCACCGCATGATACAATCCAAATACGGAAAGCTAAAAGCATACATCACTCAAGGCACGAACGAGGCACGTGATCTACTCGTGAAGATATAACCGAATACGGCCGAACAGTACCGATCCAGGGTCCATGAAGAAGGAACAAACATTACCACGTGAATAAATCTATCGACCGAATTGGAAATCTAATCCACCGATGACTAGCTCCAAAGCAACCCAAAAACCCGCATCTACCACATGATACCCGGTTCTTTCAAGATTTATACGCACAAAGCAAGTTTGAACCCGCAACACGTGACAACCTAGATCGATTCGGTTTCGGCTATCGGAGAGCACAAGATCCACGCGTCAAAAACACGAAATCCGCTCGTGTACGGATCTTAAAAGGGAAAAAAGCCGATCCAAACCCATCTAGATTGGGCAAGAGTGTGTTACATGAATTAAAACATAAAGTAAAACTCATGATAACACGGGGTAACTTAATGAATCTATTGGATCTTGCCAAAATCCAATAGAGCCGATAACTAGCTTCGAGCTAAATCTTAGCCTACCGCATGGCTCATGATCTAACAATAAACCCTCTTGAACCAAGCTTGAATCTACCGCATGACACGAAGCGTGGTAACAAGACTACTTGCATCGATCTAAATCCACCGCATGATACTAGACATGATACAAGGTTGCCGGTACTCACGGAGGTTGACGGATCGATTGGCCCTCTCGAAGAACTCGACGACACGACAAGGACTCTAGGGTTTGGCGTAAGGCCGGTGTGTATTGAGGAATGAACGTGTCTGTTACATACATCCAGGGATCGTATTTATACCCCGCCGATTACAACCGCGAATGGATTCATTGCCTAACTAAACTCGATCGCCTATCCATCCATTCGCTTCCTCCGATTGAGCCACGTCACCGTCCAATCCCGCAAAATCAGCTCTCTCGTTCTTTTGCCGAACCGGAGCGGATAGCCGACCGCGGATCCTTCCGCCGAAAATCTCTCGAAAATATCTTTCCTTCCACCGGACGGACTCTTTTTCGAATCGGACCCACATGTCATACTCCTTACCAAATTTTGGTGTTAACACATGCCCCTTCAATTGTGGGATAAAAGTAATTTTGTTCCACAATTGACTCTAGCCACGAATCCTTGAGCCAAACCCGTCAACACCTTGTTCTTCGCAATCCGCCGGATTCTTCGTTCGATCCAACCCTAGACCCCCTTCGTTCCGAGCTCGAATCTCCAATGGCAACTCGGAACCAAGTCGCTCGGGTAAATTCACCCCTCCAAACCTTTGTTCGGCATTAGGTTTTCAATTTTACCCGAGATTTTCCTCTTCCGCTCTCCTCCGGAACCCTCTCTTGCTCTTCGATTCCTATTGAGGCCAATTCGCAGTCTTATTATCTTGGTCCCGAAGGGAATCCCGACCCCCGAGATTTTATTGCCGCTGAATCTCAGAGAATCCCTTTCAAGGTAGCTTTATCTCCACCTCCCCAGTGGCAAGATGCGTTCAAGAACTGGCCTTTGCCCCCAATTGCAGGCTGGAAGACTTGGTATCGGAGGATTCTTGCGGATAAGAGTGGATTGACCAATCTGGATGCTCTCCGCATTGCTCAATGTCTGGAGTTATCCGTAGCTGAGACACCCAAGAATGAAGATCTTCTGATAGCCGCATGCCACTTCTGGTCAAATGGCGTCAACGCCTTCCTTTTTGGGCATGGCCCAATGTCTCCAACCTTGGCCGATGTGTACATGATCACCGGCCTTGACATCACTGGGTCTGTCCAGCCTTGGAACTTCAAGAATTCCTCACGCCAAACAGGGGTAAAGCCAGGGAATGGCTACAAGAATTATATTTCGAAGCACATGAGAGACAATCCCCTTGGCGAAGTTGAATACAGAGCCTTTTTGAACATGTGGTTATGCAGATTTGTCTTCTGTGGCAAGGCCAACGAACCCACTTTGAATCACATCGCAATGGCGATCCATCTGGCTAGTGGCAATCGCCTTCCTCTGGGAAAATTCCTCTTGGGCAGTGTATACCATATGCTTCATCAGACCGTTACCCAAATGTACACCAGCCAGAGGATAGCATGCGTCAATGGCCCTTGGTGGTTTGTTCAAATTTGGCTGCAACTTCACATGCATCAGATTATAGGCGTCGACTTGAACTCCGGGTTCTTCCCCCGGTCCAATCCCCCGAAGGAGAGCTTCAAGTTACCGAGAGGATGCCAAAACTATGGAGAAGCGAATGCCTTCAATCGTTATCGTTCGACAGACATCATCCAGCTCTTCGAGTTGTTCTTCGCAGGCTTCTCCAATCCTCTTTGGCTCCCTTATCTAGGCAATGACACTCTGACCTTCCCTGTCGAATTCTCCTTTGAGCCCGGCCATCAAGATAGGGGATTCTTGGAAATCTTTAACATCATAATCCGCCCATGCATATTACCGGCCGAGTTCAATGGAGGGAGGCAGAATACCAGTACTTATGAGTACTACCAGCCTAATGTAATGGCCAGGCAACTTGGATGTGGCCGCATGCCCCCAAGATTGTTTCGCATGAATTCCTCAAACCCAGGGAGGAAATCAAAGAACCGATGCGGTGCGGCGAGAGTTTTCAACTATGTGTGCGGTCCCACTTGTCTACACATGTCCTTTTGTGCCCGCAACCATAGCTCACCCCACCTTCAACTCATGGTGGCAAGAATTCCATGACCACATCTTCGGTGAACCCGTTCATGTGTTCGTGCGGGGCTGGTGCCCGATTTCCCGCCGACTTCGAGAGGTAACACAATGAGCCCTTGGATCAAACACTTCTTCTCCATTCATGGTTTTGACCTTCATCTTTTGCCCACAGAACACGCACTCCGCCCCTCGAGCCAGGGTAATCACTTATAATGCCGAAGGCCCGATTTCGAACCGGGGTTTAAATCCACAACCCCGCATCAATTAATGGCCGGGTATGCTACTACAGATCCCAGCCTTTCTAGCCTTACTGCAGACAGGAGGCAAGGTCTGCACCTGATTGCCCCTCCAAGTGCCAAAAGGAGAAGAACTGTCAAAAAGGTGCTTGTTGAGGTAAAACCCTTTACCTTCTTGATTACCAAGTCACTCTGTTCTTGATGGATCATATTCATTGTGCATTTTCAGACCAGAGCCCAACATTCTTCAGAACCAGCACCTGCCAATGCTCCACCCACTGGTATGTCCTTTACTGTCCTTTCTCAAGGATGAGCACTGGCACTCACTCTTTCAATTGGACACTTGCAGAAGAAGCTGTGGAAGAACAGCTGGTAGATGTTCCGGTGGCTCAACAAGCGAGTCCATCCCGGGTTGAGTTACCCATCCCGTGGAGATCTCGTCCTCATCACCTTCTCGCGAAGCAATCAATTCTCCGGAGATGAATCTCCCAACCCAACCGGAGCCGCAAATTTTCCCGAGGTGCCATCGCCTATTGGTCAAACGAAATAGCCAATCCACCGCAGGCGGCGGACCCAACTCCTTTCCGGCCCCGTAAGCCCACGAGCCGCCAATGCCCGCATCGGCACCCCTTAGCTCGAAGTTTCGGCTCTACCCGGGCACCTTCCCCGTCCGCGATTGCCCCCGCTCAAGAAACCATTCATGAGGTACCCAATTCCGCGCTTGGTTTCGGTACTTCGATGTCAGCATTCTCACCTCGGTAATGTGACTTTTCAGGGTCACGCTCCGCCGTCATCGAGCTTGCCATCAGAGGGCCCATCAACTGCCGAGGTGATGAAAGAAATGAACCGGCCGCCGCCCGGATGAAGTGTTGCCCAAACTCAAAGAAATTGCAGCCTGGCTAGAAAAAGATGTTCAGGATCAGCTCAATGATCTTCGTCATTTTGAAGAGATGTTTGAACCCATTAGTCGAAGACTCCCCGATGACATCAGAGCTTTCTTATCATCCGTCTACGACTTAGAGCCCTTTTATGTTCCCTTGAGGCGCACTTGGAGGAAATTGCGCTCCCGTCCGGCCATCGAAAAGGAGAAAACTGACGCTGAACATGCCATGAACGGGGCACAATCCCAAGCAGAAAGCCATAAAGATGCCTTGGCCGACACCGCAAGCTTCTTACGATTTGAAAGTCGCCGGAAGGCCGCTCTAGAGGCGGAATTGAGAAGCTCGTCGGCGGAGATGGAGATTGACCGAGAAGAAAATAGCCGATCTCCCCGGATTGATAGCAAAGACCCAAGCGGAGGTAGAATCGGTCGTTACCGGAGTAAAGCAATGCGATGCGAGCTCATTGACTTATCCGGTGCCCAAAAGGACTACCGGGAGATCTTGGATAATTCCCACTTGATAGTATCCAATGTTCGTCACGCACTCGCAAAACTCCTTAATGCTTGAATGTCCTTATTGATGTATACCCGGACCGGTCGTTCTTGTAATATTTCCTTTGCGATTTGTTTCCTTTCCTTTGCGTACTTTGAGATGTAGTGCTTTGAACGACCCATTCGGTAGTGAAACGCTAACTCCCGAACGACACCTTGAGTTCCCTTAGCCGAACCAATCAACCCGCGCACGGTCCGGCTTGGAACTCCAAACGACCCGCGGGCGGGCCGGTCAAGGAAATCTTTCCACCTTCCGATTTTATTGGGACGTGTGCCACGATCCACGCCCACGACTCGAAGCCACGATTTACCCCCGCCGGGCCTATAAATGTTGCCATAGGTACCCCTAGCTTTCCACCGGGCCTTCTAGCTCTCGAATCTTTGCCAATCTCTCGGTCTCCTTGCAAACAAGGCACATCCCCAAACCGCAATGGTGCGCCGCCTCAACCGCCGCCGTGCCTCCGACGAGGCCGAGGGGGAGCGGCGCTAACGCGCGCAGCGGTGATGACCGTCAACTTCTCCTCTTCGATCCTTCTCTTGATCTTCTTTTGCCTTGACAATCACCTCCCTTTTGCGGAGTTGATTCGGTGGAATCCGCCTCGCGCGCCGACCAATCAACCCCTCCCGCGATGACTCTTCGGAGTCCGACGGCCCACTCCCCCGCACCGTACGGGGGAAGCGCACGCCATCCGCTACAAGGAGGAGTTGGAGGCATCCCGTCGCGAACCGGAGGATGTCTCCAAGAAAGCGGGCGTGGCCGAGTTAGAATGGGAGGACCGGCCGCAAACAACCGCCGGAGGCCATTGACGGTATGGCCCCGAGATTGATTCTTGGTCCGGCTCGGCCTTTGATGCTAATCCCTTCGCTTGTCTTTTGCGGCCCGCGACGCCGAGCTCGACCGGCTAAAGACGTTGGTAGAGCAATTGGCCGAGAAGGTGAATGCCCACGGCGACACGCCGGCGGAGCGCCCGGCCGCGGTGGAGCGTCGCGTCGACGAGGTGGCCGTTCATGGCGTTCGCCCGGGCACCACCTTGGGCCCGGCCGCGATGGCGACGCATACGGACGTCGACTACTCCACCGAGCCGCGTGGCTTCCGTGGCGGCGCGCGCGGAGGATATCGACGAGATCGAGCTCATCCCGGAGCGCCTCGACGGCCACGGCGACGCCATTGCCGAAATTACCCATCCCCGCTCCGTGTTGAACGGACTCTTTGACTAGATTGTACTAGGGATGCGTAAATGTCGGCAATATATGATGAACTTTTGAATTCTCGCATTTGTTCCGTGATATCTCCCTTCGCATTTGCATCCGTGAATTTTGTCTTCTTTGAATGCATCCGAGAACCGTCTTTAGCCGAACGCTCGCAAACAAGCCGCCCCTCGGCGCAAGATCCACAAAGGATCCCAATTCGGCAATCCGTAAACACCGTTCAAAAGAAAACCCTTCGCACTTGGTGGAAACCCCCGCCGCTTGGTATTCCAACGGTGTGTACCGGCCGCATCATCACTCCCAATGCGCCTCCTTGGTCAATAAAATAGCCCGTGGGGTGCTCGCAAATCCATTCGCACACTCCTCCATCGCTTCTCGTCTCTTCCTTTGCTGCCAGAAGAAAAAACCCCAACGCCATGGACAAGGGTAAACAACCTCGGGGGAGCGGCTCATCAAGGAAGCGTACGATTCGGAAGTGAGTTCTTTCTTGATCTCGCTCCTCGTTCTCCCCGCTTGATCTTACGCTTCATGTCTTCTTCTCGTCTTTTCGCCCTTGATTTGCTTCCCGAAGAGGTCATTGGGACCGAAGATGTCCCCGAGTACATCTCCTCCGATTCCTCCCCCGAAGCGCAGGATGCGACGCCCGAGCAAAGGGTCATTCATCGGTCCGCGCCGCCGTGCCCGCACCCGGAGCGCGGCCTCGGGGACATGTCCGTCCGTTGCCAAGCCGAGCGCGAGCGTGCGCATGGCGCCGGAAGCACTAGTAGGGGGTAAACGCTTCGACCCCTTCATGTTTGCATCCGGATTTCTTGCCCCTAACCTTGATTCTTTTGCTCCGGATGTCTCCGACAGTACAAAGCAACCCGAAGGCGGCCCGGGATAGCTTGGTAGAGGCCGCCAATCATGGTCATCCTCGTGCGTTCCAAGTCGCCGTCACGGTGGTCCCGGAACAACCGAAGAGGGAGCGACGGTCGAAGAAGCAAAGAAAAGATTGAATCATACTTTCGCTTCTTTCTCCACGCCTTCTCGCTTCCCTCCCTTTAGGGGACCCGACCATCGTGGCCGCTAGATGTAATCTTGTAAGAAACAGATTGTAATGTAGTATTGAGCTAAGGGCAATGCATCGAGCACCGGCCATTTTCTCCCGTTCATGGATTTTTGTTCTAAAGGCGGCCTCATCCTTGAGCGCCCGCCGTTTCGTGTCGATGTGTATAATCATCGATCGATTTCAATGCTAGGATAATACTTCTTCGAGATATCTTCCATTTATTGCGGCGGAAAACTCCTCTCCTAGCAAAGTTTTCAATATGTATGCATTACCAGAACGCATCCGACCACACGAAAAGGCCCCTCCCGCTAGGGGACCATTTACCGAATTCACCGTATTTAGTTCCAATCGGCAATAGCGCTTTCCACACCAGGTCGCCTTCTGCAAATTGCCTTACTTTTACTTTCTTGTTATAATATTTAGCGACCCGCGCTTGTTCTTCTCGATGTTCTCCAGGGCCCTGAGACGGATCATATGCAAATCTTCTAACTCATCCATCATCAGGCCACTGTAATCCTTGGAGCTTAACTCGTTTTGCAGCACTACTCTCCTCGAGTCTGATTGCATTTCCCAAGGCAGATCGCATGATGCTCGTAAACTAACTCGTAAGGAGAAGTTTTTGTAGCTCCATGGGGGGCCATTCGGTAAGCCCACGGCGCTTCACCGAGTACCGAATGCCATCTCTTCGGCTTCGGTCGATCTTCTTCTCGTATAAGCTTGATCATGATTTTGTTAGAAGCCTCTCGCTTGACCATTAGCTTGGGCATAGTATGGAGAAGAATTAAACGCTTTGATTCCCCATGCTTTCGGCAAAATCTCCGAACTCCAATGACACGAATTGTGCCCCCCGGTCGGTGGTAATCGTCCGAGGGATTCCAAATCGATAGATGATGTGTTCCTTAACGAACTCGATCATGTTTTCTCGACGTCACTTTCTTCGACGGGATCGCCTCGACCCATTTGGTGAAGTAGTCTGTAGCCAAAAGCACGAACTTATGCCCCTTGCTAGATGGCGGATTAATTTGGCCAATCAAGTCTATACCCCACCCTCGAATGGCCATGGCTTGATGATGGGATTCAATGCCGATGCAGGGACCCTTTGAATATTCCCGAACCTCCGGCAATCTTGACACCCCTTGTAATACTCAAAGCAGCTCCTCTAATATCGTCGGCCAAAAGCATCCAGCCTTGCCTAATAACCCATTTCATCCGATAGGCCGATTGGTGCGCTCCACATATCCCATCGTGCACCTCGCTCATCATGTTCTTGGCTTCTTCTCGGACCCGGGCATCGTAGCAATACTCCATCTAATGATTTAAAGAATAAATTATCATCCGGAAGAACGAACTTGATTGCCTTGTACCGAGCTTCCTAGAGACTTTTCGGGATGGATCTCTCAAATAATCAACGATCTCTTTCCTCCAATCATCTTCTCGTAAGATCCGTCCCTAGTGCACTCACCTCTGCAAAGCAAATGCTTCTTGACTCTCTTTATAACCGGAGGCGCTCCGAGCCACCTGTTTGCTTCCTCGTTATGCTCTCTAGGAATGTGCCTGTAGGGTTACCGGTGGAAAGCCCTTCAAGATTTCTCTCGCATTCCTCGTAGTAACTCCTCGGCGCCTCGCTCCCCGCACTCGTACGGCCGTTCAATTGCTTGATGACCAACTCGAATCTCCATAAATTTCAACCGAAACGGCCCCGCTTCTCTCAAATATTGAAGCCCTCGAAGCAATGCCTCGTACTCAGCTGGTTATTTGCGACAAGTGGGTTGTATAGGAATGGCGAATTCAAACATCTCATCTCTGCGGGAGAAATTAGTAGGATCCCTACTCCCCCACCTTTGCCACATGATGACCCATCAAAAAATAAAGCCCAAGGGGTAATTTCAAGCGTATCAACCGAAGGGTCACGATGTTCGGTAATAAAATCGGCAATGACCGACCTTTGATGGCTTTTGCCGATTCGAACTTCAACTCGAATTCGATAAAGCTAAAATCCATTTGCCAATCCGTCCATTCAAAATTGGCATAGATAACATATGTTTTATCACATCAAACTTCGAGTATACGGTGCATTCGGCATTCAACAAGTAGTGCCGAAACTTTGTACATGAGTAGTATACGCAAAGACACGCTTTTTCCATAGCCGAATACCTGGTTTCGGGATCAAGTAATTTTCGACTAAGGTAAGCTACTACCCGCTCCTTTCCTTCGAATTCTTGGATAAGGGCCGATCCAATAGTTTGGGTATCGGCCGCCACGTACAACTTGAAAGGCTTGTTCGGTCGAGGAGGAACCAAAGACCGGCGGCTCCTTCATGTATTGCTTGATTTCCTCGAAAGCCTTCCGTTGTTCGTCGCCCCATGTGAATTTCTCGATCCTTCTTTAGCTTCGAAGCAACGGAGAGAACGGCAACACCTTCGTGATAAATTTGAGATGAACCTTCTCACGAAGTTGATCTTGCCGAGCGTTGATTGCAATTCCTTGAGGTTGGTTGGAGGAACGACTTCATCAATGGCTTTCATGCTCTTTTTGCCAACTTCGATTCCCCCTTCGTGGACCAAAAACCCCAAGAACTCTCCAACGACACCCCGAATGCACACTTGTTTGGATTCATCTTTAGGCCATGCTTCCGGTGCATTCCAAGGTCTTCTTCACATCTTCCAGATGGGTGTCATGACTTAAGGACTTGATCACTACGTCGTCAATGTAGATTTCCACGGTCTTGCCGATCAACTCATGAAAAATGTAATTCATGGCCCGCTGATAGGTTGCACCGGCATTTTTCAACCCAAACGTCATGACTATCCATTCAAATAGGCCTATATGACCAGGACACCCGAAGGCCGTCTTTGATATGTCTTCTATTGCCATGAAGATCCGATTGTATCCCGCGTTGCCATCCATGAAGCTAATCACCTTGTGCCCGGCGGCGGCGTCAATCAACAAATCGGCAATAGGCATCGGGTATCCATCCATGGGAGTAGCTCGTTTAGGTCCCCGAAGTCTATGCAAACTCTCATTTTTCCATTTTTCTTATACACAGGGACGATGTTAGAAATCCACTCCGCGTATCTGCAGGGCCGAACGAAGTTTGCGTCAAGTAATCTTTCGATCTCCTTCTTCACATCGGCCAATACCTCATCCTTGTAGATTTTCCGGGGCGGTTGCTTGTATGGTTTGAAACCAGGCTTGATTGGCAACCGGTGCTCGACGATGGAACGATCCAATCCAGGCATCTCCGAATAATCCCAGGCGAAGCAATCTTTATATTCTTTGAGAAGCTCAATTAAGTTCCCCCTGAAGTCTGGTTGCAAATCTGCACTGATGAACGTCGGCCTTGGTTTATCACCGTTCCCAATGTCAACTTCTTCCAGCTTATCGGCCGACATAAATCCTCGTCCTAACTTGCCATCAGTGCCATCCACGGGGTTCTCCATTAAAAATTACTGTAAGAGCCGACTCGCTTGAATCGGCCGTTGGTCACCGCCGACGGGTTCAACGGACCTTCTCCCGGTCCTTCCCCGAGAAGCAATCGATGCCTTGGTACTCCCGCAAGGCCGGTTCCATGTTAGCCACGCTTACGGAGTCATCCGCCCGGACGACCTCGATTTCATCGTCCACCCACCGGATCGGTCGTTGATGCATAGTGGATGGGACGCGGCAGCTTGGCGTGGATCCGGTCCCCGCCCAAGCGACGGTCGTAGGCTCCCCTTCCCTTCGATGACGAAGAAGGTGGTGAGCGGCGTCTTGGACCCGATCATCAAGTCCACGTGAGCGCATCCTTTGGTGTCCGAGGGGTTCCCGCGAAGTCGTTCGGGATGATGCTTGTTGGTGTCGGATCGCTCGGGGTCATGCCAAGCTTCCCGAAGGTGGTGTACGGCATTACATTGGCCGCCGCGCCACCGTCGACGAACATCTTGGTCAATGGCTTGCCATTGACGTACCCCCTCAAGTACGGCGGTCTCATGTGGCGATTCTTGGCCGGCTTGTCGAAGATGGCCTCGCTTGGCAAGCACCCCGCTCGCCATCATCTCCTCGGGCCGCTCGTCGTCAAAGGAAGCTTCCTCCCCGCATCACCTGGTTAGCGGGAGCCATGAACTCGTTTGGCGGGGAAGTATACCATGCATGCGGGGGCCGAACGCTTCGATCCTTCTGGCTGGTCCTTGGGGCGCCACTTCTGCCTCGTCTGGATCCCGGCTTGCTTCATCTCGCGGTTCCTTAAGCGCTGGACCCGCCTCTTCGGCTCCCCGCGTAGGCCGGGCGGGCACCACCGCCCCTTCTGCCAGACGTGGACATCCTCGTCCTCTTCCTGATCAGCCCACCTGAGATCGGCTTGGCGCTTCCTGGGATGATCAATGATTTCAATTTTTTGCCGCCGATCCCCATTCGGGTGGATCCTTCCAAGTCTTTCATGGACGGATCGGCGATTGCGCTTTCCGGCTCGTACTCAACATATCCGTCGCCGCGCATTCGGGACGGTTCCTTAATGTGGGTAGCTTTAGGCCCTCATTCCGGCGGTGCACGAAGAAGGCGCACCCCCGGTGGGCGCGCTCCCGCTCGCGCGCGTGTCTTGTTCTTGATTCCATCTGCGCGCCTCTTCTTCGCCCCGCGCGCCGCTCCTCCTCGTGACGACGCTTTTGGTAGCGCTCCTTTTCCATCTCGGCGCCGCCATTTGTTGAGGAGAATGCGTGACGTCACCTTGGGTTTAGGCCCGGACGATTCCCCAATCTCGACGTGGCTCTTGAGAACGCGGGGGCGTCGCCCGTACTTGTTCTAGGGTCACCTCGGCGCTCCGGTCAACCGATCCATCTTGCTTGGACCCCGGCCGAGGTCGGACCTTGACTTTCCCCTTTTCTTCGGCCGTTATCGCATTGATAGAAAAGCCGAGCATGTTCGAGGGAAGGGGTGGCCATCCGGCTTCATCTTGTTATCGAACTTGAGGTGCCCTTCTCGGATAGCTTTCCGGATCCTCATCCCGAAGACCCCGCAATCGTTGATGGAGTGCGAGTCCCCGTCATGGAAGCCGCAGGTAACGTTTTGCTTTGACTCCATCGAAGCCGAAGCATAGAGTGCCCTTCGGGCGACTTGATTCGGCCTTCTTTTACCAAGAGCTCAAACAACTTGTCGGCCTTTGTGATGTCGAAGTCGTAGGTTCCTTTGGTCCGCCCGACCCACCGCCGATTCATTGTCAAGGGCTCTTTACCCCACAAGATCTCTCGCTGCGGCTATCTCCAATTCGTCGTCAGAATCTTCGCACAAATCAGCCTTGTCCAAGAATTGGTTGTAGATGTCAGCGATGTCATGCTGCTTGCCAAACTTGGGGTCTTTCTTGAGGCCATATGCCTGATTGCTCATCAAGGATAACTTCTGCGATAGTTGGCCCAAGTTTTCAAACTCCATCCCAAATAGCTTCTCGCGCACGGCTGGCAACATCCCGGCGACGGCCATATCAGCCAACTGATCGTCTGGCAAGTTCAATGAGAAGCACATGCCCTTGACTTCTCTGAATCTTCTAAGAAACTCCAGCGGTGTTTCATCGTGCCTTTGCTTCGGGGTGGCGAGATCAATCAACTTCTTCTCGGAACCGCCGCCGAAGTAATGAGCGTGGAATTTACGCTCCAAATCTTTCCACCCGGCCACCGATTCGGGCGGCAAGGACGAGAACCACCGAAAAGCCGGACCCGTCGGCCGAGGCGGGGAAGTAGCGAACCCCCGAACGTCTCTTCGGCCGAACATTCCCCAAGCCGCATGAGGTAACGAGCGATATGCTCGACCGTGCTTGTCTCGTCCTCGCCCGGAGAACTTTGTGAATTCCGTCGGCGGTTTCACCCTTGGTGGCGAGCACGTTATAGTACCACTGCGGGAACGGCGGCTCGTAGGTGGGGCCCCGCATCCTTGGCTTGAGGCCGAACCGATTCTCGCATCAATTCGGCCATCTTGCGTGCTAGGGCATCTTCCTCCCGAGCGCCCGAAGCCGGCGCGTACCCCGGGTGCGGGAAGACATCGAACGCTCCGTAATTTCCCACTTCATGATAACCACCGCCGTACAAATTCCTCTCGGGAGCCGCTTGGTCGACGGAGCTATTCTTCGACCGGGGTCGAGTGGGGCCCCGGATGAGCCGAACGCTAGGTCTCCGTACGTAGGCCGGCACGGATTCGGGCCGCGTGCACGGGGCCGACCCGTGCTTTGCTCCGTGGTGGCGGCGGGATTGGTTGACTTCCCCGAAGCTTGCGGCGGAGGCCGAACCGGCCGCCCCCCGGCGCCTCGCGGAGGAGGTTGGAATGTCTCGCTCCCGGAGCTTTGAGGGGGAGGCCGCCGCACCACTCGGCTTCGTAGCGGCGGCTGAGAGCTTGATTCACCCAGCTCCACGGTGCTTTTTCCGGCGTACGCCTTTCCGAACGCCTGCCCCGCGCCCGGCCAAAGAGGGCCACCATCATCCGCCGGAGCGACCCGAGGAAAGCTTGGTTGTGCTTGGTGAGCATGTCGTCTACCGACTCCCGGAAGATCCGCGCGCATTCCTCTTTTTCTTGTTGGGTTGTGGCGTCGGTCTCTCCCGGCAACGGCACTGCCGGCGGGCCACTCTTCGGATATGGTACACCACTTCGATTCTTCTTAAACGACATGAGACACTTTTGCTGAAATTGATTCACGGCGTCTAGGAGCTGCTGATGCTGCTCTGGAGAAAGCTCTTCGATGTTGACATCCAGGAGGTCTGAGACTTCAGGCATCTTGAACCAATTCGGCTGTATGGTCCCACTGGGCGTGCCAAAAAGTGTGTTGACGCAAAATGTGCACTCAACGCCAATCACACAGGCGAAAAAGCTAGCTTCGCACGCGCGAGAGAGCAAATGACGTGCCGATCAATTTTTCCCGAAAATTAACAAAAGATAAAGCGAGTTAGATACCAAAGCTTGGAACGTGTCGGGTGGCACCGAACGGTTCCATATTTATGGCCAAGAAGCCAAGCAAGAATGACATGTAGCTATGTAGAGCTACCCGTCGGAGAATCACAACCATCCGGACCATTATAAAGGGAAAAAGAATACTGCCGAATGGATGACGTAAGCGTGACGATGATCGGTCTTTGTATAGATAAAGATGCAAGCATGAAGTTATGACCGATCCCCGTGAGGTTTATCATTAAATAAAATGAGGTAAAGCACGGACATGATCATGTATTAAATGAGCACGCATAGATCAAAGCACTAGTCTACCGCATGTCTAGGTACTTTAAGATCCGTCGGGTACGATCACAAACAAATCTATCCACCGCATGATACAACTTGCATGAAAAACGTACCACTTCCCGCAAATAGATCTATCCACCGCATGATACAATCCAAATACGGAAAGCTAAAAGCATACATCACTCAAGGCACGAACGAGGCACGTGATCTACTCGTGAAGATATAACCGAATACGGTCGAACAGTACCGATCCAGGGTCCATGAAGAAGGAACAAACATTACCACGTGAATAAATCTATCGAGCCGAATTGGAAATCTAATCCACCGGATGACTAGCTCCAAAGCAACCCAAAAACCCGCATCTACCGCATGATACCCGGTTCTTTCAAGATTTATACGCACAAAGCAAGCTTGAACCCGCAACACGTGACAACCTAGATCGATTCGGTTTCGGCTATCGGAGAGCACAAGATCCACGCGTCAAAAACACGAAACCCGCTCGTGTACGGATCTTAAAAGGGAAAAAAGCCGATCCAAACCCATCTAGATTGGGCAAGAGTGTGTTACATGAATTAAAACATAAAGTAAAACTCATGATAACACGGGGTAACTTAATGAATCTATTGGATCTTGCCAAAATCCAATAGAGCCGATAACTAGCTTCGAGCTAAATCTTAGCCTACCGCATGGCTCATGATCTAACAAGAAACCCTCTTGAACCAAGCTTGAATCTACCGCATGACACGAAGCGTGGTAACAAGACTACTTGCATCGGATCTAAATCCACCGCATGATACTAGACATGATACAAGGTTGCGGTACTCACGGAGGTCGACGGATCGATTGGCCCTCTCGAAGAACTCGACGACACGACAAGGACTCTAGGGTTTGGCGTAAGGCCGGTGTGTGTATTGAGGAATGAACGTGTCCGTTACATACATCCAGGGATCGTATTTATACCCCGCCGATTACAACCCGCGAATGGATTCATTGCCTAACTAAACTCGATCGCCTATCCATCCATTCGCTTCCTCCGATTGAGCCACGTCACCGTCCAATCCCGCAAAATCAGCTCTCTTGTTCTTTTGCCGAACCGGGAGCGGATAGCCGACCGCGGATCCTTCTCGCCGAAAATCTCTCGAAAATATCTTTCCTTCCACCGGACGGACTCTTTTTCGAATCGGACCCACATGTCATACTCCTTACCAAATTTTGGTGTTAACAGATCCATCAAAGAATAAAGCCCAAGGAGTAATTTCAAGCAAATTAATTGATGGATCATGATATTCGGTAATAAAATCAGCAATAATCTGACATTTAACAGCTTTTGCCGATTCAAATCTCAGCTCAAACTCAGATAAAGCCAAAATCCACTTGCCAATCCTTCCATTCAAAATTGGCATAGATAAAATGTGTTTAATTACATCAAACTTTGAGTACACAACGCATTCGGCATTCAACAAGTAGTGCCGAAACTTTGTACACGAGTAATAAACACACAAGCAAAGCTTCTCCGCAGCCGAATACCTGGTCTCAGGATCAAGTAATTTTCGGCTAAGGTACGCTACTATCCGTTCCTTTTCTTCAAATTCTTGTATAAGGGACGATCCAATAGTTTGGGTATCGGCCGCCACGTACAACTTGAAAGGCTTGTTCAACTGTGGAGGCACCAACACTGGTGGTTCCTTCATGTACCGCTTGATCTCATCAAAAGCCTTTTGTTGTTCGTCACCCCATACAAACTTCTGATCTTTCTTGATCCTCAGCAGCGGAGAAAAAGGCAAAACCTTTTGTGACAAATTTGAAATGAATCTTCTCACAAAATTGATCATGCCAAGCAGCGATTGCAACTCCTTGAGATTGGTTGGAGGAACAACTTCATCGCTAGCTTTCATGCTTTTCTTTCCAACTTCTATCCCCCCTTCATGTACTAGAAATCCCAAGAAATCTCCAGCTAAAACCCCAAAGGCACACTTGTTCGGATACATCTTCAAACCATGTTTTCGGGTGCACTCTAGAGTTTTTCTCACATCATCCAAGTGTGAGTCATGATTCAAAGACTTAATCACGACATCATCAATGTAAATCTCAACAATTTTGCTGATCAACTCATGAAAGATATAGTTCATGGCTCGTTGATAAGTTGCACCGGCATTTTTCAACCCAAATGTCGTGACAATCCACTCAAAAAGGCCTATATGCCCGGGGTCATCCGAAGGTCGTCTTTGATATGTCTTCTATTGCCATAAAAATTTGATTGTACCCTGCATTACCATCCATGAAACTGATAACTTTATGTCCAGCAGCAGCATCAACCAATAAATCAGCAACATGCATTGGGTATCCATCCATGGGAGTGGCTCTGTTTAGATCTCTAAAGTCTATGCAAACCCTCATCTTCCCATTTTTCTTGTAAACAGGGACGATGTTAGAGAGCCACTCCTCATATCTACATGGCCGAATGAAATTTGCATTAATCAATCGCTCAACTTCTTTTTTCACATCGGCCAATACTTCATCCTTGTAGATTTTTCGGGGAGGTTGCTTGTAAGGTCTAAAACCGGGCTTGATTGATAATCGATGCTCAACGATGGAACGATCCAAACCAGGCATCTCCGAATTATCCCAAGCGAAGCAATCTTTATATTCTTTTAATAGCTTGATTAATCCTTCTCTGAAACTTGAATCTAAGTTAGCACTGATAAATGTCGGCCTTGGCTTGTCAGCATCTCCAATGTCAATTTCTTCCAATTTGTCAGCCGACATGGATCCACGCCCTAACTTCCCATCAGTTCCATCGATTGGATTATCCATTAAAAATTGCTATAAGAGCCGACTGCTTGAATCGGCTGTTGATCACTGCTGACTGGTTCAACAGGACCTTCACCCCAGTCCCTTCCTGAGAAGCAATCTATGCCTTGATACTCCCAGAAAGCTGGTTCGACGTTAGCCACGCTCACTGAATTATCTGCTTGGACTACTTTTGTATCATCATCTACCCATTGAACAAGCTGTTGGTGCATGGTAGATGGGATGCATCAGTTTGCATGGATCCAGTCCCGTCCAAGCAGCAAGCTATAAGCCCCTTTGCCCTCAATGACAAAGAAGGTCGTGAGCAGAGTCTTGGACCCGATCATCAAGTCCACGTGCACGCAGCCCTTGGTATCTGAAGGATTCCCAGCAAAATCATTGAGAATTATGCTCGTTGGCGTTAAATCTCCGGGGCCCATGCCAAGCTTCCTGAACGTGGTGTACGACATCATGTTGACTGCAGCTCCACCATCAACAAACATCTTGGTCAATGGCTTGCCATTGACATATCCTCTCAAGTACAACGGCCTCATGTGTCGATTCTTGGCCGGTTTGTCGAAGGTTGCCTGCTTAGCCAACACCAGCTGTGCCATTAGCCCAAGCTGTTCATCCTCATTGATATCTGGTGTCACACCCGAATTTGAAGGCAAACTCGAATGCATAAATTACATGTGCGCCGGGATCAAGTTACACACACGTAATGACTCGGTGAATATCGGATACGAGTGCCAAAGCGTAAAAGAGAGTATTAAAACCACTACATGACCGAGAGTCTCAACATCGTATCATCGTAGCGAGCAACTAGCGGCGGATCTTCGAGAGAGGAACTCCACGAGTACCGATCGGTGGCACGCACGCCTAGCACTTGACATCAATCTTCAAGTCCGAGCAAGAATCCGGGTTGTGTAGATGCAATAAATAAACAAGCGTGAGCACATGTCGTACTCAGCAAGAGAGAAATATCATAATAAACATGCAAGGTCCGTATATGTGGATGGCCAAGGGGTTTAAGCAAAGTTAGCATTTTAGTTGATCAAATTTTATTAAGCAACTTACTTACTAGCAAATGTAAGTGTATACCATCCCACAATTAATGTGTAACATCATAACCACGAACATAAAGTAAAGAATAAATTAAATTCATCTTCCGATAGATTAATCATGTGAGGGTCCAGGCCGCTCTTGACCGTGAGCACGGCTAATCGATTAGTTTTAAACACTCCGCAGAGGTTGTACATCTTTACCCACAAGTCGCGTAAAAACTCCGAAGAGCTTTAGACCCAACCACGCGATGCTGATCAGGCATCATACCACCCTGCCGAGGTGTGATTGCATAGGGACGCTACGAGGCCTTTACAAAGATTCCCTAATGTGTAGCAACCCACTAGGTTTCGGGACGAAGCGGGGCATAAAGCTCCCTAGCGGGTACCGTGTCTTAGCAAAGCCCAACTCCCCGCTAGAGCAGTCTATACTCCGTCAACGCCTCCCCATTGGTCCCTTTCGGGTAAGATCACCACAACACCAAGGTCTCTAATTATTCACCAAGCCGCAGCCATATAGCCTTGTGGTTGTACCGTTGTCCCGGGTGGTTCTCCATGTTCCAATTAAGCATATGGTCTTGCAATTAAATTACCATCAAAGAACATAGAGCATAAACGGATATCATGTTGTTTATTACCAACCCGCTTGAGCAACTAAGCAAAGATCTACCATCAAGATTAATTAAGTAACCCAGCTTACAAGGCACGGTCAAAAGAATCTAGGCATAGTCCTTAATAGGATCCCGTCAAAATTAATGCAAGCAAGAAAGTAAATACGGTGATTAAATGCATGTTCATATAGGATAAAACGGGTATGACCAAGGACACTTGCCTCCGACAAGATCCGGATTTGCTCGCAGTCTTCAAGTCTTCACCACGTAAAAATCTTCGGACGGCTCGTTCTCTACGCATCACACATTCACATGCAAGAGACAAAACAATAAAATAAGAAAACAATTCACCAATCACTTCAAACAGGAACAAAAGCTTCACTAAACTGATCTACTCGTCGAGACGAACAAATGGATATAAAGAACGCTAAAAACGGAGTTAGAACGCGTAATCTACGACCAAAACAAGGTACGGGGGCTATACCGGAGAAAACTAGGCTTACGGGGGCCTAACCGCAAAAACTCGGGGCTAAAACGTAATTTTATATAAAAACTCGGGGGTTAAACAGAATTTTATAAGGAAACACAGGGGCTAAAACCCTAAACTAGCAGCCAGGGACCTCGGGTACAAAACTTTAAAGACCTAGGGTCAAAACCATAAAGAACAGGACCTACTTGTAAGGACTTCTCTAAGGTGGGAGGACCGGCCTGCGAAACTTAAAAAGAACAGGGTCTCTTTTGCAAAATCGCGCGGCGGCCGGCGGTTGACCGGTATGCTGCCGGTTGACCCGGAGACGGATTAGATCCGTGCCGCAAATCAAAAGATGGACGGCGGGGGATCGCGGGCGGGCGTCCGGCGGCGGCAAGCGGCGGCCCGAACGGCGGCGGCGGCGGCGGGGACCGCCGGCGAGGCCCCAACTCGGGTTTCCGGACACGAATCGAGGCGGGACTTGGCTCTAGACGCGGAGCTCGACGCGGCGAAGTCAACCGGGGTATCCACTCCGACGGGCGGGCGACGACGGCGGCGCGCTACGCCAAGGGGCGGCCGGCGGCGCAAGGCAAACTCCGGCGAGCTTGTGCCGGCGATTCGAGGCAAGGGAGCGTACACAAGCCACTCGCGCGGCTTCCTCACCTCCACGCGGAGCTCCCGCACTTGTCCCACGACGAAGAAGAGACGGCGCCCGGCGGAGTCCGATGGCGGCGGCGGCGCCTAGGGTTCGAAGGCTCGGGCGGTGTAGCTAGGGTTACGCGGGTAGGGGCGAAAGGGTAGGGTAGGAGGTGGCGGCGGCTCTTATAGACGTCCCGGGTCGCCCGGGCGTGCGGGCCCGAGGGAGGAAGCGCGGGCGTGCGGGGGACGCGGCGGGATGCGGCTCGGTGCGGGCGCACGGCCGGCTCGGGCGAGGTGAAGATGATGACCGACGGGTCCCACCCCGTCGGCGAGGCAAGGTGGAGGAGGCGACGCGGCCGTAGCGGGCCGCGGGGTGGGCCGCGGAGCCGGGGCCGCGAGCGATTACGAGCCGGGCCACGGTGTTGAGCCGCGAAGGGTAAGTAGGCGGGGTTTCCGTCGCGGTGGTTTGGGTTTTTTTTTTTTTTCACAATCCAAATCTTTTCCAAACCAAATAAACTACAAACAATTCTTGAATTCAAACCAAGATTTGAATCCAACAAACAAAAACAATGCACCAAAGATGTATGCAACAAGTAAACTCCTATATTTCATTAATTTAATTAAGAGAAATAATTTAAATGCCTATAAAATTAAATAAAACCTTAAAAATCCTTAAACAAGCATTGGTTGCTAAGCAAAATTTTATTAAAACAATAATTAAAATTTTTGGGTGTTACAAATCCTACCCCCTTAAGATGAATCTCGTCCTCGAGATTCGGAAGGATCAACAAAAAGATCTGGATAGTCTTCCTTCAGCTCATCCTCTCTTTCCCGGAGTTGCCTCATCCTCTCGCATGATTACTCCACCGCACCTTGCACATCCCGATCACCCGATTCCTTGTAACACGTGCTAAAGTTTCCAAGATCCCGATGGGACGTTCGGTGTAAGTGAGATCCTCCTTGACGATCAAACCATCCATAGATAGTGGCTCTTTATCATGAGGTTGGAGACCCTTTTTCAACTGAGAGATATGGAACACATCATGCACATCCGAGAGCTGATTTGGTAATTCCAGCCTGTACGCTACTTCTCCCACTCTCTCTAAGATCTTGAAAGGCCCGATAAAGCGAGGTGACAACTTTCCCTTTACTTTAAACCTGCGCAAACCTCTGATCGGTGACACTTTTAGGTACACATAGTCACCTTCTTGGAGAACCACATCTCTCCTCTTTCCATCCGCATAACTTTTCTCGCCTTGATTGAGCAGCCCCTCAAGTTTTCTCTTATGATCCGAACTTGTCTTTCCGCTTCCTTAATGATATCGGTTCCAAACAACCGACTCTCTCCCCGTTTGGCTCCAATACAAAGGTGTTCTACACTTTCTCCCATACAATGCCTCGAAGGGTGCCATCTTGAGGCTAGCCTCGGTAGCCGTTGTTGTAAGAAAACTCGCATAGGGCAAACTCTTATCCCGCCTACCTCCATGCTTAAGAGCACAAGCTCTCAACATGTCCTCCGTAATTTGGTTAGTCCTCTCGGTCCGTCCATCCGTCCGTGGGTGATAGGTCGAGCCGAAAGTTAACTTCGTATCCAAGGATTCATGAAGCTTTTCCCGTAAACGAGATGTGAACCGAGTACCTCTGTCGGATACTATCTTCTTAGGTACACCATGCAAGCACACGATCCCGGACATGTACAACTCGGCCTAGCTTTGCCCCCGTATAGGTGGTTCGCACCGGTATGAAGTGAGCAACCTTTGTTAAACGATCCACTATAACCCATATTGAATCATACCCATCACGAGTACGGGGCAACCCAACAATGAAATCCATACCAATCTCTTCCCACTTCCACTCGGCACCTTCAACGGCCGAAGCAATCCCGCCGGCTTTTGATGCTCGGCTTTAACTCTATGACGAGGTGTCGCACAAGGCCACATGGGCCGCTACATCCCTCTTCATCCCATACCACCAATACCTTTGCTTGAGATCTTGATACATTTTGGTGCTTCCTCGGGTGAATGGAATAAGCCGAATCATGAGCCTCTCTTAAAATGGTCTTTCGGAGATCTCCCACATCGGCACACAAATCCTCGTTCCTAAACCATATAGTTCCCCGGTCATCCTCTCGTGAAATCCGTGGCTTTACCCTTTTCCATAGTCTCTCCGATTTCTTTTATCTCTATATCTTCCGAGCTTGTCCTTTGCGTATCTCCCCGCTCCAAGACAGACTCTACCTCCGGGTAACTCCTTCGGTTTGAGCAACCATCCCCGCATTGAGTTTCTCAAACTCCTTCATCGACTCTTCGAGCAACCGGAATGTCAAAGCCATGTTGGCATGTCCCTTCCGACTCAAAGCATCCGCAACCAAGTTTGCCTTCCCGGGATGATAGTGTATCTCCGCATCATAATCCTTGATCGGCTCTAACCAGCGACGTTGTCTCATATTCAAATCTTTCTGAGTGAAGATATACTTTAAACTCTTATGATCCGTATAAATCGGCACTTGGTTCCCATAACGTAGTGTCTCCAAATCTTCAACGCGTGAACCACCGCCGCTAACTCCGCATCATGGGTAGGATAATTCAGCTCATGTTTCCTCAACTCGTCGAGATGCATAGGCTATAACATGTCCTTCCCGCCCGAGAACACAACCTAAACCTTGTCGGGACGCATCGCAGTAGATATCAAAACTCTTTTGCAGGTCTGGCATCACTAGAATTGGAGCCGAAGTCAACCTCTTCTTCAATTCCTCAAAACTGGCTTGACAGGCATCCGTCCACTTGAACTCTTTATCCTTCTCTAGTAGTGATGTAAGAGGCTTTGCTACTTTAGAGAACCCTTCAATGAACCGTCGATAATACCCTGCAAGGCCAAGGAAACTCCTGATCTCCTTGACAGTCCGTGGCGGCTCCCATTTCAATACGTCACTGACCTTTGCTGGATCCACCGAAATACCACCATCTGTGATGATATGCCCAAGGAAAGAGACTTCCTTCAACCAAAAATCACACTTGCTAAACTTGGCATACAACCGATGCTCTCTCGCCTTTTGCAACACAAGCCTCGAGATGTTCTTCATGCTCCTTCTCATTCTTGGAGTAAATCAAGATGTCATCAATGAACACCACAACAAACTTATCCAGATACTCCATAAAAACTTTGTTCATCAGATACATGAAGTAGGCAGGTGCATTGGTTAATCCAAAAGACATGACTGTGTACTCATAGAGTCCATACCTAGTAGTGAACGCAGTCTTAGGAATATCTGATAATCTGATCTTCATCTGATGATAACCAGAACGTAAATCAACCTTTGAGAACACCTTAGCACCTCTCATCTGATCAAACAAATCGTCAATGCGGGGCAATGGATACTTATTCTTGATAGTAACATCGTTGAGCGATCGGTAATCCACACACATCCGTTGAGTACCATCCTTCTTCTCCACAAAGATAACCTAAGTGCTCCCCAAGGTGATGAACTAGGACGAATGAATCCCTTCTCCAATAGCTCCTTAATCTGCTTCTTAAGCTCAAGTAATTGATCACTGGACATTCTGTAGGGGCGCTTAGAGATAGGTGCAGTACCAGGTAAAAGATCGATAACAAACTCAACTTCTCGATCAGGCGGCATACCTGGCAGCTCATCTGGGAACACATCTGGGTAATCACACACCACCTTAATGTCCTCCAAAGATTCACCATTCATCTGGTTTACTGAACACCCTTCTACTGATGGTAGAGCAGCTACAAATTCAATCTGTTCGCCGTCTAAACTGGTGAGGAGAACCGACTTCGTGGCGTACCGGATTTCTCCTTTGAACTTACCCAACCATCCCATTCCAAGTACCACATCAATGCCATTAGAATCCAATACTATGGGGTCTGCTTGAAAATCCTTGCCCAAAATCTGAAGGTTAACCCTGTTACACCTGTATATTGCCTTCATGTCTCCTCTGGCTGAACTAACTAGCATGGGACGTGGCATGGTGCTCATAGGGATGTTAAGTCTAGCTGCGCAGTGAGAAGTAATGAAAGAATGAGTTGCTCCAGCATCAAACACAACTGAAGCGAGAGCGGAGTTGACGAAACACATGCCGAACACTACTCGGGGGGTTCTCTTGAGCGAGCTCTCGCACTCACATGGTTGACTCGCCACGTGCAAAATTCTGTTTTCCCTTGCTGCCCTTCGAAATCTGGCTCTCGTTCCTCATCTGCTGGCTATGCTGACTCTGTGCTGGAGTGTTGGGGGCATTCCTCTTAGGGCAGGCATTTACATAATGCCCAACCTTTCCACACCTTAAGCAGGCGGTACCTCTGGGGTTGCTAGTCTTCACTGGGGTGACAGCTGGCGCCATCTGACGACTCCGTAGAGGGCGGGATCGTGAAGTCTGCTGCACTGGACGCTGAAACTGCTGTTGACCAAAGTCCTCAATAGGGCCTTCGAACTGAAAGGGAGTCTCTTGAGGTGGATTAAAGCGAGGGCGAGTGCTACTTCCAGACTGTCCAGGGGTAGTGGCTTTCCTCTTTAAGTCTTCCAACTCCTTGCGAACATACTCTAAACCAATGGCCTTGTCTATCAACATCTGGAAGGATGGGAAGGTGTGGGATATGAGCTGGTACCGGAGTGGTTCGGCTAATCCCTCCAAGAACAACTCTTGTTTCTTCACATCATCAACAACCTCCTCAGGAGCATAACGAGACAACTCAACGAACTTGTCCCTGTACTCTATCACAGACATCTCTCCTTGCTTGAGTGCCAGGAACTCCTTCTTCTTTAACTTCATAAGGTCGGGAGTATATGATAGCTCTTGAAGCCGGTGGTGAACTCCCGCCAAGTGATAGCATCGGGGGTGGCGTGAGCGGCAACGTAGGCATCCCACCAAGCCGACGCCGTCCCCCGAAGTCGACCCGAAGCATACAAGACCTTCTCTCTATCGTCGCACCGTGCGATGATGAGCATCTTCTCCACCTGTCTTCGCCCAATCGTCGGCCTCCAATGGATCAACCGCATGAGAAAACACCGGCGGGCAATGGCTCATGAACTGCTGGTGCTTATCCTTATGGGGCTGGTTCTGATTTATCCGAGCCCGCATGCTTGTCATGTTGGTGGACATGTCCCGGGAGAAGCCGCATCCGTGCGCCGTAAACTGCCGCATCGCCGGATCCATTTGACTTTGTTGTTGAGTGATACTAAAACGGCCACTCGTCCTATGATGTGGATCCAAACCTGGTGTTCACCATCTGAGGGTTAGGATCATGAGATTTAAATACTAGAGTAAAGAGATAACTCCGAAAGATGAAGCAACACGAACTTCCAGATTAAGACAGATTATGCTTGCCCCAATAAATCAAGTGCAACTATCATTATTGATATCCATAAATTATGAAATTTCTCCAGAACAGGGGGTATGAAATTATGAAACTAATCCAACTGGAATCAACTCAATCGGAGATCTAGAAGTTCAGATACAAAATGAACAAGTCGACTGGGTCAGCAGAGTTTCCAGATTCTGGTAGCTCCAATGTTTCGTTCATAACTCCCAGAATATGCATTGGATGGTGTTGAATTTTTGACAGAAAATCATATGTGAAATTTGTGAACTAACCCAACTGGTTTTATGTCGTTTGGAATTCTGTAGCTTGAGATATAACCAAAACATTACTGCTATGTCAGAGAGCTGCGGGAACAGATTTTGTATCCACAAGATTTGTTGGAGAGAAAAAGAAAGTTGGATAAAGGAAGGGATAGATCAAGCAAAGATTACTCAAGGTTGCGAGAATTGGGAAAGAATTACACCCCCACTAACAAGCTAGCTACTACACTCGATGTCATTGTGGTCATCACTCCACAACACACCGCACTCAAACAAAGATCCAAATCAAGCATTTGTCACAAAATCAAACATTCAAACACACTTCTAAACTAGGCACACGTTAAGACGTCGCATCTATCGATTTTACTAAGAAAGATCTTAAAGCTCCTATATCCTATTGAAGAAGATCGTTGAGACGAACAAGATGGGATCACTTGATTACTGGGAACGATCGGGGACACGTGTAGGGTAGGATAATGAAAGATTGGAGATGAGTACGCAGATGCTAAAGGTTCCTTAAGGCAAGATCAAGGAAGTTTAGAGTGAAAAGATTGATCAAGATGAGGTAGAGAATAAGTAGATTTTCAAGGATGAGGTTAAAAGCAAGGATAAGTGTATTAAAATAGAATTAAAGCATAGCATGAAGTGGGAATGGCTTCTATGATATTATAATCCTTAAATTCGACCATTTTCCAACTAGGCTAACGTCCTACGATCAACACGGCTCTGATACCACTTTGTCACACCCGAATTTGAAGGCAAACTCGAATGCATAAATTACATGTGCGCCAGGATCAAGTTACACACACGTAATGACTCAGTGAATATCAGATACAGTGCCAAAGCGTAAAAGAGAGTATTAAAACCATTACATGACCGAGAGTCTCAACATCGTATCATCAGAGCGAGCAACTAGCAGCGGATCTTCAGAGAGGAACTCCACAGGCAGCTGACTGGTGGCACGCACGCCTAGCACTTGACATCAATCTTCAAGTCTGAGCAGCAATCCGGGTTGTGTAGATGCAATAAATAAACAAGCGTGAGCACATGTCGTACTCAGCAAGAGAGGAATATCATAATAAACATGCAAGGCTGTATATGTGGATGGCCAAGGGGTTTAAGCGAAAGTTAGCATTTTAGTTGATCAAATTTTATTAAGCAACTTACTTACTAGCAAATGTAAGTGTATACCATCCCACAATTAATGTGTAACATCATAACCACGAACATAAAGTAAAGAATAAATTAAATTCATTTTCCGATAGATTAATCATGTGAGGGTCCAGGCCGCTCTTGACCGTGAGCACGGCTAATCGATTAGTTTTAAACACTCGCAGAGGTTGTACATCTTTACCCACAAGTCGCGTAAAAACTCCGAAGAGCTTTAGACCCAACCACGCGATGCCGATCGTGCATCATACCACACCGCCGAGGTGTGCTTGCATAGGGACGCTACGAGGCCTTTACAAAGATTCCCTAATGTGCAGCAACCCACTAGGTTTCAGGACGAAGCGGGGCATAAAGCTCCCTAGCGGGTACCGTGTCTTAGCAAAGCCCAACTCCCCGCTAGAGCAGGTCTATACTCCGTCAACGCCTCCCCATTGGTCCCTTTCGAGTAAGATCACCACAACACCAAGGTCTCTAATTATTCGGCCAAGCCGAGCCATATAGCCTTGTGGTTGTACCGTTGTCCCGGGTGGTTCTCCATGTTCCAATTAAGCATATGGTCTTGCAATTAAATTACCATCAAAGAACATAGAGCATAAACGGATATCATGTTGTTTATTACCAACCCACCTTGAGCAACTAAGCAAAGATCTACCATCAAGATTAATTAAGTAACCCGCTTACAAGGCACGGTCAAAAGAATCTAGGCATAGTCCTTAATAGGAACCCGTCAAAATTAATGCAAGCAAGAAAGTAAATACAGTGATTAAATGCATGTTCATATAGGATAAAGCGGGTATGACCAAGGACACTTGCCTCTCACAAGATCCGGATTTGCTCAGAGTCTTCAAGTCTTCACCACGGAAAATCTTCGGACGGCTCGTTCTCTACGCATCACACATTCACATGCAAGAGACAAAACAATAAAATAAGAAAACAATTCACCAATCAATTCAAACAGGAACAAAAGCTTCCCTAAACTAATCTACTCGTCGAGACGAACAAATGGATATAAAGAACGCTAAAAACGGAGCTAGAACGCGTAATCTACGATCGAAACAAGGTACAGGGGCTATACCGCAGGAAAACTAGGCTTACAGGGGCCTAACTGCAAAAACTCAGGGCTAAAACGTAATTTTATATTAAAACTCAGGGGCTAAAACAGAATTTTATAAGGAAACACAGGGGCTAAAACCCTAAACTAGCAGCCAGGGACCTCGGGCACAAAACTTTAAAGACCTAGGGTCAAAACCATAAAGAACAGGACCTACTTGTAAGGACTTCTCTAAGGTGGGAGGGCCGGCTGCGAAACTTAAAAAGAACAGGGTCTCTTTTGCAAAATCGCGCGGCGGCCGGCGGTTGACCGGTATGCTGCCGGTTGACCCGGAGACGGATTAGATCCGTGCCGCAAATCAAAAGATGGACGGCGGGGGATCGCGGGCGGGCGTCCGGCGGCGGCAAGCGGCGGCCCGAACGACGCGGCGAGCGGCGGCGGGGACCGCCGGCGAGGCCCCAACTCGGGTTTCCGGACACGAATCGAGGCGGGACTTGGCTCTAGACGCGGAGCTCGACGCGGCGAAGTCAACCGGGGTATCCACTCCGACGACGGCGAGCGACGACGGCGGCGCGCTACGCCAAGGGGCGGCCGGCGGCGCAAGGCAAACTCCGGCGAGCTTGTGCCGGCGATTCGAGGCAAGGGAGCGTACACAAGCCACTCGCGCGGCTTCCTCACCTCCACGCGGAGCTCCCGCACTGTCCCACGACGAAGAAGAGACGGCGGCGGCGGAGTCCGATGGCGGCGGCGGCGCCTAGGGTTCGAAGGTCGGGCGGTGTAGCTAGGGTTACGCGGGTAGGGGCGAAAGGGTAGGGTAGGAGGTGGCGGCGGCTCTTATAGACGTCCCCGGTCGCCCGGGCGTGCGGGCCCCAGGGAGGAAGCGCGGGCGTGCGGGGGACGCGGCGGGATGCGGCTCGGTGCGGGCGCACGGCCGGCTCGGGCGAGGTGAAGATGATGACCGACGGGTCCCACCCGTCGGCGAGGCAAGGTGGAGGAGGCGACGCGGCCGTAGCGGGCGCGGGGTGGGCCGCGGAGCCGGGCCGCGAGCGATTACGAGCCGGGCCACGGTGTTGAGCCGCGAAGGGTAAGTAGGCCGGGCCGCCGCGGTGGTTTGGGTTTTTTTTTTTTTTTTTCACAATCCAAATCTTTTCCAAACCAAATAAACTACAAACAATTCTTGAATTCAAACCAAGATTTGAATCCAACAAACAAAAACAATGCACCAAAGATGTATGCAACAAGAAAACTCCTATATTTCATTAATTTAATTAAGAGAAATAATTTAAATGCCTATAAAATTAAATAAAACCTTAAAAATCCTTAAACAAGCATTGGTTGCTAAGCAAAATTTTATTAAAACAATAATTAAAATTTTTGGGTGCTACATCCGGGGACGCTTCTTCCTGCACAACTTGGTTAGCTGGAGCCATGAACTCATTCGGCAAAAGATATACCATGCATGTTGGAGCCGAACGACCCGATCCATCAGGCCTATCCTTTGGACGCCACTCCTACTTCCTCTTGATTCCTGCTTGTTTCAACTCTTGGTTCCTCAAGCGCTGAACCCTTCTCTTTTGGCTTCTCCTCAAGCCAGGTGGGCACCACTGTCCTTCTTGCCAGATGTGTTCATGCTCCTGCTCTTCTTGATCAACCCACCTTTGACCAGCGTATCTCTTCCTTGGGTGATCATTGACTTCATTTATTTTTACGCGCCGACCGTAACTAGGATGAACCCTTCCAATTCTTTCATGAACGGATCGGCGATTGACAGTATCCTGCCTATACTCAGTGTATTTATCACTGCATTCAGGGCAATTGTTCAGTGTAGGAATCTTCAAGCCCTCATTCCAGCAATGCCTGAAGAACGCACATCCCCAATGTGCACACTCCTGCTCTCGTGCATGTTCTTCTAGCTGTTTCCTGTGCGCTTCTTCCTCAAACCTCCGCGCTTCCTCCTCGTATTTCCATTTTTTGGTAGCGTTCCTTCTCTTGTTGACGCTGCCACTTGTTAAGGAGGATGCGCGTAGTCACCCTGGGTTTGGTTCTGGAAGATTCCCCCACTTCAATTTGGCTTTTCAGGATGGGAGGTGCTTCCTTGTGGACATGTTCCACTGTCACTTGCTGAGCAGGATCAACTGATCCATCTTGCTTTGCTCTTGCTGAAGTTAAGACCTTTACTTTCCCCTTCTCCTCAGCGGTTACCATGTTAACAGAGAAACCAACCATGTTCTAAGGGAAAGGATTGCCATCCAGCTTCATTTTATAGTCAAACTTCAAGTGACCCTCCTGGATAGCCTTCTGAATCCTCATCCTGAAAAACCCTGCAATCATTAATGGAGTGAGAGTTCCTGTCATGAAACCCACAGTAACATTTCTCTTTAACTCCATCAGGCCGAAGCATAGAATGCCCCTCTGGCAACTTGATTCGGCCTTCCTTCACAAGGAACTCAAAGTGCTTGTCAGCCTTGGTCACATCAAAATCGTATGTGCCCTTGGCCTGCTTTATCCACCTTTGGTTCACTGTTAACGGCTCTTTGCCCCACATGATCTCAGCTGCTGCTATTTCCTCCTCATCATCAAACTCTTCCACTTGATCAGCTCTTTCGAGGAACTGGTTGTAGATATCAGCTATATCATTGTGCTTGGCAAACCTGGAGTCTTTCTTTAATCCGTAAGCTTGATTGCTCATTAATGACAACCTCTGGGACAGCTGACCAAGATTGTCAAACTCCATGCCGAACAGCTTCTCCCGAATAGCTGGCAACATACCCGCGACAGCCATGTCAGCCAATTGATCATCTGGCAGATTCAAAGAGAAGCACATGCCTTTGACCTCTCTGAACCTTCTGAGAAATTCCAAGGGTGTTTCATTGTGCCTTTGTCTCAGGGTAGCCAGATCAATTAGCTTCTTCTCAGTACTACCACTGAATTAATGAGCATGGAACTTCTGTTCCAAATCTTTCCAGGTACTGATCGATTGAGCAGGCAAAGAAGCAAACCATGTAAAGGCAGGGCCTGTCAACGACAAAGGAAAGTATCTAACCCTGAATGCCTCATCAGCTGAAGCTTCCCCAAGCTGCATCAAGTATCGTGCTATGTGTTCCACAGTACTTGTATCATCTTGCCCAGAGAACTTTGTGAAATCTGTAGGAGGTTTCACCCTTGGTGGCAAAACCACCCTGTGGTACCACTCTGGGAAAGGAGGTGTGTAAGCTTGTCCATGTATCTTAGGTTTAAGGCCGAATTGATTTTGCAAAACATCGGCCATTTTTTGCACCATGAGATCATCATTAGCATCTTGCATTCCTGCAGTTGCACCATATCCAGGGTTTGGGAAAGCATCAATAGTGCCATAGTCCATGACTTCTGAATATCCCCCACCATACATATTCTTCTGCAACCTGTTGTTGGCCGGGGCTATCGTGTAAGTAGAGTTAGGTGGAACTCCAGATGAACCGAACGCCAGGTCCCCATATGTAAGCCTATTGGGCATTGCCTGATACGGGTTCGGTTGTTGGATTGGGCGGCCTCCATTACTTTGTACAGGCGGCTGGATCAGTTGACTCCCCACGCTTTGCGGAGGTGGTTGGATTGGTTGACCTCCCATACTCTGTAGAGGCGGTTGAGCACTCGCATCTCTAACTGGTTGAGCAGTACTAGTTTCTCCAACCTCCACAGTAGATGTTTGAGGGGATACACGATTGAGCGTCCTCTCCATGCTTGGGCCAAAGACTCCAATTATCATCTGCTTGAACATATTCAAGAAAGCAATATGATGTTTGACCATTACGGTCTCTATAGTCTCCCGAAAAGCTTGCAAGGCCTCCTGTTTCTCTTGAGCAGACGTGGTGTCAGGCTCCCCTGGTAACATAACCCTTGGCATGTCAGATTTGAGATACGACACACCACTTCTGTTCTTGCCAAATGACATCAAACACTTCTGTTGAAACTGGTCAATGGCATCCTTCAACTGCACTTGCTGCTCCGGAGACAAGTCATTAATGGTGACGTCCATGACGTCTTGAATATCAGGCATCTTGAATCAACTGGATTGTGTCCCACTGGGCGTGCCAAAAAGTGTGTTGACGCAAAATCAGCACCTCGCCAAGCACACAGCAAGCCGAACGAAGCTGGCTTAAAACACGTGCCCGATCCGAAAGCGTGCCAGTCAATTTTCCTGAAACTGACAAAAGATGAAAATAGTTAGATAAAACATGGAACTTGCCGGGTGGTACCAGACAGTTCCGTATTTACGGCTAGAAAGCCAATTAAAATGACATAGCTACAACAAGCTATCTGTCAGCAGTTTAAATATCATCCGGGGGCTTTAAAACATGAAAACAGGACATAGCCAAATGGATGACGTAAGCATGACAAAAGATTGGTCTTTTTTCTAAATAGCATTGCTAGCACGCGATCATGACCGGTTTTTGAGGATAAATAACAATTAAAACAAATAGGGTAAAAGCATGATTATAAATATGAAGTAAACAAGCATGCATAGGCAAAAAGCACTAGTCTACCGCATGTCTAGTTACTTTCAAACCCGTCGAGCATGATCACAAACAAGTTAATCCACCGCATGATACGACTTGTTCGAAACCATGCCACCAACCATAAAAAGATTAATCCACCGCATGATACAATCTAAATATGGAAGGATAAAAGCATACATTATTTAAAACAGACTTATGAACACGTTTTACTCGTGGGAGCATTGCCGAATATGGTCGGACATGCACCGATCCGGTTCCGTGGAGAAGGAACAAACATTTGAAAAGTCAAAGCTTGAACCCGCAACACGTGACAATCTATATTGATCTAAATTCGGCTATTGAGAGCACTTGATTCTTTAAAAATAAACAAAGACTTGAGAATACATTACACGAATCTCGAAGATGTAAAGCCGAAACCGATCGATCTAGATTGGGCAAAAGAGTGTTACATGAATTTAAACATAAAGTAAAATTCAAAGCAACACGTGATAACTTAATGAATCTATTAGATCTTGCCAAATCTAATAGAGCCGATAACTAGCTTCGAGCTAGATCTTAGCCTACCGCATGACTCATGATCCAACAATAAACCCTCTTGAACCAAGCTTAAATTCACCGCATGATACTAAGCAAGGTAACAAGACTACTTGCATCACGGTCTAAATCTACCGCATGATACTAGACATGATACAAGGTTGCCGGTACTTACGGAGGTCGACGGATCGATGGCTCCTCTCGAAGAACTCGACGACTCGACTAAAGGACTCGATGTTTGGCACGGGGCCGGTTTTGTTGTGTAGATGTTCGATCCCTGTTACAGACATCAAGGATTTATATTTATACCCTTGTCCTAACACGACTCCTGGTCGACTACGAGTACAACATTTAATGTCTAAATTAATGCTCCGACGCCAATGTCCATCTCGTATATGCCATCAACTCGTTCCTTCCTTATATCGGGCCACGTCACCACGCATTCCCAAAAACTTCCCTTTAAAGCGCAAACAGTCCTTTTGCCGAATGATGGCGCATTGCCGACCGCAAGCATCTTTTACTGAACCCTCTGAGAAGATCTTTTCTAGCCGAATGGTATTTCATCACCAAGCTCGGCCCACAAGTCAGTCCCTTTCCTGTACCATTTTTTGGTGTTAACATTTTGTCAGTTCAGTAAAAATTGTAGTAGAGTTCAATTTCGTGATTCAATCAGTGGAATTCCCCACACCGAATCTGCGAGTTGAATGGCTATACCATTCAGGTCGATAGTTTCAGTTTTGAAACCGATTCACTTTGAAATCAAAGTTTTGACGTGCCATAAGAATTATCAAACTCGATCATTTTAGTTCAACCACTAGACCAAAACCTTCTCTGAACATTTAACTTTATTTTTAGCACACAAACTACCAAGATTTACATATATATATTTCAAAAAATTAAGCTCAAAGTAGGGCTCGTGTACAATTTTAGTAAGTCGAGATAAGATTGTGACAAAATCATTTAACCTGTGCGGCCACAGAGTATTAGTTGTTGTAATCACACCTGTAAAATTTGAAAGGTATGCAACAATGTCACTAATTAACAATGTACCACTCCTGAATTAATAAGGTGAGTGCATAGTACACATGACAAATAAAATTGACATACTGACAGAACAAGTACTGAAGTTGGTGATGCAGTCCTCGCCCCTACCTAAACAAAAGCAAACTGCTCAGTAATGTTGTCAATTCTTGTTTTCCCTTATTCACCACTCATTAAGTTTTTATTTGTACAAGTAGAATGTCAACCGTGTATGCAGAGATTCCACAATTGTTTTTTTAGACAATGGATTACATAATCCGGCCTCTACATCCAGGGATGTACACAGCCAAAAAGTACAGAACAAAGCTAGTTCAGAGACACAACAAACTAAAGTCAAAACAAGATCCATAGACTAAAGCAAACGATATAAGTGCTTCCACCCTCTATTTGAAATATCTAGTGCAACCACTTCCAAACTCCTACTCAGCAAAATGAGGGTGTCCTTGGCTTGCTCGTCACGCTGGAACTGGGACCAGGAGCGTAGCCAGTATGCTCCCCTAAAAATAACCTGCATGATAGAGTTAGTTTTCAATTTGTTGAAAATTACATCATTCCGGCATCGCCAGATAGCCCAGCACAGCGCAGCTACACCCACCCAGATCAAACCTTTCATGTTCTTAGGTTGATTATTAAGCCAAGTACCAAACAAATGGCTAGTAGATCTGGGTTGGTTAAGATTAGTAGCGAAGAAGATTATGTGCCAAATTGTTTTAGAAAAGGGGCAGTCAAGGAATAGGTGTTGGATATTCTCATTCCTGTTACAGCTAACACATTTCTGGCTACCTTTCCAATTTTTCCTAGCCAGATTGTCTTTAGTGAGAACTACTCCCCTTTGTACAAACCAGAGAAAGATCTTTATCTTTAGTGGAATCCTCATCTTCCAGATCTTTCGATGCTGAAAGGGTGGATTTGTATCAATAAGATGGTGATACAACGACCGGACGGTGAACAAGCCGGACTTTGTTAGGCCCCATTTAAAAAAATCAGAGCCTTCCGTTAGTTGCACTTGTGAGATTTGTGCCACTAATCCAAGCCAATATCTTAGATTGTTATCCACTAGAGCCCTCCCGAAGGAGATATTTAGGGGAGTTGTGGCCATTATCTTGGATATTGTAGCGTGTGGCTCCCTCGCTATATTATATAAGTTCGGGTATTGAATTTTGAGCGGCTTATCTCTTATCCAAATGTCGTCCCAGAACCTCAC
The DNA here is from genome assembly GCA_947561735.1 of Cenchrus americanus. Classification (NCBI taxonomy): domain Eukaryota; kingdom Viridiplantae; phylum Streptophyta; class Magnoliopsida; order Poales; family Poaceae; genus Cenchrus; species Cenchrus americanus. The sequence goes on along the minus strand of OX387239.1, from coordinate 250,167,218 downwards.
ATTGGTCCCATCCTTTATAACAAAGGAACCTAAAGACAGTACCTCATCTTTTATATGCATGAGACCTCTCCAAAAATGCGAGTCATAGGGTTTGGCTTCCACTTGAGTTAAAGATTTAGCTCTTAGGTATTTATTTCGAAGCATCGTTTGCCAAAGATTCCACAATTGTGGATCATGTCTATATCAAATTTGACATTACATATTATTTCAGATAGTATATTCGTTGGATAGCTCTTGATGTCTACGATTCATACTGTCATTCACTCCTTCAATCATTATATTTCAGAATGGATAATCAGATTCCCAGATTTGAAGGGCAAGGCTCTCAAGACCAGCCTTCAAAGGTAATATCTAGAGCTCAAGAAGAAGCAATGTGAGAAGAATTTAATTCTCAGAAAACAAGAGGCTGATAATGTAGAAAAGCAAGCTGAGGCACAGTTGCTGACAGCTGAAGCTGCAATCATGGCAGTAGACATTGACAAGGTAGCTCCGTATTTGAAGAATTATTACATTGGCTTGCTGAGGACCGGAGCGTCCGAGGACCGGTGGATGGTCACTCCTGGCTGTGATGAGTGATTGACAACGTGGTGTGGACTGACTCTTGACTGAGTATTGCAGGTGCAAGTTGTGGCTTGATTTGCGTTGGTGCAGGTGAAGAGTGGGCGCGAAAGGTTTGTGCCTTGCGGGGCCTCCGAGGAGTGGAGAGACAAGTAGGCCTGACTCGAGGGACCCAGTGGCCAGCGGGGTCAAGTGTGGGCCGCATGGTGCCAAGAAAAGCAAGACGAAGTCGTCGATCTGAGTCGGTGCAGGGTAGCGGCTCAAGTCCGGAGTCTGCACGCGGGGTTTGCGGCAGTTCACTAGAAAACCGTCGGGTTACTTGGTTGAGCCACAAAACCAAGATCGGAGGCTCGGCGGGCAGAGACGGGATCCGGGCGAGCCAAGAAGCTTCGATGCCAGCGGACGCGTGGCGGGATCGCAGGGCTTGCGTCGGGAGGACGCGGTCTGCGGCGACGGCGTGGCCGTGCGATGAAGAGGAGTGCTACATGACCTATTTTCCCCTGAGGGGTTGTACCACAACTTAAGTGCTAGGGGTAGTGTGGTCTTTTGCCTGACCCGGAGGGGACTCATATATATTAGCTCTAGGGTTTCTAGGCAAACCATCCATCCGGACTATTGCTCATTTCCTTGCTCCATAGGGTTAGATTTTTCCTCCGTTTGTAAAGAATCTGACCCCCGAGTGAATGGAATCTTTGGTTGCGTTGATTTCCCGATTGTAGCTTGTTGGATTTTCGTGTCTTTTTCGAGCTATTTTCGTCGGTTTTTCATGCGCAGCTTGTTCCTACGATTCTGAGGTGTTTGGGTTCGGATTTGTTAGTGGGAATCATGGATAGTTGCCTCGTGTATCTTTGTGCTTGATCTTGATCCCCCAAACTCCGAATTCGGCCTCCGATTGAAGGATTTCAGTTGGAAACCTAGCTTTGTTCTTGACCTCGGTAGAATCTTGATTCCTCTCGATTCATTGGGTTTGAGGCTACAAATTCGTAGGCATAGCATCTCCTAGAGGCTCTTCACCTTCACCTATGATTTGGTAGCAATCCTTTGGTTGATTCGGGAGATCGGGCAAAGGGGAGGAAGGTTTTACCTCCAAGAGGTCGGGCTCGGGCTACAGAAATCCTCCTGGCGGACGGTCCGCGAGGAGCATGACAGCCCAAGTGTTCTTCGTGTTCTTCGCGAGTTCTTGTATGTCTTTTGTTCGATCCATTTTGTCGGTGGATTTTTGTTGCACGAAGTTCGCGGACGGTCCGTGACGGGGCGAACGGTCCGCGGTCCCATCGCAGACGGTTCGTTATTGAGGGTGCAGTACTGGAGGTTCGGGAGCTATTTTCGGACGGTCCGCCGTAGCCCCGCGGACAGTCCGCCTAGGCCTCGCAGACAGTCCTCCCGGTGCTTGCAGACGGTCCGCCTGGTGGTGCGCAGAGCTGCTAAGTTCTTTGCTTCTTGAGTTTCGCTTTCGCTTCGGGATCGTTTGGAGTTTGTTCCTAAGGTTGGTAGGTCAGTTGTGACTACGTGACCTTGGCATACTCGTGTGGGAATCCTTGGTTGTGAATTGGGACATAGGCCGAGTTCTCTCTTCGGAGAAGAATTTTTATCAGCTCCCATTCACTCCCTCCCTCTCTTGTCGCCTAATCGGTCCTTCACATGCAACGCCAGATCATGGAACATCGTGGATTTTCTATCTCGGATCCGAAAGATGCATGAATTGAATTACTGTGTTTGTATGTTTCAGAGTTAACTATGTTTGTATGTTTCGAAGTTAACTGTGTTATTTGAGTCTTTGTAAACTCAACTTTGTAAGCTCTATTATAATGATCAACTGAGTCTATGGTTGTCAGGTTTGATGTTTGAGAGTCCGTGTGAACATCAATGCTACTAAATTATGCTCCTGATCATACACACTGCAAATTCTGGGACACATGCAAATCAAATGAACACCTGTCACACCCGATTTTACAAGGAAACCCGAATGCATCTCACGTGTGCGCCAGGATCATTTTACACACACATGATAGACAAAACGAGTGTAATACCATTGCAGTAATAAATCGTTCAAGAGTTAAACCAGTACGATATCCATTATTACATCCAGAGAGGTGGACTCGAAGGTCCGAACACAACGATAACTAAACGACGAGCAGCTCCATCTCCGACTTCCACGGCATGATGACCGGGGGATCCGCATGCCCTAGAACTCCTCGTAGTCACTCCAAAGACTCGTCCTCGCCTCCGACGTTCTCCTCCGAACAGCGGTAAGCAAGGGTGAGCACACTTATGGTTGGTGCTCGGCAAGTGGGGGAAACAATGCAAGGCTATCAAGGATAGGCTATGGTTCACGACGGTAAGCATTTTATAAGTTGGTCAAGTTTTATTAGCAAGCACCTAATCACTAGGTGTAAGTGTATACCAACCCACTTAACCTTAAAAGAAACCTCAAACCAAACCACAAACCCATGATTTGCATTAATCTTCAAGTTTATTAATCATGTGAGGGTCCAAGCCGCTCATGACCGTGAGCACGGCTGATCGATCAGTTTTACACTCTGCAGAGGTTGTACACTTTACCCATAGTTCGTGTTTCCCCATCTTGCCCGGGTTAGCCAGACCCTTAAACACTTCCAAGGTGAGTGGCTAGGGGTCCACTACGAAGCCTTTACAAAGGAAAGAAGAGAAACCAACAGCCCGCAACAGTTACAGCAGCGGAGCGGACCATAACCCTCCCTAATGGTCAGCACCTTAGCCAAGGCTGCTACTGTCGGGCATACTCCCCGGGTACTCATGCAAGGAAGGAGGAAGAGTAGAAGACGGACTCCTACTAGAATTCCCTTGTACTCCTACTAGGACTCGTTCCGTGTAATCCTACTAGGACTCCTACCTTGTAACCGACTAGGCACCCGCCCCCTGGACTATATAAAGGAGGGCCGGGTACCTAGCCGAAGATCCAGAATCCCCTCCGGGAACAACCCAAGCGCGAGGCGCAATACTACTCCAAACAGACGTAGGGTAGCTACTCCGGCTACCCGAACCCGTATAAATCTTGTGTCTTATGTCCTCGCGCATACCTTTGGGTTTCGCATCATGGCGATCCCCACCTTCTACCTTGCCTTGCGGGTACCTCCCATGGAGGTCGAGTGGTTTAAACACCGACACCGGCGCCCACCGTGGGGCCATCGTCACGATCATCGGCGAATTTGAAGGAACTCATCTGCAAAATCAATCTACCGCAACGGTTGTTGGCCGATTCGATCAACTCGCCGCATCAACTGCCCGACGGGTCGGCAACTCGTCGACTTGGTGGAGTTTCGCTCGAGTTCAAGAACGACACGGAATCAACTTCGTGTCACCCGTCCGCCGAGACGGAATCAAGTTCGAATCAAGCTCCAATTATTGCTCGCAAGAAGTTAACCCCCGTGCCCTCGGCGGCATCGAGTCCGAAGCCGACCATGAAGATTATGCTGCACGTGAAGATCATGGAGAATATTGGCTCTTGACAACAGCCACACCAAAGCTGTACCAGGAACATGCAAGATTTTTTGCTTGGTGCACACGGCAAGACGTACGTGGGCACACCTACTTCAACTACTCGAGTACGACTACTACATCGCCGTCCAGACGCATCAACTCGCCGACTACTCATCACCCGGCCGCACGGGCTCTACGTCAACCTTGTCGTGCGCCGCGAGTACTCGTCTCTCGGCCACAGAGGCTCTACATCGGCTACGTCGTACGCCGCCATGACGTCGTTTTCTAGGCGTATGACTACTTCGACTACTATCTCGACTAGTAAACTAGTCGAGAACGGCTCCCGCGACATCAACAACTAGTCGGATCCACCTCCGACTAGTCGACTTCAGCCCCAACTGTCGCGGCTCCATCACCGACCGCCACGGCTTCGTCGACACTCGTCCACGAATCAAGCTAAGTCACTTATTTCAATAATTATTTTTTTGGCTTGTTTTCCGCATACAGGAACCAACGCTGAAGACTACTCCGTGTACGCCTCTCAACGGCTACACCGCCAGCGAGCTACACCGTGCCGCCTATTCCTTGGGGATGTTGACTCGCCGCCACGTGCTTGGTGCACCAAATTAGAAGGCTCTTGCCACGACGTTTCGTGTACCGAGTGCCGGAGGTGCACAACTACACCCCGAGGAGGCACTCGCGCAATCTTGCTCTCCGCCATGCGGAACAACGAGCAAACGCACTCTCTCTTGTCGCCTCGCCGACTACTTTCATCTACCTCTTAATGGTCTCGCTACGGTAGCACACGCCTTGATCCGCGCAAAGCCTCGGCTCTCCCGTCATGCCTCCACGTCCCCGGCCGACTACGGCTAAACAGGCTCCTCGCAGACCGGCGCTTAAACCAGCCTCTCTCCGTCATGCCTTCACGCCCCCAGCGGCTATGGCTAAACAGCGACCACGAGACCGGGCGCTATACCGCATCGAAGCTAACTACTCGACGCCTAACGACCACAACAAGAGCATGACACATGGCATTTACATCTATATTCATATTTGTATTTGTCATTTGTAGATTCAATTTCTACAAAAATGCTACATAATGTACGCATCTCTACTTTCGAGTCAAGCTTCGGCGACGACTTCCAGTACGCTCCGCGTACCTCCACCAGCGCGGCTAGTTCCCAAACTCAGGGGCTACGCACCAAATCACTACTCGACAACAACTCGAGTAGTCTCCGCTAGCTCTCTAGCTCGGGGGCTCAGCACCAACAACTACTCGACGTGGCTCCTACGGCTCTCTTGGCGACGAGCTCGGGGGCTGAACGGTACAAGAGTACTCGGATGATGACTTCCGCAAACACTGAAGACCCTTGAATTGATTCTTTAATCGTTCCAAGGCTCGGGGGCTACTAGGCTACACCCATCAGTTGATTTTTTCAAGACGGAAGCAGAATCAAGATTGACCCTCGGCCCGCAGTCTACAACTCAACCTAAGGCTCGGGGGCTACTCCATATGGAGTGCGATTTTGCAACCGCACTTCCATATAATCTCGACTTCAAGACCGATGAGCCGGACCACCTTCCGGCCTCGCGGCGGTTCAAGTACTATTGAAGGCTTCTCCAAGCGTACTCGAGGACGCTCAAGAACTACTCACGCAGGCTTCAAGACTACTCGAACTACTACTCTCGACTACAATGTGCTCGGGGGCTTGTCGGGCATACTCCCCGGGTACTCATGCAAGGAAGGAGGAAGAGTAGAAGACGGACTCCTACTAGAATTCCCTTGTACTCCTACTAGGACTCGTTCCGTGTAATCCTACTAGGACTCCTACCTTGTAACCGACTAGGCACCCACCCCCTGGACTATATAAAGGAGGGCCGGGTACCTAGCCGAAGATCCACAATCCCTCCGGGGAACAACCCAAGCGCAGGGCGCAATACTACTCCAAACAGGACGTAGGGTAGCTACTCCGGCTACCCGAACCTCTATAAATCTTGTGTCTTGTGTCCTCGCGCATACCTTCGGGTTCCAGATCATGGCGATCCCCACCTTCTACCTTGTTGCGGGTACCTCCCATGGAGGTCGAGTGGTTTAAACACCGACAGCTACCCCAAAAGAACCGGGCTATACCCCTTCAACTCCGGCCCCCTGTGCCCCTCTCGGAAATGAGCTATCAGCTAACCCACTCTCCTAATTAATTGGCTAAGCCAGAGCCATGTGGACTGTGGTTGTACTGTTATCTTGGATGGTTCTCCATGTTCCGATTATAAATCAAATTATCTTGTTTTAAGCACAAAGCACATAATATAAACGAAACTGAGATGTATATCATAAACAAAGCATAACCAAACTCATGTAAAGCAAACTAAGCATTTATCTAACCCAAGCATTTGTTTAAACTGGGTTGATCAAGGTAAAGTGGTAAAGTATCTAGTCAAGTCCTTAACTAGGTGTTTGCCCATCAGGTTTATGCATAGCAACATGAATAGTAAACATTGTTTAGCATGCAGTGACATAGGTTCAAAAAGATAATGCAGAGGGGGAAAGCCACTTGCCTTCCTCTACAAGCTGGGTGAAATCCTCCTCGAAAACAGGCTCTTCCTGATCACCTCCGACAGGGAGCTCAGACGAAATAGGCACGATATCTACGAGTCAAACATGAACAACAAACAATAAATAAAACAGTACACCAAACAGTAATAAAACTGGTAAATTTGCTGTTTAAAAGATTCTACTCGTCGAGACGATCATTTCGGTATATAGAATGCTAAAAACGGAGTTAAAATGAGAAAGATATGATTAAAACAGTTTACAGGGACCTATCTGCAAGAAAACTAAGTTTACAGGGCTTTTTATAAATAAAATCAGAGCTAAAACATAATTATAAAATAAAACAGAGGGGTCTAAATGCTAAAAGGATGAAAAAGGACCTCTATATAAAGAATCTAGGCTGGCCAGGGGCTAAAATATAAAAATCAGGACCTATCTATAAAAGTTCTCTAAGGTGGAAGGACTGGCTTGCAAAAATATAAAAGCTCAGGGGCTCTTAAACAAAACGGCCAGCCCAGCGCCGTGGATCTCAGATCCAACGGCCACGGGCACACGCGTGCGCCGTGGACCGCGTCGTGCGCCCGACGCACGGGTCCACGGTGAACCGCCCCGTTTAAACGAAGGGGTACGCGATCCGGGCCGTCCGCACAAGATCCGACGGCCCCGGACGTGTGCACGCGATGGGCGGCGGCGGCGTCGCCGGAGATAGGGGCGGCACGGCGGTGCCTCGCCGGGAATTCGTCGGCGCACCCTATCTTGCTGCTCAGGGCGCCATTTCGCGCGCGTGTGGGCTCTACGCATAGCTGGGGAGCATACGAGCAAGCCTAGGGGGTCAGGGGGTGGCGCGGGTATCCACGGCGGTCGGCGCCGGAAGGGGGCGGATCGGCCTCGCCGGCGAGCCCGCGGGGCGGCTTAAACGTGCAAGGAAGGGAAAACGGGCGGGGAAAACCTTGCTCACCATGTCACGAAGCGTCGGGGCGAGCTCACGGCGAAGAGGAAGCGGCGGTGAAGGGGTTCAACGACGGCGGCGGCTCGGGCGGCGCTCCGGCGGCGGGGGACCCAAGCTCCAAGCGCAGCTCGTCTCCGGTGGCGGCTTCTCCTGGTCAACAGGCATCACGTGAGGGTCATGATCGTGCTCGGGGAAGAAAAGGGCAAGGCGGCGATGCACTTCACCGACGGCGACGTTTGCACAGCGGCGGGAAGAAGCAGAGGCGGCGGCGCCGGTGGAATTGGTGCTCGAGCGCGTGTGTTGGTGTGTTGCAGAGGTAAAGGGAGGCGCAGGGGCTCGTGTGCGAGCTTAAATAGAGGTGCAGGGAGGTAGGCGAAGCGGGAAGGGGATGGGGCGGCCGGCGGCTTGCCATTGATGGCCGTGGCCGTCACGGCTTGCACTACTAGATTTTCCCCCTAATGCAACGCACAAAATGTGTTGCAATATGCCATATTTGGTTGCAATATACACAATTGCAACCAAATTGTTCCTTGGGACATGGGATGCGAAAGGCCGCGTTGCATTAGGGTATTGCGTCGTTGTCCATCTAGTGGTTGCCAAAGTTTTTTTGTTGCAACGTAACGCAACGTTGCAATTAGGGTTTTGTTACAACACTTGTTTTGGTTGCAAAGTGTACTATTGCGACACATCTGCGGTGTTGCCAAAGGTGCAATTGCAACGTTTCTGTTTCGTTGCAAGTTATAGTATTGCTACGCACTGACTTTGGTTGCTATTGGTTGAACCTCGTCTATTACCACGAAAGTAATTTGGTTGGAATATGTAGTATTGTCTGATGCCACGAAATTGGTTAGTTGCTATAGGTGGTCTCCTCTATTGCCACAAAAGTTGATTTCGATGTGATAGGTAGCATTGTCTCGATGCCACGATATTGGTTACGTTGCTTTAGGTGGTATCCTCTATTGCCACGTAATTTGATTGGTTGTAATATGTGGTCCTCTATTATTGCTTCGACATTTGGTTGGTTGCCATAAGTTAAAGTCTTTATTACAACGTTTCTATTAGGGTTGCTACAAGTGCACTATCTATTGCCACGCTCATTTTGTGTTGCTACAAGTTGAACTTCTTATTACCACGTTCCTATTTAGGGTTGCTTCAAGTACACCATACTATTGCCACGTTCCCTTTGTGTTGCTACAAGTTGAATTTCTTATTACCACGTTCGTATTAGGGGTGCTACAAGTGCACCTTACTATTGCCACACTACTTTTTGGCAACGAAAAACACCGATGTATTCTCGCCACGCTCATTTATGTAGCAAGCAGTAATTGCGCATTAATTAACATCAAGCAGATAAATATAACAATGCATCTATAGTTAATTAACCAACATTGAACCATCCACCGAGTTAATTACATGACTCATGAAGTACTTAAATACCGAAAAGTTTGGCACAGGACATTGTTTCAACACATAGTAGACAAATTTGCTAGGACATGAAGAACTTGGTCTCGCCAATTGTTACTTGGAGATGATCCCAACACTTGATCAGCAAAGGGGGATTCAATGCAAGGAGGTGTCATCACCCGTAAAGAATCAACAAAATTTTTAAGCTAGCATCAATTAATCTCTAATATTGGAATTTGTGAAACAACAACATATAGCAAACCAAAGATTGATTGTGATTCATAAAAATAGCATAATGACATCAAATAATTACCACAACCATAAACACACTTTGACAAATGAAACATGAATTACATTCACAAAGCAGAAGAGTTGTTGAAAAAAGCTTCACCTCTTGTCTTTTTGGTGCTTTGTCGTCTCCTTTGTGCAACTTGTACCCGTAGTCGTTGAGAAGAAATTTGTCTAACGGTGGATTGAGTTTCGGGATTGTTAACACCACCTTTAGTGCTTCGGTTTTGCGAAATACTTGTTTTCGAGCTTCTTCGCATTCCTTCTCCTATGAACCAATCATTTGGAAGGACAAGAGTAGGCGTAATTTCATCGATGAATCGATGATATGTACTAGTAAAAAGTTGTGAATTCGAGAACAACTCGAGTACACGAGAGCACATTCCCCGAGTCCGGTTGTACATTCCCGGATGTAGGAATTGATGGTTCCGCCGCCACGTTGTCCGCGGATTCGGCGACAAGGTTGTTTTGCCGGGTGATTGATGCAACCGCCGCCACGTCGGCGCATTCGGTGACATTGTTGCTTGGGCATGGTTGTACGGATATTGGCGGTCAACCTACCAAAGGATACAAACATTCATATATAGAACCCAAGGAAAGAAACGCATTCATGCAAATAGCTTGACCCGCACTGTGGAACTTGTGATCGTCCATTTGATGCTTGCGCATTGATAGGAACTCTTGCCTAAGTCGTTGTAGTTCTCGCCCGCCTTCTCTTTTCACTTTCTTCAAGTTGGCGTGCATGTTCTCTCCTTTCTCGCTTCCCTTTCTTCTTCCCATCCCGACATTTTTTCTTGTAGCTGCCCAAATGCGTCCATGAGCTCGACGTGTTCCTCATGCGTCGTAGCTCTTCCCTACGAATTTGTTCCTCGCGCTCCGCATTGAGCAGCTACCTTCTAGTTGGGTTTTTTGCCGTGTACCCGTTTCCATGCAACTTGGTTGATTTGCACTTCGTGACATCTTTGTAGGCTTTTTGGAACATCTCGTTTTTTTCCTTTTGGGAAACAAAGTTGTTGTCCGCATTTGATTCTCGCCTCAGCAATAACGCTCGCTTGCGGTGTCCTAACATTTGCAAGGCACGTGGAGGAGTTAGTTGAACAAGAGATTGGTTGCATTCCATAGTTGCATAAGCCTATGTATAGTAATGTATGTACTAATTCATTGAGAACTCACATAGACATTTTTAGATTGTTCGTCCGTCCAAGACCCCTGGTTAGTGTGAGTTATCCACCAAAGTTCCATATCATTCGGCTCTTCACCGCTTTCCGGGTCTCTCTCGTTATGCCAAGAAAATAACAAATTAATGTTCTTCATCCTGCAAGACAGATTGGAGATGTGCTTGTCCAGTTATTACCTTCTCATAGCTGCACTGAGAATAAGGCTTAGCGCCTGACAAATGTCTTGTCATTTGTTGGCATCGAATCGCAGAATTTTGTGAGCTCCTTTCCTATACAATGAAAAGTTGTGAACAAAAATCTTAAAGACTCAGACATTGCCATTTGAATGAAAAATGTAGTGGTCAGAAATCGTAATTAACAATGTGGAACAAACCTTGAATTTAGCAAGATCGAAATACTTCAACGATAGTGCCATTCAACAATATCTAATTCTCGTAGGCTTATGTAACATTCTCTCGGTGGTAGTCGTTGTATGTCTTGGTCGTAGCACCGAAAGTTGAACGCCATCCTTTGTAACGCTCCCTAGCAATGGCCCATATCTTTTCCCTTGATTCACATTATCCTCCATGTCCCACTTTGCTCGTTATATAATCACAATAGCATTCAAATATTGTGTGAGTTCATATGTTAGTTTTTATTTGAATTATCTTGAAAAGCAAAGTCTATTATTACCAATACATCGGTTGCTATTGCGTTTTTGACTTCTTCCCTAACATTTTTCCATGATTTCACTCCAATGATAGGAGCCCTTTTCCTTGTATACATGACCACTTCATCAACGAATGAGCGGTAGTTATCACCTACCGGTCCTCCATGTTTAGAGAATTGAATGTCTAACTGCTCGCTTGCCCGCCTTGATTCTCTTGGCGATTACCGTCAATGCTCTTACGGGACCGCGTCCTCTTTTCTTAACTTTTTGTGAGCCTATTCCATGCGAACAACATGCATGTGATAATACCCACAAAATAACTGTATGCACAGACAGGTAATTTCTATGGAACACATGTTACCGCATCCTTGCTCTCGTTGTTTCCAACGCCGAGCATGAGATGGAGGCGCCGCACCGCAGTGTTGGGTTCATTTCATTCCCGTGTTGCAAAATGAAGGTGGGGTCCACGTACCGTTCGTTGCAGAATTTAGTGGCATATGATGACCGATCATATTTTGTAGTATGAAAAAAATGGTAATTTGCTTGCAAATTAGGAGAGGGATATTACCGATGTCTTCAAGCGAGTCCCGCAACATTCGGTATTCTCTCGTATGTATCGATTGTGTCATCCCCGAAAATGTCTTTTAATTCTGAAATATAATCCATAATTAATTTCATTCATGTGGCCGAACATGCAAATTCGGAGTATAAGTACACAAATATTTGGTCGAAGCATATCTTACCCAAGGCTTTCTTCTCTTGATGCAAATCGGCTAGCCAAAGTTTGTATTCATCTAAGTCACATTCTTCTACTTCTTCTTCATCATCGGCATTTATGTAAGCACTTTTGGATTTCAAAGGTGTTATGGCCATGGTATGGTTTATAGGTATTGGCTCTCCGGAGACAACTAATCCGATCACCATCTCCTCCTCGTGAATCTGTTTCATTCTTTCTACGTCGACGTCGTAGTCGATCTCGGTGAGTGTTGCTTCCGCAGAGAGTCGGAATTCTAGTCTTGTAGTAAACAATGTCCCTCATCCCGTACCCCGCGTTTTTGTTTCGGGTTGTTTATGGTTTGTAGGGTGATTTGTGAACCACGAGGGTGACAAGTATGTGTTGTATCCGGCTCCCCATCTATACCCTTCTCAATCATATAAACGGTCCAAGATCGATCATCTAATGATCCGCGCATTCATTTCGATGTCATATCAATAACATGTGAAGAAATTTGGTGTGCAAATCGCGTGATCAAATGCATGAAATCTAGGGTACCGGTGCGTGCACGGATGCATGAGATGTTGGATGCGGTACGAACGAGGGGAAAGATGGAACCACGATACGACGTACCGGCCTCGGTCGTCTCGTCCCGAGATGAAGGTAAAACATCAGGGTCTGCACCTATGTCCACATCGACGCGTGCTTCATCGTCGCCCGAAGGTGATGATGACCCAAAGAGAGCCCCCGTCGCCCTAGGCCTAGGGGCCATGGTGGCGGTAGGTTCACCAATCGCCGCACCAGGGGTTGTGAACATTCTAGGTAGCATGGCCGACGACGGTGTGCGCTGCGCTTCAGAGGACGTAGGGGTCACCCTTGCCGGCTCCATCGACGACGACATCCTCGTGTACGCGCGGCGAGAAGCAGCTTGGCGGCGGCGGCGGCGGTAGTCGTATCGTCTACCCGGCCCCTAACTGACCGAGTTGTAGATTTGTTTTGCGAGGGGATTCAGGAGGGAAAGTAAAGACGCGCGACTTTTTACTCTTGTAACCTGGCGTGGTGGCCCCAGTCATGGTTGCGCGGTAGTTTGGGCGAAAGTTAAATAATTCGGATGGGAAAAAAGCGGCGCCACATTCCAAATCGCCGGCTACCCATTTTTTCTGAACGTTTGGCGTATTTGAGGGATGCATTTTGGTGTGGCCAGCTGACGGGTGGGTCCCACAAAGTTTACTTCTTGTTTACCACAAAGTTATTGTATATTGGTTACACATTTTTTTATGTGGTCATAGTAAATTTACGAATGTCATATTTGTATAAACTTTAGCAGACTACCATAAACCCTTTATCAGATTTGTACCAGAGTAAAATGCATCACACAAATATGTGTAACAAACATAAAGATCGGGTAGCAATCGGTAAGATTTATGACAACTGAGTTTTCACAGGCTAGCTACCCGAGTCACGTTGACACCACACCAACTAAGGATCATCAAAAACATGCTCTACAAGGACACAAATTGTAAAGACACATACATAGTCGAAAGACACAACTTGAGAGACATGCTTTGTGTTTATTAGCCGGATTTCTTCAAAGATGTGACCGAAATGACGCCGAGCCTCTCTCGCAAGGTCCCTCGTCACTTGCGGATAAACTTCCTGAACATGAAGAAAGCATTAAACGAACTGTCAGAACAAATGATAACTCAAATCTTGTGCACTAAAACAATGTTTAGCAATCAGCTGAACTTCTAAAACACAAGAAAGAATGCAAACATGTACATTGAAATCCAGAATGTCTTTTAGGGTGCATCATGTGTGGAACTAATTTATCAAGAAATATCAGCAATCACAACTTTTATACCTTCCTTCAGATCATTAACGCTTCCTTGAGTGTGTAGAAGAACCAATCACACTCGCTTCGGATCCTACACTCCTCGCTGCAGAACCTACGCCACGAGTACCAAGCATGCCATCTCGCGTGGTCGCCACACCCGCGACCCGCACACCGCAAATCGTCGTGGCGAGGTACGGGCGCCGGCACCGGCGACACGGCAATCGCATTCGCATCCGTAAGCGGGTAGTGCCACGTCGACGCAATGATCCTGGAGCGGCATTTTGTGCAAGTCAAATTTATCCAAGGAAGCACCGTCGCCCCCTCTTGGGGTGCCTCGACCAAGCGCAGGAGCCGCCTGGCCTCGTCGGCGGCGGCCTCGCCGCTGTTGGGTCTGTAGAGGAAGAGGGAGAGGGCGTACATCGATTCCTTGTGACCCGCCTCCGCGGCGCGCTGTAGCCGGGTCGAGGCACGGCGTGATGACGCCACGTGTGTTCCCCGGTCTTGCGCGGCGCAAGCCGCTCCGGGAACAAGGCCTCCGGGTTGCCGACGTTGGCCAGTGTGTTGACGAGCGCCGTGCGATACTCGTGGCCGAGGTAGAATCGACGCCGCAGGACGCGTTTCGGGGCTAGGCGTCGTCCGACCGTGGCGGCGCCGCCCACCACGCACATTGCCTTGCATGTTGCGCGCGAGGTTGCGGAGGTCCACAATGGCATCCTCTCGATCGCGCGGCGACGCGGGAGACGATGTCAATCGTCGGCCTCCGTCGGCGGTTCCAGCGGCCTCGACGACGCCTCGTAGCGAGCCACGGAGATCTTTTCCATGGAGTGGTTGCGGTTCGTCACGCACGGTGGGTAATTGGATGTGCGACGCCGTTATCCCCGGCGAGGATGAGGGGAGATGGAAAAGAACCGTCGCCTCCGGATCATGTTGTAGATTGAATTTGGGGGGTCGCGGGGGTTCATTGGGTTTTAAGGAAACTGCGCTTTCATAGGGAGGACACGAAATCACGGGGTCAATGACGGGTGTACCCGGCACTAGTTGGCCCACAAATCGATCTGTACGGAAATTTGACCCCATCGTGGACGGAGTTGCGGGACCCACTGTAGGATTGTTGCGCCAAACTGTCGGCTGAACCCGCGAGAGATTTCCCCATTGGACGAGTTGTGGGCCCCACTGTCGGCACCCGGATTGGGATGTGTTCTTGAGTTGATCATGTTCATAATGAACTTGATCATTTGTATCGTTTAATCATAACTTCAAAGTTGTTTATATTTGTCAAATGACGTCCAAATCGGAAATTTTTTTCCTACATTCTTATGACAACATAATCTAGATCATGGTGTCCACTCCATATCGTGTCACGAGCGTACGAGCAATAATAATTTGAAAATAGAACATTTCATAACTAGATTCAAGATTTTCAATCGATGAGACGACGTCAATTTGAAATGAGATGAATACCAAAGTTTCATAGCTCGTCGAGATGAACAATCTTTATATTGGTTGGATTCTCATTTGAAGAAGTGGTCCTACACATTGTTAGTTAATCCTAGGTTCACTCTCATTGTTTAAGAAACTTGGTCGGAGACATGTCATTTTTGTTCTACGTGATCGTACCCCTTCTTCAAATGAGAATCCAACCAATATAAAGATTGTTCATCTCGACGAGCTATGAAACTTTGGTATTCATCTCATTTCAAATTGACGTCGTCTCCGATTGAAAATCTTGAATCTAGTTATGAAATGTTCTATTTTCAAATTATTATTGCTCGTACGCCGTGACACGATATGGAGTGGACACCATGATCTAGATTATGTTGTCATAAGAATGTAGGAAAAAAAATTTCCCGATTTGGACGTCATTTGACAAATATAAACAACTTTGAAGTTATGATTAAACGATACAAATGATCAAGTACATTATGAACATGAACAACTCAAGAACACATCCCAACTGGGTGCCGACAGGTGGGGCCCACAACTCTGTCCAATGGGGAAATCTCTCGCGGGTTCAGGCCGACAGTTTGGCGCAACAATCCTACCGACAGGTGGGTCCCGCAACTCCGTCCACAGATGGGGTCAAATTTCCGTACAGACTGATTTGTGGGCCAACAAGTGGCTGGGTAGACCCGTCATTGACCCTTGGTAACCGCCCCACCCCGCCGAGTTAGTGGGGTCGCGTCCCTGCAATGGGATATTCTGCCTTTTAGTCATTGATCTGTGGGCCCCACACGGCAGTGGTACGAATGCAGTTGCCCCGACGCGAGTTATATAACCGCGGGGCCTCGCTGTGTTTTCCAATCCCGCTCCTTTGCACCGCGCCGCTCTCGTCGATCTTGAGTAGCCGCTCGTCTCCCGGCCCCCTCGACTCCCTGCGCGCATCTATGGCCGGAGAGAAGCGCCCCGCAGAAGAGGCCCCTGGGGGTTCGTCGCCGTCGGTCCCGCCGCGTCTCCGTCGGTTGCTTTCTCGCCGGGGGTGAGTGTCTTCCTGTCTCCATAATTTCCTGTGCTCGCCGAGGATCTGATGCTGTCATTCTTCTTCTGTTTCCTAGTGCGACATATGGCCCGGTCCTTCGGCCGGCGCGGCGCCTCCGTCCCGGTGGATCTTCGTCGTCGGAATCCGGGAGCTTGTCTTCTTCCTCGTCTCGGGGCGACGCCCCCGTTCGTCGAGAGACCGGGGACTCGGCGGAGGAACCGGCGACGACGCGGCGTCGTCTAGACGACGCGCCGCGCAAGGTACGGGACCCGGAGGGGACCCGGATGCGATGCACACCGCCCTTCGGGCGGGCGAGACGGAGACCGCCCAAGTTCGCGGCCGCCAAGGCCGATGTGGAGGCCCGGCGCTTTGGTGAGTTCCCCGTATTCCGTCGGTGTACGCCGCCCACTAGGCTCTTGTTTGACTCGTCGCCATTGTTTCTTGCCTCGGGAGGAGGCGGAGGGCGTCTTTCCGCCGCGAGCAAAGGCGGAGGAGCCGCGCCGCCGCCCGAACGATCCGGAGGATCGCCACGATGAACTTACACGCGCGGTGGAGGTCGCCGTCACGGTGGTCGGCCCGGGCTCCAGGCGCCGCCCGACCGTCTTCGCGCGCTCCCAAGGCGTGTCAAGGAGGCGGTGCGTGCCGGTGCGAGCCGGGGAGCCGCCCGCGCGCTCGCGACGGCGGACGCGCAAGTCGACTTTCCCTTGGCCGATCCGCGGCGGAGTGGCCGTTCCCGCCGGAGCGACCCGGCACTACGCGCCGCACTTCCCCATTGCGGCCGATGCCGCCGCCGCGGGGGTTGACATCGACGGCGTGCTTCGCGACGGCACCGCCGCCGACATTGGCGGCCCGTAACTCACCTTTCTAAGATTAATCCGTCACCGGCCCCTCGTGGCCGAGGAAATCGAACTTCGCATTGTTCCTTGTTTGTGCCATTGCGATTTTTGTTCACCGCCGCGGGGGGGGGGGGCGTGGTCGGGTGTACGAAGCAAACTACTCCGCCCCCCGTGCCGTCTTGTCACCCGTCACGAGCGGCCGACGCGTGCGCGATAGGAGGCTAGGAGCTTCGTTGAACGGGCGTCCGGGGCACTCGAGTAGAGTACGTAGGACCGAACGCGTGGGAGATCGCGAGGCGCGGCGGCGCGTTTCTTCTTCCGTTCGCATCTAAATAAAATTAGCCCCAAGAATCTTTCATAAATGGAACACTAAATATAATTTATTTTGTAAAACCTTTTCACGTGTCGGCGTAACTTTGTGTGACGAATCTAATGAACCTACTTAATCCATTATTTAGCTACGATTTTGAAAGTAGTTTTGAAAATAACTTACTATAATACTTGTAATTAATGGTGCACCTCCATGGAGTAGTAAATGTAGATGAAATCTAAAACTACATAAATAATTTGGATCTACTTTGCGATACAGAGCTTTACGCAAACCTTTTCAGACATCAAACCCCTTAGTGTGATTTTGCATGCAAATATCCGGTGCGGTGAAGCGTTGCGGCCAGACCACGACTCCCCAGGCGCGCGTGCGTGTAGCAGTTAATTAGGAACCGCCGCCCCTTCGTGTTGCCGGTTGTCTTCAAATCTTGCCATGCCCATTGCTTCGGCAACCAGCACGTCGATTTGACCTGTATATGAAGCCGAAACGACAGCATATAATATACTAGTTTAGCCACTTCCCTACCCCGCCCCACCCACTCGCTCCCACTGTCGCATCGAAGGAGAAGGGGTTTTCTTGCCTGCCGCCATTGCCGGCGACCCTCCCAAAGCTTGCAATCTCTGCAACCGCCATCGCAAGCGACCTCGAAACGGCGGCGATGACCCGAAGCGACGCATCGGGTGACGGCGGCGCCCCACAAATGAAGGGGGTGCCGTAGAGGCCACCGCCGCCGCCGGCCCGTACAAGAACCTAGGTGATGCGGGCGGAGCAATCCCGGCCGCGTCGTCAGCAGAGAGCGTCGCTTCGAAGGTTAGTCCTGCAAGGCACAGTACAATCAGTTGCTAGCTAGTCGTGGATTTGTCCCTCGACGACGATTTCGAACTTTGTTTTCTTGGTTTGGGACTGCAGGGTGGCAAGCGTGTCGCCCTCAACCCGTGGGAGGCCGCCGTTGATCCAGCCGACGTTCGAGATCGGAGCGGCTGGGACGAATGGCGCCCCGCCGTCGTCCGTCCACGACTTTCGGAGGAGCAGGGACCGCCCCCAACTACCATGCACGAGGTTGAATTCTTCAAGGAGCGGTACCCGAGCATCAAGACCATCGTCACTTGCGACGCCGGAGTAGTGGCGGAGTACATCGACGAAATCAAAGGTAGCCCACCTCCAGAACGTTTGTTCGTTGGATTGGACACCGAGTGGATTCGGCTTCGCGCATGGCGGGTACAAGCTCGCATTGCTGCAATTGTGTGTCGGTTCGAGCTGCCTTATTTACCAGGTACACCATGCCGGCTACAGGCTTCCTGATGTCCTGAGCAAGTTTCTCAGCGAGGAAGGCCACATCTTTGTGGGAGCGCATATCACCAACGATGCTGAACGCCTACAGGAGGACTGCGGCGTCAAGATTTCTAATTGGAAAGACCTTCAACTGATTGTTGCTGACGTTGATGAGAAGTATAGCCATCTGTACCGAAATGGTTACAGGTCGTCACTGGAGAAGATTGGAAATCGAGTACTGGAGCTACCTCTGTACAAGGACAGAAATGTGAACCACAGGCTTTGGGGTTTGAGGGAGTTGCACGAATGGCAGGTGAAATACGCCGCCAAAGATGCATTTCTGTCTTTTGAGATTGCTAATCAACTTGAGATCAAGCATGGTTACCGATTTCTGCCAGATGCTCATTTGTAGAATCATGTAAATAATGTACTAACCAAAAGTACCAAGTACAATTTCTTGGTTTTCGGAACAAGTATATGTGTACATATTAGTAGTAATTCAGTGATGGATTGAAACTAGGAGGCCTTGTTTATTTGGGCAATTTTGACAGATAACTTCCATATTACTCTAATCATTTGTTGATTTACTAAAGATTAATTTGTATCATTTGTTAGTCAATTTTTTATTTTCTATATCAACATATTAAAAGCAACAAGACATATGCAAATTATCAATGTGCCCTTTTGTTAGAAAAGGATTGCGGTCCGAGATTGGGCCGGCCCATTTGTCCTTATTACTTCCCGTGTGTGCGAAGCGCCGCAGAGCAAGACACATCGGCAAAATCTTTAGTGCCACACCGCTACCTCAAGCGGGCGCACCACAACTTAAAAGGCGAGGCGTGCTTGCCATCCCGAACTCCTCTCGAACACGGCTTCCTCTCTACTAACCTCCGGCTTGTTGGGGTGGCCGGCCCATCGGGCTCCCGCTCGCTAGGCTTCACGCTCGCCGGTAGAGCCCCGTTGGTGACCCGGCCCGCCCTACAGCCCCCTATTTTTGTTTGTCATACCAATTTTTAGATTCATATTTTAAATATTAAGATTTATGCAAAAGTCTTCCAAAGTAGTAAATAATGGCAACATAGAAGTCATGACTACGGTCGAGTAAGTATCAATTGAAAAACTCATCATCTTGGGCATCTTGAACTATTGGTGCAACAATTCCATCATCAATGTACGTGTCATCCGCATCATGTTCATCATCAACATCAAATACTTCGTCGTCCGGTTCGTCAACCGCCTCGGCCCGAACCTCGATTAATAACCGAGATATCGCCGGTTGTGCCTTCCTTGTCCGATCTAGACCAATTTATCAAAACCCGGTGTTCACCGAGCAAATTAATACCTTCGATACCCACAGCAAGTGAGTCCTCGAGATCTAATTCGAGCATGGCAAACAAGTTCCTTGGTTTCATTGAAATAACACTGCTCCGGCCAGGTTTGTTCACCGCATTCACATAAAACACCGATTCGCTCGTGTTGCCGAATATAGGGTTCATTGCTAAACTTGTGTCGAGTAGTATCGATGTCAATGACCCCATATTTATCTTTACCGTATCCTCTTGCCTCTCGTTGGTACTTGTGACAAGAGGCACATCAAACTGATCACACCGGAACAGAATAACTTCTTTTTGTCCAGGGAATTCCAAAGTGAGATCATTCTTTTAATCACCCCATACCAATTTGTGCCTTCGCCTCACCCTTGACAAGCACACCACCGTTTTGTGTCACAAGGGTTCTCTCGATGTTAACGGTACGAAACGACCAATTGTTGATATGACATCTATTCAATGTACGAGGTCGGGGATCCGGTCCTTGAGCAAGTGCAAACAAATCCGAACTTACTTCCCCTCTAGCATGTAAACCCGTGATCTTGCTTTCAAACCATCTTACGAGTTGAGCCTCATGTCGCTTATCAAGATTTCTGGATCCATGTGCCCTCAGTTCTTCCAAATGCTCGCTGCACACAAAAGAATATTACCGTTAGTTTGATATTTAAAATTAAAAGCAATAATGATGTTGAGTAGTGCATCTTACTCGACATATGGTCTAGCTTCATCACAATTGCAAATTATGTAGTGCCTCATCTTCCGAAACTCATTTGGTGGTATTTCTTCAACCGTCTGTCCTCTCCTCTTGTAATCCATTTCGAAAAAATGCTCAAACCGGATGGTGGCTCATTAACGAGAACCGTTTCATGTCGATCAACACGATTGTCTTTGGTGTCCACGTCCAAGAATCTTGAGCGAATGTAAGGCACTCCTCGAGTATGTATCCCTCAAGCAATTGAACCTTCGGGGTGAGCCTTGTTCCTCACATATCCTTTCACGGTGCGTAGGTACCGTTCCACCGGGTACATCCATCCGTAACACACTGGCCCCCCAAGTTTAGCTTCTTCGACTAGATGAACAGCAAATGGATCATGATATCAAAAAATGCGGTGGGAATATCATCTCAAGTCGACAAACAGCCTCCCCTAATTGAACAAATGAGCTCGTCCAATTCGATTCCACCAACTCCTTTGAACATAGTGCATCGAAGAAATTACTAAGCTGAATCAATCCAATGACAACAAACTTTCCGGAAAAATCCTACGCACCACTAAGGGTAAAAGTTTCGTAGAATTAGATGGTAGTCATGCGTTTTCAAGCCCGACACCTTACGTGACTTTACATCAACACATCTTCTTATATTCGAGGAAACCCCATCGGCATCTTCACTCCATATAGAAATTCACACAAACTTTCCCCGGCATCCTTATCTAACTCGTACAAGGCCGATGGCAAGGTATACTTATCATCTTTAATCACGGGTGCCGATCCGGTCGTATCCGTAGATGCTCCATGTCAAGCCGAGCATTCTCCCCGTCCTTACATTTGCCATCCAACTTAAGCAGAGTGCCTAGTATGCTCTCGCATATATTTTTCTCAATGTGCATCACGTCCAAATTATGCCTGATGAGCAAAGAAGACCAAGAAGGGAGCTCAAAAAAAATACTCTTCTTCCTCCGGTTGTGCCATCCGTTGTCTTCGTCACGCTTCCTTTTTTTGATAACAATGTCTTTCCAAATTCTACTTGTTCAAAAGTAGAATACGCTCAAGTACCCGTGCACCAGATAGTGGTTCTGGTGCCTCCCTGGTTTCGACCTTGTTGTTGAAGCTGACCGCATTGTTGCGCCATGGATGGTCAGGGGCCAAAAAATGTCAATGTGCCATGTAGCAGTGCTTCCGCCCATTTTTCAACCACAAATACTCAATATGTTTGTGGCGGTATGGACATGCAAACTTTCCTTTAGTGCTCCATCCAGACAACATAGCATAGGCTGGGAAGTCATTAATTGTCCAAAGAAGTATAGAACGCAATCTAAAATTCTTCTTAGTCCCTGCATCTCTTGTTTTAACACCATTATTCCAAAGCTCCTTGAGCTCCGGTATCGTGGGCCTCAAGTATACATCAATATCCATTCCAGGAGATTTTGGACCAGGAATCAACATTGACAAAATCCGGTTAGATTGTTTCGACACATCCATGGAGGCAAATTGTAAGGAACCAGGATGACGGAGGCCAAATGGAATACGTAAGACTTTGCATGCCAAAGGGATTGAACCCATCGAAGCAAGACCCGGCCTAACGTTACGACCTCCTCCTTCGAAAACCATGTAAACTCGAATCCACGTGCTTCCATGCCTTTGAGTCGGCAGGTGACGCATTTTCGCATCATTCACCAATTCATTCTTGTGCCACCGCATATCCTTTGACATTTGCTTTGACATATACATTCTTTGAAGCCGAGGAATAAGAGGAAAGTAGCGTAGGATCTTAATCGGTAACCGCTTCTTAACGAAAGTAGCACCCACCGCACCGCAATTATTATCGCAGGTTTTATCTACAACTTTCCACCTTGACTCCTTACAAATGGGACATGTTTCCGCATTTGCGTATTTATCAAAAAATAACACACAATCATTTTGGCATGCGTGTATCTTGACATAGTCCAAGCCCGGTGTCTCGAATCACCCTTTGCACTTTATCCAAGGAGTCGGGAATACAATGCCGGTCGGGGAGAACCTTTCCAAAGAGCTTAAGTATGGCCTCCAATGACGCGTTACTTAAGCCATACATGCACTTTATCCGAAAAAGCTCCACAATAAAAGAGACCTTCGTTGCATTTTTGCATCCCGGATACAATTCCTTCTTTGCCTCGCTCTAATAGTTTCAAAAAGATCTCTGCTCGCTTATCCGCCTCTTCCTCATCTCCGGTTTGTCCATGATGTATAGTGCCACCGATAATGTTTCTAATCGCAGTATTGGTGGCGGCGGGTTATCATCCAAACCATCTTCTTCATCGTCTTCTACAAATAAATGTGTTGTATCATCACCGTAGGTAGTGCATCATGATTATTGAGATCAGCAGTAACATCTTGATTCACAGGACCCTGAGAAGAAGTATTAGTTTGGTCTTGAATGTTACCAGCATCGATGAAACAATCAACAAACCCTCTATTGAGTAAATGAATTTGAATGCGACCCACGGTGGAATGTCCGATCATGCATTGACACAATTTACATGGACACGCAATAGATCCACCTCGCGCCGATGAGGCCGTAAATTTTTGCAAAAAAATTCGAAAATTGTCTCCGCCAATCCGCCGAGTGTCGAGGCAAGCGCATCCAACTTCGATCTTCGTCCGATGCCATTAGTTAATCCGCATTGTTCATGTTTAATTTCAATCGACCTTGATCACGATATATATACCAATATGCATATATATGCAGCGAACGATTGGATATATATACGAGATCAAGACATCGGTACGTACCGGCCGTGGCCGTAGCGCCGCTCAGATCTCCGCAACAATAATCACGTGGAGATCGCCGTGGAGATCGATCCCCTAGAGGCCCTCGTGGAGATCTCCGCAACAATAACCAGGTTGTCGAAGACGGAATTTTGGAATGGTCCAGATCGGAAGAGCCCCTATCCGATCGTGGCAATACATACACGATAGACAAAATTTTAGTACAACCAAGGAATACCTCGGTTTCAATATTTCGAGGTTGTACGTAGTATGACCTTTCTCAGGGTTTTCAACATATGCGTAATTCATTATTTTTCTTTTCTGATCGGCTACTATAGAGGCTAACAATAATACACAAAATTCAGGAGTTCTAGTGAAGAGTCTCCAAATTGTTGATCACAATGCTTTGTGAACATTCACATGAATAGCATAAACAATAGCATGACGCAATTCTGAAAACAAACAGATGGTTAGTCCAAATATGCATGACAGACCCAACGATTTCAATTTGTGTCACTCATGAGTTCAAATATTTTGCAAGGGCTCGTCCGCATCCAAACACATAGACATACGAAGATGCATGTATAAATGTTCAAAGTTATTACTTAGATGTTGCCACATACACATCCATTCTTAGACCATTCACCAAAGATCTCGCATAACATTCACCTAGGACCCGGTTATGTTACGTACTAAGCTAGATTACTACTACTTGCGATTGACTTTATCCCGAAGCTTGCGGATTTTCTTCGCCATCACTTCTAACTTGTCGCCAACAGTCTCCATGAATTCCTTCGTGGTCATCTCCATGTCTTCCCGCGTTCCAAAGCAATGTCGAAGCTTAGGTTCTCAATCGCTCCCGCAAATCATCATAGCGCTCCTTCACCGTTGAACCATTTGGCGCAAGGGCATTTGCTATGGCGTACAACAAACACAAGTTACTAACATGAAATGTGTTACAACAAATGTGGCCAATGCAGCAAATTAGTCAAAAAAATGCACCTTTCTTTTCGATGATCCCGAAGCTTTTGATGGAGACGGTTTCTTGCTATTGTCCCGCTCGAAGCATCCGAGTCCGGAATGATGATCCTCACCCGATTAGCGTTGTTCACTAGCCCGAGCAAACAAAACAATTTGCCGTTTTTCGCTTTTAAACGACCTATTCAATCTCTTGACTCATAATGTATACCAATTTACCCGTGATCCCCCGACTACCTGCCAGAAAAGGCCTAACCTACTAAATGGGACAGCCTGCGTTCATTTGGCTGGCTTTGTTTTCGTGATTGTGATCAAATGTACACGAGTCGATTCACAGCAAAAGATGGCAAGAAATCAAGCCAATTATCATTATCATTATCTAGTATGGGGTGAGATGGATGCACACAAAAAACACAATTACCATTATCTAGTATGAAATTTTGATTACTATGAACTACTAACATTTTTCTAATTGCAAAAGGAGTCACACGATTCCCGGAAAATCAAAGAGGGTAGGGCGGTGTACCTCACTTCTCTTCCGGAATGCTTGCATCCGACTAGGGCCTCGCTTACCCTTACGGATGGATCGACTTGGCGATGCGGGCCGGCGACGACGACGACGAGGTGGCGGTGTCGTCCGTACCGCGAGGACGACGGGGTTGGGGTGCCGCCGACCATACCGGAGGACGACGAGGTAGGTAGTGTGGAACACTTGAACCGCCCGCGTGCATCGCGCTTCGCGTGGTGGAGTAGTGGCACCTCCGTACGCCGCCGCCGCCGCCCGAAAACCCTCGGTGCGGCCCCGCCGTCCGCCGCCGCCGCTCTCCGGATCCCCTCGATGCGGCCCCCGCCCGCCGTGGCGGCGCTCGGGCCGTGTTACGGCGCCGCGGCCCCCTCCGTCCGCGCCCCCGCCACCGGTCCGGGAAGGCTCGATGCGGCCACTCCGGCCGCCGTCGCCGCTTGCGGCGGGGAAACCGCGATGCGGGGCATCTCGATGTGGACGCGACGGTCGAGCCGACGAGGGGGATGGTTGGGAGCAACAAGTGTATTGGGGGTGGGGGAGCCGTAAGTTATGGACGATTTGGGCCGGCATATCCTTGTTTTTATTAGTACTCTCATCGGCCCATTTGACATTTTCACATCCTAGTCTCCGGTACCTTTAGTGCCACCCCGTAAACCGAGAAGGGGGTATCCCGGCTTAAAAAAGAGGCGTGCTCGCGCTTTCGAACTCCGTATTACCATCATCAACTAATGCTTGCTACTTGCGCTCTGGGGCTTAATGGGCTGGCTGGTCCACTCAGGCTCCCGCTCGCTGGGCTTTACGCTCGCCGGTTGAGCCTATTGTGGTCTGGCTTAGCCCACATCCCCATAGAACACAATTTTTTTTCCTCTCTTTTTTTCATAATAAAATTTATTTATTAAATCGCATTTTAAATTTCGCTACAACCCCATAGCAGATTTTTTTCATCTAAACAAATTTTGTGGCAATACGTACACAATATTCCTCCTTGAGGCTAGAAACGAAGCAAGTAGCCTTCCTTGTATTGCAACAACGCAAAGAGATATTTGCAACCCAAATAAGACGTTGCATAAGGCCGTTCAAACGCAACCAACCCTAGTATGGTAGCCATAGCAAGTTTATATTGCAACACTCGAATTTCTAGTGCAACGCGAAGTAGGGTAGCAATATTTCCCACCAAATGCAACACAATTCTGAATAATGGGTGCATTAGCGCCAACTTGTTGCAACATCGCAAAGATGTATTTGCAACCAAAATTCTACGTTGCGACATACTTGTTCAAACGCAACCATCCCTAGTATGGTGGCTATAGCAACTTTCTGTTGCAACGTAAGAAATGCTAATGCAACACAAAATTGGGGTGGCATTAGTTCCAACCAAATGCAACGAAAATCCTAAAAAAGGGCGCATTAGCGTCAACATGTTGCAACCGAACAAATAGATAATGCAACTCAAATTTTGTGTTGCAATAGACACACAAATTGCAACCAAATCACCGTTTCGGTGCAATAGTACCCCCCTATTGCAACCGAAATAGTGGTGTTGCCTAAGGGATTTGTTGCAATAGGGGGAAAACCTTGTAGTGTTGGGTTTAAGGATGGGAAGTAACGGCCTTATTGATCAGGGGGGGGGGGGGTTGATTGCCTTAATTGGCTGTGGAGAGAGGAAGAGAAGGTAGGGGGACGGCCGGGCGCGGCGGGGATTGCGCGGCAGCGCCGGGTCGGTTGGGCAGCGAGAGGAAGAAGAAAGGAAAGGGGAAGGGGAGGCTGACAGGCGGGGCCCAGGTGTCAGCGTCGCGGAGAAAAATAAAAAGGAGAGGAGGAGAGGTGGGCCGGCGCAGAAGATGGCCGACGGGCCGTTGGGCCATCTGGGCTGAAAGGGGAGCCGACGAGGTTTTCTTTTTTTTTCAAACTTCATTTTCAAACCATTTTTCATTTCAAATTCAAATCAAACTTTTTCAAACTTTTTCTCAAGAATTTTATAAACTTTTTAGAAACCACACAAGCAACCAAAAACCATGCAAGCCAACTGATGATGCACAATCACTTGTTGTCTCTAAGTTTATTAAATTATGTTTAATATTTTAGAGCTCAATTTAAATAGCAATTTAAATTCTTTAAATCCTTAAGACTAATTTAAGTTGCTAAGTGATTTTAGTGATGGAATTTTAGGGTGTCACAACACCATTCCCGTGCTACTTCTTGGCATGTAATCCAAACCTGAAAAGGAAAATCATACATGTCAAATGGAATGAAGTTGCAGAAATGAAATACTTTGATTAATCAGTGCAACTTTAATGCTTAGTCACACCCAGAGTTGAGGGAAATGCCAACAGTCTGATTCTACAATAGAAACATAAGTTCATAAGGTAGGTAGTGTTCAGGCGTTAAGCTTTCTTACCATGATAGATCAAACATGGAGTCATCCATAAAACTGCATGTCAGCTACCACTGCCTAGCAGCTACCAAGTTTTTTTTACATTATTACAACTCTGCAAATATCCAGAACTATATATCTACAACCTATGTAGATCCTCTAAACATCTACTTATTTCTACCTTACAAGTTTCAGTACTCAAACTCTAGAAATGGACGTCCACTGAGCCACAGGTGCCAGATCATATTTTAAACATAGACCATATCAAGTACTAATACCACTTGATCGGATAAATAAAGTCAGGTCCTAATAGAGAGAAGGTTACATGTCAATCGATAAGCTCTGGTTAGGGAGCCCAATCTGAAGGTCCTGATAGAGAGAAGGTCCTACGATTTGGCCCTCACCATGAACTCTGGTGAAGCAGAGCAACCATCAATAGGAGCAATGGCGATGAGAAAGGAGGCAGTAATCAGGCAATATCTCACATTCACACCGATGGGCTGCGGCGGAGCAAGCGTACCTACGGAGTATCGGCGTAGTTTGCCGGTCAATAGAGGTGGGTCAGAGGTGGCCGTGACGCCCTTGGCCCTCGTCGTCTCCTCCGGCCCCCTGCGAGATCTTCGGTGTGGGGCGCTATGAGCGAGGAGCTGCAGTGGGACGCCCCATGGCCCTTGTCGTCTCCTCTAGCCACCCTGTGGGATCATCGGCGTGGGGCGCTGCAGGCAAGGAGCTCAGTCACCAAGCCGCCGGAATCAATATCGTGGCTCTTCACTTCTGGGTGTTGGCGGGAAGGAAACTGGCACTAGCGAGAGAGTGGGAAATGCTATAGCTGTTGGAGATGCCACTGAATGCATATCTGTTGCATCACTGTACACACGAGGCGTATCTCGTTTTGCCTCTCAAAAATGCATTGCATTGTTGGACATAGCCTAATTGTTGAAGGCATCGTTTGGCTTGCTTTTATTTCCCAACGAAATGCAAGCAGGTGAGGCCGTCGTAAGTTTGACCAAATAGTGGAAGAGGGTGGTCATTGAGAATTCGAGATCTACCATGTTAGATTCCCAGCTGCGTACGCCACGGATCGATCGAGTACATCTTGAAAAGGTCACATCGCGCTACGCATAATGTGGACATAAATTTAAAGGGCTTCCTGATAAGTGTATGTTAGGTTTTAGATAACATGCATATCACATATTTCATTAACAATAAGAGAAAAGTCATAAAGTACAAGAACAAACTTCCGCTTAAACCCTCCTCACAAAAAACAAAAAAGCTCCAGCTTAAACCAGAACGAAACAAAAACAAATTACAAGCGACCAATGGCGCTGAAAACCGACGCCCAACACCTAGCCTCATCCAAATTTTTTTGCCGACATGGCCACCGGTTGTAGAGCGAAGCGAACATGGACCCACATATTCCTCTCTCGCCAAAGCGACCAAACGACCAAGCAAACCAAACTACCAAAGAGTCGAACCCCTTCCTTTGTTGTTTGCGCACCTATTTCCGAGCCAGAATCCACCAGTTGCAAAGACCTCTAGCTGTTGCGGAACTAGGGCCTGCGGGTTGAAGAAACGTAACAATCTAAAGCAAGTCTCCCTGCTGCGGACGCAGTCGAGCAGGAGATGATAGATAGTCTCGACCTCTTGTGAACAGAGAGCACAATCGTCAAAGTCACGAAGACTATCACAACCATTTAACCAATGGTGCGACCAGAATAAAGCCTTGCCCCCCTTTTCGACCATGACCGAGACAGAAGCGTTGAAGAAGGTTGTAGTGTGGTGGTTATGGTGGAATTTGAAACCCGCCCAGATTTTATCCGGATCCACTCGAGCTAACCAAAGCCAGCTCATGCATATACGTGCTCGTCAGTGGGGGCATCGCCCAGTGAACTAAAACTAAGTCTTGGTGGATGGTGAAGAGACTCACGTGTTTAACCTTCTTCGGGCTTAACCTCCGAACCTCGACAAGGTTGGCGTGTGAATTTTTCTAAAACCATCTCATAAATCCGCTTCAACGAGGAACCAAACCTAAACCCCTCTAAGCATCTCCAACAATTTTCCCAATTGGGTCGGCATCCTCGATTTTTAGTAAAAATATTGAAAACACCTCTACAACATTTTGGTAAGTGACATGACAATTTTTAACAACTTGGGAAAACTTGCCTCCAGCACGCAAAGATATGCGTGCCTACTCAGCTTGTCATTGGTGTTTCTAAGCGAGGTGGGAAGGTGAAAAAAACCTAAAGAATACAGAAGGGATCCTGATGCAAATGTATAAGAGAGAAAGAATAGCTTGACAAGTTAAAAATAATAAAATATTGAAGATGCATTCTTTTAACCTGATAAAACTTTTAGGAGTTAGTAAATCATAATTTGTTATGTTACAAATAACAAATTCTTAGAGATGCTCAACTACTGAAAGAGCTTTGGTCATCGACAGGTGATCTGAGTCCATGGTCGATTCCTTCTAGGCGTAGGCTCGGCGCAGACAGAGATCCAGTACTCTTCTTATATTTCCTCGAGGCCAATTGCGTTTCTACTTCATGTGTTGCGTGTTGCCTACTACTCTCTCCGTCGCAAAATATAATCATTTCCCGACGACTATTCGTCTTATTCAACTAAATTGTGAAAATATCATTTATTTTGTTATGATACTCCTATATATTATTTTGAGTACATCATAATCGTATTTACATTTTCACAAAATTTTTAAATAAGACAAATAGTTAAACGGTTAAATGTGATCAGAAGTCTACGAATACTTAGCATCTCCAAGAGTTTGCTAAATTTTAGTCGGCAAATCTTGTGTTTTGCCAACTTGTAAAAAGATATGCTAAGTAAAAAAGGAGTTCATCTCCAATAATTTGGCATAATTCACCTGCCAAACTCAGGTCTAATTTACATCAGGAATCCTGAGAGAAATAAAATTATGTTTGTGCCCTTCCACTCTTGAAAACTTAGATATCAGAAATCTCTCTATTCTTTATTTCTTTTTTCACCCTCCCACCTACAGGGAAACTACAATGACAACCACAATCAGAGCGTGCATATATACGCGCGGGGAGGTGAGTTTTGTAAGTTTCTATTTTGCCAAGTTGGTTTGCCAAACTGTTGTAAGCTAATTCTTCTTGTTTTATCAAAATTAAATGGATGTCAAGTTGATTTACCAAACTGTTGGAGTTGCTCTATAGGACGGAGGAAGTAAGTACTCCTGGATCTTTCATAGACCTACATAGGGCAACAGTAAGCTGTAAGCTGCAATAGTGCAATCGCACACCTTAATGGATTGGAGTTTGGCGGCGCGTACAGGCAACACCTGCCCACTATCAGCGCCGCGCTCGAGAGGGACCAGGCGCGAGGTGCAGGGCCCGGATGCAGTGCAGGAGACTGGTGACCTGGTGGGTGGTGGTAGCAAGGTTTGGTTTGGGTTGGGAAAGATGGAGACTATACTCTGCTCAATGTTAATTTGACAAGGCACGTAAATGTTGGAAGTTCAGTATGGATCGAAGTTCCTTTTTTTCGTGCTGTCTCATTTAATTTGTCGCAAACTCAGTGCACACGATATATTGTAAAAATCGAATTCCAATTAAGGCTTTTAGTGGATTTTGAATTAGTATATTCCTTTTTAAGATATAAATATGATACTCGACCACACGAATCATTGAATCAATCCATAAAAGTTCGGGTGACAAAGCTCAGAATTCATCTGAATAACTTAACAACAACTGATACGTACTAGCTAGAACTCCGTAGTTGACAATACAAAGAGAATCACCTCAATCTTTTTAGAGGTTAACCTAGCTAATATTATCATCAATTAACAGGCACAGACTTAGCAGATCAAAAAAATATGTATATATATATCATACCCCTCTGCTATACTTCTATTCCCTAAGTAAATACTCTCTCGATCCATAAATATATGACGTTTAGGACAAGCTAGTTAGTTGAAAAATGAACTAAATTGCTTGTCTTAAACGACATATTTATAGGCGGAGGGAGTATAAATAAGAAGCAACACAATAGTAGATAAATGTTAAATAGATCATGTTGACAAATAAACACTAAATAAACAAAGCTAATGTCAAAAAAAAGGACACCTCCATATATATATCACACCATCAAAAACACAACTATCAGTAAAGCTCTAGAGCACCCAACAACAACCATCACCGCCACAAAGGTAGTCTTCATAGTCCATGTGGGAGGTACCATGCATAAAGGCGTAAAACGACTCGATCTCTATTACTTTTATTATCTGGAAAATATAAATTACCAGGACAGTTCATAGACACTTAATAACTGGAACAAAATCTCCACCACACAGCAATGATCTCCACTATGCGCATACGGCTGTTTTACAGTCCTTAGAAGGTATAAAAGTACCGCAATATACCAAGGAAGGTCGTCACCAGCATTTTGCTTCTTTTATTACCTTAAAAGACCGTAAAAATAGCCGTCGCGAACAGCACCAACACTACCTCATTTTTCCTAGAATTCAGAGATACAGCGAGAGGGTGGTGGCGCATCCTGCCCGCGCCCGATGGCAGCATTCTCCTGCTGCTGCTGTCTATGTGACGACCACAACGGATCATCCTGACTCTGGAAGGCTTTTGGATTGTTGCTCCCACCCAGTGGATCATCCTGACTCTGGAAAAAGGCTTCTGGATTGTTACTCCCACCATGTGCACCGCCTAAGCAGTCCACATGATCATCGTCACGTAGCACATCCATAGCAAAGAGCTCACCTTCAGTAAGACCCATACCATCATCGCTTCCGGAAACAACACCGTCACCGCCAAAACTCCACAGGAATTGTTCAGACGAGCGGTAAACTGTCCGTGCAAGTGCAAGCGGGGAGTCCACATGATCATCGTCACGTAGCACATCCATAGCGAAGAGCTCACCTTCAGTAAGACCCGTACCGTCATCGCTTCTGGAAGCAGCACCGTCACCGCCAGAAGTCCCCATGAACTGGTCAGGCGAGCGGTAATCTATCTGTGCAAGCGGGGAGCTGTAGTACTGCATCTGCTCGTAAAGGGATTGGTCTGGTGCTGCAAAGGCACCTCCAATAATCTCATGCTTGTAATTCGGAAGCCGACCATGATCATTCCAGCTGCTGTTGTCGTGTGTAATGTTGTCCGGGAAGCACCGCAGCTCTCGGTAAAGATGCTCGTGGTCTCCAAACATATTGTGCTCATCTTGTTGATAGCTTTGTTGATCGAAACTGGTCTGTGGCTGCTTCTTTTGGTAGCATGAGTTCATAAAAGCATCGAAGTCGAAGTAGGGCAGTGTCATGTCATCATCGTGCTCTAAGCTGTTCACACGTTTGGCTTCTTCTTCATGCATTGGGGCGGAAGATCCGAGCATTCCATCTGTGGGTGATGATGTGTATCCCTGCAACGGTGAGGCGGGGAGGAGCGGAGCACTCTGCTGCAACGCTTGCGGAGGAGCTTGCGGCTGGGGCGGAGTCAATGGTGCCTTTGCGGGGCCGAAGGATGACACTTCCTGGTCCTGCTTCCCCTCACCATCTTGCACGGCAGCCTTATTCTTTCTCTTTGCGGCGGCGCCGGCAGTTCTCCCGGTCCTGGATTTCGGTTTCAACGGTGTCTCGACGGATGCTGTCTCTTGTAGCTGCTGCAGCTGCAATCCCTCTGGTTGAGTAGGGAGCTTCTTCTTTGTCCTCCGCCGCTTAGCCTTTCCCGGATCCCCGTCAGTTCTCTTGGGGCTGACCCCCTCGGCGTCGTCCATGGTGTCCGAGTGCTGCTTCCTCTGAATCGAGCACAGAGCATACTGCCCTATCTGCATGCATGCATGCATGTCATGGAAAACAATTAATCAATATATAGAGACATAGATTAAAGCGGGCAATTTATTTAATCTATTAGTAACATGCCAATCAGGTAAGCTACGAGATGAACAGAAGAAGGAAGCGCGTCCATCACACCCACGCTAATTTTTAACCATTCAGGTAATTAAGCTACGGGGCTCATGCTTACAAGCTCCGATATGGAATCGTGTCTTCGAAGTTCGAACTGAGAATTGTACTGCAAGTCAGTCAAAAATAAGTCGTTCCAAATACTGTTTTTTTAAAAAAATATTTATCTGTCGATAGAGTTATTTAGCAAAAAAAAACCCAATTTTTAATGTTTTTGGAAAATGCTCGACCCTAGTTCAGTATGGCAGGACATTTTATTCCACTACTACGAATTTGTGACTGTACGTTCTGGACTTCTTTAATGCATAGCTCCTAATTTTGCTATTCAATATTACTATTATTAATACGAAACTCCCTTTGGAACCTCCAGTTAATTCTCAGAAAAAAGATAAATCCTATAAATTCTATAAAAATGCAAAACGTTCGTCCATTCCATGAATGCAATAGTTCGAATCATCATAGCTACTGGATTTATTTTGTTTTACAAATTTATGAACTTTGCCACTATTAAATTAGTCTAAATAACTCCCTAAATGCATGTCTAAAGTATTCACCTCTGCCACTATAAAATATAAACCAAGGTAACCACTAAATTTGCACATACATTAGTATTACTACCCGTGCCTATAGGTGGTAAAAGATCCTCTAATTTAACCTATCAAATTTAAGAATCAAACTCTATAAGGGTCGGGTAATAATACTATATATTTTAGGTGAAGAATGAATTGGGGTCATGATCCATTACCACCATGCCTGTTATATCATTAAATAAATAACCTCAAGAGCTTTTAAATATATATGAATCTAAATCACGAACATGTCATTGAAACAAATTAAAAAACTTTCAAAATTACTAAGTTTTGCCGTTGGTAAGATAAAACTTACTAACTCAAGCTTGCATGTAAAAGCTTGATGTGCGCAGACTGTGTATATGCATAAGCATAATCATAAGCATGCGCGCACTGTGCACACGTACCTTGGCGTGGTCTTTCAAGATGTACTCGTGCATGCTCCACTTGCCGTCCTCCTCGGCGTCGCTGGACTGGTAGATGAGCACCCTCTTGGTCCCCACGATGACCTCGTCGGCGGCGGTGGGCTCCCCGCCCTCGCCCTGCTGCTTGCTTGCTCCCGCCGCCGCGATGTGCGCCACGCTCCCCGTCGCCTTCCACGTTGCCTTGACGCCCGGCACCCTCACCTTCCGGTTGGGCTCCTCCTCCTTGTTCGACGTCGATGGCTCCCGGACCGTGAAGAAGTACCACTTGGTCTCCCCGTACCCCTTGTACGCCTCTGCGACACGCATCGATCGCATGCATGCATGATTAAATACGCACACGGATCGGGTCGGATCGGATCGCAGGAAGGAAGCAGAGGTGTGTGCAACGCAAAAGCAACCGTGCATGCAGATAGTAGAGGACGTTTGGTTAATTAATCTGCTTCTGCTTACCGACGAGGCTGCCGGGCTGCCAGTCGAGGATGGCGACCTCGTTGACGACGGCGAGAGGATGCTCCTGGCCCTCGATCTTGCCGCGGAGGTAGCCGAGGAGCTCCAGCTCGGTCGGCACGAAGTGGTAGCCAGGAGGGAACTGCAGCTGCGGGGCCAGCTCATGGTGCTCCTCCTCCGGCACGACAGCAGCAGGAGCCTCCATAGAACTCGGACCGTAGATCGGTTTAGGCCAAGAAAGGAAAGTAGTTAGTAGAGGGAGAGGGGGGGCAAGAAAGGAAAGTGGTTTAAGAGAGGAGAGAGAGAAAGAAAGACAAGAGATCCGTTTAACCGTACCGGTCACATATTTATTAGGAAGAGAGTTAATAAGAGTTGTAAGGGCACCCGCAATGGGACAGATAAGCCCTCTGCCACGTAGGAGAGAGAAACGCATGCCGCTAGTACACGTAATTCCATGCGCGTCTTTATCTCTTGCGTCCTCTGTGGCCGGCGGCTCCGCGCGCTACCTTCATGGCCGCCGGCTTGTTGGAGGTTATAGGCACGGAGCTCGGACGTCGTCTTGGAGTTGGAGGAGGCGGGATGCGGTACCAGCGCATGCCGGCATGGGTGCGGGAAGCCGCGGCCGCCGGCGGGAGCGAAGCCGGCGCTCAGCCCTGGCGCCGAGTGAGGCCAACGCCACCGGCGCAGTGCGAGTGCGAGTGCGACCACGCGGGTCTGGGTGGGGCGTCAGCCGCACGGGCGCCGGCGAGCCGCGGGTTATGGCGAGTGGGGAGGCGGAGCGCCGGCCGGTGCGTGGAACCGGAGTTGTCGGCAGCCAGCACGGGTGGAGATGTGGAGCACGGCGGTTGGAGAGGGAAGGGATTCGAGCGGCGGAGGGGCGTGTCCTTCGTTGGGACGGAGGGTGGGATGCGGCTACCTGCGCACCGAGCGTGGGGAGGTGGCTGCGGGCCGGGAGCTCAGGCCTCGGGCTGCTCGGCATCGGGGAAGATCGACGCAGTCGGCTTCTAGTGCTGCCACCAAGCTCCCACGGGAGGCGGCGAGGGCGGCTTGGGCAGGATGCGGCAGCCGGCCTTTGGCAGGGGTGGACGGTGACTTGGCCGTCAGCACGACCGAGCTCCGCAGCCAAACGAGGCGGGCGAGGCCGACACGAGGAGGTGACCGCTGGCGGCCTGTAGCATAGGCGGACGGAGGGAGGCCGTCTTGTCAAGCGACTGGCTACGGAAACCGTGGGTTTGAGCGCTGGATACACTCAGGCAAAGGTCGGAATACTCTTGGCAAACGATTTGCCGAGCTATTTGTTGAGAGTCCTCTATCTTACACTCAGTAAAGGTGTGCCGTGCGTATACTTTGACTCTCGTCAAACATTTTTTGACAAGAATAAAAAAAATAAAAAAGCGTCGACCGGTGCCGCCCTCCGCCAACCCTCCCTGCACTGGCCGCACCCCCGGCCACCATCGCGCCGCCACCACCAAACGACAGATTCGAGGCTGCGGTCACAGGATCTCATAACAAGCGGTTGCGCAACCGTGGAAGGAGCGAAGGGGGCGGCCGGTGCGTGGGAGGAGGTCTCGCCACCGCGTCTGGAGGAGAAAGCCGCTCGCAGGGGGTGGAGGCCGCACCGCCTGGAGGAAGAGGCCCCTACTCTGCACCTGGAGGAAGTGGTCGTGCCCCCATCCACTGTGGTCGCCAGATTTGAGAAGGACAAGAGAACCTTACCTTCGTCGTCGGATTTGAGGAGAAGGGAGCACGCCGACACGCTGGACCTCTTGTTGGTTGTGGTCGCCACTCGTCGCCCCGCTGCCTCTCCTCACTGGTCAGGTGAGAGGCGAGCATGACGGGGGAGGGGGGAGCCGCGAGAAGGAGAGGACCGGGGGAGGGAGATGGTCGTCGTCCCACAGTGAGGAGCGAGGAAGGCGGTGGCGAGGGAGGAGAGGAGGGCGACAACGACAAGAGAGAAGGGTTGCCATTGGGGAGGGAGGAGAGGAGGCTGGCAGCGGCGCCCCTCTAGGAAGAGTGAGAAGTGAGGGCGGAGAGGGAGAGGAGGGAAATATATAGGTAGGATTTGTGGGGAGGATTTATTGGGCCACTGTCCGGTTAATTTGGCCGGCTTTGCTGTGAGCCCCACGACAAAGGTTTTAAAAAATTATATCAAATGTAATTAGTTAAATATAGAAAATAAATACAAAACTGCACCAAATTTAACATAGAGTACCACATGTTGTGCATGGAAAGTAGAAAATGTTTGATATCAAATTCCTATTTGAACACCACTTTGCTTACAAATCTAACCACTTCCTTCTTACTCTATGAAACTTTAGGCTCACGGCAAAGTCTTTGTCGTGAGCTGACTTCAGGCTCACGGCAAAGTCCAATGATGCTGTCAGTCGGAGGCCGCCTCACGACAAATATCAGTTTTGCCATGAGCCCTATTTTTTTGCCGTGAGTTTTCGTCATAGCCGTTGGCAAAATGGTATTTTAAAGCTAACAAAAGGCTCACGACAAAAAGCGCAGGTCACCACAAACGTAGATTTTCCCGTAGTGACTTTGGGAGCATGGAGGTGGAGCCGACCGACGAGCGCGGAGGCTAGCGCGGGACGAGGCCGCCGGGCGTGGGGCTACGGCCCTAGCGGGAAGGGGGGTGGCACAAGTGACACTTGTCCAACTGAGGCGTAGAGCTTGGCCATCCGAGGTATCGCTGAATGTGGGGGTAGAGCAAGCCTACCACCGTTCGGTGGCAAGGCGGGAGGCTGCGGCGGGGATGACGCAGACAACGGCTGCTGGAGGTCAGACTAGATGTGGCTGTCGGTTTTTGGGGGCGACGAGATGGGGGGGAGAAATGAGAAAGGAGATAATGTCATAAGGACACACGAGGTCCACGTAAGGACAGTCTGTTGAGCATATGTTCTACACAGTATGTTATATCCTGCTATAAGGGAACATATATTGTATTTCATGAACAGGACTGGACTTACTATTGGATATGTGTGTACACTTCACCACAGCTACCATGATCATAGCTGTGCCCATGTACGAGCCGAGAAAAGAGAAAAATGAGATTCTCACGACAAATTCAAAGTTGCTCATGCTACTCAGCCTAGAGCCTTGAGCATTACTCCCATTACCTTCTTGGTGGAATTGCCACAACAGATAAAGTGGTAAGATCAGCTACACTATCCTGAACAATATATAAAAGATATATAATACAGAACCAACGAAATCTAACATGTGCGCGCAACGCAGTAAATACCTGTCTATATATGTGTCACGGGACTTCAATCCTATAACTTCTTCCTATCAACATAGTAGCTTAGAACATTCCTGTGTGACTTATTAACAAAAATAATCGACTGCCTTGCGAACTTTGCTTCTTTTCCTTCTCTTCAGCATAAACAATAACACAAATCTGCTGCCTTGTAACTTTGCTTTCCTTTCCTTCTCTTCAGCATACATAAACAATAACACAAATCTACTGCCTCGTAACTTTGATTCTTTCCTTCTCTTCAGCATGAACAATAATAATATAACCTACAAGACCTCCTGTGCAAAATGTAACTGCCGGATAATATTAACACGGATGTGGGCACCACAAGAACCTCCGCAGCAAAACTGTTCGCAACATTGCAGAAATTCACATCTTCACTCCCCTCGAGATCGAGATGTCTCCATACGGTTCCAGCTGAGCAACCTTGATGTAATCAAAAGTTGCCAAAACTGCAGAACAATCATTCCTCAGTAAATAATATGTTCCATTCTAGCAATACAGTAAAATTGAGTGAGTGCCATGATAAACTTCTGATTAGCCATTCAAGTGTAAAACATTTCAAGCAAACTCAGTAAGCACAAGTTATCCGGCCAGCATGGTGTACGATAGTGTGAAACTTGTCAGAACTATTACTTGCCAAAATTATTAGAAAACTGTGTGGAACCATAAAGTTATAGAGTCAAAGATAGGGTGCCAAATTTTCTAGCAATATCAGCTGAGTAACTTTGATGTAACCAAAAGGAAAGCATTCTTGCATAGCGTCTAAAGTGTAAAGCCGAACTAATTACAGGAACATTGAATAGGCTGATAGGCATTAAGCCAACAATGCTAGCATAACTTTTAGAAGTCATATCAGTGCAACCACTATTTACTCGATCAACCACACTGTTTTCTGGTATAAGCAAAATAGAGGAATAAATACCGGTCATTTGATAGAACAGTCGAGCTGCCCTGGCTAAGGAAAGCATTCTTGCATAGCGTCTAAAGTGTAAAGCCGAACTAATTACAGGAACATTGAATAGGCTGATAGGCATTAAGCCAACAATGCTAGCATAACTTGTAGAAGTCATATCAGTGCAACCACTATTTACTCAATTAACCACACTGTTTTCTGGTATAAGCAAAATAGAGGAATAAATACCGGTCATTTGATAGAACAGTCGAGCTGCCCTGGCTGTGGTCAGCCCTGAAGCTAGCAGATTTAGTGACTCAGATTGCGGTCCACCTGGGCTATCAAAATGTAGTTTGAGATGCCTGCATGAATATGGCTCTAGCATCAGATAATGTATGTGATGCTATTGTACTTCACTTCAACAAACTTAAGTTACTCAGGCACTACAGATTTGTTCAGGATACTTACGACTGGATTGATTCTGTGACCTTGTCTATAGGATCAGAGCGCTTGTCATATGGGGTTTGAGTCGGTTCGGTTTCTTCCAGAAGGTCTGAAACGAATGTTAACTGTTTAATTCTATTTGGTTCAACAGTTTCACATGCTTGAGGAAACAGTTTTACATGTTTATATATAAGAGAGCGAATAAAGGAAAGAAATGCAACCAACCAGGAGTTGGCTCAAAATCTGAAAGCCTTCTCATCTTGAAGTCCCTGACTTCTTGCTCCATTGGAAAGTCTTCATGAACTGGATCAAGA
Source organism: Cenchrus americanus (assembly GCA_947561735.1). Classification (NCBI taxonomy): domain Eukaryota; kingdom Viridiplantae; phylum Streptophyta; class Magnoliopsida; order Poales; family Poaceae; genus Cenchrus; species Cenchrus americanus. The sequence continues at coordinate 250,127,762 of OX387239.1, read as the reverse complement.
TTCCCCAAGCTTCTTCCAGAGGAATGTTGCCTCCTCTTGGATCTGCTCAAGAACCATAGCAAGGCCACTATAAGAACCTAATCAAGACAATGAAGGACCTAAGGGAGCTAGATATTTTTCTGTTTGCCTGACACTTCATCAAGAAGACTCTACACTTTAGTTTCTACACTTACAAGCATATAAGGAGCTTCTGTCGACATGATGAAAACATTCTTTAAATAGGCAAGTTCATTCGGTACAAAAAGATCACATAACCATAGTTCACAGTACTAATATAGGTGGCATACTATTACTATTAGTCAACAGTCACCTTCCACTTCCTGACGGTGGCAATTGCACTTCTGGATCCAATGGTATAAACCCTTGTCCAGAGCCACCAGAGCTCGAACCAGACCTCCGACTTAACCCTGGTAAGGGATTTATGTCATCGACTGTCTATAAGACTATAAGCATGCACAACTAAAACTTATTCACTTCTCAACTTACCAGGACTTCCAGGAGTAACACTATGGTCACTCTGCAGAGTATTGTAAGCTCTGTCATACTCCGCACTCAGGTTTCCTCTGAGTTTTTCAATGCCATCTGTGAAATCCATTGGGTGAGCTCCTGTTTCCATCTCATATTCTCCTTCAGGCTGCAAATTCAATCACTCGTCAGGAAAATAAGCTAATAGTAGTAATGATAATTGACTGAAAGGGTGTTATTTTTTTAAGAAAATAAAAGTCTGGAATAACCTGAGGTGGAAATTCATGAGGTGTCGAGTTTCCAGGCTGTTTTTCTTGTGATGATGATGGCTGCCCTGCTTTAAGGAAGTAATAAACAGTAAAGGTTTTTAATAATCATTTAGCATGTTAAAAAGGTACTACCTCCGTTCTTAAATAAATGAGGTTTAGGACAAGCTAGTTAGTTAAAAAATGACTAATTTGCTTGTCCTAAACATCATATATTATAGAACGGAGGGAGTACAATTTATTCGAGCGAGACAATTATATTATGAAGTGAGCTCAGACCAGAAGATGAATCTTTTGCACAGTTGACCGCAGTGCATTCCTTCCAGAGCTGCACAAGTGGCTTAGGATAATATAATTCTGAGGATGACTTGCCCAAGTAAGACATTAGAGAAACCAGCGGCATGTCCATGAGCTCGCTTATCTTGGTTGATCGAATCGAATCAAAATTCTGCAAGTACGATAAACATCATTTTTCTTAATTAGAATGCATCGGCACAGAAATTTCTAGGAATACAGGTTAATCAAACCAAACTTACACTGTTAACTTTACGCCTTTTTGAGACAAGGCTAGATGCGTCCTTCAGCCATGTCTGATATATGTTTCCTGGGATCATCATCTGGTTATTGTCCATAATCACTTGGTCGAGTTTCCTACGTGCTTTCCGCTTTGATGCTTTAGGTGGTTGCTGTTGCTGTGCCAGGAAAAGTGCTAGCTCAGGTAAACTAGAACAAGCTAGACAATCAAACCCTTTTGCATCTATATATTAAACCCTGGATGTAATCAGGCTTTATAGATCATATTTACCTTCATCTTCTGTTCCTCTTGCTCCTCTGGTGACCCCCCTGCAAGAGAACTATCAGTAATTGAAACAAGATACTTCAAACATCGCATTATTGTAACAGCACATGTATTCAAATTATTTTCAGCAGTCAAAGTATCAGGTAACTAGTGAACCAAAAACAAATCGTGAAGGGGGAAACTAATGCATGCCAAAAAAGAAGGGTGAGATATGCCATTTAGCAGTTAGCAGACTCGGTAGGTGCAACCAAGAGTGCACTCCCAAGTCACTTAATCTGAAATAACATGTCAATGAATAATTGACATGAAAATCGTGTCATTTGGAAAAAAAAGGAAATAATTTCTAGTCTTAAAAAACTCCACTCTTGTTTCCAAACAGCACCACAGAGTAAACCATGTGCTTGATTTAACCTTGTTGAGGTTCTTCTTGAACAGGGGACGGGGCAGCATAAAATGGCTCTTCTTGCTGAGGGGGTTCTTCCTGCCTAGGTGGGGAGGGAACTAGTGTGCTTGGAACCTGTGGGTGTTCATCAGGAGTGATATTGACTGTGGTCTCATCATCTGCTATGTCAAATCTGTATGCAACACATTTTCGCATAATTATATTTGTACTGGATACAAAATAAGAAAAAAAAGCATACAACAGCAACTGATAAAAGAATGGTAAACTAACATGCTCAAAAAAAAAGAATGGTAAATTAAAGCTTTGATTACCTCTCAAAACGATTGAACACGTCAGTTTCTGCAAGCCCGGACTCAAAATTATCAACCAGGGTGATATTCACTGCCTCAGCTGATAAAATATCCTACAGTTAGAAAATACCCCCTAAAGCAACACAAAAGAAATCCGTAGGAGCAGAAAGACAAACCTTGGTGAGCATGTTCGGCACGAGAGAAGTCATCATCATCAAGGTTGACATTAACATACTGTTCGTCCAAATCATCCAATCGCTGAGCAGGCATGATAGATTTCATTCAGGCGAGTGGAGACAATCAGGTCAAGGTCAGGAAAAAATTTGCCTAGGCTTACCATTCCCCGGAACCTGGTAGCATCAGCCTCTGAGAAAGTCATGGGCTGTTCCACCTCCATATTCACAAGTTTTTCTGGAAGCGTTACTGCTTCATACCTGCACGAAGTTCCGATGTCAGATAGACCTGCCACATTTCTTTCTTTTTTATGACAGCCACATTATTTTCTTACTCTTAACAAAGAACAATCATCACTATATCACCAGTTCATAGCCATTCCATGATATTCACAGAAGGGAAGAAACTGAGGTCTTTTGGCTATGAAAGAGCCACTAGCAATGAGGTCAAATTATACGTTGAATTTTTAACCAGAAAAGGTGCTTATCATGAAAGATCACATTTAACTCACTCACTCCCAAGGGATATACTGCAGCTGTAAGCCTGTAATTGGTTATGCAATGGTACTAATGAAAGAAGTAATCATGACAGTGGATGTTTATTTCCAGTTCTCAAAGGTGATGGACACCCCTTTGAAGATAGCATCATTTCTCATGTACAGCATATTGTTTACCCAGTAAACAGACAAGCTAAAGAAGAGGCCAAAATGACTCCAATGACACAAGGACCCTCACATACTGAAGGAAACGCTGACAGGGCTGAAACTATAAATATGTGAAATGCAAACCCTCCATATCTATTCTCGTGTCCCAAAATGAATAAAAAAGGAAAAAAAAAAGGGTTACAAAAGCAGAACTGAGACTGGCATGTGCTCAGTGAATTTGAATAAACGCAGAGGCCAATAATCCCTGCCTGAGACCCTTATACCTACAGCTAGAACATCCAGGTCAGACAGTCCTGATATAATTTGAGGAAACAGTTGGATGCTGAGACCAGATGGAAGAAGAAGATCATTTCGAGTCATAAGTCAGACACCAGATGCAAGTGTCATCAGCAAGCGTACCAAGAGCCAAGTGAGTAAGGACTGCAGGCTACCACAGCAATCACAAGCTAGCTGTAAATCCCACTTCCATTTCCCATATATAGTACACACATTGCAGCACATACCAATTTAATCCAAGCAATTGACAACATATATCCCCAATTCAATCCAAGCAATTGACAACATATATCCCCTATGTACTTCCATGAACATCCCAGCCACATTACCACAGTCGCCAATTCAAACAACCAGATAAACATAGCACAGACTGAACTCACACAGTAATCTCCATTTTCGGAACTGAGATACAAACACCAAGTCTCCTCAGTAACAACATAACCAGTAAGCACTCACACGCCAAAGCACAAGGTCCCAACACCCACGTGTAACATCTGGAAGCTTCTAGAAAGGGATGGAGACCAAGAGCGCACTTACTTAGCTTGGGCTTTACCCTTGGGGAGGATGGTGGGGTCCTTGGCCGGTTTGATCCGCCATGCCTCGTTGATATCAATCTGCATGAGAAGTTAGCACAAGAATAACTCCAACTGAATTCAAATCTATCAAGCAGGACGCAGAAGATAACCTGGGAAAAATTCTAACTAATTCTTACCAGAAGCCGAGACACATCATCTGCGAGAAAAGGAAACACACAATTAATCTAAGATGGCAAAAACATTAAGGGATAAAAAACATACAGAAAAAGAGAGGAAGCAACTTACCAAAGAGAATCTTCACCTTCCTCTCGTACACGATCACTACGCCACCTGCTCACGCATTTCGAGCACAGCACACATAAAAACCCATCCGAATAATGCGAGGAAAAATCGCTGGGGACGCCATTGAAAATCGAACTCACCCATGAGGATCCCAGAGAGCCTCAGAGCCATGGGCACCGACGGGTTCAGAATCTCCTCACTGAAACAACAACCACTCAAACAAGAAAAAATCAGCAGAACGGAAGGAATCCGAGAAGAACCGGACGGAATTCGAACCGGTGGGGGGCGATCCGCTCACCAGATTTTGATGATGTCGAGCTTGTCGAGCCGCTTCCGGTTGATCTTCGAGTGGAGCGTCGCCGCCATCCTGCAGCAACAAGCGGGCGCAATTAGTGGCGCAATCCACCAGCATTAGGAGCGGATTAAGCGCCGGGAGTCGGGAAAGCGCAGAGAAACGTGGGAATCAGGGGGGAGCGAGCGAAATTAGAGCCCGCGACGAGGCGATCGAGAGTCGAGACGCGCGAGTAGGGGGGGAGAGGGAGGAGGCGCACCATATCTGACCGAGCGGCTCCTTCCGCGCGAGGAGCTGGTGCGAGTAGAACATTCTCGATCGCGCGGCGAGTGGAGGACGGTAGTGGCGCTACGCGGCGGAGAGAGAGGAGTGGGGTGTGAGACTTGAGAGTGGGGTTTTGGTCGGCCGTGGGTGGTTTTGAGAGAGGGAGGAGGAGGGGGCGATTGTCTCGTGGGGAAGAAATGGGCGGCGGATCGGGGAGAGATCGCGCGCGCGTGAGGGCAAAACCGGTAACCTATCGGGGATAGTTCCGCGCCACGGCGTGCGTGCCCAGGAGGCGGCCGCCGTGACCTGATGCTCTCGCTATGTACCTTTCTTTACTCAAAAGATATTCTAGAGCTTGACCTTTACTCCAAAAGGATAATCTAGACCTTGACCTTGTTTAGTTGGCTAAAATTTCTAACATTTTCTCACTCTCTTCATCACATCACATTAAATACGTCAAAAGACATATAGTTAGACTATTAAATAAAAGTAGAAAATAACTAATTAGACAGTTTGGATGTGCTTTGTGACTCGAATTTTCCACCAACTAAGCAAGCCCCTAACTACATCAGCAAAAATCTTTTGAGAAAATTCAAAAATTGACACCCAATACGACGACTTCACTTCTTTTGACACTCAATTCGTGCGCCTTTCAAAGTTTGACACCGGAGACGCAAATTCTTTCAAGATCAGAGACTCTTCTGTGTTTAACTCCTCAACCCTTAGTGAAAAGGCCATCGTACCCTTCTTCCTTCTATGGTCTTCCTCCGATTCGACGGGCGCACGAGGGCGACAAAGGAAGTTGAGGACAAGGAGAGGAGGTCGAGCGTGACCCAGTACTCGACGCTCTGTGAGTCCCCTGTGCAGTGCGGCAGCGACGGCGTTGAGAGGTCTGGCCAAGCGGACCTGTAGGAAGTTTCTAGATTTTTTTTTCATTTTTCAATTTAAATGCACTCATATTTGAAAATTTTTGACACCATTAGATTTTATAAATCTTGAAGTACTTTTGAGAAGTTTTTAGATTTTTCATTTTTTAATTTAATTTTTTTGAACCGTACCTCTGTAGTAATCGACCTGTATCGCTACCTGTGCGGACCGATTTACCGGTTTTCTGAACGGTTCTCACATGTAATTAAAACCCTTGGGTGTAACACAGGAGTAAGGCCCGGGGAAAACCCGTTGATCCCGTTTGATTCGGGACGAGACAACCTAAGCTGTTCGGAACCCCATTACCGAGTGGTCATTCCTTCCTCTACCCAAGCACGCCGTCGTTCTACATGAGCAACAAGCTCCGCTTATCTTATCCCTATCAAAAACCTTCGGCGCGCACCTCGATCTCTCAAACCCTCCCCTCCCCCAACTCCCTCCGCCATGCCGACCGAGGAGAAGAAGCGGGGAAGGGTACGGTGTCTCCGCTGCTATTTGTCTGCCACTGACAGATCAGATAGCTTATTCGCTTCTGGTTCAGATGCTTTAGCGCTGGGGCTACCGGGCTAGGTGGACGGGTGGAGACAAGGATCCTCGCTTTTTTTTTGTGTGTGTGTGTGTGATTTCACAAATGATGCCCCGTTTTCCCCCCTTCGAAGGAATCGCCGCCGTCTTGGATGTTCTAGGTCAGGCTCAGATCAGTAGATCATTGACAACTTGGCGTAGGCTAACTGCTGCTGCTGTAAAACCCCGGATTTTCATAGAAAACCCGGATCCTCAGTACCATCGCGATAGTCACCTGGATCGGTGGCTATCGCGTATGTAACGTCTCACGAATAATACACAAAGTCATACATCGCATCACATAAAGTTAATAGTACATTAATTTATTACATGTCCATTATGGAGTACATCATTACAAGCCTCTTGGCTGAATCGGAGTGAAAATTCTACGCAACGGTAGCTATCTTCTCGAAGGGTCTCCATCTTTATTCATCCCGCCACGGCAACTCGAGCAAAGCGACGTATCCCTCAGTCGTACCATCCGTCGGCGTTGCAGTCGAAGTCGGACTCGTACCCTGCACACCCAAAGTCTATCCCCAAGGAGTGGGATAGGTCCACGTCACCAACCGTATGCAGCTTTAAGTGGCCTAAATTCTAAAGGGAAAAGAGAGTAGACAAGGAAACGGCTGGGGTTTCCTATGCAGCAGCAGCAGAGTATAAACAAGGATTCTCCATCAATATCCCAAAACCCAAGTCTCTCAACACAACCCGGATCCAACTGGTTACCCAGAAGACCCGTCACCAACTCCTACTCCCGTCTAGGGGCGATGCGAGAACTTCCTCTCCTCGCATCTCAATGATTACAACCGGATCGACGAGGTAGATGGAGCCTCTCTCCTCTAGCCGGCTGTAACCACGGCTCACCACACTCTCATCTATAGGGGGGAGGTAGAAATCCCAAAACATGAGGATCAAGTACGTCTTTTAGGAAGTGTCCATAACCGAGGACGCGGCTATAGCTATAGATCGAACAACTGCGCGAGCGTGTACACCCGTACCCATCCCGGATGGTACCCGGCCGGTGTACGGCCGACCGAGCCCATCCTACCGGCGAACTCTCGGTAGTTACGTACCCACCCCCGCATCCGGCCCTCAAAGCGGTCCTCTCCGCAAAGGAAGACAAAGACCGAATCGTGAAATGCTCCCGTGTGGCCACACGGGAGACGCTCCGAGAGGGTGGTCTCACCTCCACCGCTCCCCCACGGATACCCTCTATCCTTCCTAGGCGGTATGGTTCCGCACTTGCCGAGCTCAACTCGGCCCTATCCCCACTCTCGGCGGGGTGGTGTGTACGATGTCCTATAAACAAGTTGATCCACTCGATTTCAGACCGAGGCGAGCTCATGTCCTCCAAGCGCACGAAAAACCCCAACACCTAGGCTCCGAAAACCGCAACAGGAGGGATGCACTGAGGAGTGCACCCCTATCCCCGATCCCAGATCGGTTGTTTCGAGCTCACCCCCGCCAAAGTACCCAAAACGCCTTCTCCTGCCAATTTTTACCCCAGACACGCCAAGAACCACTACCCCCATCCGAACACATGCATCGCGAAGCTCGGCGCACATACACGCCCACATAAACATATATAGTAGTAGTAGGACAATCAAGGACAGGGTAAATAAAGAGGCGATTGCAAGGTTCATCACATGCATACATAAAGTAAAGCGCTAGCAATACTACTCAGCAATGCCTAATGGGTAATTCAGAATCGGTCGGGCGTGAACCTGGGGTCGGGTAGTCCTCCGCGGCGAAGTCGTCGGCGTAGTCGTACTCCTGACTCAGCTCTCCGGCTCCTCCTGCTCCTAGTAGCGCGAAAAAGAAAATAAACAGCGGTTCTATGGCAACTTAAATCCAAATAAGAGCAATTAAGATCCAAAATGGGAACAAACACTATCCCAACCCGTGGTTTGAGTTTTTAGAAATTTACTGGAAAAGGTTTCGCAATTTTCGGAGATAAAATGGATTTTCTAGGATTTTTAGAAGGGAAAAGGAATTTTACGGAATTTTTATCTAAAAGAAAACTCTCCTTAACCGACCGGCCGCACGGGATCCCCGATCCCGAGCCCGCGGCCGGGGTTCCCGTGGCCCGCGGTGGGGCTTGGCTCCCCACCGGCCGGCCCGCGGCCGATCCGGCGGGCCGCCGTGCGGGCCGGGCCGCGGTGGTGGCCACCGTGCGGCTTGGATCTCGAGTGGCGGGCCGCATTTGATCCTCGGGGATCTCTCCGCGGCCACGCGCGCATGTGGGCTCATCCGCGCCGGGGCTTGTTCCCCCCGCTCGCGTGACGGCGGGGCCGCCGGCTCGGTGAAAAAGGACGGCGGCGCGTCGGGCCTCGTCGGCGGTGGCGGCCTCGGCGCCCGGGTGGCCGGTGCGCAAGGCGCTCCCCGCGCGAGCTTCTTGGGCGGGGGTAGGAAAACGCTAGGGTGGCCGGCACGGCCGTGCGCGGCGGTCGCCGGGCGCGGGTGCGGCGGCGCGCGCGCGCGCGGCGTGCGGGGGTTTTCCCTCTCGCGGGCACGGCGGGTGGAATGGAGGTGAGCGTGCACGGGGTGCGCTAGAGGGTCTAGGGCAAACCCGGGCCCGGGGCTTCGGTTCGAGCTCGCGATGGCGTCGCGCGCGGCGCTACGGCATGGGCGGCGGCGCGGCGAGAGTCGTCGGCGACGGCGCCAAATCGAAATCCGCGTGCCCAAATTTGGTCGCGACGGAACCTACGGGCGCGAACTCGCGTTGTCGGGGCTTTCCCCTCTTGGGTTTCCCCGGAACGGCTCTTGCCCTCCGCGGCGAGCTCGGGCCGGCGGCGGCGCACGGTGCGGGCACGGCTCCGGCCCGGGGTGGCCCCGCGTGCGTGCGCACCGGTGGTCGCTGCGTCGAGGCGGTTGAGGTGCCGGGCTCGTGTGGGCGGAACGTGTTCGTGCGCGTATAGAACGGGACCGAGCGAGGCGGCGGCGCGGCGCTCCGGGAGCTCGACGGCGGCGGCGTGACGCGCGTCGGCGGTGTGAGGACGGTGCGGTACGGAAAAGAAACGGCGGCGAGAGCGCGCGCTTGCGGCGACGGCGGCGGTGGCACCTGCGGAGACAAGCCTCCCGGCCCCGGCACGATGGCCGGCATCACCGGCGGCGGCGGCGCGGCGGCGCGCGCACGCGCGCGTTCCTCCCCGCGCGCGAAGGCCGGGGGCATCCACGAGCAACGGGAGGCGGGTGCCCTCACCTACGTGGCCACGGGCCGAAGCGAAGATGCGTCGGTGCGGGACGGTGGTGCGAGGGAGACGAGGAGGGAGGCGGCGCCGGTAGAGGTGGCGGTGCGGTACGGCGGCGCGCGCGTCGAGGAGGAAGAGGAAGCAGAGGACGTAGGCGTTCGGCGGCTCCCGGCTCCTCCTCGCGGGCGGCTCCGGCGTCGTGGGTACGGCTCCGCGGTGGCGGCGCCGCTCCCGGCTTCTTCTCCTCCTCTTCTCCCTTTTCTCCTCCCGGCTACGGGTAGGTGGGTAGGGGATTCGATTCCCCCCGGCGGCTAGGGTTTGGAGGGTTCCGGATGCGGCGGCGGCGGGCTCTTATAGCGGCGGAGCGCGGGGGGCACGTGGACCCGGCGAGGCGTTGGGAGGCCGCGGGGGCGCGTCGCGACGGCGCCATGACCGGCGCGCCCCGCCCCTTTCGCTTTCGACGCCGCCCAAAGAGGAAAGGAGGAGGGTGACGGTGCCAACGTCGGCGTGACGCAAGTGGGACCCACCCGGCGGCCGGCTCGGGCGCGGCGGGGGTTGGTGGACGGCGCGGGCGCGGCCGGTTGGGCCGCCACCGGGCCGACTCGGAGGCCGGGCCGAAGTGAGGTTGCGGCCCGTGTGCAATAGTGTAGCTTGTCAATTTTCCTTAGGCCTCAAAATATATTCAAATTTGAATTCCAACCCAAATTTGAATTCACCCAAATAAAATCCAACTAAAATCCCAAAGAACTCCGGGTTTCTCACACTAACATTTCTTATATTTCCTAGGGGTTTCATTTAGCTCAAAATAAGTCTAGGAATTAAGGGAGAGGAAAGGAAGACATCCTTAAATGATTTGGTAATCACCCAAACAATTCATCGAAAATTTTAAGACCACAATTTTATTAATTAACATTCCTCAGCAAATTTGAGGGATGTTACAGAACTCCCCCCCTCACAAGAATCTCGTCCTCGAGATTAAGAAGTTACCTCCGTTTCGAAGAGATGAGGGTATTTCTCCCTCAATGCTGACTCCTTCTCCCACGTGGCTTCGCGCTCGGAGTGATTACTCCGCAGCACCTTGCGAAGCGCGTGGTGGTGTTCCTTGTCGACTTCTCCGCCCCCGTCCAGATCCGAACCGGTACTCCAAGTACTCCGGGGGTTTCTCGGACGTCGAGCGCCTGAGTAGGCACTCTCTTCTCGACGACCACACACTTCCGAAGTTGGGAAACATGGAACACCGGGTGAACCCCCGCAAGCTCCGGAGGTAGCTCGAGTTTGTAAGCCACCTTTCCGACCTTACTCACAATAGGGTAGGGCCCAACGTACCTAGGGGACAGCTTCCCCCTGATGTGGAACCTCTTCGTACCTCGGAGGGGTGACACCTTCAAGTAGACGTGATCCCCTACTTCAAACGAGACGTCCTTCCGTTTTGCGTCGGCATAGCTCTTCTACCTGCTCTGAGCTATCTTCAGGTTCTCTCGTACCTTGGCGACATTTTCCTCGGCCTCAACAATAGTGGCGGGACCGAAAAAGGTTCGCTCCCCCACCTTGGACCACATCAATGGTGTCCGACACTGCCTGCCATACAGGGCTTCGAACGGGGCCATCTTCAGGCTGGCCTGGTAGCCGTTGTTGTAAGAGAACTCGGCATATGACAGGCTCTTTTCCCAGTCCGATCCATAGGTCAACACACAAGCTCTCAGCAAGTCTTCCAAAGACTCGATTTACCCTCTCCGTCCGTCCGTCGGTCCGTGGGTGGAACGCCGTGCCGTAATTCAGCCGGGTGCCCATAGAAGCGTGTAAGCTCTTCCCGTGCGAGCGGTGAACCGGGGCCCTCGGCTCGACACAATGCTCCTCGGAGCCCCATGAAGCTTCGTGGATGTTGTCTACATACGCTTCCGCAAGTCGGCTTACGCGGTAGTCCGTCCTAACCGGTAAGAAATGTGCTACCTTGGTCGGCCGATCAACAATCACCCATATGGAGTCATGCCCTTCTCCGCGTGCGCGGCAACCCCACAATGAAGTCCATACTGATATCATCCCACTTCCACGTGGGTATCTCGAGCGGTTGCGGCGGCCCGCGAGGCCTCCGGTGTTCGGCCTTCACTCGCTGACACGTGTCACATCGCGCGACGTATTCAGCAATGTCTTCCCTCATCTTTTCCCACCAAAACCGTACCTTCAGGTCTTTGTACATCTTGGTACAACCAGGGTGGATCGAGTACTGAGAGTCGTGGGCCTCTTTAAGGATCGAGTCCCGAATCTCCTTGTTCTGAGGCACGCAGATGCGGTCCTTCAGCCACAGTGTACCCTGTTCGTCGAGACGATAGTCAGCTGCTTTGCCACCCTCCATCAGGCGTTTTACCTCTTGGATCTCTGGACACTCCTTCTGAGCTTGGCGGATCTGGTCTTCGAGTGTGTACTTTACCCGCAACTGGTTCAACTGCCCCTCCTCCACAATTTCTAGGCTCAGCTTTTCCAGCTCTTCATGCAAGGTCGGGCCGTTCCTCCCGCACCATCGAGTTGTTGCGGTAGTGCTTGCGGCTCAGAGCGTCGGCTACGACGTTTGCCTTACCAGGGTGGTAGTGGATGCTCGGGTCGTAGTCCTTGATCGGCTCTAGCCACCTCCTTTGCCTCGTGTTCAACTCCGACCGGGTGAAGATATACTTCGTACTCTTATGATCCGTGTAGATGTCGCACTTGTTTCCCATCGATAGTGCCTCCATATCTTCAACGCGTGTATGACAGCGGCTAGCTCGAGATCGTGTGTCGGGTAGTTCTCCTCATGCTTCCTTAACTGTCGTGAAGCGTATGCCACTACCTTGCCTCCTTGCATCAACACGCAGCCAAGTCCTTGCCTCGACGCGTCACAGTACACCACGAAATCCTTGCTCGCGTCGGGCAGGGTCAGGACCGGGGTAGTGGTGAGGCGAGTTTTGAGCTCCTGGAAACTGGCTTCACACTTGTCCGACCACACATACGGCGTGTTGCTCTTCAACAGCTCTGTCATGGGCTTGGCGATCTTGGAGAAGTTCTCGATAAACCGGCGGTAGTACCCGGCCAAACCGAGAAAACTGCGGATCTCTGTCACGGACTTCGGTGACTGCCACTTCGATACGGCCTCAATCTTGCTCGGGTCTACAGCAACTCCTTTAGCTGACAACACATGACCCGTAAACGCGACTTCCTCCATCCGTAACTCACACTTGCCGAACTTGGCGTACAACCGATGCCGTTCGAGCTTCCCCGGTACGATCCTCGGTGCTCCTCGTGCTCTTCTCGTCGTCCGGGGAGTAGACCGAAGATATCGTCAATGAAGACGACGACACACTTGTCCAACTCATCCATGAAGACCTTGTTCATCATGTTCATGAAGTATGCCGGGGCATTGGTCGGGCCAAACGACACGACCGTGTACTCATACCGTCCATACCGGTTACGAATGCCGTCTTGTGGATGTCCTCCGGCGGATCTTCATCCGGTGGTAACTCGACCGGAGATCAATCTTCTTGAAGTACTTGGCTTGCCTCAACCGATCCATCAAATCATCAATCTCCGGGCGGTGGGTACTTGTTCTTGATGGTCACCGCGTTCAGGGCGCGGTAGTCGACGCACAGACGTTGTGTCCCATCCTTCTTCGGTACGAATAATGCCGGTGACCCCCAGGGTGAGGCACTCGGCCGAATGAACCCTTTCTCGAGTAGCGAGTCTAGCTCTGCCTTCAACAGTTTCAGCTCAACCTCTGCCATACGGTACGGGCTCTGGGCTATCGGCGCCGTTCCCGGCACCAAGTTTATCACGAACTCCACGTCACGATCAGGAGGCAACCCAGGCAACTCCTCTGGAAACACATCCTCGTACTCACAGACTACCGGCACGTCCGATATGGCCTTCGTGTGAAGGCTGTATACGGCCGGTATGTCTCGAGACTTCATTGGCTCGAAGGTCACCCTTGTCCCGTCAGGGTGCAGTAGTGTCACCAGCCTCGGTGAAGTGGAGATGACCCCTTTGTGGGCAGTGATCCAATCCATTCCCAGTATCACGTCGATACCATGGGATGGCAGCACGGTAAGATCCCCATAGAACGTGTGGCCTTGGATGACCACTTCCACTCCTTTGCACAGCAGGGTGCATCGGATATCCCCGAGCGGAGAGCTCGTGATGATGGGCATCGTTCGGGTGGTTGTAGGGAGGGAAAGTTTACTCACGAACCGAGAGGTGATATAAGACCCGGTTGCACCGGTGTCAAAGAGAACCGAGCAGAAGTACCACAAACCAAAAACTTACCGATCACGACGTCGGGGGCATCGGCGGCCTCCTCCTCGGTGAGGTGGTTCAGCCTCCCACGGCCGGTGGCCGGGGGCGGTGCAGCCTGAGGAGGTCGGCCTCTCGGGAGCAGGTGCCCGCGCGGGGGTAGCGGCGGCCTTCTTGTCGGGGCACTCGAAGGACTTGTGGCCTGGCTTGCCACACGCGAAGCAGGTGACGGTGAAGCCTCCTGCGGCGGGTCGCGCGGTGCTCGGTGGAGCACGGGTGTAGCCTCCCGTCTGCTGGGGATAGCCGGGGTTCCTCCCTCCGGGGAACGGGCTACGTCCACTACCTCCCGAAGCCACGCCCGGCCGGGTTGTGCCCCCGGCGGTAGCTCCCCCCTCGGCATGTTGCTCCGTCCGCTTCTCGGCTTCCGGAAGGATCGGTCGGGCCGATCCCGATCTCCCCATCCTCTTCTTGCCCCTCATGCGTTCCTCGTGGCCCCTCCTCTCGTCCTCGACCGCGATGGCGCGGTTGACGAGATGGCGCGGGGACTTGTGCTCACTTGCCTTCGCGCACGGCGAAGGCCGTGGTGAAGGCCTCGCGGAACCGAATCGCTTCTTCGGTCGGTGTTGGTGTCGTCGGGGGCGTACCGCATCATCTTCATGAAGTGACGCTCGTACTCCTCGACCCTCATCGCACCCCGAGTCATGGTGCGGAACTCCCGTGCCTTCCGGACCGGCGGCTCGTCGGGAAGGTGCGCTCGCGGAACGCCTCGCGAGAACTCCCGGCCCGTGTGATGAATGCTGGGTTCGGGTGGGTGGCAGTGTAGTTGTCCCACCATGCCTTGGCAGGACCCTCCAGCTGGTGTGCAGCGATAGCGACACACTCCTCGTCGGAGCAGACGGTGAGGTCGAGCTTGGTCTCGATCACCCTCAGCCAGTCGTCGGCCTCGAGTGGGTCATCCGAGTAGCTGAAGGTGGGGGCCTTCAGGCGGATGAACCTCTCGATCTTCCGCGTGAGGTCCTCGTCCTGCGGAGCGACGCGGTTCCCACCGTTGCCACGGTGCTCCATGGCCTCCGCCATCCTCTGCATCAGCTGAGTCTGGAGCGCCATCACTTCCACCAGGTTAGGTGGGGGTGGTGGTGGCTGCTCCGGCTCAGGCGGCCTTGCGCGGCCGCTCCTTGCCCAACCTCGGCCTCGTGGTTCTCGGGCGGCGGTGGCGGTGCCCCCGTCACCTCGGGCCCTAGCCCCCCAAGGCTCCCCCACGCGAGGGTGGACGGCCACGGCCACGGCCGCGTCCACGCCCCACCGGGCTTCTTCCTCGGCCACCGCCTCCTCGAGGCGAGCTATCAGCCGGTTGGAGCGGCGGATCGACATCCTTCTGAAAACATAAGGGAAAAGAAAGATGTTTACGCACGTCACTCACCAACTCACACATGAGTCTTAAGCATTCAAGAAAATAGTTCTAATTATAACCTACACTCAAGAAGAAGATGCATTAAGACGCAAATAACATCATTAAGATCCAAGCACACAACAAACATGATTATTACACTTGCTCCCCTGAGGCTGACTCAGACCTTGGGGTAGCAGAAACAAGTCAACGATCTAATACATCGGTACAATCTCAAAAGGGTAGTGTCTACATGGTGTGGCATGACTCTCTTCATGCACCGGAACATGCTCGCGGCTGCATGGAACATCTCATGGAAACAACTAGCATAGAACACTACTCTATGTCATGCCTCCCCTCCGCCTCTCTACTCCGTGCGTGCCCGCCGGTATGTGACGGGGTAGCGGTCCTCGGTGGGGTAGTCCGGCGGAAAGATCCGGACACCAAGGCGTGAGCCTCTCGAACCTCCTCGGTCTCGACGGGGGTCGGCAGACGGGCCATCGGGCACAGGTGGAGCTTGAGGCGTGACCGGTGCAGCTCGAAGGTCTCAGTGCGGATCTCTCGCTGAGACTCGGGGGTAGCTCTCCGTTGAGCTCGAAGAGCTCGTCCACGCGAAGTGAGTCGGCGTCCTCCCAAGTCCTCCTCAGTCTCTCGGCCTTGTCCCTCAGGTAGACGGCCGTGCGCGTGAGCCACGCGATGTTGGCGACGTTGTCCGCTCGGCTCTTCTCCAGCCTTCTCCACCTTGAGCCGCTCACACCCGAGCAGGTGAGCGCGCACCGTGAGCAGGTCGTCCTTGCGCTCGAGCTTGTCCTTCAGCCTGTTCTGACTCGCGGTCAGCCTGCGTAGGTCCTCCTTGGCGTGCGCATCTCCTCTCTCGGTGTCCACCCTCTCCCTCTCGGACCGCAGCGGGACAGTGGTCGCGCGGTCGAGGCTCAACTCGAGCTGGCGAACACGGTGGCGTAGAGCGGTGTTCTCCCTCTCCCGGCTCGGCGCGGCGGGGCCGTGCACCGGGAGCGCGTCGATGGTGGCGTCCCCGACCCGGCCGTAGAGGGTACGTGACTCGTCCTCCAGCCGGCGCGTGTACTTGTCGAGGTCGACCAAGTAGCCGGCGGTCTCCACCGGCTCTCGTCGGTCTCGCGGAAGGGGGCGCGTCGACGTCGTCCCGGATCCCCTCGTACGAAGGAACTCCGTCCACGAGCGGTGCGAGGCGCCGGTAGTCCCGGGGGCAGCGGCCGAAGAGTCCCGGTCTCGAAGGAGGCGCGGTGCACCGTGCGAGTAGGCGGCCCCGTGGCCGGCGGCGGGAGACGTCGAGCGCGGTCGCGACGGTGAGTGCAGCGGCCGCAGCGCACCTCTCCCTTAAACCCGGGAGACTCGGGTGAGGGAGCACAGCGACCGTGCAGAGCACCATCCGCCCGATCACGGCGGGTACGTACTCGGCGCGGTACGTGACGTAGGTCGGGGGGACTCCAAGCCTGAGAAGGGCCCTCTCCATCCAGTGGCAGATCGCCCCGCACGTCTCGGGGGTGATCTCCGCGACCTGGTGCTCCATCTCCTGTGAAACGCAAGAAATTTTTGTCAGCGCAGGTGAGTAAGAAATTTTCAAAGAGGGAACGAGTTTTATAACATAGCTCAAGGGTATAACTATAAAGGTAGAGCGTATAGAGTCCTATCTCTATCGACCTTTCCTAGGGATACGTGCTACGGTCAAGCATGGCTCTGGTACCACCTGTAAAACCCCGGATTTTCATAGAAAACCCGGATCCTCGTACCATCGCGATAGTCCCCGGATCGGTGGCTATCGCGTACGTAACGTCTCACGAATAATACACAAAGTCATACATCGCATCACATAAAGTTAATAGTACATTAATTTATTACATGTCCATTATGGAGTACATCATTACAAGCCTCTTGGCCGAATCGAGTGAAAATTCTACGCAACGGTAGCTATCTTCTCGAAGGGTCTCCATCTTTATTCATCCCGCCACGAGTGCAACTCGAGCGAAGCGACGTATCCCTCAGTCGTACCATCCGTCGGCGTTGCAGTCGAAGTCGGACTCGTACCCTGCACACCCAAAGTCTATCCCCAAGGAGTGGGATAGGTCCACGTCACCAACCGTATGCAGCTTTAAGTGGCCTAAATTCTAAAGGGAAAAGAGAGTAGACAAGGAAACGGCTGGGGTTTCCTATGCAGCAGCAGCAGAGTATAAACAAGGATTCTCCATCAATATCCCAAAACCCAAGTCTCTCAACACAACCCGATCCAACTGGTTACCCAGAAGACCCGTCACCAACTCCTACTCCCGTCTAGGGGCGATGCGAGAACTTCCTCTCCTCGCATCTCAATGATTACAACCGGATCGACGAGGTAGATGGAGCCTCTCTCCTCTAGCCGGCTGTAACCACGGCTCACCACACTCTCATCTATAGGGGGGAGGTAGAAATCCCAAAACATGAGGATCAAGTACGTCTTCTAGGAAGTGTCCATAACCGAGGACGCGGCTATAGCTATAGATCGAACAACTGCGCAGCGTGTACACCCGTACCCATCCCGGGATGGTACCCGGCCGGTGTACGGCCGACCGAGCCCATCCTACCGCGAACTCTCGGTAGTTACGTACCCACCCCCGCATCCGGCCCTCAAAGCGGTCCTCTCCGCAAAGGAAGACAAAGACCGAACCGTGAAATGCTCCCGTGTGGCCACACGGGAGACGCTCCGAGAGGGTGGTCTCACCTCCACCGCTCCCCCCACGGATACCCTCTATCCTTCCTAGGCGGTATGGTTCCGCACTTGCCGAGCTCAACTCGGCCCTATCCCCACTCTCGGCGGGGTGGTGTGTACGATGTCCTATAAACAAGTTGATCCACTCGATTTCGCACCGGGCGAGCTCATGTCCTCCAAGCGCACGAAAAACCCCAACACCTAGGCTCCGAAAACCGCAATAGGAGGGATGCACTGAGGAGTGCACCCTATCCCCGATCCCAGATCGGTTGTTTCGAGCTCACCCCCGCCAAAGTACCCAAAACGCCTTCTCCTGCCAATTTTTACCCCACACACGCCAAGAACCACTACCCCCATCCCAACACATGCATCGCGAAGCTCGGCGCACATATACGCCCACATAAACATACATAGTAGTAGTAGGACAATCAAGGACAGGGTAAATAAAGAGGCGATGCAAGGTTCATCACATGCATACATAAAGTAAAGCGCTAGCAATACTACTCAAGAATGCCTAATGGGTAATTCGGAATCGGTCGGGCGTGAACCCCGGGGTCGGGTAGTCCTCCGCGGCGAAGTCGTCGGCGTAGTCGTACTCCCCCGACTCGGCCTCTCCGGCTCCTCCTGCTCCTAGTAGCGCGAAAAAGAAAATAAACAGCGGTTCTATGGCAACTTAAATCCAAATAAGAGCAATTAAGATCCAAAATGGGAACAAACACTATCCCAACCCGTGGTTTGAGTTTTTAGAAATTTACTGGAAAAGGTTTCGCAATTTTCGGAGATAAAATGGATTTTCTAGGATTTTTAGAAGGGAAAAGGAATTTTCTGGAATTTTTAACTAAAAGAAAACTCTCCTTAACCGACCGGCCGCACGGGATCCCCGGATCCCAGCTGCGGCCGGGGTTCCCCGTGGCCCGCGGTGGGGCTTGGCTCCCCACTGGCCAGCCGCAGCCGATCCGGCGGCCGCCGGCGCGGCCGGGCCGCGGTGTGGCCACCGTGCGGCTTGGATCCCGAGTGGCGGGCCGCATTTGATCCTCGGGGATCTCTCTCGCGGCCACGCACGCATGTGGGCTCATCCGCGCCGGGGGCTTGTTCCCCCGCTCCGGTAACGGCGGGGCCGCCGCCTCGGTGAAAAAGGACGGCGGCGCGTCGGGCCTCGTCGGCGGTGGCGGCCTCGGCGCCCGGGTGGCCGGTGCGCGAGGCGCTCCCCGCGCGAGCTTCTCGGGCGGGGGGTAGGGAAAACGCTAGGGTGGCCGGGTACGGCCGTGCGCGGCGGTCGCCGGCGCGGGTGCGGCGGCGCGCGCGCGCGGCGGCGTGCGGGGGTTTTCCCTCTCGCGGGCACGCGCGGGTGGAATGGAGGTGAGCGTGCACGGGGGTGCGCTAGAGGGTCTAGGGGCAAACCCGGCCCGGGGCTTCGGTTCGAGCTCGCGATGGCGTCGCGGCGGCGCTACGGCATGGGCGGCGGCGCGGCGAGAGTCGTCGGCGACGGCGCCAAATCGAAATCCGCGTGCCCAAATTTGGTCGCGACGGAACCTATGGGCGCGAACTCGCGTTAGGCGGGGCTTTCCCCTCTTGGGTTGCCCTCGGAACGGCTCTTGCCCTCCGCGGCGAGCTCGGGCCGGCGGCGGCGCACGGTGCGGGCACGGCTCCGGCCGGGGTGGCCCTCGCGTGCGTGCGCACGGTGGGTCGCTGCGTCGAGGCGGTTGAGGTGCCGGGCTCGTGTGGGCGGAACGTGTTCGTGCGCGTATAGAACGGGGCCGAGCAGGCCGGCGGCGCGGCGCTCGGGAGCTCGACGGCGGCGTGACGCGCGTCGGCGGTGTGAGGACGGTGCGGTACGGAAAAGAAACGGCGGCGAGAGCGCGCGCTTGCGGCGACGGCGGCGGTGGCACCCGCGGAGACAAGCCTCCCGGCCCGGCACGATGGCCGGCATCACCGGCGGCGGCGCGCGCGGCGGCGCGGCGCACGGCGCGTTCCTCCCCGGCGCGAAGGCCGGGGCATCCACGAGCAACGGGAGGCGGGTGCCCTCACCTAAGTGGCCACGGGCCGAAGCGAAGATGCGTCGGTGCAGGACGGTGGTGCAGAGACGAGGAGGGAGGCGGCGCTGGTAGAGGTGGCGGTGCGGTACGGCGGCGCGGCGTCGAGGAGGAAGAGGAAGCAGAGGACGTAGGCGTTCCGGCGGCTCCGGCTCCTCCTCGCAGGCAGCTCCGGCGTCGTGGGTACGGCTCCGCGGTGGCGGCGCCGCTCCCGGCTTCTTCTCCTCCTCTTCTCCCTTTTCTCCTCCCGTGCGCGGGTAGGTGGGTAGGGGATTCGATTCCCCCCGGCGGCTAGGGTTTGGAGGGTTCCGCATGCGGCGGCGGCGGGCTCTTATAGCGGCGGAGCGCGGGGGGCACGTGGACGGCGCCGAGGCGTTGGGAGGCCGCGGGGGCGCGTCGCGACGGCGCGCCATGACCGGCGCGCGCCCGCCCCTTTTCGCTTTCGACGCCGCCCAAAGAGGAAAAGAGGAGGGTGACGGTGCCAACGTCGGCGTGACGCAAGTGGGACCCACCTGGCGGCGGCTCAGGCGCGGCGGGGGTTGGTGGACGGCGCGGGCGCGGCTGGCTGGGCCGCCACTGGGCCGAATTCGGAGCTGGGCCAGAAGTGAGGTTGCGGCCCGTGTGCAATAGTGTAGCTTGTCAATTTTCCTTAGGCCTCAAAATAGATTCAAATTTGAATTCCAACCCAAATTTGAATTCACCCAAATAAAATCCAACTAAAATCCCAAAGAACTCCAAGTTTCTCACACTAACATTTCTTATATTTCCTAGGGGTTTCATTTAGCTCAAAATAAGTCTAGGAATTAAGGGAGAGGAAAGGAAGACATCCTTAAATGATTTGGTAATCACCCAAACAATTCATCGAAAATTTTAAGACCACAATTTTATTAATTAACATTCCTCAGCAAATTTGAGGGATGTTACAGCTGCAATCTCCTTTGCTTCCAGGAAGAGGAGGCAAGTTACGATACAGAGTTGAAAAATACGTTCATTTGATTCAAAAGTCAAAACAAATCTTTAGCTACGCTCCAAACCTGCTATTGTGCTGTAAACCAAAAAAAAAAAAACCAAACAAAACATTTATAACTGGAGTACATGCTTTCATCCTATTCAATAAACTAGTTACCTATAAATGTATATAGTTGATATACCAATTTGAACGTATAATTATGAAACTCAACCACTGACTTATGTGCTAGCTTATTCTTCTTCTAGCTCAGAAGTGCTAAATCGCTTGATTCTTTGTCATGATACTAATATATTTTCTATTATCCCATTGAGGATTGAATCCTTTTTCTTTATATCTACCTTGCCATAGCCACATGCTAATGAAAATTTCTATACGACACATTGGGATGAGCTCTTGAGCTACTCAAGTTCATTGAACAACCCAAGCTGGTGCGGCAATGCCACGCCCCCAAGTTTTCTAGTTATTTGTTATTTTCAATTTTCAGACTAAAAAGTAGGTACCTGTTCGCATCAGTTTCATATTAGGCACTAACATGCTTTCAACACATCCCTTGCGAGCTAAATAACATATTCGACGAGTGCACAGTAGTTGTATTGCAATCTTTTTAGGTGAAACACAACAAATTCCTAGTTATTATAAATTAATACTCACACCAATAGTGTCGTATATCCCACATGCCGAAAGACACCCTTCTCGCTTCTGTTCAGGATTGCTGTCCATTCAACCTTCACTTCAATCTCATAAGACCCTTGAAAGCAAATACGTCTGTCATCCAAGTGGTCTAGCGTGAGCTCAAAGCATGCAGCTTCACAACCACCTTCTCGAACACAAACACAAAGCTGCAAATCTTCCTTCACTGGGACAGCTACCAAACAACGAGATAGCACAACAGATCCACCATCTCCTATTGATGTCTCAGTGCCTTCCACTTGACTGTCATACAGAATGATCCGGTTTTTATTTCCACTAGTCCAAGCGTTAACTTCACCAATGAAAAAATCACGTGGTCCCTTCAAAATATTGATTGCAAGGTAAGCAGCAACAGCAGATGGTACAGGCATATATGACAACTGCACTGTACTGTGCCAACTAGTTAGCGACCGAGTAATGAGTTTCCTGTTTTGGTCAACAAAAACATCACGCTCTATTAACCTTTGCTGAAATCTGTCTCCCCAGAATGTCCGCACTTAAAATCTTCAGGTTGATTTCAAAAAACATACCATTTGTTATCACAAGTCCCCGTAATGGATCTGTCAAAGTTAGTGTATCGTCCTGCAAAAGGGTTTAGGACAAAGATTGTAACATATGTGCTCAAATAATTGAACAAGCAATGCCCGGTTCTAACTGGACATAAAAAATGAACAAGCATGTCAATAAATATAAACAGTATCAAGATTATGTGAACCTAGGGAACACTTAGTCTGTCACTTGAGGGTGGATAAATCCATGAGTTGCTAGCGACAGATAGCATACATCTGTGAGGACTTGTAAGTTCAAATGAACAACAGTGCGAATTATTTTCTGTTCAGCACAAATCATGAAAAATTTGGAAGGAAATGTCCTTGGTTTAGCCAACCCGCAAATGCAGAGGAGTTTCTGTTCAAGTTATGCAGATGAATGTGTGGGAGAAAAACAAGCACCATTTAGCAGACTCATTTGTTTGCATTTTACTTTAAAGTGAGTCGAATTTCGGAAGAAACAAGACTATTGTACATATAACAAAAAGTAATTTTATGATGCAATTTTAATGCGGAGACTGGGATCTGTAAAAGATAAAGAACATATGAAATTTCACTAACCGGTGAGTAGATGACTTGAGCATTGTCCTTGTCACGTCTGAACACATAGATACACTTGTAATCAAACTGATCCCTCACAAGCACGGTGCCAAATACACTGATAGGATAGTCCACATCGGATTTGAGTATCTTAAAGGAAACTATATTGATTGAATCCGCCAACTTAATACGATCACGTGATGGTAACTCAAGAATTGGTGGCCCACGAAAAAGCATGGCGAAAAAGACGCCAGGAAAAAGTTTTGAGCACAGGTGGAATAGTTTTGGCTTTCCAGATTCTGTTAAGAATGTTGTGAGTGTAAGGAGAAATGGCTCTGGATCCTATAGAAGGTAGGGAGTGGTTCTATTGTTGCTGGAGATAAATGTAGGTGGATTTGGAGGTGCATCTACCATTGGTGGCAGGAATCCAGCGAAGGACATCGGGTTCTGTGGAAGGCACTAAATGTATATTATTGATTGTCTGGACAAATTGGGGAGTAAAGGTTGTGTTTAGGATAGCTTGATTCCAATCTTGAGTGTCCTGCAACCATAAATCAGAGACAAAAGATGGCAAAGGGTTGTTAGTAACCGGCAAGAGTAAATTGTCATGAATGGAATTCCAACCGGGGACCCAAGGAGAAGACCATATGGAGGAATTTTCTGCATGAATTTGTATGATGGAATTGTCATGAAGATGATGTCGTACCTGCAAAACAGAGGACCAAAACACAGAGCGAGGACCCGTGGCAGTAGCAGTCCAGAAAGTAGAATTTGGATAGTATTTGGCTTTAAGAACATTTGATAAAATTGGATTTTTGTTAGTGATAATATTACAGGTAGTGTGAATAAGTAAACTCTTGTTTATAAGCTCCATATCCCTAATACTAAGCCCACCTTGATTAGTGGGCTTACAGATATCATCCCAAGAACGAAAAGCTATAGGATTAGTAGGATTTTCCTCTTGAATACCTGCCCACCAGAATTTTCTAATAATGGCATTGATCTTAGCAATAAAAGTTTTGGAGAAAAGAACAGTAGACATATAGTAAACAGGGGTGGAAGAGAGAACTGATTTAATATATTGGAGCCTGCCTGCATGATTAAGTTTGTTAGCCTTAATAGAGCCAAATTTAGCATGAAATTTAGAGTAAATGAAGTTGTAGGCCCTATTCCTGTCCTTGTTAGAGAAAATCATAGGATGACCTAGATGCATAGTATTAGGAACAAGATTAGCCACAGGGAAAATGGTGCGAATTTGATTTTTTACCTAGTCAGATACATTGCAGCTAAAGAAGATTGAAGATTTGTTGAGGTTGGGAGTTTGGCCTAATTGATGGTAGAACTCATAAAGGATAGTGTGAATTGCTTGAGCCTCCTGTAGAGTTGTTGTTCCACATAAAATGAGATCATCTGCAAAAAGAAGAGAATGTATAGGAGGGGCTCCTGCACCTAGAGTGACTCCCCTTAAATTAGAATCATTTAAAGCCTCCTGCAAACTGAGAGAAAGTTCATTAATAGCTATAACAAAAAGGTAGGGGGAGAGAGGGCAGCCCTGCCTGAGACCACGTTGGGGAAAGAAATAGGAGGTAGGTTGATCATCGACCAGAATAGAAAGAGAGGAGGAAGAAATGCAAGTGGATACAAGATTGATAAAGTGAACCTAATCTGTTTAAAGCCGTAGTAATAAAGTTCCATTCTAGCCGGTCAAAAGGCCTTAGCCAGATCAATTTTTAGAAGGAAAGCTTGAGAGGTCCAGGATTTAAGGGTGAAGGAATGTATAATTTCCTGAGTGAGAATAATGTTGGATGAGATGTGCCTCCCTACTACAAAAGCCGATTGAGCCTGAGAGATATAATTAGGGAGATGAGGTTGAATTCTATCAGCAAGAGATTTGGCAATAAGTTTGTAAATAACATTGCAGAGGCTAATAGGCCTAAAATCTTGGGGGATAGTGGGATTAGGTTTTTTCGGTATGAGGGTAATGAAGGTTTGGTTGATGTCCTGAGGTAAGATAGATGCTGAGTAGAAATCTGAAACAAGGTGGAGAAGGTCTTGTTTTACCCAATTCCAGGAAGCTTTGTAGAACGCAGCATTTAGTCCATCCGGTCCAGGTGCCACATTGCTCCTCATTTTCTTGATAATTGAGTGAATTTCATTAAGGTCTGGGGTGGAGTAAGTCAAAGAGGTGGAATCCGGGTTAGGAAGTCCTGAGGGCTGGGTTTGAGAAAACTGGTGGCGGTTGGGAAATTGAGGGACATGATGAGAAGGAGTTGGAGTAGTAGTATGTGGGCGGGGGGAGGATGTAGAGAAGATGGATTGGAAGTAATTAAGTAGAGTTGAGGAGATTTGATTGGGGGTAGTGGAGGGAGAACCATCAGGGTTAAGGAGATGGGAGATTCTGCTTTTGCGGTGTCTTTTGATAATGGCCAAATGAAAGAAAGCAGTGTTTCTATCTCCCTTGATGGCCCATTGCTTTTTAAAGCGCTGGATGTGGTAAGACTCTTCTCTGGCAAGCAGGTGTTGGTGTTGTTGATTCAGAGAATGTAGAAGAGTGTGGTTTTGGTTGGAGGGGTGGAGATTTTGTTGGCTTAGAATTTGGTCTTCAATAGATTGAAGTTGATCGCTGGTTTTGGGTTTCTTAGCTCTCCATTGCTTAAGATCTGCAGCAAGAAAATGAATTTTGTGAGATAACGACCTGTGAGCAGAAATGTGCCAACTTTATTGGGCTATTTGCTGGAAATCATCCTCCAGGAGCCACCAATTTTCAAAACGAAAAGGTTTCCTGGGTCGTTGACGTTGAGAAGTAGGGAGGAGCAGAATGGGAGCGTGATCGTTGTACATCATAGGAAGGTGGAGAACCGTGGTTGTAGGGAAAGCACGACACCATTCTGCATTAGCTAGACAACGATCCAAACGTTCATAAGTAGGCGTTGAAGTAAATCTTTTATTAGACCATGTATAAGCAGGACCATCATAACCAAGATCGAACAAACCACATTGCTTAATAAGCGAGCAAAAAACATTGATGCGATTGAAATTAACAGGAGCAGGACCTAACTTCTCTCCAGGATGCATAATTTCATTAAGATCTCCCATACAGAGCATAGGAAGAGTACTATTATGTGAAATGAAGTTCTTAACATTGTTCCATATTACAGACATAGAACGATGGCGAGGATCACCATACATGCAGACTAGACCATAGCGAAGATTGTTGTTATTATTTGTACAGATGGCTAAGATGTAGTTCTGATAGTGAGCTCTATCTCGTCATTCCACATAAACCATAGGCCACCTGATTGGCCTTGAGAAGGAACGATGAAAGCATCATTAAGATTGAAATGATTCTTAAGAGAAGAAATTGAAATGGTTGAATTACGAGTTTCTGACAGAAAAATTACCTGAGGTTTGGTAGACTGAATTAGGCGGGATAGATGAAGCATGGTCGAACTGCTAAGGTTCCCGCCTGAACCTCGGCAGTTCCATGCTAGGTGTGTCATGGAGCCCGCGGCGCCCTTGAAGCCGGCGCCTTAGCCTGATCAGTCGTGGACGAAGCTTGTACATGATGAGGGTGGCAATCAGGAGGGAGACCTTCACCGCTGCCATGATCTTGATTCCGAACATAAGGACGGGCTTGAAGGTCTGCGTCATGAGGGAGAAAAGTGCTCTCCATAGTAGACCTGTTGATGACAGGGTTAGTAGTAACATCAGGAGGCACTTGCGCCAGAACCGGTCCAGCAGCGATCGTGCCCGCGGGGTAGTAGAGGTGGGCGGGCGAGCCGGCAGTAGGTAGTCGACCCAGGAACGGCGCATGGAGTGGAGGCGCATATCCCACGCCGCTGCCAGAAGAGATGCCAGGAGAATGGCAAAACAAGTCCGGAGAGGTTGGGTGATGAAGTAGTCCACTGGGATCTGGGTTCCCACTTGTGACATGCCTCCGAGGATGGAGGCCGACGCCTCCACTTGCTACGGGGGACCCCACGTCACGGTCCCAACGAGAAGACTGAACTGAAGTTCGGATTCGTGTGGGAGGGGGTCGTGATGCAGCTCCTGATCTTGCTGGCTCGGTGACGAGGGGGGCGGCAGTTGCTGTAGAGGTGGAGCTTCGATGTCACTGTCGTGGTACGGGGGAGGAACCGCGTCTTCCTCAGCCTGACGAGCGAGGAGGAGGTGGTGACCTGGGCAGAGCGGAGTGGACCCCAGCCTCCGCTGGATCCATGGGCAGGCCGTCGAGCCCCTGAGAGCGCGGAGCTGAGGCAGCAACGTTGGCGGCGAGACGTTCTCGTTCCCGCTTGCGGCGGTGCGGGAACGGGAACAAAGCCGGCGTCTGAAGACGGGAGCGGATGCCGGGGGCATCGACCCGGGAGCCGTCGTTGGATCCGCGGAGCTGAGCAGCGGGGGGGTGAGACTTCAGGGTCGGCGCAGATCTGATGAGCGAGCTCCGGTGGCGGATCCCAGTCACCTGTGTCGGACTGGGCCGGAGATGCCGGCGGGGAAGCTCGGAGGCGTGAAGGCGGTGGACGATCTGGAGCTGATGGGGCCTCTGAGTGAGCTCTGCGGGTGAGGGAGCCTCGATGTTGAAGTTCTGGGACTAGGACTCTGCCATAGCGCGAGGTAGAGGAGAGCAGAGTAGGAGGATGAGCAGGACGGGTATGTGGTGGGGAACTTTGATATGGTGGTGGCGAAGGCTGGGTCGGCGGAGGGGAGGAGCGGGTGGTGTAGACCTGGTTGGAGGATGTGGTTGAGTGAGTGGTAAGGTGGGAGTGGAGAGAGGTAGGGGAGTACGGGTGGGGTGGACTGCGATGTTGACTGGGGAAGGTTCTGGGAAGTGTAGAGGAGTCTGGAGATCCAGGCACTCCATGAGGTGATCCAGAGTAACAGGGTCCGGAGTGGAGGTGCCATCCAGAATACCCAAAGCCAGGAGAGTTTCATAAGCTTGAAGCTGTTGGGGAGAAAAGTTGAGGTTCATGGCCTCACCCATGGGCAGCTGTTGATTTATACCCGTAGCTAGGGTTTGAGGGGGAGCAACAGTAGCTGAAGGAACATGTGTAATGACTTCTTTGCCCTTGTCAAAAGCGTGGTTCCGGTTTTGCCCCGTTGGGTGGAGAGGTATACGGCGCTGACGTTGCTGCGGTGGAGAGGCCCGAGGTTCTGGGGGCAAATGAGGCAAAGTGAACTGATTCTCTAGTGGCAGAGACATCAGCAGAGCTGTTATCGGAGGATAGTTTAGTGGTAATGACTCATTGTTAGCTGCTATAGTAGGTTGAGGGTGGCGTTGAGTGGATATAATAGGATAAGTGTCAACTTGAGTAGTGACCTGAACCTGAACTTGAGTCTGTTGAATATTGTACTGAGTGAATTGGAGCATGGCCTGTTGGGATGTGGCAACCTGAGAACTGGGGATATAAGCATAATGGTTCTGGATCCAAGTGGTTGTATGAGTTGGCTCAGTTTGCTGGTGAACTGTGGTTGGAACACTTTGCTGCTGCTGAATCTGTCCGAGCTGAGTGGTGCCATGAGGAATTGAAACCGGAACAATCTGTTGGAGTTGGTTCTGCAGAGATTGAAGAATCTCAGTTTCATTTTGGTGAGTAGTAACAGGCACTAGGGCCAGATTATCCAGAATCATATCATCAGCAGTAGTAGCAACAAGTATCCCAAAAGTATCATCAGCTGAGGTATGGGAAGGAATTCCCTGAAATGCATGTAGAGACCGAGGAGGTTGAACCATACTAGTTCCCATTCTTACACCAGCAAAAGCTTGCCTTAATTCTTGAAGAGCAGAGGAGGGACCTGGCACCACATCTTGATAAGCTGTCAATAGATTCTCAACGAGTTGCAGCGGAATTCTATTTACCTGAGTCATCCAAAGGCCAAAACGATCAAAGCCTTGGTCTTCTCCTGCCACCAGGATACTTTGAGCTCTATCAGAGCATTGCTCAGCATTGTGGAAAAGCTTAGCACAGTAAGTGCATATCCTCTTGATCTTCTCATAGTGCACCCAGATTATAACAGTACCCAACGTGCCAGATTGAGGAACAACATAGAATAATTTATCAACAACAGGTTTGGTGGCATCAATCTTGACTTTAGTTGGAACATAATGCAAATCAGAATCAAAGTATCTAGGATTCAGTCTGTGCCAATCAGAAGGCTGACCAATCATTTAAACAATTCTTGAAATATGATGATCAGTTCGAAATTTTCTAGGGATACCATAAAGTCTGACACTTGCCTCTAAAAACTGAAAAGCATATTGATTGGTGGCACGACCTTGCACATACAGCTCTATCAGCAGGTTATTGTTTCGAAGAGTCCAGGGTTGACCTCTAATGACAAACATACTATCTCCTTCTGAACGGAAAGTAGCCAGGAACAAATTCGCAGTTACCTCATCTAGAGAAACCAATCTGCCCCTCCACAAATTAGACAGATCTGACCTGGCTATTGCTTCAGGGATGGAACGAGTCCCTTCGCGAGGGTCAGCTACCATGAGCAGCAGCTTGGATCCACGAGCAACTCCCGGTTGGTCTTGATTAGTAGTGCTGGAACTGGGGACAGCTTGAGCTGAAGCCACCTGAAGAGCCTCAAGAGCACAGATGAGATCTTGGTTATCCAAAGTATTGGTCTGAAGATTGGACAGGGAAGCAGCGATAGGATTCATGGGGGTGGAAGGTTGTGGCGGGGGGAGGGAAGTTTGGGTTGGGGCTGAGGGTGGCTGCGGGTTGGGGGATCTGGGGGGACATGCTCCATGGAAGGGGGGATCATAGTGCTTGGAGGTATCTCTTCCATGGCAGGTAGTGGGAGGAAGAGACGAAGGAGTGGAAAGTGAAAGGAGGGGGAAAAACACAGTGGCGACAGGGTAATCATCGGCAGACGGGGATGAGTTCAACGAGGTGAATCGCAGCAAAACCGAGAAGAACCAGGGGATCGGCGCATGGCGGGGAAGAGCGGTGGAGGGGAGGTGGCGATTGACGAACAAACCTGGAAACCAGAGGGTCGAAGAGAAAAGACAGAATAGCCGATGGATGTAGATGAGGATTTGGGAGAAGAACGAGGGAAGGAAAACAATCACAAGATTGGGGAGCTGGTGATGATCCAGTGACCGGATCAAACTAGATCTTAGATTTCTTGATGGAAGGGAAGGTAGGAAGCTTGACTACGGCATTCGCCCAATACTACAGAGAGCCAAAACCCGGAAGTCTCAGTTGGAGGTTCGCTTGCGACCTTGCCCGACTACAACTAATTGTACCTCGAGGAGGTTAGGTTCTTTTTGGGCTGGACCGAGCAGGCCGGTATACGTCCTCTCTAGCAGTACGAGTTTGATCCGGCACACACGCACGGTCCGTGCGGGAAATCCTACGAGGGGTTGCATGTGTATCCCGTGTAAGAGGATTGCCAGGCTTGGATTGTGCAAAAGTCATTGTACGAGCTGCATAGTGGAAACACAAATCAGAGGTATTTACAATAGTGCGGGTTTGGTGGAGCTCCATCTTGTGCAGACGTGCGGAGTTCGAGCCAAGGCCACCCACAACCGGGCTCCATAGCTGCAATATGTCGTGTTCGCGTCGCGTACCCGAATGAGCCTAGTTCGGTTGAGATTGTGTTTGTCTCCAGGTACAAAATGAGCGAAATTTTTTATATTTATTTTGGCTTGATTTTCGAAAAATAAATGGTCGAATCAAAATTTTTGAAAAATGTACATCTGGCATCGTACCCCACAGCGCCAGGAGGACGTCGTGGGGCACGGCGGCAGGAGCCTGATTCTGGCGGTAGGGAGGCGCGACGCGGCGCCAGGACCCTGCCGCCGAGCAGCACGGCGGCAGGTCCCTACCACCGTGCCACACGGCATTAGGTCCTTTTTATTTTTTTAGTTTATCATTTTTAAAACACTTTTAACATTTTAAAAATGACAAATTGATAAGTGTAAGCATAATCACAAGGGAATATCCCAATCAACGAGTAGATGGAAATAGTTTATACAAAATCATGGTAAAGTAGTACTACATCTAAATGCGCCAGCCCCTCTTCCCCCTAACAGCTCTAGCACCAGCCCAAGTCTGGTCCCTGTCGTATGTCCAAGGGTCAGGTGCCCAGACCACCTGCGGTCCTAGCTGGTTGGGAGACGGTGTCGCCATGGCCGCCTGCGACGAGCCTGCAACATCTGGTGTCGCTCCGCCCGCCGGTGTCGCTTCGCTGGCCGGTGTCTCTCCGCTGACCGCCGGGGTCGCTCCATTGGCCGTGGTCGCTCCGCCGGCCGCCGAGGTCAACTGTGACGACTGAGTACAAACCGATGGTGGTTGTGTCAACTGTGACGTTCCAACCTCCTCGGCCTGCTACGGTGCATCCATGGTCGCGAGAATGTCACTGTACCCAAACTCATCCCAGCCCAGGTGCTCCTTAGTGGTCGTGTCGAAAGTAGGCTGGAACATAGGCGGAGTGGACGAGGAAGGAATATCTGTCGCCGGAAACTGAAAGGCCAGTGGTCTGGAACCTCCTAGCGTATAGATCGGCGGCGGCTCCTGCTGTCGAGGCCCGGCTATCGGAAAAGGCGGCGGTCGCCCTGTACGATTAGAATATAGTATAATCAGAAACACACAATAATTGTGTGCATTAGTTGAAAATAAGGTCTACGGAAAGTACCTACGCCGGGGGAGCAAACGGCCGCTATACGTAGGTGTGTGGGCCTTGCGCCTGTGGGTGCTGCTGTGCCCTCGGAGTCGTGAAGCCGCCGGCAAAGGTGGCAGGCATCGGTTGTGAAGCTGCTGTCGAGGCGGAGCTTGAGGACGACGCTGGGTGGCGCAGAAGGAGTGGAATCTCTACGGCCCCAGCGTAGTTCACGACGGTGGAGTACCTCATGGCCGCGCGATGATCCTCTCGTACATGCTTCGGTGCTCCTGAGGCCCCCAGGAGAAGCACTGCTCCCTTGCGGCCGATGCGAGCCGCACGACCTCAGCCAGCACGTCGTGCTGTGCACAAAATTAGAAACACATGTTATAATGAAAAGTCATATGAATGTAATATGTTTGCAGTATCGTAGCTTACCGCTCTGTCGGCGATCTAGTCTCGGCGCATCGGGTACGTCGCGTCCGACAGGATCCTGTCGTGGTCCGGAACAGGTGGCGGTGGCGGGGTAGCAGGCACGTACGTCACCCGCGTCTGCATCCTCGGTAGGTACCACTGAAGGTACGCTACCCAGGCGGCGCCGTCGTGAAGGCGGTGCTCGGTTACGACGTTCTGCTCGTGCACCGCGGACGCCCACTCTGCCACGTACGGCTGCAGCCTGTCAACGAACGACGTCACCGCAAGCACACCCTTACGCGTCCACCTAGCATACATGAAACATAAGATTATTGGCAACTTGATATTTGTAATGGAAAATACTTAGAACTGGCAAATGGTAGCTCACTTGTGCGTTGTAGGCGGCAGACGTGGCGCAGCGGGTACTGGCGCACCCTGGAAGAGGCTGAACTGCCTCACCACCCGGTGGACAGCGTACTCCTCGACGTAGACGTCGAAGACCAGTCGTTGCCTCGTCATCCAGTACGCCTGGTCTCGGGAGCATAGGGACGAGAGCCCCTGTGGTGCGCGGGAAGCGACCATGGCAGGAGCGTACGACGTCCATGAAAGGATCTTCTGATGCCTAGAGGGGGGTGAATAGGATCACTTTAAAAATCTGCAAAATCTTAGTAGCGGATCAGGGACCGGATGACCCGGCACGACTGACCGGATGACCCGGGGTCTGGGTCACCCTGGCACTTGTGCCGGATCAACCAGCACGCAGAGGTGAAACACAAAAGCTTGCGAAAAAGATGAATTTGCAAATAGTAAATGAATCAAACTTAGCGTGATTGAAGTGGAAAAACCTGCAACAAAAGATATTATAAGTAACAACACACCAAAGTAGATCGATTCGAAAGTAATTTCTAGGCTTATGGTGAAGATGATGAACACAAGCAAGCAAGTGAGACAAGCGATTTGTTTACCGAAGTTCACCTCCACTAAGAAGGCTACGTCTCCGTTGAGGTTCCCACAAAGGGAGGGCTATCACGAAGAGCCACTTGCCTCTCCAATTCACCATTAAGGCAAATTGGTGCTCACTAAGAAAACTCCACAAAGGAGGGGTAATACAAACGTTCCCCGGTGCTCCACACGGAGAGGGCACTCAACGGGCGATGCCTAACCGTCTAGAAGCAAGCTTTAAGAGTAATAAACACGAACCGATCAACCAAAGCCACCACAAGTGCTTCTTGAGAAGAGGAATTGAAGAGCTCTCACAAAGGGGATAAATCCTAAACCTCAAATGCTCTCACACTCTAACCCTAGGAGGAATCCTTGATTGGAGTGCTTGAGAATGAGTTTGGAGAGTGGAAATGAAGCTTTGGAGGTGGAGCAATGGAGTAGGAGGCGGAGCCCTAAAGAGGAGGAAGAAGGGGTATTTATACCCACTTCCCCCGAGCTAGCCGTTGGGGGCTTCCTGCGGCCTGGCCGGGTCACCCGGCACGGGTGGCCGGGTCACCCGCCTCCCTCCGCATCGTCCCGGTGGCCCAGCCACTTGTGTCGGTTGACCCGGTAGGGCTGGAGGGGGAAGGTTTGAGTACTAAAGGGCTGATTTTGGTTTTTTAAAAGATTTTTCTAGGTTTTTCACTCTTAGAAACGATAAGAGAAGATCACAAGAAGCACTTGTAGCAAACTTTGACTAACCGACCGCATCCCTCTTTATAGTACGGTGTTTCCTAAACTCAAATTCAAACCGAAAATTAAAATTAAATCGCCAATTGAGCTTCAACACCATACGTAAGAAAATGAGGGCCTTCCTTTGAGTTCACATTTATTTAACTTTAAAGCCTGCACACATCTCATTGAAAGCATTAACCCTCCCAAATTGCATTGTCATTATCACCAAAACAATTAGGAGCCTAGATGCACTTTCAATCTCCCCCCTTTTGGTGATTGATGACAACACAATTTGGTTAATAGAAAGAGATGTGTGTATCCAACAATTTAGTGAGGTACTCCCCCTAGATGTGTGCATTACCAAATAAAAAAGGGCTCAAATGCCTTTGCACACAAATTTGCAAGAGGTCCCCCTAAATTTTTGCATAAACACATTGTGCAGAAGTGTGATAAGAAATATACCGTGATGCATATGACCAAATATATCACAACAATAAAGTGAGAAACAACAAATCATCAACCAACACATGCATCACACATAACCATTAAGATCCTTACATCACACTAACATAGATGAAGTTCCACAAATAAGTCTTACAAATATAAGTTTTGCACTTGGCACACCATCATCCATCACACCACACATAGTTCATTACATGTCCACTAGTTCGATTACATAAATTGTGTTAAGATAGATAAAGATAGATAGGTAGGGGCTTCCAACCACCAAATTCACTCCCCCTTTGGCACCAAGCACCAAAAAGGGAAGCTACTCCTCGTCGTCCTCGTCGTACTCCTCCTCACCCTCATAGTCTTCTTCTTCGTCATCGACGGGGACCCAAGAGCCAAGGTCCTCCCATGGATTTGGAACGAGAGAAGGAGGATCAAATGTTCTCATCTCATGGACGGGAGAATGTGGAAGGTTGAGGCTAGCGGCCATGTCTTTTTGATTCTTCTCATGCCTATGAAGCTCTTGAGCCAACCACCGGCCTCACGCTCCCTAGCATCTTTACGGAGCATGCTGAAGCAAGCAAACAAGCCTTTTGCAAGAAAGTTGAATGTTGAATTTTCCTCTCTTACCCCTAGGAGCCCCATGAGAATGAGAGGCACCCTCCAAAGGAAGTGGATCAAACGGGCCTTTTGTTGGTGGATCTTGAGAGGAAGAGGCACCCACATCAGTTGGTCGATCAATAGCATAAATACCCGGATACCTTCCTCTAGCATCAATACTGGTTGTGTGCTTGCCAAGACGGAAAGATTGAGAAAGTTTGCCTTTACTAGTCTTGTATGACTCATGAACAACCTTCGTCTTGAGATCAAGTTGAGTAGCATGCTTAACCATCATGAAAATGTACAGTGCATAGTGACAACCACTAGATAAGGTGTGTGAACAAATGATGATCTCATGCCAAAGAAAGTGACAAGCATTGAACTTAGGTTGACCGGGAGCCATTTGATAAAGGAGGTTTCTAGCTCAATGAGATATGTTATCGGAATCACCACCCCTAGGACAAAGTGTGACGCCCCAGTTTTCTAATTAACATCATTAACGCTAATGACCAGGTCAATCGGTCAAACCCCGGTCAAACACCGGTCAAACCTAGGTCAACCTGGGCCGTCACCCGAAAACCTCGCCATTGAACCCTATTGAACCCCTTGACCAAGCCTACACACACCCGTAGTCGACCCGTGGTCAAAGACACGGTCAAACCCCGCTTTACCGTTGACGTCAGCGAATGTCGTCCGGAACTTTTGCCGCGTTCTCCAAAATTCACCTAAACACTTCAAAATCTACCTTCATGAAAGTTGTCCGTCTTGTTGAGGGACACAACTTTCGTGTAGATCAGCATTTCAAATTTTGGGTGGAAATTTGTGAAAAAACCCTTGCAAGACAGATGTTCCTGTTTTTCAGAACAGGTTGACATTCCAAGTTGGCACGACGTTCCTGCAAAATCCGTAGAGAAAAACACCCCAGAGCCTTTGTGAAAGTTGTAGAGGGTAGTGAGATCTACAACTTTAGTATTCACTGCTCGGTGCACTTCAGTTCAAGTTTTTAGAGAAAAATGTGGTCAAACACTGCTAGTCCAACACTTTGCAAACAGCGCGCCGCGCACCGGCGCCCGCCGCGACGCGCCGCCGCGCCGCCGCGCGCCCGCCCGCGCCCGCGCCGGCCCTGCTCGCCTTGGCGTCCGCGCCCCCGTGCGCGCCTTCCCAACGCGTCACGCATCCCCAAAGCCCGCGCCCCGAGACATCTAGTGACCCGCGCCGCCCGTACGCGCCGCGCTTGGTCCGCCGGTCCGTCGGGGGCTCCCGCGCGCGCGCGCCGGCCAAGGCCGCTCGCGTACGGCGCACTGGGTCGAGGTACCTCACGTCTTGTCGCAGTGAAGGCACCCCTTTTCGCCGCCTACAAAACGGCCGCGGTCGGCTCTCCCGTGCGCACGCCGTCGACGTCGAGTAGCGCCCGCCGCAGCTACTTCGTGCCACGGTTGTTTTTCCCCAGTCTCCAGCGCCCTAACCTTGCCTCCCTACTCCACTGAAGCCGTGCCGGGACGCCCCCTTGCTGCCCCGGCCGCGAGCTCGCCGGAGGCGCGCTCCGAGCGGACGCCGCACGGCGGTGCCGCGGAGCACCCACGCCGGCAAGCCCTATCCTCCAATTGAGCCCCCAAACCGGACCCTTAGGACCCCTAGATCGCTCCCCTACCCTCCCCGGCCGGACTCCGGCGAGGCTTCGCCGGAATTTCACCGGAACCGCCGCTGCACCGCGCCC
Organism: Cenchrus americanus; assembly: GCA_947561735.1. Lineage (NCBI taxonomy): Eukaryota > Viridiplantae > Streptophyta > Magnoliopsida > Poales > Poaceae > Cenchrus > Cenchrus americanus. The sequence goes on along the minus strand of OX387239.1, from coordinate 250,091,781 downwards.
AGGGACCACATTGCGAAAACAGAAATCTTCCCAGGGACCCTGCTGCAAAAGTGCAACTCCAATAGTAAAAGTGAGTTGCTGTTTTTTGTAAATTGCATAGAAAATCACAGAAAATTCAGAAAAATGTGAAGCCAATTTTTTTTGGATTCGTAGTGAATTATTCTACAACTTTGGTTATTCTGGCCTGAGCTAATTCCTTTTAGTTTTTGCATGAAAAATACAAATGTGAAAACCCTAGATCTGCAATATCTCAAAAACTATAAATCCTCTGTAGCTAATTTTTGGATATGTTTTGTGTTAGGTCATGACTAGCTCCTATGCCAAAAATTGCACAAAGTTATAATGTAAATCTTTTTATAAAAATGTTTTTCTATTGCAGGCAGATCTGCATAAATGATTTTTAATGTTAAATATATTCATGTTCTTGAGCCCAACTTGTGCACACTGTCTTGTGATGTCAAAAGGCACCTCTTGTGAATTAATCATGATTTTTGGATTAACATAAATAATTATTCTTGATTTATTCATGTTTTCCTTTGTAAATTAATAAACCAAGTTCAGTAGGTATTCCATGTGAACATGCTGGCTTTTTAGACTTGTTTAGGACCAGAGAGCATGCACAAGAAAGTTTGGATCATTTTGAGGCTTATTTATTTTTATATGCATTTACTTTGAATCACTAGCTAGCCTTTGTTATTTTCAATAATATTTAATTTCCTAGCATCCAACACTTGCATGTGGGTCCAATGGGCAAGGATAGATGCTAGTAGGCTTAAGAAACACTTCTTTAATTTTTGGTAATTTAATTGCTTAATAAAAAGCCTAAAACCCCTTTTAATATTAAAGGGAAATTAAATAAAGAAAAATCCCTAATTAATTCTTTTTCCTTTTTGAGAAGTATTATTTAATACAATTAAAAGATAATTAATTATCATCACTAATAAGAAATTAATTCTTAAATAAAAATATTAATTACACTTTATTGGAGAAGATAAAAGGAAATGAAGCCTTCACATGAAATGATAAGTATAATAAGAACCTTTATTCAAATGTTTAATAAAGAATTGCATATTGTTCCTTTTTGGAGGAGTATGCTAAATGTATTCTTATCTAGGTGAATGTGTCCAACTAATGCACCCTATGGTTGTCATTTATTGTTTGTGATTAATTAAATTAAAATCGTCAATTAAATCTTGCATTTGCATCCTCGTGTAGATCTCCCGAACGGTAGCTGTACGCGTGTGCGGACGGAGGAGACGGAGGAGCTGACGGAGACGTGCACCACGTCGTTGTAGAGCAAGACCTGGACCAAGTCCAGAAGGGCCCAAGGCCAACCTTGCCATCGAAGGCAAGCCCCGGATCATTAACCCCTGTTTTTGAAATTTATGCAATTATGTTTGCTACGATTGTGCATTTACGTTTCGGAGTTGAATTGAAACCCTAGATGCATGATCCCTAGGTACCTATGCTCTATCACTAGTATGCTAGGTCGATAGCTGCTATGCTATAGGACCGATAGAAGTCGAGTGATGTTCGTCACTCGCGAGATTAGGTTCCTAGATAGGAATCATAAGATATCCTTAAATGGATTGCTCATGTGGTAAGAGCATGGGATTTGGGCTCCGGTCCAGTGGCTTTCGTGGGCTAAGCTTTTGAACGTACTAAACATATGCCGGGTATGGGACCGGTAAGCCTAGTACCCGATTGACGCGGTAAGGGAACCTTTCCCTACTACACCTGGGGCACTTGTGTCCCCCCTGCTTGCAACAGTGTGGTACCTGCGTGAGTCTGGACGTTCGTGTGGGAGCGATCCAGTAAAACCTTGTACCAAGGAATGTAGGTTCCGCTCCCGAGCCGAAGATCGACGGGAACGGCCTGGGACAGTTGTCCTTGCGGGGGCGACCTACCGTGTGTTTGGGTTTACCTTGCAAGGTTTAAATCAATGGATTGTCGGCCTCTCACCGTTACCCGAGACTCGCTTAATCAACTGGCCATGATATCCCATAATGATGGAACTCGAGGAATATTGTTGTATGAATTAATTGCTTGTCCAATTCTTGATTGAATTAGTTGGCACACTTAGAAATGGTAATCAACTAGAACTCGTGCTAAAAGATTGAAAGTAAGGATCTACTCTTAGCAGCTGTTTAGCAAAAGAAACTCCACCGACCAAGAGCCTTTCATGTCTAGAGGTTGGTGATGTAGTCATCACCCGACGGTTAAGTCTTGCTGAGTATTAGTATACTCAGCCTTGCTTTAAAACTGTGGTTGCAGGTGTGATTGATCGGATGGGTGACGACAAGTGATGACATCACGGATGGCCTCCTGTGATGTCTACCGTTGCGCTATTTTATTTTATTTCCGCTGTATTTTCGAACTCTGAACCTTTACTCCATGTCATGAACATTGGTTTGTAATAAATTGTGTTAACTCATGTTGTACTCTGGACTCGCCTTCGCGTGAGTTTTAATGCATGTGTCGATCCTCTGTTCGATGTCCAAGTGATTTACCGGGCGTTAACCCGGCAACTAACGACAGGATGATACTTTACTATTGCTTAATGACCAAAGTGGATCGGTCTTAGGCGATAGTACGATATTTTCCTGGGCGGGTTGTCACACAAAGAGTGTACCTAAACAAAAGGTTGAGCATCTTGTAATACGGGGTGAGTCCACTAGTATGACCATAGTTGATGTTTCCATAGGCACGATCATACATAAACCTCATTTTAGTCACCTCTAGTTCATCCTCACAATGAAGTCGCACAAGATCACTATTGAATTGATTGGTTGTGGTTGCACCTCTAAGTTTGAAAAGATGACCAAATTCATAAAACGAGATTTTGAAGCGCTTACCACCAAGAGTGAAGTGCATCTCATTCTCATCTCGATCAACATAAAGTGTGGCATAGAATTGTGCCACCACCTCCTGAGAATAGTCACACCAAAGTCCCATGAGATATGCAATCCCCATGAACTGACACCGAGTTTGAACAGCCTGCATAACCTCCTCAATAGGTGCAGGAAGATCAAGCAAGTACGGCCAATCCACCCACTTCATCTCAGTCGTGACACGTCCCTTGGGTAGAATGGTCGACTCATACCAATCCGCTTGATGAGCAAGCCAAAACCTATCATCACTGAAGAATGACCTTTGAAGCCTCCTTGGATCTTCTGGCCAAAACCGAAGAGACCTCATGTCAGTCCCTGCGTTCATGAAATTCACCATAGGCGGGTCACGCCGTGTGCGCTCAGGACAGTGAACGGGCACAGCCATCTGCTCATAGATAGATAGATCAATGTTGTCATCATAGCGGTCTCCAACCTCAGCAGCGGTGCTCGCCCTTTTGGTCCTAGCACCGACGGTTGTGGTCCTCCTCTTGAGAATGGGGTTGCCATCATGACCACGTCCGCGACCCTGAGCACGGGAGGGAGGATCTTGAGGTTTGGACCTCTTCTCATGCACATGAATACCAAAATCCTCGCCGAATGAACATTCCTCAAACTCCTCAACCTCCTCCTCACTTGATTCCGAGCGTATCTCCTTGCCACGGGCGCTAACCTTCTCCCGACCCATCTGTAGATAGATAAAGTAGGCAAAGATTTAAGATAGATATACCAAGAGGCTCCAGAAAACAAGTTGAATGGGTCATCTCGGCCCTAGCCGGGTCGACCGGCATGGGTGGCCGGGTCGACCGGATAGACGGGATGAACCCTAAAACGGTTGAATCAAGGTTCCGATGGGATTGAGACAATATCATGGGAGGTTGTTCTAGGACCTAAATGGAAGCATTTGACCAAAGGAAATCAACTAGAACGAATCACAAAAGTAGATCAGGAAATCCGGAGTTTGAATCGAGTTTACCGTTAGATTCCCGCGAAGTTTCCGGAAAATTCGATGAGGAAGGAGCTCTTGGAGGAGAGGAGAATCAAATCCCCCAAACCACGGAGAGAACCCGCGGTGGAGCTTGGAAATCGCCAAGGGGAGCAAATGGGGGGGGGCGGCAGCGGTTTGAGAGGAGTGAAGTGTTTTTAGGGTTTGAAGGGCCCGCGTCGGGCTTTAAATACCCCTGCGAAGGGGGCCGGGCGACCCGGCACGGGTGGCCGGTCGACCCGGCGGTTTACAGAGCCGCCCCCGGTGACCCGACGCCGGAGCCGGCGACCCGGTGAGCTCCCGAGAATGCTCCCGGTCGACCCGACACGGGTGGCCGGGCGACCTGGCTGCCTACAGAACCGCGCCGGGTCAACCGGGCAGCCGTGCCGGTTGACCCGCCTCGCCCAGAAAAGGCTCAAGGAGACTTAAAAGGATGTAGAACCTTTTCAAATAAAAGAAATATATGAATAAATATGAGGATTAAGGGTAGATAAACTCTCAAGATTTGAAGAATATTTTGACAAAAAGATTTTTTTGATAAAAGAGACATATTGAAGAATAAATCTGATAGAGGTGATTCAAGATTTGAGAGAGAGATAGACCTTTCTTTATATAGGGTAGAGGAAGAGATTTTGAGTTGAGATCCTTCAAGATTTGAGATAAAGAAAATAGAACTTATCTAGTGGACACATAATACACTCTTGGCAACAAGTGACTAGCCACAATCAAACATTCATAACAATAGTCACTCGAGCCAAGTATTTGATCAAAAGATCTCAAGATCCAAAATTTTTGAAAAAACTCACACAAACAAATAGAAATTAACCATTTTCAACCTGTATAGGCACCAATCAAGTATGTGCAACAAGTCAAGCCAAGTTACGAGAATCCAAGATGTTTAGCTCACTCCTCAAAGCACAAAACCTTTGCTCATCTAGAGGCTTAGTGAAAATATCGGAAAGTTGCCTCTCGGTGCTCACATGACGTAGAGCAATATCTCCCTTAGCCTCATGATCCCTTAAGAAGTGATGTCTAATATCTATGTGCTTCGTTCTAGAGTGTTGAACCGGATTGTTTGCTAGTTTGATGGCACTCTCGTTGTCACACAAGAGTGGAATCTTACTAAACTCACAACCATAATCACTCAACGTTTGCTTCGTCCATAAGAGTTGTGCACAACAAGCACCGGCCGCCATATATTCGGCTTCGGCCGTGGATAAAGCAACCGAATTTTGCTTCTTTGAGCTCCATGACACCAAAGACCTACCAAGAAATTGGCAAGTCCTGGTAGTGCTCTTCCGATCTTCTTTGCAACCGGCATAGTCTGAATCGGAGTAGCCAAGTAAATCAAAAGTGGAGCCTTTGGGATACCACAAGCCTAGGTTAGGAGTGTGAACCAAATATCTAAAGATTCTCTTAACGGCCATTAAATGACACTCCTTAGGATTGGCTTGAAACCTTGCACACATGCACACACTAAGCATTATATCAGGCCTAGATGCACAAAGATAAAGGAGGGAGCCAATCATGGAATGAAATACTTTTTGGTCAACCGACTTCCCTTCTTCATTGAGATCAAGATGTCCATTTAGTGCCATGGGAGTCTTGATGGGCTTGGAATCGGCCATGTCAAACCTCTTGAGCATATCCTTCACATACTTGGTTTGACACAAGAAGGTCCCTTCCTTCATTTACTTGATTTGAAATCCAAGGAAGAACTTCAATTCACCCATCATAGACTTCTCGAATCTCTTGGTCATAATCCTACTAAACTCTTCACAAAATTTATCATTAGTAGACCCAAAGATAATATCATCAACATAAATTTGACAAATGAATATATCTTTTACATTTCTTTGTATGAAGAGAGTAGAATCGGCTTTGCCTATATCAAAACTGTTCTTGAGGAGAAAATCCTTAAGGCATTCATACCATGCTCTAGGAGCTTGCTTAAGCCCGTAGAGCGCCTTATGGAGCTTGTACACATGGTTTGGAAATTTTGAATCTTCGAAGCCTGGTGGTTGCTCAACATAAACTTATTCTTGGAGAGGTCCATTCAAGAATGCACTCTTCACATCCATTTGATGGAGCTTGAAATCATGATGGGTAGCATAGGCCAAAAGAATACGAATTGGCACAAACCTTGCTACTGGAGCATAAGTCTCTCCAAAGTCCAAGCCTTCAACTTGAGTGTAACCCTTGCCAACGAGCCTTGCCTTGTTCTTTGTGACGACACCAAATTCATCTTGCTTGTTCCTAAAAACCCATTTGGTGCCGATCGCATTTTGTTTGGGTCTTGGTACCAACTCCCAAACTTCATTTCTCTTGAAGTTGTTCAACTCTTCCTCCATTGAAATAATCCAATCCGGATCCTCAAGAGCTTGTTCCACACTAAGAGGTTCCAAAGAGGAAACAAACGAGTAAAATGCACAAAAATTTGACAATCTTGAGCGAGTTGTTACCCCTCTTTGAATGCTCCCAAGTATGTTGTCAACAGGATGATCCCGTTGAACCATTTGATGTACTCTTGGGTGTGGTGCTTGAGATTGACGTTGAATTGGTCCATCATCATCATTTTCAACTTATGGAGCTTCTTCTTGAGCTTCACCACCTTGTTCTCCCCCTTGATCAAAGCCCCGTCCATGATCGTCACCATGAACTTGACTTTAATCTTGATGAACTTGAGAACTTGGTGGTTCCACTCTTGTTGATGATGGTGGATCTTGAGTGCTTGTGTCAACCGGAGTTTGTACTGAACCTCATGAGGCATCACTTCACCGGTCCCCATTCTAAAGATGGATACGCTTGGGGGTTCTTCATCATCTACAATGTTTTCACTAACTTGCTCTCGTTGAGAGCCGTTGGATTCATCAAATTTCACCTCTACCGTGGTCTCAACACAACCGGTGGTTTTGTTGAAAACACGATAGGCATGCTCGTTAGTTCCATAACCAAGAAGAAAAGCTTCATCAACCTTAGATGAAAACTTTGAGGCTTTGGGTTTTTTGTTAAGTATGAAACACTTACACCCAAAGACCCTAAAGTAATGCACACTAGGCTTCTTACTGGTGATGATTTCGTAGGGAGTCTTGTTCAAGTATTTGTGGAGGTAGAGGCGGTTGGCGGCATGGCATGCGGTATTGATGGCTTCCGCCCAAAATGAGTCCGGAGTCTTGTATTCATCAAGCATTGTCCTTGCCGCTTCAATCAATTTACGGTTCTTCCTCTTGACTATGCCATTTTGTTGAGGAGTGTATGGAGCGGAGAGTTCATGCTTGATGCCTTCTTCATCTAGGAACTCTTTAACTTGAGTGTTCCTAAACTCCGATCTGTTGTCACTTCTTATGTTCTTGACCTTGAGCTCGAACTCATTTTGAACTCTTCTAATGAACTTCTTCACAATTCCCTTTGCTTCACTTTTATCTTGCAAAAAGAATACCCAAGTGAAACGAGAAAAATCATCCACAATTACTAAACTATATTTGTTACCACTGATGCTTATGTAGGCAATTGGTCCAAATAGATCCATGTGTAGTAGCTTCAATGGTCTTGATGAGAATATGATGTTCTTGGCGGGATGATGAGCTCCAACTTGCTTCCCGGCTTGGCATGCACTACATAACCTATCTTTCTCAAAAAAAAACATTTGTTAGTCCTAGGATGTGCTCGTCTTTTTGAAGCTTGGCCAAGTTCCTCATGCCAACATGGGCTAGTCGGCGATGCCATAGCCAACCCAAGTCGGATTTCACCACTAAGCAAGCCTTAGGGTCCACCTTCACTTTTGTGAAATCCACATAGTAAAGTTTTCTCCGCAAATGACCTACAAAGACAATAGAGGAATCCTCCCTTCTAGAGACGGTCACACCCTCATGAGTAAAGAGACAATTGTAGCCTTTCTCACAAAGTTGTTAAACCGACAACAAGTTGTATCCCAACTCTTGCACATGATAAACATCTTCAATTGAATTTGTTGATGAGATAGCAATTTTACCTAGACCAACAACATCTCCTTGATCGTTGTCACCATAGATGATAGTTTCCATAGGGTTGTCATAATGGTCAAGGGATGCAAATAAGCCTTCATCTCCGGTCATATGATTAGTGGCACCGATATCAATCAACCATGCACTTCCACCGGAGGAGTAGGCCTACAAAACAAGTTTAAGGTTTTGGTTTAGGTACCCAAAATGATTTGGGTCCTTGGAGGTTAGATGCATAAACTTTTGGAACCCACACACTCTTCCTCATAGCCTTCATGGCATAGACCCCAACATACTTGACCACCATTTTACCATTATGGTCCAAGGTTACAATGTAGTCACAAGTGTAGTTGGGTGAGGGTTTGTGCTCAACCACATTCTTCGATGCCTTATGTGGAGTGTTAACTCCACCACTTCCCTTTGTGGTTTGCACTACCTTTGGCATGTCCTTGGTTGTGGTAGAGGTGGTGACTCCATGGGAAATATCCATGATTGTGTTGAGGTAGCCACCCTTGTTCCACAAGGGAATCTCATGCCATTTCACCACCACTCTACCATTGGACATGTTGTTCTTGCGGTGCCCAAGTCCTTGCTTGTCAACCACCTTAGGTATGGACTTGGCACCAATGTTGCCTTGTGTAATCAACATGTTCAAACGAGCAATCTCCTTGTCATTGCTCTTAATTTTCTCTTCAATCCTTGCATGGTTAGTCTTAAGAGCATTTATATTAATGTTAGCACAAATAAAACAACCTTTGCTAGTGGAGGCACTAGAGTCCAATATTGCCGAAGGAGTGACTTTGGTGCTTTCCCAAAGACTACTATAGTTAGCTTCAAGATTTTTATATTTCTCCGTCAAGCATGAAAGGCTTGATTGAAGTTCACTATGAGTAGCCTTTAGGGAAGCTAGAGATTCATTTGCTAAAGTATAATTTTTTTGACATCCTCTTGTTGGAATCATTGGCCAAAGACAAGTCCGTGGTCAACTTTTCCACCCTAGCCTTCTCCTAGGCAAGAGATTTCTCTAGAGCAAGGTTTCTTTCCTTTTCAACGATAAGCAAGTCTTCTTGCTCATGGAGGATCTCTTTCTTTTCCTCTAGTTTGTCCAAAAGCTTTTTAATTTCCTTGTGGCCCTTTTTACCAAATTTCTTTATCATGTTATCCTCCATTTCCTTTTCCTCATCTATGTTCTCTATGTCACTACTAGGTGTGAATGAAGAGGAGATTGGAGAAGATGAGACAGTAGATTCTTGTACCTTGCTTCCCCTTGCCATGAGGCAAAAGTGAGAGTGGTATTCATCATCGGAGAGGTTGTTGAAGAGGCGTGGTGAAGATGATCCTTGTGCCATGGCAACGATTGCCATGCCTTGCTTCTTTGGTTCCTCATCTTCATCACTTGAGTCGGAGTCCGAGTTGGAGTCGGAATCCGATGATGAGTCGTCGGATCTATTGACGTTGGATGGTGTTCGGCTCGGGGCCTTGTCGATGAGGTCACCGACTTGAGCTGCCTTGAGCTCTCTTTCTTGAGCCTCTTTTGCGGCAATTTCTTCGGCGGTTGGGTTGCTTCCAATCCCCGACATCTTGATCCCTTAGCAGCTAAGCCTAAATCAAGGGATTAGACTCTGATACCAATTTAAAGGATCTTGTGATGCCTAGAGGGGGGTGAATAGGATCACTTTAAAAATCTGCAAAATCTTAGCAGCGGATCGAGAATCCGGATGACCCCAAGACGATCGACCGGATGACCCGGGGTCCGGGTCACCCTGGAACTTGTGCCGGATCAACCAGCATATAAAGGTGAAACACAAAAGCTTGCGAAAAAGATGAATTTGCAAATAGTAAATGAATCAAACTTAGCGTAATTGAAGTGGAAACAACCTGCAACAAAAGATATTACAAGTAACAACACACCAAAGTAGATCGATTCAGAAGTAATTTCTAGGGTTAGGGTGAAGATGATGAACACAAGCAAGCAAATGAGACAAGCCATTTGTTTATCGAAGTTCACCTCCACTAAGAAGGCTACGTCTTCGTTGAGGTTCCTACAAAGGGAGGGCTATCACGAAGATCCACTTGCCTCTCCAATTCACCACCAAGGCAAATTGGTGCTCACTAAGAAAACTCCACAAAGGAGGGGTAATACAAACGTTCCCGGGTGCTCCACACGGAGAGGGCACTCAACGGACGACGCCTAACCGTCTAGAAGCAAGATTCAAGAGTAATAAACACGAACCGATCAACCAAAGCCACAACAAGTGCTTCTTGAGAGGAGGAATTGAAGAGCTCTCACAAAGGGGCTAAATCCTACACCTCAAATGCTCCCACACTCAAACCCTAGGAGAAATCCTTGATTGGAGTGCTTGGGAATGAGTTTGGAGAGTGGAAATGAAGCTTTGGAGGTGGAGCAATGGAGTAGGAGGCGGAACCCTAAAGAGGAGGAAGAAGGGGTATTTATACCCACTTCCCCCGAGCTAGCCGTTGGGGGCTTCCTGCGGCCTGGCCGGGTCACCCGGCACGGGTGGCCGGGTCACCCGCCTCCCTCCAGTACCGTCCCGGGTGGCCCGGCCACTTGTGCCGGTTGACCCGGTAGGGCTGGAGGGGGAAGGTTTGAGTACTAAAGGGCTGATTTTGGTTTTTTAAAGATTTTTCTAGGTTCTTCACTCTTAGAAAAGATAAGAGAAGATCACAAGAAGCACTTGTAGCAAACTTTGACTAACCGACCGCATCCCTCTTTATAGTACGATGTTTCCTAAACTCCAATTCAAACCGAAAATTAAAATTAAATCGCCAATTGAGATTCAACACCATACGTAAGAAAATGAGGGCCTTCCTTTGAGAATTCACATTTATTTAACTTTAAAGCCTGCACACATCTCATTGAAAGCATTAACCCTCCCAAATTGCATTGTCATTATCACCAAAACAATTAGGAGCCTAGATGCACTTTCAGTCCACCAGACCTAGGCATCGACCATCCGATCGATCTGACCAACGAAGTCCTTGTACGCCTTCTTCGGCTGCTCCCCAGCCCAAACATGCTGCAAAGAACAAGAAAAGTTAAGTGAATCGAACTACAGAACTCATAACGCGAAGAATCACGTAAAGGGAGGTCATTACCTTCTGGAGACACCACAGAGAACCCATGGTGGTGAGGTGCGCTGGGTCGGTGTCGTCGGCCAGCAACTCGTACTCTGAGAGGTCGACCTTGGGCCGACCGATGTCGAAACGCTCGTGGATCCACATCTGCAGCAAGAGAGGGAACCCCAGGAGGATCGCCTCCCTACTCACCGGCCTCGTCACTACCGAACACATCCACCTATACGTAGCTACCAGAACAGCGCTGCCCCAGCTGATCTGGGGCATCTGCTCGCGGGGTGCGTCGGCGATCCTCTGAGTCCAGGGGATCATGCACCGCGACACGAAGTCTCCCGCTGACTCGCAGAACAACACCCACGCAAACATCAAGAGCAGGTAGACCTCCAAAAACCTGTCTGACGTCTAGTCGTCAGCATCATCCATCATGTACTCAGCCTGCACACACATAAAGGTCCATCGTCACATTCATTTAAAATGCATACAAACGTTGAAAATAAGAGTTAAAATCACGTACGCTGAATTGCTGGATCCAAGTCCAGGTGGGCCCGTGGGTGTTGACGAAGGGCACGTACGGCGTCGACGTGCGATTGTTCCGAGGAACGTTCGCGAACTGAGCAAGGAAGTCAGCGTGCCACGTCGCGAGGATGTCGATCGGCCCCATCGCCTGACCAGCACACGACAGTCCTCCCAACATCGCGGCGTCCTCCAGACTGATAGTCATCTCGCCAACGGGGAAGTGGAACGTGTGTGTCTCTGATCGCCACCGGTCCATGAACGTGGCGATCAGCGGGGCATCGTAGTTTAACCGTGTCAACCGCTCCGCCCGGGGAACCTCAGCTCGTAGCCTGTCCCCCTCGACCAACCGCGCAACAGGGAGAAGTCCTGCAACGTGTAGTCTTAAAAAATATTAATTTACTTAACGCAATTACTATTGTAAACAAATAGAAATAAATAATAAATATGAATTACGTACTTCGGAATCCACCGCTAGTGTATCGTCATCAACATGCGGGTTGTCCGGCAACGTATCGTGCCGAGCGGACCTCCGAGAACAGCCGACACGTACGAGCGGTGGTGCCGGTACACCGCCTCGTCGAACAACTCTGGCCGTACGAACTCCAGCGGTGTAGCCATAACTGCAAAGAAAACATAATTTAATCAATTTTTCCAATTATACTAATTATGTGAATTTAAATATTTTTCTACAAATTGTATAGCAATTTAACCTAACTATATCAATTATAACCATTTCCTATAAGTTTAAAACAAATTTAAACGAATTGTGTGAATTTAGATAATTTTCTGCACATTTTACATTAATTTAACCTAATTATATCAATTATAACCATTTCCTAGAAGTTTAAAACAATTTTAAACCAATTATGTGAATTTAAATAATTTTCTATGAATTTTATAGCAATTTAACCTAATTATGTGAATTATAACCATTTCCTAAAAGTGTAAAACAAATTTAAACGAATTATGTGAATTTCAAAAACTTTTTTCTGCAATTTTCATAGCAATTTAACCTAATTATGTCAATTACAACCATTTCCTAGAAGTTTAAAACAAATTTAAACGAATTATGTGAATTTAAATAATTTTCTATGAATTTTATAGCCATTTAACCTAATTATGGCAATTATAACCATTTCCTAGAAGTTTAAAACAAATTTAAATGAATTATGTGAATTTATATAATTTTCTATGAATTTTATATCAATTTAATCTAATTATTTTAATAATAACTATTTTCCACAAATTTAAAATGAATTAAAACAAATTATGTGAATTTAAACTATTCTCTATGAATTTTATATCAATTTAACTAACCTAAGTTAACTAAACTAAATTTCTAAACTAAATTTAACTAAACTAAGTTAACGAAAATAAATTTCTAAACTAAACTGAGTTAACTAAACTAACTAACTAATCTTATATAACTAAACTAACTAACTAAACTAAGTTAACTAAACTAACTACTAACTAAACTGGACTAAATTTAGAAACATAACTCAGTTAGAAGTGCTCTGAAGGGTTGAAAGCTGAAGGTTTGGAGGAGTGAGGGAGGAGTGGGGAGGGGCGGTGGTAGGGGTTTGGCCCCTTATATACGTTTGGCGTTGCCGCCGTGGCTCACGGCGCTAGGGCGCTACCGCCGTGGGGCACGACGCTTGGACTCGTGTCGCAGTGGGCCTCGACGCTAGGGTTCTTGTCGCCGTGCCCCACGGCGGCAGGAATCTGGCCCCACCGCAGTACAACCGACCGTTGGCGTCACCCTTAATGCTGTGCCCCACGGCGGCATGAACTCCTGCCGCCGTGGGGTACAGCGCCAGATGTAAATTTTTCAAAAAATTTGATTCGACCATTTATTTTTTGAAAATCAAGCCAAAATAAATATAAAAAAATCAAAATGAGCAAAATTACCTTGCATCCTACCATGGTGATGTTACCCCCCTTTTCTCCCTTGCTGGCATTCTATCGAACACTCGGTGGGCGGCGCCGTTGCCGTTGAAGCAGATGGTGGTGGGCGCCGTCGAGGTGAGGGCGGGAGGTAGAGGGTGACGGCGGGTGATGGCGGACGGGCTGAATGGCAGCGCGACGACGTCGGCATTGGCAGTTGAGGTGTGGAGCGGCGCGACACCGATGCCGTCACCGGGAGCGGAAGGTGAGGAGCTTCGGCGGGCGTTGTGGCCGCTCTTGCATCCTCTGCTCGGCAGCGCGCTCAACGGCGTCAGCTAGGCGGCGGGTGGAGGGGAGCAACCTCTGTGCCGCGGGTCCTCGAGTGTCTCCTCGCTGCCATGACGCGGGTGGCCATGCTACACAGGCGGCAGCGGGAGCGCCAGCAGCGCGGGCGGCGGTGGGGAGCCCTCAACCGCCCGATTTGGAAGTTGCGGCACTGCGGCGGAGGAGATGACCGGAGGAGAGGAAGGAGGAGGTCACCACACACGGCAAAGACATGCTCGTTGCGCCCTCGTCGTGATGCACCCAGACGGGCTCTCCAACTACGACCGACTTGGGCGTATCCCGAGAGCCATGAGAGAGAAGGTACATTGCACTGTGGCAGCTGTGACGCCCCAGGTTTTTAATTAACCCTAATTGTCGGTCAGCCTGTCGACCGGGGTCAAATAATGGTCAACCTGGGTCATCACCTTGCAAATCTCACCGACACTCACCCATTAGCATCTTAAATAAGTCAAATACACTTTCCATGGTCAAAACCCTAGCTAAGGGGGACAAACCCCTTTGATGTCCGTGAGTGATCCGGAAACTTTGGCCACGTTCTCCAAATTTTGCCTAAACACTTAAAAATCTACCAATACAAAAGTTGTGCAGAATCACCAGGGACACATTTCATCTTCAGAGTGGCATTGCTAGTTTTGAGTGGAAAAGGTGCTAAATTGCTAAGGAAGCTCAGAATCACTACTCACTCGAGGCATAAAAGTTTGCAAGTTGGCATTTGAATTTCTCCCTCAATTTGAATCTTAATTCACATTCAGCTTTAGCCATATTCTAGAGGGTAGACCCATCTACAACTTTCATATCTACCAGTTGTGAAGTTTACATGTAACTTTTTGAGTTTTGTGCAAGCAAACAGGGGCACATCGCTCGAACCGGGCCGAGAGCGCGCTCAGGCGCGACGTCGCGCGCGCGCGACGCCACGCGTCGCCGCCGTGCGCCGCCGTACCACGGCCGGTACTCGGAGTTTGGGCGTGAGCACGGTGTGCGTCGGCACCCGGGCCGCGTCTCGACCGGAGAGCTCGCGCGCCATGCGGCGTGCGCGCGCCGCCGCCGCGCGCGCGTCGATCCGCCCGCCGCGCCCGCACGCCGAGGCTCGCCGTCTCGCGCCTTAACGTGTCGGTCGCTTCGCCATGAAGCGAATATGCCACGGCGTGCGCATATCGGCTATAAAAACCCACCGTTGCGGCTCCCGCCCGAGCACACCGCGGTCCGCCGCCCGCCATTGTCGTTGCCGCCGTGAGCTCGCGTCTCCGCTAGCTTCCACCGCCGGCCAACCATTCCGACCTCTTCCCTAGACCCTAGCCAAGCTTCCATGGTCGGGCGTTGACCTCCACCACCTCGAGCCTCGCCGGAGTCCGCGTGACCGCGAGCGTGCCGCCGCGGTCTCGTCGCCACCGCTCGTCGGAGGACTCCCCGACCACACCACCGCCACCAATCGGCTAGGGGTGAGCTCAATCGTCCACCCGTGTCACTTGTTGCCCTGGTTCGGCCCCACCTCGCCGCCGCAAGGGTATGGATGTGAAGTCCAGGGACCCATTTGAAAATCAGGGACTCGATTGCAACGAAAGTTATCTTAGTTCCTTTACCAGTTAGTCCAGTGCATTAGAAAATCTCTAGAAAATCGTAGAAAATTCGGAAAATTTCAAACTTAATTTTGCTAGATTTCTGGTGAGGAGTGCTACAAATTTTGTTATACTCACCTAGTCCGTTTCTTGATATTTTTAGCATGAAAAATAGAAATGTGAAAACCTAGATCTGGAATATCTCAAAATCCTTAAGTCCTCTGTATCTAATTTTTGGATATGTTGTGTGTTATGTTATGGTTAGCTCCTGT
Organism: Cenchrus americanus; assembly: GCA_947561735.1. Lineage (NCBI taxonomy): Eukaryota > Viridiplantae > Streptophyta > Magnoliopsida > Poales > Poaceae > Cenchrus > Cenchrus americanus. The sequence continues at coordinate 250,076,259 of OX387239.1, read as the reverse complement.
AACAAAAATTGCACAAAGTTATGATGTAAATCTTTTTGTATGAATTATTTTCCATTTATGCATAATCTGTCTAAATGATTTTTGTAGCTAAAAATAATTATGTTCTTAAGCCCAACTTCTTCATGATGTCTTTTTATGACAAGTTACACATATGGTGAATTAATCACTATTGTTGGATGATCAGAAGTATTTATTCTTAATATATGCATGTTTTCCTTTGTAATTTAATAATGCAAGATCAGTAGTAGTTCTAGGTGTACTTGCTACCTTTCTAGGATGGTTTAGGACCAGAGAACATTTGTGAGGAAGTTTGGAGTATTTTGATGCTTATTTATTTTTGCATGCATTTAACTTGTTTTGCTAAGATAGCTTTTGTTATTTCCAAAATAATTATTTTTCTAGCTTTCCAAACATTGTAAGTGTGTTAAGTGGCTTAGTATAGATGATATGATGCTTAAGAAACCCTCCACTGAATTGTTAGTGTTTTATTGCTTAATAAAAGCTTGGAGGCCTTTTATAGATTAATGTTTGGATTAAATTAGGAAAATGCCTTTTTAATTATTTTACCCTTTTTGTGAAGTGTTGTCGAACTTAATTAAGAGCTAAGAATGCACCCTTGCTGTTTGAAGAATTAAATTGTAAATAATTATCTTTGTACACACCTTTACTAGTGAAAGGTGAAGTATTAAATCTTCACATGAAATAACAATTAAGAAAAGAGAGACATTAATTAAAGGGTGAAATTAAAAAAAATAAAACACATATCAATAATAACCTTCATAAAAAGGAAATTTAATAATTAATTATTTGTTAAGGTGAATATGGCCAACAAGAGTTGGATAAGATAAATAATCTATCACATCACCTGAACCCTGCATTGCATTTCGTGTAGATCTTCCTGACGGTGACTACTCGCTCGTCCCGAAAGCTGAGGAAGGAGAAGTGGAAGCTGCACTGCAGTACATGGAAGTACTTGACGACACCGAGGGTGCTCAGGATAACCTTGCTGACGAAGGCAAACCCCGGTGCATTTAACCCAGTATTTTAAAATTTTATTGCATCTATGGATGCTTGTGCATTTAAGTTCAGGAGTTGTATGGAACCTTAGATGCATGATCCCTAGGTATCTGTGTCCTACTAGTATGATAGGTCGATAGCTGCTAAGCTATAGGACCGTTACAAGTCGGGTGATGATGTCACTCGCGAGAATAGGTTCCTAGATAGGAATCATAAGATCTCCTTAAATTGATTGCTCATGTGGTAAGAGCATGGGATTTGGGCTCCGGTTCAATGGCTATCGTGGGTTAAGTGTTTGAACGTACTAAGCACTTGCCGGGAATGGGACCGGTAAGCCTAGTACCTTAATGAGACGATTAGGGATTTAACTGTCACTACTCTTGGAATGCGTCTCACGGCTAGCTACCGGTGGTGCACGTGTGAGTCTGGTTGCCTCGCTGGGTAGTCCAGATAGCCGGCACCAAAGACTGTGGCCTTTTATCCCGACCTGAGGATTTTTGGGAACCGTTTGGTGGTTGTCCTCGCGGGGGCATCCCACCGTGTGTTTAGGTCTACCTTGCAAGGTTTTGAATCAATCGATTGTCGTCCTCTCACCGTTATCTGAGACTACTTACTCCACTAGCCATGAGATCCCTAATGATGGAAGTTGATGAATTTTATGCTTGATTAATTGTATGGTACGACCTTGTCTGTACTAGATGGCTAATTTAGAAAAGAATAATCCCACTAGAACTTGTGCTAAAATCTTGAAAGTAAGGACATACTCTTTGTTACTTTTCAGCAAAAGAAACTCAGTGGCCAGAAGCCTTTCATGTCTAGAGTTGGTGAAGTAGTTATCACCGACGGGTAAGTTTTGCTGAGTATTAGTATACTCAGCCTTGCTATAATCTGTTGATCCAGGTAATGCTTTTGGTGATGTGTGGCCCGGAGAGATCTCGCCCGGCTGGGAGCTGGAGTGGGTGGAGGATGACGAATGAAGGCATCATGGCTAGCCTCCCGTGGTGTTCTTGCTTTCCGCTTAGTTTAATTCCGCTGTTTCGAAAACTCTGAACTACGTTGTTATGTCAAAAACTTCGGTTTGTAATAATTAAACCCTTCAGGGGTGAATTTCTGTTGCTAATTATGTTGTATCTCTGGACTCGCCTTCGTGTGAGTTTTAATGCATATATGTCGATCCTTGTTGCTATATAAGTGATTTACTGGGCGTTAACCCGGCAACTAACGACAGGATGATACTTTATTACTGCTTAATGACCAAAGTGGATTGGTTTAGGCGGTAGTACGGTTTTTTTTCTGGGCGGGTTGTCACAGCAGCTCGGCTCTCTGGTGGGCCTTAGCTCGCAAACAAGCGGACTTGCAGGTGGAGGGCGCAGCCGGGCCGTCGGGTCAGGTGCGCAAACACGCCCTAACCTTCTCGGTTGGGTCTTGCGAGCCCGAGCATCAACGGGCCAGCGGGGCGGCCCGGAATCCTATACATCAGATTTTTTCATCATTTTCCAAATATAAATGGCAGAATGACAAATTTTCAAAGTGTACCACCACTGTCGTCTGCAAAGGCGGTTGGCTCCAACAGATGTTGCCAACCGTTGTAGCAAACGATGTTTGATCCACCCGCATTGCCATTGACAACAGTAGTTGGAACCTACCGCCGGGCCAAACGGCGGTAGGAGGGGGCGCCAATAAAATGACGATTGCCCCCCTCCCTACTGCCACCGCGCCCCTCTCTCCTCCCTTGTCACTTGTTGCGTTGCTCTGGTGCATTTGCGCTTCGAGACATGTATTATTCTGCAATACTTACTTTTTGTTACTTTATAAATTCTAAGAAATATTGTAGAGATTCTAGAATTTGTGTAGAAATATTTGAAAATAGTTATAATATTGGAAAATAGTTAAAAAATCTAGAAATTAGTTCAGAAATACTGAAAATACTTTAGAAATACTAGAAGCTAGCTTATAAATTGTAGAAATTAGTTTATAAATATTTGAAAATAGATTATAAATCCTAGAAAATAGTTTAAAAATTGTAGAAAATAGTTTAAATTCTAAAGTTTCTGTTGAGAGTTTCTGAAAAATGGTTTGGAAATACAAGTTATTATGTACAAATTCTAGAAAATAGTTTAGAAATACAAGAAAATAGTTTAGAATTTCCCAAAAATAGTTTAGAAATTGTATAAATTAGTTTAGAAATTCTAGTTTCTGTTTAGAAATTCTGAAAATAGGTTAGAAATACTAGTTATTCTTTACGAAAATAGTTTAGAATTTTAGTTTTTCTTTACAAGTTCTGGAAAATAGTTAAGGAATAATATATTTTAGAAATTCTGAAAATAGTTTAGAAATACAAGTTTTTATTCAGAAATTCTAAAAATAGGTTAGAAATACTAGTTTTTCTTTAGAAATTCAAGAAAATAGTTTAGAAGGGGCACGACCTAGGGCTGCTGGAATTCGGAGGTGCTTGGAGCTACGTAGTTAGGATGGGCACTACTTGTCGGGACCCAACTAACGCAGGAGCAATAGGTAGCGGCGGGGTTGGATGCGGCGACGACGGCGTCAGCGAACGGATCAGGGGGTTGGTAGTGGGGTTGGTGCCGGAGGAGTCATTTGGAGCGGAGGCGTGCCAATTGGATCGGAAGCAGGCTTAGTGATACCACCGCCGCTCGATCCGAACGTCACACAACGTCGCCAAGCACCACCGGTCCCCCGCACGTACCCCAGCCTCCACACGAGGGCAACAAAGGGAGGCAGGATGGTGGCTAGGGAACCGCTGCGACCATTGAAGCGCGGTCGTATTTAGTTATGATTGTTGAAAACTATTTTATTAGTGTATAAACTACTTAGGTTCTATCTGAATTCGTATTTGTATTAGTCAATGTAGCCCAACTACGAAGTCGTAGCCCAGCTTAAGGCCCAAGCCAACGGAACCCTCTGTACAATAGGAATCCTATATATCTTCCGGAAGATAGTTTGCATGTAAACTATAACCCAACAGCAGCCCACAAAGGCCCGTTTAACAACGAAACCCTATCTTCTTCCTCCTCCTCTCCCCTTCCTCTGCACGCTGCCGCCAGCCAGTGCAAGCTCCGCACCGCAGGCCGCTGCTGCCCTCCCCTCCCCCTGCTTGCTCCGCGAGCTCGCGCCGCCGCGACTAGCCCCAACACCACCTCCTTCGAGGCCGCACGCCCATCTTCTGCCCGTCGGCCGCCGTCGGCCTGTGTGGACTCTGTGCCGCCTTGGTCGGTCAGCCGTGGAGCCGAGCGTAGGCAGCCCCGACCCCGTTGCCGTTGCGCGCCGCCGCAGCCACGGTGGCGCAGCTAGCCCGCGGTCGGCCTGCCGCACTGGGCGGCCAGCCAGCTGTCGCGTCGCCGCTCGCTGTTGCCGAGAAGAATGGCGATGCTTTCAATTTTCAACATTTTCCAAAAATCTTGCATCATTTCTAAAAATGTTAGAAAAAATAGTCGAGCAAACTAACATTTCTAAAAATGTTGGAAAAGCTCAAAAAAAGATGGAGAAAAATATTGTCCAACATTTTAAAAATAGTTGACGAAACCAACATTTCTTAAAAATGTTGGAAGAAGAAAAAAAAGGTGGACAAAAATGTTGTCCAGCATTTCTAAAAAAATGTTGTAACATTTTGCAATATGTTGACAAAAATAGTTAATGAAATCAACATTTGTTGGAACATTTCTGAAAAATGTTGTAAGAAGCCTCTAGAAAAATGTTGGTCCGAAAAATGTTAAAACATTTTTGTAAAATATTGACAAAAAATTATTATAAATATTGAAGAAAAAATGTTGTAACATTTTTAATTTAATAGTTATGAATTGAGCTGGTGTGAAAATAAAAAAACATCATTTAGATGGGTTTTGGTGGGGCGGAAGTTCATAGCCTTATCCATCTCCCGGAAGGCACGTAGGAGCCCCCTTTGTACAAGGCTCGGTGAGCAACACGAGATGTTAGACACAAATTCGGAAATAGATCGGGTTCACTCCCACTTCCTCCGGCGATCCTACATGGAGGAGCGATTCCGGCAAGCCGGTTGCCCGTCAGCTCGCGGCAACGCCGTGCACTCGTGCTCACGTAAACACTCGCGGCAACGTTGGTGGCCTGGCCTCAGATCATTACACTGCCCGTTCCCTTGTAAACACTGCCATTATCCTTGCCAAGTCATCAAAACAGCATACTGAGACATAACTGCATGCTCATTTATAAGGTAGATTTGTTTTGAGAAAGAGGAATACTGCAAAAGAACATGATAAAAACAGTCATCAGAAGACGACCTTCTGATAGAGAGGTGAGAACTGCAGAACTCGCCGTCTTGCCGCGCGATTCGATCTTCCCCTGCCCCCCCCCCCCCCCCACCCCCACCCCACCCCCACCCTGTGAAGAAATCCATTTGGTGACGACTGGAAAATTTATCGAACCCGACCTGAGAACGCGAAATGGAGGAATCCGATTGTTTTGTGTCCCGAGTTTTATTTACACGATGCACCAGCGATCCGATCCTCCCAAAAGTTGCTGCACCTTCTACCCGGCCAGCTTATTGCGTTGCTACTACATATAATAAAGGCATCACGTCGTCTCTCTGGATCATCATCCAAGCAGCCATCACATCCAGCTCCGACCGATCACTCCTTGATCTGCATGTTCTTCTCCCTCATTTGAAATCAAGGTCACACATCCCGAATTCTCAGGAAGACAACGACGACTGAACTTTGTGCCCAAAGGTGCCAACTATATGACGGTCCCGTCCTTGATGGTTGCGTTCTTCAGGATCACCACGATCCCGGACCTGATGTAGTATCCTTCCTCCGGTCGGTCAGCTTCTTGGACACCCTGCAATAGCATCGTAGGCGACCAGCAGTGTTACACTCTTGTATTGGTACTAGTACAAAACTTGAAACTCTGAATTTTCCAAATGTTTACAGCTCTCCGATTCGCTCACCTCACTGTTTGTGATGGAAACGTTCCTTCCAACCCTCGCATTCATGTCGATGATGCAGTTGCTGCAAAGGACAGGCAAAAGGGTTTAGATCATCAGGCTACAAAAGCAGAATACTTCTAGGTTTCTTCCATCAGTTGTAACAGCACATGGTGTTTCAAGACGAGCACCTACCTTATCTTTGTGTTCTCCCCTACGCCAATGGGGACCTTGCCCTCTGACAGCAGCCTCGAAATCTCATCTTCGGTCTCGTACAAATCCGCACCCATCATCATGGTATTCTGCAAGTATAGTTTTCGTTAGTCTCAGCTGTTCAGCACGAGACTGTACATTCATTGTGCAAGCAAATTCAGCCATTGGTGCACACGCCTAACCTTGAGCTCGCATCCAGAGTTTAGGCGCGAACGAACACCGACAATAGAATGCTCAATGGTACATTCACGCAAGAAGCAGCCATGAGAAATGATTGCGTCTTTAATCTGCGCATGGATCCAAAGCTCAGATGTGCACAGCATTAATCTGCATATTCAGTTACAGGTATCATTGTTGCATAGGACACGTACCTTGCTCTTATCCGACTTCGTTGGTGGCAAGTACCGAGGCGAAGTGAAGAAGGGTGTTTTCGGATCGTAGAACTCAAACTTGGGAGGCTGCAGTGGAGTAAATTAGAGAGATCATTGATCAAAACTATATTAAGAGTCTGGATTAAAACTATTTGCATGTACAGTTAGCATATTAAAACTTGGAAACAGCAAAAAAATACCTGCTCGCAGAGGGCCATGTTTGCGTCGAAGAATGATCTGAGTGTTCCAATGTCCTCCCAGTAGTCAGTGAAGACATATGCCTGACAATCAGAATCAGGTGAACTGTCTGTGATACTGCTAGGCCGATAAAAATTGAACTAGTGACAGATGGAAACTGCACCATGATTTATCAAACAATGAAATTTAATCATAAAGGAAAGTATTTACCTGCACGTTGTGCTCATGTAAAGCTTTGGGTAGAATTTCAGAACCAAAGTCATGCAGTTGAGAATACCTCGACCTAAGAATGCTACAATTAGAAGACAGACAAGAGACAACTACAGGAGAACTGTATTACCACAAAGGCAGAGTTCTTACTTTAGAAGGTTTAGAAGAACATCTTTTTTGAAAACGTAAACTCCCATTGAAGCAATATAAGGGTATTTACTTGGGTCGTCGATGGCGAAATTGAGAAAGCTGGTATCCACTTTCTGCAGTGAGCAAGATCTTACACTTCAGATAGAGCTATTTTTGCAAGATAAGTTGCTCTTGGGGTTCCAGTATATAACTATATATTGAGTCCCTGAGGTAAGGTGCTAACCATTTCTTCCAAGTCAGCACCCTTTGGTTTCTCAGAGAATTGAATCACGCGTCCTGAATTGTCGAACTTAACTAGTCCATAGTCGGAAGCTCGGCTTCCAAAACAAAGAAAATGAAATCAGCATGTGCAACAAATTCTGATGAGAAGGAAGAAGTGCTGATAAAATTAGAAACCTGATGTAGAACAATGTCATACCTCTCTCCAACAGGAGCACACGATAAAGTAATGTCTGCATTGTCATCTACATGTTTCTGCAAATGGCGGATGCTATAGGGGTAAGATATTTAAAATAAGAACATAATCCTACCATAGAATATAAGAAAAATTACTAACCTGCACAAGCTCCATGTAATCCATACGATAGAGCTGATCTCCTGACAGAATCAAAATGTGTTCTATAGCTTTATGCTTGTAATAATCCTGAAGAAGTACACGTCACACAAGATGCGTTGGTACAGGAATCCAAATAAGTACAGGCAACAAGTACCACTGCTGCTAGACATATTTATTACCTCAAGTACCCAGATAAATTTTCTAACAGCATCTGCTGTGCCCTGGAACCAACCAGCAGACTCCCCAGGCATTTGCGTTGCAGCCAGCACCTATTTGATGGAAAAATATCAGTAAATGTATCTGTTGCACTCAGATAAAGAAATTTAACCATAAAATGGGAATCATCAGAAGATGTGCAAGCTCTTGATTAAACCATAAAAGATTTTAGGTGACTTACCTCAACAGATCCATCAGTGAAGTTGATTCCCCCACCAAGGTATGTGCGGTGAATGTGACGGTTAAGAGAAGCTGAGTTGAACTGAGTCATAACGAATATCTTGTTTATGCCACTGTTGAAACAGTTGCTCATGGGGATATCGATAAGCCTGTAACATCCTCCAATAGGAACCTAAGTAATGCAACAAAGGGAAAGAAACAAGATTCAGACCACTGATTGATTTAAAGATAATTGAAATGACTATATATAGATGCTTAGTCATTGATGGCCTTGAGTTTGACATCATGTTGGTTAAAGTGGTGGATGGCATCGTGGAGGTCAGGCTATAAAAGCTATTGGGCCCCTGCCACTAATAATTTAAACATGACACAGCAACATCACGACTGAATGAGCTATACTTAAACTGGCCCAATCCAAATTACCATGTGCAGAAGAAAACTCAAAACAAATGTCTATTTAACAAACTTATAGGTAGGAAATCAAACTGAATATTTTCCCACAAAGCAACATTTTTGTTGTTCCTGTCTGCAGATGTATCAACATGAAACTAAATAAAGCTGAAAGTTATACTGTCTTCTACTTATAAACCTAAAGATGGTTAGTTAAATTGGCAGTATGCATATTAAAGAGAACTTTAATTTATGTCTACAGTTGAGATGCATCAAGTTGGAGCTAAATAAATGTATCATGCATCATCTTACAGCGGGAGTGGCCCTTGTGCTTGTGAGAGGGAAAAGCTGAGTCCCGGTACCACCACCCAGTATGACAGCGGCAACTTCATTTGGGTCAGCATAATTCCTTCGGAAGGACGTTCTGACAACCTGCAAGTTTTTGCATAGAGTTTAAGATGCTAGCAACTAATATCATCAAATAACAAATGACGGTGATGAAACACCAACAAGGGCATCGATGGGATGAAACTTACAAGAGTGTCTGGACCAGCATCTGAAGTGAGCACACATTGAGCGCCATTTGCGGTACCCTTAGCACCAAAACACATCCTCCTTGATGCCCTGTTCTGCCTGATACTGCTGCAATCCCCAATCCTCATCCTTTCACTCCCAGAACCTTCACCACCTCTCCTCACTGGGCTCACACATGCTTTACCTTCCAGGGGAAACACACTGCTGAACTGCATAGTTGAAGCACACCTGCAAGATCACAACCATTAACACCCAAGCAGTCCTGGAAATTTGCTCACCGTGTACAATAAAAACACAAGGTCAGAACTCAGAACTGGATCGGGACAAGATAAACAAATGACTCTCTTGCCTAGTTCCTGATAATCTCCCACATGAAGAAGAAAAGAAACCACACTTTTTTTTAACAGTTCCTCGTGTCCTAAGAAGGGAGGATCATCAACGTAGTCACGGAATAAAGCACATGATAAAGGGCAGTTGTGCAGTGATGCCTACACATCGAAGATTTTGAAAGCGAAGGATGAAAGTACACATCATCAGCCGAGAAAGCCATAGAAAAGACTTTCTGCCTTCTTTTCAGGGCATAGGCATGTGAATCACAAGATCTCAGGCCCAGTTGGCCTGGAATCCTGTCTTCATCCTCTGAACTCAAATCCTAGCAAAGTATAGAATAAGAGAACTCTGCAAATGAAAATGATACAGCGGCCATTGAAAGTTATCAATTACTCCACAAGCAAGTGATGAAAAGTAACAACGACGAAATCCCAAGGTTGAATAGTCACAGTCCCAAAATAGCAAACCAGTCACCTAAAACAAGTGCAGCCGCACCTGAGGATATGCGGAAATTCACACCAAAAGGGAGGATTGCAAAGTTTCAGAACCTAGCGAAAACGGCAAATGGGGACCGACCCCTCGACGCAAGAAAAGCCCATACTTTGCCGAATTCTTTAAGGGCAACAATGATGAAACGGAGCTGCCCACAAGTCAAATGCAAGTATAAAAAGAGCTACACAGGATCCAAGAACAAAACGGAGGATCCCTTTTTGTTGGAAGACGAAAAGAAATGGCGCAAGAACAAGTCGTAGCTAACAGATCAGTCCTCCTCCCTCTCGGAGGGCGGCTGGACCGTTCCTCACTGGTACGGCCACACTCCCCCGCCAGCAGGTAACACCACATCGCCGGTGGCTGCACCGGTATCCCCCGGAATCCCACCGCCCAGCTGATCCACCGTCCTCCCGCCTCCAGCGCGAAACTTCTCTACAGCGAACACCACGGACAGTGCACAATCCAGTGAACAGTGAAAATGAACCGCACACCCGCAGCGTCCACTGAGTCGGCATCACAGAATCAAACGCATTCGAGAACAATGGACAGCCGAACGCTGCCCCCCCTCCCACCAAGAGCATCGGCGCGCAGCCCAAATGCACAGCAATCCACAACACCTCAACGCGAGAGACAGAGACCAGGAAGGGGAGGGGGGCGAAGGGAGGGGAGGTTACCTAAGGAAACGGATCGGCGAACGGATGAGCAGAGCCGACGGCGGATCGATTACACTCTCGGAAGAAGAATGAGGGGTGCGGCCTTTGGGGGGAGGCTGATGTGGGTGGCCGCGACGGTGCGAGACGGTGGTGATGTGGAGCGGGGCGGTGGCTTATAAAGCGGGTCGGGCGTTGGAGTGAGGAGGAAGACGAGGCAATGGACGGACGAACGGTGGAGCAGCGAGCCGTGGAGTTGGCCGCGGCCTCGCTTGGCGCTACGCGTGCCCCCCTTCCCCTGCGCGCCCCATGTGAAGGAGGAGGGAGGAGCCCGGCCCCGGCTCACGGTAACGCCACCCAGACAGAGCACGGTTCCAAGGCCCCTGGCCCTTCGCTTTCACGGTTGGTTTTGGCCTTCCCCACAGCACAGCTTGCCATCCGGTGTGACACGCCGGGTCACGGCGCCGCGGTGGCTTCTCCACCGTCCGATGGATCGAGTGTCCGCTTCTGCGTTTTTCCAGCTGAAAAATGTCCAGGTGCTCGCCGAGAGCTGAGAATGTCGAGGTTTCTGAATCGTTCGTTCACGGAAAGGCTCCAAGATCCCTTTGAAGATCGATGCTACCTTGTGATAGTTTGTTCTCGGACATGTGAGGGGGCGCTTTCCCATCTTCTTCACCCGAAATGAAGTGACTGAGGTTTCGTCACCGATTTTTTGCATATACCGGCTTCATTTTTTGGTGATCGTCTGGTACGATACCAAGATTCTTGAGAGGCTTTTATTAACAAATTCTTCTAAACACAGTTTGGAATCCAAAGTTAATTTTTTACAAGTTAACCTATTATAATTGGTATTATGAAATAATATGTATGAAGAGACAAGTTTCCCTTGTCTTGGATTGTAGATTTGAATTTGGTACCACTAGACGGAAAGAAAATCAGCATACGTCTCAGATTTCCTTTTATCTCCCTATATAATTTCTATGTTTGCAACGATACAATGTGTTGTTCTAGAATGTGCATAAGTGTCAGAAAGAAGCGATGCTTGGATATCTTTTTCCATCCAAACCTCGGAAATAAGCTAGAGTAGACTAGGATACTGCAGCTCGTCTCAACATAAAGTGTCGACTGTGACTTGTTACTTGAAGCATCGGATTTGATTTAGCACACTCCGGGTGCTCTTAGCATGCTTGCCCCCAAATTAGCTTTGTTTTCTTTTCCTTCTTCTTCTGAATTCCTATTGCCTACTAGTAGTAGTGATAATTGAGGCGGTACACTGAGATCGTGTCCACTTTCTCGCGTGGCAGTAACCGGACTGAACGAGTGAGCGTAGCACAGCGCAGTAGAGTGAGTGGGACACATCAGCGGGGGAACTGACGGTCGAAATCGCGCGCAGGCGCGAGCACGGTGGCGAGGCCGGGGGCCCGTGGGCCTGCCTGTCGAGCGCCGAGGAGGATCTTTTCATCTTTTTGGTTCTTGCCACGCGCGGGCCCTCGTGGCGGCCGTGGAGTCGCGGGGGCGACCGACCCTACCACGCTTGTCTGGACGTGGCGCGGTGGGCCCAGCGACGCCGACCTGCCGCAGGATCACTCGTCAGAGCCTGGCAGTCTGCCCATTATAATTGGTTTTCAATAAGCATGAATTATATGATTTGAAAAAACTTTTAGACCGGACATGTATATTTAACCAGGTGTTACCGCGAGAATTTCGGTAAAATGGGAAAGTAGAAACACCAGAACGATTACATCGCGATATTCTTCTGTAAACAATATTATATATGAAAGTATGTTAATTTGGTTGAGAGAGAATCATTTTTAAATGATTGATCCTACATGTAATCCAACCGTGATAATTGTGCATGCTACTTCGCAAATACAACATGTTTTAGCGCGAGAAAATCGACGAAGACATAAATAATATAAGGTTTGGTGAATCTTGGCATGTCTTGGTGGATGTTGACGTAGACACTACGATGGATAGTGACGTAGCGTGTACGTAGTGGATTATGACGTGGTGTGTTGGGAGGCGGGAGCAATCGTTATTGGGTACTAATTATATAGTTTATATATAGATAGGACTTGATATGTCTCAAACAATATCATCTTACATATTTCTAATTATATTATTACATTACATATACTACTCATGTAGGATACAACAATTCAAGATTGTAACCGTATGTATTAATTTCAACTGACGAGTTCTTCCATACGAGTTTTATATAATATAATATAATATAATATAATATAATATAATATAATATAATATAATATAATATAATATAATATGTACAGTAAAAGCGAGAAGACCTTTGTTTGATTTTTTTACGGATGTAGGGTGTAAAATTGCACGTGTCAAAAGCTTGACTCATCGTTTGAGTCATGGATCCATGATATAAGCGGCAAATCAGCTCCTTTTGACTCATCTCGAGCAGCATCATGCCGTGGCACTAGTTACGTGCAAAGGGCAGAATTGAAACTGGACTTTAGAAAGCACACGGGTCATGGATGGCTGCAGAGACGGAATTATAGATCATGATAGATGGGATTTGGCACCAATTTAAACTCTCCAAATGCATCATTAGAGAGGACATCGCATGCTCTCATGGCACTCAAAGCGGTATAGAGTATGAGAGTACAAGGGCGGTGTCGAGCGGTCGAGAGCCGGTTTTCTTTTCTTCGTTCGAGAAGGTACGTGATGACAAAACCAGTCTAGCCATCGATCGCCCTCCTCCGCGCACCGTGACTCACGCAAAGACCCAAAGTCGCGGCGGGCCGGGCGCGCACAGCGGCACAGCGTTGTGCGCCTTGACAAGGGAGAGTTCGCGACTCGGTACGTGGCCGTACGGGTCCTGGACCTGCTTGCTGTTCTCGCACCGGCACCGTGCCACACCATGGCCTGCCCTGCCCGCCGCTCCGTTCCCATCCAACCATGGAGCACCATCCCACTCCCGAATGGAGTAGAGGCGTAGAGCGGAGCCGAGAGCACAGCGGCCGCACAAGGACATTCTACCCGAAGGCGGCCGGGCGCGCGTCGCCTTCGCGGTGTCTCGTCCCGATCAAGCTAACCAGCAGGTCGGCTTCTTCCCCATCTCGCTCTCACCTGCGCTGCTTGGGGGGAAGCGGGGGGCGGGCGAGCGGCAGGCAGTGTGGGTGTGCGGGCTGAGCGACGTCGCCGTCTGCATCGTCGCCCCCCGCGGAGCAGAGAATTCCTTCGCGCCCAACTGTTGGACGCGTCCCGGCGGACAAAAGCGCCCCGCCGATCAGGGAGGGGGGCCGGGCCGGGACGAGGCGTGTGATCTCTGATGTTGGCGCGCGAGAAGCTGCGAGAGCCACACATGTTGAGTGGCGGCCTGCGCCCACGTGGTGTGGGCTCGGCGGCCATCCGTCAGGCGCCGCGGGCCTGCGAGGACACACAGTCACAGACGAGTCACAGCTCGCGCTGTTTACCCTGGCTACCACCTGTCCACCTCGGCACCTCCCAGATCGCGGCGGGCTGCTTGCACGCAGGGTGGCTACTGCTCGAGAGTCGAGACCAACCACGAGTTCAATTCAAGGGCAGAGCGCAGCACGCCCGAGGCTTATCTCATGTGCGGCATGGCCACTCCACTACAGTACAGCAGTGAGCCGTGTTCGATTTCATCTTCTCTTTACCGGTTACCAGTTCCTTCTTTGCTGTTAATCTCTCCGTGATACTAGTCACGTACGAACGGGAATGTATACGTATGCTTCAGCGAATCTCTCCATATGGCATCGGACTCGGAGCAACTGTGCACATGCCCTGCAGGCGCAACGCCAGAGTATAGCTGAGGGATCGAAGTGATCAGATTGGCCGCTTGCACGCACGGACTCGCCGCCGTCGGCCGTGTCACAAGGGGAGTCGGAAAACAACAGCAGCTCGAGTCATCAGTTCATCATCACTCATCAGGCATGGCCTTGTGCCGGAATCCTTGGCCTGCGTGCACGCAGGGCCTAGTCGAAGGCGACAGATCGCCGAGAATGACGACCGCAATTTCGCTCCTCCTCCAACATACTGGTCGGAGCCCATTGCCCATATTGGTGGATCGAATGCTCTCTGATCAGTTCTGAAGCTTTTCATGCGTCCAGCGTGAACGACCAGCGCACCGACACCGTTCAGTCGCTGAGAGGTGATTTGGTCTCGGGCGGCTGCATCAGAGATCTCCGCTAGAGCTACCCTGTCCGTAGATCGTTTCGTGCTGCTTCCTAAACCTGAAAGTGTCGGTCTCTGTATATCTGTTTCAGTTCGAAGCTACTGCCGAAGACATGACGGTTCAGTTGATTCATAATTTCTTGTCTCAAACCAATATGCCGTTGTTGTCGCTCAAACCACGACGATCTGACCCGATCCGAGCACAGCACAGCCCGCATAAGGATGGGTCGGGCCGACACGACCTAGTATGAATGTATGTATGATAGGCCAGGCTTGGGCCGCTGCAGCGACACACAGTTGGCACGGACACATTTTGTTTAAATGGATTATACGATTTGGCCCAATATCTTTTCTCACACATCAAAAATAGTTATGTTTGTGATTTTCTAAATATATTATGATTATGATAGGCCAGGCCTGAGCCGCTGCAGCGACCCAAGAGTTAGCACGGGCACAATCCGTTTAAGTAGATTACATGATTTGTCCTGCTATATCTTTTCTCACACATCAAAAATAGTTATGTTTGCGATTGTCTACACATATTACTCCCTCCATACTCATAAAACATGTCGTTTTGGACATGATTTCAGTCAAACATTAGGAATATAAACCATGAATAACTTTTAATTTGTTGAGTTTGAAAATGTGAAAACTACATGAATAGATTTGTCTTCCAAAATACTTTCATAAAAGTATAGTTATGTTAGTTTTTAACAAATACTTTTATAAAAAATAAGAAGTCAAAGTTATGTATTGGAGACTGTGTCGCTGTCCTAAACAACATGTTTTATGAGGATGGAGAGAGTATACCTATATGTCAATATATGGCAGCACATATGTGTATCATTATATATATGCTAAAACATATTATATCATTATATGTATCATCAAATCATTATCTAACGATGTGGAAATATTATACACATTTATGCATCAATTCAATTTTAGATTTTTTTGTCTAGTGGGTTAATGGGCGCGGCCCCACCCACCTAGCATGCGGGATGTTGGGTCGGCACAGCCCGCATAAGCCATCCTCAGGCCGGGCTTGGGCCTATAAGATGGCACGATGGGTGGCCTGGCCTAGTCAGCCCGCCAACATGACTGGGCAAATACAGACCGGGCCTAAACAGGCCGGATCAGGATGGGCTCGGGTTGGGTTGCCTGTTTGCCCATGTATACTGCAAGAGTTTGCCAAAATTTAGTTGGCAAAACTTGTGCTTTGCCAACTTCTAAAAAGGTATGTCAAGTAAAAATGAGCTAATCTCCAGTAGTTTGGCATAATTCACTTCCCAAACTCACATCTAACTTATATTAGGAACTTGAGAGAAAATAAGTTTATCCCCTTTCACCTCTTGAAAACTTACATCAGGAACCCTTCTCTGTTATTTATTTATTTTTCACCCTACCACCTGTCTGGAAACCACGATGTCAAGCACGCACCGCGCGCGTATATTGGCGCGTTGGAGGCTGTTTTTTCTCAAGTTGCCAAAAATTATAAAGTTTCTAGGCAAATTGTTAGACGAGTATTTTTAATGTTTTGGCCAAAAATCAAAGATGAAAAGTTGATTCGGCAATTTGCTGAAGATACTCTAATCTTTAGTTGTATATTTTTTCTTTTACTTTCTCTGTGCAAATAATTCATTTTGATTTTCTAAATGCTACTGTTGGGTATTTTAGCGACACACGAATAAATCCGCAAGTGCACGGATGCCGTTGTAGCTTTCACCCCAGAGTATTCCAAGGGTATCGAATCCAAGGGAACGTGTGTATACTGACTTCGTATAGTTGGTCCAAGGACACACCTAGATAAGAGGTAAGGATAGAGAGAGGATTCCTATGGAGAGCTCTACAGATGAGGTTAAAGTTCGATCTCTCAAAAACTTGCTTCGGGCACTGGCTAACCCCTGACCTGTCTGGAGACTCCAGCCTACGGATCTAAGACGAACCTCAACCTGCACTATATCCGAACGTGGAGGATTTCAAAGGATCAACAGTGCTGCCACCACCTGCGATCTACCTCTACCAATCCTTGGGATATATGGCAAACGAAGGATAACCCTTAGCCTAGACACCACGTCTACGCTACTGATTACTACCGTAGCCTGACTATGCTATCCCACGGTGCGTAGCAACCTACGACACTCTATATTAAATATAGAGCGACGAACCCGCAAGGAGGAGAACTGATCTCACTCAACTATAGGTATTACTAGCTTATGCTAACGACATATGAGAGAGCATTCGGTCCCGTACTATGTTTCCAACATATACGAACGACTTGCAGTAGACGAACGTATAAACCCAAGATCTACGCACTAGCTGAGGAGAAAGGCAACTCATGCAACATAACTTAAACTATTAGAAAGGAATCAAGAACACACTTTATTCTAATCAGAGCATGCAAGCATCTCCACTTTATTCTAAATGACGAACATGCATACAAACGGATATGAGCACTTATGATCCTATGCTACAAGATCGAATGGTTGTGTTCGAAGAACACAAGCCTCTAAATCAAGAACGCATGAAGAACACAAGAACATATCATAAAAGTATGAACACACTTTAGTATAAATAGAAAATAAAAAGATAGTCACTTTAGTCTAATTGAAGAACAAGCATCCCTACAAATACAACTCTCTCTCTCTCTCACTCTCCCCACTCTCTAATCTACCAAGGAGAAGCCTCTCCTTTGAAGGGAAGCACTCATCCTTGGGTGAAGTGGTGAAGTGTGTCTCATTCTCTACCCCTCCCCTCATATTTATAGGCCAAGAGGAGCTCCCTAGGCTGCCTTGGGTGCCACCGAAGGACCAATGAGGTGGCGACACATGGTGCACAGGAGTGGGGGCCAAGGAATCTTCCATGAGAAGGAGCTGCACGCTTCCAGGTGGATATTCGGGCATACACCTGGCACCGCATTTGGCTCGTCACGATAAGACGACACGTGGAAGGGTGGCGCGATAGGCCTTAAAGTGGGTTCAGCCGACCTAGGGGATCGGACGATCCCGGGGTGGCCGCGATCACGCCAGTTTTCGTCCAGGTGACTGCCAGGTGGGTCCCAAGGTGTGTATGGGGGTGTTTGCGTTGTTTCTAGCTCGTTATCTCATGGTTGTGGGCCCTTGGATCTGCGTGCTTGCTCTTGATTGGTCGAGAGCGTACTTCTTTGAATCAGTGAGGTGTCATGGCCACGTGGGCGCCTGTGTGGCAGCATGTCGCCACGTGGCCTGGTGTGGGTAAGGAATCGGATGCTCGTTAGCCTAAGAGGGGGAGGGGGTGAATTAGGCAACTTAAAACCTTAACCTACGGCTCACTAAATTTTACACAAAAGTGAACTAGAACATACTATCTAGATGTGCAACTAAGGTTGTTCTAGTGTGAAACTCCCATCCCAAACAAAGGTTTGCAACCTATAGCCAATCCTAGCATGATACTACTCTAGGAATGTAGAGGCAAGCAAGGATTGCAAGAGAGTAAATGCGGAAACGTAAAGGGGATGAGAGGAAGCAAACTCTTGACACGTGATTTATCCCGTGGTATCGGTAGGCACTAAGCCACCCCTAGTCCACGTTGTTGAAGCACTCACACGAGAGTATTGCTTCCCGGTCACCAAGTCTCTCCCAAGAGCACCACTTGACTCTCCACAAAGGCTAGCCACTTAGGCACTTGCCAAGATCCCTTGGTCACCTTGATGCCGCCTCCACTAAGGAGCTTCTCCACCAAGGAAGGGGGTCTCCACGTCCCCCGCACAAAGTGTCCTCGCCGCTCCACACCAAGCCGGAGGATCGATGACGATTGCCGGTGAGCCACTTAGGCCCCAAGGCTTCCGGCGAACCTTGTACAACTGGATTCACTCAAGAATCACCTCACAAGGTTGGCACAACCTTGCACTCACTCAGCTCTAAGCTAAGCCTAGCACTAAGCACATACACAAAGCATATGCAAGTCTAAGGATGAGCAATTAAGCACTTGGATGGATTGGATATGATCTTGAATGTGTCTTGAACTCCTCTCGCACTTCCACACAATCCAGCAACCTCAAATGAGTGAGTGGAGGGGGTATAAATAGCCCAAGGCATCAAACTAGCCGTTGGCTAACGTCCACCGAAAAGGTACCGTCGGATGATCCGACGCTATGCTTTTCCGGGCGTCGGTTCATTCGGTGCCCCTCCCACGTCACGTAGCCGTTGAGGTTCTCGACACAATTGCTCCGACGCTATGCTCCGACGCTACGTCGGATCATCCGTCTTCCGAAGGCCTCGCGTCCAAGTCGGTCGTTAGCTTCCAACGGACCGTCGGATAGACCGACGCTATGCCTTGACCAAGGCGTCGGATCATCCGGTGCTGAAGGCTTCGTCTTGGCGCGTCTCTGTATGAATTCAAACTGATCGTCGGATAGACTGACGGGGTCCCCACTTAGACCGTCGGATCATCCGGTGCTACTGCCTTTGCTGCTCTTCCTCTGCAACTCGTCCGGCGCTACTAAATAATGCACCGTCGGTTCATCCGACGGTACCTAGGGTTTGACCATGTGTACCAACTCGTCCGACGATTGCACCGACGCTTGTATTTGAGGGACCGTCGGTTCATCCGACGGTGTCTTCTCTTTTCCTTTTCTTGCTCGGTTTTGACCCTTTTTTTGGCATTTTTGCATGGGGTTTTCTTGCATCCTTGGGACCTAGAAATGTCTATAAAGACATGCTCAAACAATATGGTTAGTCCCAATGATCATGTTGTCATGAATCACCAAAATCAAACTCCGAACAATTGGCATATGAGGCCATGTTCGCTACAGTGGGTCCCACCGGGTCCACATGATGTCTTGTGCACATCTCTCTCATACGGGCTCTGATGTATGCAAATGATATATCCGTTTCGATCGTCTCGTCGAGTCCGTCGTAATGGTGCATGCCAATTTGGCATTTGAGGTTGTTTATGATGATGTCATATCTATGCCATTGGTTTACTTGCTCTCAACTCTATCATTCCATGCGTATTTTGATGTGTCCTGCAACAAAAGATAGAAACACCAACACTTGTGGAACTTGTCAATATAAAGACCTATTCTAGTGTTGATGATCACTTTCCATTTATATTATGCAGGAATTGACGACATAAAAGTGATATTTAACTGCCGTCAACACTTACACAAGAAATTTTATAAATCTAAAAAAATAAAAAAAATAAAAAAATCTACAATTTGAGACGCATGTATTACTTCGGACCAAATATTTAATATACTACTCGATATAATGTCACCCCATTCCGTACTAAAACATGTCACTATGTACTAACTCCAGCAACGTACATGAGGAGACTTTTATAGAGCCGAATAGCTGATTAGACGAGGCATGACAGAACGTGACACGTGCACTAGTTAAAACGCAATTTTTTCTTACGGTGATTAGTGACGTGTTGTGGTTTGGTAGAGGGAGGGTTTTAGAGTGAGTTTGTAAGCCCTTTCATGGGTATCCTTTTGTTGCTACTTCATGTAAAAACTGGTATCCCTGGTATATTTTAGCTTTAATCAAAGTTGAGCCTTTCAGGCTTTTTTAAAAAAAATAGTGACGTGTTTTTCTCTACTACTAAAAAGAATGAAAGTAAGACACAAACCCGATCCTACTTTTTATCCGTGTGAATCGCTCTCCCCGTGAGTCTAGAGTCATTTACCTACATGCCATTAAAAAAGTTCTTTGTTACGCACATGCCACAAAAAAGTTTCCGGACACCTGTGTGCCATGCACCTAAAGTTCGTTTACCTGTGTGCCATTTTGGATGGATTCAGAACTAACGGTGTCAAATCGAACTGTGAAATGTCCATTTTGCCCCTGTGGGGCCCACCAATCTTCCTTCCCTTCTTCCCCTCGCCCACTCTCCCTTCCCAACCGCGCCGGCGCCCCTCCCCCGTTCTTGCTCGGTCCGCGAGCCGCCCCGCCGGGGGCGGCGCACGCGCGCGGTCGGCCCCCCGCCCGCGCGCGCGCGCGCCCGCGAGGCCGGGCGCGCGCGCGGCGCGCGCGCCCGCCGCGGCGGTGCGCGCCCGTGGCCGGCGCGGCCCGGCGGCGCGCGCGCGCCCGCCGGCGGTGCGCGCCCGCGGCCGGCGCGGCCCGCCGCGCGAGGCCGCCCGCCGGCGGCGCAGCCCCGCCCGCGAGGCCGGCGCACGCCCCGACGCCGGCGCCCCCTCCCTCCCGTTCGTAGCGGGAGGTTGAAGAAGACCGGGCATAGAAAGGAGGCAAAATAGTCATTTACGTATGTGGGTCCCACATGTCGGATGGGTGGAACCGTTAAGTTTCAACGAATCCATCCAAAATGGCACACGGGTAAACGAACTTTGGGTGCATGGCACACGCGTGTCCGAAAACCTTTTTGTGGCGTGTGCGTAACCCAACTTTCTTAATGCACGTAGGTAAATGACTCGTGAGTCTACCATCAGCCCCCAAATCAACGTGGTCCCGCTCCCCCCTCGCGTCTTCCCCCAACCTCGGCCGCTGCCTCACCCGGCCCTGACGCGCCGCTGCCTCACCCGGCCCTGACGCGCCGCCGCCTCCCCATCCGAGCTGCCGCGCCGCCGACTAACCCATCTGCCTCCCCGTCATCTCCGCGGGGCCGAAAAGGGCCGCGCCGCCGATCCAGACCGGAGCCGCGCCGTCGCCATCTCCTTCCTCCCTACTTCCAAGATCGAATCGCCCCCGGTCACCAGCGCGCCATCCCTCTGGTGCCACCCCAACACAGGTCCCTCTGGCACCACCCCCATACAGGCCGCCCCACGTTGTCGGCATCTTCACCACGTCGTCGATCCAGAACGGAGCCGCGCCGCCGCCATCTCCTTCCTCCCTACTTCCAGGATCGAATCGCCGCCGGCCACCGGCGCGCCATCCCTCCGGCGCCACCCCAACACAGGTCCCTCTGGCACCACCCCCGCACAGGCCGCCCCACGTCATCGGCATCTTCACCGTAGTGTGGCGTGCCATCGAGTCCCGAGCCGGAGGCCTCAAATCCTCTCAATTTCAGGCCAAAGGATCAACGAGCCTGTACTGGATCGCGCTCTGCAGCAGCCATTGGTTGAATGGATCCGGCGTCGTCCAGGTAAGGGTTCTTTTCTCTATCTTTTTCCGTACGGATGTATCTCATCTCCAATGCAATCTATGGTGACAATTGCAATCCAATCTAGATGTGTTAGTGAAAATTATTGTAGAGTCCAGAGCAGCAGGTAGTGCAACTCTGCTGCATTGCCGTGAGTAACGCAAACGCAAATTTTAGTAGTAGAGATATTATATTATGAACAACATACAAAGAATTATCAACAACTCAACATAGCCTGATAGGCCAATAAGAAAAAAATTTAACGGCCTTACACACCATTTGTTGAGATCACAATTCACCACACTGACACAATCAATTGGGTTTATTGTCACTCATTGCTGTACTCGAGAACAACCTCGCAATCTCTCATGACAAACACTGAAAAAAGGAAAAAACTGCACATGATCATTGTAAGAGTCCCTACTTTATACCAGCTTGTCTTCCATTTGATGAAAGCCGTCTGCTGTCACTTCTGCTTAAAGGTTGCCTAACAGATCTGTTTGAACCGTTTGTGGCTTTCCTCGATGCTGATGGTATTTGGGAATGAAGTGGAGTCCTGATGTACATGAAATGCATGGAACAAAATAATTATTATTCAAGTCAAATAAGGGGTTGTACATTTGAAATGGCCTAGGTGTCTACCTTATTATGTTCTTGTTTTTTCTCTCTTTTCTGGAACATCACAAACCTATAGAAATTCAGTTATCCACTAACCCTGTGATTAATTAACCTTAGTAAACAACACTCTTGAAAGTTTAAATTACTGTGATCTAACATATGAATACAATGTTTCACTGCTTTCAATTCAAATTAAGCAACAGCCAAACTGTATCTTTCCAATATCTGAACTTAAGATGTGCTAATGTGGTACCCCCATGCAAAAGGTTTAAGTCATATATACTGCAAATTTTCAAGAATTGCTCAGGTCATTTATGTAGATTAATGTATGTGTTTTTTCAAGAAATGGTGTTTCTTATTTTCCGTGGTTCCAGAAAAGGTAATAGACGATTTTGTTTAGTGCAATATAGATGTTATATTTCTCAAAGACAGATACCTGGAATTTGCGCCATCTCTTAGCTTTGCTTGTGTTTTCTTAACCTTTGAGCTATTCATGCTTTGGACATTGAGTGCGTGGTTAAAATGTCATGTTTCTAAATGAGATTCAGTGGAGAAGCAACAAGAAATATAGGCATATAAACAACTGAAGTGATCCTAATTTCCCTTTTCTGTACATCACAACATTATCTGCTTATACATCCAAAAACAACCTGAATTCCTTCTACCACAAAACTGGTAGAGACATGCTAGGTAGAATGTTACCTCAACCAGTGGCTTCTTTCCATGAAGCAGCATATCCACACTCCTTTCTGTCTGCACAGACAAAATAGGCACAGTATATTAGTATTGGTGCAGCTGGAGAACAGAAAATACCATCACACCTTTATATGAGTAGACTACATTGAGGATCCTAAGATTTGAAAATTTCATTGGTTGTTGGAAAAAATAAGAGTTACAGAGGTCAATAGAACTACAAAATGCAGTAACAGTGATACAACAAAGGCAAAGCAGACTTAGTAAATAATTAGAGATGGGAAATATTAAAACATAGCATATGTTCGTTTGTATAGGTAAAAATTCACGGGTCTTAGCATGGGCAGAGGGGAAATCATGATTTAGAATAATATATCACTACAATCTGAAATCTAGGAAACATAATTAGCACCGAACCCTTCCCAGCATCCCCACCTTATTGACATTTAAACGAAAGGTGTATTTATTCCTGTATTCTGATTTTCAGACATGTAAAGAACATAGACATACCCGATGTGTTACCCAGTAATGTCTCTCCCTCATCTCAATAAGGAATGGAAATGCTGGAGGGGCCTTCCTCTCTAGAATACTTTTCTGACTGCGTCGAGCAGGAGCTTCATCATCTCCAAGAGTAATGATTTCTACACCTCCAATCTGTTATCCAGTAATGACATAAGCAGACATGGAGGATTTTCCTATGAAGTGTTATAATTCATAGCATACCAAGTCAGATAAGGTCGGATTCTTAATGATATTCGCAAGTCGTTCTCCATGGGCAGTACCAATAAGCATCACACCCCTTTCTGCAATTGAACAGCAAGCTTGTGCTTCCGCTTCAGTTCCAATCTCATCTACAATGACCACCTCAGGCATATGGTTTTCAACTGCTTCAATCATTACTCTATGTTGCATTGATGGTTCGGGAACTTGCATTCTTCTCGCGCCACCTATTGCAGCATGAGGAATATCCCCATCCCCACCAATCTCATTACTTGTGTCCACAATTACCTGCCCTAAACACCAGTGCACCAAAAGAAAATATAAGGCACAATATAAATTAAACTCTACCTGAAAAAGAATTACAAGAATATAAACTGTTTAACATACCACTCTTTTCTGAAATTCATCTGCTAGAACACGTGCAATCTCACGCATAACAGTTGTCTTGCCTACCCCGGGCCTTAACAAACAAAAGAGTGTGCACTGAGTAAATTAAATCATGCCTGGTCCCCATGTATATACCAATGGTCTAAAGCATTCCTGAAACTTATAGAACTGGTTCATGAATGCAGGATCATACTTGCCAAAAATATTGGTGAACAAGTTTTTCACATTTTCAAACTTTTAGACCATTGCACTGGACCTTGAGTCTCTCAAGACTTGCTCTCTTTCAAGATGTTGCCTCTTGAAAATGAGCCTGGCCTCTGGAACATAGACAGGCATGCATAAATGTTCTCATAATGTTCTGTTGGATAGATTGAAAGCAAGTTGGTAGTTGATTGGTTGCCAAACAAAGGAGTGCTTGATAGGAGCAATATAGCACCCATGATACTACATTAATCATTATTAGAAATTCTGCATACATGCACTGTTAAATGTCTTGCCTTTACTGAAAATAGCTGGAGAATGGACCATGGTTATGTAATGAATCATCTCACTGTTAAATAGTCATCTCATTAATGCACAACAGAACAATGGAACACTAAGCAACACGTGCATCAAATGTCCCCAAAAAATTCAGATGTTAATATACATAACATGTGAGATATTTGGCAATGATTCATTTGTACTTGTGTAAAAACTTACAATAGATAATCTTGTATCCTTATGCTCAATTTAGTTGAATTCTTTCTTGAATAGGAACTTCATCTTCTGATTTCATCTCTGCAGGCATGGCGCACCTTTCACAACCTAGCCAGACTAGAGTCCCTCTTGGTGATCTGACAAACACATATCAAATAGGTAATGATTCTTAATTTAAATATCATCTCAGCATGCATCTTCCTTTTTCTATGGTCTAACCCAGATTTGGTAGAGGGGCTGCAAAAAGAGTCAACTTCCAACGATCGTAAGAGGCAGAGGGAAAAAGAACATTATGCAGCAATGTCAAGGGAGAGGAAGGATGAAAGAAATAGGAAGCAATGTGAGAGGAGGATGATGAAGAAGGCCCTGGCAGGTGGTAATCAACTAGGCCAAGTCCATGTCCCAATGGAAGAAGACGATGATAATGAATGTCTACAAAATGGACAATTGACTGAGCACTATCAACATACATGTTCGTCTTATTAGTTGTTCAATGTTACGAGGGTTTATATGTTGACCAGATCATCTGTTTGTTTCGTGTAGCTGGGGACGAGGTATTGACCAACACAGAGAGCAACGTCCAAGGCATAAATGACAGTTGCATTGATAAAAGTGTTGATGGAGGTAAATGTGTTGTTAATCCGACACATACCAAATTTTATTGTGTCAGTTGATTGAGATTTTTTAATGCCTTCTTTTTACCAGATGTGGATGGAGACGATGATAATGAATGGCTCCATAGGGGACAATTGACTCGAAATAATGAAAAAATAGGTATGTCTTATCTGTTGTTCGATATTACAAGGGTTCATATATGCAAGGATACATATGTGGACTTCAACACCTGTTTCATTCGTATAGCTTGTGGTGACGTAATGATCAACTCGGAGAACAACGGTGAAGCGATAAATGACAGTTGCATTGATACAACTATAGATAGTGGCATTAGGACAACTGTGGATGGAGGTAAATGTGTTGTTAATATTGTTACCTCTTATTTTCTTAACACTAATGTCAGATGTTATTTTTTTGTTAATTACCTTGACCATTACTATATCTTAAGTCATTCCCAAACATTGTATGTTATATTAAGCATCAGTGGCTCCTATTTTTATAACTAATACTATCATATTTTTGTTAACTATCGAAAGTTGTTGTTTAATTTGACGACCTGTTAGTTGTGCGCCCTGTGTTGCTACGAGTAAAATATAATTCCCACTGTAAGATTAAGATCATATTAGAATGCATGAAGTCGCCTAGGTACCATCATGATTAACACTGACCCCACCTCAATTACAATATCTGTAAAGACGAGATCCTCCTTCCTTAGTCCATCCAGTCAGTTGTCAGTGATTTATATTTAAACTGACTGACTTATCACATATATGAAGTATCAATACCTCCTGTTTTGTAATATAATACTTGACACTTGCTGTTTAAACTGATAACCGTTAATTGTTGTGGGTCCTTAATATAGTTTTTAAGGATTATTGTAGCTGTTATATTTATCACCAATTGGTGATATGTATTTTAGGAGGTAATGATGATCCCAAGTCGATGGACGACCAAAACCTCTCTCCTAGCGAACGTCGTCGTAGGAGGGCTAGGGCACGTTATGCGGAAATGTCTCCTGTTGCGAAGGAGGCACTACTGAAGAGGAATCGTGATGCAAGAGCTTCAAAGAGATTATTTAAGACACCGCAAGAGGTGAAGGACAGTAGGAGGCAAGTCAACATCAACAATCGAAAGAGGAAGAAAGAACATCGTGACAACAACTTGCATCCTGACTCCATCGCCATGGCAAACCCTCAATGGAAACTAGAGCTTTTATTCCCTCCAGGTGAACAGCCTCCCGCTAGAGTATCGGAAGAGATGGTGATCCCCGATTTTGGTGGCAGTCCTGTCTATGTCGAGGCAGAAGTACGGGAACCTCCACAGCAAGATGAAACCCCAGAGACATTTCTGTCCAACACCATCTGTCCAACACTATCTCCGGCCCACCTAACTCCAGGATTGCAAGAATCTCGACAAAAACGTCGTAATCAGGAGTTTGAATCAACCATTGGAAGAAACACCAATGGGACCACTGGTCAGCCGATACAGCCGTGTGTTGTTGACAATGGTAAACTACTTGCCAACCTATATATTATTATAACTGATAAGTTAATACACGTTCAACTAAACTGTGTTTTAATGTTGTATATATAAAGGTGTTACGCAAACCTACCCTCTGGCTGAAGGAACAACAGAAGCTTGTAATGAAGGGTGTACTCAGACACAACCATCTGTGGTTGATGAGCCTGATTCTATGCCACCATGCGATTTGCACAGATACCCTTGTCAAGGTATGTGTCCAGGACGTGCATGCTCTTACTGTTCACATTGTGCATATTCACCTATGTTTGTCTCACCACTCACGTCACATATGTTTGCTCAGATGGTGATGAGAACATCGTATTCGATGAGGACGAGGAAAAGGATGAAGGGTTTCTTTTTGCTGGACAAGGTATACATCACTGCAATTATCTCACGTTAAGATTTCATTAAAACCAACATATAACACCCTTGACCTATGCTAAATATTATCAGAGGATGATGATGATACCATCTTGAATGACGACCTCACGAGGGGTGATGAGGATACTATTGAATCGGATGCACCGGATCCATTCTGTGGGGTTTACGCCAATGTCCCAAAAGAGGGTCACGAGCTGAAGCCAGTAGATAATTGCGAGTTCTGCAACGCCAAGAAGTTTGAGTATGAACCGCCGGGATTCCCGCCGTCGTAGTGGAGCCATTCATCTATCCACCCCCGAGACGCCCCGATGAACTCGTGCGATTGTGGACGCGCCTCGACTCGATGCGACATTTTCTTGACCACATCAGATATTTTAATGGGCACTTCTCCTTCACTTCTCTACACTATAATCTTGATGGTGCGACCACCGACACTCGGAACTGTCCCATATACACCTTCCGTGCACATGGCGCCCTTTACCATAATCTTAAAAAAATTGGCAAAGAAAATAAGTATGAACCTAATCACCTTGAGCTTTATTTCTACCACGACGATCTTGATCTTGATTATAGGCTCAACAAGTGTCGTGAGAAGACTGAACAGAAAGACAGAGAGGTTATTCGTACGTTGGTAAACATCTTCAATAGTGGTGTTAATCCCTACTCGGATCAACTTCGCACTATGGGAGAGGTAGAGGATTTTTCCGATTACCCTATCGAGTTCAACCTTGATCAACATTTGGACCAGAGAACATACAACAAGCCTTTAACGTCAAAGGTTGCCGCCGTTTGGGTTGAGGGGAGCGAGCATCGGGGTCAGTTTGAAAATAGTGTCGTCCTCCATGGGAAGAATAGGTCATGGAAAGGCATCCGGTCCTATCATGGCTGCTACGACCCTCTCTCGTACCCGCTTTTCTTTCCAAGGGGAGAGTTCGGGTGGCACAACTGCATTCCCAAAGTTGGTGTGACTGAGGCACAAAGTCAACGCAGCCCGAGCGAATCGCAAGCGAGCGTGCTCGGGGGGTGGCGATGATGAAGCGGGTAATTGCATATTTCCTCTTAACAAATGACCCGATTACCGTGCATCATGATACTAACCGATAACTTTCCTGTGTGTAGGGTCTGCCGGTAATAAATGTGTTTCAGTTCATGATTACTATTCGTACAGGTTGCAGATGCGGCCTGGCATTTTCAACCCGATACTATACGTCAAGCGTCTGTTCCAGCAGTTTGCCGTCGACACCTACGTGAAGATTGAAAGATCGCGTCTTGACTTCATCAGAAACAATCAGGATACTATGAGGGCAGACCGGTACCAGGGTTTGGTTAACAGTTATCGTACGGGGGTGGAAGAAGCGAATGAGGTTGGGAAGCGTACCATGCTATCACCGACGTTCATCGGTGGCCCCCGTGATATGAGGCGCCGGTATATGGACGCGATGGCCCTGGTGCGGAAGTATGGCAAACCAGACATCTTTCTCACCATGACATGCAATCCGAATTGGGATGAGATTAAAAATGAGCTATTTCCAGGACAGTGCGTGTAGGACCGTCTAGATCTCGTGGCTCAAGTGTTTAGAGCCAAGTTGGAGGAGTTGAGGCGACGTTTGTTGTACAAGGACATACTTGAGAAGGTAAAAGCCTACGTATATGTCGTTGAGTTTTAGAAGAGGGGCTTGCCGCATGCGCACTGGCTGCTGATAATGCAGACAAAGTACAAGATCATTTGCCCTGAGCAGTACGACGTGATTATCACTGCAGAGCTACCTGACAAAAAGAAGTACCCTGAGCTCTACAAGATGGTCACCAAGCATATGATGCACGGACCATGCGGGGTGCTTAATCCAAATTGCCCGTGCACAAAGGATCGTACTTCGTGCAAGAACTATTACCCGCGACCATTTTGCGATTCAACGTCGCAAGGCAAGGATTCGTACCCAGTGTACAGGCGGCGCGATGATGGTCGTAAGGAGACGGTTCGAGGTCACATGCTAGACAATCGATGGGTTGTCCCGTACAACCCGTATCTCATACATACTTTCAACTGCCACATTAATGTTGAGGCGTGCAGCAGCATTAAGTCCGTGAAATATCTATTCAAGTATATCTACAAGGGCCATGACAGAGCATCGCGGGATCGTTAGGGAGAATGGGGGAAAAAGATGCGAACGGGAACGTTGATGAGATCACGGACTACAAAGAGGCCATGTGGGTGGGACCTCCGAAGAAATGTGGAGGATATACGGCTTTGACTTACACCCGTTGTCACCCACCGTGCCGGCGCCGCAATGTCATCTCCCCGGCCAGGATATGGTTTCATTTCATGCACGGGACAAGGTTGAACGAGTTTTTAAAAAGCCACGTATCGTAGACTCGATGCTCACGGAATGGTTTACCTACAACCAACATCATCCGGAAGCTCGAGGGATCTTGTATCATGACTTTCCAAAGTACTTTACCTGGAACGTGAAAGATAAATGTTGGCAACCAAGGAAAAACTCAGCATACCAGGTCGGGAGACTCGTGTCCGCGAATCCGGCGGAGGGCGAACGCTATTTTCTTCGGGTACTTCTAAATCATGTTCCGGGAGCGACGTCATGGAGGCATCTTAGGACTGTGAATGGTGTGCATTATCATTCGTTCTGTGATGCTGCTTGTCTTTGCGGATCCGATCGAAGATGACAACACGCTCGATGATTGTCTCACTGAGAGTGCTATGTTTCTGATGCCATCCTCATTGCGTAGGTTGTTCGCTACAATACTGGTGTTCTATGAGCCGAAGAATGTCGCTGGTTTGTGGACAAAACACTTTGACGCAATGGCAGAAGACTTCAAGCATAAGAATCCAAACCCTCATTGGGTGGAGTAGATGGTTTTGATTGACATCAGGAACATGTTGCAATCTATGAAATCTAAGGATAATGACAAAGACATAAATAAGTTCCCCCTACCAAAAATAGATGATGCATTTGATGACGCTATCGCGGTCCCTCGTGAGATATTTGAGGAGGTCAGCATTAAGACAAATCCAGAAGATGTGGGCCTATCGTCTCTCCTGAATGAGGAGCAGAGGGCTGCCTTTGATGAGATAATGTCCACAATTGACTCCAAACCAGGTGGCTTATTCTTTGTCGATGGACCAGGCAGCACAGGAAAGACTTTTTTGTATAGAGCGCTTCTCGGAACCATTCGCAAGGTCGAACAAGCTTGTCGTTGCTACGGCCTACATCCGGTGTCACAACATCTATAATGCCTCGGTGGGAGGACGGCCCACTCACGTTTCAAGATTCTCCTAACGCTCGATGATAAACAAGGATGTGGCTTCACAAAACAAGTGTGGAACTCGCTAGCCGCCGCAAAGCAAGCGTCTCTCATCATTTGGGACGAGGTGTCTATGACAAAGAGGCAAGCTGTGGAAGCACTGGACTATAGCATGCGTGATATAATGGGACGGAAGGATCTTCCGTTCGGTGGGAAGACAATTGTCTTTGGTGGAGATTTCAAGCAAGTCCTTCCCGTTGTACGTAAAGGATCCAGGGCTCAAATTGTCGGTGCTTCCTTGAGAAAGTCATATCTTTGGGAATTCATGCGACATCTTAAGCTCGTGCGCAACATGAGGGCCCAGACTGATCCATGGTTCGCAGATTATATGCTGCGCATTGGTAATGGCACAGAGGAGGTTAATGAAGATGGTGATGTACGCCTTCCTGACGAAATATGTGTCTCGTACACTGGGGATTCCGAGAAAGATCTTGACACATTGATTGAGAGCATCTTTCCAAATCTAAATGAAAACATGGAAAACAAGGATTACATCACCTCTAGAGCCATTTTATCAACACGTAATGATTGGGTAGATGATATTAATTTGAAGATGATCTGCAAGTTCCAAGGTGGGGAGGTGGTGTACCATAGTTTCGACGAAGCGGTTGATGATCCCCACAACTACTATCCTCAGGAGTTCCTTAACACATTGACTCCCAATGGGATACCTCCACACGTCCTGAAGCTAAAGATCGGTTGCCCGGTTATACTGCTTAGAAATTTAGACCCTGCAAATGGACTATGCAATGGAACAAGACTGGTGGTTAGAGCATGCCAAAGAAACTCAATAAATGCCGAAATTGGTTTGGGGCGAGCATGCGGAAGAGGGTTTTCCTTCCTCGGATACCCTTGTGCCCCTCGATGATTAGATGTTCCCATTTCAATTCAAGAGGAATCGAGTTCCCAATTAGGCTCGGCTTCGCCATGACGGTCAACAAGTCACGGGGTCAAACAATACCAAACGTCGAGTATACTTGCTCGCACCCGTGTTCTCCCATGGACGGTTGTATGTTGCTATATCTAGAGCCACGACCCCGTAACGAACATCAAGATCCTCGCCCTCCCACCTAATGTTGTGGCAGAGGAGGAGGAAGCTAGAAGGCAGGAAGAGAAAGATGCAAAAAAGAAAGCAAAGGGCAAGGGTAAACGGAATGATCCGATCAAAAAACAAAAAAGAGTACTACCGGTGAATGGCACGTATACAAAGAATATTGTATATAAGGAGGTTTTGACATTGTAGGTAAGGTGATATTCTATTTATTATTAATGCATATCTTACATATTAATGTGTGTTTGGAAAAGAAATGATGCCATTATTGTTTTTCTCTTTCTCTGTAGGTGAAATTAAATGATCCATGATATTTTCATGCCATGATGTTTCAACTCGACATGGTTTGTGTCAATTTAATAATTCAGGTACACAAAAGTCCATTTTATGCTATGGTATTTACTGTGATTTTTTTATAGAGCTACGATTAGTGATAATGATGTCCAAAGTCAAATAATGTCATGTATTATTTAATTGTACATGAATATATAAAGATAAAATATGAAGAGTTTCTTGTATAAATGAAAAGTTTGTTCTTAGCATATTATTTGGGCACATATAATATATATTGTTCTATGCCGGTGGCTAGAGCTAAATATATATTGTTTCTCTTTGAAATGAATAGGTAACTGGATGGCTCATTCTGCAATACATGACAAGCTGGAAAAGTCATAAAAAGTTGACGTCTATACAGTGAGTAAATATACTTTATTAAATGTTACTTTTTCATGATCTTAAAATATGCAAAAGATATATTACATGTCGTGTTTTGACTTTAAGCAAAAAATATTCAAATGTTTCAGGATAGTCTTGCTATACGACATAATTTCTTTGTCGATCTTGCGGCGCATGAAGCAAATGCTTGGAGAAAGTGCCTACCAATCATGGTAAACAATAACTTCGACGCATCACAACGTAAATTTTGAATAGAGTAGTGTATAGACGTAGTGTGTCATTTTGGGTGTATTTGTCATAGTCACTTGGGCAAATTACCAGATTAACATATCAAATTGTGTGCTCATCTTCAAGTCGTTCTTCGGATGTGATGACTTCAATTGAGAAATTTTTATTGTATGTTTTGTGTGTTGCCTTATAGATAATTGGATGCCTGTAGCAACGCACGGGCATGCACCTAGTCGTTATATAAAAGGGAAACCACCGACCCACATGGTGATCACCTGTTTCTTGGGCTTTCAAGCCCACATGACATGACGCACTAAAGTGTCCTCCTCCGCTCGGATCCTGCCGTTCGTTACCGATTCGACGGTTCCCACGATCCCAGAGGGTGGACGGTAAACGAAATACTGTCCACCACTGACCCAGCTGCGCCAACAAGACTGACGTCGAGCAGAGCAAGCAAGTTACACACAGAGACAACTTAAAGGCCCAAAACAAGATGATGACAGGCTAGCTCTGATGCCCGGCGTTGCTCACCGCTGAAACCGTCGGGCATCGACACCGAGAGCTTTGGGAGAAGGAAGACTGTTGTTGCTTGAAAGCGTTTTGAGTGATTCAGTTGCTTCAGGGACTTTTGGAATTTTTTTATATACATTTTTAATCATTTTGCAAAAATATACGACGGTTTCAAAATTTTACAGTTTTGACAACCATTCGTCGTGGCTCATGGGCGACTGCTGAACCGCCATGGTTTACGGCGGCTTGAGGTCTAACCGCCGTGGGCCACGGCAGTTCGGCAATCGCCCGTGGGCCCTCACGGGCGTGGAGGTCAGCCGCCGTAAGCCACGACGGTTGAGCACTAACCCCCGTGCGCTATGGCGGCAAGGAT
Source organism: Cenchrus americanus (assembly GCA_947561735.1). NCBI lineage: Eukaryota > Viridiplantae > Streptophyta > Magnoliopsida > Poales > Poaceae > Cenchrus > Cenchrus americanus. The sequence goes on along the minus strand of OX387239.1, from coordinate 250,042,804 downwards.
AACCGCTGTAGGCCACGGCGGCAGGGCTCTCGGAGCCTCCGTAGCGTACGGCGGCAGGCTTGCTGCCCTCTATATAAGCCAAAAATTAGCCCGGAAATGTCATAAAAATTCGGGAAAAAAGAAAGAGAGGGTTGGGAAGGAGAGGGGAGGAGAGTGAGGGGGCATAACAGCGAAGCTCTACCGGTTCTTCACTTCATTGTAAGTATTTCGTCGATTTCAACTCTTTTAGCACCTATACTTAGAAACTGTATTTAGTGATTCACTACGTTTCTTTAGATCTGTAGTATTAAAAATATCCTGTTTGTAGGGTTAGGGTTGAGAAGGAGGGAGAGGGTACTAAGCAGTGAAGCTCTGCTGCTTCTTTGCTTCATTGCAAGTATTTCACTAATTGCTATTTCGGTGTAGTGTAGATTTCTGTAGATTTATGTATGGTATAGATTTCTAGAGTATAGATCTGTAGTTGTAGTTTATAGATCTGTAGTTGTAGTTTATATTACGTAACATATTTACTGTTAAGTGTGTAGATTGTGGCTGATTAGTTTGTTAATTTAGTTTACATATAAGTTTATTTGTTTCTTAGTCCCTGGATGTAGTAATTGATAGTAGTTACTGCTTTTTATTATGAATCAAACATGTCCGAGTGAGTCAACCAAAATATATTATGGAATTAGAGAGATTATATATGGTCCACAAGGAGTTGACTTGTCAAATTATAGTCTAGTTGAGAAAAATGTTGCAAGAGCAGGAGAAAAAACTTGGGAGGCTATAACCAACTGGCTGGTCAAGGCATTTTCAGAGATTTAGAGCACCAATACATGTCGGTGATGACATTAATCAACAGAAGTATACCAGTGTATTGGGAGCTCGTGGCACTTGAAGGGACTCCACGATAGAGGAGTTTTATCAGAAATGCATGGCGAGTTGGTTTGCCTGTGATTTTGTTTATCCACGTTTACCAGAAGGGTGGGTCTAGCAGTCAAGTGCATGAGGAAGCTGAGGATGTGGACGAGGGGGAGGTGGTGAAGAAGGGGAAGATGCTGAAGAAGGGGAAGGTGCTCAAGATGCTGAAGAAGGTGAACAAGAAGAGGAGGACGAAGGGGATTCTGAGGGTGAGCAGGCATCTAGAGGTTATGTTGTCACTGGTGTTATTGATGAGGAAGAAGTAAACCCAGAGGTGATGAGACAATATCAGAGAGAGTTGAAAGTTGATGAACGTGCATTGGAAGAGGACTCTTCATATGATGATTATGATGATGATGACTTTGAGGATCATGTGCCCTTGCATTGGCGGAACTACGATTTCTCCCGGTGTACTGTTAATATTGGTGAGAATGTGTCATGGGAGTACACGAAGAATGAGGTTTGTGTAGGCGCTATATACCCCAGTACTGCACATCTGAAGGATGCAGTGAAGCAGTGGTCCACCTTGACTCTACACAAGGAGTTCAGGGTAGTCAAGAGCTCTCCTAAGATATATGATGTGTGTTGCATCAAGGATGATTGTTCTTTTCGAGTGTATGCATATATGAGGAAGTGGGACAGTTACATACAGGTGAAAGAAGTGAAAGGTCACACTTGTACCCTTGATCGTATTGATGCAAGGCACCGAAACATTTCAGCCAATTTTGTTGCAAGCCACATATACCCTCACATAGTGAATAGCCCTGAATATGCACCGAAGGCAATTACCGGTGCAATTGAGGAAAAGTTTGGGTACACCATCGGTTACGGCAAGGCATGCCAAGCAAAGAAGAAGGTGTTGGAGCATAGGTTGGGTACTTATGAAGCATCTTACCACAATTTGCCTAGCTTGCTACACACAATAGTTCAGATGAATCACAGTTACTATGATATCAAGGACTATCCTTATGTGGAGAAACCAGGCAAGCTTTCAAATTGTGTCGACCGGTCATTTGCATTGTGTCGACCGGTCATTTGCATAGATGGCACTTTTCTCATAGGCAAATACAAAGGAACAATCCTGACAGCTTTGGCAGCTGATAGTAATAATCAGTTGTTTTCTTTGGTCATTGCATTTGCTGAGGGGGAGAACAGTGGCAGTTGGTACTGGTTCCTTGAGAGGTTGAAAAACATGGTGGTCCAGGAATGCAGAATATGTGTCTGATACACGATAGGCACAAAGGTATTTTGCAAGCAATCAATGACATGAAAGAGGGCAGCACAGAGCGATACAAAACTCCATTGTGGCCAGATGTTAAGAGCAGGTGGTGCGTTAGGCACATGAAAGCAAACTTCCACAGCCAGTTCAAGAACAAGACCCCGACTAAATTGTTTGAGTGGTTGTGTGAGAAGACTTAGCAGAAGAAGTTTGATGCCATCTGGAAGAAATTAGATGAGCTAACAAAGAAGACATCAGAGGACATAGCAAAGAGGCCAATGAATCCCGAACCTGAAGAGGAGCCAATTTCTCTTGAGGATGTCGGATTAGATGGCCCTCAAGTCAGGCGCAGAAGAGGGTTTGCTGTGAAGACCTTCAACCAGTGGATTCAGAATGAGCCTAAGGAGAAGTGGTGTCTCATGTTTGACGAGGGCAGAGCAAGACGTGGAATAAAGACCACTAATTTTGCTAAGTCTTACAACTGTGTGCTCCGCGGTGCAAGACCTCTTCCTCTAGTTGGCATAATTGAGTTCTTTATGTATTGTACAATGGTGTACTTTCACACTAGGAGCTAGATAGTGGATGAGGTTATGAGGAACACTCAAATGAGATACTGCAAAAAAATGACTGAGTATGAGTGTATCTGACCAAGGCTCAAGACAAAGCACTTAAACACAAGATCACAATGCAGCCTTTGCACCAGTCTGATGACAATGAAATTATGTAGAGCTATGAGGTTGAGTGCGAAGGGAAAATGCGCCTAGGCCCGCGGCGTGAAAAGATGTTTCAAGTTGCTGAAGTTGGCAACCAAATATGCAGATGTACATGCCGGAAGCCAATGCTACTACACATCCCCTGCTCACATGTGGTCGCTGTATGCTATGAACTGCAACAATTCAGCTTCCATAGGTTCGTGTCATGGTACTACAGCAAGCAAACTATTCGAAACATTTGGAACCGAACAATTCAGGGTTACCTCGTGCAGGGTTCTTTTACTGAGAACCCCAAAGAAAATGTTGTGCACATACCAAATATAGATCCTCAGTTGTGCCAAGGTGTTGGAAGACGGAAGAAGAGGAGGATTAGGAACAACATGGATGAAGCAAAAGCTGGACTTGCAGTTGTGATGTGCTACAAGTGCCTCAACATGGATGAAGGGGTTGGAGAGTTCCGGCCGGCTTGAGATGTTCGGCCTTCATCCTTTGGCAAGTATCGCATTTGGCTACATATTGAGCCACCTCTATTTTCATGTGAGGCCGCCAAAATTTCTTCCTCACATCTTGATACATCTTGTTGCTTCCAGGATGGATGGAGAATTGAGATTCATGAGCTTCGGCAATAATTTTCTGTCTAAGCTCAAATTTTTTGGGAACAACTAAGCAGTTCCTAAACCAAATAGTGTCATCATCATCAATGGTGTACTCCTTGGCTTCTCCCTTAATTTTTCTAGCTCGAATCTTCCCCGTTCCTTCATTTCCCTTTTGAGTTTCCTTAATTTCATTAATAAGATCAGAAGTTATCACAAGAGAGGCGAGCGACCCATGCTCGACCATAGAGAGGTTGAGCTTCCGAAAATATTCACAAAGTGTGTCGACTCCGGATTGGGCACGCAAGCAATTGCAATGTGCCTTTCGACTCAATGCATCGACCACCACATTGGCCTTACCAGGGTGATAATGAACTTCCAATTTATAATCTTTGATCAATTCAAGCCATCTTCTTTGCCTCATGTTAAGTTCAGATTGGGTGAAAATATATTTGAGGCTCTTGTGATCGGTATAGATATTGCAAGGATTACCAAGAAGATAATGCCGCCAAATTTTTAGAGCATGAACAATTTTTGAAGCATCACAATAGACATCAAAGCCTTTTGTAATATCCGGATGAGCTAGGATAGGAGCGGATGTAAGCTTGGTTTTGAGAATTTGGAAAGCTTCCTCACAAGCATCCGACCACTTTAAAGGAATACCCTTCTTCAACAATGCGGTCATAGGCTTGGAGATTTTTGAGAAGTTCTCAATGAACCTACGGTAATATCCCGCAAGTCCAAGAAAACTTCGGATATCTTTAACATTTTTGGGTTGTTCTCATTCGAGCACATCCTTCACCTTGCTTGGGTCAACAGCCACAGCATTTTCAGAGAGAACATGGCCAAGAAAAGAGACTTCCTTTAGCAAAAATTCACATTTGCTAAACTTGGCATAAAGGTGATGACCACAGAGCTTTTGAAGAACAATGCGAATATGCTCAGCATGCTCTTCTTCGGTCTTGGAGAAGATAAGAATGTCATCAATGAAGATCACAACAAAGACATCAAGCTCCTCAAAGAAGATAGAGTTCATCAAATACATGAAATATGTTGGGGCATTGGTTAACCCAAAAGACATCACCGTGTACTCATAAAGCCCATATCTCATAGAGAAAGCCGTCTTCGGAATGTCTCCTTCACGGATTTTTATTTGATGATAACCCAAGCGAAGATCAATTTTAGAAAAGACCTGTTGACGGTTAATTCTTAGACTTGCAAGCGGACAAGTCTCCCATCGTAGTGAAGGGACCCTTCTTCCCTCGAGTGGTGAACCCAAGGTATCGAATCTGTGGAACAAATGTGTGACGCAAGAGATGATCTAGTAATGCCAAGAAACTTCAATCTTCGAGAGATAAAACCCTAATGCATCTAATCAAAGAACATAAAAAACAAATCTAATCTACTAAAGACCGGAGGTAGCAAAAGATAGAGAGGGTAGATAAACCGATCTAGAGAGATCGGATCGAGCCTTTTGTTGAAGTTCCAAGCAAAAGAAGAAGTAGCAAGTTTAATCTCATTAGAAGCCTCTTTAAATTGTGATTTCCCGTCCGACTCCGAAAACGCTCGCCTTTCAGAGCCACCGTTCTGTCACAACACACCCCTATACATGCGGGTAGTCTAGGGCGAGTCCGAGGACAAGTCGAGATCTTTCGAAAGGTCAGGCGTGCACCTCTAGCCACCACGGCTACAAGAACACCCTATGTGATCTATCTCGAGAATAGATCTAAGATAAGCAAAGCCGATCGAAAACGAAGACTTCGGAGAAACACTTAGTCGCTAAGAATCAGATTCAACTTGATACATCAACTAGTACATGATAAACGAACCAAGACCACCACTGGGATCCTACCTTGATCTTGCTTCTAGCTCCGAGAACTCCGACGTGGTCTTCCTTGCAAGGTTCCCACGTCGGCTAGGGAGACCCTAGTCAACTAGCTCGACCCTCTCCTCTCCGAGATAGTGTCCCTCTCTTCTCTGCTCCTCGGCGGCCGATGACGAATGAATTCATGTGTGGCTCTTGACCCCGGGGCTATAAATAGCCCTAATGGTGGCTAGGTCAAAGGGGGAGGCGACTGGGCCCTGGGATGGGCCAGGACGACCGGCTTGGGCCGACCGGCCTGGGCCCACCCCGGCACAGTTGCCTGCCTCCTTCACTTGGCATCGGTTCTCGAGTCTTCTAGATCCTTCCCCCTTCTGCATGTGGGCCCTTGTCGTTAGTTTCTCTCCGAGTTGGACGAAGCTCCTTGTCCCGCACGATTCAGCACTTTTATGATTAGGTCCTCGGAGTTTGTCATCTTCTCGGGTTAGGTCCCTGGGCTTCTTGGAGTCAAGTTTGCTTCATTGCATGACTTGTACCGGGCTTCAAGGTCTTGTCAAGGTGCTTGATGAACTTATCCTGGAAGTCTTGCTTTCAACGTCAAAACCCTGCATAAACACTAAACTCCCAAAACCGACATGCACAAATGAACTTGTTATACCAAGGGGGTTAGTACCAATGGATAAGATATAAAATTCATGCCAACACCGAAGGTTAACTCATGGCTAGGTTGACGGAATTTTACCGTCAACAAGACCTTAGCACCAGATAATTGATCAAATAAGATATCAATCCTAGGAAGAGGATATTTGTTCTTCACGGTTACTTCATTTAGTGGCCGATAATCCACCACCATTCTTAGAGTTATATCCTACTTTGATACAAACATAGCCGGGCATCCCCAAGGTGAGGAGCTCGGACGGATATATTGCTTGTCAAGAAGATCTTGCAATTGTTTCTTTAACTCCGCAAGTTCATCGGGTGGCATTCTATAGGGTCTTTTGGAAATTAAGGCCGTCCCGGGGAGTAATAATTCCACTTCCAGGTCGGGAGGCATCCCCGGTAGTTCTTCGGGAAAGACATCCAGAAATTCACATACAACTAGAATAGCCTCTAATTCCTGCTTGACATGAGCATTAAGTGTATAGAGTTGAGGGCCACTCTTTCCACAAAGAGAAAGAACAACCCTTGAACCGGATGGATGTTTAAGTTCGATAGAACGAGGATTGCATCTAATGACCCCATCATGCTTAGTCATCCAATTCATGTTGATAATGATATCAAAATCCTCTAGATCAATGACCACAAAATTTACTATGAAAGTGAGACCAACAACATCTAGTTGAGCTAGATTGACCACTCCATGAGTTACCAAGGGTGCACCCGGGGCATCGATATGAAATGGAATAGGCACTTTTCTAAATGGAAATTGATGCTCAAAGGCAATTTTTTTACTCATGAAAGAATGAGATGCACCGGAATCAAATAATGCCTGAGTATTGATTGAGTTGAGTGAAACCATACCAACAAGCACATGTTCATCTTCATTAGCTTCCTCGGCAGTGGTATGATTTAACTTGCCACACTTGGGTGGTTGGGCATTCTTCACCTTTTGAAAATTAGGTGGAGGAGGCATAGGACGCTTGGGAACATTATTTCCTCCATTTTTCTTGAGAGAGGGGCAGTCACGGGAGAAATTTCTATGCCCGCCACAATTATAGCACGACCCCTTCGAAGAAGAAGAATTCCTACCACCACCTCTCCACTGTCCACTAGGGCGGGGAGGTTGCCCTTGCGGTGCCGGAGGACGGCGTGCCATCCACATCGGTTGAGGAGCACCAAATCTCGGAATCCGGGGTGGAGGAGAAGGTCCCGTGCGCGGACGTTGAGAGCTTGAACTACCACCCATGGAAGAAGGGGTAGCCCTCTTGCGGTTATTCACCTCAAGTGCATTCAAATTATACTCTGCCTTGATTGATTTTCTCACAAGATCATTGAAATCCTTGAAATCAATGTTGGAGTGTTGGGCTTTAAGTTTCAAGGACAAGCCCTCCATATAACAATCTTGTTTCTTCTCATCATCATCAACATCATGAGGAGCATATTGAGAAAGGTAGTTGAAAGCATTAGTGTATCCTTGTACCGATTTGTTGCCTTGCTTAAGCTTGCAGAATTCATCTCCTTTTAATTTGAGGACACTCTTGGGAATATGATGATCACGGAAAGCCTTGCGAAATTCATCCCAAGTTATACGATGTTCTACGGGCACTTGGGCCTTATAGCCTCTCCACCATACTCCCGCGGCATCTTGAAGTTGATGTGCCGCGAAAGTTACCTTCTCTTCATCGGTATTTTCAAAGAGCCCAAGTTTATCCTCTATAGCGGAGATCCAATAGTCTGCATCTAGGGGCTCATCTGACCCTCGGAAGATTGGAGGTTGTGTTTTCATGAAAGCGGAATGGCCCTTATTTTTAGGTCCACCATTGTTATTGTCACCACCACCTTGACCTTGGGCGGCTGCATTAAGAGCTTGGAGAATTTGGTTTTGAACCTACCGACCCTCATTTGCACTTCTAAGAAGTTCCTCAATGACTGGGCCCAACTTAGGAGGAGGTGGTAAGTTTTCCTCACCATCACCCTTACCCACCAGCTGATTATTAACCATCCTGCCACCAACCACACCTTAGGTTAGCGACCAAGAAAGAAAATTGATATAATACAACTTGCACAATAAAATTGCACAACAAGTATACATCAACCACAAATGTGTGATAATGTTTTTGATACAATGGAATAGATAATGTAGATCATGAAAGGATGATACTAAAGAATTTTGGATAGCAAGCATGGAATTATACATTCCTTGCAAAGTTAAGAATATAAATTTATAATAATTCCCACATAAAATTAAATTGATGCATGCATGAAAATGATACATGATGACATGCCGCAACATACAAATATCTCACAATGACACACGTATAAATAATGGAGGTCCACATATATAATAATGGTACAATACATAGGCATGATAGCTAATTAGTGTCTCACAATGTCTCACCAATTAACTATTCCGATTACATAAAATAGGCGGTACATTACAGCAAGTCACATAGCTTGCAAAGTCTCATAACCGCCATGAGATTACACAAATAATTTAGTTAGGACCATAAGGAGCTCTCGCGAAGAAAGGTGGGAACACATCAAGAAGTTGGGCGTTGGGTGATCCGGTGTCACCGGTATTTGCTTCCGGATGGGTGAGATTCTCCGTTTGCCCACCATAGATAGTCTCTCTATTCCCAAGAGCGTGGGGAAAGCGGCAAACACGTAGCCCATTCGACATTTGAGCTTGTATCCCTTGATGGGGTGGTGCAATACCATGAACAAAAGGATATTTAAAACCATCGGGAGCTTCGTCTTGAACGGTAACATCTTCATTGTCATAGAGCACATGCTCTTGAACACGCCTTGAGCGGACATAAGTGTGTATAGCACGTTGCAGCTCATTGAGACGGCATCTGGTTTCCCTTAGTTCCCAACGAAGGCATCCCATGTTTCGGTCTAGAGCTCTCACCAATTCCGACATCCGTCTCTCATACAAAGGAGCACCCACTGGGGCTATGTCAACCACATTCACACCCAGTTGTGGTCCTCGCATTGGGAAATGTTGGAAAGGTGACATCCATAACTCTGGAATTGTCGGGGACGACCATAGGGGTCCCCTAGATAACCAGGGAAAACCCATTTTCTTTCACAAATAACAAAACATAAACGAATTCACAAACGTAAAACACGCCTAAGACAATCGCGGATCAGTAGCAGGGCCCACGGTCCTAGCGGCCTCAGCGGCCCACCAGAACAGTCAGCCCCAGCCACCCTCGGGCGAAACTCCGCTTCGCTCGAGGGGCACAGCACCACACTAACGAAACTCCGCCTCGCTCGAGGGTTGGACGCCCCCTCGGGTGAGGTTTCGCCTCGCTCGAAGGCCAGACGCCCCGTCGAGCGAGTCTCCGCCTCGCTCGAGGCTCTCACGGGCTCGCCGCCCCCGTACCTGCTCCCCCGACCGGGACATTTAATGTTTTGACACATGCAGGCGCCCGAGTCAAAGACGGATCCGCGCCATGCCGCCCCTCTAACACGCTTGGGAATCGAATCCCGGTGCTGTTCCGCCAACCCTCCCGGTGAGGCCATCCCCGCCACTGTGCGACACTGTGCGCTAAGGCTAGTGTCAGCTCCGTGACACTGTGCTACCCACTCTCGTACGGCTGATGCGCCGCACCCTCGAAGGAGGACGACGGAACCCTCGAAAAGGGGACGGATGCATGTTCCGCGCTCGCCCAGGACAACGCCGTGACGTCAAACCAGTGAGGCGTGTCTCCTCCGTCACCATCGACCCTGTGCGGCCATCCCCGCCACCACAACGCCATCCCGGGCACTGCAGCGCCATCCCCGACGCTGTGGGAGTACGGGGCGACGAGACACCGCCACGCCTGCCGCACCCTCGAGTCAGCGTACGGACGACGACTAAACGGGAAGCTCCTACACCGCTACCCTCGAAGCCACTTCTAGACGGATACAGGGCACGCCACGACGCCTTGCCAGAAGCAAGATTTGCCAGGACGGCCGTCTACTCTACGACGCTATGCACCATACCGCTACACGTAATTAGTACAGTGCGGCACGCTTGTAAATTGCCTCCCCTTGGCCTATAAAAGGAGGCAGTCCCCTAGCCGCGGGGGACAACGACGAGCACACCTACACACTCACTACCTTCACCACGATATTGGCACTTGCCTCAATCAAACCTTAGGGACCTGGAGGCCCTGCCTTCTCTCCCGCCTTGCTTGTAGCTCCCCCTTGCAAGCACCACGGTGCAACGCAATATAGTGCCTCGAGCACACCACTACTGGACGTATGGCCCCAGCCGGAACCAGGATAAACCCTGTGTCACTAGTTGCTTAGCACTGATCATCAAGAGATAGATCTCAACGCTCTTACTAGTTAGTGTCGGAACTACTTTCCGCACCGACAGGAATTTCATTGCGAAGGTGTGTCATAGCGTTGTACGCCACTTCTTGAATTGCCATACCCACAGAGGTACCGTGGGCGACAAAGTTGTGGGAATGATTCACCCCTTCCACTAGGCGCATGGGGATGAGAAGTTGAATTGCCCAAGCCCTCTCGCATAGACCGAATACTCCGGTCGATACGAGAAGTTGCCCCGCCATAGCATCTCGTTGAAGATGGAAGGGAAGCCTTGCACACCCTCAGCACGAGTGACCATGATGAGGTTGCCATAGTTCTCAGCCATCTATCATTATCAAGACAATATGAGTTAGAGAACATTTTAAACTTATCATATAAATGTAGCACATAAGATAAGACAAGCTCTATGAAGGATAAGAATTACACCCAATAGAGAGATATAACCTTAGAAAAATGCAAAATTTAGTAACACTAAATTAATTCGGTGATCACATTTTAATTACGTGCCTCACATCATTTATTAAGTGATAAACCATGCTTAGAATCCTAACCGAGCTCTGATGTCATGCTGTGAGGAACCTCCAAGTTAATCCCATTTAATCGAGTCATCACCATTGACCAACTCAATTAAAGAGGAATAACCCCAGTTGTCCTTGAGATGTGTCATGAGCAATGCCCACGATTTATACACACCCCACTAAGCACAACAAGATGAACATCATCAACACATAGCAATCCAAACATAGCCCATCACATTACAAAGATAGGTTCAAGTTTACATTACAATAAGTCTTAAGAGTTTTGCAGCGGAAAGTTCCATCATCGCTCTCATACGATACATAACAAAATAAGAAGGTAGCACTATATGCCGATAGTGCCCTTCCTAAGCCATGGCCACTTACTTCCTCCCCGGACCTCCGTCCTCGGCAAGGAAGTACCCAAAGATGGGCTCCGACTGCACCTCACCTGCAATCAACTTATCGGTAGCACCGTGAGTACAAAGGTACTCCACAGGACTTATCCACATATGGGTATATACTTGCCCGACTCGCAAGGAGTATGCATTTGGTTAAGTAGCAAGGAATGACATGGGTAATTATTTTGCATAAAAGCATCTACATTTTTATCAAGTTGTAATAAGCAAAAGACATAGCATTCTATGATCTCTAAGTCAAGCATCAAGTAAATTGCGATAAGTAAAGTGATATCATGATCTTAAGCTCAATCTTTCGAGAACTCCATCCGAAACTCTACATTGAACGCAAATTTCAAGAGTGTGCTCCTTAACCCGGGAGCGAGGCTATTGCGATAGATTACACCCTGCATGGGTGTACAGCTTTTCCCACATGAAGCACAAGACCAACGACCATACCCTTGATCGAGGATAAGTGTTAATTCATGTCATCAACCTTTCACATGCCCGCACCCTACTATGAACAAACGGTCGGGAATGTATAGGTGCACCGGACACGGCCGATCACACCTCATCCCACCTCGCACCGAATCCGGTCAAGGTACGGTGCGACTTATGCTACTTATCTTGCCATGCCCATTGTAAGAATGTGGTTTGTACGAAAATGTGCTCAAGAACTCAACTTTCAAGACTCGGGCCTTAATCAACTCACGCAAGACTAGTCAAGTGAGCTCCAATCTCAATGACCCTACAATTCTTGCTCAAGTCTCGCATCATGTTGCATAGAGTTCTGTTTTAATCTTTCAAAGCTAACCATGTGTTTAATTGAACAAACATCCTATACTCGCAAGTGGTGGTGACCTTGCCACCTCTTGACTTCTACCTAGGCTAAGCATTAATAAGCAATTACATTTGTGACACCTAAACAAGCATACTCACCTAATAAAGGTTATTCTAGATCAAGGAGGGTAATGCATCAAGTAGGAGCTAAGCAAACATATACATACATATTACTCATGCACATACAAGACACATATACTCAATTTGATCCAAAATAGGGTTTAAGATTGCTTAGGTGCCTGCCTTGGTTCTCAAAATAAGGGTCGTCGATCATGGGCTCTTGCTCGGTCTCAACCTCCTCTTGCTCCGACGGTTTGATCTCTACACGAAATGCAATGATGCTTGGTAAATAAATATGCTATGAATGAGTGCCATTATAGGATATGATAAATGGTATGATTTACCATGAATAAAATGCTAAACAGAATATTCATTGGGTCACTTGTATTATAAGTGAACTAGCAAAATTGGTTTCATAATTTTTGGATTAACAATTAATTAAATATGCAATTAATATGATTTACAAGCATATAATTATTTCAGATCATTAATTATATAATTTGAGGGCAAACTTATTTTTAATAGGATTCTGACATAATTTGGAAACCAACAAAATTTATTTCATAATTTTCTGAGCTATATGTAATTTTATATGAATTATACAAGATGGTACATGATGGGATGAATAGTAACTGCGGACCGTCCGCGATGAAATGGCGGACCGTCCGCCCAGAGGTGCCGGACTGTCCGAACTGAAGGGATGGACTGTCCGCGAGACCTCGAAGAACCAACATCGTTTCTGTATGGATTTGAGTTTAAAACGGACTGTCCGGGCTGAGGGGGCGGACCATCCGCGAGGCTAGGGAGCGGAACACATGTTTTTGGAGGCTTTTGACCGTGGGTAACAGACCGTCCGACCTGGTTGGGTGGATTGTCCGCGGCTCGACTGAGAATCGCCGTCGAGCTCGCCGGCGGCGGCTTCGATCTCGGTTTTGGGTGGGGTTTGCTTCTATGGGTTCCTAGGAGTGCTTAGATGTGATTCTAAGTGATATATTCAACATGCATTAGGGTTTGAAAGCTTTGGCCCATCAATGGTGATTGGTTCATGGGAGGGTTCAAGATCCTAAATCCCAAATCAATGGAGATGGATCGGGAATAGAGATAGCTCACCGTCAATGAGTAAAACTCCGGTGAGGTGCCACAAGTTGGAGTAGAGTGGCCTTGGTGAAGCTTGAGCTCGTCCTTCACCTAGAGCTTGAGGGAGAGAACTTGGGGTGGAGGAAGAAGAGCTTGGGGAAGCTCCTAGCTCCAAGCTTGAGGAAGAAGATGAAGGAGAGGTGGTGCAGCTCGCCGGCGTCGAGCTCCGGCGGTCCTTCGGCGAAGCTCCGGCGATGGGAGGGGCTTCCTAGGTTAAATCACCTTGGGAAGTCCTCCATGGTTTCTTGGATAGAAGAGAGAGCGTGTGAGGGAGTGAATGGGAGGGAGAGAGAGGCAGCTAGGGGTGCTGGCTAGGGTGGGGACGCATGTCACACCCTGAAATTTCCAATTTCAGGATGTGAATAGAGAGAATAATTAAATAACAATTTTCTCATAATTTTAAAATTTTTCCAATATTTATTTTTCTTTACAGGGAATATAGTATAGGAAAAATCCTTTGTTTGATTTTCTAAATTAAATAAAAGTTGAGAGTGTTGCATTCATGCCGATTCATCTAGTGGTTCTTGAGTGCAAAAAGGTTTCAAAAATGCGTTTAGGAGTTTCTGGAATTTATTCTCATTTTTCTTGAGCTATTTCTATTTATTAGAAGGCTCTAAAATCTTTTTCATGAGCTCCACATGTTTTATTTGGATTGTTCATGTCTTAATCTATCTCTAGGAATTTTCCTGGAATTTTTGTGATTTTCTGAGTATTTTTGGTGCCTTGCAAACATTTACTAGACTTTAGGGTAATTGTTTTTGCACTGGAAATGATTTTAGAAAATAAAAAGAAAAATCTTTCCTTTTCTACCTGGGTCGAGCCCGTGGCCCGACCCGCACCTGCCCGGCCCGCCCGCGCCGCCCGGCCCGCCCCGGCCGGCGGGGCCCATGCGCCCAACCGGCCACGAGAGACCGAAGCGCCGGCCCGGCCATGGCCGCCGCCGCCCGGGCCGCCCGCGCTCGCCCCCATAAAGGGCGCAGCCGCCCCTCGCGCGCGTGCTCTCGCGCGCGCGCCCCTAGCCTACTCCCTCGCTCCTCGCTCCGCCCCGCCGCCGCCGCCCTCGCCCGCGAAGCCGAGCGTCGCCCCCGCCCCGAACCGCGAGCGCGAGTTGACCTCCAGATTCCGGTGCCTTCCCTCGACCTCCAACTCCGGTGAGCACAGCTGCAGGTTCCCCATGACCTCCTCTTTTGTTTCCCGAACTGAATCGAGCTCTTGGGTGCCTGCGACGCCGGCGATTGGAGCCACCATGGCCACCGGCCTCCCCTGTCCTTGCCTGCTCGAAATCCAGAGGAAGGGGAAGGTCGATTTGCACATGACCCCCTGTGATTTCTGATAATTCGTAGATCTTTTTTTGTGTACCAACCAATCTGCAGATAACCCCCTCCAAAGATCCCACTTTCACACATAAAGCCCACCCATGCTCTTTTATAGATCTAACCCTGAGTAGTATCCTTTTTGCGAGCACTGTTTGATGTGTCTTGCGAATCTTCTTTGCTAGCCTCTAAAATCTATAGTTAATCGTGAATAGGTCCTTTCAATCTTGTTTTGCTCATATCTTTTTCGTTTTAGCTCCGATTTAATCCGTTCAAGTTGCGTTAGGTTCATAATAATGTAAAGCACGCGTTAGCGGAGTGTTTTCACCCTGTGTTGTTTTCTGAAAATAAAATTAATATTAATTTTGATTAATGCCTAGTTATACATGTCTTTTATAAATAAAAGAAATATAGATCTATATATCATTTTTCACAAGCAAATTTAATCTGATTAATGTTTTTATCACATGTTTTTATACATAAGAATTAATTAGATCTTTATCTCGGTTTTCGTAAACCAAATGTTAATTTGTTTAATAGTTAATTAATCTTTTCTAATTAAAATTTGATTAGGCTTTTACTTCGGTTTTTATAATAAATATTAATTTGATTAATGCCAATACCATAATGTTTTTAATAATAATATGATCTACTCGAATTACAAAGTTTCGTTTAGGTTGTTCATATAGTTTAGTTTTTCTAAATTAAATGTTTAATCGGTTTAATTCATATATGAATTTTTATTAATAAAACTTGACTAGTTCTTTACACCGGTTTTGTAAATAAAATTTAATATTTCATTAATGTCAACATAGGGTATTTTATTTCGAAATATCCTTTATATTTGTTTTGTTAATTAAAAGGAACTTAGCTCATAGCCTTGCTCTCTCATATATGCAAAACGTTCGTTAGACGTTCTTTTCTCAGCTCAATCTTAGTGTGATCATTCCGGTCCTCGCTCAATCTTCCGCGGCCATCTCTTTAAAGGTAACCAAGCCTTTCCAAGCACCCTTTGTGTTCTTTAGTGATCCATCTAATCGAGCCTATCCCTTAGTGTGTTCTTTTAAAGTTTCTTTTGATTGGTGCTTTGTTCTTAGTATGCTTGTTTGTTTGCTTTGTGTATGTTTGTGCCCGATGATTGATGCGCTTAGAGTGAACGCCGTTCAAGAAGCTTTGAAGAGCAAGAGGTTGAAGATATTCTGAGCAACGACATTACTTTGGTTAAAGGCGAGTGTGTCCTTGATCTTTTGTCCTAAGAAATATATATAATCACTCATTGCTTTGCTTGCATTAATTTTGATGGGTTCCTATTAAGGTTTATCCTAGTCTTTAATTGTCATTCCTTGTTAACCTGGGTTTACATTTATGTTGGGTAGCTATGCTTAGTTGCTATACCTGGGTTATGGTCGTTTTAATGAACATTAATGATGAATCATGCTATACCTTTATGCTATATCAAGACCATATGATTAATCGGAACATGGAGCGACCACCCAGGACAACAGTGCAACCAGAAGGACTATATGGCTCTGGTCTTGGCCGAGTAATTAGGGAAGTCTTTGTGTGGTTATTATTCGCATAGTAGGTTGGGGACGGAGGAATGCTTTTATGGCTCTTCTATTCCGGAGTGGTATTGGAATGGAAGACTCTATGGCTGACCGTCCGTGAATAGAAGTGAGGTACGAAAGATAGCCTCTATGACATCCTACTATGGACTAATACGCACGGGAGGACTCTTTGTAAAGGCCTCGTAGTGTCCCTATGCAATCACACATCGGTAGTGTGGTATGATGCATGCGCAACATCGCATGGTTGGGTTTAAAGTTCTTCGGGACTTTTACGCGACTTGTGGGTAAATATGTACAACCTCTGCAGAGTGTAAAACTAATCGATTAGCCGTGCCCACGGTCACGGGCGGCCTGGACCCTCACATGATAATTGAACTTGAAGATGGACTTAAATAGTTTTCTCTGGTTATGCTTGTCATATGCTTGTGGCGTATCTCTTATCTTATGCTTAATGTGGGTTGGTATAAACTTATACTTTATTAGTAATCGAGTGCTAATAAAATCGACCAACTAAAATTGCATAAATGCTTATAGCCCAATCCACTATAAAGCCTTTGCATTCATTCTTTTCCCCACACTTACTGAGTACGACAAGTGCTCACCCTTGCTATAAACAATGTTGCTCAGAAGGAGGAAGCTACATGAAGATGATGTGAAGATGTTGTGGAGTTCTAGGCGTACGCAACCCCCAGTCGACTGCCTGTGATGTTTGGAGCCTTCGTTTCCAGGATTAAGGATAAATCTCTGATAATCTTTCTTTTTCTTACGTGATACTGTTTCTGTATACACTTATATGTCACTATATGCATGAAACTTGATCCTGGCATGCATATAGGTTTGCACTTGGTTTCCTTCGGAAAATCGGGTGTGACAGAGTGGTATCAGAGCTGTATCGACTGTAGGACGTAAGCCTAGTTAGTATTGGTCGTTTCTTAATGCCTCTTTTGCTCTACAATCCCTCCTTACCTTATCCTTGACCTCCCTGAAGAAGGATCTCACCTCTTAACCATCTTCGTTTCTCCATACCATGAATTTTGGTAATATTTATCTTCACTCTCCTTGAACATTTCTTTGACCTCGTCTGTCCATTCTCTCAAGCAATAACACTCCCCTGATTCATTGGTGGAATTGTTACCCTTATCATTCCATCTATTCGCGCAGCTCTCTGACACATCAGTGCTGTTTTGATTCTTTCTCGAGCTACAGAACTCCGATCGGCATAAAACCAATTGGGTTAGTTCCTAAATTTCATAAGTGAATTTCTATCAAAAATTCAGCCCTATTCAGTACATGTTCCAGAAGCTATACTCGAAACATTGGAGCTATCAGAATCTGTAAACTCTGCTGACCTAGTTACTTTCAATATTCTATATCTCGGGCTATAGACCTCCGATTGAGGTAAATCCAATTGGACTAGTTCAGGAATTTTATCAGTTTCACTCTGTCCAAAATTCAGCAGTATTCGTTATGTATCCAGGGAG
Organism: Cenchrus americanus; assembly: GCA_947561735.1. Lineage (NCBI taxonomy): Eukaryota > Viridiplantae > Streptophyta > Magnoliopsida > Poales > Poaceae > Cenchrus > Cenchrus americanus. Next base: position 250,025,262 of record OX387239.1, on the reverse strand, counting down.
ATACATACGAATTAGTGAAGCATTTGGAATCTGCCAACACTGCTGACATAGTCATCTTGTTTAATTCATATCTCGAGTTCTAAACCTCCGATTGAGGTGATTCCAGCTGGGATGAACTCATAATTTTGTCCTCCTTGATCTGGGAAAAATCCATTGTTTATGGATATCCTTGCTGGGAGATACATCTGATCTATTAGGAGGATACCCTCTGACTATATTAACAACGTGTAGTGTCGATCCCTTAGCTATGCCTTGATTGGTGGAATTGTGTGTTTGCATGATGATGCTTGGTTATGACATTGCTTGTGTTGGTTCTTTGAAGTGAGTGTTGGTGTATTGTGGGTCTTACATCCGCAATAACATCAGTTGCTTAGTTGGGTTCTTCTTTTGTACCTCCCACCTCCTTGTTCTCCCCCACTCGTTTTGCACTACTCTTGTTCCCCTTCTGATCATATATTTATCTACCAACCAGATGGAAAACCCTAATGAAGGTAACCAAGGAGAAAGCTACGAGAACGGCGATGACTATGGATACAACCCAGATGCGCTATCATTTCCTTCCTCAGATGAGAAGTATGCAGAGTTCATGAGGACTGAGCCACCAACGTTCTCTAGTACCACATATCCCTTAGAAGCTGAAGACCGGATCAAGACAATTGAAGCGAAGCTAGATATGGTACAATGCAACGATGGAGAGAAAGCTTTGTATGCATCTTGGCAACTTATAGGAGCAGCTTCAGAGTGGTGGAATTCTTACATCAATGGACATTAGCAACCTGAGAGTATTGTGTGGAAGGAATTCAAAGACAACTTTATCTTACACCATACTCCTGTGAGTGCGATGAAGCTCAAGAGGAAGGAGTTCCTTAACTTAATGCAAGGACAGATGACGGTAACTAAGTACGGGGATAAGTTTGTTCAATTATCTTTGTATGCCCCAAGATCAGCTGAAAGTAATAAGAAGAAACGAGAGCATTTCATCAAAGGGTTGAATGAAGATCTTCAAAGTATACTAAGCTTACATGAATATTCCAATCCGCAAGATTTAATCAACAAAGCCATTGAGCTAGAAAGCAAACTACAAGAGATCATGAGTAAGAAGAGAAAAAGGGAATATCCAGGGGAAGCCAATAACAACTCTCACCTACATCATATGTCTCAAGCCCAAAGTTTTTCCTGAAGATCACAATGAAGATGCATATCTAGAATATCCTCATGGTGTCACAATACCAGTGATTTATGAGACACCACAGAATCGTCGGAATATTAGGGAAAGTAAAGCTCGTTTCTATTGCAAAGCTGGTGGACACTTTATCAACAGATGCCCGAAGAAATTTCTAGATCGTCATTTTAAGAGGGAATGGCGACAACGACACAAGCAAGACAAGACCCCCGATACTTAAGGATGTTGGTATAAGCTAGGCTTGGAAAGTTTTTTTTGTAATATGAAAGGAAGAATATTGCTGAAGGATATGAAAAGAGTTCGAAATAAACCCTTGTCTCTTGCTAGCCTTTTTCGAATCTCGGGACGAGATTCCTTTTAAGGGGGGTAGATTTGTCACACCCTGAAATTTCCAATTTCAGGATGTGAATAGAGAGAATAATTAAATAACAATTTTCTCATAATTTTAAAATTTTTCCAATATTTATTTTTCTTTACAGGGAATATAGTATAGGAAAAATCCTTTGTTTGATTTTCTAAATTAAATAAAAGTTGAGAGTGTTGCATTCATGCCGATGCATCTAGTGGTTCTTGAGTGCAAAAAGGTTTCAAAAATGCGTTTAGGAGCTGTCCAAACTCTCCTGAGAATTTTCCGGATTTTTCTGGAATTTATTCTCATTTTTCTTGAGCTATTTCTATTTAGAAGACTCTAAAATCTTTTTCATGAGCTCCAAATGTTTTATTTGGATTGTTCATGTTTTAATCTATCTCTAGGAATTTTCCTGGAATTTTTGTGATTTTCTTAGTATTTTTGGTGCCTTGCAAACATTTACTAGACTTTACGGTAATTGTTTGGGAATTAGGCGATTTTACCCTTATTTTTTAGGCTAAAGGCGTTTTTACCCTTCTGTTTTGCAACTTGGCGTTTTTACCCTCCGTTTTTCTACTCTAAAGCTCCGTCTGCCCCTAATTTGGATGCCGTCCGCACTCGACCTGAATAAAAGCGAAAAAAAAATAATAATAAAAAAGAAGCGACAAACAATTGACCAAATTACCCCTCCCTTCATCCTCTCCCATCCCGACTCGCACACGCACGCGAGCGGGAGGGGCGGCCGACTCGCACACGCACGCGAGCCGAGCGAGCGGGCGGCGGCGCGGGCGACCTCCGGGCGGCGCGCGCGCGCGCCCCCCCGGCGCCTCCCCGGCCGTCCGTCCCCCTCACCGCCGCCTCCCCCCGCCCCTCCCTCCCCCGGCTCGCCCCCTCTCGCCTCGCCTCCCCCGCCCCTCATACACCATGGGAAGCTAGGGTTTCGGGGTAGGTGTGGGCCGCGGCCGAGGAGGGCGGGCGGCCGGCGCGGCGCGGCCGGGGAGGAGATCCCCAGCGCGGCCACCGGAGGGCAGCAGCTCATCTCCCTCTCCATCTTCCTCCTCTCTTCCTCACCCTAGAACACAACCACCATGGAAGAGCCAAGGTATTTCCCTCCCCTTTCTCCAATTTTTGAGTGTGTTTATTCCTTGCTGTGAATTTGTACATGGGTTGACATGCTTATTTCGTCTTTGCGATTTGTAGGACAAGTCACAATAAATTGGAACTTGTTGTTAGAGTCCGTTCATTTTTTAGCTTGTCAGAAAATGGTTCAAAAACATGGTTTCAAGGTAGAACTTTGCCTGCTAAGGTTATTGACCCCAAAAGCTTTAGGGTGGTGCATCTAGTTGATTTTATTGGGGAGCATTGCTTTTGGGGTTCGAAACAATATGTTACATTGTGGCGTGATTTGGAGGAAGCTTCGTTGAAATTAAATCGGATGAAAATGTTGTTGGAGTGGTTTCAACTCCATGATAAAAGTGGGCTAGTATGTATCAATGCTCGGGTCAATGATTTTGAGGGGGCACTTGATTTTTCTCCAACAAAGAGAAAAATAGGAGAGAAGGGGGCGAATTTACTCTCAATTGAAGGGGCGGCCGAGTGAGAGAGACACAAATAGGAGAGCCACAACCCCACCTAAAAAAAGACACTCTTCTCCAAAAAAAGAGAGCTCCGGCCAAAGAAAGTGCTTCGGTGAAGAGGTACTCGGTGATAGCGACTATGACACCGACTTAGCCGCATCATCCGGTGCTTCGATGATGCTTGGTCCGACTCGACTTTGACACCGAGTTTGATCCCGATGGTGAAATTGTTGATGAGGAAAATGAGTTTGATCCTCCCATGTTTTCGTATGATGTTGATGATCCATGTATTGATGTGAATGTGGTGTTTCCGGATGTGGATCGGTGCAAGTTAGTCGTTACACATTTTTACGTCTTGCATGATCATGCTTTCCAAACCTTACAAAAAGACAAGACAAGATTTAGGGCCATATGCAAGAGGGCTAATCAAGGATGCAAGTGGACTTTTTTTGCATCTACAAGCCCGTACCAAGAAATACATTGGATGCAAGGTAAATGACTTCTATTATGTTGCAAGTGTACTTCTATTATGTTGCAAGTGTTCTTCTATTATGTTGCAAGCTCTCCTTGTGACTTTCTTGGTTTTTAAATGCGAGGTCAAGACTAGTGGACCAAAACATACTTGTGGTTCATTCAACAAGAGTGGTGGCACAATGGCCTCCAATAAATGGGTGGCCGATAGAGTGGTTGATTTGGTGATGGAAAACCACGATGTGGGAACGGCTAAATTGAGGGCCGAGTCAAGAAAAAATTTGATGTGGACGTTCCATATGACGAGTTAAAAGAGGCAAGTTGAGAGCACATGACATTATCCATGGCAAATGGGATGAAAGTTATGATTTGTTGCCTACTTATCAAGCTGAACTTCTTAGGTCACTACCTGGGAGTGTTGTAGAGCTACAGACAGAACAACACAATGGTAAAGAGTGTTTCATGAGGTTCTTTGTTGCTCTCAAACCATGCATAGATGGCTTCTTGCAAGGTTGTAGACCTTATATTGCAATGGATGCAACACACTTGACTGGGAGGGCAAGAGGTCAGTTGGCTTCGAGTTTGCGGTGGATGGTTATAACAAGTTGTTCCCGGTGGCATTTGGAGTGATTGAGGCCGAGTCCGAGGAAAGTTGGACCTGGTTTGTCAATAATGTCAAGAAGGCTATCGGTAGTCCTCCGGGTTTGTTAACAAACTTGAGCTCTATTTCCTAATTGTCAACAAATATTTTCTCACTTGTTACTATGTTCATACGAGCTTGGTCATTAGCAACGATCTTTGGAAAGGGCATAGAGTTGGTGTAGAAGCCGTGTGTATCCCGGAGTAGAGCATCGAGAATGTATGAGACACTTGTGGAAGAATATGAAGAAAAAAGGATACGGCGGTGAGCTCTATGGCAAGAATATGTGGTGTCTTGCCAAAAGCTTTACAAAGTCCAAGTTCACCTACTTCATTGGAAAAATTGAGGAGAAAGATCGTTCAACCATTGAGTGGTTGGATGACAACCATCCATATGTGTGGAGTCGAAGCAAATTCGGTGAAGACCGCAAGGTAGATTACATCAATAACAATCTCTCTCGAATCTTTTAATAGTTGGGTGTCAAAAACTAAGGCCTACCGTTGTAGAAATGCTTGACCACATTAGACAAATGATCATTGAGAAGTTTGTTTTGAGGTCCAAGAGTGGTAATAATATGTCGGGCATCATAATCCCAACTATTGTTACCGAATTGAATGCTAAATCAAAGACTATCAAGGACCATGAAGTTCTAATATGTGGGCTGCTAAAGCTGAAGTAACTTGTGAATAGATTCGGGCATGCGGTGAACTTGGAGGAAAAAGTTGTAGGCGTCGGGCTTGGCAAGTCACCTGGAAAACCATGCGGCCATGCTTTGGCTTTCATCGCAAAGATCGGTAGGGGAGGTGAAAATGGATGAATTTGTGCATGAATACTTCTCTATTGATAGATACGGGAAGGCATATGCGGCTAAATTTAATCCAATGACATCCAAAGATCAATGGCCTCATGTGAACTTAGGCTACACAATCCACAAACCCAAATTGAGAAGGAAACCCGGGAGGCCAAGAAAATCTAGGATCAAGGCATTTGATGAAGTTGGCACTACCAAGAAAAGGAAGGTGTGTTACGAATGCAATGAGCTAGGCCATATAGCCAAGACTTGCCAAGGAGGTCCTACGGCTAGAGAAAAGAGGATGCGGTCAACACAATCGGGACAAGTTGAAAATGACCCAATGTGAGTCATATATGTTGCTGCTCTATTCCATTTATTTAGCTTAGTTCACATTAACTTGTATTAACACCTCTTTCAACTTAAATTTAGTGCTAATGCGCAAGTGGTTCCGGTAGGGGAAGGGGAAGAGGAAGGAGGGGAAGGGGAAGAGGAAGGGGCAGAGGATCAGGAGAGGAAAGCAATGATGCAACGTAAGTGATTTAAGGCTGCTATTACTTGCAATATTTTATAGTAAATTTTAGCGTTCCCTCAACAATTAACTTGCTTCTACTCTATTTTGTTGAAGTGGAAGTGGTACGGGTACGGGGAAGGGGAAGTTCATCACATCCCAATAATGAGGCAAGTGGCCCAGGAAGTGCAAGTGGTTCAGGAAGGGGGACATCGAGGCGTAGACAATACACATTTGGAAGGCTTGCTAGTTTGTTGGGTTTCAATGCTTGAGTTGTGTCTCACAATTAGTTGCTACTAGTTCCTACTTTTGGATGACATGTCATTTAGACCTCTATGTTAGTATTTGGCATGTGCCTTCGGACCTCTATGTTAGAATGTTAATTTGGATCCGTATGTGAGCATGTTAATTTGGACCTCTATGCATGCATTTGGACCTCTATGTTACATGGTATTTTGATGGCAAAAATATATGGATCTATGTGTTTGGATCATTTTGTTGTGTGATATTGAATTTTAATTTTATGGATTATAAGCTGAAATCTTGCACAAAATCAATTTAAAAACTGTACAAAACATATTAAAGATTTGATAGAAAACAGGGGTAAAAACACCAATATAAGAAAAAAATAGGGGTAAAAACGAATGGGTAAAGTCATCCATTTTAACACCGTTAGAAGCACATAACAGAGTAAAGGTAAAAATTCGCGTCATTTGAAAAACTGAGGGTAAAAATGCCCAGTTCAAAAAACCGAGGGTAAAAACACCTTTAGGTTCGAAACCGAGGGTAAAAACGCCTTTAGGTTCGAAACCGAGTACGGTAATTGTTTTTGCACCGGAAATGATTTCAGAAAATAAAAAGAAAAATCTTTCCTTTTCTAGCCGGCCGAGCCCGTGGGCTCGACCCGCACCGCCCGCCCGCCCGCACCGGCCCGGCCGCCCCGGCCGGCGGGGCCCATCCGGCCAACCGGCCACAGAGACCGAAGCGCCGGCCCGGCCATGGCCGCCGCCGCCCGGGCCGCCCGCGCTTGCCCCATAAAAGGTCGGAGCCGCCCCCGCGCGCGTGCTCCCCGCGCGCCGCCCCTAGCCTACTCTCTCGCTCCCCGCGCCGTCGCCGCCGCGCCGCCCTCGCGCCGGAAGCCGGAGCGCCGCCCTGCACCGAACCGCGAGCGCGAGTTGACCGCCAGATTCCAGCGCCTTCCCTCGATTTCCAACTCCGGTGAGCACAGCTGCAGGTTCCCCATGACCTCCTCTTTTGTTTCCCCAACTGAATCGAGCTATTGGGTGTCTGCGACGCCGGCGATTGGAGCCACCATGGCCGCCGGCCTCCCCTGTCCTTGCCTGCTCGAAATCCAGAGGAAGGGGAAAGTCGATTTGCACATGACCCCTGTAATTTCTGATAATTCGTAGATCTATTTTTGTGTCCCAAACAATCTGCAGATAACCCCCTCCAAAGATCCCACTTTCACACATAAAGCCCACCCATGCTCTTTTATAGATCTAACCCTGAGTAGTATCCTTTTTTCGAGCACTGTTTGATGTGTCTTGCGAATCTTCTTTGCTAGCCCCTAAAATCTATAGTTAATCGCGAATAGGTCCTTTCAATCTTGTTTTGCTCATATCTTTTTCGTTTTAGCTCCGCTTTAATCCGTTCAAGTTACGTTAGGTTCATAATAATGTAAAGCACGCGTTAGCGGAGTGTTTTCACCCTGTGTTGTTTTCTGAAAATAAAATTAATATTAATTTTGATTAATGCCTAGTTATACATGTCTTTTATAAATAAAAGCAATATAGATCTATATATCGTTTTTCATAAGCAAATTTAATCTGATTAATGTTTCTATCACCTGTTTTTATACATAAGAGTTAATTAGATCTTTATCTCGGTTTTTGTAAACCAAATGTTAATTTGTTTAATAGTTAATTAATCTTTTCTAATTAAAATTTGATTATGCTTTTACTTCGGTTTTTTAATAAATATTAATTTGATTAATGCCAATACCATAATGTTTTCAATAATAATATGATCTACTCGAATTACAAAGTTTCGTTTAGATTGTTCATATAGTTTAGTTTTTCTAAATTAAATGTTTAATCGGTTTAATTCATATATGAATTTTTATTAATAAAACTTGACTAGTTCTTTACACCGGTTTTGTAAATAAAATTTAATATTTCATTAATGTCAACATAGGGTATTTTGTTTTTGAAATGTCCTTTATATTTGTTTTGTTAATTAAAAGGAACTTAGCTCATAGCCTTGCTCTCTCATATATGCAAAACGTTCGTTAGACGTTCTTTTCTCAGCTCAATCTTAGTGTGATCTTTCCGGTCCTCGCTCAATCTTCCGCGGCCATCTCTTTAAAGCTAACCAAGCCTTTCCAAGCACCCTTTGTGTTCTTTAGTGATCCATCTAATCGAGCCTATCCCTTAGTGTGTTCTTTTAAAGTTTCTTTTGATTGGTGCTTTGTTCTTAGTATGCTTGTTTGTTTGCTTTGTGTATGTTTGTGCCCGATGATTGATGCGCTTAGAGTGAACGCCGTTCGAGAAGCTTTGAAGAGCAAGAGGTTGAAGATATTCTGAACAACGACATTACTTTGGTTAAAGGAGAGTGTGTCCTTGATCTTTTGTCCTAAGAACTATGTTTAATCACTCATTGCTTTGCTTGCATTAATTTTGATGGGTTCCTATTAAGGTTTATCCTAGTCTTTGATTGTCATTCCTTGTTAACCTGGGTTTACATTTATGTTGGGTAGCTATGCTTAGTTGCTATACCTGGGTTATGGTGGTTTTAATGAACATTAATGATGAATCATGCTATACCTTTATGCTATATCTCTGAGTGTTTAATACAAGACCATATGATTAATCGGAACATGGAGCGACCACCCAGGACAACAGTGCAACCAGAAGGACTATATGGCTCTGGTCTTGGCCGAGTAATTAGGGAAGTCTTTGTGTGGTTATTATTCATACATAGGTTGGGGACGGAGGAATGCTTTTACGGATCTTCTATTCCGGAGTGGTATTGGAACGGAAGACTCTATGGCTGACCGTCCGTGAATAGAAGTGAGGTACGAAAGATAGCCTCTATGACATACTACTATGGATTAATACGCACGGGAGGACTCTTTGTAAAGGCCTCGTAGCGTCCCTATGCAATCACACCTCGGTAGTGTGGTATGATGCATGCGCAACATCGCATGGTTGGGTTTAAAGTTATTCGGGACTTTTACGCGACTTGTGGGTAAATATGTACAACCTCTGCAGAGTGTAAAACTAATCGATTAGCCGTGCCCACGGTCACGGGCGGCCTGGACCCTCACATGATAATTGAACTTGAAGATGGACTTAAATCGTTTTCTCTGGTTATGCTTGCCATATGCTTGTGGCGTATCTCTTATCTTATGCTTAATGTGGGTTGGTATAAACTTATACTTTATTAGTAATCAGGTGCTAATAAAATTTGACCAACTAAAATTGCATAAATGCTTATAGCCCAGTCCACTATAAAGCCTTTGCATTCATTCTTTTCCCCACACTTGCTGAGTACGACAAGTGCTCACCCTTGCTATAAACAATGTTGCTCAGAAGGAGGAAGCTACATGAAGATGACGTGAAGATGTTGTGGAGTTCTAGGCGTATGCAACCCCCAGTCAACTGCCTGTGATGTTTGGAGTCTTCATTTCTAGGATTAAGCGTAAATCTCTGATAAGCTTTCGTTTTCTTACGTGATACTATTTCTGTATACACTTATATGTCACTATATGCATGAAACTTGATCCTGGCATGAATATAGGTTTACACTTGGTTTCCTTCCGAAAATCGGGTGTGACAACGCGCGACCTGATGAGTGGGGCCGCGGGGGCAACGTGGCAAAGAGTTTCCGCGCGCGTGACACGCACAGCAAGCAACGGGCGGACTGTCCGCGCCGCATGTGCAAACTGTCCGTGTGGTGAAATTGGGCTGTTACAATCGTCAACTAAGGTCCTCGGTGGTTTGTATCCTTAAGAACATTAATCGAACTGCATTAGAGTTTGTTTTATCCGTTACGTGTGTTTTGTTACAGTGACTATAACATGCAGAGTCGTTGTGTTTCCTCTGAGTCACTGACGCGTTCCCCTCCCATGGATCGTCTGGACCACAAAGCGACACTACCCTAGTACTAGGGTGTGTTTTCTCCAAGTCACTGCTTCGTTTCCCTTCCCACAGATCGAAAGGCCCACCACCCAGCCAGCCACCTTCTATATATACCACCATTCACTCCATTGCCTTCTTCTCGCAGCACTCAACAATGGCTTCGTGGAGTGGAGATGGACACGGTTTCGGTCCTGAGTTGTGGCATCAGCAATCAGAAGATTTCGAAGCATTTTCCCACTGAAAGGCAAGAGTGACTTCAGATCGATGCGTGATGTTAGAAGCTACGCCCGAAGCAAACGATGTTGTGGACTAGGTGTTTACACGATGAGTTTTGCGTGATGCAAGTTACCAAGGATAGAACAACTCTGCTCATCGCTTCTGGCACTGCCCATATGCATGGGTAAGCAATATCCAAAAGTTTTCTCATGATCTTTCTTTCATTTGGTAACGTTTCTTGCCTTTTGCAGTACTCCACCCAAGCAGAGAATTGCAATGACATGTAGTTTGCTAGTATCCTAACGAAGCACCTTACGTACTGTTGTGGCCCACGGCGAATGGTTGTCAAAACTGTAAATTTTGAAACTGTCGTATATTTTTGTAAAATGATTTAAAAAAATAAAAAAATTCGGAATTCTGTGTTGCGCGCCTGTCTCATCAATTATAGGGAGCCACGGCCAAACATGCAAGATGGGCTGCTTATTGGGCTTACAAAGTTTCGAGCCCGCATGACGTAGATCCGGAAGGTGGATAAGCCTACGAACTTTCAGCCCATTAAAACCTATCTAAATAATGTTTTTATTTTTCCACCAGCCCACTTCATTACTATAATTCAAAATGTTCCACTTTTTTCAAAAATGTTACAACATTTTTTCTTCAACATTTCTAGTAATTTTTCATCAACATTTTACAAAATGTTCCAACATTTTTCGGACCAACATTTTTTAATCAACATTTTCTGCCAACATTTTTTCGCCAACTATTTTTTTCAACATTTTGTAAAATGTTGCAACATTTTTAAATGTTGGAGAACATTTTTCTCCATTTTTAGGCTTCATCCAAGATTTTTGAGAAATGTTACGACATTTTTAATAAATATCACTTTCATTACCTATTTTTTCAATATTTTGCAAAAATGTTGCAACAACATTTTTCTGGTTCTTCCACCTCAGCCGGTGGTGGCGCGCGCCTCGCAAGGTCAGCGTGCGCGATGCGAGGCCGGCGGAACTCACGGTCCGCGGCCCCGGTGCGCGGGGGTGAGACCCCACCCGAGCGACGCGCGCGTGGGGTCGTGCGAGAGGGCGCGCGCTCGACCTCGGCGGCGCGCGGGCGGCCGCGCGCGGCGCGCATAGCGGTGGTGGGGGCGGGGGGGGCACGACGGGGCCCGCGGAGGCCACGGGCGCGCGGAACCGGGCGGCGGCGGAGGCACCGGCGGCGGCGCCGGCGAGGCTGGAGGTGGAAGAAGGTGGGGCTAGAGTTTGGTATTGTTAGGCTAGTTGGGTTGGTATTTGGGCTTAGGTATAGAATTTCCGCAGCAGAAGGTCACCCCTTTATCGGGTTGGAGATCCCGCAGGTCGTTCATTATCGGGGATATTTAATTTTTTGCCACACTTACAGATGCCGCTGCTTCAAAAGGGACCTTTGCGTGAGTTCCTACAATTTTGCCACTCTTAAACTGGACACCCTATATTTTCGCCATTTTGTCCTACGTGGCAGTCCACCTCCTCCCTCCACGCTGGATCCAGCACGTGAAATGACCCCTTTTCCCCTGGCCTTGTCCTTCTATGATGCCTTCCAGACCCGCTGTCTCCTCCACATCGTCACTGACGTGTGGGACCCACACGTCAGGACCTTCTTCAACCTCGGATGGGCGGCCATGGCCGGGAGCGGGGCAGGGAAAGCTTCGATCTGGAAGATCTCGACCTCGATGTGGACTTCGACCTCGACCTCTTCACCCTCGCCATCACCCTGTTACACGTACTCGTCCACGTCGAGTCCCCCGCCTCGTACACCCTCCACGTCGCGCGTCCCCTGTCCTTCGCCACCAGCGCGCGCAGCAGCCTGGTGAGCTTGTACATGCCCTACTTCCCGTCCACGAACCCGCTACCGCGCGCCTTCTCCTCCAGGAGTGCCTCCACGAGTGCGTCCACAGCGGCACCCGCTTCGTCGTCACCAGCCGGAGCGGAGGAGACGAATGTGGCGTAGAGCGTCGGGTCCGGGCGGTACCCGGACTCGCCGCGCGCGACGTGGAGCGCGGCGAAGGCGAGGGACCGGTGACCCGGCGGCCGGAGCTCGGCCATGGCGGCCACGAGGTCGGCCTTGAGGAGGCGGCCGAGCGCGGACGTGGCCGCCCGAGGCCGCCGCCGGGAGCGGGCCCCGGCTTGTCCGCGGGCCGCAGGTGACGAACGAGCCCCTCCTGGGCTGCGCCGGGGCCGCCGTGGTGGTGGGGCGCGGGACGAAGAGGAGGGAGGACTCCATTGGAGTCGGGGCGGAAGCGCGGTTGAGCGGAAGGGGAGCAAGGAGATGGGTTTTTGATGGGATTTTGACGACAGGCTGGGAGCCATCCGATTCTTCTCAATAGAAAGCAATAGAAGGATAAGGCCACGGCAAAGGGGTCATTTCACGGGCCGGATCCAGCGTGGAGGGAGGGTGTGGACTGCCACGTAGAACAAAATGGTGAAAATGTAGAGTGTTCAGTTTAAGAGTGGCAAAATTATTGGAACCCAAGCAAAACTCCCTTGTGAAGGAGTGACCCTTCTAACGCTGGAAAAAAAAGATTCCCTCATTATCGTTATCGATCCGATGAATCTCGCCCGCGGTGATACCGCGCAGCAGCCCCTCTCGGCTCTCGGTGCTGTTCGCCGTCGCCGGTAGTTGGAACAAGCCGCAGGTCATAGGACGCACCAGAAAAGGATGCCTGCCGGGCGGCCTCGCCTCGCCCGGCCCACCCTCGTTCCCCGATGGCGGCGCGGCGGATCACCGCGCCGCGAGTCCGCCTGCTGCGCCACGGCGGTGAAGTGCAGCGTTCGCGCGCTCCGAATACCGAGAGCAGAAGCCCATCTTTCCCAGGACACGTGCGGCAGCTCCACGAGTGGTGGGCGGCGAAGCCGGCGCGTGCATGACTGACCACAATCATAGCGCCGCGAAATGGTCCACGCCGTGGTCGCCGGTGGTTGCCGGATGCCGGGAGCGGGAAGATCCCCGCCTACAGCGGCACAGCCTGCTTGATGTGATATGGCCCTGGCCCTGGCAACAAGAACACGCCCTCGTGCAACTGGGAATGCACGATCGATCGTCTGCTAAGTGGTAACCGAGCTCGATCGAGGACCGCCTTCCTCGCCCTGGCGGCCCGGCCTCCAAGAACAGACTGCAGCTTGCTGCCCCATGTCAATCCGGCAGCTCGGGCATGGGCGCATGGCTCTGCGAGAAGAGCATTGCTGATGCGGTGATGCCGACATTCATCAAAACACTGAATTCAAAGTATAGTGGGCGTGGAGAAGGCGAAATCCAACGTGGAAGAGGGAGAAACGAAGAGAGAGAGTTTGGATGGGCGACTCGCCCGCTTGAAGCCGCGGAGAGGAGCAATGACACCTGCTATTGGTTGAGCTCACAATTACGCATTAAATACTAGGTAGGGACCACCACCATGACATGCCAGGAAACCACTAGCCATGCTCTTCTTTTTATATGTTCATAACACATTTTCATTAAGAAGAAAGAAGTTTGGAACAACAAGAATGAGTCCAATGCCCAAGCAAAACAAAACAGCAAAGAACGACGAGCTGAGGCGCTACAGCCCGGCGACGAAAGCCCAACCAGAGACGTGTGTCCTCCAAAATGGTCCCGGCGAGGGCCACCGGCTGCAAGGTCGTTCGCTTCTGGATGCGACGGTTCCTCTTTTTCCAAAACGACCAGCCGACCAACCAGACTAGGGTATCAAAACCTCTACGAGAGGGCTTGGCGACCGCCTTTCGCGCCCGCAACTACTAGACTGCCACCGGCTCCTCCCGCGAAGGAGCCAAATCCGCCATGTCGAAGAACCGAAGCACGCGGACCCAAGTTTCTCGACTATGGACACACAAGGAGAAGGTGATCCAAAGTCTCGACCTCCTGTGCACAGAGAGCGCAGACGTCTCTGTCACTCAACCCATGACGTCGAAGTCTATCAGACATCCAACGATGACCATGCAAGACAAGCCAACCGAAGAAGTGCACCCTGCCAGGCGCCTGATTCTTCCAGAGGTGCGAGGCTCTAAGTAGAGATGACCTACCGAAGAAAAGCGCTAGGTAGGGCGATGCCGAGGAAAATTCGCCCGAGGCTGCCCACTTCCAGATGAAGCGATCTGGGGTCTCGGTGGGAGCAACCTCTATCAATAGACCCCAAACCCTGATGTACTGGACGATCACCTGAACTGTCGTGGCTCCAGTGATGTCCCGCACCCAAGCCTGATCCAAGATAGCATCCTTGGCAGTACAAGAACGAAGAACCCTCTGAAGCACCTTTGGGGCGATCGAACGAATATAGGTGCACTGAATCCAATTATCCGACCAGAACAGGGTCGTCCTCTCATCCGCAACCGCGACCGAGATGGAGGCCTCGAAAAAACTTTTCGCCTGAACTCGTTTCCAAACTTGAAACCAGACCAAGTTCTATGCGGTTCTGTTCTAGCAAACCAAAGCCAGCGCATTCGGAGCGCTATGCCCATCAGCTGAAGGTTGGGAGTGCCGAGGCCTCCCAACGCCTTGGGACAACACATGTTAACCTAGGCTACCGCACACTTTCCGCCAGAAGCGACCTCCGTCCCGCTCCAGAGGAAACCTCTAATCAGGGTAGTGATGGTCTTTACTGCCTAGGGCGCGACCTTGACTGCCATGGAGATATGCACCGGGATGGCGCAAGCTTTTGTTGAGCAACCTCCCTTTCCAAGCTGGGATCCGCTAGCGACCTTATCGGCCAGCGGCTGCATAGCCGCCCCGAAAGGACCTTGATGCCGCCTAGAGGGGGGGGGTGAATAGGCGGGACGACCAAATAAAACCCTTTCCCCCCGAAAAACTTGAGCTTCACCGGCAAGGGCGGTTAGACCGCCCGTGCCCGGCGATTAGACCGCTCCCGATGTGCGGAACCACCCGGGGCGGTTAGGCCGGGTCCGGGGGCGGTTAGACCGCCTTGCCCGAGAAACCCGCAAAACAACTCAAGTCTTCTCTTGACTTCTAGCACGAACGAAATTCTTGAGTAGCTCCTCGTAGATGATCACGAGCGGGGTAATGATCCCCGCACTCAAGGACAAGCACACCCAAGTAGATCGAGCGGAAGCAAAGTAAATGTGCTAGAGATCAAAACAAATGAGGCAAACCACAAGGGAGAGACGAGGATTTGTTTCCCAAAGTTCACCGCCGACAAAGGAACGGCTACGTCTCCGTTGAGGAGCTTGTAAGGGAATTCTCCCACAACAAGCCGGGTCTCTTTCAACCGCTTTCCTCACTTCCACTAAGGCGATCTTTTCCACCAAGAGGCAAGATCACGGCCCTTACAAACTTGCCACTTGCTCACCACAACCTTGGGAGCTATCCCGGCGACGCCTAGCCGTCTAGGAGGCAAACCTCCAAGAGTAACAAATGCTTCAAAGGCTTTCCGACGTGAATCACAAGTGCTCAAGCTATGGGATGCTCTTGCTCAGCTCACACAAGCTCACAAAGGCTTAAACTCTCAACCCAACACAAGGATATGGCTTGAAAAGCTAATCTCACAAAGAGAGAGTTGGGGAGGGTTTCTTTGGCTTTGGCTTATGAAAAACGACGGGGGAAGCACCTCAACAACCCTAGAATCGGCGGCCCCAACAAGTGGAGCTCGTGGGGTACTTATACCCCTCACAAGGAAAACTAGCCGTTAGTTCTCCGACAAAGGCGGTTAGACCGCCCGGTCGGGGCGGTTAGACCGCCTCCCAACGGTCGGTTGAAAACTAGCCGTTGGGTCGCTAGGGGCGGTTAGACCGCCCCCCTTGGGCGGTTAGACCGCCCGCAGAGAGAGCCCCAAAACCCTTTTCTCTTCTCACAAGCACTTCAACACGAGTTGAAATGGCAAAGGCTGGGTTAGAGGTTTGTTAGACTACTCGGAGACTCTCTCAAGGCTTGTTCTCGCTTAGGTCAACTAATGAGCATTTTTTATCTTTTGTCTTAGAGCTAATGTTGCATCCCTCTTGATAGTACGGCATACCTAAACCCAAGAATAAATATAAAACCGGTTGATCGCTTAAGTTGGTAGATCTTCAATCTTGTCGTACTTTTGTAAATCCAATGAGAGGGCTTTTAACATAGCCGATGTCTTGAGCAACTTCATACTTGAGCTAGTGACTTAGGATTTTCCCTTTTTGCATGAGAGTGAACACTTTAGTCCTTAAGTCACTCCATATTGTCAATCATAACATTTTGATATGTTGCAACGCTTCCCTCGGTTAAGGCTTGGATATGATACTTGAAGACCCCACGGATGCTAGAACTTCACCCTAGCAAAACACTAATGGCGGCGGGCCAAGACCCCAAAGATTGCTTAGTCCCTCACCCTAGACATCTCGGTTGGTCTCTTCATCACTTATCCAATCCACTTTGAGTTCCACTTTGCTTCATACACGAGTTAACCTTTCATTTGAAAACACTTGCTTCAAATGCGAGATCTTGATTGACAACGGATATGCAAGCTTCCACTTTTAGAACCATAGTGTGTACATTCATCATCTTGTTCCCTTTCAATAAACTCATGAAGTCTTGCACCATATGTTTGTCTTTGTAAATGTGAGGCATAAAATATATCCATAATTAAAATACTTCAATGGTTGCTCATGAATATATAAAGAAAACCTCGCTCATAATCTTAGACAAAATCATTAGCCCTTTAATCGCTTTGTCATTCAATTTACCAAAATCCACTTAGGGGCCTAGATGCACTTTCAATCTCCCCCTTTTTGGTGATTGATGACAATTCGATTAAAGCTTACAAATAAAACAATAAGGCTTATTTAGATTCTTAGATATAGCTAGAGCTCCCCCTTAATTTGTGCTTTGAGTTGGATTTCAAAAAGTTGGCCTCAAATGCCAATAGCACAAATTTGGAAGAAAAGGCGTGTGAGCTCCCCCTATATCTAGGAATCAGTGGAGTGCAACAAGTGTAAGTGACAAGATAAAACCATGATGCATATGGCATGGCAATCACTCAACAAAGTGAAGTGTAGGCTGTTTGGGCAGGGGCGGTCAGACGGGGTTGCAAGCCGGTTAGACCGCCTCCCCCATTCAGCTTACAAAAACATTCAAGCAAACAAGCTATGCATCACAAACTATCACAAATGTCGCTTAAGATACATAAAGAAGTTCTTCACACTCACTAGCACTCATACAAATACTCAAGTCCACAAGATAAGGTAGAGATCCAATTATTACAAGCCACTCACTCTCAACTCATAGGGGCAGGGCGGTTAGACCGCCATCCTGGGGCGGTTAGACCGCGCCCTACAGAATAGCTATCTCAACCCAGGGGTAGGGCGGTTAGATCGCCCACCAGTGGCGGTTAGACCGCCCCCTACAGAATTGCTATAAACATAAAGCTTTAATCCATCTCTTCTCCCCCTTTGTCATCAAACATCCACAAAGGGCCTGGAGAAGTAGTCTCTGCTGCCAAATTACTACTGCTGCCACTGATCCCAAGTGTCGCCTCTGGTGCTTGGATTTGCAACGGGGCACCCACAAAAGAGAGGCTTAGGATAAGAAAGAGCTAAATATGGATGGATTTCAGAAATAAAGACAAGAGTGAACTATCCATACCATAGGAAGTGGCGGTCGATCAAAGAATTCATGTGAGACACGTGCCGCCCACTCATCAGTCGATGGAGGAGGAAACCATGGAGGTGGGGCGGTAGTGTCACCTTCAAACATCGCATCAAAACCAGTAGGGGGTGGAGGAGGAGGAGCCGAGGAGGAAGATGCACCAATGTCTGAACCAAAGTTGCTCCCATACTGATTGTAAAGATCGGAGTTGAGAAAAGCATTCACCCTATCATCCACGGAGGGTATCTCAACCTCTGGAGGGGATGGTGAGATGGGAGACCTAGGTGGTCGACAACCGGCCCGATTATGAAGAGCTTTCATTGTATCCCTCATCTTCTTATTCTTCTTCCTTTCATCTTGCCGAGCAACTTCAATGTCTCTCCGAGTTTTGCACATACCAAGGAAGATACGATCAATTTGCGAAGAGGCGATGTGTGCTTCCTCTCTTCTTGCCGGGGCGGTTAGACCGCCCCCGGGGGGCGGTTGAACCGCCCCCGGGCCGGTAAGCCTCCCGCCCGCGCGCGCCTCCCTTTCTTCAAAAATTTCTTGCTACTCTTGCATATCATCCCGTGGAGAGGGCACCCTCACCGTCCTACTTGGGTTTAGGTTGCAACGGACGATGCTTTGTGTCACTTGGATAAGCTCTTTGTGTTACTTTCTTGATGATGTAGCTAATGTAGGGGCCATAGCTACATAACCTTTGTGGATTTTCGGATGAGTTCTTTATTTCTTGTCACAAAAGTCACCAACATGAAATGCGGCTCACCGGGCTTCATAGCCACCATCAAGTTCCTCTCGAAAAGCGGTGATGTCTGAGGTGTTGCCATCCCTAGGAGTGAGCGTTTTTCTGAATAGACGGTTGAGGATGGAGTAGTATGTGTATAGGCCCTTCACATGTCCCCAACTGTCCCTTGCATTTCTGGGATACATAAATGCCATCCTTTTTGCCTCAAGCGGACCCTCATCATGAAGAAATCTAGCGTACCCATCATCAGGTAACCTGAATAGAGTGAGAAAGTTGGAGAATGAGAGGTGGTGACTCTCACCCTCAGTCATCCAAAACATGGCTCTGTCACTCCGCCCATCCTCTTTTGGCACATAGCCAAAATACACTGTCGCATAAAACTGGGCAATGAGTTCTTTGTTCCAATGTTGCTTGAACCCCATGAGGGCCTTAATCCCTTTAGCCTCACAAGCTCGAATCACCTCATCAAAGATCGGATTATTCTTCCTCTCCATAAACTCCCAATCCACATACCGAGCATCATTAGTGATTTTTGATTTTACGCCGTGATGATAGGCGTGGTGTAGTAGTCTGTTTGAAAGATGGTACGAAACACCGTAATCAGTGTGATCCTCTCCTCATTAGCCGGGTTAGTCCTTCTCAAGTTTACTACGATGTCCGCCATCCCCGCCCGATAATAATCAACGGGCCCTCTCGTAGGAAGGATAGTTAGGCTCTCGATGTATGGCCTACCAAGCTGCTGCTGCGACCACCTTCTTTGCTCTTCTTCCTCATCCTCTTCCTCATCACCGTCATCATTGCTATCATTTCCTCCACCCGCAACTCCCCGGTTTCTTTAGGCCGAGCTCAAAGTTGAGAGAGGGATCCTCAACATCATCATCACTACTCTCCACCCTATCACTCATCTCAATATCATCCCCATAGTAGACGGAGGTGGTGGCGGTCCTCTTGGCCTCAAATTAATGCTAGGACCGGAGGATGGTCCCGACATCACCACTACCTCTTTTCTTCCTTTTCGAACACACCGCACCCTTTGGCATTTCTCTTGTTCCCGGATCATAAGATGTGAAAAAGCGAGTGTGTGAGATACCGAGAACAAGATTGGCTTGAATGAGCGTCGAGGCTCGACAATCCCGAGCAATTGGCACAAAATCGGCCGGGCGGTTAAACCGCCCTAGGGGGCGGTTAGACCGCCCTCGCTAGTTTTGAGCCAATGGCTTCTTTCGGCCAAACACGAGCAACACGGATTTTGAATAGGCGATTCTTGTTCATGAGACAACCCTAAAGTGATAGAGGATTCAAGTACATGCGAGAGATCAACAAATGGCTCAACAAAGCGCGGGCGGTTAGACCGGTCCTTCGGGGGCGGTTAGACCACCCCCACCCCCCGATCAACCAAAAAATTGAGTTCATGACAATGTACTAAAGGAAATGGAACCAAACTTTAGGAATGTCTTCTAGGGGTTGCCAGGATATGTTCTACCAAAGGATATTCAAAACTACTCATGGAGTTGATAGATCGAGTAAAAACTAGATTTGAATACCTTTGGAGAGATGAAACCGGGATGAAATCCAAAGAACCGGGTGGGGAGCCGGTTCGACCGCCTTAGGGGAGTGCTTTCCACGGATTGGATTTGATTTTTAGGGGTGGAAACTTGAAATCTCCATGGGAGGGTGTGAGAGCATGAGGAGGAAGGAGTTGAAGCTCAGGTCGAAAATGACCTGTTCCTGGTCGTTGGAGAGAGATAGGAGTGAGAGGATAGGGTTGAGGGGGTGTAGAGTCACGGGTTGGGGTGAAAACAGAAAAACCCGTGGTACCCGGTCTAACCGGGTGTGGGACCCGGTTAGACCGCCCCCCGCCCCCCCCCGCTGACTTAGCAGGTTGCGATCCAGGCTTAGGGTTTGACTCCTTTTTCCATATAGGTCCCTGGGATGCCTGAGATTTCACTTAGAAAAGAGAAGGAGGACAGGATAGAAAACCTGGGGTGGCGGTTAGACCGCCCCCACCCCCGGTTAAACCGCCCTCCAGAAAAATTCCTCCAGAGACGCCATATCGGTAATACCGACGTGGTGTCGGAAGTACCGAGAAATTCCGGTATTTTGGACGAGAGAGCTCTTATCGGTAGTTCCGCCCTAGGGTCGGTAGATCCGGAAAACACCTTTTTTCGGCAATAGTGGATTTGATCCTTTATTTCCATGGAATGTTTGGATAAAAAGATATAGAGTAGAGTTTGATCCAACATTCACTAATCTTAGAAGAATTTGAGATAATCCAAATGAGTCATATTCTTAATTCTTCCAAAAGATTTTGAGAGAGAGAGATAAAGATATGGATCTAGGGATAATATGGACTTGAGTAAAATATCACCACTTGTGACTAGCCATCAAACAAACACGGAGAACTATAGTCACAAATGGATCAATAGGGTCACAAAGACCAAGAACCAAGTATATTTTTTAAAAAATAAGCACACTTCCTACACATGCTAGTTGGATTTTTGAGAAATCTATCCTATTTCACAAAGTGCATGCATCCACTTCAAATGAATGGCTTTTCAAGAATATTTGACTCATACCTCCATCCTCGAGACACAAAGACGAGTGGTAGAAAGATATCAATCAAATATCTAGAGTAGCCCACAAGGATTCATTTGAGGCAATTACAAGCTAAAGGAGGCACACTAGCATGGTTTTATGGCCTAGATGCATTTCGGTAAACAAATGAGTTCATGATGACATACCTTTGCATTTAGACCACTTGAATTTGTGCATAAGTAATGTTTGCGAACAAATAGCTCTTACTTGATTATTTGAGATTTATCGATGGAGTCAAGCGCTCGATTAAGATGCACAAACATATGAGACTACAAGTTTACTAGAAGAAATTGTTAGTCCCACAAGAGAACCTTTGAAGTAAACTCCCCCTTGATTAGTGCGTAGAGACTTTTGAATTTCTCAGACTTAGCACATATTTCAATAAAGAATAAGGGAGATTGCTACAAAGGCATGTCTTTGGCATAAAATGGTTTACAATAATCAAATATGCCGATGGTCTCATTACCACTTGCCTTGTAATCACCAAAATGTCGACGATCTTGCTCCAAGTCGGGTTACCGGGCATAGGTGCCGGGTCACCCGCCACACTCCGCGAGGCGCATCGGGTCACCCCCGCCACCGGTGCCGGGTCACCCGCGAAACACACCTGCGGGGGCCGGGCGGTTAGACCGCCCCCTTGGGGCGGTTAGACCGCCCTACTCTTCCTTGGTCGTTTTGGTGATCTTTTGGCTCTAGATTCTTGATAAGCCTCTATTTTACCCGTAATACACCTACCGCAAAGCTTATCAAAACAAGTGCTCTTTTATAGAGCCATTAGGAGCATCGAATGGCATGATACAATGAAATTATTGAGAGTGTCAAGGTCACTTCCTCATGCTTCACAAACCTAGGTCTAGTGATTCATGAGTG
The DNA here is from genome assembly GCA_947561735.1 of Cenchrus americanus. Classification (NCBI taxonomy): domain Eukaryota; kingdom Viridiplantae; phylum Streptophyta; class Magnoliopsida; order Poales; family Poaceae; genus Cenchrus; species Cenchrus americanus. Next base: position 250,003,580 of record OX387239.1, on the reverse strand, counting down.
TTCACAAAGGACTAAGAGTGACCAAGGCACAGCTCAAGTACTAGTTATTGAGATTGCATTGGTTGAGTGATGCTCTCTTGCTAGTCCGTCTCATGGCAAGTTATCAAGTAGCTAATCGTTTCTCCATTGCCATGACTTCAATGCAACTCGATTAACCTACAAGCTCAGCAAGCACCTTTTGGTACCCAACGCTTGTTGGGTCCTACAAGATTAGTCACAATGTGCTTTGGAACCCATATGGCCCTTGTACTGACTTGAGGTGAACAAATCAACCTCATAGTACAGATGTCCACCTTGTCATTCCTAAGCTTATGAAGATCATAATGGACAAGGTTGGATTGAGGAGTGTTACCATTCGGGCAATTATTGCCCAAGTGACCCTTCTTACGACATGCGTAGCAAATGCGGCCTTTGGCACTTCTGGGCTTGGGATCCATTTGCTCGTCTTGTCTTGGCTTGCATAGAGGCTTCTTGCTTGAAGGGTGAACTTTCTTCTCCTTGCTTTGCGTTGATGCACTAGACCCGACCGAACCGCCCCCCGGGGCGGTTAGACCGCCCCCGATCCGTGCGGCTATCTTGTTTGCAATCCGCAGCCAAATGACCCTTATCTTTACATATATAGCACAATCTCCCTCTGGTTGATTTTCTTTTGTTCTTGGAGATTGTTTCTTGAGACTTGAGCTTGGTGGGGCGATGTGAAGTGTCATGCCTCGTTTTCTTTGCTTGAATGTTGCCTTTGATCATCTTGATATGTTGTTGGGGAGTTGAACTTGTGACGGTTGAACCCTTCTCAAGCTTCTTCACCATGTTGTCACGGTTATCTTGAGAAGGTTGCACTTGGCTCTCTTTCTTCAACACATGCAAGTCTCATTTAAGTTTTTCAACTTCTTGCTTGAGTTCATCATTTTCTTGGGCAATGAGCTCATCACAGGTTTCTACAAATACATGCTCAATACTAGATTGGCTTGCTTGGATACAACAAGGTTTAGTACAAGCAAATTTATTATTGACAAGTGAGCATGTGCAAATGGGTGTGAGAGGTTGTAGATATTTTACCGATGAGAGGACAACCTCATGAGCAATTTCTAGTGAGGCATATGAATCCACAAGCTTCTCATGTGAACACTTAAGTTCTTTGTGAGTTTCTTGCAAAGTCATATGCTCACTAGTGAGCTTTGCTAGTTGAGCTTCTAGCACATCATTGGCTTCTTCTTCTATCTTCGTTCTAGATGAGAAAGATTTGATATCATGATGATATTTGTTAGCCAACAATTCATACTTACAAACCAGGGAAGCAAGTTCGGATTTGAGAAGATCAAGTTCTTTTGACGAAGATCTTGAATCTTCGATCTTTTGACTCTTTGCACCCTTGGCCCTCCTCTTTTTCTTTCTTTTCTTCTTGGCCACGAGACAAGCGCCTTCATCACGAAGGTTGAGGCTTCTCTGTGGGGGCGGTTAGACCGCCCCTAGGGGGCGGTTGAACCGCCTCCTCCGAGAGAGACTCTTCTTTCGCTTCTCTTGTCTCCTTCTTGCTTGAAAGTTGATGTTTGATGTTCAGTGGTTGTTGTAGAGGTTGTAGGGCACATCTCCATTGGTTCATCATCATCCTCACTCTCAACCTCATCCCATTTGATGTGTGCTATCCCAAATAGTAATTTCCAAATGAGATGAGCATCCTTGCTAATTCCTTTACTTGTTAGAATGAGATGCTTTAGTTCACTACATACACAACTATACAAAAGGTTAGTAACAACGGCATTGAGTCTCTTCTTCTCCAATTCCGTTGGTAAGACACAAGTCTCATCCTCCGGAAGGATACTCGCAACCATAATGCCCTCAGCGGTGGGACCCAAAACCTTAAGTGCAATGAGAACATTGGAATGCCAAGAAGAGTAGTTTGAGCCATCAAAAGCTAGAGGCTCAAACGGTACCTCACAAGTAGTCGACATCGAAAAACTCCGAGCGGTTAAGCTCGAATCGGAGCACCAAGCTCTGATACCAATTGAAAGGACCTTGATGCCGCCTAGAGGGGGGGGGTGAATAGGCGGGACGACCAAATAAAACCCTTTTCCCCCGAAAAACTTGAGCTTCACTGGCAAGGGCGGTTAGACCGCCCGTACCCGGCGGTTAGACCGCTCCTGATGTGCAGAACCACCTGGGGCGGTTAGGCCGGTCCGGGGGCGGTTAGACCGCCTTGCCCAGTAAACCTGCAAAACAACTCAAGTCTTCTCTTGACTTCTAGCACGAACTGAAATTCTTGAGTAGCTCCCGTAGATGATCACGAGCGGGGGTAATGATCCCCGCACTCAAGGACAAGCACACCCAAGTAGATCGAGCGGAAGCAAAGTAAATGTGCTAGAGATCAAAACAAATGAGGCAAACCACAAGGGAGAGACGAGGATTTGTTTCCCGAAGTTCACCGCCCACAAAGGAACGGCTACGTCTCCGTTGAGGAGCTTGTAAGGGAATTCTCCCACAACAAGCCGGGTCTCTTTCAACCGCTTTCCTCACTTCCACTAAGGCGATCTTTTCCACCAAGAGGCAAGATCACAGCCCTTACAAACTTGCCGCTGCTCACCACAACCTTGGGAGCTATCCGGCGACGCCTAGCCGTCTAGGAGGCAAACCTCCAAGAGTAACAAATGCTTCAAAGGCTTTCCGACGTGAATCACAAGTGCTCAAGCTATGGGATGCTCTTGCTCAGCTCACACAAGCTCACAAAGGCTTAAACTCTCAACCCAACACAAGGATATGGCTTGAAAAGCTAATCTCACAAAGAGAGAGTTGGGGAGGGTTTCTTTGGCTTTGGCTTATGAAAAACGAGGGGAAGCACCTCAACAACCCTAGAATCGCAGCCCCAACAAGTGGAGCTCGTGGGGTACTTATACCCCTCACAAGGAAAACTAGCCGTTAGTTCTCGACAAAGGCGGTTAGACCGCCCGGTCGGGGCGGTTAGACCGCCTCCCAACGGTCGGTTGAAAACTAGCCGTTGGTCGCTAGGGGCGGTTAGACCGCCCCCCCTTGGGCGGTTAGACCGCCCGGCGAGAGAGCCCCAAAACCCTTTTCTCTTCTCACAAGCACTTCAACACGAGTTGAAATGGCAAAGGCCGGGTTAGAGGTTTGTTAGACTACTCGGAGAGACTCTCTCAAGGCTTGTTCTCGCTTAGGTCAACTAATGAGCATTTTTTATCTTTTGTCTTAGAGCTAATGTTGCATCCCTCTTGATAGTACGGCATACCTAAACCCAAGAATAAATATAAAACCGGTTGATCGCTTAAGTTGGTAGATCTTCAATCTTGTCGTACTTTTGTAAATCCAATGAGAGGGCTTTTAACATAGGCGATGTCTTGAGCAACTTCATACTTGAGCTAGTGACTTAGGATTTTCCCTTTTTGCATGAGAGTGAACACTTTAGTCCTTAAGTCACTCCATATTGTCAATCATAACATTTTGATATGTTGCAACGCTTCCCTCGGTTAAGGCTTGGATATGATACTTGAAGACCCCACGGATGCTAGAACTTCACCCGAGCAAAACACTAATGGCGGCGGGCCAAGACCCCAAAGATTGCTTAGTCCCCGACCCTAGACATCTCGGTTGGTCTCTTCATCACTTATCCAATCCACTTTGAGTTCCACTTTGCTTCATACACGATTAACCTTTCATTTGAAAACACCGCTTCAAATGCGAGATCTTGATTGACAACGGATATGCAAGCTTCCACTTTTAGAACCATAGTGTGTACATTCATCATCTTGTTCCCTTTCAATAAACTCATGAAGTCTTGCACCATATGTTTGTCTTTGTAAATGTGAGGCATAAAATATATCCATAATTAAAATACTTCAATGGTTGGTCATGAATATATAAAGAAAACCTGCTCATAATCTTAGACAAAATCATTAGCCCTTTAATCGCTTTGTCATTCAATTTACCAAAATCCACTTAGGGGCCTAGATGCACTTTCACGCCCTCGGCAGTCTCCCCGGCGAAAGGGGTACCCCTAGCTATGTGCATGGGAAAGAAGCGACCGCACAACCCAGTAACTTCGAGATCAAATCCGTATGCCTAGCGTCACAATGTATGGGGAACACCTGGCTCTTGACAAAGTTCGCTACCAAACCCATGGCCCTGAAGAACAGGCCCAAAATGACCTTAATAAGAAGAAGGTCCATCTCGCCTGCGATTCAAAAACGATCACAATGTGTGCCATGCTCTTCGAAGCTCAGTCTCGAGCTCGACATTGCTGAAGGGTCTCAACCTAAATTAATTAGTGTAACAAAACTGGAAGTGGTGCTTATATCTCATTTACTTCCTCCATCTCAAAATAACTGCACATCTCATTTTTTTAGAAGTCAAGTTTTTTAAATTTGACTAAAGTTTATACACATATACACAAATGTACTACCATCTATGATATATAACAGGTATCAATAGATTGAGCATTGAGTATACTTTTATAAGAAATTTGCTTGAAGAGAAAAATATTAAAAATATTAATATTAATTTCTTTATTCTCGGTCAAATTGAAAATATTTGACTCTTCGAGAAGTGAGATGTGCATTTATTTTGGGACAGAGAGAGTATGCGGTAAAGAAAAGCTTTATTAAGGAAAATCTAAACCATAACGTCTAGCAAATTTACCCACAGCTGATGTGCCAGTGTGTGCCACTGCTACACGCTGATGAGTGATCACTCGATCTGGTCACGCTCTAACCCGTCGGCGTCGCGGAAGAGCCACGTCGTGGGCCCCGGCTCGTCCATCCTCCGGCGCGGCAGGATGTCGGTGATCATCCCGTTCCTCATGTCGTACACGCCGGCGTAATGGCCCAGCCCGTCCCTCCTGTGGTTCGCACAGAGCGGCACGCCCTCGTCCTCCAGGAAGAAGATCTGGTCGCCGCGGACCGCGCCGCGCGCGCGCACGGCCCTGGAGCACTGACGTCCCACGAATAGAGCCTCGCCGTCACCGCCCTGCAGGGTGCTCACCTCCACCCACTGCGACGACCTGAGGTCCGCCCGGAACACGGAGAACCGCACCGTGGTCTCGCCGTGCAGGAAGTGCCGGCGGACCATGAGCATCGCGCCGTCGCGTGACTTGACGAGGTAGCGGACCTTGGCGGTGGCCGGGCGGGAAAGCCAGGTCTGGTACCGGATGACGCGCTTCACGTGGGTGACCACCGCGTTACCGGTGCTGGCGTCTATGCCGACGTCGAAGGCGAGGAGGTCCTCGTCGCCGGTCAGGGCGTACACCTTGCCGTTGGCGAAGGCGATGTCCTCGTACCACCGCCACCGGTCGTGCGTGCTGAACGACCACGAGAAGGTGTCCAGCGAGCAGAGCGCGACCTTGGCCAAGTACTCACGTCCGACGATGGCGGCGAGGAGGCCATTTTGGCACACGAGCAGCTTCTGCACGGCCATGGCGCCGTAGTCCTTCCATTCGGAGGGAGCACCCTCGGGAGCAGGCTCGTTCTCAATCTCGATAGGGTCGTGACAAGCCTGGATGCTCAACAACCTCGGAAGCAGCCTCCTCTTCCCCGTGAAGGGGCTCGTCAAGCGGAGAAGGCCGTGGACATCGTCGCCGCCGTCGTCGAACAGGAGCCAGTCGTCGCACGCGGCGCCGCGGAAGGAGGCGCAGTCGTTGAAGAAGTGGGACATTAGGTCCGGGTACCTGATGACCATGCCGTCCGGGAGCGCGAGGTGTGCCACGGCCGGTGCGTGCCGGCTCTGGTGCCGCCTTACGGAGGCATGCCAGTCGCTGCAGACCAAGGAGACACGGAGACGCTGGTTGCCTGAAGAGGGCAGGAGGCGCATGACTTGGCCAAACACGTCCGAAGGAAGATCACGCTACCTAGCGCCATCTTCTTCCCTGCACAAAACAAGAATTTGCTATGTCATTGCCTGTCATGCCGAGTTGGTTAAGCCGTTAAGCTTGGTGAACGACGACGTCTATGGCTGTTTGCTTGATCCATCGTTTACCTCGGGAAGAGCCATGTCACCGGCGTGTCGCTATCATTGTGTAATTCCAGCGGCGGCAGGAGCGGGTAGGTTCTGCTGTCCTTCATGTCGTAGGCGCCGAAGTGGTCGCCGGAGAACGGGTAGCCACCGAAGTAGTGGTGGGAGAACACGTCGTCGTCCAGGAAGTGGATCCTGTTCCCCGGCATCGCGTAGCGGGACACGCGCCGCGCGACGGAGCTCCACCGGCCGACGAAGAGCGCGGTGTCGCCGCCGACGCCCGGCACGTCCACCCACCGCAACGACGCAAGGTCGGCCCTGTACACCGCGAACTCGCTCGTGGCGTCGCTCCGGAGCACCCTGTGGACCATGTGGAGCCTGCCGCCGGACACGACGAGGTACCGCGTCGACGGCATGTGGCAGCGGCGCGCGGTGGCGATGATCACGCGATTGGACTCGGACATCACCAGTTCGCCGGTGCGCGCGTGCTCGCCTACGGCCCTGGCGCAGAGGTGCCCACTATCGTCGACGGCGTACAGCTTGCCATCGTAGAAAGCAATGTCCCTGATATCCCTCCACCTGTCGTGGACGCTGATCAGCCACTGCCACTGCCAGCAGTCGGCACGCCATATCGCAATCTTGGAGCGCCGTCGCTCGCCGACTATGGCAGCGACAACCTGACCTGGGCACATGACCATCTTGCGCAGGGACCTCTCTCTGTGTGCCGGTGGTCTCTCGTCATCCCCGATGCCACGCGTCACGCTCGAGAAGGGTAGCGAGCCGTCGGGGATGACGTGGCGAATGAAGGACAGGCTCGGCAGCCGCATGGTGCCCCCGGAGAACGGGTTCAGGAGCAGGTACCCGCAGTCGTCGTCGAGTTCGAAGACGAGCCGGTCGTCGCACGAGCCGTGGAAGCGCGCGGCGTCGGGGAACCGGAACGCGGAAGAGCCCGGAAAGCTGAAGAAGGTGCCGTCCGGGAACGCGAGCCACGGCAGCGGCGGCGGGGGATGCTCGCCTCTTGCCGCCGCGCGCCACGACCGGCCTACGGCGGCGAAGCGGACGCGGTCGGCGTGGGACGGGAGGCGCCCGAAGACATCGGCCGGGATCCCCGCAGGGAGGCCAGACGACCATCTCGCCTTGGTCGGCGGCGCATCGTCGAGCGCCATGGGAACGAGAAATTTGCTATAATAGGACTCCAAACGTCGCGTTTCTTTATAATAGGATTCCAAACATCGACTTTCTATAATAGGACTCCAAACGCTGAGACATTGCTATAATAGGATTTGGACTCCCTTTAATCAGTTTTCTTGGAGAAATACATGTATTTGTCACATGTTGTGCCGTTTTTGCCCCTGCCTGTTTTTTCTGCATCCACCGTATCGGAGAACCGTATCGTATCCGCCGCGATAGGAGTCGAAGCGTCGTCGCGCCGCCGTCCATGGATGCCTGGCCGAATCCTCCTAGGGCCGGCGCCCCTGGTGCCCTTGCCGCGCAGGACCTCCAGGGAGCGGCCGGCGGCGCCCCACGTGCCCCCGGCCGGACCGGCACAGGACCTCCAGGGAGCGGCCGCCGGCGCCCAGTGCCCGGGCCGCGGCACGGGACTGCGGGGAGGGGCCGCCGGCCCCACGTGCCCCCGGCCGCACCGGCGCGGACGTGCGAGGAGCGGCCGCCGGCGCCCCACGTGCCCCGGCCGCACCGGCACGGGGAGGCTGCGAGGGGAGCGGCCGCCGGCGCCCCGGTGCCCCGGTCGCGGCACGGGACTGCGGGGAGCGGCCGCCGGCGCCCGGGGGCCCCGGCCGCACCGGCGCACGACCTGCGAGGAGCGGCCGCTCCAACGCGCCCACGGGTCGGTCGGCCGACGGTGATCTCCGGTTGCCTAAGAAATTCCTTCGGCACGGTCGCGCCCACCTTTTTTGTGCACTCGTGAATAAATTCTGTCTGCATTTCTTATCGTGGATGCGCGGGACGTGGCGGTCGATGGCGCTAGCCCCTACCGACGCAAGTGCCGTAGCCCTCGCAAGATCATTGATACCCACTTGTTCCTCATCCGGCAATTGAATACAATCTTCCGGTGCTTGATGTGCAAAGGTATTGACCCTAACGATTTCTCGTTGTTTCTTATGAAGATTGCGGACGAGTAAACATCGCTTGTGCTTGTTTATAGGTCCCTAGTAGATAATGTTGAAAATATAGAAACTGTTGATTGGTCTACCCTTCGAGATAGTGGAAACACATGATGATGAAGGTCGTATTGATGTTATTAGTGAGAGTCGGATGTGTGAGCTTTTAGGTTTGACGGATAAGGTCACAACAAATATACTGCCCGACGGTTTGATTGCCGCATGGATGTAGAGGGGGATATTGATGGTGCTGCCATTCCTACTAGTGATGTCGTACCATGTGAGGTTGTCATTTCATATGATAAGAACAGTCCATCAATGGAGGTAGGAACACCTGTACCCAACAATGGATGAGTTCAAGGTGGCGGTGCGGCAATTTGCCATCAACAATGAGTTCATTTTAGGAGTAGAGAAATCATGTAAGACGATATACGGGGCTTATTGCAAGTCCGGTGATGAAGACCGTCCTTGCCCTTGGAGGATAAATGGGAGGAAGCATAATACTCAAGCCACTACGAGGTGAATATTTTATCTTGTATTAGTTGTACATGTACCATGTTATATAAATTAGTATTAACCTCATTGATTTTTTATTTTGCGGTAACGATCTTAGTCGATGAGCACTCATGTATGTCCAAGCATGAGGCGGACAAATACAACTCCAAGTTGCAAATGGGTGGCTAGCAAGGCTGAAAGTATCCTCAGAGAAGATCCACATATTGGTGCTAGAGAACCGCAAAAGCGAGTGGAGAGAGAGCACAAGTGTGAAATTGCATATGACACTGTATGGCGGGGTAAAGAAAGGGCTCTTGATGAGGTTTATGGAAAATGGTCAGAAAGTTTTGAGCTATTGTATAGGTGGAAGGCTGAGGTAGAGAAGCGAAGCCCAGGGAGTGTTGTTGAGGTTGACACATTTGAGGAGGAAGGTCAAGTATATTTTCGTCGTTTCTTCGTACACCGAAACCATGCATTGATGGTTTTTTGGAAGGTTGTAGGCCTCATTTGAGCATAGATGCTACGGCACTTAATGGAAGGTGGAATGGTCGGTTGGCCGCAATTTGTAGCGCCGATGGTCACAATTGGATGTACCCGATTGCTTATGGATTCATACCTTCTGAAACAAAACAAAATTGGACTTGGTTCATGGAACAACTAAAGAAGGCTATAGGTGATCCTCCACTGCTTGCTATTTGTTCTGATGCTTGCAAGGGTTTGGAGATTGGAGTGAAGACTGCATTCCCAAATGCAGAGCAAAGAGAATGCTTTTATCATATGGTAAAAAATTTTCAGAAGCATTATAAAGGGTTTGGCCAAATATATCCTGCAGCAAGGGCTTACAGAGAGGACATATTCTATGAGCATATTGCAAAAATGGTAAGTGAGTCGACGGCCGCGATGGAATGGTTGAAGACCAATCACAAGCTACTATGGTATAGGTGTGGTTTCAATCCGAAAATTAAATGTGACTACATAACTAGTAATATTGCTTTGAGTCATTTAATAACTGGATTAGAGACCATAAAGACTTACTCGTTGCCGACCTTGCCGATAAGATCGAGAGAAAAGATCATGGTACTTGTGGAACAAGAGAAGAAATATGGCATACGAGGCTACCGAAGGGAGGATACTTCCGGCTATTATGGTTCGGCTACGGGCAAATACTAGAGGGTTGGGACACTTGAGAATTGTACCGTGTTCTAATTGGAGTGCGAGAGGTGTGGGATCATAGCCACGAGTCGAGCGGCATATTGTCAAGTTACACCAAAGGACTTGTTCTTGTCTTGAATGGCAACACACGGGTAAACCATGCCAACATGTGTTGGCTTATGCAACCCGCCAACGGGGAGTTGATCTAGAACGGTTTGTGCATGACTACTACTCGGTGAATAGGTTCGGGGCTGCTTATGGAAGAGAGATTGAGCCGATGTTAGATAAAACACAATGGCCACAAGTTGACCTGCCATTTTCAGTTGGTGCACCTCTTTGTAAATTACCTGTTGGAAGACGTAGGAAACTTAGAATGAAGGCATGGAATGAAGGCGGACACAAGAAGAACGGTTCCAAAAATGGTGAAATTAGCAATGCTTGGTGATAATAATACTACTCCAACAAATGAAAAGGGAAAGAAGAAGGTTAGATGACCTATGACTTGCAAAAGGTGTGGTCGGCAAGGTCACGAGCAAGCTAGTGCCAAGTGCCCACTAAATGGAACCAAGAAAAAGAGGTAGGAACGTCTTTTATTTATCATGAATCTTGTACGCAAATTCTAATATTAATTTATTTGACTACTTGTAGGAAGCGAAGACGACCTAGAAAGAATGGTGCGGAACAAACATTAGCGAGAACCTAACACCCCACAAAGGCTTACTAGAGAAGAAATACTACGGGATAGCCCGGGAAGAATCACCGAAGGTAAGGAATATTAACACGATTCTTGTTATCTAAGTATCTAAGTTGTGTTTCGTTTTTTCTAAGCACAATTACTTTACATAATTTTTTAAGCATCTAAGATGTGTATCATTTTTGTGTGCAGCAAGCTTGCGATGTTATTAGGAGAGGGCACGTCTTCACAAACCGACAACACTATTCCCGTGAGGATGTCACCTGCCGCACCACCAAAAAAGATGACTCCAAAAAAGAAAGCTACAAGTTGGATGATTGAATTATTTTACTTGTGATGAGATGTACACTCATATTTTATTTTTTATGTCTTGGATCTAGTTTGGAACCGCATTATGGGGTTTTGACATGAACTTGCTTATGCTACAATCATGGTTTGATGAGATGAACTCGCTTGTGCGGCAGTCGATGGTTTCATATATGTATCATTTACAATTATATATATTAATATATAAATTTATATTACATGCACCGGCCATACGGCCAGGCGCCGGCATGCGGCCCGGCGGCGGGCGCGGCTTGCGGCCCGGCGGCGGGCGCCGGCGTGCGCCGGCGGCCGGCGCTCGGGCCGCGCGGGCCGGCCGGCGGCATGCGGCCGGCGGCCGGGCGCCGGCCGGGGGCATGCGCCCGACCGATTAAAGACGGGCAAGGGCAAAAACGGCACATGTGACAAATACATGTATTTCTCCAAGAAAAGCGATTAAAGGGAGTCCAAATCCTATAATAGCAATGTCTCGGCGTTTGGAGTCCTATTATAGCAAAGTCGATGTTTGGAATCCTATTATAAGAAAGCGCGACGTTTGGAGTCCTATTATAGCAAATTTCTCCATGGGAACGTGCGCGCGTAACGGCGTAAGGCCTGTAACGCTGTGCGGCAACGCCAATGCGATCTCACCGCGGGCCGGCCGACGCTCGCGGGGATCGATCGGGTTTATTGTAGTCGGTCTCGTCTCCGCGTTTGAGTACGTTCTGGACTTCGGTCTTCTCCGAGCCCGCGATGAGCGATGCAGATACACGAGGATAATTTCCAAGTATACCACCGTCCATAAACACTAGGCGTATTTTGTTATGGAACAATCTCTAATATTTTGATCCATAATTTAGCTTATTACTACCTCCTTCCAAAAAAAATGCAACTTTAGATTCTCTGGGAGTTAAGAATTTCAAGTTTGATTAAATTTATGTAAAATGATATAAATCTCCTTATATAAGTTTAACTTTATACACACATGTTACGATAAAAGTACTTGTTGGTGTAAATCGAGACCGAAGGGGTCATCGACACAACAAGATCTTCTCCTCCGAAGGGGCAAGGAACCAAAGCGCCCTTCGGAGGACTACACCTTCTTCCATTACTACCGTCATCTCTACTTCTACCTCTACTACTATTGCGGCTAGCTCTTCTACTCCTACTACTACAAAGCGAGAAAGTAAAATAGGCGGCGAGAAATAGTAAGTTGCTACTTCGTAGCTCTCTACTCATTTATTGCTTTGTGTCCCATCAATTACAATGACCCTCCTATATATAGGGATGGGGTAGATGGCGATTTTCCCCCAAGCCCCTGGTGGTTATTTTCTTCCGAGCACGGTGGACGCGGTATTCTACAAAAACCCCTCGAGCCCACACAAAGGCCCACTAACTCTTACATGGGGCAGCCACTCCCTCAACAAGATTGGTAGTCACATTTTTTCTTTTTTCTTAACACTGCTATTTATTTGTTACCGTAGTATATGGGAAGAGTCAAAACCATGCACATTACACTATTTTCAGCTTCAGATCAGTCAACAATCTTTGCCACGGGCCCACGGCAGCTGAAGAAACGGAAGCCGTAGAGTCAATGTCTTTGGTGAACCACGGGCTTCGGAGTGCGGCAGTTGCCGACGGCCTCTTGTCGGCGTTGTAGGAGAGGAGCCGCTTCAGGACGTCGAATCCATCCGCGGACAGGCACTCCTTGGGGACGATTTGTCGCAACCGGTTGCGGTGGCGGACGGCCGGCATGGCCACCGTGCCGGCGAGCGGGAGTGACTTGAATGCTGGCCACGTCCTTGGCCCCGGCACGCCGAGCACGCGGAATATCCGGAGGACCAGGTCGTTGTCGTCGTCCCCGTCGAACAGCGGCCTCCCGACGAGGAGCTCCGCCATTACGCAGCCAAGGGACCACATGTCCACCATGGCATCGTAGTCCTTCTTCCCCAGGAGCATCTCCGGCGCCATGTACCGGCGCGTTCCGGCCCGCTCGTAGGGCGGCCGGTTGGTGATCGAGGCGGCGAGCCCGAGGTCGCAAATCTTGACGGAGATGGGCTCGCCGCCGGCGACGAGGATGTTCCCGGGCTTGATGTCGCGGTGCATGATCCGGCGCGCGTGCATGTGCCTGGCCCCGTCCAGGAGCTGCCGCATGATGCGGCGCACGTCCGGCTCCGGGAACGGACGGCCGCCGCGGTGCCGTCCGTCGTTCAGGACGTCGTGGAGGTTGGGCCCGGCGCGCTCCATGACGAGCGCGTACTCGCCCGTGCCGCGGTTGACGGCGAGCGCGTGGAGGCCGACGAGGGACGGGTGGCCGCGGCAGGCCGCGAGGAACTCGGCCTCGCGCAGCAGCTCGTCGGCGGCGTCCGCGCTGGCTCTGGTCGCCCCGTCCGGCGCCGGAGCCGGCGGGCGGAGCGCCTTCACGGCGACCGGCTGGCCCGTGTCGCGGTGCCGCGCCTCGACGACGGCGCCGAAGGTGCCCTCGCCGAGCGCGCGCGTCAGCTCGTAGTCCGCCGTGGTCCAGAGGCGCCGCCGCTTGCACCAGCCCGCCCCCTTGCCGGAGGGGTCGTCGTCGAGGTCTAGTGTGGCGCAGATGGCGGCGGCCCGCTCCTCGAGCATCGGGAACACCGGCGGGGAGGAGAGCGACGTCGACGGGTCGTGAGCGTGGCGGCGTGTGGGACGAGATCTGCCGGAATCGAAATGGATGCGATCACCGGTGAGGACGTATATAGAACAGATCGACTGCCGCCACGGATATGGCGTTACGAGTTGCGTTCGGATTAGGAGACGGCAGCGCGGTCGGCGACGGACGGGCAGCACCGCAGCAGAGGCGCCGCAGAGGCTGAAACGGGTTCATATATGCGCGTGCGACCACTGATTTGGGCTCTCAGCTTGGCCTGGCCTTTTACATTGGGGCATTTGGGCTATCGTCGAAGGACTTTTTTATATTTATTTTTCTTATAATTTTTCAGAACCATACCATCGCCGTTCGTATGGCGGTAGGAGGCGGCCCTGCCGCGATACGGTAGAGAACAGTGCTCTATCGGAGTAATGTAGCATATTCAAGTCTACTTTTAAATCCATACTTTTTTTATAGGAATTTGGATGGAGATAAAATTCATATGAAAGCTATAGTTTTTGTCGAGATCTACAACTTTGTAGTTCAAACTTTTTCATTAGCTGTTTTCAGGGTACCACTGTTTGAAATTGTGGGAATAGTATAGTTTTGCAAAATTTTTATTCCAAGTTTCCAGCATATATTTTTAAAAAATAGTAAAACAATGAAATATGAAAAAAATCAAGGAATGATCGATTACAAGAACTATCACTTGCAATCAACAACATAGGAACAAAAGCATAAATATAAGCGAGAGCAATACCACTACATCTAACACGACTTAAGACAGCTGAACCGGCAGGGTTTGCTAATTCCTTCGGTGGGGGAAATTTGAGCATTGGTTGAATGTTTGAATTTGGTCCTTAGTATTTAACGGGAACTCCAAAGCCCAATGGAATTAAGCGACGGATCCTCAATAACAACATCATCACAACACAAACTTTATAATTTGTGTGTTGCTACAGAGACGTAGTACTGCTCAGCTGAAGTTCATCCCTTCTGGCGCCACGATCTCGAAGCTGCCAAGGTTGCCACCACGACCTTGCTGGCTAGCATCGCAACTCTACCGCCCACACCATCCTCGTGCACCGCCTCGGCGATTTGCCAGAGTAGCAGACTCGCCAAGCAAACTATGAGCTCATATGTAAGTTGGGATAGCGACGGCCCTCGGGCTGTGACCGCCTCACTGAGGTTTTCACTGGACCAGTTGATGTGGAGTATTTCGTCGCTTTTCGTGACATCTTCCCGGCGGCGCGTGCTCTCTCTGACGCGGATTTCACGCAGGTCAACGATACTTGTTAACTGGTCAGCCTCGAAAGGGTTTAAGTTGCCCCTAGGCCTCGTTCGGTTTTCAAACTTTGCTTCCAGACCAGTACCCGTTCCTGGCATGGATCAAGTGGATCCAGGTGTCACACTCAAACCTGGTCAGATTCATTCCAGCTCGGGATTCTAAAAACAGTGTGTTCGGTTGTTCAGGAATTAAAACAGGATTGCAATAGTAAATAATCAGACAGCTGCTATGATCTCACGACTTGCAAACATTGGCACACCCCAAATGTCTGGCGTTCAAACTAACATTCAAGAACAAGCAGACAAAAAAAAGTGTCCTTATTCGAGTCTAGCAACCCCAGGTAGATGTAAACAAGAGTGGGATCCATCCAAAAGAGCATTTGTGTCCATATCCATGACGATTCATCTACGAGAACAAAATTGAAGAGCTTCCAGTTTTGCATCAGCTACTACTTCAGCTCCATTGCCTGCCTCTGCAACAACCAACGAGTTGATCGAACATGAAACAAAGGGGATGATGACTAAACTTAGCTGAGGTGTTTTTAATTAAAAAGATAGTAGAGCATCAGATGCTAGTTACATACTACTGCTAATTAGCCAAGTCCAACAGTTGCTAATAATTTCAACAAATACAGTCGTAAATGAATTATGCTAAAATGAATTATCTAACAGAAATACCGCTATAGAGTGAGGTAGCTAATAATTTCAAGACACCCTTTGTGGGCCTGTGGTGAATGGAAAAGATCAATTTGGACTAACTGTGCAATACTCATGACTCATCCATCAAACATAAATACAAATACTTCAGATCAACAAAAGGCTTTGCTAGCCAGTGGTCACATAGGCTTCTTTGTTGGCCAGTGGTCACATAGACTTACAAGCACTATACAAGCAACACATTCTGAACTAGCAAGCTTATAGATCCCAAGGCAATTAAGTAACAGATTCTGAAAAATTGACAATCAAAAGACTAGGTGGTAGTAGGATTCTGGCTGGCAGATTAGCATGTATAGTAATAGTTCACAACACAAAATGGCCACTTGACAATACAACAGATTACAATGTATAGTAATAGTTTTGGATAGCATTAGCCTAATCTTGCATGGCTAGCATTATAGTAATTAATTAATGCAAAGACATGCATGTTGAAGAAAAAGAAAAATTATTTGTGTATGCTCCTAAGACTGATCATGTGTGTATGCTCCTACCCTTTGTACTGCCAAAGGAACACTTTTTTCTATTCCTCCAGCCGATCATATGATCAGTTATCATCAGGCAAGAACTCAAAAAGCAAGAATAGTACTCATGAATCTACAAACACTATTGATCTATTTGCAAACTTAATTGAATGATAAAGAATTAAATACCTGCTTATTGATACACTAGTGATCCATCTCATTCCTCAGCCAAATCAATGCGCACTCTTGATGTGCTTCACAAGTGCATATGAAAGCTTCTCTATTTTCTTTGCTCTTTGTGAAGACTGCGATCGCTTTAGCTTTTTCCTCTTTGGTCACTTGCATTGTGTTGATAACAGATATGCACTTTTTGATGGAGTAGTCGTCACCTTTACCAACCTCCTTCTCTCTTGCCTCCTCTTCTCTTCTCAAACGCGCTTCATCATTTTCTGCTTGCTTGGTCTTCAATTCTAGAAATTGTCCCATCATACTTTCAATTCTTGCGCTCTTCTTTGGCCCTGGTTCTTCCTTTTGTGGTTTCCTCCTTGATGCAGCAGATCTTCGCTGTCCACTGCTTTCAATAGGTGCAGTGTCACCTATCGCAGCAAGTGGTGGTTCCTCTTCTTCTCTTCCCTCATTTTCCTCAGCCTGTGCATCATTTTCTACATCTTCCTCAACATGTGCATCATCCTCTACATCATGTATTTCATGTAGAGGTTCCTCCTCACATCGAGGCTCAAGAGAAGTGAAGTTATAATTTCCTTCAGCCAGATGTCCTATACAAATGCACAATATACTACCAAACATGAGACAATGAAAGGGAGCTGCAACAAATCAACAAACAAAAATGAAATTCTCGCCATTGAACTTACCATCATATAACTCTCCCAAATCATCAAAAAGTGGAAAGGTAGCCTTGTTATTTCGAAACTTCTTGATTTTTGGATAGGACTACATATTTAAACAAAATGCTGATTAAATATGAGGTTGACACTATGATTTATCCACAGAATTACTTGAAGAAATCAACTTACTATAATGAGATCATCCCACAATGCTGCTGATCCTTCAACCATATTCCTCTCCTCGTTCCATTTTGAGTCGCTCTGCATTCTTGCTGCTTTAAGCATCTTATAGTCTCTTTTAAGTTGCCCTTCTTTCTCTTGAATCTGTGCTTTTGTGAATGAGACAGATCTGTTCCTCATATGAAACTCCTTCACCATCTTGTTCCATCCTTCTGAATTCCAGCACCCGTTGTCACCTCTGTACGCACATTGTTTATACTCATGCAAAATTTCTACCAATGACTTCTCCAATATTGAATTCCATCTGCTCTTCGTTTCACTACATAAACAATAGACAAGCATCAGCAATAGAATTTCCATAGCATCAATAAGAAAAAATGACAAGAAAGCATGAACAAACATACCTTTTGGAGAACCTGCACTCCTTGATCCACTGAATTTAGGAGAAGGTTTTTTCTTAGGAGCACTTGACAAGAACCTGCACCCCTTTGTCATCACATTCTTTGGGGAGCCTTTTCCAACCATTGCTTTGTAAAGGAAAACAAATACATTAGCTTATTTATGGTACATGCTGCTTATTACTAACTAACTTATTACATGTTGCTAATTTACATGCTACTGGTACTGAGCCCACATTTCTTGGGCTATGGAATCTCTTAAAGCGTTGCCTTCTGCAGTGCCTGGATCATTAATTTGATCACCGCTTGGTAAAGCAACAAACTGTGTTGGGTTGATATTATCCGGCTGATGATCTAACCACTCTTCATCTCCATTAAGCGCCCGAATCAGTTTGTGAAAGATTGCTGCAGCCACAGGTATTTTTACTTGATTTTCCAATGTATGAAAAGTGGCAACTTTGAGAATAGGGAATCGCTTCTTAACCACCCCCAAAGTCCTTTCCACATGATTCCTTAACTGTGCATGGCGGTGGTTAAAGAGCTCCTTTGGATTTCGTGGCTTTGCATGCCCAACTCCAAACTTTTTCAAGTGGTATCTAACCCCTCTGTATGGAGCAAGGAAAGATTCAGTGTTTGGATACCCCCATCAACCAAATAGAATTTTCTAGGAGGTATTTTAAATCCTTTACTCATGGCGGATCTTAACACTCTTGAATCAGTGGCTGATCCTTCCCATCCACTAGATATAAAGGTGACATTGAGGTCGAAGTCGCAAGCCAGCATCACATTTATGGTTAGTGTACCTTTCCTATTTCTAAAAGGAGAATGCTTATCAGGAGATAGGGAAATAGGAACATGAGTTCCGTCAATAGCACCTAGACAATTTTTGAAGAATGGATAGTATGCAGGATTATCTTGGATTTTCGAATGCACTTGATCAGGATCTGGTGGCTGGAGGAAACGTTGAGAAAGTGTGGGAATGACATTTTTTAAAAAATGGTTGATGTGATGGTGGAATGTATCATTGTCGTGCCCAAAGAACACAGCTAGAACCTCATAAGAGGCATTGATGCTTAACATGTATAGGAAGATACCCAGCTTCTCCTCCACCGTTATCCGTGTATCAACAACAAGCCTATTGCTTCTAAGATAATTTGCTATCTCTTTGAATATATGAGGTTCCATCCTAAATACCACTCGACAGTTCTTCACGTGCCCCTCAAGGAGTCTCCTGACCTTAATCTCTCCCGTTTCTGGTGATGTATGACGCTTCTTCTTTACTCCCCCCTCTCTTCTTTCCATCAGAGATAAAACAGGGAATAGAAATAGCATCATATCTTCATCATCTTCCTCCCTCCTCTTCCTAATATGGTCTTGCAATGAGATACTCATTGCAAAACTAAAACATATGAATTTATAGTCAAACAAACAATGAATTTATAGTCAAATACTATCTATGGCAAGTGTCGTGTGTAACATCGACATTACAGATCACAAAAACAATAGATTGAACAAAACTATGGCAATTTAAAGGGAATTGATCTGTAAATAGGTTTGCTTGATGCTTATAATGAACAAATTAAAGGGAACTGATCTGTAATTGCCATAGTTTATATGGTCAATCAACGATGGCAACACAATGAATTGATCATAATCTTTGAAAGGGAACAAGAGAGCAAGCAATTATTGAAATGCAAAGTGCAACCAAATAAAGGTCATAGACTTGCAATGTCTTATCAAGTTGGAACAATTCTAAAAAACAAGTAAAGACAAACGAGAGATTAACGGTGACAGTTCCCCAACTCTAAGCGGTGCAGGAGGAATCTACAAGGCAAGGTAATAAATGATGAGCTAGTCAGCAACTTGATGAAGCAACAACAAGAGGAGCTGTGGGGCAATTAACTGATGATCGAGTGCACAGAAGACATGCGCGGCTGCTGGCTCTGCATCTCACAGTAAGGCTGCGAGTGTGGCAATGGCAACGGGCAAAAATACTAATAGCTAGGTGTTGTGTGTCGTCTAGCAATGCATTCACGTGACCCTCGCTTAGCAGTTAGCATCAGTGAGTGACCCACTCACTGGTCCGAGCATATATGGCTGCTGGCTGGCCCATATGCATATTCTTCTCCATCCCAACACTACGCGCTACACACAAATTCTTATACATGCATATCTGTGGAACCATTGGGAATCAATTAAGCACTAGTCAGATCAAGCGATGTTAAGGATTAAGTGATCAATCAAATAGGAAGAACAGACGATGGATAGCTAGCAGAATATGATCACATTGAGACAAGTTAAGTTTTTAGAGGCTCAGGTCGAAATTAACAACTAGTACTATTTCAGCAGACAGAGCAAAAGGTTAAAGTTACGTCTGCAAATAAAGTTTTGACAGCCACTCTCACAGCAGAAAACCTGCAGCTGAACTGCTCAATGCTCATTCGGGTATCATCTCACAACAAAGAATGCTCATGAGTGAGAACTGGATTGACTCGACACAATTTTTCTGAACAACAACAAAAACGATGAAATGCCTTACTGCGAATTAGTCTAGAATTGCTGTTTTACTGGGAGAAGCAGCCGAAAGTAGATGTCTTCGAATTTCTCGGTAACTTGAATTTATGAACTTGAACCAAAAGTTACTTCAGACAGTAAGAAAAGGCAGAGACACCTACAGTCCCCTAGCATAGCAGCAGATGCAAGGCTTTCGGATGTGATGAGCCAACAATGCACGCTTGCACAGTGCAAAAGGGCTAAAGGCATCGCAACTAAAGCCTCCCCTCCATAACCAAAGTACTAGGCGATCTATCTGTCCATCATTAGCATCCCATGATAGTACTGCCAACCTTTTTTTAGTTGATGTCCCATGGACTAGATAAAGAACAATCTCCAACATATTTAGCATTAAGCTAGGAAATGCCCTTTTACATAAAAGGGCAGCAGTTTGACATATTAAAGATGTAATGTCTCTGCATAATATATCCAGTTAGCTTTTGTTTACATAATATATCCAGAATTTCGCACCAAAGAAAGGCAGTAATTTAGTCTACAAAACAATGCCAGCCACCAGCCTACAACTCGATTGCATAGCCTACAACTCTGTTGCATTGGCAAATCTCGCCAACAAACAAATTCATGCCAGCAAATTAATCTCTACATACTACTTGTGACCATTTGCCAAGGTCGTGAACAAGAAAATCCAGGAAACTAATTTGCAAATATTATCGTTGGATTTTCTCCAACAAGTAGATCGGTGCAGATGCATCTCCAACAAGAAAATCTTGTCTACTACTTGGCCGGAGGACAAATGCATCTCCAACAAGCAGATCGATGCAACAAATATTCTTGCAAAAAGTATTGTCCTAGGAAATCAAGAACAGATGGAGCCAGACAAGACACAAGACACAAGAACCCTAACCCATGGGGATTGGAGATGAAAGAACCCTAGAACTTACCGGGGAGAAGGCAGCGGAGGAGGTGGAAGCTGGAAGGGGGGTGTTCGCCGTCGAGGATGCGTCGCGCCGCCACTCCGTGACCTCGCGCCTCCACGCCGCCAATTCGCGTCGCCGCTTCGTCGCCAGCTCCGCGTCGCGATCTCCTTCGGCGAGAAAGGGTACGGGGGCGTGGAGGTCGAACGGGATGCCGTCATCGTCGCCGTCGAGGTGGTGGTCGTGTCGCGCCGCCGCGCCGTCGCCTCCTGCCTTCTGCCGCCGCCGCCTCCGCCTCCTCACACTAGGGTTGGCGACTCGGCAGACGCCACGAGACGCCATGGAACGGATGAGTTCCACGAGTCCGAAGGTGTGCTCTACATTCCACACGTTCGCGGCGGGGAATGGGTTGTTCCTGGGCCGTTTCCTTCCCGGGCCAGTTCTAAACGAACAACAATTTTTCGCGAGCTGGTTTCAATTCGGTTGGAAAAAAATCCGAGTGGAACAGGCCGTTCCGGGCCTCATTCCGAGGAAACCAAACGAGGCCTAGAGTTGTAGGGCTCTTTTACAGTGGATCATACAACCAGGTGGTGGTATGCAATATATAGCTATTTTTAGTAAGGGTAAATATTTTTTTAAGAAATCATGTATTTTTGTATGCCCTCCTATTCTGGTAAAAAATCATATATTTCATTTATGTCACTGGGAAAAACTTCCAATAATATTCTTATATTACTTATACCTATGTATACCACCCTATACCACAGGTGCAAGTTGTGGTGGTATACAATTAATCTCAGATGTCAAATCGTTTCGTACTGATCCTTTTGGAATAGTGGTATGATCCACCGTAAAAGAGCCCGAGTTGTAACCCCGTATGTGTGCGCCTCATTGACCCGCGTTGTAACAAAATAATTTATTTCTTCTAAATACAAAGATATGTAGCTCTATTATGCATTCTGAAAGAAAAACTTCAACTGACGAACAAATAAAGGTATCTACTCCCTTTGTATTGCAATTAGAAGACGTTTAGGATAGCGACACGGTCTCCAAAACACAATTTTAGGCCGTCCGGTGATTGGTAGTGCAGTCTCGGAGGGTTGGCGTGGACGAGTGGAGGAGTTCTCGATCACACCACCACCGGCACCTCAGAGCGAGGAGGCGAGGTGTGGACGTGTTTCAGGCGTGTCCCTGCGTTGGCTTAGGGAGAGATTTGCTGAGTGCCTACAGGACGCCTTGGTTAAATTTGTGGCGAACTAATCTGCCCTTACCCGCCTGGCATTCCGGTGCTGATTCCAGGCGAAGTAATAACTCATGATTCACTGTCTTACTTGATGAATGTCAGACACCAAGGCATCACAATCAGTGGAGCAGCTGATGCTGAGTTAAATTCCATTCTGGTGGTTGCTGCACCTAGCCTTTTTTTCCCTTCTAGAATAATTGCTACGTGCACTGACCAGCCTTACGGATTAGTAGTTAATTCCTCTGAAATCATTTCAATCCCAAATGCAGTGCATGATTTGAACCTCATTTCATATAATCAGTTGATGGAGGTCAACGCGAGAGGAATGCAGTGCGTACCTCAATCGGATAAGCCGGCCGGATCCGGCCGGCGGCGAACCGGTGGCGCGGCGTGCCGGCGGGGGCGACGCGGCACGCAGGCGCGGCGTGGCGCGCGGCCGGGGGCGGTGGCGGCGCGGCGCGCGGGGCGGGGGTAGGGGGGAGGGCCGGGGCCGGCGGCGGATCTGCCGGGCGGCCGACGAGCAGTGACGACTCGGGTAGAGCAGAGGAGGAAAGAGGCGGTTAAGTGGGGATGCACGACGCCATGCCCTTTAGAGCCGTGCGTACATGGGACGGCGCCATGGGCTTTGGCGCCGTGTATGCACAAGACGGCGCCATGGCTTTTGGCGCCGTCAACTTCCAACGCCACGACGGAACTGACGTGTCAAGGGACGGCGCCAGGACTTGTGGCGCCGTGCTATGTACCTATGGCACCGAGGTGCTTGGCGCCGTGCTTTGGGTCCATTTCTGAGATTCTTTCCCCAGGGATCTATATGTAAAAATCTTACGGAAAAAAGACCAAAATGCAAAAAAATTTACAAAAAAATTTTACGTGTTTCACTGTCATGCAGGACGACGATGCGGTTCTCGTTTCCACTAGTGCAAGCGGTCACTCTGCCGGTGAAGCTGCCGCAGGGCCTCGGCCCCTTCAAGTTCAGAACGTTGACTGCAATGGTGGCTTCCATGGCGAACGCGACGGCCGCGTACACCAGCTGCAGGGTGCTCATCCAGCTACTCTGATGGGTTTTTTTAGGAAAACCACTTTATATATTAAGCAGCCGAATTACAAGTCGAACCTTCAAAGAAGGTCGAGTTACAAAAAGGTCCATGGACCTGAACAGCAAAGAATCCCCCAAGAAGAAACCGCCGATGAAGAAGCCGCCGACGGAGAGCTGGGATGTTGCCAAAGGCGAGAGCAGCAGGGTGGGATGACCACGCCATGCGTCGATTGAAGAGGGACCGACCGAGATGTCGAGGAAGACCGCACCAGACGACCGAAAGATGTGTAGGATTTTCGTCGTCGGCGATTGGAGGAGCTCGGAATCGAATCCCCGGTGGAGGCGGGTTCTTCGGGCTAGCTTCCGGTGGGAACTTGCTCAGGCGACCGTGGATCTGGATCTGTAGTGGTTGATTGAACATGGTGACAGAGTGAAGATGCGGAGAAGGCGAAGCAGAGGCGAGCAGATCTCGAGGGCGAAGTGGAAGACGTAGCGGAGATGAAGTGGAGACGGGGACAAGATCTGCCAGGGGAGTGGTATTATTTAGTCTCACCTCAAAGGAATCGGTGGTGACCTCGAAGCAACCATGGCAGAGCACGGCGAAAGCGGTGAAGACGACGAGCTTTGGGGCGGAAGCCATATGGCCTATACTACTGGGAGCTGACTACTACTAACTAGATCTGACTATTGCTAGGAGTTGGGGCCCCGCTCCCTACCCACTGCGGCGAGGCGAGCTCGCCGGAGCCAGGAGGGAGGGCGCCAGAGGGAGGCAGAAGAGAGGGGTCCTCTCGGAGCCTTCAAGCTGATGGGTTGGTTGTGGCTGTCGTTGGTGCTTGGTGGTCCAGTGCTCTACTAACCTTTGCTGAAATCCTTGTCGTCGTCGTCGCTCCTGATCTTCAGATTGACCTCGAAGAACGTGTGAGATGTTGCTGCGAGCCCTCGGCACGGGCCTGTCAAAGTTAACGCATCATCCTGAGCGAGAGGTTTGGGAAAAAAGTGTCATATCTACGTCATCTTATTCATTTAACTGGGTTGGAAATATACAAAGGAGGCTGCTACGGGGAGAGGCCTCTCGCGTTAGGCTTACGCGGAGTCGCGGAGAGGCCCTCCGGCCCCACCATGCATGCAAGCCGTAAGAAAAGGAGGCATCGTCTTCTCCACCCATTTCTCCGCCTCGCGGTGTCTTCGTTCTCCGCCCACACCACCGCCGCCGCCGTCGGTGACCTCGTCGCCGTGCCGTCCGCCCACCTCTTGTCGCGGCACCCTTCCCCGCCCTTTCTAACCTCTCCTTTCTTGCCCCCATCACCGACCCTGCCCAACCGGCCTCCTCCACCACCCTAGCGGGCGGCGGCCGCCGCCGCCCGCCATTCCGCCCACACTCCGCCCCACCGTCGGTCCAGCAGCCGCCCCCCGGACCTCCCTCTAGGTCCGATGGTGAAGCGTCCCCTCATCAGAGGTGACTAAATGTGACACAAATACCAGTCCCAGGAGGCTGGCAACACATTTATTACAACAGTTGGATCATTCTTTTACATTACGACGGCATAGTGGGCACGGGAGTGCCAACGCCACAAGGAACAACATAAATGCTAACGACCACACTACGATAGCGAAGGCTTCCAAAGCCTCATCAGAGTATCACACCATGGAAGCTCTCTGTGGAGGCCCTGGGTACACAGGCACGGTTGGGTGTAGGGCAGCGACCTACTCGATGTCTTCGGGAACGAAGTCGGGATCCTCCTCTGAAAAACAGTTAGTTAAACGAGGGTGAGCACATACGTACTCAACAAGTCCAACCCCACCCACGGAGGGGCTTATAAACAGAATCATGCACATGGTATATCAAGGATTAGGTTTAAGGTTCATTTTGCAAACACACTTACTCATGCAGGGGTTCATTTCGAAAAGGTTTTCGCAAATCATTTTTGTAACCCGAGCGACTCAGTTGTTTTTGAGGAAAACCACAGTGGAACTACCGGACTCCCCGTCCGCAGTAGCCCCGGGCACACAGCCACACACCTTACCCGAAAACAACTCACACCAAGAAAGCATCCCAAATCCCAAACACTAGTTTTGTGACCACACCATGACTCGTCCAATACCGTGGACACGGATATTTGAATAGGTTTTACACTCTGCAGAGGTTGTACAACTTTACCCACAAGTAGGGTACCGCCACACGAACACCTAAGTGTCGGTGCGGATCCTATCAAAGCCATTACCCACCTTAGCTAACCCTACGAGCCACCACAGGAGCAACCAAGGGGTTATTCCACATAACCAGGGCGTACCTCACACAGAGCGTACCCCTACTCCTGGGTCTTCCGCCGCTCACCCGCACACCAGATGGCAAGTAGATTAACCAGTGGGGTTTATGCTAAGCCGTTGCCACATACAACGGTCGAGTGGTTGTACGATGATTTGGGTCAGGTGAGATGTCACGCAACCCGGTCCTTAATGACAAGATGGACAACTCCCAACATGGCCAACCACACAGGTACGAGCCCACCCATACTCCTGACACACACATCCATCCCGTCTACCCAGTACTTTACCCATTTCCGAAATATCCCATTCCAATTTAAAGCACTCACACGTTTTTAAAGAAATCATTTAGGCCAAACAGAGGTTTAATCATAGCAATCAGGGGTGGCTATCCTACCATGTTTTTGCAATAAAATAATATGCAATTTATAAAACGGGTATAGGGTTGTGTTTATAAAACTAGGACCGAAGCATGCATCAAAGGATGAGATTTAACTTGCTGTCTTCGAAGTCTTCGGGGAGTTCCGGCTCGGCGTTCGGGATCTCGGGCTCCTGCTCGCAGTACTCGGTTCTGACCTCCGGCTCGGGGTACCCTCCTTCGTTCACTCCGTCGGCTATAGCACACACACAAGCAAGCATGCAATCAATATAGGCACACACAATTTCTCCGGTTGAGCTCGAGGAAGGTAATTAGATAAAATAGAGAAATAAATATTATGCAGGGGGTTTTGGGTGACGGATTGGTAGCGGTATAACCGGTACGGGTGAGGAAGTTTGGGCACGATTTGAATTAAAATCGCGCGTGAAATGATGGGTTAAAGGAGGTGTTTAGGGTTAATTAGGGGCCTGTTAGTATTTTATTTTAAAAGAAAAGGACCTAATTATAATAATTAGATATAGTGCGGGTTTAATTAAATAACATAGGGGTATGATTGTAAAGGGGCAGGGTTATTTTGGTGAATAGTTTTAAGGTACAGGGTCTGATTTAAAAAGAAGAAGAGAGAGGGAATAGAGGGGGGTCAGTTGGGGATAGTGGGAAAGGGTAGGGGGGTATGGGCAAAAATGCCCTTTCTTCTACCTCCCCTCCCTCACGATCCAGAACAGGGGTGGGTTTGACTGTGGACGGCCGGTGGAGGGGCGGTGCCCGCCGGTGGCCCGATGCACGGCGACGGCCGGGAGGTGGGGCAAAACGAAGAGGACCTCAAGGGCAACCGATTCCGCCTCTTACCTTGGTCGGGGACAGCCCGTGGGGGTGGCTCTGCGGCACCGGGCGGCGGCCTGCTATGGTGGTCGGTGATGGTGGTGCTTGGGGGCTTGGGAGGCAGGGAGGCTCGGTTGGGGCGGTGCGTGGCGAGGTGGGGAGGCGCGCAGGGCCTTTTATATGCGCGGGAAGGTCGGTTCGAGGCGATATTTTGAGCTTCGTGGAGCTCCAATGGCCGTAAATGGAGGTTCGGAAAAAATCCCGGCGTGGACTCCGGCCGGCGGGATTCTCGATCGATTTGGTGCTGTGTGAATTGACTTTTCGTGCAGGGCTGCTGTGGCCGCGGAGGGGAGACCGTCAGGGGAGTAATGGTGGCCGGTTTCGAGGTGACAGTTCGCTGCCGGTCTTCGTATGTCAGGGAGGGGGCGCCGTGGCTCGGTGGGCCGCTGCAGGTGGCGCGGGGCCAGCCTGGCGTGTTGCACCAGCGAGCCTGGTCGGCCGGTGCGGGCCAGAGGAGAGGGAAGGGGGTGCCGGTCCTGGAGGCCAGGAGCGTGAGAGGTGGTCGGGTGCCGTCGGCCTGGTGGCCAACCGAAGGAAGAAGAAAGGGGGAGGAAAAGGAGGGAAAAAGAAAAAAGAGGAAAGAGAAAAACAAAAAGAAAAACAAAAAGAAAAAAAGAGAGAGAAAAGGAAATAGGAAAAAGGAAAAATAAGGGGAGAAAATAATAGAAAAAGGGATTTAGAAAATTAGGAGAATTTCTAGGAAAATTAGGAGAAGGGGTTTTTTGCGGATTTTTATGGGTTTCTCAGATACCGGCGTCAATCCCGGGACGGCGGTGATGGCGAGGCGGACCGGCCGGCGGGACCGCAGCGGTGCAGGATTCCCGCGTGGTGGCCGACGGCGGCGCCGGGGCGGCACGCGATGGGTGACGGCCCGAGTGCAGGCGGTGCCGGCGGGATTCGCGGCACGCGCGCCGAAGGGGAGAGAGAGAATGACCGGGGTTTCGAAAAGGGGGTAAATGAGCTCAGCGGGAAAGTTTTGAAAACACGCGTGATTTATTAGGTGGTTTATTAGGAGCTAAAAACGCGGGCGTTAGAAACCTACCCCACTTAAAATAAATCTCGCCCTCGAGATTTGGCTAGTTTTCGAACAAGTGGGCGAGCTCTTTCTTCAACGCGTCCTCTCGTTCCCACGTGGCTTCTTCTACTCCGTGTCTGCTCCATTGAACTCTGCACACCCGTACTTCTGATGTTCTTGTTCTTTTGACCACTGTGTCTAGAATCTTGACGGGCACTTCTTGGTACCTAAGGTCCGGGCCGTAGATCAATGGTCTCTACCGGCACTCGCTTCTCTTCAAGGAGCTTCAAACACCTTCGTAGCTGGGAGACATGAAACACTGGGTGTATGTCTGACATCTCTTCCGGTAGCTCCAGTCGGTATGCTACTGCTCCGACCCTCTTCAGTACTTTATACAGTCCAATGTACCGAGGGGCCAACTTTCTGTGCACTTGAAATCTCCGAGTCCCTCGGATAGGTGAAACCTTGAGGTAAGCGAAATCTCCAGGATTGAAGCTTGCCTCACGCCTCTTCTTGTCTGTGTAGCTCTGTTGTCGGGATTGGGCGGCCTTCAACTTTTCTCGGATCTCGGCTACTCGCTCCTCGACTTCTTTTATAAGTGTGGGCCCAACCAGGGCACGCTCTCCTACTTCTGACCACATCAAGGGTGTCCTACATTTCCTCCCGTACAATGCTTCGAACGGTGACATTCCTAGGCTTGGTTGATAGCCGTTGTTGTAACAGAATTCTGCATATGGTAGACTCTGATCCCAGTCTTTGCCATAGGTAAGGACACACGCTCTCAATATGTCTTCCAAAATTTGGTTTACCCTTTCGGTCTGTCCGTCTGTCTGCGGGTGATATGCTGAGCTGAAATCCAACTTGGTACCCATGGCTTTATGCAGGCTTTTCCAAAACCTAGAGGTAAACTGGGTCCCTCTATCCGAGACTATCCTGCTAGGTATTCCATGCAATTTCACTATGTTCTCTATGTAGAGTTTTACCAACTTCTCTCCTCCATAAGTGGTCCGTACAGGTAGAAAGTGAGCGACTTTAGTGAGTCGGTCCACTATCACCCATATGGAATCATGTCCTTTCTGAGTCTTTGGCAAACCTACTACAAAGTCCATGCCTATTTCGTCCCATTTCCATACCGGGATTGGTAAAGGCTGTGCGGGTTTCTGGTGTTCCGCTTTAATCCTCTGACAAGTATCACAGTGGGCGACGAACCGAGCAATGTCTGCTTTCCTTCCGTTCCACCAATACTTCTGTTTTACCTCCATATACATCTTGGTGGATCCCGGGTGAATAGAATATGCCGAGTTATGGGCCTCATCCATGATGGTCTGTCGGAAATCTCCGCCTTCAGGCACGCATATCCTATTCTTATACCACAGTTTCTACCCGTACGGAGGCCGGCAGGATTCTCGGTCGATTTGGTGCTGTGTGAATTGACTTGTCGTGCAGGGCTGCTGTGGCCGCGGAGGGGAGACCGTCGGGGGAGTAATGGTGGCCGATTTGGAGGTGACAGTTCACTGCCGGTCTTCGTTTGTCAGGGAGGGGGGCGCTGTGGCTCGGTGGGCCGCTGCAGGCGGCGCGGGGCCGGCCCGGCGTGCTGCACCGGCGAGCCTGGTCGACCGGTGCGGGCCAGAGGAGAGGGAAGGGGGGGCGCCAGTCCTGGAGGCCAAGAGCGCGTGAGGGGGTCGGGTGCCGTCGACCTGGAGTCCAACCGAAGGAAGAAGAAAGGGGGAGGAAAAGAAGGAGGGAAAAAGAAAAGGAGGAAAGAGAAAAAGAAAAGGCAAAAAAGAGAGAGAAAAGGAAATAGGAAAAAGGAAAAAAAAGGGAGAAAAAAATAGAAAAAAGGATTTAGAAAATTAGGAGAATTTTTATGAAAATTAGGAGAAGGGGTTTTTTGCGGATTTTTTAGGTTTCTCAGATACCGGCGTCAATTCCGGGACGGCGGTGATGGCGAGGCGGACCGGCCGGCGGGACCGCGGCGGTGCGGGATTCTCGGCGTGGTGGCCGACAAGGCGGCCGGGGCGGCACGCGATGGGTGACAGCCGAGTGCGAGGGCGGTGCCGGCGGGATTCGCGGCGGGCGCGTCGAAGGGGAGAGAGAGAACGACCGGGGTTTCGAAAAGGGGGTAAATGAGCTCAGCGGGAAAGTTTTGAAAACACGCGTGATTTATTAGGTGATTTATTAGGAGCTAAAAACGCGGGCGTTACAGATGGCCATGGAAAATACTCCCCACCACCCCGGAACCTCAAACCCTAACCCAAACCCTAAGGTCGCCTCCTCCACCGCCACTCGCGCCCGACGGCGACCCGCCATCGGCCGCCCCGCCCACCAACCACCGGAGTCGGAGAAGATGACCTGAGCAGGTAGAGTTACATTTTGGTTTGATTTATTACTTTTCCTCTTCTTTCCCTTTCTAGCTGCTGCTTCTTCGGATTACCTCGTTTTTTTTCATTTTGGCGGCCCTCTCGATCTAAGACTAAATCGAGAGGCCTCTCCCTCTAGGATTTGCGATATACAAAATAGTAAACACAATCAGTGCCAAGATTATGTAAACCAGCAAAGCTTTAATTTTGTTCCTGCTGGAGTGAATCTACGGATCTCTAGCATGTAAGTTGTAGCGAACATGACCCCATATGCAATTAGATCGAGTTTAATTTTGGTGATTCATGACAACATGATCAATGGGACTAAGAGCAACTCCAACAACCTCTTTATTTTTGCTAGTTAAATTTGAAGGTTTAGCCCTTTGTAAAAATAAAAAACTACAAAATTCTATTGAGTAAACCAACAGACTGCTACTTTTCATTTTTCCTATTTTCATTTTCCAAATCCTCACCAACCATTCCGACACACGACACTTATCATCCTCTTTCTACCCTATTGTTTCTCCTTTCTCCCCCATCCTTTCTCCTTGGCCGGAGGAAACAGGGCGGCCATGGCCCCGGTTACCCCACCTCATCCCTCTGCAAACCGCCACTCTCACGTAGCCCACATCCACCCGCAATCACTGTTCTTCCCTCGTTCTCTCTCCAGCTGACAACCGTACACGAAATCACACTTATACACCCGTAACTGTTCATGACACTAATGTTGGTGATCAGATTCCATTCTCCTTCCTCCTCCCTCCCACCCTTGCGTCGACGCCGCTCACCCATCGCAGTTTGGAGTCACTGAGAGCAGCGAAGCGGCTGTAGCAATGCTGACAAGCAGGTTGAAGTAAGCATCGATTCCTCTTGTCCCACGCGGGGATTTTTTTGTTTTGACTGCAAATCATGCTAGGTTGCGCGGTTCGGTTCTTGATCTGAGCAGAAATTTTGCTTCTTTGGACGTAGATCTGCGATGGCTGAAGGCAAGGTCACACCGTCGACGCCCGCGTGCCTTTCCTATCTCTCATCACGACATGTCAATGGCGAATTGGCGATTTGGGATTGCAGAGAAATTGTCCCCACCTCGTTCGCTGCCCGCCGCCGTGTCTTCCGGCTCGCTTCATCTCCCTGCGCGCCTTCTCCCTCCACGCCGTCCTCCGCTGCCTCGCGCGCAGTCGCGCCGCGCGGCAGCCCAAACTCCCATCCCGCACAAGGAATCAAGGGAGGACCGGAGCTGCTAGGCACGAGGCAGTGGCGCGGGTGTAACGATCCGCCTCCCCGAGGCCAGGCCCGCCTACACCCGGCAGCTCTCTAGGACACTAAGAATATCCCCACAGACCGACACATGTCTTTCCTGCGCACCCGAGAAGTGATGGGCTTCCGGAAAAGAAGTTGCAACTTGTTTGTATGAGTATCCTTATCAATCCTATTAAGCCTTGAGTCGGGATGTCACAGCGGGATTTGGGCGGGGAGAGTGGATTTGACGCGAGAACTGGATATTGCGAGCCGGAGGCACTCGCCAGAGTTCGCGAGCGGAAGGAGCGGGATGCCGAGGTGGATTGCGAGGATGTATTTTGGCGAAGCTGTTGGAACGGAGTTTTCTCCGTTTTCTTTATTTTTTACATATACAAAATGATTTAGAGAGACTGTTTGAGTTGCTCTAACCATATTTTTTAGCATGACATTTCTAGGTCCCAAGGATGCCAAAATACCACATGCCAAATTGAGAAGATAGTCTATTTTTCAAGGGTCAAAAACAAGAAAGAAAAGAAAAAGAAAGGACACCGTCGGATGAACCGACGGTACCTAGATAGCAGGCGTCGGTGCAATGGTCGGACGAGTTGGTACACTGGGTGAAAACAAAGGCACCGTCGGATGAACCGACGGTCCATTTTCTAGTAGCGACGGACGAGTTGCAGAGAAGAAGAAGCGAAGACAGTAGCACCGGATGATCCGACGGTCTAAGTGTGGACACCGTCGGTTTATCCGACGCTTCATTTGAATCAAGACAGAGACGCGCCAAGACTGGAGCTTCAGCAGCGGATGAACCGACGACGAAGCAGCGGTTCATTCGACGCTCTTGAAGATGCATACAGTAAGGGTTTGGCGAAGAGTCCTTCAGCAAGGGATGAACCGACGAACCGTCGGAGCAATTTTGTCAGAGAACCTCAACGGCTATGTGACGTGGGAGGGGCACCGGATGAATCGATGCCCTGGAAAATCATAGCATCGGTTCATCCGACGCTTATTTTTTCAGTGGACACTTACTTTGCTTGCCTTTACTTTCCTAGAGTAGTATCATGCTTTGCAAACCTTGTTTTGGGACGGGAGTTTCACACTAGAACAACTCTAGTTGCACATCTAGATTATATGTTCTAGTTTATTTTTGTGCAAAAATAGTGAAGCCCTCCCCCTCTCAGACTACGAGCATCCGATTCCTTCCATATCTAACATCTAAACTAAAGATGCCTTATGATCAGGAAATTCTTTTGTTTCCGGTATGAAAACGTGCCAACATTAAGACACGCTTCATGATTGAATAAACGTTATTTTACACTGGTCAAGAACAACAAGCAACCAAAATCCATAGTAATGAAGATGCACAATATTCAGACGTTTCACGACATATTGATGAATTCTGATTTGGACACCATTTAATTATAGTCGGCAGTATAAATAGCAACAAAGGGGAAGAATACAGACCGACGATGTAATTTCTTGAGGGTCCTCCCTGCCCCGCCTGAAAAGATAGACGCACTTGTAGTCGACCAGATCTCTCGCGATCACGGTGCCGAACACGCTGATCGGATAACCCACGTCAGATTCAGTTATCTTCAGTGAAACCACGTTGATGGAATCTGTCAGGTGTCAAGGGTCTAATGGGCCGGGAGGCCCGTTAGGATTAGGTTTAGGGATAAGATCGAGTCCTTACTTAGGGGTTAAGTAATCATCTCTATTTAAAGAAAGTAGATGTATCAATTTAATCAAGCAAGAGATTAGAAGGAAAACCCTTCTCTCTTGCCGGCCGTGGGCGAAGCCCCGCGGCCGGCGTTCCCTGCGCCCCTCCAACCCTAGTTCCACAACCCTAGACGTGAACAGTACCCGCGGGTACTGTAGCACCGCGGGTACTGTAGCTCTCAGCCCTAATTCTCTACAAATCAACCCCAAATCCTCCAATTCACTTCCCCTCGCATCTAATCCATAACAACTGCATATCGCCTATGCCGTGGCGACGACGACGACACAATAAAAAGTCCGAGTCTATTTCGGATCAAGAATAATCAAATAAGCCGAGATGTAAAAGGCTTATTTTTAGGTCATAAGTTTGTGTGGAGTCGAGTCATTGTCAAGGTGCCCATGCTTTGCAGCCTCGAGGACGAGCCGCTCGGAAAAGGGCGGGGGTAATGTCGAGTGTCAAGAGCCTAATGGGCCGGGAGGCCCGTTAGAGTTAGGTTTAGGGATAAGATCGAATCCTTGCTTAGGGGAAAGTAATCATCTCTATTTAAAGAAAGGAGATGTATCAATTTAATCAAGAAAGAGATTAGAAAGAAAACCCTTCTCTCTTGCCGGCCGTGGGCGAAGCCCCGCGGCCGGCGTTCCCTACGCCCCTCCAACCCTAGTTGCCGCCACAACCCTAGACGTGAACAGTACCCGTGGGTACTGTAGCAGCGCGTGTACTGTAGCTCTCAGCCCTAATTCTCCACAAATCAACCACAAATCCTCCAATTCACTTCCCCTCGCATCCAATCCATACATCCAGTAAGATGGATCGAGGGTACAAAGCGATTGCCCAAGCCCAGCCACAGCTGCAATTCAAATCAAATGGACAGCAATAAAGTTCAGAGGAAATTCGATCTCTCATGTATCCTAGCCTACCAAATCAACGCCAAAACAATAATAACAGTGAAATAGTTGTGAAAATACTGCATGTT
This sequence comes from Cenchrus americanus, assembly GCA_947561735.1. Classification (NCBI taxonomy): domain Eukaryota; kingdom Viridiplantae; phylum Streptophyta; class Magnoliopsida; order Poales; family Poaceae; genus Cenchrus; species Cenchrus americanus. Next base: position 249,969,813 of record OX387239.1, on the reverse strand, counting down.
ATATAAAACTCACATTCTTTCTCGAAGTAGAATAAGGCTTTGTTGAAGTGGCAGAGGCGGGTCGGGACGGGGTAGCCCAACTTGGGGTCGTGCTCGGTGAACTGCCGGCAGCGGACCACGTGGAGAGCTTCCACCGCCTTCTCCTCTCCGTCGGCTCCGGCCTCCGGCTCCGGCACCCACTCCACCTCCCACCGGGCTAGCTCAAGCGCCAGCTCCGTCCCCACTGACGACCCACCACCGTCGACGTCTTCCTCCTCTGACGATGAATCGTCGTCCTCTCCTACAGAGGACGAATCGCGTGTCGAGGAGCCAGTACCGTCGTCGGCATCCTCGCCATCGCCGCAGGTACTAGCGTGCTCCGGGATCAGGCTGGTAGGCGTGGCGCACCTCTCGTTCCCGTCGTCCATGTCGCCACTGCCAACGAGCCACCGAGGGCTGCAGCGAGTAGAGGATGTGGAGGGGATCGGGGGAGCTCGGGTTCAGGTGGGGAGACTGGGGGCTCGAGCCGAGGACACGCGCTGATTGCGCCGGGAGCGTCAAGTTTAGGGGCGCCCGTAAGTATGCCACCGTCCGGTTGATCATGCTAACTTCACTCCCCACGTATATGTGCGTGTAGATGGCGTGCTCCCTACAGGCCACTGACAAAACAATTCGAAAGGAAAAAAATGAAATTATCAAAAATAAAAATAGAAAAAAGACACAAAAGTTTGGAATAAAAATTTATTTAGTAAAAAAAGTTTCAAAGAAATTTTGGAAAACATTTGAAAGAAAACTTTTGGAAAAAGTTTGAAAGAAAATATCAGAAATAAAAAAATCAGACACAAAAAGTTTAGATTAAAACTTCGGTAACAAAAATTTCAAAAGAAATTTTGAAAAAATGTTTGAAAGAAAACTTTTGGCAAAAGAAGTTTGAAAAAAAACTTTTACCGAAAAAGTTTGAAACAAAATGTAGGCATAATTTTTTTATCAAAAACTTTGGAACAAAAAAATTTTTCATAAAAATCTGGAACCAAACCCGGACACAAAACTTTGAAGAAAAACTTTGAGAAAAAATTCTAAGAAAAACTGCAAAGAAAGTTTTGAAAACTTGAATCAAAACTTTGGGGGAAATGTTGTGTAAAAAGTTTGACTAAAAAATAGCAAAAAACAGAAAAAAATGCTCCCTCATTCCCAGCTTGCCATGCGCGCTGCGTCTCCCCCTAGATCTTGACCAGGGGAGGTCGCCGCCGTCGGGAGTCTCCCGGAGCGCTCGCCGCTAAGGGGAGCTCGCTCGGGGAGGTCGCCGCCGCTCCCCGGGGTAAGCTCGCCATGGCCACCGGGGGGACCTCACAAAGAGACGGTCGTCGCCGCTAGGGAGCTAGACCCTGCAGCTGCAGAGGTCGCCCCGCACGCGGTGCCCGCGAGAGGCATCTCGCCAGAAAGCTTGGAGGCCGGCGTCTGCTTCACATCTTGTGCGGAAGGGAAAAAAAGAAAAATGGATGGGAGGACATATAGGGACGAAGAAGAAAGGTGGGAGGATAACTGGGGTCCACCACGTGACAGTGGGTGCTCGGTGGCAGCTGGTTGACCGTGCGGTTGGGATCCTCAGTCCACACGGAAATTTAACATTGCAGGTTGCGCCGCCGCTCCGCGAACCGCAGCGCGCCAGCGCCGTAGTCCGGCCAGCGAAATTTTGAGGTCTCCTTACCAAAGCTTGCATATACACTAGTCCTATCGAAATTCAGCAAGGTTGGTCGAGTTTGACAAGGATTCGTACCGTACCAAACTTGGACAAAAAAATTCCGGGTCTCGTATCCTGCGTTTTACACACCAGAGATGGCATGCGGCTATGGTTGCAAGTGGGGCGGCTGAGGGTGACCCGCCCCACGTCCGCATAGACCGCAGTGTATTGAGCGGGCTTCAGCGGGCGCCTGCAGTCCACCCCAAATTTTATGCGGGATTAGCGGCAACCCGCATATGCCCACGAAGCTTTGGTAGTTAGTTGTCGCTTACATACACAGCAAGCACCAACACACAAAGGCTCGCGCTGGCTTATGTCCTCGCCGCCGTGTCGATGGCTTGATGATGCCCACGGCATGGGAGGACAAGCACATGTACTTCTCGAGTCTGTCGACGTATGCCTTCCGCCAATGACGGACCCGGCTGCCATCAGCCTTCCAAGAGGTGTTGCAACCTTTGGAGCTCCGCGTCGCAGTGGGCATGGGCTAGAGTACCTTGTAGGTCGTGCTGAGCGCATCTACTACTGCCATCTATCTTCGCAGATTGCAGTGCCACTATTGCTAGTGCGGGTATTTCGTCCGCCGGCAGCGAACGAGGAGCCCAGCCTCGTCCATGGTTGGCGCGGCGACCAAAGCGGGATCAGTGGACGCGTCGATCGGCAATTGCGTCTTGCACACCCAGAGTCCAGAGCCCAAGAGCACAGACACAGAGTTGTGTGGAGGAACTGAGAAGGCCATCGTGCCGCCGCGCTCGACCATGTTGCCGAGGTGTGGCAGTGGCTGCGTGAGCTCAGCCACCGGAACACATGCCCTGACGACGATGACCGCCGGCCGCATGGCCACGTTCCATCACCCGTCCCCGGGCTGGAAAGCGTGAGCCATTGCGTCCCCTGAATTACGCGCGCGTACTATCTGGGTGCAGATCATGGCGTCGTCCACAATGCGCAGGATTCGCCACACTCTTGTTCTCGAGTTCTTCGTGCGAGCGTGGCGCTAGCGTGGGAGAAGAACGGACGACCGAGGTGGATGCTGGTTGTGCGGTGCCGATGGGCTTGTGCGGGTTACCCACATATGCCGTTTCAGATAAATGGGTTGATGCAGGAGTTTTTGTGGGTTAGCGGCGGGAACTGGCCCGGCGGGTTTGCGGCGTGACCCGCGCCGCTTGCATTCCTACATGCGGCCATGGCTTCACGCCGTCCGGCGTCTGGCCACTTAGAACATGCCGGTCAGCAGGTGACCACTTAGAACTGGAGGATGATATTCAACAACCACAAGACTAAAGCAATGAAGCTTTTCTACTGAACCGATTTTAGTTGAAAGGCAATAGCCTGCTGCATGCGCTGTTTCTGACATGGATATCTAGATCTAGAACTGCATATATACACCAATATTGAATGAAGAAACTAACGATATAGCTATATAAATACTAATGAATCTCCTGCCTCAAAAGAAACCGCTGCTTAGATTAGCCTAGCTTCCATCCTAGCGCTCCTCTGAAGTGAACTTGTTCCACGCATCCTGCAAAACAGGTGCAGCTGGTGAGCATTTGTTCCTTTTTTCAGCTTGACTTATCACCAACGAAGGACGAACAAAGAGTGCAAAATGGTCAGACTTGCAAATTGGTAAGACTGCACGTCCAGAATTGAAGTTCATACAGCGGCATTTCACAGCTAAAAGCTTGTTTGCAAGCAATGCAAAGTTTCTGAAGACCCAGAGTTCCAATAAAGGAAGACTGCAGCATGTGATTTTTTTTATCTTGAATAACACAGGAGAACTGTGTGTCATTTCATTAAGGTAAGGTGTATTTATGATAACCTGAAGGCATAACAGCACACCAGCATATGCTTAATGGGCAATGAAAACTATGCATGCTGAAGTTCTGTACGTACATCACCGCAATCGACAGAATAATTCCGAATCATATGTAACTAGGATGTTCCCAGGGAATTTGCAAAATCAGGACGTAAAGTTTTCAGAAGTGGAAAGGAGTGCTACAATAATTTAGCCCCAAATGACCATAATAATGTGGGTTCAGCACATACCTTAAGCAGATCAAAAACTTTCTCACAGATGTATTTCTGTCTGATTGTAGCACCCCTTTGTTGTAATTTATCTGGATGGACACAGAGGGTTGCCTTCCTGTAAGCTTTCTTCACAGCAACAGCTGTAATGAGATCTGTAAGTGGCACCGGTTGCCAGCCACTATCAGCACCAAGAATCTGCCAGGGAAAACAAAGAAAAAATAATAAGCTTTAAATTAACCACATGAAGGATTCAAAGATGTATGAAATTAACTGCTTACATATTGCAATGTGGACAGCAAGGCCCTCAGATTTCCCTCCTTTCCATTTGACCATCTCTTGATCTCAGGATCCAGGAACTCAGACATCCTCTGAAATACAAAAACACCGATACTATGAACAAATGCAGATACAGACATACGGTGAGATGTTTCCCTTTGCATGTGTGTAGTCTTACATGTTTCTCTGCTTGTTCCCTTTGAGCTAGCACATCCCGCATGTTCTTCTCAGCAAGTGCCTTTGTCTGAAAATAGGTAATATGCATTCGTCACCAAACTACTGGTAAATTAGGCAGAAACTGAAATAAAACCAGAAAGAAATATCAGGCATACCACACGCTCAGCTGTGCGTTGATGTCTCTCTAATCTTGCTTTATGTCTTAAAGCTGACTCAACCTCAACCACTGCTGCCAACAAATATCAAAGAGCAGAAATCAAGACAAGCAACAAACATTTAAAAAAAATGCATGCAAAGTTTCTTTGAAACACACGATCTATAATAAAGTATCATGAACATATTAAGTACCCCTGTTGACAGAATCTGGGTTTCTACTGAAATTACTGGAAGTCGCCCTCTGAAACTGTGACTCCTGTCGAATATCCTGCATCCAGAATCGGGAATTATATATAGTCAGCAGTGCTCTAAAAAAAGGGAAAGAAAATGAAAGCAATGTCGCACAATATCGTCTGAATTTCTTAAACTCCATCACACAATAGTACCATACTAACAGAAAACACCTACCTGATTGGGGGACTTAAAACTCTCCTTAAAAGAGGACCTGTACCGTTCCCTCCGTTCTCTTGCCTCTGCAAGAGCCTTCTCAGTCTTTGCCTTTTCGATTGCCCGCTCCCGAGCTTCTGCAGTTGCTCGCTCAACTGCCGCACGTTCTGCTTTTATCCTAGCTTCTCTAGTAGCCCTTTCAGCAGCTGCTTCAGCACTTGCTCTCTCTTCTTTCTCTCTGGCTTCTGCAGATGCCCGTTGTCGTGCAGCAGTAATTCTTTCCAAGGCCATTTTTTCTGCCTTTTCACGAGCTTCAGCAAATGCTCTCTCGTGTGCTTCTCTTGTCGCTCTTTCAACAGCAAGTCTATCTTTTTTCCGTTCCCTCTCCCTTTCCTCCTCTTCCAATTTCCGCCTTTCCTTCTCTTCGGCAAGTTCTCTTTCTTTCTGCAATCTCCTTTCACTTTCTTTTGCTTGTGTTTTCCGAGAGGACCAATTGTCCTTTTCAAATGCACTATCAGCTCTTGTCATATTCTCCCTATCTTTGGCACTCTGAACTCCAAGTGAGTCCTTTTTCCATGTCTCAGGTGAGACATGTGTAGTCTCCAAGGGAGATGGGCCATGCTCTGCCTTTGATATCCTTGCTGCAGTGTCCTTTTCTTCCATTTTTCTTTCCCTGGTCTTCTCTCCACATGTAGACCTTCCCGTTGGTAATTGTCTTTCTCCACTGTTGGAAATCTCTCCAGTTTCTCCAAGACTAGGAACACTACAAGATGTCTGATATGTGGCAGAGTCAACTTTTTGCATCGAGTGCTGCTTGCGAGTATGCATTTCTGAAGAGGAAGCCGGTTCAAACTTCGACTTAATAGTTGTTCTGGTGGCACTGTCACTTGCAACTTTGATGGCAACTTCATCTACTGAAAAGGATTCAGATCCAACTTCATCACAAGTTGTATCGCACTTTGCATCTGCATCGCTTTGTCCTCTGTTGGTTCTTTCAGGTGACCTCTGCTCCTCCTGGTTACACAAAGCAGATCCTTCTTCACTACCTGTCTTGTCAATATTTTCTAATGGGGTTTCGTCTGCTTCTTTATCATTAACATCAGAGATATGTCCATCCGTTCCTTCTTCCACATTCTCTGTCATTTCTTGATCCAGTTCTCTTTTAATCAAATTGCTAGCTACCTCAAATACATTCAGCATGTTTGATTCTTCTTGGTCTGCCAAATTATCATTTTGCAAAATAATATCATTCTCATCTTCAGGACACTCAGCATCCAGATCCACAACTGTTTCTTCAGGATGCGTACATGGACTAACCTTCTCCTCAATTCCAACTTTGTCTTCTTCCTCAAAAAGTACTTCATTTATCTTAGCACCTTTATTATGCAAGAGCGGTCCATCAATAAAACTAAATTTTTCTCTTCCATAAGTTTCAGCTTCCTGCTCAATTTTACTCGTTCTTGGTCTCGGGAAAGCATCACATACATCAGATTCTTTAAGCTCTTCTAAGATCAATGATTTGATGTTACTTCCCTGGGAAATTGCAGCATTAGGCACATCTGAGGGTTCCTGTAATTTTTCATTACTTCCAGAAGTGTGTTGCATTGCACCATTGCATGGTACTTCTAGTACCGGTTTACTGTTTGTGTCCTGTGACTGTGATGTTCCTGCTCTTGGAACCTTTGGAATACTATTACCAAGGTCTCTAAAATCGCCGGCATTTCCTGATGAGCCAGGCTCCGGTAATGAACCCGGCATATCCTTGATGACATCCAGCTTTGTGGAGGCATCACCTGTAGAAGGAAGCTCCAGACACTCATCAGTGTCATGGCTCTCCAGGCTCTCCTTAACAACTTCCGGTGTTACAAGCTCCTCACTAATTGAATTATTAGTTTCTTGGTGTGACATATTTTCCGTATAAGCTTCTAAAATCAAGGATGCCCTATTTTTGTCCACTGGAGCTGCTGTCCTGCCCTCTCTCAGATTTACATGCTTCACCCCCAGATTCCTGCCATCATTAACCTCCCAAAGTTTTTCATACCTTGCCAAGTCAGAATCTGCTGTGCTGATTTCAGCTTCACTGTGATCATTAATGACACTATTAATGGAATTAATTCGCTCAGATTTATCATCCCCCCTTCTGGCTTCATCAGTTTTGCATTTCTGATCATCTCCAGTTAGCTCAAAAAAGTCATTACCTGACTTCCACTTGCCTAATTTCTCTAGTTTACTGAAAGGTTGACAGGACTCAGTGGAGCGTTGCATCTTCTGAGGCTTCTCCAGCGGAAACACCTTTTTGCCATCGTCATCAAAATGATCAAATCTATCTGCACTTAATTCTTTATGCTTAGACAAAGAATCATCATGGTTCTTTTCTTCTTCCAATGACTTTTTCACTGATAGTATTTGTTCGGAAGTATCTACCTCTACGGATACTGGAGCCTTGATTTCTGTAGACCTTGTGCTTCTATGGTGACTTGGCTTCTTCCGCAATTTAAAACTGTCACCTTTTCTCTCTAACAATTCTTTTGCAGCCTTTAACCTAGCTTCAGCAAAATCCATGGCCTCCTTCATAGCTGCTGAAGCAGAAGTTGGTTTGACATCAGATTTCTTGTCAGCATGGGGCATATTGCTACTTGAGCTGTTATGTGCAGCAGAGGTTAGAGTGTGACTGTGATTTAAAAGATTGATGTCTCCTTTCGCTGCACTATCTTTCTTGTTGATCAGTTTAGGTTGCTGCCTCAACAGTGGCTGTACTTTGATTGACTCTGTCTGTGCATCAGTGTCAGATACCCGAAGAAATGCATAATCAGGTGTCACAGTACTGCGTGCTGAGTGACTATCAGAGGTCTTGTGGTTTTCATTTGCAGAAACACTTCCAGAAATAGGTGTCCAGGATGGACTTGGCTGCTTCTGATCAACTATAAAATCACTCTCAGGGCTCCTCACACTCGCACTTACAGAGCTTGGGTTCTTGTCACTGTCGTCATTGGCCATTGTGCCATTGACAATTCTTGAAACATGATTTGTTGCTGGACCACGCGACAAATTACGTGAATCAATCACAAAGTCCATCGAAGGTTCAACTGTGCAGGTCGGCATCTCAATCAGATCATCAGGTCTCCTCTCGGCCGTCTTGTTATATGACATCACAAACTGCTGACTTTCTGTCTGTGGAGAGAAGGATATCGGAGAAAACTTATGATCTTTGAAATAATGATGATGACCCAGATTTTGATAATGTTGAGGAAGTGTAGGAGGCTCCTCATCCAGCTGGCTGAAATCCTTTTTTATCGACGATCTGTTAAATACAAAAATATTGACAGTAAATCATGTGACGGATATGAAGTACACACTCACTTAAACCACCAGAGCAGATTCCAAGGGAATAAACATGAATAAACTGAAACAATCATGGTACACTAGACGTGGTTGCTGTACAGAATGCAGATACAGGTGGTAAACTCAAATCTTGATTTTGTTGGTCACATTTGGACATGTAGTTTTCGATGGGACGGATCTCATGAGTCAATTAATGCATAGGATTGATTGTAATTACTTGCAGCAGATATTCCAAATATAGCATATTGACATCATTAACTAGATTTATCAGCATCCTGACAAAATTGGTGCTGCAGCACATAGACACCAACTTCAATCAGAACATAGTAGCATGAAGTCTCACTTGCAAAGATCACAACACGACAAGATATTCATACGTTACAAATTACTACCATCTTACGGCATGGCGCCACGGGTCACCTAAATTAGCTAGCGGCTTCCCTTTCCACCCAATGCCACCATCCCCGATGTTCTATTATCATATGACATCCTGCCGAACCAGATGAGAGCTTAGATGTCGCCCCACCATGGTTTCTTCCCAGAAAAACACAAATGATCTTAAATCAACACCCCCCCCCTTCATTATTGACAATACCTCTACAGTGTCCAAACCAGATGCAACGGAAATCATCCCCCAACCCCAGCCCCTTACCAGCCTACCCAAAGGTGGGTTTCATTTATCCTGCAATGACCCTGGCCACCTGGGCTCACCAACTTACCGGATATAGTTTGTTAGCCAGTAAGGTCATGGCACGCCCTGGCGTCCATTCTCTTGGCAGTAGAGCACACCAGCTGGACATGCTAAAGCGCGGTACGACAGTCTCTTGCACTGACCTGGTTGGTTTGCTACACTACCACATCTTCTTTTAACTACATTGCTCAGTTCCACATGTTCCTATTCTGGTGTGACAGTGGCTCCTTCCTCAGGAGGAAGCAAGGACTTTGGTTGCTGCTAACAATCACTGGCAGATCTTTCTCAAAACATTGGAGAGGAACACCAACTCCATTGGTGTTATTAGGTGTGTTAGGGCCCATGGTTAAAAAAAATATTTGCCAATGGTTACATGCAATCTATCAGGAAAGACCTATTACAACTAAATGAAAAAGGAAAACTGTGCACATGAGCTAAAAACACAAACCAAGGAATGTCCATTTCTGTGCAACACCATCTGACTAACCATAGAAGAGCAAACAACATCGTATATGGATATATGTGCATCCACCACCAAAATAAATCTTACACTTAATTTTAAGAAGCATTTAACAATAGTTATCTGCACCAAGTTTGCTCCACAAAATTCCTTTCAATCATATGAATTCGTCCACAGCAACAGCACAACATTTCTCACCAATTCATCCTACCCAATACCCATGTTGAAAGTTCAATCTTTTTAATCCATCCAAAGAAATTGGGCTGGAAAACTTTGCATGACATATATGAACATATCCACCAGGAGATTTATGACCTAACACATACAGTATATCTTAATTCAAAGTTTCCAGTAGTATGTAACCACATGAAATAAAAAATACAAGCTTGCAAACAGCTCATCCTTGACAGAGACCCCGAATACCATAGGAGCACCACAAAAGTGCAAATGACAACACCTGATGGCACTATTTCACGCTAACACGAATAATAACCAGAAAAGGAGCTACTTTCCCGTCAAAGAAGGCACCTTTACGAATCAAAAAATTCCAAAATCATACAGAAATGCTTAATGCTGCATACAGAGCTTCTGCAACCTTAACACCCTGGACAGCGAGCAGCGAGCAAAGGGGTGCGGCTTAAAAAGGAGGATGAGGATTGATAGAGCCGCCTTTTACGAGAAGGGAAGATGCAAGATGGTACAAACCAGGAAATCCTTCCCCCCGTCTACCACCAGACTACGACGTGACACAGTCGCATTCCCAAATGGAGAAAGCAAATCGTAAATAACACTCATCCCCGCCTCTCAAATCCATGTCCCCAAACGAAAACCATCAAGACGCGAGCGGGAGCAAACGCCACTGTTCACCAACCCGGAAAAACAAGGTTACAGGTGCAGGGGAGGAGGGAGGCAAATGTACGAACCTGGAGCTCCCGCTGGACGGCGACGCGATCTCCGGCTCCCTCTCCTCCGGCTCGGCGCCCGGCCCGGCGAAGAGGTCCTCGTACGGCAGCGCGAAGTCGGCGAAGTCGAAGCGGCCGAAGATCTCCCCGTAGTCCCCCTTGCCGCGGCAGGCGAAGAAGCCGCCGTCGGCCCCGACGGAGGCCGCGGAGGGCGGCAGGTCAAGGTACGGGATGGAGCAGGTGGCCGCGACGCCCCCGAACACCTCGGCGTAGTCCATCGGCGCGGCACCGAACGGCGCGGCGAAGCGCGGCGGGCCACCGAACACGTCCCCGTACGCCGCACGCGCGGCCGCCGCCGCCCCTCCTCCTCCTCCTCCACCGCCGGTCCCTCCGCCTCCGCCAACCGCAGCAGCAGCAGCCGCCTTCCGGTGGTGCCTCCGCTCCCTCCGCGGCGCGTCCATGGCCGCCGCTGCCGCAGCAGCCACACGCGCGCGGGCGCGCTAGGGTTTCACCACCCCCTCCCTCCCCTCCACCTTCCCGGCGGGGGGTTTGGGCTTTGGGGGGGAAGAAGGAGGAGGAAGAGGAGAAGGAAGGACAGGAGCGGGAGGTCCGGAAGTGGGAGGCGAGCGAGCGCGGGGAAGCAGAGCAGGCAGGCGGGCAGGCCTTTACTCGGGACTCGCGGTGTTTGGGACGGTGCTTGCCAATAAAAAACTGCTGCTGCGAGTCTTGGGGGAGCGCCGTGGGGCCGCGGCCGCCGGGAGGAGGGCTGCTGCGGCCGTGTTGGCTTGGGCGCTTGGCGCCTTGGCTGTTGGCCTGTTGCGTTGCGGCCGGTGGAAAGAAAAAAACGGCAGCGGGGGGGAAATGTGTGCGCGTCGCGCTGCCTCGCTGGAGGGGAATGGATGGGGGAGGAGGACGGGCCGAACCGCGTCGGCGCTTGTCGCTTCCTGCCTGCAGCAAGCTTGCGGCGGGCGCGCGCAGCCTCCGGTCCGGGCGTTGGGTTGTGGTTGTTCACGGCCTTGCGAGGGAGGGGAGACGGGGGGAGGAGACGGCTGCTTTTCACCGTGCCGGCCGAGTGAACCGCGGCGGTGGGATCAATCAACAACATCTTTACTGGCATGCTTGGTAGGCTTATTAGATTTTGCGTAGGAGTAATCATTCGTGCGATCTGTCTGTAATAATGTACGCTGTATGTTAACAATATTTACTGCGGAAGACATGTGAAATGTTAGGCAAAATTATATCTAGTTTGCTAATCTACTAGAGTGTACGAGACATAAAGCATAGCATGGCGACATCTAGTTACGCAGAATTACATCTAGTGTTCTATTCTACTGGAGAATAAGAGACATACGACCGCCGTGCTTGACGACATGTAATGTTACGCAGAATTATATCTAGTGTTCTATTCTACTAGACCATAAGAGACACGGTCGTGCATGGCGACATGTCGGATACTCTCATGTCCCATGCAAATTGCAGCTTCAACGTCGACATGATTCAGATTTTAGCCACGTCGCGACAGAAATTTAGGTTATATCAATGTCACGACGATTTCGTAACACAAAATACCAGCCTCTGCTTTATTTATCCTTACCTCTCCTTTTTTTTACTGTAATTGGTGATGTTTGACTAATGGAGGGGAACAAATCCTACTGTCGGGTTAGCCGGGTACGGTTAGCACCTGTCAGGCCTATTGGACGGATCAAACGTACTCCATGAAGAGGATCGAGCAGGCGGCCTCTGGATCATGGTTTGGTTCCTCCCTCCACAGATTGCCCACAGTGACAGTCGGGATAGCCGGGTACGGTTAGCAGAGGTCTGCAGCAGCCGGTCAACCACGGTCCTTGCATGCACCGCGTGACATGCTGCCGGTGGTTCCGCGGTGAGCCCTACCGGCCCCCATATTCGCCGAACGTTACGCCTACGACTGCGATTGCTAGGACCAACGGGATCAAAGCCTGTGTACTAAGCGGCGCTGCCGTCAGGGTCAAACCTGGATCGGCCACGTACGTACACACATGGAATGCCTCGGCCCTCAGCCACGGCTCCTGCCTTTCGCCCCTGTTCGTTCATGTGGTGTTCATGGCGAGGCCCGTGCCAATTCGCTCTCACAGTCCTCACCAGCAAGCAGCCAGCACTGTTCGGGGGTGTGGTGACTGGTGAGATCTCCGTGAAAACGATGTGCCTGGCAGAGGGAGTGGAGTGGTGGACACCGAACTGGCGGCCTGGTCGTCTGGTTGGGGAGGGTCTCGGTCGAGGGAGTTAAAACCCCGGGGCAGGCCGGGATGGCGTGCTCGTCCGCCATTTCGCGTCTCGCTCGCGTGTCGAAAGCAACGGGGTTCGCGTGTTGTCCGTGCCCCCACCGCAGCCGCCCAACGCCGGAGCCCCTCTCTTCTCCTTCTTCCTTCCTCCCCTTGAGACGTCCGATTCATGGTGACTCGGTAGATTTTTAGGCACGGCGTCTGTTCCCTGGTGGTCGTAGCTGATTGGGGTGGGGGTCAGATTCGAGATGGAACGGAAGGGCACGCGTGCACTGCATGGTCCTTGGATGTCCTGGAGAACCACCACCCAACGGACCCGTCCGGTACGCTTGCAGTCGCGGCCAGGGTCGTTGCCACGCCCACGGGGACTCGGATGCTCCTCCAGGCACCAGCCCTGGAGGTTTCAGTCTTCCAAGGCTTTCATTAGGTGGCTGGTGACAAACTAATCCGCTTCGGAGGCGACGGGAAATGACGGGGCGGGCTGGTTACTTGCACGCTAAACCTTCGCCGCGGCAGACGACTGACAGCGAGAGAGAAAGAAACGGCCGTGGCGGATCGATCGAGCGCGTGCGAGAGACAAGGTTTCCAGGCGTGCCAGGGGCGCAACGCAAGCGTGCGTAGCCCACCGCCCGTTCTGTGCCAACAAAAAAAACTTAAAGCAAAGGGCCGGTCCAGACCTTGCCGGCCGGCCAGATCGCCGCCGGCGTGGCCGGGAGCAGCCCCGGGCAGGCAGCAATGCATGCTGCATCAGTGCATCTTGCAGCTGACGAGCACGAGCCATCAGTGCTGCCGATCTCTGCTAGCCCGAACTGAGAAATCATCCATGGTGCGGTGCCCCTCCGCCCCTGAGCTGCAGCATGATGTGTTCCTTTTTGCATGGCAATGGTCGAGTATGCCCGAGCACGGCCAGTGGGCGTTCTCATTTGGGGTCCTCCTCCTTGCTCCGCTCCCTCGGCACGAAATCATTGCGCCTCTTTCCGGTGTCCCCTTCCACATCATGCCCCCCAACGTTAGCCCTAGCCTGCTCCTCACAAAAGCTGCATGGCGAACGGCAGGGGCTGTCTCTCTCTCTCTGTCTACTCTCTCGCCACTTCTAACAAGAGGAGTTTATTGAGCCCAATCCAATCCTATCCGACACTTTCTTTAATTTCTTTCAAAGTTAATGGCCCCAAACAGTCGCCGTCACGGCAGTGTTCGCGCATGCCCCCCTGTGACGTTGACCTCGCCACTGCCAGCGCTAGCTGTAGCTAGTAGTAGTAGTATTTCTTTAGCATTCCCGTGGCTGGCTCGTGTCACTTGCGTCGTTGTCGCTGGCAGTGGCGGCCATTGCCAATTTGGGGTATCTGGGGAGGATTAGAATATCTGCCCGGCTGCGTGCACCAATCCAGGGTCTCAGATAGCGTTTTGTTACGTAGCTGTTGCGGTATGGTTGTTTGGTCAATATTATACTACACGAGTCCATGTAGTATACTACTACTACTTGCAACAACCAAAAAAAACAAGTGATTTACGGGAGGAATTTGGCCCGAGTTGTGGTTGGTTGGTTGGAGCCCCTAAACTAAACAATTGGATTGCGTTTGCTCTTGTTTTTGGGTTGGTTTGGAGTTTGGACGTGCGCCTACGTGGGGGCAGTTCAGTCTCCAATTATTGGCGCGATGGGTCTGTTGGACCGACCTATTCTCCTCTCCAGGTAACAGACAGATGGAACGGGGCTACTAGGCAAGATGTTCTCGGCTCTTTGGCATTTCTCTCTGTGTGGGACTGTGGGGCTACTAGCTACCTGCAACCATTGCCTTGTCTCTACTAAACTACTGCTACTACGCATGCAGATGCAGTGAGCTTATGTCACTGTATCATGAAGATCTAGCGTCGTCGTTGCGTCAACTTGTCAATTCCTCATATCTGTGTGATCTTCATTCATTCAGATCCATCCTTCAATCAACTTGCAAGGAATGACATAAACCAAATAAAGGCATTTTTGTTCTCACTAAAATTTTATAAATGTTATTCAATCGAAAGCGACTTAGGAAGATTTGCAAACAAAAGAAGGGGCAGACATTAACAATTTGACCACTTGAAGGTACCTGTATTTCCCCCTTTTGCCTGGCCAAATCAGTAGACAGCTTGAGCTGATGAAGAAAGCCGTATGCACGCACATTGGGAAAAAAATCTCCGGAACCTGCTGGCAGTTCCCGTGTAAAAAAGACGCTGATTTGATCGAAAGCTTAAGATTCCTGACGCTGATCAATAATAAACTAAACGAAATCTCGCCGCTTTGCTTAGCGGAATCTATGCCTTGCAAACAAAGAATGCGGAAAGAGAAGGGAGAATTAGGAGGGCGTAAAAGGGATCGATTCACTCGTCCATTCATCTGATCACGGATATCCGGGTGAGGTCGATGTGTATGGATTCATACGCTTCCTGCTTCCTTTGCTCTCTTCGCTGCTTTTGCTACGATTCTAAACTACGAAATTCTTATACACTGCTCGGCTTATACCTTTGGATCGCCCAGCTAATGTTCTTTAGACGACAAAACCTTAATTCTGGGCTTTCACTTTGTCCAGCACAACGGTACAATAGTTTCAAAAAACAATCATTTTTTTCAAAGGGGAAAAGTTCGATAATATGGTTTCTTTAAGATTAATGTGCATCATGATAGTACTAGCTACTAGGGTTGTCATGCTTTAGAACGCCAGGGTTATCCAATATAATGCTGGTTAAGAAACTTGACGATCCTTGGTGCTGGGTCCCAGTAAAAACAATTCTGCACGCTGTCAAGGAGCCAGGCACCAGCTCGTGTGATCATTGACATTGACGGCCCTACACGCCTGCAAGCAAATATTCTACAGGTCCTCTCCTCCTCCGGTCGCCTGCTAATCCTGGCCTACTACTACGCTGTCATGTGGAGCAGAAGCATTTGTTTAATTTAATCCCGCCGCGCGTAAACTATGGCGACGACGTGGAAAGGAAGCAAAAGACATCCCTGATCATGTCCCTGGCACGTACGTATTAATGCCCGCGCGGTACAATTATTTTTGTACTACAACGCTGGAGGGATCCGGCGGATTATTAATTTCGAACATGGGGGCGGATTATAGAGCTTCGGTGTTGCAGGCACGTCCCGGCGACTGACGGACGGAGAAACCCTTCCGCTTACGTACGAATGGATGGATATACTAGTAGTATCTGTCATCGCACGAACTCAACCGAATCGCACATGCGTGTCCCCCTCTGCATTCTTTGTTTCTTTCTGCATTCTTTATCCCAGAATCTTTGCTTTTTAAGAATTACTACAGTAGCTCTCGATGTCGCGCATTGTTTGGGCTTTATCAGCCTAACAAAGAATCAAGACCAAAGAATCGCCCACCAGCCGAACGAGCAGGCATAGTATATCTAAGCAAACTCGCCCTTTGAACAACTTCACCGGAAGCTCAAAAATCACACTGGCTATACGTGATTGCTGATGCGTCAGGTGACTAATGTCCAAAGGGAAACGCAACATGGAACGGAAATTGACACCCTTCTCCTCTGTCCTGTTCCTGCAGCAGCCAGCCCAGCCAGCGCCCAGCGATGTGTGAATGGAATTTGGAGATCAGGGGGGCAGCAACCAGCAACAAGCATAGGCTCGCTGCTCATTTATGCTGGGCGGCTGGACAGGCGGGGGTCGGTTGGTTGATTGATGTGGGGGGTTGGCGGAAGGATCGACGCCCATCGCCGGGACCAGGACCATTTCTTCCGATTCCGATTCCCTGTCCGCCGCCACAAATGCCATTTTCAGCGGACAGCTGTTGCCTTGTCCCTCCCCCGGTCGCAAATCGCGATTGCGCGGAAGAAGACGACTCGGAGCACGACATACACGCGCTCCTAATTACGATTACGATTACGGAGTAGGTTCTTCAAAAAAATTAATTGCGATTACGGCTATATGGCCACGTAGAACGTGCCACGTGGAGTCCGAAATTCTACTTTATCATTGACGAACATCCCACTCATGACTTTTTACTTTTCCTTTTCTTTTTTCTTTTAATTTGCGAGAGGAGTACTAAAAGAGTACTGCCATTTGTTTTGCAGCTTCTGACCAGATTTTCCGCAAGGTAGATTGAGTGAGTGGCCCAGCGTAGGGTTCATGGGCTTCCATCACATCCTGCCTGCGGGGTTTAAGGCCTACTTACTCAAATAAAAACCACAGGTGTCGTCAGAAATATTTTTTCCCCTTGAAAATCAGGGTAAATAATCTGTATCAAATGAATCACAGGTGTCAGGAACTGTGAAAAATAAAGTGCAAGAGAGTTCCCAGGACGATATTCTCCCGGTGCAGCTCTCCCGCACATGGAGGTGAATAACGACGTCGCATTACATGGATACAGATTGTTAACTCGTACAGTGTGCGAATTCTTCAGTCCAGGCGTTAAGGGGCGACTCAGGCTGTGACAGATGCTCCCAGTGTTTTGAATCTTGCGTGCACCCGTCAAAGCTCGTGCTTGCAAACCTTAACTCGGAGCCATGTAAGCTCTCTCCAATCTTTAGCAGACGACTCCAGCATGGGGGCCTACGCACAATTAGGTTCGCTGATTGTCATCTAATGGTGGAGTATGTGATGAACTCCCTGGAAATGAAATGAAATGGTTGGAGGGGAACAGGATTCCTGAAATGAAAACAAAGATGAAGCATGAGGATGGAGAATTTTATAGCACAAATGTGATTTAGGCCGTGTAGCATACACGGTACATGACATGGGTACAAATGTCAACTTCTATATGAACTCAGACAGTTACTTTGTAAGCAAGTAAAACTCAATCCTGTCAAACATAACCAGGTATTACTAAAAACAAATAGACAGGTAGGTGAGTGCTTGGATGGTATCCAACTTACGGTCTTGGCCCATAGATCTTGATCTGTCGGATATGAGTGTCCCGCCCATTTAGGTGATTGGACAAAACCGCAATTTGGAGCATAAATGTATGAATGAATGTTTCTCTGCATACACAAGACAGACAGACAGTAAGCACTAAGCAGTAACCTAACTAAAATCAAGTAGTACATACAATGTTTAAACAGAGCATTATTTCCACTACTTTGAAATAGTTCCAGCTCCCCTAATATATTAGGATGGTAAAATTCTCAAACCATTTCACTAAAAAATCTTAAATTATCTAGAGTATTGCACTATGGCTGACTGGATTAATTGCCTACAAAATACACAGATGTAGTTACAACAGGATATCCGGACCTTTTCAAAGTCAAAAGACAGATTCAAGAAAAAAAAAGCATTATCACAAAAATAACAAATCAAGGATGCCCGATTCCATGTGCATATTTTAGATCTCCGACATAAACAACAAGATTATACTCATAAGTACGGAGTATAACCTAAATAGACAAGCATGAGAGCACAGTTGTAATATTTGTACAGCAGTATTTACCAGATAAAAGTCATCCTAGAACTTATGTTGGACTCTTCCATTGCAGAATACAATTTTGGGAACTAGTATTCATCTTAACTAAAAATGCATACCGTGGATCAGCCCCAGATAATGATATATGGACCCATCCAACTGGCTTTGCAAGCTCCACAGTTTTAATTTCCTGGAATCACGAGAAAATATATCGCAAATTATTAATATTATGGCAATATTGTCAATGAGTAAGCTCATCATTCTGAGGACCAGTACTTGCAAAGCGGAAACAACTTTCTCCTGAAATGCCAGGTTATGTAACTGTACCTAACCCTTAATAAGGCATGGAATACACAAAGGTACAGTAATACCATCGGTTTCAGTTTTTTATTAACATAAATAACAAGATAAAGTAAGAAAAAATATAGTCTTTCACATGATTTTCTTTATCCGAACACATAGGAGATCTACCATATGATAGAAGTCTTTCACAGGCTTTTAAACTCAAGATTCAAGAATTATGTTCATACACAGCTCTCTGCACTTAAGTTGGACCGACCAATCAACATGTATAATATTGCCTAAATTCTACTACCTGACAAGCATCTGAGCCTAAACGATTTTTCCTGGAGAAAAAGGAGTACTTTGAGGTTGTGGAAGCCATCTCCGGCCCTGATGGAGATCTTGCTCGGCGTGTAGCTCTCGTCGAGCTTGAAATCCACGTAGAGCACAACAAGCTGCCCGCGCAACACAAAACAAATTAATTCAGAACCCGGAGAATCAAACAAACCAAAAGGAATAGAGGCCTCAAAGGAATAGCATCTCTACTGAAGCACGGACCTGCAGCTGCACCTTCTTCTGGAACTGAATGTTAACCAGGTGAGGCTGCGCGCCGTCCGACCTGACCACCAAATCCGAATTAGGCTTCTAATTTCGATTATACCCCCATGAAAGAGTAAACAGGAAAACGAGTGGTGGGTGATTGCTACTCACTGCCAGTAGGTATCGAGGTTGTCGTCGCGGAGGGCCGCGACGCCGTTGCCGGCCTTGCAGGAGCTGACGCTCCACGCCGCCGTCTTTGCCATCTCCCGCATGTCCGCTTCCACAGTCAGCTCTGGGCTTCCCTTCAGCCGCCCCGCGGCCGCCGCCGCCGCCGCCGCCGGGGTCGCCGCGGCCTCCTCCTCGGCGTCGGATTCCATCGGCGCGGTGGGAGGGGAAAAGTTGGGGAAGATTTTGGACGGGTTGTGCGGGAGGAAGCAAAACGGAAAAAGAAAAATTAACGAAAGCAGCCCGGCCCAACGTTCGCTGATCTTAATTTCTGGGCCAGGCCCATAACTTGTAAAGGTCGTGTGCATATTTTATGTTTTTTTACTTAGTATTATTAACTGCAGGGAAAAAAAACACAGAGCCCCTCCTTTGGATTTGAAGATTTGTTGAGGAAAATGGATATTTAGGAGTGAGTGCCGTTCGTGCTTTTGGAATGGAAGATTGGAGCATAGAAAAACGGAAGAAAAAAAATCAGGTGCAGCTCATTTCACAAGAAAATCACATTAAAAAACATCTAGTCAGAATTGTTTTTTCTTTTCCCTTCGCGTGGGATCGAGGCAAATGAGCTTGGCTGCACCCATTAAGGTTCAATTCCATTCTATTAGCTTGCTAATGCAATTGGGGATTATACACTTTATAAGATTTCCATTCTTGTGAATTTTCTATGCACATTCAAACACCAACCTTATGATATTCAATCCTTATGGTTTATAGTTGCATTCCTACATCGCTAGGTTTTTGCAATTATATGTTCCAAAAAGGGACCCTGAATCTTCCTTTTTCGGGTGAAGAAAAGCACATTGTCTTCCATCTTCCTCCGTCGAAGCCAATTTTTCTTTTTAAAAAGGATAACTCAACGTGAAGAAACATAAAAACGGGTTCATTTTGGGGACGAACCTTACATTTAGGTGAGTGAGGGCACGACCCTCACTCAAAATATTTAACCTTAGTTAATATAATTAGTCAAATTTAACATATAAATACTTTATGATTTTAAATATTTTTAAGGTGCGTCTATAAAAAAAAGTCTACATTCTTAAGGTGCGCCATATAAAAAAAGTCTACATTCTTCTGTAGAGAAATTTACGTCATATTGTTACTAATTGGAGTCTCCTTTTTGAGCATCTACATGAAGCCACTTAGAAATCCTGTGAACGCTCTAAAGAGAGAAAACCTATGAAAACCTTCACATGAAGCCACATGAAAATCCCAGGTGGACGCTCTAAAAATATAAAGAAATTTTAGAAATTCTAAAAAACAACTTTGTTTCTACAATTACCCACTTATGTCGTTATGAAGAGATTAAAATAACCCTCTATATATCTGCTATTACTAATTGGAAACTCCTTTTGAAGTCCCACATGAAGCTACCTAAAAATCTAACTCTAAAAGAGAGAAAATTCATGTAAGTCTCCACATGAAGCCACATAAGAATCTAGGCGGACACTCTAAAAAGATAGAGAAGTTTTAGAAATTCGAAAAAATAAACTTTGTTTCCAAAATTACCAAAAGATAGAGATGTGTGCCATTATGAAGAATTAAAGTAAGTCCCTATATTTATGTTAAATTACCGACATACTTGTATAAAAAATAAATCTAAACCACCGGTCACGTCATATATAATAAATATCTTTGCTCAAATAAATTTTTTAAAAAATCATCTAACTATCCTGCACTGCTAGTCAAGTGTGACACAACTAATCTCTTATCCTTAATCTCTCTAATATTTAAATATTAAAAATAATACTCCCTCTGTTCTTGTTTATAAGGCGTTAACTAACAAGACACAGTCTTTTTAATCATACTTTGACTATTCATTTCTTTTTATATTATAGTAGTTATGGTTATGAATTTATACTCATTGGAAAGTACATTTGATTACAAATCCAACCATGTCAAATTTACATGACAAAACGAAAAAATGATGGGTAAATTATTGGTCAAAGATTATAAAGTTTGAATCTCGTTTTGCGTGTGTGCTTTACAAATAATAATGGAGCGAGTATATCTTTAGCCGATGCTCATTAATGTATTGGTCTCACTACCAAATCATAATAGTCAATGCTCATTAATTAATTATACTCATTAATTAATAATATAAAATATTATTAATTATTCTCTTTAATCTAAAAGTACTACTCCCTCCGTATTGCAATTAGATGATGTTGGACAAAGCTTGGGTCGAACATTGGGAATATAAATTATGAATAACTTTTAAGTCGATGAGTTTGAAAATGTGAAAAATATATCAATAGATTTGTCTTGAAAAATATTTTCATAATAATATGCATATATTTTTTCAATAAATACTTTTATAGAAAAGAGAAGTCAAAGTTTTACTTTGGAGACCATGTCGCTGTCCTAAACATCATCTAATATCAGTATGGAGGGAGTAGTAAGTCCATGCAGATGTACTGGGTGATGGACTAGTGTGATCTAAATTCGAAGGGTGTGGACAGGTCGGTTAGATGTCTCTTCGTGGTGTTTTTTCACCACACACACACACACTTCATGAGATTAATACAACTACCAATTTCTCGTACCTCGTTTACATTCGACCACCCAATTCTAAAACACACCCATCACTGTTTGTGCGTAGATAATCTCACCCACGCGTGATCACTCCATTATCCGTGTTTGTTTACTGACCACAAGTTGCTTAGAAGATTTGATGCGCAATACTGGCACATAACACTCTACCACCCTGACTTCAAACCACAATACTCTTCGCCTCGATGAAATATGGCATCTTGGCCAACCTGAAAACCATCTAAAATAAACTTGCCTATCTTTTCAGCATCTCATTTACACACCACAGAAAAAACGAGCGGTGCCGCCGCTCGAGACGTATCAGTATTCTACTATTCTTGCTACATGCAAAAACTGTTCTGAGATTAGTAACTTGCTGCATCCAAACTCCACGGTACAGTTACAGTGTTCTTGGATAACCTACAGTCACTATCTAAACACTAAACTTTCAGATCAAATTAATTCTACCTTCTGTCACTCATCGCGGTGCCAATTTAGCAGAGAAGACAGGGAGAGGAGACGTTTTAATAGAAAAATGTACAACGAGTGACAAACAGGCACCAGACAGAGCGCGTGGAAGAATAGCTTTTCGGGAGATAATGTGCCCTGATATATGTAGATGCTGAGATCCCCCGGTTGTTTTCATCATCTGGTATCTCCAAAAGCCGGCGACGATATCTTATCGCGGGGGAGCTGAGACATCTCCCTCTACCCTCTCTACCCTAGCCGCCGCCGATACGGCCGGGGAAATCCTTCCTACTCGGCAGGTAGATGCTTATCGCCCCACGCAGCGGCAGCAGCCTCCCCGCAAAGCCATGCGCGATGCACCCCTGCCCCGCGCGCGTGTGGCCAGCAGCGCCTCATCTGACATCTTGTCAAGATTGATAATACCCCGGCGGAGCCACAGAGCAGAGGAGGAAGAACTTCTCAGCTGAACAGAGGAGCAGCTCACACTTTACACACCTGCTGGCTGCTGCGTGGAGATGAATGCAAGATTCTCCAAAAGCTCCTTATCGTTGCAACTTGAATTTTGATCCAGTGGAGGTCGAAGTCGTAAACCCAATCTGGCGATCGAGAGAAAGCTGCATGCGCTTTGTTTTCGTTCGTTCGTGCATCAGTGCATGGCCGGAGGATTCTTCAGAAAGCCATCGCGCGCGCGGCTCGGAATGATCCATCATCCCAGGGTCCATGCGAAAACAGCGTCGCGAGCAGAATCCGGCGCAATAATTGTGGAGTCTTTGACCAGCTTTACTGTTAAAAGTTCGCTCTCGATCGCGATACGAGCCGCGCGGGGGAAGTGGATTCGATCCCGCTGCTTTTCGCGCAACAGTTGCGGCATCTATAGCTAGCGCGGTTCCTTTGGCCGACAGAGGAACAAAACAGGCCACTGCAGACAGAGTGCAGACTAGCAGTAAAGAGGAGGCCAGCTGCTGATATCGCTGTTGCCGTTACAGAAATGATAAGGATTCCATTTGCAGGAGGGGGGGATCGGTGAATCTGCTGCGCGCGTAACTGCAAGCGATGCAGCGTCTTGGCCGGCATCTGTTCTTGACCACAGTTGGCAGAATCTGGCCCCCCAACTTGGGTGATAATTTGATTTGAGAGCGCGTATACGCATCATTCCCTGTCATCTCAGTGGATCCACACACCGGGGGTCGGGGAAGCATATTTATATGTGTGTGGTCTTTGTTCCCATGCAAGTGATTTTCAGAGTATCTTGCATGGTGCTAGCTAGGCTGCTAGCTATGCAAATAGTCCACCATAAAACTGATTAATGTATATACTATTTTATATTCTTTTCAAAGAATAAACAAACAGTACCATTCCTTTCTAGATAATATATATATGTATTTTCAGTGAAGTTATAGTATGATAATTAACTAGAGATTAGGATTTCTTTTTATCCCAAAATGGTCGGGATGGAGAAGGCATGGCGAGTCAAATAAACTTACCTAGAAAGCAGACAAAAAGAAAACTTTGGAGATTTGCTAAGATGTCATATCAACTACAAACATAAATTTATTTGTAGTAGACAAACTGAGTACAATGAATGGTCAATTTCAAGCTTGAAACAAAATCAGTGTGCACTTCATCAATTCAAAAATACATACCCAATTCCTGTGAGTTTTGAACAGTTTAATCTTCGACCATCAATTTATAGAATAATGTACCATATTGAATATAGTTGCTAGATAGGCCATGAAAAGCACATTAATTACTGATTTTTTTATTTTTTTTTCTAAATATCGTATTTTATAAAAATTGCTACTAGTCAAAGTGTCATCTTGTAGACTGGAAATAATGTACATGTCTTATATATTGTTTGAATCCGTAAGGACTACTCACGTTGATTACATAGTATGGCTATGTTAATTTTTGGAATCTTCAGAGAGGCTAGGAAGAGAAAATTTGGAGTAAAAACTACTCCCTCTGTCCTGAAATATAAGGCACTCTAGGATTTTTAGGACAAATTAAAAAGGTGGGAAAATGTCACATATACCCTTAGCCAATGATAATTAAAGGTAAGTTTTCTAGTTAACAAGTGCAATATTTAGCAAGTTTTTAATTGAGTTGATTGAGTACTTACCAAAAACTCTTAGGATGTCTTATATTTCGGGAAAAATTTTGAGCCCTTAAATGACTTATATTTCAGGACGGAGGGAGTAGGTCTGAAAACCTTACAACTTCACGGTTAATTTGGAGAAATACTTATCGAACAATTATTTATGCGAAAATGCAACATCACGAGTTGGTATTTGGTAATAAACCTAGTAGAGACGATGGAGCCAAATCCAATAAGGTAGCTACGACTTTTCACAGTAGACCTAGCCACACACAATAAAACACCGACACGCGCCTAAAACAACCCGCAGGCCGCAACATGTCCACCTTTTCGCCCAAGCGCCCCACTCTTGCTCGGCCTCAAGAGCATCTCTCCGACCATGCATGGTCAAGCAGTCAAGCTAGAGGTGCACCGTGCACGGCACGCGCGCGCCAAGAAAGGCAGAGCAGCACGCACGTAGGTCATGTAGGTGTCAGCAGCTCCGGTATCTTGCTCCGACGACCGTACGTGCAGCGGCGCAGATAGAGCGTGCATGAGCGCACTGCTAACTAGCTGCCGCCAGCACTAGCTCTCGTGCTGTCGTGTGCATGCTGCGCGCGCGGTCGATCTATAAATACGCTTCTCCCGGCCACCCAGCTTCTCCGATCTCATCAGGACAACCATTCCCGGCCGCTCGCCATCTGGTGATAATCAAATCAAATCTCGAGCTAGCTAGTATAGCTAGATCAACAACGTTAACGGCGCAGTAATGGCTTCCCGAGGGTGGACGCAGCGGCAGAACAAGCAGTTCGAGTGCGCGCTGGCGGTGTACGACAGGGAGACCCCGGACCGGTGGCACAAGATCGCCCGCTACATGGGCGGCGCCAAGTCCGCCGATGAGGTGCGCCGCCACTTCGACCAGCTCGTCGCCGACGTCGCCCAGATCGAGGCCGGCCGCGTCCCCTTCCCCCGCTACGACGATTCCGGCGCCGGCGGCGGCCTCAACGCCGCCGCCGCCGCTGCCAACAGGTAATCGATCTCAACGGCTCCATGCATGCGCCTATATAACGTACGGCTCCTGGCCCTCCTGCGTGATGTGCTACATGATGCAGCATGCACGCACGGCACGATTGCAGGAACACATGTCGAGTGGTATACTAATAAGTAATAAACTTGGTCTCCTGCAGTACTCCATCTGCATGCGCCGGTGGTGGCCGTGCGAGGTGGTCACATACTCACATGAGATCTGATCCTGATGCATGCATGCATGCATGGCTCTCAATAATCTTCTCATGTCATCATGGGGCAGCGATAAGCTTTATTATTGGCAAGATATGTAGATGTATATATCCATGCATGTTCGTTGAAACAAACAAAAAACGGCGCGTGCATACGGATATGTAGGTATATGCATGCGAGCATTGGGTTGCCGACATCGCTGCTACCTGACACATATGAAGAGTTTGGTTCATTGGTTGACACATGTCCTCACATGCGCGCATGCGTCTCTTAGAGCAACTCCAAGAGTCTTTCAACAAATCAATAGTTAGAACCCTGATTTGGCTAGTATGTAAAATGAAATAGTAGCAAGTAAAAAGTTGATGAAATCCAACAGACTAGCTAAAATCAACTCTCCGTATACTTCACCGCTAGTGGGTCCCACCTGTCATACTCATGTACGAGGGGATAGCTAGCTGGCGAGCCAAAGATGGCTAGCGAAACCCCCGGTTTAGCTAGCGGAGGATAGAGAGAGCAAATTTAACTAGTTTGTTGGATTGAGTTTTTGAATAAATTTTCCATTTTTTAGCTAGTTAAGCCAAGATAATTAGTCTCTTAGAGTTGCTCTTACGTGAGTTTTACTTGATGCAGGGCGAAGTATCTCAAGTTCTAGTGATCAAGACAAATGACGCCGCGCGGCAGAGATCAGAAACATGTCCCCGAGTCTCTGACTATGTGTCAAAAAAAATGACACATTAACTATAAAAATATAATTTGAGATCAGTTGGCTCCAAATTAAATATGGATGACCTAAGAGAGAAAAGGAAGCCAAGAAGAGTAATATTTCACCTTCATCATGTTGTAAATTCGCTAACTAGACCGATGTTGATCGATAATCGGTCGGTGCTGCTAAAATGTTCATGTACTCCTATATACACCCGCAAAAAATGTCCACGTATGTATATATCCGCAAAAAAATGTCCATGTACATATGCTAGTTATGTATAGCACAAGCAATGTGAAATGTTCCACGTCTTTTCCCCTGGTCATAAGATATTTCTAAAGTGTTCCTTGGAGCATATTATTTTATAAGAATACATTTGTAAAGAGCAATAAATTTATGAAATATGAAAGTATGTATCCTACGAGAAGTGTCCATGTCTATGCATGTTCAAAACTAAATATCTAATTGCTCACAGTCGGAAAAGTTCAAACGTCTGAATGAAACCTTTGTAGAATATCTTCCCAAATAGTAATTCTAAATAAACTCTAGAGTAAATTTAATGGAGAGATACACCAAGCTCCAATATGCAAGGAATGGTTCTCTGAAGAGATTTTGTAAAACAAACTAAAACACTGGGAGTTGGAAAATACTTAGCAATTTCTGATTCACTTCCTCCTTATAGTTTACATCTATGGATTACGTTTCAACCAAATATCTCCACCCCTCATAGAATCACTTTCATAGGAGCTCTATCATAGTCCCCATAGTTTATATTATCAACTTCATGCTCTTGAGGTGACACAAAACCTTGATTTGCCTCTTGTGCGATAGATAGTTCTTAGTTGCTTTAGGAGTTCAGGAATGCAACATACTCAATACTAATGGACACACTTACAAGTGGTTTTTGCACAACAATGAGCACAAGTAGTGTACCCAATTTTAACTACATATCTATTAGATTTATGCTTCCTATACATTTTTACAATTTTCATGTGCGGCTTGTATACCATTTAGTTTTTTAACATATCTCATAGCTAGTGAGAGGTTACACTGAATAAAAGAAAACGATATTTGAATTGAAGTCTGATATGGATAACAATTTGATATATGTGGTATGTATAATTTTTTGGTTTATTTTTGTCTGAAAGCACACAAAGTCCCAACTAAGTACATTACCCTTATCAAGGATATGTACAAAGATGTGGTGACGTGTGCGCGTACATGCGGTGGTAACACTAGTGACTTTCCAATTAAAATAGGACTACATCTGGGGTCAACTTTGAGCCCTTATTTATTTGCTTTGGTGATGGATGAGGTCACAAGGGACATCCAAGGTAGTATCCCATGGTGTATGCTCTTTGCCGATGATGTGGTGCTAGTTGACGAGACTAGGGCAGGGGTTAATGGGAAGCTTGAGTTGTGGAAAGACGCTTTAGAGTCGAAAGGTTTCAGAATCAGCAGGACTAAGACCGAGTACATGATGTGCGATTTCAGCATGACTGGACATGAAGATGGAGTTGTGAGCCTCGACGGACAAGTGGTGGCCAAGAAGGAGACCTTTAGGTATTTGAGATCGATGCTACAGAAGGATGGTGACATTGATGAGTATGTTAGGCACAGGATTTCAGCCGGTTGGCTGAAATGGCGCCAAGCTTCTGGCGTCCTCTGTGACAAGAAGGTGCCCCAAAAGCTAAAAGGTAAGTTCTATAGAATGACGATTCACCCGACGATGTTATACAGTGCTGAATGTTGGCCTACAAAGAGACGACATGTCTAGCAACTGAGTGTTGCCGAGATGCGTATGTTGCGATGGATTTGTGGGCATACAAGAAGAGATAGAGTCCAAAATGAAGACATTCGAGATAGAGTTGGAGTGGCACCAATTGAGGAAAAATTGGTCCAACACCAGTTGAGATGGTTTGGTCATGTCCAGAGGAGGCCTCCCGAGGCACCGGTGCGTAGTGGGGTGCTAGACCGGGTCGGTAGTGTAAGGAGGGGTAGAGGTCGACCTAAACTAACTTGGGAGGAGGCAGTCAAGAGAGACCTTAAGGGGTGGGACATCCCCAAGGAGTTAGTTATGGATAGAAGTGCTTGGAGACTTGCAATCAATGTGCCTGAGACATGATCTTCCCTTTTCCTTTTGTGCTTTTGTGTTCTTGTGCTTCGTGCTTCTCCTTTCCTTGTTTCTTGTGGGTTTCATCTCTAGCCTACCCCAACTTGCTTGGGACAAAAGGCTAAGTTGTTGTTGTTGTTGTTGTTGTTGTTTGTCTGAAAGCCAATGTATATATGTCAGCAATGATTGAGAATATATAAAAATAGAACTAAATATATTTGTTTTAAAGTACAATGAAACTTGATTTTTACATCAATCACTAAATTGCTAAAATTACATTAAGATATGTATTCCCACTCTAAGATAAATAAAGAGGGAAGCCATATCTTCTTTTTGGTTTTTTCATCTTTACATCAAAAAGTTAAATGAACATATTCAAATCGTCTGTTTATTAGAATGCATCGACTCATACATCATTGCACGTCCACTTGACAACTATGAGTGGAGAATCCATCGTTATCTCAGTTGTCGGAGGCTCAAGTCGAAGGACAAAGCACTCATCTTGGGCCGAGCTTACTACTTATATGAGCTTCTAGTTTATTTATTGGTATAAAAATGCAATCCACATATGCTTGTGGAGTTAACTATGTAAATATATAAAATATAATTCAATTCATTCCATGGAGTTGATTTGATTTAAGTACATGCTAACATATGTTTTTTAAATTTTATCCAAATTATATAGAAAACAACCAAAATTAGAGGTTTATTTGATCTTCATATCGTG
The DNA here is from genome assembly GCA_947561735.1 of Cenchrus americanus. Classification (NCBI taxonomy): domain Eukaryota; kingdom Viridiplantae; phylum Streptophyta; class Magnoliopsida; order Poales; family Poaceae; genus Cenchrus; species Cenchrus americanus. The sequence goes on along the minus strand of OX387239.1, from coordinate 249,941,123 downwards.
ACCTCATTCAGTCTAGATAATCTGAAAAAATTGAATTTACTTTTGTTCATTCATCTAAAAACAATGTGAAATAAAATAAATATAATCATATATCGAGAGTAATTTTAAGAGCAATTCTAAGAGCATATATTACTCGAAGCAATGCCACAATAATACTACAATTGTTGATAATTATATCTGCCAAATGAGAAGGTGCTCATGCAAACATCACAAACTTTATCACAAGAGGCTAATTTGGCGCAAACATGAGATTGTAAACTGCTATTTTCTCCCACTATTCTAAAATATAAGGCATCTAAGGGTTCAAACTATATCCAGGATATAAGGTGTCCTAGGAGTTTTTGACAATTAAAAACTTACAAAATATTTCCACGATCAACTCAATTAACTAGAAAACTTGTCTTATATTACCTTGAGCCAAGGGTATATGATATATTTGTCTACCTCCGTAATTTGTCCTACAAAACATAGAGTTCCTTGTATTTCAGGATGGAGGGAGTGAAATAAGAATAAAACCATGAAACAAGTCTTAAAAATCATGCTAAATGCTTGAGATCTCCATCTCATACACCTATCATCTTAGTGACCAGATGAATTGTCTGATTCCACCACTAGGTTTGTTTTAAACCCCATGTCACATCACCATTTGATCAACCTAGTCAAGAGGGTCATATGATGAGCAATTTATTTGCATATTTTTTACACCTTATGTCAAACACGTATAATTCTATAAAAATATATGTGTAAACATTTATATGTGAACTCAAATTTAGTGAAATTAACCTTATATTGGGAGTAAATTAAATGAATTGCACATAATCGTTATTTAATTTGATAACATACAAATAATAAAGGAATTGCATGCATATCCTAAATTTAATAATCTAATTTTTTTAAACATGAAAAGTACAAGAAAGTTAAATTTCTAATAAATATCAAAGAACAAAAAAGCTAAACACATAAAGGAACGCATGAGCCCCAACCACCAATTGGATATGTCAAGTAACTCGGTATCATAGGTAACAAATTTGTGGAGTTGTAGATGTACAATTTATTTCATTAGAGTTCAAATCCTAGTGCATATATTTGAAGGAAAAATAAATATATGTGTGAATTTATGACTGGAGCCCAGGAGATTATCACCATCAATAGCTCATGAAGAAAAGTGCGAATTTCAAGTTTGGGGTGACACTTGGACTTTTGGTTGGGGGGTGGGGGATTAAGAATCAAAAGTGAATTTTATACCTACCATTAATCTTTAAAATATATATATAAAAGGACAGAAATTGGCAAGACTAAACCAAAATTATGCATAATTTGTAGGATATATGACTCACTGTACCAAAAGTTAAACTTTGTTTGATACTTCATTGAACATTACATACGAATATTAAAATTGAATTCTTCTTGTATATGATGATAAAAGGTCCATAGCTGGTTTACACATTTGGTTTTAAATTACTAGAATCCGTACATGGCGAATATAAGGCAAGAATTATGAACTAACTAATTAGCTTGTGAGGGTATATACATGCTCACGTATATACTCAATATAAAAGTCTACAATTTTGGAAAAGATGGGGGCTGTTACCTTCAAACGTTCCTGAATCATCGCCTAGACGCTAAGGGATGAACAGATCTGAATCGTCTGCAGCACACACATCGGGAATATTAAGCACCTTTCACTGGATTGCAGAAAGCGGTTCTTCCTTCAATTGGTTTTGGAAACAAATGCTAGCTGAAATTAATTGGTCATGCACAAAAAGCTTGGAGCTAGATTGATGGATATCGTTCTCTTTTCTTTATAAAAAGCAAGATATATATGCTCACGTATCGATCTTGTTACCACACACCCTCTTTCTAGTGATGGAATCCAATCTTTGCAACTAGCTATTTGGAGACAGCGACTGAATGTTCTGAACCAAATAATGTGCAGGTATCCAGCCCCTGCAATTTAACAAGCAGTTTAGTATGTATGCATGTTCCAAAACGCATGATTGTGGCTAATATATACTGATCACCATCAATTCACCAGTGTTAATTGTTTCGATCTCCACCTGCTCTCCGTCTGAATATTCTTCAGTGCAAAATTAACTTGCATGGATAAAAAAAAAGATTCTGCCAGCGATCAAGATGGGAAAATGCCTGAAATTTGATCTTTGAAGTCTTTGGTCTGAAGAGGGGAAAAAAGCAGAAATGGTGAAACTTGACTGATGTCTGCGTCCGTATCGTGCAAAGAACAGACGATGCGAGCTAATTAAGGTACTGAATACTGATTGATACGTGGAAGTGTAATTGGCCTTCACGGGAGATAGTATTGGAATTTACACACGCGCAGAGACGGCCGGAGAAGCAAGCTCTGAACCTTTTGATCAGGAGGGCAAGGAGGGAGAACAGATGCCCCGCAAGCAGCTGAATGGGGACGTGACCGGCGAGGGAAGCGATAGAAAGGTAGATTAGATCCCCCACTCCCAGGGGACAGAAATCTTTGTTCCCTGTCCTTGCTCAACCGCAGCGCCCCCGCCGGCATTATTCCTCCTGCTGTTTTCCCTCCCTCCCCACTCCCCAGTGGCCCAGTCCCCACCCCGATGAGCCCAGAGTCACTCTCCATGCATGGTCCACCACCTCCCTCTCCCTGAGGAGCCTCTCCACCACGACTTCTATAAATAGCAGCCCTTGCCACTCCCACTTCTCCCATCAGCTCATCGCAGCTCCTGATCGATAGGTGGACAGCTTCCTCGAATCCTCTCCCATTTATTGGTCGAGTGATCCTCTCACTCTCACCACCAGGAGCTCAGCTAGCTCAAAGAGCGAGGCCGGAAGACATGGCGTCGATGTCGATGACGAGCTCGGCGGCCTCGGCGCGCGCGCAGTGGACCAAGAAGCAGAACAAGCTGTTCGAGCAGGCGCTGGCGGTGTACGACAAGGACACCCCCGACCGGTGGCACAACATCGCCCGCGCCGTCGGCGGCAAGTCCGCGGAGGAGGTCAGGCGCTACTACGAGCTGCTGGAGGAGGACGTCAAGCACATCGAGTCCGGCAAGGTGCCCTTCCCCGCCTACCGCTGCCCCGGCGGCGCCGCCGGCGCCGGCGCCCTCGGCTACGAGGCCGACAGGTACGTCAGCCTTACCGGCCGCAATGGCTACGGCGATCGAGGCTGCTGGCTCGATCACCACCATTTCGTTCGCCAGATAGCTTAATTGTAGCTTAATTTCGTCCCTTTTCTGGTGAGCTGATCATCACTGGAAATCTGTACGCAGGCTGAGGCATCTGAAGATCTAGTCGAATCTGAAACTTACAGATGATGATCGAGAAGAGGATGTGCGCGCACGTGTATATATGATTGGGACAGGACGCATGTCCATGCTACTCCTACGCAAGTGGTCTGGAAGAAGCAAGGATTCAGATGAGATGCATGCATGTTAATTAATAATTAGTACTTTATATGGGATGAGTGGTATCCTAGCCTGTCACGCGAGATCGACCGACGACCCATGCATCGATCTCCCATGTGTCCTTCGCACCCACTCGTATGTATGCATGACTACTGTATATCCTAGATGCATCTGTGTACCATACCGATCAAGAAACATGAACTTGATACTAGCTAATGCATTTCTACGATGATCGCTTTTATTTGTGTTATGATTGGGTGCCAACCATGAGGCCGTTCTTACTCTCACCGACTTAGTTTTCCTTTTATACATGTGTGTCGGCCAACGAATATGTACCCGTCCGCGAAAAATACACTCATGTGTCATATATATAACCCTCGCTAGAAGGTGCCGCCAAGCTTCTCACTTGTGAATTGTAATTCAAACCGATCTCAAATCGGACCTTAAATCAAGATCACAAGCTGCACACAGGAACTGCAGCAAAGTACAAATATTCCGCTCCAACATTTTCATCCTATGGTTAAGCACACAAACGACATCTCCTACGATTTTCTCAGGATTTAACGGCGTTTGTGCTTTCAGTAGTAGGCGACGTTCCCGTCGACAACGAGCCGTCTGTGGTGACTTTGTCAATCTTGAGGATTTACCGGTTCAGTCTTCGAAGATGCTTCTAGGGGCAGGGTTTCCATGCATGTATTCGGATGGAGGTTTTTTACGGTACACAATACGACCTATACGTCCGGTTCAAAAAAGGACTTGTATGTAATAGAAAAAGACCTATATGTAAGGATCCGACGGTTGAGATTAGTTCTATACGACTGTCGTACGGTAATATTCAAAGGTCGTATGAGTAGTATAAGAGTATCATCGAAAATGTAAAATAGTATTGTTGTATATAGGAAATGAAATATATGAAATGTTTTTTGATAGTATAAGGGGGCAGCGGAAAATTTTTTCTAAACAATATATCTATCAAATTATCATTTTACCCATAGGGAAAAACCGATAATACGACCGTACGACCGTTGGGTCGTATTGTGTACAGGTTAAAACCTCATCCGGATGAGTGTGCATGTGTTGTGAGTGTCTCCGATGTATTGTGTAATTCGAGAAAATACTTTAGCTCAAGCATTTTAAGGTATATATTTTACACAGCTCGGTGGTACATATCGCTGGAGGGATTTGGAGGCGCCAGAGCACTTTCGTAGGTAAATTTTCTTCTTGCGATTGGGCTTGTAGTCCAATGGTAGTACGGTTCAGTGGGACGCTACCCACCAGCAGGGTTCAATCCTGGTGCTCGCACCTTTTCCTGGATTTTCCAGGATTTACCGGTGTTATGCGTTAAGTGGTAAGCGACGTTCCTGTTGACGATGAGGCGCCATTGGTGACTTCGGGAATCTCCAGATCAGCCGGTGCTCGGTGCTCATAGGGGTAGGGTTTGCGTACGTGTATTCATAGGGGTGATTGTGCGTGCGTGTTGTGAGCGTCTGCGTTGTACTGTGTAATTCTAAAAAAAGGCAAAATTTCTTCTTTTTTTTACAACAAAACAAAATATACTTTTTTCGTTTAACTTTTCCCTAAAATCACACATTATATATAGACAAAATCACAGTATAGACATAGATGCTCACTGACATGTACCCACATTGACTCCTACTGATATGCGCCACACCCTTATCTCTATTAGCACATCCGAAAGTCAACACACCATTTGAGAACACATTGCTTAACACTGAAAGCATAGCGCCAGTTAAGTCCTTATAGTACATTCAGAAATATGCGAGTACCAATGTGTAGCGAACATGGCCTCACATGCCATTAGTTCGGAGTTTGATTTTGGTGATTCATGACAACATGATCATTGGGACTAACCATATTGTTTGAGCATGTCTTTGTAGACATTTCTAGGTCCCAAGGATGCAAGGAAACCCCATGCAAAAATGCCAAAACAAAGGGTCAAAACCGAGCAAGAAAAGGAAAAGAGAAGACACCGTCGGATGAACCGCCGGTCCCTCATTTACAAGCGTCGGTGCAATCGTCGGACGAGTTGGTACACAGGGTAAAACCCTAGGTACCGTCGGATGAACCGACGGTCCATTTTCTACATGCGTCGGACGAGTTGCGGAGGAAGAGCAAGGAAGGCGGTAGCACCGATGATCCGACGGTCCGAGTGAGGACCCCGTCGGTCTATCCGACGCTCAGTTTGAATCAAGACAGAGACGCGCCAAGACGAAGCCTTCAGCACCGGATGATCCGACGCCTTGGTCAAGGCATAGCGTCGGTCTATCCGACGGTCCGTTGGAAGCTAACGAGCACCGACCGGACGCGAGGCCTTCGGCACGGATGATCCGACGTAGCGTCGGAGCATAGCGTCGGAGCCGGTTGTGTCGCGAGAACCTCAACGGCTACGTGACGTGGGAGGGGCACCGGATGAACCGACGCCCGGAAAAGCATAGCGTCGGATCATCCGACGGTACCTTTTTCGGTGGACGTTAGCCAACGGCTAGTTTGATGCCTTGGGCTATTTATACCCCCTCCACTCACTCATTTGAGGTTGCCTCGGATTGTGTGGAAGTGCGAGAGGAGTTCAAGACACATTCAAGATCATATCCAATCCTTCCAAGTGCTTAATTGCTCATCCTTAGACTAGTGCATGCTTTGTGTATGTGCTTAGTGCTAGGCTTAGCTTAGAGCCGAGTGAGTGCAAGGTTGTGCCAACCTTGTGAGGTGATTCTTGAGTGAATCCAGTTGTACAAGGTTCGCCGGAAGCCTTGGGGCCTAAGTGGCCCACCGGCAATCGTCATCGACCCTCCGGCTTGGTGTGGAGCGGCGAGGACACTTTGTGCGGGGGACGTGGAGACCCCCTTCCTTGGTGGAGAAGCTCCTTAGTGGAGGCGGCATCAAGGTGACCAAGGGAGCTTGACAAGTGCCTAAGTGGCTAGCCTTTGTGGCGAGTCAAGTGTTGCTCTTGGGAGAGACTTGGTGACCGGGAAGCAATACTCTTGTGTGAGTGCTTCAACAACGTGGACTAGGGGTGGCTTAGTGCCTACCGATACCACGGGATAAATCGCGTGTCAAGAGTTTGCTTCCTCTCATCCCCTTTACGTTTCCGCATTTACTCTCTTGCAATCTTTGCTTGCCTCTACATTCCTAGAGTAGTATCATGCTAGGATTGGCTATAGGTTGCAAACCTTCTTTTGGGATGGGAGTTTCACACTAGAACAACCGTAGTTGCACATATAGATAGTATGTTCTAGTTTACCTTTGCGCAAAATTAGTGAAGCCATAGGTTAAGTTTTTTTTAGTTGCCTAATTCACCCCCTCCCCCTCTTAGGCCAACGGGCATCCGATTCCTTACAAGTGGTATCAGAGCCGGGACTCACTTCCTTCACAAGGATACACCAATTCGATTGGTAAATTGTGAAAACCGGCTCATTGGAACGGTTAGGCTTCACCGCCTAGTGAGTTGCTCTATAGAGGGATGAAAGGGGTGGATACCTTAGGTTTGGCTCCACATTTCGATGGCACGGGCTATCCTCGGTGGAAGGTTCTCATGGAGGCCTATCTCCAAGCAAGGGACCTTGATGTTTGGAGAGTCACCGATGAGGGTATGAAAAATGGTACTAGGAAGGAAAAGCAATTTGATGTAATTGCTAAGAGTATCATTTTGTCCTCACTAGATGTAGGCGTTTTCAATAGAGTTTTTACTTGTGAAAATGCTCATGAGCTATGGAAAACCATCAAGGAGCAAAATGAGGGTTCAAAAGAAGTTGCTAATGAACACTACGGTTGTCTCCTTGAGGAATTCAATAGCTTTAAGCAACTTGCTAATGAAAATGCCGAATCTATGTACTCACGCCTAAATGTGCTTGTCAATGAGATTAATGCCTTAGGTGTGAAGGACATCACGGACTTGAACATCAACCGCAAGATCCTTCAAAGTCTCCGGAAGCCCGACTATGACTTGGTGAAAGCAATCATCTACGAGAAGAAGCTCGAAGATTTAAAGCCATCGCATATCTTGAGCAAGATCATGGCACATGAGCTTCAACTAATGCCCAAGTCAAAGAAGGCGCCCCAAGAAAAGCCCCAAGAACCATCTTCTCCAACCACAAGCCATGCTCTCTCAAGCCGACAAGAGAAAATGTTGAGTAGGATGGCTACTCGTGGAAGCTCAAGCGAAGATGATGGTGATGATGGTGATAATGAAGATTCCTCAAGTGATGAAGAGGTTGAATCTATGGTGGCCGAATACGTGAAGAAGATCTTCAAGTATGTGAAGAAAGTCAACATGTACGGCTACAACATCCACTTGAGAGAAGGGCGCCATCATCAACACATCAAGTTCACCAAGATTGAGCACAAGCCCAAAAAGAAGGTGGTCAAGGAGAGAAGACCAAGGCAAGAAGCAACTTTCGCCGTCCGCGAGTGGACAAGTGGTGGATCAAGTTCTTCTAGCTCAAGCGATGAATCAAGAAAGAACTTCACCACCCGCTTCATGCAAGGTCCTTCATCATCACACATATGCCTTATGGCCAAAGGTATGGAAAGCAATGTAAGTGATGACGAATCCGACACCACCTCTCTCAATGATCTTGTTGAGCTAATCCATGAGCAAAAAGGAATGCTTGAACAACAAGCTAATGAAATCAAAGAACTCAATGCTCTCAATGATCTTAGTGACACCCTTGCTACAAATTATGAACATTTGTTGTGCAAATTCAAATTGCTTAGCAAGGAGTGTGATGAGCTAAAATCTAAGCTTGAGAGCAATGAGACTAAAACAAGTAATTCCTTTGAGCTTGATGAAACATCTATCCCTTGTGCAATTCCTATCTCCAAGGTAGATGCTTCAACTTCTTGCATTGATTTAATTGATGAATCTTGCTCACCATCTTGCCATGAGAATGTTGTTGTAGAATCATGTGATTGTCTCATAGGCAAGGAAAATGATGAGCTCAAGCAAGAAGTGAAATGGCTCCGAGAGAGGTTGGCAAACTTGATGGGCAAGGGCAAGAATGATGAAGAACAAGTGGACATCTCTCAAGACATGAAGAGCCAAGTCCAACCTTCTCAAGATAACCGTGATCCCATGGTGAAGAAGCTTGAGAAGGGTGCAACCGTGACTTGCTACAAGTGTCATGGAGAAGGGCACAAGTTCTACAAATGCCCTCAATTTGTCAAGAAGATGGACAAGGGCGCAAAGAAGAAGTTGAAGCCCACCATCAAGAGCTCCCTCATCTACACCAAGCCCAACCGCAAGAACAAGATCAAGAGCAACACCTACGTCATCAAGAAGAAGGCAAATGGCAAGGTGGTTGCACACAAGGTTGGGAAGATGAAGGAAGAGCGGGGTTGGAACCAACCTATTTGGGTGCCCAAGGAAGTCATCACCAACATGAAGGGGCCTCAAATGGTTTGGGTTCCAAAGGCCACTTGAAGGCCTTAAGAGCGGGGACTTGGGAGGCTTGGTACAATCAAGATGAGAAGATTCAAGCCTATAAGCCAAGCTTGCAAATTGGACATGTGTTGCCCAAGTTCCCCGATTGAGGTAATGGAAACTAGAACCCATCTCTTGCATCATTGTAGCTCCATTGCCTTGTTTAGGTTGCATTTGTTGCAATGTTTACATATGGTAGGTTGCTTGTGTCATGTGCTAACCCATGAGCAATCTACATGGTTTGATTAGTGTGTAGGAAAGCTACACTTGTTCTTTCATGGTGCATGTTTTTATATATATCTCTTTGCATCATGAGCAAGCTATAGGGTTAGCTTCCCTTTTGTTTTCATAAACAATGTGCATACATTTGGTTGGTGATTCAAACACTAAATGCACACATTTAGGGGGAGCTCATCCTATGGTTTGGTTATGGGACTAACATTGTTTCAAGCTTTTCTTATGTAGTCCCTTAGCGACGCGTTCCGGTGCGGTGTTTCATTCTAAGAGAATGCTATTTCACTCTCAATGTGATCTAACATCTCTAAAAGAGTGAATATAGCAATATGAGCTTCATGCTATTGGGTCATGTCCTTGCGAGCTTATGTCTCTATATAAGTTCAAAGGCAATGTACTCATACATTCCTAATCCTTGTGGTACCCCAAGTGCCTTCTATACAAGCTTCTTTCAAGTGGTGTCACCTAGTGATATCATTTCCAAGTGGCTCATCTCAATGTGGTGCCAACAAGGTAGAGAGGATCATCCCCCGAGGTATGCAATAATCAAAAGACTACAAGTGATATCTACAAGTGGTAATGTAACAAGAACCCATTTGTTTTATCTCTTGTCCTTTAAGCTACCTCTTTGCATGATATGCTCTAAGCTTCCTTGTTTTGCAAGTTTGTAGTTGTGCACTTGTCTCTCACTATCCTTGTCCGGCAAGTGGTATTCTTTTTATGCACACACTTAGGGGGAGCTTAGTTTGTATCATGCTAGTCTCATGAGCATGTGATCCACCTTAGTTATTCTCACATATGGTATCTTCATCGATATCATACATATGGATCATGGTTCATGCGGCTTTCTCCCTTGCATTTAACATCTCTCCTTTGAGCTATGGTTGCTAGATCTTGCTAGTTTCCTTGGACCCGTTTGCTTTGGACTTTTTGGAGATTTTATTCCAAAGGGGGAGAATGTGAGACCAAAGCAAGCGTGTGGCGTAAGCTTACAAGTGGGCTCAAGGATGCTTACAAGTGATTTCAAGGATTTGAGACCAAAGGGGAGAATGTGAACATAAGAGCAAAAGGGGGAAGTTTGATCTAGGGGGAGTTTGGATGATGGTAAGCATCCAAGCAAGTGTAAGTGGTTCTAATTCTCGTCAATTCTAGCAAATTTATGCTTGCTTTGGTTGTGTTGTCATAAATCACCAAAAAGGGGGAGATTGTAGCGAACATGGCCTCACATGCCATTAGTTCGGAGTTTGATTTTGGTGATTCATGACAACATGATCATTGGGACTAACCATATTGTTTGAGCATGTCTTTGTAGACATTTCTAGGTCCCAAGGATGCAAGGAAACCCCATGCAAAAATGCCAAAACAAAGGGTCAAAACCGAGCAAGAAAAGGAAAAGAGAAGACACCGTCGGATGAACCGCCGGTCCCTCATTTACAAGCGTCGGTGCAATCGTCGGACGAGTTGGTACACGGGGTAAAACCCTAGGTACCGTCGGATGAACCGACGGTCCATTTTCTACATGCGTCGGACGAGTTGCGGAGGAAGAGCAAGGAAGGCGGTAGCACCGATGATCCGACGGTCCGAGTGAGGACCCCGTCGGTCTATCCGACGCTCGCCTTGAATCAAGACGAGAGACGCGCCAAGACGAAGCCTTCGAAGACCGGATGATCCGACGCCTTGGTCAAGGCATAGCGTCGGTCTATCCGACGGTCCGTTGGAAGCTAACGCACCGACCGGACGCGAGGCCTTCGGCACGGATGATCCGACGTAGCGTCGGAGCATAGCGTCGGAGCGCTTGTGTCGCGAGAACCTCAACGGCTACGTGACGTGGGAGGGGCACCGGATGAACCGACGCCCGGAAAAGCATAGCGTCGGATCATCCGACGGTACCTTTTTCGGTGGACGTTAGCCAACGGCTAGTTTGATGCCTTGGGCTATTTATACCCCCTCCACTCACTCATTTGAGGTTGCTTGGATTGTGTGGAAGTGCGAGAGGAGTTCAAGACACATTCAAGATCATATCCAATCCTTCCAAGTGCTTAATTGCTCATCCTTAGACTAGTACATGCTTTGTGTATGTGCTTAGTGCTAGGCTTAGCTTAGAGTTGAGTGAGTGCAAGGTTGTGCTAACCTTGTGAGGTGATTCTTGAGTGAATCCAGTTGTACAAGGTTCTCCGGAAGCCTTGGGGCCTAAGTGGCCCACCGGCAGTCGTCATCGACCCTCCGGCTTGGTGTGGAGCGGCGAGGACACTTTGTGCGGGGGACGTGGAGACCCCCTTCCTTGGTGGAGAACCTCCTTAGTGCAGGCGGCATCAAGGTGACCAAGGGAGCTTGACAAGTACCTAAGTGGCTAGCCTTTGTGGCGAGTCAAGTGTTGCTCTTGGGAGAGACTTGGTGACCGGAAGCAATACTCTTGTGTGAGTGCTTCAACAACGTGGACTAGGGGTGGCTTAGTGCCTACCGATACCACGGGATAAATCGCGTGTCAAGAGTTTGCTTCCTCTCATCCCCTTTACGTTTCCGCATTTACTCTCTTGCAATCTTTGCTTGCCTCTACATTCCTAGAGTAGTATCATGCTAGGATTGGCTATAGGTTGCAAACCTTCTTTTGGGATGGGAGTTTCACACTAGAACAACCGTAGTTGCACATATAGATAGTATGTTCTAGTTTACCTTTGCGCAAAATTAGTGAAGCCATAGGTTAAGTTTTTTTTAGTTGCCTAATTCACCCCCTCCCCCTCTTAGGCCAACGGGCATCCGATTCCTTACACAATGCCAAGTCCAAGACTCATAATGTAGTATTTCAAAAACATGAAGCTATGTGCTCCATCTTCTTAGTTCTGTGGTTGTGAAAATACATACACTTAGCTGCTACGAACACACACATACCCCTACTCTTATGAACACATTCAAAAGGCTGAGCTGACAAAATTTTCAAGATTACCGAAGTCAGCACACTATCAAAGGACACGTCACCTAGCACTAAAAAATATGAACACCAATGTGGAGTCGAGGACTCAAAATACACTATTTAAAAATCATGATGTTGTATTCACCATCTTCTTAATTAAGTTATTGTGAAAAAAATAAGATTTTTTATTCTCCAGAATAGCAACTGCAAACCTCATAAATTTACTGTAACTAGGTGCATGCCCGTGCGTTGCTACGGGCAACCAAAATATTTACATTGCAATATATATTGGATTCAACAAGATAATAACAATATGAAAACAATTATTAAAAAATATGGATTACATATATCACTCAAAAGAGTAGTACACCCTTATTTCCTATACAAAGAATACAAAGAAGGTGAGGTGTGCAAGGATTATTAGCTCATCAGGGACAGTGTGTTGTTTTCTAAAAAAGGATTAAGGATAGCCTAAGGTGGAAATTCATGAATTATATTAGCTCATACGGGAAAGTGTGTTGTTTGTCTCAGAAAAGAAAATAACCAAGGATAGCATATTGTGGAAATTCATGAGACAAGATTACACATACAAGGGAGCTGATGTTGTCACAGACTAATTTGAACTGGCCCTCATGACCTGGACTATACACAGTAGATAGTACCTTATCACATGTTGATGGCAAACCCCTCGGAAATACACGCAGTATTAGTAGCTGAAAGGAAATACCATATGATGGAAACTTTCAAAAAACACTATAACTACTATGGAAGCCTGGAGCTCTACATCTAGCTAGAGAGACCTACAAGCCATTTCCAATCTTTAGACATGTCACAGCTCCAGAGAGTAGAGAAAATTGCAGTAGCAACCCCATCCACTAATACCAGTACACCACTGTTAAAAAGCCTAGTACTCAGTAGTGGTACAATTTGGTTTTTGATAATCCCATTAGAAAGGATTCCATGCTTTGTTGTCGAAGGCAATGCAGATTCCCAATGTAAGTAGTATAGGATCAATGCCCGTGCGTTGCCACAGGCAAAAATGTAAACTCAATTCATTCACATGAGAGTATATAAAAGTATCATCTTAAAACCATATGCCAAAAATCTTGTCAAATACCGAAACAATATTGCCATGGTAAGCATTTAAGATGCAGATTAAAGAAAAACCGAGTATAAGCTCGTCAAGTACATTATATGGTCACACTACAATCAAATTAAGAGGCAAGCTACCCCGTGTATTTATTTCTGATGAATCACAAAAATGAAGTTTTAAAAGACACATGAAGATGCACACCGATAGAAATTCCTTTTTCTTCTAACCACTTCTTTACGCGCTTGAAGACATCCAATTGTATGTGTTTATGACCACAGCTTCCCTTCAATATCTTAAACAAACCAGGGAACCAATAGTTAGAGGATATTTATGAGCATAACAACTACAAAAAAGGCAATGCAACCTCTCGCTTACCGCTTGGGATTTGCCGATGTATAGAAGATATTGTAAGCATAAAGGCTGCACACACTAAAATATTGGTTTTTCATGAAGCCCCCAAAAATACAAGTTCATTCTAGTTTGAGAGGATTGGTGTGGAAAAAATGCCATTTTCATATGGATAACAATGCCCCCTAGATATATCAAATACCATATTAAATCAGATAAAAAATAAGTCATGGAATGAGTCAATTGACACCACATGTAAACTTTTTCAAGTGGTGGAGGTTTGCACATCAAAGCTCTTTAAAATGTTGACATCCGGAATTTGCTACCATCACACAACACATGGTGTATGAAAATTCGGAACTCATAGGAGTCAGGTTAGCTAGTCACCCACTGCTTCATTTTTCTTATATTCTAACTACTTGATTCATCTTGGGTGTCGTGTAAGAAATCATCTCATACTGTGAGTGCTAGCAATATAAACTTAGGAAAGTGAAGTAGTGCTATGTGTGCTTGGTTGGTCTAGCTAACTGACAATTAACAACATTATTGGTCACAATGCATCCTAAACTCTAATCTTGCTAGTTCTGATGCCTAAATACACAATCATCAAAATATTATAATGATAATAATAATGCTAGTTCCAGCCTAAAGTTAAATACACAATCAGAATTTTAATGACATATCTCATGCTTCTAAAGTGAAGAATCTAATTGGTGGGTACAAATTTCAGTTTAAAAGATAAATATTACAGTTCAGTGACAAAAAATAGTACATTAAGATAAGGTATGCATGTAAACATGAAAATATATTGCAATATATTTCCACTGACCTGTAAAATGCATCCAGACTATATGAAGATAAGAAGCATTCTAATTAAAATAATCTATTTCATGCTTTTTTAAAATAAATCCCCTTAAGTTAACAAAAAAGAAAAAATGAACCAAGAAAATATTGCAATAAAAGGCAGAGCATACTAACATGCAATAAAATATTGCAATAAAAAGGCTTTTTGAAGGAGGGTTAACTGTTTATAACTCTGCATAGTGATTAAACAACCTAACATGTATGACTTTCACTAAAGCGGCCTGAGATGCACAAATGGTAAACACTACTGGTACACATACACTAAAGCAAGCTGCTACTACCAACATGCTCTGCTCATTTTAAATCAAGGATGGTTGATTGGTTATTAAATGTAGAAGAGCCTAGAAATAGATGATGTTTGATTAAGCTCAGAAATATAGGAGATCCCAGAAAAGTCACGAACACACTATGCAGTTTTGTAACATTAGATACCGTAGTAATATAATGAGAGGACATGACCATCTTGAAATCCATAGAATGCACAACCCGCCTACTATGAGCTACCCCGGTTGTTCCGGGAAGTAGAGGCACTTGTTGTCCCTTGTCCCTGGTACAGGTGTACAGCCATGCCGAGGTCCAGAGGAGCTCATCCTGGTAGGTGAAAAAGTCACAGTTGATCCGGTTATTCAATTATCACACAAATAGTTCCTCATGTGCGATATCCAAATTATTGATTTATCTTGACAATAATAGTATGAAAATATGAAATATTCTGAAACATGAAATATCCGAAGTATGTAATCGCACTATGAAACGACACAACAAAAGAAGTTAAGATGAATCTATAATATGGATATTTGATTTTGCATCATGAAGCAACCATGTCCAGCAGATCATCCTCATGATTTCAGTGTTATAGTGACACAATCATTCCAATCTAATAATCCAGTCGTCGAACTACACCACCGAAAGAAAAAAACAATTTCCAGGCGCAAGGCATGGTAGCTAGGAAGTACTCCATATCAATCACTAAGAGACAAACTAAATGATTCATTTTACCCATTTTCTTGCCCTCTTGCTTCCCAATAAATCTCCATTGTTGCGAAATCCCGCCTTCCCTCAGGAACCATCTTGGTTTCCAGCCATTTTCCAACACCTTCCGTGACTGCAATTTTAGACGAACCAATTCCAATTAGACAAAATAAAACATCATATAATGAAATTCTTGCATAAGTGAACATGTACATGTCAGTGCGTAGAAAGATATATGTATCATTCATTGCCTTGTCTCCAATACCACTAAATATTAATTGGAACTCTCTATCAATGCCTACAGAAAGCAGACAATCCTATCAGAGAGGTGAAATATCGAATAGTATACTGAATATTGAAAGTATAAGCACTAAATATAAATTCAAACTCATCCAACAACTGAGAGTTTTAAACTGAGCAGGAGATGGTAAGTACTTTTGCTTTTGAACCTCTGACCCACAAATAACTCCAACATGATAATTCTTCTTTGAAATTTCTTGCTGAAAGCTGCTTATTCACTAACCAGCATGTAAGAATAGTAGCAACATCACCAAATTCTAAACCAATATAGCCTATACTCAGAGCCATAGCAAGAATGTGCAATTATCCCTTACTAATAGAACTGTAGTAATTCTACTCGGTATTCAGTAGTTGACAGAACTCTGCAATATGCCAGTTCATGCCTGCATTAACATTCACTTAAAATGGTTCCAAAGAACGATTGTCCAAAGAACATTCACTTAAAATAATTTCTATATATGGTACCTGTGTGTTGCCACAGTTGTAAGCAATTCTCTTTATAAGCATCAATTGTCATTATAACGAAATATACAGTAATAAACTCATATCTTTCGATCAGTAGCTGAGATAGGTTTACTTAGGCCCAAAGATAATACCTAAATTGTCCAGTAAAAGTAGTTTGTTCTTGACCCAATCCAAGCACAATAATAGGGAACTAATGATGTCATGACAAGATCTAATAACCATAAAAGAATAGAAAAAATGGAGACTTCTGCATGTACTGCTACAAGGATATGTTCAGTAATTCAAGAGTTAAATCCTAAATGCCCTGCAAGTAAAAAGTGATAACACTGAGATTGTAGTACAACAAAAGCTGTATCATGTCCACAACAATAAGCATAAGGGAATCAAGCCATTTTCGTTAAATGTAATCAAAGTGCCAGTCACGACCTGTAGAAGCAAACTGAACCCACAACATATCCGAGATGTAAGTGCTCTACTGCTCTTCCAGTAAATAAGAGGATACTACAAAGTTCAAACTACATCCCATGATCGAAAGTCCAGTTCTAAAATACCAATTATTATTATTATTATTTTTACTACACAGTGTCATTTTGATCTCAGGATTCAGAAGTTAACTGCCAAAGAGCCAATTGCCCCCCAAATCTTCATTCAGAATTGCATCGATTCATCAATCTGTTAGAACAAGAAAGTGGAAACCAGCCAAACCTAGAGGAGCAAGTCAGCGAACCCATCTCGTCGTTGGACCCTAGCACAAGCCCCACGATGAAGATGTTGCTGTTGAGCGAAATAACGGCAAGCATAAGGAGGTAGCCCTAGCCCAGGCCGAAGTCTACCCAAACATCGTGGCCAGGAGGCCCAGGACCACCGGCGCCGGCCACCTCATGGGCAGTGTGCAGTGTGCAGTGGCCAGGAGCCCAGGAGACTTACTGCAGTGTGCAGTGATTGAAGGGAGCTTTCCAGGATACCCCATGGGCAGTGTGATCTCAAGTAAATGAATCTGTCCCTGCTCATCCCTGGAAAATACACCATAGGCCATATTTTCACATAATAAAAACTAAACAATGTGGAAGTGGAAAGATACATCATTAATATAAAACGAACTTTGTAAAACCCACACTATTATGTATAAAAAATATTCGATTTTGTCTGCATTTAAAATAGACTGATATATGTACCTTGAGACAATCCAAACAGCTAAAGATGGATTATTAGAGGCACATGCCAAGCATGGGGCAAACTGCTATGTATTTGAATTTTTAGGATACAATGTCAAATTCTCTATTTAACAACAAAGATCCTTAATGCACTTTTGCCGTACTAAAAAGAAATAGACAGAACTTTCACAAGCATGTGTGCAAATAGCATCTGTATTTTTAGTATTATTTATTGTCAATGAAAATGCATAAATTCTTCACTCAAATTCAAAAAATTCATTTAGTATGCTAAACTTTGCATTGATTGCCTATGTATGTGGGTAGACAATTGTTTATTGTTCAGACTTCACTTAACACACGAATCATCAGTAGCTCAACTCACATTTGATGGATCACGAACACTATAAAGCAATTGTGTCAATGTTTTGCTATATTGTATAATACACCAATTAATATGTATAGGTCCATGGTTTATTTACCTTTGGTAAAATAACAATTAAATTAACACATATCATGGAACAATCTTGCAACTGCAAGAGTTGCCACATAATCATTGAGATCCTCCGCCTATGGCAAAATTAGGTTACATATTAATTGAAGAAAAGAATCTGCTTATTTCTAAGTTTCTAACCATAACAAGAACTTACAGGATCGGATCAAAAGTTACCCTCAACGTCAATCCACCAAATGTGAGTACTGGAGAACCACATCCTATGCACATTTTCTTTAGAATCAGCTCTTGAGAATCAGCAAAGGTACACACCATACTTGGAGTGTGGGTTGGCTACAAGGTGTGCATTACATAGCATTGGGTTTTAATTGTACAAAAAAGATATGATTTCATATGAGTTCGTCCATATAATTGATTAGGCAGGAAAGGTAACGCTAACCTTGTCAAATCCACTGAACGTGTCCTGCAACAAGAAGAATCAACATACAGATCCGGAATCAGATTGGGGTGCAGGTGAGGGGCCGACCTATCGATCGTCAGGGAAAGACGGCTCACCAACTCACCATGGAGGAAGTCGCAGTCCTCTGGATCCGGGTTGACGACTCAGATCGACTCCCCCCAATCGCCAGGTCGATCTGTAGTTCCTGGCTAAGAGATCGAGTCCACCAGATCGAGTTCACCAGGTCTGGATCCCCCGTCGGTCGCTGCTCCTCCACCCTCCTCGCCGGTCGCCGGGTGTAGAGAGGAAGGGGCGACGACGACGGCAGTGTAGGAGGAGGCTCAAGAGGGAGCAGCGGCCGGCTGGGGATACAATCGGCAAGGCCGATAGCGAATGGGGGAGGACTGGCAACGTGTATGGCCATTGCCGCCGTCCTTGCACCTCTCGCTTTAGGGCAGGGTACATGGCCGTGTTGTGCCTTCTCCGCGTGGATTGGGGAGGCGGCGGCGGCGGCTGGAGTAGGGGAGACAGCGAATGGCAGGGCCGATGCGCCGCCGGCGAGATGAGGCGACGGGGTGGGGAGGCGACGGGTTCGGGCGTGCGTCAGGAAAAGGGGTCGTAGGGGTGCGCGGCGACGACGGGTGGAGAGAGGCGCGTGCGACGGCGGCGGGAGGAGAGAGGGGCGTGCGGATGGGATCGGGGAGAGAGGGGGTGGGCCAGGAGTGCGGAGCGGAGGGAGGCACAAGCAGACGGTACAGGAGCGGACGCACGGGAGGGGGAGGCAGATTCACGTCAGACCGGAAAAAGTAGGAACAAGTTTTTGTCTCCACTTCATACTTTTTAGTAGTAGAGATGAGTACTCCCTCCATCCCAAAAAACATTGGCTTTTTAGGTTTCAAAATTTGTAAAAAATAAAAGGTTCGGCTGCTACAAACAAGACCGATGATGCCACGGTACTCTCTTTCCTTCACCTCCCATTCTCCCTCAAACTATGCAAAGGTTGTGCCGCCGGCGCATGCTAAATGACATCTGGACCACCTAGGGTTGTTTTGTATCCTGTTCTGCAAAATGGTCTGGATCTGTGAAATTTCTGAATTTTCGTAGCCATTTCCATACATCTATGCAGTGCACTTTGCAAGAATATGCATCTCTCAGTTTTTTAAACATTTAAGGAGCTCTCCAAAAACAAGTTTGCATGAGTGAATGGTGTGCACTGCAGAAGATGAGTTCAGAAACTCATGGTTCTGTCTATTTTGAACCTTTTCCGAATATTGTAGATTTTCTGTTCCAGCACCAACAAGCTCACATGGCACATATATATGGGATAAGTATCTCTCAAGTTTAATAAGGATTGATTCTTTACACTGAAACCAAACAAACGAAGACACAACTCTGACAGCAAAGACATCATGGGTTTGTATCCATCCAATGTATATATGTATCTACACAACTTAAAGAAAAATGAACAAATGATGCTCAGAAGTTGGGCCTCCTAATAAGCAAAAGCTTACTCTAGTTCGTCTGCATTAACCTCGTATTCCTCCCTGGTTGATAGTATCTTTACACGAACCATACCTCGCTCCCACTCGGATTTTCCAACCAATATCAGCCTGCTAGCATTGATCCTCTCCGCGTGCTTAAATACCCTGGTAGTAGCACAGAGGGATATTTCTTCAGACACAGCAACATACAAAGGAGGACAAGAATGTATGAATACCATTTGAGACGCTTGTCTTCTACAAGGTCAACAGCTCGGCCTTTCTTCCTCAGAGAAGAAGCAATACTGGATGCTGGTCCTTCAAGCACTTCGTCCAAAGGGAAGACAATGTCATCTATCTGACGTGACACATCAGGCACCAGACCCTTTTCTTTCAGCAGCTGTTAGAATGTAAATCACAATAATGTTAATGCCACTCTGTTGAAGCCGTACCTCAAAATGATGTAAAACTGCGAATATTCTTTTTGAGAAAATTCAGAGACATCTTATTAGAGCTTCTTCAAGAGACTCCATTTTCAACTCTCTATTTGACAATCTAGTTGCCTTCCTAAACATTACACTCCATATCAGGCATCTCACTCCAACAGACTCCCTATTCCCACTCTCCAAACTCCCTCTGTCCACACTGACACGTGGAACCTACACGTCGTCCCACACTTGGCTAAACGCTTAGGCCCTGTTTCAATGCAAAGTATTATAGTGGTTTTAGAAAAATCCTATGGTTTTGTCGGATACTATGGTTTTGGAAAGTGGTGGGGTGTTTGGATGCTACAAACTTTGCAGTTTTGAAAACCATTGTTTTGATAAAACTGTAGCCTTTTTTGGAGTTTATAAAACTCCACTATATAGCTCTCTTTTCTAAACTGTGGCTTTATACATCTCTGCTTTAAAAACTATAGTTTTTTGATATTAAGTTTTCTGAAAACTATAATATCCAAACAGGTGCCTCCAATTGGTTCTGTTTTTAAGTTCATATAAACAGAGGTAGTCTCTATCTTCAAAATTTCATTATTACATCAATCTGGCTTATTTCTTCTTATATAGGATTGCTTAATTCTATGAAGAAAGAAACCACAAATGGGATAGAAAATGGCATACTTCCACAATAACAGCATCTCCAAATCCAAAGCCACAAGCTGGAATATCTTCACTTCCAAATGTTGAAAGCAATCTATCATACCTTCCACCACCACAAATTGCTCTCAGTTTTCCTTCTCTATCAAATGCCTACAAAAATGGACAAATGAAACAGAAGTTGGTGGCGTGGTAATGATAATGCAAAATTTATTTAGTCAGGAAAAGAAGTAATGCCAGATCAGCACAACATTAAAGAAGCAAAACATACTCTAAGAAATGAAACAAGTTGTCTAATCAGGCATCAATAGTAAATTGTTGATCAAAATTTAACCAACCATTCTGCATGGACAATAGTATAATCTAGCTTAAGTGCTAAAATGATGGTATGGACACAAATCATGAAAACTAACTTGAGAAAAGGCTAGCAGAAATATTTTTTTGTAAATAGAATACTTATGAGCATTTTGATGATAGCAGTTCTGCAGTTGAACCAGGAACTTTCATGAATATAGATATGAGAAAGAGGTGAGCTGAAAACCTCAAATACAATTCCCGTGTAGTATGCAAGGCCACGGACCACTGATGCGTCAAAACAAATCCAATCTGCATAACCATATTGCTCCGCAAATGAGAAGAGTTTCTTCAAGTCAGCAACAGCTTCAACACCAAAGCCTAGCACCTCTGCATGAATATAACAAGATTAAACAAGAACCTTTGCCAAAAGGTCCATCAACAAAGATTGTTCATTAAAAATAATCATTTATATGGATAAAGAAAGCCAAAACAACAACAAAAAAAAAAACTCAGCACAAAGACCCCAGCACATGATTCTAATTAATGTACTTTGCATAATATAACTAACAATTTAGCCACATATCTTAGGGTAATATTCAAGTAAAGGTATATCAAATATATAAAATATAGCATGCATAAAAATAATCAACCACCAAAGGTCAGGAGACAACCTTCAAGCTTGGACAATGACTTGAGTGAAAGCACTTCAATGATACCTTGGACAGCTTCAGATGACAGCCCAGTTGACTTAAGTTCCTTCTCAATTTCTTCCCTAGTCAATTTCCCCAACTGCAAAAATGCTTATCTTGGAGTGTAGGCACAAACATAATATCAACAAAAGTATAGCAATGAGCCTATTCATCAAAATGCCACAAATATATATAGAAAAAAAGTGCAGCAATGATAATCTGTTACGCAGTTATACTGTATAAAAGGAACAGGGCTCTGTGATGAGTGGTTATTTGTTACTTCCAATTTCACAACATTGGCAAACGTGAGCTTGTGACGTCCAAAATTGGCAGTATGGGAAGGCCGGTCTAACCGGTGGGCCCACCCGGTCAGACCACCTTGGTCAAAGTACTCAAAAGGCAATTTGGGCTTCACCATTGAATAGCTCCATTGAGCAGATCAAGATTCATATATAGAACGTCTGATTTCGACTTCGGATGAGAGAGATAGGGCTTCCACAAGATCTGCACCCAGGCAGGCCGGTTAGACCGGGTTGCATAGGCAGTTAGACCGCCCTACCCAGTCAAATCAACCCATTTCACCCTAGGAGAGATAGTTGTATTTTGACACGGTTTTGTAAGAGTTTCGACTCTTAATGGGGCAAGAGTTCCCCTCCCTATAAATATAAAGGGCCACAGGCGATTGAGGGTATCACAAACGAAATTATCAAATCTACCTTTTTATCATTTTACCTTTTCCTTTACCCTTGTTCTTCTCTCGTCTCCATGGTGTATGAGGACGTTCTAGGTGAACTGCCGACCCTAGAACAACCCAATATGCGCTTGCTCCGATGGGGTCCCTCTCGGGCGAGCGTTCGTTGGTTTTCTCGCTGGATCTCCCGGCGAGACTGGTCTGACCGCTCTGCAATAGCGGTCTGACCGCCCTGTGCAGAGGGGCGGCAAGGAGCTCCTCCGCGTGCTTGTTGCCTCCGAAAAGACTTCAACAGAGCTTATAAGGACTAACTTTATCAGCTAGTCCAGCTGTTTAATCGCACGAGACAAGTGTGGGTAGAATAAAATGGTCCATGTCACCATCTAATGAACCAATAGGTGCTCTTGGTAGTAGCAAGTGCCAAACTCCAAAAGGACAGTTTTGGAGTAGGTTGTTTTCCGGACTCTAGCAAGAGGTTAGTGGGTTTAAAATGACTTGTTCCATTACCAAAAAAACGAAATGTATATCCTCTAATCCATTATTAGAAATATACGAAGCTGAAGAAGGTATACAGATCATCCTTCTTTGATTTGCAGTCTAATGTTACAAGTTACCACAACGTGTCAGCACCAAAACCTACACACAGAGTACAATATGCAAGAAGATAACCTAGTGTAACAATTAGCAATGAACAGGTGATAGGTCATTAGCAGAATTTGGGCGTACCTTATCAACAATAACACAAACTTGAGTGAATAAATGTTCTGGTATGGAGTACATGTTTAACACAGCCTGAAGAACCTGGAGAAAGCAAATAATAGTCAGCTAGAAAGCAGAGAAAACACATGAACTGACATGTGTCAACCACACCACAAAGCCACAAGTCATGTACCACAAAGCAACACAGTGTCCGCAGCTGCATCATTCAGGTAGTGCAACTCCTAGTGGAGTTCCATTCACTTGTGAAATAGACAAGGAATAAAATGGACAACCACACCACAAAGCAACATAGTCATGTACCACAAGAATTTGGCAATATGAGTATGACTATATAAGTTTACGGAGTTTTTCTTCTTTTTTTTTTCCTTTTTACCAAACAAGCTTAAGAGTTAACTGTGATGCCAATTTACTTTGGAGGACATAGAGCCAAGACAAGTGAACCAAAAACATGAAATGAAAATATTTTGAGCAAAAGGTTAACTTAGATGGATAATTGAGTGAGTGAAATGTAACCTTCCTACTGGACACCCTGATCCCCACATCCAAAGATGTAATTCCAAGACGTTGAAATAACAGAACAATAGCCTGAAGAAGCTCAGCCTCGGCCTGATTTGAACAGTGGCACATCAATGCCAAATCAATTCAAAACATACAAAGCATAGCAGCATCCAGAATCAATACGGGACGAGAAGGATGGTACCGGAACTTTAGGAACACCAAAGATGTCCATATTCCATTGGTAATGCTCCCGCCTCCTTCCTCTGGTCATGCGCTCATATCGCCAACATTGTCCTATAGTAAACCATTTCAGTGGAAGGGAGGCTGACTTTCTAGACAGAAGAAGAGTAGGCAAAAATCACATTCTTGCAAAAAGAAGAGCCATTACATAATTCTAAGCATGAGAATGGGTGATAATAGAATAGCAAAGCTCCAAAGGCATACATACCCTTGCTTTATGACAAGGCGCGCAAGGGAAGGGGTGATTTCGGGCCTGAGAACAACACGTCGACCCCCTTTATCCTCGAAGTTGTAGAGCTGCGTTGCAGAATTAAGAGCAAAATTATACTACATGGCTTCAATTCACAAACCAGAATGGGCTTATCTCCCTAACAACAACAGCAATTATGACGAGAACATAAAAGACAGGATGAAAGAAGAAGAGACCTGGTGTGTGATCTCCTCCCCAGCCTTTCGGATGAAGAGCGCCTCCGACTCGAGGACGGGGAAGTCCACCTCCTCGAAGGCCATCAGGCGGGAGACCTCCCTGAATTGATCAAACAGCCAGGTGCGGAGGCGCATGTCCTCTGGCGGGAAGTCCCTAGTGCCACGCGGCGGGTTGACGTCGACGACACCATCAGCATCGACATGGGTCGAGGCCTCCTCGCCGTGGGTCAGCATCGAGGAGGATGCGGAGGAGAGTAGCCGGCGGCGGCTGTGGCTGTGGATGTGGCGGCGCGAGAATGAGCCCGCGAGGCAGGTGGAGCTGAGGGGTAAGCGCGGGCGGAGGAGGAGGTGGCGAAGCGACGGCGATGACGACCACGCCGCCATCAATTCGGCTCCACTGCTAGATGGCAAAATTTGTTCCAGGACACCGTTAAAACCTTGCCCTTGCCTTATGTTGTAGGGGTCTTCGGACCCCAACGATTTTTTAAAAATTCCATGCAAATCTACTTTTCACAAGCCTACACGACCCCATTGATTAATGAAGCGGCCGATGGAGCATTTTTTCTGGCTTCGCCCCTGCTTAGCCACAAGCCCACAAGCCACCGAAAAATCACGTCGCTGCCAGGAGCCCAGGACCAGGACTCCAGGAGCTCATGTTATAATGTTTTCAACTCAAACAGGTCAAAAGACACATGAATCTAGACAAAAATACCCCACTCTTTAAACAGACCATACAACAGCCGCACGAACAGCAAAGTATGTAGCACGAAGTTAGATCCATCTACACACAAGTGGTTCGATTTACTTTGCAATAATGAGCCCAATTGCAGACTACCGAGCCTAATTTGCCCAAAATTAGTACTAACTCTAGAGGAAAATTGGAGAAGATGTACCCGTCCAGAACCCATGAAAGGGTTGGCATCCTCATTGTGGAGTCTCCATCTTACAGCCGAGGCTGCCGGAGTTGTCCGCCACGAGTCACCGCCGGAGTTGGCCGTCGGGGGACGTCGCCGAGACCGTTGGAGTTGGTCGCAAGGGCTTCCCAACGCGACAGGAGGGACGGGAGGAGCCTTCTTGAGGGGGCTGCCGTCGGGAAGGGGCCCCTGCCTTGAGCGGCTGCTGTCGAGGAGAGGCCGCGCGCCGGAAGGAATCGCCGCCACCGCCGCCGTCGCCTGTCGTTCGCGAGCAGAGAAGATGACCGTGTTGTAATTGGCGGGTGGAGAGGAGAATATTCTGATTTTTTAATATTTTTTAATTATTTTGCAAAAATATAGGACGGTTTCAAAATTTTACAGTTTGACAACCATTCGTCGTGGTCCACGGTGGTTTCAGGTCTAATCGCCGTGGGCGACGGCGGTTCGGCAGTCACCCGTGGGCCCAACAGAGCGTGGAGGTCAGCCGCTGTGGGCCACGACGGGTGCCGACAAACCGTCGTGCGCTACGGCGGCAAGGCCAACCGCCGTAGCCCATGGCGGTAGGGCCCGTGCAGCCGCTGTGGCATACGGCGGCAGGTTTGCTACCCTCTATATAAGCGGAAAATTAGCCCAGAAATATCATAAAAATTCGGGAAAAAAGAAAGAGAGGGTTGTGAAGGAGAGGAAGGAGAGTGAGGGGGCAGAGTAGCGAAGGTCTGCCAGTTCTTCACTTCATTGTAAGTATTTCGTCGATTTAAACTCTTTTAGCAGCTACTTAGAAACTGTATTTAGTGATTCACTGTGTTTCTTTAGATCTTTAGTATTAAAAATGTCCTGGTTGTAAGGTTAGGATTGAGGAGGAGAAGAGGGGCGGTGGAGGGTGCGGAGCAGTGAAACTCTGCTAGTTCTTCGCTTCATTGCAGCCTTACTGGTATTTCACTGATTTCACTGATTCCAGTAATTTCTATTTCAGTGTACTGTAGATTTCTGTAGATATGTAGGGATGAAAGCGGATAGGATAATACCTTTACCACATCCGCATCCATATTTTTTGTCGGATGTGGAGCGGAGCGGATATTACACGGATGCGTTTACGGATGTAGACTTTTTCGGATGTCGGATATGGTGCGGAGTCGGATCGGTGTCGGAGTGGATGCGGATTAATATAGTCAGATAATACATGCTTATATTCAGTTTCAAATGGTGACAAATGATGCTCTACACATGACTGCAGTTAAGATTTTCGATGCATGTGCACAAACTATATATATATATATATATATATATATATATATATATATATATATATATATATATATATATATATATAGCTAAAATTTTGTGAGATAAAAAATTATGTCTAGGTAAAAGATCATAGTGTATGAGCCGTATTGGGCTGTCATAACAGTCATATATTATATTATTGACCTCGGATTATCCCTATTCAATTATCGGATACTCCATATCCGTCGGATATCACTAACACCATATCCTAATCCGAAATCAGCACACAATCGGATTCGGATTATCCACATCCACATGGATATCAAAAGCTCTTCTCCATATTCGCATAATTCGAATTCAGATCGGATCAGATGCGGAAACTATCCACACCACTTTCATCCCCTAGATATGTAGTTGTAGTTTAGTTTATACTCCCTCCGTCCCGAAATATAAGTCATTTAAGGGCTCAAAATTTTTCCCGAAATATAAGACATCCTCCCCGAAATATAAGTCATTTAAGGGCTCAAAATTTTTCCCGAAATATAAGACATCCTAAGAGTTTTTGGTAAGTACTCAATCAACTCAATTAAAAACTTGCTAAATATTGCACTTGTTAACTAGAAAACTTACCTTTAATTATCATTGGCTAAGGGTATATGTGACATTTTCCCACCTTTTTAATTTGTCCTAAAAATCCTAGAGTGCCTTATATTTCGGGACGGAGGGAGTAGATCCGTAGTTGTAGTTTATAGATCTGTAGTTGTAGTTTAGTTTATAGATATGTAGTTGTAGTTTATAGATTTGTAGTTGTAGTTTATATTACGTAACATATTTACTGTTAAGTGTGTAGATTGCGACTGATTAGTTTGTTAATGTAGTTTAGATAAGTTTATTTGTTTATTAGTCCCTGGATGTAGCATTTGATAGTAGTTACTGTTTTTATTATGAATCAGACATGTCGGAGTCAATCACAATCAACATATATTATGGAATTGGAGATACTATATATGGTCTACAAGGAGTTGGCTTGTCAAATTATAGTTCAGTTGAGAAAAATGTTCCAAGAGCATGATAAAGAACTTGGGAGGCTATAACCAACTTGCTGGTCAAGGCATTTTCAGCAGATTTAAAGCACCAATGCATGTCAGTGATGACACTAATCAACAGAAGTACACCAGTGTATTGGGAGCTCGTGGCACTTAAAGGGACTCCACGATGGAGGGGTTTTATCAGAAATGCATGCCGAGTTGGTTTTCCTGTGATTTTGTTTGTCCAAGTTTACCAGAAGGGTGGGTCTAGCAGTCAAGTGCACGAGGAAGTTGAGGATGTGGACGAGGGGGGAGGTGGTGAAGAAGGGGAAGGTGCTGAAGAAGGGAAAGATGCTGAAGAAGGTGAACAAGAAGAGGAGGAAGAAGGGGATTCTGAGGGTGAGCGGGCACCTAGAGGTTATGTTGTCACTTGTGTTATTGATGAGGGAGTAGTAAACCTAGAGATGATGAGACAATATCAGAGAGAGTTGGAAGCTGATGAACGTGCATTGGAAGAGGACTCTTCAGATGATGATGATGAGGATCATGTGCCCTTGCATTGGCGGAACTACGATTTCTCTCGGTGTACTATTAATACTGGTGAGAATGTGCCAAGGGAGTACACGGAGAATGAGGTTTGTGCAGGTGCTATGTACCTCAGTACTGCACATCTGAAGGATGCAGTGAAGCTGTGGTCCACCTTGACTCTACACAAGAAGTTCAGGGTAGTCAAGAGCTTTCCTAGGATATATGATGTGTGTTGCATCAAGAATGATTGTTCTTTTCGAGTGTATGCATACATGGGGAAGTAGGACAATTACATACAGGTGAAAGAAGTGAAAGGTCACACTTGTACCCTTGATCGTATTGATGCAAGGCACCGAAACATTTCAGTCGATTTTTTGTTGCAAGCCACATGTACCCTCACATAGTGAATATCCCTGAATTTGCACCGAAGGCAATTATCGGTGCAATTGAGGAAAATTTTGGGTACACCATCGGTTATGGTAAGGCATACCAAGCAAAGAAGAAGGTGTTAGAGCATAGGTGCGGTGCTTATGAAGCATCCTATCACAATTAGCCTCGCTTGCTACACACAATAGTTCAGATGAATTCTGGCAGCTACTATGATATCAAGGACTATCCTTGTGTGGAGAAACCAGGCAAGTTTGTGCTTCAGTGGTCATTCTTGGCATTGGGTGCCTGTGTTGGGGCTTTTAAATTGTGTCGACCGGTGATTTGCATATATAACACTTTTCTCACAGGCAATACAAAGGAAAACAATCCTGACAGCTGTGGCGGCTGATAGTAACAATCAGTTGCTTCCATTGGACATTGCATTTGCTGAGAGGGAGAACGGTGACAGTTGGTACTGGTTCCTTGAGAGGTTGAAGAATATGGTGGTCCAGGTGTTGTATGGACATCCCTGAGCCCACTACTCTGGTGGGTACCAGGACCGACTACTCGGTGGGCCCTTGGGACTACTCGACTTGTGCTACACGACACCTGATGGCGTGTAGCGCAAGGACTACGGTGGAGGAGTACTCGGATGGGAAGCTATGCATGTCTGGATCCATGTAGAGAACTCCTAGACGTACACGACTAGTACTCTCCCCTCAAACCGACTTGCAACCCTGCCTCCCGGACTATATAAGGCAAGGCAGGGACCTCTCTCTCTCATTCGCATCATCTTGTAAACAAATCCAATCAATCCAGAGCTACGCAACATACAGGACGTAGGGTATTACGCACATTGCGGCCCGAACCTGTCTAAATTGTGTTCCACGTGTCTCTTCCTTTGAGTTACTGATCTCTGTGAGGCCACATTCATCTACCTCGGGTACTCCCCTTGGTAGGTTGCCGGTATAAAACACCGACAGCTGGCGCACAAGATAGGGGATCTCCCGAAGATCTCATGGCGAACTAGACGACTTCAATCTTCATCAAGCTAACTGCCGCCTTCAACCGCGGTGACACCTTTGTCTTCGGCTCCTGGCTCTGCACCGCAGACGACGCTAGTTCCTTCCAACACCGCCTCACCATGACGCCCAACCCGAAGGCCGGGCTTGTGACACTTCCCAAAGTGATCACGGCACCCTCGCCGGAAAATTCGGTGAAATTTCGCTCTACAATCCACACGCCGAGTCTAGACCCGTCTCCAACTCGAACTCGACGTCCTCCTGGGTCATTGCATGCGACCGGCTACTGAGCCATCGTGTGAAGACACCCCACTCCATGAGCACTTCCCATATGGCCTCTGCAATGCTAGCAGGGCCCACGCTGAAGCTCTCGCTGCACGTCGGGTCGGCAAGGAGATCGTCTCCGACCACTCTTCGGACTCCAACCCCGACTCTGGCTACTATTCGGACTCCTCTTACGAGTTTGACTTTGGATTAGGACCTGTTGAGCCCGAATCTGAGGTCACCACGACCGAGGAACCACTGTCAGGCCCAGCCACCGGCTTGGTTATAACATCTACTCCTGTCGAAAGATTCGTCTACTGGCCCAACCGCAGGCCTGCAGACCTGACAGACGGCAACTCGCGTTGCGTCGCCTTCCTCGACTCGCTTCCCTTCCGGGAGGGAGCTGTCGGTGTTTTAGACCGGCAACCTACCAAGGGGAGTACCCGAGATAGATGAATGTGGCCTCACCGAGATCGGTAACTCTAAGGAACAGACACGTGGCACACAATTTAGACAGGTTCGGACCGCGAGGTACGTAATACCCTACGTCATGTATGCTGCGTAGCTCTGGATTGATGGGGTGTGTTTACAAGATGATGCGTATGAGAGAGGTAAGGGTCCCTGCCTCGCCTTATATAGCCCGGGAGGCAGGGTTACAAGTCGGTTTGGGGAGAGAGTACTAATCGTGTACGTCTAGGAGTTCTCTACATGGTACAGGACATGCATAGCTTCCTATCCGAGTACTTCTCCACCAAGGTCCTTGCGCTTCACGCCAACAGGTGCCGTGCAGCCCAAGTCGAGTAGTCCCAGGGGCCCACCGAGTAGTCGGTCCTAGTACCCACCGAGGTAGTGGGCCCAGGGAGGTCCATAGGACAAGCCCCCGAGTACTTTATAGTCGAGCAGGATAGTTTCGAGTAGTCTTCATGGCCTTGACGAGTAGTCCTCAAGCGTCCCTGAGTACTACAAGCCAAAAGTCCTCAAGAATACTTGAAGCATCCCGAGGCTGGAAGGTACTCCAGCTGATCTGTGAGTAGTCTTGAAGTCTTCTTGAGTAGTTCACAAGCGTCCTCGAGTTCTTCTCTTGAAGGTCTTCAATAGTACTCGCTCTGTTTTGAAGAAGAAACCATATGGAAAATGCGATTCATTTCGAATCGCATTCCATATGGAATGTAGCCCCCGAGCCTTAGGTCGAATCGTATATTCAAGCTGAGGGTGTAGGATCTAGGATACCGACTAGAGGGGGGTGAATAGGCGGTTTAAAAACTAAAACCACAACACTAGAGAAATTTAATTAGAACCACAAGGAGAAATAAATCTCTACCTACTCTATTCCTATGTTGGGGGTTTTGCGGCCTAGGGTGACAAGATAAACAACAACCTCTAGAAAAAGAATGCTCAAAGTAAAGTGCTTGAAAGGAAATTGAGGAAAGAGATAACCAAGCACAAGAGACGAATTTTATCCCGTGGTATCGATGACTTGCCGGTCACCCCTAATCCACGTTGAGGTGGATTCAATGTTCAACCGCTCCTCTATCAAGACACCACTTGATCTTGAGCCAGTTAGAACAAGAGAACCACTCCACACCTCGATTCCACTAGAGTTGCTCTTTACCGCTCCGGTGAGGTGAGCTCAATACCTCTCACAACAAGAAATCTGGAGCCACGCACAATCTTCTTGCGAGCTTCAACGGATTCTTCCACCACCAAGCCGTCTAGGAAGCGACAACTTCCAAGAGTAACAAATCAACCACTTGCTTGATGATTCCCTAGTGCCACAAAGATCAAAACCTTGATGCAATGCACTAGAAACTCTCAATCTCACAAAGAATACCACCACTAAGTCAAGTGAGAGAGAGAGAGGGGAGGGAGAGCTCTACAAGGGAGTATGAACCTTTCAAAGTGCCAAGAGAGACTCTCCAACCCCGGGCTTGGAGTATAAATACTCCCCCTTCCTGTTACTAGCCGTTAGACACAAAACGCGTGCCTCGCGGACTGTCCGCGATGCCCTCGCGGACGGTCCGCGTTTGAATTCCAACGGTAAAATCGCCAAGTCAACGGCTGAGGCGGTTGCGCGTTGGGCCGGGCGGACCGTCCGCGGGGCCACGCGGACCGTCCGCCGTGGCCACGCGGACCGTCCGCGGGGCCGGCCGCGACCGTCCGCCCTGGACCCCGAGCAGCACCTCGTTCTGTTACGAATAACGGACCGTCCGCCAGTCCTCGCGGACTGTCCGTCTTGCCCAGCGGACCGTCCGCCTGGACCCCGCGGACCGTCCGCCCGGAAGCGCATTTTCTTGAAAACTTTTGCCAAAAACTCAGGTGTTAAATAAAAAAATACCCACGTACCATCCGCCCGAAGGATCCGGACTGTCCGCCAGATACCTGAAAACTTGTTTTTCTTATGATTTTCAATGAAACCCTTTTACCAAGAGAAACCGCCACTTATCTAAATGTAATGCATGCAAATTTTGACCCAAGTGGCACTATGGAAAGTCAAGCCAATGAAATTGATCCCTCTTTATAGTACGACTATCTATTCTATTAACCCGGTCATTTAACATCCTCTAATCACCTTATGACCGGTAAAAATAAAAACCTATCTTTTACCTTTGCCTTGAGACCTTTCCAACACAAGTCATCCAAGACCTTCTCAAGTATACCACATGATCTCATCATTTTACCGGACTAACCTATTCTTATAACTCAAATAAAATTGTTAGTCCATAATGATTGTCATTAATTACCAAAACACGAATTAGGGGCCTAGATGCCTTCAATCTCCCCCTTCTTGGTAATTGATGACAACCATTTAAAGGAGTGATATAAGAAAGGTTTTGTGTTTTGGAATCACTTACTCTTCTCGAATAAATTCAATAAATAGATAGAGTGAATGTCTCCAAAACAAGAATATAGAGATAACTCCCCCTACATATGTGCATGTAATTTCCATTTGATTTTTACACATATGCATAAACATAATAATTTTGATGGAGTTTCCCTACAAAATAGAGATCAAGACAACAACCACATATATATATCCAAAGAGATTAAGGAAGGGTTAGCATCAAAAACTACTACGGGAACTAGAACAAGCCATAAGATAAACAAGGCAAGATCATAATTATAGAACATCACAAGATAGCCACAAGTTCTAGTTCTCAAACACATCACACAACAAAACGTAAGTCTCACAAAATTATTACAAGCCAAACGAAGTTCATGCAAGACCGAAATTAAATATGTAAATGCAATGCAAGAGAGTTCCAAATTCATGCAAGCAAAGTGAGCTCCCCCTAGAAATTAGAAATCACACACTCCTCCAAATCTCTCTCCCCCTTTGGCATCAAATACCAAAAGGGCCTAGTCATCCTAAGGCGGCGGCGGAGGAGGATAGAATGGTGGAGGGGGACAGAACTGTGGTGGTGGAGCTGGAGCCGGATAGTAATGATAAAAATGATCTCTGAAATCTCCAAAAGCTGTGTTCAAGGCATGGACATCGTGCTGAAGCTGTGTCTGCTGATCATGCAACTGCTGATACTGCTCGGAGGTGGACATCTGAGAGAATCTATCATTTAGGGCACTGAGGTCATTCTGAAGATCAGTCTGCATATCACCCAACCGCTGCATCATGGGATCATGCATAGTATTATAGACATGATGACCAAAGGTATCCAGACTAGTATCAATCTGATGCTGAAAATTCTGCTGCATAGTCTGAAAAGTATCAGTCATCTGCTGTCCATACGCCTCAAAGTGAGATTGAAACCCCGACTGCATTTGCTGAAACTGAGAGTTCATTGACTGTTGAATATTAGCAAAATATGAATCAAAATATCCAGCAGGAGGCTCCCACTGTGGCTGCATGGGAGGAACTGGAGGAGGAGGAGGCATAGCATAAGCACCCTCATCAACATTAACATTGCCCGTGTTGCCAATATTTGCATTTTCATCATCACACCATGAGCCTCTATATTTTCTGCAACATTGTGAGCCTCTACTTCCTGCCCATAGGGTGTCAATGGCTTGTTCAAAAAGGCTTTAGCATTGTAAAATGGACGATAAAGTTCATGCTTCACATCACATAACCCATTGAACCCCGTCTTGATCTTGATCAATGACATAATATAGGGAGCAAAATAAATACTATCTCGAACAAGACGTTTCTTGCAAATCATTTGATCAAGAATAAGCTTCACAACATTAAATCTAGTTCCATTCATAACATAATCAATCACATTCCAATAATGTTCCCGGACTTTATCCTTATTACCACTTTTAGGCATAAAAGTGTGCCTAACGATGTTGTTGATGGCAGCTGGATGGTGTCTAAGTCCTGTTGATAGGCAGTTCATTATGGTTGCATTAGGGGTGCCAGGCTCATAAAATACAGCTGTATCTTCAAGAATATCCTCGTTATAAACATCAATACCCTCGCTAAAATACCCATAGTTAAGATGATTAGCAGCTGCAAATTCTGCGAATGTGGCCTCATACTCACTTTTACCGGTCATCCATTTCATTTTCTTCCCTATGAAATCCATTTCATAAGTTGCATAGAATTGTCTAACTATTGTATCATTCCACGTCACATCTATCTTTGAAGAAATGGTTTTAACCCCAAATTCTCAAATTTTGTCGCCACCCCAGCAAGGACAGGTTTAGACTCAAGATAATCAAAATCAACCCTTTGATGAGAGAAAACTGTGCACTCCATCAAACTACCGAAAAATGCTTGTTCTTGCACAAGACTGTGGAAGAATAAATTGTGGGTGTCGTGGGGTTAATTATAAGCATTTTCATTTCGAGCAATAGCAGACTCTCTTTGTGTCCACTGCCTTCTAGGAGTTGTGTAATTAACCACATCAATGATTTCAACATTGTTACCTCCCCCTGGACTTATCTCATCTTCATCCATCATGAATGAGGCACTTGCCGCTTCATCGACCGGATCAAAGTCGCTGTCATTTGGATTGTCGGGTTCCTCTTCTTCCTCAGAGGTATCATCTTTTCTCCGCCTCTTCGATGTCCCAACATCCTTGCCCTTCTTCTTTGATGTGACCTTCTTGGTCACCTTTTTAGTGAGAGAAGCTATAGCCTTGCGAGCACTATCAAAAACCATATATTTCAATGAGTATTAACATTAGGAAGCAATTTCAATTGATCATGAAACCCCATTCGAGAAACCACTGGACATGGGAGCCGCTGCCGGGGCCGCGCAGACTGTCCGTGCAGAGGCGGCGGATGGTCCGCCCGGTCCGGGACGGCTGGCGCCCATGAACAGTGGTGCCGATTCTTTACAACCTCATAACTTGATCAAAAACCAAAATTTCTTTACCAAAATTTTTCTACAACATCACATTGATATCCCAAACACATTCACCAAGCCAAAAACTTGAAATCATGGACGAATTTTAGATCACACCTCCAAACCCTAACCACCTCCTTGCTCAAAATCCAAGAGATAGACAGAGAGATTCGAAAAAAATACCCGGATGACATGTGGAGAACCTCGCGGAGAGTCCGGGGATGAGCTCGGACGGTCCGGGGAGTGCCCTAATCAAAATCCCTAAGAGGGAGCTCTTTTCTTTGAGAGAGGGCAAGAAGAAAGGAGAAGGGGGCGAACTGCATCGGTGGAGGAAAGAAAGAAGGGGCTGAATCGATTTCATCCCGCGGCCTGGGACCCACCCGCGCGCAATACGGGCGGACAGTCCGCGACACCCACGCGGACGGTCCGCGAGGTGCGCGGACGGTCCGGCACTAGGCGCGGACGGTCCGTTATTGCTTCCAGAACGACCAGAGACGCACCTCCTTCCCACGAGCCTCGCGGACGGTCCCGCGCCGCACGGCGGACGGTCCGCCAGGAGCAGCCGGACGGTCCGCCCTGTTGATGCGGACGGTCCGACCTCCTTTTTGATTTCAGCATGAAATAACTTGAGATAAAGATTTTCAAGGATGTCTTTTGGGATCATTGCTCGAGATTAATGAAGGAAAGAATATGGAATAATGCAATGTACCAAGAAGTGCTAGAAAAATATGCAAAAGTATATGGAAAAACATATGGATAAACAAAAGATAAAAGATAAGAGATAAGATAGAAATAAAATAAGAGAGATAGACAAAAGCATATGGATAAACACATGTGCTAGTTCTCAAGCCACATTTGAGATGTCAATCACATTTAACTCATTTCTCAATTTGCAAAGCCGAGACTCATCCAAAGGCTTGGTAAAAATATCTGCCAATTGATCATCCGTGCTTACTCCATCAATCTTGATATCTCCTTTACTCACATGATCTCTAAGAAAATGGTGCCGGATGTCAATGTGCTTGGTTCTAGAGTGTTGAACCGGATTATTTGCAATCTTGATAGCACTTTCATTGTCACATAAGAGAGGAATTTCCTTGAATTTCACACCATAATCAAGAAGTGTTTGCTTCATCCATAGAAATTGAGCACAACAACTTCCCGCCGAGATATATTCCGCTTCGGCGGTTGAAAGAGCCACTGAATTTTGCATCTTAGATGACTAAGAAACAAGTGACCGTCCAAGCAATTGGCAACCTCCGGAAGTGCTCTTCCTATCAACCTTGCAACCGGCATAATCCGAGTCCGAAAACCCTACTAATTCAAATTGAGCACCCTTTGGATACCAAAGACCAATGTTAGAAGAATACTTCAAATATCTCAAGATACGTTTTACGGCGGTCAAATGACATTCTTTAGGAGCGGCTTGAAATCTAGCACACATGCACACACTAAACATGATATCGGGCCTAAATGCGGTAAGATAAAGCAAACTACCAATCATAGACCTATAAAGCTTAAGATCAACCGGTTTACCTCCCTCATCAAGATCAAGATGTCCATTAGTAGCCATAGGAGTTTTGATGGGTTTTGCATCTTCCATGCCAAATTTCTTTAAGATGTCCCTCACATATTTAGATTGGCAAACAAAAGTGCCTTCCTTCAATTGTTTGATTTGAAGACCAAGGAAGAAACTCAATTCACTAATCATAGACATTTCAAATTCCCTAGACATCATTTCTCCAAATTCTTTACAAAAATCTTCATTTGTTGAGCCAAAGATGATATCATCAACATAAATTTGACAAATAAAGATGTCATTTCCAATTTTCTTGGTGAACAATGTAGTATCAACCTTTCCAATTTTAAAGCCATTTGAAAGAAGAAAGTCCCGAAGCCTTTCATACCAAGCACGAGGGGCTTGTTTCAACCCATATAATGCCTTAGAGAGCTTGTACACATGATTAGGCTTTGTGGGATCTTCAAAACCGGGAGGTTGCTCAACATATACTAGTTCACTAATTTTCCCATTCAAGAAAGCACTTTTGACATCCATTTGATATAACTTGATGTTGCGAGAACAAGCATAAGCAAGCAAGATTCTTATGGCCTCAAGTCTAGCTACGGAGCAAAAGTTTCATCAAAATCCAATCCCTCTACTTGAGTGTAACCTTGAGCAACTAATCTTGACTTGTTCTTCACAATAATACCATCTTCATTTTCTTTGTTACGGAAGACCCATTTAGTACCAATAACATTATGATTCTTGGGTCTTTACACCAACTCCCAAACTTCATTTCTAGTGAAATTATTTAATTATTCTTGCATGGAGATAACCCAATCCGGATCATTAAGTGCTTCATCTACACGTTTAGGCTCATGGAAAGAGACAAAATAATAATGTTGACAAAAGGAAGCAACACGAGATCGAGTTTGAACACCCTTACTAATGTCACCCATGATTTGATCAATGGGGTGATCTTTGGTGACTTGATGATGAATTCTTGGTTGATCAATTGGTTCTTGAGTTGATGGAGAAGGTGTGGTCATATGGGCCATTTGATCATCTTCTTGAGGTGAGTCATTGTTACTTGAGTTACCATTTTGTTGACCATGATCATTTGTTGTGGAAGTGGATGGGTTAGCATCAATAGATACCGATGGATCTTCGTCATCATCTTCTTCTCTAGGCATGATATCCCCAATTGCCATAGTCTTCATTGCTTTGCTTAATTCTTCACCTCTCACATCATCTAAATTCTCCTTTTCATCTTGAGAGCCCAAAGTTTCATCAAATTGCACATCATATGCCTCCTCAACAAATCCTTTAGACTTGTTGTATACTCTATAGGCTTTGGAATTTGAAGAATATCCAAGAAGAAATCCCTCATCACACTTGCTTTGAAATTTAGACAACCGAGATCCTTTCCTCAAGATATAGCACTTGCAACCAAAAACCCGGAAATATGAAATATTTGGCTTTCTTCCATTTAGAAGTTCATAAGGTGTTTTGTTGAAGAATCTATGACAATATAGCCTATTAGAGGCATGGCAAGCGGTGTTGATAGCTTCGGCCCAAAAAGAATCCGAAACTTTGTACTCATCTAGCATTGATCTTGCCATCTCAATCAAGGTTCTATTCTTCCTCTCAACAACACCATTTTGTTCCGGTGTATATGTAGTTGAAAACTCATGCTTGATTCCTTTCTCATCACAAAACTCTTCAACATTGGTGTTCTTGAACTCACTACCATTGTCACTTCTAACTTTCTTCAATTTTAGCTCAAATTCATTTTCGGCTCTTCTCACAAATGACTTGAAAATATCACATGTAATAGCCTTGTCATGAAGAAAGAATACCCAAGTGTATATTGAATAATCATCCACAATTACAAGACAATAGGTATTGCCACCAATGCTTCTATAGGTAGTAGGACCAAATAAATCCATATGTAGTAATTCCAATGGTCTTGTGGTTGACATAGTACTCTTGTTAGGATGTGAGTTGGCAACTTGCTTTCCGGCTTGACAAGCACTACATAATTTATCTTTCTCAAATTTTACAT
This sequence comes from Cenchrus americanus, assembly GCA_947561735.1. Taxonomy (NCBI): domain Eukaryota; kingdom Viridiplantae; phylum Streptophyta; class Magnoliopsida; order Poales; family Poaceae; genus Cenchrus; species Cenchrus americanus. Next base: position 249,902,707 of record OX387239.1, on the reverse strand, counting down.
CTTTCAAGCCAAGAACTAAGTCATGTTTCACCAATCGGTTGAGTTGTTTCATACCAACATGACCAAGTCTTCTATGCCATAACCAACCCATAGAGGCCTTTGAGAATAAGCAAGTAGTCAAATTTGCCTTTTTCGATGAGAAATCCACTAGATATAAGCTCTCATGACGAAAGCCCTTAAAAATAGAATCTTTCCCATCAAGTGATGTAACCTCAAAATCATTGCTAGTGAAAGTACATTTATAGACATTGTCACAAAGTTGAGCAATAGATAGCAAATTGAAATTTAGAGAATCAACTAGTAAGACATTAGAGAGATTATAGTCTTTAGAGATAGGTATTTCACCAATGCCTTTTACACCTCCCTTGCTATCATCTCCAAAAGTGATGTTATCAAAATCGGAAATGTCTTCATCAAGATGAGAGAATATTTTTCTTTCGCCGGTCATGTGGTTTGTACAACCACTATCAATTACCCAATGTATTCCTCCGGCTTTATAGTTCACCTACAAAAGAAATTACTTTGTTTTAGGTACCCAAATTTTCTTGGGTCCTTCAATGTTAGTGACCAAAATTTTAGGCACCCAAATAGATTTATTTTTACTACTACCGAGAGAACGACCAACATATTTAGCACAAACAACTTCCTTAGAATCTTTCTTAAGAATATATGAAGAATCCAAGGATATGGTCTTCTTGCTCTTGCATTGGTGATCTACATCAACCCTTGTCTTGCACTTATGGCACATCTTAATCTTTTCTTCTTCCTCAAAGGAAACATTTGAATTCACAAAGATACTTTTCTTAGGAATGAAAGCCTCTTTTCCTTTCTTGGGCAAGTAACCAAGTGCATCTTTATTTAAGGTGAATTTTTGATTTGTCCAAATATGATTAAACCGAACATGACTCCCAAAATACCGTGCAAGATCATTAGATAAGCACTCAATCTCCTTCTTCAAAGATTCATTTTCCAATAATAGAGAGTCATAAGACATATCCTCACTAATGCAAGAGCTAGTGCTTGTGCTACAAGATGGGTTAGATGAACAAAGAGGAGCATTCAATATATTACATTCAACACCCATACTCATTTTTCCTTTGACTTCTTGTGCAAGGAGAGAGTTGTAAGCTTCCTTAAGCTTCTCATGTTCATCTTTTAGAGTTTCCCAAGAAATGTTAAGTGTTTCATGGGAAGTCTTTAGATTTTCATGAGTAGTCTTTAGCTCCTCAAAAGAATTTTGAAGTGAAATATTTTTCAACTCCAAATCCTTCAACTTTGATCTCTCCAAACGCAATTTGTCATCAGACTTAATAATCATGGCGACAAGATCATCATAAGATGAAGCATTATCATCATTATCACTATCACAATCATCATCATCATCGTCGATTATTATCTTAGATTCACCTTTTGCCATGAGACAATATGGCTTGGAGAAGAGAGAAGGCGCTTCCTTGATAGCAACCCCGGCAAGTCCTCTTGAAGGCTTGTCATCATCTTCTTCATCGGAGCTTGCATCGGGATCCTACTCAACAAAACATGCTTGACCATTCTTCTCCTTCTTGTAATATTTCTTCCTATTAGGTACAATCTTCTTGTCTTTCTTCTTGCCATATTTGTCTTCTTTCTTGTTTGGACAATTAATTGAGATATGTCCAATTTCACCACAATTAAAACAATCTTTTCCTTCAAAAGGATTCTTCTTTGAAGATTGCCCCATCTTGCCAAACTTCTTCTTCTTCATGATTCTTCTAAGTCCCTTTACAATAAGAGCCATTTCTTCATCGGAGTCAATATCTTGGTTCTCATCATCATTTTCCTCTTGAGTAGCCTTGGCCTTGAGAGCAATATTTTTCTTCTCTTCATTAATTGATTGGCCTTGAACTTCCTTTTGTGATTGCTTGAATAGATCATGAGTTTGCACTTCACCAAGCACCTCCGTAGGAGTCATCTTACTCAAATCACTCCTCACAAGCAAGGTCACAATTGTCTCATATTTTGCCGGAAGGCACCTAAGGAACTTGTGAGAGAAATCTTTGTTTGATACATCAAAATCAAGACACTTGAGTTCATTCACTATATCATTCAACCGGTTGAACATGGTTGAAACATCTTCATCCTTCTTCATGGTGAACTCATTGAACTTTCCCTTATACACATAAAGTTTTGCCTCCTTAACCGTAGAGGTTCCCTCGTAAATTTCCATAAGCTTCTCCCATATCTCATTTGCCTTCTCAAGTCCCTTCACTCTATTGAATCCACTAAGAGCAAGAGCATTGTAAAGTACACTCAAAGCTCTATCATTGAGTTTTTCATTTTTATCATCTTGATCCGTCTTATTCTTAGAATCCAAAATGACATATCCTTCCATTACAATCTTCCATAATTCTCTTCCCAAGGCCTTAAAGTGAACCTCCATTCTTTTCTTCCAATAGTCATAATTGTTCCCATCAAAGACCGGTGGCTTCCCAACATGAAACTTATCTTCCTCACCCATTTATCCTACTCCGAGATGGTTAAATCTCTCAAACAAGGAGTCCTCGGCTCTGATACCACTTGTAGGATCTAGGATACCGACTAGAGGGGGGGGGTGAATAGGCGGTTTAAAAACTAAAACCACAACACTAGAGAAATTTAATTAGAACCACAAGGAGAAATAAGTCTCTACCTACTCTATTCCTATGTTGGGGGTTTTGCGGCCTAGGGTGGCAAGATAAACAACAACCTCTAGAAAAAGAATGCTCAAAGTAAAGTGCTTGAAAGGAAATTGAGGAAAGAGATAACCAAGCACAAGAGACGAATTTTATCCCGTGGTATCGATGACTTGCCGGTCACCCCTAATCCACGTTGAGGTGGATTCAATGTTCAACCGGTCCTCTATCAAGACACCACTTGATCTTGAGCCAGTTAGAACAAGAGAACCATTCCACACCTCGATTCCACTAGAGTTGCTCTTTACCGCTCCAGTGAGGTGAGCTCGATACCTCTCACAACAAGAAATCCGGAGCCACACACAATCTTCTTGCGAGCTTCAACAGATTCTTCCACCACCAAGCCGTCTAGGAAGCGGCAACTTCCAAGAGTAACAAATCAACCACTTGCTTGATGATTCCCTAGTGCCACAAAGATCAAAACCTTGATGCAATGCACTAGAAACTCTCAATCTCACAAAGAATACCACCACTAAGTCAAGTGAGAGAGAGAGGGGAGGGAGAGCTCTACAAGGGAGTATGAACCTTTCAAAGTGCCAAGAGAGACTCTCCAACCCCGGGCTTGGAGTATAAATACTCCCCCTTCCCGTTACTAGCCGTTAGACACAAAACACGTGCCTCGCGGACTGTCCGCGATGCCCTCGCGGACGGTCCGCGTTTGAATTCCAACGGTAAAATCGCAAAGTCAACGGCTGAGGTGGCTGCGCGTTGGGCGGGCGGACCGTCCGCCAGGGCCACGCGAGCCGTCCGCCCGGGGCCACACGGACGTCCGCGGGCCGGCCGCGGACCGTCCACCCCCGGACCCCGAGCAAGCACCTCGTTCTATTACGAATAACGGACCGCCCGCCAGTCCTCGAGGACTGTCCGTCTTGCCCCGCGGACCGTCCGCCTGGACCCCGCGGACCGTCCTCCCGGAAGCGCATTTTCTTGAAAACTTTTGCCAAAAACTCAGGTATTAAATAAAAAAATTAACAACCCATGGACCGTCCGCCCGAAGGACCCGGACTGTCCGCCAGATACCTGAAAACTTGTTTTTCTTATGATTTTCAATGAAACCCTTTTACCAAGAGAAACCGCCACTCATCTAAATGCAATGCATGCAAATTTTGTTCCAAGTGGCACTATGGAAAGTCAAGCCAATGAAATTGATCCCTCTTGATAGTACGGCTATCTATCCTATTAACCCAGTCATTTAACATCCTCTAATCACCTTATGATCGGTAAAAATAAAAACCTATCTTTTACCTTTGCCTTGAGACCTTTCCAACACAAGTCATCCAAGACCTTCTCAAGTATACCACATGATCTCATCATTTTACCGGACTAACCTATTCTTATAACTCAAATAAAATTGTTAGTCCATAATGATTGTCATTAATTACCAAAACACGAATTAGGGGCCTAGATGCCTTCAGAGGGTCAATCTGAAGTTCTACCAAGATTATCCCGTAAAATCCGAAGAAAAAACCGAAGGACACGTGGCACGGAGCCCCCGAGCCTTGAGTTGAGTACTTCCTCTCGAATTGAAGGGTCATCTTGATTGTAGAATGTGTCTTGAGTTGCTCTTGAGTCTTGTCATCACCCAGGAAATCTAGTAGATGTAGCCGAGCTCCCGAGATGGAGCGCGTCGAGTACTGGAAGCTGAAGAGTCAGGTAGCCGCTGCTGAGTCAGCCGCCGATACTTATCCATCCGGCCATTGCGGTGCCGCTTGTTAGGTTATAAATAGACGCCGAAACCCTTAGGGTTTTCCATTCCCGCAGTAGCTGCCGCGCAAATAGATCTGTTTAAGTTTCCTTCCACTGTTGCTTCAGCCGCCGCGCCGTAGGTTGCAAGTCAACGCACGCCACCGCTGCTCGCCACCAGCGTAGCCCCCGAGCGGATGCGAGTGAAGACCCCGTGCACTTGGAGGATGAAGCCGTCTCCGTCCAAGGGCTCGAAGGCTGGTGCCGGGAAGAAGAGATCCCGCAGCGAGGCAGAGGGATCTGCCCAAGTATCGTCGCCGTCGACATCTCCCCCATGCCCCAATCTGAACAAGGAGTGGAAGAAGTCCAAGATGAAGACCGAAGATCTGCTGGCGTTGGTGAACATTGGGTTCCTTCGGGAGAAGGAGATGGATATGTGGTGCGCCGCCGCGGGCGACCCGTACCCCATGGAGAAGAACCCCAACGAGGTCCCCATGTTCGCCAGGTTCGTGGAGCGTGGATTAACACTCCCGGCGAGCGATTTCTTCAAGGGCCTCCTCAAGTACTACGATATCAAGTACTTGAACTTGAATCCTAATGGAATCTTTCACGTCTCCGTCTTTGTACACTTTCGTGAAGCATTTGTGGGGATCAAGCCCCACTGGATCTTGTTCCAGAAGTTCTTTCGAGTGAAGCCGCAGCCCAGCGCCAACGACCCACGAGTAGTCGGAGGGGCTGGCATCCAGATGCGAGAAGATGCGGCCGACCAGTACTTGGCGTACAAGCTTATTGACTCAAACCAAGACTGGAAAGCCAAGTGGTTCTATATCACCAACCACCACCCGGAGCTGCTGAAGCCAAGCGGGAAGCAGTCGAAGCATCGGGCATGGTGGAACACAGAGCCGACGATGCAAGAGGGTATTTAACTACCCAAGTTGATGCTGAAGATCAAGGCCTTGAGAGAGGCCGGGCTGAGGGCCGAGCATGTGGCCTTCAGCTTCATGAAGAGGAGAGTACAACCACTGATGGCTCGAGACACTCTCGGGTACCAGTACACGGGCGATGAAGACACATCGAGGATGCCCGGCAACGAAGTCGATGATGAGGACATCGTCGAGAGGCTGGGCAGGATATTCAAGGTTATGCCACCGTACACTCCTTGCCCAGTCCCCGAGTACTCCGCGGCTCGACCGCCGAATCAGGTACGTGGTTGAAACCACTGCTCTTGAGTACTTATTGGTCTGGAGTAGTTGCGCTCACCCATGTTGTTTGCTGCAGGATGACATCGCAAAGTTTGTCTCCGATCCAACTCCCCCTCCTCAACTTGTTGATATTCCAGAGGAGGGCAAGAGCAAAGCGAAGGAACATCGTGAAGTCGGCGAAGGTGACGACACTGTCACCATAGAAGACACCTCCGACGAGGAGGATGGGGAAACACTCCAGGAGCGATTTTAATTACGGTCCAGGTTCAGCCGACCTGGATTACCCAATATCCCCCTTATTGAAGATCCGCCAGCTAGCCTGGAGGCTGATCTCCCTGCGCCGCCGAGAAGGCCATGCAATGTGGCACGAAAGCGTGTTGCCAAGAAGCTGAAAGTGATAGAGACCACTTCCCAAGAGGTGAGTTCCTCGAGTGAGTAGTCGAATTCTTGTTTTGAAGTATTGCGTGCTGACAATTGAATCACAGGAGATTCCATCGTCCGACCCCGTGGATCAGGGGGAGAAGACGACTGGGACACGGTGGGCGGAGCAACTGAGAGGAGCCTCAGTCCAGCCCCACCATTGAAGAAGTCGTGCTGGAGTCGGCACAACAGGCGACTAGTACCAGCGAGCCACCGGTGCTGTCAAAAGAGAGGAGGCCAGAACCCTCCGCGACTACTGGAGCCATGGAGCCAGTAGTCGCCCATGTTGAAGAGGAGGCGCTCACGGAAACCGGGCTTGTCGATATCACCAGCATACTTGGCGCTCCGACCGTGATTGTAGTCCAGTCTAACTTGTAAGTGAAGTCTATCCCCGAGTAGTACATGTAGTTTGGTAGTCTTGCTTGGCTGATCACCAAATTTGTACTATGCAGGAAATCCACCGATCTGTCTTGGGAAGGAGAAGAGCCAGACGCGGCAGCTACTGGAGAAGACCCATCAGCCGCTGCAGAGGAATCCACTCCCCTTCCCTAGGCTGAGACCGTGGCGCCGGGTGCAGAGGCTACTCCGCAGGAAGCTATCGTAGTGGAAGGTATGTACACCTCGACGACGCCGTTTGCCTCAGGTAGTAGTCGTAGCCCCCGGATACTAACGTCGTGTACGTTGTAATGACAGAGGCGCAAGTCGAGGGATCTGTGATCCCTGAAACCGTTCCAGTCGAGGGCAACGTGCCAGAAACCACTGTGCTGGAGGGAGCGACTACCGAACCAGAGGTTCCAGTAGCCCCCTGAGCCCACGGAAGAGGTGCACGATGACGCGCTCCCAGAGGCGAGCATGGATGTTGTCGTGAGGTCGCTAGAGATCCAAGACGCGGAGCCGATACATTCGGCGCCGATGTCAGAGGCTGCGTCGACTAGTCGTGGCGGGCTGGAGCTTCTGTCAGATGACCTCATCGAACCGGCGATGGTGGCCCGGAACTTGGAGACGATGCGCCGGGCCGAGCAGTGGATGAAGGTACGTGACAGTACCTTTGAGTAGTTGAATTCCGCAAGAATTGAGTACCCAAGTAATAGTTGTTGCCTTGTGCAGGATGTCGTGGAGAGATCCCGACAGAAATCTGATATTCTCCAGGGATATGGCGATACAGTGCTTCGGGCAGAGGCACTAGAGAAAGAACTCAACAAGGCCAGGAAGCACGCCGCCATGATGCAGTCCAAACTTGATGGAGCCTTCGCCCAGTACCACAATGAATTTCAAGAGATGCAGGCGAAGAGCGATGACTTGATTCGCAAGAACAAGTCGTTGTGCCAGAAGAATAAAGGTATGCCACCGTAAGCCTGTCGAGTACTTATTGCAGGTAACTTATAGTAATCTGACATGTCTTGTTGGAGCTATTGCAGATCTTGAGGCCCGTGTAGATCAACTGAAGGCATCGGAGACCGATTTGAAGAACATCATCTACCGAGAGAAAGATGCCCGAGAGGTACTTGAGTATGAATATAAGCAGATGTCTTATGAGTGCGTCAAGCACATGGAGCTCCAAGAAGCCTCGGACCGTGACCTTGTCAACTGCTATAAATCTCTGCAGAAGCTCAACGAAGACTGCGAGAAGCTGCGGGGCCAACTCAAGGAGCTTGAAGAAACCACGCTTCCCATTGAGAGGCTGTTGATGCCTTACCCAGACGAGCCGAAGATAGCTCCGTTGGTTGACCGGCTGAAGGAAGCCCCCGGGCGTCTGGCAACTTATGTAAAGCATCTGGTGAAGTCCATCCCCAACCAGGTCTTGGCATACATGAAGTCATACTTCCCCAACACCCAAGGCTCCAGTTGATGTAGTCGCAAGAGGACTAGCCGCCAATTGCACAGACGATCAGTACAAGGAGCTTCTGGAACAGATGGCGCCAATTGCGGAACAAGTCGCGGAGAAGCTGAACCTCCAGTAGTTGTCCTGTAAAGGTAGCATTTGTAATACAAATAGAGTTGTAGATAACTTGCTTTAAATTTGAATGAAAAATCTTCCATGAAATGAGTACTCGTTGTCGCAGTGTGTATGTGCGGAGTGCCCATCCACGGAGGTGATTGCGAGTAGTAGTACTCGATAGTAGATCCAATGAAGGAAATCACAGTAAATGAGTTGACTGAGAATCAAACTTTATTACTGAAAATACACGTGGATGGCCAGGGCCGTTTTACAAGTGTAGTCGCTAGGATCCAAAGGCCGCCTACGGCTAAAGTAGTGCTAGGACACATGGCCGCTTACAACTATAGATCCGTTAGTAGCCGTGTAGGCTATATCTAAAAGTACATGGTCTCTTTGTAGACCGCTGCTAGAGTCCTTGATGCTCTGAACAACTCGAGATCCGTTAGTAGCTGTTGATGCTGGATCTTAGAGTAGAGTAGTCCAGAGAGTAGTGCTTGGACCCGGAGGCCGCTTACAGCGAAGAGTCCAGTAGTAGTCGTATAGACTTGGACTCCCGGAGAGTAGTCGAGAGACTACACGTAGAATCGACAGAGCTGGTCGATGTTCCACGAGTTGCTGACGTTGTCACCTTCAAGTGTTTGGAGGCGATACGAGCCTGGTCCGGTCACCTTTGCAATCGAGAAGGAACCCTCCCATGGCGAGCTGAGCTTGTGTAGTCCTTCCGTGTTCTGGATGCACCGGAGGACTATGTCACCAACTTTGAAGAAGCGTTCCTTGACGTTGCGATCATGATAGCGTCGGATACCCTCAAGGTACCTTACTGACTGGACGAGGGCGGCGCAGCGAGCTTCTTCGAGCCCATAGATATCAACTCATCTGCTGTTTTCAGAGATGCCTTCGTCGTACTGTTCCACTGCCGGCGAATGCCACATGACGTCGGCAGGTAGAATAGCCTCGGAGTCGTAGACTAGGAAGTATGGTGACTGCCCTGTTGGCTTGGTAGGTTGAGTACGAAGCCCCCAGAGTGCATTGGGTAGTTCCTTGATCCACTTGCCCCCTTTTGTATTAGCAGCGTCGTGTAGTCGCTTCATGAGGGCATCGAGTACCATCCCGTTGGCACGCTCGACTTGTCCGTTGGCCCGTGGATGAGCGACTGAGACATATCGGACATCGATCACGCTATTCTCGCAGTACTCCCAGAACTGGTGGTTGTTGAAGTTGGACCCCAGGTCTGTGATGATGCGATGGGGTAGTCCGTAGCGGTGTACGAGTTCATCCAAGAAGTCGAGTACCTTGTCTGCCTTTGGGCAGGTGACCGGCTTGACTTCGATCCACTTGGTGAACTTGTCGATAGCCACCAAGACTCTGTTGAATCCTCCTGGTGCAGTCGGGAAAGGCCCAATCATGTCGAAAGGCCAAGTTGGTGGTATAGTGTTGACGGTGAAAATCCATCAACCTAGCCATGAGTTTACCTTCAGTGTTGGCATGAGTTTTATACCTTATCCATTGGTACTAACCCCCGTGGTATAACAAGTTCACGTGTGCATGTCGGTTTTGGAGTTTAATGTTTATACAGGGTTTTAGTGTTGAATGCAAGACTTTCGGGATAAGTTCATCAAGCACCTCATGACAAGACCTTGAAGCCCCGTACAAGTCATGCAACGAAGCAAACTTAACTCCAAGAAGCCGGGGACTTGATCCGAGAAGACGACGATTCCGAGGACACGACCGGAAAAGTGCTCGAATCTTGCAAGACAAGGAGTTGAGTCCAATTCGGAGAGAAACGACGACATGGACCTACATGCGAAGGGGGAAACATCCAAGAAGCAAAGGAACCGACGTAGAGCAAAGGAGCCCTCGGCCGGGCTTGGATGGGCCCGGGCCGGCCGGCCCGGTCCGGTCGGCCCGGTGCCCATCCGGGGCCCATTTGCCCCCTCCTTTGCCCTAGCCGCCAATCGGGCTATTTATAGCCCCCTGACCGAGAGCCACGGGGAGAAGAATTCATCATCGACCGCCGAGGAGCAGAGAAGAGAGGGACACCATCTCGGAGAGGAGAGGGTCGAGCTAGTTGACTAGGGTTCCCCTAGCCGACGTGGGAACCTTGCACGGAAGACCACGTCGGAGTTCCCGGAGCTAGAAGCAAGATAAAGGAAGGATCCCGGTGGTGATCTTATGTATGTATCATTGTTATAGTTGAATTATCAAGTTGAATCTTTTCCTAGCGATCAAGTGTTTCCTCGAAGATTTCGTTTTTCGATCGGCTTTGCTTATTCCAATTCTATTCTCGAGATAGATTACATAGGGTGTTCTTGTAGCCGCGGTGGCTAGAGGTGCACGCCGGATCTTCCGAAAGAATCTCGACTTGTCTTTTGACTCGCCCTAAGCTCCCCGCATGAATAGGGATACATTGTGACGAACGGGGGTTCCGAAAGGCGAATGTTTTCGCATTTGGATGGGAAACCACGATTTAAAGAGGCTTCTATTAAGATTCAATTTGCTACTTCTTCTCTTGCTTGGAACTTCAACAAAAGGCTTACCCCGATCCCTCTAGATCGGTTTATCTACCCAATCTTACTTTGTTTTCTCCGGTCTTTAGTAGATTAGATTCGTTTCGTGTCTTTTACATAGATGCATTAGGGTTTCTTTTATCGAAGATTGGAGTTACTTGGCTTTATTAGATTAAGTTTTGCGTCACACATTTGTTCCACGGATTCGATACCTTGGGTTCACCACTCGAGGGAAGAAGGGTCCCTTGACTACGATGGGAGACTTGTACGCTTGCAAGTCACAAACGAACTTTGATACAATTATTAACCGTCAACATATAGTGACTAGCTTGTAGGCCGGGACGTGTTGTTGCTTGGGAAAGTAATGGCACCCTTGGCACCTTCTGACGAGTTCGTCAGCATCGCCTAGGATTGTGGGCCAATAGAAAGCTCGCCGGAAAGCCTTGCTGACCAGCGTACGAGAGGACGCGTGGTTTCCGCAGACGCCTTTGTGGATCTCCTCCAAGATGTTCTTGCCTTCTTCTCTGGGAACGCACTTCATGAGTACTCCATAAGTGGTGCCCCGCTTGTAGAGCTTGTCGCCGACTAGTACGTAGGACTTGGCCCGGCGAATGATTTGCTCGGCCGGGTTCTTGTCGGTGGGAACCTTCGCTCACGGATGTAGTCGATGAAGGGTTGTCGCCAGTCCACGTCTATCATCATGACCTCCCGACCACCGGAGAAGGCGCCGCCGGTCGGTGGTCATGGGCGCCGGCTCCGGATGGATGGCGCGTGAAGCTCGTGGACGAAGACTCCCGCTGGTACTTGTGCACGAGTAGAACCAAGCTTTGACAGGGCGTCCGCTGCAATGTTGTTGTCGCAGACGATGTGATGGAACTTGAGACCATAGACTTTGTTCTGGAGCTTGCAGACTTCTAGGCGATGGCGTCCATGTTCTCTCGTTGATGGTGAAAATCCGTCAACCTAGCCATGAGTTTACCTTCGGTGTTGACATGAGTTTTATACTTTATCCATTGGTACTAACCCCCTTGGTATAACAAGTTCATTCGTGCATGTCGACTTTGGAGTTTAGTGTTTATGCGGGGTTTTGATGTAAAAAGCAAGACTTCGGGATAAGTTCATCAAGCACCTTGTGACAAGACCTTGAAGCCCCGTACAAGTCATGCAATAAAGCAAACTCAACTCCAAGAAGCCCGTGGGACCAAACCCGAGAAGATGACAAACTCGAGGACCTATCCAGAAAAGTGCCGAATCTTGCGGGACAAGGAGCTACGTCCAACTCGAAGAGGAACTGACGACAAGGGCCCACATGCAGAAGGGGAAGGAACTAGAAGACTCGGGAACCGACGTCACGCGAAGGAGGCAGGGAACTGGGCCTGGATGGGCCCGAGCCCCGTCGGCCCGGCCGGCCGCCCCGGCCCTAGTCCGGGGCCCATTTGCCTCCCCCTTTGACCTAGCCGCCAATCGGGCTATTTATAGCCCCGGGGTCAAGAGCCACACATCGATCAATTCGTCATCGGCCGCCGAGGAGCAGAGAAGAGAGGGACACCGTCCCGGAGAGGAGAGGGTCGAGCTAGTTGACTAGGGTTTCCCTAGCCGACATGGGAACCTTGCAAGGAAGACCACGTCAGAGTTCCCGGAGCTAGAAGCAAGATCAAGGTAGGATCCCGGTGGTGATCTTGATCATATATCATTGTACTAGTTGATGTATCAAGTTGAATCCGATTTCTAGCGATCAAGTGTTTCTCCGAAGTCTTCGTTTTTCAATCGGCTTTGCTTATTCTAGATATATTCTTGAGATAGATCACATAGGGTGTTCTTGTAGCCGCGGTGGCTAGAGGTGCACGCCTGACATTCCGAAAGAACTCGACTTGTCCTCGGACTCGCCCTAGACTACCCGCATGAATAGGAGTACGTTGTGACAGAACGGGGGCTCTGAAAGGCGGGCGTTTTCGGAGTCAGACGGGAAACCACGGTTTAAAGAGGCTTCTAATGAGATTCCATTTGCTACTTCTTCTTTCGCTTGGAACTTCAACAGGCTCAACCCGATCTCTCTAGATCGGTTTATCTACCCCCTCTATGTTTGTTACCTCCGGTCTTTAGTAGATTAGATTCGTTCTTATGTTTATTCTTGTGTTAGATTGCATTAGGGTTTTATCTATCGAAGATTGAAGTTACTTGGCATTACTAGATTGCCACTTTTGGTCAATACCCTACGGAGACTATCTCGGAGGCATTCGAGTGCTTCAATGAGTACACTCGGGCGGTTCTACATCACAAGTTCCCGAAGGAAGACCTCGTGCAAAAGTTCTATCAAGGACTCACCATGGCGTCAAGGACGATCATTGATGCATCGGCGGGAGGATCCATCATCGAACTTACACCGACGGAAGCTTTCACTCTATTCAAGAAGGTCACGGATAATGACACATGGGCGTCGTCTGGGCGCCTACATCTGGTTCAACCCACGAGGAACGTCAAAGGAGTCTTGCAAGTGGAGAAGGAGAACATACTTGAAGGCAAGATCGACTCGCTCATGAGGAGGTTGGAGAAGATGGAGATGGAAAAGAAAGAGGCTCAAGACTTGAAGGCCGCCGAAGCAAGGTCCACATGCGAAGAATGTGGAGAGTATGGCCATGTCCACAAAGATTGTCCGGAGGAAGCCAAAGTGCTCGACTACATGAGGAAGGGAGAATTGCCGAACTTCCGCTACGGGCAAGGTAGGCCTCAATTTAATGCAATCTCTGAAGGATTGAAACGGCGAACCAGAGAGGGGGGGAGTGAATGGGAGCCGATAAAAATTCTTCTCCAGGAACTCGACTTAAGACCCAAAGTCACTTCCAAAGACCTCTACACAAACTTGCCAAGATCACGTAGTCACAACGGACCTACTGACCCTAGGAACAAGTTAGAGCAAGCTTAGAAACAAAGCGGAAGCACAATCGAACAAGCCTAGGCAAACCGGAGTCTTCGGGGTTTCCGGAGAAAAGGTCCGGAGAAATGTCCGGAGAAAAAGTCCGGATACTCCACACTTTTTCCCGGAGTCTCCGGGGTTTCCGGAGAAAAAGTCCGGATACTCCGGGTTTTTCCCGGAGAAAAGCCCGGAGTAAAATTTCAGCCTTCGAGAGGGAGAAGGGAAAAAGGCAAAACTCGATCAAACGACCTCCAAAAACACGAAATTTGAACCAAGGCCTCTCAACACCACAAAAAAGCTTTTCCCAAAGAATCTTCCCAAGAAGATCAAGCCATCACCACCAGAAAAATGATTTAGGCTAGGAACCCTAGAGAGAGACCTTTTTCCTTAAAAACACCGAACTCTCGATTCGCTCCACGGACTTGAACAAGACTTTGGGGATATTAGGAACACCTCATGAGGAGTCCATAGCCAAGTTTAATCCCACCAAACTCGTCCAAAAAGGAGGAATCAAGGAAATTCCGCCAAGAGCACTTCCAACCCAAGAACTCAAGGAACCCCAAAATCGAGCACCTTTACTCACGGATTTGGGAGGGGAATCACAACCCAAAGAACCACGAAGGGTTCCCACAAATTTCCCCCATCAAATCCCCAAGAGAAAGGTCCCGAAAACAACCCAAAGAAATCACCAAGAGGGGGCTCCGAAAATCACCACCAAGAACAACCGGGGAAAACACATCCAAACCTTGAGGAACCACGCCGAATCATCTATACATGAAACAAAGGTTCATACAAGGTCTAGCAAGCCGCCCGATCATCCAGCCCTCTCAACAAGATCTCTCCATGAAGCTCTCTTGCTAGTCCTATGGAAATCCTAGGAAAATAGGAAGGGAAAATAGGAAAGCAAATGAACTAGGGTTTCAAGAGATGGCTGCCATCCTCTCACCTCTTGGGTTATATAGGAGGCAACCGAAAGTCTAAAATGCCCCTAAAGCCTAAACTAAGATACACGCCCACCAAGGGCACTTTGGGAATATGTCTTCATAGCACCATCGGACGGATGCCCGGCGACCGCACTTCGCGTAGCCTCGACGCAAGCCTTGCGATCCCGACGCGTGTCTTCCTCCTCGAAGCTTCCGGCGCCCTGCGACCCCAAACCGGTCAGACCGGTTCTCCAAACCGGTCGGGGCCGGTTTCGGCGACACGACCACGCCGGTCTTCGGCCTCGGCTTTGTGGCTCAGCCGAGTAACCCGGTGATTTTCTGGTGAACCACCACAAACCCCGCGAACTTGATGTAGCCTCCGCCAATCACCACTCATGACTTGGCTCCCACGAAATCCCGGCTCAATCTTGGTTTTGTGGCTCAACCAAGAAACCGTCCACTGACTTCATCTTGCTGTTCTTGCCACCATGCGGCCCGCACTTGACCCCGCTGGCCACCGGGTCCCTCGAACGAAGCCTACTTGTCTTCTCCACACCTGGAGGCCTCACCGGCGACAACCTTTCACGCTTGTTCTTCACCCGCACCAACACCGGTCAAGCCGCAACCCGCACCCGCAATACTCGGCCAAGAATCAGTCCACACAACGTTGTCAATCACTCATCACACAAGGAAGCGACCATCCACCAGTCCTCGAACCACACATGGTCCTCAATCTCCCCCTTGATGAGTGCATTGACAACACCCACACGAAAGTAACAAGAGAGAAAAGAAAAAGAAAAAAAAAGAACAAAAAGAAACTCCAACAAGCGATCGACAGCCAAACAAAGGCAAAGAGCAAGATCACTTGAAGAAGACCAATGCAACTCCCCCTGGACGAATGCATGCAAACCAACTGAAAACAGGGTTGCTGCAGCAACTTCAGCCCACACCGGTTAGACCGGTCATCACCACCGGTCAGACCGGTGCACAACAGAGCCCATAAATGGCTCGAAACCACCTGAAAACCTTCTAAATGCATCCAGCAAGCCATTTCAAGCTCAAACTTCTCCCCCTTGTTGGCAATACATGAATCAAGCCAAAAATGCAAAAAATTCAACCTAGAGCTTCTCAAATAGACAAAATTCAACATAGGATGCTACACATGTCCAAATGAGCAAGTTAGATACTCTATAGCTTCGTATCGACAACAACTACAAGATCACCAAGTTTCACAACCATTGGACGAAGCTAAGATGGATTTGGGCAATTTTGCGAAAAACTTGCCTCTCATGAGCAAAATCCTAAACATGATCAAAACATATCAAGATGGCAAAGCCACACAAACTTCATGCTAGGACAACCATTCTAATCATAAGACCATCACAAACACCCACAAGCACCTCATGTCATGTCAAAGCCACCGAGCCATGTGCCTACTTCTATGTATGAGACTTCTCATTGGTAGGCATCATGCAACGGTTTAGCACCCAAAGCAAATTAAAATCAGCACATATGACATGGGAGCATGTTTTCCAAGCATTTTACATTTCATTTTCAGATTCATAATTGGTACATGAAATGTCTTTGCGACAAAAAGGAACTTATGCCCCTCCATAAGATAAAGCAAGAGGGCTAAACATTCATGATGGCAAATGAGCCTTTGGCCCCATATGATCAATAAACTAGCTATCCAACCACAAATTAAGCATAACCAAGCCACTAAAACATGTCAAGATCATATAGAGGCATTTACACATGAGAGAGCATATATGTGACATTTTTCAAAAGCATAGCCATCAACCATGGATATAAATCAAGATCATCAAGAGCTAAGCCAAACTAACCATAGCATACCAAACTAGCTCACAAGATCATATATAGCACATCATGGTGATCAATGTATATGAGAGAAGCTTTTCCTAACCAATGCATATGATACAAAATGCATGCAATCTAAGATACAAGGATGCCTATACATCATGTTACATATGCCATGCAAAATGCAAGAAATGCACAAAGAAAAGCTATACATATGCTACAAAGGAGCTCCCACACACAAAGCTCACAAACCACCGGCTCCTCGAGGGGAGGCAAAAAGGGCTCGACACCACCGGCAAAAGAGAGCTCCCACACACCCAACTCAAGAAATCAAACACACACCAAGTTCCCCCCGCAAATGAGTGAAAGTTGCTTGATCTAGGGGTTTGGTGAAAATATCGGCTAGTTGGTCATGTGTGGGTACATGGATCAAAGCTATCTTTCCTTTCTCGACGTTGTCTCTCAGAAAATGGTACCTCACTTCTATGTGCTTGGTTTTGGAATGGAGCACCGGGTTCTTTGCAACGCTTATGGCACCGGTGCTATCACATTAAAGTGGGACATGGGTATACTCCTCACCAAAGTCACTCATGGTGTAGGTGATCCAAAGGAGCCGAGAGCAACAACTAGCGGCGGCAACATACTCGCCTCGGTCGTGGATTGAGCAACACTCGACCGCTTGTGGGAAGACCAAGACACCAAAGAGGAACCCAAAAACGGCAAGTCCCGGTAAGTGGACTTCCTATCCAACCGACACCCGGCAAAATCCGCGTCTGAAAAACCATGAAGCGCCAAAGAAGAGGACGCGGAGTACCAAAGGCCGAAGTCGGGAGTGTGACGCAAGTACCCGAAAATTCGCTTCACCGCTTGCCGATGCGAAGTCCTCGGAGACGCTTGAAAACGAGCGCACGGACACACCGAGAATTGTATGTCCCGCCTCGTCGCCGTCAAGTAGAGGAGTGACCCGATCATGCTCCGTACTCCTTCCGGTCCACGTGTTCACCTTCCTCGTCCGCATCAAGAGCCGTAGTCGTACTCATCGGCGTCGTCATAGCCTTGGAGTCCTCCATCTTGAACTTCCGCACAATGTCCTTGGTGTACTTAGCCTCGGTGCACAAAAGTTCCTTCCTTTGATTGCTTGATTTGTAGCCCGAGGAAGAACCGCAACTCGCCCATCATGCTCATCTCAAACTCCCTCGCTCATATCATCTCGCAAACCTTGCAACAAGAGAGTTAGACGAGCCACCAAAGACAATATCATCCACGTACACCCGCACAATCGGGATATCTCTCGCCCTGCCTCGAAAAAAACAAGGTCCGATCGACCTTCCCCATCTCAAAACCTCTCTCAAACAAGAACCCCCTCAACCTCGCCATACCAAGCTCTAGGCGCCCGCTTCAACCCATACGCCGCCTTCCTCAACTTGTACACCCGGTGGGGGTACTTCTCACTCTCAAACCCCGAGGTCGCCTCACATACACTTCTTCCTCCAACACACCATTCGGAAAAGCACTCTTCACATCCATTTGGTGCAACTTGAACCCTTTAGCCACGGAAAAGGCTAGAAGGATCCTAATCGCCTCCAAACGGGCTACGGGAGCAAAGGTCTCCTCGTACTCAATCCCCTCCTTCTGACTGAACCCTTGAGCAATAAGTCTTGACTTGTTCCTCACAATCTCACCCTTCTCTCCCTCTTTGTTTTTCCACACCCACTTGGTACCAATCGGCTTACACCCTGGGGGAGGGTCAACCAACTCCCACACCTGATTCCTCTCAAAGTTCTCCAACTCCTCATGCGTCGAATTAACCCAATTGTGATCAGATAGTGTGTGTCCAATGTCTTTGGGCTCAAAAGAAGCAACAAATGCAGCATGAGCGAAATGGGAGTTGTTTCGAACCCTCGACCGTGTAGTGCGTTCATTTATGTCGCCGATGATCCTCGAAGCTGGGTGATCCACTTGTACCCGCCGGGGAGGTTCTCGCCTCGATGCTACCTCCCCCTCAACATCAGCTTCACCTCGTTCTTGATTTGTCGTAGTAGGTGTAGCAGAGGGTCCATCCATCATCGTAGTCGAAGTAGTGGGTACATGTTCAGCCGGGAGCACCGCACCACCATCTTCATCATCTCCATGTTCATGCTCCTCCTCCCGAAAGATCTCCTCGCCAAGCTCATCATCACCCGCACACTCAAAGACAAGCCGACTATGTGGCTCGTCTCGTCGAAGGTTACCTCGCAAGTCTCCACGATTTGGTTAGTTTCAAGATTGAGCACACGATATGCTCTAGAATGAGATGCATAACCAAAGAAAATGCCATCGACGTACCTAGCCTCAAACTTATCCAACTTCCCCGCCTTTCTTCGAATGAAACACTTGCAACCAAAGACATGGAAGTGACTCACCTTGGGTGTGCGACCATGCATCAACTCATAGCATGTCTTCTTCTTGTGCACTCTGAGGTATATCCTGTTCGACACATCGCACGCGGTATTCACCGCCTCAGCTCAATACCTCCTCGGAGTCCTATGCTCATGAAGCATCGTCCGGGCCATCTCGCACAAGGTCCTATTCTTCCTTTCCACAACACCATTCTGGGGAGGCGTATACGGACTCGAAAACTGGTGCTCAAGACCCAAGTCGTGGCAAAAGGTTTCAAAACGAGAGTTCCTGAATTCCGAGCCATTATCACTGCGGATAGCTCGTATGGCATCTCCGTGCCTCTCGTTCCTCAACCTCAAGACTAGATCTCGAACAAAACCAAACGCCTCCCCCTTATCCTCGACAAAGAACACCCAAGCATACCGAGAATAGTCGTCCACCACAACAAGGACATACCACTTCCCACCCACAGATCGCACACGAGCTGGGCCAACAAGGTCCATATGGAGCAGCTCGCATGGACGCTCAGTCATCACATCGGTGAGATGCGGGTGAGAAGAGGCCACCATCTTGGCATGCCTACACGGAGCACAAACCAACTCTTTTTCAAGCCTCAACCGTGGCAATCCTCGGACCAAATTGAGTTTACTCAAGCGTGACAAAAGGTCAAAGCTCAAGTGACCCAACTTCCTATGCCACTTCCATAGCTCACTCGAAGAACCAGCCAAGAAACAACGCTCCACACCCGAGGACTGAGAAAAATCAGCACGAAACACCTGACCTTCGGAACGACCATACAAACAAGGTCCCCTCGAGAGTCCACAATCCGAGAACCACCGGCCGAAACAACACCTCAAAACCCTCATCCAACAACCGGGACACGAAAGCAAATTGTACCCAAGCGATTGAACAAGAGCAACACGCCTCGCAGTGATCTTGTCACTCACTTTGATCTCACCTTCCGAAAGCACACGCCCACGCCCATTGTCCCCAAAAGTGATATACCTCTTCGACACCACGGGACGAGACTTGAGAACCACCCCCCCGTCTCCGGTCATATGCCTCGAGCAACCGGAGTCAATCAACCAAATGTTCTTCAAGTCTCCCACCCGAAATTCAAAAATAAGCACGTGAGCGAACAAACGACTCAGCACTGGGGTTGGTACCAAAAGAGGAAAACCAGTGCCGAGCCATTTTCTCGAAAGTGGGGTTAGCACCAACCAAAGCATCTCTCTTACCAAAGCTACCTCCACGAACACCACCACGGTAACCACCCTGAGGGAACCACCCCTCTCTGCCTGGAGGAGGACCAAATCCACGCAAGAAGGCCCGTGGAACATCCTTCCTCTCCAACTCAAAGCTATGACTCCTCTAATCCCCGTATTGAGCATGAGGAGGAGAACGCCTAGCAAACTGACCACCTGCACCCTTTCCAGCCCAACCACCGTAACCACGACCACCGAAACAACCCTCGCGCCCGCACGAGCTCGAAACCCAAACGGTACCGTCCGTCTGTGCCCGCACCGGTCCGACCGGTGCCCCACACCGGCCGACCGGCAGGTGTGACCCGGCAGCCGCGCCTCCAACAACCTCTCTCTCGCTCTCCCCAAGCCCGAACCGTCCTCACATTCGCCTTGGCCCCGGGCATCCGCACACGAGACTCAAGTACACCATCGAAGGGTGGTACTTGTCCTTGTTAGCCCACTCCTTTGCCATTCTCTCCTCCCCCGCTTCCTCTTGAAGCAAAACTCCTCCTTATGGCCATCTCTCCCACAATAGCCACAATGGAACCTCACAAGCTTAGGCTTAGGCTTGGGATGTGACTGCTCACTTGGTTTCTCTCCACTCATCTCCTCCACCGGTTTCCCCTCACTAGCCTTCTCACTTTCTTTCCCAAAGAACACTTTCCCCGAAGTGCTCACAAACCTGATAGGCTTTTGTAGATCATTTGTGGGTATAGGAAACACGGGTGGAGCAGGGGTTGTGTCTAGTCGGTTCCTAAGATGGTTAGGTTTTGGGGGAAATCATTTTTGTGGTGGGTTTTTGGTGGCTCCGGGATATTCTCTCCACTTCCCTCACCAACCTTGTTTGCCCCAAGTCCCTCACCATCTTGCCTCTTAAAGGCCTCGATCATCATCCTCAACTGAGGCTCATGACCGAACAACCAACCCATCAACTTCCTCAAGTCATCATTCTCATCCTGCAAACGATCAACATAATGTGCAAGTTCCAAATTTTTCAATGCATGCATTTCACAGGTAGAGCAAGATGTAGGCATGGGTTCCTTCAATTTAGCCTCAAGAGAACTAGTGTAAGCATGCATCTCATCAATCTTAGCATGCAAATCCGGGCAAGAAGTGCAAGCACCTAGCAAAGTAGGTCTAGACTTAAGCTCAGCCACTTCAACCCTAAGCACATCTAGTTCCTCACACTTGGAGGCATGCTTCTCCTTAAACAAAGCAAGATCGCAAGGAATATGGAGCAATCAAGACAATCATTCTCATCCGAAACAACAAAGGCTAGCCTTAAGGGAATCAATCTCAAGCTTGCTATCAAGCACCCGTGTCTCTAGCTCGGCCCACTCTAGTCCTAGCATCCTAGAGTGAAGCCCTAAGCTCTTTCCTCATTTTCTTGGCCTCTCTAAGCATGTCATCACGGTTATCAAGCAAAGAGCCAAGCCTCTCATTCTCCCGGCGCAAGAACGGAAGTTCATCACGCACCTCG
This sequence comes from Cenchrus americanus, assembly GCA_947561735.1. Lineage (NCBI taxonomy): Eukaryota > Viridiplantae > Streptophyta > Magnoliopsida > Poales > Poaceae > Cenchrus > Cenchrus americanus. The sequence continues at coordinate 249,881,487 of OX387239.1, read as the reverse complement.
TCGTCGGACTCGCAGTCCGAGTCGCTCCGTGTGCTCTTCTTGCCGCCGGGAGCTCGGCGCCATGGTGCGGAAGCCGTCTCTCGCGGCGGCTCGGCCCGCTCAGGTTCTTGGACGACTTCTTGTTCTTGTGACGATCTCCCTCGTCTTCACTGCTGCTCGAGCTCGAGGTGAAGTACGCGGAACTGGAGTCGACGTCGCTCGCTCCCACCATCGCTCGGGCCTTGCCTCGGCTCTCCTTCTTCCTCGATCGTCGCTCGTCCTTGTACTTGTTCTTGTGCTTGCTCTTGTGGTTGCACCTCGAACGGTACTTGCCGTCCATCCTCGGCTTGTGCTTGTAGCTGTCCTTGTTCTCGGCCTTCTCCGGGCAGTCGGCGACGAAGTGTCCCGCTTGCCGCACCGGAAGCAAGTCCTCGTGTTCCTCCTCATGTTCACGCGGTTCTCGTGCGGCCTCTCGAACCGCCTCGTCGGGAGCGCCAACTCGTCCTCTCCAAGCTCATCGAACTCTTCATCCGCCATGGACATCAAAGAGGAGAAAGAGAACATCCCGGTGGATGGGTTAGAGTTAGCCTTTCCTTCGAGCTTGGCGGTCATACCCCTATCCACCTCAGCCGACTTGAGATTTGAGAATGGCTCGTTCACCGTCAGAGTGTCATACTTCTCTGACTCTACAATGGCCTCGAACTTTCTGCCCCATATTGTACAATCCAAAGAGTGTAAGAGCTTGACTGCTCTATCATGATCATCGTATGGGAGCACGTCCACATTGGCCCTCATGTTGTTCACAACCACCGTGAACCTCTGAAACAAGACATCGATGGACTCACCAGGGAGATGAGTGAAGTTCTCGTACTCTCTCCGGTAGGTCGCATACATTCGTGCCTCGAACCCCGGGCGTTCCCAACATGAGCCTCCTTCAACACCGCCCAAATCCTACAAGCCAAGTGCTCGGTGTGCACCCGATCGAACTCAGGCTGACACAAAGCACGAAACAAGTAGTCGACCGCCTTGTTGTTGGCGTCGAATCTGTCCCTCGATCCTGGAGCGAGGAAGTCCATCGGCTGGACATAGTGTGTCCACCGTGACATCCCAAAGGATCTGACCCTTTCCGCGGAGGAACGCACCCATCCACTTACTCCACATCTGGTAGTTCTTGCCATCGAAGTGTGGAGGACCCGAACCCCGTTCCTGGTACGCCATCCTTGGATCTTAGACTGGTTAGAGTCAACAAAGACCCGAACCGGCTCTGATACCACTTGAAGGATCGAAACGGCGAATCAGAGCGGGGGGGAGGGAGTGAATGGGAGCCGATAAAAATTCTTCTCCAGGAACTCGACTTAAGACCCAAAGTCACTTCCAAAGACCTCTACACAAACTTGCCAAGATCACGTAGTCACAACGGACCTACTGACCCTAGGAACAAGTTAGAGCAAGCTTAGAAACAAAGCGGAAGCACAATCGAACAAGCCTAGGCAAACCTCACCGCAAAGTCCGAATCTCCGCACTTTTTCCCGAGTCTCCGGGTTTCCAGAGAAAAGGTCCGGAGAAATGTCCGGAGAAAAAGTCCGAATACTCCACACTTTTTCCCGAGTCTCCGGGGTTTCCGGAGAAAAAGTCCGAGAAAAATTCCGGATACTCCGGTTTTTTCCCCGAGAAAAGCCCGGAGTAAAATTTCAGCCTTCGAGAGGGAGAAGGGAAAAAGGCAAAACTCGATCAAACGACCTCCAAAAAACACGAAATTTGAACCAAGGCCTCTCAACACCACAAAGAAGCTTTTCCCAAAGAATCTTCCCAAGAAGATCAAGCCATCACCACCAGAAAAATGATTTAGGCTAGGAACCCTAGAGAGATACCTTTTCCTTAAAAACACCGAACTCTCGATTCGCTCCACGGACTTGAACAAGACTTTGGGGATATTAGGAATACCTCATGAGGAGTCCATAGCCAAGTTTAATCCCACCAAAACTCGTCCAAAAAGGAGGAATCAAGGAAATCCCGCCAAGAGCACTTCTAACCCAAGAACTCAAGGAACCCCAAAATCGAGCACCTTTACTCACGGATTTGGGAGGGGAATCACAGCTCAAAGAACCACGAAGGGTTCCCACAAATTTACCCCATCAAATCCCCAAGAGAAATGTCCCGAAAACAACCCAAAGAAATCACCAAGAGGGGGCTCCGAAAATCACCACCAAGAACAACCGGGGAAAACACATCCAAACCTTGAGGAACCACGCCGAATCATCTATACATGAAACAAAGGTTCATACAAGGTCTAGCAAGCCGCCCGATCATCCAGCCCTCTCAACAAGATCTCTCCATGAAGCTCTCTTGCTAGTCCTATGGAAATCCTAGGAAAATAGGAAGGGAAAATAGGAAAGCAAATGAACTAGGGTTTCAAGAGATGGCTGCCATCCTCTCACCTCTTGGGTTATATAGGAGGCAACCGAAAGTCTAAAATTCCCCTAAAGCCTAAACTAAGATACACACCCACCAAGGGCACTTTGGGAATTTGTCTTCATAGCACCATCGGACGGATGCCTGGCGACCGCACTTCGCGTAGCCTCGACGCAAGCCTTGCGATCCCGACGCGTGTCTTCCTCCTCGAAGCTTCCGGCGCCCTGTGACCCCAAACCGGTCAGACCGGTTCTCCAAACCGGTCAGGCCGGTTTCGGCCGGACGCCCACGCCGGTCTTCGGCCTCGGCTTTGTGGCTCAGCCGAGTAACCCGGTGATTTTCTCGGTGAACCACCGCAAACCCCGCGAACTTGATGTAGCCTCCGCCAATCACCACTCATGACTTGGCTCCCACGAAGTCCCGGCTCGACCTTGGTTTTGTGGCTCAACCAAGAAACCGTCCACCGACTTCATCTTGCTGTTCTTGCCACCATGCGGCCCGCAATCGACCCCGCTGGCCACCGGGTCCCTCGAATGAAGCCTACTTGTCTTCTCCACACTTGGAGGCCTCATCGGCAACGACCTTTCGCGCTTGTTCTTCACCTGCACCAACACGAGTCAAGCCACAACCTGCACCTGCAATACTTAGCCAAGAATCAGTCCACACAACATTGTCAATCACTCATCACACAAGGAAGCGACCATCCACCGGTCCTCGAACCACACATGGTCCTCAAGCTCATCTATTCCTAACGCGGTTCCACTTCGTATACAATTGAAGGAGTTCATGGATGAGCAAGCTAAGATCAACAAGGACACCGTCACCAAGTTCAAGACCATAGACAAGGTGTTGGAGAACATCGATAGCAAAGTGATGGAGGTCGGAAGTTCCAATCATCAAGTGCTCAACATGATGAAGATGCTCGAGACGCAAGTTGGACAACTTGCGGGGCGCCCTCACTAATGATGAAGGGAAGCTTCCGGGACAACCCAAATGTCCCGAATCGGCGAAGGCCATTCAAACACGTTCGGGGAAGGAGACCGAAGATCCGGAACGTTCCGCGGGAGCAAGGAAGCTTAAACCATCCATCGAGGTGGAAGGAATTGCTAAAAAGAAGGTTACGGGGATCGTCACCGAGGAACCCGAATTCGAGATGCCGGAGGAAGACACGAGGATACCGCAACTCAAGCCACGCTACTTCCGAGGTAAACTTGACAACCACTTTGAGAAGTTTGTGGAAGTTGTGCGTAGACTTAGCATCAACATGCCATTACTAGATGCCCTACAAGTACCTACATATTCTCGTTACTTTAAAGATATACTTGCAAATAAATATGAGATAGCAACACTCGGGGTAGATCATGTCAAAATGTCCGAGGAGTGTAGTGCCGCTATTGCTAATGGGCTAGAGAAGCAAAAAGACCCCGGGTGCCCCACAATTCCATGTTCGGTTGGTTCTTTCAACTTCGAGAAGGCGTTATGCGACCTTGGAGCTAGTGTGAGCGTCATGCCGAGGGATGTGTTCGAGAAGCTACGCCTACCAATGGAGCCTACGGGAATATGTTTGGAGTTGGGTGACAACTCCATTCGCTATCCCTTGGGCATTGCCGAAGATGTACCCGTGAAGGTCGGACACCACTTCATCCCTGTCGACTTCGTTGTGCTCGAGATGGGAGAGAGGGAGAAGCCACCACTCATCCTAGGGAGTCCCTTCCTCAAGACCGTGGGAGCTACTATTGATGTTGGCAAGGGGGAGATCATGTTCGACATCAACGGAGAACGAAGTTCCTTCAAGTTCCGTCCAAGAATCGAGGCATGCAACATGATTGGAGTGAAAGGAGAACCAAAACAAACGGAGGGGCTGAAAAAGAAGAAGGAGCCGAAAAAAATGAACGTAAAGAAAATCAAAGAAGGTGTTGCATCCGTCAAGACAAAGGAAGAGAAGCCGCCTGTGAAGACCAAAAAAATGACTAAGCCGACTAAGCCGGAAGACAAGCCCGTGCCCAAGATGGCGCGGAAGTGGGTACCCAAGATTGCAACGCCCGCAAAGAGCGTTGATCCGGAGTAATCAAGTGAAGAAGTCTAGCTATAGACTATAAACGAAGCGCTAGGCGGGAGGCAACCCGTTTCATCGAGTCAAGAATAAGCTACCGGGAGGACAACCCGATTCCAGGTTTTTCGAGTATTTTTAATAATTTAGTTTTTGAGTTTTAATACGCAAAGACATTAGACTTAGAAGTGGTTGAACAATATTAGAGACATAATTCTTGATTGAATGTTTGCTTTATCATAAACCCTTTGCATGAACCCTCCTATGTGCTTGTTTTTTCTTTTCTTTTTGAGAAACCTCAACCAAATAATTTCAGAACCTAACTCAACCTTTCACCCTCATTATGGTGCTGAGGTTGACTTATTTTTCATGCTAAAACCACACGAGTAGAGCCACGATTTATATTTAGGTGTTAATAAAATTCAGCACGTGGTAGAACTCGCGTGAACCTAGAAATCAAAACTTTTGGTTGGTTTTAAAAATCTTTATCCTTGGTTTCTCTAGGATTAGAATTTTTATAAGCCTATTCTAATTTTTTTATTCAAAATCTCTCGTATTTAGCCAAAATTAGAACCTAAACCTATGCCCCCATGATCAAGCGGGGAAAAGTTTGCTCTCAACCGATGAATGCAAACTATACCGGTGAGACCGAAATCGACATAGTCGGAAAATATTTTCGACTTACATTTGTTTTTAATGGTTTAAAAACTTCTCTAAAATTATGTTTGAGCTCTTGCATGGCTCTGAAAAATATTTTAAATTTCGAATTAGAGGAGTGCTTAACCTTAAACACACCTTAATGGAGGCAATATAGTTTGAATTAATCATGCATGCACCATTAGATTCCCTTTTATCAACTTTCACCAATTCCACATGCAAAGGACAAGCATGGTGGGCAGCAAGCATCAACTTTGTAGGAATTTCATGGTGGCATGTGAAGCAAGTGGAGCTAGGGAGCATGGACATGACCCAAAGCATGGAGCATCAAGTGGAAGGACCAATAATGCAAGAAAAGGAGTGGACGAGAGCATTTGGGCGGTGCAACTCGTGGAGCACGCGGGCAGGGAAGTTGCAGAGGCAAAATGATCATGCTGGAAGAATGACGAGGCGGGGAGGAGCCAGAAGGACCCCAGGCCGGCCGGCCCAGGCCGGCCGGCCTCACCTACATAAGAAGCCCCTCGGCTCCCGTTTTCTGCAGGCAAGCTTCCCTCTCCTTCCTTTGTTTGTGTGTTCAAGTTTGTGTGCTCAAAACCTCCGTAGACATAGCCAACCTTCCCAAGCTTGATAGCTCAAGAAAAAAATCCACATCCTTAATCCACTCAAAGTCCACATCCGAAGCAAAGAGTTTAAGTACCTAGTTACCGGTTGCAACCCGGAGTTTTAGTTGAAGAAAAGAGTGCAGCAACCATGTGGAAGAAAACCACAAGTCTCTTCTCCAAGAAGAAGAGTTCGTCGTCGTCCAAGCCGTCATCAACCACGTCTTCAAGGAGGCACTCGGTTTCCGAGTCTCCCCAGAGCATGGAGACGGATACGGCACCACCGAGGAGGAACGATGCTCTCCTCCTTGGTGGTATGAGGGCTGCAAGAAGCACGTCCATGAGGTTTACCGAACCTCGTGGGCACACGGAGGAGCAGCCCGCGCCACCACGACGATCGACCCGTTCAACCGCACCACCTCCTTACACTCCGACATACTCTTCGTACGGCTTCATCATCTTGTCGGCGGAGGAGGAGGAGAGGCTCTCTAATCTTGAGAAGAGGCTTGTGCCCAACGTCGAGTTCGACGACCAAGCACTCTACACCTTGGGTTTTGGCACTGACATATACTATATGTTGGGGCACCTTGGATGGGTGCAGTTCTGCAACGGAGTATCGGTGGACACCCACTTGGGGTTCGCCTTGGAAATTTTAATGACTATTGCACCCATCCTTGATGATGATGGGGTGCAAAGCTTGTCATTCCATTTGAAGGGAGTCCAACAAGTGGTTCCCTACGAGCACGTTAGGGAGCTGCTTGGATTCCACAAGGGAGCTCCGGAGAAAGTTGACGTGCCACCCGGCATGTTAGCAGGATTTTGGAATATGATCTCCGGGGAAGCCCATCAACAACGCAATTGCATCCGCAACCCCATTATCCGGATATTTCACTCTTGGATGTGCAAGAGGGTATTGGGGAGGATGAAGGAGACAAAGGTGACCGACACGGAGTTGAATTGGCTATACTCGGCTTTAATTGCCGGCAGCCCAATAGACCCCTCTTACCTCATGATCAACCGTTGGTGTTGTGAAGCAACATCGGGGGCGGGTAATATTGGTTCGGGGTGCTACCTCTCCATGTTGGCCTTCTCCTTACGGCCGGGGATCGCAAGAAACCCCGCCCATCTTTTGCGTGGTACCTCTCTCGGCATTGAGTATTTGCGGCAAGGCAAATACATTAGTGGAGATGAGAGAGGAGGTTATCGGTTGGCCATAGTAAACCTACCCCTTCCCAATGAGAGGCTTAGGCTTTTCATCGAAGGGAGAGAAGATTGGTTGGAAGAGGGACTACTTGTCCCTGCAAGGAAGAACAAAAGAGGAAGAATCGTAGAGGAGGGAACATCCTCCGCACAAGCGAGTGGAGCACAACCCAATGTGCAACCATTCGGCGGGATCCCTCCTCCGCCAAGTTATTACGGAGGGCCACAAGAGCAAGCATGAGAGGGTGGTGCACCGGTACCCCCACCAAATTATGTTGTGCCCAACGCTAACTTCACGGAGTCCTATGCTCATCATCCTCAACCACAACAAAGCATGGCCATAATTGGAGGGTATGCTGCAAGAAACGCTCAAAACATCGTAGCCATCCAAGCTAACGCAGCTCAACTTGGTGAAGGAAACACAAATATTGCCTTTGAGCTCGGACGCCTTCACCTCGTGGAGCCAAATCAATTCGTCGGAGGGAATGTCCAATCATATTATGAGCAAGGGCATTATTATCAAGATCATCAACATCAACCACCGGCGGAGGACTAGAAGATTTAGGAACTTTAGTTTTTTTTTCTTTTCTTTTTCTCTGTAATTTTCAGCTTTTGCTTATGTGTGTTTGCGTAGTATTTTCTGTTTTTATTTAAATTTCAGCAAGCATGTTTGTTTATTTTCAGTTTGTATTTCAACTTGATGTCATCATTAATAAAGACACCACCTTGATTATATCATTGGAAAAGTTATAAAAATTTGTGCCATGATGATATATGATTAAAATTGCAGCTTTGTTCATCTTTGTAATTGATTTATGCATGTTTAAGCTAGTGCTCTCTTAAAAATACAAATCTGAATTTATTTAAATGCTAGCTTAATTTTCAGCGGAGGTTATGATTAAAATAAAGACCCATAGTGTTTTATGTGCTCTCAAGTTATGAATAGATTAAAGATGTCTTTTATGCTCAAAAATATCGCTAACCTTGTCACAAATATCGCTTGTGTGTTGCTCAACCTATCCAAAGACTAATACATATTTGAGTGCATAAACCTTAGTGTACAAGATTTATTTTTGAGTGAGTTATTGCAGGCCATGATTTCTCTGGCCCGAGACTAAGAAGTTGGTCATTCCGTTTTTGCGTATCTATCTTTTTGCTAGCCTTTTATCCGTGCATTGTGTATCCCCGCATCGGAGATCTCACAAACCTCGCCGGATATCCACCCTTAAACCAAATATCATCTTTTGTGATTACCTCCTTGACCACAACCTATTATTGAGATTGGATCATCAATTCAAGGAAGATCGCAAGACGGTGACGACATTGAAGATTTCAAGTATCTCTCCAAAGGAAAATTATTTCCGGTACCTACCTTATTTTTCGCCTCTTTGCTCGAGGACGAGCAACGTCTAAGCATGGGGGAGGAGGTAGGTACGGTGCAGTTTTAGAGTTCAAAAGGGAGTATTTAAAAAAAATAATATAATGATGAAAGAAAAAAATTCGGCGACGATCGTGACTTCCAAGGTGAAGGTCTCACAAGAAGAAAGAAAATATATATAATATATATAATGAATGAAAGAAAGAAAGAAAGAAAAGAATGATAAATATGAGAAAGAAAAAAAATATGAGTATGCGTAAAGTGAACTCCCCGGTTCTCTAAGAGTGCATTCAAGGCTTCAAGTTAAAAAGATCCATTCTCATTTTCCAACCATGTGCAATCCGATAACGAGGACTTCCTTCGTGCCTCGGGATCGCTCTTTGCCATTTGCACATGTCCACTTATCTAAAGTGTGTGTATTTTTCTCTTTCCCCTCCTTGATTTAACATTATTTTCCAATGACCTTTTTGACGAGTCTCGGTAAGACCATGAGAAGCTTGTCTTGTTTTGACAACACCTCATTTATAAAATCTTGTTAGGACTAAAACTTTCCCAAAGCTCCATATAAAGCCTACCACACGTATATGTTATGAGAGGGAAAAGAGTAGAATATATAGGCTTGAGAGACAAGCGAGATGAGAGTTCATGAGCAATATGCAAGATGATTTAAATTTGTGAACTTGGTTTAGCTTTTCTTTGTCTCGTTCTTTATTTCAAAAATTCTGAGATCTATTTAAACCTTGTGAGCATGTTAATACTTGTGGGATAAGCTTAACAAGAATCTACCCTCCGTAGAGATGAAGGCTAGTACATTATGGAACTTTAATGAATTAAAATTTTGAGAGCATTATGTTTTCTCATGTATGATCAAGTGCAAGGTTTTAACATTGTTTGGCAATGATGATATCCATCGAAGGCTTACTCAAGGACAAGCAAGGTTTAAGCATGGGGGAGATGTTGACGGTGAAAATCCATCAACCTAGCCATGAGTTTACCTTCGGTGTTGGCATGAGTTTTATACCTTATCCATTGGTACTAACCCCCGTGGTATAACAAGTTCACGTGTGCATGTCGGTTTTGGAGTTTAATGTTTATACAGGGTTTTAGTGTTGAATGCAAGACTTTCGGGATAAGTTCATCAAGCACCTCATGACAAGACCTTGAAGCCCTGTACAAGTCATGCAACGAAGCAAACTTAACTCCAAGAAGCCAGGGACTTGATCCGAGAAGACGACGGACTCCGAGGACCCGACCGAAAAAGTGCCTGAATCTTGCAAGACAAGGAGTTGAGTCCAATTCGGAGAGAAACCGACGACATGGACCTACATGCGAAAGGGGGAAACATCCGGAAGCAAGGGAACCGACGTAGAGCAAAGGAGCCCTCGGGGCCGGGCTCCGGATGGGCCCGGTCCGGCCGGCCCGGTCCGGTCGACCCGAGCCCATCCGGGGCCCATTTGCCCCCTCCTTTGCCCTAGCCGCCAATCGGGCTATTTATAGCCCCCCGACCGAGAGCCACGGGGGAGAAGAATTCGTCATCGGCCGCCGAGGAGCGAGAGAAGAGAGGGACACCATCTCGGAGAGGAGAGGGTCGAGCTAGTTGACTAGGGTTTCCCTAGCCGACGTGGGAACTTTGCACGGAAGACCACGTCGGAGTTCCCGGAGCTAGAAGCAAGATCAAGGAAGGATCCCGGTGGTGATCTTGTGTATGTATCATTGTTATAGTTGAATTATCAAGTTGAATCTTTTCCTAGCGATCAAGTGTTTCCTCGAAGATTTCGTTTTTCGATCGGCTTTGCTTATTCCAATTCTATTCTCGAGATAGATTACATAGGGTGTTCTTGTAGCCGCGGTGGCTAGAGGTGCACGCCGGATCTTCCGAAAGAATCTCGACTTGTCTTTTGACTCGCCCTAAGCTCCCCGCATGAATAGGAATACGTTGTGACAGAACGGGGGTTCCGAAAGGCGGATGTTTTCGGATTTGGACGGGAAACCATGATGTAAAGAGGCTTCTATTAAGATTCGATTTGCTACTTCTTCTCTTGCTTGAAACTTCAACAAAAGGCTTACCCCGATCCCTCTAGATCGGTTTATCTACCCAATCTTACTTTGTTTTCTCCGGTCTTTAGTAGATTAGATTCGTTTCGTGTCTTTTACATAGATGCATTAGGGTTTCTTTTATCGAAGATTGGAGTTACTTGGCTTTATTAGATTAAGTTTTGCGTCACACATTTGTTCCACGGATTCGATACCTTGGGTTCACCACTCGAGGGAAGAAGGGTCCCTTGACTACGACGGGAGACTTGTACGCTTGCAAGTCACAAACGAACTTTGATACAATTATTAACCGTCAACATATAGTGACTAGCTTGTAGGCCGGGACATTTTGTTGCTTGGGAAAGTAATGGCACCCTTGGCACCTTCTGACGAGTTTCTCAACATCGCCTAGGGTTGTGGGCCAATAGAAAGCTCGCCGGAAAGCCTTGCTGACCAGCGTACGAGAGGACGCGTGGTTTCCGCAGACGCCTTTGTGGATCTCCTCCAAGATGTTCTTGCCTTCTTCTCTGGGTACGCACTTCATGAGTACTCCATAAGTGGTGCCCCGCTTGTAGAGCTTGTCGCCGACTAGTACGTAGGACTTGGCCCGGCGAATGATTTGCTCGGCCAGGTTCTTGTCAGTGGGAACCTTCTGCTCACGGATGTAGTCGATAAAGGGTTGTCGCCAGTCCACGTCTATCATCATGACCTCCTGACCTGCTGGAGAAGGCGCTGGGTCAGTGGTCGTGGGCGCCGGCTCCGGGATGGATGGCGTGTGAAGCTCGTGGACGAAGACTCCCGCAGGTACTTGTGCGCGAGTAGAACCAAGCTTTGACAGGGCGTCCGCTGCAATGTTGTTGTCGCAGACGATGTGATGGAACTTGAGACCATAGACTTTGTTCTGGAGCTTGCAGACTTCTAGGCAGTAGGCGTCCATGTTCTCTGTTGATGGTGAAAATCCGTCAACCTAGCCATGAGTTTACCTTCGGTGTTGATATGAGTTTTATACTTTATCCATTGGTACTAACCCCCTTGGTATAACAAGTTCATTCGTGCATGTCGATTTTGGAGTTTAGTGTTTATGCAGGGTTTTGATGTAGAAAGCAAGACTTCCGGGATAAGTTCATCAAGCACCTTGTGACAAGACCTTGAAGCCCTGTACAAGTCATGCAATAAAGCAAACTCAACTCCAAGAAGCCCAGGGACCAAACCCGAGAAGATGACAAACTCGAGGACCTATCCAGAAAAGTGCCGAATCTTGCGGGACAAGGAGCTACGTCCAACTCGAAGAGGAACTGACGACAAGGGCCCACATGCAGAAGGGGAAGGAACTAGAAGACTCGGGAACCGACGTCACGCGAAGGAGGCAGGGAACTGGGCCTGGATGGGCCCAGGCCTGTCAGTCCAGGCCGGCCGGCCCAGCCTAGTCCAGGGCCCATTTGCCTCCCCCTTTGACCTAGCCGCCAATCGGGCTATTTATAGCCCCGGGGTCAAGAGCCACACATCGATCAATTCGTCATCGGCCGCCGAGGAGCAGAGAAGAGAGGGACACCATCCCGGAGAGGAGAGGGTCGAGCTAGTTGACTAGGGTTTCCCTAGCCGACATGGGAACCTTGCAAGGAAGACCACGTCAGAGTTCCCGGAGCTAGAAGCAAGATCAAGGTAGGATCCCGGTGGTGATCTTGTTCATATATCATTGTACTAGTTGATGTATCAAGTTGAATCCGATTTCTAGCGATCAAGTGTTTCTCCGAAGGCTTCGTTTTTCAATCGGCTTTGCTTATTCTAGATATATTCTTGAGATAGATCACATAGGGTGTTCTTGTAGCCGCGGTGGCTAGAGGTGTACGCCTGACATTCCGAAAGAACTCGACTTGTCCTCGGACTCGCCCTAGACTACCCGCATGAATAGGAGTACGTTGTGACAGAACGGGGGCTCTGAAAGGCGGGCGTTTTCGGAGTCAGACGGGAAACCACGGTTTAAAGAGGCTTCTAATGAGATTCCATTTGCTACTTCTTCTTTCGCTTGGAACTTCAACAGGCTCAACCCGATCTCTCTAGATCGGTTTATCTACCCCCTCTATCTTTTTACCTCCGGTCTTTAGTAGATTAGATTCGTTCTTGTGTTTATTCTTGTGTTAGATTGCATTAGGGTTTTATCTATCGAAGATTGAAGTTACTTGGCATTACTAGATTGCCACTTTTGGTCAATACCCTACGTAGACTATCTCGGAGGCATTCGAGTGCTTCAATGAGTACACTCGGGCGGTTCCACATCACAAGTTCCCGAAGGAAGACCTCGTGCAAAAGTTCTATCAAGGACTCAACATGGCGTCAAGGACGATCATTGATGCATCGGCGGGAGGATCCATCATCGAGCTTACACCGACCGAAGCTTTCACTCTATTCAAGAAGGTCGCGGATAATGACACAGGGGCGTCATCTGGACGCCTACTTCCGGTTCAACCCACGGGGAACGTCAAGGGAGTCTTGCAAGTGGAGAAGGAGAACACACTTGAAGGCAAGATCGATTCACTCATGAGGAGGTTGGAGAAGATGGAGATAGAAAAGAAAGAGGCTCAAGATTTGAAGGCTGCCAAAGCAAGATCCACATGCGGAGAATGCGGAGAGTATGGCCATGTCCACAAGGATTGTCCGGAGGAAGCCAAGGTGCTCGACTACAAGGGAGAATTGCCGAACTTCCGCTACGGGCAAGGTAGTTCTCAATTTAATGCAAGCTCAGAGATTTCGAATTTGGTTCCGCTTCGTATACAATTGAAGGACTTCATGGATGAGCAAGCTAAGATCAACAAGGACACCGTCACCAAGTTCAAGGCCATAGACAAGGTGTTGAAGAACATCAATAGTAAAGTGACGGAGGTCAGAAGCTCCAACCATCAAGTGCTCAACATGATGAAGATGCTCGAGACGCAAGTTGGACAACTCACTAATGATGAAGGGAAGCTTCCGGGACAACCTAAAGGTCCCGAATCGGCGAAGGCTATTCAAACACGTTCGGGAAAGGAGACCGAAAATCCGAAACGTTCCGCGGGAGCAAGGAAGCTTAAGCCATCCGTTGGGACGGAGGAATTTGCTAAGGAGGAAGTTACGGAGATCGTCACCGAAGAGCCCGAGTTTGAGATGCCGGGAGAAGACACGAGGATACCACAACTCAAGCCACACTACTTTCGAGGTAAACTTGATAATCACTTTGAGAAGTTTGTGGAGGTTGTGCGTAGACTTAGCATCAACATGCCGTTATTGGATGCCCTTTGAGTACCTACATATTCTCGTTACTTTAAATACATACTTGCAAATAAATATGAGATAGCAACACTCAGGGTAGATCATGTCAAGATGTCCGAGGAATGTAGTGCCGCTATTGCTAATGGGCTAGAGAAGAAAAAGGACCCCGGATGCCCAACAATTCCATGTTGTGTTGGTTCATTCAAGTTCGAGAAAGCGTTATGCGACCTTGGAGCAAGTGTGAGCGTCATGCCAAGAGATGTGTTCGAGAAGCTACGCCTACCATTGGAGCCTACGGGTATGTGTTTGGAGTTGGGTGACAACTTCATTCGCTATCCCTTGGGCATCGCCGAAGATGTGCCCGTGAAGGTCGGACACCACTTCATCCCCGTCAACTTTGTGGCGCTCGAGATGGGAGAGAGGGAGAAGCCGCCGCTCATCCTTGGGAGGCCTTTCCTCAAGACCGTGGGAGCTACTATCGATGTTGGCAAGGGGGAGATCATGTTCGACATTAACGGAGAAAGGAGTTCCTTCAAGTTTCGACCACGCTTCAAGGTATGCAATATGATTGAAGTTAAAAATGTTCCACCTCATCATCGCGTTGTTAAGGAAGAACCAAGGAAGAAGGAAGGGCTGAAGAAGAAGAAAGAGCCGAAAAAGAAGGACGTGAAGAAAGTCAAGGAAGATGTTGCATCCGTTAAGACAAAGGAAGAAAAGCCGTCTGTGAAGACCAAAAAAATGACTAAGCCGGAAGACAAGCCCGTGCCCAAGATGGTGCGGAAGTGGGTACCCAAGATTGCAATGCCCGCAAAGTGCGTTGATCCGAAGTAATCAAGTGAAGAAGTCTAGCCATGGACTATAAACGAAGTGCTAGGCGGGAGGCAACCCGTTTCGTCGAGTCAAGAATAAGCTACCGGGAGGACAACCCGATTCCAGGGTTTTCGAGTTTTTAATTCAGTTTTGAATTTTACTACGCAAAGACATTAGACTTAGAAGTGGTTGAACAATATTAGAGACATAATTCTTGGTTGAATATTTTGTTTGATCATAAACCCTTTACACTGAACCCTCCTATGTGTTTGTTTGTTTCTTTTCGAGAAACCACAACCAAATAAATTCAGAACCTAACTCAACCATTCATCCTCATTATTGATGTCGTGGTTGACTTGATTTTCATGTTAAAAACACATGAGTAGAGCCACGACTTGTACCTTGGTGTTAATTAAATTTCAGCACGTGGTAGGACTCGTGTGAACCTAGAAACTAAACTTTTGGTTGGTTTAAAAATTTATATCCTTGGTTTCTCTAAGATTAGAATTTTTCTAAGCCTCATTCAATTTTATTTCATTCAAAATCTCTCTCATTTAGCCAAAATTAGGACCTAAACCTATGCCCCCATGATCAAGCCGGGAAAAGTTTGCTCTCAACCAATGAAGGCAAACTATACCGGTGAGACCAATATCAACATAGTCAAAAAATATTTTCGACTTACATTAGTTTTTAATGGTTTAAAAACTTTTCTAAATTTATGCTTGAGCTTTTCCATAGTTCTGGAAATATTTTTAATTTTCGAAATTAGAGGAGTGCTTAGCCTTAAACATACTTAAAGGGAGGCAATCTAGTTAAAATTAATTATGCATGCACCATTGGATGCCCTTTCAACAACTTTCATCAAGACCACATGCAAAGGACAAGCATGGGTGGGCAGCAAGCATATCTTGGTAGGAAATTCATGGTGACATGTGAGGCAAGTGGAGCAAGGGAGCATGGACATGACTCAAAGCATGAAGCATCAAGTGGGAGGACCAATAATGCAAGAAAAGGAGTGGACGAGAGCGTTTGAGCGGTGCAACTCCTGGAGCACGCGGGCAACGAAGTCATGGAGGAGAAATGATCGTGCTAGAAGAAAGCCGAGGCAGGGAGGAGCACGCGGCACCCCAGGCGGGTCGGCCTAGGCCGGACGGCCTCCCCTATAAAAGGAGCCCCCTGGCTCCCGTTTTCTGCAGGCAAGCATCCCTCTCATTCCTCTATTTGTGTGCTCAAGTTTTCGTGCCTAGAACCACCTGTGACGCCCCAGGTTTTTAATTAGCCTTAATCACCGGTCAACGGGTCAACAGTGGTCAAACAATGGTCAACCTGGGCCCTCACCTCGAAAAACTCCCTAACCCACCCTAGTAACCCTAATTGACTAGTAAACACACTTGTGGGGCCAACCCATGGTCAAAGGATGGTCAAACCCCCTTGCCACTCTAGTGTCCCCAAGTGTCTGCCGGAACTTTTGCCGCGTTCTCCAAAATTCCCCTAAACACTTAAAATTCTACCTTTATGAAAGTTGTAGATCTTGATGAGGGACACAACTTTCATGTAGATTGGCATTTCCAATTTTGAGAGGAAAAACTTGAAAAATCAACTGCAAGCTAGAATTCACTGTTTGCAATAACCTGCTGACATTCAAAGTTGGCATTCAAATAACTTTCAATCTGGGCAGAAAAACCCTATATGGCTTTCGTAGAAAAGATTGCTGGTAGCTAGATCTACAACTTTGGTGTTTACCACTTGGTCGACTTCTATACAAAAATCCAGAGAAAAATCGAGTCAAACTCAGCTCCAGCAAAACACTCAAACACAGAACGCCGGCGCGCCGCGACGTCGCGCGCCCGCGCGCCGCCGTCGCCGCCCGCCGCCGGCCGTGCCCCCGCGTCCACGCCCGCGCCGTCCGAGGCCCACACCGCCCGAGGCACGCACCGGGTCCCGAGACCCCGCGCCCCAACACGCCCCGGGTCCCGAGGCGCCCCGAGGTCGGCGCCGGCCGTACGCGCGCGCACGCGCGCGGACCGCCCGTCCGTCGGCCGTGTCGCCGCCGTGCGCGCAAGCCCCGAGCCGTCGTGGTACGGGGGGCATCTCCGCCGTCACGCCTCGTCACCCGCGGACGCGCCGGGCCGCATATAAAAGCGCCCCTTGCCTCCCCGCGCGCCGCCCCCCGAGCCGCCGCCGCCATTGCCGCCGCCGCCCGGCGTCGGAGCTCGCGCTTGCGCTCGCCGCCGTCCCCCCGCTCCGGTGGGTTCCCTAGGTCCCGATGAAGCTCCGGCGCTCGCTTGTTGCCACCAATTTCACCCCCCTCGCCGTCGTTCACCGAGCCGCCGCGGCCATCGCCGCCGGCCGCCGCCGGACCTCGCCGCCGGTCACCTCCCCTCCCTCCCCTCCGGTCCCCGCCACCCCTAGGTGAGCTTGTGGTCCAACCCGCCGCTTGCCCGCCGAGATCGCCGCCGGCTCGCCGGATTGGCCGGACCCGCGCCGCCCCTCCCCGGCCAGGGATCCAATTGCATTGATTCGAATCTTGTTAGGGTGTTTCGTGTAAAAGTGCAGGGCCTGTTTGTGAAGATCCCTATCTAGTTTTTCTTGCAGCTCATTCCAGTACCTTGTAAAATCTCTAGAAATTAGTAGAAAAATCAGAAAAATCCCAAACCAATTTTGTAGGGTTCAGGAAATGAAATCCCACCACTTTTGTTATTTGCTCATGGCTGGATTCTAAATAGTTTTAGCATGAAAAATACAAATGAGAAAAACCTAGATCTGGCATAACTTGAAATCCATAAATCCTCTGTATCTCAATTTTGGATATGTTGCGTGTTAGGTTATGACCAGTTGTTGTGCCAAAAATTGCACAAAGTTATGCAGTAGATCTTGTTAAATAAATTGTTTTCCATTCTTTGCAGAAACTGCCTAAATGATTTTTTCTTGCTAAATATATTTATGTTCTTGAGCGCAACTTGTGCACACTGTCTTGTAATATCAAAATGCACATCTTGTGAATTAATCATGATTTTTGGATTAACAGAAATAATTGTTCTTGATTTATGCATGTTTTACCTTGTAAATTAATAAACCAAGATCAGTAAAGTTCCTAGATGTATATGCTGGTTCTTTAGGCTTGTTTAGGACCAGAGAGCAAGCTTGAGAAAGTTTGGATCTTTTTGATGCTTATTTATTTTTATATGCATTTAATTGGAATCACTAGCTAGTACTTATTATTTTTCCATAATCTTTAATTTCCTAGCATCCAAGCATCACATGTGGGTCCAATGGACCAGTATAGGTGATAATGTGATTAAGAAACATTCCTTTAATTTTTGGTAATTTAATTGCTTAATGAAGAGCTTAAAAAGCCCTTTTAATAATAAAGAGAAATTAAATAAAGAAAAACCCTTATTTAATTCTTTTTCCTTTTTGAAAGTGTTTCCTAATTTAATTAAAAGATAATTAAATATCATTGCTGATCAGAAAGTAATTCATAAATAAAAATATTATTTATACCCTTGCTTGTGAAGATGAAAGGAATTAAAGCTTTCACATGAAATGACGAGTATAATAAAAACCTTTATTCAATGTTCAATAAAAGGATAACCCATGTACACCAGTAACCTTCCTAAAAGAGAAACATTAGATAGATGCTTGTTAAGGTGAATATGACCAACCCAGGGTTGGATAAGACAACAAACTATCACATCACCTCAACTTGCATTGCATTCCGTGTAGATCTTCCGGACGGAGATTACTCCCTTGTCCCGGAAACCGAGGAAGGAGGAGCGGAAGCGTCGCTGCAGTACGTGGAAGTACTCGACACCGAGGGTGCCCAGGCTAACCTAGCTGACGAAGGCAAGCTCCAGTGCATCTAACCCAGTTTTCAAATCCTTTATTCAATTATCTATGGATGATTGTGCATTTACGTTCAGGAGTTGAATGAAACCCTAGATGCATGATCCCTAGGTACCTTTGTCCTTACTAGTATGATAGGTCGATAGCTGCTAAGCTATAGGACCGTTACAAGTCGAGTGATGACCTCACTCGCGAGAATAAGTTCCTAGATAGGAATCACAATATATCCTTAAATGGATTGCTCACGTGGTAAGAGCATGGGATCTGGGCTCCGGTCCTGTGGTTATGTGGGTTAAGTTTTTGAACGTACTAAGCACATGTCGGGTATGGGACCGGTAAGCCTAGTACCTTAATGAGGCGGCGAGGGATCCTACCGTTACTACTCTTGAGAAATCGCCTTACCGGCTAGCTACCGGGAAGGTGGGTACATGTGTGAGGTGCCGGGTGCCTTTGGGTGGGACACTCCGGATAGCCTTGTACCCGGGATCGTAAGATTCGATCCCAACCCGAGGATTTTTGGGGATGGCACCGGGACAGTGTACCTTTGTGGGCGACCTACGGTGTGTTTGGGTTTACCTTGAAAGGTTTAAATCAATCGATTGTCGGCCTCTCACCGTTATCCGAGACTACTTACTCCACTAGTCATGAGATCCCTAATGATGGAAGTTGATGAAGATGATGCTTGATTAATTGTATTGTACAACTTTGTTTGTACTAGTTGGCTAAGGTAGTAAAGATTAAACCTACTAGAACTTGTGCTAAAATCTTGAAAGTAAGGACCTACTCTTTGTTACTTTTTAGCAAAGCAACCCAGTATCCAAAAAGCCTTTCATGGTCTAGATTTGGTGAAGTAGATATCACCGACGGGTAAGTCTTGCTGAGTATTAGTATACTCAGCCTTGCTAATGTGTTGATCTAGGTAATGCCTTCAGTGATGTGCGGCCCGGAGAGATCCCGCCCTGGGAGCTGGAGTGGGTGGAGGACGACTACTGAAAGCATCATGGATGGCCTCCCGTGGTGTCTTCGCTTCCGTTAGTTATTTCCGCTGCTTTCGAAAACTCTGAACTATTTCATCATGGCAAAAACTATGGTTTGTAATAATTGAACCCTTCGGGGTACGAATTTGGATATAAATGTTGTTGTATCTCTAGACTCACCTTCGAGTGAGTTTTAATGCATATATTCGATCCTTGTTGCTTTTCAAGTGATTTATCGGGTGTTAACCCGGCAACTTACGACAGGATGGTACTTTATTATTGCTTAATGACCAAAGTGGATCGGTCTTAGGCGATAGTACGGTATTTTCTTGGGCGGGTTGTCACAGTTGGCATCAGAGCTTATATGCACCAGAGATTAATTAATAAACCTTAATCACTGGTTTTTAAATAAAATATGCCAAGATTGTCTGATTTTCCAAAATACGTTGGTTCGCTAAGGCTAAACTAGAGCGAGAGGCCCTAGAGGGAATTTTGGGTTCTTTCAGGTGGCTTAATTAACTTATGGTCTATTTTGCTAACTTCCAGCACATTACTTTATGTCAGACTTACTTTCTCGCACAACCAAACTAGGAGCCACGTGTTTTATACGTGTGCTGTTCCGCATCACGGGAATTGCGAGGGTTGATGGAGTGATCCATTCCACAGATCCCATCTTCGCGTCTGTTTATGAGTTGTGTGTCGCCACATGTTTCATACGTGTGCATTCCACATGTCGCTCATGCGAGGCAAGGATACACTCCATTCAAACGGAGGGTGTCCAAGGTTGGACGCTGTCCATGCAGCGGCTTAACGCATGGATACCGTTTCTATAGTGAACGGTAATGTATGTGGACGCTTACGTGACGTGCTGGCACGAAAGGTTCGTTTTCTGCAGGTACATAACAGTGCTTCGTTAGTTGTTAAGCGAGTACCGTATAGCTCTCGACTAGATATTATAGGAAGAGACGAATAAAAGCCTTGCCACCGGCACTAACTTCGATTTTTGGCTTGATTGCCATGTGAGGTCGAATAGGGCGTCTTGCATGCATGTTAAAAATCGAAACAACTAAAATGGACCCAAAAATCGAAATTCCATATGTTCTCAAAGGAAGATTATGCTAGTGTGCTTTTTATAAATTAGAAGTACCTCTCATATCTAGCCGTCATGCTGCCGAAATTTTAAAAAAGTTGTTTACCATGTGCCAGGTTAATTAAACCAAATTGTTAAAAACAATTGCTCCCTAACTAGTTATCTTGTAATAGGAAGTCTCAATCCTAGTACTTTTCGGGTTGGTTTACACTTTCCTAGGCACATTTAGGTTCAGGACCATCCACCTTGTTCCTTGTTCGATGCCCAACCTTAAAATTTAATTAGGTGTTAAAGAATTATTTTTGAACCGGGGAAACTTGGGGAAAGTTTGAGGGTTCTGGATTTTTGGTTATGAATTTTTATTCACAACTGCCAGAACTTCACCATTTGACATGCCGTTCTCTTTGAGATCTGACATGAGTTGCATTTGTGTACAGATGGATTTCCCCGTGTTCCACCAGTTCGACGCTGACGGTACGATCCGTACCAATGGTTGCACTGGGAGGGTTTTCCGCGCCTTGCGTGGGAAGCGCTCAGTGTCGCAGGCTACCTCACCCCACCGACTTACGAGGTGAAGGAGTTTGAGCGCTATGGCGTTCCCCGCTGCAGAGTGATCGTTACTGTTCTGCCACACCTGAACCACGCCGACTGGTTTGACTTGAGCTTTATCTACTGGGGATTTATCACTCACGAGTCCGTTGAGTTAGCCGCCCTCAGAGTGCTGACAGATTTCTATGACCACAACCCCACCGTGGTAGCTCTCTCTCCGTTTGGACTGTTTCCTGCTGTGAGTCCTCACGACCCAGCATGGTTGGACCGTATGGACCACCTACGGGAGCTACTGACACTAGCAGAGCCGTTGGATGTTACTCAGACGCTAGCTCGTTGTCTGAACGTGGTTTTCACACTTCAGGGGCTGCGCTACAATACCGCAGCGATTATTGGGCAGCGATTGGAGGCATCTAGGCGCGATTGGGAGCAGCTTTCGGCGGACACCGGCGGCTGAACTTTACTCGACTCGGGTGCGGCAGGAGAATGACGGTCGCGCGCTAGGAGATTTCAGTTAGAGCTTAAGAGAGGCGACCTCCTACAGAGGATTGTAGATCGGGAGGAGGAGAACCATGCACTAGAGGAGGATGCCGATGCGCACGAGATTGAGAGGCTGACATTACTGCAGAACATTGCTGAGATGCAGGAGCACGTGCAGGAGGTCGAGGTACAGGTGGCAGCCCTGCAGGCCATAGTGGCCTTACAGCCACTGCCCCCAGTATAGGCACACCCGGAGGAGCAGCATGCCTTGTCCGGTTTGGATCAGACGAGCCAGGCAGGACCACCACTACCGACTCCCCCAGCTTCGCCTATGTACAGTGGTGCTTCAGTGGGCAACTAGATTGCCGCCCTGAGAAAAACGAAGGATGCCGATCTTATCGAGTTGTCTTGCGATGTTTAGAGTAGTTGGCTTGTCAGCACGTTTTCGTGCCAAGTAACTGCTTGTATCGGGTCGTGTCATGTTGCTCGAATTCGAGTTGTAATGTCTTGAACCTGGTTCTATCGTATTGTAATAAAGAATGCTTAAGCATGTGTGCTTCAAGTGAAATTTCCTTTGTCGCTCAAATTTGAAACCTTCTTGCATATGATTGCCAGATTCTTGGATAAACCGTTACAAATGACCACGCTTGTCAATTTTGCATTTTCACCTAAGGACGTTGGTAAACCAAAGCATTCTAGGGGCATCACTCATTGCCGGCGACTAAGCGCTCGTTCGCATACCACCTTCGTTGGTACCCGAAATGACAGGAAATTGTCCGAGGGTAATTGTGGCCGTGCATTCGAGTGATCGCACTCCTAACCGCGTTAAGAAAACCATTCTATGAATCCTGGTGGCTTTGGAACATTGTTGATTGTTGCTGTCCTCATCATTAAGTGCTAATGAGATGTGATTATGCATGATCGTGCTTGTCATCATTTGGAGTAAGCTTTTGGTTATCTCACTAATAAAGCTCACTTTTCAGATGGTGGGAAACACGCGCAGCTCTCCCAACGGTTTCGGAGCAAGTGGTAGTGGTGACTTGCCGCCACCCCCGCCCATGACGCCGTCGGAGGCCTTCATGGCCACCCAAACTGAAGTGCTGCGCCAGATCTTGTGCTAAAATCTTGAAAGTAAGGACCTACTCTTTGTTACTTTTTAGCAAAGCAACCCAGTAGCCAAAAAAGCCTTTCATGGTCTAGATTTGGTGAAGTAGATATCACCGACGGGTAAGTCGTGGTGAGTATTAGTATACTCAGCCTTGCTAATGTGTTGATCCAGGTAATGCCTTCAGTGATGTGTGGCCCGGAGAGATCCCGCCGGCCGGGAGCCGGAGTGGGTGGAGGACGACTACTGAAAGCATCATGGATGGCCTCCCGTGGTGTCTTCCCTTCGGTTAGTTTAATTCCGCTGCTTTCGAAAACTCTGAACTATCTCATCATGGCAAAAACTATGGTTTGTAATAATTGAACCCTTCGGGGTACGAATTTAGATGTTAATGTTGTTGTATCTCTGGACTCGCCTTCGAGTGAGTTTTAATGCATATATTCGATCCTTGTTGCTTTTCAAGTGATTTACTGGGCGTTAACCCGGCAACTTACGACAGGATGGTACTTTATTATTGCTTAATGACCAAAGTGGATCGGTCTTAGGCGATAGTACGGTATTTTCCTGGGCGGGTTGTCACACCACCGTAGACATAGCCAACCTTCCGAAGCTTGATAGCTCATACAATTCACACCCTTAATCCACTCAAAGTCCACATTCCGAAGTAAGTTTTTAAGTGCCTAGTTACCGGTTGCAACCCGGAATTTTAGTGGAGAGAAGAGTGCTGCAATCATGTGGAAGAAAACCACAAGTCTCTTCTCCAAGAAGAAGGGGTCATCGTCGTCAAAGACATCTTCGACGACGTCTTCGAGGAGGCACTCGGTTTCCGAGTCTCCTCGGAGCATGGAGGAGGACACGGCACCGCCAAGGAGGAACGACACTCTCCTCCTCGGTGGCATGAGAGCAACAAGGAGCACGCCCATGAGGTTTTCCGAACCTCAAGGGCGTACGGAGGAGCCGTCCGTCCCACCGCGACGATCGACCCGTTCATCCGCACCACCTCCATACACTCCGCGGTACTCCACATATGGCTTCATCATATTGTCGGAGGAGGAGGAGAAGAAACTCTCTCGCTTCGAGAAGAGGCTTGTGGCAAATGTTGATTTCGACGATCAAGCTCTCAACGCATTGGGTTTCGGCACGGACATATATTATATGTTGGGGCACCTTAGATGGGTGCAATTCTCCAACAGGGTGTCGGCAAACACCCACAAGGAGTTTTCCTTGGAAATCTTGATGACTATGGCGCCTATCCTTGATGAGGGGGTGCAAAGTTTATCATTCCGCTTGGAGGGAATCCAACAAGTGGTTCCCTACGAGTATATTAGGGAGCTACTTGGGTTCCAAAAGGGAGCTCTGGAGAAAGTTGACGTGCCGGATGGCATGTTGGATGGATTTTGGAATTTAATCTCCGGAGAAGCCCACCAACAACGCAATTCCATCTGCAACCCCATTATCCAAGTATTCCACTTTTGGATGTGCAAGAGGATTATGGGGAGGATGAGAGAGACGAAGGTGACCGACACGGAGTTGCATTGGCTCTACTCGGCTTTAATTGCCAAGCAGCCAATAGACCCCTCATACCTTATGATCAACCGATGGTGTTGCGAGGCAACATCGGGATCGAGAGATATTGGTTTGGGGTGCTACCTCTCTATGTTGGCCATCTTCTTAAGGCCGGGGATTACAAGGAATCCCGAACATCTTTTACGTGGGACTCCTCTCGGATTTGAGTATTTGAAGCAAGGAAAATATATTAGTGGAGATGAGAGAGGAGGCTTTCATGTGGCCAAGGTGAACCTACCCCTTCCGGATCCAAGACTTAGGCTTTTCATTCAAGGGAGGGAAGACTGGTTGGAGGAGGGACTCCTTGTCCCAGCAAAGAAGAATAAAAGAGGAAGAATTTTAGAGGAGGGATCTTCCTCTGCGCAAGCGGGTGGTGCACAACCAAACTATGTGCCACCATTCGGAGGAATCCCTACTCCGCCAAATTATTACGGAGGGCCAACAATGCAAGCATGGGGGAGTGGTCCAGCCATGCCCCCACAAAATTATGTGGTGCCCAACGTAACCTTCGCGGAGCCCTACACACAATACCCCAACCACAACAAAGCATGTCCATAATTGGAGGGTATGCTGCAAGAAACATGCAAAACGTCGCAGCCATCCAAACCAACGCGGCTCAACTTGGTGAAGGCAATGCAAATATTGCCTATGAGCTTGGGCGTCTTCACCTAGTACCGCCGGAACAATTCGTTGGAGGGGATGTCCAAACCTACTATGAGCAAGGGTACAACTACCAAGATCATCAATACCAACCACCGACGGAGGATTAAGAAGAAGGAGGAACTTTAGTTTTCTTTTCTTTTACCTTTTTCTGTAATTTCAGCTTATGTTTGCTTGTGTTTGAGTAGTATTTTTCAGTTTTTATTTAAATTTCAGCAAGTGTGTTAGTTTATTTTCAGCATTAATAAAGACACCACCTTGTTTATACCGTAACAACCCGGAAATTAGGTGTGAAAATTTTGCGAAAAATTTAAAACTTTTGTTTGCATTGGAGTGCTATCAAATTTTGAACCGAAATTGCTAGCCTCTCACCAAACTCTCCACTAATTTATCCTATTTATAAAACTTATATTTAAAATATGGTATAATAAGTGGATTGGTTCTTCTTTGGTTTATTTGGAGTTCAATTGAGTGAAGTTTGAATTTGATAGGGAATCAAATTCAAACTCCTTTTCAAACCCTAAATCAAACATATTTACTTTAATAGGCAAAGAACGAGCCAAGTACTTGGGCCGTCATCTCTTTACCATCGCGATGCGGCCGGCCCAACCCGCGAAGCCATCCGGCCCACGTAGCCTTCCGGCCCACCAACCCGCACCGCGACTCACTCTTTCTCTAGCCACCGACCCAGGGTGGTCCCCGCATGTCGGCCCTTTCCTTCCCCTTTTCACCTAACCCGCGAGCCGGCCGGCCCCCCCGACGCGCGCGCCGCCGGTCCCGTCGCACCGCTCGCGCGCGCGCGCGCGCGCCGGCCGCCCGGCCGGCGCGCACGCCGGGGGCGTGGGCGCGCGGGCGCGCGGATCGGCCGGGACCGAGGGGGGAAAAAGTCTCATTTGCCCTCGTGCGCCGTGGCCTTGCCCGTAGCGCGGAGAGAGGGATGTGTGTGTGGCGCCGCCGCAGCCACCGGTCGGACCGAGCCGGGGCAATCACGGGAGTTCGCCATGACCTCGCGACGCCGCGGATTCAAAAGCAGGGAGAGGAGAGCCAGTAGCAGTTGGCCTCGCCACCAACCCACATTGGGGTTTTTGCCCCTTCTCAGAGCCGCCATCGGAGGGGGAAGAAGAAGGGGGAAGTGGGGAAGAGGAGGCGAGGTGGGGGGAGCCGACGCGCGCGCGCGCCGCGGTGCGTTGCGCGGAGGAGCCGGACGAGGGGGAGGCGCCGTTCGTGATCGAAGGGGAGCCGGACGGAGCGAGGGGGGATCGAGCTACGCCGAGGACACCGACGCCGCGCCGCCACCCACGCCGGGCCCCGCTTCGTCTACACCGCCGACCCGCGGTGAGCACCGTGGACTTCCCTCCCCTCTCGCCGCGCCGGTCGCGTTATTTGTTTTGCCTGTGCGCGTGCCGTCGAGCCGCCCTTGTACGAGCGCGTCGCGCGCGCCGCCTCCCCATGGGCGACGCCGTGCCGCGTCGTGCCGGCGGGAAGCCTTGGGGTCGTGGCTACCCCAAGTCGTGACGTCCCGGTCTTGTCGCTATTTTGGGATCGGGGGTGCTTCGCGGTAGGGCCGGGGAACCCCCCCGTGCCGCGCGGGTGTGCGTGCGCCGTCGTGCGCCGCGCCGGACGCGCGTCGCGCCGCCCCGCCGGTGAACGGTGCGTCTTCCGCCGCGGCGTGTTCTGGGCGAGGCGCTCGCGGGGAGGGCTTGAGACGCGTTGTCGTGACCCGGCCTTCGTGCGGTGGGGCGTTGTTGCGGGGGAGGAGGTGAGCGCGGGCGCCGGCCGGCCGCACCCCGCCGCGCCATGGCCGTGGCCCCGCCGCCGGTGGAGCTCCGCGTGTGGGCGTTCCACGCCTAGTCTCGTGTTGTGTGAGCGGGTCTTGCGGGTGAGCGTGCGCCGGAGTCCCTACGGCCGCACCCCGCGCGCGCCGGGGCTTCGTCCGCACCGGGAGACGCACGCGCGCGCGGCGGCGGCCGCGCGCCGCGCGCCGTGGCGAGAAATCGGATAGCCGGCCTTCGAGCGCGCGAGCGTGCGTGAGTGCCGAAGGGAGTGGGAAGGCGCGAGGCGCACCCCGGCCGCGCCGAGCCCGGGGGTCGCCCCGACGCGCCGCCGCGCCGCGCGCGGGCGGGCCGCGCGCGCCGCCCCGGCGCGCGCGCGCGCCGAGGGGCAAGGGCGGGGACCGTGGATGCGGTAGAGAGGAAAAGGTCGCTGGGCCACCGGTGTAGCTGGGCCTAAGGAGTCTTCCGGCCCGTCGGGCCGCTTAGGAGCCCAGCGCGCTATAGAGAGGCCCAACGTGCAGTGTGTGACCCCAGCCAGAAAAACCAGGGAGGTTTTCTGGACTTCCCCGCGCCGGTCCGATGGACCGAGCCCAAAGGGTCGTTTTCGGCCCCGCTTAGCCTTTCGACCCACCTTCGGCCCATGGAACGGGAAAACCCTTTTCTTTTCTCGTTTAAAATTCCGGAAAATGTATTTAATCTTTAAAAATTCATAATAAATTCTAGGGAGCTCGAGAAAAATACAAAACTAATTTCTATAAATCCGTATTTGCGAAACCTTGCCGATTGTAGGTAGTTTGGGTTATTTTGGATCTTCTAAATTGGATCTTATTTGGAGTTATTGCTTAGATGTGCACCGTTATCTTATTTTCGCGTCGAATCTCGTGCCGCGGACCCGAGCTTCGACCGAGAGGACGTGGAGGACCCCGAGTACACTTTGCTCCGGACGGCGGCTCGCTTCAACGGCAACGAAGGTGTCATGTCACTCCCAACCATATAGATCCTATGTTGCTTTGTAGTCGCTAGTGCTTTACTTTAATGCATTGATCGATGTATTGCATAACCCGTTTGATAGCCATGCCTTGATGTTTTGATATACCCTGTTCCTTGTTCTACTACTGCGGGACTAGCTACGGACCCCTAGCTAGTCCCTTGCTTCAACTATCCATACTTTTGTTGTTTGATTATGGATGGTGCTGCGGGTTTGAGCCGAGATGTGGGGATCTCGGTGTGATTCTAGCGTGCGTTCGGGTTGTGTATCCCCTTGCTGTGTTTTGGCGGGAGCGAGCCGCCGGATACTTGTGAACGGCCGCCGAGGGAAGATGCGATCGGCCTCTTACCCGAGGGTCGTGTCGTGTGGGATGGAGATGTTGAGTGCTCGCTCTCGGCCCCTTAAGGACCGATCGTCGCTGACCTTGTTTCGGATGACTACTTTCGTACGGACCGCCCGCCTTGTATTGGGCGGGGGTGCGGGGTGAGACTTGTAGTGGATAGCACCCCTCTCGTTGGAGGATCGGTGTGATCGTGTCGGGAGTGGTCTTTCCCTCCTTAGTAGACTTTGCCCTGGCGAGGCCGGGGAAGGGTTCCACGGCTTCGAGGGACCTCTCGCGGGTAGTATGAGCTCGCCGCGGAGGCCGGGGCCGGGCTCGGAGATGCGAAGGGTACTATCCACTTACTTGGGCTTCGGCCGTATGGTAGGGTCGGACACGGTGACGGCCGGTTCCGGACCTATTCGGGCGGGTACGGTTGTACAACCTCTGCGAGTGTTAAACCTATAGCTATAGTCCGTGTCCACCGGTTATGGACGAGCTCTTCGATCTCTCACCGACTAGATACACTTCTCTTGTGCTTCTTCTCTCCCCCGAGTGTGTGAGCCGGTTTCGGCCGTTGAGATGTGGGGATAGGAGCGGTGGGCCCCACATCGCGGATGAGAGTTGGGTTCGGATCGTGGTTGAGATCCGGTGCTTTGGTGTGGTATACCTTGAGCGGGGTGTGGACCCCCGAGGTGTGGACCTCGGAAGCGGAAGCTTCCCCGAGGTGTGGACCTCATAGCCGTATTCTCGCTTACCTTGTACGTTGCACTTTCGCTTTGCTTAAGCCTTCTACGACCGCATTAGGGATACCTCATGCATAGTAGATTATACACCGCTTTTGCCTCTTTGTTGGGAAGGCGACATGACCTACCCGCTTATCGGGTAGACCACAGTGACTCGACGCGAGGCCGGACTACGACTTCGACAACGACGGTTGGGTGGACTAGAGCTCTTCCTACACTTGAGCCGCCGCGGATATGGAGTTTCCGCGCTTTCATGGAGCCGCCGCTAGACGTTTTATTTACGTTTGATTCGATCCCGATGGACTTGTACCGCATGTGCCGAAGAGATGTACTCTGATTAATGTAATAAAATAAATGTTGTACTCTACTTTATTGTTTTTATCTTTCTGTATGGATTTTGGAATCGCTGAGACAGGGATTGCACGTGGTAGCCTCCTGGGACTACCACCGAGGTGCTGAGATTCGGGATTCCGTTCGCGGAAATCCGGGTCGTTTCAGTTGGTACCAGAGCCATGCTTGACTGTAGGACGAGCCCCCGAATGGTCGATAGTATAGGAAGCCGTTTCTGAACCTTGAAACTTTATATAAACCCCTTGGCTTCCGTATGTATATAACTATACTTATATATATGCATTACCTTGATTAACTTTCACTAATCGCCTTACTAACTACGCTCTAACAACGTTGTGCGGATGGCGGAGACGACGTGGGTTCCCTTGGAGTCGGACGGCAAGAGCTACGGAGGCTTCGCCGCTTGCCGAGAGAGTGCCCGGAGGCAGCGGGAGGGGACCGACGGAGTCGGCTACGGGGGGAGAGCCATGGGGTACTTGGAGCGAGACCCCCACTTTCCCCGGCCGTCACGGTGCGGCGGACCCACGGGTGCCGCAGTTCAAGGAGATTGAGATGCACTTTTTCGAGAGTTCGGTTACGGAGGCACACCCGGGCCGGCGCACGCGGGGCTCTCAAGAAGGTGTGTGCTCGGCTCGGGGAGAGACTTAAGGACACACCATTCGGTGTGCTTCCGCAGAGATCTACGACCGGCCGCCGGGACTCGGGCGACCGGGCGCGGTACACGGAGGTGACTTCGGTGGAGGAGGACCGAGAGGATGCTCGTCGCGCCGAGCGGTGCATCCCGGCTCGGGACCGGGCGCGCGCCGGGCGGACGGAGAGACCGCGTACCTTCGGTGGAGGTGTGACGATGCCATGCAGCGAGTTCGGGACTTGGAGCTGGAGAGAGAGGACATACTGGACGAGTTGGAGGCGTCGCACGTGAGGAACGGGGAGCTAGTGCAGCTTGGACTGGCAGCGGCCGCAGCCAGCACTGAGAGGGATGCCCGGAGGATCGCTACTTTGGAGGCACGGTTGAGGGCAGAGCGGGAGTCACACCGGGCTTCGGTGGGGGCCGCGCGAGAGGACGAGTGCGGGCCGGCGCAGGCTCGGGACCGTGTGGAGTCGATCGGAGCCGCAGCAGCTGACTATCAGGTTAAGGTGTGGGATCTGCAGGAGGCGAGTCGACACAACTACCACCACATGTGTTACCTTGGTGGACTGGTCTACGAGGAGAGAGACCGAGCAGACAGGACCCGCGCGGCCTGGGAGCGTTCCGACCGAGGGTGGGCCGGGCGGCCGGAGGCGCTCTCCGCACAGCTACCACCCAAGAAGAGGCCCAGACTGAGGACAGAGACTTTCGAGCTTCCCCCGACGCTCCTACCACGAGTGCGGTCGTACCCGAGTGGTTCGCAGGACACAGCGGAGATGGATCGTGCTCTTCAGGACACTCGTGACTACTACGGGGGACCGGCGATCAGGGTGCCGGTTACCCCAGAGTCCACTCACCGCCGTTCTACTCGGTTCCACCAGATGCCAGCCCCGAGGCACCTCAGTGTACTCCGTGATGGGAGTAGAGACTTCGCCGTAGATTCCGAGTCGTTGTAATAAGTTAGATGTGATGTTGTCGCTCTTGATGGCATGACCTTAGCGGCTACCCCATGATGTACCATGCGTTAGTGAGATGTGTTGCCGTGCACCCTCGAAGGTTGTTGGAGTAGACCTCGAGGTGCACCCCTTTTGTATGGTGGCATTGATTGAGTGTTATGGATCTTCATGGTTTCTTTCGGATTTCATGCTTCTTTATGTCTGTCTGAAATTTTGTGACTGTTAGCAGGATTACTCCATTATAGTTAATAACCTGATTAAATACATTCTCCCTACCACTACTAACTCTTGCAACTGGAACAGATGTCGGGAGCAAGGAGGTCCGGGCGACTCCTGGCCCGTTTCGAGGAGGTCGCTGGGGACGACGGAGGGG
The DNA here is from genome assembly GCA_947561735.1 of Cenchrus americanus. Taxonomy (NCBI): domain Eukaryota; kingdom Viridiplantae; phylum Streptophyta; class Magnoliopsida; order Poales; family Poaceae; genus Cenchrus; species Cenchrus americanus. Next base: position 249,850,716 of record OX387239.1, on the reverse strand, counting down.
AGGATGCCCCTAACCCAGCGGGAGCGAGAGGCCGCGGACGTCGTGGAGGTCACGCGCCACGAGGCGAGGCTCCGCGGAGGCCGAGGAGGCCGAGTCGGCGGTCGAGGAGCCGCGCGCGACGACGAGGGAGCTCGGGGAGCGGGAGCTCGAGCACGAGCGGTACCCCGGCCGAGGGAGGAGCGAGGCCGGGCTCGGGGACACGAGGTGCCACCACCGCCACCTCCCCCGAACTTGGCCGACGTGATGGCGGTGCAGACTCAGCTGATGCAGACGATCACCCAGATGCTAGCGCAGAACAACAACAACAACAACCCTAGGGGTCGAACCGCTACGCGCCGAGGGTTTCCGAGAAGAAGGTTGAGAACTTCAACAAGCCGCGACCGCCTACCTTCGACCACTCGGCAGACCCGATGGACGCAGACAACTGGCTACGTGAGATCGAGAAGAAGCTGGAGCTGACCGAGCTTACCGAGGAGGAGTGTGTGACCGTGGCGCCGCGCACCCGTGGTCGGCACGGCCAGTGCGTGGTGGGACAGCTACTGTGACTCGCACCGGGACCCGTTGCACATCGGGTGGGACGAGTTCGTGGAGGCCTTCAGGAGTCACCACATTCCAGATGCAGTGATGGACAGGAAGGCTGACGAGTTCAGGCACCTCAAGATGGGAAACATGTCAGTGCAGGAGTACGCCAACCGCTACCAGGAGCTGATGAGGTACGTGCCAGAAGACACCGACACAGAGAAGAAGAAGGTCTACTGGTTCAGAAAGGGACTGCACAAGGGGATGGCACACCACTTGTCCGCGCACGACTGCCCGACACTTCGCTCCATTATCGACACGGCACCGATCGTGGAGAGGTCAAGGCTTGAGTACATGGAGGTTCGTGGGAGCAAGTCCAAGCGCTCGGACCGGCGGGACGCTCGGGACCACCTCGGAGGCGAGAGGACAAGGTTACACTCGGGGCCACCGATCCACGGCGGAGGCACCACGCCTCTCGGTCTCGGCCCGCGAGCGAGGCCAACCCGGGCGGGGGTGGAGGTCGAACAGTTCGGAAACCGAGGCCGCCACCGCAGGCAGCAGACAGATCTAAGGTGACTTGCTTCAACTGCCGTCAGGTTGGGCATAAGTCGTTTGAGTGTCCGCAGCAGGCGCCACCGAGGAGTCGAACCGCGGCTCTCGGTTCCGGACCCCGGCCAAGCCACCGGCCACCGAGAGGACGGCCACCCCCGTACACAAGCGGAGGACCGCTCAGCCGCCAGCTACTCGAGGCCGTCTGAACCACCTCACCGCCGAGGATGCGGCGGCCCGCACCCGACGTCACACTTGGTGAGTTCCTTGTTGACTCGTTTTGGCAACCGTTTTGTTCGATACGGAGCTCGGTTTTCGTATATTTCTACCAAGTTTGCTAAAGAAAGGTCTTTACCAACTAAGCCTCGACCAAGGCCTATCTTGACTAGCTCTCCGCTAGGAGAGAAGAGGAGTACGTTAGAGTGCGGGGAGTGAGGATGGTGTTTGAGGGGCTACCGTTCACGGCAGACTTGACAGTTTTGGAGTCTACCGGGATAGACGTGATCCTAGGGATGGATTGGTTGGCAAAGCACAACGGGATAGTCTCTTGCAACCCCAGAGTGATACAGCTAGAACACCCCAGCGGAACCACAGTGCGGATCGAGCCACAGAGTTCGAAGGTTGCTACAATGTTGTGCAACATGAGTGGGAAAGAGATTGAAGAAATCCCAGTGGTCCGTGAGTTTCCGGACGTGTTCCCAGAGGAGCTTACGGAGTTACCCCCAGACCGGGACGTGGAGTTCGTGATTGAGCTGATGCCAGGGGCGGGGCCCGTTGCAAAGAGTCCGTACAGGATGTCGTCCGATGAGCTGGACGAGTTGAAGAAACAGCTCAAGAAGTTGCTCGAGCAAGGGTTTGTTCGGCCGAGTGCCTCACCGTGGGGTTCACCAGTGCTTTTCGTGGAGAAGAAGGACGGCACAAAGAGGATGTGCATTGACTACCGCACGCTCAACTCGATGACAATCAAGAACAAGTACCCACTACCCAGAATCGAGGATCTGGCCGGATAGACTCAAAAAGGCAAGGTTCTTCTCCAAGATCGACTTGAGATCGAGTTACCACCGGATGAAGATCCGAGAGCAGGATATTCCCAAGACGACCTTCACTACACGTTACGGTTTGTACGAGTTCGTGGTGGTTTCGTTTGGGCCGACCAACGCCCCGCCTACTTCATGAACTTGATGAACAAGGTCTTCATGGAAGAGTTGGACAGAGTTTGTGGTGGTGTTTATCGATGATATCTTGATCTACTCGAGACCACCGAGGAGCACGAGGAGCACCCGAGAGTCGTGCTAGAGAGGGCCGAGGCGGCAGAACCGTACGCTAAGTTCAGCAAGTGCGAGTTTTGGATGGAGAAGGTCGCGTTCTTGGGACACGTGTTGTCAGCAGAGGGAATAGCTGTGGATCCGTCCAAAGTTGAGTCGGTGACCAAGTGGGAGCAGCCATTAAACGTGACAGATGTCAGAAGCTTCCTCGGGTTGGCGAGGATACTACGGAGGTTCATTGAGAACTTTTCCAAGATCGCAAAGCCAATGACAGAGTTGCTCAAGAACAAGACACAAAGTTCGAGTGGTCGAAGCGTGTGAGAAGAGCTTCCGGAAGCGAAGAAGAGACTCACCACGGCTCCGGTGCTTACCTTGCCGGATATCAAGAAAGACTTTGTGGTCCTCTTGTGACGCTTCAAAGCAAGGACTTGGTTGTGTGCCGATGCGGGGAAGGGAAAGTTGTGGCTTATGCTTCCGGACAGTGAAGAAACACGAGGAAAACTACCCGACACACGACTTGGAGGCGGCGGTACCGTTGTGCATGCGCTCAAAATCTGGAGACACTACCCGATAGGGAACAAGTGTGAACTTGTTTTCCGACCACAAGAGCCCGAAGTACTTCTTTACACGACCGAGCTGAACATGAGGCAGAGACGGTGGTTAGAGCTGATCAAGGACTACGTCGTCGAGATCAACTACCACCCGAGGCAAAGCTAACGTCGTGGCGATGCACCGAGCCGAAAACCTATTGCAACAACCTCATGGTAAAAGAAGAGCAACCTGCTTTGCATGAAGAGCTAGAGAAGCTGAGAATTGAGATTGTAGACCAAGGTCAAGTCAACGTGATGCAAGTGACCTATGACCTGGAGGAGCGAATCCGTACAGCCCAGAAAGAGTGTGCTTTGAAATCAAAGTCTTTGCGAGAACTAATGAAGCAGGGCAAAGCGGAGGACTACCGGGTAGATGAACAGGGCACTGTGTGGTTGAAAGAACGGATCTGTGTACCACAAGACAAGGCACTCCGGGATCAGATCATGAGAGAAGCTCACGACTCGAGGTACTCGATTCACCCGGGCAGCACTAAGATGTACAGAGATCTGAAGATCAGGTACTGGTGGAAGGACATGAAGAAGGATATTGCACACTACGTGGCCTGTTGCGACACCTGTAGCAGAGTAAAGATTGAACATCAGAAACCTGCTGGTTTGTTGAAGCCGTTGGATATCCCAGTGTGGAAGTGGGAGGACATTTCCATGGACTTTGTGGTGGGACTTCCTAGAACACCAAGAGGAAATGACTCAGTTTGGGTCATAGTGGACAGACTGACCAAAGTGGCTCACTTCGTGCCGGTGAAGACCCGGTATGCAACCGAGAAGTTGGCGTAAGCGTACGTAGAGCACATACTCGGGCCGCATGGGGCACCCGAAGTATTGTATCCGATCGAGGACCACGGTTGTCTCCAAGTTTTGGCAGAGCTTCCACAAGCTTATGGGCACCACACTCAGCTACAGCACAGCTTTTCACCCACAGACAGATGGTCAGACAGAGAGGGTCAACCAGGTCCTGGAGGACATGCTACGAGCTTGTGCACTCACCTATGGTACTGATTGGGAGAGCAGTTTGCCGTTTGCAGAGTTCTCGTACAACAACAGCTTTCAAGCAAGTCTCCGGATGGCACCCTTTGAGGCACTTTACGGTCGAAAGTGCAGGACCCCGCTAGCTTGGTCAGAGGTTGGAGAGCGAGCTCTGTTTGGGCCAGCAATCATTGAGGAAGCAGAGGAGAAAGTTGAGAAAGTTCGTGAGAACCTGAAAATCGCTCAAAGTCGTCAGAAGAGCTATGCCGACAAGAGGAGGAGAGAGTTGACCTTTGCAGTTGGCGACAGAGTGTACTTGAAAGTCTCACCGCTCCGAGGAACCAAGAGATTCTTGGTGAAGGGAAAGCTTGCTCCGAGGTACGTGGGACCGTACCCTATCACCCGAAGGATTGGGAGTTTGGCCTACCAGCCTTGCACTACCCGAGACAATGGCGGAGTTCACCCGGTGTTTCACGTGTCACGGTCGACCCGAAGAAGAGTGAGAAAGCAAGTGGAGGCAAAGCAAGTGCCCATGGAGTTGCTTGACTTGCAAGACAACCTGGAGTATACGAATATCCCGAGAAAATCTTGGACGAGAAAGCGGTCAAGGAAACAAGGAGAACTACCATTCCTTTCTGTAGAGTGTTGTGGAGCAACCATACAGAGCGAGAGGCAACATGGGAGAAGGAAGCCGATCTCGGGGAAGGAGTACCCTCACTTGTTCACGGAGGAGGTCGAGGACTAAATCTCGAGGACGAGATTCTCGGTGGTGGGGGAGAATGTAACAACCCGGGAAATTAGGTGTGAAAATTTTGCGAAAAATTTAAAACTTTTGTTTGCATTGGAGTGCTATCAAATTTTGAACCGTAATTGCTAGCCTCTCACCAAACTCTCCACTAATTTATCCTAATTATAAAACTTATATTTAAAATATGGTATAATGAGTGAATTGGTTCTTCTTTGGTTTATTTGGAGTTCAATTGAGTGAAGTTTGAATTTGATAGGGAATCAAATTCAAACTCCTTTTCAAACCCTAAATCAAACATATTTACTTTAATAGGCAAAGAACAGCCAAGTACTTGGGCCGTCATCTCTTTACCATCGCGATGCAGCCGGCCCAACCCGCGAAGCCTTCCAGCCCACGTAGCCATCCAGCCCACCAACCCGCACCGCGACTCACTCTTTCTCTAGCCACTGACCGGTGGTCCCCGCTTGTCAGCCCTTTCCTCCCCCTTTTCACCTAACCCGCGAGCCAGCCAGCCAGCCCGACGCGCCGCCGCCGGTCCCGTCGCACCCGCGCTCGCGCGGCGCGCGCGCGCGCGCCGGCCGCCGGCCGGCGCGCACGCCGAGGGCGTGGGCGCGCGGGCGCGCGGATCGAGCCGGACCGAAGGGGGAAAAAGTCTCATTTGCCCCCGCGCGCCATGGCCTCGCCCGTAGCGCGGAGAGAGGGATGTGTGTGTGGCGCCGCCGCAGCCACCGGTCGGACCGAGCCGGGGCAATCACGGGGGGTTCGCCATGACCTCTCGACGCCGCGGATTCAAAAGCGGGGAGAGGAGGGCCGGTGCGCGTTGGCCTCGCCACCAACCCACATTGGGGGTTTTTGCCCCTTCTCGCAGCCGCCATCGGAGGGGGGAGGAAGAAGGGGGAAGTGGGGAAGAGGAGGCGAGGTGGGGAGCCGACGCGCGCGCGCCGCCGGCGCGTTCTTGCGGAGGAGCCGGACGAGGGGGAGGCGCCGTTCGTGATCGAAGGGGAGCCGGACCGGAGCAGGGGATCGAGCTACGCCGAGGACACCGACGCCGCGCCGCCACCCACGCCGGGCCTCGCTTCGTCTACACCGCCGACCCGCGGTGAGCACCGTGGACTTCCCTCCCCTCTCGGCCGCGCCGGTCGCGTTATTTGTTTTGCCCGTGCGCGTGCCGTCGAGCGGCCGCCCTTGTACGAGCGCGTCGCGCCGCCGCCTCCCCATGGGCGACGCCGTGCCGCGTCGTGCCGGCGGCGGCTGGGGTCGTGGCTACCCCAAGTCGTGACGTCCCGAAAGTCTTGTCGCTATTTTGGGATCGGGGTGCTTCGCGAGTAGGGCCGGGGAACCCCCCCGTGCCGCGCCGTTGTGCGCCGCGCCGTCGTGCGCGCGCCGGACGCGCGCGCGCGCGCCGGCCCGGCCGGTGAACTCGGTCCGTCTTTCCGCCGCGGCGTGTTCCCCGGGCGAGCCGGTCGCAGGGAGGGGGCTTGAGACGCGTTGCGTGACCCGGCCTTCGTGCCGTGGGGCGTTCGTTGCGGGGAGGAGGTGAGCGCGGGCGCCGGCGGCCGCACCCCGCCGCGCCATGGCCGTGGCCCCGCCGCCGCGGGAGCTCGCGTGTGGGCGTTCCACGCCTAGTCCCGTGTTGTGTGAGCGGGTCTTGCGGGTGAGCGTGCGCCGGAATCCCTACCGGCCGCACCCCGCCGCGCCCGGGGCTTCGTCCGCACCGGGAGACGCACGCGCGCGGGCGACGACGTCGCGCCGCGCGCCGTGGCGAGTAATCGGATAGCCGGCCTTTGAGCCGCGCGAGCGTGCGTGAGTGCCGAAGGGAGTGGGAAGGCGCAGGCGCACCCCGGCCGCCGAGCCCGGGGTTCGCCCCGACGCGCCGCCGCCGGCCGCGCGGGCCGGCCGCGCGCGCGCCGGCGCGGCGAGCGCCGCAGGGGCAAGGCCGTGGACCGTGGATGCGGTAGAGAGGAAAAGGTCGGCCGGGCCACCGGTGTAGCCGGGCCTTAGGAGCCGTCCGGCCCGTCGCGCCGCTTAGGAGCCCGGCGCGTTAATAGAGAGGCCCAACGTGTAGTGTGAGACCCCGGCCCGAAAAACCGGGGAGGTTTTACTCCGGACTTCCCCCGCCCGGGTCCGATGGGCCGAGCCCAAAGGGTCGTTTTTCGCCCCGCTTAGCCTTTCACCCACCTTCGGCCCATGGAACGGAAAAACCCTTTTCTTTTCTCGTTTAAAATTCCGAGAAAATGTATTTAATCTTTAAAAATTCATAATAAATTCTAGGGAGCTCGAGAAAAATACAAAACTAATTTCTATAAATCCGTATTTGCGAAACCTTGCCGATTGTAGGTAGTTTGGGTTATTTTGGATCTTCTAAATTGGATCTTATTTGGAGTTATTGCTTAGATGTGCACCGTTATCTTATTTTCGCGTCGAATCTCGTGCCGCGTGACCCGAGCTTCGACCGGGAGGACGTGGAGGACCCCGAGTACAATCGCTTCTCCGGGACGGCCGGCGCTTCAACGGCAACGAAGGTGTCATGTCACTCCCAACCATATAGATCCTATGTTGCTTTGTAGTTGCTAGTGCTTTACTTTAATGCATTGATCTGATGAATTGCATAACCCGTTTGATAGCCATGCCTTGATGTTTTGATATACCCTGTTCCTTGTTCTACTACCTGCGGGACTAGCTACAGACCCCTAGCTAGTCCCTTACTTCAACTATCCATACTTTTGTTGTTTGATTATGGATGGTGCTCTGGGTTTGAGCTGAGATGTGGGGATCTCGGTGTGATTCTAGCGTGCGTTCTGGGTTGTGTATCCCCTTGCTGTGTTTTGGCGGGAGCGAGCCGCTGGATACTTGTGAACGGCTGCCGAGGGAAGATGCGATCTGGCCTCTTACCCGAGGGTCGTGTCGTGTGGGATGGAGATGTTGAGTGCTCGCTCTCGGCCCCTTAAGGACCGATCGTCAGTTGACCTTGTTTCGGATGACTACTTTCGTACAGACCGCCCGCCTTGTATTGGGCGGGGGTGCGGGGTGAGACTTGTAGTGGATAGCACCCCTCCCGTTGGAGGATCGGTGTGATCGTGTCGGGAGTGGTCTTTCCCTCCTTAGTAGACTTTGCCCCGGCGAGGCCGGGGAAGGGTTCCACGGCTTCGAGGGACCTCTCGCGGGTAGTATGAGCTCGCCGCGCGGAGGCCGGGCCGTGCTCGGAGATGCGAAGGGTACTATCCACTTACTTGGGCTTCGGCCGTATGGTAGGGTCGGACACGGTGACGGCGGTTCGGACCTATTCGGGCGGGTACGGTTGTACAACCTCTGCGAGTGTTAAACCTATAGCTATAGTCCGTGTCCACCGGTTATGGACAGCCTTTCGATCTCTCACCCGACTAGATACACTTCTCTTGTGCTTCTTCTCTCCCCCGAGTGTGTGAGCCGGTTTCGGCCGTTGAGATGTGGGGATAGGAGCCGGTGGGCCCCACATCGCAGAAGAGAGTTGGGTTCTGGATCGTGGTTGAGATCCGGTGCTTTGGTGTGGTATACCTTGAGCGGGGTGTGGACCCCTGAGGTGTGGACCTCGGAAGCGGAAGCTTCCCCGAGGTGCGGACCTCATAGCCGTATTCTCGCTTACCTTGTACGTTGCACCGTCGCTTTGCTTAAGCCTTCTACGACGGATTAGGGATACCTCATGCATAGTAGATTATACACCGCTTTTGCCTCTTTGTTGGGAAGGTCGACATGACCTACCCGCTTATCGGGTAGACCCCGGTGACTCGACGCGAGCCGGACTACGACTTCGACAACGACGGTTGGGTGGACTAGAGCTCTTCCTACACTTGAGCCGCCCGCGGATATGGAGTTTCCCGCGCTTTCATGGAGCCGCTGCTAGATGTTTTATTTCGTTTGATTCGGTCCCCGATGGACTTGTACCGGCATGTGCCGAAGAGATGTACTCGATTAATGTAATAAAATAAATGATGTACTCTACTTTATTGTTTTTATCTTTCCGTATGGATTTTGGAATCGGCGAGACAGGGGATTGCACGTGGTAGCCTCCTGGGACTACCACCGAGGTGTCTGAGATTCGGGATTCCGTTCGCGGAAACCCGGTCGTTTCATATACCTTTGGAAAAGTTATGAAATTTGCGTCATGATGATATGTGATTATAATTGCCGCTTTGTTTATCTTTGTAATTGATTTATGCATGTTAAAGCTAGTGCTCTCTTAAAATACAAATCTGAATTTATCTAAATGCTAGCTTAATCTTTAGCGGAGGTTATGATTAAAATAAAGACCCATAGTGTTTTATGTGCTCTCAAGTTTTAAATAGATTAGAGATGGTTGTTATTCTTAAAAATAATGCTAACCTTGTCATAAATATCACTTGTGTGTTGCTCTACCTATCCAAAGCCTTATATATATTTGAGTGCATAAACCTTAGTGTACAAGATTTATTTTTGAGTGAGTTATTGCAGGACATGATTTCTCTGGCCCGAGGCTAAGAAGCTGGTCATTCCGTTTTTGCGTATCTATCTTATTGCTAGCCTCTTATCCGTGCATTGTGTATCCCCACATCGGAGATCTCACAAACCTCGCCGGATATCCACCCTTAAAACCAAATATCATCTTTTATGATTACCTCCTTGACCACAACCTATCGTTGAGGATGGATCATCAATTCGAGGAAGAGTGCAAGAAGGTGCCAACATTGAAGACTTCAAGTATCTCTCCAAAGAAAAAGTATTCCCGGTACCTACCCTATTTTATCACCTCTTTGCCCGAGGACGAGCACCGTCTAAGCATGGGGGAGGAGGTAGGTATGATGCAATTTTATAGTTCAAGGGGAGCAAATAAAAAAATTTAATGAGAAAAAGAAAAAAATGAGAAAGAGAAAGAAAGAAAAAGAAGAAAGAAAAAAATATATATATGAGAAAAAGAGAAAAATATGAGTTGTGCGCGAGTAGAACCAAGCTTTGACAGGGCGTCCGCTGCAATGTTGTTGTCGCAGACGATGTGATGGAACTTGAGACCATAGAATTTGTTCTGTAGCTTGCAGACTTCTAGGCAGTAGGCGTCCATGTTCTCTGTTGATGGTGAAAATCCGTCAACCTAGCCATGAGTTTACCTTCAGTGTTGACATGAGTTTTATACTTTATCCATTGGTACTAACCCCCTTGGTATAACAAGTTCATTCGTGCATGTCGGTTTTGGAGTTTAGTGTTTATGCAGGGTTTTGACGTAGAAAGCAAGACTTCCGGGGTAAGTTCATCAAGCACCTTGTGACAAGACCTTGAAGCCCCGTACAAGTCATGCAATGAAGCAAACTCAACTCCAAGAAGCCCAGGGACCAAACCCGAGAAGATGGAAAAATCCGAGGACCTATCCAGAAAAGTGCTGAATTTTGCGGGACAAGGAGCTACGTCCAACTCGGAGAGGAACCGACGACGATGGCCCACATGTAGAAGGGGAAGGATCTAGAAGACTCGGGAACCGACGCCACGCGAAGGAGGCAGGGAACTGGGCCTGGATGGGCCCAGGCCGGTCGGCCCAGCCCAGTCCAGGGCCCATTTGCCTCCCCCTTTGACCTAGCCGCAAATCGGGCTATTTATAGCCCCGGGGTCAAGAGCCACGCATCGATCAATTCGTCATCAGCCGCCGAGGAGCAGAGAAGAGAGGGACACCATCCCGGAGAGGGGAGGGTCGAGCTAGTTGACTAGGGTTTCCCTAGCCGACGTGGGAACCTTGCAAGGAAGACCACGTCGGAGTTCCCGGAGCTAGAAGCAAGATCAAGGTAGGATCCCGGTGGTGATCTTGTTCATATATCATTGTACTAGTTGATGTATCAAGTTGAATCCAATTTCTAGCGATCAAGTGTTTCTCCAAAGTCTTCGTTTTTCAATCGGCTTTGCTTATTCTAGATCTATTCTCGAGATAGATCACATAGGGTTTTCTTGTAGCCGCGGTGGCTAGATGTGCACGCCTGACCTTACGAAAGAACTCGACTTGTCCTCGGACTCGCCCTAGACTACCCACATGAATAGGAGTACGTTGTGACAGAACGGGGGCTCTGAAAGGCGGGCGTTTTCGGAGTCGGACGGGAAACCACAGTTTAAAGAGGCTTCTAATGAGATTCGATTTGCTACTTCTTCTTTCGCTTGGAACTTCAACAAAAGGCTCAACCCGATCTCTCTAGATCGGTTTATCTACCCCCTCTATCTTTGTTACCTTCGGTCTTTAGTAGGTTAGATTCGTTCTCGTGTTTATTCTTGTGTTAGATTGCATTTGGGTTTTATCTATCGAAGATTGAAGTTACTTGGCATTACTAGATCATCTTTTGTGTCACACATTTGTTCCACAGATTTGATACCTTGGGTTCACCACTCGAGGGAAGAAGGGTCCCTTGACTACGACAGGAGATTTGTCCGTTTGCAAGTCTAAACGAACTTTGATACAACTATTAACCATCAACATTCTCCTTGTTCCGATCCCAAGACTTGTTAACTTGGTTGATGACCACAGCGGAGTCGCCGTAGTCTAGCAGTCGCTTAATGCCCAGTGATACCGCGAGACGGAGCCCGTGTAGTAGAGCTTCATACTCGGCTTTGTTGTTTGAGACCTTCCAGAAGATCTGCAGGACGTACTTGAGTTGTTCGCCCGTTGGAGAGATCAAGAGTACCCCTGCACCCGCGCCCTCGAGCTTGAGTGAGCCGTCGAAGTACATCACCCAATGCTCTGGTCGCTCAGTTGGAGTTGGTAGCTGATTTTCCCGCCACTCCGCCATGAAGTCGACTAGTGCCTGCGACTTGATGGTTGTTCGTGGCTTGAAGTCAATGGTGAGGGCGCCGAGTTCGACTGCCCATTTGGAGATTTTTCCAGTAGCATCTTGGTTCCGTAAGATGTCACCGAGCGGGTAGTCGGTGACGACGGTGATCGAGTACTCCTGGAAGTAGTGTCGTAGCTTCCACAAGGTGATGAGCAATGCATACAGTAGCTTCTGCACTAGTTGGTATCGTGCCTTGGATTCCGACTGGACCTCGCTGACGAAGTAGATTGGTCGCTGGACTGGGTAGGCGTGGCCGTCTTCTTGCCGCTCGACGACGATGGCAGTACTGACCACATGAGTAGTCGCAGCGAGGTAGAGGAGTAGCTGCTCTTTTTTGTGAGAAGCCGTGAGGACTGGTGGTTTGGACAGTGTTGACGGTGTATTTTGGTACACCAAGCATGTTCATTACACTTTGGTTTGGATTTGATTATGGAACTAACCCGCCACTAGGCACACTAATCATATAACAAGTTCATCTATGTGCATGCATTTGGAAGTGTTGTGTTTATGTAGGAAAACATGGACATAAAGGACGGATTCGCAACAAGTTCAAAGGAGCATTTACGGAGTCTTGTTCGTGTTCATGAGCTTGATGAAATCACTTCCAATGGTGGCAAGGACCGAAGTGCTATGAAGGAACACCCCCGGGGATTGAAGCGTAAAAGACCGAACTTCATGCGCGGAGAACCTCCATCTTGGACGCGAGGATGACAACGTCAAAATCATGCAAGTGGAGAGGGCAAAGTGCATAATCACCTGAGGACCCACGGGAGCGAAGGGGCGACCGAACCGGGCCGAATTGGGCTGGGCCGGTCGGCCCGAGGCCAACCGGCCCCGGTCCGGTTCGCGTCGGTTCGGTCCCCCTTTTCCTTGCACCCGAAGGATCTTCAACCCTAAAACCTTGGAGGCGCCGCAATTCGATAGGGAGAGAGCCATTCGCACCAGGAGGCCATCCACAAGCTAGAGAGAGAGGACGGAGATCTCCGGAGGGAGATCAACCACCTCGAAGGAAGCACCCACAAGTGGAGAAGAAGGAAGACACCGTCGGAAGGGAAACCATGATCAACGGTGCTATGTCTAGCACCTTGATGGGGTAATCTCCTTGTTCGTCCATGGGTTGTAATCGATCTTGAGATGTAATCATACTTTGTCGGATTATCTATCTATCATCTTGTGTTGAATATATTTTAATGCTTAAGGTTAGCTACCATGTTGTAAAGGGAGTAGAGCTCCAATGCTTCCTTGGATCCATTCAATCGTGTAGTGACAGTACGAGAGGAGGGAAAGGGCGAAACCGTGGTCACAACCCCCGATAGATTAGATTGGTTTTCATGTCTTTAAGCGATTGCATGATCTAGTATCGTAGACCCATGGGCGAGTGTTTTTTATCTTGATAGCTTGATCATTCTCTCTAGTGTAGTTTAGTTGTTTTCTAGTTTAATCATAGTTAGGGTTTGAGTAGCTAGAGTGTGAAGGTAGATCGAATGCTTGTAATCCCCTTGCTCCGCGGATTGATAAGAACCTTGGGAATCCCGTGGTGAAAAATGTGTGGGGTCCGCACGCTAGCGGATCGTAGAGGGATACGTCTTTTATCCATCAACAAGCCCCTTTTTCTGGCGCCGTTGCTGGGGAGCAAGCTAGTTTACATCGTTTGGTTTGCATTTAACTTAGTTTTATATTTAGTTTATCTTTTGTTTGATATATCTAACACATATTATCTAGAAAACCACTTGTTTTGTTTTTGTTTTTGTTTTTATCTTATTGTCTAGATGGCGTTCGTCAATCAACCCGTGTAAGAACCAGAGAAATCACTAAGGGATTACACTAGCCCTCGATGTGAAGACATAAGAGTACAAGAGTCGGATTCAAAGCTCGAAGCGACCAAGTATGAAATTAAATCCAAGATCACCGAGATGGTGGCGGCAAACCCGTTTGAAGGGATGGTTACGGAGAACCCATATAGACATATAAGGCATTTCACGACGCTATGCAATACGGTTCGTCAAGAAGGAGTTCCTGATGAATGGTTCAAATGGAATCTCTTTCCCTACTCACTTGCCGGCGAAGTAAAGACATGGTACTCGTTTGCGTCCTTTGAAGTTGAAGGCAATTGGAACAAGTTGACAAAGAAGTTTTGCGAGAAGTTCTTTCCAATTAGCAAGGTTCAATATCTAAGGAGGCAAGTGATCACTTTCACGCAAGGAGAAGAGGAAGGGATAGACCAAGCTTGGAATAGGTTTAATGAGTTGATCGAACAAGGACCAAGACTCGGCTTCTCTGGTGACGTACTCTTTCATACATTTTTCTTTGCCCTAACCCCTAGTTGCATGCAACACGTCCAAATGTGTGCAGGTGGGGATCTCATGGAGAAAACACTCACGGAAGCCGCTCAACTTCTACAAAAAAATAGTAAAGCGGCTGCCATGCGAAGAGATTGGGAAACAAGACTTGCGGAAGAGCCGGAATATAATTCAAGGAAGAAGAAGTGTGCTGAATTTTCTAAAAAGGGAACCCCGGAAGTCACAAAAGAGGAGCCAATCCCGGAAAAGCTTGAAGAAGAACACGTCAAGTCAAGAACTACCCCAAGCGTTGACTTCGCCGCATCGAATGAAATAAACAAGAGAAGCATGTCAAGCGCGAAGCCACTAAGGGAGTTCGAACCAATGGATTGGGTTCCTATCGATTACGGAGAAGTATTCGACAAGAGAAGACCGTTCCCTAATCAAAAGGGGATGGCAAGAGCATTGGAAGTGGATTTCCCACCGGAGAAGAAAGCGGAAGATTCATACAACCTTGAAACCACCAGTGAGATCTTTCAAAAGCTCTTTGGAGATGATGAAGTGGATCCGGAACACATAGCCGAGGTTAAGAGAATCATGGGGATCAAGCCCGAAGCATCACCATACGCTCGCCTCGCCGAAGTTTACATGATAGGATCCGAAGAAGAAGAGAAGATGGCACCACACTTGAGTTGCGAGATCAATGGAGTTCAATACAAAGCTTTATGCGACATCGGAGCCCAAGTAAGTGTCCTATCTTCTAAAATTTACGATAAAGTTCAAGACCACAACCTAGACTTAGCTCCAACATCAACAAAATTAATTATGGGAGATGGTAGAACTATTAAACCTCTAGGTATTGCTTGCAACATGAAAGTAAAAATCTCTGGAAAATGTATACCAACCGATTTCTTTGTTATTGATGCTTACCATAGTAATCATGATCACATAATCCTAGGTAGGCCCTTTCTTAAATTGGTTGATGCCGTGTTGGATGCCGGAGAAGGAAAAGTAACAATGAACCTTAATGGAACAAAGTACACATATAACTTTCTTCGCGTTTCTAAACACCCTACACCCTTTCCTCCCGAAAAAGAAGTAGAGGAGGTAGATAGTCTTTGTTTTGTTCAAACCCTTAGAGACCCGCTGCAAAGAGTGATGGAAAATCAAACTAGTAATCAACAAGATGAAGAACTAGAAGAAGCAACAAAAGGCTTAGAACCACATGATGGAAGTGTGGAGGAAGAAAAATTCGAAGACATAGGATAAATTAAACCTGAGGAGCCACAATTGCCCGAGGTAGACCTTAAACCTTTGCCCAAAGGATTAAAGTATGAATTTTTGGGCCCAGACAAGACTTATCCAGTCATTGTGAGCGACGAATTGAGTGCTGAAGAAAATGAGAAGTTGCTGATTTTATTGAAAAAACATAGGAAGGTGATTGAATATTCGATTAATGATCTCAAAGGTATTAGCCCAGCCTTTTGCACTCATCGTATACCAATGGAAGACCAATGTAAGCCCGTAGTGGACCACCAACAGAGGCTAACTCATTCCATGTGAGAGGTAGTAAAGAAAGAGGTCATCAAGATACTTGATGCCGAAATCATCTACCCGGTTCCGCATAGCGAGTGGGTGAGCCCGGTACATTGTGTACCAAAGAAAGGAGGTTTAACTGTGGTGAAGAATGAGAAGAACGAGTTGATACCGCAAAGAACCGTGACCGGGTGGCGGATGTGTATCGATTATCGCAAGCTTAACAAAGCGACGAAGAAAGATCACTTCCCCTACCGTTCATTGACGAGATGCTCGAGAGATTAGCGAACCACGCTTATTTTTGCTTTCTCGATGGGTACTCGGGGTTCATGCAAATTCCCATTCACCCGGACGATCAACACAAAACAATGTTTACATGCCCTTATGGAACGTTTGCATGTAGAAGGATGCCCTTCGGTCTATGCAACGCTCCGACCTCTTTTCAACGTTGCATGATGGCCGTATTCTCGGAATTCATCGACGAAATTGTCGAGGTGTTCATGGATGATTTTTCTGTTTACGGGAAGACATTCATGGATTGCTTGGCAAACATGGAAAAGGTCCTCACGAGGTGCGCAGAGGTAGACTTGGTGTTAAATTGGGAAAAGTGCCACTTCATGGTTAAGCAAGGCATAATGCTCGGACATGTTATATCCGAGAGAGGCATTGAACTGGACAAGGCTAAGGTAGAGACGGTTGAGCAACTCCCACCTCCGACGGATGTTAAGTCCTTAAGGAGCTTTCTAGGCCATGCCGGATTTTATAGAAGATTTATTAGGGACTTCTCAAAGATCACTAAGCCTTTAACACATCTCCTTCAAAAGGATGTGGCTTTTGACTTTGATGAGAAGTGCCTAGCGGCATTCCGGACCTTGAAAAGTATGTTGGTGAGTGCTCCCATTATTCAACCTCCGGATTGGAGCCAACCTTTCGATATCATGTGTGACGCAAGTGACTACGCCGTAGGCGCGGTTTTGGGTCAAAGAAAGGAAGGCTGAGTTCACACCGTTTACTACGCTAGCAAAACTCTTAATGGGGCACAATTAAATTATGCCACTACGGAAAAGGAGTTGCTAGCGGTGGTGTTTGCTTTCGAAAAATTCAGATCTTACATCGTGAACTCGAAGGTCATTGTTTACACCGATCACGCGGCCATCAAGTATCTCTTGGCTAAGAAGGAAGCTAAACCACGTTTGATATGTTGGATCCTTCTTCTTCTTCTTCAAGAATTTGATGTTGAAATTCGTGATAAAAAGGGGGTGGAGAATGTTGTGGCCGATCATTTGTCTAGGATGAATCGTGGACAAGATGATAAAGAGCCCATAGAAGATAAGATGAGAGATGACCACCTCTATCAAGTGCTCGATAAAGACACTTGGATGATTGATATCATTCGAGCGATTTGGAAGATGCCTCTCGATCATCTATATAAAAACTCCCAAAAGAAGATAATCTCCGAAAGTAAGAAGTACTTTTGGGATGCACCATACCTCTTCAAACTTGACAATGATGGAGTCATGAGAAGATGTGTGCCAAGAGAAGAGAGGGTAGAAATTCTGAGAAAGTGTCACTCGGCGGAGTACGGTGGACACTATAGCCATTTTAGGACCCAATCAAAAGTATGGTAAAGCGGATTCTATTGGCCGGAGATGCATGAAGATACTAAAAGATATGTTGCATCATTCCCCGAATGCCAAAGAACCGGAAACATCTCTCAAAGAAATTATATGCCCTTGAAATACAATCTACAAATCGATTTATTCGATGTATGGGGTATAGACTTCATGAGGCCTTTCAAAAACTCACACGGATATGAGTATATTCTAGTCATGGTTGATTATATATCCGAGTGGGTAGAGGCTATGCCATGTTGTAAAGCTTCCACGGAGGATTCCATTACTATGATCAAGAACGTGATTTTTCCTCGTTTCGGTACACCGAGAATCTTGATAAGTGATGGAGGAACTCACTTCACCGGGAAGAATTCAAAAAGTGCTTGTCCAAATTGGGAATTGAACATAGGGTCTCTACGGCCTATCACCCACAAACCAACGGACAAGCGGAAACGTCAAATAGGCAATTAAAAAGCATCCTCAACAAAACCATAGAGAAGGGAGGCAAAGATTGGTCGAAGAAATTAGACGAATCTTTGTGGGCTTATCGAATGGCGTTCAAGACACCGATAGGTATGACCCCTTATCAATTCGTCTATGGAAAGGCTTGCCACCTTCCGGTTGAGTTGGAACATAAAGCCTATTGGGCGATTAAAGAGATGAACCTTGATCTCGATGCCGCGGTGGTGAAACGAAGAATTCAAATAAGCAAGCTAGAGGAGATGAGGTTGAAAGCATATGAAAATGCAAGTATATACAAGGAGAGAATCAAATGGTGGTATGATAAAAGATGGAAAAAGAAAGAGTTTAAAGAAGGAGATAAGGTCCTCCTCTACAATTCGAGGTTTAAAACCTTCGGAAAGGGGAAATTGCAAAGCAAGTGGGACAGACCTTATGTTGTGCATTCAGTGCTCTCCAACGGAGCGGTAACCATTATGGATGTAAAAGGTGATCAATTTATGGTGAATGGTCAACGACTTAAGGTTTACTACGAACCCGACATTGTGCCCCTTCACCATGTTGATGTCTTCACCATGGAAGAAGAGCCCGAACGTCCGGCCTAGGACAAAAAACAAGGCATGAATTTTTGCAAATAGTTTTTCTTTTAATTTTCTGGAGTTTCTCGCGAAGATTTACTGGGCCAACTTTTTCCCATGGGCTAAGAAGGCGAAAAAAGGGCGGTGCACAAAAAACCGGCCCAGCCCGGCCCCCGAGACAGGGTGGGCCGGCCGGCCCAGTCCGACCGGCCCAAGTGGGTCCCAACGGCGGTTGATCCTGGTTTTTGCCCGAATTTCTCCTTTTCAACTTCCTTCTTCGGTCAGAAAATTTTAAGGGAAGTTTAAATAAGGAAAATGAGGTTCCTAGGGTTTTTCTCTTCGGACTATTTATTTGGCCGAATTGGGAGCTCGGGAATCAATCCCATCAAGCAATATTTTGCACCCACGCAGCAGCCATTGTGTCCCCGAGGAGCTTAGAGTTGAAGCAAGGCGCCATGGAGCCATCGATGGAGGAGGCGAAGCGATGCGAGCTCAAGCTACCCGTCGAGATCAAGAAGACCGCCCGCATCCGTTGCGGAGGGCGTGTCCCGACCAGAGCTATCGCATCTCGCAACCCCGTCGAAGAAGAGAAGGTCCCTACGCCATTCGAAGGTCGGCATGCATCCAAGGCATGAAGCGGAAGGACTACAAGGAGGTGTCGCCCGAGCCTAAGGACTATGGGGGTAGCGACTACTCCGGCGATCGTAGCCCGAGCTCGTGGGCGGCCGCCGGAAGAGATGATAACGACCTTTACATTTGGGATGAGGTGCCCAAGGAGAAGACTCCCGAAGGCCCCAACGGCGGCGACGACGGTGGCGACGACAATGGTGGTGGCGACGACGGCGGCGATGACGGTGGAGACCCTGGCAATGACGACCCTTTCGGGTTGCATCCGATGTGTTGTGCGGCTTGCCGTCACTCCATCGCGGATCTCTACACAACGGTCGACGAATGTTTCCAAGCCATGGAGGCGATAAGGCAGCGTATGGAGGATTGGGAGCGCGTAGTCGAGGACGACTACAAGTTCCTAAACCGCAACGTGCGCAAACTTTTCGGCATGTTCAGGAACATGAGAGGCAAGTGGTGCAATAGTTGCAGGAAGTACCACTAGGTTTAGTTTTTCCCCTTAAACTTTTGTAAGACACGACGAGGACGTCGTATGTTTTTAGCTTGGGGGAGAGCTAGCTAGCTAGCCTTAGCTTTTGAGCTTCAAGTTTAGGTTCAGTTTAATCTTCGAGAGAGTCTTAGAGTTTAAAGAGTCTTTAGTTTTCGAGTGTGTTTTTAAATTTTTGCAAGTGTCTTAAATTAGTGTTGAGTCAAAGAAAATCAAATAAAAAGAGTCTTTATATATTTTGTGTCTTGTGTGATGCTTATCTTTATTCACTCGTTTGTTTATCTTTAATTCTTGATATATGAACATAAGTGTGTGGTTTGAAAAACGTTTACCGTGGTGCTTAGTGGAATTGCTACTACTAAAAGTACCCATACCACACTTCGATCTTGAGCTTCACATGTTAGTTGTGCTATGTTCAATGCTAAAAGTTGGAGGATTTCAGTTCTGAAAATTATCTGAAAAACCTTGTAATAAAGGTTAGCAAAACCTCTTTTTCCAAGTTGAGAGTAAGAAAAAAATCATATACAAAGCCAATTTATTTCTTTCGCTCCACCATAAGTGTGATTAGCACGATGAATTGGGCTAGGATCCTTCTCTCTTGGAAGTTTTAATTTCGAGCAATGATCATGTTCTTGTGCTTATCTTTTGTTGCTAGCCTCGTCATGCATTCGGTAATGTGACTTTCACATTGGAAGTCCCATACATCGCCGAATTCCATACCCAACCCTATACATCTCTTTTGTACATCGCATTCCTTGAACACAACCTACTCTCAAAGTTTCGTCTCGTCTCTAGCATGGTTTATTTAAAATTTCAGATTGTATGCATGCAAGAAAGAGAGGGGTTGAGATCTTTGAAAAGTTGTCAAGAGAGGGAAAAATAAAGAGAAAAGTATGAGTATGGAAAAAGAAAGAAAGAAAGAAAGAAAAAGAAAATATAGAAGAGTAAAGAAAGAGACAAATATGAGAATGAAAGAATGAAAGAAAAAGAAGAGAAAGGGAAAAGAGGAGTGGCAAAAAGGATATGAGAGGGATGAATCAAGTGAAAGAAAAAAATAAAGTGCAAGGAAGGATGTCACGTTGTTGAGAGACGAAACTTTCACTCTTTTTCCAACCATATGCAATCCGACAACGAGGACGTCATCGGTGCCTCGTAGTCATAAGTTTCTTTTGCCCTTGCACATGTCCACCATTCTAAATCTTCTCATCCTTGATATCCCTACAAATGGATTAATTCTCATGATCATTGGCTTTGAAAGGTAAACAATCATTAGAGGAAGTTCTTAGTTTGACAATATTTGTGTTGATTGCACTAGCCCTACGATATCTCCACTTTACATGTTATATGAGAGATTTATGGGAGGTGAGAGTTTTATAAAATTTGTTTAAGATAGCCACTTTTATATGAGCGACTTGAGAGAGCTTGGAGAAAGGTTTTTGTCTAATACTTGTTGCAGGAATTTTGTTTTTGAAAATCATAAAAACCCTCCGATGGAAGCAAAAGAAGTAAGCATGGCTGAAATTGAAGACTTCGAGTGAAGAGTTTGAGTTGTGGGGTAAATCTTGACGTGGTAAAGATTCTAAACGCCCATGTTTATGTATGATGATCATTACTTTATGTTTATGTATTAAAGACAAAAGGATTGACTAACTTGTGAAGAAGGATTAACGGTACACGATTACAACACTTTGGACGAAGTTATTTTACGAGTACTTGCTCGAGGACAAGCAAGAGCTAAGCGTGGGGGAGATGTTGACGGTGTATTTTGGTACACCAAGCATGTTCATTACACTTTGGTTTGGATTTGATTATGGAACTAACCCGCCACTAGGCACACTAATCATATAACAAGTTCATCTATGTGCATGCATTTGGAAGTGTTGTGTTTATGTAGGAAAACATGGACATAAAGGACGGATTCGCAACAAGTTCAAAGGAGCATTTACGGAGTCTTGTTTGTGTTCATGAGCTTGATGAAATCACTTCTAATGGTGGCAAGGACCGAAGTGCTATGAAGGAACACCCCCGGGGATTGAAGCGTAAAAGACCGAACTTCATGCGCGGAGAACCTCCATCTTGGACGCGAGGATGACAACGTCAAAATCATGCAAGTGGAGAGGGCAAAGTGCATAATCACCTGAGGACCCACGGGAGCGAAGGGGCGACCGAACCGGGCCGAATTGGGCCTGGGCTGGTCGGCCCAGGCCAACCGGCCCAGTCCAGTTCTGGCGTCGGTTCGGCCCCCCTTTCCTTGCACCCGAAGGATCTTCAACCCTAAAACCCTAGAGGCTCCGCCATTCGACAGGGAGAGAGCCATTCGCACCAGGAAGCCATCCACAAGCTAGAGAGAGAAGAGGGAGATCTTCGGAGGGAGATCTCCGGAGGGAGATCAACCACCTCGAAGGAAGCACCCACAAGTGGATAAGAAGGAAGACACCGTCGGAAGGGAAACCATGATCAATGGTGCTATGTCTAGCACCTTGATGGGGTAATCTCCTTGTTCGTCCATGGGTTGTAATCGATCTTTAGATGTAATCATACTTTGTCAGATTATCTATCTATTATCTTGTGTTGAATATATGTTGACGGTTAATAGTTGTATCAAAGTTCGTTTAGACTTGCAAGCGGACAAGTCTCCCGTCGTAGTCAAGGGACCCTCTTCCCTCGAGTGGTGAACCCAAGGTATCGAATCCGTGCAACAAATGTGTGACGCAAAAGTTGATCTAGTAAAGCCAAATAACTCCAATCTTCGATAAAAGAGAAACCCTAATGCATCTAGATAAAAGACACGAAACTAATCTAATCTACTAAAGACCGGAGATAACAAAGTAAGATTGGGTAGATAAACCGATCTAGAGAGATCGGGATAAGCCTTTTGTTGAAGTTCAAAGCAAGAGAAGAAGTAGCAAATCGAATCTTATTAGAAGCCTCGTTAAATCGTGGTTTCCCGTCCAAATCCGAAAACATCCGCCTTTTGGAACCCCCGTTCTGTCACAACGTATCCCTACTCATGCGGGGAGTCTAGGGCGAGTCAAAAGACAAGTTGAGATTCTTTCGGAAGATCCGACGTGTACCTCTAGCCACCGCGGCTACAAGAACACCCTATGTAATCTATCTCGAGATTAGATTTAGAATAAGCAAAGCCGTTCGAAAAAACGAAATCTTCGAGGAAACACTTGATCGCTAGGAATATATTCAACTTGATAAATCAACTATGACAATGATACATACACAAGATCACCACCGGGATCCTTCCTTGATCTTGCTTCTAGCTCCGGGAACTCCGACGTGGTCTTCCATGCAAGGTTCCCACATCGGCTAGGGAAATCCTAGTCAACTAGCTCGACCCTCTCCTCTCCGAGATGGTGTCCCTCTCTTCTCTGCTCCTCGGCGACCGATGACGAATTGGATCCTCCGTGGCTCTCGACCCCAGGGCTATAAATAGCCCGAATGGCGGCTAGGGCAAAGGAGGGGGCGAACGGGCACTGGACGAGGCTGGGCCGACCGTCCTGGGCCCATCCAGGCCCAGCCCGCGGCCTCCTTTGCTTGATGTCGGTTCCCGTGTCTTCTAGATGCTTCCCTTTTCTGCATGTAGGCCATTGTCGTCAGTTTCTCTCCGAATTGGACATAACTCCTTGTCTTGCATTATTCGGCACTTTTCTGGTTAGGTCCTCGGAGTTTGTCATCTTCTCGGATCAAGTCCCTGACTTCTTGGAGTCAAGTTTGCTTCATTGCATGACTTGTACGGGGCTTCATGGTCTTGTCACAAGGTGCTTGATGAACATATCCCGAAAGTCTTGCTTTCAACGCTAAAACCCTGCATAAACACTAAACTCCAAAACCGACATGCACACGTGAACTTGTTATACCACGGGGGTTAGTACCAATGGATAAGGTATAAAACTTATGCCAACACCAAAGGTAAACTCATGGCTAGGTTGACGGATTTTCACCGTCAACAATATACTTTAATGCTTAAGGTTAGCTACCATGCCGTAAAGGGAGTAGAGCTCCAATGCTTCCTTGGATCCATTCAATACGCTATGTCCATCATAGGTCTAGTCATGAATACCTTCGCATAGTGACAGTACGAGAGGAGGGAAAGGGCGAAACCGTGGTCACAACCCCGATAGATTAGATTGGTTTTCATGTCTTTAAGCGATTGCATGATATAGTATCGTAGACCCATGGGCGAGTGTCTTTTATCTTGATAGCTTGATCATTCTCTCTAGTGTATTTTAGTTGTTTTCTAGTTTAATCATAGTTAGGGTTTGAGTAGCTAGAGTGTGAAGGTAGATCGAACGCTTGTAATCCCCTTGCTCCGCGGATTGACAAGAACCTTGGGAATCCCGTGGTGAAAAAGGTGTGGGGTCCGTACGCTTGCGGATCGTAGAGGGATACGTCTTTTATCCGTCAACAGACAGGAAGTCCTTGAGCTGAGCCAGAGCTTGATCTGCCTCTGGGGTCCACACGAACTTCTCTTGGTGCTTGAGTAGTTTGAAGAAGGGTAGTCCCCGTTCTCCAAGCTTCGAGATGAATCTGTTCAAGGTCACCATGCAACCAGTAAGCTTCGGCACATCTATGATGCAGGTGGGAGCTTTCATCTTGGTAATGGTGGAGATATTCTCAGGGTTGGCTTCGATGCCGCGATGGCTGATGATGAAGCCGAGTAGTTTTCCCGAAGGTACACCGAAGACGCACTTTTTCAGGTTGAGCTTCCACCGGTACTCCAGCAGGGATGAGAAAGTCTCTTCAAGATCGGCGATGAGCGTGTCGGAGTTTCGGGTCTTGACAACCACATCGTCCACATAGGCTTCGACGTTCTTGTTGAGTTGTCTCTTGAAACAGGCCTGGATAGCTCGTTGGTACGTAGCACCAGCGTTCTTCAACCCGAACGACATTGTCGTGTAGTAGTAGGCACCGAACGGGGTGATGAACGCGGTCTTCTCCTGGTCTTCTTCCTTGATAGCGATCTGGTGGTACCCGGAGTAGTAGTCGAGGAAGCAGAGCAGGTCGCAGCCCGCTGTGGAGTCGATGACTTGATCGATCTGTGGCAACCCGAAGGGGTCCTTGGGGCAGTGTTTGTTGAGGTTGGTGTAGTCGACACACATTCTCCACTCGTTCGTGTTC
Organism: Cenchrus americanus; assembly: GCA_947561735.1. Lineage (NCBI taxonomy): Eukaryota > Viridiplantae > Streptophyta > Magnoliopsida > Poales > Poaceae > Cenchrus > Cenchrus americanus. The sequence goes on along the minus strand of OX387239.1, from coordinate 249,826,537 downwards.
TTCTTGTGGACAAGGCCGGGGTTGGCGAGCCACTCAGGATGGAAGACTTCTCTGATGAAGCCAGTCGTGAGTAGTTTGGCGAGTTCCTTCTTGATGGCGTCCTGTCGGTCGTCGGCAAAACGGCGGAGGTATTGTCGCTTGGGGGTAGCTTTAGGATCGATGTTGAGTGAATGCTCGATCAGATTTTTGGGCACCCCTGGCATGTCCACTGGTTTCCAAGTGAAGATGTCTCGGTTAGCCCGAAGGAAGCTGACGAGCGCGTCTTCCTATTTTGGGTCGAGGCCTGCCCCGATCATGGTGGTCTTGCTGCTGTCGCCTGTCCCAAGGTCGATCGCCTTGACTTGCACTTCCTCAGAGGGTTGAGGCTTGTTGGCTGTGTCCGACTTCTCTGGGATCTCGAGTTCGGTTGGGGCAAGCTTCTTGGATGCAACATAGATCTCCATCATTGCGTTGGGTACTTCATTGGTGGCTGCAAGTTTTACAGCTTCTGTGTCGCAGTCGAAGGATATCTTCAAGTCCCCTTGCAGCGAGAGTACAATGGCAGGACTTGGCATTTTGAGTACCAAGTACGTGTAGTGGGGTACCGCCATGAAATTGGTGATAGCTGGTCTGCCGACGATGGCATGGTAGGAAGTCTCGATGTCCGCAACCTCGAACTTGATGTACTCGGTGCGGTAGTTCTCCCTGGTTTCCCCGAAGGTAACTGGCAGGACCATTGAACCCAGTGGAATAGTCGCGTTCACAGGGACAATACCGTAGAAAGGCGATGTGCTCTTGGTGAGCATGTGAGTGATGTCAAGCTTCATCTTCTTCAAGGTCTTGGTGAACAGGACGTTGAGCCCGCTTCCACCGTCGATGAGTACCTTGTTGAGTCTGGAGCCCGCGACCACTGGTTTCAAGACGAGTGGGAAACGCCCTGACTCAGAGAAGCTTGTCCATTGATCCGTGCGGGAGAAGGTGATGGGTACCTCCGACCACCTGAGAGGGGTCAAGACCGCTGGTTCAATGTTCAAGACTTCCCATCTGGTGGCCTTCTAAGACCGTTTGGTGGGTAGTCCGCCGAAAAGGACATTCACCGTGTTGTCAGGTTCTTGGAAGTCGCCGTTGTCCTCGTCGGCTTTTTTCTTGCCCTCCTTGTCGTGAGGAGGCCGTGGGTCTGGGGTACCTTTGAGTGCTCGCCGGACTTGGTAGCACTGCTCGATGGTGTGATTGCCCTCCAGGTGCCACGGGCACTTCTCTTTCTGCAAGTCTTTGAAGCCGCCAGAGGTCTTCTTCGAGTTGTCTTTCGCAGGGCACTGGATAGCCGCGACTGTGTTGTCTGACTTGCGCTTGCGGTTAGGACCCGAGTAGTTGTTGTTGTTGCGACCCCCTTGATCCCTGTTGTTGTTGTTGCTGCCGCCCGGGTTTTGCTTGCTCTTGCCACGGATGGCGTCGTACTTGGCATTAGCCTTGTCTTCTTCGTCGGCCCATGAGGTGATCATATCCTTGAGCTTGGTGATAGAGCTCGGGCGGCGGCGACCGAAGTCTTCAAAGGTGCAATGATGGTAGAGACCGTCTTGGAAAAGGTCGATGACCTCCTTGTCGGTAACATCGATTACAGTGGCGCACTTGTCGAAAAAGCGCCGCATGTACTTGTGTAGGGTCTCGCCCTGTTCCTGTTTCACCATTGCCAGGTCCATGCGAGTAACCGAGCGTCCCATGGCGCCCGCGAAGTTGCTGGTGAACTGATCCTTGAGCTGGTCCCACTTGTTGATCGAGTACTTGTCGAGCGACTCGAGCCATGTAAGTGGTGCTCGGTCCTGGCAGAGGGGGAAGTAGAGACACTTGGTGTCATTGTTGCCGCCAGTGTTTTCGATGGAGAGGGTGTAGTATCTGAGCCATTGGACTGGGTCTTGCTTCGCGTCGTACTTGGTGATCCCCAGAGGTTTGAATTTCTCTAGGAGGAGTAGATTGCGAAGTCGAGAGGAGAAGGCGGGGAAGCCGTCGTTGTCGCCTGTCGTGGAGGACTTGTTGCGTCGTATTTCTTCAATTCTGCGGCGGGCATCATAGCCGCCACGTGAGGCACCGGTTACGTGGCGTCTGCGTTGTTAACACCGAATTTGGTAAGGAGTATGACATGTGGGTCCAATTCGAAAAAGAGTCCGTCCGGTGGAAGGAAAGATATTTTCGAGAGATTTTCGGCGAAGGATCCGCGGTCGGCTATCCGCTCCCGGTTCGGCAAAAGAACAAGAGAGCCGATTTTGCGGGATTGGACGGTGACGTGGCTCGATCGAGGAAGCGAATGGATGGATAGGCGATCGAGTTTAGTTAGGCAATGAATCCATTCGCAGGTTGTAATCGGCAGGGTATAAATACGATCCCCGGATGTATGTAACGGACACGTTCATTCCTCAATACACACCGGCCTTACGCCAAACCCTAGAGTCCTTGTCGTGTCGTCGAGTTCTTCGAGAGGGCCAATCGATCCGTCGACCTCCGTGAGTACCGCAACCTTGTATCATGTCTAGTATCATGCGGTGGATTTAGATCTGATGCAAGTAGTCTTGTTACCATGCTTCGTGTCACGCGGTAGATTCAAGCTTGGTTCAAGAGGGTTTCTTGTTAGATCATGAGCCATGCGGTAGGCTAAGGTTTAGCTTGAAGCTAGTTATCGGCTCTATTGGATTTTGGCAAGATCCAATAGATTCATTAAGTTACCCCGTGTTACCATGAGTTTTACTTTATGTTTTAATTCATGTAATACACTTTTGCCCAATCTAGATGGGTTTGGATCGGCTATTTTCCTTTGAAGATCCGTGCATGAGCAGGTTTCGTGTTTTGACGCGTGGATCTTGTGCTCTCTGATAGCCGAAACCGAATCGATCTAGGTTGTTACGTGTTGCGGGTTCAAGCTTGCTTTGTTAGTATAAATCTTGAAAGAACCGGGTATCATGCGGTAGATGCAGGTTTTTGGGTTGCTTTAGAGCTAGTCATCCGGTGGACTAGATTTCCAATTCAATCTGATAGATTTATTTACGTGGTAATGTTTGTTCCTTCTTCATGGACCCCGGATCGGCTGTTCAGCCGTATTCGGTTATGTTTTTTTTCACGAGTAGATCACGTGCCTCGTTCGTGCCTTAAGTGATGTATGCTTTTAGCTTTCCGTTTTTAGATTGTATCATGCGGTGGATAGATCTGTTTGCGGGAAGTGGTACGTTTTTCATGCAAGTTGTATCATGCGGTGGATAGATTTGTTTGTGATCGTGCACCCGACGGATCTTAAAGTATCTAGACATGCGGTAGACTAGTGCTTTGATCTATGCGTACTCATTTAATACATGATCATGTCCGTGTTTTACTTCATTTAATGTTAATCTTCATAAAGATCGGTCATGGCTTTGCACATGCATTCATGTTTATTCAAAGATCGATCGTTGTCATGCTTACGTCACCCATTCGGCAATGTTCTTTTTTCCTTCGCGGTTACCCGAATGGTTGTGGTTCTTTGACAGGTAGCTTCGCATAGCTACATGTCGTCTTGCTTGGCTTTTTAGCCGCAAATATGGAACTGCCCGGTACCACCCGGTATGTTCCAAGCTTTGGTATTTAACTTGTTTTATCTTTTGTTAATTTTCGGGAAAAATTGACCGGCACGTCACTCTCTCTCTCGCGCGTGCGAAGCTAAGCTTTTCGGCTTGCTGTGTGTTTGGCGCTGAGTGCACATTTTGCGTCAACACACTTTTTGGCACGCCCAGTGGGACCATACAGCCGAATTGGTTCAAGATGCCTGAAGTCTCAGACCTCCTGGATGTCAACATCGAAGAGCTTTCTCCAGAGCAGCATCAGCAGCTCTTAGACGCCGTGAATCAATTTCAGCAAAAGTGTCTCATGTCATTTAAGAAGAATCGAAGTGGTGTACCATATCTGAAGAGTGGCCTGCCCAGAGTGCTGTTGCCGGGAGAGACCGACGCCACAACCCAACAAGAAAAAGAGGAATGCGCGCGGATCTTCCAGGAATCGGTAGACAACATGCTCACCAAGCACAACCAAGCTTTCCTCGGGTCGCTCCAGCAGATGATGGTGGCCATCTTTGGCCCGGCGCGGGGGCGGGCGTTTGGAAAGACGTACGCCGGAAAGAGCACCGTGGAGCCGGGGTGAATCAAGCTCTCGGCCGCCGCTACGAAGCCGGATGCGGCGCCCTCCTCCTCAAAGCTCCGGAGCGAGACATTCCAACCTCCTCCGCGGGCGCCGGGGGCGGCCGGTTCGGCCCTCCGCCGCAAGCTTCGGGAAGTCGGCCCAATCCTCGCCGCCGCCGCGCGGCAAAGACGGGTCAGCCCGTGCAACAGCCGAATCCGTACCAGCCTACGTACGGAGACCTAGCGTTCGGCTCACCTGGGGCCCCACTTGACCCCAGTCGAAGAATAGCTCCGTCAACCAACTGGCTCCAGAAGAATTTGTACGGCGGTGGCTATCATGAAGTGGGGAATTACGGGGCGTTCGACGCCTTCCCGCACCCAGGGTACGCGCCGGCTGCAGGCGCCCAGGAGGAAGATGCCCTAGCACGCAAGATGGCCGAATTGATGCAGAATCAGTTCGGCCTCAAGCCAAGGATGCAGGGCCCCACCTACAGGCCGCCGTTCCCGCAGTGGTACTATAACGTGCTCCTGCCACCAAGGGTAAAACCGCCGACGGAATTCACAAAGTTCTCTCGGGCGAGGACGAGACAAGCACGGTCGAGCATATCGCTCGTTATCTCATGCGGCTTGGGGAATGTTCGGCCGAAGAGACGTTCGGGGTTCGCTACTTCCCCGCCTCGGCCGACGGGTCCGGCTTTTCGGTGGTTCTCGTCCTTGCCGCCCGAGTCGGTGGCCGTGGGAAAGATTTGGAGCGTAAATTCCACGCTCATTACTTCGACGACAGCCAGCTCGAAAAGAAGTTGATTGATCTCGCCACCCCGAAGCAAAGGCATAGTGAAACGCCGCTGGAGTTTCTTAGAAGATTCAGAGAAGTCAAGGGCATGTGCTTCTCATTGAATTTGCCAGACGATCGGTGGCCGATATGGCCGTCGCCGGGATGTTGCCAGCCGTGCGCGAAAAGCTATTTGGGATGGAGTTTGAAAACTTGGGCCAACTATCGCGAAGTTATCCTTGATGAGCAATCAGGCATATGGCCTCAAGAAGGACCCCAAGTTCGGCAAGCAGCATGACATCGCTGACATCTACAACCAATTCTTGGACAAGGCTGATTTGTGCGGAGATTCTGACGACGAATTGGAGATAGCTGCAGCAGAGATCTTGTGGGGTAAAGAGCCCTTGACGATGAATCAGCGGTGGGTCAGGCAGACCAAAGGAACCTACGACTTCGACATCACAAAGGCTGATAAGTTGTTTGAGCTCTTGGTAAAGGAAGGCCGAATCAAGCTGCCTGAAGGGCACTCTATGCTTCGGCCTGATGGAGTCAAAGCGAAACGTTACTGCGGCTTCCATGACAGGGACTCGCACTCCATCAACGATTGCAGGGTCTTCAGGATGAGGATCCAGAAGGCTATCCAGGAAGGGCACCTCAAGTTCGATAACAAGATGAAGCTGGATGGCCACCCCTTCCCGCAGAACATGCTCGGCTTTTCTATCAACGCGATAACAGCCGAAGAGAAAGGGAAAGTCAAGGTCCTGACCTCAGCCAGGTCCAAGCAAGATGGATCAGTTGACCCGGAGCGCCAGGTGACCCTAGAGCAAGTGCAGGGCGACGCCCCCCGCGTTCTCAAGAGCCACATCGAGATTGGGGAATCGTCCAAGCCTAAACCCAAGGTGACGTCACGCATTCTCCTCAACAAATGGCAGCGCCAGATGGAAAAGGAGCGCTACCAAAAGCATCGTCACGAGGAGGAGCAGCGCAGGGCTGAAGAGGAGGCGCGCAGATGGAATCAGGAACAGCACGCGCGTGAGCAGGAGCGCGCCCACTGGGGATGCGCCTTCTTCAGGCACTGCTGGAATGAGGGCCTAAAGCTACCCACATTAAGGAACTGTCCTGAATGCAGCGACAGATATGCTGAGTACAGGCAGGAAACTGCCAATCGCCGATCCGTCCATGAAAGACTTGGAAGGATTCACCCAAATGGGGATCGGCGGCAAAAAATTGAGGTTATAGATCACCCCGGAAGCGCCAAGCCGATCTCAGGTGGGCTGACCAGGAGGAGGACGAAGATGTCTACGTCTGGCAGAAGGGGCAGTGGTGCCCACCCGGTCTACGCAAGAGCCAGAAGAGGCGGGTCCAACGCTTGAGGAACCGCGAGATGAAGCAAGCCGGGGTCCAGACGAGACAGAAGTGGCGCCCCAAGGACCAGCCAGAAGGATCGAAGCGTCCGGCCCCTGCATGCATGGTATACTTCCTGCCAAACGAGTTCATGGCTCCCGCTAACCAGGTGATGCAGGAGGAAGCTTCCTTTGACGACGAGCAGCCCGAGGAGATGATGGCGCAGCTGGTGCTTGCCAAGCAGGCCATCTTCGACAAGCCGGCCAAGAATCGCCACATGAGGCCGCTATACTTGAGGGGGGTACGTCAATGGCAAGCCATTGACCAAGATGTTCGTCGACGGTGGCGCGGCGATCAACGTAATGCCGTACACCACCTTCGGGAAGCTTGGCTTGACCCCGAGCGATCTGACACCAACAAGCATCATCCCGAACGACTTCGCCGGAACCCCTCGTACACCAAAGGATGCGCTCACGTGGACTTGATGATCGGGTCCAAGACGCTGCTCACCACCTTCTTCGTCATCGAAGGGAAGGGAGCCTACAGCCTGCTGCTTGGGCGGGACTGGATCCACGCCAACTGCTGCGTCCCATCCACTATGCATCAACAGCTGATCCAGTGGGTGGACGATGAGATCGAGGTCGTCCAGGCGGATGACTCCGTAAGCGTGGCTAACATGGAACCAGCCTTCTGGGAGTACCAAGGCATCGATTGCTTCTCAGGGAAGGACTGGGGAGAAGGTCCTGTTGAACCTGTCAGCAGTGACCAACAGCCGATTCAAGCGCCGGCTCTTACGGTAATTTTTAATGGAGAACCCCGTGGATGGCACCGATGGCAAGCCGGGACGAGGATTCATGTCGGCCGATAAGCTAGAGGAAGTTGACATTGGAAGCGGTGATAAGCCAAGGCCGACGTTCATCAGTGCGAATTTGCAGCCAGACTTCAGGGGGAACTTAATTGAGCTTCTCAGAGAATATAAAGATTGCTTCGCCTGGGATTACTCGGAGAAGCCTGGATTGGATCGATCCATCGTCGAGCACCGGTTGCCAATCAAGCCTGGTTTTAAGCCATATAAGCAACCACCCCGGAAAATCTACAAGGATGAAGTATTGGCCGATGTGAAGAAAGAAGTCGAGAGGTTACTTGACGCAAACTTCGTTCGGCCCTGCAGATATGCAGAGTGGATTTCTAACATCGTCCCTGTGTATAAGAAAAATGGAAAAATGAGAGTTTGCATAGACTTCAGGGACCTAAACAGAGCTACTCCCATGGATGGATACCCGATGCCTATTGCCGATTTGCCGATTGACGCCGCCGCCGGGCACAAGGTGATTAGCTTCATGGATGGCAACGCGGGATACAATCGGATCTTTATGGCAATAGAAGACATCTCGAAGACGGCCTTTAGATGTCCTGGTCATATAGGCCTATTTGAATGGATCGTCATGACATTTGGGTTGAAAAATGCCGGTGCAACCTATCAGCGGGCCATGAATTACATTTTTCATGAGTTGATCGGCAAGACCGTGGAAATCTACATTGACGACGTAGTGATCAAGTCCTTAAGTCATGACACCCATCTGGAAGATGTGAAGAAGACTCTGGAATGCACCCGGAAGCATGGCCTAAAGATGAATCCAAACAAGTGTGCGTTCGGGGTGTTAGCTGGAGAGTTCTTGGGGTTTTTGGTCCACGAGGGGGGAATCGAAGTTGGCAAAAAGAGCATGAAAGCCATTGATGAAGTCGTTCCTCCAACCAACCTCAAGGAATTGCAATCACTGCTCGGCAAGATCAACTTTGTGAGAAGGTTCATCTCAAATTTATCACGAGAAGGTGTTGCCGTTCTCTCCGTTGCTTGAAGCCGAAGAAGGATCGAAATTCACATGGGGCGACGAACAACAAAAGGCTTTCGAAGAGATCAAGCAATACATGAAGGAGCCGCCGGTGCTTGGTTCCTCCTCGAATTGGACAAGCCTTTCAAGTTGTACGTGGCGGCCGATACCCAAACTATTGGATCGGCCCTTATTCAAGAATTCGAAGGAAAGGAGCGGGTAGTAGCTTATCTTAGCCGAAAACTACTTGATCCCGAAACCGAGTATTCGGCTATAGAAAGATTGTGTCTTTGCGTATACTACTCGTGTACAAAGTTTCGGCACTACTTGTTGAATGCCGAATGCACCGTATACTCGAAGTTTGATGTGATAAAACACATGTTATCTATGCCAATTTTAAATGGTCGGGTTGGCAAATGGATTTTAGCTCTATCGAATTCGAGTTGAAGTTCGAATCGGCAAAAGCCATCAAAGGTCGTGTCATTGCCGATTTTATAACCGAACACCGTGACCCTTCAATTGATCTCGCTTGAAATTACCCCATGGGCTTTATTCTTTGACGGGTCATCATGTGGCAAAGGTGGGGGAGTAGGGATCCTACTAATTTCTCCCGCAGGTGAGATGTTTGAATTCGCCATTCCTATACAACCCACCGTCACGAATAACCAGCCGAGTACGAGGCACTCGCTCCGAGGGCTTCAATATTTGAGAGAAGCCGGGGCCGTTTCGGTTGAAATTTATGGAGATTCGCAGTTGGTCATCAAGCAATTGAACGGCCGCTACGAGTGCGGGGAGCGAGGCGCCGAGGAGTTACTACGAGGAATGCGAGAGAAATCTTGAAGGGCTTTCCACCGGTAACCCTACAAAGACATCCCTAGAGAGCATAACGAGGAAGCAAACAGGCTGGCTCAAAGCGCCTCTGGTTATAAAGAGAGTCAAGAAGCATTTGCTGCAGAGGTGAGCGCACTAGGGACGGATCTTACAGAGGATGATTGGAGGAAAGAGATCGCTGATTATTTGAGAGATCCATCCCGAAAAGTCTCTAGGAAGCTCAGGTACAAGGCAATCAAGTTCGTTCTTCTGGATGACAATTTATTCTATAAATCATTAGATGGAGTATTGCTACGATGCCTGGGTCCAGAAGAAGCCAAGAACATGATGAGCGAGGTGCACGATGGGATATGTGGAGCGCACCAATCGGCCTATCGCATGAAATGGGTTATTAGGCAGGCTGGATGCTTTTGGCCGACGATATTAGAGGACTGTTTTGAGTATTACAAGGGGTGTCAAGATTGCCAAAGGTTCGGGAATATTCAAAGAGTCCCCCGCATCAGGCATTAAATCCCACCATCAAGCCGTGGCCATTCGGGGGCCGGGGGTATGGACTTGATTGGCCAAATTAATCCGCCATCTAGCAAGGGGCATAAGTTCGTGCTTTTGGCTACAGATTACTTCACCAAATGGGTCGAGGCAATCCCACTCAAGAAGGTGACGTCGAAAAACATGATCGAATTCGTCAAGGAACACATCATCTATCGATTTGGGATTCCTCGGACGATTACCACCGACCAAGGGGCACAATTCGCGTCATTGGAATTCGAAGATTTTGCCGAAAGTATGGGAATCAAACTCGTTTAATTCTTCTCCATACTATGCCCAAGCTAATGGTCAAGCGAGGCTTCTAACAAGATCATGATCAAGCTTATACGAAGAAGATCGACCGAAAGCCGAGGAGATGGCATTCGATACTCGGTGAAGCGCCGTGGGCTTACCGAATGGCCCCCCATGGAGCCACAAAGACTTCTCCTTACGAGTTGGTTTACGGGCATCACGCGATCCCGCCCCGGGAAATGCAATCGAGTCAAGGAGAGTAGTGCTTGCAAAACGATTTGAGCTCCAAGGATTACGGTGGCCTAATGATGGATGAGTTAGAAGATTTGCATATGATCCGTCTCGGGGCCCCGGAGAACATCGAGAAAAACAAGCCGCGGGTCGCCAAATACTATAACAAGAAAGTGAAGGTGAAGCAATTCGCAGAAGGCGATCTAGTTTGGAAAGCGCTACTGCCGATTGGAACTAAATACAGTGAATTCGGCAAATGGTCCCCTAACTGGGAGGGGCCTTTTCGTGTGGTCAGATGCGTCCCAGGTAATGCATACATATTGAAAACTTTGCTGGGAGAAGAGTTTTCCGCCGCAATAAATGGAAGATATCTGAAGAAGTATTATCCTAGCATTGAAATCGATCGATGATTATACACATCTGACACAGAAACAGCCGGCGCTCAAGGATGAGGCCGCCTTTAGAACAAAAAATCCACGAACAAGAGAAAATGGCCAGTGCCTGATGCATTGCCCTTAGCTCAATACTACACTACAACTGGTTTCTTGCAGGATTACACATAGCAGCCCTGAAGGTCAAGTCCCCTAAGGGAGGGAAGCAGAAGGCGTGGAGAAAGAAGCGAAAGTATGATTCAATCTTTTCTTTACTTCTTCGGCCGCTGCTCCCTCTTCAGTTGTTCCAGGACCACCGTGACGGCGACTTGGAACGCACGAGGATGACCACGATTGGCGGCCTCTACCAAGCTATCCCGTGCCGCCTTCAAAGGTTGCTCGTACCGTCGAGACATCCGGGGCAAAAGAATCAAGGTTAGGGGCAAGAAATCCGTATGCGAACGTGAAGGGGGACGAGAAGCGTTTACCCCCTACTAGCGCTTCCAGCGCCATACGACGCTCGCGTTCGGCTTGGCGACGGACGGACATGTCCCCGAGGTCACGCTCCGTGTACCGGCACGGCGGCGCGGTCGATGAATGACCTTTTGCTCAGGCGTGGCATCCTCCGCCTCAGGAGAAGAATCGGAGGAGATGTACTCAGGAACATCTTCGGTTCCGATGACCTCTTCGGGAAGCAAATCAAGGCTGAAAGAGGCAGAGGAAAAAATAAAGCGCAAGATCAAGCAGGAGGACAAGGAGCAGATCAAGAAAGAACTCACTTCCGAATCGTACGCTTCCTTGACGAGCCGCTCCCCTGAGGCTGTTTACCCTTGTCCATGGCGTTGGGGTTTTTTCTTCGGCGACAAAGGAAGAGACGAGAAGCGATGGAGGAGTGTGCGAGTGGATTTGCGAGCACCCCACGGGCTATTTTATTGACCAAGGAGGCGCATTGGGAGTGATGATCTGGCCAGTACACACTGTTGGAATACCAAGCGGCAGGGGTTTCCACCAAGTACGAAGGGTTTTTCTTTTGAACAGTGTTTACGGATTGCCGAATTGGGATCCTTTGTGGATCTTGCGCCGAGGGGCAATCCTTTACGAGCGTTCGGCTAAAGACAGCTCCCGCACGCATTCAAAGAGGACGAATTCACGGATGCAAATGCGAAGGGAAATATCACGGAACAAATGCAGAATCCAAAAGTTCATCATATATTGCCGACATTTACACATCCCTAGTACAATCTAATCAAAGAGCCTGTTCAACACAGACTGGGGATGGGTAATTTCGGCAATGGCGTCGCCGTGGCCGTCGAGGCGCTCCAGGATGAGCTCGATCTCATCGATATCCTCCGCGCACCGCCCCCGGAAGCCACGCGGCCCGGTGGAGTAGTCGACGTCCGTATGCGTCGCCATCGCGCCCGTGCCCAAGGTGGTGCCCAAACGAACGCCATGGACGGCCACCTCGTCGATGCGGCGCTCCACCGCGGCCGGGCGCTCCGCCGGCGTGTCGCCGTGAGCGTTCACCTTCTCCGCCAATTGCTCTACCGCCGTCTTTAGCCGGTCGAGCTCGCCGTCGCGGCCGCAAAGGACAAGCGAAGGGATTAGCATCAAAGGCCGAGCCGGACCAAGAATCAATCTCGTGGCCATACCGTCAATGGCCTCCGGCGGCTTGTTTGCGCCGGTCCTCCCATTCTAGCTCGGCCACGCCCGCTTTTTTTGGAGACGTCCTCCGCCTCAAGACGGGACGCCTCTAGCTCCTCCTTGAAGCGAATAGCATCCGCTTCCCCCGTACGGTACCGGGGAGTGGCCATCGGACTCCGAAGAGTCGTCAGGGAGGGGCTGATTGGCCGGCGCGCGAGGCGGATTCCACTGAATCAACCTGAAAAAGGGAGATGATTGTCAAGGCAAAGGAAGATCAAAAGGAAGATCGATGAGGAGAAATTGATGATCATCACCGCCTGCGCGCATTGGCGCTGCTTCCCTCAGCCTCGTCGGAGGCGCGGCGGCGGTTGAGGCGGCGCACCATTGCGGTTTTGGGGTGTGCACTGTTTGCAAGAAGACCAGAGATTGGCGAAGATTCGAGAGCTAGAAGGCCTGGTGGAGAGCTAGAGGCACCTATGGCAACATTTATAGGCCTGGCAGGGTAATCGTGGCTTCGAGTCGTGGCTGTGGATCGTGGCGCACGTCCCAATAAAATCGGAAGGTGGAAGGATTTCCTTGACCAACCCGCCGGTGGGTCGTTTGGAGTTCTAAGCTGAAACGCGTGCGGATCGATTGTTTCGGCTAAAGGAAATCAAGGTGTTTTTCGGGAATTAGCATTTCACTACCGAATGGGTCGTTCAACATTACATCTCAAATCGCAAAGGAAATATTACAAGAACGACCAGTCCAGGTATACATCAATAAGGACATTCAAGCACTGAGGAGTTTTGCGAGTGCGTGACGAACATTGGATATTATCAAGTTGGAATTATCCAGGATCTCCCCGGTAGTCCTTTTGGGCACCACCTAAGCCGTGAGCTCCCGCATCGCATTGCTTTACTGCGGTAACGTACCGATTCTACCTCTCGCTTCGGTTTTTGCTATCAATCCAGGAAGATCGGCTATTTTCTTCTGGTCAATCTCCATCTCCGCTGACAGGCTTCTCAATTCTGCCTCTAGAGCAGCCTTTCTGGCGACTTTCAAATCGTAAGAAGCTCGGCAGTCGCCCAAGGCATCTTTATGGCTTTCCGCTTGGGATTGTACCACGTTCATGGCATGTTCAGCATCAGTTTTCTCCTTTTCAATGGCCGGACGGGAGCGCAATTTCCTCCGTGTGCGCCTCAAGGGAACATAGAAGGGCTCTAAGTCGTAGACGGATGATAGAAAAGCTCTGATGTCATCGGGAAGTCTTCGACTAATGGGTTCAAACATCTCTTCAAAATGGCGAAGATCATTGAGCTGATCCTGAACGTCCTTTTCTAGCCGGCCGCAATTTCTTTGAGTTTGGGCAACACTTCATCCGGGCAAATGGCCGGTTTATTTCTCTCATCACCTCGGCGCTGATGGGCCCTCCGACGGCAGGTTCGATGATGACGGGGTGTGACCCTGGAAACAACATTGCCGAGGTGAGAATGCTAGCATCAAGGTATCGAAATTAAGAGTGGAATTGGGTACCTCATGAGTGGTTTCTTGAGCGGGAGCAATCGCAGACGGAAGAGGCGTCCCGAGTAGAGCCGAAACTTCCAAGTCGGGAGATGCTGGTGCAGCAATCAGCGACTCGTGAGTTTCTGGCTGGGGAAGAATTGGATCTTCCTCTGTTGGGTTGGTCATTGCTGCTTGGCTGATAGGCGATGGCATCCTGGGGGGATTTGGTGGCTCCACCGAGTTGGGAGATTCATCTCTGGAGAATGTACTGCTTCTGCAGAGGGTGACGAAGATGAGATCTCAACTGGGATAGGCAATTCAACCCTGGAAGGGCTCGCCCGTTGAACCACTGGGACATCTACAAGTGGTTCTCCCACGGTTTCTTCTGCAAATGTCCAATTGAAGGGATAAGTGCCGGTGATTATCCTTGAAAAAGAACAAAGAAAAGTCATACCGAAGGATGGAGCATCGGCGGTGTGCCGGTTCCGAAGAATGTTGGGCTCGGTCCGAAAATGCACAATGAATATGATCCATCAAGAACGAGTGACTTGGTAATCAAGAAGGTAAAAGGTTTTACCTCAACAAGCACCTTTTTGACAGCTTCTTCTCCTTTTGGCACTTGGAGGGGCAATCGGGTGCGGACCTTGCCTCCCGTCTCAGCCGAGGCTAGAAAGGCCGGGATCCGTAGTAGCATACCCGGCCATTAATTGATGCGGGGTTGTGGATTTAAACCCCGATGTTTGAAATCGGGCCTTCGGCATTATAAGTGATTACCCCGGCTCGAGGGGCAGGTGTACGTGTTCTCGTGGACAAAAGATGAAGGTCAAAACCATGAATGGAGAAGGAGTGTTTGATCCAAAGGTTCATTGTGTTACCTCCGAAGTCGGCGGGAAATCGGGCACCACTTCCGCACGTAACACATGAACGGGTTCACTAAAGATGTGGTCATGGAATTCTTGCCACCATGAATTGAAGGTGGGATGAGCTATGGTTGCGAGGCACAAAAGGACATGTGTAGACAAAGTGGGACCGCACACATAGTTGAAAACTCTGCCGCATCGCATCGCTTCTTTGATTTCCTCCCCGGGCTTGAGGAATTCATGCGTAAACAATCTTGGGGGCACTCCGACCGCATCCAAGCTGCCCGGCCATTACATTAGGCCGGTAGTACTCATAAGTACCGGCATTCGCCTCCCTCCATTGAACTCGGCCGGTAATATGCATGGGCGGATTATGATATTAAAGATTTCCAAGAATCTCCCATCCTGATGGCCGGGCTCAAAGGAGAACTCGACAGGGAAGGTCGCAGTGTCATAGCCTAGATAAGGGAGCCAAAGAGGATTGGGGAAGCCTTTGAAGAACAACTCGAAAAGTCGGGTGATGTCCCGCCGAACGATAACGCTTGAAGCCGCTTCTCCATAGCTTTGGCATCCTCCGGTGACTTGAAGCTCTCCTTCAGGGGGATTGGACCAGGGGAAGAACCCGGAGTTCAAGTCGACACCTACAATCCGATGCATGTGAAGGCTGCGGCCAAATTTGAACAAACCACCAAGGGCCATTGACGCACGTTATCCTCTGGCTGGTGTACATTTGGATAACGGTCTGATGAAGCATATGGTATACACTGCCCAAGAGGAATTTTCCCAAAGGAAGGCGATTGCCACTAGCCAGATGGATCGCCATTGCAATATGATTCAAAGTGGGTTCGTTGGCCTTGCCGCAGAAGACAAACCTGCATAACCACATGTTCAAAAAGGCTCTGTATTCGACTTCGCCAAGGGAATTGTCTCTCATGTGCTTCAAAATATAATTCTTGTAGCCGTTCCCTGGCTTTACCCCTGTCTGGCGTGAGGAATTTTTGAAGTTCCAAGGCTGAACAGACCCGGTGATGTCAAGGCCGGTAATCATGTACACATCGGCTAAAGTTGGAGACATTGGGCCATGCCCAAAAAGGAAGGCGTTGACGCCATTTGACCAGAAGTGGCATGCGGCTATCAGAAGATCTTCATTCTTGGGTGTCTCAGCCTACGGATAACTCCGGACATTGAGCAATGCGGAGAGTATCCAGATTGGTCAATCCACTCTTATCCGCAAGAATCCTACGATACCAAGTCTTCCGGCCACCGCGATTGGGGGCAAAGGCCGCTTCTTGAACGCATCTTGCCACCGAGGAGGTGGAGATAAAGCTACCTTGAAAGGGATTCTCCGAGATTCGGCGGCAATAAAATCTCGAGGGTCGGGATTCCCTTCGGGACCAAGATAATAAGACTGCGAATTGGCCTCAATAGGAATCGAAGAGCAAGGAAGGTTCCCGGAAAAGAGCGGAAGAAGAAAATTTCGGTAAAATTGAAAACCTAATGCCGAACAAAGGGGTGAATTTACCTGAGCAGCTTGGTTCTGAGTTGCCATTAGAGATTCGAGCTCGGAACGAAGGGGATCTAGGGTTGGATCTGAACGAAGAATCCGGCGGATTGCGAAGAACAGTGTTGACAGGTTTGGCTCAAGGATTCGTGGCTAGAGTCAATTGTGGAACAAAATTACTTTTATCCCACAATTGAAGGGGCATGTGTTAACACCAGAATTTGGTAAGGAGTATGACATGTGGGTCCAATTCGAAAAAGAGTCTCGTTTGGTGGAAGGAAAGATATTTTCGTAGATTTTCGGCGAAGGATCCGCGGTCGGCTATCCGCTCCGGTTCGGCAAAAGAACAAGAGAGCTGATTTTGCGGGATTGGACGGTGACGTGGCTCGATCGAGGAAGCGAATGGATGGATAGGCGATCGAGTTTAGTTAGGCAATGAATCCATTCGCAGCTTGTAATCGCAGGGTATAAATACGATCCCCGGATGTATGTAACGGACACGTTCATTCCTCAATACACACCGGCCTTACGCCAAACCCTAGAGTCCTTGTCGTGTCGTCGAGTTCTTCGAGAGGGCCAATCGATCCGTCGACCTCCGTGAGTACCGGCAACCTTGTATCATGTCTAGTATCATGCGGTGGATTTAGATCTCGATGCAAGTAGTCTTGTTACCATGCTTCGTGTCACGCGGTAGATTCAAGCTTGGTTCAAGAGGGTTTCTTGTTAGATCATGAGCCATGCGGTAGGCTAAGGTTTAGCTTGAAGCTAGTTATCGGCTCTATTGGATTTTGGCAAGATCCAATAGATTCATTAAGTTACCCCGTGTTACCATGAGTTTTACTTTATGTTTTAATTCATGTAATACACTTTTGCCCAATCTAGATGGGTTTGGATCGGCTATTTTCCTTTGAAGATCCGTGCATGAGCAGGTTTCGTGTTTTGACGCGTGGATCTTGTGCTCTCTGATAGCCGAAACCGAATCGATCTAGGTTGTTACGTGTTGCGGGTTCAAGCTTGCTTTGTTAGTATAAATCTTGAAAGAACCGGTATCATGCGGTAGATGCAGGTTTTTGGGTTGCTTTAGAGCTAGTCATCCGTGGACTAGATTTCCAATTCAATCCGATAGATTTATTTACGTGGTAATGTTTGTTCCTTCTTCATGGACCCGGATCGGTGTTCACCGTATTCGGTTATGTTTTTCACGAGTAGATCACGTGCCTCGTTCGTGCCTTAAGTGATGTATGCTTTTAGCTTTCCGTTTTTAGATTGTATCATGCGGTGGATAGATCCGTTTGCGGGAAGTGGTACGTTTTTCATGCAAGTTGTATCATGCGGTGGATAGATTTGTTTGTGATCGTACCCGACGGATCTTAAAGTATCTAGACATGCGGTAGACTAGTGCTTTGATCTATGCGTACTCATTTAATACATGATCATGTCCGTGTTTTACTTCATTTAATGTTAATCTTCATAAAGATCGGTCATGGCTTTGCACATGCATTCATGTTTATTCAAAGATCGATCGTTGTCATGCTTACGTCACCCATTCGGCAATGTTCTTTTTTCCTTCGCGGTTACCCGAATGGTTGTGGTTCTTTGACTGTAGCTTCGCATAGCTACATGTCGTCTTGCTTGGCTTTTTAGCCGCAAATATGGAACCGCCCGGTACCACCCGTATGTTCCAAGCTTTGGTATTTAACTGTTTTATCTTTTGTTAATTTTCGGGAAAAATTGACCGGCACGTCACTCTCTCTCTCTCGCGCGTGCGAAGCTAAGCTTTTCGGCTTGCCGTGTGATTGGCGCCGAGTGCACATTTTGCGTCAACATGCGTGGCCTCGGCCTCCGCGATCGCCTCCACCACCGGCTCTTCTTCTAGCCCTGTATGTGGAGCTCCCGCCGCCGCTGTGTCCGCCGCCAGCGTCACCATGACTAGTAGCGCCGCGACTACCACCAGCGCCGCCAGCATTATTACCACCCTGAGAAGGTCCTCCAGCTGTTGCCCTGGTACAGTTGGGGTTCTGGGGGAGTTCTCCTCGAGTACGGTTGCGTCCATTATCCGCTGGACTGCAACTTGTGACTTCATGGTTCTCGTGTTCGCGAGTTCTGGCGGGAGGTGCTTGAGTGACTCTGTTGTCAACTCTCATGAAGTAGGCGTCTTCCGCGAGCTTGGCGATGACTTCACCCGCACGTATCCCCTGAGCCTGATGTGCTATCGTAGAGATAGACATGAGGCATTGTTCGGGGGTAGTGTGCACCCGGTTGGCTACTCCTACTACTACTGCTACTGCTGCTGCTACTACTACTACCACCACTACTACTACCACTACTACTACCAACACTACCACTACTACTACTACCACTACCACTACTACCACTACTACTACCACTACCACTACTACTACTACCACTACTACTACCACTACTACTACCACTACCACCACTACTACTACCACTACTACTACTACCACCACTACTACTACCACTACGACTACTACTGCTACTACCACTACGACTACTACTGCTACCACTACGACTACCACTACCACGACTACTACCACTACCACTACTACTACCACTACTACCACCACTACTACCACCACTACTACCACCACTACTACTACTACCACCACCACCACTACTACTACCACTACTACGACCACTACCACTACCACTACGACTACTACTACGACGACTACTACTACTGCTGCTGCTGCTGCTACTACTACTACTACTGCTACTACTGCTACTACTGCTACTGGTACTGCTACTACTGCTCGTCGTCACGCCGCTCGTCGTCGACTACTTCGCCTACACCGCGTGTCCGGTTGCTTCAGCACGTCGCGCGGCTCGTCACACGACTCGGCGTCGACTACTTCGACTACGCCGCGTGTCCAGGTGCCTCGGCACGTCGCGCGGCTCGTCACGCGGCTCGTCGCGCCGCTTGTTGTCAACTTCGACTACGCCGCGCGTCCGAGTGCCTCGGCACGTCACGCGGCTCGTCATCGACTACTTCGCCTACACTGCGCGTCCGGGTGCCTCGGCACGTCGCGCGGCTCGTCGCACCACTCGTTGTCAACTTCGACTACACCACGCGTCTGAGTGCCTCGGGACGTCACGCGACTCGTCGCGCAGCTCGTCGTCGACTACTTCTCCTACACTGCGCGTCTGGGTGCCTCGGCATGTCGCGCAACTCGTCGCGCCGCTCGTTGTCAACTTCGACTACGCCGCACGTCCGAGTGCCTCGACACGTCACGTGGCTCGTCGTCGACTACTTCGCCTACGTCGTGCGTCTGGGTGCCTCGGCACGTCACGCGGCTCGTTGTTGACTTCTTCGCCTACGCTGCGCGTTCGAGTGCCTCGGCACGTCGCGCGGCTCGTCGTCGACTACTTCACCTCGCACGGGCTCGTCATCTATTACTTCGCCTACGCCGAGCATCCGAGTGCCTCGGCACGTCGCACGGCTCGTCATCGACCACATGTCGTCTCGCCGCTCGACTTCTCGTCGGTCGGTCGCACTGGCTCTCACTGTGCGCCCGATCGCTCCTTCTCGCGGCTCGACTACTCCGTGCCGCCACTCGACTTGTTGTCCGGTCACACTGGCTCGACTTCAGCCACGCCGTGCGTAACGACTAGTTGTCTCGTGGCAACAGTGGCTCTACTTCGAGTATGCTGCGCGCTGCCACGACGTCATCTTCCGGTCGCATCGCGTCGACCATTCATCTCGACTAGTTTTCCAAACTAGTCGAGAACGACAGTCACACCCCCAACAACTAGTCGGAATCAACTCTGACTAGTCAACTTCAGCAACAACCGTCGCGGCTCCATCGCCGACCGCCACGGCTTCATCAACAGTCTGCTCAGGCAGCAACAGCTAAGTCATTTATTTAAATGATTACTGTTTTCTTTTCTTGGCTTGTTCTCCTCATCATGTAGGACTACTTGCCGACTACTCATTTGTGTACGCTTCTCGACGGGTTTTCACAGGAGCTACACTCTGCTGACTACTCTTGGGGTATATCAATCAAGTCACCACAAGCCTACTTCATCAACTCGGGGGCTATCCCTAGGAGGCAGCTTCTAAAGTCCTCTATGCGCAGCAATCTAAAGTCGACTTCTAAAGTTGCATTCTAAAGTCTGCTCCATGCGGCAACTTAAAGTCGACTCCGATCGCATCTTCGCCTGCTTCGGTGGCATACTACGTGTGTAAGCTTCGATGGAACCTAGCTGTAAGTGGCCCTCGGGTCCTGGCGACGATGGAACCTAGGTGCACGTGGTCTTCACGCTCTGTACCATGGGTCCAAATACCTTAAGTACTCGCGCTCCGTACCTTGGGTCTGAAATCCATGGCCCAGATACACAAGTCGACTTTGGTTGCACCTTCAAGCCCGCTCTGGCGGCAATCGTACGTTGGGTCTGAAATCCATGGCTCAGGTACTCAAGCCGACTCCGGTGGCACAAGTCGACGCTAACGGTTGCACCCAAGCTCACTCTGGTGGCACAAGCCGACTTCGATCGCAATCTTAAGCCCGCTCCGGTGGCAAAACTATTTGTTTTTTCTGATTTTTCATTCGCTTTGGCTTTCCGGAAAGTGCTTTTCGTTTTTTTGCATCTTAAGTCCACCCTGCGTGGCACAAAGTCGACTACTGTAGTTGCATATCGAAGTCCGCTGTTGACGGTGAAAATCCGTCAGCCTAGCCATGAGTTTACCTTCGGTGTTGGCATGAGTTTTATACCTTATCCATTGGTACTAACCCCCGTGGTATAACAAGTTCACGTGTGCATGTCGGTTTTGGAGTTTAGTGTTTATGCAGGGTTTTAGCGTTGAAAGCAAGACTTTCGTGATGAGTTCATCAAGCACCTTATGACAAGACCTTGAAGCCCCGTACAAGTCATGCAATGAAGCAAACTTAACTCCAAGAAGCCAGGGACTTGATCCGAGAAGATGACAAACTCCGAGGACCTGACCAGAAAAGTGCTGAATCTTGCAAGACAAGGAGTTATGCCCAATTCGGAGAGAAACTGATGACATGGACCTACATGCAGAAGGGGGAAACATCCAGAAGCAAGGGAACCGACGTAGAGCAAAGGAGGCCTCGGGGCCGGGCTCCGGATGGGCCCGGGCCGGCCGGCCCAGGCCGGTCGGCCCAGCCCCCGTCCGGGGCCCGGTGAGGCTCCCCTTTGCCCTAGCCGCCATTCAGGCTATTTATAGCCCCCTGACCGAGAGCCACGAGGAAGAGAATTCGTCATCAGCCGCCGAGGAGCAGAGAAGAGAGGGACACCATCTCGGAGAGGAGTGGGTCGAGCTAGTTGACTAGGGTTTCCCTAGCCGACGTGGGAACCTTGCACGGAAGACCACGTCGGAGTTCCCGGAGCTAGAAGCAAGATCAAGGAAGGATCTTGGTGGTGATCTTGTGTATGTATCATTGTTATAGTTGAATTATCAAGTTGAATCTTTTCCTAGTGATCAAGTGTTTCCTCGAAGATTTCGTTTTTCGATCGGCTTTGCTTATTCCAATTCTATTCTCGAGATAGATTACATAGGGTGTTCTTGTAGCCGCGGTGGCTATAGGTACACGCCGGATCTTCCAAAAGAATCTCGACTTGTCTTTTGACTCGCCCTAGACTCCTCGCATGAGTAGGGATACGTTGTGACAGAACGGGGGTTCCGAAAGGCGGATGTTTTCGGATTTGGACGGGAAACCACAATTTAAAGAGGATTCTAATAAGATTCGATTTGCTACTTCTTCTCTTGCTTGGAACTTCAACAAAAGGCTTACCCCGATCTCTCTAGATCGGTTTATCTACCCAATCTTACTTTGTTATCTCCGGTCTTTAGTAGATTAGATTAGTTTCATGTCTTTTACCTAGATGCATTATGGTTTCTTTTACCGAAGATTGGAGTTACTTGGCTTTACTAGATCAACTTTTGCGTCACACATTTGTTCCACGGATTCGATACCTTGGGTTCACCACTCGAGGGAAGAAGGGTCCCTTGACTACGACGAGAGACTTGTCCGCTTGCAAGTCATAAACGAAATTTGATACAACTATTAACCATCAACATCCGCTCTACACGGAAATCTAAAGTCGACTACTGTAGTCGCATATCAAAGTCCGCTCTACAAGGCAATCTAAAGTCGACTTCTTCAGTCACACCTCAAAGTCCGCTCTACGCGGCAATCTATAGTCAACTTCGGTTTTCAAGTCGCATCTCAAAGTCCGCTCCGCGCGGCACAAAGTCAACTTCAGTTTTTAAGTTTCATTCTAAAGTCCACACTGTCGGCATCTAAAGTCGATTTCGCTCGCATCTAAAGTCCACTCTGACGGCACGGCTACTTCTCAAGCTCCACGGCTTGATGCCAAATTACTACTCGGAATCTCTCCAGCTCAGGGGTTGCACTCAAATTACTACTCGAGGATGATTCTAGTAGACTTCGCTTGCTCTCAAGCTCGGGGGCTCCGTACCGACAACTACTCGACGTGGCTCATATGGCTCTCTTATTTTAGGGGCTACGCGCTGCAAGTGTACTCGGATGATGGCTTTCGCGAACACTGAAGTCCCTTGGATTGATTACCTAATCATTTCAAGGCTCGGGGGCTGCTATGCTACACCCATCATTCAAATTTTTCAAGACAGAAGATTCGGAATCAAGATTGACCCTCAGCTAGAGTCTATGACTTAACCTAAGGCTCGAGGGCTACTCCATATGGAGTGCGATTTTGCAACCACACTTCCATATAATCTCGACTTCAAGACAGATGAGCTGGACCACCTTCCAGCCTCGTGGCAATTCAAGTACTATTGAAGACTTCTCCAAGCAGTACACGAGGACGCTCAAGAACTACTCAAAGAGGCTTCAAGACTACTCGAACTGCTACTCTCGACTCCAATGTGCTCGGGGGCTTGTCGGGCTTACACCCCGGGTACTCATGCAAGGAAGGAAGAAGACGGACTCCTACTAGAATTCCCCTGTAATCCTATTAGGACTCGTCCCGTGTAATCCTACTAGGACTCCTGCCTTGAAACCGACTAAGAACCCACCCCCTGGACTATATAAAGGAGGGCAGGGTACCTAGCTGGACAACTTGAACTCAACCAACACCAAGCGCAGGGCGCCATACTTGATCCCCCAAACAGGACGTAGGGCTCGCCACCTTGGCGGCCCGAACCTGTATAAATCTTGTGTCCCGTGTCCTTGCACATACCTTCGAGTTCTCGGTTTCCCGATCACGATCCTCCACCGCACAATCTACTACCTCGGGTACCCCCTTAGTAGGTTTGCCGGTCTAAAATACCGACAGCAGGCTCCATGTCTTTTTCACCAAGACTTTGAAGAAGATGAAGCTCAACATCACCCACATGCTCACCAAGAGTACATCGCCTTTCCACAGCATCATCCCCGGTAATGCGGCTATTCCACTAGGCTTAGTGGTCCTGCCAGTTACCTTCGGGGAGACTAGGGAAAACTACCGCACTGAGTACATCAAGTTCGAGTTTGCGGACTTCGAGACTTCCTACCATGCCATCCTCGGCAGACCGACTATCGACAAGTTCATGGTGGGACCCCACTACACCTACTTAGTACTCAAAATGCCAAGTCCGGCCGGGGTACTCTCATTGCAAGGGGACTTAAAGATATCCTTCGATTGCGACACGGAAGTTGTAGAACTCGCAGCCACTAATCAAGTACCCAACACGATGATGGAGATCTACGCTGCATCCAAGAAGCTTGCCCCAACTGAACTTGAGATTCCAGAAAAGACTGACACAGCCAACAAGCCTCAACCATCCAAGGAAGTGCAATTCAAGGCCATCGACCTCGGGACAGGAGACAACAGCAAGACTAACTTGATCGGGGCGGGTCTTGACCCGAAATAGGAAGACGCGCTCGTCAGCTTCCTCCGGGCTAACCAAGACATCTTCGCCTGGAAACCAGCGGACATGCCAGAGGTGCCTAGGAGGTTGATCGAGCATTCACTTAACATTAACCCTAAAGCTACCCCCAAACGACAACACCTCCGCCGTTTTGCTGACGATCGACTGGATGCCATCAAGAAGGAACTCGCCAAACAACTCGCGGCCAGCTTCATCCGAGAAGTCTTCCATCCTGAGTAGCTCGCCAATCCTGTCCTTGTCCGCAAGAAGAACACGAACGAGTGGAGGATGTGCGTCGACTACACCGACCTCAACAAGCACTGCCCCAAGGACCCTTTTGGGTTGCTGCGGATTGATCAAGTCATCGACTCCACGGTGGGCTGCGACCTGCTCTGCTTCCTCGACTGCTAATCTGGGTAGCACCAGATCGCCATCAAGGACGAAGACCAGGAGAAGACCGCATTCATCACCCTGTTCGGCGCCTACTGCTACAAGTTGTCCAGCTACCAGCGAGCTATCCAGGCCTGCTTCAAGAAGCAGCTCAACAGGAACATTGAAGCCTATGTGGATGACGTGGTCGTTAAGACCCGAAACTCCGACACGCTCATCGCCGATCTTGAGGAGACTTTCACATCCTTGCGGGAGTACCAGTGGAAGCTCAACCCCAACAAGTGCGTCTTCGGCGTACCCTCAGGGAAACTACTCAGCTTCATCATCAGCCATCGCGACATCGAAGCCAATCCCGAGAAGATCTCCACCATCACCAACATGAAAGCTCCCACCTGCATCAAAGATGTGCAGAAGCTCACCGGGTGCATGGCGGCCTTGAACAGATTCATCTCAAAGCTCAGAGAATCGGGGTTATCCTTCTTCAAGCTACTCAAGCACTAAGTGTCGGGGACAGCCATGAGGGTCCCCTAAACAACAAGGGGAAACCCGCTTAAACTCGTAAAAAACGCAAAACGCGAACTGATTCACGAGCCTAAAAACGCATGCACTAAAAGACCACATCCCTGGTGGCCCCCGCGGCCCACCAGAGCGGCAGGGCTGAGGCTGAACGCCCCCTCGGGCGAGGTCCGCCTCGCTCGAGGGTTGAACGCCACCTCGGGCGAGGTCCGCCTCGCTCGAAAGTCCCCGCGCGCACGTCACCCCCGCTCCTGCTCGCACGTCCGAGCATTTAATGCTCTGACACCGCAGGACTGCGCCACGACCCTGATGCGCCTGGGAATCACGCCCCGGTGCTATTCCACCAACCCCCTGGGGAAGACCATCCCCGCTACTGTACAACACCGTGCGGAGAGGCCAGTGTCAGCTCCGTGGCACTGTGCCGCCTACTTTTGTACGGCTAACACGTCGAGCCCTTGAAGGAGGGGACGACGGAACCCTCGAATGGGGGCAAGCGCTTTTTCTATGACTACGCAGGACTACACCATGACGTCAGGCCAGCAGGAACGGTCTTCTCCATCACCGTCCGCCACTGCAGCGCCACGCTGGGTACTGTGACGACATCCCCAATGCTGTTGAGGCGCACGGGGACAGGACGTCGCCACACCCACCACTGTGCCTCGTACAGCCTCCCGTTGATGACACCCGCGAGCCGGCCCGCAGGCCGCGGCCGGACAGCCAACCTCTACGCCACCACCCTCGAAGTCACTCCCGTACGGGCACAGGACTCGCCACGACGCCCCAACAGGACCGAGATTCGCCAGGACAGCCATCTACTCCATGGCACTGTACGCCATGCCTCCACACGTAGGCGAAATAGTGTGGCACACTTGTAAACTGCTTCCTCCTTGGCCTATAAAAGGAGGGGCAGTCCCCAAGCCACGGGGGGACGACGGATAGCAATCACACGCACGCTTTCCGCCTTCACCACGATATTGACACTTGCCTCAATCAAAACCTCTGGGACATGGAGGCCCGATCTCCTCTCCCGCCTTGCTTGTAGCCCTCCTCTACGAGCACCACGGTGCAACGCAATATAGTGCCCCAAGCACACCACTACTGGACGTACGGCCCTGGGCCGGAACCAGGATAAAAACTAGTGTCACTAGTTGCTTAGCACCGGCCATCGAGAGATAGATCTCAGCGCTTCTTACTACTTAGTGTCGGGACTACATTCCGCACCGACAGTTGGCGCGCCACGTAGGGGGACGCGCGCTGAAGATCAGCTCCCACCAGCCCTCTCGATGGTGATTCACACCGAGTACCGCGGCCAGAGGTATTCCATGGGCAGCTCGGACCCCCTCCCAGACGGGTTCGAAATTCAGTTCGGGAGCCTGAACTTTCAGGCCACGGGGAATGGCTACCTCATGCGCATCACCAACCGCGATGAACTTCGTGCGTGGCGACAGGCCGGCCAAGGACCGGTCCCCGCCGCACCCGCCGCCGAAGCCCGTGCGCTCGCCCCGAGTGGACGTTGTGGGCCCTTCGCACCTCGACGCCGTCGGCGCTCCGGTCAGCGCTCTCGGCAGGCGCGGACGGAACAATGCGACGCGATCACTAGCATGACGGCAACCACTCCGACGGGGGAGCGTGCGGTTTCAGAGTCGCGGTTCCCCCTCGGCTTGCACTGCGCCGCGATGGCGCACGCCTCGTCCTCCGCCGCCGATGTGGCGGCACACGAGGGCCGTCCCGGTCGCCACGCCTCGGCGGCTGGGAACCCTGCCACCACCACCGACGACGAGTCATACCACGGCTCCACCAGTGAACTGCCACCCGCCACTTCGCACGGGTACGCGGAGTGGGACTTCTCCGGCGTGCCGGACCCGGTGATGTTCCAGCGGTTCCTCGACGCCGCAGACTACTGGTTCGGCTACTCCGACAACTCCAGCACCGGGAGCTATGACCCCGCGTGGGAGTGCTTTGTCGTGCTCGCCAACGACCAGGCGAATGCCGCGAACATGGCGGAAGCTGGCGACGGAGAGGTTCCCCCCGGCCCGGGAACTGGACCGCACCAGGGTGCTGGGCCGAGCGCGCCTCCCCCCTCACCGCCAAGGGGTGCCAACATCAATGCATAGCTGGCCGAAGCGCGCGAGCTCGAGGCCAAACTCGCGGAGGAATACCGCACGGTGCGGCTACTTCGCGCCTCCATCGCCGGGGAAGCATCCGCGCGTGGCGAGCGTGCGCGCGAACTGGGCAAACAAGCCCGCGAGGGCATCAACACCGACTTCAACGTCGACAACCCAAACACGCCCCCGCGAGCGAGCCAAAAGCTCGTCGCTGCTGCGACACTACTACGGGCCATGCTCGCTCCTCAACACCCAAGGCGCGGAACCTGCACCGCGAGGCGCAGGCGCTCATCGAGCAAGTGGCCGTGCAGCAGGCTGAGAGCTCGGCATCCCGCATTCGCCAACAGGGGAGCGCGTGGGACGACTGGGGCGCGCAAGGCCCTGAGGCGTCAGTACACGCGGGCGGCATGGTGGGGCAGCCCGCCAACCAAAGGCGCACGCCGGTCAAGGAGCGGATTCTTGACACGCGCGGGCAAGCCCAGGACGGCGATGCTCGCAACGTCATCAATGCCCGATGGACGGGCAACGAGGAGATGCGGGCAGCGGCAGGCTACCACCCACGGCGAGGCGGGCGCTATGATAGCCGAGAAGATCGTTCGCCGACGCCGGAACCCCCGAGAACCCGCGTGTTCAGCCGGGAGATCCGCACGGCAAGCTTTCCTCAACGCTTCCGCCAGCCCACTTCGATCGACAAGTACACAGGGGAGATGGACCTTCGCGTATGGCTCAACGACTACCGCCTAGCATGCTAGCTGGGCGGAGCCACCACCGACGAGGTGATCATCCGCAACCTACCGCTACACCTCGCCGACTCGGCGAGGACGTGACTTGAGCATCTGCCGGCCAGCTAGATAAACAACTGGGATGATCTAGTCTGCACCTTCGTGGGGAATTTCCAGGGGACGTACGTGCATCCTGGAAACTCCTGGGACCTGCGCGCGTGCACCTAGAAGCCCTGCGAGTCGCTCTGGGACTTCATACAGCGCTTCTCCAAGCGCTACACGGAGCTTCCGAGCGTGGCCCAGTCCGAGATCGTACACACCTTCCTCGAGGGTACGAACTGTCGGGACCTCATGCGTGAGCTCAGGCGCAGCCCGTCGGTCGACTCCAATGAGCTGTTCGACATCGCCACCAGCTTCGCCTCTAGTGAGGAGGCAGTGGGGGCCATCTTCGACGGGAAGAATGGAAAGCGCATGGACGACGCGCCCGCGGAGGGCAGCGAGTCCAAGGAGCCCCAGTAGAAGCACAAGCGGGGCAAGAAAGGCAAGAAGCCGCGCCGCGAGGCGCATGCGCCGGGGCGTGACAATGACGGGGATGAGGCCCTCGCTGTCGACCCAGCTCGAAGGGGCCCTCGAGCGGCCCCTTGAGGCCCCGGCGTATTCGACGACATGCTGAAGAAGCCCTGTCCGTACCACAAGACGCCAGTCAACCACACCCTTGAGCAGTGCGACCTGCTCAAGAGATACTACAGCCGCGCCGCCGCGAAGGACGGCGAGGCCAAGAAGGATGGGGGTGACGGTGACGCCGGCGGCTTCCCCGCAGTGGAAAATGTCTTCCTCATCTTCGGGGGCGGGGGGGGGGGGGCGACCGTGGACATGTCCAACAGCCAGTGCAAGCTGGAGCGGCACAAAGTCCTCGCCGTGGAGAAGGCTCCTCGCTCCTTTCTCGACTGGTCAGAGGACGCCATCACCTTCAGCCAGGAGGATCACCCGAACCGCATCTCCAATCCGGGCCAATACCCGCTGGTGGTCGACCCAGTCATCGAGAACGCCCGGTTCTCCAAGGTGCTGATGGACGGAGGTAGCAGCCTCAACATCCTCTATGCGCACACTCTGCGCCTGCTGGGGATTGGGTTGGACCAGCTGCGGCCCAGCACGACATTGTTTCATGGCGTCGCGCCGGGCAAGAGCGTCCAGCCCCTCGGGCAGATCGACCTGCCGGTCTGGTTCGGCACACCGGACAACTTCCGCAAGGAGACGCTCACCTTCGAGGTGGTGGGGTTCAGGGGCGCATACCACACCATCCTCAGGCGGCCGTGCTATGCCAAGTTCATGGCGGCCCCGAACTACACCTACCTCAAGATGAAGATACCGGGACTCAAAGGCGTCATCACCGTGGGCTCGTCGATCGAGCATGCATTCGACTGCGACGTCGAGTGCATGGAGCACGCCGAGGCGCTAGCGCTGGATGAAGCGCTCATGGCAAACCTGGAGAAGTTGGTCAATGAGGACCTCGACTCCGCCGCCAAGCACGCCGTCAGCTTCGAGGTTGCTGAGCAAACCAAAGGGGTGCCCCTCGACCCTGCTGCCCCCGAGGGCAAGGGGTTGAGGGTCAGTTCCACCCTCGACCCGAAATAGGAAGCGGTGCTCGTCAACTTCCTCCGCGCCAACACCGACATCTTTGCATGGAGCCCCTCGGATATGTCTGGAATCCCGAAGGAGGTCGCCGAGCAATCCCTTGATATCCTACCCCACTCCCGCGCCGTGCAGCAACGGCTGCGCCGCTTTGACGAAGATCAACGCCGGACGATCGGAGTGGAGCTGAGGAAGCTCCTCGAGGCCGGGTTCATCAAGGAGGTGTTCCACCCCACGTGGCTAGCTAACCCTATTTTAGTTAAGAAAAAGAATGGGAAATGGCGGATGTGTGTAGACTATACTAGATTGAATAAAGCATGTCCCAAAGTTCCTTTTCCTTTGCCACGAATCGATCAAATCATTGACTCGACTGCAGGGTGTGAACTCTTGTGCTTCCTTGATGCCTATTCCGGGTACCACCAAATAAATATGAAGGAGTCTGATCAGCTCGCGACTTCGTTCATCACACCATTCGGGATGTACTGCTACGTAAAGATGTCGTTCGGTCTCCGAAATGCGGGCACTACATACCAGCGATGTATCACGTTTTCGGGGACCACATCGGGCGAACCGTTCAGGCTTACGTAGACGACATAGTCGTAAAGACCAGGAAGGCGGACGACCTGGTTAACGACCTGCGTGTGGCATTCAATTGCCTCCGAGCAAACGGGGTGAAGCTAAACCCCGAAAAGTGCGTCTTCAGAGTGTCGTGAGGCATGCTGTTGGGATATATCGTCTCCCAGCGGGGAATCGAGCCCAACCCCAAGAAAGTCATAGCCCTCGAGTGGATGGGCCCGATTCGAGACCTCAAGGGGGTCCAGAAGGTGTCGGGGTGCCTTGCCACCTTGAGCCGCTTTATTTCGCAGCTCGGCGAGAAGGTGCTGCCCCTCTACTGACTCTTGAAAAAGCACGAGCGCTTCTCTTAGACCGTCGAGGCCCAGGAGGCGCTTGACAAGCTCAAGGCAACGCTCGCTCGCGTGCTGATTTTGACGCCGCCCAGGACGGTGAGCCTCTGTACCTCTATGTCGCCACAACCACTCAGGTGGTCAGCGCCGTCATCGTGGTGAAACGTACAGAGGAAGGGCACACCCAACTAGTCCAACGACCTATTTACTACATCAGTGAGGTGCTATTCGAGACCAAGGCGCGTTACCCGCAGATCCAAAAGCTACTCTACGTAGTGGTACTAGCACGGCGCAAGCTTCACCACTACTTCGAGGCTCATCCAGTCACGGTAGTCTCCTCCTTTCCATTCGGGGAGATTATCCGAAACCCGGATGTAGTAGGCAAGATCGCCAAGTGGTCGGTGGAGTTAATGGGTGAAACGCTCGCCTATGCGCCGCGCAAAGCGATCAAATCCCAGATCCTAGCAGATTTTGTCACCGAATGGACAGACACGCAGCTTCCGCTGCCGCAAATCCAGGCCGAGTGCTGGACCCTCTACTTCGATGGGTCGGTGATGAAGACAGGAGCAGGCGCGGGCCTGCTTTAAATCTCACCCCTCGGGGAGCACATGAGGTACGCGGTACGCCTGTACTTCCCCGCGTCAAACAACATGGCAGAATTGCCATCGAGACGGGCATCAAGCACCTCGACGTTAGGGGAGACTCGCAGCTCGTGATCGACCAGGTCATGAAGAACGCGAGCTGCCACGACAACAAGATGGAGGCGTACTACAATGTCGTTGTTGACGGATAAAAGACGTATCCCTCTACGATCCGCAAGCGTACGGACCACACACCTTTTTCACCACAGGATTCCCAAGGTTCTTGTCAATCCGCAGAGCAAGGGGATTACAAGCGTTCGATCAACACCGACACACTAACTACTAAAACCCTAACTACTATTATACTAGAAAACACTAAACTACACTAGAGAGAATGATAAACGATCAAGGTAGAAGACACTCGCCCACGGGTCTACGATACTAGAGCATGCAATCGCTTAAAGACATGAAAACCAATCTAATCTATCGGGGTTGTGACCACGGTTTCGCCCTTTCCCTCCTCTCGTACCGTCGCTACGCGAAGGTATTCATGACTAGACCTTTGATGGACACGGCGTATTGAATGGATCCAAGGAAGCATTGAGGCCTATACTCCCTTTACGGCATGGCAGCAAACCTTAAGCACGAAAGTATATTCAACACAAGATGATAGATAGATAATCCGACAAAGTGCGATTACATCTCAAGATCGATTACAACCCATGGACGAATGAGAAGATTACCCCATCAAGGTGCTGATCATGGCACCGTTGATCATGGTTTCCCTTCCGCTGGTGTCTTCCTTCTTCTCCACGAGAGGGTGCTTCCTTCGAGGTGGTTGATCTCCCGCCTGAGATCCTCCTCCTCTCTCTCTAGCTTGTGGATGGCCTTCTGGTGCGAATGACTCCCCTCTCGGTGTTGGCGGCGCCTCAGGGGTTTTAGGGTCGAAGATCCTTCGAAGGCAAGGAAAACGGGACCGAACCGGTGCCGGAAGTGGGCTGGGCCGGCCGGCCCAGGCCGGCCGCCCCCAGCCCACCCGGCCCGGTTCGGTCGCCCCTTTTGCTCCATGGGTCCTCGTGCACTTATGTACTTTGCCCCCTCCACTTGCATGATTTTGATGTCGTTATCCTCGCGTCCAAGATGGAGGCTCTCTTTGCATGAAGTTTGATCTTTTACGCTTCAATCCCCGGGGGTGTTCCTCGTAGCACTTCGGTCCTCGCCACCATTGGAAGTGATTTCAGCAAGCTCATGAACATGAACAAGACTCCATGAATGCTCCTTTAAACTTGTTGCGAATCCGTCCTTTATGTCCATGTTTTCCTACATAAACACAACACTTCCAAATGCATGCACAAAGATGAACTTGTTATATGATTAGTGTGCCTAGTGGCGGGTTAGTTCCATAATCAAATCCAAACCAAAGTGTAATGAACATGCTAGGTGCACCAAAATACACCGTCAACATCTCCCCCACACTTAGCTCTTGCTCGTCCTCGAGCAAGTACTCGTAAAAAAATTTCGTCCAAGGTGTTGTAATCGTGTATCATTAATCCTCCTTCACAAGTTAGTCAATCTTCTCATCTTTAATACATAAACACAAAGTAATGATAATCAAACATAAACATGGGCGTTTAGAACTTTTACCACGTCAAGTTTTACCCCACAACTCAAACTCTTCACTTGAAGTCTTCAATTTCAGCCATGCTTACTCCTTTGCTTCCATCGGAGGGTTTTTATGGTTTTCAAAACAAAAATTCCTGCAACAAGTATTAGACAAAAAACCTTTCTCCAAGCTCTCTCAAGTCACTCATATGAAGTGGCTATCCTAACCAAATTTTATAAAACTCTCACCTCCCATTAATCTCTCATATATCATGTAAAGTGGAGCTATAGGTAGGGCTAGCGCAATCAACACAAGTATTGTCAAACTAAGAACTTCCTCTAATGGTTGTCTACCTTTCAAAGTCAATGATCATGAGAATTAACCATATGTAGGGATATCAAGGATGAGAAGATTTAGAATGGTGGACATGTGCAAGGGCAAAAGAAAATTGTGACTTCAAGGCACCAATGATGTCCTCGTTGTCGGATTGCACATGGTTGGAAAAAGAGTAAAAGTTTCGTCTCACAATCAACGTGACATCCTTCCTTACACTTTATTTTTTTCTTTTCTTTCACTTGATCCATCCCTCTCATATCTTCATTGCTAACTCATCTTTTTCTTTTTTTCTTCTTTCATTCACATATGATTTTTTCTTTCTTTCTTTCTTTCTTTCTTTCTTTTCCATACACATACTTTTTCTCTTTATTTTTCTCTCTCTTGACAACTTTTCAAAGCTTTCAATTCTCTCTTTCCTTGCATGCATACAATCTGAATTTTTAAATAAATCATGCTAGAGACGAGACGAAACTTTGAAAATAGGTTGTGTTCAAGGAATACGATGTACAAAAGAGATGTATAGGGTTGGGTATGGAATTCGGCGATATACGTGACTTTCGTTGTGAAGGTCACGTTACCGAATATATGACGAGGCTAGCAACAAAAGATAAGCACAAGAACATGATCATTGCTCGAAATTAAAACTCACCAAGAGAGAAGGGTCCTAGCCTAACTCATCGTGCTAATCACACTTATGGTGGAGCGAAAAAAATAAACTTGGCTTTGGATAGGAATTTTTTCTTACTCTCAACATGGAAAAAGAGGTTTTGCTAACCTTTATTACAAGGGTTTTAAGATAATTTTCAGAACTGAAATCCTCCAATTTTTAGCATCGGACATAGCACAACTAACATGTGAAGCTCAAGATCGAAGTGCGGTATGGGTACTTTAAGTAGTAGCGATTCTACTAAGCACCACGGTAAACATTTTTCAAACCACATACTTGTGTTCATATATCAAAAATCGAAGATTAAACAAGCAAGTAAATAAAGATAAACAATACATAAAACACAAAGATATATATAAAGACTCTTTTTATTTGGTTTTCTTGACTCAACACTAATTTAAGACACTTGCAAAAATTTTAAAACAGACTCAAAAACCAAAGACTCATTAAAAACACTAAGACTCTCACATGAAGATTAAACCGAACCTAAATTTGAAGTTCAAAAGCTAAGGCTAGCGAGCTAGCTCTCCCCCACACTTAAAACATACGACGTCCTCGTCGTATCTTACAAAATCCTAAGGGGAAAACTAGATCTAGTGGTACTTCAAGCAAGTTTTGCACCACTTGCCTCTCATGTTTCCAACCATGCCGCAAAGTTTGCGCACGTTGCGGTTAAGGAACTTGTAGTCATCTTCAACTACGCGCTCCAAGTCCTCCATACGCTGCTTCATCGCTTCCATGGCTTGGAGACATTCGTCGGCCGACGTGTAGAGATCCGCGATGGATTGACAGCAGACTCGACAACACACCGGATGCAATCCGAAGGGGTCGTCGTCGCCATAATCTCCACCGTTGTCACCACCGTCGTTGCCACCTCCATTGTCGTTGCCTTCGCCGCCGTCGTTGTCGTCGCCGTTGGGGCCTTCGGGAGTCCTTTCCTTGGGCTACTCATCCCAATCATCATCATCTCTACCGGCGGCCGCCCACGAGCTCGGGCTACGATCGTCGGAGTAGTCGCTATCCCCATAATTCTTAGGCTCTGGAGACACCTCCTTGTAATCTTTGCGCTTGATGCCTTGGAGGCGTGCCGACCTTCGGACGGGTGTAGGGACCTTCTGTCCTTCGACGGGGTTGCGAGATGCAAGAGCTCCGGTCGGGACACGTCCTCTTGACGGGCAGCTTGAGCTCGCATCGCATCGCCTCCTCCATCGATGGCTTCTTGGCTTCTAGCTTCAACTCTAAGCTTCTTGGAGGCACAATGGCTGCTACAAGGGTGCAACACATTGCTTGAAAGGTTTGATCCTCGAGCTCCCAATTCGGCCAAATAAATAGTCCTGAGAGAAAAGCCCTGGGAACCTTATTTTCCTTTTTTACACTTCCCTTAAAATTTTCCGACCAAACAAGGAAGTAAAAAAGGAGCAATTCGGCGAAATTCGGCGTCATCGGGCGTCGGGCCCCTCTCGGGCCGGTCCGCCGGGCCGGCCGGCCCACCCCGCCTCGGGGGCCGGGCCGGTCCGGTTTTTTGCACACCGCCCTATTT
This sequence comes from Cenchrus americanus, assembly GCA_947561735.1. NCBI lineage: Eukaryota > Viridiplantae > Streptophyta > Magnoliopsida > Poales > Poaceae > Cenchrus > Cenchrus americanus. The sequence continues at coordinate 249,791,901 of OX387239.1, read as the reverse complement.
TTTTCTTCCTTAGCCCATGGGAAAAAGTTGGCCCGGTAAATCTTCGCGAAAAACTCCGTAAAAACTAAAAGAAAAATTATTTACAGAAATTCATGCCTTGTTTTTCGTCCTAGGCGGGACGTTCGGGCTCTTCCTCCATGGTGAAGACGTCAACATGGTGAAGGGGCACGACATCGGGTTCGTAGTAAACCTTAAGCCGCTGACCATTCACCACAAATTGATCGCCGTTTATATCCATGATGGTTACCGCTCCGTTGGAGAACACCGAATGCACAACATAAGGTCCGTCCCATTTGCTTTGCAATTTCCCCTTTCCGAAGGTTTTAAACCTCGAATTGTAGAGGAGGACCTTATCTCCTTCTTTAAATTCTTTTTTCTTTAATCTTTTATCATACCACCTTTTGATTCTCTCCTTGTATATGCTTGCGTTTTCATATGCTTTCAACCTCAACTCCTCTAGCTTGCTTATTTGAATTCTTCGTTTCACCACCACGGCATCGAGATCAAGGTTCATCTCTTTAATTGCCCAATAGGCTTTATGTTCCAACTCAACCGGAAGGTGGCAAGCTTTTCCATAGACGAATTGATAAGGGGTCATACCTATCGGTGTTTTAAACGCCGTTCGATAAGCCCATAAAGCTCCGTCTAATTTCTTTGACCAATCCTTGCCTCCCTTCTCTATGGTCTTGTTAAGTATGCTTTTTAATTGCCTATTTGACGTCTCCGCTTGTCCGTTGGTTTGTGGGTGATAGGCCGTGGAGACCCTATGCTCAATTCCCAATTTGGACAAGCACTTTTTGAAGTTCTTCCCGGTGAAATGAGTTCCCCCATCACTTATCAAGATTCTCGGTGTACCGAAACGGGGAAAAATCACATTCTTGATCATAGTGATGGACTCCTCCGTGGAAGCTTTACGACATGGTATAGCCTCTACCCACTTGGATACATAATCAACCATAACTAGGATATACTCGAATCCAAATGAGTTTTTAAAAGGCCCCATGAAGTCTATGCCCCATACATCGAATATGTCGATTTGCAAGTTGTATTTCAAAGGCATAGAATTTCTTTGAGAGATGTTTCCGGTTCTTTGGCATTCGGGGCATGACGCAACATATCTTTTAGTATCTTCATGCATCTCCAGCCAATAGAATCCGCTCGACCATACTTTTGCTTCGGTTCGAAAATGGCTATAGTGTCCACCGTACTCCGCCGAGTGGCACTTCCTTAGAATCTCAACCCTCTCTTCTCTTGGCACACATCTTCTCATCACTCCATCATTGCCAAGCTTGAAGAGGTATGGTGCATCCCAAAAATATTTCTTACTTTCGGAGATTATCTTCCTTTGAGTGTTTTTATCTAGATGATCGAGGGGCATCTTTCGAATTGCTCGAATGATGTCGATCATCCAAGTATCTTTATCAAGCACTCTATAGAGGTGGTCATCTCTCATCTTATCTTCTATGGGCTCTTTATCATCTTGTCCACGATTCATCCTAGACAAATGATCGGCCACAACATTCTCCACCCCCTTTTTATCACGAATTTCCACATCAAACTCTTGAAGAAGAAGGATCCAACGAATCAAACGTGGTTTAGCTTCCTTCTTAGCCAAGAGATACTTGATGGCTGCGTGATTGGTGTAAACAATGACTTTCGAGTTCACGATGTAAGATCTGAATTTTTCGAAAGCGAATACCACCGCTAGCAACTCTTTTTCCGTAGTGGCGTAATTTAATTGTGCCCCACTAAGAGTTTTGCTAGCGTAGTAAACGGCGTGAACTCGGCCTTCCTTTCTTTGACCCAAGACCGCGCCTACGGCGTAGTCACTTGAGTCACACATGATCTCGAAAGGTTGGCTCCAATCCGGAGGTTGGATGATGGGAGCACTCACCAACGCATTTTTCAAGGTCCGGAATGCCGCTAGGCACTTCTCGTCAAAGTCGAAAGCCACATCCTTTTGAAGAAGGTGCGTTAAAGGCTCAGTGATCTTCGAGAAGTCCTTTATAAATCTCCTATAAAATCTGGCATGACCTAGAAAGCTTCTTAAGGACTTAACATCCGTAGGAGGTGGGAGTTGCTCAACCGTCTCTACCTTAGCCTTGTCCACTTCAATTCCTCTCTCGGATATAACATGTCCGAGCACTATGCCTTGCTTAACCATGAAGTGGCACTTTTCCCAATTTAAAACCAAATCTACCTCCGCACACCTTGTAAGGACCTTTTCTAAATTTGCTAAGCAATCCATGAAAGTCTTCCCGTAAACGGAAAAATCATCCATAAACACTTCAACAATTTCTTTGATGAATTCCGAAAACACGGCCATCATGCAACGTTGAAAAGAGGCCGGAGCGTTGCATAGGCCGAAGGGCATCCTCCTATATGCAAACGTTCCGTAAGGACACGTAAACGTTGTCTTATGTTGATCTTCCGGTGAATAGGAATTTGCATGAACCCCCGAGTATCCATCGAGAAAGCAAAAATAAGCATGGTTTGCTAACCTCTCGAGTATCTCGTCTATGAACGGTAGGGGGAAGTGATCTTTCTTCGTCGCTTTGTTAAGCTTACGGTAATCGATACACATCCGCCACCCGGTCACGGTCCTTTGCGGTATCAACTCGTTCTTCTCATTCTTCACCACGGTCAAACCTCCCTTCTTCGGTACACAATGTACCGGGCTCACCCATTCGCTATGTGGAACCGGGTAGATGATTCCGGCATCAAGTAACTTGATAACCTCTTTCTTTACTACCTCTCGCATGGCATGGGTTAGCTTCCTTTGATGGTCCACTACAGGCTTACATTGGTCTTCCATTGGTATACGATGAGTGCAAAAGGCTAGGCTAATACCTTTGAGATCATTAATTGAATATCCAATCACCTTCCTATGTTTTTTAATAAAATCAGCAACGCTTCATTTTCTTCGGGACTCAACTCGTCGCTCACAATGACTGGATACGTTTTGTCTGGGCCCAAAAATTCATATTTTAATCCCTTGGGCAAAGGTTTAAGGTCTACCTCGGGCACTCGTGGCTCCTCGGGTTTGATTTCTCCTATGTCTTCGAACTTCTCTTCCTCCACACTACCGTCATGCGGCTCTAAGCCTTTCGTTGCTTCCTCTAGTTCTTCATCTTGTTGATTGCTAATTTGATTTTCCATCGCTCTTTGCAGCGGGTCTCTAAAGGTTTCAACAAAACAAAGACTATCTATCTCTTCTACTTCTTCATCTTCGGGAGGAAAAGGTGTAAGGTGTTTAGAAGCACGAAGAAAGTTATATGTGTACTTTGTTCCATTAAGGTTCATTGTTACTTTGCCTTCTCCGGCATCTAACACAAGATCAACCAACTTAAGAAAAGGCCTACCTAAGATTATATGATCGAATTACTATGGTAAGCATCAATAACAAAGAAATCGGTTGGTATATAGTTTCTAGAGATTTTTACTTTCATGTTGCAAGCAATACCTAGAGGTTTGATAGTTCTACCATCTCCCATAATTAATTTCATTGATGTTGGAGCTAAGTCTAGGTTGTGGTATTGAACTTTATCGTAAATTTTAGAAGATAGAACACTTACTTGGGCTCCGATGTCGCATAAAGCTTTGCATTGAACTCCGTTGATCTCGCAACTCAAGTGTGGCGTCGTCTTCTCTTCTTCTTCGGATCCTATCGAGTAAATTTCAGCGAGGCGAGCGTATGGTGATGCTTCGGGCTTGATCCCCATGATTCTCTTCACCTCGGCAATATGTTCCGGATCCACCACGTCATCTCCAAAGAGCTTTTCAAAAATCTCACCGGTGGTTTCGAGGTCGTATGAATTTTCAGCTTTCTTCTCCGGTGGGAAATCCACTTCCAATGCTCTTGCCATTCCCTTTTGATTAGGGAACGGTCTTCTCTTGTCGAATACTTCTCCATAATCAATAGGAACCCAATCCATTGGCTTGAACTCCCTTAGTGGCTTCACGCTTGACATGCTTCTCTTGTTCGTCTCATTTGGTGTGGCGAAGTCGACGCTTGGTGTAGTTCTTGACTTGATGTGTTCTTGTTCAAGCTTTTCCATGATCGGTTCCTCTTTTGTGACTTCCGGGGTTGCCTCTTTAGAAAAATCAGCAAGCTTCTTCTTCCTTGAATTGAATTCCGGCTCTTCCGCAAGTCTTGTTTCCCAATCTCTTCGCATGGCAGCCGCTTTACTAACTTTTTGTAGAAGTTGGGCGGCTTCCATGAGTGTTTTCTCCATGAGATCCCCACCTGCACACATTTCGACGTGTCGCATGCAACTAGGGGTTAGGGAAAAGAAAAATGTATGCAAGAGTACGTCACCGGTGAAGCCGAGTTTTGGTCCTTGTTCGATTAATTCATTAAACCTATCCCAGGCTTGGTCTATCCCTTCCTCTTCTCCTTGCATGAAAGTGATCACTTGCCTCCTTAGATGTCGAACCTTGCTAATTGGAAAGAACTTCTCGCAAAACTTCTTTGTCAACTTGTTCCAATTGCCTTCAACTTCAAAGGACGCAACCGAATACCATGTCTTTGCTTTGCCGGCAAGTGAGTAGGGAAAGAGATTCCATTTGAACCATTCATCGGGAACTCCTTCTTGACGCACCGTGTTGCATATTGTCGTGAAATCCCTTATGTGTCTATATGGGTTCTCCGTAACCATCCCTTCAAATGGGTTTTCCGCCACCATCTTGATGATCTTGGATTTAATTTCGTACTTGGTCGCTTCGAGCTTCGAATCCGACTCTTGTACCTTTATGTCTTCACATCGAGGGCTAGCGTAATCCCTTAATGATTTCTCCGGTTCTTCCACGGGTTGATTAACGAACTCCATCTAGACAATAAGATAAAAACAAAAACAAAAACGAAACAAGTGTTTTTCTAGATAATATATGTTAGATATAGCAAATAAAAGATAAACTAAAATATAAAACTAAGTTAGATGCAAATCAAACGATGTAAACTAACTTGCTCCCCGGCAACGGCGCCAGAAAAAGGGGCTTGTTGACAGATAAAAGACGTATCCCTCAATGATCCGCAAGCGTACGGACCCCACACCTTTTTCACCACAGGATTCCCAAGGTTCTTGTCAATCCGCGGAGCAAGGGGATTACAAGCGTTCGATCAACACCGACACACTAACTACTAAAACCCTAACTACTATTATACTAGAAAACACTAAACTACACTAGAGAGAATGATAAACGATCAAGGTAGAAGACACTCGCCCACGAGTTTACGATACTAGAGCATGCAATTGCTTAAAGACATGAAAACCAATCTAATCTATCGGGGTTGTGACCACGGTTTCGCCCTTTCCCTCCTCTCGTACTGTCACTACGCGAAGGTATTCATGACTAGACCTTTGATGGACACGGTGTATTGAATGGATCCAAGGAAGCATTGAGGCCTCTACTCCCTTTGCGGCATGGCAGCAAACCTTAAGCATGAAAGTATATTCAACACAAGATGATAGATAGATAATCCGACAAAGTGCGATTACATCTCAAGATCGATTACAACCCATGGACGAATGAGAAGATTACCCCATCAAGGTGCCGATCATGGCACCGTTGATCATGGTTTCCCTTCCGCCGGTGTCTTCCTTCTTTTCCACGAGAGGGTGCTTCCTTCGAGGTGGTTGATCTCCCGCCGGAGATCCTCCTCCTCTCTCTAGCTTGTGGATGGCCTTCTGGTGCGAATGACTCCCCTCTCGGTGTTGGCGGCGCCTCGGGGGTTTTAGGGTCGAAGATCCTTCGAGGGCAAGGAAAACGGGACCGAACCGGTGCGGAAGTGGGCCGGGCCGGCCGGCCCGGGCCGGCCGGCCCAGCCCACTTCGGCCCGGTTCGGTCGCCCCTTTTGCTCCGTGGGTCCTCGTGCACTTATGTACTTTGCCCCCTCCACTTGCATGATTTTGATGTCGTTATCCTCGCGTCCAAGATGGAGGCTCTCTTTGCATGAAGTTTGATCTTTTACGCTTCAATCCCCGGGGGTGTTCCTCGTAGCACTTCGGTCCTCGCCACCATTGGAAGTGATTTCAGCAAGCTCATGAACATGAACAAGACTCCATGAATGCTCCTTTGAACTTGTTGCGAATCCATCCTTTATGTCCATGTTTTCCTACATAAACACAACACTTCCAAATGCATGCACAAAGATGAACTTGTTATATGATTAGTGTGCCTAGTGGCGGGTTAGTTCCATAATCAAATCCAAACCAAAGTGTAATGAACATGCTAGGTGCACCAAAATACACCGTCAACAGTCGTGCGAGCCCTCGAAGACAAGTTCTACGGCATAGAGCTCAACCACGTGCCCCGCCGGTACAACGAGGAGGTGGACGAGCTCGCCAAAATTGCGTCGGGGTGAATCACCGTTCCCCTTAACGTTTTTGCGCGGGATGTCACCAGGCCGTCCGTCAACCTCGACCCGAACCCCTCAAGCCATGAGGAACCCTCGGGGGCTCCCTCGAATCCAACAGGCGCGGAGCCTATGGATAAGGACCCCTCGAACGAGGCGTATGTTCTCTCCCTACTCGAGGGGTACGGCTCCAACGAGGCCGAGGCCATGGATACGGAGCCAATCCCCAGCACGGGGGACTGGCAGGACAAGTACATCGCCTAGATGGATCGAGGGGAGCTCCCCTCAGACCGATTCGAGGCCAGACGCATCGCCAGGATGGCCAAATCGTTCACCCTCGTCGACAGCGAGCTGTAGAAGCGCGCCACGTCGGGCGTCCTGCAGCGATGCGTACCTATCCCTCAGGGGCGCGAGCTCCTTCGAGATATCCACGCGGGCGTGTGCGGCCACCACGCGGCACCATGCACCCTCGTGGGCAACGCGTTCCGACAGGGCTTCTACTGGCCTACTGCGGTCGCAGACGCCAGCGAGATCGTGTGCACCCGTGAAGGGTGCCAGTTCTACGCCCGCAAGACCAACCTCCCTGCGCACACTCTCCTGGCAATCCCTGTCACATGGCCCTTCGCCGTGTGGGGGTTGGACATCGTCGAGCCCTTGCGGAAAGCGCCCGGGGGCTACACCCACCTACTAGTTGCCATAGACAAGTTCTCCAAGTGGGTTGAGGTGCGTCCGATTACAAACCTCAGTGCAGAGCAGGCCATGACGTTCTTCACCAACATCATCCACCGGTTTGGAGTGCCCAACTCCATCATCACCGACAATGGGTCCCAATTCACGGGTAGAAAGTTCCTGGAGTTCTGTGATAAGTTCCACATCCACGTCGATTGGGTAGTCGTGGCACATCCCCAGACCAACGGTCAAGTGGAGTGAGCCAACGGCATGATCCTACAGGGTCTCAAGCCCAAAATTTTCGACAGACTGAACAAGTCCGGTCGTAAATGGCTCCAGAAGCTACCAACAGTTGTGTGGAGCCTCAAAACCACCCCGAGCAGAGCCACGGGATTCATCCCGTTTTTCCTGGTCTATGGCGCGGAGGCTATCCTCTCCACGGACCTGGAATACGGGTCGCCCAGAGTCCGGGGCTACGACGAGGGCACCAACCAGCAAGCCCGCACGGACTCTCTGAACCAACTAGATGAGGCCCGCACCGTGGCCCTGATGCACTCGGCAAGGTATCAGCAGGCGCTGAGGCGCCACCAGGCCCGGAAGATACAGCGCCGAGACTTCAATGAAGGGGACCTAGTCCTAAGACTGCGCCAAGACAACCGAGGCCGCCACAAGCTATCGCCCCCATGGGAGGGACCCTACGTCGTGGTGAAAGTGCTCAAGCCCGGCACGTACAAGCTGGCCAACGAGGACGGCGAAGAACTCACCAATGCTTGGAACATCCAACAGCTACATCGCTTCTACCCTTATAAAGGATTTCTAAGTTCTTTTTGTAACTCACATACCCAACACCCCAGTTGGTTGTACAAATGTAAACTCTTTCGAATTAATAAAGTTAAAGGGCAACTTGGCTTCCCCCAGAAAACCAAGTCACCATCGGGGGCTACTGCGGGGGGCATCCCCCCAAAAATGGTCCCATTTTTTCGCAAAAATTCGCAAGCACGCCAAGTATGTCTCGACCTAAGCTTCGGGCGAATTCAGGCGGGGCGCGAGCAGCCAAGCGGGAAAGACGTGCGAGCCGGAGATAGCCTACGCCTCCGCAAGGACATGGCCCTTTTCCCTCGCCTCTAGACCAGCGGGCCACTCGTGGAATCGAACCTCCCTAGCTCAAACTCGCCTAGGCAAAGGAAAACGGAACGGTGTAACTAGCGAAATAAAAAACATCACTTCAATTCACAAGATGTTTCGAACAAGCAACTATTCATTACACGGCCCGAATACTAATACTTAAACAATGAGGGCACGAACGCCCAACTACTTTCAGGCTTGAGGGCCACTCGTCGCAGAAGCGTCTGGGAATAAGAAGTCGGTGAAGTCCTCGGCGAGCATGTCGGCAGTGGTAGCGGCAAGCGCATCTGCACGATCCATTGCCACCTCGTCCTCGACGCCGACCGGGACGACGTAGCTTGAGGACACGGCCTCGAAGTCGACCTGGTAGTGGGACGCCATGAGGAACCAAGTTGAGAAGCACCTTGGTCCGTGTGTGATGAGTGATTGACCAGATGGTTTGAAGCTTTGTGTGTGTAGTGTTGAGTTGTGTGTGTTTTATTTTGTGTATTTACCTTATTGTTTATGTGGTGTGTTGTCAATGCACTCGTGAGGAGTGGTTGACAACGTTGTGTGGACTAACTCTTGGCCTAGTATTGCAGGTGTTGGTTGCGGCTTGGTTTGCGTTGGTGCAGGTGAAGAACAGGCGCGAAAGGTCTTAGCCTTGCAGGGCCTCCGAGGAGTGGAGAGACAAGTAGGCTTGGTTCGAGGGACCCGGTGGTCGACGGGATCAAGTGCGAGCCGCATGGTGCAAGAAGAGCAAGATGAAGTCGTGGACATGGAGCCGGTGCATCGGTGGTGGCCAAGTCAAGGAACGAGGCAAGACTGAGTAGACCGTCCGGGCGCCGGAGGTGAAAGGCTTGGCGGGCTTGACGCTTGGCGTGGTGAGGCCGGGCCGTGTACGCGGGGTTTGGTGGTTTGGCCACAAAATCATCGGAGGAGGGTTTCTCGGTTTGGGCCTCAAAACCGAGCCCGAGGGCCTGGCGTGACGGAGGCGGTATCCAGGTGCGTCGGGAAGCTTCGAGGCGGGCGACACGCGGCATGATCGAGGTGCTTGCGTCAGGAGGACGTGAAGGCCTGATGGATGTGCGGCCGTCCGATGGTGAACTTCATGTGTTGACCAAAATTCCCCTGTGAGGGCTTGTGTTGTACTCCTAGTGTAGGGGCACTTCAGTCTTTTCCAGAGGGCCTATATATAGGAGGAGGGGGCTGAATTTTCAGCCATCTCTTGGGCTAGTAGGCTGTGGTACTCTTTCATTTTGGGGTGCTTAGGGAGAGAGGGAGAGAGGAGAGAGTGGCTCTTTGATTGGAGCTTTTTGCCATCTTAGATTTGGATTCTAGGAGTGGCTTGTAATCGATTGGACAAGATATTCATAGTGAATTCATCCTCTAAATCTTGTACCAATCTTTCTTTTTCCGAGTCTCTTTTATTGCTTTTTCGGAGCTCTTTTTGTGCTATTTTCGTGCTTGGCTCGATTCATCATTTCTAGGTCGTTTGGCTCCGAATTTCTTTGAGGGGATCATGGATGGATGCCTTGCGCACCTTTGGTGATGATCTTGACGCCTCAAACGCCGGGAATCGGGCTCGATTTGGTGAGGATTAGATGAACTCGGGTTTGTGCTTTGAGTGCACGAGATTTCGATTCCGGTTGATTGGATTGGTTTAGGGTTCCAAGATTTTGGGCATAGCTTCACATAGTGACGCTTCTTATCTACCCAAATTTTGGGGTCAATCCGTCCAACGGTTTAGGAGATCCATCGATTGGAAGTTGGAGTTGTTTTCATGGAGCTCGCGCTTTTGTTTCTGGGTGAGGGGCAGACGGTCCGCGAGCTCATGGCGGACTGTCCGCGGCCTGGGTTGTTCTTCCCGAGTTCATCGAGTTCTTCACGAGTTCGTCGTTCGATCGATTGGATTTTTTATTTCCGTTTTGCACGTGGTTTGCGGACGGTCCGCGAGAGACCCTCGGACAGTCCGCGAGAAGATTTTCCGTGCGGACAGTCCGCGGCTCAATCACGGACAGTCCGATTTTTCAGGGTGCGGCTCTGTTGGTTCGGAGTGCTTTTTCGGACGGTCCGCGTGTGGTGGCCGGACGGTCCGCGACCCCTTCGCGGACGGTCCGCCGGTCCCACACGGACAGGCCGCCCAGGTTTTTGCAGTTCAGAGCTTGTGCTTCGGTTCTTGTCTGTTTGCTTCCGCTTCTTGTTCCTAGGCTTCTTGGTAGTTCCTTTGAGGTTGTTTGAGCCCTGTTTGGGATCTTGTTTGTGCATGTGGGTTCGTGGAGTTGCGATTGGGGTATAGGCCGAATTCAACCAAAGGGAAGAATTTTTATCGGCTCCCATTCACTCCCCCCCTCTCTGGTCGCCCGAATCGGTCCTTCACGCCACCATGCCAAGGGCCTTCTTGACGCCCAGGTGAAGCGCACGGAGCAGGCGCTGGGAGACGTGCCCGCCGAGGGCACGTAAGCGGCTCGCCAGCGAGCTCCCGACCTGCGCCTCGCCTTTTTCGACCTCCTGGCAGACCTCGAGTGCGGCGGCCCGCAACTCCTCCAACTCCTGTTGCGAGGGGTTGTAGGCCATCTGCATAGCCTCGGCCTGGGTGGTCGTATTCCCCAGGGCGGTCTGCAGGCCTGAAAGCCAACGACAGAAAAGCAAAAGTCAGGAGCGGATCCTGAGCGAGCCAAATCAACGAACGAGAATGGGTGGAAACGAAACCCACCTTCGACCTGCTTCCTCTCCGAGTCGAGGGCCTTGCGCACCTCCTCGGAATCTCGCCGCAGGTCACAGACCGTGGTCTCCTACTCCTCGAGGGACTGGGGCAAGTCCTCGTGCGAGATGCTGAGCCGGACCAACTCCCCGTTGAGCTTCGAGGCCTCGTCTTCCCACTGCTTGAGGGTCGCTTGCGCCCCCTCGAGCGTGGTGCGCTCTTGCTGGAGCCGACCCAATGCCTCTTCTCGTGCCAAGCGTTCCTGCTCGAGCGTGGCCCGGGCCCCGGCGAGGGCAGCCCGCTCCGGCTGAAGCTGGGCCTCTACCTGCTGGCGCGTGGTTTGCTCCTGACGGAGCTGCTCCTCCGCCGCGGCAAGCGCATCGGCCTTGTCCGCCATGGCTGTTCTCAGCCCCTCGGCCTCCTTGCCCTTCTCCTCGACCTGAATCTGCCAGGCCCGCGCCCCCTCGAGGGTCGTGCGGTCTTGCTGAAGCTGGGCACGAGCAGAGGCCACCTCGGCCTCCCACTCCGCCGCTACGGTGCGCGCCCCCGCCAGGTCTTCCCGCGCCTTGTGCAGTGCCTCGTCCCGGTCCACGAGCGCCGCCTTCACCCTCTCGACCGCAGAGACGTCCTCCGCAGCCTAGGCGTCCAGCTCTGGAGGCTGGTCCTGCAGGGCCTCCGCCCGGTACACCAACCACCGGTCAGGGGTCCTTAGGGCCTCGATGAGGGCGTCGAGGGCGTTGTACTGCCCCGGTACCAGTTGAGCTCGGCGTCTAGGCGGTCGAGAGTCTCATACCTCTCTCGGGCCCGATGCTCCAAATCCTGCCACCGACGGGCAAGGCAAGAGAAGACAGGGGTCAGGGGAAGTGCAAACGCGGAAGAAACAAAGGAAAAAACCACAAAAGCCGGCAAAAAATTACTTACCCGGAAGATGCGCCATACGGGACCTCCATGGATCCGCAATGCTTCGTTCAGCGCCTGGTTGAGCGAGGCGCCATGGTCGGGAAACTCCTTCCACAGCGCCTGCTCGGCCTGGGCACTGGCGAAGTAAGCCGACGGCGCGTTGGCGCGCTCCCGCTCCCTCGCTCCGGCGCGCCGCGGCGCCGTCCGGCGGGGAGGACCGCGCGAGACGAAGAGGCCTCGGTGCGCGCGGCCGGCGCCCGGCGCCACGCCTCCGTCATCCCTCACCACGAGCACCCCCGTCGGGGGCTCGGGGGCTGGTGCGGGCAGGTTCACCCACTGGTCCCATCCGGGCGGCGGGACGTCCTCGTCCGGGATTTCCACCACCGCCGCCTGACTGTCGTCGACCGGGGCCAGCACCAGCGGAATCAACAACGCGGTGATCGCCATGGTCACGACCGCCGTCAGGGTCGCCACCACCTGCTGTGGCTCCACCTCTGCGGCCATCCTGTGTGTGCCCTCGCTCGTCGCCGTCGCCGCGCTCCTGGCCGCCCGCGGCGCCCTCGATGAGCGCCGCATTGTGGGGATGGCTACGTCCAACCTCAACACCTTGGCGGGCGCGAGGGGGGGCACGGTCGGCGTCACCCTGTGAACGAGAAGAGTGGAAAATCAAACTCCCGCCCCTCGAGGACAGGGCGTCTGGGGGAGCGGTTGCTTACCTCAGGGTGGAGAAGCCCCGCTTCCTCTTCCTTGGGGGCTCGACGGGCGTTGTGGCTGCGGCAGACGTTGCCACCGCCACAGCCCCCGGTCACCTCCGTGGCGCACGCCGGCAACTCTGTGGCGCGCGCCGCATCTCTCATGGACTGCCTGGTGACAGGCGCTCCCGCACCCTGAGGACCATTTGTGGTTCGAGGACCGATGGACGGTCGCTTCCTTGTGTGATGAGTGATTGACAACGTTGTGTGGACCGATTCTTGGCTAAGTATTGCGGGTGCGAGGTTGCGGCTTGACTCGTGTTGGTGCGGTGGGAAGAACAAGCGCGAAAGGTCGTTGTCGGTGAGGCCTCCGGGTGTGGAGAAGACAAGTAGGCTTCGTTTGAGGGACCCGGTGGCCGGCGGGGGTCAAGTGCGGGCCGCATGGCGGCATGAACAACGCAAGATGAAGTCGTGGACGATTTCTTGGTAGAGCCTCAAAACCGAGGTCAAGTCGGGACTACGTGGGAGCCGAGTCATGAGTGGAGATTGGCGGAGGCTACACCGAGTTCGCGGGGTTTGCGGTGGTTCACCGTAAAACCACCGGGTTACTCGGTTGAGCCACAAAACCGAGGCCGAAGACTCGACAAGGAGGTGCGGCCACCCAAGCCGGTTCAACCGCCCGGAGGGCCGGTCGGATCCCCCGGCCGGTCTAACCGCCCGGGGGGCGGTCCGACCGCCCGGCCGCCGGCGCCGAGAAGCTTCGAAGCGGAGGACACGCGTCGGGATCGCAAGGCTTGCGTCGAAGCTACGCAGGGTGCGGTCCCCGGGCATCCGTCCGATGGTGAAGACATCAAGAATTCCAAATCCGCCCTCGAGGGGCATGTATCCCTAGTTATTAGTGAAGGGTAGTTTAGTCTTTTGGGTGCCTCCATATATACTCATTAGATGGGTGGATGGCAGCCAACTTTTGGAACCCTAGCTCATTTAGTTTTTCCATTTTCATTCTCCATTTTCCTTAGGATTTTAGAAGGCTAGCTTGAGAGCTTCATGTGAGATCTAGAGAGAGGGATGGATGTTTGGGTGGCAAGCTAGACCTTGTACGAACCATTCATGGTATGTATAGAAGGTTTGGCGTTGTTCATCATGGTGGTTTTCCCGTCTCTTTGGTGTTGATTTTCAGAGCTCTTTTTGGCGGTGTTTTGAGGACGATTTCTTGGGGCTTTTGGTGGGTGTCACGTATGAGGTTCTTGTGCCTCTTTGGCTGGTGACTTTGCCCCCAAATCCCCTTTGAATTGGACTCGATTTGGTTGTTTCTCGAGTTGGGCGAGTTTTTGACCTAGAGAAGAGATTTCTTCGATTCCTCTTGATTGTGAGCGTTTCGGGTCGATTCCTTTGAGGTAGAGGTTGCCCAGGAGGTAACCCAGCTATTCCCGAAGTTTGGCTGCAATCCGTGGAGTGATTCGGGAGATCGGGCGCGAGGAAGTTGAGGTTTGACCCGCGGGTTCGTTTTCGGGAAGGGGCGGTCTAACCGCCTACGGGGGACGGTCTAACCGCCGGGTGTTTCCGGGTCAAAGTTTTGTTTCGCCGGATTTTCCTCTCGTGAGTTTGTTCGCCTTGATCGAGAGGAGTGTCCGGGTGAAATTTGGGGTCGTTCTCGTGCGGTTTGCTAGGTGTTCTTGGTCGGGGTTCGTTGCTGGGTACGGGAGGTTAGACCGCCCCGGTAGCCGGTCTAACCGCCCCTAGGCCCTTGGGTGAAGTTTTGGTTTTCACCAAGATTTTCCGGTAGCTAGCATGGCCTTGACCGAGAGATCTCTCGTTGGTGAAACCGTGGTGTGTTTTGGTGCTCGGAAGAGGCGTTTCGGAGGATTTCTTGGTTGCCGTGTGGAGGCGGTCTAACCGCCCCCTATACCCGGTCCTAACCGCCCCCCTCCGGTTAGCCGGCTTTCGAGTTGTTTCCGCCGTCGGTCTTGCGTGTGTGTTGTGGTTGCTGGTAGAGTTTGTTCCTAGGACCAGTAGCACTCCAGTGGCTACGTGGTTTTGGCAAACGGGAGGTAGAAGTGCGGAGCGTGTGATTTCGGGGGTTCGACCGAGCTAGTTCGTCTTGTCGGAGTTTCAATCTCCTTCGAGAAGAATTTTTATCGGCTCCCATTCACTCCCCCCCTCTCTGGTCGCCTAATTGGTCCTTCAAGTGGTATCAGAGCCGGTTCGGGTCTTTGTTGACTCTAACCGCCCAAGATCCAAGGATGGCGTACCGGGAACGGGGGTTCGGGTCCTCCACACTTCGATGGCAAGAACTACCGGATGTGGAGCAAGCGGATGGGTGCGTTCCTCCGCGGAAAGGGTCGGCTTCTTTGGGATGTCACGGTGGACACGAGGCTATGTCCGGCCGATGGATTTCCTTGCTCCGGGGTCGAGGGACGGATTCGACGCCAACAATAAGGCGGTCGACTACTTGTTTCGTGCTTTGTGTCGGCCGAGTTCGATCGGGTGCACAACGAGCACTTGGCTTGTAGGATTTGGGCGGTGTTGAAGGAGGCTCATGTTGGGAACGCCCGTGTTCGGGCACGGATGTATGCGACCTACGGAGAGAGTACGAGAACTTCACTCATCTCCCCGGTGAGTCAATCGATGCCTTGTTTCGCAGGTTCATGGTGGTGGTGAACAACATGAGGGCCAATGTGGACGTGCTCCCGTACAATGATCATGATAGAGCGGTCAAGCTCTTACACTCTTTGGATCGTACGATATGGGGCGGAAAGTTCGAGGCTATTGTTGAGTCGGAGATGTCGGTGTTTTAGACCGGCAACCTACTACGGGGAGTACCCGAAGTAGATGATTGTGACTCGCCGAGACCGGTAACTCGAAGGAAGAGACACGTGGCACACAATTTAGACAGGTTCGGGCCGCGAGGTGCGTAATACCCTACGTCTCGTATGCCTGCGTAGCTCGGATTGATAGGGCACGATTACAAGATGGTGCAATAGTGCGCCGTGGGTTGTAGGGGATTGGATGAGATGAGGTGATCCCGAGATCGGTCCCCGCCTCGCCTTATATAGTCGGGAGGCGGGGTTACAAGTCGGAGTAGGGAGAGAGTACTAGTCGAGTACGTCTAGGAGTCCTCTACACGGTGCGGAACACGTACGGCTCCCTAACCGAGTACTACTTCCGTGTAGTCCTTGTGTTCCACGCCTTCGGGTGCCGTGTAGCGCAAGCCGGTAGTCCCGGGGCCCACCGAGTAGTCGGTCCTGGTACCCACCGAGGCAGTGGGCCCAGGGAGGTCCATACGACAAGCCCCCGAGTACTTTGTAGTCGAGAAGGATAGCTTCAAGTAGTCTTGACGGCCTCAACGAGTAGTCCCCAAGCGTCCCCGAGTGCTACAAGTCAAAAGTCCTCAAGAGTAGTCGAAGCATCCCGAGGCTGGAATGTACTCCAGCTGATGTTTGAGCAATCTTGAAGTCTTCTCGAGTAGTCCCAAGTGTCCTCGAAAACTGCCTTCGAAGGTCTTCAAAAACTGCCTGTCTTGTCTTGAAGCCGGAGCTAACATGGAGGTGTGATTTGCGAAACCGCACTCCACATGGAGCAGCCCCCGAGCCTTGAGCCGCGGGCTCTTACTGAGGGTCCATCTGAAGTCTTGGCAAGAAAATCCCGAAAAATCCGGAGAGAAAAAACCGAAGGACACGTGGCACGGAGCCCCCGAGCCTTGAGTCGAGTACTTCCTCTCGAATTGAAGGGTCTTCTTGGAGAATGTGTCCTGAGATGCTCTTGAGACCGGCCACTTCCCGTGGTAGTCGATTAGAAGTAGCCGAGCCCCCGAGGTGAGACGCGTCGACTAGTAGAATACGAAGAGTCACGCGCAGCCACTGAGTCAGCCGCGCATGGACTTATCCGGCCGCCCGTTACGGAGCCGATTTGACTTATATAGAAGCCAAAACCCTTAGGGTTTTTCACCCATTCGAGCCGCAGCCATTCCGTTGCATCTTAAAGTGAATCCACTCCCAGCGCCTGCTACCGCCGTAGTAGATCCAAGCGCGCCGCCACCCGAAGCCTTTACGGTAGCCCCCGAGCGGATGCGAGTGAAGACGCCTTGCACTTGGAGGATGAAGCCGTCGCCGTCCAAGACGTCCAAGGCCGCCGGGAAGAAGAGGGGCCGCGCAGAGGCCGCCGCGGCTGCCACCGGAGCGGCGCCGCCCATGTCTCCACCGCGAGCTGATCCGAGCCGCGAATGGAAGAAGTCCAAAGTGAAGACAGAGGACCTGTTGACCCTCCTGAACAGTGGGTTTATCAGGGAGAAGGAAGTCGACATGTGGAGATCCGCCGCGGGAGATCCATATCCGATGGAGAAAGCCGAAGACGAGATCCCGATGTTCTCGCGATTCGTGGAGCGCGGTCTTGCGCTCCCAGCCAGCGACTTCTTCAAGGGGCTGCTCGGGTACTACGGGATCGAGTACCTGAACCTGAACCCCAACGGCATCTTCCACACTTCGGTCTTCGTCCACTTCCTCGCGAAGCCTTCCTTGGAATCAAGCCGCACCGGGTGCCTGTCTCGGAAGTTCTTCCGCGTCAAGCCGCAACCAAGTGCCTCCAACCCCGCAGTAGTCGGAGGAGCCGGCATCCACCGAGGGAAGACGCCGCGGAGCGCACACGGCGTACAAGCTCGTCGACTCCAACACGGACCGGAAGACCGGTGGTTCTACATCACGAACCACCACCCCGGCTCCGCCGAAGCCAAGCGGACGGCGGCCCGTGCACCGTGAGTGGTGGAACACGGAGCCCACCATGCAAGAAGGACTCCGGCTCCCCGAGGCCGCTAGCACGCGTCAAAGCGCTCGGGGAGGCGGGATCGAGGGTCGAGCACGTGGCCTTCGGTTTCATGAAGCGCGGATCCGGCCGGCCGATGGCTCGGGGAGACCCCGGGCTTCGAGTACACCGGCGACGACGACGCGTCGCGGATGCCGGGAGGCGAGCTGGATGACAACGACATCATCGAGAGGTTGTCGCGGATCTTCAAGGACATGCCGCCATACACGGCGTGCCCGGTCGAGGAGTACTCTGCCGCGCGCCCTCCCAAGGAGGTGAGTAGTCGTACTCCCTTGGTCGAGTAGTGTTTGCTGGTAGTAGAGTTGCTAACGCCCCGTGTCTTGCGCAGGATGATGTGAAGAGGTTCATCTCCGAGCCGCAGCTGCCACCGAGCGGAATCGAGATCCCGGTGGAGGGGAAGGTGAAGGAGCGCCGCGAAGTCGGTGAAGGCAACGACACCGTCATCGTGGAAGATACCTCCGATGATGACGACGAAGACGAAGAGATGCTCGCAGACCGCTTCCGACCGCGGTCAAGGTTTAGCCGCCCGGGCTTGCCTCATGTTCCGCTGGTACAAGACCCTCCGGCTAGCCTGGAGGCTAGCCTTGCTGCGCCGCCACGGAAGCCGCGCAACCCCGCCAGGAAGCGGGTGACGAAGAAGCTGAAGGTCTCGGAGACCACGCCTCAGGAGGTAAGTTGTCTTGAGCAGAGTAGTCGAGTACTCGTTGTTCGAGTATATTTGCTGACGAGTAGTCTTCCTTGTTTGCAGGAGGTGCCGCCAGCGGAGCCCGTCGAAGAGGGCGACGAGGGCGTGTGGGAGACGGTGGGGGAACCGGCTGGAAGTCGTAGTCCAGCCCCCACTGTTCAAGAACTCCTGGCGCAACTAGAGCGTCAGCCCCCTGCTCCACAAGGGGGCACGGGACCCGTGGCCGCCGCCGTGGAGGAGGTGGTGGCCTCAAGAGCGCAGGAGACGTCTGCGCCGGCCACCGCCGTCGTGGAGGAGGCGGTAGCCGTAGGGGCGCAAGAGGAGGAGGCGCCCGCCGAGGGTGGACTGGTCGATATCGCCAGCATCCTCGGTGCTCCGGCCGTGACCATTGTCCGGTCGAACTTGTAAGTACCGTATCCTTTGTGAGTAGTACTTGATGTAGTAGTCGCTGTTTGCCTGACGAGCTTCTGTGTGTGCTTCTGCAAAAAATCCACAGATTTGACCTGGGATGGGGATGAGCCCTCATCAGCAGTAGCGGAAGAAGTCGCGCCGCTCGCCGAGGAAGCCGTGCCCGCTACCCAAGCTGCGGTTGATCCACCGGTTGCCGAGGCGCCGCTGCCAGAGGCCAGCGTAGTCGAAGGTGAGTACCCTTCTTGAAGCTACAGGGCTTCACGAGGAGTAGTCGTAGGCACTGATGCGCTTGTTTCTCTTTGACAGGCGCTGAAGGTGGTGACATCCCTGCAGGGGTACCCATGCAGAGGTTGACACCAGAGGTCCCGGAGGTTGCAGAAGGAGCCCCCGAGCCTATGGCGGAGGTCGTCGAGAAGACCGCCGGGGGAGAGGTGGTCACCACGCCGCCAGAGATTTCTCTGGAGGTGGCTATCCGCTCCCCTGAGATCCAAGACGCAGAGCCCATCCGTTCTGCACCGATGACGGAGGCTACCTCGAGTAGCCGCGGTGGGATAGAGCTTCTTGCGGACGATCTCGTCGAGCCGGCGACGGTAGCCAAGCACCTGGAGGCGATCCGTCAAGCCGAGCAGTGGATGAAGGTAAGTAGCCGTAGCCTTGGAGTAGTCAATCCTTTGTCGTTGAGTACTCTTCGTGACTTGAGTTGTCTTGTGCAGGACGTTGCGGAGCGATCCCGCGAGAAGTCGAACCTGCTGCAGGGCTATGGCGACACGGTGCTCTGAGCCGAGGCGCTTGAAGAGCAGCTCGTGAAGTCGCGGAAGCACGCGGCTGCCATGCAGTCGAAGCTCGACGCCGCCTTCGCCAAGTACCACAATGACGTCATGGAGTTGCAGGCGAAGGGCGACGACTTGGTGCGGAAGAACAAGGGCCTCCGCAACAAGAATAAAGGTATATCCTTCGACTTGTCGGGTACTTGTTGGAAGTCGAGAAGCATCTAAACCGTTGTTGCATTGCTGTGTTGCAGATCTTGAGGGCCAGGTGGAGCAGCTGAAGGCCTCGGAGACGAGCATGAAGAACCTCTTCTACCGGGAGCAAGAAGCCCGCCAGGTACTCGAGCTCGACTACAAGGAACTCGCCTTCGAGTGCGAGAAGCATATGGAGCTGCGAATTGCTTCGACAGGGATCTCGTCAACTCGCTACAAATCTTTGCGTAAATTGAACGAAGACCGCGAGGCATTGCGTGCCCGCTGAAGGAGTTGGAAGAAGCCGCGTTGCCGATCGCGAGACTCCCCGGTGCCGCACCCGGCGGCCCCAAGATAGCTCCTCCGGTGGATCGCCTTCGTGAAGCTCCAAGCCGGCCGGCCGCCTACGTCAAGCATATGGCCAAGTCGATCCCAAGACAAGTCTTGGCCTTCATGAAGTCGTACTTCCCGAAGGCCCCGAAGGAGGTAGACGCCGGGCCGGGGTAGGCCGCCAACCGCTCCGATGAGCAAGATGCGTAGCCGCCGGAGCGGATGGCTCCCATCGCGGAGCGGTAGGCCGAGAAGCCGAACCTCCAAAAGAGCCCCGTAATAGGTAGCTAGTAGCCATAGTTGTACAAGAAAACAATTGTAATGAATTGTATCAAGTATCAATGAAAGAAATTTTCCAGCAATGAGTACTCGTAGTCGCGATCTCAGAGTGCGGAGCGCCCATCGTGGAGTGGATGCGAGTAGTAGTACTCGGCTTTAGTAGTCCCGTAGCAGGGAGTAGACAGTAAATAAGTTGATGAATGATCAATCTTTATTACTGAAGAAGTACACCTGGGTGGCCAGGGCCGTAATTACAAACTAGTCGCCTGGACCCGGAGGCCGCTTAAGGCTAAGTAGAGCTGGAGCGGGTGGCCGCTTGCAGCAGTTGATCCGTAGGTAGCCGTGTAGGCTGGACCGTAGACCCGTAGGTAGCCGTGCAACCTGGGTCTTGGAGTGTGGTCTCTTGGTAGACCGCTGCTAGAGTCCTTGACGCTCGTCGCAGCCCAGGGTCCGTAGGTAGCCGCACGGGCTGGACCATGGAGAGGAGCAGTCCGGAGACTGGAGCCAGGACCCGGGGGGTCGCTTGCGGCAAGGGGTGTTGGCGTAGTCGTGTAGACTTGAACCCCAGAGTAGTCGTGTAGACTAGGCGTAGAATCGACAGAGTTGGTCGACGTTCCACGAGTTGTTGATGTCTTCGCCTTCAAGTGTTTGGAGGCGGTAGGAGCCTGGCCCTGTCACCTTTGCAATGGTGAAGGGACCTTCCCAGGGGGAGCTGAGCTTGTGAAGTCCTTCCGTGTTCTGGATACGGCGAAGGACGAGATCTCCAACGTTGAAGGAGCGTTCCTTGACGTTGCGATCATGGTAGCGTCAGATACCCTCCAGGTACCTTGCTGATTGGACGAGGGCAGCGCGGCCGAGCTTCTTCGAGGCCGTCGATGTCAACTCGTCTCGTCGTCTTCCGAGACGCCTTCGTCGTAGTGCTCCACCGCCGGCGAGTTCCATATGACGTCGGCGCAGGGAGGATGGCTTCGCAGCCGTAGACCGAGAAGTAGGGGGATTGCCCCGTTGGCTTGGATGGTTGAGTCCGCAGCCCCCGCAGTGCGTTGGGTAGTTCCTTGATCCACTTGCCCCCTTTGGAGTTAGCGGCGGCGTCGTGTAGCCGCTTCTTGAGGGCGTCAAGCACCATCCCATTGGCGCGCTCGACTTGTCCGTTGGCCCGTGGATGGGTGACCGAGACGTATCGGACGTCGATCCCGCCGTTCTCGCGGTACTCCCGGAACGGTGGTTGTTGAAGTTGGACCCCGTGTCCGTGATGATGCGGTGGGGTAGCCCATAGAGGTGTACGAGTTCATCCAGAAGTCGAGTACTCGTCGCCCTTGGGGCATGTGACCGGCTTGACCTCGATCCACTTGGTGAACTTGTCGATAGCCACCGGCACCTCGTTGAATCCTCCCCGGCGCAGCTTGGCGGTGGCCCAATCATGTCGAGCCCCCGCCAGGCAAAGGGCCGGGTTGGCGGTATGGTGACTAGCTTGTAGGCCGGGACGTGTTGTCGCTTGGCGAAGCATCGACATCCTTGGCACCTTCTCGACGAGTTCTTCGGCATCGCCCGTGGCCGTGGGGCCGCAGAAAGCTCGCCGGAAGGCCTTGCCGACCGGCCGTACGTGAAGACGCGTGGTTGCCGCACGCCCTTATGGATCTCCTCCAAGATGTCCTTGCCTTCTTCACGAGGGACGCGCTTCATGAGTACTCCGTAAGATGCGCCCCGCTTGTAAAGCTTGTCTCCGACGAGGACGTAAGACTTGGCGCGGCGGACGAGTTGTTCGGCCGCGTTCTTGTCGAGGGGACCTTCTCGCTCGCCGAGGTAGTCGATGAAGGGTTGCCTCCGGTCCACGTCGATCATCATGACCTCCCGCCCACCGGTGGATGGGCCGGGACAAGGGGTCGGTGGCGCCGGCCTCCGAAATGGATGGCGCGTGAAGCTCATGGACGAAGACGCCCACCGGTACTTGAGCGCGGGTGGATCCAAGCTTCGAGAGGACGTCCGCCGCAACGTTGTTGTCGCGGACGATGTGATGGAACTCGAGACCATAGAATTTGTTCTCGAGCTTGCGGACTTCTAGGCGTAGGCGTCCATGTTCTCCTTGTTGCGGTCCCGGGACTAGTTGACTTGGTTGATGACCATCGCGGAGTCGCCGTAGACTAGTAGCCGCTTGATACCCGGTGAAGCCGCGAGGCGGGAGCCCGTGTAGGAGAGCTTCGTACTCGGCTTCGTTGTTTGAGACCTTCCGGAAGATCCGCAGGACGTACTTGAGTTGTTCGCCCGTTAGAGAGATCGGGAGTACCCCTCGCGCCGCGCCCTCGAGGTTGAGTGAGCCATCAAAGTACATCACCCAATGCTCGGTCGCACAAAGGTGGGGTAGGTAGCCGGTTCTCCCGCCACTCGCCATGAAGTCGACTAGTGCCTCGCGACTTGATGGCCGTGCGTGGCTTGAAGTCGATGGTGAGGGCGCCGAGCTCGACAGCCCCACTTGGAAATTCTTCCGGTGGCGTCTTGGTTCCTCGGGATGTCGCCGAACGGGTAGTCGGTGACGACGGAGACCAAGTACTCCCGGAAGTAGTGTCGTAGCTTCCGCGAGGTGATGAGTAGAGCATCCTGGAGCTTCGCACGGCCGGTAGCGAGCCTTGGACTCGATAGAACCTCGCCGACGAAGTAGACCGGGCGCCGGGACCGGGTAGGCATGGCCGTCTTCCCGCCGCTCGACAACGATGGCAGATCGACCACGTGAGTAGTCGCAGCTAGGTAGAGCAAGAGGCCGCTTGCCCTTGTGAGGAGCCGTGAGGATTGGCGGCTTTGACAGAAGTCCTTGAGCCGGGCAAGGGCGTGATCCGCCTCTCGGAGTCCACAAGAACTTCTCGTGATGCTTGAGTAGTTTGAAGAAGGGGAGGACCCGTTCTCCTAGCCTCGAGATGAATCGTTCAATGTCGCCATGCACCCCGTCAGCTTCTGGACGTCTTTGATGCTCGTGGGAGCTTTCATGCCGGTGATGGCAGAGATCTTCTCGGGGTTGGCTTCAATGCCGCGCTGGCTGATGATGAAGCCGAGTAGTTTGCCCGAAGGGACACCGAAGACGCACTTGTTCGGGTTGAGCTTCCAGCGGTACTCGCGCGAGTGATGCGAAGGTCTCTTCAAGGTCTTGACAACCACGTCATCCACGTAGGCCTCGACGTTCTTGTTGAGTTGCCGCTTGAAGCGGCTCCGGATGGCCCGTTGATAGGTAGCGCCGGCGTTCTTCAACCCGAATGACATGGTCGTGTAGCGCACGCGCCAAACGGGGTGATGAACGCGGTCTTTTCCGGTCTTCCTCCTTGATTGCGATCCGGTAGTACCGGAGTAGCGATCGAGGAAGCAAAGCGGGTCGCGGCCCCGCCGTGGAGTCGATGACTTGATCAATCCGCGGCAACCCGAAGGGGTCCTTGGGGGCGAGTGCTTGTTGAGGTCGGTGTAGTCGACGCACATCCTCCACTCGTTCGAGTTCTTCTTGCGGACGAGGACGGGGTTGGCGAGCCACTCGGGATGGAAGACTTCTCCGATGAAGCCACCGCGAGTAGCTTGGCGAGCTCCTTCTTGATGGCATCCCGTCCGTTGTCGGCAAAACGTCGGAGGTGTTGTCGCTTAGGGGTGGCCTTTGGATCGACGTTAAGGCGGTGCTCAATCGGCTCCCCGGGCACTCCCGGCATGTCCGCTGGCTTCCACGCTAAGATGTCGCGGTTAGCCCGAAGAAAGCTGACGAGCGCGTCTTCCTATTTGGGGTCGAGGCCGGCCCCGATGGTGGTGGTCTTGCTGGGGTCGCCTGTTCCGAGGTCGACCGTCCTGACGAGTACCTCCTCAGGTGGCTGAGGCTTGTTGGCGCTATCAGACTTCTCTGGGATGTCGAGTTCGCTTGTAGCAAGCTTCTTCGACGCGGCGAAGACCTCCATCATCGCGTTGGGTACTTGGTTTGTGGAAGCGATCACCACGGCTTCTGTATCGCAGTCGTGGGAGATCTTCAAGTCCCCCTGGAGGGAGAGTACACCGGCTGGACTTGGCATCTTGAGTACCAAGTAGGTGTAGTGGGGCACCGCCATGAACTTGGCGATGGCCGGTCTGCCGAGGATGGCGTGGTAGGAGGTCATCCGCGACCTCGAATTTGATGTACTCGGTGCGGTAGTTGTCCCGAGACGCCCGAAGGTAATCGCGGTACCACCGAGCCCAGTGGGATAGCCGCGTTGCCTGGGACGATGCCGTAGAAGGGCGTGCTACTCTTGGTGAGCATGGGGGTGACGTCGAGCTTCATTTTCTTCAAGGTTTTGGTGAAGAGGACGTTGAGCCCGCTTCCACCGTCGATGAGCACCTTGTTGAGCTTGGAGCCCGCCACCGTTGGCTTCGGGACGAGGGGGAAACGTCCCGGTTCGCAGAATCCGGTCCATTGGTCCGCGCGGGAGAAGGTGATGGGTACCTCCGACCACCTGAGAGGGGTCGGGACCGCCGGCTCGATGGACATCACTTCACGACGGGTAGCCTTCTCGCTCCCGCCCGCCCGGGCGCTCCGCCGAAGAGGACATTGACGGTCTTCTCGGGTTCTTGGAAGTCGTTGTTGTCGCCGTCCTTCTTCTTGCCCTTTTGGTCGTGAGGGTGCGGTGGCTCCGGCGTATCCTTGAGTGCATGCCTGAGCTGGTAGCACTGCTCGGTGGTGTGGTTGCCGTTTGGATGCCACGGGCACTTCTCCTTCAGCAGGTCTTTGAAACCGCCGAGTTCTTCTTCGAGTTCCCTTTCACGGGCGCGCCGGATAGCCTGCGACGGTGTTGTCCGGCTTGCGCTTGCGGTTGGGACCCGAGTAGTTGCTGTTGTTGTTGTTGTTGCGGCCGCCTTGGTTTGCATTGCCCCTTTGCGCCGCCGCCGCCCCCGGTTCTCGCTTGGACTTGCCGCGGATGGCGTCGTATTTGGCGTTGGCCTTGTCCTCTTCATCCGCCCGGACGTGATCATGTCCTTGAGGTGGGGGGGATGGACCCGGGGCGGCGGCGACCGAAGTCCTCGAAGGTGCGGCGATGGTAGAGGCCGTCCTGGAAGAGGTCGATGACCTCCTTGTCGGTGACGTCGACGACGGTAGCGCGCTTGTCGAAAAAGCGGCGCATGTACTTGCGGAGGGTCTCGCCCTGTTCCTGCTTGATCATGGCGAGGTCCATGCGAGTACCCGAACGGCCCATGGCGCCCGCGAAGTTGCTCGCGAACTGCTCCTTGAGCTGGTCCCACTTGTCGATTGAGTGCTTGTCGAGCGACTCGAGCCATGTGAGTGGTGCTTGGTCCGGACGAAGGGGAAGTAGAGGCATTTGGTGTCGCCGTTGCCGCCGCCGTTCTCGATAGAGAGGGCGTAGCATCGGAGCCACCGGATAGGATCCTGCTTCGCGTCGTACTTGGTGATCCCCAAAGGCTTGAACTTGTCGGGGAGGAGTAAGTTGCGAAGTCGAGGTGAGAAGGCGGGGAAGCCGTCGCCCTCTCGGCGGTGGTCGACTTCTTCCGCCGCGGCCTCCTCAATCTTCTGGCGAGCGTCGTACCCGCCGTGCGAGGCGCCGGAGGCGTGGCTATTCGCGTGGCCTCGGCCGCCGCGGCCGCCGCCGCCTCCGGCCTCTCTCCCGTTGGCCCCATGGTTGGAGCCGCCGCCGTCGGCCGCCGCCGCCGTCGGGGTCGTTGCCGCCGCCACCGGCCGGAGCGCGGTGGGGAACAACTTCTCGGTTGCCTTGGTCTTGCAGTGAAGGTCTGCCGGCGTTGGAGCGGCACAAGAAGAAGACATGCTATGAGTTGATGCATGGGCGCACACCCAAGGTGAGTCACTTCTATGTCTTTGGTTGCAAGTGTTTCATTCTGAAGAAGGGCAGGAAGTTGGATAAGTTTGAGGCTAGGTCTGTCGATGGCATTTTCTTTGGTTATGCATCTCATTCTAGAGCATATCGTGTGCTCAATCTTGAAACTAACCAAATCGTGGAGACTTGCGAGGTAACCTTCGACGAGACGAGCCACGTAGTCATCTTGTCTTTGAGTGTGCGGTGATGATGAGCTTGGCGAGGAGATCTTTCGGGAGGAGGAGCATGAACATGGTGATAATGAAGATGGCGGTGCGGTGCCCCCGGCTGAACATGTACCCACTACTTCGACTACGATGATGGATGGACCCTCTGCTACACCTACGACGACAAATCAAGAACGAGGAGAAGCTGATGTTGAGGGGGCGGTAGCTTCGAGGCGAGAACCTCCCCGGCGAGTTCAAGTGGATCACCCAGCTTCGAGGATCATCGGCGACATGAATGAACGCACTACACGGTCGAGGATGATATGAGCAGGGAGTTCAAGATGAGCATGATGGGTGACTCCTCTACTAATCAAGCAATCAAGCAATCAAAGGAAGGAACATTTGTGCACCAGGCTAAGTACACCAAGGACATTGTGAGGAAGTTCAAGATGGAGGACTCCAAGGCTATGACGACGCCGATGAGTACGACTACAGCTCTTGATGCGGACGAGGAAGGTGAACACGTGGACCAGAAGGAGTACCGGAGCATGATCGGGTCACTCCTCTACTTGACGGCGACGAGGCCGGACATACGCGTTCTCGGTGTGTCCGTGCGCTCGTTTTCAAGCGTCTCCGAGGACTTCGCATCGGCAAGCAGTGAAGAGAATTTTCAGGTACTTGCGTCACACTCCCGACTTCGGCCTTTGGTACTCCGCGTCCTCTTCTTTGGCGCTTCATGGCTTTTCAGACGCGGATTTTGCCGGGTGTCGGTTGGATAGGAAGTCCACTTCTGGGACTTGCCGCGTTTTGGGTTCTTCTTTGGTGTCTTGGTCTTCCCACAAGCAGTCGAGTGTTGCTCAATCCACGACCGAAGCCGAGTATGTTGCCGCTGCTAGTTGTTGCTCTCAGCTCCTTTGGATCACCTACACCATGAGTGACTTTGGTGAGGAGTATACCCATGTCCCACTTCAATGTGATAGCACCAGTGCCATAAGCGTTGCAAAGAACCCAGTGCTCCATTCCAAAACCAAACACATAGAAGTGAGGTATCATTTCCTGAGAGACAACATAGAGAAAGGGAAGATAGCTTTGATCCATGTACCCACACATGACCAACTAGCCGATATTTTCACCAAACCCCTAGATCAAGCAACTTTCACTCGTTTTCGGGGGAAACTTGGTGTGTGCTTGATTTCTTGAGTTGGGTGTGTGGGAGCTCCTTTGTAGCATATGTATAGCTTTCCTTTGTGCATTTCTTGCATTTGGCATTGCATATGTAACATGATGTATAGACATCCTTGTATCTTAGATTGCATGCATTTTGTATCATATGCATCGGATAGGAAAAGCTTCTCCTATATACTTTGTTCACCATGGGTTGCTATATATGTTCTTGTGAGCTTGTTTGGTATGCTATGGTTAGTTTGGCTTAGCTCTTGATGATCTTGTTGAATGATCCATGGTTGATGGCTATTTGTTTTGAAAAATATCACATATATGCTCTCTCATGTGTAAATGCCTTTACATGATCTTGACATGTTTTAGTGGCTTTGCTAAGCTTACTTTGTGGTAGGATAGCTAGTTTATTGATCATATGGGGCCAAAGGCTCATTTGCCATCATGAATGTTTAGCCCTCTTGCTTAATCTTGTGGAGGGGCATAAGTTCCTTTTTGTCGCAAAGACATTTCATGTACCAATCATAAATCTGAAAATGAAATGAAAAATGCTTGGAAAATATGCTCCCATGTCATATGTGCTGAAATTAATTTGCCTTGGGTGCTAAACCGTTGCATGATGCCTACCAATGAGAAGTCTCATACATAGAAGTAGGCACATGGCTCGGTGGCTTTGACATGACATGAGGTGCTTTTGGGTGTTTATGATGGTCTTATGATTAGAATGGCTGTCCTAGCATGAAGTTTGAGTGGCTTTGCCATTTTGATATGTTTTGCTCATGTTTAGGTATTTGCTTGTGAGAGAGTAACATTTCGCAAAATTACTCAAATCCTTTTTAGCCTTGTCCAATGGTTGTGAAACTTGGTGATCACGTAGTTAAGGTCATTACGAACATGTCGAGTATCTAACTTGCTTATTTGGACTTGTGTAGCTCCTTGTGATGAATTTTGTATATTCGAGAAGCTATATGTTGAAAGTTTTCGCATTTTGCCTTGATTCATGCATTGTCAACAAGGGGGAGAAGTTTGTGCATGTTTTGGGCACCTGGGAGTGTTTGGAAGGTGTTCCAATTGTTTCGGGCATATTTTGAGTAGTTTGGTGCAGGGCCGGTCTCTTGGGGCGGTCTAACCGCCCCCCAGGCGGTCGGATCGAGCACGGACGGTCTAACCGCCCTGTACGGGCGGTCCTAACCGCCCGGGCGGTGTGAGCAAGTTTTTGCTCTTTGTTGCATTCCCGAGTTGCATTGCTTGCATGTATTCGGGGGGAGTGTCTTCGTGGCTCGGGGGGAGCTTGCATATGTGCGGGGGGAGCTCTTTGTGGTGTTCGAGCTTTGCTTTGGTGGTTTGCGCTCTCCCGCTTGAGCCGTGTTTTGTCTCGGATGTGTCGAGCCGTTGCCCTTGCCTAAGGGGTCCGAGACTTGTCTTCTTCAAGTGATCTTGCTCTTTGCCTTTCTTTGGCTTTCGATCGCTTGTTGGGGTTTCTTTTTATTTGTTTCTTTTCTTTTCCTTTTCTCTTGTGTTACTTCATGTGAGTGTGTTGTCAATGCACTCATCAAGGGGGAGATTGAGGACCATGTGTGGTTCGAGGACCGATGGATGGTCGCTTCCTTGTGTGATGAGTGATTGACAACGTTGTGTGGACTGATTCTTGGCTAAGTATTGCAGGTGCAGGTTGCGGCTTGACTCGTGTTGGTGCAGGTGAAGAACAAGCGCGAAAGGTCGTTGCCGGTGAGGCCTCCAGGTGTGGAGAAGACAAGTAGGCTTCGTTCGAGGGACCCGTGGCCGGCGGGGGTCAAGTGCGGGCCGCATGGTGGCATGAACAGCAAGATGAAGTCGTGGACGGTTTCTTGCTAGAGCCTCAAAACCAAAGTCGAGCCGGGACTACGTGGGAGCCGAGTCATGAGTGGAGATTGGCGGAGGCTACACCGAGTTCGCGGGGTTTGTAGTGGTTCACCGTGAAAACCACCGGGTTACTCGGTTGAGCCACAAAACCGAGGCCGAAGACTCAACGAGGAGGTGCGGCCACCCGGGCCGGTTCAACGCCGAGAGGGGCGGTCGGACCGCCCGGGGCCGGTCGGGATCCCCCGGGCCGGTCTAACCGCCGGGGGGCGGTCCCGACCGCCCGGCCGCCGGCGCCAAGAAGCTTCGAAGCGGAGGACACGCGTCGGGATCGCAAGGCTTGCGTCGAAGCTACGCGAGGGTCCGGTCGCCGGCATCCGTCCGATGGTGAAGACATCAAGAATTCCAAATCCGCCCTCGAGGGGCATGTATCCCTAGTTATTAGTGAAGGGTAGTTTAGTCTTTTGGGTGCCTCCATATATACTCATTAGATGGGTGGATGGCAGCCAACTCTTGGAACCCTAGCTCATTTAGTTTTTCCATTTTCGTTCTCCATTTTCCTTAGGATTTTAGAAGGCTAGCTTGAGAGCTTCATGTGAGATCTAGAGAGAGGGATGGATGTTTGGGTGGCAAGCTAGACCTTGTACGAACCATTCATGGCATGTATAGAAGGTTTGGCGTTGTTCATCATGGTGGTTTTCCCGTCTCTTTGGTGTTGATTTTCGGAGCTCTTTTTGGCGGTGTTTTGAGGACGATTTCTTGGGGCTTTTGGTGAGTGTCACGTATGAGGTTCTTGTGCCTCTTTGGCTGGTGACTTTGCCCCCAAATCCCAATTGGACTCGATTTGGTTGTTTCTCGAGTTGGGCGAGTTCTTGACCTAGAGAAGAGATTTCTTCGATTCCTCTTGATTGTGAGCGTTTCGGGTCGATTCCTTTGAGGTAGAGGTTGCCCAGGAGGTAACCCAGCTATTCCCGAAGTTTGGCTGCAATCCGTGGAGTGATTCGGGAGATCGGGCGCGAGGAAGTTGAGGTTTGACCCGCGGGTTCGTTTTACGGAAGGGGCGGTCTAACCGCCTACGGGGGGCGGTCTAACCGCCCGGGTGTTTCCGGGTCAAAGTTTTGTTTCGCCGGATTTTCCTCTCGTGAGTTTGTTCGCCTTGATCGGAGGAGTGTCTAGATGAAATTTGGGGTCGTTCTCGTGCGGTTTGCTAGGTGTTCTTGGTCGGGGTTCGTTGCTTTGGGTACGGGAGGTTAGACCGCCCCGGTAGCCGGTCTAA
This sequence comes from Cenchrus americanus, assembly GCA_947561735.1. Lineage (NCBI taxonomy): Eukaryota > Viridiplantae > Streptophyta > Magnoliopsida > Poales > Poaceae > Cenchrus > Cenchrus americanus. Next base: position 249,761,718 of record OX387239.1, on the reverse strand, counting down.
CCGCCCCTAGGCCCTTGGGTGAAGTTTTGGTTTTCACCAAGATTTTCCGGTAGCTAGCATGGCCTTGACCAGAGATCTCCGTTGGTGAAACCGTGGTGTGTTTTGGTGCTCGGAAGAGGCGTTTCGGAGGATTTCTTGGTTGCCGGTGGAGGCGGTCTAACCGCCCCCTATACCCGGTCTAACCGCCCCCCTCCGGTTAGCCGGCTTTTGAGTTGTTTCCGCCGTCGGTCTTTGCGTGTGTGTTGTGGTTGCTTGGTAGAGTTTGTTCCTAGGACCAGTAGCACTCCAGTGGCTACGTGGTTTTGGCAAACGGGAGGTAGAAGTGCGGAGCGTGTGATTTCGGGGGTTCGACCGAGCTAGTTCGTCTTGTCGGAGTTTCAATCTCCCTCGAGAAGAATTTTTATCGGCTCCCATTCACTCCTCCCCCTCTCTGGTCGCCTAATTGGTCCTTCACACCCGCCCCAGGCGTTGGCTCCTCCGCCGCCTCCGTGGCTCTTTGCGAGGGGGGCGCAGGCTCCCACCTTTCGGGGAAAGATCGTCCCCCATCGCTCTCCTCCTCCTCTTCCTCATCCGACGATGAGTACTCTGAAGTCGCTGGGGAAGAGAGTCCCTGCTGCTCACGCAGCCGGAACTCCTCACTCTTCTGTTCCTGACGCTCCCATCGCCGGATCCTCTTCTCCCTCTTGCGTGCCACCCGTTCCTGCTCCCGCCGCTGCGACGCGCACACGCGCTCGGGCTCGGGGCGTGGGCAGATTGGACCGCGCAGCGTTCACGGTCACCATCCACAGGGGACGAGTGAAAGATCAGAACTCGCCGGCGCGCCACATGTAAATAGTGGGAGAGAGGACAGAAAATTCACTCACCAGCGGGCCGTGGGGGAGCATAATGAACGACCAGAGGTCGTCGTTGCCATGCTTGACGGCCTTGAGGTTGATGGCGCGCTTCGCCCTCGTGGCCGCGTACTCCTGCGGCAAGGGGTCGTGTGCCAGCCGCAATTGCGCCAACGCCACGGGGTCGGCCGCCTCGCTCATCTCGAAGATGCGGAGCCGCCTCTCCATGAGGGGGATGATCCGCCGGTGATGGAGGTTAGCGAGGACCGAAGCCGCGCCCAGCCCGACGTTCGCCAGGTTCTTCAGCGCGAGAAAAGCTGACTTCAGCCGATCCTGGTGCGAAGAGGGCAACACGCCGTGCCACCAAGAGTCGGCTTTCTCCTTCAGAACCTTGTCGGTGTAGGAGGGAAGGCCGGGCTCGTCGTTGCAGAGCTAGAACCACCCTCGTTCCCACTTGGCGTTGTTGGAGGTCATCGTGCAGGGAATGTAGAGTTCCCTGCGCGTCTCCCGCAGCGAGATCGACACGCCGCCAGCGCGCACTGCGCGACGCACCCGCGGCTCCGGCGTGACGAGCATGTGCAGCTCCACGTGAAAGAGGTGAACCCAGAGATCCCAGTTCACGGGATCCCCAGGAACCCCTCGCAGACGTCGACGAAGGTGGCCGCCTGCGAGATCGCGTTCGGGGTGAAGTTGTGCAGCTCCACGTCGTAGTGGTAGCACAGCCCGCGCATGAAGCGGCTCGCCGGCACCGCGAAGCCACGCTCGTGGAAGCGGATGAAGCTCACCATGTAGCTGTGCGGCGGGTTGGGCTCCCGATCCGCCACCGGTGGGACTATCCACACCGCGGGTTGCCCGTCCACGTTCGGCGCCAGCTGGCCGCCGTTCACAAGCTTGTGCAGCGCGAACGCCGTCACCGTCGAACGAGGCCACGGCAGCAAATCAATCACGGTGATGGATTGCGGGAGAGCCATGCCGATCGGCGAAGGAGCGCGGGGACAAAGCGAACGCTAGGAGAGACGAAGGGGCGTGCGGTGCAATGAAGCGAAGGCGAGAAAGACGGGAGCAATGGGCGCTAAGTGCTAAGGTAAAGAACCCGCCTCCTCCTCCTCTCAGATTTATAGATCCATGGAAGCCACGCTCCCCGAATCGCGCGCTTCGCGCGCATTAACTGCAGGTAATGGCATCCGTCACTGACGAGCGGGGCTCACCACGACCGGAGCGGCCAGGTGCGCGCACGCGTGCGATCATTACGGCACGGCAACCGAAGAGCCGCGACGGGCCGTCACGTCCTCCCACCCACGTCCCCACTACACGCGCGGCCGTGGCGTCTGAAAAGGTGCGCTCGCGGCGTACAACTGTGGCCACGACCGTGGGCATTAAATGGCCCGGTCCCTTACCAAGTAAGGGTCACCCTCGAGCGGCCCGAGCCCGAGGCTCGAAAAACCCAACCCTCAAAGGGTGCGATTACCGACCAGTGGCCTCGAAGCCCACTCAGCGAGAGCGGGCGCCATAGGTGCCCTCGATTCACGAGGATTACTGATCAGCGACTCGTGGGCCGGTCCGACCGCGAGCCCTCGAGTCTTGCAGATGCAAAAAGTCAGGGGTACCCAGTTACCACCCTGCAGTGGCCCTACTGATCAGGGGTTCAAAGCCTGACCCTTGAAGGGTTCGAACAGGCGCCCCAGATCGACAGAGTCAGGGACGACGAGGGTGCGCGCATTCGAGCCTATCCTCGAGCCCACCGGCTCGAGGGCGCCCCACATGTCGTATTCAAGAGCCAACGAGGGCAGCTAGTCGGGGGGATCCCATCGAGGGAGAGCTTCCGCGCTCTCGGTCCCTAGCAAACAGGACCGAGCCCCACCTAGCAAACCTGCGTAAGCGCTTTCATGGACGAGTCTCCGGACCACGAGCCAACCCTTATCGAACAGGGCATGGGCGTCCACTTGAATCACCCGATAATAGCTCAGCGAGGAATCCGCAATCCGCGACCAGATCGATGGGGGTTGCGGAAACCTCACCCTCCGTCCCGCGGAGGGACGGCGAGGGAGCGTACAAAACAAGTCAGAGAGCTCGCCCCGATCGCCTCGAACGGGCCCAGGCTCGGGGGCTCGACGCACGGCTACACCTCCTAGGGTGCACCGAACGCAGGCGATGCCAGTTATGTGCGCGTGGCACCGCCGAGGTCGGCTGGAATATTGCCGATGCCGGTTGAAACTAACACCCCGCACACTGGTGGATCTCGCAAAAAAACCCTGCAGGAGCACTCACGCTCCTGCAAGGCTTCGGGGGCTAGACCTGCGGGTCCGCTGGCGCGGCCCCACGGACTGGCATCAGCAACCAGGGGGAAGAATGTCCCATCAGCAAGCGTCAGCATTTGTGGAATCCTAATGGATATACCCACAGATGCTCGGGGGCTACTGTCGGGGACAACCATGAGGGTCCCCTAAACAACCAGGGGAAACCCGCTTAAACTCGTAAAAACGCAAAACGCGAACTGATTCACGAGCCTAAAAACACACGCACTAAAAGACCACATCCCTGGTGGCCCCCGCAGCCCACCAGAGCGGCAGGGCCGAATGCCCCCTCGGTCGAGGTCCACCTCGCTCGAGGGCTGAATGCCCCCTCGGGCGAGGTCCACCTCACTCGAGGGCTGAACGCCACCTCGGGCGAGGTCCGCCTCGCTCGAGGGTCCCCGCGCGCACGTCACCCCCGCTCGTGCTCGCACGTGCAAGCATTTAATGCTCTGACACCGCAGGACTGCGCCACGACCCTGACGCGCCTGGGAATCATGCCCCGGCGCTGTTCCACCGACCCCCTGGGCAATACCATCCCCGCTACTGTACAACACTGTGCGAAGAGGCAAGTGTCAACTCCGTGGCACTGTGTCGCCTACTTTTGTACGACTAACACGTCGAGCCCTCGAAGGAGGGGACGGGGGAACCCTCGAATGGGGGCGAGCGCTTTTTCTATGACTATGCAGGACTACACCGTGACGTCAGGCCAGCAGGAACGGTCTTCTCCGTCGCCGTCAGCCCTGTGCGTCCATCCCCGCCACTGCAGCACCACGCCGGGTACTGTGACGACATTCCCAACGCTGTTGAAGCGAACGGGGACAGGACGTCGCCACACCTTCCACTGTGCCTCGTACGGCCTCCCGTTAACGACACCCTCGAGCCGGCCCGTAGGCGGCGGCCGGACAGCCAACCTCTACGCCACCACCCTCGAAGTCGCTCCTGTATGGGCACAGGACTCGCCACGACACCCCAACAGGAGCGAGATTCTCCAGGACAGCCATCTACTCCATGGCACTGTACGCCATGCCTCCACACCTAGGCGAAATAGTGTGGCAAACTTGTAAACTGCTTCCTCCTTGGCCTATAAAAGGAGGGGCAGTCCCCTAGCCACGGGGGGCGACGGATAGCAATCACACGCACGCTTTCCGCCTTCACCACAATATTGGCACTTGCCTCAATCAATACCTCTGGGACCTGGAGGCCCGATCTCCTCTCCCGCCTCGCTTGTAGCCCCCTCTACGAGCACCACGGTGCAACACAATATAGTGCCCCGAGCACACCACTGCTGAACGTATGGACCCGGGCCGGAACCAGGATAAAAACCAGTGTCACTAGTTGCTTAGCACCGGCCATCGAGAGATAGATCTCAGCGCTTCTTACTGTTAGTGTCAGGACTACATTCCGCACCAACACTAAGAGAAGTTCGTGTGGACCCCAGAGGCGGATCAAGCCTTGACTCAGCTTAAAGACTTCCTGTCCAAGCCACCAGTCCTCACGGCTCCTCGCAAAAAGGAGCAGCTACTGCTCTACCTCGCTGCGACTACTCATGTGGTCAGTACTGCCATCATCGTTGAGCGGCAGGAAGACGGCCACGCCTATCCAGTCCAGTGACTAGTCTACTTCGTCAGTGAGGTCCTGTCAGAATCAAAAGCACGCTACCAGCTAGTGCAGAAGCTACTCTACGCAGTGCTCATCACCTCGCGGAAGCTACGACACTACTTCCAGGAGTATTCGATTACTATTGTCACCGACTACCCGCTCGGTGACATCTTGCGGAACCAAGATGCTACTGGAAGAATATCCAAGTGGGTAGTCGAACTCGGCGCCCTCAACATCGACTTCAAGCCACGCACATCCATCAAGTCCCAAGAACTAGTCGACTTCATGGCAGAGTGGCGGGACAATCAGCTACCAACTCCAACCGAGTGACCAGATCACTGGGTGATGCACTTCGACGGTTCACTCAAGCTCGAGGGTGCAGGTGCAGGGGTACTCTTGATCTCTCCAAAGGGCGAACAACTCAAGTACATCTTGCAGATCTTCTGGAAGGTCTCAAACAACGAAGCCGAGTACGAAGCTCTACCACACGGGCTCCGCCTCGCAATATCATTAGGCATCAAGCGACTACTAGTCTACAGTGACTCCGCGGTGGGCATCAACCAAGTTAACAAGTCTTGGGACCGCAACAAGGAGAACATGGACGCCTACTGCCTAGATGTCCGCAAACTCGAGAACAAGTTCTACGGTCTCGAGTTCCATCACATTGTCCGCGACAAAAATGTTGCAGTGGACGTCCTGTCGAAGCTTGCTTCTACTCATGCACAAGTACCGGCGGGAGTCTTCGTCCACGAGCTTCACGCGCCATCCATCCCAGAGCCGGCGCCCACGACCACTGACCCAGCGCCTTCTCATCCCGGCCAGGAGGTCATGATGGTCAACGTGGACTGTGCTATGTTCAATGCTAAAAGTTGGAGGATTTCAGTTCTGGAAATTATCTAAAAAAACCTTGTAATAAAGGTTAGCAAAACCTCTTTTTCCAAGTTGAGAGTAAGAAAAACAATCCTATACAAAGCCAATTTATTTTTTGCTCCACCATAAGTGTGATTAGCACAATGAGTTGGGTTAGGATCCTTCTCTCTTGGGAGTTTTAATTTCAAGCAATGATCATGTCCTTGTGCTTATCTTTTGTTGCTAGCCTCGTCATGTATTCGGTAACGTAACTTTCACATCGGAAGTCTCGTACATCGCCAAATTCCATACCCAACCCTATACATCTCTTTTGTACATCGCATTCCTTGAACACAACCTACTTTCAAAGTTTTGTCTCATCTCTAACATGGTTTATTTAAAATTTCAGATTGTATGCATGCAAGAAAGAGAAGAGTTGAGAGCTTTGAAAAGATGTCAAGAGAGGGAAAAATAAAGAAAAAAGTGTGAGTATGGAAAAGAAAGAAAAAATAATAGAAAAGTAAAGAAAGAGAAAAAATATGAGAATGAAAGAATGAAAGAAAAAGAATAAAAAGAGAAAAGAGGAGTGGCAAGAAAGGTAAGAGAGGGATGAATCGAGTGAAAAAAAATAAGAGTGCAAGGAAGGATGTCACGTTGTTGAGAGACGAAACTTTCGCTCTTTTTCCAACCATGTGCAATCCGACAACAAGGACGTCATCGGTGCCTCATAGTCATAATTTTCTTATGCCCTTGCACATGTCCACCATTCTAAATCTTCTCATCCTTGATATCCTTACATATGGTTAATTCTCATGATCATTGGCTTTGAAATGTAAACAACCATTAGAGAAAGTTCTTAGTTTGACAATACTTGTGTTGATTGCACTTGCCCTACCTATAGCTCCACTTTACATGTCATATGAGAGATTTATGGGAGGTGAGAGTTTTATAAAATTTGTTTAGGATAGCCACTTCTATATGAGCGACTTGAGAGAGCTTGGATAAAGGTTTTTGTCTAATACTTGTTGCTGGAATTTTGTTTTGAAAATCATAAAAACCCTCCGATGGAAGCAGAGAAGTAAGCATGGCTGAGATTGAAGGCTTCGAGTGAAGAGTTTGAGTTGTCGGGTAAATCTTGATGTGGTAAAGATTCTAAACGACCATGTTTATGTTTGATGATCATTACTTTATGTTTATGTATTAAAGATAAAGGATTGACTAACTTGTGAAGAAAGATTTAGCGGAACATGATTACAACGCCTTAGACGAAGTTCTTTTATGAGTACTTGCTCGAGGACGAGCAAGAGCTAAGCGTGGGGGAGATGTTGACGGTGTATTTTGGTACACCAAACATGTTCATTACACTTTGGTTTGGATTTGTTTATGGAACTAACCCGCCACTAGGCACACTAATCATATAACAAGTTCATCTTTGTGCATGCATTTGGAAGTGTGGTGTTTATGTAGGAAAACATGGACATAAAGGATGGATTCGGAACAAGTTCAAAGGAGCATTTACGGAGTCTTGTTCGTGTTCATGAGCTTGATGAAATCACTTCCAATGGTGGCAAGGACTGAAGTGCTACGTAGGAACACCCCCGGGGATTGAAGCGTAAAATACCGAACTTCATGCACGGAGAACCTCCATCTTGGACGCGAGGATGACATCGTCAAAATCATGCAAGTCGAAGGGGCAAAGTGCATAATCACCTGAGGACCCACGGGAGCGAAGGGGCGACCGGACCGGGCCGAAATGGGCCTGGGCCGGCCGGCCCAGCCCACTTCTGGTGTCGGTTCGGCCCCCCTTTCCTTGCACCCGAAGGATCTTCAACACTAAAACCCTGGAGGTGCCGCCATTCGCGAGGGAGAGAGCCACTCGCACCAGGAGGCCATCCACAAGCAAGAGAGAGAGGAGGGAGATATCTGGAGGGAGATCAACCACCTCGAAGGAAGCACCCACAAGTGGAGAAGAAGGAAGACACCATCGGAAGGGTGACCATGATCAAGGGTGCTATGTCTAGCACCTTGATGGGGTAATCTCCTTATTCGTCCATGGGTTGTAATCGATCTTGAGATGTAATCATACTTTGTGCATTATCTATCTATCATCTTGTGTTGAATATACTTAATGCTTAAGGTTAGCTACTATGCCGTAAAGGGAGTAGAGCTCCAATGCTTCCTTGGATCCATTCAATACGTCGTGTCCATCATAGGTCTAGTCACGATTACCTTCGCGTAGTGACAGTACGAGAGGAGGGAAAGGGTGAAACCGTGGTTACAACCCCCGATAGATTAGATTGGTTTTCTTGTTTAAAGCGATTGCATGATCAAGTATCGTAGACCCATGGGCGAGTGTCTTTTATCTCGATTGCTTAATCATTCTCTCTAGTGTAGTTTAGTTGTTTTCTAGTTTAATCATAGTTAGGGTTTGAGTAGCTAGAGTATAAAGGTAGATCGAACACTTGTAATCCCCTTGCTCCGCGGGTTGACAAGAACCTTGGGAATCCTGTGGTGAAAAAGGTGTAGGTCCGTATGCTTGCGGATCATAGGTGGATACGTCTTTTATCCGTCAACAAGCCCCTTTTTCTGGCGCCGTTGCCGGGGAGCAAGCTAGTTTACATCGTTTGGTTTGCATCTAACTTAGTTTTATACTTAGTTTATCTTTTATTTGCTATATCTAACACATATTATCTAGAAAACCACCTTGTTTTGTTTTTTTTGTTTTTATCTTGTTGTCTAGATGGCGTTCATCAATCAACCCGTGGAAGAATCAGAGAAATCATTAAGGGATTACGCTAGCCCTCGATGTGAAGACATAAAAGTACAAGATTCGGATTCGAAGCTCGAAGCGACCAAGTATGAGATAAAATCCAAGATCATCGAGATGGTGGCGGCAAATTCGTTTGAAGGGATGGTTACGGAGAACCCATATAGACACGTAAGGCATTTCACGATGCTATGCAACACGGTGCGGCAAGAAGGAGTTCCCCATGAATGGTTCAAATGGAATCTCTTTCCCTACTCACTTGCCGGCGAAGCAAAGACATGGTACTCGTTTGCGTCCTTTGAAGTTGAAGGCAATTGGAACAAGTTGACAAAGAAGTTTTGCGAGAAGTTCTTTCCAATTAGCAAGGTTCAACATCTAAGGAGGCAAGTGATCACTTTCACGCAAGGAGAAGAGGAAGGGATAGACCAAGCTTGGAATAGGTTTAATGAGTTGATCGAACAAGGACCAAGACTCGGCTTCTCCGGTGACGTACTCTTGCATACATTTTTCTTTTCCCTAACCCCTAGTTGCATGCAACACGTCCAAATGTGTGCAGGTGGGGATCTCATGGAGAAAACACTCACGGAAGCCGCTCGACTTATACAAAAAAATTAGTAAAGTGGCTGCCATGCGAAGAGATTGGGAAACAAGACTTGCGGGAGAGCCAGAATATAACTCAAGGATGAAGAAGTGTGCTGAATTTTCTAAAGAGGCAACCCCGGAAGTGACAAAAGAGGAGCCAATCCTGGAAAAGCTTGAACAAGAACACGTCAAGTCAAGAACCACCCCGAGCATTGACTTCTCCGTACCAAATGAGACAAACAAGAGAAGCATGTCAAGCGCGAAGCCACTAAGGGAGTTCGAACCAATGGATTGGGTTCCAATCAATTACGGAGAAGTATTCGATAAGAGAAGACCGTTCCATAACCAAAAGGGGATGGCAAGAGCATTGGAAGTGGATTTCCCACCGGAGACAAAGTGGAATATTCATACGACCTTGAAACCACCGGTGAGATCTTTCAAAAACTTTTTGGAGATGATGAAGTGGATGCAAAACACATAGCCGAGGTGAAGAGAATTATGGGGATCAAGCCCGAAGCATCACCATACGCTCGCCTCGTTGAAGTTTACGCGATAGGATCCGAGGAAGAAGAGAAGATGGCACCACACTTGAGTTGCGAGATCAACGGAGTTCAATGCAAAGCTTTGTGCGACATCGGAGCCCAAGTAAGTGTCCTATCTTCTATTTATGATAAAGTTCAAGACCACAACCTAGACTTAGCTCCAACATCAATGAAATTAATTATGGGACATGGTAGAACTATTAGACTTCTAGGTATTGCTTGCAACATGAATGTAAAAATCTTTGGAAAATGTATACCAACTGATTTCTTTATTATTGATGCTTACCATAGCAATCATGATCACATAATCCTAGGTAGGCCCTTTCTTAAGTTGGTTGATGCCGTGTTGGATGCCGGAAAAGGCAAAGTAACAATGAACCTTAATGGAGAAAAGTACACATATAACTTTCTTCGCGTTTCTAAACACCTTACACCCTTTCCTCCTGAAGACGAAGAAGTAGAGGAGGTAGATAGTCTTTGTTTTGTTGAAACCCTTAGAGACCCGCTGCAAAGAGCAATGGAAAATCAAATTAATGATCAACAAGATGAAGAGTTAGAAGAAGCAACAAAAGGCTTAGAACCACAAGATGGGAGCGTGGAGGAAGAAAAATTCGAGGACATGGGAAAGATTAAACCCGAGGAGCCACAAGTGCACGAGGTAGACCTTAAACCTTTGCCCAAAGGATTAAAGTACAAATTTTTGGGCCCAGACAAGACTTATCCAGTCATTGTGAGCGACGAGTTGAGTCCCGAAGAAAATGAGAAGTTGCTGATTTTATTGAAAAAACATAGGAAGGTGATTTGATATTCGATTAATGATCTCAAAGGTATTAGCCCAGCCTTTTGCATTCATCGTATACCAATGGAAGACCAATGTAAGCCCGTAGTGGACCAGCAAAGGAGGCTAACTCATGCCATGCGAGAGGTAGTAAAGAAAGAGGTCATCAAGTTACTTGATGCCGGAATCATCTACCCGGTTCCGCATAGCGAATGGGTGAGCCCGGTATATTGTGTACCAAAGAAAGGAGGTTTAACCGTGGTGAAGAATGAGAAGAATGAATTGATACCGCAAAGAACCATGACTGGATGGCAGATGTGTATCGATTATCGTAAGCTTAACAAGGCAACGAAGAAAGATCACTTCCCCCTACCGTTCATCGATGAGATGCTCGAGAGATTAGCAAACCGTGCTTATTTTTGCTTTCTCGATGGGTACTCGGGGTTCATGCAAATTCCTATTCACCCGGACGATCAACACAAAACAATGTTTACATGTCCTTATGAAACGTTTGCATATAGAAGGATGCCCTTCGGTCTATGCAACGCTCTTGCCTCTTTTCAATGTTGCATGATGGCCGTATTCTCGGAATTCATCGAAGAAATTGTCGAGGTGTTCATGGATGATTTTTCCATTTATGGGAAGACGTTCATGGATTGCTTGGCAAACTTGGATAAGGTCCTCATGAGGTGTGCGGAGGTAGACTTGGTGTTGAATTGGGAAAAGTGCCACTTCATGGTTAAGCAAGGCATAGTGCTCGGACATGTTATATCCGAGAGAGGCATTGAAGTGGACAATGCTAAGGTAGAGATGGTTGAGCAACTCCCACCTCCGACGGATGTTAAGTCCTTGAGGAGTTTTCTAGGTCATGCCAGATTTTTTAGAAGATTTATTAAGGAATTCTCAAAGATCACTAAGCCTTTAACGCATCTCCTTCAAAAGAATGTGGCTTTCGACTTTGATGAGAAGTGCCTAGCGGCATTCCGTACCTTGAAAAGTGTGTTGGTGAGTGCTCCCATTATTCAACCTCCGGATTGGAGCCAACCTTTCGAGATCATGTGTGACACAAGTGACTACGCCGTAGGTGCGGTTTTGGGTCAAAGAAAGGGAGGCTGAGTTCACGCCGTTTACTACGCTAGCAAAACTCTTAATGGGGCACAATTAAACTATGCCACTATGGAAAAGGAGTTGCTAGCGGTGATATTCGCCTTCAAAAAATTCAGATCTTACATCGTGAACTCGAAGGTCATTATTTACACCGATCACGTAGCCATTAAGTATCTCTTGGCTAAGAAGGAAGCTAAACCATGTTTGATTCGTTGGATCCTTCTTCTCCAAGAATTTGATGTTGAAATTCGTGATAAGAAGGGGGTGGACAATGTTGTGGCCGATCATTTGACTAGGATGAATCGTGGACAAGATGATAAAGAGCCCATAGAAGATAAGATGAGAGATGACCACCTCTATCGAGTGCTCGATAAAGACACCTAGATGATTGATATCATTCGAGCAATTCGAAAGATGCCTCTTTATCATCTAGATAAAAACTCTCAAAGGAAGATAATCTCCGAAAGTAAGAAGTACTTTTGGGATGCACCATACCTCTTCAAACTTGGCAATGATGGAGTCATGAGAAGATGTGTGCCAAGAGAAGAGAGGCTAGAAATCTTGAGAAAGTGCCACTCGGCAGAGTAAGATGGACACTATAGCCATTTAGGACCCAAGCAAAAGTGTGGTCGAGCGGATTCTATTGGCCGGAGATGCATGAAGATAATAAAAGATATGTTGCCTCATGCCCCGAATGCCAAAGAACCGGAAAAATCTCTCAAAAAAATTATATGCCTTTGAAATACAATCTACAAATCGATTTATTCGATGTGTGGGGTATAGACTTCATGGGGCCTTTCAAAAACTCACATCGATATGAGTATATTCTAGTCATGGTTGATTATGTATCCAAGTGGGTAGAGGCCATGCCATGTCGTAAAGCTTCCACAGAGGAGTCCATTACTATGATCAAGAACGTGATTTTTCCTCGTTTCGGTACATCGAGAATCTTGATAAGCAATGGAGGAACTCACTTCACCGGGAAGAATTTCAAAAAGTGCTTGTCCAAATTGGGAATTGAACATAGGGTCTCTACGGTCTATCATCCACAAACCAACGGACAAGCGAAAACATCGAATAGGCAATTGAAAAGTATTCTCAACAAAACCATAGAGAAGGGAGGCAAGGATTGGTCAAAGAAATTAGTCGGAGCTTTGTGGGCTTATCGAACGACGTTCAAGACACCGATAGGTATGACCCCTTATCAATTCGTCTATGGAAAAGGTTGCCACCTTCCGATTGAGTTGGAACATAAAGCCTATTGGGCGATTACAGAAATGAACCTTGATCTCGATGACGAGGTGGTGAAACGAAGAATTCAAATAAGCGAGCTAGAGGAGATGAGGTTGAAAGCTTATGAAAATGCAAGCATATACAAAGAGAGAATCAAAATATCGTATGATAAAAGGTTAAAGAAAAAAGAGTTTAAAGAAGGAGATAAGGTCCTCCTCTACAATTCGAGGTTTAAAACCTTCGGAAAGGGGAAATTGCAAAGCAAGTGGGACGGACCTCATGTTGTGCATTCGGTGCTCTCCAACGGAGCGGTAACCATTATGGATGTGAAAGGTGATCAATTTATGGTGAATGGTCAACGGCTTAAGGTTTACTACAAACCCGACGTTGTGCCCCTTCACCACATTGATGTATTCACCATGGAAGAAGAGCCCGAACGTCCGGCCTAAGACGAAAAACAAGGCATGGAATTTTGTAAATAGTTTTTCTTTTAATTTTCTAGAGTTTCTCGCGAAGATTTACTGGGCCAACTTTTCCCATGGGCTGAGAAAGCGAAAAAAGGGCGATACACGGGAAACCGGACCGGACCGGCACCCGAGACAGGGTGGGCCGGCCGGCCCAGTCCGACCGGCCCAGGTGGGTCCCGGCGGCGGTTCGCCTCGGTTTTTGCCCGAATTGCTCCTTTTTGACTTCCTTCTTCGGTCAGAAAATTTTAAGGGAAGTTTGAATAAGGAAATTGAGGTTCCTAGGGTTTTCCTCTTCGGACTATTTATTTGACCGAATTGGGAGCTCGGGAATCCATCCCATCAAGCATACTTTTGCACACACGCAGCAGCCATGGCGTCCCCGAGGAGCTTAGAGTTCAAGCAAGGCGCCAAGGAGCCATCGATGGAGGAGGTGAAGCGATGCAATCTCAAGCTACCCGTCGAGATCAAGAGGACCGCCCGCATCCGTTGCGGAGGGCATGTCCCGACCGGAGCTATCGCTTCCTGCAACCCCGTCAAAGAGGAGAAGGTTCCTACTCCCGTTCGAAGGTCGGCACGCATCCGAGGTATGAAGCGGAAGGACTACAAGGAGGTGTCGCTCGAGCCTAAAGACTATGGAGATAGCGACTACTCCGACGATCGTAGCCCGAGCTCGTGGGTGGCTGCCGGAAGAGATGATAACAATCTTTACATTTGGGAAGAGGTGCCCAAGGAGAAGACTCCCGAGGCCCCAACGGCGGTGGCAACGACGACGACGGCGACGACAACGGCGATGATGGCGGAGACCCTGGCGACGATGACCCTTTCGGGATGCATCCGATGTGTTGTGCAGCTTGCTGTCACTCCATCTCGGAGCTCTACGCAACGGTCGACGAATGTTTCCAGGCCATGGAGGCGATGAGGCAGCGTATGGAGGATCTGGAGCGCGTGGTAGAAGACGACTACAAGTTCCTAAACCGCAACGTGTGCAAACTTTTTGGCATGGTCGGGAACATGAGAGGCAAGTGGTGCAATAGTTGCGGAAAGTACCACTAGGTTTAGTTTCCCCCTTAGGATCTTTGTAAGATACGACGAGGACGTCGTATGATTTAAGCGTGGGGGAGAGGTAGCTAGCTAGCCTTTTAGCTTTTGAGCTTCAAGTTTAGTTTGGTTCGGTTTAGTTTTCGAGAGAGTTTTAGAGTTTAAGAGTCTTTAGTTTTTGAGTGTGTTTTTCAATTTTTGCAAGTTTGAAGTGTCTTAATTTAGTGTTGATGCAAAGAAAAACAAATAAAAAGAGACTTTTAAATTTTGTTTCTTGTGTGATGCTTATCTTTATTCACTTGTTTGTTTATCTTTAATTCTTGATATATGAACATAAGTGTGTGGTTTGAAAACGTTTACCATGGTGCTTAGTGGAATTGTTACTACTAAAAGTACTCATACCACACTTGAAGGACCGAAACGGCGAACCAGAGAGGGGGGAGTGAATGGGAGCCGATAAAAATTCTATTCAAGAATTCGGCCTATGAACCCAAATTCACTCGTGCACCTCCGCAAGCTTCTCTTGCCAAGTTCACGTAGCCACTGGAGTGCTACTGAACCTAGGAGCAAGACCCAACCAACAGCCTCAACCCACACACGCAGCGGAACCACACACGACACGGCTGCTGGCAGACCAAACTGGTCAGGCCGGTTTCTGAAACCGGTCAGACCGCTTCTGTTGGACTTAGCCTCATGCAAGCAGGGGAAACCGGTCAGACCGGTTAGGCAAACCGGTCAGACCGATTCTGTCCAGAAACTCCCCTAAGACCCCAAACACCTCAAAAGCCTTTCCACATCTGAACAAATGAAGCCATGGAGCAGCAAAGACTTCCTTGCTCAAAGATCTTTCTCGACAGCCCACAGGGCGAAACCGGTCAGACCGGTTTGGGAAACCGGTCAGGCCGGTTTTAGCACAGACGATCGGGAAGAACACAGCCCGCGGGTCAACTCCCCCAAAACCAAATCTCAATCTCCCGAATCTCTCCACGGACTTGAACAAGACTTTGGGGATATTAGGAACACCTCATGAGGAGTCCATAGCCAAGTTTAATCCCACCAAAACTCGTCCAAAAGGGAGGAATCAAGGAAATCCCGCCAAGAGCACTTCCAACCCAAGAACTCGAGAAACCCCAAAATCGACCACCTTTACTCACGAATTTGGGAGGGGAATCACAGCCCAAAGAACCACGAAGGGTTCCCACAAATTTCCCCCATCAAATCCTCAAGAGAAAGGTCTCGAAAACAACCCAAAGAAATCACCAAGAGAGGGCTCCGAAAATCACCACCAAGAACAACCGGGAAAAACACATCCAAACCTTGAGGAACCACGCCGAATCATCTATACATGAAACAAAGGTTCATACAAGGTCTAGCAAGCCGCCCGATCATCCATCCCTCTCAACAAGATCTCACCATGAAGCTCTCTTGCTATTCCTATGGAAAACCTAAGGAAAATAGGAAGGAAAAAGAGAAAACGAATGAGCTAGGGTTCCAAGAGTTGGCTGCCATCCTCTCACCTCTTGGGTTATATGGAGGCAACCGAATGTCTAAAATGCCCTTCTCTACTAACTAGGGATACAAGCCCCTCAAGGGCGGATTTGGAATTCTTGATGTCTTCACCATCGACGGATGCCCGGCGACCGCACCCTGCGTAGCCTCAACGCAAGCCTTGCGATCCCGACGCGTGTCCTTCACCTCGAAGCTTCCGGCGCCCTGCGACCCCAAACCAGTCAGACCGGTTCTCCAAACCGGTCGGGGCCGGTTTCGGCCGGACAGACCACGCCCCGGTCTTCGCCCTCGGCTTTGTGGCTCAACCGAGTAACCCGGTGATTTTCTGGTGAACCACCGCAAACCCCGCGAACTTGATGTAGCCTCCGCCAATCACCACTCATGACTTGGCTCCCACGAAGTCCCGGCTCGACCTTGGTTTTGTAGCTCGACCAAGAAACCGTCCACCGACTTCATCTTGCTTGTTCTTGCCACCATGCGGCCCGCACTCGACCCCGCCGGCCACCGGGTCCCTCGAACGAAGCCTACTTGTCTTCTCCACACACCGGAGGCCTCACCGCAACGACCTTTCGCGCTTGTTCTTCACCCGCACCAACACGAGTCAAGCCGCAACCCGCACCCGCAATACTTAGCCAAGAATCAGTCCACACAACGTTGTCAATCACTCATCACACAAGGAAGCGACCATCCACCGGTCCTCGAACCACACATGGTCCTCAATCTCCCCCTTGATGAGTGCATTGACAACACACACATTTGGTAAATAAAGAGAAAAGGAAAACAGAAAAGAAACAAAAAGAAAAACTTCAACAAGCGATCGAAAGCCAAACAAAGACAAAGAGCAAGATCACTTGAAGAAGACAAGTCTCGGACCCCTTAGGCAAGGGCAACAGCTCGACACATCCGAGACAAAACAAAGCTCAAGCAAAGAGCGCAAACCACCAAAGCACGCAAGAGCTCCCCCTGCACATATGCATGCTCCCCCTGATCAAGTGCCAACTCTGGGCACAAACCGGTCAGACCGGTTCCGATAACTGGTCAGGTCGGTTCCACCAAAACCGGTCAAGCCGGTTTCCAAAGCCGGTCAGACCGATTTCACACAGCAGACCACACCCAAAAAGCCAAAAATGCAAAATAATTGCACAAGCTCCCCCTTGACACTTGGGATAGGTTCCAGGGGTACAAAGCAACTTTTCTCCACCTTCCTTTCTCCTCCTTGTTGCCAATGCATGAATCAAGGCACAAATGCAACCTAGAGCTTCTCAAGTATACAAAATTCATCACAAGATGCTACACATGTTCAAATGAGCAAGTTAGATACTCTACAGGTTCGTATGGACCTCAACTACATGATCACCAAGTTTCACAACCATTGGACAAGGCTAACAAGGATTTGAGAAATTTTGCGATAAGTTACTCTCTCACAAGCAAAAACCTAAACATGAGCAAAACATGCCAAAATGGCAAAGCCACACAAACTTAATGCTAGGACAACCATTCTAATCATAAGACCATCATAAACACCCACAAGCACCTCATGTCATGTCAAAGCCACCGAGCCATGTGCCTACTTCTATGTATGAGACTTCTCATTGGTAGGCATCATGCAACGGTTTAGCACCCAAAACAAATTAAATTCAGCACATATGACATGGGAACATATTTTCCAAGCATTTTTCATTTCATTTTCAGATTTGTAAATGGTACATGAAATGTCTTTGCGACAAAAAGGAACTTATGCCCCTCCACAAGATAAGGCAAGAGGGCTAAACATTCATGATGGCAAATGAGCCTTTGGCCCCATATGATCAATAAATTAGCTATCCAACCACAAATTAAGCATAGCCAAGCCACTAAAACATGTCAAGATCATATAAAGGCATTTACACATGAGAGAGCATACATGTCACAATTTTTCAAAACATAGCCATCAACCATGGATTATTCATCAAGATCATCAAGAGCTAAGTCAAACTAACCATAGCATACCAAACAAGCTCACAAAGACATATATCTCATTCCATGGTGAACAATGTATATGAGAGAAGCTTTTCCTAACCAATGCATATGATACAAAATGCATGCAATCTAAGATACAAGGATGCCTATACATCATGTTACATATGCCATGCAAGAAATGCACAAAGGAAACTATACATATGCTACAAAGGAGCTCCCACACACCCAACTCAAGAAATCAAACACACACCAAGTTCCCCCCGCAAACGAGTGAAAGTTGCTTGATCTAGGGGTTTGGTGAAAATATCGGCTAGTTGGTCATGTGTGGGTACATGGATCAAAGCTATCTTCCCTTTCTCTACGTTGTCTCTCAGGAAATGATACCTCACTTCTATGTGTTTGGTTTTGGAATGGAGCACTAGGTTCTTTGCAACACTTATGGCACTGGTGCTATCACATTGAAGTGGGACATGGGTATACTCCTCACCAAAATCACTCATGGTGTAGGTGATCCAAAGGAGCTGAGAGCAACAACTAGCAGCGGCAACATACTCGGCCTCGGTAGTGGATTGAGCAACACTCGATTGCTTGCGGGAAGACCAAGACACCAAAGAAGAACCCAAAAACTGGCAAGTCCCAGAAGTGGACTTCCTATCCAACCGACACCCGGCAAAATCCGCATATGAAAAACCATGAAGCGCCAAAGAAGAGGACGCGGAATACCAAAGGCCGAAGTCGGGAGTATGACGCAAGTACCTGAAAATTCGCTTCACCGCTTGCCGATGCGAAGTCCTCGGAGACGCTTGAAAACGAGCGCACAGACACACCGAGAACTGTATGTCTGGCCTCGTCGCCGTCAAGTAGAGGAGTGACCCGATCATGCTCCGGTACTCCTTCTGGTCCACGTGTTCACCTTCCTCGTCCGCATCAAGAGCCGTAGTCGTACTCATCGGCGTCGTCATAGCCTTGGAGTCCTCCATCTTGAACTTCCTCACAATGTCCTTGGTGTACTTAGCTCCGGTGCACAAATGTTCCTTCCTTTGATTGCTTGATTTGTAGCCCGAGGAAGAACCGCAACTCGCCCATCATGCTCATATCAAATTCCCCGCTCATATCATCCGCAAACCTTGCAACAAGAGAGTTAGACGAGCCACCAAAGACAATATCATCCACGTACACCCGCACAATCGGGATATCTCCGCCCCCGCCTCGACAAAACAATGTCCGATCGACCTTCCCCATCTCAAAACCTCTCTCAAACAAGAACCCCCTCAACCTCGCCATACCAAGCTCTAGGCGCCCGCTTCGGCCCATACGGCGCCTTCCTCAACTTGTACACCCGGTGGGGGTACTTCTCACTCTCAAACCCGGAGGCCGCCTCACATACACCTCTTCCTCCAGCACACCATTCAGGAAAGCACTCTTCACATCCATTTGGTGCAACTTGAACCCTTTAGCCACGGAAAAGGCTAGAAGGATCCTAATCGCCTCCAAATGGGCTACGGGAGCAAAGGTCTCCTCGTAGTCGATCCCCTCCTTCGATCCGAACCCCCGAGCAACAAGCCTCGACTTGTTCCTCACAACTTCTCCTTTCTCTCCCTCTTTGTTTTTCCACACCCACTTTGTACCAATCGGCTTACACCCTGGGGGAGGGTCAACCAACTCCCACACCTGATTCCTCTCAAAATTCTCCAACTCCTCATGCATCGAATTAACCCAATTGTGATCAGATAGTGCGTGTCCAATGTCTTTGGGCTCAAAAGTAGCGACAAAAGCAGCATGAGCGAAATGGGAGTTGTTTCGAACCCTCGACCGTGTAGTGCGTTCATTCATGTCGCCGATGATCCTCGAAGCTGGGTGATCCACTTGTACTCGCCGGGGAGGTTCTCGCCTCGATGCTACCTCCCCTTCAACATCAGCTTCACCTCGTTCTTGATTTGTCGTTGTAGGTGTAGCAGAGGGTCCATCCATCATCGTAGTCGAAGTAGTGGGTACATGTTCAGCCGGGGGCACCGCACCACCATCTTCATCATCTCCATGTTCATGCTCCTACTCCTGAAAGATCTCCTTGCCAAGCTCATCATCACCTGCACACTCAAAGACAAGCTGACTACGTGGCTCTGTCTCGTCGAAGGTTACCTCGCAAGTCTCCACGATTTGGTTAGTTTCAAGATTGAGCACACGATATGCTCTAGAATGAGATGCATAACCAAAGAAAATGCCATCGACAGACCTAGCCTCAAACTTATCCAACTTCCTGCTTTTCTTCGAATGAAACGCTTGCAACCAAAGACATGGAAGTGACTCACCCCGGGTGTGCGACCATGCATCAACTCATAGCATGTCTTCTTCTTGTGCACTCGAGGTATATCATGTTCGACACATAGCACGCGGTATTCACCGCCTCGGCCCAATACCTCCTCGGAGTCCTATGCTCATCAAGCATCGTCCGAGCCATCTCGCACAAGGTCCCGTTCTTCCTTTCCACAACACCATTACGGGGAGGCGTATACGGACTCGAAAAGCGGTGCTCAAGACCCAAGTCATGGCAAAAGGTTTCAAAACGAGAGTTCCTGAATTCTGAGCCATTATCACTGCGGATAGCTCGTATGGCATCTCCGTGCCTCTCATTCCTCAACCTCAAGACTAGATCTCAAACAAAACCAAACGTCTCCCCCTTATCCTCAAGAAAGAACACCCACGCATACCGAGAATAGTCGTCCACCACAACAAGGACATACCACTTCCCACCCGCAGATCGCACATGAGCTGGGCCAACAAGGTCCATATGGAGCAGCTCGCATGGACGCTCAGTCATCACATCGGTGAGAGGCGGGTGAGAAGAGGCCACCATCTTGGCATGCCTACACGGAGCACAAACCAACTCTTTCTCAAGCCTCAACCGTGGCAATCCTCGGACCAAATTGAGTTTACTCAAGCGTGACAAAAGTTCAAAGCTCAAGTGTCCCAACTTCCTATGCCACTTCCACAACTCACTTGAAGAACCAGCCAAGAAACAACACTCCAAACCCGAAGACTGAGAAAAATCAGCACGAAACACCTGACCCTCGGGAACGACCATACAGACAAGGTCCCCTCGAGAGTCCAAAACCCGAGAACCACCTGGCCGAAACAACACCTCAAAGCCCTCATCCAACAACTGGGACACAAAAAGCAAATTGTACCCCAGCGATTGAACAAGAGCAACACGCCTCAGAGTGATCTTGTCACTCAC
Organism: Cenchrus americanus; assembly: GCA_947561735.1. Taxonomy (NCBI): domain Eukaryota; kingdom Viridiplantae; phylum Streptophyta; class Magnoliopsida; order Poales; family Poaceae; genus Cenchrus; species Cenchrus americanus. The sequence continues at coordinate 249,740,929 of OX387239.1, read as the reverse complement.
TTTGATCTCACCTTCCGAAAGCACACGCCCACGCCCATTGTCCCCAAAGGTGATGTACCTCTTTGTCACCACCGGACGTACCTCTTTGTCACCACCGGGATGAGACTTTAGAACCACCCCCTCGTCTCCCGTCATGTGCCTCGAGCAACCGGAGTCAATCAACCAAATGTTCTTCAAGTCTCCCACCCGAAATTCAAAAACGAGCACGTGAGCGAACAAACGACTCGACGACCGGGGTTAGTACCAAAAGAGTGAAACCGATCTTGTCAGCCGAGCCATTTGCTCGAAAGTGGGGTTAGCACCAACCAAAGCATCTCTCCTACCAAAACTACCTCCACGAACACCACCACGGTAACCACCCCGAGGGAACCACCCCTCTCGCCTAGAGGAGGACCAAAACCACGAAAGAGAACCTGTGGACCGTCCCTCCTATCCTTCTCAAAGCTACGACTCCTCCCATCCCCGTAGTGAACTCGAGGGGGAGAACGCCTAGCAACCTGACCACCTGCAAACTCTCCAGCCCAACCACCAAAACCACGACCTCCAGAAACAACCCTCGCACCTGTACGAGCACGGAAACCAAACTGGTCATTATGCAGACCCCAAACCGGTCTGACCGGATCCAAAACCGGTCTGACCGGTTTCACTCCTCCAGCAGCACCTCCTGCACTCTTTCTCTCACCCCAAGCCGGAACTATCCTCACACTCGCCTTACCCCTGGGCATCTGCACATGAGACTTAAGTACACCACTGGAGGGGTGATACTTGTCCCCGTTAGCCCACTCCTTCGCCATTCGCTCCTCTCGCTTCCTCTTGAAGCAAAACTCATCTTTATGGCCATCTCTTCCACAATAGCCACAATGGAACCTCACAAGCTTAGTTTTGGGCTTGGATTGGGGCTGCTCACAAGGTTTCTCTCCACTCAACTCCTCCACGGATTTCTCCCCACTAGCCTTCTCACTCACTTTCCCAAAGAACACTTTCCCGGTAGTGCTCACAAACTTGATAGGATTTTGGAGATCATTTGTGGGTGTAGGAAATATAGGTGGAGCTGGGGTTGTGTCTAGTCGGTTCCTTAGATGGTTGGGTTTTGGAGGGAAATCATTTTTGTGGTGGGTTTTTGGTGGCTCTGGGATATTCTCTCCACTTCCCTCACCAACCTTGTTTGCCCCAAGTCCCTCACCATCTTGCCTCTTAAAGGCCTCGATCATCATCCTCAACTGAGGCTCATGACTGGACAACCAACCCATTGTGACGCCCCAGTTTTCTAATTAACATTATTAACGCTAATGACCAGGTCAACCGGTCAAACCCCGGTCAAACACCGGTCAAACCTAGGTCAACCTGGGCCGTCACTCGAAAACCTCGCCATTGAACCCTATTGGACCCCTTGACTGAGCCTGCACACACCCATGGTCAACCCGTGGTCAAAGACACGGTCAAACCCTGCTTAACCGTTGACATCAGTGAATGTCGTCCGGAACTTTTGCCGCGTTCTCCGAAATTCACCTAAACACTTCAAAATCTACCTTTATGAAAGTTGTCCGTCTTGTTGAGGGACACAACTTTCATTTAGATTGGCATTTCAAATTTTGGGTGGAAATTAGCGAAAAACTCAATCGACGGACAGTACCTCCTGTTTTTCAGAACAGGCCGACATTCAATGTTGGCACGACATTCCCGCAAAATCCATTGAGAAAAACACTAGACGACCTTTACAAAAGTTGTAGAGGGTACTTAGATCTACAACTTTCCTATTCATCACTTGGGGCACTTCGTTCAACTTTTTAAAGTTTCGCGCGTTCAAACGATGCCACACGGTCACGTTTTCGACGAGCCGGACGCGCCGGCCGCGCCGCGCCGGCGCGCCGCGCCGGCCGCGCCGCGCGCGCCGGTGGTGTCGTGCGGGCCCCCGCGCCCGAGGCCGCGCCCCAAGGCCGCCCCCGTCCCGAGGCGCCCGCGCCCGAGGTCCCCGCGCCCCAAGTCGCCCGCGAATCCGTGCCGCGGCGTGAATTTTCCCCGCGACGCCGTACCACGGTCGTGACGACCCGATGACCGGCGGTCCGACCGCCGCGGTACGGCGCGCTCGAGCTCGTGTATAAAGGCCGACCCTCCTCGTTCTCGCGCGTGCACTCGCTCTCCTCCCCCGCCCCGCCTCCCGCCCAACCCCCGCACCGCCCGCGCCGCGCGCAGGCACCGGCCGCGGCGGCCGCGGTCCCCGGCCGCCGGCGCACGCCACCACCGCGCCGCCCCCGCCCTCTCCAACCCCCAAAACCGTGAGCGCGTGGTCCCTGGACCGCTCCCCCACCCTTCCCCGGCCGCGAGCGCCGGCGAGCTCCCCCAATTCCGGCGAACAGTGAGCTGCCCGCGCCCCCAGGGGTGACATTGCAAGGGTACCAATTCTCCCAGGGTCTTTCTTGCAAAAGTACAACTCTAATAGTAAAATTGTTTTGCTGTTTCTTGTAAATTATGTAGAATATCACAGAAAAATGTGAAACCAATTTTGTTGGATCTGTTGTGCATTATTCTACAACTTTTGTTATTCTGGCCTGAGCTAATTCCTTTTAGTTTTTGCACGAAAAATACAAATGTGAAAACCCTAGATCTGCAATATCTCAAAAACTATAAATCCTCTGTAGATAATTTTTAGATATGTTGTGTGTTAGGTCATGACTAGCTCCTACGCCAAAAATTGCACAAAGTTATAATGTAAATCTTTTTATAAAAATGTTTTTCTATTTCAGGCAGATCTGCATAAGTGATTTTTCATGTTAAATATATTCATGTTCTTGAGCCCAACTTCTGCACACTGTCTTGTGATGTCAAGAGGCACATCTGGTGAATTAATCATGATTTTTGGATTAACAGAGATAATTATTCTTGATTTATGCATGTTTTCCTTTGTAAATTAATAAACCAAGTTCAGTATAGATTCCATGTGAACATGCTAGCTTTTTAGACTTGTTTAGGACCAGAGAGCATGCACAAGAAAGTTTGGATCATTTTGAGGCTTATTTATTTTTATATGCATTTAAATGGAACCACTAGCTAGTCTTTGTTATTTTCAATAATATTTAATTTCCTAGCATCCAACACTTACATGTGGGTCCAATGGACCAGGATAGGTGCTAGTAGGCGTAAGAAACACTCATGTAATTTTTGGTAATTTAATTGCTTAATAAAAAGCCTAAAACCCTTTTTAATATTAAAGAGAAATTAAATAAAGGAAAGCCCTTATTTAATTCTTTTTCCTTTTTGAAAGTATTATCTAATTTAATTAAAAGATAATTAATTCGCATTACTAATAAGGAATTAATTCATAAATAAAAATATTAATTACACCTTTATTGGAGAAGATAAAGGGAAATGAAGCTTTCACATGAAATGATAAGTATACTAAGAACCTTTATTCAAATGTTTAATAAAGAATTGCATATTGTTCCTTTTTGGAAGAGTATGCTAAATGTATTCTTATCTAGGTGAATGTGTCCAACTAATGCACCCTGTGGTTGTCCTTCATTGTTTGTGGTTAATTAAATTAAAATCGTCAAGTAAATCCTGCATTTGCATCCTCGTGTAGATCTCCCGAACGGTAGCTGTACGCGTGTGCCGGACGGAGGAGACAGAGGAGCTGACGGAGACGTGCACCACGTCGTTGTAGAGCAAGACCTGGACCAAGTCCAGAAGGGCCCAAGGCCAGCCTTGCCATCGAAGGCAAGCCCCGGATCATTAACCCCGTTTTTGAAATTTATGCAATTATGTTTGCTACGATTGTGCATTTACGTTTCAGGAGTTGATTTGAAACCCTAGATGCATGATCCCTAGGTACCTACGCTCTATCACTAGTATGCTAGGTCGATAGCTGCTATGCTATAGGACCGATAGAAGTCGAGTGATGTTCGTCACTCGCGAGATTAGGTTCCTAGATAGGAATCATAAGATATCCTTAAATGGATTGCTCATGTGGTAAGAGCATGGGATTTGGGCTCCGGTCCAATGGCTTTCGTGGGCTAAGCTTTTGAACGTACTAAACATATGCCGGGTATGGGACCGGTAAGCCTAGTACCCGATTTACGCGATAAGGGAACCTTTCCCTACTAAACCTGGGGCACTTGTGTCCCCCTGCTTGCAACAGTGTGGTACCCGAGTGAGTCTGGACGTTCGTGTGGGAGCGATCCAGTAAACCTTGTACCAAAGAATGTAGGTTCCGCTCCCAAGCTGAAGATCGACGAGAACGGCCTGGGAAAGTTGTCCTTGCGGGGGCAGCCTACCGTGTGTTTGGGTCTACCTTGCAAGGTTTAAATCAATCGATTGTCGGCCTCTCACCGTTATCCGAGACTGCTTAATCAACTGGCCATGATATCCCATAATGATGGAACTCGAGGAATATGGATGGATGAATTAATTGCTTGTCCAATTCTTGATTGAATTAGTTGGCACACTTAGAAATGGTAATCAACTAGAACTCGTGCTAAAAGATTGAAAGTAAGGATCTACTCTTAGCAGCTGTTTAGCAAAAGAAACTCCACCGGCCAAGAGACTTTCGTGTCTAGAGGTTAGTGATGTAGTCATCACCCGACGGTTAAGTCTTGCTGAGTATTAGTATACTCAGCCTTGCTTTAAAACTGTTGTTGCAGGTGTGATTGACCGGATGGGTGACGACAAGTAAGGACATCACGGATGGCCTCCTGTGATGTTCACCGTTGCGCTAGTTTAAATTATTTCCGCTGTATTTTCGAACTCTGAAACTTTACTCCATGTCATGAACAATGGTTTGTAATAAATTATGTTAACTCATGTTGTACTCTGGACTCGCCTTCGCGTGAGTTTTAATGCATGTGTCGATCCTCTGTTTGATGTCCAAGTGATTTACCGGGCGTTAACCCGGCAACTAACGACAGGAAGATACTTTACTATGGCTTAATGACCAAAGTGGATCGGTCTTAGGCGATAGTACGGTATTTTCCCCGGGCGGGTTGTCACGAATTTGGTATCGGAGTGACTGCATGCACCAGAGTTTAATTAACAACCTTAATCACTGGTTTTTGGAATAAAACTTGCCAAGATTGGTTGTGTTTGCAAAATGCGTTGGTCCGTTAAGGATGAACTAGACCGAGAGGCCCTAGAGGGAATTTTTGGGTTCTTTCAGGTGGCTTTTAATCTATGGTTTATTTTGCTAACTTCCAGCACATTTTACTCTATGCTAGACTTACTTTCATGCACAACAATACTAGTTGATCACGTTTTGCCATACGTGGTGGTACCACAGGGAAGTCCTGTGAGGGACTAGTGAGACCTATTCCAATGGGTGTCACGTCGCGTCTGAGTCTCGTCACGTTTTGCCATACGTGATGGTACCACGGGAAAGTCCGTGAGGGATGAGTGAGGCCTATTCCAATGGGCACTCACGTCGCGTCAGAGTCTTAAATAGGACGCTGTCCATGCAGCGGCTTAACGCATGGATGCCGTTTCTATAGTGAACGGTAATGTATGTGGACGCTTTCATGAGTGCTGGCATGAAAGGTTCGTTGTGTTCTGTGATCTTCTGCAGGTACACTAACCACGTTCGTAAGTCGCTAAGCGAGTACCGATAGTCTCGACTAGTTATTATAGGGAGAGACGTAATTGTTGCCTTGCCACCGGCATTAACTCCGATTTTTGGCTTAATTGCTTGGTAAGGACGAATAGGTCGTTCTTGCATCATGATCAAAACCTGCTGAATAATAAAAGGGTCACATGTGTGGTTTTCCTTAAGTAATAATCTAATAACAACCTTTAAACCGAATCTAAAGTGTTGTTGAACCGTTTAGTCGACCCTGTTGTCGTGACCTCTTCTCAGACCTTTCTGCAGAGTTTCCGTAATAGTGATCTACACCCAAGTGCTACCAATCTATCCAAATCCTTGTCGAGAAGTATTTCCACGATCATAGGTTTTCAAATCTCAAGCTATGCTCAAATAGTAAACCTAGATCTTGCTGTCTTTCCGGAACACATCACTCTGAATCTTGCACCTTTGCACCTTGTTCCTGACTCGTCCAACTTAACCCTTGGATGCCAAGTTTGGTCTCATGAACCTACCGAGTTTCCGGAAAAATTTGAACATTTCGGAAACCTTGGTTTCGGAATGTTGGAAATTGTCAATTCGATGCAGTGCAACTGTCTCGAGTCTAGCTATTTGGTCAATTTGAGTTTTCGTCGTACATGTTCTACTTGTTGAACAAGCTTACGAATGTGTAACTTATGAAAACTCGAATTTTTCAGATGGTGGGCTCGACACGCAGCACTCCGAATGGTTTCGGTGATCCTAGTGGCCGCAATCAGCCGCCACCATCGCCAGACCCGACAATAGTGGCTACTCAAACCGAGATGATGCGCCAAGTTCTTCTATACCGCAGGCGGCAATCCCGGCAGCGCAGCCCCACGGGAATCGGATTAATGCCCAAGGTCAAGTAACCGAGTACAAGCACTTTCTGGATATGAATCCTCCGCGGTTCAATGGGACGAAGAACCCTTGGATGCTGATGCCTGGATTCGGGCCATTGAAGCTATGTTTGCGGTGTTTACCTTGCCATGTTCAAAAGGACGCAAGGCTAAATTCGCAGCATTGCAGCTTCGTGGTTCTGCTTTAATGTGGTGGGAACACTACAAATCCATGCAACCACCTAAGTATGAAATTACTTGGGAAGAATTCAAAAAGGCTTTCAGAGATCATCACCTTCCTAAAGCACTTACCGATAGGAAAATGAGAGAGTTATTGGCTCTCAAACAAGGGTCAGACACAGTGTACCAATACGCGCAGAAGTTTAATAACCTCTGCCAGTATGGAGGATATCATGTGGATACCGACACGAAGAAGATGGAGCTTTTTCGTGAAGGTCTGAATAGTAAACTGGCTGAATGGCTGAACCTAGTAAAGTTTGACAGCTACCCCATGCTAGTGAATAAAGCTATCTCCCAGGAAGATGCCATGAAGAGAGCCCAAGCCGAGAAGGAACGAAAGGCTGACTCCATGCCCAATAATGCCCAACATTGCAAGATACGCATTATGCGGAAGACCTTCCCAGACTTCCAGCAGGCTTCACAGTCGGAAAAGTTAGTGGCTAAGTTGTCCCAGGATCGGACTCAAGAAAATCTTCACCTTCCCAACACTCAACAGCCGACTCCTAAGCCTTTTGTACCTAGCCCTAATGGCAACAATGAGCGTTGTTGTTTCAAGTGTGGTGAACCAGGACACTTCGCTAGGTCATGCCTGCAACCGTGCCAGACCAACAGGTGGCACCGGCTAACTCAGCCTAATCAGAGACAAGTTTCCAAACCCATCAAGAAGGGCAAGAAGAAGATTGCTCAAGTCAGGGAGGGCAGACTCAGCTTCGCTTCTGTGGGTGATATTCCAGAAGGAGCACCAGTAATGATGGCCAGCTGTCGGCGATGAGCGTGTCGGAATTTCTGGTCTTGACGACCACGTCATCCACATAGGCTTTGACGTTCTTGTTGAGTTACCACTTGAAACAGGCCTGGATAGCTCGCTGGTAGGTAGCGCCAGCGTTCTTCAACCCGAAGGACATGGTCGTGTAGCAGTACGCGCCAAACGGGGTGATGAACGCGGTCTTCTCCTGGTCTTCTTCCTTGATTGCGATCTGGTGGTACCCAGAGTAGCAGTCGAGGAAGCAGAGCAGGTCGCAGCCCGCCGTGGAGTCAATGACTTGGTCTATCCGCGACAACCCGAAGGGGTCCTTGGGGTAGTGCTTGTTGAGGTTAGTGTAGTCGACGCACATCCTCCACTCGTTCGAGTTCTTTTTGCGGACGAGGACGGGGTTGGCGAGCCGGTCAGGATGGAAGACTTCTCTGATGAAGCCAGCCGCGAGTAGTTTGGCGAGTTCCTATTTGATGGCATCCCGTCTGACGTCGGCGAAGCGACGGAGGTGTTGTCGCTTCGGGGTAGCTTTAGGGTCGACGTTGAGTGAGTGCTCGATCAGATTCCTGGGCACCCCTGGCATGTCCGCAGGTTTCCACGCGAAGATGTCTCGATTAGCCCGGAGGAAGCTGACGAGCGCGTCTTCCTATTTTGGGTCGAAGCCCGCCCCGATAGTGGTGGTCTTGCTGTTGTCGCCTGTCCCGAGGTCAATCGTCTTGACTTGAACCTCCTCAGCTGGCTGAGGCTTGTTGGCATTGTCCGACTTCTCTGGGATGTCGAGTTCACTTGGGGCAAGCTTCTTGGATGCAGTGTAGATCTCCATCATTGCGTTGGGTACTTGATTCGTGGATGCGAGTTCCATAGCTTCTGTGTTGCAGTCGAAGGATATCTTCAAGTCCCCTTGCAACGAGAGTACACCGGCCGGACTTGGCATCTTGAGTACCAAGTACGTGTAGTGAGGTGCCGCCATGAACTTGGCGATGGCTGGTCTGCCGAGGATGGCATGGTAGGAAGTCTCGAAGTCAGCGACTTCGAACTTGATGTACTCGGTGTGGTAGTTTTCCTTTGTCTCCCCAAAGGTAACTGGCAGGACCACTGAGCCCAGTGGGATAGCCGCGTTCCCGGGGACGATGCCGTAGAAGGGCGAAGTGCTCTTGGTGAGCATGTGGGTGATGTCGAGCTTCATCTTCTTCAAGGTCTTGGTGAAAAAGACATTGAGCCCGCTTCCACCGTCGATGAGGACCTTGTTGAGTCTGGAGCCGGCGACTACCGGCTTCAGGACGAGTGGAAACCGTCCTGGTTCAGAGAAGCTTGTCCATTGATCCGCGCGGGCAAAGGTAATGGGTAACTCCGACCATCGGAGAGGGGTCGAGACCGCTGGTTCAATGCTCAAGACTTCTCGTAGGGTGGCCTTCTGAGCCCGTCGGTTGGGTAGTCCGCCGAAGAGGACGTTCACCGTCTTGTCGGGTTCCTGGAAGTCGCTGTTGCCCTCGTCGACTTTTTTCTTGCCTTTCTTGTCGTGAGGGTGCCGTGGTTCTGGAGTATCCTTGAGTGCTCACCGGAGATGGTAGGACTGCTCGGTGGTGTGGTTGCCGTCCAGATGCCACGGGCACTTCTCTTTCAGCAAGTCTTTGAAGCCGCTGGAGGTCTTCTTCGAGTTGTCTTTCGCAGGGCGCTGGATAGCCGCGACAGTGTTGTCTGGCTTGCGCTTGCGATTGGGACCCGAGTAGTTGTTGCTGCGACCGCCTTGGTTCCCGTTGTTGTTGTTGTTGCCACCCGTGTTCTGCTTGCTCTTGCCACGGATGGCGTCGTACTTGGCGTTAGTCTTGTCTTCTTCATCAGTCCAGGAGGTGATCATGTCCTTAAGGTGGGTGATGGAGCTCGGGCGGTGACGACTGAAGTCTTCGAAGGTGCGACGGTGGTAGAGACCGTCTTGGAAGAGGTCGATGACCTCCTTGTCTGTGACGTCGACTACGGTGGCGCGCTTGTCGAAGAAGCACCGCATGTACTTGCGAAGGGTCTCGCCCTGTTCCTGCTTCACCATTGCCAGGTCCATGCGAGTACCCGAGCGACCCATAGCGCCCGCGAAGTTGCTGGTGAACTGTTCCTTGAGCTGGTCCCACTTGTCGATCGAGTACTTCTCGAGTGACTCGAGCCATGTAAGCGGGGCTTGATCCAGGCAGAAGGGGAAGTAGAGGCACTTCGTGTCATTATTGCCACCAGCGTTCTCGATGGAGAGGGTGTCACATCTGAGTCACTGTGCTTCGCGTCATACTTGGTGATCCCCAGAGGTTTGAATTTCTCCGAGAGAAGTAGATTGCGAAGCCGTGCAGAGAAGGCGGGGAAGCCGTCGTTGTCGCCCGCCGTGGAGAACTTCTTGCGTCGTAGTTCTTCGATTTTTTGGCGGGCGTCGAAGCCACCACGTGAAGCGCTGGAGGCGTGGCTGTTTGCGGTCGCCTCCGCCCCCGGCTCTCCTGCCAGCCCCGTGGTTGGAGCTCCCGCCGTCGTTGCCTCCGCCGCCAGGATCACGATGAGGGATGATCTCACGGTTGCCGCCGGCGCCGCCAGCGCTGTTGCCACTATGAGAAGGTCCACCAGCCGATGCCCAGGTACGGTTGGGGTTAGCCAGTAGCTCCCCTCGGGTACGGTTGCGACTGTTGTCAGCTCCACTGCGACTTGTGGTTTCGTTGTCTTGCTGGCGGTTCTTGACGGGGGGCACTTGAGTGACTCTGTTGTCAACTCGCATGAAGTAGACGTCCTCCGCGAGCTTGGCGATGAATTCTCCCGCACGCATCCCCTGAGCCTAACGTGCTATTATGGTGATAGACATGAGGCATTGCTCTGGGGTAGTGTGCACCCGGCTTTCGACTTGGTCGAGGGCCTCCGCGAGGTTCCGGATGGGGGAACTCGCGAAGACGTCGGCGCCGTTTGTTCCGCTTTCTGTTGCGCTCACGTCGGGTGTCCCTGTTGGCGTCGGTCTTGTCTGCGGGTGCGTTGGCAGACAATTCGTCTGCTGAGATATCCTCGAAATATCGGACAGGGAGTGTCCCTGAGGGTCCCGGCGTCTCGTTGGTAGTCATGAAGACTTTCCGATCAGAAGAGCCGAGGCTGGAGTCGCTAGTCGCCACCTCTGTTGGAGTGTGCTCCTCAGCTGGAGCTAGCGGAGTTCCCTCCTAGAAGGGAAGTGAGTCGAGGTAGGCGATGTAGCGTGAGTTCTCGTCTGTCAGGTCTGCGGGCTTGCGGTCTGGCCAGTAGACGAATCTGCCGGTGGGTGTAGATGTTATAACCAGGCCGGAGGCAGGTCCTGACAGTGGTTGCTCCATCGTGTAGTTCTCGGACTCAGGCTTGTCAGGGTCTGCTCCGAAGTCGAACTCGTAGGAGGAGTCTGAGTAGTAGCGGGAGACGGGGTTGGAGTCCGAGTTGTAGCCGGAGACGGGGTTGGAGTCCAAGCCGTACTCGGAGGCGATCTCCTTCCTAGCCCGGCGTGCGGAAAGAGCCTTCGCATGGGCCTTGATAGTGATGCAGAGGCCGTATGAGAAGTGCTCATGGAGTGGGGAGTCCGCACACAATGGCACGATAGTCGGCTCGCATGCGATGGCCCACGGTGACGTCGAGTTCGAGTTGGAGTCGGATCCAAGCTCGAAGTCCGCGTGCTGGTTGTAGAGCGAAATTTCACCGAACTTCCCGGCGAGATCGCCCGTGACTACTTCGGGAAGCGTCACGAGCCCGGTCTTCGGGTTGGGCGGCATGGTGAGGCGGCGCTGGAAGGATCCGGTGCCGGCAGTAGTGTAGACCCAGGAGCCGAAGACGAAGGTGTCGCCGCGGTTGAAGGCGACAGTTGGCTTGATGATGATTGAAGCCGTCGAGTTCGCCATATGATCTTCGGCGAGATCCCCTACCTGGCGCGCCAGCTGTCGGTGTTTTAGACCGGCAACTTACCAAGGGGAGTACCCGAGGTAGATGAATGTGGCCTCGCCGAGATCGGTAACTCAAAGGAAGAGACACATGGCACACAATATAGATAGGTTTGGGCCACGAGGTGCGTAATACCCTACGTCCTGTATGTTGTGTAGCTCTGGATTGATTGGATGTGATTACAAGATGATGCGTAATGAGAGAGAAGGGTCCCTGCCTCGCCTTATATAGTCCGGGAGGCAGGGTTACAGGTCAGTTTAGGGAGAGAGTACTAGTCGCGTACGTCTAGTAGTCCTCTACACAGTACAAGGCATGTATAGCTTCCTATCCAAGTACTTCTCCACCATAGTCCTTGCGCCTCACGCCATTAGGTGTCGTGCAGCACAAGCTAGGTAGTCCCAGGGGCCCACCGAGTAGTCGGTCCTGGTACCCACCGAGGTAGTGGGCCCAGGGAGGTCCATACGACAGACTCCTCCTCGCTGAACAAATAAACCACAAGGATTAATCACCATCTGACAGTTGGCGCACCATGTAGGGGCTGAGTCAAGGTTCTTCGTGCAACTCGATGGTTTCGACCAAGGACGTCATCGTCCCAGAGAGCATGGCGGACATCCTCACCAACCCCGTCGACATCTGCTTTGGCTCAATACCGGCGACATCCACCGCTCCAGCCGCCTGCCTCGTCATCGAAGGCAACGCGGTCACCACCAACCAACAGATCGAAACAGATCTATTGACAGAAACCCACCCACCCACTCCTAGCGATCTGATCGCTGGGATCGATTGTGTTGAGGGCATGCTCTCTGACACAACCAAAGTCTGTGAGCGCGTCAAATGCCCTCGCATGACCTCATCACCCTCTAGCATGTCTCTTGGCTTGCCCAACGCTCACGTAGCATCACGCTTCAGGAAGGAGAGGCCGAGCAAACACGATGCATCGACCTCAACAGCCTGGAAGAACAAAAACTCGCTACCGTCATAAGACAAACTCGTCACGACCAACAGCTACGTCGTTACCATGATCGCAATGTTAAGGAAACTTCCTTTAACGTTGGCGACCTCGTCCTCAGACGCACCCAGAAGACTGACGGCATGCACAAGCTCTCTACCCCTTGGGAGGGACCCTTCATCATCACCGAAGTTATCAGCCCGTCTACATATCGACTAACCATCATTTGTCGGAACATATTCAAGACAGCAGTATTGTGTTTGTCCATTATGTTTTCCATAGTTTGCTGAACCGCATTCATAACCTACTGTTTCTCTTCAGCAGACGTGGTGTCAGGTTCTCCTGGAAGTAGAACTCTTGGCATGTCAGACTTAAGATATGGCACACCACTTCTGTTTTTAGCAAACGACATTAGGCACTTCTGCTGAAATTGATCAATAGCATCCTTTAATTGCAACTGCTGCTCTGGAGACAGCTCCTCTATGGTGACATCCATGACATCATGAATATCAGGCATCTTGATCAGTTAGATGGTCCCACTGGGCGTGCCAAAAAGTGTGTTGACGCAAAATCAGCACCTCACGCCAAGCACACAGCAAGCCGAACAAAGCTGGCTTAACACACGTGCCGAATCCAAAGCGCGCCAGTCAATTTTCCTGAAACTGACAAAGGATGAAAAGCAGTTAGATAAAAACTAGAACTTGTCGGGTGGTACCAGACAGTTCCGTATTTACGGCTACAAAGCCAATTAAAATGACATATAGCTACAACAAGCTATCTGTCAGTACTTTCAATATCATTCGGGAGCTTCTAAAACATGAAACCAGGATATAGCCGAATGCATGACGTAAGCATGACAAAAGATCGGTCTCTGTTTAAATAGCATTGCTTGCATGTGGTCATGACCGATTTTCGAGGATAAATTACAATAAAATAAATAAGGTGAAAGCATGATTATAAATTTGAAGTAAACAAGCATGCATAGGCCAAAAGCACTAGTCTACCGCATGTCTAGGTACTTTCAAACCCGTCGAGCGTGACACCAAACAAGTTAATCCACTGCATGATATGACTTGTTTGAAACCACACCACCAACCAAGAATAGATCAATCCACCGCATGATACAATCTAAACATGGAAGGCTAAAAGCATACATTATTTAAAACAAGCTTATGAACACGTTTCGCTTGTGATAGAATTGCCGAATACAGCTGTACAGCCGATCCGGTTCCGTGAAGAAGGAACAAACATTGGAAAGACAACAAGCTTGAACCCGCAACACATGACAATCTAGATTGATCTAAATTTGGCTATTGAGAGCACTTGATCCGTTTGCCATATATAAAACCAAAGATTCGAAAGTTGAAGGACCGATATGGCGAACCAGAGAGGGGGGAGTGAATGGGAGCCGATAAAAATTCTTCTCGAAGGAGATGGAAACTCCAACGAGATGAACGCGGCTTCCAACACACTTCTCCAACTCACTACCCAAGTTGGTCAAGCCTACGTAGCCACTGGAGTGCCACTGGACCTAGGAACCAACACACAACCTTCCGACCCGAGAACGCAGCGGAACACCAAACCTCGAGTCTACAGACCAACACCGGTCAGACCGGTGAGCACCACCGGTCAGACCGGTCTCTGCTGGTGAAACTGGGCAACTTTCACCAAGTGGCTCCACACCGGTCAGACCGGTGAGACACACCGGTTAGACCGGTCACAGCCTGAAAGCCCCCAAAGCACCAAACAGGTCAACCAACCACCAAACCGACCCGAACTCGAAACAGCGGCAACACGGGACAACGGCGAACACAACCGGACGTTCACCTGAGCAGAAACCCACCGAGGGTTGCACCGGTCAGACCGGTCAAGAGCACCGGTCAGACCGGTGTAGCCTGGGCAGCTCGGGATGAACAGCACCCGCGAGTCAACTCCCCCAAATCCAAGCCTCGATCTCCCGAATCGCTCCACGGACTTGAACAAGACTTTGGGGATATTAGGAACACCTCATGAGGGGTCCATAGCCAAGTTTAATCCCACCAAAACTTGTCCAAAAAGGAGGAATCGAAGAAATCCTGCCAAGAGCACCACAAACCCTAGAACTCGGAAAACCCCAAAATCGAGCCCCTTTACTCACGGATTTGGGAGGGGAATCACAGCCCAAAGAACCACGAAGGGTTCCCACAAATTTCCCCCATCAAATCCCCAAGAGAAAGGTCCCGAACACAACCCAAAGAAATCACCAAGAGAGGGCTCCGAAAATCACCACCAAGAACAACCGGGAACAACACATCCAAACCTTGAGGAACCACGCCGAATCATCTATACATGCAACAAAGGTTCATACAAGGTCTAGCTCGCCGCCCAAACATCCAACCCTCTCACAAGATCTCACCATGAAGCTCTCAAGCTAGTCCTATGGAAAATCCTAAGGAAAATAGGAATGAAAATAGGAAAACAAATGAGCTAGGGTTCCAAGACTTGCCATCCTCTCACCTCTTGGGTTATATGGAGGCAACCGAAAGTCTAAAATACCCTTCTCTAACAACTAGGGATACAAGCCCCTCAAGGGCAGTTTTGGAAGTCTTCATGTCTTCACCATCGGACGGATGCCCGTCGACCGCACCCTGCGTAGCCTCGACGCAAGCCATGCGATCCCGATGCGTGTCCTCCGCTTCGAAGTCTCCGGACTGCGTCGTCGCACACCGGTCAGACCGGTGCTCCCCACCGGTCAGACCGGTCTGGCACTGCTGCAGCACCGTCTTCGGTTCTTCGGTCTTGGCTTTGTGGATCAACCAAGAAACCCAGTGGTTTTCTGGTGAACCACCGGAAACCCCGCGAACTCGGTGTAGCCTCCACCAATCTCCACTCATGACTCGGCTCCCACGTAGTCCCGGCTCGACCTTGGTTTTGAGGCTCAACCAAGAAACCGTCTTTGACTTCATCTTGCTGTTCATGCCACCATGCGGACCGCACTTGACCCCGCTGGCCACCGGGTCCCTCGAACGAAGCCTACTTGTCTGCTCCACACCTGGAGGCCTCACCGGCGACGACCTTTCGCGCTTGTTCTTCACCTGCACTAACACCATTCAAGCCGCAACCTGCACCTGCAATACTCAGCCAAGAATCGGTCCACACAACGTTGTCAATCACTCATCACACAAGGAAGCGACCATCCACCAGTCCTCGAACCACACATGGTCCTCAATCTCCCCCTTGATGAGTGCATTGACAACACCCACACGAAAGTAACAAGAGAGAAAAGAAAAAGAAAAGAAACGAACAAAAAGAAACTCCAACAAGCGATTGACAGCCAAACAAAGGCAAAGAGCAAGATCACTTGAAGAAGACAAGTCTCGGACCCCTTAGGCAAGGGCAACGGCTCGACACATCCGAGACAAAGCAAAGCTCAAACAAAGAGCGCAAACCACCAAAGCAAAGCTCGAAAAACCACAAAGAGCTCCCCCTGCACACATGCAAGCTCCCCCGAACCAATGCACCTCCCCCTGGACGAATGCATGCAAACCAATCGAAAACGGGGCAAGCTGCAAGCAACTTCGGCTCACATCGGTCGGACCGGTCATTACCACCTTGGTCGACCGGTGCCTAAGATGTGCACGGGATCGCACTCACACCGGTCGGACCGGTGCTCCTCACCGGTCGACCGGTGCACAACGAAACCCGAAATGGCTCGAAACCACCTGAAAACCTTCTAAATGCGTCCAGCAAGCCATTTCAAGCTCAAACTTCTTCCCCTTATTGGCAATGCATGAATCAAGCCAAAAATGCAAAAATTTCAACCTAAAGCTTCTCAAATAGACAAAATTCAACAAAGAATGCTACACATGTCCAAATGAGCAATTTAGATACTCTACGGCTTCGTATCGATCTCAACTACATGATCACCAAGTTTCACAACCATTGGACGAAGCTAAGATGGATTTGAGCAATTTTACGAAAAAAACTTGCCCCTCATGAGCAAAGTCCTAAACATGATCAAAGCATATCAAAATGGCAAAGCCACACAAACTTCATGCTAGGACAGCCATTCTAATCATAAGACCATCACAAACACCCACAAGCACCTCATGTCATGTCAAAGCCACCGAGCCATGTGCCTACTTCTATGTATGAGACTTCTCATTGGTAGGCATCATGCAACGGTTTAGCACCCAAAGCAAATTAAATTCAGCACATATGACATGGGAGCATATTTTCCAAGCATTTTCAATTTCATTTTCAGATTTAAAATTGGTACATGAGATGTCTTTGCGACAAAAAGGAACTTATGCCCCTCCACAAGATGAAGCAACAGGGCTAAACATTCATGACGGCAAATGAGCCTTTGGCCCCATATGATCAATAAACTAGCTATCCAACCACAAATTAAGCATAGCCAAGCCACTAAAACATGTCAAGATCATATAAAGGCATTTACACATGAGAGCGCATACATGTGACATTTTCAAAAACATAGCCATCAACCATGGATTATTCATCAAGATCATCAAGAGCTAAGCCAAACTAACCATAGCATACCAAACAAGCTCACAAAGACATATGTCTCATTCCATGGTGAACAATGTATATGAGAGAAGCTTTTCCTAACCAATGCATATGATACAAAAAGCATGCAATCTAAGATACAAGGATGCATATACATCATGTTACATATGTCATGCCAAATGCAAGAAATGCACAAAGGAAACTATACATATGCTACAAAGGAGCTCCCACACACCCAACTCAAGAAATCAAGCACACACCAAGTTCCCCCCGCAAACGAGTGAAAGTTGTTTGATCTAGGGGTTTGGTGAAAATATCGGCTAGTTGGTCATGTGTGGGTACATGGATCAAATGTGACACCCTAAAATTCCATCACCAAATTAATATAAGCAACAAGGTGTTTTAGTTTTAATTTTCTAGGGATTAAATAAATTATCAAATAAATTATGCTCTAAAATATTTAATATCACTTTTGAATAATTTTAGAGGCAACAAGTGCTTGTGCATCATGTTTTGTTTGCATGGTGTTTATGTGTGAGGATGTGAAGTTTTAAAAGACTTTAAAATAATTTGAAAACTTGCAAAAGGTTTGAAGTGTTTAAACTTTGAAAAGAGTTTAAAGTTTGAAAGTTTGAAAAGGTTTAAAACAAAAGTTTTAAAAAAACAAACAAAACCCTCAACCTTTCTCTCTCTCCTTTCCCCGTTTCCAGCCCAGCCCAGCTCGCCCTCCGTTTTTTTCCCAGCCCAAAGACAGCACCAGGCCGCCGGCCTACTTCGCTCGGCCCGTTTCCTTCCCCCGCAGCCCAACCTCTCTCCGTCCGGCCCATCTTGCGCCACCGGCCCATCTTCTTTTCCCCTCTCTCTCCCACCGCCACACGGGCCCCACCTACCAGTTCCACCCCCAACCTCCAGCGCCCTCCCCTGCCCTGCACAACAGCGCGCCGCCGGCCAGATATCCCCGCCTCCTTCGCCCTCCCTCCTTCAATGCTCCTCTTTATGGCGCAGTGGAACATCGGCCGCCCCTCTCCTCCTTTACTTCTCCTTCGGCTACTCCTCCACCATCAATCGCCCTCCCCCTCTTGAAGGCAATGAGCCGCCGGCGCCCCTTCGGCCATTGATGGCCTATACCCCGGCCATTGATTCCTCTCCCCTCCTCCTTTGCCTTTAAAAACCGAGTTAGACCCTCTGCCTCACCCTTTTGCGCACCCGTGCAAGCCCGCACCCCTCCACCTTCGCGCGCACGCCGCCGCCGGGCCATTGCGGCGCCCGGAACATCTCGTCGGCCGGTGCTCACCTTCGGGGCTCCCACCTGTTCTCCCTCATCATGTGCGTCGACGTCCCGAAGATCTCGTGTCCCGAATCCTTCTTCTTCCCGCCAACCGAGCCGCACGAGTACGCCGCCGCCGCCGCCGATGTGAACAGCTCGGCCGCCGCCAGCTTCCGCCGCAATCCATCTTGCCCTCACTCTCCTCTTTTCCCCGTTGCCCTCACAGGATCACCGGAACAGCACCCCGGCGGCCGGAAGCACCAAACCGAGGCCGCAACCCCCTCCCCGGTGAGCGCCCGTGAACCCATCCGCCCCTCTTCGCTGCACGTCGTTTACACTGCGCCACCGCCGTCAATAACCCCCTGGTGAGCTTCGCGCCGTTCTTCTCTTCCTCCCGGTCCAAACCGCGTCGAAAATGGTGCACGGGAGCCCCATTTGGCCCTCCTCCGGCGAGCCGCCGCCGCGGGCCGGCCGTCTCCCCGCCGCCCGTCGCTTGCACGCGACCAGGGCCGTCCGATCGGCGCGGACGGCCCAGATCAAAAGGGGGGCGTACCCCTTAGATCGGTCCACCGTGGACCGGTGGACCAAGTCCACGTGCGCCGGTCCACCGCGCGCGTCATGCTTGCGTCAGCCCTGCATCAGCACAGCCAATCACAGCTCGCCACGTGGCACACCCTCGGCCTTTCCACCGGCTGTCTTGGCGTTTTGCAAAAAGGACCTCCAGTTTCTGGAATTCACAACCATGCCCTTCCACCTATAGAAATCCTTTCAGTTAGGTCCTATTTTCAACGTTTAAGCCCCTGTCCTTCTTAGTTCTTCCCATCAGAGGTCCATTCTTGATCTTTTACACTATAAACCTTTGGTTTATATGCATAATTATGTTTTAGCCCCTGGATTCTTGCAGATAAGCCCCTGGAAGCCCTGTTTCTTCGCATAAAAGCCCCCGAAACTTGTTTTAGCCATATCTTTTCCGGCCTAGCTCCGTTTTAAGCGTTCTTGGTGTCCACGCGACCGTCTTTTCAAGTCCGCCGCGTTTAGAACCTTGTTTTGGCCGTATCTTGTGCTTTTTAGCTCCGTTTCCACCGTTTCAAGTTGCGTTAGGCTCATATCAACTAAAACTACGTGATAGGACTAATGTTGTACATGTTCTTTGTTTTATAATTTATTTAAATGTTAAATATGATTAAATCTTATTATGCATGCTTTTCTAATTAAAATCTAGTTAGAGTTCAACACGTGTTTTCATAAGAAAGTTAATATGCTTAAAACTAGTTAAATATTTCTTATAATTAAAAGCTAATTAGATGTGTACCTCGTTTTTTATAATCAAACTTAATTTGAGTAATGTTTATGCAATTTACTTCCTAAATAAAAGCAATATAGGTTTATCTTGAGTTTTCTTAATTAAATTGTTAATTTGATTAATATGAATATAAATGTGTTTTTAAATTGTAATTTGGTTAGAATAACTCGAAATATAAAGATAAGCGCCTAGATGCTTTTACATGCTTCTTTTGAATTAAAATGTTTAATTTGTATAAGTTAAACTTGAATATTTATAAATAAAATTGAACTAGGTTCACATCGTCTTTTAAATACAAATATAACTTGCTTAAGTATAAATACAGTATTTCTTTGAAATAACCTATGCACACAATTTTATTTAATTAAAATATACCAAGCACATAGCTAGCTCGTGTTTGTGGTTATCCAAAGCTTTCGATAGTTCCGAGTGTTCCTTGTGTTCGCTTTCCTAGAGCCAAACCTTGTTTTCCCTTTAAGCTTTTCATGCTTGGTGTATTGTTTTGTTTATTAAATGTATTCTTGTGTGCTCGTAGACATCGTGCCAGTTTCAAGTGAGCAACCAGTTGAAGCGGATCAGGAGCAAGTGTTTGAAGAAGAAGAACCCCAGTGTTTAAGCAAGGAAGGCAAGTGGAATTTTCCCTCTGCATATTCTTCTTTGTCCGAAACAATTGCATGATAACTAAGTTTACTTTTAAATGTTGTATTGCATAAACTTGATGGGAAATCACCTTTTTAAGGACATGACTAGATTTTATCCCTATTACCTTGGACAACCCTTTTTAAATAAATGTTTTGGTAGAAATGCTTAGTTGCTATAACTTGGGATGGTTAAAATGAATCTTATGCAATATGATGAATGTTGATCATGATAACTTGGATGATATACATGTATGTGTGTGCTTGGTTAATAACAAGATCATATGGTTTAATCGGAACATGGAGAACCACCTAGGATAACAGTACAACCACAGTCCACATGGCTCTGGCTTAGCCGATTAATTAGGAGAGTGGGTTAGCTGATAGCTCTTTTCCGAGAGGGGCACAGGGGGCCGGAGTTGAAGGGGTATAGCCCGGTTCTTTTGGGGTAGCAGCCTTGGCTAAGGTGCTGACCATTAGGGAGGGTTATGGTCCGCTCCGCTGCTGTAACTGTCGCGGGCTGTTGGTTTCTCTTCTTTCCTTTGTAAAGGCTTCGTAGTGGACCCCTAGCCACTCACCTCGAAAGTGTTTAAGGGTCTGATCAACCCGGGCAACATGGGGAACACGAACTGTGGGTAAAGTGTACAACCTCTGCAGAGTGTAAAACTGATCGATCAGCCGTGCTTACGGTCAAGAGCGGCACCGGACCCTCACATGATTAATAAACTTGAAGGTGGAATTAAATCGTGGTTTCTTGTGGGTTTTGAGAGAAGATGCTTTCCTAAATGCTTAAGTGGGTTGGTATACACTTACACCTAGTAATTAGGTGCTTGCTAATAAAATTTGACTAACATTAAAATGCTAACCGCAGCAAACTATTAGCCTATCCTTGATGGCCTTGCATCTTTCCCCCACTTGCTGAGCTCCAACCATAAGTGTGCTCACCCTTGCTTACCCGCTGTTCAGAAGAGAACACTGGAGAAGAGTACTTCAGCGACTACAAGGAGTTCTGAGGCTTGCGTGCCCCCCGGTCGGATGCTCGTGGAAGATGAAGATGGAGTTACGTCTTCATAGTTATCGTTTGATCGTTGTAAAGACCTTCGAGTCTAACGTCTGAGTGTAATAAAGAGATAATGTAATGGTTTAACTCTTGTACGTTTTTATTGCTGTTTATTGATATTTCACTCATGATCGAAGGATCGATGGCGACTAGAGAGGGGGGGAGTGAATAGGAGCCGGTAAAAATTCTTCCCAAAGAACCCGGCCTATGTCCTACTCAAATTTCGGTCACACACAAGCGATGGATCGAATCACTCACCAATCGCCAAGACCACGAGGTTATGGATCAACCTCTAGCCTTAGGAACGATTCCTCAAAGCACACGCGGAAGCACTAGAAAGGGAGGAAGGAATCGAACCAAGAAGCAAAGCACACGGGCTCGGCGGACCGTCCGCGCAGAGGGGCGGACCGTCCGCAAGAGCCGCGCGGACCGTCCGGCCGGGTATCGCGGACCGTCCGCACCCAGCCGCGGACCGTCCGGCCTTCGCCGCGGACCGTCCGTTAATTTACACGAACGACCCAAAGACACCCGCGTGCCACGGACCGTCCGCGGGGAGCACGCGGACCGTCCGCCTAGCACCCGCGGACCGTCCGCCCGACACCGCGGACCGTCCGAAACTTCGTCCAACCAAAAACCAAAAACACAACGGATCGAAACAAAGGACGAGCAAGAACACGAAGAACACGGGATGAATCGACCCGCGCGGACCGTCCGCCGTGAGGCCGCGGACCGTCCGCGAGGCTCGGACGAACGAGAAAAATGCCCGACCTCGAAAGTCAACTCCCCCAAATCATCATCGGATTTCCCAAACGGTTGAAGCCGTGGAGACAAGGGTTTGGGTACTTGAAAAGCGTCACACAAGGATGCTATAGCCCAAAAATCTTGCCTCCTAACTCCCTAAATCACCGGGAATCGCGAATCCTTTGAGCACCACCAAAACCTAGAGCACCGAACGAAAACTCACGAATCGAAGTAGTTTCCGGCGTTTGAGGGCACAAGATCAAGCACAAAGATGCACAAGACATCTATCCATGTTTTCCTCAAAGAAATCCGGGAAGAAACTCACTCAAATCCGCGGAATCACACCAAGAACAAAGGCACGAAAATAGGCACAAAAAGGCACGAAAAACAACCCCGAATCTTCTATACAAACCAGGAAAGATTCACAAGGTCTAGCATGCCGCCCTAGCATCCATCCCTCTCAACAAATCTCTCATGAAGCTCTCATGCTAGCCTAGAGAAAATAGGAAGAAAAATGGCCACGAAAATAAGAAAGAGAAGGGGGGAAATGAAACCCTAAGTCCCGGAGAGAGAAGACCATCAACACACACTCCGGGCTTATATATCGGTCCCGCCGGAGTGGTAAATGACTCGACTACCCCTAACTATACTACGGCGATACAACCCACGTAGGGGCATTTTGGTAATGTTTGTGGGTCTTGCCATCGGACGGCCACGCCTTTGCCGCACCCCGCGTCCTCCCGACGCAAGCCATGCGATCCCGCCGCGTGTCCTCCGCTTCGAAGCTTCCCGACACGCCCGGATCCCGTCTCCGTCGTGTTGGGCCCTCGGACTTGGTTTTGAGGCCCAAACCAAGAAACCGTCCGCCGATGGTTTTGTGGGCAAACCACCAAACCCCGCGTGCCCGGTCCGGCCTCCCGTCAAACCACTTGACTTGACCACCACCGTGCACCGGCTCATCCGTCCATGACTTCGTCTTGCTTGTGTCGCCACCATGTGGCCCGCACCCGGTCCCCGCTCGTCCACCGGTCCCTCGAACCGAGCCTACTTGTCTCTCCATCTCCCGGAGGCCCCTCAAGGCCGAAGACCTTTCGCGCCCGTTCTTCACCCGCAACAACACGAACTAGGCCGCGGCCTACACTCGCGCACTAAGCCAAGAGTCGGTCCAACACCCGTTGTCAATCACTCATCACTAAGGAGCGGTCATCCACCGACCACCGGGACGCTCCCCGGTCCTCAATCTCCCCCTTGATGAGTGCATTGACAACACACAACGCGAAATGAAATTCGAGTAAGAAAGAAAAGAAGAAGAAAGAAAAACGAAGAAGCTCAACTCATGACCAAAACCGAAGAAAGGCAAAGAAAGGTCACAAGCCAAGCAAAGCACAAAATCCACACCGAAAACAAGCAAGAAAGCTCCCCCCGAACAAATGCCTCCCCCCGAACATGTGGATGCACACTTCCAAATTTCAGCTCACCTTTTTCTGAATTTTCATTAAGCTCACCTTTTCTCCCCCTTGTTGACAATGTATGAATCAAGGTGAAAATGCGAAATGCAAAGCAAAGCATATAAACAACTACATGAGCTTCTCAAATAGGCCAAATCTAGTGTCAAAGGCTAAAAATGAGACAAAGATCACACATATGAATCATAGCATAGACAAAGCATTGCCACAAGTAATATATGAAAATACAAGCATGTGACAAGCAAAATTTTCAGATTTAAGCAGTTTTACCAAAAGAAGGCTCGCTTCACATGTAAAAGCCTATCCATGTCACACTTGAGCCACAAACATGCATACCATTTAAAGATCATACAAGGATATCAAATTCTCAGCAAAAGATCATGGCAAACACCCATAAAGCAAAGCATGTCATGTCAAAGCTCATGAGCCATGTGTCCACTTCGGGGAGACTTCTCCACTGGTGAACATCATGCAACATGTTTTGCACCCAAATGTGAAAGATAAGACATTTTAAGCATAGACATGATGGATGGAGCATTTTTCAAGCATTATGCACTTCTTTTCAAGAATAATTCATTTCATGGTACATGAAGTGCCTTTGCGGCAAAAAGAAGCTTATGCTCCCCCATGAATGCAACATAGGCTAAACATTCACAATGATATCCGGCCTTTGGCCCAAATGCAAGAACAGGCATCCAAGCACAATCTAAGCATGAAAAGCACATTTAGACCAAACTGTGACATGGATACACAACTACACACGAGTGGAGCAAATTTCATCGAAAATTAGTCAAGTTTAGCATTTATTTCAAAAGGGGCTATCTCACCACACATATATCTCAAATATTCCAAGAGCATAGCCTCACATCACCATTTCTCCACACATATAACCAATATCTCACAAATAGCCAAAGAGACTCAAATATGGCATATGAAAGAAGCTCATCATCCTAAAATGCAATATGACACAAATGCAACAAGATATATGACAAGATGGCTATCCTACCATGGTTTGTACATCAAGCAAAGCATGTATATACATCAAAGTAAACATGGTATGATACATATGGTACAAAAAGGAAATCCCCCAAGAATCAACTAGAAAGGGCAACAAACCCCAAGTTCCCCCCGCAAGCGCACAAAGGTAGCTTGGTCGAGAGGCTTTGTAAAGATGTCGGCTAGCTGATCTTGGGTAGGGACATGGCTCAAAACGATGGTTCCTTTCTCCACATTGTCCCTCAGGAAATGATACCTCACCTCTATGTGTTTGGTTCTGGAGTGAAGCACTGGGTTTTTGGCTACGCTTATGGCACTGGTGCTATCACAAAGAAGTGGGATCTGGGTGCACTCCTCACCAAAGTCTCTCAAAGTGTAGGAAATCCACAACAACTGGGAACAGCAACTCGCGGCAAAGCAACATACTCCGCCTCGGTGGTAGACTGAGCTACACTAGACTGCTTGCGGGAAGACCATGAGACCAACGAAGAACCAAGAAACTGACAAGTGCCGAAGTAGACTTCCTCTCAACTCGACAACCAAAGCAAAATCCGCATCGAAAAAACCATGTAGAGAAAGAGTCGAGGAGGAAGAATACCAAAGGCCAAGACCAAGGGCAGATCGTAGGTACCGAAAATCCTCTTGACGGCCCGTCGATGTGATGTCCTCGGCGAAGCCCGAAAACGAGCGCACGGACACACGCCGAACCGTATGTCCGGCCTCGTCGCCGTCAAGTAGAGGAGGGAGCCGATCATGCTCCCGTACTCCCGCCGGTCCACCGGTTCTCCGTCCTCATCCGCATCCAAAGTGGCCGTACTCCCCATGGGAGTCGACATCGGCTTCACATCTTGCATCCGGAACTTCCTCGGCATGTCTTTTGTGTACTTGGTCCGGTGCACAAATGTACCGTCCTTCACTTGCTTGATCCGCGGCCCGAGAAAATACCGCAACTCGCCCATCATGCTCATCTCGAACTCCCTCGCTCATCTCATCCGCAAACTTGGCAACAAGGTTATGTGACGAGCCACCAAAGACAATATCATCCACGTATATCCGAACAATCGGCAAGTCATTTCCATGCTTGAGGAGAAACAAGGTTCTATCTACGGTACCCATCACAAACCCTCTCGCTCAAAAGAAAACCTCTCAATCTCCCATACCAAGCACGGGGCGCCCGTTTTAACCCATACGAGCCCTTTTCAACCCGTATACCCCGTGTGGGTACAACTCGCTCTCAAACCCGGGTGGTCGCTTCACATACACCTCCTCCTCTATGACCCCATTCGAAAAGCACTCTTCACGTCCATCCGAAACAACTTGAACCCTTTAGCCACGGCAAAGGCTAGAAGGATCCGAATTGCCTCAAGACGGGCCACGGAGCAAAGGTCTCCTCATAGTCGATCCCCTCCTTCGACTAAACCCCCGAGCAACAAGTCCGGACTTGTTCCTCACAACCATCCCATTCTCTCCCTCTTTGTTCTTCCAAACCCACTTGGTTCCTATGGGATGGCAATTTGGAGGTGGTTCAACTAACTCCCACACCCTGGTTCCTCTCAAAGTTTTCCAACTCCTCATGCATAGAATTGACCCGGTTTGCATCGGATAAAGCATGTCCAATGTCCTTGGGCTCAAAAGTAGCAACAAAAGCAAGATGAGCAAAATGAGAGGAATTCCTGGACCTTGACCGTGTAGTGCGTTCATTGATGTCTCCAATGATCTTCGACAGGGGATGCACTTCTTGAATCCGCCGGGGGAGCCTCACGCCTCGAGACTACCTCCCCCTCAATGTCAGCTTCTCTCGCCTGGTCCTCTTGTTGCACCGTCGTTGTCCATGAAGTAGGCGGTCCATGCTCCAAAGTGGTCGTAGGGGAAGTAGTGGGTACATGCTCAGCTTCAGGCGCATGGTTCTCCCCATCATCATCTCCAGCTTCATCTTTCTCCTCTTCAAAGAGGTCCTCGGCCATCTCTTCATCACCTGCACATTCAAAGCCAAGAGAGGTACATGGCATTGTCTCGTCGAAGGTCACCTCGCAAGTCTCCATGATTTTGTTAGTCTCAAGGTTAAGCACCCTATAGGCTCTAGAGTGGTTAGCATATCCAAAGAAAATACCATCACTAGACCTAGCCTCAAACTTGTCGAGTTTTCCCTTTTTCAAAATAAAGCACTTGCGGCCAAAAACTCGGAAGTGACTCACCTTGGGTGCCCGACCATGCATAAGCTCATAACGGGTCTTCTTCTTGAAAGCTCTCAATAAAATCCGATTGGAAACATGACAAGTCGTATTGACCGCCTCGGCCCAAAACCTCCTAGGAGTCCCGTGCTCATCGAGCATCGTCCTAGCCATCTCACAAAGAGTCCGATTTTTCCTTTCCACGACTCCATTTTGAGGGGGCACATAAGGGGTCGAATACCGATGTTCAAGACCTAGATCACGACAAAAGGCATCAAAACGAGAGTTCTTGAACTCGCAGCCATTATCACCTTGCGGATAGCTCGAATAGCATTCCCATGCCTCTCGTTTTTCAACCTCACGATCGGATCTCGAACAAAGCCAAAAGTCTCACTCTTATCCTCCAAGAAGAACACCCGGGCATAGCGAGAGTAATCGTCCACCACAACAAGGACATACCACTTCCCACCCACCGAGCGAACTCGAGCCGGCCCAACAAGGTCCATATGCAACGGCTCCGTCGGACGCTTGGTCATGACATCGGTCAGGGGTGGATGGGGAGTGGCTACCATCTTACCATGCCTACAAGGAGCACAAACCAAATCCTTCTCAAACTTCAACTTCGGCAATCCTCGGACAAGGTCAAGACCACTCAAGCGGGAAACCAAATCAAAGCTCAAGTGTCCCAACCGCCTATGCCATTTCCACAAATCGGAAGAAGGACCGGCCATCAAACGGCGAAAGCGAGGACCCAAAGAACGAGAGAAATCAGCCACGAAAATCGACCCTCGGGGATGATCATACAAACAAGATCACCTCGAGAATCAAGCAAACGAGACTCGCCAGACTTGAAACGCACCTCAAAACCTTCATCAAGCAACTGAGAAACCGAAAGCAAATTAAAACCCAAAGACTTCACAAGAGCCACTCTCTTCAATGTTACCTTGTCACTCACATGCACAACACCCTCGAGACACCCTACCTCGTCCATTGTCCCCAAATGTAATGTACATCTTTTCCTTCAACCGGGGTGAGGCCGGAGAACCACTTCTTATCTCCGGTCATGTGTCGAGAACATCCGGAGTCGATCAACCAAATGTTCTCCAAGCCTCCCGCCCGCAAGTCAAAAACAAGAACGAGAATGAGCTAGCGACTCGACACTCGGGGTTAGCACGGAGAAAGTTAAACCGGTGTCGAGCCATCTCGCTCAAAAGAGGGGTTAGCAAACATTACTCCCTTGCCACCAAACTTCCCATGTCCCATGGGAGGAGTACGAGCACCACGAGGGGGAAAACGTGGTCCGTAGTTCCTCTGGAACCCAAAGCTGCGATCATCTCCCCTGAACCCGTACTGAGGACGAGTAGGAGGACGTCCAGCAAAACCACCACGAGCCCGACCAAACCTCTCACCAGCACGCACACCATCATCTCTCCTGACAAACCTCTCACCACCACCACCTCTCTGTGGGAACCTGCCGACACTCCTCACACTTCCCACACCCCGTGGAAGTGGCACTCTAGGCTCAGGAATACCGCGAGACTGGCGATACCTTCTCGGTTTGCTTGCTCCCTAGCAAGCCTCTCATCCCTCTTCCTCTTGTAGCAAAACTCCGCAAGATGCCTCTCCTTGCCACAATACTCACACCTGAAGGGGATGGGTTTTGGTTTTGGCTCCGGCTTCTCTCTAGGCTTCTCACCCTTCTCACCCACAAACTTCACTGGTTTCGGAAATCATTTGTCTTAGGTGGGAATTTGGGTGGATCTTGGGTTGTGTCAAGCTTGTTGCAAAGGTGGTTGGGTTTTGGTGTGAAAGAGTTCTTGGGTGCTTTTGGGAGTGGGACTTGGATCTCTCCGATCACCTCAAACTCGGGGTTAGACTCAACACACTTCTCGTACACACTCTCCCCCGCCGTTCTCTCCCACTTTCTCACCCAACTTCTCAAACCCCAAACCACGACCATCGGCCCTCTTGAACTCCTCAATCATGATTTTCAACCGAGGTTCCCGCCCGGACAACCAACCCAACACCTTCCTCAAATAATCATTTTCCTCATAAATGACATCCAAACGGGAAGTAAGTTCAAGATTACGCAAAGTGACTTCATCACGACTAGAACATGCATTTGCAACGGAGATTTCAAAGATGCTTCCAAAGAGCTAATAGTAGAACGAGCATCGACAAGCTTAGCATGCATAGTAGGACATGACTTGCAAGCACCAAGCAAAGTAGGTCTAGCCTTAAGCTCATCGTGTTCAGTCCTAAGAGCATCTAGTTGAGCCAAAATAGAAGCATTCTTCTCATTAAGCGAGTTTAATCTCATTCAACCAAGCATCACATTCAACACATTCAACATCATCGGGAGAAGTAGGAGCAAGTTTCAAAGAGTCATTCTCAAGTTTCAATTCAAGCAATTTTGACTCTAACTCTCCTACTTTCTCACTAGCATTCTCAAGCCGAGCCCTAAGATCTTTCCTCATCTTTTTGGCATCTCTCGAGCACACTATCACGGTTATCAAGCAAACCATTCAACCTAGCAATCTCGGCAAGCAAAGAGTCGGGATCACGGTTTACCTCATCCTCCGAGTCGGAGTCGCCGTCTTCCTTCACACTCTTCTTGCCTTGCTCGAGCTATGGGCCATGCCACAAAAGCCCTCAAGCGCCACACGGCTCGGCCCCGCCGAGGTTCCGGCTTGCACTCTTCTTGCCACCTGCGCCTCCCGGCGTCTTCATCTTCGCCGCTTGAGCTTGATCGCTCCTCGCTTGAGCTTGAGTCGACGTCGCTCGCACCGGCCACCATCGCTCTTGCCTTGTTCTTCTTGTAGGTGCTCTTGCTCGGTCGCCGCTTGTCCTTGTCCTTGCTCTTGGACTTGTTGAATTGCTTGCCCTTGGAGGAGTACTTGTCTTCACGCCTCGGGTGCGCCTTGTACTCGTTCACCTTGTACTTGTTCTCCTCCGCTTCCGGCACTCGGCGATGAAGTGGCCACGCTTGCCACACTTGTAGCACGTCCCTGAGCTCCGCCTTGCGTTCCTCCGACTCTCGTGTAGTCGTTCAAATCTTCTTGAGAGCAAGGCCAGCTCCTCCTCGCCCAGCACATCAAACTCCTCATCTGGAATGGACATAAGAGAGGACAAAGAAAACTGTCGACAAGAAGGGTTAGATTTGCCTTTTGATCCTCCCATAAGAGCAAGACTATGGTCAGTCGAGCCCTCATGCTTGGATAACATCTTCCTGTCAACCTCAGCCGACTTGAGCTTAGAAAAGAGGTCATCCAACTCAATAGTCAAATAACTCCCAGACTCCTTGATGGCCTCAACCTTAGCACCCCAAACATTTGGGTCCAAGACATGCAAGAGCTTCAAAGCCTGATCATGTTCGGAGTACGGAAAATCCTCAACATTAGCCTTCATGTTGTTCACGATGGCGGTGAACCTCGAAACATCGCATCAATGTCCTCACCGGGAAGTGGAGTGAAATTCTCATATTGCATCCGGTAAGAGACAAAGAGGCGAGCCTTCACATGGTTATCACCACCGTGAGCAA
Source organism: Cenchrus americanus (assembly GCA_947561735.1). Classification (NCBI taxonomy): domain Eukaryota; kingdom Viridiplantae; phylum Streptophyta; class Magnoliopsida; order Poales; family Poaceae; genus Cenchrus; species Cenchrus americanus. Next base: position 249,710,962 of record OX387239.1, on the reverse strand, counting down.
CCAACAACTTATCCCAAATTTGCCAAGCAAGATTCAAATGGCGAACACGCTCAAACTCTGGATCACACAAGCTCCGGCACAAGTGATCAACGGCTTTTGCATTAGCCTCATACTTGGCCTTGCAATCGGCATCGGTCACCATAAGAGTATGGATGTTGACCGGAATAGCATAGGTTTTGTCAAGCACAATAAAATCCAACAGCTTCCCTCGAAGGAAGATCATCATACGAGCCGCCCACTTGTGGTAACCCTTGCCATCGAAGTGCGGCGGACCGCCCCGCTCAACGTACGCCATCTTAGGATTCGAGACTTGTCAAAGTCGCAAAGAATCCGGCACCAAGCTCTGATACCAATTGAAGGATCAGATGGCGACTAGAGAGGGGGGGAGTGAATAGGAGCCGGTAAAAATTCTTCCCAAAGAACCCGGCCTATGTCCTACTCAAATTTCGGTCACACACAAGCGATGGATCGAATCACTCACCAATCGCCAAGACCACGAGGTTATGGATCAACCTCTAGCCTTAGGAACGATTCCTCAAAGCACACGCGGAAGCACTAGAAAGGGAGGAAGGAATCGAACCAAGAAGCAAAGCACACAGGCTCTGGCGGACCGTCCGCGCAGGAGGGGCGGACCGTCCGCAAGAGCCGCGCGGACCGTCCCGGCCGGGTATCGCGGACCGTCCGCACCCCGGTGCCGCGGACCGTCCGTTAATTTACACGAACGACCCAAAGACACCCGCGTGCCACGGACCGTCCGCGGGGAGCACGCGGACCGTCCGCCTAGCACCCGCGACCGTCCGCCCGACACCGCGGACTGTCCGAAACTTCGTCCAACCAAAAACCAAAAACACAACGGATCGAAACAAAGGACGAGCAAGAACACGAAGAACACGGGATGAACTGGACCCGCGCGGACCGTCCGCCGGAGGCCGCGGACCGTCCGCGAGGCTCGGACGAACGAGAAAAATGCCCGACCTCGAAAGTCAACTCCCCCAAATCATCATCGGATTTCCCAAACGGTTGAAGCCGTGGAGACAAGGGTTTGGGTACTTGAAAAGCGTCACACAAGGATGCTATAGCCCAAAAATCTTGCCTCCTAACTCCCTAAATCACCGGGAATCGCGAATCCTTTGAGCACCACCAAAACCTAGAGCACCGAACGAAAACTCACGAATCGAAGTAGTTTCCCGGCGTTTGAGGGCACAAGATCAAGCACAAAGATGCACAAGACATCTATCCATGTTTTCCTCAAAGAAATCCGGGAAGAAACTCACTCAAATCCGCGGAATCACACCAAGAACAAAGGCACGAAAATAGGCACAAAAAGGCACGAAAAACAACCCCGAATCTTCTATACAAACCAGGAAAGATTCACAAGGTCTAGCATGCCGCCCTAGCATCCATCCCTCTCAACAAATCTCTCATGAAGCTCTCATGCTAGCCTAGAGAAAATAGGAAGAAAAATGGCCACGAAAATAAGAAAGAGAAGGGGGGAAATGAAACCCTAAGTCCCGCAGGGAGAAGACCATCAACACACACTCCAGGCTTATATATCGGTCCCGCCGGAGTGGTAAATGACTCGACTACCCCTAACTATACTACTGGCGATACAACCCACGTAGGGGCATTTTGGTAATGTTTGTGGGTCTTGCCATCGGACGGCCACGCCTTTGCCGCACCCCGCGTCCTCCCGACGCAAGCCATGCGATCCCGCCGCGTGTCCTCCGCTTCGAAGCTTCCCGACACGCCCCGGATCCCGTCTCCGTCGTGTTGGGCCCTCGGACTTGGTTTTGAGGCCCAAACCAAGAAACCGTCCGCCGATGGTTTTGTGGGCAAACCACCAAACCCCGCGTGCCCCGGTCCGGCCTCCCGCCAAACCACTTGACTTGACCGCCACCGTGCACCGCTCATCTCCGTCCATGACTTCGTCTTGCTTGTGTCGCCACCATGTGGCCCGCACCCGGTCCCCGCCGTCCACCGGTCCCTCGAACCGAGCCTACTTGTCTCTCCATCTCCCGGAGGCCCCTCAAGGCCGAAGACCTTTCGCGCCCGTTCTTCACCCGCAACAACACGAACTAGGCCGCGGCCTACACCGCGCACTAAGCCAAGAGTCGGTCCAACACCCGTTGTCAATCACTCATCACTAAGGAGCGGTCATCCACCGACCACCGGGACGCTCCCCGGTCCTCAATGACGTCCATCATATGTGTGTAAACTTGATCCTGGCGCACATATGGGATGCATTTGGTTTTCTTCGGAAAATCAGGTGTGACAGAGTGGTATCAGAGCAGTAATGACTGTAGGACGCAACCTTAAGTTAGAAATGGTCGAAAAGTAAGGATTCATGTTCTAGAAAGCCTGTCATCCTTCAAAATTGACTTATTTTACGTATAAAATATAGTTTAATCTTTGTCTTCTTGTTAAAACACATCGTTTTGTTTTGATCTATTCTGAGTTCGTTTCTTGTGCTATCAGCTGAATCTTCACCACCGAGGTTTTCTGATATAAGTTCTTAGATTGCCTACCCCTTATAAATTTCGATAGAAACGTTTTTGTGAGGACGATCGTTGTGCTAATGTTTGTTGTTTGAACACATGTTTGATTTGGATCTTTGTTTGTGTGAGTTGTATTGTGGAGTGATGGCCACAAATGCAACAAGAAATAAATTGTTAGGTTAATAGAGATAGATTGGGTTCAAATCTGGTTTATCCCTATCTGTCATTCAAAATGGTTGGAGGATGTCAGAAGATCAAAGCCTAAACATCAACAACCAGAAATCTACAAGCATATACAGACATCAACGTATGAAAGAAGTTAAAGAAAAAAATGGTCAATTTCTTTCATCCTTGTTATTCTCCTCTCTATCACAATGTGATTACAATAACAACAAGAAAAGATGGATCTGATATCAATAATTTTACCCTGCTCTTCAATCTGTTTCCAACCTCTTCTGAGCTTACCTTTATCACACAACCAGATGGCGAGTCCCAAAGGAAATCACGAAGATAAAGACAACAAAGGAAACATCGATATTCCATCTACAACCTCAGCAATTGAACGCAAGATGCTGGAGTATATGGCAACACAAACTCAGACTCAGCAAGCAATGACTCAAACCATGGTTAATATCCATTAGTATATTATAGAGCAAGCATCAAATCCTAAGAATTCCAACCTTGTTTTGGGTGAAACCATCGGATTCCAACTGTTTCATCGTCATCGGATAAAGAAAATCTATCAGTCATGCAAGCTCAAGTCTTACAAGGACGGAAGCGACTAGCACGTCACCCCCCCATAACACAGAGATAACCAAAGCCGGAGTTCCCGCCGGACCGCAATGAAGCAAGTTGTAGAAGTATGGAATCATCAAAATAATCGGAGAAGTCATGGAGCACCAGAATTGCGGACAAATGAACAACAAGAACATATGAAGACTGCAGGAGCATGTCAATGTTGTGAGCATTATGGTTGTTCATGTCTCCAAAAAGAAGCCAGCCTAATGACAGATGAGGCTAGACAATGTTACCATTTGAATATCAATAAGAAAAGGAAGTTATGTACCCAAAATCCAGCCCTAGAAAAGTTGCTCAAGCTATAGATAGTAATCAGATTATCAACCTTGAGGATTGGAGTATAACTTTCAATGAATTTTAGCCTGACGGAATCAAACAACTCAAGAAGCATGCAAGTGAAGAAAGCCAAGACAAAAGCATTAAAAGACTGTGTTCCGAATGCGGTAAAGAAGGTCACTATGTTAATAATTGTTCAACAAAGTGTAAGAGGATTTTGCCTAATCACGATGGATTATATTGCCTCAAGCATGGAGAAAATGGATATCTTGCTAGTTGGTGTGCAAAATAGGATAGTAATCAACCCCAGGATCGAAGTCTCAATATCCTTACTTCTAGTCAAACATACAATCGCCAAGATACTAAAGCAAGAAAAGCATGTTTCCATTGTAATAAAGAGGGACATTTCATAAGTCAGTACCCAAGAAGCCTTTGGATCAAATGGAGAAGAATATTAAAAGATTGTGTATGAGGACCCGAAGTATGATTCGAGATGGCTAAGCTTAGGAAAAGAAACAATTATGGAGTCGATCCAGCTCTATTCAAATCACTTTATCAAGAAAAGAAGAAAAATCCTACAAAGGCGAATCAACGAGAGTCGAGAAAAGGAATGGACAGCCACAAGCAGAGTTAGGTTGAGTATTCCAGTGATGTTTATAAAATGGTAAGCATCAGGTCAGGAGAAGGTCAAGACATTCTACCCGTTGTTTGTGCCCATATTGCTAATCAACGAATCAAGCACCACCCCCACCCTTCAACCCAACAATGGATCCCGATACGCAACGCGTTCCTTGTCACTTGGATGCAGTTAATCCAAAAACCTGTCTACCACTATTCAAAACATTCAAGCTCAGCAAAATCAGCCACCACCAGCAGCACCACCAGCACCAGTGGACAAGCATAAGGAATTCATGAGTCACCGTTCTCCCACATACTCCCACTCCACCGATCTATTGGATGCTGAGGCTTGGTTAAAGACTGTCACCAAGAAGTTGGAGATGACACAATGCACTGACTGAGAGATGGTCTTGTATATAGTAGGCTGTTTGGAAGGATTAACAGCTGAATGATGGAATGCGTACACTGTCGCACATGCTGCACCGAACACCATCACCTGGCAGGAGTTCAAGGATCATTTTCATGTACACCACATTCCCTCTGGTACATCAAGCTTAAGCAAAGGGAGTTCCTCGCTCTAAAGTAAGGCAATATGTCGGTCAACGAGTATCTGGATAAGTTTACTCAGTTGTCTCGCCATGAATCAGATGAAGTTAATACTGACCCAAAGAGGCAAGAATGCTTCCTAGATAGTCTGATAGGGCCACTCAACTATCAACTACAGAGTCACAGCTTCTCGGACTTCGCAACATTACTAAACCAAACATAGGTCTAGAGAATAAACATGCAGAACTTGGTGAATAGAAGCGCAAGTTCCAGACACATGGGCAATCTAGCAAAACACGTCCCCTGCTTCAACTCGTCACAAGGGTTCTCAGTTTAGTTCTGGTGGATCAAGTGAAAATTATTTGCGAAATTCTCAATTGCAGTGTTCAACTCAGCAGTTCCAACATTTCAGCTAAGAAACACCACATGTTCCAAATCATCATCGAGATCGCTTAGGTGCCTAATGAGAAACGACTCTCAAGTTCACTCTAATGGTTGTTTCAATTGTGGAGAATTGGAATGATATACCAGCATCTGCCCAAATCGTAACATCTAGACTCCCCAGAAAGATAATGGTCAGAGGTTCAGACAACCAACATCTCAGATACACCATGGAAATGCTAATTCTTGGATCAACAAGAGTCAACGGAATTACGTGCGTGGCAGAGTGAACCACGTGACAACTGAACAAGCTCAAGACGCTCCTGGTATTGTGCTGGATACGTTTCCTGTCAACTCTGTGCCCGCAATAGTTTTATTTGATTCTGGAGCATCGCATTCTTTCAGTACTGAACAATTTGTGGCAAAGCATGATATACCTATGAGTTCTGTGAAGACACATTTGTTGGTTAGATCCCCGAACGGTGAAATAAAATCCACCCATGTATGCCCGTGAGTCAATCTTAAAATCAGGGGAATGGATTTTCAAGCTGATCTAGTAGTTCTTACATCAAGTGGAATAGATGTTATTCTTGGAATGGATTGGTTAGGCGAATGTGACGAAAAAAAATTATGTGTGCCAAGAAGTCAGTGCTCTTAACCAGCCCACAAGGAGATAGGATTGAAGTTGCCACGACTGCCCCGTCCAAGAAGGAAGGAAAAGTGAATTAAGATAAAGGAAAGCAAAAGAAGAAGCTATGATTGCCAGAAGAACTCAGCATGCAAGATGGACTTATAGAAGAGTACCCTTAGTTTCTTTTCCAATCTCTCCAAATCTCGGGACGAGATTCTTTTTAAGGGGGTAGATTTGTGACACCCTAAAATTCCATCACCAAATTAATATAAGCAACAAGGTGTTTTAGTTTTAATTTTCTAGGGATTAAATAAATTATCAAATAAATTATGCTCTAAAATATTTAATATCACTTTTGAATAATTTTAGAGGCAACAAGTGCTTGTGCATCATGTTTTGTTTGCATGGTGTTTATGTGTGAGGATGTGAAGTTTTAAAAGACTTTAAAATAATTTGAAAACTTGCAAAAGGTTTGAAGTGTTTAAACTTTGAAAAGAGTTTAAAGTTTGAACGTTTGAAAAGGTTTAAAACAAAAGTTTAAAAAAACAAACAAAACCCTCAACCTTTCCCTCTCTCCTTTCCCCGTTTCCAGCCCAGCCCAGCTCGCCCTCCGTTTTTTTTTCCAGCCCAAAGACAAGACACCGGGCCGCCGCCTACTTCGCTCGGCTTTGTTTCCATCCCCCCGCAGCCCAACCTCTCTCCGTCCGCCCATCTTGCGCCACCGGCCCATCTTCTTTTCCCCTCTCTCTCCCACCGCCACACGGGCCCCACCTACCGCTCCACCCCCAACCTCCGGTGCCCTCCCCCGCCGCCCCGCACAACGCGCGCCGCCGCCGGATATCCCCGCCTCCTTCGCCCTCCCGCCTTCAATGCTCCTCTTTATGGCGCGGTGGAACACCGGCCGCCCCTCTCCTCCTTTACTTCTCCTTCGGTTACTCCTCGCCATCAATCGCCCTCCCCCTCTTGAAGGCAATGAGCCGCCGGCGCCCCTTCGGCCATTGATGGCCTATACCCCGGCCATTGATTCCTCTCCCCTCCTCCTTTGCCTTTAAAAACCGAGTTAGACCCTCTGCCTCGCCCTTTTGCGCACCCGTGCAAGCCCGCACCCCTCCACCTTCGCGCGCACGCCGCCGCCGGGCCATTGCCGGCGCTTGGAACATCTCGTCGCTGGTGCTCACCTTTCGGGGCTCCCACTGTTCTCCCTCATCATGTGCGTCGACGTCCCGAAGATCTCGTGTCCCGGAATCCTTCTTCTTCCCGCCAACCGAGCCGCACGAGTACGCCGCCGCCGCCGCCGCCAAGGTGAACAGCTCGGCCGCCGCCATCTTCCGCCGCAATCCATCTTGCCCTCACTCTCCTCTTTTCCCTGTTGCCCTCACAGGATCACCGGAACAGCACCCCGGCGGCCGGAAGCACCAAACCGAGGCCGCAACCCCCTCCCAGGCGAGCGCCCGTGAACCCATCCGCCCCTCTTCGCTGCACGTCGTTTACACCGCGCCACCGCCGTCAACAACCCCCTGGTGAGCTTCGCGCCGTTCTTCTCTTCCTCCCGGTCTAAACCGCGTCGAAAATGGTGCACGGGAGCCCCATTTGGCCCTCCTCCCGGCGAGCCGCCGCCGCGGGCCGGCCGTCTCCCCGCCGCCCGTCGCTTGCACGCGACCGGGGTCGTCCGATCGGCGCGGACGGCCCGGATCAAAAGGGGGGCGTACCCCTTAGATCGGTCCACCGTGGACCGGTGGACCAGGTCCACATGCGCCGGTCCACCGCGCGCGCGTCATGCTTGCGTCGCCCCCGCATCGCCCCGGCCAATCACGGCTTGCCACGTGGCACACCCTCGGCCTTTCCACCGGCTGTCTTGGCGTTTTGCAAAAAGGACCTCCGGTTTACTCGGAATTCACAACCATGCCCTTCCACCTATAGAAATCCTTTCGGTTAGGTCCTATTTTCAACGTTTAAGCCCCTTGTCCTTCTTAGTTCTTCCCATCGAGAGGTCCATTCTTGATCTTTTACACTATAAACCTTTGGTTTATATGCATAATTATGTTTTAGCCCCTGGATTCTTGCAGATAAGCCCCTGGAAGCCCTGTTTCTTCGCAGAAAAGCCCCTGAAACTTGTTTTAGCCATATCTTTTCCGGCCTAGCTCCGTTTGAAGCGTTCTTGGTGTCCACGCGACCGTCTTTTCAAGTCCGCCAGTTTTAGAACCTTGTTTTGGCCGTATCTTGTGCGTTTTAGCTCCGTTTCCACCGTTTCAAGTTGCGTTAGGCTCATATCAACTAAAACTACGTGATAGGACTAATGTTGTACATGTTCTTTGTTTTATAATTTATTTAAATGTTAAATATGATTAAATCTTATTATGCATGCTTTTCTAATTAAAATCTAGTTAGAGTTCAACACGTGTTTTCATAAGAAAGTTAATATGCTTAAAACTAGTTAAATATTTCTTATAATTAAAAGCTAATTAGATGTGTACCTCGGTTTTTATAATCAAACTTAATTTGAGTAATGTTTATGCAATTTACTTCCTAAATAAAAGCAATATAGGTTTATCTCGAGTTTTCTTAATTAAATTGTTAATTTGATTAATATGAATATAAATGTGTTTTTAAATTGTAATTTGGTTAGAATAACTCGAAATATAAAGATAAGCGCCTAGATGCTTTTACATGCTTCTTTTGAATTAAAATGTTTAATTTGTATAAGTTAAACTTGAATATTTATAAATAAAATTGAACTAGGTTCACATCGTCTTTTAAATACAAATATAACTTGCTTAAGTATAAATACGTATTTCTTTGAAATAACCTATGCACACAATTTTGTTTAATTAAAATATACCAAGCACATAGCTAGCTCGTGTTTGTGGTTATCCAAAGCTTTCGATAGTTCCGAGTGTTCCTTGTGTTCGCTTTCCTAGAGCCAAACCTTGTTTTCCCTTTAAGCTTTTCATGCTTGGTGTATTGTTTTGTTTATTGAATGTATTCTTGTGTGCTCGTAGACATCGTGCCAGTTTCAAGTGAGCAACCAGTTGAAGCGGATCAGGAGCAAGTGTTTGAAGAAGAAGAACCCCAGTGTTTAAGCAAGGAAGGCAAGTGGAATTCTCCCTCTATATATTCTTCTTTGTCCGAAACAATTGCATGATAACTAAGTTTACTTTTAAATGTTGTATTGCATAAACTTGATGGGAAATCACCTTTTTAAGGACATGACTAGATTTTATCCCTATTACCTTGGACAACCCTTTTTAAATAAATGTTTTGGGTAGAAATGCTTAGTTGCTATAACTTGGTGTTGACGGTTAATAATTGTATCAAAGTTCGTTCGTGACTCGCAAGCGTACAAGTCTCCCGTCGTAGTCAAGGGACCCTTCTTCCCTCGAGTGGTGAAACCAAGGTATCGAATCCGTGGAACAAATGTGTGACGCAAAACTTAATCTAATAAAGCCAAGTAACTTCAATCTTCGATAAAAGAAACCCTAATGCATCTAAGTAAAAGACACAAAACGAATCTAATCTACTAAAGACCGGAGAAAACAAAGTAAGATTGGGTAGATAAACCGATCTAGAGGGATCGGGGTAAGCCTTTTGTTGAAGTTCCAAGCAAGAGAAGAAGTAGCAAATCGAATCTTAATAGGAGCCTCTTTAAATCGTGGTTTCCCGTCCAAATCCGAAAACATCCGCCTTTCGAGACCCCCGTTCTGTCACAACGTATCCCTATTCATGCGGGGAGCTTAGGGCGAGTCAAAAGACAAGTCGAGATTCTTTCGGAAGATCCGGCGTGTACCTCTAGCCACCGCGGCTACAAGAACACCCTATGTAATCTATCTCGAGAATAGAATTGGAATAAGCAAAGCCGATCGAAAAACGAAATCTTCGAGGAAACACTTGATCGCTAGGAAAAGATTCAACTTGATAATTCAACTATAGCAATGATACATACACAAGATCACCACCGGGATCCTTCCTTGATCTTGCTTCTAGCTCCGGAACTCCGACGTGGTCTTCCGTGCAAGGTTCCCACGTCGGCTAGGGGAACCCTAGTCAACTAGCTCGACCCTCTCCTCTCCGAGATGGTGTCCCTCTCTTCTCTCGCTCCTCGGCGGCCGAAGACGAAATCTTCCCCCGCGAGGCTCTCGGTCGAGGGGACTATAAATAGCCCGATTGGCGGCTAGGGCAAAGGAGGGGGTGTTTGGGCCCTAAATGGGCTCCGGGCCGACCGGACCGGGCCGGCCGGCCGGGCCCATTTAGGCCCGGCCCCGAGGGCTCCTTTGCTCCACGTCGGTTCCCTTGCTTCTCGGATGCTTCCCCCCTTACGCATGTAGGTCCATGTCGTCGGATTCTCTCCGAATTGGACTCAACTCCTTGTCTTGCAAGATTCGAGCACTTTTCGGTCGGGTCCCTAGAGTCTGTTGTCTTCTCGGATCAAGTCCCCGGCTTCTTGGAGTTAAGTTTGCTTCATTGCATGACTCGTACGGGGCTTCAAGGTCTTGTCATGAGGTGCTTGATGAACTTATCCCGAAAGTCTTGCATTCAACACTAAAACCCTGCATAAACATTAAACTCCAAAACCGACATGCACACGTGAACTTGTTATACCACGGGGGTTAGTACCAATGGATAAGGTATAAAACTCATGCCAACACCGAAGGTAAACTCATGGCTAGGTTGACGGATTTTCACCGTCAACATCTCTCCCATGCTTAAACCTTGCTCGTCCTCGAGTAAGCCTTCGATGGATATCATCATTGCCAAACAATGTTTAAACTTTGCATTTGATCACACATGAGGAAACCTAATGCTCTCAAAATTTTAATTCATTAAAGTTCCATAATGTGCTAGCCTTCATCTCTACGGAGGGTAGATTCTTATTAAGCTTATCCCACAAGTATTAACATGCTCACAAAGTTTAAATAGATCTCAGAATTTTTGAAATAAAGAACGAGACAAAGAAAAGCTAAACCAAGTTCACAAATTTAAATCATCTTATGTATTGCTCATGAACTCTCATCTCACTTGTCTCTCAAGCCTATATATTCTACTCCTTTCCCTCTCATATATATGTGGTAGGCTTTATATGGAGCTTTGGGAAAGTTTAGTCCTAACAAGATTTTATAAATGAGGTGTTGTCAAAACAAGACAAGCTTCTCATGGTCTTACCGAGACTCGTCAAAAAGGTCATTGGAAAATAATGTAAAATCAAGGAGGGGAAAGAGAAAAATACACACACTTTTAGATGAGTGGACATGTGCAAATGGCAAAGAGTGATCCCGAGGCACAAAGGAAGTCCTCGTTATCGGATTGCACATGGTTGGAAAATGAGAATGGATCTTTTTAACTTGAAGCCTTGAATGCACTTTTAGAGAACCGGGGAGTTCACTTTACGCACGTATTTTTTTCTCTTTCTCATATTTCTCATTCTTTTCTTTCTTTCTTTCTTTCTTTCTTTCATTCATTATATATATTTTTTTTAACCTTGAAAGTCATGAGTATCGCTGGATTTTTTTCTTTCATCATCATTTTTTCTTTTTCTCTCTTTTTTTTAAAAATATTCCCCTTTTAACTCTAAAACTGCACCGTACCTACCTCCTCCCCCATGCTTAGACGTTGCTCGTCCTCGAGCAAAGAGGCGAAAAATAAGGTAGGTATCGGGGTATTTTTCCTTGGAGAGATACTTGAAATCTTCAATGTTGGCACCGTCTTGCGATCTTCCTTGAATTGATGATCCATTCTCAACGATAGGTTGTGGTCAAGGAGGTAATCACAAAAGATGATATTTGGTTTAAGGGTGGATATCCGGCGAAGTTTGTGAGATCTCCGATGCGGGGATACACAATGCACGGATAAAAGGCTAGCAAAAAGATAGATACGCAAAAACGGAATGACCAGCTTCTTAGTCTCGGGCCAGAGAAATCATGGCCTGCAATAACTCACTCAAAAATAAATCTTGTACACTAAGATTTATGCACTCAAATATATATAAGGCTTTGGATAGGTTTAGCAACACACAAGCGATATTTGTGACAAGGTTAGCAATATTTTTGAGCATAAAAGACATCTTTAATCTATTCATAACTTGAGAGCACATAAAACACTATGGGTCTTTATTTTAATCATAACCTCCGCTGAAAATTAAGATAGCATTTAAATAAATTCAGATTTGTATTTTTAAGAGGGCACTAGCTTAAACATGCATAAATCAATTACAAAGATGAACAAAGCTGCAATTATAATCATATATCATCATGACACGAATTTTTATAACTTTTCCAATGATATAATCAAGGTGGTGTCTTTATTAATGATGACATCAAGTTGAAATACATACTGAAAATAAACAAACTTGCTTGCTGAAAAATAAAAACAGAAAATACTACGCAAACACACATAAGCAAAAGCTGAAAATTACAGAGAACAAGAAAAGAAAAGAAAACTAAAGTTCCTAAATCTTCTAGTCCTCCGCCGGTGGTTGATGTTGATGATCTTGATAATAATACCCTTGCTCATAATACGATTGAACATTCCCTCCGATGAATTGATTTGGCTCCACGAGGTGAAGGCGTCCGAGCTCGAAGGCAATATTTGCATTTCCTTCACCAAGTTGAGCTGTGTTAGATTGGATGGCTGCGATGTTTTGAGCATTTCTTGCAGCATACCCTCCAATTATGGCCATGCTTTGTTGTGGTTGGGGATGATGAGCGTAGGACTCCGTGAAGTTAGCGTTGGGCACAACATAATTTTGTGGGGGTACCGGTGCACCACCCCCCCATGCTTGCTCTTGTGGCCCTCCGTAGTAACTTGGAGGAGGAGGGATCCCGCCGAATGGTTGCACATTGGGTTGTGCTCCACTCGCTTGTGCGGAGGATGTTCCCTCCTCTACGATTCTTCCTCTTTTGTTCTTCCTTGCAGGGACAAGGAGTTCCTCTTCCAACCAATCTTCTCTTCCTTCGTTGAAAAGCCTAAGCCTCTCATTGGGAAGGGGTAGGTTCACTATGGCCAACCGATAACCTCCTCTCTCATCTCCACTAATGTATTTGCCTTGCCGCAAATACTCAATGCCGAGAGAGGTACCACGCAAAAGGTGAGCGGGGTTTCTTGCGATCCCCGGCCGCAAGGAGAAGGCCAACATGGAGAGGTAACACCCCGAACCAACATTACCCGCCCCCGATGTTGCTTCACAACACCAACGGTTGATCATAAGGTAAGAGGGGTCTATTGGCTGCCTGGCAATTAAAGCCGAGTATAGCCAATTCAACTCCGTGTCGGTCACCTTTGTCTCCTTCATCCTCCCCAATACCCTCTTGCACATCCAAGAGTGAAATATCCGGATAATGGGGTTGCGGATGCAATTGCGTTGTTGATGGGCTTCTCCGGAGATCATATTCCAAAATCCCGCCAACATGCCGGGTGGCACATCAACTTTCTCCGGAGCTCCCTTGTGGAATCCAAGCAGCTCCCTAACGTGCTCGTAGGGAACCACTTGTTGGACTCCCTCCAAACGGAATGACAAGCTTTGCACCCCATCATCATCAACGATGGGTGCAATAGTCATCAAAATTTCCAAGGCGAACCCCAAATGGGTGTCCACCGATACTCCGTTGGAGAACTGCACCCATCCAAGGTGCCCCAACATATAGTATATGTCGGTGCCAAAACCCAAGGTGTAGAGTGCTTGGTCGTCGAACTCGACGTTGGGCACAAGCCTCTTCTCAAGATTAGAGAGCCTCTCCTCCTCCGCCGCCGACAAGATGATGAAGCCGTACGAAGAGTATGTCGGGGTGTAAGGAGGTGGCGCGGTTGAGCGAGTCGATCGTCGTGGTGGCGCGGGCTGCTCCTCCGTGTGCCCACGAGGTTCGGTGAACCTCATGGAAGTGCTTCTCGCAGCCCTCATACCACCAAGGAGGAGAGCATCGTTCCTCCTCGGTGGTGCCGTATCCGTCTCCATGCTCCGGGGAGACTCGGAAACCGAGTGCCTCCTCGAAGACGTGGTCGATGACGGCTTGGATGACGACGAACTCTTCTTCTTGGAGAAGAGACTTGTGGTCTTCTTCCACATGGTTGCTGCACTCTTTTCTTCAACTAAAACTCCGGGTTGCAACCGGTAACTAGGCACTTAAACTCTTTGCTTCGGATGTGGACTTTGAGTGGATTAAGGATGTGGATTTTTTCTTGAGCTATCAAGCTTGGGAAGGTTGGCTATGTCTACGGAGGTTTTGAGCACACAAACTTGAACACACGAACAAAGGAAGGAGAGGGAAGCTTGCCTGCAGAAAACGGGAGCCGGGGGGCTCCTTAAGTAGGTGAGGCCGGCCGGCCCGGCCGGCCGGCCCGGGGGGCCTCCCCGGCTCCTCCCCGCCTCGTCTTTCTTCCGGCACGATCATTTCGCCTCCGCAACTTTCCCCGCCCGCGTGCTCCACGAGTTGCACCACCCAAACGCTCTCGTCCACTCCTTTTCTTGCATTATTGGTCCTTCCACTTGATGCTTCATGCTTTGGGTCATGTCCATGCTCCCTAGCTCCACTTGCTTCACATGCCACCATGAAATTCCTGCAAAGTTGATGCTTGCTGCTCACCATGCTTGTCCTTTGCATGTGGGATTGGTGAAAGTTGATAAAAGGGAATCCAATGGTGCATGCATGATTAATTCAAACTAGATTGCCTCCATTTAGGTGTGTTTAAGGTTAAGCACTCCTCTAATTCGAAATTTAAAATATTTTTCAGAGCCATGCAAGAGCTCAAACATAATTTTAGAGAAATTTTTAAACCATTAAAAACAAATGTAAGTCGAAAATATTTTTCGACTACGTCGATTTCGGTCTCACCGGTATAGTTTGCCTTCATCGGTTGAGAGCAGACATTTTCCGGCTTGATCATGGGGGCATAGGTTTAGGTTCTAATTTTGGCTAAATAAGAAAGATTTTGAATAAAACAAAATTAGAATAGGCTTAGAAAAATTCTAATCCTAGAGAAACCAAGGATAAAGATTTTTAAAACCAACCAAAAGCTTTGATTTCTAGGTTCACGCGAGTCCTACCACGTGCTGAATTTTATTAACACTTAAATATAAATCGTGGCTCTACTCGTGTGGTTTTAGCATGAGAAAATAAGTCAACCTCAGCACCATAATGAGGGTCAAAGGTTGAGTTAGGTTCTGAAATTATTTAGTTGAGGTTTCTCGAAAAGAAAAGAACAAACAAACACATAGGAGGGTTCATGCAAAGGGTTTATGATAAAGCAAACATTCAATCAAGAATTATGTCTCTAATATTGTTCAACCACTTTTAAGTCTAATGTCTTTGCGTAATAAAACTTGAAAACTAAATTATTAAAAATACTCGAAAAACCTGGAATCGGGTTGTCCTCCCGGTAGCTTATTCTTGACTCGACGAAACGGGTTGCCTCCCGCCTAGCGCTTCGTTTATAGTCTATAGCTAGACTTCTTCACTTGATTACTCCGGATCAACGCTCTTTGCGGGTGTTGCAATCTTGGGTACCCACTTCCGCACCATCTTGGGCGCGGGCTTGTCTTCCGGCTTAGTTGGCTTAGTCATTTTTTTGGTCTTCACAGGCGGCTTCTCTTCCTTTGTCTTGACGGATGCAACACCTTCTTTGATTTTCGTTACGTTCATTTTTTTCGGCTCCTTCTTCTTTTTCAGCCCCTCCATTTGTTTTGGTTCTCCCTTCACTCCAATCATGTTGCATGCCTCAATCCTTGGACGGAACTTGAAGGAACTCCTTTCTCCGTTGATATCGAACATGATCTCCCCCCTTGCCAACATCAATAGTAGCTCCCACGGTCTTGAGGAACGGCCTCCCTAGGATGAGCGGCGGCTTCTCCCTCGCTCCCATCTCGAGCACAACGAAGTCGACGGGGACGAAGTGGTGTCCAATCTTCACGGGTACATCTTCGGCAATGCCTAAGGGATAGCGAATGGAGTTGTCTCCCAACTCCAAACATATTCCCGTAGGCTCCATTGGTAGGCGTAGCTTCTCGAACACATCCCTCGGCATGACGCTTACACTAGCTCCAAGGTCGCATAACGCCTTCTCGAAGTTGAAAGAACCAATCGAACATGGAATTGTAGGGCACCCGGGTCTTTTTGCTTCCCTAGCCCATTGGCAATAGCCGCACTACACTCCTCGGACATCTTGACATGATCTACCCCGAGTGTTGCTATCTCATATTTATTTGCAAGAATGTCTTTAAAGTAACGAGAATATGTAGGTACTTGTAGGGCATCTAGTAATGGCATGTTGATGCTAAGTCTACGCACAACTTCCACAAACTTCTCAAAGTGGTTGTCAAGTTTACCTCGGAAGTAGCGTGGCTTGAGTTGCGGTATCCTCGTGTCTTCCTCCGGCATCTCGAATTCGGGTTCATCGGTGACGATCCCCGTAACCTTCTCTTTAGCAACTCCTTCCACATCGGTGGATGGCTTAAGCTTCCTTGCTCCCGCGGAACGTTCCGGATCTTCGGTCTCCTTCCCCGAACGTGTTTGAATGGCCTTCGCCGATTCGGGACATTTGGGTTGTCCCGGAAGCTTCCCTTCATCATTAGTGAGGCGCCCCCGCAAGTTGTCCAACTTGCGTCTCGAGCATCTTCATCATGTTGAGCACTTGATGATTGGAACTTCCGACCTCCGTCACTTTGCTATCGATGTTCTCCAACACCTTGTCTATGGTCTTGAACTTGGTGACGGTGTCCTTGTTGATCTTAGCTTGCTCATCCATGAACTCCTTCAATTGTATACGAAGCGGAACCGCGTTAGGAATAGATGAGCTTGCATTAAATTGAGGCCTACCTTGCCCGTAGCGGAAGTTCGGCAATTCTCCCTTCCTCATGTAGTCGAGCACTTTGGCTTACTCCGGCCAATCTTTGCGGACATGGCCATACTCTCCACATTCTTCGCATGTGGACCTTGCTTCGGCGACCTTCAAGTCTTGAGCCTCTTTCTTTTCCATCTCCATCTTCTCCAACCTCCTCATGAGCGAGTCGATCTTGCCTTCAAGTATGTTCTCCTTCTCCACTTGCAAGACTCCTTTGATGTTTCCCGTGGGTTGAACCGGATGTAGGCGCCCGGACGACGCCCACGTGTCATTATCCGCGACCTTCTTGAATAGAGTGAAAGCTTCCGTCGGTGTAAGCTCGATGATAGATCCTCCCGCCGATGCATTGATGATCGTCCTTGACGCCATGGTGAGTCCTTGATAGAACTTTTGCACGAGGTCTTCTTTCGGGAACTTGTGATGTGGAACCGCCCGGGTGTACTCGTTGAAGCGCTCGAATGCCTCCGAGATAGTTTCGTAGGATATTGAACAAAGGTGGCAATCTTATTACGCAAACTTTGAGTTTTACCCGGTGAGTAGTATTCCTTCATGAAAGCCTTCATCAACGTGTTCCAATTTTGCACCGTCTCCGCCGGTTGAGAGTGGAACCATTGCAAAGCCTTCCCGAGTAGTGAGAACGGAAAAAGCCTTGCCCTCATTTGGTCTTGAGTCACCCCATCCATGTTAAAAGTCTGACATAGTTGAATGAATGCTTGGAGGTGAAGGTTCAGATCCTCTTTACCGGTGAAGGGTGAATGTTGCACCATGCGGATTGTTGAGGTCTTGATCTCGAACGGTCTTCCGATCTCCTCAAGGTTCAAGATTGGTAGGTCGATGATGTCCGGGGTGCATAGCTCCCCAATCTTGCGTTCTTGCGGTGGTTGGTCACCCATCGGTGGAAGTCGATTCTCCCAAGGACTTTGAGGTGGTGAATTCTTCGGAGATTTCGCGATCCTTTGTCTTCCGACTCCGAATCTACAAAATCTAGCTTTTTAGCTTGATGTGCTTCGCGTCTCCTTAGCCCTCGTAAAGTTTTTCTCGGATCATCCACAAAATTATTGGGTTTGTTGGAGAGGTAGCCGTCCATCTCCTGTTAGGGTTAGCAATAAACAAAGTATGCAAAAAAACTAGAAAGTAAAAACAAATCTATAAAAACTAGAGTTAGACAAACTAGATTAGATGTATTTTGAGGATGATCAAAATTTAGTAGATGCAAAAAAGAAAAACAAAAAGAAAACTGAAAATTACAAAAAGGCAATAAAAAATCAAATCTTGATCACTTGTTCCCCGGCAACGGCGCCAGAAAAAGGGGCTTGTTGACGGTTAATAATTGTATCAAAGTTCGTTCGTGACTCGCAAGCGTACAAGTCTCCCGTCGTAGTCAAGGGACCCTTCTTCCCTCGAGTGGTGAACCCAAGGTATCGAATCCGTGGAACAAATGTGTGACGCAAAACTTAATCTAATAAAGCCAAGTAACTTCAATCTTCGATAAAAGAAACCCTAATGCATCTAAGTAAAAGACACAAAACAAATCTAATCTACTAAAGACCGGAGAAAACAAAGTAAGATTGGGTAGATAAACCGATCTAGAGGGATCGGGGTAAGCCTTTTGTTGAAGTTCCAAGCAAGAGAAGAAGTAGCAAATCGAATCTTAATAGGAGCCTCTTTAAATCGTGGTTTCCCGTCCAAATCCGAAAACATCCGCCTTTCGAGACCCCCGTTCTGTCACAACGTATCCCTATTCATGCGGGGAGCTTAGGGCGAGTCAAAAGACAAGTCGAGATTCTTTCGGAAGATCCGGCGTGTACCTCTAGCCACCGCGGCTACAAGAACACCCTATGTAATCTATCTCGAGAATAGAATTGGAATAAGCAAAGCCGATCGAAAAACGAAATCTTCGAGGAAACACTTGATCGCTAGGAAAAGATTCAACTTGATAATTCAACTATAGCAATGATACATACACAAGATCACCACCGGGATACTTCCTTGATCTTGCTTCTAGCTCCGGGAACTCCGACGTGGTCTTCCGTGCAAGGTTCCCACGTCGGCTAGGGGAACCCTAGTCAACTAGCTCGACCCTCTCCTCTCCGAGATGGTGTCCCTCTCTTCTCTGCTCCTCGGCGGCCGAAGACGAAATCTTCCCTGCGAGGCTCTCGGTCAGGGGACTATAAATAGCCCGATTGGCGGCTAGGGCAAAGGAGGGGGTGTTTGGGCCCTAAATGGGCCTGGGCCGACCGGACTGGGCCGGCCGGCCTGGGCCCATTTAGGCCTAGCCCGAGGGCTCCTTTGCTCCACGTCGGTTCCCTTGCTTCCTGGATGCTTCCCCCTTCTGCATGTAGGTCCATGTCGTCGGTTTCTCTCCGAATTGGACTCAAGTCCTTGTCTTGCAAGATTCAGCACTTTTCTGGTCAGGTCCCTGGAGTCTGTTGTCTTCTCGGATCAAGTCCCCGGCTTCTTGGAGTTAAGTTTGCTTCATTGCATGACTCGTACGGGGCTTCAAGGTCTTGTCATGAGGTGCTTGATGAACTTATCCCGAAAGTCTTGCATTCAACACTAAAACCCTGCATAAACATTAAACTCCAAAACCGACATGCACACGTGAACTTGTTATACCACGGGGGTTAGTACCAATGGATAAGGTATAAAACTCATACCAACACCGAAGGTAAACTCATGGCTAGGTTGACGGATTTTCACCGTCAACACTTGGTATGGTTAAAATGAATCTTATGCAATATGATGAATGTTGATCATGATAACTTGGATGATATACATGTATGTGTGTGCTTGGTTAATAACAAGCTCATATGGTTTAATCGGAACATGGAGAAGCACCCAGGATAACAGTACAACCACAGTCCACATGGCTCTGGCTTAGCCGATTAATTAGGAGAGTGGGTTAGCTGATAGCTCTTTTCCGAGAGGGGCACAGGGGGCCGGAGTTGAAGGGGTATAGCCCGGTTCTTTTGGGGTAGCAGCCTTGGCTAAGGTGCCGACCATTAGGGAGGGTCATGGTCCGCTCCGCCGCTCATGTAATCGTCGCGGGCCGTTGGTTTCTCTTCTTTCCTTTGTAAAGGCTTCGTAGTGGACCCCTAGCCACTCACCTTGGAAGTGTTTAAGGGTCTGATCAACCCGGGCAACATGGGGAACACGAACTGTGGGTAAAGTGTACAACCTCTGCAGAGTGTAAAACTGATTGATCAGCCGTGCTCACGGTCAAGAGCGGCCTGGACCCTCACATGATTAATAAACTTGAAGGTGGAATTAAATCGTGGTTTCTTGTGGGTTTTGAGAGAAGATGCTTTCCTAAATGCTTAAGTGGGTTGGTATACACTTACACCTAGTAATTAGGTGCTTGCTAATAAAATTTGACTAACATTAAAATGCTAACCGCAGCAAACTCTTAGCCTATCCTTGATGGCCTTGCATCTTTCCCCCACTTGCTGAGCTCCAACCATAAGTGTGCTCACCCTTGCTTACCCGCTGTTCAGAAGAGAACACTGGAGAAGAGTACTTCAGCGACTACGAGGAGTTCTGAGGCTTGCGTGCCCCCAGTCAGATGCCTGTGGAAGATGAAGATGGAGTTACGTCTTCATAGTTATCGTTTGATCGTTGTAAAGACCTTCGAGTCTAACGTCTGAGTGTAATAAAGAGATAATGTAATGGTTTAACTCTTGTACGTTTTTATTGCTGTTTATTGATATTTCACTCATGACGTCCATCATATGTGTGTAAACTTGATCCTGGCGCACATATGAGATGCATTTGGTTTTCTTCGGAAAATCAGGTGTGACATCAAAGCTATCTTTCCTTTCTCTACGTTGTCTCTCGGAAAATGGTACCTCACTTCTATGTGCTTGGTTTTGGAATGGAGCACTGGGTTCTTTGCAACGCTTATGGCACTGGTGCTATCACATTGAAGTGGGACATGGGTATACTCCTCACCAAAGTCACTCATGGTATATGAAATCCAAAGGAGCTGAGAGCAACAACTAGGAGCGGCAACATACTCGGCCTCGGTAGTGGATTGAGCAACACTCGATTGTTTGCGGGAAGACCAAGACACCAAAGAGGAACCCAAAAACTGGCAAGTCCCAGAAGTGGACTTCCTATCCAACCGACACCTGGCAAAATCCGCGTCTGAAAAACCATGAAGCGCCAAAGAATAGGACGCGGAGTACCAAAGGCCGAAGTCGGGAGTGTGACGCAAGTACCTGAAAATTCGCTTCACCGCTTGCCGATGCGAAGTCCTCGGAGGCGCTTGAAAACGAGCGCACAAACACACCGAGAACTGTATGTCCGGCCTCGTCGCCGTCAAGTAGAGGAGTGACCCGATCATGCTCCGGTACTCCTTCTGGTCCACGTGTTCACCTTCCTCGTCCGCATCAAGAGCTGTAGTCGTACTCATCGGCGTCGTCATAGCCTTGGAGTCATCCATCTTGAACTTTCGCACAATGTCCTTGGTGTCCTTCCTTTGATTGTTTGATTTGTAGCCCGAGGAAGAACTGCAACTCGCCCATCATGCTCATCTCAAATTCCCTGCTCATATCATCTGCAAACCTTGCAACAAGAGAGTTAGACGAGCCACCAAAGACAATATCATCCACGTACACCTGCAAAATCAGGATATTTCTGCCCTGCCTCAGCAAAAACAAGGTCTGATCGACCTTCCCCATCTCAAAACCTCTCTCAACCAAGAACCCCCTCAACCTGCCATACCAAGCTCTAAGCGCCTGCTTCAACCCATACAACGCCTTCCTCAACTTGTACACCCGGTGGGGGTACTTTTCACTCTCAAACCCCGGAGGTTGCCTCACATACACTTCTTCCTCCAACACACCATTCAGAAAAGCACTCTTCACATCCATTTGGTGCAACTTGAACCCTTTAGCCACGGAAAAGGCTAGAAGGATCCTAATCGCCTCCAAACGGGCTACGGGAGCAAAGGTCTCCTCGTAGTCAATCCCCTCCTTCTGACAGAACCCTTGAGCAACAAGCCTCGACTTGTTCCTCACAACCTCACCTTTCTCACCCTCTTTGTTCTTCCACACCCACTTTGTACCAATCGGCTTGCACCCTGGGGGAGGTCAACCAACTCCCAAACCTGATTCCTCTCAAAGTTCTCCAACTCCTCATGCATCGAATTAACCCAATAGCGCGTGTCCAATGTCTTTGGGCTCAAAAGTAGCAACAAACACAGCATGAGCAAAATGAGAATTGTTTCGAACCCTCGATCGTGTAGTGTGTTCATTCATGTCGCCGATGATCCTCGAAGCTGGGTGATCCACTTGTACTCGCCGGGGAGGTTCTCGCCTTGATGCTACCTCCCCCTCAACATCAGCTTCTCCTCGTTCTTGATTTGTCGTCGTAGGTGTAGTAGAGGGTCCATCCATCACCGTAGTCGAAGTAGTGGGTACATGTTCAGCCGGGGGCACCACACCGCCATCTTCATCCTCTCCATGTTCATGCTCCTCCTCCTGAAAGATCTCCTCACCAAGCTCATCATCACCTGCACACTCAAAGACAAGCTGACTACGTGGCTCTGTCTCGTCGAAGGTTACCTCGCAAGTCTCCACGATTTGGTTAGTTTCAAGATTGAGCACACGATATGCTCTAGAATGAGATGCATAACCAAAGAAAATACCATCGGCAGACCTAGTCTCAAACTTATCCAACTTCCTGCCTTTCTTCAGAGTGAAACACTTGCTACCAAAGACATGGAAGTGACTCACCTTGGGTGTGCGACCATGCATCAACTCATAGCATGTTTTCTTCTTGTGCACTCTGAGGTAGATCCTATTTGACACATAGCACGCGGTATTCACCGCCTCAGCCCAATACCTCCTCGGAGTCCTATGCTCATCAAGCATCATCCGAGCCATCTCACACAAGGTCCTATTCTTCCTTTCCACAACACCATTTTGGGGAGGCGTATACGGACTCGAAAACTGGTGCTCAAGACCCAAGTCATGGCAAAAGGTTTCAAAACGAGAGTTTCTGAATTCCGAGCCATTATCACTGCGGATAGCTCGTATGGCATCTCCGTGCCTCTCGTTCCTCAACCTCAAGACTAGATCTCGAACAAAACCAAACGTCTCCCCCTTATCCTCGAGAAAGAACACCCACGCATACCGAGAATAGTCGTCCACCACAACAAGGACATACCACTTCCCACCCGCAAATCGCACACGAGCTGGGCCAACAAGATCCATATGGAGCAGCTCGCATGGACGCTCAGTCATCACATCGGTGAGAGGCGGGTGAGAAGAGGCTACCATCTTGGCATGCCTACACGGCGCACAAACCAACTCTTTCTCAAGCCTCAACCGTGGCAATCCTCGGACCAAATTGAGTTTACTCAAGCGAGACAAAAGGTCAAAGCTCAAGTGACCCAACTTCCTATGCCACTTCCACAACTCACTCGAAGAACCGGCCAAGAAACAACGCTCAACACCCGAAGACCGAGAAAAATCAGCACGAAACACCTGACCCTCGGGAACGACCATACAGACAAGGTCCCCTCGAGAGTCCAAAATCCGAGAACCACCTGGCCGAAACAACACCTCAAAGCCCTCATCCAACAACTGGGACATAGAAAGCAAATTGTACCCCAGTGATTGAACAAGAGTAACACGCCTCAGAGTGATCTTGTCACTCACTTTAATCTCACCTTCTGAAAGCACACGCCCATGCCCATTGTCCCCAAAAGTGATGTACCTCTTCGTCACCACCGGGACGAGACTTGAGAACCACCCCCTGTCTCTAGTCATATGCCTCGAGCAACCGGAGTCAATCAACCAAATGTTCTTCAAGTCTCCCACCTGAAATTCAAAATGAGCACGTGAGCGAACAAACGACTCAAAGACTCGGGGTTAGTACCAAAAGAGTAAAACCAGTGCCGAGCCATTTGCTCGAAAGTGGGGTTATCACCAACCAAAGCATCTCTCCTACCAAAGCTACCTCCACGAACACCACCACAGTAACCACCCTGAGGGAACCACCCCTCTCTGCCTGGAGGAGGACCAAAACCATGAAAGAGAACCCGTGGACCGTCCCTCCTCTCCTTCTCAAAGCTACAACTCCTCCCATCCCCGTGGTGAACTCGAGGGGGAGAACGCCTAGCAACCTGACCACCTGCAAACTCTCCAGCCCAACCACCAGAACCACGACCTCCAGAAACAACCCTCGCACCTGTACGAGCACGAAACCCAAACTGCTGCCTGTCCAGGCCTGCACCGGTCTGACCGGTGCTCCACACCGGTCTGA
Organism: Cenchrus americanus; assembly: GCA_947561735.1. Lineage (NCBI taxonomy): Eukaryota > Viridiplantae > Streptophyta > Magnoliopsida > Poales > Poaceae > Cenchrus > Cenchrus americanus. Next base: position 249,687,124 of record OX387239.1, on the reverse strand, counting down.
CCGGTGTGACCTGGACAGCAGCACCTCCAACAGCCTTCCGCTCTCCCCAAGCCCGAACTGTCCTCACACTCGCCTTGGCCCTGGGCATCTGCACACGAGGCTCAAGTACACCATCGGAAAGGTGGTACTTGTCCTTGTTAGCCCACTCCTTTGCCATTCTCTCCTCTCGCTTCCTCTTGAAGCAAAACTCATCCTTATGGCCATCTCTCCCACAATAGCCACAATGGAACCTCACAAGCTTAGGCTTAGGCTTGGGATGTGGCTGCTCACTAGGTTTCTCTCCACTCAACTCCTCCACCGGTTTCCCCTCATTAGCCTTCTCACTTTCTTTCCCAAAGAACACTTTCCCCGAAGTGCTCACAAACTTGATAGGCTTTTGTACATCATTTGTGGGTGTAGGAAACACGGATGGAGCTGGGGTTGTGTCTAGTCGGTTCCTAAGATGGTTAGGTTTTGGGGGGGAATCATTTTTGTGGTGGGTTTTTGGTGGCTCTGGGATATTCTCTCCACTTCCCTCACCAACCTTGTTTGCCCCAAGTCCCTCACCATCCTGCCTCTTAAATGCCTCGATCATCATCCTCAATGGAGGCTCATGACCAGACAACCAACCCATCAACTTTCTCAGCTCATCATTCTCATCATGCAAACGATCAACATAATGTGCAAGTTCCAAATTTTTCAAAGCATGCATTTCACAGGTAGAGCATGATGTAGGCATGGGTTCCTTCAATTTAGCCTCAAGAGAACTAGTGTAAGCATGCATCTCATCAATCTTAGCATGCAAAACAGGGCAAGAAGTGCAAGCACCTAGCAAAGCAGGTCTAGACTTAAGCTCAGCCACTTCAACCCTAAGCACATCTAGTTCCTCACACTTGGAGGCATGCTTCTCCTTAAACAAAGCAAGATCAGCAAGATATATGGAGCAATCAGCACAATCAACCACATCCGAAACAACAGGGCTAGCCTTAAGGGAATCAATCTCAAGCTTGCTATCAAGCACCTGTGTCTCTAGCTCAGCCACTCTAGTCCTAGAATCCACGAGTGAATCCCTAAGCTCTTTTCTCATTTTCTTGGCCTCTCTAAGCATGTCATCACGGTTATCAAGCAAAGAGCCAAGCCTCTCATTCTCCTGGGGCAAGAAGGGAAGTTCATCACGCACCTCGTCGTCGGAATCGGAGTCTGAGTCGCTCTGTGTGCTCTTCTTGCTGCCGGAGCTCAGCGCCATGGTGCAGAAGCCGTCTCTCGCGAAGCAGCTCAGCCCGCTTAGGTTCTTGGACGACTTCTTGCTCTTGCGACGATCACCTTCATCCTCACTGCTACTCGAGCTCGAGGTGGAGTATGCGGAACTGGAGTCGACGTCGCTCGCTCCAACCATCGCTCGGGCCTTGCCTCGGCTCTCCTTCTTCCTCGATCGTCGCTCGTCCTTGTACTTGTTCTTGTGCTTGCTCTTGTGGTCGCACCTCGACCAGTACTTGCCATCCATCCTCGACTTGTGCTTGTAGCCGTCCTTGTTCTCGACCTTCTCCAGGTAGTTGGCGACGAAGTGTCCCGGCTTGCCGCACTGGAAGCATGTCCTCGTGTTCCTCCTCATGTTCACCCGGTTCTCGTGCAGCCTCTCGAACCTCCTCGTCAGCAGCGCCAGCTCGTCCTCTCCAAGCACATCGAACTCCTCATCTGGCATAGACATCAAAGAGGACAAAGAGAACATCCTGGTGGATGGGTTAGTGTTAGCCTTTCCTTTCAAACCACCAACGAGGGCAAGACTATGGGAATCAGTCGGACCCTCGAGCTTGGCAGTCATGCCCCTATCCACCTCAGCCGACTTGAGCTTCGAGAACAGCTCATTCACCGTCAGAGTGTCATACTTCTCTGACTCCACAATGGCCTCGAACTTTCCGCCCCAAATCGTACGATCCAAAGAGTGTAAGAGCTTGACCGCTCTATCATGATCATCGTACGGGAGCACGTCCACATTGGCCCTCATGTTGTTCACAACCACCATGAACCTCGAAACAAGGCATCGATGGACTCACCGGGGAGATGAGTGAAGTTCTCGTACTCTCTCCGATAGGTCGCATACATCCGTGCCTGAACCTGGGCATTCCCAACATGAGCCTCCTTCAGCACCGACCAAATTCTACAAGCCAAGTGCTCGGTGTGCACCCGATCGAACTCGGTCGACACAAAGCACGAAACAAGTAGTCGACCGCCTTATTGTTGGCGTCGAATCTGTCCCTCGATCCTGGAGCGAGGAAGTCCATCGGCTGGACATAGCCTGTGTCCACCGTGACATCCCAAAGGATCTGACCCTTTCCGCGGAGGAACGCACCCACACGCTTACTCCACATTTGGTAGTACTTGTCATCGAAATGTGGAGGACCCGAACCCCGTTCCTGGTACGCCATCCTTGGATCTTAGACTGGTTAGAGTCAATAAAGACCCGAACCGGCTCTGATACCACTTGAAGGACCGATACGGCGAACCAGAGAGGGGGGAGTGAATGGGAGCCGATAAAAATTCTTCTCGAAGGAGATGGAAACTCCAACGAGATGAACGCGGCTTCCAACACACTTCTCCAACTCACTACCCAAGTTGGTCAAGCCTACGTAGCCACTGGAGTGCCACTGGACCTAGGAACCAACACACAACCATCCGACCCGAGAACGCAGCGGAACACCAAACCTCGAGTCTACAAACCAACACCGGTCAGACCGGTGAGCACCACCGGTCAGACCGGTCTCTGTTGGTGAAACTGGGCAACTTTCACCAAGTGGCTCCACATCGGTCAGACAGGTGAGACACACCGGTTAGAACGGTCACAGCCTGAAAGCCCCCAAAGCACCAAACAGGTCAACCGACCACCAAACTGACCCGAACTCGAAACAGCAGCAACACAAGACAACAGCGAACACACCCAGACGTTCACCTGAGCAGAAACCCACCGAGGGTTTCACCGGTCAGACCGTCAAGAGCACCGGTCAGACCGGTGTAGCCTGGTCAGCTCGGGATGAACAGCACCCGCGGGTCAACTCCCCCAAATCCAAGCCTCGATCTCCCGAATCGCTCCACGGACTTGAACAAGACTTTGGGGATATTAGGAACACCTCATGAGGAGTCCATAGCCAAGTTTAATCCCACCAAAACTTGTCCAAAAAGGAGGAATCGAAGAAATCCCGCCAAGAGCACCACAAACCCTAGAACTCGGAAAACCCCAAAATCGAGCCCCTTTACTCACGTATTTGGGAGGGGAATCACAGCCCAAAGAATCACGAAGGGTTCCCACAAATTTCCCCCATCAAATCCCCAAGAGAAAGATCCCGAACACAACCCAAAGAAATCACCAAGAGAGGGCTCCGAAAATCACCACCAAGAACAACCGGGAACAACACATCCAAACCTTGAGGAACCACGTCGAATCATCTATACATGCAACAAAGGTTCATACAAGGTCTAGCTCGCCGCCCAATCATCCAACCCTCTCACAAGATCTCACCATGAAGCTCTCAAGCTAGTCCTATGGAAAAGCCTAAGGAAAATAGGAATGAAAATAGGAAAACAAATGAGCTAGGGTTCCAAGACTTGGCTGCCATCCTCTCACCTCTTGGGTTATATGGAGGCAACCGAAAGTCTAAAATACCCTTCTCTAACAACTAGGGATACAAGCCCCTCAAGGGCGGTTTTGGAAGTCTTCATGTCTTCACCATCGGACGGATGCCCGGCGACCGCACCCTGCGTAGCCTCGACGCAAGCCATGCGATCCCGACGCGTGTCCTCCGCTTCGAAGTCTCCGGACTGCGTCGTCGCACACCGGTCAGACCGGTGCTCCCCACCGGTCAGACCGGTCTGCACTGCTGTAGCACCGTCTTCGGTTCTTCGGTCTTGGCTTTGTGGATCAACCAAGGAACCTAGTGGTTTTCTAGTGAACCACCGGAAACCCCACGAACTTGGTGTAGCTTCCGCCAATCTCCACTCATGACTCGGCTCCCACGTAGTCCCGGCTCGACCTTGGTTTTGAGGCTCAACCAAGAAACCGTCCCTGACTTCATCTTACTGTTCATGCCACCATGCGGCCCGCACTTGACCCCACTGGCCACCGGGTCCCTCGAACGAAGCCTACTTGTCTTCTCCACACCTAGAGGCCTCACTGGCGACGACCTTTCATGCTTGTTCTTCACCTGCACCAACACCGGTCAAGCCGCAACCTGCACCTGCAATACTCAGCCAAGAATCAGTCCACACAACGTTGTCAATCACTCATCACACAAGGAAGCGACCATCCACCGGTCCTCGAACCACACATGGTCCTCAAAAGTATAACATATGGATCTCAGAGAAATAGAGCCGAAACTAATCGATCTAGATTGGGCAAAAAAGAGTGTTACATGAATTAAACATAAAGCAAAATCCAAAGCAACACGTGGTAACTTAATGAATCTATTAGATCTTGCCTAATCTAATAGAGCCGATAACTAGCTTCGAGCTAGATCTTAGCCTACCGCATGGCTCATGATCTAACAGGAAACCCTCTTGAACCAAGCTTAAATCCACCGCATGTTACTAAGCAAGGTAACAAGACTACTTGCATCACGTGCTAAATCCACCGCATGATACTAGACATGATACAAGGTTGCCGGTACTTACGGAGGTCGACGGATCGATGGCTCCTCTCGAAGAACTCGACGACTCGACTAAAGGACTCGAAGGTTGGCACAGGGCCGGTTTTGTTGTGAAATTGTTCGATCCCTATTACAAACACCAAGGGTTTATATTTATACCCTTGTCCTAACACGACTCCTGGTCGACTACGAGAACAACATTCATTGCCTAAATTAATGTCCCGGTGCCAATGTCCATCTCGCACCCGTCATCAATTCGTCCCTTCCTTATATCCAGGCCACGTCATCACGTATTCCCGAATGCTTCCTTTTTCAAGCGCAAACAGCCCTTCTGCCGAATGATGGCGCACTACCGACCGCAAGTATCTTTACCGAATCCTTTGAGGAGAACTTCCTGTCGAATGGTGCTTCTTTACCAAACTCGGCCCACAAGTTAGTCCCTTTCCTGTACCAATTTTTGGTGTTAACACCTGCAATGGTGATTTGGTCACTCTGCAGTGACTTCAAAACAACCTCGAATTCAACTTCAAGGCCTCGACGAGCTCCCTTCTCCTAAGCCAGCTTTTGAGATATGGCGTACTCACTGTCAGTAGTTTCCTTCATCGCCTGTTTGAGTGCCATGCCTCCAGCCTTGATCTCCTGGACCTTCATCTCCACGTCTCGAACCTTGCTCCTGGAGGTCGCCAGAGCGTTCTTCAGCTCCTCCCCACGGTTACGGAAGTCTGTAGGATACAACAGTTAGCACACAGTTAGCGACCTTCTCTTAAAAAGGGATCATTAACACAAAGATTCGACCTACCAGTAGCCATGGTGTTAAATTGAGCGGTGGCCTCCATGGCCTTGCGCTTTTCCTCGGCGAGCTCGTCCTCGAGCCTCTTCTTTTCGGCGGCTGCCGCCTCGCGGACCTCCTTGAGCTCTCGCTCAAGGTCGACGATCCGCTGCTCTATCTCTGTCGCATTCTTCAGCAGGTCGGCCTGGCCTTTGGCCCTCTCTTCTAACGACTGCCACATCACAACAAGGTCATCAGTAACACTTCAATCATGTACGATCAAGCAAACAAGCAACATGCCGTGGGCAACTTACCGTCAGCGCGTTATTAATGGTGACGATGCTGGTCCGCAAGGCCTGCATGTCCTTGTTATCTTCAAACTAGTCCTCTTGCCAAGGGGTGTGATTCCAATTAATTGTGCGCCGTGGCAACCTTGGGCTCGAAGACAAAGATGGAGGTACATGTGCGCCAAACGTCCCTAGACCTCTTGGTGCCAGGTCGATCTGAGGCTGGTCTCTGACCAGGTCGTCAGTCCCACCAGGCACAACACTGATGGGGGCGACGTCAATAACCGCCGGGGAGACCGTCGCCTCGACGTCCCCAGTGGAAGCTCCTCCAGCGTCCGCAGTGCGCGGGGGAGTGTCCACCCTTGCGACAACCACAGGTGGTGAGGCTGCCCTGCCCTCAGCTGCTCCCTGTGGTGGAGTAGCAGTGCACGCATCGTTAGCGAGCGCCTCCCCCACGACCTGTGGCTCAGGTGGCATCGTGCACGAGGGAGAAGATGGGGTGCCTTGCCCCCTTGCGGTCTCGTCACCGGCCTACATGACAAAACATCTCGTAAGGGCAAGAACTTGCAAGACACTACATAAAGAGTACAACTAGCAAGACTTTACCTCGTCACATTCGGGAGCTGAGTTTTCAGCCAAAATACTCGAGGCTTAATCGTCGTAGGCATCCTTGCCTGCGCCGCTGCAACAGAACACTGCGCCTCCAATCCACGTCGGAGGGCATCCTCCAACACCTTTTGCACCAATTCTCACTGCCTCTTGGCAGCAGGACTCTCCGACCTCCTCGCCGGTTGCTCCTCAGGGACCGGCAACTCCTCGATCGCCTCATCTTTCTCCTTCTCCTCCTCCTCCTCTTCCGACTCAACCTCCCACGAGCGAGGTGTCGGAATCGATGGAGTGACCACCACCAGAGGGGAGGCCGCCCTTCTCCTCCTCTTCTTCTTCTTTTCTGCAGCCTTGACCGCGGAAACAGCAGCAGAAGAAGAAGAAGCTGATTGCTTCCCCACCGCCGACCTGGTGGTCCTGCACCGCGTCTTCGCAGCACCGCTAACATCCAGGGCCGGTCCGGCATCGCCACCCTTGGCCTCATCGCCGGTATCCTCGTCGGCCTCCACCGACGAATCTGATTTGTAAAACTCCAGCAGATGACCTGCTGGAGGCTTGTACTTGTCTGACCTAAGCTTTCTCTGGTGCTGCTCTCTCTCAGGGAGAGGTGATGTGCACCACATTTGAAGCTCGCGCTCCTGCAAATCGACGACAAGGACGTTATACGACCTACACAGCTAACAAGCATAGCAAAACGACCTAATGGTAGATCTCAGGATCTTACCGGATCAGCCGACCTCTTCAACGAGTATGCCTTAGGGCACTTCTTCACCTTTACTCTCCCAGCATACATTTGGGAAACTCTAGCCGCCATCTCCTCCTTGGAGACCTTGTGGTTGACCTCGCGAGTGGGGTCTGACTACCCCACGTACTCATACGCCGGGTGGACCCGATCCTTGATCGGTTGAATCATCTACCGGCAGAACGACCTAGCCACTGCGGCTCCTGTGACCCCCTGCTTCTTTAGCTCGCCGATGAGCCCCAACACCGGCTCGAGCTCCTTGAGATCTCGGGATGACAGACTAAATCCCACACATTTATCTTCACTGGCTTATGGCCAGTCCGACATGGAAGACCAGGAATTTGATCTGCAATATAAAACCACTCCGACCTCCACCCAGCAGTGTTGTCGGGGTGGTCGGTGTCTATCCACTCTGCCTTGAGGCCCGACCTCAAATTAAACATCACAGCCCCCACTGGCCCTGACCTCTTGCCAGTGCTCTTCACACAGAAAAAATATCTCCACAACAGGAAGTGAGGTGATATCCCCAGATATGCCTCACAGAAGTGAATGAACATCGATACTACGGTAATGGAGTTGGGGACGAGGTGTACCAACTTCAAATCGTAGTAGTACAGCAGCCCACGGAAGAAAGTCTCCCGTCGGGAGGTTGAAGCCGCGCTCGAAGAAGGACGCGAAGACGACCTGCTCCTTGACGTCCTCGCTCGGGAGCTGTTCCCTGGCGGTAACCCTCCACTCCACCTTCGCCTTCAGCCGGAGCAGACCATGGTCCACCAGCACCTGGATCTTGGCCTCAGTCATCGTCGACCGGACCCACGCCGCCTGCGGGTTCGGGATGGAAGCTCCCTCCGCCACCATTTCACCGCTAGGGTTGGTGTTGGATCTAATGTGGCACAAGGTTTTTATGCGCATACGCAGGAAGAACACGGCGCAGAGTGGCGGTGCTAGCACGAGCCTGGCCGGAGCTGGAAGCTGGACGGGTGGGTGCGAGAGCAAGGCGATCGCAAGATCGCTACAGCGCGCGCGATAGAGAGAAAGCGATGGAAGCGACAGCGACGGAGGAAGACGAAGGGGAATAGGGTCAACCCGCCCTGGGTCGTCCTATTTATAGGGGGGTCCACCGAATCTATCCGTTGCGGTTCCTTCCACCGTACAATACGCCTCAACAGCTCTATCTCAAGAAATTCGCGAGAAGATTAAGACGGATTTTTCGCAAAGCAAGTCACAACTACGACCTAAATCTTAGTTTAGGTCGTTAGTCAAAAAGACAACATCAGGTCGTCCTGATGGCAAATCATATTGCAAGCCCCCACGTCACATTAATATAGGTCTTTGGCAAATCATTTCGCCAAATCAACCAAGTATATGACAGAAGAGAGCGAACACTACATGGATTACCCCAGGGTACATAGCCGCCTACGACCTCACTGGATCCGGAATCCGAAGGTACACAAGTCACCTGCGACCTCACTGGATCCAGAACCCGACACGCAAAATAAACATACTACAAGGCCTGGGCCACCCAGAGCACTCACCACGACCTACTTTGCCGGAGCAGAGTACATCGCGAGACTTCTCCTAGGACCATGACCTTGATGACGGCCTTGCGGGAGTGTTGACGGATAAAAGACGTATCCCTCTACGATCCGCAAGCGTACGGACCCCACACCTTTTTCACCACGGGATTCCCTAGGTTCTTGTCAATCCGCGGAGCAAGGGGATTACAAGCGTTCAATCTACTTCTACACACTAGCTACTAAAACCCTAACTACTATTATACTAGAAAACAACTAAAGTACACTAGAGAGAACGATTTAGATATCAAGATAGGAGACACTCGCCCATGGGTCTACGATCATGCAATCAATTAAAGACATTAAACCAATCTAATCTATCGAGGGTTGTGACCACGGGTTCGCCCTTTCTCTCCTCTCGCACTGTCACTACGCGAAGGTATTCATGACTAGACCTATGATGGACACGGCGTATTGAATGGATCCAAGGAAGCATTGGAGCTCATACTCCCTTTACGGCATGGTAGCTAACCTTAAGCATTAAAGTATATTCAACACAAGATGATAGATAGATAGATAATCCGACAAAGTATGATTACATCTTAAGATCGATTACAACCCATGGACGAACAAGGAGATTACCCCATCAAGGTGTTGATCATGGCACCGTTGATCATGGTTTCCCTTCAGACGCTGTCTTCCTTCTTCTCCACGAGAGGGTGCTTCCTTCGAGGTGGTTGATCTCCCTCCGGAGATCCTCCTCCTCTCTCTCTAGCTTGTGGACGGCCTCCTGGTGTGAATGGCTCTCTCCCTGTCCAATGGCGGCGCCTCCAGGGTTTTAGGGTTGAAGATCCTTCGGGTGTAAGGAAAACGGGACCGAACCGGCCACCGGAGTGGGCTGAGCCGGCCGGCCTGGGCCGACCGGCCTGGGCCCACCTCAGCCCGGTTCGGTCGCCCCTTCTCTCCCGTGGGTCCTCATGAGATTATGCACTTTGCCCCCCTCCACTTTCATGATTTTGACGATGTCATCCTCGCGTCCAAGATGGAGGTTCTCTTCGCATGAAGTTCGGTCTTTTACACTTCAATCCCCGGGGGTGTTCCTCGTAGCACTTCGGTCCTTGCCACCATTGGAAGTGATTTCATCAAGCTCATGAACACGAACAAGACTCCGTAAATGCTCCTTTGAACTTGTTGCGAATCCGTCCTTTATGTCCATGTTTTCCTACATAAACACAACACTTCCAAATGCATGCACATAGATGAACTTGTTATATGATTAGTGTGCCTAGTGGCGGGTTAGTTCCATAAATCCAAACCAAAGTGTAATGAACATGCTTGGTGCACCAAAATACACCGTCAACATCTCCCCCACGCTTAGCTCTTGCTTGTCCTCGAGCAAGTACTCGTAAAAGAACTTCGTCCAAGGTGTTGTGATCATGTACCACTTATCCTTCTTCACAAATCAGTCAATCCTTTCATCTTTAATACATAAACATAATGTAATGATCATCAAACATAAACATGGGCATTTAGAATCTTTACCACGTCAAGATTTACCCAACTGAAACTCTTCACTCGAAGTCTTCAATTTCAGCCATACTTACTTCTTTGCTTCCATCGGAGGGTTTTTATGATTTTAAAAACAAAATTCCTGCAACAAGTATTAGACAAAAACCTTTCTCCAAGCTCTTTCAAGTCACTCATACGAGGTGGCTATCCTAAACCAATTTTATAAAACTCTCACCTCCCATAAGTCTCTCATATAACATGTAAAGTGGAGCTATAGGTAGGGCTAGCGCAATCAACACAAGTAGTGTCAAACTAAGAACTTCCTCTAATGGTTGTTTACCTTTCAAAGCCAATGATCATGAGAATTAACCATATGTAGGGATATCAAGGATTAGAAGATTTAGGATGGTGGACATGTGCAAGGGCAAAAGAAAATTATGACTAAAAGGCATCGATGACGTCCTCGTTGTCGGATTGCACATCGTTGAAAAAGAATGAAAGTTTCATCTCTCAACAACGTGACATCCTTCCTTACACTTTACTTTTGTTTTCTTTCACTTGATTCTTACCTCTCATATCTTTATTGCTACCTCCTCTTTTCTCTTTCTTTCTTTTTCTTTCATTCTTTCATTCTCATATATTTTTTTCTTTTTCTCTTTCTTTACTTTTCTACATTTTTCTTTCTTCCCTTTTTTTCTTTTCCATACTCATACTTTTCTCTTTATTTTTCCCTCTCTTGACAACTTTTCAAAGCTCTCAACTCCTCTCTTTCTCGCACGCATACAATCTGAAATTTTTAAATAAATCATGCTAGAGACGAGACGAAACTTTTGAAAGTAGGTTGTGTTCAAGGAATGCGATGTACAAAAGAGATGTATAGAGTTGGGTATGGAATTCGGTGATGTACGGGACTTCCGATGTGAAAGTCACGTTACCGAATGTATGACGAGGCTAGCAACAAAAGATAAGCACAAGAACATGATCATTGCTCGAAATTAAAACTCCCAAGAGAGAAGGATCCTAGCCCAACTCATCGTGCTAATCACACTTATGGTGGAGCAAAAAAATAAATTGGCTTTGTATAGGAATTTTTCTTACTCTCAACTTGGAAAAAGAGGTTTTGCTAACCTTTATTACAAGGGTTTCAAGATAATTTTCAGAACTGAAATCCTCCAACTTTTAGCATTGAACATAGCACAACTAACATGTGAAGCTCGAGATCGAAGTGTGGTATGGGTACTTTAGGTAGTAGCAATTCCACTAAGCACCACGGTAAACATTTTTCGAACCACACACTTATGTTCATATATCAAGAATCAAAGATAGACAAACAAGTGAGTAAACATAAGCATCACACAAGACACAAAATATATAAAGACTCTTTTTATTTAGTTTTCTTTGACTCAACACTAATTTAAGACACTTGAAAAAATTTAAAAACACACTCGAAAACCAAGACTCATTAAACTCTAAGACTCTCTTCTCTCGAAGACTAAACTGAACCTAAACTTGAAACGCAAAAGCTAAGGCTAGCTAGCTAGCTCTCCCCCACGCTAAAAACATACGACATCCTCGTCGTATCTTACAAAATTCCTAAGGGGAAGACTAGACCTAGTGGTACTTCAAGCAAGTATTGCACCACTTGCCTCTCATGTTTCCAACCATGCCAAAAAGTTTGTGAACGTTACGGTTAAGGAACTTGTAGTCGTCTTCGACTACGCGCTCCAAGTCCTCCATACGCTGCTTCATTGCTTCCATGGCTTGGAGACATTCGTCGACCGACGCGTAGAGATCCACGATGGATTGACGACAAGCACGACAACACATCAAATGCAATCCGAAGGGGTCGTCATCGCCATTATCTCCACCATCATCCCCGCCATCGTCGCCACCTCCATTGTCGTCGCCGCCATCGTTGCCGTCGTTGTCGTCGCCGTTAGGGCCTTCGGGAGTCCTCTCCTTGGGCTGCTCATCCCATATGTAGAGGTCGTTATCATCTCTTCCAGCGGCCGCCCACGAGCTTGGGCTACGATCGTCGGAGTAGTCGCTACCCCCATAATCCTTAGGCTTGGGCGACACCTCCTTGTAGTCTTTGCGCTTCATGCCTTGGATGCGTGCCGACCTTCGAACGGCCGTAGGGACCTTCTCTCCTTCGATGGGATTGCGAGATGCAAGAGCTCCGGTCAGGACACGCCCTCCACAACGGATGCGGGCGGTCCTCTTGACGGGTAGCTTGAGCTCGCATCGCATCACCTCCTCCATCGATGACTCCTTGGCTTCTTGCTTCAACTCTAAGCTTCTTGGGGACACAATGGCTGCTGCAAGGGCGCAAAATATTGCTTGGAGGGGTTGATTCCCGAGCTCCCAATTCGGCCAAATAAATAGTCCAGAGAGGGAAGCCCTGGGAACCTCATTTTCCTTTTTTTTAAACTTCCCTTAAAATTTTCTGACCAAAGAAGGAAGTCGAAAAGGAGCAATTCGGGCAAAAATCGGGGACGCCGGCCGCCGGGACCCCGCCGAGCCGGTCGGACCGGCCGGCCGGCCCACCCCGTCTCGGGGGCCGGGCCGGGCCGGTTTTTCGTGCACCGCCCTTTTTTGCCTCCTTAGCCCATGGGAAAAAGTTGGCCCAGTAAATCTTCGCGAGAAACTCCAGAAAATTAAAAGAAAAACTATTTACAGAAATTCATGCCTTGTTTTTTGTCTTAGGCGGAACGTTCGGGCTCTTCTTCCATGGTGAAGACATCAACATGGTGAAGGGGCACAACATCGGGTTCGTAGTAAACCTTAAGCCGTTGACCATTCACCATAAATTGATCGCCTTTTATATCCATAATGGTTACCGCTCCATTGGAGAGCACCGAATGCACAACATAAGGTCCATCCCACTTGCTTTGCAATTTCCCCTTTCCGAAGGTTTTAAACCTCGAATTGTAGAGGAGGACCTTATCCCCTTCTTTAAACTCTTTCTTTTTCAATCTTTTATCATACCACCTTTTGATTCTCTCTTTTTATATGCTTGCATTTTCATATGCTTTCAACCTCAACTCCTCTAGCTCGCTTATTTGGATCCTTCGTTTCACCACCGCGGCATCGAGATCGAGGTTCATCTCTTTAATCGCCCAATAGGCTTTATGTTCCAACTCAACCAGAAGGTGGCAAGCTTTTCCATAGATGAATTGATAAGGGGTCATACCTATCGGTGTCTTGAACACCGTTCGATAAGCCCATAAAGCTCCATCTAATTTCTTTGACCAATCTTTGCCTCCCTTCTCTATGGTTTTGTTGAGGATGCTTTTCAATTGCCTATTTGACGTTTCCGCTTGTTCGTTGGTTTGTGGGTGATAGGCTGTAGAGACCCTATGCTCAATTCCCAACTTGGACAAGCACTTTTTGAAATTCTTCCCGGTGAAGTGAGTTCCTCCATCACTTATCAAGATTCTCGGTGTACCGAAACGAGGAAAAATCACGTTCTTGATCATAGTAATGGACTCCTCCGTGGAAGCTTTACGACATGGTATAGCCTCTACCCACTTGGATACATAATCAACCATGACTAGGATATACTCAAATCCAAATGAGTTTTTAAAAGGCCCCATGAAGTCTATACCCCATACATCGAATATGTCGATTTGTAGGTTGTATTTCAAAGGCATAGAATTTCTTTGAGAGATGTTTCCGGTTATTTGGCATTCGGGGCATGATGCAACATATCTTTTAGTATCTTCATGCATCTCCGGCCAATAGAATCCGCTCGACCATACTTTTGCTTGGGTTCGAAAATGGCTATAGTGTCCACCGTACTCCGTCGAGTGGCACTTCCTTAGAATTTCTACCCTCCCTTTTCTTGGCACACATCTTCTCATCACTCCATCATTGCCAAGTTTGAAGAGGTATGGTGCATCCCAAAAGTATTTCCTACTTTCGAAGATTATCTTCTTTTGAGAGTTTGTATCTAGATGATCGAGAGGCATCTTTCGAATTGCTCGAATGATATCGATCATCCAAGTATCTTTATCAAGCACTCTATAGAGGTGGTCATCTCTCATCTTATCTTCGATGGGCTCTTTATCATCTTGTCCACGATTCATCCTAGACAAATGATCGGCCACAACATTTTCCACCCCCTTTTTATCACGAATTTCAACATCAAATTCTTGGAGAAGAAGGATCCAATGAATCAAGCGTGGTTTAGCTTCCTTCTTAGCCAAGAGATACTTGATGGTTGTGTGATCGGTGTAAACAATGACCTTCGAGTTCACGATGTAAGATCTGAATTTTTCGAAAGTGAATACCACCGCTAGCAACTCTTTTTCCGTAGAGGAAAAATTTAATTGCGCCCCACTAAGAGTTTTGCTAGCATAGTAAACGGCGTGAACTCGGCCTTCCTTTCTTTGACCCAAAACCGCGCCTATGGCGTAGTCACTTGCGTCACACATGATCTCGAAAGGTTGGCTCCAATCCGGAGGTTCGATGATGGGAGCACTCACCAACGCACTTTTCAAGGTCCGGAATGCCGCTAGGCACTTCTCAACAAAGTCGAAAGCCACATCCTTTTGAAGAAGATGTGTTAAAGGCTTAGTGATCTTTGAGAAGTCCTTAATAAATCTTCTATAGAATCCGGCATGGCCTAGAAAGCTCCTTAAGGACTTAACATCCGTAGGAGGTGGGAGTTGCTCGACCGTCTCTACCTTAGCCTTGTCCACTTCAATTCCTCTCTCAGATATAACATGTCTGAGCACTATGCCTTGCTTAACCATGAAGTGGCACTTTTCCCAATTTAATACCAAGTCTACCTCCGCACACCTCGTGAGAACCTTTTCCAAGTTTGCTAAGCAATCCATGAACGTCTTCCCATAAATGGAAAAATCATCTATGAACACCTCGACAATTTCTTCGATGAATTCCAAAAATACGGCCATCATGCAACGTTGAAAAGAGGCCGGAGCGTTGCATAGACCGAAGGGCATCCTTCTATATGCAAACGTTCCGTAAGGGCATGCAAATGTTGTTTTGTGTTGATCGTCCGGGTGAATGGGAATTTGCATGAACCCCGAGTACCCATCGAGAAAGCAAAAATAAGCGTGGTTTGCTAATCTCTCGAGCATCTCGTCGATGAACGGTAGAGGGAAGTGATCTTTCTTCGTCGCTTTGTTAAGCTTACGATAATCGATACACATCCGCCACCCGGTCACGGTTCTTTGTGGTATTAATTCGTTCTTCTCATTCTTCACCACGGTCAAACCTCCTTTCTTTGGTACACAATGTACCGGGCTCACCCATTCGCTATGTGGAACCGGGTAGATGATTCCGGCATCAAGTAACTTGATGACCTCTTTCTTTACTACCTCTCGCATGGCATGAGTTAGCCTCCTTTTGTGGTCCACTATGGGTTTACATTGGTCTTCCATTGGTATACGATGAGTGCAAAAGGCTGGGCTAATACCTTTGAGATCATTAATCGAATATCCAATCACCTTTCTATGTTTTTTTAATAAAATCAGCAACTTCTCATTTTCTTCGGGACTCAACTCGTCGCTCACGATGACTGGATAAGTCTTGTCTGGGCCCAAAAATTCATACTTTAATCCTTTGGGCAAAGGTTTAAGGTCTACCTCGGGCGCTTGTGGCTCCTCGGGTCTTATTTCTCCTATGTCTTCGAATTTTCCTTCCTCCTCGCTTCCATCATGCGGTTCTAAGCCTTTCGTTGCTTCTTCTAGTTCTTCATCTTGTTGATTACTAATTTGATTTTCCATCGCTCTTTGTAGCGGGTCTCTAAGGGTTTCAACAAAACAAAGGCTATCTATCTCTTCTACTTCTTCATCTTCGGGAGGAAAGGGTGTAAGGTGTTTAGAAGCACGAAGAAAATTATATGTGTACTTTGTTCCATTAAGATTCATTGTTACTTTGCCTTCTCCGGCATCTAACACGGCATCAACCAACTTAAGAAAAGGCCTACCTAAGATTATGTGATCATGATTACTATGGTAAGCATCGATAACAAAGAAATCAGTCGGTATAGAATTTCTAGAGATTTTTACTTTCATGTTGCAAGCAATACCTAGAGGTTTAATAGTTCTACCATCTCCCATAATTAATTTCGTTGATGTTGGAGCTAAGTCTAGGTTGTGGTCCTGAACTTTATCGTAAATTTTAGAAGATAGGACACTTACTTGTGCTACGATGTCGCATAAAGCTTTGCATTGAACTCCGTTGATCTCGCAACTCAAGTGTGGTGTCATCTTCTCTTCTTCTTCGGATCCTATCGTGTAAATTTCGGCGAGGCGAGTGTATGGTGATGCTTCGGGCTTGATCCCCATGATTCTCTTCACCTCGGCTATGTGTTCCGGATCCACTATGTCATCTCCAAAGAGCTTTTGAAAGATCTCACAGGTGGTTTCAAGATCGTATGATTCTTTCGCTTTCCTCTCCGGTGGGAAATCCACTTCCAATGCTCTCGCCATTCCCTTTTGATTAGGGAACGGTCTTCTCTTGTCGAATACTTCTCCGTAATCGATAGGAACCCAATCCATTGGTTCAAACTCCCTCAGTGGCTTCGCGCTTGACATGCTTCTCTTGTTTGTCTCATTTGGTACGGCGAAGTCGATGCTCGGGGTAGTTCTTGACTTGATGTGTTCTTGTTCAAGCTTTTCCGTGATTGGTTCCTCTTTTGTGACTTCCGGGGTTGCCTCTTTAGAAAATTCAGCACACTTCTTCTTCCTCGAATGATATTCCGGCTCTTCCGCAAGTCTTGTTTCCCAATCTCTTCGCATGGCAACCGCTTTACTAACTTTTTTTAGAAGTTGAGCGGCTTCCGTGAGTGTTTCTCCATGAGATCCCCACCAGAGAAAGGGGCTTGTTGACGGATAAAAGACGTATCCCTCTACGATCCGCAAGCGTACGGACCCCACACCTTTTTCATCGCGGGATTCCCTAGGTTCTTGTCAATCCGCGGAGCAAGGGGATTACAAGCGTTCAATCTACTTCTACGCACTAGCTACTAAAACCCTAACTACTATTATACCAGAAAACAACTAAACTACACTAGAGAGAACGATTTAGATATCAATATAGGAGACACTCGCCTATGGGTCTACAATCATGCAATCAACTAAAGACATTAAACCAATCTAATCTATCGGGGGTTGTGACCATGGTTTCGCCCTTTCCCTCCTCTCGTACTGTCACTACGCGAAGGTATTCATGACTAGACCTATGATGGACACGGCGTATTGAATGGATCCAAGGAAGCATTGGAGCTCATACTCCCTTTACGGCATGGTAGCTAACCTTAAGCATTAAAGTATATTCGACACAAGATGATAGATAGATAATCCGACAAAGTATGATTACATATTAAGATCGATTACAACCCATGGACGAACAAGGAGATTACCCCATCAAGGTACTGATCATGGCACTGTTGATCATGGTTTCCCTTCCGACGGTGTCTTCCTTCTTCTCCACGAGAGGGTGCTTCCTTCGAGGTGGTTGATCTCCCTCCGGAGATCCTCCTCCTCTCTCTCTCTAGCTTGTGGATGGCCTCCTGGTGCGAATGGCTCTCTCCCTGTCCAATGGCGGCGCCTCCAGGGTTTTACGGTTGAAGATCCTTCGGGTGCAAGGAAAACGGGACCGAACCGGTCACCGAAGTGGGCTGGGCCGGCCGGCTCGGGCCCACCTCGGCCCGGTTCGGTCGCCCCTTCGCTCCCGTGGGTCCTCATGAGATTATGCACTTTGCCCCCTCCACTTTCATGATTTTGACGATGTCATCCTCGCGTCCAAGATGGAGGTTCTCTTCGCATGAAGTTCGGTCTTTTACGCGTCAATCCCCGGGGGTGTTCCTCATAGCACTTCGGTCCTTGCCACCATTGCAAGTTATTTCATCAAGCTCATGAACACGAACAAGACTCCGTAAATGCTCCTTTGAACTTGTTGTGAATCCGTCCTTTATGTCCATGTTTTCCTACATAAACACAACACTTCCAAATGCATGCACATAGATGAACTTGTTATATGATTAGTGTGCCTAGAGGCGGGTTAGTTCCATAATCAAATCCAAACCAAAGTGTAATGAACATGCTTGGTGCACAAAAATACACCGTCAACAGGGAGACAACTGCAGGACAGCACGTAATCTAAGGCACGCTCGGCTCCAACTATTGGAATGGAGACACGAGCTTGCTCTTCGGCGTTGAGAACCAAGCCCTAGTGAGCTCCCGGTGCTCACCAGAGACGTCCTGCTATAGCTCCAGCTCGAACAGCAGCACCTCCAAACTCTGCCTGGTACCACGCAGAGGCTGGGCTCAGAGGATGGAGATGTTGCCTACACTTCACGAGAATTCTCCTAGCTCCAAGCATCTAAAAGAACAAAGCTCTACAATCTAGTGGACGAACACATGCCCATGGCATGGTGAGAATATTACATTGCGGCTTCATAGCTCAACGGCACTCGGAGCTTGCTTCCCTCAGTCCCAAGCGTGCTATTTATAGCTAACGTCGTGCCCCGGGCAACTGGCGAGGTAATAACACTGTCACTACGTGATAACAGGACATGTAGCCTATGCATCATTAAAGGCGATGACATTACTCTTTCTGACTCACGACGCCTTTGTCGTTTGTGCATCAATGATGCCTGAGATCCCGCTGCAGAGGTCACATGGCTACAGTAACCCCCTCGACCAGTGGGCAGTTTGTTGTTTTCTGGGTGGCAAGAGAATCTCTGACCACTTTTGACCTGTGACTCTGCAGTCTACTCTACAAGACAAGACCTGACCCTGTGTTAGATGGCTCCACACCTAATTTAGCCCACCTTTCAACGACGACTTCACGACCTTCCTCTACGACCTGATGATCCTTATCTGCACCCGCTAGGCTCTGCGTCCTGGTGCACCCGCTATGGCTCTGTACGTAAACGGACATATTCCAATCAGCCTATATTTCTGTTTCCTGAGCAAAATGGTCGTAGGTTTGATTAAAGACCTTCCGAGGTAGGCGTGCCTCGCTGCTCTGCCAGATCCTTCTAGGCCCCTAGAGGTCAATAGTACCATGAAGATCAGAAGCATCACAGAGATCTACAATTTTTCGTTGGGCCCCCATGGTCGGTGTGCCTACGGCTAAGGTCACCAATACCTTGGTACAATGGCTCCGCTGGATGGCTAGCAGCTATGTTGGTCGTCTGGACACCAAAACGACCCCCTTGAGGTCGGCGTGCCTTCGTACTTAGGTCTTGTAATACCTCGGTATGTCTACGGCTCTGCCAACCTAGTTGGGCGCCCCGGATGCATGACCTTCTGAGGTCGGTGTGCTCTTGTAGCCCTACCCACCTGCTCTGGACACCAGAGGTTTTACGTCAGAACGAAGGCCTCTCCGTGGGGTGCGCGCCTAATGGCCCTGCCAAGTACTTCTGGGTGCTTGGGCGCTTGTGTTTTGAGACCTTCCTAAGGTCGGCACGCCTCGAGTGGCTCTACCAGACTCTTTGCAGCTATGCAGGATATCTAGGTGTCT
Source organism: Cenchrus americanus (assembly GCA_947561735.1). Lineage (NCBI taxonomy): Eukaryota > Viridiplantae > Streptophyta > Magnoliopsida > Poales > Poaceae > Cenchrus > Cenchrus americanus. Next base: position 249,667,580 of record OX387239.1, on the reverse strand, counting down.
CTACACTCCATACATTCCAGATCAACAAATTTCTTGTTACATCGACGACCGACCCCGCACATCGCAACTACAGCTACGACATTGTTGACAACATTTTCATTCGACACACCTTTCAAGATTCTGCTGGGTATCCTCGGATATTGGACGTTATTGATTGAGGCCCCTTTGAGGTCGGCACGCCTACAAGGCCTCCTTGAGGTCGGCCCTGCCAGACTCCTTACAGCTATGCTCGGAGATCTGGGTGTCTCTACACTTCATTTGATAAAGACCATGACTCGGTTTTCTTCTCTTTTTGAGCATCAAACCAGCCATGTTGTCTGCTTCAATGCTCGGGGACTACTCTACGAGTGCGTCTTCGACGCCCTCTTGTTTTTTCGTCGTATCGACCTGTCGGGAAACTTGTTTCCCATCACGTCGTTACTCGACCTACGTTATTTCCTCTTATTCTTTTTTGGATCATATACCGGCCATCCTGCCCGCCACGATGCTCGGATACTACTCATGAGTGCATCTTTGATGCCCTCTGAATTTTTTTGTCGTTGTTTCGATCTATTGGAAGCCTGCTTCCTATAGGTCGTCACTCGACCACTCTACGTTCGGCAAGACTATAAACAAGTCGACTGCTAAGCTGATTTGTTCTTTTCTTTTTTGGACCGACGTGCATGCTATTCGACCTGTCGATAGCTCTACGACTTCGTCATGACCTTTCTAACATCGCTGCGCCTACACCTCGCTCGGGGGCTTGTGAGACATGGGTACCCCTGGGTCCCCACCGACCAGGCTCACGGTCGTCCCCAACAAGTGGGTCCGGCCTACCAGAAGACCCGCCGACCGGTCAGTGGGCCCAACCGACCTGGTTGGCATCCCACACGACCTCCTGAAGACCTTCTAAAAGATTCCCCAGACGACCTCTCGGCACAACCTCAAGATTTGATGTACAAGACAAGACCTCGGTGGATTACGACCAAAGCAGATCGACGGGATATGGCAAGATGTGTAATGTAGACTTAGGTCTCATGGTCGTAACCAACCAGGAGTCAGGGAACCGACCTCATCCGCTGGCCAATATAAGGCGGATGAGGCGACCCCTTGTACTCATAAGCAATCCTCAAGCAATCTACACCGACAACTGGATGTAGGGTATTACTCTCCGGAGGCCCGAACCAGTATAAACTCGTCGTGTTCTCGTTCTGCGTACTCGTGTGCGATCTTCGAGTTCTTAGCCTTAGACTCCTCCCCGCTGAACAAATAAACCACAGGGATTAATACCCCTGTGGGCTATCCAGATCTCACCATCTGACAAGTACTCTACGGAAAGTACTCGACCACACTACTCGAGGAACTCACCTTTGCGCTGGTTGATTCGGTAATCTTCAACTTCTTCTAGCGCGCTTCCGTGCCACATTGTGTGGCCTCCATGGCGGCGCGAGAATGCTAGCTTCTTGACTAGTTGGCCTCTCGGTGATGAGAGGTATGTTGGGTAGTCCAGGGCGACTGAACCTGGACCGCAGCTGAAACTGCTCCTGGAGTGTCTCCCCATCCTCGTCGTCTGAGGTGTCTTCAATGGTGACGGTGTCGTCACCCTCGCCGACTTCGCGGCTGTGACAACCCGCCCAGGAAAATACCGTACTATCGCCTAAGACCGATCCACTTTGGTCGTTAAGCAATAGTAAAGTATCATCCTGTCGTTGGTTGCCGGGTTAACGCCCGGTAAATCACTTGGAATTCAAACAGAGGATCGACATATGCATTAAAACTCACGCGAAGGCGAGTCCAGAGTACAACACGAGTTAACATAATTTATTACAAACCATTGTTCATGACATGGAGTAAAGGTTCAGAGTTCGAAAATACAGCGGAAATAATTTAAACTAGCGCAACGGTGAACATCACAGGAGGCCATCCGTGATGTCCTTACTTGTCGTTACCCATCCGGTCAATCATACCTGCAACAACAATTTTTAAAGCAAGGCTGAGTATACTAATACTCAGCAAGACTTAAACGTCGGGTGATGACTACATCACCAACCTCTAGACATGAAAGGCTTTTGGCCGGTGGAGTTTCTTTTGCTAAACAGCTGCTAAGAGTAGATCCTTACTTTCAATCTTTTAGCACAAGTTCTAGTTGATTACCATTTCTAAATGTGCCATCTAATTCAATCAAGAATTGGGCAAGCAATTAATTCATACAACAATATTCCTCGAGTTCCATCATTATGGGATATCATGGCCAGTTGATTAAGCAGTCTCGGATAACGGTGAGAGGCCGACAATCGATTGATTTAAACCTTGCAAGGTAGACCCAAACACACGGTAGGCTGCCCCCGCAAGGACAACTTTCCCAGGCCGTTCCCGTCGATCTTCGGCTCGAGAGCGGAACCTACATTCCTTGGTACAAGGTTTACTGGATCGCTCCCACACGAACGTCCAGACTCACTCGGGTACCACCTCGTTGTGCAAGCGGGGGACACAAGTGCCCCAGGTTTAGTAGGGAAAGGTTCCCTTACCGCGTCAATCGGGTATTAGGCTTACCGGTCCCATTCCCGGCATATGTTTAGTACGTTCAAAAGCTTAGCCCACGAAAGCCACTGGACCGGAGCCCAATCTCATGCTCTTACCACATGAGCAATTCATTTATAAAGATCTTATGATTCCAACATAAGAACCTATTCTCGCGAGTGACGAACATCACTCGACTTCTATCGGTCCTATAGCATAGCAGCTATCGACCTAGCATACTAGTGATAGAGCATAGGTACCTAGGGATCATGCATCTAGGGTTTCGAATCAACTCCTGAAACGTAAATGCACAATCATAGCAATGATAATTACATAAATTTTAGAAACAGGGTTAATGATCCGGGGCTTGCCTTCGCTGGCAAGGTTGGCCTTGGGCCCTTCTGGACTTGGTCCAGGTCTTGCTCTACAACGACATGGTGCACGTCTCCGTCAGCTCCTCCGTCTCCTCCGTCCGGCACACGCGTACAGCTACCGTTCGGGAGATCTACACGAGGATGCAAATGCAAGATTTATTTGACGATTTTAATTTAATTAATCACAAACAATAAATGACAACCATAGGGTGCATTAGTTGGACACATTCACCTAAATAAGAATACATTTAGCATACTCCTCCAAAAAGGAACAATATGCAATTCTTTATTAAATATTCTTTATTAAATAGTGACTGTGTACATATACATGTAAATAATTTAATTTAAATTCACCAACAGCAGTGGGTGGGTATATTTAACCTTTTCAACCTGATTTGCAATCACATTCAAGTTAACATGGGTGGTTTGGTGATTTCTCTTTTAGGAAGGTTATTGGTTGTACATGGGTTATTCCTTTATTGCACAATTGAATAAAGGTTTCTTTGTACTTGTTATTTCATGTGAAGGCTTTAATCCTCTTTTCTTTCACAAGCAAAGATACGAATAATATTTTTATCCATGAATTAATTCCTTATCAGTAATGGGAATTAATTCCTTATCAGTAATGGGAATTAATTATCTTTTAATTAAATTAGATAATACTTTCAAAAAGGATAAAGAATTAAGTAAGGGCTTTTCTTTATTTAATCTCTCTTTAATATTAAAAAGGGCTTTTAAGCTTTTTATTAAGCAATTAAATTACCAAAAATTAAAGTAGTATTTCTTAAGCCTACTAGCACCTATACTGGTCCATTGGACCCACATGTAAGTGTTGGAGGCTAGGAAATTAAAGGTTATGGAAAATATCAAAGGCTAGCTAGTGATTCCATTTTAAATGCATACAAAAATAAATAAGCATCAAAATGATCCAAACTTTCTTGTGCATGCTCTCTGGTCCTAAACAAGTCTAAAGAGCCAGCATGTTCACATGGAATCTCTACTGAACTTGGTTTATTAATTTACAAAGGAAAACATGCATAAATCAAGAATAATTATTTCTGTTAATCCAAAAATCATGATTAATTCACAAGATGTGTATTTTGATATTACAAGACAGTGTGCACAAGTTGAGCTTAAAAACATAAATATATTTAGCAAGACAAATCATTTATGCAGATCTGCCATAAATGGAAAAAAATTATAAAAAGATTTACATCATAACTTTGTGCAATTTGGCTCAGGAGCTAGTCATGACCTAACACACAACATAACCAAAAATTGGACACAGAGGATTTATAGTTTTTGAGATATTGCAGATCTAGGTTTTTCACATTTGTATTTTTCATGCAAAAACTAACAGGAATTAGCTCAGGACAAAATAACAAAAGTTGAAGGATAATTCACCACGAACCCAACAAAATTGGTTTCACATTTTTCTGATTTTTCTGTGATTTTCTACGCAATTTACAAGAAACAGCAAAATTACTATACTATTGGAGTTACCCTTTCGCAGTTAGGCCCCTGAAAAGAATTGTTTCTTCGCAATGTGGTCCATGGGAGCGGTGGCCGGCGCGGGGTGGCCCAATTCCGGCGAGGTCTCGCCGGAGCCCGGCCGGGGAGGGTGGGGGAGCGGTCTAGGGGTCACTGGGGGCCGGTTTGTGGGTTGGATGGGGGCAAGGAACGGCCGGGCCGGGGGGTAGCACGGCGGTCGGCGGCACCGGCCGCCGCGGCCGTGCCGGGGGCGCGGGCCGGACTTCGCCGGAGCGGGTAGGGGGCGCGGCAAGGAAGGAGGGGGGGATGCACGCGCGTGAGCGGAAGGCCGGCCCTTATAAGCGGGCGTGCGCGCGCGGGACGGCGGCCGGCGGACCGCCGGCCACCGGGGGGTGTCGACCGGTGGTACGGGGCCGCAATGCCGTGGGTACGGCCCGGCCGGCTCGGGGCGCGCGGTCTCGGGACGGGGCAGCCTCGGGATGGGGCGGCCACGGGGCGCGCGGCCTCGGGTGCGGGGCCCCGCACGGCGCGGCCCGCGCGCGCGCGACGCGGCCGGCCCGGCGCGGCGCGGCGCGAAATTGTGTAGATGTGCCACTGTTTGAACGCGCGAAACTCTAAAAAGTTGAACAGAAGTGCCCAAAGTGATGAATAGGAAAGTTGTAGATCTAAGTACCCTCTACAACTTTTGTAAAGGCCGTCTAGTGTTTTTCTCAACAGATTTTGCAGGAACGTCGTGCCAACATTGAATGCCGCTACTTGTTCGGGAAAACGAGAGGTATGCGCGGTTGACCAAGTTTTTCGCTAATTTCCACTCAAAATTTGAAATGCCAATCTACATGAAAGTTGTGTCCCTCAACAAGATGGACAACTTTCATAAAGGTAGATTTTGAAGTGTTTAGGTGAATTTTGGAGAACGCGGCAAAAGTTCCGGACGACATTCGCTGACGTCAACGGTTAAGCGGGGTTTGACCGTGTCTTTGACCATGGGTTGACCAAGGGTGTGTGTGGGCTTGGTCAAGGGGTTCAATAGGGTTTAATGGCGAGGTTTTCGGGGTGATGACCCAGGTTGACTTAGGTTTGACCATTGTCAGCGGGTTTGACTCGGCTGAACCGGTCGTTAGCACTAATGACGTTAATTAGAAACTTGGGGCGTCACAGCGGCGCTCCTTCAGTTTTCCCTTCCCCTCCTCTGGCACATCTTCAGGTTGTGGGGGGCAGGTGGATCGGAGATATACTTCGTGATGTCATCTTGCAGTCAACAACTCGTATAAGTACGACTACACCATGCAAATCAGTACTCGGAGGCGGAGGTCACAACTACTAACCTTGTTTGGCGGATGTGCTGTGGAGTACTCGGGGACTGGGCAAGGAGTGTACGGTGGCATGTCCTTGAATATCTTGCCCAGCCTCTCGACAATATCATCATCATAGATTTCGCCGCTAGGCATCCTTGATGTATCTTCATCGCTCGTGTACTGGTACCTGAGGGTGTCGCGAGCCATCAGTGGCTGCACCCTCCTCTTCATGAAGCTGAAGGCCACGTGTTTGGCCCTCAGCCCGGCCTCTCTAAGGGACTTAATCTTCTTCATCAGCTCAGGTAGTTGGATACCCTCTTGCATCATCGGCTCCATGTTCCACCATGGTCTGTGCTTCGGCTGCTTCCCGCTCGGCTTTGGAAGCTCTGGATGGTGGTTGCTAATGTAGAACCACTTGGCCTTCTAGTCTTGGTTCGACTCTATCAGCTTATATGACAAGTACTGGTCAGCCGCATCTTCACGCATCTGAACACTAGCCCCTCCGACTACTCGAGGGTCGTTGGTACTCGGCTGTGGCTTCACCCGGAGGAATTTCCGGAACAGAACCCAGTTGGGTTTGATTCCCACAAATGCTTCATAGAAGTGCACGAAAACAGAAACATGGAAGATGCCATTGGGATTAAGATTCAGGTACTCGATGACGTAGTACCTGAGAAGACCTTTGAAGAAATTACTGGTGGGAAGTGCTAGTCCACGCTCCACGAATCTGGCGAACATCGGAATCTCATATGGATTCTTCTCCATTGGATACGGGTCGCCAGCGGCGGCGCACCACATATCCATCTCCTTCTCCTACAGGAACCCGTTGTTGACCAGGGCAAGCAGATCTTCAGTCTTTAGTTTTGATTTATTCCATTCTTTGGCCGAGTTGGGATGCGGAGAGGATGGCGGCGGCGACTCTGGGGCAGATCCCTCCGCTTAACTACAGGCCCTCTTCTTCCCTGCACATGTCTTCGAGCTCTTGGATGGAGACGCCTTCATCCTCCAAGTGCAGGGTGTTTTCACTCGCATTCGCTCAGGGGCTATGTGGGTGGCGGACGACGGCGGCGCGCCTGGATCTCCTTTCTCACGTGGCGGCAGTAGTAGCAGATGCAGTGCAGGAAAGCTTAAGGAGCAGATCTATTCCAGCAGCTGCTAATGAGGAGAATGAAAAACGCTAAGGGCTTCAACACTTATTTATAACCTAACAGGCGGCACTACAACGACCGAGTGCATAAGTGCCGAGCGGGTGACTCAGTGGCGGCTACCCGACCTTTCACCTCGGGGGCTCGGCTACGTCAGTTCGATACAGTGGGTTCCTTCAAGATTCAAGACCCACTCAGGACACATTCTACAATCAAGATGACCATTCAATTCGAGAGGAAGTACTCGACTCAAGGCTCGGGGGCTCCGTGCCACGTGTCCTTCGATTTTTTTCTCCGGATTTTACGGGATAAGATTGGCAGAACTTCAGATTAACCCTCAGCTTGAATCTATGATTCGACCTAAGGCTCGGGGGCTACATTCCATATGGAATGCGATTCTCCGAATCGCATTTTCCATATGGTTCCTTCGTCAAGAAAACACGAGTACTATTGAAGACCTTCAAGAGGAGAAATCGAGGACGCTTGGGGACTACTCGAGAAGACTTCAAGACTACTCAAGGATCAGTTGGAGTACCTTCCAGCCTCGGGATGCTTCAAGTACTCTTGAGGACTTTTGGCTTGTAGTGCTCGGGGGTGCTTGGGAACTACTCGTCAAGGCCAGCAAGACTACTCGAAACTATCTGCTCGACTACAAAGTACTCGGGGGCTTGTCGTATGGACATCCCTGGGCCCACTACTCCGGTGGGTACCAGGACCGACTACTCGGTGGGCCCTTGGGACTACTCGACTTGTGCTGCACGGCACCTGATGGCGTGGAGCGCAAGGACTACGATGGAGGAGTACTCGGATAGAAAGTTATGCATGTCTGGATCCATGTAGAGAACTCCTAGACGTACACGACTAGTACTCTCCCCTCAAACCGACTTGTAACCCTGCCTCCCGGACTATATAAGGCGAGGCAGGGACCCCTCTCTCTCATCTGCATCATCTTGTAAACACATCCAATCAATCCAGAGCTACGCAGCTTACAGGGCATAGGGTATTACGCACATTGCGGCCCAAACCTGTCTAAATTGTGTGCCACGTGTCTCTTCCTTCGAGTTACCGATCTCGGCGAGGCCATATTCATCTACCTCGGGTACTCCCCTTGGTAGGTTGCCAGTCTAAAACACCGACACCAGGATGTGCAGAATGTGTGTGATACCCGATAGGCACAAAGGTATTTTGCAAGCAATCAATGACATGAAAGAGGGTAGCACAGAGCAATACAGAGCTCCATTGTGGCCAGATGTTAAGAGCAGGTGGTGCGTTAGGCACATGAAAGCAAACTTCCACAACCAGTTCAAGAACAAGACCCTGGCTAAATTGTTTGAGCAGTTGTGTGAGCAGACTCAGCAGAAGAAGTTTGATGCCATCTGGAAGAAATTATATGAGCTGACAAAGAACACATCAGAGGAAATAGCAAAGAGGCTAGTGAATCTCGAACCTGGAGAGGAGTCAATTTCTCTTGAGGATGTGGGATAAGATGGCCCTCAAGTCAGGCGCAGAAGAGGGCGTGCTGTGAAGACCTTCAGCCAATGGATTCAGAATGAGCCTAAGGAGAAGTGGTGTCTCATGTTTGACGAGGGCGGAGCAAGACATGGCATAAAGACCACCAATTTTGTTGAGTTTTACAACTGTGTGCTCCGCGGTGCAATACCTCTTCCTCTAGTTAGCATCATTGAGTTCTTTATGTATCGTACAATATTGAACTTTCACCCTAGGAGCCAGATAGCGGATGAGGTTATGAGGAACACTCAAATGAGATACTGCACAAAAATGACTGAGTATCTGACCAAGGCTCATGACAAAGCACTTAAACACAAGGTCACAACGCAGCCTTTGCACTAGTCTGATGACAATGAAATTATGTGGAGCTATGCGCTTGAGTGTGAAGGGAAAATGCGTCTAGGCCCGCAGCGTGAAAAGACGTTTCAAGTTGCTGAAGTTGGCGACCAAATATGCAGATGTACATGCTGGAAGCCACCGCTACTACACATCCTCTGCTCATATGTGGTCATCGTATGCTATGAACTGGAACAATTCAGCTTCCATAGGTACGTGCCATGGTACCACAACAAGCAAACTATTCGGAACATTTGGAACCAAAGAATTCAAGGTTACCTCGTGTAGGGTTCTTTTACTGAGAACCCCAAAGAAAATGTTGTGCACATACCAAATCCAGATCCTCTATTGTGCCAAGGCGTTGGAAGACGGGAGAAGAAGAGGATTAGGAACAACATGGATGAAGCAGAAGTTGGACTTGTAGTAGTGATGTGCTACAAGTGCCTCAACATGGGTCACATATACAAGAGGTGCACAGCCATAAATTATGCTTGCAACGCACCACCTACGGCCAGTGTGGGCTCATCAGCAACTTCAGGACCATACCAACCCCTATCTGGACGTGGACGCGGACACGGACGTGGGCATAGGACCAACGCAGGATTCAGATGATCACAATTCCTTGTAATGTTAGAGCTTTTAATTTCAGAATTTGTAATATTTTAACTATATTTGTTGTATGAACTTATGCATGGTACTGTGTTGTAATAATTGAACTTCTATTTGTATTATTTTGCTGGTGATTATTATATTCTTTTTTAATAATTTATGCTGATTTTAGTCGTATTATTTTTTGTCTCTGATTGTTCTAATCTTGTTTTGTAGGTTTGCAATGGCCTCCTCAGGCCCTGAGTTGGACTTGGACTTCCTCGCGAAGAGGAAGGACAATGTCGAGGTGCCACAGGGGATCGACACTCCAATGTGCTTCTGCGGTGACAATTGCAAGCTTGTTAGGTGCAAGGTTCTAGGGTACGCCTACGGGATGAGGTTCTTCATGTGCGCTAACTATGCGCACGACCCGATCCGGCCATTCGACCGTAACCTTAGAGCCAAAGTAAAGACTTACTACATTTCTCAATTATTCATTTGTCATTTGTAATTTAATATTTGCTAACATGTCTTTGGAAAAAGACTCCACCTCCTCTTTGTGATTTCATGTAGTGGCTAGATACCGAGCAGTTTGACTTCGACAAGAGCTACGTTGAGGGAGAAGCCCGTGATGCAAGGGAGAGGTGGTTGCGCATGGTTGAATGGGAAAAGAGAGAGGAAAAAAAGAAGGAGGAGCAGAAGGAAATGTGCCATCGTCAGGAGATGAGAGAACGTGAAGCGGCCCAAGCCTGTGAAGCCGACAGAGAGAGGAAGAGGGAGAGGGCTCGTCGGGCCAAGACAGCTGGGCCGGAATGCCATCAGGAAGGGGAAATACCACCATTGCACTCAGTAGACCTAGAGTATTAGCCGAACTGTATCAAATAATGTCGGATTTCATGACATCATCAACTAGGGTCCTCGGTTTGTATCGTTAAGAACTTTAATCGAACACCATTAGAGTGTGTTTTATCCGTTACGTGTGTTTTGTTATAGTGACTGTAATATGCAGAGTCGTTGTGTTTCCTCTAAGTCACTAACGCGTTCCCCTCCCACAGATCGTCTGGCCCACAAAGCGACAGTGCCCCGGTACTAGGGTGTGTTTTCTTCGAGTCACTGTTTTGTTTCCATTCCCACGGATCGAAGGGCCCACCACCCAGCCAGCCACCTTCTATATATACCACCATTCACTCCATTACCTTCTTCTCACAGCACTCAACAATGGCTTCGTGGAGTGGGGATGGACACAGTTTCGGTCCTGAGTTGTGGCATCAGCAATCAGAAGATTTCGAAGCCAATTTCCCACTGAATGGCAAGAGTGACTTCAGATCGATGCGTGATGTTAGAAGTTACGCACCGAAGCAAACAATGTTGTGGCCTAGGTGTTCACATGGTGAGTTCTGCTTGATGCAAGTGTATTAGGGATGGAACAACTCCTGTCATCGCTTCTGGCACTGCCCATATGCATGGGTAAGCAATGTCCACAAATTTCCTCATCATCTTTCTTTCGTTTGGTAACGTTTTCTTGTCTTTTGCAGTACTCCACCCAAGCTGAGAACTGTGGTACATCGACTACCTCGAGGACGTCATCATCTACAACCTAAAGTGGGAGCTGTCGGAGGCATTGGCTTCTCCAGATCCATCGTCTAGCGCAGGAGAAGACCGGTGCTGCAAATGTTCGACCTGCATTTGTGAATGCCACAAGAAAGATGGGTCCCCTCTGCCTTCACCACCTCCACCCCCACCGGGGTACTACATACCGTCACAACACTTCGGCGGCTCTATGCTCTCTGGGTAGTTCTCATACAACTACATTCATTAGGAATGTTGTAATGAAATTTCTAAATACCCTAAGGCATGTTATCTGTACGTAAGGTGCTTCGTTAGGGTACTAGCACAATACATGTCATTGCAAATGTGTGTGTTTTCTCTCGTTAATTAAAAAAACTAACCGCCGTGACCCATGACGGTTGACCACATGCAACTGTCGTGGCCCATGGTGGTTGTAAGGCGGCTTCATGCCGCCGTCGTCGTAGCCCACAGCGACTGCCGAACTATCGTGGCCCACGGCGGTTAGACCTGAAACCACCGTGGGCCACGGCGAATGGTTGTCAAAATTGTAAAATTTTGAAACCGTCGTATATTTTTACAAAATAATTAAAAATATAAAAAATTCGAATATTCTTGGGAGGATAAAGGCGTGTTCGCCACCGGCCCAGCACGGCTCGGCCGGCCCGACTAAACATATGCTTAGGAAGTCGGAATGCCCGGCGCAGCAACTCGCGGCAAAACCGCTGCGTTTCGGGCTTTCGACCTGCGCGTCCCCTCCGACTCTTTTTGGCTCTTTGCCCGCCCAACCACACCAGTACACCACCGCCGCGTGCTCTCCGAGTCTTCGGGGTCGTGCACTTACTTCTGCTGGGTGCTGGCGGCGTCGGCGTCGGTCTCCGCACCCCGCGCCGTGATGATGAGCAGCTATCGCGCCGCCTTCGCAACCAGCCCCAGCCTGGCACGCCCCCTCGGCCCTTGCCGAGGCCCGCCTGGTGATTTGGTCCAATCGGGCGAGCCGCGAGCCGCCGCGAGCGCTCGCTCGGTGACGCGGTCTCCGATTGAAGCAAGGGGGGATCGCTTTGGTCGCCGCGCGTCCTCTTCATCGGCCAACCAGGTACTAGGTCATTGCATCATTCTGTGAAGCGTGGTTGACGCTTTGGTCAATTTGTTGATTACGGAAGATGCCTGCATGTCAGAGGTTTTTCCATCCTGGGCTTCCTGGTAATGTTGGTTTGAACTGGTGAATGGTGATTGTCATATCAATGCTTGATTTCACCTGATCCTGCGTAATTCTGCTGCGGTTTTCCTTGAAAGGTTACTGTCAGCTGAATTAGTTGAGTGTAAGGTTTGGGTTGGTGGCTTCCAGTATCTGGTTTCCTAACAATATAGTTGGGGGGCATTGATAGGCTTTTTTCTGTATATATGGTGTATAAACTCAGCTAAAAATAGAAGCATGACTGCCCGATTGCCTTTGCAGGATGGTGCGTCAAGCAGGTCATGTCATCTTAAATTCAGCATTTCTATCTGAAACCCAGCCCACAACAATTGCAGATTTGAAGTACTGTTCATGCCGTGAAAAATGACTTGTGTGGATCAGATGAAGAGTTTGAGGTGAGGCAAGTATTCAGCAAGGACAATTCTGTAACCGTTGCAGAATCTACTGATGTATCCTGCATATGGCTTTGGCTGTCATTTTATTTCTCGTTAAGTGTCTCAGCATGCCTAGGACTAAGACCTAGGAGGCTAGTGCAGTGTGTGCTTCAGAAATGTTTTTATTTATTTAATTTAGAAAGCTTGTAGCCGTCAGAAGGGATTTTTAACTTCGTCATCTGAGTTAAATTATTTGCATCAGAAGCTCACAGTCATGCCGCATGGCCATCTTTAGGAATTCTTTTACTTAACAATCTATAAATGTTATAGATTTTTCTCCTTGAGATGGATCTGTTTTCTAATTCCTTTATGGAGCCTCGTATATCAGTGATTGTTGCATAATCAACCAACAGGTTTCACTTAGGCTGCTAGTCGGATTGATTCATATGGGTATGCAGAAGTAATTATAACACACTTTGGATGATGACCGTTAACTTTTTTAATGCTAACATTGGTAGTTTATTTGAATTCATTGTATGATGTTGTTTCCACATGTGCTACCTGTGTACATTTGAAAAGTTAATATGACCTGATAAAGAAGGAATTTCCTTCTTCTGCTTTGCCTTTTCTTTTTCTCTGTATTCAGCTCAAACCATCCTTAGTGTGCCCTTAATTGTTGATGATTTTTTTGAGCTTGCTTGTACCTTAAATTGTTCTTATTAATACAAAAGCATGAAAACCTTTTTCATGTCACAGAAAAAGGAGTTCAAGAATAAACTTATATAGAAATGGCTTTAACTTGTGAGGATGGAAGTCTTATGGCTTTCACCTCATCATGTGTGCCTGTGACTCTGTGAGCTTTAGTATGCATAAGAAATTGTCTTCCTTCAATTTTTTTTAAGCAGAGTGTTTGGTTTTAACCATGCAGGTGTACAAGTTTGGGGCTAGCTAGGACTCTCAGTAATACTAACCTTTCTATTTAACTTCTCAGATGAGTATGTATCTTGCCCCGTGACGTGCTCTTCCTTATTACTCTTTATGCTTGTGTGAACTGTCCATAGTTTCTCAGGCATTTCAGCTTACTACTAGAGTGCTCAGGCAGCAAGATATGTATTCTAGTAATTTCTTCTGATTAAAAGGGAGGTAATATATAAAACTTTCCAGATTATTCAGCATTCTTCTGGCAGGGAAAATACATATATGGTTTAACTGTTTGCAGATCTAAAACAAGCTGAACCTAATTATACAGGTATCTTTATCAAACTGAATTGCTTTTCATTATGACTACTGACTAGAGGTCAACGGTTTTGTTAAAGTAGACAATTGGCTACCTTGCTGTCCATGTAATCTTTTTGGGTCAAATATGATTGTCATATGTCGTGTTCTCACCATTTTCTTTGGATGGTGGCCATTTTCCTTTGTTTTCTTGTTTTTGTCTTGGGAACCTCTTTCACAGTGAATTTGCATATGCATAGTTGACTTTTTGAGGTGTGGATTCACTGACAAACTTTCATTCCATCACATGTCTCCATAGTAGTATCTGAAGAAAAGAGAATTGGGGCATCCTGCTTTTTGTCAGCAGTTTTATATCTTTGGAGCTAAAGAGGTCCACTGAGAGATTAGAGGATTGTAATCCATTCAGAAACCTGTACAATATAGCATGAAAACATCTCTGGCACCAGATCAACTTCCTGTTAAGTATAAAAAACATCTTCCTGTTCAAAGCTGTGCAATTATGAAGGCAAAACATTTCCAGAAACAGCCAACCATGTTCCACTCTGACACGCTTCTTACAAGATCTCCTGTTCAAAAGAATTTAATTATATGGACTTAAACACTTGACACAGCTGCAGCAAATCGTATCACAAATACGTCAGCACTGTATGTAGCAGCACATCACTGGTTGCAATTAACAAAGCTGCTGTTTTTGGCTAGGGTTCAACCACTTGGTCTGCTACTGTAGTACGCGAGCCTTTCTGAGCGATGGAAGCCCTTATAGTTGCTGATCAGGTTAAAATGGTCCCCTTGTGGGCCCCACAACTGGCTTAAAGATTTGTTTAAGTACATTTATCTAAAGCATAGTACCTGAATGCTTTGTATTGATCTATTGATCAGCTGTTTAAACTTAGTTTGTTGAGTGGTTATGCCTGTGCAGCTCAGCTTTGAGCGATCTGGATGCACGGGTGTGGATTCTTTAATCCATCTCCCCTTCCCAAACCCACTAAAATCCAAGTAAATTAAAAACTCACAAAGATTAGGACTTGTTTGAGCAAAGATGCATGGGCTAGTGTTATTTTATAAGTTGTTGTCAGATAGTGTTAGTTTAGGTTCGGAAAGGATGAGATCAGCAGCTGCTAAACATATTTGAAGCATGGAAGTTTGAGCGCGATTGGGTTTTGATTAACCAGCACGTTGCTTAGGGACTTGGATCCACAAGGATTAGTGGATGAGGTTGTATCAGTCTTGTCTATTGCCTACTATCCTGATACGAGCTGATATCCGATCTAGCTCTTTGCTCTTTATTTACTGCTGGGAATATCTTCCAGATCTCATCTGTTTCCGACAAATTCTTTAGGACATATCTATACAAAGATCTACAAAGTTAAGATTTTCTTTGCTTCTATTGATGACGACAGCGTTTTCCCGTGAAAAGTTGTGTAGCAAAAAATCTCTGCACTGATTTCTTTCCTATGTGAAGATCATTTTGTTGTCGGATCAGTAGGAAGGGTGGGAATGGAAGTGATTCACTTCCAGACTCTTTATGATATTTTCCTTAGGAGAGCCGCTACCCAAGTGTGTGCTTCCAGATATTTGGCCACACGTTTAACAGTACTTGCTTGGCTTCTTTGTGTCAGGCAAATAGTTGATTAGGGTCTGAATTGTCGTTGCCAGTCTCTTGGTTCGTCCCTTAAAAAGCAAGTTTGTCTTAAACTGATGGAAGGGAACCCCAACCTTACTTTCAAAAAAAAAGGAACCTCAGCCTGCAATGTAGTCAACCAGGGAGGTTTAGACACGGAAGCACCGGCCAGTGACCACACCACGCGGCAGTGTAGTCTTTGATTCTTTTGAATAGTTCGGCGAAAAACTCTTTGGGTTATCAATAAGACCTGTCAGAACTGCATATGAAAAGACAAAACTATCTGAATTGACAATCATTCAGTAGCACCATGATGACGGGCTAAAGTTCAGCCACAGTAAGTCCAGGATCACTGCATTCTGTGCCATACTGTACACCTTAAACTAATTTTCTTGGGAGAAATCATTTCATCTCAGGGTCTCAGCTGCACCTTAGTTTGCGTATGAATCCAATAGATAATAAGTTCTGATATATTAGAAAAATTATTGATGATCTTTTAATTAATTTCTATTTTTTGATAGAAGTTTAATCTGTGTTGTGCCGTTGAGACACTGGGTGGCAAATTCAGCTAAGCAGGTGTAAAACACAGTTAATTACCACTTGATTATAGTTGCGCTCCCCCTGTCACCATGTGGTACTAGTTTTTTCGCGAACGTTTCATGTGATACTTCTTTAAAAGGTAATATGATAAATTTTTGAATGAAGCATTCTTATTATTGTTCTTTTGGTGTGGCCTTTCATGTTTTTAATAGAAGCACCACCTTCTTATCCAAAATTATGGATCCAAAGGCTCAGGGTCCGTTCAGTGGTAGGTCTGCACCTTTGGCCTTCAACTGCTGTTGTTGACATCTGAGTCAAACACAGTATAAACATATGCTTAGGAAGTCATGGTCCTAGATTTCAATGACAAAAACACAACTAGCGAGCTGGTTTTGGCGCAAGTTCTGGCATGCTCTTAACGTGGCCAAAGCAGTGCAAATTAAGTTTAGCTCTACCTAGCTTAGCTCTACCTTGTTCCTTGTCTGGCTCTGGCACTGGCAAATCAAATTATCTGTTTAGAACTTTTGTAAGGTATTGCAAGATGTACTTGGATTTAAGCCCCTAAAAAAGATAGCTGCTAAACGCCTTGTTATTGCAAGGATTATATTTATGTTGTAGAATATAAGGACGCCAAAAAGGAAAAAGAAAAGAAAAGTGAGATCACTTGATGCTGCATTGTGTTAACTGCACATATTTTCCGTACAAGCACACAAACACTTGCAGCTAGTAGGTCGCATTGCTTACGAGTTAACGCGGCGCAGGCGCACATCCAGTTAATTCTGTTTTACTTTCTACAGAATGAACTTTCTATGTAAAACTTGTTGCATTCTGTTCAGAAAAAATATCTGCAGAACGGACATGAAACACTTGGTATTGTGTGTTGTCCATGTCATTTTCAACTGGTTTGGTAGAAATATCCAAATGTAGCAATTAACCTTCAAAGAAAAGTGGACTAAAAGAAGCCAAATTTGCCCGGCTCATCCATTACTAGTTCACCAGTGCAAGAACGAAAAATCATGTGACGCTAACTCATTATCCCCCCGTTTTTCTGTCTAGCAATTTTCTTGGAGGGCATTCATTACATCCTTATCTTCTCATTGCAGCACGGGCCTCACAATTTCATTAAACGAAATCTTTGGCTTCTGGAAGGTAGAGGCGACAGATGCATGTGAGTACGTGACCGGCCATACCCAGAAACTATCCGGAGTACAGTCCTCCATTTATCAGCAACCCGAGCAGCAAGATCTTTTATCTCACAACAAATCAGCCACCAAAGAACCAGCCAGCAGATCTTTTCTCTCACAACAAATCAAGACTGCCCATCAGCCAACCGAACAGGCCAATGACTCTTAAACTCCATACTACATGACAGCAAATGCGATGCATCTAGAGCCAAGTACAACATAATAAAAAGGTTAAACACACAGCAACAGGCAAGTACACCTCCAATTTAATGGCAAATAAACACGAAGGAATGAGGCATTTGATGCAACATTTTTTCTCTGCATGCAAGCACTTTCTTGCATGAAGTTTTGTCATCCTGAATACCGAATATTCTATAGCCAAAAATATCAATTGCTGCTCCATATTTGGTAATTAGCTGAAGAAAACTCAAGATTGTGGTGTCATTATGCTCATTAGTTTATGCTTGAACTGTATGAAAATGCTGCATTAGAAAGGAGGATAGACCACTAGCTAAATTCTCTAGTGCTCAAGTGAAGATGAAACTACAATGTTGGGGAAAGCTGAGAGAAACTTTTGTTGGTTAATCTTGTTGCTGGAGAGGTCAAATAACAAGGTAAAAAATGTAGCTACAAAGCATGCACAGTGCCGCCTCTTTTCAGTTGATACCCCAACTAGGAACAGAAGAAATCAAAAGATAAACAAGCAAGAATCATGAAGCAAAGAGGTTGAAATGGCTACCAAAAATGGAAGGATAAGGTGAAAAACAAAAAACGAAAGGGAAGAAGAGAGGATAGAGCCCTCACTAGTTCCCTTGTTTAACCCCACCTCTCTGGAAGTTCTTAAAAAATGAGGTGGGGATTAAGCAAATGTCGAGGCGCTGAGCCTTGTCTCCCACCATGGCTACTGCTGCTCCTGCTCAGGCTGCGGCTGCTGTTGGGATTGTTGCTCCTGCGGCGGCAGCTGCGGCTGCCTCCTGCTGCCGCTGCCGCTGTGCTTGTTGTTGTGCATCCACACCTTGAAGACCTGGCGCCGCACGCCGACCTGCTCGCAGAACTGCTGCACCAGCGCCTCGTCCTGCTTCTGCATCCGCCAGCCCAGCCGCTCCGCGAACGCCAGCATCTGCTCCTTCTGCTCCGGCGTGAACTTTGTCCGGAACCGCTTCCGGCGCAGGTGCCCCTGCGCCGCGGCGGCGTGCGCGGACGGCGGCCCGCGCTCCTCGCTGGAGGACTCGGTCGTGGTGCCGCCGCTGCCGCTGGGCGTGCCGTGGTACGGGAACGGCGGCGGCGGGTGGTGGGGGTGGGTGGTGGCGGCGACGTAGGGGTGGGGAGGCGGCAGGAGCAGCGGCATGCGCGGAGTTGTGGGCGTCACCGGCGGCGGGGGCGCGACGGGCGGCGGGAGCAGCAGCTGGCGCCGCAGGCCATCGTCCTTGCGGTGGAAGCTCCGGTGGCAGCCGCAGGCGGCGCACTTGAGCGCGTCGTCCCCGGCGCCGGCGCTGGGCATGAACTCCCCGCAGCCGTCTACGACGTGGCCGCCCAGCGCCGCCGCGTGGTTGCGCAGGCACTCATGGTACCGCACGGCCGCCTCGGGGAGCGCCGCGTGGTTCCCCGGTGCGGGGGCCGGGGCGGGGGCGGGCGCGAGCGGCGGCGGCGGCGCGGAGCTGGCGCCCATCCCCTCGGCAGGTTCCTCCTGGCCCCTAAATTCCATCAGCGCATGCCTGCCCGCCCGAGGCGAGGAGGACCCGACGACGGGCCGAGTCCGTGAGAGCGACGCGACGGCACACGGCGCCGCAGGCAAGCGCACTCCCCCCCCTTCACAGTTCACACACTGTCGCACGGGGGGTGGGTGCTTTGCTTGCTCGCCTCGCCTTGCCTGCGCCTCACAGGCCCTCAGCTAGTATAGCTATCAGTCACACCCGTATCCATCTCGTCGTTTCCTAGCGCTGGCTGGGTGGCCTGGCTGCCTGCACTGCGGGTGCGGCTAGCTGCAGGCCGCAGCCGCTGCGGCGCCGTGTGGTGGTGCGGTTGGCTTTTGTGCTTTTGTGTGGGGAAGCCGAGGGGCCGAGAGCGAGGTGAGGCCAAGTGATGGTGGCCGCCGCGGTGGTGCGGTGGTGCCGGTGGGGGTCGGTCGGCTGGGGCAGCCGAGCGAGGTGAGGCCGGCCGGGCGCGGTGGGGGACGCTGATTCCGGTCTGCCTCGGATGGGAAATGGCGCTTTTGTTTCCTACCGGCGGGGAGGAGGGGCGGTGCAGCGACCGACAGCGGCAGGGCTTGACCCCTCCCTCCCTCCCCGCCCCCACGCGGACGCGGCCACGCCCTGCCGCGCGGACCCAGCCCAGGCTTTAATGATGCAGCCGGCGAGCGCCGAGCAGCAGCCGCTGTAGCCACGGGCCGAGGTTTATGGCCGTCCGATCGGAGCGGTGATCGGGGAACAGCTCCTTGGCCGCGGGCTAGGTACGCTGCACAGCGCGGCACGTCCGGGGTCTTCGCTAATTGACCCATTGTCTCTTTCGTTTCGGGAGGCTGCTGTAAATGAGTTATTCGGCTGGTTTATTCGTGGTTTATTCAACTTTTTTAAATATTTTTTCTCGTAACAAGACGAGATATGTCACCCAAACAAGCTCAAATGTGTGTGATGGCGACCATCTTGTGGCTCACAGCCTTCATCGTTCTTCCATTAGCTGACAAAAAAAATATCCGAGTTTGGGTTAACTCTTTTCAGTATGGATTGGCAATTTGGCGTCCATGCATGATTTTGTGGCGAAGTTCTTGTACTGTATGTGAGCATCCTGTACCACATCCGGTCACCTCCGCAAATGAGATGCGATCTTTATTTGCAAATGGGGGTGGAGCTAGGTACTGCGATCGTGGCATGTTTATTTGCTGCAGTGCGATGTATCAAAACGTATAGGTATATCTCGTGCTGCCGTGCGAGGTGCATGTAGCACGTCGCTGTACGCAGACAAGATCCTTCTCTTGAGGGTCCGTATGACCAGAGCATGAATCAGGCAGTCAAGGACACAGGTTTAACTTTGAAATTTCCAACCAAGCCATATGATTGAGCGCAGTTTGACGCGAAGACGTCTTCGTAATTTGCAAAGCCTCGTGGACCGAATTGGACATTTTCACCCAATAGCCGTGGTTTCGATAGTGAAATACAGAATTACATTGTTTTTGCTTCGCGGAGGTCTTGCTTACTAATAATTAGTTAAGAGCCGAAAGCTGACCAAATTGGACATTAACCTGTCAGCAGCTAAAGGTTTGTTTTTGTAGATGCCAAGAGCAAATCCAAAAGTGACTTTTAAAAAAAATAGATGGAAGCCAACTTTTGACGTACATATACACACACATAACCTTACGCCCATAAACCGGTATGAGAAATTAATTCAGTAGATTTAAAAAGGCAACATATCTGGTGGAAACCAGCCTCTCTTTGCAAATTATGGAAAATTCAATCTAAGTCACACAATGTTGATCAAATGGAGCATTCAGCGGAGGTGAGCGAGTAATTTGCAAAAGCACCTTTGCAAATCACCTCTCTCACCTCCCATAAATTTTGCAAATCGGCTCTTCCACCTCCCATGAGCTCTCCCTTGAATCAAGATCACGTAACTTAGATTCAAGTTTCCATAATTTGCACAAAGAGGTCCATTTTCACTAGATATGTTCCCATTTTAAAATTTACAAAATCACTATAGGTGTCTTGCACTCTTACTACTCCCTCTCGTTCCGAAATATAAGGCATTCTAGGATTTTTAGGAGAGATTAAAGAGGTGGGGAAATGTCACATATACCCTTAGCTAATGATAATTAAAGGTAAGTTTTGGAGTTAACAAGTGCAATATTTGGCAAGTCTATAATTGAGTTGATTGAGTACTTACCAAAAACTCTTAGGATGCCTTATATTTGGGGACAAATTTTGAACCCTTGAATGACTTATATTTCGGGACGGAGGGAGTAATTCTGTCGACGACAAGGAACGAGTTCCCTTAGTTAGCGACTAACTGATGGGGTTCACCGACTCATGCACGGTAATTCAGGATTTAGCAAGCCCTAGATCAACATCAAGACAAAACCCCATGTGGCATGACTGTGACAACCCGCCAGACCTAAACCAATCCATTTTGGTTATTAAGCAATAATAAAGTATCATCATGTCGTTAGTTACCGGATTAACGCTCGGTGAAATCACTTTACATAGCAACAAGGATCGACATATATGCATTAAAACTCACGCAAAGACGAGTCCAAAGACATCACATGATTAATATCCGAAATTTACCCCGAAGGGCTTAATTATTACAAACTTAAGTCTTTAACATGATTACGCAGTTCAGAGTTTTAAAACAGCAGAAATAAACTAAACGGAGCGAGGAAACACCACGGGAGGCCAGCCATGCCTTCATTCTTCGTCTTCCACACACTCCAGCTCTCAGCTGGGCGGGATCTCTCCAGGCGACACATCAACAAAGGCATTACCTGGAATCACAGATTATAGCAAGGCTGAGTATTCTAATACTCAGCAAGACTTACTCGTCGGTGATAACTACTTCAACAACTCTAGACATGAAAGGCTTTTTGGCCACTGGGGTTTCTTTTGCTGAAAAGCAACAAAAGTATGTCCTTACTTTCAAGATTTTAGCACGAGTTCTAGTTGAATATTCTTTTCTAGATTAGCAAGCTATTGCAAGCATAAGTTGTGCAATACAATTAATCAAGCATAATATTCGTCAACTTTCCATCATTAGAGATCTCATAGTCAATGGAGTAAGTATTCTCAGATAACGGTGAGAGGCTGACAACTAGTTGATTTAAACCTTGAAAGGTAGACCTAAACACATGGTAGGGTGCCCCCGTGAGGACAACCACCAAGCGGTTTCCAAAAATCTTCGGATCAAGATCGAATCTTACAGTCTTTAGTACAGACTATCTGACATACCCCGTGAGGCACCCAGAATCACCATGCACCACCGGTAGCTAACCGTGAGACGCATCCCAAGATGAGTAATAGTAAGATCCCTCACCGCGTCATTAAGGTACTAGGCTTACCGGTTCCATTCCCGACAAGTGCTTAGTACGTTCAAACACTTAACCCACGAAGCCCATCGGACTGGAGCCCACATTCCATGCTCTTACCACATGAGCAATCCATTTAAGGAGATCTTATGATTCCAACATAAGAACATATTCTCGTGAGTGACCAACGTCACTCGACTTGTAACGGTCCTATAACATAGCAGCTATCGACCTATCATACTAGTAAATGACAAAGGTACCTAGGGATCATGCATCTAGGGTGTCATATCAACTCCTGAACGTAAATGCACAATCATCCATAGATAGTTGCATAAGATTTCAAAACACTTAGGTTAATGCACCGGGGCTTGCCTTCGTCAGCAGTGTTAGCCTAAGTGCGCTCCGTGTCTTCGATCACCTCCACGTACTGCAGTTCCGCTTCAGATCCGAGACAACCCGCCCGGAAAGTACCGTACTATCGCCTAAGACCGATCCACTTTGGTCATTTAAGCAATAATAAAGTACCATCTGTCGTAAGTCGCTGGGTTAACGCCCGGTAAATCACTTGAGAGCACAAGGATCGAATATATGCATTAAAACTCACTCGAAGGCAAGTCCAGAGATACAACAACATTAATATCCAATTTGTACCCCAAGGGGTTTATTTATTACAAACCATAGTTTTTGTCACGATGAAACAGTTCAGAGTTTTGAAAAGCAGCGGAAATTAACTAGCGGCAGTGAAGTCACCACGGGAGGCCATCCATGATGCTTCAGTAGTCGTCCTCCACCCACTCCAGCTCCCAGCCGGGCGGGATCTCACCGGGCCACACATCACTGAAGGCATTACCTGGATCAACACATTAATGCAAGGCTGAGTATACTAATACTCAGCAAGTCTTACCCGTCGGTGATAACTACTTCACCAAATCTAGACCATGAAAGGCTTTTTGGCTACTGGGTTGCCTTTGCTAAAAAGTAACAAAGAGTATGTCCTTACTTTCAAGATTTTAGCACAAATTCTAGTGTGTTTAATCTTTACTACATTAGCCAACTAGTACAAGCAAAGTTGTACAATACAATTATTCAAGCATAAAGTTCATCAACTTCCATCATTAGGGATCTCATGACTAGTGGAGTAAGTAGTCTCGGGTAACGGTGAGAGGCCGACAATCGATTGATTTAAACCTTGCAAGGTAGACCCAAACACACCGGTCGGCCGCCCCCGCGAGGACAACTCCCCGTGCCGTCCCCATAAATCCTCTGGTCGGGATCGAATCTTACGGTCTTTGGTGCGGGCTATCCCGCATACCCCCGCGAGATACCGGAGTCACCATACACCACCCGTGGCGAGCCGTGAGAGCGAATCCCAAGAGTAGTAATGGTAGGATCCCTAACCGCCTCATCATGGTACTAGACTTACCGGTCTCATACCCGGCATGTGCTTAGTACGTTCAAAAACTTAACCCACATAACCACTGGACCGGAGCCCAGATCCCATGCTCTTACCACGTGAGCAATCCATTTAAGGATATAGTATGATTCCTATCTAGGAACCTATTCTCGCGAGTGAGGTCATCACTCGACTTGTAACGGTCCTATAGCTTAGCAGCTATCGACCTATCATACTAGTAGAGACCAAAGGTACCTATGGATCATGCATCTAGGGTTTCATTCAACTCCTGAACGTAAATGCACAATCAATCATAGATAATTGAATAAAGAACTTTTAAAACTGGGTTAGATGCACCGGAGCTTTCCTTCGTCAGCTATGTTAGCTTGGGCACCCTCGGTGTCGAGTACGTCCACGTACTGCAGAGAACCTTCCGCTCCGCCTTCCTCGGTTTCCGGGACCAGGGAGTAATCTCCGTCCGGAAGATCTACACGGAATGCAATGCAAGATTTAGGTGATGTGATAGTTTGTTGTCTTATCCAATTCCGGTTGGTCATATTCACCTTAACAAGCATCTATCTAAGGTTTCTCTTTTAGGAAGGTTATTGGTTGTACATGGGTTACTCTTTTTATTCCACATTTGAATAAAGGTTTTTAATTAAGCTTAACATTTCATGTGGAAGCTTCATTTCCTTTTATCTTCACCAATAAAGGTGTAATTAATATTTATATTTATGAATTAATTCCTTATCAGTGATGATAATTAATTATCTTTTATTTATATTAAATAATGCCTTCAAAAAGGAAAAAGATTTAATTAAGGATTTTTCTTTATTTAATTCCCCTTTAATATTAAAAGGGCATTTAAGCCTTTTATTAATCAATTAAATTACCAAAAATTAAATGAGTGTTTCTTAAGCCTACTAGCACCTATCCTGGTCCATTGGACTCACATGTAAGTGTTGGATGCTAGGAAAATAAATATTGGGGAAAAATAACAAAGGCTAGCTAGTGATTCAAAGTAAATGCATATAAAAATAATTAAGCATCAAAATGATCCAAACTTTCTTGTGCATGTTCTCTGGTCCTAAACAAGCCTAAAGAACCAGCATGTTCACATGGAATCTCTACTGAACTTGGTTCATTAATTTACAAAGGAAAACATGCATAATTCAAGAATAATCATTTCTGTTAATCCAAAATTCATGATTAATTCACAAGATATGTATTTTGGCATTACAAGACAGTGTGCACAAGTTGGGCTCAAGAACATAAATATATTTAACATGAAAAATCATCTAAGCAGTTACTATAGGAATGGAAAGGAATTTGTCTAGCAAAATCTACTGCATAACTTTGTGCAAGTTTTGGCACAGCATCTAGTCATATCCTAACTCACAACATATCCAAAACTTGGCTACAGATAAGCTATACATTTCAAGTTATGACATATCCAAGTATAACACATTTGTAATTTTCGTGCCCAGACTATTTTGAATCTAGCCATAAATGTACCACAAAGAGGTGTGGTTTAACATCCTGAAACCTACAAAATTGGTTTGGGAATTTTCTGATTTTTCTGTGAATTTCTAGGAATTTTCTAAGACCTTGGACCGATGCGCAATAAAACTAAGTTAAGTTTCCTTGCAACTAGGCCCTTGGATTCACAACCATGCCCTCGGCGGCGGCGGGAGGGCTCGCCGGCGGCGATGTGGGGCCGGGCAAGAGCAACATTCGGCACGGGGGTGCAATTGGCCTCACCCCCGGGTTGATTGGCGGTGGTGGCGGGGGTCGAGGCGAGCTCGGCGAGGGCCGCGGCGGCGGCCGGCGGCGGCACCCACGGCGGCTCGGGGAAAAGCGGCAAGGAGGCGCGGGGCTGGGAAACAAGCAGGCCTTGGGGCTTCACTAGCACCTCCTGGAGTTATTAGAGTGGTTGGCCGGCGACGAGCACGGGCGGAGGAGCTTAGCACCGAGCGGCGGCGGCCATGGCGGGGGGGAGAGCACGCGGTGGCGCGCGGAGGGCGCGAGGGGGGGGGGGGTTTAAGTAGGGCGCGCGGGCTCCGGTGACGAAGGGTGACGGCGCAAGATGCTTGCCGTGCTACGGCGTGTCGAGGCGCGCGCGTACGGCGGCGACAACGCCGACGGACCGGCGGTCCGCGGCGTGTGCGCGCGTGCGGCGGCGCGAACGCCGGGCGCCTCGGGATGGAGCGAGGCGGGGGCGCGGGACCTCGGGATGGAGCACCTTGGGCCGGGCGCGGCCTCGGGAGGCGCGGGCACGGACGCCGGAGCAAGGCCGGCGGCGGGCGGCGACGGCGGCGCACGGGCGCGCGCGGCGTCGCGGCGCGACGCGCTCCGGCTCTAGCGGTGCTGCGGTGCTATGTTTGAGCCATTGTTTCTCCAAAATTTTGAATACAACTCGACCAAGCAATGAATACCAAAGTTGTAGATCTAAGTACCAGCTACAACTTTCACAAAGGCTGTATGGGGTTTTACTCTCTAGATTTGAATCTAAATGGATGCCAACTTTGAATGTCAGTAGGTTTCGGCAACGCTAAAATCGGCTTGCAAGGGTTTTTTCACAAATTTCCCTTCCGAATTTGCAATGCCACTCTACATGAAAGTTGTGTCCTCAACAAGACCTACAACTTTCCCAAAGGTAGAATTTTAAGTGTTTAGGTGAATTTTGGAGAACGCGGCAAAAATTCGGCGGACACTCCGTGGACACTTTGGATGGCAAGGGGGGTTTGACCCACCCTTTGACCATGGGTTGGCCCCACAAGTGTTTTAACTATTCACTAGGGTCACTAGGGGTATGTTAGGGAGTTTTCATGGGTGAGGGCCCGGGTTGACCTAGGGTTGACTATTTGACCGCTAATCCTGTCATTAGCGTTAATGACGGTAATTAAAAACCGGGGCGTCACGGCCTACCCCCCTTAAGAGAAATCTCGTCCCGAGATTCGACTTAACAACGAAGAGATGGGAAAAGGACTCACTGTTTCGGGATTGGAGGAAGCCCGAATACTTGGTGTTAAGAAAATCCTCCGTCTCCCACGTGGCTTCTTCTTCCGTGTGATGGCTCCATTGGATCTTGTACATTCGCACTTGTTTGCCTCCGGGTCTTTCGCTCTTTTGATCTAGTACCTTCAAAGGATGCTCGACGAGCGAGAAATCCGGCTCGATCCAAGCATTAGCTTCTGTGATGATCTCGTTCTCCGGAACAGGCATTCCCTTCTTCAACTGAGTTACATGGAACACATTGTGAACCGCGGAAAACCGTTCTGGCAATCGGATACGGTAAGCCACGGGTCCACATACTTCTATTACTTCATAGGGTCCAATGTAGCGCGGGGCTAACTTTCCTTTGACTCCGAACCTTTGCACACCTTTGGTGGGGGATACTTTCAAATACACATGATCTCCCACTTCAAAGTGTCGAGGTGCGGTTCCCTTATCATGGTAACTCTTTTGTCTCATCTGGGCCATCTTCAAATTCTCTCTTATCACTTGTACCTTCTCTTCGGCCTCTTTAACTAACTCGGTCCAAAGAGTGTTCTTTCTCCGGCCTCTGACCAATTCAGTGGGGTGCGGCATCTGCGTCTGTATAGAGCATCGAACGGTGCCATTTTCAAGGCTGGTCTCGATAGCTGTTATTGTAGGAGAACTCTGCCAAGGACAAGCACTTGTCCCAACTCTTGTCAAAGTGCAAGATGCTTGCTCTCAACATGTCCTCTAGAATCCGGTTTATCCTCTCCGTCGACCATCCGTACGCGGATGATAACCGGAACTACGAAGTAGCCGAGTTCCCAAACACTCATGCAACCGCTCCCAAAAACGGGCTACAAGCCGAGTCCCTCTATCGGAGATTATAGTCGTTGGGATTCCATGTAGACGAATTATGTGGTCTACATACAACTCGCATATTGTTGCACGGAGTAAGTGGTATGCACGGCAACAAAGTGAGCGGTCTTGGTGAGTCTATCCACGATTACCCAAATAGAATCTTTCTTTCTAGGGGTCAAGGGTAAACCCACAATAAAATCCATACTAATGGCGTCCCATTTCCACATAGGTATCGACGGGGTTGGAGTACTCCCGCCGATTTCAAATGACTTACTTTCATCCGGTGGCAAGTATCGCACTCGGCTACATACTTGGCTACATACACCTTCATATTAGACCACCAAAAGTTCTGCTTTAGATCTTGGTACATCTTAGTACTACCGGGGTGAATAGAGAACTTGGATTTGTGAGCTTCCTCTAGAATGATCTTCTTGATTTCCGGGTCAACGGGGGTCACTAGGCGTTTTCCAAACCGGACCACATCTTGGTGATCCTTCCGGAAACAAGTGTACTTTGGGTCTCCTTCGCTAGTTTCTCGCACGATGGTTTGGATATACGCATCATTGCGGCGGCGGTGACAATCTGTCATATAGGCTTGACTCCGCGCCGTCAAGGCATAAAGAATTCCCTACGGTACCACTTCTATGTTGAGCCTTCTCATTTCTTCACACAAGGTGTCGGGGACGACCCTAGGGGTCCCCTTAAACGACGGGGGAATCCTCACTTAAAACCCGCAACCACACCGAAACACGCTAAGCCTAACCATGCAGGTGCCTAACCATGCAGGACACGGCCCACGCCGCGGGGACCCCGACGGCCCACCAAGACGGCCCTCTTAGAAGTCCCCTCGAGCGAGGGCTCCGCCTCGCTCGAGGGCGCACTCCCCTCGGGCGGGCTCCGCCCCGTTCGAGGGGCAACTCTTCCCCTCGAGTGGTTCCGCCCCGCCCGAGGGCTCACTCCCCCTCGAGCGGGTCTCGCCTCGCTCGAGGGTCCGTCCCGCCCTCGGCGGGGGCCCGCCACGCTCACGGGCGCCCCCGCACGCGTGCGCCGGCCCCGTACACGGGCATTTAACGCCCGACACGGGCGGGGCGGCGCCATCATGCGCCGGGGGCTCGCGCCCCGGTGCCGCCGCACCAACTCCCCGGGGGAGGAGCCCATCCCCACCACCTGTGGGGAGGGACGTGCGGTACGGCGGTGTCGGTCCCGTGACACCGCGCGCCTACTACGATGCGGCTAACGCGCCGGACCCTCGAAGGGGGCCGGGCGCACCTCGATTTCACTTTCTTGTGACCCTACGGGGGTTAGGTGGAGGCGCTAGGCCGGTGGATCGCCATCCCGGCCACGCGCGCGGCGTGGCCGCCGTACCCGCGCGTGCGGGCGCACGCCGGCCTTCGCGGCAACCACTCCGACACCGTGAGGCGCGTTGGGAAGGAACGCCGTTCGCTCGCTCCCGTGCTCCGTACAAGCCATCGTCGGCACCTCCCCTCGAAGCCTATCGGAGGGACGCCCCCGCCATCGCCGCCCTCCTACCCTCGAACCGCCCTTGTTCGGGTACGAGGTAGGCCATCATGGCCGGATCGGCTGCGAAGATCGTCCGGACGGCCGCCCACTCTACGGCGTAGCGCGACGTGCACCCCCGCGTAGCTAGGTAGCGCGGCGTGCATGTAACTCGCCGCCCCCTTGATCTATAAAAGGGGGGGCGAACCCCCAGCCGCAGGGGGGAGGAGATAGACGGACAGACGAACGAAGACTTAGTTCCACACACAACACCACGCACCACGTACTCATTCTCCCACAATATCTTCAGCCAATCTTCCAGGGACTTGGAAGCCACGCTTCCTCTCCCGCCTTGCTTGTATCAGCCCCACTACAAGCACACCCGGTGCTAAGTAATATAGTGCCCCGAGCACGCCCCTGCTGGACGTACGGCCCCCTCGGCGGGAACCGGGATAAAATCTCTGTGTCACTTGTTACTTAGCATCGACCATTGAGGGATAGACCACGGCGCTATCTGCTGGTTAGTGTCGGGACCATATTCCGCACCGAACCGGTTGGCGCCCACCGTGGGGAAAGCGAGCGCCCGAGGTCATTCCGCCAACTCCCTCCATGGTGATTCGCACCGAGTACCGTGGTACCCGTTCTTGCATGGGTAGCTCGGACCCCCTCCCCGGCCGGGTTCGAAATCCGCTTCGGGGACTCGAACTTTCGGGCCACGGGGAACGGCTATCTCATGCGCCTCACCAACCGTGAGGGAGCTCCACGCGCGGCACCGGGCCGGGGTCCGCTGCGGTCTCCGCCGCGCACGCCACTACGGCGCGGGCGCCCGCGGGCACGGATGCCGCGGGTCCATCGACGTCGCGACGCCGCCGCCGCTCCGGGCTACGCTCGCGCCGGGCGCGGTCCGGCGGCGGCAGCCGCGCGCGCCGCCACTCGGCGTGACGCGCCCACCATCACGGCCGCCGCCACCGCCCCGGCGGGACCGCGTGCGGTCTCGGACCGCGCATCCCCATCGGGGCCGCGTGGCGCCACGACGGCCTACAACAACAACAACGTCAACACCACGATGCGCCGGGTCCCGCCCGGCCGCCATGTCTTTGTCGCCAGGGATTCCGGTGCCTCAATGGCCGACGAATCGTCCCTAGGCTCCATCGACGCGTTGCCACCCGCCAACCGCCACGGGTACGCGGAGTGGGACTTCTCCGGCGTGCCGGACCCAGTCGCGTTCAGGCGTTTCCTCGACGCCACGGACTACTGGTTTGGCTGCTCCCGACGACTCCCGGCACGGGAGCTACGACCCCGCGCGGGAGTGTTATGCCGTCATCACCAACGACCGGCCAACGCCGCCGGCGCGGCGGGCGCCGGAGATGGGGAAATCACCCCCGCCCCAGGGAACGCCACGCGCATGGCCGCGGGGCCAAGCGCTCTCGCCGGGGCCGGCCGACGCGCGGTGGCCCAAGCCCACGAGCTCAAGGCCAAGGCCGGCGGAGGAATGCGGACGGTGCGGCCGCTCCCCGCGCCTCAATGGCGGGGAGAAGCCTCCGCGCGCGGCGAACGCGCGCGCGGAGGCCGGGCCGACGGGTCCGTGATCGCATCAACACCGTCCCCAACGTCGACAACGCGGACGCGCCCCGGCGGGCGAGCCAAAAGCTCATCGCCGGCGCGACGTTCTGCCGCGCGCAATGCGGCACCCTCGACCCCCAAGGCTCGAGACCCGCACCGCGAGGTGCAAACCCTCACCGAGCAAGCGGCCGTCCGGCCAGGGCGAGAGCTCGGCCTCGCGCATCCGCCAGCGGGGGAGACGCGCGGGGCAATGAAGCCGCACCGGAGGCGAACCCTCCGTGCACGCGGGGGGGGACCGACGGGGCAACCCGCCGACCAAGGGCGCACGCCGGCCAAGGAACGACTCCTTGACGTGCGCGAGGGCGGCTGGATGGCGATGCCCGCAACGTTATCAACGCCGGGCGCACGAGCGGAGCGGACGCACGGCGGCAAGGGGCTACCACCCTCGAAGGGGTGGGCGCTACGGCGGCGGTGAGGATAGCTCCCCGACGCCGGAGCCCCCGGCACCCCGTGTGTTCGGCCCGAGAGATCCGCGCGGCGGCGTTCCCCCAACGCTTCCGCCAACCCTCGACCATTGTCAAGTACAACGGGGAGACGGACCCTCGCGTGTGGCTTAACGACTACCGCCTGGCTTGCCAGCTCGGCGGGGCCACCAGCGATGAGGTCATCATCCGCAACTTGCCCCTGCACCTCGGCGACGCGGCCGGACATGGCTCGAGCACTTGCACGCCGCGACCAAATCCTCAAGCCCAGGACGACTCGGTCCACACGTTCGTGGGCAACTTCCGGGGCACGTACGTGCGCCACGGGAACTCCCGGGACCTTCGCTCCGCACGCGAGAAGCCGGCGAGTCGCTACGGGACTTCATACGGCGTTTCTCCAAGCGGCGCACGAGCTCCCCGGCGTGGCGCGATCCCGAGATCGTGCACGCGTTCCTCGAGGGCACCACATGCGGGACCTCGTGCGGGAAGCGGGACGCGGCCCGCTGCCCGGACTCCAACGAGCTGTTTGACATCGCCACCGGCTTCGCCTCGGTGAGGAGGCCGTGGGGGGCGATCTTCGACGGCAAGAAGGGCAAGCGCTCGGAGGATGCGCCCGCGGAGGGCGGCAAGTCCAAGGAGCCGCACGCAACGACAAGCGGGGCAAGAAGGGGAAGAAGGCCGCGCGCGCGGCGCGAGCGAGGGCGCGGCGGCGGCGGTCGCCGAGGCCCTTCTTTGTTGACCGGCTCGACGGGGCCCTCGGCCGGCCCCTCGAGGTCGGGGTGTTCGACGACATGCTTTGAAAAGGCCATGTCCCTACCACAAGACTCCGGTGAACCACACCCTTGAGCAGTGCGATATGCTCAAGAAGTTTTATGGCCGTGCCGCCGCGAAGGAAGCAGAGGCCAAGAAAGACGGGGGCGACGGCGACGCGGGTGGCTTCCCCACCGTCGAAAATGTGTTCCTCATTTTTGGGGGGCCAACCGTCGATATGTCAACCCGCCAACGCAAGAAGGAGCGGCACGAGGTCCTCGCCGCGGAGAGGGCTCCTCCGTCTTTCCTCAATTGGTCGGAGGATGCCATCACCTTCAGCCGGGAGGACCACCGAACCGCGTCCCCAACCGGGCCGATGCCGGCCCGGTGGTTGATCCCATCATCGGGAACGCCGGTTCTCGAAGGTCCTCATGGACGGAGGCGGCGGCCTCAACATCCTCTACGCGCATACGTTGCGCCTCATGGGGATCGGGTTGGACCGAGTTGCGGCCCGGCACGAAGCCGTTCCATGGCATCGCGCCGGCAAGCGGGTCCGCGCCCTTGGGCGGATCGATCCGCCGATGCGGTTTGGCACCCCAAAGAATTTCCGCAAGGAGACCCTCACCTTCGAGGTGGTGGGGGTTCAAGGGGGCCTACCACGCTATACTTGGGCGACCCTGTTACGCCAAATTCATGGCGGTCCCCAATTATACCTACCTGAAGATGAAGATGCCGGGGCCAAACGGCGTCATCACCGTCGGGTCATCCATCGAGCACGCGTTCGACTGCGACGTCGAGTGCGTGGAGCACGCGAGAGGCACGGCGGCTGGATGAAGCGCTGGTGAACACGCTGGAGAAGATGGTCAACGAAGACATCGACCCCGCCACCAAGCATGCCGGCACCTTCGAGGGGCTGCGGAGCGAACCAAGGGGTCCCCCTCGACCGTCGGCCCCCGAGGGCAAGGCGTTGAGGGTCAGCTCCACCCTCGACCCCAAATAGGAAGTGGTGCTCATCGACTTCCTCCGCGCCAACGCCGACATCTTCGCGTGGAGCCCCTCGGATATGCCAGGCATCCCGAGGGAAGTCGCCGAGCACTCCCTTGACATCTGCCAAACGCCGCGCCGTGCGACGCGGGCGCGCCGCTTCGACGAGGAGCGGCGACGGGTGATCGGAGCGGAGCTGCGGAAGCTTCTCGAGGCCGGATTCATCAAGGAGGTGTTCCACCCCACGTGGCTAGCAAACCCGTGCTTGTAAAGAAAAAAAATGGGAAGTGGCGGATGTGTGTAGACTATACTAGTCTTAATAAAGCATGTCCTAAAGTTCCTTTTCCTTTGCCACGCATTGATCAGATCATTGACTCAACAGCTGGGTGTGAACTGCTTTGCTTCCTCGATGCTTACTCCGGGTACCACCAAATAAAAATGAAGGAGTCCGACCAGCTCGCGACTTCGTTCATTACGCCGTTCTGGACGTTACGTTACGTCACGATGCCATTTGGCCTCAGAAACGCGGGTGCAACATATCAGCGTTGCATGCAACACGTTTTTGGGGACCACATCGGACGGACGGTCGAAGCCTACGTGGACGACATCGTCGTAAAGACCGAGAAGGCGGACGACCCGGTTGGCGACCTTGGCGTCGCGTTCAGCGCGCTACGGGCCAACGGGGTCAAGCTAAACCCCGAAAAATGTGTCTTTGGAGTGCCGCGAGGCATGCTCCTAGGATACATCGTCTCCCAGCGGGGAATCGAGGCCAACCTCGAAAAGGTCGCGGCCCTCGAGCGAATGGGTCCCGTCCGGGACCTCAAAGGGGTGCGAGAAGGTGTTGGGGTGCCTCGCCGCCTTAAGCCGCTTCATCTCGCGGCTCGGTGAGAAGGGCTCGCCCCTCTACCGAGCGCGCAAGAAGCACGAACACTTCTCTTGGACCGCCGAGGCCCGGGACGCGCTCGACAAGCCGAAGGCGTCTCGACGCACGCCCCGATCCTCACGCCGTCGCAAGACGGCGAGCCCCTGCGGCTCTACGTGGCCGCAACCACCCGGGTGGTCGGCGCCGTGATCGTCGTGGAGCGCACGGAGGAAGGGCACGCCTTGCACATGCGAGAGGCCGGTCTATTACATCGGCGAGGTCTGTCGGACACGAAGACGCACTACCCCCGGGTCCGAGAAGGCTGCCGTGCGCGGTAGTCCTCGCGCGTCGCAAGCTCCGCCACTACTTCGAGGCCCACCGGTCACGGTGGTCTCCTCCTTTCCGCTAGGAGAAATCATCCGCAACCACGACGCCGCGGGCGGGGATTGCCCAGTGGTCCGTGGAGGCGATGGGCGAGACGCTCGCCTACGCCCGCGCAAGGCCATCAAATCGCAAATCTGGGCGATTTCGTCGGCGAGTGGACGGACACGCGAGCCGCCGCCCCCACAAATCCCAGCGAGTCTTGGACTACGTTCTTCGATGGCTCGGTGATGAAAACGGGAGCGGGCGCGGGCACTGCTCTTCGTGTCGCCCCTCGGGGAACACATGCGCTACGCGGTGCGCCTCCACTTCCCCGCGTCCAACAACATGGGCCGAATACGAGGCCCTTCTCTCGTGGCCTCAAAATCGCCATTGAGTTGGGCGTTAAGCGCCTCGACGTGCGGGGGGGACTCGCGGCTCGTGATCGATCGGGTCATGAAGAACGCGGCGCCACGACGACAAGATGGAGGCCTGCTGCAAAGCCGTGCGGGCCCTCGAAGACAAGTTCTACGGCATCGAACTTAACCATGTGCCCCGCCGGTACAATGAGGAAGCGGACGAGGCGGCGAAGATCGCGTCGGGCGGATCCGCCGTTCCCCCGGACGTTTTCGCGCGCGACATCGCGCAACCCTCGGTCGTTTTCGAGCCCCACCCCTCGAGCCACGACGGACCCTCGGGGGCTCCCTCGAATCCAGCGGGTGCGGAACCCATGGATGAGGACCCCCGAACGAGGTGTACGTGCTCTCCCTCCTCGAGGGGTACGGCTCCCACGAGGCGACGCGATGGACATCGAGCCGGCCCTCGCCCAAGAGGGCGGCGCGAAAAATACATCGCCTGGATCGCTCGAGGGGAACTCCCCGCGGACGGGCCGCGGCCGGGCGCATCGCCGGGATGGCCAAATCTTTCACCCTCGTCGACGGCGAGGCGCACAAGCGCGCGCGCCTCGGCATCCTACGGCGGTGTGTGCCCATTCCCGAGGGCGCGAGCTCCTACGGGACATCCACGCGGGGATGCGTGGCCACCACGCCGCGCCTCGCACCCTCGTCGGCAACGCGTTCCGCCGGGGCTTTTGCGGCCTACCACGGTCCCCGACGCCCGGCGGGATTGTGCGCACTCGGCGAGGGGTGCCGGTTTACGCCCGCAAGTCCAACTTGCCCGCTCACGCCACACCAAACAATCCCCATAACATGACCGTTCGCCGTGTGGGGGGTGGACATCGTCGGGCCCCTGCGGAAGGCGCCGGGGGCTTCACCCACTTGCTAGTCGCGATCGACAAGTTCTCCAAGTGGGTGGAGGTGCACCCCCATCACGAATCTAAGGGCCGAGCGAGGGCGGTAACATTCTTCACCGACATCGTCTACGCTTCGGAGTGCCAAACTCCATCATCACGGACAACGGGTCCCGGTTCACGGGCGGAAGTTCTTGGAGTTACGTGACAAGTTCCACATCCGCGTGAATTGGGCGGATGTGGCACACCCACGGACCAACGGCCAAGTGGAGCGTGCCAACGGCATGATCCTACGGGGCCTCAAGCCCGGAATTTTCGACCGGCTCAACAAATGCGGGCGAAAATGGCTCCCAAGAACTACCGGCGGTTGTGTGGAGCACTAAGGACCACC
This sequence comes from Cenchrus americanus, assembly GCA_947561735.1. Classification (NCBI taxonomy): domain Eukaryota; kingdom Viridiplantae; phylum Streptophyta; class Magnoliopsida; order Poales; family Poaceae; genus Cenchrus; species Cenchrus americanus. The sequence continues at coordinate 249,632,242 of OX387239.1, read as the reverse complement.
CCAAGCGAGCCACAGGGTTCACCCCGTTTTCCTAGTCCATGGCGCGGAGGCGCGTCCTCCCCACGGACTTGGAATACGGGTCACCCGGGGTTCAAGGCTACGACGAGGATGCTAACCGGCGAGCCGCGAGGACTCGGCCGGACTAGGCAGGACGAAGCACGCCTCGTAGCCTTGATGCATTCCGCGAGGTATCAACGGTCCCTACGGCGTTACCGAGGCACGCAAGATACGTCGAAGGGATTTCGGCGAAGGGGATGCGGTCCTAAGGGCTGCGCCAAGACAGCCAGGGCGCCACAAGCTATCGCCCCCATGGGAGGGACCCTACGTCGTGGTGAAGGTACTCAAGCCGGGCACATACAAGCTGGCCAACGAGGACGGCGAAGAGCTCACCAACGCTTGGAACATCCAACAGCTACGTCGCTTCTACCCTTAGCTAGGATTTTCCAAGTATCTTTGTTGTAAAAATCACATCACCAACGCCCCAGTTGGCAGCGACTATGTAAACACTTCAAGTCTGAATGTAAAGGATAACTCGGCTTTCCCCTGAAACCCAAGTTACCCTCGGGGGCTACTGCGGGGGGGCACCCCCCCCAAAATGGTCCCATTTTTTGCGCAAAATTAAAAATAACTCAGACGCGCTAAGTTTGTTTTCTACTTCAACTATGAGCAACGATTTGAACAGGGCGCGGGCGGCCCGCGGGAGGAGCGTGCGAGCCAGAGATAGCCTACGCCGCGTGGATATGGCCCTTCTCTCTCGCCTCCAACCCAGCGGACCCCCAGCGAAAATCGAACTTCCCTAAGTAAAATCTACTCAGGAAGAAGGAGAAACAAAAAGCATGATAAATAAATAACTTCATTTACAGCAGATGTTTATGGAACGGCTTGTTTATTTACAAAGGCCACGAGGCCGAATGCGTACACATCAAAAAATGGGCCTAGCGCCCAAGCGCTTTCGGCGGGAGGAGCGAGCGGCGTACGCGACGTCGGGGAAGAGGAACTCCTCGAAGGCCTCGGCGAGCGATCCCGGCGGCGTCGGCGGCAAGCGCGTCTACACGCTCCATGGCCACCTCGTCCTCGACGCCCTCGGGAACGATGTGGCCTTCCGCGGCGCCTCGAAGTTGACCTCGTAGTGGGATCGCACCACTCCAGGGGGCCTTCTAGACGCCTAGGTGCGGCGCCGGTGCATCCGCTCCGTGACGTGGCCGCCAAGGGCGCGCGGGCGGGCGGCCGGCGAGCTGCCGGCACGAGCCTCGCCCTCCTCCACGGCGCGGCGGGTCTCGAGGGCCGCCTCGCGCGGCTCTGCGGCTCCGCTCGGAGGAGTTGTACGAAGCTTGCGGCGCCTCGGCCGCTCGGCCCGCGTGCCCCGGGCGGTGCGCAAGCACAGAAACGCCAAGGCAAGAAAGAAGTCGAGAAAAAGGGAATGCGAGTTCCCAAACGAAAAACCAACAAGCAAGAGTCGAATAGTGGCTCACCTTCGACTTGCTTCCTCTCCATCTCGAAGTCCCGGCACACGGCCTCAGCCGTCGGCTCGAGGCGGCGGGACGGTTTCGCCTTGCTCGCGGAGGGCCGGCTCTGGTTGGCGTTGCGATGCGAGCATAAGCGCCTCGTCCTCGACCTTGGAGGAACGCGGTGTTCCGCTCCTCCGGCGACTTCTCGCGCCGCCTCGCGGCGGCACGCTCCGCTCCCGGCGCCGGGTCGGGGCGTCGACGAGGGCGGCTTTGCTCTCTCTCCGGAGCCGCCCCTCGGCCCCTTGGCGGGCGGCGCGCTCTCGCTGAAGCCGCTCCTCGGCGATGGCGAGCGCGCGCGGCCTTGGCGTCGTGGGCGGCCTTCAAGTCGTCGGTGCCTTGGCTTTCTTGCTCCCGGCCACGTGCCGGCTCCTCGGCACGCGCGGCTGCGCGCACTTGCGCCCCCTCGGCGACGTGCGGAGCTCCGGGCCTCGCGGCGGACGTTGGCCACCTCCGCCTCCCGGTTGGCGGCCGGCATCCGCGTCTTCTCCAAGTCCGGCGCGCACCGCCACGGCGCCTCGTCACGATCGACGAGGGGCGCGCGGACCCGCTCGAGGCTCGAGCGGCGCGGCGCGTCTGCCCCGAGTTCTCCCGGGGAGCTCGTCGCACCACGCCATGGCCGTGCGCCGGCCCGGCCGTCGGCGTCCCGAGAGCGTCGGCAAGCGCGTCGAAAGCGCCGCGCCGTTCCGGAGCGGTGAACCTCGGCGTTCACCGGTCGAAGGCGTCGTACTTGTCGTGGGCGCGACGCTCGAGCTCTGGAGACCACGAGAATCAAAATCCGCAAGCGCCAAGACACGAATGCGGCGTACACAAACGAACAAAGGGAGAGAGCGAGCAACCACGGCGTGCACGGAAGACGAGCCATGCCGGGCCGCCATGGACCCGCGGCGCCTCGTTCGGTGCGCGGTTGAGCGTGGCGCCGTGGCTCGGGAGCTCGCCCCGAGCTCTGCTCCCCCCCCCGGCGTCGGCGAACGCGGGGGGGATCCTCGGCGGCCCCCTCCACACACGGGCGGGGCGGCGGCGCGGGAGGACGAGGCCTCGGCACCATGTCCTCGGCCCCCCACCACCATGTGACCCTCGTGCCGCCTCACGAGGGGCCCCCTCTGGGGCTCGGGGGAGTTCGTGGGCCGGATGGCCCGCGCGATTCCACCCGGGCGGCGGAGGGTCGTCCGATACTTCCACCACCTCCGCTGCGAGATCGCCGGCGGGCGCGCCCGCTCGCCGCCTCCACCGGCACCTCCACTTGCGCCACCGGCGGCCCGGCGCCCCGGCGCGCGGCGCGCGGCCGCCGCCACCGGCGCGTGCCGCCGCGTCCACGGGCGCCCCGCGGTTGCGCCCCGCTCCACCTCCACCACGGCCGCCGCCGCGCCCGCGTCTCCCACGGCGGGCGCGCCGGCCGTCCCCCGGCGACCTCCGGCTGCGCCACGGCGGGGGCTGATCCGCCGGCCGGGACCTTGAGGCCCCGGCCGGGCCTTGCGAGCTCGTGCCGCCGCCGTGCTTGTCCCCGGGCGCGACGCCCCTTGACGAGCGCCGCCGGGTGGGGATCGATGCGTCCGTCCTCAGCACCTTGGCTGGTGCAAGGGGAGGGACGGTTGGCACCACCCTGCGCAGGCACGAACGGAGGGTTAGATCACCTGATCACCAACGAACCAAACCAAGCGAAAAAAGACAGGCTCCTTACCTCGAAGAGGAAAAGGCCCGTTTCCTTTTCCTCGAGGCCTCTGCGGACGAGGCCGGTGCGGTGCCGCGCGCCGCGCCGTAGCGCCTCCCCGACGGCGCCGCCGCACGCGCGAGCACGCCCGCCCGTGCGCGGGCGCGCCCGGCGCCGCACCTCCCGAAGGCGCCGGCGCGCGCGGGGGCACACTCGCCCGCGTGCGGGCGCGCGCGCCGTCGCGCCCCCCCGACGATGGTGCCGCGCGTGCGGGCACGCTTGCCCGCGCGCGAGGCACGCTGCCGCGTGCACGGGCGCGCTCGCCACGCGCGCCTGCGTGGCGCGCGCGCGCACCTCCGCGCGCGCGCGCCGCCCACGATGTCGATTGCACGGCGGCGGGCGCCGTGCGCCGCCCCGGGCGAAAGCCGCCCTTGGCCCACGCGGCGCGGGTTCGGCGGCGACGGGCGCGAGGGCGCCACTGTCGGAGGGGGCCCTCCCCCTCGGCCTCTTCCTCTTCGTCCTCCTCGGGGACGAGTACTCCTCGGTCCCGGGGAGGAGAGCCCCGGCTCTTCGCGCGCGCGGTACTCCGCGGCTGCCGGTCGCGGCGCGCTTGATGTCGCCTCGCGCGCTCCCTCCTGCGCGCGGCCCGCTCCTCCGCTCCCGCTGCCCCGCGCCCACCCCCGAGCGCACGGGGAATCGGGGGTGGGCGGAACGGACTTGGCGATGGTGAAGTTCACCGGTGCACACGGGAGCACCAAAGGCACGTCGGGGAAACGAAAGCAAGACCAAGAACCAAGACAAAGTCAAGAACCGAACTCACCGGCGGGCCCGTGGGGAGCATCTCAAGGTCCCATGGGGTCCGGCCCCCGCGAGCATCGGCGTCGGGTGTCGACGGCGCTCCGCGCCGGGTGAGCGCATACGGCGCGCTCGAGGGGCGTCGGGAGCATCCGCGACCTCGCCGGGTCGACGGGGTTGGCCGCCTCTGTCATCTCGAAGATGCGGAGCGGCCTCTCCATCGAGGGCACGACCCGGCGGTGGTGGAGGAAGGCGAGGACGCCCATCACGTTCGGCCGTGCGCGCGCCGGGCGCTGCGGGGCGGCGAGGGACGGACTCCTCTGCCGCCTCGATCTTGGGGCGTGGACACCCGTAGCCCCGGGGAGTCGGGCCTCTTCTTGAACACCCGACCGAGTGTAGGGAGGAAGGCCGGGCTCGGCATTGCGCGAGGGTAGAACCATCCCCGCTCCCGGCGGCGTTGTTCGTTGTCATGGTGCGGGGGATGTAGGTGTCCTTGAATTGCCCCCGCGGGGCGAGTGACATCCGCCGGCGCGCACCGCGCGCGCGAGTCCTCGGCTCCGACGTGGGGCGTGTGACGAGCTCCCCGCGGAAAAGGTGAACCCGAGCTCCCGGTTGGGCGGGATCCCCGGGTACCCTTCGTAGACGCCCACGAACGTGGCCGCTGCGAGATCGCGTTGGGGGCGAAGTTGTGCGGCTCCACCCCGTAGTAGTGGCACATCGCCGCATGAAGGTGCTCGCCGGCGCGTTGAAGCCGCGCTCGTGGTAGCGGACGAAGCTCACCACGTAGCCCTCGGCGGGTTGGGCTCGCGGTCGCCGCCGGCGGCCACTATCCCACTCCGCCGGGCGTCCGTCTTCATTAGCCGCCGGGGGCGGCGGCGACCGGCTCGCCAAGGGCGAGTCGGGTCCCCGTCGACCTCTCCCAAGCGTACGGCTCCCGGGATCGTGAGGGGAGGGCGAGGGCGGCGCCATGAAAAAAGCAAAGGAAAACGAGAGCGGGGGGACAAGGAACGGAAGGAAGGCGGCGATGGCGACGCCGCACGGTGGCAAAAGCGAGAGGGAAGACGAAGGGCGGGGGGACGAAAATGGTGAGATTCCAAGGTAAAAAACCGTCGTCCCCTCCTCCCCGCGGCTTTATAGGCCGACGGGCGAGCTCTCCGGAGCGGACGCCCGCGCGTGCTTGCGGGGAAATCTTTCCATCGCGTCGACGGGCGGGCCCCACCACGGCTGCGGCGGCCACATCCTTGCGGGCGGGCCATCATTACGGCAAAGACCGGCGGCCGACCGAGGCGAAGTCGTCACGTCCGCACTGCCACGCGCGCCCACTAAGCGCGCGCGCGCGCGCCGCGGCGCCTAAAAAGGCGCGCCGGCGCCGCAAAAACCGCGGCCACGGCGCAAGGCATTCAAATGGCCGGGCCCCTTGCCAAGCAAGGGGGAACCCTCGAGCGGGGCGAACCCCGGCTCGAAACAAAAGCGACCCTCGATGGGATATCGACGTGAGAAGGTCGCCGGGACCTGCCGATGTAGAGCGAGCACCGCGGGCACCCATGCCACGTAAAACCCTCGAGCGGCACGAGCCCTTGGCTCGGGATGACATCAACCCTCGATGGGATATCAACGTGAGAAGGTCGCCGGGACTGCTCGATGTAGAGCGAGCACCGCGGGCACCCATGCCACGTAAAACCCTCGAGCGGCACGAGCCCTTGGCTCGGGATGACGGCAACCCTCGACGGGATCTCGACGTGAGAAGGTCGCCGGGACACCGCCCGATGTAGAGCGGGGCACCGCGGGCACCCATGCCACGTAAAACCCTCGAGCGGCACGAGCCCTTGGCTCAGGATGACGTCAACCCTCGATGGGATATCGACGTGAGAAGGTCGCCGGGACTGCTCGATGTAGAGCGAGCACGCGGGCACCCATGCCACGTAAAACCCTCGAGTGGCGCGAGCCCCGGCTCAAGACAATGTCAACCCTCTAAAGAAGGCACGCGCGTGAGAGGGTCGCCCGGGGCACCGCGAGTAAAGCGAGCACCGCAAGCACCCATGCCGCGCCGTGCGCCAGCCGGCGCCTCGAGGGCGGCTCGCCCGGACCCCTCGACGGCCGCAAACGCGAAAAGACGGGGGCTGTCCGAGGCACGGCCCCGCACGGCCCTGCGATCGAGAGGTTCGAAGCCGACCCTCGACGGGTTCGAACGGGCGCCACGGATCGCGCGAGTCGGGGACGACGAGGGCACGCGCATTCGGCGTTCCTCGAGCCCATCGGCTCGAGGGTGCCCCACATGTCGTGTTCAAGAGCCGGCGAGGGCGGCTAGCGGGGGGATCCCACCGAGGGAGAGCTTCCGCGCCCTCGGTCCCCATCGAACGGGACCGAGCCCCACCCTAGCAAACCCACGCAAGCGCTTCCATGGACGTGTCTCTGGACCGCGCAGCCTACCCTTATCGAACGGGGCATGGGCGTCCACTCGAACCACCCGCTAGCAGCTCGACGAGGAATCCGCAATCCGCGACCCGCTCGATGGGGGTTGCGGAAACCTCACCCTCCGTCCCGCGGAGGGACGGCGAGGGCGCGTAAGAAAACAAGTCGTAAAGCTCGACCCGATCGCCTCGAACGGGCCAAGGCTCGGGGGGCTTGACGCACGGCTACACCTCCTTGAAATTGCACCCGCCGGTGACGGTGCCGCCGCGCGTGCACCCCCGGCCGGGCTGAAACACCGCCGATGCCGGTTGGCATATGTGCCACGCCCTCGACCAAATTCTCGCGGTTAACCCCTGCGGGGAGCATCCACGCTCTGCGGGGCTCGAGGCTAGACCCGCGGGTCGGCGACGCGGCCCCACGGAAAGCGTTCGCAAACAAGGAGGGAAGAACGTCCTATCAGTAGGTTCCAGCATCTGCGGGAGCCTCAATGGCAAACCCACAGATGCTCGGGGGCTACTGTCGGGGACAACCCTAGGGGTCCCCTTAAACGACGGGGGAATCCTCACTTAAAACCCGCAACCACACCGAAACACGCTAAGCCTAACCATGCAGGTGCCTAACCATGCAGGGACACGGCCCACGCCGCGGGGACCCCGACGGCCCACCAAGACGGCCCTCTTAGAAGTCCCCTCGAGCGAGGCTCCGCCTCGCTCGAGGGCGCCTCTCCCTCGGGCGGGCTCCGCCCCGTTCGAGGGGCAACTCTTCCCTCGAGTGGTTCCGCCCCGCCCGAGGGCTCACTCCCCCTCGAGCGGGTCTCGCCTCGCTCGAGGGTCCGTCCGCCCTCGGCGGGGGCCCGCCACGCTCACGGGCGCCCCGCACGCGTGCGCGGCCCCCCGTACACGGGCATTTAACGCCACGACACGGGCGGGGGCGGCGCCATCATGCGCCGGGGCTCACGCCCGGTGCGCCGCACCAACTCCCCGGGGGAGGAGCCCATCCCCACCCGCGTGGGGAGGGAGCGTGCGGTACGGCGGTGTCGGTCCCGTGACACCGCGCGCCTACTACGGTGCGGCTAACGCGCCGGACCCTCGAAGGGGGCCGGGCGCACCCTCGATTTCACTTTCTTGTGACCCTACGGGGGTTAGGTGGAGGCGCTAGGCCGGTGGATCGCCATCCCGGCCCGCCGTAACGGCGTGGCGCGCCGTGCCCGCGCGTGCGGGCGCACGCCGGCCTTGCGGCAACCACTCCGGACACGCGCGAGGCGCGTTGGGAAGGAACGCCGTTCGCACCCGCTCCGTGCTCCGTACAAGCCATCGTCGGCACCTCCCTCGAAGCCTATCGAGAGGACGCCCCCCCCCATCCGCCGCCCTCCTACCCTCGAACCGCCCTTGTTCGGGTACGAGGTAGGCCATCATGGCCGGATCGGCTGCGAAGATCGTCGGACGGCCGCCCACTCTACGGCGTAGCGCGACGTGCACCCCCGCGTAGCTAGGTAGCGCGGCGTGCATGTAACCCGCCGCCCCCTTGATCTATAAAAGGGGGGGGCGAACCCCGGCCGCGCGGGGACGAGATAGACGGACAGACGAACGAAGACTTAGTTCCACACACAACACCACGCACCACGTACTCATTCTCCCACAATATCTTCAGCCAATCTTCCGGGGGACTTGGAAGCCACGCTTCCTCTCCCGCCTTGCTTGTATCGCCCCACTACAAGCGCCCCCGGTGCTAAGTAATATAGTGCCCCGAGCACGCCCCTGGCTGGACGTACGGCCCCCTCGGCGGAACCGGGATAAAATCTCTGTGTCACTTGTTACTTAGCATCGACCATTGAGGGATAGACCACGGCGCTATCTCTTGGTTAGTGTCGGGACCATATTCCGCACCGACACAAGGGTTCAGCGGCGGCTCTAACTCTAGGTGGTTGCAATGATCCTTGCGGCTAAGAGCATACTGCAACAACATTTGCTTTGTCGGGATGATAGTGCACTTCTAGATCATAATCCTTGATCAACTCAAGCCATCTTCTCTTGCCTCATATTCAATTCGAGTGAAGATATATTTGAGGCTCTTGTGATCGGTGAAGATATTGCAATGATTGCCCATCGGATAATGTCTCCATATCTTGAGGGCATGAACAACGGCGACTAACTCAAGATCATGAGTAGGATAGTTGAGCTCATGGGGTCGAAGGGCTCGTGAAGCATAGGCAATGACTCGGCCTTCTTGCATAAGGACACGGCCAAGACCGGTGACCGATGCGTCACGAGAAGACTTCAAATGGCTTGGAATTATCGGGTTGAGCTAGCAGGGGCTGAAGTTAGATGTTGTCGAGGGTGTGAAAAGATTTCTCACATGCTTCACTCCACACGAATTTCACTCCCTTCTTGAGCAATTCGGTCATGGGTTTTGCGATTCTAGAGAAGTCAGGAATGAATCGACGGTAATATCCCGCCAATCCTAGGAAACTGCGGATTTGATGTACGGATTTGGGTGGTTTCAATCCATCACCTCTCGAACTTTGCTAGGATCTACGGAGATACCATCGTGGGAAATGGTGTGCCCCAAGAATTTGACACTTTTCAACCAGAATTCACATTTGGAGAACTTAGCATAAAGCTGATGATCTCGCAAACGCTGAAGGACAACTCGGAGATGGTTGGCGTGTTCTTCCTCGCTCTTAGAATAGATGAGGATATCATCGATAAAGACCACGACAAATTTATCGAGCTCCGTCATGAATACGGAGTTCATGAGGTACATGAAGTAGGCAGGTGCATTAGTGAGTCCGAAGGACATGACCAAGAACTCGTAAAGACCATAACGAGTGGAAAAAGCGGTTTTAGGAATGTCGCATGGTCGAATCTTGATTTGGTGGTAGCCAGAACGAAGGTCGATCTTAGAGAAGACTTTGGCACCAGCCAATTGATCAAACGAACATCAATTCGAGGAAGTGGGTATTTGTTTTTGATGGTGACTACATTGAGTGGACGGTAATCTACGCACATTCTCAAGCTACCATCTTTCTTTTTGACAAAGAGGGCGGGGCAACCCCAAGGAGAAGAGCTCGGGCGAATGTAACCCTTATCTAACAATTCTTGGAGTTGGGTTTTTAGCTCGGCTAACTCTTTGGGTGGCATGCGATAAGGTCTTTTGGAAATGGGTGCGGTACGGGTTGGAGTTCGATCACAAACTCGACATCTCGTACGGTGGCATACCAGGTAACTCGTCAGGAAATACATCCGGGTACTCACACACTACTGGAATCTCATCAAGGGAGGAGATAATGGTCGCATAGGCACAAGAGTCGGTACCGTCCCGGGAAGGTAGGTACAAGGTAGTGTGCCCGACCGTAGGAGAGTTGATCTCTACGACCCTATCTGATATATCTAGAACCACCTTATGTTGATTCATCCATTCCATACCCAAAATAACATCCATGCTTCCCAACTTGATGGCTATAAGATTAGATCGAACAACCTTACTTCCTAGTCTCGGAGGAACTTCGAAGGTCACCATTTGAGACATAATGTCTCCACCGGCATGGTAATTTTATAAGCGATTTGGTTTGTACTCTTATTAGACCCAATTTGTCTAGTAAACTCTCATTAATGAAACTATGGGTCACTCCCCGAATCAAATAAGACCTTAACGGAGTGTTATTGATAGAGAATGTACCGTCGATCTTGGAGCTCTGCGGGAATGTCACTCATGGTGGTGAAGTTCGGCTTGCCTCAGCGCACTTGCACCATGGGTTTCTTGGCGGAGTGGCGAGGCTTGTTTCCCGTACTCTGAGTCTGCGGGTTGGGCTTGATCTGCCTGGGCTTAGGACACTCATTAATGTAGTGCCCTGGCTGGCCACAGTTGTAGCAACGGCGATCTCCAACATCACGAGGGGGTGCATTAGGCTTTGGAGCCTGCTGCTGGGCACGGCGGAAGCCCCGGAAGTTCAAGGCGGGTTTGCCCTGGAATGGCTTCATCGTCCGGCGTCCGGTTGAAGATTCTTTGGGATGGGCACTGGAGCTTCCTTCTTCACAAAACGAAACTTCTTGTTTGTTCCGTTGCACTGGGGTGAAACCGGACACTCTCTTGTTGTCCCCATGGGCTTTCTTCATAGCATCCTCTTGCGAGATAGCTTTATTCACGAGTTCATGGAAGTTAGCGGGCTCGAGCAGATTTAGGCGCTCGTACGGCTTGCCATCAAGCCCGTCACGGAACCTCTCCATCTTCTTGGCATCGGTATCAACATGATGCCCACCGTCTTGGCATAAGCTATTGAACTTCGAGCATAGCGGTACACGGAGTCGGATCCACGGCGGAGGGCTAGCGGCTCCCTCATCTTCCGGTCCATCGGACCCTTGGGGATGTGGTGACTCTTGAAAGCTTGCTTGAACTCTTCCCAAGTCACGGCGTGGCCTCGCTTGCATGGACTTGAAATGGTCCCACCACATCAAAGCTTCCCCTCATAGTTGTAGGGGCTGCGAAGTTCGCTTTGTTCTCCTCGGAGCAAGGCGGCACAAAGGCGAGAGAATTTCGCCTCTATGGCCTTGACCCAAGCCTCGGCTTCCGGAGGGTCTTCGCTTTCGCGAAAGTTGGCGGCTTCATGGCGATGAGCGGGGCGTACGTGGTGACTGGTTGGGTCCCTCGTGGTTGGCCCCATGTGGCGGCCCTCGGTTCATCTGCCGGGTGATCCGCTGCTGTGTACGCAAGATGCGGCGCAACACTTCGGTTTGGGTGGCCATGAAAGCCTCCGTCGGGTTCATGGGCGGGGGTGGCGGCAAGTCACCACTACCACTCGCTCCAAAACCGTTGGGAGAGGCTGCGCGTGGTTCCCACCATACGAAAAGTGAGCGTTATTAGTGAGATAACCGAAAGCTTACTTCCAAATGATGACAAGTACGATCATGCATTACCACATCTCATTAGTAATAAATAATGAGTACGGCAACAAGCACAACATTCTATAGCCACCAAGATTCATAGAATCGTTTCTCTTAATATGGTTAGGACGGTGATTACTCAATTGCACGGCTCATAATCACTTCCGAACGATCGTCGTTATCCGAATACCAAAGAAGGTGGTATACGAACGAGCACTTATTTGCTTGGCAACGAGTGATGTTCGTAAAGATGCTTTGTTTTACCAACGTTCTTAGGAGATAAACAATGCAATCTTGGACAAGCATGATCATTCGCAATGAATTATCCAAGGATACGGTATTCGGCATAAGAAAATTCAATTTGAAAGACAACGAAACTCACTTAAAGCATACAAGCTTAAGCATTCTTATTACAACATGACCGAACAAGGTTCAACGTCATTACAACTTGATTTCGAACATCAAGACAACACACGATACAATAGTTGCTTGGCACGAAGACGTCTTTGTCAAGACAACTACTCCAACATCTCAAAGACAACTCGATAAGATCGACATCCTGCTGCTCCTGCTTTGTCGGCAACCTAGTTGCCCACCGAAGCACCACCTTGTACGAAGGTGACGCCGGGGGAGTCGGTAGCGGTGGTCTCGCTCGGCTCGTGCGCTCCCGGACCAGGACACGGCCCTGTCGCTCCTCCCGGTGTGCATGCGGGGGCGATGGCTGTAAGGCCACTAAAGCCCGTAAGGCCGCCACCGTACCTCGGCCTCCCCGCACGTGCTCCTGCATCTCGCAATGTTCTGCAGCAGGGTCAGCCTCTCTATCTCGTGTGCGTCGGCATCCTCCTCTAGTGCATGGTTCTCCGCCTCTAGGTCCACGATCCTCTGGAGGCGGTCACCTCTCTCAAGCTCCAACTGGAACCTCCTAGCACGCAGCTTGTCGTTCTCCCCGCTGCACCCGGGTAAGCGTGAAGTTCGGTTGCTAGTGTGCTTTGCTGAAAGCTGCTCCCAATCACGCCTAGATGCCTCCAAGCGCTGTGCAATAATTGCTGCGGTGTTAAAACGCAGCCCCTGGAGTGTGAAAACCACGTTCAGACAATGGGCAAGTGTCTGAGTAACATCCAACGGCTCGCTAGGGTCGGTAGCTCCCGTAGATGGTCCATACGGTCCAACCAAGCCGGGTCGTGAGGACTCACGGCGGAAACGGTCCAAACGGGGAAAGAGCTACGGTAGGGTTGTGGTCACAAAAGTCCGTCGGCACTCGAGGGCGGGCGACTCCACGGACTCGTGCGTGATAAATCCCCGGTAAATAAAACTCGGGTCAAACCGGTCGGTGTGGTGCGGGTGCGGCGGCACGGTAACGATCACTCACGGCGGGGAACACCAAAGCGCTCAAACTCCTTCACCTCGTACGTCGGTGGGGTAAGGTAGCTTGCGGCACTGAGTGCTTCCCATGCCAAGCGCGGAAAGCCCTCCCAGTGCAACCCGTTGGTAGGGATCGTACCGTCAGCGTCGAACTGGTGGAACACGGGGAAATCCATCTGTACACAAAGGTAACCCATGTCAGATCTCAAAAGAGAACGGCATGACAAATGGTGAAGTTCTGGCAGCTGTGAATAACATTCATAACCAAAAATCCAGAAGCCTCAAAAATTTTCCCCACGTTTTCAATTTAACCTTTAATACTTTTAATTAAGCTTTTTAAGGTTGAGCACCGATCAAAGAAACAAGATGAAGGGTCCTTAACTTGGATGTGCCTAGGGGAAATGTGAACCAACCCAACGAACTAGGATTGAGACTTGCTATTACAAGGTAACTAGTTGAGGAGCAATTATTTTTAACAAATTGGTTTAATTAAACCTAGCACAAGGTAAACAATTTTTTCAAAAAAAATTTCGGCAGCATAACGGCTAGGTATGAGAGGTATTTTAGTTTCTAAAAAGCACACACTAGCATAAACTTCCTTAGAGAACACATGAAATTCCGATTTTTTTGGGTCCATTTTAGTTGTTTCAATTTTTAACATGCATGCAAGACGTCCTATTCGACCTCACATGGCAATCAAGCCAACAATCGAAGTTAGTGCCGGTGGCAAGGCTCATATTCGTCTCTCCCTATAATATCTAGTCGAGAGCTATACGGTACTTTCTTAACAACTAACGAAGCGCCGTTATGTACTGCGCAGAAAACGAACCTTTCGTGCCGGCACGTCACGAAAGCGTCCACATACATTACCGTTCACTATAGAAACGGCATCCATGCGTTAAGCCGCTGCATGGACGGCGTCCTATTTAAGACTCGACGCGACGTGAGTGCCCATTGGAATAGGCCTCACTCATCCCTCACGGACTTTCCCGTGGTACCATCACGTATGGCAAAACGTGACGAGACTCAAACGCGACGTGGCACCCATTGGAATAGGTCCCACTAGTCCCTCACGGGACTCTCTGTGGTACCACCACGTATGGCAAAACGTGATGAACTAGTATGGTTGTGCAAGAAAGTAAGTCGACATAAAGTAATGTCTTTGGGAGTTAGCAAAATAAACCATAGGTTATTTAAGCCACTCGAAAGAACCCAAAATTCCCTCTAGGGCCTCTCGGTCTAGTTTATCCTTAGCGGACCAACGTATTTTGGAAAATCGAGAAAATCTTGGCATATTTTATTCAAAAATCGGTGATTAAGGTTTATTAATTAATCTCTCGGTACATATAAGCTACGATGCCAACCGAGACAACCCGCCCGGAAAGTACCGTACTATCGCCTAAGACCGATCCACTTTGGTCATTAAGCAATAATAAAGTACCATCCTGTCGTAAGTCGCCGGGTTAACGCCCGGTAAATCACTTGAAAAGCAACAAGGATCGAATATATGCATTAAAACTCACTCGAAGGCGAGTCCAGAGATACAACAACATTAATATCCAAATTTGTACCCCGAGGGGTTTAATTATTACAAACCATAGTTTTTGTCATGACGAAACGAGTTCGAGTTTTGAAAAGCGGCGGAAAATTAACTAGCGGCGACAAAGTCACCACGGGAGGCCATCCATGATGCTTCGGTAGTCGTCCTCCACCCACTCCGGCTCCCAGCCGGGCGGAATCTCACCGGGCCACACATCACTGAAGGCATTACCTGGATCAACACATTAATGCAAGGTGAGTATACTAATACTCGGCAAGTCTTACCCGTCGGTGATAACTACTTCACCAAATCTAGACCATGAAAGGCTTTTTGGCTCTTTGGATTGCCTTTGCTAAAAAGTAACAAAGAGTAGGTCCTTACTTTCAAGATTTTAGCACAAATTCTAGTGTGTTTAATCTTTACTACATTAGCCAACTAGTACAATCAAAGTTGTACAATACAATTATTCAAGCATAAAGTTCATCAACTTCCATCATTAGGGATCTCATGACTAGTGGAGTAAGTAGTCCCGGGTAACGGTGAGAGGCCGACAATCGATTGATTTAAACCTTGCAAGGTAGACCCAAACACACGGTCGGCTGCCCCGCGAGGACAACTCCCCAGGCCGTCCCCATAAATCCTCGGGTCGGGATCGAATCTTACAGTCTTTGGTGCAGGCTATCCGGCATACCCCGCGAGATACCCGGAGTCACCATACACCACCGGTGGCGAGCCGTGAGAGCGAATCCCAAGAGTAGTAACGGTAGGATCCCTAACCGCCTCATTATGGTACTAGGCTTACCGGTCCCATTCCCGGCATGTGCTTAGTACGTTCAAAAACTTAACCCACATAACCACTGGACCGGAGCCCAGATCCCATGCTCTTACCACGTGAGCAATCCATTTAAGGATATAGTATGATTCCTATCTAGGAACCTATTCTCACGAGTGAGGTCATCACTCGACTTGTAACGGTCCTATAGCTCAGCAACTATCGACCTATCATACTAGTAAGGACCAAAGGTACCTATGGATCATGCATCTAGGGTTTCATTCAACTCCTGAACTTAAATGCACAATCATTCATAGATAATTGAATAAATAATTTTAAAATTGGGTTAGATGCACCGGAGCTTGCCTTCGTCGGCTATGTTAGCTTGGGCACCCTCGGTGTCGAGTACGTCCACGTCTTGCGGAGAACCTTCCGCTCCGCCTTCCTCGGTTTCGGGACCGGGGAGTAATCTCCGTCCGGAAGATCTACACGGAATGCAATGCAAGATTTAGGTGATGTGATAGTTTGTTGTCTTATCCAACTCTGGTTGGTCATATTCACCTTAACAAGTATCTATCTAAGGTTTCTCTTTTAGGAAGGTTATTGGTTGTACATGGGTTACTCTTTTTATTCCACATTTGAATAAAGGTTTTTAATTAAGCTTAACATTTCATGTGGAAGCTTCATTTCCTTTTATCTTCACCAATAAAGGTGTAATTAATATTTATATTTATGAATTAATTCCTTATCGGTGATGATAATTAATTATCTTTTATTTATATTAAATAATGCCTTCAAAAGGAAAAAGATTTAATTAAGGATTTTCTTTTATTTAATTTCTCCTTTAATATTAAAAGGGCATTTAAGCCTTTTATTAATCAATTAAATTACCAAAAATTACATGAGTGTTTCTTAAGTCTACTAGCACCTATCCTGGTCCATTGGACCCACATGTAAGTGTTGGATGCTAGGAAATTAAATATTGGGGAAAAATAACAAAGGCTAGCTAGTGATTCAAAGTAAATGCATATAAAAATAATTAAGCATCAAAATGATCCAAACTTTCTTGTGCATGTTATCTGGTCCTAAACAAGCCTAAAGAACCAGCATGTTTACATGGAATCTCTACTGAACTTGGTTCATTAATTTACAAAGGAAAACATGCATAATTCAAGAATAATTATTTCTGTTAACCCAAAATTCATGATTAATTCACAAGATGTGTATTTTGGCATTACAAGACAGTGTGCACAAGTTGGGCTCAAGAACATAAATATATTTAACATGAAAAATCATCTAAGAAGATATTGTAGGAATGGAAAAGAATTTGTCTAGCAAAATCTACTACATAACTTTGTGCAAGTTTTGGCACAGCGTCTAGTCATATCCTAACTCACAACATATCCAAAACTTGGCTACAGAGAAGCTATACATTTCAAGTTATGACAGATCCAAGTATAACACATTTGTAATTTTCCTGCCCAGACTATTTTGAATCTAGCCATAAATGTACCACAAAGAGGTGGGGTTTAACATCCTGAAACCTACAAAATTAGTTTGGGAATTTTCTGATTTTTCTGTGAATTTCTAGGAATTTTCTAAGACCTTGGACCGATCCGCAATAAAACTAAGTTAAGTTTCCTTGCAACTAGGCCCTTGGATTCACAACCATGCCCTCGGCGGCGGCGGGAGGGCTCGCCGGCGGCGATGTGGGGCCGGGCCGGAGCAACATGCGGCACGGGGGTGCAATTGGCCTCACCCCGGGTTGATTGGCGGTGGTGGCGGGGGTCGAGGCGAGCTCCGGCGAGGGCCGCGGCGGCGGCCGGCGGCGGCACCCACGGCGGCTCGGGGAAAAGCGGCAAGGAGGCGCGGGGCTGGGCAACAAGCGTGGCCTTGGGGCTTCACTAGCACCTACTAGAGCTATTAGAGTGGTTGGCGGCGACGAGCACGGGCGGAGGAGCTTAGCACCGAGCGGCGGCGGCCATGGCGGGGAAGAGCACGCGGTGGCGCGCGGAGGGCGCGCGGGGGGGGGGTTTAAGTAGGCGCGCGGGCTCCGGGTGACGAAGGGTGACGGCGCAAGATGCTTGTCGTGCTACGGCGTGTCGAGGCGCGCGCGTACGGCGGCGACACCGCCGACGGACCGGCGGTCCGCGGCGTGTGCGCGCGTACGGCGGCGCGAGCGCCGGGCGCCTCGGGATGGGGGAGCCGGGGGCGCGGGACCTCGGGATGGAGCACCTTGGGCCGGGCGCGGCCTCGGGAGGCGCGGGCACGGACGCCGGAGCAAGGCCGACGGCGGGCGGCGACGGCGGCGCATGGGCGCGCGCGACGTCGCGGCGCGACGCGCTCCGGCTCTAGCGGTGCTGCGGTGCTATGTTTGAGCCCCTTGTTTCTCCAAAATTTTGAATACAACTCGACCAAGCAATGAATACCAAAGTTGTAGATCTAAGTACCAGCTACAACTTTCACAAAGGCTGTATGGGGTTTTACTCTCTAGATTTGAATCTAAATGGATGCCAACTTTGAATGTCGGTAGGTTTACGGCAACGCGTAAAATCGGCTTGCAAGGGGTTTTTCACAAATTTCCCTTCCAAATTTGCAATGCCACTCTACATGAAAGTTGTGTCCCTCAACAAGACCTACAACTTTCCCAAAGGTAGAATTTTAAGTGTTTAGGTGAATTTTGGAGAACGCGGCAAAAATTCCGGAGACACACTGTGGACCTTTGGATGGCAAGGGGGTTTGACCCACCCTTTGACCATGGGTTGACCCCACAAGTGTTTTAACTATTCACTAGGGTCACTAGGGGTATGTTAGGGAGTTTTCGTGGGTGAAGGCCCAGGTTGACCTAGGGTTGACTATTTGACCGGCTAATCCTGTCATTAGCGTTAATGACGGTAATTAAAAACCTGGGGCGTCACAAGATCCTCCCTCCTCGGCTTCCGGCACGAGCGCGTAGTTACCGTCAGGGAGTTCTACACGGAATGCAATGCAGGGTTCAGGTGGAGTGAGGAATTATTTTATCCAACTCTTGCTGGCCATATTCACCTAGATAAATATTTAATTAGTAATTCTTTTTCATTAAGGTTATTATGGACAAAGGTTTATTCTTTTAACAGACAATTAATTATTGTTTACTTTCATTTTGGTTATTTCATATGAAGATTTATTATTTAATCTTTTAATAGCAATTGTGTGCACATCTATGTACATACACCAAATTAAAAACTCCTAACAGCAAGGTGGGTTTGGAGATCCTAAAAGATTAAGCTATGCACCCATACAAGGTCACAAGGTTAAGGACCTATTTTCTGAATTAATTTCTACTAACAAGCTTATGTGCACCCTATCTTTAAAAAGCACAACAAATTATACAAACAAGGACAGGGGTCCTTGTTGGCCTAATTAATACTAAGCATCCACTTGATTCAAGCTTGGACATTAAAAGAGATAAAAAACCTATATATGCAAGGATGACATTTCCTAGCTATTTCATTTAAGGGAAATGCATAAATAAATAAATAAATAAATAAATAAATAAATAAATAAATAAAAAGCTTCTGCGTCCAAAAACAGTCCTACAGATACTCTGGCCTAGAACAAGATCCGAACACCAGCATGTGCATCACAACAAATTTGAATTTTGAACTATGCATTTAAATGTATATCTAAGCACAAATCATGATTAAATCATTCTAACATAGATAAAATCAAGATAAATTCAGGAAAGTTAGTTCTAGGCAAACATGAGCATATCCACAAGTTGAGCACAAAAATCAATTTATATTTTGCTACAAAAATCAGTTAAGCAGAAATAGCATAAAATGCAAAGTAATTCATAACAAAAGATATATTCAACAACTTTGTGCAATTTTTGGTCCAGAGTCTAATCATGACAAGTCTATCAACATATCCAACATTCAACTCCATAGCCTTTCTAGATTTTGAATTACAACAAAAAAGTGTCAAACTGAATTTGAATTTTCATTCAAAATCTATAAGTCAAAACTATAGTCATACTTTGTAAAAGTTGTAGATCTACTCTCTCTGAGACCAGCAAAATTGGGTTTGCATTTTTCTGAATTTCCTATGAATTTCTAGGCTTTCATTACAACTAGGCCCCTAGTTTACAAACATGCCCTCAGGGATTCACACCCGTGCCTTCGGCGGCGGGGGAGGCTCGCCGGTGGAGAACGGCGGCCAGACCTGGCAAACAAATGGCGCCATGCTCCAATTGGACTCACCACGAGTCGATTGGTGGTGGTGGCGTGGACGGAGGTGGCTCCAGCGAGCGGCGGCGGCGAGGTCGAGGCGGCGCGCCCGCTGCGGCTCGGGTTCTGGCGAGGGTGAGAGCAATGCGAGGCAACAAGCGGCGGTGGGAGCTTCACTAGGTCCTAGTGGAGATGCTGGACTGCTAGGCCGGCGATGGAAGCTAGCGGAGGGGGGTGCTCGCCGCGCGGCGGCGGCAATGGCAGGCGGCGGACGACGGGCTCACGTGCAGGAGCTGCGTTGGCGGCTATTTATAGCGGGGCGCGCGCAGAGGCGACCTTGGTTCGCGGTTAAGCGTCCCTACGCGTTAATGCGTGGTACGATGGCGGTCTCAGCGTGCGTGCGCGAAGGAGAGGGGACGACACCGCGACGCGTGCGTACTCGTCGCGTGGCGCGCGGCTCCCCCGGCCGAGGCGGCTTCTATTGGCGCGCACGGCCGCCGACGTAGGCGGGGCCATTCAGCGACTCCTAGGTGCGGCCGTGGTACGGCGGCGCACGGGCGGCAACGACGCGTGGACGCACGCGCGTGTGACGTCGCACTGCCGTGTTCCCGACCCCGATTCCCTCGCATGTGCCACTGCTTGACTGTGCATTGCAAAAAAAATTCAATGCAATCCCCTCAAACCGTATATAGGACATTTGTAGGTGAGTTGATCCTCTAAAATTTGGCTGAAATCGAATTTGAATTGGATTCAAAATGAAAGAGAAATTCAAATGCCAAGTTGAGGATTTTCATGCCTCGGGTGAACAGGGAATCTGAGTTTGACTGGCAAATTTGAACCTTTTCCACTCAAAATTTGAAATGCCATCCTGAAGATGAAATGTGTTCCTAGAAATTCTGCACAATTTTTATATTGGCAGATTTTTGAGTGTTTAGACAAAATTTGGAGAACACGGCCAAAGTTCCAGAATAACACATTGTCATCAAGGGGTTTGTCCCCCTTAGCTAGGGTTTTGACCAAGGAGAGTGTGGTTGACTTGCTTAAGGTGCTAATGGGTGAGTGTTGGTGATGTTCTCGAGGTGATGACCCAGGTTGACCATGCTTTGACCGTAGTTAGCAAGTTTGACCTGCAATTAAGATTAATTAAAAACCTGGGGCGTCACAATCACCTCGGACGTCATCCACCCGAGAAGTTCCCGGACCCTTACGTCAGCCACTCGAGAAGTTCCCGGGCGTGGACTTTGCTTCACCAGGAAGGAAGGGCAACACATTGGACTGAGGAAGGGCGGTTGACAAGACTGCGTACACGTAACCGCCCTGTCCCCCGTAAAAAGCATCATGATTACGGTCGACCAAGGTAGCGTGCCTGTAGGAGCCCGTCGAGGCATGAGCTTGACACTGATGCTCCGCTCAGGCGGTGGTTCACCACCAGGATCGCCCGCATGCGGAGAACCTGCTCGGGAAGACGCGAAGACAGAAGGGGGACTCACCCCGACGAGGAAGGTGAGTGAGCTGCTCAAGATACATCCCGGGAAGGGTCCGGGGACGCATCTCCGAGGTGTCTCCCAAGCGCCTACCCGTCAAGTGGGGCCCACGACAAGGCGTGGCCTCTGCCTCGGCCCGGAAGAGATACAACAACAACAACAACAACTTAGCCTTTTGTCCCAAGCAAGTCGGGGTAGGCTAGATATGAAACCCAAAGGTACCATCAACATAAAGACACGTAGAAGAAGTCAAGGCTCAGGAACGTTGATGGCTAGTCTCCAAGCGCCCCTATCCAAAGCTAAGTCCTTGGAGATATTCCACTCCCTAAGGTCTCTCTTAACTGACTCATCCCAGGTCAGTTTAGGTCGACCTCTAACTTTCTTCACATTGTCGTCCCGCTCTAGGACCCCACTACGCACGGAGCCTCGGGAGGCCTTCGTTGGACATGTCCAAACCATCTCAACCGATCTTTGGATCGGTTTCTCCTCAATTGGCGCCACCCCGACCACCGTCCCGAATATCATCGTTCCGTACTCTATCCCTCCTCGTGTGCCCACAAACCCAACGCAACATACGCATCTCCGCCACACTCAATTCTTTGGACATGTCGCCTTTTTGTAGGCCAACACTCCGCACCGTATAACATCGCCGGGCGAATCACCGTCCTATAAAACTTACCTTTTAGCTTCGAGGCACCCTTTTGTCACGAGAGGACGCCGGAGGCTTGACGCCATTTCAACCAACCGGTGAAATTCTATGCCTAACATCTTCGTCGATGTCGCCATCCTTCGTAGTATCGAACCTAAATACCGAAAAGTATCCTTCTTGGTCACCACTTGCCCATCAAGGGTGACGTCTCCCTCCTCACGCGTCGTACGCTAAAGTCGCACCTCATGTACTCGGTCTTGGTCCTACTAAGTCTAAACCCTTTCGATTCTAACGTATGCCTCCACGAGTTCTAACTTCCTATTTACCCCCGCCCTACTCTCATCAACTAGCACCACATCATCGGCAAAGAGCATACACCGGGGGATATCACCTTGAATGTCCCTTGTGACCTCATCCATCACCAAAGCAAATAGATAAGGGCTCAACGCCGACCCTTGATGTAGTCCTATTTTAATTGGGAAATCACTAGTATCGCCATCGCATGTCCCGGACACACGTCACCACATCCCCGTACATATCCTTGATGAGGTTAACATACTTAGTTGGGACCTTGTGCTTCTCCGGTGCCCACCACATGACGTGTCTCGGCACTTTGTCGTATGCCTTCTCGAGGTCAATAAATACCATGTGCAAGTCCTTCTTCTCGCTCCCTATATCTCTCCATCAATTGGCGTATTAAGAAAATCGCCTCCATGGTCGACCTACCAGGCATGAACCCAAACTGATTTTGGGTCACACTCGTCCCTCTTCTTAGGCGATGCTCGATAACCCTCTCCCAGAGCTTCATCGTATGGCTCATCAACTTAATTCCACGGTAGTTCGTACAACTTTGAACGTCTCCCTTGTTCTTGAAGATCGGTACTAATATGCTTCTCCTCCATTCTTTAGGCATCTTGTTTGACCGAAAGATAAGGTTAAAAAGCTTAGTTAACCAAACTACCGCTCCGGCGCCCGGGCATCTCCACACCTCAATGGGGATACCATCGAGTCCCAATGCCTTGCCTCCCGTCATCCTCTTCAAGGCCTCTGCGGTCTCTCGCCTCTTGAATTCTCCTCACAAAGCGTCTGTTGGTATCATCAAATGAATCATCCAACTCAAGGGTAGGATCCTCATTCTCTCCATTAAACGACTTGTCGAAGTACTCTCTCCATCCGTCCTTGATTTCCTCATCCTTCACCGAAGTCGATTTGTTCCGTCCTTGATGCATTTGATTTGGTTGATGTCCCTTGTCTTCCTCTCTCGGATCTTAGCCAACCTATAGATGTCCTTCTCCCCTTCCTTCGTGCCTAGCCGCCGGTAAAGGTCATCATACGCCGACCTTTTGCTACACTCACCGCTCGCTTTGCGGCCCTCTTTGCTATTTTATATCCCTCAATGTTGGCTGCACTCTTGTCATGATGGAGGCGCTTGTAACACTCTTTCTTCTCCTTGATAGTCCTTTGCACCTCGTCATTCCACCACCGGTGTCTTTCACTTCCCGTTTGCCTCCCTTGCTCACACCAAACACTTCCGAAGCCACCTTCCGAACACATGTTGCCATCTTTAGCCACGTGTCTTCTCGCATCCTCGCCTTCCTCCCAAGGCCCCTCGACTAGCATCCTCTCCTTAAACCTTTGCGCTTCTTCTCCTCTAAGTTTCCACCACTTCGTTCTTGCAATCTTGGCTGTTTGTCCCGGAGGACACGTACCCGAAAGCGAAAATCCGCCACCACAAGCTTGTGTTGAGGGACAACACACTCCCCCGGGAAACACCCTACGGTCTAAGCACGCACGTCTATCCTCCCTCCTTGCAAGAATAAAGTCGATCGGCTAGAGTGTTGACTACTACGAAAAGTCACTAGATGGGATTCCCTCTTCCTAAAGAGGGTGTTCGATATCAATAGGTCGTAGGCTAATGCGAAGTTCGGGACATCCTCCCCCTCTAGATTCCTACTACCATACCCGAACCCCCCATGCACCCGCTCCCATCCCACATTAGTCGCACCCACATGGCCGTTGAGGTCTCCTCCTATGAAGAGTTTCTCAGCGACGGCACGGTACTAACCATGCTATCCGGATCTTCCCAAAACGCCTCTTGATGCTCTCGCTAAGACCTACCGAGGTGCATAAGCACTGATCACGTTCAGAGCCGAATCACCAACTACCAACCGAACAAGGATAATCCGGTCACCTTGCCTCCTGACATCAACAACCCCATCCTTAAGGCTCCTATCGATCAAGATACCTACACCATTCCTACCCGATGTTGTCCCTGTGTACCAAAGTTTGAAGCCAGTATTCTTCACTTCTTTCGCCTTCGGCCCTTCCATTTGGTCTCCGAACGCATAGAATATTTACCCGCCTCCTAATCGCAGCATCGACTAACTCTCTTAACTTACCCGTAAGAGACCCTACGTTCCAGCTGCCTCGACTGGAAGAGATGCCTGACATATATCTAACAAAGGTCGCACAATGTTGCAACCGCCCACCACCACATGTAAAGTGTTCGCACCAAGAGACGGTATGCATGGACCGCCATAGAATAGCTATAAAAGGAAATATGTAACCCTCATGCAAGAAGAGGATCGGCTCCCAGCGAGCATAAATCTCATCTGAGATCAAGAAGAAAACACGCAAGACGTAGAGCTATTATCCCCCGGGAGGCCCGAACCTGGATAAGCCATCGAGTCTTGGATGTGGTAGGTTGCATCACAAGTAACTTTTATCAACCAAATTATGCTTATGGTTCATAAGATTCACAAACACGATCGGTGGCTGCGTGTCCCCTGTGCCACGTTGTCATGCCAGGCAACCAAAGTTTTGACGATCAAAGAAACGACTGCAAGCGTAGACGGCGGGTCGCGCTCCCGAATGCGAGACCCATGTCGGGCTGCTCGTCCTCTCCTGCCAACCAACCCGCCGCGGACGTCTCCGCCATCTCCTCCCCTTCGTATCCTCTTACCACCGTTCCGTCGCCGTCATCGTACCGTGCCTCGAAGACCACACGGAGCTTCCCGGCGAGCAGCATCTCCCTCGCCGCCCCACGGCGCAGCTTCCCCGACGTCGTCTTCGGCACCTCGCCACCGCCGACCAGCACGACCAAACCAACCTTCACTCCTTGTTGCCACACTGCTGCCTTTATGCGGTCGCAGAGGCCCCTGTGATCGCCGCCGCTTCCATCCCGTATCTCCGCGACGACGGCCACTTCGTTGGTTGGCCAAAGTGACCGCTGCGTCGACGTCGACGTCGTGAAAGCCGCGACGCAGCCGCCTCTCAGGCGATCCGGCGCGCTGCCAAAAGCCGCCGTCTCGATGTAGTGCGCGTGCACGCGGCGGCGCTGCCCGCCGCCGCCACCGAGAGCGACGACGACATCGGCGCTCCGGCCGACGACGTACAGGTACCGCTTCGTTCCCTTGACCACGCCGCGGTCGCCCGTGCGCACGAAGCACGCGCCAGCCCGCCCCGGCACCCTCGCGCAGAACACCTCGCGGCTCGCCGACGGGTGGCCGAGGTACCCCGACGCGTTGCTCGGCGAGGACACCCATATCTCTCCTTCCACGCCGTCCTCCACGGGCTCGCCCGTCTCGTCATCCACGACGGCGATCTCGATCTCCGGACCCACGTTACCCGAGGACGATGGTGGAGACGACGACAACCTCGCGGACGGCAGGAGCTTCATGTACGACGGG
This sequence comes from Cenchrus americanus, assembly GCA_947561735.1. NCBI lineage: Eukaryota > Viridiplantae > Streptophyta > Magnoliopsida > Poales > Poaceae > Cenchrus > Cenchrus americanus. The sequence goes on along the minus strand of OX387239.1, from coordinate 249,607,295 downwards.
AGATCGGAGCCGCACGCACCGCCCCGCCACGCGGTGGACACGAACGTGCAGTTCTCCGCGAGGCCGTAGGACGGCGAGATGGACGCGGCGCGCAGCCCGTCGCGGCCGAACGCCCGCACGAACTCGTCGACGCTCGCCTTGTAGATGGGCTCGTTGATCAGGATCAGGTTGCGCAGGCTCTCGAGGTGGAGCGGCGGCCGTCCGTGCGCCGACGAGCGGCCGCGCCGGAGCACCAGCGGCAGCGCGAACGACGGCACGGGCGTGCACGTTGCCCTGAACTCGGTGACGAGCTCGAGCCAGAAGCGGGGCCGCCGGACGAAGGCGTCGGGGGCGGTCAGCACGCACGTGGCGCCGGCCACGACGGTGAGGAGCAGGAACATGAGGCCGCAGTCGTGGTACTGCGGCAGCCACGACACGACGACGCTGCCGGGGCACAGGTCGTAAGCCTTCCTCGCGGCCCGCACGTTGTGCGCCGCCGAGCCCGCCGTGACCATGACGGGCTTCGGGACGCCCGTCGCGCCGGAGGTGTACTGGATCAGGTACACGTCGCCCGGCCCGCAGCCCGCGTACCCAGGCGCCGGCGCCGCCGGTCCCGGGCCACTGCTGCCAGCGCCTTCCCGCTCCAGCTCGTCGACGGCCAGCCAGCACAGGTTCCTCAGCATGGCGGCCAGCCGGCCAGACTCTCCTCCTCCGGCGGCGGTGGCGGTCATCGTGACGGCGTCGACGTAGCGCGCGTCGGCGACGGCGACCGTCGGCTTCGTCTGCGACACGGCGCGAAGCAGATGCACGTGTGCGGTGCCGAACCTGCTGGCCGGGTCAGGCGGGATGACGGGCACCGCCGTGAGCCCCGCGCGCTGGCACGCAAAGAGGAGCTTGACGAGGCGGAGCCCCGGCGAGGCGAGCACGAGGACGGCGTCGCCCCGGCGGAGCCCGAGGGTGCCGAGGAGGTTGCGCGCCATGCGCTCGACGGCGGAGTCGAGCTGGGAGTAGGTCAGCGCGGTGCGTGACGACGTCATCGCGTCGTCGGCCCAGATGAAGGCCGGCTTGGCGGCGAACGCCGGCAGCTTGGCCCATACGGGGAGGTAGCGGTCGACCACCGGCTGGTCGGGGTAGCACGGGTCGTAGTTCTCGGTGCACATGGCCGGCAACTGCTGCCTGATGCTCACTGGCTCCGATCCTAGTAGTTCGTCCCTGCATGAGATGATGCCTATCAGAATGGAGAGTTTGTCTATTTATATGGGAGGGAAGGTAGTCGATGATCTCTGCAATTTGCCTCCTTCCCTTGGAAGAAGAATGACACAATTGGTATATGTTCCATCTAAAAAAATGACAACCCCTTCGTGCAAATCCCAGTCTTGCAAGTTAGCATCACCATTCACATTGCAATAATGAATTTGGTAAACTCTGGTGACGTGGATGAAAGGAAAGTGCAGGTTGGCGCCGCAGGCAACGAGGCAAAGTAGCGCTTGTTTGCTTGCCTTTGGGCTTAACCCCGCGATGGTGGATATCCGGGAGAGCATATCCCCCCTTGCTGACCTGCTGCTCGTTTGCGTTCTGTATGCCAATCTATGTTCATGCCAAGAACACGGGTTTATCTTTTTGGTTACACATTCAGAAATAAAAATGGCGCACGAATGGAGGGGGATACCGGATACGTACGCGGCATTAGGTGCCGTATGAATCCGTTGATGCCAAAGGGAGAGGGGAGGGACCAAGATGCAGGACAAGAGATGATACGAGAGATCAGCATATCTCCGGGTATATTCGAGAGTGTAGTACTAGTATCTATTTCTATTTGCCTGCGGGTGATTTATCCGTTGCTGGCGAAGCCGGAATGGTGACGACGACGACGCCGTGCAGCTTGGTCGGATCGCTTGATCATCAGGTGGCCGCAAGGAGTGAACTACGACGACAGCAATTGCGGATCCAGACCATGGGCATGGATGCATCGGGAGAATCTGCGTTTCAGTGAATGCCATGCCTGTATTCTGAACGCCAAGACGCACGCGAGAAGAGGTACGTATAGCTCGGTAGCTGCACAAAACGAATGACAGTGACTTGGCAGTAACGACCACGTGCTGTAACTCAATCTCCTCTCCAGATCCCCATGTGAAAAAATCTCAAAAAAAAAAATCCCCATGTGAAAACCACAGTTTTTTTCAGAAAAAAAATCACAAAATAGCTGCAAAGACGGGAACCGCTCCCTGGTGGGAGCATAATCGCAGTACGGCACACAGCAACCCAGATCTCAACGGCTTAATCAGGAACTTGGGGCAGCACATAATCCATCCAACTTTAGCATCGCATGATATAGATCAGCACAAACGCCAGACAAAAGGGCCGAAAATGCTGATGCATGCAAAAAGAACAGACATTTTCTGGATTCATATTCATCCTTGCCACCTGATGTCATGGTGCATGGTGTTCTTTTCAAGCCCAAGCAAACCATACTGATAACAGATGCATAACGCAACATAATCATCTCCCATTAAGAGTCATTGTTACTTCAGTACGAATTGGTCTTGACAGAACCACACATACACCTTGCTCTCCCCGGACTGGGTACCATAACCATGGATTCTTCACCACAATCCTAAAAGGCAGCCTCAAATTGTAGTACCAAGTGCTTAGCAAGCAAACTCCAGCAGCTCAATCTATCCGCTTTTGGAATAATGATGTTATGTTCTTCTTGGTTCATCACAGGATAACAAATTACTTAGCACTCTCAGAGAACAGCTCAACAAATATTATAGTTTTGTAATAACCCCAGTACCCACCATCTCTATCTGACTATCCCACAGCCGATAGGTCAAATCTTGCATTCTTGCTTCAAACCTAGTGTAGTCAATACAGAGCAAGTGTGGTTGTTTTCATAATTTTCAAGCTGCATGCTTCAATGGGAACATATCAAACTTATTACCAATATTCCCTCTTATCAAAGGTCTCAAGAACATATCACTACTTTGATATAATGGTTCTTTCCCTCTCAATGATACATGTGCCCAGAGCCCCAGACACGTTCTTGAAAAGATACTATTATGATTTCCCAAAAGAAATATACTCAGTTTAAACACTCAATTGCATCATATGGTGTTTGTTCATTACAACTGCTACTAAAACAATTGTGCAAACACCTTAACAGGCAAACCATGTACATGCATGCAGTGACACACAGATACCACTTTTTTCTCACCAAAGTAATGGCAACAAAACCAGGGCACTCTTAGAATTAGAAGAGGGACTCTTGTGCTTACCATGCTCTTAATCATTTCATCACATATAAACTACAAGGATGGCACCAATTCGAGGGGGGGTCTAAAATACTGCTCACGAATTTTACAATGTAAAGAACGGCTAACCACGATCTTCACAGACTCTTGATGAGGATAAACAACACAGACAACACTGATAATGAGTTCAAGTTCAGACCAAAGTACTCATTTCCAATGCTACACTCAAGGCCATTACCGAACAATATTGTGCAGAGCAACCAACTTACTGGCACAGCAATCATCCATCTATAAAGATGAAGAACTAATAGGCAGAATTGGTACCGAATCTACCCCATTCCAGGGAGCATCTGAAGGGGATCAATCATTTGGACGACCGTCTGTTGCTGCTGCTGCTGCTGTAGCGTAACCTCGCCGTCAGCCGAAGGGAGGGCAAGTTGTCCGACAGGGATGGCCGGAGCTGGCTGCGGCACCTTGGACTCGATGAGTCGCCACATATACCACGCCCCAACGGAGCGGTAGGGGCGCCACCGCTCGCACAGCTTGTCCATCTGCGACGGGCGGGGCACGTCTTCGAGCCCGTAGAGCATCTGCACGCCCTTGCGCACGCCGAGGTCGGCGGATGGGAGCACATCGGGGCGTGCGAGGGAGAAAATCATGAACATGTGGACGCTCCAGGCGCCGATGCCCTTGACCATGGTGAGCATGGCGGCGAGGGAGCGGTCATCCATGTTGATGATGGCGGGATCGGAGAGGATCCCGGAGACATACTTGCGGGCGAGGTCGTGGAGGTAGGACGCCTTGCGCGGGGAGACCCCGATCTGGCGGAGCTGCTGCGGGGTGAGCGCGAGGACGGCGTCGGGGGTCACGCTGGCCTCGCCGCCGAGGAGCGAGAGGAACCGGGAGTAGACGGAGGCGGCGGCCTTGAAGGCGAGCTGCTGGTAGAGGATGGATCGGACGAGGGAGTGGAACGGGCGGTGCGGGCACTGGAACACGGGGGGCTCGTGGGCGTCGATGACGGTGGCGAGGGCGGGGTCGGCGTCGCGCAGGTGGCGGATGGCGGCGGCAACCTCGCCGGCGAACGACAGGGGCCGGCCCGGGACCGCGAACGTCAGGCGGGCCTTCTTGGGCGGGTTGGAGTCGGAGGGGGGAGGGGGCGCCTTCTTGGGGCGCGAGGCGGCGGCGGCGGCGGCGGCGGCGGCGGTGGCGGTGGCGGGGGGAGGTGGATGAGGAGGCGGCGGGGGTGGGGGTCGGGGTGGGGGCGGGCGACGCGGCGGAGGCCGGGGGCGGCGACGGGGAGAGAGGCTGGGGCTTGGGCTGGGAGAGGGATTGCTCGCCCATGGATGGAGGACGAAGAGGTCTTGACTTCTCTTCGGATTCGGGGTGGGATTGGGGGGTGTTTGTGGTATTTCGGTGCTTTGGGTAGTGAATCCGACCGGGCCGGGAGGAGTGTACTCCGCGACAAGTCCACAGCGCATCACAGGCGCTTGTACACGCAGAAAAAATAATCTCTACTCCCAAAAAGTGTGGGCCCAAGACCATCTCGTGGGTTCACCTTTCACCCCACACCTCCGCGCATTCACCCGTCCGCGCCTTCACCCCGTCGCGGCCCCCGCACCCCCCCCCCCCCCGTCCCCGCCCGCGCATCCGCCCCCCCCCCCCCCGCCCCCGCCCCCGGGCCTAACCGCACCGGCGGCCGCCGCCCCCATCCCCATCCCCGTGTGCCGTCGCGCGTGCCCCCCCCCCCCCCCCACTCGGGCGGCGGGATGCGCTTGGGGGGACGACGGGACCACGCTCCGGCCTCGCTCGGCCGCGCGCGCGCGCGTGGCCTCCGCCCGACCCGCGCTCAGCACGCCGCCGGCGGGGCCTCGTCCCTGCCACCACGGCCCCCTACACACCGGTAAACTCTTCCTGCCTCCCGAGGAAGATGAAAGGATATGACGGGTGGGGCCATGAGTTGGCGGTAGCAATGGCAATCCATCCGTTTTTTTTGATCTGTGATACTCCTCTAGCCAAAACATCCCATTTAGATTGCTCTAACTCCAATTGGAACTAGCTCCATGGAGTTTGGAGTTGGAGCAGAGTTGGAGCCTTGCCAAAGGCATTGAGGCTAAATGCTTGGGGCCGGCTGCAGTACTAGGTGGTCTGTTTCCACTGTTGGTAGATATTTACTTACTGGGTTAATCTTGTGTAATGTTTGTGAAATGCGTGACTAGCTGTAGTACTTTTTATTTTTTATAATATGCACAAATCTTTTTTTGTGAGGGTCTTGAATTGAGAAACTAACGCCTGCACTCCTGGCTACCAGGTCAGCATTGGAGGGATAAAAGTGATACTTGGCATTACAAGGGAGGAAAAAGATCGAAAAGTTCAGCTGGCAAGTGACTCAAGGAACATCATTCGGACTGCCATAACTGAATTGGAAAGGAACCCTATCAAACCAGACACAGGTAAGGACTCCACAATTTAGCAAAGAAATAAGCATACTCCCTGATCGGTCCAGCTGTACTGCATTCTTCACGCAAATATATATGTTAACAGCACCACAGGGGGGTTAGTTTTGTGTGGAGCACTCGTAGGTTTATTTGTGATTGATAAGGCTTCATATTTTCATACCCCTTCTTATCATCTGACAGTCCATTACTAGAACACCTTATCGAACTCATAATAAAGCATGTGGACAGTCCATTACTAGAACACCTTATCGAACTCATAATACAACTGTTGATCCTTTAACCGCATCATTATTTGGCATACATGTTCACCTCCATAAACAGTACACCTTGAGTTTTCTTGGCATCTTCACTTTGCTTTAGTTTGCACATATAAACTGAACAATTAACTGTACTCTGTAGTGTATTACCTGAGTTGGACTGTTTTTCAGTTTTCTGATCGAAATTTGTCTTTTCCCAAACTGTTATGCTTAGAAACATCCTTGTAATTGTTCCTAATACAAGTTCCAAACTCAATCAATTTTGAAAGATTCCTAAGGCTGTAGGTCTCTGTATATTATTAAGGATTTTCCTTTTGATATTCCTAAGGCTTGTACACCTTGGATCATCATTTGTAGGATTGTAGTTAGACACTTGGAGCTCATCAATCTTAGATCATTGTACTGCTGCTATAATATTAGTTTTATCGTGAATATCATCTACAATGCATGTTACTTTTACATTAACCATGTTAATTACTCCATATGTTATTCGCATCAACTGCGTACTGGACATATGCAAGCCATTCAGGGTGCATGCAATACTTGGTGTATCATACATTTTAGTGGAACCATATACAGTACTGTCACACAATATGAAACCATAGAACCATTGATGCAAACACAGGACACACTTTGTTGTCCATTGAGGGGGAACAGAACTCACATATGCAAGATTGTAGTTTTGTTTTCATGTACTCCCAAGTCTGTGTGATGCAATTTGTCGCAGTGTTCATCTTGATTTGGGTCTTGTATAGGGCATTGCTCGGCAAGGTACTAAATTTGAAAAATTTTCCAGGTATTTGAAGTGTGGTGCCATTTAGGAAACTGGAATCATCTACTAGGGCCTCTTTTTGTCAGTTTTCAGGTAACTGTTGCATTGATTAGTTTGTATTGCTCGTCAAACATATGTGAATTGGTAAAGGTTATGTGAGTCTGCCCAGTTTTCATCAAATTTCTATTCAGAGCTTCCATAAATTCTAGGTTATTGGTATCATTACTTAGAAGTTAGAACAGACGTATGCCGGCTGTTCTTTGTTGTCTGTTCTGTTCAAACAAAAAACAGCTATATTTGTGTGTGTGTGTGTGTGTGTCATATATTGGTCAGAATTTATTACGAAGCTGATTTGTTGGCTGCATTCATGAGGTTTTGATGCTGTACAATTAATAATTTATTTATATATTTGTAAAATTACCACATCACTAAGCTTGTTTTTGTTGCACAAATGGTTTACTATTATGAAGCTGATTTGATGTAGTTGAGTCCAGGTAATGCTCATATATTTTTGTGTTCGTGTTTGTTTCAGAAACTGATTGAACGATGCTAGGTATTTGTTCCCCCTTCTGTCTTTGCTATTTAATCTCTTTGCTGAGCTGTGACCTTTTTAAAAGCTTGCTGGATGCTAAGAAGTGAGCAGATCTTGTTGTTTGACCTTTTTCTATTTGATTTTGTGAGTTGCATAATTGTGAATGTGAACCTAGCTGCCATAATAATGTTAGAAGCTGTCTTTTGCTAATGGATGGTTCCAGGTAACTATATTTTTAGAAATTAATCTATTCACGAGAACTCTGTAGACAATGCATGATCCAACCCTAGGATTGTCATAAAAAGAATATGTGAAGAATTCGTTATGTTGAGTTTGGGTGTCAGAAGATGCATTTGCTGAGACCTACAATGCTCTTATCCTTCTGGTTACTGTCGTGCTCAAGATGCTTGAGGGAAAAATTCATGTAGCAGCACTACTAATTCCTGTTCTTAAAGAATTTTTTCTTTGCTTTATTCTTTGGAAGAAAGAAACATTTTCGGGATATCATCTTGTAAAAACCAATTGAGTGTTCATTGCAATGTGGAGAGCTTTTTTATTCCTTTATCTGAATAATTCAAAGCATCAGGCAATACTCATTGTGCTCACTATAATGTTGTTTAATATGCCACTTATCACTTATTTAATTATGATTCTACAATAATCACTAGCCTTATCACCTCGATGAACCGCTCTGTTCAAACTGCCCAGCAGCGCCAGCAGCTCTTGGACCTATTCTATTTTTCTGTGGTTCAGAATTCAAAAGTCCAACAATATTTCATCAGGTTTGCAACTTTGCATTAATACTTTTGCTATTTTCTTCCAGGTTTGGTACCATTTTGAGTGCATCAAGAACTTAGTGTCTGATTGCACAGGCAAGACCACCACAGTAAGTATATCCATCTATCAGCTTGCACATTCATGAGATGACATCCTGCTAATAAGTGTCACCAAGCATCCATTTCATTGTCATCCACGAGCAGCGGAGCAAGAACATCTCATGAAAACCGTGGAGGAATAAATACTATTCTTTTTTAACTAGAAACAGGTTGGATATCATGAATATATATTTTTCTTTGATTAATAACAGTCAGGAACCAAGAAACTAGGATATCATTTTTATAATTCAAGTAAACTTGATCATTGTTGTCAATCTCATATTTGGAATAAATGGGACGATGAGATTAAGATGTTGCAAATCCCTTTTTTGATTAAGATGTTGATAATTGAACATGTGAAGGTAATTATGTTCACATACTTTCAGGCTTAAGCCACTACAAATGGTAAGGAATTTGTTTGTTGCAACAGATTAGACGGTCGGACAGTTCATATGAATGGTAAGGCATTGTTGTTTTTTCCCACCTGAACAAATCTATGTGATACAAACTTAGTATAATCTTACAGCTCTTATTGTACATTTGTGCCTGACTATCTATGCTACTGATTTCCAAACCGTGTATTAATGTATTGTGAGTCATTCTTGCTCAGATGTGAATTTGTATTCTCATTTGGTTAGCATTTATTTATTGTTATTGGTAAATGAGAAATTGGAAATACTCCCAAGAATTTGTTCTAAGCATCAATAAAAATAATCATTGGCTATCCATTCATCGCACCTTCCACCTGAATACATAACCTCCTATCGGATTTATACAGATCCTTAGAGTTTTCTTTTTCAAGATCGAATTTGTATATGGAGACAAAGGGAAGGAAAAAAGACCCTTCTTTTTAGTGAAGATGGGATAAGGATCTCAACCTTCATAGATGATGTATTCAGGTGGATTGAGCTAGATTGGTTAGTAGGGTGTCAGGTACAAAAATGTGTACTGCATTCAATCTTGTGTGACACATTACAGAACACAGATGCAGATGGTTCTGCGTGGAGGCTGGGAACTCTTCATCTCAGGTGATGTTTTATCTGTGATGCAGATGAATTAAAGTGTTTTTAATTCATGGCTTCATCTCAGGTGAGGTTTTATCTGCTTATTGCTTATTTTCTTGCATGATTAACAAACTGGTAGCTATAACATATGTATTTACCCCAGTTTCATTTATCCTACGCTGATTTAGGAAAATATTGTAATCAGCTCGGAAACGACCGTATTTCTTTTTTTCATATTACAATATTGTAATGCAAATCAGTTCGTGCCCAGCTCATTCTTTCAAAAGGTTACATTCAAATTAGAAAATTTATGTGTGAAAGTTCTAATTCTTTGCATAGTTGAAACATTGGCAAGCTTATATCCTACATCCAACCTCAATATTTAGTGCTTAAGGTTGAAATGCCACTAGCCCTTATCATAATCCTCTGTATCTTATGCTTACTTATTTAAAGGCATAATACCTGCCTGCACTACTTCATTCATATACAGATCCAGCTCATGCCTTACACTTGAGTTGGTATGTATGTTCAACCAACTCTCTGCTGTGTTCAGACTCTACACGTAATACAATGGCTTCGACATTAACTTTATGCAATTTGCATATTTTGCTTGCAGCCAATGGGTTCAACAATGGCTTGCTGCAAGACCAGAGCAATTTGTTTCAGATCAAAATGTAGATGTTTAGGACCATAATGAAGTAGGTGAGATGCCTCAAGATAAAAGGAGGTACAATAGATATGAGCTGTAGTGTAAATTTACTACCTGTCGTACACAAATGTCAGATTTACTGAGAATGGAATTCTTGATGGACATTCTGAAGAGCCATGTAAAGGAATGTTCAGACGTTTTCCCTAGAGAATTGCAAGAACTACCTCAGTGAGAGATATAACTTATTTGTAGGATGTGAGACATGCCTTGTTAAGCATGAGTGATTTTTGCTTGAGTCTTTTGAATCCCTTTGCATGAGACTTATGTAATGATGAAAACCTTGTTGTTAGCGTGGGCATTATATTATGAATGGTAAACATTCTATGTGAAGTGTCTCCATCATGTGCATGATCTTTTAGCTGTCCGTAGCAACGCACGGGCATTACACTAGTCTCTTAAAAATTGTGAAAAAAATCTCATAATCATTGCTCATATAAAATTTGAAACTAAACAAAATATTATAGAAGAGAAATAAAAATGAAAAATTCGTGTTTGCAAATCGAGATGAACGATGCATCTATTTTCTCTTTTTGTCATTGCAAAAATATTTGTTCATTGAGTCTAACAGGTGCAGATCATTTTATTTCATCCATTTATATATGATATCAAAGAAAGATATCTGAGATTTTCAGGATACCTGAGTATGTATTCATTAGTGGACACAAGGCATGAAAATGAGTAGCTATAATTACATGAAGCTTGTGTAATTTAGCCCACATGCATATGCTGATATACACGTGCAATGTCCATATCAAAAGATGTAACATGCTGCAGAAATTATAATTGGGTTAATAAACATCTCTAGAGATACATTCAATTTCAATAAAAAATGTTTTTATAGCAATATGTAGCAATATCAGAATAACCTACTTATCTTAGAATGATCTAGGTAGTGCCATACTGATAAGTCCGTTTGATTAATATTGGGGTACTTCCTCTATTTCAAATTATAAATCATAGGCTTTGTTATGTATTTACTCGATATCTAGATGCGTAATAATATATATGAAAACTCAAAACAATCATACTTTGGAACGAATGAAGTATGTTAAGGTTAGCCGAGGTAAAAAAAAAACTAATGTCGAGATAGAGTACTAGCTCTCTTTTTTTTTGACGCCGAGTACTAGCTCTTTTCGTTCGTGAGTGTAACGCCTTTATGAGTTTGAAGCCATCATGCCAAAGAACAACTACATAACATTTACAGCTTGAAAAAAACAAAAAAAATTAAAGAGAGAGTTTTGGACATGCAAGCACCGAAAGGGTAGGCATGGCCACCTCCTCTTCATGTCCAGCTCACCACATTTCTCTGCCCACGACACGGGACCAAAGGAAATCGGAAGAAACCATCCGGAAAGGCAGACTACCGCTTGCTTCCCTGTCCGTCCGTCTCTCTTTCCCTCAAAAATCTCTCCGCAATCAACCCGCGGTCTCTCGGACCCATCGCGAAGCCGGCGGGCGAAGCGCGAACGCTCTATCCGCTGCTGCCGGGAGATCCATCCGACCCCGGTTTCTCCTTCTTTTCGTCGGTAAGGGATACTAGCTTGATTGCGCGGATGTGGATTGCATTGATTTTCTCGTTTGCATCAATCAATCAGATCCAAGCTTCCGTATTGATTGCGTTCGTTTCTTCATCAGCGCTCAAGATCGGCGACGCTGCTTGACACCGCGGCCGATCAATAATTCGTGCGCTGAGAAGAATTGAGGTCCAGGCATGAGCTTCCGGGACCAGGAGAGTGGCGGGGAGGATGGGGGCCGGGCGGACCTGCGGAAGCCGCTCTTGAACACCGGGAGCTGGTACCGGATGCCGCCGCCGGCGGGGGGCATGATGGGCTCGCGGCAATCCAGCCTCATGGAGCGCCTAGGCTCCTCAACCTTCTCCCTCCGCGACGTATCTGTCTCGGCCACGCTCTGCACGCTCATTGTTGCGCTAGGTCCCATCCAGTTCGGCTTTACCTGCGGTTACTCTTCGCCTACCCAGGACGCGGTCATTGCTGACCTCGGCCTCACTCTCTCCGAGGTGAATCATGCGACTGTCTCATTGCTCCATCAAACCTGGTAAATTGTAATGCTTAGCTTTACCTAACCTTGCTTGTTTGCAGTTTTCCCTGTTCGGATCACTGTCCAATGTAGGGGCTATGGTGGGTGCCATTGCCAGTGGGCAGATTGCAGAGTACATCGGCCGCAAGGGGGTGAGACGTCCCTCTCGTTGTGTTTCCTATATCACGAGTTGACTCGTGTTTTAGTTTTAAGTCATCAAGTGTCTATAGTAGCAGTACTATAGAAGGGTAAAAGGTGGCAGCTTTGTTAGTGGCGCCTTAAAAGATTTGCTTGTGATGATTTTCAGTAGAAATTCATTAGTGGACTGATTGATGTTCTCTCTTTGGTTGGTCTTGTAGTCTCTCATGATCGCCGCGATCCCGAACATTATTGGGTGGCTTGCAATATCATTTGCAAAAGTAAGGTTTCATTACTATCTATTTTTTCATGCTCCTGCTGATGATTTATGCTTGCCCTTTGTCATGATAACCTGTGAACGCTTTATTTACATCTGATTTGGTTTATTTTTAGGATTCCTCCTTTTTGTTTATGGGCCGGCTGCTAGAAGGATTTGGTGTTGGTGTAATATCTTATACAGTATGCGACCCTTTTGTCCTCCCTCTTAGTATAATTTACTTTATTCAGAAACTAGAAATAGTGGCATTTTCATGTCCTGCCATCTTCCAGCCATTAAACATTAAAGATTATGGTGCTTTGGTATGTATCTTTTTTCAAATAGAAACAACACCTTTCATAAAGATACAGTCTTCACAAGTTCGTACAAGCAAGCAAACCCAAGATTCAACACACTGGAAACAAAGTAGCATAGTGAAAAAGGAACATACTGTGAAGCATATAACTCTTAAATATTAAGATATATCCTTGGGTTATATGGTTCAAAAATATTCATGAACTTGACAAGAAAACCCAAAAGATGAATTAGCACTGACCCTCATTCAAAATAAAATAGTATGTTCTTTCATGAACTTGTTATTGTTGCAAACTGACTTGCTATATGTAATCTTAATTTGTCCCATATCGTACAGTGATTTATTTTCGTGAAATCGGCATGTTGATGAATTTCAGTAAATTTTCCTTGCATGACAATAATATAGATAGGTAGCCTTTCCACTGCATACTCTTGCAAGTGCAGGTTTCTCAGATAGCACATTCGTGGTTAGACTATATCTATTTTTGTAAAGTATATGTTAGCAACTTAATTGTTTATGCACTGTTGTTTTTATGACAAATATTACATTTTCTGATTGTACCTTGTATTTCATGATCTCAGGTACCTGTTTATATTGCAGAAATTGCCCCACAGGACCAGAGGGGAGCTCTTGGTGCTGTCTTTCAGGTCGTTTCTGATAGTGAACAACAGCATTTTATTCATGCTTAGCCTGTATTCTGGTCTGACAATGTTTTTCTCACCTTCAAACCAATCCATATTTTCTTTTGCAGCTCTCAGTTACTATTGGTATATTGCTTTCCTACCTGTTTGGCATGTTTGTTCCCTGGAGAATTCTTGCTGTTCTAGGTATGATGTGTAACTATGGTCTATTAGATTAGTATGAAACAACAATATGCTACGTGGAACCAATCAATTGGCTAAGTCAATTTTTTTATTTATACAAATAATTTTCCTAACTTTTTTTCTGTTACTTTTGCATATGTAAGGCATTTTACCTTGCACAATCCTGATTCCCGGGTTGTTCTTTGTCCCTGAATCTCCAAGGTGGCTGGTAAGCATTCAACGATAGTAACTTTTCATAGCATTAATGGCAAGACCTGAACAGAACAGATTGTTGTTTCAGGCAAAAATGGGAAAGACAGAAGATTTTGAGTACTCACTTCAAGTTCTGCGGGGATTTCAGACTGACATCACAGCAGAAGTGAATGAAATAAAGGTAATCAGTGCAAATGTCAGTTTAGTTACAATCGAGGCATACGTCATATCTTGTTCTTGATAGTTTATTGCTAGTATTCTAGTAATAAGAGATCAAGTAGAATTTCTCTTGTTTTGCAGTACAATATAGCCATAGGAGACCTGAATTACATAATTATCTGCCTTGTTTACATAGAGATCGGTAGCATCATCAAGGAGGAGGACGACCATTAGGTTTGCCGACATCAAGCAGAAGAGATATAGTGTCCCCCTTATGGTCGGTGTCCTGCTTCTGATTACTTTCTGTTTTTACATATTAATATTATTAATGCTTGATCTAATACTTACTTGCTTGTCTTTAGATAGGAATTGGTCTCCTTGTACTGCAGCAACTAAGTGGTGTCAATGGCATTCTATTTTATGCTGCAAGTATCTTCAAAGCTGCTGGTATATTCTTCACAACATGATTAATCTTTGTAGTGCTAAGCACTATTTTGTGTACTATTCTGTCACAATTGTTTAAAACTTTGATGCTAGATTATACTATAGCTGAGACATGCTGACCTATGCTTGTTGCCTTGCGCATTTCGGAACTTGCCTAGCAAATGGAAACTACCTTGTTTCTGTGTGATTTATGCTTGCATGGAGATGCTATCACAATGCTTCATTTAATATTTAAAAAGAGGGAAAGCATTTTCTTGATCATAGACTTGTCAAATCTGACATCTTACCAAATTTTCTTTCTGAACAGGTATTACAAATAGTAATCTAGCAACATTTGGTTTGGGTGTTGTTCAGGTACATTTGTTTTAAAGTTGTTTTACCCCTTGTTTCTCAGATAAATTTGAGCAGATGTGGGTTTGGTGGCATATTGAATGGAATCTAATCATTGTAGGTTATTGCTACTGGAGTAACAACCTGGCTGTCTGACAAAGCTGGTCGAAGGGTTCTTCTCATTGTTAGTTTCTAACTTTTCATCACATTGTTCATTGGGCATGCTTATCCAGTTATACTAATTATGCTGTTCTTTTCAGATTTCTACTACAGGAATGACCATTACTCTTGTTGTTGTTTCCGTGTCATTTTTTGTTAAGGTAATGCCACTTAAAAAGTTAATAGTAGCATGTTATTGTTTCTATCTGAAATACTCCAGTTATGTTCTCATTCCTTTCTGAAATATTCTTGTTTCATTCTGAAACAGGACAACATAGCTGCTGGCTCTCATTTATACTCTGTAATGAGTATGCTTTCGCTGGCTGGACTTGTGGTTAGTTGCTCTAATATACGTATATGATTTCCCCCCTTGTTGTGATAAGTTTATTTAAGGCCTTATCTTTTGGTACTCCAGGCATTTGTGATATCATTCAATCTTGGCTTGGGAGCCATTCCCTGGATCATTATGTCTGAGGTATAGTTTGATCATCCTAGATTCTTATATTAAACAGAGCTTTAGTCCGACAGTTGGCTCTATATTATCTTATCCTTATGTAATTATTGCGAGTGCGGCTTGAAACTTGTGTCACAATCGTGAATTTCTTCATTTATT
Source organism: Cenchrus americanus (assembly GCA_947561735.1). Lineage (NCBI taxonomy): Eukaryota > Viridiplantae > Streptophyta > Magnoliopsida > Poales > Poaceae > Cenchrus > Cenchrus americanus. The sequence goes on along the minus strand of OX387239.1, from coordinate 249,591,992 downwards.
TTTGCTTATTACCATGAGACACTGAAACCCTAAATCCCCAATTTCTTCCCAACATAGTTTCCTTTTAAAATGGATTTTTTTTGAAATGGTCTTTTAAAATGGATTTAAATAGTGCAATCCCACTGTTATTTGTTAACTTAAGCCCTGCAAAACTGCCTGATTTTTTGCTAGCCTCTGCAACCACCTAATTTGGTAAATTTAAGTAGAATTTTATGTTACAAATGGCAACACGCAGCCCATCAGTGTGCAATGCATCTACCAACTTTTAGGGAGATTCATATGCTTGCCTTGTATTCCTTCAGATTCTTCCTGTTAGTATTAAGAGTCTTGCTGGAAGTGTTGCGACCCTTGCAAACTGGTTGGGAGCATGGGCTGTTACTATGACTGCAAGCTTGATGTTGAGCTGGAGCAATGGAGGTACCTGACTGTCCCTTTTATTTGAAGCATACACTTTCCCTTGCAATGTTGGATCTGACCATTTCTTGTTTTGATCAGGAACCTTTGGTATTTATGCCGCTGTGTGTACCATGGCTCTCATTTTTGTGTGCTTGTGGGTGCCGGAGACCAAGGGAAGGACGCTCGAGGAAATTGCGTTTTCATTCCGCTGAAGCTACGAGGGTAAAATGTTCTGAGACCAAGCATCATGATCAAAGTCTGAGATCACCCCCATGTGGTATAAAGCCATTCCATTGGGACGGTGAATCCAGGAATTTTGCAGCATTCTGGCAGCCATGTGTTTGTTTGGGTGTATCATCTTGTGTATCTATATTTATGTACATTGTACAATATGATGCTACGGCAGGAGGTGGGTGTGTTTATATGTGTATAAGATATCATGAAATGGTAGAAGGCACTGAACCCTTGCACGGGTTTGCGGAGGACAGCAATTTGTTTATTCATTAGAACAGCTATTTATATGTCTGGTTAAATATCGGTGGCACATTCAAAATGATAAATTTTGAGTAAATAAATCTCCGAAGCTGTCGGTGACAGCCTCTACCATCTAGTCCTGTGCTGTCTTTGAGTTAGGCCATGGTCGCTGGAAAGAGAAGAAATGGTACAGAGAAATTGTTGAAAGGGAGGGCGGATCGATTTCGGACGGGGGACTTAAGATTTGTGATGCGCACCTTTGAGCGCCGTGGCGGCTTGCCGACTCCAGCGGCGCCGATGGCGGATGGCAGGGGAACTTCATCCGCCGACGCGCCTAGTCTCCCGCAGACCGCAGTGCCTCCGCCGAAATCAGGAACGCCTAGCCATGTTCACCGTGTCCAGTATTTTGGTGAGCAGTGGCGATTCCGCTGGCTTAAAGAAAAGCTCCGCGGAGGCGCGGAAGGGTTAACCGGAACCGTCTGCCACAACTTTGTCCAGCTCGAATAAATATTTGTAAAACCTGAATCTAATCTAATCAAACCACAAACCGTATACAAAATGCAAAAGGTATAAATAATTTGAACCAAACAGAAGCTGGACAAGTTTCAAATAGAATCAAATAGAATATAATAATATAGAAAAGAGAAAAACAAACTAAACCAAATCAAAGTTCAAATTTGAATTCAAAATTGGTAGGGGCCGCGCGAACGCGTACCCCTCTCCCACAAATTATGACGCCCACTCTCCTACTTGGGGAGATGGTAGGCCAGCATTCCTCCCAAAAGTGCAATGGAGGCCGCTAACCTAGGCCATGGCCCTTCTTGATCGCCCCCGTCCAGGTAAGTATGGATCAAGGTTGCACCCGGGGTTCGCTTTGTAGCCGCTCCCGGGCTGGGCAAACACCAAGGGGACCGATATGGGGTTAACACGTCGGAATTCCTAAAACATATGTGTTAATCCCCTCCTGTGCACGAACGTGTCCTCGCGAGCCCAGTTAAGGCCTACTTTGGTGCAGCCTGTTGGGCTGGACATGGCCCAAGAGAGAATCCCATCCGCAGGCCTCCTGATGGGCATTCTCGTCGGCCCGGTCCCAGCCGCCGTCCGTCCGCCGTCGTCAGACGCCAGGGCGGCAGCACTACTACTAGCTGCGGCTGCCGGCAATCCGGCAATGCGGCGGGGCAGGCCTTGAAGACGCTTGCCTCGGGGCCACGCGCAGAGGCTGGCTGGCGGTGGTCCCGTCACGTAGACTCTGCCTATAGACAACTCGATCCGTATCTCTGCCGCGTACAGGTACAGACTACTACTCCTGCCGGGATGCGTGAAAAGGCACGACCAGCCGCGGCCTCGGAGGCCGGGGCTACACCTCGTAGACGCGCGCTACGACTAGCCACGCAGGCCTGCGTGACGTGCCACGCTTTAACGGCTCGGCTTCGAATGAGCTTCTCCCACGTCGGACGCTCTCTCCCGGGCGTGATTGACGTTGTGGGGGGGGGGGGGGGGGGGGGGCGCTACTACTACTACTGTGCGCGGCAGTGTGTTGTTGTGTGCTGTTGGAGTGGACGCTCCACGGTCAAGGAAAGGAGAGGATCGATCAGTCAGCATGTCCCTGTTCTCAAGGCGACTTGCGGCAGAGCTCGATCGTCCCACCGGGATCTTCTCTAGCTGAGGAAATTGCTGGGTTACTTTGAGGTCGGAGAGCAGATCTACAAGTAGTACTACCTGTGTAATAGTGTGTCGAGTTATGCATGCGCACATAAACTGTTAGCAGTATACTCCGTACTAATTAGCTTGCTAACCCGCCGCTTGTGCCGTCCTTTTGCTCACAAGTCACAACTCCCACTTCTGTCTCAAATGAATTGCTCCTTCAGAAAATTTCAGCCACAGTATTGACAAATGGATGGATGAATGACAGTATTATTTCTTCTTTTTCAAATAATGACAATGTTATATGTAGTTACTCATACCGATAGTGATTGAAGTTCATGCTGTCTCATTGAAATTTAATCCTCATAGTACAACAAAAAAAAAGTCTTGTTGTCTGACTCTGTTTAATTGCTTGTTTATGTCTTATTTATTGGAGTGGAGCATTGCATTAATTAGACAATACTTTCTTTTTGAGGTGCTGTTTTGGAGTTCTTTGATTGATGGCCAGCTTGTAGCGATGGCCGGTGCCCGATTTGTTTTTGTGGTAGAGTGCGGTTTCTACTAGTAGATGACAAGCATGAGTACCAGGTAGCACACGACCGTAAATGATCTTAACACCAAATTTTAGTTTTTCAAACTTTCTTTCTTCTTTCTTGTCTTTTGTGGTTCTCGATTTTAGGTTTCAAATATAAATACTCTTGTAGCTTTTGTGTATGTGGCCAAATTTATTCTGTTATGATCATGCGATTTCCATTTCGGTTCCTACTAGTTTCTTTGCTGGTGATGGTGAGTGAGAGATGCATGTTGCAATCGGCCAGTCCGGCAGGGTGCTAGGGTACAAAGGGGATGCTGCAAACTGCATGCTGCTGGAAAACCATCTCAAAAGATGCTCTCGATACATCTCTCGTGCTTAGCGCGCGCGAAAGCGTTCTCAAAGCAATCTCGAGGACTTTTTAGGCGACAGCCTTTTTGAACACACTGCTAGTATAATCACCATCTCCTTGGGCGGATCCAATTGCTTAGTGCCGTGTCCTCTCTGATGCGCTGCATGCACCAGGTAGGAACAAATCAAATGCATGCATTGATCCGATGGATGTTTTGGCCGCCGTCACACGTGCAATGCAAAGCATACCGCCCTTGTGATTCTCAAGCTGGAGATCGTCACTAATTTAAAAATTACTAGTAGTAGACTAGTAGTGTTTGATTAATCCCTCAGTTACGTTGCTGTAGCCGGGTCCACAGTCACAATCTATTTTACAATTTTTTCAAAAAAAACAATCTATTTTGCAACCAAATTATTTTCAAATACGGAGTACCTGCGGATTTCAGTACGTACCGTACGTAGATAGCTCCAAGGCATGCATGTGAAAGACTAAAGTTTGTGCGTGTTCCCATGCAAATCGTCTCAAGCCAAGCTATGCATGCTCTTCAATTCCTAGCCTTTTCTTTTGAGGAATATCCCTTTGCCTTCTTTGACTCGAGGAGGAGTTCGATGAAGGGAAACAAGTTGCATCGGTCGGTGCATATCCGTTGAGCTCGTGGCTACGTGGGAGGACGCATGCACGCGTGCGTGCATGATTTGTTTACCGTCGATTTGGGGTGTTGAGATGCGTGCTTGCGTGGACGAGAGAACTGAACCGACCGATCAGGTGGAAGCCTGAGGCATGACAGATGAGAAGGCCTTCGACGGACCGAGGTGCGCTTTGGACTGGGAATTTGCAGGGTTGGTTGAGCTTCTTTGTCATCGCGGCAAAGGCTGTGATCGTTCTATTGCTGCAACAATTCGGTCTCTAACCACTTCCATTACCTTTGGCTACCTTTCAATCTATTCGTTTGGCTGGTGGCTGATGACTGGTGCTGGTTTTTCTGAGAGAGAAATATTGCTGGCTGATTGCTGGTGGCTGCTGTTGGCTGGTGGCTGATAAGCCAAACGAACAGGGACTTTTCACTCTCCCGCCCCGGGCGAATTCTGATGCGGCGAGACGGGACTATACAAGTAATTGACTTAATGCAGAGCAAAAAAAGTAGCGAAAATAACAGACTAGAAGTCTAGTGTTAGGCCTAAAAAAAGTATTCTTTAGTGTAATGTCTTGCTATCTGTAAAAGTGATCATCTTGTAGTATACCGTAAAATGCATTTGTAAAAAGGATGATCTGTCACGGGCGGGGCAGTGATGACCTGATAAACAAAGATAAGTGTAGCAGCACAAGAGAGAAAATATCTGCAGCTTTTGGTACCCTGTCCCAAAAAGAATGGCGTTTTAGAATTCAAAATTTGTCCCAAAAGGAACGATGTTTTACTTAATTTGGCATGTGTGCATGTGCATGTAGGCATGCAACAATCAATTAGCACTTAATATGGCAAATAAATAGGGGCAATCGAGGTCATTTCGCCTCCTTAATAATCTGTCCTAAAATATCTAAAATGACATTCTTTTTGGGACAGGGGGAGTATGTTTGATTATCGATCAAAAGCTTCATTAATAAAGATTAAATGTTGAATGATTCAGAATTAACCTGTGGACCGTAAGGCCAATCTCAGTGGTAGTTTTATGGACACACTTACCAAGTATGCCACGTCAGCTTTTCAGAATGATGACACTGTCACTCTCAGTGCATAAGGTCACGCGCACAATTTCGTAGGTAGAATGTAGCATTTAAATCTTGGACAAAGGGACTCTCAATGGAGGGTCGTGAGCATTGGTATGTGTGTCGAGGCTCTCAATGGAGGGTCATTAGTATTGGTATGGAGTATGTGTGTACGCCTGGGGTCATCACCATGACTCTGGGATCTTCTCTTTCTTCATTAATTTGGTGTCATGTCAACAAAATAGCATATGTGGGGGTTTAGGTTTGTCTAGAAAAGTGGTGTCTAGGAAAGTGCTCACGTTCCTTGCCAGACACCAATCTCATTCAATAAGTGTATAATAAACTTTTTACCACAAGATCTCTTGTTTATGGAGTTGACAATATTATGCTCCAATAAACAATCTTAATAATGTACTACTTAAATTTAATAGATTCGTCTCTTAGAATTATCCACAACCTAGGGCACTCTAGTTTTTATCTCTATTAAACGACTTGACAACCAAGCAAAATGATGATGTGGTAGCCTAGTTAATGAACAAAGAGATGAAAAGCACAATAAATCATTTCTCAGAAGAGAAACCATGTCTTCCATAAGGCAACAAGAATCCAAGATTTCGCCATTGTTAAGAAACTAATAGTTTCTATCCAACACATGACTGTCCATGATTGTGTATTTGCCTGTGTGAGAGAGAAAATAATATGATATTTGTGACACGAAGGCTCTACCGTTATGTAAGTTAGTGACGAGGGTCCGGATTAGGGCCCCCTTTGACGGCGAAAAGGTCTTCCTTAAACACAAGGAAACCCAACACCATTGACAACTGTAACCCAACAATGTCAAGGCAAAGATTCAAGATGAGGAGGACTAAGGACTCCTGTAACACCCCGTGTTTTTGCTCAGTGGTGATTTGTGCTAATGACCCTCTTAACACCTCCCCTAATTACCCATGAGAACCCTATGTCAACCCTTGGTCAAAACCCTAGCTTAAAACCCTATTATCCCCTTTGACCCCTTTGTGCCATTCTAGAACTTTGGCACGTTCTCCAAAATTTCACTAAACACTTCAAAATCACCCAATGGGAGAAATGTGCAGTTTGTCGAGGCACACAACTTCTCTGTTGAGTGGCGTTGCTAGTTTGGAGTGTAGGGTGGTGAAAATTGCAAATCAAGGTGATGGATCACTGTTCACAGGCGTCGAGATTTCAGTCAAGTTTCCCTGCAATTTGTGCGCGATCTGTTGATTAAACCACCCTAGAGCCTTTGGCATTTTTGTAGAGGGTAACTTGCTCGACAACTTTGGTATTCAAAGTTTGGAGCACTTCTATTTGAATTTTTGGAGAAAACTTGATTTGAAAAGGCCTAAACGAAACGGTTTTTGATGCACCGGCGCTCCCGCGCATGACGTCGCGCCGCGCGACGCCACGTCGGCGCGCGGGGTACCCCGGTTGCGCGCACGCCGAGGCGCCGGAGCGACCGCCGGTCCGAGGCCCGCGCCGCCCGCCACCGTGCGCTAGCGCCCGTGACGCACGCGTGGTGGCTTAGGCCGGTGCCACGCGGCCACGGCCGACTCGCCCCGCTGCGCGCCGCCTTCCGCCATTGGCCGTCGGCTCCGCCGCACGTCGCCACCGCCTCGCGCCCATCCCCTAGCTCCCGTAGGCCATCCAGCTACCGAGCAACCGCCTCGGCTCGCCCCCAGGCATATAAAACCCCCCTCTCCTTTCTCCTCGCGTGCCCGAGCCCATCGCCGCCACCCGCCATTAGCGCCGCCGGTGAGCTCGCCTTCTTGCTTGTCCCCGCGACCGACCCGTAGCTCTAAGCACTTCCCTAGCCCATATGTGAGCTTCCAATCGCGCTTGATGGCCTAGCAGTGCCGGTGTTTCAATGGAGCCCGAGCTTCCGCGGCCGCCGCCGGACCGCCATTGCCGAGCTCGCCCCTCCACCGATCCTCCAAGCCCAGGGACCCCCCTAGCACCTTCCCTAGGCCACATGGAAGCTGCCTGTGCAACACATTATTGAGTCCCTCCCTTATCTTCACCGCCGTCCGAGCCTCCGCGGCCGCGCTGCCTCTGCTCCGCCGCCGCCGCTCGCAGGTGACCTCCCCAGCCGCACCACCACCACCAATCGATCGCGGGTAAGGCTAATCACATTTCCCTGCCGCTTGTTTGCCTCCCCGTGCCTCACCTCGCCGTCGGGTACGGTGGGGAGGGAACCGAGGGCATTTTTGTGAAGCTTTTAAAACTTCCAGGGGCCTGTGTGCATAAAGATTCTATACCCTTCTTCACGTGTTGGCTGAAACTTGTAAAATCGATAGAAAATAGTATAAAAATCCAAAAATAGCAAACTCAATTTTTTTGTGCTCCGTGCAACAAGAACTACAACTTTCTCCAAATATGTATATACTTTTGAGCTATAGTTTTTGCTTCAAAAATTGAAAAGTAAAATACCGAGATCTGTGATTCTGCAAAATCCACACATGATCTTGAGCTAGATTTTGGATATGTTGTGTTAACTAGCATGTTTAGGTTCCATGCCAAAAACTGAACAAAGTTACTGAAGGGATATTTTTATATAAATTATCTTGTGATATTGATAAATCTGCCTAGATGATTTTTGTAGCTTAAAATATAATTATTCTTGAGCCCAACTTCTGGCTATTGTCATGTTATGCCAAAATGCACCTATGGTGAATTTACCATGATTTTATCTCTGTTAGAAATATTATTTACTAATTTATGCTTGTTTTTATTCATAAATGCATAGATCAAGATCCAGAATAGATCCAGGAGTGTTTGTTGGTTATTTAGGCTTGTTTAGGGCCAGAGCATGTGTAGGAGAAAAATTGGACTCAGTTCTGTTATATTTATTTTTATATGCATTAATCCTTTAAATGCTAGCTAGAAATGCCTCTATTTTGTGCATTTAATTTCAGTGGTGCAAAAACTAGTTACTTGCCGCAAGGGAGAGTTCCTGGTCATTAGGGCCAGTGGGCACTGTTGGGCAAGTTTGAGATGTGTTTAGTTGATTAAAAGAGTGCAAACTAGAATAATCTAGTAGAGGAAAAAAATAGGAAAAATACGTCCTTTTGTGCATAAGTTAAATAAATGAGTTAGGAAAGTAATTTTGTGGCACAAAGGTAATTTTCCTTGCTGTTTGTATTTAAATAAAATATTCTTTTATAGATGTGTACACGATCACCATCATGAAAGTGTTGAATAGTCTTTTTGCGTTTACTTTAAATGAGTAATTGTGTAAATACTTTTCTTAAGGTGAATATGACCAACCTCATACTCCTAGTGGCTGTTTAGTACTGTTTTTGAATTAAATTAGATTAATCACCCCCCTAATCACTGCATTGCATTCCCCGTGTAGAAGTCCCCGACGGTAGCTACACGCTCGTGCCGGCTAACGAGGACAAGGGAGCAGGAGGAGACGTGCACTACATGACTGTAGAGCAAGACCCGGACCAAAGTCCGGAAGTTGTTGTGTCTGCTTGTGCTGACGAAGGCAAGCCCCGGTTTATTCATTAACCTCTGTGTTTCTTTAAACTTTTGAATTTACTTCTTGTTATCTTATATGCATTTACGTTCAGGAGTTGATTTGAAACCCTAGTTGCATGATCCATAAGTACCTATGATCTTTTACTAGCATGTTAGGTCGCTAGTTGCTATACTTTAAGGATCCGGTACAAGTCGAGTGATGTTCGTCACTCGCGAGAATAGGATCTCCTTTATGGAATCACTCTATGGGTTAAATGGATTGCTCATGTGGTAAGAGCATGGGATTGGGCTTCGGTCCAATGGCTTCGTTGGTTAAGTGTTTGAACGTACTAAGCACTTGTCGGAAATGGGTACGATAAGCCTAGTACCTAAATGAGACGGTGCCGGAACTTTGCGCTACTAAACTTAGGGTTGCGGCCTCGGGCTCGCCACCCGAGTACTTGCAGGAGGTTGGGTGACTTTGGTGGCGTAGCCCAGTAAACCTCGTACTTGAGACTGTAGCATCTGATCCCAATCCAAGGATTGACAGGAACCGCCTGGTTGGTGAACTCTTAGTGAGGGCACCTCCCGTGTGCTTAGGTCCACCTTGCAAGGTTATGAATCAATCGATTGTCCGCCTCTCACCGTCATCTGAGACTACTTACCCGACTAGCCATGATATCCCTTTATGACAGAACTTTGTGAAGATTATTACTTTGATTAATTGTTTGTACAACTTTGGTTGCAATAGTTGCTTATCTAGTAATGGTTACTTCAATTAGAACATGAGCTAAAATATTGAAAGTAAGGATTCACTACTTAGCAGCTTTTTGGCAAACAAACCCACTAGCCAAAAGCCATGTATGATTAGAGGTAAAGTCTTTCTTTTAGACGGGTAAGTCTTGCTGAGTATTAGTATACTCAGCCTTCTTTATACATGTTGTCCCAGGTAATGCATGCGATGTGTGGCCCGGAGAACTTCCACCCGGCTGGGAGCTGGAATGGGTGGATGACGAAGAGTGATTGCATCATGGATAGGCCTCATATGATGTGATCGTACCGTTTAGTTATCTTCCACTGTTTTTAATAAACTCTAGACTATTTACTTTCATGTCGAAGAACTATGTTTGTAATAATGGACCCTACGGGGATGTGATGGTTAATTTGTAAGGCACTCTGGACTCTCCTTCGTGGGAGTTTTAATGCATACGTTCGATCCTCTCTGTGTTTTCAAGTGATTTACCGAGCGTTAACCCGGCAAAACTCAACAGGATGGTTCTTTATTATCGCTTAATGACCAAGAGGAGTGGTTTAGGCGATAGTACGGAATTATCTCGGATGGGGTTGTCACAGTTGGTACCAGAGCATCCGTATGCACCGGAGTGATTAGATTAATACTAATCACATGATTTACAATAAAACTTGCCAAGATTGATTGGATTTCGAAAATCCGTTGGATCGTTAAGGAATGATCTAGATCGAGAGGCCCTAGAGGGAAATTTTGGGTTCTTTAAGGTGGCTTAAGAATCTATGGTTTATTTTGCTAACTTCCAACACCTTACTTTATGTCAGACTTACTTTCTTGTACAACCAAACTAGATGAGCCACGTGTTTCATACGTGTGCTGTTCCGCATCACGGGAATTGCGAGGGTTGATGGAGTGATCCATTCCACGGATCCCATCTCCGTGTCTAGATATGAGTTGTGGTGTCGCCACATGTCTCATACGTGTGCATTCCGCATGTCGATCATGCGAGGCAAGGATACGCTCCATTCCAACGGAGGGTGTCCGAGGTTGGACGCTGTCCATGCAGCGGCTTGAAGCATGGATACCGTTTCTATAAGTGAATGGTAATGTATGTGGATGCTTTCGTGACGTGCCGGCACGAAAGGTTCGTTTTCTGCAGGTACAATAACAACGTTCGTAAGTCGTTAAGTGCGAATCGAGTAGCTCTGACTAGTTATTATAAGGAGAGCCGATTATAAGCTTGCCACCGGCACTAACTACGTCTTTTGGATCCTTGTGCGTGAGGTCGTTTAAGGCGTGTGCATTCATGATTAAAATCTTGTTGAACCTAAAAATTGGTCCTTGCTTGTTGAGTAATTTTCCTAGGGTGATTGCTTGATCTTAGATAAGGTTTTCCTCTCTTTTTTTATCTTAGGAAATTTCTGGCAGAATCTGTCTCTGTCATTTCTCAATTTTTGTAGCAAAATATGTGGACAATCTGACTAGACATCCTTTAGGAAAGTTGTTTCTTATCAAGTTGAGCATCTACTGTGAATTTTTCAGGATTTTAGGAATTTTCTGCAGAGAGTTATGCTTAGTTTAGTGAGTCTCTGTTCTGCTGTTTTTCAGAGCAGCACCCCTCTGCAAATGAAATTTTTCGAGCTTGTTCCAATCCAATCTAGGTCCACCTTTGAATACCAAAAGTGTGCATAATCATGTCATTGAGTTTCTGCGAAAATTTGGGAATTTTTGGGCTCCTGGTTTTTATGTTATGAATTTTTGTTCATATCTACCAGATTTTCCCCTTTTGCTCGTTTGATGTCGATTGATATCTAATGTGTAGTTCCTAATTTTTGTACAGATGGCGCAGCCACCGATCTACGAGATCAACGCAGACGGTACCATTCGTACCGATGCCCTTCATTGGGAGGGTTTTCCCCGCATTTTGTGGGAGACCCTCAGTGAGGTGGGCTACACTACGCCACCGCTGTACGAGGTGGTCTCTTTTTGGGACCAGGGTGTTCCCTACGCCCGCACGACCGCTACCGTGCTCTCCCACCCCGAGCACCCGGAGTGGGCGGACTTGAGCTTGATGTTCTTTGCTCACCGTGGTGTCGAGTCGGTTGAGTCCACGGCCATGCATATCCTTCACACCTTCTGCGAGCAGCACCCGGACGAGGTGATGCTTACTACGCTGGGTTTGTTCCCGGCCATGGACCCACTCGACCCGGCTTGGCGTGAGCGTATCTCGCTCACCGACGTGTTGCTCACGACGGACCCTCCAGAGGTTGTTGTGCGCCAGCTTCTGAGGTTGTTAGAGGCGGTGTATAACATGCAGGTGTTTCGTCTTTCCACTCAGGGTATGCTCTCAGTTGTGTTGATGGACTCCACAGCGATGAGGGATATCCTCACCCTCGACCTTCAGTAAGAGCGACAGACCGTTGCTCACCTCCAGCAGGAGATTGTTACGCTTCAAGACAAGCGTATCCAGTGGCACCAGGAGCGTGCCGAGCTCACAAAGCAGCTGTTTGCCCGAGATCACGCTCTCGAGATAACTCAGGTGCAGCTAGCTCACACTGAGGCCCAGCGTTTTGCCTTGGTGCAGAACGTGGTTGAGATGCAGAACCAAGTAGCTGAGATGGAGATAGAGGTGGAGGTGTGGCAGACGATGGCCCAGCAGGGGCAGCAGCCGCCGATCGCACCACCAGCTGCACCTGCCGCTCCAGATGAGCTACAGGGAGTTTCGGGCTTGAGCGAGGACAGTGTTGGTGGTCCACCACCCGATTCTCCGGATACTAGTGCTGGCTCCGCTGCGGGCTATTAGTGGTCTTAGCAGCTGTGTTTTGGAGGATAATCATGTACTCTTAGTTTAGCCTCCTCAGCTAGCTTTTGTGTAAGGGCAGAGGCTGCTCAGAGAGTATAATTGATGACCTTTTGTTGTACATAAGTTTGCAGGCTACCCAAAGACTCCGCATCATGTAATGCTTGGATGAACACTTTATGTGTCATTTCTTAATGAATGTTTTAGGGTTGTTGTGATCAAAGTTTCGCCTTGTGTTGAACACCAACCTTGTGTGTTATGTTGTGGAGATTATGCTCACCAAAATTCACCACCAAAGCATAAGCGTACCGAGAATTATAGCGGAAGTTGTGCAGTTCGGCCTCCAGCAAAAACAGCTAGGCAGAACTTCGGTGTTGGAATTTTTCGGGCATGTTAACATTGGAATTAGACCTCGGGTTGAATACCAATGTTGGAGCTCATTAAATTTTGCACTTGCTGACCAAAAATGGGAGTTTTTACTATTAAGGGCAGAGAGTTATGGATTTTCTAGTAACTCATCTGTGCTGTCCAGATTTCACCGAATTGATGCTATGAGTTTCGTTTTGCATATTCTTCTTGTGGATGGTGTAAACAAGCTTGTGAATATGTAACTAATGAAAACCTCATGGATTTCAGATGGTGGGACAAACTCGTGCTTCTCCCAATGGTTTTGGTGCAAGTGGGAGTAACGCTCCGCCTCCTCCTCCCAACATGACCATTTAAGAGCAGTTTATGGTCACCCAAACTGAAGTGATGAGGCAGCTCTTGCAAACGCAGCAGCAGCAGCTTGCTCAGTAGCTGCATAATAATCCCCGTGGGGAAAACATCGACGGCCAACCCCGAGTCACCAAGTACGAGCATTTTTATGCCATGAAGCCCCTAACTTTCGAAGAGGCCAAGGAGCCACTGGCTGCCGATGCATGGATCAGGGCCATTGAGGCCAAGTTCTCTGTGTTCACCCTGCCCTGCTTAGAGAAGCGTAAGGCCAGTTTCGCTGCCCTCCAGCTTCGTGGTGCAGCTTTGATATGATGGGAGAACTTCAAGACCATGATTCCTTCGGGACATCAAATCACGTGGGCTGAATTCAAGCAGGCCTTCAAGGAACATCACATACCTAAAGGTATCATGGATAGAAAGATGAAAGAGTTGCTTGCTCTAAAGCAAGGCTCTGACACGGTGTATGAGTATGCTAAGAAGTTCCCGCCCTGTGTCAGTATGGTGGGCATCATGTTGACAACGATGCCAAAAAGATAGAGCGTTTCCGTGATGGGCTACACGGGGATCTCTATGAGAGGCTTAATCTTTATGAGCCTAACAGTTATCAGGACCTTGTGAACAAGGCCATTTCTCAAGAGGATGCCATGTCCAAAGCCCAGAAGGATAGAAAGAGGTAGGCCGGATTCACCGCTACTGGTGGGTCGGGCAAGAAGTTTCGCTTTGTCAAGAAAAGTACTCAGGGACCTCCCCAGTCATCTTCAACTGGACACTGGAGGGTGACCCCATCTCAGAACAAGCCGTCTGGGAACTTCCAGTTGCGTAAGGCACAGCAGCAGCCATACAAGCCTAGTGCACCCCCAGCCAACAACAATAACAACAGTGCTACCAAGGATCGTTGCTGCTATAATTGTGGGCAGCCCGGGCATTACATCAATGAGTGTCCCAAGCCCAGGCAGAACAAGCAGGGCGAAAGCTCAGGGTTCCGTTAGGGGAATCAAGGCAAGAAACCTGTGGTGCAGGTCAAGCAGGGCAAACTGAACTACATCTTCATGGTGAACACCCCGGAAGGAGCATCCGTGCTGACGGGTATATTCTCTATCCGAGGTTTTTCAGTTAAAGTCTTGTTTGATTCTGGTGCAACTCATAGATTCATAAACGAGAAAATTTTGGGCAAGCTTGGATTGATGAGTTGTCGTATGAATCGACCTTTCTTGATCACTACCCCGGGTGGGCGAGTTACTACTCGAAGTTTAGTTATGAGAGCGCCACTTGAGTTAGGTAGCAAGATTGTTCCCACCAACCTTTTGGCTTTGAGCTTAGAGGAGATCGATGTGATCGTAGGCATGGATTGGTTGACCCAACATCAAGTTGTTTTGGACATTGCCACTAGAATGATAGAAATCCATTCCCCTACCAGTGGTCATACCACCTTGTACTTACCCAAGGTGGAAGGCACAAATCCTTGTTCCTGTGCTGCTGTAACCATCCAACTAGAAGACATCCCAGTAGTGTGTGAGTATCCAGATGTCTTTCCCGACGACTTGCCTGGCATGCCACCAGACAGGGACGTCGAATTTGTCATAGAGCTTCAGCCAGGTACTGCACCGATATCTAAAAGGCCCTACCGAATGCCACCCAAAGAATTGCTTGATAAGGGGTATATCCGCCCAAGTTCTTCTCCTTGGGGAAGCCCCGCTCTTTTTGTGAAAAAGAAAGATGGTAGTTTGCGGATGTGTGTTGACTATCGTCCACTCAATGCGGTGACAATCAAGAATAAATATCCGTTGCCTCGCATTGATGTGCTCTTTGATAATTGGCTGGTGCCCAAGTCTTTTCCAAGATTGATCTCCGATCGGGCTATCATCAAATCAAGATTCAGGCAAGTGACGTTCCAAAGACAGCCTTTTCCACCCGATACGACCTTTATGAATTCCTAGTGATGTCTTTTGGTCTCACCAATGCACCTGCCTATTTCATGTACCTTATGAACTCGGTCTTCATGAATGAATTGGACAAGTTCATAGTGGTCTTCATTGATGATATCCTCATTTATTCTAAGAGCAAAGCCGAGCATGCGAAGCATCTTCGTATTGTCTTGCAACGATTGAGTGATCACAAACTTTATGCTAAGTTCTCCAAATGTGAGTTCTGGCTAGATAGTGTGAAGTTTTTGGGTCACACTATTTCCAAGGATGGTATCTCCGTGGATCCTAGCAAAGTGCAGGAGGTCATGGATTTGAAGCCACCCAAGTCAGTACATCAAATCCGTAGTTTTCTGGGTCTAGCAGGCTATTACCATCGATTTATTCCGGATTTCTCCAGAATATCTAAACCCATGACTGAATTATTGAGGAAGGGTGTCAAGTTTGTGTGGAGCGAGGAGTGTGACCAAGCTTTCCACACCTTGAGGAAACACTTAACCTCAGCTCCCGTATTGACTCAACCGGATATGTCCAAACCGTTTGAGGTGTTTTGTGATGCTTCGGGCACTGTTCTTTGCTTATGCAAGAAAACCGAGTCATTGCCTATGCCTCACGGGCACTTCGACCTCATGAGAAGAACTATCCTACTCATGATCTTGAGCTAGCAGCAGTCGTGCATACCTTAAAACTTTGGCGGCATTACTTGATGGGTAATCACTGCAATATCTACACCGACCACAAGAGTCTCAAGTACATTTTCACTCAATTTGATCTGAATATGAGGCAAAGAAAGGTTGGAATTAATCAAGGATTATGATTTGGAAGTCCATTATCATCCCGGTAAAGCTAACATGGTTGCAGATGCGCTTAGCCGCAAGCATTGCAACTATGTGGCGTTAGAGCCGAATAACAAAGCTTTATGTGAAGAAATGAGGAAGCTTAACTTGGAATTGGTCGAGCATGGCAAGCTTCATGCTATCTCAATTGAATCTCCCCTCCATGAGAGAATTGCTATAACTCAACTCATCGATGAAGAGGTTCAGAAAATCAAACAGAGATTAGAAGAAAGAGACCCCAAGTATGATTGTTTCCGGAGGGACGACAAGGGAGTTGTTTGGTTCGGACAAAGACTAGTGGTACCTCGGGATCAAGACTTAAAGAAGGAAATTTTAGATGAGGCCCATCTCTCTAAGTTCACCATTCACCCCAGAAGTACCAAAATGTACCGAGACCTTAGGGAAAACTTTTGGTGGTCAAATATGAAGGGTGAAATAGCCGAGTATGTGTCCGGTTGTGATACATGTCAAAGAATCAAGGCTAGTCACCTAAAGACTGTGGGTAAAATGCAACCATTGTCCATTCCTACATGGAAGTGGGACGATATCAGCATGGATTTCATTGTCGGGTTACCTCTCACACCCCGGAAGCATGATTCCATTTGGGTAATAGTGGACCGACTTACCAAGACCGCTCACTTTATCCCCGTTCACACTACCTATTCAGCTGAGCGCTACGTGAAAATCTATATTGATCTCGTAGTACGCTTACATGGTGTTCCCAAGACTATCTTGTCAGATCGAGACACTGATGGTCAGACAGAAAGAGTAAATCAAATAGTAGAAGACATGTTGAGAGCTTGCGTCATTCATTTTGACAAATCTTGGGACAAATGCCTAGCCCTAGCAGAGTTTGCTTATAACAATAGTTATCAAGCTAGTTTGAAGATGGCCCCGTTTGAAGCCTTGTATGGAAGAAGGTGTCGTACCCCTCTGAATTGGTCACAAGCGGGTGAGCGAACCTTGTTTGGTCCTAAATTAGTACAAGAAGCCGAAGAGAAAGTGAGTGTGATTAGAGAAAATCTGAGAGCAGCTCAGATGAGGCAAAAGAGTTACCATGATAAAGCTAAAGCTCCCCGAGAATTTGGAGCTGGTAATTATGTATACCTAAAGGTATCTCCGACCAAAGGCGTACAACGCTTTGGAGTAAAAGGGAAATTAGCTCCATGCTATATTGGTCCTTATGAAGTCACCGAGAAGTTTGGTACGGTTGCCTACTGTATTCGACTTCCCGACCGATTGTCTGCAGTGCACGACGTGTTTCACGTCTCGCAATTGAAGAAGTGTGAGCAGATTCCGGAGGCCCAACTAATTGAGGAGACCAATGCAGAAATAGAACCAAATCTATCCCTAGCAGAGTATCCAATGAGAGTATCAGATCTTAAAGAAAGACAAACTAGGAGACAAAAGGTGAAGATGTACAAGATACAATGGAGTCACCACACCGAAGAAGAAGCTACATGGGAGACCGAGCAATTTCTAAACACCAAGTACCCCGACTTTCTTCCAAGTCAAACTCATAAGTGAATTTTCCTCATGTACTCTTGATTCCGAATCGCGGGACGAGATTCCCGTTAAGGGGGGTAGGATGTAACACCCTGTGTTTTTGCTCAGTGGTGATTTGTGCTAATGACCCTCTTAACACCTCCTCTAATTACCCTTGAGAACCCTATGTCAACCCATGGTCAAAACCCTAGCTTAAAACCCTATTATCCCCTTTGACCCCTTTGTGCCATTCTAGAACTTTGGCACGTTCTCCAAAATTTCACTAAACACTTCAAAATCACCCAATGGGAGAAATGTGCAGTTTGTGGAGGCACACAACTTCTCTGTTGAGTGGCATTGCTAGTTTGGAGTGTAGGGTGGTGAAAATTGCAAATCAAGGCGCTGGATCACTGTTCACAGGCGCCGAGATTTCAGTCAAGTTTCCCTGCAATTTGTGCTCGATCTGCTGATTAAACCACCCTAGAGCCTTTGACATTTTTGTAGAGGGTAACTTGCTCGACAACTTTGGTATTCAAAGTTTGGAGCACTTCTGTTTGAATTTTTGGAGAAAACTTGATTTGAAAAGGGCTAAATGAAACGGTTTTTGATGCACCGGCGCTCCCGCGCACGACGTCGCGCCGCGCGACGCCACGTCGCCGCGCGCCGTACCCCGGTTGCGCGCACGCCGAGGCGCCGAGCGACCGCCGCTCCGAGGCCCGCACCACCCGCCACCGTGCACTAGCGCCCGTGACGCACGCGTGGTGGCTTAGGCCGGTGCCACGCGGCCACGGCCGACTCGCCCCGAGCCACGCGCCGCCTTCCGCCATTAGCCGTCGGCTCCGCCGCACGTCGCCATCGCCTCGCGCCCATCCCCTAGCTCCCGTAGGCCATGCAGCTACCGAGCAACCGCCTCGGCTCGCCCCGGGCATATAAAACCCCCCGCTCCTTTCTCCTCGCGTGCCCGAGCCCATCGCCGCCGCCCGCCATTAGCGCCGCCGGTGAGCTCGCCTTCTTGCTTGTCCCCGCGACCGACCCGTAGCTCTAAGCACTTCCCTAGCCCATATGTCAGCTTCCAATCGCGCTTGATGGCCTAGCAGTGCCGGCGTTTCAATGGAGCCCGAGCTTCCGCGGCCGCCGCCGGACCGCCATTGCCGAGCTCGTCGGGTACGGTGGGGAGGGAATCGAGGGCATTTTTGTGAAGCTTTTAAAACTTCCAGGGGCCTGTGTGCATAAAGATTCTATACCCTTCTTCATGTGTTGGCTGAAACTTGTAAAATCGATAGAAAATAGTAGAAATATCCAAAAATAGCAAACTCAATTTTTTTGTGCTTCGTGTAACAAGAACTACAACTTTATCCAGATATGTATATACTTTTGAGCTATAGTTTTTGCTTGAAAAATTGAAAAGTAAAATACCGAGATCTGTGATTATGCAAAATCCACACATGATCTTGAGCTGGATTTTGGATATGTTGTGGTAACTAGCATGTTTAGGTTCCGTGCAAAAAATTGAACAAAGTTACTGAAGGGATATTTTTATATAAATTAGCTTGTGATATTGATAAATCTGCCTAGATGATTTTTGTAGCTTAAAATATAATTATTCTTAAGCCCAACTTCTGGCTATTGTCATGTTATATCAAAATGCACCTATGGTGAATTTACCATGATTTTATCTATGTTAGAAATATTATTTCCTAATTGATGCTTGTTTTTATTCATAAATGCATATCCAGAATAGATCCAAGAGTGTTTGTTGGTTATTTAGGCTTGTTTCGGGCCAGAGCATATGTAGGAGAAAAATTGGACGCAGTTCTATTTTATTTATTTTATATGCATTAATCCTTTAAATGCTAGCTAGAAATGCCTCTATTTTGTGCATTTAATTTCAGTGGTGCAAAAACTAGTTGCTTGCTGTCCAAGGTAGTGTTCCAGGTCATTAGGGCTAGTAGGCATTGTTGGGCAAGTTTGAGATGTGTTTAGTTGATTAAAAGAGTGCAAACTAGAATAATCTAGTAGAGGAAAAAAATAGGAAAAATACGTCCTTTTGTGCATAAGTTAAATAAATGAGTTAGGAAAGTAATTTTGTGGCACAAAAGTAATTTTCCTTGCTGTTTGTATTTAAATAAAATATTCTTTTATAGATGTGTACACAATCACCATCATGAAAGTGTTGAATAGTCTTTTTGCGTTTACTTTAAATGAGTAATTGTGTAAATACTTTTCTTAAGGTGAATATGACCAACCTCATACTCCTAGTCGCTGTTTAGTACTATTTTTGAATTAAATTAGATTAATCACCCCCTAATCACTGCATTGCATCCCCCGTGTAGAAGTCCCCGACGGTAGCTACGCGCTCGTGTTGGCTGACGAGGACGAGGGAGCAGGAGGAGACGTGCACTACGTGACCGTAGAGCAAGACCCGGACCAAAGTCCGGAAGTTGTTGTGTCTGCTTGTGCTGACGAAGGCAAGCCCCAGTTTATTCATTAACCTATGTGTTTCTTTAAACTTTTGAATTTACTTCTTGTTATCTTATATGCATTTACGTTCAGGAGTTGATTTGAAACCCTAGTTGCATGATCCATAAGTACCTATGATCTTTTACTAACATGTTAGGTCACTAGTTGCTATGCTTTAAGGATCCGGTACAAGTCGAGTGATGTTCGTCACTCGCGAGAATAGGATCTCCTTTATGGAATCACTCTATGGGTTAAATGGATTGCTCATGTGGTAAGAGCATGGGATTGGGCTCCAGTCCAATAGCTTCGTTGGTTAAGTGTTTGAACGTACTAAGCAATTGTCGGAAATGGGTACGATAAGCCTAGTACCTAAATGAGACGGTGCGGGAACTTTGCGCTACTAAACTTAGGGTTGCGGCCTCGGGCTCGCCACCCGAGTACTTGCAGGAGGCTGGGTGACCTTGGTGGCGTAGCCCAGTAAACCTCGTACTTGAGACTGTAGCATCTGATCCCAATCCAAGGATTGACGGGAACCGCCTGGTTGGTGAACTCTTAGTGAGGGCACCTCCCGTATGCTTAGGTCCACCTTGCAAGGTTATGAATCAATCGATTGTCCGCCTCTCACCGTCATCTGAGACTACTTACCCGACTAGCCATGATATCCCTTTATGACAGAACTTTGTGAAGATTATTACTTTGATTAATTGTTTGTACAACTTTGGTTGCAATAGTTGCTTATCTAGTAATGGTTACTTCAACTAGAACATGAGCTAAAATATTGAAAGTAAGAATTCACTACTTAGCGACTTTTTTGGCAAACAAGCCCACTAGCCAAAAGCCATGCATGATTAGAGGTAAAGTCTTTCTTTTAGACGGTAAGTTTCTACCGAGTATTAGTATACTCAGCCTTGCTTTATACATGTTGTCCCGGGTAATGCATGTGATGTGTGGCCCGGAAAACTTCCACCCCGGGAGCCGGAATGGGTGGATGACGAGGAGTGATTGCATCATGGACGAGCCTCCTATGATGTGATCGTACCGTTTAGTTATCTTCCGTTGTTTTCAATAAACTCGAACTATTTACTTTCATGTCAAAGACCTATGTTTGTAATAATGGACCCTACGGGGATGTGATGGTTAATTTGTAAGGCACTCTGGACTCTCCTTCGTGGGAGTTTTAATGCATACGTTCGATCCTCTCTGTGTTTTCAAGTGATTTACCGAGCGTTAACCCGGCAAAACTCAACAGGATGGTTCTTTATTATCGCTTAATGACCAAGAGGAGTGGTTTAGGCGGTCAAGACCCACACTGGCAAGACGTCCAGTCTTCGGCCAGTCGGCTGCATCTCCGACTAGTTCCCCACTAGAGGGATCCCCACGACAAGTCTCCGCCTCGCAAGAAAAGTCTCCGCCTCGCACGACCACCCCCCGCCTCCGACTGGTGCGTGGGCCAGAGCACACGACGCGAGCCCAAGACGCGAGCACCCCCACTGACGCATGCAGGGGAACGGTTCCCCGCGTCATGCAAGTACAACAACTGGTGGCCATGCAAGCAGCTCACCCTGACAATAGCATTAATGATGGCCTGACTGGCTGCGCGGCCATCCCATCGCCATCGTCTCTCACTCTGCCACACGCAAGCTCAGCCCGAGACACTCGAGCACCTTCTATTATGCGCACGGGCCTAGACTTAGGCTCGAGCGTGGCGGGCTAGTCAAGTACTCGGGCAGGCTAAAACAAATGCAAACTACTCGGAGGAGAAGCTAGGCGTCCCCGGATGAACAATCACACTCGGCCACGCGGCGGCCCCCACGACCAAGCATCACGACTCCACTTCAATGCGTCCTGACGGACAACGACATACGACACGACACACCAGCAACCAAGCATTGTACGTCTTTTTACTTCCCCTTGTGCCCCTCCGCTTGTGACTATAAAAGGTAGAGGAGGGTAACAGTTACAAGGGTTATGACTTTCGATAGATCGAACACCACTTCCAGGGACTTGGGCTCGACACCCTCTCCTGACCAGCTTGGAACCCCTACTACAAGCACTCCTAGCTCAGGAACACGGCAGCTCGACACAGGACGTAGGGTATTACTCCTTGGAGGCCTGAACAAGTCTAAATCCTGTTGTCTCCTGTGATAACCATCCGAGCCCGACGCACGATGGATACAAATTTACCGCCGGCGGTAGAGAACCCCGATAGTTAGTTTTGATAGATGATTCTTTCTGATGTAATCATTTTGGACATTGTATAATTTCCAATGTGACGGAAATTCTTGGAAACCAAACACCCTCTAAACATACCGAGAAATAAGAAGAACAAGGTTTTCACCACAACTACGATAAGCGGAAGTTAAGAAGCACATGAGTATATAAAAAGAGTGTATGGATCTAAAAGGTCACCACAATTAACATACAAGTCATTATACAAATCAAAATTTGTCTCATTTTTTTTGCAATTAGTAGGCCCATAATGCCACAATAATTAGTCAAAAATATGACTAATAACTAAAACACCAGGGTTCACTTTGCATTTTTTTTAAACATGTTACGGAACTTTTACGATTGTTCGCTTAAAGAAGAGTGGTACAGTCTTGTTTTTCTTTATGAAAGAATAGCACTGGAAGAGTGGTACTATCATTACGTGGGAGCATCAAAATCGTTCTCCACAATTGCTGAGGTCCGGAACTTTGGTATCCACGTGATGATTAATCAGAAGTACTACCCCCGTCTTGGCAGTTGGGCTCGTACCACATACGGAAAGCCGCAAGCTCATTGGCATTCGTGAGGCGTCAAGTACAGCATCGTCTTGGTGAAATCACGGCTCGTGCCGTGCGCGTACGCCACTCTCAATTGCGACATGTCATGGGCGGGGGTGTACGTGCCCTTTCACCCCGGACGCCGGCGGCCATTGATCGGTCGGGGTCGATCCATCCATGCATTCCTGGTACAGGAGCCTGCAGCCACTAGCAGGGGCGGGGCCGGAGCCGGAGGGGCTAGCGTAGCAGTCCCCCCGCCGCCTCCCGCCCACCATGCCCGGCGGCGCGACACGAGTCGTCGCGCACGTACGCGTCCATGACGTTACCTAGCCGGCCGTATCGCGGCCGCACTGCCGCGGCCAGCGTCTCGCAGCCGTTACCCTCTCTGGCCCCATGATGAACCGTCGCGTACGAAGTCGGCCCCGGCGGCGGCGAGCATCCGTCCGGCGGCCGGTGGCGGCCACTGCAGCACAGGAGGCCTCCTGCGCTGCGCTGCGCGCGCGGCGTACCCGCCGGCCGTGCCGTGCCGTGGGTTGGGTTGGGAGACGCGCGCGGGCCTCGACGCGACAGGCCAGGGCAGCGCTGGCGCGAGGGTACGGATTCCGGTGGCATGGCAACAGCGCATCCGCGCCAGTGCGCCACCGCCTGGCCTGGCGGGCGGCGTCGTGATCCGCGCCGGCGGGCGGGCGCGCCGATGCGTTCATGCCCGGGCCGCCCGCGCCCTCGCGTGGGAGACTGTTCCGCTCCACGGGAGTGTCACATACTCACATGCCACGAGCGGCCGCGCACCGGGCCTTTTGACCGTCCGATCGCGCGAGACGCCGCGTCGATGCGTCGACGGCGAGGCCGTACGGGGCGGCGTGGCTGTGGCTCTCGGCTCAGAGAGCAGCGGCGTGGCTAGGCCCTGCCGGCTGCCGCGATGCCCTCCCTCCTCCCTGGCCTGGCACGGGCACCAGGGCTTTCGCTCGATCTCCGGTCTTGTTGTGATGTAAAAGGCCCGGAACAGTCGCTCGTCATTGCTATATATGACGGGCGCGCGGCTGCCGTCTGCCCTGGCCCTGGCCCCTGCCTGGCTCGCTCGATCGTTATCGTTGCCAGTTCCCAGGACACCGGCAGGGGCATCTCGGCCTCGACGCTGGTAGCCTGCTACTGCTAGTACCGGCTAGCCTCTGCTCCATTGATTCTCCCTACGGATTGCTGCTGCTGGTGGTGGCTGGCACTGCTCCGCTAGATAAGAGTGAACAGTGAGAGAGGGAGCTCGGGCCGGCGCGTGCTCCGGGATAAGTGCGTGCGAGACTGCGAGGGATCCGGTAGCGCGGCAGCGGCCAGCGGTCTGCTTCGACCAGTCAGTCCGTCGCGTCGACGAGTCTGACCGACCACTGCGCGCACCACCGCATCCACAGCGCCTCGGTTCCGCGGCGTACTCGTTGGGTGCCATCCGCTTTCTACTAATCTCCGAGCTAAGCTAATGCGTCCTGCCACCGAGGTACCCGTAGTATTATTCAAAGCCATGGGCCATGGCAAAGCTTTGTGTTTCCCAGCAATGGCATTGGCGACCCAAAATGCTGATCTCCCATGCAATTATGCAAAGGCAAGGCGAGAGGCAACTCAACCTGTGCCATTGCCAAGGCCCAAGCGAATCTGATCCTATAAATCCTAGCACTGCCCTGGCTCCCCTAGCTGAGCAAGCTCCTGCACTGCCGTCCCAGTCCCAGCAGCATAGCCACCGCCCGCCAGTTCAGTTCCGCATCCTCTCCTCGGCAGCTCTTCTCATCAACACGACGCCTCGCCCTTTTAATAGCCGCACTGTGGTCTCGCTGCGGACCATGCTTCGCCCCTGCACCGGCAGCAGCCAGAGCCACCACCAGAGCGTCGCGGCCGCTGCCCCGGGCACCATGGCGTCGCCCACCGCCTTCTCGCTCTTCTTCCCGCTGCCCAACAAGGGCCAGTGGTCGCCAGCGGACGAGGCAGGTGCGTTCGACGACGACCGCAGCTCCATCACCACCTCCCCTTCGTCCCCGTCGTCCTCGTCGTCCGCGGGATCCGTCGACTGCACGCTCTCTCTTGGGACGCCATCGTCGCGCCGCGCCGCTGCCGACCCGGTTGAGCAAGCCAAGCGCGCTGCCGCGCAGCCTGCGTACTCGTCCGCGTCCGCCGCGCCGTGGGACGTTGCGGCCGATCAGTCCTACTACTACTGCTTCCACGGCAGCAAGCCCGCCGCCGCCGGCGCGGCCAAGGGCGCTGTGGCGCGAGCCGAGCACGACGCGCTTCTCGCGGACCGCCACTGCGCCAACTGCGGCACCTCGTCGACGCCGCTCTGGCGGAACGGACCTCGCGGGCCCAAGGTAAACATGCTCCCGTAGTCCCGCTCCATCTTCACTCTGTTGATCTTTACCAGTTTTAGATTTTGCATAAAACACTATTGGCATTGGGTATCACTCAACTCTTGTATAGATTTGCATGTCAGTACGAACGTGACGTGTTTTAAAATCGCGTCGCGACGTCACTTGTCACGTGAGCACACGACATGAGCTAGCTAGCGTCGTGTCTGTGACCCCCTGTCACTTTTGACGCCCTGTTAAGACAAGCGCAGTCTTCCATATATACTCGCGTCGTACGCTCTCTGGCCGTTCCGATCCCATGCATGAGCTGATAAGCGTGAAACGTCTGTGTTCCGTGCAGTCCCTTTGCAACGCCTGCGGCATCAGGTTCAAGAAGGAGGAACGGCGCGCGGCGGCGACGGCGATGGACCAGAGCCAGCAGGGTGGCGCGTGCGGCTACGTCGCGCCGCAGTACGGGACGAAGCAGGCGCCCGCCGGCGCCGTACCCTACTACGGTGAGGCGGCGTTCCCGTGCGGCGGAGGAGACGTCGCGGACGCCGAGGCGGCGCCGTTCCACGCGTGGCGGCTGAACGTCGTCGCGCCCTCGCCGGCGCCCGCGTTCGCGGTCTGGCCGGACCGGACGAGCTTGTTCCAGTACAACTAGTGCCGTGGGATAATTTGAGGAGCTTGTGCTCGTACCTATCGGTGGTGCAACGGTTTTTTTGGGGGCGTTTGTGTACGTGTGGCACGGTTGCACGCAGATGAACCTGGAATGTGTAGTGTGTAGCACGGTGGTGGCAGTTTGGAACCGTATGTATTTTATTCATCGCGAAATTTAGCTGATGGAATTAATTTGCTTGCCCTGCTCTTTATCAAGGACCTTTTCATCATGTGATGAAATGGGGTTCCAAATTTCGAATTACGAGCGATGTAATTTGCCCAATCCCATTTCTTTGACCCTGGCTAAAATTCTTAGACGAGTTGGCACCCCGCAGCACGCGCGCAAGGTTAGTGAAGTAAACACGAATAATTCGCTGTGGCCTTTTCAGCTTGGATTCATGGCCCGGCATGTATTTTGTGCTGTACAGCTGCAGGTCCGCGGTATGATTTCCGCAGAACGAGAAGATTTCTTGGGTTCGAGGTCTCCATCAGGGCTTGTTTGAGAATCAGTGGAATGAAGGGCATTGGGGTGGAGGGATTTTCATTATAAGTCAAAATTTCTCAAAATCACATTCAATCCTCTTCCATCCGCTTAATCCTCCATTTCCCAAACAAGCCCTCTGGAGCTGTGGCACTTCCATGGCGTTTTCACCAGGTATCAGCCCAGGGGAAGACGATCGAGGTCAGTTGCGTTTGGTTGAAAAGAAATGGAAGATACTACTAAGCAAAAGCAAGGAGAAGGATCAAGAATGGATCGACTCGGGCGTGATTGGTTGTGGTTTGCTCCACGTCTTGGATAGTCACACAGTCCAGCCTCAAAGCATCCAGGTTAGACTCGTACAGGTGCTCATATTTGGTTGTGTTTCTTATTGATCCTGTGTCCTGGATGGTCACACAGTCCAGGCTCAAAGCATCCAGGTTAGACTCGTACAGGTACTCATATTTGGTTGTGTTTCTTGTTGATCCTGTATGAGACGAGCTTTTGCTTGGCTGCAAGAATGTATCGAAGTTCTGAGTCACTAGCACATGGTTCCATACATCCTGCGTGCATCAAGTCATCCCGACTCATGAGGGAAGCTAGTCAGGATGGAAGGGTTAAAGCGAACCGGCGGGATCCTATACCGGATGGAGGTCTGGGACGGTCTCGTACCGCCAACCAATCACCCCCTCGGTGATCCTCAAACTAACACTGCGCCTCTCATCGTTGCAGGCGGATCAGGTGTAAAGAAAAAGGAGACGTGCAGAGGAGCAAATATGAAGCAAGTTAAAGTTCTACTACTCGTTTTGAGTTTCCTTTCTGTTACTGATGTTTAGAGAGAGTCTGGTTTAGAGTGGTGTGTTTTCAAGCCTACTTTTGCTCTTGAGCCTCTTGTAATGGCTTGTAAAACAGTTGATTGGCTAAACTTCTAAATTGACAACCCAGTACACTTAGAGGGTGTTTAGATCCCTTTAGTCAGGGGACTAAAGTTTAGCGAGACTAAAAAATTTTAGTTACCCCTGTTTGGAGGGAACTAAACTTAGTCAGCATTAAATTATTCTCCCTCCCTTTCTCTCTCCTCCCCTCTCCCTCCTTGCTCCCGTCCGCTACCCCGCCCCCCGCGCGTCGCCGGGCCTCCACCGCGAGCTCCGCGCGCCGCTGCTCCATCCCTTGCGCGCGTCGGCGCTCCGTCCCCTGTGCGCCAGTGACCTCCGCACGGCCGCGCGTGACGGCGGGCGCAATCGGACCCGCGGGCGCATGGGGCCGTCGGGGCCACTTGGGGCTCTGAGGCACCACCGAGTGGGCGGGGCCGCGTGGGGCTCTGGGAGGGGTGGCGCGGCCTGCCTCCGCCTGCCGCCGCCGCCGCCGAGAGCGTCGCGTCGTGCCGCGCTGACCGCCGAGGCGAGCCCCGCCCCTGTAAAGATGGAGGTCACCAACTGCTGGCCGCTCGACGCCGCGTTGGGGAGGGAGCAAGGAGCTCTAGCCTCATCTGGGTCGCACCGCCGGCCTCATCTGTCCTGCGCCGCGCCCCATGTCTCCCACCGCCGGCCTCCTCCATCCTGTCCCGCCTCCTCTCTCTATATATCTCTATCCCCTGTCTCTGCTGCGTGGAGGGCACATCCCCAATAGGGCCCTCCTTCACAGGAGCTCTTCCTCATGGCGGTGGTGGCCGTCGGCGGTGGGCAGCGGGGAGCGAGGGAGACGTCTTGCCGGCGGCGAATCGAGGGGATGGTGGCGGCGGGATGGGTTTCGCGACTCGCGAGCGGGAGGGGAGGCAATAGGTCTAGAGGGAGAGAGATGGGGAGCAATAAATGTGGAGAGAGAGGGTATTAGTCACCAAAAGTTGGGTCACCTCTGACTAGAGACTATACTAGTTTTAGTCACCCTTTAGTCAAGGGTGTCTGGAGGTTTAGTCCCCAAGGTGACTAAAATTAGTCTCCTAGTCTCTAGTCAGGTGGATCTAAACACCCCTTAGTGCTTTTTTAAGTAAAGCAGGGTCAAGTGACGTTTTATCTAAAAAGAATGACCGCCGGTTGTTGCCTCATTTGGATGGGCAAAACGTGTAAAAAAAATTGATGGGCAAAACGAGTGTGCTCCTCACTCAGCAAGCATGAATTGGTTCGCAAAAGGTCAGTAAAGAACGAGTAATTGGGCTGTTTGGGTTCCATTGTTTTGTGCTGGCATTTTCAGCCATGTACATCTCACGGCCAATGCCCAAAATTTTACTTTCAGCTTGGATTCACAGGCCGGCCGTGTCGCATACTTGGGCTGCGCGCTTGCTGCTGCAAGGCATTTTCACAGGAACAGTGACCACTCCTGAAGCTTGAGTTCTGTACAAATCAAGAGTTAACTCCTGCAGATTACCTAGAGCATCCGCCGGCGTGGAATGACTTGTTGCCACTCCCACTTCTCTAGTTTCATATGGGCATAAACTTGCGTTGCATTCTAGCAGGTGTATTTCAGTTGAAGCGAGCGCATGCCAAGTCTGAAATCGATCTCACAGCAATTGTTAGCTGTAGATTGAATGGCGCCATTCGTCCATCCTCATCTTTGTCCTATTCAGTGAATCTCAGTACTTAAGAAACTGGATGTGAATGCGAACTTTTTGACATAGTTTACTCCAATGTCCCACAGGTCATGTGGTTTTAGAATGATGAAGAGCCACACAAATCACTAAATCAGAGATGTTCAGACTTCACAACAGGGTCCCCAAACCGGACCCGGTCCGGTTTGCACGGCTAAAAAAACCGACCGAAAAACCAGGCAAACCGGTCGGTACACCGGACGGCTCGGTTTGACTTGGTTTTTTAGTCCGGTTAGGGATCGGTTCCCGGTCGGGAACCGGTCGAACCGGTCCGGTTCCCACCGGTTCGGGGAACCCTGCTTCAGAACGTCGCATGGCTCAAACGGCCCTAGTTCAATCCAAATGCGCACAAATGATGTACTCTTCAGAGACGAGGCTGATAAATTTCAGCTGCGATTCGACCAAGGACACGGGATGGCAGATAAAATTCTCATCTTGTCGATTGGCCATGCCCATGCGTGGGCTCCTTGCCCCTGGCCTGGGCTGCAGCTGCGGCGCCGAACTCCATGGCTGCATCCGCAGTTCTGCAGCTTACCTGGAGCATCCGTCTGCGTGGAATGACCTGTGGACCTGTGGCCATTCATGCTATGGCTTCCTTCATCGCCGACGAGAGGGACGTTGGTCGCTATTGACGAAGACCGAGGTGAGCCATAGGATGGCCTCAACCACCGCGTAGTTGGCTGCGGCTGCGCTGGCACGGACTGACGGACACCTTGCCCCTGGGCTGGAGCTTGCGGCGCGGGCCGCAGACGCAGGCCGGAGACGATGCGGCCTTCCCTCTTCTCAGCAGGTTGCGAACTGGAGTTCTGTGAGCAAGGAAAACCAGCGCGAAGTCGTCGAGGCATGCCCTTAGCAGTGAGCACTGGCAGCTGGTTCGGGGGAGCTCGGAGCCGGCGGCAGCGGCGGCGATGCATCTTTTTCAGAAAGCCCCCAATTGCGATCCTCATATTTTCATAAAGCCCCCTAAATTGGATCGCGATTAATATTCGCGATCCGAATATATTCATAGAACCCCCTAAACAATCGCGATCCAAATGTTTACATAAAACCCCCTAATAGAAAATTTGGTTTCTAAAATAGTCCTTCCCGTTCGACTCCTGCGACGGCGGCGGCCGCCTCGTCGCCACCCGAACGCACCTGCGCGCCTAATTCCGGTTCCCATCTGACCATTGCCCGCTGAATCTCCAATTCCACGCTCCCTCCTTCTCCACCATCCCCAAGTGACCAACCACGACGCGTCGACGCCTGCATGCTCACTGGCCGGGGTTTGTCGTTAACGTCCTCCGCCATTACCTTGACCTCGTCGAGCGACGTCAGTCATGGCTGGGCGGAGAGGCCATTCGTGGTCCCTCTCTCTCTCTGGCGCGGCGGCTCAGCGTTGTTGCTCCAGCGCCAGCCGCCAGGCCGCTCGCCGTCAGGCAGGCCGGAAGGGCCGGGTGGATGCTCTGGAATTGATTGCACAGGCTGCGGCGGCGTTCATGTTTCAGCACACGGTTTCGCACGCTGGTGCGGCATCCATCCCCACTCCGTATCACATTTTCCAACATTCTTCGAGTTCATAGTGCAGCGGACGCAAAATCCACGACACGGCCGCACCCTTCGTTGATTTCACCTTTAAATTTACGCTACTGGGGTCCATGGCTGGGCACTAAATTTTGCAGGGCGTTTCCTATTTCCAATATGCCTTCCCACGATTTTTCTCCAGATTTTTCTCGCGTCTCAGTCTCAGTCGCCGGCAGTGGGAGCGGCGGGATGGACGGTGTTTGAAATATGTCGTCGACTCTGCTTGCGATCTGCGACGACGGCCGACGATCACTTCAATTCGAGTCGCTCTCCGCGTGGAAAATGGGCTGCAGGACTCGAGCGAGCGCCCTCACATGCATGGCGAATTGGCGACGGCGAGGCACGCGCCGATCGCGGCCGGCCGTCACGGCGCCACTGGAGCAGCAGCTAGCGCTGGCCCCTTTTCTCTCCCCTTCCAAGTGGCAACGCCGTGGCCGTCCGTTCGCTTGCGGCGGCAGATTCGCCGCATCTATCGCCGGTGTGCAACTTGTTCGGACGGAGGGAACCGGGGCACTGGCCAAGTGGCTAGTTGCCTGCGCCTGCTCCTCGCCCAAGAAGGTTTGTTGCAAATGGTGTGCGCGCGCAGCTGTTTTGGTGCAGCTCTTCCTCTGATCCTGTCAGTAGTACGTCACCGAGCGTTCACGTGGCTGCGCAGAGCAAGCAACCGGGCGTCGTCGATACGTCGCGTGACGGGTGAGGAGGAGACTCGTGTTTGTGAAGTTCTGGAATGTTCGGAGTCGCGAAGAAGACACAGCAACTGCCGGCGAAAATGGCGATGGAATCAGGGCGATCCGGGACCGGGCAGGCGGCCAGGCGCCCGTGAACACGAGGGCCGCGTCTCAGGTTCAGCCGCCAATCATGTCCCGGGAACGAACAAGAGCTCTGTCTGCCTCCTTGAGACCCCACTCATCACAAAGGCTCCGGGACACGAATGCTACACGCAGCGGAGCGGTGTCCACCGTTACAACTTGCCGATCCAGTGCCAATCGATGACGAGCCGTGTGCACGCCGGCCGCCGCAGAGAGCGCGCCCCGCCCCCGATCGCTATCCACCCCCAATTCCCAGCTAATCTGGACACGCGTGGACACAACATGCGGCGGGGCTCCGACATTTCTGCAGCCGACGCCGCGCGCTCGGCGGCCACGCACTTCTGCGCCCGGAGACGCCGACGCTAGATGGATAGCGAAGCGAAACGGAATCGGAAAGGAATCAAACGGGTGGAAGGCTGGAAGCCATGAGAATTTGGGCAGGGCATCGATGGAGAGTGGTGGCGTGGCGAGGCGAGCGCCGGGGAGCGCGGCGCATTTGGTAGGTGCTTGATGCGATGGGGGCTCTTTGCCGTTTCCCGCCCGCCGGGTCCCCGTCCGTCCCAGCCCGGCAGGTGTGGCCCTCCGGCCGCGCCGCGCGGACCCTCGCTGCTCGGGCGCTAATTATCTCCCCCTCGCGCGCGCCCGTGAGTCCGGGAGGGGGAGGGAGGAGGCCGGCAGTTAGCTCGCCCGCCACCTGTGCAGTTGTGAACTTGTGATGCCAATCTGCGTGACTGCAAAGCTTGTAACGTCGCAGGACTTGTATGTATGTGTGAATACTCTCGGGTTGTTGTGCCCCCAACCCCTCACCTACCAGTTGTTACGCTGCCAGTTGCCGCAATGGCAGCTTCGGGGCATTCCAGATGTCCAGCCTCTCCGAGGTGTCAAACTGCGAACGACCCATCCCAAGTGACTGCCCAGTCTGCTGGTGTTGGGACGAAGCAAGGGGCAATGCTGTCACTCCAATCGTGCCACACATCACCAGGGTGTGGTTAAAGTTGCCAAATCCGACGGCCACTTGTCTCGACTCTTGCTCTCGAGAGACCTTGTCAGCATGCTTCCACCCCCTTGGGACCCCGGCCAATCACTGTCCGAGATTGGTCTTTGCAATAATACAGCAACCCGCTCACCTGCAAAAATGTGTACAGCTAATACAAACATCAGATGCACTGTTCATCAAATCGCCCAAGATAACAGTAATACAGCATCAAATTGCCAAAACAGAAAGCTAACATTAACCTTTCGCTTGCTGAAGCTCTGTCACAATTTAACGGAGGACGCCAGAGAACTCACGTTGTGCTCCAGCAGTGCCCTGCGGACGCCGATACAAGACAAACCAGGTGGTCAGTTTAATCACCTGACAGATGGTGTCACGCATCAAGATCAAGCTAATGGCAGTTGGCAAATAATTCTCGAACAGGCCCAGTGTACAGACATGCCACTTCCTTCCCCCCCGTGAACCATCAGCAGTTTAATATAGTACGAGCACATGTAAGCTTGCTTTGTCCAGTTTTTCTTTTTATGGGCTTATTAGGCAAGTGGCGATACCCCAATGTCTTGAAGATGATTCCTCCAACCGATTGTCACGGAAAGAAGACGATAAAGGAAATGGCAGAGGATAAAACTGTGATATGTTCATGCACAAAAGTAACAAAAGAAACAGAGACGACACCTTAAATTCTCTGTGATGTTACGAGCCAATGCTCCACACAAATGCACGTGAGTTGGGGGGGGGGGGGGGGCGGTCCCGAAGCCATTTTCATTCTTTCACTCGACCTTGCTGAAGCAGAGATGATGGCCATGGACATCAGGAGTTCAGGACATGGTTATTTAAACCCCTTCTTTCCCTCCTCAAAGGTCACATGCTCTATCCCCTGCCTTTCATCATTCCTTCTTTATCTATCGTCTTCGTCTTCCAAACACATACAGACATACACACACACTCTAAAGCTGAACGAGAGAGACATACAAAGTTACAAACACGAAGATGAGGCTAAAAGGTCTCACCTTCCTACTCCCCCTTGCCTTGCTTGTTCTTAGCTCCAGCGTTCATCTATGCGATGCAAGAAGCGGCAAGCATTGGAGGCACAACAGAGCGCCCTCCACCTCTCTGCTGAGGGGAAAAGGGAAAGGAAAGAGCAGCAGTTCCCACAAGCAAAATGGCAAAGGGAATCAGAGTCCATACCAGCCAAGTCCGAGCACAAGTCCGACCGCGCCTGTCAGCCCGAGTGGAAGCCCTGTTCAGGGCAGAGGAGGTCAGGGTCCAACAATGCCAACACCAAGCAGTGGAACTGGATACACAGTGCCACCACCACCAGCGCTGCAGCCACCTCAGTCACCGTTGCTACCAGCAGCACCATCACAGGATACAGTCTTCAACGTGGTGGATTTTGGAGCCAAGGGCGATGGAGTTACAGATGATACGCAGGTCACCATCACTGCTTTCAAAATACTCTGCTTCCAACTAGGTCACTTCTGTCACCTGCATCATAAATTCCTAGTTAGAATTTCTTTTTCCAGGCATCCCGGTATTACTTAATTTGTTTTCACAGTTACTATTACTGCCCTCAAATGACTGACTCAAGCTCATGTCCATCTACATAACTTCTTGCCATAGGAGTTCAATTTTAGAATGCCCCTAGTATTGGAATTTCAAATGAACACTCATCCCATAACATTGTTTCACATTCATCACATTTCCTGCAGGAAGTCTTCGTAAAAAAAATGTTTTAAAATGCTATCATATATTCTCAACAAGCACACTTCAGGACATGATTGCTACATCTACTGATTATCTTTTAAGAAAATGGCCACATGCTATTTTTTGCATTGCATTAGCCTTTAAAAATGGTTACATTACACGCTATTATATCATTCAAATTTCAAGGTTGGAGTCTCACGTCACAGTACAAGTGCATATGCACCACAACCTAGATTTTTCTTCTTAGATTGTTCTTTTCTCACATGTTTGGGTGCATTTCTGGAAAGGTATATCTTTACACATCATTCTGGACACTGCATTTTGGGGCCCAATGAAACACCATGTAAATGACTGGTTTGCAAACAGTATAAACATTTTATATTAGTTCTTGCAGAACTTGTATGCCTGGAATAAGATAGGCTAACTACTGCAGCCTTGTGACTTCCAAAGAATATGTCAATCGATCAATTCAGTATGGACATGGAAGATATCGAGTCTTTTTGTCTTTTTGTGTCCTTGATTTTTCACGAGCATAAAGAATTTTACGCTGAACTGAAACTAGAATTTATGTCATCACCTGAAAATTACCCTTATTCTATCATTTGCAACTCATTTAGAATAATATAAAAGAAACATAAATATGGTGGTAATCATGTGCAGTAAAAGAAACTTCCAGCTGCAACTGGAATCTGAGTGTACACTTGTGATCACAGCTAAAAATATAATGAAACTGGCAGCACCCATGCCCTCCTTTTTTTTGGAACGAAGCTCCCATTTCCAATGAGTTGAACCAAACAAATGCAAGATATATACAGGCTTTTGAAGCAGCATGGGCAGCAGCATGCAAGGTGGAGGCATCTACGGTTCTTGTACCATCTCAACTCGAGTTTGTCGTCGGCCCAGTCTCTTTTTCTGGGCCTTACTGTAAACCAAACATTCTATTCCAGGTAAATCTACTTCAGAACCCTAATGTGTGCCCTTATATAACAAGACGACTTGTACTTCTTTCCGGCCATACCGCCACTACTTGTGAAACTAGATATATTAATCACCACAGTTTTATCCAATAAATAACATACATGTAGTTTTCTGCTTTTTGTTCACCTTCCTAGTTTCTACACATTGCAGTTTCAACTTTCAACTCAACAGACAGCTTGGATAAGCATTCCTAAAACTAACTAAATATTTTTTTAGCATGTTAATATCGATCTGTTTTTTTTCTGTTTCATTAAACACCTCAAAACCAACTAATAGATGTATATTTATTGGCCAAAAAAATTGAGATTAAATGAAGAGCTCTATACTCTATCCCTGACCACGTTACAATCAGAGTGGGCAAATTATGCAATAAGACATAATTTAAATGAAGATCGAAGTACATAAACAAAAAATACTAGTACTAAATGACATGTTTTAATTGTGCAGCTAGATGGAACTATTTTAGCTCAAACTAGTGCAAGAGTGTGGGGTTCTGGTTTGCTTCAATGGCTTGAATTCACAAAGCTAACTGGAATAGCAATCCAAGGCAGTGGTGTAATAAATGGCAGGGGGCAAGAATGGTGGACCTACTCAGATCCAAATGATGATGACGACAACGATGCAGTAAGACCTGATCATCTAACAACATCCTACTTATAGTCATGTTTTTTTATGGATACTCAATAGACAGGTTGAAAGTAGACAAATTTAATTGCTTACCTGGGTGTTTTCCAACAGTTCAGAGTGGAGCTAGACAAGATGCCACAAATTAAACCTACGGTAAGTAGACTATTATTGCAGCACTTGACCTTTTTTTCCTAATTGCATACAAAAAAAAATCACAGCTATGGTTTCTTACTCTGATGCAGGCGCTGAGATTTTATGGCAGTTCCAATGTTACAGTAACGGGCATCACGATTGTTAACAGCTCACAGTGCCATCTGAAGTTTGATAGCTGTCAAGGAGTCATGGTTCATGATTTAACCATCTCTTCCCCTGAGAATAGTCCCAACACTGATGGAATACACCTGCAAAACTCCAGAGAAGTCAACATTCACCACACTAGCATGGCTTGCGGTAATGCTCATAGAATTCATATCAAGTAGTTACCCAATAGTTCTAGAAAGAAAAAGTAGTTACCCATTACGACCATCCATTTGTACTCATTAAACTAGTTCACAAGAATTAGTTAAAAATCCACCTCATGTAGTATATAGATACAAGACATTGTGCTAACCAGTCACTTTAGATAACTGTAGAACTTCTAAAGGCAATATTCAGGACTAAGGGAGCAAGCTCAAAAACACTAGCAGGACCCGGATTATTGACATATTTCTTCTAAAAGTAAAACTTGTTATTAACATGAAGTTTTGTGCCTTGTGCGATGCAGGTGATGACTGTGTTTCCATACAGACAGGATGCAGTGACATAAACATACATAACATAAACTGTGGACCAGGCCATGGGATCAGTATTGGTGGTCTAGGGAGGTACAACACAAAAGCATGTGTATCCAATGTCACTGTAAGAGATGTAAACATGGTTAAAACAACAAATGGTGTCAGAATCAAGACTTGGCAGGTAAGTATAACCTGGCAACTCCAGAGCTATTCAACCACCAAGTACAGCTACATTCACCGAGCTAAACGCATTGACATTTTGATGTGCAGGGTGGTTCCGGGCTGGTTCAGGGTATAAGGTTCTCAAACATACAGGTCTCAGAAGTTCAAACACCTATCATAATAGACCAATTCTACTGTGACAAAGCAACGTGTAGAAATCAAACTTCAGCAGTGGCAGTTTCAGGTGTTCAGTATGAGAACATCAGGGGCACTTTCACAATTAAACCTGCCCACTTCGCGTGCAGCGACAGCTCGCCTTGTTCAGAGATCACTCTTACCGGAATACAACTCAAACCCCTGATAGTGCCGCAGTACCACCTGTACAACCCCTTCTGCTGGCAAGCCTATGGAGAGCTGTACAGCCCCACCCTCCCTCCCATACCTTGCTTGCAGATCGGCAAACCAGCAGGGAACAGTGTGCTATCTGATGGTGACCTTTGCTGAAATGTTGAGGCTCTCTGAAAAGAAATGGAAGTGCCTTAATCAGTGACAGAACTGTTTTGTGTTCATAAGTCAAGGTGGTCGTCGTGATTCTTCCGACCCCTTTGCACAATGCGGTGTCCTGCGCATATATGCAGCTATTGTCAGGAATCAAGATATGGCTTCCATGTCACGTGCCAACTCCCCTCTTGATAGGAAATATAGGAAGTCGATGATATAGGTGGTGTTTCCAGTGATGTATCATGCGTGCGTATGAGATGGTTCAGGGGAGAACATAGAATCAGTAGGCTGTAGCCCCCTTTACCGGAATGTACATACAAATAATGAATAGTGGTAAGGCCTTGTTTTCACTCTTCAGACTATCCGCTGTTCGGTTTGGGGATCAATGTGGCAACTGGCAATTCAGGGTCAAACACTGAACTGAACAGAAACCCCCTTTTCCACTCGGCGCTATCGAAGTATCGATGTAAAATGTATCACGCATGACGGAGGATGTGGAGCAATTGAAGCGGGAGAGGATGCTAACCGGCTGCGGCGTACTAGAAGCTGAAGGGTCGGAGCTGCCGAGAGGACGGTACGGAAGCGCCACGCGAAGAGGCGGAGGAGCGTGGAGGCGCGCTGTCGGCGATGTCCCCCAACCCCAAGCAGAGCCCGCCTGATGAATACGCCATCAGCAGAGAGCTTCCGGTGCCGTGCGCATAGCAGCACGACGCGGCGGAGCTTGAAGCTGCGGCCGCGTGGGAGGCTTGGGGTCGGGCTCGGGCGGTCGGGCCGGATGCGCCCGAAAGGCGATCGACAAAATGCGTAGGCGCGCGGAGGAAGAGGGAGGACGCTCGCTCATTCGACCATCA
The DNA here is from genome assembly GCA_947561735.1 of Cenchrus americanus. Taxonomy (NCBI): domain Eukaryota; kingdom Viridiplantae; phylum Streptophyta; class Magnoliopsida; order Poales; family Poaceae; genus Cenchrus; species Cenchrus americanus. The sequence goes on along the minus strand of OX387239.1, from coordinate 249,554,675 downwards.
ATCATCTCTCGTTTCATTTTGTTGCGAGAATTCCGGCCCACTGGAATGGAATGATTGGAATTTTTTTATATTTTTCGATTTTACGAAAATAAGTACCCGTCCCATAATAGATGCAATTGTAGGACTAGGCACACAAACCAATGTGGAGTGTAAAATGACCAAACTACCCTTTGTCTTTTATGTGAAAGATCTAGATGTGAACTTGTCTTTTATGTGAGAATTTTCTAGAGTGGCATGTCTTTTGTGATTGGTTAGTCAAAGTTGCATTTTTTGTGGGACAAATTTCAATCTCTAGAATTGCAATTATTTTGGGACGGAGGGAGTAGTTGAATTCAACGTTGGCAGAAATAACCTCGAACCGCCGTTTAAAGCGGCGGTCGACCTACCGCCGTGCTTAGAAGCCATGTTCCCGGAACATTGGGAACGAGGAACGGGAACGTGGAACACGGAATACGATTTTGTGAAACCACCTGGGAACGTGAGTATACTCATTTCGTATGTTCCCAACAGAGTTGGAACACGTTCCAAGTATTTCCGGAACGATGTTCCCGGAACTATGCATAGCTGTTAAATGAAAAAAGCAAGGGGGTAACAATTGCATATATTATATATTCTGTAATTATTAAAACAAGCAAGGGGTAACACGAAATATGTCAATCCTTATCTGCTCCCTATCGGAAGTCTTCTTCTCCCGGGAGGAGTCCCTTCTGCCACGATGCCGCCTCTTCCCATCTTTCTCTCGATCTCTCCTGATGACAAATCCCGGCAGTCGCGGCTTATCTCCCGTGAGTCCCTCCCTCCCCCTCCCTCTCGAGAGTGAGATCTTGATCTATCTCCAGTTTCAAAACCTAGCGGACGCAGCTCGCTGTCTCCTTCTTTGGCGGCCGTAGCTCATCCTCTCCCTCTCTAAGGGCCGGTCCAGGTCGACGTTCCCATCAGCATCGGATCGACGTTCCATGCGATTTGGGGACGACGTTCCCGGTCGTTCCCGTTCCTCGTTCCGAGACGAAGTTCCCCGGATGCGGAACACGCCCACGTTCCACGTTCCCGGCTTCTAAGCCGCCGTGGCACTTGGTGGTAAGTACCTGCCGCAGCAACAATGGGCGGTAGGTTTGCAATAGTGGCGGCAGGCACAGGTTGGGTGGCGGCTGGCTGCCTGGCAGCTACCGCTAATTGAAACAGCGGTTGGGTGCAGCCTACCGCCTCTTCAAAAGGCAGTTGCTGTTTTTGATTTTTTTCTTTTATATTTTCCAAGTGGTTATCCGTAATCTCTACTACTAAAAAGAATGAAGTGGAGAACAACTTGGTACGTAAAACTCTTCCGCTCTCGTGGCATCACCCCTACGCACCGCGCCTTGCCTCCCGCAAAAAAAAACGCGCCTTAACTCGGCCTCGCCTCCAGACGCCCCACCACGACTCCACTCCCATGCCGCCACGACCGCGCCGCGCCGCCACGACCGCGCCTCCGCTACGAGGTGCCGGCCGCCCCCACCGCGCAGCCGCGACCTCACCGCCGCCGACCACCACCGGACGCCCCCGACCACCCTCGGGCACTACCGCCGCCGGACGCCCCCGACCACCCTCGGCGCCGCCGCCGCCGGATCCACACCGTCCGCCGCGGCACTTCGCCCGGGCGCCGCCGCACCTCCGCCGGATCCATCACCTCGCCCTCGACGTCGTCCACGCTGCCACACCTCCCCCGTTGTCCGTGCCGCGGAGCCGCCCCCGGAGTCCACGACGCCCCAGTCCTCCACGTCACCGCGGTGCCACCATCGTCGGCCGCGGAACCGACGGAGTCCGTGCCGCCTGTCCTCCACACCTCCGCACTGCCCCCCGTTGTCCGACCCGCCACCAGTTGCTCCTCCACGCCGTGCCCCTGGCCAACACTGACTGCTCCTCCACGTCGTCCCCCCTCTGCATCTCCACAACGGGGCGCCCCCTGCCTGCCTGCCCCTCGACGCAAGTGCCGCTACCGGCTGCTTCTCCATGCCCCACGGTAACCCCTCTTGCATCCACCGTCTGATGGTTGGTAGAAATTTGAGTGCTTTATTTGTAACTCAGTTTATCAATGTGATTTGTATTTTGGTTTGAGACTTATGACCGGCCTTGCAGAACGCACTCATATTACCAATCTATAGCCTGTTCGTTTGGCTGGTGGCTGATGGCTGGTGCTGATTTGTTCTGAGATAAAAGTACTGCTGGCTGGTTGCTGGTGACTGGTTTGTTGTGAGAGAAAAGTACTGCTGGCTGGTGGCTGATAAGCCAAGCGAACAGGGCGCTAAACTCAACTGCTACGCACTAATCTTTAAACTTAAACACCGGTATTTCCTCTGGAATAACAAAAACATTTTGGTAAATATTTTTATTTTACCTACTCGTATCTCAAATCCACAATAGCTCAACAATACCTAAAATTCAGGGCCCCTTCTTTCAGTCATTGTGGAGAGAGACACCCTGTTTCTTCTGTTCAGGAATAGATGACTACCTCTGAAGGGTTGAAACTTATGACTGCCCGCACTTCCTTCGGCAAGCAACACCTTCCTCCTAGTACTCCTGTCTGGTGATCCAGAACTCAGGTGCATCCTGCATGTCCGGCACAACAGGTCGGAAAGTATATGACTAGCAATCCAACACAGCATAATAGAATGATGCAATAACAGTTCTATACACGACAAAATGTCAGCATTTCTTGTGTTCCTTTCCTAAACTTGTTTCCTCACCCAAACTGACTTATATATGATTCTTCGTGAGATTGTGACGTGTTCACTGGCTGTACCATGTACCCACAGCCCATTGATTCATCCTCCTTTTGCAAATGAAAGCCACTATGCACATATTTGCAAATGCACTTAAGTTTGTACTCCCTTTGTTCCAAATTATAGGCGGCTGTTTTAGTTTTTCTAAATACATAATTTTTACTATGTATCTAGACATAGTGCATAGAAAAGCTATTGTACCTGAAAAGCCAAAATGACATATAATTTAGGACAGTGGGGGTAGAAGTTTTCCTGTCATACAAGGTAATGCTTACTTAATTTCTGAGGACAACACAAATGTATCAGTAAAAAGAAAAAAATGGAAGTTTGGCCACTTTGGTATGCAGAAAATTTCGCTGTTTATGTGGCAAATTGAACTGTTTCATAATAAATTTTGAGTTCCAAATAGGGTCCTTATCTGCCAATTGTTGTCGACCAACATGGATGTGAGCCTTTCCTTAACACACTCTAGCAGTTAACTACAATACCAAAGGATTAAAGAAACACGTAAGGAACCTGCTCTATTTCAACCATGAAATAATTCTACGACAATCCCATGGTTAGTGTGCAGCCAAGCCTGCCATAGTAGTATTGCTTAGCTGCCTCCGTTATCATCCATATCTCGGTCAGTCTCATGCAATACTGCCTATGCACACCATGTGATGATATTCCTGCATGTGAGATGATATTTTTTTGTGAAGAATGTTGTCTCTGATCGGTGAAGTATAATACTGCCTATGCACACCATGTGAAGTTGGATTTTGTCCGAACTACTTGACTGTAGTAATCCCATTTGTACCATGGGGCATGGGCTGGTAGACAATTATCCATTGTGCACATATTGTGGTCCGTTCGTCGCACACCATAGTTGACTAGGAATCCACATGTAGAAACGGTTTCAAACTGGTGGTATATATACATGGTGGTAGTTAATTAAATTCACATTATGGCCAGAATAGGGTCCATTGAGGATTCCATTCAATCTGGAAGGAATTCTTACAGGAAAGTCAGTTGGATTAAGTTTCCTATCTCTTTTGGAATATTGCCAGTGAAACTGCATCCTTTCAAATTAATACTAATTAAAGAGGTAGTTGCTTGTTTACACCGGTCTGTGGGATCGAAAACCAGGAAATATCAGGATGATGAGCACCCCCTGTCGGCATTCCTGAACAAACAGTAGGCCAACTGCACAATCCTGGAATAAAGGAAACACAACTGTTGTCACTGAATCTTAACAGAGCAGTTATACCAACTAGCCTGCACAACCTGTTTTCCATCAAGGGAACTCAACAAGAAATACTAAGCACCATTTGTTTCACATACTTTCCGCTAATTTCAGAAGATAGAAATCTTGTTTTCAATTCTCAACAGTCATCTGTATTATCTTTTCCCAACACTACTGGAATAATGAGAAGGTAGAAGTGAAAGTGACTTATCTGTGGACTGGGTCTCAGTTGGCTGGGCCACACTTGCGCCCTAGGCCCACCTAACACAGTAGCACTAAATGGCCTTTTTGGCCCAATTTAACACTCTTTATTAATTAGAAGATTTTCTGAAAAATATTTTCTATCTTGTAATTATGTGTCAATTACCGATGTAAACGCAAATAAATTTGGCACTATAATTTGAAAAGTGGGATTAGAAGAATATAAGTAGTATGGTTTGCTCAAATTTTCTGGTGACCCTTGGTTATTATGCAAGTCAAAGAGCCCGCACCCTGGACTTATTATTTTTCTATTGAATACGCTTCAATAAAATGTTTCTGTGCTTTCCCTTCTATCCAGTTTGAACACATAGCATTATTTGCACTACAGATTAGGTAAAAAGAATTATGAGCCTTGGATCCAATATCTCTGCATATTATCTGAATATTATGCAAGTCAAAGAGCCCACACCCTGGACTTATTATTTTTCTGTTGAATACGCTTCAATAAAATGTTTCTGTGCTTTCCCTTCTATCCAGTTTGAACACATAGCATTATTTGCACTACAGATTAGGTAAAAAGAATTATGAGCCTTGGATCCAATATCTCTGCATATTATCTGTTCCAAGTATCTTAATCATCAACTCTGAGACAGTTGGTTAAGCATGCTTATTTTTTTAAGCATAGTTCGGTTAACTTTGGCTAAAAAATGTTTTTGGTTTTATTAAAAAAACTAAAAAACCAACTGTTACCAGGTCTGTATTTGAAAGGTCAGGCTTTTTAGAGTAGAGATTGAATGTTATTTTAGGTCATTTTCATCCTGATTATTAGAGTTTCACATAATGTTCACACACAACAAACATTTGAGATGTTTTCAAAACAATGATCAGACTGAACCGGTTCAAACATCTAATAATCTCTATTTGTCACAGTACTGAATGTTTAATCTGTAGCATAGTAATTTTTTAGACCTGCTTTGCCATGCTGTTACTGTGGTGCTACTACTGTTATTACAAGAGATCTGTCAAACAGACACAGTGGTGCTACTACTATTATTACAAGAGAACTTGTTGACAATGTTTAGTTGAAGGCAGAAAGTGCAAGGCAATCTCTCAGGAGATACGATACAAAGGTAATAGACGATTATGACAAATATATACTATGTTTTTTGGCTAAATATAATAATGCTTAGGCGTGCATGAAATATAAATGCAGACTTTGAGTTGCAGGTTATCCTGTTTGTAAGCCGGAGCTGGAACCAGTGAAGAACTTCAAGGAAATCCTGTTTGTAAGCCGGAGCTGGAACCAGTGAAGAACTTCAAGGAAATACACATACAGGTTTGTGTATCCTCCACTTCATAACTGGAATCTTTTTCTCTTTGTGTGTGTCTTTGTGTGTGTGTTCATAGCCCGTGCTGTTTGTTCCCTTGGTACCTGTCTGTATGTGTGTTCATGCTTACCTATAATATCATGGTCATAGCCCTATTTTTGCAAGGTGATGCTTCCTCAAATATTTAACCCAATTATGTTGTTGCTTTTGGTTATTCCTCACATGCTTCTACAATCATTTTATATGAATGGTCTGTTCCTCATTGTATCTGAAAGGGAACAGGATATAACCACTTAACCAGAACCAAGAGCAGAACAGAGCAAGTTACAAGCATTTCCTAAATTACCAATTATTATTATTACAAAGTAAATAAACGAACTAAAAGTTTACTTCAAACTCAAGACATTGTTTGTGCATATATTCATCTTGCAAAAATAAATCATATGTAGTTTTAAAATCCAATAAAAAATATATATGATGTTAAATAAACAGAAAAGGCAAATACATTAGTCAACCTAATTATTAGCCAAAAAAAATCAGATGCACAAGACCAAAAGCTAATCAACCACATCAAGCACCAACTGTTGTTGCCAGTGCACACCATAGACAGATCATAAAGGGTGTCACCAAAAGTGGCTTTCATATGAATAATGAATCAGCATCACTTGAAGCAAATGAGATTAACCCAGCCGAAGATGACCAAAAGTAGCTTTTATATGTAACTCTCAGTGCACAGCCTATAACAAAATATGTGACCTGTATTGATTTGCAAACATTTATCTCACATAATGACTTGGTGGTAGCTTATTTTCATTGACCTATGCCTTGCTGAAACTATTACTACTATATAGTAAAGCAAGCAACATTTAAAAGGAAAGCAAAAACCGGAAACAATAGTAATAACTTCTCGAGTTCCATGTTTCAACTATGTTTGAAGGAAAACTTAAAGAGTAACAATTATTATGTATTACAAGTTAAAAAAAGGCACAACTATGTTTCACCAGCTTCACATTAGGTAAGAAAAAAGAAACATTAGCTTCAATCTAAACTTTACAGAACAAAAAAAATTAAAAAAGTCCACATGAAGGTGATATTTCAATTGCTTCTGACTCAGACAAGCGTATCATAAAGCCACTAACACCTACGACTTGGCCATATGCACAGGACTGGGCAAATGCCTCATCACATGGGTTGCCAGCACATATGTTCCTTGAAATTTCTCTAATACACTCACAAAGTAAAGTTCTTGCCAAAACCAACTCTGTTATTGCATACTATGCGCCTGTGCGTAACCAAGCTAAAACTAGCCGTAGGCAATTCAATGTCATTACGAGAAATGTTTACGCGGATACGTGACACGGCGACAGGCATAAAGCATGGGACTCAGATAAGCACATCATATATACCACCAAACCTTATATTAGAAATGTTGTGACAGAACATCTTGTATTAAATCATCAGTCTTCTTACTGCCAATTAGAAAGTTGTGATGATAAGCAGGTTAATAGATTGACCATCTTCCTCGCTCAGTATGTATCTGACAACAATTCAAAATATAACTGCATTTGTTTCATTTTTATCTCTTAGCTTCAAAATATGTATACAGGATGATTAAAATTAAACAAAATATAACGGCATTTGTTTCAGTTTTATCTCTTAGCTTCAAAATATGAATACATGATGATTAAAATTAAACAGTGAGTTATAGTTTTATCTTGGTTCTTATGTATATAGCTAGCTTTGTGCATCTAGGATGATGAATTATTTATCTAACTTAGATTTCATTTTTTTGCTCAATTTCATAGATATTTCATTTGCTGATCAGTTAGCCGCTCTTGATGGCGCACCAGTCACAACCTAGCTGTCGGACTGGAAACCCTCTTGGTGACCTCACAAACACATATCAAACTGGTGAGATTTTTTACCTCCAATGTTGCCAGTGCACACACATTTCATTCTCGATGGTGTAACCCCTATGTGCTAGGTGATACAGTCCCACATGATGCACTGCAAGAACCAGAGGACTCTAAAGCTCGAAGAAAGGTGAGGGATCGAGAACGTTAAGCTGCAATGTCAAGGGAGAAGAAGAATGAGAACAACAGGAATCGACGTGAGAGGCGGATGAAGAAGAAGGCGGACGGAATTGGTAAGCATCTTAAAACTTAGTTGGATTGTTAAATAATATGTGATGAAAAGTGCTTTGATAACTCAATAGTTAAATACATGATTTAATCCGAGCAGAAGTTGTTGTATCAAATGATGAAGATGAAGGTAACAAATGGCTCTATAGGGGAAATTTGAGGGGAAACAGTAATGTGCCAGGTTAGTCTGAGACAATAATCATGCATCATTTTCACACCTGTTTTTTTCTTCTTTTGCTTCTTGTACGAACCTTTGTTATTTAATTTTGTCAAAGATTGCACTGAATTTGGCACGTTAGCAATTTTTCATGGTGGATGCCTTGATCAATATTGCTTTTTCCGATAGATAGTGTATGCTGATTGTGGAGCAAAGTAATATATGTCTCTGAGAAATTAGAAACTTTTGAACATTTTATCTGCATAAAAAAATTTGTTTCAGATACTCCATGTTCTCTACTTGACCTTCTGTTCGTTTTGAAGCTGCGGGCGAGGTATTGATCACCACAGAAGATAACGGTGAGGGCATACATGACAACTGCATGGACAGTACTATTCCTGAAGGAGGTAAATATTCTGCTCAGAAAATGAGCTGTTATTATGTTCATTAGACAAATATAATGTTGGCATCTGCTATTGTTGTCAGTGTTTCTCATTAGGAAAGTACTATTGGATTATTAGGTAAATAGTATGTTAGAAAGTACTATTGGATTAGGAGGTGAATATTTTGTTTATAAATCGAGCTATTTTCTCTGGTTGTTGTTTGTTATTAGTATTCTAATGTTGGCATTTGTTATTTAATTTGTCAAAATTACAAATTAACCTTGCCAATGAGTTTGTATATTTGTTACCGAATTAGAGTAAATACCCATGACACACCAGTTGCTTAACACCACTTTTATCACCAATAGCACCAATTATTTCGGAACACCTATTACAATCCAAATATTTTGAACTAGAGCTTCTATTACAATCCCATTATATATTTAGTGTCAATGGACATTGATAGTCTTGATTTTAGGAGCCTTTGATGAAACAACCCCCATGGGCGACCAGAACCTCTCCCCAGGTGAACGTAGGCGTAGGAAGGACAAAGCACGTAGGGCGACAATGTCTCCTCTTCAGAGGGAGGAGATCAATAAGAGGAGGCGTGATAAGAGAGCGGCAAAGAGACTATTTAAGACGCCGGAAGAGAAGAAGGAGACGGTGAGACAGGCCAAGGCCAACTACAAAAAGTTGATCAAAGAACAACGTGAGAACAACTTGCATCCTGACTCCATCGCCATGGCAAACCCTCAATGGAAGCCAGAGCTTTGATTCCCTCCTGGTGATAAGCCTTCCTCGAGAGTATCGGAACAGATGGTGATTCCCTCTTTTGGTGGCAGTCCTGTCTATGTCGAGGCAGAAGTACGGGAACCTCCATAACAAGATGAAACCCCGGAGACATTTCTATCCAACACTATCCATACAGCCCACCTAACTCCAGGATTGCGAGAATCTCGACGAAAGCGTCGTAATCAGGAGTTTGAATCAACCATTGGAAGAAACACCAATGGGAGCACTGGTGAAAATGAGAACAATCCGAGTCAGCCGACACAGTCGTGTGTTGTTGACAATGGTAAACTAATTGGCGACCTATATTATATTATTCTTTTTAGTAGAGATAACTAACAAATTAATAACCAAACTGTATTTTAATGTTGTATATAAAGGTGTCACGCAAACCAACCCTCCGGCTGACGGAACAACTGAACCTCATAATGAAAGGTGTACTCGGACACAATCATCCGTGGTTGATGAGCCTGATTCTATGCCACCACGCGATTTGCACAGATACACTTGTCAAGGTATGTGTCCATGACGCACATGCTCTTCCCGTTCACATTGTTCATGTTCACATATGTTTGTCTCACCACTCATGTCACATGTGGTTGCTCAGACGGTGATGAAAACATCATATTCGATGAGGACGATGAAAATGATGAAGGGTTTCTTTTTGCGGGACAAGGTATACCTTGCTTCAATTATTTCACGTTAAGATTTCATTAAAACCAACATATAGCACCCTTGACCTATGCTAAATATTATCAGAGGATGATGATGATACCATCGTGAATGACGACCTCACGAGGGGCGATGAGGATATTATTGAATCGGATGCACCGGATCCATTTTGTGGGATTTACGCCAATGTCCCAAAGGAGGGTCACGCGCTGAAGCCAGTAGATAATTGCGAGTTCTGCAACGCCAAGAAGTTTGAGTATGAACCGCCGGGATTCTGCTGCCGTAGTGGAGCCATTCATCTATCCACCCCCGAGACGCCCCCGGATGAACTCGTGCGATTGTGGACGACCTCTGACTCTGATGCCAGGCATTTTCGTGACCACATCAGATATTTTAATGGGCACTTCTCCTTCACTTCTCTACACTGTAATCTTGATGGTGCGACCACCGACACTCGGAAGTGTCCCATATACACCTTCCGTGCGCATGGCGCCCTTTACCATAACCTTAAAAACTTTGGCAGAGAAAATAAGTATGAACCTAATCACCTCGAGCTTTCTTTCTACGACGACGATCCTGATCTTGATTATAGGCTCAACAAGTGTCGTGAGAAGACTGAACAGAAAGACAGAGAGGTTATTCGTACGTTGGTAAACATGTTCAATAGTGGTGTTAATCCCTACTCGCATCAACTTCGCACTATGGGAGAGGTAGAGGATTTTTCCGATTACCATATCGTGTTCAACCTTGATCAACGTTTGGACCAGAGAACATACACCAAGCCTTTAATGTCAGAGGTTGCCGCCGTTTGGGTTGAGGGGAGCGAGCATTGGGGTCAGTTTGAAAATAGTGTCATCCTCCACGGGAAGGATAGGTCATGGAAAGGCATCCAGTCATATCATGGCTGCTACAACCCCCTCTCATACCCGCTTTTCTTTCCAAGGGGAGAGTTCGGGTGGCACAACTGCATTCCCAAAGTTGGTGTGACTGAGGCGCAGGTTAACAGAGCCCGAGTGATCCGCAAGCATCGTGCTCAGGGGGGTGGCGATGATGAAGCGGGTAATTGCATATTTCCTCTTAACAAATATGACCTGATTACCGTGTATCATGATACTAACCGATAGCTTTCCTGTGTGTAGGGTCTACCGGTAATAAATGCGTTTCAGTTCGTGATTACTATTCGTACAGGTTGCAGATGCGGGTTGGCATTTTCAACCCGATACTATACGACAAGCGTCTGTTCCAGCAGTTTGCCGTCGACACCTACGTGAAGATTGAAAGCTCGCGTCTTGACTTCATCAGAAACAATCAGGATACTGTGAGGGCTGACCTGTACTAGGGTTTGGTTGACAACTATCGTACGGGGGTGGAAGAAGCGAATGAGGTTGGGAAGCGTACCGTGCTATCACCGACGTTCATCGGTGGCCCCCGTGATATGAGGCGCCGGTATATGGACGCGATGGCCCTGGTGCGGAAGTATGGCAAACCGGACATCTTTCACACTATGACGTGTAATCCGAATTGGGATGAGATTAAAAATGAGCTATATCCAGGACAGTGCGCGCAGGACCGTCCAGATCTCGTGGCTCGAGTGTTCAGAGCCAAGTTGGAGGAGTTGAGGCGACGTTTGTTGTACAAGGACATACTTGGGAAGGTAAAAGCCTACGTATATGTCGTTGAGTTTCAGAAGAGGGGCTTGCCGCATGCACACTGGCTGCTGATAATGCAGAGAAAGTACAAGATCACTTGCCCTGAGCAGTACGACGAGATTATTACTCCAGAGCTACCTGACAAAAAGAAGTACCCTGAGCTCTACAGGATGGTCACCAATCATATGATGCACGGACCATGCGGGGTGCTTAATCCAAATTGCCCGTGCACAAAGGATCGTACTTCGTGCAAGAACTATTACCCGCGACCATTCTGCGATTCAACGTCGCAAGGCAAGGATTCATACCCAGTGTACAGGCGGCGCGATGATGGTCGTAAGGAGATGGTTCAAGGTCACATGCTGGACAATCGATGGGTTGTCCCGTACAACCCGTATCTCATACGTACTTTCAACTGCCACATTAATGTTGAGGCGAGCAGCAGCATTAAGTCCGTGAAATATCTGTTCAAGTATATCTACAAGGGCCATGACAGAGCATCTGTGGCTGTTAGGGAGAATGGGAAAAAAGATGTCAACGGGAATGTTGATGAGATCACGGACTACAAAGAGGCCCGGTGGGTGGGACCTCCGAAAGCAATGTGGAGGATATACGGCTTTGACTTACACCAGTGTCACCCACCGGTGCTGGCGCTACAATGTCATCTCCCCGGCATACATATGGTTTCATTTTATGCACGAGACAAGGTTGAACGAGTTTTAAAAAAGCCACGTATCGAGGACTCGATGCTCACGGAATGGTTTACCTACAACCAACATCATCCGGAAGCTCGAGGGATCTTGTACCGTGACTTTCCAAAGTACTTTACCTGGAACGTGAAAGATAAATGTTGACAACCAAGGAAAAACTCAGCATACCAGGTCGGGAGACTCGTGTCTGCGAATCCGGCAGAGGGTGAACGCTATTTTCTTCGGGTACTTCTAACCCATGTTCTGGGAGCGACGTCATGGAGGCATCTTAGGACTGTGAATGGTGTGCATTATCATTCGTTCCGTGATGTTGCTTGTGCTGCAGGTCTGATCGAAGATGACAACACGCTCGATGATTGTCTCACTGAGAGTGCTATGTTTCGGATGCCATCCTCATTGCGTAGGCTGTTCGCCATAATACTGGTGTTCTGTGAGCCGAAGAATGTCGCTGGTTTGTGGACAAAACACTTTGACGCAATGGCAGAATACTTCAAGCATAAGAATCCAAACCCTCATTGGGTGGAACAGATGGTTTTGATTGACATCAGGAACATGCTGCAATCTATGAAATCTAAGGATAATGACAAAGACATAAATAAGTTCTCCCTACCAAAAATAGATGATGCATTTGATGACACTAGCGCGGTCCCTTGTGAGATATTTGAGGAGGTCCACATTAAGACAAATCCAGAAGATGTGGGCCTATCGTCTCTACTAAATGAGGAGCAGAGGGCTGCCTATGATGAGATAATGTCCACAATTGACTCCAAACGAGGTGGCTTATTCTTTGTCGACGGATCAGGCGGCACAGGAAAGACTTTTTTGTATAGAGCACTTCTCGGAACCGTTCGCAGTCAAAACAAGATTGCCGTTGCTACAGCTACATCTGGTGTCACAACATCTATAATGCCCGGTGGGAGGACAGCCCACTCACGTTTCAAGATCCCCCTAACGCTCGACGATAAACAACGATGCGGCTTCACAAAATAGTGTGGAACTACCAAGCTGCTGCAGCAAGCCTCTCTCATCATTTGGGACGAGGCGTCTATGACAAAGAGGCAGGCTGTGGAAGCACTGGACTATAGCATGCGTGATATAATGGGACGGAAGGATCTTCCGTTCGGTGGGAAGAAACGCTTGTCTTTGGTGGAGATTTCGAGCAAGTCCTCCCCCGTTGTACGTAAAGGATCCAGGGCTCAAATTGTCGGTGCTTCCTTAAGAAAGTCGTATCTTTGGGAATTCATGCGACATCTTAAGCTCGTGCGCAACATGAGGGCCCAGACCAATCCATGGTTCGCGGATTATATGTTGCGCATTGGTAATGGCACAGAGGAGGTTAATGAAGATGGTGATGTATGCCTTTCTGACGAAATATGTGTCCCGTACACTGGGGATTCCGAGAAAGATCTTGACACATTAATTGAGAGCATCTTTCCAAATCTCAATGAAAACATGGCAAACAAGGATTACATCACCTCTAGAGTCATTCTATCAACACGTAATGATTGGGTAGGTGATATTAATTTGAAGATGATCAACAAGTTCCAAGGTGGGGAGGTGGTGTACCATAGTTTCGACGAAGCGGTTGATGATCCTCACAACTACTATCCTCAGGAGTTCCTTAACACATTGACTCCCAACGGGATACCTCCACACGTCCTGAAGCTAAAGATCGGCTGCCTGGTTATACTACTTAGAAATTTAGACCCTGCAAACGTACTATGCAATGGAACAAGACTGGTGGTTAGAGCATGCCAAAGAAACTCAATAGATGCTGAAATTGTTTTGGGGCAGCATGCCGGGAAGAGGGTTTTCCTTCCTCGGATACCCTTGTGCCCCTCTGATGATCAGATGTTCCCATTTCAATTCAAGAGGAAGCAGTTCCCAATTAGACTCAGTTTCGCCATGACGGTCAACAAGTCAAAGGGTCAAACAATACCAAACGTCGGAGTGTAATTGCCCGCACCTATGTTCTCCCATGGACAGTTGTATGTTGCTATGTCTAGAGCCACAGTCAGAACGAACATCAAGATCCTCGCCCTCCCACCTAATGCTGTGGCAGAGGAGGAGGAAGCTATAAGGAAGGAAGAGAAAGATGCAAAAAAGAAAGCAAAGGGCAAGGGCAAACAGAATGATCCGGTCAAAAAACAAAAAAGAGTACTATCGGTGAATGGCACGTATACAAAGAATATTGTATATAAGGAGGTTTTGACATTGTAGGTAAGGTAATATTCTATTTATTATTCATGCATATCTTACATATTAATGTGTGTTTGGAAAAATGATGCCATTTATTGTTTCTCTCTTTCTCTTTAGGTAAAATTAAATGATCCATGATACTTTCATGCCATGATGTTTCAACTCGAAATGGTTTGTGTCAATTTAATAATTCAGGTACACAAAAGTCCATTTTATACTATGGTATTTATTGTGATTTTTTTACAGAGCTACGATTAGTGAGAATGATGTCGAAAGTCAAATAATATCATGTATTATTTAATTGTACATGAATATATAAAGATAAAATATGAAGAGTTTCTTGCATAAACGAAAAGTTTATTCTCAGCATATTATTTGGGCTGATGAGTTATTCATTCTATGCCGGTGGCTGGAGTTGAATATATATTGTTTCTCTTTGAAATAAATAGGTAACTGGATGGCTCATTCTGCAATACATGACAAGCTGGAAAAGTCATAATAAAGTTGACATCTGTACAGTGAGTAAATATACTTCATTAAATGTTACTTTTCATGATCTTAAAATATGCAAAAGATATATTACATGTCGTGTTTTGACTTTAAGCAAACAATATTCAAATGTTTCAGGATAGTCTTGCTATGCGACATAATTTCTTCGTCGATCTTGTGGCGCATGAAGGAAATGCTTGGAGAAAGTGCCTACCAAGCGTTGTAAACAATAACTTCGGCGCATCACGACGTAAATTTTGAATAGACGTAGTTTGTCATTTTGAGTGTATTTGTCATAGTCACTTGGGCAAATTACCAGATTAACGTATCAAACTGTGCGCTCAATTTCAAGTCGTTATTCGGATGTGATGCCTTCAATTGAAAAATTTTTATTGTATATTTTGTGTGTTTCTTTATACATAATTGGATGCCCGTGATGCCCGTAGCAACGCACGGGCATGCACCTAGTAATACTATAAATGCGAAGTAACAGGAAACTGAATACGAAAATACATAATTTAATTAGAACAAACAAAAGTAGTTTACACGACAAGTGTCAAAAAAACAAATCTAAATACAACCGCGCTTCGTCAGTCGTGGCGGGCCTTGGTGCTCCTTCCTCTTCGCCGCTGCCACCGCCCTCTGTGCAAACCTCGTGTGGTGGGTGGGGTATGGGAGGGGGTCTCGTGGATGGCGACCGCGTCCTCCCGCCGCCAACTCGGGGGGACGGTGTCGCTAAGGGAGCACCTGAACCCGACGGGACGACCCCTCTCCAGTCGCTGCCTCTGGAGTAGCCAATCCACACGGGACGGGTCCCCCTCCGGTCGACCGCGCCTCCGCCTCCACCGACGCTGCGGCCGCCAACGCCTCGCCTGCACACTGTGCCGTGTCGTGGAAGTCCGCCATCATCGCGTGCTTCTGCTCCTGCCTCGGCTGGGTCCTGACGGGCAGGGTTCACAATACCGGCTTCGGTCGATTTTTTCAGGAGGAAAAGACAGGCTCGAAAAACCGGTGCAACTGAATGGTTAACCGGTACTTTTTCCTAGGGTCGGTTGGACCGGTCGAAACCTCGGAAAGCCGGTCTTTTTTGCTATCGAGCCGGAGCGGTAGGAGCGGTTTTCGCGAATACCGACCGGTAATGAACGGTATTTTGAACCCTGCTGACGAGCGAGGCTCCTGTCAGCTGTGTACCACCGATCTCGTCGGCGGTGTCGTGGAACCAGTTGTCCAACTGAAACTCCAGTAGTGGTGTCTCGCCAGTGATGTAGTCCTCCGAAGTAGGTGGCTCAAATGCCGGCTGCTGAACCGGTGAAGCTGTCCACGACGAAGACCCTGGTTCCCTAGGTATCGGTGGTCTCTCTATAAAAATATAAGTCAGGCATGGACAAAAAATGTCATGAAAACTAGGAAGAAAAAATATGTACATGTGGCGTAGAAAACACTCAGCCGCAGCAGTTACGGAGCGGACGCAGTGGGCGCGAACGATGGACGTGTCGAGGACGAGGGTGAGAACGGTGCACATGTCTAAAGAATTTCTACACTTGCTAAAATATTTTTAGGAATTTACATAGTATTTCTACAATTTATAAAGTATTTCTACAATTTCGCAAGTATTTCTACAAATATATAAAGAATTTCTACAATTTCTAAAGAATTTCTAGGAATTTCCAAAGTATTTCTACAAATTTCCAAAGTATTTTTACAATTTCTAAAGTATTTTTAGGAATTTCCAAAGTATTTCTACAATTCTACAAATTCTTAAGTAATTCTAAAATTTCTAAACTATTTCTAAAATTTCTAAACTATATCTGGGATTTGTAAAATATTTCTAAGATTTCTAAACTATTTCTAGAATTTCTAAACTATCTCTAGAATTTCTAAACTATTTCTAGTGTACTCCCTCCATCACGGTTTATTTGCATGTTTGGGATTCAAAAAAAAGTTCGAGAATAACAACTTTGATAGGAGCAGCGGTCTGCTGCTGCATGTAAACATAAAAAATGCAAAGCTCGTCCACACAGGCGCGGAGCCAGAAAAAAATGAAAAATATCTCATCACCGGAGGCGGGCAAAAAATATCTCATCACTGGAGGCGGTCCTCATTTGTTTCTCAAAGCTTCTCTAACGGTTCTATAGATGTCAGACCTTTCTTTCTGAGGGCAGTTTGGTAATTTCGCAGCTTCTTTAAGTTCCTCACTTAAATCCTAGATGTGCAAATAAACTGAGACGGGGGAGTATGTAAACTAATTATATGAGAAAAGTATCGGACACATACATATTGTGGACGTGGACACCAAAAAAGGGCACGGAGGAGGAAGGAACAGGAGGCGAGGGTGGGGGGCGCAACCACCCGGCGGTAGGGCTACGACCTTTATATAGGGGCGGTCCTACTGTCGCGTCAACTGGGGGTAGGACCTAACGGTTGGTTAACCGCCAGTTCAAACGGCGGTTGGCCGCCTGACGCCCTTGGCCTAAGCGGTAGGTGCCTGTCGAGCGGGCCTCATAGCGGGTCATCGTACCGCCGTTGGTGGGCACACAACAGGAAACGAGCGCTTCGCCAACAACGCTAAGTTGTTGGCGAAGGCTTTCCCAGTAGGGTTAGCCCGTTCCTGTTGGGAAAGCACCGTTGGTGTTTTAAGTGACGGGAAAGAGCTCTTCGCCAACAGGAACGCGGTCCCTGTTGGGAAAGCTTCGCCAACAGCCACGTGTTCTGTTGGCGAAGGGAGAACGCCGTCAACTCGGCTGTCGTTCCCTTCGCCAACATTGCAATGGTTGTTAGCGAAGGCTTCGCCAAGAGTGTCACAATCCTATTGGCAAAGAATTACATGTCAGGGATTTGCCAACAGCTTGTCTTGGCTGTTGGCAAAGCCACTGGACAAAGTTGTTGGCAAAGGAATCCTATTGGCAAAGCTGGCATGTTTTCCTGGGAAATAGCCCAGCTTTGCCAACAGCTTTGTCCTATGTTGTTGGCAAAGCTGGGAAGTAATTTTTTTCCTTTTCTTTTGTTGTTTTCTTGCCTTTAAACCACATGTATAGCATATATATACACTACAGCAAACGACTTTGTCGTGCGTTTTTCGTCGGGGTGCACGTCAAAGAGCACACGGTACAACTTAATTAACAATAAGGACTAAGTGTCCAATTTAATCACTAAATAATTTTATTATGGATAAGACACATACAACCCATAGAGAAACATAAATACAAAAGACAAAGAAACAAAAATAAACCACATAATTAAGGATTTGTACAACTGTAATTAACAACAAGGTTCTGTTATGCACTAGTTTTACACCATTTTCAAGTGTTGTGCATCATTGCAATATTCATCATTTCAGCATCTGTCGCATGCCTCTACAGTCAAAAGGAAACAATCAAGAACTAAAGGAAAATACAGATAAAGAATGAACCACAAGAGACATAACTAGACTTAGTTCACTTGAGGCATCCTAAATAAATAAGAAAAGGACAGTGTAAATCAGTAACTGAGCATTAAAATGGAACAGAGACTTGGTAGTTCCATGTGGTAGTAAAAAAGGATTTTCCCTCTTCCTTGACAGACTTGGTGAAACTTATTTCTAAGACCTCATTCTCAAAAAATGGAAATATGTCGGGTGGGTGGGTGAGTGCATCACATTCACAGATTCACAGCAGCAGATTGCAAAAAATGGGTTGGATTGCAGCAGATTCACAACAGCTATGATGGGTGGGGATTAATTAGTGTGCATGTATACTGATGTGTTATTCCTCCTAGGGGGCAGGGAGTTTGCAACTTTCATTTGCATAGAGTGGTGCCCTTCATTTATATAATCATTGTTGCTTTTTATGGTCAACACACGAGAGCACTAGAGCATGCGGATCACGAACGAACCAAAAAGGCAAAGATGTTGCCTAGGGAGGTTAGACTGCCCTGGCAAGGAGGTTAGACCGCCCCTAGGGTTTTGGCTCAGGATGGTCGTTCGGGAAAGTAAACACCACAGTTACTGTGACGCCCCAGGTTTTTAATTAGCGTCATTAGCGCTAATGGCCGAATCAGCCGAGTCAAAACGGCTTACGCTGGTCAAACCTAGGTCAACCTGGGTCATCACCTCGAAAACCGAGCCGACGACCCCTATTGACCCCCTTGACCAAGTCAACACACCCCTGTGGTCAACCCTTGGTCAAAGACACGGTCAAACCCCGCTTAAACACTGACGTCGGCGAATGTCTTCCGGAACTTTTGTCGCGTTCTCCAAATTTCACCTAAACACTTCAAAATATATCTTTATGAAAGTTGTCCAGCTTGTTGGGGGACACAACTTTCGTGTAGAATGGCATTTCAAATTTTGAGCGGAAAAAGGTGGAAAACTTGGTCAACTGGCAGTACCTCCCGTTCACCGAGACATGGCGGCATTCAAAGTTGGCAAGCCGTTCCTGCAAAAACCATTGAGAAAACACCTACGAGCCTTTGTAAAAGTGGTAGAGGGTAGTGAGATCTACAACTTTGGTATTCACTGTTCGGTGCACTTCAGTTCAAGTTTTGGGAGAAAACCATGCTCAAAGTTGCCTAGTCGGAATGGTTTCGGCCGCGTTGCAGCCTCGCCGCGACGTCGCGACGGCCGGCGCCGAGAGCGCCCGCGCCGTGCCATACCACCGGCCCGCGCCCCTAGGTGCGGCTGCGCCGCCCGAGGTCACGCGCCCCCGTGCCGGGATGACTCCAAGGCAACTCGTGTTCCGTGCACACCACGCGCCGCGTCGCTATTTCCCGGCACCGGCCCTCCCGCCCGTGTTGCCCGCCGGCACGCCGCCGCCCTCCGCCGCCCTTTGCTTCGAGGCTAAGCCTATGTGTCCCGCACGCCATCTCGCTTATTTAAGGCCGCCGAGTCGCCTCACGCGCGCCCACGACCGGCCGGCCTCGCGAGCTCCGCCGAGCCGCCATGGACGCCGCCTGGGCGAGCTCTGGTTCCTGCTCACTCCCCCAGTCGCACGGCCTTCCAACGCCTTGGCTAGGTCCCATAGGAGCTCGGAGGACGTGTTGCCCCACAGGCCGCCGAGCCTCGCCGGGCGTCGAGCAGCCAGGGCCAGTGCCGCTGGCTACCACCCCACGCCATCACCAAGGCCGCCTCGATCCCAACTCCGGGCGCAAATCGACCAAAGGTGACTCCCTAGCCCTTCTCCCCACCTTCCCCGGCCGACACCACCGCCGGAGCCACCGGAATTTGGCTGGAGCCGCTGGCAGCCATGCCCGAGGGCCACATTGAGAGCCCCCATTTCTTTCCAGGAGCCTCAACGCAAAACTGTATTTCCAATAGTAATTGCAAATGGCTGAATCTTGTAAAATCCATATAAAATTGTATAAAATTCAGAAAAATGCCAACTCAATTTTGTTGGATTCGCTATGAAAAATCCTACAACTTTTGTTATACTCACTTAGTCTGTTTCCTAATATGTTTAGCATGAAAAATAGAAAGGTGAAAAACCTAGATCTGCAATATCTCAAAATCCATGAGTCCTCTGTATCCAATTTTTGGATATGTTGTGTGTGATGTTATGGCTAGCTCCTGTGCCAAAAATTGCACAAATTTATGATGTAAATATTTTTATATAAATTGTTTTCATTTATGCAGAATCTGCCTAGATGATTTTTTAGCTAAAAATATTTATGTTTTTGTGCCCAACTTGTGCATGCTGTCTTGTTATGCCAATACACACCTCTGGTGATTTAATCACAATTTGTGATTAATCAGAAGTATTTATTCTTAATATATGCATGTTTTCTTTTGTAATTTAATAAAGCAAGATCAGTAGTAGTTCTAGGTGTACTTGATGGTTTTCTAGGATGGTTTAGGACCAGAGGGCATGTATGAGGAAGTGTGGAGCCTTTTGATGCTTAGTTATTTTTGTATGCATTTAACTTGTTTTGATAGCTAGTCTTTTGTTATTTTCAAAGTAATTAATTTTCTAGCTTTCCAAGCCTTGCATGTGTGTTCAGTGGTTTAGTCTAGATGTTTTGATGCTTGAGAAACTCTCCTTTAAATTTTTAGTGATTTATTGATGTTAAAAACTTTAAAGGCCCTTATGGAGTAATGCTTTAATTAAATTAGGAAAA
This sequence comes from Cenchrus americanus, assembly GCA_947561735.1. Classification (NCBI taxonomy): domain Eukaryota; kingdom Viridiplantae; phylum Streptophyta; class Magnoliopsida; order Poales; family Poaceae; genus Cenchrus; species Cenchrus americanus. The sequence continues at coordinate 249,533,889 of OX387239.1, read as the reverse complement.
TACCTTTTTAATTCTTTTCCCCTTTTTATGAAGTGTTTATCCAACTTAATTAAGAGACTAAGAATACACCCGTGCTGTTGAAGAATTTAAATTGTAGATAATTATCTTGTAGACACCTTTACTAGTGAGAGGTGAAGTATAAAATCTTCACATGAAATAACGATAAAAGGAGAAACATTAATTAAGTGTTAAACTAAAAGGATAAAACACATATCAATAATAACCTTCATAAAAGAAAATTAATAATTAATTCTTTGTTAAGGTGAATGTGTCCAACAAGAGTTGGATAAGTTAGATAATCTATAACATCACCTGAACCCTGCATTGCATTCCGTGTAGATCTTCCTAACGGTGACTACTCGCTCGTTCCGGAAGCCGAGGAAGGAGAAGCGGAAGCTGCACTGCAGTACGTGGAAGTACTCGACGACACTGAGGGTGCTCAGGCTAACTTAGCTGACGAAGGCAAGCCCCGGTGCATCTGACCCAGTTTTCAAATTATGTTATACAATTATCTATGGATGCTTGTGCATTTAAGTTCAGAAGTTGTATGAAACCTTAGATGCATGATCCCTAGGTACCTGTGTCCTTACTAGTATGATAGGTCGATAGCTGCTAAGATATAGGACCGTTACAAGTCGGGTGATGACGTCACTCGCGAGAATAGGTTCCTAGATAGGAATCACAAGATCTCCTTAAATGGATTGCTCGTGTGGTAAGAGCATGGGATGTGGGCTCCGGTCCAATGGCTATTGTGGGTTAAGTGTTTGAACGTCCTAAGCACTTGTCGGGAATGGGACCGGTAAGCCTAGTACCTTAATGAGGCGGCGAGGGATCTTACTATTACTCATCTTGGGATGCGTCTCACGGCTAGCTACCGGTGGTGTATGGTGAGTCCGGGTGCCTCGCGGGGTATGCTGGATAGCCTGCACCAAAGACTGTAAGATTCAATTCCCGACCCGAAGAGTTTTGGGAACCGCTTGGTGGTTGCACTCGCGGGGGCATCCCACCGTTGTCTAGGTCCACCTTGCAAGGTTTGAATCAATCGATTGTCGGCCTCTCACCGTTATCTGAGACTACTTACTCCATTAGCCATGAGATTTCTAATGATGGAAGTTGATGAACATTATGCTTGTTTAATTATATTATACAACCTTGTCTGTACTAGATGGCCAATATAGTAAAGCTTAAACCCACTAGAACTTGTGCTAAAATCTTGAAAGTAAGGACATACTTTTCAGCAAAAGAAACCCAGTGGCCAAAAAGCCTATCATGTCTAGAGTTGGTGAAGTAGTTATCACCGACGGGTAAGTCTTGCTGAGTATTAGTATACTCAACCTTGCTATCATCTGTTGATCCAGGCAATGCTTTCGGTGATGTGTGGCCCGGAGGGATTCCGCCCGGCTGGGAGCTGGAGTGGGTGGAGGATGACGACCGAAGGCATCATGGCAGGCCTCCCATGGTGTGCTCATTTCCGTTAGTTTAATTCCGCTGTTTCTAAAAACTCTGAACTTTGTCGTTATGACAAAACTTCGGTTTGTAATAATTAAACCCTACGGGGTAAATTTCGGATGTTATTTATGTTGTATCTCTGGACTCGCATTCGCGTGAGTTTAATGCATATACGTCGATCCTTGTTGCTATTTAAGTGATTTATCGGGCGTTAACCCGGCGACTAACGACAGGATGATACAGGATGATACTTTATTATTGCTTAATGACCAAAATGGATTGGTTTAGGTGATAGTACGATATTTTCCTGGGCGGGTTGTCACACTTACGTCATGGCAGACAACTAGGTTTACGAGCAAACCAGTAAAGAGATAAACAACACACTTACATAAACCAGTAAAGAGATAAACAACGCACTTACATGGCGAAGAACGACTAGTTTACGAGCAATTTAGCAAAGGCCGTCGAAGCTCTTGCCCGGGAGGGACCCCGTCAGGGCGTGGATGTCGCTGGCGTGTCCTAGGTCGACTAGCAAGCCTTAGGACGTCATCTATGACCGTGGAGATCAGTAGAAGAACAACATGGAGATTGGAAAAGCTAGGTTTTCGAGATAAAAAGTAATGGTAATGTCTGATTCAATTGTGATACCCTCAATCGGTCATGACCCTTCATAAATATAGGATGGGGAGGTCTTGCCCTAGTAGGAGTCGAAGTCTATACAAATTCCATGTGGAAATACAACTCCTAACTCGGATTTGGCAGGGTAGGCCGGTCAAACCGCCCCTAGACCCGGTCTAACCGCGTGTCCGACGCGCAGATCTTCTAGAAGCCATATCTCTCTCATCCGGACTCCGAATTGGACGTTCTATATATGGATCTTGATCTAATCGACGAGAACTATCCAATGGTGGTGTCCAAATTACCTTTTGATCAACTTTACCATGCCGGTCTAACCGGGTTGTCATGTCGGTCTAACCGGGTCCCTCCAGACCTGCCAAATTCGGGTGTCAACATATGCCCCCCTGTTTCTTGGCAAAGCTTGCGTACCAAGAAATATTTATTCAGCACCAAAACTGCATAGGAACAATGTTAAGCACAAGAATAGCAAACAAGTTTTACTTTTTAAGGACGATAGAATCTATCGGCCATATTACTTGAATTTGCGAATTATGAAGAATGCAACTTGTTGCTACTGTTTATGCATATTGTGTGAATCAAACAAACATGAGCACACTAGCTCGGTTGTGGGGTATTGAAATATTAATTCAAACTCATTTCACACTTGCAAGTTTTTATGGATGCTTAAAGCGACCAAATTACTTTTATGTCAATTGGTCATTGCAACACTTCCCAATTTAACAATAGAGAAGAATAAAAGAATTCAGTAGTACATCCATAATTAACTTTAACCATAAGCAAATTAAGGTGAGTAATCAGCCCCAAAAATATGAATATGATACAATTACCTCAAAATTGGTAATGGCCAGATTACCCTCGAACTCCTCTTGTTTGTATTTTAATGCATCTTGATTTATGCAAATAACCGACAAGAAACTCCAGCAGCTATCAATCTTGCCTCGATCAAATGTAGAAACTTCAAAGCCAAAATTGTAACCATACCAGTCAGACCGGTTCCCATTGGCGGTTTGACCGGTGCCATGCAGTCAGACCGGTCACAGTGGCGGTTAGACCGGTCTGTCCAGGATGTGCCCCAATAATCTTTAAACATCGGCCTCTCTTATGTAAATGCCGTCCTGGACATTGTGGCCTGATGTTTATTGTTTCAGAATATTGATCATAAACTTTTTATGTCTAGATAGATGATGGATATAGAATTGAGATAATCTTCTATACATCTGTTGATAAAAATATGTATGGTGACTCATTTTAATGTAAATATTTGTTGCACTTGCAACAACGAGTCATCAAATGCCTTTGCGTGAATTTACAACCTTGGATCCCCAAATCTAGTCTAAATAGAAAAAATTCACATTCGGCTTATTAACTGAGGCTAAATATACCAACCGGCTAAAAAATCTCAAAATGCCATATTTGGTGAAATAAGGACAACACCAACATCATGAGAAATCTTGCAAGCTGATTAAATACATGGAAACTCCAAAGTGATAAATTACTCTTTTTTGCTTAAGTCTTGCCCCCCGAGCACTTAAGGCACCAAAAAGGTTATAATCAATCTCTCATCGTGAAGCTATCACTTTAGGACGACGATTTAAGAGATTCATCGGCCATGTATGTTGTCAAAAACGATAATTCAATATCATCCATAAAGGATTCATCCATAAAGGATTCATCCATAAAAATATGCACAACCGAAACAATATAGTAGAGACATATAAATTCGGAAATTAAAATCATCTCTAAGCACTAAATATTTCGGCTTTTGCAGATTAATTAATATGCATAGTAATTTGGTGATAACCCTCTATGATATAAAGATGATCCGTGTGGAACCCAAGAACCAAAATAAGAGTACGAGGGATAATCAAGCATATCTAAGGATGAATTCCAAAACATAGGCATATGTGGCATTTGTAAAGTAAATGAGCTAGGTAATGACCAATAATTTTGATGATTTGGTGCAAACCTCAATTTTGAATACTGTCTCTCATATCTTTTCTTCTCCTTCAACTGTGTTGCACCTTTTGCTTGATCATTACCCATGTCTTGAGTCTGAATGCTTCCTTTAGGAATCCATGCAATGCCTTTCTTCCTCAGCTCTTGAGCACTAAGCTTTTGTAGCTTCTTTCTTGGCCAATTTGATAAACCAAGCGGATCACTTGACTTTGCTTCAATTTTGGACAACAGTGCTCCTCTCTTGTTCTTCAACTCTTTCGCTCAAATTTGGCACTTGGAGGATCAACAGATGATTTTTCCTTCTTTTTGCCATTAGTAGCTGAAGCGCTCAACACATTAATCGGCTTTTTATTAACTGAATTCAGATCTGAACTTTTATCTTTGCGACCATCTCTTTTCACTCGATAAACTTGCTTGACAACCTTTTTCTTGTTTTTAGCACTAGACCGATCTTTATACTCAAAACGATCACTTTCAACATATGGTTGCCTTGCATGTGATGGTCGTCTTGGAGCTACATACTCAACATGATATGGTCTGAAATATGAAGGAGTATGTGTCAATGAATCACTCCACCCCCATGATGAATAAGAATGAGCATTAGTGGAATATGGAGCATATGAAACCGGCATCGATGGCTCAAAAGGAGAATATGTTGTCGCTGAATGAAAACCCTTTCCTTGCCGATTCCATTTCCCAGAATTACGCTTAGAAGGCAATCTTGATGATTTAACTTTATTTGACTGAGTAGCACGCTTGACCTCATTGTCTTTTTGATATTTAGCCAGAAGTTCAGCAAAGTGGAGCTTCGGCTTCTTACCATTGTGCTTGACATGGTCTTTACCTCCATTACACACAGGACATTCAGGTCTCAACATTTTTTGATCTTTCACACCTGACCCGGTTTGACCGACTTGGGAAGCTGGTCTGACTTGTTGGTCTAACCCAGTTAGACCTCCTCGCCTAGGCGGTCTAACCGCCTATTCTAGCACAACGGCTACAACAGGTTCTTGGTTTGATGGAGAAAAATCCATTTGCCCCCCAATAACCTTTGGGATTTTGACAAGCTCATCGTCTTCAATAATTGCTTGATCTTGCAATTCATGGACGACGTCTTTCTCATCACTTGGGAGCTTTGAATCTTCTTCTTTAGCAATTAAATTCAGATCTATGGATAAATCGGTTGATGCTAACCGATTCAATGATCCTTTGCCATCAAAACCAATTGTGGCCAACTGGTCATCCCCTTGTGTTTGAGAAAACCTCAGCCGTCCTGTGTCAATGGCCGATTGTATGAATCGACGAAAAATATTGCAGTCACTAGTATTATGGTTAAAAGAATTATGCGACTTGCAATATTTTCAATCTTCTAATTCGGGAGGTGATGGACTAACTTTGTGATCAAAGAGTTTAATAAAATTATTCTCAAGCAAGATATCAAATAAATTATCACACAAAGTTAAATCAAAGGTGTACTTTGTTTTCTCCAACCGATGTTTTTGTGGAGAAGGCTTTAAGGCTAAGCAAGCGAACGATTCAGATTTCTCATCGACCCATTCGGCTATACCTTTCTTTGCACTTCTCATACCCGATGCTTTAGAGTTGATCACTGTATTAGCATCAGACTTCACAATGGCTCTCGATTTTGTTTCTTACTTTTAAGTCCAGAATAACCATAAGCACACCATGTAGAGAAAAACTTTGACAATGATGATGTAGAAAATTGAAATGTCAAAGTATTTTATGATCAGCCTTTTTAATTTTCACAATGCATTTGCTGATTGAATCTGAAGGTATACTATTACTAGCAAGTAAAATACCATCCTCAATCGATCTCTTAGAACTATTTATGATACAATCATTAACAAATGAATTAATTCAAAATGTAGGATCTGATTGGGAAGTACTTGCAAAACATACCTTATCAAATAAATTGGAGAGGCGAGGAAGCTTGATGTGGATGATGTCATACTTCTCCTCCAGATGGCAGCCAATAGTCACACTCTGTATAGGACGGTGAGACCCGGTCATGGGGCCGGTTAGACCGGGTCTTCCAGGTTTGCTGGAAATCACCTCGTGTCAACATGGTAATGTTTTCTTCTCGCCTCCTTTGTCTTGGTTTTCAAAAATTTGATTTTCTGAATTTTTCTTAGCCTGAACTTGTCGTCCAATGATATGATAATCACTAGAAAAGTGCACGACACCTTCGGCTTTAGAAAAATCAAGTATTACTGTTTTGTTATGCTTAACATGCTCTTGTGCAGCAAGACTTGACTCTTTTGACGTAATAAATTCAGATTGTACATTCATCAAATTTGAATTGTTTTCAACCTCTTTTTTCATTCTTAGTTCATGTGCCATAGCTCTTACAAGCACACTAGCAAGCGAATGAAACTCTATGCCTTTCAAACTATCTCTAAGGGGTGATTTCAAGCCTCTAAAAGAAAGATTAGCTAGATTTGAATAAGAAATAAATAAATTAAAATATTGACTCTTTATTTCTTTGAATCGTTCTAAATACTTAAAAACCGATTCATCTCTACCTTGCTGAATATTATAGAGATTGGTGGCACATGGTGTTTGAGAATAGCTGGTCGGATGGCTAGAATTAGCATAACCAACTTTCTCATTCACCGACAAGTTTTGTGGCATAATCATATACATTGAATTTCCAGCCGATGAATGCATAGATGAAACACCTTGCTAAATATTAGTAAAATTACTAGTATGCGGTGTTCCATAATAATGGGCCGAACTCACCATGTTAGTTTGGCCTTGATACATATTAACCGACTTTTGAACTTGTTGCACAGTCGGTGTATGAGTGTAATGTTGTATGTTGCTAGTATCATTAAAACTCAAAGCATGCATATTTTCTAACAATGGCTTTTGCATATTAAATTCAGAATTATAATTTGCATAATTAAAACCATCTGAATAGGTACTAGCCGATGTAATATGCCTACTAGTATCAAATCTAGCAACATCAACATAAGGATTTATGGTACTTGCAAAATAACTATTAACATTAGACATAGGCAGTGTATTTGCAAATTGTACCTTGGGCTTGTCGTAGATGAATTGATGCGAAGTATATGGATAGCCTGCCATAATAAGTATGGATGCTTCAGATCTTGTAATATAGATAAATCTAGATATCCTCCAAAATCCAAGCAATCAATGACCAAAGTCTCGCTTCTCTTCTAGTCTTCAATATGTAGTAGCAAGCAAGACAAAAGCACAACGCAAACGGCTTGAGCAGCATGATGCAATGTGACAATTATAGATGCAATCGGTCCTGAAAGACCAGATTCAACTACAATGACGAATCAAAGTAATAGATCAAAAAGTCTAGGGGTCGATAGAACGGTTTGAGCAACCTAATCGTTCTTCCCCAGCGGAGTCGCCAAAATGTGTTGACGCTTTTTATGGTCAACACACGAGAGCACTAGAGCGTGCGGATCACGAATGAACCAAAAAGGCAAAGATGCTGCATAGGGAGGTTAGATTGCCCTAGCAAGGAGGTTAGACCGCCCCTAGGGTTTTGGCTCAGGGTGGTCGTTCGGGAAAGTAAACACCACACTTACATGATGGCAGACGACTAGTTTTATGTGACAACCCGCCCAGGAAAATACCGTACTATCGCCTAAACCAATCCACTTTGGTCATTAAGCGATAATAAAGTATCATCCTGTCGTTAGTTGCCGGGTTAACGCCCGGTAAATCACTTGAATAGCAACAAGGATCGACATATATGCATTAAAACTCGCTCGAAGGCGGGTCCAGAGATACAACATCAATAACATCCAAATTTGTACCCCGAAGGGTTTAATTATTACAAACCGAAGTTTTTGCCATAAAGAAGTAGTTCAGAGTGTTGAAACAGCGGAATTAAACTAGCGGGAAGCGGAAACACCACGGGAGGCCACCCATGATGCCTTCAGTCGTCATCCTCCACCCACTCCAGCTCCCAGCCGGGCGGGATCTCTCCGGGCCACACATCACCGAGAGCATTACCTGGATCAACATGTTATAACAAGGCTGAGTATACTAATACTCAGCAAGACTTACCCGTCGGTGATAACTACTTCACCAACTCTAGACATGAAAGGCTTTTGGCCACTGTTTTTCTTTTGCTGAAAAGTAACAAAGAGTATGTCCTTACTTTCAAGATTTTAGCCCAAGTTCTAGTGGGTTTAATCTTTACTAAATTAGCCATCTAGTACAGACAAAGTTGTACAATACAATTAATCAAGCATAGTATTCATCAACTTCCATCATTAGGGATCTCATGGCTAGTGGAGTAAGTAGTCTCAGATAACGGTGAGAGGCCGACAATCGATTGATTCAAACCTTGCAAGGTAGACCTAAACACACGGTAGGCTGCCCCCGCAAGGACAACTTCCCAAGCAGTTCCCAAAAATCCTCGGGTCGGGGTGAAAGGCCACAGTCTTTGGTTCAGGCTATCTGAAATACCCCGCGAAGTACCCGGACTCACCATACACCACCGGTAGCTAGCCGTGAGACAAACCCCAAGAGTAGTGACAGTTAAATCCCTAGCCGTCTCATTAAGGTACTAGGCTTACCGGTCCCATTCCCGACAAGTGCTTAGTACGTTCAAACACTTAACCCACAATAGCCATTGGACCGGAGCCCAAATCCCATGCTCTTACCACATGAGCAATCCAATTAAGGATATATTGTGATTTCTATCTAGGAACCTATTCTCGCGAGTGAGGTCATCACCCGACTTGTAACGGTCCTATAGCTTAGCAGCTATCGACCTATCATACTAGTAAGGACAAAGGTACCTAGGGATCATGCATCTAAGGTTCCATTCAATTCCTGAACTTAAATGCACAAGCATCCATAGATAATTAAATAATCAAAGATTTGAAAACTAGGTTGGATGCACCGGAGCTTGCCTTCGTCAGCTAGGTTAGCCTGGGCACCCTCGGTGTCGTCGAGCATTTCCACGTACTGCAGCGAAGCTTCTGCTCCTCCTTCCTCGGACTCCGGGACGAGGGAGTAGTCACCGTCCGGAAGAGCTACACAGAATGCAATGCAAGGTTCAGGTGATGTGACAGTTTGTTATCTCATCCAACTCTTGTTGATCATATTCACCTTAACAAGTATCTAGATATTACATCTCTTTTAGGAAGGTTATTAGTTACATGTGATTCATTCTTTTATTGCACGTTTGAATTAATGTTTCTTTTATACTTGTTATTTCATGTGAAGGTTTAATCCTTTTCCCTCTCACTAGTAGGGTGTGTACAAGATGTTTAGTTATAATTTAATTCCTTATCAGCAAAGGCGTTTTCTTAGCCTTTAATTAAGTTAGGTAATACTTTCCAAAAAGGGAAATGAATTAAAAAGGCATTTTCCTTAGTTAATTGTTCTTTAATCTTTAAAAGGGTTTTAAAGCTTGTTATTAAGAAATAATTCACCAAAATTTTAATGAAGTGTTTCTTAAGCATAACAACACCTATACTGGACCCACATGCAAGGCTTGGAAGCTAGAAAATAAAATACTTTGGAAAAATAACAAAGACAAGCTAGTGATTCAAATTAAATGCATACAAAAACAAATAAGCATAAAAATGATCCAAACTTTCTCATGCATGCTCTCTGGTCCTAAAAAAGCCTAAAGAACCAGCAAGTGCACCTAGAAGCTCTACTGATCTTGCTTTACTAATTTACAACTGAAAACATGCACAAATTAAGAATAATTATTTCTGATAAATCAAAAATCATGATTAATTCACCAGAGGTGTGTTTTGACATAACAAGATAGTCATGCACAAGTTGAGCACAAAAACATAAATATTTTTAGCTACAAAAATCATCTAGGCAGATTCTGCATAGAAGGAAAACAATTTATATACAAAGATTTACTACATAAATTTGTGCAAATTTTGGCACAGGAGCCATTCATGATATGATACACAACATATCCAAAATTCGGATGCAGAGGATTTATAGTTTTTGAGTTATGGCAGATCTAGGTTATTCACATTCCTATTTTTCATGTTAAAAATATCCAGAATCAGAACTTGTGAGAATAACAAAAGTTGTAGTATTTTCCACCATGAATCCAAAAAAATTGGTTTTGCAATTTTCTGAATTTGCTACAATTTTCTAGGGATTTTCTAATGCACTGGACCAACTAGCAAGGAAACCTAGATAACTTTCGTTGCAAACAGGTCCCTAATTCACACAAATGCCCCTGGAATTCACAACCAAGCCCTTGCGGCGGCGGGGAAGTTCGCCGGCGGCGAGGTGAGACCGGACCAGGGCAACAAGCGGCTCAGGGGTGCGATTAGGCTCACCCCTAGCCGATTGGTGGCGGTGGCGGGGTCGGGGCGAGCTCCGGCGAGCGGCGGCGACGGGACCGCGGCGGCGCGCCCACGGTCGCACGGATTCCGGCGAGGCCCGCGGTGGTGCGGCGCAATGCGTGGCTCGAGAGGCTCGAGTGATGTCTAGGGAGGGTCTAGGAATGCTTGGACGGCGATGAGCGCGAGCGGGGGCACGAGCTCACGGCGGCGGCGGCGGCAATGGCGGGCGGCGGACCGCGGTATGCTCGGGCGGGGAGCCACAACCGTGCGCTTTTATAGTCGGTACGTGCGCGTCGTGGTAGATTCGCTTCACGTCGAAGCGACCGGCACGTGAAGGCGCGGTACGGCGGGCCTCGGCGTGCGGGCGCGGTGGGCGGATCGACGGCGCCACGGCGAGCGCGCGCACGCCGCGTGGCGCGCGGGTTCTCCCGGCCGAGACGCGGCACGGAGGTGCGTCTTTGCGCGCCGACGCACACCGGCTCACACCCAAACTCCGACGATCGACCGTGGTACGGCGGTGCACGGCGGCGGCGCGTCGGGGACGCGTAGCGTCGCGCGCGCGGAGCGCGCGACGTCGCACTGGGCGCGCTCTCGGCCCGGTCCGAGCGGTGTGTCCCTGTTTGCTTGCACAATTCTCAAAAATTCACATGTAAGCGTCACAACCGGTAGACATGAAAGTTGTAGATGGGTCTACCCTCTAGAATTTGGCTAAAGCCGAATGTGATTTGGATTCAAATCGAGAGAGAAATTCAAATGCCAACTTTGAATGTCAACCAGTTTGACTGAACAGTAGATCCTGCCTTTGGAACCAATTTTTCAAGCTTTTCCACTCAAAATTTGAAATGTCAATCTACATGAAAGTTGTGTCTCTCAACAAGATGGACAACTTTCATAAAGGTAGAATTTTAAGTGTTTAGGTGAATTTTGGATAACGCGGCAAAAGTTCCGGCAGACATCTATGGACACTAGGGTGACAAGGGGTTTGAACAAGTCTTTGACCATGGGTTGGCCCCACAAGTGTGTTTACTAGTCAAAAGGGTTCACTAGAGTAGGTTAGTGAGTTTTTCGGGGTGAGGGCCCAGGTTGACCGTGATTTGACCACTGTCGGCTGAGTTGACCGGTTGTTAGGGTTAATTAAAAACCTGGGGCGTCACAGTTTACGAGCAAACCAGCAAAGAGATAAACAACGCACTTACGTGATGAAAAATGACTAGTTTACGAGCAAACTAGCAAAGGCCGTCGAAGCTCTCGACCGAGAGGGACCCCGTCAGGGCGTGGACGTCGTCGGCGTGTCATAGGTCGACCAGCAGGCCTTAGGACGTCATCTATGACCATGGAGATCAGTAGAGGAACAACATAGAGATCGGAAAAGCTAGGTTTTGGAGATAAAAAGTAAAGGTAATATTTGATTCGATTGTGATACCCTCAATCGGCCGTGACCCTTCATAAATATAGGGTGGGGAGGTCTTGCCCCAGTAGGAGTCGAAGCCTATACGAATTCCGTGTTGAAATACAACTCCTAACTCGGATTTGGCAGGGTAGGCCGGTCAAACCGCCCCCTGGACCCAGTCTAACCGCGTGTCCGACGCGCAGATCTTCCAGAAGTCATATGTCTCTCATCCGGACTCCGAATTGGACGTTCTATATATGGATCTTGATCTACTCGACGAGAACTATCCAATGGTTGTGTCCAAATTACCTTTTGAGGAACTTTACCAGGCCGGTCTAATCGGGTTGTAATGTCGGTCTAACCGGGTCCCTCCAGACCTGCCAAATTCGGGTGTCAACAGTCACCAAATTTTCTGATGTTTTAATTTTCCCATGTAATGTGCAACATTATGTCTTGTCAAAGTGGATTTGCCTATTTATCTATTTATATGTTGTTTTTATCCCATATGTTTTTTTAATGAAATTTTTATTCCATAGTTCAAACTGGACGGATGGCACAAGATTGAGGCTAGCATTTACTCTTAAAATAACTTTAAGAAATAACTCAGTTCTGTATCTTTAGGAACAGTTCCAAATATACAAAGAATGACAAACTTAGCATGACAAAAGATACAAAGATAACATGTGCAACATGATTTGGATCACCATTCAACACAAATGATTCTGATGATTTCTAGCACTCGCTTCACATCTAGTATTAACATGACAAAAGCATTTCAAGCTCCAACACGCTGTAGCTTAAGAAACTGCAGCCCAAATAAATAAGGACACCAACATTATTGTATTAAGTCATTGATTCTTTCTAACAATCTTATCCGACACAACATGAAAACTACTGCTGTACTTAGAAGATGAAGGTGTCAGTGGCAATGAGCAGAGAACGAGGCTGGCATATCAGAAAACTGTTCTACTGAATGATAATAGGTCACTGCCCCACTGGTAATAATTCTAGCAGAAGAAGCTCTCAACCAACACACTTGTAGCTAGAAAAATTAAGTCCACCAACATTTACAGACAAGTTAATTTGAACATACACATCATGCTATGAACAAAATGCAAATCAGCGGGAGCAAGAGGGGGCGAGGGGCTTACGGCGTCGGTGGTGGTGGCGGGAGCGGCCGGGGGCGCCGGTGGCGATGGGGGCGGCCGGGCGCGGTGGCGGCGGGCGGATGCGGGGAGCCGGTGGCCGGGGCGGGCGGATTCGGGCCGCACCGCCGTCGTCCGCACGCGCCGTCCGTCGGGAGGGGTGAGACGGAGCCGCTGCTCGTCGTTGGGATCCAGGCCGCACCGCTGTCGATGATGAGGAGGCTGGCGGGGATGACGAGGTGGAGCCGCTGCTCGCCGACCGGATCTGAAGGAGGAGAGTGAGGGGGCCGCCGTGGCGCCGTGAGTTGTCCGGTGGTGGGCTCGCCGCCGGTGGTGGTGCGCCGTCCAGAGGAGAGGGAGAGGCGGCCAGAGTAGGAGGAGAGGGAGGCGCGCCGGTTAGGTGGAGGGGGAGCGCCGCCGGGAGGCCGGCGCATCCGCCCTGGATCGGGCCCGCGCACGCAGGTGAAGCTGAGGGAGAGAGGGAGGCGCGTGGTGGGGGTTGAGGGAGAGGGTTAGGGTTGGAGGCTTGGAGCTGGCTTATATACGGAGGCGGTGCGGCTGAATGCATTTGGGTCGTCGGATCCCATCCGACGGCCGGTATAGGAGGCTCATTTATTTGGGCCGGTGGGTAAGTGTTGGGCCGTCAGATGTAGATGGGCCATTTCGGTAGAGGGGGCGCAGGCAGACTTTTGTTTGTTGTGCGTTTTTCCAAATCACATAGATTTTCGTGTCTCGCGAATAAAATGTTCAAAAATTCAACAAAGTTCATGGATAAGGTCTTAAAATGGACTCAATGGTGCTCGGCTGTCGGGGCGCTATCGGGATGCCGGAGGAGCTACTGGACCCGGCCTTTCGAATCTCCCTCAGTGTGATCACATGTGGAGATGTCTGCGTTTTGACCATCCGACGCGGCAACTTGCTCCAAACTTTCTCAAATTTTTATCGTAGCCTCCACATGCGATAGCAGGACACCCCGACAAGTTTCGTGATTTTTGGACTTCGTTTGGATTTATATAATTAAAAACCAGTTGTACCACGCTTGGACCGTCGTGTTACGTGGACAAGAACTTCGAAATTTTGGGTGAGCTTTGGGACACAACCTCAAAGCACACTCCCCAACATGAATATCATTTTTCGAACCCCAAAGTTTCATTATTTCATGCACTGCAGTTCGAATTTAAATTATACCAGAAAATTCAAGTGAACGAAAATAATTAACGAAATATAGCTAAATGTTGCAAAAAAAGGCTCACATTGAACCATGTGCTTGTAAACAATGTAGCAAGCTTAAAAAAAAGTTTGAATTCAAAATTCGAAAAAAATGAAAATTCTTTGCCAACAGCACCATGAGGCTGTTGGGAAAGAAGGCCCTTCGCCAACAGCATGGTAGTTCTGTTGGCAAAGGGTTGTTCCCTTTGCCAACAGCCTAACGGCGATGCTGTTGGCGAAGCGGACGGCGCCGACACCGTTTGGCCGCGCCGGGACTTCGCCAAGATCGTTTCTTTCCCAACAGGACTGCTGTTAGGAAAGAACCCCTTCGCCAACAGCCGGTCTTTGCCATCAGTCCTTGGATTTCGCGCTGTTGGCGAAGAATTCTTTCCCAACAGCGGAGTTTTCCTGTTGGGAAAGAATTTCTTCGCCAGCAGCCCAGGCCTTGGCTGATGGGAAAGCTCTAGGCTCCGTAGTGGCACTTACCGCCGTTTGCAACGGTGGTAGGACACTACCGCCTCTTCAAACGGCAGTAGGAACCCAACCAACATTTGAAACGGCGGTTCAAGGCTATTTCTGCCAATGTTGAATTCGACTATTTATTTTCGTAAAATCGAAGAAAAAATATTAAAAAATCGAATGATTGGCTACCGCTGGCCCTGTAAAAACAGGCCGTCAGCATCGGCGACATGAAAAATGCCTTGCCTTCGTTTTCATGGACCCAAATTGGTTGTGCCGTTCCGATACGTGTCGTGCTGTTGTGTGCTATCATGGTCGATCTGTTCTATTCGGCCAAATTGGTATTCGGCCTTCGCTGTGCCGTGCAGTGTCTGCTCCACCGTCGCTCAGTTCGCTGCTGTGGCGCATTTTTGCACAACACTCTACATAGCAAAGGTTTATTGATACATCGAAGCCTATGTACAACGTCACACCAGCATCACCCCACTCTCCTCCTACCAGGCTACCATCACACAATTTGCGCCGCCCCTCCCCCGAACATTTCACTCGTACGGCACGGGGGTGTAGGCGTCGTAGGTGCACCTCCTCCGCGCGGACATGAGCGCCGTCAGCTTCCGGTTGCAGAGCTCGAACCGCGCCGCCCGGTGGTCGCCTCCGTCACCGTCGGACTCGGACGCCGCGGGAATCCTGCTGCCGGCGGGGGCGCGGAGCCCCAGCTGCCGCTGCAGCTCGACGAACTCCTCGGCTCGCCGCACCACGTGATCGTAGCAGACGTACCGCCCGCCGGCCGTGCCGTTCATCTCCTCGTACACGCGGACGTGCGCCTCCGCCACCCTCTCCACGTCCGCCGTTGCCAGCAGGCCTTCAGCCAGCATGGCGTTCGCTCCTGCGGAGACACACGCGCGCAGATAAAGGTAAGTGGCCGGGGTTAACACTCTTTGATATGCAAATGCGGCTAAAAAGGCGGTTCATTGGAGGGGACTTGACGATGGTGGTGGTAGAGTCACCTTTCAGGTAGGCAATGGACGGTGTAGGGTTCCGCCGCCGGAATCCTGGGCCGGTCACTAGTGCAGGGCATATGGTCACCAGTTTCAGGTCCGTCCCCCGTGCCGCCCTCCACGCCGCCTTCTCCGCCATCGTCTTGCCCAGTGAGAACCAGAGCTGCAAGTGTTTAGCTCTCCACCGTTAACATTCTGGCATCGTGTGTTCAGTAAAATTGGGATTGTTTATTCACGTTGTGTAGCAATCAGAAAGGGGTGCTACTCAAAACTCAATACAGTCGTTGTTTTTTTTACAAAGAATACAGTCGTCGTTATTACCTTGTTGTCGCGACAGAGGCTCTCATCGCTCCAACAGCTCTCGTCAACGGTGGTTGGGAACCTGCGGTCACGGGGATAGTTTTGCCTCCAGACACATGCCAGCAGCGACGAGGTGAAAACGCACTTCCTCACGGACTCCGTCCTCACGCATGCTTCAACCACGACCTGTGCTGCTTTGGCTTCCAGACGTGCCATGTGCTTCTGTTGACATTGACATTCACAAGTTCAGTAAAGCTAGACATTTTTTGACATCACAGGCATTTTCCCTTCTTAAGATCACAGAATCGGGAATTGCAAATATTGTGAATTGCTCTGCCAGGTTATGATGTGACTTGGGCGAGTGCACAGGACCAATCAATCCTACTCTATTTGCATCTCCCACATTAACACTTGAGCAACACCATTGAAGAAAAAGTCAAAGTGGGGTATTTTAGACGCGCCAAAAAAGTAGTAGGCGTGGTATGATAGCGTGAACCAAAGGTTAGGACTTGGGGCTACTAAAAAGTTGCCTAGATTAGTTTAGTTTACTTGGTATCAATTTTTCTATTTCTGTGGCCAAGAACATTATAGATAGATTTCTCATTTCTGCTATCCCTTTACATCTTTTAATATCATAGCACACACTTTTACAGTTTCCCCCCCTTAATAGCATTATTTGTAGTACATATTTGGCATTACTATATCTAGCAAGTGCACTTCAGCTACTAGACATAGTCTCATACTCTCATGCCATCTACTGAAGTACTACTTTATAATTCCAGTTACAAATGATGGCTTTGGTTGGCATATTGATGTGCTATGGTCCCTGACTCCCTGTTCACAAAAATGTGATTATGACTGCCCAACTGGCAATCATGTCCTGGACACTGAATCCTGGTCATGGGGGAGAATCGTTGTGCTTATGTAGTTGTCCATACAACTTGTTTGTGCTAGTTCCTAGTAGAAAGTCCGTGTGTGCAGGAAAAACAAGACAAATGGGATTTCTGCAATGTAAAGGCAAATCTTTATCTCATCATTATAGAAAAGATTTAAGTGGCGATTGTAAAAAGTAAAATATTTGGTACGGGGACGACAAAAAGGAACAAATAGACCACCAAACTAATGGGTTTGATTGAGTCATTCTTGACTTAAAAGCTGTTCAGCGAGGGCACTGTTAACTACAACTGAAAAGGGGGAGGCATCGTTAATGTTCATACTTTATGTCAACAAGATGAACTTTCCACTGCAAACCAAAAGAGTAATTGGATGTCTTTCATGTCTATGTTCAAGTGTTAAAGAGGGCAGCAACTGATACATAGGTTACATATATGTGGGTATAGAGTTTGCAGACTATGGAATCTCATGCCAGAAACATGTGTTCGAACGTATATTTCTATAAATTCTAGCCAAGCTTAAATAAATATATATAGAGAGACGTGTGACATGTATATAAAGCAAGAGCTGCACCCATATCTATGATGAGGCTACTAAAGTAAGGGGTGGCAACATCAGACTTGGTCTAATGAAGTCTCCACGGTACCAATCAGAGTGGATTTGGTAGTTGCACCATGGAACACTTACACAAGAATATATTAACAACAAACTTGCAACCATAAAGCCTACATCAGATCAAATATATTTAACTCTTTTCCAGCGTCCAGGTATGTATTTGGACTTTGGAGTTGCTAAACATTCACCTACTACCACTGTCTTTGTAGCAGTAGGTATCCTTTGGGCCAAACGGACATCAGGCCAGTTATCACCTCCGAGAGGTCAAGCACTGACAATGACTTTGGTAAATCAAACCATGGCAGTCTCAGGAAAGTTCTAAAACGATAGCTGATGGTAGGATTCACCATCCTAGTGGAACATCGTGCCAACCAATGCCTAATAGTTAAAATTAGTGGTCAGCATTCCTATATTTAGAAAATCCGAATCTCCCCAGGTTCTGCCCGAAATTAGGCAAGATAGCTTGTAGTAATATGCTACAAAGAATACAGATACCCTTTCACAGAAATTTTTCTAGCACCTCTGTGTGCACAGTTTCAGGGATACAGGTACCAAATATTCTGTTAAAAAAAATACTGACAGTATGAACATCAATCCAGGTCAAGTAGCTCACCGTGTAACCGGAGATGCCCCCTGGATCCACAAGTGATGAGGTGTGGAAGACACCGACACAGCCGTCGAAAGCTTCGTGCAAGCTCGCTGGGTCCATCACATTTGCCATCACGGTCCAAACTCCATCCCTTCCATTCTCGCCAAACATCTCCATCTCTCGCAACTTGTCAAGGTCCTCTACGTTAGCAAAACAAAGTAAGAAACACATAAAAAGCTAATTTGATTTGACAGAAAGTTCAGTAAGATAATTTTTGTAATAGGAATGCTCCAAATCATGCCAACATGCATGATGACAATGAGTAAGAGTAACATATCAAGTTTGGAAACCACGCAGGCAGTTGGTATTTCTCTTAAACTGTTTGAGATCATTTTTGGAACTGACAATGAGTCGTTATCTGATCTAGCATTGCATGGAGTAAATCTAGTTTGTCCCTTGGTCACATTGTTGCTGATTAAGGTTCTGGATAAGAACGCATGCAGGCTATGGTCACAACTCACAACTGTCCTGTCCCAAAAAGGTGAAACTGCTTGTACACACCTCAAAGTTATCAAGTTGGAATATTATGTCCCCAAAGGGCAGTGAGCCAGTAACCGCTCTTATTTTCCATTTAGCATTTCCCAAACAAGCATCATGAAATGCCACAGTAATCAAGAAATCGTTTTGAACGCAACATCTGTAAAATTATAATATATGATCACGTTCTCTGTACGAC
Organism: Cenchrus americanus; assembly: GCA_947561735.1. NCBI lineage: Eukaryota > Viridiplantae > Streptophyta > Magnoliopsida > Poales > Poaceae > Cenchrus > Cenchrus americanus. Next base: position 249,515,172 of record OX387239.1, on the reverse strand, counting down.
TTTTCCTCTTTTTTGTAAATAGCAAGTTTGCGGATGCATATTTATTGAAGGAGAGGAAATATTGAGGATTCATAGATTAGTACAGAAGGGTGCAAGACCAGATGACAAAACAGGAAAAAAAGAACAACATGTCACACTTAATGAAGTCAATTTTACTAGAGAATATAGTTTAAATTCACCAACCTGTAAAGAAAACAGCATGTCACACAAAAATATTATTCACGGATACAACAGAACAAAATCATCTTTGGAGAACTTTTCTTTCATAAATGTCTCTGTTTAATTTGCCCCATGGTTTTCATCAACCCTATTTGGCAAGCAACTAAAAGTAACAAGGCGCTAAGGGACAAGACAAGATGCATCGGATATCAATTAGCATCAAAATAATTGCCTTAATAGTCCTTTCAGTGAGGTGGTAAGATGAGGTGAAGTTATCAGTGCACTATTAACAAAAAAGACAACCTTAAAAGAAATGCAACTCCTATGATCCCCATTGGTTCTAAAGAAAACGTCGTATCTTCCACAAGGCAATAGCAGCTTCTTGCAAGTGAACAAAATTTAGGAATACAATTTGGTTTATGCAAGCCTAGCATAGCTGACAAATCATTTACTGATGTTGCTGATGCAGCCTTGGGCAAAGTTGATTAGTAGTATGTAATGACATGTATACACCACTAGAAACAGAATAATACTAAGAAACATGGCGTGCCCTGGAAAGGAGTGAAACGGCGGGAGAGAAGTATGGGACATATGTTTTCCATTGCTAGTAGGCACTAGGCAGACTCTTGGCGGTGCAAAGAGAGATCCGGGTTTGATTTCTCGTTGGAGCGAATTTACGGGACTGATTTAAAAAAAAATCTCTCGCCAGTGAAGCCGGGATTCGGAGACTTTCTAAGCCAGGATTAAGTTCTCTTGTCTTAATGAAAACTGTGAGGCGGTCTCAACCCCACCGGCTTAGGTTTTTCTAGGCAGACTCTTGGCGTGCAAAGAGAGTGACATTCAGTTGTCTAGGCAGATCTCCTGTGGTCCAGAAAAGCTTCATTGGTGAAATATCAAGTTATCAACTACTACAAGTGATGTGGTCATGCGGCGTGGACCAACTATGATGCAACGTTCAACTAAAACTGCATAACTGCAGGCTTGCAGCAGAAGACCATAAACATAGACGTCAGCATTCGGACACATCACAGCTGGTGACCTAATTGGAACGAAATGTGCATATGTTGTTTCAGTAAGGCATGGTTTTGTATCACAAATATCATTCGTGCAAAGTGCAAACCGCTTTTTCCTGGTACAAAATCACTGAAAAGTCTCTCAAGCTTGTAGAATGTAGACAGACACCTTGAATAATGGGGATCTTCCACCAACCCACCAGGCAACGCGCAGCATACACGAAGCACACGGATAGGAAACACGAGTTGAACTACGCAGGCAACGGTCGCCCAGCTACAACGAGTGTAAGCATATTTTATATTAATATAAAACTAGCATAAGGACAGAACAGAACAAACGGAAGTCAAATACGAGCACATTCTAAAGTCTAAACTACTACTAACCTTTACTGTTGCCTGTTGGACCTATTTTTTTCTTACCGTGATTTGATCCTTCTACGCAAGACAAAAACTTCCGCATTACAAAATTTTAACTGAAATCAATGAACATCTCGTGGCGGCGAAGGGACTCCTAGCAAAATTTGGCGTATCTATGAAACGATGCGAAAAAAAAGGGTAAAACAGCAGCATTGCCGGCAGAAAGGAGCAGTTCGCATCCCCAATCATTTCAGTGACAACGATTTTCAGAAAACAGGGGGGACGGACGGGCAACCAACCCCGCAGACGTCACACCGCGAAAATGCGAGGAGAAGCGCACCCGAAGCCCCCTCAATTTCTCCCTCGAGTAAACCGTGACAGACCGACTAACTAACCTTGCGTCTCGAGCGCGAGGCGGACGTTGTACCCGTGGCGGAGCAGCCGGTCGACGACGGCGAACCCGACGAAGGACGTGCCCCCGGTGACGCAGACGGTGCGCGCCTCCGCGCCGGCGGCCTCCTCGGGCCGGGCCGCGCGCTTCGCCCCGGCGCAGGCGCTGCCCGACCTCCGGGCGCCGAAGCCCGCCGCGCCGCCGTGGAGCATCAGCGCGGCGCGCATCTCCTCCACCTCGGCCTCCAGGCTCTGCGTGCTCCGCAGCACCCCCATGTCCCCCCGCCTACGCCGCTAATGCCCTCCTGCTGTCCTTGCGCTGGCGCTCGCCGTGCCTTGGAGTGAATGCCTCCTCGGCTCCTCCCTCCTCAACACAGCGGTGGTGGTGGCCTGGTGGGGGACGGTGGGTTCGGAGGAGAAGAGCGTGGCGTACTCTGCTCTCTCGGGATTTTGTGCCTCTGTGATCGGTGGGTGGAGGGTCGCGCGTGAGGCGTGGATATATAAAGCTGGCTGGCGTTTGTGCTGGTTGCCGTTTCTGCCACACTTGGCTCGCGGCGCGCGAGTCGTGTCACGCATCATCGTCGTCGGCTCCGGCAGAACCAGCGGCGTGGGCTGCGGCCGCGCCGTCCCGCTCGGCTCGGCTTGGCTAGATCCGTGCAATGAATAACGGTTGGGCTGTTTGGCTGGTCCAGATAATCCGAAAGGTCTCAACCAAAGGGGGAAAAGGCACGCGTTACCGGTAGCGCTCACGTAATCACGTCCCATTCGTCCGAAATAAGGGGTCCTTTGGCAGGGTTTTTTAAGTCTTCTCCACCCGGCTTTTACAAAGCCTCCGCCAAACCCCTAACAAAAAAACGGCCTGCCGTGGGCCACGGAAGCCATTTTGCGATTTGTCTTCGGAGGTGAAGCCAAAAATAATGGCTTCCCCGCGCTTCTTTCCCACACGTGACATAGAAGCCACAACCACGCCCATTTCTTGCCAAACACTTTACAAAATGGGCCAACTTCACCAAAGAAGCCATTATTTTCTTGCATACAATGCGCAATGCAAATGCCGTTTTAAGCACAAATAGAAGCCGTTTTACATGTGACATAAAAGAGAAACGCTTCACTTTCATTTCACCTCACCTGGTGCCGTGTGTTCAGATGAACCATCCAAATTAAAATTTACCGAGCTTCACGTTTGGCCAGCTGCCCGGTTCGCCGGCCGTTTGATTGTCCCCGTCCCGAAAGTCTCATGTAATAATACTTAGCTATGTGTGCGAGAGTAATAGAAGTGTGATCTTCCAGAAGGAAGCCGTGCTGGAAACAAAGCGAAGGCTCACCGCCTCACCCTACCCTCCCTGATGTTTCCTAATGTTCACTTTGCTCATATTTAAGCAAGTTGAAAAGAGAGAGAGAGAGCGGAGCAAAGGAGACGACCACGCAGTGGTTAGGAAACCCTACACTGAACACGTTCGCCCAGCGCCTCGACGCGTGCTGCGGCGGCGAGCATTTGGGTGTGCGCGGCGCCATTCCTTTTGACCCGGCGGGAGCCTCGTACTAGCTGGGTGAGAGTCCAATCACCATCCCCGCGCGGCTATTGACAATAATCCACCTGCACCAGCAGCTTTGCAGAATTGCAATTTACAAGTGGCCTCCGAGAGGCTGGAACCTTTGATACCCGTGACCTGGTTTCCTATCAGCCGGTAAGCGTTCGGGTTCGGGCGTTGAGCTCAATCGCAGGCCGGCTCCGGCTCCAGCTCCGGCCGATTTCTTGCCGCGCACGGCCGCAGGTGGCGGACCAGGTGTCCCGGTATTTTTCTGGATTTTCCGTGGGAAGTGAAAGGACGACCCGACCGCTCTATCGGAAATCTCCATGGATTAAATCCTTCGTGTGCTCAGCAGCGGCCGCCGGCCAAAATCTGTGGGATTCAGGACGACCGGATTTCCCTGACGACAGTGCTTGGACGTTGCATCTTACGTACATCACCCACGCTTGAAAAGCTAGGGCATATCTGTAAGAGAGGCGTCATCATGCGGTCACAAGCATATACACGTTCATGCCTGGTGCTGCCTGGTAGGGAAAATGGCCACGATATCACGTTCAGCAAATCAGCAGTAGTAGCAGCCTCTGTCCTTTATCACGGTCACAAGCATATACAGTATCGGAGAAGAATGCGAAACGAACAGTATTGAGTTCAGAGCCTACCCGGCCCAAGGGATACGAGTACTTGCTACGTACTGTACGTCAGTAACAGTGCACCCCCAATTTTCATTTGAGATTGTAAATCTGCACGCAACACCGAAATTCTTCGTGGAAGGGGAGGGGGCAGAGACGAGTTCCCGTGGGCGCAAGCACCGGCGTGGTCGATTGTAAAACGGAAGCGTCCACTTTTGACACGATCTGACTGATGACCATGGGGTAGAAAAAAATAGAATAATGCAACGCAAAAACAGCCAAAGCAAACATGCAAACTCGGACTTTTCCCTTCTCTCTTCTCTGGGTTGTTACAGGAGCAGGGCGCCAACTTCCTGATGTCAAAGCCCCTGTTTTGTTTATGAGATGTCAGTATACAACTTCATTTAGTCATGATACTTCATTTATGCTTGATTAATTGTATTGTACAACTTTGTTTGTACTAGTTGGCTAATGTAGTAAAGATTAAACTACCAGAACTTGTGCTAAAATCTTGAAAGTAAGGACCTACTCTTTGTTACTTTTTAGCAAAGGCAACCCAGTAGCCAAAAAGCCTTTCATGGTCTAGAATTGGTGAAGTAGATATCACCGACGGGTAAGACTTGCTGAGTATTAGTATACTCAGCCTTGCTATAATGTGTTGATCCAGGTAATGCCTTCAGTGATGTGTGGCCCGGAGAGATCCCGCCCGGCTGGGAGCTGGAGTGGGTGGAGGACGACTACTGAAAGCATCATGGATGGCCTCCCGTGGTGTCTCCGCTTCCGTTAGTTTATTTCCGCTGCTTTCGAAAACTCTGAACTATTTCGTCGTGACAAAAACTATGGTTTGTAATAATTAAACCCCTCGGGGTACGAATTTGGATATTAATGTTGTTGTATCTCTGGACTCGCCTTCGAGTGACTTTAAATGCATATATTCGATCCTTGTTGCTTTTCAAGTGATTTACCGGGCGTTAACCCGGCAACTAACGACAGGATGATACTTTATTATTGCTTAATGACCAAAGTGGATCGGTCTTAGGCGATAGTACGGTATTTTCCTGGGCGGGTTGTCACACTCGCCTGAGTGGCACCTTTTATTTCCTAACATTGACCTCCAAGCGCTACCCACAATGGGATCCGACCATGCTCCACTGCTCCTCACAGGTGATGTGGCTAGACAAAATTATTCTGGGTTCCGCTTCGAGACTTTTTGGGTTAACATGCCGGGATTCTACGAAACAGTTCAAAGTGCGTGGTCGCAACCGGTTAACACTCAGGACAACATCCTGCGCATGCATGTGAAATTGCTACGCACCGCCAAAGCCCTCAAGTTGCGGCAGAGGCAATCTTTGGGAAACCTCCCTCTGCGTTTAGAGATAGCTAAGCAACTCCTTCTTGTCATGGATGCTGAGCAAGAACTGAGGATTTTAACCCAAGATGATTTGTTTTCGACGCTACCTCAAAGCAAAATCAGTAAGCCTCGCAACAATCATCCGATCTCGGGCGCGTCAACACTCTCGACTCACTTGGCTTAGAAAAGGAGACGCGTGCACCAAACTGTTCATGTTGCATGCAAGTAATCGAAGACGTAAATTATTTATCCCGGTGCTCAAAAAAATAAACGGCCTCGCGATTAGCCAACAACAAAAGGAAGAGGTCGTCTTTAACCCAGGGTTCACCTTACCGTTGGTAACCGGCCTGGTTACCGCGGTAACCAGCCTTACCGGCCTGGATCGATAGCAAAAAAGCTCGATTACCGCTCTCTAACCGAACCTAGCAAACCCTAGAAAACCGCTCTTTTCGGTTGACCGATTGGTTTTACAGGTTTACCGGACCGGTTTTGCCGGTTTCGAAAACCGCTACTGTTGCGATTTTTAAAACCCTGCTTTAACCACTTCGTCAAAATCCTAGGCCAGACACAAGTGCGCTTAGCTAGTCTTAATTGGAATAACCTGGGATACGAACAACATGACCTTAGTGAGCTCGAAGACCTGTTTGTGCCGGAGGAAATCAAGCAAACGGTCATGAGTTTACCTAGCAAAAAAGCCCTGGGCCTAGACGGTTTTGTTGGTCTGTTTTATAAAAAATGTTGGACAATCATCCAAGACGATCCGATAGCAGCCTTGAGAGCTTTCCACTCTCTGAGAACGCAACGACTACACCTAATAAATGAAGCAAATGTGGTTTTGATACCCAAAACAAACGATGCAATCAACATTACAGATTTCCGCCTGATCAGTCTGATCAACAGTTTGGCTAAAATAATCACCAAAATTTTAGCGGATCACCAGCGCCAAGCCTACAGGATCTTGTATCAAGATGTCAAAATGCGTTCATCAAAAAAAGATGTATCCATGACAACTTCATTTACGTACAGAGTGTGATCAAGGCCCTGCACAAAGCTAAGCGTCCATCATTGTTCATCAAGTTAGACATTTCTAAGGCCTTCGACTCAGTCAGTTGGGTTTTCTTCCTGGAGGTAATGCAAGCGCTAGGTTTCGGACAGCGATGGCGCGATTGGATAGCCACCCTGCTGGCCACTTCATCATCCAAAATTCTACTAAACAGTATCCCAGGAAGGCAACTAAAGCATGCAAGAGGTTTACGATAGGGGGGCCCGCTTTCTCCGATGCTTTTTATCCTGGCCATCGACCCCCTTCATCGACTGATCGAGTTGGCAGCACATACAGGTCTTCTACACCCGATCCTCCCTAGGGCGGCCTTGCTGCGGTGCTCCCTCTATGCGGACGACACGGCCATCTTCGCGAACCCAGACCGCAATGAGCTGCATCACATGTCACAAATTTTAAATATTTTTGGTAACTGCTCGGGCCTCAAAGTTAACCTCAACAATACAGAGATTTTTCCGATTAGATGCGATGAAACAACAGTCACCGAGGTTTTATTACACTTCCCCGACAAAATTAGGAAATTCTCTGGAAACTATTTGGGCCTACCCCTCCATACATGAAAATTGCGACGCATCGATGTACAGCCGCTGCTCGACAAGATTGGTGGGCGTATTCCGGGTTGGAAGGGAAAACTATTGTCCATGGCCGGCAGGGAGACATTGGTTAAATGTGTGTTGTCATCACAACCGATCTACCACCGCATGGTGTTCGCGATACAAAAATGGTTATTGAAACAGATCGACAGGATGTGAAGAAGCTTCCTTTGGAAAGGGGAGGAACCAGATAAAGTTAGTGGAGGACATTGCCTGGTAAATTGGCCAACTGTTTGTACGCCTAAAGAGCTTGGGGGCTTGGAATAATGGACCTTGAAAGATTTGCTCGAGCTTTACGTTTGCGTTGGTTGTGGTTCAAATGGAAGCAAGCTAATCGACCTTGGACTGGACTTGACATCTCGTGCGATAAGACGAATAGAGACCTCTTCGATACTTCTACAGTCATTACAGTTGGAAAGGGGGACAAGGCCAACTTCTGGAACTCAAACTGGATTAATGACAAGCCCCAAAAAATTTGGCACCGTCACTTTTTCCAAAAAAATCAAAGAGAAAAATCATAGTGATGAAAGCTACTGAAAACAACAGATGGATCAATCACATCACTCCAATTCTCATGGCTACCGAGCTAAATGAGTTCATCCTCCTTTGGGAAGAAATTACATCAGTAGCAAGAGATGATAACATAGAAGATGAGATTAAGTGGAAATGGACACCAGACGGGCAGTACAGTACGCAAAGCGCTTATCAAATACAATTTAGGGGGCGTTACAAGAAGTTAGCCTCCACACCGATTTGGAGAGCGAAAGCTGAACCTAAATGCTGAATTTTTGCATGGATCCTCCTTCAGCATAAAATCCTCACTGCTAATAACATTGCCAAACGAGGATAGCCACATGATCCGATTTGCAAATTGTGCCAAACCTCTCTGGAGACACTGACCACCTGTGCTTGGATTGCCCGTTCACTAGGGCGGTGTGGGTGCACCTCACCACCCAGCTACAGAGACAAGATTTACAACATCCTTCTGCACGTACTGTTAATGGGTGGCGGAAACGTTTACGACGACCTTTTGACAAAAAGCAAAGGCCTCAAATTGATGGCCTCATTCTTTACTTTTGGTGGAATATTTGGAAAGAATGAAATAGAAGAGTCTTTCAACAGGTCTCACTGGAGATAGCAGAAGTAGCTTCTTTGATCTTAAGCGACACCCAAGACTTCCAACATCTGGCTTCAGCACAAGTGACCGTGCGAGTGGACGTGGCTCCTTCTTAGTTTGTTTTTCTCTTCTCCTTGTGTCGCTTTTCTCTATCCTTTGCAGTTGTTGCCTCTAGTTGTCTTTAGCTGTACAGAGTTGTAAGAGTTGTTTTTGTTTGTTTATTCCTTTTTGGTTGAGGTCTTCTTGTACCTCTTTTTTCCTCTGATAAAAATTATGGCAATTCTCTTTCCGTTCCTTTAAAAAAACCTCCTGGTGTCGCATACTCAGCGGGATTTTAGTGATTGCCTCAACATCACTCAAGCCAAACCACTGAAGCAACTTCGCCTTGTCCCATCAAGCTCCACTGGGTGTTGTTTCGAAAATTCTTCCGCATGAAGCCGCAGCCGAGCGCCAACGCTTGAGTTCGAAGGGGAGGCACTTGAGTGACTCTGTTGTCGACTCTCATGAAGTAGGTGTCCTCTGCGAGCTTGGCGATGACTTCTCCCGCGCGCATACCCTAAGCCTGACGTGCTATCGTGGTGATGGACATGAGGCACTGTTCAGGGGTAGTATGCACCCGGCTTTCAACTTGGTTGAGCACCTATGTGAAGTTCCGTACGGGGAGGCTCTCACGGAGATGTCGACGCCGTTCGTTGCGCTTCCTGTTACGCTCACGTCGGGCGTTCCTGCCGTCGCTGGTTTCATCTGGGGGTGCATTGGCAGACAATTCGTCTGTTGAGATATCTTCAAGGAAACGGCCAGGCTATGTCCTGAAGATCCCGGCGTCTCGTTGGTAGTCATGAAGACTTGACAATCGGGGAGCCGAGACTGGAGTCAGTAGTCGCCACCTCTGTTGGAGTGTGCTCCTCCGCTGGAGATAATGGCATTCCCTCCTGGAAGGGAAGCGAGTCGAGGTAGGTGACGTAGCGTGAGTTCCCGTCTGTCAGGTCTCCAGGCTTGCGGTCTAGCCAGTAGACGAATCTCCCAGCGGGTGTAGATGTTATAACCAGGCCGGTAGCTGGTCCTGGCAGCGGTTGCTCAGATGTGAAGGTTTCGGACTCGGGCTCGGCTGGGTCAGATCCGAAGTCGAACTCGTAGGAGGAGTCCGAGCAGTAGCCGGAGACGGGGTTGGAGTCTGAAGTGTAGTCGGAGATGATCTCCTTGCTGGCCCGGCGCGCAATGAGAGCCTTCGCATGGGCCTTGCTGGCGTTGCAGAGGCCGTATGGGAAGTGCTCGTGGAGTGGCGAATCCGCACACGATGGCTCGATAGCCGGCTCGCATGCGATGGCCCACAGAGACGTCGAGTTCGAGTTGGAGTCAGATCCAAATTCAAAGTCAGCGTGTTGTCTGTGGAGCGAAATTTCGCCGAACTTTCCGGCGAGTTCGCCCATGACTACTTCGGGAAGCGTCACGAGCCCAGTGCTCGGGTTGGGAGTCATGGTGAGGTGGCGTTGGAAGGATCTGGCGCCGTCAGCAGTGCACACCCAGGACCTGAAGACGAAGGTGTCGCCGCGGTTGAAAGCGGCGATTGGCTTGATGAAGATTGTAGCCGTCGAGTTCGCCATGAGATTTTCGGCGAGAGCCCCTACCTGGCGCGCCAGTTGTCGGTGTTTTGGACCGGCAACCTACCAAGGGGGGTGCCTGAGGTAGATGAATGTGGACTCGTCGAGATCGGTAACTCGAAGTAAGAGACACGTGACACACAATTTAGACATGTTCGGGACGCGAGGTGCGTAATACCCTACGTCTTGTATGCTGCGTAGCTCTGGATTGATTGGATGTGTTTACAAGATGATGCGTATGTGAGAGATAGGGGTCCCTACCTCGCCTTATATAGCCCGAGAGGCAAGGTTACAAGTCGGTTTGAGGAGAGAGTACTAGTCGGGTACGGCTAGGAGTTCTCTACATAGTACAAGACATGTATAGCTTCCTATCCGAGTACTTCTCCATCGTAGTCCTTGCGCCCTACGCCATCAGGTGCCGTGTGGCACAAGCCGAGTAGTCCCAGGGGCCCACCAAGTAGTCGGTCCTAGTACCCACCGAGGCAGTGGGCCCAGGGAGGTCCATACGACAACAGTAGACATATCAATCAGCTCACTCACTCTAGTTGGGGTGGGTTCGGCTTATTACTACTCACCTGCCCTTCCTTGTTAGTTGAAAAAAGAAGCCTATACTCAAATGGTCCCACTCTATCCAGCCTCTTCAGGCCTTGTTCGGTCAAGACCTTCCCGGCCGGGAATGCGGCCCAACCCACGGGGGACACCCGGCCCGAGAAGAATTCCACCCCTAAAAAAATTCTTCGTTCGGTTAAGCCTCCCGAGAAACCCGATACCGGCCCAAATCCCAACTTTCCCCTCACCCTAGCCTTGTGGATGCCGGGAACAGAACATCGAGCTCGAGGTCAGGGAAAAAATCCCGACGGCGACGCGCGCGAGGCTCCGCGGGTGGCGACGGCGGCGGCGGAACGGGTTGTGACAACCCGCCCAGGAAAATACCGTACTATCATCTAAAACCAATCCGCTTTGGTCATTAAGCAATAGTAAAATATCATCCTATCGTTAGTTGCCGGGTTAACGCCCGGTAAATCACTTGGAGTTCATACAGAGGATCGACATATGCATTAAACTCACGCGAAGGCGAGTCAAGAGTACAACACGATTAAAACCAATTTATTACAAACCATTGTTCATGACATGGAGTAAAGGTTCAGAGTTCGAAAACAGCGGAAATAAATTAAACTAGCGCAACGGTAAACATCACAGGAGGCCATCCGTGATGTCATCACTTGTCGTCACCCTTCCGGTCAACAACACCTACAACAACAGTTTTAAAGCAAGGCTGAGTATACTAATACTCAGCAAGACTTAACCGTCGGGTGATAACTACATCACCAAACTCTAGACATGAAAAGCTTTTGGCCGGTGGAGTTTCTTTTGCTGAACAGCTATTAAGAGTAGATCCTTACTTTCAATATTTTAGCACAAGTTCTAGTTGCTTATCATTTCTAAGTGTGCCATCTAATTCAATCAAGAATTGGACAAACAATTAATTCATACAACAATATTCCCCAGTTCCATCATTACGGGATATCATGGCCAGTTGATTAAGCAGTCTCGGATAACGGTGAGAGGCCGACAATCGATTGATTTAAATCTTGCAAGGTAAACCTAAACACACAGTAGGTTGCCCCCGCAAGGACAACTTCCCATGTAGTTCCCAAAAGTCCTCGGGTTGGGAACAGAGCCTACAGTCCTGGGTACAAGGTTAGCTGGCATACCCCGCGAGACACCCAGTCTCACACATGCAGCCCCTTCCCGGTAGCTAGCCGGTTAGGTGAATATTCAAGAATAGCAGGGAAAAGTTCCTGCGCCATCTCATTAAGGTACTAGGTTTACCGGTCCCATCCCCGGTAAGTGCTTAGTACGTTCAAAAGCTTAGCCCACGAAAGCCACTGGACCGGAGCCCAAATCCCATGCTCTTACCACATGAGCAATCCATTTATAAAGATCTTATGATTCCAACATAAGAACCTATTCTCGCGAGTGACGAACATCACTCGACTTGTACCGGCCCTATAGCAAAGCAGCTATCGACCTAGCATACTAGTGATAGAGCACAGGTACCTAGGGATCATGCATCTAGGGTTTCAATTCAACTCCTGAAACGTAAATGCGCAATCATAGCAAATATAATTGCATAATTTTAAAAAGACGGGGTTAATGATCCGGGGCTTGACTTCGCTGGCAAGGTTGGCCTTGGGCCCTTCTGGACTTGGGTCCAGGTCTTGAGCTACGTCCACGTACTGCAGCTCTTCGTCAGCACCTTCGTTTCCTCCTTCCGGCACGTGCGTACATCTACCATCGGAAAGATCTACACGAAGATGCAAATGCAGGGTTTATTGGCCGATTTTTAATTTAATTAACCACAAACAATAAATGACAACTATGGGGTGCATTAGTTAGACACATACACCTAGATAAGAATACATTCAGCATACTCTTCCAAAAAGGAACAATATGCAGTTCTTTATTAAATATTCTTTTGATAGTGACTGTGTACATATATATGTAAGTAATTTAATTTAACTCCAGAAACAGTAGTGGGTGGGTACATTTAGCCTTTTAAAATGATTAACAACCACTCACAAGGTTATTAAGGATGAGTTGGTGACTTTTCCCATTTAAAGGACTGTTAAGGCCTTAATGGCCTTCAAAGCTTGTATTCATGAAATTAATTAATAAAATTCAGTGGAAGGGTGTGTTAAACACTAAACACCTATAACAAGCCACTGGACAAACATGCCTGTTTTGGATAGCTAGAAATTAATTATTTTTGAATATAACAAAAGCTAACTAGAAGGACAAGGTAAATGCACACAAAAATAAATACTCATAAAAAAGGATCCAAACTTTCTCACACATGTTATATGGTCCAAAACTAGCCTAGGGATGCAGCACATACACCTAGAACTATTATGAAACTTGACTTATGCAATTATCAAGGAAAACAAACATAATTCAAGAATAAATATTTCTGGTAATTATAAAATTGTGATTAATTCACCAGAGATGTGTTTTGGAATAACAAGACAGTATGCAAAAGTTGGTTGCAAAAATACAATTATTTTTAGCTAAAAAATCATTTATGCAGATTCTGCAGAAATGGCAAACAATTTTTATAAAACGATTTACATCATAACTTTGTGCAAATTTTGGTGCAGGAGCTAGTCATGACATAACACACAGCATATCCAAAAATTAGCTACAGAGGATTTATGGATTTTGAGATATTGCAGATCTAGGTTTTTCACATTTCTATTTTTCATGCAAAAACTATCAGGAACTAGCTCAGGCAAGAATAACAAAAGTTGTAGCATTTTTCACAACGAATCCAACAAAATTGGGTTTGCATTTTTCTGAATTTTATACGATTTTCTATGCAATTTACAAGATTCTGCAAAATAGCAACACTATTGGAGATTCACTTTTGCACCGGGGTCCCTGGAAAGTTTTAGATTCTTACGGGTATGTCCTTGCTTTGCACTCAGGACCCTGGAAAGAATAGGGACGATGCAATTGGGTCCTTGGGGGCGCGGTCGGCGGCAGTCCGGTGGAATTCCGGCGAGCTCGTCGCCGGACTTGGCCAGGGAAACCGCGGGGAGGTCCACGTGGTCACACGGATGCGATTTGGGCCGAAGGGAAGGTAGGAGCGGCACCGGCAGGTGGGGCGCGACGGCGGCGGCGTCGGCGGGGCGCGGCGCTCCGGCTCCGGCGAGCTTTCGGCCGGGGCAAGGGAGTGGGTGGCGCACACGACTCTACTGGGTCCTAGGGAAGGCGCCGGGGGCGTCGGTCGGCAGTGGGTACGAGCGGAACGATGGCTCCACTGTGGCGGCGCCCATGGCGTGGTAGCGAGCACTGCGGCCTGCGCGGGAAGGGCTGGCAGCCGCTTAAATAGCAGGGGCGGCTTCCTGTCGTCGCGTCGAAGCAAGGACCTGAGTTTAACTCAGCTGCACGGCACCCAGTCTTGGTAGGTGCGCCCGGTGGGAGGGGGGCAGGCGACGGACCGTCGGACATCGCGCGGCGCGCGGCCGGCGAGTGCGGGCGCTCCACGGGGTGTGCGGGGACTTCAAGGGAGCCTCGGTGCGCGTGGCCCGGGAAAGGAGCGGCCGTGGGCTCGAATGCCGAGGGGGCGCGGCACCGGCGCGCGGCGGCGCGCGCGCGCGCGCGCGGGAGCGCGGGCGGCGCCGGGTCAACTAACATGTGTCGGACTGGCAACGTTTGACCGAGATTTTCTCAAAAATTTTGAATAGAAGTGCACAAAGTGGTGAATAGGAAAGTTGTAGATCTCACTACCCCCTGCAACTTTCAAAAAGGCCGTATAGTGTTTTTCTCAACGGATTGTGCACAAAACGCTGCCAAACTTTGAATGTCGCCATGTTTCGGTGAACAGGAGATGCTGACAGTTGACCAAGTTTCTCACCAATTTCCACTCAAAATTTGAAATGTCAATCTACATGAAAGTTGTGTCCCTCAACAAACTTGACAACTTTCATATTGGTAGATTTTTAAGTGTTTAGGTGAATGTTGGAGAACGCGGCAAAAGTTTCGGAAGACATTCGCCGACGTCAGTGTTTAAGCGGGGTTTGACCGTGTCTTTGGCCAAGAGTTGACCACGGGTGTGTGTAAACTTGGTCAAGGGGTTCAATAGGGTTCATTGGCGAGGTTTTCAAGGTGATGACCCAGGTTGACCTAGGTTTGACCAGTATCAGCCGGTTTGACTCGGCTCATTCGGTCATTAGCATTAAAGATGCTAATTAAAAACCTGGGGCGTCACACGGGTGAGGAAGGAAGGACGACGACGATGCCGTCTACGACGACCCCTGCCCTACAGCGACCACCGACGGCCGCGACGGCAGATACCTGCAAGGCGCAGGGCAGACCGACGGCGACGGGGACATGGTCTTCTCCCTTGAAGCACTCATTCCCTTCGGTGGCCGTCTTCTCACCGGTGAGTCACCAATCATTCCCTTCACTTCACCTCTTCTCTCTCGTACGTGCTAGAGTTCTTGGTGCACATGGCCGGATCTAGAATCCAATTGTTAATATCCTGTTCTTGTTCTTGATTTATCCCGTTTGCATCGCTGCTATAGCGTCGGCGAGCCGCATCGCTGCTGCCGCTCGGCCCTTCGGATTGGGTGGAAATGGGAACCAATGTAGAAGTAGGTGTAAGCAAAGTAGTGTCAAGTTTTGGTAAAGTCGCGCTGGGATCCACTGGCACTGATGTCAAGAACAAAACCTGGCAAATGTGGAATGGGCGAATCCAGTACTTTTTCCAGTGCTGAATGCTGATGCTTTCCTCTCTCCTTTGTCAAGTTTAACAAATTCGTCACCTCATGTATACTACTACTCATTACTCACTACGGACAGTTGGAAATCTGCTACTGCTATCCTCTATTCCTGTCTAGTAGTGTTCATCGTTAGCAGGATATGCAGTTGTTGTGATTAGCTACTAGTTGCAGTGTTCATCATCAGCAGGATATGCAGTCAGTCAGTGAAGTATCCGTTCTGCATGACGAATCTATTGCCATGTGCCTGTTTGCAACAAGTAGAGTTGGATTGAATGAAATAAACCTGTTAATCTTTCTTCGTGAGCTCTAACTCTGAGTGTTTATCAATTGGGGCCATTTGATCGGTGACCTGACAGGCACTTTTGCCGTTGCTTAAAGCGCAATACTAACTACCCTTTTGAGTTGATTGAAAGAGCTTGTTTTTCCCATGGTGTCAGCATAGAAATGATCAGGATGCAAAATTTAGCTTGGAGTGTGGATGCATATATGCCATCTTTTGATCATGAATTTCAGTTCAACATAACATTTGCAATGTGTACTTTGTACTCCATGAATCTAGCTGGGTTTGCTGCGCTACTGAAGCCATGCATTTCTAGAAGATGGGGGGGGTAGATGAAAACAGTCTGCTGTTGTCTGTACGTACTGTTGCCTACTGCTTTTGTGAGCGGGATCTGAAGCTTTATGCCAATATGGAATATTCTTTGTCCCCAAACTGGAATTGTAACCGCTGAGTGGGCATGTTGGATGCAATTATGCAAATGCAGGAATTTTGTATAAAGTACTATTCATCAAAATGTTTGCTAGTAATTTCTGGTCGTAGTTCATGGTATCACTTGCTTGTAATCATAATTTGCTCGAGTGCCAAAGTTTTGTGTATTTGGCTGTTAACTATATGACTTGCTGTTCTGCAAATGTTTTGACCTTGCCTGCTTGTTAACTCTGAATGAATTTTGTTGGCTTCCAATTGTTTTTCTTGCATCTCAATTCAATGATGAAATCGTCATGGCAGAGAACATTTGTCTCTCACTTGTAGGTTGTAGCTCATCCTACCGTTTTTGATGGTGTCTGAACCCAGAAAGGAGTAGATCAGGAGCAGCAGGGAGGACCCAAAAGTTGCATTCATCTGGTTGAAAAGCGAGATGGCTTAGGAGGTATGCTCCCTTCCCCTCTCATCTCCTACCTGTCCCTGTACTATTCTGCATCTATGTTTTGTTGAATAAGCTTTCAGATCCCTCTGTACAGATAAGCTACTGTTTGTTCTAAAATACATTTTATTGATCTGCACTGAGCATGTCTGTTGATCCGAGCATGTTTAGTGATTGTTATAAGGTTCATTATACCTTTAGGTTCAATATAGCTTCAGGTGTAAAAGAAGCCGCATGTTTGTTGATCTGAGCATGTTTAGTGATTGTTATAAGTGCTACCAATATGTTCTACATAATTTTATAGCTAAACATTCTGCTTATTCTTCTTCTAGATGTTTAGTGAATTTTGTTATAAGACCTGTCAATATGTTCTGCACAACTTCTTGTCTTATGATGTCATCTACATTCTATAATGCATCAGGCTATTTCCTGGGATAAGGAGGTGGTGTTGGTGGCCTGTTGCTGGTGAAGAAGAGGGAGCACAAATTGTCATTGCAGAAGCATGGGTTGCTTTTAAATAAGATATTTAATTTTGTGTAAACTGAAATCAGAGTTGTTTCATCATATTCTCATATACGTGTCTGTTGGAATTACGAATGGCTTGGTATATATTGCATAATTAAACATAAAGTCACTGTTGTTTTTATATAATAAGCTTTCCTGGATGTTGTACTGTCTCCTAATGCTCATACGGTGGGGGTGCTTTGTGTGGTAGTACTACACTGGCCACATGCATTGTTGAGATGATAAATCCCAGCCACAACCGAAAACATGGTTTCAAGAAGGGGATTAGTTTCAGAAGGTATCCCCCACGGGGTTTGGGTGACGGGAGGGGGATCCACTTAATCCTCCTTGTATTAAAACCTCCTGGGGGTTGAACCCTTGCCTACCGAACAAGGCCTGAGTGGGCTTGAGCCCGTTTCACATCGTAAGCCTGAGCTTGGGCCTCTTTGGGAGGGCTTCTCCCGCGGCTTCAACACCAGCTTCACCTGGAGCCCTCCCAAACGGGCATTCGTTGGACGGCTCCGGCTCTGGAGCCCCGAAAAACACGCTCTCTGGAGCTGTTTCGCCGCGGCGGAGCCAGAAAAGAGTGGCTCCGCCCGGCTCCGTCTGGCTCCACGCCAGTTTTGCCAGCCCTGCCCTCAGGTGTGGCGGTCCAAGACGCAACGCACGGGCAGAAGACAGGGAGGCGGCGGCCGAGGCGCCCGGCAAGACGCGACGAGTGGACGCGCGCGGGGCGCAGGCGGGCGGAGGCGCCGGCGGGAGCTCGGGCGAGGGCGGGGGCGGGCCCAAGGCGCCGACGGGGTAGAGGCGGGCGGAGGCGCCGGCGGGAGCTCGGGCGAGGGGCGGGGCGGGCCCGAGGCGCGAGCGCGGGCGGGGCGGTGGGCGCGGCGGCGGGGAGCTCGGGCGAGGGGCGGGGGCGAGGGTGCGGCGGGGCACAAGCGGGTGGAGGCGGCGGCGGGGGTGCGGCGGGGTGGAGGCGCGCCGCTCGTGCGAAGCTCGGGCGAGGGGCGATGCGACGCCGACGGAATGGATAAGGTGAGCCGATAAGAAAGAAGGAGATGAGGAGAACAAATCAGAGAGGAAAAAGATAAATAAAGAAAAGAGAAAAAGGGAAAAAGAAAAAGGGCATTTCAGACATTTTACGACCTCAATCCACTATGTGAAGCCGTTTTGCCAAACGTTTTCCAAAACGGCTTCGGCTCCATCAAAAAAGCCGCTCCACCGGAGGAGCCAGAGCCGAAGCCGTTTTTGGAGAAGCCGGAGCCCTGCCAAACAGGCCCCTTGTCAGCCCAAATATGAGCCCCCACACGGGCCTAGGCTGAATGTGGCCCAGCTGCACGGGCCGCATGCCGACGACATGCACCACAGCTCTCCATTTGTCCGTCCCTTGTCCTGATGTCCTCTGTGTGGCTTGACCACGTACGGTACAGCACACATCCTCCTATGTAGCTGCGCTGCTAACATCCGAGCAGCAACAACAACAATGCAGCAGTGGTGTGAACGGGAGGAGTTAATCAGCCATGGAGACTGGAGAGGCACACGATCGAGCCAGCATTGATAGCACGATCGAATCGGCGACACGGCAGAAGAGCCTGCACTCTAAGATTGGCTAGCTTCAACTCAAATGTAAATGGCGTACGCTACGCATCGTGCCGTGTTTGTCAACCTGAGATGATGGTGCTGCTGCGTCAGCGAAGCTGCTCGCACTGCATCGCCGGCCGGTGCCGCCTGGTGGTGTAGCTAGACGGCGTGGGAACGCTCGCGCGCGCGCACCGCCACATCCACATACAAAGCCAAGGCAGGCAGGCGATCTCGCTGTTGGCGTGGGAACGCATCTATGGCAGCGGATCGAGGACGAGATCACCGGATCTTGGGTGGTAGCCGGCCTGGCAGTTGCAGAGTACTGGCAGGTATAATTCGCGCGGGGGAAGATCGACGATGGCGACCCCACGAGGTCCAGTCGCAGTCCCCCTCCGATCCCCTGCAGCAGTCCCCTCCTGATATATACTCGGACGACAGAGAAGCGGGCGCGTCTCCATCCGCTGTAGAGTACAGGACACGCAGTAGCGCACTTTCTTGCTGACAAATCATGGGACTGCGACGACGGACGGAGGCGGGACGACGAGGCGCCGGCGGTCTTCGGTCCCAACAGAAAGGGGCGGGGGCGGGGGCCGGGGCCGGGGCCGGTCGAGGCGAGACTTGGAGTCCAAGGGAATGATCATGCATGCGCTCGCGAGTCTCGCTCTCTCTCGCGCGCGCGCGGGGTGGGGGGCAGCGGGCAGCTAAGCACGCGAATCATGCGAGTCGTTGTTGATTAGCACTTCCATCGATCTCCGCGACAGTATGCTAGTCTTGTCACACGCCACCGTAGAGGAGGGCGCGCGTAGACTTGCAGTCGCCGACCGCATGCAGAGACCGGCCGCGCGCCGGCCGGTGTGGACACGGCGGTGCGGTCTCCTCCGATATTATTATTACTGGACCGCGCGCGCGGGATTCGCAAAGTGAAGTTCTGGAAAATGACCGCGTGCTCTGCTATACTCCGTATGCATATAGAAATTTGATACAGGTGAATAGGGGGGTAGAACATGCAGTGAGTCAGTGACCGGATGAGAAATGAGGTGAAATCGGAGAGGCTCACGGATAACACTGGCCGGGCTTTTTCACCTGCATCACCAAAAAGGACAAAACGAAGACTTGCTAGTGTACTAGTAGCCTAGCACTCGTCCCAGTGACCTTCTGGAAGGCCTGCCCCACCGTGCCACCCCACGGCCCCACCATTCAAACGTCCCCACCCGCGCGCGCCTCCTTTATAAACGCCGGCCTCTTCTTATCCCCCGCCGTCTCCCCTCGGTCCTCATTCCCCTCCCCCGATTTTTCTCCCCGCCCCACACAAAAAGCGTCGTCGGGAAAAGCTCCCCCTCGCAGCCGCAGCCATGGAGCTGGAGGTGAGAATCACCCAGATGAAAGAGCTGGAAGAAGGACCCGTCGCCGCGCCGCCTGCAGACACGCCCTCGCCACCGCCGGTGCCCCGCAACGGCGACGTTCCCGTCCCGCTTTCCTCCGGCGAGGAGTCGTCGTCCGACGAGGAGGAGTTCGAGTTCGAGTTCCCGTTCGTCAGCAGGGAGTCCCCCGCGGGCACCGCCGCCCCGGCCGACGAGCTGTTCGCGGACGGCCGGATCAGGCCGTTCTACCCGGTGTTCGGGCGCGCCGTCGGCGCATGCGTCCGTGGATCAGCTGGCGGCGGCCACGTCGGCACGGCGCGGCCCGTTACGGTTCCAGCCGTGCCGCAGCGGGTGAGGGGCCAGCTAGGGCGGCTCTTCCTAGAGGAGACCCGCGCGCGGAACTCGTCGACCAGCTCCACGGCGTCGTCGTCGTCGTCCGCGGCGACAGACGACGACAGGGACGGCGGCCTGGACGGCGCGGTGCCCGAGAGCTACTGCGTGTGGAGGCCGGGCATGGGCACCGGCTCGTCGGCGTCGGCGTCGCACTCCCCGCGGCCGCCCAGGAAGAGCGGCTCCACGGGGTCAATGGCGCGGTGGCGCCGCATCAGCGACCTCGTCGTCGGCCGCAGCAACAGCAACGGCAAGGAGAAGTTCCTCTTCTTCGCCACAACGTCGCCCCACGAGGCGCCCAACAAGGACAAGCCCAAGCCCAAGCCTAAGCCTGCCCCGGCGCCGGCGGGCGGCAGGAAGCCCACCACGGAGGTCGACACGGTGACCGCCGCCCACCGGATAGCGTACCTCACGAAGGGTGGCGGGACCGCCGCCGTCGTCCCAGGCGGCACGCCCCGGCGCACGTTCCTGCCCTACCGGGAGGAGCTCGTGGGCTTCTTCGCCAACGTGAACGGCGTCAGCCGGAGCCACCAGCACCCGTTCTGACTTCCCATAAGCGGACGAATTACTCAGATAGGAGTGAGCATACGCTGATCTGATTCGAAAATTTGAAAAAAAAAGAATATTAAATATTGAGAGCTTGGGGCAACGAACCATCTCAAGTCAAAATTATACTATGCGTGATTAGCAGCGGGTAGGTTATCGTTCAAGATGGCGTTGATTTTCACCTGGGAGCGGAGATGTGTCCGCGTCGGGCGGGTGTGAACAGTAGAAGCAGCCGCCAAGCCGGGCCCGGCAGAGATGAAGGCCACGCCTTTCTTTTCTCGACCAAGTGTGAACGCCTAGCGGCGGTGGCGTGAGGAGCACCTCAATTAATCGGGGCATTAATCTCCGATCAACTGATGATGGAACAGTTTGGTTTGTGCTTTTCAGCTGATCGAACAGTTGCTCTCGTGCCATCAACTGCTTTATTTTTTGTTCGGCACCTGAGCCGCCTCTCAGCCACGCGACTCCCCGACGTCCGACGACGACGACCTCGACGGACGACGGCTCGACCCGGCCGGGGGGGTCGGCACGGAACACAAGGATCACACTCGATCGGCGACGGACGCGCCCCTCCCGCTTTACGGAAAGACCCGACCCGCCACTTTGCGAAAAAAAAACCAGCGCAAGCGCGCGCGACGTGTGCGATGGCGGTGAGGCGAGATGCCAGGGCGGCACGGGGGGGCGACCGCCGGCAGGTGCCGTGCGTGCGCCGCCACGGCGACGGCGACGCCAGGTGCATGCACACGCACGAACGCATCAGCCGCGCGCCCGCGCCGGCGTCACCGCACCTGCAGACCGGTCCAGAGCTCGTGATCACGAGCACGCGGCGCTGCTTGGCTATTGCCTATTGCTACCCGACGACAGTGCGCGCGCGGCCGGGTTCGTGCGTTCGCAAATGTCCGGGCCGGGGGACCATGCCGCGATCGCGCTGCGACGGAAGGGATGCCTCCTGGCGGAGGGACGGGCACCATCCGCCGACGCCGGCGGCACACACACACACACTAATAACACGCGCCAGCTGGGCACAGCACGATGGGATTCGGAGGAGGGAGCTGTGGCGGCGGCGCCATGATTCGCTCTTCATTTTCGAGCCCGGGCGGTCTGGAGCTTTCTTTCATTCGGTGGTGCCCCGTTGTGTAACTTTCGCGCCAATCTTGTCTGCTATCATGGCGCTCATGATCCCTAGCTATCTCGGCACCTTCTTTTGAAGTAGTAGTGTTCAGGATAAAGAAAAAGGATGGCAAAATTAACCGATAGGCGATAGACTCATCAACTCCCGATCATGAGTGTCACTCACTTGCACAGGTGCAGTGCATTGTGCATCCATGGTACGACCGCCTGTGAATAATCCGTGACTTCCTCTGGCTTCACGTTTCAAGTTGACAAGTCTGAAAAAATGAAGTTGCTTTCAGGTCATCGTCTCCAACGGGCCAACACGATACCAGCTGGCCTGGAAAACAATTTCCTTCTGGAACATTCAAATCGACGACCGGAACGGACTCAGGCCTTCAGCCACTTCCGCTTAGATTCTTCCCAGCAAGCTCCGTGCGGCTGTTCTTTTCAGAAATGAAGTTGCATAACAGTCCGTGTTGCACATTCCCTGTTTATAGCGCTTGGCCGAGCAGCGTCCACAGACCACAGTTGCCACCGGGATCCGGCGCCGGCGAGAGAGCCACCGTCGCCGTCGGCGCTGGACGGCACCGTTTGCTGATCGGCAGCCACACGCTTTTGCTCGATCGATCTGTGGTTTATTTGGCCCGTCAGATCAGAGAGCTCGCGTCGTCAGGTACCGCAGCTATTCTCATCAATTCCCATCCTTGTTGCGATTTAATGGAGGAAGATTAGCAAGCATGCGTTACTTGTGATACAGGTGGCAGCAGGGTGTTCAGATCGTCAAGTCATGTGCCAGTTTAATAAGGCTACTGCTGCCTAATACCTAACGTTAGGCTACCGTTTTGACGCGCCGGGACATGGTCTTGGCTTGGCGAGCGTGTTCGATTCAAGCGCCGGTCCTCCTCTTCACTCCTCTCATTCTGGACCGGAAATTCCATGGTTTCGTTAGCTTGTGTCAATGCAATCGCAGCCATTTTCGCAGTTCAGCCGTCCGTTGTTATCCACACCCGGCATCTGAAAATCATTGCTGCCACCGACAAGATGACGCATGGCGCCCTGTTCGCTTGGCTTATCAGCCACTAGTCAACAGTACTTTTCTCTCAAAACAAAGCATTCCACAAGAACTGTGGCCAAAGACTACTTTTCTCTCAAAACAAACCAAAGACTACCATCAGCAAGTACCAGCCAAACGAACAGGCTACCTGCCAGCCACGGCCGCTGAATGAAGCCTCTCTGTGCTGTGTGACGCGAGAGTGATGCGAGTCAAACGCGAACCATGTCCATGAAGTCCGAAAATCTGGATGAGCAATTAGTCAAGTCAACGCCAAACCTGGAAAGCCTCCAAACAGATTAGTGCAAACCTGTCGTGAATCCGGCAACCAGAGATCCTGGACCTGGATGGGCGAGGGGGGAAAAGGGTCGTCGCGTTTTGGAACGGTTAGGCCGGCCCTGCCGCAGCTTTGGCCTCGATGGTCTCTCGTGGCATGGCGTCAGGTTGAGGTTAGGTTTGGTTATTGCTCGAGGTAGTTGGCGTTGGAAACTCGAGAAAAGGTGACGGGGACTCGGGCAGTAGGCTACATGGAGTACTTTACTACGCATCTCTCCAGATTTCAGGGGATCAGCACCCTTCACATCACCACCGCTCTCCCCACACGCCTGCCGAACGACACAAACCGAGCACATTCGGATGCCATCAAAGCTTGATGAAATTTTACACACGTGTGGCGAGACTCTCAATCACACCCTGCTGCGAGGGGTTCACACTTGAGATATGGAGAGCGTGTACTGGTATTGGTACTGGCACTGGCAGAGCAAACATTGCGTTGGAGTTGCGCGTCCTGCTACCAAGCAGGCAGGCGCATATGAAAGATGCTGGATTGTTGGGTTCAGGCAATCAGGCTTGGCCGACCATCAAAACGTTTCGAATGGCAATATGTAGCAGATCAACCATTCTCAGACGATAATTTTTGCCTTTTTTTTCATGTATTAATACGCTAATTTGCATTCCAACAACTGTCACATACAGACTGCATCGACAAACTGTTCCATCAGAAAGAAAGTAGGATGAGTTTTGTAGTTGCTCGTTTGATTCTGTGTTCCAGCAAACTACAGGTCATCCAGTGAAAATTACATTTGATTTGTAAACCCATATCAAATAGCCCATAAGAACTGTATAAAACTCGGAATTCAGAACAGAGTGTGGTACTGAGATCTGATGCATCTTTGGCCATCTGTAGGCCGAGACTCTTTCTTTCTTCCTTTCTTCTTTTTTTGCTTCCTGTAGGCTGAAACATTTTCCCCCTGGCACATGTCATTATACCACCGTGAGATTTTGTATCATCTTTAGTTGCTACTTCAACGAGGCAGCATCATCTGTGGGAGATTCAGAACCCGCAGCTACTTCTGCTTGCAGCAGTGAGACCCCTTGGTTGGAGCTGTCAGCTGACTCCATAGCCTTGTTGCTATCATGTTGAACCTCTGACTTCAAGTCACCGGAGACACTTGATGGTGATATCAAATCCCACGTCAAACTTTCTTGATCTTGCTTTTCCCATGGCTGTTTTACCAGGAAACTAAATGTGAGCCAACCTCTCTCAAACAAGTCTAACTGATATCATGAGATAAATCTAAATTATGCTACATGCATGCTACTTTCCCAGCAACAATGGATCATGACCATGCAAGAAGCAAATCTATATATTGAGAAACATTTGCTTAGGCGGTCGGTTTTCGAGAGCAAACCTTGGGTTTCGGTGCCATACGGGGTTTTGAGATTGGTTGATCAGGGTTCGGAGGGTCATCATTAATATCCTACATCACAACAGAAAAAAAATGGTCCTAAAATAATGAAACTACACAATAGTTTTCTTGTAGGAGCATTAATTGAAGACAACAAGAAATTCAGACATGCCTGGATATCATCTGGCCGCTCACCCCTTTGTATCATTTCCATGATCTGCCAAGTCAAATACAGTGCTGAATGTAAAAGCCATAGTATGCTCCATATAAACATATATATAAAAAAATCCTGCATTTAAAACATGACAGCTTGATCGGAAGTTCTGGCTGCGCAGCACTACAGCAGCCGCTGATGCAGCCAGTGTTAATATCGATGTAGCAGCTGCAGCAAAGCTGCGTTTTTTTTTCTTCAGTTCGTTTGTGCTGCATGGGTTGCAAACATACACAGCCGAGCGGCTTGCTTACTGGCTGCTGCAGCAGCCAGACAGAAATAGCACAGCCACATATACCAAAATTCAAGACTAAATTTTGTTGTTTAATATGCTAATACTTGCCTAACAAGGGCAGTGCATAATAAGATGAAGTGGATATCATGATTCTCACAATGCAATGGCTAACCAAAACAAGCATGTCTAAATATCAGCACATATCGATTGAACTTCCCACTATCACATGTCCTAAAGCATGCTGCATGCCTGCATTACTAGGAGGAAGAAGCCCACACTGATCAATGTTCAAAGAGCCTTGAGATTGCAACAGGAACTGGCTGTTTTTTCCTTCTTCCAGATCTAGCTATAAAACTGAGCACAAGATTGTCCATTTGTATATTATTTTGATATCTAAGTCCAGTTTTAGATGGGTTAATCTCTGAGTACCAACATCATGCTAACAGGATTGCTTAAGCCATGGATTCTGTAGCACCTAAAAGGTTTGGAACTATTCTACGTTCTGAAGTTCAATTTAATAATTGAAGCTATTAGCTATCCACGAAATGAACACTTCACAGACATCTTCAGATATCATGTATGCAGTCTGTAACGCCGTAAAGATTAAAATGGCAGTAATTTTATTCCAATGTTAGATAGGTAGCTGACCTCCATATATGATTTTGGATGACGAGGCACCACAGGGGCCACAGGTTCTGTATCAGATTCAACCCTCTCTATAAAAGAAAGTCGGAATGTTAGAAATAAGGAATCAAGGAAGATAGTCATGACTTAACCTAGATGATCTGCATTGGCAAACCTGAACCATCCATACACTTTGTGCCAACTTCAGTTTCCTGCTGCAGTGAAGAAAAGACAGTAGTTTAAATTTTCAGCACAAATACCAGTCATACGTGGCCAAAACTATTGTGTACTTGTGCTGACCTGAGTAATCCTACATGAAGGTTTAGATACCCCTGACAAAATGCAGGCAAGAGATTAACACAATGAAGTTAGATGTGTCATCATCATGCCATTTAGGTCTGAATGGGAAAGTTCATTCTGAATCAGTACTGTTTACAGAGTAAAGCACGCACAAACAATGAAATATAACGATAGAAACTACAAATACATCAACCTAAAATTAAACTTGAAGATCATAAAAATATCATTCATAAATGGAGTCTCTTTGCATACCTTGAGATATGCACATATTTGCGCTCAACGAATTAGAAGATGGGCTCTTTAGTTTCCACAAAAAAATAGTTTTTAAAGAAAGAAGTCAGAATAATCAGGGAGGGAAAAGTCAAGTAGAAAGTGAGAAAGATTCATACTTGTAAACGTCGAAATGCTTCATCAATTTCATCCACAGTGAGTCCCTTATTTTCAAGGAAAGATCGCCTCTGCCCATCCGAAGAGGTTATAACTTTTGGATGTTGCAGAAAACTAACAGCACTCTGAACCAGATCCTCCCTCATCAGTTCGGTGGATTTAAGAGCTGCCTTTCCTTTCCTTATGTCCCGCTCCACTGTGTCTTCCAAAGTAGTACCATGACTACCTTCAGAGCTTCCTTGGCCTGTATGCAGTTCATCAAGCAGTTTAACACTTAGAGAAAGAAAAGGCAGTTTGACTTCTGTACAAACCATAAAGAAACAGGCATCATATCTACAAGTAGGAAAATAGCATAGTGGGAACTGGGCAAGTCTATGCTCAATTGCTGAGACTCTAGTGGCGTATTACTAATTTAGTATAGGCTACTAGTAAATCACTAATTGTTTCATTTAAGTTTTAAAGGTATCCAAAGAGTATATTTCACTTCAAAGGGTTTCACTATGACAATACAGAAGTTGATGTCAAATTCACAAAGGCACGATGGTGATTCACACAACCAGCACTCAAGCCCATCTAGTTTAGTTGATTTGGAAACCTGCGGGCCTCATCATCAGTAGCCTAACTGAAGCGAACGATGTGGGGAATCTAATGTTTTGTAAGGGTACACCGTACACATGCCATCAAATTTTGCAGAGAACCCATCTCTTGGATGTGCAGTAGGCTATCAGCAAGCAGTGTAAATGGATGAAGGTGGAGTAAATCTTCAAACAGGCAATCGAACCCTAACGATTCCATCGCTAGCAATTAGCGAACACAAGCTAAAGAGAACAGAATATCGAACCTGACTCCTGCCCCTTGGCTTCTTCGGTCACATTTCCATCCGCAACCGCAGACAAATCTGCCATAGATGCCGCCGGCGACCTTACCTCACCAGCCCAGTTCCCCGGCAGCAAGCGGGCAGGTGGGGATAAGATCGGACAGCGCAGCTGCTGACGGGAGGAAGACGAACCCACTGACATGTGGGCTTCATCTTGTTTTGCCCGATGGGCCGGCCGATATTGGATGGGCTGTACACTGGAAGGCCTTTGCATCTCTCAATGAGGCCCACCCGAAAATAGGTCGCAATAATCGCTATAAAAAATTTAACTATAGTTTGTCAGCTGTTGACAACATTTTTTAAAAGATTAGCCGCTCTCGACTCTCGTTAACCTTTGAACCCTCCCCCAAGAAGAAGGCGCCAACGTTAAACCCTCCCAGCCACTGCGAACAATCCCCGTCGCCTCGTCGCGTCGGAACTTCAGAACACAAGCCCGCACGCCCCAGGGAATAGGCCGCCGCTCCACAGCTGCGTCGGCGAGCCGCGAGGTCGGGACGGGGAAAGCTACAGCACAGCCGAGGAAGGAGCGGCCACCGCCGAAGGAGAGTATGGTGCTGGTGCCGCCGCTCTTCGACTACCCTCCAATCGTCGCGCGCACCAGGTCGATCGCGCGACAGGCGACACCCTCCTTTCTTTCTTCCCCCCCCCCCCTCCTCTCCACACGCCACAACATAAAGCGCATTCGTAGCGGGGGATTGGGTTCCAGATTTTCTTCCCCGCCCTGATTAGCAGCTTTAAACCATCGTGATTAATCGAACCTGCTAAGCAATTGCGCTTGATCGCTCACTTGTATTGTGAAACCCATCCGTGGATTGATGAAGTTAGCCATAGTTATGTAGTATCTATTATCCTTAACACCGGTTGGTTGTACAGCTGCACTTCTCTGTTCTGGTAGATATCGTCCCAAAAGTAACCTGTGAAGTGATCCTTTAACCTGATGTACCACTACGGGAGAATGGAAATTCCCCGAGTGCCTCGGGCTTCCCCGAGTGCCAAATATCGGGCACTCGGGGAAGAAACTCTTCCCCGAGTGTTGCACTCGGGGAAGAAATGCACTCGGGGAAGAGGGTCTTCCCCGAGTGCCTGAAAGTCCATGGCACTCGGGGAAGGGAGGCACTCGGGGAAGACCCCCTTCCCCGAGTGCATTTTTTCAGCACTCGGGGAAGCCAACCTCTTCCCCGAGTGCCTCATCCTAGCACTCGGGGAAGCAAGCCTCTTCCCCGAGTGCCTCATCCTAGCACTCGGGGAAGGGTCTCTTCCCCGAGTGCTTTAGGGTGAGCACTCGGGGAAGAATTTTTTTGTTTTTTGTTTTTTTTGCCTCATTTTTTTTGTGAAGCCATCCCACATTATTTTAAACTCCTTGCTCAAATTTGGGGTTATTTTGAATTTTTTTGGTATATTTCATTAGTTTTTTCATTTTGTTGAATTTTTTTAGCATACTTCAAATTTGAGCTGAGGTGCATGAAGTAATGAAATTTCTTAATTCAAAAAATGATATTCATTATATTTGGTGTATGTTGAGGCCATATCTAGGAAGCCACATGAAATTTTGAACATCTTTTTTCCGTAACATGACGAACAACTAGCAGGAAAAGTGTTTGTAAATTATATAAAATCCAAACGAAGTCCAAAAATCATGAAACTTGTCTAGGTGTCATGTTATGGCATGTAGAGCCTGTATGCAAGAATTGAGAAGATTTCGAGCAAGTTGGGACGTCGGATGCCTCAAACCCAGACATCTTCACACATGATATGACTTGATCATGTGTGGAGATGTCTGGGTTTGAGGCATCTGACGTCCCAACTTGCTCGAAATCTTCTCAATTCTTGCATACACCCTCTACACGCCATAACATGACACCCATACAAGTTTCATGATTTTCGGACTTCGTTTGGATTTTATATAATTTACAAACACTTTTCCTGCTAGTTGTTCGTCATGTTATGGAAAAAAGATGTTTGAAATTTCATGTGGCTTCCTAGATATGGCCTCAAAATACACTAAATATAATGAATATCATTTTTTGAATTAAGAAATTTCATTACTTCATGCACTGCAGCTCAAATTTGAAGTATGCTAAAAAATCCAACAAAATGAAAAAAACTAATGAAATATACCAAAAAAATTCAAAATGACCCCAAATTTGAGCAAGGAGTTTAAAATAATATGGGATGGCTTCACAAAAAAAATGAGGCAAAAAAACAAAAAAAAAAACAAAAAATTCTTCCCCGAGTGCCTCACCATAGCACTCGGGGAAGAGACCCTTCCCCGAGTGCCGTGCACATAGGCACTCGGGGAAGACCAACCGGCCCAAACAAATCATTGGAGGCCCGGCCGCCCAACTAAAAACCCTAACCCTATAAACCCCCCACCCCCAACCCGCCCCACCCCGCATGCCCCCGCCCCCACGCGCGCGCCCCCGCGGATCCGCCGCCACCGCGCGGCGGCCTCGACTCCCCTCCCCCCCGGCGCGGCGGCGGGGAGCGGCCGCGGCCCCGCCTCCCTCCGGGCGCGGCGGCGGCGGCGGCGGCGGGCGGAGCGGCGGCGGGAGCGGCCGCGGGCGCGGCGGCCGGAGCGGCGGCGGGCGGAGCGGCGTGGGGGCGCGGCGTGGGGGCGCGGCGGCGCGGCGGCGGCGGCCCCGCCTCCCTCCGGCGCGGCCGCGGGGAGCGGCCGCGCGCGCGGCGGCGGGAGCGGCGGCGGGCGCGGCGGGCGGAGCGGCGGCGGGCGCGGCGGGCGGAGCGGCGGCGGGCGCGGCGGCGGGGGAGCGGCGGCGGGCCGGAACGAGGAGGGGGCCACAGTGCCCTTTCCTTTTTTTTAAAAAAAAAAAATCTACAATTCTTCCCCGAGTGCTGCTTTGCCTCTCGGTGAAGCCTTCCCCGAGTGTGCAGTTTTTGGCACTCGGGGAAGGCGGCTTCCCCGTGAGCGTCTTCCCCGGACCCTCTTCCCCGAGAGTTGCA
This sequence comes from Cenchrus americanus, assembly GCA_947561735.1. Classification (NCBI taxonomy): domain Eukaryota; kingdom Viridiplantae; phylum Streptophyta; class Magnoliopsida; order Poales; family Poaceae; genus Cenchrus; species Cenchrus americanus. Next base: position 249,485,114 of record OX387239.1, on the reverse strand, counting down.
CTCGGGGAAGCCTTCCCCGAGTGCAACTGGCCCTTCCCCGAGTGCAACCGGCACTCGGGGAAGACCCTGTCTTCTGTAGTGTACGGAGGTGGTGTTTGTTGTCAACACGCAGGATGTCGGTGCCAGCATATGAAGTGATGTTTGGAAAGCTCTCGCTGCAGAACCTATTCGAGGACTACTTCGATCAAGCTGCTGGGAACATGACGTCAAGGATCATGCTGAAGGCACTGGAAGACCCTCGTGCTGATTTGATCGTTACAGTATCCTTGCCATCTTTTGTGTTTCTGTTACTTCAGTATTTCTCAATTGCACGGTTCCTGTCAATGGTTGATCATAGGATTGGTGCATGTTTCTTATCATTGCTGTACTAACATCTCTTGTCCCTTTTCATGTATTTCTTTCAAGTAATCATCATTTTATTATTTACTTGTCATTAGCATGCATGGTTAGAACATCTAGTGACCTACTAGCAATCTGACACCATCTTTATACAAAACTGGCATCTGGTAGGAAAGGACACGGGAATACAGAAAATGACATTTTCTCTCTGTTTCCTGAGCTGATAAATTATAAAATATCTTTGGCCAACCTTAATTTCTTCAGATGTCCGCGGCAGCTGATAAAAAATGTGGAAACATGAAGGGGATGATTTATTCCACTAGCAAAAGTGTGCATTCCATATTTCCTGAAGTTCTTTGTATGTATAAAACTTTTGTTATACTGTAACATAAAAACATTGATATTTTTCAGAGAATTAGATGACCCCCATACCTTTGCGGATCTTCTTGTGTCAACTTCAAACCCGTATGCATTTTCTTGCTAGAACTATACTATTTATCACTTATCAGCATATACGTTCTCTATTATGGAGATCATATAGACAGTACTGTTTTGGCCAATCTCCTGTTTATGCAGTATGTGGCAGCTGCGGTCATCTGCGTACTATCCTGAGTATGGTATTGGTGCATTTGGAATATGGTCACTAATGGGAAACAGGTAGACAGCATATCTTGTTTCTGTTGGTGATATGCCCAAGAGTCCATCATCACAATACGGTTTAAAGGCCCAAGAGGATATTGATCCAACAAGTATTAGGGTTACTAATGGGCCTATGAGATAGAAGCTCATTAGTACGCCCTATATATACGTAGCAGGGGCAAAGGGGGGGCGTCCCGACCAGTCAGTCGCACCTCCCCTTTGCCGTCGCCCTCCTCTTGCCGCCGCCCTAGCCGAACGTGCGGTGCTAGCACTGTTGGGGGGATTCGGAATCGAGCCTTCGCACACCCAAAAAACAGAGAGCGGCCGTGCGAAGGATGCCGGCAGCAAAACCCCAGAAGTAGCGGATCCCATTTCCATCCTCCAGGCGTCGCGTTTTGGCAGGCACCCTTCATTGACACCGAAGCCATCAACACGAATCCAACTTAGCACCGGGCGTCAACGTCTCGCCTGGCGATTCATGCCATGACGAAACCCCTAGGGCGAATATTATCCACCCAGGGAGCCTCGGCCTGGGATTCGAACAGGGGGTTTCGTCGTTCCTAACACTTAATGAGTTCAAACTTGAGTGCGGTTTTTGTTTCAGGTGATGAAGAGCGCTAGGCGAAAGGGGGGATCTCCAAGAGGCTCGGGGGTTTTTCTTCCCGACAGGCGCACGTGATGAAAGCTGGAAAGGCGCCGCGATTTGCGGCATGACATCATGAAGCGCCGATTACGTGGAGACCTAATTGGGGATTACCCGAAGATAGCCTAGCACATTCTGTTTTGATTCGTTTTACACGAGGGTGTTCTCGGAATGTAAAAAGTCCACCCGCCTCCCTATAAAAGGAGACGGACCGGCACCTGTAAAGGGGATCGACTTTTGAGAAATCAACTGTTGAGTAAAGAACTTTAGGTTGTCCTTCATTCTGTGCTTTTGGTTTTGGTTCTTGAGCTTTGGTTTCCTCTCATTGTTTGTGCGAGGCAGCTTCGGCTGTCCCCACAACAAGCACACCGACGTCCGACATTCCATCCCCGTATGTGTGGACTCCGTAGAGGCGCTACTACTACTGTTGTGCTGATCGGCTGTTGGGATAAAGGACGAGGAGCTCGGTTCGTGGGACGTGATCGACTACTTCCTCTACACCGACGCGCGACTCCTTCCACTGCGCTACGCGTCTAGTGGTAACGATCTATGATCTCCTACTCGCAAGTATCTTGGGTGTACGCGGTAGATTAGCTAGCGTAGCCTACCCGTTTTCCTACAGTGGTACCAATGCCATCTTGCGTAGTTTTTGGTCTGGATCTTTAACATATAGGTGATATGTTGTTGTAGTAGATTGGATCTATTAATTTTTGCACGGTTTGATTATATCAATTGGTCATAAGGGGTTAAAACTGGAGCGAGTTGATTGCGGCATGTGACCAAAAAGATTAGTTCGTGTTCCTTCTCTATTGTGCATACGACATGTCCCTACCGGCTGGAATCACCATAAGGGGCTAACTGTGTGCATATTCAGTAGATTGAATCAACAGATCGAGGTCATGTGTAGATGTGATCTTCTCAGGTGCAAAGGTTGCACGATCAAGTGAAAATCGAGGCATTATGAATGGCTCAGATTTGGAGTGATGCGATCACTTCGATGAGATTTTCAAAGGGATTCCATTGATGTGATCTGTGTAATTCTGTGAGGTTTCCAGGACACGTCGTTGCTTCCTTCTATAGCGGCTTACTAAGCGCGCCTTTGTTAGAACACGTCGTACGCCTAACTTGTTTTTGCAGGGTGTGATGTGAATGGTATGGCCTCAATATCATGTATTGATGTATGTGATAATTTGTGCGACCTGCGTGTCGCAAGTTAACACAACCGGGATGAGGTTGCACCATTATTGTATAACGACCTGTGTGTCGACTTGTGATGTTTGAATCCTCATGTAATCTTTTCACTAGCTATTAGATGTAGTAGCTTCGTATCTATCCATGGAGGCTTCAAGCATGATGGCGATGATGATCACCACAAGACAGGAGGGATGGCAATGGAGGTCACATTGGAGCCATGGCTATGGAGCCAATTGTGATGCATAAGGCCATACTATTCACAAATAATATGATTATATGCCTGTGGTGTTTATTTTCCTGTCATACTATTCTTTCATGCTTTACATATGGTGGATGTTTTGGTCATGATAGAATAGCTCCCCTCAGAAAAGTTGAGATTTTGATGCCTTTTACCAATAGCTACAACTATAAAATTTGATCGTTGTGTGGTAGGTTTACCAAAGTAGAGTACCCTCAGCTATCATTTCTGTATAGGGTGGATGTCGGACATTCACAAGTATAGTATTGGTTAACTCAGCAAAGCTATCAAAACGGTTTTGAGCTTTAAGGCATAGTGTTGGGGCCGGGGCATTGGATGCCACCCGACAAACAAGAGTCATATAGAGATATGATTAGCAAAAATTGTTGCTTACCTGTGTCACTAATTTTCTAGTCGTGATGCTAAAGCTCACTAGGATTTTAGTGACTATGGATCTTGAACTACTATATTTTATTAGAGGGAAGATTATTTTTCATATAGTAGGTTGTCTTTTGTTAAATCAGTTAATGAAAGTCTTTACATAAACTTACTGCTCAAATCTTGCTTTACTTTAATGTTGTAGATCATGTCTGCTAGTAACATGTCACACCCGATTTTCCGTAGAAAACCGAATGCATCTCATATGTGTGCCAGGATCACAATTTCACACATATGATAGACTCATGAGTGTAATATCACAAGACATTGCTCAAAACGTACAGAAAAGGTTTATTAACTTTTATTACACTCATGAGGGTAGACACGGAGGTCTTTACACGAACATCGATAACTATGAAGACGCGACTCCATCTTCATCTTCCACAGGCTTCTGACTGGTTGATCGCATCCTCAGAACTCCTCGTAGTCGGTGAAGTACTCCATTCCGGGATTCTTCTCTCGAACAGCGTAAGCAAGGATGAGTACACTTATGGTTGGTACTCGGCAAGGCCACGGGAATAACCGAAAAGCAATATTAATCCATCTTTAAGTTCAATTAATCATGTGAGGGTCCAGGCCGCTCTTGACCGTGAGCACGGGCGATCGATCGGTTTACACTCGCGAGGTTGCACACTTTCACCACAGTTCGCGTAAAAGTTCCAAAGAACTTTGAACCCAACCACGCATGTGCTGATCAGGCACAATACCACACTTCCGAGGTGTAATTGCATAGGCACGCTACGAAGCCTTTACAAAGATATGCAAAAGCATCAACAACCCACGACGATTCTGACTCGGGGCGGACCATAACCCTCCCTAGTGGTCGGCACCTTAGCAAAGGTCGCTACCCCAAAAGAACCGGGCTATACCCCCGCAACCCGGAGCCCCCTGTGTTCCTTTCGGATAAGGTCGTCAATACAATCACACACCTAATTAATTGGCTAAGCCAGAGCCATGTGGACTGTGGTTGCACTGTTTTCCTGGGTGGTTCTCCATGTTCCGATTAATTTATAGTATTCTTGATTAAAGCATAGGTAGAAGGATGGTTAGGGTCACTTGCCTTTCTCCAATGATAAGCTACTTTCCTTATCTGCAAAGCTCTGCACTTGTTCTTCCTCGAACGGCGCGTTGGCTACGATCATGCAAGAAAACATACAATAAATAAAACAATACATCAAACATTACCAAAAGACTAAAACAAGCTTTTAGAAATGACGGGCTCGGAGAGACGATCGCGTGGACACCAAGAACGCGTAAAACGGAGCTAGGATGAAAAAGTTATGGCTGAAACAAGATTCAGGGACTAAATTGTGAATATCTGAAAGTTTATGGAGTTTTCTGCAAGATTTCAGGGACCTAGACATAATCATGTGTGAAACTAGGAGGTCTAATATGTAAAAGGTCAAGGGTGGGGCGCTGAACATGAAGAGTTCGGGGTTCAAAACATAAAAATAAGGACCTGCTTGAAAGGCTTTATATAGGTGGAAGGGTATATGTGAAATTTCCAGAAATGGGGGGGGGGCTTATTTGCAAAGTTGCCAGGGCGGCCGGCGGAGAGGCTGCGGTGGCGCCACGTGGCGAGCTGCGATTGGACGTGCTGACGCGAGCATGACGCAGAGCTGACGCAAGCGATGGACCGGCGCCTGTGGACCTGGTCCACCGGTCCACCGTGGACCAATCTAAGGGTTATGAGGCCCTTTTAATCTGGGCCGTCCGCGCCGATCGGACGGCCCCGGTCGCGTGTAGGCGACTGGCGGTGGCGGACGGCCGGCCCGCGGTGCGGCCGGCGGCGCGCGCGGCGAGGCTCGCCGGTGATGGCCGGAATAAGGCTGCGGTGCGCCATTTTCGACGACGAGGGCATGGAGAGGAAGAGGAGAAGGAGAGGAAACTCACCGGTGGCTTGAAGAGGAGGGAGGGAGGCCGTAGGAGGAGATCGGGGCGGCGGCTCCGGCGGCGGGCGGTGAGCTCCGGTCTCGGCGGCGGCGGCGCTACGCGCGCGCGGGGAAGAGGGCGGGAGGAGGTGCGGGTTGGTGGTGAGGCTCGGGGGGCTTTTATAGGGTGGAGGAGGAAGGGGAGGCGGCGCGGTAAGGCGGTGGCGGAGCTCGGCCGGCCGGCCATTAATGCCGGTGGCTCGGTGGAGGCGGTTACGGGAGGGGAAAGGAAGGGTGAGGCGGCGGTGGGTGAGTGGGGTGGTGTTTAATTGCTCGATGAAGGAGCGGAGGGGGCGCGGGGCGGTCGGATGCGGCGGCGGGAGGCCAGCAGCATCGGGGAAGAAGAGGGGGAGGCTTGCCGGAGGAAGAAGATGGGCCTGACAGGTGGGCCCCACCTGTCAGCCGGCGGAAGAGAGAGAAGGCGGGGGCGCTGGCGGAGCGGGCCGTGTGGGCCGGAAGTGGGGAGCTGGGCCGCGGCAGAAAGAAAAGGGGAGGGAGAGCAAAGTGGGTCGCGGGCCGGTTGGGGAGGGAAAGGGAGGAATGTGAGGTTTGTTTTTCTTTTTTTTTTCAAATCCTTTTTAAAACCAACTTTTAAACCTTTTCAAATTCAAATTTTTACACAACTTTTTAGCAAACTTTTCACAAACCTTTTTACAATTATTTTGAAGGACTTTTCACAAATTCTTTTAAAGACTTTTAAAACCACACAACAACAAAACTCATACATTTCAACATGATGCACAAACACTTGTTTGATTCTAATTATTAAATGATGTTTAATTTAATTAAAGGCAAATTTATTAAATCCTTAGAAAATAAAACTAAACCATGTTGCTAACAATATTTTATTGTGATGGAATTTTCGGGTGTTACAAATCCTACCCCCTTAAAGAGAATCTCGTCCCGAGATTCAGAGGGATCGGAAAACAAGAGGAGAAGATACAAGATGATCTTGAAAGATGATGGGTTACTACCACAGAGCTTATTCACTTCTCCTTCTTCTTCGGGCTTGTAGCGGCAAACTCAATCCTATCTCCTTGCGGTGTAGTTAAGAGCACCGACTTCTTGGCACACAAAATGATTCCATCATGCTTGCTTAACCAATCCATACCAAGGATCACATCTATCCCACTTGATGTTAGTATCACTAAGTCTGCTTCAAAATCTATCTCTCCGATCTTAAGATTGACCTGTGGGCATACATAGGTGGATTTCATTTCACCGTTTGGAGAACTAATTAGCAAATGTGTCTTCATGGAACTCCTGGGTACATCATGCTTTGTCACGAATCGTTCAGTAATAAATGAATGCGATGCCCCGGAATCAAATAAAACTGTTGCAGGTATAGAGTTGATAAGGAACGTACCAAGCACAACATCTTTGTCTCCTTGAGTTTCTTCAGCTGTCACATGGTTCACCCTACCATGCATATAGTTCTGTTGGCCTCTGTTATCTCTCTGAGGTGTCTGCATATTGCGCTGAGGGCAAATACTAGCATAGTGTCCTAATTCTCCGCAGTTAAAGCAACCACTGGGGTGAACTGGAGTAGTGTTCCTTACTGGTGCACCTGAGCGGTTCTGATGAGGATTTGGAGCCTGAGGTGTCATTGGGTTGGATTCTTCGGGTTCCTCAAACGAACGATACTGCTGACTCTGTCCATGATTTCTGCCTTGTCCTCTAGAATGAAACTGAGAGCCTTGTGATGAGTCGTAATGAGGGCGAGTGTTACTGCTAGACTGACCCTGAGATTGAAACTTGCGCTTCTGTTCACGAAGTTCCTTGCGTTTATTCTCCAAGCCTATAGCCTTATTGAGCAACATCTGAAAGTTAAGAAATGTGTGGCTCTGCAATTGATAGTTAAGTGGCCCTATCAATCCATCGAGAAAGCGTTCTTGTGTCTTTGCATCCGTGTTGACTTCATCTGGTGCATAGCGGGACAAATGAGTAAACTGATTGAAACGACCCGGTTTTCCGCGAACGGAATCCCGAATCTTAGCACCTCAGTGGTAGTCCCAGGAGGGCTACCACGTGCAATCCCTGTCTCAGCGATGCCAAAAATCCATATAGAAAGATAAAAACAGTAAAGTAGAGTACATCATTTATTTTATTACAATAATCAGAGTACATCTCTTCGGCACATGCCGGGTACAAGTCCATCGGGACTGAATCAAACATAAATAAAACGTCTAGCAGCGGCTCCATGAAAGCGCGGGAAACTCCATATCCGCAGGCAGCTCAAGTGTAGGAAGATCTCTAGTCCACCCAACTGTCGTTGTCGAAGTCGTAGTCCGGCTCTGCGTCAGAGTCACCAGGGTCTACCCGATAAGCGGGTAGGTCATGCAGCTTCCCAACAAAGAGGCAAAAGCGGTGTATATTCTACTATGCATGAGACATCCCTATTCTGGCTGTAGAAAGCTTAAGCAAAGCAGCATTGCAACGTACAAGGTAAGCAGAAAATAGCTAGGAGGTCCACGCCTCGGGGAAGCTTCCGCTTCCGAGGTCCACACCTCAGGGGTCCACACCCCACTCAAGGAATACCGCACCAAAACTCCGGATCTCAACCACGATCCAGAACCCAACTCTCATCTGCGATGTGGGGCCCACCGGCTCCTATCCCCACATCTCAACGGCCGAAGCCGGCTCACACACTCTGGGGGAGAGAAGAAGCACAAGAGAAGAGTAACTAGTCGTGTGAGAGATCGACGGATCGTCCATAACCAAAGGGACACGTACTATAGCTATAGGTTTAACTCTCTGCAGAGGTTGTACAACCGTACCCACCCGAATAGGCCCGGAACCGCCGTCACCGCCGTCCGACCCTACCATACGGCCGAAGCCCAAGTAAGTGGATAGTACCCTCCCCGCGTCTCCGAGCCCGGCCCGGCCCTCCTTGGCGCAGCTCATACTACCCGCGAGAGGTCCCTCGAAGCCGTGGAAGCCTTCCCCGGCCTCGCCGGGCAAAGTCTACTAAGGAGGGCAAGACCACTCCCGACACGATCACACCGATCCTCCTACGGAGGGGGTGCTATCCACTACAAGTCTCACCCCGCACCCCCCGCCCAATACAAGGCGGGCGGTCTGTACGAAAGTAGTCATCCGAAGCAAGGTCAACTGACGATCGGTCCTTAAGGGGCCGAGAGCGAGCACTCAACATCTCCATCCCACACGACACGACCCTCGGGTAAGAGGCCAGATCGCATCTTCCCTCGGCAGCCGTTCACAAGTAACCAAGCGGCTCGCTCCCGCCAAAACACAGCAAGGAGATACGCACCCAGAACGCACACTAGAATCACACCGAGATACCCACATCTCAGTCCAAGCCCAGAGTACCATCCATAATCAAGCAACAAAAGTATGGATAGTTGAGGTAAGGGACTAGCTAGGGGTCTGTAGCTAGTCCCGCAGGTAGTAAAACAAGGAAACAGGATATAACAAAGCATCAAGGCATGGCTACTAAACGGGTTATGCAATTCAACGGAACAATGCATTAAAGTAAAGCACTAGCAGCTATTATCAACATGGGATCTATATGGTTGGGAGTGACATGACACCTTCGTTGCCGTTGAAACGCCGTCGTCCGGGAGCGATTGGTACTCGGGGTCCTCCACGTCCTCCTGGTCGAAGCTCGGGTCTGCAGCACGAGTTTCGACGCGAAAATAAGGATACGGTGCACATCTAGGCAAGAACTCCAAATAAAAATCAATTTAGAAGAACCAAAAGAACCCAAACTACCTACAATCAGCAAGGTTTCGCAAATACGGATTTATAGAAATTAGTTTTGTATTTTTCTGAGCTCCCCGGAATTTGTTATGAATTTTTAAAGGTTAAAAACATTTTCTGGAATTTTTAAACAGAAGAGAAAAGGGTTTTTCAGAAAATAAGCTGCTGACGTCAGCATGACGTCAGCGTTCCAGGGTTCGTGGGCCGATGATGGGCTGAAAGGTTTACTGGGCCGAAAACGGCCCACTGGGCTCGGCCCAACTGGCCCCGGATGGGCAAGGTTCCCTAAGCCTCCCCGATCTCACCGGTTGGAGACACCCTCGCCGCGGTGGGCTTTCACAGCGGCCCGATAGGCCGGACGGCTCTTTAGGCCCGGTTAGCACTTGAGGCCCGCCGGCCTTCTACTCTACCGCGGCCAGAGGAAACAGGGATCCGCTCCCTCCTTCGGCGGCCGCAGCGCCTGGCGGCGACATCGCTAGCGCACGCACCGCGGCGCGCGCGGCGGGGTGCGGGCCCCGGACACGGCGGCCGGGGTGCGCTTCTCGCCCTCCTACTCTCCCTCCGGACACTCACGCACGCACGCACGCACGGCTCGAAGGCCGGCTCACATTACACCCGCCACGGCGCGCGGCGCGGCGTCGAGGCCCGCGCGCGTGCATCTCCACGGTGCGGTCGAAGCCTTGGCGCGCCGGGGTGCGGCCGGCAAGGATTCAAGCGCACGATCACCCGCAAAAACTCGTCCTCGGCTCGAAGGCCGGCTCAACACAAGACGGAACGCGGCGTGGAACGCCCCGTACGCGGAGCTCCGCCGGTGGCGAGGCCAAGGCCATGGCGCGCATGGGTGCGGCCGGCCGGCTCCCCGCGCTCACCAAAGACTCGCATCGAAAACTCACGGCACGAAGGCCGGTTCATGGCAAGGTAACACACACCACCGCGGCGGCTCGCCCGAGACGCGACGCGGCGGAAAGGACGCTCCCCGCACAACAAGGTGGCGGCGCGACGCGCGTTCGGCGTAGAGCTCGACGGCGCGGCGCGGGGTGATCCCCGGCCCCTTCCCCGCAAACCTCGCCGGACCCAACCTTGGCGAGAACACCGGGTCGTCGCGGCTTGGGGTAGCCACGGCCCCGTGCTCCCGCCGGCACGGCGCGACGTGGCGTCGCCCATGGGGAGACGGCGGCGCGACGCGCTCGCCCACCGGCGGCTCGAAGGCACGCCCACACACGAGACAAGGAAAGGAGACGGCGAAAGGGAAAAGGAGAAAGCCACGGCGCTCACGGCGGGTCGGCGGTGTAGTCGAAGCCGGGTCGTGGGCGTCGATGGCGTGGCGTAGCGGCGCTCCCGGCGGTGCTCGGTCCTCTCGCTCCGGTCCGGCTCCACCTCGGTCACGTACGGCGCCCCCCTCGTCCCGGCTCCTCGCGTACTCGTCACTCCGCGGCGGCGACGCGCCGGCGGCGCGCGGCTCACCAGCCTTCCCCGCTCCGCCTTCCCTTCTTCTACCTCCCCCCCTTCTGCTTCCCCTTCGGCGGCGGCTCTGGAAGGGGGCAAAACCCCAATGTGGGTTGGTGGCGGTGGTCCACTGCCTCTTGCCTTCCTCCCACTTTTGAACCCACGGCGCCGCAAGGACGAGGTGAAATTCCGGGGCTGCCCCCCCGGCTTGGACCGCCCGGCGCCCGTGGCGGCGCCGCCCGCTCTCTCTCACGCGCCCGTGGACACCGGGGTAAGGCGCGGGGGTAGAAGGGGCTTTTCCTCCCCCCGCGCCCCGGCTCGGTCCGCGCGCGGCGCCCGGTCCCTCGGCGTGCGTGCCGGCCGGGCGGCTCGGCCGCGCCCCCGCGCCGCGCGAGCGGGTGCGACGGGACCGGCGGCGCCGGTCTGGTTGGGTGCGCTGGTTGGGTAGGTGAGGGGAAAGGAGGGCTGACACGCGGGGGCCACTTGCCAGAGACAAAAGGTGAGGGTGAAGGGGGCCGCGCGGTTTACTGGGCCGAAAGAGGTTACGGACTGGGCCGGCTGCCAAGCGAAGGAGGGTGAAAGCGGCCCAGCTCACATATTAGACATTTAGCAAAATAAAGGGAAAAGCTTTTGAACTAGGGTTTGAATTAGAGTTTGAATTTGTTTCCCATTCAAATTCAAACCTCACATATTTGAACTCCAAAAGAACCAGAGAAAAGCCAACTCACATATTTTACCATATTTTAAATATATGTTTTATAAATGGGATAATTTGGTAGAGAATTTAGAGAAGGGCTAGCAATTTTGGTTCAAAAATTGATAGCACTCAAATTCAAGCAAAAAGTTTTAAATTTTCGCAAAATTCACACACCTAAATTCCTGGGTTGTTACATTCTCCCCCACCACCGAGAATCTCGTCCTCGAGATTTAGTCCTCGACCTCCTCCGTGAACAAGTGAGGGTACTCTTTCCTGAGATCAGCTTCCTTCTCCCATGTTGCCTCTCGGTCTGTATGGTTGCTCCACAACACTCTACAGAAAGGAATGGTAGTTCTCCTTGTTTCCTTGACAGCTCTGTCCAAGATTTTCTCAGGATATTCTGTATACTCAAGGTTGTCTTGCAAGTCAAGCAACTCCATGGGCACTTGCTTTGCCTCCACTGCCTTCTCGCTCTTCTTCAGCTGTGACACGTGAAACACTGGGTGAACTCCTGCCATTGTCTCGGGTAGTGCAAGCTGGTAAGCTAAACTCCCAATCCTTCGGGTGATAGGGTACGGTCCCACGTACCTCGGTGCAAGCTTCCCCTTCACCAAGAACCTCTTAGTTCCTCGAAGCGGTGAGACTTTCAAGTACACTCGGTCGCCAACTGCAAAAGTCAAGTCTCTCCTTCTTTTGTCGGCATAGCTCTTTTGATGGCTCTGAGCGATCTTCAGGTTCTCACGAACTTTCTCAACTTTCTTCTCTGCTTCCTCAATGATTGCTGGCCCAAACAGTGCCCGCTCTCCCACCTCTGACCAAGCTAGCGGGGTCCTGCACTTCCGCCCGTAGAGGGCCTCAAAGGGAGCCATCCGGAGACTTGCTTGAAAGCTGTTGTTGTACGAGAACTCTGCAAACAGCAAACTGCTCTCCCAATCAGTACCATAGGTGAGTGCACAAGCTCGTAGCATGTCCTCCAAGACCTGGTTGACCCTCTCTGTCTGACCGTCGGTCTGTGGGTGAAAAGCTGTGCTGTAGTTGAGAGTGGTGCCCATAAGCTTGTGGAAGCTTTGCCAAAACCTGGAGACAAACTGTGGTCCTCGATCAGATACAATACTTCTGGGTGCCCCGTGCAGCCTGAGTATGTGCTCTACGTACAGTTCTGCCAACTTCTCGGCTGCATACCGGGTCTTCACCGGCACAAAGTGAGCCACTTTGGTCAGTCGATCCACTATGACCCACACTGAGTCGTTTCCTTTTGGTGTTCGAGGAAGTCCCACCACAAAGTACATGGAAATGTTCTCCCACTTCCAGACTGGAATAGCCAACGGCTTCAACAAACCAGCAGGTTTCTGATGTTCAATCTTCACTCTGCTACAGGTGTCGCAACAGGCCACGTAGTGTGCTATATCCTTCTTCATGTCCTTCCACCCGCACCGATCTTCGGATCTCTCGTACATCTTGGTGCTGCTCGGGTGAATCGAGTACCTCGAGTCGTGAGCTTCTCTCATGATCCGCTCCCGAGTGCCTTGTCTTGCGGTACACGGATCCGTTCTTTCAACCACACGGTGCCTCGTTCATCTACCCGTAGTCCTCTCGCTTTGCCCCGCTTCATTAGTTCTCGCAAAGCTTTGATTTCTGCACACTCCTTCTGGGCTGTACGGATTCGTTCCTCCAGGTCATAGGTCACTTGCATCACGTTGACTTGGCCTTGGTCTACAATTTCGATTCTCAGCTTCTCTAGCTCTTCATGCAGGGCAGGTTGCTCTTCCTTTACCATGAGGTTGTTGCAATAGGTTTTCCGGCTCAGTGCATCTGCCACGACGTTAGCTTTGCCCTCGGTGGTAGTTGATCTCGACGTCGTAGTCCTTGATCGGCTCTAACCATCGCCTCTCGCCTCATGTTCAACTCTGTCTGTGTAAAGAAGTACTTCAGGCTCTTGTGGTCGGAAAACAGTTCACACTTGTTCCCTATCAGGTAGTGTCTCCAGATCTTGAGCGCATGCACAACAGCGGCTAACTCCAAGTCGTGTGTCGGGTAGTTTTCCTCGGGTTTCTTCAGCTGCCTGGAAGCATAAGCCACAACTTTCCCTTCCTGCATCAGCACACATCCGAGTCCTTGCCTTGAAGCGTCACAGTAGACCACAAAGTCTTTCTTGATATCTGGCAAGGTGAGCACTGGGGCAGTGGTGAGTCTCTTCTTCAGCTCCTGGAAGCTCTTCTCACACGCTTCTGACCACTCGAACTTTGTATTGTTCTTGAGTAACTCTGTCATTGGCTTTGCGATCTTGGAAAAGTTCTCAATGAACCTCCGGTAGTAACCTGCCAACCCAAGGAAGCTTCTGACATCTGTCACATTTAACGGCTGCTCCCACTTGGTCACTGACTCAACCTTGGACGGATCCACGGCTATCCCCTCTGCTGACAACACGTGTCCCAAGAACGCGACCTTCTCCATCCAGAATTCGCACTTGCTGAACTTGGCGTACAGTTTCTGCTGCCTCAGCCTCTCTAGCACGACTCTCAGGTGCTCCTCGTGCTCCTCCGTGGTCTCAGAGTAGATCAAGATATCGTCGATAAACACCACTACAAACTCCGTCCAACTCTTCCATGAAGACCTTGTTCATCAAGTTCATGAAGTAAGCGGGGCGTTGGTCGGCCGAAAGAAACCACCACGAACTCGTACAAGCCGTAACGTGTGGTGAAGGCTGTCTTGGGAATATCCTGCTCTCGGATCTTCATCTGGTGGTAACCTGACCTCAAGTCGATCTTGGAGAAGAACCTTGCCTTTTTGAGCCTATCCAGCAGGTCCTCGATTCTGGGTAGCGGGTATTTGTTCTTGATTGTCATCGAGTTGAGCGTGCGGTAGTCGATGCACATCCTCTTTGTGCCGTCTTTCTTCTCCACGAAGAGCACTGGTGATCCCCACGGTGAGGCACTCGGCCGTACAAACCCTTGCTCGAGCAGCTTCTTGAGCTGTTTCTTCAACTCGTCCAGCTCGTCAGACGACATCCGGTACGGACTCTTTGCAACGGGCCCCGCTCCCGGCATCAGCTCAATCACGAACTCCACGTCCCGGTGCGGGGGGTAATTCCGTAAGCTCCTCCGGGAACACGTCCGGAAACTCACGGACCACTGGGATTTCTTCAATCTCTTTCCCACTCATGTTGCACATCATTGTAGCAGCCTTCGGACTCTGTGGTTCGATCCGCACTATAGTCCCACTGGGGTGCTCTAGCTGTATCACTCTGGGGTTGCAAGAGACTATCCCGTTGTGCTTTGCCAACCAATCCATCCCTAAGATCACGTCTATCCCGGTAGACTCCAAAACTGTCAAGTCTGCTGTGAACTGTTGCCCCTCAAACACCATCCTCACTCCCCTGCACTCTAACGTACTCCTCTTCTCTCCTAGCGGAGAGCTAGTCAAGATAGGCCTTGGTCGAGGCTTAGTTGGTAAAGACCTTTCTTTAGCAAACTTGGTAGAAATATACGAAAACTGAGCTCCAGTATCGAACAAAACGGCTTGCCAAAACCGAGTCAACAAGGAACTCACCAAGCGTGACGTCGGGTGCGGCGGTCGCATCCTCGACGGTGAGGTGGTTCGGACGGCCTCGTGTAGCGGCGGCGGCCGAGCGGTCCTCTCCGCGTGTACGGGGTGGCTGTCCTCCCGGTGCCGGTGGCTTGGCCGGGGTCCGGAACCGAGAGCCGCGGTTCCGACTCCCCGGTGGCGCCCGCCGTGGACACTCAAACGACTTGTGCCCAACCCGACGGCGCGTTGAAGCAAGTCACCTTGGATCTGTCTGCTGACTGCGGTGGTGGCCTCGGTTTCCAGCTGTTCTGACCTCCACTCCCGCCTGGGTTGGCTCTGCTCTGCGGCTGAGATTGAGAAGAAGCTGGAGCTGATTGAGCTTACAGAGGAGGAGTGTGTGACCGTGGACGCGCACCAGCTGGTTGGCACAGCCAGTGCGTGGTGGGACAGCTACTGTGACTCGCACCGGGACCCGTTGCACATCGGGTGGGACGAGTTTGTGGAGGCCTTCAGGAGTCACCACATCCCAGACGCAGTGATGGACAGGGAAGGCCGACGAGTTCGGCACCTCAAGATGGGAAACATGTCGGTGCGGAGTACGCCAACGGCTACCGGAGCCGATGAGGTACGTGCCGACGACACCGACACGGAGAAGAAGAAAGTCTACTTTGGTTCGTAAAGGGGCCGCACAAGGGGATGGCACACCACTTGTCCGCACACGACTGCCCGACACTTCGCTCCATTATCGACAAGGCACTGATCGTGGAGAGGTCAAGGCTTGAGTACATGGAGGTTCGTGGAAGCAAGTCCAAGCGCACAGACCAGGCAGGACGCTCAGGACCACCACAGAGGACCCGGTTTTCCGCGAACGGAATCCCGAATCTTAGCACCTCGGTGGTAGTCCCAGGAGGGCTACCACGTGCAATCCCTGTCTCAGCGATGCCAAAAATCCATACAGAAAGATAAAAACAATAAAGTAGAGTACAACATTTATTTTATTACATTAATCAGAGTACATCTCTTCGGCACATGCCGGGTACAAGTCCATCGGGACTGAATCAAACATAAATAAAACGTCTAGCAGCGGCTCCATGAAAGCGTGGAAACTCCATATCCGCAGTGCGGCTCAAGTGTAGGAAGAGCTCTAGTCCACCCAACCGTCGTTGTCGAAGTCGTAGTCCGGCTCGCGTCGAGTCACCGTGGTCTACCCGATAAGCGGGTAGGTCATGTCAGCTTCCCAACAAAGAGGCAAAAGCGGTGTATGTTCTACTATGCATGAGACATCCCTATTCTGGCTGTAGAAAGCTTAAGCAAAGCAGCATTGCAACGTACAAGGTAAGCAGAAATAGCTAGGAGGTCCACGCCTCGGGGAAGCTTCCGCTTCCGAGGTCCACACCTCAGGGGTCCACACCCCACTCAAGGAATACCGCACCAAAACTCCGGATCTCAACCACGATCCAGAACCCAACTCTCATCTGCGATGTGGGGCCCACCGGCTCCTATCCCCACATCTCAACGGCCGAAGCCGGGCTCACACACTCGGGGGAGAGAAGAAGCACAAGAGAAGAGTAACTAGTCAGGTGAGAGATCGACGGACTGTCCATAACCAGTGGACACAGACTATAGCTATAGGTTTAACTCTCTGCAGAGGTTGTACAACTGTACCCGCCCGAATAGGCCCGGAACCGGCCGTCACCGGTGTCCGACCCTACCATACGGCTGAAGCCCAAGTAAGTGGATAGTACCCTCCTCGCGTCTCCGAGCTCCGGCCCGGCCTCCGCGGCGGAGCTCATACTACCCGCGAGAGGTCCCTCGAAGCCGTGGAACCCTTCCCCCGGCCTCGCCGGGGCAAAGTCTACTAAGGAGGGCAAGACCACTCCCGACACGATCACACCGATCCTCCTACAGGAGGGGTGCTATCCACTACAAGTCTCACCCCGCACCCCCGCCCAATACAAGGCGGGCGGTCTGTACGAAAGTAGTCATCCGAAGCAAGGTCAACTGACGATCGGTCCTTAAGGGGCCGAGAGCGAGCACTCAACATCTCCATCCCACACGACACGACCCTCGGGTAAGAGGCCAGATCGCATCTTCCCTCGGCAGCCGTTCACAAGTAACCAAGCGGCTCGCTCCCGCCAAAACACAGCAAGGAGATACGCACCCAGAACGCACGCTAGAATCACACCGAGATACCCACATCTCAGTCCAAGCCCAGAGTGCCATCCATAATCAAGCAACAAAAGTATGGATAGTTGAGGTAAGGGACTAGCTAGGGGTCTGTAGCTAGTCCCGCAGGTAGTAAAACAAGGAAACAGGATATAACAAAGCATCAAGGCATGGCTACTAAATGGGTTATGCAATTCAACGGAACAATGCATTAAAGTAAAGCACTAGCAGCTATTATCAACATGGGATCTATATGGTTGGGAGTGACATGACACCTTCGTTGCCGTTGAAACAGTCGCTGTCTGGAGCAGTGTACTCGGGGTCCTCCACGTCCTCCTGGTCGAAGCTCGGGTCTGCAGCACGAGTTTCGACGCAAAAATAAGGATACGGTGCACATCTAGGCAAGAACTCCAAACAAAAATCAATTTAGAAGAACCAAAAGAACCCAAACTACCTATAATCAGCAAGGTTTCGCAAATACGGATTTATAGAAATTAGTTTTGTATTTTTCTGAGCTCCCCGGAATTTGTTATGAATTTTTAAAGGTTAAAAACATTTTCTGGAATTTTTAAACAGAAGAGAAAAGGGTTTTTCAGAAAATAAGCTGCTGACCTCAACATGACGTCAGCGTTCCAGGGTTCGTGGGCCGATGATGGGCTGAAAGGTTTACTGGGCCGAAAACGGCCCACTGGGCTTGGCCCAACTAGCCCAGATGGGCAAGGTTCCCTAAGCCTCCCTGATCTCACTGGTTGGAGACACCCTCAGCGCGGTGGGCTTTCACAGCGGCCCGATAGGCCGGACGGCTCTTTAGGCCCGGTTAGCACTTGAGGCCCAGCGGCCTTCTACTCTACCGCGGCCAGAGGAAACAGGGATCCGCTCCCTCCTTCGGTGGCCGCCGCGCCTGGCGGCGACATCGCCGGCGCACGCACCGGCGGCGGCGCGACGGTGCGGCCCCGGACACGGCGCCGGGGTGCGCTTCTCGCCCTCCCACTCTCCTCTGCGGACACTCACGCACGCACGCATGCATGGCTCGAAGGCCGGCTCACGGTACACCCGCCACGGCGCGCGGCGCGGCGTCGAGGGCCGGCGCGCGTGCATCTCCACGGTGCGGTCGAAGCCTTGGCGCGCTGGGGTGCGGCCGGCAAGGATTCAAGCGCACGATCACCTGCAAAAACTCGTCCTCGGCTCGAAGGCCGGCTCAACACAGCACGGAACGCGGCGTGGAACGCCTGTACGCGGAGCTCCGCTGGTGGCGAGGCCAAGGCCATGGCGCGCATGGGTGCGGCCGGCCGGCTCCCGCGCTCACCAGAACCTGCATCAGAAAACTCACGGCACGAAGGCCGGTTCATGGCAAGGTAACACACGCCACCGCGGCGGCTCGCCCAGAGACGCGACGTGGCGGAAAGGACGCTCCTGCACAACGGGCTGGTGGCGCGACGCGTGTTCGGCGTAGAGCTCGACGGCGTGGCGCGGGGTGATCCCGAGCCCTTCCTGCAAACCTGCCCGGACCCAACCTTGGCGAGAACACTGGGTCGTCGCGGCTTGGGGTAGCCACGGCCCCAGGCTCCCGTCGTCACGGCGCGACGCGGCGTCGCCCATGGGGAGACGGCGGCGCGACGCGCCCAGCCACTGGCGGCTCGAAGGCACGCCCACACACAGAGACAAGGAAAGGAGACGGCGAAAGGGAAAAGGAGAAGGCCACGGCGCTCACGGCGGGTCGGCGGTGTAGTCGAAGCCGAGTCGCGTGCGTCGATGGCGTGGCGTAACAGGCGCTCCCGGTGGTGCTCGATCCTCTGCTCCGGTCCGGCTCCTCCTCGGTCACGTACGGCGCCCCCCCTCGTCCGGCTCCTCGCGTACTCGTCACTCCGCGGCGGCGACGCGCCGGCGGCGGCGCGGCTCACCAGCCTTCCCCGCTCCGCCTTCCCTTCTTCTACCTCCCCCCCTTCTGCTTCCCCTTCGGCGGCGGCTCTGGAAGGGGGCAAAACCCCAATGTGGGTTGGTGGCGGTGGTCCACTGCCTCTTGCCTTCCTCTCACTTTTGAACCCACGGCGCCGCAAGGACGAGGCGAAATTCCGGGGCTGCCCCCCCGGCTTGGACCGCCCGGCGCCCGTGGCGGCGCCGCCCCCGCTCTCTCTCACGCGCCCGTGGACACCGGGGTAAGGCGCGGGGGTAGAAGGGGCTTTTCCTCCCCCCGGCCCCCCGGCTCGGTCCGCGCGCGGGCGCCCGGTCCCTCGGCGTGCGTGCGGCCGGCGGCGGCTCGGCCGCGCCCGCGCCGCGCGAGCGGGTGCGACGGGACCGGCGGCGCCGGTCCCGTTGGGTGCGGCGGTTGGGTAGGTGAGGGGAAAGGAGGGCGACACGCGGGGGCCACTTGCCGGAGACAAAAGGTGAGGGTGAAGGGGGCCGCGCGGTTTCTTGGGCCGAAAGAGGTTACGGACGGGCCGGCCGCCAAGCGAAGGAGGGTGAAAGCGGCCCAGCTCACATATTAGACATTTAGCAAAATAAAGGGAAAAGCTTTTGAACTAGGGTTTGAATTAGAGTTTGAATTTGTTTCCCATTCAAATTCAAACCTCACATATTTGAACTCCAAAAGAACCAGAGAAAAGCCAACTCACATATTTTACCATATTTTAAATATATGTTTTATAAATGGGATAATTTGGTAGAGAATTTAGAGAAGGGCTAGCAATTTTGGTTCAAAAATTGATAGCACTCAAATTCAAGCAAAAAGTTTTAAATTTTCGCAAAATTCACACACCTAAATTCTTGGGTTGTTACACTGATCCAGATACTCACTAACTGTCATGTTGCCTTGCTTTAGAGCGAGAAATTCTCTCTTCTTCAGCTTCTTCACACCAGCTGGGATGTGATGTGTACAAAAACTCTCCTGGAACTCCTGCCAGGTAATGGTGTCGGCAGCAACATGCGCGACGGTGTAAGCATCCCACCAATCAGATGCTGCACCTTCCAGACGACCTGAGGCATACAAAACCTTCTCACGATCATTACATTGGGTGATATTCAGCATCTTGTTGATGGTCTTGAGCCAATCATCAGGATCGAGGGGATCCATTGAATGAGAGTAAGTGGGCGGGTTGTGGCTCATGAATTCTCTATGCTTGTTCACTGGTGGTGGAGGTGGTAGGGGTCCTTGAGGTGGTGGCTGGTTCTGCTGTGCCTGTAGATTCTGGACAGTGGCGGTGAGGTTCTGAATTAATTGCATCTGTTCCGTAAATAACTGCTGCATCGTGGGATCCATTGCTAATTCTTGTGGTGGAGGAGGGAACTTGATTCAACGGCGTGACGAACGGAATATCTTGTCCAGCTCCTGACCTGGTGTTTACCATTTGATTGTGAGGGAAAGAAATTTCCGATAAGAAGTTGAGTTGATAAAGGTGAATCAAAGAAAAGGGGCTAAGATTCAAATTTTAACTTTAATTATTTTATTGATGCATTTGTGGCCATCACTCCACAAAAACATTCCAATCATGTCAAAGATCCAAATCATGCATGATTACAACCAACAAGCATTAACATCGCACATCCTCACAAGAACGGCTCTATCAAAACGAAACTGATAGAAAGGGTAGCCAACCTAAGAAGCTATCCTATAAAGCACGTGTGGTAGTTCAAGGTGGAAGAACCAGAATCAGATTTAGTGTAGAAGAAAACAAAAGATATGGTTTTGTTAAAGAATAAAGAATAAAATATATTTTTAAGTGTAAATAAGATATTTTGAATGCTGGAAAGGCTTTCTAGATAAAGAGTCCTTAATATCGACCATTTCTATCTGAGGCTGCGTCCTACAGTCAGCATTGCTCTGATACCACTCTGTCACACCCGATTTTCTGTAGAAAACCGAATGCATCTCATATGTGTGCCAGGATCATAATTTCACACATATGATAGACTCATGAGTGTAATATCACAAGACATTGCTCAAAACGTACAGAAAAGGTTTATTAACTTTTATTACACTCACGAGGGTAGACACGGAGGTCTTTACACGAACATCGATAACTATGAAGACGCGACTCCATCTTCATCTTCCACAGGCTTCTGACTGGTTGATCGCATCCTCAGAACTCCTCGTAGTCGGTGAAGTACTCCATTCCGGGATTCTTCTCTGAACAGCGTAAGCAAGGATGAGTACACTTATGGTTGGTACTCAGCAAGGCCACAGGAATAACCGAAAAGCAATATTAATCCATCTTTAAGTTCAATTAATCATGTGACGGTCCAGGCCGCTCTTGACCGTGAGCACGGTTGATCGATCAGTTTTACACTCTGTAGAGGTTGCACACTTTCATCACGGTTCGCGTAAAAGTTCCAAAGAACTTTGAACCCAACCACGCATGTGCCGATCGAGCACAATACCACACTTCCGAGGTGTGATTGCATAGGGACGCTACGAAGCCTTTACAAAGATATGCAAAAGCATCAACAACCCACGACGATTCTGACTCATGGCGGACCATAACCCTCCCTAGTGGTCAGCACCTTAGCAAAGGCTGCTACCCCAAAAGAACCGGGCTATACCCCTGCAACCCGGAGCCCCCTGTGTTCCTTTCGGATAAGGTCGTCAATACAATCACACACCTAATTAATTGGCTAAGCCAGAGCCATGTGGACTGTGGTTGCACTGTTTTCCTGGGTGGTTCTCCATGTTCCGATTAATTTATAGTATTCTTGATTAAAGCATAGGTAGAAGGATGGTTAGGGTCACTTGCCTTTCTCCAACGACAAGCTACTTTCCTTATCTGCAAAGCTCTGCACTTGTTCTTCCTCGAACGGCGCGTTGGCTACGATCATGCAAGAAAACATACAATAAATAAAATAATACATCAAACATTACCAAAAGACTAAAACAAGCTTTTAGAAATGACGGGCTCGGAGAGACGATCGCGTGGACACCAAGAACGCGTAAAACGGAGCTAGGATGAAAAAGTTATGGCTGAAACAAGATTAAGGGACTAAATTGTGAATATCTGAAAGTTTATGGAGTTTTCTGCAAGATTTCAGGGACCTAGACATAATCATGTGTGAAACTAGGAGGTCTAATATGTAAAAGGTCAAGGGTGGGCTGCTGAACATGAAAACTGTGGAGTTCAGGGTTCAAAACATAAAAATAAGGACCTGCTTGAAAGGCTTTATATAGGTGGAAGGGTATATGTGAAATTTCCAGAAATGGGGGGGGGGGCTTATTTGCAAAGTTGCCACGGCGGCCGGCGGAGAGGCTGCGGTGGCGCCACGTGGCGAGCTGCGATTGGACGTGCTGACGCGAGCATGATGCAGAGCTGACGCAAGCGATGGACCGGCGCTTGTGGACCTGGTCCACCGGTCCACCGTGGACCAATCTAAGTGTTATGAGGCCCTTTTAATCTGGGCCATCTGTGCCGATCGGACGGCCCCGGTCGCGTGTAGGCGACGGGCGGCAGCGGACGGCTGGCCCACGGTGCGGCCGGCGGCGCGCGCGCGGCGAGGCTCGTCGGTGATGGCCGGAATAAGGCTCCGGTGCGCCATTTTTGACGGCAAGGGCATGGAGAGGAAGAGGAGAAGGAGAGGAAACTCACTGGTGGCTTGAAGAGGAGGGAGGGAGGCCGTAGGAGGAGATCGGGGCGGCGGCTCCGGCGGCGGGCGGTGAGCTCCGGTCTCGGCGGCGGCGGCGGCGCGCGCGCGCGGGGAAGAGGGCGGGAGGAGGTGCGGGTTGGTGGTGAGGCTCGGGGGGGCTTTTATAGGGTGGAGGAGGAAGGGGAGGCGGCGCGGTAAGGCGGTGGCGGAGCTCGGCCGGCCGGCCATTAATGCCGGTGGCTCGGTGGAGGCGGTTACGGGAGGGGAAAGGAAGGGTGAGGCGGCGGTGGGTGAGTGGGGTGGTGTTTAATTGCTCGATGAAGGAGCGGAGGGGGCGCGGGGCGGTCGGATGCGGCGGCGGGAGGCCAGCAGCATCGGGGAAGAAGAGGGGGAGGCTTGCCGGAGGAAGAAGATGGGCCTGACAGGTGGGCCCCACATGTCAGCCGGCGGAAGAGAGAGAAGGCGGGGGCGCTGGTGGAGCGGGCCGTGTGGGCCGGAAGTGGGGAGCTGGGCCGCGGCAGAAAGTGAAGGACCGATAAGGCGACCAGAGAGGGGGGGAGTGAATGGGAGCCGATAAAAATTCTTCTCGAGGGAGATTGAAACTCCGACAAGACGAACTAGCTCGGTCGAACCCCCGAAATCACACGCTCCGCACTTCTACCTCCCGTTTGCCAAAACCACGTAGCCACCGGAGTGCTACCGGTCCTAGGAACAAACTCTACCGAGCAACCACAACACACACGCAGCACCGTCGGCGGAAACAACTCGAAAACCGGCTAACCGCAGGGGGCGGTTAGACCGGGGTATAGGGGGCGGTTAGACCGCCTCCACCCGGCAACCAAGAAATCCTCCGAAACGCCTCTTCCGAGCACCAAAACACAGCACGGTTTCACCAACAGAGATCTCTCGGTCAAGGCCATGCTAGCTACCGGAAAATCTTGGCGAAAACCAAACCTTCACCCAAGGGCCTAGGGGCGGTTAGACCGGCTACCGGGGCGGTTTAACCTCCCCGTACCCAGCAACGAACTCCAACCAAGAACACCTAGCAAAGCTGCGCAAGAATGGCTCCAAATTTCACCCGGACACTCCTCCGATCAAGGCGAACGAACTCACGAGAGGAAAATCCGGCGAAACAAAACTTTGACCCGGAAACACCCGGGCGGTTAGACCGCCCCCCGCAGGCGGTTAGACCGCCCCTTCCAGAACAGGAACCCGCGGGTCAAACCTCAACTTCCTTGCGCTCAATCTCCCGAATCACTCCACGGATTGCAGCCAAACTTCGGGGATAGGCCGGGTTACCTTCCGGGCAACCTCTACCTCAAAGGAATCGACCCGAAACGCTCACAATCAAGAGGAATCGAAGAAATCGCTTCTCTAGGTCAAGAACTCGCCCAACTCGAAAAACCACCAAATCGAGTCCGATTCAAAGGGGATTTGGGGGCAAAGTCACCACCAAAGAGGCACAAGAACCTCATACGTGACACCCACCAAAAACTCCAAGAAATCGTTCTCAAAACACCGCCAAAAAGAGCTCCGAAAATCAACATCAAAGAGACGGGAAAACCACCATCAAGAACCACGCCGAACCTTCTATACATGCCATGAATGGTTCGTACAAGGTCTAGTTTGCCACCCAAACATCCATCCCTCTCTCTAGATCTCACATGAAGCTCTCAAACTAGCCTTCTAAAAACCTAGGGAAAATAGAGAACGAAAATGGAAAAACGAAATGAGCTAGGGTTCCAAGAGTTGGCTGCCAACCTCTCACCTCTTGGGTTATATAGGCGGCAACCGAATGTCTAAAAAGCCCCTCTCTACTAACTAGGGATACATGCCCCTCAAGGGCGGATTTGGAATTCTTGATGTCTTCACCATCGGACGGATGCCCGGCGACCACACCCTGCGTAGCCTCGACGCACGCCTTGCGATCCCGACGCGTGTCCTCCGTTTCGAAGCTTCTCGGCGCCGGCGGCCGGGCGGTCGGACCGCCCCCCGGGCGGTTAGACCGGCCCGGTGGATCCGACCGGCCCCGGGCGGTCCGACCGCCCCTCCCGGGTGGTTGAACCGGCCCGGGTGGCCGCACCTCCTCGTCGAGTCTTCGGCCTCGGTTTTGTGGCTCAACCGAGTAACCCAGTGGTTTTCCGGTGAACCACTGCAAACCCCGCGAACTCGGTGTAGCCTCCGCCAATCTCCACTCATGACTCGGCTCCCACGTAGTCCCGGCTCGACCTTGGTTTTGAGGCTCTACCAAGAAACCGTCCACGACTTCATCTTCTTGTTCATGCCACCATGCGGCCCGCACTTGACCCCCGCCGGCCACCGGTCCCTCGAACGAAGCCTACTTGTCTTCTCCACACCCGGAGGCCTCACCGCAACGACCTTTCGCGCTTGTTCTTCACCTGCACCAACACGAGTCAAGCCGCAACCTGCACCTGCAATACTTAGCCAAGAATCAGTCCACACAACGTTGTCAATCACTCATCACACAAGGAAGCGGCCATCCACCGGTCCTCGAACCACACATGGTCCTCAATCTCCCCCTTGATGAGTGCATTGACAACACACTCACATGAAGTAACATAAGAGAAAAGGAAAAGAAAAGAAACAAAATAAAAGGAAACCCCAACAAGCGATCGAAAGCCAAAGAAAGGCAAAGAGCAAGATCACTTGAAGAAGACAAGTCTCGGACCCCTTAGGCAAGGGCAACGGCTCGACACATCCGAGACAAAACGCAGCTCAAGCAAAGAGCGCAAACCACCAAAGCAAAACTCGAACACCACAAAGAGCTCCCCCCGCACAAATGCAAGCTCCCCCCCGAGCCACAAGACACTCCCCCCCCGAACACATGCATCAATGCAACTCGGGAATGCAACAAAGAGCAAAAACCTGCTCACACGCCCGGGCGGTTAGGCCGCCGCCCGGGCGGTTAGACCGCCTCCGCCCGACTTGACCGCACGGGGGGCGGTTAGACCGCCCAAAGAAACCGGCCCCGCACCAAACTCGCCCAAAAAATGCCCGAAACAATTGGAACACCTTCCAAACACTCCCAGTGCCCAAAACATGCACAAACTTCTCCCCCTTGTTGACAATGCATGAATCAAGGCAAAATGCGAAAACTTGCAACATATAGCTTCTCGAATATACAAAATTCATCACAAGGAGCTACACAAGTCCAAATGAGCAAGTTAGATACTCGACGGGTTCGTAAGGACCTTAACTACGTGATCACCAAGTTTCACAACCATTGGACAAGGCTAAAAAGGATTTTAGTAATTTTGCGAAAAGTTACTCCCTCACAAGCAAATACCTAAACATGAGCAACACATATCAAAATGGCAAAGCCACTCAAACTTCATGCTAGGACAGCCATTCTAATCATAAGACCATCATAAACACCCAAAAGCACCTCATGTCATGTCAAAGCCACCGAGCCATGTGCCTACTTCTATGTATGAGACTTCTCATTGGTAGGCATCATGCAACGGTTTAGCACCCAAAGCAAATTAATTTCAGCACATATGACATGGGAACATATTTTCCAAGCATTTTTCATTTCATTTTCAGATTTGTAAATGGTACATGAAATGTCTTTGCGACAAAAAGGAACTTATGCCCCTCCACAAGATTAAGCAAGAGGGCTAAACATTCATGATGGCAAGCGAGCCTTTGGCTCCATATGATCAATAAACTAGCTATCCAACCACAAAGTAAGCATAGCAAAGCCACTAAAACATGTCAAGATCATATATAGGCATTTACGCATGAGAGAGCTTGTATATGACATTTTTCAAAAATTAGCCATCAACCATGAATCATTCAACAAGATCATCAAGAGCTAAGCCAAACTAACCATAGCATATCAAACAAGCTCACAAGAACATATATAGCAACCCATGGTGAACAATGTATATAGGAGAAGCTTTTCCTATCCGATGCATATGATACAAAATGCATGCAATCTAAGATACAAGGATGCCTATACATCATGTTACATATGCTATGCCAAAAGCAAGAAATGCACAAAGGAAAGCTATACATATGCTACAAACCGGCTCCTCGAGGGGAGGCAAAACGGGCTCGACACCACCGGCAAAAGAAAGCCCCCACACACCCAACTCAAGAAATTAAACATACACCAAGTTCCCCCCGCAAACGAGTGAAAGTTGCTTGATCTAGGGGTTTGGTGAAAATATCGGCTAGTTGGTCATGTGTGGGTACATGGATCAAGGCTATCTTCCCTTTCTCTACGTTGTCTCTCAGGAAATGATACCTCACTTCTATGTGTTTGGTTTTGGAATGGAGCACTGGGTTCTTTGCAACGCTTATGGCACTGGTGCTATCACATTGAAGTGGGACATGGGTATACTCCTCACCAAAGTCACTCATGGTGTAGGTGATCCAAAGGAGGCCGAGAGCAACAACTAGCGACGGCAACATACTCGGCTTCGGTCGTGGATTGAGCAACACTCGACTGCTTACGAGAAGACCAAGACACCAACGAAGAACCCAAAAACTGGCAAGTCCCAGAAGTAGACTTCCTATCCAACCGACACCGGCAAAATCCGCGTATGAAAAGCCATGAAGCGCCAAAGAAGAGGACGCGGAGTACCAAAGGCCGAAGTCGGGAGTGTGACGCAAGTACCTGAAAATTCGCTTCACTGCTTGCCGATGCGAAGTCCTCGGAGACGCTTGAAAACGAGCGCACAGACACACCGAGAACCGTATGTCCGGCCTCGTCGCCGTCAAGTAGAGGAGTGACCCGATCATGCTCCGGTACTCCTTCCGGTCCACGTGTTCACCTTCCTCGTCCGCATCAAGAGCCGTAGTCGTACTCATCGGCGTCGTCATAGCCTTGGAGTCCTCCATCTTGAATTTCCTCACAATGTCCTTGGTGTACTTAGCCCGGTGCACAAATGTTCCTTCCTTTGATTGCTTGATTTGTAGCCCAAGGAAGAACCGCAACTCACCCATCATGCTCATCTCGAACTCCCCGCTCATATCATCCGCAAACCTCGCAACAAGAGAGTTAGACGAGCCACCAAAGACAATATCATCCACGTACACCCGCACAATCGAATATCTCCGCCCGCCTCTCTGCAAAAACAAGGTCCGATCGACCTTCCCCATCTCAAAACCTCTCTCAAACAAGAACCCCCTCAACCTTGCCATACCAAGCTCTAGGCGCTCGCTTCAACCCATACGGCGCCTTCCTCAACTTGTACACCCGGTGGGGGTACTTCTCACTCTCAAACCCCGAGGTCGTCTCACATACACTTCTTCCTCCAACACTCCATTCGAAAAAGCACTCTTCACATCCATTTGGTGCAACTTGAACCCTTTAGCCACGAGAAAAGGCTAGAAGGATCCTAATCGCCTCCAAACGGGCTACGGGAGCAAAGGTCTCCTCGTAGTCGATCCCCTCCTTCGACCGAACCCCCGAGCAACAAGTCTCGACTTGTTCCTCACAACCTCACCCTTCTCTCCCTCTTTGTTTTTCCACACCCACTTTGTACCAATCGGCTTACACCCCGGGGGAGGGTCAACCAACTCCCACACCCGATTCCTCTCAAAATTCTCCAACTCCTCATGCATCGAGTTAACCCAATTGTGATCGATAGTGCGTGTCCAATGTCTTTGGGCTCAAAAGAAGCAACAAACGCAGCATGAGCAAAATGGGAATTGTTTCGAACCCTCGGCCGTGTAGTGCGTTCATTCATGTCGCCGATGATCCTCGAAGCCTTGGGTGATCCACTTGAACTCGTCGGGGAGGTTCTCGCCTCGAAGCTACCTCCCCCCTCAACATCGGCTTCTCCTCGTTCTTGATTTGTCGTCGTAGGTGTAGCGAGAGGGTCCATCCATCATCATAGTCGAAGTAGTGGGTACATGTCCACCGGGGCACCTGCACCGCCATCTTCATCATCACCATGTTCATGCTCCTCCTCCTGAAAGATCTCCTCGCCAAGCTCATCATCACCTGCACACTCAAAGACAAGCTGACTACGTGGCTCTGTCTCGTCGAAGGTTACCTCGCACGTCTCCACGATTTGGTTAGTTTCAAGATTGAGCACACGATATGCTCTAGAATGAGATGCATAACCAAAGAAAATTCCATCGACAGACCTAGCCTCAAACTTATCCAACTTCCTGCCCTTCTTCGAATAAAACACTTGCAACCAAAGACATGGAAGTGACTCACTTTGGGTGTGCGACCATGCATCAACTCATAGCATGTCTTCTTCTTGTGCACTATGAGGTATATTCTGTTCGAAACATAGCACGCGGTATTCACCGCCTCAGCCCAATACCTCCTCGGAGTCCTATGCTCATCAAGCATCGTCCGAGCCATCTCGCACAAGGTCTCGTTCTTCCTTTCCACAACACCATTCGGGGAGGCGTATACGGACTCAAAAACGGTGCTCAAGACCTAAGTCATGACAAAAGGTTTCAAAACGAGAGTTCCTGAATTCCGAGCCATTATCACTGCGGATGGCTCGTATGGCATCTCCGTGCCTCTCGTTCCTCAACCTCAAGACTAGATCTCGAACAAAACCAAACGTCTCCCCCTTCTCCTCAAGAAAGAACACCCATGCATACCGAGAAAAGTCGTCCACCACAACAAGGACATACCACTTCCCACCCGCGGATCGCACACGAGCCGGGCCAACAAGGTCCATATGGAGCGGCTCGCATGGACGCTCGGTCATCACATCGGTGAGAGGCGGGTGAGAAGAGGCCACCATCTTGGCATGCCTACACGGAGCACAAACCAACTCTTTCTCAAGCCTCAAACGTGGCAATCCTCGGACCAAATTGAGTTTACTCAAGCGAGACGAAGGTCAAAACTCAAGTGACCCAACTTCCTATGCCACCTCCACAACTCACTCGAAGAACCAGGCCAAGAAACAACGCTCAACACTCGAAGACCGAGAAAAATCAGCACGAAACACCCGACCCTCGGGAACGACCATACAAACAAGGTCCCCTCGAGAGTCCACAATCCGAGAACCACCGAGGCCGAAACAACACCTCAAAACCCTCATCCAACAACCGAGATACGAAAGCAAATTGTACCCCGCGATTGAACAAGAGCAACACGCCTCGAGTGATCTTGTCACTCACTTTTATCTCACCTTCGAAAGCACACGCCCACGCCCATTGTCCCCAAAAGTGATGTACCTCTTCGTCACCACGGGACGAGACTTGAGAACCACCCCCTGTCTCCGGTCATATGCCTCGAACAACCGGAGTCAATCAACCAAATGTTCTTCAAGTCTCCCACCTGAAATTCAAAAACAAGCACGTGAGCGAACAAACGACTCAAGATCCGGGGTTAGTACCAAAGGAGGAAAACCAGTGCCGAGCCATTTGCTCGAAAGTGGGGTTAGCACCAACCAAAGCATCTCTCCTACCAAAGCTACCTCCACGAACACCACCTCGGTAACCACTCCGAGGAAACCACCCCTCACTGCCTGGAGGAGGACCAAAACCACGGAAGACAACCCGTGGAGCGTCCCTCCTCTCCTTCTCAAAGCTATGACTCCTCCCATCCCCGTAGTGACCTCGAGGGGGAGAATGCCTAGCAAACTGACCACCTGCTGTCTTTCCAGACCAACCACCAGTAACTCCACCTCCCGGACCCGAAACCTCTCGACTCACCACCTCGAAAACCACTCCGCCCCGAGTGGGGGGAGGGGGGCGGTTAAACCGCCTAGCCGGAGCCGGTCTAACGGCCCCCCCCTGCGGGGCTGGGCCGGTCGACCGCCTAGCCGGGCCGGTCCGACCGCCCCCTCCCGAACGGCTCCTCGGCCGCGGGAACTCGCATCTCCCCATGCCGAACACTTCTTACCACAGCCCTTACCCCCGGGCAGTGGCATACGAGGCTTAGGTACACCATAGGAAGGGTTGTACCTATCCTTGTTCGCCCACTCCTTTGCCATCCTCTCTTCCCGCTTCCTCTTGAAGCAAAACTCATCCTTGTGACCCTCCTTCCCACAATGGCCACAACGGAACCTCACAAGCTTAGGTTTTGGCTTGGATTGGGGCCGCTCGCTTGGTTTCTCTCCACTCAACTCCTCCACCGATTTCTCCTCACTTGCCTTCTCTCTCACTTTCCCAAAGAACACTTTCCCCGAAGTGCTCACAAACTTGATGGGCTTTTGGAGATCATTTGTGGGTGTAGGAAATATAGGTGGAGCCGGGGTTGTGTCTAGTCGGTTCCTAAGATGGTTGGGTTTTGGAGGGAACTCATTCTTGTGGTGGGTTTTTGGTGGCTCGGGATATTCTCTCCACTTCCCTCACCAACCTTGTTTGCTCCAAGCCCCTCACCATCTTGCCTCTTAAAGGCCTCGATCATCATCCTCAACCGAGGCTCGTGACCAGGACAACCAACCCATCAACTTCCTCAAATCATCATTCTCATCCCGCAAACGATCAACATAATGTGCAAGCTCCAAATTTTTCAATGCATGCATTTCACAGGTAGAGCAAGATGTAGGCATGGGTTCCTTCAATTTAGCCTCGAGCGAACTAGTGTAAGCATGCAACTCATCAATCTTAGCATGCAAAACAGGGCAAGAAGTGCAAGCACCTAGCAAAGCAGGTCTAGACTTAAGCTCGCCCACTTCAACCCTAAGCACATCTAGTTCCTCACACTTGGAGGCATGCTTCTCCTTAAACAAAGCAAGATCGCAAGGAATATGGAGCAATCGAAGACAATCATTTTCATCAGCAACAACAGGGCTAGCCTTAAGCGAATCAATCTCAAGCTTGCTATCAAGCACCTGTGTCTCTAGCTCACCACTCTAGTCCTAGCATCCTCGAGTGAAGCCCTAAGCTCTTTCCTCATTTTCTTGGCCTCTCTAAGCATGTCATCACGGTTATCAAGCAAAGAGCCAAGCCTCTCATTCTCCCGGCGCAAGAAGGGAAGTTCATCACGCACCTCGTCGTCGGACTCGCAGTCCGAGTCGCTCCGTGTACTCTTCTTCTTCTGCCGGAGCTCGGCGCCATGGTACGAAGCCGTCTCTCGCGAAGCGGCCTCGGCCCCGCTCGGGTTCTTGGACGACCTCTTGTTCTTGCGGCGATCTCCCTCGTCGTCGCCGCCTGCTCAAGCTCGAGGTGGAGTACGCGGACCCGGAGTCGACGTCGCTCGCTCCCACCATCGCTCGGGCCTTGCCTCGGCCCTCCTTCTTCCTCGATCGTCGCTCGTCCTTGTACTTGTTCTTGTGCTTGCTCTTGTGGTCGCGCCTCGAACGGTACTTGTCGTCGTTCTTCCTCGGCTTGTGCTTGTAGCTGTCCTTGTTCTCGGCCTTCTCCGGGCAGTCGGCGACGAAGTGTCCCGGCTTGCCGCACTGGAAACAGGTCCTCGTGTTCCTCCTCATGTTCACACGGTTCTCGTGCAACCTCTCGAACCTCCTCGTCAACAGTGCCAGCTCGTCCTCTCCAAGGTCATCAAACTCCTCATCTGGCATAGACATCAAAGAGGAAAACGAGAACATCCTGGTGGATGGGTTAGAGTTAGTCTTTCCTTTGGAACCACCAACGAGGGCAAGACTATGGGAGTCAGTCGGTCCCTCGAGCTTGGCAGTCATGCCCCTATCCACCTCAGCCGACTTGAGCTTCGAGAACAGCTCGTTCACCGTCAGAGTATCGTACCTCTCCGACTCGACTATGGCCTCGAACTTTCCGCCCCATATCGTACGATCCAAAGAGTGTAAGAGCTTGACCGCTCTATCATGATCATCGTACGGGAGCACGTCCACATTGGCCCTCATGTTGTTCACAACCACCGTGAACCTCTGGAACAAGGCATCGATGGACTCACCGGGGAGATGAGTGAAGTTCTCGTACTCTCTCCGGTAGGTCGCATACAACCGTGCCTGAACCTGGGCGTTCCCAACATGAGCCTCCTTCAACACCGCCCAAATCCTACAAGCCAAGTGCTCGGTGTGCACCCGATCGAACTCAGGCTGACACAAAGCACGAAACAAGTAGTCGACCGCCTTATTGTTGGCGTCGAATCTGTCCCCTCGACCCCGGAGCAAGGAAATCCATCGGCCGGACATATCCCGTGTCCACCGTGACATCCCACGAGTCGACCCTTTCCGCGGAGGAACGCACCCATCCGCTTGCTCCACATCCGGTAGTTCTTTCCATCGAAGTGTGGAGGACCCGAACCCCGTTCTCGGTACGCCATCCTTGGATCATAGACGGTTAGAGTCAACAAAGACCCGAACCGGCTCGATACCACTTGAAGGACCGATAAGGCGACCGAGAGGGGGGGAGTGAATGGGAGCCGATAAAAATTCTTCTCGAGGGAGATTGAAACTCCGACAAGACGAACTAGCTCGGTCGAACCCCCGAAATCACACGCTCCGCACTTCTACCTCCCGTTTGCCAAAACCACGTAGCCACCGGAGTGCTACCGGTCCTAGGAACAAACTCTACCAGCAACCACAACACACACGCGGCACCGTCGGCGGAAACAACTCGAAAACCGGCTAACCGGAGGGGGCGGTTAGACCGGTATAGGGGGCGGTTAGACCGCCTCCACCCGGCAACCAAGAAATCCTCCGAAACGCCTCTTCCGAGCACCAAAACACAAGCACGGTTTCACCAACAGAGATCTCTGGTCAAGGCCATGCTAGCTACCGGAAAATCTTGGCGAAAACCAAACCTTCACCCAAGGGCCTAGGGGCGGTTAGACCGGCTACCGGGGCGGTTTAACCTCCCCGTACCCAAAGAACGAACTCCAACCAAGAACACCTAGCAAACCGCGCAAGAATGGCTCCAAATTTCACCCGGACACTCCTCCGATCAAGGCGAACGAACTCACGAGAGGAAAATCCGGCGAAACAAAACTTTGACCCGGAAACACCCCGGGCGGTTAGACCGCCCCCTGCCGCGGTTAGACCGCCCCTTCCCGAAACAGGAACCCGCGGGTCAAACCTCAACTTCCTTGCGCTCAATCTCCCGAATCACTCCACGGATTGCGGCCAAACTTCGGGGATAGCCGGGTTACCTCCCGGGCAACCTCTACCTCAAAGGAATCGACCCGAAACGCTCACAATCAAGAGGAATCGAAGAAATCGCTTCTCTAGGTCAAGAACTCGCCCAACTCGAAAAACCACCAAATCGAGTCCGATTCAAAGGGGATTTGGGGGCAAAGTCACCAGCCAAAGAGGCACAAGAACCTCATACGTGACACCCACCAAAAACTCCAAGAAATCGTTCTCAAAACACCGCCAAAAAGAGCTCCGAAAATCAACATCAAAGAGACGGGAAAACCACCATCAAGAACCACGCCGAACCTTCTATACATGCCATGAATGGTTCGTACAAGGTCTAGTTTGCCACCCAAACATCCATCCCTCTCTCTAGATCTCACATGAAGCTCTCAAACTAGCCTTCTAAAAACCTAGGGAAAATAGAGAACGAAAATGGAAAAACGAAATGAGCTAGGGTTCCAAGAGTTGGCTGCCAACCTCTCACCTCTTGGGTTATATAGGCGGCAACCGAATGTCTAAAAAGCCCCTCTCTACTAACTAGGGATACATGCCCCTCAAGGGCGGATTTGGAATTCTTGATGTCTTCACCATCGGACGGATGCCCGGCGACCGCACCCTGCGTAGCCTCGACGCACGCCTTGCGATCCCGACGCGTGTCCTCCGCTTCGAAGCTTCTCGGCGCGGCGGCCGGGCGGTCGGACCGCCCCCCACGGGCGGTTAGGACCGGCCCGGTGGATCCGACCGGCCCCGGGCGGTCCCGACCGCCCCTCCTGGGCGGTTGAACCGGCCTGGGTGGCCGCACCTCCTCGTCGAGTCTTCGGCCTCGGTTTTGTGGCTCAACCGAGTAACCCAGTGGTTTTCTGGTGAACCACTGCAAACCCCGCGAACTCGGTGTAGCCTCCGCCAATCTCCACTCATGACTCGGCTCCCACGTAGTCCCGGCTCGACCTTGGTTTTGAGGCTCTACCAAGAAACCGTCCACGACTTCATCTTGCTGTTCATGCCACCATGCGGCCCGCACTTGACCCCGCTGGCCACCGGTCCCTCGAACGAAGCCTACTTGTCTTCTCCACACCCGGAGGCCTCACCGCAACGACCTTTCGCGCTTGTTCTTCACCTGCACCAACACGAGTCAAGCCGCAACCTGCACCTGCAATACTTAGCCAAGAATCAGTCCACACAACGTTGTCAATCACTCATCACACAAGGAAGCGACCATCCACCGGTCCTCGAACCACACATGGTCCTCAGAAAGAAAAGGGGAGGGAGAGCAAAGTGGGCCGCGGGCCGGTTGGGGAGGGAAAGGGAGGAATGTGAGGTTTGTTTTTCTTTTTTTTCGAATCCTTTTTAAAACCAACTTTTAAACCTTTTCAAATTCAAATTTTTACACAACTTTTTAGCAAACTTTTCACAAACCTTTTTACAATTATTTTGAAGGACTTTTCACAAATTCTTTTAAAGACTTTTAAAACCACACAACAACAAAACTCATACATTTCAACATGATGCACAAACACTTGTTTGATTCTAATTATTAAATGATGTTTAATTTAATTAAAGGCAAATTTATTTATTCAAATTTATTAAATCCTTAGAAAATAAAACTAAACCATGTTGCTAACAATATTTTATTGTGATGGAATTTTTGGGTGTTACATAACAATTCCGTTTTCAATTTGCGATCTGTTCTTGAGAAAGAAAAGTTGAATGGAACAAACTTTATTTATTGGTACCGCAACCTGAGAATTGTTCTCAGACAAGAGAAAAAGGAGTATGTTCTTGAGCAGGCATATCCTGATGATCTCCCGGACAATGCAAATGCTGCTGAACGCAGAGCTTATGAGAAGCACTGCAATGACTCACTTGACGTCAGTTGTCTAATGCTCGCCACCATGTCCCCTGATCTGCAGAAGCAGTATGAGCATGTGGATGCTTACACCATGATCGAGGGGCTGCGTGGGATGTTTCAGAACCAAGCTAGGACTGAGAGGTACAATATCTCAAAGTCCTTGTTTGCGTGCAAGCTGGCAGAAGGTAGCCCGGTTAGTCCTCATGTGATCAAAATGATTGGTTACATTGAGACTTTGGACAGACTTGGTTCTGAACTTCACCCTGACTTGGCTACTGATGTTATTCTCCAGTCGCTCCCGGCGAGCTATGAGCCTTTTATCTTGAACTTTCAGATGAATGGCTTGGATAAAACATTGAGTGAGTTGCATGGGATGCTAAAGACGGCAGAGGAGAGCATTAAGAAAAATCCCAATCATGTGATGATGATTCAGAAGGGGAACAAAAAGAGGAAGCGTTGGACGCCTCCTAATTCCAAAGGTAAAGGCAGGGAAAAGAGTTCCAACAATGAGTCCTCGGGCTCTAAGCTAAAGCCAACACCTAAGGCCAAACCTGGCCCTACTTCTGAGGATGAATGCTTCCACTGTCATGAGAAGGGACATTGGTCTAAGAATTGCAAGAAGTACTTGGAAGAAAAGAAGAAGAAGGAGAAGGGAAGTGAGACTTCCACTTCAGGTATAAATGTTATAGAAATTAATATTGCATTATCTTCTAGTGAATCATGGGTATTTGATATTGGGTCGATGATTCACACTTGCAAATCGTTGCAGGGTCTAAGTGAGACTAGAAGGTTTGCAAGAGGTGAGTTGGACATTCGTGTCGGTAATGGCGCAAAGGTTGCGGTGTTGGCGGTCGACACCTACCACTTGTCTCTACCCTCCAGATTAGTTTTGGAATTGAATAATTGTTATTGCATTCCTGCTTTGAGCAAAAACATTATTTCCTCTTCATGTTTGGAACAAGTTGATGGTTTTAAGATTGTAATAGAGAACAAACGTTGTTCTATTTTTTGCAATGGAATTTTTTATGCTCATTGTCCATTGGTGAATGGATTATATGTTCTTGATCTTGAGGATAAATCTGTCTGTAACATTAATGCTAAGAGGCTTAGACCAAATGATTTGAATCCCACTTTTATTTGGCATTGTCGCTTAGGTCATATAAATGAGAAGCGCATCGAACAACTCCATAAAGATGGTTTGTTAAGTTCATTTGATTTTGAATCATTTGAAACGTGCGAGTCTTGTTTACTTGGGAAGATGACTAAAGCACCTTTCACTGGTCATAATGAGAGGGCGTGTGACTTGTTGGGACTTGTACATACCGATGTATGTGGACAAATGAGCTCAATAGCCAGAGGTGGTTTTCAGTACTTCATTACTTTTACTGATGACTTTAGTAGGTATGGCTATATCTTCTTGATGAGGCACAAGTCTGAATCATTTGAAAAGTTCAAAGAATTTCAGAATGAAGTGCAAAATCAATTAGGTAAGATAATTAAGTATCTGCGATCTGATTGCGGAGGAGAATATTTGAGCCTTGAATTTGGTGATCATTTGAAGAAATGTGGAATAGTTCCGCAGCTAACTCCGCCAGGAACGCCTCAATGGAATGGGGTATCCGAACGGAGGAACCGAACCTTGTTGGACATGGTTCGGTCGATGATGAGCCAAGCTGATCTTCCATTGTCATTTTGGGGTTATGCTCTTGAAACTGCTGCGTTCACACTGAATAGGGTTCCAAGTAAGTCTGTTGAGAAGACACCATATGAGATATGGACTGGGAAACGTCCCGGATTATCTTTTCTCAAAGTTTGGGGATGTGAGGCTTATGTCAAACGTTTGATGTCAGATAAGCTCACTCCAAAGTCAGACAAATGCTTCTTTGTGGGGTATCCTAGGGAAACCAAAGGATATTATTTTTATAATAAAGCGGAAGGCAAAGTGTTTGTCGCTCGCAATGGTGTTTTCTTGGAAAAGGAGTTTCTATCAAAAGGATTAAGTGGGACCAAAATGCAACTTGAAGAAATTAAGGAAACACTTGAAACTGTTTTAGCACCCACTGAAGATCCACGGGATGTGCAAGATGTTGCACAAACCGTAGTTGAGGCACCAGCCCCACGAAGGTCTATACGGGCACGTCGCGCAACTGACAAGCTCAACCTCCTTATTACGGAGGAGCGCCACATATTATTGATGGAAAATAATGAGCCCATGACCTACACAGAAGCAATGAAGGGACCCGACTCTGACAAATGGCTTGAGGCCATGGAATCCGAGTTAAATTCCATGCATGACAATCAAGTTTGGAACTTGGTTGATCCAATTGAAGGTGTTAGACCTGTCGATTGTAAGTGGATTTTTTTTAAAAAAGTTAGATATGGATGGAAATGTTCACATCTATAAGGCACGATTGGTGGAAAAAGGTTTCCGACAAATTTAAGGTGTTGATTATGAGGAAACATTTTCGCCCGTCGCAATGCTAAAGTCTGTTCGGATTCTCCTAGCAATTGCTGCATATTATGACTATGAGATATGACAAATGGATGTCAAAACCGCTTTCCTTAATGGACATCTTAGTGAGGATGTGTACATGACACAGCCTGAAGGTTTTGTCGACCCTGAAAATGCTGGGAAATTATGTAAGCTTCAGAGGTCCATTTATGGATTGAAGCAAGCATCTCGGAGTTGGAATATTCGTTTTGATGAAGTAGTCAAAGGGTTTGGCTTCATCAAGAATGAAGAAGAGCCTTGTGTTTACAAAAGGGCTAGTGGGAGCGCACTTGTGTTTCTGGTCCTATATGTGGATGACATATTGCTAATCGGAAATGATATTGGGAATAATTTGAACCATGCCATTATGATTTTGCTAAATTGGAGATATGCCATCCTGACCCACATGTCAGTGACTGTGGTGGCACCCACTTGTCAGTGAGATACCAATGGCATATTTCCAAACTGTGAAAATTATAATGGCATATTTCCATCTAACCCAATGATATTCCAATGCTTGAAGCCGTTAAAATCTCATTGAAAAGGAGTTTTTCGATGAAGGATTAGGAGAGGAGGTTTATGTTCTGGGGATAAAGATCTATAGAGATAGATCAAAGAGGCTAATTGGATTAAGCCAAGATACGTACATTGACAAGATATTGAATCGGTTCAATATGCAAGATTTCAAGAAAGGTTTCCTGCCAATGTCACATGGTATTACTCTAAGAAAGAGTCAGTGTGCTATGTCACCTGATGAGCAAAAGAAGATGAGTGTGATTCCTTATGCTTCAGCCATAGGATCCATCATGTATGCTATGCTTTGTACACGACCAGATGTCTCCTTTGCTCTAAGTGTTACGAGCAGGTACCAATCAGACTTCGGTGAAGATCACAGGACAGTTGTAAAGGGTATCCTTAAGTACTTGAGAAGAACCAAGGATATGTTCCTAATATTTGGAGGCGAAGATGAGCTCGTTATAAAGGGTTACACCGATGCTAGTTTTCAAATAGATAAAGATGACTCCGCAAAGCAATCCGGATTTGTTTTCTGCCTGAATGGTGGGGCAGTGAGCTGGAAGAGTTCCAAGCAAGATACGGTGGCTGATTCGACGACAGAGGCCGAGTATATTGCAGCTTCCGAAGCTGCAAAAGAAGCTGTTTGGATCAGAAAATTTGTTTCTGAGTTGGGTGTTGTTCCTAGTGCGTCCAGTCCAGTGAACCTCTATTGTGATAATAGTGGTGCCATTGCGCTTGCAAAGGAGCATAGATCACACAAGAAGTCCAGACATAGACTACGGAAGTATCACCTCATCCGTCACTTTGTTGAGAGAGGTGATGTGAAGGTTTGCAAGGTGCACACAGATTCAAATGTTGCTGATCCATTGACGAAGCCTCTCCCACAACCAAAGTATGAGGCACACATGAGGTCTATGGGTATTAGATACTTACATCAGTGATTCTAGTGTGCGTGGGAGAGTTTTGTGTCATGAGTATGTTTATGTAATAATCAATAATTGTTATTTGTTCCATGGATGATTATCATTTATATTGATTATCGAGTACGTGAGTTGATCGTGAAACTCTTTGTTTATAATGATGTTATTCTAAATTATCCCTAGTTTGGGTCGTTATGTGGGACAATAATGACGGAGAGACTAGCACATGCATTAATTGATGATCATGTTTCACGGATCATAGATACGGAGATATCAAATTAATGATGTGGACACATGTTAGTGAACATGGTGTTGGATTGACCCACTCCAAGACAATGTTGGGATTGTTATTTTAAATGTGCCATCAGTTGTTCTTGAGTGTTATACCTACTGGATCCTTATACCTGAGATCGCCATTGTTTCTCACTGTGTGTAGTGGTGCATCTTGGGGCTGCCAAACGCTACTCCGTAAATGGGTAGTTATAAAAGTAGCTTACAAGTGTATCATAAACATGGAATGGGATGTGTGCGGATCAAGATGGAATTTGCCCCGCCTAGATAACAGGATAGATATCTCTGGGCCCCTCGAGATAGTTGGATTAGAAAGTGCATGGCCATGCCAAAGTGATTAAGGAGTTAATCAAAATGACTAAAGGTTAGTCACAAATAGAATCCGCTATTAGATCAAGAGAATGATCATGCTATCACAAGGGTGGCACGCATCTCACCTTGAGCTTGACTGGTATCGTGTGGCAAAGGGATCAGTGTACGAGTATATCTAAGGTTCGATATGATCTTTATGTGTATTTGTGAGTCTCTATGCCCTGCTAGGTGCCGCTTTTGACTAGTGATTCGAAAATGGTTTCCACTCACGACCATCTACACATGAACCTAACAGGTCACACACTTAAGGGGTTTTGGAATGTTTGAAATCTTGCATAGATGATTGTCTCTAGTGCAAGTGGGAGATTGTTGGTGATATGCCCAAGAGCCCATCATCACAATACGGTTTAAAGGCCCAAGAGGATATTGATCCGAGAGGGATTAGGGTTACTAATGAGCCTATGAGATAGAAGCCCATTAGTACGCCCTATATATACGTAGCAGGGGCAAAGGGGGGCGCCCCGACCAGTCAGCTGCGCCTCCCCTTTGTCGTCGCCCTCCTCTTACCGACGTCCGGCATTCCATCCCCATACGTGTGGACTCCGTAGAGGCACTGCTACTAATGCTGCGCTGATCGACTGTTGGGATAAAGGACGAGGAGCTCGGTTCGTGGGACCGTGACGTGATCGACTACTTCCTCTACACCGACGCGCGACTCCTTCCGCTGCGCTGCGCGTCTAGTGGTAACGATCTATGATCTCCTACTCGCAAGTATCTTGGGTGTACGCGGTAGATTAGTTAGCGTAGCCTACCCGTTTTCCTACAGTTTCCACGTGCAAATCATGCGTGGAGCTGTTTGTTAGCTTACTGTTGATTTTTATGTTTATCTTATAGAGAATTTCTTTCTCCAAATCCGATGGAAAATATTATCTTTTTGTTGCTTTCGGTTAATTTTAGAAATAATGAGAATGATCAATATTATCTTTTGTTGCTTTCTGTTAATATTAGAAATAATGAGAATGAGGGAGTTAGTTCATCATTTTTTGCAGGGTGTGCTCAGGAGATTCTGGAGTCGTGGGTTTAAGATATGATTCAGAGAATATATCACTTGGGGCATCTTTTGTGCTATTTCCTTATACGCATCAGTTACAACTATCATATAATATTTCAATCATGATTAAAGATGGTATACCTTCTGTAATTCGAAGCCAATTTAATGGCTTTGTATATTCTAATTCCTCGTGCTAATAATACTTCCTTTTGCAGTATCCGGTGAGGTGCCGTATGGAGCATGGTTGGTTGGGAGAAAAGGGAATTTAAATGCAGGAGTTCAATACAAGCTAGTGAGTGTTAACTTATATAGTCATAAAAGTTGCGTTTTCAGTTCTCTTAAAATTTGAGGTGGAGCAGTAAATAGTTGGCGCTAAAGCCATGTTGAAAAGTTTTCTGCATTTACTTCTAGTTGGGCCTGAAGTTTACTGTGCTGGCTGTGTTTTTCACTCTAAACTTTACTTGGAGAGTTTGATGCATATGCACAATCTTTTTCACTACTATGGAACAGTTTGATGTTGCTGTGCTGTGAATATACTTAAATATCAGGGTTTTTATATTATAGCTCCACAAAAGAAGCTCTCAACTATTTACAGCATTAAAGAAATTGCAACACTCAAGTTCTTTAGAAAGGACACCACAATACCTAATGGAGGCTGTGGACAGAGTCTTATTAAGATCTCTAAGCAGTATCTTTATTGTGCTATTGAGATAGAGTTGTTAGGCTCGTTGGTTAGGCTGCGCAGGAAGTAGTGGTGGAGGACCGGAGGCTGGGGAGCTGGCGCGCGGCGGCGTCGAGGAGGCGACGCCGTCGCTGCGGCTGGCGTGAGAGGGGGAAGAGAGGGCGCGGGAGAGATTGAACTCAATCTCCAGCTAATCTTTATTGATCCAATTGTTTGTGCCTTTAAAGGCCAAGCCTAACAAACTGACTAACAAATCTCTCATCTAACAAACCAAGGCTAACAACTTCTAGCTAATCCTTCTCCCTGCGCCGGCTCCTTAGCCACGTTTGGCGCGCCTGGCATATGTTTTACCAACCATAACATCACCCCCTCCGTCGAGAAACAGCTCGTCCTCGAGCTGGACATCTGGGAACAAAGAGCGGAAGGCCTCCACTGGTTCCCACGTCGAGTCCGCCACCGAGAGGCCGGCCCACTTGACGAGGACGTGCCAGGTTCCCCGACGAAGCTGTGCCTTGATGATGCGCTCCGGAACGTCAAGACACGGCCGTGCTGGAGTGGAGGCAGTGGCGGCGTCGTGGAGGGCGGTTCGCCATGGAATGGCTTGAGGACGCCGACGTGGAAGACATCGTGGATGCGGGCGCCCTCCGGCAGCTGGAGACGATATGCGACGGCGCCCACGCGTTCGACAACCTGGAACGGCCCAGCGTACCGCGGTGCAAGCTTGCCTTTGGCGTCGGGCACGAGGGACTGGGCGGGACGGTGGAGGAGACGCAGCCAGACCCAATCCCCCACGGCGAACACGATGTCGCGGGGGTGAGCGTCGTAGTGCCTCTTGGCGTAAGCCTGCGCTTGTAGAAGACGGTCGCGGACGTCGGCGAGGAACGCGTCCCTGTCCTGCAGCAGCTCGTCCACCGGCGCGGTCCGGGCAGAGGCCGGCTCGTACGACACCAGGGCGGGTGGTGCACGGCCGTACACGACCTGGAACGGCGTCGTGCGCAGAGCAGAGTGGAAGGATGTGTTGTAGCAGTACTCGGCCCAGGGAAGCCACTCCAGCCAGGCCCGAGGACGATCGCCAGTGATGCAACGCAGGTACATGGCGATGGTCTTGTTGACCGCCTCCGACTGGCCGTCCGTCTGGGGATGGAAGGTCGTGCTCATGCGAAGTTTGACACCGGCCAGCTTGAACAAGTCGCGCCAGACATGGCTGGTGAACACCGGGTCACGGTCGCTGACGATAGATGACGGAAACCCATGGAGGCGTACTATGTCGGCGAAGAACGCGCGTGCGACGGACATGGCCGTGTAGGGGTGGCCCAGAGTGATGAAGTGGCCGTACTTGGAGAGCGGTCGACAACGGTGAGGATGACGCTCTTGCCATTGACCTTAGGGAGGCCCTCCACGAAATCCATGGAGATGTCGGCCCAGACCTGCGAGGGAACATCCAGGGGCTGAAGGAGGCCGGCCGGGTGGAGCGCCTCCGTCTTGTTGCGCTGACATGTCGCGCAGGCGCGGACGAACTCGCGCACGACGCGCACATCGTGGTCGATGATGAAGTCGTGACAGAGGCGTTGTAGAATCTTCTGGGTGCCCTCGTGGCCGGCGGTGTGCGCCAGTTGGAGGACGGTGGCCAGGGCTCGGGAGGAGGCCGGCACGAACACCCGGCTGCCACGGAGGATGAGGCCGTCTGCCACGCGCCACGGCGCACCACGAGCCGCCACGATCATGTCGCGGAGGTGGCATAGGGCATCGTCTTACTGGAGCTCCGCCCGAAGGTCGTCGTAGAGGGCGAACGTGGGGCCCGAGAGGGCCGCCAGCTTGGGGTCATCCTGCTCCCAGCGTGACAGGGCGTCGGCCACGGTATTCAAGCGGCCCGGCCTGTATTCGACGGTGAAGTCGAAGCCGAAGAGCTTGCTGGCCCACTGGTGCTGCGGCACAGTCGAGAGGCGCTGGTC
The DNA here is from genome assembly GCA_947561735.1 of Cenchrus americanus. Lineage (NCBI taxonomy): Eukaryota > Viridiplantae > Streptophyta > Magnoliopsida > Poales > Poaceae > Cenchrus > Cenchrus americanus. The sequence continues at coordinate 249,441,503 of OX387239.1, read as the reverse complement.
GAGCATATACTTGAGCGCGTAGTGGTCGGTGCGGACGACGAAGCGGCGACCCAAAAGGTAGGGCCGCCAGTGGCGGACGGCCTGCACAAGGCCAATGAGTTCGCGCTCGTACGTGGCAATCTTGAGGTGGCGGGCGGCGAAGGGCTTGCTGTAGAACGCGAGGGGGCCCACCCCCTGGTGTAGAACGGCGCCAAAGCCCGTCCCGGACGCGTCACAGTCCACGACGAAGGGGCTGTCGAAGTCCGGCAGGTGCAGGACCAGCGCTGTGGAGAGGGCGTTCTTGAGCGCGGCAAACGCCAGCGTGGCCGCCTCAGTCCACTGGAACCCCTCCTTGCGGAGCAGCTGTGTCAGGGGGGCGGCCAATGTCCTGAAGTTCTTGATGAAGCACCGGTAATAGCCGGCGAGGCCGAGGAAGCCGCTCATGGCGCGTGCTGACGCCGGCTGCAGCCAAGACGTGATGGCCGTCACCTTGTCTTCGTCCATGGCCACCCCGGCGGCCGAAATCACGTGGCCAAGGTAGGTGACGGAGTCGGTGGCGAAGGCGCACTTGGAGTGCTTCACATGGAGCTGGTGGTCGCGCAGCACCGTGAACACGACGCGGAGGTGTTGAAGGTGTTCCGTCCACGAAGTGCTGTAGATCAGGATGTCGTCAAAAAATACGAGGACGAACTTACGGAGGAACGGCTGCAACACCGTGTTCATCAAGCTCTGGAACGTCGCAGGCGCGTTCGTGAGGCCGAACATCATCACCAAGAATTCGAAGTGGGCGTGGTGCGTCCGGAACGCCGTCTTTTCCACGTCGTCGGGGTGGACGCGCACCTAGTGGTAGCCTGCGCGGAGGTCGAGCTTGGTGAAGAAGCGGGCGCCGTGGAGTTCGTTGATGAGCTCCTCGACGATAGGAATAGGGAACTTGTCCTTCACCGTGCGCTCGTTCAGCGCTCTGTAGTCGACGCAAAAACTCCACGTGTCGTCGGCCTTCTTGGCGAGCAGCACAGGGGCAGAGAACGGCGATGTCGACGGCCGGATGATGCCCTGGTTGAGCATTGCCGCGCACTGGGCCTCCAGCTCGTCCTTCTGGAGATGGGGGTATCGGTAGGGGCGGACCGCCACCGGCGCGGTGCCTGGAAGAAGATGGATTCGATGATCGCAGGCGCGCGGCAGAGGCAGGCTGGACGGCGCTGCGAAAACGGAGTCGAAAGACTCCAGGAGGCGGCTCAGGAGCGCCGGCTCAGAGCCGCGGGCGGAGTAGAGGCGCTCCGGTGGGGGGCGATCGAAGGTCGGTGCCCCTAGGCCGCGCCAGAGGACGCGCCGGCCCTGGTGCCAGAACGCCATGCAGACGGCCTCGAAGTCCTAGAGGATGGGCCCCAACGTCCGTAGGTACTTCACGCCGAGGACCACGTCATGGCAGTCGAGCGGGATTGCATAGACGTCGATGGAGAAGAACTCGTCACCGATGCGGACTAGGACGTTCCGGGCGACCCCGCAGCAGGCGAAGCGGTCGCCATTGGCGACAACCACCTGGGCACCCTGGCTGTCGTGGAAGTGCAGGCCCAGGCGGCGGGCGGCCGACGTACTGATGAAGTTGTGCGTCGACCCGGAGTCGAGGAGTGCCGTCAGGGGCACTGTCCCGACTGTGAGACGGAGCTGCATCGTGTCGCCGGTGCAAATGCCCGTGATGGCGTTGAGGGAGATGAACGACTCATCGATGGCAGCGGCCGGCGGGTCGTCCATGAGGTTCGGGACGTCGTCGACAGGCACGGAGGCAACCGGGTGGGCAGGGGGGGCTCGAGCCCCCCCTACGGCGCGCCGGCCTATGGAGTGCGTCCTCAAATTGTACTGAGGTATATACGGCTAGGGAGGGGCTGAAAAAAAAATACACAAACGTATTTTTGTACATTGGGCCAACTTGTTTCTTTTTATCTGTTTCGGCCCAACAAAGAAAAGCCCAACAAAATGAAAACCCTACCGCCATCGCCTCCCTCCCGTGTCCCGTCGCCCCTGCCCGGCTGCCCGCTCCTCTCGCGCGAGACGCGCCCGACGCCGCGACGCACGACGCGCGCGCGCCGTCTCCCGTCCCCCGGCCGGCCGGCCCCCGCATCGCGGCGGGCGGCGGCTCTCCCTCTAGATCTCCCCTCCGGCTCGCGCCTTTGCCGCTCGCCCGCTCCGGTCTCGCCTCCCGGGCCGGCGCGGGCGCGCGGCTCGGGCGGCGGCCGGCGGGCGCCGACGGGCGGCGCCGCGGCCGGGCGGGCGCCGGTGGCCCAACGCTCGGGCGGCTCGGCCGCGACTCGCCATCTCGCCGATTCCTGCGACCGCGAGCACAGCCACGGCGCAAGCGCAACAACGTTGTAGGCAGCAAGCCAACAGGCAGCAGCAGGAGGTAATTTTTTTAGACCAAAACTTAATCAAATTGAGTATTTGATTAATGATTAGGAAGATTGAATTATGGAATGTTTGATTTCAATTTTCAGATTGTTAGTATGTCGAAAAGAACTCTATTCAATTACTTTTCCAGTGGTAGTGGTTCTGTCTCAAGTACTCCACATGCTAATGAGGGCACAAGTCAACCAAAGAAACCTAGGGTAGAGTTTACTCATTCAATCATAACTGCAGACCCTGGTAATCGCAAACCAATCGATTCTTATGAATCTGAAATTAGGGACCAATTGAGGAGAGCATATGTCTTGAATGGTCCAACCCAACCTCAGGAATTTAATTTTCCTCGTAAATGGAATGGTGGTGAATGGAGATCATTTCAAAAGGCTTGGTTTGATGAATTTGATTGGTTAGAGTATAGTGAGTCCAAGGATGCAGCTTATTGCTTATATTGTTATCTCTTCTTTAATTCCGCAAAACCTGAAAAGTTTGGGAGTTCTGTATTTGCACATCAAGGTTATGTGAATTGGAAAAAAGCTAAGGATAATTTGAACAAGCACAGTAATTGAAAGACTCATATAGAGGCTAGGCTAAGTTGTGATGATTTTATGAACCAAAGGACAAGTGTGGTTCAAAAAATAGTTGAGGTAAGCACAGATGAAGAAAAACGATATGAGATTCGTTTAACATCTAGTTTAGATGTTTCAAGATTTCTCATATCACAAGGGCAACCTTTTCGTGGAGATGATGAGAGTTCTACTTCTCTCAACAAGGGTACATTTCTTGAGATGGTTGACTGGTATAAAGATAGGGTTGAGATAGTGAAAGATGCATATGACAATGGTTCTAAAAATTGTCAGATGTTATCTCCCAGTATACAAAAGGATCTTGCAAAGGCTTGTGCGGAAGAAGTAACGGCTGTCATTATGGATGAGATTCGAGGTAGAAAATTCTCAGTGCTTATAGATGAATCTCGAGATGTATCGATAAAGGAGCAAATGGCAGTGATTATAAGGTTAGTACTCCACAATTGTAACTTTTTGTCTATATTTCTACAATTAAACTAAGTCACTAACACATAAATAAATGTGCTGTTGCAGGTTTGTGAATGATAAAGGGAAAGTGGTGGAGAGATTTCTTGGACTTCAGCATGTTCAGAGTTGTACAGCTATTGCATTGAAAGAAGCTTTGGTCAGTATGCTTTCAAGTCATAATTTGTCTATCTCTATGGTTCGTGGGCAAGGGTATGATGGAGCTTCTAATATGAGAGGGGAATTTAATGGGGTGCAGAAATTGATTCGTGATGAAAATCCTTATGCTTTCTATGTGCATTGTTTAATATATATTGCTATACAAGACTACTTTAAACTGCTATATCTGCCAATTATGAGAGGTTATGGTGGTGTTATGTGGATATAGCTTTATAGTTCAGCCCCCCCCTAAAATTTTTCCTGGATCCGTCACTGGTCGTCGATATGATCAGTCACCTCGAGGTAAAACAGGCGCTGACACTTGTGGCCCCGCACGTACGGCTCGTCGCAGTTGTAGCAGAGCCCCTGCCGCCGGCGGTCCGCCATCTCGGCGGGTGACAGGCGGCGGAACGGCCGTGACGCGGCCGGCGGTTGGGGGCCTGTGGCGGCCGCGGCGGGGGTGGGCGCGCCGACGGGTGGCGCCGGCAACGGGAGCGAGACGCGCCGAGGAACGAGCCGGGCGCGCCCCCTGAGGCGGCGGTGCGGCTGCTACGTGCCGCTCATAAGCGCGCGCCAGCACCATGACGCGCTGGAGATCGGGCGGAGCCTGGAGTTCGACGTCGACGCGGATGGCTTCCGGTAAGCCGCCGGTGAAGAGCTGCACCTGCTGCTCCGGCGTTAAGTAGCCGGCGTGTGCCAGCCGGTCCTGGAACGTTTGCAGGTAATCTTCGACAGTGGAGCGGAAGGGTAGGCGTGCGAGGTCATCCAGATGGTTGGTGCCGAGCGCCGGCCCGAAGCACTGCTGGCAGAGAGCCTTGAAGTGCTGCCAGGTGACGATGCCGACGTCGCGCTCCAACATGTAGTACCACTGCTGGGCGTGGCCGGTCATGTGGAAGGATGCAAGGCCGACCTTCTCTGCCTGGCCCGTGTGCTGCGCACGGAAGAAGTGGTCGCATCTGTTCAGCGACCCGAGCGGATCTTCGTGACCGTCGAACGTGGGGAACGACAGCCGGCGAGAAGTGCGTGGAACGCCGGCGCCGGCGGTGTGGTCCTCCAGAAACCCTGGATGTTGCGGCGGCGCCTGGTGGAACGGCTGGGTGAACACCGGAGTGCGCCCGGCGCCGAGGCGCCGGAATGGGCGACGGCGAGGGGGAAACGAATCCGGGTGATGGGTGTGGGGCGCACGGGTGAGGACCTCATGGCGGCGACGACGAGCGGCGCCGTGGGCGGCGGCGAAGAGGCCGGCATGCCGTAGAGGGGGTACGATGCCGACGCGGGTGCATCGCCGCTGGGGCCGTAGCCGGTGAAACCTGGCAGGCAGGCGGCCATGTGGAAGACCTGGCGCTGTAGGTCGTAGACTGCGCGCGTCAGGATGTCGAGGGTTGCCGCCGGCGGCCCAGAAGTCGAGGGTGGCGCCGTGGTTGTCAGCTGGAGTGGCGCGGTGGTGATAGGGGGGCGGCGCCGACGATGGCGCGGAGCTAGCAGGGGTGGACATTGATATCGGCAATGCTGATACCAGATTGTTAGGCTCGTTGGTTAGGCTGCGCACGACGTAGTGGTGGAGGACCGGAGGCCGGGGAGCTGCGCGCGGCGGCGTCGAGGAGGCGACGCCGTGGCTGCGGGCCGGCGTGAGAGGGGGAAGAGACGGCGCGGGAGAGATTGAACTCAATCTCCAGCTAATCTTTATTGATCCAATTGTTTGTGCCTTTAAAGGCCAAGCCTAACAAACTGACTAACAAATCTCTCATCTAACAAACCAAGGCTAACAACTTCTAACTAATCCTTCTCCCTGCGCCGGCTCCTTAGCCACGTTTGGCGCGCCTGGCATATGTTTTACCAACCATAACAGAGTGAAAATGCTTCTAAATTTTACTTTCTATTTCGGCTCCCGAGATATTTTCCTGAAATGTCATCTGTGCAGTTACTTGCACAACAGATACTGGCACCTAACCTGCTTTCTCATGTGGTATTTTTTATTAATTAAGAAATTTTGCGGTATTCTACTTTTCTACTAGTTGTAATACTCCATTATGTCAATCCTGTTACAGGTGGCAACAAAAATCCTATGCCATTTACAGATCCAGAGAATTGGAATTGTGCAATCAGTTACAGCGTCGGGTCAACTAGCCCGCTCAGCCCTTTATCCACTTTTACCCTAGAGCTTGCCAGAAGTAAACAGGTGTGCTCTATTTATACTTTTATTTTTTTATTAATATAAGCTAGTGTTGCCTTCCTAATATATTTAATCTCGTTTGCAATAACATTTAATTTCTTTGATGCACAGCTGACGACGTCATTCTATCAACACATGGTTGTTCAAAGAGGGGTAAGGGTTCTCTCTCGTTTTATTTTTGCAAAGAATATTTTATATTAAGAGAAAAAAGTGGAATATCTTCTATACTATGCAAAATGTCAACTCTTTGATTCATCAGAGTTATTGATTTGTCATACTAATTAAAAATCATTAGAGGGTGTTTGGATCCAGGTGACTAGAGGTGACTAGACTAATTTTAGTCACCTAGAGAGACTAAAGGCATGTTTGGATCTACTTTAGTCTCACGACTAAAATTAGTCAGACTAAAAAGTTTTAGTCACCCCCTAGTTTGAAAGCAAGAGCTAAAATGCATTAAAAAAGCATTAAAGTCCCTATTTCTCTCTCCCTTTCTCTTCTCTCTCCTCTCCCTCTCTCTCCTCACCCAGGGTGGACATGGCTTGGAGCTATTGGCAGCATGCATATGGTCATTAATGAGGAAAGAGGAAGAGGAGATTTTAGTCCCTTTTAGCTCCCCCACCCCCTACTAGCAAAGTTTAGCCTCAAGACTAATTTTAGCCTCACCTGTTTGGAAGTTTAGCTCCTGTTAGAGGCTAATTTTAGTCAGGCTAATTTTAGTCCCTATGATCCAAACATGCTCTAAGAGGGTGTTTGGATCCAGCAAAGTAGAGATGACTAGACTAATTTTAGTCACCTAGAGTGACTGTCGTATGGACCTCCCTGTGCCCACTACCTCGGTGGGTACCAGGACCGACTACTCGGTGGGCCCCTGGGACTACCCGGCTTGCGCTACATGGCACCTGAAGGCGTGGAGCACAAGGACTACACAGGAGTAGTACTCGGTTAGGGAGCTGTACATGTTCCGCCTGTATAGAGGACTCCTAGACGTACTCGACTAGTACTCTCTCCCTACTCCGACTTGTAACCCTGCCTCCCGGACTATAAGGCGAGGCAGGGACCGATCTCTAGGATCATCTCATCCAATCTCCTCTCGTACAACTCACGGTGCACCATTGCACCATCTTGTAATCGTGCCCTATCAATCCAGAGCTACGCAGCATACAGGACGTAGGGTATTACGCACCTCGCGGCCCGAACCTGTCTAAATTGTGTGCCACGTGTCTCTTCCTTCGAGTTACCGATCTCGGCGAGTCACAATCATCTACTTCGGGTACTCCCCGTAGTAGGTTGCCGGTCTAAAACACCGACAGTGGCGCGCCGGGTAGGGGCTCTCGCTCGAGATCACATGGCGAACTCGACGGCTTCCGTCCACTTCAAGCCAAGCTGTCGCCTTCAACCGCGGCGACACCTTCGTCTTCGGCGCACGGGTCCGCACCGCTGGCGATGGCGCGGGCTCCTTCCGGCGGCCGCCTAACCATGCGGCCCAACCCGAGGAGCGAGCTTCGTGACGCTTCCTGAAGTTGTCACAGGCGAACTCGCCGGCAAGTTCGGCGAAATTTCGGCTCTTCAACCACCACGGCGACTTCGAGCTCGAGTCGGTCTCCAACTCGAACCCGGCGTCGCCATGGGCCATCGCATGCGAGCCGGGCACGCTCGGCCATCGCGGGCGGCCCCCTCACCACGCGAGCACTCGCGCGCGTGGCCCACGCATCCTCAGCCGGGCCCGCACGGCGCTCCCCCTTCGCGCGGCCGGGCAAGGGAGCCGTGCCGAGTACAACTCGGACTCCGGCGCCGTCCCCGATCGCGTCTCGGACTCCGGCCCCTCTCTCCGAGTTCTACTCGAACCGGGACTACGAGTTCGACTTCGGGTCGGACACGAGGAGCCCGAGTCCGAAGACGACTCCACCGAGCTTCCCTTGTCGGGGGCCGGCCTCGGGGCCGGTCATAAAATCAATGCCGGCCGGGAGATACGTCCTGCGGCCGGACCGCAAGCCCGCCGACCCGGTAAAGGGAGACTCACGCTACGTCGCCTACATCGACTCGCCATCTTGTTCCGGAGGGAACACCACTAACCCGGCCGACTCAAATACACCAGGCGAGGGTGGCACCCTGCGAGTCCGGCCGCAGGCACTCCCGATCGCCAAGTCTTCATGGGCTGCCGCCGACACCCCCCGAGACCTTCGGTGCACGGCCGAGGACAAGTACCCGGAGGACATCTCCGCGGACGAGCCGTGCGCCAACGCACCCCGCGACGGCGAGACCGCCGCCAACGGGGACGCTCGACGCGAACGTAACGGGAAGCGCGGCGAACGACGCCGGCGGCTCGGAGACAACCTCCCCATCCGCAACCTTGCGGAAGCTCTCGAGGCGGTCGAGAGCGAGTACACACCACCCTTGAGCAATGGCCTCATGTCGATCACAACGATCGCACGCCGAGGCTCGGGGCATACGCGCGCCGGAGAGGGTCATCGCCAAGCTCGGCCGAAGAAGCCTACTTCATGCGGGTCGACAACGAGTCAACCAACCTCCTCCGGCTAAACCCCGCGACAACAAAGCTACTAGTCGCGGCGCCAATGCGGGTCCCAACCGTACTCGAGCGACCTTCCGGTAGGGGCCAAGCCGCCGCCACTCCAACGCCGGCGGACCTTCACAAGCAAGACCAAGCCAGCCGAGAAGTTGTTCCCCACCGCGCTCCGGCCGGGCGGGCGGCGGCAACGACCCCCGGCGGCGGCGGCGGCGGCGGCGGCGGCTCCAACCATGGGGCCAACGGGGAGAGGCGGAGGCGGCGGCGCCGCGGCGGCCGAGGCCACGCGACCGACCACGCCTCCGGCGCCTCGCACGGCGGGTACGACGCTCGCCCGAGAGGATCGAGGAGGCTGCGGCGGAAGAAGTCGACCACCGCCGGCGAGGGCGACGGCTTCCCCGCCTTCTCACCTCGACTTCGCAACTTGCTCCTCCCCCGACAAGTTCAAGCCTTTGGGGATCACCAAGTACGACGCGAAGCGAGGATCCTATCCGGTGGCTCCGATGCTACGCCCTCTCCATCGAGAACGGCGGCGGCAACGGCGACACCAAATGCCTCTACTTCCCCTTCGTCCGGACCAAGCACCACTCACATGGCTCGAGTCGCTCGACAAGCACTCGATCGACAAGTGGGACCAGCTCAAGGAGCAGTTCACGAGTAACTTCGCGGGCGCCATGGGCTGTTCGGGTACTCGCATGGACCTGGCCATGATCAAGAAGGAACAGGGTGAGACCCTCCGCAAGTACATGCGCCGCTTTTTCGACAAGCGCGCTACCGTCGTCGACGTCACCGACAAGGAGGTCATCGACCTCTTCCAGGACGTCCTCTACCATCGCCGCACATTCGAGGACTTCGGTCGTCGCCGCCCCCGAGTCCATCCCCCACCTCAAGGACATGATCACGTCTCGGGCGGATGAAGAGGACAAGGCCAACGCCAAGTACGACGCCATCGCGGCAAGTCCAAGTAGAACCGGGCGGCGGCGGCGGCGGCAATGCAAACCAAGGCGGCCGCAACAACAACAACAACAACAACAACAACAACAACTACTCGGGTCCCAACCGCAAGCGCAAGCCAGACAACACTGTCGCGGCTATCCAGCGCCCTGCGAAAGGGAACTCGAAGAAGAACTTCCGGCGGTTTCAAAGACCCGTCGAAGGAGAAGTGCCCGTGGCATCCGAACGGCAACCACACTGCGAGCAAGGGTGCTACCGGCTCGGGCATGCACTCAAGGATACTCCGGAGCCACCGCACCCTCACGACCAAAAGGACAAGAAGAAGGACGGCGACAACAACGACTTCCAAGAACCCGAGAAGACCGTCAATGTCCTCTTCGGTGGAGCGCGGCGGCGAGGGAGCGAGAAGGCCGCCGTCGTGAAGTGATGTCCATTGAGCCGGCGGTCCCGACCCCCCTCAGGTGGTCGGAGGTACCCATCACCTTCTCCCGCGTGGACCAATGGACCGGCTTCTCACGAACCGGGCGGTTTCCCCTCGTCACGAAGCCAACGGTGGCGGGCTCCAAGCTCAACAAGGTGCTCATCGACGGTGGAAGCGGGCTCAACGTCCTCTTCACCAAAACCTTGAAGAAAATGAAGCTCGACGTCACCCCCATGCTCACCAAGAGCAACACGCCCTTCTACGGCATCGTCCCGGACAACGAGGCTATCCCAGGGCTCGGTGGTCGCGCCCCGATTACCTTCGGAGCGTCTCGGGACAACTACCGCACCGAGTACATCAAATTCGAGGTCGCGGATTTCGAGACCTCTTACCACGCCATCCTCGACGGACGGGGCCATCGCCAAGTTCATGGCGGTGCCCCACTACACCTACTTGGTACTCAAGATGCCAAGTCCAGCCGGTGTACTCTCCCTCCAAGGGAACTTGAAGATCTCCCACGACTGCGACACAGAAGCCGTGGTAATCGCTTCCACAAACCAAGTACCCAACGCGATGATGGAGGTCTATGCCGCGTCGAAGAAGCTTGCTACAAGTGAACTCGACATCCCAGAGAAGTCTGATAGCGCCAACAAGCCTCAGCCACCTGAGGAGGTACTCGTCAAGACGGTCGACCTCGGAACAGGCGACCCCAGCAAGACCACCACCATCGGGGCCGGCCTCGACCCCAAATAGGAAGACGCGCTCATCAGCTTTCTTCGGGCTAACCGCGACATCTTCGCGTGGAAGCCAGCGGACATGCCAGGAGTGCCCAGGGAGCTGATTGAGCACTGCCTTAACGTCGATCCAAAGGCCACCCCTAAGCGACAACACCTCCGACGTTTTGCCGACGACAGACGGGACGCCATCAAGAAGGAGCTCGCCAAGCTACTCGCAGCTGGCTTCATCAGAGAAGTTTTCCATTCTGAGTGGCTCGCCAACCCCGTCCTCGTCCGCAAGAAGAACTCGAACGAGTGGAGGATGTGCGTCGACTACACCGACCTCAACAAGCACTGCCCCAAGGACCCCTTCGGGTTGCCGCGGATTGATCAAGTCATCGACTCCACGGCGAGCTGCGACCTGCTTTGCTTCCTCGATCGCATACTCCGGGTACCACCGGATCGCAATCAAGGAGGAGGACCGGGGAAAAGACCATGTTCATCACCCCGTTTGGCGCGTCTTGCTACACGACCATGTCATTCGGGTTGAAGAACGCCGGCGCTACCTATCAACGGGCCATCCGGGCACAGCTTCAAGCGGCAACTCAACAAGAACGTCGAGGCTTACGTGGATGACGTGGTTGTCAAGACCCGGGGACTCCGGTACCCTCATCGACGACCTTGAAGAGACCTTCACTTCGCTACGCGAGTACCGGCGGAAGCTCAGCCCGAACAAGTGCGTCTTCGGTGTCCCTTCGGGCAAACTACTCGGCTTCATCATCGACCGCGCGGCATTGAAGCCAACCCGAGAAGATCTCCGCCATCACCGAGCATGAAAGCTCCCACGAGCATCAAAGACGTCCGAGCGGCCGACGGGGTGCATGGCGGCATTGAACTGATTCATCTCGAGGCTAGGAGAACGGGGGCCTCCCCTTCTTCAAACTACTCAAGCATCACGAGAAGTTCGTGTGGACTCCCGAGAGGCGGATCAAGCCCCTTGCCCGGCTCAAGGACTTCAGTCAAAGCCACCAATCCCCACGCTCCTCACAAGGGCGGCGGCTGCGCCACGACACAAGTCGCGACTACTCACGTGGGTCGATCTGCGCATCGTTGTCGAGCGGCGGGGGAAGGCGGCCACGCCTACCCGAGTCCGGCGCCTGAGTCTACTTCGTCGGCGGTTCTGCTCCGAGTCCAAGGCTCGCTACCGGCCGTCCGCGAGAAGCTTTTGTACGCTCTACTCATCACCTCGCGGAAGCTACGGCACTACTTCCGGGAGTACTCGGTCTCCCGTCGTCACCGACTACCGCTCGGCGACATCACGAGGAACCAAGACGCCACGGAAGAATCTCCAAGTGGGGTACATCGAGCTCGGCGCCCTCACCATCGACTTCCAAGCCACGCCACTTTGACCATCAAGTCGCAAGCACTGGTCGACTTCATGGCGGAAGTGGCGGGAGAACCGGCCTACTCCCATAGTGCGACCGAGCATTGGGTGATGTACTTTGATGGCTCACTCAACCTCGAGGCGCGAGGGCGCGGGGCTCGGTCTACTCCAACGGGCGAACAACTCAAGTACGTCCTGAGATCTTACGGAAGGTCTCAAACAACGAAGCGAGTACGAAGCTCTCCTACACGGGCTCGCCTACCGTGGCTTCAGCACTGAGCCTCAAGCGGCTACTAGTCTACGAGCGACTCCGCGGTGGTCATCAACCAAGTCGACAAAGTCCTGGGACCGCAACAAGGAGAACATGGACGCCCTCTTGCCTAGAGTCCCCGCAGAAAGCTCGAGAACAAATTCTATGGTCTCGAGTTCCATCACATCGTCAGCGACAACAACGTTGCGGCGGACGTCCTCTCGAAGCTTGGATCCACCGGCGGCTCAAGTACCGGCGGGCGTCTTCGTCCGCAAGGCTTCACGCACCATCCATCCGGAGGCGGCGCCCGCAGGCCACTTTGTCCCGGCCATCCACCGGGCGGTCATGATCGACGTGGACGGAAGCCCAACCCTTCATCGACTACCTCGGCGAGCGAGAAGGTCCCCTCAGGCAAAAGAACGGCAGACAACTCGTCGCCGCGCCAAGTCTTACGTCCTCGTCGGAAACAAGCTTTACAAGCGAGGGCGCATCTTGAGTACTCATAAAGTGCGTCCCTCGTGAAGAAGGCAAGGACATATTGGATGAGATCCACGAGGGCATGCAAGCAGCACGCGCGTCTTCCGTACGGTCGGCAAGGCCTTCGAACGGGCTTTCTCTGCGGCCCCGGCCACGGGCGGCAGAAGAACTCGTCGAGAAGGTGTCAAGGATGTCGGCCGCCGCCCAGCGACGACACGTCCCGGCCACCACAGAAGCTAGTCACCATACGCCAACCTGGCCCTTTGCACAAGCGGGGGCTCGACATCGGTGGAGCCCTTTGCCCGAGGGCGGGGCCTAGGAGGATTGTCGGGGGCCGGCCTAGGGGTCCCCTTAAACCATGGGGAAATCCTCACTTAAAACCCGCAAAAAGGCCAAAACACAAATCGTCTAACCATGCAGGGAACAGCCCACGCCGCAGGGACTCCGACGGCCCATCGAGGCGGCCCACTTAGAGATCCCCTCGAACAGGCTCCGCCTCGTTCGAGGATGCGTGCTCCCCTCGGGCGGGCTCCGCCCGGGTCCCGAGCGACACTTCCTCGGCGAGGCTCGCAGCCTCGCTCGAGGTACCGCCCCGCCCTCGGCGGGGTCGCCACGCTCGAGGGCGCCCCTCACGCGTGCGCGGCCCCGTACATGGGCATTTAACGCCCGGCCGGCGGGACGACGCCATCATGCGCCGGGGCTCGCACCCGTGCCCGCCGCACCAACTCCCCGGGGAGGAGCCCATCCCCGCCCGCGGCGGGAGGGGCCCGCGCCGGCGCGGCCGGTGTCGGTCCGTGACACCGTGCGCACGCCGGGTACGGCTAACGCGGCGAGCCCTCGGGGGCGGCGCACCCTCGCTCGCTTTCTTGTGACCCTACGGGGTTAGGTGGAGGCGCTAGGCCGGTGGAGCGCCATCCTGTCGGCGCAAGGCGTGGCCGCGGGGTGCCGCGCGTGCGAGGGCACACCTGGCGGCCTTGGCAACAACTCCGAGGCACATGAGGGCGCGTCGGGAAGGAACGCCGTTACGCCGCTCCTGGCCTTTCCGTACGGCTTTGCGTCAGCACCTCCCTCGAGCCTATCAGAAGACTTCACCACCATCTGCTGCTCTACTACCCTCGAACCGCCCCTTTGTTCGGGTACAAGTCAGGCCATGATGACCGGATGTTGACGGTGAAAATCCGTCAACCTAGCCATGAGTTTTACCTTCGGTGTTGGCATGAATTTTATACCTTATCCTTTGGTACTAACCCCGAGTATTACTTATGAAGTTCACATGTGCATGTCGTTTTTGGAGTTTAATGTTTATGCGAGGATTTATTGTTGAATGCAAGACTTTTGGGACAAGTTCATCAAGCACCTCATGACAAGACCTTGAAGTCTTTGAACAAGTCATGCAATGAAGTGATATTAACTCAAGAAGCGGGGACTCGATCGAGAAGACAACAAACTCCGGGGACACGACCGGAAAAGTCTTTTGAAGCTTGCAAGACAAGGAGTTGAGTCCAATTCGGAGAGAAACCGGCCATGGACCTACATGCGAAAGGGGAAGCATCCGGAAGCAAGGAGGCAGGCCTCGAACCAAAGGAGCCCGCGGTACGGGCCTAAATAGGCCCGGGCGGGCGGGCGATCCGGTGAGGCGAGCCCATTTAGGGCCCAATTACGACGCCCTTTGCCTAGCCGCCAGTCGGGCTATTTATAGTCCACGTAGAGAGCCACGCGAGAGAAGATATCGTCTTCGGCCGCGCGAGAAGACGAAGAGGAGAGGACATCGTAGGAGAGAGGAGAGGGTCGAGCTAGTTGACTAGGGTTTCCCTATTGTAGAGCGTGGGAACCTTGCACGGAAGACCACGTCGGAGTTCCGAGCTAGAAGCAAGGTCAAGGAAGGATCCCGGTGGTGATCTTGCGTATGTATCATTGTTATAGTTGAATTATCAAGTTGAATCTTTTCTCGGCGATCAAGTGTTTCCTCGAAGATTTCGTTTTTCGATCGGCTTTGCTTATTTCAATTCTATTCTCGAGATAGATTACATAGGGTGTTTCTTGTAGCCGCGGTGGCTAGAGGTACACGCGGATCCCTCGAAAAGAATCTCGACTTGTCTTTTGACTCGCCCTAAGCTCCCCCGCATGAATAGGGATACGTTGTGACGGAAACGGGGTCTCGAAAGGCGGATGTTTTCGGATTTGGACGGGGAAACCCGTTTAAAGGCTTTTATTAAGATTCGATTTGCTACTTCTTCTCTTGCTTGGAACTTCAACAAAAGGCTTACCCCGATCCCTCTAGATCGGTTTATCTACCCAATCTTACTTTGTTTTTCTCGGTTTTTTAGTAGATTAGATCTGTTTTGTGTCTTTTACTTAGATGCATTAGGTCTTTTATCGATTATTGAAGATTGCGGTTATTTGGCTTTAATGATTAATTCTTGCGTCACACATTTGTTCCACGGATTCGATACCTTGGGTTCACCACTTGAGGAAGAAGGGTCCCTTGACTACGACGGGAGACTTGTCGCTAAGTCACGAACGAACTTTGATACAATTATTAACCGTCAACGAAGCCCTTTTTAGTAGTTGCGGGGAACAAGTGATCAAGATTTGATTACTTTTTTATTGCTTTTTTTGTAATTTTCAGTACTGATTTTGTTTTATTTTTGCATCTAATAAATTTCGATCATCCCCGAAATACATCTAATCTAGTTTGTCTAACTCTAGTCTTTATAGATTTGTTTTGTTTTCTAGTTTTTTACGCATATTTTGTTTATTGCTAACCCTAACGAGATGGACGGCTACACTGTCAACAAACCCAATAATTTTTGTGGATGATCCGGAAAAACTTTACGAGGGCTAAGGAGACGCGAAGCACATCAAGCTAAAAAGCTGGATTTTGTAGATTCGGAGTCGGAAGACGAAGGATCACGAATCTCGGGAAAGTTCACCACCTCGAAGTCAGCGGGAGAACCGACGTCCACCAATGGGTGACCAACCAGGAAGAACGCAAGATTGGGGAGCTATGCACCCCCGAGACATCATCGACCTACCAATCTTGAACCTCGAGGAGATCGGAAGGCCGTTCGAGATCAAGACCTCAACAATCCGCATGGTGCAACATTCACCCTTCACGACGAAGAAGAGGACCGAACCTTCACCTCCAAGCATTCATTCAGTTATGTCAGACTTTCAACATGGATGGGGTGACTCAAGATCAAATGAGGGCAAGGCTTTTTCCGTTTTCACTACTCGGGAAGGCATTGCAATGGTTCCACTCTCAACCGGCGGAGACGGTGCAAAATTGGAACACGTTGATGAAGGCTTTCATGAAGGAATACTACTCACCGGGTAAAACTCAAAGCTTGCGTAATAAAGTTGCCACCTTTGTTCAATATCCTACGAAACTATCTCGGAGGCATACGAGCGCTTCCGCGAGTACACCGGGCGGTTCCACATCACCAAGTTCCCCGAAAGAAGACCTCGTGCAAAAGTTCTATCAAGGACTCACCATGGCGTCAAGGACGATCATCGATGCATCGGCGGGAGGATCTATCATCGAGCTTGCAGAACGGAAGCTCTCCACGTTATTCAAGAAGGTCGCGGATAATGATACGTGGGCGTCGTACGAGAGCGCCTACACCGGCTCAACCAATGAGGAAACGTCAAAGGAGTCTTGCAAGTGGAGAAGAAGACATACTTGAAGGCAAGATCGACTCGCTCATGAGGAGGTTGGAAAAGATGGAGATAGAAAAAGAAAAGAGGCTCAAGACTTGAAGGCCGCCGAAACCAAGGTCCACATGCGAAGAATGTGGAAGTATGGCCATGTGCGTGAATTGTCGGAGGAAGCCAAAGTGCTCGACTACATGAGGGAAGGGAGGGTACTTGAACTTCCGCTACGGGCAAGGTAGGCCTCAATTTAATGCAAGCTCATCTGTTATTCCTAGCGGTTCCACTTCGGATCACAATTGAAGGTTCATGGATGAGCAAGCTAAGATCAACAAGGACACGATCACCAAGTTGAACCATAGACAAGGTGTTGGAGAACATCGATAGCAAAGTGACGGAGGTCGGAAGTTCCAATCTGTCAAGTGCTCAACATGATGAAGATGCTCGAGGAACGCAAGTTGGACAACTTGCGGGGCGCCTCACTAATGATGAAGGGAAGCTTCGGGACAACCCAAATGTCCCCTAGAGATCGGCGAGAGCCATTCAAACACGTTCGGGGAAGGAGACGAGAGATCCGGGCGTACGCGGAGCAAGGAAGCTTAAACCATCCCTTAGAGGTGGAAAGGGGTTACTAAAGAAGAGGTTACGGGGATCGTCAGGAACCCGAGTTCGAGATGCCGGAGGATGACACGAGGATACGCAACTCAAGCCACGCTGCCAGAAGGTAATCTTGACAACCACTTTGAGAAGTTTGTGGAAGTTGTGCGTAGACTTAGCATCAACATGCCATTACTAGATGCCCTACAAGTACCTACATATTCTCGTTACTTTAAAGATATTCTTGCAAATAAATGAGATAGCAACACTCGGGGTAGATCATGTCAAGATGTCCGAGGAGTGTAGTGCGGCTATTGCTTATGGGTACCGGAAAGCAAAAAAGACCCGGGTGCCCTACAATTTTCCATGTTCGGTTGGTTCTTTCAACTTCGAGGGAAGGCGTTATGCGACCTTGGAGCTAGTGTGAGTGTCATGCGGGGATGTGTTCGAGAAGTTACGCCTACCAATGGAGCCTACGGGAATATGTTTGGAGTTGGGTGACAACTCTGTCGCTATCCCTTGGGCATTGCCTTTGAAATCTGCAGTGAAGATTGGACACCACTTCATCCCCGTCGACTTCGTTGTGCTCGAGATGGGAGAGAGGGAGAAACGCCGCTCATCCTAGGGAGGCCGTTCCTCAAGACCGTGGGAGCTACTATTGATGTTGGCAAGGGAGATCATCGTCGATATCAACGGAGAAAGGAGTTCCTTCAAGTTCGAGTCCAAGGATTGAGGCATGCAACATGATTGGAGTAAAGATAGAACCAAAACAAACGAAGGGGCTGAAAAAGAAGAAGGAGCCGGAAAAAATGAACGTAACGAAAATTCAAGAAGGTGTTGCATCCGTCAAGAAAGAGAAGCCGCTTTGTAGACCAAAAAAATGACTAAGACGACCAAGCCAAAAGACAAGCCCGCGCCCAAGATGGTGCGGAAGTGGGTACCAAGATTGCAACGCCCGCAAGAGCGTTGATCCGGAGTAATCAAGTGAAGAAGTCTAGCTATAGACTATAAACGAAGCGCTAGGCGGGGAGGCAACCCGTTTCGTCAAGTCCAAGTCAAGAATAAGCTACCGGGAGGACAACCCGATTCAGGTTTTTCGAGGTATTTTTAATAATTTAGTTTTTGAGTTTTATTACGCAAAGACATTAGACTTAGAAGTGGTTGAACAATATTAGAGACATAATTCTTGATTGAGTGTTTGCTTTATTATAAACCCTTTGCATGAACCCTCCTATGTGCTTGTTTGATTCTTTTCTTTTCGAGAAACCCCTCAACCAAATAATTTCAGAACCTTAGCTCAACCTTTCACCCTCATTATGGTGCTGAGGTTGGCTTATTTTTCATGCTAAAACCACACGAGTAGAGCCACGATTTATATTCAAGTGTTATAAAAATTCAGCACGTGGTAGGACTCGCGTGAACCTAGAAATCAAAGCTTTTGGTTGGTTTCAAAATCTTTATCCTTGGTTTCTCTAGGATTAGAATTTTTCTAAGCCTATTTAAATTTTGTTTCATTCAAAATCTTTCTTATTTGTAAAATTAGAACCTAAACCTATGCCCCCATGATCAAACCGGAAAACGTTCGCTCTCAACCGATGAAAGCAAACTATACCGGTGAGACGAAAATCGACGTAGTCGAAAAAAATATTTTCGACTTACATTTGTTTTTAATGGTTTGAAAACTTCTCTAAAATTATGTTCAAGCTCTTGCATGGCTCTGAAAAATATTTTAAAATTCCGAATTAGAGGAGTGCTTAACCTTAAACACACCTAAATGGAGGCAATCAAGTTTGAATTAATCATGCATGCACCATTGGATTCTCTTTTATCAACTTTCACCACTCCACATGCAAAGGACAAGCATGGTGGGCAGCAAGCATCAACTTTGCAGGATTTCAAAGGTGGCATGTGAAGCAAGTGGAGCTAGGGAGCATGGACATGACCCAAGCATGCGGAGCATCAGGTGGGACCAATAATTCAAGAAAAGGAGTGGACGAGAGCGTTTGGGCGGTGCAGGCGAGGTGGAGCACGCGGGCGGGGAAAGTTGCGGGCGAAATGATCAGGCATTTATGGAGAAAGACGCGCCGAGGAGCACGCGGAGGACCCGGGGCGGCCGGCCTAGGCCGGCGGCTTCTTCCTCGTGCACCCCCCGGTGCCCGTCATACAGGGCAAGCTTCCCTCTCCTTCCCTTGTTAGTGTGTTCAAGTTTGTGTGTGCTCGGAGACACTCTCAGTAGCTTAGCCAACCACCCAAGCTTGAGAGCTCAGAAAAATCCACCTCCTAATCCTCAAGTCCACACCCGAAGCAAAGAGTTTAAGTGCCTAGTTTACCGGTTGCAGCCGGATTTATAGTTGAAGAAGGAGTCACGGCAACCATGTGGAAGAAGACCACAAGTCTCTTCTCCAAGAAGAAGAGTTCGTCGTCATCAAGCCGTCATCAACCACGTCTTCGAGGAGGCACTCGGTTTCCGAGTCTCCCGGAGTATGGAGACGGACACGGCACCACCGAGGAGGAGCGACGCTCTCCTCCTTGGTGGTATGAGGGCTACGAGAAGCACTTCCATATGGAGTTCACCGAACCTCGTGGGCACGGAAGAGGAGCGACCCGCGCCACCACGACGATCGACCCGCTCAACTAGCACCACCTCCTTACACCCACGGAAGCCACAATCTTCGTACGGCTTCATCATCATGTCGGCGGAGGAGGAGGATAGGCTCGCCAATCTTGAGAAGAGGCTTGTGCCCAACGTCAGAGCTGACGACCAAGCACTCCACACCTTGGGTTTTCGCAGAGCCGTATACTACATGTTGGGGCACCTCGGGTGGAGTTCAATTCTCCAACGGAATATCGGTGGACACCCACTTGGGGTTACGCCTTGGAAATTTTAATGACTATTGCCCATCGTTGATGATGATGGGGTGCAAAGCTTGTCATTCCGGTTGGAGGGAATCGAGCAAGTGGTTCCCTACGAGCATGTTAGGGAGCTGCTTGGATTCCACGAGGGGCTCGGAGAAAGTTCGCGTGCCTCCCGGCATGTTGGCGGGAATTTTGGGGCATGATCTCACGAGATGCCCATCAACGCGCAAATGCATCCGCAACCCCATTATCGAATATTCCACTCTTGGATGTGCAAGAGGGTATTGGGGGAGATGAGGGAAACAAAGGTGACGAAACACGGAGTTGAATTGGCTATACTCGGCTTTGATTGCCGGACGGCCAATTGACCCCTCGTACCTCATGATCAGCGGGTGGTGTTGTGAAGCAACATCGGGGGCTAGTGATATAGGTTGAGGTGTTACCTCTATGTTGGCCTTTTCCTTGCGACGGGAATCGCAAGAAACCGGCTCACCTTTTGCGAGGAACCTCTCTCGGTTTTGAGTACTTGCGGCAAGGCAAGTACATTAGTGGAGATGAGAGAAGGGTTAGATTGGCCATTGTGAACCTCCCTCTTCCGGATGAGAGGCTTAGGCTTTTCACGAGGAGGGAAGATTGGTTGGAAGAGGGACTACTTGTCCTTGCTAGAAAGAACAAACGGAAGAATTGTAGAGGAGGGAACATCCTCAGCACAAGCGGTGGAGCACAACCCGATGTGCAACCATTCGGCGGAAGGTTCACTCCTCGCCAAGTTATTACGGAGGGTCTCAACAGCAAGCATGGGGGGTGGTGCACCGGTACCCCCTCAAAATTATGTTGTGCCCAACGCCTAACCGCGGAGGCCTACGCTCATCATCCCCAACCACAACAAAGCATGGCTATTATTGGAGGATACGCTGCAAGAAATGCTCAAAATATCGCAGCCATCCAATCCAACGTCAACTCGGTGAAGGCAACGCAAATATTGCCTTTGAACTCGGACGCCTTCACCTTGTAGAGCCAAATCAGTCCCGACGGAGGAAGCGTTCATTCATATTATGAGCAAGGCTACTATTATCAAGACTATCAACATCAACCACGGCGGAGGATTAGAAGGCTTAGGAGCTTTAGTTTTCTTTTCCTTTCTTTTTCTCTGTAATTTTCGGCTTTTTGCTCTTATGTATTTGCGTAGTATTTTTCTGTTTTTATTTAATTTTCAGCAAGTATGTTTCTTTATTTTCAGTGTGTATTTCAGCTTGATATCACCTCTAATAAAGTCACCACCTTGATTTTATCATTGGAAAAAGTTACAAAATTTGTGCCATGATGATATATGATTAAAATTACAGCTTTGTTCATCTTTGTAATTGATTTATGCATGTTAAAGCTAGTGCTCTCTTAAAAATACAGATCTGAATTTATTTAAATACTAGCTTAATTTTCAGCGAGAGTTATGATTAAAATAAAGACCCATAGTGTTTTATGTGCTCTCAAGTTATGAATGGATTGAAGATGTCTTTTATGCTCAAAAATATTGCTAACCTTGTCACAAATATCACTTGTGTGTTGCTCTACCTATCCAAAGCCTTATATATATTTGAGTGCATAAACCTTAGTGTACAAGATTTATTTTGAGTGAGTTATTGCAGACCATGAATTTCTCGGCGAGACTAAGAAGGTGGTCATTACGTTTTTGCGTATCTATCTTTTTGCTAGCCTTTTATCAGGTGCATTGTGTACCCCCACATCGGTGGTCTCACAAACTTCGCCGGATATCCACCCTTAAACCAAATATCATCTTTTGTGATTACCTCCTTGACCACAACCTATCGTTGAGAATGGATCATCAATTCAAGGAAGATCGCAAGCGGTGCCAACGTTGAAGATTTCAAGTATCTCTCAAGGAGAGAAAATATCTCACGTGCCTACCTTATTTTTCGCCTCTTTGCTCGGACGAGCAACGTCTAAGCATGGGGAGGAGGTAGGTACGGTGTTGCCATAGAGTTCAAAAGGGAGTATTTTAAAAAAATATATACAATGATGAAAGAAAAAAAAATTTCGGCGATGTACATGACTTCCAAGGCAAGAAAGAAAAAATATATATATAAGGAAGAAAGAAAGAAAGAAAAGAATGAGAATATAAGAGAAAAAAAAAAAATATATTTGTGCGTAAAATGAACTCCCCGGTTCTCTAAGTGTGCATTCAAGGCTTCAAGATAAAAAGATCCATTCTCATTTTCCAACCATGTGCAGCTCAGGTAACGAGGACTTCCTTTGTGCCTCGGGATCACTCTTTGCCATTTGCACATGTCCACTCATCTAAAGTGTGTGTATTTTTCTCTTTCCCCTCCTTGAATTAACATTATTTTCCAATGACCTTTTTGACGGAGTCTCGGTAAGACCATGAGAAGCTTGTCTTGTTTTGACAACACCTCATTTATAAATTCTTGTTAGGACTAAACTTTCCAAAGCTCCATATAAAGCCTACCACATATATATGAGAGGGAAAGGAGTAGAATATATAGGCTTGAGAGACAAGTGAGATGAGAGTTTATGAGCAATACACGAGATGATTTAAATTTGTGAATTCGGTTTAGCTTTTCTTTATCTCGATCTTCATTTCAAAAATTCGAGATCTATTTAAAACTTTGTGAGCATGTTAATACTTGTGGGATAAGCTTAAATAAGAATCTACCCTCAAGTAGAAATGAAGGCTAGTGCATTATGGAACTTTAATGAATTAAATTTTGAGAGCATTATGTTTACTCATGTATAATCAAGTGCAAGGTTTAAACATTGTTTAGCAATGATGATATCCATCGAAGGCTTACTCGAGGACGAGCAAGGTTTAAGCATGGGGGAGATGTTGACGGTGAAAATCCGTCAACCTAGCCATGAGTTTACCTTCGGTGTTGGCATGAATTTTATACCTTATCCTTTGGTACTAACCCCATTAGTATAACAAGTTCACATGTGCATGTCGTTTTTGGAGTTTAATGTTTATGCGGGGATTTATTGTTGAATGCAAGACTTTTGGGACAAGTTCATCAAGCACCTCATGACAAGACCTTGAAGTCTTTGAACAAGTCATGCAATGAAGTGATATTAACTCCAAGAAGCGGGGACTCGATCAGAAGACAACAAACTCCGGGGATTTGACCCGAGAAAAGTCTTAAACTTGCAAGACAAGGAGTTGAGTCCAATTCGGAGAGGCAAGCGACATGGACCTACATGCGAAGGAAGCATCCGAGAAGCAAGGGAACGGAGCCTCGGGCAAAGGAGCCGCGGGGGTGGAGCCTAAATGGGCCCAGGCCGGCCGGCTTGATCGGTCGGCCCCGGAGCCCCAGGGCCCCAGTACAGCCCTTTGCCCTAGCCCAGCGATCGGACTGGCCCCCATGGTCACGACGAGAGCCACGCAGAGAAGATATCGTCTTCGGCCGCCGAGAAGCAGAGAGGAGAGGGACATCATCTAGGAGAGGAGAGGGTCGAGCTAGTTGACTAGGGTTTCCCTAGCCGACGTGGGAACCTTGCACGGAAGACCACGTCGGAGTTCCCGGAGCTAGAAGCAAGGTCAAGGAAGGATCCCGGTGGTGATCTTGCGTATGTATCATTGTTATAGTTGAATTATCAAGTTGAATCTTTTCTCGGCGATCCAAGTGTTTCCTCGAAGATTTCGTTTTTCGATCGGCTTTGCTTATTTCAATTCTATTCTCGAGATAGATTACATAGGGTGTTCTTGGCCGCGGTGGCTAGAGGTACACGCGGATCCTCGAAAGAATCTCGACTTGTCTTTTGACTCGCCCTAAGCTCCGCATGAATAGGGATACGTTGTGACAGAACGGGGTCTCGAAAGGCGGATGTTTTCGGATTTGGACGGGAAACCACGATTTAAAGAGGCTTTTATTAAGATTGGAGTTGCTACTTCTTCTCTTGCTTGGAACTTCAACAAAAGGCTTACAGATCCCTCTAGATCGGTTTATCTACCAATCTTACTTTGTTTTCTCCCTAGGTTTTTAGTAGATTAGATGCATTTTGTGTCTTTTACTTAGATGCATTAGGTCTTTTATCGATTATTGAAGATTGCAGTTATTTGGCTTTAATAGATTAATTCTTGCGTCACACATTTGTTCCACGGATTCGATACCTTGGGTTCACCACTTGAGGAAGAAGGGTCCCTTGGCTTACGACGGGAACTTGTACGCTTGCGAGTCACGAACGAACTTTGATACAATTATTAACCGTCAACACCAGATCGCTGCGAGGATCGCCCGGACGGCCGCCCATTCTATAGCGTAGCACGTCGCACTCCCCCACGTAGCTAGATAGCGCGGCGTGCATGTGATTCGCCTCCCCCTTGAGCTATAAAAGGGGAGCGAACCCCCCGGCCCGCGGGGGACGCGTGCGCCGGCTCGCGGAACAACAGGAGCCCTTCACACACACCACGTACTCACTCGCAATTCTCCCACAACATCTTCGCCAGGGACTTGGAAGCACGCTTCCTCTCCCGCCTTGCTTATGGCAGCCCCACTACGGGCACCCCCGGTGCTAAGTAATATAGTGCCCAGGAAGCACACCAGCACAACTGGACGTGCGGCCCCCCCCGTGGGAACCGGGATAAAAACCACTGTGTCACTTGTTGTAGCATCGACCATTGAGGGATAGACCTCGGCGCTATCCTCTTGGTTAGTGTCGGGACCATATTCCGCAGAACGGTTGGCGCCCAGAGTGGGGCAAGCGAGCGCTAAGGTCATTTCGCCGCTCCCTCCATGGTGATCAGCGAGTACCGTGCTACACGCTGCGCATGGGTAGCTCGGACCCCCTCCGGCCGGGGTTCGAAATCGCTTCGGGACTGAACTTTCGGGCCACGGGGGAACGGTTATCTCATGCGCCTCACTAACGAAGTGAGGGAACTCCGCGCGGCGCCGGACGGGTCTGCGGACCCCGCCGCACGCACGACTCACGGCGCGAGGCAGCGAGGCACGGATGTCGCGGGTCGAGTCGGCGCCACGGCGCCACCGTCGCTCGGCGGCGATCACGGCGGGCGCGGTCGAGGCGAGCGACAAGCGGCGCGCGCGCCCGGCGCGCGCGCCCACCATCACGGCCGCCACGCCCGGTGGGGACGGCGCACGGTCTCGGGACCGCGCATCCCCATCGGGGCGCTGCGTGGCGCTCGACGGCCTACAACGTCAACGTCAACACGACGATGCGCGAGTTCGCGACGCCACGTCTTCGTCGCCGGGGTCCGGCGCCTCGGCGGGGGAGACGAATCATCCACAGGCTCCGTCGACACGTTACCACCGCCAACCCCGCCACGGGTGCGCGGAGTGGGACTTCTCGACGTGCTGACCCGGTTGTGTTCGGCGTTTCCTAGACGCGCGGACTGCGGTTCGGCCCCGCTCGACGACTCCCGGCACCGAGGGCTACGACCCCGCGCGGGGAGTCTTTGCGCGCGTGCTCCTGCTGACCGGCCGGCTTCCGGCCAGTGCCGGCGGGCGCGAGAGACGGGAAGTCACGCACGCGGGGAGGATCGCCACACGCCCGGCCGCGGCCAAGCGCCCCGCCGGGGCCGACGTCGACGCACAACCCCGCCCAAGCCCGCGAGCTCGAGGCCAAGCTGGCGGAAGAGTACAGAATGGTACGATTGCTCCGCGCCTCAATGGCAGGGGAGGCCTCCGCGCGTGGCGAACGCGCACGGGAGCTGAGCCGACAGGTCCGCGACCGTATCAACACCGTCCCCAACGTGGACAACGCGGACGCTCCGCCGCGAGCAAGCCAGAAGCTCATCGCCGCCACGACGCTGCTGCGGGCTATGCCGGCACCCTCAACCCCTGAGGCTCGAGACATGCACCGCGAGGTGCAGACCCTCATCGAGCAAGCGGCCGTCCAACAGGCCGAGAGCTCGGCCTCACGCATCCGCCAACAAGGGGATGCGCGGGGCGATGAAGCGGCACCGGGAGGCGAACCCTCGGTGCATGCGGGGGGACCGGCGGGTCAACCCGCTGACCAAGGACGCACGCCGGTCAAGGACCGACTCCTTGACGCACGCAGGGCGCTGGACGGAGACGCCCACAACGTCATCAACGCCAGACGCACCAGCAAGGCGGACGCACGAGCAGCAAGGGGTTACCACCCTCGACGGGGTGCGCGTTACGACAGCGGCGAAGACCGCTCCCCGACGCCGGAGCCCCCAGGCACCCGTGTGTTCAGCCGGGAGATCCGCGCGGCGGCGTTCCCCCAACGCTTTCTCCAACCCTCGACGATCGTCAAATACAACGGGGAGACAGACCCCCGCGTGTGGCTCAACGACTACCGCTTGGCTTGCCGGTACCGGGCGGGGCCACTAGCGACGAGGTCATCATCGCAACTTGCCCCCGCACCTTGGCGACGCGGCCCGACATGGCTCGAGCACTTGCCCGCCGACCGGATCCATAACCGGGACGATCTAGTCCACACGTTCGTGGGCAACTTCCGGGGGCACATACGTGCGCCCCGGAAACTCATGGGACTCGCGCTCCCGCACGCGAGAAGCCCGGCGAGTCGTTGCGGGACTTCATACGGTGCTTCTCCAAGCGGCGCACGAGCTCCCCGGCGTGGCACGGTCGAGATCGTGCACGCCTTCCTCGAGGGCACTACGTGCGGGACCTCGTGCGGGAGCCGGGACGCAGCCCCCGCCCGCGGACTCCAACGAGCGTTCGACATCGCCACCGGCTTCGCCTCCGGGGAAGAGGCCGTGGGGGCGATCTTCGACAGCAAGAAGGGCAAGCGCTCCGAGGACGCGCCCGCGGAGGGCGGCAAGTCCAAGGAACCACACCGCAACGACAAGCGGGGCAAGAAGGGGAAGAAGTCGCGCCGCGAGGCGCGCGAGCAGGGGCGCGACGGCGGCAACGCCGAGGCCCTCGGCCGTCGACCCGGCTCAACGGGGCCCTCGACCGGCCCCTTGAGGCCCGGGAGTGTTCGACGACATGCTGAAAAAGCCATGTCCCTACCACAAGACCCCAGTGCACCATACCCTTGAGCAGTGCGACATGCTCAAGAAGTTCTATGGCCGCGCCACCGCGAAGGAGGCAGAGGCCAAGAAAGACGGAGGCGATGGCAACGTCGGCGGCTTCCCCGCCGTCGAAAATGTGTTCCTCATCTTTGGGGGACCTACCGTCGACATGACGACCCGGCAGCGCAAGAAGGAGCGGCACGAGGTCCTCGCCGCAGAGAGGGCGCCTCCGGCCTTCCTCAATTGGTCGGAGGATGTCATCACCTTTAGCCGGGAGGACCACCCGAACCGCATCCCCAACCCGGGCCGAACCCGCCGGTGGTTGACCCCATCATCGGGAACGCCCGGTTCTCGAAGGTCCTCATGGACGGAGGCGTAGCCTCAACATCCTCTTCGCGCATACATTGCGCCCGATGGGGATCGGGTTGGACCACCGCGGCCCGACGAAGCCGGTCCACCCGCATCGCGCCCGGCAACGCGGTTCAACCCCTCGGGCATCGACCCTGCCGGTCGGTTTGGCACCCCTAAGAACTTCCGCAAGGAGATCCTCACCTTCGAGGTGGTGGGGTTCAAAGGAGCCTACCATGCTATACTTGGGTGACCCTGTTACGCCAAATTCATGGCGGTCCACAATTATACCTACCTGAAGATGAAGATGCCCGGCCCAAACGGCGTCATCACCGTCGGGTCATCCATCGAGCACGCATTCGACTGCGACGTCGAGTGCGTGGAGCATGCAGTGGCACTGGCGTTGGATGAAGCGCTGGTGAACACGCTGGATAAGATGGTCAACGACGACCTCGACCCTGCCAGCAAGCACGCCGGCACCTTCGAGGCTGCGGAGCAGACCAAGGGGGTCCCCCTCGACCCCTCAGCCCCCGAGGGCAAGGCGTTGAGGGTCGGCTCCCACCCTCGACCCCAAATAGGAAGCGCGTGCTCGTCGACTTCCTCCGCGCCAACGCCGACATCTTTGCGTGGAGCCCCTCGGATATGCCAAGCATCCCGAGGGAAGTCGCCGAGCACTCCCTTGACATCCTGCCAAACGCCCGTGCCGTGCGGCCGGGCCGCGCCGCTTCGACGAGGAGCGGCGACGGGCAATCGGAGCGGAGGCGCCGGAAGCTTCTCGAGGCCGGATTCATCAAGGAAGTATTCCACCCTACGTGGCTAGCTAATCCCGTGCTTGTAAAGAAGAAGAATGGGAAGTGGCGGATGTGTGTAGACTACACTAGTCTTAATAAAGCATGTCCTAAAGTTTCTTTTCCTTTGCCACGCATTGATCAAATCGTTGATTCAACGGCTGGGTGTGAATTGCTTTGCTTCCTCGATGCTTACTCCGGGTACCACCAAATAAAAATGAAGGAGTCCGACCAGCTCGCGACTTCGTTCATCACACCGTTCGGGACGTTCTGCTACGTCACGATGCCGTTTGGCCTCAGAAACGCGGGTGCAACGTACCAGCGCTGCATGCAGCACGTTTTTGGGGATCACATCGGGCGGACGGTCGAAGCATAAGTGGACGACATCGTCGTGAAGACCAGGAAGGCGGACGACCTGGTTGGCGACCTTGGCGTCGCGTTCGGCTGCCTACGGGCAATGTGGTCAAGTTAAACCCCGAAAAATGTGTCTTTGGAGTGCCGCGAGGCATGCTCCTGGGGTACATTGTCTCCCAGCGGGGAATCGAGGCCAACCCTGAAAAGGTCGCGGCTCTCGAACGAATGGGTCCGATCCGGGACCTCAAAGGGGTGCAGAAGGTGTTGGGGTGCCTTGCCGCCTTGAGCCGCTTCATCTCGCGGCTCGGTGAGAAGGGCCTGCCCCTCTACCGCCTACTCAAGAAGCACGAGCGTTTCTCCTGGACCACCGAGGCCCAGGATGCGCTCGACAAGATGAAGGCGTCTCTAACACACGCCCCGATCCTCACGCCACCGCAGGACGGCGAGCCCCTGCAACTCTACGTGGCCGCGACCACCCAGGTGGTGAGCGCCGTGATCGTTGTGGAACGCGCGGAGGAAGGGCATGCCTTGCCTGTGCAGCGGCCAGTCTACTACATCAGCGAGGTCCTCTCGGACACGAAGACGCGCTACCCCCCGTGTCCGAGCAGTTGCTATACGCGGTAGTCCTTGCGCGGCGCAAGCTCCGCCACTACTTCGAGGCCCACCCCGTCACGGTGGTTTCTTCCTTTCCGCTAGGAGAAATCATCCGCAACCCCGACGCCGCGGGAAGGATCGCCAAGTGGTCCGTGGAGCTGATGGGCGAAACGCTCGCCTACGCCCCACGCAAGGCTATCAAATCGCAAATCCTGGCGGATTTCGTCGCTGAGTGGACAGACACGCAGCTGCCACCCCCACAAATCCAGGCAGAGTGCTGGACTCTGTTCTTCGACGGCTCAGTGATGAAAACGGGAGCAGGGCGCGGGCCTGCTCTTCGTGTCACCCCTCGGGGAGCACATGCGCTACGCAGTGCGCCTCCACTTCCCCGCGTCCAACAATATGGCTGAGTACGAGGCCCTTCTCTGCGGCCTCAAAATCGCCATTGAGTTGGGCGTCAAGCGCCTCGACGTGCGAGGGGACTCGCAGCTCGTGATCGATCAAGTCATGAAGAACGCGAGCTGCCATGACGACAAGATGGAGGCCTACTGCAAGGCCGTGCGGGCCCTCGAGGACAAGTTCTACGGCATTGAGCTCAATCATGTACCCCGCCGGTACAACGAGGAGGCAGACGAACTGGCAAAGATCGCGTCCGGGCGGATTACCGTTCCCCCGAACGTTTTCACGCGCGACATCGCGCAACCCTCGGTCGTCTTCGAGCCCTACCCCTCGAGCCACGACGGACCCTCGGGGGCTCCCTCGAACCCAACGGGTGCGGAACCCATGGACGAGGACCCCTCGAACGAGGCGTACGTGCTCTCCCTCCTCGAGGGGTACGGTTCCCACGAGGCCGATGCGATGGACGTCGAGCCGGCTCCTATCCAGGCGGATTGGCGGGAAAAATATATCGCCTGGATCGCTCGAGGGGAGCTCCCCGCGGACCGGGCCGCGGCTAGGCGCATCGCTAGGATGGCTAAGTCTTTTGCCCTCGTCGACGGCGAGCTGTACAAGCGCGCCGCCTCCGGCATCCTACAGCGGTGCGTGCCCATTCCCGAGGGGCGCGAGCTCCTACGGGACATCCATGCAGGGATCTGTGGCCACCACGCCGCGCCCCGCACCCTCGTCGGCAACGCGTTCCGCCAAGGCTTTTACTGGCCTACCGCGGTCGCGGACGCCAGCGAAATCGTACGCACCTGCGAAGGGTGCCAGTTCTACGCCCGCAAGTCCAACTTGCCTGCCCATGCCCTACAGACCATCCCCGTAACATGGCCGTTCGCCGTGTGGGGGCTGGACATCGTCGGGCCCCTGCGGAAGGCGCCCGGGGGCTTCACCCACTTGCTAGTCGCGATCGACAAGTTCTCCAAGTGGGTGGAGGTGCGCCCCATCACGAACCTAAGGGCTGAGCAGTGCGGTGACATTCTTCACCGATATCGTCTACCGCTTTGGAGTACCAAACTCCATCATCACGTACAATGGGTCCCGGTTCACGGCCGGAAGTTCTTGGAGTTCTCCGCGACAAGTTCCACATCCGTGTGGATTGGGCGGTCGTGGCACACCCACGCACCAACGGCCAAGTAGAGCGTGCCAACGGCATGATCCTACGGGGCCTTAAGCCCGAATTTTCGATCGCTCAACAAATTGGCGAAAATGGCTCCAAGAACTACCGGCGGTCGTATGGAGCCTAAGGACCACCCCAAGCGCAGCCACCGGTTCACCCCATTTTTTCTAGTCCACGGCGCGGAGGCCGTCCTCCCCACGGATTTAGAATACGGGTCGCCCAAGGTTCGAGGCTACAACGAGGATGCTAACCAGCGAGCCCGCGAGGACTCGCTAGATCAGCTGGACGAGGCACGCCTCGTAGCCTTAATGCATTCCGCGAGGTATCAACAGTCCCTAAGACGCTACCAAGCACGTAAGATACGTCAACGGGATTTCAGCGAGGGGGATCTGGTCCTAAGGCTGCGCCAAGATAACCGAGGGCGCCACAAGCTATCGCCCCCATGGGAGGGACCCTACGTTGTGGTGAAAGTACTCAAACCGGGCACATACAAGCTGGCCAACGAGGACGGTGAAGAGCTCACCAACGCTTGGAACATCCAACAGCTACGTCGCTTCTACCCTTAGCTAGGATTTTCCAAGTAATTTCGTTGTAAAAATCACATGGCCAACGCCCCAGTTGGCAACGACTATGTAAATACTTCAAGTCTAATGAAAAGGATAACTCGGCTTTCCCCTGAAACCCAAGTTACCCTCGGGGGCTACTGCGCCCCCCCCCCCAAAATGGTCCCATTTTTTCGCGCAAAAAACAAAACAACACGCGCTAAGTTTGTTTCCTACTTCAACCTCGAGCCACGATTCGAACAGGGCGCAGGCGGCACGGCGGAAGGAGCGTGCGAGCCAGAGATAGCCTACGCCGCGTGGACATGGCCCTTCTCTCTCGCCTCCAACCCAGCAGGCCCCCTGCGAAAATCGAACTCCCCTAACTAGAATCTACTCAGGAAGAAGGAGAAACAAAAAGCGTGATAAACAAATGACTTCATTTGCAGCAAATGTTTATTTTCATGAAACAACTCGGTTATTTACAAAAGGCCACGAGGCCAGAATACTGATACACATCAAAAAACGGGCCTAGCGCCCAACTGCTTTCAGGCGGGAGGAGCAGCAGCGTCAGCGGCGTCCGGGATAAGGAACTCCTCGAAGGCCTCGGCGAGCGACCCGGCGGCGTCGGCAGCGAGCGCATACACACGCTCCATGGCCACCTCGTCCTCGACGCCCTCGGGAACGATGTAACCCTCCGCCAGCGCCTCGAAGTTAACCTCGTAGTGGGATCGCACCACTCCGAGGGCCTTCTCGGACGCCCACCGCGCGCCCGCGCATCCGCTCGGTGACATGGCCACCAAGGGCACGCACGGCCGGCCGTGGAGCCGCCGCCCGGGCCTCGCCCTCTTAGACGGCGCGGCGGGTCTCGAGGGCCGCATCGTGCGGCTCCCGCAACTCCCCGGCCGGGAGGAATTGTAGGAAGCTCGCCGCCGCCTCGCCCCCGCTCGCCCGCATGCCCCGGGGCGGTGCGCAAGCCCCGGAAACGCCAAGGCAAGAAAGAAATCGAAAAAAGGGAATGCGAGTTCCCAAATGAAAAACCAACAAAACAAGAGTCAAACAAAGGGCTCACCTTCGACTTGCTTCCTCTCCATCTCGAAGTCCCGGCGCACGGCCTCGACCGCCGCCCGAGGCGCTTCACGGCCTCGCCTTGCTCCCGGAGGGGATATCTCCCCGACCGGCGTTGGTGATGCTGAGCATAATCACCTCGCCCTCGGCCTCGGAGATCTTGGCATCTCGAGCCGCCAAGGTCTTCTGCGTCACCTCGTGGGCGGCGCGCTCCTGCTCCAGAGCTGCACGGACGTCGGTAAGGGCGGCCTGCCCCTGCTGGAGCCGTTCCTCAGCCCCTTGGCGGGCGGTACTCTCTTGCAGGAGCCGCTCCTCAGCGACGACGAGGGCCGCGGCCTTAGCGTCGAGGGCGGCCTTCAGGTCGTCGGCCTCCTTGGCGCGCTGCTCCAGCCCGCGCGCCCGCTCCCTCGCCCCGGCGCCGCCGCGCCCGCGCCCCCTCGAGCGACGCGCGGAGCTCCCGGCCTCGCCACGAACGTGAGCCACCTCCGCCTCCCGCCTGGCGGCCGCCGTCCGCGTCTTCTCCAAGTCCGAGCGCGCGTGCCACAACGCCTCATCACGGTCGATGAGGGCCGCGCGCACCCGCCGAGGCTTGAGCGACGCGCCGTGTCCCCGCCCTCGAGCTCTCGGGGAGCTCGTCGGGCCGAGGCCGGGGGCCCGCACGCCGGCCCAACCGTCCGGGGACCCGAGGGCGCGCGCAAGCGCGTCGAAAGCGCCGCATCGCTCCCCGAGCCGGGGGACCTCGGCGTTCACCCGGTCGAACGCATCGTACTTGTCGTGGGCGCGGCGCTCGAGCTCCTGGCATCCACACACCGAGATCCGTAAGCACTATGGCACGAAAGCAGCACACGAAGACGAGAAGAAGAGGAAAGCAAGCGACGACACCCTACCTGAAAGACGCGCCATGCGGGGCCGCTGTGGACCTGCAACGCCTCGTTCAGCGCGCGGTTGAGCGTAGCGCCGTGGCTCCGAAGCTCGCCCCAGAGCTCCTGCTCCCCCCTGGCGTCGGCAAACGCAGGGGGATCCTCGATGGCCCCCTCCACCTGGGCAGGGCGGCCGGCGCGGGAGGACGAGGCCTCGGCGCCGTGTCCCCGACCCCCCACCACCAGGTGACCCTCGCGCCGCCTCACGAGGGCCCCCTCCTGGGGCTCGGGGGAATTCGTGGGCCAGCTGGCCCACTGATTCCACCCAGGAGGCGGGGAGTCGTCCGAGACCTCCACCACCTCCGCCTGCGGACCGCCGGCGGGCGCCGCCGCTTGTGCCGCCCTCCACCGGCGCCCCCACTTGCGCCTCCGCGGCCGCGGCGCCCGGCACGCGCGCCGCGGCCACCACCTCTTGCCGTGCCGCCGCATCCACGCGACGCCGCCACAGTCGCGCCCCGCTCCGCCTCCTCTCGCGCACACTACGGCCGTGCCCCCGCAGGCCGGCGCCCTCCGCGGCCGCACCTCCACCATGGCCGCCGTTGCGGCCTCGCGTTCCCACGACAGCCGGCGCCGGCCGCTCCCGCCGACCGGCGCGCTCCGCCGTGGCGGGCCGATCCGCCGCCGAGGCCTCGAGGCCTCCGCGCGGACCCTCGGCGGCTCTCGCCCGCCGCCGCCGTGCTCGCCCCGCCCGTGACGGCCTCGACGAGCGCCGCCGGTGGGAACGGATGTGTCCGTCCTCGCACCTTGGCCGGTGCGAGAGGAGGCACGGTTGGCACCACCGCGCGAGTACGTACAGAGGATTAGAACGCCCGGACATCAACCAATCGAACCAAGCAAAAAGACAAGCTCCTCACCTCGAAGAGGAAAAGGCCCGTTTCCTTTTCCTCGAGGCCTCGCCGGATGAGGCCGGCGGCGCTGGCGCGCCCGCCGCCGCGCCTCCCGACGGCGCCGCCGCGCCTCCCCGAAGGTACCGCGCGTGCGGGCACGCTTGCCGTAGCGCCGCCCGACGACGCCGCCGCGCGCGCGGCACGCCGCCCGCGCGTAGGCGCGCTCGCCCCCGCGCGCGGCACGCTCGATGCGCGCACGCGCGCGCCCGCCGCGCGCGCCTCCGTGGGCGCGCGCCCGCACCTCCGCGGCACGCGCCGTCCCCCGATGTCGATGGCCCGGCGGCGGGCGCCGTTGCGCCCGCCCCCGGCGATGCCGCCCCCGCCGCCGGCGCCGGCTCGGCGACGGAGGCGCAGTCGCCACCCGTCGAGGGGCCCTCCCCCTCGGCCTCTTCCTCTTCGTGCTCTTCCGAGGACGAGTACTCCTCGGTCCCGGGGAGGAGAGCCCCGCCTCTTCGCGCCGCCGCACTCCGCGGCCCGCCGGTCGCGCGCGCTTGATGTCGCCTCGCGCGCTCCCTCTTGCGCGCCGCCCACCCCCCGCCGCCGCCGGCCGCGTCGCCCCGCCAAGCGCGCGGGGTCGGGGTGGGCGAACGGACTTGGCGATGGTGAAGTTCACCAGCTGCACACAGGAGCGACAATGGCGCGTCAGGAGACAGAAACAAGACCAAGAACCAAAACAAAATTAAGAGCCAAACTCACCAGCGGGCCGGTGGGGAGCATCTCGAGGTCCCATGGGGTCCGACCCGCAGGCGGCGGCACCCGGGTGTCGACGGCGCTCCGCGCCCGGTGAGCGCGTACGCCGCTCGAGGGGCGTCGGGAGCATCCGCGACCTCGCCGTGTCGACGGGATTGGCCGCCTCCGTCATCTCGAAGATGCAGAGCGTCCTCTCCATCAACGCGCACGATCCGCCCGGTGATGAAGGAAGGCGAGGACGCCCATCGCGTTCAGCCCCATCTTCGCCGGCGCGCGCCGGCCGCGCCAGACCGACTCCCCGCCGCCTCCGATGTCGGGGCGTAGACACCCCGTAGCCCCAAGAGTCGCCTCTCCTTGAACACTCGACCGGTGCGGGGGGGGGAGGCCGGGCTCGGCGTTACGCAGAGAACCATCCCCGCTCCCAGCCGGCGTTGTTCGTCGTCATGGTGCAGGGGATGTAGACGTCCTTGAATTGCCCCCGCGCAGGCAAGTGACATCCCGCCCGCGCGCATCGCGCGGCGGGTCCTCGCTCCGTCGTGGGCCGCGTGATGAGCTCCGCGCGGAAAAGGTGTACCCAGAGCTCCCAATTGACCGGATCCCCGTGGTACCCTTCGCAGACGCCCACGAATGTGGCCGCCTGCGAGATCGCGTTGGGGGCGAAGTTGTGCAGCTCCACTCCGTAGTGGTGGCACATCGCCCGCATGAAGGTGCTCGCTGGCGCGTTGAAGCCCCACTCGTGGTAGCGGATGAAGCTCACCACGTAGCCCTCTGGCAGGTTGGGCTCGCGGTCCGCGGGCCCGCGGCACGATCCACTCCGCCGCACGTCCGTCTTCATTGGCCGCCGCCGGCCGGCGGCGACCCGCCCTCGCCAAGGGCCGGGCCGGGTCACCGTCGACCTCTCACGGTGCGTACGGCTCCAAGATCGTGAGGGGGAGGGCCGAGGGCGGCGCCATGAAGAAGGCAAAGAAAAGCGGGAGCGAGGACAAGGAATGGAAGAAAAAGCTCTAACGGCGACACCACACGGTGGCAAGGGCGAGATGAAGACGAAGGAGCTGGGGACCGAAAATGGTGAGACACTAAGGTAAAAAACCGCCGTCTCCCCACTCCCCTCGCATTTATAAGCCGACGGGCGAGCCCTCCGCGAGCGGATGCCCCGCTCGCATTAACTGCAGGGAATCTTCCCCTCACGTCGACGCGACGGGCCCCACCACGACCGGCGGCCACGTCCACCGCAGCGGGCCATCATCACGGCAAAGACCCACAGGGACCGAGGCGGAGCCGTCACGTCCACCTGCCACGCCGCCCACTACGCGCGCGCGCGGCCGCAGCGCCTAAAAAGACGCGCCCGCGCTGCAAAAAACCGCGGCCTCGAATGCGAGGCATTTAATGACCGGGTCCCTTGCCAAGCAAGGAGAACCCTCGAGCGGGGCGAGCCCTCGGCTTAAAACGAAAACAACCCTCGATGGGATATCAACGTGAGAAGGTCGCCCGGGGCCCGCTCGATGTAGAGCAGGCACCGCGGGTACCCATGCCACGTAAAACCCTCGAGCGGCGCGAGCCCTTGGCTCGAGACAATATCGATTCTCCAGGGAAGGGCACATACGCTGCGCTACCAACCAGCACCTCGAGGGCTGGCTCGCCCAGGCCCCTAGACGGCCGCAGACGTGAAAAGACGGGGCCGCCCAGGCGCCGCCTCGCACGGCCTTACCGATCGCGGAGGTCCGAAGCCCGACCCTCGACGGGTTCGAACAGTGCGCCTCGCATCGCGAGTTAGGGACGACGAGGGCACGCGCATTCGAGCCGTTCCTCGAGCCCGTCGGCTCGAGGGTGCCCCACATGTCGTGTTCGAGAGCCGCCGAGGGCGCTAGCCGGGGATCCCACCGAGGGAGAGCTTCGCGCCCTCGGTCCCTAGCGAACGGGACCGAGCCCCACCTAGCAAACCCACGCAAGCGCTTCCATGGACGTGTCTCCGGACCGCGCAGCCTACCCTTATCGAACGGGGCATGGACGTCCACTTGAACTACCCGCTACCAGCTCGAAGAGGAATCCGCAATTCGCGACCCGCTCGATGGGAGTTGCGGAAACCTCACCCTCCGTCCCACGGAGGGACGGCGAGGGCGCGCTAAAAAACAAGTCGTGGAGCTCTACCCGATCGCCTCGAACGGGCCAAGGCTCGGGGGCTCGACGCACGGCTACACCACCTTGAAATTGCACCCGCCGGAGACAGTGCCAGCCGCGTGCACCCCCGAAGCCGGGCCGAAACACCGCCGATGCCGGTTGGCATATGTGCCACGCCCTCTGACCAAACTTCTCACGGTTAACCCCCGCGGAGCACCCACACCCCCGCAGGCTTCGGGGCTAGACCCGCGGGTCCGCTGACGCGGCCCCACGGAAAGCGTTCGCAGAACAAGGAGGGAAGAACGTCCTATCAGTAGGTTCCAGCATCTGTGGGAGCCTCAATGGCAAACCCACAGATGCTCGGGGGCTACTGTCGGGGACAGCCCTAGGGGTCCCCTTAAACAATGGGGAAAACCTCACTTAAAACCCGCAACGAAACCAAAACACGTTAAGTCTAACCATGCAGGTGCCTAACCATGCAGGTGCCTAACCATGCAGGACACGGCCCACGCCACAGGGACTCTGACGGCCCATCGGGACGGCCCACTTAGAGATCCCCTCGAACAGGCTCCGCCCCGTTCGAGGATGCGTGCTCCCTTTGGGCGGGCTCCGCCCCGTTCGAGGGGCGCACTTCCCTCGAGCGAGCTCCGCCTCGCTCGAGGGTACGCCCCCGCCCCCGGCCGGGGTCCACCACGCCGAGGGCGCCCCTCACGCGTGCGCCGGCTCCCGTACACGGGCATTTAACGCCCCGACGCCGGCGGACCCGGCGCCATCATGCGCCCGGGCTCGCACCCCCCGTGCGCCGCACCAACTCCCCGTGGAGGAGCCCATCCCCGCCACCGTGGGAGGGGGACTATGCGGCCGCGCGCCGGTGTCGTCCCGTGACACCGTGCGCACGCTCCAGTACGGCTAACGCGCCGAGCCCTCGAAAGGGGGCCGACGCACCCTCGATTCACTTTCTCGTGACCCTACAGGGTTAGGTGGAGGCGCTAGGCCGGTGGACTGCCATCCCTGTCGCTGTAACGGCGTGGCCGCCGTACCCGCGCGTGCAGGAGCACGCCTGGCGCTGTAGCAACGACTCCAGCCCTATGAGGCGCATCGGGAAGGAACGTCGTTCTGCCTACTCCTGTACTCCGTACAGGCCTGCGTCAGCACCTCCCTCGAGCCTATCAGAGGATATCACCGCCATCCGCTACTCTACTACCCTCGAACCGCCACTGTTCGGGTACAAGTCAGGCCATGATGACCAGATCGCTGCAAGGATCGACCGGACGGCCGCCCATTCTACAGCGTAGCACGTCGCACTCCCCCACGTAGCTAGATAGCGCGGCGTGCATGTAATTCGCCTCCCCCTTGAGATATAAAAGGGGAGCGAACCCCCCAGCCGCAGGGGACGGAAAACACGAAGACAGGTTCACTCAGACCCGAACTCACAACGCACCACATACTCACTCACCCATCCTCCCACAATACCTTCAGCCAGGGACTTGAAAGCCTCGCTTCCTCTCCCGCCTTGCTTGTAGCCGCCCCACTACAGGCACCCCCGGTGCAGAGCAATATAGTGCCGAGAGCACACCCCTGCTAGACGTACGGCCCCCTCGGCCGGAACCAGGATAAAAACCTTGTGTCACTTGTTGCTTAGCATCGACCATTGAGGGATAGACCTCGGCGCTATCTACTGGTTAGTGTCGGGACCATATTCCGCACCGACAGGGTATTACGCACCTCGCGGCCCGAACCTGTCTAAATTGTGTGCCACGTGTCTCTTCCTCCGAGTTACCGATCTCGGCGAGTCACAATCATCTACTTCGGGTACTCCCCGTAGTAGGTTGCCGGTCTAAAACACCGACAGTGACTAATTTGCCAAACACCCCTGACTAAAGGGTGACTAATTTTAGTCTAGCCTCTAGTCACCCATGACCCAACTAAAAGGGACTAAAACCCTTCTCTCTCTGCAATTATTGCGAAGGGCCCACCCGCGGGCGCCTCATCCTCTCCCTCCCTCCCTCCATCCCGCGGGCGCCGCTCCTCCCAATCCTGCAGCGCGCCGTACTCCGCCTCCCTCCCTCCCTGCCCACCGGCCCCCTCCCCGCCCCTCCCCCCCGCCATGGGCCCCATCCCCGCCACCGGCCCGCGGTCCCCCTCCTCCCGCCGGTCGCCGGTGGCCGCGGCGCATCCCACCGCGCCTTCCCAT
This sequence comes from Cenchrus americanus, assembly GCA_947561735.1. Taxonomy (NCBI): domain Eukaryota; kingdom Viridiplantae; phylum Streptophyta; class Magnoliopsida; order Poales; family Poaceae; genus Cenchrus; species Cenchrus americanus. The sequence goes on along the minus strand of OX387239.1, from coordinate 249,402,894 downwards.
CGCCACCGCCGGTCCCCCCCACGCGGGGGACCCCGACGCGCCGCGTCGCGGACTTCTTCGACGCGGCCGTGGGCGCCGGCGCCGCGCCGTGGCCGGCGGCGATGCGTCGTTCCTCAAGGGGGACGACGGGCGGGCGCGGTACACGGTGGCGGACGCACTAGCGTTCGTGGCGGTGAGCCTCGGAAGGAGGAGGAAGCAGGGGCGGGTGGGGGCGGCGGCGGCGGAGGCGGGGGAGGCGGAGGGAGGCGGAGCCGGTGGGCGGCGCTCTTGTTCGGCGAGGGGGAGCGGTCGTCCCCGCCGCGTCGGGTGTTCGGGGACGCCACGCTCCGGGACACCGTCGCGCCGGCCGCCGGTCCCCCCGCTACGACCTCGCCACGGCCGCGCCGTTCCTCTTCTCCCACGCCGACGCCGTCGAGAGCGACGGCTTCGACTTCCGCCTCCGCGACGTGTGCGCGAGCGACCGCGCGCCGCCGGAACGCCGCCGCCGCCGTGCCAGGAGCAACAGAGGAGATGAGGAGAGAGCGGAAGGCAGGGGGAGGGGGAGAGAGAGAAAGGGGGACTTTAATGCTGACTAATTTTAGTCATTTTCCAAACTGGGTGTGACTAAAATTTTTTAGTCTACTAATTTTAGTCATGTGACTAAAATTGGATCCAAACACCCTCTGATTTTTCAAACACCCCTGACTAAAGGGTGACTAAATTTAGTCTAGCCTCTAGTCACCTCTGACCCGGCTAAAAGGGACTAAAAGGCCCATCTCTCTCCTCATTTATTGCAACCGCTCCTTCCCCACGCCTCCCCGCGGCGCGTCCACCTCTCCACCGGACCGCCGCGTTCCCCGTCGCCGACCCGCCGCGCCCCCCTCGCACGCCGGCCCGCCACGCCCCTCTTCTCTCGGCCGTACCTCGTCGCCCGCCGGTCCCCATCTCTCGCCGCGCCCCGTCGCCCGTCACCGGCCCGCAGGTGCCCTCCCCTCTCGCCTACGGCTTCACCACCTCTCCCGGTCGGCCCGCCGCGTTCCCCGTCGTGCTCCGTCACCCGCCGGCATGCCCCCCCGCGCCCCCGTCGCCCTCCGGCCCGTCGCGCCCCCCTCCCTCCGCGCGTCGCGCCCCGTCGCACCCCCTCCTCCGGCCGCGCCCCGTCGCCCGCCGGTCCCCATCTCCACCGCGCCCCGTCGCCCGCCGCCCCGCCGCCGTGTCCTCCTCTATCCGCGGCTTCCCCACTCCCTCGCCGGCATCCTAGTAGTTGCTGGTGCGCCAAGAAATAGGAGAGAGAAAGGTGAGGGAGAGAACAATTAATGCGTCCAACAATTAATGTTGATTAAATTTAGTCACCCTCCAATAAAAGGTTTTAGTCTGACTAAACTTTAGTCAGGGACTAACGGGATCCAAACACCCTCTTACTATTGTAGTGCATTTTGTACCACATCATTGTCGTGTTAGGTTCAACCAGTTCTTTTTCTGTTATCGAGATGACACAGAACCACATGTCTTTATATGAAATATAGGAAAAGATATAAATTTCATATTCCTTATTGCCTGGTAAGCTGCTTTGCTAGCAAGATATTTGCAAATATTAGACAACAGGCACACAAATGAACTAATGCCCCACCAGCTGGTGAGTGGACAACCCAAGCAGTTTAGCTTGTGGAGAATAATATCAGATATACTGACCGGTCCATTAATTTGAACTCCATCACAACTGAAGCAGACGACAATACCTGGTTGTATTCAATTACACTGTAAATTGTTCTGTTGATAAATACATGTGCCACCAAAACATTTATTATTAAAGGCTATTATTTTGAACTCAATATCAGAAGATATATTTGCATCCTTGTTTTCCTGGTTGTGCATACAGGTGGATATTTTTAATGTGAACCCATTTGTAGCAGAGTCGTCCCATCCAAGTTTTGAAATTTGAGAAATTTTAACCGTATGTGTTGCTTATATAAATCAGGTAAAAAAACCCTTCAGAAAATAAGGAGGTTGTTGAAATTACAAACTACATTGATTTTGGACTTGAGTTTACTGGAAGGTAAGCCTCAAGTAAAGGAATGTTACTCTGGTTTACATAAATACTACCCATTAACACCATTTTCATACTGTTTCAGGATTGATAAGGATAAACCAGAGAAAGACAATTCCTTGTTTCAGTTAGCTGCAAGTTGGCAAGCTAATAAGAACTTCCTATTGAAGGTAAGTAAATCTATCCATTTAGGCCATCACGACTAGTCTATTAAGAGGCCACACAATACATTCCCACCTCATGCTGCACCATGTGCATGCCTTACCTGAAGAATTTAAGATCTATTTTTAGTTCACAATATTTTAGAATCAATATCAACCATATGATGATTGTCTAGTGTGTGTTCCACGTCTGAGCAGACCTGTTGGCCTCTCCTTGTTACCCCCTCCCTCTTTTTAAGTCTGCCACTGGAGAGGGTATGGACAAATCTACTCTTATTCATACCCAAATTCAAATAATTATTATCTACTTCTTACCCTCCCCATTCCCACCCAAAACCCTAAACCCTAGTACTAGATTCTACTAGATTCTATACATACCCAATCGATTATTTGCACCCTCCCCACACCCTACCCTCCCCATTTCTTTAATGGATAATTATTTTGTACTCATACCCTCCCCATTTGAGTTGGGTGTGGATTTGAATATGGACAATAGATAAAAACAACAGGCATACTCTTCTTAATAGAATAGCACACATATCTTCTGCATCAGGCGGGGGCAGCATATATAAAAATAACGCCCTTTTTTCTATATTAATTCCTGTCGGGGACAGCCTTGAGGGTCACCTAAAACAACCAGGGGAATCCTGCTTAAAACCTGCAAAAAACCAAACTAAACACATCCCACTTAAGTACACACGGGGCACGGACCACACTGCGGTGGCCCCCGCGGCCCACCAAGGCGGCCCACTCAAAGGTCCCCTCGAGCAGGCTCCGCCTCGCTCGAGGGTGAACGCCTCCCTCGAGCGGGCTCCGCCTCGCTCGAGGGTTCACAGCCCCCTCGAAGCGAGCTCCGCTTCGCTCGAGGCTCCTCCGCACGCGCACGCCCGTTCCCGCACGCGGGCACGGGCATTTAATGCTCTGACAACGGCGGGGCAGCGCCATCATGCGCCTGGGACTCACGCCCCAGCCCTGTTGCACCAACTCCCTAGGGGGAACCCATCCCCACCACTGTGGGGGACTGTGCGACATGGCCGGTGTCAGCCCCGTGACGCCGCACCGCCTACTCCCGTACGGCTAACGTGCCGAGCCCTCGAAGGGGGCCCGGCCACACCCTCGAAATGCTTTCTCGTGACCTTGCAGGGCCAGGTCGTGACGCTAGGCCGGCGGGACGCCATCCCAGCCTCTGTTGGTTGCAGGCGGCCGCCCCCGTGCGTACAACACCACGCCGTGCACTGTGGTAACAACTCCGGCGCTGTGAGGCATGCGGGGACGGGGCGCCGCCACGCCTGCCACTGTGTCCCGTACGGATCGTCGTCAGCAACCTCCTCGAGCCCGCCTGGGGACATCACGGCCAACCACTGCGCCCCTACCCTCGAAGCTACCACTGTTCGGGTACAAGATACGCCATGATGGCCAGATCGAGGCAAGGACCGTCAAGGCGGCCGCCTACTCTACGGCGTTGCACACCATACTTCCCCATGTAGCTGAATAGTGCGGCATGCTTGTAATTCGCTCTCTCCTTGTCCTATAAAAGGAAGACGAACTCCCCCGCCGCAGGACACAAGACACACGACAACAGACAACATTCGACACACCACACACACGTTCCCCAATTCTCCCACAACATCTTCAGCCACTTCACCAGGGACTTGGAGGCCACACCTTCTCTCCCGCCTTGCTTGTAGCCGCCCCACTACAGGCACCCCGGTGCTGAGCAATTGTGACTCCCCAGGTTTTTAATTACCGTCATTAACGCTAATGACCGAATCAGCCGAGTCAAACCGGCCGACACCGGTCAAACCTAGGTCAACCTGGGTCATCACCTCGAAAACCTCGCCAATGAACCCCAATGAAACCCTTGACCAAGGCTACACACACCCGTAGTCAACCCTTGGCCAAAGGCATGGTCAAAACCGGCTTAACCGTTGACGTCAGCGAATGTCGTCCGGAACTTTTGCCGCGTTCCCCAAAATTCACCTAAACACTTAAAATTCTACCTTTATGAAAGTTGTCCATCTTGTTGAGGGACACAACTTTCATGTAGATTGGCATTTCAAATTTTGGGTGGAAATTGGTGAAAAACTTGATCGATTGACAGTACCCCCTGTTTTCCAGAACATGCCGACATTCAATATTGGCACGACGTTCCTGCAAAATCCGTTGAGAAAAACTTCTCAACACTATATGGCCTTTTTGAAAGTTGTAGAGGGTAGTTAGATCTACGACATTCAAGTTTTTGGAGAAAACTCCATTTGAACAGGGCCAGTCCGAGTACTTCAGGCGCCAGAGCGCCAGGCCGCGCCCCGCGCCCGCGCCGGCCGCCCCCGCGCCCGCGCCGCCACCCGCGCCTCGGCGTCCGGCCATGCGCCGCACGTTCCCCGACCCGCCTCGCATGTTCCCCGTGTCGCCCGTGCCCCAATGCGCCTCGAACGACGGGAACGCCCCGAAGTCCGCGCCGCCGCGGTGCCCCGAACCGCGCGCCGCCGTACGCCTTGCCTCTCGCCCGCCCGCCCGCCGCCGTACCGGCCGTGGTACGTGCCCCGCCCGCGCCGCCCCTTCTCCCCGTGCTCCGCTCGCGCGTCCCCTTAAAGGCGCCCGCCGCCCTCGTTCCCGCGCCACACGCCTCCCCTCCCCGTCGCACCGCGCCGCGCGCCGCGGCGTCCTTGCGCCCGGCCGCGACGAGCTCCGGTTGCGGGCCTTCTTCAAGCCGAGCGCCGCTTCCTCCACCCTCCCTTGCCTCTACCATAGCTCGCCGTCCCACTTCCCCAACAAACCGGGCCGCAGCCTCCCGGGAACGGTCGCCGCCGCGGCCACCTCCCCCGGGCCGCCGGCGTGCCCGCCCTCCCCGGCCGTTCCTAGCACCAACCGACCCCAAGAATCGAGCCCTAGCAACCCAGGAACCCTCCCCCGCCCGTGCCCGGCCGGCCCCGGCCGGCGGTTGGCCGGAATTTGTCCGGACCGCCGCTGCCCGGCCGCCCAGGGACGACATTGCAAATCCAGAAATCTTTCCAGGGGCCAAATCGCAAAAGGGTAACTCAAATAGTTAAACAGATTTGCTGATTCTTGTAAATTGCATAGAGAATCACAGAAAAATCAGAAAAATGCAAGGCCAATTTTGTTGGATTCGTGGTGAATTATTCTACAACTTTTATTATTCTGGCCTGAGCTAATTCCTTATAGTTTTTGCATGAAAAATACAAATGTGAAAACCCTAGATCTGCAATATCTCAAAATATATAAATCCTATGTAGCTAATTTTTGTATATGTTGTGTGATAGGTAATGGCTAGCTCCTATGACAAAAATTGCACAAAGTTATGCAGTAGATCTTGCTAAACAAATTCTTTTCCATTCCTGCAGTAATTACCTAGATGATTTTTCCTGTTAAATATATTTATGTTCTTGACCCCAACTTGTGCACACTATTTTGTAATGACAAAATACACATCCTGTGAATGAATCATGAATTTTGGATTAATAGAAATAATTATTCTTAATTTATGCATGTGTTCCTTTGTAAATTAATAAACCAAGTTCAGTAGAGGTTCCTTGTGAACATGCTGGTTCTTTAGGCTTGTTTAGGACCAGAGAGCATGCACAAGAAAGTTTGGATCATTTTGATGCTTATTTATTTTTATATGCATTTACTTTGAATCACTAGCTAGCCTTTGTTATTTTCTCTAATAATTAATTTCTTAGCATCCAACACTTACATGTGGGTCCAATGGACCAGGATGGGTGCTAGCAGGCTTAAGAGACACTCATGTAATTTTTGGTAATTTAATTGATTAATAAAAGGCTTAAGTGCCCTTTTAATATTCAAAAGGAAATTAAAATAAAGAGAAACCTTTAATTAAATCTTTTCCTTTTTGAAAGTATTATTTAATATAAATAAAAGAAATTTAATTATCAGCTCTTATAAGGAGTTAATTCACAAATAAAAATATTAAGTACACTCTTGTTGGTAAAGATAAAATGAAATGAGGCTTTCACATGGAATGATAAACTTAATAAAAACCTTTATTTAAATGTGGAATAAAAGAGTAACCCATGTACAACCAATGACTTCCTAAAATAGAAACCTTAGATGAATGCTTGTTAAGGTGAATATGACCAACTAGAGTTGGATAAGACAACAAACTATCACATCACCTAAAGTGCACTGCATTCCGTGTAGATCTCCGGACGGAGATTACTCCCTGGTCCCGGAAACCGAGGAAGGCGGAGCGGAAGGTTCTCCTCCGCGAAGACGTGGACGTACTCGACACCGAGGGTGCCCAAGCTAACATAGCCGACGAAGGCAAGCTCCGTGCATCTAACCCGCTTTTTTAAAGTTCTTTATTCAATTATCTATGAATGATTGTGCATTTACGTTCAGGAGTTGAATGAAACCCTAGATGCATGATCCATAGGTACCTTTGTCCTTACTAGTATGCTAGGTCGATAGCTGCTAAGCTATAGGACCGTTACAAGTCGAGTGATGACCTCACTCGCGAGAATAGGTTCCTAGATAGGAATCACAATGTATCCTTAAATGGATTGCTCACGTGGTAAGAGCATGGGATCTGGGCTCCGGTCCAGTGGTTATGTGGGTTAAGTTTTTGAATGTACGAAGCACATGCCGGTTATGGGGCCGGTAAGCCTAGTACCATAATGAGGCGGCTAGGGATCCTACCGTTACTACTCTTGGGATTCGCTCTCACGGCTCGCCACCGGTGGTGTATGGTGACTCCGGTATCTCGCGGGGTATGCGGATAGCCTCGCACCAAAGACCGTAAGATTCGATCCCGACCCGAGGATTTATGGGGACGGCCCGGGGAGTTGTCCTCGCGGGGCAACCGACCGTGTGTTTGGGTCTACCTTGCAAGGTTTAAATCAATCGATTGTCGGCCTCTCATCGTTACCCGAGACTACTTACTCCACTAGTCATGTGATCCCTAATGATGGAAGTTGATGAACTTTATGCTTGATTAATTGTATTGTACAACTTTGTTTGTACTAGTTGGCTAATGTAGTAAAGATTAAACTACTAGAACTTGTGCTAAAATCTTGAAAGTAAGGACCTACTCTTTGTTACTTTTTAGCAAAGCAACCCAGTAGCCAAAAAGCCTTTCATGGTCTAGATTTGGTGAAGTAGATATCACTGACGGGTAAGACTTGCTGAGTATTAGTATACTCAGCCTTGCTATAATGTGTTAATCCAGGTAATGCCTTCAGTGATGTGTGGCCCGGAGAGATCCCGCCCGGCTGGGAGCTGGAGTGGGTGGAGGACGACTACTGAAAGGTGGCCTCCCGTGGTGTCTTCGCTTCCGCTAGTTAATTTCCGCTGTTTTTCAAAAACTCTGAACTATTTCGTCATGACAAAAACCATGGTTTGTAATAATTAAACCCTTCGGGGTACGAATTTGGATTTGAATGTTGTTGTATCTCTGGACTCGCCTTCGAGTGAGTTTTAATGCATATATTCGATCCTTGTGCTCTCAAGTGATTTACCGGGTGTTAACCCGGCAACTTACGACAGGATGGTACTTTATTATTGCTTAATGACCAAAGGGGATCGGTCTTAGGCGATAGTACGGTACTTTCCTGGGCGGGTTGTCTCAGCAATATAGTGCCCCAAGCACACCACTGCTGGACGTACGGCCCCCAGCCAGAACCGGGATAAACCTTGTGTCTTTGATTGCTTAGCATCGACCATTGAGGGATAGATCTTGGCGCTTATTACTGGTTAGTGTCAGGACCACATTCCGCACCGACAGTTGGCGCCCACCGTGGGGCACACGAGCGCCTAAGGTCAATCCACCGTCAACTCCCTCCATGGTGATTCGCACCGAGTACCGCGGTACGCGCTACTCTATGGGCAGCTCGGACCCCCTCCCCGCCGGGTTTGAAATCTGGTTCAGGGGCCTGAACTTTCAGGCTACGGGGAACGGCTACCTGATGCGCCTCACCAACCGTGAGGAGCTCAGTGCGCGGCGCCAAGCCGGGTCCGCCCCGGTCGCCGCGGCGTGCGTCGCCACGACGCAAACGCCCGCCGGCACGGACGCCGCGGGCCCGTCGGCCGTCTCGGCGTCGCCGCCGCTCCGGTCGGCGCTCACGCCGGGCGCGGTAAAGGCGACGGCAAGCCGAGCGCGCCGCCTCCCAACGCGGTGCGCGCGTCGGCACGACGACCGCCGCCCCGGCGGGGGATCGCGCGGTCTCGGCCGCGCTTCCCCATCGGTCTGCGCGGCGCTACGACGGCCTACAACTCCAACGCCAACACCACGATGCGCAGGGTTCCCCTGGCCGTCACGTCTATGTCGCCAGGGACCCTGGCGCCTCCGCCGGCGACGAGTCGTCCCTAGGTTCTCTCGACGCGTTGCCACCCTCCAACCTGCACGGGTACGCGGAGTGGGACTTTTCCGGCGTGCTGAACCCGGTAATGTTTAGGCGATTTCTCGACGACATGGACTACTGGTTCGGTTGCTCCGACGACTCCAGCACCGGGAGCTACGACCCCGCGCGGGAGTGCTGCGTCGTCATCGCCAACGACCCAGCAGATGCCACCGGCGCAGCAGGCGCCAGCGACGGGGAAATTACGCCCGCTCTAGGGACCACTTCGCGCCTGGCAGCGGGACCAAGCGCCCCTGCTCCTTCACCCCCAACGGGTGCCGACATCAACGCGCAGCTAGCCCAAGCCCGGGAGCTCGAAGCCAAGCTGGCGGATTAATATCGGACGGTGCGGCTGCTCCGCGCCTCTATGGCGGGGGAAGCCTCTGCGCGCGGCGAACGCGTGCGGGAGCTGGGCATACGGGCCCGCGACCGCATCAACGCCGACTTCAACGTCGACAACCCAGACACGCCCCCGCGAGCGAGCCAGAAGCTCATTGTCGCCGCAACGCTGCTGCGGGCCATGCCCGCCCCCTCGATATCCGAGGCGCGGAACCTGCACCGTGAGGCGCAGGCGCTTATTGAGCAAGCGGCCGTCCAGCAGGCCGAGAGCTCGGCGTCCCGCATCCGCCAGCCAGGGGGACGCGCGGGGCGATGGGGGCGCGCAGGGGGCCGAACCCTCGGTGCACGCGGGTGGAGCGACGGAGCGCCCCGCCAACCCGGGACGCACGCCGGCTAAAGAACGGCTCCTCGACACGCGCGGGCAAGCACGGGACGACGACGCCCGCAACGTCATCAACGCTCGATGGACGAGCAAAGCGGATGCGCGAGCGGCGGCAGGCTACCACCCTCGGCGGGGTGGACGCTACGACAGCGACGAAGACCGCTCACCAACGCCGGAACCTCCGGGGAACCGTGTGTTCAGCCGGGAGATCCGCGCGGCGGCCTTCCCCCAACGCTTCCGCCAGCCCACGACCATCGTCAAGTACAACGGGGAGACGGATCCCCGCGTGTGGCTCAACGACTTCCGCCTAGCAGGCCAGCTGGGCGGGGCCACCAGCGACGAGGTCATCATCCGCAACCTCCCCCTGCACCTCGGCGACTCAGCCCGGACGTGGCTCGAACACCTGCCGGCGCCGGATCCACAATTGGGATGACTTGGTCTGCACGTTCGTCGGCAACTTCCAGGGCATGTACGTGCGCCCTGGGAACTCCTGGGACTTGCGCTCCTACACCCAGAAGCCCGGCGAGTCGCTCCGGGACTTCATACGGCGCTTCTCAAAGCGCTGCACGGAGCTCCCGAGCGTGGCACAGTGCGAAATTGTGCACGCCTTCCTCGAGGGCACCACGTGTCGGGACCTCGTGCACGAGTTGGGGCGCAGCCCGACGGCGGACTCGAACGAGCTATTCGACATCGCTACCAGCTTTGCCTCAGGTGAAGAGGCCGTGGGGGCGATCTTCGACGGCAAGAAGGGCAAGCGCTCGGACGACGCGCCCGCGGAGGGCAGCAAGTCCAAGGAGCTCCACCGGAAGGACAAGCGGGGCAAGAAAGGGAAGAAGCCGCGCTGCGAGGTGCGCGAGCAGGGACGCGGCGCCGACGATAGTGAAGCCCTTGCTGTTGACCCGGCTCGACGGGGCCCTCGACCGGCCCCTCGAGGTCCGGGAGTGTTCGACGACATGTTGAAGAAGCCATGTCCATATCACAAGACATCGGTGAACCACACCCTCGAGCAGTGCGATATGCTCAAAAAGTTTTACGGCCGCGCCGCCGCGAAGGACGCTGAGGCCAAGAAGGACGGAGGTGATGGCGACGCCGGCGGCTTCCCCGCCGTGGAGAACGTGTTCCTCATCTTCGGGGGGCCGACCGTCGACATGTCGAGCCGCCAGCGCAAGCGGGAGCGGCACGAGGTCCTCGTCGCGGAGAATGCGCCTCCCTCCTTCCTTGACTGGTCGGAAGATGCCATCACCTTCAGCCGTGAAGACCATCCGAACCGCATCCCTAACCCGGGCCAGTACCCACTGGTGGTCGACCCGGTCATCGGGAACGCGCGGTTCTCAAAGGTCCTGATGGACGGAGGCAGCAGCCTCAACATCCTCTACGTGCACACACTGCGCCTGCTGGGGATCGGGTTGGATCAGCTGCGGCCCAGCACGACGTTGTTCCATGGCGTCGCGCCGGGCAAGCGCGTCCAGCCCCTCGGGCAAATCGATCTGCCCGTTTGGTTCGGCACTCCGAGCAATTACCGCAAGGAGATGCTCACCTTCGAGGTGGTGCGGTTCCGGGGCGCATATCATGCCATACTTGGGCGGCCCTGCTACGCCAAGTTCATGGCCGTCCCCAACTACACCTACCTCAAAATGAAGATGCCAGAACCGAACGGCGTCATCACCGTGGGCTCGTCCATCGAGCACGCCTTCGACTGCGACGTCGAATGCGTAGAGCACGCGGAAGCACTGGCGCTGGATGAAGCGCTGGTGACCACCTTGGAGAAGATGGTCAACGAGGACCTCGACTCCACCACCAAGCGCACTGGCAACTTCGAGGCCGCGGAGCAGACCAAGGAAGTGCCCCTCGACCCTGCTGCCCCGAGGGCAAGGCGTTGAGGGTCAGTTCTACCCTCGACCCAAAATAGGAAGTGGTGCTCGTCGACTTCCTCCGCGCCAACGCCGACATCTTTGCGTGGAGTCCCTCGGACATGCCAGGCATCCCGAGGGAGGTCGCCGAGCACTCCCTTGATATCTTACCTCACTCCCGCGCCGTGCAGCAACGGCTTCGCTGCTTCGACGAGGAGTGGCGGCGGGCGATCGGAGTGGAGCTGCGGAAGCTTCTCGAGGCCAGGTTCATCAAGGAAGTGTTCCACCCTACATGGCTAGCCAATCCTGTACTAGTAAAGAAAAAGAACGGAAAGTGGCGGATGTGTATAGACTACACCAGTCTTAATAAAGCATGTCCTAAAGTTACTTTTTCTTTGCCACGAATCGATCAGATTGTTGATTCGACCGCCGGGTGTGAACTAGTTTGTTTCCTTGATGCCTATTCCGGGTACCATCAGATCAAAATGAAGGAGTCCGACCAGCTCGGGACTTCATTCATCACGCCGTTTGGGATGTTTTGCTACGTCACGATGCCGTTCGGCCTCCGGAACGCGGGTGCAACGTACCAACGGTGCATGCAGCACGTTTTCGGAGACCATATCGGCCGGACCGTCGAGGCGTACGAAGATGACATAGTCGTGAAAACCAGGAAGGCGGACGACCTGGTTGGCGACCTCAGCATCGCGTTCGGCTGCCTGCGAGCCAACGGGGTAAAATTGAACCCCGAAAAATGTGTCTTTGGCGTGCCGCGGGGCATGCTTCTAGGATACATAGTCTCCCAGCGAGGCATCGAGGCCAACCCCGAAAAGGTTGCAGCCCTCGAGCGAATGGGTCCAATTCGGGACCTCAAAGGGGTACAAAAGGTGCTGGGGTGCCTTGCCGCTTTGAGCCGCTTCATCTCGCGACTCGGCAAGAAAGGCTTGCCCCTCTACCGCCTCCTCAAGAAGCACGAGCGCTTCTCCTGGACCGCCGAGGCCCAGGATGCGCTCGACAAGCTAAAGGCGTCCTTGACTCACGCCCCGATCCTCACGCCACCGCAAGACGGCGAACCTCTGCAACTCTACGTGGCTGCGACCACCCAAGTGGTCAGCGCCGTGATCGTGGTAGAACGCACGGAGGAGGGGCACGCCTTGCCGGTTCAGCGGCCGGTGTACTACGTCAGCGAGGTCTTGTCCGACACCAAGGCGCGCTACCCTCAAGTCCAGAAGCTGTTGTACGCGGTGGTCCTTGCACGGCGCAAGCTTCGCCACTACTTCGAGGCCCACCCCGTCACGGTGGTCTCCTCCTTCCCGCTGGGGGAGATCATCCGCAATCCGGACGCGGCGGGCAGAATCTCCAAGTGGTCGGTGGAGCTGATGGGCGAGACACTCGCCTACGCCCCGCGCAAGGCCATCAAGTCTCAGATCTTGGCAGATTTCGTCGCCGAGTGGACGGACACGCAGCTGCCGCCGCCGCAGATCCAGGCAGAGTGCTGGACCCTGTATTTCGATGGCTCGGTGATGAAGACCGGGGCGGGCGCGGGCCTGCTCTTCGTGTCACCCCTCGAGGAGCACATGCGGTACGCGGTACGCCTCCATTTCCCCGCGTCAAACAACATGGCTGAGTACGAGGCCCTGCTCTGCGGCCTCAAGGTCGCCATCGAGATATGCGTCAAGCGCCTCGACGTGCGGGGGGATTCGCAGCTCGTGATTGACCAAGTCATGAAAAATGCGAGCTGCCACGATGACAAGATGGAAGCATACTGCAAAGCCGTGCGAGCCCTCAAAGACAAGTTCTACGGCATCGAGCTGAACCACGTGCCCCGTCGGTACAACGAGGAGGCGAATGAGCTCGCGAAGATCACGTCGGGGCGGATCACTGTCCCCCCAAACGTTTTCGCCCGAGATATCACCCAACCATCCGTTACCCTCGAGCCACACCCCTCGAACCACACGGAACCCTCGGGGGCTCCCTCGAATCCGGCAGGCGCAGAGCCCATGGATGAGGACCCCTCGAACGAGGCGTACGTGCTCTCCCTCCTCGAGGGGTACGGCGCCAGCGAGGCCGAAGTGATGGACGTCGAGCCGGCCCCCATCAGCACGGACTGGCGCGACAAATACATCGCCTGGATGGACCGAGGGGAACTCCCCACGGACCGATCCGAGGCCAGGCGCGTCGCCAGGATGGCCAAGTCTTTTGCCCTCATCGACGGCGAGTTGTACAAGTGCGCTGCCTCCGGCATCCTGCAGCGATGCGTGCCCATCCCCGAGGGGCGCAAGCTCCTCCGGGACATTCACACGGGCATCTGCGGCCACCACGCCGCGCCCCGCGCCCTCGTAGGCAACGCGTTCCGCCAGCGCTTTTACTGGCCCACCACGGTCGCGGATGCCATCGAGATCGTGCGCACCTGCGAGGGGTGCCAATTCTACGCCCGAAAATCCAACCTCCCTGCTCACGTCTTGCAGACCATCCCCATTACATGGCCTTTCGCCGTGTGGGGGCTGGACATCGTCGGGCCCTTGCGAAAGGCGCCCGGGGGCTTCACCCACTTGTTGGTCGCAATCGACAAATTTTCCAAGTGGGTAGAGGTGCGCCCCATTACGAATCTCAGGGCAGAGCAAGCGGTGACGTTCTTCACCGACATCGTCCATCGTTTTGGAGTGCCAAACTCCATCATCACCGACAACGGGTCCCAGTTCACGGGCAGGAAATTCCTGGAGTTTTGCGACAAATTCCACATCCGTGTGGATTGGGCAGCTGTGGCACACCCACAGACCAACGGCCAAGTAGAACGTGCCAATGGCATGATCCTACAAGGCCTTAAGCCCAGAATTTTCGACCAGCTGAATAAGTCTGGTCGGAAATGGCTCCAGGAATTTTCGACCAGCGGTCATGTGGAGCCTAAGGACCACCCCAAGCAGAGCCACCGGGTTCACCCCGTTCTTTCTAGTCCATGGCGCGGAGGCCGTCCTCCCCACGGACTTAGAATATGGGTCACCCAGGGTGCGAGGCTATGACGAGGACGCCAACCAGCGGGCCCGCGAGGATTCACTAGACCAGCTGGATGAAGCGCGCCTCGTGGCTCTAATGCATTCAGCAAGATACCAGCAATCCCTAAGGCGCTATCAGGCTCGAAAGATACGCCGACGGGACTTCAGCGAAGGGGATTTGGTCCTAAGGCTACGCCAAGACAACCGAGGACGCCACAAGCTATCACCTCCGTGGGAGGGACCCTACGTCGTGGTGAAGGTGCTCAGGCCCGGCACATACAAGCTAGCCAACGAGGACGGCGAGGAACTCACCAACGCTTGGAACATCCAACAACTACGTCGCTTCTACCCCTAGCTAGGATTTCCAAGTCTTTTGTTGTAAATCACGTGCCCAACACCCCAGTTGGCGACGACCATGTAAACATCACCAGTTCAATAAAAAGGGCAACTCGGCTTTCCCCTGAAAACCAAGTCACCCTCGGGAGCTACTACGGGGGGCATCCCCACCTAAAAAATGGTCCCATTTTTTCACAAAAAATCTGTGCGCACTAAGTATGGCTCGACCTTGGCCTCGAGCAAAATTCGAACAGGGCGCAGACAGCCTAGCGGAAAGGACGCGCAAGTCAGAGATAGCCTACGCCTCCGCGAGGATACGACCCTTCTCTCTTGCCTCTGGCCCAGCAGGCTGCTCGCGAAAACCGAACTTCCCTAACTCGAATTTACTCAGGAAGAGGAAGAAACAAAACAGCGCAATAAAGTAAAGGACATCATTTCTCTTTCACAAGTGTTTGAAACAAAATGATTTGTTCATTTACATGGCCACGCGGCCCATGCACTAACATACAAACCAAAAAGGGTCTGGCGCCCAGCAGTCATCAGGCCTGAGGAGCATCGGCATCGAAGGCGTCCGGGAACAGGAACTCCCCGAAGGCTTCGGCGAGCGCCTCAACGGCGTCGGCAGCTAACGCGTCCACGCGCTCCCTCGCCACCTCGTCCTCGATGCCCTCGGGGACAATATAGCCCTCCGCCACGGCTTCGAAGTTGATCTCGTAATGAGATCGCACCACTCCAAGAGCCTTCTGGACGCCAAGGTGCAGAGCCCGGTGCATGCGCCCGGAGACATGCCCGCCAAGGGCGCGCAGGCGGCTAGCCAGCGAGCTCCCAGCCTGCGCCTCGCCCTCTTCCACGGCCTGGCAGGTCTCGAGGGCCGCGAACGCAGCTCCGGCGGCTCCTCGCCGGAGGAGTTGTAGGAAGCCCGCAGCCGCCTCGGCCCCGGTCGGTCGCGTGCCCCGCAGCGGTGCGCGGCGGCACGAACGTTGCCGCAAGAAAGAAATCAGAAGGAGAAACGAACCCTCTAAGGGAAGATCAGCAAAACAAGAGACAAAACATTGACCTACCTTTAACCTGCTTCCTCTCCACCTCGAGGGTGCGGCGCTCGGCCTCGACAGCCTGCTGCAGGCTGACGACGGTGTCGCTCTGCTCCTTGAGGGACTGTTCCTGGCTCGCGCTCGTGATGCTGAGTACCACCAGTTCGCCCTCGAGCTTCGAGAACTCAGCGTTCCGCTCCTCCAGCGACTTCTGCGCCGCCTCGCGAGCGGTGCGCTCCCGATCGAGCGCCGACCGGGTGTCGACAAGAGCGGTCCGCTCCTGCTGGAGCTGCCCCTCAGCCCCTTGGCGGGCGGTACGCTCTTGCAGGAGCTGGTTGTTAACGGTGAAAATCCGTCAACCTAGCCATGAGTTTACCTTCGGTGTTGGCATGAGTTTTATACCTTATCCATTGGTACTAACCCCCGTGGTATAACAAGTTCACGTGTGCATGTCGGTTTTGGAGTTTAATGTTTATGCAGGGTTTTAGTGTTGAATGCAAGACTTTCGGGATAAGTTCATCAAGCACCTCATGACAAGACCTTGAAGTCCCGAACAAGTCATGCAATGAAGCAAAATTAACTCCAAGAAGCCGGGGACTTGATCCGAGAAGACGACGGACTCCGGGGACCCGACCGAGAAAAGTCCGAATCTTGCAAGACAAGGAGTTGAGTCCAATTCGGAGAGAAACCGACGACATGGACCTACATGCGAAGGGGGAAGCATCCAGGAAGCAAGGGAACCGACCTCGGGCAAAGGAGCCCGCGGGGCCGGGCCTAAATGGGCCCAGGCCGGCCGGCCCACTCCCGGTCGGCCCGTGCCAATTTAGGGCCCAAATCCGTCCTCCTTTGCCCTAGCCGCCAATCGGGCTATTTATAGTCCCCCGACCGAGAGCCACGCAGGAAGATTTCGTCTTCGGCCGCCGAGAAGCAGAGAAGAGAGGGACACCATCTAGGAGAGGAGAGGGTCGAGCTAGTTGACTAGGGTTTCCCTAGCCGACGTGGGAACCTTGCACGGAAGACCACGTCGGAGTTCCCGAGCTAGAAGCAAGATCAAGGAAGGATCCCGGTGGTGCTCTTGTGTATGTATCATTGTTATAGTTGAATTATCAAGTTGAATCTTTTCCCGCCGATCAAGTGTTTCCTCGAAGATTTCGTTTTTCGATCGGCTTTGCTTATTCCAATTCTATTCTCGAGATAGATTACATAGGGTGTTCTTGTAGCCGCGGTGGCTAGAGGTACACGCCGGATCTTCCGAAAGAATCTCGACTTGTCTTTTGACTCGCCCTAAGCTCCCCGCATGAATAGGGATACGTTGTGACAGAACGGGGGTCTCGAAAGGCGGATGTTTTCGGATTTGGACGGGAAACCACGATTTAAAGAGGCTTTTATTAAGATTCGATTTGCTACTTCTTCTCTTGCTTGGAACTTCAACAAAAGGCTTACCCCGATCCCTCTAGATCGGTTTATCTACCCAATCTTACTTTGTTTTCTCCGGTTTTTAGTAGATTAGATTTGTTTTGTGTCTTTTACTTAGATGCATTAGGTCTTTTATCGAATATTGAAGATTACTTGGCTTTAATAGATTAAGTCTTGCGTCACACATTTGTTCCACGGATTCGATACCTTGGGTTCACCACTCGAGGGAAGAAGGGTCCCTTGACTACGACGGGAGACTTGTACGCTTGCGAGTCACGAACGAACTTTGATACAATTATTAACCGTCAACACTGGTCCTCCGCGATGGCGAGCGCAGCAACCTTGGCGTCGAGGGTGGCCTTCAGCTCGTCGGCCTCCTTGGCCCTCTGCAAACCCGCTCGAGGGTGGAGGGGCGCGCCGCAGCCTGCCTTTCACACTCCTGGAGCTGGTCGCGTAGGGCCTCGGCCCCCCGTACGACGGCCCACCGTCCCGGGGTCCCCAAGGCGTCGGCGAGCGCGTCGAAGGCATCGCACCGCTCCCGGAGCTGGCGAAGCTCGGCGCTCATCTGGTCGAAGGTGCCATACTTGTCACGGGCGCGGTGCTCGAGCTCCTGCCGCCAGCAAACCAAAACCAGTGAGCGTCACGTCGCGAGGATCAAGCGTGAAGATGACAAAATCGAAGAAAGTTGGCAGCAACGCCTCACCTGGAAGACGCGCCACGTCGGGCCGCCATGAATCCGCAGCGCCTCGTTCAACGCTCGGTTGAGCGCGGCGCCATGGTCGCGGAGCTCTCCCCACAACTCCTGCTCCTCCTAGGCGTCGGCGAAGGCGGGCGTATCGTCAACGCGCCCCTCTCCCGGAGCGGAGCGGCCGGCGCGGAAGAAGAGGCCTCGGCGCCATGCCCTCGGCCTCCCCGCCACCATGTGGCCGTCCCGCCGTCTCACAAGTGCCCCCTCCCCGGGGACTCGGGGGACGGCGTGGGGAAGCTCACCCACCGGTCCCACCCGGCGGCGGGGAGTCGTCGTCCGAGTCTCCACCACCACCGCCCGGAGCCGCCGGCGGGCGCGGGCCCCTACCGCGCCTCCACCGCCGCCTCCGCCCGCGCCCTCCGCGGCCGCGAGCTCCCGCCGCGGCACCGCGGCCACCGCCTCCGGCCTCGTCTCTACAACCGCGGGCGTCGGGTGGCCCTCCACGGCGACGCCGCCGCAACGCCACCGCAATCGGCGCCACCGGCCGCGCCTCCACCACGACGGCGCCCGCCGCCTCCTCGACGGCCGCCGGCCGTGGCGCGGCGGGCGGAACCACTAGCTTCGGCCTCGAGGCCTCGCCCCGCACCTTTAGAGCTCTCGCCCGCCGCGGCCGCCGCGCTCGCCCCCGCCCGTGGCACCCTCGACGAACGCCGCCGGTGGGGATGGACGCGTCCGCCCTCAACACCTTGGCCGGTGCGAGGGGAGGCACAGTTGGCACCACCCTGCGCAAGCACGAGCAAACCGTCAGGTCCCCGCCTATCAGACACGCAACCTCTCGAAAGGACAAATCTCTCACCTCGAAGAGGAGAAGGCACGCTTCCTCTTCCTCGAGGTCCCGGCCGATGACGCTGGCGCGGCCGACGCGGTCGCCGCCGCGCCTCCGCCCATCTCCACCGCGCGCGGGCACGCACCGGCGCCTCCGCGGCTCGCGCCGCCCCCGTTGTCGATTGCCGGCGGCGGGCGCCTCCGCGCCCGCCCCGAGTGATGTCGCTCCCGTCACCGGAGGGCCGGCTGCGGTGACGGGGGTGCAGGCTCTCACCTGTCAGGGAGACCCTGCCCCCCAACCTCTTCCTCTTCTTCCTCCTCCTCGTCCAATGACGAGTACTCCTCGGTCCCCGGTGAGGAGAGCCCCTGCTGCTCGCACAGCCAGTACTCCTCGCTCCTCCGCTCGCGACGCTTCTGATGTCGCGTCGCGCGCTCCTTCTTGTGTGCCGCCCGCTCCCGCTCTCGCTGCTGCGTCGCGCGACCAAGCGCGCGAGAGAGGGGAGTGGGCGGGTCGGACTTCGCGGCGCTTACGCACACTAGCTGCGAGCGAAGCGTCGAAATGCGTCAACAACCCGAGTAATTGGCGAAATCAAAAACGGAATCAAGAACTCCACTCACCAGCCGGCCGGTGGGGAGCATCTCAAGATCCCACAGGGACCGGTCGTTGCGCATGGACTTGGGGTCGATGGCGCTCCACGCCCGGGTAGCCGCGTACTCCCACAGGAGGGGGCTCTGCAGCGTCCGCGACCTCGCCAACGCGATGGGGTCCGCCGCCTCGGTCATCTCGAAAATGCGGAGCGGCCTCTCCATCAGGGGGACGACCCGCCGGTGGTAGAGGTAGGCGAGGACGGCCTCCGCAGTCAGCCCACGGCCCGCCAGATCCCTCAGCGCGGCCAGAAGCGAGTCCAACCGGTCCCGGTGCTGGGGCGGGGACACCCCGTGATGCCAGGAGGCTGGCCTCTCCCGGAGCACCAAGCCGGTGTAAGGGGGGAGGCCGGGCTCATCGTTGCGGAGATAGAACCACCCCCACTCCCAGCCTGCATTGTTGGTCGTCATCGTGCAGGGGATGTAGTCATCCTTGCGCTGACCCCGCAAGGCGAGCGACATGCCGCCGGCATGCACCGCGCGGCGGGTCCTCTGCTCCGTCGTCGGCAGCGTGAACAGCTCCGCGCGGAAGAGGTGAATCCAGAGATCCCAGTTCACCGGGATCCCTAGGAAGCCCTCGCAGACGCCAACGAACGTGGCTGCCTGCGAGATCGTGTTCGGCGCGAAGTTGTGGAGCTCCACGCCGTAGTGGTAGCAGAGAGCCCACATAAAACGGCTCGCCGGCGCCATGAAGCCCTGCTCGTGGTAGCGGACGAAGCTGACCACGTAGCCGTTCAGGGGGTTGGGCGCATGGTCCCTCCCAGGCGGCACGATCCACTCGGCCGGCCGTCCATCCTCATTCGCCGCCAGCTGGCAAGCGGTTACCAGCTGGTTCAGGGCCAGCCGCGTCACCGTTGAGCGATCCCACGCCAACGGGTCGATGATGACGAGAGGCGGTTGGGGCGCCATGCGAGCAGGCAGAGGGGCAAGGGACGAAGAACAGGGAGAAAGAGAAGAGCTCCGAGAGGAGAGCAATGGCGAGAGCAGCTCGGAGGCTAGAGCACGAGAGGCAAGAACGGCGAGTTCTAGAAGCAAAGGTAAAAACCACCCGCTCTCCTTCAGTTGGATTTATAGGCCGCGGGCACGCTCTCCGGATCGCACGCCCCGCTCGCATTAATTGTAGCAGGAAATATTCCTTCGCGGATGGACGGGCCCCACCACGACCGCGGCGGCCACGCAACCGCCCGCAGGCCATCATCACGGCGCGGTAACCGCGGAGCCGTGGCGGCGGTCACATCCGCCTGCCCACTCCGCCCACTACGCGCGCAGGCGCGCTCGCGGCGCGAGATCTCTATCGCAACTGCGAGCATTTAATGGCCCTGTCCCTTACTGAGTAAGGTAGACCCTCGAAGCGGCCCGAGCCCTTGGCTCAAAATTAACACGACCCTCGACAGGTGCAGACATCGACAGGTGGCCTCGAAGCCCGTTCGAAGAAAGCGGGCGCTACAGGTACCCTCGATTCACAAAAAAGTTACTGATCAGCGACTCGGGGGCTGGCACGGCCGCGAACCCTCGAAACCTGCAGATGCGAAAGACGGGGGCAGCCAGCCGCCACCCCGCACGACCCTACTGATCAGCGGTTCGAGGGCTAACGCAATCAGGGGCGCTCGAAACCTGCAGATGCGAAAGACGGGGGCGGCAAGCCGCCACCCCGCAAGGCCCTACTGATCAGGGGTTCGGAGCCTGACCTTCAACAGGTTCGAACAGGCGCCCCAGATCACCCGAGTCAGGGACGACGAGGGCACGCGCATTCGAGCCTTTCCTCGAGCCCACCGGCTCGAGGGTGCCTCACATGTCGTGTTCGAGAGCCGGCGAGGGCGCTAGCGGGGGATCCCACCGCGGGAGAGCTTCCGCGCCCTCGGTCCCTAGCGAATGGGACCGAGCCCCACCTAGCAAACCCACGCAAGCGCTTTAATGGACGCGTCTCCAGACCGCGCAGCCTACCCTTATCGAACGGGGCATGGGCGTCCACTCGAACCACCCACTAACAGCTCAACGAGGAATCCGCAATCCGCGACCCGATCGATGGGGGTTGCGGAAACCTCACCCTCCATCCCGCGGAGGGACGGCGAGGGCACGTTAAAAACAAGTCGTAGAGCTCTCCCCGATCGCCTTGAACAGGCCCAGGCTCGGGGGCTCGACGCACGGCTACACCTCCTGGGTTGCACCGGCCGCGGATAGTGCCAGTTGCGCGTGCGTCACCGAAGCCGGCTGAAACATCGCCGACGCCGGTTGGAATATGCACCACGCCCTCTGACCAAATCCCACAGTAAAACCCCTGCAGGAGCACTCACGCTCCTGCATGGCTTCGGGGGCTAGACCCGCGGGTCCGCCGACGCGGCCCCACGGAAAGCGTTTGCAAACCAGGGGGAAGGACGTCCTATCAGTAGGCTTCAGCATCTCGGGAGCCTAGCCGGCAAACCCGCAGATGCTCGGGGGCTACTGTCGGGGACAGCCCTGAGGGTCCCCTAAAACAACCAGGGGAATCCTGCTTAAAACCTGCAAAAAACCAAACTAAACGCATCCCACTTAAGTACACACGGGGCACAGCCCACACTGCGGTGGCCCCCGCGGCCCACCAAGGCGGCCCACTCAAAGGTCCCCTCGAGCAGGCTCCGCCTCGCTCGAGGGTGCACGCCTCCCTCGAGTGGGCTCCGCCTCGCTCGAGGGTTCACAGCCCCCTCGAAGTGGGCTTCGCTTCGCTCGAGGCTCCTCCGCACGCGCACGCCCGTTCCCGCCCCTTACCAAGTAAGGAGGACCCTCGAGCGGCGCGAGCCCCTGGCTCAGAAAAATTCAACCCTCGAAGGGTGCAGGCGTCGGACGGTCACCTCGGGGCCCGTTTGAGATAAAACAGGCACTACAGGTACCGTTGACGCGCCATTTTATCGACCGCCTCGAGGGCTGACGCGGTCAGGGACCCTCGAGGACTCGCAGATGCCAAGACAGGGGGCGCTTAGCCGCCACCCCGCACCGTTCTACTGATCAGCGCCTCGAGGGCTGACGCGGTCAGGGACCCTCGAGAACTCGCAGATGCCAAGACGGGGGGCGCTTAGCCGCCACCCCTCGCTATTTTGCTGATCAGCGCCTCAAGGGCTGACGCAGTCAGGGACCCTTGAGGACTCGCAGATGCAAAGACGGGGCCGCCTAGGCGCCACCCCGCACGGCCCTACTGATCAGAGGTTCGAAGCCTGACCCTCGACGGGTTCGAACAGGCGCCCCGCATCACCGCAGTCGGGGACGACGAGGGCACGCGCATTCGAGCCGTTCCTCGAGCCCGCCGGCTCGAGGGTGCCCCACATGTCGTATTCGAGAGCCAGCGAGGGCAGCTAGCCGGGGGGATCCCACCGAGGGAGAGCTTCTGCGCCCTCGGTCCCTAGCGAACGGGACCGAGCCCCACCTAGCAAACCCACGCAAGCGCTTTAATGGACGTGTCTCTGGACCGCGCAGCCTACCCTTATTGAACGGGGCATGGGCGTCCACTCGAATCACCCGCTAACAGCTCAACGAGGAATCCGCAATCCGCGACCCGACTGATGGGGGTTGAGGAAACCTCACCCTCCGTCCCGCGGAGGGACGGCGAGGGCGCGTTAAAAACAAGTCGTAGAGCTCTACCCGATCGCCTCGAACGGGCCCAGGCTCGGGGGCTCGACGCACGGCTACACCTCTTGGATTGCACCGGCCGCGGGTGGTGCCAGCTGCGTGTGCGTCACCGAAGCCGGCTGAAACATTGCCGATGCCGGTTGAGATATGTACCACGCCCTCTGACCCGACCTCGCGATGAAACCCCTGCAGGAGCACCCACGCTCCTACAGGGCTTCGGGGGCTAGACCCGCGGGTCCGCTGACGCGGCCCCACGGAGAGCATTTGCAAGCCAGGGGGAAGGACGTCCTATCAGTAGGCTCTAGCATCTGCGGGAGCCTGGCCGGCGAACCCGCAGATGCTCGGGGGCTACTGTCGGGGCCAGCCCTGGGGGTCCCCTTAAACAACTGGGGAAACCCCACTTAAAACCTGCAAAAAAGACCAAGGCCAAACACGCCTCGCTTAAACACACAGGGCATGGCCCACGCCACGGTGGCCCTGGCGGCCCACCAAGGCGGCCCACTCAGAGATCCCCTCGAGCAGGCTCCGCCTCGCTCGAGGGCACACACCTCCCTCAGGTGGGCTCCGCCCCATTCGAGGGAGTGCGCTTACCTCGAGCAGGCTCCGCCTCGCTCGAGGGTCCGCGCCGCCCTCAAGTAGGCTCCACCTCGCTCGAGGGCGCTCCGCACGCGCACGCCCGTTCCCGTACGCAGGTACGGGCATTTAATGTTCTGACAACGGCGGGCGGCGCCATCATGCGCCTGGGACTCGCGCCCCGGTCCTGTTGCACCAACTCCCTAGGAGGGAACCCATCCCCGCCACTATGGGGGACTGTGCGACGTGGCCGGTGCCAGTCCCGTGACGCCGCGCCGCCTACTTCGGTACGGCTAAAGCGCGGAGCCCTCGAAGGGGGGCCGGCCGCACCCTCGATTCGCTTTCCCGTGACTTTGCAGGGTTAGGACGTGGTGTTAGGCCGGCGGGGCGCCATCCCTGCCACTGTTAACGGCATGGCGGCCGCCCCCACGCCGGGCACTGTGGTAACAGCTCCGGCGCTGTGGAGCGTGCAGGAACGGAACGCCGCCATGCCGGCCACTGTATCCCGTACGGATCGACGTCAGCAACCCCCTCGAGCCCGCCTAGGGACATCACGGCCATCTGCTGCACTCCTACCCTCGAAGCTACCGCTGTTCGGGTACAAGATACGCCATGATGGCCGGATCGCAGCAAGGACCGTCAAGGCGGCCGCCTACTCTACGGCGCGGCGCACCACACTCCCCTATGTAGCTAAATAGCGCGGCATACATGTAATTCGCTCTCTCCTTGGCCTATAAAAGGAAGACAAACTCCCCCGCCGCAGGGAACAAGACAAGGCAAAACAACAACAACAACACACGACACACCACGCACTTGCTCTAAAATTCTCCCACAATATCTTCAGCCACTTCACCAGGGACCTGGAGGCCACGCTTCCTCTCCCGCCTTGCTTGTAGCAGCCCCACTACAGGCACCCCCGGTGCTGAGCAATACAGTGCCTCTAGCACATCACTGCTGGACGTACGGCCCTCGGCCGGAACCAGGATAAACCTTGTGTCTCTGATTGCTTAGCATCGACCATTGAGGGATAGACCTTGGCGCTCATTACTGGTTAGTGTCGGGACCACATTCTGCACCGACAGTTGGCGCCCACCGTGGGGCAAGCGAGCGCCTAAGGTCAACCCATCGTCAACTCCCTCCATGGTGATCCGCACCGAGTGCCGCGGTACGCGCTACTCCATGGGCAGCTCGGACCCCCTCCCCGCCGGGTTTGAAATCCGGTTTGGGAGCCTGAATTTTCAGGCCACGGGGAACGGCTACCTGATGCGCCTCACCAACCATGAGGAGCTCCGTGCGCGGCGCCAAGCCGGGTCCGCCCCGGTCCCCGCTGCGCTCGCCGCCACAACGCGGACACCCGCAGCACGGATGCGCCGGGCCCGTCAACGCCACGGCATCGCCGCCGCTCCGGCCGGCGTTCACGACGGGCGCGGTCCGAGCGGCGGCAAGTCCGAACGCGCCGCCTCCCAACGCGGCGCACCCGTCGCCGCAACGACCGCCACCCCCGGGGGGAGCGCACGGTCTCCGGGCCGCGCTTCCCCATCGGCCTGCGTGGCGCCACAGTAGCCTACGACGCCAACGTCAACACCGTGATGCGCAGGGTTCCCCCTGGCCGTCACGTCTTCGTCGCCAGGGACCCCGGCGCCTCCGCCGACGACGAGTCGTCCCTAGGCTCCCTTGACGCATTGCCACCCGCCAACCTGCATGGGTACGCGGAATGGGACTTCTCCGGCGTACCGGACCCAGTGATGTCCAGGCGTTTTCTTGACGCCACGGACTACTGGTTCGGCTGCTCCGACGATTCCAGCACCGGGAGCTACGACCCCGCGTGGGAATGCTGCGTCGTCATCGCCAACGACCCAGCAAACGCCACTGGTGCAGCGGGCGCCGGCGACGGGGAGGTTACGCCCGCCCCAGGGATCGCTCCGCGCCTGGCTGCGGGACCCAGCACCCCTGCTGGGGCCGACATCGACGCGCAGCTAGCCCAAGCTCGCGAGCTCGAAGCCAAGCTGGCGGAGGAGTATCAGACGGTGCGGCTGCTCCGCGCCTCCATGGCTAGGGAAGTCTCCGCGCGCGGCGAGCACGTGCGGGAGTTGGGCAAACAGGCCCGCGACCGCATCAACGCCGACTTCAACGTCGACAACCCGGACACGCCTCCGCGGGCGAGCCAGAAGCTTATCACCGCCGCAACGCTGCTGCGGGCCATGCCGGCCCCCTCAACGCCCGAGGCGCGAAACCTGCACCGTGAGGTGCAGGCACTCATCGAGCAGGCGGCCGTTCAACAGGCCGAGAGCTCGGCGTCACGCATCCGCCAACAGGGGGACGCACGAGGCGACGGGGCCGCGCAGGGGGGTGAACCCTCGGTCCATGCAGGTGAAGCGGCGGGGCGACCCGCCAACCCGGGACGCACGCCGGCCAAAGAGCGGCTCCTCGACACGCGCAGGG
Organism: Cenchrus americanus; assembly: GCA_947561735.1. Taxonomy (NCBI): domain Eukaryota; kingdom Viridiplantae; phylum Streptophyta; class Magnoliopsida; order Poales; family Poaceae; genus Cenchrus; species Cenchrus americanus. The sequence goes on along the minus strand of OX387239.1, from coordinate 249,377,216 downwards.
CGCTGGACGGCGACGCCCGTAACGTCATCAACGCTCGGCGGACGAGCAAGGCGGATGCGTGAGCGGCGGCAGGCTACCACCCTTGGCGGGGTGGACGCTACGATAGCGATGAAGACCGCTCTCCGACGCCGGAGCCCCCGGGGACCCGCGTGTTCAGCCGGGAGATCCACGCGGTGGTCTTCCCCCAGCGCTTCCGTCAGCCCACGACCATTGTCAAGTACAACGGGGAAATGGATCCCCGCGTGTGGCTCAACGATTATCGCCTAGCATGGCAGCTGGGCGGAGCCACCAGCGACGAGGTCATCATCCGCAACCTGCCCCTGCACCTCGGCGATTCGGCCCGGACGTGGCTCGAGCACCTGCCGGCCAGCCAGATCCATAACTGGGACGATCTGGTCCGCACGTTCGTGGGCAACTTCCAGGGCACGTACGTGCGTCCTGGGAATTCCTGGGACTCGCGCTCCCCGCACCCGGGCCCGGTGAGTCGCTCCGGGACTTCATACGGCGCTTCTCCAAGCGCTGCACGGAGCTACCAAGCATGGCGCAATCCGAGATTGTGCACGCCTTCCTCGAGGGCACCACGTGCCGGGATCTCATACGAGAGCTGGGGCGCAGCCCGCCTGCGGACTCGAACGAGCTATTCGACATCGCCACCAGCTTCACCTCAGGAGAAGAGGCCGTGGGAGCGATCTTCGACGGAAAGAAGGGCAAGCGCTCGGACGACGCACCCGCGGAGGGCAGCAAGTCCAGGGAGCCCCACCGGAAGGACAAGCGGGGCAAGAAAGGGAAGAAGCCGCGCCGCGAGGCGCGCGAGCAGGGGCGCGACGGCGATGATGCCGAGGCCCTTGCTGTTGACCCAGCTCGACGAGGCCCTCGATCGGCCCCTCGAGGTCCGGGGGTGTTCGATGACATGCTGAAAAAGTCATGTCCATACCACAAGACCCCAGTGAACCACACCCTCGAGCAATGCGACATGCTCAAGAAGTTCTACGGTCGCGCCGCTGCAAAGGACGCGGAGGCCAAGAAGGACGGAGGAGATGGCGATGCCGGCGGCTTCCCCGCCATAGAGAACGTGTTCCTCATCTTCGGGGGGCCAACCGTCGACATGTCGAGCCGTCAGCGCAAGCGGGAGCAGCACGAGGTCCTCGCCGCGGAGAGGGCGCCTCCCTCCTTCCTTGACTGGTCGGAGGATGCCATCACCTTCAGCCGTGAAGACCACCCGAACCGCATCCCAAACCCGGGCCAGTACCCACTGGTGGTCGACCCGGTCATTGGGAACGCGCGGTTCTCAAAGGTCCTGATGGACGGAGGCAGCAGCCTCAACATCCTCTACGCGCACTGTTGACGGTGAAAATCCGTCAACCTAGCCATGAGTTTACCTTCGGTGTTGGCATGAGTTTTATACCTTATCCATTGGTACTAACCCCCGTGGTATAACAAGTTCACGTGTGCATGTCGGTTTTGGAGTTTAATGTTTATGCAGGGTTTTAGTGTTGAATGCAAGACTTTCGGGATAAGTTCATCAAGCACCTCATAACAAGACCTTGAAGCCCCGTACAAGTCATGCAATGAAGCAAACTTAACTCCAAGAAGCCGGGGACTTGATCCGAGAAGACGACGACTCCGAGGACCCGATCGAAAAGTGCTGAATCTTGCAAGACAAGGAGTTGAGTCCAATTTGGAGAGAAACCGATGACATGGACCTACATGCAGAAGGGGGAAACATCCAGGAAGCAAGGGAACTGACGTGGAGCGAAGGAGCCCTCGGGCTGGGCCTAAATGGGCCCAGGCCGGCCGGCCCAGTCCGGTCGGCCCAGGCCCATTTAGGGCCCAAACGCCCCCTCCTTTGCCCTAGCCGCCAATCGGGCTATTTATAGCCCCCTGACCGAGAGCCTCCAGGAGAGGAATTCGTTATCGGCCGCCGAGGAGCAGAGAAGAGAGGGACACCATCTCGGAGAGGAGAGGGTCGAGCTAGTTGACTAGGGTTTCCCTAGCCGACGTGGGAACCTTGCATGGAAGACCACGTCGGAGTTCCCGGAGCTAGAAGCAAGATCAAGGAAGGATCCCGGTGGTGATCTTGTGTATGTATCATTGTCATAGTTGAATTATCAAGTTGAATCTTTTCTTAGCGATCAAGTGTTTCCTCGAAGATTTCGTTTTTCGATCGGCTTTGCTTATTCCAATTCTATTCGCGCGATAGATTACATAGGGTGTTCTTGTAGCCGCGGTGGCTAGAGGTACACGCCGGATCTTCCGAAAGAATCTCGACTTGTCTTTTGACTCGCCCTAAGCTCCCCGCATGAATAGGGATACGTTGTGACGAACGGGGGGTCTCGAAAGGCGGATGTTTTCGGATTTGGACGGGAAACCACGATTTAAAGAGGCTTCTATTAAGATTCGATTTGCTACTTCTTCTCTTGCTTGGAACTTCAACAAAAGGCTTATCCCGATCCCTCTAGATCGGTTTATCTACCTAATCTTACTTTGTTTTCTCCGGTCTTTAGTAGATTAGATTAGTTTTGTGTCTTTTATCTAGATGCATTAGGGTTTCTCTTTTACCAAAGATTGAAGTTATTTGGCTTTACTAGATCAACTCTTGCGTCACACATTTGTTCCACGGATTTGATACCTTGGGTTCACCACTCGAGGGAAGAAGGGTCCCTTGACTACGACGGGAGACTTGTCCGCTTGCAAGTCACAAACGAACTTTGATACAATTATTAACCGTCAACAAGCCCCTTTTTCTGGCGCCGTTGCCGGGGAACAAGTGATCAAGATTTGATTTTTTATTGCCTTTTTGTAATTTTCAGTTTTCTTTTTGTTTTTCTTTTTGCATCTACTAAACTTTGATCATCCTCAAAATACATCTAATCTAGTTTGTCTAACCCTAGTTTTCATAGATTTATTTTTCCTTTCTAGTTTTTGCATACTTTGCTTATTGCTAACCCTAACCGGAGATGGTTGGCTACCTCTCCAAGAAACCCAAGCTTTTTTGTGGATGATCCGGGAAAACTTTACGAGGCAAAGGTGACATGCAACACAAGCTAAAGGGGTGGAAACCCTAGATTCAAAAGTTGAAGTCGAAGGACCGTCGAAATCTCCAAGGGGAATCACCACCTCCAAGTCAAGACGCCGGAAGGCCGTTCAAGATCAAGAGGAGGATGGAGAAGATGGAGATGGAGAAAGAAGCTCAACACCTAAAGGCTGCCAAGGCAAGATCCACATGTGAAGTGTTCATCGTGATGAAGATGCTAGACGCAAGTGGGACAACTTGCCGGCGTCCGATGGGTAACAAAGAAGAATTTCGGAGACAACTCCAAGGTCCCAAGACGGCGATGGCTACTCAAGCTCATTCCGGAGTGAAGGATCACACTAGAGACCATGAAGATCACAACCGAAGACCAGAGTTCGAGATGCCGAGCCACAAGGAAGTTGTTGCATCCGTCAAGACCAAAGGACAAAGCCAGCCTGTGAAGACCAAAAAAAATGACTAAGCCAAAAATGGGTACCCAAGATTGCAATGCCCGCAAAGAGCGTTGATCCGGAGTAATCAAGTGAAGAAGTCTAGCTATAGACTATAAACGAAGCGCTAGGCGGGAGGCAACCCGTTTCGTCGAGTCAAGAATAAGCTACCGGGAGGACAACCCGATTCCAGGTTTTTCGAGTCTTTTTAATAATTTAGTTTTTGAGTTTTATTACGCAAAGACATTAGACTTAGAAGTGGTTGAACAATATTAGAGACATAATTCTTGATTGAATGTTTGCTTTATCATAAACCCTTTGCATGAACCCTCCTATGTGCTTGTTTGTTCTTTTCTTTTCGAGAAACCTCAACCAAATAATTTCAGAACCTAACTCAACCTTTCACCCTCATTATGGTGCTGAGGTTGACTTATTTTTCATGCTAAAACCACACGAGTAGAGCCACGACTTATATCTATGTGTTAATAAAAAAAAATTCAGCACGTGGTAGAACTCGCGTGAACCTAGAAATCAAAACTTTTGGTTGGTTTTAAAAATCTATATCCTTGGTTTCTCTAGGATTAGAATTTTTCTAAGCCTATTCTAATTTTGTTTTATTCAAAATCTTTCTTATTTAGCCAAAATTAGAACCTAAACCTATGCCCCCATGATCAAGCTGGGAAAAAGTCTGCTCTCAACCGATGAAGGCAAACTATACCGGTGAGACCGAAATCGACGTAATCGAAAAATATTTTCGACTTACATTTGTTTTTAATGGTTTAAAAACTTCTCTAAAATTATGTTTGAGCTCTTGCATGGCTCTGAAAATATTTTAAATTTTGAATTAGAGGAGTGCTTAACCTTAAACACACCTAAATGGAGGCAATCTAGTTTGAACTAATCATGCATGCACCATTGGATTCCCTTTTATCAACTTTCACCAATTCCACATGCAAAGGACAAGCATGGTGGGCAGCAAGCATCAACTTTGCAAGAATTTCATGGTGGCATGTGAAGCAAGTGGAGCTAGGGAGCATGGACATGACCCAAAGCATGGAGCATCAAATGGAAGGACCAATAATGCAAGAAAAGGAGTGGACGAGAGCGTTTGGGCAGTGCAACTCGTGGAGCACGCGGGCGGGGAAAGTTGCGGAGGCGAAATGATCGTGCTGGAAGAAAGACGAGGCGGGGAGGTGCACCGAGGACCCGGGCCGGCCGGCCCGAAGCCGGCCGGCCTCACCTACATAAGGAGCCCCCCGGCTCCCGTTTTCTGCAGGCAAGCTTCCCTCTCCTTCCTTTGTTTGTGTGTTCAAGTTTGTGTGCTCAAAACCTCCGTAGACATAGCCAACCTTCCCAAGCTTGATAGCTCAAGAAAAAAATCCACATCCTTAATCCACTCAAAGTCCACATCCGAATCAAAGAGTTTAAGTGCCTAGTTACCGGTTGCAACCCGGAGTTTTAGTTGAAGAAAAGAGTGCAGCAACCATGTGGAAGAAAACCACAAGTCTCTTCTCCAAGAAGAAGAGTTCGTCGTCATCCAAGCCGTCATCAACCACGTCTTCGAGAAGGCACTCGGTTTCCGAGTCTCCCCGGAGCATGGAGACGGATACGGCACCACCGAGGAGGAACGATGCTCTCCTCCTTGGTGGTATGAGGGCTGCAAGAAGCACGTCCATGAGGTTTACCGAACCTCGTGGGCACACGGAGGAGCAGCCCACGCCACCACGACGATCGACCCGCTCAACCGCGCCACCTCCTTACACCCCGACATACTCTTCGTACGGCTTCATCATCTTGTCGGCAGAGGAGGAGGAGAGGCTCTCTAATCTTGAGAAGAGGCTTGTGCCCAACGTCGAGTTCGACGACCAAGCACTCTACACCTTGGGTTTTGGCACCGACATATACTATATGTTGGGGCACCTTGGATGGGTGCGGTTCTCCAACGGAGTATCGGTGGACACCCATTTGGGGTTCGCCTTGGAAATTTTGATGACTATTGCACCCATCGTTGATGATGATGGGGTGCAAAGCTTGTCATTCCGTTTGGAGGGAGTCCAACAAGTGGTTCCCTACGAGCACGTTAGGGAGCTACTTGGATTCCACAAGGGAGCTCCGGAGAAAGTTGACGTGCCACCCGCATGTTAGCGGGATTTTGGAATATGATCTCCGGAGAAGCCCATCAACAACGCAATTGCATCCGCAACCCCATTATCCGGATATTTCACTCTTGGATGTGCAAGAGGGTATTGGGGAGGATTAAGGAGACAAAGGTGACCGACACGGAGTTGAATTGGCTATACTCGGCTTTAATTGCCAGGCAGCCAATAGACCCCTCTTACCTCATGATCAACCGTTGGTGTTGTGAAGCAACATCGGGGGCGGGGTAATATTGGTTCGGGGTGTTACCTCTCCATGTTGGCCTTCTCCTTGCGGCCGGGGATCGCAAGAAACCCCGACCACCTTTTGCGTGGTACCTCTCTCGGCATTGAGTATTTGCGGCAAGGCAAATACATTAGTGGAGATGAGAGAGGAGGTTATCGGTTGGCCATAGTGAACCTACCCCTTCCCAACGAGAGGCTTAGGCTTTTCAACGAAGGGAGAGAAGATTGGTTGGAAGAGGGACTACTTGTCCCCGCAAGGAAGAACAAAAGAGGAAGAATCGTAGAGGAGGGAACATCCTCCGCACAAGCGAGTGGAGCACAACCCAATGTGCAACCATTCGGCGGGGGTCCCTCCTCCGCCAAGTTATTACGGAGGGCCACAAGAGCAAGCATGGGGGGTGGTGCACCGGTACCCCCACCAAATTATGTTGTGCCCAACGCTAACTTCGCGGAGTCCTACGCTCATCGTCCCCAACCACAACAAAGCATGGCCATAATTGGAGGGTATGCTGCAAGAAATGCTCAAAACATCGCAGCCATCCAAGCTAACGCAGCTCAACTTGGTGAAGGCAACGCAAATATTGCCTTTGAACTTGGGCGCCTTCACCTTGTGGAGCCAAATCAATTCGTCGGAGGGAATGTCCAATCATATTATGAGCAAGGGTATTATTATCAAGATCATCAACATCAACCACCGGCGGAGGACTAGAAGATTTAGGAACTTTAGTTTTCTTTTCTTTTTCTCTGTAATTTTCAGCTTTTGCTTATGTGTGTTTGCGTAGTATTTTCTGTTTTTATTTAAATTTCAGCAAGCATGTTTGTTTATTTTCAGTTTGTATTTCAACTTGATGTCATCATTAATAAAGACACCACCTTGATTATATCATTGGAATAGTTACAAAATTCGTGCCATGATTATATATGATTATAATTGCAGCTTTGTTCATCTTTGTAATTGATTTATGCATGTTTAAACTAGTGCTCTCTTAAAAATACAAATCTGAATTTATTTAAATGCTAGCTTAATTTTCAGCGGAGGTTATGATTGAAATAAAGACCCATAGTGTTTTATGTGCTCTCAAGTTATGAATAGATTAAAGATGTCTTTTATGCTCAAAAATATTGCTAACCTTGTCACAAATATCGCTTGTGTGTTGCTCAACCTATCCAAAGCCTTATATATATTTGAGTGCATAAACCTTAGTGTACAAGATTTATTTTTGAGTGAGTTATTGCAGGCCATGATTTCTCTGGCCCGAGACTAAGAAGCTGGTCATTCCATTTTTGCGTATCTATCTTTTTGCTAGCATTTTTATCCGTGCATTGTGTATCCCCGTATCGGTGATCTCACAAACTTCGCCGGATATCCACCCTTAAACCAAATATCATCTTTTGTGATTACCTCCTTGACCACAACCTATCATTGAGAATGGATCATCAATTCAAGGAAGATTGCAAGACGGTGCCAACATTGAAGATTTCAAGTATCTCTCCAAGGAAAAATATTTCCGGTACCTACCTTATTTTTCGCCTCTTTGCTCGAGGACGAGCAACGTCTAAGCATGGGGGAGGAGGTAGGTACGGTGCAGTTTTAGAGTTCAAAAAGGGAGTATTTTTAAAAAAATGAAATAATGAAAGAAGAAAAAAATTCGGCGATATACATGACTTCCAAGAGAAAATATATATATATATATAATGAATGAAAGAAAGAAAGAAAGAAAGAAAGAAAAGAATGAGAAATATGAGAAAGAGAAAAAATTTTGTGCGTAAAGTGAACTCCCCGGTTGTCGGTGTTTTGAACCGGCAACCTACTACGGGGAGTACCCGAAGTAGATGAATGTGACTCGCCGAGATCGGTAACTCGAAGGAAGAGACACGTGGCACACAATTTAGACAGGTTCGGGCCGCGAGGTGCGTAATACCCTACGTCCTGTATGCTGCGTAGCTCTGGATTGATAGGGCACGGTTACAGGATGGTGCAACGGTGCGCCATGAGTTGAGATTGGATGAGGTGATCCTGAGATCGGTCCCTGCCTCGCCTTATATAGTCCGGGAGGCAGGGTTACAAGTCGGAGTAGGGAAGGAGTACTAGCCGAGTACGTCTAGGAGACCTCTATACAGTGTGGAACGTGTACAGAGTCCTAACCGAGTACTACTCCTGTGTTGTCCTTGTGCTCCACGCCTTCAGGTGCCGTGTAGCGCAAGCCGGTAGTCCCGTGGGCCCACCGAGTAGTCGGTCCCGGTACCCACCGAGGTAGTGGGCCCGGGGAGGTCCATACGACAAGCCCCCGAGTACTTTGTAGTCGAGAAGGATAGCTTCCGGTAGTCTTGACGGCCTTAACGAGTAGTCCTCAAGCGTCCCCGAGTGCTACAAGCCAAAAGTCCTCAAGAGTAATCGAAGCATCCCGAGGCCGGAATGTACTCCAATTCCGAAATTTGAGCAATCTTGAAGTCTTCTCGAGTAGTCCCAAGCGTCCTTGAAATCTGCCTTCGAAGGCCTTCAAAAAATGCCTGCCTTGTCTTGAAACCAAAGCCGTCATGGAGACGCGATTTGCAGAACCGCAATCCACGTGGAGTAGCCCCCGAGCCTCGAGCCGCGGGCTCTGGCTGAGGATCTATCCGAAGTCTTGACAAGAAAATCCCGAAAAATCCGGAGAAAAAACCGAAGGACACGTGGCACGGAGCCCCCGAGCCTTGAGTCGAGTACTTCCTCTCGAATTGAAGGGTCTTCTTAGAGAATGTGTCCTGAGATGCTCTTGAGACTAGCCGCGTCCCAGGTAGTCGAGTAGAAGTAGCCGAGCCCCCGAGGTGAGGCGCGTCGACTAGGAGAATACGAAGAGTCACGCGCTGGCGCTGAGTCAGCCGCGCGTGGATTTATCCGGCCGCCCGTTGCGGGGGCGATTTGGCTTATAAATACAAGCCGAAACCCTTAGGGTTTTCACCCAAGTGAGCCGCACTCATTTGCCACTTGAATCTTGAAGTAGATCCACTCCAGCGAGCGCCGCCGCCGTAGTAGATCCGAACGCATCGCCACCCGAAAGCTTTAGGTTAGCCCCCGAGCGAATGCGAGTGAAGACTCCTTGTACTTGGAGAATGAAACTGTCACCGTCGAAGACGTCGAAGGCCGGCGGGAAGAAAAGGAGTCGTGCGGAGGCCGCCGCGGTCGGCACCGGAGCGGCGCCCACATCTCCACCGCGCGCTGACCCAAGCCGCGAGTGGAAAAAGTCGAAGGTGAAGACGGAGGACTTGCTGACCCTGTTGAACAGCGGGTTCATCAGGGAGAAGGAGATCGACATGTGGAGATCCGCCGCAGGAGATCCTTATCCAATGGAGAAGGCCGAAGACGAGATCCCGATGTTCTCGCGCTTCGTGGAGCGCGGTCTTGCGCTACCAGCAAGCGACTTCTTCAAGGGGCTGCTCAGGTACTATGGCATCGAGTACCTCAACTTGAACCCCAACGGTATCTTCCATACTTCTGTCTTCGTCCACTTCTGCGAAGCCTTCCTGGGAATCAAGCCGCACTGGGTTCTCTTCCGGAAATTCTTCCGCGTGAAGCCGCACCCCGGCGCCTCCAACCCCAGAGTAGTCGGAGGGGCCGGGATCCAGCTGAGGGAGGATGCCGCGGAGCGTACCTGGCGTACAAGCTCGTGGACTCCAACACCGATCGGAAGACGAGGTGGTTCTACATTACGAACCACCATCCCGAGCTGCCGAAGCCGAGCGGACGGCGCCCCAGTGCACCAAGAGTGGTGGAACACGGAGCCCACCATGCAGGAGGGAATCCAGCTCCCGGAGTTGCTAGCGCGCATCAAGACTCTGCGGGATGCGGGACTGAGGGCCGAACACGTGGCCTTCAGCTTCATGAAGCGCAGGATCCAGCCGCTGATGGCGCGGGATACGATGGGCTTCGAGTACACCGGCGACAACGATACGTCGCGGATGCCGGGGGCGAGCCGGGACGACAACGACATCGTCGAGAGGTTGTCGAGGATCTTCAAGGACATGCCGGAGTACACGGCATGCCCTGTCGAGGAGTACTCCGCCGCGCGCCCGCCCAACGAGGTGAGTAGTCGTACCCCCTCATCGAGTAGTAGGCACTTGTAGCAGAGTTGCTGACGCCTTGTGTCTTTCCGCAGGATGACGTGAAGCGGTTTGTCTCCGAGCCGCAGCCACCACCGAGCGGAATCGAGATCCCAGCGGTGGGGAAGGTGAAAGAGCGCCGCGAAGTCGGGGAAGGCGACGATACCGTCATCGTGGAGGATACCTCCGATGACGAAGAAGACGAGGAGACGTTGCAGGACCGCTTCCAGTTGCGGTCGAGGTTTAGCCGTCCGGCTTGCCTCACGTGCCGCTCATCCAAGACCCTCCGCCAGCTCCGGAGGCTAGCCTTGCCGCGCCGCCGAGGAAGCCGCGCAACCCCACCAAGAAGCGGGTGGCGAAGAAGATGAAGGTCTCGCAGACCATGCCTCCGTGAGGTAAGTCATCTTGAGCAGAGTAGTCGAGTACCCGAGTGATCGAGTACGGTGGCGACGAGTAGTCGTCCTTGTGTGCGGGAGGTGCCGCCAACAGAGCCCGTGGAGGAGGGCGATGAGGGCATATGGCCCACGATGGGGGAACCGGCAGAAGCCGAAGTCCAGCCCCCACTGTCGAAGATCTTCTCGGCGCAACGCCCGGAGCGCCGCCCCCTCGCTCCGTGGAGAGCGAGTACTGCGGCCTCCGCCGTTGAAGAGATGGAAGCCGCAGGGACGCAGGAGACTTCTGCGCCGGCCGCCGCCACCGTGGAGGAGGCGGTAGTCGAAGAGGCGGAGGAAGAGACGCCCGCCGAGGGTGGACGGTTGATATCGCCGCATCCTCGGTGCTCCGGCCATGACTATCGTCCTGGCCGAACTTGTAAGTACCACGCCTCGTGAGTAGTACTCGTTGTAGTAGTCGATTTTGTCTGACGACCCTCTGTGGATACTTCTGCAGAAAATCCACGTACTTGAGCTGGGACGGGGAGGAGCCCGCGACGGTGGAGGCAGAAGAGGCCGCGCCGTCCGTCGAGGAGCCCGCTGCTGAAGCCCAAGTCACGACCGAGCCCCCGGCTGCCGAAGCGCCGCTGCCAGAGGCGGTCGCAGTTGAAGGTAAGTACCCTTCTTGAAGCTGTAGAACTCCAGAAGGAGTAGTCGTAGGCACTGATGCGCGTGTTCCTTGGTGACAGGCGCTGAAGGAGGTGACATCCCTGCAGGGGTACCCATGCAGGAGCTGACACCAGAGGCCCCGGAGGCCGCAGCAGGAGCCCCCGAGCCCGAGAGGGAAACCGTCGAGAAGTCCGCCGAAGGGGAGGCGGCTGCCACGTCGCCAGGGTTGCCCCGGAGGTGGCCGTCCGATCCCCCCGAGATCCAAGACGCGGAGCCTATCCGCTCGGCGCCGATGACGCAGGCTACATCGAGTAGCCGCGGCGGGATTGAGCCGCTTGCCGACGATCTTGTTGAGCCGGCGCGTGCCGGCGCAAGCACTTGGAGGCGATGCGGCGAGCCGAGCAATGGATGAAGGTACGTAGTTGTAGCTTCCCGAGTAGTCCATCCTTCGCGTAGAGTACTCTGCTTGACTCGATCTTGTCTTGTGCAGGACGTCGCGGAGCGATCCCGCGAGAAGTCGAACATGCTGCAAGGCTACGGCGACACCGTGCTCCGAGCCGAGGCCCTGGAGGAGCAGCCCCTCGTGAAGTCGCGGAAGCACGCGGCCGCGATGCGCTCAAAGCTCGACGCCGCCTTTCGCCAAGTACCACAACGATGTGATGGAGCCGCAGCGAAGGGTGATGACCTGGTGCGGAAGAACAAGGGCCTCCGCAACAAGAACAAAGGTATGCCTCTTGACTTGTCGGGTACTTATTGGAAGTCACCAAGCCCTGACCCATTGTTGTGTTCCGGTGTTGCAGAACTCGAAGGCCAGGTGGAGCAGCTGAAGGCCTCGGAGGTCAGCATGAAGAATCTCTTCTACCGGGAGCAAGAAGCCCGCCAGGTACTTGAACTCGACTACAAGGAGCTGGCCTTCGAGTGCGAGAAGCACATGGAGCTGCGGATTGCATCTGATAGAGACCTCGTCAACTGCTACAAATCTTTGCAGAAGTTGAACGAGGATTGCGAGGCGCTCCGAGCCCAGCTGAAGGACCTTGAAGAGGCTGCTCTCCCGATCGCGAGGCTCCTGGTGCCGCACCCGGGCGGCCCCAAGATCGCTCCGTTGGCGGATCGACTTCGTGAGGCGCCAAGCCGGCTGGCCGCCTACGTCAAGCACATGGCCGGTCGATCCCGAAGCGTGTGCCGGCCTTCATGAAGTCATACTTCCCGAAGGCTCCGGGGAGGTGGTCGCGGCGGGGTAGCCGCCAACCGGCCGGATGAGCGCACGCGAGCCGTTGGAGCGAGATGGCTCCCATCGCGGAGCAGTAGCCGAAAAGTTGAACCTCCGCAGCTCGCATAGGTAGCTTAGTAGCCATAATTGTACAGAGACAAGCTTGTAATGAACTTTTCATGTATCAATGAAATGAAGTTGTTCCAAGCAATGAGTACTCGTAACCGCGATCTCGCAGTGCGGAGCGCCCATCGTGGAGGAGGTGCGAGTAGTAGTACTCGGCTTAGTAGTCCCGTCGCGGGGAGTAGACAAGAAAGAAGTTGATAAACAATCAAGCTTTATTACCGAAGAAGTACACTCCGGGTGGCCGTGGCCGTAGTTACAAGTAGTCGCCCGGACCGGAGGCCGCTTACGCCTAAGTGGCGCCGGAGCGGGTAGCCGCTTGCGCCGAGTGATCCGTAGGTAGCCGTGTAGGCCGGATCGCGGATCCGTAGGTAGCCGCGCGGGCCGGATCTTGGAGTGTGGTCTCTTGGTAGACCGCCGCTAGAGTCCTTGATGCTCGTTGCGGCCCCGTGGTCCGTAGGTAGCCGCACGGGCCGGACTCGGAGGAGAGTAGTCCGAGACTTGGAGCCGGGACCCGAGGGTCGCCGCGCGCAAGGGGTGTCGATGTAGTCGCGTGGACTTGAACCCCGGAGTAGTCGTGTAGACTAGGCGTAGAATCGACAGAGTTGGTCGACGTTCCACGAGTTGTCGACTTCTTCGCCTTCAAGTGTTTGGAGGCGGTAGGAGCCTGGCCCGGTCACCTTGGCCACGGCGAAGGGGCCTTCCCAGGGGGAGCTGAGCTTGTGGAGTCCTTCCGTGTTCGGATACGGCGGAGGACAATATCTCCAACGTTGAAGGAGCGTTCCTTGACGTTGCGATCGTGGTAGCGTCGGATACCCTCCGGGTACCTTGCCGATTGGACGAGGGCGGCACGCCGAGCTTCTTCGAGGTCGTCGATATCAACTCGTCTCGTCGTCTTCCGAGACGCCTTCGTCGTAGTGCTCCACCGCCGGCGAGTTCCATATGACATCGGCAGGGAGGATGGCTTCGCAGCCGTAGACCAGAAGTAGGGGGGATTGCCCCGTTGGCTTGGACGGTTGAGTCCGCGGCCCCCGCAGTGCGTTGGGTAGTTCCTTGATCCACTTGCCCCCCTTTTGAGTTAGCGCGCGTCGTGTAGCCGCTTCTTGAGGGCGTCGAGCGCCATCCCGTTGGCGCGCTCGACTTGTCCGTTGGCCCGTGGATGGGCGACTGAGACGTATCTCGACGTCGATTCCGCCGTTCTCGCGCACTCCCCGAACCGGTGGTTGTTGAAGTTAGACCCCGTGTCCGTGATGATGCGGTGGGGTAGCCCGTAGCGGTGTACGAGTTCATCCAGGAAGTCGAGTACTCTGTCGCCCTTGGGGCATGTGACCGGCTTGACCTCGATCCACTTGGTGAACTTGTCGATAGCCACCCGCACCCCGTTGAATCCTCCCCGGCGCGCTTGGCGGGGCCCAATCATGTCGAGCCCCCGGCAGGCAAAGGGCCGGGTTGGCGGTGTGGTGACTAGCTTGTAGGCCGGGACGTGTTGTCGCTTGGCGAAGAACCGACATCCTTGGCACCTTCCGACGAGTTCTTCGGCATCGCCCGTGGCCGTGGGCCGCAGAAAGCTCGCCGGAAGGCCTTGCCGACCGCCGTGCGTGAGGACGCGTGGTTGCCGCAGCGCCCTTGTGGATCTCCTCCAAGATGTCCTTGCCTTCTTCGCGAGGGACGCACTTCATGAGTACTCCGAAGATGCGCCTCGCTTGTAAAGCTTGTCGCCGACGAGGACGTAAGACTTGGCGCGGCGGATGAGTTGTTCGGCCGCGTTTTTGTCGGAGGGGACCTTCGCTCGCCGAGGTAGTCGATGAAGGGTTGCCTCCGGTCCACGTCGATCATCATGACCTCCCCGTCCACCGGGTGGTTAGCCGGGACAAGGGTCGATGGCGCCGGCCTCCGGATGGATGGCGCGTGAAGCTCATGGACGAAGACGCCCGCGGGTACTTGGGCGCGGGTGGATCCGAGCTTCGAGAGGACGTTCGCCGCAACGTTGTTGTCGCGGACGATGTGATGGAACTCGAGACCATAGAATTTGTTCTCGAGCTTGCGTACTTCTAGGCGCAGGCGTCCATGTTCTCCTTGTTGCGGTCCCGGGACTTGTTGACTTGGTTGATGACCACCGCGGAGTCGCCGTAGACCGCAGTAGCCGCTTGATGCCAAGTGAAGCCGCGAGGCGGAGCCCGTGCGGGAGGGCTTCGTACTCGGCTTCGTTATTTGAGACCTTCCGGAAGATCCGCAGGACGTACTTGAGTTGTTCGCCCGTTGGAGAGATCGGGGAGTACCCCCGCGCCCGCGCCCTCGAGGTTGAGTGAGCCGTCAAAGTACATCACCCAATGCTCGGTCGCACGGTGGGAGTAGGTAGCGGTTCTCCCGCCACTCCGCCATGAAGTCGACTAGCGCCCGCGACTTGATGGCGGTGCGTGGCTTGAAGTCGATGGTGAGGGCGCCGAGCTCGACAGCCCCACTTGGAGATTCTTCCGGTGGCGTACGGGTTCCTCGTGATGTCGCCGAGCGGGTAGTCGGTGACGACGGAAACCGAGTACTCCCGGAAGTAGTGTCGTAGCTTCCGCGAGGTGATGAGTAGAGCGTACGTAGCTTCCCGCACGGCCGATAGCGAGCCTTGGACTCCGATAGAACCTCACCGACGAAGTAGACCGGCGCCGGGACCGGTAGGCGTGGCCGTCTTCCCCGCCGCTCGACGACGATGGCGCATCGACCACGTGAGTAGTCGCAGCCTAGGTAGAGCGAACGGTGCCGCCCTTGTGAGGAGCCGTGAGGATTGGCGGCTTCGACAGAAGTCCTTGAGCCGGGCAAGGGCCCGGTCCGCCTCTCGCAGCCACACGAACTTCTCGTGATGCTTGAGTAGTTTGAAGAAGGGGAGACCCCGTTCTCCTAGCCTCGAGATGAATCGTTCAACGCCGCCATGCACCCCGTCGGCCTTCGGACGTCTTTGATGCTCGTGGGAGCTTTCATGCGTCGGTGATGGCGGAGATCTTCTCGGGGTTGGCTTCAATGCCGCGCTGGCTGATGATGAAGCCGAGTAGTTTACCCGAAGGTACGCCGAAGACTCACTTGTTCGGGTTGAGCTTCCAGCGGTACTCGCGTAGTGATGCGAAGGTCTGTTCAAGGTCGTCGATGAGGGTACTGGAGTCCCCGGGTTTTGACAACCACGTCATCCACGTAGGCCTCGACGTTCTTGTTGAGTTGCCGCTTGAAGCGGTGCCCGGATGGCCCGTTGGTATGTAGCGCCGGCGTTCTTCAACCCGAATGACATGGTCGTGTAGCGCACGCGCCAAACGGGGTGATGAACGCGGTCTTCTCCCCGGTCCTCTTCCTTGATTGCAATCCGGTGGTACCGGAGTAGCGCCGAGGAAGCGAGCAGTCGCGGCCCCGCCGTGGAGTCGATGACTTGATCAATCCGCGGCAACCCGAAGGGGTCCTCGGGGCGTGCTTGTTGAGGTCGGTGTAGTCGACGCACATCCTCCACTCGTTCGAGTTCTTCTTGCGACGAGGACGGGGTTGGCGAGCCACTCGTGATGGAAAACTTCTCCGATGAAGCCACCGCGAGTAGCTTGGCGAGCTCCTTCTTGATGGTGTCCCGTCCGTCGCTCGGCAAAACGTCGGAGGTGTTGTCGCTTGGGGGTGGCCTTTGGGTCGACGTTGAGGCGCGTGCTCAATCGGCTCCCTAGGCACTTCCCGGCATGTCCGTCGGCTTCCACGCGAAGATGTCGCGGTTAGCCCGAAGGAAGCCGATGAGCGCGTCTTCCTATTTGGGGTCGAGGCCGGCCCCGATGGCGGTGGTCTTGCCGGGGTCGCCCGTTCCGAGGTCGACCGACTTTACGAGTACCTTCTCGGGCGGGCGAGGCTTATTGGCGCTGTCAGACTTCTCTGGGATGTCGAGCTCGCTTGTGGCAAGCTTCTTCGACGCAGCCGTAGACCTCCATCATCGGGTTGGGCACTTGGTTTGTTGAAGCGATCACCACGGCCTCTCGTATCGCGGTCGTGAGAGATCTTCAAGTCCCCTTGGAGGGAGAGTACGCCGGCCGGGACTTGGCATCTTGAGTACCAAGTAGGTATAGTGGGGCACCGCCATGAACTTGGCGATGGCCGGTCTGCCGAGGATGGCATGGTAGGAAGTCTCGAAATCCGCAACCTCGAACTTGATGTACTCGGTGCGGTAGTTATCCCGAGACGCCCCGAAGGTAACTGGCAGTACCACTGAGCCTAGTGGGATAGCCGCGTTGCCTGGGACGATGCCGTAGAACGGCATGCCGCTCTTGTCGAGCATGGGGGTGACGTCGAGGTTCATCTTCTTCAAGGTCTTGGTGAAAAGGACGTTGAGCCCGCTTCCACCGTCGATGAGCACCTTGTTGAGCTTGGAACCCGCCATCGTTGGCTTCGGGACGAGAGGGAAACGTCCTGGTTCGAGAGAAGCTGGTCCATTGGTCCGCGCGGGAGAAGGTGATGGGTGTCTCTGACCACCTTAGAGGGGTCATAACCGCTGGTTCAATGGACATTACTTCACGGCGAGTAGCTTTCTGCTCCCGCCTGCTGGGTAGTCCGCCGAAGAGGACGTTGACGGTCTTCTCGGGTTCTTGGAAGTCGTTGTCGTCGCCGTCCTTCTTCTTGTTCTTTTGATCGTGAGGGTGCGGTGGCTCCGGCGTATCCTTGAGTGCATGCCTGAGCTGGTAGCACTGCTCGGTAGTGTGGTTGCCGTTCGGATGCCACGGGCACTTCTCCTTCGACCAGGTCTTTGAACCCGCCGAATTCTTCTTCGAGTTCCCTTTCGGAGGGCGCCGGATAGCCGCGACGGTATTGTCCGGCTTGCGCTTGCGGTTGGAACCCGAGAAGTTGTTGTTGTTGTTGTTGTTGCGGCCGCCTTGGTTTGGATTGCCGCGCCGCCGCCGCCCCGGTTCTCGTTTGGACTTGCCGCGATGGCGTCGTACTTGGCGTTGGCCTTGTCCTCTTCATCCGCCCGGACGTGATCATGTCCTTGAGGTGGGGAATGGACTCGGGGCGGCGACGACCGAAGTCCTCGAAGGTGCGGTGATGGTAGAGCTCGTCCCGGAAGAGGTCGATGACCTCCTTGTCGGTGACGTCCACGACGGTAGCGCGCTTGTCGAAAAGCGGCGCATGTACTTGCGAGGGTCTCGCCTTGTTCCTCGCTTGATCATGGCAAGGTCCATGCGAGTACCCGAACGGCCCATGGCGCCCGCGAAGTTGCTTGTGAATTGCTCCTTCGCCGGTCCCACTTGTCGATTGAGTGCTTGTCCGGGGCCGACTCGAGCCACGTGAGTGGGGCTTGGTCCAGGCAGAAGGGGAAGTAGAGGCACTTGGTGTCGCTGTTGCCGCCAGCGTTCTCGATGGAGAGAGCGTAGCATCGGAGCCACTGGATGGGATCCTGCTTCGCATCGTATTTGGTGATCCCCAAAGGCTTGAACTTGTCGGGGAGGAGCAGGTTGCGAAGCCGTGGTGAGAAGGCGGGGAAGCCGTCGCCTTCAGCAGCGGTGGTCGACTTCTTCTGCCGCAACTCTTAGATCCTCTGGCGAGCATCGTACCCGCCATGTGAGGCACCGGAGGCGTGGCTATGCGCGTGGCCGCGGCCGCCGCGGCTGCCGCCGCCTCCGCCTTTCTTGTTGGCCCCGTGGTTGGAGCCGCCGCCGCCGCCGCCGCCGCCGCCGGGGTCGTTGCCGCCGCCACCGGCCGGGCACCCGTGGGGGACGACTTCTCGGTTGCCTTGCTCTTGTCGTGAAGGTCCGCCGGCGGTGGAGCGTCGACGGTTTGGGTCGGCCGGGATGTCGCCCCGAGTACGGTTAGGACCGGGGTCGACCGCGACTAGTAGCTTCGTTGTCGCGAGGCTTAGCCGGGGAGAGGTTGGCCGACTCTCTTGTCTACCCGCATGAAGTAGGCTTCTTCGGCCGAGCTTGGCGATGACCTCCCCGGCTCGTATGCCCCGAGCCCGGCGTGCGATCGTTGTGATCGACATGAGGCATTGCTCGGGAGTGGTGTGGACTCGCTCTCGACCGCTTCGAGAGCCTCCCGCAAGGTTGCGGATGGGAAGGTTGTCTCCCGAGCCGCCGCGTCGTTCGTTGCGCTTCCCGCTACGTTCGCGCCGGCGTCCCCGTTGGCGTCGGTCTCGTCCGCAGGGGCATCAGCAGACAACTCGTCTGCGGAGATGTCCTCCAAGTACTTGTCCGCGGCCGTGCCTCGAGGGTCCTCGGGGTGTCGCCGGCAGCCATGAAGACTTGGCGGTCGGGGGTACCCAAGCTTGACTCAGAAGGTGCCACCTCGCCTGGTGTGTTTGAGTCGGCCCGGGCCGCTGGGTGTTCCCTCCCCGGAACGGTAGTGAGTCGATGTAGGCGACGTAGCGTGAGTCCTCCTTTGTCGGTTCGGCGGGGAAGAAAGCTTGCGGTCCGGCCGCAGACGTATCTTCCGCCGGCGTCGATCTTATAACCGGCCCCGCAGGCTCGGCCCCGACAAGGGAAGCTCGGTGGAGTCATCTTCGGACTCGGGCTCCTCGGGGTCCGATCCGAAGTCGAATCGTAGTCCCGGTTCGAGTAGAACTCGGAGAGAGGGCCGGAGTCCGAGAGGTGGTCGGGGACGGCGTCGGAGTCCCGGTTGTACTCGGTTACGGGCTCCTTGCCGGCCCGCGTGGTGTAGGAGCCCCCTCCGTGCGGGCCCTGCCGGGGACGCGGGGCCACGCGCGAGCGCCGGCATGGTGAAGGGACCGCCCGCGATGGCCGAGCGGCCGGCTCGCAAGCGATGGCCCATGGCGACGTCGGGTTCGAGTTGGAGACGGACTCGAGCTCGAAGTCGCCGTGGATGTTGGAAAGCGAAATTTCGCCGAGCTTGCGGCGAGCTTGCTCCGTGACAACTTCGGGAAGCGGCGCGCGCGTCCGTCCTCGAGTCGGGTTGCATGATCGCGGCGCCGGAAGGAGCCCGCGCCATCGGCAGCGTGCACCCGTGCGCCGAAGACGAAGGTGTCGCCGCGGTTGAAGGCGACGGTTGGCTTGATGTGAACGGAAGCCGTCGAGTCCGCCATGTGATCTCGAGCGAGAGCCCCTACCTGCGCGCCACCGGTTCGGTGTTTTGAACCGGCAACCTACTACGGGGGAGTACCCGAAGTAGATGAATGTGACTCGCCGAGATCGGTAACTCGAAGGAAGAGACACGTGGCACACAATTTAGACAGGGTTCGGCCGCGAGGTGCGTAATACCCTACGTCCTGTATGCTGCGTAGCTCTGGATTGATAGGGCACGGTTACAGGATGGTGCAACGGTGCGCCGTGAGTTGAGATTGGATGAGGTGATCCTGAGATCGGTCCCTGCCTCACCTTATATAGTCCGGGAGGCAGGGTTACAAGTCGGAGTAGGGAAGGAGTACTAGCCGAGTACGTCTAGGAGACCTCTATACAGTGCGGAACGTGTACAGAGTCCTAACCGAGTACTACTCCTGTGTTGTCCTTGTGCTCCACGCCTTCAGGTGCCGTGTAGCGCAAGCCGGGTAGTCCCAGGGGCCCACCGAGTAGTCGGTCCTGGTACCCACCGAGGTAGTGGGCCCAGGGAGGTCCATACGACACCGGTTCTCTAAAAGTGCATTCAAGGCTTCAAGTTAAAAAGATCCATTCTCATTTTCCAACCATGTGCAATCCGATAACGAGGACTTCCTTTGTGCCTCGGGATCACTCTTTGCCATTTGCACATGTCCACTCATCTAAAAGTGTGTGTATTTTTCTCTTTCCCCTCCTTGATTTAACATTATTTTCCAATGACCTTTTTGACGAGTCTCGGTAAGACCATGAGAACCTTGTCTTGTTTTGACAACACCTCATTTTATAAAATCTTGTTAGGACTAAACTTTCCCAAAGCTCCATATAAAGCCTACCACATATATATGAGAGGGAAAGGAGTAGAATATATAGGCTTGAGAGACAAGTGAGATGAGAGTTCATGAGCAATATATGAGATGATTTAAATTTGTGAACTTGGTTTAGCTTTTCTTTATCTCGTTCTTTATTTCAAAAATTCTGAGATCTATTTAAAACTTTGTGAGCATATTAATACTTGTGGGATAAGCTTAATAAGAATCTACCCTCCGTAGAGATGAAGGCTAGTACATTATGGAACTTTAATGAATTAAAATTTTGAGAGCATTATGTTTTCTCATGTGTGATCAAGTGCAAAGTTTAAACATTGTTTGACAATGATGATATCCATCGAAGGCTTACTCGAGGACGAGCAAGGTTTAAGCATGGGGGAGATGTTGACGGTGAAAATCCGTCAACCTAGCCATGAGTTTACCTTCGGTGTTGGCATGAGTTTTATACCTTATCCATTGGTACTAACCCCCGTGGTATAACAAGTTCACGTGTGCATGTCGGTTTTGGAGTTTAATGTTTATGCAGGGTTTTAGTGTTGAATGCAAGACTTTCGGGATAAGTTCATCAAGCACCTCATAACAAGACCTTGAAGCCCCGTACAAGTCATGCAATGAAGCAAACTTAACTCCAAGAAGCCGGGGACTTGATCCGAGAAGACGACAGACTCCGAGGACCTGATCAGAAAAGTGCTGAATCTTGCAAGACAAGGAGTTGAGTCCAATTCGGAGAGAAACCGATGACATGGACCTACATGCAGAAGGGGGAAACATCCAGGAAGCAAGGGAACTGACGTGGAGCGAAGGAGCCCTCGGGCTGGGCCTAAATGGGCCCAGGCCGGCCGGCCCAGCCGGTCGGCCCAGGCCCATTTAGGGCCCAAACGCCCCCTCCTTTGCCCTAGCCGCCAATCGGGCTATTTATAGCCCCCTGACCGAGAGCCACAAGGAGAGGAATTCGTCATCGGCCGCCGAGGAGCAGAGAAGAGAGGGACACCATCTCGGAGAGGAGAGGGTCGAGCTAGTCGACTAGGGTTTCCCTAGCCGACGTGGGAACCTTGCATGGAAGACCACGTCGGAGTTCCCGGAGCTAGAAGCAAGATCAAGGAAGGATCCCGGTGGTGATCTTGTGTATGTATCATTGTCATAGTTGAATTATCAAGTTGAATCTTTTCTTAGCGATCAAGTGTTTCCTCGAAGATTTCGTTTTTCGATCGGCTTTGCTTATTCCAATTCTATTCGCGCGATAGATTACATAGGGTGTTCTTGTAGCCGCGGTGGCTAGAGGTACACGCTGGATCTTCCGAAAGAATCTCGACTTGTCTTTTGACTCGACCTAAGCTCTCCGCATGAATAGGGATACGTTGTGACAGAACGGGGGTCTCGAAAGGCGGATGTTTTCGGATTTGGACGGGAAACCACGATTTAAAGAGGCTTCTATTAAGATTCGATTTGCTGCTTCTTCTCTTGCTTGGAACTTCAACAAAAGGCTTATCCTGATCCCTCTAGATCGGTTTATCTACCTAATCTTACTTTGTTTTCTCCGGTCTTTAGTAGATTATATTAGTTTTGTGTCTTTTATCTAGATGCATTAGGGTTTCTCTTTTACCAAAGATTGAAGTTATTTGGCTTTACTAGATCAACTCTTGCGTCACACATTTGTTCCACGGATTCGATACCTTGGGTTCACCACTCGAGGGAAGAAGGGTCCCTTGACTACGACGGGAGACTTGTCCGCTTGCAAGTCACAAACGAACTTTGATACAATTATTAACCGTCAACACGCACACGCTGCGCCTGCTGGGGATCGGGTTGGACCAGCTGCGGCCCAGCACGAAACCGTTCCATGGCGTCGCGCTAGGCAAGCGCGTCCAACCCCTCGGGCAGATCGACCTGCCGGTTTGGTTCGGCACTCAGAGCAACTTCCGCAAGGAAATGCTCACCTTCGAGGTGGTGGGGTTCCGGGGCGCCTATCACGCCATACTTGGGAGGCCCTGCTACGCCAAGTTCATGGCTGTCCCCAACTACACCTACCTCAAAATGAAGATGCCGGGACCGAACGACGTCATCACCGTGGGCTCGTCCATCGAGCACGCGTTCGACTGCGACGTCGAATGCGTAGAGCACGCGGAAGCGCTGGCGCTGGATGAAGCGCTGGTGACCACCTTGGAGAAGATGGTCAACGAGGACCTCGACTCCACCACCAAGCACGCCGGTAACTTCGAGGCCGCGGAGCAGACCAAGGGGGTGCCCCTCGACCCCGCTGCCCCCGAGGGCAAGGCGTTGAGGGTCAGCTCCACCCTCGACCCGAAATAGGAAGTGGTGCTCGTCGACTTTCTCTGCGCCAACGCCGACATCTTCGCGTGGAGCCCCTCGGATATTCCAGGCACCCGAGGGAGGTCGCCGAGCACTCCCTTGACATCCTGCCTCACTCCCGCGCCGTGCAGCAACGGCTCCGCCGCTTCGACGAGGAGCGGCGGCGGGCGATCGGAGCGGAGCTGCGGAAGCTTCTCGAGGCCGGGTTCATCAAGGAAGTGTTCCACCCTATGTGGCTAGCGAATCCCGTACTTGTAAAGAAAAAGAACGGGAAATGGCGGATGTGTATGGACTACACTAGTCTTAATAAAGCATGTCCTAAAGTTCCCTTTCCTTTGCCACGCATCGATCAAATTGTTGATTCAACAGCAGGGTGTGAGCTACTTTGCTTCCTTGATGCCTACTCCGGGTATCACCAAATAAAGATGAAGGAGTCCGACCAGCTCGCGACTTCATTCATCACGCCGTTCGGGATGTTTTGCTACGTCACGATGCCGTTCGGCCTTCGGAACGCGGGTGCAACGTATCAACGCTGCATGCAACACGTTTTCGGAGACCATATCAGGCGAATGGTTGAGGCATACGTAGACGACATCGTCGTAAAGACCAGGAAGACGGACGACCTGGTTGGCGACCTCAACATCACGTTCGGCTGCCTACGGGCCAATGGGGTAAAATTGAACCCCGAAAAATGTGTCTTTGGTGTGCCGCGCGGCATGCTCTTAGGATACATAGTCTCCCAACGAGGCATCGAGGCCAACCCTGAGAAGGTTGCGGCCCTCGAGCGAATGGGTCCAATTCGGGACCTTAAAGGGGTGCAAAAGGTGTTGGGGTGCCTTGCTGCCTTGAGCCGCTTCATCTCGCGGCTCGGCGAAAAAGGCTTACCCCTCTATCGCCTCCTCAAAAAGCACGAGTGCTTCTCCTGGACCGCTGAGGCCCAAGACGCGCTTGACAAGCTGAAGGCATCCTTGACCCACACCCCGATCCTCACGCCGCCACAGGACGACGAACCTTTGTAGCTCTACGTGGCCGCAACCACCCAGGTGGTCAGCGCCGTAATCGTAGTAGAGCGCACGGAGGAAGGGCACGCCCTGCCGGTCCAACGGCTGGTGTACTACATCAGCGAAGTCTTGTCCGACACCAAGACGCGCTACCCTCAAGTCCAAAAGCTGCTATACGTGGTGGTCCTTGCGCGGCGCAAGCTTCGCCACTACTTCGAGGCCCACCCTGTCACGGTGGTCTCCTCCTTCCCGCTGGGGGAGATCATCCGCAATCCGGACGCGGCGAGCAGGATCGCCAAGTGGTCGGTGGAGCTGATGGGCGAGACGCTCGCCTACGCCCCGCGCAAGGCCATCAAGTCCCAGATCCTGGCGGATTTCGTCGCTGAATGGACAGACACGCAATTGCCGCCACCACAGATCCAAGTAGAGTGCTGGACTCTGTATTTCGACGGCTCAGTGATGAAAACAGGGGCGGGCGCGGGCCTGCTCTTCGTGTCGCCCCTCGGGGAGCACATGCGGTATGCAGTATGTCTCCACTTCCCCGCGTCAAACAACATGGCTGAGTACGAGGCCCTCCTTTGCGGCCTCAAGATCGCCATCGAGATAGGCGTCAAGCGCCTCGACGTGCGGGGGGATTCGCAGCTCGTGATTGACCAAGTCATGAAAAATGCGAGCTGCCACGACGACAAGATGGAAGCGTACTGCAAGGCCGTGCGAGCCCTCGAGGACAGGTTCTACGGCATCGAGCTCAATCACGTGCCCCGCCGGTACAACGAGGAGGCGGACGAGCTGGCCAAGATCGCATCCGGGCGGATCACCATCCCCCAAACGTTTTTGCCCGAGATATCGCCCAACCCTCCGTCCCCCTCGAGCCACACCCCTCGAGCCACGCGGAACCCTCGGGGGCTCCCTCGAATCCGGCGGGCGCGAGCCCATGGATGAGGACCCCTCGAACGAGGCGTACGTGCTCTCCCTCCTCGAGGGGTATGGCGCCTACGAGGCTGATGTGATGGATGTCGAGGCAGCCCCCATCAAGGCAGATTGGCGCAACAAGTACGTCGCCTGGATGGCTCGAGGGGAACTTCCCCCGGGCCGGGCTGAAGCCAGGCGCATCGCCAGGATGGCCAAGTCCTTTGCCCTCGTCGACAGCGAGCTGTACAAGTGCGCCGCCTCCGGCATCCTGCAGCGGTGCGTGCCCATCTCCGAGGGGCGCGAGCTCCTACAGGACATTCACGCGGGGATCTGCGGCCATCACGCCGCACCCCGCACCCTCGTGGGCAACGCATTCCGTCAAGGCTTTTACTGGCCTACCGCGGTCGCGGATGCTAGCGAGATCGTGCGCACCTGCGAAGGGTGCCAGTTCTACGCCCGCAAATCCAACCTTCTTGCTCATGTCCTGCAGACCATCCCCATAACATGGCCTTTCGCCGTGTGGGGGCTGGACATCGTCGGGGCCCTACGGAAGGCGCCCGGGGCTTCACCCACTTGTTGGTCGCAATTGACAAATTTTCCAAGTGGGTAGAAGTACGCCCCATTACGAATCTCAGGGCGGAGCAAGCGGTGACGTTCTTCACCGACATCGTCCATCGTTTTGGAGTACCAAACTCCATTATCACCGACAATGGGTCCCAGTTCACGGGCAGGAAATTCCTGGAGTTCTGCGACAAATTCCACATCCGTGTGGATTGGGCAGTTGTGGCACACCCACAGACTAGCGTGCCAACGGCATGATTCTACAAGGCCTTAAGCCTAGAATTTTCGACCAGCTGAACAAGTCTGGTCGGAAATGGCTCCAGGAGTTACCAGCGGGCGTGTGGAGCCTAAGGACCACCCCAAGCAGAGCCACTGGGTTCACCTCGTTTTTTCTAGTCCATGGCGCAGAGGCCGTCCTTCCCACGGACTTAGAGTATGGGTCACCCAGGGTACGAGGCTACGACGAGGACGCCAACCAGCGAGCCCGCGAGGACTCACTGGACCAGCTGGACGAAGCGCGCCTCGCGGCCTTGATGCACTCCGCAAGATATCAACAGTCCCTCAGGTGCTACCAGGCACGCAAGATACGCCGGCGAGACTTCAGTGAAGGGGATTTGGTCCTAAGGCTACGCCAAGACAATCGAGGACGCCACAAGCTATCACCTCCGTGGGAGGGGCCCTACGTCGTAGTGAAAGTGCTCAAGCCCGGCACGGACAAGCTGGCCAACGAGGACGGCAAAGAACTCACCAACGCTTGGAACATCCAACAGCTACGTCGCTTCTATCCCTAGCTAGGATGTCCAAGTCTTTTGTTGTAAATCACATGACCAACACCCCAGTTGGTGGCAACCATGTAAACATCACCAGTTTAATGAAAAGGGCAACTCGGCTTTCCCCTGAAACCCAAGTTACCCTCGGGGGCTACTACGGGGGGCATCTCCCCCCAAAAAATGGTCCCATTTTTTTCGCAAAAAAGAAACAACTCACGCGCGCTAAGCGTGTTTTTACTTCGGCCTCGAGCAAAATTTGAACAGGGCGCAGGCAGCCTAGCGGAAAGGACGCGCGAGCCAGAGATAGCCTACGCCTCCGCGAGGATACGACCCTTCTCTCTTGCCTCCAACCCAGCAGGCCACTCGCGAAAATCGAACTCCCCTAACTAGAATTTACTCAGGAAGAAGGAGAAACAAAAAAGCGCAATAAAGTAAAAGGCATCATTTCACTTTGACAAACGTCTGAAGCAAATTAATTTGTTTATTTACACGGCCACATGGCCAGCACACTAACACATAAACAAAAAAGGGCCTAGCGCCCGGCTATCTTCAGGCTGGAGGAGCGGCAGCATCAGCGGCATCTGGGAAAAGAAACTCCTCGAAGGCCTCGGCAAGCGTCCCGGCGGCGTCGGTGGCTAACGCGTCCACGCGCTCCATCGCCACCTCGTCCTCGACGCCCTCGGGGACGACGTAACCTTCCGCCACCGCCTCGAAGTTGATCTCGTAATGAGATCGCACCACCCCCGAGGGCCTTCTCGGGACGCCGAGGTGCGCGCCCCGCCGCATGCGCCCGGTGACGTGCCCGCCAAGGGCGCGCGCGGCGGGGCCGGCCAACGAGCTCCCGCCCGCGCCTCGCCCTCCTCCACGGCCTGGCAGGTCTCGAGGGCCGCGGAGCGCAACTCCAGCAGCTCCTGCTCAGAGGAGTTGTAGGAGGTCTGCAGCACCTCGGCCCGCTCGGCCGCGTGCCCCAGCGCGGTGCGCAAGCCTGAAGTTGCCAAGCAAGAGGGGATCAGAAAAGGGGGGTGAACCCTCTAAGGGGAAATCAGCGAAACAAGAGACAAACAGCAACTTACCCTCGACCTGCTTCTTCTCCACCTCGAGGGTGCGGCGCCCGGCCTCGACCGCCTGCAAAAGGCCCTTGAGGGTCTCGCCTTGCTCCTGGAGGGCCAGCTCCTGGCTCGCGCTCGTGATGCTGAGCACCATCAGTTCGCCCTCGAGCTTCGAGAACTCCGTGTTTCGGCCCTCCAGCGATTTCTGCGCCGCCTCGCGTGCGACGCGCTCCTCGCTCTAGCACCGACCGGCGGCGGCAAGGGCAGCCCCGCTCCCCGCCGGAGCCGCCCCTCGGCCCCCCGGCGGGCGGTACGCTCTGCGCAGAGCCGGTCCTCCGCGACGGCGAGCGCCGCAACCTTGGCGTCGAGGGCGGCCTTCAAATCGTCGGCCTCCTTGGCCCTCTGCTCGAGCGCGCGCCCGCTCCTCAGCTTGGCTCTGCTGAGCCTGCGCCCCCCGGAGCAACGAGTGGAGCTCCAGGTTGTCGTTGCGGATGTGACACCCTAAAATTCCATCACTGAAATTACTTAGCAACTTAAATTATCTTAGGGATTTAAGGAGATTAAAATGCTAAATAAATTGAGCTTTAAAAATATTAAAGATAATTTAAGTACCTTAGAGACAACAAGTGCATGTGCATCATCATTTGGTTTGCATGGTTTTTGGTTGCTTGTTTGGTCTCTAAAAAGTCTACAAAATATTTGAGAAAGGTTTGCAAAAGTGTGATTTGAATTTGAGTTGAAATTGGATTTGAAAATAAGGTTTGAAAAAGAAAGAAAAAAACAAAAGACCCAGCCACCCTTTCGGCCCAAACGGCCCAACCCAGTCATCCCCGCCGGCCCACCGTTTCCCCCCCTTCTCTTTTCTTTTTACAGCAGCGCCGACAGGTGGGCCCCACCTGTCAGCCTCTATCCCCTCTCCTTCCTTTCTTCTTCCCCGCGCCCGCGCCGGCCACCGCCGCATGCCGCTGAATCCGCCTCGCCCCCGCCCTCTCCCCCTTCCTTTCCCCCGCACCGCGAGCATGCCAATTAAGGCAATTACTCTCGACCCAAACCCCACGGCCGTTTCCCTTACTATCTTTAAGCCCGGACGGCCCGCCGGCCATCAATGGCAAGCCGCCGCCGCCCCGACCTCTAGCCGCTTCGCCTACCCTCCCTCGGGCCCTTATAAGCTCGCTCACGCACTCCTTGGCTCCCCTTTCGCCTGCGCAACGCACACGCGCCCGAGCCCGAGCCCACCTTCCAACGGCGCCGCCGCCGCCCTCGGTTTCCGCCGCCGCCGTCGATTCGCCGCCGCCGTGAAGGGCTAGGCCTTCGCCCGTTTCTTTTGATCACTAGGTTCGCAAGGAGCTTGACAAGCTCTTGTGCCCCGCAGTTCACGCCCTCGACGCCCGTGGCGCCCGCGCCCCGAGCTCGCCGGAGCGCCGCCCGAGCCGCCGCCGGTCACCAAGCCGTCCCGTTGCCGCCTCCTTTTCACCCTTTTGCCCGTCCTCCTCTCCGGTGTGTGGTAAGCAAACATCCCGGCCCAAATTGCCTTCTTATCGCGCCCGGCCGCCTTCCCCCGCGGGCTCGCCGGAGCGCCCGCGCCGCCCCCTCACCGTGCCGGCCGCCGGCGGAAGCCTAATTGCGCCCGTGGAGCCCACGATCATGTGCGCACGCTCTCCCACATCATTTTGCGCCAATCCATAGCCGGAGTAGTGGCCCGAGCGCCGTAGAGGGCTCATGCCGGCGAGCCGCTGCCGCACGCCGCCGCGCCGCCCTCGTTCCCGGCGACACCGCCGCCGCCCGCCGCACGCATTCGTCCAGCGCCGTTGGATCACGCGCGGACGATGGGGATCGCATACCCCTTCGGCTTAAGTGGATAGTCCACGGTAGACCCATGGACCGCGCCCACGGCCGGGTCCACGGTGCACCCTTGCGCCATCCGCCGTTGGATCTCAGATCCACGGTGCTGAGTGGCGGTTTTGTTTAAGAGCCCCCGGGTTTTTAAATATTAGCAAGCCGGTCCTTCCACCTTTGAAAATAATCACAGTTAGGTCCTGATTTTTGCAATCTAGCCCCTATCTACCCTGTTTAATCTTGTTTTAGGCCATTTACACTTCTTTTTGCACATAGGCCCTCTGATTTAATTTATAAAAATGTTTTAGCCCCTGTTTTTATTCATAAACAACCCTGTAGACATAGTTTTCTTGCAAATAGGCCCCTGTAAACTGTTTTAATCATATCTTTCTCATTTTAACTCCGTTTTTAGCGTTCTATATACCGAAATGATCGTCTCGACGAGTAGAATCTTTTAAACAGTAAATTTACCAGTTTTACTACTGTTTGGTGTACTGTTTTGTTTATTGATTGTTATCCATGTTTGACTCGTAGATATCGTGCTCGTTTCGTCCGAGCTCCCTGTCGGAAGTGATCCGGAGGAACCTGTCTTCGAAGAGGAATTCACCCAGCTTGTAGAGGAAGGCAAGTGGATTTCCCCCTCTGCATAATCTTTTTTTGGACCTATGACACTGCATGCTAAACAATGTTTACTATTCCTGTTGATATGCATAAATCTGATGGGCAAACACCTAGCTAAGGACTTGACTAGGTGCTTTATCACTTTACCTTGATCAACCCTGTTTAAACTTATGCTTGGGGTAGATAAATGCTTAGCTTGCTCAACATAAGTATGGTTATGCTTTGTTTATGTTATACATCTCAAGTCTTGCTTATGTATGTGCTTGTGTTTTAAACAAGATAACTTGTTATAATCGGAACATGGAGAACCACCCAAGATAACAGTACAACCACAGTCCACATGGCTCTGGCTTAGCCAATTAATTAGGAGAGTGGGTAGCTGATAGCTCTTTTCCGAGAGGGGCACAGGGGGCCGGAGTTGAAGGGGTATAGCCTGGTCCTTTTGGGGTAGCAGCCTTGGCTAAGGTGTTGACCACTAGGGAGGGTTATGGCCCGCTCCGTCGTCAGAATCGTTGCGGGGCCGTTGGTTTCTCTTCTTTCCTTTGTAAAGGCTTCGTAGTGAACCCCTAGCCACTCACCTTGGAAGTGTTTAAGGGTCTAGCTAACCCGGGCAAGATGGGGAACACGAACTGTGGGTAAAGTGTACACCCTCTGCAGAGTGTAGAACTGATCGATCAGCCGTGCTCACGGTCACGAGCGGCTTGGACCCTCACATGATTAATGAACTTGAAGTTTAATGTAAATCATGGGTTGGAGGTTTGGTTTGAGGTTTCTTTTAAAGGTTAAGTGGGTTGGTATACACTTACATCTAGTAACTAGGTGCTTGCTAATAAAACTTGACCAACTTATAAAATGCTTACCGCTGTGAACCATAGCCTATCCTTGATAGCCTTGCATTTTTCCCCCACTTGCTGAGCTCCAACCATAAGTGTGCTCACCCTTGCTTACCGCTGTTCAGAGGAGAACGTCGGAGGTGAGGACGAGTATTGGAGCGACTTCGAGGAGTTCTAGGCATGCGGATCCCCCATTCATCATGCCTGTGGATGTCAGCGATGAAGATGCTCGTCGTCGTTTAGTTATCGTCTTGTTCGGACCTTCGAGTCCACCCTTATGGATGTAATAAAGGATGTCATACTGGTTTAAACTCTTGTACGTTTTATTACAGCAATGGTATTACTCTCGTTTTGTCTAATCATGTGTGTGTAAATGATCCTGGCGCACATATGAGATGCATTCGGTTTTCCTTGTAAAATCGGGTGTGACAGCGGACGTCGGCCACCTCCGTCTCCCAGTTGGCCGCCAGGGTGCGCATCTTCTCCAGGTCCGCCCGCGCCTGCCGCAGCACCTCATCCCGGTCGATGAGGGCCGTGCAAACCTGCTCAAGGGTGGAGGGGCGCGCCGGGTCCTGTCTTGCGCTCTCATGGAGTTGATCGCGCAGGGCCACGACCCGATATGACAGCCAACCGTCCGGAGTCCTCAAGGCGTCGGCGAGCGCGTCGAAGGCGTCGCACCGCTCCCGGAGCTGGCGAAGCTCGGCGCTCACCTGATCGAAGGCGCCGTACTTGTCGCGGTCGCGGTGCTCGAGCTCCTGTCACCAACAAGCCGAGACCTGTGAGCGTCATGCTGCAAGGATCGCGCGCAAAAACGAGAAAACAAAGAAAGCACACGACGGTGCCCACCTGGAAGATGCGCCACGCGGGGCCGCCATGGATCCGCAGCGCCTCGTTCAATGCTCGGTCGAGCGCGGCGCCGTGGTTGCGGAGCTCTCCCCATAGCTCCTGCTCCCCCTGGGCGTCGGCGAACGCGGGCGGATCACCAACGAGCCCCTCTCCCGGGGCGGAGCGGCCGCGCGGGAAGAAGAGGCCTCGGCACCGTGCCCTCGGCCCCCGCCACCATGTGGCCCTCCCGCCGCCTCACGAGAGCCCCCTCCTCGGGACTCGGGGGGACGACGTGGGGAAACTCACCCACCGGTCCCACCCGGCGGCGGGGGAGTCGTCGTCCCGGGATCTCCACCACCGCCGCCGGGAGCCGCCGGCGGAGCCGCCCTGCGTCGCCTCCGTCGACGCCTCCGCCCGCGCCTCCGTAACCGCGGGCTCTCGCCGCGGCGCCGCGGCCACCGCTTCCGGCCGCGTCTCCGCGACCGCGGGCGCCGGCTCGCCCTCCTCGGCGGGCGCCGCTCGCCGCGCCTCCACCACGACCGGCGCCGCGGCCGCGCCTCCACCACGACCGGCGCCGCGGGCTGCGCCTCCGCCACGACCGGCGGCCGCCGGTGCGGCGCGGCGGCGCAATCCGCCGGCCGCGGCCTCGGGGCCTCGGCCGGTGCCCCCGCGAGCTCTCGCCCGCCGCGGCCGCCGTGCTCGCCCCCGCCCGCGCGCGCCCTCGACGAGCGCCGCCGGGTGGGAACGGATGCGTCCGCCCTCAACACCTTGGCCGGTGCAAGGGGAGGCACGGTCGGCACCACCCTGCGCAAACACGAACAAACGGTCAGGTTCTTGGTTGCCAGATGTGCGACCCCACGGAAGAGCAAGCCCCTCACCTCGAAGAAGAGAAGGCGCACTTCCTCTTCCTCGAGGTCCCGGCAGATGATGCCGGCGCGGCCGGCGCGGTCGCCGCCGTGCCTCCGGCCGTCTCCGACGCGCGCGCGGACCCCGCCCGCGCGCGGGCGTGCTTGTCGCGCGCACCTCCGCGGCGCGCACCGGTGCCTCCACGGCCCGCGCCGCTCCCCGTCGTCGATTGTCCGGCGGTGGGCGCCTCCGCACCCGCCCCAGGCGATGCTACTCTTGCCGCCGGAGCTGGCTCCGGCGGCGGGGGCGCAGGCTCCCACCGTCGGGGGAGACCCCCGCCCCCCGCCTCTTCCTCCTCTTCCTCCTCCGAGGACGAGTACTCCTCGGTCCCCGGAGAAGAGAGCCCCCTGTTGCTCGCGCGGCCCGTACTCCCTCGTTCCGCCGCTCGCGACGCTCGCGGTGCCGCTTCGCGCGCTCCTTCTTGCGCGCCGCCCGCTCCCGCTCCCATTGCTGCGACGCCCGACCGAGCGCGCGAGAGCGGGGAGTGGGCGGATCGGACTTCGCGGTGCTCAGGCTCACCAGCTGCGAGCGAAACAGCGAAGCGCGTCATCAACCTGAAGTATCAGCAAGATCAAAAAACGGAGCCAGCAACTCTACTCACCAGCCGGCCGGTGGGGAGCATCTCGAGGTCCCACAGGGACCGGTCGCTGCGCAGGGACCGGGTGTCGATGGCGCTCCGCGCCCGTGTGGCCGCGTACTCCTGCAGGAGGGGGCTCGGAAGCATCCGCGACCTCGCCAGCGCGATGGGGTTCGCCGTCTCCGTCATCTCGAAGATGCGGAGTGGCCTCTCCATCAGGGGGGCGACCCGTCGGTGGTGGAGGAAGGCGAGGACGGTCGCCGCGGTCAGCCCGCGCCCCACCAGGTTCCTCAGCGCGGCCAGAAGCGAGTCCAGCCGCCTCCGATGCTGGACCGGAGACACCCCGTGGCTCCAGGAGTCGGGCTTCTCCCGGAGCACCAAGCAGGTGTAGGGGGGGAGACCGGGCTCGTCGTTGCGAAGGTAGAACCACCCCCGCTCCCAGCCGGCGTTGTTGGTCGTCATGGTGCAGGGGATGTAGTCATCCTTGTATTGCCCCCGCAAGGCGAGCGACATGCCGCCGGCGCGCACCGCGCGGCGGGTCCTCTGCTCCGTCGTCGGCTGCGTGAACAGCTCCGCGCGGAAGAGGTGAATCCAGAGATCCCAGTTCACCGGGATCCCTAGATACCCCTCGCAAACGCCCACGAACGTGGGCGCCTGCGAAATTGCGTTCGGCGCGAAGTTGTGCAACTCCACGCCGTAGTGGTGGCAGAGCGCCCGCATGAAGCGACTCGCCGGCGCCGTGAAGCCTCGCTCGTGGAACCGGGTGAAGCTGACCACGTAGCCGCTCGGCGGGTTGGGCGCGTGGTCCTCAGCCGGCGGCACGATCCACTCGGCCGCCCGCCCTCCTCGTTCGCCGCCAGCTGGCCGGCGGACACCAGCTCACCCAGGGCCAGCCGCGTCACCGTGGAGCGCTCCCACGCGTACGGATCGACAATGACAAGAGGTGGAGGAGGCGCCATGAGGAAAGGCAAAGGGACGAGGAACGAGGAACGGGAAGGAGGAGAAGAGCTCCGACGGCGAAAGGGCGCTGTGGCGAGAACAAGACGGGGGCTGGAGCGCAGGGAGCAAGAATGGCGATTGCTAAGGTAAAAACCGCCGTTTCCCCCCTCCTCAGATTTATAAGCCGCGGGCGTGCTCTCCGGAGCGCACGTCCCGCGCGCATTAACTGCAGGGGGAATCCTCTCTCACTGACGGGCGGGCCCCACCACGACCGCGGCGGCCACGCCACCACTGACGGGTCATCATCACGGCGTAGAACCGGGAGGGCCGTGGCAGGCGGTCACGTCCGCCCGCCCACGCCGCCCACTACGCGCGCGCGCGCGCGCCTAAAAGGCGCGCCCACGGCGCGAAACCGCAGCCGCGGCAGCAAAGCATTAAAACCTGAGGGTCCCCTAAAACAACCAGGGGAATCCTGCTTAAAACCTGCAAAAAACCAAACTAAACGCATCCCACTTAAGTACACACGGGGCACGGCCCACACTGCGGTGGCCCCCGCGGCCCACCAAGGCGGCCCACTCAAAGGTCCCCTCGAGCAGGCTCCGCCTCGCTCGAGGGTGCACGCCTCCCTCGAGCGGGCTCCGCCTCGCTCGAGAGTTCACAGCCCCCTCGAAGCGGGCTCCTCTTCGCTCGAGGCTCCTCCGCACACGCACGCCCGTTCCCGCCCCTTACCAAGTAAGGAGGACCCTCGAGCGGCGCGAGCCCCTGGCTCAGAAAAATTCAACCCTCGAAGGGTGCAGGCGTCGGACGGTCACCTCGGGGCCCGTTTGAGATAAAACAGGCACTACAGGTACCGTTGACGCGCCATTTTACTGATCAGCGCCTCGAGGGCTGACGCGATCAGGGACCCTCGAGGACTCGCAGATGCCAAGACGGGGGGCGCTTAGCCGCCACCCTGCACCGTTCTACTGATCAGCGCCTCGAGGGCTGACGCGGTCAGGGACCCTCGAGGACTCGCAGATGCCCAGACGGGGGGCGCTTAGCCGCCACCCCTCGCTATTTTACTGATCAGCGCCTCGAGGGCTGACGCGGTCAGGGACCCTCGAGGACTCGCAGATGCAAAGACGGGGCCGCCTAGGCGCCACCCCGCACGGCCCTACTGATCAGAGGTTCGAAGCCTGACCCTCGACGGGTTCGAACAGGCGCCCCAGATCACCAGAGTCAGGGACGACGAGGGCACGCGCATTCGAGCCGTTCCTCGAGCCCGTCGGCTCGAGGGTGCCCCACATGTCGTGTTCGAGAGCCGGCCGAGGGCGCCTAGCGGGGGATCCCACCGAGGGAGAGCTTCCGCGCCCTCAGTCCCTAGCGAACGGGACCGAGCCCCACCTAGCAAACCCACGCAAGCACTTTAATGGACGTGTCTCTGGACCGCGCAGCCTACCCTTATTGAACGGGGCATGGGCGTCCACTCGAATCACCCGCTAACAGCTCAACGAGGAATCCGCAATCCGCGACCCGACCGATGGGGGTTGCGGAAACCTCACCCTCCGTCCCGCGGAGGGACGGCGAGGGCGCGTTAAAAACAAGTCGTAGAGCTCTACCCGATCGCCTCGAACGGCCCGTGCTCGGGGGGCTCGACGCACGGCTACACCTCCTGGATTGCACCGCCCGCGGGTGGTGCCAGCTGCGCGTGCGTCACCGAAGCCGGCTGAAACATTGCCGACGCCGGTTGAGATATGTACCACGCCCTCTGACCTGACCTCGCGATGAAACCCCTGCAGGAGCACCCACGCTCCTACAGGGCTTCGGGGGCTAGACCCGCGGGTCCGCTGACGCGGCCCCACGGAGAGCATTTGCAAGCCAGGGGGAAGGACGTCCTATCAGTAGGCTCCAGCATCTGCGGGAGCCTGGCCGGCGAACCCGCAGATGCTCGGGGGCTACTGTCGGGGACAACCCTGGGGTCCCCTTAAACAACTGGGGAAACCCCACTTAAAACCTGCAAAAAAGACCAAGGCCAAACACGCCTCGCTTAAACACACAGGGCATGGCCCACGCCACGGTGGCCCTGGCGGCCCACCAAGGCGGCCCACTCAGAGATCCCCTCGAGCAGGCTCCGCCTCGCTCGAGGGCACACACCTCCCTCAAGTGGGCTCCGCCCCGTTCGAGGGAGTGCGCTTACCTCGAGCAGGCTCCGCCTCACTCGAGGGTTCGCGCCGCCCTCAAGTAGGCTCCACCTCGCTCGAGGGCGCTCCGCACGCGCACGCCCGTTCCCGTACGCGGGTACGGGCATTTAATGTTCTGACAACGGCGGGCGGTGCCATCATGCGCCTGGGACTCGCGCCCCGGTCCTGTTGCACCAACTCCCTTGGAGGGAACCCATCCCCGCCACTATGGGGGACTGTGCGACGTGGCCGGTGCCAGTCCCGTGACGCCGCGCCGCCTACTCCGGTACGGCTAACGCGCCGAGCCCTCGAAGGGGGGCCGGCCGCACCCTCGATTCGCTTTCCCGTGACTTTGCAGGGTTAGGACGTGGTGTTAGGCCGGCGGGGCGCCATCCCCGCCACCGTGAACGGCATGGCGGCCGCCCCCGCGCGTACAACCCCACGCCGGGCACTGTGGTAACAGCTCCGGCGCTGTGGAGCGTGCGGGAACGGGACGCCGCCATGCCGGCCAGTGTATCCCGTACGGATCGACGTCAGCAACCCCCTCGAGCCCGCCTGGGGACATCACGGCCATCTGCTGCACTCCTACCCTCGAAGCTACCGCTGTTCGGGTACAAGATACGCCATGATGGCCGGATCGCAGCAAGGACCGTCAAGGCGGCCGCCTACTCTACGGCGCGGCGCACCACACTCCCCTATGTAGCTAAATAGCGCGGCATACATGTAATTCGCTCTCTCCTTGGCCTATAAAAGGAAGACGAACTCCCCCGCTGCAGGGAACAAGACAAGGCAGAACAACAACAACAACACATGACACACCACGCACTTGCTCTACAATTCTCTCACAATATCTTCAGCCGCTTCACCAGGGACCTGGAGGCCACGCTTCCTCTCCCGCCTTGCTTGTAGCAGCCCCACTACAGGCACCCCCGGTGCTGAGCAATACAGTGCCTCGAGCACATCACTGCTTGACGTACGGCCCTCGGCCGGAACCAGGATAAACCTTGTGTCTCTGATTGCTTAGCATCGACCATTGAGGGATAGACCTTGGCGCTCATTACTGGTTAGTGTCGGGACCACATTCCGCACCGACAAGTTTATTTGATCAGGTTTACTTGATGATTTGTTAGCAACAGTATCTTCCAAGTTTGCACTTTTTTACAAAAATTGCACGACAACTAGAAGTTCCATGCACATGTTCGTATTCATCCAACCAAAACTTTAATCAATCACTAAGCTTCATATATTTTGGGTCCAGTTATTTTTTGTTCCAGTTTAAAATTGTACTTTAGAGAAGTCCAGTAGAAAAATCATATAGAACATGAAAGTAATTCTAATTGTGGTGTGACTGCAATCTATGATTTTTTTCCCCATTTAACAGGACTCTCATTTGATTGCCACATTGACATTGTCCTTTTCTGTTTGCAGCTGTGAATGATCATTCAAAGGGTACGACATCATTTGGATTTGGCATTAGAACAGAGGATCTCAGACAACCCGGGTTCTGCATTTATCTTCTGAAGTTGGATTGTTAGTTTTATTAGCAATGTTTTATACTGATAACTCATTGGTCATGAATGTCAACGACATGCAGTTACCAAAGAGCTGATCCAAACTACATCATGCTGACACCAAATATGGAACACTCGTCACAAGGAATTGGGGAGAGACCCGTGTTCCAGGCGTGTTCAGGCAGCTATGATCATTTACCAACTGTTTTGAGGCCTATTGACAGAATAATGTAACTCTGGGATGCCTTTGGTAGTTGGTCATCTGGTTGTCAGAGTAGTTCAGTTTTTCTGCGAGTTCCTAGAGCTACAAAAACCTGTAAATTATCGCACTATTCTTTTGTGTTAGGGATAAACCGAGAAGAATATATTTGGTAGCAAAAGTTTGATGTAAAATGGATCAGGATTGGTTTCCACTGGAAATGCTATAATCAGATCTGTTATAGAGCCTGCGTTTGATTGATTTCTCGTACGATTTCCTCATGTTGCTTTGGCTGATGATTTATGTAACACATGGTTAGTCTTGTGACCATTCTGTGTGAAATGGACTATAATGATGCTATATCCTGAAAATGTCAGTCACAACATATTTGACAGTCTTTATTTTTTCTGATTGCGCAGTTACAGTGGTGTTACAATGATTTACCAACATGCCGTCAAAACATAAGAGCTGGAAGATACAACCATCAGTTGATTTTATTTTATTTTTCCATCAAAACAGTGAACAGATAGATGGTAGGAGTATGATAGATGAGACTAAGAACTTAACAGACTGGTAAATTTTACAAGTTCCAGAAGTTTTATGGAGTGATTTTACGCATAACTGAGTATGCAGTATGAATTCAACAGACATAAATGCTGAAAAAATAGTATATGGCAACTGGAAACTTAACAGACTGATGATGGTCACATATCTTAGTTTCAGATAGATTAAACACATATCGGCAACAACACACAGGTGCAGCAGACAAACAGACTGACGACAGGTCGAAGTTCCAGCTTGATTCCGCAAATGAGTACTTTACCAGACTAAAATAGAGGGGCCAAATAACATGCAGAAAAGAAGTATAAACATAACTCAGAATCCTAATTCCTTTCCAGAAAAACACAAACCAGATTCTAACAGTTAAACCGGCTTTAGATCTTCATGTGCAAGTTTCTCCCAATACTCCTCAAGAACCAGCATCCTCATGCACAGAAGGGGTCGTCCAGTGACGAATCAATGGCAGCTCGGAAGCTCCAGCGTGGGGCGACCACACATATAGTAACTTCACCACTTCCGCCTTCAGCTGACCCTCTGAAGCCCCTCGCCTTCTCATCACTGCAAGAAAAGGCCACGGTCTTGAGTGCCTTGCCATCTCTCATGATGTACCGCATAAACCCAACACCATGACCCTCGGACATGGACGAACCATGGACAACAACCGTCTCCAGATGCAATTCAAGGCACTCACAAGGACTCCGGTGCTCCCAGAACCTCAAGTCATTTACGCTGTCTGGTGAATCAGATGAAACAGGAATGATGTGAAGTGTCTCCAGGCGAGGAAAGCACTTGAGCAAAGTCGGTAGCATCTTGGCCTCCCTGTTGCAGGCAAACTGAACCTTCACAGCCAGTATCTTCAAGCTTGGTACCATGTTGCTAGCACTCACGTTAATGCCAGCCTTAATAACAGTGCCACCGATCTCGAGCGTGTGGAGGTCGAGGTCGAGGACGCCGAGCACCTGCAGCCTTGGGGCGCTAACAATCTTGACGGGCCTCTTATGGCCAATGCTCCAGAAGAGCAGGCGCTCAAGGCTTGGGGCGTCTTCCACAACGACCTCGTCGAAGAACGACATCCAGTCCACTGCAATCTTGAGGCTGTCAGAGGCGAGGCGGAGACGCGACGGACTGTTGTACGCCATGACGAGGGAGAGGACCTCCAGCTTGGGGCAGTGCGCGAGCAGGGCCTCGAGTTCTTGGTTGGGGACGATGCTGTGGAAGAGACCGAGCTCGCGGAGGTCAGGGAACGAGGGCGGGTGCGCTGCTGTCGTCTTGGGGAAGTGCCACACGCCGAGGTAGAGGCGATTTAGGGAGGCGCAGCGGAGGATGTCATCGGGGAGCGGCATGTCGAGCGGCCACGGGCGATTGAGGAGGGTGAGGTCCTGGACGTCCTTGTCGGCGAGGTCCGCGATCAGGCGCCGGAGCGCGTACTCGTGCGAGTAGAAGGAGATGCTGGTGACGCGCACGCCGCGGACAGGACCGGGGTGCGCGGCCACGCAGCGCGAGAGGGCGCGCACGACGGGGACGTCGGAGGTCCCGCCGGCGCCGAGGAGGTGGGCGTCATCGACGAGGAGCGGGTTCCCGGCCCACACGCGGCGCCAGTGCGTGGAGAGCGCGGGTGTGCGCCCGGCGTCCTTGGTGGGGAGGCGGTGGATGATGTCGGCGAGGAGCGTGTCGGGGAGGCGGTGGATGA
Organism: Cenchrus americanus; assembly: GCA_947561735.1. Classification (NCBI taxonomy): domain Eukaryota; kingdom Viridiplantae; phylum Streptophyta; class Magnoliopsida; order Poales; family Poaceae; genus Cenchrus; species Cenchrus americanus. The sequence goes on along the minus strand of OX387239.1, from coordinate 249,337,784 downwards.
TGTCGGCGAGGAGCGTGTCGGGGAGGCGGCTGATGCGGTCCTCGCCGTCACCCGGCGCCGCCGCGAACGCGTCGTGGCCCGCCCCGGCGTCGGAGGCCTCGGAGTCGGAGGAGGTGAGGGAGAAGCGCTCGTCGTCGGAGTCGGACTCGACCTCTGGGGCGGGGACGTACGGCGGGGGTAGGAGGGAGAGGAGCATGGGTACAATGCAGTCGATACGCTCCTGCGCGGACGGGCCGTCGAGGCCCATGGAGTTGAAGTACTGCTCGACTTGAGCGTACGTGGTGAAGTCTTCGCCTTCCTCGCCAGCGCCGTCCATGGTGGCGGTGGCGGTGCCGGGCGGCGGGCGGCGAGGGTTAGGGTTTTGGCTTTCGGGAGACGGGAGCGGAGCACACTTGTGGGTTTGTGTGTTTGTTTGGGAATTGGAGAATGGACTGGGCGAACGCTCACTTGTGGAATGACAGGAAGAAGCCTGATCAATCACGGGATCATCCAAATCCCCTTGGTCAATCGGCCGTAGGATCAGGGTTTAGCGGTAGGATCAGTGCAAGGGAGCGGCCATTCACGACATTTTTACAGAGGAGCCCTTTGAACTAGCCAGTATTACCGAAACGCCAATCTTAAGCCCTCACCACCCCCGCCGCCCCGAAACAGTTGCGTCGGAATTTCGTCGCCGCGGCCGCCGCCTAGAAAGTTAGAGTCGATTGGAGTGCGAGGAAGTAGGAGGAGGAAGAGAGCGAGAGGCGCCGGGGCAGCGCCGTAGAATCCGTGAGCAGAGGAAGAGATGGGGATATTCTTCAGCAAGGCGGAGCCGCCGCCGCCGATGGTGCTGGTGCCACCGCTCTTCGACTACCCTCCCCTCGCCGCCCGCACCAGGTTCGCCGCATCCCCCTTCTCTCCCTCTCTCCCCCTCCCGTTTGTGTCAGAAGAACGGGATCAATTTGCTAACCCGCTGTGCACGAACCCTCTCGACTGGTTCAGCCGGTAGACATACGCTCTGCATATTTGTTAGATTAAATCCCTAGATTAAAAGGTTGAATCGTTGTGGTTAATCATGACTGTTGAGAAATTGTGCTTGGTCGCTGGCATAGGGTTAAATGTGACTACAGAATTCATGGAATGCAGGTCAGATCCTTAGAGCAACTCCAAGAGATTATCTAAAATGACTTGGCTAGCTAAATTTTAGAAAAAATCTCAAAAACACTCTTCCAACAGACTAGCTATCTACCCAACTAGCTATCCTAACTAGCTAAATCCGTTGCCCCGCTCGCTATCTTTGGCTAGTGGCCAGTGACTAGCTATCCTGATTTTCATGAGTATGGCAGGCGGGACCCACAGGCGGTGGAGCATATAGAGAGTTCAATTTAGAGAGGTTGTTGGATGTCAACCACTTTTTGCTAGCTATTTCATTTTACATGCTAGCTAAATCAGGATTTTAGCTAGTGATTTTTAAAGAGACTCTTGGAGTTGCTCTTAACACGGTTGTGTATCTCAATTCTGGTAGCTTATCCTTGGAGCACACACATCTCTGACATATGTTTTTTCTCCATAACTTTAAGTTTTTTTTGCGGGCCATAACTTTAAGATTAATTTTAGTCATCCTGTGAGGATGAAATATCGCTACATTTTGCTTTACTGAAGCAGTGTTGGATTTGAACATTTCAGGATGGCAGTGCCAGCATATGAGCTAATGTTTGGGAAACTCTCGCTGCACAATCTGTTTGAGGACTACTTTGATCAAGCTGGGAATATGACCTCAAGGATCATGTTGAAGCCGCTGGAAGATCCTCATGTTGATTTGATTGCTACTGTATCCTGTCAAACGTTACCTGTCGTCATTTCAGCTACACCTTGTTTCTGTACTCTTTCTATTAGCACATTATCTCTCTAAACATGATATAATCAATGTTCAATGAATCACCTACTGATCCCTATTATCAGCTTTACTTTATGTCATTTCAGCTACACCTTGTTTCTGTACCCTTTCTATTAGCACATTACCTCTCTAAACATGATATAATCTATGTTCAATGGATCGCCTACTGATCCCTATTATCAGCTTTACTTTATTACATATGTTTCTTTCAGAAACTTTATTATAGATTCAAGCTGCTAGCATTTCCCCCCTCCAATCATACATTTTTCTTTCAGTGAATCATCCTTTCATATCTCTAGTTGTCATTAGCATGGCATGGTTATTAGAACGCCTGATGGGCTACTGTCTTCAGCCTGCATATGAAAGATGTCGTGAAAACAAGCATTTTATTCTAGAAAGGACACTCCATTGGTGTTCTGCAGTTTCATTTATGTTAAAATAATCTTGTGTGGATGTTATATAGTGATATGAACTGGGGTCTTAACATATATATTTGCTGAGGTTTACTACGCCCTTTATTTTTTACAACCTTGTGCTGGAGCCTTTAGTGCAATTACATGTTCATAAAGCCACCGATGTGCTTGCAGTTTCGTAGAATGGTTATAGCTGCTGCAATTGGAAAATGAGGATATTTTGCTCCAATCTCATTCATTTTTTAAAGATTTTATTTACTTCACAAAAAGCTTTTGCCTTCCTTAATTTCACTAGGTGTCTGCTGGTTCTGATCAAAATAGTGGAACAGAAGTAAAAGGAGATGCTCTATTTCGCTGGCAGAAGTACATATTTATAATCTCTACACTCTTCATATTTGTCCATCCTTTGTTATACTAACAAAAAGACCTCACTTATTTTTTAGAGAACTGGATGATCCCCATACTTTTGTGGATCTTCTTGTGTCAACTTCAAATCCGTAAGCATTTTCTTGCTCAATGGACTATAATAGTGTTTGTCAGCATTCTTATTGTGAAAACACATAGATAATGCCATCTGCCAATCCTTCTTTTTCTTGCAGCTTGCTGCAGCTGAGGTCATGTGCGTACGATCCAAATTATCGTATTGGTGCCTTTGGAACATTACCTTTGCTTATGGGAAACAGGTAGACTGTATATCTTGTTCCATTTGCAAATAATGCACCGTGACGTTAGATAGCTTTCCAGAAACCTTTATATTTTTTTGTTGATGATTCTTTTTCATGTCCAATGTTAGATATTATTTTGTTTATTTTCGTCAATTATTATTAGAAAATATTGGACTGAGGGAGTTATGTTCATCTTTTTTTGCAGGGTGCGTTCAGAAGATTATGGGGTCATGGGTGTAAGATATGGTTCAGAGAACTTATCAGTTGGGGCATCCTTTGTGCCGATTCCTTGTATATATCTATCTACTTCTAAATACCTCTTTCCTTTTCTATTTTTATGTTGGTGGCTTGCCTACCCAGAACTTGCTTGGGATTAGATGCCTTTGTTGTTGTTGTTTGAATTGTGATTAAGTATGATGTTATTGAACAAGTGGACGCGTCTCCTTAGTTTTGGGATCAATTTAATGGCGTGCATTGTTTCCTAACAATATTCATATGTTCAGTTACAACATGTAATGTGGATAATTCTTTCATTTGCAGTATCAAGTGAGGTACCCTTTGGTGCATGGTTGGTTGGGAGAAAAGGGAGCTTAACTGCAGGAGTACAGTACAAGCCAATTAGTGAGTGTTAGTGTGTTACCTATCTAAATGGTTTAAAGTTCTCTTGTTTAACTGGATGTGGCTCTTATAAAATTTCATTTCTGCGTTTTCTGTCGTATTCGCCACCAAAAAGACTATACATGTGTGTTGTGGGTATATTGTTGCTTGTAAGTTGTAGCTTTCTTTTATTATTGGCCTGCAACAACAAAAATAACAATGCCTTTTATTCCGAGAAAGTTGGCATTGAACTGTAAAGATTTATATTACTTTGAAATTATTTGCAATTTCTATTTCTGTTCACGTCCCAGCATTTTAAATAGCCTACCCCAACTTGCTTGGGGATAAAAACCTTTGTTGTTGTTTTCGTCGACATTGTTGAATTCAATATTTTGTTGAAATGTTGTCCTTGCTACGACTCATACAATAGTCATACGCTTTCCCCGGCAATCATCTGCCTTTTGTGATATCAGAAAAATACATGTAGATATTTTAGTTATCGGTTGATGTTTTGAGCCTTCTATTTTTCCTGCTAATTCTTGTTCTCTATCCTGTCCATTCTCCAAATAGGCGGCAGCAAAAATCCTATGCCATTTACAGAATTGGAGAACTGGAACTGTGCAATCAGTTATGGAGTTGGCTCAACTAGCCCGCTCAGCCCTTCGTTCATTTTCTCCCTGGAGCTTGCCAGAAACACACAGGTTTGCTTTAGTTATACGTGTTTTTCAGTAAGAAAGCTTCAGGCACTTTATAAGCTTGCGATTGCAGTGATCTTTTCATAAGGCTATAAGATACTTTCTGTCTGATGGAGTGATGGATATGCATGGATTAAGATATGAATTTGCTAAGTGGCTATATACTCATGTTGGTGATTTGTATAAGAACATCATTGTTGCATTAGAAATTTTCTCTCTTATCGACATATTGCTGTAACTTTGAGTTTATACTTTATGCACAAAAATATATGTATAGATGAGTACTTCCATGTGAAATATATTCCAAAATCTCAAGAATAAAGGTTCAAAAACATTATATCTCTTCTTGCTATTACATCCCCTAAATCTGTATGCACAGGATGGTTATGGTTGAACTAGCATTCTCAAGCGGAGGGCGCTTAAAAGTTGTTACTTGATCGCTATATGCTTATCTGTAAAATTTGTAGATTTTGACCTAGGTGCCAAAGAATCCTGAAGAAACAAGCTGGATGGTGATATGTTCTCTTCATTCTTTTTTGTAGAAACTATTGGTTGTTTATGACCTTACTTATGGGCCAAAACATTTGAAAATTACAACACTGGCATAGTTAAGCAGTTGCCAATGATGCTAGCTAAATAAAATTATTTATCTAACTAGTGCTTGCTTCATCAAATTGTTTAATCTTATTGGCAGTGACATTTTTGCTTCCTTAATGTGCAGCTGACCACATCATTCTATCAGCACCTGGTTGTTCAAAGAAGGGTAAGGGCAGTTTTCTTTCATTTTATATTCACTAGTATAATGCCCGTGCGTTGCTACGGACAGCTAAAGATCATGCACATAACAGAGACACTTCACATAGGATGTTTACCATTCATAATATAATGTCAACGCTAACGACACGATATTCATCATTACATAAGTCTCATGCAAAAGGATTCAAAAGCCTCAAGCAATAATCACTCATGCTTAACAAGTCATGTCTCACATCCTACAATTAAATTATATCTCGCGCTGAAGTAGTTCTTGCAATTATTTAGGGAAAACGTTTGAACATTCATTTGCATGGCTCTTTAGAATGTACATCGAGAATGGTAAATTCTTTAAGCTGAAGTGAGTAAGTTCAGAACAATAATGATTAAGCCACAATGTTACCTGCAGATGTGAAATGGAATTTGCCTCACCAATTGTGCTTTCTCGTTGAACTTAACATCCAATTCGTCTGTGAAATTTCCTGAAAAGAAAACACACATCAGTTTTATAACCCATGAAATAGTAAAACAAACCATACAAGCAGTCCACAAAGCAATCTTGCATCCTTGATCCTAATAACACATGGTGACTTCGATTACAGACGGTGCCTTAATTACTATATAAATATAGAATTTCTGCTTCATTGCTGATAATTAAGAAATAGGTACATAATATATCTGTCTAATGATGCATCATACTGCAAATGGCATTGAGTCATGATTATCAATATACACACTACTTCAATTTTCCTTCACAGATGCTATATAAATACCTTGAGGTTTTCTTACAACAAAAAGATGACACAATTCTCAATGCAGTGAATTGATAGAACATTTTTATAAAGGTCATTCAACTTACTTAGAAAAGGAGATGGGGCCATCATTATTTGTGTCAAATAGCATGAAGAATTTCGATGGAGCACAATGCAACTCTCCGGGGTTCCTTTCCCCCTTAATCAGCCTTCACGAACAACAATGTACTCAGATGGAGGGAAAACAGGGGCAACTGCACTCATCAAGTCAGCAGGCAACATGTAAACCTCCCCTTCTGGTTTCCTTACAGACGCAAAGTACTCAAAGATCTATTCAAAAATATTCCATAGTTAGAAATTCGGTAGCGTTAGCACGGACATCACAGTTCTACGCGCGCGCACACACAAACAGAAAATTTGTTCAGCCAACACTCTAAATTGTCTATATTGCAAGGGTTTCAATAATGTAGTTTAAGGAAAGCTAGCAATGTTTTCAGCTGTTTACCACTTCAAAGTGTTTTTGTTTGCAAGGTGGCTCGCGAAGACCTCGGCGGCGCTACGAAAAAATGCTTAAAACTGCTTTGATGATAAAGGTTGTAAAGAAAATTTTAGACATCAATTAATAAGGTGCACTCATGGAACTCGTACATTTTAATTCCTGTTGTCATATTATTTTCCTTGAGCCATCGTCTTTTGCCCAGAAAAAAGGAATTGATCTTCTGCAAATGCAGGTAATGTGTTACAAAGAACACTTCAAGGCATGAAATTTTAACTTCTGAGACAGATTGGAATGATTTGTGGTACAATAAAAAATCATGCCATATTACTAAACTTAGTAATGTGGGTTGAAACAGGACAATACAAAATTGAAACAAGACTACATCACTTCCACAGTTTAATTCACATTTATTGTTTGGGTCCATAATATCCTAACTGTAGCAGAGAACAGAGCAACAAATATGCTTCCCCAGCCTCATGCAAGGAAGCAAGCACCACATGGCTCTGATAAAGGCTATGGAAAATGCAAATAAGTAATACCCAAATAATTTGATATTTTAGCCACCCCCAGGAATGAAAAATAGCAAAGGTTCATACATAGGAATACAAGTTCTACCACCATACTCGCAAGAAGGAATCACAGATACCTGTTGCCATTGCTTTTGTAGTAGTTAGAAATAAAACCAATGATCAGACCAGTCCAGAGGCCAACCGTCTAATAGTTGCCCTGGTTGGTGCCACCATCCAGCTAGAAAAGAAAAACAGAAACTTTGCCACCAGCAATTTCACCACAGCTTCATGTGGAGCTGAGGAATGTAATGGCTCAAAGCAAATTAAACAAACAAAAGGTAACATGTAATATTGGTAATCAAATGATATACATTTAATATCCATGACAGTAAAAATTATTAGACAGTATGGCCTTGGTGCAGTGAAAAAGAACTACCTATGCATGTTTGATTCAGGCTTGATTTACAACCACCACCAGGACAAACCTGATCCTTACCTGGAGAAAAATAAAAAAAGAAAGGACACCAACAGATCAACATCACAGTAGTATACATTCGGATTTATTGTGAAAAATAGGTCTCATCACAGCAACCTAAGTTTATGCTACTGTTTTTACATAAATAAATTCCTACAACACTTGTTATGTGTTGCAAATCATGGGTGGCAGTGGCATTCATTGCTTTATAGCAGGAGAAAAAGAGAAAAACTATTAGCTGCTATTTGGTCCACAAGAAAACATTGGAAATATGATTTACTCTCTAGTTCAAGCTGTAGGAAAAACTAATAATCAGAGCTAACGAACTGACTCAAATTTGGTTTGTAGCACACTTCCTTACCTTGTGTTTAAGCACAGAACCACAACTCTGAGTTATAGATGATTTCTGGCACATCCCTTCACCTGTCTGATATCATACTTTTTGCCAGCTTGTTATAACATCCCCTGTCTTATCCGGTTATCCCCTCAAGTCCACAATGGTAATGGAAACTAAAGCCAATGTATATAATCCATTCTTGAGACCAGGAAGAAAATATGTGACGGACTTTCTAAAATTATCGACAGAAAAACTTTCCTACCTCTAACAAGCATTCTATCAAACATCTGGTGAGCAGACAGTCACATTGCAGATCGAGAGGATGTTGTTGGCTATAGAATTGGTTGCTTGATGCAAAAGCCATCCTAGTTATATAAGCAACAAATAGAATTGAAACACTCAAACGAAAGAAATAAGAAAATTATGAATTGTACATCAAGACAATGTTGTTAATATTGAAATAGAACTGGATGCTTTGACCACCCTAAGTAAAATTTCACTTACACTGGGAAGTTTGGCCATGACCCAAGTCAGAAAACCTACCTCTTCTGCATCTCATCTCATATCTTGGTGGATAGGATGAGGAGTCGTTGGGCACCACAGATTTACAACACAACACACAAGAAACAACAAGCAAAAGAGATCATCGGAGAGAGAAGAGGGGGAGATGAGTAGAACCAGGAGAGGGAGAAGAGCGACGGGACCGACACAAACATAAGTGGGAAGAGAGGCGGCATCGCCGTCGCGTCCCGCGAGGAAGGGTGCAGTAGTGACACGGGGAGGCCAGCGACAGGGAGGAGGTGATATGGGCTATTGCAGAATCGTAGAGGAGGCTCAGGGAGGAGGTGACAGGCAGCAGGTCGGCGCTCGCCATACCTGAATCCTGGCACAACGACCTCGGTCTTCCTGCTCCTGTCTATGCAGCCACCGCAGGTGCCGATGGCCCGACTGAAGATGCGATTGCGATGGTCGGATGGCGAATGGAGAACGGATAACGGAGGCACAGCTGTGGCATCATGGATCCAGAGATGATGGAGATCTGCGGCATGGGGACGGCATCCACACGCGATGGCATCGATCCGGTGGCGGCGTTGTGACGGGGGAGGCGATACGACAGGGCGGCGACATCGGCGTCCGTGGGGAGGAGACGGGGAGAGGTGTGGAAACAGGGTGCGGGCAGCGAGGTGGAGGGATCGATCTCGAGCTCGGCGATCATGGAGGGATGCGCGGTTTGGGTGGAGGCGGAGCGGTTCACGCGGAGGTCGCAACGTGGGACCGGGGGTCGCGCGGCGCAGAGGTGGAGCGGAGCCGCGGAGGGGTAAAAACGGAAAAAGTGAAAAAAAACGGACCGCGCCGGGGAGGGCAGAGCCACGGGTGGGTGAAGCCACGGCTTCACGTACCAAGTTTTGTTCTCCTTTTCATTCTTTTTATTTTATATTCATGAAGCTGAACATGTCACCCATTGGTTCATATTTAAACCAAACCATGTCATCAAGATAGTCTTTATGCCCATCATACTCATTTTTAGTAGGGACTATATAGATCGGCTTCCACCCCCCTGGAGTTTTCAAATTTGAGACTTGTTGTATGTGTGGCTTGTTTCTGTCAGGTGAAAAATCCTTTTGAAGATGATCAGGTTGTTGGCATTACAAACTACATCGATTTTGGACTTGAGTTGGCTGCCAGGTAAGCCTTTCATGAAGGGATATTGCTTTGTTTTCGCATCAACCCAAGAGACTAACTACATTTTCGTTTTTTTACAGGGTTGATAAGGACAAAGTGACTGAGAATGGCAGCTCATTGTTTCAGTTGGCTGCAAGCTGGCAAGCTAACAAAAACTTTCTACTGAAGGTAATAGATTTACATATCAGTTAGGTTCTTAAAGAGGACGAGCAGTGCACTCCCACCTTGAAAGCTTGAACCTTGCACTTCACCATGTGCATTCTCATTTTAATAAGTTAAGAGTTTTCCATACAGTCCAAAAATAAAAACCCAGTCTACTGACAAGTAATGCACTCACCTCATGCTGCAGCCTGTGCGCAGCTCAACTTAACAATTTAAGAAGTTTTTGTATCTTCCAAAATTCAAATCCAGCCAATAGACTAGGGTCCTAAAGCTGGGAATGCATTTTTTTCTTCGAAAAACTTAGAGTTGGGAATGCATTGTGCACACCCTAATCTTTAGATGCTGTTTTACTTCATTTGATTTGATGTTCATTATTCTTGACAGGGGAAGCTTGGTCCTTCCAAGTCTTCTGTAGCTCTGGCATTCAAATCATGGTGGAGACCATCGTTTACATTTAGTGTCACAGGTTTGTAGGCCTCTGTGTTCTGTATCTTTTGCATAGCAGGAAGATCCATTTACACCCAGAGATTTCTTTTAGTTTCTTTGATTAATATTGCTGCATGATTGATGAGCCAATGATATCATCCTAGTGTCTACTGTTTTGTGATCTGCATTGAGAACTTGAAGTTCCATGCACAACTTACCCAGCGCTAAATTGAATTTGATCTAAGCACAATGAGCAGTACAAACTTCATTGCTTTATTTGGTTACTGTTACATGGTAGTTGATTATGGCTTACACAAATTCCAAATTTGTTTTTGTACTCCAGTGAAGTAGAAAAACCTTACAGGGGTTCTGCAATTTATGAACCATCACTCTTGTTTCTGTACCTTTTCAGTTTACTCCCTTTTCTGTTTACAGCTGTGAATGATCATTCAAAGGGCACAACATCATATGGATTTGGCCTTCGAGTTGAGGATCTTAGACAAGCCAGGTTCTGTTGCTTATGTTCTATGATCATACCGTGTTCTTTCACTTTTACTAACTTTAAGCAACGTTCTGAGTACACTTTGCTCATGAATATTGATGAAATGCAGTTACCAGCGAGCTGATCCAAACTATGTTATGCTGACACCAAGCAAGGAGCACTTGGCACCAGGTGTGTTGCGTCAGTATGGGAAGCGGCCCATGTTCCAGACGCAGATTGATTCGGGCAACTATGATCATCTACCAACAGAGTTGAAGCCTATCGGGAAGATATTCTAACTGTAGTAAGGCTGCTTCTGGTCATCTCTTTCGCCAGGAGCCTTTTCAGACATCAGCAAAGTCTTGTAAATCGTACCCGTCTTAATCCTCGACAAGCTATGCTAACCAGATGGAATTCCGTTTCCATACAGCGGAGGCAATCCACTTCTGACTAGGAGAGCGTGACATTGTCTTAATTATGATCTGATTTCGTCATGATAGCTGCGTGACTTTCTGTGCCTTGCAATATAAAATCGTTATCCAGATATATCATCAGATTGTCATGCAGCCGATGGTTTTGTTGTCTGTGTCCCTGTTCGCTTGGCTTATCGTGCCACCACCGTAACAAGAAGATTTTCTCTCGGAACAAACCACCACCAAGAATGACCAAGCAAGATCTTTCTCCTGCCAACAAACCAAAGACTACCATCAGCCACCAGCCAACCGAACAGGCTAACGTCGCATCAATGCGATAAACAAAGAGAGCGAGCTTGTTCGGCATGTCGAAGTCGAACCTCAAAACAGTCACCTGGATAACAAACGGGGCATAATTATCTATCTCTTCGACACCCAGGGACAAGTGACGCCCACAGCACCACCTACGTGTCAGTCTGGAAGTGACAGGGATTCTAAAAACAAAATGCCGCGGAAGTCAAGCAGCGGAACTCAAGGCACAGCGTCGCACTGGCCGTGCGTGGCCAGTTTATTCCACGCTTCGCAGCTAAACAACGCTACGTCACGAGCAAACGCAGCCTAAGCGCCGCGCAATTTCTCAATGGCGACAAGCACGTCGGCGCGGCTTGGATCCAGGGCCCAGGGGTGTGGACCGAGAGGAGCTCGACCCGCGCAGGAGTTGACACTTGACAGTAATAGTTTGAGAGTGTCTTTTACAAACGCCGATCACGTAGGCGGAGAAACAACACGTATTGGATATTTGGATGTGGATGCCAAGCGACGGAAAGGAGAGCAAGCCGAGGCTCACCGGAAACGTTTATCTTTGGGTAGGCAAACAGTTCGCAAACCCGTGGGGGGTGGGGGTGGGCGCCAGCGGAAAACTTTGGGTAGGCCAGCTCTCCTAGCCGGATTGAGAGCATCTCCAAAAGGATGTGAAAAAATTGATCTTTAAAACAATGTATTGGGGCCTATGCTAAAAATTTTATTTTCCTAAAAACATATCTCCTACAGCAGAAATCTTAATAACTATCTCCCAATATTCCAAAACAGGCCACGTGGCGGATTGCGAGCGAGAAAGAGGAAATCGGAGGGATTGGGAAGATGTACGGGGTGCCAATATATGCGGCTCGGCTTTCTTTTTTTGGGCTCCCAAAAGATTGGGAGGGTGATAGGGTCTCTGTTGGAGTGCTCTTTTTTCTTATTTCTCCCTAAAACAATTATTAGGAATACAATTAGCACTCTTTTGGAGTTGCTGCGAGAACCTCCTAGCCATCCGGCAAAAGTGTGAAATGGATCAACGTCGAACGCTACGGCACCGTTACAAAACTGGAAGAGGAGCCGAAAGAAACACCTATGAACTGCGATGTCGTCGCCAACGATCAGCCTCGCCAAAAGACACAGCTGGCTGCAAGCGACAGCAAATCCAACTCCTCCGCCATGGATCTGTCCCCCTCAAGCTGCACACACACGGTCGGCAACCCCTCCTGACCCAGTGAAGCTTCAGCGACCCGTTGAAGCGCCGATGAAAACCACTGAACCTGGCCTCTCTACGTGGGGGCCTCGTCTCTCCCACTGTCTCACACTCCTCTGCCGATGACTCAAATATCTGAAACTTCTAAGAGAGCAACACCTCCGACCAACCGAAGCTAGAGAAACCACTGAACCATGCGCACCGCCTCGAGACCTCTATGACCCATGGGCCCTCTGCACCCTCCTGTCAACACGGACCAAGCGCACCCAGCCGCCAAGCGCAAGCAACACCACTGGCCAACCACCGCCACTGCCAAACCAAGGCAGGTCTCGATACGCGGCGCCTCCAAGGAGGGCACGACGCCAGTGGCGCCATCGTCGCATGTTCATGAAGAGGTGGGTTTTCACCCTGAGAACCCTGAGTCGTAGAGACATGGTAATCTTCAATGGTGCCCTAGCAGGAAAAGCGACGCCCGAGGACATCGCCACCATTGTCACCGACATCGGTGAAAGCTTTCGCTCGGTAGCACCAAGTCCGCCACACATCCTTGACCATGATAGTAGCCCTCCACACCACCGCCTCCGCGACACCATTACCAGGAGAAGGCCCAGCATGGCTCAAAGCACCACCATGACACCACCAGCACGCACCCGCCGACCCCAGCCCCACCACCAAGGTGGCGCCCGACCGGAGTCGTCATCGAGGAGGGCAGTGGGAGCACCATCTAGCACACTGCAGACCCGAAAGCTTGCGCACAAGAGGCCCATGGCCCCGCCATCTCCAGGCTGCCATGGCTCAGAAGAAGCCAACCGACACCAACTGCAGCCGCCGCCAGCGCCAACACGCCAGCCGCAGCAGCCTCTCCTACGCTCCACCACGCCGGACGTCGTCGTCGTCGTCGTCAAACACCGTCGTCGCCACCAGCCGCCCGCGCCGGCCGCGGCCGCCGCCCCTCCACCCACGGACACGCGCCCCGCGGATGCGGGCCCAAAGCCACCCGCCACCGCGAGGGGCGGCCGCGCGCGCCGAGGCCTCTCCGAGGGAGCCGCCGCGGCCGCACCCGCCCTGAGCAGCCGGAGAGAGCCCCATCGTCGCCTTCCCCGCGAGCCGTGTGAGTTGCCAGCGGCTCGCTTAGGCGACGGTGCGGCGAGGAGAAGCCGGAGAAGGTGGCGATGTGTTGACAGTGAATTTCCGTCAACCTAGCCATGAGTTTGCCTTAAATGTTGGAATTGATTTATTATTCTAACCACTGGAACCAACCCCCCTATATATAACAAGTTCACTCTTGCATGTCGATTTTGGAGTTTATTGTTTACGCGGGAAATCTATGCTAAAGAGGAGACTTTCGGGATAAGTTCATCAAGCACTTTGGAAGAAGATCATGAAACCCAACAAGAGTCAAGACACGCGATGAACATGACTCCAAATGACCCGAGGACCGAAGCGTCAACATGCAAATGTTCAGGGACTCAACCAGAAAACAGCGAAGCTTGGATAGCAAGGGTTCAAGCCTTAACCGTGAAGGAAATGACGTCAAAGGCCCACATGCAAGTGCACACAAATAAGGAATCTCGCGAGAAGCAACCGGGGAGGAAATTGGGGCCGAAACGGGCCTGGGCTGACCGAACCAGCCCACTCCGGGCCTGGTTCGACGGCCCCTTTGACCTAGCCGCCATTCAGACTATTTATAGCTCCCTTAACAAGAGCCACGCAGAATTACATTCGTCATTCGCCGCCGAGGAGCAGACAAGAGAAGGACACCATCCCGGAGAAGAGAGGGTCGAGATGGTTGACTAGGGTTCCCCTAGCCGGCGTGGGAACCTTGCATGGAAGACCACGTCGGAGTTCCAAGAGCTAGGATCAAGATCAAGGTAGGATCTCGGTGGTGATCTTGTCCATGTATTACTTCTATGTTAAATTAGTAGATTGAATCTGATTCTTAGCATCAAGTGCTTTTGTTGTGATTTTGTCTTCGTTTGGGTGTTTTCCTCCCTGATCTATCCCGCGGGTAGATTGCATAGGATGTTCTTGTAGCTATGGTGGCTAGAGGTGCATTCCCGATCTACCAAACGTTTTGATCTTGTTCTTGTTGAACTCGCCGAGTAGTACCAACCCGTAAGATTATCCCCCGTAGTGACAATACGGTAAAGGAGAAAAACGGGCGTCCTCGGAGTTGGAACGGGAGCCATGCTTTCAACGAGATTCGGTTTGCTACATTCTTCTTTACTTTGGAACTTCAACAAAAGACCCGATCCAATTTTATGGTTCTTCCATAGATTGGATGCAACCCTTTTCAAGGTCAAAGCTTTCCCGCTTATTAAATTGGATCTTGTGTTACACATTTGAGGACCATGTGTGGTTCTAGGACCGGTGGATGGTCGCTTCCTTGTGTGATGAGTGATTGACAACGTTGTGTGGACTGATTCTTGGCTAAATATTGCGAGTGCGAGGTTGCGGCTTGACCGGTGTTGGTGCGGGTGAAGAACAAGCGCGAAAGGTCGTCGCCGGTGAGGCCTCCAGGTGTGGAGAAGACAAATAGGCTTCGTTCGAGGGACCCGGTGGCCAGCGGGGTCAAGTGCGGGCCGCATGGTGGCATGAACAGCAAGATGAAGTCGTGGACGGTTTCTTGGTTGAGCCTCAAAACCAAGGTCGAGCCGGGACTACGTGGGAGCCGAGTCATGAGTAGCGATTGGCGGAGGCTACACCGAGTTCGCGGGGTTTCCGGTGGTTCACTAGAAAACCACTAGGTTCCTTGGTTGATCCACAAAGCCAAGACCGAAGAACCGAAGGCGGAGCTGCAGCAGCGCCAGACCGGTCTGACCGGTCTGACCGGTGAGGAGCACCGGTCTGACCGGTGTGCGATGACGCAGTCCGGAATCTTCGAAGCGGAGGACACGCGTCGGGATCGCAAGGCTTGCATCGAGGCTAAGTAGGTTGCAGTCGTCGGGCATCCGTCCGATGGAGAAAGCTTGAAGACTTCCAAAACCGCCATTGAGCGGCTTGTATCCCTAGTTATTAGGAAAGGATATTTTAGACTTTCGGTTGCCTCCATATAACCCATGAGGTGAGAGGATGGCAGTCAACCTCTTGGAACGCTAGTTCATTTGCTTTCCTATTTTCCCTTCCTATTTTCTTAGGATTTTCATAGGACTAGCTTGAGAGCTTCATGGTGAGATCTTGTGAGAGGGTTGGATGATCGGGCGGCAAGCTAGACCTTGTATGAACCTTTGTGGCATGTATAGATGATTCGGCGTGGTTCCTCAAGGCCTTGTTGTGTTGTTCTTGGTGGTGATTTTCGGAGCCCTTTCTTGGTGTTTTTCTTGGGTTGTTTTCGGGACCTTTCTCTTGGGGATTTGATGGGGAAATTTGTGGGAACCCTTCGTGGTTCTTTGGGTTGTGATTCCCCTCCCAAATCCGTGAGTAAAGGGGCTCGATTTTGGGGTTTTCCGAGTTCTAGGGTTAGAGGTGTTCTTGGCGGGATTTCTTCGATTACTCCTTTGTGGACAAGTTTTGGTGGGATTAAACTTGGCTATGTACTCCTCATGAGGTGTTCCTATTATCCCCAAAGCCTTGTTCAAGTTCGTGGAGCGATTCGGGAGATCGAAGTTTGGATTTGGGGGAGTTGACCCGGGGTCTTTGTTCATCCCGAGCGCCAGTGCTACACCGGTCCGGCCGGCTCTGCTCTTGACCGGTCTGACCGGTGCAACCCTTGGTGGGTTTTTTCTCGAGTGAACGTCTGGGTGTGTTTGTTGTTGTCCTGTGTTGGGGCTGTTTCGAGTTTGGGTCAGTTTGGAGGTCGTTTGGCTTGTTTGGTGATTTGGGGCTTTCTGGCTGTGACCGGTCTGACCGGTGTGGTGCACCGGCCTGACCGGTGTAGAGCCACTTAGTGGAAGTCGCCAAGTTTCACCAGCAGGGACCGGTTTGACCGGTGGTGCTCACCGGTATGACCGGTGTTGGTCAGTGCACTCGAGGTTTGGTGTTCCGCTGCGTTCTCGGGTCGGAAGGTTGTGTTTTGGTTCCTAGGTCCAGTGGCACTCCAGTGGCTACGTGGGCTTGGCCAACTTGGGTAGTGAGTCAGAGACGTGTGTTGGAAGCCGTGTTCATCTTGTTGGAGTTTCCATCTCCTTCGAGAAGAATTTTTATCGGCTCCCATTCACTCCCCCCCTCTCTGGTTCGTCGTATCGGTCCTTCAAGTGGTATCAGAGCCGGTTCGGGTCTTTGTTGACTCTAACCAGTCTAAGATCCAAGGATGGCATACCAGGAACGGGGTTCGGGTCCTCCACACTTCGATGGCAAGAACTACCAGATGTGGAGTAAGCAGATGGATGCGTTTCTTAGAGGAAAGGGTCAGATCCTTCGGGATGTCACGGTGGACACAAGCTATGTCCAGTCGATGAACTTCCTTGCTCCAGGATCGAGGGACATGTTCGATGCCAACAATAAGGCGATCGACTACTTGTTTCGTGCCTTGTGTCAGCCTGAGTTCGATCGGGTGCACACCGAGCACTTGGCTTGTAGAATCTGG
The DNA here is from genome assembly GCA_947561735.1 of Cenchrus americanus. Classification (NCBI taxonomy): domain Eukaryota; kingdom Viridiplantae; phylum Streptophyta; class Magnoliopsida; order Poales; family Poaceae; genus Cenchrus; species Cenchrus americanus. The sequence continues at coordinate 249,321,016 of OX387239.1, read as the reverse complement.
TTGGTGTTGAAGGAGGCTCATGTTGGGAATGCCCAGGTTCAGGCTCGGATGTATGCGACATACCGGAGAGAGTAAGAGAACTTCACTCATCTCCCTGGTGAGTCCATCGATGCCTTGTTTTAGAGGTTCACGGTGGTTGTGAACAACATGAGGGCCAATGTGGACGTGCTCCCGTATGATGATCATGATAGAGATGTCAAGCTCTTACACTCTTTGGATCGTACGATTTGGGGCGGAAAGTTCGAGGCCATTGTGGAGTCGGAGAAGTATGACACTCTGACGGTTAATGAGCTGTTCTCGAAGCTCAAGTCGGCTGAGGTGGATAGGGGCATGACTGCCAAGCTCGAGGGCCCGACTGACTCCCATAGTCTTGCCCTCGTTGGTGGTTCGAAAGGAAAGGCTAACGCTAACCCATCCACCATGATGTTCCCTTTGTCCTCTTTGATGTCTATGCCAGAAGAAAAGTTCGACGTGCTTGGAGAGGACGAGCTGGCGCTGCTGACGAGGAGGTTCGAGAGGCTGCACGAGAACCGGGTGAACATGAGGAGGAACACGAGACATGCTTCCAGTGCGGCAAGCCGGGACACTTCATCGCCGACTACCCGGAGAAGGTCGAGAACAAGGATGGCTACAAGCACAAGTCGAGGATGGATGGCAAGTACCGGTCGAGGTGTGACCACAAGAGCAAGCACAAGAACAAGCACAAGGACGAGCGATGATTGAGGAAAAAGGAGAGCCGAGGCAAGGCCCGAGCGATGGTTGGAGCGAGCGACGTCGACTCCAGTTCCGCGTACTCCACCTCGAGCTCGAGCAGCAGTGAAGATGAAGGTGATCGTCGCAAGAGCAGGAAGTCGTCCAAAAACCTGAGCGGGCTGAGCTGCTTTGCTAGAGACAGCTTCTGCACCATGGCGCTGAGCTCCGGCAGCAAGAAGAGCACACAGAGCGACTCGGACTTTGATTCCGACGACAAGGTGCGTGATGAACTTCCCTTCTTGCGCCAGGAGAATGAGAGGCTTGGCTCATTGCTTGATAACCGTGATAACATGCTTAGAGAGGCAAAGAAAATGAGAAAAGAGCTTAGGGCTTCACTCGAGGATGCTAGGACTAGAGTGGTTGAGCTAGAAACACAGGTTCTTGATAGCAAGCTTGAGATTGATTCCCTTAAGGCTAGCCCTGTTGTTTCGGATGAGGTTGATTGTGTTGATTGCTCCATCTTTCTTGCTGATCTTGCTTTGTTTAAGGAGAAGCATGCCTCCAAGTGTGAGGAACTAGATGTGCTTAGGGTTGAAGTGGCTGAGCTTAAATCTAGACCTGCTTTGCTAGGTTCTTGCACTTCTTACCCTGTTTTGCATGCTAAGATTGATGATATGTATGCTTACACTGCTTCCCTTGAGGCTAAGCTGAAAGAACCAATTCCTACATCTTCCTCTACCTGTGAAATGCATGCTTTGAAGAAATTGGAACTTGCGCATTATGTTGATCGTTTGCAGGATGAGAATGATGAGCTGAGAAAGTTGATGGGTTGGTTGTCTGGTCATGAGCCTCAATTAAGGATGATGATCGAGGCATTTAAGAGGCAGGATGGTGAGGGACTTGGGGCAAACAAGGTTGGTGAGGGAAGTGGAGAGAATATCCCAGAGCCACCAAAAATCCACCACAAAAATGATTTCCCTCCAAAACCTAACCATCTTAGGAATCGACTAGACACAACTCCAGCTCCACCCGTGTTTCCTACACCTACAAATGATCTCCAAAAGCCTATCAAGTTTGTGAGCACTTCCGAGAAAGTGTTCTTTGGGAAAGAAAGTGAGAAGGCTAGTGAGGAGAAACCGGTGGAGAAGTTGAGTGGAGAGAAACCAAGTGAGCAGCCACAACCCAAGCCTAAGCCTAAGCTTGTGAGGTTCCATTGTGGCTATTGTGGGAGAGATGGCCATAAGGATGAGTTTTGCTTCAAGAGGAAGCGAGAGGAGAGAATGGCAAAGGAGTGGGCTAACAAGGACAAGTACCACCCTTCCGATGGTGTACTTGAGCCTCGTGTGCAGATGCCCAGGGCCAAGGCCAGTGTGAGGACAGTTCGGGCTTGGGGAGAGCGGAAGGCTGTTGGAGGTGCTACTGCCCAGGCTACACTGATCAGACCGGTGTGGGGCACCGGTCAGACCGGTGCGGGCACGGACGGCAGACAGCTTGGGTTTCGAGCTCGTACAGGTGCGAGGGTTGTTTCTGGAGGTCGTGGTTCTGGTGGTTGGGCTGGAGAGTTTGTAGGTGGTCAGGTTGATAGGCATTCTCCCCCTCGAGTTCACTACGGGGATGGGAGGAGTCGTAGCTTTGAGAAGGAGAGGAGAGACGGTCCACGGGCTTTCTTTCGTGGTTTTGGTCCTTCTCCAGGCAGAGAGGGGTGGTTTCCTCAGGGTGGTTACCGTGGTGGTGTTCGTGGAGGTAGCTTTGGTAGGAGAGATGGTTTGGTTTGTGCTAACCCCACTTTCGAGCAAATGGCTCCGCACTGGTTTTACTCTTTTGGTACTAACCCCAGTGCTGAGTCGTTTGTTCGCTCACGTGCTCGTTTTTGAATTTCAGGTGGGAGACTTGAAGAACTTTTGGTTGATTGACTCCGGTTGCTCGAGGCATATTGTCACACCTGATTTTCCAAAGAAAACCAAATGCATCTCATATGTGCGCCAGGATCAAGTTTACACACATATGATAGACGTCATGAGTGAAATATCAATAAACAACAATAAAATCGTACAAGAGTTAAACCATTGCATTATCTCTTTATTACACTCAGACGTTAGACTCAAAGGTCTTTACAATGATTAAACAATAACTATGAAGACGCAACTCCATCTTCATCTTCCACAGGCATCTGACTGGGGGCACGCAAGCCTCAGAACTCCTCGTAGTCGATGAAGTACTCTTTCCCACTGTTCTCCTCTGAACAGCGGGTAAGCAAGGGTGAGCACACTTATGGTTGGAGCTCAGCAAGTGGGGGAAAGATGCAAGGCCATCAAGAATAGGCTAAGAGTTTTGCTGCGGTTAGCATTTTAATGTTGGTCAAAATTTTATTAGCAAGCACCTAATTACTAGATGTAAGTTTATACCAACCCACTTAAGCATTTAGGAAAGCATCTCCTCTCAAAAACCCACAAGAAACCACGATTTAGTTCCATCTTCAAGGTTATTAATCATGTGAGGGTCCAGGCCGTTCTTGCCTGTGAGCACGGCTGATCGATCAATTTTACACTCTGCAGAGGTTGTACACTTTACCCACAGTTCGTGTTCCCCACGTTGCCCGGGTTGATCAGACCCTTAAACACTTCCGAGGTGAGTGGCTAGGGGTCCACTACGAAGCCTTTATAAAGATATGCAAAAGACCAACAACCCACGACAGTTACAGCTCAGGGCGGACCATAACTCTCCCTAGTGGTCAGCACCTTAGCAAAGGCTGCTACCCCAAAAGAACCGGGCTATACCCCTGCAACCCCGAGCCCCCTGTGTTCCTTTCGGATAAGGTCACCAGTACAATCACACACCCAATTAATTGGCTAAGCCAGAGCCATATGGACTGTGGTTGCACTGTTTTCCTGGGTGGTTCTCCATGTTCCGATTAAACCATATGATCTTGTTATTAACCATAAGCACACACACATATATCACCAAAGTTATCATGATCAACATTCAACATATTGCATAAGATTCATTTTAACCATCCCAAGTTATAGCAACTAAGCATTTCTACCCAAAACATTTATTTAAAAGGGTTGTCCAAGGTAATGAGGGTAAAAGTCTAGTCATGTCCTTAAAAAGGTGATTTTCCCATCAAATTTATGCATAGCAACATTTAAATGTAAACTTAGTTATCATGCAAGTTGTGTGGGACAAAAATAGAATATGCAGGGGGAGAAGTCCACTTGCCTTCCTTGCTTAAACACAGGGGTTCTTCTTCTTCAAACACTTGCTCTTGATCCACTCCAACTGGCTGCTCACTTGAAACCGGCACGATGTCTACGAGCACACAAGAAGGCATACAATAAACAAAACAATACACCAAGTATGAAAATCTTAAAAGGGAAAACAAGGTTTGGCTCTAAGAAAGCGAACACAAGGAACACTCAGAACTATCGGGAGATTTGGGTGATCACAAACAAGAGCTAGCTATGTGCTTGGTACATTTTAATTAAACAAAGTCATGTGTGTAGGTTCTTTCAAAGAAATACCCTATTTATAATTAAGCAAGTTATTTTATATTTAAAAAGATGATGTAAACCTAGCCCAAATTTTATTTATAAATATTCAGGTATGATTTTTGCAAATTAAATATTTGAATTCAAAAGAAGCATGTAAAGTATCTAAGCGTATAACTTTATGTTTCGAGTTGAACTAATCAAATTATAACTTAAAAACACATTTATATTCATATCAATCAAATTAACAATTTAATTAAGAAAACTAGGGATAAACCTATATTGCTTTTATTTAGGAAGCAAATTGCATAAACATTACTCAAATTAAGTTTGATTATAAAAACCAAGGTACACATCTAGTTAGCTTTTAATTATAAGAAATATTTAACTAGTATTAAGCATATTAACTTTCTTATGAAAACACGTGTTGAACTCTAATTAGATTTTAATTAGAAAAGCATGCATAATAAGATTTAATCATATTTAACATTTAAAAAAATTATAAAACAAGGAACATGTACAACATTGGTCCTATCACGTAGTTTTAGTTGTTATAAGCCTAACACAACTTGAACCGGTGGAAACGGAGCTAAAATGCTAGATCTATGGACTAAATAAGGTTCTAAAACTGACGGGCTTGAAAAGACGGTCGCATGGACACCAAGAACGGTAAAAACGGATAAAGGACGGAGAAGTTATGGCTGAAACAAGGTTCAGGGACTAAATTGTGAAAGATTTGGAAGTTTAGGGGGTTTTCTGCAAGTTTCCAGGGGCTAAAACATAATTATGGGTATAAAGTAGAGGTCTTTGATGCAAAAGAGTGGGCCTTGGACTGCGGGTGTGCATTTTTGAAAGGCTAAGGGCTTAACTGTAAAAACCAGGGCTGATCTGTATGGGTTTTATATGGTGGAAGGACCGGCATGCAATTAGTGAAAAGGTCAGGGGCTCTTTAGAACAATTGCCGGTGCAACCCTAGTTGACCGGTATGACTTGGTTGACCGGGGCGGCTCGAACTGATCTGAGCCGTTGGTTCAGATCAGACGGCCGGTGCGGCGCTGACGTGGGCGTGGACCGCGCCGTGGACCACGGTCCACGGGTCCACGGTAGACCGGCCGAAGGGGGTAACCCCCGATCTAATCTGGGCCTTAGATCGCGGATCGAGCGGCTGGGGACGCCTGCACGCGAAGGGACGGCGGCGGGCACGCCGGAGGGGGCGGCGCACGGTGGCCAGTTCGCTGGAGAGACCGAACTTGAGCTCTAGGGCTCGGTTTGGCGCGCGGACAAGCTCTACACGAAGAGGGGAGAGAGGCGAACTCACCCAGGGACTTAGGGAGGTAGCTAGGGTGGCGGAGTGGACACCGCGACGGTCGTGGCGGTCGGTGCAAGGTCGACGTGCAGCAGGGAGGTGCTACGGCTCGGTTTGTGCGAAACAAAAGGGAGGATGAGGTTGCTTACCTTGCTGCGATGCTCAAGGTGAAGCGAACGGAGGCGGGGAGGCAGTGGAGGCGAAGATCGACACCAGCGATCCGAGCTCAGGCGGCGGCGGATCTCTGGTGCGGCTCGATCCGGCGACGAGGGAGGGCGGTCCTGGGACACGAGTTAGAGCTCGAGTGAGCATTGCACGTGAAGGAGAAGAAGGGAGAGAGAGTTAGGAGTACTCCACCGACGGTGGGATGCTTCGGCGGCCAACAATGGCCGGCGGCCGGAAATTCTTTGGGCGGCGGCACGCGCGCGAGGGTGGAGGGATGCGGGGTTCAAGCGGATGCGGAAAAGGAGGCGCAGGGACTCAAGCTTGGGTTTTACAGAGAGGGGAAAGGAGGGGAAAGCGGCGGCCGAGGTTTAATGGCTACGGCGCTGGCGGCTTCGATTCGAATTCAAGGGGCACCTTAAAGAGGGGGTAACGGAAGGAGAGTTAAGGGAATAGGCGGATCCGGTGCTCCAGTGCGCCTTGACGACGAGAATTGAAAGCGGGAGGGCGAGGGATGCGGGGGAAACGGCCGGCGGCGGCGCTTGCTGTGGTGCAGGGGAGGGGGCGGAGGTGGAAGATGGTGCCGACAGGAGGGCCCCACTTGTCAGCGACTTGAAAGAAAAAGAAAAGGGGAAGGTGGAGGTGGGCCACGCCGGGTTGGTGGGCCGGAAGAAGAGAGGAAGAGAAGGAGATGGGCCGCGGGGTTTTGGGCCAAAAGGGAGGGGGTGAAGAGTTTGGGTTTGTTTTTTTTCTTTTCTTTCAAATCCTTTTTCAAATCTTTTTCAAACCTTTTTAAATCAAACCTTTTTCACAAAATTTTCCAACTTTTTCACCAATATTTTTAAGACTTTTTCACAACTATTTTAATACTTTTAAAACCACACCACGACCAAAACTCATGCATTCCAACATGATGCACAAACACTTGGTTGATTCTAATTTTATTCAAAACGATATTTAAATAATTAAAAGGCCAAATTTAATTGATAATTTATTTATTCCCAGAAAACAAAGCTAAACACCATGTTGCTTACATTAATTTAGTGATGGATTTTTAGGGTGTTACACATATGACCGAAGACAAGGGGTGGTTCTCAAGTCTCGTCCCGGTGGTGACAAGGAGGTACATCACTTTTGGGGACAATGGACGTGGGCGTGTGCTTTCAGAAGGTGAGTGACAAGATCACTCTGAGGCGTGTTGCTCTTGTTCAATCGCTAGGGTATAATCTGCTTTCTGTGTCCCAGCTGTTGGATGAGGGCTTTGAGGTGTTGTTTCGGCCTGGTGGTTCTCGGATTTTGGACTCTCGAGGGGATCTTGTCTGTATGGTCGTTCCTGAGGGTCAGGTGTTTCGTGCTGATTTTTCTCAGTCTTCGGGTGTGGAGCGTTGTTTCTTGGCTGGTTCTTCGAGTGAGGTGTGGAAGTGGCATAGGAAGTTGGGTCACTTGAGCTTTGACCTTTTGTCTCGCTTGAGTAAACTCAATTTGGTATGAGGATTGCCACGGTTGAGGCTTAAGAAAGAGTTGGTTTGTGCGTCGTGTAGGCATGCCAAGATGGTAGCCTCTTCTCACCCGCCTCTCACCGATGTGATGACTGAGCGTCCATGTGAGCTGCTCCATATGGACCTTGTTGGCCCAGCTCGTGTGCGATCTGCGGGTGGGAAGTGGTATGTCCTTGTTGTGGTGGACGACTATTCTCGGTATGCGTGGGTGTTCTTTCTCGAGGATAAGGGGGAGACGTTTGGTTCTTTTCGAGATCTAGTCTTGAGGTTGAGGAACGAGAGGCACGAAGATGCCATACGAGCAATTCGCAGTGATAATGGATCAGAATTCAGAAACTCTCGTTTTGAAACCTTTTGCCATGACTTGGGTCTTGAGCACCAGTTTTCGAGTCCGTACACGCCTCCCCAGAATGGTGTTGTGGAAAGGAAGAACAGGACCTTGTGCGAGATGGCTCGGACGATGCTTGATGAGCATAGGACTCCGAGAAGGTATTGGGGTGAGGCGGTGAATACCGCATGCTATGTGTCAAACAGGATCTACCTCAGAGTGCATAAGAAGAAAACATGCTATGAGTTGATGCACGGCCGCACACCCAAAGTGAGTCACTTCCATGTCTTTGGTTGCAAGTGCTTTATTCTGAAGAAAGGGAAGAAGATGGATAAGTTTGAGGCTAGGTCTGTCGATGGTATTTTCTTTGGTTATGCATCTCATTCTAGAGCATATCGTGTGCTCAATCTTGAAACTAACCAAATCGTGGAGACTTGCGAGGTAACCTTCGACGAGACACAGCCACGTAGTCAGCTTGTCTTTGAGTGTGCAGGTGATGATGAGCTTGACGAGGAGATCTTTCAGGAGGAGGAGCATGAACTTGGTGACGATGAAGATGGCGGTGTGGTGCCTCCGGCTGAACATGTACCCACTACTTCGACTACGGTGGTGGACGGACCCTCTCCTACACCTACGACGACAAATCAAGATCGATGAGAAGCTACAGTTGAGGGGGAGGTAGCATCGAGGCGAGAACCTCCCCGGTGAGTACAAGTGGATCACCCAGCTTCAAGGATCATCGACGACATGAATGAATGCACTACACGGTCGAGGGTTCGAAACAATTCTCATTTCGCTCATGCTGCATTTGTTGCTACTTTTGAGCCCAAAGACATTGGACACGCACTATCTGATCACAATTGGGTTAATTCGATGCATGAGGAGTTGGAGAACTTTGAGAGGAATCAGGTTTGGGAGTTGGTTGACCCTCCCCCAGGGTGTAAGCCGATTGGTACAAAGTGGGTGTGGAAGAACAAAGAGGGAGAGAAAGGTGAAGTGGTGAGAAACAAGTCGAGGCTTGTTGCTTAGGGGTTCAGTCAGAAGGAGGGGATCGACTGCGAGGAGACCTTTGATCCCGTAGCCCGTTTGGAGGCAATAAGGATCCTTCTAGCCTTCTCCGTGGCTAAAGGGTTCGAGTTGCACCAAATGGATGTGAAGAGTGCTTTCTTGAATGGTGTGTTGGAGGAAGAAGTGTATGTGAGGCAACCACCAGGGTTTGAGAGTGAGAAGTACCCCCACCGGGTGTACAAGTTGAGGAAGGCGCTTTATGGGTTGAAACAGGCGCCTAGAGCTTGGTATGGCAGGTTGAGGGGGTTCTTGTTTGAGAGAGGTTTTGAGATGGGGAAGGTCGATCAGACCTTGTTTTTACTGAGGCAGGCAGAGATATCCTGATTGTGCAGGTGTACGTGGATGATATTATCTTTGGTGGCTCGTCTAACTCTCTTGTTGCAAGGTTTACAGAGGATATGAGCAGGGAATTTGAGATGAGCATGATGGGCGAGTTGCAGTTCTTCCTCGGGCTACAAATCAAGCAATCAAAGGAAGGAACATTTGTGCACCAAGTTAAGTACACCAAGGACATTGTGCGGAAGTTCAAGATGGAGGATTCCAAGGCTATGACGACGCTGATGAGTACGACTACAGCTCTTGATGCGGACGAGGAAGGTAAACATGTGGACCAGAAGGAGTGCCGAAGCATGATCGGGTCACTCCTCTACTTGACGGCGACGAGGCTGGACATCCAGTTCTCGGTATGTCTGTACGCTCGTTTTCAAGCGTCTCCGAGGACTTCGCATCGGCAAGCGGTGAAGCGAATTTTCAGGTACTTGCGTCACACTCCCGACTTCGGCCTTTGGTACTCCGCGTCCTCTTCTTTGGCGCTTCATGGTTTTCAGACGCGGATTTTGCCGGGTGTCGGTTGGATAGGAAGTCCACTTCTGGGACTTGCCAGTTTTTGGGTTCTTCTTTGGTGTCTTGGTCTTCCCGCAAACAGTCGAGTGTTGCACAATCCACTACCGAGGCTGAGTATGTTGCCGCTGCTAGTTGTTGCTCTCAGCTCCTTTGGATTTCATACACCATGAGTGACTTTGGTGAGGAGTATACCCATATCCCACTTCAATATGATAGAACCAGTGCCATAAGTGTTGCAAAGAACCCAGTGCTCCATTCCAAAACCAAGCACATAGAAGTGAGGTATCATTTTCTGAGAGACAACGTAGAGAAAGGAAAGATAGCTTTGATCCATGTGCCCACACATGACCAACTAGCCGATATTTTGACCAAACCCCTAGATCAAGCAACTTTCACTTGTTTGCGAGGGGAACTCGGTGTGTGTTTGATTTCTTGAGTTGAGTGTGTGGGAGCTCCTTTGTAGCATATGTATAGCTTTCCTTTGTGCATTTTTTGCATTTGGCATGGCATATGTAACATGATGTATATGCATCCTTGTATCTTAGATTGCATGCATTTTGTATCATATGCATTGGATAGGAAAAGCTTCTCCTATATACATTGTTCACCATGGAATGCTATTCATGTCTTTATGAGCTTGTTTGGTATGCTATGGTTAGTTTGGCTTAGCTCTTGATGATCTTGATGAATAATCCATGGTTGATGGCTATGTTTTTGAAAAATGTCACATATATGCTCTCTCATGTGTAAATGCCTTTATATGATCTTGACATGTTTTAGTGGTTTTGCTATGCTTAATTTGTGGTTGGATAGCTCATTTGCCATCATGAATGTTTAGCCCTCTTGCTTCATCTTGTGGAGGGGCACAAGTTCCTTTTTGTCGCAAAGACATTTCATGTACCAATTATGAATCTGAAAATGAAATGTAAAATGCTTGGAAATGTGCTCCCATTTCATATGTGCTGAATTTAATTTGCTTTGGGTGCTAAACCGTTGCATGATGCCTACCAATGAGAAGTCTCATACATAGAAGTAGGCACATGGCTCGGTGGCTTTGACATGACATGAGGTGCTTGTGGGTGTTTGTGATGGTCTTATGATTAGAATGGTTGTCCTAGCATGAAGTTTGTGTGGCTTTGTCATTTTGATATGCTTTGGTCATGTTTAGGACTTTGCTCATGAGAGGCAAATTTTTCGCAAAATTGCCTAAAACCATCTTAGCTTCGTCCAATGGTTGTGAAACTTGATAATCATGTAGTTGATGTCGATACGAAGCGATAGCGTATCTAACTTGCTAATTTGGACATGTGTAGCATCCTCTGTTGAATTTTGTCTATTTGAGAAGATCTAGGTTGAAAGTTTTGCATTTTTTTCTTGATTCATTCATTGTCAACAAGGGGGAGAAGTTTGAGCTTGAAATGGCTTGTTGGATGCATTTAGAAGGTTTTCAGGTGGTTTCGAGCCATTTCTGGCTCTGTTGTGCACCGGTCTGACTGGTCGCGGTCATCGGTCTGACCGGTCAGAGTGCTGGTCCTGTGCACATGTTGGGCACCGGTCTGACCGGTGGTGGTGACCGGTCTGACCGGTATGAGCTGAAGTTGTTGCAGCTGCCCTGTTTTCAAGTGGTTTGCATGCATTCGTCCAGGGGGGAGCTTGCATGTGTGCAGGGGGAGCTCTTTGTGGTTTTTCGAGCTTTGTTTCGGTGGTTTGCGCTCTTTGCTTGAGCTTTGCTTTGTCTCGGATGTGTCGAGCCGTTGCCCTTGCCTAAGGGGTCCGAGACTTGTCTTCTTCAAGTGATCTTGCTCTTTGCCTTTGTTTGGCTTTCGATCGCTTGTTGGAGTTTCTTTTTGTTCGTTTCTTTTCTTTTTCTTTTCTCTCTTGTTACTTTCGTGTGGGTGTTGTCAATGCACTCATCAAGGGGGAGATTGAGGACCATGTGTGGTTCGAGGACCGGTGGATGGTCGCTTCCTTGTGTGATGAGTGATTGACAACGTTGTGTGACTGATTCTTGGCTAAGTATTGCGGGTGCATGTTGCGGCTTGACCGGTGTTGGTGCGGGTGAAGAATAAGCGCGAAAGGTCGTCGCCGGTGAGGCCTCCAGGTGTGGAGAAGACAAGTAGGCTTCGTTCGAGGGACCCGGTGGCCAGCGGGGTCAAGTGCGGGCCGCATGGTGTCATGAACAGCAAGATGAAGTCGTGGACGGTTTCTTGGTTGAGCCTCAAAACCAAGGTCGAGCCGGGACTACGTGGGAGCCGAGTCATGAGTGGCGATTGGCGGAGGCTACACCGAGTTCGTGGGGTTTCCGGTGGTTCACTAGAAAACCACTAGGTTCCTTGGTTGATCCACAAAGCCAAGACCGAAGAACCGAAGGCGGAGCCGCAAGAGCGCGCCGCACCGGTCCGACCGTGGGTCCGACCGGTGAGGAGCACCGGTCTGACCGGTGTGCGATGACGCAGTCCGGAATCTTCGAAGCGGAGGACACACGTCGGGATCGCAAGGTTTGCATCGAGGCTAAGTAGGTTGCGGTCACCGGGCATCCGTCCGATGGAGAAAGATTGAAGACTTCCAAAACCGCTCTTGAGCGGCTTGTATCCCTAGTTATTAGGAAAGGGTATTTTAGACTTTCAGTTGCCTCCATATAACCCATGAGGTGAGAGGATGGCAGTCAACCTCTTGGAACGCTAGTTCATTTGCTTTCCTATTTTCCCTTCCTATTTTCTTAGGATTTCCATAGGACTAGCTTGAGAGCTTCATGGTGAGATCTTGTGAGAGGGTTGGATGATCGGGCGGCAAGCTAGACCTTGTATGAACCTTTGTGGCATGTATAGATGATTCGGCATGGTTCCTCAAGGCCTCGTTGTGTTGTTCCCGGTTGTTCTTGGTGGTGATTTTCGGAGCCCTTTCTTGGTCTTTTTCTTGGGTTGTTTTCGGGACCTTTCTCTTGGGGATTTGATGGGGAAATTTGTGGGAACCTTTCGTGGTTCTTTGGGCTGTGATTCCTCTCCCAAATTCGTGAGTAAAGGGGCTCGATTTTGGGGTTTTCCGAGTTCTAGGGTTAGAGGTGTTCTTGGCGAGATTTCTTCGATTCCTCCTTTGTGAACAAGTTTTGGTGGGATTAAACTTGGCTATGGACTCCTCATGAGGTGTTCCTATTATCCCCAAAGTCTTGTTCAAGTCCATGGAGTGATTCGGGAGATCGAAGTTTGGATTTGGGGGAGTTGACCCGCTGGTGCTGTTCATCCCGAGCTGCCCAAGCTACACCGGTCTGACCGGTGCTCTTGACCGGTCTGACCGGTGCAACCCTTGGTGGGTTTTTGCTCGGGTGAACGTCTGGGTGTGTTTGCTGTTGTCCTGTGTTGGGGCTGTTTCGAGTTTGGGTCAGTTTGGAGGTCGGTTGGCCTGCTTGGTGATTTGGGGCTTTCTGGCTGTGACCGGTCTGACCGGTGGGGTGCACCGGCCTGACCGGTGTAGAGCCACTTAGTGGAAGTCACCAAGTTTCACCAGCAGGGACCGGTATGACCGGTGGTGCTCACCGGTCTGACCGGTGTTGGTCAGTGGACTCGAGGTTTGGTGTTCCGCTGCGTTCTCCGGTCGGAAGGTTGTGTGTTGGTTCCTAGGTCCAGTGGCACTCCAGTGGCTACGTGGGCTTGGCCAACTTGGGTAGTGATTCGGAGATGTGTGTTGGAAGCCGTGTTCATCTTGTTGGAGTTTCCATCTCCTTCGAGAAGAATTTTTATCGGCTCCCATTCACTCCCCCCCCTCTCTGGTTCGCCATATCAGTCCTTCAACAATGTTCCACGGATTCGATACCTTGGGTTCACACTTAAGGGAAGAAGGGTCCCTTGGCTACGGTGGATTTGTACGCTTGCGAGTCCAAACGAAACTTGATACATATTTTAACCGTCAACACGGTGGCAGCGGGGGCTAGGGTTGGGACCCCTGGGTCGCCCGTGCGGGGGGCGCCACGAGAGGGGGTATAAAGATTTGAACGATTCAAAGTACTCACCAACTCACCAACCAACTCAGTTTTGTCTTATTCCTTCACATCCTTATATCTATACTATAAGGAGTGAAGACAATTGAAAACCTTTCTCACCAATTCAGACCCGCATTACCCCTCACGCCGGACCCACCCGTCAGGTTGCATGATGACCAAAAAGGTGGAACGACTATAACAACCGCAATTTGGGGAGCGTTTGTGCCAAAAGCAAATTATTTTTCTCACCCATGGCTTGTGTACCCACCCCCTTTACCCACCGGGCCCACTGTCATCGCGCTGCTGGATAGGACCCAGTGTTGAATCGAGTCTATGCCAATCACATCGCAGCTCCTGCTCAACACGCCTCCCCGCCCCGTCAATGCGGTCGGTCCACCACTTCCTTTCCTACCCTCCCCCTCCACGCCCACAACGCCGACATTGAACTCCGCCTCCGCCTCCAAATCGAGCTCTGAGCCTCCGAGCCGACAGAGAGAGGGCAGGGTCCCTGCGACGGTGCTAGCAGTACCCCTTCTCCTCCACCCCGCGACAGAGAGAGGGCGCCGGAACGGGGAAGGTGCGGGCCGGTGCGCACATAGGCGTGCTCTCCATGCGGTGGCACGACCCTGTGGGCATCCATGAGTTGCCTCGACATCCGCCACTCGTGGACCTGCCACGACCTCCGTCGGGTTCGTCGGGAACCTGCTGCTCAGGTGGCGACCGCTGGCGCCTCTGGACTCGTTCCGCCTCTACTGGTGCCAAAAGTTTTGCATCGCCTACGCCGTCAGGCACGGCGCCGAGGAAATCGAGCTCTCTAGGGAGCATCACTTTGAGAACCCGTCGCTGGAGTACGTGAGATTCATTGTTGATGGTGACGGCCTCGCCAAGAATCACCTCAAGATCTTGAAGTTTGTTCATGTCCGTCTGGATGGCACCACCCTCACGCAGCTATGCTCTAGGTGCACTTATCTGGAAGAACCAGAGCTCAAGGATTGTCAAATACCGAAGATCACCAAGATTTGGTCCACCATGCCGAAGCATCTGACCATGATCAGCTGCCAAGTCCCCAACGGCTTCTTGGTTTATGGTCCAAACATTGTTTCACTGCATTGCATCAGACCTTTTGCCTTCGGATACCTTCCCTAGATCGAGAACTTGGGATCACCGGGGATACGCAACACTGTCATAAACCGGACGCCTGATGAGTACCCTGAATACACTGAACTAGATAATATTAACATTACTTTTTAGTAATAATGTCTGGATACATATACTAACATGGTTTCCGTTTTCTAGATTGTCAAGCCCCTCTAAGGCTTTATCAGGTTTCACCAAAAATACTAATTCTCCTTCTTGAATTCCTTTATAAGTTTTTATTAATATATATATGCACTTAATTTGCAATATTGTACCATTATTTATTTCCTATACAGTTATTCTTTCCCTTTCTTTGGACATCAGCATTGCACTTAACTTTGTATGTTTGTTTGATGAAGTCATATAAACATTGTGAAAGGATATTTATTTTTCCGCCAACTTAAATATTTAATGATCTGTTGCATCTTGCAGGTGTGGAGAAGCCAAATGCATGACCTAAATAGATGGCTCGCTTTCTGTAGAGCAAAGGGTATGGAGGTCAGTTCGAACTTGTACACTTTCTCCTTTTCCTTTCCTTTCGTGGAACTTGTTTCTGTTGGACTCATCAGAATGATATTGTGCCACATTTGCCACCAAACTATTGTTACCTAGGTCAATGGACATATCACCACTTTGCTAGAGAGGTATGCATAAAGGAATTAGCAAAAATGCATCTGGCCACTCAAGCTTTTTCCTAGACTACTCTTATGTTATCTATTTTTTCTGCATTAGGTTTGTTAGATCACAAAAGGAAAATTATTCGCATCTTTTTACAGTTCAATGTTAAGAGAGTTATTATTATGAGATTTCCGATTTGGCATGTAGCTAATGAAATTCTTTTGGAGCTATTCACAATCTCTGTTTTTTGTGTAATTTATTTTTATGAATTGCTACATATATAATTTTTATGCTTGTAGGGAGGATCTCAGGACTTTTCTTTATTATTTCCATTGTGTGTTTTCTACAATATACTATAAGACCTATCATTTTAGAACAAAGCAATTGATAATTACATAATGAGTTCTGATATTGCTATTTTCATAATAAACAGTGATATAATTTTGGTGTCAATTATATTTAAAAAGGTGAAACATGTAGATATTAGTGCATACTAAAATGCAGACCTTCTAGATTTGCAGGAAGACTTTGATTTTAGAAATTACCATCGTCGCTGCCCTCCTCTGAACTGAAAGCACACTGCAACTGGCAGGTCATGACTAAATTCTAGAAAATTTAGTGTATTTTTTATGTCTCCTCAAATTCAAAGTTACAATTTGTGGGATATAAATTGGATTTTGAGAAATTCCATGTCATTCTCTACGTGTTGCTTGCAAGTTCATTACATGAGTAGAGAGCGGCTAGCACGAGTAGGCCAGGGTTTAAAGGGCTCCTGGGAGATCAAGTTGGCCATGAATCTGCATCTTCTAAATTGATTTCACCAATTATAGATAAAATTGTTGACATTTCAAATGGTGGAGTGCAAGAATTATGAATAAGGCTTGAATTCAGGATTATCTAGTATAATGGCTGTCAAAGACCCTGATTTCTTTTTATGCACTTGCAACGGGTAGACATGTAAACGTTGCTAAGCCATTATGCAAAGATTGTGTTGGTTCTCTTCACACATTTGGTTATAAGTTTTGTTTATTCCAGTATTTCACCACATTTCAATATGTTATTTTACGAACAGGTGCGTGTCGCATGTGCACCTACTAATGAAAAATTTGAACCCTCTGACTTATTATATTTTGGGACGTAGAATATCTTGATTGATCCTGTGATTCAGCACCCATGCCTGCACGGCAGCACCACTGGAGCTGCGCCGCGCGTGTACAATATACGCCGCGCCCGCCCGCCGCCCGATCCGCTCCGGCGAGCGCAGCCCACGGGCATTTCCCGCAGGGAAAAAAAAAAGCGTGGGCCCCGCCCAGCGAGCCCACCCGTCCGCTTCCGCTTGCCCCTTCACTCGGCAAGCAGGCAGCCCATGTGCTGAGGTCACATGCCTGCCGCTCCCACGCCTCGCCGCCACCCTTCTTCTTCCCCTCCGCCTCCCCAGCCACCTCATCGCTAGCTAGCCTAACCGCTGCGGCAGCCACCACACCACACGCCACTAGTCCATCACACCAAACCGCACGCTCCAGTCGTGAGGCGCGATCAGGTGAAAGAGACGCGCGATGAAGGAGGGGTCTGGCGACGGCGGCGGTGGCGGGGGAGGAGGAGGGGGAGGGGACGGCGGGTTCGTCCGGGCGGACCAGATCGACCTCAAGAGCCTCGACGAGCAGCTGGAGCGCCACCTCAGCCGCGCATGGACCATGGAGAAGCGCAAGGAGGAGGCCTCCGCCGGCGCCGCCGGCGCCGCCGGGAGGCAGCACTCCCTTCGCCCCCGGAGGGAGGACTGGGAGATTGACCCCGCCAAGCTCGTCGTCAAGGGCGTCATCGCCCGCGGCACCTTCGGCACCGTCCACCGCGGCATCTACGACGGCCACGACGTCGCAGGTACCGTGCAAGCCACACTCACTAGCCGCGCGTGCCCGCGGGGGAATCGCCGTGCCCAGCTGCCAATGCGCCGCCGATTGTGGCCGCTGTTTGCTTACCCGAGGCGCCTCCTTTGTTGCCTCTTTTGGCAAATTGCGGGAGTTGACGCCGCTGCTTTTTCGAGGGGCTTCCCGTGGTGCTCTGCTCTGCTTCCCCCGTGACATCAGTTGGATAGAGCGGCTTTTGGTCACTCATGTGAATCGGGACCATCATGGTCGTGATTCTTGTGATCGTTGGTAGTGTTTGGAGACCAAAGGGAAGGGGAATGCGGCAGTTGTTGGATGCAAAGTTGCTTTGGCCTTTGGGGGTTCCACAAAGGCAAAGAGCTAAAGATGACCACTTTTCAGTAGGCCCAAATGCAATCTTGATTTTCTCACCAGATTTAGAGTATCTAGCATGATATTGATATGGCAACAGTAGGATGGAAAAATACCTTTTTTTTGCTGAATCATTCTACTTGCATGGTATATCACTGTACATGATGAGCCATTTGATTGTTCTGCTTTTATAGATTGCATGCCCTGTTATTGAATGACTGTTTGCCCGCGCTTGTCAGAAAGCAGTCACTCATTTCTTCTATCTTGGCATGGGTTGCAGTTCCATAATTGGCAATCAGTTTTTCTGTCACAAATTTGATACAAAAAGAATATGCTAGTAGATGATGCTATCCTTTTTTCCTCGATGGGGAATAGTGAGTATCTACAGTCAAATTTGAAAAGACAACATCGATATCAAATATCTGTAGTCAACTGTGGCTTAGGTATGAGGACACAATTTGTGGCATGGATAGCACAATACAAAGTACCTTTTTGGAGATTCATACACCTGTCACCTGTAATTCTCAAATTCAGCCCTGCTGCTGGCTGATTGTAACAAGTCTATGTTTTTGTTTTAGGTTGCCAATTTGTTGTTCATGTAGAAATTATTGTTAATGAGATCCAACCAAGTAGGAACTAGGTGGTTATTTCATTAAGATGTAGAAATTTTTGTTACAACTTAAAACTGCTTCTTTTCCTATTTATAGACTTGTTGTGCGTTGTTTTCCAGTGAAATTACTTGATTGGGGCGAGGATGGTCATAGGTCAGAACAAGATATTGCAGCATTAAGAGCAGCATTTTCAACAGAGGTCTCTGTTTGGCATAAGCTTGACCATCCAAATGTAACTAAGGTACTGTTTGGTTAAACAAGGCATTATTTATTTATTTCATACTACGAGTTTTACATGTGCTGCTGTATAACATTGGCAGCATCTATTTAGTCCATATACAGCAATACTGTATGAGGTAGTGATAATTTGAAATGGGGTCTTAAGTGTTGTATCACAAGTTACTGACATTACTTGTCTTGTCTTGATTGCATAATTAGTTCATTGCATCGATACATCTAGTTTTTTTTCTTATCGATGTAACGTCCTTAAATAGATATTGAATGAAGTAATCAATAGTGTTATGGTAGCAACCTTATTTCCTCTGTTTATCCTTGAAATATATAAGCAAAACTACATATTGAGTTTCTTTCTTTCTTTTGAAGTGAACATATTGAGTTTTTCATTGCAAGGTTAACTCAATTTGCCATACCGCTTTTTTGCTTGCTATTTAGTAACCGTTCATCCATGACTGAGCTGTAGTTTAGTAAGTCAAACTAGCAGCTTCCTGCAGATTGTGCGATTAGACATCCATGGTTACCATTTCTGTAATCATGATAAACATGAAGCAAAAATCATGAACTGTAGTTTAGCAAGTCAAACTAGCAGCTTCCTGCAGGTTGTGCGATTAGACATCCACGATTACCATTTCTGTAATCATGATAAACTTGAAGCAAAAATCATGTCTTGGGATAAAAAAACTTTTTTTTGAAGTACTACCAATGAAACTTTGAAAATACAGATTTTAGCCGGGTATATGATAGTACTAGTAGTAGAGATACAGGATGAGTGGGGACTGCGGGTACAGAAATAACTTGCCGAAATTCATGTTTCTCTAGGCTTTAGTTATATGTTTATTCATCAGTTAGTTAACAGCATCTTGAATATTCCTGTCCAGTTTTTAGGAGCTATAATGGGTGCAAGGGATCTGAATATTCAGACAGAAAATGGGCACATCGGCATGCCAACTAATATCTGCTGTGTTGTTGTGGAGTATCTTGCTGGAGGTGCACTAAAATCATTTCTGATAAAGAACAGAAGAAGGAAGTTAGCTTTTAAGGTTGTTGTCCAAATTGCTCTTGACCTTGCTCGAGGGTAGGTATTCTACTTAATTTTCCTCTTTCTTTCTTCTAAATTATATAATTTTGCTTTCTTTTACCCTCCAACTGTTGATTTGGTTGAGTATTGAGCTTTAAGTATTCATTAGGTTAAGCTATCTTCACTCGAAGAAGATTGTGCACCGTGATGTGAAGACTGAAAATATGCTTCTTGACAAAACAAGAACTGTGAAAATTGCTGATTTTGGTGTTGCTCGCCTTGAAGCTGCTAATCCCAGTGATATGACCGGTGAAACTGGAACACTTGGTTACATGGCACCTGAGGTATCTTTTCTCGAGCAACTACTGTTCATGTTTTCCTCAGAGGTGCTCTTTTGATTCCATGTTAGCATAATAAACTAATAAGAACACCATTATTGCATCAAGTAGTTGTATGTCTGTCGGACAAAGAAAGCACACCCCTTGTTTATGCCTACTTGCATAGTAGTATGTACCTTATTATTGGCATCTGATGTCTTGCATATTAGTATGTGCCTTAACATTGGTATCTGACGTGCAGGTTCTTAATGGTAATCCTTATAACAGGAAATGTGATGTTTATAGCTTTGGAATTTGTTTATGGGAGATATACTGCTGTGACATGCCATATCCAGATTTGAGCTTCTCAGAGGTCACGTCTGCTGTTGTTCGTCAGGTAAAATAGCTTGTGTATTTCCTGCTTACATTTTAGCTGCTGAATTCTGAACGGGTAGATGATACAATATCACTTGACGAACAGAACTTGAGGCCTGAGATACCACGCTGCTGTCCAAGTTCTTTAGCAAATGTGATGAAGCGTTGCTGGGATGCGAACCCTGACAAGCGGCCTGAGATGGCCGAGGTTGTGTCTATGATGGAGGCGATCGACACATCAAAGGGTGGAGGCATGCTTCCTGTCGATCAGCGACCAGGATGCCTTTCGTGCTTCCGTCAGTACAGAGGTCCGTGATTGAGGGGCTGTTCTGGAGCTGTGGTCTGAAGATTGACCTCTAGATCCTGTGTATGTCGATTGCATTTGTTTTCTGGGAAGCAAACTGGTTAATGAAGCTAGTGTGCTTGTGATCCCTTGTTTGAAAGGCCTCTCGTATGTAAATTCTCCGTCCATCCTTTCTGTAACTCTGTTTATCGATGAATGGAAGAAACCGGCTCGCTCGTCTATGTTTCCTTATGCAAATATTTCTGCATGATTGGAGAAAAACAGTAGCAGCTTGGGAGAAAACCTTCAAGGCCTCGACGGATGGTTTGTTGACGAACAGTGTGAATCCATGTCGGTATAACTGGTTGCATTGGGGGTGGGGGGGGGGGGGGGGGGGGGGGCAACAGCACCATTTGCAAAATTATGGGCACCAACTCGCATGAATTAAGGACTGATTTGTTCACCATAGACATGTATTGTCGCAAAATAAAAATAAGAAAAGCTGTAGAGAAACGAAGAAAACTAAGAAAAGGCTCTGCCGCTGCTAACCACGCACGTACACTTACACCCCGCCCACCAATCAGTTGACCAAAATAGAATATGGAGAAACATCAAGCCATTCTATGGCTGATGCATGCCGCTTGCCCGCTTCCAGGATCAAAATCCAAGGTCAGACGCATGATGGCTGTGTGTTCCACAGAGCAGGGCTAGGCAGGTGTTCTTTGTACCTTAAACTACATACTCTTTTATATTACGTTGGTTAGTTCATTTTTGAGCTAACCAACATCATATATTAAAGGATGAAAGGAGTATGAACCTGCTGTAGCATAACGGAAACAGATACCGACGACATGAAGGTCCTTGAGTTTAGCAAACTGTGACATCCACTGCATCCAGCTGAACATAAAACGAAATACACATCAACATTCAAAATGGATGTGCTTCCTGCTGCTAATTCTCAGAAGAGAACAGAGGACACTTATATGATGCAGCAAGTCTAGTAGTCATAGCATTTTATTTCAAAAAAAAAAGTCATGGCATTCCACAATCGTCGTGGCTTGCGTCCGGTTGACGAGGCAGCATGAGCAGATAACTCTGAAATATTCCAGTACTACTAACACGTCCAATTATTCTGCAGGAAAAGAAATGATAGTGCATGACCAACCACATCCTGATGAGTGACGAGCCACTTCTATTGTTTATGGGAGAGCAGAAGGGGCGGCAGCTGTAAGATTCTCCCTTGCTAATCTTCGGCTGCTGATGCCCAGTCTCGCTTCTTTCAGAAAATCATTACCAGCGTCCTTCAGGTATGGACTGATGAGCTCCTCTGCACCTTCCTAGTCTAGCTGGTGCACAGCCAGGCAGTGTAACAACTGAATTCAAGAATGGTTTAAAAATTGAGTTCAGGACTTTGTTTTTTTTAAAAAAAAAACTGAATTTAGGAAGGGCCGTGACAGAAAATGCTTGGGTACACTATTGAACCATGACAAATATACTGAAATAACGAAACTGTCGGTGCTTTCATTTGAAATGAGCAGACAAATCTCTTGTCTGGAACTTGGAAATCTCATTCGAAATTAGGAGAAATCGTCCTCTCCGATGGAATATGCTTCGATTCGAATCAGTCCTGGAGGTTACAACAAAGTTGCAGAATTGCAGCTAATTGACCCCGTCTCACCTCTCAGTTACAACTAAAAGAAAACAGAGCCCCCAAAACCATTTTTGACGCGCACCCACCGGGGAGTTTCCCTCCATCCACATCCACCCATGCACGCACCGACCCGGTCCTCGGTCAGTCGCTGCAGCTCTCCCCACCGTCTCCAGGCAACGCGACGCGTCTTCCCGGTAGATCCGCCCGGCCTCCATAAGACCATAAATAACCCGGTCAGCCCTCTCGCTCTCGGTCACCATCTCCTCCTCCTCATCTACCTCCACAAACCCCAAGGATCATGACAAGCTCAGCATCGGCGGTGGTGGCGGCCGTTCCGGCGACGAAGCAGCAGCCGCATCACGCGGTGCTGCGGGGCAGCCAGCTGAAGCAGCTCCGCGAGATCTTCCGGCGGTTCGACATGGACGGCGACGGCAGCCTGACGCAGCTGGAGCTGGCGGCGCTGCTGCGGTCGCTGGGCCTGCGCCCGACGGGGGAGGAGGTGCGCGCGCTGCTGGTGGGGATGGACGCGGACGGCAACGGCGCCGTGGAGTTCGACGAGCTGGCGGCGGCCATCGCGCCGCTGCTCACGACGCAGACGCACCTCGTGGACCAGGAGCAGCTGCTGGAGGTGTTCCGCGCCTTCGACCGCGACGGCAACGGCTACATCTCCGCCGCCGAGCTGGCGCGATCCATGGCGCGCCTGGGCCAGCCGCTCACCTTCGAGGAGCTCACGCGGATGATGCGCGACGCCGACGCCGACGGCGACGGGGTCATCAGCTTCCAGGAGTTCGCCGCCGTCATGGCCAAGTCCGCCCTCGACTTCCTCGGCGTCGCCTGATCTTTTTTCTTTTCTCGCCAACAACTCCATTCTTAGGATGCTCTGCTCTGCTCTTCTCGTGCTCAGTCGATCTAGCTTAGGATGACAAAGATCAGCGATGCAACTCATGGATGATAATGGCTGTTAACATTGACGAACAAAATGTGTACATATTTTTGATAAGATTTGTTCACTGATGCATTTTTGTGAAACTGAGATGTCTGCGCTGAATAATTCAAATGTTTAATTTTTTTGGGTCGTGGAATGGATTGTCGTGTCGTGTCGTGGCACGGAGAGACGCGATCGCGAGATCCGCTTTTCTCGCTGCTGCAGAGCAAAGCCCATCCAAAGCATGTGCCGCGTGCACCGACCGGGGCATGGTGGCGGAGCAACGCGCCGGCCGCCGGCGCTCATCATGACAACCCGTGGACTGGGATCGAGCTGTCCCTGTCCCCCTCTTCCAAACCATGAGACGTTTCGACGCAGATAGATGCGGCGGCGCCGCACGCGGTCCAGGAGCAACCGGCGCCACCGCTTCAGTTTCGTCGCGCCGTGCACCGACCGTCGCCGTTCGACGTGGTTGCCGAATGCCCACAGCGGCGCACGCGCAAAGCCAGCTCGGCGTCGCTGGCTGTTGAAACGGGGCTTTCCTGAAGATCAAGCAAGTTAACTTCCAGCAAAAAAAAAAAACCATCTTAATTTCCTTCTTCTTTTTCTTTCACCGGCCTGCCTTTCTTTTCCACCGGCCGATGTTCCAACATTTTTCGGAAATGTCGATTTTTTCAACGTGTTTTCTTCAACATTTTGCAAAATGTTCCAACATTTTTCGAAAATATTGATTTTTTCCAATATGTTTTCTTTAACATTTTTAAAAATGTCCCAACATTTTTTGGAAATATTGAGTTTTCACCGTGTTCTCCTCATCATTTTGCAAAATGTCCAACAATTTTTCCCTCTTTCTTCACCGTCGCGGCGGCGGTGCGCGGCGAGCCCGCCCGGCCCGCGGCGGCGGGGTGCGACCGGCCGCGGATGCGCGTGCGGCCGGCCGCGGCGGCGGCCACGGCCATGGCGGATCTCGACGTGCACGGCCATGGCCGGCGGCGCGCGAAGCTCGACGCGCGCCGGGCCGGCGCGGCAGCCGCTCTCGCCGCGGCGGAGGAGGCGTGGGGACTAGAACCGGCGGTGCGGCGGAGGAGGCGCGAAGGCGGCGGTGGAGCCTGCAGAGGGCGGCGGCGCGGGGTATCAGGAGGAGGAGTGTGGGGGAGAGAGAGTTAGGGTTAGAAGTGGATCCAACAACTATGGTTGGTTGCACGAATCTGAAAGAAATGGAACTTCATTTGAATACTATCTTCCGGAAGATATATAGGATTCACATGTTGAAACGACCAGCACAGAGAAGCCCCTAGCAAAGTTTGTTAACCACGAAAAACTCGGCCGGACCAGCCCGCGGTCGTGGGCCTCGTGAGCTTTACTGACACCGTGGCTAGTGCTGCTTAGTTTTTCTTTAAAATCAGGCCCAACCTTACTAGGGTGTGGGTTATGTGAACAGAACTGGGTATATGGGCCTCGTGACTCGTGAGCTTTGCTAACACCAGGCCGTGTGGGTGACACAGTGTGAGGGTCCGTTTGGTAGGGCTCCGACTCCGGTGCCGGAGCTGTTTTTCGCTGGAGCCCTACGAAAGAGTCTCGCGAAACGTCTCCTTGTCAGAATCCGCCAGGAAATGCGCTCTCTGGAGCACTTGGGCCAGGGGGGGAGCTGGTTTTTTAGCTCCCCCGCAGCTCCACCGGCTCCTCCCGCCGGCTGCCAGCCTTGCCCCCGGTGGGGTCCATTGGTGGCCGGCGGTTGCAGGGCGCGGCGCGGGCGATCGGAGCTAGGCCCGGGCCGGACAGCGACCGGCGACGGAGAAGGGGGCGATGGCTGTCGGGGACAGCCATAAGAGTCCCCTAAACAACCAGGGAAAACCCGCTTACCTTGGTAAAAAATAAAACGCAAACGAACCTAAAAACACGTGCAAGACAAACCCGCGGGCCCACGGCCCACCAGACAATCGGCCTAGCCACCCTCAGGCAGAACTCCGCTTCGCTCGAGGGGCACGGTGCCGCACGGGTACAACTCCGCCTCGCTCGAGGGCCGGTCACCCCCTCGGGCGGAATTCCGCCTTGCTCGGGGGCTGGACGCCTCCTCGGGCGAGGTCCCGTCTCGATCGAGAGCTGAGCGCCCCCTCGAACGAGTTATCGTCTCGCTCGAGGACATCACGGGCCTGCCGCCTCCATACCTGCTCCCCCGGTAGGGGCATTTAATGCACTGACATTCGCAGACACCCAAGTCAAAGACGAATCCACGCCACTACGCGCCTGGGAATCACGCCCTGGCACTGCTCCGCCAACTCCCCTGGTGAGGCCATCCCCGCCACTGTGCGACACTGTGCGGCAGGGTCAGCAACAACCCTGTGCACTGTGCCACCCACTCCCATACGACTGACGTGCCGCACCCTCGAACAAGGACGGCGGAGCCCTCGAAGGGAAGACGAGCGACTACTCCACGCCCGCACAGGACTTCGCCGTGACGTCAGGCTAGTGGGGGCGGTCACCTCCGTCGCCATCGGCCCTGTGCGACCATCCCCGCCATCGCGACGCCATCCCGGCCACTGCACCAACATCCCCGACGCTGTGGGAGCATGCGGTGACAGGACGCCGCCACGCCGACGTACGGCCTCACGTCAACGGCGCCCTCAAGTCCTCACGCGGACGGCCATCGAACAGGCGACCTCTACGCCGCCACCCTTGAAGCCACTCCTGTACGCACATAGGAAGCGCCATGACGCCCCGCCGGATGCGAGATTCGCCAGGACGGCCGTCTACTCCGCGACGTTGTACACCATGCCTCTACACGTAGACGAAATAGTGAGGCACGCTTGTTGCCGCCTCCTTGGCCTATAAAAGGAGGGGCAGACCCCTAGCCGCAGACGACGATGGACAACACTCACTCACACGCTTTCCACTTTCGCCACGATATTTGCACTTGCCTCAATCAGTACCTCTGGGACCTGGAGGCCCGACCTCCTCTCCCGCTTCGCTTGTATCCCCCCTCTGCAAGCACCACGGTGCAACGCAATATAGTGCCCCGAGCACGCTCCTGCTGAACGTACGGCCCCCGACCGGAACCAGGATAAAACTTAGTGTCACTAGTTGCTTAGCACCGGCCATTGAGAGATAGAGCTCAGCGCTTCTTACTATTTAGTGTTGGGACTACTTTCCGCACCGACAGTTGGCATGCCAGGTAGGTGGACGCGCACTGAAGATCAGCTCCCACCAGCCATCTCGATGGTGATCCGCACCGAGTACAGGGGCCAGAGATACTCCATGGGTAGCTCGGACCCCCTCCCGGCCGGATTCGAAATCCGGTTCGGGAGCCTGAACTTTCAGGCCACGGGGAACGGCTACCTCATGTGCATCACCAACCGCGACGAGCTTCACCCGTGGCGGTCGACCGGGCCAGGACCGGTTCCCGTCACGCCCACTCCTCACACCCCGGTGCCCGCCCAAGCGGACGCTGCGGGCCCTCCGGCACCACGACACCGACGATGCTCCGGCCGCTCCCGACAGGCGCGGATGGAACAACGTCGGGCCGTGCGCGTCGCCTCACAACGCGACGTGACCACCGGCGAGATGGCGACCGCTCCCACGGGGGAGCGCGCGGTTCCCAAGCCGCAGTTCCCCCTCGGCATGCGCAATGCCGCGATGGCGTACGCCTCATCCGCCAGCACCGATGTGGCGGCGCGCGGGGGCCGTCCCAGCCGCCACGTCCCGGCGGCCAGGAACCTTACCGCCATCACCAACGACGAGTCCTACCACGGCTCCACCAGCGAGCTGCCACCCGCCACTTCGCACGGGTACGCGGAGTGGGACTTCTCCGGCGTGCCGGGCCCGGTGATGTTCCAGCGGTTCCTTGACGCCGTGGACTACTGGTTCGGCTACTGCGACAACTCCAGCGCCGGAAGCTACGACCCCGCACGGGAGTGCTTCATCGTGATCAATTCACCTAAGAAAACTAGGAGGCAGAATAATACAATTGCTGGAGTAAAAAACATCAATTTACAAACATCCAAATGTTTCAAAACACAACTGTTCGTTACAACAGCTACATGGCTCGAATACTAATACTTAAAACAACAAGGGCACAAATGCCCAGTGATCTTCAGGCTTGGGGTCCGCCTGCCGCGGGAGCATTGAAGAAGAGGAAGTCCATGAAGTCCTCGACAAGCACGTCGACGGCAGGGGCGGCGAGCGCGTCCGCACGACACATCGCCGTCTCGTCATCGACACCTTCGGGGACGACGTAGCCTATGGATACGGCCTCGAAGTCGACTTGGTAGTGAGACGCCACCACGCCGAGAGCTTTCTGGATGCCCAGATGAAGAGCGCGACGCATGCGCCGGGCGACATGCCCGCCGAGAGCACGAAGGCGACTCGCCATCGAGCTCCCAGCTTGCGCCTCGCCTTCCTCGACCTCCTGGCAGGCCTCAAGGGCGGCGGCCCGCAGCTCCTCCAACTCCTATTGAGAGGAGTTGTAGGCCGTCTGCACAGCCTAAGCCTGAGTTGTCGAGCTCCCCAAGGCGACCCGCAGGCCTGAAAGCCACAAACAAGAAACGAAAAATTGGGAGCGGATCCCTAAAAAAGACGAATCGACGAGCGAGAAGACAGACGAAAGATAACTCACCTTCAACTTGCTTCCTCTCCACCTCGAGGGAGGCACGCGCGTCTTCGGCCGCCTGCCGCAGGTTGAGAACCGCGACCTCCTGCTCCTCGAGGGACTGTCGCAGGTCCTCGTGTGAGACGCTGAGTTGGGTCAGCTCCCCGTTGAGTCGCGAGACCTCGTCGTCCCGCTGCTTGAGGATCGCCTGTGCTCCCTCAAGTGCGGCGCGCTCTTGCTGGAGCCGTCCTGTTGACGGTGTATTTTGGTACACCAAACATGTTCATTACATTTTGGTTTGGATTTGATTATGGAACAAACCCTCCACTAGACACACTAATCATATAACAAGTTCATCTTTGTGCATGCATTTGGAAGTGTTGTGTTTATGTAGGAAAACATGGACATATAGGACGGATTCACAACAAGTTCAAAGGAGCATTTACGGAGTCTTGTTCATGTTCTTGAGCTTGATGAAATCACTTCCAATGGTGGCAAGGACCGAAGTGCTACAAAGGAACACCCCCGGGGATTGAAGCGTAAAAGACCGAAGTTCATGCACGGAGAACCTCCATCTTAGACGCGAGGATGACATCGTCAAAATCATGCAAGTGGAAGGGGCAAAGTGCATAATCACCTGAGGACCCACGGGAGCGAAGGGGCAACCGAACCGGGCCAGTCGGCCCAGGCCGGCCGGCCCAGCCCAGTTCTGGCGTCGGTTCGGCCCCCCTTTCCTTGCACCCGAAGGATCTTCAACCCTAAAGTCCTGGAGGCGCCACCATTCGCAGGGAGAGAGACATTCGCACCAGGAGGCCATCCACAAGCTAGAGAGAGAGGTGGAAGATCTCCGGAGGGAGATCAACCACCTCGAAGGAAGCACCCACGAGTAGAGAAGAAGGAAGACACCGTCGAAAGGGTGACCATGATCGACGGTGCTATGTCTAGCACCTTGATGGGGTAATCTCCTTATTCGTCCATGGGTTGTAATCAATCTTGAGATGTAATCATACTTTGTTGGATTATCTATCTATCATCTTGTGTTGAATATACTTTATTGCTTAAGGTTAGCTACCATGCCGTAAAGGGAGTAGAGCTCCAATGCTCCCTTGGATCCATTCAATACGCCGTGTCCATCATAGGTCTAGTCACGAATACCTTCGCGTAGTGACAGTATGAGAGGAGGGAAAGGGCGAAACCGTGGTCACAACCCCTGATAGATTAGATTGGTTTTCTTGTTTAAAGTGATTGCATGATCGTAGACCCATGGGTGAGTGTCTTTTATCTTGGTAGCTTAATCATTCTCTCTAGTGTAGTTTTCGTTTTCTAGGTTAATCATAGTTAGGGTTTGAGTAGCTAGTGTGTAATGGTAGATCAAACGCTTGTAATCCCCTTGCTCCGCGGATTGACAAGAACCTTCGGAATCCCGTGGTGAAAAAGGTGTAGGTCCGTACGCTTGCGGATAGTAGAGGGATACGTCTTTTATCCGTCAACAAGCCCCTTTTTCTGGCACTGTTTCCAGGGAGCAAGCTAGTTTACATCGTTTGGTTTGCATTTAACTTAGTTTTATATTTAGTTTATCTTTTATTTGCTATATCTAACACATATTATCTAGAAAACCACTTTGTTTGTTTTTGTTTTTGTTTTTATCTTGTTGTCTAGATGGCGTTCGTCAATCAACCCGTGGAAGAACCAGAGAAATCACCAAGGGATTACGCTAGCCCTCGATGTGAATGCATAAGAGTACAAGAGTCGGATTCGAAGCTCGAAGCGACCAAGTATGAGATAAAATCCAAGATCATCGAGATGGTGGCGGCAAACCCGTTTGAAGGGATGGTTACAGAGAACCCATATGGACACATAAGGCATTTCACGACGCTATGCAACACGGTGCGTCAAGAAGGAGTTCCCGATGAATGGTTCAAATGGAATCTCTTTCCCTACTCACTTGCCGGTGAAGCAAAGACAGGTACTCATTTGCGTCCTTTGAAGTTGACGGCAATTGGAACAAGTTGACAAAGAAGTTTTGCGAGAAGTTCTTTCCAATTAGCAAGGTTCAACATCTAAGGAGGTAAGTGATCACTTTCATGCAAGGAGAAGAGGAAGGGATAGACCAAGCTTGGAATAGGTTTAATGAGTTGGTCGAACAAGGACCAAGACTCGGCTTCTCCGGTGACGTACTCTTGCATACATTTTTCTTTTCCCTAACCCCTAGTTGCATGCAGCACATCCAAATATGTGCACGTGGGGATCTCATGGAGAAAACACTCATGGAAGCCGCCCAACTTCTACAAAAAATTAGTGAAGCGGCTGCCATGCGAAGAGATTGGGAAACATGACTTGTGGAAGAGCCGGAATATAACTCAAGGATGAAGAAGTGTGCTGAATTTTCTAAAGAGGCAACCCCGGAAGTCACAAAAGAGGAGCCGATCCTGAAAAAGCTTGAAGAAGAACACATCAAGTCAAGAACTACCCGAGTGTTGACTTCGCCGCATCAAATGAAACAAACAAGAGAAGCATGTCAAGCGTGAAGCCGCTAAGGGAGCTCGAACCAATGGATTGGGTTCCAATCGATTACGGAGAAGTATTCGACAAGAGAAGACCGTTCCCTAATCAAAAGGGGATGACAAGAGCATTGGAAGTAGATTTCCCACCGGAAAAGAAAGCGGAAGATTCATACGACCTTGAAATCACCGGTGAGATCTTTCAAAAGCTCTTTGGAGATGATGAAGTGGATCCGGAACACATAGCCAAGGTGAAAAGAATCATGGGGATCAAGCCCGAAGCATCACCATACGCTTGCTTCGCTGAAGTTTACGCGATAGGATCCGAAGAAGAAGAGAAGATGGCACCACACTTGAGTTGCGAGATCAACGGAGTTCAATGCAAAGCTTTATGCGACATCAGAGCCCAAGTAAGTGTCCTATCTTCTAAAATTTACGATAAAGTTCAAGACCACAACCTAGACTTAGCTCCAACATCAACAAAATTAATCATGGGAGATGGTAGAACTATTAGACCTCTAGGTATTGCTTGTAACATGAATGTAAAAATCTTTGGAAAAAGTATACCAACCGATTTCTTTGTTATTGATGCTTACCATAGTAATAATGATCATATAATCCTAGGTAGGCCCTTTCTTAAGTTGGTTGATGTCGTGTTGGATGCCGGAAAAGGCAATGTAACAATGAACCTTAATGGAAAGAAGTACACATATAACTTTCTTCGCGTTTCTAAACATCCTACACCCTTTCATCCCGAAGATGAAGTAGAGGAGGTAGGTAGTCTTTGTTTTGTTGAAACCCTTAGAGACCCGCTGCAAAGAGCGATAGAAAATCAAGTTAATGATCAACAAGACGAAGAGTTAGAAGAAGCTACAAAAGGCTTAGAACCACAATATGGAAGCGTGGAGGAAGAAAGATTCGAGGACATAGGAGAAATTAAACCCGAGGAGCCACAAGTGCCCGAGGTAGACCTTAAACCTTTGCCCAAAGGATTAAAGTATGAATTTTTGGGCCCAGACAAAACTTATCCAGTCATTGTGAGCGACGAGTTGAGTCCCGAAGAAAATGAGAAGTTGCTGATTTTATTGAAAAAACATAGGAAGGTGATTGGATATTTGATTAATGATCTCAATGGTCTTAGCCCAGCCTTTTGCACTCATCGTATACCAATGGAAGACCAATTTAAGCCCGTAGTGGACCACCAAAGGAGGCTAACTCATGCCATGCGAGAGGTAGTGAAGAAAGAGGTCATCAAGTTACTTGATGCCGGAATCATCTACCCGGTTCCGCATAGCGAGTGGGTGAGCCTGGTACATTGTGTACCAAAGAAAGGAGGTTTAATCGTGGTGAAGAATGAGAACAATGAATTGATATCGCAAAGAACCGTGACCGGGTGGCGGATGTGTATTGATTATCGTAAGCTTAACAAAGCAACGAAGAAAGATCACTTCCCCCTACCGTTCATTGACGAGATGCTCGAGAGATTAGCAAACCACGCTTATTTTTGCTTTCTCGATGGGTACTCGGGGTTCATGCAAATTCCCATTCACCCGGATGATCAACACAAAACAACGTTTACATGCCCTTATGGAATGTTTGCATATAGAAGGATGCCCTTCGGTCTATGCAACGCTCCGGCCTCTTTTCAACGTTGCATGATGGCCGTATTTTCAGAATTCATCGAAGAAATTGTCGAA
The DNA here is from genome assembly GCA_947561735.1 of Cenchrus americanus. Taxonomy (NCBI): domain Eukaryota; kingdom Viridiplantae; phylum Streptophyta; class Magnoliopsida; order Poales; family Poaceae; genus Cenchrus; species Cenchrus americanus. The sequence goes on along the minus strand of OX387239.1, from coordinate 249,289,464 downwards.
GTATTCATGGATGATTTTTTCCGTTTATGAGAAGATGTTCATGGATTGCTTGGCAAACTTGGATAAGGTCCTCACGAGGTGCGCGGAGGTAGACTTGGTGTTAAATTGGGAAAAGTGCCACTTCATGGTTAAGCAAGGCATAGTGCTCGGACATGTTATATCCGAGAGAGGCATTGAAGTGGATAAGGCTAAGGTAGAGACGGTTGAGCAACTCCCACCTCCGACGGATGTTAAGTCCTTGAGGAGCTTTCTAGGTCATGCCGGATTTTATAGAAGATTTATTAAGGACTTCTCAAAGATCACTAAGCCTTTAACGCATCTCCTTCAAAAGGATGTGGCTTTCGACTTTGATGAGAAGTGCCTAGCGGCATTCCAGACCTTGAAAAGTGCGTTGGTGAGTGCTCCTATTATTCAACCTCCGGATTGGAGCCAACCTTTTGAGATCATGTGTGATGCAAGTGACTACGCCATAGGCGCGGTTTTGGGTCAAAGAAAGGAAGGCCGAGTTCACGCCGTTTACTACGCTAGCAAAACTCTTAATGAAGCACAATTAAACTATGCCACTACGAAAAAGGAGTTGCTAGCGGTGGTATTCGCCTTCGAAAAATTCAGATCTTACATCATGAACTCGAAGGTCATTGTTTACACTGATCACTCAGCCATCAAGTATCTCTTGGCTAAAAAGGATGCTAAACCACATTTGATCAGTTGGATCCTCTTCTCCAAGAGTTTGATGTTGAAATTCGTGATAAGAAGGGGGTGGAGAATGTTGTGGCTGATCATTTGTCTAGGATGAATCGTGGACAAGATGATAAAGAGCCCATAGAAGACAATATGAGAGATGACCACCTCTATCGAGTGCTCGATAAAGACACTTGGATGATTGATATCATTCGAGCAATTCGGAAGATGCCTCTCGATCATCTAGATAAAAACTCTAGGAAGATAATCTTCGAAAGTAAGAAGTACTTTTGGGATGCTCCTTACCTCGTCAAACTTGGCAATGATGGAGTCATGATAAGATGTGTGTCAAGAGAAGAGAGGCTAGAAATTTTGAGAAAGTGCCACTCGGCGGAGTATGGTGGACACTATAGCCATTTTAGGACCCAAGCAAAAGTGTGGTCTAGCAGATTCTATTGGCCGGAGATGCATGAAGATTCTAAAAGATATGTTGCATCATGCCCTGAATGCCAAAGAACCGGAAACATCTCTCAAAGAAATTTTATGCCTTTGAAATACAATCTACAAATCGATTTATTCGATGTGTGGGGTATAGACTTCATGGGCCCTTTTAAAAACTCACACAGATATGAGTATATTCTAGTCATGGTTGATTATGTATCCAAGTGGGTAGAGGCCATGCCATGTCATAAAGCTTCCACGGAGGAGTCCATTACTATGATCAAGAACGTGATTTTTCCTCGTTTCGGTACACCGAGAATCTTGATAAGCGATGGAGGAACTCACTTCACCAGGAAGAATTTCAAAAAGTGCTTGTCCAAGTTGGGAATTGAACATAGGGTCTCTACGGCCTATCATCCACAAACCAACGGACAAGCGGAAACATCGAATAGGCAATTAAAAAGCATTCTCAACAAAACCATAGAGAAGGGAGGCAAAGATTGGTCAAAGAAATTAGACGGAGCTTTGTGGGCTTATCGAACGACGTTCAAGACACCGATAGGTATGACCCCTTATCAATTCATATATGGAAAAGCTTTCCACCTTCCAGTTGGGTTGGAACATAAAGCCTATTGTGCGATTAAAGAGATGAACCTTGATCTCGATGCTGCGGTGGTGAAACGAAGAATTCAAGTAAGCGAGCTAGAGGAGATGAGGTTGAAAGCATATGAAAATGCAAGCGTATACAAAGAGAGAATTAAAAGATGGTATGATAAAAGGATAAATAAAAAAGAGTTTAAAGAAGGAGATAAGGTCCTCCTCTACAATTCGAGGTTTAAAACCTTCGGAAAGGGCAAATTGCAAAGCAAGTGGGACGCACCTTATGTTGTGCATTCGGTGCTCTCCAACGGAGCGGTAACCATTATGGATGTGAAAGGTGATCAATTTATGGTGAATGGTCAACGGCTTAAGGTTTACTACGAACCCGACGATGTGCCCCTTCACCATGTTGATGTCTTCACCATGGAAGAAGAGCCCGAACGTCCGGCCTAGGACGAAAAACAAGGCATGGATTTTTGTAAATAGTTTTTCTTTTAATTTTCTGGAGTTTCTCGCGAAGATTTACCGGGCCAAATTTTTCCCATGGGCTGAGAAAGCGAAAAAACGGCGGTACACGGGAAACCAGACCGGGCCGGCCCCCGGAACTGGGTGGGCCGGCCAGCCCAGTCCGACCGGCCCAGGTGGGCCCCGGCAGCGGTTCGCCCCGGTTTTTGCCCGATTTGCTCCTTTTCGACTTCCTTCTTCGGTCAGAAAATTTTAAGGGAAGTTTGAATAAGGAAATTGAGGTTCCTAGGGTTTTCCTCTTCGGACTATTTATTTGGCCGAATTGGGAGCTCGGGAATCCATCCCATCAAGCATACTTTTGCACCCACGCAGCAGCCATGGCGTCCCCGAGGAGCTTAGTGTTGAAGCAAGGTGCCAAGGAGCTATCGATGGAGGAGGTGAAGCGATGCGAGCTCAAGCTACCCGTTGAGATCAAGAGGACCGCCCGCATCCGTTGCAGTGGGCGTGTCCCGACCGGAGCTATCGCATCTCGCAACCCCGTTGAAGAAGAGAAGGTCCCTACGCCCGTTCGAAGGTCGGTGCACATCCGAGGCATGAAGCGGAAGGACTACAAGGAGGTGTCGCCCGAGCCTAAGGACTATGGAGATAGCGACTACTCCGACGATCGTAGCCCGAGCTCGTGGGCGGCCGCCGAAAGAGATAATAACGATATTTACATTTGGGAAGAGGTGCCCAAGGAGAATACTCCCGAAGGCCCCAATGGCGGCGGCAACGACAACGACGGCGACGACAATGGTGATGGCGACAACGGCGGCGACAACAACGGATACCCTGGCGTTGACGACCGTTTTGGGATGCATTCGATGTGTTGTGCGGCTTGCCGTCACTCCATCTCGGAGCTCTACGCAATGGTTGACGAATGTTTTCAGGCCATGGAGGCGATGAAGCAACACATGGAGGATTTGGAGCGCGTGGTCGAAGACGACTACAAGTTCCTGAACCGCAACGTGCGCAAACTTTTTGGCATGGTCGGGAACATGAGGGGCAAGTGGTGCAATAGTTGCGGAAAGTACCACTAGGTTTAGCTTTGCCCCTTAGGATTTTTGTAAGATACGACGAGGACGTCGTATGATTTTAGTGTGGAGTAGAGCTAGCTAGCTAGACTTTTAGCATTTGAGCTTCAAGTTTAGTTTGGTTCGATTTAGTTTTCGAGAGAGTTTTAGAGTTTAAGAGTCTTTAGTTTTTGAGTGTGTTTTTAAATTTTTGCAAGTTGAAGTGTCTTAATTTAGTGTTGCGTCAAAGAAAATCAAATAAAAAGAGTCCTTTAAATTTTGTGTTTTGTGTGATGCTTATCTTTATTCACTCGTTTGTTTATCTTTAAGTCTTGATATATGAACGTAAGTGTGTGGTTTGAAAAACGTTTACCGTGGTGCTTAGTGGAATTGCTACTACTAAAAGTACTCATACCACACTTCGATCTTGAGCTTCACATGTTGGTTGTGCTATGTTCAATGCTAAAAGTTGGAGGATTTCAGTTCTGAAAATTATCTAAAAAAACCTTGTAATAAAGGTTAGCAAAACCTCTTTTTCCAAGTTGAGAGTAAGGAAAAATCCTATACAAAGCCAAATTTAATTTTTTTTGCTCCACCATAAGTGTGATTAGCGCAATGAGTTGGGCTAGGATCCTTCTCTCTTGGGAGCTTTAATTTCAAGCAATGATCATGTTCTTGTGCTTATCTTTTGTTGCTAGCCTCGTCATGTATTCGGTAACGTGATTTTCACATCGGAAGTCCCGTACATCGCCGAATTCCATACCCAATCCTATACATCTCTTTTGTACATCGCATTCCTTGAACACAACATACTTTCAAAGTTTCGTCTCGTCTATAGCATGGTTTATTTAAAATTTCAGATTGTATGCATGCAAGAAAGAGAGGAGTTGAGAGCTTTGAAAAGATGTCAAGAGAGGGAAAAATAAAGAGAAAAGTATGAGTATGGAAAAGAAAGAAAAAATATTATAATAATAAGAAAAGTAAAGAAAGAGAAAAAATATGAGAATGAAAGAATGAAAGAAAAAGAAGAGAAAGAGAAAAGAGGAGTGACAAGGAAGGTAAGAGAGGGATGAATCAAGTGAAAGAAAAAAAATAAAGTGCAAGGAAGGATGTCACGTTGTTGAGATACAAAACTTTCACTCCTTTTCCAACCATGTGCAATCCGACAACGAGGACGTCGTCGGTGCCTCGTAGTCATAATTTTCTTTTGCCCTTGGACATGTCCACCATTCTAAATCTTCTCATCCTTGATATCCCTACATATGGATTAATTCTCATGATCATTGGATTTGAAAGGTAAACAACCATTAGAGGAAGTTCTTAGTTTGACAATATTTGTGTTGATTGCACTTGCCCTACCTATAGCTCCACTTTACATGTTATATGAGAGACTTATGGGAGGTGAGAGTTTTATAAAATTTGTTTAGGATAGCCACTCTTATATGAGCGACTTGAGAGAGCTTGGAGAAAGGTTTTTGTCTAATACTTGTTGCAGGGATTTTGTTTTTGAAAATCATAAAAACCCTCTGATGGAAGCAAAGAAGTAAGCATGGCTGAGACTGAAGGCTTCGAGTAAAGAGTTTGAGTTGTGGGGTAAATCTTGATGTGGTAAAGATTCTAAACACCCATGTTTATGTTTGATGATCATTACTTTATGTTTATGTATTAAAGATAAAGGATTGACTAACTTGTGAAGAAGGATTTAGCGGAACACGATTACAACGCTTTGGACAAAGTTCTTTTACGAGTACTTGCTCGAGGACGAGCAAGAGCTAAGCGTGGGGGAGATGTTGACGGTGTATTTTGGTACACCAAACATGTTCATTACATTTGGTTTGGATTTGATTATGGAACTAACCCGCCACTAGGCACACTAATCATATAACAAGTTCATCTTTGTGCATGCATTTGGAAGTGTTGTGTTTATGTAGGAAAATATGGACATAAAGGACGGATTCACAACAAGTTCAAAGGAGCATTTACGGAGTGTTGTTCGTGTTCATGAGCTTGATGAAATCACTTCCAATGGTGGCAAGGACCGAAGTGCTACAAAGGAACACCCCCGGGGATTGAAGCGTAAAAGACCGAACTTCATGCACGGAGAACCTCCATCTTGGACGCGAGGATGACATCGTCAAAATCATGCAAGTGGAAGGGGCAAAGTGCATAATCACCTGAGGACCCACGGGAGCGAAGGGGCAACCGAACCGGGCCAGTCGGCCCAGGCCGGCCGGCCCAGCCCAGTTCTGGCGTCGGTTCGGCCCCCCTTTCCTTGCACCCGAAGGATCTTCAACCCTAAAGTCCTGGAGGCGCCGCCATTCGCAGGGAGAGAGCCATTCGCACCAGGAGGTCATCTACAAGCTAGAGAGAGAGGAGGGAGATCAACCACCTCGAAGGAAGCACCCACAAGTAGAGGAGAAGGAAGACACTGTCGGAAGGGTGACCATGATCAACGGTGCTATGTCTAGCACCTTGATGGGGTAATCTCCTTATTCGTCCATGGGTTGTAATCGATCTTGAGATGTAATCATACTTTGTTGGATTATCTATCTACCATCTTGTGTTGAATATACTTTATTGCTTAAGGTTAGCTACCATGCCGTAAAAGGAGTAGAGCTCCAATGCTCCCTTGGATCTATTCAATACGTCGTGTCCATCATAGGTCTAGTCACGAATACCTTTGCGTAGTGACAGTACGAGAGGACGGAAAGGGCGAAATCGTGGTCACAACCCCCAATAGATTAGATTGGTTTTCTTGTTTAAAGCGATTGCATGATCGTAGACCCATGGGCGAGTGTCTTTTATCTTGATAGCTTAATCATTCTCTCTAGTGTAGTTTAGTCGTTTTCTAGTTTAATCATAGTTAGGGTTTGAGTAGCTGGTGTGTAAAGGTAGATCAAACGCTTGTAATCCCCTTACTCCACGGATTGACAAGAACCTTGGGAATCCCGTGGTGAAAAAGGTGTAGGTCCGTACGCTTGCGGATCGTAGAGGTATACGTCTTTTATCCGTCAACACGGCCCTGGACCTCTTCCCACACCAGATGCTCACGCTCGAGGGCAGCCTGGGCCTCAGCAAGGGTAGTCCGCTCCTGTTGGAGCTGGGCTTCCGCCTGCTGGCGTGTGACCCGTTCCTGCCGCAGCTGCTCCTCTGTCGTGGCGAGAGAGGCGGCCTTGTCTGCCAAGCCGGTCCTCAGCTCTTCCGCCTCCTTGGCCTTCTCTTCTGCTTGGCTCTTCCAAGCACGCGCTCCCTTGAGGGTCACGCGGTCTTGCTGGAGCTGGGCCCGAACGGAGGCCACCTCGATCTCCCACTCCACACGCCAGGGTCCGTGCCCCCGCCAGATTCTCCCGCGCCTTGTGCAGCGCCTCGTCCCGATCCACGAGCGCCCTTCTCACCCCCTCGACCGCGGAGACGTCCCTCACAGCTTGGGTGTCTAGCTCTGGGAGCTAGTCCCGTAGAGCTTCCGCTCGGTACACTAGCCACCCGTCAGGGGTCCTCAAGGCCTCGACGATGGTGTCGAGGGCGTTGTACTGCCCCCGGTACCAGCTGAGCTCGGCATCCAGCCGGTCGAGAGCATCGTATCTCTCTCGGGCCTGATTTTCTAACTCCTTCCGTCGGCGGACAAAACAAGAAAGGACAAGGGTCAGGGAAGCGCAAACGCGGAAGAAACGAGGGCGGAAAGACCGCAAAACCCGGCGAGAAGTCACAAACCTGGAAGACGCGCCATGCGGGACCTCCATGGATCCGTAGCGCCTCATTCAACGCCCGGTTGAGCGAGGCGCCATGGTCGCGGAATTCCTGCCACAGCGCCTGCTCGGCCTGGGCATCACTGAAGTGGGCCGGTGGCGCGTTGACGCGGTCCCGCTTCTGCTCCGGACGCGCCGCGATGCCGCCTGAAGCGGGAAGGACGGCGTGGGATGACGAGGCCTCGGCGCTGTGCGTCGAGTGCCCCGACATCACGCAGACGTCCTCCCTCATCACTAGCACCCCCGCAGGGGGCTCGGGGGCTGGTGCGGCCAGGCTCTCCCACTGGCCCCATCTAGGCGGTGGGACGTCGTCGTCCGGGACATCCACCACCGCCACTTGATTGCCGCCGGTGGGGGTAGGCGCCGGCGGAGCCGATGGCGCAGCGGCCGCCATGGTCATGACCGCCGTTGCGGCCGTTGCCACTTGCTGCGGCTCCATAGCCGCGGCCGCACTGCGTGGGGGCTCGCCCGTTGTCGTCGCCGTGCTCCCTGTCACCCTCGGCGCCCTCGATGAACATCTCCTCGTGGGGACGGACGCATCTGACTTAAGAGCCTTGGCAGGCACAAGAGGGGGGACGGTGGGCGCCACCCTGCGAACACAAAACGGACGGATCAAACTCCTGCCTCTCAAGAACGGGGCGTCGGGAGGAGCGGTTACCTACATCAAGGTTGAGAAACCCCACTTCCTCTTCTTTGAGGGCTCGACGGGCGTGGTAGCTGCGGCCGGTGTCGCCACCGCCGCGCTCCCGGACGCCTCCACAACGCGCGCCGACACCTTCGCGGCACGCGCCGCCTCTTCCGTGGACCGCCGGCGGCGGGCGCTTCGCACCCGCCCCAGGCGCTTGCTCCTCTGCCGCCTCCGCGGCTCTCAGTGAGGGGGTGCAGGCTCCCACCTCTCAGGGGGGCCCGCCCCCCGTCACTTTTTTCCTCCTCTTCCTCTCCTAACGACGAGTACTCCGAGGTCGTCGGGGGAGAGAGTCCCTGCTTCTCGCGCAGCCAGAACTCCTCGTCCCTTTGTTCCCGACGCTCCCGCCGCCGGATCCTTCACTCCTTCTTACGCGCCGCTCGCTCCTGCTCCTGCCGCTGCGCCGCGCGCACGCGCTTGGGCTCGGGGCGTGGGCGGGTCGGACCGCGCGACATTCACGGCCACCCTCTACTGGGAAGAATGAAATGTCAGAGTCGAGGTGGCACGTTGCGGAAGAATAAAGGAAAAGGGGGAGAGCCCACTCACCGGCGGGGCGTCGGGAAGCATAACGAACGACTAGATGTCGTCGTTGTTGTGCCTGACGGCCTTGAGGCTGATGGCGCACCTCGCCCTCGTGGCCGCGTATTCCAGGGGGAGGCGGTCGTGCACCAACCGCGAGCGCGCCAGCGACACGGGGTTGGCTGCCTCGCTCATCTCGTAGATGCGGAGCTTCCTCTCCATGAGGGGAATGATCCGCCTGTGGTGGAGGTTCGCGAGTACCGAAGCCGCACCCAGCCCAGCATCCGCCAGGCTCTTCAGCGCAAGCAGGGCTGACTCCAGTCGATCCTGGCGCGAAGAGGGTGATAGGCTGTGCCACCAAGAGTCGGCCTTCTCCTTCAGAACCTTGCCGGTGTAGGGGGGAGGCCGGGCTCATCGTTGCGGAGGTAGAACCACCCCCTCTCCCACTCTGCGTTGTTGGAGGTCATCGTGCAGGGAATGTAAAATTCCCCGCGCGACTCCCGCAGCGAAATCGTCATGCCGCCGGCGCGCACCGCGCGGCGCACCCGCGACTCAGGCATGGTGAGTGTGTGCAGCTCCGCGCAGAAGTGGTGGACCCAGAGATCCCAGTTCGTCGAGATCCCCAGGAACCCCTCGCAGACGCCGATGAAGGTAGCCACCTGCGAGATCGCGTTCGGGGTGAAGTTGTGCAACTCCACCCCGTAGTGGTGGCACGGCCCGCGCATGAAGCGGCTCGCCGGCGCGGTGAAGCCGCGTTCATTATGCCGGACGAAGCTGACTGTCACACCCTGAAATTTCTAATTTCAGGATGTGAATAGAAAGAATAATTAAATAACAATTTTCTCATAATTTTAAAAAATTTTCCAACATTTATTTTTCTTTACAGGAAATAAAGTATAGGAAAAAAATCCTTTGTTTGATTTTCCAAATTAAAACAAAGTTGTGAGTGTTGCATTCATGCCGATGCATCTTGGTGCTTCCTGAGTGCTTAAGGTTTCAAAAGTGCGTTTAGGAGCTATCCTAATCCTCCCGAGAATTTTCCGGATTTTTCTGGAATTTATTCTCATTTTCCCCGAGCTATTTCTATTTATTAGAAGGCTCTAAATTCTTTTTCATGAGCTCCAAATGCTTTATTTGGATTGTTCATGTCCTAATCTATCTCTAGGAATTTTCCTGAATTTTTTGTGATTTACTGAGTATTTTTAGTGCTTTTAATGATTTAGTGGAGTTTCTCTGGAATTCTTTTGTACTGAAAATGTTTTTCAGAAAAAAAGAAAAAAAAAGCCTATCCTATTCCTAACAGGCCGAGCCCGGAGGCCCGACCCGATCCGCCCGCGCCGACCGAACCCGTCGCCCAACCAACGCCCGCGCGGGGCCCATCTAAGGCCCGCCGGAGCCCATCGGCCGGCGGACACGCCGCCGCCGGCCACCCCCCGGGCGTGCGCACCGGGGGCACCCCGCGCCGCGCCCCTATAAAATGCGCCGCCCCGTGCCCTAGCGCCCACCCGCGCCATCGCCGCCCCGCGACCGCCTTCCCGGCCACGGAGCGCCGCCCGGCGCCGCCGGAGCTCACACCGGCCGCCGCTTCAGTTTGCCGCGACACGAAGCCGTGGGACGAAGCTACCACCTCCAGGAGATGCGTGGCGACGCTACGAATCCAGAGAGCATCTTCCCGATGCTAGGGGGCTACTGGTATGCCGTCGTCGCTTGAACTCGAGCCGGCGAGCTCACCGCCGCCGCTGGACGAAATCCGGTCGAACCTGGACCTCCCCGTCCGCGGTGAGCACCTCCCTGTTGTGACCTTCTTCTCCTCTCCGCGTTCTCCCGCTCGGCCGAGCTCCTGGTCGCGCCAAACGCCGGCGATTTGGCCGGACAGGGCCGCTGTATGCCTCTGTCCATCGGGCAGAGGTAGAAGAAGAAGACATGGCTATTTTACGTTTAAATCCCTAGGGTTTCCTGTAATCTATAGATGAGCTTATGAGTCTTGGCCAAACTTCAAGGAACCCCCTGAACCTTTTAGATCTTTCAGTTTCAGTCCATCTCGAGAATCTTGCATGAAGGCTCTCGAGTTTTTATACATAATTATGTATATGCCTCTGGGTTTTCGCAGTAAAGGCCCTGGAAGTTTCCAATCTTCACATCTAGGTCCTCAGATCTTTAAAGAGCCATATCTTTCTCGTTTTAGCTCCGTTTTAATCCGTTCAAGTTGCGTTAGGTTCATAATAATGTAAAGTACGCGTTAGTGGTATATTTTCATCATGTTTTGTTTTCTGAAAATAAAATTTATATTAATTTTGATTAATACTTAGTTATACACGCCTTTTATAAATAAAAGCCATATAGATCTATACCCGATTTTTATAATCAAATTTAATTTGATTAATGATTGCTTTACATGCTTTTGTAAATAAAATCTAATTAGATCTTTTACTCGGTTTTCCATAAGTCAAATATTAATTTGCTTAATGATTAATTAACTTTTACAATTAAAAGAAGATTAAGTTTTTACATCGGCTTTATAACAAATGTTAATATGATTAATGCCAATACCATAATGTTTTTACTAATAATGTGATCTACTCGAATTACAAAGTTCGTTTAGATTTTTCATATAGTTTAGTTTTTCTAAATTAAAAGTTCAATTGGTTAATTCATATATGAAGTTTTATAAGTAAAACTTGACTAGTTCTTTACACCGGCTTTGCAAATAAAATCTAATTTGCATTAAATCCAACTTAGGGTATTTTCTTTATGAAATATCCTTTGCACATTTTTGCTAACTAAAATAAACCTAAGCTTATAGTCTTGTTCTCTCATATATGCAAGTCGTTCGATAGTCGTTCTTTATCAAGCTCTGTCTCAGTGTGTCTCTGTTGTAGAGCTAGCCCTCTTTTAAGCTCAAGATCTTTCCAATCCTAGTACATGCCATCCTATCATAATTGTCTTTTATGTAAGACAACTACACTCTTTCAATTCTTTGATCCAATCTTGTGCAGCTATCTTTCTTAGAATCAATGTCTCTATCATATAGCTGTTCTTTCTTCATCCTAGTTCTCCTTGTAGGCTAGTCTTCCTAGATCTTAGCCTAAGGTGTCTTATGCGCTTGTTAGTTCATTGCTACCGTTCTCATTCGTTTCACCTTAACTTGTACGTTAGCATGTGTATCACCTGTTACTTGTTTTAGTACTAGAGATGCATGTTAATCTTGACTAATTCTTATTCCAATGCTTTTATAAATAAAAAAGTGATTAGGTTCTAATCCGGTTTTCTTTAATCATGATGTAATTGGTTAATCCCTATTCATAACTAGTTTTTCTAAATAAAAGATGTTAGAGTTAAACATCGGTTTTCATAATAAAGTTAATATGTCTAATGACATCATAAATGCCTTTTCAATATTAAATATGTTTAGTTGAACACGTGACATAAAGTTACTCGTCTAGATATCTTATACTTGCTTTATCTTTCTAAAGTAATTGTTAATTTGACATAACTTCCACTCGAATGTTATAAATAAAAAATGATTAGGTCTATCGTGATTTCTTTAATTAAATGTAACTGGTTTAATGGTAACATAGAGTATTTCTCTGAAATATTCTTTCACATGATTTCTTAATTAAAATATGCCAAGCGTAGTCTCTTGATGTTTGATAATGATCCTACGATAGTTTCGAGCTTAGTTCTGTTTTCAGCGTTTCTTGCGCTTGCGTAACCTATAGGATCAACCTCTATCTCAATGTGATCTTTCCGGTCCTTGCTCAATCTTCCGCAACCAACTCTTTAAAGCTAACCAAGCCTTTCCCTTCCAAGCACTTTGTGTTCTATAGTGATCCTTAGAATCAATTCTATTCTTTAAGTGCGTTCTTTTAAAGCTTTTCTTTCGATTGGTGCATTGTTCTTAGTTGTACTTGTTGCTTTGTATGCTTGTGTCCGATGATTGATGCGAGTAGAACGAACGTGGTTCGAGAGCATTGAAGAGCATGAAGGTGAAGATATTCTGAGCAACTACACTTTGGTTAAAGGCAAGTGTGTCCTTGAACTTTTGTCCCAATAATTTTATTAATCACTGTTGCATTGCTTTGCATTAATTTTGATGGGTGCCTATTAAGGATGACTAGCCTCATTTGACCAATTCTTGAACCTGGTTCTTAATTAATATTGATGGTAGATATTGCTTAATTTGCTCAACTGGGTTGGTAATAATCAACATGGTTATCATTTTATGCTCTATGTTCCAATGTGATATGTGATGTTTGATATACAAGACCATATGTTTAATCGGAACATGGAGAACCATCGAGGAAAACAGTACAACCACAAGAACTAAACGGGCACTGGTCTTGGCTGAATAATTAGGAACTTTAGCTTGGGGTGATCTTACCTGATAAGGACAAGGGATCGGCGGTACTGCGGGGTATGGACTCGCTCTAGCAGGGGGTTGGGTGAGTTATTCTTTTTTATGGTGGGGTATCGACCTGCTAGGGGACTTTATACCTTGCTAACTGATCCGGACCTTGTGGGTCACTACTTGTTGGAGAACCTTTGTAAAGGCCTCGTAGCGTCCCTATGCAACAACACCTCGGTAGTGTGGTATGGTGCTTGGCCGGCATCGCATGGTTGGGTTCAAAGTTCTTCGGAGCTCTTACGCTGCTTGTGGTGAAAGTGTACAACCTCTGCAGAGTGTAAAACTAATCGATTAGCCGTGCTCACGGTCAAGAGCGGCCTGGACCCTCACATGATTAATCAAACTTGAAGATGGACTTAAATTGTGGTTTCTGGTTATGTTAGCCATATGCTTATGGCGTTTCTCTTACCTTTATGCTTAATGTGGGTTGGTATATACTTATACTTTATTAGTAAACCGGTGCTAATAAAACTTCATCAACTAAAATGCTAAATGCTTATAGCCCAGTCCACTATTAAAGCCTTTGCATTCATACTTTCCCCACACTTGCTGAGTACGACAAGTGCTCACCCTTGCTATAAACAATGTTGCTCAGAAAGAGGAAGTTGCTACATGAAGATGACGTGAAGATGTTGTGGAGTTCTAGGCGTACGCAACCCCCAGTCGACTGCCTGTGATGTTTGATGCCTTTGTTTCCAGGATTAAGCGTAAACTCTGATAATCTTTCTTTTTCTTACGTGATATTGTTTCTGTTATTCACTTATGTCAACTATACGCATGAAACTTGATCCTGGCATGCATATAGGTTTGCACTTGGTTTTCTTTGGAAAAACAGGTGTGACACTGACCACGTAGCCGTGTGGCGGGTTGGGCTCCCGATCCGTCGCCGGCGGGACTATCCACGCCTCGGGCTGCCCGTCCACATTCGACGCGAGCTGGCCGCCATTCACGAGCTCGCTCAAGGCAAACCTCGTCACCGTCGAGCGGCTCCACGGCAGCAGGTCCAACACGGTGATTGCCTGCGGGGGAGCCATTGCGGTTGGCGAAGGAGCGCGGGGATAGGGCGAATGCTGGGAGAAAATGAAAGGGCGTGCGGTGCTCTGGAGCGGAGGCAAGGAGCAGGGGGCGACGGGCGCTAACTGTTGAGGTAAAGGACTCCCCCTCCTTCCCCTTGGATTTATAGATCCATGGGAGCCACGCTCCCCGAACCGCGTGCGCCACGCGCATTAACTGCAGGCGACGGCACCCATCACTGACGAGCGGACCCCACCACGACCGAAATGGCCGGGCGGTAACCGAAGAGCCGCGGCGGGCCGTCACGTCCGCCTGCCCACGACACCCACTACGCGCGCGGCTGCGTCGCCTGAAAAGGCGCGCCCGCAGCGCACGTCCACGACCATGACTGTGGTCATTAAAATGGCCCGGTCCCTTACCAAGTAAGCGTGATCCTCGCGCGGCCCGAGCCCAGGGCTCAAAAAATCCGACCCTCGATGGGTGCGATTAACGACCAGTGGTCTCGAAGCCCGCTCAGCGAGAGCGGGCGCCACAGGTGCCCTCGATTCAAGAGGATTAATGATCAGCAGCTCGTGGACCAGCTCGACCGCAAGCACATGAGTCCTACAGATGTAGAAAGGACGGGGGCACCCAGCTGCCACCTCGCAACGGCCCTACTGATCAGGGGTTCGAAGCCTGACCCTCGAAGGGTTCGAACAGGCACCCCAGATCGACTGAGTCAGGGACAACGAGGTGCGTGCATTCGGGCCTATCCTCGAGCTCACCAGCTCGAAGGCGCCCCACATGTCGTATTCAAGAGCCAACGAGGGCAGCTAGTCGAGGGATCCCATCGAGGGAGAGCTTCCGCGCCCTCGGTCCCTAGCGAACGGGACCAAGCCCTACCTAGCAAACCCACGTAAGCGCATGGACGAGTCTCCGGACCATGAGCCAACCCTTATCGAACAGGGCATGGGCGTCCACTTGAATCACCCAGTAACAGCTCGATGAGGAATCCGCAATTCGCGACCCGCCCGATGAGGGTTGCGGAAACTTCACCCTCCGTCCTGCGGAGGGACGGCGAGGGAGCGTATAAAACAAGTCGAAGAGCTCGCCCCGATCGCCTCGAACGGGCCCAGGCTCGGGGGCTCGACGCACGGCTACACCTCCTGGGGTGCACCGAACGCAGACGACGCCCAACGCGTGCGCGCGGCACCGCCGAGGCCGGCTGAAATATCGCCGATGCCGGCTGAAACTAACACCCCGCACACCGGCGGATCCTGTGAAAAAACCTTGCAGGAGCACCCACGCTCCTGCAAGGCTTTGGGGACTAGACCCGCGGGTCCGCTAGCGCGGCCCCACGGAATAGCACCAGCAACATCTGCGGGATCCTAACGGATACACCCACAGATGCTCGGGGGCTACTGTCGGGGGCAGCCATACGGGTCCCCTAAACAACCAGGGAAAACCCGCTTACCTTCGTAAAAAATAAAACGCGAAGGAACCTAAAAACACATGCAAGACAAACCCACAGGCCCACGAGCCACCAAACAATCGGCCTAGCCACCCTCGGGCGGAACTCCGCTTCGCTCGAGTGGCACGGTGCTGCACCAGTACAACTCCGCCTCGCTCGAGGGCCGGTCGCCCCCTCGGGTGAGGTTCCGCCTCGCTCGAGGGCCGGTCACCCCCCGGGTGAGGTTCCGCCTCGCTCGAGGGTCGGTCGCCCCCTCGGGCGGAATTCCGCCTCGCTCGGGGGCTGGACGCCTCCTCGGGCGAGGTCCCGTCTCGATCGAGAGCTGAGCGCCCCCTCGAACGAGTTATCATCTCGCTCGAGGACATCACGGGCCCGCCACCTCCATACCTGCTGCCCCGGCAGGGGCATTTAATGCACTGACATTCGCAGATGCCCAAGTCAAAGATGAATCCACACCACTACGCGCATAGGAATCACGCCCCGGCACTGCTCCGCCAACTCCCCTGGCGAGGCCATCCCCGCCACTGTGCGATGCTGTGCGGCAGGGTCAGCAACAACCCCGTGGCACTGTGCCATCCAGTCCCGTACGGCCGACGCGCCGCACCCTCGAAGAAGGACGACGGAGCCCTCAAAGGGAAGACGAGCGACTACTCCACGCCCGCACAGGACTGCGTCGTGACGTCAGGCCAGTTGGGGCGGTCACCTCTGTCGCCATCGGCCCTGTGCGACCATCCCCGCCATCGCGACGCCATCCCGGACACTGCACCAACATCCTTGACGCCGTGGGAGCGTGCGGTGATAGGACGCCGCCACGACGGCTACTGTGACTCGTACAGCCTCACGTCAACGGCGCCCTCGAGTCCTCATGCGGACGGCCATCGAACAGGCGACCTCTATGCCGCCACCCTCGAAGCCGCTCCTGGACGCACACAGGACGCGCCATGCCGCCTCGCCGGATGCGAGATTCGCCAGGACGGCCGTCTACTCCACGACGTTGTACACCATGCCTCTACACGTAGACGAAATAGTGCGGCACGCTTTTAAACTGTCGCTTCCTTGGCCTATAAAAGGAGGGGTAGTCCCCTAGCCGCAGACGACGACGGACAGCACTCACTCACACGCTTTCCGCCTTCGCCACAATATTGGCACTTGCCTCAATCAGTACCTCTGGGACCTGGAGGCCCGACCTCCTCTCCCACTTCGCTTGTAGCCCCCTCTGCAAGCACCACGGTGCAACGCAATATAGTGCCCCGAGCACGCTCTTGCTAGACGTATGGCCCCCGGCCGGAACCAGGATAAAACCCAGTGTCACTACCGGCCATCGAGAGATAGATCCCAGCGCTTCTTACTAGTTAGTGTCGGGACTACTTTCCGCACCGACAACGGCAGCGAGCGCGACGCGGAGGTGGACGCAGACGGTGCTGGAGGCCGCCGGCGGAGCTGGACGACGCCGGCTTCTTCGCCGCCGCCCATGGGGGGCGCCTCCTCCCCGCACGCCGGCGGGATCTTGAGTAGGAGGGCGGGCGGGAGAGATAGTGGCGCAGGCGACATCCCCCCTCGAGCGCGGCCGGATCCGGGCCGCACGTCCGGGAGCGGCGACGATGACCGCCGCCGGCGGTGCACGGGCTCGGCGTGTCGCGACGTTTGAGCATGTCGGGGCGCCCGGTCCGCCGCGTCGGCATCTCGAGCAGAGGTGGAGGCGCGCCGCCGCCGCCGGGATCTCGAGCAGACGACGCGGAGCCCGGGCCGGACGGCGCAAGCACGGCGCGGGCCCTTGGCTGGACGACGACGGTGAGGCGAGCACGGCGCAGAGGAGGCGCTGGGACGGAGGTGCGGCAGGTGGGTGAATGGATAAGTCATAAGTGATAAGGGTAAGGAAAGAGAAATTTAAAAGATTAAGAAGGAGAGAAGAAAGAAAAATAATAGAAAGAAAAATAAAAGAGGAAAAAATAAGAAAAGAGGGAAAAAAGAAAAAAAGAAAAAAGAGAGTGGTATTATGGACAGTTCAACTTTTACACAGTTAGGAGAAGCTGTTTTGTCAAACGTTTCTCAAAAACGAATTTAGGTCCCCCGCAAAATCCACTTCACCAGTGCAGCCACAGAGCCGCCACAGCCGGAGTCGAATCCCTACCAAACGGACCGGAGTGGAGTGAGTGACACAATAGTGTGCTGCTGGGACCGGTGATTTGTCGACTCGCACCATACATGGCCCTAGAGCCACACGCACACTCTCGCGTCTCGCCGTCGCCGTCGCGACTCGCGCGCTCATCCCACCTCCTAATTTTGGCGGGCCTCCTCGCTGCTCGCTTCACCAATTTCTCTCTCCATGACTCTGTCTCCACCACCAGCTCTTCCCGCCAGCCCGATCCGCTCCCCTCACCACCTCGCGCCACGCAACTCTGACAAGTGACAACCGCCGGCGGCGTGGCAATGCAACCCGGCGGCCAGCCCTCCGGCGGCGACGCGGGCGCCGAGGCGGAGGCGTTCGTCCCGCGCGGCGGGCCCCAGGGCCTGCGCCGGCGCACCGGGCCCGTTTCGCTCGACCCGAGCCCCCGCAGCGGACGCGCGGGGGACAGGACGCGGTCCACCTTCCGCGAGGACGTCGGCCACGCCGCCGCGGAGACGTACCTCGTCACGGGCCTCGCCTTCACCCTGCTCGGATATCTCGGGTGATCTGCGTCTTCCAATTGCCGGCGATTAGCGATCCCCTCTTTCTCTGAATGGCACCAGCCTCTGCCAACATTTTGGATGCTGCGATCACGTGTAGCTATAACTTTAGAGGCTTTGATAGCCTTCTATGCTTGGCTAGTTAGCTTCAGTTTAAAATGTTCCGTTTATCGACAAGTGGTTACCGTTTGGAGAGTTGCATCTCCAGTCCAGCAGATCATTATGTTTTTCTACAGATGCAAGTGGGTACACATTAGTTAGTTCTGCTTGCTGGGTCATTTCCTTCATTTTGTTTTCACCTTTTCTGTTTTGAAATCTGAATTGGATGGTTTTGGGCCAACTGAGAGTAAAAGCCTGAAACTTGACTAAATTACCGTTGATGTGTACTATGTGTGGTTTGGTCAGGGTAATAATTTATAAGAACCCGCGTCTCTATTTCATAAGGTGATAAGAGCCTGTAATATTGGGACAAGGTACTAAACATTGTTTTGCATTTTTTTTCAATTGTTCCTGAGGGATGCCGTGGCATCTTTTCCATGCATATATCGAAATGTTAATTTATGTTGCTAACTCTAAACTTGTTGTCCTTTTGGTACAACACACAAATGCACAGCTTCATGATTGATTTTTTACATGCTTTCTGTTTTTTCCAGGATAGGTTATCGGTGGATATCACAGCTTATTGCACTCCTTCTATATGCAGTTTTACTCACGCCTGGTTTCATAAAAGGTGCATGATAAGTTATTTAGCTTTTGGCTGGCTATCATTGAATATTATGGTTACATACAAAAATGCTTGCATTTCCAACCTTCTCTTGATGCTATTGATTTACATATTTTCTAACAATTAATGTATTACCCCCTTTTCTGTTTTCAGTTGGGTACTACTATTTCTTTTCAAGTCAGGTTTGTAGAAGTGTAGTTTATGGAGAGAAACCTAGAAATAGGTAAGTTGTGTGTTATATAAATGAAACAAATTTATTGAAGTGCGCCAGATTTACCGAGGTCTATGTTATGCAGGTTGGATTTGTACATACCCAGAGGTCACAGCAAATCCAGTCCAGTTGTGGCGTTTGTAACTGGTGGAGCTTGGATCATTGGGTAAGTGACAGCCTCCTCACAATGCATTACAGAGTTCCTTCATGACAACTTTCCTTGTTACTGATATGGCTTATATTTATTTAGTTACAAGGCGTGGGGTGCTCTTCTTGGAAGGCGGTTAGCAGAGCGAGGAATTATAGTAGCTTGTATTGATTACAGGTGCTGATGCCTTAAAAGGCTTTTGTGATGTATTCACTATGTATATTTAATTCACCATATTATGTTTTCAACCTGTATTTTTTTGTTGGTGAGTATTGACTGGTCGATCTCTCTTGGTTTTCTTGGCAAAATATGAATACACCTGGCAGAAATTTTCCTCAAGGAACAATAAGTGACATGATCAGTGATGCTTCTGAGGCGATATCATTTATTTGTAACAATGCTGTTAGCTATGGAGGGGATCCTGATAAGTAAGTGATACCTTGCCATTTGTTTGCTAGTATTGAAGTTATCTCTTGGAGTTTTTTGGTGCTCTGCTTTAGATCTTTTATTAACTTTTAATAAAATCAATCTATGATGAATCTACAGAATCTACTTGATGGGTCAGTCAGCAGGAGCGCATATTTCAGCCTGTGCTCTCTTAGAACAAGCAGTTAAAGAGACTAAGGGAGATCACACCTCTTGGAATCTGGCTCAAATAAAAGCATATTTTGGTTTATCTGGAGGGTGAGAACTTGAAGGCCTCGGCAGATGTTTTATTATAATTGTAAATCCCCATTCTTAACTAAATAATATATATTACCAATCACTTCTTAAGAGTGCTAGCACATAAAGTTATTTATCTAATATTAACACTAAAACTGTTTGCAACATGCTTGATTTTTATGAACATGTCTCTACCCTTTCACTTCAAGAAAAGGTCAACAATCTACTTATTGACTTTTGGCCATCTGAATTTTCCTTTTAGCACAAAAGAATGTACAGTAAACTATAAGATGTACAATAAACCACTCTGTTTTAGGTGGTCCGAAACTGCGATACTAATGTAGTGTTACCTATCCTACATGACATATATACTGATTTACGCTTTGTAGATACAACATCCAAAATTTGGTTGATCACTTTCATGAGCGTGGTCTTTATCGTTCGGTATTTCTCAGGTAAAAAAAATGTGTATGCATTTGTTGTAGTTGTGTTCTTTCTTTAGTGGCGTTTGAATACAAGTATATTTCAGTATAATGGAGGGAGAGGAATCGTTGCCACGTTTCTCTCCAGAAATTACTGCCAAGAAATCAAGTGCTGAAGCAATAGCTCTACTACCTCATATTGTACTGATGCATGGCACAGCAGATTACTCCATACCATCATCTGCCAGGTTTGATTATTCTTACTTCTGGCGTAGCTCATTTGAACGTTTTATTCTGGGGTACCTTAAAAGATTACATATTTTTATTCCTGTATTCAGGCTTTCATGTTGTTTTCCTCAAATTCAAATTGAATAATGAATACTTAAATAAAGCTGAAGGTGCATTTCAGCAATTTATCCTGGGTTGGAATTCTGCTTGTAGACGGGAACCATTATTCCAACTCAGACTGGCTTTCAATAACATCTAGAATACTTCATAACCAGGCTTAATTAGCAAGAACATCAAGTTCCGGAAATGCTTGGACTTTTCAACTGTATCGTTGTATACTTGTATGCAAATTGCAAACACACAGACACTCTCTCTCATGCCTCGAAGCCA
Organism: Cenchrus americanus; assembly: GCA_947561735.1. Classification (NCBI taxonomy): domain Eukaryota; kingdom Viridiplantae; phylum Streptophyta; class Magnoliopsida; order Poales; family Poaceae; genus Cenchrus; species Cenchrus americanus. The sequence continues at coordinate 249,268,953 of OX387239.1, read as the reverse complement.
TTTTTCTGAAAAATAGTTTGTCACCATTTTTCGCTTCTGAAACCAAGCTTATATCTGTTAAATCATTAGTTGGGGACACTAATTTGTCTTTCTATTCTATACAGTCCTTTTTTGCTCCATTCTTAAGCTGTGAATAACACTGTTTTGTTTTGCTTGCAGTGAAACTTTTGCAGATGTCCTTAAGCAAACTGGCGGAAAAGTAAAGTTACATTTGTATGAAGGAAAAACACATACTGATGTATTTTTACAGGTAGGTTTTCTTGAATGTCAGAATATGAGTGCTGGAGTAATTATATCACCTTGGCTCATGCGCTTTAGTATTAATTGAACAACTAGCATACTGCTATGTGGATGACTCGTTGTATAACTCAAACGAGAATTGCAGAATAATGGTCATTTTACATACATTACTGCATGAACTTCATCTTGTTTTATTCCAAAAGAAAGAAAAAAGAACCTGAACACGTGCCTGAGCTCATAAGATTTGTAGTTATGGATGTCGTCACCTTACTGAAATCTTAAGCAAAAAAAAAATGGTTGACTAAAAACTGTCTGCGCCGTTTAAGAGAGTGTGCTTTGATTCTTCCAGAACCACAGAGTAGGACCTATTTGAATTTGATTGCTGCCATTTTACATGCGTTCTGCACAAAACTCACTAGAAAAATTCTTTGATCCAAAACTTCACATAGTTACCATTTTTAACTTGCCAAAACCCATTCATCCCAAATAAATAAGAAAATGACAAATTGCTCATGGTTTTGACTTGATGCTCCATTGCAGGATCCGTTTAGAGGCGGCAAAGACCAACTGGTTGAAGATGTTATTTCTGTCATCCATGCTGACGATGCAGATGCACGCGAAAAGGATGCTTTGGCACCTACCCCTGAGCGCCTGGTTTATGAGTGGCAAATAAAGCTGGCACGCCAAATTAGTCCCTTCTGAACAGGTTTTGCTTCTTCTGATATCAATATTCTGCAGTCAGATTGATCTTTTGGTTCAGCTTTGGTTTCTTCTAATTCTGTTTTGGTATTTGTTCTCAGATGAACTGTTGTCTTTTTTGTGCTGCTGAGATTGTGGTAGGTTTGCAAGCAGAAAGGGTTTTCTCCAAGACGTTTGTCTTTTTTTTGCTGCTGAGATTGTTGATAGTATTTATGTTGAATGCACAAGAAAGCTAGCCATCTGTTCATTTGTGCCAAGATGGCGAACTAGGAAGTATTCTTTTTGGACAAATTCGTACAAAGTATATAGAATGACTAATACGATCTGTAAATAGAATAGGATATTGTACCATAAGAATACATCTTCAATTCATGACCGCAAAGTAAACATTAGGATGCAGAGTTGCACTGCGACATATACAGACATGAAACCTGTCATATATTTTTTAAAAATGAAATGAAATAGAACCTTGAGCTGGCATAAACATTTTTTTAGAGTAGGAAATATATATCGTGCCAGAGCAATATATATGTTGCCGTTGAGCTTAGACATTTTGTACATAGCCTGTCAATGTCCGCTGTTTGGTCGAACAGAGCACACGGTGTCGGCAAACCGCCGCCGCTGCCCGCGTGACGGGGTGGTCGGTGCCGCCCCCCGCGCCGTGTCGCAGCTTCTTGTAGGAAGGAGGGGGCAGGCAGTGCGTGTCGTGTGTGATGGTCTCGCACCTGTCACCGCCCTCCCTGAACTCTCACCGTGCATGCAAGCATCCATGTCGAGTTTTTGTTAGGTGACCAGCAGCATCGGATGCTGGACTGGTGGTGACAGCGGCCGTGCCGATCCGATCCGATCCGCCGTGGCGGCGGGCGGTATCGGCCTGCGACGAAATCTTGTCCGAAGGATTTCGCTCGCCGTACGAGGGTATGGCTGTCTGTGGCTCTGCATCGCATCACGTATGCGCAAAACTCATTAGGTCACCTAATTGCGAGCACGCGTCCGTGTCAGAGAGTCAAAACTTGCCCCTGATGGCACATGTAATCCTCGTCACCAGAAGATTAGTCCATTGCAGCTCAGATGTTAGTGCGCAGTTAGTTGTTCAGCTGCCATTGAGTCAAAACAAAGCGATTTTTGCGGTGCTGAGGTGATAAAATGGTCAGCGCTGTGGCTCCCCTGTTTGTGCACTTGATGAAAGCAAAGAAAGAAAAACTGCCACAAGGAAGATTATGCACCGTTGTTTAGCAGCTAGAAATAACTTGTGGAGTACTGTAGGCTACCTTGCTTGTTTTTTTAGGCGGAATAGCCAATTTGACCCGTAAACTATCACGCCATGCTCAAATTGACCCAAAATTATCAAAATGTCCAATTGACCTTTAATCTTTCAATTTATAGCCCAATCTCGCCCAAATATCAAAATTGCCCCTCCCTCCAAACCTTACCGATGACACTAGCATAATCTAATCTTTATTGCATAACAGCAAGATCATTGTGGGTCACATAATCCTCCTACTGCTGCAACAAGTCAGTCAATCACATTGCCAAACCAACCAACACAGTCCAATCAAACCAAAGGAAAAGTTGTAGCAACTTCAGCAAGTCAGAGTAAGATGCCTAAAGTTCATCGATTATACAGGTTAGTAATGGCATGTCCATGCTGCAACACTTTGCAAAATTTGTACTTGTTAACAAGATGTCTGAGGCTTTGCTAAATTTTGCAGTCCGATCAAAAGAGAACGTTGCTATCTTTTGAAAAAAGTGCTCACACATCAAGGAAGTCAAGTGCTCAAGCATATGCAAAGGCATCTGTTGGAGGTAGTGCTTCTGTTGTTATCGAAACAAATCCTAGGCCTGCTTCCTCATTTGCAAAGGCAACAATCAATGTACAAGATGCCCGTGCATGTGCAAAAATCAAATCCACTTTGGTCATGGATCAGCATCAGGTAAAACTAGTTCTTCTAAAAAAACATCCAAGAAGATGATGTTGCAATCACAGAACACAAAGATGTAGTTTCAAGGCATGAATGCTTTTGTATCATTTATTATGTCAAAACCACGAGACATGTTACATTTGTTTGAGGACATCGGACATGACAAATGTGAACAATTTGTTTCTGCACTCATTCCCATTTGTTGCAAACCACATGTTACACAATGACCCATATTCCACAGGCAATTACAACACTGAAAAAATTAAGATTATAATGCAATCCTGGCGTCAGAGAGAGAAGCACGCGAGAAGATGAGGACGGGAGGGCGGCGAGATGACGACGGTCAGCGGGTCAAGGAGAGAAGGGAGGGGCAATTTGAAATTTGGGCGAGATTGAGCTGTAAATTGAAAGATTAAGGGCCAATTTGAACGTTTTGATGGTTTAGGGGCCAATTCGAGCCTAGTGTGATAGTTTAGGGGTCAATTTGACTATTCCATTTTTTTTACACCGAAGGTGAACAAGTCTATGCTTTTTTTTCTCGAATATGCAGGAGAGCTGCGTATCATTGTATTAAGCAGAAAATTAGTTTGTTACAACAGCGCGTGATCGACCGATGCACGCCAAATCACCCACTAGATATTACAGAAAGTTTGACCTATAGGGTGGACACAAGAACACAATGGAACTACTACTCGCTAAATGGACAACCGAGGTGTGGAGGATGCAGCTCAGATAACGAGCACTTGCTCCCGAACCTTGTTGGCTTTTGCCTTCCGCGAGGGGAAAGCATCCAGGATCTTTATCTTATCGGCGAGTCCACCTGACAAGCTGGAGCTGAAGGCAGCGTTGAGTCTAGTGTGATAGTTTAGCCGAAGGTGAACAAGCCTATGCTTGCTGAACCATCACCAGTTGTAGGACAAAGGATTGTTTGCGTAGACACCAACGCCAACACAGCGAGGAACCATGCAGAGCAGACGCGAAATTGAAGAAGGCACGGCCATATGCATCCATCAGCAGCAGCAGCAGAGGTAGCCGTGGCCCGTGCCTCTCCCAGTCGCCCTGCCGATCGAGTAGCAGCACAGCGCAGCGCAGCGCCTCGCCGTGGGCTCGTGACATGGAGACCTCAGGCATGGGAGCTGGACCGGGGGGAGCGGCCGGCAGCAGCAGTAGCTACTACGACGACGAGGGGGGCGGCTCGTACGGCGTGTCGCGTCCTCACCTGGACCCGGGCCTGCACTGCACCGGCTGTGCCTGCGCTGCGCGCTTCCGATCCCTTGCCGGCCGGCCGCCAGTCCGCCACGCCACGCATCGTCGCCGTCGCCCGTCGGTCCCCACCGGTCAAAGCGGCAGCTCAGGCAGGCTTTCGCTTTGTAATCTAGCCGCACCTTTGGGACCCGCCTCCCATGGCGCCGATCCCCAGGCGCAGTCACAGGCAGGCGGCCGGGCGGGCTCAGGCTCACTGCACTGGCTCAGAGAGCAAGGAAACAACAACGGCCTCCCCCCTCCTCTGCTTTTTTCTGCTTTCCTCTGTGCTCCCGTCGTCTTTCTGTCCTGCAGTCTGCCGCGGCGGTGCGGTGCAGTGCAGTCGCCACCAGCTTGGACTTTGGATCGATCTCACCGTCTCACTCACTCCCGATTCAAAAGAAAGGAAAGGAAAGGTGCAGTACACGATTGTAAGGGGAAAAGGAACAACTATTACATGTTACTCCCTAGTATTTTCTTTAGCAACTGGTTACTAGAAAGATATCTGAAATTGTGCCATGACATGTATGGCTAGGCTAGAGGCTACCACAAAGAAATGTGCGTTTGAGATCGTGTTGCTTGGTAAGCTGGGAATGTGATCGTGTAGTTTTCTTTGGTACGTAAACTTATCCTCTCCCTGGGAGAAGACGAAAGCAATTAGGATTTAGGAGCTTCAGGTCGGTACAGTTAGGTAAACACTGCTTGCTCATGTGTTGCCGTATTTTAAGGAATTGCGCTGACGGATTCAGCAGAATATCTCTGAATAATAAGTTCATGATGGTGCCTCTGAATATCTCTAAAGAGAAATTGGAATTGTTGTCCTCGGTTTTTTATGTCAAAAAGGATCTTCCCCTTTACCTACTTGGGTCTTCCCCTTGGGACTTCTAGGCCTAAACTAGAGCACCTCATGCCACTAATGCAAAGAATTGGAAAAAGACTTTCTAGCACCTCGGTGTTCCTAAGTCAAGCTGGCAAGTTGGAAATGGTGAACTTTGTGTTCTCATCCTCTGCAATCTACTATAGAGGCACTCTTAAACTGCAAAAAGGGGTGATTAAGTGACGAGGGCCCCGATTAGGGCCCCATTCAACGACAAGATTAACCCGCTCTAAGACAACAAGACCATAACCCTCAAGGTGGAGATTCCAGTCAGCTGGCGAGCAGCTTAAGGATGGTCGTACCCTTCCTGACTGCAACATCAAGAAGGAGAGCACACTTCACCTGGAGTTGCGTCTCAGGGAAGGCATGCGGATCTTCGTCAAGACCCTCACTGGCAAGACGCCCAGTCCTTGGCCGGACGGCTGCGTATCCGACAAGTCTTCGCCTCGCACGACAAGTCTCCGCCTCGCACGACAAGTTTGGCTCTGACTAGTGCGTGGGGCCCAGACGCACAACTCGGGCGTCACCACCGACGCGCACAGAGGGGCGAATCTCCACGTCATGCGGAAACAATAGCTGGCGGCCATGCAGGCAACCTGCCCTGGTAGGGGCCTTAACGTGGGTCATCTTCTACTCTGCCACACGCAAGACTCAACCCGAGGCACTCAAGCACCCTCTACGACACGCACGAGCTAGACTTAGGCTCGGGCATGGCGAGCTAGGCAAGCACTCGGGAAGACTAAGTCAAGCCCAAACTACTCGGGGAGAAGGCCAAGCGTCCCGGAGGGAACAGTCCAACCCAGCCACGCGGCGGCTTCCCCGACAAGGCATCGCGACTCGGCTTCAATGCACTCCGACGCATGACGGGACGTGCCAACTGCTAAATACCGTAACTCTTTTTTACTCCCCCTTGTGCCCCTCCCCTTGAGACTATAAAAGGGAGAGGAGGGCAATGGTCACAAGGGTTAGATTTTCATATGACCGAACTCCATCACCCGAGACTTGGGATCGAACTCCCTCTCCTCACTAGTTTGTAACCCCTACTACGAGCACACCTGCCTCAGGAACACGACAGCAACACACTGGACGTAGGGTATTACTCCTCGGAGGCCCGAACCAGTATAAATCTCGTTGTCTCCTGCGCTAACCATCCGGGCCCGACACACGATCGATAGAAATTTACTGCCGACGGTAAAGAACCCCGACAGTTTGCGTTCCAGGTAGGGGCGCATCGTGTGTCTCGACGAACTCAGCGGATCGGATGGACGGTCGCGGGGGTCACGCTGACTCCCGGGACCACCCTACGCTTTGGCTCCATCGACCTTGTCTACACCGGACCGGTGGAGTCCGTCGCCGGCCGTACCTTTGGACGCCTCGCCCAAATGCCCTCACGGGGACTGCGGCACGCGAGGCATTCGTCCGAAGCTACTCGGGTGACGTCATCGTCGGCATGTTGGGGCCAAACCCAACGCAGGAGCGTTTTAGGCTCGCCGCCTACTACCTCACCGACCTCGTCTTCCAGGCCAGCGGAGACGCGTCGTTGGGCTGGGGGGAGTTCATGGAGCGGTACACCGCGATGTATCCCCATGGACAGCCCGGCCTCTCGGACGACCCGGTGACGGCCTACATTAACGGCCTCCGTGCGGCCGGCGCAGCCCCTGGGTCTACGGTGACTCGGAGGGCACGGACCGCGCAGCATCACGACCCCACGCGGGATTGCAACGTCTGTGTCACCACTGCATCGAGTAGCTCCGAATCAGAGCCAGCTCCGCGCCATCGCGACGCTGACGATCAGCGGCGCGCGCGGCTTGACGAACTCGCGGAGGCAAGGCGCCAGCTCGACGATGAGTTGTCCCGTCTACATCGGGAGCACTGCGTGGAAGCCGAGCCACGCGAGTGATAACTGACACAGGGCGTGCCGGTGCAAGGCCAAGCTCGTGATGGGAATGGTGAGCGACGCCCGATGCAGGACGTTCCTGTATAGGGCGAGCCCCTTGAGGAGAACGACAACCAGTGCGAATGCCGGCCGGCTGCAGATCAGCCGCATGGTCGTGCACATACGCCGCCCGCGCGCGCGCCGGAACCCGACAATCGAAGTGTCAACGGAGGCGCAAATGTCGGCGCCGATGCACTGCCGCTCTTTCGACGGGCATCCCAGAACTTAGCCGCTGCGGCCATGCTGCTACGCGGTTGCCTGGAGCCCGCAACCTCCGAGGAACGATGTGTGCGGGAGCAGTTGAAGGCGTTACTCGAAGCTGCGGCGGCACAACAAGCGGAAAGCTCCGCCTCGTGCCAGCGCTCGGAGCGCGGGCGGGCTAGAGCGTCATCCGCGGCCCGAATCCACCTACTCCTTTGCACCAGGGACAATGGGATGGAGTCGGAGCCGCGGCGTCGGCGGTCAAGAGTCAGCTCGGGCCCGACCGCGACGCCCGACACACCATCGAAGATCGCCGGCGGGCCGAGAACGTCGACAACAATGACGACAACCGCTCGCGCCACAACGACGATCGCAGGAGCAGGCGGCACCACGACAACGATGACGACCGCGAGCGCAGCTGGTCACTAAACCAGCGGGGACCACAGGCATTTGGCCGGAGCATCCGTGACATGAAATTCCCCTCGCGCTTCCGGGCTCCGACCAACATACCGAGATACGACGGGGACACCAACCCCAGTGTGTGGCTCGAGGACTACCGGCTCGCGTGCCATGCCGATGGGGCGACCGATGACCTCTTCGTGATCAAGAACTTGCCGCTCTACCTCGGCGACTCCACACACACGTAGCTCGAGCATTTGCCGCACGACAAGATTAAAGACTGGGCCGACTTGCGTCGGGTTTTCGTCGGCAACTTCCAGGGAACGTACATGGGCCCCGACAAGCAGTGGGAGCTGCGCAATTGCAAGCAGCATCCCGGGGAGAGTCTTCGCGGGTACATACGACGCTTCTCCAAGCATTGCACCGAGCTCCCCGACGCGACTGACAATGACGCCATCTCGGTGTTTCGGAACGGGATGACGTGCACTTCTCTCATCCATCAGCTCGGACGACGCATGCCATGTACGACTCTTGAGCTCCTCGACATCGCGAGCAACCATGCGGATGGAGAGGAGGCAGTGGCCGCGACACTCAACACCCCTCAGGGCAAGGGGAAACAAGTCGTGGAGCACACGTAGGGAGTGCCGGCTCATGAAGAACTACGTCAAGAGCACCCTCAAGCCGAAGACGGTGGACTAGTCCGACAAGCAAGGCCCCTGCCACGACAACAATGATGGTGTGGGGGCTATGTTTCCCAGTGAAGACGGGGCGGTGCACATGATCTTTGGAGGATCACCAGCGAGACCCTCGAGGCGGCGCGAGAAGCTCATCCGGTGAGAAGTCATGAACGCAGACGTCGCAACACCGTCCTATCTAAAGTGGTCGGAGGTTCCGATAACCTTCGACCACAAGGACCATCCCGACACCGTACCTCAGCCTGGATCCTACCCACTAGTGGTAGCCCTCCTGTTCAAATCCAGAAGGATCCACAAGGTCCTGATGGATGGGAGGAGCGAGATCAACGTGCTCTACGCGTCTACGCTTGACGAGATGGGCATCCCGCGGTCCGCGCTGAGGCCATCGACGGTGCCATTCCATGGGGTCGTACCTGGAATCGAGGCGCTCCCCATCAGGTAGATCGATCTGCCCGTAATATTCGGGGATGTGCGAAACTTCTGCACAGAAACCCTCACCTTCAAAGTGGTGGGGTTCTCGGGGACGTACCATGTGATCCTCGGGAGGCTGGCATATGCGGAGTTTATGGTCGTGCCCAATTATACGTACTTGAAATTGAAAATCCCTGGACCAAGGGGTTTCGTCACAGTAGGGCCTACGTACCAGTGCACATAAGAGTGCAACGCTGATTGCTTTCAGTTCGCTGAAGCAACCGTCCGGTCCGAGAGGCTCCACGCAGAGCCTCGCTCCGAGGACCAGGATGTCCCTGAGTCGTCCAAGCGTGCGGCCTGCTCTTTCGAGCCCGTCAAGGACGTCAAGGATGCGGTCATCTCCGATGGCCACAAACTCCGTATCGGGATGGCACTCGATCCTAAATAGGAAAGCACGCTTGTTGACTTCCTCAAGGCGAACCTCGACGTGTTCGCGTGGAAACCCTCCGGCATGAAGGGGATCCCGAGAGAGGTTGCCAAGCACAAATTGAACATCAAGCTGGGATCGAAGCCGGTGAAACAGCGCATGCGCTGCTTCAATGATGACAAGTGCAAGGCGATTGGCGAGGAGATCCTGAAGCTCCTTAGTGCAGGGTTCATCCATGAAGTCTACCACCCCGAGTTGTTAGCAAACCCTGTACTTGTAAAGAATAAGAATAAGAAATGGAGGATGTGTGTTGACTATACGAGCCTTAACAAGGCGTGTCCCAATGATTTGTTTCTTTTGCCTCGCATAGATCAGGTAGTCGATTCAACGGCAGGGTGCGAGACCCTCTGTTTTCTCGATGCATACTCCGGGTACCACCAGATTGCGATGTGCATAGCGGACCAACTCGCAACATCCTTCATAACTCCATTCGGCGCGTACTGTTATCAAACGGTGCCCTTCAGGCTCAAAAATGCGGGCGCAACCTTCAACGATGCATGCGACGCGTCTTCAGGGAGTTGATAGCCTGCATCATAGAAGTGTACGTTGATGACATTGTTGTCAAGTCGAAGAAAACAGGGGATCTGGTCCCCGACCTCACTGAGGTCTTCGCGAAGCTACGACAGCACGGGGTGAAGCTGAACCCCGAGAAGTGCATTTTCGGGGGTTTCGAGGGGCATGCTCCTTGGCTTTGTCGTGTCGGAACGCGACATCGAGGCTAACCCCGAGAAGATCTCGGCCATCATGGACATGGGGCCAATCAAGAACCTACAGGGCGTGCAACGCGTCACGGGCTGTCTCGCAGCTCTGAGTCATTTCATAGCGCGACTCGGAGAGCGCAGCCTGCCACTGTACAAGCTGATGAAGAAGTTGGACCACTTCACATGGACCCCTGAGGCGCAAGAGGCGCTCGAATCACTCAAGAACCTTCTCAAGAGTCCTCCGATATTGACTGCTCCGACCACGGAAGAGCCGATGCTCCTGTACATCTCCGCGACGACCCAGGTCGTCAGCGCGACTTTGGTGGTGGAGCGGGAAGAACCCGAGAGGTCCCATAAGGTACAGCGGCTAGTGTACTTTGTCAGTGAGGTACGCTCCTACTCCAAGACGCGCTACTCGCAGATGCAAAAGCTCGTGTACGCGATCTTGATGACCAAGCGCAAGCTCCAGCACTACTTCGATGCACACCCCATCACCGTGGTGTCCAAGTATCCACTTGGGGAGGTCATCCAGAACCCCGAGGCCGAAGGAAGAATCGCCAAATGGGCGCTCGAGTTGATGGGACAAAATATCATGTATGCTCCACGCAGCGCGATCAAGTCCCAAGTACTCGCAGATTTCGTGGTCGAGTGGATGGAGATGCAAACTCCCCCAGCGAAAATCGAGCATGGAACCTGGATCATGTACTTCGATGGCTTGGTCATGAAGGAGGGAGCCGGTGTAGGCCTAGTCTTGAAGAGTATATTGGCCCCCTAAATGGGTTTTGGTGATTTAATGACACACACTTAAGTAGCTAATGATTTATCTAGTCCATGAGCAGGGATTAAAATTATGTGCGGCATCAAGTGCAGTTCATTGACACTACAAAAAGGAAGTGATGCTACAAAGGGTTCCTAAGAGGCTTTATTTATTTTACACTTTTGAATTTGAGTCCTAGGAATGCCGTACTATCAAGAGGGACAGGAATTGTGTCTTCCAAGAGTCGAACAGGTGCTCTAGTTGCTAAAACAAAACCTATGAGAGACACCTTTGCACCAACACTTTCACGGGGATCTTTTCTTGGGTGCTGCCCTTGGGAGGCCGGAGTATCCGGATTTACCCCAGAATCTCCGGACTTCCCGGAGTTTCCGGGTTTACCCCGGATACTCCGGATCTTAAAGCCTCAACGGCTATATTCTGGGTGAGGGGGGTATAAAAGCCCCCTCCACCCCTTTCTTTACTCTCTCTCTCTCTCCTGCCAATTTCGACATGAACAACTTCGGACCTCATTTACTCCCTCCTTCACTCCCCTTGGCTCAAGTTTGGTGAGATTTGTTGTGGGGATTTAAGAGGGTTTGAGATCAAGAGCTTGGAGAGTGCTAGTGAGCTGATTTCCCATCTCTAGAGCACCTCGTTCTTCGCTTGGTTGGCAAAATTCGTGTTTGTTACTCTTGGAGCTTTGAGCTCCTAGCCGGCTAGGTGTTGCCTTGGAGCATCCAAAGATTGTGGCTGCCCAAGGAAGTTTGTATCACCCCGACTTTGAGTAAGTAACTCTAGCTTGATCTTTGTGGTCGCTAGAGGGAGGAAAGTGACCTAGGTGTAAAGGTCCACCCTTTGTGGGTACCTAGACGGAGACGTAGACCTGAAGGTGTGAGGTTGAACTTCGGTAACAAATCCTTGTGTCTCGTGTGCTTGTTCTTCTTGTTGTATGCTTGTTTCTCTCTTGAGCACATATCTAGGGTTTGGTGCCGATCTACCTCGTGGTGAGGTTTCTACAATATTGGAGTGGATAAACAGGCTTGTCTCATCTCAGTGCATAACCTATTATCACAGATTTACATTTGAGCAAGTTTAATTTCTGTCGAATTTGTTTCCCCCCTGACAGGCCGGAATATCCAGACATTTTCGCGGATTCTCCGGATTTCCCGGAGTATCCGGAAAAATATCCGGAAACTCCGGACCTGAATTTAACAGCTGCGAAAAAGTTGTGATTTTTCAGGTTCGACTATTCACCCCCTCTAGTCAACATCTTGATCCTTTCAAGTCTTCATCTCGCCTCTGGGCGTGCACGTGGAGTACATGGTCCGACTAAATTTCCCGGCATCAAACAACGCCGTCAAGTATGAAGCTCTGATAAACGGTCTCCGGATCGTTGTCGAGCTCGGGATCAAGCGTCTCGAGATCAGAGGCGACTTAGAATTGGTCGTGGGACAAGTCATGAAGGACAAGAATTGCGTTGACCCAAAGATGGCGGCATATTGCCAAGCCGTACGAGATTTGGAGGGCAAGTTCCACGGCCTCGAGCTGCACCACGTGCTGCGTGACTACAACAAGGCGGCTGACGTGCTTGCGAAAGCGGCATGCAGTCGGAGCCCAGTCCCCCATGGGGTCTTCGCGAGCGATCAACATCAATCGTCCGTACGAGAAGAAGGCGACAAGCCACCCGAGGAACTGAAGCGTCCCCTCCTCAGAGGTGACTAAATGTGACACAAATACCAGTCCCAGGAGGCTGGTAACACATTTATTACAACAGGTGGAATCAGTCTTTTACATCACGACTACACAGAGGGCACGGTAGTGCCAACGCTACAAGGAACAACACCAATGCTAACGACCACACTACAATAGCAAAGGCTTCCATAGCCTCCTCAGAGTACCACACCATGGAAGCTTTCGATAGGGGCCCTGGGTACACAGGCACGGTTGGGTGTAAGGCACGACCTACTCAACGTCTTCGGGAATGTAATCGGGATCCTCCTATGTAAAATAGTTCGTAAAACAAGGGTGAGCACATACGTACTCAGCAAATCCAACCCCACCCACGGAGGGGCTTATAAGCAGAACCATGCATAAGGTATAACAAGGATCAGGTAAAGGTTCAATTGCAAACTTACACATGCAGGGGTTCACTTCAAAAAGGTTTTTCGCAAATCATTTTTATAACCCAAGTAACTCAAATGTTTTAGGAAAACCACTGTGGAACTACCGGACTTCCCGTCCGTCGTAGCCCAGGCACACAGCCACACTCTTCACCCAGAAAAACAACTCACGCCAGAAAGCATCCCATCCCAAACACTAGTTTTTGTGACCACACCGTGACTCGTCCAATACCGTGGACACGGCTATTCGAATAGGTTTGACACTGCGAGAGGTTGTACATCTTTACCCACAAGTAGGGTACCGTCACACGGACACCTCGGTGCCGTACGGATCCTATCAAAGCCATCACCCACCTTAGCTAACACTACGAGCCACCACGAAGCACCCAAGGGGTTATACCACATAACCAGGGCGTACCTCACACAGAGCGTACCCCTACTCCTTGGTCTCCCGCCGCTCACCCGCACACCAGATGGCAAGTAGGTTAACTAGTGGGGTTTATGCTAAGCCGTTGCCACATACAACGGTCGAGTGGTTGTACGATGATTTGGGTCAGGTGAGATGTCACGCAACCCGGTCCTTAACCGACAAGATGGACAACTCCCAACACGCTCAACCACACGGTACGAGCTCACCCATACTCCGACACACACGTCCATCCCGTCTACCCAGTTCTTTACTCATTTTCCAGACATATCCCCTTTTGTTTTTAAAGCACTCACACATTTTGAAAGCACTCACACATTTTAAAGCAAGCATTCAGGCCAAAACAAGGTTCAATCATGGCAATCAAGGGTGGCTATCCTACCATGTTTTGCAGTAAAACAATATGCAATTTATAAAACGGGTACAGGGTGTATTTATAAAACTAGGACAGAAACATGCATCAAAGGATGAGGGTGAACTTGCCGTCTTCGAAGACTTCCGGGAGTGCCGGCTCGGCGTTCGGGGCTTCGGGCTCCTACTCGCAGTAGTCGGCTTCGATCTCCGGCTCGGGGTACCTTCCTCCGTCTACTCCGTCGGCTATAGCGTACACACAGGCAAGCAAGCAATATTAGCACACATATTTCCGGCCGAGCTCGAGGAGGGGTAATGAGCGGAGATGGGGTATATATAAGTCCTAGGAAGGGGGTTGGTACGGCGGGGGTACTACTGGGAAAGGTGTGGTGAAATTTGGACTTAATCGAGAATAAAAAGCGTGCATGAAATGCTAGGTTAAGGAGGGGTTATAGGGATTAAGGACCTATTAGTAATTTCTACTAATGGTAAAAGGGGGTGATTATGCTAATATAAACTTGGTTAGGGCCAGGTTGTAAATTATTTAGGGTATAACAGTATTTAATCTATAATTAGTTATTAACTCAGGGGATATTTGAAAAGAATAAAGAGAGAGAGAGAGAATAGGGCTCGGGGTTAGAGGAAAAAAAGGAGGAGCAGGGGGGTTTTGGCAAAAACTCCATCTCCTACCTCCCCTTCAGTTCAGAACAAAGGATAGGGAGGGGGGCGGCGGCCAGCTCTGGAGGGGAGGAGCGCCGGCGGCTCTAGCCGCGGCGGCGGCCGGGGGGTAGGGCAAAATGGAGAGGGGGACGAGGGGAACCTATCCCCGTACTCACCTTGGGCTAGAACGGTGCGAGGGAGTGGATCGGCGGTGGACAGAGGGAGGCGGCGGTGTTAATGGCGGCGGCGCGGTGGAGCTCGGGGGAGGTTGCGCGGCGAGGCAATGGAGGAACCGTGGTGGCTTGGTGGTGCGGCGAGGAGACGGTGCTGCCTTTTTATAGGCGGCCTAAGGCGGTTCGGGGGGAGATATTTTCCGGCGAGAGGCCGCCGGTGAGCTCGGGCTTCTTCTCGAAGTCCGGCCGGACTCCGCGGCGACCGGCGACGTGACGGCTCGAGCTGCGGCGGGTCAATTTGTGCAGGAGAGTTAGGCCGGTCGTCGTCGGCGGCGCGCGGGGGGGGGGGGGGGGGGGGGGGCGGTCGCGTCGGCGGTTGGTCGGGGGCGACGGCTCGGGCCGGCCCGGCGGGCGCCGGGGAAAGGTCCCGTCGCGGGCCCGTGCTCGAGCGGTGAGGAGGGGAGGCCGGCGCGGCGGGCGTGGCTCGTGGTGGCGTGCGGAGGGGGCGCACGCCGGCCGGGTCAACGGTGCCGCAGGCGCGGTCGGGGGCGCTGGCCTGGCCGCGCGGGAGGAAGGAGGAAAGGAGGAAGAGAGAGAAGAAAGAAAGGGAAAGGAAAAAAGGAAAAGAAAGAAAAAGGAAGAAGGAAAGGAGAAAAAGAAAGAGAAGAAAGAAAAAGAAAGGAAGAAAAAGGGAGAAGAAAAATAGAAAAAGGAGAAAAGAAATTTGGGAAAAATTTAGAAAATTTGAGAAAGATGTTAGGGGAATTAGAGGAAGGGTTTTGCGGGATTTTTCCGATTTACGGGCGTCGGCACATTTTCCGGGATGGCGGTGATGGCGAGGCGGACCGGCCGGCGGGACCGCGGCGTGCGCGGGATTCCGGCGCGGTGGCCGACCGCGGCGTTGGGAAGGCACGTGTGGGTGCGGCCGGTGCGGGCGGTGCCGGCGGGATTCGCGGCACACACGCCGGGGTGAGAGGGAGGGATAGTGACTAGGGTTTGAAGGGGTAATTGAGCTCGACTGGACAGTTTTTGAAAATACGCATGATTTATTAGGTGATTTATTTGGAGCTAAAAACGCGGGCGTTACAAACCTACCCCACTTAAAATGAATCTCGTCCTCGAGATTCGGCTAGGCTTCGAATAGGTGGGGAAACTCCTTCTTCAGTGCGTCCTCTCGTTCCCACGTAGCTTCTTCCACCCCGTGTCTACTCCATTGGACTCTGCACACCCGTACTTCTGACGTTCTTGTTCGCTTGACCACAGTGTCTAAGATCTTGACGGGCACCTCCTGGTACCTAAGGTCTGGGCCGTAGATCGATGGTCTCCACCGGTACTCGCTTCTCTTCCCGGAACCTTCAAACATCGGCGTAGCTGGGAGATGTGGAACACTGGGTGTATATCTGACATTTCTTCGGGTAGCTCCAACCGGTATGCTACTGCTCCGACTCTCTTTAGCACTTTATACGGTCCGATGTACCGAGGGGCCAACTTCCCGTGTACTTGAAATCTCCGAGTCCCCCGGATGGGTGAAACCTTGAGGTAGACGAAGTCTCCCGGATTGAAGCTCGCTTCACGCCTTTTCTTGTCTGCGTAGCTCTTCTGTCGGGGCGGGCGGCTCTCAACTTTTCTCGGATATCGGCTACTCGCTCCTCGGCTTCCTTTATAAGTGCGGGCCCAACCGGGGCACGCTCTCTCTACTCGACCACATCGGGGGTGTCCTACATTTTCTCCCGTATAGTGCTTCGAATGGCGACATTCCCGGACTTGCTTGGTAGGCTGTTGTTGTAGGAAAATTCCGCATATGGCGGGGCTCTCGCTCCCAATCTTTGCCATAGGTGAGGACGCATGCTCTCAACATATCTTCCAAAATTTGATTCACCCTTTCGGTATGTCCGTCTGTCTGTGGGTGGTACGCTGAGCTGAAGTCTAGCTTGGTGCCCATGGCTTTGTGCAGGCTTTTCCAGAACCTAGAGGTGAACTGGGTCCCTCTATCTGAGACTATTCTGCTAGGCACTCCATGCAGCTTTACTATATTTTCTATGTAGAGTTTTGCCAATTTCTCTCCACCATAAGTGGTCCGTACGGGTAGAAAGTGAGCGACTTTAGTGAGTCGGTCCACGATCACCCATATGGAGTCATGTCCCTTCTGAGTCCTTGGCAACCCTACTACGAAGTACATACCTATCTCGTCCCACTTCCATACCGGGATTGGTAAAGGTTGCAACGATCCCGCGGGCTTCGATGTTCGGCTTTGATCCTCCGACAAGTGTCACAGTGGGCGACGAACCGTGCAATGTCTGCTTTCATCCCATCCCACCAATACTTCTGTTTTAAGTCCATGTACATCTTGGTGGATCCCGGGTGAATGGAGTATGCTGAGTTGTGTGCCTCATCCATGATGGTCTGCCGAAAATCTCCACCTTCAGGCACGCATATCCTGTTTTTGTACCACAGGGTGCCTTGGTCATCTACTCTGAAGTCAGGGGCCTTGTTCTCTCCGGTATGCTTGCGGATCTTCATCAGATTTTCATCTGTCTCTTGGGCCTTTCGGATCTTTTCCTCTAGGGTAGGCTGAACACTCAGCTGGCGGACGTAGCCTTGGGGGACGATGTGCACGTTGAGCCGTGCCATCTCTTCTTGCAACTGGGCACTCTTGGGTGCTGCCTTCTCGTAGGTTTTCCGGCTTAGGGCATCCGCTACTACATTGGCCTTCCCCGGGTGGTAGTGAATCTCTAGGTTATAGTCCTTGACTAGCTCTAGCCACCTTCTTTGCCTTAGGTTCAGGTCGGGCTGGGTGAAGATGTACTTTAGACTCTTGTGGTCTGTGTAGATTTCACACTTGTTCCCGATCAGGTAGTGTCTCCAGATCTTCAGGGCATGCACTACGGCTACAAACTCCAGATCATGGGTGGGATAGTTCTGCTCATGGGGTTTGAGCTGACGGGAGGCATATGCCACTACCTTCCCATCTTGCATGAGAACACATCCCAACCCTTGTCGGGAGGCGTCGCAATACACGACAAAGTCCCGTTGAATGTCCGGCAGGGTCAGCACTGGGGCGGTGGTCAACCTCTTCTTCAACTCTTGGAAACTTCTCTCGCAGGCCTCGGTCCAGTTGAACTTCTTCTCCTTCTTGAGCAGCTCTGTCATGGGCCGGGCGATCTTGGAGAATCCCTCGATAAATCTCCGGTAGTACCCTGCTAAACCTAGGAAACTCCTGATCTCGCTCACGTTGGTCGGTTGCTGCCAGTTGGAGACTGTCTCCACTTTCCCGGGGTCTACAGCTACTCCTTCTGCAGTCAGTATATGCCTAAGGAAGGATATTTTCTCTAGCCAAAATTCACACTTGCTGAACTTGGCGTATAGCTTGTGTGCCCTCAATTTTCCCAGCACTACTCGAAGATGTTGTTCATGCTCCTCCACGCTCTTGGAGTAAACAAGTATGTCGTCAATGAAGACTACGACAAACTTGTCCAGCTCTTCCATGAACACCTTATTCATGAGGTTCATGAAGTAGGCTGGTGCATTGGTTAGTCCAAAGGACATCACCGTGAACTCATATTGCCCGTAGCGAGTGACAAAGGCGGTCTTGGGAATGTCACTTTCCCTAATCTTGAGCTGGTGGTACCCTGATCTTAGATCCACCTTCGAGAAATACTTGGCTCCCTTCAGTTGGTCAAACAGATCATCTATTCTGGGAAGAGGGTACTTGTTTTTAATAGTGACCTCGTTCAGCGAGCGATAGTCCACACACATCCTCATGCTCTTATCCTTCTTCTCCACGAAAAGCACCGAGGCTCCCCATGGTGATGAGCTTGGTCTGATGAACCCACTTCGCTGGAGTTCTGCTAACCGGCTTCTTCAATTCTGCCAACTCCGGGGCTGCCATCCTATAGGGTCTCTTGGCTATGGGAGAGGTTCCAGGGATAAGGTCGATTACGAACTCTATATCCCTGTCTGGTGGCATTCCAGGGAGTTCTTCGGGGAACACATCTGGGTATTCTCGCACTACTGGGACATCTTCTATGGACTTGGCTTCTATGTTGAAAACCATTATATCCTCTCCGTGTCCTCGGGTGTGGCCGAGGTTACTTGTATCCCGTCCGGGTTGGTCGGTGTACTACTTTATCGGCGCAACTTATGAGTCCATGGTGTTGGCTTAACCACCCATCCCAAGGATCACATCTATCCCTTTGGATTTCAGTACTACCAGGTCTGCTAGGAACTCTACCCCACTTAAAATGATCCTTACCCGGGGGCATCCCAGTTGACACTTAATGTCACCTCTGGGTGTTCGAGTTAATAGGGGTGCTTTTAGTAGTACTGTGGGTATGCTATGCTTTTCCACAAAGCTTGAGGATATGAATGAGTGCGATGCTCCCGAATCGAATAGTATGGCAGCCAAAACTGAGCTGACCAGGAACTCACCGATTACTACGCCTTGTGCTTCCTGTGCCTCCTGCGCATTGATGTGATTGACCCGGGCGCGTCCATACGACTGCTGGGGCTGCCTCATCTACTGGTTGCTGTTGTTGTTGCCGAAGTTATTGTTGCTGCGCACCGGATGCGGTTGGCTCCTAACACAAGCGGTCTTGGCCCGTTCACCGAGTTGGAGTAGGTGGTGGTGGTTGGCTTTTTGGCATACGGGCAGTTGGCGATGAAGTGCCCGGTTTCTCGGCAGTTGAAACACACTCGGGAGTTGTTGTTGTTGTTGGTAGTGATCTGGCTGGTGTTGTTCTGTGGGGGCTTCATGGCACTTTGGTTATAGGAGGGCTTGAACTGGGCTCTGGGGGCTTGCGAGCTCGTGGCTTGGGATTGGGTTCTATACTGCATAGGAGCTTGGAACCTGGACATGGGGTGTCCAAAGTTTCTCGGCCTCTGGGACCGCTCTTGCTGCTTGGCCTTGTGCTCCATAAACTTGCGCTTGTTTTCCTTCTTTTCTTCAGCCCTCGCTCTCTCCGTGAGTATTGCCATGTTCATGAGGGTGTTAAAGTCCGGGTAGATCTGAGGAGTCAGTAGTGTCCTCAGTTCTGGAGTCAGCCCCTTCTTGAACATTTCTTGCTTTTTGGAATCTTTATCCACCTCCTCGGGGGCGTAGCGTGCCAGCTCTATGAACTGGTACGTGTACTCCTCCACAGACATGTTGCCTTGGCGGAGTTCGCGGAACTCGTCTGCCTTCCGCTTCAGTGTGGCCTCCGGGATGTGGTAGCGACGGAACTCCTCCACGAATTCATCCCATGTGATGGTAGAGGGATCCTTGGCTGCGGCGCAGTAGTTTTCCCACCAAGCTAGGGCTGTCCCGGTGAGCTGGTGAGCTGCCAGGAGAACCTTGTCGCGGTCCTCACAGTTGAAGGGCTCTAGCTCTCTCAGAATGGCTCTCAGCCAATCGTCAGCATCCAAAGGATTCACCGACCCGCCAAAGGTGGGCGGCTTAGTCCTGAGGAACTCGATCAGCTTCTCGTTCATGCCCAAAACTCGGGGTCTTAGGCGGTTGACGGCGTTGAAGATAGCCTCCATCAGGACAGTCTGGTTGGCTAAGACTTGTGCCAAGTCAACGGGAGGGGGTGGCGGTGGCAGGACCACGTTCTCTCCTCCATCTTCATTTTGGTTAACTTCTTGGTCGTGGAGACGCTCCCTCCGATCGGCTTGCGACCCTTCAGCGTCCGATCAGTGGGTCCTGACAGGGCGCCTGGAAACCATCTGTAAAGAAGCGGGTTTTCTAAGAGATCTAGTTTTATGTGATGTTTAAGTGGATTATATCGGATTTCTTTTTGAAAAGGCAGGGTCTACTCCTGTCGGTAAGCACACAACAAGCACATAGCAAACAAGCAAGCACAAACAAGTTTTTATTACAAACCAGCGAGGAGGATACATCCCGACTACGCGGACACACTACACGACTAAGGACCAGTACGGCTTCATTCCCTGGGTCTTGGGGCACACTACTCGCGAGGGGAGCTGTCTTCTGGGGTCGAGTGTTCTTCCAGCGGAATGAGCAACTCGTCATCGTTTCCGCCTTCGGGGCTTCCGTTTTCCTGAGGCTGTGCTGCGGCCTCAGTGGTCGTCGTCGGGGGTTCGGCGACTGCCGGTGGTGCTGGTGGGACTTCTATAGTTCCTCCCCATCCTACAAGGGGTGTTCCCTGCAGGACTTGAGCTTCTCCAGTGGCTGGAACAGGTGTTCCACCGTTGGTCCATTCTTGCATGCGTTGGTCCTGGATTCTCCCCGAGGCTTTCCCCGGGCACCCGGCTTTACGCTATGGCCGCTGGCAGTCCTTGCTTCGGCCCTTGAGCCACTCGGACTTGGTGCATCCTCACCGTGACTTCGGCCTTGTTCGACCCGACCGATTTGTTCCCTCAAGTGCCTGGCCTGGTCATCAAAGAGCTTGTCCAGGGAGACAAGGTAGGCGACTACGTGGTACAGCAGGTCTTCTTGGTGGCGGCGTCGTTCCAGGTTTCTCATGCGGGCCTGCCAAACTGGGGTTCTGATGGCGGGAGGGAAGTACCTCATTGGTGTGGGGACGAGGTGTTCATAGATCCGGCACAGGTAGCGGAGGGCTTTTCTGAGGGCCAAAGGATAGGTGTCTCGGTGTCGAAACCCTGTGGCGGTCACGATGTTGGTGTGGCGGTTGCTTCTAGCGACGGAGAGGACCACTCTACAGCGAAGAGTGCCGAGTTGCTCGTACTCTCTGCTGTAGTACCTAGGGCGCTCAGTGATACCGAGGCGCTCCCGGGGAGTTGATGAGCGGGCGAGCAAAATCGGGCTCCTCCCGGCACACGCCTTGGGTCCATCCATCTTCCGCCATCCGAAAACAAAGGTAGAGTTGAACGAAGTTGTGGTGGGGTACAAGAGATGGATAACTTTATTTAGTAGCAAGGTTGGGGTACATTCTTCGGGGTACACTTATTATTACTAGGACTCGGCTTCTAGCCTAAACACCCTAGTCTTATCCTCATGGTGATTCTTCCTCTAGCCGGATACGACGCTTCTTCGTGGAAGATCTTGCTCCGCATTTCATCTTCGATCCGGGTCCCTTTGTCCCGTTGAGTTTCTTCGGGTTCTTCTTCATCCAAGTCGGCTTCTCCTCTTCGCCTTCTACGTTCCCTGTGGAGCTCATCCCATAGCTGTTTGTGAAACATCTCCGAACGTTCTTTTTCCCTGAGGTAGTCTTGCTCCATGTTGTGTCGTTCAACTTCTGCTATGGTTGTCTTTACCCTCTCCAGTTCTATCCTCTGCTCTGCTCTTTCCGCTCTGTCAATCTGCTGCTTCAGTTGCTGGGCTTGCTCTTGATAAAGGTGGTCTAGGCCTCTGAGGTATATGGATAGGTGGGAAACTGCCTCTTCTAAGTCTTCTTCCTCTCGTTCTAGTCCTCTCATGCGATCAATCCACGAGCGTCCTCTTCCTCCGGAGGGTGGAAAGGATCCCATTGGAGTCCTTCGGAGGTGTTGTCTATAAACCACTCGTAGCTGTCGCAGGGCCTTCCGAGCAGCCTTGGGGTAGGTGTCGGCGAAGCGAAAACCAGTGGCGGAGACGAACCATGGTTCTATGTCGGGGTAAAGCGTGCTTCTTCCCACAAAGATCAGCAGCTTACACCGAGGGGTGCCGTAGCGTTCGTACTCCCGGTAGACGAACTCCGGCGGATCCCTTACTCCGACGCGCTCTAGGCTGAGTAGCAACAGGTTAGGGAGGCCAGGCTGGACGGGGCAGATTCCTCCGTTCCATCCGGGGTTAGCCATCTGGAAACAGGCAAGAATCAAGGTAAGGATTTGGGGAGAGGTGAGCTTAGCAAAGGAAAGGTTAGAGGAGGTCTCGTATCCTAGGGGTCATGTCCTACGGCCAACCTACGGCTCTGATACCACCTGAAGCGTCCCCTCCTCAGAGGTGACTAAATATGACACAAATACCAGTCCCAGGAGGCTGGTAACACATTTATTACAACAGGTGGAATCAATCTTTTACATCACGGCGACACAGAGGGCACGGTAGTGCCAACGCTACAAGGAACAACACCAATGCTAACGACCACACTACAATAGCAAAGGCTTCCATAGCCTCCTGTTGACGGTTAAAAGTTGTATCAAAGTTCGTTTATGACTTGCAAGCGGACAAGTCTCCCGTCGTAGTTAAGGGACCCTTCTTCCCTCGAGTGGTGAACCCAAGGTATCGAATCCGTGGAACAATGTGCAACGCAAGGATTCAATCTAGTAAAGCAAGGTAAAGCTATCTATTGAAGAACTAAGTTGCATCTAATCTACTAACTCATAAAGAAAACGAATCTAATATAATCTACTAAAGAGGTAGCAAGAGAAAGCAAGAGATAACCAATCTAGAGAATCTAGATCATGCTTATGTTGTAGCTCCAAACAAGATAGATGAAGATAGTAAAGCGAATCTCATTAAAAGCATCTTTAAATCGTGGCCTTCCCATCCGACTCCGAAAACATCCGCCTTTCGAGACCCCCGTTCGTCACAACGTATCCCTATTCATGCGGGGAGCTTAGGGCGAGTTCGATAGAACAAGTTGAAATCACTTGGCCGGTCCGTATGCACCTCTAGCCACCGCGGCTACAAGAGCACCCTATGTAATCTATCTTAAGTATAGATCGTAGAAGAAGCAAAACCAAGAAGAAAACAAAATCATCGAGAAGGCACTTGATCGCTAGAAATCGAATTCACTTACAAACTTCACCATGAATGATTACATGAACAAGATCACCACCGGGCCCTCCCTCGATCTTGATCCTCGCTCCGAGCTCCGACGTGGTCTTCCATGCAAGGTTCCCACGTCGGCTAGGGAAACCCTAGACAACTAGCACGACCCTCATCTCCGAGATGGTGTCCCTCAAGCTTCTCTCGCTCCTCGGCGGCGGATTACGACTTCGGTTCTACGTGGCTCTCGGTCGGGGGCTATTTATAGCCCGAGAAGCAATTAGGTCAAAGGAGAGGCCGATTGGGCCCCGAATGGGCCGGGCCGGCCGGCTCGGGCCGGCCGTCCCGGGCCCACCCGCCCATCCCGCGGCCTCGCTTCGCCGGTGTTGCTTCCCACGTCTTCTAGATGTTCTCCCCTTTTGCATGTGGGCCCTTGACGTCGGTTTCTCTCCGAATTGGACTCAACTCCTTGTCTTGCAAGATTCAAGCACTTTTCCGGTTCGGTCCTCGGAGTTTATCATCTTCTCGGGCTTGGTCCTTGGGCTCTTGGAGTCATGTTCACTTCATTGCTTGACTTGTATCGGGCTTCAAGGTCTTGTCATGAGGTGCTTAATGAACTTATCCCGAAGTCTTGCTTTCAACGTTAAAACCCCGCGTAAACACATAACTCCAAAACCGACATGCACAAGTGAACTTGTTATACCACGGGGGTTAGTACCAATGAATAAGATACAAAAGTTATGCCAACACCGAAGGTAAACTCATGGCTAGGTTGACGGATTTTCACCGTCAACATCTCCCCCATGCTTATACCTTGCTCGTCCTCGAGTAAGCCTTCGATGGATATCATCGTTGCCAAACAATGTTTAAACCTTGCACTTGATCATACATGAAAAAAAAAACATAATGCTCTCAAAAGTTTAATTCGTTAAAGTTCCATAATGTACTAGCCTTCACCTCTACGGAGGGTAGATTCTTATTAAGCTTATCCCACAAGTATTAACATGCTCACAAAGTTTAAATAGACCTCGAATTTTTGAAATAAAGAACGAGATAAAGAAAAGCTAAACCAAGTTCACAAATTTAAATCATCTTGTATATTGCTCATAAACTCTCATCTCACTTGTCTCTCAAGCCTATATATTCTACTCCTTTCCCTCTCATAACATATATGTGTGGTAGGCTTTATATGGAGCTTTGGGAAAGTTTAGTCCTAACAAGATTTTATAAATGAGGTGTTGTCAAAACAAGAAAAGCTTCTCATGGTCTTACCGAGACTCGTCAAAAAGGTCATTGGAAAATAATGTTAAATCAAGGAGGGGAAAGAGAAAAATACACACGCTTTTAGATGAGTGGACATGTGCAAATGGCAAAGAGTGATCCCGAGGCACAAAGGAAGTCCTCGTTATCGGATTGCACATGGTTGGAAAATGAGAATGGATCTTTTAAACTTGAAGCCTTGATTGCACTCTTAGAGAACCGGGGAGTTTACTTTATGCTCATACTTTTTTTCTTTCTCATATTTCTCATTCTTTTCTTTCTTTCTTTCTTTCTTTGTTTCTTTCTTTCATTCATTATATATATATTTTTTCTTTACCTTGAAAGTCATGAGTATCGCTGGATTTTTTTTTCTTTCATCATCATTTTTTTTAAAATATTCCCCTTTTAACTCTAAAACTGCACCGTACCTACCTCCTCCCCCATGCTTAGACGTTGCTCGTCCTCGAGCAAAGAGGCAGAAAAATAAGGTAGGTACCGGAAATATTTTTCCTTGGAGAGATACTTGAAATCTTCAATGTTGGCACCGTCTTGCGATCTTCCTTGAATTGATGATCCATTCTCAACGATAGGTTGTGGTCAAGGAGGTAATCACAAAAGATGATATTTGGTTTAAGGGTGGATATCCGGCGAAGTTTGTGAGATCTCCGATGCGGGGATACACAATGCACGGATAAAAGGCTAGCAAAAAGATAGATACGCAAAAACGAAATGACCAACTTCTTAGTCTCGGGCCAGAGAAATCATGGCCTGCAATAACTCACTCAAAAATAAATCTTGTACACTAAGGTTTATGCACTCAAATATATATAAGGCTCTGGATAGGTTGAGCAACACACAAGTGATATTTGTGACAAGGTTAGCAATATTTTTGAGCATAAAAGACATCTTTAATCTATTCATAACTTGAGAGCACATAAAACACTATGGGTCTTTATTGTAATCATAACCTCCGCTGAAGATTAAGCTAGCATTTAAATAAATTCAGATTTGTATTTTTAAGAGAGCACTAGTTCAAACATGCATAAATCACTTACAAAGATAAACAAAGCAGCAATTATAATCATATATCATCATGGCACAAACTTTGTAACTTTACCAAAGGTAAAAACTTGGTGGTGACATTATTCATGATGAAAATAAACACTAAGATACACGCTGAAAATTAAACTAAAAACTGAAAATTAAAGCAAAGCTGAAAATACTACGCAAACATAGGTGCAAACAAGCTGAAAATTAAAGAAAAGGGGGTAAGGGAAAGATAACTAAAGCTCCTCCTCTCTCTAATCTTCCGCCGGTGGTTGATATTGATAGTCTTGGTTGTTGTACCCTTACTTGTAATAGGAATGCACCACTCCTCCTATGAATTGTCCGACGGTGCTAGGTGAAGGTGTCCAAGCACATAAGCGACGTTTGCATTTCCTTCACCCATTTGATTTGCATTGGTTTGGATGGCTGCAATAATTTGCATGTTCCTTGCAGCGTATCCTCCGATGGTGGCCACATTTTGTTGTGGTTGAGGAAGGTGTGCATAGGGCTCCGCAAGGGCTACGTTGGGCACCGCAAAAATGGTGGGGGTATGGCTGCACCACTCCCCCATGCTTGCATTGGTACACCACCGTAGTAATTTGGCGATGCCGGAATTTCTCCGAATGGTGGAACATAATTTTGTTGTGCACCTCCTTCTTGGGCCATAGAAGATCCTTCTCCTATAATTCTTTTCTTTTATTATTTTTTTCTTCGCCGGCACAAGAAGTCCTTCCTCTAACCGATCTTCTTCCCCTCAAGAAAAGTCTTAATCTTCAATCCGGAAGGGGCAAATTCACCTAGGCCACTCGGAAGCCTCCTCTCTCATCTTCACTCTTATATTTTCCTTTCTTCATATATTCCTAGGGAAGTCCCGGGTAGGAGATGATTTGGGTTTCTTGTAATACCCGGTTTTAAAGAGATAGCCAATATGGAGAGGCAACACCCCGAACCAATATCTTCCGAACTCGATGTTGCTTAACAACACCACCAGTTGATCATAGGTGAGTGGAGTCTATTGGCCACTTGGCAATCAAAGCCGAGTAAAGCCAATTCAACTCCGTGTTGGTTATCTTTGTCTCTCTTGTTCTCCCAAAAATCCACTTGCACAAAAGTGACACTCTTGGATAATGGGGTTCCGGATAGTATTTCTTCGTTGATGGTCTCTTCCCGTGATCATACTCCAAAAGCCTTCCCATGTGCCTTCATGCACATACTTGTTCTGGAGCTCCCTTTTGAAAATAGGAGACACTCGCCCATGGGTCTACGACACTAGAACATGCAATCATTTCGAACATGAAAACCAATCTAATCTATCGGGGGTTGTGACCACGGTTTCGCCCTTTCCCTCCTCTCGTACTCTCACTACGCGAAGGTATTCATGACTAGACCTATGATGGTCACGGTGAAAGATGATAGATAGATAATCCAACAAAGTATGATCACATCTCAAGATCGATTGCAACCCATGGATGAAAGGAGATTACCCCATCAAGGTGCTAGAAATAGCATCGTTGATCAAGGTTACCCTTCCGACGGTGTCTTCCTTCTTCTCCACTTGTGGGCTCCCTCCAACGGAATGAGAGACTCAGCACTCCTTCATCAAGGGCATGCGCCATGGTCACGAAAATTTCCTAGGCGAATTCCTTGTGGGTGTTTGCCGACACTCCGCTAGAGAATTGCACCGGTGTCCCGTGTGAAACCCAATATGTGGAGAGCTTGGTCGTCGATGTCGACGTTTGCTACAAGCCTCTACTTAAGGTGAGCAAGCTTCTTCTCCTCCTCCTCCGTCGTGATGATAAACCCATTGGAATGCCACGGAGCGCATGGAGGTGGAGCGGATGATCGTGTCAAGTGGTGAGGTTGGACGAGCGGCTCCTCCATATGTTATTGAAGTTTGGTAAACCTAATAAACGAGTTTCGTGTGGCCCTCATGCCACCAAGGAGAAGAGTGCGATTCCTCCTCGGCGGTGCCGTGTCCTCCTCCATACCCCGAGGAAACTCGGAAACGAGTGCCTCCTCGAAGAGGTTGTCGATGATGGCTTAGACGACGATGATCCCTTCTTCTTTGGTGAAAAGGCTTGTAGTTTCCCTCCATGATTGCAGAACTCTCCCTCACAAATATATATTCGGGGTTTTCACCCGGTAACAAGGTACACAAATATTATTTTGGAGTCTGGACTTTGAGTGGATTAAGGATGTGATTTGTTGCACGAAACAAACGCGGTGGATGGCTAAGTCTAAGGTGGTTCCGGCCTACAAACTAGAGAACACGAACAAAGAGTTAGATGAAAGACTTACCTCTCTCCTCCTCTTGGCTCGGTTCTTCTCTAGTGCATTCATGTTGCTTCGTGATCGCGTACACCTTCCAAGCGTTCCCGTCCACTCCTTCGCTTGCATTATTGCTCCTTCCACTTGATGTTTTCGCTTGATTCACTTCCATACTCCATTGCCTCACATGCATCCATGATATTCCTACAAAACAAAGCCTTGGCTGCCCCCCATGCTTGTACTTTGCATGTGGTTTAAATATGTTGGAGGGGCATCCCGTGATGTATCATGGTGCATGCATGGTTACGTTAACTAAATTGCCTCCCTTTAAGTGTTTTTAAGGCTAAGCACTCCTCTAATTTCGAAATTTAAAAATATTTTTCAGAGCCATGCAAGAGCTCAAGCATAAATTTAGAGAAGTTTTTAAACCATTAAAAACAAATGTAAGTCGAAAATATTTTTCGACTACGTCGATTTCGGTCTCACCGGTATAGTTTGCCTTCATTAGTTGAGAGCAAGCTTTTCCCGGCTTGATCATGGGGGCATAGGTTTAGGTCCTAATTTTGATTAGATGAGAGAGATTTTGAATGAAATAAAATTAAGTGAGGCTTAGAAAAATTCTAATCTTAGAGAAACCGAGGATATGGATTTTTAAATCAACCAAAAATCAAGATTCTAGGTTCACGCGAGTCCTACCACGTGCTGAAATTTAAATAACATCTAGATACAAGTCGTGGCTCTACTCGTGTGTTTTTAGCATGAAAAACAAGTCAACCACAGCATCTTAAAAAGGATGAAAGGTTGAGTTAGGTTCTGAAAATTTTTTTTTGGTTGTGGTTTCTCGAAAAAGAGGCAAACAATCACATAGGATGGTTCATGTAAAGGGTTTATGATCAAGCAAAATATTCAACCAAGAATTATGTCTCTAATATTGTTCAACCATTCTAAGTCTAATGTTTTGCGTAGTAAAATTCAAAACTGAATTATATTTAAAAAGACTTGAAAAACCTGGAATCGGGTTGTCCTCCCGTAGCTTATTCTTGACTCGACGAAACGGGTTGCCTCCCCGCCTAGCGCTTCGTTTATAGTCCATGGCTAGACTTCTTCACTTGATTACTCCGATCAACGCTCTTTGCGGGCGTTGCAATCTTGGGTACCCACTTTGGCTTAGTCATTTTTTTTGGTCTTCACAGGCTGGCTTTGTCCTTTGGTCTTGACGGATGCAACAACTTCCTTGTGGCTCGGCATCTCGAACCCCAGTCTTCGGTTGTGATCTTCATCTCTCCCGAGTGAGTTTGAGTAGCCTTTTGCCATCTTGGGACCTTGGAGTTGTCTCCGAAATTCTTCTTTGTTACCCATCGGGCGCCCGACAAGTTGTCCCACTTGCGTCTCTAGCATCTTCATCATGATGAACACTTCGCATGTGGATCTTGCCTTGGCAGCCTTTAGGTGTTGAGCTTCTTTCTCCATCTCCATCTTCTCCATCCTCCTCTTAAGTGAACCGACATGCCACTCAAGGAATCCGGCTCGTATGCATTCAGCTCTCGCAATCGTCATGCGGATAGTTGAGACCTTGATCTTGAACGGCCTCCCGGTGTCTTGAAGGTTTATGATAGGTAGATCAACGATGTCCGGGGTGCGTAGCGCTCCGGTGGTTGAGGTTGATCTTCCTTTGGACTTGGAGGTGGTGATTCCCTTGGAGATTTTGACGGTCCTTCGACTTTGGATCTAGGGTTTCCAATCCTTTAGCTTGTGTTGCACGTCACCTTTGCTCGTAAAGTTTTCCTGGATCATCCACAAAAAAGTTTGGGTTTCTTGGAGAGGTAGCCAACTATCTCCGGTTAGGGTTAGTGATAAAACAAAAATCTAACAAAAGAAAAATTAGGGTTAATCAAAACTAGATTAGATTGACTCTTTTTTTCTTTTCAGGGATGATCAAACATAAGAGATGCAAAAGAAAATCAAAAAGAAAAACTGAAAGATAAGCGATACTAGATCGGATCTTGATTGCTTGTTCCCCGGCAACGGCGCCAGAAAAAGGGGCTTGTTGACGGTTAAAAGTTGTATCAAAGTTCGTTTATGACTTGCAAGCGGACAAGTCTCCCGTCGTAGTTAAGGGACCCTTCTTCCCTCGAGTGGTGAACCCAAGGTATCGAATCCGTGGAACAATGTGCAACGCAAGGATTCAATCTAGTAAAGCAAGGTAAAGCTATCTATTGAAGAACTAAGTTGCATCTAATCTACTAACTCATAAAGAAAACGAATCTAATATAATCTACTAAAGAGGTAGCAAGAGAAAGCAAGAGATAACCAATCTAGAGAATCTAGATCATGCTTATGTTGTAGCTCCAAACAAGATAGATGAAGATAGTAAAGCGAATCTCATTAAAAGCATCTTTAAATCGTGGCCTTCCCATCCGACTCCGAAAACATCCGCCTTTCGAGACCCCCGTTCGTCACAACGTATCCCTATTCATGCGGGGAGCTTAGGGCGAGTTCGATAGAACAAGTTGAAATCACTTGGCCGGTCCGGTATGCACCTCTAGCCACCGCGGCTACAAGAGCACCCTATGTAATCTATCTTAAGTATAGATCGTAGAAGAAGCAAAACCAAGAAGAAAACAAAATCATCGAGAAGGCACTTGATCGCTAGAAATCGAATTCACTTACAAACTTCACCATGAATGATTACATGGACAAGATCACCACCGGGCCCTCCCTCGATCTTGATCCTCGCTCCGAGCTCCGACGTGGTCTTCCATGCAAGGTTCCCACGTCGGCTAGGGAAACCCTAGACAACTAGCACGACCCTCATCTCCGAGATGGTGTCCCTCAAGCTTCTCTCGCTCCTCGGCGGCGGATTACGACTTCGGTTCTACGTGGCTCTCGGTCGTGGGGGCTATTTATAGCCCGAGAAGCAATTAGGTCAAAGGAGAGGCCGATTGGGCCCCGAATTGGGCCGGGCCGGCCGGCCCGGGCCGGCCGGCTCGGGGCCCACCCGGCCCATCCCGCGGCCTCGCTTCGCCCGTCCCACGTCTTCTAGATGTTCTCCCCTTTTGCATGTGGGCCCTTGACGTCGGTTTCTCTCCGAATTGGACTCAACTCCTTGTCTTGCAAGATTCAACGCACTTTTCCGGTTCGGTTCCTCGGAGTTTATCATCTTCTTGGGCTTGGTCCTTGGGCTCTTGGAGTCATGTTCACTTCATTGCTTGACTTGTATCGGGCTTCAAGGTCTTGTCATGAGGTGCTTAATGAACTTATCCCGGAAGTCTTGCTTTCAACGTTAAAACCCTGCGTAAACACATAACTCCAAAACCGACATGCACAAGTGAACTTGTTATACCACGGGGGTTAGTACCAATGAATAAGATACAAAAGTTATGCCAACACCGAAGGTAAACTCATGGCTAGGTTGACGGATTTTCACCGTCAACACCTCCTCAGAGTACCACACCATGGAAGCTTTCGGTAGGGGCCCCGGGTACACAGGCACGGTTGGGTGTAGGGCACGACCTACTCAACGTCTTCGGGAATGTAATCTGGATCCTCCTCTGTAAAATAGTTAGTAAAACAAGGGTGAGCACATACGTACTCAGCAAATCCAACCCCACCCACGGAGGGGCTTATAAGCAGAACCATGCAGGCGTTGCAGACGATCCCCATCACGTGGCCCTTCGCGGTCTGGAACCTCGACATGGTGAGGCCTCTCTAACAAGCACCCGGGGGCTTCACTCACCTCCTCGTGGCGGTCGACAAGTTCTCAAAGTGGATCGAGGTCCGACCCATAGTCAACGTCCGCTCCGAGGAGGCCGTGTCATTCTTCACCGACATCATCTACCGATTCGGGATCCCCAACGCAATCATCGCCGACAACGGCTCCCAGTTCACAGGGAATAAATTCCTCAACTTCTGCGACGACAACCACATCCGTGTGGACTGGTCAGCTGTTGCTCACCCGAAAACGAACGGGCAAGTCGAGGGAGCAAACAGCATGATTCTGCAAGGCTTGAAGCCAAGGATCTTCAAGCGCTCGACAAGTTTCGCGCAAGATGGGTAGCAGAGCTGCCGTCCGTGTTGTGGAGTCTGCGCACCACGCCAAGTCGGGCCACGGGGTTCACGCCCTTCTTCATGGTACACGGCTCTGAGACAATCCTGCCAACCGACATCGACTACGGCAGCCCACGGGTGCGAGCATACACCGAAGAAGGAAATCAGGTCGCGCTCGAGGACGCGATCGACCAGCTCGACAAGGCGCGCGGCGTGGCGCTGCTGCAGAGCGCCAAGTACCAGCAGGCGTTACGACGCTACCACGAACGGAACATGCGCCCGTGCGAGTTCCACGTTGGCGACCTCGTTGTCTGATGAGTTCAAGGCAGCAAAGACCAGCACAAGTTGTCGCCACCTTGGGAGGGGCCGTTCATCATCCACGAGGTGCTCCGACCAGGGATGTACAAGATCCAGTACGAGGACGGGAGAGTTGTCACCAACGCATGGAACATCGAATACCTGCGCCCGTTTTACGCTTGAGTAAATGTTCAGAACTCGTACGTCAATAAATGCATGCAACTTGCTTTTGTTCACATGTCTCCGAGTTCAAATCTTATATTCGACCGTGTACCTTTTTCTTTATGGCAATGCTTATGGTTGAGCAGGCAGCGTCTTTGCACCATGACAAAGACACTCCCTGGTCGGGGGCTACCAAGGGCACAATGCCCTCGTGTCCTCAACGCTTTTTCAAAAATTTTCAAAAAATTCCGACAACTTTTTCGAGACCGATCGCACGAGCGAGAAGTTTTTTGATGGAAACTCAAACTCGAGAAGAGCGAAGATGATAGTTTGCATGAGATGGTGAGTCGCCTATTCATTCAAAGCTCCTAGTGCTAACGCCCCCACGGCTACAGTACGAAGACTTGCGAGTACTTCTCTAGTCTCCGGCTTTCATCCGATCTCTTTCCGAGAACATTCGAGTGACCACCGGGACTCCGGTCTAAAAGAGGAGTTTGCACGACCAAAACCTCAGTTAAAGTTATCTCCCGAACCTCTCGAGGTCCCGGGGGTTGTGAGCGAACAAGTCGCGCTTAGCGGTTCGAAGGGGCCAAGCCTTACGACTCTTACGCCCCCGGGGCTCCGAAGCACGGCTTAACTTTTTCGTTTCTCTACGTCCGACTGCGCGTTGCTGCAGTCGTCCTCGGGCGCTCGGAAGCAGTCGAGGGATAACCGCAGATAAAATGCCTAGCTACTTGGTGGCCTGGCGACCTGTTCGAATTATTACAATGAAATAGTTTGTGGCATGTTTAATTCCAGGGATCATGAACTCCTGGGGCCTCCGGCTCGTTTTGTGGTAACAGCTCCAGATCCTTCAACGCGGCATCGGCCATCTCGCGGGCGAAGACAGCGCAGTCCGTCTCCAGTTCGTCGCACTGATCGTCGGAGACGCCTGGGGCCCAGCTGCCGCTCAACACCATGCGGTCCAGCCCTTTGTAGTGTGACTCGATCATGGCAAGGACTCGGTTTACCGCACGCCGAGCCGTCGACAACTCAAGATTCCGCACCACGCCGGGAAGACGACCAACCTCCTCGATCAGCGTCTCGGGCGTTTGCGGACCAAGCGACACACCAAGCGTAGCCATGGCCGAGCTCATCGCCCTCCCGAGCTTGGAGATGTCTCCGAGGGCCCTCTCGATGATGGTCTCCGACTTGCGTCGGGCGTCGCGGGCTTGGCTCAGGGCGGCCGCGTCCCGCTCCCGCGATGCCCGAGACTGTTCCAGCTCGGCCTGGACCTTTGAGGGACAAACAAGAACGAGAAGTCACGAAGTGCACGAGAAGCAGAAGAGGAGAACAAGACTAAGCATCAGTACGCACTCTGGAGCTGTTTTGACGAACGCTTGATGACACCCTCCTTCTCGATGACTTGGAGGATTGCGGCATTTTGTTCTTGCTTGACCGACGCAAGCTGCACCACCACCCCGGTGCGGATCAAGTGTGACCCTGCAACCAAGACCAACACGTCAGGTCCTGACAGGGACCGAACGCTGAGCCATACAAGAATCAAGGGATCATCCAGCTTACCTTTGAGATCCTGCGACAACTTGGCGTTGGAGTCCCGAAGCCACGACGCTTCCTCGGTCACCACTTGGAGCTAGTTTGTGACCTGGGAGAATTGGTGGCTCGACGTCGCCAAGTCCATTGTGGCTGTGTTCAAATCGCTCTCCAGCTCCGACACCTTCACCTCGAGGGCCGCCTTCTTGCGAACAACGCTCTGAGCGGCTTCGCGAGCGGCGGTCTCGGTCATGGCCGCAGCGGTCTTGGCCCTCTCAGCGGTCTCCTCCACCAACGCTGTGGCCGCTCGAAGTTTTTCAACCTCAGCCTCGGCGAGTGCGAGCCTTGACACCAATGAGTCCTGCTCGGGGACGGCCATTGCAGCAGCGGTCTCGGCGGCGATGGCGCGGTCCTCGGCCGTCTGGCGGGCAGTTTCAAGGGATGTTCACATGGACGCCTCACTTGTGACGGCGGTGGCCGTCGCTACACGGGCCACGACGAGTTGCATCTCCATCTGGGTCCGCTCTGCTCGAAGCTTCTGCACCTCGTGAGTGCTCCTCTGACCTGATGACTCAAGAGTCTGCCACCAACAAGGCGAGGATAAGTGGCGCATCCCGAGAAGATCACAAAATCGAGAACTCCGCCTTTGAGCAAGAAGACTCATCGAAGTTGCGGGGAGGATGAGCTCATCAAAGGCGCGGTGCGCCCAGTTCAACCCATGCTCCAAGGTGTTGCGCGCCGCCGCCTCCTCGTCGTCCTCGGAGTCGTCCCCGGACTCGGAAATAGCCGCCCATGGGGTGCAGGCAAGTTCTAGAGCCTGGGCCTCGTTGCGTGCGGCACCCTGGGACGAGGACGCCCCCGTCCCCCTGACCTCTTGGATCTCCGGGGAGGCGGTCATGACTGAACCCTCGGGGGTAGCTTGCCCCTGGTCGGTGGCGGCGGGTTCATCAGGAACACGAGCCTTGTCGGCGTCGGTAGCAACTAGGCGGGGCGGCAACGACCTCACCTCCTCGACAACAGCCTCTGCCACCATCGTCAAGGCGGCGGCGGCTCCAGCTTCGACTGCTTCCGCTGGGCCTGGGAGGGGCTCCTCTCGACTCTCACCCACCGGCGAAGGCACGGGCGCGTCGCCGACCAACTCATCACCAGCCGTGGGTGCCACGAGAGCTGCATCCGTCGTCTCAACACCAGCCGCTGGGGTGAAGCCGCCGGCACGCTCGTACTCCTGCAGCACCTTCGAAACCGACGTGATCATCTCCATGATCGTCAGCTTGTTGAACATCCGCTCCGCCACCACCTCGTATACCTTCTCCGGGAGTTGGGGCACTTCAAGATCAATCACCCCGACACCGGGGAAGTCGATATACCGACACGTCGCCAATTTCATCACCTCCTCGGTGGTAAGGACAACTTGGGCCGACGAGGTCCCAACACCTCTGTGGTCGAAGAAGGCCCCGGAACTTCTACCGTCGGGGAGGGCACCGGAGCCTCCATAGTAGGGAGAAGGCTCGCCGTTGCCTCCACTTGGACCGGCTCTGATGCCGGGAGAGTCGCGGCGTCGCAGTTCCCCGATGGTGGGGGAGCTTCTGAGTCATCGCTCACCACCACCACTGCGTTCTCGTCACTGGGGCCGGCCTCAGTCATCGTTACCAAGGCCTCGCGAGAGGCGGACACCCTGGTGGTCGCCTCAACCTCCTCGACAGCGGCGGCAGGGACTGGTGGTGGCGGCGTGATGGATGCCTCCGCGGCGGTAGCAAGCACCGGCACCTCCTCGGCCTGCGGCGCTCCCGGTTCGGTGCTCGGGGGCTGAGGGTGAGGCTCGGAAGAAACCACCCGCGCGCTCAGCGTCAGGCGCTTCAGGGGCGCCAGGCTAAGAACGCCGGTGTCGACGCGTCTGCGATAAGGACATAAGACAACACTGGTAAACAAGTCAGAAGAACACTACAACGAAGACCAGAAGTTGGAGACTTACATCTTGGAGCGCACCCGGGATTTCTTCACCGGGCGGTCTGACATGCCCTACTCGGGGGCTGCGCGCTTCAAACCCTGCTCGGGAAATGCGTATCTCGGGCCCACTGTCTCAGGGGCTCCTCCGCTATGCCCCGTCGCCTCGGTGGCGACGACGTTCTCCCTCGTACGCTCGGGGGTTGCTCCCCCGACTTCTGCAGCGGCCGGGGCTGGCCCGTGGCCCCCGCCGGCGATGAGGGACACGTGAACGTCCGAGGCTCCACCGCCTTAGATGAGCAACGACTGCAAACGTTGTGGGCGGCGCTCGGCTCTGCCACCAGCGGTGCACTCGGTGTCGACGCCGAGTCTGACGACCTTCCCCAAGATCGGCGGCCTCTGCTGGGAGTCGGAGTCGGGGCGGTCTGAGCCATCATAAAGCTAGCGCGCGGACGTCGGACGCTCCTCCGACCTTTTCAGAGGATCAGTTGAATGGGGCACGGGCCTCTACGGCTCGGAAGCACCCGTCCCGCTGGGCACCGCACGAGAATGGACCGACCGCTGATCCACTCGAGCGGGGGGAGCCGTCTGACACGAGCTCGAGCCCACAGTCTTGTCGCGCCCTGCCACCTACGGTCGGTGCGACGATGACGACACTTCGCCGCCGCGAGGCGGTGATGACGGGGACGACCCCGACATGTTGCTCCAGTCGACCGCCGCGCTGGCGACATCGCCGCTCCACGACGGCTCGGGCGACGGGTCCTCATCGGAGGAGACGCCCAGCTCCCCCGCCTTCCGCCTCTTGTTGCGATTGTCGTTGTGATCGCGCTTGGCGATCTGGCGCTTCTTGTGTTGCGCCTTGCGCGCAGCGCGCCTTTTCTCTGTCGCGGCCAGCTTCTGGTTGAAGATCACCTCCTCCTGGAGGGGCGCCTTGGCCGAGACGAGGTGGGCGCATTTCAACTGCAATGACAAGAACACTCCAAGATCAACCTCGGGAAGACCATTCCACGACAAAAGGGCAAACGAAACTTGCCGAGAAGATGAACAACTCACAATTTTCTCTGTCCCCGCGTTGGTGAGCATTGGAAGCATCCGCGACGGCGGCCACGAATAGGTCGACCTCCCGATCGCTTGTGCCACGCGGCGCTGAACTTCGAGTGGCGACGGGAGCTCCGGTGCTGTCACAGTCCCCACCCAGGGGGGCCCTGTCAGCAGTCATGTCGCAGAGGAGAAGCGACCGCCTCCGGAGCGACACAACTCCTCGGGCATGGTACTGCCCGACCACTTCCACCAAGGTGATCCCGGCGTGTCGCAGGCATTCCAGCACGGCCCAGTGAGACTTGAGCATCTTCTCTTGCTCCTTGACGGGGCCGTCCGACCAGTTTCTCTGTGACTTCGCGATGGAGCACCCGATGTACGCCGAAAGCACATGCTCGGGGTCGTTCCGCAAGTAGGACCACCCCTTGTGCCAGCCGATGTTCGAACTGGTCAGCGACACCGGGATGTAATCGTCGCCACACCCCTGCTTCGTCCGGAGGTTGGCGTAGCCGATCGTCGCTGCACAGGAGCCTTCCGTTAGGCAGGCGAACCTGAAGAAGTACCGGAACAAATCCCAGTGTGCGCCGATGCCGAGGAACCCCTCGCACATTGTTTCAAAAGCGGCCACCTGCTGGATACTGTTCGGGTTGAGATGCTGGAGCTGCAACCCGTACGCGAACAACACCCTGCGGATGAACCGGCCGACGGGGATGGAGAAGCCGCGCTCGTGGAAGGCCACGAACGACATCGCGTACCCGTTGGGAGGGCGTGACACGCACTCGTCGGCAGGTACGATCCATTTGACGGCCTCGGTGAGGGAAGGCAGCTGGCCCGCCTCGACAAGATGAAGGAGTTGCTCGCGGGAGACGTTGGAGCGCGTCTAGTTCGACATTGCGACGACAAAGTTTTAGGCGAGCTGGAAGTGCAAGTAGCAACGACGCTGTGGATGCGAAAGAGCTCGGAGCTCAAGGGACGATCGCAAGAGAGAGAAGAAGCGGATGAAATGCAAAGTCCCGAACTAGCGTCCGACACGCGGTTTTAAAGGGGACAGGCCTGACTCTCCGTCTTCGGCGTCGGGCCCGCCAAGTCAGCAAGACTTCTGCCCACGTGCGCGCGCCCTGGCGAAACAGCCGCCCGCAACCGCGACGCCTCGGTTCCCGCGGGATGTGGATTTGCAGAGCCTGCGCGCGGTCATGATGGAGCAGTCACATCGGTCACGTCAGCCGAGATGACCGCGCCCATAACTACGCCCACGTCACCACTACGGCCACAACTACCCCGGCAAAACCTCCAAGGCTGCAACAGCTACAATTACAAATAAAAGCTCGCGGGCGAGTCTCCAACTCACCCATGAGCTCGGGGGCTACATCCAGTGGATGCGCTCACGCGCACCCACCGAGAAATTTTCAACGCCACCAACACCAAGATCCATCGGCTGAGCCTGAGCGCGACTTCATAACTCCCTCAGGCTCGGGGGCTACTGACGAGGGCCCGGATTAGGCCCCCTTCAACGTCAAGATTAACCCGCTCTAAGACAACAAGACCATAATCCTCAAGGTGGACATTCCAGTCAGCTAGCGAGCAACTTGAGGATGGTCGTACCCTTGCTGACTGCAACATCCAGAAGGAGAGCACACTTCACCTGGAGTTGCGTCTCAGGGAAGGCATGCAGATCTTCGTCAAGACCCTCACTGGCAAGACACCCAGTCCTTGGCCGGACGGCTGCATATCCAACAAGTCTCCGCCTCGCACGACAAGTTTGGCTCCGACTAGTGCGTGGGGCCCAGACGCACAACTCGAGCGTCACCACCGACGCACACGGAGGGGCGAATCTCCACGTCATGCGGAAACAACAGCTGGCGGCCATGCAGGCAACCTGCCCTGGCAGGGGCCTTAACACGGGTCTGACTAGCCGTGCAACCATCACATCACCATCATCTTGTACTCTGCCACACGCAAGACTCAACCCGAGGCACTCAAGCACCTTCTACGACACGCACGAGCCTAGACTTAGTCTTGGGCGTGGCGAGCTAGGCAAGCACTCAGGAAGACTAAGGCAAGCCCAAACTACTCGGGGAGAAGGCCATGCGTCCCAAAGGGAACAGTCCAACCCAGCCACGCGGCGGCTTCCCAGACAAGGCATCACGACTCGGCTTCAATGCACCCCGACGCATGACGGGATGTGCCAACTGCCAAGCACTGTAACTCTTTTTTACTCCCCCTTGTGCCCCTCCTCTTGAGACTATAAAAGGGAGAGGAGGGCAACAGTCACAAGGGTTAGATTTTCATACGACCGAACTCCATCACCCGGGACCTGGGATCGAACTCCCTCTCCCGACTAGCTTGTAACCCCTACTACGAGCACACCTGGTTCAGGAACACGACAGCAACACACTGGACGTAGGGTATTACTCCTCGGAGGCCCGAACCAGTATAAATCCCGTTGTCTCTTGCGCTAACCATCCGGGCCCGACGCACGATCGATAGAAATTTACTGCCGGCGGTAAAGAACCCCGATATTAAGCAACTTGACAAATATAGAAAACACTATCTTTGGAGAGGTGCAGATTTACACTCTAAGAAACCCTCCAAGGCAGCCTGACCGATGGTATGTGTCCCCAAGAAGCAGGGGGGCTAGGGGTGTTGGACCTATACATCCACAATGAGGCTATGCTTATGGAGTTTCTCCACAAATTCTACTCAAAGGCAGCTATACCTAGGGTTAACTTGGTTTGGGCTCAGTATTATAGCAGAGATAAGGTACTTGGACAACATAGAAATGGCTCATTTTGGTGGAGATCTTGTTAGTCTATTGCCTAAATTTAAAAATCTTAGCCATGGTGACAGTAGCAGACGGCTCAACTGTTCTCCTGTGGAAGGATCAATGGAATGGTCTAAGGCCGGCTGAGGGATATCCTGAGCTTTTCTCCTTCGCGAAGAATGGGTTTGTTACTTTTAAGGCAGCGATCAGTAGGAACAATCTGCTGCAGAATTTTAACCTGCCACTTTCTGATGAAGCTTATCATCAGTTCATTGTGTTCCAGCAGAGCATAACAGGCAGGTTAGCCATTGAGGGCTATGATCAGTGGAAATATAGTTGGGGAAACCTTATATACTCCACATCCAAGGCTAATAAGCACATAAAAGGAGGGAACTTGGCTCACCCAGTTTATCTTTGGATTTGGAGATGCAAATGTCAAATGAAACATAAGGTCTTCTTTTGGCTGCTCTTAAAAGATAGACTCAGTACAAGGGATCTTTTGAGAAGGAAAGACATGAACCTAGACTCCTTCACATGTGATTTATGCATCCTCCAACGTCTGGAAAGTGGGGCTCACCTCTTTCTTCGGTGCAATTTTGCTAGAGCCTGTTGGAATTCTCTGGGGTCATTTTTGTCTCCACAAGATCTGTTCAACATATATTTCGGCAAATCAGGGATAAACTTGCAGTACCCTTTGCAATGGAAATCATTACCTTGATGATCAGGGATAAACTTGCAGTACCCTTTGCAATGGAAATCATTACCTTGATGGCATGGGCAATCTGGGTTACTAGGAATGACTGGATTTCAACAACATCAACCCCACGGTGGAGAGCTGTC
Organism: Cenchrus americanus; assembly: GCA_947561735.1. Taxonomy (NCBI): domain Eukaryota; kingdom Viridiplantae; phylum Streptophyta; class Magnoliopsida; order Poales; family Poaceae; genus Cenchrus; species Cenchrus americanus. Next base: position 249,228,811 of record OX387239.1, on the reverse strand, counting down.
GGAGGAAATTCAAGGAAGAATTCAAGCTGCTCTTTCTTAGAGCTAAACCATCTTTGGTTGAGGCCATGACTGCTTGGCTTGAAAATTTTTAGTTGTTTCTCTGCCTTTTCTTTTCCTCTGCTTCTTTTGCCCCTCCTTTCTCCCCTCCCTCTTCTTTGTTTACTTCCTTTTTGTTCCTTTCAAGAACTCTGTATCATTTTGGTTATTTAATTTAATTATTCAGTAGGGGCTTGCCCCTCCTGTTCTTTTCCAAAAAAAAGTTTTCAGCATAATGTCGAACGCTCGGTGATCACTGACTAGTGGGTACTAGGCACTCGAAGGCTTGCAAACGCCACTGTAAGAATTTGCTTACGCTGACAATGCCATGCTTATGAATTCAGCAGAACAGCCATACTCGCCTACAGTATGTTTGTTTGGAATGCGGAAACGCAAGCAACACAGGATATAGCTCATGATTATATTATACTAGTATGGAAGCATCTCAGTAGCTTTTGGCCATGAAAACTGCTGAGAAACTGGGGATGGAAAACGTCTGACAAACCTATGCGTACTTCATTCCAGCCTCACCAGTACATCATCATCCACTCACATATATAATCACATATTCACATGTATAGTACGTTTGTTTTAAAAAAACACATGTATACAGTACTCGTGAATTAACTATCCCCTCAAACCCTCACCACTTTCACTAATAGCTAGCCATCAAACCAGGCATGCCTTCTCCTTCTCTCTTGTCACTCTCTCACACAGAGGTACACAGGCATCATAAAAATTGTCTAACCAGATCTAAAAAGAAAAATCTAACCATAAAATTTTTCAAGCCTGTCCCCCACTGCCACAATCTTCTCAGTTGTTGTCTACCATTCTCTCATAAAAAACAAGGACCTGCAGATCCCAGCCTCCCTAGCTTCAGCCACAGGTCCTTGCTCGGATCAGTTCTGGTGGGTTTTGGCCACCAGACTCCTCCCCGGTACAAAAGCCCCAGTGGGCAGTGCTATTTTTGCAGCCTTGCAGGGACAGAGGAACGCTAGAAACGAGCGAAGAGCAGTTCCCTCCGCGCAAATTTGCGCCTACACACATCCCCCGAATATAACCTCAAGCACACAACCCAACACGCGCACAGCTCTCTAGCCAAGCAAAGCATACTCCTAGGTCCATTGCATTCCTCTGCTTTTCTCGCTCCAAGGAGAAACCGAGGTAGCTGAGGGTAGAAGAAGAAGAAGAAGAGCGAGCACCATGAGAACCATCACGGCGAGAAACCCCAATGACTCGCTCTCCTTCTCCAGGCGGCACTTCAAGTGGCCGGTTCTTGGCAAGAGCAAGAGCCACAGCGCCACGTTCGGGGACGAGGACTACATGAAGAGCTCGGAGGCCGAGGACGAGGATGAGGCGACCATGGCCTTCTCCTCTGCCTGCCCGTCCTTCCACTCCGAGGACTTCGTGTCCCCGCCCCTGAAGGCGGCGGCGGGCAAGGCGCCGGCGCAGCAGACACCGCCGCCGCCGCCGAGGAGGCGGAAGGTCCGGATGGCCGTGGCGCGCCTGCGGTCCGCGCTGGCCAATGCCGTGGCCGGGCGGCACCGGCAGGTCGGCCTCGGCGCGCGGCTCACCGGCACGCTCTACGGCCACCGGCGCGGGCACGTGCACCTCGCGTTCCAGGTCGACCCGCGCGCGTGCCCGGCGCTGCTGCTGGAGCTCGCGGCGCCCACGGCGGCGCTGGTGCGCGAGATGGCCTCGGGCCTGGTGCGCATCGCGCTGGAGTGCGAGCGCGCCAAGGGCTCCGCGCTCCCGACCCCGACCGCCGGCCCCAACGGCGGCAACGGCAAGAAGCTGGTGGAGGAGACGGTGTGGCGCGCCTACTGCAACGGCAAGAGCTGCGGTTACGCGGTGCGGCGCGAGTGCGGCGCCGCGGACTGGCGCGTGCTCCGCGCGCTGGAGCCCGTGTCCATGGGCGCGGGCGTCATCCCCGCGGCCAGCTGCGGCGGCGGCGAGGGCGACGTCATGTACATGCGCGCCCGGTTCGAGCGCGTGGTGGGCTCCCGCGACTCGGAGGCGTTCTACATGATGAACCCGGACAACACCAGTGGCGGCGGCGGCCATGGCGGCCCTGAGCTCAGCGTTTACCTCCTCAGAGTCTGATCGCCCGATCACGTACTTTCTTTGTGCATGTTAATGCTGTGAAATTGGTTAGTCACGCACCTAGGTGGTAGCTGGAAACGTAGCGGATGGGGTTGGAAATGGAAATGTTTTAGTGGTTTCTTGTGGTTGTGGTGATCAAATGTTTCCGATGCAGAGTAGGAGGAAGCCATGCTGATGCTGTGCTGTTTCAGGTTGTAATAGTCTCCCCCAAGCATCTAGAGTTGCATATGGTGTAATGATAATCATGAATAAAATAGCCGTATTAGTTTTCTTGTTCACAATTGAGATCCATATGTAAAGTTTGGTTTTAAATAAATTCCTACGATGATTTTGGGCAAAATTTCTGAAAGAAGAGAGAATTCCCTATGTGGCTTGTTGTTAAGGCTCGGAGCTCTCGATTTCAAGCAGACGCCAAGTTCCTTCTGATTTCAATTATACGTGAATATATTTCGTTAAGAAATCATGTGCTTGTTGTTGTTGGGGCACACAAACAGGTCGTGTTGGTCAGGACAGTTTGCCATCTTTATATTCTCAAAAGACTCAATTTTGGCTCTTTTTGGTGGGCCTGTGCCACACCAACATGTAATTGTACTTTTTTTCTCTCCAATCTGATAATTTTCCATCTTAACGTCCTGATTTTTAGTGATTTTATCTTTGAACACTCTTCTTTTCCGAGCTGAAGCAGCGAGCCAGCCAGGGAGGCATTGAGTACTCCGCGACTCGATAGGTTGGTTGAGTTTGACACTGCCTGCGCTGCAATGGGTGTGCTTCGTGTTCTATTTCTGCAGAACAGCACGGCAGCAGGGTCAGCATCCGACCAGAAGCATCGGTGGTTCAGAGACATGCGTCCTTTGCTTGATTGCTTCTCTCGGAGTGCCCACTTCTCGTCGCGTCTAATTCCAATCCTGTCAAATTATCCATGGAATGTGATAGATGCGGGATTCAGGGATCATGGCTTCCGAAAACGTCCGAACATCACCGGGAACAGAAGAGACCCTGGAGTGGAGAACAGAGCTCTCCACAGGGCGACAGACAGCAATGAACAACTGAAAGTCCTGAACACAACAGTGCAATGCAAACGCGTTCGTGAGGAGAAAATTGTACTTCCCAAACGACGCTATTAGATATGAATGACCTTGTTCGGATTATCTGAGCTCTGCTTATCTCTGCTTATTATTTCTCTGGAAAGATCCATCCTGAGTTATATTTCGCGTGCTTCTTCTTTTTCTTGTGAAAAAGGATCGGTAGGGTATGTGTTGGATTGATGAAATTGGCCTAGGCAAAAGGGTTGCGAGGACATTGCCCGTTGGTGGGGGCGAGCAAGAGTATATAGTACTAGTAGGCATGCATGCCTAGTCCCAGTCGCATCCGGTTCACCATCCCGAGGCAGAGCATGGCGCAGACTACAGCGGCATGCCCGACGAGTAGTACCCACACCTCAGCACAGCAGACATCTACGGGGTCGCGGCGGCAGCAAATCGTCAGAGGATAGAGCCCTTTCATCAGCAATGGCGATGGCCTTCCCAGACCAGGGTCCCCGGCGGTGTCATCAGCAATGGCGAATTGGCGATGTCCTTCCCGTCCCCAGACCAGACCAGGGCCCCTCAGCTCTGAATTTTTCTGAACGCCAACAGCCAGTACAGAGAGTGCCCCTGGCAGCCGCACCGCAGGTGATTACCGCGTTTCGGAGAGGTAGGGGTTGGTGGATGGCCAAATTGTGGCCATGGCCCCCATCATTCTGGTATCATTACCGCTAGATGCTGCTAGCTGATGATGATTACGGAGTATGGTGGCGCCTGCCGGCTTTTGCAGCCTCGGTCTGTCCCGGGGGCGGTTGCGGCGGGCTGCGGCTGCGGAGCGCGGCGCAGCACTCGATAAAGAGCAGGCCGGCCGTGAGGTCCCTCTCTGTCTCAACTCTCAAGAAGACTCTCTGACGCCTGCTTGCTTTCGTGCCTTGCGAGATCGATCTCTTTGTGCGGGGAGAAGCCTGGCCGGCATGTGATTTGATGCGATGTGATCTCTCGCTTTGGTGGATCCGAGGAGCACGGAGCGGACTGGGCACTGGGCAGCACAGTGCTGCTAGTACCTGGCCTGGCCTGGCTTCGGATCTTCTCCTCCTCGGGTTCTCTCCATTCTCACCAACACTTTGGCTCGTGGGCGAGTTGGAGACGATCGCGACGGCCACGACCTTATCCGGACTCCGCGATCCGCCGTGACGTGCGCTTGCCTTGCGGTTGCGGAGGGCGGAGGCGGTGGCATAGCCGTATAGAGTGGCATGGCAACGGCCAACGGGCGCACACGGTGCCGGCGGCCTGCGCGATGGCTTCGGCGGAACCCGCCCGGATGGCCGCCAGGCCGGCTCGCCGCCGCACCCAAGTCCCGCCAACTGCTGCCAAGGGCCGCTTTTTCCGACATGGGCGCGGATTTCGGGTGCCGGCAGTGAAAAAAGGCTCGTGACAATGCGGGGCCGCGGCCCGGTTCGAAATGGGTTCGGCCCGTGACGTAACTCCTCCCACGGGCGTGATAGAAAATGTTTGGACCGCTTTAATCTGGGCTGCCAAGCTATAATCACTTTTGAAACACACATGCGCGTGTTTTCTCTTTTTTTTTGTTTTTTTTGCTAGGAACATCTACACGTTAGAATGGTCCCCCCCCCCCCCCCCCCAAAAAAAAACTACACGTTTGAAAAATCTGCACATCATCGCGATAAACGAAACTGCTTCGCTGGTGAAAACCGAAAATGCAGTAACCTCATCTCTCGGTTGAATTCAATTCAATTCTCCCTTGCAATATAATTTTGAAAATAAAATAACTGGGACGGGGACTTAGATTCGGGAACATGTGACGTCACTACGTCAGCAGAACACAGGAATTGCATTCCTTCAGAAATCCTTCAAACCCAAAGTTCGCCACCTCCTTCCCGGGCCACGGCGCCAACGGTGAGACCGAGCCCCGGCGCGCGGCGCCGGCGCTACCCGCTCGTCATCTCCAGCGTGTACCAAGCCACTTCATGTGGGCCATGGTTTCTGACACGTGTGCCCGGGCCCACATGTCACTGATAGTGACGGATTCGAGGAGGCGGGGCCACCGGGGTAGGTGGATGGACAGCAACGGTTGCCTTTGCCACCACCAGCACCCCCCACCACCACCAGCCGCTGTTGGTCCTGGGGCGGCGGCGCCGCGCGTTCGTCCCTCCCTCCCTCCCCTAGGCATCTCCTGGCACAGGTGACAGGTGAGCTCGTAATTCGTCAAGCTTCCTCCCCTCCGAACCATTGATACATCCTTTTTCCGCCGGCCGAGCAAGGAGATTCCCGCCCCGCGCACGCGCGTGGGGTGTTCGACGCTTTGCGCCACCGAGCACGAGCACGCACCCGGGGCATTCGGGGGCGGATCCAATCCAGCTGCCGCTCCAGGTAACTCTGATTCGCTACTCATCCTGGTGCTGTCTCTTCTGATTTGCAGGTGCGTATGGTATGGCCGGCCTGATCAGCGTGCGCGCCGGCCCGAGGAGCTCACTGCCTATCCATCGGCCGTCTGCCGCTCGTTCACCACTGACTCCTCAAGTGGCGGTTCAGTTTACGAACCCGCTGTTTCGCTCTGCTAAGGTTTGCAAGAGCCGTAGTTTAGTGGCAGCGGCACTGGAGGTCTCCAAGGACGGCGGCTCAGCTGTTCTGGACAATCGCCAGCCCTCCAAAGGTCGTTCCTTTTTTTCCTTATTACCAAAGGCTTCCGAAGGTTGTTTGCGATAGAGTTTCGTGCATCGGATCAGCGTCCATCTCGGAGTAGGTCGCTACACCTTGAGTTGGGAGTAACTTGCTTGTATTGTCTGCCTGCATGTTTTCAGGGGTTATTGAGACACTGCAAAATGCTGATGCAGTTTGTTTCGATGTCGATAGCACAGTCATCCAGGATGAGGGTATTGACGAGCTTGCCGATTTCTGTGGGGCAGGGAAAGCGGTTGCAGAATGGACAGCAAAGTAAATCGCCCATCATGTGCGTTTATTCATCTGGTTTGTTAATTTCGTCATAAGATCTGACATTGTCCTTTTGTTGCCAGAGCAATGACAGGGACTGTTCCATTTGAGGAGGCTTTGGCAGCCAGGCTGTCTTTAATCAAGCCATCTCTCTCCCAAATTGAGGAGTGCTTGGAGAAGAGGCCGCCAAGGTATGCTTTGCCAAATCTAAACTTCTGTTGATCTAGGTAATAGATGGTATTTCAGTGCAATATTTTTCTTTCCTATTTTTGATCTTATTAGATTGTGCACTTCTGCTACTTGTCTTTCCGAAATCGTGGGTATGTGCTACAAGAACACTAGAACATCAATTGCTTTTGGGTTTCTTATAAAAACAAAAGAAAAGTGCTTTGGGGTTTGTTAAAAAAATTTGCTTTGGAATGCTAATTGTTTTTACCCGTTTTCACCATTTAGGCCTAGAAGAAAACTGTAGCTACATTGTACCAACAAAAGCATATAAAATTTGGCTAATTTGCCTTATGCCTTAGCAATCATGCCCTAAAATTTGTCTGACTACAGTGCAAAACCAAGATATTTTTCCCACACCGCAACAGAAGTAACTGTCAATGACATAAAAGCATTATTCATTTTCTTTATCCAATCACAGAATTACCAGAAGCAGTGCTTTTTTCTTTGCAGGATTTCTCCAGGAATGGCTGATTTGGTTAAGAAGCTAAAAGCTAACAATACTGATGTGTTCCTTGTGTCAGGAGGCTTCCGACAAATGATCAAGGTAGGTACATTATTCCACTCTACAGCACCACTTTGGTAGTCCTGTAATATCATACAACAACAACAACATAGCCTTTTGTCCCAAACAAGTTGGGGTAGGCTAGAGATGAAACCCAAAAGAAACAATGGTAGGAGAAACAGAAAAAGGCATAAGACAGAAGACTAGTCCTGTAATATCATACCATGGTTCATTGTTACTGCCTTTTATAAGATATTGAAAATTTTTGTTTGTCTTATTATGTAGTTAGAGCAAAGTTTACTTTGGGGTTTTATCGTTTGTTAGAAATATATTGTTTGTTCATTGTAATAATAAACAAAAGGATGCATCTTCTGCTAGAAAATCTAAATACATACAATTTCTTGAACACAACTACACTATATTTGTAGTGCTGAACTTTTTTAATATTACGGCAACGTGGATTTTTAGTATTATTTTCATAGATTCGATGTAGAAGTCATCAGTTTTCTCTTTGCATTGTTTACAGCCTGTGGCAGCTGAGCTTGGTATTCCTGCTGAAAACATAATTGCAAACCAAGTTCTGTTTGGAACTTCTGGAGAGTATGCTGGATTTGATACCACAGAGCCCACTTCACGCAGTGGGGGGAAAGCACAAGCAGTGCAGCAAATAAAAAAGGTCTAGTTAAACTGTGTAGTTTTTGGTGCATGTGCTACTTCTTACCACCTTGCTGACCTTCTTTCTTTGTGTTCAGCACTATGGCTACAAGACGGTCGTTATGATTGGAGATGGTGCAACTGATCTTGAGGTATATGACTGGATGATGCCTTTGAAACACCTGTCCTGACAATAGATGTGTAGGATGATAATACGTTTTATCGGGTTAAGGGCAGTTATCTACACTGCTAGGGTCAAAAAGTTGCTTCCTGGGTGATTAATTGATGAGGCATGCATCTCGCGGAAACATTTCATTCTGTTTTGCAGTCAGATCTCATAATATTGTTTGTGTTGTTCATATAGTGGGACCAAAATATAATTTATCTTGATGTATCAATGAGTGGGTCAAATAGTTAGTTTTGCTTAAGGCCCCCGCCCAAACTCCAAAGAGGCTGGTTTTTTAGGCTATTTACACCTGGCAGCTATTCTTTAGTGAATATTTCAGCAAAGGAAATAATAAGAGAATGGCATATACAACTTAATGATACGAGATGTTTCTGATCCATCAGTGTACAGTAACTTATTTATAAGACTGTAGCATAAAAAAATGTATACATCTACACTAATTTGTCTGTGTCTTTCCAGGCTCGGCAACCTGGCGGAGCAGACTTGTTCATCTGTTACGCCGGTGTCCAGATGAGAGGGCCAGTAGCAGCAGAAGCCGACTGGGTTGTTTTCAACTTTCAAGAGCTGATCACCAAGTTGCCATAAGGTGACTACTTACCATAATTCTGAACCTTGCATTCTTGACGCTGAGCCTGAGCGGCCAAATAATTTCAGACACATTTCAAGCTGTAGATTTCAGTAGCAATTCTTGGATTTAGCTGAACTATCTGGTTGTAAGTATTTGTTTCATCCCACTTTTTGGATGGTTGTGATCTGATATTGTGAGTGAATTATCTTGAAGCAATTGTTGAGTATGAAAGTAATGAATTAGATCACATTTGAAGTGCCGAATCACACCTTTTTGTTTATGCAAGGGTTGTGGACCTGTCTGCATATCTTACGACGAAGAAATGCTCTGCTGTGCCCGATTGTGATCCGTGATCTCTTGAAGCAACTGTTGAGTATGAATCTTGTGTAATGTCCCAACCCCCGGAGCTGGGTGTGTTGACACCTGCTAGCAGTTTTTTAGGACATCAAGACTTTTCACAGATCAATACAAGTTTTTTCTGTGCACTTTAACCTCACTAGTGTGCACTCGAGAAGAATTTCTCAATTGGTCACCATCCATCCCGAAATTGCTTCAGGTCAAGTAGATTTAACCTTTGAGTTTTTTTGAAGATGTTAACATTAGAGTTCTTTGGAGATGAGCTTTTAAAAGAAAATGCAACTTGTTGGTATAAATATTTTATCAATCCTATTATGCCCCGGGTCAAGATATCACACCTTATGTGTACTCTGTACTACATTTCCATGGGGAAACAAATTAGGCAATTAGCAGTACACGTAAAGAGAATACCCAAAACATTAGTGAAAATGCAAAGCACCAATTAACATATAGCCATACCATTCCTGTAACGTACCAGAAATTTGAATGATTTACCACGTGTGGATTTTCGCAAAAATTAAAAACTTTTTGTTTGGACTTGAGTGCTACCAAATTTGATCCCAATTTGCTAGCATCTCATCTATATTCCATTATAAAGTAAAGAGTTAAATACACCGTGGGTACATGAACTTGCAGCGCTGTGTCAAATAGGTCCATGAACTTGAAAACCAGACATACAACCCCTCGAACTTGCAAACCTGTTCACCCTAGGTCCAACCCAGTTTTGCATGGTTTGCATGGCGGTTTTGAATGGGCACTGTAGCGTTGTTGATGTCAGTGATGACACCAGCACTCCTATTTAATTTGTGAAATTAATATATTTTTATTCAGAGCTCCAAATATAGCAAATAATATATCAACTTCGATCGTCTCGACGAGCTCTTTGCAATGGTGTAATCTGTTTTGTTATTTTGAGATAATTTTATTTCCTGTAAAATTTAATATTTCTATAAAATGTGTGATATTTTATTCTCACTTGCAATCAATTATATATGTGGTCATGATTAAGTTCTGGATATACATTGCCGGTTTTATTGTCATGATTTAGAAAAAAGAAAGTTACAACTGAAATTGATTAAGATTTAAGACCTGGACGCGTGTAAAGCTAGGGTTTTACCAACCAACCCCTCACCAATTTCTTGGCCAACATCGCCGGAGAGGAAGGGATTGATCGATTCAGCGTACGTCTCTCTACTGCATTGCACATGTGCAAAAGTATATGTCCTCCGGTCCTCATGGAGGTTCGAGTGACGACACACCACATGTCGATCACCAAGAATAGAACTGATGCAGCAAGCTATTTCTGTTTCGCACCGTTTCTTTATTCCCAGGATGGTGACATGGGATGATAACACGGTCGACTTGGTTGGTATAAAACCCTAGCTTTACATGCATCCAGGTCTTAAATCTTAATCAATTTTGGTTACACTTTTCTTTTTTTATTTCTGAATCATGACAATAAAAATGGGCACATCCAGATCTTAAATCCTAATTAATTTCAGTCCAGGACTTAATCATGACCACATATATATCTGGTTGCAAGTGAGAATAAAATATCACTCGTTTTATAAAAATATTTAATTTTACACGAAATAAAATTATCTCAAATAACAAAATGAAGTACATTGCAAAGAACTCATTGAGACAATCAAAATTGATATATTATTTGCTATATTTAGCGCTCCGAATAAAAAAATACCAATTTCACAAATTAAATAGGACCCATGCAAAACCACTGTACAAAACCGGGTTGGACCTAAGGTGAACGGGTTTGCAAGTTCGAGGGGCTAGATGTCTGGTTTTCAAGTTTATGGACCTATTTGACACAACACTACAAGTTCATGGACCCATTGTGTATTTAACTCTAAAGTAAAACCATATAAAAATATATTTTCAAATTATGGTATAAAATATGAGTTGGAGTTTCTTGGATTTTATTTGGGTTTCAATTGTGTGGAGTTTGAATTTGAACTATTCAAATCCAAACTATAATCAAACCTATTTTCAAAACATAATTCAAAAGCTAACTTCTAACTTGGGCCCCTGCTTTGCACCCAAAGTCTGCAAGAGGCCCCCTACCTCCTCAACCCCGGACCAACAAGAACCCCCAGTTTCCGATCTAGCCCGCGTGATCCAGCACGCCGACCCAGCAATCGGCCCAGCTTCGCGACCCAGCATGCCCATCTCGCACCATCTGCTTTCCTTTCTATGACCGGTGAACTCCGCGTGTCATTCTCTCCCTCTCTTCTTTCTCCCACCCGATCTCAACCTCCTGACCGCGCCGCCGCAGCGCGCGCGTGCGTGCAACCTCGGCCAGGGGACAGGCTTCGACCGCGCCCGTGGCACGGACGCCGAGCCAGGCGGCCGCACCCACGCACCGCCCAGTCCTTTTCCCTTTCTGCCCTCGCACCGTGACGCGACCGTGCCCCTGTTAGCCACTCTCGTGCGGCCATGTTAGCCGTCGCGCCTCCATGAGCCAATAGGGACCCAGCTGTGACGCTTTTGCCCTTCACTTGGCGTGCTCGGCCAGCTAAAGCCCCTGGCGAGGGACCCCTCTTGCAAGCCAACGCTCAATTGGGGTTTCCTCCTTTGGTTCCTCAGTTCGCCACCGGGAGAGGGAACGAAAGAAGAGAGGAGGAGGGGGAAGGGAGAAGGAAGGCTTGCACGCACTTCACCACCGCACCGTGAAGACGAAGTCGGATTATCTAGAAGACGGAGCCGTCCGTGGCCGGAGGAACGCTGTCCTCGATCGAGCCAGAACAGGAGCCGAAGAAGACGCCGCCGCAACAACTCGCCGCGACGTCGTGACTTCACCAACTGTTCCCCAACGCTTGTCACGACCACGCCTACATCACCGACCCTCGGTGAGCCAGTGTCGCGCCTTCTCTTCTCCTCACCCGTGGGAGCGCGCCCCTGCGTCGCGCCGCTGGCCCTTGAGCCGAGCTATGTTCGTGCGTCCACCGCAGTGGCGAACCCCAACACCGCATCGGTCGTTGCCGCCCTTCTCCCGCTATGCTGTTGTGTATCCCTGTCCGGTCGTCGAGCCGTGAGCCTTTTCTACAGGTGCTTCGCCGCGCCGCTGCTTCGCCACCGCAGCCACCCCGGGCGCCGTGTCGCCGCTTCGCTCTGAACACGCGCGCCGGTCGGCCGTGTCGCGACCAGGGGATAGCCCTGAGTGCACGCACGATCCGCCGGGCCAAGTGCACCCAAGCACAGGGCCGCAGTAGTGCACGCGCTCGCTTGCTTGTTCGGCAACACTTGCACCGCCGCGTTCCGCCGCCGCACCGCGCTTCGCCGCACCCGTCGCCGCGCGCTGAGCCGACCTTGGGGGTCCCGCCGGGAGCTCGGTCGAGCTGGGAAGCCGTGTGCCAACACCACTCTGCCGCCTCCTTTCTGGTTTGTTTTCCCTGTCGTTGTCGCTTCCGCTAGCCGTGCGTCACGTCGCCGCCGCACGCCTCGACCGCGCCGGGAACTCTCCCATGTCGCGTCGCGCACCGGCTCTGCGCGCCCAAACTCAGTCCAAAGGCCGACCTAACCTCACCACGAGATCCTAGTGTACCTACCCTTGTGCTTGCACGAGCACCAGAAACACCACCGCTGTAGATCGCCGTCCGTCGTCACCGCCGGGCGTGTGCTGGAACGCGCCGACGCGAACGCGCGGTTGGCAAGGTGTACCGCTGCTCACCAGCTGAACTTAGGGTGCAGCGGTGGACTTCTTATCTGAGTTCGCAAGGGAACCCGCTTGGGCTGTAACCCATTACAGCCCATGCACTGACCCATCTCTTTTCTTCTCAAAAATCCTGGAAAATAGTTGAGGGACCTCTATTAGACTTAGCTCTTTAGGCCCGCAGGGCTGAGTCTATTGGGCCGAATCTGGCCGATTAACACTTTCGGCCCACTAATAGCCCATCATCTGTGATGATGACGTCATCGCCTTTTTCCAAAATTAAAAATCCTTTTCTGTTTTATAAATGATTTTGGAAATTAATTTATCAAACCTTTAATCTTTGAAAATTCATAACCAATTATCCGGAGTTCCAAAAATTATGAAACCATTTGCGTTGGTTTCATAATTTCGAGACGCTTGTCACTATCCTGTCCCTCTCTACTCTTGCCCTTGAACCGAGTCCTTTTTGCCCTGTGTTCTTGGTGTAGAATCCGTGGCCCCTGCCCGCCACTGTGCTAATGTGGGTCTGGGACGCCGGAGCCCTGCAACTAGTTATTAGCGTGCCGCGGTCAGGAATCCTAATTCCTACCCCATGTTCACATCGCTTATCTTGCCCTTCCTCTGGTTCACGCACGGCAACCCCGAGCCGCAACCTAGTTGCCTTGCCATGGACGTTGTCGCATCATCAGTACATGCCTCGTAGCGCTCTTAACCACACCTTACCTCATCGCCACTCGATATCGATCACAAGTTGATCTTTTCTTCTCCCTTGAGCTTTGGGCATATGTCTTGGCATGGTAATGCATTCTCTAGTTGTCTTTGCCTCGCTCTGCTATCATCATCCTTCGCGCTACTGTAACACCCTAAAAATTGCATCACCAAATTAATGTAAGCAACAAGGTGTTTTAGTTTTAATTTTCTAAGGATTAAATAAATTATAAAATAAATTTGTCCTTTAAAATATTTAAATATCATTTTAATAATTTAGAAGCAATAAGTGCTTGTGCATCATGATTTGAATGCATGAGGTTTTTGTTTGTTGTTGTGAAGCTTTAAAAGTTTTTTTAATTGATTTGAAAGTTTTGGAAAATGGTTTGAATCTTGAAAAGTTTTGAAGGAGTTTAAAGTTTGAAAAGGAGTTTAAATTTCAAAAGTTTGAAAAGTTGAAGAATGGTTGAAAAAAAACGAAGAAAAAAAAACAACCCAACCCTCTCTCCCTTCTCTCATTCCAGCCCAGCGCGGCCCATCTTCTTTCTTCTTCTTTCTCCCGCAAAACCCCCGAGCAGCCGCCGCCCATCCCTCCTTCCGCCCACCAACCCCGCGCCGCCCCGGCTCTCCCCTTTCTCCCTTCTCTTTCGTTGACGGTAGGCCCCGCCCCGTCGGGGCCATCTCCTACCTCCAACATCCCCTTTCTCCTCCCCTGTTCCGTCAACAGAGCCGCGCCGCCGGCCGTGTCCCGCGCCGTGCGTCTGCCCCCTTCCTTGAAGACCTCAATCAATGCGCGGTAAAACCCTCCTTCACTCCCCGGCCATCAATTCCTTTCCGTTTCTCCCTAATCAAGGCTCCCTCCCTTGAATGCATTGAAGACCGGCCGCCGCCATGGCCATTAATGGCCTTAGCCCCGGCCGTCGCCCCTCCTTCCCCTTCTCACCCTATAAAGCACACCTGAGAGCCCCTTAGGCCGCCCTTTTCACTCCCCCGTGCCTCCCTCACCCTCCCCACGGGCGTCGCCCGATCCAGAGCCGCCGCCGCCGCCATTAATGGCCGCCACCGCCTCACCGCGCCTCCTCCCTTTCCCCCTCCGCCTTATAAAGGATGAGCACCGTCTCCTCTCCACCCCGCGCCCCTCCTTTCCTCTCCTCCCTCTCCACAGCGCCGCCGTCGCAGAACACCGCCGCCATCGCTGCCCCTCCCCGCCGATCTCCTTCGCCGGTGCCTCTCCCTCCCTTCCAAACTCCTACGCAAGTTCCCCTTCCCCTCCTCTTTCTTCTGGTGTTTTTGCCATGCGATTTGGTGGCTGGGAGGCCGTCCTTGGCTTCTCCGGCGAGCCTCGCCGCGCGCGCCGCCCCGGGCGCCGCCGCGGGCCGGCCGCTCCCCCGCCGGCCTCGCCGCACGCGATCGGGGCCGTCCGATCGGCGCGGACGGCCCGGATCAGAAAAGGGGCGTACCCCTTGGATCGGTCCACCGTGGACCGGTGGACCGGTCCACGGCCGCGGTCCACGAGCCAGCGTCACCGCCCGCGTCAGCATGACGTCAGCTTGCGTTAGCATTGCGTCAGCACAGCCAACCGCAACCCGCCACGTGGCGCCACCGCAGCCTCTCCGCCGGCCGCCCTGGTAATTTTACAAAAAGAACTCCGCATTTTCTAATATCACATATATGTCCTTCCACCTCCAAAGATTCTTACAATTTAGCCCAGGTTTTAACAGTGAAGCCCCTGAGCTTCTCAGTTTCTTCCACCAAAGGTCCAAGCCCTATTCTTTTACACCAAAACCCTTGAGTTCGTACATATAATTATGTTTAGGTCCCTGAAATCTTGCAGAAAACCCCCTAAACTTCTAGATATTCACAAATTAGTCCCTGAATCTTGTTTTAGCCATATCTTTTCCTTCCTAGCTCCGTTTTAAGTGTTCTTGGTGTCCATGCGACCGTCTTTTAAAGCCCGACAGTTCTAGAATCTTGTTTTCTCCATATCTTTTGCGTTGTAGCTCCGATTCCACCGTTTCAAGTTGCGTTAGGCTCATATAAACTCAAAGTACGCGTTAGGAGCAATGATGTACATGTTCAATGCTTTATAATTTATTTAAATATTAAATATGAATAAATCCTATTACACATGCTTTTCTAATTAAAATCTAATTAGAAGTTTAACACGTGTTTTCATAAGAAAGTTAATATGATTAATATTAAATGAACATTTCTTTTAATTAAAAGTTAATTAGATGTATACCTCGGTTTTTATAATCAAACTTAATTTGATTAATGATTATGCAATTTGCTTTCTACTAAAATGTACCATAGGCTATATCCCGAGTTTTCTTAATTAAATGTTAATTTGACTAAAATGAATATAAATGTGTTTTAAATTATAATTTGATTAGAACAACTCGAAATATAAAGACAAACGCCTAGATGCTTTTACATGCTTCTTTTAAAATTAAATGTTTAATTTGCATAAATCATACCTGAATATTTATAAGTAAAATTGGACTAGGCCTACATCGTATGTTAAATACAAATATAACTTGCTTAATTATAAATAGGGTATTTCTCTGAAATAACTTATACACATGATTTTACTTAATTAAAAGTTATCAAACGCATAGCTAGCTCTTGTTTGTGATCATCCAAATCTCCCGCTAGTTCCGAGTGTTCCTTGTGTTCGCTTTCCTAAACCCAAACCCTATTTTCCCTTTAAGCTTTTCATGCTTGGTGTATTGTTTTGTTTATTGTATGTATTCTTGTGTGCTCGTAGACATCGTGCCGCTTCAAGCGAGCAACCGATTGAAGTAGATCAAGAGCAAGTGTTTGAAGATGAAGAACCTTAGTGATTAAGCAAGGAAGGCAAGTGGTCTTCTCCCCCCGCATGATTCTATTTTATCCTATGTAATTGCATGACAACTAAGTTTATATTTATTATGTTATTGCATTAAATTGATGGGAACACCCTTTTTAAGGACTTACCTAGACTTTTACCCACAATCCTTGGATCAACCCTGTTTAATAAATGTTTTTGGGTAGAATATGCTAGTTGCTCAACTTGGGTTGGATAAAAATGGTTTTATAAGATAAAGGCTTGTATGTTTTATGACGATGATGCTTTTGGTAATACCAGATCATATGGTTTAATCGGAACATGGAGAACCACCCAAGAAAACATGCGCAACCACAGTGTTACATGGCTCTGACCTTAGCCAATTAATTAGGTGCGCGATTGATCCGATGGCCCTTTTCCGAAAGGAGCGCAGAGGGGGATCCGGGTTGCGGGGGTATAGCCCGGTCCTTTTGGGGTAGCGACCTTTGCTAAGGTGCTGACCACTAGGGAGGGTTATGGTCCGCCCTGATATGTAACTATGCGGGTCGTTAGTCTTTTGTATACCTTTGTAAAGGCTTCGTAGCGTCCCTATGCAATCACACCTCGGAAGTGTGGTATGATGCCTGATCAGCATCGCATGGTTGGGTTCAAAGTTCTTCGGAACTTTTACGCGAGCTGTGGGTAAAGTGTGCAAACCTCTCGCAGAGTGTAAAACTGATCGATCAGCCGTGCTCACGGTCATGAGCGGCTTGGACCCTCACATGATTAATAAACTTGAAGATGAGAATAAATCGTGCTTTGGTGAAGCTCGATGAGCTTTGGGTTGTTTTGTTTAAAAGTTTTTCTTAAGTGGGTTGGTATATACTTACATCTAGTAATTAGGCGTTCTTTAATTAAAAGTTTGACCAACATTAAAATGCTAACCGCTGCAAAACCGTAGCCTATCCTTGATAGCCTTGCATCTTCCTACTTGTTGAGTACCAACCATAAGTGTACTCAGCCTTGCTTATCGCTGTTCAGAAGAGAACAATGGTGAAGAGTTCTACTGCGACCTTGAAGAGTTCTGAGGCATGCGTCTCCCCCAGTCCAGTGCCTGTGGAAGCGGAAGACGAAGACTCGTGTAGTTATCGTTTTCCGATGTTAAAGACCTTCGTGTCTTCCGAATGAGTGTAGTAAGTTGATAAACCCCTTGTTACGTTTTTACTGTCTATGATATTACACTCATTTCGTCTATCATATGTGTGGAACTAGATCCTGGCACACATATGAGATGCATCTGGTTTCCCTCCGGAAATCGGGTGTGACAGCTACCGCTTTGATCATCCGAGGGTTAAACCTTGCAAGCATTAATCTCAGCTTCTCCGCTTCCCGCTTGCGAGCTTGATCCCCTAAGATCTTAGCTGCGAGATCCTTAAACTAACTCTTGCTCATATCTTGATATCTAGTATATAAAAACTAGTTGCTTAAACTACTTTTGTTATAAAACAAATTGCTCTATTTTCATTAATGAAACTGGTGCTGCTTGTATTTACTCTGCAGTTTATTTGGATCTTCTAAATTGGTTCTTATTGGTGTTTTTGCAATAGATGAATGCTTGTTATTTATTTCCGCGTCGCATCTCGTGTAGGCTTGTGTTCATGTTTGAAGACCCGAGCTGCGACGACCGAGAAGACCTTCTACCTCAACATTGACCAAGACGACGCTCAACCTCTACTACTCTACGTCGACTACCGCACAGGTGTCATGTCACTCCCAACCATGTAAAACCCATGCATGCTATTAGTTGCTAGTGCTATATTTATGGTACTTGATTTGATGGATTGCATAGCCATTTGTTTAGCCATGCCTTGATATTTGATATATCCAGTTTTCTTGCTATATCTACCTCGGGACTAGCTACAGATCCCTAACTAGTCCCATATACACACTATCCATACTTTTGTTGCTTGATTATGGATGGTTCTCTGGGTTCGGAATGAGATGTGGGAGATCTCGGTGTGTTCTAGCGTGAGTTTTGGGTGTGTTCTACCTTGACGTGTTACTGGCGGGAGTGAGCCGTTTGGTTACTTGTGAATGCCTACGTCGGGGAGATGCGATCTGGCCTCTCGCCCGAGCGGCGTGTCGGACCGGATGGAGATGATGAGTGCTCGCTCTCGGCCCTTAAGGACCGATCGTCAGTTGACCTTGCTTCAGTGGACTTTTACCGTACAAACCTCTTGCCTTGTATTGGGCGGGGGTGCAGGGTGAGACTCATAGTGGATAGCACCCCACCTGTAGGCGGATCGGTGTGATCGTGACGGGAGACAACGTTCCTCCTTAGAAGACTTCACCCCGGCGAGGCCGGGGAAGGGTTTCATAGCTTCGAGGGACCCCTCGCTAGTAGTACGAGCTCTACAGAGGGGTTGCGTCAGAATCGGAGACGCGGGGGGGGGGGGGGGGGGGTACTATCCACTCACTCGGACTCCAGCCGTATGGTAAGGTTTCGGGTGGTTCGCTACCGTCTGGGCTCTATTCGGGCGAGTACAGTTGTACAACCTCTGCGTAGCGTTTAAACCTATAGCTATAATCCGTGTCCACAAGTTATGGACAGTCTTCTTCTGATCTCTCACCTGACTAGACTCTTTTCTTGTGCTTCTTCTCTCCCCCGAGTGTGTGAGCCCGGCCTGAGGCCGTTGAGATGTGGGGATAGGAGCAGGTGGGCCCCACATCGCAGATGAGAGTTGGGGGCTAGATCGTGGTTGTGATTCAGTGCTTTGGTGTGTATTTCCTTGTTAAGGGGTGTGAATCCCAGAGGTGTGGACCTCCCGGAGGTGTGGACCTCATAGATGTGGACCTCCCGGAGGTGTGGACCTTGCTGCTTATTCTGCATACCTTGATTGTTGCTTTCGCGCTGCTACATGCATAGCTTTCTACAGCCAAATATAGGTTTTATGCATGCATATTAGATTCAACCACCGCTTTTGCTCTTTGTTGGGAAGCTAACATGACCTACCCGCTTATCGGGTAGATGCTGGCGTTTCAGACTTGGTGACCGTCTACGACTACAACTTCTACGCCAAAGGTGTGAAGACTAGAGCTGGTCATATACTCGAGTTTGCCTGTGGAGATGGAGACGCTTCACTTCAATAGATCCGCTGCGTAGGTGTTTTACCTTCATTGATTCAGTCCTATTGGACTTGTACCCGATTTGTGCCGAAGAGTTGTACTCTGATGTTGTAATAATATAATGTAATGTCTCTTTTATTCTCGTGATGTATGGATTTGTACCACTTGAGACAAAGATTGCACGTGATAGCCTCTTCCTGGGACTATCACAGAGGTGCAGAGAGTCGGATTTCCGTTCGCGGAAATTCAGTTCGTTTCAGACCAACAAATTAAATCCCGCAAAGTCCCACCGGGCAGTGTGATGAGTCATGCAATTGATATGTCCCCGTTGCTGATCTCTTTGCTCAGTCAGCTAGTAAGTAGTGCGTTACAATGACCTTTGCGTCAGTTGAGGTCGTGAGGATCATTAGGCCATGGATTTCTCCATCTGACCTAATGCTGCCTTTATTTCTTTTACTTTTATCTTTTGCTCTCTCTACTTTTCCCCCCATTATCTGCTTTTAATATTCTTCTTCTTTTTTTGACACAGTATACCTAACTCTGGGAACCTTGTGATTGCAACATGGATAGAGATGTATGGTAGCTTAGCAGCAGATGCCACATCCTTTTCTCCAACTTGCGGCCAGCCTCTTTGGTCTCGGATGCTTTCTCCAACCACAAGCTACCAGCCACTGATTGTGCTTTAGTTTAAGAGACTCATCAGCTTTGTACCTGCCGTATCAAACTATTCTGCAGTCCACTACAGTGCAGTGGCTCATGACCATCAAAGAGATGCCACTTGTTTGTCTCTGCAATTTACATGTATGTTAAGTTTGAGTATTTTCAAAACCCCCCATGTATCACTATCATCCATGCAATAAATAGCACCCCTCCATTTTATAATCTGTGTCGTTTTGACTTTCTGGATACATTCCTTTTGCTGTATTTTTTTGAGATATGTATCTAGACATATGTATATCTAGATGCACAACAAAAGAAATGTATCGAGAAAAGTAAAAAAACAAGTACTTAATTTTCAGTTAATTTCCAACTTGGGTACTTGGAGGCAACTCGGATGGTGAAATACGTACTCGTTATAGAAGGAAATGCATTCCAATCTAGCCGGTCAGTGCGTTGATGTCTTTGTATTTGAGCGTTTCTCGGTGTTGATGTCTTAATATAACCAGGTGAGTTTTAGTTCATCTTTCTTTTCTTTTCCTGGTTGTGGTATAATCTTTATTTTCTTCTGTATCAATGAAGCACACACTGTCTTATAGTATGTCCAAAAGTTTGCCAAATTTTACTTGGCAAATCTTGTGATTTGCCAACTTCTAAAATGGTATATATGCCAAGTAAAAAGAGTTCATCTTCAACAATTTGGTATAATTCATTTGGCAAACCCAGATCTAACTTACATTCGGAATCCTAAAGAAAACAAAATTATGTTTATGTCCTTCCACCTCTTGGAAACTTACATCAGGAATCCTTCTCTATCCTCTATTTCTTTTCTCACCCTCCCACCTAGAGGGAAACGCAGATGGCAACCACGATCCGCGCGCGCATATATGCGCGTGTCGAGGTGAGTTTTGCCAAGTTTCTATTTTTGCCAAGTTGGTTTGCCAAACTGTTGGAAGCTAATTTTTCTCGTTTTGCCAAAATTAGATGGATGCCAAGTTGATTTGCCAAACTGTTAGAGTTGTTGTGCGGTTCGTTTAAAAAAATAGAAGGTAATGCATGGACATGATCTTGTTGAGCGGAAAAAAAGGCTGTTCTGAATTCTTTTTCATTTTTATTAAAACTTGCATTTATATTCTATATCCTTGGCGTCCACATCAATTCTACCTTTTGACTGTTCTATGAAAGGCCGTCTTCAGTGATCAGTTCTTACGATGAAAGACCCCCGAGAAATATTTTTACCAATGTTTCTTTTGTGATAATTAAACTTGTGTTCAGGTCGATGCCTTGCTTGGAGCGAATATTTTTTTTAATAAAAATCCTCAGATTTTCGTACGATTTTGAGTCAAATTCGTGGAGGAACGTTCATATCTTTTCACGCGCCGTGCACCAACCAAAACCGGGGTCGGTCGATCAGTGGAGCGGGCGCCACCGAAACACCCCTCCCTCCCATCATTTCCCAATCATGGCGACGCGCCCCCAACCCAAGTGGAAACTTCCACATCACCGGCTCACCGCCCCCTGCGGGCCTCACCGCCACCGACGCCCACGCCCCGCGGGCTCCTCGCCGTCCGATCCCCTAAAATGCCCAAACCGATGGCCACGATGTGTCGGCGCGTCGGCGGCGTTCGCGCGCGCGCTCCCTTCGCTTCTATTAATAGCAACGCCCTCCGGCGAGCAATGGTGGCATTGAACAGCCCTTCATCTTCCCCCCATAGCTGCAGCTCAACCGCAAGAAGGTAGCTTGGAGGATGGGGCGCGGCCGGGGAGTGAGCTACGGCGGCGGGCAGAGCTCGCTGAACTACCTGTTCGGCGGCGGCGGCGAGGCCCCCGCGACGCGGGCCAAGCCTGCGGCGGCGGCGGCCGATGAGCAGAGGCCGGTGGCAGCGGCGGCGGGACAGAACGACGAGAAGCTGAAGGGGATCCCGGCCGGCGTCCGGGGCAGCCAGACCAACAACTACTTCCGGGCGCAGGGCCAGAACTGCGGCAACTTCCTCACGGTCAGTCGCCGCCGGCTCTTGCTTCTTCTGTCGTTTTTCTGAACATATGATCCACGATCTTTGTGCTGACACCGTCGACTATCACCATGGCAGGACCGCCCGTCGACCAAGGTGCACGCCGCGCCCGGCGGAGGCTCGTCGCTCGACTACCTCTTCGGCGGCGCCGGTGCCGGCGGCAAGTGACGGCCGCTTTCCCAGTTCAGGCTACTTCAGAGTCGAGTTAAGCTCGAGAACGGCGTCGATCTACTTATCATGCTTGGGTTTCAGTAGCTCATCGCAACCTGCTTATTCCACGGTTAATTTCCAAGAACTGATCACGTGTGTATCTTTGTAACCTTCGTAATCGTTGGTTTGTCTCATCAGTACCCATGTGTTAGTGTGTGACCTGTAGCTGCTTGTATGTCACCCTGTTCGTTTGGCTGGTGCTGATTTGTTATGAGCAGGGCCGGCTCTACAATTTGATGGACCCTTGGGCAAGCAAGAAGAAAGGGTCCATTGAAGTAGCATAATATACAGATCGTGTTTGGCACAGGGTTTTTTTACCGGTGGTAACCGCGAGGTATACCGCAGTTACCGGTGCTACCGCTGGGGTACGGTAACGGTACCCAGCGGCAGCAACCGGTGGAAAAATTCAAATTCAATTTTGAATTCAAAAAAACTGAAAAAAAATCAATAAAAATCTCCAAAAAATAGTTCATGATTTGTAGAGTCTGATGGTGTTGAAATTTTTCAAATTTGAGTGCATTTGCTATTTATTTTGAGCTTTAGAAGTTGTAAAGAAAAAGAATAAGAAAAATCATGGGCCGGCCCGTTAAGGCCCATGAAGCCCAAATCAACTAGATGACCTAGAAGCAGTTTGGGGGCGTGACCCCGTGACTCCACTCCACCCCGTGACTCCAGTCCGCAGCTCGCCCAGCTCCGTCCGCCGCCGCCCACCGCCGGCGGTATACCGCGGCCAGGGAAACAATGTGTCGACGTGGAGTGAGTATCGTCGGATTCTTGAAAGAAGGATTCATGATGTGTACGTTGAGACATATGTTGGTGCAGGTAATACTTGTGCTTATTTCAATGTCAATACTAATGCGTTCTGGACTTATGCTTATTTCAAGTCATTCATATTTTGCAGCTGGTGTCCTCAATCCCGCTCTTTCATATACGATGGATCCAACTCGGGAGATGTATCGAATGTTGAAGGATGCATTTGAGCGCATGACGGATGTCGAGTCCGCCGTGCAAGCATTGCAGGAGGCTGAAGTGTTTCGCATGAAGCATGGCGAGTATGGATCGGAAATGGCACAACGGATGGCGACGGACCCGAAGACAACACCATGTAAGCATTCTTCCCAAAGACACCTTATTCTATCCGCTACTCGAATATATTGCTTACACAATCAGTTGCACATGCAGCGCCCTGGTGGATGATGTTCGGTGGATCTACTCCACAGTTGCAGCGCCTTGCATTGCGGCTTGTTTCACAGTGTGTTTCCTCAAGTGGATGTGAGCGTAATTGGAGTACTTTTGCGTTGCTACATACCAAGGTTCGAAATCGGTTGACACACAAGAAACTTAACAAGCTTGTCTATGTCAACTACAACCTTCGGCTGCGACTTGAGGATGCCATTCATGGGCTTGATGATGATGGTGATATTATTGAGCATCTTGGCCAACTTAGCTTCTATGATGAGAAAAATTCGGTGCGGGAATGGATGAAATATGGTAGATTAAACCGGGAGCCGGTTCTTGATGAGTAGGATGAAGACAGTGACATTCCTATCCCGTCCCAGCTTGTGAGGGATCAGATAGACCCCAAAGATCTCCAAACCGCTACGGGTGATGATTGCATTAGTGATTGGGCACGAAGAAATGTGGGTAGCAGTCACATTGGGAAGAGGTTGTTCCAGAGTGGGCCTAAGCAGAGTGACCCAAAACGGCACAAAGGCAAGACAAAGGCAGCAACAATACAAGTGACCAGCGACACCTCCACTATGATGATGATGGTCAGCGTAGTCCACCGTACCAGGAATCTGGGGATAGCAGCTCAGCTGCAAATGACGGTGATGATGGTGATGATGATGATGGTGATGGTGACGGTGGTGGTGGTGGTGGTGGTGGTGGTGGTGGAATTCGTTTCACAGGTATACACATGAACATTTACACACATGTATGATGTTTCTAACTATATGTACTAATTATGATCCATGGTTGACTGTAGGGGAGACTGAATTCACACACGCTACTCAGGATCGCGACCATGGAGCACCGGAGTCGCAGAGGAGAACGGTTGGAGCGTCGCAATACGACCCGACGTACTCTTCTTCCTCCTACAGTGATACCTCCCAGTCGCGGTCTATTTATCCCATTCCCGACATCAACACGCAGCCACAGACGACATGGGTGTATGAATGGGAAGAATCCGACTTTTACAACATGTTAGTCGGTGAATGGCACACAACATTGGTGTGGATGGGCCTAACTTGGCAACAATACAAGGGTGAGTTGCTTAGGACGAGAGGCTTGAATGTCATGTCCATCGCCGAGTACCACTCCGCGACCCAAATGGGGATCTTTCCTTTCTACCATTGAACTTGTGTTGTATGAATTATTTGTATGAACTATTTGTGTTTGAACTTGTATTTGAACTATTTGTGTTTGAACTATCAACTTACTTATGCACGGCTAATATTATTGTGTTTGGTGTGGTATTTCTATGTGTAACTATAAATTATTGATTGGGGGTGGTATTTAACACTAATTTGTGCCAACATCATGCCGAAATTTTCATTTCTTCCAAGTCGGAGGGCCTTTTTCAGTGCGCCGGTATAAATTATTTACCGCGCGGTAAAAACCCTTGCCGCAGCGGTATAAACTATTTATACCGCGGTATACCCCTCGGTACCGTTTGTACAGGCGATTTTGATTTGGAATTTGAATTCGAGCGGTAAATAGCGGTATACCATTTATACCGCTGCGGTATACCCATACCGCTCCGCAGCGGTATAAATCTACCGGTGGGTAAAAAAACCCTGTTGGCATGCATAGCTCCAGAGTCGAACTCCATGCCAGAGTCGGGTGGAGCTAGCCAAACACCTCGGTCGATTTCCCCATCAGTTCCTCCTTCCCACGGGTGCATCAGTGATGCTATGGCACCGTGTCGGCCGTCGCGCCCGACACCAGTGGGGCCGCCGCATCCGCCGAGGAGGGGATCGAGGCGCTGCAGATTCAAGGAGGTCAGTCGCCACCGCCTCAACTCCGTAAGTCTCTCGCGCCGCGGATGCCAAGGCCAAGCCCCTATCGGATGAGGTCGGCCCAGATGCGGCCGAGGGCGAGGGCGAGGCAGCGTGAGCTACACTGTCTGCGGCGGAAGGAGCTCAGGCCCATGAGCATGAAGGAGGCGGGCGAGGACGCCATGCAGGGAAGAAGAGAAAATTGTGCCTGGCAGGTGGTTCGTGGGACCCATAGTTGAGGATAGTGCTGGTAGCCAAACACCCCAATTTGAGTATGGAGTTTTGGAGTTGAATCAGCTCCACTAAAGTTAGAGCCATCTCAAACACACCCAATACGAGTAAAAAATAACTTTGCAGCTCAGGTATAGTAGTCTGAAACACTGGCCGGAAGCCAGAACGATTATGGTCTTGGACTGGTTGTTATTTAGTAAAGCCTACAATACTAATTACATATAGGGTCTTGGCCCCACAACTCAATGGGCCCACGGTCGTCGCCCCACCTGCCCACCCCCTAGAGCCGGCCCTGGTTACGAGAGAAAATCTTCTATCACGGGCCCATTTCTTGATAGCCGATTTGTTGTGAAAGAAAAGATCATTGATGATCGTTGATGGATGGTGGTTTATTCTGAGAGAAAAATACCGCCGGCTGTCAAGCCAAACGAAACGGGCGTCACGCAACAAGCCTTACCTGTTCTTGGGTTGTTCAAATCACCAACGTTCCAGTTTCTTTGAAATCTTGACATTGGGGACACATCTCAATGCACTAGACAGTTGATGAATAGTAGTGCAGAGTGCAGACTCTGCATAAATGGAATAATTTCAGCTTCCAACTTTTTAACCTGCCACTGCAGAGTGGGAGTTTCAGCACAACTAGAACGTCTCATGTGAACATAAGGATCTTCTTGGGTTTAAAAGGATGAAGCAACTGAAGAAGCCACAGTAGCTTTAACAAAAAAGACACGCCATCCTCAGAATCAACCCACGGATTTAACAAACGTGCATGGCAGAAAATGCGAATAAGAGAAGGGGACCGGGCGAGCATCTCAATAGTATCAAAGCACAATATAACGCTACTGATCTATCAACATAAATGGATCACAATTTGCAACACCACAGAAGCAAACGCGTCACAAATCCAATCTAACATGGACCAGCATGCCATTATCCGAAACAAAATAATTATTGCAACCACCACCTGAACCATGGGCCTCATATGATTATATCAACATAGGTCGTGAATTTACAACTTTCTGATGATACTATCACCGAGAAACACAGCGCCTCTAAGCCTTGTCGAGGCAGGGGCGCAGACAGGCCAAGGGGAAACCTCTCACCTGCTGACTATTCAAAAGAAATCGTAAAAGAATGTATATGTGCACCGACCCAGAATTTCATGGTATGGCAAAGAGCGCCTACAGATTCAATATTTACAAGCGTATTTACAGAGAACTTGCTGTGGCTAAACCACCCGTGTGTTCAGACTGTCATAGGTTGTTAATCCAAGATGTATACTCCAGCCAGATGATTAAGCTGTCTCGTCAAATTCCATTTTCTGCATTGGATTACAAAGTGGGAGGTCGATTAAGTTTCCATCCAAGGAAAAAATAGTGTGAAAAAAGAATAACCAGCTTAAAACTTGAGACACATGTCAGCTTACTAAACAATGAAAACCAGACACAAGTACACAACAATGTCATACTTCTTTAACTTTTACTTATAAAATAGTCAAAATGCAGTGCATGGGCTGACATAAAAAATAACTATCTGCATCAAATCCGTAATGCACACAGTATCATTCGGTCCCTATTCTTCATGTTTCTGGTGACATTTCAGTTTACTTTTATACAGTTCCAATAATATCACATGCAGACTCAGGCTAGTGACTTCCTAGCAGAAAATGTGAAATAGTTTAGATGTGGTAATAACAAATTACAAGGATAAGGGAACAAAATTACCTTTCCACAGACAGGGCATGCCTCACTTCTTTCCATCCATTCATAAATACAGCCAAGGTGGAAATGATGTGAGCACTGCATTACTATCCTAGGATTCTCAGAAGTATAATCTGCATTGCAGTTATGTATCATAATAATAGTGAGAATGTGAGTACAAAATGTTGATAGAAAAATGTGATGATCGTACAAAGTTACTTGATAGTTGAGAATACATTTCCATTAACTGGCAATAATTTATCGTAGTTGAAAGAATGTTATGAAAAATCTGTCTACAACTAACCATATCTCAGGAAGGAAATTTAGTTATATCATCTGGAAAAATACCAAACACCTTTCTAATATACTAAAGATAAAGGTACTACCTCCGTCCTTGAATATATGACGTTTAGGACAAGCTAGTTAGTTTAAAAATGAACTAATTTGCTTGTCCTAAACGTCATATATTTAAGAACAGAGGGAGTAACAAGCAATGTAATAATACCTTCAAGACAGGTTGGGCAGACATCTTCATCTTCAGCAGTTGGGGAAAAGTAGCTAAAGTAACTTCCAAGTTCCTTTGGTGGCACCTTATCTCCATAAGCAGAGCTGCATATCTTCATTTTTGTGTCATAGTTTGTTTTACTTGCCTTGTCTATTCTACTTGGTGTCTCCATTTCCTCATCATCATTTGCTCGAAGTGGTTCTGACTCCTCTGGGGAATGGCTTGGGGTCTCACGCCTTAACCAGCTATGAGCAGGAGGTGAAAATCGCGGATCATCATAGGGCAGCGGTCTTGGGGGTGAACGGTATGTATCAAAGGAACTTTCAGTTGAATCAACAGGAGTGGCTTCTATAGCCTGAGATACTGTATGCACTGATCCAGCTCGGAATAAAACAGTATACTGAAAACAAAAGACAAGATGAAAATGTAAATCTTTCCTACCTATATAAGCTCAATTTATATAAGTAATTTATTCCATCAGAGAGTAAACCAGTATGATAAAGTATACATTTTTTTGTATGATTTCTGCATGCTTGCTATCAGCCAAATACACTTATATTTACGGTAAAGATGTCTGTTACTAGAGTAACTGAGGAACAGTACACGTTAGTATCGAGTATCATCAATTTTCGACAAAATAAAAATATTAACAATGAGAACATTATGCTAAATAAGTTGTCATGAATTCAGCACCCCTGGACAAATATCATATCACATTGCATTGTTTTCTTTTGAAATATTCACACTAGATACAATTGCATATTTGGGTTTAACTGAAACACTTCATAAAGTTCTCTATTTGTAACGTACAATGGTGGCAACCCTTGTTGCACTGATCAGCTGAATCCAGAAATATTAGCTCAGTAGTCACTGCTCAATACTCACTACAGCAAAATTCAGTATGTAAGCAATCAAGCAAACTGGGTGAGAGCAGCATACCGCGTTGATGAGCTGCTGGGTAAAACATCTGAGGCACACACAGTTCCTAAATGCCAAGGACGAGTGGTTCCCATGGTGGTCAGAATAATCGGGTTGGAGGCAAGAACAGAAAGCTCCCATAATCCAAGGAAAAACACAGAGGAGTTCCTTAAGCAGAACTCCTCGAGCCGACCAAATACTCAAAGGCAGCAAACTGGATGTGCAATCCGAGAGGCCCTAAAAATCCCAAATCGGTCGCCGCTCGTCGATACCTATCAATGGAAGGCGAAAAATCTGGTCATTTCAGAGAACTTACTGGACAGACATCCACACAAAATGTCTGAAATTGACAAGAAAGTTTCATCTTTCAGCACGATAAGACTTGAACGGAAAACTT
Organism: Cenchrus americanus; assembly: GCA_947561735.1. Lineage (NCBI taxonomy): Eukaryota > Viridiplantae > Streptophyta > Magnoliopsida > Poales > Poaceae > Cenchrus > Cenchrus americanus. Next base: position 249,200,266 of record OX387239.1, on the reverse strand, counting down.
CGGCTAAACGAGCCCCAAAAATCCTATCACCGTAACCTCCATGCCCCAATATCAGACTGAAAATAATCAGGCCGGTTGCACCCCCAATCGATTCCAGTGTCTATCAACCAAATCATTCAATCATACATCACTAGACCTTCAGGCAACGGAGCTCACCGGAGATTTGCCCCCTAACAAATTAAAATAACACCTTTCCCGATTACCCTGCCTCCACCAATCGCCCCACCTGCCACGAAATCAAGAACCGACGAGCGAAGGGCGAGATCCGGGAGGGGGGACGAACGAGGAGAAGGGGAAACGGCGGGCGAATTCACCTGGAAGAAAATAAGAGGGGGGCGCGCGGCGCGGCGACGGACGACGGGTTTACGGAAACCTCCGGAGCCCCGGGGAAGGAAGGAAAGGAAGGGGAAGAGGAATAAAATCCGCGGCGTTGACCGATCGGCCAAGAAGGTAAGGAAGAACCCAGCGTGTCGGGCAGGCGACCAGATTGGGGGCGCGCCTTGGTGGATTCGGCCGGCGTAGTTCCTGCTGTCGCCTGCCTTGTTCGCTCCTTTTTTTATAGATGGAAGAAGGCTTATCGGGTCCCTTCGCGAGAAGCCCGCGGACCCGGAACGTACCGCGCCGTGGCCGTGGCGGCGCCGACGGCGATGGGAGGAGGGTGACGAGGTTGCAGCTCCCGCGTTGACTGCGTCCGCGGGGGAAGGGTGGTGGTGAAGTGAGGTGAGGTGAGATTCTCGCTTGCTTGGCTCCTTGCCTCCTTCTGTGATTCTGTCCTTCTCGTCGCGTGGCGGCTTTACGAACAAGGGGAAGAAGGGGGGAGATAAGAGGGAAGGATTTGGTGGGGTGCGCACCGACGTGTGTTGAGCGATCACCATGTGAGGTGGTGGAGAGTGGAGACTGGAGGGGGCTTCATCATGCGGCATTGTGGCGTGCCGTGGCCCGTGGGGTGGGTGGCCTGGAGTGCAGTGGCTAAGCCCTGTAGGCTGTAGCGACGTGGCGTCATGAGATGACGTGCCGCGTGCGGTTGGTGGGCCCGCGGTTACGTGGCTCAGACGCGCGCGTTAGTTTTCAGGATTAAATTAATTATAAAATTAATTAAACAGAAAAATCGCGAGACAAATCCTTAAATAACAATTAATCTATCATTAGAATTTTTTTATTGTAGCACAATGTTGTCTAATCATAACATTATTAAGTTTATTAGATTCATCAGGAGGGTTTTTCAACATCCCAGTTTCATCACCTAGGGATTGCACTGTCTCGTGGTTAAAGCTTATCGTCTGTTGCAGCTGGGCTAGCTTGGACGGATAAGTAATTCTTTAGTTCGACAAGCGAATGTTTTCATGCTAATTAGGAGTGTTAAACGTAGATTAATAATAAAATTTATTTCATAAACATCAAGTAAATTTGCAAGACGAATCTATTAAGTATAATTAGGATATGATTAAACAATGTGATGCTACAATAAACATCTTCTAATGTATTAGGCTTAATGGATTCGTCTTTTGATTTTTGGTCCATATGTGTAATTAATTTTATTATTAATCATGTTTAGCATTGTCGGGGTTCTCTATCACTGACAAGTAAATTTATACGGTCGCATGTCGGATCCGGATGGTTAGCATGAGAGACACAAGGATTTATACTGGTTCGGACCTCCAGAGAGTAACACCCTACGTGCATCACAACCGCTGCCAATGCTCCCCCACGAGGGAACCAAGACCCTGGTGAGTGTCCTTCACCTCTTCCGATCTGCTTGGGCTTTTGGCTAGTTTCTAATTTGAGTTTTTTTAGTTGTCGACCGCGAGCGTCTCCACCGCTCGCCCCCCTCCCCAAGGTCGCGACGCGGAATTGCATGATCGTCGTGATGGAGAGGAGGCGGGTGGACCGCCGGGCGACGTGGAAGCAGGTGGAGATCGACAAGCGCACTCGGAACGACTAGCACACGAAGTGCTAGAGGCTCTGAGAGGTGGCTGTCTCCTAGGACGAGGATCCCTCGTCGTCCCTGGCACGAACCTGCGACGAGGACACCGACATCGACTGGAGCAACGTGGGGTCGTCTCCCACGGCTGCGTCCCCGCCCCCATCGAAGACCGCAGAGGTCAGCTCAAGCCGACGGCCGACGCCGCCTGCCCGGGAACAAGGTGAAAGCTCCAGGGCATGCCCGACACATTGCTCTTCACCCAGTACAAGGTTCGTGCTCGCCCGCTCCCCAGCGACCGTCGTGCCTCCGAGGAGAGGCGGGATTCCCCTCGACGCAGCGATCCATCTGGTCGTTCGTCGGGGCGCTTTGTCCCGCCATTCCTCCAGCGACCCATCACGCCAGAGGTCACATTCCCTGAGGAGACCCTCGTCACGAGAGGAAAGGGCGGCACCGAGGACTTCTCCCCCGCATGAGGTGCAAGTGGGAAACAGAACGCTACCCCGCGCCATCTTCAGTCGTTGATCATCTGGGGCGGCGGCGCGCCTACCGCTCCTCTACCGCCGACAAGTAAATTTATATGGTTGCATGTCAGATCCGGATGGTTGGCACGAGAGACATAAGGATTTATACTAGTTCGGACCGCCGGAGGGTAACACCCTACGTCCAGTCTGAGGGGGTAGTGTTCTTATGCCAGATATTTGTAGTAGGGGATACAAACTGATCGGGAGAGGGTCTCGAGGCCCAAGTCCCGCAAACTAACACCAAAACTAACACTTTGGAGCCAAACACATGTTAATTTGGAGGTGTTAAAAACTACCACTAACAGTAACACTAACATCTACCATCCAAACACGATCATTGGAGACGATGTTTGCTTACTCCGCGTATCATTTAATTCTACATTGGAATCACTACCTCTGCAGCTCTGCTCTCAGCCATTGACTAGCAACAGTTTCCCGACCGTCTTGACCGTCTTGGGAACCTTCCCGGCCGTTCCTGTGCTCTTGATCTTATCCCTTGTTTTTTCTATAAAAAGACAACGACGCCTTTCGGTCCTCCTCACTTCAAGTTGCTTCCTTCTTCTCTAGATCTAGATCTAGCTATATGGTTCCTTCTTCTGATAGAAGTACAATAAAGCGAGTCACTTGCTTCCTTCTTCTCTAGATCTAGATCTATCTAGTATATGGTTCCTTCTTCTGATACAGTAAAGCGAGGCACTTGCTTCCTTCTTCTCTAGATCTAGATCTAGCTATGGCGCAAAGAATAGATTTTGTAGGGCGCAAGCTTTTGCTTTTCTCTCTTCCTCCCCCTCCTCGATCTCTCAGTTGCTAGAAGAATTCTTGTGATAGGGGGTGATTGGGTTGCTCATCCCTCTAACACAGCCGTGAGAAGAATTCTTGTGACATACTCCTTCCTCGTAGCCGTGTCCGGGGTAGGTAGCCCAGAACCTCCTGTCATCAGAATGAACAATTTCATCATGTGTTCAATGATCATTGTCTTTTAGGATGAACAATCCTTCATCCTTTGTTCAATGATCATTATTTTTCCTATGCTTTCCCCCTCAACTCGCGGAAGGCTCTTGCAAACAAAAGTGTAGGTTCAAAAAGCTTTGTGGTCTCATTGCAAGCCAGAAATCAATATTCTAAGCCATCAACAGAGATGGAGCTTATTCAATGACCATGTGCAGTAAGATCGACGACCTGCGAGCAAGATCGACGACCTGTGAGCAAGATCGATGTGTGTGTGTGATTTTGCATATCTCGTCATGAAGATATGGCCACATTGTAACCTTGTTCTGATATATCAATGATGACTGTAATCTGTGTGTGTGTGACTTTGCATATCTCGTCATGAAGATATGGTCGTATTGTAACCTTGTTCTGATGTATCAATGATGACTGTAATCTGTGTGTGTGTGATTTTGCATCTCAAGAGACATGCTTTTGTGATTATCTCTATGCAGTACAATTTTTTGTATGATTTACCTACTCACTTGCAAAGCTTGTGATTATCTCAACAGTTTGGCAAATCAACTCGTTTCTATCAGGAATCCTGATGTAAGTTAATTAGATCTGGATTTGGCAAGTGAAATTATGCTAGATTGTTGGAGATGAACTCTTTTTTTACTTGGCATATCTTTTTAGAAGTTGGCAAAGCACAAGATTTGCCAAGTAAAATTTGGCAAACTCTTGGAGGTGCTCTAATCTGTGTCTCTTTTGATGTAATCAGTTCGTGATTTCGCATATCTTCTTGCCAATAACAAAAGTGACGCTGGTTCGTTAGTCCTCGTCTCTTGCCCGTAACAAAAGTGACGCTGGTTCGTTAGTCCTCGTCTCTTGCCCGTAGCAATGGCGAGGTTCATTAATCCTCGTCTCTTGCCCGTTACTGAACTGAAGCAGAATATAAACGAAGTATATATAGTATCTTTGGCAGAATATATTACAAGCAGGATTCAAATTCCACCACATCCCATATATTTCAAAAACGATTGAAATTCCACCAATACATCGCATCCTTTATATTACAAAACAGATTACATTTCCACCAATAGACACATCCTCTGGCATTAAAAAAAGGATTCAGCAGAAATCAGACTTGCTTTTTCTTCCTTGATTTTTGTATATGAATTTTTTCACTATGGTCGCTTCGCAAGTACGGTGTTTTGTTAGTTCGGAAGAGTTGGGGCTTGTATGAAGTGTTAAAGGATGGAATTTCGTCAAACTAGTTGTGTTCCTCCTCCTCAACAACATTTTCAATCCCCACAATCCTTTTTTTTCCAGGCATAACCACATACCAATTCTTCTTTACAAGCTCAGGTACATAGAACACTTGCTCAACATGCGTCTCCAATACGAAATTATCGGTAACAAACTTTATAGCCCATTACCAATACGGCAACAATCAGTAACAGACTTAAGCAGCTCATTACTGATAGGGCATTGATCGGTAATGGACTTTACAAGCCTGTTACCGATAGGTTTAACATTTGTAACGGGCTCTTTTAACATCCGTTACAAAGAATTTATGTAACGGGCGTTTAATAAGACCGTTACCAGAAGTCCACATTGGTAACGGGCGTTTTGGAGGCCAACCTCGGGGTCGTCCTAGCGCGCTTATAGGTAACAGGCGCCAAACAACAACCGTTGCAGATGTGGGTGGATGTAACGGGCGTTAAGGGCCCGTTACAAATGCTGCGTGACCTATTTGAGGTTTTCACGTAGTGGAAGAAGAGGAGGGGGAGGGCCATGCACCACGAGTGGAGGCTACCTACTGGGGGAGGCCGTAGGTGCTCCGTGTCGGGCCCACCCATCTGCACCTCCACCCACACTCTGCGCCGAATCCCCGATGCGCCGCCGTGTGACCTCCCCAGCCGCCAATGGCACGACTGTGCCCGAGCGTCCCATCGACACCCTCCACCGCTCCACCTCCAGCGTCGTGCAAGACGCCTCCCGCGTGTGCCTCACGCTGGCTGGCCACGAGCCGCCGCACAACCTCTGATCCCTACTGGTCAATGGCACGGTCGCGGCCACAACCCCACCGTCGGTGCCATCCACCGTGCAACCATCATCGTCCAACACCTCCTCCCCCTCGCCTCCGGCTCGGACGCCCCATTCAATGGCCGGAGCTGTGGGTGGAAGCAACGACATGGTGGGAGAGGACGGACGGACGACCGCCGTGACGTCCTTCCCTCCTTTACGCTCCTGTGGTGGCTTCCTCCGTTCAGAGGGGCAGCGCTGCACTATGGCCCTCTCCCACCATGCCACTTTAGCGTTGCCTGAGAGTGGACGTAGTTTGGATACACCTGCACCGTGTTCGATGATACGCCTAACTAGGACGTACCTACTACATTCTCGTGTGGCGATTTCTTAGCTAGTCTTCTCCATCTAAACTTTGAACATGTACTCTGTTCCCTTTGCTCTATGTGTGGTTTTGCTATTGCTTCTAGATGCTAGCGCAAGTTGAGTGGAGCAATTATGGCTGCTGAGAATTGATAATCAAAAGACATAGAATTCAACAATACAGACAAAGCAGGTCCAATGTGTGTGCCTTTGGTATACGCTTCTATATGTTTGTGCGATCTGATTGTTTTTTTGTTCTAAAGTAGGAGGGCATGAGAGGATGTGACTGCCATGGTCTAAATTTCTGAGCTACCATAGGACTGGATGGGTGCTCATCATCCAATTTGTTCTATTTGCATGGTGAAGGTCCAGGTTGGCCACCCTGTTCACTCTATTGCTCTTGCCTATGTCTATTATTTCATTTCTTATCTATGACTCCGTTCAATAATTGCATTGCCAGAGATATCTAAGTGCATATGTACCAAAGTGGCATAGAAATCGCATCTTACTTTACTTAGTGAAATTTTCGTTCATATAGTTTATCAGTTTGGCAGTAGTAGAATTCCTGAAGTTTGACAATTGAGTCCACAGGTGCAGAAGTTGTGATGGTTTACAACCTCGAGATTGTTGCTTGCTTCAGTTACAAGAAGTGAGTTTTGTTAATGAAGGCACTCTATCAATTTCTTAGTGATTTAATATTTTTTCTTGATGTGGTTAATAAAAATTATTGGCTCCCAGGGCACATGGTTCTTAGTATATAATGCCTTTCATGCCACCAGTAGGACTCGTATTGCTTGGATTTGACCTCTTCCCGCTCACTAACCAAGTTGTGAAGATTACTACCGGTGGCAAGGGATAGACATCAAGGAGTGGAGACTAGCTGAAGCAGAGCAAGATTGACCGGATTGGATGCATATGGTTAAGGTGCTCATTCGTGGTAGTAGCAACTCCTGATGACGCAGTTAGGATGCATAATTATAATATTTCAGTTCTAATTGGACAGTGTGTTTTCTCCTTCGGTAATGTGTATGTTAGGAACTTAAGATGCATATCAACATTTCAGTTCATAGGGCAATGTGTATATATTAATTAGAATACATAATCATAATTTTTTAAATTATGCATAGGTTTAGTTTATTAATCATGACAATGGTATTCTCAATTATTAGGCGCTAATGATGCAAAGATAATTATTCACACTTGGCATAGGCTTTCCTGTTGACCTGTGGTCGCCAGGGTATATATTTATCAATTCTATCTTTCTTTATTAGAACATTGGATGAGTCCTTGCTGACTTGATTCTATAATCAATTAATCTTTTAGTTTTTGTCACTTCTTATAAATTTGGAAGTTATTTGAATATTCTACTGTTCATGTTCTTTACAACAGTGCTTAGCATTTCTAACCTATTTTGTAAATGTGCATCCTCGTATTTCTGTGTGCTCCGCTATGATATTTTTTCTCATGGCATTATGTGAACATAAAGTATGCCATTATGGCTAACCAAACACCAGAAACTAATTTTATATGACTTAACAATTATGATATTTTCTACCTATGCTTTGTATAGGAGGTTATTTATTTCACGAGAAGCTAACATTTTACCATACTACACATTAAATCTAATGCCCAAAGACCTAGAATTCATCACACATGTTCGTTCAAAAAATACACCACACATCTGAAATTGTAGTGCCGGATCAACATCTCCACCGGCTATCAAGGAAAATGATTTGGTTCAGCAAGAGCGAGATTGCATGGGCTTTTATTGCCTACCTTGTTGTGCTTCAGTAGAGGTGGCAAGGCCTCCAAGGTAAAACAATCAAACTACTGTTGGCAAACAGACGGACAGGTTAAGCCAATGCTCCATCTCCATATTTTTTCAACATGTGAAAACTTGTACTTCATGTAAGCACTGGATTGTGTGACATGAAAGGATTGTGGTAATTTGATGGTTAATGTTTTTTAAACATTTTTACTTTTAAACACACGCTTGCAGCTGATACATGGGAAAATTGTTTGGTGATTTGGATCTGGTAATTGATTGGTTCTATAATTAGAAAATAAATAAAAATAATAAAATATAATTAGCAACTGATTAAATGAGTTATCTATTTTTATGGCCTTCATACAATTTGAGGTTACCCTACTAACTATAGTTGAGCTGACTTAATTTCGTTAGCATCCAATTAACTATAATTTTTAGTTCAATTTGACAATGTTCTCTTGCCTAATCACATATTTTGTACAAAATATAAAATATTATTAATTAGATAGTATACAAATACATAATTTTTTTCAAAAACACGTGCGTGTCGCACCTGCACTTTACTAGTTCATCTAAAAAATTCATGAATGAGGGCATGATCGACAACACATGATAACTTGGTCGCATGCTGTTGCAACTAAACTGTCGTTGTTCCTACACTCTCGTTCCGACACTACCTCTTCGCATGCAAAGTTGCAAACTGACTCGTTCCCACCAAACTACTCTACTACTTGCAAGCAAATTGACTCGTTCCTACGCTCCCCATCGATCACACTCAATCAACAAACTTCCCCGGCCTGCGCGACCAACCCAAGAGGATCGGCAGATCGAGATTTCCCGGCGATCAACCGCCGCCCGCCCGCCATGATATCGTGGCACGACCTGTACACGGTGCTGTGCGCGGTGGTGCCGCTGTACGTGGCCATGATCCTGGCATACGGCTCCGTGCGGTGGTGGGGCGTCCTCACGCCGGACCAGTGCTCGGGCATCAACCGCTTCGTTGCCGTCTTCGCCGTGCCGCTCCTCTCCTTCCACTGCATCGCCGGCAGCAACCCCTACGTCATGAACCTCCGCTTCGTCGCCGCCGACACGCTGCAGAAGGTCATCGTCCTCGCCGCGCTCGCCGTCTGGTCATGCCTCCCCGCGCGCGGCGGCGGGGCGACCCGGGCGCCGCCGATCGACTGGTCCATCACGCTCTTCTCCCTCGCCACGCTTCCCAACACGCTCATCATGGGGATCCCGCTCCTCGTCGCCATGTACGGCCGCTACACCGGCGACCTCCTGGTGCAGGTCGTCGTGCTCCAGTGCATCGTGTGGTACACGCTCCTGCTCGTGCTCTTTGAGTTCCGCGCCGCGCGGGCGCTTATCGCGGGCCAGTGCCCGGACACCGCGGCGGCCATCACCGACGTGCGCGTCGATCCGGACGTCCTGTCTCTCGCGGGCAGCCAGGCAGAGGCGCAGGCCGAGGTGGCGCCGGACGGCAGGATGCGTCTCGTCGTGCGCCGGTCAACGTCGCTGTCGCGGCGGTCCCTGGCGACACCGCGGCCGTCCAACCTGACGGGCGTGGAGATATACTCGGTGAGCTCGTCGCGGAACGCCACACCTAGGGGTTCCAGCTTCGTGCACGCCGACGTGTCCGCCGGCGCCGGCGCCGCGCAGCCGCTGCACGGCGCATCGCTGCGCATGTCGAGCTTCGGCGCGGCGGACCTCTTCTCGTTGCACTCGTCGAGGCAGCACACGCCGCGGCCATCCAGCTTCGACGAGCACGCGGTCCGGGCTAGATCAGCCGCCGCGGTGGCGCCCAGCTATGACCCCAAGGATATGCCCACGTTCGAGTGGAGCTCCGGCGGCGCTTCGGCCGCGTCGGAGGTAAGCGGCTTGCCAGTGTTCCGCGGCGGCGATCACCGCGTCAAGGATGTGCGCCGGTTGGTCCCCTCCGAGGCGCCTCCCATTGGCTTGTCGAGAGGTCAGTGTTGACATCCGAACTCGTTCGGATCAGAAGAGAACTAACTACTGAAAGCCAACGCAGAACAACGTGCATGGATGTCTCTGATGCACGTGCACACGGATTTGGTTTCAGCGATGCTGCCCGGGGAGCGCGCCGCCAGCTTCAAGGAGGAGGCCGTGCAGGACGCGCTGGCGAAGTTGGAGTCCGGCTCGACGACGGAGCAGCGGCAGAACGTGAAGGATGACGGCGCGGGCGCGGGGAGAGCGGGTGGGCAGGCACCGGCGGGCGTGATGATGCGGCTCATCGTCACGATGGTGTGGCGCCGGCTGATCCGCAACCCCAACACGTACGCCAGCGTCCTCGGCCTCACCTGGTCTCTCATCTCGTTCCGGTAAATTCGAGAACTGCTGTATATGCTACGGCGTTTGAGTTTGCTGGATCTGCATGACTACTAATTGGGATGGTTTATCTGCAGATTCCACATCGCGATGCCAATCTTAGTGAAGAATTCCATCTCCATACTCTCCGACGCAGGGCTAGGGATGGCCATGTTCAGCTTAGGTCCGTTCACCTCAACGATTGTTTCCCCAATGAAGCTTCTTTTGTGTGTGTGTGTGTGTGTGTTGGTTCAGCCCGTCCTCAGGCACTCCCCGCAACAATTCTTTTGCTTCCAGGGCTCTTCATGGCCATGCAACCGAAGATCATTGCCTGCGGAAACTCCGTCGCAGCCATCACCATGGCCATCCGCTTCCTCTTGGGTCCAGTAGTAACGGCCGCCACGTCTGCCGCTGTCGGCCTTCGAGGCACGCTCCTCTGCATCGCCATTGTTCAGGTAACCGCTCCAATGCTTTTGGCACGCACATTGAGGAAACCAAAAAATATGCTGATTCTATGGGTACATATTGGTAGGCCGCTCTGCCACAAGGAATTGTGCCTTTTGTGTTCGCCAAGGAATACAACCTGCACGCCGCCATTCTTTGCACCGGGTAACATCTAAGCGAAACAGATAACCTTGATTTTCATTATATTGCATTAGTTACCAGGAATCTTGCTTACTGAAATGTGATTAAGTAGGTGGCCTAATTTTTTTTGTCAAATGTTCACATCCTTTTGCAGGGTCATATTTGGCATGCTAGTTGGTCTTCCCATCGCCTTAGCCTACTATATCATTCTCGGACTGCTATGATGGCCAAGAGTGACTCTGCCAGATGAAGTTTACACCTAGCTCATGCAGACGGGACGATGCATAATCACACGGACAGACAACAGCGCATGTCGTAGGCATGAGGCGTGCCTGCAGTTGCTGACTCGACGTTCATTTGATCTTGATAGATCACACAGAGACTGAGAGAGACCACCGCCCATGGAACTTCGTGGCCAAGATAAATGAGTTTTCACCACGAGAACTTGACATCTGACAATCTGCTGGCAGGACCTGGGACCAAATTAAAGGAATAACGCTAATCGAAAACGGCAGCTGAATTGTTGAAGTTTGAATTTGTCGAGGCGGGAAGTAACCTTAGCTTGTCCACTTTTTTGGTTTCTAAATACTTTTGGTCATCTGATCCCCACGATGCATATAGCTGGAAGCTATTTGTATTTTTTAAAAACGAGTTGCAAGCTATTTGTATCTGTATTCTGTTTTTAAACATTTCCGTATCTATTCAATTTCCTGGTTAAGTACATATATGCATGATATTTTCAACAACATTAATTAGACACATTCCTGTTAAGCTTAATTATGTGACAATTTAATTTTCTTGGTGACATACGCCCAACACACATGACGAGGGACTCTTGCGCGCGGCCGGTTTTTTTTGAGAGGACGGGGCGGGGGGGGGGGGGGGGGATGTTCCCCCTCCACCTTACCGCTGAAACGAATATATAAATTAGCAAAAAACCTGCCACCCGAAACCTTGCCTACCGTGATGGAGGAGAGGATGAGTAGATGATCGGAGAGCTCGACCTAACATGGCAACCTTCAGGCCTGTGTTGGCCTGAGCTGTTACCTCATGCCGAGTGTGGGCCTTCACCCTAGCACGACAGCCGTCCCGAGCCTATCATGGTTGGAAGGGATGGCTTGTTAAAAACCCGTAATCCTTAGTCCAATATAAAAACCAAACCCAAACCCTAACCTCCCTCTCTCTCAATCGCACAACCGCCTCCTCCCTGGCAACTTCTCCTCGCGGGGTGACCGCACGCGCGCCCCGACAGAGGCTGCAGCTTGGCATGGCCGCCTGCCCCGCTGCTCGGCCTCTCCACTGTCGACGCGGCGTCGTCGCTCCGGCTTGTCTACTCCCTGATCGGTGTGGGCTGGGGGCACTGTTCCTCATCCTCTCCTCCCCGACCAACACAGGGGCATTGCTCCCACAGCTCTCCTCCACGGCACGCTGGCCTCGGGGAGGTCGTTTTGGTGCCTAGATGACCATCATAACTGCTAGCCATCCAGCGGAGCCAGAGTACTAAGGTATTGACGACCTCAGGAATAGGCACACCAACCTCGGGGGCCCGACAAAATCGTAGACTTGATGAATCTAAACTTCAGGCGCCCAGACGGATCTGGTAGAGCAGCGAGACACACCTACCCCGAAAGGTCTTCAATCAAACCTACAACAATTCTGCTCAGAAAACAAAAATATAGGCTGATTGGAATAGGCCCGTTTACATGCAGAGCCATAGAGGGTGCATTTTAATCGTCGTTGTCATCCGTAGATGTAGCAAGGCGCATGGGCATCTGACGCAGAGTCAGTCTTATCTTCTCTGTAGACTGCAGGGTCACGGGTCAACAGTGGTCGAAGATTCCCTTGCCACCCCCAAAAGACAACTTGTCCACTGACCACGGCTATACTGTAGCCATGTGATACTACAATGGCCTCAGGCATCATTGATGCCACAACGACAAGTTTGTCATGAGGTAGGGGAAAAAGAATCACACTTTTAATCGTCCACATACACACAGTACCCCGTGATCACGTGGTAACAGTGTCAAGGCTCATCCGGCCTTAGGCATGGCTTGGCTCTCACTATAAATAGGGGCAGAGGCTTGAGGGTAAGGCACCGAGCATTGGGAGCTATGAAGCCGCAGAGTATAAGTCTGGCCATGCCATGGGCATGTGGCCGTCCACTAGAGCATAGGATGCAAAATTAGAAGCTTGGAGCTAGAAGAATACTGCTTGCGAAGTGTAGGTGTCTCCTCCAATCTTTGCACCGTCTCTCAGCGAAGAATCAAGGAGAGTTTGGAGGTGATGTTGTAGATGTCTGAGGTGACACTGCAGGTTCTTGGTGAGTAAAAGATACTCGTCGATGCCTTGCAGCACACGCTTGGGGGGAAGCCTGTGTCTGCATTCCATTGTTAGGCACAAAGCACGACTTGCTAGGCGCAACATCGTGTAGGCGTTCACTGCGAGGCTGCCATTGGGGTCCTGAAGCTAGAATAATTCTTGTGATATGCTCTGTTGTAGTAGAGAACATGGCAAATATTGCTCTAGGTAGACCAGGTCTTCAAATATGTTTGTATCTTGTAACTGGTGCTAGGACCAGATAGGTCGCAGGCGACCTATGTACATGGGAGGCACACATGTAATGTTCACTCTCTTCTGTCATGTACTAGTTAATTTGAAGGATTTGTTCCTCAAAGACCTAAAATTGTTGCATTTGGGGGCTTACCGACGTCAAGGAGGTCGGCTGTACTATCGGGACAACCTGATAGTATAGATGTGGCTATGACCTAAGCGCGGGGCATTAGGTCTGCAATATATCTGTTAGGCTTAGAGCTGTTGGAGCAAAATTCGGTGAGATCGACTCTTGCGAAATAAGCGGCATAGAGCCGTTGCCGCGGAGCCGCTACGGTGGTAAATCCGCAACGGGAGACCACCGTGGTGCCCATATAAATACAACCGAGGGGATAAGCGTTGAATCCACCCCTGTCTTTGTCTTCCTCTCGCCACCGGTTCTTTCTGCGCCGTAACCGCCTAAATCTCATGCAGGAGTGTTGACGATTGATTTTGGTACACCTAGCTATGTGTATACCATCAACATTGACACTAATTTAATATCCGAACTAATGGTACTAACCCCAAAGATATCAAGTTCACTCTTGTATGTCGATTTTGGAGTTTATTGTTTACGCAGGAAATTAACGTTAAAGAGGAGACTTCCGGGTTGAGTTCATCAAGCACTTCAGGAGAAGATCATGAAGCCCGACACAAGTCAAGACACATGATGAACATGACTCCGAATGGCCCAAAGAACGAAGCATCAACACGTAAAACTCAGGGGACTTGGAGATTTACCAACGAGATCAACTCAGCCTAAGAGATATTCTCGTAGGCCAGAATATCATGATCTTTTGGTGCAGATTCCGAGACTTAAACAACCTCTAATGGCAAAAATTTGAATACTAAACTTGTCCACCTCGACGATAGCTTCGATTTGGACATATGGAAGACCCAATTCAGCTCAAGGAGCTAGGATATATAGCCCCTGAAATACCTGCTGCGTAAATAAGTTCGAAATCAGACATATTATCTTCCGAGGCCGTTTTGTGGATCTTATCTTCAAAGTAATGATTACCAAAGTTGGAGATAATTTCGCGACACACAATCTAGACACTGAATTTGCATTATTTGGAGTCCGGGCGTAGGAGATATGGTGCTGGAAAGGAAGAGTTCGAATTAGGAAAATCTAGGCGAGGCTTATTTTATGGAAACCAAGTTTGCTTCTCTCTTAAGGAAGATCTCGTGCAAGGCAAGGTGGAGCATGCCTCAAGGCCCCCAAGGTATAAATACAACCCCCTAGGAACCCCAAGATGGTTACCATTCAGATCCATTCACCAGAGAGCCACCAAATCGAAGGAGACACGCCGAAGGAAGCCGACGGCCGCCCCAAGTCCTTGAGTTGCCTAGGAGATGGCCTAGGCCATGCCCTAGCCACCATGGTTGGCCCTACATGGTGAAGCCATGGTGGAGTTCCAGAGCCATGCCTTGCATTCATCAAGGCAATTGTACACTCTACATTCGATGGTGATATAAATCATGTCTCTTCCTTACTTTGATCTACTTCGATGCATGCTTATTCATATGTTGTAAGGAATCGGATGCCCGTTAGCCTAAGAGGGGGAGGGGGTGAATTAGGCAACTTAAAACCTTAACCTATGGCTTCACTAATTTTGCGCAAAGGTAAACTAGAACATACTATCTAAATGTGCAACTACGGTTGTTCTAGTGTGAAACTCCCATCCCAAAAGAAGGTTTGCAACCTATAGCCAATCCTAGCATGATACTACTCTAGGAATGTAGAGGCAAGCAAAGATTGCAAGAGAGTAAATGCGGAAACGTAAAGGGGATGAGAGGAAGCAAACTCTTGACACACGATTTATCCCGTGGTATCGGTAGGCACTAAGCCACCCCTAGTCCACGTTGTTGAAGCACTCACACAAGAGTATTGCTTCCCGGTCACCAAGTCTCTCCCAAGAGCACCAACTTGACTTGCCACAAAGGCTAGCCACTTAGGCACTTGTCAAGCTCCCTTGGTCACCTTGATGCCGCCTCCACTAAGGAGCTTCTCCACCAAGGAAGGGGGTCTCCACGTCCCCCGCACAAAGTGTCCTCGCCGCTCCACACCAAGCCGAGGGTCGATGACGATTGCCGGTGAGCCACTTAGGCCCCAAGGCTTCCGGCGAACCTTGTACAACTGGATTCACTCAAGAATCACCTCACAAGGTTGGCACAACCTTGCACTCACTCGGCTCTAAGCTAAGCCTAGCACTAAGCACACACACAAAGCATGCACTAGTCTAAGGATGAGCAATTAAGCACTTGGATGGATTGGATATGATCTTGAATGTGTCTTGAACTCCTCTCGCACTTCCACACAATCCAGCCACCTCAAATGAGTGAGTGGAGGGGGTATAAATAGCCCAAGGCATCAAACTAGCCGTTGGCTAACGTCCACCGAAAAAGGTACCGTCGGATGATCCGACGCTATGCTTTTCCGGGCGTCGGTTCATCCGGTGCCCCTCCCACGTCACGTAGCCGTTGAGGTTCTCTCGACACAACCGCTCCGACGCTATGTTCCGACGCTACGTCGGATCATCCGGTGTCGAAGGCCTCGCGTCCGGGTCGCATCGTTAGCTTATAACGGACCGTCGGATAGACCGACGCTATGCCTTGACCAAGGCGTCGGATCATCCGGTCTTGAAGGCTTCGTCTTGGCGCGTCTCTCGTCTTGATTCAAGCCGAGCGTCGGATAGACCGACGGGTTCCCCACTTAGACCGTCGGATCATCCGGTGCTACTGCCTTCCTTGCTCTTCCTCTGCAACTCGTCCGACGCATGTAGAAAATGGACCGTCGGTTCATCCGACGGTACCTAGGGTTTCACCCTGTGTACCAACTCGTCCGACGATTGCACCGACGCTTGTATTTGAGGGACCGTCGGTTCATCCGACGGTGTCTTTGCTTTTCCATTTCTTGCTCGGTTTTGACCCTTTGTTTTGGCATTTTTGCATGGGGTTTTCTTGCATCCTTGGGACCTAGTAATGTCTACAAAGACATGCTCAAACAATATGGTTAGTCCCAATGATCATGTTGTCATGAATCACCAAAATCAAACTCCGAACAAATGGCATATGAGGCCATGTTCGCTACAATCTCCCCCTTTTTGGTGATTTATGACAACACAACCAAAGCAAGCATAAATTTGCTAGAATTGACAGAATTAGAACCACTTACACTTGCTTGGATGCTTACCATCATCCAAACTCCCCCTAGATCAAACTTCCCCCTTTTTGCTCTTATGTTCACATTCTCCCCCTTTGGTCTCAAATCCTTGAAATCACTTGTAAGCATCCTTGAGCCCACTTGTAAGCTCACGCCACACGCTTGCTTTGGTCTCACATTCTCCCCCTTTGGAATATAATCTCCAAAAAGTCCAAAGCAAATGGGTCCAAGGAAACTAGCAAGATCTAGCAACCATAGCTCAAAGGAGAGATGTTAAATGCAAGGGAGAAAGCCGCATGAACCATGATCCATAAGTATGATATCAATGAAGATACCACATGTGTGAATAACTAAGGTGGATCACAAGCTCATGAGACTAACATGATACAAACTAAGCTCCCCCTAAGTGTGTGCATAAAAAGAATACCACTTGCAAGACAAGGGTAGGAGAAACAAGTGCACAACTACAAACTTGTAAAACAAGGAAGCTTAGAGCATATCATGCAAAGAGGTAGCTTAAAGGACAAGAGATAAAACAAATGGGTTCTTGTTACATTACCACTTGTAGATATCACTTGTAGTCTTTTGATTATTGCATACCTCCGGGGGTGATCCTCTCTACCTTGTTGGCACCACATTGAGATGAGCCACTTGGAAATGATATCACTAGGTGACACCACTTGGAAGAAGCTTGCAAGAAGACACTTGGGGTACCACAAGGATTAGGAATGTATGAGTACATTGCCTTTGAACTTATATAGAGACATAAGCTCGCAAGGTCATGACTCAATAGCATGAAGCTCATATTGCTATATTCACTCTTTTAGAGATGTTAGATCACATTGAGAGTGAAATAGCATTCTCTTAGAATGAAACACCGCACCGGAACGCGTCGCTAAGAGACTACATAAGAAAAGCTTGAAACAATGTTAGCCCCATAATCAAACCATAGGATGAGCTCCCCCTACATGTGTGCATTTAGTGTTTGAATCACCAACTAAATGTATGCACCTTGTTTATGACAACAAAGGGAAGCTTACCCTATAGCTTGCTCATGATGCAAAAAGATATATAGGAAAACATGCACCATGAAAGAACAAGTGTAGCTTTCCTACACACTAATCAAACCAAGTAGATTGCTCATGGGTTAGCACATGACACAAGCAACCTACCATATGTAAATATTGCAACAAATGCAACCTAAACAAGGCAATGGAGCTACAAAGATACAAGAGATGGGTACTAGTTTCCATTACCTCAATCGGGGAACTTGGGCAACACATGTCCAATTTGCAAGCTTGGCTTATAGGCTTGAATCTTCTCATCTTGATTGTACCAAGCCTCCCAAGTCCCCACCTTTAAGGCCTTCATGTGGCCTTTGGAACCCAAACCATTTGAGGCCCCTTCATGTTGGTGATGATTTCCTTGGGCACCCAAATAGGTTGGTTCCAACCCCGCTCTTCCTTCATCTTCCCAACCTTGTGTGCAACCACCTTGCCATTTGCCTTCTTCTTGATGACGTAGGTGTTGCTCTTGGTCTTGTTCTTGCGGTTGGGCTTGGTGTAGATGAGGGAGCTCTTGATGATGGGCTTCAATTTCTTCTTTGCGCCCTTGTCCATCTTCTTGACAAATTGGGGGCATTTGTAGAACTTGTGCCCTTCCTCATGACACTTGTAGCAAGTCACGGTTGCACCCTTCTCAAGCTTCTTCACCATGTGATCACGGTTATCTTGAGAAGGTTGGACTTGGCTCTTCATGTCTTGAGAGATGTCCACTTGTTCTTTATCGTTCTTGCCCTTGCCCATCAAGTTTGCCAATCTCTCTCGGAGCCTTTTCACTTCTTGCTTGAGCTCATCATTTTCCTTGCCTATGAGATAATCACATGATTCTACAACAACATTCTCATTGCAAGATGGTGAGCAAGATTCATCAATTAAATCAATGCAAGAAGTTGAAGCATCTACCTTGGAGATAGGAATTGCACAAGGGATAGATGTTTCATTAAGCTCAAAGGAATTACTTGTTTTAGTCTCATTGCTCTCAAGCTTTGATTTTAGCTCCTTACACTCCTTGCTAAGCAATTTGAATTTGCACAACAAATGTTCATAATTTGTAGCAAGGGTGTCACTAAGATCATTGAGAGCATTGAGTTCTTTAATTTCATTAGCTTGTTGTTCAAGCATTCCTTTTTGCTCATGGATTAGCTCAACAAGATCATTGAGAGAGGTGGTGTCGGATTCGTCATCACTTACATTGCTTTCCATACCTTTGGCCATAAGGCACATGTGTGATGATGAAGGACCTTGCATGAAGCGGGTGGTGAAGTTCTTTCTTGATTCATCGCTTGAGCTAGAAGAACTTGATCCACCACTTGTCCACTCGCGGACGGCGAAGGTTGCTTCTTGCCTTGGTCTTCTCTCCTTGACCACCTTCCTTTTGGGCTTGTGCTCAATCTTGGTGAACTTGATGTGTTGATGATGGCGCCCTTCTCTCAAGTGGATGTTGTAGCCGTACATGTTGACTTTCTTCACATACTTGAAGATCTTCTTCACGTACTCGGCCACCATAGATTCAACCTCTTCATCACTTGAGGAATCTTCATTATCACCATCATCACCATCATCTTCGCTTGAGCTTCCACGAGTAGCCATCCTACTCAACTTTTTCTCTTGTCGGCTTGAGAGAGCATGGCTTGTGGTTGGAGAAGATGGTTCTTGGGGCTTTTCTTGGGGCGCCTTCTTTGACTTGGGCATTAGTTGAAGCTCATGTGCCATGATCTTGCTCAAGATATGCGATGGCTTCAAATCTTCGAGCTTCTTCTCGTAGATGATTGCTTTCACCAAGTCATAGTCGGGCTTTCGGAGACTTTGTAGGATCTTGCGGTTGATGTTCAAGTCCGTGATGTCCTTCACACCTAAGGCATTAATCTCATTGACAAGCACATTTAGGCGTGAGTACATAGATTCGGCATTTTCATTAGCAAGTTGCTTGAAGCTATTGAATTCCTCAAGGAGACAACCGTAGCGTTCATTAGCAACTTCTTTTGAACCCTCATTTTGCTCCTTGATGGTTTTCCATAGCTCATGAGCATTTTCACAAGTAAAAACTCTATTGAAAACGCCTACATCTAGTGAGGACAAAATGATACTCTTAGCAATTACATCAAATTGCTTTTCCTTCCTAGTACCATTTTTCATACCCTCATCGGTGACTCTCCAAACATCAAGGTCCCTTGCTTGGAGATAGGCCTCCATGAGAACCTTCCACCGAGGATAGCCCGTGCCATCGAAATGTGGAGCCAAACCTAAGGTATCCACCCCTTTCATTCCTCTATAGGGCAACTCACTAGGCGGTGAAGCCTAACCGTTCCAATGAGCCGGTTTTCACAATTTACCAATCGAATTGGCGTTTCCTTGTGAAGGAAGTGAGTCCCGGCTCTGATACCACTTGTAGGGAATCGGATGCCCGTTAGCCTAAGAGGGGGAGGGGGTGAATTAGGCAACTTAAAACCTTAACCTATGGCTTCACTAATTTTGCGCAAAGGTAAACTAGAACATACTATCTAAATGTGCAACTACGGTTGTTCTAGTGTGAAACTCCCATCCCAAAAGAAGGTTTGCAACCTATAGCCAATCCTAGCATGATACTACTCTAGGAATGTAGAGGCAAGCAAAGATTGCAAGAGAGTAAATGCGGAAACGTAAAGGGGATGAGAGGAAGCAAACTCTTGACACACGATTTATCCCGTGGTATCGGTAGGCACTAAGCCACCCCTAGTCCACGTTGTTGAAGCACTCACACAAGAGTATTGCTTCCCGGTCACCAAGTCTCTCCCAAGAGCACCAACTTGACTTGCCACAAAGGCTAGCCACTTAGGCACTTGTCAAGCTCCCTTGGTCACCTTGATGCCGCCTCCACTAAGGAGCTTCTCCACCAAGGAAGGGGGTCTCCACGTCCCCCGCACAAAGTGTCCTCGCCGCTCCACACCAAGCGGAGGGTCGATGACGATTGCCGGTGAGCCACTTAGGCCCCAAGGCTTCGGCGAACCTTGTACAACTGGATTCACTCAAGAATCACCTCACAAGGTTGGCACAACCTTGCACTCACTCAGCTCTAAGCTAAGCCTAGCACTAAGCACACACACAAAGCATGCACTAGTCTAAGGATGAGCAATTAAGCACTTGGATGGATTGGATATGATCTTGAATGTGTCTTGAACTCCTCTCGCACTTCCACACAATCCGGCCACCTCAAATGAGTGAGTGGAGGGGGTATAAATAGCCCAAGGCATCAAACTAGCCGTTGGCTAACGTCCCTTTGAAAAAGGTACCGAGTCGGATGATCCGACGCTATGCTTTTCCGGGCGTCGGTTCATCCGGTGCCCCTCCCACGTCACGTAGCCGTTGAGGTTCTCCGACACAACTACTCCGACGCTATGTTCCGACGCTACGTCGGATCATCCCGTCTTTGAAGGCCTCGCGTCCGGGTCGATGCTCGTTAGCTTATAACGGACCGTCGGATAGACCGACGCTATGCCTTGACCAAGGCGTCGGATCATCCGGTCTTTGAAGGCTTCGTCTTGGCGCGTCTCTCGTCTTGATTCAAGCCGGCGTCGGATAGACCGACGGGTTCCCCACTTAGACCGTCGGATCATCGGTGCTACTGCCTTCCTTGCTCTTCCTCTGCGCAACTCGTCCGACGCATGTAGAAAATGGACCGTCGGTTCATCCGACGGTACCTAGGGTTTCACCACTGTGTACCAACTCGTCCGACGATTGCACCGACGCTTGTATTTGAGGGACCGTCGGTTCATCCGACGGTGTCTTTGCTTTTCCATTTCTTGCTCGGTTTTGACCCTTTGTTTTGGCATTTTTGCATGGGGTTTTCTTGCATCCTTGGGACCTAGTAATGTCTACAAAGACATGCTCAAACAATATGGTTAGTCCCAATGATCATGTTGTCATGAATCACCAAAATCAAACTCCGAACAAATGGCATATGAGGCCATGTTCGCTACATATGTGTTGCTAGCATATGTCCTTCATAAGAATAGGTCTAATTGTGGTGGTTAGTCTATATCTTGCGGATACATCGTGGTAGTGCACGGACCGGTAAATGCACCTAGTGTCATTCAGTGATGAATATCTTCGTGTAGTGACAGTACAGGGGAGGAGAAAGTGCCGAGAAAACATGTAATGTTGAGTAGGATCGATGGCAAGTATCGTGGGAGTCGTTGCGCGGCCTACCAAGAGGAGGAGCTACGAGTAAGAGCGCTTGGTAGGGCGTTTGAGGTAAAGCTTTGGGGAACCTTAGGTGTCAACACACACCTTGCAAGGGCGTCCATGAGAAAGTTCTTAGAGACGACTCTTTATCATGGTAGCAGTTTAGATTGGTTTGTCACCTTGGCCGGAGCAGCAACAAGAAGACGATAGGCTAGGGTTACCATTGGTTGTTTACTTTTATGGCTAGGTGGATGTGATCCATACATCCTTTCATGCTTGTATGATCTTTATGCAATCAACACTTCATGGTTAGGTTAGACCAGTAGGTTAGATGGAGAACCCTAGGTAGTTTGCTTCCAATCTGTCGGGGACAGCCCTGAGGGTCCCCTAAAAAACCGGGGGAATCCTGCTTAAAACCTACAAAAAACAAAAACAAAACACACCTCTTACTTAAACACACGCACCGGGCACGGCCCACGCCACGGTGGCCCCCGCGGCCCACAGGAGTGGCCCAGTCAAAGGCCCCCTCGAGCAGGTTTCGCCTCGCTCGAGGGCTCACACCTCCCTCGAGCGGGTTCTGCCTCGCTCGAGGGCTTACACCTCCCTCGAGCGGGTTCCGCCTCGCTCGAGGGCCAGCACCCCCCTCGAGCGGGCTCCGCCTCGCTCGAGGGCTCATCTCCGCCTCGCTCGAGGCCCCCTCACAAGCGTGCCTGCTCTCGCACGCGGGTACGGGCATTTAATGCTCTGACACGGCGATCCGCGCCATCACGCGCACGGGAATCACGCCCGGCGGCGTTCCGCCAACTCCCTAGGGGAAACCCATCCCCGCCCGCTGCGGGGAAGCGTGCGATATGGCCGGTGTCGGCCCCGTGGCCCCTTGTGCCGCCCACTCCCCGTGCGGCTAACGCGCCGCGCCCTCGAAGGGGGGCCGGTTGCACCCTCGAACTCTTCCCTCATGAATGCGGGGTCAAGCCATGACGTCGGGTGGCGGGAGCGCCATCCCCGCCACCGTTGGACTCGTGCGGCCGTCCCCGCCCCCCCCACGGCGCCACGCGGGCGCTTGCTACAACAACTCCGACGCCGTTGAGCATGCGGGGACGGGACGCCGCCACGCACCGCCGCGTACCCCGTACGGATCACCGTCAACGGCTTCCTCGAGCCCGTCTGAGGGCGCCCCAGCCAACCACTACGCCTTCACCCTCGAAGCTGCCCCTGTTCAAGTACGGGACGCGCCACGACAACAAGACCGGGGCAAGGACCGCCAGGACGACCACCAACTCCGCGGCGCTGCACGCCATACTTCCACCTGTAGCTAAACAGTGCGGCATGCTTGTAATTCACCCTCTCCTTGGTCTATAAAAGGAAGGTGATCCCCCTCGCCGCGAGAGAGAGATCACAGACGGAGGACACATCCACGCACACTCCCCACCTCTCTCATGATATTGGCACTCGCCTCAATCACTCCACTTGGGACTTGGAGGCCACGCCTCCTCTCCCGCCTTGCTTGTAGCCGCCCCACTACAGGCACCCCGGTGCAAAGCAATACAGTGCCTCAAGCACATCCCTGCTGGACGTACGGCCCCGACCGGAACCAGGATAAACCAAGTTTCTTTAGTTGCTTAGCACCGACCATCGAGGGACAGACCTCAGCGCTTACTACTAGTTAGTGTCGGGACTACATTCCGCACCGACACGATCCACGGTTCGATATCTTGGGTCACCCCCGAGTGAAGAAGGGCGACACATGATCCATACGCTTGCGGATCAAACGTGACACGTGTTTTAACTGTCAACACGGAGCTCGCCGCCACCCGCAGCAATCCTCCTCCCGCCGCCGCAAGTAGTCTCCGCACCGCTCCGCGTGCGTGTGAAAACCCTAGTCACATTTAGATTCAAATTCGTAGATTTCGAGGGCGAAGAAATGGCGGCCGCGACATCCTAGATGACCAAGGAGAAGATCCAGGCACTAGTGAACCGCGAGTTGCTGAGGCCCAAGGCGGAGGTGGATTGGAAGGCACCCACCGTCGAGGAGTTCCCGACGGAGGACGGCAAGGAGCAGGTCATCTTCGCGCCCTTCTTCGAGCGTGGGTTTAGTGTGCCTGCTGGTGACTTCTTTAGGGGGCTGTTGTATTGCTACAAGCTAGAGATGGTACACCTCGTCCCCAACTCCATTACTGCAGTATCCTCCTTCATCCACCTCTATGAGGCATACATGGGGATACCGCCACACTTCTTGTTGTGGCAATTTTTAATTCACGTCAAGAAGATCGGCAAGTCTACCGGCGTCGTAGGCTCTGTCATGTTCTGCTTACGGCCTGGTCGTAAGTCTGAGTTCATCGACATAGATCTTGTAACATCAATGAATTTTCCAATTTCAGGAGGTTATTAGGAAAAATAATAACAACAATTTCTCATAATTTCTAAAATTTTCCCAACATTTTTTTCTTTACAGGAAATTTAGTACAAGAAAATAATTGATTAGTTAACAAAATTTAAGTAAAATGGTTCTCTGAGTGTTGCATTCGTTTCGATTGCATTTTTTTTGTTTGAGATAGTGTTTTCAAAATCATAAAAAGATCAAACCCAAATCTCTCCCCATCTCCCTCTATCTTTTTATGGTACATCCAACTCATTCTCTCTTTGTCTATGTTTCTAACCCATCCGACTATGTTTCTTTTCTCAGCTCAAACCTTTGCTCAGCCCAGGAGCAATCACAAGCTGTCAGCCTGTTATCCATCAACTGGCCCAACTCACCCTCTCCCTCTTTCGTACTGCTGATGGGTGGACCCCACTTGTCATCCCTCCCCTTCTGATCTGACCCGAGCAAGACTCGAGTCCGAGCACTTATTCGGCTCCCGTGCATGTGCCCTGCCCACGCTGCTTGGCCTCCCCGGCCTTGCGCCCGCTCGCCTTCCTGTGATGTTCGTCGTTCGTCTAACCTGCCAGCTCACCATTCCCCTCTATCTCACTGTCAGCCGGGCTCCGTCCGTCAAGCCCGACTCCCTCGTCTCACACACATGACCAGCTTGGACCGAGCCATGTGACGCCGCATCTGCCCGACTCCCTCGCGCATATGCTCGCTCGTGTCTGAGCCTGTCAGCTCTGTGCTCCCAGTCGCATTGCTTCCTCTTCATCGACATGCAAATGCCGGACGTCAGGCCCTCTCTCACCTCTGGCCAACACTCCACGCGCCTATGCGTTGCGCTGGTTCTCGCGCCGCATGCACTCGTGCACTGCGTCGCATCGCCCAGTCATCGCGCCTACTTCCCCGTGCCCATGCGCCGCTTGGCTCCCATGCGCGACACCCTACACTCACAGCTGGATCCTCGTGTCACGCTGCACGTCTCGTTTGGCTCTCGTGCGCTAGCCGTGTCTCTGGCACCGCTACGCCTGCTGTCCTCCTGTGTTGCTCAACCTCTCTCTACACTGTGTCTGTGCGCCACCCCTGCGCGCTGCTCGCCCCCCACGAGCGCACCGCGAGCCGCACTCGCGCATGTGTCGCTGCTGCTATACTGCCACTCTTGGCCTGCCTGCATGCCTGCCCACACGCTCGCGTTTGCGCCACTGCCGCTGTCGCTCTTCGCCTCATGTGCATCGTCTGCCTGTCTTTTGTGCACGTGTGTCCCTGGCCGCACACCTCGACCGCCTCTGTGCGTGTCGTGCGGTGCGTGCCGCTAGGCCTCTCCACGTTGTGCGTCTCGCACGTACGTCGCATCCCTTCCGCCTCTTCTCCCTGTAACTGTGTCCACCAAAATCCATCACGCCATTAATGACACTGCTCATCACCTTCTCCATCCTCCACCTTCCGCCGGCACCGTGCCACAGTCGAGCTCCTGCCTGCGTCCGAACATGGACTCAAATCTGTGTTTTTCAGTGATGATATTTTATCACTGGTGACAAGATTTATGCACAAGTAATATTATTTACTATGAAAATTAAATTCATATGCTTTCTCAGCATTTGCATGGTACAAGTTCGACATTTGTATGTGATAATGCTTTTCCAATAATAATTGACACGGGATCAATGCTTATCAATTTGTGTTATCCTATGCAATCTAAGGAAATATACCAGGTTATCATTGAATTATATTAGTGCTATGTAAATATTAAATAACATATCATGTGGTCATCTTAAGGTGCATGCAGCTCCATCATATATTTTTTGCTGATGGAACACAAGACTCTCAGTGTTACATGGGGGTTGCAATCAATCCGTAATTTGCATTACATCAGTTTATGATGGATTGCCATGATTAATGTCTTTTCCTATTTTTATTCAAAATTAATTATGTCAACGCTTCAGTATTAATCACAAACTGATCATATGCAGCCTGTTCGTTTGGTTGTGGCCGATGGCCGGTGCTTTGGTTTGTTGTGAGAGAAAAGTAATCTTTGGTTTGCCGTCAGTTCTTTGGTGGCTGATTTGTTGTGAGAGAAAAGTATCTTCTTGGTGGTGGCTGATAAGCCAAGCGAACGGGGCGATGGTGGGCCACCTTTTTTACTCATCACGGCTAATAAATCATGACATTTCCAAAAGGCTATCATAAACTATATATAATTTCTTCCACTATTACTACCTCTCAAACTAACATTCTATTTTTATAAACCAAATTAGAAAAATTATGTGGTTCCAAACAATGTTCTTTGTATCTTTATTTTGGGTTAACATGCATGTGATGCTAATTTGGCTAATTGATCTTGTTATTTTTTTAAAAAGACTGTCATAAAATTATATAGTTCCAATGTAATGTTTTTTTGTTTCTTACAACTTCTATTTTATTCTTTTCACTGTTCCTCATTTTCTTTCTCTCTTGTTTCATGAAGAATGTGGATCTCCCCATCTATTTATATCTGTCAAACCAAAACATACATGGTGTGGTCTCAAATCATGCTCATTATTTTTATTTTGAATAAACATTAAACATATGTAGATAGGAAGTTGGGAATGGGCAGATGATAAATTACTCGAGGTATGCATAACAATCAGATCAAAAGAGGATAGAAGGTACAACGTAGTCTTGTAGATATATGAGTGAATAAAAGTCCAGGCTTACAAGAGATATTTGTAGCTATTCATTATTACAATAATTATTGTTACACTTGCTTTAAGAAAGAAGCACCAAATTGTTCTCAAAGAACTAAATGCCCAGTCACAGAAAGCTTTGCCAATAGCTCTTGCTAAACCCTCCATCCAACATCAATTTCACATTGATTCCCGCCGATTTTTCGTTCCTCTGGTGTTTGTCATGAATGTCTTATTGTCTCTTCAGTCGCCAGTGAACCCGACCGATTGATTGACCAAGAAAGTTACTCTCTGTAACATGTAGATCAAAGATTGCTGAGACAACGACGGCTGTAACTGCATCCCCAGCTTGCAATAACCTGAGTATTTACCATTATATATATCCACACGCACAAGAAGCATCCATTATGGTCTCTGATTCTTCCAGTAATTAATTTATCTCCGCCACCCTGTCGGAGCTTGAGCTCCTAATCAGGGGTGACCAACCATAGTAATTAACTCTAAGAGTGAATGAACATTAGCTAATTTAAGGTTTATGCATTGAAAATTGACATTCGGTAGGGGTGGCCCTGGCCCTAACGATGCTCCGCCACTGTCCGCCACCGTGTGCGTCTTTTGCATGGTCATCCTTGACCAAGGTGATGGTAGCAAAAAATCTTAACGGAAGGAATAGCGCTAAGCTATTAGGGCATGATCAATAGTAAAACATATCGATGTCTCCTTAATTAAGCTTTCTCCATGTCATATGGAGAGAGACAAACACTAAAAAGTAATCACCCCCAATAAAATTACCTATAACATAATTCCATCATTTGTTAAGAAATTGGAATGGAAGTATCCACTATTACTTCTTTACTTTTGTAATGACAAAATTGAAACCATTCATCATTTGTTCGCTGAGTGTCCTTTTGCTAATCCATTTGGCGCATAGTTAACATTCCTTTTGCCCTAAATACTCCTAGGAATACGAACCATATTATGGATGATTTAGCAATGCAATACAAGATCACAAAAGAGGAGAAAAGCATTGGCCGACAGGTGGCTCACTCTTTTTTGGCTATATGATTTTGTCAAGATGATATTATTTTTAATAATAAATTAACGACATCCTTTATACCAGATTTCCAGATGCATATGCCGGTTAAGATTTCGAAGAATATTGCACAAGGTGGCACAGGAAATTAAGCAGACATGCCACTCCGTAAAGGTACGGTGGTTGCATGCCATGAAGTTTATGTTGGCGGGCTTTTGTCTCTGAGCATTAGTCCCGACCCGATTGGACTTGAGAGACATATACCCCTTACCAACCGAGACTAAAGGGTCCCGTTTCTCTTTTTTTGCGGTTTTCAATTTGAGCGTATATTCTAATTGTTGTCTAACCCGTATATGCACGTATACGTATTTGAACTTGTATATAGGTATATACCTGTCTATATATACCATATATGCAGTTAGACTAGACTTACATATAAATTAAACCCTATATATCCACATATATAAACTTATAAATGTATATACACATAAAAATAAATAGTATTTTCTTAAACTAGTATATATACATGAAAACCCCATATAGTATATATACATCAAAATATCATTCATTTCAAATTTCTAGTCTCAGTTAGCTTTCCTCGGAGGTGAGTCAGTCAATTGGATGGTTGTCATAATGATGTTTTCCTTGTGGATTAACCACCTCGTCGATGAGGAATCCAATGAGAGCTTCTTGAATTGCCAAGAGACGATCCTTCTCAATGAGTGCGTCCCTTTTTATAATCCTCTGTAATTTGCAAATAGGTTGATATAATACACCAAGCAATTAAATATACAAAAAATGATAACAATGATGTATTATTAATAGGTTTATTTTACTTACACTATCATCATCTGCGTTGCCACAATGATGGTGTATGTGCTCACAAACGTAGTACCCGCATAAATTATTTCCTTGCTCTTGTCTCAAACACTAAATTGGAGAGGAGAACAAAATATGAAATTCTAGTGTTATACATTTTAAATATTCCCAATCTGAAGTTGTTATTTGTACACGTACCAGAAAATCATACACCCATCTAATTTTGGGTTGAAATGCTCCTCGGTGCTTTCCAATGAACATGGTCCAAGCTTTGAGGCAAAATAATAAAAGATAAAATATGTTAGCATAAAGCTAAATGTATATATATTGCATTAAAGAAAATGTCATAGATAGAATTATTACTCGTGGAATACATCTTCAAGGTCTTGGTATTCTGAGCGATCTTTTCTCAATGAATCATACACATTGATGTTACTATTGTCACTGATTATGGGTAGAACTAGTGGAATCTATATGCATCCTCATGGAGATTAGAATTAACTAAATAGAATTAGCAATGATAATTAGATGACAATCATACTTACTTGAAGTTGTAAGGCAGTAGTATAAGGTTCTTGTAATGAAACTCATCTAAGTGCCTAAAAATGGTCTCGATTGTTGTTTTTCGTTAGTTCCGGATCTCATCCGTGTTAACTTTTGATGGGTCCATGAAAGCAATTCTTGAATAACCCTTCCTTCCCATCTCAGTAAGTTGCAGGCTACACAATAAGAAAGCCAAATGTTAATTAGTCGATTGACAAATGTAATAAAGTTATTTATAAACATATGAAAATATGTCACTTACAGACACCAGGCCATCATAAGATCTGTATTCACGGCCTCTAGATGGTAAATTTCATAGATATCAGTGAATCAGAGCCAGACCACCTTCTCGTTTTGAAGGGAAAAATCTCCAGGTCTCACGAGCATACCAAACATCTCCAGGCCCTCTGCTGACTTCTTCAAGTACCACTCATGAAATCTGCGCATCTTAGTTGGGAGCTTGTTGACCAATTCTGGCTTCACTAGAGGTTGTCCTAGCTCAAAACGCCATCTAAATTCTTGATTTTTATCCGTTGGTAGGTCTTCAAAGTCGATAATACCACCAACAAGCATCTTTGTTTGTTCATAAAAGGTAATGAGCCGAGCCAGTTCGTCTTCAGACATGATGTCAATAGCCTTTTGCACTTCTGGACTGATGCCCACAAACAAGTTAGTCTGATGGGTCGTGGATGTAGGTATTTGCTCGATGTTTGTGGCGGTCCCCGACGTCGACGCAGGAATCTCCTTGTTCTTGTCTGTGGCAGCGGTCCCCGACGTCGATGTAGGAATCTCCTTGTTCCTGTCTGTGGTGGCGGTCCTCGACGCCGACGCAGGTATTTGCTTGATGTGACTATTCGGCGACCCTCGTTGTCTCTTCTTAGCATAAGACTTGTTCACCTAATGCTCATAGTCCGTTTTCAACGGTGGTTTGTTTCCTTCTCGTCTATGAAAGCCTTGAGTCTCTCCTTATTACCTTCATTTTTTTGGCCTCCAGCTCTTCCTGTTTTCTTTTTTCTTTCACTTTTGCAAAGAAGTACTTGACTTCTTTCTCTACAATCCCTTCGGTTTCTCCATTTGTCTTTGGCTCGGGCTTTTTCTTTGCCGTCCGTTTTCGTTTTTTGTTTGTTGGTTGCACCAACATGAAAGATTGCGCTCGAGAGCTTGTGGCCAATGGTTGCTGAGGTGAATTGGGAGGGATGTCATCATCGTGATCGCTGGAGCTCGATTCACCCGAATTGTCGTATGGTTCTTGCGGAGAAGGTGAGCGAGTAGGTAGCGACGATGACGGCCCCGGCTCCAGGTGGTCTCTTGGAGATCCATCGTTCTCGGGGATTATGATGATGTAATGTTTTGGCCATAATATGATACCGTGTAGCGCATCCTTAAGTGTCTTTTCCCCGTCACCTCCTGGGATATCTAGCTCTAGCTCCTCAAAATCAGGTTGAACATATCTTCTCTACGCTAACTGAGGTGTAGCCAGGTGGAATCGGCATGCCGTGGCTCGTCTGTCCAGGAAACTATGCAAAAGCACTTCTGTCCACCACCTGAGAAAAAATAATTAATTAGTCATTATTAGCATTGTGAATGCCTGTCCACAAAAATCAAAGTAATACATATGATCAATTATTGAGGTAATAAAAGCATGAATTATACATACCTTCATTTTGATGTTGCCGAATGGCTTGTGAAGCTCACATCTGGTGCATCGAAAGATGTCATCCACAGGGTACCGTTGGCTGTCCACTTGAACTCCTTCTATTGCCCTTTGCTATTCGGGAACCGCTGCGGAAGCACAACTGCTTTTGTGAGCAGAAGGAACTTGTACTAGAGGTAGTCCTTGTTCTGGGGCCATCTCATTTACAACGGCGGCCACTCGCCGTTGAATATCTGCCGTCACCTTTTCTTCGTGTTCTTTAAGTATTTTCTCTAACAACTCTTGCCATTCCTCCTCTTCGCTCTCTCTTCTTCTTCTGCGGCTTCGATAGGTGGCAATGTCTCCCCTGAAGGCAAATTTCCATGGTACCACCCTGAAGCCCCTGCAACATCCTGGGTGTTCAGGATTCTTGAGCGCCATAGTGAGCTCATCGATCTCTCTGTCAACCTTCACTATGTCCGCTCTGACATCTTCAATTATTTTCAATATTTCAAGTGCAGCCTCTCGTAACGAGGGTGGGTAATCAAGGGTACCATCTTCGGAGTTAATTGTGCCTCCATGAGCATAATACCAATTCTTCACTCGCTTAGGCCAATCAACGACCGCTGGTATGGTACCTTGTGCGAGAAGGTCTTCTTCCATCTTCCGCCACTTGGGAATTGCAAATGCATAACCACCTTGACCAAGATGATGGTCGTGCTCCTTCTTACCACGACTTTTCTTCCCTCGTGCACTCGCCTTGGCAAAATCTTCACTTTTCTTGTATTCCACAAAGGATGTCCAGTGTTCTTTTTACTTGGGATATTCAATCCAATTTGGAGTTCGATTCTTCTTGATATAATCTTTATCGAGTTGCTGCTTGAACTTCTGAAATTGTGTTGCCATCCTCGTGAGAGTCCAACGCTTCACATTGGCTGGTTCAAGACATTTAGGAAGTGTGAAGTGTTTTAGGATTTCATCCCATAACAAATTTTTCACTGAGTCTGGAACCACATGTGGATTATCTGCTTTTCCCTTCCATTCTCTGTAGCTGATGGGCACGCTGTCCCTTACAATGCCCCCACACTGTGACACATACTTGTCCTTGATGTTTTTGGAGCATATGGTTGGCCATCATCTGATACTTCTGTGATCTGATACATGACATGGCGGGTGAGTACTTGTGTACGCCCTCTCTTTGTCTTTTTTGATGTGGAGCCTGAAGCCTACATGTTGCAGATTCATTATTTAATTAATTAGTACCTAAGAATTGAGGTTAGAAAAATAAGAACTATGAAGTTAATGCATGACTATATATATACCTCGTGGGAACATTCAATACTTTCATTCATAAGACTTTCCTCATTGTTTCTAGAATTGTCCTCAATATTAGCTGTTGTGTCCTCGACAGGGGCAGCATGTCCTCATTCGGAGCTATGTTCAAGTACATGTCCGCCTGACTACACTCCTCGTCGGTGAAGGTTGCAATTGTATTTGTACCACTAGCTATAATGTCGGCCATAAAGTTGTCATGGTTGTCATCCATCTGGAATAAACAAGAATTTTCTATGTATTTCTATAATAAACAAGAATATTCTATAAATTTATGTAACTTTCAACAATTTCTAAAACTTTCTAGAATAAACAAGTATTTACTAAGAATTTCTTTATTAAACAAGAATTTTCTTTGAATTTCTAGAATAAGCAACAAGTTTTTCTATGAATTTCTAGAATAAACAAGAATTTTCTATGAATTTCTATAATAAACAAGAATATCCTATGAATTTCTGTAATTTTCAACAATTTCTAAAACTTTCTAAAATAAACAAGTATTTACTAAGAATTTCTTTATTAAACAAGAATTTTCTTTGAATTTCTAGAATAAGCAACAAGTTTTTCTATGAATTTCTAGAATAAACAATAATTTTCTATGAATTTCTATAATAAATAAGAATATTCTATGAATTTAGGTAATTTTCAACAATTTCTAAAACTTTCTAGAATAAACAAGTATTTACTAAGAATTTCTTTATGAAACAATAATTTTCTTTGAATTTCTAGAATAGCAACAAGTTTTTCTATGAATTTCAAGAATAAACAAGAATTTTCTATGAATTTCTATAATAAACAAGAATTTTCTATAAATTTTTAGAATAAACAATAATTTTCTATGAATTTCTATAATAAACAAGATTTTTCTTTGAATTTCTATAATAAACAAGAATTTTCTATGAATTTCTAAAATAAACAAGTATTTACTATGAATTTTCTTGAATAAACAAAGCCGAAATATTTCTACTAACTTGTGGATGGACGATGCTTGTTGATAGCGGTGCCGTGTGGGAGAATGACAAAGATGACGGGAAGTCACTTGTTCGAGACGACGCGGCAGTCGTCGACTTCAAAAGTATCAAACTAATGAAATTGTATATTAGAAAACAATTAAGAACTCAAATACACAATTAAGAACTCAAAATTACATATATATTAAAAAAATTAAGAACTCAAATACTCAAAACTATGAAATTGTATACTACAAAACCATTAGATTTTGGTACACAAAAACACACACAAACATATACAAAGCATTACTATTTAATTAAACTCAAATACACAATTAGAGTTTGGTACACAAATACACACAAAAATATACAAGTTTCTAATTAAATTTTCTTTCTATTCCTATAAAATTTCATATTAAAAATTTGCACACAATTATAATTTCTAATTAATATCAATACATAAACTAAATCAAATAAATTTAATTAAAAATCCTTGCTGACGCCAGCATTTCATGGGTTGACGTCAGCAAGGCAAAACCCCAGCGCAGCCCGACCGGCCATCGGGGCACACGCACGCCGGCCGGCGGTCGCACGAGGGGGGGCCGGCAAGCGGAGGCGTCGGCGGTGGCGGCGTGGCATACCGGTGCAGGAGCTCGGCCACCGAGGAGGGGGGTGGTGGAGGCGTGGTTGGCGAGTCGGGGAGGGCCGCCATGTCGGGGAGGGGCGCCACGTCGTGGAGATGCGTCGCGTCGGTGAGGGCGGACATCGGCGTGGCCGAGCTCGCCGGCGGCGGGAGACAGCGCTGCGCGCGTGTCGGGGAGGAGCGGTGCGTCGGAGAAGGGCACGACGTGTCGGAGAAAAGCCTCTCATCGGGGACGGGCACGGTGAGGAGAGGCGGTGTGGCGACGATGACGGAGGAAGAGAGGCGAGGCGGCGATTTGGGGGAAAACGGTTAAGTGCCGATCTGGAAGGCGACGGGGCTTATATAGAACCCCCGACCTTTTGTCATGGGTTCACAACCGTGACAAAAGACCCTTTAGTCTCGGGTCGTATTACGATCCAAGACTAAAGACCCCCCTTTTGTCACGGGTGGCCTCACGACAAAAGGGGCATTTCACGCGGGATGCCCTGAAGGTGAATTTTCGCCCTTTAGTCCCGGTTGGTGTTACCACCCGTGACAAAAGGGGGGCCTTTAGTCTCGGGTGGTAACAACACCCGGGACTAAAGGGCAATTTTGCGCGGGAAGTTAATATTTCTCTTTTCCTTACTCATTTATCTCATTTCCTTTTTGCTTTCAACATTTAAAATAAATCAATAGTTAAAATATTTGTGCCACGCAAAATTATATTATGTTAACACCAAAAAATACCTACTTTTCTATGCACATATTATTTCAAGAGTTGAAACAATTATTTCTATTTTTTGTTTACAATTTGAAGGGGGAAATAAATTAAATTAAAAATATTAGTAAACCTACTCAGAAAAATCTCTCGTTTCAAACAAATTTATGACATGCTCATTTCCTTGCTCATTTATCTCATTCATCTCATTTGCGAGCTTTTTCTCATTTTCTTGCTCATTTATCTCATTCATCTCGTTCGCGGGCTTTTTCTCTTTTCCATGCTCATTTATCTCATTCCTTTTTGCTTTCAACATTTAAAATAAATCAATAGTTAAAATATTTGTGCCATGCAAAATTATATTATGTTAACACCAAAAAATACCTACTTTTCTATGCACATATTATTTCAAGAGTTGAAACAATTATTTCTATTTTTTGTTTACAATTTGAAGGGGGAAATAAATTAAATTAAAAATATTAGTAAACCTACTCAGAAAAATCTCTGTTTCAAACAAATTTATGACATGCTCATTTCCTTGCTCATTTATCTCATTCATCTCATTTGCGAGCTTTTTCTCATTTTCTTGCTCATTTATCTCATTCATCTCGTTCGCGGGCTTTTTCTCTTTTCCATGCTCATTTATCTCATTCCTTTTTGCTTTCAACATTTAAAATAAATCAATAGTTAAAATATTTGTGCCATGCAAAATTATATTATGTTAACACCAAAAAATACCTACTTTTCTATGCACATATTATTTCAAGAGTTAAAACAATTATTACTATTTTTTGTTTACAATTTGAAGGAAAAAATAAATTAAATTGAAAATATTAGTAAACCTACTCAGAAAAATCTCTGTTTCAAACAAATTTATGAATTCGCGTATTGTCTTTTTGATATAATGATCCATATAACTACAATGACTTACGTATATGTACAGAGGTCACATGATGGTTATTACAAGGCACGACATTAATTAATACCAATGACTACAAGTCCCAAGCTAAAGCTGGTCAGCTTTTAGCTTTTGAACCTCTTCTTCAAACACATTTATAAATCCGCGTATGAATTCTAATATATATGCTTAATAAACATGCTTACTAAACACTTTGAAGACAACACATGAATTCATAATAAAGTACATAATTTACAATAATTGATAATAAGTCCATAAACGTTCACATTGCTAGCTAATTAATACAAGTTCACATAATAGGGTACGGTACAAAGCCTGATTCATGCATGCATAATGTTACTGAGCAACACGCGCTTGCAGATATGAAACATGGTCAATGTCTGCAATCCTCCAACCTAGAACTCCCTCAAAATAAGCTAGAGTGCGTACTAGTGCACTCTCCTCGCTTCCGGAGGAGTGTCACAAACACCACTGCAGACATCAAACAATGGAGCCTCGGGTTTTGCTGGCTTGTAGAAAGTTAGATTTGCTTGAGTCTTCCAATTGTTGGTGAAAAACGGCTCCCCACCATAGTAATCCACCCCAACTCTTTCCACGACTTGATTCAGAATCGCACATTAGCTAATTGAAGCATAGGTAGAATCATAGTGATCCTGCACACAATCAGATGATGATGAGATATAATAACCTTATGTACCAGAAACAAATTATATATGTACCAAAAACAAATTAATTAATAATGAATAGAAATTCTTTTGTATATAAATGTATATTACCACATCTTGATGACCCCTACAAAGCCTCTCCGTAGTCTCAATCACATTTCCTTCACCCGTCTCAAATTGCCTTAATTTAAGATAGGAAAGGTCCGGCACGAAGCACCCAACATTATTCTGGAGCTGTTGTAGACAATTCTCCACGACAGTCCTCTCTCAGGTTAACCGAATAGGTGATGTTTTGCCAACTGTTGCAATGGCAACCATCGGGTTTGGTGCGCCTACTGGCAACTGGCCGTAGTATACATATCGAGCATGTACGGTGAAAGAGATATACACTTTTTCCATGTGCTCATCAACGTGCTCAGTTTGCACTATAGGAGGAGTACCATTCATATCCCCGATAATGGCTCTGAGCCATCTGATATTGTTGAGAACCTACAATAATTATATATGTAACTAAAATTATAGATTTTTCATGTGAAATGAAAAAAGTTCTATGTAAATCAAATTAATTTAAGTTCCTATATCACCACGTTAGCTACACGTCCTGGATCACCCATTGGCAAGGTAATCTCGCGGTGAAAGTGCAGTCCTGAACGTAGAGGCAACGGGTCCTACAAAATACCTCCACGGCCACCAAGACCTGCACGGCCAATGCCACGACCACCACGCTCGCCACGACGACAGACTATGCCACGGCCACAGGCGCCATTACCAACACCACTTGACGACGACATTGTTAGCTCAAACTATATCCAAATCAAAATAACACACATTATTCACAATAAATAGGATTAGTTTGCATATATACATTGGATTCAATATATGCATAAATAGAAAAACAAAAGGGAACTATTACTATACATAACCTTTACGAACCAGCGACTCAGAAGACCTAGATGCTCCGGGAACTACAACAGTCTACCTCACCGTCATATACACTTGACTCT
Organism: Cenchrus americanus; assembly: GCA_947561735.1. NCBI lineage: Eukaryota > Viridiplantae > Streptophyta > Magnoliopsida > Poales > Poaceae > Cenchrus > Cenchrus americanus. Next base: position 249,163,585 of record OX387239.1, on the reverse strand, counting down.
CCCACTTACAGTACTACACATGCGCTACACGTCCTATTTCGCTACAATCCAACATCGCGGAGCTGCAGGCAGTCCCCACATAGCCCGTGATGTTAAACTATAGCTAATTAGGACGTGGGGCTCTGTATCAAAAACAAGAAAAAAAGAAAATACTTACATTTGTTGTATATAAAACTAAAAAAATAACTTAATAAAAGAACTTAATCTTCTATTTCCTCTTATAGCAACCTAGAAATAAAAGGGTCCATAGAATTCAACACTATATTTTATAAACTATATGTACACATACCTACATATATATAGATTGGATTCAATATATGCATAAATAAAAAAAACAAAAGGCGATAGAATTCGACACTATTATTACGGTACATAACTCAGAAGACTAGATGCTCCGGGAACTACAACAGTCTCACCTCACCATCATATACACCTGACTCTCCCACTTACAGTACTACACATGCGCTACACCTCCTATCTAGCTACAATCTAACATCACGGAGCTGCAGACAGTCCCCACGTAGCCCGTGATGTTAATAAACTGTAGCTAATTAGGACGTGAGGCTCTGTATAAAAACAAGAAAAAAGAAAATGCTTACATTTATTGTATATAAAACTACAAAAATACTTAATAAAAGAATTTAATCTTCTATTTCCTCCTATAGCAACCTAAAAATAAAGGGGCCATAGAATTCAACACTATATTTTATAAACTATGTGTACACATACCTACACACACATATAGATTGGATTCAACACTATTATTACTGTACATAACATTTACGAACCAATGACTCAGAAGACCTAGATGCTCTGGGAACTATAACAGTCTCACATCACCGTCATATACACATGACTCACCCACTTACAGTACCACACATGCACTACACCTCCTATCTAGCTACAGTCCCACCTCGCGGAGCTGCAGGAAGTCCCCACGTAGCCCGTGAGGTGAAACTGTAGCTAATTAGGACATGTGGCTCTGTATAAAAAACAAGAAAAATAAGAAAATGCTTACATTTATTCTATATAAAAATAAAAAACTTAATAAAAGAATTTAATCTTCTATTTCCTCCTATAGCTACCTAGAAATAAAAGCATTTCTAAACAATGAAAGAATGGAAATACATACCTACTACATTTTCTGTATGTCTATTATTTTCTTTATGAGCATATAATTTATAAAGTATATTGTGACAACCCGCCCAGGAAAATACCGTACTATCGCCTAAGACCGATCCCCTTTTGGTCGTTAAGCAATAGTAAAGTATCATCCTGTCGCTAGTTGCCGGGTTAACGCCCGGTGAATCACTTGAACATTGAACAGAGGATCGACACATGCATTAAAACTCACGCGAAGGCGAGTCCAGAGTACAACACGAGTTAACATAATTTATTATAAACCATTGTTCATGACATGGAGTAACGGTTCAGAGTTCAAAAATACAGCGGAAATAAAATAAACTAGCGCAACGGTAGACATCACAGGAGGCCATCCGTGATGTCATCACTTGTCGTCACCCATCCGGTCAATCACACCTGCAACAACAATTTTAAAGCAAGGCTGAGTATACTAATACTCAGCAAGACTTAACCGTCGGGTGATAACTACATCACCAAACTCTAGACATGAAAGGCTTTTGGCCGGTGGAGTTTCTTTTGCTGAACAGACCCTAAGAGTAGGTCCTTACTTTCAATGTTTTAGCACAAGTTCTAGTTGATTACCATTTCTAATTGTGCCATCTAATTCAATCAAAGATTGGACAAGCAATTAATGCATCCAACAATATTCCTCGAGTTCCATCATTATGGGATATCATGGCCAGTTGATTAAGCAGTCTCGGGTAACGGTGAGAGGCCGACAATCGATTGATTTAAACCTTGCAAGGTAGACCCAAACACACGGTAGGGCCGTCCCCGCAAGGACAACTTTCCCCGTGCCGTTCCCGTCGATCTTCGGCTCGGGAGCGGAACCTACATTCCTTGGTACAAGGTTTTACCGGATCGCTCCCACACGAACGTCCGGACTCACGCAGTACCACACTTTGTTGCAAGCGGGGGGACACAAGTGCCCCGGTGTAGTAGGGAAAGGTTCCCTTACCGCGTCAATCGGGTACTAGGCTTACCGGTCCCATACCCGGCATATGTTTAGTACGTTCAAAAGCTTAGCCCACGAAAGCCACTGGACCGGAGCCCAAATCCCATGCTCTTACCACATGAGCAATCCATTTAAGGATATCTTATGATTCCTATCTAGGAACCTAATCTCGCGAGTGACGAACATCACTCGACTTCTACCGGTCTTATAGCATAGCAGCTATCGACCTAGCATACTAGTGATAGAGCATAGGTACCTAAGGATTATGCATCTAGGGTTTCAAATCAACTCCTGAAACGTAAGTGCACAATCGTAGCAAACATAATTGCACAATTTTAAAAGCCAGGGTTAATGATCCGGGGCTTGCCTTCGATGGCAAGGTTGGCCTTGGGCCCTTCTGGACTTGGTCCAGGTCTTGCTCTACAACGACGTGGTGCACGTCTCCGTCAGCTCCTCCGTCTCCTCCTTCTGACACACGCGTACAGCTACCGTTCGGGAGATCTACACGAGGATGCAAGTGCAAGATTTATTTGATGATTTTAATTTAATTAAACACAAACAATAAATGATAACCACAGGGTGCATTAGTTGGACACATTCACCTAGATAAGAATACATTTAGCATACTCTTTCCAAAAAGGAACAATATGCAATTCTTTATTAAACATTTGAATAAAGGTTCTTATTATACTTATCATTTCATGTGAAAGCTTCAACTCCTTTTATCTTCTCCAATAAAGTGTAATTAATATTTTTATTTAAGAATTAATTTCTTATTAGTGATGATAATTAATTATCTTTTAATTGTATTAAATAATACTTTTCCAAAAAGGAAAAAGAATTAATTAAGGGTTTTTCTTTATTTAATTTCCCTTTAATATTAAAAAGGGCTTTTAAGCTTTTTATTAAGCAATTAAATTACCAAAAATTAAAGAAGTGTTTCTTAAGCCTACTAGCACCTATCCTTGTCCATTGGACCCACATGTAAGTGTTGGAGGCTAAGAAATTAAATATTATTGAAAATAACAAAGACTAGCTAGTGATTCAAGTTAAATGCATATAAAAATAATTAAGCCTCAAAATGATCCAAACTTTCTTGTGCATTATCTCTGGTCCCAAACAAGTCTAAAAAGCCAACATGTTCACATGGAATCTCTACTGAACTTGGTTTATTAATTTACAAAGGAAAACATGCATAATTCAAGAATAATTATTTTCTTTAGTCCAAAAATCATGATTAATTCACAAGATGTGTATTTTGGTATTATACGACAGTATACACAAGTTGGGTTCAAGAACATAAATATTTTTAACATGAAAAATTACTTATGCAGATCTGCCTGAAATAGAAAAACATTTTTATAAAAAGATTTACTTCATAACTTTGTGCAATTTTTTGCTCAGGAGCTAGCCATGACCTAACACACAACATATCCAAAATTTAGCTACAGAGGATTTATGGGTTTTGAGATATTGCAGATCTAAGGTTTTCACATTTGTATGTTTCATGCAAAAACTATAAGGAATTAGCTCAGGCCAAAATAATAAAAGTTGTAGAATAATTCACAATGGATCCAAAAAAATTGGTTTCACATTTTTCTGAATTTTCTGTGATTTTCTACGCAATTTACAAAAATCAGCCAACTCACTTTCCTATTGGAGATGCGCTTTTGCAGCTAGGCCCCTGACAAGAACTGACCCTTCGCAATGTGGCCCTCAGGCGCGGTGGCCGGCGCGGGGTAGCCAAATTCCGGCGAGGTCTCGCCGGAGCCCGGCCGGGGAGGGTGGGGGAGTGGTCTATGGGTCACTGGGGGCCGGTTTGTGGGGTTGGACGGGGACTAGATGCTGCCGGCGGGGGCGCTTCGCGCACACCGCGGCGGCCGGCGCCGCGCGCTCCGACTCCGGCGAGGGCCGGCTCGGTTGGCCGCCGGGGGGTGGGGCTGCGTGTCGCGAGAAGCGGTAGCCGCCTTATAGGGGCTCTCCCGGCCCCGGGCACGGGCGGGACGGGGGAGGGCGGCGCGGGCGGGGCCGGCTCGGGCGCGGCCGCCACGGGCGAGCCGTACCACGGCGCGCGCACCGGCCGCCCGGCGCGGGGCCTCGATGCGCGCGGCCTCGGGAGCGAGCGAGCCTCGGGGCGCGAGCCGCCGTACGGCGCGCGCGCGGTGCTCGCGCCGGCCGGTGTTGCCGATGACCTGTTCGAGCGCTTGATTCTCTAAAAAGTTGAATAGAAGTGCACAAAGTGGTCAACAGGAAAGTTGTAGATCTAACTACCCTCTACAACTTTCGTAAAGGCCGTCTAGTGGTTTTCTCAACGGATTTTGCAGGAACGTCGTGCCAACATTGAATGTCGGCCTGCTCTGAAAATCAGGAGGTACTGTCAGTCGATCGAGTTTTTCGCTAATTTCCACCCAAAATTTGAAATGCCAATCTACACGAAAGTTGTGTCCCTCAACAAGACGGACAACTTTCATAAAGGTAGATTTTGAAGTGTTTAGGTGAATTTTGGGGAACGCGGCAAAAGTTCCGGACGACACTCGCTGACGTCAACGGTTAAGCGGGGTTTGACCGTGTCTTTGACCACGGGTTGACCACGGGTGTGTGCAGGCTCGGTCAAGGGGTTCAATAGGGTTCAATGGCAAGGTTTTCGGGTGACGGCCCAGGTTTACCTAGGTTTGACCGGTGTTTGACCGGGGTTTGACCGGTTGACCTGGTCATTAGCGTTAAAGATGTTAATTAGAAAACTGGGGCGTCACATATATGTGCAAGTAAAATTCAAATTTATGAAAAACAAGAAAATAAGAGAATGCTCACATTTATTCTATATAAAAATAAAAAACATACTCAACAAAAGAATTTAACTTCTATTTCCTCTGATGGCTATCTAAATAAAATCATTTCTAAACAATGAATGAATGGAAATACCCAGTACATCATTTTCTGTATGTCTTCTTTTATGAGCATATATATATGTATATATATGTACAAGAAAAATTCGATATTATGAAAAACAAGATTTTAATGAAATAAGGAACAATGCAAGTACCATCCTAATTACATCTTCACGTGTATATACAAAATCTCATCTCTCTAATTAATTTAAGCTCCTCCTACCTAGTTACAAATTAACATTTCTATTTTCTCCACCTCTAAACCATAAAACAAAAATTTAATCACAACAAATGAAGGGAGGATTAAGATTCCAACCTTGACAAAACCTTGGAGGAGAGAAATCTTCACAAACTAATGAAGAAAAAAATCGCAGCACCACCCTAGGATTGAGTCGCCATGGAGGGGAGGAGCTTGACCTCGCGGGTGGCTCGGGTTGTCGTATGGACCTCCCTGGGCCCACTACCTCGGTGGGTACCAGGACCTACTACTCGGTAGGCCCCTGGGACTACTCAACTAGGGTCACACGGCACCTGATGGCGTGGGGCGCAACGACTACGGTGGAGAAGTACTCGCATAGGAAGCTATGCAGGTCCTGTACCATGTAGAGAACTCCTAGACGTACACGACTAGTACTCTCTCCCCTGACCGACTTGTAACCCTGCCTCCCGGGCTATATAAGGCGAGGCAGGGACCTTTACCTTTCTCATATGCATCATCTTGTTAACACACCCAATCAATCCAGAGCTACGCAACATACAAGATATAGGGTATTACGCACCTCGCGGCCCGAACCTGTCTAAATTGTGTGCCACGTGTCTCTTCCTTCGAGTTATTGATCTCTGCGAGGTCACATTCATCTACCTCGGGTAGTCCCCTTGGTAGGTTGCCGGTCTAAATCACCGACAGCTGGCGTGCCAGGTAGGGGATCTCGCCGAAGATCTCATGGCAAACTCGACGGCTTCAATCTTCATCAAGCCAACTGTCACCTTCAACCACGACGACACCTTTGTCTTCGGGTCCTGGGTTTGCACTGCTGACGGCGCCAGATCTTTCCAACGCGGCCTCACCATGACACCCAACCCGAAGACCGGGCTCGTGACACTTCCCGAGGTGATCACGAGCGATCTCACCGGAAAATTCGGCGAAATTTTGCTCTTCAACCAACACGCCGACTTCGAGTCTGGATCTGCCTCCAACTCGAACTCGACGTCCCCGTGGGTCACTGCATGCGAGTCGGCTACTGAGCCATCGTGTGTCGACGCCCCACTCCACGAGCACTTCCCGTTTGGTATCTACAATGCTAGCAGAGCTCACGCGGAAGCCCTCGTTGCGCGCCGGGCCGGCAAGGAGATCGTCTCCGACTACGCTTCGGACTCCAACCCTGGCTCCGGCTACTACTCGGACTCCTCCTACGAGTTCGACTTCGGTTCGGACCTTGACGAGCCTGAGTCCGAGAACCGCACGACTGAGCAACCGCTGTCAGGACCAGCCACCGACCTGGTTATAACATCTACACCCGCTGGCAGATTCTTCTACTTGCCAGACCGCAAGCCCACAGACCTGACAGACGGGAACTCACGCTACGTCGCCTACCTCGACTCGCTTCCCTTCTAGGAGGGAACACCCCTAGCTCCAACAGAGGAGCACACTCCAACCGAGGTGGTGAGTACCGACTCTAGCCTCAGTACCCTTGATCGCCAAGTCTTCATGGCTGCTGGCGAGACGCCAGGACCTTCAGGTACCCGGCCCGGTCGCTACTTCGAAGACTTATCCGCAGACGAGCTGTCAGTCAATGCACCTGCTGATGAAACCAACGACGACAGGAACGCCCGACGTGAGCGCAACAGGAAGCGCAACGAATAGCGCAGACGTCTCCGGGAATCCCTCCCTGTACGGAATCTCGCAGAGGCTCTCAATCAAGTCGCCAACCGGGTGCACACTACCCCCGAACAATGCCTCATGTCTATCTCTACGATAGCACATCAGGCTCAGGGGATACATGCGGGTGAAGTCATCGCCAAGCTCGCGGAAGACGCCTACTTCATGAGAGTTGACAACAGAGTCACTCAAGCACCTCCCCCCAGAACTCGAGAACACGAGAACCATGAAGCCACAAGTCGCAGTCCAGCAGATAATGGACGCAACCGTAATCGAGGAGAACTCCCCCAGAACCCCAACCGTACCAGGTCATTAGCGGGAGGACCTTCTCGGGGTGGTAACAGTGCTGGCGGCGTCGGTGGTAGTCACGGCGCTGCTGGTCACGGTGATGCTGGTGGCGGAGGCAGTGGCGACGGGAGCTCCTCACACGGGGCTGGAAGAAGAGCCGGTGGTGGAGGCAATCGCGGAGGCCGAGGTCACGCAGACGGCCATGTCACTGGCGCTTCGCGCGGCGGCTACGATGCCCGCCGCGCAGAATCGAAGAAATACGACGCAACAAGTCCTCCACGACAGGCGACAACGACGGCTTCCCCGCCTTCTCCTCTCGACTTCGCAATCTACTCCTCCCAGAGAAATTCAAACCTCTGGGGATCACCAAGTACGACGCGAAGCAAGACCCAGTCCAATGGCTCAGATGCTACGCCCTCTCCATCGAAAACGCTGGTGGCAACAATGACACCAAGTGTCTCTAGTTCCCCTTCTGCCTGGACCAAGCACCACTTACATGGCTCGAGTCGCTCGACAAGTACTCGATCGACGAATGGAACCAGCTCAAGGACCAGTTCACCAGCAACTTCGTGGGCACCATGGGACACTCGGGTACTCGCATGGACCTGGCAATGGTGAAACCGGAACAAGGCGAAACGCTACACAAGTACATGCAACGCTTTTTTGACAAGCGCGCCACTGTAGTCGATGTCACCGACAAGGAGGTCATCGACCTTTTTCAAGACGGTCTCTACCATCGTCGCACTTTTGAAGACTTCAGTCGCCACCGCCCGAGTTCCATCACCAAGCTCAAGGACATGATCACCTCATGGGCCGACAAAGAAGACAAGGCTAATGCCAAATACGACACCATCCACGGCAAGAGCAGCAAAACCCAGGCGACAACAACAACAACAACAGGGATCAAGGGGGTCACAACAACAACAACTACTCGGGTCCTAATTGCAAGCGCAAGCCAGACAACACAATTGCGGCTATCCAGTGCCTTGCGAAAGACAACTCGAAGAAGACCTCTGGCGGCTTCAAAGACTTGTTGAAAGAGAAGTGTTCGTGGCACCTGGAGGGCAATCACACAACCGAGCAGTGCTACCAACTCCGGCGAGCACTCAAGGATACCCCAGACCCACGGCCTCCTCACGACAAGAAGGGCAAGAAAAAAGCCAACGAGGACAACTGCGACTTCCAAGAACCCGACAAGATGGTGAATGTCCTCTTCGACGGACTACCCACCAAACGGTCTCAGAAGGCCACTAGACGGGAAGTCTTGAACATTGAACTAGCGGTCCCGACCCCTCTCAGGTGGTCAGAGGTACCCATCACCTTCTCCCGAGCGGATCAATGGACAAGCTTCTCCGAACTAGGGCATTTTCCACTCGTCCTAAAACCAGTAGTCGTGGGCTGCAGACTCAACAAGGTGCTCATTGACGGTGGAAGCGGGCTCAATGTTCTTTTCACCAAGAAGATGAAGCTCGACATCACTCACATGCTCACCTAGAGCACATCGCCTTTCTACAGCATCATCCCTGGGAACGCGGCTATTCGACTAGGTTCAGTGGTCCTACCAGTTACCTTTGGGGAAACCAAGGAGAACTACCGCACCGAGTACATCAAGTTCGAGGTCGCGGACTTCGAGACTTCCTACCATGCCATCCTCGGCAGGCCAGCTATCGCCAAGTTCATGGCGGTACCCCACTACACGTACTTGGTACTCAAAATTCCAAGTCCTGCCGGTGTACTCTCGCTGCAAGGGGACTTGAAGATTTCCTTCGACTGCGACACAGAAGCTGTGGAACTCGCAGCCACCAATCAAGTACCCAACATAATGATGGAGATCTATGCTGAATCTAAGAAGCTTGCCCCAAAGGAACTCGAGATCCAAGAGAAGACGGACACAGCCAACAAGCCTCAACCCTCTGAGGAAGTACAAGTCAAGGCGATCGACCTTGGGACAGGAGACAGCAGCAAGACTACCATGATCGGGGCGGGCCTTGACCCGAAATAGGAAGACACGCTCGTCAGCTTCCTTCGGGCTAACCGAGATGTCTTCGCTTGGAAACCAGTGGACATGCCAGGGGTGCTCAGGAATCTGATCGAGCACTCACTTAACGTCGATCCTAAAGCTACCCCCAAGAGATAACACCTCCGCCGTTTCGCTGACGACCGACGGGACGCCATCAAGAAGGAAATCGCCAAACTACTCGCGGCCAGCTTCATCAAAGAAGTCTTCCATCCTGAGTGGCTAGACAATCCCGTCCTCGTCCGCAAGAAGAACACAAACGAGTGGAGGATGTGCGTCGACTACACCGACCTCAACAAACATTGCCCCAAGGACCCCATCGGGTTTCCGCGGATTGACCATGTCATCGACTCCACGGTGGGCTGCGACCTGCTCTGCTTCCTCGACTGCTACTCCGGGTACCACCAGCTTGCTATCAAGGAAGAAGACCAGGAGAAGACCGCGTTCATCACCCCGTTTGGCGCCTACTGCTAGACGACAATGTCATTCGGGTTGAAGAACGCCGACGCTACGTACCAACGAGCTATCTAGGCCCGTTTCAAGAGACAGCTCAATAAGAACGTCGAAGCCTATGTGGATGACGTGGTCGTCAAGACTCGAAACTACGACACGCTTGTCGCTGATCTTGAAGAGACTTTCACATCCATGCGGGAGTACCGGTGGAAGCTCAACCCGAACAAGTGCATCTTCGGCGTACCTTCGGGAAAACTACTCGGCTTCATCATTAGCCATCGCGGCATCGAAGCCAACCCCGAGAAGATCTCCGCCATTACCAAGATGAAAGCTCCCACCTGCATCAAGGACGTGTAGAAGCTTACAGGGTGCATGGCGGCCTTGAACAGATTCATCTCGAAGCTCGGAGAACGGGGACTACCCTTCTTCAAACTATTCAAGCACCAAGAGAAGTTCGTGTGGACCCCAGAGGCAGATCAAGCTCTGGCTCAGCTCAAGGACTTCTTGTCCAGACTACCAGTCCTCACGGCTCCTCGCAAAAAGGCTGCTCTACCTCGCTGCGACTACTCACGTGGTCAATACTGCCATCGTCATCGAGCGGCAAGAAGACGGCCACGCATACCCAGTCCAGCGACCAGTCTACTTCGTCAGCGAGGTCCTGTCAGAATCCAAGGCACGATACCAGCCAGTGCAGAAGCTACTGTATGCAGTGCTTATCACCTCGCAGAAGCTACGACACTACTTCCAGGAGTACTCGATCACCATCGTCACCGACTACCCGCTCGGCGACATCTTACGGAACCAAGATGCTGCTGGAAGAATCTCCAAATGGGCAGTCGAACTCGGCGCCCTCACCATTGACTTCAAGCCACGAACAACCATCAAGTCGCAGGCACTAGTTGACTTCATGGCGGAGTGGCGGGAAAATCAGCTACCAACTCCAACCGAGCGACCAGAGCATTGGGTGATGTACTTCGACGGCTCACTCAAGCTCGAGGGCGCGGGTGCAGGGGTACTCCTGATCTCTCCAATGGGCGAACAAATCAAGTACGTCCTGCAGTTCTGTAAGGTCTCAAACAACGAAGCCGAGTATGAAGCTCTACTACACGAGCCCCATCTCGCGGTATCACTGGGCATCAAGCGACTACCAGTCTATGGTGACTCTGCAGTGGTCATCAACCAAGTTAACAAGTCTTGGGATCGCAACAAGGGGAACATGGACGCCTATTGCCTAGAAGTCCGGAAGCTCGAGAACAAATTCTATGGTCTCGAGTTTCATCACATCGTCGGCGACAACAACATTGCAGCAGATGTCCTGTCAAAGCTTGGTTCTACTCGCGCACAAGTACCAGCGGGAGTCTTTGTTCACGAGCTTCACGCGCCATCCGTCCCGGAGCTGGCGCCCACGACCACTGACCCAGCACCTTCTCCAGCTGGTCAGGAGGTCATGATGATAGACGTGGACTGGCGACAACCCTTCATCGACTACATCCGCGAGCAGAAGGTTTGCATAGACAAGAACTTGGCCGGGCAAATCATTCGCCGAGCCAAGTCCTACGTACTAGTCGGCGACAAGCTCTATAGGCGGGGTGCCACTTCTGGAGTACTCATGAAGTGCATTCCCAGAGAAGAAGGCAAGGACATCTTGGAGGAGATCCACAAAGGCGTATGCGGCAACCACGCGTCTTCTCATACGCTAGTCAGCAAGGCTTTCCGATGAGCTTTCTATTGGCTCACAGCCCTGGGCGACACTGAGGAACTCGTCAGAAGGTGCCAAGGGTGCCAGTACTTCGCCAAGCAACAACACGTCCCGACCTACAAGCTAGCCACTATACCACCAACTTGGCCTTTTGCCTGCTGGGGGCTCGACATGATTGGGCCTCTCTTCGACTGTGCCAGGAGGATTCAACGGAGTCTTGGTGGCTATCGACAAGTTCACCAAGTGGATCGAAGTCAAGCCGGTCACCTGCCCAAAGGCCGACAGGGTACTCGACTTCTTGAATGAACTTGTACATCGCTACGAACTACCCCATCGCATCATCACAGACCTAGGATCCAACTTCAACAACCACCAGTTCTGGGAGTACTGCGAGAACAGCGGGATCGACGTCCGGTATGTCTCAGTCGCTCATCCACGGGCCAACGGACAAGTCGAGCATGCCAACGGGATGGTACTCGACGCCCTCAAGAAGCGACTACATGATGCTGCTAATGCAAAAGGGGGCAAGTGGATCAAGGAACTACCCAATGCACTCTAGGGGCTTCACACCCAACCCACCAAGACAACAGGGCAGTCACCATACTTCCTGGTCTACGGCTCCGAGGCTATTCTACCTGCCGACGTCATGTGGGATTTGCCAGCAGTGGAACAGTATGACGAAGGCATCTCTGAAGATAGCAGACGAGTTGATATCGATGGACTCGAAGAAGCTCGCTGCACCACCCTCGTCCAGTCAGCAAGGTACCTTGAGGGTATCCAATGCTATCATGATCGCAATGTCAAGGAACGCTCCTTCAACGTTGGTGATCTAGTCCTCCGACGCATCTAGAACACGGAAGGACTACACAAGCTCAACTCGCCATGGGAAGGTCCTTTCTCAATCGCAGAGGTAACCGAACCAGGCTCGTATTGCCTCCAAACACTTGAAGGCGACAACGTCAGCAACTCGTGGAACATCGACCAGCTCTATCGATTCTACGCGTAGTCTCTCGACTACTCTCCGGGAGTCCAAGTCTATACGACTACCACCGGGCTCTTCGCAGTAAGCGGCCTCCAGGTCCAGGCACTAGTTTCCGGACTACTCGACTCCAAGATCCAGTGTCAACGGCTACTAACGGATCTCGGGCTGTTCAGAGCATCAAGGACTCTAGCAGCGGTCTATCAAGAGACCATGTACTCTTAGATCCAGTCTATACGGCTAGTAACGGATCTACAGCTGTAAGCGGCCATGTGTCCTAGCACTACTTTAGCCGTAGGCGGCCTTCGGGTCCAGGAGACTACATTTGTAAACGGCCCTGGCCATCCATGTGTACTCTTTTCTTAGTAATAAAGTTTGATTCTCAGTGAACTCATTTATTGTGCTTCCCTCGAACGGGTCTACTGCCGAGTACTACTACTCGCACACATCTCCACGGATGGGCATTCCGCACATACACATTGTGACAACGAGTGCTCATTTCATGGAAGTTTTTTCATTAAAATTCAAACAAGTTCATCATAACTTTGTTTATATTACATATGTTGCCGTAAGCTAACCCTACAGGACAACTACTGGAGGTTCAGCTTCTCTGCGACTTGTTTGGCGATTGGCGCCATCTGCTCCAGAAGCTCCTTGTACTGATCATCTGAGCAATTGGCGGCTAGTCCACCCACGACTACATGTACCGGAGCCTTGGGGAAGTAAGACTTGATATATGCCAAGACCTGGTTCAGGATGGACTTCACGAGATGCTTCACATATGTTGCCAGACGCCCGGGGGCTTCCTTCAGCCAGTCAACCAAGAGAGCAATCTTCGGCCCGCCTGGGTGAGGCACGAGTAGCCTCGCAATGGGAAGCACGACTTCTACAAGCTCCTTGAGTTGGCCCCGCAGCTTCTCGCAGTCTTCGTTGAGCTTCTGTAGAGATTTATAGCAGTTGACAAGGTCACGACCCGAGGCTTCTCGGAGCTCCATGTGCTTGACACACTCATAAGACAGCTGCTTATATTCATACTCAAGTACCTCTTGGGCATCCTTCTCTCGGTATATGATGTTCTTCAGATCGATCTCCGATGCCTTCAGCTGGTCTACTCGAGCCTCGAGATCTGCAAAAGTCCAGGAGTTCAAGTCAGGCTACTGCCAGGGTACTCGCCATAAGTACTCAACAAGCTGGCGGTGGCATACCTTTGTTCTTCTGGCGCAACAACTTGTTCTTGCGAATCAAGTCATCGCTCTTCGCCTACATATCTTGTACCTCGTTATGGTACTGGGCGAAGGCTCCATCCAGTTTGGATTGCAGCATGGCAGAATGCTTCCTGGCTTTGTTGAGTTCCTTCTCTAGTGCCTCCGCCTGAAGCACTGTGTCGCCATATCCCTGGAGCATATCAGATTTTTGCCGGGATCTCTCCATGACATCCTGCACAAGGCAACAACTATTACTTGGGTACTCAGTTATGGCGGAATTCGACTACTCAAGGGTATTGTCACGTACCTTCATCCACTGCTCGGTCTGGTGCATTGACTCCAAGTTCCGGGCCACCGTCGCCGAGTCGATGAGGTCATCTGACAGAAGCTCCAGCCCTCCACGACTAGTCGGCGCAGCCTCTGACATCAGTGCCGAACGTATCGGCTTCGCGTCTTGGATCTCTGGTGACCTCACGACAACATCCATGCTCGCTTCCGGGAGCGCGTCGTCGTGTACCTCTTCCGTGGGCTCGGGGGCTACTGGAACCTCTGGTTCAGTAGTCGCTCCCTCTAGCACAGTGGCTTCTGGCACGGTGCCCTTGACCGGCATGGCTTCAAGGATCGTGGTCCCCTTGACTTGTGTTTCTGTCATCACAAGCCATATGACATCAGTACTGGGGGCTACGACTATTACTTGAGGCAAACGACATCATCAAGATGTACATACCTTCCACTATGGTGGCTTCCGGCGACATGGCCTCTGCGCCCGGCGCCACGGTCTCAGCCTAGGGAAGAGGAGACCGTAATTGAAATCGCTCCTGGAGCATTTCCCCATCCTCCTCGTCGGAGGTGTCTTCTATGGTGACAGTGTCGTCACCTTCGCCGACTTCACGGCGTTCCTTCGCCTTGCCCTTGCCCTCATCTGGAATATCTACAAGTTGGGGAGGGGGAGTTGAATCGGAGACAAACTTCATGATGTCCTCCTGCAGCAAACAATCTGGATGAGCGCGACTACTCTAGACCAATAAGTACTCAAGAGAAAGGGTTTCAACCGCATACCTGATTTGGCGGTCAAGCCACGGAGTACTCGGGGACTGGGCAAGGAGTGTATGGTGGCATATCCTTAAATATCTTGCCCAGCCTCTCGACGATGTCCTCATCATCGACTTTGTTGCCGGGCATCCTCGACGTGTCTTCGTCGCCCATGTACTGGTACCCTAGAGTGTCTCGTGCCATCAGTGGCTGTACTCTCCTCTTCATGAAGCTGAAGGCCACATGCTCGTCCCTCAGTCCGGCCTCTCTCAAGGCCTTGATCTTCAGCATCAATTCGGGTAGTTGAATACCCTCCTGCATCGTCAGCTCTGTGTTCCACTTTTGACGGTGAAATTCCGTCAACCTAGCCATGAGTTTACCTTCAGTGTTGGCATGAGTTTTATACCTTATCCATTGGTACTAACCCTCGTGGTATAACAAGTTCACTTGTGCATGTCGGTTTTGGAGATTAGTGTTTATGTAGGGTTTTAGTGTTGAAAGCAAGACTTCCGGGATAAGTTCATTAAGCACCTCATGACAAGACCTTGAAGCCCGGTAGAAGTCAAGCAATGAAGTGAACACGACTCCAAGAAGCCCAAGGACCCAACCCGAGAAGATGGAAAACTCCGAGGACCTAGCCAGAAAAGTGCCGAATCTTGCGAGACAAGGAGCTTCGTCCAATTCGAGAGAACCGACGACAAGGGCCCACATGCAGAAGGGGGAGGATCTAGAAGACTCGGGAAGCAACGTCGGGCGAAGGAGGCCGCGGACTGGGCCGAAGTGGGCCCATGACGGTCGGCCCAGGCCAGCCGGTCCAACCCATTTCGAGGCCCAGTCAGCCCCCCTTTGTCCTAGATGCATCTCGGGCTATTTATAACCCCCTGATCGAGAGCCACGCATCAATCAATTCGTCATCCGCCGCTGAGGAGCAGAGAAGCTTGAGGGACACCATCTCAGAGATGAGGGTCGTGCTAGTTGTCTAGGGTCTCCCTAGCCAACGTGGGAACCTTGCATGGAAGACCACGTCGGAGCTCCGGAGCAAGGATCAAGATCGAGGTAGGATCCCGGTGGTGATCTTGTTCATGTAATCATTCATGGTGAAGTTTTTATAGTGAATCCGATTTCTAGCGATCAAGTGCCTTCTCGATGATTTTGTTTTCCCCTTGGTTTTGCTTCTTCCCAAATCTAGTCTATAGCTAGATTGCTTAGGGTGCTCTTGTAGCCGCGGTGGCTAGAGGTGCATACCGGACCGACCAAGTGATTTCAACTTGTTCTTATCGAACTCGCCCTAGACTACCCGCATGAATAGGAATATGTTGTGACAGAACGGGGGTTCTGAAAGGCGGCCGTTTTCAGAATCGGACCGGAGGCCACGGTTTAAAGATGCTTTTAATGAGATTCGCTTTTCTATCTTCATCTATCTTGTTTGGAGCTACAACATAAGCATGATCTAGACTCTCTAGATCGGTTATCTCTTGCTTTCTCTTGTTACCTCTTTAGTAGATTAGATTAGATTTGTTTCCTTTATGAGTTAGTAGATTAGATGCAACTTAGTTCTTTATAAGATAGCTTTCCTTGCTTTACTAGATTGAATCCTTGCGTTGCACATTGTTCCACGGATTCGATACCTTGGGTTCACCACTCGAGGGAAGAAGGGTCCCTTGACTACGACGGGAGACTTGTCCGCTTGCAAGTCTAAACGAACTTTGATACAACTATTAACCGTCAACAAGCCCCTTTTTCTGGCGCCGTTGCCGGGGAACAAGCAATCAAGATCCAATCTAGTATCGCTTATTTTTCAGTTTTTCTTTTGATTTCCTTTTTGCATCTCTTAAGTTTGATCATCCTCAAAAGAAAAAAAATCAATCTAATCTAGTTTTGATTAACCCTAATTTTTCTTTTTTTAGATTTTTGTTTTTGCTAACCCTAACCGGAGATGGTTGGCTACCTCTCCAAGAAACCCAAACTTTCTTTTGTGGATGATCCAGGAAAACTTTACAGGCAAAGGAGATGTGCAACACAAGCTAAAGGGTTGGAAACCCTAGATTTAAAAGCCAAAGTTGAAGGACCGCCGGAATCTCCAAGGGAATCACCACCTCCAAGTCCAAAGGAAGATCAACCTAAACCGACATCGTTGATCTACCTATCATAAACCTTCAAGACGCCGGAAGGCCGTTCAAGATCAAGGTCTCAACTATCCGCATGACGATTGCGAGAGCTTTGGAGCGTTTCAATGAATACATACGAGCCGGATTCCTTGAGTGGCATATCGGTTTACTTAAAAGGAGGATGGAGAAGATGGAGATAGAGAAAGAAGCTCAACACCTAAAGGCTGCCGAAGCAAGATCCACATGCAAGGAGTGTGATGAGTACGACCACGTCCAAGATCAACAAGGACGTCATCACTAAGTTCGAGGCTATGGAGAAAATATTGAAGAATTTAAATGGCAAGGTGACGGAGGTCGGAAGCTCTATATGTGAAGTGTTCATCATGATGAAGATGCTAGAGATGCAAGTGGGACAACTTGCCGGACAACCGATGGGTGACAAAGAAGAATTTCCGAGACAACCCCAAGGTCCCAAGACGGCGAAGGCTACTCAAACTCATTCGGGAGAGATGGAGGATCACACTAAGGAGACCATGAAGATCATGACCGAAGGACTGGAGTTTGAGATGCCGAGCCATTACATGAAGGAATTTGTTGCATCCGTCAAGACCAAAAGACAAAGCCAGCCTGTGAAGACAAAAATACGACTAAGCCGAAGAATAAGCCCGTGCCCAAGATGGTGCGGAAGTGGGTACCCAAGATTGCAATGCCCGCAAAGAGCGTTGATCCGGAGTAATCAAGTGAAGAAGTCTAGACATGGACTATAAACGAAGCGCTAGGCGGGAGGCAACCCGTTTCGTCGAGTCAAGAATAAGCTACCGGGAGGACAACCCGATTCTAGGTTTTCCGAATCTTTTCAAGTAATTTAGTTTTGAATTTTACTACGCAAAAAATTAGACTTAGAATGGTTGAATAATATTAGATACATAATTCTTGGTTAAGTATTTTGTTTTGATCATAAACCCTTTACGTGAACCATCCTATGTGTTTGTTTGCTTCTTTTTGAGAAACCAAAACCAAATAAATTCAGAACCTATCTCAACCATTCATCCTCTTTATAACGTTGTGGTTGACTTGTTTTTCATGCTAAAAAGACACGAGTAGAGCCACGACTTGTAACTAGATGTTATTTAAATTTCAGCACGTGGTAGGACTTGCGTGAACCTAGAAACTTGACTTTTGGTTGATTTAAAAATAAATATCCTTGGTTTCTCTAAGATTAGGATTTTTCTAAGACTCATTTAATTTTATTTCATTCAAAATCTCTCTCATGTAATCAAAATTATAACCTAAACCTATTCCCCCATGATCAAGCCGAGAAAAGTTTGCTCTCAACTAATGAAGGCAAACGATACCGTTGAGACCAACATAAAAGTAGTCGGGAAATATTTTCGACTTACATTTAGTTTTAATGCTTTAAAAACTTATCTAAGTTTATATTTAAACTCATTGATATCTCTGATTTTGTTTTTTATTTTCAAAATTAGAGGAGTACTTAGCATTAAAGCATGCTTAGAGGGAGGCAATCTAGTTAACTTAACCATACATGCACCATGATGCATCACAGGATGCCCCTCCAACATATTTTATCAAACCACATGAAAAGTACAAGCATGGGGGGCAGCCAAGGCTTTGTTTTGTAGGAATATCATGGAGGCATGTGAGGCAAGGGAGTATGAAAGTGAGTCAAAGCGAAAACATCAAGTGGAAGGAATAATAATGCAAGCGAAGGAGTGGACGAGAACATTTGAAAGGTGCATGCGGTCACGAAGCAAAATGAGTGTGCTAGAGAAGAACCGAGACAAGAGGAGGAGAGAGGTAAGTCTCCCATCCAGCTCTTTGTTCGTGTGCTCTAGTTTGTAGTCCGGAACCACCTTAGACTTAGCCATCTACCTCGTTTGTTTCGTGCAACAAAACACATCCTAATTCCACTCAAAGTCCAGACTCCAAAATAATATTTGTGTACCTTGTTACCGGTTGAAAACCCTGGATATATATTTGTGAGGGAGAGTGCTGCAATCATGGAAGAAACCTACAAGCTTTTTCACCAAAGAAGAAGAGATCATCGTCGTCTAAGCCACCATCGACAACCTCTTCGAGGAGGCGCTCGGTTTCCGAGTATCCTCGGAGTATTGAGGAGGACACGACACCACCGAGGAGGAACCACACTCTTCTCCTCGGTGGCATGAGGGCCACACGAAACTCGTTTATGAGGTTCACCAGACCTCAAGGACATATGGAGGAGCCGCCCGTCCGACCTCACCACTCGACACGATCATCCGCTCCACCTCCATACGCTCCGCGGTATTCCGAGGGGTTTGTCATCATGACGGAGGAGGAGGAGAAGAAGCTCGCTCGCCTTGAGTAGAGGCTTGTAGCGAACATCGACTTCGACAACCAAGCTCACCACATATTGGGTTTTCATACGGGACACCAAGGTTGGGTGCAATTCTCTAACGGAGTGTCGGCAAACACCCACAATGAATTCACCTAGGAAATTCTCATGACCATGGCGCATATCCTTGATGAAGGAGTGCTGAGTCTCTCATTCCGTTTGGAGAGAGCCATTCGCACCAAGAGGCCATCAACCACCTCGAAGGAAGCACCCACAAGTGGAGAAGAAGGAAGACACCGTCAGAAGGGTAACCGTGATCAACGGTGCTATGTCTAGCACCTTGCTGGGTTAATCTCCTTTCATCCATGGGTTGTAATGATCTTGAGATGTAATCATACTTTGTTGGATTATCTATCTATCATCTTGTGTTGAATATACTTTAATGCTTAAGGTTAGCTACCATCCCATAAAGGGAGTAAGAGCTCCAATGCTTTTTTGGATCCATTCAATACGCCGTGTCCATCATAGGTCTAGCCTTGAATACCTTCACATAGTAAGTACGAGAGGAGGGAAAGGGTGAAACCGTGGTCACAACCCCCGATAGATTAGATTGGTTTTCATGTTCAAAACGATTGCATGTTCTAGTATCGTAGACCCATGGGCGAGTGTCTCCTATCTTGATTGAACAAGCGGTTCCCTATGTATTAGGGAATAGCTCGGTTTTCAAAAGGGAGCCCTGGAACAAGTGGATGTGCATGAGGCACATTGGAAGTTTTTTTTGGAGTATGATCACAGGAGAAGACCATCAACGAAGAAATACTATCCAGAACCCCATCATCCAAGAGTTTCACTCATGGATGTGCAAAAGGATTTTGGGGAGAATAAGAGAGACAAAGATAACCAACACGGAGTTGAATTGGCTTTACTCGGCTTTGATTGCCAGGCAGCCAATAGACCCCACTCACCTTATGATCAACCGGTGGTGTTGTGAGCAACATCGGATTCGGGAGATATTGGTTCGGGGTGTTACCTCTCCATGTTGGCTATCTCTTTAAGACCGGGTATTACAAGGAACCCCGAGCATCTCTTACCCGAGACTTCCCATTTGAATATATGAAGGGAAGCAAGAACATAAGTGGAGATGAGAGAGGAGGCTTTAAAGTGGCCAAAGTAAACTTACCCCTTTCAGATGAAAGATTAAGACTTTTTCTTGAGGGGAAAGAAGATTGGTTAGAGAAAGGACTTCTTGTGCCGGTGAAGAAAAATAAAAGAGAAGGATTATAGGAGAAGGTTCTTCCACGGCCCAACAAGGAGGTGTGCAACAAAATTATGTGCCACCATTTGGAGGAATCCCGGTGCCGCCAAGTTACTACGGTGGTGTACCAACGCAAGCATGGGGGAGTGGTGCAGCCATGTCCCCACCAAATTTTGCGGTGCCCAACGTAGCCTTTGCGGATCCATATGCACATCTTCCTCAACCACAACAAAGTGTGGCCACCATTGGAGGATACGCTGCAAGAAACATGCAAATTATTGCAGCCATCCAAACCAATGCAAACCAAATGGGTGAAGAAATGCAAACATCGCTTATGAGCTTTGACACCTTCACTTAGCACCGTCGAGACAATAGGAGGAGCGGTGCAATCCTATTATGAGCAAGGGTACAATAACAAAGACCATCAACATCGACCACCGGTGGAAGATTAGAGAGAGGAGGAGCTTTAGTTATCTTTCCTTTACCACCTTTTCTTTAATTTTCAGCTTGTATGCGCCTGTGTATGCGTAGTGTTTTCAGTTCTTCTTTAAATTTTCAGCATGTGTGTTTGTTTTTGTTTTCATCATGAATAAAGACACCACTTTGTTTTTATCTTTGGTAAAGTTATGAAATTTATGCCATGATGATATATGATTATAATTGCCGCTTTGTTTATCTTTGTAATTGTTTTATGCATGTTTAAGCTAGTGCTCTCTTAAAATACAAATCTGAAATTATCTAAATGCTAGCTTAATCTTTAACGGAGGTTATGATAAAAATAAAAGACCCATAGTGTTTTATGTGCTCTCAAGTTTTAGATGGATTAAAGATAATTTATTTTTATTCTTAAAAGTAATGCTAACCTTGTCATAAATACCACTTGCATGTTGCTCTACATATCCAGAGCCATATAAATATTTGAGTGCAAAAACTTAGTATACAAGGTTTATTTTTGGGTGAGTTATTTCAGGCCTTGATTTTTTTGGCCCGAGACTAAGAAGCTGGTCATTCCGTTTTTGCGTATCTATCTTTTTGCTAGCCTTTCTATCCGTGCATTGTGTATCCCCACATCGGAGATTTCACAAACCTCGCCGGATATCCACCCTTAAAACCAAATATCATCTTTTGTGATTACCTCCTTGACCACAACCTATCGTTGAGTATGGATCATCAATTCAAGGAAGATCGCAAAATGGTGCCAATATTGAAGATTTCAAGTATCTCCCCAAAGGAAATATTTCCGGTACCTACCTTATCTTTATCACCTCTTTGCCCGAGGACGAGCAAACGTCTAAGCATGGGGGAGGAGGTAGGTACAATGCAATTTTAGAGTTCAAAGGGGAGCAAATAAAAAAAATTTGATGAGAAAGAAAAAAATGAGAAAGAAAGAAAAAGAAATAAAGAAGAAAAAGTATATGTATGAGGAAAAAAAGAAAAGAAAAAAAATATGAGTATGTGTAAAAATAAAAATAAAGTGAACTCCTCGGTTCTCTAAAGTGCATTAGGAATTTCAAGGCTTCAAGATTAAAGGATCCATACTCATTTTCCAACCATGTGCAATCCGATAATGAGGACTTCCTTTGTGCCTCAGGATCACTCTTTGCCATTTGCACATGTCCACCGATCTCAAGTGTGTGTATTTTTCTCTTCCTCTCCTTGATTTAACATTATTTTCCAATGACCTTTTTGACGAGTCTCGGTAAGACCATGAGAAGATTGTCTTGTTTTGACAACATCTCATTTATAATATCTTGGTAGGACTAAACTTTCCCAAAAAGCTCCATATAAAGCCTACCACATAAATGAATGTTATGAGAGGGAAAGGAGTAGAATAAATAGGCTTGAGAGACAAGATGAGATGAGAGTTCATGAGCAAGATGCAAGGCGGTTTAAATTTGTGAACTTGGTTTAGCTCTTTTTCATCTCGTTCTTTATTTCAAAATTTCTGAGATCCATTTGAATTTTGGGAGCATGTTAATACTTGTGGGATAAGCTTAATTATTAATCTACCCTCCGTAGGGATGAAGGCTAGTACATTATGGAACTTTAACGAATTAAACTTTTGAGAGCATTATGTTTTCTCGTGTATGATCAAGTGCAAGGTTTAAACAATGAACGACAACGATGATATCCATCGAAGGCTTACTCGAGGATGAGCAAGGTTTAAGCATGGGGGAGATGTTGACGGTGAAATTCTGTCAACCTAGCCATGAGTTTACCTTCGGTGTTGGCATGAGTTTTATACCTTATCCATTGGTACTAACCCCCGTGGTATAACAAGTTCACTTGTGCATGTCGGTTTTAGAGTTTAGTGTTTATGCAGGGTTCTAGCGTTGAAAGCAAGACTTCCGGGATAAGTTCATTAAGCACCTCATGACAAGACCTTGAAGCCCGGTAGAAGTCAAGCAATGAAGTGAACACGACTCCAAGAAGCCCAAGGACCCAACCCGAGAAGATGGAAAACTCCGAGGACCTAGCCGTGAAAAGTGCCGAATCTTGCGAGACAAGGAGCTTTGTCCAATTCGGAGAGAAACTGACGACAAGGGCCCACATGCAGAAGGGGGGAGGATCTAGAAGACTCGGGAAGCAACGCCGGGCGAAGGAGGCCGCAGACTGGGTCGAAGTGGGCCCAGGCCGGTCGGCCCAGGCCGGCCGGCCCAGCCCATTTCGAGGCCCAGTCGGCCCCCCTTTGACCTAGATGCATCTCGGGCTATTTATAGCCCCCTGACCGAGAGCCACGCATCAATCAATTCGTCATCCACCGCCGAGGAGCAGAGAAGCTTGAGGGACACCATCTCGGAGATGAGGGTCGTGCTAGTTGTCTAGGGTCTCCCTAACCGACGTGGGAACCTTGCATGGAAGACCACGTCGGAGCTCCGGAGCAAGGATCAAGATCGAGGTAGGATCCCGGTGGTGATCTTGTTCATGTAATCATTCATGGTGAAGTTTTTATAGTGAATCCGATTTCTAGCGATCAAGTGCCTTCTCGATGATTTTGTTTTCCCCTTGGTTTTGCTTCTTCCCAAATCTAGTTTATAGCTAGATTTCTTAGGGTGCTCTTGTAGCCGCGGTGGCTAGAGGTGCATACCGGACCGACCAAGTGATTTCAACTTGTTCTTATCGAACTCACCCTAGACTACCCGCATGAATAGGAATACGTTGTGACAGAACGGGGGTTCCGAAAGGCGGGTGTTTTCGGAATCGGACCGGAGGCCACGGTTTAAAGATGCTTTTAATGAGATTCGCTTTTCTATCTTCATCTATCTTGTTTGGAGCTACAACATAAGCATGATCTAGACTCTCTAGATCGGTTATCTCTTGCTTTCTCTTGTTACCTCTTTAGTAGATTAGATTAGATGTGTTTCCTTTATGAGTTAGTAGATTAGATGCAACTTAGTTCTTCATAAGATAGCTTTCCTTTCTTTACTAGATTGAATCCTTGCGTTGCACATTGTTCCACGGATTCGATACCTTGGGTTCACCACTCGAGGGAAGAAGGGTCCCTTGACTACGACGGGAGACTTGTCCGCTTGCAAGTCTAAACGAACTTTGATACAACTATTAACCGTCAACATCCACCATGCCCGATGTTTCGGCCGTTTCCTGCTTGGCTTCGGCAGCTCCGGGTGGTGGTTTGTGATATAAAACCACTTGGCCTTCCAGTCTTGGTTCGAGTCGATGAGCTTGTACGCCAAGTACTGGTCGGCCGCGTCTTCTCGCATTTGGATGCCAGCCCCTCCGACTACTCGTGGGTCGCTGGCGCTGGGTTGTGGCTTCACACAGAAGAATTTCCGGAACAAGATCCAGTGGGGCTTGATCCCCACGAACGCCTCGCAGAAATGTACGCACGGAAGAATTTCCGGAACAAGATCCAGTGGGGCTTGATCCCCACGAACGCCTCACAGAAATGTACGAAGACGGAGACTTGAAAAATACCATTGGGATTCAAGTTCAAGTACTCGATGCCGTAGTACTGAAGCAGCCCCTTGAAGAAATCGCTGGCCGGGAGCGCTAGTCCACGCTCCACGAACCTGGCGAACATGGGGACCTCGTCGGGTTCTTCTCCATGGGGTATGGGTCGCCCGCGGCGGGGCGCCACATATCCATCTCCTTCTCCCGAAGGAACCCACTGTTCACTAGGGCGAGCAGATCTCATCTTGGACTTCTTCCACTCCTTGTTCGGATTGGGGCGCGAGGGAGATGTCGGTGGCGACGAACCTTGAGCAGATCCCTCTGCCTTGCTGCGGGATCTCTTCTTCCCGGCTCCAACCTTCGAGCCCTTGGATGGAGATGACTTCATACTCCAAGTGCACGGAGTCTTCACTCGCATCCGCTCGGGGGCTACGCTAGTGGCGAGCAGCGGCGACGCGTGTTGACTTGTAATCTACGGCACGGTGACAGAAGCAACAATGGACAGAAACTTAACTAGATCTATTCGCGTGACAACTACTACGGAAATGGAAAACCATAAAGGTTTCAACGTCTATTTATAACCTAGCCCGCGGTACCGCAATGGCCGGATGGATAAGTATCGGCGGCTGACTCAACAGTGGCTGCTTGACTCTTCGGCTTCCAGTACTCGACGCGATCCATCTCGGGGGCTCGGCTACATCTACTAGATTTCCTGGGTGATGACAAGACTCAAGAGCAACTCAGGACACATTCTACAATCAAGATGACCCTTCAATTCGAGAGGAAGTACTCGACTCAAGGCTCAGGGGCTCCGTGCCATGTGTCCTTCGGTTTTTTCTCCGGATTTTACGAGATAATCTTGGCAGAATTTCACATTGACCCTCAGCTTGAATCTACGATTCGACCTAAGGCTCGGGGGCTGCATTCCATATGGAATGCGATTCATATGGTCTCTTCTTCAAGACAGAGCGAGTACTATTGAAGACCTTCATGAGAAGAACTCAAGGACGCTTGGGAACTACTCAAGAAGACTTCAAGACTACTCACAGATCAGCTAGAGTACCTTCCAGCCCGGGATGCTTCAAGTATTCTTGAGGACTTTTGGCTTGTAGTACTCGGGGATGCTTGAGGACTACTCGTCAAGGCCATCAAGACTACTCGAAACTATCCTACTCGACTAAAAAGTACTCGGGGGCTTGTCGTATGGACCTCCCTGGGCCCACTACCTCGGTGGGTACCAGGACCGACTAGTCGGTGGGCCCCTAGGACTACTCGACTTGGGTCACACGGTACCTGATGGCGTGGGACGCAAGGACTACGGTGGAGAAGTACTCGGATAGGAAGCTATGCAGGTCCTGTACCATGTAGAGAACCCCTAGACGTACACGACTAGTACTCTCTCCCCTGACCGACTTGTAACCCTACCTCTCGGGCTATATAAGGCGAGGTAGGGACCTTTACCTTTCTCATACGCATCATCTTGTAAACACACCCAATCAATCCAGAGCTACACAGCATACAGGACGTAGGGTATTACGCACCTCGCGGCCCGAACCTGTCTAAATTGTGTGCCACGTGTCTCTTCCTTCGAGTTACCCATCTCGGCGAGGCCACATTCATCTACCTCGGGTACTCCCCTTGGTAGGTTGCCGATCTAAAACACCAACACAGGTGAATGGCTCGGGTGGCAGGAGGAAGAAGGAGGTAGAATCCTTATATGAATGTTGGCCTTTAGTCCCGGCTGGTGTTACGAGCCGAGACTTACCCCTTTAGTCTCGGCTCGTAACACCAGCCGGGACTAAAGACCGGGGGCAATTATTGCCGGATTGAGCCGTTGGGAGCCCCCTTTTGTCACGTTTGGTAATACGAGCTGGGACTAAAGGGGGGGGGGGCGGCTAGAACAGCTATTTCGGGCCACGTCAACGAAAGGCCTTTAGTCCCGGCTCCAAAGTTGAACCGGGACTAAAGGCCCCAACCAAAGCCTCGCTCTCCACCGATGCATATATTATTTTTTTCATTTTTATTTTAATCCATTCTAATATAATGCACTTGGATGATCATAATAAGTATGTACAAACCAAAATATATGCAAAAAAAATCCAGAACCTTTTTCTTTATTTAAAAAAATAACATGATTTCTCTATTGTTTTTTCGGACAAAATGATTTCTCTATTCTCTCTTTCTCTCTCATGTATGTTAACTCTTAACTTTCTTAGAGACCATGTAAATTTTACATGAGAGCTCTTTTCACCACTTTTCCTGTTTACATATACACTTAACGTGCCAATGTAAACTTGCATGACAGTGATTGAAGGGGATGAAAAAACTTTTTTCCTCAAATTAATTAACTAGATAGTATAAGCAACACGCCGATTCCGTATTATTTAACTAATATGGAGTATATATAAGAACGACCTTGCAAAAATAAAATAGCAAAATAAACGGCGATAAACACATCCACCAGAGTTTTTGGTTTTTGAAAACCACATACACAGAAAATTAAATTCATATGCTTTCTCAGCATTTGCATGGTACAAGTTCGACATTTGTATGTGATAATGCTTTCCAATAATAATTGACACGTGATCAATGCTTATCAATTTGTGTTATCCTATGCAATCTAAGGAAATATACCAGGTTATCATTGAATTACATTAGTGCTATGTAAATATTAAATAACATATCATGTGGTCATCTTAAGGTGCATGCAGCTCCATCATATATTATTTGCTGATAGAACACAAGACTCTCAGTGTTAAATGGGGGTTGCAATCAATCCGTAATTTG
Source organism: Cenchrus americanus (assembly GCA_947561735.1). Lineage (NCBI taxonomy): Eukaryota > Viridiplantae > Streptophyta > Magnoliopsida > Poales > Poaceae > Cenchrus > Cenchrus americanus. The sequence continues at coordinate 249,136,650 of OX387239.1, read as the reverse complement.
CATTACATCAGTTTATGATGGATTGCCATGATTAATTTCTTTTCCTATTTTTATTCAAAATTAATTATGTCAACGCTTCAGTATTGATCACAAACTGATCATATGGGTCACCTTTTTTTCTCATCACGGCTAATAAATCATGACATTTCCAAAAGGCTATCATAAACTATATATAATTTCTCCACTATTCCTATCTCTCAAACTAGCAGTCTATTTTTATAAACCAAATTAGAAAAATTATGTGGTTCCAAAAAATGTTCTTTGTACCTTTATTTTGGGTCGACATGCATGTGATGCTAATTTGGCTAATTGATCTTGTTATTTTTAAAAAGACTATCATAAAATTATATAGTTCCAATGTAATGTTTTTTTGTTTCTTACAACTTGCGATTTTATTATTTTCACTGTTAAAATTACCCTCATTTTCTTTCTCTCTTGTTTCATAAAGAATGTGGTGGATCTCTCCATCTATTTATATCTGTCAAACCAAAACATACATGGCGTGGTCACAAATCATGGTCATCATTTTTATTTTGAATAAACATTAAATGTATGTAGATAGGAAGTTGGGAACGGGCAGATGATAAATTACTTGAGGTATGCATAACAATCGGATCAAAAGAGGATAGAAGGTACAACGTAGTCTTGTAGATATATGAGTGAATAAAAGTCCAGGCTTACAAGAGATATTTGTAGCTATTCATTATTACAATAATTATTGTTACACTTGCTTTAAGAAAGAAGCACCAACTTGTTCTCAAAGAACTAAATGCCCAGTCACAGAAAGCTTTGCCAATAGCTCTTGCTAAACCCTCCATCCAACATCAATTTCACATTGATTCCCGCAGATTTTTCGTTCATCTGGTGTTTTTCATGAATGTCCTATTGTCTCTTCAGTGGCCAATGAACCCGACCGATTGATTGACCAAGGAAGTTACTCTCTGTAACATGTAGATCAAAGATTGCTGAGACAACATCGGCTGCAACTGCATCCCCAGCTCGCAATAACCTGAGTATTTACCATTATATATATCCACATGCACCAGTAGCATCCATTATGGCCTCCGAATCTTCCAGTAATTAATCTATCTCCGCCACCCTGTCGGAGCTTGGGCTCCTAATCAGGGGTGACCAACCATAGTAATTAACTCTAAAAGTCAATGAACATTAGCTAATTTAAGGTTTCACTAAAAAAACCTTGTGATCCATGACGATAATCACATGATGTTTTCAGATTTCGTCATAGATCACACTGCATTCATAACGAACTGTCAGATTTCGTCATAGATTCGCAGTGTTGGATATGAAGCCCGATATGAAGTCCAAACACCATGACGTTGTGTCAATTTCGTCATAGATTTCGTCACAGATTACACTGCGTCCATGACAACAGTCAGATTTCGTCATAGATTAGCAGTGTTGGATATGAAGCTAGATATGAAGTCCAAAGACTATGACGATGCGCCATTTCGTCATAATACGACCCACTTTGCATTTCAACATTTCCTTATGATCAATAAAATAAAAAATCATATAATATGTGAAAAAAGTAGAGATAATCGCAGCCAATAATTTAAAAATCTAAATTTATTTTTTTCTAAAGCATATAATATTATATAGTTAGTATATAGATATACCTATATAAATGCAAACAAAACTAGATTTCGGTTTTATGACTTTTTATAACTTACTATAATTTTTTACATATTGACTTGAATTAAATAAAAAAGAAGAAAGACAAAACCGTTTTTTAAACCACGCAAAACCGAGCTTGTGATATAATATGGATGGTTTCAAAGGTTGAAATATATGGTTTGTGTAGTTACTAAGTTTAGGCATGAAAACTAGACTTAGGCGAAAATTGAATAGGAGCATAGTTACATGGGCTTGCTAACCTGAATCAAAGTCTACTGGTGGCCCTCTAACTCGTTAACGAATTCCAGATAACCGCCCCGAGATCCCAAAACCAGCCCGTGCAGCCCAAATGGTCGGCCCAACTGCACAGCCCAACTGGTCAGCCCAGCTCCGCGAGAATGGAGAGCCACTAGCAGACTTTTCCCCATCGTTTTTTCTTTTTAATCTATACTTAAAATTTGAAACTAGTGTTTCTCGGTCATAGTAACTCCAAATTCATTGATTCTTTTTTCTGATTTTTTGTAAAATCACAATCTTTCACGTAATATCGTTCGTTTTCATATTAATTGCTATTACATTTATCTTTTTCATACAACTTCTTTTCTTCTACCGAAAGAGAATAAATAAAAAATATTTTTCAATAATAAATGGTAACATAACTTCATATTTACTAATCTTATGATAAACACAAGGTTATGGTAAAGTTTGAAGTGCATATGAATTCGAAAATTTCGAAAGGTATGATACACTTCAATGTTCAAGTAACGTTTCATGAAACTATGTGAGACATGTATCCATTTCTAAACAACGTAGGTTCCGTTGTTACCGAAATCATTTGAAAGTTTGATCACAAGTTTATGGACCCAAATTATGTTACCATGTCAATTCGTAGAACCATTAGAGCATTTTATGATATTATTTGAATTATGATAGTGTAAATTTGAGATGTAAGTATGAATTACCCCTAATAAACTGCTGTTGAAATCATTTTTCATTTGTTAAAGTTGTAGATCTTGGTAGAGAATGATTTTAGAAAATTTTAGAAAAAAATCATCCTATTTGGAGTTTGTATGAGGCAGAAAAACTAGTTACAAGTTTTAGTCAAAGATTAAAAAGAGAAAACACACGCTCAATCCATGACGAAATGAAATTTCGTCATAGATGCTATTTTATGACGAAAATTGGATGATCCGTGATGAAAATCGACCATCATAGATCACAAGGTTTTTTTGTAGTGTTTATACATTGAAAATTGACATTGGGTACGGGTGGCTGACGAGGGCCCGGATTAGGGCCCCCTTTGACCGCAAGATTATCTCCCTTAAAGACAGCAAGACCAATACCCTCGAGGCGGATTCCACTGTTCGTTGGCAAACAACTTGAGGATGGTCGTACCCTTGCTGACTACAACATCTAGAAGGAGTTCACCATTTCACCTGGAGCTCCACCTATGTGGTGGGATGCAGATCTTCGTCAAGACCCTCACTGGCGAGACTCCTAGTCTTTAGCTAGTTGACTGCACCTCCGACCAGTTCCCACTAGAGGAACAAGTCACCGCCTCGCACGACAAGTCTCCGCCTTGCACAAGTCTCCGCCTCACACGACAAGGCCAGCTCTGACTAGTGCGTGGGCCCAAACGTGCGGAACGAGCATCGCCACCGACGCGCGTGGAGGAACGAATCTCCACACGCGGGAACAACAGCTGGCGGCCATGCAGGCAGCCTGCCCCAGCAAGAGCCTTAATGCGGGTCTGACCGGCTGCACAACCATCACATTGCCGTCATCTCCCACTCTACCACACACAAGACTCTGCCCGAGGCACTCAAGCACCCTCTACGACGTGCACAAGCCTAGACTTAGGCTCGGGCGTGGCAAGCTAGGCAACCACTCAGGCAGACTAAGACGAGCTCAAACTTCTCGGGAAGAAGGCCAAGCGTCCCAGAGTGAACAGTCCAACCCTGCCACGCGACGGCTTTCCCGACATGGCGTCGCAACTTGGCTTTAACGCACCCTGACGAATAGCGACACACGACGAGACGTACCAGCTGCCAAATACTGTAACTCTTTTTTACTTCCCCTTGTGCCCCTCCCCTTGTGACTATAAAAGGGAGAGGAGGGCAACGGTTACAAGGGTTAGAACTCCATAGAATCGAACACCATCATCCGGGACCTGGGAACGATCTCCCTCTCCCGACCAGCTTGTAACCCCTACTACGAGCACACATAGCTCAGGAACACGGTAGCAGCACACTAGACGTAGGGTATTACTCCTCGGAGGCCCGAACTAGTATAAACCCCGTTGTCTCCTGTGCTAACCATCCGAGCCCGACGCACGATCGATAGAAATTTACTGCCGGCGGTAGAGAACCCCGACAGTTGGCGCGCCAGGTAGGGGCACATCGTGTGTTTTGACGAACTCAGCGAATCGGATGGACGGTCGCTGGGTCACGCTGACTCCTGGGACCACCCTGCGCTTCGGCTCCCTCAGCTTCGTCTACACAGGGCCGGTGGAGCCCGTCGCCGGGCGCACCTTCGCCCGGCCGCTTCGCCCTAATGTCCTCACGGGGGCTGCGGGACGCAAGGCCTTTGTCCGAGGCTTCTCGGATGACGTCATCGTCGGCATGTTGGGGCCAAACCCCACGCAGGAGCGTTTTAGGCTCACAGCCTACTACCTCACCGACCTCGCCTTCCAGGCCAGCGGACACGGACCGCTGGGCTGGGGGGAGTTCATGGAGCGGTTCACCGCAAGGTACCCCCGTGGACAGCCCGGCCTCCCGGACGACCCGGTGACGTCCTACGTCAACGGCCTCCGCACGACTGGCGCCGCCCTGGGTCTACGTTGACTCGGAGGGCACGAACCACGTGACGCCACGAACCCACGCGGGAGTGCAACGTCTGCGTGGCCACCGCGTCAAGCAGCTCTAAATCAGAGCCGGCTCCGCGCCACTGCGGGGTAGACGACCAGCGGCGCGCGCGACTTGACGAGCTCGCGGAGGCGAGACGCCAGCTCGACGAGGAGCTGGCCCTTCTACCCTGAGAGCTCGGCGTGGAAGCCGGGCCATGCTAGCGACAACCAACACAGGGCGTGTCGGTGCAAGGCCAAGCCCATGATGGGAATGGCGATCAACGCCCGACGCAGGGCGTTCTGGTGCAGGGCGAGCCCCGCGAAGGGAATGGTGACTTGCATGAGCGCCGACAGGCTGTGGATCATTCGCGTGGCCCCACACCTACGCCACTGGCGCACGTGTCGGAGCCCAACAACAATCAACGCGCCAACAGAGGCGCGAATGCCAACCCCGACGCCGACACACCGCCACTCTTCCGGCGGGTGTCCAAGAACCTTGCCGCTGCAGCCATGCTGCTGCGTGGCTGCCTGGAGCCTGCGACCTCTGAGGAGCGACGAGTGTGCCAGCAGTTGAAGGCGCTACTCGAGGCTGCGGCAACACAACAAGAAGAAAGTTCTGCCTCGCGACAACACTCGGATTGCGGGTGAACTGGAGCGCCATATGCCCACAGTCCAAATCCACCCCCTCCTCAGCAACAGGGACGAGGGGAGGGAGTCGCGGCCGCGACATTGGCGGTTCGGAGTCGACTCGGACCCAACCGTGACACCATCGAGGCTCGACGACGGACTGAGAGTGTCGACAAAAACCGCGACAACCGCACGCGCCGCAACGACGACCGCGGGCGCAGGCGCCATCACGACAGCGATGACGACCGCGAGCGCAGCTGGTCGCCCAACCAGCGGGGTCCACGGGCTTTTGGCCGGGACATCCGCGATGCGAAGTTCCTCTCGCGCTTTCGGGCTTCGACCAATGTGCCAAGATACGATGGAAACACCAACCCCAGCATATGGCTCGAGGACTACCGATGTAACGCCCGCGTTTTTAGCTCAAATAAATCACCTAATAAATCATGCGTATTTTCAAAACTGTCCAGCCGAGCTCAATTACCCCCTTCAAACCCTAGTCACTGTCCCTCCCTCTCACCCGGCGCGCGTGCCGCGAATCCCGCCGCACCGCCCGCACCCCGCCGCACCCATGCGCGCCTTCCCAATGCCACGGTCGGCCACCGTGCCGGGAATCCCGCGCACGCCGCGGTCCCGACGACCGGTCCGCCTCGCCATCACCGCCGTCCCGGAAAACGCACCGGCGCCCGGAAATCGGAAAAAATCCCGCAAAACCCTTCCTCTAATTTTCCCTAACATTTTTCCTAATTTTCTAAATATTTTCCAAATTCTTTCTCTCCCTTTTCTATTTTTCTTCTCCCTTTTCTTCCCTTCTTTTATTTCTTCCCTTCCTTTTTCCTTTTCTCTTTCCTTTTCCTCTTTTCTTTTTCCCTTCCCTTTCCTTCTTCTCTCTCCCTCCCTTCCTCCTCCTTCCTCCCGCGCGGCCAGGACCCCGCGCCCCCGACCGGTGCCCCCGGCGCCGTTGACCCGAGGGCCCGCGCGCACCGCACGCCGTCCCCTCCTCCGCACGCCTCCAAGCCGGCAGGAACCCCTCCCCTCACGCCACCGCGGGACCGCGCCGGGCCGGGTCGCCGGTGCCCGGCCGGAGGGCGGCCGGCCGCCGCCATTTACTCCGAGCCGTCGCGTCGGGCGGGTTGACGCCGCTGACACCACGGCCGGCCTAACTCTCCTGCATGTGTTGACCTACCGCAGCTCGAGCCGTCACGTCTCCGGTCGCCGCGGAGTCCGGCCGGACTTCGAGAAGAAGCCCGAGCTCATCGGCGGCCTCTCGCCGGAAATATCTCCCCCCCGAACCGCCTTAGGCTGCCTATAAAAGGGCAGCACCGTCTCCTCGCCGCACCACCAAGCCACCACAACCCTCCATTGCCTCGCTGCACAACCACACCGAGCCACCACCGTAGGCCAACACCACCGGTCCGCCGCCGCCGCCGATCCGCCTCCTCGAGCCGCCTCGGTCCAAGGTGAGCACGAGGAAAGAATCCCCTCGTCCCCCTCTCCATTTTGCCCTAATCCCCAGCCGCCGCCGCGGCTAGAGCCGCCGGCGCCCCTCCCCTCCAGAGCCGGCCGCCGCCCCCTCCTCTCTGTTCTAGACCGTGAGGGGGAAGAAGATGGAGTTTTTGCCAAAACCCCCTGCTCTTTCCTTTTCCCCTAGAACCCATTCCCCTATTGTCTCTCTCTCTCTTTATTCTTTTTAAATAGCCCCTGAGTTAATAATTAATTATGGATTAAACACTGTCAAACCCTAAGTAATTTACAACCTGACCCTAACCAAGTTTATATTATCATAATCACCCCCTTTTACCATTAGTAGAAATTACTAATAGGTCCTTAATCCCTATAACCCCTCCTTAACCTAGCATTTCATGCACGCTTTTTATTCCCGATCAAGTCCAAATTTCACCATATCCTTCCCAGTAGTACCCCCGTCGAACCAAACCCCTCCCTAGGACTTATATATACCCCCTCTCCGCTCATCTTCCCCTCCCCGAGCTCGGCCGGAAATATGTGTGCTAATATTGCTTGCTTGCCTGTGTGTGCGCTATAGCCGACGAAGTAGACGGAGGAAGGTACCCCGAGCCGAAGATCGAAGCCGCCTACTGCGAGCAGGAGCCCGAAGCCCCGAACGCTGAGCCAGCACTCCCCGAAGACTTCGAAGACGGCAAGTTCACCCTCATCCTTTGATGCATGCTTCTGTCCTAGTTTTATAAATATAACCCTATATCCGTTTTATAAATTGCATATGGTTTTACTGCAAAAACATGGTAGGATAGCCACCCTTGATTGCTATGATTGAACCCTGTTTTGGCCTGAATGAGTGCTTTAAAAATGTGTGTGTGTTTTCGAAATGTGTGAGTGCTTTAAAAACAAAAAGGGGATATGGTTGGAAAATGAGTAAAGAACTGGGTAGACGGGATGGACGTGTGTGTCAGGAGTATGGGTGAGCTCGTACCTGTGTGGTTGAGCGTGTTGGGAGTTGTCCATCTTGTCGGTTAAGGACCGAGTTGCGTGACATCTCACCTGACCCAAATCATCGTACAACCACTCGACCGTTGTATGTGGCGGCGCCTTAGCATAAACCCCACTAGTTAATCTACTTGCCATCCGGTGTGCGGGTGAGCGGCGGGAGACCAAGGAGCGAGGGGTACGCTCTCGTGTGAGGTACGCCCTGGTTATGTGGTATAACCCCTTGGGTGCTTCCGTGGTGGCTCGTAGTGTTAGCTAAGGTGGGTAATGGCTATGATAGGATCCGTACCGCACCGAGGTGTCCGTGTGATGGTACCCTACTTGTGGGTAAAGATGTACAACCTCTCGCAGTGTCAAACCTATTCGAATAGCCGTGTCCACGGTATTGGACGAGTCACGGTGTGGTCACAAAAACTAGTGTTTGGGGAGGGATGTTTTCCGGTGTGAGTTGTTTTCCGGGTGAGGTGTGTGGCTGTGTGCCTGGGCTACGACGGACGGGAAGTCCGGTAGTTCTACAGTGGTTTTCTTAAAACAATTGAGTCACTTAGTTATGAAAATGATTTGCGAAAACCCTTTTTGAAATAAACCCCTGCATGTGTAAGTTTGCAAAACGAACCTTATCCTGATCCTTGTTATGCTCTATGCATGATTCTGCTTATAAGCCCCGCCGTGGGTGGGGTTGGATTTGCTGAGTACGTATGTGCTCACCCTTGTTTTACTAACTATTTTACAGAGGAGGATCCCGATTACATTCCCGAAGACGTTGAGTAGGTCGTTGCCCTACACCCAACCGTGCCTGTGTACCCAGGGCCCTACCGAAAGCTTCCATGGTGTGGTACTCTGAGGAGGCTATGGAAGCCTTTGCTATTGTAGTGTGGTCTTTAGCATTGGTGTTGTTCCTTGTAGCGTTGGCACTACCGTGCCCTCTGTGTCGCCGTGATGTAAAAGACTGATTCCACCTGTTGTAATAAATGTGTTACCAGCCTCCTGGGACTGGTATTTGTGTCACATTTAGTCACCTCTGATGAGGGGACGCTTCAACCGACTAGCGTGCCATGCCGGGGAGCAACCGACGACCTCTTCGTCATCAAGAACTTGCCGCTCTACCTCGGTGACTCTGCGCGCACGTGGCTTGAGCACTTGCTGCACGACAAGATCAACGACTGGACCGACCTGCGTCAAGTCTTCGTCGGCAACTTCCAGGGCATGTACATGCGCCCCGGCAAGCAGTGGGAGCTGCATAACTGCAAGCAACAACCAGGGGAGAGTGTTCACGAGTACATACGACGCTTCTCCAAGCGCTGCACCGAGCTCCCCGGAGCGACGGACAACGACGCCATCTCGGCGTTTCAGAATGGGACGACATGCACCTCCTTCATCCACCGACTCGGGCGTCGCACGCCGCGTATGACACGGGAACTCCTCAACATCGCAAGCAATCACGCCGACGGTGAGGAGGCGGTGTCCGCGACGCTCAACACCCCTCAGGGCAAGGGAAGCAAGTCGTGGACCATGGCAAGGGGATGTCCTCGCGCTTCAAAAAGAAGAAGAAGAACGACAAGCGTGGTCGCGACGACAACTTTGTCGCGGCAGTGGAGCGCAAGGTGTCGCGCCCGAAGGGCAACCCGGGCAAGCCTGCAGCAACCAGGGACCACTTCGAGAAGCTCCTAGATGCACCGTGCCCACACCACGAGGTCCCCATCAAGCACACGCTCAGGGAGTGCCGGCTCACGAAGAACTACGTCAAGAACACCCTCAAGTCAAAGACGGCGGACCAGCCTGACAAGCAAGGCCCCTCCCACGACGACGATGATGGCGCGGGGACTGTGTTTCCCGGTGAAGACGGAGCGGTGCACATGATCTTTGGGGGATCACCGGTGAGACCCTCGAGGCGGCGTGAGAAGCTCATCCGGCATGAAGTCATGAACGCTGACGTCGGGAAGCCGTCCTACCTAAAGTGGTCGGAGGTTCCGATAACCTTCGATCGCAAGGACCACCCCGACACCGTACCTCAGCTTGGATCCTACCCACTAGTGGTAGCCCCCTGTTCAAATCCAGAAGGATCTACAAAGTCCTAATGGATGGAGGAAGCGGGATCAACGTGCTCTATGCGTCTACACTTGACGAGATGGGCATCCTGCGGTCCGTGCTGAGGCCGTCGACGGTGCCATTCCATGGGGTCGTACCTAGAATCAAGGCGCTCCCCCTCGGGCAGATCTGTTGATGGTGTATTTTGGTACACCTAGCATGTTCATTACACTTTGGTTTGGATTTGATTATGGAACTAACCCGCCACTAGGCACACTAATCATATAACAAGTTCATCTATGTGCATGCATTTGGAAGCGTTGTGTTTATGTAGGAAAACATGGACATAAAGGAAGGATTCGCAACAAGTTCAAAGGAGCATTTACGGAGTCTTGTTCGTGTTCATGAGCTTGATGAAATCACTTCCAATGGTGGCAAGGACCGAAGTGCTACGAGGAACACCTCCGGGGATTGAAGCGTAAAAGATCGAACTTCATGCGAAGAGAACCTCCATCTTGGACGCGAGGATAACATCATCAAAATCATGCAAGTGGAGGGGGCAAAGTACATAAATGCATAAGGACCCACGGAGCGAAAGGGGCGACCGAACCGTGCCGAGGTGGGCCCAGGCCGGTCGGCCTAGGCCGGCTGGCCCAGCCCACTCCGGTGGCCGGTTCGGTCCCGTTTTCCTTGCACCCGAAGGATCTTGAACCCTAAAATCCTGGGCGCCGCCATTCGACAGAGAGAGAGAGAGAGAGAGTCATTCGCACCAGAAGGCCATCCACAAGCTAGAGAGAGGGGAGGAGGATCTTCGGAGGGAGATCAACCACCTCGAAGGAAGCACCCTCTCATGGAGAAGAAGGAAGACACAGTCGGAAGGGAAACCATGATCAACGGTGCCATGATCAGCACCTTGATGGGGTAATCTTCTCATTCGTCCATGGGTTGTAATCGATCTTGAGATGTAATCGCACTTTGTCGGATTATCTATCTATCACCTTGTGTTGAGTATACTTTAATGCTTAAGGTTAGCTACCATGCCGTAAAGGGAGTAGAGCTCCAATGCTTCCTTGGATCCATTCAATACGCCGTGTCCATCATAGGTCTAGTCATGAATACCTTCGCGTAGTGACAGTATGAGAGGAGGGAAAGGGCGAAACCGTGGTCACAACCCCCGATAGATTAGATTGGTTTTCATGTCTTTAAGCGATTGCATGCTCTAGTATCGTAGACCCGTGGGCGAGTGTCTTTTATCTTGATATCTTAATCATTCTCTCTAGTATAGTTTAGTTGTTTTCTAGCATAATAATAGTTAGGGTTTTAGTAGCTAGTGTGTCGTTGTAGATCGAACGCTTGTAATCCCCTTGCTCCGCGGATTGACAAGAACCTTGGGAATCCCGTGGTGAAAAAGGTGTGGGGTCCGTACGCTTGCGGATCGTAGAGGGATACATCTTTTATCCGTCAACAAGCCCCTTTTTCTGGCGCCGTTGCCGGGGAGCAAGCTAGTTTACATCGTTTGATTTGCATCTAACTTAGTTTTATATTTTAGTTTATCTTTTTTTTGCTATATCTAACATATATTATCTAGAAAAACACTTGTTTCGTTTTTGTTTTTGTTTTTATCTTATTGTCTAGATGGCGTTCGTTAATCAACTCGTGGAAGAACCGGAGAAATCACTAAGGGATTACGCTAGCCCTCGATGTGAAGACATAAAAGTACAAGAGTCAGATTCGAAGCTCGAAGCGACCAAGTATGAGATTAAATCCAAGATTATCGAGATGGTGGCGGCAAACCCGTTTGAAGGGATGGTTACGGAGAACCCATATAGACACATAAGGGATTTCACGACGATATGCAACACGGTGCGTCAAGAAGGAGTGCCCGATGAATGGTTCAAATGGAATATCTTTCCCTACTCACTTGCCGGTAATGCAAAGACATGGTATTCGTTTGCGTCCTTTGAAGTTGAAGGCAATTGGAACAAGTTGAAAAAAAAGTTTTGCAAGAAGTTCTTTCCAATTAGCAAGGTTCAACATCTAAGGAGGCAAGTGATCACTTTCATGCAAGGAGAAGAGGAAGGGATAGACCAAGCCTGGGATAGGTTTAATGGGTTAATCGAACAAGGACCAAAACTCGGCTTCACCAGTGACATACTCTTGCATACATTTTTCTTTTCCCTAACCCCTAGTTGCATGCAACACGTCGAATTGTGTGCAGGTGGGGATCTTATGGAGAAAACACTCACGGAAGCCGCCCAACTTCTACAAAAAATTAGTAAAGCGGCTGCCATGCGAAGAGATTGGGAAACAAGACTTGCGGAAGAGCCGGAATATAATTCAAGGAAGAAGAAGTGTGCTGATTTTTCTAAAGAGGCAACCCCGGAAGTCACAAAAGAGGAACCAATCATGGAAAAGCTTGAACAAGAACACATCAAGTCAAGGACTACACCAAACGTCGACTTCGCCGTACCAAAGGAGATGAACAAGAGAAGCATGTCAAGCGCGAAGCCACTAAGGGAGTTCGAACCAATGGATTGGGTTCCTATTGATTATGGAGAAGTATTCAACAAGAGAAGACCATTCCCTAATCAAAAGGGAATGACAAGAGCATTGGAAGTGGATTTCCCACCGGAGAAGAAAGCGGAAAATTCATACGACCTTGAAACCACCGGTGAGATTTTTCAAAAGCTCTTTGGAGATGACATAGTGGATCCGGAACACATAGCCGAGGTGAAGAGAATCATGGGGATCAAGCCCGAAGCATCACCATACGCTCGCCTCGCCGAAATTTACGCGATAGGATCCGAAGAAGAAGAGAAGGTGACACCACACTTGAGTTTCGAGATCAACGGAGTTCAATGCAAAGCTTTATGCGACATCGGAGCCCAAGTAAGTGTTCTATCTTCTAAAATTTACGATAAAGTTCAAGACCACAACCTAGATTTAGCTCCAACATCAATGGAATTAATTATGGGAGATGGTAGAACTATCAAACCTCTAGGTATTGCTTGCAACATGAATGTAAAAATCTCTAGAAACTATATACCAACCGATTTCTTTGTTATTGAGGCTTACCATAGTAATCATGATCAGATAATCTTAGGTAGGCCTTTTCTTAAGTTGGTTGATGCCGTGTTAGATGCCGGAGAAGGCAAAGTAACAATGAACCTTAATGGAACAAAGTACACATATAACTTTCTTCGTGCTTCTAAACACCTTACACCCTTTCCTCCCAAAGATGAAAAAGTAGAAGAGATAGATAGTCTTTGTTTTGTTGAAACCCTTAGAGACCCGCTGCAAAGAGCAATAGAAAATCAAATTAGTAATCAACAAGAGGAAGAACTAGAGGAAGCAACAAAAGGCTTAGAGCCACATGATGGTAGTGTGGAGGAAGAGAAATTCGAAGACATAGGAGAAATCAAACCCGAGGAGCCACAAGTGCCCGAGGTAGACCTTAAACCTTTGCCCAAGGGATTAAAATATGAATTTTTGGGCCCAGACAAAACTTATCCAGTCATTGTGAGCGACGAGTTGAGTCCCGAAGAAAATGAAGCGTTGCTGATTTTATTAAAAAACATAGGAAGGTGATTGGATATTCGATTAATGATCTCAAAGGTATTAGCCCAGCCTTTTACACTCATCATATACCAATGGAAGACCAATGTAAGCCCGTAGTGGACCACCAAAGGAGGCTAACTCATGCCATGCGAGAGGTAGTAAAGAAAGATGTTATCAAGTTACTTGATGCCGGAATCATCTACCCGGTTCCGCATAGCGAATGGGTGAGCCCGGTACATTGTGTACCAAAGAAAGGAGGTTTGACCGTGGTGAAGAATGAGAAGAATGAATTGATACCACAAAGAACCGTGACCGGGTGGCGGATGTGTATCGATTATCGTAAGCTTAACAAAGCGACGAAGAAAGATCACTTCCCCCTACCGTTCATCGACGAGATGCTCGAGAGGTTAGCAAACCACGCTTATTTTTGCTTTCTCGATGGGTACTCGGGGTTCATGCAAATTCCCATTCACCCAGACGATCAACACAAGACAACATTTACGTGCCCGTAAAGAACGTTTGCATATAGAAGGATGCCCTTCGGTCTATGCAACGCTCCGGCCTCTTTTCAACATTGCATGATGGCCGTATTTTCGGAATTCATCGAAGAAATTGTCGAGGTGTTCATGGATGATTTTTCCGTTCACGGGAAGACGTTCATGGATCGCTTGGCAAACTTGGAAAAGGTCCTCACGAGGTGCGCGGAGGTAGACTTGGTATTAAATTGGGAAAAGTGCCACTTCATGGTTAGACAAGGCATAGTGCTCGGACATGTTATATCCGAGAGAGGAATTGAAGTGGACAAGGCTAAGGTGGAGACGGTTGAGCAACTCCCACCCCCTACGGATGTTAAGTCCTTAAGGAGCTTTCTAGGCCATGCCGGATTCTATAGAAGATTTATCAAGGACTTCTCGAAGATCACTAAGCCTTTAACGCATCTTCTTCAAAAGGATGTGGCTTTCGACTTTGATGAGAAGTGCCTAGCGGCATTCCGGACCTTGAAAAATGCGTTGGTGAGTGCTCCCATCATCCAACCTCTGGATTGGAGCCAACCTTTCAAGATCATGTGTGACGCAAGTGACTACGCCGTTGGCGCGGTCTTGGGTCAAAGAAAGGAAGGACGAGTTCACGCCGTTTACTATGCTAGCAAAACTCTTAGTGGGGCGCAATTAAATTATGACACTACGGAAAAAGAGTTGCTAGCGGTGGTATTCGCTTTCGAAAAATTCAGATCTTACATCGTGAACTCGAAGGTCATTGTTTACACCGATCACGCAGCCATCAAGTATCTCTTGGCTAAGAAGGAAGCTAAACCATGTTTGATTCATTGGATCCTTCTTCTCCAAGAGTTTGATGTTGAAATTTGTGATAAAAAAGGGGTGGAAAATGTTTTGGCCGATCATTTGTCTAGGATGAATCGTGGAAAAGATGATAAAGAGCCCATAGAAGATAAGATGAGAGATGACCACCTCTATCGAGTGCTTGATAAGGATACATGGATGATCGATATCATTTGAGCAATTCGAAAGATGCCTCTCGATCATCTAGATAAAAACTCTCAAAAAAATATAATCTCCGAAAGTAGGAAATACTTTTGGGATGCACCATACCTCTTCAAACTTGGTAATGATGGAGTAATGAGAAGATGTGTGCCAAGAGAAAAGAGGGTTGAGATTCTAAGGAAGTGCCACTCGGCGGAGTACGGTGGGCACTATAGTCATTTTCGAACCCAAGCAAAAGTATGGTCGAGCAGATTCTTTTGGCCGGAGATGCATGAAGATACTAAAAGATATGTTGCGTCATGCTCCGAATGCCAAAGAACCGGAAACATATCTCAAAGAAATTCTATGCCTTTGAAATACAACCTACAAATCGACATATTCGATGTATGGGGTATAGACTTCATGGGGCCTTTTAAAAACTCATTTGGATTTGAGTATATCCTAGTCATGGTTGATTATGTATCCAAGTGGGTAGAGGCAATACCATGTCGTAAAGCTTCCACGGAGGAGTCATTACTATGATCAAGAACGTGATTTTCCCTAGTTTCGGTACACCGAGAATCTTGATAAGTGATGGAGGAACTCACTTCACCAGGAAGAATTTCAAAAGTGCTTGTCCAAGTTGGGAATTGAGCATAGGGTCTCTACGGCCTATCACCCACAAACCAACGGACAAGCAGAGATGTCAAACAGGCAATTAAAAAGCATACTCAACAAGACCATAGAGAAGGGAGGCAAAGATTGGTCAAAGAAATTAGACGGAGCTTTATGGGCTTATCGAACGGCGTTTAAGACACCGATAGGTATGACCCCTTATCAATTCGTCTATGGAAAAGCTTGCCACCTTCCGGTTGAGTTGGAACATAAAGCCAATTGGGCAATTAAAGAGATGAACCTCGATCTCGACGCCGCGGTGGTGAAACGAAGGATCCAAATAAGCGAGCTAGAGGAGTTGAGGTTGAAAGCATATGAAAATGCAAGCATATACAAGGAGAGAATCAAAAGGTGGTATGATAAAAGATTGAAAAAGAACGAATTTAAAGAAGGATATAAGGTCCTCCCTACAATTCGAGGTTTAAAACCTTCGGAAAGGGGAAATTGCAAAGCAAGTGGGACGGACCTTATGTTGTGCATTCGGTGTTCTCCAACAGAGCGGTAACCATTATGGATATAAACGGTGATCAATTTGTGGTGAATGGCCAGCGGCTTAAGGTTTACTATGAACCCGATGTTGTGCCCCTTCACCATGTTGATGTCTTCACCATGGAGGAAGAGCCCGAACGTCCCGCCTAGGACGAAAAACAAGGCATGAATTTCTGTAAATAGTTTTTCTTTTAGTTTTCTGGAGTTTCTCACGAAGATTTACTGGGCCAACTTTTTCCCATGGGCTAAGGAGGCGACATAAGGGCGATACGCGAAAAGCCGGACCGACCCGCCCCCGAGACAGGGGTGGGCCGGCCGGCCCAGCCGACCGGCCCGGTGGGCCCCGGCGGCCGTCGTCCCCGATTTTTGCCCGAATTGCTCCTTTTTGACTTCCTTCTTTGGTTAGAAAATTTTAAAAGAAGTTTAAAAAAGGAAAATGAGGTTTCCAGGATTTTTCTCTTCGGACTATTTATTTGGCCGAATTGGGAGCTCGGTAATCAACCCCTCCAAGCAATATTTTGCACCCTTGCAGCAGCCATTGTGCCCCCAAGGAGCTTAGAGTTAGAAGCCAAGAAGCCATCAATGGAGGAGGCGATGCGATGCGAGCTCAAGCTACCCGTCAAGAGGACCGCCCGCATCCGTTGCGGAGGGCGTGTCCCGACTGGAGCTCTTGCATCTCTCAACCCCGTCGAAGGAGACGATCGTAGCCCGAGCCCGTGGGCGGCCGTCGAAGATAACGACCTCTACATTTGGGACGAGCAGCCCAAAGAGAGGACTCCCGAAGGCCCCAACGACGACGGTAACGATGGCAACGAGAGCGGCAACGACAATGGAGGTGGTGATGACGGCGGTGACGACGGTGGAGACAATGGCGATGAAGACCCCTTCGGATTGCATCCGATGTGTTGTCGAACTTTCCGTCAATCCATCGGAGATCTCTACACGTCGGTCGATGAATGTCTCCAAGCCATGGAAGCGACGAAGCAGCGTATGGAGGATTTGGAGCACGTCGTTGGTGACAACTACAAGTTCCTTAACCGTAACGTGCACAAACTTTGTGGCATGGTTGGAAACATGAGAGGCAAGTGGTGCAATACTTGCTTGAAGTACCACTAGGTCTAGTTTTCCCCTTAGGATTTTTGTAAGATACGACGAGGACGTCGTATGTTTTTAGCGTGGGGGAGAGCTAGCTAGCTAGCCTTAGCTTTTGAGTTTCAAATTTTAGGTTCGGTTTAATGAGCGAGAGTCTTAGAGTTTAATGAGTCTTAGTTTTCGAGTGTGTTTTTAAATTTTTGCAAGTTTGAAAGTGTCTTAAATTAGTGTTGAGTTAAAGAAAACCAAATAAAAAGAGTCTTTATATATTTTTGTGTGTTGCTTATCTTTATTCACTTGTTTGTTTATCTTTGATTCTTGATACATGAACACAAGTGTGTGGTTTGAAAAATGTTTACCGTGGTGCTTAGTGGAATTGCTACTACTTAAAGTATCCATACCACACTTCGATCTTGAGCTTCACATGTTAGTTGTGCTATGTTCAATGCTAAAAGTTGGAGGATTTCAGTTCTGAAATTTATCTAAAAACCCTTGTAATAAAGGTTAGCAAAACCTCTTTTTCCAAGTTGAGAGTAAGAAAAAAATCCTATACAAAGCCAAGTTTATTTTTTCGCTCCACCATAAGTGTGATTAGCACGATGAGTTAGGCTAGGACCCTTCTTTCTTGGTGAGTTTTAATTTCGAGCAATGATCATGTTCTTGTGCTTATCTTTTGTTGCTAGCCTCGTCATATATTCGGTAACGTGACCTTCACAACGGAAGTCACGTACATCGCCGAATTCCATACCCAACCCTATACATCTTTTTTGTACATCGTATTCCTTGAACACAACCTATTTTCAAAGTTTCGTCTCGTCTCTAGCATGATTTATTTAAAATTTCAGATTGTATGCATGCGAGGAAAGAGAGAATTGAAAGCTTTGAAAAAGTTGTCAAGAGAGAGAAAAATAAAGAGAAAAAGTATGAGTATGGAAAAGAAAGAAAGAAAGAAAGAAAGATGAAAAAAATTATATGTGAATGAAAGAAAAAAAAGAATAGAGAAAGATGAGGTAGCAATAAAGATATGAGAGGGATGAATCAAGTGAAAGAAAAGAGAAAAATAAAGTGTAAGGAAGGATGTCACGTTGTTGAGAGACGAAACTTTCATTCTTTTTCCAACCATGTGCAATCCGACAACGAGGACGTCATCGGTGCAATTCTAAATGCCCATGTTTATGTTTGATTATCATTACTTTGTGTTTATGTATTAAAAATGAAGGGATTGACTAACTTGTGAAGAAGGATTAGCAATTCATGATTACAACGCTTTGGACGAAGTTCTTTTACGAGTACTTGCTCGAGGACGAGCAAGAGCTAAGCGTCGGGGAGATGTTGACGGTGTATTTTGGTACACCTAGCATGTTCATTACACTTTGGTTTGGATTTGATTATGGAACTAACCCGCCACTAGGCACACTAATCATATAACAAGTTCATCTATGAGCATGCATTTGGAAGTGTTGTGTTTATGTAGGAAAACATGGACATAAAGGACGGATTCACAACAAGTTCAAAGGAGCATTTACGGAGTCTTGTTCGTGTTCATGAGCTTGATGAAATCACTTCCAATGGTGGCAAGGACCGAAGTGCTACGAGGAACACCCCCGGGGATTGAAGCGTAAAAGATCGAACTTCATGCGAAGAGAACCTCCATCTTGGACGCGAGGATAACATCATCAAAATCATGCAAGTGGATGGGGCAAAGTACATAAATGCATAAGGACCCACGGAGCGAAAGGGGCGACCGAACCGGGCCGAGGTGGGCCCAGGCCGGCTGGCCCAGCCCACTCCGGTGGCCGATTCGGTCCCGTTTTCCTTGCACCCGAAGGATCTTGAACCCTAAAAGCCTGGGCGCCGCCATTCGACAGAGAGAGAGAGTCATTCGCACCAGAAGGCCATCCACAAGCTAGAGAGAGAGGAGGAGGATCTCCGGAGGGAGATCAACCACCTCGAAGGAAGCACCCTCTCGTGGAGAAGAAGGAAGACACCGTCGGAAGGGAAACCATGATCAACGGTGCCATGATCAGCACCTTGATGGGGTAATCTTCTCATTCGTCCATGGGTTGTAATCGATCTTGAGATGTAATCGCACTTTGTCGGATTATCTATCTATCATCTTGTGTTGAGTATACTTTAATGCTTAAGGTTAGCTACCATGCCGTAAAGGGAGTAGAGCTCCAATGCTTCCTTGGATCCATTCAATACGCTGTGTCCATCATAGGTCTAGTCATGAATATCTTCGCGTAGTGACAGTATGAGAGGAGGGAAAGGGCAAAACCGTGGTCACAACCCCCGATAGATTAGATTGGTTTTCATGTCTTTAAGCGATTGAATGCTCTAGTATCGTAGACCCGTGGGCGAGTGTCTTTTATCTTGATATCTTAATCATTCTCTCTAGTATAGTTTAGTTGTTTTCTAGCATAATAATAGTTAGGGTTTTAGTAGCTAGTGTGTCGTTGTAGATCGAACGCTTGTAATCCCCTTGCTCCGCGGATTGACAAGAACCTTGGGAATCCCGTGGTGAAAAAGGTGTGGGGTCCCTACGTTTGCGGATCGTAGAGGGATACGTCTTTTATCCATCAACAAGATCGATCTGCCCGTCACATTCGGGGACATGCGGAACTTCCGCATGGAAAGCCTCACCTTCGAAGTAGTGGGATTCTCGGGGACGTACCATGTGATCCTTGGGAGGCCGGCATACGCCAAGTTTATGGTTGTGCCCAACTATACGTATCTGAAACTGAAGATTCCCGGACCAAAGGAGATCATCACAATAGGACCAATGTACCAGTGCGCATACAAGTGCGACGCTGAGTGCTTTCAGTTCTCTGAAGCAACCATCCGGTCCGAGAGGCTCCACGCTGAGCCTCGCTCCGAGGACCAGGATGTCCCCGAGTCGTCCAAGCGTGCGGCCTGCTCTTTCGAGCCCGCCAAGGACGTCAAGGATGCGGTCGTCTCCGACGACGGCCGTACGCTCTGTATCGGGACGACGCTCGATCCTAAATAGGAAAGCGCGCTCGTCGACTTCCTCAAAGCAAACCTCGACGTGTTTGCATGGAAACCCTCCGACATGAAGGGGATCCCGAGGGAGGTTGCCGAGCACAAGCTGAACATCAAGTCGGGATCGAAGCTGGTGAAACAGCGCCTACGCTGCTTCAGCGATGACGAGTGCAAGGCGATTGGCGAGGAGATCTTGAAGCTCCTTAGTGCAGGGTTCATCCATGAAGTCTACCACCCCGAGTGGTTAGCAAACCCTGTACTTGTAAAGAAGAAGAATAAGAAATGGAAAATGTGCGTTGACTACACGAGCCTTAACAAGGCGTGTCCCAAGGATCCATTTCCTTTGCCTCGCATAGATCAGGTAGTTGATTCAACAGCCGGGTGCAAGACCCTCTGTTTTCTCAATGCGTACTCCGGGTACCACAAGATTGCGATGTGCATAGCGGACCAACTCGCAACCTCATTCATTACTCCATTCAGCGCGTACTGCTATCAAACAATGCCCTTTGGGCTCAAAAAAGCGGGCGCTACTTTCCAACGATGCATGCGACACGTCTTCGGGGAGTTGATAGGCCGCATCATAGAAGCGTACGTCGACGACATCGTAGTCAAGTCGAAAAAGACAGGGGATCTGGTCCCCGATCTCACCGAGGTCTTTGCAAAGCTACGACAACACGGGGTAAAGCTAAACCCCGAGAAGTGCGTTTGCGGGATTCCGAGGGGCATGCTCCTCAGCATCGTCGTGCTGGAACGCGACATCGAAGCTAACCCCGACAAGATCTCGACCATCATGGACATGAGGCCAATTAAAAACCTGAAGGGCGTACAACGTGTCACGGGCTGTCTCGCAGCTCTGAGTCGCTTCATAGCATGACTCGGAGAGCGCAGCCTGCCACTGTACAAGCTGATGAAGAAGTCCGACCACTTCACATGGACCCCCGAGGCACAAGAGGCACTCAACTCGCTCAAGAACATCCTCAAGAGCTCTCAGGTATTGACTGCTCCGACCACAAAAGAGCCCATGCTCCTGTACATCTCGGCGACAACCCAAGTGGTCAACGCGGCTTTGGTGGTCGAGCAAGAAGAACCCGGGAGGTCCCAAAAGGTACAACGACCGGTATACTTCATCAGCGAGGTCCTCTCCGACTCCAAGACGCGCTACTCACAGATGCAAAAACTTGTGTACACGATCTTGATGACCAAGCGCAAGCTCCAACACTACTTCGACGCGCATCCCATCACCGTGGTGTCCAAGTATCCACTCGGGAAGGTCATGCAAAACCCCGAGGCTGAAGGAAGGATCGTCAAATGGGCGCTCGAGTTGATGGGACAAAATATCACGTATGCTCCGTGTAGCGCGATCAAGTCCCAAGTACTCACAGATTTCGTGGCCGAGTGGACGGAGATGCAAACTCCACCAGCAGTGATCGAGCATGAGACGTGGACCATGTATTTCGATGGCTCGGTCATGAGGAAGGAGTCGGTGTAGGCCTTGTCTTCATCTCGCCCCTAGCCGTGCGCATGGAGTACATGGTGCGACTGCATTTCCTGGCATCAAACAACGCTGCCGAGTACGAAGCCCTGATTAACAGTGTCCGGATCGCTGTCGAGCTCGGGATCACGTGTCTCGAGATTAGGGGCGACTCAGAACTGGTCGTGGGACAAGTCATGAAGTACAAGAACCGTGTTGACCCAAGGATGGCGGCATATTGCCAAGCCATACGAGATCTGGAGGGCAAGTTCCACGGCCTCAAGCTACACCATGTGCTGCGCGACTACAACAAGGCGGCTGACGTGCTTGCGAAAGCTGCATCTAGTCGCAGTCCGGTTCCCCACGGAGTCTCCGCGAGTGATCAGCATCAGCCGTCTGTACGAGAAGAAGGCGAGAAGCCACCTGAGGAGCCGGGCCCCGAGGTCATGGCAATCGATGAGCCACCAGAAGTAAACCTTGAGGACCCCGACTGGCGGTTCCCCATCCTCGAGTGGCTAGTCGAGGAAAAGCTCCCTTCCGACCAGATAGAAGCCCGGTGCATCGCTCGACGAGCCAAAGCATTTGTCCTCACGATGGTGAGCTTTACAAGCGCGGGGCTGCCGGCATACTCATGCGATGCATCCTCAGAGATCAAGGCCGCGAGCTATTATAAGAGATACATGCCGGCGCATGTGGCCACCACGCCGGACCAAGAACACCTATCGGGAAAGCTTTTCGACAAGGTTTCTACTGGCCCACGACGGCCGCTGATTCAAAGAACATTGTGTGGCGCTGCGAAGGATGCCAATTCTACACCAAGCAAACTCATCTCCCGGTGCAAGCGTTGCAGACGATCCCCATCATGTGGCCCCTTGCAGTCTGGAACGTCGACATGGTGGGCCCACTCCGACAAGCACCTGGGGGCTTCACCCACCTCCTCATAATGGTCGACAAGTTCTCGAAGTGGATCGAGGCCCGACCCATCGTCAACGTCCGCTCCGAGGAGGCGGTCTCGTTCTTCACCGACATCATCTATCATTTCGGCATCCCCAACACGATCATCACCGACAACGGCACCTAGTTCATGGGGAAGAAATTCCTCAACTTCTGTGACGACAACCACATCCGTGTGGACTGGTCAGCTGTTTTTCACCCAAAGACGAATGGGCAGGTCGAGAGGGCAAACGACATGATCCTGCAAGGCTTGAAGCCAAGAATCTTCAAGCGGCTTGACAAGTTTCGAGAAAGATGGGTGGCCGAGCTTCCGTCCGTACTGTGGAGTCTACGCACCACACCAAGCCGGGCCACGAGGTTCAGCCCTTCTTCATGGTGCACGGCTCTGAGGCGGTCCTACCCACCGACATCGACTACAACAGCCCGCGGGTGCGAGCATACACCGAAGAAGGAAACCAAGTCACGGTCGAGGATGTGATCGATCAACTCGACGAGGCTTGCGACGTTGCGCTCCTGTGAAGCGCCAAGTACCAGCAGGTGTTGCGGCGTTACCACGAGCGCAACTTGCGCCCGCGCGAGTTCCACGTCGGGGACCTCGTTCTCTGACGGGTTCAAGGCAGCAAGGATCGGCACAAGCTGTCGCTACCTTGGGAGGGGCCATTCATCATCCACGAGGTGCTCCGACCAGGCACGTACAAGCTCCAGTACGAGGACGGGAGGGTCGTCACCAACGCGTGGAACATCGAACACCCACTCCCATTTTATCCTTGAGTAAATGTTCAAAACCCATGTGTCAGTAAATACATGCTGCTTGCCTTTGTTCACATATCTCCGAGTTCCAAACTTATATTCGGCTATGTTCATTTTCTTTATGGCGACATTTAAGCTTGAGCAGACAACATCCTTGCACCAAGGCAAAGACGCTTCCAGCTCGGGGACTATCAAGGGACAATGCCCTCATGCCTCCTCATTTTTTCGATTTTTTTCAAAAAAATCCGACAACTTTGTCGAAACCAATCAAACGAGCGAAAGGTTTTTTGACAGAAACTTGAACTCGCAAAAAGTAAAGATGACAACCTGCGTGAGATGGCGAGTAGCTATTTGTTCAAAGCTCCTAGTGCTAACGCCCCCGCGGCTACGACACGAAGACTTGCAAATACTTCTCTAGTCTCCGGCTTTCATCCGACCTCTTTTCAGGAACATTCGGGTGCCCATCAAGACTGTGGTCCGAAAAGACATTTTCACGAGCAAAATCCCAGCTAGGTTATCTCGCGAACCTCTCCAGTTCTCGGGGGTTGTGAACGGACGGTTGCACTTAGCAGATTGAAGGGGCCAGGCCTTACGACTCCTACGCCCCCACGGCTTCGGAGTACGGCCTGACTATTTCGGTTCTCTAAGTTCGACTGCGCGTTGCTGTAGTCATCCTCGGGCACTCGGGAGTAATCGAGGGATAACACGAGACAAAGTGCCTACTTACAAGATAGCCTGGCGACTTGTTCAAATTATTACAACAAATAGTTTGTGGAACATTTAACTTGGGGGCCCGAGAACTCCTGGAGCCTCTGACTCGTCTTGTGGCAGCAACTCCAGATCTTTCAGGGCGGCGTCGGCCATCTCACGGGCGAAGGCAGTGCAGTCCTCCTCCAACTCATCGCACTACTCGTCGGAGGCACCTGAGGCCCAGCCGCCGCTCAGCGCCATGCGATCCAGCCCTTGGTAGTGGGACTCGAACATGGCGATGACTCGATGCACCGCGTGGCGAGCCGTCGTGAACTCGAGTTCCCGCACCACATCGGGAAGGCGCCTGACCTTCTCGATCAGCGTCTCGGGCATTCGTGGACCAAGCGACACACCAAGCGCGGCCATGGCCGAACTCATCGCCCTCCCGAGCTTGGCAATGTCCCCGATGACCTTTTCGCTGATGGCTTCTGACTTGCGTCAGGCGTCGCGGCCCTGGTTCAGGGTGACTGCATCTTGCTCCCGAGAAGCCCGAGACTGCTCTAGCTCAGCCCGGACCTCTGAAGGACAAGCAAGAATGAGAAGTCATGAAAGGCTCGAGAAGAAGAAGAGGAAGACAATACCAAGGTTCAATATGCACTCTGGAGCCGCTCTGACGAGTGCTTGATGGCACCATCCTTCTCGATGACTTTGAGGATCGCGTCGTTTCTCTCTTGCTTGACCGTTGCTAGCTGCACCACCATCCCAGCACGGATCATGCGCATCCCTGCATCCGAGGTCAACAAGTTAGGCCCCGACAAGGAGCAAGCGCTGAACCAGACAAGAATTGGGGGGGGATCATCCAACTTACCATCGAGATCCTGCGACAACTTGGCGTTGGAGTCCCGAAGCTGCGCCGCTTCCTCGGTCACCACTTGGAGCTGGTTCGTGACCTAGGAAAACTGGCGACTCGTCATCACTAAGTCCATCGTGGCCATGCTCAAGTCACTCTCTAGCTCCGACACTCTAGTTTCGAGCGTCACCTTCTCACGAGCGGCGGCCTGAGAGGCATCTCGAGCGACAGTCTCGTCGTGGATGCGGCGGTCCTAGCCCTCTCGACGGCCTCCTCCGCCAACGCAGCGGCTGCTCGGAGCTTCTTGATCTCAGCCTCGGCAAGCGCAAGCCTAGACGCCAGTGAGTCCCGCTCGGTGGCGGCCGTTGCGGCGGCAGTCTCGACGGTGATGGCTCGGTCTTCCGCTGACTGGCGGGCGGCCTCAAGGGATGTCCGCGCGGACACCTCGCTCGCCACAACACCAGCCGCCGCCACCCGGGCCACAATGAGCTGCATCTCCAGCTGAGTCCGCTCTGCGTGAAGCTCTCGCACCTCGCGGGCACATCTTCGACCTAAAGACTCGAGGGTCTGCCGCCAACAAAATAAAGATATGTGGCGTGGCCCGAGAAGACCACAGAATCGAGAACTTAATCTTCGACAAAAATCTTACCGAGGTCGCGGGGAGGATGAGCTCATCAAAGGCGCGGCGCGCCCAAGTCAACCCACACTCCAAGGTGTTGCGCGCTGCGACCTCCTCGTCGTCCTCAGAGTCGACGCCGAGCCCGGGGGTGGCCGCCCACGAAGTGCACGCAAGCTCAAGGGTCTAGGTCTCGCCGCCCACCGTGCCTTGCGACATGGACGCCCCCGTCCCCTCGACCTCTTGGACCTCCGGGGAGGCGGCCCTGTTCATCGTCTCGGGGGTGGCCAGCTCTTGGACGACGGCGGCCGGCTCGTCGAGCACGTGACTCTCGACATCTCCGGCGTCGGCGGCAACTAGGCGGGGTGGCGATGATCCCTCATCTCCGACAACAACCTCTACCACGCCCGCCTCCGCGACGGAGGCCGGAGCTTCGGCGCCTTCCGCCTATTGGGGAGGCGACGCTTCCCCGACTTTCATTGGCGGCGGCGGCGCGGATGCATCTGCAGTCGGCTCCATGTGGGCCATGGGTGCCACGAGAGCCGCATCTGCCGCCTCTGCTGCAACGGCTGGGGCGAAGCCGCCGGCGTGCTCATACTCTTGCAACACCTTCGAGACTGACGCGATCATCTCCATGATCGTCATTCTCATTGAACATCCGCTCTGACTCGAACACCTTCTCCAGAAGTTGGGGCGCTTCGAGATCGATTACCCCAATGCCAGTAAGTCGATGTACCGGCACGTCGCCGGTTCATCACCTCCTCGGCGGTGAGGGCATCCCGAGCCGAGGAAGTCTCCGCCACCTCCGCGGTCTGGGGAGGACCCGGGACTTCAGCCGCCGGGGAGGGCTCCGGCACCTCTACAGCAGGGATAACGCTCGCCGTCACCGCCACCTGGGCCGGCCCCGACGCCGGGGGCATCACGACATCGCGACTCTCCGACGATGGGGGAGGCGCCGAGTCCTCGTCCAACACCACCACCACATCCTCACCGCCCGGGCCAGCCTTGGTCGGTGTCACCAGGGCCGCCTGAGTGGCGGTCGCCTCCGTGGCCGCCTCACCCTCCTCAACGGCGGAGTCAGGGACTGGTAGTAGTGGCGCGATCGACGCCCCCGCCTCGACAACAACCGTCGGCACCTCCTCAGCCCGCGGCGGCGCCAGCTCAGTGCTCGGGGGCTGTGGACGGAGCTTAGAAGAAACCACCCGTGCGCTCAATGCAAGGTGCTTTAGAGGCCCCAGGCTAAGCACGCCAGTGTCAGCATGTCTATAAAAAGACAGGGGGCAACGTCAGCAAACGAGTCGAAAGAAGCACGACAAAGAAAAGCTGAAGTCGGAGACTTACATCTTGGAGCGCACCCAGGCTCTCTTCACCAGGCGGTCCGACAAGCCCTGCTCGGGGGCTGTGCGCTTCGAGCCTGTCGTCTTAGGGGCTGCTCCGCTTCGACCTGCCGCCTCAACGGTAGCAACACTCCCCCCACGCACTCAGGGGCCGATCCCCCGGCCTTCGCAACAGCTGGAGTTGGACCATGGCCCCCGCCGGCACCGAGGGACACATGAACATCCGAGGCTCCACCGCCTCGGATGAGCAGCGACTGCAAGCGCCGTGGAGCAGCGCTCGGCTTCGCCACCGGCGGCGTTCTCAGCGTCGATGCCGAGTCCAACGACCTCCCCCGCGACCAGCGCCTTTGTAGGGAGTTGGAGTCGGGACAGTCGGAGCCGTCGTAAAGCTGGCGGGCGGGTGCCGGCCGCTCCTCCGACCTTCTCGGGGTATCGGCTTGACGGGGCGCAGATCTCTGCGGCTCAGAAGCACCCGTCCCGCTGGGCACCGCACGGGAGCGGACCATCCGCTGGTCCTCTCGGGCAGAGGGAGCCACCTGACGTGAGCTCGAGCCCGCTGTCTTGTCGCGCCCAGTCGCCTGCGGCCGGTGCGATGATGACACTTCAGTGCCGCAGGGCGGTGACGACGAGGACGACCCTGACATGTTGCTCCAGTCAACCGCCGCACTGGCGACATCACCGCTCCACGATGGCTTGGGTGACGGGTCCTCATCGGAGGAGAGGCCTAGCTCCCCCGCCTTCTGCCTCTTGGTGCGATTGTCGTTGTGATCGCGCTTGGCAATCTGGCATTTCTTGTGCTGCGCCTTGCTCGCAACACGCCTCTTCTCCACCGTGGCCTTGTTCTGGTTAAAAATCGTCTCCTCCGGGAGAGGCGCCTTAGTCGGAACAAGGTGGGCGCATTTCAACTGTGAAGACAGGAGAACCCAAAGGTTAGCTGGAGAAGACCAACTCCGAGAAGATCAACGCCACGACAAAAGGCGAACGAAACATGCCGAGAAGACGAATGACTTACAAGTTTCTCTGTTCCCGCGTTGGGGAGCATTGGAAGCATCCGCGATGGCGGCCATGAGTAGGTCGACCTCCTGATCGCCTACGCCACGCGACGCTGAACCTCGAGCGGCGACGGCGGCGACAGTGCAGTCATGGTCCCCACCCATGGGGCCCAGTCAGCTGTCATGTCACAAAGGAGAAGCGGCCGCCTCCGGAGCGGCACGACACCTCGGGCGTGGTATTGCCTGATCACTTCCGCCAGGGTGATTCTAGCATTTCGGAGACGCCCCAGCATGGCCCAGTGAAGCTTGAGCATCTTCTCCTACTCTTTCTTGGCGGGGCCATCCAACCAGTTCCTCTGCGACTTCGCGATGGAGCACCCGGTTTACGACATGAGCGTGAACTCAGGGTCATTCCGCAAGTAGAACCACCCCTTGTGCCAGCCACTGTTCGAGCTGGTCAGCGTCACCGGGATGTAGTCGTTGCCGCGGCCTTGCTTCATCCGGAGGTTAGCGCAGCCGATCGTCGCCACGCGGGAGACATCCCTCAGGCAGGTGAACCTGAAGAAGTACTGAAACAGGTTCCAGTGGGTGCCGATGCCAAGGTACCCCTTGCACATTGCTTCGAAGGCGGCCATCTGCTAGATGCCATTCGGGTTTAGATGCTGGAGCTGCAGCCTGTACGCGAACAGCACCCCGCGGATGAACCGAGCGGCGGGGACGGAGAATCCGCACTCGTGGAAGGCCACGAATGACACCACGTACCCCGAGGGAGGGTGCGACACGGACTCATCAGCGGGGATGATCCACTCGACGACGTCAGTGAGGGGAGGAAGCTGGCCCGCCTCGACCAGACGGAGGAGCTGCTCGTGGGAAACATTGGAGCGCGTCTAGTTCGACATCACAACAGTGAGGTCTCGGGCGGGCTGGAGGCATAAGCAGCGGCGGTGCTATGGATGCGGAAGAACTCGGAGCACAAAGGGTGAGCGCGAGAGAAATAACAAGTAGATGTAAGGCAAAGTCCCGAACCAGCGCTCGACGCGCGGTTTTAAAGGGGGTAGGCCTGACTCCTCACCTTCGGCGCCGGGCCCGCCGTGTCAGCGAGACTTTAGCCCACGCGTGCGCGCGTCTCGGTGAAACAACCGCCCACAACCGCGACGCCTTAGTTCCCGCGAGATGCGGACCTGCAGAGTCTGCGCACATTCATGACAGAGCGGTCACATCGGTCACGTCGGCCGAGATGCCCGCGTGCATAACTACGCCCACGTCACAACAACAGCCATAACTGCCCCGACGAAACGGCCCGAAGCCACAATGACTACAAATAAAAGCTCACGAGCGAGTCTCCAACTCACTCACGAGCTCTGGTGCAACATCCAGCGGATGCGCTCGCGCGCACCCACAGAGAACTCGAAGAACACCACCACCACCACCAAGATCGACCGACTGAGCCTGAGCGCGACTCCTTGATTCCCACTCAGGCTTGGGGGCTACTGACGAGGGCCCGGATTAGGGCCCCCTTTGACAGCAAGATTATCTCCCTTAAAGACGGCAAGACCAATACCCTCGAGGCGGATTCCACTGTTCGTTGGCAAACAGCTTGAGGCTGGTTGTACCCTTGATAACTACAACATCTATAAGGAGTCCACCATTCACCTGGAGCTCCACCTGCGTGGTGGGATGCAGATCTTCGTCAAGACCCTCACTGGCGAGACTCCCAGTCTTTAGCCAATTGACTGCACCTCCGACCAGTTTCCCACTAGAGGAACAAGTCACCACCTCGCACGACAAGTCTCCGCCTCGCACGACAAGTCTCCGCCTTGCACAAGTCTCTGCCTCGCACGACAAGCCCGGCTCTGACTAGTGCGTGGGCCCTGACGCGCGGAACGAGCATCGCCACCGACGCGCGTGGAGGAACGAATCTCCACGTCACGCGGGAACAACAGCTGGCGGCCATACAGGAAGCCTGCCCCGGCAAGAGCCTTAATGCGGGTTTGACCGGCTGCACGGCCATCACATCGCCGTCATCTCCCACTCTGCCACACGCAAGACTCCGCCTGAGGCACTCAAGCACCCTCTACGACGCGCACAAGCCTAGACTTAGGCTCGGGTGTGGCAAGCTAGGCAACCACTCGGGCAGACTAAAACGAGCTCAAACTACTCGGGAAGAAGGCCAAGCGTCCCGGAATGAACAGTCCAACACAGCCACGCGGTGGCTTTCTCGACATGGCGTCGCGACTTGGCTTTAACGCACCCTGATGAACAGCGACGTACAACGGGACGTACCAACTGCCAAATACTGTAACTCTTTTTTACTTCCCCTTGTGCCCCTCCCCTTGTGACTATAAAAGGGAGAGGAGGGCAACAATTACAATGGTTAGAACTCCATAGAATTGAACACCATCATCCGGGACCTGGGAACGATCTCCCTCTCCCGACCAGCTTGTAACCCCTACTACGAGCACACCTGGCTCAGGAACACGGCAGCAGCACATTGGACGTAGGGTAATTCTCCTCGGAGGCCCGAACCAGTATAAACCCCGTTGTCTCCTGTGCTAACCATCCGAGCCCGACGCACGATCGATAGAAATTTACTACCGGCGGTAGAGAACCCCGACAGTGGCCATGGCCCTAACGATGCTCCTCCACTGTCCGCCACCGTGTGCGTCTTTTGCATGGTCATCCTTGACCAATGTGATGGTAGGAAAAAATCTTAACAGAAGGAATAGCGCTAAGCTATTAGGGCATGTTCAATAGTAAAACATATCGATGTCTTCATAATTAAGCTTTCTCCATGTCATATGGAGAGAGACAAACACTAAAAAGTAATCACCCCCAATAAAATTACCTCTAGTAACATAAATCCATCATTTGTTAAGAAATTGGAATGGAAGTATCCACTATTACTTCTTTACTTTTGTAATAACAAAATTGAAACCATTCATCATTTGTTCGTTGAGTGTCCTTTTGCTAATCCATTTGGCATATAGTTAACATTTCCTTTGCCCTAAATACTCCTAGGAATACGAACCATATTATGGATGATTTAGCAATGCAATACAAGATCACAATAGAGGAGAAAAGCATTAGCCGACAGGTGGCTCACTCTTTTTTGGCTATATGGTTTTGTCAAGATGATATTATTTTAATAATAAATTAACAACATCCTTTATACCAGATTTCCAGATGCATATGCCGGTTAAGATTTCGAAGATTATTGCACAAGGTGGCACAGGAAATTAAGCAGACACTACGGGATACACTTGCTTCCCCGAGTGCCAAATACACTTGGGGAAGGGGAAAAGACACTCTGGGAAGCCTTCCCTGAGTGCAACACTCGGGGAAGAGCCTCCGGGGATGCCTCTCACGGAAAAGAGCTCTTTCCCGAGTGTCCAGGGCGCGGAGACGGCGTCCAGGGCGCGGATCCGGCGGTGCGGAGGCAGGGGCGGGGTCTAGGGCGCGAGGCGGGGGCCGACGGCGGATCCGGCGGCGCGGAGGCGGGGGAGGGGTCCGGGGCCCGGAGGCGGAGGCCGACGGCGGATCTCGCGGCGCGGTGGCGGGGGCCGGCGACGGATCCGGCGGCGCACGGGCGGGGGTGGCGTCCATGGCGCGGAGGCGGGGAGCCGGCAATGGGGGCGGGGCGCGATGGGGGCGGTGGTGGGACGTGCCGGCGAGGCGCGCGCGGGGGCGGCGGGATGCGTCGACGCGCGCAGGGGCGGAGCGAGGCAGGGGCGCGAGTGAGCGGATAGGGTTCGATGCTTGAGCCGGCTTGGACGCTTGGTCTCGTAGTTACCTTTGTTTTTTCCCGCAATATCTTGCCCGAGGGCCGGCCACTAGCACTCGGGGAAGGGACCTCTTCCCCGAGTGTCCCTTCGCTGGCACTCAGGGAAGGACCTCTTCCCTGAGTGCTTTCTTTGGCACTCGGGGAACTAAATTATTTTTTTTGTTCCATTTTTTTGTGAGGCCTTCCCACATTATTTTAAACTCCTTGCTCAATTTTGGACTAATTTTGATTCTTTTTGTTATATTTCGTTAATTTTTTCTATTTTCTCTAATTTTTTGACACACTTCAAATTTGAACTGAAAGGTGCGTTAAATAATATAATTTGGTAATTCAAAAATGATATTCATGATATTTGGTTTATATCGAGGTCTTATTGAGGAACTCACATGAAATGTCGGGCATCTTGTTGTTGTGACATGACGAACAACTTACGGGAAAATTATTTCTAAATTACAGAAAATCCGGACGAAGTTCGAAAATCACGAAACTTGTCGGGGCGTCGTGTTATCACATGTATAGGCTGTGTGCAAGAATATAGAAGATTTCGAGGAAGTTGGGATGTCGGGTGCCTAAAACCCGGACATCTCCAGGTGTGTTATCATATTGATCACATGTGGAGATGTATAGGTTTTAGGCACCAAACGTCGCAACTTGCTCTAAATCCTCTCAATTGTTGTACACAAGCTCTACATGTGATAGCACGACGCCCTGACAAGTTTTGTGATTTTCAAACTTCGTTCGGATTTTCTGTAATTTAGAAACACTTTTCCCGTAAGTTGTTCGTCATGTCACAACAACAAGATGCTCGACATTTCATGTGTCACTGGATACTGCCTCAATATGCACCAAATATCATGAATATCATTTTTTGAATCGCCAAATTATATGATTTCATGTACATGTAGTTCAAATTTGAAGTGCGACTAAAAATTCGAGAAAAAGAAAAAAACGAAATATAAAAATTTGGTCAAGGAGATTTAAATAATGTGGGAAGGCCTCAAAAAAATGGGGCAAAAAAACAAAAAAAGTGCCCAGAGTGCCTTTATTGGCACTCGGGGAAGAGGTCCTTCCCCGAGTGCTGGAACAGTGACTCTCGGGGAAGAGGCTCCTTCCCTGAGTGCCGGTGCATGGCACTCGGGGAAGAGGTCACCTTCCCCGAGTGCTAGAGCATGGCACTCGGAGAAGACTTTGTTTTCAAATTTTTGGCAAACGACTCCGTCCAATGTTGCCGTCAAATGCAAATTTCCTTTTGCGAGTGCCCCTCTCCCCCGAGTGTTGCACTCGGGGAAGATGACTTTCCCCGAGTGCCACCCTTCCCTGAGTGCCATGGGTTTTGCAACACTCGGGAAAGCCCCTCTTCCCCGAGAAGATTGGCTTCCCCGAGTGCCCGATTTTTGGCACTCGCGAAAGAGTTTGACACTCGGGGAATTTCAGTTCTCCCGTAGTGAGGCATGCCAGTAGAGGTACGGTGCTTGCATGCCATGAAGTTTATGTTGGCAAGAATGGGTGGTGGCAGTTTCACCAGTAGACTATGTTGTGTTTGATGTCGCATATATTGTTTTTTCATTTTTATTTTAACCCATTCTAATATAACGCACTTGGATGATCATAATAAGTATGTACACACCAAGAGATATGCAAAAAAAAAATCCAGAACTCTTTTCTTTATTTAATGAAATAAGATGATTTCTCTATTGTTTTTCGAACAAAATGACTTCTCTATTCTCTCTCATGTATGTGAACTCTTAACTTTCTTAGAGACCATGTAAATCTTACATGAGAGCTCGTTTTCACCTCTTTTCCTGTTTACATATACACTTAACGTGCCAATGTAAACTTGCATATGACCGTGATGATCGAAGGGGATGAAAAATCTGTTTTTCCCTCAAATTAATTAATTAGCTAATATAAGCAATGCACTGATTCAGTATTATTCACTAATACAGAGTATATATAAGAATGACCTTGCAAAAATAAAATAGCAGAATAAACGGCGATAAACACATGCACCAGAGTTTTTGGTTTTTGAAAACCACATGCACCAGAGTTGCAGCAGGGCGATGCACCGGGCCCTGTGCCAAAAAACAAAAAAGGCTCCTAATGTCAGTACGTGCACGTACGTTGGCTACACAGCTAGCGCTCCGCCGTTCCGGAGGCCGCATATATAGTTCATTCAGTGTCATGGACCTGGGCGGACATGCGGCAAAGAAAGGACTCGACACGATCCATCACACACCAAACGACGTCAAAACCGCCCGGCCGGATCAGGTGGCAAAACTCTGTTTGATCGGGACGACGATCGTCTGTCATTCGCTCATTACGTAAGCATAGCACTCCGGCGATGATGTCAGACAGAGACATATGAGGCTGCATCTCGTTTTGGAGGAGTTAAAAATTGGGTTTGGTTTAGTCGTACTGCTGATCGACTTTGTATACCCTTTTTTAGCTGGATGGGTTGGATTTAGCTGGATGCTGATGACCATATATTTATTCTAGCTAGTAATAAATATTCTAGCCAGCAATAAATATTTTCCTCAAAGCATATCTGTCAAGATTTGATATCAATGTATACAGCTCACCCCCCAGCAAGATCACCATCAATCTTTTTTATTTCAATAAAATGCTTATTTGGAAAATGATTTTTATTCTAATTCATCAACACTACTATTGCAGTATTTAAAAAAACGAGTAAAATGTTTGAATTATAAGAATATGGTGACACATTACGATCAATTATTTACATGCATGTAGAGGGAAGCCTAAGTTGTCGGAAGCGCTCCGTTGATTGACTGGGGCGGACAGAAGCCTAGGGCTACTAGGGCCCTGGCCCTAGGCGTGAGCCGATTTTTTCCATACTGTAACTACTGTAGCACTGAAGGCTCAAGTCCAGCAGCTAGATTTGACCCTTTACTGGCCCTAGGCGTCGGCCTTGCTCCTGTCCGCCACTGGCATAACCTACTATTTACTCAAACTCTTAGTTGCGGTTTTTATTCGACCACCGCTCTCAACAAGCTAGAGATTATTCTTGTTGGAACATGTAAGCACATGGTTCTATTTTCTCGCACAAACCTAAAAGCTAGCATGATCCTCCATATGCTCATTTTCTCACTAATTTTATGAAAATAGTATTTCTGTGTTTTTCAGAATTTTCATTATATTAGCATGCAATAAACTACAGCTTGCTAATACTTTAATGCAAAATACCATCACTACTCACCAATTTAAGCAGAAATACATTATTACCAAATCTTTTTTTCTTATCTGCACAACTCATTTGGCCCCTTGGTGAAATTGCCATATTATGTTCTACCCCCCATAATCACCCCTCCTATAAAAAGGCCTCCTGGGACCTGCCCTCCCATCATCTCTGTCAGGCACTCTAATAAGCCATTTCCCATTATTCCCCCTCTCCTTGAGGTGCTAGCTAGTGCTACCTCTCCGTGGGCTCCAATGGAGTTTAAGGGTCTCGGCGAGTCCAGTAGTTCGGGCTTAGAGCTCGCCATTGCTACCGGCCCAGCAGCTGGCGGAATCGACCTCAACTCCTTGTTTGAATCCAGTAATAAACTTGCAAACAAATCATTCGATCTATATATGCACACAGCATCTCAAGCCTACAGTTTATTATCCGTTCATCTCACCCAAACAGATATATGTTTATATTGTCATTTTGTCTTAGGATCTGCAGTGGCAGATCGATTGTCGTAGCACACGAAATGATGGATCATTTCTTGTTGTTTGTGCAATATGCAGAAGACGGTGGTAACGATGAGGAGAACGTGGCGGAGCTGGAGGCCATCAACCACCCACCGCCGCCGCGTGCCGGCGGCGAAAGGGCGCCGGAGGGCGAGCTGGCGATGAGAGGCGTGGATGTGGAGGGCGATGCCGCCGGTGGCGGGTCACTTATCACACGCAGGCTCTACAGGAAGCTCTCACGGGAGCAGAATGACGAGCTGGAAGCAGCCTTTCAGCAAAACAATTTCATAGACAGGGTGAGTTCGACTTTCTTAACTAGCAAAGTCTGTGGTTTCCAATCCAGAGTGTGTCGCAACTCTTTTGAATGAAATTTCATTATAGATCTAGCTAGTGATGTTTAATTTCACGATTCTCAGCTGTTGGATAGATCTTGGGCCGGCCAGAGAGTAGTACGCATATCGTGTCTATCGTTTCATAATTTTCGATTGGATAGATCGATCGATCGATCTTTTATTTATCTAGCTAGCTAGTTGACGTTTCATAATTCTCGGTTGGACGATAGATCTTGGGCCAGATAGTACACATGTGGTGTCGTTTCATAATTTTCGGTTGGATATAGGTCGATCTTTTATTTGTTTGCACTTAGATTTCGATCTGTTTGTAGTGTGTAGACAGATCTGTTTGTAGTGTATAGACAGGAAATAAACAAATTCTTTCGACATATGGTGTCCAAAGAAATAAACAGATCTATTAGTTGGATAAACAGTCAGGAACCTCCCATTTTCTGGTAAGTTTGTGTAGACATGTGGTGTCGTTTCACAATTTTCGGTTGGATAGATCGATCTTTTATTTATTTGCACTTAGATGTCGATCTGTTTGTAGTATGTAGACAGGAATAAGCAAATTCTTTGGACATATGGTGTCCAAAGAAATAAACAGATCTATTAGTTGGATAAACCTTCAGGAACCTCCCATTTTCTGTCAGTTTGTGTAGTCATATGGTGTCGTTTTTCATTCAGGTCTTTGGACAATGAAATGTTCAAAAAATCATATGTAACTACGCATCATGCATCACTCAACGGGAGGGGGGGGGGTTGTGTTTCGGGCTTTTGTGTGGCGGATGATCGTTTATTCTGTTTTGTCAGACTGTGATTTCGTTATCTGGGTAATGAAATCCGGGCTCAGCCCCTTGATGAAAAAAACTACGCATGCATCATATATTTCTTTTGGTTAGGTCAGAAGAATGGCTTAGGTTGCTCCTTCTAGCTGGGCGTTCAGGTTTCTGAGATGCAATAGGATAGCTAGATGAGCCTCCTTTGTCCTGCTGTTTGTTTGTCAGGCCGTGGTGTCTTTGTAACAAAAACCCTATATGCTTTCAATAAAAGCAGAGTCAGTCTCTTTTGAAAAACAAGTTAGGTCAGGAGAAATTCTTGCCGCAAAAAAAAGGCCAGAAGAAAATCTTCATTTTCTATACCATGCACTGCTTGTATGCTGTTCTAGTATAGCATCAACTAATATGTGGTTTATAATCTATGCACATTATATTATTGTACTGTTCAACGTGAGCAGATCAATGGAGTTAGCTAATGACTTTTGAAATAAATGGTTCAGAGCACGAAAGAGGCCTTGGCTGAGAGGCTGAGGATAACACCAAAGCAGGTTGATGTCTGGTTCTTGAACCGCAGATGCAGGTAACTCAATCACAAACAAAGTAGTACTACACGTATCATATGTATCATGTTTTTAAGCTCTATATATCATGTTTCTTCTAAGAAATCTTGGTCGTGTCTTGTGGAATGTGCGTGTCTAGGTTGAGGAAGCAGCAGGCCGAGGAGGAGTATCTCCAGAAGAAGCATCTAGTTGAAGAACTGGCCAAGAAAAAGCGCCGTCATAAGCGCAAGATCGAGAAGCTGAAGAAGCGTAACAAGGAGCTCTTGGAGAGGCTAGCAACACTTCAGGCTGCTGCGGCGGCGGTGGTGGCGCCAGCGCCACCCCCACAACCATCAGCGCCATCAGTCATGCTGCTCCCTCTCACGCCGGGGCTCAACGACGCGCTTGCAGCTGCACTGAACACACAGCAAGCAGGCAGCGCGGCCGCTGCTGCTGCTTTAGTACCCTCTTCCGGCGGCGGTTCCAGTAGCATCATCTGATGTGTTGAGCGTATATGCTCACCACACCAGCACCTCCAGCAGGGATGGAACAAGAAGCTTATTCACCTTCTCGCAACAAAATTGAACTTTTCGATTTCGATATTATGGCCTGTCGCGAATTAAGTGCTAAACCATAGACAGCTTTGCCATTAGCAATTTAAATTTGAACTTCGTTCAGTTGGTGTTTGTCATGAATATTGATTGTTGTCCCTTAATTCGATCTGCCTGTGATGAGAATTTAACCCGGCCGACCTATTGATCTATCTTTGGCCATGAAATTGCATATACTTCTCTAGATCAAAGAATGCTAGCTGAGACGACGGCAGCAGCTGCAAGCCTGCAACTGCATGCCCGGCTCGTAATAAAGTAATAACCTCGAGTAGCCACAGAAATGCACGCGCAAGGGCGACGCGATCCATCATCCATCGACGTCAAAAAACACCATGCGCGCATGCGGTGGCAAAGCGCCGGTTAATCGGACGACCATATATTTCGGTCACTCGTTGAGAACTTCAGTACGTACTTGAATTCGAATCTAGCATTTCTATAGAGATACTGCTAGACATCAGATCAGCACGATATTTAGAACTAAAAAATGAAGACTGCAACATTTCTTTCGTAGTGACAGTGTCTTGCTTCAAACGTGTAAATAGTATGATTGGCCGCGCATTTGTGTATTATACTGCATCGTTAGTAAAGTTCAAAAATGGGATGAATAATTCATAGTGGTGATTTTGTGCACCAATGATTTTCTGCAGGTATTTACCCAACTGGATGATGGTCATGTTACTAAAAAAATATTTATCAAAGCATATCAACCAAGATTTGACATAAATGTATAGCAAAATCTTATCCCCAGAAATATCACCATCATTATTTCCTTTCAAAAGAAGAAATATCACCATCACGATCTTTGTTTATTAGCCAAGGGAGGCCGGCATATACTGGATCTTTTCATTTTCAATATAGAAAAGGGAATTCACATTTTACAAGGCCCTAAGCCCAAGAGGTGGAGAAGAAAAACACCACGAGAATATTACACAACAAATTTTCTAACTCCATCTAAGGAAAAATGCTTTGAACCCCCCCCCCCCCCACTATATGTCACCATTGCGACAAAATCGCTATACATCACGCCGTTCACGGCCCCATGCCGCGCCCGACTTTTTTTTTTGGCTATTTTCTTGAAAGATTCTCACAATTGCGCCCCTTTCGGAAAGATTTCTAGAAAATGGACCCCGAGCTCGGCGCTGTGGACCGTGGTGCCGACGTAACACGTCTCGGTACCTAGGGTGTAGGGTTCACGGCTGACGTGGGCAAACGTGGCACGTGACGTGGCCAAGTGTTACTTCTTTCACCGAGCTCCTTTTCAAAAAACGGTCTTCTTCCCTGGCCAAATGTTACTTCTTTCTCTCTCCCTCCTCTCGGTTCCTATGTCGCCACACTTCGATTCCTAAGTTTTGGCCATAGAAACTTTGATTTGATCTGTAGATTGTGAAGAGGAAGGTATTTACTCTTCACACCTCAATTTTAAAGCATTGGTTTGGTGTAAATAAGCTATATTATGGAATTTATAGATACTTTTGTTAGTTAGTGTTTGAAGCAATGTTTCATATAAGTTTGGTATGAGTTGTATTATGGAATATATTAATATTCTGTTTGACTTGTTGATAATGTGAATTGTTGAAATATTTGAGTTAAGACACTAAAATTTGAAACATCATCTTGAAATTTGAAAAGGCGTTTTTTCAACACTCACTAAAATTTGAAATAATGAACTAAAATGCGCGGTTCTTGTTTGCAATATCATCTATTTTTGAAATACGTAAACCCTAAACTCACTAAACCCTAATGCCAATAAAACAGAAACTCACTAAAATTTGAAATACCATCTTGTTTGTTTTAGAATTGAATATCATCTTTTTTTGTAGATCACAATGTATTCCTCAGGTCCTGAGTTGGACTTGGATTTGCTCACTATGAGGAAGGAGGAAGTTGCGGTGCCAAAGGTGATCCACACTCTTATGTTCTACTGCGGTGACAACTGCAAGCTTGTCAAGTGCAATGTTCACGGGTACAACTACGGGAGGAGGTTCTTCATGTGCGTCAGCTATGCGCACGACCCGATCAAGGCATTTGGCAATGTTAGACCCAAATTAAGGAGTTACTACATTTCTCAATTATTCATTATTCATTGTTGTTTTATTATTCATTTGCCGAAATGATGGAAAGCTTTCCCGTTGGGGATTAAGTTTTGAATCCATATCTTAAATTGTTGAATGTTTGTGGGGATAATGTTTGTACCAAAGCAAGCAACTTTTATCCCCAAACACATCTAGCAACATTACATTGGAAGAAGAGATGATTAATTGTTTCTTCTTGATTGCAAAACATACAAGATGGGTTGTCCGTCCATTTTCTTTTGATCATGTTGTCCTTTGTCAAGACGACGTTGTTTTCCAATAGCCATGTGAAGATCTTGATTTTATAAGGTAGCTTAGACTTCTAGATGTGTTGGAAGTGATACTCATTATCATCTTTTGTTGTTTTATTATGTGCTAACATGTATTTGCAAAAAAGACTCCACTTGCTCTTTGTGATTTCATGCAGTGGCTATACTGAGCAGTCTGACCTCGACAAGTGCTATGTGGAGGGAACGACCCGTGATGCAAGGGAGAGTTGGTTTGGCATGGTTGAGGTGGAAAAAAGAGGAAAAACAGAAAGAGCAGTAGGAGGAAACTCGCATTCGCCAAGGGATGAGAGAACATGAAGCGCGAAAGTGCATCTAGGCCCCTAATTTTTTTTGGTGAAAATGACAATCACAATTTGGGTATTTAATGCTCTATCTAATATGTGTGTAGGAATAAAAGAAAGTAAATGAGTATGATCAAAGGAAGGCAGTCAATTTGATGTCATGGGTGTTGAAGCTCAAATAGTGCTTTAATTTATTTTTGGGTTTGAATTTGAGTTTAGGAAACACCGTACTATAAAGAGGGACGTAGTCATTTGATCGAAGTTTGCTACAAGTTCTTCCGTTGAGAACCTAACATGCCGAAGAGACACAAAATCACCCACGAACACACCTTTTCTAATTGTCTTGGCAAGCCTGGGTCAAACGGACCCTGTTTTCAGTTGACCGGTTCACCTCTGCTAGTGGCCGGGTGACCCGACAAGTGGGGTCGGATGAACCGGTCATGGCCTGCAGCCAACCCTAATGACTAGTTTCGAGGGTGGGGGTATTTAAACCCCTTCTCCCCCTCCTTCATTTGCTGCTACCTCCCATGACTCTAACACCTTCTTGAGCTCCATTCCCTCTCTCCCAACTCTTCTTCAAGCCTCTCCAAGCAAGAATTCACCTAAGGTTTGGGTGTGAGAAAGATTTGAGGTGTGAGATTGAGCCCCTTGAGCTAGTTCTTCACTTGTTTATCTCAAGAAGCACTTGTGGCGGCCAAGATCGATTGCTTCGCGTTAGTTACTCTTGAAACTTGCTTCTAGACGGTTAGGTGCTACCTATTGACGTCCTGTTCGCTTGGCTTATCAGCCACCAGCCAGCAGTACTTTTCTCTCAAAACAAATCAGCCACCAGCAACCAGCCAACAATACTTTTCTCTTAGAATAAATCAACATCAGCTACCAGCCACCAGCCAAACGAACAGGCTGTGAGTGCCCTCTCTATGTGGAGCACCCAGGAACGTTTGTATTACCCTCTCCTTTATGGAGTTCTCTTAGTGAGCACACCAATATTCCTTTGTGGGGGTTGGGTGAGGCAAGTGGCCCTTCGTGATAGCCCACCTTTAGTGGGTACCTCAACGTAGATGTAGCTTTCTTTGTGGGAGTGAACTTAAGGATAAATCATTTGTCTCTTGCTTTGTTTGAGTTCATCCCCTTCTCTAACCCAGAAGCTTGTTTTGGATCGATCTCTCTATTTGTGTTGTTGCTTGTCAAATCTTTGGTTGCAGGTGGTCACAGGTATCTATACTCAACTTTTGATTCTTATATATTCTACCATTTCAAGTTTTTCTTGTGCGATTTTTCTCAATCGTCACGTGACGGGGTGATCCGGTCCCACTGAGTCATCCAACCCCTAGTGCCGAGTCATCCAACCCTTGATCCACTGCTGAGTTTTTGCAGAAATTTAAAGTGATCCTATTCAACCCCCCTCTAGGCATCACAAGATCCTTTCAAAGCGGCCCAGGATCGTGAAGCAGATAGAGAGAGGAATATGGAGAAGGCTCGCCAGGCCAAGGAAGCTGGGCCGGATGCCATCAGGAAGGGGAAATACCCCCGTTGTACCTAGTATACCTAGAGTATTAGACGTGGATTCGGACTGTATCAACAGAAAACCACAAATTTATTTCATTGTCAACTAGAGTCGGATTGTATCCTTAAGAACTTTAATTGAAGTGCATTAGAGTGTGTTTTCTCCATATGGTGTGCAACCTTTGAGTTACTGCAACATATAGTGGATGTACCTATAGGGAGGGTGTGTTTTCTCTGAGTCTGTAACAGTTCCCTATTAGTAGGGTGTCTTTCATCTGAGTCACTATTGCATTTCCCTTCCCACCAAATCAAATGGCTCACCACCCAGGCTTGTTCTGCCT
This sequence comes from Cenchrus americanus, assembly GCA_947561735.1. Lineage (NCBI taxonomy): Eukaryota > Viridiplantae > Streptophyta > Magnoliopsida > Poales > Poaceae > Cenchrus > Cenchrus americanus. The sequence continues at coordinate 249,094,875 of OX387239.1, read as the reverse complement.
ACATATATGTCACCCTTCTCTTGTCCAATGCCTCTTCACAGTAATCGACAATGACTTCGTGGAGTGGGCATGAAGACTCTATTGGCCCTGAGTTGTGTAATGAGGAAGATCCAGACTTCAAGGAAAATTTTCCCAGTTCAAGATAAGAGAGATTTCAAATCCGTGCATGAAGTTAGAAGCTACGCACCCAAGCAAAAGGTGTAGAGATTTTTTTAAAAAAAAATTAACCTTTTTTTAAAAAACAACCTCACCAAAATTATTTTCACCACATAACCCTTTTTCCCACACCGGGACAAGTGGTGCGACAGTTGGGCTTTGCTACGCCACATGCAGTGGTGCCACACTGTTGTGCCTTACCCAGCCGCACCAGGGTGTCACCTTTGTCACTGAGGACCATGTGTGGTTCGAGGACCGGTGGATGGTCGCTTCCTAGTGTGATGAGTGATTGACAACATTGTGTGGACTGATTCTTGGCTAAGTATTGCATGTGCAGGTTGCGGCTTGACTAGCGTTGGTGCAGGTGAAGAACAAGTGCGAAAGGTCATTGCCGGTGAGGCCTCTAGGTGTGGAGAAGACAAGTAGGCTTCATTCGAGGGACCCGGTGGCCAGTGGAGTCAAGTGCGGGCCGCATGGTGGCAAGAACGGCAAGATGAAGTCATGGACGGTTTCTTGGTAGAGCCTCAAAATCAAGGTCGAGCCGGGACTACGTGGGAGCCGAGTCATGAGTGGCGATTGGTGGAGGCTACACCTTCACGGGGTTTACGATGGTTCACTAGAAAACCACTGGGTTCCTTGGCTGATCCACAAAGCCAAGACCGAAGAACCGAAGACGGAGTTGCAACAGCTCCAGACCGGTCTGACCGGTGGCTCTGACCGGTCTGACCGGTGGGTACTGGTCTGACCAGTGTGCGATGATGCAGTCCGGATACTTCGAAGCGGAGGACACGCGTCGGGATCGCAAGTCTTACGTCAAGGCTAAGCAAGTTAGCGGTCGCTGGGCATCCGTCCGATGGAGCGATGACAAAGATTTCCGAATTCTCCCTCAAGGGGCATGTATCCCTAATTAGCAAGTAAGGGCATTTTAGACTTTCGGTTGCCTCCATATAACCCAAGAGGTGAGAGGATGGCAGCCAACTCTTGGAACCCTAGCTCATTTGGTTTTCCTATTTTCCCTTCCTATTTTCCCTAGGATTTCTACAGGACTAGCTTGAGAGCTTCATGGTGAGATCTTGTGAGAGGGAAGGATGATCGGGCGGCAAGCTAGACCTTGTATGAACCTCTCTGCGATGTATAGATGATTCGGCGTGGTTCCTTAAGGCTTGGATGTGTTGTTCCCGTTTGTTCTTTTTGGTGATTTTTGGAACCTTTTCTTGGGGATTTTCTTGGAGCAATTTCGAGGCCTTTCTCTTTGGGATTTGGTGGGGGATGTATGCATGAGCCCTTCGTGGTTCTTTTCCCTTTGATTCCCCTCCCAAATCCGTGAGCAAAGGGGCTCGATTTTGGGGTTTTCGGTGTTCTATGGTTAGGAGTTCTTGGCGTCGATTCCTCTCGATTTAGCAAGTTTTTGTGAACAAAATATTTACTATGGAGTGTCCATGAGGTGTTCCTACTATCCCCAAAGTCTTGTGCAAATCCGTGGAGCGATTCGGGAGAACGGGAGTTGGATTTGGGGGAGTTGACCCGCGGGTGCTGTTCATCCCGACGAGCTCAGGTCACACCGATCTGACCGATGCCTCTCACCGGTCTGACCGGTGCGGACTCTAGTTGAGTTTTGCTCGGGTGAACGTTTGGGTGTGTTTGTTGTTGTCCCATGTTGCTGTTGTTTCAAGTTTGGGTCAGTTTGGAGCTTGGTAGGCCTGTTTGGTGGATTTGGGGTTTTCCTGGCTTGAACCGGTCTGACCGGTGTAGGGGCCTTTTTGTGGAAGTTCCCAGGTTTCACCAGCTGGGACTGGTCTGACCGGTGGCGCTCACCGGCCTGACAGGTGTAGGTCAGTGAGGCTCGAGTTGGTGTTCCGCTGCGTTCTCGGGTCCGTGAAGTTGGTTGTTGGTTCCTAGGGCCAGTAGCACTCCAGTGGCTGTGTGGTCTTGTCTAACTTGGGTAGTGAGTCAGAGACGTGTGTTGGAAGTCGTGTTCATCTTGTTGGAGTCTCTATCTCCTTCGAGAAGAATTTTTATCGGCTCCCATTCACTCCCCTCTCTCTGGTTCACCATATCGGTCCTTCAGTCACGCCGCTGCATGTGGCACGACAAAGGATGCCTGTCGCGCCATGTATTTCGGCATGAGAAAAAGGTTCATCCGGTGTAAACATTTTTTTGTGAGTTTTTTAAATAATTTTAAAAAAGGTTGAAATAAAATGTTCAAGGTGCAGTGGCCGAGATGTTCACATGGTGACTTTTGCATGATGCAAATCTACCAGGGATGGAACAACTCCGGTCATTGCTATATTTTATACATAACATGGCAATAAATAAACTATGAATATCATTGTAATACTAACATATCCATCCATACACATATCCAAATTTAGCAACGCATAGTCCTCCATAAGCCATACAGTCCATAGTACAATCCATAATACATAACGATTATCTAAAGATGATACATGCAATACAATGAGTGTGAACTCAAGTCTCCTCTTAGTCTTACCCTTGCCCTTCCCTAAAGCACCAAGTTCTTGGAGTGTATTGGTTTGGTGAGTGGGTTGATCGACGTGGTGAATCCTGTGTTGAAGGGGCATCATGTAGCTGAGATCGTCTAATCACATTGGGGAGTTGGTCGTCGCTATCCTGCAATGGCGTGTCGTGTCCTCTGGAGCTTGTACGTTGTTGAACGTCATCTGTCGTGACAGATCTACAACTACAACGGGTAGCTGCAAGTCGTAGATGCTTTTTCAACCTTTGTAGAACCAAAATCCAAGTTAGTTGATAATAACAATATTGTGATGATTGGAGATGTGTACAAGAAGCTTACATGTAGGAAGGAACGGGTCCTCTTGTCGTTAACTCTCGAACTAAAGGCCTTAATGTTATCTACAAAGCATCTGAGGGTGTTGTGTCCTACACAAAGTTTATTAGCAGCTGTAAAAGAGTTAGACGAAACAACAAGAATACATAAGAAGTAACATGTATGAAATTACCACTTGAGATCCAATATCGGTGCTATCTCGACTTGGGTTCCAACACAAGTAGCTTTGTCGTATATCGTTGCTTCATCATCAGTGGACTCTATGTCAGTGCAATCATTACACGTCCACTGTGTCTTCAACTTGCACCTTCTAGCTTGCTGGTACCAAGCTTGGTAATGCCTAAACACTCTATTTATGTGTGGCTCCTCATTGTCATCGAGGTTGTTACCCTGCATGTCTCATTTAGCAATATATTTCTTGTGTTTCTCAACCCAGTCAAATATCTTCTTCGTCTTCTGACGATCCAACCTGTATTTCATTAGATAAGGTCAGTTAGGTATGTTGAAATATGTTTGATAAAAGAACTAGAAATGTGTTGATGAAATAAATACAATCTTGTGCAACTCGACCGAAGTAGACTAAAGTAGATGCTGGTTCATGTTGACGGATAAAAGACGTATCCCTCTACGATCCGTAAGCGTACGGACCCCACACCTTTTCACACGGGATTCCCAAGGTTCTTGTCAATCCACGGAGCAAGGGGATTACAAGCGTTCGATCTACCTTCACACTCTAGCTACTCAAACCTCTAACTACGATTAAACTAGAAAACAACTAAACTACACTAGAGAGAATGATCAAGCTATCAAGATAAAATACACTCACCCATGGGTCTACGATACTAGAACATGCAATCGCTTTAAACAAGAAAACCAATCTAATCTATCGGGGGTTGTCACCACGGTTTCGCCCTTTCCCTCCTCTCGTACTGTCACTACGCGAAGGTATTCATGACTAGACCTATGATGGACATGGCGTATTGAATGGATCCAAGGAAGCATTGGAGCTCTTACTCCCTTTACAGCATGGTAGCTAACCTTAAGCATTAAAGTATATTCAACACAAGAAGATAGATAGATAATCCGACAAAGTATGATTACATCTCAAGATCAATTACAACCCATGGACGAATAAGGAGATTACCCCATCAAGGTGCTAGACATAGCACCGTTGATCATGGTTTCCCTTCCGACGATGTCTTCCTTCTTCTCCACTTGTGGGTGCTTCCTTCGAGGTGGTTGATCTCCCTCCGGAGATCTCCCTCCTCTCTCTCTAGCTTGTGGATGGCCTCCTGGTGCAAATGGCTCTCCCTTTGTCGAATGTCGGCGCCTCCAGGGTTTTAGGGTTGAAGATCCTTCGGGTGCAAGGAAAGGGGGGCCGAACCGACCACTGGAGTGGGCTGGGCTGGCCGGCCTGGGCCGACCGGCCCAGGCCCATCTCGGCCCGGTTCGGTCGCCCCTTCGCTCCCGTGGGTCCTCAGGTGATTATGCACTTTGCCCCCTCCACTTGCATGATTTTGGCGATGTCATCCTTGTGTCCAAGATGGAGGTTCTCCGTGCATGAAGTTCGGTCTTTTACGCTTCAATCCCCGGGGGTGTTCCTTCGTAGCACTTTGGTCCTTGCCACCATTGGAAGTGATTTCATCAAGCTCATGAACACGAACAAGACTCCGTAAATGCTCCTTTGAACTTGTTGCGAATCCGTCCTTTATGTCCATGTTTTCCTACATAAACACAACACTTCCAAATGCATGCACATAGATGAACTTGTTATATGATTAGTGTGCCTAGTGGCGGTTAGTTCCATAATCAAATCCAAACCAAAGTGTAATGAACATGCTTGGTGTACCAAAATACACCGTCAACATCTCCCCCACGCTTAGCTCTTGCTCGTCCTCGAGCAAGTACTCGTAAAAGAACTTCGTTCGAAGTGTTGTAATCATGTACCGCTAATCCTTCTTCACAAGTTAGTCAATCCTTTCATATTTAATACATAAACATAAAGTAATGATCATCAAACATAAACATGGGAGTTTAGAATCTTTACCACGTCAAGATTTACCCCACAAATCAAACTCTTCACTCAAAGTCTTCAAATTCAGCCATGCTTACTTCTTTGCTTCCATCAGAGCGTTTTAATGATTTTTAAAAAACAAAATTCCTGCAACAAGTGTTAGACAAAAACCTTTCTCCAAGCTCTCTCAAGTCACTCATATGAGGTATCTATCCTAAACCAATTTTATAAAACTCTCACCTCCCATAAGTCTCTCATATAACATGTAAAGTGGAGCCATAGGTAGGGCTAGCGCAATCAACACAAGTATTGTCAAACTAAGAACTTCCTCTAATGGTTGTTCACCTTTCAAAGCCAATGATAATGAGAATTAATCCATTTGTAGGGATATCAAGGATGAGAAGATTTAGAATGGTGGACATGTGCAAGGGCAAAAGAAAATTATGACTACGAGGCACCGATGACGTCCTCGTTGTCGGATTGCACATGGTTGGAAAAAGAGTGAAAGTTTCGTCTCTCAACAACATGACATCCTTCCTTGTACTTATATATATATATATTTTTTTTTTCTTTAACTTGATTCATCCCTCTCATATCCTTCTTGCCACTCCTCTTCTCTCTTTTTCTTATTTTTCTTTTTCTTAACTTTTCTATTATATATTTTTCTTTCTTTCTTTCTTTTCTATACTCATACTTTTCTCTTTATTTTTCCCTCTCTTGACAACTTTTCAAAGCTCTCAACCCCTCTCTTTCTTGCATGCTTACAATCTGAAATTTTAAATAAATCATGCTAGAGACGAGATGAAACTTTTGAAAGTAGGTTGTGTTCAAGGAATGCGATGTACAAAAGAGATGTATAGGGTTGGGTATGGAATTCGGCGATGTACGGGACTTCCGATGTGAAAGTCACGTTACCGAATGCATGACGAGGCTAGCAACAAAAGATAAGCACAAGAGCATGATCATTGCTTGAAATTAAAACTCCAAAGAGAGAAGGATCCTAGCCTAACTCATCGTGCTAATCACACTTATGGTGGAGCAAAAAAATAAATTGGCTTTGTATAGGATTTTTTTCTTACTCTCAACTTGGAAAAAAAGGTTTTGCTAACCTTTATTACAAGGTCTTTTAGATAATTTTCAGAACTGAAATCCTCCAACTTTTAGCATTGAACATAGCACAACTAACATGTGAAGCTCAAGATCGAAGTGTGGTATGGGTACTCTTAGTGGTAGCAATTCCACTAAGCACCACGGTAAACGTTTTTCAAACCACACACTTATGTTCATGTATCAAGAATCAAAGATAAACAAACAAGTGAATAAAGATAAGCATCACACAAGACACAAAATACATAAAGACTCAACACTAATTTAAGAAACTTCAAACTTGCAAAAATTTAAACACACTCGAAAACTAAGACTCTCTAAACTCTAAGACTCTCTCGAAGATCAAACCGAACCTAAACTTGAAGCTCAAAGCTAAGGCTAGCTAGCTAGCTCTCCCCCATGCTAAAAACATATGACGTCCTCGTCGTATCTTACAAAATTCCTAAGGGGAAAACTAGACCTAGTGGTACTTCCCGCAACTATTGCACCACTTGCCTCTCATGTTCCCGACCATGCCAAACAGTTTACGGACGTTGCGGTTTAGGAACTTGTAGTCGTCTTCGACCACACGCTCCAAATCCTCCATTCGCTGTCTCATTGCCTCCATGGCATGGAAACATTCGTCGACCGTTGTGTAGAGCTCCGAGATGGAGTGACGGCAAGCCACACAACACATCGGATGCATTCCGAAAGGGTCGTCGTCGCCAGGGTCTCCGCCGTTGTCGCTGCTGTTGTCGCCATCATCATTGTCGTCACCGCCGTCATCGTTGCTGCTGCCGTTGGGGCCTTCGGGAGTCTTCTCCTTGGGCACCTCTTCCCAAATGTAAAGATCGATATCATCTCTTCCGGCGGCCGCCCACGAGCTCGGGCTATGATCGTCAGAGTAGTCCCTATCCCCATAGTCCTTAGGCTCGGGTGACACCTCCTTGTAGTCCTTGCGCTTCATGCCACGGATGCGCGCCGACCTTTGAACGGGAGTAGGGACCTTCTCCTCTTCGACGGGGTTGCGAGAAGCGATAGCTCCGATCGGGACACGCCCTCCACAATGGATGCGAGCGGTCCTCTTTATCTCGACGGGTAGCTTGAGCTCGCATCGCTTCGCCTCCTCCATCGATGGCTCCTTGGCGCCTTGCTTCAACTCTAAGCTCCTCGAGGACACAATGGCTGCTGCGTGGGTGCAAAATATTGCTTGAAGGGATTGATTCCCGAGCTCCCAATTCGGCCAAATAAATAGTCCGAAGAGGAAAACCCTAGGAACCTCATTTTCCTTTTTTAAACTTCCCTTAAAATTTTCTGACCAAAGAAGGAAGTCGAAAAGGAGCAATTCAGGCAAAAACCGGGATCGACCGCCGTCGGGACCCACCTGGGCCGGTCGGACTGGGCCGGACGGTCCACCCTGCCTCGGGGGCCGGGCCGGTCCGGTTTTTCGTGCACCGCCCTTTTTTCGCCTCCTTAGCCCATGGGAAAAAGTTGGCCCAGTAAATCTTCGCGAGAAACTCCAGAAAATTAAAAGAAAAATTATTTACGGAAATCCATGCCTTGTTTTTCGTCCTAGGCGGGATGTTCGGGCTCTTCTTCCATGGTGAAGGAGCACAACGTCGGGTTCGTAGTAAACCTTAAGTCGTTGACCATTCACCATAAATTGATCGCCTTTTATATCCATAATGGTTACCGCTTCGTTGGAGAGCACGGAATGCACAACATAAGGTCCATCCCACTTTCTTTGCAATTTCCCCTTTTCGAAGGTTTTAAACCTCGAATTGCAGAGGAGGAGCTTATCTCCTTCTTTAAACTCTTTCTTTTTCAATCTTTTATCATACCACCTTTTGATTCTCTCTTTGTATATGCTTGCATTTTCATACACCTTCAACCTCATCTCCTCTAGCTCGCTTATTTGGATTCTTCGTTTCACCACCGCGGCATCAAGATCAAGGTTCATCTCTTTAATCACCCAATAGGCTTTATGTTCCAACTCAACCGGGAGGTGGCAAGCCTTTCCATAGACGAATTGATAAGGGGTCATACCTATCGGTGTCTTGAACGCCGTTCGATAAGCCCACAAAGCTCCGACTAATTTCTTTGACCAATCCTTGACTCCCTTCTCTATGGTTTTGTTGAGGATGTTTTTTAATTGCCTATTTGACGTTTCCGCTTGTCCGTTGGTTTGTAGGTGATAGGCCATAGAAACCCTATGTTCAATCCCCAACTTGGACAAGCACTTTTTGAAATTCTTCCCGGTGAAGTGAGTTCCTCAATCACTTATCAAGATTCTCGACGTACCGAAACAAGGAAAAATCACGTTCTTGATCATAGAAATGGACTCCTCCATGGAAGCTTTATGACACGGCATAGCCTCTACCCATTTGGATACATAATCAACCATGACTAGAATATACTCATATCCGCATGAGTTTTTGAAAGGCCCCATGAAGTCTGTACCCCATACATCGAATAAGTCGATTTGTAGATTGTAATTCAAGGGCATAGAATTTCTTTGAGAGATGTTTCCGGTTCTTTGGCATTCGGGGCATGATGCAACATATCTTTTAGTATCTTCATGCATCTCCGGCCAATAGAATCTGCTCGACCATACTTTTGCTTGGGTTCAAAAATGGCTATAGTGTCCACCGTACTCCGCCGAGTGGCACTTTTTCAGAATTTCTACCCTCTCTTCTCTTGGCACACATCTTCTCATCACTCCATCATTGCCAAGTTTGAAGAGGTATGGTGCATCCCAAAAGTACTTTCTACTTTCGGAGATTATCTTCTTTTGGGAGTTTTTATCTAGATGATTGAGAGGCATCTTCCAAATCGCTAGAATGATATCAATCATCCAAGTGTCTTTATCGAGCACTCGATAGAGGTGGTCATTTCTCATCTTATCTTCTATGGGCTCTTTATCATCTTGTCCACGATTCATCCTAGACAAATGATCGGCCACAACGTTCTCCACCCCCTTTTTGTCACGAATTTCAACATCAAATTCTTGAAGAAGAAGGATCCAACGAATCAAACGTGGTTTAGCTTCCTTCTTAGCCAAGAGATTCTTGATGGCTGCGTGATCGGTGTAAACAATGACCTTCGAGTTCACAATGTAAGATCTGAATTTTTCGAAAGCGAATACCACTGCTGGCAACTCCTTTTTCGTAGTGGCATAATTTAATTGTGCCCCATTAAGAGTTTTGCTAGCGTAGTAAACAACGTGAACTCGGCCTTCCTTTCTTTGACCCAAAACCGCGCCTACGGCGTAGTCACTTGCGTCACACATGATCTCGAAAGGTTGGCTCCAATCCGGAGGTTGAATAATGGGAGCACTCACCAATGCACTTTTCAAGGTCCGGAATGCCGCTAGGCACTTCTCATCAAAGTCAAAAGCCACATCCTTTTGAAGGAGATGCGTTAAAGGCTTAGTGATCTTTGAGAAGTTCTTAATAAATCTTCTATAAAATCCGGCATGGCCTAGAAAGCTCCTTAAAGACTTAACATCTGTCGGAGGTGGGAGTTGCTCAACCGTCTCTACCCTAGCCTTGTCCACTTCAATGCCTCTCTCGGATATAACATGTCCGAGCACTATGCCTTGCTTAACCATGGAGTGGCACTTTTCCCAATTTAACACCAAGTCTACCTCCGCACACCTCGTGAGGACCTTATCCAAGTTTGCCAAGCAATCCATGAACGTCTTCCCGTAAATAGAAAAATCATCCATGAACACCTCGACAATTTCTTTGATAAATTCCGAAAATACGACCATCATGCAACGTTGAAAAGAGGCCAGAGCATTGCATAGACCGAAGGGCATCCTTCTATATGCAAACATTCCATAAGGGCATGTAAACGTTGTTTTGTGTTGATCGTCCGGGTGAATGGGAATTTGCATGAACCCCGAGTACCCATCGAGAAAGCAAAAATAAGTGTGGTTTGCTAATCTCTCGAGCATCTTGTCGATGAACGGTAGGGGGAAGTGATCTTTCTTCGTTGCTTTGTTAAGCTTACGATAATCAATACACATCCACCACCCGGTCACGGTTCTTTGCGGTATCAATTCGTTCGTCTCATTCCTCACCACGGTCAAACCTCCTTTCTTTGGTACACAATGTATCGGGCTTACCCACTCGCTATGCGGAACCGGGTAGATGATTCCGGCATCAAGTAACTTGATGACCTCTTTCTTTACTACCTCTCACATGGCATGAGTTAGCCTCCTTTGGTGGTCCACTACGGGCTTACATTGGTCTTCCATTGGTATACGATGAGTGCAAAAGGCTGGGCTAATACCTTTGAGATCATTAATCGAATATCCAATCACCTGCCTATGTTTTTTCAACAAAATCAGTAACTTCTCATTTTCTTCGGGACTCAACTCGTCGCTCACAATGACTGGATAAGTCTTGTCTGGGCCCAAAAATTCGTAATTTAATCCTTTAGGCAAAAGTTTAAGGTCTACCTCGGGCGCTTGTGACTCCTCGGGTTTTATTTCTCCTATGTCCTCGAATTTTCCTTCCTCCACGCTTCCATCATGTGGTTCTAAGCCTTTTGTTGCTTCTTCTAGTTCTTCATCGTGTTGATTACTAATTTGATTTTCCATCGCTCTTTGCAGCGGGTCTCTAAGGGTTTCAACAAAACAAAGACTATCTACCTCCTCTACTTCTTCTACGGGAGGAAAGGGTGTAAGGTGTTTAGATACGCGAAGAAAGTTATATGTGTACTTTGTTCCATTAAGGTTCATTATTACTTTGCCTTCTCCGGCATCCAACACGGCATCAACCAACTTAAGAAAGGGCCTACCTAGGATTATGTGATCATGATTACTATGGTAAGCATCAATAACAAAGAAATCAGTTGGTATACATTTTCCAGAGATTTTTACTTTCATGTTGCAAGCAATACCTAGAGGTTTAATAGTTCTTCCATCTCCCATAATTAATTTTGTTGATGTTGGAGCTAAGTCTAGGTTGTGGTCTCGAACTTTATCGTAAATTTTGGAAGATAGGACACTTACTTGGGCTCCGATGTCGCATAAAGCTTTGCATTGAATTCCGTTGATTTCGCAACTCAAGCGTGGTGCCATCTTCTCTTCTTCTTCGGATCCTATCGCGTAAATTTCGGCGAGGCGAGCGTATGGTGATGCTTCGGGCTTGATCCCCATGATTCTCTTCACCTCGGCTATGTGTTCCGGATCCACTTCATCATCTCCAAAGAGCTTTTGAAAGACCTCACCGGTGGTTTCAAGGTCGTATGATTCTTCTGCTTTCTTCTCCGGTGGGAAATCCACTTCCAATGCTCTTGCCATCCCCTTTTGATTAGGGAACGGTCTTCTCTTTTCGAATACTTCTCCGTAATCGATAGGAGCCCAATCCATTCATTCGAACTCCCTTAGTGGCTTCGCGCTTGACATGCTTCTCTTGTTTGTCTCATTTAGTACGACGAAGTCAACGCTCGGGGTAGTTCTTGACTTGATGTGTTCTTCTTCAAGCTTTTCCGGGATTGGCTCCTCTTTTTTGACTTCCGAGGTTGCCTCTTTAGAAAATTCAGCACACTTCTTCTTCCTTGAATTATATTCTGGCTCTTCCGCAAGTCTTGTTTCCCAATCTCTTCGCATGGCAGCCGCTTTACTAATTTTTTGTAGAAGTTGGGCAGCTTCCGTGAGTGTTTACTCCATGAGATCCCCACCTGCACACATTTGGACGTGTTGCATGCAACTAGGGGTTAGGGAAAATAAAAATGTATGCAAGAGTACGTCACCGGAGAAGCCGAGTCTTGGTCCTTGTTCGATTAACTCATTAAACCTATCCCAAGCTTGGTCTATCCCTTCCTCTTCTCCTTGCATGAAAGTGATCACTTGCCTCCTTAGATGTTGAACCTTGCTAATTGGAAAGAACTTCTCGCAAAACTTCTTTGTCAACTTGTTCCAATTGCCTTCAACTTCAAAGGACGCAAACGAGTACCATGTCTTTGCATTGCCGGCAAGTGAGTAGGGAAAGAGATTCCATTTGAACTATTCATCGGGAACTCCTTCTTGACGCACCGTGTTGCATAGCGTCATGAAATGCCTTATGTGTCTATATGGGTTTTCCGTAACCATCCCTTCAAACGGGTTTGCCGCCACCATCTCGATGATCTTGGATTTAATCTCATACTTGGTCGCTTCGAGCTTCGAATCCGACTCTTGTACTTTTATGTCTTCACATCGAGGGCTAGCGTAATCCCTTAGTGATTTCTCTGGTTCTTCCATGGGTTGATTGACGAACGCCATCTAGACAATAAGATAAAAACAAAAAAAAAACAAACAAAGTGGTTTTCTAGATAATATGTGTTAGATATAGAAAACGAAAGATAAACTAAATATAAAACTAAGTTAGATGCAAACCAAACGATGTAAACTAGCTTGCTCCTCGGCAACGGCGCCAGAAAAAGGGGCTTGTTGACGGATAAAAGACGTATCCCTCTACGATCCGCAAGCGTACGGACCCCACACCTTTTTCACCACGGGATTCCCAAGGTTCTTGTCAATCCGCGGAGCAAGGGGATTACAAGCGTTCGATCTACCTTCACACTCTAGCTACTCAAACCTCTAACTACAATTAAACTAGAAAACAACTAAACTACACTAGAGAGAATGATCAAGCTATCAAGATAAAAGACACTCGCCCATGGGTCTACGATACTAGAACATGCAATCGCTTTAAACAAGAAAACCAATCTAATCTATCGGGGGTTGTCACCACGGTTTCGCTCTTTCCCTCCTCTCGTACTGTCACTACGCGAAGGTATTCATGACTAGACCTATGATGGACATGGCGTATTGAATGGATCCAAGGAAGCATTGGAGCTCTTACTCCCTTTACAGCATGGTAGCTAACCTTAAGCATTAAAGTATATTCAACACAAGAAGATAGATAGATAATCCGACAAAGTATGATTACATCTCAAGATCGATTACAACTCATAGACGAATAAGGAGATTACCCCATCAAGGTGCTAGCATAGCACCGTTGATCATGGTTTCCCTTCCGACGATGTCTTCCTTCTTCTCCACTTGTGGGTGCTTCCTTCGAGGTGGTTGATCTCCCTCCGGAGATCTCCCTCCCCTCTCTCTAGCTTGTGCATGGCCTTCTGGTGCGAATGACTCTCCCCCTGTCGAATGGCGGCGCCTCCAGGGTTTTAGGGTTGAAGATCCTTCGTGTGCAAGGAAAGGGGGCCTAACCGACCACCGGAGTGGGCTGGGCCGGCCGGCCTGGGCTGACCGGCCCAGGCCCATCTCGGTCCGGTTCGGTCGCCCCTTCGCTCCCGTGGGTCCTCAGGTGATTATGCACTTTGCCCCCTCCACTTGCATGATTTTGACGATGTCATCCTCGCGTCCAAGATGGAGGTTCTCTGCGCATGAAGTTCGGTCTTTTATGCTTCAATCCCCGGGGGTGTTCCTTCGTAGCACTTCGGTCCTTGCCACCATTGGAAGTGATTTCATCAAGCTCATGAACACGAACAAGACTCCGTAAATGCTCCTTTGAACTTGTTGCGAATTCGTCCTTTATGTCCATGTTTTCCTACATAAACACAACACTTCCAAATGCATGCACATAGATGAACTTGTTATATGATTAGTGTGCCTAGTGGCGGTTAGTTCCATAATCAAATCTAAACTAAAGTGTAATGAACATGCTTGGTGTACCAAAATAAACTGTCAACAGTTCAACAGGCAAAAGCTGTCATATACCAAATTGGCGTGCAACTCTCTGGGGCAAATGATACTCCACAACATAGAAACAGATCAGAGGGCAAATCATCCTGTACAGGTCATCGTACATGATACACACAGTGCTTAACACAATGAAGTACCTTGCTCACCCTCGTATGACTTCTAATTAACCTGCAAAAGAGGGAGAAATGTCAGTACAAAGGGTTAGAACTTTTACTTAATGAACAACAAATTAAAGCATGTACCAAATCAAAAAGAAATTTGAGGGTTGAAAGGAACATCAAATTAAAGCGCGTACACTGTTGGCGGTGAGCAAATACATCTTGTTCGAGTACTTAATGTACGCTCGAGGCTTTCTTTCGTGAGGTATGCTGAACTGGTCCTAGAAGTAAGCAACTGTGGGCCGATGTCGAGGGTCGACATCAGGGAACCAGGGGTGATGAGGGAAACCTGTGGACGACCAACTGGTATACGAGACCACATCCACTGCTGCAGTAGGTATGTGCAACCATCGAGTGGCCTGTGGTTGAAGTGCGCCTGCACGCCTCGCACAATTGAAGATACAGGAAAGACAACACTGCGAAGCCCCAACTATATTGTCTAGCCTGATCCCAATCAGTGAGGCAGTGGATGTACATCCATGAGGCTGCACCACCCATCGCGTCAAGGAAGAGAATGCAACCAAAAAGGTAAAGAATCCATGCCTTGCAATAGTACCCAACTGTATCCAAGTCTACATCTGCTGGACAATGTCCAAAAGCTTCATGTAGCCAACTGATTTGAACACCAGAAGTACGTGATCCTTCCACAACATGTGGTAGGTCACACCAAGGGAAGGCATGTGCTCGGTCTCTCCAACCATCCGACCTACAAGGCCCAATCACAGGCATGACGATAATCGACAAGCCAAGTATCTTCTGGCAATCTCAAGTGTAAATGTCATCTCCCCAAATAGTAGGTGAAATGTGTGTTTCTCAGGCCACCACCTGCATGATTTGAAAAGTAAAGTTAATCACAATGTTATGGAATAGAAATTAATGCGATTAAAATAGGTGAAAGATATAGTGACACAAATATACCTATCAACCAGTGCAGTGACAGTTGGTGGGTTCAACTTAGGAAACCCACGTCGAACCGAGTAAGAGATCACATCCAGGCCTACTCGTTGAAGGAGGGGAGTTTAACACTCGTCGTACTGCATCTCCAAGAACCAATTGTGGGTTCTAGGACGAAGGATTTGAGGGACCTGTCTAATGATTAAAAATTATGATGGAATAAGTATATGATACAACATCATGTGGAAAAACCAATTATTAGAAAAATGTGATCCATACCCGCCCCTCTGCCACTAGATGTCCTCGGTGGTGCTCGTCATACACCAGGTCCAGCAGATAGAACTGCGCCATCCTACAAAAAATTGAAAGGAACATCAGTACCAAAATGAAAAGAATATTGCAAGTTGAAAGGAACATCAACAGTATTGTTGACGCTTTTTCTAGTCAACACACGAAGCACTAGAGCATGCGGGTCACGAACGAACCGAAGAGCGAAGATTCTACCTAGGCCGGTTAGATCACCCTAGCAACCCGGTTAGACCGCCTCCTAGGGTTTTAGCTCAAGAGGGTCGTTCGAGGGAATAACTACGACACTTAAGTGATGGTGGACGGCTAAGTTTATGAGCAAACTAGCAAAGGGATAAACAATGCACTTACGTGGCGAAGAACAACTAGTTTACAAGCAAACTAGCAAAGGTTGTCGAGGCTCTCGCCCGGGAGGGACCCCATCAGGGTGTGGACGTTGTCAGCGTGCCCTAGGTTGACCAACGAGCCTTAGGATGTCATCTCTCGTCGTGGAGATAAGTAGATGGACACCATGGAGGTTGGAAGAGAGGTTTAGGGTTTAGGAGATAGAAAGTAAAGACATGGTTTGTTTGATTCGATTGTGTTCCCCTCATTCGGTTGTGGCCCTTCATAAATATAGGGTAGGGAGTATTGCCCCAGTAGGAGTTGAAGCCAATACAAATTCCGTGTCTAAATACAACTCCTAACTCAGATTTGGCCGGGTAGACCGGTCAAACCGCCCTAGGGACCTGGTTTAACCATGTGCCTGACGTGTAGGTCTTTCAAGAAGCCATATCTCTCACATCTAGAGTTTGAATCAGATGTTCCATATATGAATCTTGACCGTCTTGATGAGAACTATCCAATGGTGGTGTCCAGTTTGCCTTGTGAGAAACTTTCCAAGGTTGGTCTAGCCAGGTTGCCAGGGCGGTCTAACCGGTCCTCCCATACCTGCCAAATATAGGTGTCAACATATACCCCCCTGTTTCTTGGTAAAGCTTGTGTACTAAGAAATATTTACCAACACCAAAAGTACATAGGAACAATGTTAAGAACAAGAATAGCAAAATAAGTTTTACTTTTTAAGGACTATAGAATCTATCAGCCATATTACTTGAATTTGTGAAATATGAAGAATGCAACTTGTTGATGCTATTTACACCTATTGTGTGAACGAGACAAACCTGAGCACACACTAGCTCAGCTGTGGGTTATTAAAGTATTAATTCAAACTCATTTAACATTTGCAAGTCTTTATGGATGCTTACAGCGACCAAATTACTATTATGTCAATTGGTCATTGCAACACTTCTCAATTTGATAATAGAGAAGGATAGAAAAATTCAGTATTGCATCCATAATTAATTATAACCATAAGCGAAGTAAGGTGAGTAATCAGCCCCAAAGAGATTAATATGCAAAAATGTGTTGACGCTTTTTTCTGGTCAATACACGAGAGCACTAGAGCGTGCAGGTCGCGAACGAACTGGAGAGCAAAGATTCTGCCAGGGCTGGTTAGATCGCCCTGGCAACCCGGTTAGACTGCCTCCTAGGGTTTTAGCTCAAGATGGTCATTCGAGGGAATAGCTACCCCACTTACATGATGGTGGATGGCTAGGTTTACGAGCAAACCAGCAAAGGGATAAACAACATGCTTACGTGGTGAAGAACGACTAAACAAGCAAACTAGCAAAGGTCGTCGAAGCTCTCGCCCAGGAGGGGCCATGTTAGGGCGTGGACGTCGCTAGCGTGCCCTAGGTCAACCAATGAGCCTTAGGGTGCCATCTCTGGTCATGGAGATCAGCGGATGAACAACATGGAGGTTGGAAGAGAGTTTTAGGGTTCAGGAGATAAAAAGTAAAGACATGGTTTGTTTGATTCAATTGTGTTCCCCTCAATAGATTGTGGCCCTTCATAAATATAGGGTGGGGAGGTCTTGCCCCAATAGGAGTCAAAGCCTATACAAATTCCATGTAAAAATACAACTCCTAACTCGGATTTGGCCGGGTAGGCCGGTCAAGCTGTTGGGGAATTCAGGAAAACCTGTCACCCTCGAAACGTCGAGGTTCATGAAATTTGTGAAATATGTTTTCAGGAACAAAGAACTTGCAAAGCCTAAAAGTCGCGAACGTGCGATGATCCGGAGTCTCGAACCTACGAAGCCTCGAAGTCGCGAACTCGTGAAGACCCGAAGCCATGAACCTGCGAAGCCTCGAAGTCGCGAACTCGTGAAGACCCGAAGCCACGAACCTGCAAAATCATGAAATCAGGAGTCTGTGAAATTCGGGAGTCTGCTAGAGGACAAGTTCGGAAGTCATGGTGCGCGAAGATTTCCTGAATGAGAAGATTCACGAACTAGTAAGAAGCAAAGTCAAAGACGTCGTCTCAAAAAGTCTGAGTTTTGTGTGTGAACTAGTGGCAGACTTGTAAATGTATTAGATGTAAAAGACATGCATGTACATGTTCACATTAGGAATATTCCTCGGGTCCGATGGGCATTTTCGGACTGTAAAAGTCCCTTCGTCTCCCTATAAAAGGGGGTGTGAGGGCACGTGTAAAAGGACTCACAACTTTTGAGGTTTAAGCAGTCTTTGAGGAGATTCTTTGTCTCCTCTTGCGTCATCGCTTTACTCGAACGTGCACACTGTACTTTCACTTGTGTTCGGGGATCTCATCCGGATTTTCGGATACCCCCCAACATTGGCGCCCACCGTGTTTCAGCCGAAAAACAACTCACGATGCCACCACAGAAGAAGTCCAAGAAGACCATCCCAGCTGAGACGGATCAAGAAGACCACCATCGCCTTGAAGGAAATGAAATCTCTTTCGTTCCCGAACCTTCAAACATCACAGATCAAGAACGGAGAGCAAAACTCGAAGCTCTGATGAAGGCAAGAGCTGAGAAGACAGCACGCATTCAAGAACAACCTACAGAACAGCAAACGCATGAGAACGAGATGATGATGATGAGACCATAGACATGGAACTTGAGAGAGTTCAACAGAAGATACATTAGCTGCAGAAAGAGAAAGAAAAATTCGCAAGCCAATTGCAAGCAAAAAGAGAGATCTCTGAAAAGTTAGAATAGCTCAACCAAGCAAGAGAACAAATCGAAACAATACAAAGAGAAATAGATGAAATGAAAGAACAAGAAAACAATTCACTGTGGCAAGATTCACCACACCAGAACTCTGGACCAACTAGAAGAACCCCGAAAGAAAATTTCTTCACAGGAAATGGAATCTCATAGTTCGTAGATTCTGAATCACCACTATCCATAGGGCTGCAAACTGCACCATGGCCACCGAAATTCAAGCCGGTTTCTCTCCCGAAATATAACGACTTCGGAAATTCTAGGCAGTTCCTTATGAGGTACGAATCGGCTGTGAATTCAGCAGGAGGAGACGATGTTGCACTGGCCAAATCCTTCATCATTGCTTGCGAAGGACCAGTACTAAATTGGTACTCTTTGCTGCCGCCGCACTCAGTCTGTAGCTGGGTAGATCTCAAGACAAAAATTCATGCAAGCATTTAGATGTTCCATGACACAACAGCTGAATCGTCGGATCTGTACAACTGCAAGCAGAAAGACAGAGAGCCATTGCAGAACTTCGTGAGAAGATTCATGCAACAGAGATCCTAGATTCCAGAAGCTGATGACAAAACAGCGATCAACGCACTAATCAAAGGTTTGACTCCAGGACCAACAGCTTCGCATCTGACGCGAAAGAAACCCAAGACGGTTGAAGAACTTTTTCATGAACTAGAAGAGTACATCTTGTCCGATGATGATCATCGCAAAACAGTGGCTGAACGAAATGAAGCTCGGCAAGGCAACAGAGAAATGACCTGGAGAGCACAATCCCAGAATCCACGAAATATCAACAATGTGGAAAATCCTCAGCCTGACCAAAACAACAGACCAAGTGCAAGAGGAGGGTTCGCACCCAGGGGAAGGGGAAGAGGAAGAGGACCCCCGAGACTCACGAATCACAACCCAAAAGACCCGTACTTCTATTGTCAGTATCATGGGAGAGGACACAACACTGAAGGATGCCCAGAAACCAAGAAGAACATGGCAAGAATCTAGCAAGAGAAAGCGTTGATGAGCATCGCGTCCTCAATGCCAAATCAATTTCGCCCGAACTTCTGGCCGCCACATTTCATGAACTCTCAACCAAGTCTAGTCGCAATGTAGCAATTTTCACAACCACAATCATCATGGCAACCATCTCAGCAATTTTTCCCTCAGTCGCAGGAAATCCAAACAATCCAGCAACCACTACCAATTCGGGAAATCTTACCACCACCACCCGACAGTTCGTCAAGACCACAATCAAGCTCAGGACCCCAGAACTTGAAAGCATTGCCATCCTTCGGGAAAATCATGCCAATTTCAGGAGGGTCTGCTTTGGAATTCGAAACTAAGAAGCAAAGAAGTAACTATTTCAGGTCTGTGAACACTATCATCAATGATGGTCCAGCCGCACGGCCGGAATGGGCCAAGGTGCCAATCACTTTCACAGAAGAGGATTTCAAACTGAAATTCACAATGATGCCATGGTCATCGAGGTAAACATAGCTGGGTGGATCATTGGAAAGGTCCTAGTCGACAATGGAAGTTCGGCAGACATCTTGTTCATGAAAACTTTTGAGAAGATGAACCTGAGCCAACACATGTTGCATCTGCCAGAATACCCATTACAAGGGTTCGGAGGAAAACCAATTAAGCCAGTTGGAAAGATATCGCTTCCTGTTTCCTTCGGAGATCTTGATAATGCCAGAACAGAGAATCTCACCTTCGATGTGGTTGACATCTTGAGGACCATGTGTGGTTCGAGGACCGATGGATGGTCGCTTCCTTGTGTGATGAGTGATTGACAACGTTGTGTGGACTGATTCTTGGCTAAGTATTGTAGGTGCAGGTTGCGGCTTGACTCGTGGTTGTGCAGGTGAAGAACAAGCACGAAAGGTCGTTGCCGGTGAGGCCTCCAGGTGTGGAGAAGACAAGTAGGCTTCGTTCGAGGGACTCGGTGGCCAGCGGGGTCAAGAGCGGGCTGCATGGTGGCAAGAACAGCAAGATGAAGTCGGTGGACGGTTTCATGGTTGAGCCACAAAACCAAGGTCGAGCCGGGACTTCGTGGGAGCCAAGTCATGAGTGGTGATTGGCGGAGGCTACATCAAGTTCGCGGGGTTTGCCGGTGGTTCACCAGAAAATCACCGGGTTACTCGACTGAGCCACAAAACCGAGGCCGAAGACCGGGCATGGCTGTCTGGCCAAAACCGGCCTGACCGGTTTGGAGAACTGGTCTGACCGGTTTGGGGTCGCAGGGCGCCGGAAGCTTCGACGTGGAGAACACGCGTCGGGATCGCAAGGTTTGCGTCGAGGCTACGCGAAGTGCGGTCGCCGGGCATCCGTCTGATGGTGCTACGAAGACAAATTCCCAAAGTGCCCTTGGTGGGTGTGTATCTTAGTTTAGGCCTTAGGGGTATTTTGGACTTTCGGTTGCCTAACCCAAGAGGTGAGAGGATGACACCCATCTCTTGGAACCCTAGTTCATTTGCTTTCCTATTTTCCCTTCCTATTTTCTTAGGATTTCCATAGGACTAGCTTGAGAGCTTCATGGTGAGATCTTGTTGAGAGGGTTGGATGATCGGGCGGCAAGCTAGACCTCGTATGAACCTTTGTGGCATGTATAGATGATTCAACGTGGTTCCTCATGGTTTGGATGTGTTGTTCCCGGTTGTTCTTGGTAGTGATTTTCGGTGCCCTCTCTTGGTGATTTTCTTGGGTTGTTTTCGGGACCTTGCTCTTGGGGATTTGATGGGGGAAATATGTGGGAACCCTTCGTGGTTCTTTGGGCTGTGAATCCCCTCCCAAATCTGTGAGTTAAGGGGCTCAATTTTGGTGGTTTCGGAGTTCTAGGGTTAGAGGTGTTCGTGAGGGTTGACTTTCGATTCCTTTTGATTGAGTGGGTTTTGGGGACCGAGATTTTAGCCAAGGGTAGCCCACGAGGTACCCCATCTATCCCCAAAGTCTCACTTTGATCTGTGGAACGAATCGGGAGATCGATTGGAGGGTGTGTTGAGTTTTTTCCGCGGGCTGTGTTCTTCCCGACTGTCCAGGCAAAAACCGACCTGACCGGTTTCCCAACCCGGTCTGACCGGTTTCGCCCTGTGGGCTGTTTAGAAGGGTTTTTGAGCAAGGAAGTCTCTGTTGCACCATGGCTTCATTGGTTCAGATGTGGAAAGGCTCTTGAGGTGGTTGGGTCTTTGGGGAGTTTCTGGACAAAATCAGTCTGACCGGTTTCCCCTGCCTGTGTGAGGTTAAGTCCAACAGAAGCGGTCTGACAGGTTTCAGAAACCGGCCTGACCAGTTTGGGCTGCCAGCAGCCGTGTTGTGTGTGTTTCCGCTGTGTGTGTGTTGTGGCTGTTGGTTGGGTCTTGCTCCTAAGTTCAGTAGCACTTCAGTGGCTACGTGAACTTGGCAAGAGAAGCTTGTGGAGGTGCACGAGTGAAATCGGGTTCATAGGCCGAATCTTGAATAGAATTTTTATCGGCTCTCATTCACTCCCCCCCTCTCTGGTTCGCCGTTTCGGTCCTTCAAGTGGTATCAGAGCCAGTTTGGGTCTTTGTTGACTCTAACCAGTCTAAGATCCAAGGATGGCGTACCAGGAAAGGGGTTCGGGTCCTCCACACTTCGATGGAAAGAACTACCAGATGTGGAGTAAGCGGATGGCGGCGTTGGGAAAGATCCTTTGGGATGTCACGGTGGACAAAGGCTATGTCCAGCTGATGAACTTCCTCGCTCCAGGATCGAGGGACATGTTCGACGCCAACAATAAGGCGGTCGACTACTTGTTTCGTGCTTTGTGTCAGCCTGAGTTCGATCGGATGCACACCGAGCACTTGGCTTGTAGAATCTGGTTGGTGTTGAAGGAGGCTCATGTTGGGAATGCCCAGGTTCAGGCACGGATGTATGCGACCTACCAGGGAGAGTACGAGAACTTCACTCATCTCCCCGGTGAGTCCATCGATGCCTTATTTCAGAGGTTCACGGTGATTGTGAACAACATGAGGGCCCATGTGGACGTGCTCCCGTACGATGATCATGATAGAGCGGTCAAGCTCTTACACTCTTTGGATCGTACGATTTGGGGCGGAAAGTTCGAGGCCATTGTGGAGTCGGAGAAGTATGACACTCTGACGGTGAATGAGCTGTTCTCGAAGCTCAAGTCGGCTGAGGTGGATAGGGGCATGACAGCCAAGATCGAGGGTCCGACTGATTGCCATAGTCTTGCCCTCGTTGGTGGGTCGAAAGGAAAGGCTAACTCTAACCCATCCACCAGGATGTTCTCTTTGTCCTCTTTGATGTCTATGCCAGATGAGAAGTTCGACGTGCTTGGAGAGGATGAGCTGGCGTTGCTGACGAGGAGGTTTGAGAGGCTGCACGAGAACCGGGTGAACATTAGGAGGAACACGAGGACATGCTTCCAGTGCGGCAAGCCGGGACACTTCGTCGTTGACTGCCCGGAGAAGGTCGAGAACAAGGATGGCTACAAGCACAAGTCGAGGATGGATGGCAAGTACCGGTCGAGGCGTGACCACAAGAGCAAGCACAAGAACAAGTACAAGGACGAGCGACGATCGAGGAAGAAAGAGAGCCAAGGCAAGGCCCGAGCGATGGTTGGAGCGAGTGACGTCGACTCCGGTTCCGCGTACTCCACCTCGAGCTCAAGCAGCAGTGAAGACGAAGGTGATCGTCGCAAGAGCAGGAAGTCGTCCAAGAACCTGAGCGGGCTGAGCTGCTTCGCTAGAGACGGTTTCTGCACCATGGAGCTGAGCTCCGGTAGCAAGAAGAGCACACAGAGCGACTCGGACTCTGATTCCGACGACGAGGTGCATGATGAGCTTCCCTTCTTGCGTCAGGAGAATGAAAGGCTTGGCTCATTGCTTGATAACCGTGATGACATGCTTAGAGAGGCCAAGAAAATGAGAAAAGAGCTTAGGGCTTCACTCGAGGATGCTAGGACTAGAGTGGCTGAGCTGGAAACACAGGTTCTTGATAACAAGCTTGAGATTGATTCCCTTAAGGCTAGCCCGGCCTGTTGTTTCTGATGAGGTTGATTGTGCTGATTGCTCCATTTTTCTTGCTGATCTTTCTTTATTCAAGGAGAAGCATGCCTCCAAGTGTGAGGAACTAGATGTGCTTAGGGTTGAAGTGGCTGAGCTTAAATCTAGACCTGCTTTGCTAGGTGCTTGCACTTCTTTCCATGTTTTGCATGCTAAGATTGATGAGATGCATGTTTACACTGCTTCACTTGAGGCTAAGCTGAAAGAACCAATTCCTACATCTTGCTCTACCTATGAAATGCATGCTTTGAAGAATTTGGAACTTGCGCAATATGTTGATCGCTTGCAGGATGAGAATGATGAGCTGAGAAAGTTGATGGGTTGGTTGTCTGGTCATGAGCCTCAGTTGAGGATGATGATCGAGGCATTTAAGAGGCAGGATGGTGAGGGACTTGGGGCAAACAAGGTTGGTGAGGGAAGTGGAGAGATGTAACACCCTGAAATTCCATCATTAAAATAATGTAAACAACATGGTGTTTCAGTTGTTGTTTTCTAAGGAATAATAAATTATCAAATAAATTATGCTCTAAAATATTTAATATCACTTTTGAATAATTTTAGAGGCAACAAGTGCTTGTGCATCATGTTTTTGTTTACATGGTGTTTATGTGTGCGGATGTGAAGTTTTAAAAGTCTTTAAAATAATTTGAAAACTTGCAAAAGGTTTGAAGTGTTTAAACTTTGAAAAGAGTTTAAAGTTTGAAAACGATTTGAAAAGATTGAAAAAAAAGAAAAACTCCTAACCCTCTCTCTTCCCCTTTTCCTTTCAGCCCGCTGGCCTGCTTTCCGCCACCGGCCCACACCATCATCCGGCCCAAACCCCCCCGGCGGCCCAGCTTCCCACCTTCCCCTCCTTTCTTTCTCTTTCACCGCCAGCCCGGCCCCACCTGGCAGCTCCGTCCTCTTCCTCTAACCGCCCCCTCCACTGCCTCGCGTCAAAGCTGCGCCGGCCGGCCGTTTTCCCCACCTCCCGCGCCTTCCCCGCCCTCAAACCCTTCAATCCAGGTGCATTGAAACATCGGCTTCTTTTCCCCGCCATCAATTCCCTTCCGTTTCGCCCGAATTAATACCTCCCCCTTGATTGCATTCCAACGGCCGGCCTCATGGCCATTGAAGGACCACTGCCCCCCCGGCAGGCGCCCCCTCTCGTTCCCTTCCCCTATAAGAGCCGAGGCTGACCCTGCCTTGCCCTTTTCCCTCCCTTCCCAGACCCACTCAAGCCCTGCACCTCTCTCCCCTCGTGCGCGCACTGCCGCCTGGGGGATCCTGCCGCCGCGCCATAGCCGGTGCTTGGAGCCCCCACCCGACGCCAGTGGACACCTTCCCCGAGCCCTCTCCGTCCCCGCTTTACGTCTACACCGTTCGCACGAAGACCGGCGCCCCCGAACCCTTCTTTCACCCAACCGAGCTGCAGCATCGCCGCCGCTGCCGCCAAGGTGAATAGCCGTGCGCCGCCCCTGTTTTGTGTCCATCGTTCGTCCCTCATCTCCCCTACCTCGCACGCACAGGTACACCAGGGGCTCATCCCAACGCGCGGAAGCGCGCAGCCGAGGCCGCAACGCCCTCCCCGGCGGGCACACGTGATCCCGTCCGCCCCTCTTCGCCGCACGTCGTCTACGCCGCCCCACCGCCGTCGACGAATCTCTGGTGAGCTCCGCGACGTTCTCCTCTTGCTCCCGGTCCAAACCGCGTCGCAAATAGTGCACCGTAGTGCCCAAACCACCATCTCCGGCGAACTTCCGGCGAAGCCGCCGTTGGGCGCCGCCACGAGCCGGTCGTGCGCCGCTGCTTGTCGTGTGCGTGCGTCCGCGGCCGCAGATCGTGAAACCTATGGCCCTGATCAGATTGGGGTATATCCCTTGGCCCCGGTGCACCGTGGACCCATGGACCAGGTCCATCGCGCGGTCCACCGCTGGTCCACAACCGCGGCAGCCGTCCGATCCGCAATCAACGGTGCAGATCTATCCGCCCCGAGTCAAACCAACCACATACCGGTCAGCTAGGGATGTTTTGCTAAAAAGACCTCAGGTTTCCATGGTTTCGCATGCCGGTCCTCCCACCAGTGAGGATCTTCACAAACAAGTCCTTTTCTTTACATATGGACCCTCGAGCCTTTACTTTTTCCTCCAGCCGTCCGTACTCAGATCGACGGCTCAGATCTTCTCACCATCGAGTCAGCCATACCCATAACGGTCAAACCCGGCCAGCCTCTGTAATTTTACAAAAAAAACACCCCCATAGTTCTTAGATTCACAACAATACCCTTCCACCTATAAGAATCTCTCCAGTTAGGTCCTGTTTTCTTCGTTTAAGCCCCTGAGATTTTTAGTTTTCCCATCAGAGGTCCATCTTTGGTCTTTTACACTATAAACTTTCGGTTTATGTGTGTAATTATGTTTTAGCCCCTGGATTCTTGCAGATAAGCCCCTGGAAGTCCTGTTTCTTCACAGAAAAGCCCCTGAACCTTGTTTTAGCCGTATCTTTTCCGTCCTAGCTCTGTTTTAAGCGTTCTTGGTGTCCACACGACCGTCTTTTCAAACCCGTCAGTTTTGGAACCTTGTTTTGGCCGTATCTTGTGCGTTTTCGCTCCGTTTCCACCGTTTCAAGTTGCGTTAGACTCATATCAACTAAAACTACGTGATAGGACCAATGTTGTACATGTTCTTTGTTTTATAATTTATTTAAATGTTAAATATGATTAAATCTTATTATGCATGCTTTTCTAATTAAAATCTAGCTAGAGTTCAACACGTGTTTTCATAAGAAAGTTAATATGCTTAATACTAGTTAAATATTTCTTATAATTAAAAGCTAATTAGATGTGTACCTTGGTTTTCATAATCAAACTTAAATTGAGTAATATTTATACAATTTGCTTCTTAAATAAAAGCAATATAGGTTTATCCTGAGTTTTATTAATTAAATTGTTAATTTGATTAAAATGAATATAAATGTGTTTTTAAGTTGTAATATGATTAGTTTAACTCGGAATACAAAGATAAATGCCTAGATGCTTTTACATGCTTCTTCTAAATTAAATTTTTAATTTGCATAAGTTAAACTTTAATATTTATAAATAAAATTGGACTAGGTTTCAATCGTATCTTAAATATAAAATAACTTGCTTAATTATAAATGGGGTATTTCTTTGAAATAACCCATACACATGACTTTATTTACTTAAAATATACCAAGCACATAGCTAGCTCTTGTTTGTGATCATCCAAAGCTCCCGATAGTTCCTAGTGCTTTTGTGTTCGCGTTCCTAGAGCCAACCCTTGTTCTCTCTTGGTGAATCAACTATGTTCTTACACCTAATCTTTTGTAGCCACCTTTCTTTAAAAGCTACCATGTTGTCTATTTCTTCTGTCAAATCAGTTTACCTTTGCTTGGTGTATTGTTTTATTTATTCATTGTATGCATTCTTGTGTGCTCGTAGACATCGTACCAATTTCAAGTGAGCAGCCAGTTGGAGTAGATCAAGAGCAAGTGTTTGAAGATGAAGAACCCTAGTGTTTAAGCAAGGAAGGCAAGTGGACTTCTCCCCCTGCATATTCTACTTTGTCCCACACAACTTGCATGATAACTAAGTTTACATTTAAATGTTGCTATGCATAAATTTGATGGGAAATTACCTTTTTAAGGACACAACTAGATTTTATCCCCTTTACCTAGGACAACCCTTTTAAATAAATGTTTTGGGTAGAAATGCTTAGTTGCTTTAACTTGGGATGGTTAAAATGAATCTTTTGCAATATGATGAATGTTGATCATGATAACCTTTGGTGATATATATGTGTGTGTGCTTATGGTTAATAACAAGATCATATGGTTTAATCGGAACATGGAGAACCACCTAGGAAAACAGTGCAACCACAGTCCACATGGCTCTGGCTTAGCCAAGTAATTAGGAGAGTGGATTAGCTGATAGCCTTTTTCCGAGAGGGGCACAGGGGGCCGGAGTTGAAGGGGTATAGCCCGGTTCTTTTGGGGTAGCAGCCTTGGCTAAGGTGCGACCATCGGGGAGGGTTATGGTCCGCTCCGCCGCCATGCTCGTCGCGCGGCCGTTGGTTTCTCTTCTTTCCTTTGTAAAGGCTTCGTAGTGGACCCCTAGCCACTCACCTCGGAAGTGTTTAAGGGCCTTGAAAACCCGGGCGACATGGGGAACACGAACCGTGGGTAAAGTGTACAACCTCTGCGAGTGAAAACCGATCGATCGACCGTGCTCACGGTCAAGAGTGGCTCGGACCCTCACATGATAATCAAACTTAAAGATGGAATTAAATCGTGGTTTTCATATGGTTTTGAGATGAAATGCTTTCCTAAATGCTTAAGTGGGTTGGTATAAACTTACATCTAGTAAATAGGTGCTTGCTAATAAAAATTTGACCAACATTAAAATGCTAACCGCAGCAAACCCTTAGCCTGTCCTTGATAGCTTTGCATCTTCCCCCACTTGCTGAGCTCCAACCATAAGTGTGCTCACCCTTGCTTACCCGCTGTTCAGAGGAGAACACTGGAGAAGAGTGCTTTAGTGACTACGAGGAGTCCTGAGGCTTGCGTGCCCCCGGTCAGATGCATGTGGAAGATGAAGATGAAGTTGCGTCTTCATAGTTATCGTTTGATCGTTGTAAAGACCTTGGAGTCTATCGTCTGAGTGTAATAAAAGATAATGTAATGGTTTAACTCTTGTACGTTTTTATTGCTGTTTATTGATATTTCACTCATGACGTCTATCATATGTGTGTAAACTTGATCCTGGCGCACATATGAGATGCATTTGGTTTTCTTTGGAAAATCGGGTGTGACAAACTGGTATCGGAGCAAGAATGACCGTAGGACGCGAGCCTTAAGTTAGATATGGTCGAAAAGTAAGGATTCATGTTCTAGAAGGCTCCGTCATCCTTCAAAATTGACTTATTTTACGTATAAAAACTAATTTAATATTGTCTTCTTGTTAAAACACATCGTTTTGTTTTGATCTATTCTGAGTTCAGTTCTTGTGCTATCAGCTAAATCTTGACCACCGAGGTTGTCTAATATAAGTTCTTAGATTGCCTACCCCTTATCAACTTTGATCGAAACGTTTCTGTGAGGACGATCGTTGTGTTGATGTTTGTTGTTTGAACACATGATTGATTTGGATCTTTGCTTGTGTGAGTTGTATTGTGGAGTGATGGCCACAAATGCAACAAGAAATAAATTGTTAGGTTAATAAGATAGTTTGGGGGTCCAAATCTTCATGTCTTCTATTTTATCTCTCGTGCAAGCTTGGAATGATGCAAAACTGTTCTCGCAGTTAATTGACATAGCAGGAATGTTTTAATCATATCTCGAGGTACAGAACTCCGTTTGATACAAAACCAGTTGGGTTAGTTCACAAATTTTGAGGATGATTTTCTGTAAAAAATTCAATACCATACAGTATGTACTTTGAGAGATATGCACAAAGAATTGAGCCTATCAGAATCTGTAATTGCTGCTGACATAGCTGCACTGTTTGAATTTTATCTCGAGTTGTAGATCTCCGATTGAGGTGATTCCAGTTGGATTAGTTTCATAATTTTGCACATCATATCCTGGTACAGTTTCATGGTTTTTGGATAATAGTACAAAAAGTTACATCTGATTTATTGAGATCAACAGAATCTGTCTTAGTTTTGAAATTCATGCTGTTTCATCTTTTCGAATTCATATCCTCATGCATCAGTTCAATCTTCTTGTCGGAAATAACTTGCTCTCTAAAAATTAGATGGTACAAACCAGGTCAGGAGAAGGTCAAGATGTTTCACCTGTGATCCGTACTCATATTGCTATTCGACAAAATCAAGCACCACCACCTCCACCCCCACTGCTTAATCAAATGGATCCCGCAATGCAACAATTCTTTGCTGCTCAAACCCAGCTGCTACAAAACCTCGTTGCCACCGTCCAGAACTTACAAGCTCAACAGAATCAACCAGCACCCCCTCCTCCACCTCCGCCACAGCCAAGGGATAAGCATAAGGAGTTTATGAGTCACCACCCTCCTACCTATTCCCATTCTCCCGATCCGTTGGATGCTGATGACTGGTTGAAGACAGTTACCAAGAAACTAGAGATTGTTCAGTGCACTGACCGAGAGATGGTCCTTTATGCTTTAGCGCAGGATTGACGGGGCAAGCTGCTGATTGGTGGGATGCCTATTCGACTGCACATCCTAATAGAAACAATATTACTTGGCAGGAGTTCAGAGTTAACTTCCGTACATATCATATTCCTTCAGGAGTGATAAAGCTAAAGCAGAAGGAATTTCTTGCACTGAAGCAGGGAAACATGACTGTTACTGAGTATCTCAACAAGTTCACTCATTTGTCCCGGTATGCTCCTGATGAAGTCAACACTGATCCCAAGAGGCAGGAAAGATTCTTGAATGGATTGATTGGACCGCTCAACTATCAATTGCAAAGCCATATATTCCCCAACTTTCAGATGTTGCTGAACAAAGCTATAGGTTTGGAGAATAAACGAATGGAACTTGGTGAACAGAAGCGCAAATTCAAGTCTCATGGACAGTCCAGCAACACACGCCCTTGCTTCAACTTATCTCAGAATTCTCAGTTTTACTCTGGTGGATCAAGTGGAAATTATACTCAGAATTTGCAGCACTCAACTCAACCATCCCAGCATTCAAGGAAGCAAACACCACATGCTCCAAGTCATCATCAGGATCGTTCAGAAGCACCAGTGAGAAGCAACTCCCCGGTTCGTCTGAATGGTTGTTTCAATTGTGGAGAATTGGGACATTATGCCAACATTTGTCCGAAGCGCAACATGCAGACTCCTTAGAAAGATATTGGTCAGAGATTTGACAGCCATTATCACAAGCTCGAATTGGGAATTCTACTTATCGAGGTAACAGAGGTCAAGGAAACTGTATACGTGGCAGAGTGAATCATGTGACGGCTGAAGAAGCTCAAGACGCTCCAGGTGTTGTGCTGGGTACGTTCTTTGTCAACTCTGTGCCAGCAACAATTTTATTTGATTCTGGAGCAACGCATTCTTTCATTACTGAACAATTCGTGGCAAAGCATGATATACCTATGAGTTCTATGAAGACACATTTGCTGATTAGTTCCCCGAATGGTGAAATGAAATCTACATATATATGTCCACAAGTCAATCTAAAAATCAGAGGAATAGATTTTCAAGTTGATCTAGTAGTTCTTACATCAAGTGGAATAGATGTTATTCTTGGAATGGATTGGTTAGGTGAATGTGATGGAATAATTCTGTGTGCCAAGAAGTCAGTACTCTTAACCAGCCCACAAGGAGATAGGATTGAAGTTAGTGCTACCACCTCATCCAACAAGGAAAGAGAAGTGAATCAAGATGAAGGAAAGCAAGACAATAAGCTATGATTGAAGAACTCGGCATGCAAGATGAGATTATAGAAGTGTACCCTTAGTTTCCTTTCCAATCTCTCTGAATCTCGGGACGAGATTCTTTTTAAGGGGGGTAGATTTGTAACACCCTAAAATTCCATCATTAAAATAATGTAAACAACATGGTGTTTTAGTTTTTGTTTTCTAAGGAATAATAAATTAGCAAATAAATTATGCTCTGAAATATTTAATATCACTTTTGAATAATTTTAGAGGCAACAAGTGCTTGTGCATCATGTTTTTGTTTGCATGGTGTTTATGTGTGAGGATGTTAAGTTTTAAGAGTCTTTAAAATAATTTGAAAACTTGCAAAAGGTTTGAAGTGTTTAAACTTTGAAAAGAGTTTAAAGTTTGAAAAGGATTTGAAAAGATTGAAAAAAAAGAAAAACTCCTAACCCTCTTTCTTCCCCTTTTCCTTTCAGCCCGCTGGCCTGCTTTCCGCCACCGGCCCACACCATCATCCGGCCCACCCCCCCCGGCGGCCCAGCTTCCCCTCCTTTCTTTCTCTTTCACCACCAACCCGGCCCCACCTGGCAGCTCCGTCCTCTTCCTCTAACCGCCCCCTCCTCTGCCTCGCATCAAAGCTGCGCCGCCCGGCCGTTTTCCCCGCCTCCCGCGCCTTCCCCGCCCTCAAACCCTTCAATCCAGGTGCATTGAAACATCGGCTTCTTTTCCCCGCCATCAATTCCCTTCCATTTCGCCCGAATTAATCCCTCCCCCTTGATTGCATTCCATCGGCCGGCCTCATGGCCATTGAAGGACCACTGCCCCCCCGGCAGGCGCCCCATCTCGTTCCCTTTCCCCTATAAGAGCCGAGGCTGACCCTGCCTCGCCCCTTTCCCTCCCTTCCCAGACCCACTCAAGCCCTGCACCTCTCTCCCCTCGTGCGCGCGCCGCCGCCTGGGGGATCCTGCCGCCGCGCCATAGCCGGTGCTTGGAGCCCCCACCCGACGCCGGTGGACACCTTCCCCGAGCCCTCTCCGTCCTCGCTTTACGTCTACACCGTTCGCACGAAGACCGATGCCCCCGAACCCTTCTTTCACCCAACCGAGCCGCAGCATCGCCGCCGCCGCCGCCAAGGTGAATAGCCGTGCGCCGCCCCTGTTTTGTGTCCATCGTTCCTCCCTCATCTCCCCTACCTCGCACGCACAGGTACACCAGGGGCTCATCCCAACGCGTGGAAGCGCGCAGCCGAGGCCGCAACCCCCTCCCCGGCGGGCACCCATGATCCCGTCCGCCCCTCTTCGCCGCACGTCGTCTACGCCGCCCCACCGCCGTCGACGAATCTCTGGTGAGCTCCGCGACGTTCTCCTCTTGCTCCCGGTCCAAACCGCGTCACAAATAGTGCACCGTAGTGCCCAAACCACCATCTCCGGTGAACTTCCGGCGAAGCCGCCGTCGGGCGCCGCCGCGAGCCGGCCGTGCGCCGCTGCCTGTCGCGTGCGTGCGTCCGCGGCCGCAGATCGCGAAACCAACAACCCTGATCAGATTGGGGTATATCCCTTGGCCCCGGTGCACTATGGACCCATGGACCATGTCCATCGCGCG
The DNA here is from genome assembly GCA_947561735.1 of Cenchrus americanus. Taxonomy (NCBI): domain Eukaryota; kingdom Viridiplantae; phylum Streptophyta; class Magnoliopsida; order Poales; family Poaceae; genus Cenchrus; species Cenchrus americanus. Next base: position 249,062,648 of record OX387239.1, on the reverse strand, counting down.
GTCCACCGCTGGTCCACAACCGCGGCAGCCGTCCGATCCGCAATCAACGGTGCAGATCTATCCACCCCGAGTCAAACCAACCACATACCGGTCAGCTAGGGATGTTTTGCTAAAAAGACCTCAGGTTTCCATGGTTTCGCATGGCGGTCCTCCCACCAGTGAGGATTGTGACAACCCACCCAGGAAAATACCGTACTATCGCCTAAGACCGATCCACTTTGGTCATTAAGCAATAATAAAGTACCATCCTGTCGTAAGTTGCCGGGTTAACGCCCGGTAAATCACTTGAGAGCACAAGGATCGAATATATGCATTAAAACTCACTCGAAGGTGAGTCCAGAGATACAACATCATTCAAATCCAAATTCGTACCCCGAAGGGTTTAATTATTACAAACCATGGTTTTTGTCATGACGAAATAGTTCAGAGTTTTTGACAAACAGCGGAAATTAACTAGCGGCAGCAAAGTCACCACGGGAGGCCATCCATGATGCTTCAGTAGTCGTCTTCCACCCACTCCAGCTCCCAGCCGGGCGGGATCTCACCGGGCCACACATCACTGAAGGCATTACCTAGATCAACACATTATAGCAAGGCTGAGTATACTAATACTCAGCAAGTCTTACCCGTCGGTGATAATCTACTTCACCAAAACTAGACCATGAAAGGCTTTTGGCCACTGGGTTGCTTTGCTAAAAAGTAACAAAGAGTAGGTCCTTACTTTCAAGATTTTAGCACAAGTTCTAGTGGTTTAATCTTTACTACATTAGCCAACTAGTACAAACAAAGTTGTACAATCCAATTAATCAAGCATCATCTTCATCAACTTCCATCATTAGTGGAGTAAGTAGTCTCGGGTAACGGTAAGAGGCCAACAATCGATTGATTTAAACCTTGCAAGGTAAACCCAAACACACGGTAGGCTGCCCCCGCGAGGACAACTTCCCAGGCCGTCCCCATAAATCCTCGGGTCGGGATCGAATCGTACGGTCTTTGGTGCGAGCTATCCGCATACCCCGCGAGATACCCGGAGTCACCATACACCACCGGTGGCGAGCCGTGAGAGCGAATCCCAAGAGTAGTAACGGTAGGATCCCTAGCCGCCTCATTATGGTACTAGGCTTACCGGCCACATAACCGGCATGTGCTTAGTACGTTCAAAAACTTAACCCACATAACCACTGGACCGGAGCCCAGATCCCATGCTCTTACAACGTGAGCAATCCATTTAAGGATACATTGTGATTCCTATCTAGGAACCTATTCTCGCGAGTGAGGTCATCACTCGACTTGTAACGGTCCTATAGCTTAGCAGCTATCGACTTATCATACTAGTATACCTATGGATCATGCATCTAGGGTTTCATTCAACTCCTGTACGTAAATGCACAATCATTCATAGATAATTGAATAAAGAACTTTAAAGCTGGGTTAGATGCACCGGAGCTTGCCTTCGTCGACTAGGTTAGCTTGGGCACCCTCGGTGTCGAGTACGTCCACGTACTGCAGAGAACCTTCCGCTCCGCCTTCCTCGGTTTCCGGGACCATGGAGTAATCTCCGCCCGAAAGATCTACACGGAATGCAATGCACTTTAGGTGATGTGATAGTTTGTTGTCTTATCCAACTCTAGTTGGTCATATTCACCTTAACAAGCATCTATCTAAGGTTTCTCTTTTAGGAAGGTTATTGGTTGTACATGGGTTACTCTTTTATTCCACATTTGAATAAAGGTTTTTATTAAGTTTATCATTTCATGTGAAAGCTTCCTTTTATTTTATCTTTACCAACAAAGGTGTAATTAATATTTTCATTTGTGAGTTAACTCCTTATCAGTGTTGATAATTAAATTTCTTTTATTTACTTATATTAAATAATACTTTCAAAAAGGAGAAGGTTTAATTAAGGGTCCTCTTTATTAATTTCCCTTTAATATTAAAAGGGCATTTAAACCATTTATTAATCCATTAAATTACCAAAAATTACATGAGTGTTTCTTAAGCCTACTAGCACCTATCCTGGTCCATTGACCCACATGTAAGTGTTGGATGCTAGGAAAATAAATATTATAGAAAATAACAAAGTCTAGCTAGTGATTCAACTTAAATGCATATAAAAATAAATAAGCATCAAAATGATCCAAATTCTCTTGTGCATGCTCTCTAGACCTAAACAAGCCTAAAGAACCAGTATGTTCACATGGAACCTCTACTGAACTTGGTTTATTAATTTACAAAGGAAAACATGCATAATTCAAGAATAATTGCTTCTGTTAATCCAAAATTCATGATTAATTCACAGGGTGTGTCTTTTGGCATTACAAGATAGTGTGCACAAGTTGGGCTCAAGAACATAAATATATTTAACAAGAAAAATCATTTATGTAGATCTGCTAGAAATGGAAAAACATTTTTAGAAAAAGATTTACATCATAACTTTGTGCAATTTTTGCATAGGAGCTAGTCATGACCTAACACACAACATATCCAAAAATTAGATACAGAGGAGTTATGGTTTTTGAGATATTACAGATCTAGGGTTTTCACATTTGTATTTTTCATGCAAAAACTAAAAGGAATTAGCTCAGGCCAGAATAACAAAAGTTGTAGTATAAATCACCACGGATCCAAAAAAATTGGTTTCACATTTTTCTGAATTTTCTGTGATTTTCTACGCGATTTACAAGAATCAGCAAAACTGTTGTACTATTGGAGTTACCTTTTTGCAAATAAGGCCCTGGAAAGATATAGATGTTTGCAATGTGGCCCCTATGGCGGCCGGCCGGCGCGGGCTTTGCAATTCCGGCGAGGCCGGCGGCGTTCTTGCCCAGGGAAGGGGTGGAGGAGGGTCTAGGGACTAGGGGAGGTCGGTTTAGGTACTTGGCCGGGCCGGTGGTGGCTCCGGCGAGCGGCGCGCGCGCGGCCGGTGGGTGCCGCCGCCGTGGGATCGGTTCCGGCGAGGGGCGGCTCGGGGAATTGACCGGGGGCGGAGAGGCTTAGCTCTTAGCGAGGCTAGGTGGGGTGGAGAGGCTTGAGAACGCGTGCGGTCGGCGGGGAAGGGAGCTTGCCGCGGGCCGCTCGGGGGGGGCCGGCGGCGGCTCGGTTGGGGGAGAGGAGCGGCGTGCGCCGCGGCCGGGGACCGGGGCCCCGTAATTAGCGACGCGAGAGCTCAGTAGCGACTAGCAGACCGGCAGGGAGGCCTTGGAACGCGTGTGCACCGTACGACGGCGTAGGGACCGCTGGTCCGTTGGGGGTCGCACGGCCGCCCGGTTTTCAAGGCGTTCCCGGCGCCCAAGGCATCGAGAGGCGTGCAGCGGCCTTGGGAAGGCACGACCTGCCTCGGGAACACGCACCGGCGGGGTAGGAAGCCGAGGCGTGGGCGGGCCGGCATGGGGCGGCGCGGCGGCGGCGCGCGCGCGCGCGCGCGCGCGTGCGCGCGAGAGCGCCCGAATTGTGCGGACCAGCCCCGTTCAAAATAAGTTTTCTCCAAAAAATTGAATAAAAGTGCACACTCTACAAGTTTCAAAAAGGCCATATAGTGTTTTTCTCAACGGATTGTGCGGGAACGTCGTGCCAACATTGAATGTCGGTCCGTTTCGGAAAACGGAGGTACCGCCGGTCGATCGAGTTTTTCACCAATTTCCACTCAAAATTTGAAATGCCAATCTACATGCAAGTTGTGTCCCTCAACAAGATGGACAACTTTCATAAAGGTAGATTTTTAAGTGTTTAGGTGAATTTTGGGGAACGCGGCAAAAGTTCCGGACGACATTCGCTGACGTCAACGGTTAAGCCGGTTTTGACCGTGTCTTTGGCCAAGGGTTGACTACGGGTGTGTGTAGACTTGGTCAAGGGTTTCATTGGGGTTCATTGGCGAAGTTTTCGGGGTGATGGCCCAGGTTGACCTAGGTTTGACCGGTGTTTGACCGGTTTGACTCGGCAGATCCGGTCATTAGCGTTAATGACGGTAATTAAAAACCTGGGGCGTCACAAGGATCTTCACAAACAAGTCCTTTTCTTTACATATGGACCCTTGAGCTTTTACTTTTTCCTCCAGCCGTCCGTACTCAGATCGACGGCTCAGATCTTCTCACCATCGAGTCCGCCATACCCATACCGGTCAAACCCGGCCAGCCTCTGTAATTTTACAAAAAACACCCCCATAGTTCTTAGATTCACAACAATACCCTTCCACCTATAAGAATCTCTTCAGTTAGGTCCTGCTTTCTTCGTTTAAGCCCCTGAGCTTTTTAGTTTTCCCATCAGAGGTCCATCTTTGGTCTTTTACACTATAAACTTTCGGTTTATGTGTGTAATTATGTTTTAGCCCCTGGATTCTTGCAGATAAGCCCCTGGAAGTCCTGTTTCTTCACGTGAAAAGCCCCCGAACCTTGTTTTAGCCGTATCTTTTCCGTCCTAGCTCGTTTTAAGCGTTCTTGGTGTCCACACGACCGTCTTTTCAAACCCGTCGGCTTTGGAACCTTGTTTTGGCCGTATCTTGTGCGTTTTAGCTCCGTTTCCACCGTTTCAAGTTGCGTTAGGCTCATATCAACTAAAACTACGTGATAGGACCAATGTTGTACATGTTCTTTGTTTTATAATTTATTTAAATGTTAAATATGATTAAATCTTATTATGCATGCTTTTCTAATTAAAATCTAGCTAGAGTTCAACACGTGTTTGCATAAGAAAGTTAATATGCTTAATACTAGTTAAATATTTCTTATAATTAAAAGATAATTAGATGTGTACCTTGGTTTTCATAATCAAACTTAAATTGAGTAATATTTATACAATTTGCTTCTTAAATAAAAGCAATATAGGTTTATCCTGAGTTTTATTAATTAAATTGTTAATTTGATTAAAATGAATATAAACGTGTTTTTAAGTTGTAATATGATTAGTTTAACTCGGAATATAATTATAAATGCCTAGATGCTTTTACATGCTTCTTCTAAATTAAATGTTTAATTTGCATAAGTTAAACTTGAATATTTATAAATAAAATTGGACTAGGTTTCAATCGTATCTTAAATATAAAATAACTTGCTTAATTATAAATGGGGTATTTCTTTGAAATAACCCATACACATGACTTTATTTACTTAAAATATACCAAGCACATAGCTAGCTCTTGTTTGTGATCATCCAAAGCTCCCGATAGTTCCTAGTGCTTTTGTGTTCGTGTTCCTAGAGTCAACCCTTGTTCTCTCTTGGTGAATCAACTATGTTCTTACACCTAATCTTTTCTAGCCACTTTTCTTTAAAAGCTACCTTGTTGTCTATTTCTTCTGTCAAATCAGTTTACCTTTGCTTGGTGTATTGTTTTATTTATTTATTGTATGCATTCTTGTGTGCTCGTAGACATCGTACCAGTTTCAAGTGAGCAGCCAGTTGGAGTAGATCAAGAGCAAGTGTTTGAAGAAGAAGAACTCCAGTGTTTAAGCAAGGAAGGCAAGTGGACTTCTCCCCCTTCATATTCTACTTTGTCCCACACAACTTGCATGATAACTAAGTTTACATTTAAATGTTGCTATGCATAAATTTGATGGGAAATCACCTTTTTAAGGACACGACTAGATTTTATCCCATTTACCTTGGACAACCCTTTTAAATAAATGTTTTGGGTAGAAATGCTTAGTTGCTGTAACTTGGGATGGTTAAAATGAATCTTTTACAATATGATGAATGTTGATCATGATAAACTTTGGTGATATATATGTGTGTGTGTGCTTATGGTTAATAACTAGATCATATGGTTTAATCGGAACATGGAGAACCACCTAGGAAAACAGTGCAACCACAGTCCACATGGCTCTGGCTTAGCCAATTAATTAGGAGAGTGGATTAGCTAATAGCCTTTTTCCGAGAGGGGCACAGGGGGCCGGAGTTGAAGGGGTATAGCCCGGTTCTTTTGGGGTAGCAGCCTTGGCTAAGGTGCTGACCATCAGGGAGGGTTATGGTCCGCTCCGCTGCTGTAATCGTCGCGGGGCGTTGGTTTCTCTTCTTTCCTTTGTAAAGGCTTCGTAGTGGACCCCTAGCCACTCACCTCGGAAGTGTTTAAGGGCCTTGCAAACCCGGGCGACATGGGGAACACGAACCGTGGGTAAAGTGTACAACCTCTCGCGGAGTGAAAACCGATCGATCGGCCGTGCTCACCGTCAAGAGTGGCCTGGACCCTCACATGATAATCAAACTTAAAGATGGAATTAAATCGTGGTTTTCATATGGTTTTGAGATGAAATGCTTTCCTAAATGCTTAAGTGGGTTGGTATAAACTTACATCTAGTAAATAGGTGCTTGCTAATAAAAATTTGACCAACATTAAAATGCTAACCGCAACAAACCCTTAGCCTGTCCTTGATAGCTTTGCATCTTCCCCCACTTGCTGAGCTCCAACCATAAGTGTGCTCACCCTTGCTTACCCGCTGTTCAGAGGAGAACACTGGAGAAGAGTGCTTTAGTGACTACGAGGAGTTCTGAGGCTTGCGTGCCCCCGGTCAGATGCCTGTGGAAGATGAAGATGGAGTTGCATCTTCATAGTTATCGTTTGATCGTTGTAAAGACCTTCGAGTCTATCGTCTGAGTGTAATAAAAGATAATGTAATGGTTTAACTCTTGTACGTTTTTATTGCTGTTTATTGATATTTCACTCATGACGTCTATCATATGTGTGTAAACTTGATCCTGGCGCACATATGAGATGCATTTGGTTTTCTTCGGAAAATCTGGTGTGACAAGAGAATATCCCAGAGCCACCAAAAACCCACCACAAAAATGATTTCCCTCCCAAACCTAATCATCTTAGGGTCGACTAGACACAACCCTAGCTCCACCCGTGTTTCCTTCATCAACAAACAAATTCCAAAAACCTATCAAGTTTGTGAGCACTTCGGGGAAAGTGTTCTTTGGGAAAGAGAGTGAGAAAGCTAGTGAGGAGAAACCGGTGGAGAAGTCGAGTGGAGAGAAACCATGTGAGCAGCCCCAATCCAAGCCCAAACCTAAGCTTGTGAGGTTTCATTGTGGCTATTGTGGAAGAGATGGCCATAAAGATGAGTGTTGCTTCAAGAGGAAGCGAGAGGAGAGAATGGCAAAGGAGTGGGCTAACAAGGACAAGTCTCACCCCTCCAGTGGTGTACTTGAGCCTCGTGTGCAGATGCCCAGGGCCAAGGCAAGTGTAAGGACAGTTCCGACTTGGGGAGAGCGAAAGAGTGTAGGAAGAGTTGCTGGAGGAGTGAAACCGGCCAGACCGGTTTCGAAACCGGTCAGACCGGTTTGGGGTCTGCAGAGTGGCAAGTTTGGTTTTCGTGCCCGTGAGAAGTCTAGGTTTGTCTCAGGTGGTTGTGGTTCTGGTGGTTGGTCTGGAGAGTCAGCAGGTGGTCAGGTTGCTAGGAGTTCTCCCTCTCATGCTCAATACGGGGATGGGAGGAGCTTTGAGATGGAGAGGAGAGACGATCCACGGTTCTCCTTTCGTGGTTTTGGTCCTCCTCCAGGCAGAGATGGTTGGTTTCCTCGGAGTGGTTACCAAGGTGGTGTTCATGGTGGTAGTTTTGGAAGGAAAGATGGCTTGGTGTGTGCTAACCCCACTTTTGAGCAAATGGCTCGGCACTGGTTTTACTCTTTTGGTACTAACCCCAGTGCTGAGTCATTTGTTCGCTCATGTGCTCGTTTTTGAATTTCAGGTGGGAGACTTGAAGAACATTTGGTTGATTGACTCCGGTTGCTCGAGACATATGACCGGAGATAAGGGGTGGTTCTCAAGTCTCGTCCCGGTGGTGACAAAGAGGTACATCACTTTTGGGGACAATGGGCGTGGGCGTGTGCTTTCAGAAGGTGAGATTAAGGTGAGTGACAAGATCACTCTCAGGCGTGTTGCTCTTGTTCAATCGCTGGGGTACAATTTGCTTTCTGTGTCCCAACTGTTGGATGAGGGTTTTGAGGTGTTGTTTCGGCCAGGTGGTTCTCGACTTTTGGACTCTCGAGGGGACCTTGTCTGTATGGTCGTTCCCGAGGGTCAGGTGTTTCGTGCTGATTTTTCTCAGTCTTCGGGTGTGGAGCGTTGTTTCTTGGCTGGTTCTTCGAGTGAGTTGTGGAAGTGGCATAGGAAGTTGGGTCACTTAAGCTTTGACCTTTTGTCTCGCTTGAGTAAACTCAATTTGGTCCGAGGATTGCCACGGTTGAGGCTTGAGAAAGAGCTGGTTTGTGCGCCGTGTAGGAATGCCAAGATGGTAGCCTCTTCTCACCCGCCTCTCACCGATGTGATGACTGAGCGTCCATGTGAGCTGCTCCATATGGACCTTGTTGGCCCAGCTCGTGTGCGATCTGCGGGTGGGCAGTGGTATGTCCTTGTTGTGGTGGACGACTACTCTCGGTATGCGTGGGTGTTCTTTCTCGAGGATAAGGGGGAGACGTTTGGTTTTGTTCGAGATCTAGTCTTGAGGTTGAGGAACGAGAGGCACGGAGATGCCATACGAGCAATCCGCAGTGACAATGGCTCGGAATTCAAAAACTCCCGTTTTGAAACCTTTTGCCAAGACTTGGGTCTTGAACACTAGTTTTTGAGTCCGTATACGCCTCCCCAGAATGGTGTTGTGAAAAGGAAGAACATGACCTTGTGTGAGATGGCTCGGCCGATGCTTGATGAGCATAGGACTCCGAGAAGGTACTGGGCTGAGGCGGTGAATACCGCGTGCTATGTGTCAAACAGGATCTACCTCAGAGTGCATAAGAAGAAAACATGCTACGAGTTGATGCACGGTCGCACAACCAAGGTGAGTCACTTCCATGTCTTTGGCTGCAAGTGCTTTATTCTGAAGAAAGGGAAGAAGTTGGATAAGTTTGAGGCTAGGTCTGTCGATGGTATTTTCTTTGGTTATGCATCTCATTCTAGAGCATATCGTGTGCTCAATCTTGAAACTAACCAAATCGTGGAGACTTGCGAGGTAACCTTTGACGAGACACAGCCACGTAGTCAGCTGGTCTGAGTGTGCAGGTGATGATGAGCTTAGCGAGGAGATCTTTCAGGAGGAGGAGCATCAACATGGAGACGATGAAGATGGCGGTGTGGTGCCTCCGGCTAAACATGTACCCACTACTTCGACTACGGTGGTGGACGGACCCTCTCCTACACGTACGACGACAAATCAAGATCGAGGAGAAGCTGTTGTTGAGGGGGAGGTAGCATCGAGGCGAGACCCTCCCCGGCGAGTACAAGTGGATCACCCAGCTTCGAGGATCACCAGTGACTTGAATGAACGCACTACACGGTCGAGGGTTCGGAACAATTCCCATTTCGCTCATGCTGCGTTTGTTGCTACCTTTGAGCCCAAAGACATTGGACACACACTATCTGATCATAATTGGGTCAATTCGATGCATGAGGAGTTGGAGAACTTTGAGAGGAATCAAGTTTGGGAGTTGGTTGACCCTCCCCCAGGGTGTAAGCCTATTGGTACAAAGTGGGTGTGGAAGAACAAAGAGGGAGAGAAAGGTGAAGTTGTGAGAAACAAGTCGAGGCTTGTTGCTCAGGGGTTCAGTCAGAAGGAGGGGATCGACTACGAGGAGACTTTTGCTCCCGTAGCCCGTTTGGAGGCAATAAGGATCCTTCTAGCCTTTTCCATGGATAAAGGGTTCAAGTTGCACCAAATGGATGTGAAGAATGCTTTCCTGAATGGTGTGTTGGAGGAAGAAGTGTATGTGAGGCAACCACCGGGGTTTGAGAGTGAGAAGTACCCCCACCGGGTGTACAAGTTGAGGAAGGCGCTTTATGGGTTGAAGCAGGCGCCTAGAGCTTGGTATGGCAGGTTGAGGGGGTTCTTGTTTGAGAGAGGTTTTGAGATGGGGAAGGTCGATCAAACCTTGTTTTTACTGAGGCAGGGCAAAGATATCCTGATTGTGCAAGTGTACGTGGATGATATTGTCTTTGGTGGCTCGTCTAACTCTCTTGTTGCTAGGTTTGCAGAGGATATGAGTAGGGAATTTGAGATGAGCATGATGGGCGAGTTGCAGTTCTTCCTCGGGCTACAAATCAAGCAATCAAAGGAAGGAACATTTGTGCACCAAGCTAAGTACACCAAGGACATTGTGCGGAAGTTCAAGATGGAGGATTCCAAGGCTATGACGACGCCGATGAGTACGACTACAACTCTTGATGCGGATGAGGAAGGTTAACATGTGGACCAGAAGGAGTACCGAAGCATGATCGGGTCACTCCTCTACTTGACGGCGACGAGGCCGGACATCCAGTTCTTGGTATGTCTGTGCGCTCGTTTTCAAGCGTCTCCGAGGACTTCGCATCGGCAAGCGGTGAAGCGAATTTTCAGGTACTTGCATCACACTCCCGACTTCGGCCTTTGGTACTCCGCGTCCTCTTCTTTGGCGCTTCATGGTTTTTCAGACGCGGATTTTGCCGGGTGTCGGTTGGATAGGAAGTCCACTTCTGGGACTTGCTAGTTTTTGGGTTCTTGTTTGGTGTCTTGGTCTTCCCGCAAATAGTCGAGTGTTGCTCAATCCACTACCGAGGCCGAGTACGTTGCCGCTGCTAGCTGTGTCTCTCAGCTCCTTTGGATTTCATACACCATGAGTGACTTTGGTGAGGAGTATACCCATGTCCCACTTCAATGTGATAGCACCAGTGCCATAAGCGTTGCAAAGAACCCAGTGCTCCATTCCAAAACTAAGCACATAGAAGTGAGGTATCATTTTCTGAGAGACAATGTTGAGAAAGGAAAGATAGCTTTGATCCATTCACCCACACATGACCTACTAGCCGATATTTTCACCAAACCCCTAGATCAAGCAACTTTCACTCATTTGCGGGGGGAGCTTGGTGTGTGTTTGATTTCTTGAGTTGGGTGTGTGGGAGCCCCTTTGTAGCATATGTATAGTTTTTCCTTTGTGCATTTCTTGCATTTGACATGGCATATGTAACATGTTGTATAGGCATCCTTGTATCTTAGATTGCATGCATTTTGTAGGAAAAGCTTCTCTCATATACATTGTTCACCATGATGTGCTATATATGATCTTGTGAGCTAGTTTGGTATGCTATGGCTAGTTTGGCTTAGCTCTTGATGATCTTGATTTATATCCATGGTTGATGGCTATGTTTTTGAAAAATGTCACATATATGCTCTCTCATGTGTAAATGCCTCTATATGATCTTGACATGTTTTAGTGGCTTGGTTATGCTTAATTTGTGGTTGGATAGCTAGTTTATTGATCATATGGGGCCAAAGGCTCATTTGCCATCATGAATGTTTAGCCCTCTTGCTTTATCTTATGGAGGGGCATAAGTTCCTTTTTGTCGCAAAGACATTTCATGTACCAATTATGAATCTGAAAATGAAATGTAAAATGCTTGGAAAATGTGCTCCCATGTCATATGTGCTGAATTTAATTTGCTTTGGGTGCTAAACCGTTGCATGATGCCTACCAATGAGAAGTCTCATACATAGAAGTAGGCACATGGCTCGGTGGCTTTGACATGACATGAGGTACTTGTGGGTGTTTGTGATGGTCTTGTGATTAGAATGGTTGTCCTAGCATGAAGTTTGTGTGGCTTTGCCATTTTGACATGTTTTGCTCATGTTTAGGTTTTTGCTCATGGGAGGGTAACTTTTTGCAAAATTGCTCAATTCTATCTTAGCTTCGTCCGTTGGTTGTGAAACTTGGTAGTCATGAAGTTGATGTCATTACGAAGCTGTAGAGTATCTAACTTGCTCATTTGGACATGTGTAGCATCTCGTGATGAATTTTGTATACTTGAGAAGCTCTAGGTTGCATTTTTTCAAATTTGTGCCTTGGTTCATGCATTGTCAACAAGGGGGAGAAAAGAAGGTGGAGAAAAGTTGCATTGCATCCCTGGAACCTATCCCAAGAGTCAAGGGGGGAGCTTGTACATTTCTTTTGCATTTTTGGCTTTTGAGGGTGTGGTCTGTTGTGTGAAACCGGTCTGACCGGTTTTGGAAACCGGCCTGACCGGTTTGTGCCCAGGGTTGGCACTTGCTCAGGGGGAGTTTGCATATGTGCAGGGGGAGCTCTTGTGTGCTTTGGTGGTCTGTGCTCTTTGCTTGAGCATGGTTTTGTCTCGGATGTGTTGAGCCATTGCCCCTGCCTAAGGGGTCCGAGACTTGTCTTCTTCAAGTGATCTTGTTCTTTGCCTTTCTCGGCTTTCGATCGCTTGTTGAAGTTTCTTTTTATTTGTTTCTTGTTTGTTCCTTTTCTCTTTGTTTACCAAATGTGGGTGTTGTCAATGCACTCATCAAGGGGGAGATTGAGGACCATGTGTGGTTCGAGGACAGGTGGATGGTCGCTTCCTTGTGTGATGAGTGATTGACAACGTTGTGTGGACTGATTCTTGGCTAAGTATTGCAGGTGCACGTTGCGGCTTGACTCGTGTTGGTGCGGTGTGAAAGAACAAGCGCGAAAGGTCATTGCGGTGAGGCCTCCGGTGTGGAGGAGACAAGTAGGCTTCGTTCGAGAGACTCGGTGGCCGGCGGGGGTCAAGTGCGGGCCGCATGGTGGCAAGAACGAGCAGGATGAAGTCGGTGGACGGTTTCGGGTTGAGCCACAAAACCAAGGTCGAGCCGGGACTTCGTGGGAGCCAAGTCATGAGTGGTGATTGGCGCAGGCTACATCAAGTTCGCGGGGGTTTGCGGTGGTGCACCGTAAAATCACCGGGTTACTCGGCTGAGCCACAAAGCCGAGGCCGAAGACCGGCGTGGTCGTCGGCCAAAACCGGCCTGACCGGTTTGGAGAACCGGTCTGACCGGTTTGGGGTCGCAGGGCGCCGGAAGCTTCGAGGCAGAGGACACGCGTCGGGATCGCAAGGTTTGCGTCGAGGCTACGCGAAGTGCGGTCGCCGGGCATCCGTCCGATGGTGCTACAAAGACAAATTCCCAAAGTGCCCTTGGTGGGCGTGTATCTTAGTTCAGGCCTTAGGGGCATTTTGGACTTTCGGTTGCTTCCTATATAACCCAAGAGGTGAGAGGATGGCAGCCATCTCTTGGTACCCTAGTTCATTTGCTTTCCTATTTTCCCTTCCTATTTTCTAAGGATTTCCATAGGACTAGCTTGAGAGCTTCATGGTGAGATCTTGTTGAGAGGGTTGGATGATCGGGCGGCAAGCTAGACCTTGTATGAACCTTTGTGGCATGTATAGATGATTCAGCATGGTTCCTCAAGGTTTGGATGTGTTGTTCCCAGTTGTTCTTGGTGGTCATTTTCGGTGCCCTCTATTGGTGATTTTCTTGGGTTGTTTTCGGGACCTTGCTCTTGGGGATTTGATGGGGGAATTTGTGGGAACCCTTCGTGATTCCTTGGGCTGTGATTCCCCTCCCAAATCCGTGAGTTAAGGGGCTCGATTTTGGGTGTTTCGGAGTTCTAGGGTTAGAGGTGTTCCTGAGGGTTGACTTTCGATTCCTTTTGATTGAGTGGGTTTTGGGGACCGAGCTTTTAGCCAAGGGTAGCCTATGAGGTACCCCATCTATCCCCAAAGTCTCACTTTGATCCGTGGAACGGATAGGGAGATTGATTGGAGGATGTGTTGAGTTTTCTCCGCGGGCTGTGTTCTTCCCGACTGTCCAGGCAAAAACTGGCCTGACCGGTTTCCCAAACCGGTCTGACCGGTTTCGCCCTGTGGGCTGTTGAGAAGGGTTTTTGAGCAAGGAAGTCTCTGTTGCACCATGGCTTCATTTGTTCAGATGTGGAAAGGCTCTTGAGGTGGTTGGGTCTTTGGGGAGTTTCTGGAAAAATCGGTCTGACCGGTTTGCCAAACCGGTCTGACCGGTTTCCCCTTCCTGAGTGAGGTTAAGTCTAACAGAAGCAGTCTGACCGGTTTCAGAAACCGGCCTGACCGGTTTGGGCTGCCAGCAGCCGTGTCGTGTGTGTTTCCGCTCTGTGTGTGTTGTGGCTGTTGGTTGGGTCTTGCTCCTAAGTTCAGTAGCACTTCAGTGGCTACGTGAACTTGGCAAGAGAAGCTTGCGGAGGTGCACGAGTGAAATCGGGTTCATAGGCCGAATTCTTGAATAGAATTTTTATCGGCTCCCATTCACTCCCCCCTCTCTGGTTCGCCGTTTCGGTCCCTCACGTCTATCACCCATACCTCGCGATTTTCGGCAGAGGCTTCGTGAACAAATTCGACGCAGTCATAAGGCAGCAGTTCTTGTGTATGAAGATACCTACACCCAAGGGGGTTATCACAGTGTTCGGCAATCAACAAGAGGCCAGAAACATAGAAAAGGTCCATACCCCTGGCCAGGCAAATGTTTACCAGCTGAAAACAGCTAATGAAAGGAAGGAACCTTATGAAGAGGCCAAGCGTGACAAAGAAAAGATTGAGATAGTAGCTGATGGTGAAACCAAGAAAGTGTACCTGGATGACATGCCCGACAGAGCTGTCACAATTGGGGCTCACCCCAATCCCGAAGAGGAGAAAGAGCTTATACAATTCCTGAATAAAAACAAGGATGTTTTCGCATGGTCAGCCAAAGACCTGCAAGGTGTTGACAGGGACATCATTGAACATGCCCTGGAAATAGATGAAAGAATACCTCCCAAGAAACAGAAACTTCAGAAAATGTCCGAAGAAAAAGTGAAAGCAGTTGAAGCTGAAGTTCAAAGGCTGCAAGACGTGAAAGTGATCAGAGAAGTCAAGTATCCAGTCTAGTTAGCCAACACAGTACCAGTAATGAAGAAGAATGGAAAGTGGAGAATGTGTGTAGACTTCACGGATTTGAACAAGGCATGCAAGAAAGACGATTTTCCCTTGGACAGGGTAGACAAAATCGTAGATGATACAGCCAACAGTGAAATGCTCTCCCTCCTGGATATGTTCTTGGGATATCATCAAATTAGAGTTTGCAAAGAGGACGAAGAAAAAACAAGCTTCATCACTCCCTTCGAAACGTATTGTTTCATGAGAATGCCAGAGGGACTGAAAAACGCAGGGTGCACATTTTCAAGAATGATAGCAATAGTCCTCCATCCTCAAATCCGCAGAAACATCTTGGCATATGTGGACGATATAGTCGTCAAGAGTGTCCAGAGAAGAGATCACATCAGTGATCTGGCAGAAACATTCGCGAACTTGAGAGCAGCGAATCAGAAGCTCAATCCTGAGAAGTGTGTTTTCGTCATTCACAAAGGGAAGGTCCTCGGATGCCTAGTCTCAACAAAGGGCATAGAGGCGAATCCCGACAAAATCAAGGCATTAGTAGAAATGCAAGATCCAGTTTTAGTGAAAGATGTGCAGAAATTGACAGGGAGAGTGGCCGCGCTTAACAGATTCATTCCTAGAGCTGCAGAAAGAAGCTTACCATTCTTTCAAGTTCTCAGAAGTGCTATGAATTTCGAGTGGTCCGAAACCCAGAAGCAAGCTTTCCAAGAACTGAAAGATTACTTGTCCAACATTACCAAGTTGTGCCCTCTAGAACCAAGATCGCCACTTTTGCTATACGTGTCCGCATCAAATTCGGCAGTGAGCGCTGTACTGGTGCAAGAAAAGGAGAAAGAAGGAAAGCTCAAACAGATTCCATTATATTTCGCTTCCGAAGCCTTGTCTGGCTCGAAGATCTTCTATTCTGAGTTGGAAAAGATTGCATACGCAGTCATCATGGCCGCGAGGAAGCTAAGGCATTATTTCGAGGGTCACAGAATAAGGATCATCACCAATCATCCACTGAGTGATTTGTTCACGAATAGAGAGGCATCTACCCGAATAATCAAATGGGTCGTTGAACTCTCAGAATACATTGTGGACTTCGAGAGAAGAAGCGCAATAAAATCGCAAGTCTTGGCAGATTTTGTTGTGGATTGGACTTCACCAACTCAAAACCTCGATGAAAAAATACCTGAGCCTTAGATAGTCCAATGTGATGGGGCTTGGTGCTACAAGGGAGTTGGAATTTTGGCAGTGGTAACATCCCCGACGGGGGTAGTGATAAGATATGCAGCTCGGCTCATATTTGCGAACAATGAACATTCCACAAACAACACAACAGAGTACGAAGCTTTACTTCTGGCATTGAGAAAAATGAAAGCTTTGGGGCAAAAGACTTTCATAATCAGAACGGAGTCGAAAGTTATTCAAGAGCATGTTGAAAAAGAAAGTGAAGCAAGGAATCTCGTTCTGATGAAGTACCTGGAAAAGGTCAGAGAAATGGAAAGGCACTTCAAAGGTTACTCAGTGCAACATATCCCAAGAGATGACAACAATGAAGCAGACAAACTGGCGAAAGCAGCAGCCAAAAATCAAGAATTGCCCCCTGACGTGTTCTTCGAAATCATCAGAGAACCATCTATCAAGGAATCAAGGCCGAAAATCGTGAATGCAGTGGAAACTCCCGATTGGAGAACAGAAATCATGGCTTATCTAAGAGGCCATTATGAACCACAAGATGAGTTGGAAGAAAAAAGATTAAAACAAAGGGCATGGGGCTATACAGTGGTAAATGGAGAACTGTACAAATCGGGAGTTACTGAGTCTTGGCTAAGGTGCATCACCTCCGAAAAAGGCCTCAAACTTCTTAAAGAAATTCACAGTGGATTTTGTGGTGCACACATAGGCACCAGGGCTCTAGCAGGAAAAGCAATAAAGCAGGGATTCTATTGGCCCACCATAAACATAGATGCCAAGGCACTGGTTCGGCAATGTGAAGCATGCCAGAAAACGGCAAATCAACAAAATTTACCTTCCATGCCACTTCACTTGATCCCACCATCATGGCCACTGCAAAGGTGGGGAATGGATCTAGTAGGACCATTGCCAACGACTCAAGGGAATTGTCGATTCGCAGCTGTTGTTGTCGATTATTTCACGAAGTGGGTAGAAGCAAAACCACTCGCGAACATCAAAGCACCAACAATTCAGAAGTTCTTCTGGCAGAACATAATCTACAGATTTGGAGTTCCTAGAGAAATGACTGTTGACAATGGGAAACAGTTTGACTGTTACACTTTCAAAGAATATTGCAAGACCTTGGTACTCATGCGAAATTTTCGTCAGTGTATCATCCGCAGTCAAACGGAGCAGTTGAAAGGGCAAATGGCCTGATATTTTCAGGAATCAAGAAGTGCTTATTCGATCAGAAGAGGGGTAAATGGGTAGATGAATTACCGAAAGTGATCTGGTCCCACAACACTACTGTGTCAAGAGCAACAGGTTTCACGCCCTTTCGCCTACTTTTTGGCACTGAGGCAATGACACCAGAGGAAATCAAGAATGAAAGCATGAGAGTCTTGAAAGGAAAAGAAATTGAAGAAGTTGATAAGAAAGTGGAAAAAGATATGATTGAGCTGACAATCCTTGAAGCTGCTGAGAACATTGAGAAGTACCAAAAAGAGACCAAAGCATGGAGAGACAAGAAAGTGGTTCGAAAGGACATCAAAACTGGTGATCTGGTGTTGAAAAGTAAGAAGAACTGGGAAAACCCGAGAAAACTTCATGAATCTTGGGAAGGGCCATTCATAGCAAGAGAAACAGACATGCCAGGGGCTTTTCGTTTGCTAGAGCAGACTGGCGAAGAGTTGCCATATTCATGGAATGCCGACAGCCTGAAAAGGTATTACCCTTGAAAGTTCCAGTTGTAACTTGACGTAATTTAGAGTACTTTTCCTTTTTCGCAAGTTTAGATTCTAAAAAAAAATAAAAAAGCCGAATCACGTGTCTATAAGTGATTTGGGAAAAAACAATAGCTTTCCTTCTCTTAGTTGCATTAGAATAAGGAGGATCGTACTCTTTTCCTTGCAAAGGGGGCTCTAAATCAAGAGGCAAGGTTTTTAACGAGGCGGATCCTATGTAAATACTCTTCGTGATATATATATATATATATATATATATATATATATATATATATATATATATATATATATATATATATATATATATATATATATATATATATATATATATATATATATATATATATATATATATATATATATATATATATATATATATATATATGAAAAGAGTCTTCCCCCAAATCGTGCATTTTGTGAATTCCATCGTGAAAAAAGAAAAGTTCGTGTGAAAGGCTCCTTGATAGCCAGGATTCCATCATGAAAAAATAAAAAATTCGTGTGAAAGGCTCCTTGATAGCCAGAATTCCATCGTGAAAAAGAAAAGTTTGTGTGAAAGGCTCCTTGATAGCCAGAATTCCATCGTGAAAAAAGAAAAGTTCGTATGAAAGGCTCCTTGATAGCCAGAATTCCACCATGAAAAAAGAAAAGGTTCGTGTGAAAGGCTCCTTGATAGCCAGAATTCCATCGTGAAAAAGAAAAGTTCGTGTGAAAGGCTCCTTGATAGCTAGAATTCAATCGTGAAAAAGAAAAGTTCGTATGAAAGGCTCCTTGATAGTTCGTATGAAAGGCTCCTTGATAGCCAGAATTCCACCATGAAAAAAGAAAAGGTTCGTGTCAAAGGCTCCTTGATAGCCAGAATTCCATCGTGAAAAAAGAAAAGTTCGTGTGAAAGGCTCCTTGATAGCCAGAATTCAATCGTGAAAAAAGAAAAGTTCGTATGAAAGGCTCCTTGATAGTTAGAATTCCATCATGAAAAAAGAAAAGGTTCGTGTGAAAGGCTTCTTGATAGCCAGAATTCCATCGTGAAAAAAGAAAAGTTCGTGTGAAAGGCTTCTTGATAGCCAGAATTCCATCGTAAAAAAAGAAGATCCATGAAAAGGGCTTCATGATAGCCGAGATTCCATTGAAAAAGAAAAAATCTTCATGTGAAAGGCTCCTTGATAGCCAGAATTCCATCATAAAAAAAGAAGATCCGTGAAAAGGGCTTCGTGATAGCCGCCACTGAAAAAAAATCTTCGTGTGAAGGGCTTCCTGATAGCTAGAATTCTATTATGAAAAAAAGAAGAGTTTGTGAAAAAAGGCTTCGTGAAAGCCTAAATCCCATCGTTAAGGGGATTCCCACCGAAAAAGCCTGAGACAACAACAAGTTGTGCCCTAAAATCCCATCCACAAAGGGATTCCCACCGAAAAGGCATGAGACAACAACAAGTTGTGGCCTAAAATCCCATCCTCAAAGGGATTCCCACCGAAAAGGCTCGAGACAACATTGAGTTGTAGCCTAAGTTTCCATCATGATAACTAATGGCGATGGCAGTCAAGTGAATGTATGTGGCAGTTGTTTAAAAATTTCTTGACACGAATTGATGAAAATGTTTCACGACAAATATGTTCTGATAAAAGGGCAAGGGGCTCGTGTGAAAATTTGCATAAAATTGTGGTTGAAGCAACAGAGGGTTGCAGTATCAACCATGGCAAGTATGCCAAGCGGGTCAAGTCCACAAAATTTGAGAACAAATTTTGTCGACTTGCGTCACAACATTTGAAGTTTTCAAAAACTTGCGAAAATTTCTCGAAAGCGTGTATAGGCAAAATAACCAAATGATAGTAAAAACTTCGTTAACTTGCCTTGAAATTTTCATGCAAAACGGCAAGGTGGGAGAGGGTGACGTTTTTCAAAGAAAACGTCTTTATTGCCTTAGTTGCATAAAAATTTCGAAATAGTTTAGTAACAATTACATTGAGAAGTACAATTCCTAGAACGAAAGTTCAACAACATGTCCTGGTTCGCGACTATTATCTTCTGCAATGTCGCTAGCATAAGCAAAGTCGAGCTCATCGGTGATCGGGCTAAGGGGCTCCGTCTTTGGGATCCTCGAGGAACTTGAATTCGCAGCACTGGAACTCTCCCTCTTATGAAGAAGGAAGAAAGAAGAAAGATCGAAACATCCCATAGAAAACCTAAGCGAAACCTCAAGCCAAAAATCGGAAAAATATTGTTCAGGATGAGCCTCTTGGAACAAACGCCATGCTTCACCACTGACAAACATTTTGTCACGATGAATTCGTAGTGGCGTCACGTCCTGCGCAGGCCCAACTGCAGGACCTGCGCAGGTTAAAGTTTACAAAACAGCTTGTTCAGGCAAAACATTACAACTAAATGAATGTACAAATATACACGAACAGCCACAAAGGGAAAGTGTTTAGACGATTTTTAGCCCGTAATGTCAACCTTCAGAGAGTCTTCCTCTAGCTCGGGGACTTGATCGCCGTCGCTGCCATCATCGCTGCTGTCACCAGAGTTTTCTTCATCTGAGTTGCTTGATTCTTCATCGTCAGTAGAGGACTCAGGAGACGCGGCGTTTTTTCCTCGTTTCTCTTCTTCGATTAGCTAAGAGGGGCAGAGAGAAAGGTGTAAGAAAAACCAAAAGACAAAACTTTGCAAATTAGCAAAAACGAATAGAACTGTTCGCAAGTTAACCTGGGCAAGCTTAGCGCGCGCGATGCTCTTGACAGCTTCCTTCCCACTAGCAAGCCAGAATTCCCTCACGAATTTGGACCTGATAACTTGAACATCCTCATTCGGCCGAAGTCTTGAGGTGCTCAGGGCGTCGGGAAATTGCGGGAGTTTTTCACAAAACTTCGCGAGGTCTGCGCAGTCGAAGTCGTGAAGAAGTTTCAGGATGCTCTCCACAGAAAAGGCCGCCGCAAAGTCATTAGCACCAGAGATAACTTCGGGAAGCGCCTTGAATTCAGCGTCGATCCACTCCATGAACTCAGGGAGTCCTAAGTCGGCAGGGAGTGGCGCAGGGCGAACGCCAAATTCGTTCAAAGATCTCTCGTACTCTTCAAATAAAAGCTTCAACTTCTCGATAATGTCAGAAACCTTCTTCCCTGAAGCCTCCCTCTTCTCAGTCAATGCCCTTTCAAGATCTTGAATTTTTCGATCCTTGCTGCTCAAAGACTTGGCCAAATCAGCATTGTTGGTGCGAAGATCTTCGACAGTCTTCAAGGATTTGTCATGATCTTTGCGAAGATTCTCGATCAGTCGCAAATCATCGTCATGTGTCTTCCGAAGTTTTCAAGATCTTTTTGGGAATTCTCAGCAGCCTCTTCAGCGATCTTCTTTTCGTCCTGGCACCTTTTTAGGGTCTCAGCCAGCTCAGACACCTTTTTCTCTAAGTCTAAGTTCGCCGCTCGAGACAACTTGAAGTTACGACTCAGTTTCTGATGATCTTCTATCAACTTCTTGTTTGCTTTCTCTTGTTCAATCAAACGTTCGCAGGTGATTCTTGCAGATATAGAGGCCTTCGCCGCCAAATCTCTGTGTTGTACGGCAAGCTTGGATGCAGGAAGCGATCAAAGAAGATCTTTAAACTCTAGAAAATCGCAAAGTAAAGTCTTAAAAAGAAGTTCGATAAATGTAAGTGAAAAGAGTTGTAAAGAGTAGCAAACCTTTTTTGTCCTTCGCAAAGAGCATCTGTCCAGAACTTGTAGAAATTCGCTTCGAGGACCTGCAAGGCTTCTTCCCAGAATCCCGAACGGCATCTCTAGGCAAGCGAGACGTTTGTTCTGAGACTCCTTCTCCTGTTTCATCAACAAGCGTAGGCGATTTTCAGAGTGTTAACATCTTGGATACGCCATCCCTGATACTAGCCGCCTCGAAACCAACACTTAGTAGTTCACCACGGTGAGACGTACCAAAGCTCTTGTTAAATGCAGCCAGGGAAGGAGAGGGAGCTTGACCTTCAGGTACTTTCTCGCGAATTTCGAGCAAGGGAGCATCCTGGACGGGATCTTCACCCTTGTGAATGGTGAGTTCAAGCTCCTTGGTAAATTCGGGAGATGCTTCATCATGAGGACGGACAGACTGAGGAACAGTAGTATCAGTAGCAGTAACAGGGGGCTCAGCAGTGTCGGGAATCACTTCCTTCTGAACTTCGGGGGAAGCATCTGAAAAAGAGTCAATATCCACGAACTCATTCTCAGAACCCGATGGGAAATGTTCTCGAAAATTAAATCTCAACAAGGGCCAGAAGAAAGAACCTTTCTGGCTGGCTGGCTCCATGAAGAGGTTGTCGTCGAAAATAGAGGGAACCCGCCGAACTTCAGCAGAGACAACCTTTTTGACAGCCTTCTTAGATTTCTTGTGGCTCATCTGAGCAAGGCTGGAGGCCGCCTGGAGTTCGGCGTCCGAAACTTGTTCGGAAGACTTGCGCTTGCGCTTCGACAACTCGAGAGACTTTGTTTTCGAGGGCTAAACACCAGAGGACGTAGTCTCGTCGACAATCGAAGGACCGCTTTTCGAAGATCTTCTCCTCGGAGCATTTGGGGGAGCAGCCGAATAGCTGGCAACAACAACCGCGAGTATCTTCAGTTTACGACTCGAGCGTCGAGAGTGAAAAGATTTGTCCCCGCAAACTTCAGAGAACACACGATTTATCCTCCTCTTATGCTTCACCAAAGCTTTATATGTTTTGTACTCATTCATGGTATATTCGCCAACCATGAGGTTCACTCTCCTTTCGATTTCAAGCATGAAATCGTCGGCACTTTGGCCGTCCCTCAGTTGAATGCCGAACTTCGGGAAAGGAACCTCTTGTGCTGCCCAGTTAACATTGAAGTTCGCGATTTGAGTCGAGGCCCAACCATAAGAAATCGGCCAGATTCGAGCAGCAACGAATTCTTCGATGATGTCGCGGCCTCCAAGGATAGTGCTGGCAAGGTGAAATGCATTTTCGCAACTCCTGATTCCAACTGCCCGATGATTATAGTCTGCAGTGTTTACAGCAGTTAAGGCTTCGATAGGTGAGGATAGAGGATGGGCCGGTCCTTCGTACCCAGAAATTGTAGACATGTCAACCTTGACATAGAACCAGTGTGAGCTCCAGTCTGCGGTGAAATTGGTTTTGCAACAGGGCGCGACCTGAATTTGCGTGATCCCTCTTCGGGTGTTCTGTCGTCGGGTGTTGAAAGTACAACACGCATAGTGAGCTTCGTAGAATTGCCCGTCGTGGACTTTGATAACATCTGGCACATGACCAACTCAAAAAATCTCGCGAAAGCATCCACACTAAGGTTACACCCGAAGGTCTTCATGATCCAAATAAACTTTGATACTTCTAGGAAAGATGTCGGTGAAAGCTGCTGGATCTTCACCGAAAAAGCATCCAAAATCGCGGGGAGAACTGGATCACAGGGGAATCTCAGCCCGCAGGTGAAGAAGTCGCGAAACACAACTACTTCTCCATCTTCGGGAGTAGGAGTTTGCTCATCCAGTGGAGCACGCCCGGTGCCTGAAGGGAAGAATCCAGCTGCTTCATAATCTCTGATCATGTTCGTGGTGACCTTGGATTCCCCGAAGACGAGAGACGGAGGAAGAGGTCTCGTTGGCCTTGTTCTGATCATATCTTTGACGTCGGCATCTACATTCCCGACGTCTTCATCGTCCGTTCTGACCTCCCCATCTTCGTGACTCCTGGACTCGCTAGCAGCAGGCGATGGGTGTTCTTCGGGAGGTTGGGCAATCTCAGGATTCTGAATGGCAGGTTCGGCCGGAAGGCTAGCTGCAGCCAATTCTTCGTTCGTCATGGGTCTCACGGTACTTTTAACTCTAGCCACCTGTTCGGCAGTAATACAAGTAAGAAACATTCGTAAGAAATAGCAAGGCGACATTTGTAAATAAAAATCGCAAAACAAATAATACAAGTATGATAAGAAGCAGAAACATTAACCAAGTAACAAAGAAAGCAATACCTTAAAAAAGTTCGAGGAAAATTTGAAGCCGCGAACGCTCAATAGCGAAGCACTTTTGTGTGAAAGTGAAAGCTAAAGTTCGGAACAAAATGAGAGAGTGGTGAAAAATTTTTAACAGCGACAGCCATCTATTTATAGGGGCGAGGGGGGTAGTTCTGCGAATTGAGGACCATGTGTGGTTCGAGGACCGGTGGATGGTCGCTTCCTTGTGTGATGAGTGATTGACAACGTTGTGTGGACTGATTCTTGGCTAAGTATTGCAGGTGCAGGTTGCGGCTTGACTGGTGTTGGTGCAGGTGAAGAACAAGCGCGAAAGGTCGTCGCCGGTGAGGCCTCCGGGTGTGGAGAAGACAAGTAGGCTTCGTTCGAGGGACCCGGTGGCCGGCGGGGTCATGTGCGGGCCGCATGGTGGCATGAACGAGAAGATGGAGTCATGGACGGTTTCTTGGTTGAGCCTCAAAACCAAGGTCGAGCCGGGACTACGTGGGAGCCAAGTCATGAGTAGAGATTGGCGGAGGCTACACCGAGTTCGCGGGGGTTTCCGGTGGTTCACCGAGAAAACCACCGGGTTCCTTGGTTGATCCATAAAGCCAAGACCGAAGAATCGAAGACGGTCTTTGCAACGAAGTGCCGACCGGTCCGACCGGTGGGGGTCCGACCGGTGGGTCCGACCGGTGGGTACCCGGTCGGGTGAGGAGCACCGGTCTGACCGGTGTGTGACGACGCAGTCCGGAGACTTCGAAGCGGAGGACACGCGTCGGGATCGCATGGCTTGCGTCGAGGCTATGCAGGGTGCGGTCGCCGGGCATCCGTCCGATGATGAAGACATGAAGACTTCCAAATCCTCCCTTGAGGGGCTTGTATCCCTAGTTATTAGGAAAGGGCATTTTAGACTTTCGGTTGCCTCCATATAACCCAAGAGGTGAGAGGATGGCAGCCAAGCCTTGGAGCCCTAATTCATTTGCTTTCCTATTTTCCCTTCCTATTTTCCTTAGGATTTTTATAGGACTAGCTTGAGAGCTTCATGGTGAGATCTTGTGAGAGGGTTGGATGATTGGGTGGCAAGCTAGACCTTGTATGAACCTTTGTTGCATGTACAGATGATTCGGCGTGGTTCCTCAAGGTTTGGATGTGTTGTTCCCGGTTGTTCTTGGTGGTGATTTTCGGAGCCCTCTCTTGGTGATTTCTTTGGGTTGTTTTCGGGACCTTTCTCTTGGGGATTTGATGGGGGAAATTTGTGGGAATCCTTCGTGGTTCTTTGGGCTGTGATTCCCCTCCCAAATCTGTGAGTAAAGGGGCTCGATTTCATGGTTTTCCGAGTTCTAGGGTTTGTGGTGTTCTTGGCGGGATTTCTTCAATTCCTCCTTTTTGGACAAGTTTTAGTGGGATTAAACTTGGCTATGGACTCCTCATGAGGTGTTCCTAATATCCCCAAAGTGTTGTTCAAGTCCGTGGAGCGATTCGGGAGATCGAGGTTTGGATTTGGGGGAGTTGACCCGCGGGTGCTGTTCATCCCGAGTCGCCCAGATACACCGGTCCGACCGGTGCTCTTGACCGGTCTCGACCGGTGCAACCCTCGATGGGTTTTTGCTTGGGTGAACGTCCGGGTGTGTTCACTATTGTTCCGTGTTGCTACTTGTTTCGAGTTTGGGTCGGCTTGGTGGTCGGTTGGCTCGTTTGGTGTTTTGGGGGCTTTCGGGTGTGACCGGTCCGACCGGTGTGGAGCCACTTAGTGAAAGTTGCTCAGTTTCACCGAGCGGGGACCGGTCGGCCGGTGGTGCTCACCGGTCTGACCGGTGTTAGTCTGTAGACTCGAGGTTTGGTGTTCCGCTGCGTTCTCGGGTCGGAAGGTTGTGTGTTGGTTCCTAGGTCCAGTGGCACTCTAGTGGCTACGTGGGCTTGGCCAACGTGGGTAGTGAGTCGAAGACGTGTGTTGGAAGCCGTGTTCATCTTGTTGGAGTTTCCATCTCCTACGAGAAGAATTTTTATCGGCTCCCATTCACTCCCCCCTCTCTGATTCGCCGTATCGGTCCTTCAACGGTATCGGAGCCGGTTCGGGTCTTTGTTGACTCTAACCGGTCCCAAGATCCAAGGATGGCGTACCGGAACGGGGTTCGGGTCCTCCACACTTCGATGGCAAGAACTACCGGATGTGGAGCAAGCGGATGGGTGCGTTCCTCCGCCGGAAAGGGTCGGATCCTTTGGGATGTCACGGTGGACACGAGGCTATGTCCAGCCGATGGACTTCCTCGCTCCGGATCGAGGGACAGATTCGACGCCAACAACAAGGCGGTCGACTACTTGTTTCGTGCTTTGTGTTAGCCTGAGTTCGATCGGGTGCGCACCGAGCACTTGGCATGTAGGATTTGGACGGTCTTCGAAGGAGGCTCATGTTGGGAATGCCCGTGTTCAAGCACGGATGTATGCGACCTACCAGAGAGAGTATGAGAACTTCACTCATCTCCCCGGTGAGTCCATCGATGCCTTGTTTCAGAGGTTCACGGTGGTTGTGAACAACATGAGGGCCAATGTGGACGTGCTCCCGTACGATGATCATGATAGATCAGTCAAGCTCTTACACTCTTTGGATCGTACGATTTGGGGTGGAAAGTTCGAGGCCATTGTGGAGTTAGAGAAGTATGATACTCTGATGGTGAATGAGCTGTTCTCGAAGCTCAAGTCGGCTGAGGTGGATAGGGGCATGCCCGCCAAGCTCGAGGGACTGACTGATTCCCATAGTCTTGCCCTCATTGGTGGTTCGAAAGGAAAGGCTAACTCTAACCCATCCACCAGGATGTTCTCTTTTTCCTCTTTGATGTCTATGCCAGATGAGGAGTTCGACGTGCTTGGAGAGGACGAGCTGGCGCTCCTGACGAGGCGGTTCGAGAGGTTGCACGAGAACCGAGTGAACATGAGGAGGAACACGAGGACATGCTTCCAGTGCGGCAAGCCGGGACACTTCATCGCCGACTGCCCGGAGAAGGTCGAGAACAAGGATGACTACAAGCACAAGACGAGGAACGATGGCAAGTACCGGTCGAGGGCGCGACCACAAGAGCAAGCACAAGAACAAGTACAAGGACGAGCGACGATCGAGGAAGAAGGAGAGCCGAGGCAAGGCCCGAGCGATGGTTGGAGCGAGCGACGTCGACTCCAGTTCCGCGTACTCCACCTCGAGCTCGAGCAGCAGTGAAGATGAGGGTGATCATCGCAAGAACAAGAAGTCATCCAAGAACCTGAGCGGGCTGAGCTGCTTCGCGAGATACGGCTTCGCACCATGGCGCCGAGCTCCGGCAGCAAGAAGAGCACACAGAGCGACTCAGACTCTGATTCCGACGATGAGGTGCGTGATGAACTTCCCTTCTTGCACCAGGAGAATGAGAGGCTTGGCACTTTGCTTGATAACCGTGATGACATGCTTAGAGAGGCCAAGAAAATGAGAAAAGAGCTTAGGGCTTCACTCGAGGATGCTAGGACTAGAGTGGCTGAGCTAGAGACACAGGTGCTTAATTGCAAGATTGAGATTGATTCCCTTAAGGCTAGCCCTGTTGTTTCAGATGAGGTAGATTGTGCTGATTGCTCCATCTTTCTTGCTGATCTTGCTTTGTTTAAGGAGAAGCATGCCTCCAAGTGTGAGGAACTAGATGTGCTTAGGGTTGAAGTGGCTAAGCTTAAGTCTAGACCTGCTTTGCTAGGTGCTTGCACTTCTTGCCCTGTTTTGCATGCTAAGATTGATGAGATGCACGCTTACACTAGTTGTCTTGAGCCTAAGCTGAAAGAACCCATGCCTACCGAGGACCATGTGTGGTTCGAGGACCGGTGGATGGTCGCTTCCTTGTGTGATGAGTGATTGACAACGTTGTGTGGACCGATTCTTGGCTAAGTATTGCGGGTGCGGGTTGCGGCTTGACTCGTGTTGGTGCGGGTGAAGAACAAGCGCGAAAGGTCGTTGCGGTGAGGCCTCCGGGTGTGGAGAAGACAAGTAGGCTTCGTTCGAGGGACTGGTGGCCAGCGGGGTCAAGTGCGGGCCGCATGGTGGCATGAACAGCAAGATGAAGTCGTGGACGGTTTCTTGGTAGAGCCTCAAAACCAAGGTCGAGCCGGGACTACGTGGGAGCCGAGTCATGAGTGGAGATTGGCGGAGGCTACACCGAGTTCGCGGGGTTTGCGGTGGTTCACCGGGAAAACCACCGGGTTACTCGGTTGAGCCACAAAACCGAGGCCGAAGACTCGACGAGGAGGTGCGGCCACCGGGCGGTTCAACCGCCCGGAGGGGCGGTCGGACCGCCCGGGGTCGGTCGGCTTCCCGGGGGCCGGTCTAACCGCCCAGGGGGGGCGGTCTGACCGCCCTGGCCGCCGGCGCCGAGAAGCTTCGAAGCGGAGGACACGCGTCGGGATCGCAAGGCTTGCGTCGAGGCTACGCAGGGAGCGGTCGCCGGGCATCCGTCCGATGGTGAAGACATCAAGAATTCCAAATTCGCCCTTGAGGGGCATGTATCCCTAGTTATTAGTGAAGGGTAGTTTAGTCTTTTGGGTGCCTCCATATATACTCATTAGAGGGGTGGATGGCAGCCAACTCTTGGAACCCTAGCTCATTTGGTTTTTCCATTTTCGTTCTCTATTTTTCCCTAGGTTTTTAGAAGGCTAGTTTGAGAGCTTCATGTGAGATCTAGAGAGAGGGATGGATGTTTGGGTGGCAAACTAGACCTTGTACGAACCATTCTTGGCATGTATAGAAGGTTCGGCGTGGTTCTTCATGGTGGTTTTCCCGTCTCTTTTGTGTTGATTTTCGGAGCTCTTTTTGGCGGTGTTTTGAGGACGATTTCTTGGGGTTTTTGGTGGGTGTCACGTATGAGGTTTTTGTGCCTCTTTGGCTGGTGACTTTGCCCCCAAATCTCCTTTGAATCGGACTCGATTTGGTGGTTTTCGTTGGAACTCGAGTTCTTGACCTAGAGAAGCGATTTCTTCGATTTCTCTTGATTGTGAGCGTTTCGGGTCGATTCCTTTGAGGAAGAGGTTGCCCAGGAGGTAACCCAGCTATCCCCGAAGTTTGGCTGCAATCCGTGGAGTGATTCGGGAGATCGGGCGTGAGGAAGTTGAGGTTTGACCCGCGGGTTCGTTTTTACGGAAGGGGCCGTCTAACCGCCTACGAGGGGGCGGTCTAACCGCCGGGGTATTTCCGGGTCAAAGTTCGTTTCGCCGGATTTTTCTCTCGTGAGTTTGTTCGTCTTGATCGGAGGAGTGTCCGGGTGAAATTTGGGGTCGTTCTCGTGCGGTTTGCTAGGTGTTCTTGTTTGGAGTTCGTTCTTTGGGTACGGGAGGTTAGACCGCCCCCGGTAGCCGGTCTAACCGCCCCTAGGCCCTTGGGTGAAGTTTTGGTTTTCGCCAAGATTTTCCGGTAGCTAGCATGGCCTTGACCGAGAGATCTCTCGTTGGTGAAACCGTGGTGTGTTTTGGTGCTCGGAAGAGGCGTTTCGGAGGATTTCTTGGTTGCCGGGTGGAGGCGGTCTAACCGCCCCCTATACCGGTCTAATCGCCCCCTCCGGTTAGCCGGCTTTCGAGTTGTTTCGCTTGTCGGTCTTGCGTGTGTGTTATGGTTGCCGGTAGAGTTTGTTCCTAGGACCGGTAGCACTCCGGTGGCTACGTGGTTTTGGCAAACGGGAGGTAGAAGTGCGGAGCGTGTGATTTCGGGGGGTTCGACCGAGCTAGTTCGTCTTGTCGGAGTTTCAATCTCCCTCGAGAAGAATTTTTATCGGCTCCCATTCACTCCCCCCTCTCGGTCGCCTTATCGGTCCTTCAAGTGGTATCGAGCCGGTTCGGGTCTTTGTTGACTCTAACCGCCTAAGATCCAAGGATGGCGTACCGGGAACGAGGTTCGGGTCCTCCACACTTCGATGGAAAGAACTACCGGATGTGGAGCAAGCGGATGGGTGCGTTCCTCCGCGGAAAGGGTCGGACCGCTTTGGGATGTCACGGTGGACACAGGCTATGTCCGGCCGATGGATTTCCTTACTCCGGGGTGGAGGGACGGATTCGACGCCAACAATAAGGCGGTCGACTACTTGTTTCGTGCTTTGTGTCGGCCGAGTTCGATCGGGTGCACACCGAGCACTTGGCTTGTAGGATTTGGGCGGTGTTGAAGGAGGCTCATGTTGGGAACGCCCGAGTTCGAGCACGGTTGTATGCGACCTACGGAGAGAGTACGAGAACTTCACTCATCTCCCCGGTGAGTCCATCGATGCCTTGTTTCGAGAGGTTCACGGTGGTGGTGAACAACATGAGGGCCAATGTGGACGTGCTCCCGTACGATGATCATGATAGAGCGGTCAAGCTCTTACACTCTTTGGATCGTACGATATGGGGCGGAAAGTTCGAGGCCATAGTCGAGTCGGAGCGGTATGATACTCGACGGTGAACGAGCCGTTCTCGAAGCTCAAGTCGGGCGAGGTGGATAGGGGCATGACCACCAAGATCGAGGGCCCGACTAACTCTCATAGTCTCGCCCTCGTCGGTGGTTTGAAAGGAAAGGCTAATACTAACCCATCCACCGGGATGTTTTCTTTGTCCTCTTTGATGTCTATGCCAGATGAGGAGTTCGACGTGCTTGGAGAGGACGGGCCGGCTCTCCCGACGAGGCGGTTCGAGAGGCCGCACGAGAACCGCGTGAACATGAGGAGGAACACGAGGACATGCTTCAAGTGCGGCAAGACCGGACACTATTTCGCCGAGTGTCCGAAGGTGAAGGACAAGAGGAAGAAGTCCAAGAAGAAGGATCATGGACATGGGAAGAAGGCACGGTCTCGAGAGAAGATGAAGAGATCAAGCGACATCGAGTCGATTCGAGGAAACGTCTTCAAGCTCGAGTGATGAAGACGAAGAGGATGAGAAGAAGAGGAAGAAGAAGAAGAACCTTGGCAAGTATCTCAACGGCCTTTGTGTGACGGGCCTAAGCCTCAAGGACGACTTCGCGGCATGGCTCGCGGTTCGAGCGACAAGAGAGAGCCGAGAAGGACGCCTCGGACTTGGATTCCGAGGATGAGGTATGTGATGAGCTCTCTTCTTTGCGCAAGGAGAATGAGGAGTTGGTTGACTTGCTTGATAATCGCGATCACATGCTTAGAGAGGCTAAGAGGCTTAGGAAGGAGCTTAGATCTTTGCTCGAGGATGCTAGGACTAGAGTGGGTGAGCTAGAAACACGGGTTCTTGATAGCAAGCTTGAAATTGATTCGCTTAAGGCTAGCCTGTTGTTTCGATGAAAATGATTGTCTTGATTGCTCTGCTTTCCTAGCCGACTTGACGATCTTAGGGAGAAGTATGCCTCCAAGTGTGAGGAACTAGATGTGCTTAGGGTTGAATTGGGTGAGCTACAATCTAGACCCACTTTGCTTGGTGCTTGCACTTCTTGCCCTGGTTTGCATGAGAAAATTGTTGAGCTTCGTTCTCGCATTGGTTCGCTAGAGGCTGATTTGAAAGTGCCTATTCCTACTTCTTGTTCTACATGTGAGTTGCATGCTATGAAGAATTTGGATCTTGCAAAATGTGTTGGTCGCTTGCAAGATGAGAATGATAAGTTGCATGAAGCGGCGAGTTGGTTGTCGAGTCAAGAACCTCAGCTTGGTATGATGATTGCTAGTTGTAAGCGCTTTGATGGTTGGGCTTTGGGATTGGATGAGGTTGGTGAGGGCGGTGGTGAGAGAGAAAGGAAATTTGGGAATGTTTCGGTTCCACCAAAACCCACACCCAAAGACAATTTTGCATCCAAGCCAAACCAACCGAGAGAAAAACCGAGTGAGAAGGCAAGTGAAAAGCCTAGTGAGAAACCAAGTGGAGAGCCTCTCCCCAAGCCTAAGCCCAAACCAATCCTTTTCCATTGTGAGTTTTGTGGGAAGGATGGTCACAAGAGAGAGTTTTGCTATAAGAGGAAGAGAGAGGCGAGAATGGCTAAGGAGTGGGCGAACAAGGACGGTACCACCCTTCTCATGGTGTGCACGAGCCTCGTATGCCACTACCTAAGGGAAAGGGCTTTGTGCGTAAGGATCCGGCATGGGGATATGAGAAATCCCGTAGCCGCGGTGGTGGTCGGGAGAGGGCGGTCGGACCGGGCACGGCTAGGCGGTCGGGCCGGCCCGCCCGAGGAAGGGCGGTCGGGCCCGGCCGGCTAGGCGGTCGAGGCCGCCCTCCCCGGTTTCGGGCGCTTCGTTTCCGAGGTCGTGATGTTGGTGGTTTCGGTTCCCTTGGTTATGGTCCGGATGGTAGACACTTTGAGTCCGGTGGTGTTGAGTTTGCTTTGGACGTTCTCTACCTCGTGATCAATACGAGTTTGGGAGACGTCGCGACTTTGAGTCTCGAGAGGGGCTACGGACCATGCCTTCCTTTTCGTGGTACTCGTACTCCTCCGGTGAGACGGGAGTGGTGTTCCCATGGTGGTTCCGGGTTTGATAGGTTTGACGGGATGGATCGGCGTATTGATAGGCGAGTAGGATGAATGTTGCTAACCCTACTTTTGAGGAAATGGCCGACACCTGGTTTCACACTTTTGGGACTAACCCCAGTGTTGAGTCATTTGCTCGTTCTCGCTCTTGGTTTTGAGTTGCAGGTGGGAGGCCCGAGAGAACATTTGGTTGATATCGGGGGTGGTTCTTCGGCCTCATACCCTGGTGGTGACATGTAGGTGCATCACTTTCGGGGATGGTGGACAAGGATGAGTGAATTGTGAAGAAATGATAAAGGTAAGTGCTTTGTGACCTTCGAGTGTGTGGCCTTGGTCAAGCCACTTGGTTTGTTTTGCTCCTTCTCTGTATCATGTGTGTAGGGTGAGCTTTGTATGCTCTTTGGCCCTAGTGCATGTGTTTAGGGGGAGCTTGTGAGTTTTGTGCTCCTTTGCTCTTTTGCCGATGGTGTCGAGCCCTTTTTGCCTCCCCTCGAGGAGCCGGTCTTTTGTGAGCTTTGTGTGTGTGGTTGGTTTCCTAAGTTGGTGGTGAAGCTCCTTGTGTAGCATATGTATAGCTTTCCTTTGTGCATTTATTGCATTTGGCATGGCATATGTAACATGATGTATAGGCATCCTTGTATCTTAGATTGCATGCATTTTGTATCATATGCATCGGATAGGAAAAGCTTCTCCTATATACAATGTTTACCATGGGTTGCTATATATGTTCTTGTGAGCTTGTTTGGTATGCTACGGTTAGTTTGGCTTAGCTCTTGATGATCTTGATGAATGATCCATGGTTGATGGCTAATTTTTTTTAAAAAAATGTCACATATATGATCTCTCATGTGTAAATGCCTATATATGATCTTGACATATTTTAGTGGCTTTGCTATGCTTACTTTGTGGTTGGATAGCTAGTTTATTGATCATATGGGGCCAAAGGCTCATTTGCCATCATGAATGTTTAGCCCTCTTGCTTAATCTTGTGGAGGGGCATAAGTTCCTTTTTGTCGCAAAGACATTTCATGTACCATTTACAAATCTGAAAATGAAATGAAAAATGCTTGGAAAATGTGTTCCCATGTCATATGTGCTGAATTTAATCTGCTTTGGGTGCTAAACCGTTGCATGTTGCCTACCAATGAGAAGTCTCATACATAGAAGTAGGCACATGGCTCGGTGGCTTTGACATGACATGAGGTGCTTTTGGGTGTTTATGATGGTCTTATGATTAGAATGGCTGTCCTAGCATGAAATTTGAGTGGCTTTGCCATTTTGATATGTTTTGCTCATGTTTAGGTATTTGCTTATGAGAGAGTAACTTTTCGCAAAATTACTCAAATCCTTTTTAGCCTTGTCCAATGATTGTGAAACTTGGTGATCATGTAGTTAAGGTCATTACGAACTCCGTCGGGTATCTAACTTGCTCATTTGGACTTGTGTAGCTCCTTGTGATGAATTTTGTATATTTGAGAAGCTACATGTTGAAAGTTTTTGCATTTTGCCTTGATTCATGCATTGTCAACAAGGGGGAGAAGTGTGTGCATGATTTGGGCACCCGGGAGCTTATGGAAGGTGTCCAAAGTGGTTCGGCAATTTTCGGAGAAGTTTTTGCGGGGGCGGTCACATGGGGCGGTCTAACCTCCCCTGGGGCGGTCACATGACCGAGGGGCGGTTTAACCGGCTTGTGCGAGCGGTTTAACCGCCCTATGCGATGTGAGCTTGGTTTGCTCTTTGTCATGCATTTCCAAGTGACCTTCTTGCATGCTTTGGTTCGGGGGAGTTTGCATATGTGCGGGGGGAGCTCTTGTGTGAGTTTTTGGCTCGTGGCCTTGTGTGCTTTTGGTGGTTTTTTGCTCTTTGCTTGAGCATGGTTTTGTCTCGGATGTGTCGAGCCGTTGCCCTTGCCTAAGGGGTCCGAGACTTGTTCTTCTTCAAGTGATCTTGCTCTTTGCCTTTCTTTGGCTTTCGATCACTTGTTGGAGTTTTTCTTTTAGTAGTTTATTTTCTTTTCTTTTTCTCCTTGGTTACAAATCATGGGTGTTGTCAATGCACTCATCAAGGGGGAGATTGAGGACCATGTGTGGTTCGAGGACCGGTGGATGGTCGCTTCCTTGTGTGATGAGTGATTGACAACGTTGTGTGGACCGATTCTTGGCTAAGTATTGCGGGTGCGGGTTGCGGCTTGACTCGTGTTGGTGCGGGTGAAGAACAAGCGCGAAAGGTCGTTGCGGTGTGGAGAAGACAAGTAGGCTTCGTTCGAGGGACCGGTGGCCGGCGGGGTCAAGTGCGGGCCGCATGGTGGCATGAACGGCAAGATGAAGTCGTGGACGGTTTCTTGGTAGAGCCTCAAAACCAAGGTCGAGCCGGGACTACGTGGGAGCCGAGTCATGAGTGGAGATTGGCGGAGGCTACACCGAGTTCGCGGGGTTTGCGGTGGTTCACCGAGAAAACCACCGGGTTACTCGGTTGAGCCACAAAACCGAGGCCGAAGACTCGACGAGGAGGTGCGGCCACCCGGGCCGGTTCAACCGCCCGGAGGGGCGGTCGGACCGCCCGGGGTCGGTCGGTTCCCGGGGCCGGTCCTAACCGCCCGGGGGGGGGCGGTCCCGACCGCCACGGCCGCCGCGCCGAGAAGCTTCGAAGCGGAGGACACGCGTCGGGATCTCAAGGCGTGCGTCGAGGCTATGCGGGGTGCGGTCGCCGGGCATCCGTCCGATGGTGAAGACATCAAGAATTCCAAATCCGCCCTTGAGGGGCATGTATCCCTAGTTATTAGTGAAGGGTAGTTTAGTCTTTTGGGTGCCTCCATATATACTCATTAGAGGGGTGGATGGCAGCCAACTCTTGGAACCCTAGCTCATTTGGTTTTTCCATTTTCATTCTCTATTTTTCCCTAGGTTTTTAGAAGGCTAGTTTGAGAGCTTCATGTGAGATCTAGAGAGAGGGATGGATGTTTGGGAGGCAAACTAGACCTTGTACGAACCATTCTTGGCATGTATAGAAGGTTCGGCGTTGTTCTTCATGGTGGTTTTCCCGTCTCTTTTGTGTTGATTTTCGGAGCTCTTTTTGGCGGAGTTTTGAGGACGACTTCTTGGGGTTTTTGGTGGGTGTCACGTATGAGGTTTTTGTGCCTCTTTGGTCGGTGACTTTGCCCCCAAATCTCCTTTGAATCGGACTCGATTTGGTGGTTTTCGTTGGAACTCGAGTTCTTGACCTAGAGAAGCGATTTCTTCGATTTCTCTTGATTGTGAGCGTTTCGGGTCGATTCCTTTGAGGAAGAGGTTGCCCGAGAGGTAACCCGGCTATCCCCGAAGTTTGGCCGCAATCCGTGGAGTGATTCGGGAGATCGGGCGTGAGGAAGTTGAGGTTTGACCCGCGGGTTCGTTTTTACGGAAGGGGCGGTCTAACCGCCTACGAGGGGCGGTCTAACCGCCGGGGTATTTCCGGGTCAAAGTTCGTTTCGCCGGATTTTTCTCTCGTGAGTTTGTTCGTCTTGATCGAGGAGTGTCCGGGTGAAATTTGGGGTCGTTCTCGTGCGGTTTGCTAGGTGTTCTTGTTTGGAGTTCGTTCTTTGGGTACGGGAGGTTAGACCGCCCCCGGTAGCCGGTCTAACCGCCCCTAGGCCCTTGGGTGAAGTTTTGGTTTTCGCCAAGATTTTACGGTAGCTAGCATGGCCTTGACCGGAGATCTCTGTTGGTGAAACCGTGGTGTGTTTTGGTGCTCGGAAGAGGCGTTTCGGAGGATTTCTTGGTTGCCGGGTGGAGGCGGTCTAACCGCCCCCTATACCGGTCTAACCGCCCCCTCGGTTAGCCGGCTTTCGAGTTGTTTCCGCCGTCGGTCTTTGCGTGTGTGTTATGGTTGCTTTGGTAGAGTTTGTTCCTAGGACCGGTAGCACTCCGGTGGCTACGTGGTTTTGGCAAACGGGAGGTAGAAGTGCGGAGCGTGTGATTTCGGGGGTTCGACCGAGCTAGTTCGTCTTGTCGGAGTTTCAATCTCCCTCGAGAAGAATTTTTATCGGCTCCCATTCACTCCCCCTCCTCTGCGAGTCGCCTTATCGGTCCTTCACCTACATCATGCTCTACCCGTGAAATGCATGCTTTGAGAAAAGCTGGAACTTGCACATTATGTTGATCGTTTGTAGGATGAGAATGATGAGCCGAGAAAGTTGATGGGTTGGTTGTACGGTCATGAGCCTCGGTTGAGGATGATGATCGAGGCATTTAAGAGGCGAGGATGGTGAGGGACTTGGGGCAGACAAGGTTGGTGAGGGTAGTGGAGAGAATATCCCAGAGCCACCAAAAACCCACCACAAAAATGATTTCCCCCCAAAACATAACCATCTTAGGAACCGACTAGACACAACCCTAGCTCCACCTGTGTTTCCTACACCCACAAATGATCTACAAAAGCCTATCAAGTTTGTGAGCACTTCGGGGAAAGTGTTCTTTGGGAAAGAAAGTGAGAAGGCTAGTGAGGGGAAACCGGTGGAGGAGTTGAGTGGAGAGAAACCTAGTGAGCAGCCACAACCCAAGCCTAAGCCTAAGCTTGTGAGGTTCCATTGTGGCTATTGTGGGAGAGATGGCCATAAGGATGAGTTTTGCTTCAAGAGGAAGCGAGAGGAGAGAATGGCGAAGGAGTGGGCTAACAAGGACAAGTACCACCTTTTCCGATGGTGTACTTGAGCCTCGTGTGCAGATGCCCAGGGCCAAGGCGAGTGTGAGGACAGTTCGGGCTTGGGGAGAGCGGAAGGGCATTTGGAGGTCTTCTTTGTCCGGGTCACACCGGTCGGACGGTGTGGGGCACCGGTCGGACCGGTGCGGTGCACGGACGAGCGGCGGTTGGGTTTCATGTGCGAGGGTTGTTTCTGGAGGTCGTGGCTCTGGTGGTTGGGCTGGAGAGTTTGTAGGTGGTCAGGTTGCTTGGCGTTCTCCCCCTCGAGTTCACTATGGGGATGAGAGGAGTCGTAGTTTGAGAAGGAGAGGAGGGACGTTCCACGGGCTTTCTTTCGTGGTTTTGGTCCTCCTCCAGGCAGAGAGGGGTGGTTCCCTCAAGGTGGTTACCGTGGTGGTGTTCGTGGAGGTAGCTTTGGTAGGAGAGATGCTTTGCTTGGTGCTAACCCCACTTTCGAGCAAATGGCTCGGCACTAGTTTTACTCTTTTGGTACTAACCCCAGTGCTGAGTCGTTTGTTCGCTCACGTGCTCGTTTTTGAATTTCAGGTGGGAGACGTGAAGAACATTTGGTTGATTGACTCCAGTTGCTCGAGGCATATGACCGGAGACAGGGGGTGGTTCTCAAGTCTCGTCTCGGTAGTGACAAAGAGGTACATCACTTTTGGGGACAATGGGCGTGGGCATGTGCTTTCAGAAGGTGAGATCAGAGTGAGTGAAAAGATCACTCTCAGGCGTGTTACTCTTGTTCAATCGCTGGGGTACAATTTTCTTTCTGTGTCCCAGTTGTTGGATGAGGGTTTTGAAGTGTTGTTTCGGCCAGGTGGTTCTCGGATTTTGGACTCTCGAGGGGACCTTGTCTGTATGGTCGTTCCCGAGGGTCAGGTGTTTCGTGCTGATTTTTCTCAGTCTTCGGGTGTGGAGCGTTGTTTCTTGGCTGGTTCTTCGAGTGAGTTGTGGAAGTGGCATAGGAAGTTGGGTCACTTGAGCTTTGACCTTTTGTCTCGCTTGAGTAAACTCAATTTGGTCCGAGGATTTCCACGGTTGAGGCTTGAGAAAGAGTTGGTTTGTGCACCGTGTAGGCATGCCAAGATGGTAGCCTCTTCTCACCCGCCTCTCACCGATGTGATGACTGAGCGTCCATGCGAGCTGCTCCATATGGACCTTGTTGGCCCAGCTCGTGTGCGATCTGCGGGTGGGAAGTGGTATGTCCTTGTTGTGGTGGACGACTACTCTCGGTATGCGTGGGTGTTCTTTCTTGAGGAAAAGGGGGAGACGTTTGGTTCTGTTCGAGATCTTGTCTTGAGGTTGAGGAACGAGAGGCACGGAGATGCCATACGAGCAATCCGTAGTGATAATGGCTCGGAATTCAGAAACTCTCGTTTCAAAACCTTTTGCCATGACTTGGGTCTTGAGCACCAGTTTTCGAGTCCGTATACGCCTCCCCAGAATGGTGTTGTGGAAAGGAAGAACGGGGCCTTGTGTGAGATGGTTCAGACGATGCTTGATGAGCATAGGACTCCGAGGAGGTATTGGGCTGAGGCGGTGAATACCGCGTGCTATGTGTCGAACAGGATCTACCTCAGAGCGCACAAGAAGAAAACATGCTATGAGTTGATGCATGGTCGCACACCCAAGGTGAGTCACTTCCATGTCTTTGGTTGCAAGTGTTTCATTCTGAAAAAAGGCAGGAAGTTGGATAAGTTTGAGGCTAGGTCTGTCGATGGTATTTTCTTTGGTTATGCATCTCATTCTAGAGCATATCGTGTGCTCAATCTTGAAACTAACCAAATCGTGGAGACTTGCGAGGTAACCTTCGACGAGACAGAGCCACGTAGTCAGCTTGTCTTTGAGTGTGCAGGTGATTATGAGCTTGGCGAGGAGATCTTTCAGGAGGAGGAGCATGAACATGGAGATGATGAAGATGGTGGTGTGGTGCCCCGCCCTGAACATGTACCCACTACTTCGACTACGGTGGTGGACGGACCCTCTCCTACACCTACGACGACAAATCAAGAACGAGGAGAAGCTGATGTTGAGGGGGAGGTAGCATCGAGGCGAGAACCTCCCCGGTGAGTACAAGTGGATCACCCAGCTTCGAGGATCATCGGCGACATGAATGAACGTACTACACGGTCGAGGGTTCGAAACAATTCTCATTTCGCTCATGCTGCATTTGTTGCTACTTTTGATCCCAAAGACATTGGACACGCACTATCTGATCACAATTGGGTTAATTTGATGCATGAGGAGTTGGAGAATTTTGAGAGGAATCAGGTTTGGGAGTTGGTTGACCCTCCCCCAGGGTGTAAGCTGATTGGTACAAAGTGGGTGTGGAAGAACAAAGTGGGAGAGAAGGGTGAGGTTGTGAGAAACAAGTCGAGGCTTATTGCTCAGGGGTTCAGCCAGAAGGAGGGGATCGACTACGAGGAGACCTTTGCTCCCGTAGCCCGTTTGGAGGCGATTAGGATCCTTCTAGCCTTTTCCGTGGCTAAAGGGTTCAAGTTGCACCAAATGGATGTGAAGAGTGCTTTCCTGAATGGTGTGTTGGAGGAAGAAGTGTATGTGAGGCGGCCTGCGGGGTTTGAGAGTGAGAAGTACCCCCACCGGGTGTACAAGTTGAGGAAGGCGCTATATGGGTTGAAGCGGGTGCCTAGAGCTTGGTATGGTAGGTTGAGGGGGTTCTTGTTTGAGAGAGGTTTTGAGATGGGGAAGGTCGATCGGACCTTGTTTTTGCTTGAGGCGGGGGGCGGAGATATCCCGATTGTGCGGGTGTACGTGGATGATATTGTCTTTGGTGGCTCGTCTAACTCTCTTGTTGCAAGGTTTGCGGATGATATGAGCGAGGGAATTTGAGATGAGCATGATGCGCGAGTTGCGGTTCTTCCTCGGGCTACAAATCAAGCAATCAAAGGAAGGAACATTTGTGCACCGAGGCTAAGTACACCAAGGACATTGTGCGGAAGTTCAAGATGGAGGACTCCAAGGCTATGACGACGCCGATGAGTACGACTACGGCTCTTGATGCGGACGAGGAAGGTGAACATGTGGACCGGAAAGGAGTACCGGAGCATGATCGGGTCACTCCTCTACTTGACGGCGACGAGGCCGGACATCCGGTTCTCGGTGTGTACGTGCGCTCGTTTTCAAGCGTCTCCCGAGGACTTCGCATCGACAAGCGGTGAAGCGAATTTTCGGTACTTGCGTCACACTCCCGACTTCGGCCTTTGGTACTCCGCATCCTCTTCTTTGGCGCTTCATGGTTTTTCGGACGCGGATTTTGCGGGTGTCGGTTGGATAGGAAGTCCACTTCGGGACTTGCCGAGTTTTGGGTTCTTTTTTGGTGTCTTGGTCTTCCCGCAAACGGTCGAGTGTTGCTCAATCCACTTTGCCGAGGCCGAGTACGTTGCCGTCGCTAGTTGTTGCTCTCAGCTCCTTTGGATTTCATACACCATGAGTGACTTTGGTGAGGAGTATACCCATGTCCCACTTCAATGTGATAGCACCAGTGCCATAAGCGTTGCAAAGAACCCAGTGCTCCATTCTAAAACGAAACACATAGAAGTGAGGTATCATTTTCTGAGAGACAACGTAGAGAAAGGAAAGATAGCTTTGATCCATGTACCCACACATGACCAACTAGCCGATATGTTCATCAAACCCCTAGATCAAGCAACTTTCACTCGTTTGCGGGGGGAACTTGGTGTGTGTTTGATTTCTTGAGTTGGGTGTGTGGGAGCTCCTTTGTAGCATATGTATAGTTTCCTTTGTGCATTTCTTGCATTTGGCATGGCATATGTAACATGATGTATAGGCATCCTTGTATCTTATTTTGCATGTATTTTGTATCATATGCATTGGTTAGGAAAAGCTTATCTCATATACATTGTTCACCATGGAATGAGATATGTCTTTGTGAGCTTGCTTGGTATGCTATGGTTAGTTTGGCTTAGCTCTTGATGATCTTGATGTATAATCCATGGTTGATAGCTATGTTTTTGAAAATGTCACATGTATGCTCTCTCATGTGTAAATGCCTTTATATGATCTTGACATGTTTTAGTGGCTTGGCTATGCTTAATTTGTGGTTGGATAGCTAGTTTATTGATCATATGGGGCCAAAGGCTTATTTGCCATCATGAATGTTTAGCCCTCTTGCTTCATCTTGTGGAGGGGCATAAGTTCCTTTTTGTCGCAAAGACATTTCATGTACCAATTATAAATCTGAAAATGAAATGAAAAATGCTTGGAAAATATGCTCCCATGTCATATGTGCTGAATTTAATTTGCTTTGGGTGCTAAACCGTTGCATGATGCCTACCAATGAGAAGTCTCATACATAGAAGTAGGCACATGGCTCGGTGGCTTTGACATGACATGAGGTGCTTGTGGGTATTTGTGATGGTCTTATGATTAGAATGGCTGTCCTAGCATGAAGTTTGTGTGGCTTTGCCATTTTGATATGCTTTGATCATGTTTAGGACTTTGCTCATGAGAGGCAAGTTTTCCGCAAAATTGCCAAAATCCATTTTAGCTTCGTCCAATGGTTGTGAA
Organism: Cenchrus americanus; assembly: GCA_947561735.1. Lineage (NCBI taxonomy): Eukaryota > Viridiplantae > Streptophyta > Magnoliopsida > Poales > Poaceae > Cenchrus > Cenchrus americanus. The sequence goes on along the minus strand of OX387239.1, from coordinate 249,021,436 downwards.
ACTTGGTGATCATGTAGTTGAGATCAATACGAAGTCGTAGAGTACCTAACTTGCTCATTTGGACATGTGTAGCATTCTTTGTTGAATTTCGTCTATTTGAGAAGCTCTAGGTTGAGAGTTTTGCATTTTTGGCTTGATTCATGCATTGCCAACAAGGGGGAGAAGTTTGAGCTTGAAATGGCTTGCTTGACTCATTTAGAAGGTTTTTAGGTGGTTTCGAGCCATTTACGGGCTCTGTTGTACCACCGTCCGACCGGTGAGGAGCACCGATCGACCGGTGTGAGTGCTGATCTTGTGCACATCTTAGGCACCGGTCCGACCGGTGGTGATGGTACGGTCCGACCGGTGTGAGCTGATTTTGCTGCAGCTGCCCTGTTTTCAGCTAGTTTGCATGCATTCGTCCAGGGGGAGGTGCATTGGTTCAGGGGGAGCTTGCATGTGTTCAGGGGGAGCTCTTTGTGGTTTTTCGAGCTTTGCATTGGTGGTTTGCGCTCTTTGTTTGAGCTTTGGTTTGTCTCGGATGTGTCAAGCCGTTGCCTTTGCCTAAGGGGTCCGAGACTTGTATTCTTCAAGTGATCTTGCTCTTTGCCTTTGTTTGGCTTTCGATCGCTTGTTGGAGTTTCTTTTCATTTATTTCTTTTCTTTTTCTTTTCTCTCTTGTTACTTTTGTGTGGGTGTTGTCAATGCACTCATCAAGGGGGAGATTGAGGAACATGTGTGGTTCGAGGACCGGTGGATGGTCGCTTCCTTGTGTGATGAGTGATTGACAACGTTGTGTGGACTGATTCTTGGCTAAGTATTGCAGGTGCAGGTTGCGGCTTGAATGGTGTTGGTGCAGGTGAAGAACAAGCGCAAAAGGTCGTCGCCGGTGAGGCCTCCGGGTGTGGAGAAGACAAGTAGGCTTCGTTCGAGGGACCCGGTGGCCAGCGGGGGTCAAGTGCGGGCTGCATGGTGGCATGAACGACAAGATGAAGTCATGGACGGTTTCTTGGTTGAGCCTCAAAACCAAGGTCGAGCCGGGACTACTTGGGAGCCGAGTCATGAGTGGAGATTGGCAGAGGCTACACCGAGTTCGCGGGGTTTCCAGTGGTTCACCAGAAAACCACTGGGCTCCTTGGTTGATCCACAAAGCCAAGACCGAAGAACCGAAGACGGTGGTGCAACAGTGCCAGACCGGTCTGACCGGTGAGGAGCACCAGTCTGACCGGTGTGCAACGACGCAGTCCGGAGACTTCGAAGCGGAGGACACGCGTCGGGATCGCATGGCTTGCGTCGAGGCTACGCAGGGTGCGGTCGCTGGGCATCCGTCCGATGATGAAGACATGAAGACTTCCAAATCCGCCCTTGAGGGGCTTGTATCCCTAGTTATTAGGAAAGAGCATTTTAGACTTTCGGTTGCCTCCATATAACCAAAGAGGTGAGAGGATGGCAGCCAAGCCTTGGAGCCCTAGTTCATTTGCTTTCCTATTTTCCCTTCCTATTTTCCTTAGGATTTCTATAGGACTAGCTTGAGAGCTTCATGGTGAGATCTTGTGAGAGGGTTGGATGATTGGGCGGCAAGCTAGACCTTGTATGAACCTTTGTTGCATGTATAGATGATTCGGCGTGGTTCCTCAAGGTTTGGATGTGTTGTTCCCGGTTGTTCTTGGTGGTGATTTTCGGAGCCCTCTCTTGGTGATTTCTTTGGGTTGTTTTCGGGACCTTTCTCTTGGGGATTTGATGGGGGAAATTTGTGGGAACCCTTCGTGGTTCTTTGGGCTGTGATTCCCCTCCCAAATCTGTGAGTAAAGGGGCTCGATTTCAAGGTTTTCCGAGTTCTAGGGTTTGTGGTGTTCTTGGCGGGATTTCTTCGATTCCTCCTTTTTGGACAAGTTTTGGTGGGATTAAACTTGTCTATGGACTCCTCATGAGGTGTTCCTAATATCCCCAAAGTCTTGTTCAAGTCCGTGGAGCGATTCGGGAGATCGAGGTTTGGATTTGGGTGAGTTGACCCGCGGGTCTTTGTTCATCCCGAGCCGCCCGAGCTACACCGGTCGACCGGTGCTCTTGGCCGGTCGGCCGGTGCAACCCTCGGTGGGTTTTTGCTCGGGTGAACGTCTGGGTGTGTTCGCTATTGTTCTGTGTTGCTGTTGTTTCGAGTTTGGGTCAGTTTGGTGGTCGGTTGGCCTGTTTGGTGTTTTGGGGGTTTTCAGGCTGTGACCGGTCTGACCAGTGTGTTTCACCGGTCTGACCGGTGTGGAGCCACTTAGTGAAAGTTGCTCAGTTTCACCGGCGGGGACCGGTCGGCCGGTGGTGCTCACCGGTCCCGACCGTGTTGGTCCGTAGACTCGAGGTTTGGTGTTCCGCCGCGTTCTCGGGTCGGAAGGTTGTGTGTTGGTTCCTAGGTCCAGTGGCACTCCAGTGGCTACGTGGGCTTGGCCAACGTGGGTAGTGAGTCGGAGACGTGTGTTGGAAGTCGTGTTCATCTTGTTGGAGTTTCCATCTCCTTCGAGAAGAATTTTTATCGGCTCCCATTCACTCCCCCCTCTCTGATTCGCCATATCGGTCCTTCACGAATGCGCCTCGATTCGACCGTTGCGAGTTTTTCGGGTGATGCGTGTCCCCTCCGACATTCCGAGGGTGACGTTTTTTACTGGAATTCTAAGATTGTTGTGGAATCGGATCGTCGGAGTCAACCCACTTCCCCGAGGGCTAGTTTTGGGGAATTCAGGAAAACCTGTCACCCTCGAAACGTCGAGTTCATGAAATTTGTGAATTATGTTTTCATGAACAAAGAACTTGCAAAGCCTAAAAGTCGCGAACGTGCGATGATCCGAAGCCATGAACCTGCGAAGCCTCGAAGTCGCGAACTCGTGAAGACCCGATCCACGAACCTGCGAAATCATGAAATCGGGAGTCTGTGAAATTCGGGAGTCTGCTGGAGGACAAGTTCGGAAGTCACGGTGTGCGAAGATTTCCTGAATGAGAAGATTCACGAACTAGTAAGAAGCAAAGTCAAAGACATCGTCTCAAAAAGTCCGGGTTTTGTGTGTGAACTAGTGGCAGACTTGTAAATGTATGAGATGTAAAAGACATGCATGTACATGTTCACATTAGGAATATTCCTCGGGTCCGATGGGCATTTTCGGAATGTAAAAGTCCCTTCGTCTCCCTATAAAAGGGGGCGTGAGGGTACGTGTAAAAGGACTCGCAACTTTTGAGTTTTAAGCAGTCTTTGAGGAGATTCTTTGTCTCCTCTTGCGTCATCGCTTTTCTCGAACATGCACACTGTACTTTCCCTCGTGTTCGGGGATCTCATCCGGATTTTCGGATACCACCCAACACAAACTGCCCCTGGGACCCGGTTAACCGCGTGCCCGATGTGCAGGTCTTCTCAAAGCCATATCTCTCTCTTCTAAAGTCTGAATGGGACGTTCCATTTATGAACCTTGGCCGTCTCGATGAGAACTATCCAATGGTGGTCTCCAAATTACCTTTGAGAAACTTTCCCAAGTTGGTCTAGCCGGGTTGCTAGGGAGGTCTAACCGGTCCTCCCAGACCTGCAAAATTTGGGTGTCAACAAGTAGTATAACAAAAAAGAAGTGTGAAAAAACATTATGTGAATAAAATGTAATTGCACATGGAAAATTTTCTAATGACAAGTGCGTGAATTGTGGCCTAATCTACCACACTTCCCGCATTCATATAGCTCGGTGTTAGTAAGAAAAAGAGTTGCCCTCCCCCGCCTAGTTCTTCTAGAAACCTAATTCATGACCATCTTGTGCCTCGTTCTTTTCCTTGAGCCATGCTTGTTACATTTATTATCTTCATCAGTAATGTACTTAGGGCCATCGTATAGAGGCCACTCTCCAGAATCCTGAAATGGCACAAATCTAGAACTCCAAGTGAGAATAAGGTTCTCAACAATAAACTCACGAGGTATCAAGCTCCGCCAACAAAAGTTGTGATGGTTGCACGCTGCCACAATATGAGAACATGGAAAGTGGTATTGCCTTGGTCTACCGCAAGTGCATAAAAAATCTTCAATGACCACAACATATCGCCTCGACTCTCAAACCTCACCATCTGACATTGTACCACCCCTTTGTATCAACTCATATGAACCTATTTCATGGTCGAAACATGTAGCTTCATGTGTGTGCGCTCTTTCTGTTGCTTTGTTCATACGTTTTGTGGCATTCAGAGACCAACTTTGTACAACACTCTACAATGCCAATGTTGCTTTATGTCAATCAGTGAAAAACTCATTAAGCTTATAGAAACTGAAGATTATAGTAGCATTCACAGGCATAGCATGTATCCCCAAAAACATTTTATTGAATGACTTTGCCATGTTGCAGCATTGAAACACGTACCTCCAACCACCCTCGTCATGAGCCCTAGTCCATTTGTCCACAGCTTTCATCAATCCGGACAACCACTGCCTACCCTTAACATTGGAGATGTTCTGACTTCTTCCAAAATCTCAAGAAAGAACTTATCCTCAAGTTGACAGCATGCTAGCATAAGACCATCTCTAGCGGTTTCTTCATCAGGATGTGCATCTTAAAAATAGAGAATGAAACAACACTGTGCAGGCTCCAGCAATTGCTGCATCTGGTTCTTCATTTTGCACTAGAAGCCCTACGGTGCTGCATCCTCGGGATTTCTCTCTCTTATCTTCAAAGCAACTGTCCGCTCGAACTGTTCGTTCAACCCCGCGGGGCCTCCACCTGCGAACCAGTGCTCCACCACCCCTGCCGCCCCGCAGCACCTCCATCGATCCGCCACCCCGGTGGCGACGGAGTCCGGGCGTGCACCCGAGCAGGGCGCCTTCTCCTTCACCCGCCGGGGGCACACCGCTCCACCCCGCGGGCGCCCCTATCCTCCACCCGCCGGCCGCTTTCTTGCCCCCCCCCCGCCGCCGTCTTCTCCCTCCCCCCCACCCCCCCGCCGGCCGCCTTCTACATCCTCCTCTAGCGCGATACGGCCCGGCCGCTCCTCCCCCCGCCGAACACCTCGTCCGGCCCCCGCCGCCGCCCGGTCCTCCCCCACCGGTTGTCTGGTCCACTCTGGTCGGGTGGCACCTCGAGCCCGCGGCACCAGATCAGGCCACCTGCTACATTTATCTGCCCTCAGCAGGCCTGACTCTGGTGAGTGGCGGCCTGATTGTTATTGTCTTCACGGATTGGTCATGATTGTATACACATGAAATTGGATGAATCGTAATACAAAAATACTTGTTGGCCGTGGACACCCTGTTGGCCGATGGAGCTCCTGTTGGTCTGTGGAACCTAGTCGTGTGATCCCCGTTGGCCGCGGAGTTTTCGTTGGCCGCGGTACTCCGCGGCTTGCAGACCGCCACCGCTCGCTCGCAAACCGCGAGGGAGCCAACCGTCCACCCGCACGATGGAGGAGTCCGCGACAGTATGCAGACGACTGCTGGGATGTCTGTTTTTACACGTCCGACCCATTCAACCTCCGTAGCGCAAATGGGCCTTTGCACACATCCAGATGTAGATTTGTTGGTGGAGATGGTCTAAAGCACTCAAAATTATCCTTCACATGAAGTAGATTCTCTACAAGGTGTCGAGTACACCATCGATTGTGTATAGGTGGATATCCTTCTATCTGCTCATGAACAACATGAAGTATGCCCCTGTGCCTATCAGATATGACACACACCTCCCTACCAGGCCCAACACATATCTCTAGACAAGCCTCAAGAAGCATCCCCAATTGTCATTGTTCTCCTTTTTAGTAAGAGCAAAAGCCAAAGGAACCAACTGATTGTTTGTGTCACATGATATGGCTATAAGCAGTGTGCCTTATTACTTGCCTATAAGAAATGTGTCATCGATTGAGAACACCGGACAACAATACTTAAATGTCTCGACACACTGAGAGAAGCACCAAAATGCATGAAAGAAAATTTGTCAGCCACCCTTAATTTTCCTTGGATTTGGCATATACTTCATGCCAGGATTGACTGCTTTGATTGCATTTAAAACTTCTGGAAACCTCTCATACATAGTCTCCCAATCCCCATATATCATTTTCCATGCCTCATGCTTTACCCTCCAAGCTTTACCATAGAAAATCTGATAACCATCATAAATCTCCCTTATTGTGCTTATGATTGTCGTCACCTTCATATTGGGTTGTCCCTTCCATATGTGTAGCATCTGCTTGGCAATTAGTGTGGAGGTCAAACTGTTGGTGCCTTCTTCTGATCTCATGTTCAACACAAGTGTGTGGGCCAACAACCTTTGTTATCTTCCACTTACCAGTGAGCTTTTGTTTCCTTCCACAAACCCTCCAATTACAACCTTCCTTGTCACACACAATTGTGTACCGCTGTTGGCGGTCGATTTGGTACACCTAGAGCACTTGTTACACTTTTGTTTCGACTTTGATTTTGAACTAACCTTCCACTAGGCATATTAATGATGTAACAAGTTCACTTTTGCATGTGCTTTTGGAAGTCTAATGTTTTTGCAGGAAAATGTACGCTTAATGGATGAGTTTGCATTGAGTTTGGAGGATGCTATGCATGAGGATCAAGGAACTTCGTTCGTGTGCAATCACAAGGTGAACTTATTTCCAAAGGTGGCAAGGACTGATATGCGAGGACAAGATAATCCTGAGGACTGAGATAAAACATTGAAGTTCATGTGACAAGACCCCCTATCTTGATCATGGGGATAACGACATCTAAAGCTCACATGCGAAGATGCAGAAGGTCGTATTGATGAGAGAAGACACATGGATAAAGATTGGGCCGAAATGGGCTGAAGTGGGCCTAGGCTGGCCAGCTCACCCCTTTCTGGCGTCGGTTCGGCCTCCCATTTCTTCAGCGTCAAGATGATGGAACCCTAAGTGTCTGCCAACACCGCCATTCGCTAGAGACACTGATAAAAGCCTTAGAGGTCGACCGCATCAGAGGAGGAGCTATCTAGCCGAGGATTGAGAGAAGATTGAGATACATAGAGTTGAGGAGGTTGCCACAAGGGAGGAGGACACCGAGGCCCAGCCACGACGCCACCGGAGTTGGAGGACAGCAAAGATCAATCTTCATCGGAGGCGTCTACCATGTTCAACGATTCCATGCCTAGCGTCTTAATGGGGTAAAGTCATAGTTTGTCCATGGAGTTGTAATGACTCTTAATATGTAATCACCAACTCATGTCTAGTTTTAAATCTATCACTACTTTGTTGATGATGCTTTAATGCTTAGGGCTAGCTACCGTGCTTTTTTGGATGTATAGGCCTTCCTACTCGTGTAGATCGCATCAACATATCGTGTTCACCTAGGGTTAGTACCGAGTGACAGTGCGAGGAGAGGGAAAAGGCTAATTCTTGTTCACTTTCCTAGATAGATTAGATCCGTTTTATCTTGCTTAGGCATTTGCATCTTTAAGTACTCACAGACTCCATGGGTAAATGTTCTTCATATCTTGTGCATCTCACATCTCACTTTAACATAGATTAGATTGCTTTTGGATTAGATTGTCCTTAGTTAATAGTTTAATCATCTATTCACAGGTTTACATCAACTATATTAGTACTTGGTTAAGCGTAACAATCCCCTTGCTCCGTGGATTGACAAAAACCTTGGAGGGATACACTAGGTGAAAGAGCTACACGATCTGTGCGCTTGCGGTGAACCTTGACATGTTATTGAACCGTCAACAACCGTCGCTCAACATACGAATGTAAGACCTTTGTATGGCCTCTTTTGTATCACTCCATAATGCTACAACCACCTCTTCAATGCAGGAAGGTCATTGAAAACTTTGCCTTTCTCAATAACCATGCTAAAACTAGCCTCTGGGGCATCTAGAAGCTCATCATCCCATCCTTCTGCAATTGCCTGACCGGATAGTTCAAGATTCCTAAATTAAATTCATGTACCCTAATGTCAACACCAGGGAGAACATGCTTCATCATCTCAACATCACTCTCTGTAAGCTCCCCAATTGGGCGGTCATCATCAGAGTCATTGGCCCTAGCAATGTGATAAGGTTCCTTCTCATTCATGTAAGAAGTCTCATCATTCATGTCATGAGGCTCCTCCGCATTCATAGCTTGTGCTTCAACTTTGACACTATCCGAAGCACAACATCCATCTTCAAGATGCTCACTAGGGGGAATGGGAGGTGCACGTGCATTTTTAGCAGCATATCCTCAAGGGGAACTGCCCCACCATCATGTCCAAGTGTTTGAGAAATATTAATCCCATTTGGTGCTGATTGAGCATCAACCAAACTTCGCACGGGATCATTACTAACATGAGAGACAATGTGTGGCTGATGGGACGAGCATTAAACAATGGGCGCACAACCACGTCCAAACATTGCAACTAACTCTTCACTGTCGATCTCACATATTTATCCCATTGATTCTCACACCCAATTGGGATGATGTGCCTCAAATTGTTAGGTGGAGCACCTAGGTGAAGTACACCCCCACTACAATGTCAACATCATGCCTAGGCCAATGTAAATGCACACGAGCCCTTGCAATCAACTTAATTAAACTTGGTCTATCATTGAATAGCACTAGCACACTATTAATCTCAACAAATTCAACATATCCCATAGCGGTCTCTTTCCACACTACCTCCATGATATATGGTCACTAGGTTGTCCATCTATAATTGCAATCATAAATGTAAATACAAGTAAGTTTGAATTAAAGATCTCTTCTTCATGACAAACACTACGTACCTTATTTTGTAACTCTATAAAATTTCTAAGTCTCTAAATATATAATGTATATCTAAACCTATAAAATTTCTAAGTAACTATAAATTATTAAATTATACTCTTTATATATATCTAATCTCTAAGTATATATACCTAAATTATGTAACGATAATTATAATTAACTAGGTTGATACTTCGAATGGATGTCTTACCTTTCCTAACGGAGGAGAGGGAGGGCGGTGGCATCCGTCGGGCTAGCCTGTGACCCGCTCCGGCCGGGAGGAGCACCGGCAACGCCACAACGCACCGAGCTCCGACCTCCCGTGATGAGCCGGTTGGGAGGGGCACGAGAAGTGCCGCGCCAGCCGAGCTCCAACCTCCCCGCACCGAGCTGGTCGGGTGGGGCTCGGGCTGCGCCATTCCGCGCCTTGGATGCACCCACACCCAAGCTTTCCCAAAGCCGAGAGATAGGGCACAGGGGGGCGGCGGGGTATGGTGGGGGAACCCGAGGTGGCGGGATGGGGGACGACACACGGTGGAGCTGGCAGAGGTGGCAATGACGAGGGAGGGGGATGGAAAACACGGACCGACAAAGGTGAGGAGGAGGGAGGAGTTTTGATCCAACGAGAAAGGACGGGTCCACATGTAAGCAAAGCTCAGTGTCATGATCTATAGCACCGAGGTCGGCGTCGTGGATCAGGGCATCGAGCCTGGTGCTACGTCGACAGCCACGTCGAACGTGTACCACGATTCCTCCAACCTCAATGTCGAGACACGTTACCTCGACGCGGCGATCCACAATGTCGAGCTCGGGGTTCAGTTTTTTGAAATCTTTCCAAAGGGGCGCGTTTGTGATATTCTTTCAAGAAAAGGGCCCAAAAACAAAAAAAACTTGAACGTCGTGCAGCCCGCACCAGGTATGTTCTCTTTCTTTTTTATTTCTTCTTTCCTTATTTATTTATTTCCACTTTCTATTTTTATATTTCTCTTTTATTTTTATCTCTTTCTCTTTCTTTTTTATTTATTTTCTTTTATTTTATATTTTCTAGTTTCTCATTTTATTCCTTCTGTCCTTGTTTTTATTTATTTATTTCTATTATTTTTTATATTTCTCTTTTAATTTTTTTCTCTCTCTTTCTTTTCTTTAATGTTTACTTTCTTTTAATCTGTGAATATTTCTTTTATTTTGTTCCAATAGATAGGAACAAATATGTCTCTTTCTCTTTTATCTTTTCTCTTTCTTTTCTTTAATGTTTACTATAGGTGTAAGAATTTCTTTTTTTTATATTTTTTCGTGTTATGTGAATTGTTCTCCTTAATAAATTCGCTTAGTGATAAAGTTGTTCTGCCTATAATAATTAGTTAAACTGAAAGTTGTTCTGATATGTTCTGACCATTTATTTGTTCAACATGACATGCAAACTTGTTCTCGCTATAATAGGATCTTAATCTAACAGTTGGTCTCATTTGTTCTAACACTTCATTTCTTTGTTCAATATGACATATAAACATGTTCTGGTTATTATAATTAGTTGTTCTGATATATTCTGACACTTCATTTATTTTTTTCGAGATGACGTGCATACTTGTTCTAGATATAATATGATCTTATTCCGGCAGTTGATTGATTTGTTTTAACACTTCATTTTTTGTTCTAGATGACAAACAAACTTGTTCTAGCTATAATAGGATCTTATTTTGATAGTTGGTCTTATTTGTTCTAACACTTCATTTCTTTGTTCTAAATGATATACAAACTAGTTCTAGCTATAATAATTAGTTGTTCTGACAATTGTTTTGATGTTTTCTTACTCTTCAATTATTGTGTTAAAGATGACATGCAAACTTGTTCTGCATATAACAATCAGTTGTCCTAACAGTTGTTCTCATTTGTTCTGATACTTCATTTTGTTTGTTTTATATGACATACAAATTTGTTCTAGCAATAATCAGTGGCAGATACACGGTTGGGGCCAGTAGGGCCATGGCCCTAGTCGTTGGGCTGAAATCTCCACATGATGTTACTATTGCAATAAGAGGCCCAACCCAACTAGCAAATTACCTCTATGAAATAGCCCTAGGTGTGGGCTGGGCTTTGTTCCCGTCTGGATATAATGATAACTTGTTCTAACAGTTGTTCTGATTTGTTCCAGATAACATACAAAATTGTTCTGCAAATGACAATGAATTGTTCTAAGTTTTTTTAAAGAATACAATTAATATTTATTCTTACACTTTATTTCTTTGCTGAAGATGCCATGTAAAACTTGTTGCACATTTTTGTTACTTTGTTGAATGTAGAATAAAAATCTAGAATAATGAATATTTCTATGCCATTGTTCTAATTGTTCTTTTTATTAATATGTTGATGAGAATCTTGGTATCAAAATGTGTTAATAAATTAATTTTATTCATGTTTCATAGGATGATGTGATTGCAATACGTGCGGAATTTTTATACCTATAATTTATTCGGTGTGTACAATTTTTTTTATCAGTTCATATAATTTGTTCGGTGCGCACAATTTTTTTCGGAATTTTAAAGAATTTGTTCTGATAGTTTGTATGATTTGTTTGGGTAGTTTGTAGAATTTATTCAATGGGTATACATTTTGTTTCGTCAATTCATATATTTTTTCGGTGCATATAAATTTTGTTACAGTAGTTTGTAGAATTTGTTCTTGTAGCTTGTAGAATTTGTTCCGGTAGTTTGTATAGTTTGTTCGGTGCGTACAATTTTTTTGTTTCGGTAGTTTATAGATTCTGTTCTGATAGTATTTAGAATTTGTTTGGGTAGTTTGTAGAATTTTGGGTATACATATTTGTTCTATCGGTTTATATAGTTTGTTCGGTGTGTACAAATTGTTTGTTCCGGTACTTTGTAAAATTTGTTTCGCGGTTATATATTCTCTGTAATATACAACCATAATTAAAAAAAATAAAAATAAAAAAGTTCATCAAAGTATAGTCAAGTGGGGTCTTATTGTGAAGTTTTTTATCAAAAAATGCAATGGCGAATTCGAATTTTAATTTTTATACTCAGTTTAACATTTATAGTTTTTGAAGTTTGAAACAACTCTTTAGATGAGGATGACATCAATAACTTTAAATATATATACTAACCACATGCACGGACTGCGCGTACCGGCGCAAATAGTCCATTGAATCTCATTAGCCGCAGGAAGACTTTCGATTCCACCACCTGAGTGATGTGATGATTGTTTTTATCTTGTCACTGAAGTGACGGCTAGACTCACCTGCTTTGATCTGTGTAAGAAAAGCTTGAGCTTGCCCTACATCTTCTCAAAGAAAAGGGAGGCATTCTAAAAAATGACTTCAGTACGATGTGTCCATATCACCCAATGCAAGAGGCCAAAATTAAAGATTGTGTTCCTGAAGTTTCTTCGTCCTTCAACAATCATATAAAAAAGAGAGAGGTTTGATTCAAATTGACGAAAAGAGTCGCCAACACCGCTGACTGAAGGTGCAAGTGAAGAACAAATGGAGCAATTTCTCTTTTGAACATGAGTTGCATATAAAGCACAAATGTAGTCATCAAGCACTCTCCTCTTGCGTCTAAGGATGTATCTTGTGTTCAGCCTCTCTCTCTCTCTCTCTCTCTCTCTCACACACACACACACACACACACACACACACACACACACACACACACACACACACACACACACACACACACACACACACACACACACACACACACACACACACACACACACCAACAAAAGAATTTATGACACCCTCTACAACATACTTTCACATCCTAGTGATGGCCTTGGGGTACCCTTGGGTATGTATCCCTGACAAGGTGAAAAAATCATGAATTCATCTTGAGCCAAGAACTTTTCAATAGAAATGTTTTGCTCCTTCACAAAGACGAATAGCTGCAGAACTGCCATTTAAGGACTCCTAGGTCCCAGGAATCTTTCCAAAAGCAAACAATTGAACCACTTTGAACCTTGCAAGAGGCTATCATCAAGAAATTTTTAGAGAAAGGCATAACATCTCTCCTCCAGAATGAATGAATGCATTGGTCATTTAATGTGAGCCCGCTTAAAATTTCACCTTGCCAGTTGAGGGTAACCCAAAGGGATGTTATCGTGGTTATAAAATTTATGCAAGTGCTTGAGCAGAAGGGCCCAGTTTTGGGTTTTAAAGTCCATAATACCTAGTCATCATTGGTCCTTTGCTTTGCAAACCTTTTTCCAAGCAAGCAGACATCAATTTGTAAACATCAATTTTATAAACGTCAATTTGTTTTGTAAACATCAATTTGTTTTATGACACTTGTAGGGAGCTTCAGAGCCTGAGTAAAATGTTGGTAAAGTTGTCTTGACAGAATTGGATCTTTCTTATTTCAAGAAAAAAAATGTTGGATCATAGACTGATGTCTATTATTTTAAGTCATCATCAACACTATATTTTCATAGTAATTAACAAATTCAAGTAATGTTTCAATTATTAAAACATGATGAAGAATTATGTTTAATGATTTATGGAAATCTAGAAAACATAAGTTGTTGCAAGTGGTTCCATTGGTTACATGTATTAGCATAGTAGTCAACACCATTTACTTTAACTCAGTTGTGACTTTTATTCGACCAAATAACACAACAACATGGTTAAAATGCTAGGTGTTGAAGATAATAAGCACCAATGTATGTGCCTTAAAGAACTAATTAAAAAATTGGGATATATGCATCATCACATAAATAAATTATATCATCGACACCCCATCTGCGCCTTGCCAATTGGCATCTAGATAGGCAAAAGTAATTTTTATAATTGATGGCCATGAGTTAGTTCTAATTTAACAATAACATAAGAACAGATTTAGAATATAATTTAATGATGCACTATGGGTAATGATTTTATGTACACAACTTATAGAGTTGTCCAGCATACCATGTTATGTTGCTCATGATATATACTATATGCGATAACCGGCCTATAAGACATAAGTGTATTGTGCACTTCAGCTAAGTTGGCTTAGCTAAGACAGTGGCATTCTTGACAAGTAAAAATATATAAGGGGTTTCTTGTCAGATACATGCATGTAAGCACATGATTTTTCTAAGGGAAACAAAAATGTAAGCATGACCCTCCATATATGTATGCTACATTTTCCCACTAACTTTAATTAAGTAATAAATCTCTACTCCTAAAAAGAATGAAAGGAAGACAAAAACCTGATGCGTGATTCGCTACCTCCCCAGTGCGTCTGCCTCCCCCGTGCGTGCATCTGCCTCCCCACGTCGCCTGAGTCTGCCGCCACGTCGCCCTGAGTCTGCCGCATCTGCCTCCCAACGTCCGTCACCCATCCCATAGCCCATGCCTCCCATCCCATCTCGCTGTCGCCACCGCATCCCATAGCACGCACCTCTCATTCTCCCCCCGCCACCTCCAACTCCTCCCTCCGCCCACACTCTCTGTCTAGGCCGAACCATCCCTACCCATTCATGTCCACCACCGGCCGAACCATCCCTATCCATTCATCATCCCCACCGGCGGCCGCTCGCCGCCAGCACCGGCCGCCGGACACCACCACACCGCCGCACACCGCACCCCCATCCATTCACCCCGCCGCCGGCCCGGTCCCGAGCTCGCGCGGCCCGCAACACCTCCGCTCGTGTCGGCCGGGATTTGGCACGCCGGTGGCCTCCTCCTCCCCACCGGTGAGCTCCGCGCCCGCCGCCGGCCACCTCCGCTCCACCGCGTGTGCCACGCCGCCGTCTCCAACTCCAATGCGCCGCTGTGGTCCGCCCACCGTCTCTTACCTCCACCGCGCCGCCACGCCTCCGTCCCCCCTCCCCCGCGCACATCCTCTCCCTCCACCGCACAACCCGGAGCTATCGCATCCTTCCCTAATCTATGCGGGGAGGTCGCATCCTTCCCCGCCTCCACCATCGCCTGCCGCCCATCGCCTCTCCTCCTCCTCAACTGCGCACCTCCCTATGACCGCAGTCGCTGCCACCGTCCCTTCTCCCGTCCTCCGTACACATCGGCACACCGTCGCACCGACGACTGCCGTCATAGAGGTTTCCATTGCCTGCGTCGCCTTCACAACTCTGCCACCGCCGTCATTTAGGGTTTCCTGTCCTCTGTCCAATGTCACCACTGCCCAGGGTTCCCGTTCTCCATCCCATCGCCACGCTGACGACGATATCGTCCATGGTTCCTTGTCCTACGTCCCCATCACCACGCCGCATCATGCTCCTCCATTGCCGGTGTGTACCCTCCCTCCCACGTCCCCATCGCCACGCCGCATCATGCTGCACCGTTGTTGGTGTGTACCCTTCCTCCCACACCGCGTCTACATCCCGATCCGCCGCTACCACAACATGGCCGCCGCCGCTGCACAGGGCGGCCATCGGCGGCGTGAGGACCCGAGAACCAGGGAGGGTAGCACATCTAGCATGAGGAGGCGTCACCAACAGCAAAAACGGATCGCTGCCATCACTCTCCCCTGCCCAATGACCTCGGGAGGTGAGGTGCTCCTATTTTTTCTTATTTGCTTTAGTTTCTCCTGCATCTCTACGAAATCATAGGTAAAGTAGTTGAGTTCTTCTATTAGTTAGCAATTTCCTTTCTTGCATTCAGGTTTGCCCCTATCGATTTGCTGGAGTTGTACGCCTGAACAAGCCATGGTGTCTGCAAATTTAAGCAGTGTGTGCATGTTTGTTTACTGAATCCTTCACTTCAGAGGCTAAAGCAAGGTGCCATAAGCTGGAGTTTGATGCATTACTAATGTTACAGGTTCCTTCATTAGATGACAATCAGGCAATTTCTAAATTTCTGAATTGAGGATGCTAAATGAATCCACAGATCTGTAAATGTTTGCCCATTGAGTTTACATGACTAGATTGGCCATGGGCTCATACAACACCAAACCATCTAATTACCTAGATATATATTTTGGAATTTCAATTAAATAATTTGTGATCCTAATATAGGTCATGTGGTGGTCTGATTCGTGAATCCAAAGCAAGGTGGCAATTACCAACTGGCTTTAGCCTATGAAGGATTAAGTTTTTGGGTAGCTGGATGAGTTTTTGGGTCCCATTGCGACCCTGGTGATGCAGTAATTTGGTTAGTTCTTCATGAACCTGCAGATATTAGTGAGCTCAACATATAAAGTCCACATCAACTATGCAAACTATACCTTCAATTCTACTTCTATGTAAAACATATAATTATCTTGCTCTTTGTTCCTTTTTTCTTCATCTAGGCCAGCATGTGAAGTGCGAAGCACAAGGCACGGCCACACACACCTTCAGTGTAGAGAAAATGCCCTCTTTGGTGCTACTACCAACCATTTCTGAAATTTCTAAGGAAAATTGGTAAACAGTGAGCTATGCTTATATGGAAGTACAAGGGTGGTCGTTTCTAACCAATAAATGTGAATTACCAGGTTGTGTGTTGCAATGGTCATGACGCATATTTTTTTTCAAATGATCATCATATATATATATTATTTTCACTGGTTTCAATTAATTTATCATCATAAAGAAATTTTGTAAGTATGAGGCATAAATCTCTTATTCGATTTCTGGCATTTTTACTATTGCATCTTTCATGTATATTATTTATCATAGGTTGTAAGTTGAGTTGTTTTGTAGCTGCAGGATATCAAGAGGTAGGAAGCACTGAATACTAGTATTTGCCATTCCTTTAAGATGTAGTGATTGACCATTGCCTCTGTATGCTCCATTGTTTGTGCTTAATTATAAAGTAGCATGGTTAAGTTTAATATCCTAAATCTCCCTAATAATCAGAAAATAATTTTGGAGCTAATTAAAGTTAATCTCTGTTCTTTTACATCTGTTGCTTAAAGAGACTGTTGAGGGCGTTGCACTTGGAATATCAATGGAGAGAAGTTTAAATGGGGACATTATTGCTTTCTTAATATTGGGATCAGTAAGAAAATAAAGAGGAGGACCATATTACACTGTTTTACATTGGCGCTCAATAACCATTCATGTCGCATTGTTCCGCCCAGCTGTCCTACCATGCTGACCAGATCACACTGCGAAGATTTATTTTCACATTATTATTATTTCACGGAATACTTCTTTTCATAGGAAAGCTGATTTAGATCCTAATCCCTATTTTGCAGATATGATTGCATATACTGTACACTTGAATGGACATTCAATTCACGTATTCAATATTCAATGAATATTGTCCTAACTGACCATCAGTGAGTCTTATCCATAGTATTTTCCTTCTTCCTCCCAGTCTGCTTGCCTTGCAATTAAGTTGGAGTTGTGTCAGTATGGCAATAGACAAAAATAAAAGAGGGACCCTTAAAGGTTTCATTCTTGTGCTCTGTGTGGTCGATGTCCCAATCAATTCAGGTTGATGATTCAAATTCTACACTAACAGGCATATTGTTGATTTGCAGGCTGTTGACTTGATGCATTTCTTATCTTCATCTCAAAACCTCAAGTTGTTGTATATCAGTTTGTGGTGCAAATGCAGGGAGGAGCAAATGTAATTGGCATGATTGTTGTGCTGCTTCTAAAATATATTAGAGGGATGGGTGTCTATATGGACCCAGTTGGTGCAGCCATTGTAAGTCGAGAAGTTTGATATCTTGATCTCACTCATTTTGCATAATCTAAATATAAATATCATATTTTTGTAGGATTTATATATATAGCATCTTAGTAGATTTCTTGTAGCATTGTAATGATCCTTTTTTATGTGTTCCTGCCTAACATGTCATCATTTTGCAGGTGTCAGTGATTGGCCTTCACTAAACAAATGGGAAAATCATCAGATCATGGTGTCCAAAGGATAATGTTTTTGATAGGTTATAGAGCTCACTGAGAAGGAACAGATTGAGTGGTGCAAAGAGCATCAACTGCAAATGAGGGCGAAAGCCAGCAAATAGATGGATACTAATTCAGTAGAAGAGGCTGCAATATTTATGAAGGAATCACACACTTGGACTTACGATATTTGTATTCGGTGTCATTGTAAGTATCCTCTAACAATTTGCACGTATGATGGTTCAGTGTTCACTATAGCCGCATGCCATTGTGGTTCCAGTTATCTCTAACTAGGATATGTGAAATTGGATAGCCGAAAGTTGCATTGTATCAAGATATCAGTTACAGGTGAATGTTTTTTGGTTATACATGTTCAAGAGGGTACTGAAGACCATGTCTGGAGAATAGTGCGTAGAACTTCAAGATCTTCAGACTTGATTGTGTTGCTGTGTTGGCAAACATGCACTGTTAAAACTATGCACGCATGAGTCTATTTGAATTGTGCATTGCTGGACGAAAGTGATTGAAAAAATAGTATCATAAGTTGATTCTGGATCTCAATTAGTCTTGAAACATCATGTTGTTAAGATGAACAACATAGTAGCCATGCATTGTGTATTATGCGGAATTTTTTTTACGCCAGTAGCAACAAATGGAGTGAACTGGAGTCAGCTACAAAGGTGACCATTTCTTTGCTTATGAATGATTCAGTAGCAAAGAGGGTATGCACACGTTTTCAATTGAGGATTCAGTGCAAAAATATGATATTCTGAAATGGTCATTCAGGGTACTTTTGCAAAGGACAACGTTCTTTGATTAATTGTTTAATATATGTGCCTATTTTCACATAATTATTATTTAGGTGAAAACTATGTGCATTGTAATAAAAAATATTTTCTGTAGCAACGCACAGGCACTTTCCTAGTATTTCTATATTTCAAAAAAATCATTAGCATGAAATAGACATATTGTTGAGATGTTTACATTACATTAAATACCATCACTTCATCATGTATTGCACACCCAATTGAGTAGAATGATGCGTTGAAATCACCAAATCATTTTTGGTTGTTTGCTTATCTGAGCACAACTCATTTGGTGGCCCCTTCAAGAAAAATGAAATTTTATACTTTCATTCGCACTCTAATAAGAAAAAACCTCCTGGGACCTTCTCTTCCATTATCTCATGGCCCACCAGCCCTCCCCTTTAGTCATTTTCCCATTTCCCTCTTCTTAAGGTTCTAGTTAGTGCGACCTCAGGATCCAATGGAGGTCAAGGGCCTCGACGAGTTTAATTCAGGCTTAGAGGTTGGAGGTTACATTACACCATTGCCACCCTAGCAGGAATCAACCTGAACTCCTTCATTTGGATCTAGTAAGCTAGTTTGTAAAGAAAACACACACACACACATGCACAATTCAATCTCCATGCTTTGTATATATATATATATATATATATATATATATATATATATACAATCCTTCGCCTTCGTCTTAGGATTGATGCATGTATTCATTGATTGGTTATCGTACATAGCACATCAAACACACTTCTTCTTATGTGTCATGCATGTGCATTATGTGTAGGTTGGGTATTAAGGGATCTAACAAAAAGAGAATGATGGGGCTAGCCCTCCCGAACACCACCAATCACAACATATGCACCAATATTGTTCAATATGTGAATAGAATGGAGTTCTATCTAGTGATATATGAAATGAATGAAACACTTTTCATAGTCCGAAAGTGGCCTTATCTGAGAGGATTAAGATAACACTGAAGCATGTGGAAGTTTGGTTCATAAATCGTAGAACAGGTAACACAATCATACAAGAAGTGGATCACACACTTCATTTTCAAATGACACAATACTATTAATTGCACCATATCACAATACTATATCTTGAGGAAGAATGTGAATTTGGGATGAGGAAGGAGGAGACCGAGGAGGCAAGGAAGCCCATATTAAGATTAACCAGCAAGTTGAAGAACTAACAAAGAAATAGGCCGAACCCAGTCCAATATAGAGAGAAACTCAAGAAGCACAACAAGGAGCTCAAAGATAATCTCAAGGAAGAAATACAACACCTCAGGCGACAAAATCACCATTGGTCATGTTGCTCCCTCTCACACGAAGCTTAACGATGCACTTGCAGCTAGCTTCCCTTAACAAAGCAAGGTCATGCCACTGCTGCTGTTTTACCCTTTTCTAGCACTCCATTGCCAGTCTACCACCTTACGGCGGAGCTGGCTCCATTGAATGGTATGTTGAGTGTGTATATGATTGCTCACTAGTCCATGATGGAATAAGATTCGTCCCTTGCATCATTAGAGATTGTGGTTAAATATTAAGATATTTGTTTTGGAAGTTTTCATTACATCATTGTTTGTTTTTTCAAGTTCCTCCCTTTTGCAACTGTATTTTGTACCATGTATTGATAAACATTGCCATAATATTTTACCACTAATAAGTCATGTTTCGTTATTGATTTATCTGAACACAAGCCCCCATTTAGTTCTTGAAAAATGTTTCCATTTTATACCTTGTTCCATATCTAAAAACCCCTTGAAGGATTTTACTGATGTAGACAATTCTCTTTTAGGTTTTGCCTTAACCTCACATTACCTCTTCCTAGCTAGCACCGTGATACTTTTTATGTGGACATACATGAGCATGCGCATGCGTGCGCACACACACAACGTGCATATGTGTGCGCACACACAAAACGACACAAACAACATGCATATGTACACACACACACAAAAACAACTGGTCACTCATGTATGGATATGATTAATATCATCTTTGATTGTGAATACATATAAATTAATCAGTAGTTTCACATATTTTTTTTGTTTATAGCAGCTTCAGCTTAGTTGAAACGCATAATCTCATCATGTCGTTTTGAAAAGAACTAAGATGTCATAAATTGATTACTCTCCACCATCAATCTTTAACTGTCAAACTAAACGTTTTATATGTTCACTTTGTGTTCAATCAAGTAGACGAAAGAGTAGCTTTGCAGGTTTAACCCATCTTGTGGTGTAAGCGTGTAGGTGGAAGAAGGCAAGAAGCTAGCGACAAAAATCAAGGAGACTTACTATACAAGTATTTTTTCTAGGTGATCACTAGTTGACTAAAAGAAACTGGAGGTGATACATTTTCACAGACCGGTCACAACATGAACTGTTTGAGTCACAATATGCGGAGACACATACAATGAGTAGTTGAGGATAATATGACAGTTATGTGGGAGACAGATGCAATTCAGGAAAAAAGATGATGTGAGTGCCATTGCTTAACGACTATTATCTATTACTCTATCATGCCTATATATGTCCATTCAGACCGCTCAGCCTAGCCCGACATACCCGGTGACGTGTTGGGTCAGGCCCCACACTACTTCCCATCATGCCATGTCGTTCTAGCCCACGAGCTACACCAATTGCTCAAGCTTGGGCCCACGAGCCAGTTTCATGCCGGGCCAGCCCTGAATAGCCCGGCCCCATGTGAAGACTCGGGCGGTTTGAAGTCTGCCCAGTCAATGGATGGAGGCATGGAGCCGTAGAGGCCACCGCAATCACAACAGCTCTGGCCCCAGCACTATCGCTCACTGTTCGAACTCCATGCTCCCCGCGGTCGACTGCTAGCGCTGTAGCTCTGACTCCCCTCCCCAAGAAGGTAGAGGTAGGGAGGGGCAAGCGGCGGACGGATGTGAAGATGAGAGTGGGACGCTGTGAAACATGGGTACCCCTAGGTCCCCACCGACCAGGCTCATGGTTGTCCCCGATAAGTGGGTCCGGCCCACAAGAAGACCCGCTGACCTGACAGTGGGCCCAACAGACTTGATCTGTGGGCCACACGACCTCCTGAACACCTTCTAGAAGATTCCCAGACGACCTTACCCGAAACGACTACAATACTTGGCGTGCAAGACAAGACAATGGTGGATTTTGATAGGCAGTTCGATGTATATGTGTTGACGGTTCAAAACCGTGTTGAAATTCACCGCAAGCGTATGGGTGACTTGGTGCTTTTTTCACCAAGGAAAGTCTCCAAGGTTTGTCAATCCAAGGATCAGAAGCAAACCGCTAAGGTTCTCTATCTAACCTACCGGTCTAACCCTATGTGAAGTGTTGATTGCATGTTAAACATACATGAAAGGATGTATGGATCACATCCACCTAGCCATAAAGGTAAACATCAAAAGATAACCCTAGCCTATCGTCTTCTTGTTGCCGTTCCGACCAATGTGACAAACCAATCTAATCCTACAACATGAGAATGAGTCATCGACTTAACATTACACGTTCGCTCGCCGCTTTATCCTCCACTGTACTATCACTACGCAAGGATATTCATCATCGAACGATAAACCTTGGTCCATGCATTACTATGATGTATCCGCAAGAGATAGACTAACCACCATGATTATTCTATTCCTACTAAGGGCATATGCTAGCTACACATATGAATAAAGACGCATCGAAGTAACTCAAAGTAAGGAAAAGACATGATTTATATCACCATCGAATGTCGAAATTGGCTTGATGGAATCAAGGCATGGGCTCCGGAACTCCACCATGCACTTGTAGAGTCAGGACCTTTGGTACGACCCTTTAGTCCCGATTGAATTTTGGAGCCAGGACTAAATGCTTTTCATCGACGTGGCTTCAAATGGTTGCGAACTCCCTCTGCCTTATGTCCTGGTTCGTATTACCAACCGGGACTAAGGGGGCATCCAACTGCCTGTTTGAGGCAATTATTGACGCTAACCTTTTAGTCCCGGTTGGTGTTCCCACCCGAGACAAAAGGGGTGTTTGAGACAATTATTGGTGCTGACCTTTTTAGTCCCGGGTGGTGTTCCCACTTGAGAGAAAAGGGGTACCCTTTTGTCTCGGGTGGGAATACCACCCGTGACTAAAGCCCTCCTCTCTCTCCTTTATCTGTACGTGGATCCTCTGATCCCTTGTGTCCACTCATCTTCTCTATCTCCTTCTCTCTTATCTTCTTATCCATCTCATCTCTATCTTCTCATCCTGCAAGACTAGGTGCACATGGAGGGGAGCTCTTGCGGTGGCGTAGTCCCCATGCGCAGCGCACAGGCCACAGGTGCACCTCCATGCGTGGTGCGGTGGCAAGGCCCCTGGCGCGGGCTCCCGGCATGTTGGCGCGGCCACCGGCACGGCGCGCGAGCCCCGGGCGCGGCCACCGCGCGGCGGCGTGGCCCCGACATGACGCGACTCCAGGAGGGCGGCGTGGCTCCAGGCAGTCGTGTGGGGTTCGATTTGGTTCTTCATTTTTTGTACATTTATTTCTGATTTTTATTGAATTCAAAGTGTTTTGTGAATGAATTCGGAACTCATGTGATGTGAATCTTATGTGAATTTTTATGTGTGTGAGGAGATTTAGTTGATTTGTATGACCATGAGGAGATGAAATTGCATTGAATAAATTTGTGTGATAGTGAAATGAGTTTGATTTTGATATGTGTTAAATGCAATTTATTCAACTTGTGAAGTTTGTGTTCTTGATTTGGAGCTCAAGCTCCAGGACAGGAGATGGGGATTGGGGGAAGTGTAAGTGCAACAAGCCCTATGAGGGTTTTGGTGATGTTGACCACACAATTAAAGAGATAATGAGCTTTTGAGACTATTGTGCAGCATAGAGCTATTGTCACATGTGCAAAAGAAAGATTGGAGACCCCTCAACTGAATAAAGAAGGATACCTATGCTACTTGGAGGAGTTTATTTGTTTTATCTTTTGAATTTGAGTATAGGGCAATCCGTACTATCAAGAGGGATACTAATGGTGAGTTAGGGTGGTTTCAAGTGCTCATATTCTATCTTTCTCAAACCCTAATCCTCACCCCAAGGGAAGTGACTTGCAGCTGTTTTGCCCCTGCTGTTTGTTGTTCGGAGGTTCCGAAGTTTTTCTCGGAGGTTCTGACCATACGGGCTACAGTCTGCAGAGTTTTCAAAAGTCGGAAGTTCCGAGATTTTTCTCGGAGGTTCCGACTCTGGAATATAGTCGTTACTGTTCTGGATCTGGGGGTATTTATACCCCTTAGTCCCCCAACGGTTATCTTCTTCTTCCTGCTGCACAGAACGTCGTTCCAACCTGTTTCTCTCACCTTGCATTCACTCCTAACCTACTCTCTTCCAAATCCTTGCCTAGCATTGATTGAGAGTGGATTCTTGAAGTGAGTTAGTGAGCCAATCTCTCTCTCCTTGGTACTTGAGCACTTGGAAGAACCCTAGCAAGCTTGGTGGATCTATTACTCTTGGAGCCTTGCTCCTAGACGGATAGAGGTTCTTGGAAGCTCTCCAAACCGATTTGTGGAAGCTCCAAGGTGTTTGTATTACCCTTTGTGATTCTAGTGGAAAGCCTCCACCTATTACCCAAAGTGATAGGTGTGAGAGAGGAGTTGACCTTTGTGGTCCTTAGCCTTTGTGGCTTCCTCAACAACGTGGACGTAAGCAAGCCTTTGTGGCGCTGAACCACGGGATAAATCTTTGTCTCGTGCTTGCTCTTGTCTGCTTACTTGTTCATGCTTGTTCTTTACTAGATCTATTAGGGTTTTCTCCCGATCTACTTTGTGGTACCTTCCTAGCTTGTTTCTTGCTTAGAAATCTTCTTGCTAGGTCATAAGTACCTCCTAGAATTTAGTAGATCTGGTTTTCATCAAGTTATTCTCAGCTCAAAGTTATTTATGCTCTGTTCTAACAGTTGCCAGAAGTTCTGAGTTTATTCTCGGAGGCTGCCTCGTTCGGAGGTTCCGAGAATAATCTCGGAGGTTCCGGAGTCTGGCAGTGTTTTCGAAGAAAAGTTTAAATTTTGTGTGCAGGCCTATTCACCCCCCCTCTAGGCCATATTGCCTTGATCCTTTCAATTGGTATCAGAGCAGGTTATCCTCGTAAACACCTAACCGTGTGAGGATATGGCAAGTAATGATGACAAGCAAGAAGAAGACGAGTTTGAGGACATACCAAGTGAGGCTGAAAGTGATGCCTCGGAAGTGGGCAACACATCAGCCCAAGAGAAGTTCGAAAAGCTCAAAAAGGCTGTGAAGGAAGGCACCAAGGATGGAAGCAAGAAAAGCAATAAAGAGGAAAAGAAGAAAGAGAAAGAAGAGGTAAAGAAGAAAGAGGACAGCAAGCTAGAAAAGAAAAAGAAAGGGAAGAAAGAAGAAAAGAAGAGAAGAAAGAGAACACCTTCACCTTCTCCATCACCATCCTCATCTTCATCTTCATCTAGTGAGAATGGAGATGGGGATGCCGAGTACTATGGCACAAGAATTCCCAAGAGAACACTCAAGCCAAAACCCAAGGCTAAGTCCAAGAATGACTATAGAAGCGTATCCTTTAACTATGATTCTTTGGAAACAAAATCTAAAAATGATATCACTATACCCGTTGGCAAGTTACCCCAATTTGATGGGACTAACTTTGCTAAATGGAAGCACATGATGAAAGCCTATCTAACCGGTTTGAGTTTGGAGTTGTGGAACATTGTGTGTGTAGGTTTTGATGATCCCGAAGACTTTGAAAACCTCACTCCACGTGATTGTCGCAACATCAAAATAAATGCTCAAGCTACAAGTATACTTCTTAGTGCTTTGAATGCTCAAGAGTACAATCGGGTTAATGGACTAGAGATTGCCAAAGAAATATGGGACACCCTTCACATTGCTCATGAGGGTGTTGACAAAGTGAAGAAGTCCAAGATCAACATGTTGATGTCCGAGCTTAATAGGTTAACTATCTTTGATGGAGAAGGGCCACAAGAGATGTTTGATAGATTGATGGTCATAGTTGGAAAGATACGTGGCTTAGGTGGTGATGAGTTGGATGATCACTATGTTGTGAAGGTGATGTTGGAGGCCTTTGCTCCAAGGAATCCCACACTAGTCACATTGATTAGAGAGAAGAAGAGATTTGAAGAGTTCTCCCCAAATGATGTTCTTGGAAGAATTCTCACTCATGAGCTAATGGACAAGGAGATTCAACATAGAAAAAAAATTGGTGAGCTAGAAGCTAAGTTGAACAACTTGAAGGTCAAAGAGGTTTGTCTCCATTCCAACAAGACAAGCAAGCCTACCTCTTCATCCAAGCATTCCACTCCATCCAAGCCCACTAAGTCAAAATCCAAGAAAGTGGAAGTAGAGAGCTCAACAAGTGACTCAAGTGAAGATGAAGATGAAGGCTCACATGTTGAGATTGGAGATATGGCCTTGTTCATGAAGACATACAAGAGAGGATTAAAGAAGCAAGGGTACAAGTTTGCCAAGAGGAAGTTTCCCAACAAGAAGAAGAGGACTTGCTACAATTGTGGAAGCACCGAGCATTTTATTGCTGATTGCCCTAATGAGAAGAGAGAAAATAGGAATGACAAAGGCAAGGGAAACTACAAGAAAGATCAAAAGCCACATTACAAGAGAAGAAACTATGGTGGAGAGGCTCATATTGGTCATGAATGGAATTCCGGAGATGAAAGCTCTAGTGAAGAGGAAGGGAAGAAATTGCAACCGTGGCTATCAAGAGGCTTCCCTCTACCTCAAGGTTGTTCAACAATTTAACCGATGATGAAGAGAGCACATCCATTCATTGTCTCATGGCCAAGGGCGAGAAGGTAAAAACTAACCCAAAACCCTCTCCTCAACCTAGTGATGAGTCGGAAATGGACTCTAGTGATGATACTAGTGATGAAGAAGCAAACCAACTTGTTCGTAAAATGGATGAGCAATCTAGAGATTTTATGGCTAGGCTAATAGTAGAACTAGAGAAAAGCCAAGACACTATTATCTCCGATAGAAGTGAGATTGAGGCTTTGCGTTTGGAAGTCAACCAAGCGGAGAGTGTCATAGCTACTCTCAAGGAAGAACTTGCTGCCACTCATGCTCAATGTAGTTCTTTCAAGTTGAGGAATGAAGAGCTTGAGGAGCAATATAGTCTCCTTTGGAGTAGCACCTCACATCCCTCGAAGGTAAAAGGCGACTCTAGTGCTTCTACTAGCAAGGGCTATGATAGATGTTATCATATTGACATTGAATCTTATGCTACTAACCTTGCTAACATGGAAGCTTTAAAGAAAGAAATTGCTAGGTTGAACTCAATCATAGCTAGAGGATGCATGGGTGAAGAAAACAAAAGGGCAAGATTCACCAAGAGGAAAGTGTTAGAGAAAAGCAAGAATCCAGGCTTTGGATATGTTGAAGGTGGCAAGACCAATGAAAGAAAAATCATCAAAGAAAAAGAATGCCTTGAATTCAAGAGCTCTGGATTCCTATTCTCCCAGACCCCGGAGGTTCCGACCTCCAAGCCCGGAGGTTTCGGAGTCTGGAAGCCTCGAGCCACACAGACAGCCAAACTCGAAGGTTTCGAGAAAATTCTCGGAAGTTCCGGGGTCTGTAAAGACAAGACAAAGAAAAAGAGCAAGACTCAGAAGCAGCATGTTTTCAAGGCATCTAACACTTGTATGCAGGTTCAAAATTATCCAATTATGCCTAGAAGAAACTTGAGTCCCAACAAGAGCAAGGCCCATGCATGTAGAGACATGCCTCCTAGCTATGTGTTGAGATGCAACAATGTTGGTAAAGTTGTTGCCACGTATGTTGGAAATGAGTCCAACATATATGTGAAAAGATCTCTATGGGTTCCAAAGGTTTTGGTTGCTAACATGGAGGCCCCCAATTCAAATTGGGGACCTAAAAGAAGGAACTAAATTGTTTTGTAGGAATACTCCTCCGGTGGATCAAGTTGGGTGCTTGATAGCGGATGTACACATCACATGACCGGAGAAAAGAGTATGTTCTCATCCTATCTCCATTTGGAAGGACCAAAGGAAACCATTGCATATGGAGGGGATACAAAAGGAGAAGTCATCGGCGTAGGTGATATCCCTATATCTCAAAATTATTCAATTACAAATGTTCTTCATGTTGATCCGTTGGGTTACAATCTATTATCGGTTTCACAACTTAGTGAGATTGGTTTTGATTGCCACTTCTCGGATAAGGGTGTGTCCATCATAAGAAGGGAGGATTCCTCTGTTGTCCTTACGGGTCGCTTGAGGGGGAGGCTTTACCTAGTTGATCTCAACAAAAGTAAAGTTTCTCCTAAGACTTGTCTAGTGGCAAAATCTAGCATGGGTTGGCTATGGCATCACCGACTAGCCCATGTTGGCATGATGAACTTGGCCAAACTTTTGAAAGATGAACACATCCTTGGACTAACGAATGTACATTTTGAGAAAGATAGGATTTGCAAAGCATGCCAAGCCGGAAAGCAAGTAGGAGCACCTCACCCACAAAATAGCATCCTCACTACTTCAAGCCCATTGGAGCTCATTCACATGGATTAATTTGGACCGGTGGCCTACATAAGCATTGGCGGTAACAAATATGGCTTGGTTATTGTTGATGATTATTCTCGCTTCACGTGGGTGTTCTTTGTGTTTGACAAGAGTGAAGTACAAGGAAAGGTGAAGACCTTCATTAGAAGAGCACAAAGGGAATTCGGGCTACCAATCAAGAAAGTGAGAAGTGATAATGGCTCGGAGTTCCGGAAAACTTATGTTGAAGAATTTCTTGATGAAGAGGGCATCAAGCATGAATTTTCAGCACCTTATACCCCTCAACAAAATGGGGTGGTTGAGAGGAAGAATAGAACTCTTATTGAGATGGCAAGAACCATGTTGGATGAGTACAAGACTCAAGACATCTTTTGGGCCGAAGCTATTAACACGGCTTGCCATGCCATCAACCGCCTCTATCTTCACAAGTTTCACAAGAAGACCTCCTATGAGCTTATCACCGGTAAAAAGCCCAAGGTGTCTTACTTTAGAGTGTTCGGGTGCAAATGTTTCATTCTAAACAAGAGGCTCCGAACCTCTAAGTTTGCACCAAAGGTTGACGAAGGATTTCTTCTTGGTTATGGTCCAAATGAGCATGCTTATCGAGTCTTTAGTCTAACCACCGGGAGGATTGAAGTCACGGTAGATTTAACCTTTGATGAATCTAATGGCTCTCAAGTGGAGCAAGTTGACTTGAATGTTGTAGGTAATGAGAAGCCATCTTGTGAAGCAATCAAGAAAATGGCCATAAGTGATGTTAGACCAGTTGAGGCACAAGAGGAAGATGAAAACGAAGCACAAGCTTCAACACCACTCGAAGGGCCAGAAGCCACTGGTTCAGGAGCTGTGCAGACTTCGGAGGTTTCGAGAAATTCCTCGGAGGTTCCGGGAACTGGCACTGAAATCCAACCTCCGAGAAATTCCCAGGAGGTTCCGGGGTCTGGAAGTCCAACACCACAAGACACCCTGAACCAGCAAATTGATCAGCAAGGGGATGTCCAAGCAACCACATCTGAGCCCCAAGCTGATGAAGATGATGAAGATCAACCTCTACACCAACCTCTTGGACCATCACATCCTCGTGTACATCAAGTCATACAACGGGATCATCCCGTTGACAATATTCTTGGGAGCATAAGGAGAGGGGTAACAACACGATCTCGTCTTAAGAATTTTTGTGCATTTTACTCGTTTGTTTCCTCTCTTGAACCAACCATGGTAGAGCAAGCTCTTGAGGATCCGGATTGGGTGGTGGCTATGCAAGAGGAGTTGAACAACTTTGAAAGAAACCAAGTGTGGGAGTTGGTGGAGAGACCAAACACAAACATCATTGGCACCAAATGGGTCTTTCGGAACAAGCAAGATGAGTTTGGTATTGTGACTAGGAACAAAGCAAGATTGGTTGCTCAAGGGTACACCCAAGTTGAAGGGCTAGACTTTGGAGAAACATATGCACCGGTAGCAAGACTTGAAGCAATTCGATTTCTACTAGCTTTCGCTGCCCATCATGACTTCAAGCTCTATCAAATGGATGTCAAGAGTGCATTTCTCAATGGACCACTCTCCGAAGAAGTATATGTTAAGCAACCACTAGGTTTTGAAGATCCCAAGCGTCCTAATCATGTCTACAAACTCCATAAGGCGCTCTTTGGGCTAAAGCAAGCACCAAGAGCATGGTATGAATGCCTTAAGGATTTCTTGCTTAAGCAAGGCTTTGAAATAGGCAAAGCCGATGCTACTCTCTTTACTAGAAAAGATGATGGTCATATCTTTGTGTGCCAAATATATGTCGATGACATAATATTTGGTAGTACTAATGAAACTTTTTGTGAAGAGTTTAGTAGGGTGATGACAAAGAGGTTTGAAATGTCCATGATGGGTGAACTCAAGTTCTTTCTTGGTTTTCAAATCAAACAAGCTAAAGAAGGGACGTTCATATGTCAAACCAAGTATACAAGAGATATGTTAAAGACTTTTGACATGGACAAGGCAAAGCCCATCAGACTCCAATGCTTACCAATGGACACATGGACCTCAATGAAGAAGGGAAATCCGTGGACCAAAAGGTATATCGCTCCATGATCGGCTCTCTTCTCTACTTATGTGCATCTAGGCCGGATATTATGCTTAGTGTGTGCATGTGTGCTAGATTTCAAGCTAACCCGAAAGAGTGCCATCTCATGGTCGTAAAGAGAATCTTGAGATATCTAGTGCATACCCCTAACCTTGGCTTGTGGTATCCTAAGGGCTCCACTTTCGATCTACTTGGCTATTCGGATTCTGATTATGCCGGTTGCAAAGTAGATAGAAAGAGTACATCGGGGACTTGCCAATTCCTTGGTAGGTCTCTAGTGTCTTGGAGTTCTAAAAAGCAAAACTCAGTAGCCCTTTTCACCGCCGAGGCCGAGTATGTTGCAGCCGATGCATGTTGTGCTCAACTACTTTGGATGAAGCAAACCTTAAAAGATTACAGATGTCACTTTTCCCATATCCCACTTTTGTGTGACAATGAAAGTGCCATAAAGCTTGCAAACAACCCCGTAAGCCATTCTCGCACAAAACATATAGACATCCGTCATCACTTCTTGAGAGACCACGAAGCCAAAGGAGATATCGTTTTAAATCATGTGAGCACCGACAAACAACTAGCCGATATCTTCACTAAACCTCTCGATGAGTCAAGGTTTTGTAGCTTAAGGAATGAACTAAATATTCTTGATTCTCGTTGCGTGGTTTGATCTCTAGCATGCCTTAATTGTTTGCTTCAAACTGTTTAGTTTTCATTGAAAATTTGTTTGAAAAAGTGTGTGTGAAAACACTATCTTAAAGGGTTTTTCAAAATCTATTTTCATATCCCTAACTTGTCTTAAGTGGCTATAGTTGTGTGTATGATTGCTTGTTTTTCTAGCCACTTGAGTCAAGGGTACCATGACCTAAGGATCTCAGTTTATAGAAAGTTCAAAATCTCAAAGGAGTAAAAGTTAACTATCTCTGGAATTCAAGTTTCGGAAGCTCCGAGGAAATCTTCGGAGGCTCCGAGCCTCGGAAGCTCTGAGAAAATCATCGGAAGTTCCAATCTTTACAGGCTTAACGCTCAGTCTCAACCGAAGGGGAGTTAAAAGGAATAAAGCATCTGCAGAGAATATTCCTTTACCTAGGGTTAACCCGCCGTTCCCTTTCACCGCGCAGTCAATTCTCTCAGATCCAGTTTACCCTCTCCCTTTCTCTCTCCCGAAGGCAACCGCACCGCACCTCTCTTCTCCACCGTGCCACCGCCGCCGCTTCCCTCGCCGTCGTTGACCGCGCTCCACGTGGGTCACACGTGCGAGGCCGTGCATCTCTCGTCATTGGTGGATCGCAGCTGAGGAGGAAGGAAGGAACTGCTCCAGAAGACCTAGGTCCGCTCGGTTCTGTACTGAGAAGAAGGAAGAAGCCTCGTTCTGCGTCTCTACGCATCTGTGTCGTCGATCTCATGATCATCGCTCTCCATCCCCTTCCTCCCACTCAAGGTAATCCGTGACCAATCCCTAACCCTAATTCCTAGATCCATCTGCTCTTAGGGTTCTAGATCTTGGAATTGTAGAATGCTGCCTTGTGCCCTGTCCTGAATGCCTATGATGCAAGTGTAGTTTAGGTTCAGTTGAAAGTTGAATCAAAATTCAGAGTGCAATAAGGTTGACAGAGTCTCGGAGGTTCGAGAAAATTCTCAGAGGTTCCGAACCCTGTAACCTACTGTAGGCTGACCTTGATTCAAAGTTCCACTGAATTTCACTTCACCTGCAACACTTTATCTCATATTTGTCGTAAGCCAAATTCCATCATGTCTGCTCCTTTGGTTAAGATTCAGTTAAAAGTTGAATCAATAAACTGTCCCCTGTCAGTACATTGACTTCGGAGGTTCTGAGAAAATCCTTGGAGGTTCCGAAGTCTGTACTAACAAGTGACAGTCTATGATTCAAAATTCCACTGAAGATTAATCAATTAAAGTTCATGCCTATCCTGATCCACAGTCCTTACCTGTCTTGGTCCCATTCTTATCTGCTACTCATGTTTCTCCCCGCGTATGTCCGCACCCCCCGCCGACAAGACTTATACCAAGAGGCAGAGGCCACTTTTTGAAACACCTGCTGGTGAAAGAGCATTCAAACTTGCAGCAAGAGAAGTTGTTGGTGGCAGTGGCAGCAGAGGGAAGGCAACCCCTAGGAGAGGCAAAAGGGCAGTCTGTCTGGAGGAAGAGGATCTGGATCTGCTGCCCATGTAGAGGACAATGGAGGTACAGAGGGAAAGACCATTCCCATAGAACTTGAGGATGACATGCCATTAGGGGAAATAGACTCCACTTACCTGAAGTGTCACAAGGGGCTGCTCAAGAGACACCCTCCAACAAAGTATGACAACTCTATGTACATTGAGCACACAAATTATGATGGAGCAGGGTTCTTAGTCAAGAAGGCCAGAGAAGAGAATCCATATGTGAACCCCAAGATGGCAGCTATAGACTATAGGTTTTGGTCTGCGTTTCATTTCAAGTTCTATGAGACAGTCCTGAATACCAAGATGAAGCTGATCAAGATGAAGTGGATTGACTTTAGCCATCTAGAGGCAGCAGAGGAACCTGTAAAGGAAGATGTGCTTGAGCTGGTGGACAAGTACAAAATGAGAGATATCATGAGCTTCAAGTATGACTGGAACATAGAAGTCTTAGCTCAGTTTCATGCCACCTTCTTTCATGAAGACAACAAGGAGACCATACATTGGATGACTGAAGGTGTGCACTACAAGATTGACTTTCTCACATTTGCTAGGCTTTTTGGGTTCAGCAAGGAGGATAGGGAGGCTGATATCATTCACTTTGAGGCTCATATGAACCCCAACAAGATTGTTGCCACCTATGAGTATGATGAGCTGGCAGATGGCTCCACCACTGCCTTGAAATCTGTGTACTATGTGCTCAACAACATGTTTAGGGAAACCATCTATCCAAAAGGGGGAAGTGACTCAACCAGCCTTAGGAGATTTGCACCAAATCTGTTAGCTAGGTTGCTGCCAGGAGCAAGACCATTTTCTGTTAGCAGGTTTATCTGGTACAATTTGGTAGAAGTGACAGAAAGTGGGAAGTGCAACCTGCCCTATGCTCCATACATTATGTACATGATACAGATGGTATCCGGTGTCATCTTCAAGAAGGATGTTGAGCATGCATCTTACCAGGTTAAACAGTGGCAGCATCAGAAGAAGCAGCATGTAGTGGAGGAGCACATTCTGAAGAAGGCCAGTACCAAGTAGCACAAGTCTGGTCCAGAAGAAGGACCCAGCAAGGCACCCATGCCTGCTAGACTGCACAAGCTGAGGGGCATGGTGAGGGATACCTGGAGAACTGCAGATGGACATCACATCAGCTGTTGGAGCTCAGGGAGGACATGAACAGGCTGCTGAAGCACCAGGGACTATTTTTCAATGCCATGCACCATCCTCCACCCCTCTTTCCTGATTTTCCAGAGTATACTACTAGTGAGGAGGAGGGTGAGAAGGATCCTGGCAGTCTTATAGCTAAAGATGTGCCTGCTGCTCACTCTGAGGAAGATGAAGAAGATGCTGAGCCACTCGGTGCCAAGATGGCCAGACTTAAGAAGGAAGCTGCTGGTAAGAAGGCCATGGGTTCTTCATCTGGTGGTAGGTCAGAAGGAAGGCCACTGCTGGAAGACCTGTCAGAAGGCCCATAGACTTGTCCTCTGGATCTGGCTCTGACCTTGGATCTGACAGCACAGTCCCTGAAGCGGAGGAGGATGCCTCTGACTTCAGTGATGAGGAGTAATGTAACTAGGTCCTATTCTCACTTCCTCTCTTCTTTCCTCTCCTTTTTGTTAAAATGTTGACAAAGGGGGAGAGATATGAAGATTGAGAAGAATCTGAAGACCTGGAGCTTCTTCTGGTGGCTGGCTAACAACAGAAATTCTTTTGTTCTTTTGGTGAGATGAGAGTGCTAACTATTCTCTCATAAACTCCTAGTGGTTAATGTTGAACTATTGTAAAGCTTTTAGCTTACCTCTGTTGGCAAGTAGGTTCTGGTCATGGTCATTAGCGGGACTTGAAAACTTTAAAACCTTTGTGATGGATGTAATAGGGCTAGATGAGTTGGATGCTGTTCTCTTTATCTAGCTGCTATTTCTGGTCATATTGTTGCTCTGCCTGTGTATTGTTGTTTGTTGGAGT
Source organism: Cenchrus americanus (assembly GCA_947561735.1). Lineage (NCBI taxonomy): Eukaryota > Viridiplantae > Streptophyta > Magnoliopsida > Poales > Poaceae > Cenchrus > Cenchrus americanus. Next base: position 248,987,390 of record OX387239.1, on the reverse strand, counting down.
ATCTGTTGCAGACCTCGGAGGTTCTGAGAATTTTTCCGGAGGCTCCAACTCCTGGAGGTTCCGGAAACTTTCTCGGAGGTTCCGAACTCTGCTAACAGATAACTCTCTGATTGTTTTCACATGACATATGCATCACGTATTATCTGTTACACTTCTTTTGCACCCCTCGATGGCTTGAGTACAACTTTCTTGACACTTTCACTCACAATGTATGCAAATTAAATGTCAGTTAAGACATTTCACCCTATTCAAAAGGTACATGCACACATTGAGGGGGAGACTTGTACTCAAATCATCAAAAGCTCAATCTTTCAAATTAAATTGTAAATTTTAATTGGGTTGTCAACATTTACCAAAAAGGGGGAGATTGTAAGTGCAATCAAGCCCTATGAGGGTTTTGGTGATGTTGACCACACAATTAAAGAGCTAATGAGCTTTTGAGACTATTGTGCAGCATAGAGCTATTTTCACATGTGCAAAAGAAAGATTGGAGACCCCTCAACTGAATAAAGAAGGATACCTATGCTACTTGGAGGAGTTTATTTGTTTTATCTTTAGAATTTGAGTATAGGGCAATCCGTACTATCAAGAGGGATACTAATGGTGAGTTAGGGTGGTTTCAAGTGCTCATATTCTATCTTTCTCAAACCCTAATCATCACCCCATGGGAAGTGACCTGCAGCTGTTTTGCCCCTGCTGTTTGTTGTTCGGAGGTTCCGAAGTTTTTCTCGGAGGTTCCGACCGTACGGGCTACAGTCTGCAGAGTTTTCAAAAGTTGGAAGTTCCGAACTCTGGAATATAGCCGTTACTGTTCTAGATCTGGGGGTATTTATACCCCTTAGTCTCCCAACGGTTATCTTCTTCTTCCTGCTGCACAGAACGTTGTTCCAACCTGTTTCTCTCACCTTGCATTCACTCCTAACCTACTCTCTTCCAAATCCTTGCCTAGCATTGATTGAGAGTGGATTCTTGAAGTGAGTTAGTGAGCCAATCTTTCTCTCCTTGGTACTTGAGCACTTGGAAGAACCCTAGCAAGCTTGGTGGATCTATTACTCTTGGAGCCTTGCTCCTAGACGGATAAAGGTTCTTGGAAGCTCTCCAAACCGATTTGTGGAAGCTCCAAGGTGTTTGTATTACCCTTTGTGATTCTAGTGGAAAGCCTCCACCTATTACCCAAAGTGATAGGTGTGAGAGAGGAGTTGACCTTTGTGGTCCTTAGCCTCTGTGGCTTCCTCAACAACGTGGGCGTAAGCAAGCCTTTGTGGCGAGCTGAACCACGGGATAAATCTTTGTCTCATGCTTTCTCTTGTCTACTTACTTGTTCATGCTTGTTCTTGACTAGATCTATTAGGGTTTGCTCCCGATCTACTTTGTGGTACCTTCCTAGCTTGTTTCTTGCTTAGAAATCTTCTTGCTAGGTCCTAAGTACCTCCTAGAATTTAGTAGATCTGGTTTTCATCAAGTTATTCTCAGCTCAAAGTTATTTATGCTCTGTTCTAACAGTTGCCGGAAGTTCTGAGTTTATTCTCGGAGGCTGCCTTATTCGGAGGTTCCGAGAATAATCTCAGAGGTTCCAGAGTCTGGCAGTGTTTTCGAAGAAAAAGTTTAAATTTTATGTGTAGGCCTATTCACCCCCCTCTAGGCCATATTGCCTTGATCCTTTCAGGAAGAGGTCAGAGGATAGGGACGGGGGAGCATTTTTTTGTTTCGTGGAAAACTCTTTAGTCCCGGTTCATTTACCCGGGACTAAATAGGAGCCTTTTGTCTCTCATCATTAGTCCCGTTTGGACTTGAGAGACCTATTCCCTCTAACAACCGGGACTGAAGCCCCTCTCCCTACAAGTGATGGCTTCACCATGCAGGGCCATCTCCTAGGCAACTCGAGGACTTGCGGTGGCCGTCAGCTTCCTCCCGGTGCTTCTCCTTCGTGTCGGCGACTCTCTAATGAATGGATGGATGTGGCGGCCGTTGGAGGCAGATGCAATTTGTAGAGGAGCACCTAGGTCAAAGGGTGTCGCGAACCACCACGAAAATGGGCTGGTCCGACCGGCCCGTTCAGCCCCGGTTTGCTCCCTAACGCTTCTCGGTGAATTGTTGTCTTGCCCCTTTTGCATGTGGGCCCTTGACATCGTCTTCTCCATGGTTTAGATAGAGCTCCTTGTCACGCAAGCTTTAGCATCTTCTGTTCAGGTCCCTGGAGTTTTGCGGCTTCATGCTTCGGTCCCTGGACCATTTGGAGTCATGTTCATCATGTGTCTTGACTTGTGTCGGGCATCATGATCTTCTCTTGAAGTGCTTGATGAACTTATCCCGAAAGTCTCCTTTTTAACGTTAGTTTTCTACATAAACAATAAACTCCAAAATCGACATGCAAGGATACCTCCAAGGGGTTAGTACCATTAGTTAGAATATCAAATACATATGTGCAAATGTTGACGGTAAACTCATAGCTAGGTGTACCAAAATCGACCGTCAACAATATGGAAACAGTTGTAATCTACTAGACTTAGGTCTCCTAGTCATAACTGACTAGGAGTCTTGGCACGACCTTGTCCGCTGGCCAATATAAGGCGGGCAGGGCAACCCCATTGTAACATCACGCAATCCTCAAACAATCTACACCAACAACTAGACGTAAGGTTTTATTCTCTGGAAGCCTGAACCAGTATAAACTCGTCGTGTCCCCATTGTTCTGTGTGCTCTTGCATAACCTTTGTGTTCTTAGCCCTAGATCTCCTCCCGCTAAGACAAACCACCAAGGTTAACCCCCCTTGGATTGTTCATATCTAAACCTCTGACAGTTGGCGCGCTATGTATAGGTTGATCTAGGGTTCTTCGTGCAACTCGATGGTTCCACCAAGCAGCGTCATCTTCCCCGCAAGCATGGTGGACTTCCTCACCAATCCCGTCGACATCTACTTCGTCTCAATGCTGATGCAATCCACCGCTCCAGTTGCCTGCCTCATCATCGAGAACACGACGACCACCACCTCCCAGCAGGTCGAATCCAATTTGTTGGCAGAAACCCACCCACCCACTCCTCGCGACCTGATCGCGGGACTCGATCGTGTCGAGAGCATGCTCTCTAACACAATCAAGGTTTGTGAAAGTGTCAAGCGCTCTCACAGGACTACTTCACCTCCACCCTGCATGCCTCTTGGCTTGCGAACCGCAGCTCGTGCGGTCTCCGATTACATGAACAACGCCAACAATGCCGCCAACTTTGCTCGCAACCAGCGGCAAATTGTTGCCGGCAATGCAGGACAAAACGCTACAGCCCGATCTCCAATAGTACGAGCTACGCGAGTCCTTCGGGGCAGCCAAAACTAGCACCAACCCATCCGGGGCGAAGTGGAAATCTAGCACCGCTCCAACTACGATCACACCAATAGGGCCCCGGACCCCCTTGACGCCAACAATCCCATCCAAGAAATGGAGCTTTGCGAGATGCACGATTGTGAACTTGCATGTTGTGCCAAGTATGACCACAAGATAATGGCACCCCCGACGACCTCTACGTTGTTTCGACAGCCCACAGTTTAGGATCTGGCTCGGGAGCAATCAACAACTTTTCGGCATTCTCAAGACATCTCGGGATGATGAGATACCCAAAAGATTTGAAGCCTGCCATCAAAAAATAAGACAGTCGCTCCGACCCCAATATTTGGCTAAAGATGTACAACATCATCACCCAGGCCTCAGGAGGCAACGAAGACCACATGGCAGGATACTTCCCCCTTGTGATGGGCAAAGTGCCACTCTTGTGGCTTGACAACCTTCCTGGGGAGTGCATCACCTCGTGGGCAAGTCTGTCGCAGTTGTTAATGATGAACTACTGAGCAACTTATAATCACCTTGGCAACAGTCACCACCTTGCCAAAGTGTGGATGAGGAAAGATGAAACTCTCCGGGAGTACACCAATCGCTTCTTCGAGAACCACAACACGCTTGCCAGTGTCAAAGACGAGGACATCATCGCCTACTACAAGAAGGGAGTTGCCAACCTCAAGCTCTTCGAGAAGATCCATGAAGCCAGCGCTGACAACATCGCCGACCTCATGGCCTATGTTGACAAGCTCGTTAACACCCAAGAGTTCAAAGGCGACAAAGCAGACAACGCTCTTGCGTCCGATGCCAGCGGCAGGTCGCGCAAGCGATCTGGCGAGGTCTATGCGACCGACCCTCCAAGACCTTCCACCTTTTGCGAAGGTGACTTTAGCTGCACGCTAGATGACCAGTGTCAATTCCACTGTGATGCCAAGCACACCATGCAGGAGTGGAGCAACTGAAGCGCGCCCTAGGCGTCGCTATAGAACCGAAGAAGACCAAGAGCGGCAACAGTGACAAACGGAACAACAACCATCGCTACGACAACCGCTATCGTGGATCTGATCAACGTGACTACCACGATCGCCGACCTTACCGTCGCAATGACACTAGGATGATCACCACGACAATCACCGCGATGATCGACGAAACGACCACGGAGACGACCACTGCGACAATCGCCTTGATGATCATCACGACGACAGACATGATGATGGCAACCGCCGGAAGGAGCCTTCTCCTCCCCCACCACCTACAGGTGGCAATCCCAATGAAGCGTTCTAGAATGCCAACCGGCAGATCAACTTTATCGTTGGCGGGCGTCGTGCAGTCAAGAGCAACAGACAGCAACGATCCAATGCAAGGGAGATCGGCCTCGTCAACATAGAAACTCCACATCCCCTGCGGTGGTCAGAGTTCCCCATCACGTTCTCCTGGAAAGACCACTGTGTGCACATACCTGACCCCGAGACATACCTGTTGTTCATCAACCCCATAGTGGATGGAGCCTTCCTGCCTAGGACCCTCATCGATGGGGGCAGCATCCTAAACATCATCTTGACTGAAATGCTGAAGAAGATGGACTTCAACTTCTCCAAGATGACTGTGTGCAACAAACTTACAAACCCTTTTATGGGGTCGTACCCAGCAAGGAAGCATACCCCATAGGTCGTGTGTGCGTACCAATTACCTTCGGCAAAGAAGACAACTTCCGCACGGAGTACCTGACGTTCGAGGTGGCGAACTTCCGTTCCTCCTACCATGCCATCCTTGGACGACCTATGTAGGCCAGGTTTATGGCCATCTTGCACCATACATACCTCATCATGAAGATGCCAGTGCCGAATGGGATCCTTTCTGTCTACGATGACCTCATCATATCCTTCAAGTGCGAAGATGATACAGTCGACCTCAACGCAACCTCTGCATGCATAGCTGCAGCCATGGTCATGGTCGCTCAGGTCGCCAAGATCGATCCTACTTCCTGGAAGTACCAGAGTAGAAGCGAACATCAACCGCTCTGGACGCCAGTCCCACGGTAAAGAAGGCCTCCCTCGGCCTGCCTGACGCAACCAAGCAAGTCACCATTGGGGATGACCTTGACCCCAATAGGAACTCGTGCTCACCAGTTTTCTCTGGGGCAACACTGACATCTTCACATGGAGTCCATCCGACATGTTCAGTGTCCCCAAAGAGCTGGCTGAGCACGCCTTTGAAATTAGCAAGACAGCAAAACCTATCAAGCAAAAGCGCTTTGCGAAAGATAGAAAGGAGGCCATAGAAGTAGAAGTCTGTAAGCTCTTAGATGCAGGATTCATTCGTGAATGTAAACACCCTGTTTGGCTCGCAAACCCGGTTTTTGTACCTAAAAAGATCGGAGGATTAAGGATGTGTATCGATTATACCGACCTTAACAAGCACTGCCCGAAGGATCCCTTCCCTCTTCCCAGCTTCGACCAGGTCATGGACTCCATGGTTGGTAGCATCCTATTATGCTTCCTCGACTGCTATTCAGGGTATTACCAGATATCTACTGCTATTACGTGGCACGACAAAACTACGTTCATAACGCCTAACGACATCTACTGCTATAAGGTCATGACCTTTGGCCTGAAAAACACTGGTGCCACGTACCAGAAGGCGATACAGAAGTGCTTGGCGTCCCAGATCAGGAAGAATGTGGAAGCCTATGTTGACGATGTGGTTGTCAAGACCACCGAGGAAGACCAGCTCATCACCGACCTCACCGAAACCTTCACCAACCTACTACCAATGGAAGCTCAACTCGACCAAGTGTGTCTTCGGTGTCCCCTCTAGACTACTCCTGGGCTTCATGGTGGGACACCGGGGCATTAGGCTAACCGAGGCAAGGTCGACGCAATTTGCAATTGGTCAGTCCATCTTGCAAGAAAGACGTCATGAAGCTCACCGGCATGAGGGCAGCCCTAGGTCGTTTCATTAGCAAGCTCAGCGAAGAAGATCTGTCCTTCTTCAAGCTATTGAAGAAATCGAATAAATTCATGTGGGATTAAGAAGAACAACAAGCTTTCGAGGCTCTCAAGGAGTCCTTGACCTCTCCACCGATTATGACACCACCGATACCAAAGGAAGTACTCCTCCTTTGTATCTATAACACCCCACCAACCAAAGTCGCACCTCCCAACCCTTCCGTAGGGGTGAGCACGCGTACACATAGCACCCTGCTTACACTTTCGTGCTCGCTTTGTGTAAAAGGGTTAACCCAAGGGTGGTATGGCTGGTGGATAAAGGCTTATAAGTTGGTTCCACCCTTGCTCAACTAGTAATGTGGCACTAAAAGCGCGCACCTGGCTCATGGGCCACTCATGGGCCATCCAAATTGGGTTGGGTGTGACATTCACTCCATCAAAAGAACCCAACGTCCTCGTTGGTCCAACTCACCCATCTAGTGTCGAACCATACGCCATGTCGTGCGCCCCATGTGAGGCCCACACGCGCATGCATATGTCCACACACTGACCCGAGTAAATGTCCAGGAACCTTCCCTCGCGCCATGCGCCCTATGTCTGCACACTGACCTGTACGTGCAACCGTGAGGGTCGGCTCTGATACCATTTGTAACACCCCACCCACCAAAGCCGCACCGCCCAACCCTTCCGTAGGGGTGAACACACGTACACATAGCACCCTTCTTACACTTTCGTCCTCGCTTCGTGTAAAAGGGTTAATCCAAGGGTGGTATGGCTGGTGGACAAATGCTTATAAGTTGGTTCCACCCTTGCTCACCTTGCAATGTGGCACTAAACACGCGCACCTGCACTCATGGACCACTCATGGGCCATCCAAATTGGGTTGGGTGTGACACCCGATTTTCCGAAGAAAACCAAGTGATAACTATATGTATGACAGGATCTAGTTCCATACATATAGTGATATCATAGTGAATAACAGAAACAATATCACATAAATAAAGAGAGATTATCAGAGATTTACAGCAGAATCTTAGGAAGCAAAGGCTCCAAACATCATAGGTAATCGACTGGGGGTCGCGTACACCTAGCACCATCTTCTGGACTTCATACAACTTCTTCTTTTTCTGAGCAGCGGTTTAGAAAGAATTAGTACACTTATGGTTGGTACTCAGCAAGTGGGGGGAAGATACAAGGCCATAAGGATAGACTAAGGTTTACAGCGGTTAGCATTTTAATGTTGGTCCAATTTTTTTAGCAAGCACCTATTTACTAGATGTATGTTTATACCAACCCAAAATTAAGCATTTAGAAAACATTATCTCAAAATCATAAGGAAACCACGATTGCACATGGTTTGAAAAATGAGTATGGGTCTTGATCTGGAAGTCCTTGAAAAATCCTTAAGCAACTAGAGAACCGGGGGAGATTATTATTACTCTTTTTCTTCTTTTTTTTTCTTTTCTTTTTCTTTCCTTTTTCTTTTCTTTTTCCTCTGCGAGGTGCTTTGATTTTTTTTATTTTCTCCTCTCACCTTATTCATTTTTATCTCCCCTAGAACACTAATTTGCATAGTACCTACCTCCTCCCCCAAGCTTAGACGTTTGCTCGTCCCCGAGCAAAGAGGAAGTGGTGTTAAGGTAGGTAGCGGATGTCTTGATGAGAGGGAACTTGAATCTTCCCTTTGAAGCACCTACTTGTGACGTGTCGTCTCCATACTCAAGTGATATGTAGGTAAAGGAGGTTAACATAAAAGATGATGTTGGTTTAAAGGGTGGATATCCGGTGAGGTTTGCAAAGCTTCCGATGTGGGAGCTCACAATGCACAACTAGAATAGGCTAGCAAAAAATAAGTTATGCAAAAAAATGGAATGACCAGCTTCTTAGTCACGAGCCAGAGAATGGAGCCTTGAATCAATTCACCCAACAATAACTCTTGTAATCTATGGTTGCACTCAATATATAAGGCTTTGGATAGGTAGAGCAAAATGCAAGAGGTATTAATGACAAGGTTAGCATGACTTTTAAAAGCAAAAAGTAATATCTTCGACCCATCCAAAGTTGAGAGCATAAAAGAAACCATGGGTCTTTATTTTTATCATGACCTCCACAAAAGATTAAGCCAACATTTAATTAATTTCATATTTGTATTAGAGAGAGCAATAGCTTAATCATGCATAAACAAGCACAAAGTTTAAACAAAGCAGCAACGGTCATCATATATCAACGAGCAAGATCAAGCCAAAATTATTTCATCATGGTGAGCACAAGGTGATGACAATAAACAAAAAAAAACTAGGTTGTACTCCTAGAAGTTATGTTTAACAAGAGAGACATGCAAAAGTTGCATCTAAGGTTGTTAAAGGCATATACATATATACAAGCATTTAGAAAGACAAGGACAAAGAGAGGGTTGAGGAATTGTTACCGTCCTTTGACGCTTGTGATGTAGCGCGCCCTCCCTCATGCTTAAGCATTGTTCCTAGCATGGAAGAAGGAAGATCGGCATCCGTAGCAACCGTGATCCTTGAACTCCATGCGGTCTTCTTTCATCCACCAAGTCTTCCCCCATGCATAGCATGTTGCTAGGCACGGAAGATGATGAACCATCTTAAAATTCTTGAAGTCCTACCACCATGCGAGGAGATCGTCACCACATTGTTGCCTTTGTTCATCCTTCAATGTCCGCCCTTTGCCACGAGCCTTGATCCCAATTGTTTCTCATCCCATCTTTTCCTCCTTCCATGTTGTCCCTTATTACTGGTTCATCTTCCACGAATTTTTCTTCTACTTCCATAACAGAGTATGTACAAAATCATCACTCCATTGCAAAGTTCTTGAAATTATCTTTCCAACGAGTGGTCATTCATCCCGATCGGACTCTGAACAAGAGAGTTACGCCCGTTGGTGCAAGCTATCCCAGACTGATTTCAAAATGTGTGACGCCCAAAGTTTGGGTCTCCTAAAATGTTGATTCTTGATACATTGGAAAGTAGACTTAATGGAGCACTTGAATATCCAATTTTCCCCATTTGTACATCTCTGAACATGTGCTTAATCTTAATGAAAACAACAGTGCTCCTTTCGGGATTTTGGAGGTGTTGATGATCTTGATTTCAGCTTTTATTACGAACTCCTGGGAGTGATTCACCATGCCTGCAAAATGACTATAATGCACAAAGTACCCCCGAGGTGACAGTCACGAATACTCACCCTATGCCAACAAACCATGACATCCCTAAGATCTTCACTTGTGGCATAGTTAATCTAGTGAAAATCCTAATGGGTGTACCTGAGTGCGAGCGTGCATGCAAATGATAGGATGGTATAAAAATAAAACAATGTTTACACCAAATTCTAAGCTCCATGCTTACAAAGTGGTTGCCAAACTTTCTATTCCCATAGAGATTTATTAACCAAGGTCAAAACACCATGTTCATCCCAAGATCAACAATTCTTTATAGTGCAAGAAAAGTAGGGCGCATTGCTATACACCAACCAATGCAACATGATAGCTCAGGATATAAGACTAAATGATGGTCGTCTCTAATCATGTCTAAACACCATGTTTACACAAGATTGCAGAAAGTAGTAACGCATGCCGGCAAGCATTAACATGGATATGAAAGCATTCATCATAAAGTTTCACAAAAGGTCCCAAGCTAACATAAAGTGGATGATGACAAAGAGGTGGATGCAAAATGCAAATGCAAAAAGTTAGCACAAACAAGTATTAGCAAGGTTTGAAAAACACTTTTGATGAGGTCTACAATAAGCAAAGGACAAAGCTTGATCTCACACTTCATACGAAGTAAGCATTGTCAACAAGGAAGTCACCCATCGAAACAATCAACCAAACTAACAAGGTTTAAGGGTAGGTCATGGGTATCCTATATTTTTGGCTCAAACAAGGATTTTGAAGAGAGAAGTCAAGTATAGAAATTATAACTAAGGTGGTGCTAGAGTCTTTCTACACACCTATGGTTTTAGGATGTCTATAGGTTGGGGAAGTTTTTCTAAGGGTTTTATAGGGAGGCTAGTCAACATTTTTTTAGTTAGAAAAGAGGAAAGGGATAGACTTGTTCAACTCGGAGGGTGACAGCCCCGGGTCAACTCAAGAAATCCTACATCTACTGCCTATGGTTTTTGGTAGAGGTTATAGGAAGGCTTAGGTTGGTTGGACAAAAAGTTAGATCAAATCAAACATGCAGTGCGATGCAAGGTGGATGAACAAAATGATATGACATGATATGCGGTGGTCTAAAACAAAAACTAATGTTAGCCTAAATTAACTAGCCACAAGTTTAGAATCAAATAATGGTGCCAACTTCATATATCTCTCAAAAAAGACACAAAAGAAAAAGACTCTAAACTCTAAAAGGCACACAAAAATGTCTACAAGTTTTCCAAGATCAAATAACAAAGTGCTCCTTCAATAGCAATTAGAACATACAACATGGTGTTGTGGTTTTTATTAGATCAATGGTACAATGTTACTTGATGGTTCGATTAAAGAGAACAATATAGACGGTCATGTATATATATATATAACCGTGTTGCCTCCCGCAAAGCGCTTCATTTAAAGTTGTAGAGCTCGACTTTCTCACATACCTTCTTGTTGTTGTGGAGCCATGATCATTCATGCAAGATTTTGAAGGTGTTCATGCAGCATTGATCCACTCTCCATGCTTGACACAATCACTTATGCTCGATGAGAGGCTTGCTCAATCATCTCCTTGCATCATCATCATCACCTTCTACATCGCACTTTACCGCTGCCTCTTATTTCACAAATTTTCCTCTCTGTCCAGATCAGACCATGTAGAAAACAATAGCTTCCATGCATGGCGCATGAAATTATCTTTCCATCAAGTATTTATTCACCCCCAACGGACTCCGATCGAGTGAGTTATGCCCATTCTACTCCGGCGCTGCAATCTGTCCAAAGCTGATTTCAGACTGCACGTCGCTCAATATTTTCGCCATATCTCCTTGTACGAGTCTTCAAATTCATTGATCTTCGATGCGTTGGACCCAGAACTTCATGGAGCTTCTAATTTTCAACTTTTTCTTCCTTGAACATGTCTGACCAGGTCCTCAAAATTGATGAAAACAACGACATCCGTTTTTGAGGTTCGGTGACGGTGATGCACGGGTTTGCAATTCCCTTGGGTATGACTTCTCTCCTCTTAATTTATGTTTAATGCCCTACATGGTTAGTGAAACTTGGGATTTCTCCCACAATTTTCTCTTTTAAGGTCACTAGTGTGACAACCCGCCTAGGAAAATACCGTACTATCGCCTAAGACCGATCCACTTTGGTCATTAAGCAATAGCAAAGTATCATCCTGTCGTTGGTTGCCGGGTTAACGCCCGGTAAATCACTTGGACATCGAACAGAGGATCGACACATGCATTAAAACTCACGCGAAGGCGAGTCCGAGTACAACATGAATTAAACATTTTATTACAAACCATTGTTCATGACATGGAGTAAAGTTTCGCAGTTTGAAAAACAGCTGAAATAAATTAAACTAGCGCAACGGTAAACATCACGGAGGCCATCTCGTGATGTCATCACTTGTCGTCACCCTTCCGATCAACAACACCTGCAACAACAAGCTTTTAAAGCAAGGCCGAGTATACTAATACTCAGCAAGACTTAACCGTCGGGTGATAACTACATCACCAAACTCTAGACATGAAAGGCTTTTGGCCGGTGGAGTTCCTTTTGCCGAACAACCGACTAAGAGTAGATCCTTACTTTCAATCATTTAGCACAAGTTCTAGTTGAATTACCATTTCTAAATGTGCCATCTAATTCAATCAAGAATTTGGACAAGCAATTAATTCATACAACCATATTCCTCAAGTTCCATCATTATGGGATATCATGGCCGCTTGATTAAGCGATCTTGGATAACGGTGAGAGGCCGACAATCGATTGATTTAAACCTTTCAAGGTAAACCCAAACACACGGTAGGCTGCCCCCGAAGGGACAACTTTCCCGTGCCGTTTCCAAAAGTCCTCGGGTTGGGAGCAATGCCTACGATCCCCGGGTGCAAGGTTAGCTGGTATACCCCGCAAAGTATCCAGTCTCACACAATACACCCCTCTTCCCGGTAGCTAGCCGGTAAGGCGATTACTCAAGAGTAGTAGGGGAGAGTTCCCGCGCCATCTCATTAAGGTACTAGGCTTACCGTTCCCATTCCCGGCAAATGTTTAGTACGTTCAAAAGCTTAGCCCACGAAAGCCACTGGACCGGAGCCCAATCCCATGCTCTTACCACATGAGCAATCCATTTATAAAGATCTTATGATTCCAACATAAGAACCTATTCTCGCGAGTGACGAACATCACTCGACTTCTATCGGTCCTATAGCATAGCAGCTATCGACCTAGCATACTAGTGATAGAGCATAGGTACCTAGGGATCATGCATCTAGGGTTTCAATTCAACTCCTGAAACGTAAATGCACAATCGTAGCAAACAATATTTGCATAATTTTAAAAGACGGGTTAATGATCCGGGGATTGCCTTCGCTGGCAAGGTTGGCCTTGGGCCCTTCTGGACTTGGGTCCAGGTCTTGAGCTACGTCCACGTACGGCAGCTCCTTGTCGGCACCTTCATCCCCTCCTTCCGCACGAGTGTATGGCGGAAGGATCTACACGAAGATGCAAGTGCAAGATTTACTCGACAATTTTTAATTTAATTCACCACAAACCATAACCGACAATCGGGGGTGTATTTGTTGGACACATTCACCTAGATAAGAATACATTTAGCATACCCTTCCAAAAAGGAACAATTTGCAATTCTTTATTCAATATTGTTTTTGTCGGTGATCGTGTACATATATATGTAAATAATTTAATTTAACTTCACAAACAGTAGTGGGTGGGTACGTTTAACTTTTTAACATGATTTGCAACCACACACAAGATTAGCAAAGGTAGTTTGGTGATATTTCCCATTTAATGACTATTAAGCCTTTATTACTTCCAATGCTTTAATTCATGAAATTAATTAAGAAAAATTCAGTGGAAGGGTGTGTTACACTCTAAACACCTATAACAAGCCACTGGACAAACATGCGAGCTTTAGATAGCTATAAATTAATTATTTTTGAAAAAAGACAAAAGCTAGCTAGATGGACAAGGTAAATGCACACAAAAATAATTACTCAACAAAATGATCCAAACTTTCTCACACACGTTATATGGTTCCAAACTAGCCTAGGGATGCAGCATATACACCTAGAACTATTATGGAACTTGAGTTGTGCAATTTTAAAGAAAAACAAGCATAAATCAAGAATAATTATTTCCTGTAATGATAAAATTTGTATTAATTCCCCAGAGGTGTGTTTTGGCATTAAATAACAGTGTGCAAAAGTTGGTTGCAAAAACCTAATTATTTTTAGCTAGAAAAATCATTTATGCAGATCTAGCAGAATTGGAAAAACATTTTTATAAAACGATTTACATCATAACTTTGTGCAATTTTTGGCATAGGAGCTAGTCATGACCTAGCACACAACATATCCAAAAATTAGCTACAGAGGAGTTATATATTTTGAGATATTGCAGATCTAGGTGTTTCACATTTGTATTTTTCGTGCAAAAACTACCAGGAACTAGCTCAGGCAAGAATAACAAATGTTGCAGGATATTTCACCACAAATCCAAAAAAAATAGCTTTCAATTTTTCTGATTTTTATACGATTTTCTATGCAATTTACAAGAAACAGCCAAATCACTTTACTATTGGAGTTAACCTTTTGCAGGGAGGCCCTCGGAAAGAATCTATCTTTTGCAATGTGGTCCCTAGGGGCGCTGCCGGCACGGCTCCGGTGCAATTCCGGCTGGGTGGTCGCCGGAGTTCGCCGGGGGAGGGTGGGGAGGAGGTCTAGGGGCTACTAGGGTCCGGTTTAGGGTGTTGCACAGGGGTGGAGCGGCTCCGGCGAGCGGCTCGCCGGCGGCCGGGGAGGGCGTCCGCGACGGCCGGCCTGTGCCCGGCGAGCCGGGGCCAATGCGCGGCAACCGGCGGTGGTGGCGGCTCTCGGGGACGCTAGAGGGACGGTTGGGACCGCTGCTGACCGCGAGAGCTAGCAAGGACCGAGCTCGACGGCGGCGGCCATGGAGCGGCGGCACGCCATGGCTACTGCCGGCAGCTCGGCGCGCGGGGGGTCGGTGCGTCGGGGAAGGAGCGACGCCGGCTCTTATAGGCGACGCGCGGGCGGTGAAAGCGGGGAGAGGGCGCGCGCGCGGGGGCGAGGACGGCCGGTACGGCGGCGGGCGGGCGGGCAACGTACGGCGCGCGCGCGTTCGGGGCGCGGGCGGGTGGGCGGCGCGGACTTCGGGGCCCCTCGGCATGCGTGCGCCTCGGGACGGAGCGGCCGCGTTGGGAAGGCGCGGGCGGCTCGGGTACCAAGGCACGGCGCGGCGGGCGACGCGCGCGCGCGCGCGCGCCGGGCGCGGCGCAGCGCCGGCGTCGGCCAGCCAGAATGTTTCCCTGAGGCTCTGTTCAAGCGCACAAAACTCTCAAAAGTTGAATAGAAGTGCACCCAGTGATGAATAGGAAATTTGTAGATCTAACTACCCCCTAGAACGTTCACAAAGGCCGTCTAGTGTTTTTCTCAATGGATTTTGCAGGAACGTCGTGCCAACTTTGAATGCCGGCCTGTCCATGTGAATAGGAGGTACTGTCAGTCGATCGAGTTTTTCACCAATTTCCACTCAAAATTTGAAATGCCAATCTATATGAAAGTTGTGTCCATCAACAAGATGGACAAATTTCATAAAGGTAGATTTTGAAGTGTTTAGGTGAATTTTGGAGAACCGGCAAAAGTTCCGGACGACATTCGCTGACGTCAACGGTTAAGCCGGTTTAGACCGGGTCTTTGGCCAAGGGTCCATTACGGGTATGTGTAGGATTGGTCAAGGGGTTCATTAGGGTTCATTGGCGAGGTTTTCGAGGTGATGACCCAGGTTGACCTGGGTTTGACCGGTGTTTGACCGGTTTGACTCGGCTTATCTGGTCATTAGCGTTAATGACTGTAATTAAAAACCTGGGGCGTCACAACTAGCTTGACCGAGCATGAAGCAAGTCCAAGATTTACAAATCATATCGCAAACAAACGCATCCATAACCACAATTTATGACAAAGTAAGTTGTTATTAATTGTAGCATAAGTTCTCTTGCTCAGCGCTAAGCTCTCATTAGGAAAGGTTCATTAGGCATGTAACAAAGTTTAAGCACAACAAAGCCTCTTTATCACTCTCAAGAAATTCTAGCCTATCATGATCATCATAAGAACAAGGCATAGAATTAAATCAACCTCACTATTGGATATTGTTACATGGTGAGATCTAGGCAGCCCACGGGGGTGTTAATCCCTGTGGTTTAGTTGTTCGGTGATGTGGAATCTAAGGCTAAGAACTTTAAGGTCACGCACGAGCACGCGGAACACAGAGAACACGACAACTTTATACTGGTTCGGGCCTCCGGAGAGTAAAACCCTACGTCCAGTTGTTGGTGTAGATTGCTTGAGGATTGTGTATTAGTACAAGTGTCGCCTCACCCGCCTTATATTGGCTAGTGAATGAGGTCGGTTCCCAGACTCTTGGTCGGTTACGACTAGGAGACCTAAGTCTAGTTGATTACATCGTTTGCCATATCTTGTCGATCTGCTTAGTCGGAATCCACTGAGGTCTTGTCTTGTACGCCAAGTCTTGAGGTCATGCTGAATTAGGTCATCTGGGGAATCTTCTAGAAGGTCTTCAGGAGGTCGTGTGGGCCGCCAACTAGGTCAGTTGGGCCCACTAATAGGTCGGCGGGTCTTCTGGTAGGCCGGACCCACTTGTCGGGGATGGTCGTGAGCCTGGTTGGTGGGGACCCAGGGGTACCCATGTCTCACAAGCCCCCGAGTGAGGTGTACGCGCAGTGACCTTAGAAAGGTCATGACGAAGTCGTAGAGCTATCAACAGGTCGAATAGCATGCATGTCGGTCCAAAAAAAAGAAAATATCAAATCATCTTAGCAGCCGACCTATGTAGTCTTGCCGAACGAAGGGAGGTCGAGTGACGACCTATAGGAAGTAGGCTTCCAATAGATCGAAACGACGATGAAAAAATCAGAGGGCGTCAAGCACGCACTCATAGAGTAGTATCCGAGCATCATGGTGGGCAGATGGCCGGTATGATGATCCAAAATGGAAAGAGAAGAAAACGTAGATTGAGTAACGACGTGATGAGAAACAGGTTTCTCAACAGGTCGATATGACGAAGGAAACAAGAGGGCGTTGAAGACGCACTCGTAGAGTAGTTTCCGAGCATTGAAGCAGACAACATGGCTGGTTCGATGCTGAAAAAAGAGAAGAAAAACTAAGGCATGGTCTTGATCGAACGTAGTGTAGAGACACCCAGATCTCCCAGCATGGCTATTAACGGTGAAATTTCGTCAACCTAGCCATGAGTTTACCTTCGGTGTTGGCATAAATTTTATACCTTATCCATTGGTACTAACCCCCTTGGTATAACAAGTTCGTTCGTGCATGTCGGTTTTGGAGTTTAGTGTTTATACAGGATTTTAGTGTTAAAAGCAAGACTTTTGGGATAAGTTCATTAAGCACCTCGTGACAAGACCTTGAAGCCCGGTACAAGTCAAGCAATGAAGTAAACATGACTCCAAGAAGCCCAAGGACCAAACCCGAGAAGATGAAAAACTCTGAGCACCCAGTCAGAAAACTGTTGAATCTTGCGGGACATGGAGCTTCATCCAATCCGAAGAGAAACTGACGACAAGGGCCCACATGCTGATGGGGGAAGACTCTAGAAGACTCGGGAACCGATACCGGGCGAAGGAGGCCGCTGGTTGGGTTGAAGTGGACCCAGACTGGCTGGCCCAGCCCATTTCGTGGCCCAGTCAGCCCTCCTTTGACCTAGCCACCATTCAGGCTATTTATAGCCCCGAGGCCAGGCGCCGCACATGAACTCATTCGTCATCGACCGCTGAGGAGTAGAGAAGAGAGGGACACCATCTCGGAGAGGAGAGGGTTGAGCTAGTTGACTAGGACTCCCTAGCCGGCGTGGGAACCTTTCAAGGAAGACCACGTCGGAGTTATCAGAGCTAGAAGCAAATCGAGGTAGGATCCCGGTGGTGATCTTGATTCATGTATCATGTAAATTTGAATTATCAAGTTGCAATCCAATTTCTAGCAATCGAGTGTTTCTCTAATGTCTTTGATTTCAATCGGCTTTTCGTATCTTAAGATCTATTCTCGAGATAGGTCACCGAGGATGTTCTTGTAGCCGTGGTGGCTAGAGGTGCATGCCTGACCTTCTGAGAGATTTCAACTTGTCTTTGGACTCGCCCTAGACTAACTCACACGAATAGGGGTGCGTTGTGACAAAACGGTGGCTCCAAAAGGCAGGTGTTTTCGGAGTCGGACGAGAAACCGTGATTTAAAGAAGCTTTTTATGAGATTGAACTTGTTTACTTCTCCTTTGCTCGAAACTTCAATGAAGGCTTGAACCAATCTCTCTAGATTGGTTTATCTATCCCCCTCTATCTCTTGCTACCTCCAGCTTTCATAGATTAGATCCGTTTTCATGATGTTCTTTAAGATTAGATGCATAGGATTCTCCTTTTGAAGATTAAAGTTCTCGGCTTTATTAGATTGATTCTTGCATCGCACATTGTTCCACGGATTCGATACCTTGGGTTCACACTTGAGGGAAGAAGGGTCCCTTGACTACGTCGGAGGATTTGTCTGCTTGCAAGTCCACTTGAAGTTTAATACAAATATACACCGTCAACAATGGCTGCAAGGAGTCTGGCAGGGCCGACCTCGAGGAGGCCTCGGTAGGCGTGCCGACCTCGAAGAGGCCTCAAATCAACTATGCCCAGTATTCGAGGATACCCAGCAAGGTCTTGAAAAGTGTGTCGCATGAAGAGGTTGTCAACGATGAATCTTGGCACAGTGATGTTAATCTTGAACATATGGAGTGTAGAGACACCCAGATATCTTGCATAGCTGCAAAGAGTCTGGCAGAGCCACTCGAGGCATGCCGACCTCAGGAAGGTCTCAAAACACAAGCGCCCAAGCACCCAGAAGTACTTGGCAGGGCCGTCAGGCACGCACCCCACAGGGAGGCCTTCATTCCCGACGTAAGATCCTGGGTGTCCAGAACAGGCTAGCAGGGCTACAAGAGCACACCGACCTCGAAAGGTCATGCATCTGGGGCGCCCAACTAGGTTGGCAGGGCCGTAGACATACCCAAGGTATTGTAAGACCTAGGTACTAAGGCACGTCGGCCTCACGGAGGTCGTTTTGGTGTCCAGACGACCAACATAGCTACTGGCCATCCAGCGGAGCCAAGGCACTGAGGTATTGGCGACCTCAGCAATAGGCACACCGACCACAGGGGCCTGATGAAAATTGCAGATCTCCATGATGCTTCTGATCTCTAGGCGCCCAGACGGATGTGGCAGAGCAGCGGGGCACGCCTACCTCGGAAGGCCTTTAATCGAACCTACGACCATTCTACTCAGCAAACAGAAATATAGGCTCACTGGAATAGGTCCGTTTACATGCAGAGCCATAGCGGGTGCAACAGGACGCAGAGCCTAGCGGGTGCAAAAACATTAGGTCGTAGAAGAAGGTCGTTGAGTCATCGTCATATGAGGTTGAGTTAGGCGCTGGGCCCTCTGACACATGGTCAAGTTTTGTCGTGTTTCGTAAACTGCAGGGTCACGGGTCAACGGAAGATTCTCTTGCCACCCAAAAAAAGGCAAACTGCCCACAAATCAAGGGGGTACTGTAGCCATGTGACTCTACGGTGGGCTCAGGCATTATTGATGCACTAGTGACAAAGACATCGCCAGATAGTGAATAAAGTCGTTGCCTTTAATCACGCACATGTCTGCAGGCTCTCTGGACCACGTGGGGACAGTGTCATCACTCAACCTCCTACCCGTGGTCGGGCTTTGGCTATAAATAGCACCGTAAGACTTGAAGGAGGCAAGCACTGAGCATTGTTGAGCTATGAAGCTGCAGAGTAGAATTCCGGCCATGCCAAGGGCATTATTCGTCCACCAGATTGTAGATTGTTGTGTTTGTAGAAGCTTGGAGCTAGGAGAACTCTCGCGAAATGTAGGCAGCACCCCCACTCTTTGTACTGTGACTCTGTGTGGTACCAGGTAGAGTTTGGAGGTGATGTTGTACCAGCTCGAGGTGCAGCTGGGCGTCGCTAGTGAGCATCGGGTGCTCATCGGGGGTTGGGATCCCGCGCCGAAGAGCAAGCTCGTACTGCATTCCAATAGTCGAGGCTGAGCGTGCCCTGCTACGTGCGACATCTGACAGCTATCTCTCGCAAGGCTGCCATCAAGGTCCTGGTGCTAGGAGAAATCTCGCGACATGGTTTGCATCGGCGAAGTAGGTCACAAGGATTGCTCTGGGTAGACCAGGTCTTGTAGTATGTTTATCTTTTGGTGTCGGGTCTGGATCCAGTGAGGTCGCAGGCAACTTGTGTACCTTCGGACGACCCATGTAATTTTCGCTCTCTTCTGTCATGTACTTGGTCGTTTTGACAAAATGATTTGTCAAAGACCTAAATTAAAGTGATGTGGGGGCTTACGACTTTGTATGGATCGATATGTTGTCATCAGGACGACCTAGTGACGTTGTTGTGTCAGACGACCTAAACCCGGAGTTTAGGTCGCTGCTCAACTGTTTGCGAAAAATCCGGTGTGATCTTGTCGCTAAATTACCGAAATAGATCCGTTGTGGTGGGCACCGTACGGTGGAAGGAGATTCAACGGGCGGATTGGGTGGACCCCCCCTATAAATATAATGGCTCAGGTCAAGGTTGACCACACATGTCTTCTTCCTCCTCCCGTCTGTATCGCCGCCGCCGCACAGTAGCCACCGTAACCGTGCTTGCTTCCCTTGTGCGCGCATCCATCCCATCACCGGCTCTAGCCATCCGTGTGCAAGTGCCACCACCCTGCATCATGCGCCACTGCACATGCTCATCAATACGCTTTGCTCACTTAGATCCAGATCCAAACCTTGTGAAGAAATGGAGGTGGAGGCTGCTCCCATCCCGGACCCACGCACTGTGTGGGTGCGGTCGTCGATGACGGAGGCCAAGATCCAGTCCTTGGTGGACTACGGGCTGCTGAGACTGAAGGCGGAGGTGGAGTGGAAGGCGGCGGTGGGGGGGGGATTTCCCGACCGAGGACGTGAAGGAGCAGGTCGTCTTCACCTCGTACTTTGAGCGTGGCTTCAATTTTCCCGCGGGCGAGTTCTTCCACGGTCTTCTATACTACTACAAGCTGGAGCTGGTACATCTCGTTACCAACTCCATCACCGTAGTATCGACCTTCATCCACTTATGTGAGGCATATCTGGGGATATTGCCTCACTTTCTTCTTTGAAGGCATCTTTTTTGTGTCAAGAGTACTGGCAAGAGGTCGGGGCCAGTGGGGGCTGTGATGTTCTGCTTGAGGTCGGGCCTCAAGTTAGAGTGGATAGACACCGACCTCCCCGACAACAACACCGGGTGGAGGTCGGAGTGGTTTTATATTGCTGATGCCAACACTCCCGCGGCGTTCCAGCCATAAGCCTGTGAAGAACTCTGAATGGGACTTGGGGCTGTCTTCTCGCGACGCCGACGACCTCAAGGAGGTCTTGGAGCTGGTCAAGGACCTAAAGAATCGGGGGTGACACGGGATTCAGTCGCTAGGTCATTTTGTCGGTGGCTAATTCAACCGATCAAGGACTGGGTTTATCCCGCGTATGAGTACTAGGGGCAATCAGACCCCACTCGTGATGTCAACCGCAAGGTCTCCAAGGAGGAGACGGCAGCCAGGGTGTCCCAGATTTATTCTGGGAATGTGAAGATCAAGAAGTGCCCGAAGGCACACTCGCTGAAGAGGCCGGCTGACCTGGTGAGTCTTGGGACCTGTTTTAGGTCGTTTCATTCTTGTTTGCTAATTTACGTCGTGTTAACTCTTTTGATTGTTGGTTGCTTGCAGGATTGTGAGCGTCAGTTTTGGTGCCCGGCGCCCCTTCGTGAAGGCGAGCAGCACCGGCGGAAGCTGAGGTCGGACAAGTATCAACCTCTGGCAGCTCGACAGCTGGAGTATTATGAGTCCGACTCGTCAGTGGAGGCTGACGAGGATACCGACACTGAGGTCGGTGGCGACACCGGGACGGGCCCAAATACTGGTGGTGCTGCGAAGTCCTCGTGCAAGACCAGGATGTAACACCCCGTGTTTTTGATCAGTGGTAATTGGTGCTAATGACCCTTTTAATATCTTCTCTAACTACTCTTGGGAACCCTAGGTCAACCCTTGGTCAAACCCCTACCTTAAACCCTAGTTTCCCCCCTTTGACTCCTTGTGCCATTCTAGAACTTTGGCACGTTCTCCAAAAATTCACGAAACACTTCAAAATCACCCAACAGGAAAAATGTGCAGTTTTGCAAGGCACACAACTTTCATGAAGATTGGCATTGCTGATTTTGAGTGCAAGGGTGTGAAAAATGCAAAAACAGGCACTGGAGTACTGTTCCCGGGTGCTGAGTTTTTGGTCAACTTGCACTGTCGTTCCTGCTCAAACCAGTGAGTAAAACCCTATCAAACCTTTGGCATTGTTGTAGAGGGTAGTGTGGTGTACAACGTCGTGTGCGGCCGGTCGTCCTACCACCGTACCACACTGTACACACACGCCGAGGCCGGCCCGCACCCAATGGACCATGCGTTGCGCTCCTTGGTGCTTGTCCGTGATGTTGGTGGTCCCGGGTCAGGCCACGCGGCGCTCCCCCATCGGCCGGACGGCGGGAACCGCCTTGCACCATTGGTGGGCGGATGCCGCACGTAGCCACCCCTTACGCCGTACTCCGGCCATGCCGAGACCCCACCGCGACGTGATTGCCTTGGCGCACAAGGAAGCTCCCCACCGCCTTGTGCTCACCTATAAAAGCCGACATCCCCTTTCCACGCGCGGGAACACCGAGCCCTCCGCCGTCCGCCATAGATGCCGCCACGGTGAGCTCCCCGCTTTGTGTGTTCACGTTGGCGTTTAAGCACACCTAGACTTTCCCCTAGCACCCAGTGAGCTTGCGTGCCCACGTCTTGGCCAGGCCAACCCGTCTGCTCGCCTGAGCCCGAGTTCCCGCGGCCGCCACCGGGCAGTCATCGCCGAGCTCGCCCCTCCGCTGGTTCTCCAAGCCTGGCAACCGTCTCAACACCTTCCATAGACCACGTGGGACCTAACCGTGCCACACATTCATCAACATCGCTTCTGCCCTTGCCGGAATCGGAGCGCCCGCGGCCGTGCCTCCACTGCTCCACCGCCACCGCTCGCCGGAGACATCACCGGTCCAGCAACCACCTCCAATCGGTCACGGGTGAGACGAATCTCGACCTTGGGCTACTTGTTTGCCAGCTCGGGCCCTCCCTCGCCGGCGGCGAGCTCAGCCCCACCGCTGAGGGTAGGTGTGTGAAGGTCGCAATCTTGTAGGGGCCTGGGCATTAAAGCTGAGGGTAGAGTTGTGAAGTTTAGAAAGTTCCCGAGGCCCTTGTGCAAAATGGATCTTCCCCTTTTTGTGTGCCTTGACTGGACCTTGTAAATTCCATTTTAAATCACAGAGAACTCCAAACATTGCAAACCCAATTTTGTTGTGCTCTGTGTGACCAGAACTACAACTTCCTCAAAGCATGTATATACTTTTGAGCTTTGGCTTTTGCTTGAAAAAATGAAATTTGAAATACCTATATCTATGTTTCTGCAAAATCCATACATGTTCTTGATTGGATTTTGGATATGTTGTGGAGACTAGCATGTTTAGGGCCTGTGCCCAAATTTGCACAAAATTACTGAAGGAATCTTTTTATATGAATTATCTTGTGATATTATCAAATCTGCCTAGATCATTTTTGTAGCTTAAAATCTAATTATTTTGAGCCCTACTTCTGGATATTGTCATGTTATGCCAATGCATCACTAGTGAATTTACCCTGATTTTATCCTTGTTAGAATTATTATTTCTTAATTTATGCTTGTTTTTATTCATAAATGTGTATATCAAGATCCATAATAGCTATAAGTGTGTTTGCTGGTTCCTTAGGCTTGTTTTGGACCGAAGCATGGGTAGGAGAAAGTTTGGTTTCATTTCTATTATATTTATTTTTATATGCATTAATCCTTTAAATGCTAGCTAGAAATGCCTTTATTTGTGTACATTTAATTTGCAGTGGATCAAACTTTTTGCTTGCTATCCAATTAGGTGTTCCCTGGTCAGTAGGACCAGTGGGTACTATTGGGCAAGTTTTTAAGTGTGATTGGTTGATTAAAGGTTGAAAACTAGAATAATCTAGTGAGGGAAAATAGGAAAAACCAATTCTTTTGTGCATAAGTTATATAAATGAGTTAGGAAGGTAATTTTTGGCATAAAAGTAACTCCCCTTGCTGTCTTGCATTTAAAGTAAATATTCTTTTATATATGTACACAATCACCATCACGACAGTGTTAAATAGCATTTTGTGTTTACTTTTAAATGAGTAAATGCTTAAATACTTTTGTTAAGGTGAATATGGCCAACCAAAGAATTCTTGTGGCTGTTTGCTACTGATTGATAATTAAATTAAATTAATTTATCTTTTATATGTACTCAATCACTATTAATAAGTCTAGCTAATAAAGTATCACAAAATGTTCCTTTGTAGGAAGAGTATGTTGAATGTACCTTTATCTATGTGAATGTGGTCAACCATGCACCCCATGGTTACCAAAAGTGGTTTTGTGATGAATTAACTCAATCTGCCAATTAAGTCTTGCATTTGCATTCTCCGTGTAGAAGTCCCAGACGGTAGCTATACGCTTGTGCTGGCGGACGAGGACGAGGGAGCGGGAGGAGAAGTGCACTACGTGACTGTAGAGCAAGACCCGAACCAAAGTCCGGAAGGTTGTCTGTCTGCTTGTGCTGACGAAGGCAAGCCCCGGTTTATTCATTAACCTATGTGTTTCTTTAAACTTCTGAATTTTTCTATTGTTATTTTATGTGCATTTACATTAAGGAGTTGAATTGAAACCCTATTTGCATGATCCTTAAGTACCTATGATCTTTTACTAGCATGTTAGGTCGATAGTGGCTTTGCTCTAAAGATCTGGTACAAGTCAAGTGATGTTCGTCACTCGCGAGAGTAGGATCTCCTTTTTGGAATCACCATATGTTTAAAATGGATTGCTCATGTGGTAAGAGCATGGGATTTGGGCTCCAGTCCAATGGCTTCGTTGGTTAAGTGTTTGAAAGTACTAAGCACTTGCCGGAAATGGGTACGGTAAGCATAGTACCTAAATGAGGCGGTACGGGGTTTTACTATCACTACTCATGGGGTTGCGGCCCCGAGCTCGCCACCCGAGTGCATGCGTGAGGCTGGGTGACCTTAGTGGCGTAGCCCAGATAAACCTTGTACTTAAGACTGTGAGCTATTATCCACAAGCCGAAGAATGATGGGAACCGCCTGGTTGGTGAACTCTTAGTGAGGGCACCTCCCGTGTGTTTAGATTCACCTAGCAAGGTTTTGAATCAATCGATTGTTGGCCTCTCACCATTATCTGAGACTACTTAATCTACTGGCCATGATATCCCTTTATGATGGAACTTCGTGAAGATTATTACTTTGATTAATTGTTTGCACAACTCTGATTGCAATAGTTGCTTATCTAGTAATGATTACTCCTACTAGAACATGAGCTAAAATGTGAAAGTAAGGATTCACTACTTAGTAGCTTTTTGGCAAACAAAGCCACTAGCCAAAATCCTTGCATAATTAGAGGTAAAGTCTTTCTTTTAGACGGGTAAGCCTTTCTGAGTATTAGTATACTCAGCCTTGCTTTATAAATGTTGTTTCCAGGTAATTCATGTGATGTGTGGCCCGGAAAACTTCCACCCGGCTGGGAGCTAGAATGGGTGGATGACGAAGGGTGATTGCATCATGGACAGGCCTCCAATGATGTGATCGTATCGTTTAGTTATCTTCCGCTGTTTTCAATAAACTCTGCACAATTTACTTTCATGTCAAAGAACTATGTTTGTAATAATGGACCCTACGGGGATTTGATGTTAATTTGTAAGGCACTATGGACTCTCCTTCGTGGGAGTTTTAATACATACATTCGATCCTCTGTGTGTTGTCAAGTGATTTACCAGGCGTTAACCCGGCAACACTCAACGGGATGATTCTTTATTATCGCTTAATGACCAAATGGAGTGGTTTAGGCGATAGTACAGAATTATCTCGGTGGGGTTGTCACAGTTGGTATCAGAGCATCCATATGCACCGGAGTGATTAGATTAATACTAATCACATGATTTACAATAAAACTTGCCACAATTGATTGGATTTTGAAAATTCGTTGGATCGTTAAGGAATGATCTAGATCGAGAGGCCCTAGAGGGAATTTTGGGTTCTTTAAGGTGGCATAAGAATCAATGGTGTATTTTGCTAACTTCCAGCACCTTACTTTATGTCAAACTTACTTTCTTGCACAAACAAACTAGATGAGCCACGTGTTTCATACGTGTGTTGTTCCGCATCACGGGAATTGCAAGGGTTGATGGAGTGATCCATTCCAGGGATCCCATCTTCGCGTCTAGTTATGAGTTGTGATGTCGCCACGTTTATCATACGTGTGCATTCCGAATGTCGAATGTGCGAGGCAAGGATACACTCCATTCAAAGGGAGGGTGTCCGAGGTTGGACGCTATCCATGCAGCGGCTTGACGCATGGATACCGTTTGTATAGTGAACGGTAATGTATGTGGACGCTTCCGTGACGTACTGACATGGAAGGTTCGTTTTCTGCAGGTACACTAACAATGTTTCGTAAGTCGTTAAGTGCGAATCGAGTAGCTCCGACTAGCTAGTATAAGGAGAGCCGATTATAAGCTTGCCATCGGCACTAACTACGTCTTTTTGGATCCATGTGTGTGAGGTTGTTTAGTCGTGTGCATTCATGATTAAAATCTTGTTGAAACTAAAAGTGGTTTTTGCTTGTTTGAGTAATTTTTTTCTCCTAGGGTAATTGCTTGATCTTAGATAAGGTTTTCCTCTCTTTGATCTTAGGAAAATTTCTGGCAGATTCTGTTGCTGTCATGTCTCAATTTTTATAGCCCAATCTGTAAGGAATCTGACTAGACATCCTTTAGGAAAGTTGTTTCTTATCAAATTGAGCATCTACTGTGAATTTCTCAGGATTTTAGGAATTTCTACAGAGAGTTATGCTCAGTTTAGTGAGTCTCTATCCTGCTGTTTTTCTGGGCAACCTTCCTCTGAAAATGTAATTTTTTCGAGCATGTTCCATTCCAATCTAGGTCTACCTTTGAATACCAAAACTGTGCATAATTATGCCACTGAGTTGCTGCAAACATTTGGGGATTTTTGGGGCCCTGGTTTTTATGTTATGAACTTTTGTTCATACCTACCAGATTTTACCCCTTTTGCTCGTATTGATGTCGTTTGATGTCTAATGTGTAGTCCCTAATTTTTGTACAGATGGCGCAGCCACCGATCTACGAGATCGACGCGGACGGTACCATTCGTACCGGTGCCCTTCACTGGGAGGGTTTTCCCCGCATCTTGTGGGAGACCCTTAGTGATGTGGGCTACAATACGCCACTGCTGTACGAGGTGGTCTCTTTTTGGGACCAGGGTGTTGCCTACGCCCGCACGATCGCGACCGTGCTACCCCACCCTGAGCACCCGGAGTGGGCGGACTTGAGCATGATGTTCTTTGCTCACCGCGGTGTCGAGTCGGTTGAGTCCGCGGCCATGCAGATCCTCCACACCTTCTGCGAGCAGCACCCGAACGAGGTGATGCTCACTACGCTGGGGTTCTTCCCAGCCATGGACCCCCTTGACCTTGCTTGGCGTGAGCGTATCTCACTCACCGACGCATTGTTCATGACGGACCCTCCAGAGGTCGTTGTGCACCAGCTTCTGAGGTTGTTGGAGGCGGTGTACAACATGCAGGTGTTTCGTCTTTCCACTCAGGGTATGCTCTTAGTTGTGTTGATGGAGTCCACAACAATAAGAGATATCCTCACCCTAGACCTTCAGTTTGAGCGACAGACCGTTGCTCACCTCCAGTAGGAGCTTGTTGAGCTTCAGGATGAGCATATCCAGTGGCACCAGGAGCGTGCCGAGTTCACAGAGCAGCTACAAGCCCGAGACCATGCTCTTGAGATGACTCAGGTGCAACTAGCTCACACGGAGGCCCAGCGTTTTGCCTTGGTGCAGAACGTGGCGGAGATGCAGAACCAGGTAGCTGAGATGGAGATAGAGGTGGAGGTGTGGCAGGCGATGGCACACCAGGGACAGCAGCCGCCGATCGCACCACCAGCTGCACTTGCCGCTCCGGACGAGCTACAGGGAGCTTCGGGCTTGAGCGAGGACAATGTTGGCGGTCCACCACCCGCTTCTCTTGATACTAGTGCTGGCTCCGCTGCGGGCTACTAGTGGTTTAGTAGTTGTCTTTTGGAGGAAAATCATGTACTCTTAGTTTAGCCTCAGCTAGCTTTTGTGTAAGGGTAGAGGCTGCTCGGAGAGTACGGATGATGATCTTTTGTTGTACATAAGTGTGTAGGTGATCCAAAGACTCCGCATCATGTAATGCTTGGATGAACACCTTTATGTTGTCATGTTTCAATGAATGATTTAGGGTTGTTGTGATCAAAATTTTGCCTTGTGTTGTATACCAAAGTTGTGTGGTATGTTGTGGAGATCATGCTTCCCAAAATTCACCACTTTTGCATAAGCGTACCAAGAATCACGGTGGAAATTGTGCAGTTCGACCTCCAACAAAAACAGCTAGGCACTCGGTGTTGGAATTTTTTTCGGGCATGTTAACGTTGGAATTG
Source organism: Cenchrus americanus (assembly GCA_947561735.1). NCBI lineage: Eukaryota > Viridiplantae > Streptophyta > Magnoliopsida > Poales > Poaceae > Cenchrus > Cenchrus americanus. The sequence continues at coordinate 248,959,180 of OX387239.1, read as the reverse complement.
GACCTCGGGTTGAATACCAATGTTTTAACTTACTAAATTTTGCACTTGCTGACCAAAAACGGGGATTTTTCCTATTAGGGGCAGAGAGTTATGAATTTTCTAGCAACTCAGCTACGTTGTCCGGTTTTCACCAAATTGATGCTATGAGTTTTCGTTTTGCATATTCTTCTTGTGGATGTTATAAACAAGCTTGTGAATATGTGGCTAATGAAAACCTCATGAATTTCAGATGGTGGGACAAACCCGCGCTTCCCCCAACGGTTTTGGTGCAAGTGGGAGTGACGCTCCGCCACCCCCTCCCAACATGACCATTCAAGAGCAATTTATGGTCACCCAAACTGAGGTGATGCGTCAGCTCTTGCAAACGCAGCAGCAACTTGCTCCGCAGCTGCAGAACAATCCCCATGGGGGGAATATCGATGCCAGCCTTGAGTCACCAAATATGAGCATTTCTATGCCATGAAGCCCCTACTTTTGAAGAGGCCAAGGAGCCACTGGCTGCTGATGCGTGGATCAGGGCCATTGAGGCCAAGTTCTCCATATTCATCTTGCCCTGCTCAGAGGAGCGCAAGGCCAGCTTCGCTGCCCTCCAGCTGCATGGTGCAACGTTGATATGGTGGGAGAATTTCAAGACCATGATTCTCGCGGGACACCAAATCACATTTGCTGAGTTCAAGCAGGCCTTCAAGGAACATCACATTCCTAAAGGTCTCATGGATAGAAAGATGAAGGAGTTGCTTGCTCTAAAGCAAGGTTCTAACATGGTATATGAGTATGCTAAGAAGTTCAATGCCTTGTGTCAGTATGGTGGGCATCACGTTGACAACGATGCCAAGAAGATAGAGTGTTTCCGTGATGGGTTACACGGGGATCTCTATGAGGGGCTTAATCTTTATGAGCCTAACAGTTATCAGGACCTTGTGAACAAGGCCATTTCTCAAGAGGATGCCATGTCAAAAGCTCAGAAGGATAGGAAGAGGCATGCCGGATTCCCCGCTAACAGTGGGTCAAGCAAGAAATTTCGCTTTGTCAAGAAGGGTACTCAGGGTCCTCCCCGATCATGTTCAGCTGGACACTGGAGGGTGACCCCGTCTCAGAACAAGCCGTCTGGGAATTTCCAGTACTGTAAGGCACAGCAGCAGCCATACAAGCCTAGTGCACCCCAGCCAACAACAATAACAACAATACTACTAAAGATCGTCGCTGCTATAATTGCGGGCAGCCGGGACATTACATCAGTGAGTGTCCCAAACCCAAGCCAAACAAACAAGGTGAAGGCCCAAGTTTCCGTCAAGGGAACCAAGGCAAGAAACCCGTGGTGCAAGTCAAGCAGGGCAAACTCAACTTCACCACCATGGTTGACATTCCAGAAGGAGCAGCAATGCTAACGGGTATTTTCTCTATCCGTGATCAACCCGTTAAAATTTTGTTTAATTTTGGAGCAACCCATAGTTTCATCAGTGAGAATCTAGTGTGTAAATTGGGGTTACATTCTTGCCACACCCAAGAATCATTTGTAATATCCACGGCAGGAGGAAGGATTCCCTCCAACACTATAACTAAAGTCGTACCTTTGCAGCTTGGTAGTAGAACTTTCTTAACCAACCTGATTCATTTGGGGTTGGGAGGCCTAGATGTGATTCTTAGAATGAATTGGTTGACCCAACATCAAGTTGTTTTGGACATTGCCACAAAAAATGGTAGAAATCCATTCCCCTACCAGTGGTCACACCACCTTGTACTTGCCCAAGACAGAAGGCATAAATCCTTACTCCTATGCTGCAGTAACCATCCAGTTAGAAAATATTCCAGTAGTGTGTGAGTATCCAGATGTCTTTCCCGATGACTTTCCTGGTATGCCACCAGACAGAAACGTCAAATTTGTCATAGAGCTTCAGCCTGGCACTGCACCCATCTCTAAGAGACCCTACCGAATGCCACCCAAAGAGCTAGCCGAGTTGAAGAATCAGTTACAAGAATTGCTTGATAAAGGGTATATCCGCCCAAGCTCTTCTCCTTGGGGGAGTCCCGCTCTTTTTGTGAAAAAGAAAGATGGTAGTTTGCGGATGTGTGTTGACTATCGTCCACTCAATGCGGTGACAATCAAGTTTCCCCACATTGATGTTCTCTTTGATCAATTGGCTGGCGCCAAAGCCTTTTCCAAGATCGATCTTGAATCAGGCTATCATCAAACCAAGATTCGAGCAAGTGACGTTCCAAAGAAAGCCTTCTCCACCAGATACGGTCTCTATGAATTTCTGGTGATGTCTTTCGGTCTTACAAATGCACCGGCCTATTTCATGTACCTTATGAACTCAGTCTTCATGAATGAATTGGACAAGTACGTAGTGGTATTCATTGATGATATCCTTATTTATTCCAAGAATGAAGCCGAGCATGCGAAGCATCTTCGTATTGTCTTGCAGCGTTTGAGAGATCACAAGCATCTTCGTATTGTCTTGCAACATCTTCCTTGATTTTCTTTACATCCTTCTTCTTCGGCTCGTTCTTCTTTTCAGCCCTTCCTTCTTCCTTGGTTCTTCCTTAACAACGCGACAATGAGGTGGAACATCTTTAACTCCAATCATATTGCATGCCTTTAGTCATGGTCGGAACTTGAAAGAACTCCTCTCTCCATTAATATCGAACATGATCTCCCCCTTGCCAACGTCAATAGTAGCTCCCACGGTCTTGAGGAAAGGCCTCCCAAGGATGAGCGGTGGCTTTTCCCTCTCTCCCATCTTGAGCACCACGAAGTCGACGGGGATGAAGTGGTGTCCGACCTTCACGGGTACATCTTCAGCAATGCCCAAGGGATAGCGAATGGAGTTACCTCCCAACTCCAAACACATACCCGTAGGCTCCAACGGTAGGCGTAGCTTCTCGAACACATCCCTTGGCATGACGCTCACACTTGCTCCAAGGTCGCACAATGCCTTCTCGAAATTGAATGAACTAATGGAACATGGAATTGTAGGGCATCCGGTGTCCTTTTGCTTCTCTAGCCCATTAGCAATAGTGGCACTACACTCCTCGGACATCTTGACATGATCTACCCCGATTGTTGCTATCTCATATTATTTGCAAGTATGTCTTTAAAGTAACGAGAATATGTAGGTACTTGTAGGGCATCTAATAATGGCATGTTGATGCTAAGTCTACGCACAACCTCCACAAACTTCTCAAAGTGGTTGTCAAGTTTACCTCAGAAGTAGCGTGGCTTGAGTTGTGGTATCCTCGTGTCTTCTTCCGGCATCTCAAATTCGGGCTCTTCGGTGACGATCCCCGTAACCTTCTCCTTAGCAACTTCCTCCGCCTCGGCAGATGGTTTAAGCTTCCTTGCTCCCGCGGAACGTTCCGGATCTTCGGTCTCCTTTCCGTAACGTGTTTGAATGGCCTTCGCCGATTCGGGACCTTTAGGTTGTCCCAGAAGCTTCCCTTAATCATTAGTGAGGCGCCCGGCAAGTTGTCCCACTTGCGTTTCGAGCATCTTCATCATGTTGAGCACTTGATGGTTGGAGCTCCCGACCTCTGTCACGTTGCTATCGATATTCTCCAACACCTTGTCTATGGTCTTGAACTTGGTGACGGTGTCCTTGTTGATCTTGGCTTGACCGTAGCGGATGTTCGGCAATTCTCCCTTCCTCATGTAGTCGAGCACTTTGGCTTCCTCCGGGCAATCTTTGTGGACATGGTCATACTCTCCGCATTCTTCGCATGTGGATCTTGCTTCGGCGGCCTTCAAGTCTTGAGCCTCTTTCTTTTCTATCTCCATCTTCTCCAACCTCCTCATGAGTGAATCAATCTTGCCTTCAAGTATGTTCTCCTTCTCCATTTGCAAGACTCCTTTGACGTTCCCCGTGGGTTGAACCGGATGTAGACATCCGGATGACGCCCATGTGTCATTATCCGCGACCTTCTTGAATAGAGTGAAAGCTTCTGTCGGTGTAAGCTCGATGATAGACCCTCTCGCCGATGCATCGATGATCGTCCTTGACGCCATGGTGAGTCCTTGATAGAACTTTTGCACAAGGTCTTCCTTCGGGAACTTGTGATGTGAAACCGCCCGAGTGTACTCATTGAAGCGCTCGAATGCCTCCGAGATAGTTTCCGTAGGATATTGAACAAAGGTGGCAATCTTATTACGCAAGCTTTGAGTTTTACCCGGTGAGTAGTATTCCTTCATGAAAGCCTTCATCAACGTGTTCCAATTTTGCACTGTCTCCGCCGATTGAGAGTGGAACCATTACAAAGCCTTCCCAAGTAGCGAGAACGGAAAAAGCCTTGCCCTCATTTGATCTTGAGTCACCCCATCCATGTTGAAAGTTTGACATAGTTGAATGAATGCTTGGAGGTGAAGGTTCGGATCCTCTTTACCGGTGAAGGGTGAATGTTGCACCATGCGGATTGTTGAGGTCTTGATCTCGAACGGTCTTCCGATCTCCTCAAGATTCAAGATTGGTAGGTCGATGATATCCGGGGTGCATAGCTCCCCAATCTTGCGCTCTTGCGGTTGGTCACCCATCGGTGGAAGTCGATTCTCCCGAGGACTTCGAGGTGGTGAATTCTTCGGAGATTCCTTCGATCCCTTGTCTTCCGACTTTGAATCTACAAAATCCAGCTTCTTAGCTTGATGTGCTTCGCATCTCCTTAGCCTGTAAAGTTTTTCTGGATCATCCACAAAATTATCGGGTTTGTTGGAGAGGTAGCCGTCCATATCCTTTTAGGGATAGCAATAAACAAAATATGCAAAAACTAGAAAGTAAAAATAAATCTATGAAAACTAGGGTTAGACAAACTAGATTAGATTTATTTTGAGGATGATCAAAGTTTAGTAGATGCAAAAAGAAAAACTAGAAGAAAACTGAAAATTACAAAAAACAATAAAAGATCAAATCTTGATCACTTGTTCCCCGGCAACGGCGCCAGAAAAAGGGGCTTGTTGACGGTTAATAGTTGTATCAAAGTTCGTTTAGACTTGCAAGCGGACAAGTCTCCCGTCGTAGTCAAGGGACCCTTCTTCCCTCGAGTGGTGAACCCAAGGTATCGAATTCGTGGAACAAATGTGTGACGCAAAAGATGATCTAGTAAAGCCAAGTAACTTCAATCTTTGGTAAAGTGAAACCCTAATGCATCTAGATAAAGAACACAAAACTAATCTAATCTACTAAAGACCGGAGGTAACAAAGATAGATAGGGTAGATAAACCGATCTAGAGAGATCGGGGTAAGCTTTTGTTGAAGTTCCAAGCAAGAGAAGAAGTAGCAAATCAAATCTTATTAGAAGCCTCTTTAAATCGTGGTTTCCCGTCCGACTCCAAAAACGCCGGCCTTTCGGAACCCCCGTTCTGTCACAACGTATTCCTAGTCATGCTGGTAGTCTAGGGCGAATCCAAGGACAAGTTGAGTTCTTTCGGAAGATCCGGCGTGTACCTCTAGCCACTGCGGCTACAAGAACACCCTATGTGATCTATCTCGAGAATAGATCTAGAATAAGCAAAGCCGATCGAAAAACGAAATCATTGAAGAAACGCTTGATCGCTAGAAATAGATTCAACTTGATAATTCAACTAATACAATAATACATAAACAAGATCACCACCGGGATCCTACCTTGAACTCCGACGTGGTCTTCCTTGCAAGGTTCCCACGTCGGCTAGGGAGACCCTAGTCAACTAGCTCGACCCTCTCCTCTCCGGGATGGTGTCCCTCTCTTCTCTGCTCCTCGGCGGCTGATGACAAATTGATTGATGTGTGGCTCTCGACCCCGGGGCTATAAATAGCCCGAATGGCGGCTAGGTCAAAGGAGGGGGCAAATGGGCCCTGGACTAGGCTGGGCCGGCCGGCCTGGGCCGACCGGTCTGGGCCCATCCAGGCCCAGTTCCCGGCCTCCTTTGCGTGGCGTCAGTTCCCGAGTCTTCTAGATCCTTCCCCCTTCTGCATGTAGGCCCTTGTTGTCAGTTTCTCTCTGAGTTGGACGTAGCTCCTTGTCCACAAGATTCGGCACTTTTCTGGTTAGGTCCTCGGAGTTTTTCATCTTCTCGGGTTGAGTCCCTGGCTTCTTGGAGTCAAGTTTGCTTCATTGCATGACTTGTACGGGGCTTCAAGGTCTTGTCACAAGGTTCTTGATGAACTTATCCCGGAAGTCTTGCTTTCAACGCTAAAACCCTGCATAAACACTAAACTCCAAAACCGACATGCACAAGTGAACTTGTTATACCACGGGGGGTTAGTACCAATGGATAAGGTATAAAACTTATGCCAACACCGAAGGTAAACTCATGGCTAGGTTGACGCATTTTCACTGTCAACACCTGGTCAAGGACCAGGCTCAGATTGACTAAACGCCGAGAGGTCCGGGGACGTCTGGCGCACAGGTACCTAATTCTTCTCCGACGAGCCCGAGGTTGCCGCGACGAGAGATTGATTGGAATGACACTCCTTAGCAAGAGGACATCTTTGACGAGAACGAAGATATGCGAGTCGTGCGGAATGCCATTGTGACCCTCAACGTCGCGTTGACGATGAGTTTTCTTACAATGTTCTTTCTGATGATGTACGGTTGAGCTGTTTCTGATGAGCTATTGTACTGGCGCAATCGCTGGCTGAGCGTGCTAAGGGTCGGATCGACCTACTGAAGAATGCAGCGATGACGCAGTTGCGAGTTACAGAGCTTGAGCAGGAGCTCAAACATGTCCGCGAGGCGGCGGCCATGGAGAAGAAGAAGCTCGAAGACGAGCTCTCTGAGGAGAAGCGTAGGACCCATGAGGCCAATGCGCAATTCAATGCTTTAACCATAGGTAAGGTCGAGATTTTGTGTTGCTAATCTTCTTGCAGTAGCGTCGAGGTCTTTGTGTGGAGTGCTAATTTTGTTTGATGTCTTGCAGACTTCCGCAATCGTGATGATGTCCTCAACAAAGATCTAAAGAATACCAAGGAAATGGTTCGATCCTTGTAGGTGACGCTTTAGGAGGTCGAAGCTGGGGGCCAAGAGCTCAAGCGGGCGATGAAAGAAGCTGCTGACAGTGAGTATGCCGTATCTCAAAAGCTGGATTATCAAAAACGAGGTCGACGGGACCTTGAGGTTGAATTTGAGGTGGCTTTGAAGTCATTGCAGAATGACCAAGTGACCATTGTAGGGCATGAGGTGGAGCTGAGGGACCTGAAGGGCTCCGCCAGTTACACCATGGATTGCATAGCAGTGCCGGCTGAAGGGGGAGCCAAAGTCTGTTGTTGATCGTCTCATAGAGACCCTAACAGACTCCTCATGTTGCTGAAGGCAACGAGCCTGGCAGCAGCTACTGACGCGCTGGTGAGGGTGAAGTCACACTACCCCGACGTGGACATGGCCAAGGTAAAGGGGGGTGCTGATGCTGAAAAGGACCTCGCAGCGTTGGAGCTGGAAGTTCAAGATGTTGCACTAGAAGTGGCGGACTCCTTGGACTATGAAGGTGATGACGGCGAGCAGTAATCTTGGACTAGGAGTTGTACCTCCTCTTCTCAGTCATGTAAACAACACTTCTTGAAGCATGGTAGTCTTTGTGGATGACGACGTGTTGTTTTCTTGCCTCGCTGACCACTACTCACGGAGAGATTGGCTTACCGACCTCCACATCTCAGCGTGGAGGCTTATGCGAGGTCGGTGCGCGAGGATTCTAGGACTCAGGTCTGGTGACCTTATTAACCAAGCATGCTCGCAGCGATAGAGGGCTTTGTACTCATTAGGGGTGATGTCCTCAGGTTGAATGACCCTTAAGTTGGCTTTGAGCTAAGCCCCCGAGCATGTCGAGGGGGAGTAGGGGAAAATTGTGACCCTCAGGTTTTAAAACCCATATATTGGCTTTAGCCAAGCCCCGAGCGTGTCGAGGGGGAGGGTACAGGAAGACATGAGAGAGGAGAAGGTAGGGCTCAGCACACAGTAGATGACTGCTTGGATTAATATTTATTTGCTCTGAAAAAGGGTACAAGGAAAAGAAATACATAGCTGTAATTAAAAACTATTCTACGAGTACAATCGTCGTAGATGCTCCACGTTCCAAGGGTTTGGCACTCCTTGCCCGTCACCCCATTGGAGGTGATATGTGGATGGGCTAATGACTTTGGTAATGATGAAAGGTCCTTCCCAGGTAGAGATGGCAACGGGTAGAAACCCATCGGGTAGTGTCGTTCCATACCCACACCCGTCAACTCAACTCTATTAACACCAGAAATTGGTACAGGAAAGAGACTGACTTGTGGGCCGAGTTTGGTAAGGAAACACCATTCGGCAGAAAATTTTCCTCAAAGCATTCGGTAAAGATGCCTGTGGTCGGGAGCACGCCATCATTCGGCAGAAGGCTGTTTTGTGCTTGGAAGAGGAAGCATTCGGGAATACGTGATGACGTGGCCTGAATATAAGGAAGGAACGAATCGATGACGGGTGCAAGACGGACATTGGCGCCGGGGCATTAATTTAGGTGGTAAATGTTGTAGTGGTCGACTATGAGTCGCGTTAGGACAAGGGTATAAATATGAACCCTTGGTGTTTGTAATAGGGATCGAACAATTTCACAACAAACCGGCCCCGTGCCATCTTTTGAGTCCTTTAGTCGAGTCGTCGAGTTCTTCGAGAGGAGCCATCGATCCGTCGACCTCCGTAAGTACCGGCAACCTTGTATCATGTCTAGTATTATGCGGTGGATTTAGACCGTGATGCAAGTAGTCTTGTTACCATGCTTAGTATCATGCGGTGGATTTAAGCTTGGTTCAAGAAGGTTTCTTGTTAGATCATGAGCCATGCGGTAGGCTAAGATCTAGCTTGGAGCTAGTTATCGGCTCTATTAGATTTGACAAGATCTAATAGATTCATTAAGTTACCACGTGTTGCTTTGGATTTTGCTTCATGTTTAATTCATTTAACACTCTTTTTGCCCCATTTAGATTGATTAGATTCAGTTCTATCTTGTTTATGATCCATATGATGCGTGTTCAAATCTTCAACCCGATGTGGTGCATGGATCACGTGCTCTTCAATAGCCGAACTCGAAATCAATCTAGATTGCCATGTGTTGCGGGTTCAAGCATGTTGATCTAGCATAGTTTGTTCCTTCTCCACGGAACCCGAATCGGCTGTACAGCTGTATTCGGCAACTCTGCCACGAGTGAAACGTGTTCATAAGTTTGTTTTAAATAATGTATGCTTTTAGCCTTCCATGTTTAGATTGTATCATGCGGTGGATTGATCTATTCTTGGTTGGTGGCGTGGTTTAAACAAGTTGTATCATGCGGTGGATTAACTTGTTTGGTGTCACGCTCGACGGGTTTAAAAGTACCTAGACATGCGGTAGACTAGTGCTTTTGGCCTATGCGTGCATGTTTACTGCAAATTTATAATCATGCTTCGCTTTTATTTATTTTGTTGTGATTTATCCTTGATAATTGGTCATGGTCACGTACTGCAATGTTGTTTAAATAAAGACCGATCTTTCATCATGCTTACGTCATGCATTCGGCTATACCCTGTTTACATATTTTTAAAGTTCCCGAATGATGTTCAGTTTGCTGACAGATAGCTTGTTGTAGCTATATGTTGCTTTGATTGGCTTTGAGGCCGTAAATACGAAACTGTCTGGTACCACCCGGCAAGTTCCAGGTTTTATCTAACTGCTTTTCATCCTTTGTCAGTTTCAGGAAAATTGACTGGCACGCTTCGGAATCGGCAACGTGTGTTAAGCCAGCTTTGTTCGGCTTGCTGTGTGCTTGACGTGAGGTGCTGATTTTACGTCAACACACTTTTTGGCACGCCCGGTGGGACCATCTAGTTATCAACATGCCTGATATTCAAGATGTCGTGGATGTCACTTTAGAGGAGCTGTCTACAGAACAACAATTGCAATTGAAGGAAGCTATTGATCAATTTCAGCAGAAGTGTCTAATGTCATTTTCTAAAAATAGAAGTGGTGTGCCATATCTCAAGTCTGATATGCCAAGGGTTCTACTGCCAGGAGAACCTGACACCACATCTGCTGAAGAGAAACAAGAAGTTTTTGGCATGGTACAGAAAGCTCTGGAAGACATAAGGGCTAGGCACAATACTGCATTCCTGAATAGCTTTCGATAGGTGATGGTTGGCGTCTTTGGCCCAGGAGTGGACAAGCATTTTGAAGGAGAATCAAGTGCTGCTGTCAATGGCCAACCAGTTTGTCAAGATACAAGTGTTCAACCGCCTCCACAGAGCATGAGTGGTCAGCCAACTCAACACGTGGATAGCCAACCAGTTCGGCCAAATCCTCGTCAAGCAATACCTAATCCACGTACATATGGAGAGATGGCATTTGGCACTCCTGGAGTTCAACCTGATTCTACTTACAGAATAGCCCCAGCAAATAATAGATTGCAGAAGAACATGTACGGCACCGGGTATTCGGAGTTCATGGATTACAGTGCTATTGATGCTCTCCCGAATCCTGGATATGGTGGCACTACAGGGATGCCTGTTGGAGGAACAGGGAATCAAGATGTCAATATTGATCACCTGATGCAGAGGATGACCGATGTACTTCAAAATCAATTCGGTCTAAAGCCTAAAAACCAAGGGCATGTGTATACACCTCCTTTCCCAGAATGGTATAACAGGGTGGCCTTGCCGCACAGAGTGAAAGCTCCTGCAGATCTCACGAAGTTTTCTGGGCAAGATGATACTAGCACTGTGGAACACATAGCATGATACTTGATGCAGCTTGGGGAAGCTTCTGCTAATGAAGCATTCAGGATCAGATATTTCCCCTTATCATTGACAGGCCCGGCCTTCACATGGTTCACTTCATTGCCTGCTCACTCAATCAGCTCCTGTAAGGATTTGGAACAGAAGTTTTATGCTCATTATTTCATTGGCAGCAATGAGAAGAAGCTAATTGATTTAACTACCCTGAGACAGAGGAACAATGAAACACCAATGGAGTTCCTTAGGAGGTTCAGAGACCAAAAGCATGTGCTTCTCTTTGAATCTACCAGATGATCAATTGGTTGGTATGGCTGTAGCGGGTATGTTGCCAGCCATTCGGGAAAAGCTGTTCGGCATGGAGTTCGATAATCTTGGCCAATTGTATCACAGATTGTCGTTTATGAGCAACCAAGCTTATGGCTTCAAGAAAGACTCCAGGTTTGCTAAGCACGGTGATATAGCTGACATCTATAACCAATTCCTCGAAAGGGCAAATCAGGGAGAGGAATTTGATGATGAAGAAGAAATAGCTGCAGCTGAAATAGTGTGGGGCAAAGAGCCATTAAAAGTGAATTAAAGGTGGATCAAACAAGCCAAGGGCACTTATGATTTCGATGTGACCAATGCTAATAAGCTCTTTGAGTTCCTCGTGAAGGAAGGCCGAATCAAGTTGCCAGATGGGCATTCTATGCTTCGGCCTGATGGAGTGAAAGAAAAGAGATACTATGGGTTTCATGACAGGAGTTCTCACTCCATCAATGAATGCAGGGTTTTCAGGATGAGGATTCAAAAGTCTATCCAAGAAGGTCATCTAAAATTTGACAATAAGATGAAGTAGATGGCAATCCTTTTCCTCAAAACATGATTGGGTTTTCAGTCAACATGGTGACTGCTGAGGAAAAAGGAAAAGTGAAGGTTTTGACTTCAGTGAGGGCGAAGCAGGATGGATCAGTTGACCCTGCTCGACAAGTAACAGTTGAACAAGTCCACAAGGAAGTGCCTCGCATCTTGAAAAGTCAAATTGAAGTGGGGGAATCTTCTAAACCTAGGGTGACTTCGCGTATTCTCCTCAACAAGTGGCACGTCAGCAAGAGAAAGAGCGTTACCACAAACAAAAGTACGAAGAGGACAAACGAAGATATGAGAAAGAAATGCATAAAAAGAACGAGTGGAATATGCGCGAGAACAAGAGTGCGCGCATTGGGGATGTGCTTTCTTCAGGCACTGCTGGAATGAAGGTTTAAAGCTCCACACGCTGAACAATTTTCCCGAATGCAGTGACAAGTATACAGAATACAGGCAGGATACTGTCAATCGCCGTTCCGTCCATGAAAGAATTAGAAGGATGCATCCTAGTGACGGTCGGCGCATAAAAATAAATGAAGTTAGTGATCAACCAAAGAAAAGATATGCTGACCACAGATGGGTTGATCATGAAGAAGAAGAAGATCGTGAATATGTCTGGCACAAAGGACAGTGGTGCCCACCTGGTTTGAGGAGAAGCCAAAAGAGAAGGGTTCAGTGCTTGAGGAATCAGGAGTTGAAGCAAGCAGGAATCAAGAGGAAACAGGTGTGGCGTCCAAAAGATAAGCCTGATGGTTCTGGTCGTTCGGCTCCTACGTGCATGGTATGCTTCTTGCCGAATGAATTCATGGCTCCAGCTAATCAGGTTGTGCAGGAAGAGGCATCACCCGACATTGATGAGGCTGAGCAATTTGGGCTGATGGCACAGCTAGTGTTGGCCAAACAAGCTACTTTTGACAAGCCAGCCAAGAATCGGCACATGAGACCGCTATACTTGAGGGGATATGTCAACGGGAAGCCATTGACCAAGATGTTTGTTGATGGTGGAGCTGCGATCAATGTGATGTCGTACACTACATTCAGGAAGCTTGGCATGGGCCCTGGAGATTTGACGCCAACAAGCATAGTTCTAAATTATTTTGCTGGAAATCATTCAGATACCAAGGGTTGTGTACATGTGGATCTGATGATCAGGTCTAAGACTTTGCTTACAACCTTCTTTGTCATTGAGGGCAAAGGGGCATACAGCTTGCTTCTTGGACGGGACTGCATCCCATGTACCATGCATGTCACACCCGGATTTAAGGACAAACCCGAATGCAAGAATACATGTGCGCCAGGATCAAGTTACACACATGCATCGACGCAGTGAATACCAAAACACAGTGTAAAGCGTAAAGAGAGTATTAAACAGTTATTACATGACCGAATGTCTCAACTAAATAATCGTTCGAGTAGCTAGCAGCGGAAAAGAAACACACGTAGAAGTCCTCCACAGGCAGCTGACTGGAGAACGGACGCCTAGAACCCATCGAACTCATCATTGTAGTCTTCAAAACGCCCATCTGAGCAGCAGCCGGGTAGTGTAGATGCAATAAATAAACAACAAGCGTGAGCACATGTCGTACTCAGCAAGGGAAAAGTTCTATAACAACATGCAAGGCTTTATGGTGGAAGCTGTTGGCTCATAAGCAAGTCAGCGTTTTAGTTGGTCAAGTTTTATTAAGTAACTGTTACTAGCAAGTGTAAGTATATACCAAACCCAGATAATAAAATGCAACAGATCCATAAAATGTAATGCACAAGTTTAAAAGTTCCATCTTCCATAGAATTAATCATGTGAGGGTCCAGGCCGCTCTTGACCGTGAGCACGGCTAACTAGTTAGTTTTACACTCTGCAGAGGTTGTACATCTGTACCCACAAGTCGCGTAAAAACCCAAAAAAGTTTTAGACCCAACCATGCGATGTTTGCAAGGCACCATACCACACTTCCGAGGTGTGATTGCATAGGGACGCTACGAGGCCGTTACAAAGATCCCCAGATGAAGGCTGCCCGCTAGGTTACCCCGGTCGGTGCAACGTATAAAGCTCCCGGACGAGTACCGTGTCTTAGCTAAGCCCACACCCGCGCCCGAGCAGGTCCATACGCCACTACCCGCCACCCCCAACCCTTATCGGGTAAAGCATACCTAACATCTAGTTCACTAATTAATAAGCCAAGACGGAGCCATATGTCTTGTGGTAGTCTTGTTTTCCTGGGTGGTCGCTCCATGTTCCGATTAACAAGGATAAAGTGTTCTTGCATTACATGAATGATAACATAAATAAAGCCATATTAACAAGTGTTCATTAAACCATCCCAAAACCACATAAAGCGCTAGCAAGTGCTATCCAACATAAAGTAAACCCAGGTTGATCAAGGCATAGGATAACAAAGCTAGTCGAACCTTAGCAATAGGACCCATCAAGTTAATGCATAGCGATAATAAACAACGGTGTAATTAAAATGCATGTTGTAATAGGAATTTAACGGGAATGCAGCAAGGACTTGCCTTCTACCAGCACCGGAAACTGCTCAGGGTCTTGATACTCTTCAACAGCAGCGAAGTCCCCGAATTGCTCGTACGCTACGCTCCACACATCACATACAAGCAAACAATGGAAATAAATAAGAAACAGTACACCAATCATCTCAAACAGTAGCAAAAACAACAGAAAACGATTCTACTCGTCGAGATGATCGCGTGGACATAAAGAATGCTAAAAACGGAGCTAAAACGACAAAGTTATGGATAAAACAAGTTTTAGGACTAATTTGTAAAGAATTTTAAGTTCTCGGGCTAAAACAGAAGAAAACTGGGCTTAAACGTAAAGGTTTCTCAAGGTGGAAGGGTATTTTTGTGAAACAGGAAAAACTCGGGGGTTTTTAAGCAAAACAGCGCGGTTAAGGCTAAGGGATGGATCTCGTCCATCAGATCGAGATCCAGCGGCTAGGGTTTAAGCGGCGGGGGTTGACCGGTTCACCCGGGGTCTAAAGCGATCTGAGCCGTGGATCGGGGGACCGCCGGCCCCGATCTTGCGCAGGCGCCCCGGGGCGGCGGCGGCGCACGCGGCGGCGCGCGGCGGCGCAAGACGGCGGCGGCGGCGCAACAAGGGAACGGCGCCGGGGTGCACCTTTCTCTCGCGGGGGTGGCACGGGGCATCGAGCACGCGAGGGCGCACTCGACGGGGGCCTCCCGAGGCGGCGGCGGCGACGGACGACGGCGCACGGCGAGCCGCGGCGGCGGTTAATCCCCGGCGAAGGCGAGCCGGCGATGCGATGCACGGAGGAACAATCAAACCGCACCGGCGGGCTCCTTACCTCGCGGCGGACCGGTTGGCAAGACCCCCAACGGCAGACGGGCGACGGGCGGTGGAGTTCAAGCGCGGCGGCCGGCTAGGGTTCGGGCGGTGGCGGCGCTCGTGCGGCTAGGGTTAGGGCGGCGGCGCGGGGCCGGGATAGGGCGGCGCGGGCGGCTCCTTAAATAGGGGCGCACGCTCGGCCCCGGCGTGCGGGCCCGCGGCGCGCGCGGCGACGCCGAGACGGACTCGGGTCCATCCCCGAGTCGGAGACGGCGGCGGCGGGAGGTAGGCGGCCGACAAGCGCGGGCCCCGCCGTCGGCCGACCGGGCGACGGGGGGCGCGCGCGCTAAAGGGTCGAAAGCCGGGGCCGGGCCGGGCCGCGACGCGCGGACGCGGTGGGCCGGAGGTGGGCTACGCGCGGCTGGGCTGCTGCGGTTTGCTTTCTTTTTTTTTCTATTTCTGATTTCTATTTCCAAACCTATTTAAACAGCAAACACACTTCGAATTCAAACCAAGATTTGAATCCAACAACCAAAAACAATGCACCAGCATGCATGCAACAGTAAACTCCTATATTTCATTAATTAATTAAGAAAAGTGATTAAATGCCTATAAAAGCACGACAACCTTATATTCCTTAAGCGAGATCGCAATGTTGCTAAGCAAATTTTAATTAAAAGCAAACAGTGGAATTTAGGGTGTTACAAATCCTACCCCCCTTAAGATGAATCTCGTCCTCGAGATTCGGATGGATCAAAGAGATGCGGATATTCTGCTTTCAACTCCTCTTCTCTTTCCCAAGTTGCCTCATCCTCTGCATGATTACTCCACTGCACCTTGCACATTGTGAAAGTCCGGTTTCTTGTAACCCGTGTCAATATGTCCAGAATCTTGATAGGCCGTTCAGTAATGGTGAGGTCTTCCTTCACATCCAACCCATCCATAGGCAACGGTTCCTTATCATGAGGCTTGAGACCTCTCTTTAACTGAGAGATATGGAACACATCATGCACATCTGCAAGCTGTGCTGGCAGCTCAAGTCTGTAGGCTACCTCTCCCACTCGTTGCAAGATCTGGAAAGGTCCAATGTAGCGAGGGGACAACTTTCCCTTCACCTTAAACCTGCGCAAACCCCTGATAGGTGACACCTTCAGATACACATAGTCGCCCTCTTGGAAAGATACATCTCTCCTCTTCCCGTCTGCATAACTTTTCTGTCTGGACTGAGCAACTCTCAAATTCTCTCTGATGATCTGAACCTGCCTCTCTGCCTCCTTGATAATGTCCGTCCCAAACAACTGACTCTCACCTGTCTGACTCCAGTACAAGGGTGTCCTGCACTTTCTCCCATACAATGCCTCAAAGGGTGCCATCTTCAGACTGGCTTGATAGGCGTTGTTGTAAGAAAACTCGGCATACGATAAGCTCTTGTCCCGCCTACCACCATGCTTAAGAGCACACGCTCTCAACATATCCTCTAGAATCCGGTTCGTCCTCTCAGTCGACCATCCGTACGCGGATGATAGGCTGAACTGAAATGCAATTTCGTATCCATGGACTCATGAAGTTTCTCCCAGAAACGCGATGTGAACTGGGTACCCCTGTCAGATACTATCCTCTTAGGCACACCATGTAAGCACACAATACGAGACATGTACAACTCTGCCAATCTCGCACCTGAATGAGTAGTCTTAACCGGAATGAAGTGAGCTACCTTAGTCAAGCGATCCACTATAACCCATATCGAATCATACCCAGCTGGTGTCCGTGGTAATCCCACTATAAAGTCCATACCGATTTCTTCCCACTTCCATTCAGGCACCTTCAACGGCTGCAACAATCCTGCTGGCTTCTGATGTTCGGCCTTCACGCGATGACACGTGTCACACAATGCAACGTGAGCGGCTACATCCCTCTTCATCCCATACCACCAATACCTCTGCGGATCCTGATACATCTTTGTACTGCCTGGGTGAATGGAATAAGCTGAGTCATGGGCCTCTCTCAAGATCGTCTTCCGAAGATCTCCCACATCAGGCACACAGATCCGATTCTTGAACCATATCGTACCCTGATCATCCTCAGTGAAATCCGGGGCCTTGCCCCTCTCCATGGTGTCCCTGATCTCCTTGATCTCCTCATCCTCCAGCTGTCCTTCGCGAATCTGCTGCTCCAGAGTCGATTCTACCTCCAAAGTGACTCCCTCAGTGTGAGCAGCTATCCCCAGATTGAGTCCCTCGAATTCCTTCATCAGCTCGTCAGGCAGCTGGAACGCCAAAGCTGTATTGGCTTGTCCCTTCCGACTCAAAGCATCTGCAACCAGATTAGCCTTCCCAGGATGATACTGTATGTCCAGATCGTAATCCTTGATCAGCTCCAACCATCGGCGTTGTCTCAGATTAAGATCCTTCTGAGTAAAGATGTACTTTAAGCTCTTGTGGTCTGTGTAGATCTGGCACTTGGTCCCCATGATGTAATGTCTCCAAATCTTCAACGCATGAACCACAGCTGCCAGTTCCAGGTCATGTGTAGGATAGTTCTGCTCATGCTTCCTCAACTGCCTTGATGCATAAGCTATGACGTGTCCCTCCTGCATAAGAACACAACCCAAACCTTGTCTCGATGCATCACAGTAGATATCAAAGCCCTTCTGCAAGTCTGGCATCACAAGCACCGGAGCGGTCGTCAACCTCTCGCTTCAACTCCTCAAAACTCGCCGACAGGCATCGGTCCACTTAAACTCTCTATCCTTCTCCAGTAAGGTGGTGAGAGGCTTCACAATCTTAGAGAACCCCTCGATGAACCGTCGATAGTACCCTGCAAGTCCAAGGAAACTCCTGATCTCCTTAACTGTCCTCGGCGGTTCCCACTTCAACACATCTTCTACCTTAGCTGGATCGACTGCGATACCTCCATCCGTGATAATGTGCCCCGTAAAAGAGACTTCCTTCAACAAAAAATCACACTTGCTAAACTTGGCATACAACTGCTGCTCTCTCAACTTCTGCAAAACAAGCCTCAAATGCCCCTCATGATCCTCCTCCGTCTTAGAGTAAACCAGAATATCATCAATAAACACCACAACGAACTTGTCCAAGTACTCCATAAACACCTTGTTCATCAGATACATAAAGTAGGCAGGTGCATTTGTCAACCCAAAGGACATAACAAAGTATACTCGTACAGCCCATACCCGGTGGTGAATGCAGTTTTAGGAATATCCGACCATCTGATCTTCATCTGATGATAACCAGAACGCAAATCAATCTTAGAGAACACCTTAGCACCTCTCATCTGGTCAAACAAGTCTTCAATGCGAGGCAATGGATACTTATTCTTGATAGTGACCTCATTAAGCAAGCGATAATCCACACACATCCTCTGAGTACCATCCTTCTTCTCAACAAAGATAACCGGTGCTCCCCAAGGTGATGAACTAGGACGGATAAACCCCTTTTCCAATAATTCATTAATCTGTTTCTTAAGTTCTATCAATTGTGTACTAGACATTCTATATGGACGTTTAGAAATAGGAGCGAGTACCGTGTAATAGATCAATAACAAATTCAACATCTCGGTCAGGTGGCATACCTGGCAACTCCTCTGGAAACACGTCCGGTACTCATTGACCACCCCGATATCCTCTAAAGCCTTGCCATCCAACTGCTGCACAGAACCTCCTGCATCTGACGGTGGATCAGCCACAAGTTCAATCTTTTCCCCGCTAGGACCAGTGAGAAGAACAGTCCTCTTAGCACACTGTATCGTCGCATCATGTGTGCCCAACCAATCCATACCCAGTATAACATCAAGATCCTTTGATTCCAGCACTATCAAGTTTGCCCAGAAGTCTGCTCCCATGATCTTTAGTCTAACATTAGGACACATATATAAAGATTTCATATCCCCCCTGGTGATCTAACTATCATGGTTTGTTTCATGGGACACATGGGTATGCTATGCTTGGCCACAAATTGAGCAGATATAAACGAATGGGAAGCTCCAGAATCAAATAATACTGATGCGGGGATAGAGTTGACAAAGAACATACCAAGCACCACATGTGGATTCTCCTGAGCGGTCTCGGTACTCACGTGATTCACCCTGCCACGGCCCTGACTCTGCTGCCCCTTGTTGCTCTGCGGGGTCTGGTTCCCGCTCCTCATCTGCTGCATCTGCTGGTTCTGCACGGGGGTACCTGGGGGGTGCCTCTTAGGACAGGCATTAGCATAATGCTCAACCTCTCCATACTTGAAGCAAGTGTTGCCCGCGGGGGTGTGTGGTGCGCCTGGCCTCACGGGCGTACCAAGAGGAGTCATCGGACGGTGCTGCGGGTAAGCAGGGCGTGGAGTCCGTGGTCCTAGGCGTGGAAACCGCCGAGGAGTGCGGCCGGGAACGGCCGGAACCGCTGCGGGCGATGCCGATGCCGCCGCCGCCGGCCATAACCTCCGGACGGGCCGCCCGGACGGAACGGGGCTCCCGGCGGTGAAGTAAAATGGGGACGAGCGTGGCTCCCGGGACCGCCCCGGAGTAGCAGCCTTCCTCTTCAACTCCCCCCGCCTCTCTCGCGCATGGATTCCAATACAATAGCCTTGTCTAGCAGTGTACTGGAAGGACCGGAAGGTATGCGACGTCGGTGGTAACGGAGCGGTCCGGCCCAAACCCTCCAAGAAGCGCTCCCGCTTCTTAGGATCATCCGCTACCTCCTCCGGTGCATAACGAGACAACTCAATGAACCCGTCCCGATACTCGCCACCGACATCCCTCCTCCGCTTGAGAGAGAGGAACTCCTTCTTCTTCGGCCTCATCACCCCGGCAGGAATATGGTGGTTCCCGAAGCTATCCGTGAACTCCCGCCAGGTGATGGTGTCGGGTGCAGCATGGGCGGTCGTGTAAGCATCCCACCATGCTCCCGCGATCCCCGGAGTCGACCGGCAGCAAACGGACCTTCTCCCCGTCATCGCACCGAGCCGTGGTGAGCATCTTGCTCACGCTCTTCGCCCAATCATCGCATCCGGTGGATCCGGCAGCATGGGTGAAAACCGGCGGACGATGGCTCATGAACTCCCGGTGCCTGTTCATAGGCGCCGGCTGCTGTGGCGGTGGCCGAGGCGGGTTATTATCTTGAGCCTACGGGTTGGCCACGGTGTCGTCGGGTTCTGCGAGGCCGCATCCGGTTCCGAAAGAACTGCCGCATAGGATCCATTGGTGGCGGTGCACCGCCCGAACTGTTGCCTCGACCTTGACGAACCACTGGAGGCTGATCAACCCCTAATCCGGACCTGGTGTTTACCATCTGAGCGTTAGAAACACTGATTTAGATGATGACAACAATTGAAAAAGCTGAAAAGATAACAATGATGAATTCCAGAATAAGACAGATTCTGATAGCTGAAAAGAAACCAATATATCTCTCTGTACCAGTAACCAAAAACCACGAATTTTTCTGGAGATATGGTGTATGAAATTACTGAACTAACCCAACTGGTTTTGCCTCAATCGGAGGTCTGCAACTCGAGATATAAAATAATGAAGTCAGGTATGTCAGCAGGAACTGACAGATTTCTGTTGGCTTAATGTTTCGTCCATAACTCCCAGAATATAAATTGGATATAGCTGAATTTTTGACAGAAAATCAGGTATTAAATTTGCGAACTAACCCCACTGGTTTTACTTAATTCGGAGTTCTGTAGCTCGAGATAAAATTAAAACAGTACTGCTGTGTCAGGAAGTAACGCGAACAGATTCAGCACTACAATACTCCTTAAGATAGATAAAATATGATAGATAAAGAATTACGAATTTATAAGATAAAAGATAGGTGGAACAGAACTTAAACCCACTAATCAAACTCTATTACTAAACCAATGTCATTGTGGCATTAATCCACAACACATTGCAATCAAACAAAAAATCCAACTCACAGATGTTCACAAACCAAGCATTCAAGCACACCACTATCTAACACATCGATCCAACGTATCGTTCTAACGTTTACAGACTCGATAACTGAAAGATAAAGACTTCTAACACCTAACTCCTATGGCCAAATGATCCTAGTGCGGGATCCAAGTGACCCATAGCTTGTCCTTGCGGGTCTTGGTGACATGGCAGGCCAGTCCTCTCCATCATCCTGCACCTCATCTTCATCTTGGCCCGCGATCACTGCTTTGAGCCTCTTGATCTCTCTCGCGGTCTTCATCTTGCTGGTCGCGGAGATCTTGAAGCTCCATGAGAGTGTCATCCAAGTTGGTATTGAGAGCTGCTACGTGTCCCACTTGCATGGCATAGCGTGCTCCCAAAGTTTCATTGGCCATTGGAATCTCACTGCCCACAGCTCCCGGAGCGACGACGGGGTAGATCTCCCCACACAGAGTTGGTGAGGTGATGAGCTTCCTCATAGCACCACGCGGATAGAGCCCTCCTAGCTGCATCATCTCTCCCGGCGGCGAAGGTAGCTCTGGTAGCTAGAGCCTGGTGGACAACAACCTCGTACAGTCCTCCATCCAGCGGGTTATCCTCCAAGATGCGCACAGACACATCCCACTGGGTTGGGTAGCGAGGGTGAGTCCTCTTCAGTCCAACGTAGTCGATCGTCACAGGCAGCTGAAGACGCTGGAAGAGCCTCCTCAACTTGGACGGAAAGCGTGCATGCCCTCCATCATGGTGACAAATGACCACCTTCCACTTCTCTGGCGCTGGGTGATCCTCAGCATCTCCATCCTCTGGGTCGGAGTCCTCAGGGTCTGAGGGGTCATCCGGATCACCTCCTTGCTCTGGCTCTTCAGCTGGCTCCTCCTCTGGCTCTTGCTCTTCATCTGGCTCTTCGGGCTCATCATCCGACAGCTCAATGACAGCGGGCGGTGAAGCTTGCTCTGAAGCAGAGTGCACTTCACCTCCCTCTCCAGAAGCTTCCTGGCGCTCCTCACTGTCAGTGGAGTAGCAGTAGAAGTCCTGGTCCTCCAGGTACCTTGGAAAGCAGTAGGCACCTGAACGAGTGGTCTTCAGTCGGCGAACCATCTAAGATAGATGAGACAAGTGCAGATTACTAAAAGAGACAAGACCAAGCTTAGATAACAAAAGCAAACAAGGATAAGATTAAACCAAGATTAGATATAATAAAATAGAATAAAGCAAGCTAACTATGTGTGGCTTCTAATATTATAAAATCCTTAATTTTCGACCTATTCTAACTAGGCTATTGTCCTACAGTGAACACGGCTCTGGTACCACTTGTAACACCCCGCCCACCAAAGCCGCACCGCCCAGCCCTTCCGTAGGGTCGAGCACGCGTACACATAGCACCCTGCTTACACTTTCGTCCTCGCTTTGTGTAAAAGGGTTAACCCGAGGGTGGTATGGCTGGTGGACAAAGGCTTATAAGTTGGCTCCACCCTTGCTCTACTAGCAATGTGGCACTAAACACGCGCACCTGCGCTCATGGGCCACTCATGGGCCATCCAAATTGGGCCGGGTGTGACATTCACCCCCCTCAAAGAACCCGACGTCCTCGTCGGTCCAACTCACCCGTCCAGTGCTGACCCATACTCCATGTCGTGTGCCCCATCCCAGGCACCCACGCACATGCATATGTCCGCACACTGACCCGAGCAAATGTCCAGGAACCTTCCCTCTTAGCGCACGACCGTACGTCCAGTGCCGACCCATATGCCACGCCGTGTGTCCCATCTCAGGCCCACACGCGCCATGCGCCCTATGTCCGCACACTGACCCGTACGCGCAACCGCGAGGGTCGGCTCTGATACCACTTTGTCACACCCGGATTTAAGGACAAACCCGAATGCAAGAATACATGTGCGCCAGGATCAAGTTACACACATGCATCGACGCAGTGAATACAAAAACACAGTGTAAAGCGTAAAGAGAGTATTAAACAGTTATTACATGACCGAATGTCTCAACTAAATAATCGTTCGAGTAGCTAGCAGCGGAAAAGAAACACACGTAGAAGTCCTCCACAGGCAGCTGACTGGAGAACGGACGCCTAGAACCCATCGAACTCATCATTGTAGTCTTCAAAACGCCCATCTGAGGAGCAGCCGGGTAGTGTAGATGCAATAAATAAACAACAAGCGTGAGCACATGTCATACTCAACAAGGGAAAAGTTCTATAACAACATGCAAGGCTTTATGGTGGAAGCTGTTGGCTCATAAGCAAGTCAGCGTTTTAGTTGGTCAAGTTTTATTAAGTAACTGTTACTAGCAAGTGTAAGTATATACCAAACCCAGATAATAAAATGCAACAGATCCATAAAATGTAATGCACAAGTTTAAAAGTTCCATCTTCCATAGAATTAATCATGTGAGGGTCCAGGCCGCTCTTGACCGTGAGCACGGCTAACTAGTTAGTTTTACACTCTGCAGAGGTTGTACATCTTTACCCACAAGTCGCGTAAAAACCCAAAAGAGTTTTAGACCCAACCATGCGGTGTTTGCAAGGCACCATACCACACTTCCGAGGTGTGATTGCATAGGGACGCTACGAGGCCGTTACAAAGATCCCCAGATGAAGGCTGCCCGCTAGGTTACCTGGTCAGTGCAACGCATAAAGCTCCCGGACGAGTACCGTGTCTTAGCTAAGCCCACACCTGCGCCCGAGCAAGTCCATACGCCACTACTCGCCAGCCCCCAACCCTTATCAGGTAAAGCATACCTAACATCTAGTTCACTAATTAATAAGCCAAGACAGAGCCATATGTCTTGTGGTAGTACTGTTTTCCTGGGTGGTCGCTCCATGTTCCGATTAACAAGGATAAAGTGTTCTTGCATTACATGAATGATAACATAAATAAAGCCATATTAACAAGTGTTCATTAAACCATCCCAAAACCACATAAAGCGCTAGCAAGTGCTACCCAACATAAAGTAAACCCAGGTTGATCAAGGCATATGATAACAAAGCTAGTCGAACCTTAGCAATAGGACCCATCAAGTTAATGCATAGCGATAATAAACAACGGTGTAATTAAAATGCATGTTGTAATAGGAATTTAACGGGAATGCAGCAAGGACTTGCCTTCTACCAGCACCGGAAACGCTCGGGGTCTTGATACTCTTCAACGATAGCGAAGTCCCCGAATTGCTCGTACGCTACGCTCCACACATCACATACAAGCAAACAATGGAAATAAATAAGAAACAGTACACCAATCATCTCAAACAGTAGCAAAAACAACAGAAAACTATTCTACTCGTCGAGACGATCGCGTGGACATAAAGAACGCTAAAAATGGAGCTAAAACGACAAAGTTATGGATAAAACAAGTTTTAGGACTAATTTGTAAAGAATTTTAAGTTCTCGGGCTAAAACAGAAGAAAAGCGGACTTAAACGTAAAGGTTTCTCAAGGTGGAAGGGTATTTTTGTGAAACAGGAAAAACTCGGGGGGTTTTATGCAAAACAGCACGGTTAAGGCTAAGGGATGGATCTCGTCCATCAGATCGAGATCCAGCGGCTAGGGTATAAGCGGCGGGGGTTGACCGGTTGACCCGGGGTCTAAAGCGATATGAGCCGTGGATCGGGGGACCGGCGGCCCCGATCTTGCGCAGGCGCCCGGGGCGGCGGCGGCGCCTTGCGGCGCGCGCGCGGCGGCGCAAGACGGCGAGCGGCGGCGCGACAAGGGAACGGCGGCGGGGTGCACCTTTCTCTCGGGGGTGGCACCGGGGCGTCGAGCACGCGCGGGCGCACTCGACGGGGGGCCTCCCGAGGCGGCCGCGGCGACGGACGACGCGCGCACGGCGAGCCGCGGCGGCGGTTAATCCCCGGCGAAGCCGAGCCGGCGATGCGGTGCACGGAGGAACAATCAAACCGCACCGCCGGCGGGCTCCTTACCTCGCGGCGGACCGGTTGGCAAGACCCCCAACGGCGGACGGGCGACGGGCGGCGGAGTTCAAGCGCGGCGGCCGGCTAGGGTTCGGGCGGCGGCGGCGCTCGTGCGGCTAGGGTTAGGGCGGCGGCGGCGCGGGCCGGGATAGGGGCGGCGCGGGCGGCTCCTTAAATAGGGGCGCGCGCTCGGCCCCGCGTGCGGGCCCGCGGCGCGCGCGCGGCGACGCCGAGACGGACTCGGGTCCATCCCCGAGTCGAGAGACGGCGGCGGCGGGAGGTAGGCGGCCGACAAGCGGGCCCCCGCCGTCGGCCGGCCGGGCGACGGGGGGCGCACGCGCTAAAGGGCCAAAAGCCGGTGGGGTGGGCCACAACGCGCGGACGCGGTGGGCCGGAGGTGGGGGCTGCGCGCGGGCGGGGCTGCTGCGGTTTGCTTTCTTTTTTCTATTTCTGATTTCTATTTCCAAACCTATTTAAACAAGCAACACACTTCGAATTCAAACCAAGATTTGAATCCAACAACCAAAAACAATGCACCAGCATGCATGCAACAGTAAACTCCTATATTTCATTAATTAATTAAGAAAAGTGATTAAATGCCTATAAAAGCACGACAACCTTATATTCCTTAAGCGAGATCGCAATGTTGCTAAGCAAATTTTAATTAAAAGCAAACAGTGGAATTGCAGTCACTGCTTGGCAAAATCAATTTTGTGAGAAGATTCATTTCAAATTTGTCACAAAAGGTGTTGTCTTTCTCTCCACTGTTGAGGATCAGGAAAGATTAGAAGTTTGTATGGGGTGACGAACAACAAAAGGCTTTCGATGAGATTAAGGAATACATGAAGGAACCACCAGTGTTGGTACCTCCACAGTTGAACAAGCCTTATAAGTTGTACGTGGCGGCTGATGCCCAAACCATTGGATCGGCCCTCATACAAGAGTTTGAAGGAAAGGAAAGAGTAGTTGCATATCTTAGCCGAAAATTGCTTGATCCCGAAACAAGATATTCGGCTGCGGAGAAGCTTTGCCTGTGTATTTATTACTCATGTACAAAGTTTCGGCACTATTTGTTGAATGCCGAATGCGTTGTATATTCAAATTTTGATGTAATTAAATACATGTTTTCTATGCCAATTTTGAATGGACGGATTGGCAAGTGGATTTTAGCTTTGTCTGAGTTTGAATTAAAGTTTGAATCGGCAAAAGTTGTTAAAGAACAGATTATTGCTGATTTCATTACTGAACATCGTGATTCATCAATTAACTTACTTGAGATTACTCCTTGGGCTTTGTTCTTTGATGGATCTTCATGTGGCAAGGGTGGTGGAGTAGGAATTTTATTAATTTCACCCAGAGGAGAGATGTTTGAATTTGCTATTCCTATCCAACCCACTATTACAAATAATCAAGCTGAATATGAAGCATTGCTTAGAGGGCTTCAATATTTGAAAGAAGCAAAGGCTATTTCAGTTGAGATTTATGGAGATTCAAAGCTAGTTATAAAACAATTGAATGGCCAATATGAATGCATAAATGATATCCTGAGGAATTACTACGAGGAGTGCAAGGAAATCTTGAAAAGTTTTCAGTTAGTGATTCTACAGCATATTCCTAGGGAACACAATGAAGAGGCAAACAGGTTGGCTCAAAGTGCTTCAGGTTATAGAGAAAATCAAGAGGTGTTTGCCAATGATATATGCTCTTTCGGGAGTGATCTAGCAAAAGATTATTGGATAAAAGAAATTGTTGATTATCTGGAAAATCAGTCCCGAAAAGTCTCTAGGAAACTCAGGTACAAAGGTATAAAATTTGTTCTTCTTGATGGACGTTTGTATTACAAATCATTGGATGGGGTATTGCTACAATGCCTGGGTCAAGAAGAAGCAAAGAAAATGATGAGTGAAGTGCACGATGGGCTGTGTGGAGCACATCAATCGGCTTACCGAATAAAATGGGTTATCAGGCACAGTGGATGTTATTGGCCGACGATGCTGGAAGATTGCTTCGAGTATTACAAAGGGTGTCAAGATTGTCAAAGGTTTGGAAATATCTAGAGAGTTCTAGCATGAGCTTTGAATCCTATTATCAAGCCATGGCCATTCAGAGGATGGGGTATAGATTTGATTGGCCAAATAAATCCTCCATCTAGCAAGGGGCATAAGTTTGTGCTTTTGGCAACAGATTATTTCACTAAATGGGTTGAGGCAATTCCATTGAAGAAAGTAACATCAAAAAATATGGTTGAGTTTGTCAAAGAACATATCATTACAGATTTGGAATTCCTCAAACAATTACAACTGGTCAAGGAACTCAGTTTACATCTTCAGAGTTCAGAGAATTTGCTAAAAGCATGGGGATCAAATTGTTAAATTCTTCTCCTTATTATGCCCAAGCTAATGGTCAAGCAGAGGCTTCTAACAAGATCATGATCAAGATTATACAGAAGAAGATTGATCAGAAGCCAAAAAGGTGACATTCGGTACTCGGTGAAGCCTTGTGGGCTTACCGAATGGCCCCTCATGGAGCTACAAAAACATCTCCTTATGAGTTGGTTTACGGGCATCATGCTATTTTGCCATGGGAAGTGCATCAGACTCAAGGAGAGTAGTTTTGCAAAAGGATTTAAATTCCAAAGATTACAGTGGCTTAATAATGGACGAGTTAGAAGATTTGCATATGATTCGTCTTAGGGCCTTGGAGAATATTGAGAAAAACAAGATGTGAGTTGCTAAGTACTATAACAAGAAAGTAAAGGTCAAGCAATTTGCAGAATGAGATTTAGTTTGGAAAGCGTTACTGCCGATTGGAACTAAGTACAGTGCATTTGGCAAATAGTCCCCGAATTGGGAAGGTCCTTTTCGGGTGGTCAGGTGTACGCCTGGAAACGCATACATTTTGAAAACTTTACTAGGAGAAGAGTTTACTGCTGCTATAAACGGGAGATACTTGAAGAAATATTACCCTAGTATTGAAATTGATCGTTGATTACATGCATCAGGATTACAAGCATCAGAAACATGGAAACAGCCAGCGTTCGGGAAAGAAGCCGCCTTCAGAGCAAAAATCCTGACAAAAGGAGATGGCCAATACTAAAGTGTATTGCCCTTAGCACAAAAAATGTCCTACATTACAAATATTTCTTGCGGGTTCTTTAGGCAACCCAGCCACCTAAGATTACAAGAGAGAGCCTGCGGGAAGCAGAATGCCTGGAGGAAGAAGCGAAAGTATGCATCATTTCTTTGACTCAGCGTTTTTACTCTTCAGTTCTTCCCTCTTCAGTTGTTCTAGGACTACCGTGACGGCAACGTAGAAACTTTGGGGATTGCCGTGATTTGCAGCCTCCATCAGGCTGTCCCAAGAGGCCTTCAGGTTGTTGTACCTGTTAGAAACATCTGAAGAAGGGGAACAGATTCTCGTTGAACATTGGATCTGAAACTTAAGCATGAGAATCAAGTAAGAATGAGGATCTTACCTCCTAACAACGCCTCCAAGCTCATGTGGCGTTCACGTTCGGCACTGCAGCGGGCGGTGATGTCCCGTAGGTCGTGTTCTAAATGCCGGATGCGACAGCGCAGTTGATGGTTGGTCCTCTGTTCCGGCGTGGCGTCTTCTTCTTCAGCAGGGGAATCGGAAAGGATGTACTCAGGAACCTCTTCAGTACCAAAGATTTCCTCTGGTAGCAAGTCGAGGCTGAAAACAAAGGAAGATGAATCATGAGATTGCAGTCAAGAACAAGAGAAAGGGTTGAGAAGAAAAGATTACTCTTGAATGGTTCGCTTCTTTGGTGGGGCACTGTTCTCCTCGACTACTCCCTCCATTCCACAAAACCTGACGTTTTGGACAAGGTTTTGGTCAAACGTTGGGAACATAAATCATGAATAACTTTTAAGTTGTTGAGTATATGAATATAAAAACTATATGAGTAGATTCGTCTTGCAAAATACTTTTATAAAGTAAACATATTTCAGTTTTCGATAAATATTTATATAAAAATAAGAAGTCAAAGTTATGTTTCGGAGACTGTGTCGCTGTCCTAAACGTCAGGTTTTGTGGAATGGAGGGAGTAGCTATTTCCCCTTGTCCGCCATGGCCTTGGGGTTTTTTTCTCTGGAGAAGGAGGATGAGAGGAC
This sequence comes from Cenchrus americanus, assembly GCA_947561735.1. Classification (NCBI taxonomy): domain Eukaryota; kingdom Viridiplantae; phylum Streptophyta; class Magnoliopsida; order Poales; family Poaceae; genus Cenchrus; species Cenchrus americanus. Next base: position 248,930,357 of record OX387239.1, on the reverse strand, counting down.
GTGAAGTGATGGAAGTGTATGCGAATGGATTTGCAGAGCGCCAAGGGGGCTATTTTATTAGCCGTGAGAGTGCATCGGGAGTGATGACTAGCTGGCGTGCATTAATGAGAATGCCAAGCAGCGGGTTCCCGAATGCGAAGGGTTTTTCCATTGAACAGTGTTCAAGATTCCCGGATGAGGATTTTTTGCGGATTCTATGCCAAGGGGCAAGAGTTTATGTGTATTCGGCTAGAGTAAAAGTTCCCGAATGCGTTCAAAACAGTGGAGGTTTGCATGCACAAATCAAAGGAAATCATCACAAGGCAAATGCAAAAGATAAAATTTCATATTTATTGCCGAAATTCCAACATCCCTAGTACAAACTAATCAAAAAGCATGTTCAGCACAGACTAGGGATGAATGGAATCGGCAATGGCATCGCCGTGGCTGTCGAGGCGCTCCAGGGTGACCTCGATGTCGTCGACGTCCTCCGGCGCGCCACCGTAGAAGCCGTGCGGCTGTGTGGAGTAGTCGACGCTGGTGTGCGTCGCCATGGCAACCAGGTCCAAGGTGGTGCCCAGGCGGACACAATGGAGGGCCACCTCGTCGACGCGGTCTTCCACCGCGCCAAGGCGATCTTCCGGTGTGTCTCCGGGAGCGTTCACCTTGTCCGCCAGCTTCTTCACTAGCACCTTCAGCCAGTTGAGCTCGGCGTCGCGATCTGCAGCAATCACAGAGCAATGGTGGTTAGTTAAAGGTTAAGTTGAGATTAAGAAGGTCATAAGATTCACCGTCAATGGTCTCCAGCAGCTGCTTGCGTTGGTGCTCCCACTCGAGCTCGGCGATCCCGACCTTTTTGGAGACAATCTCCAACTCGTGCCGGGTTTCATCACGCTTCTCCTTGAACCTGCGGGTGGCAAGATCATCGTAGCGCGAGCTGGAAGAGTGGGAACGGCCGGATGATCCCGACGAATCGCCCACCATGGCCGGGGTCGTGGCTGGTGCAAAGGCAGGATTCCACTGGATGAGCCTAGAAACACAAAGAAGATCGTCAGAAACAAAAGGGGATCTAAAAAGAGTTGTGAAGAAGCCAACGATCACCACCTCCGGCGAGCGCCAGCGCGGCTCCCTTCGGCCTCGTCGCTGGCCCTGCGCCTGTTGCTGCTGCCTGCCATGGAGTTTTTTGGAGTACTATACTAGAGAGGAGAAGCTTAGATTGGCAAAAGCTTGGAAAGCAGAGGACTTAGTGAAAGGCTAGGGGCACCCAAGGTTCTTATTTATGGGACTGGCAAAGAGATCGTGGTGCATATCCCAAGAAATTTAGGAAGTGGAGGAGTTCCCTCAACTGAACCGTCGTCGGGTCGTTTGGGATTCAATATGGGTCGTATTTGGTTTGACTGGTTGAAATTCGGCTGTGTTGCGGTCGGGTTGCTTTTCCTGTCTAACACTGTTTAGCCAGAGTTGCTGAATGGATCGTCCAAAAACTGCTCATTAAAATAAGGTAAGACAGATGTTGGAAAGTAAAAACTGATGGTGAGCAAAATGCAAAGCTGATGAAGCATTCGGCTACAAATTGTTTGTTACAATTATATACTCAATTACTTTGAGATTACACTGGAAGCATATGATATCATCTTGCTGATGTTTTTCAACAATTTCTGATCAGCTTCCTGGGTGTTAGACAGAGCAGAGAGCTTTGTCTTGAGTTGTTTTGATTCAATCAGAGCTTTTGTAGCTTTCTTTTGGATTTTCTCTGTTGATTCAGGAAGTTCGTCTATCTTCTTCTTGTCAACCTCGATTTCAGCTGTCAAGTTCTTCAGTTCGGCCTCTAGTGCAGCTTTTCTGATGATCTTCGACTCAAGTGCAGGCTGCAGTTTAGCTAGCAATTCCTTATTGTTTTGGATCTGAGCCTACGAGTCTTTCACGAATTGCTTGGCTTCGGCTCTCTTTTGTTCTAGGGCTGGTTGGGAGGATTGATTCTTCAAAGCTCGCCTCACTGTTGCAAAGTGATTATCCAATTGTGAGATAGGCTCTAAGGAGGCTTTGATATCGTTAGGAAGCTCTTGGTTGATGGATTCGAGCACTTCTTCTAGAAGACCAACGTCCCTGACTTGATCTTGGATATCCCTTTGCAGCAAAGAGAGGATTCCTTTTAGCTTTGCTTGATTTTCCTCTGATAAAGTTTGGCCGCAGGATGCTTCATCTCCTTTTTCGGCACTTAAGTCATCCACAGTAAAAGAAAAGCTGGGTGGTGATACAGCTTGATCCTGAAAAGAAAAGCTTGCCGAATTAAGGATGATTTATTAGATGGAAATAAAAGAGATAAATGTTCATGCTTACATCATTCCTGGCTTCCTGAGTTGGGGAAGGAAGTTTTTCAGGCTCAAAGAGGGACTCTTGGATGTTCAGTTGAGAAGAAACTTGAGGGGTCCTTGGTAAAGCTGAAGCTTCTGGCTGAGGTGAAGCTGGTGGAGTCCTTGGTAAAGTTGAAGCTTCTGGCTGAGGAGAGGCTGGATCCATCCTTGGTGAGGCTGAAGCTTCTGCTTGAGAAGAGGATGGCTGGATCCTTGGTGAAGCTGGATTTGAAACATGTTGAGGAGAAGAACTCCCCACAGTTTGGCTCACCAACATTTCCTCTGCAACTAATAAGTAGAGGATAAATGCCAATGAAGAAAATGGTTGAAAAAATAAGGTGGTGAAAATTTTACCAGTAGATGGAGCATTGGTAGATTCTGTAATAATCAATGGTTGCTGAGTTCTGGTCTGAAATTACACAAGATAAAGATGATCAGGATGGAGAGTGGTTTTATGCTCAGGAAGGAAAAGATGCTAACCTGAATAAGAATTCTTTTGGATGTTCTTTTCTTCTCGGCAGCTGAAGGAGCAACCAGGGATGGAGCTTTCCTTTTGTTAGAAGCTGAACTGATGAGAGTTGGATCCAGTGTGGCATATCTAGACATCAGTTCAGCTAAGGTGGGAGACTGATATCCCAAAGCAGAGATTGGGCTTGCAATGTTATAGGAGATTGTTCTGGCAAGAGGGGTAGGTACTGTATCCTGCAGAAAATGGCAAAAATCCTGATCAGTAAACAGGGGCATCATTGAAAGAAGTGGGAAAATAAGTTTGTTACCTCTGAAATTGGGTGAAAATCAGGCATTAGTTCTAGACAAAGAGGATGTACTGGCACATTGAAGATGTGATCATGAAGTTCTTGCCACCAAGAAGTAAAAGAGGGATGAGCTATTGTTATTGGCACAAAAGGCCTAAGGTGCATAAATAGTTGAGCTGCATTGATACTCAAAGATCCTTTTTGCTTGCAGGGGTTCCTTGATATCCTCTCTGGGCTTGAGGAATTCATGAAGGAATAGCCGTGGGGGCACTTGGCCGCATCCTAGTTGTCTGGCCATCATATTTGGTTGGTAGTACTCAAAGGTGCTCTGATTTTGCCTTCCTCCACTGAATTCTACAGGCAGGATGCATGGATGAATGAAGATATTGAAAACTGCTATAGATTTTACATCATTACATCCAGCCTCAAAACTGAACTCACAAGGAAGAGTCAAATTGTCATTATTCATATATGGGAGCCAAAGAGGATTGGCAAAACCTCTGAAGAAAAGTTCAAAAAGTTGTCCAATGTTTTTGTTGATGGAAACGGTTGAGGCAGCTTCTCCATAAGTTTGGCAACCTTTAGTGCTCTGGGTTTCCCCTTCCTTGTAGTTGGCTGAAGGAAAGCGCCGGTTGTTGAGGTCAATACCAATGATCTGATGCATATATAGCTGCAGCCACATTTGAACAAACCACCAGGGACCATTAACACAGGAGATCTTTTGGCTGGTGTGCATCAGGTGAGTGGTCTGATGAAGCATATGGTATACACTTCCTAGGAGGTACTTTCCAAGAGGAATAGGGTGACCAGCAACCAGGTCCTCAGCCATAACAATGTGGTTCAGGGTTGGCTCATTGGCTTTGCCACAAAAGATGAATCTGCATAGTCACATGTTCAGGAAAGCTCTATACTCAACCTCAGACAATGGGCCATCAGACATATAGTTTTGGATATATCTCTTATATCCGACCCCTGTTCTCACTCTTGTTTGCCTGGAGGAACCTTTGTACTTGTGTGGGTATACGGATCCTGTGACATCAAGGCCGGTTATCATGTATACATCGGTCAAAGTGGGGGACATTGGCCCATGACCGAAAAGAAAGGCACTGGCACCATTCGACCAAAAGTGGCAGGCTGCAATCAGAAGATTCTCATTTTTTGGTATTTCAGCCAAGGATAATTCCAAGAAATGAGCAATGCGAAGGCTGTCCCAATTGCTTGTCTTGACGCTGTCATCATCAAGCATCCTCTTGTACCAGTTTCTCTAGCTTGCAATTGGGGGCAGGGGCCAGTTCTTGAAAGCATCTTGCCATTCATGGGCTTTCGACAAAGTTGCCTTGAAATGGATTCTCTGGGATTCGGCTGCAATGAACTCAGAAGGGTCAGAGATTCCCACGGGCCCGAGGAAATAAGATGGTGATTGGTCCTCGACGGGAATCAAAATTTCGGTGGCAAGAGCCTACCAAGAACAAGAGAGGGCAAGAGGAAAAATCTGAGATGAAATTTGAGAAAGTAATACCAAATGGGTCTTAGGGGGATGAGATTTACCTGAAGAGCTTGGTCTTGGTTTGCCATTTGAAGATTTGAGCTTGAAAGATTGATGAATTAGGATTTGGATCTCGGCGAAAACTCCAACGGTTTGAAGGGGAAAATAACGGGTGTTGAACGGATTCGGCCTGGAGACGTTGAGCATTTATGGTCAATTCTAGAATAAAATCACTTTTATCTCGTAATTGAAGGGGCATATGTTAACACCAAAAATTGGTACAGGAAAGAGACTGACTTGTGGGCCGAGTTTGGTAAGGAAACACCATTCGGCAGGAAATTTTCCTCAAAGCATTCGGTAAAGATGCCTGCAATCGGGAGCACGCCATCATTCGGCAGAAGGGCTGTTTTGTGCTTGGAAGAGGAAGCATTCGGGAATACATGATGATGTGGCCTGAATATAAGGAAGGAACGAATCGATGACGGGTGCAAGACGGACATTGGCGCCGGGGCATTAATTTAGGCGGTAAATGTTGTAATCGTGGTCGACTAGGAGTCGTGTTAGGACAAGGGTATAAATATGAACCCTTGGTGTTTGTAATAGGGATCGAACAATTTCACAACAAACCGGCCCCGTGCCATCTTTTGAGTCCTTTAGTTGAGTCGTCGAGTTCTTCGAGAGGAGCCATCGATCCGTCGACCTCCGTAAGTACCGGCAACCTTGTATCATGTCTAGTATCATGCGGTGGATTTAGACCGTGATGCAAGTAGTCTTGTTACCATGCTTAGTATCATGCGGTGGATTTAAGCTTAGTTCAAGAGGGTTTCTTGTTAGATCATGAGCCAGGCGGTAGGCTCAGATCTAGCTTGGAGCTAGTTATCGGCTCTATTAGATTTGGCAAGATCTAATAGATTCTTTAAGTTACCACGTGTTGCTTTGGATTTTGCTTCATGTTTAATTCATGTAACACTCTTTTTGCCCAATTTAGATTGATTAGATTCGGTTCTATCTTGTTTATGATCCATATGATGCGTGTTCGAATCTTCAACTCGATGTGGTGCATGGATCACGTGCTCTTCAATAGCCAAACACGAAATCAATCTAGATTGCCACGTGTTGCGGGTTCAAGCGTGTTGATCTAGCATAGTTTGTTCCTTCTCCACCGAACCCGAATCGGCTGTACAGCTGTATTCGGCAACTCTGCCACGAGTGAAACGTGTTCATAAGTTTGTTTTAAATAATGTATGCTTTTAGCCTTCCATGTTTAGATTGTATCATGTGGTGGATTGATCTATTCTTGGTTGGTGGCATGGTTTCAAACAAGTTGTATCATGCGGTGGATTAACTTGTTTGGTGGCACGCTCAACGGGTTTAAAAGTACCTAGACATGCGGTAGACTAGTGCTTTTGGCCCTATGCGTGCATGTTTACTGCAAATTTATAATCATGCTTCGCTTTTATTTATTTTGTTATGATTTATCCTTGATAATCGGTCATAGTCATGTACTGCAATGTTGTTTAAATAAAGACCGATCTTTCATCATGCTTACGTCATGCATTCGGCTATACCCTGTTTACATGTTTTAAAGTTCCCGAATGATGTTCAGTTTGCCGACAGATAGCTTGCTGTAGCTATATGTTGCTTTGATTGGCTTTGTGGCCGTGAATACGGAACTGTCTGGTACCACCCGACAAGTTCCTGATTTTATCTAACTACTTTTCATCCTTTGTCAGTTTCAGGAAAATTGACTGGCACGCTTCGGAATCGGCAACATGTGTTAAGCTAGCTTTGTTCGGCTTGCTGTGTGCTTGGCGTGAGGTGCTGATTTTACGTCAACAAACTCCTACCCGCTAAAAAACCCATACCCGCATGCGGGTTTGAGTTCTTACCCATACCCGTACCCGTGCGGATTTTTTTACCCGTCGGGTAACCCATACCCGATAGCATACCCGTTGTAAACTAATATAGTTGAGAACATAACACGTGATAAGGTGCATACATCAACGAATTTAATTGATACAAAAGATAAATGATAATTGTTAACTAATTAATAGTCTAACAAAGCATAAGATTTTTTTGTCAGTTATCAATATTAAGTTATCCTTCACTAACAATGTACTATTTTACATGTTTATCATATATTATAGACGGGTTTATTTTACCCACGGGTATGCGGGTACGGGTAGTATGTACCCACACCCGCACCCGCTTACCCGATGGGCACATGATATTACCCATTTATGTACCCGCGGGTAGAAATATATTTCCATACCTGTCTCCTTATCGGGTAAAACCCGTCGGGTACCCGGGTTTCGGGTACCCATTGCCATCTCTATTCCCAGGGGGCAGAGAGCTTATGCATGCCTTCGGTCTTCTAGATGCGTCTGAGGACAAGGTCGCCAATGTTGAAGGAAGTTTCTCTAACGTTGCGATCGTGATAGCGTCGAAGTTGTTGGTCGTGACGAGCTTGTCTGATGATGGCAGCAAGCCTCTGCTCTTCAAGGCTGTCGAGGTCGACGCGAAGTGTTTGCTCGGCTTCTCCCTCTTCGTAGAATTGGATGCGTGGAGCTCCGAAAGCGACATCGGTGGGTAATATGGCTTCTGCTCCGTAGACCAAAAAGAAGGGCGAAAAGCCCGTTGCAGAGCTAACTTGGGTCCTTAGTCCCCAAATCACGTGTTGTAGCTCGGCTAACCACTGAGTGGCATAGTTTGAGGCATCGTCAAAGATACGATCTTTGATAGCCTGAAGGACCATGCCATTGGCACGCTCGACCTGGCCATTGCACCGGGGGTGGGCGACCGAGGAGTAGTAAACATCAATGGTGTTGTTCTGACAGAATTCCAAAAGGCAGAGCCATTAAAGGTTGTACCCAGGTCGGTGATGATTCTGTTAGGTACACCGAAGCGGTGTGTTATATCATGCATGAATTTTGTGTCTTCTTCCGATGTTACTTTCGCAACTGGTCAGACTTCAAACCACTTGGTGAATTTGTCGATGGCTACTAGTATGAACCTGTAGCCACCTGGGGTAGTTCGTAACGGTCCCACGGAGTCGAGACCCCACATGGAAAAGGACCAAGATGGAGGAATTGTGCGCAGGGCCTGAGCTGGCAGGTGCTGCTATTTGGCAAAAAATTGGCATCCTTTGCACATCTTCACGAGGTCTTTAGCGTCGGTCATGGACGTGGGCTAGTAGAATCCAGATCGGTACGCCTTACCGACCAGGTTGGCGGATGCTGCGTGGCAGCCACACTCGCCACTGTGAATCTCAGCCAGGAGTTGTAGACCTTCTGAACATAAGATGCACTTCATCAAGACGCCAGTGGAGGCGGCTTTTCTGTAGAGGTCGGTACCAATCACGACGTAGTTGGAACTTCGTCGTGTGATGCGCTCGCGCTCTGCCATGTCTTCTGGGACCAATTGGTCGAGTATGAAGTCTATGAAGGGCTTGCACCAATCATCTTCTTTTTCTGACATCAGCACATCGTGGGGAGGTGCTGAAGTTTGATCGTGTTGAGGTTGTTTTGAACTGTCTGGGTCCAGTAGCTTAATAGAAGGCTTGCGTAGGTCTTGGACGAACACGCCTGCTGGGACTAGGGCTCGTCGAGAGCCTAGTTTAGAAAGTACGTCGGTGGCCACGTTGTTGTTTCGCAGTACGCGCTGAAATTCAATCCCCTCGAAGTGGCCTTTGAGTTTGCAGATCTCGGCGGAATAAGCATCCATTGTGTCTTTGACGCAGTCCCACTCCTTGTTGACTTACTCGATGACGACCTTTGAATCGCCGAAAGCTAGTAGTCGCTTGATGCCAAGGGACACTGCTATACAGAGTCCGTGAATCAGGGCTTTGTATTCTGCTCTATTATTGGAGGCCTTGTAGTGTATCTGCAGGACGTATTTGAGCTGTTCTCCCTGAGGAGAGATGAGTAGTACACCTGCGCCTGCGCCTTCGAGATTGAGGGCACCGTTGAAGTACATTATCCAGTGTTTAGGCCGCTCCTTGGGAGGGGGCATCGAGATTTAAGTCCACGCAGACACAAAGTCTACGAGGATCTGTGACTTGATTGCTTGCCGGGGGCAAAACTCGATATCGAACTCTCCAAGCTCTACCGACCACTTGACGATGCGGCCATTGGCATCACGGTTGCGGATGATTTCTCCTAGTGGGAACGATGATGGGATCGTGATCTTATGGGTTTGGAAGTAATGACGAAGCTTTCTCGACGTAATCAGGAGTGCATAGAGCAACTTCTGAGGCTGTGAGTAACATGTCTTAGCGTCAGCCAGGATCTCGCTCACGTAATACATAGGTTGTTGAACAGGGTAGGCCTTCCCTTCTTCTTCTCGTTCAATGAGGAGGACTGTGCTGACCACATTGGTGGTGGCAGAGATGTAGAGGAGGAGTGTTTCTCCTGGAACTAGCAGTGTCATGATTGGTGGCGTTATCAGGGATTCCATGAGAGCTTCAAACGCATTTTGTGCCTCATCGTCCCACACGAACTTGTCTGCCTTCTTCAATAGCTTGAAGAAGGTAAGCCTTTCTCGCCGAGCTTGCTGATGAAACGACCTAGAGCCGCCATCATTCCTGTAAGCTTCATGACGTCTTTCTTATTGGATGGCTTGGCCATGTTGCATATAGCGTCGACATTCACAGTGTTGGCTTCGATGCCTCGGTGTCCGATGTTGACAGTCCTTACAAGAAAGATCCGACCGTCAAAACCTCGGGTTGGAGAGGCCGGCCATGCCAGGTGCGACCGGCCTTGCCCCGTGCCATGTCCTCGGTCCCGAACACTTCCTTCCCCGCGTGCACAACTTGGATGAACGAGATCTATCAAGGAAACGTCGGTTTGATCGAATGGATGAAGTTGTGATCACTTGGATTAATGGGTCCACCTCTCTGGCCGATCAACTGCCACAACCGTCATTCCAAGAGCATCCTGAGCATCACCAAGCGAAGGCAGTTCATCCCATGGCTTAGAGGTGGGCCGGCTGCACCTAGAGGGCCAGCCGCACCTCCCAACCGCCATACCAGCCAAAACCGACACAAGGAACTGACCCTCAACCACCTCAGGAGCAAGGATCAGGAGCGTCCAAGTCAAGAGGCGGTGGATCATAGGGTCGGCCGCACCTCCCCATCCGGCCGCATCTATGAAAATGGGCTCACACCCTCAACCAACCTCACTTACCAATAAAAGGAGCCTCACACCCGCTGGATCACACACACCGTGCAGGAGCATCCATTTCCACTCTTTAGTTCACTTAGAGTAGCATTAGTGTAGCTTGGGAGTTAGAGTCGAGTCGATCAAGTCTCAGGGTTCCAGAGGAGTCTTCTTCGGAGTTCCAGTATTGCTCTTGTATCCTTTCTTTGTTTAGACTCAAGTACAATTTAAGTTATCTTTCTATCTTACTTTTCGAGTCAATTACATTTAGCTTTTACTTTGCTCTACAAGTTTTATTCTTGGTTTAGACTAAAGTTAGTTTAGTCTTGGTTAGTATAGCTCTCTTGAACCCTATAGTGTTGTGTCGTTCTTCGCTTGATCTTTGTGTTGACGGTGAAATTCCGTCAACCTAGCCATGAGTTTACCTTCGGTGTTGGCATCAGTTTTATATCTTATCCATTGGTACTAACCCCCTTGATATAACAAGTTCATTTGTGCATGTCTGTTTTGGAGTTTAGTGTTTATGAAGGGTTTTGACGTTGAAAGCAAGACTTTCGGGATAAGTTCATCAAGCACCTTGACAAGACCTTGAAGCCCGGTAGAAGTCATGCAATGAAGCAAACTTGACTCCAAGAAGCCCAGGGACCTAACCCGAGAAGATGACAAACTCCGAGGACCTAGTCGGAAAAGTGTTGAATCTTGCGAGACAAGGAGCTTCGTCCAACTCGGAGAGAAACTGACGACAATGGCCCACATGCAGAAGGGGGAAGGCTCTAGATGACTCGGGAACCGACGCCGTGTGAAGGAGGCAGGCAACTAGGCCGAAGTGGGCCCAGGCCGGTCGGCCCAGGCCGGCCGCCCCGGCCCATTCTGGGGCCCAATCGCCTCACCCTTTGACCTAGCTGCCATTCGGGCTATTTACAGCCCCGGGGTCGAGAGCCACGCATCAATCCATTTGTCATCGGCCATCGAGGAGCAGAGAAGAGAGGGACACCATCTCGGAGAGGAGAGGGTCGAGCTAGTTGACTAGGGTCTCCATAGCCGACGTGGGAACCTTGCAAGGAAGACCATGTTGGAGTTCCCAGAGCTAGAAGCAAGGTCGAGGTAGGATCCCGGTGGTGATCCTGGTTCATTTATCACGTACTAGTTGATGTATCAAGTTGAATCCAATTTCTAGCGATCAAGTGTTTCTCCGAAGTCTTCGTTTTCAATCGGCTTTGCTTATCTTAGATCTATTCTCGAGATAGATCACATAGGGTGTTCTTGTAGCTGTGGTGGCTAGAGGTGTGCACCTGACCTTTCGAAAGATCTCGACTTGTCCTCGGACTCGCCCTAGACTACCCGCACAAATAGGGGTGCATTGTGACAGAACGGTGGCTCCAAAAGGCGAGCGTTTTCGGAGTCGGACGGGAAACCATGGTTTAAAGAGGCTTCTAATTAGATTAAACTTGCTACTTCTTCTTTTGCTTGAAACTTCAACAAAAGATTTGATTCAATCTCTCTAGATCGGTTTACCTATCCCCCTCTATCTCTTGCTACCTCCGATCTTTAGTAGATTAGATTCGTTCTTGAGTTGATTCTTAAGATTTGATGCACTAGACTCGCCTTTCGAAGATTGAAGTTTCTTAGCATTACTAGATCAACTCTTGCATCACACATTTTTTTCCACGGATTCGATACCTTGGGTTCACCACTCGAGGGAAGAATGGTCCCTTGACTACGACGGGAGACTTGTCCGCTTGCAAGTCTACTTGAACTTTAATACGATTATACACCGTCAACACTCTGGTGCTTCACCGGAGAGAGAGACCTTCCTTCGTGGTACTCGGGGAAAAGTTCTTTGGTTTGTTGTGAGCTCGGTGCTCAGAGTTTACCTTAGTCTTAGATTGGTGTCCTGCGCAACGGAATAGTTGTGGTACCCTAAGGAGGTGATAGCTCCGGACGGGCTCTGTAGTCCACCACGTTAGTTCGGGCCGGTAGGATTCAGCGCGTCATCATCCTCCCTTCTCATCCCAGTCTGAGGGTGCGGCTTTGCATGCCCCTACAACAGTAGAAGAGCTTGTTGAGTTAGCTTGCCTTGGTTATCCTTTGCTTTAGCCCTTTGCCTGCAATTGACAAGAATATATAGATTGTGTTAGGATCCTTTCTCATCTCGTTGTCCTCCCAGCTCACTATCCTCTCTAGTCTTTTATCTAGATCTCCTAGCGTGTGTCAAGTTATCCCCGAATATCTTTATTCGTTATCCCCCGCTATAGCTCTTTACCAAGCCTTTCTCCACCATTTACTCGATCATCTTTGCCGTCGTGCCTCCCTTGGGAAAAATATAAATCGACAACCCGAATATCACCGGGTGAAGTGCTACAACGGTAATCCGTGCACTTGCGGACCTTTTTGTGATCATGTGTTTTACCCCAGATGTCCCCTAGTCCCATTACCGGAGGTGTGAACCTGGCGGCGACGCTTATAGGTGCCAACAAGCATTTTTGTCACAGTCGCCGTTTGTGCCATCTTAGTGGTGAGGCTAAGGAACGTCAACATCCAACCATGAAGCCCAGGAGCAATCCGGAAGGTACATCGAAGACATACTTGGTTGGGTTGAGCTTCCATTGGAACTCTTGTAGATTGGTGAAGGTTTCAGTGAGGTCGGCGATGAGCTGGTCTTCCTCAGTAGTCTTGACCACTACGTCGTCTACATAGGCTTTGATGTTCTTCCCGATCTGCGACTTCGGGCACTTCTGAATTGCCTTATGATATGTTGCTCCAGCGTTTTTCTGGCTAAAAGTCATGACCTTTGAAGGATCAGATGGCGACTAGAGATGGGGGGGAGTGAATAGGAGCCGGTAAAAATTCTTCAATAAAGAACCCGGCCTATACCGTAGACAAATCCCGGTCACACACGAGCGATGGATCGAATCACACACCAATTGCCAAGACAACGAGGTTATGGATCAACCTCAAGTCTTAGGAACGATTTCTTGAAACACACGCGGAAGCACGAAAGGAAGGAGAGAGGAATCGAACCAAGGAGCAAAGCTGCTAAGCACTGGTGGACTGTACGGCCAGGAGGGGCGGACGGTCCACACTGGCCACGCGGACAGTCCGGCCAGGTGCCGCGGACAGTCCGGCCAGGAGCCGCGGACAGTCCGTAAAAGCTAATAGAACCACCAGAGACGAACCAGGAAAACGGATTGTCCGCAAGGACCGGGCGGACCGTCCGCACGGGATCCGGACCATTCGCTACTGAAGCTCGGACCGTCCGCAAACTGGCTGCAACGAAAGCCTAACACAAAACCGGATTGAAAACGAAGTCGAGCAAGAACACGACGAACATGCGAAGAACACTGTACCCGCGGACTGTCCGCGCCTCACGGACAAAATCAAAAACAGCTCGACCCCGCGGGTCAACTCCTCCAACACATCACCGGATCTCCCAAACGGTAGAAGCTGAAGAGACAAGGGTTTGGGGACAATATATGCCTCAAACAAGGATGCTATACCCCAAAAATTTCGCCTCCTAACTCCCTAAATCACAGGGAATCGCGGATCCTTTGTGCACCACCAAAAACTAGAGCTCCGACCAAAAATCCTTGAATCGAAGTGGTTTTACGGCGTTTGAGGGCACAAGATCAATCACAAAGATGCACAAGACATCCATCCATGTTTCCCTAAAGAAATCTGGGGAGAAAACCACTCAAATCCGCGGAATCACACCAAAAACAAAGGCACCAAAAACATGCACGAAAAAGACCACGGAAAACACAACGCCGAATCTTCTATACAAACCAGGAATGGTTCACAAGGTCTAGCATGCTGCCCTAACATCCATCCCTCTCAACAAATCTCTCATGAAGCTCTCATGCTAGCCTAGACGAGGAGAAAATGTCTCAGAAAAAGAGAAAGTGAAGGGGGGAATGAAACCCTAAGTCGCGGAGAGAGAGAGAGCCATCCACCCACACTCATGGCTTATATATCGGGTCCCGCCGATGTGGTAAATGACTCGACTACCCCTAACTCAACTACTGGTGCTACAACCCACGCAGGGGCATTTATGTAATGTTTGTGGGTCTTGCCATCGGACGGCCACGCCTTTGCCGCACCCCGCGTCCTCCCGACGCAAGCCATGCGATCCCGCCGCGTGTCCTCCGCTTCGAAGCTTCCCGACACACCCGGATCCCGTCTCCGTCGTGTTGGGCCTTCGGACTTGGTTTTGAGGCCCAAACCAAGAAACCGTCCTCCGATGGTTTTGTGGGCAAACCACCAAACCCCGCGTGCTCGGCCCGGCCTCCCGCCAAGCCTCTTGACTCGACCACCACCGTGCACCGGCTCGATCGTCCACGACTTTGTCTTGCTCGTCTCGCCACCATGTGGCCTTCACCTAGTCCTGCCGTCCACCGCGTCCCTCGAACCGAGCCTACTTGTCTCTCCATCTCCCAGAGGCCTCTCAAGGCTGAAGACCATTCGCGCCCGTTCTTCACCTGCAACAGCACGAACTAAGCCACAGCCTACACCTGTGCACTGAGCCAAGAGTCAGTCCAACACCCGTTGTCAATCACTCATCACTGAGGAGCGGTCATCCATCGACCACCGAGACGCTCCTGGTCCTCAATCTCCCCCTTGATGAGTGCATTGACAACACACAACGCGAAATGAAATTCAGAGAAAGAAAGTAAAAAGAAAGAAAAACAAGGAAACTCAACTCATGACCAAAACCAAAGAAAGGCAAAGAAAGGTCACAAGCCGAGCAAAGCACAAGAAAACTCCCCCTGAACAAATGCAAGCTCCCCTTGAACATGTGGATGCAAAGTTCCAAATTTTAGATGCTTTTTTCTGAATTTTTCATTAAGCTCACCTCTTCTCCCCCTTGTTGACAATGTATGAATCAAGGTGAAAATGCAAGAATGTAAGACAAAGCATATAAACATCTACATGAGCTTCTCAAATATGCCAAATCTAGTGTCAAAGGCTAGAAGTGAGACAAAGAGCACACATATGGATCATAGCATAGTCAAATAATTGCCACAAGTAATATATGGAAATATAGGCATGTGACAAAGCAAATTTTCAGATTTGAGCAGTTTTATCAAAAGATGGCTCACTTCAAATGTAAAGTCCTATCCATGTCATATTCTAGCCAAAAACATGCATATCATCCAGAGATCATACAAGGATATCAAATTCTTAACAAAAGATCATTGCAAACACCCATAAAGCAAAGCATGTCATGTTAAAGCTCATGAGCCATGTGTCCACTTCGGGGAGACTTCTCCACTGGTGAACATCATACAACATGTTTTGCACCCATGTGTGAAAGATAAGACATCTTAAGCATAAACATAATGGATGGAGCATTTTTCAAGCATACACACTTCTTTTCAAGATTAATTCATTTCATGGTACATGAAGTGCCTTTGCGGCAAAAAGAAGCTTATGCTCCTCCATGAATGCAACATAGGCTAAACATTCACAATGATATCGGCCTTTCGCCCAAATGCAAGAAAGAGACATCCAAGCACAATCTAAGCATGAAAGACACATTTAGACCAAAAAGTGACATGGATACACTACTTGGAGCACATTTCATCAAATTTAGTCAAGATTAGCATTTGATTCAAAAAGGCTATCTCACAACACATATCTCAAATATTCCAAGAGCATAGCCTCACATAGCCATTTCTCCACACACATGACCAATATCTCACAAGTAGCCAAAGGAACTCAGATAAGGCATACGAAAGAAGCTCATCATCCTAAAATGCAATATGATACAAATACAACATGATATATAACAAGATGGCGATCCTACCATGGTTTATACATCAAGAAAAACATGTATATACATCAAAGGAAACATGGTATGATACATATGGTACAAAAATAAACCCCCAAGAATCAACTAGAAAGGGCAAGAAACCCCAAGTTCCCCCCGCAAGCGCACAAATGTATCTTGGTCGAGAGGCTTTGTAAAGATGTCGGAAAGCTGATCTTGGGTAGGGACATGACTCAACACAATGGTCCCTTTTTCCACATTGTCTCTCAAGAAATGATAGCTCACTTCTATGTGTTTGGTTCTGGAATGAAGTACTGGGTTTTTCGCTACGCTTATGGCACTGGTGCTATCACAAAGAAGTGGGATCTGGGTGCACTCCTCACCAAAGTCTCTCAAGGTGTATGAGATCCACAACGGTGGGAACAACAACTCGCGGGCCGCAACATACTCCGCCTCGGTGGTAGACCGAGCTACACTAGACCGCTTGCGGGAAGACCACGAAACCAATGAGGACCCAAGAAACCGGCAAGAACCGAAGTAGACTTCCTCTCGACTCGGCAACCGGCGAAATCCGCATCGAAAAAACCATGAAGTGAAAGAGTCGAGGAGGATGAATACCAAAGGCCAAGACCAAAGTGCGGATCGTAGGTACCTAAAAATCCTCTTGACGGCCTGTCGATGTGATGTCCTCGGCAAGGCCTGAAAACGAGCGCACAGACACACACTGAACTGTATGTCTGGCCTCGTCACTGTCAGGTAGAGGAGAGAGCCGATCATGCTCCGGTACTCTCACTGGTCCACTGGTTCTCTGTCCTCGTCCGCGTCCAAAGTAGCTGTACTCCCCATGGGTGTCGACATAGGCTTCACATCTTGCATCTGGAACTTCCTCAGCATGTCTTTCGTGTACTTGGTCTGATGCACGAATGTTCCGTCCTTCACTTGCTTGATCTGCAACCCGAGAAAGTACTGCAGCTCGCCCATCATGCTCATCTCGAATTCCCTGCTCATCTCACCTGCAAACTTGGCAACAAGGTTATATGACGAGCCACCAAAGACAATATCATCCACATATATCTGCACAACCAACAAGTTATTCCCATGCTTGAGGAGAAACAAGGTTTTATCCACGGTACCCATCATGAACCCTCTGCTCAACAAAAAACCTCTCAATCTCCCATACCAAGCCCGGGGCGCTTGTTTCAACCCATACAGAGCCCTTTTCAACCTGTACACCCTGTGTGGGTACTTCTCTCTCTCGAACTCTGGTGGTTGCTTCACATACACCTCCTCCTCTATGACCCCATTCAGGAAAGCACTCTTCACATCCATCTGATACAACTTGAAAACTTTAGCCACGGCAAAGGCTAGAAGGATCTGAATTGCCTCAAGACGGGCCACAGGAGCAAAGGTCTCCTCAAAGTCGATCCCCTCCTTCTGACTATATCCCTGAGCAACAAGTCTGGACTTGTTCCTCACAACCATCCCATTCTCACCCTCTTTGTTCTTCCAAACCCATTTAGTTCCTATAGGATGGCAATTTGGAGGAGGTTCAACTAACTCCCACACCTGGTTCCTCTCAAAATTTTCCAACTCATGCATAGAATTGACCCAGTTTGCATCAGATAAAGCGTGTCCAATGTCCTTGGGCTCAAAGGAGGCAACAAATGCAGCATGAGCGAAATGAGAGGAATTTCTGGACCTTGACCGCGTGGTACGTTCGTCGATGTCCCCAATGATCTTCGATAGGGGATGCACTTCTTGAATCCGCCGGGGAGCCTCACGCCTCGAGACTACCTCCCCCTCAACTTCAGCTTCTCTCGCCTGGTCCTCTTGTCGCACCGTCGTTGTCCATGAAGTAGACGGTCCACCCTCCATAGTGGTCGTAGGGGAAGTAGTGGGTACACACTCAGCTTCAGGCGCATGGTTCTCTCCATCATCATCTCCAGCTTCATCCTTCTCCTCTTCAAAGAGATCCTTAGCCATCTCCTCATCACCTGCACATTCAAAGCCAAGAGAGGTACATGGCATTGTCTCGTCGAAGGTTACCTCGCAAGTCTCCATGATTTTGTTAGTCTCAAGATTAAGCACTCTATAGGCTCTAGAATGGTTAGCATATCCAAAGAAAATCCCATCACTAGACCTAGCCTCAAACTTGTCGAGTTTTCCCTTCTTAAGAATAAAGCACTTGCAGCCAAAGACTCGGGAATGACTCACCTTGGGTGCCCGACCATGCATAAGCTCATAACAGGTCTTCCTCTTGAAAGCTCGCAATAAAATCCTGTTGGAGACATGACAGGCCGTATTGACCGCCTCAGCCCATTATCTCCTAGGAGTTCTGTGCTCATCGAGCATCGTCCTAGCCATCTCACAAAGAGTCTAGTTTTTCCTTTCCACGACTCCATTTTGAGGGAGCACATGAGGGGTTGAATGTTGATGCTCAAGACCTAGATCACGACACAAGGCATCAAAACGAGAGTTCTTGAACTCTGAGCCACTATCACTGCAGATAGCTCGAATGGCATTCCCATGCCTCTCGTTCTTCAACCTCACGATCAGATCTCGAACAAAACCAAATGTCTCACTTTTGTCCTCCAAGAAAAACACCCAGGCATAGCGAGAGTAATCGTCCACCACAACAAGGACATACCACTTCCCACCCACCGAGCGAACTCGAGCTGGCCCAACAAGGTCCATATGCAACTGCTCTGTCGGACGCTCGGTCATGACATCGGTCAAGGGTGGATGGGGAGTGGCTACCATCTTGCCATGCCTACACGGAGCACAGACCAAATCCTTCTCAAACTTCAACTTCGGCAATCCTCAGACAAGGTCAAGACCACCCAAGCGGGAAACCAAATCAAAGCTCAAGTGACTCAACTGCCTATGCCATTTCCACAAATCACAAGAAGGACCAGCCATCAAACAATGAGCAGGACCCAAAGAACAAGAGAAATCAGCCCTGAAAATCTGACCCTCGGGGATGATCATACATACAAGATCACCTCGAGAATCCAGCAAAAGAGACTCACCAGACTTGAAGCGCACCTCAAAGCCCTCATCAAGCAACTGAGAAACCGAAAGCAAATTGAAGCCCAAAGACTTCACAAGAGCAACCCTCTTCAACGTTACCTTGTCACTCACATGCACTACACCCTCAGAAATCACCCTTCCTCGTTCGTTGTCCCCAAACATGATGTGCATCTTTTCCTTCACTGAGGTGAGGCTGGAGAACCACTTCTTGTCTCTGGTCATGTGTCGTGAACATCCGGAGTCGATCAACCAAATGTTCTCCAAGCCTCCTGCCTGCCGTCAGAAACAAGAACGAGAATGAGCCAAAGACTCAACACTGGGGTTAGCACAAAGAAAGTTGAACCAGTGTCGAGCCATCTGCTCAAAAGAGGGGTTAGCAAACATCATTCCCTTGCCGCCAAATTTCCCATGTCCCATGGAAGGAGTACGAGCACCATGAGGGGAAAAACGTGGTCCGTAGTTCCTCTGGAACCCAAAGCTGTGATCATCTCCCCGGGACCCGTATTGAGGACGAGTAGGGGGACGTCCAACAAAACCACCACGAGCCCGACCAAACCTCTCACCAGCACGCACACCATCATCTCTCCTATCAAACCTCTCACCAGCACGCACACCATCATCTCTCCTATCAAACCTCTCACCACCACCTCTCTATGGGAACCTACCACCCTGAGCTCCAACTCTGCCACATTCTTCACACTTCCCACACCCCGTGGAAGTGGCACTCTAGGCTCAAGAATACCATAAGACTGGCGATACCTGTCCTGGTTTGCTTGCTCCCTAGCAAGCCTCTCATCCCTCTTCCTCTTGTAGCAAAACTCTACTAGATGCCTCTCCTTGCCACAAAACTCACACCTGAAGGGGATGGGTTTTGGTTTTGACTCTGGCTTCTCTCTAGGCTTCACACCCTTCTCACTCACAAACTTCACCGATTTCTGGAAGTCATTTGCTTTAGATGGGAACTTGGGTGGATCTTGGGTTGTGTCAAGCTTGTTGCAAAGGTGGTTGGGCTTTGGTGTGAAAGAGTTCTTGGGTGCTTTTGGAAGTGGGACTTGGATGTCTCCGATCACCTCAAACTCAGGGGTGGACTCAACACACTTCTCATACACACTCTCCCCACTATTTTCTCCCACTTTCTCACCCAACTTCTCAAAACCCAAACCACGCCCATCCGCTCTCTTAAACTCCTTAATCATGATTTTCAATTGAGGTTCCTGCCCAGACAACCAACCCAACACCTTCCTCAAATAGTCATTTTCCTCGTAGATGACATCCAAACGGGAAGTAAGCTCAAGATTGCGCGAAGTAACTTCATCACAACTAGTGCATGCATTGACAATAGGAGATTTCAAAGAAGCTTCCAAAGTGCTAATGGTAGAACGAGCATCAACAAGCTTAGCATGCATAGTAGGACATGATTTACAAGCACCAAGCAAAGTGGGTCTAGCCTTAAGCTCATCATACTCAGTCCTAAGAGCATCTAGTTTAGCCAAAGTGGAAGCATTCTTCTTATTAAGCAATTTGATTTCATTCAACCGTGCATCACATTCAGGACATTCAACATCATCAGAAATGGTAGGAGTAAGTTTCAACGAGTCATTCTCAAGTTTCAATTCAAGCAATTTAGACTCTAACTCTCCTACTTTCTCACTAGCATTCTCATGTTGAGCCCTAAGATCTTTCCTCATCTTCTTGGCATCTCTCAACACACTATCACGGTTGTCAATCAAGCCATTCAACCTAGTGATCTCAGCAAGAAAAGCGTTGGGTTCAAGGTTTACCTCATCCTCTGAGCCAGAGTCGGTGTCTTCCTTCTCGCCCTTCTTGCTGCTTGAGCTATGGGCCATGCCACAAAAGCCTCCAAGTGCCACACAGCTCAAACCACTGAGGTTCCGGCTTGCATTCTTCTTGCCCTTGCGCCTCCCGACGTCTTCATCCTCACTGCTTGAGCTTGAATGTGCGTCGCTTGAGCTTGTGTCGACGTCGCTTGCACCGTCCACCATGCCTCTTGCCTTGTCCTTCTTGTGGCCACCCTTGCTCGATCGCCGCTTGTCCTTGTCCTTGCTCTTGGACTTGCTGTAGTGCCTGGCCTTGGAGGAGTACTTGTCTTCACGCCTCGGGTGCACCTTGTACTCGCTCATCTTGTACTTGTTCTCCTCCGCTTCCGGGCACTCGGCGATGAAGTGTCCAAGCTTGCCACACTTGTAGCATGTCCCCGAGCTCTGCCTTGCATTCCTCCGGTTCTCATGTAGTCGATCAAACCTCCTTGAGAGCAAGGCCAGTTCCTCCTTGCTCAGCACATCGAACTCATCATCTGGAATAGACATGAGAGAAGACAAGGAAAATTGTAGACGGGAAGGGTTAGTGTTGGCTTTGCCCTTTGATCCGCCCACAAGAGCAAGACTATGATCAGTCGATCCCTCATGCTTGGATTGCAACTTCCTGTCAACCTCAGACGACTTGAGCTTAGAAAAGAGGTCATCCAACTCAATGGTCAAGTATTGCCCGGACTCCTTGATGGCCTCAACCGTAGCACCCCAAACATTTTGGTCCAAGATATGTAAAAGCTTCAAAGCTTGATCATGCTCGGTGTAAGGGAAATCCTCAACATTGGCCTTCATGTTGTTCACGATGGCGGTGAACCTCTGAAACATCACAACAATGTCCTCACCGGGAAGTTGAGTAAAGTTCTCATATTGCATCCGGTAAGAAACAAAGAGGCGAGCCTTCAAATGGTTATCACCACCGTGAGCAACCAACAACTTCTCCCAAATTTTCCAGGCAAGGTTCAAATGGCGAACACGCTCAAACTCAGGATCACACAAGCTTCGAACCAAGTGATCAACGGCTTTTGCATTTGCCTCATACTTGGCCTTAGCACCGGCATCGGTCACCATAAGAGTGTGGATCTCCACCGGAATAGCATAGGTCTTGTCGAGCACAATGAAATCCAACAACTTGCCACGAAGAAAGATCATCATTCGGGCCGCCCACTTGTGGTAACCCTTCCCATCGAAGTGCGGCGGACCGCCCCGCTCAACGTACGCCATCTTAGGATTCAAGACTTGTCAAAGTCACCATGAATCCGGCACCAAGCTTTGATACCAGTTGAAGGATCGGATGGCGACTAGAGAGGGGGGAGTGAATAGGAGCCGGTAAAAATTCTTCAATAAAGAACACGGCCTATACCAAGACAAATCCCGGTCACACACGAGCGATGGATCGAATCACACACCAATCTCCAAGACAACGAGGTTATGGATCAATCTCAAGTCTTAGGAACGATTCCTTGAAACACACGTGGAAGCACGAAAGGAAGGAGAGAGGAATCGAACCAAGGAGCAAAGCTGCCAGGCACTGGCGGACCGTCCGGCCAGGAGGGGCGGATGGTCCGCACTGGCCACGCGGACAGTCCGGCCAGGTGCCACGGACAGTCCGTAAAAGCTAACAGAACCACCAGAGACGAACTAGGAAAAACGGACTGTCTGCAAGGACCGGGCGGACCGTCTGCACGGGATCCAGACCGTCCGCTACTGAAGCTCGGACCGTCCGCAAACCGGCTGCAACGAGAACCTAACACAAAACCGGTTTGAAAACGAAGTTGAGCAAGAACACGACGAACACGCGACAAACACTGTACCCGCGGACTGTCCGCCAGGCACACGCGGACTGTCCGCGCCTCACGGACAGAAGCAAAAACAGCTCGACCCCGCGGATCAACTCCTCCAACACATCACCGGATCTCCCAAACGGTAGAAGCTGAAGAGACAAGGGTTTGGGGACAAGATATGCATCAAACAAGGATGCTACCCCAAAAAGTTCGCCTCCTAACTCCCTAAATCACCGAGAATCACGGATCCTTTGTGCACCACCAAAAACTAGAGCTCCGACCGAAAATCCTTGAATTGAAGTGGTTTCCCGGCGTTTGAGGGCACAAGATCAATCACAAAGATGCACAAGACATCCATCCATGTTTCCCTCAAAGAAATCTGGGGAGAAAACCACTCAAATCCGCGGAATCACACCAAGAACAAAGGCACCAAAAACATGCACGAAAAAGACCACGGAAAACACAACGCCGAATCTTCTATACAAACCAGAAAAGATTCACAAGGTCTAGCATGCCGCCCTAACATCCATCCCTCTCAACAAATGTCTCATGAAGCTCTCATGCTAGCCTAGACAAAAATAGAGGAGAAAATGTCTCAGAAAAAGAGAAAGCGAAGGGGGGGAAATGAAACCCTAAGTCGCAGAGAGAGAGAGAGCCATCCACCCACACTCATGGCTTATATATTGGGTCCCGCCGGTGTGGTAAATGACTCGACTACCCCTAACTCAACTACTGGCGATACAACCCACGCAGGGGCATTTATGTAATGTTTGTGGGTATTTCCATCAGACGGCCACGCCTTTGCCGCACCCCGCGTCCTCCCGACGCAAGCCATGCAATCCCGCCGCGTGTCCTCCGCTTCGAAACTTCCCGACACGCCTGGATCCTGTCTCCATCGTGTTGGGCCTTCAGACTTGGTTTTGAGGCCCAAACCAAGAAGCCGTCCTCCGTGGTTTTGTGGGCAAACCACCAAACCCCGCGTGCTCGGCCCGGCCTCCTGCCAAGCCTCTTGACTCGACCGCCACCGTGCACCGGCTCGATCGTCCACGACTTCGTCTTGCTCGTCTCGCCACCATGTGGCCCGCACCTAGTCCCGCTGTCCACTGGGTCCCTCGAACCGAGCCTACTTGTCTCTCCATCTCCCGGAGGCCCCTCAAGGCTGAAGACCTTTCTCGCCCGTCCTTCACCTGCAACAACACGAACTAGGCCGCAGCCTACACCTGCGCACTGAGCCAAGAGTCAGTCCAACACCCGTTGTCAATCACTCATCACTGAGGAGCGGTCGTCCATCAACCACCAGGACGCTCCTGGTCCTCAACCTTGTAGCAATAGATGCCATGGGGCATTATGAACGCTATTTTGTCTTCGTCGTTGGGGTACATGGCTATCTGGTGATAACCAGAGTAGCAGTCGAGGAAGTAGAGTAGGACACTACCAGCAGTGGAGTCCACAACCTGGTCGATGCGAGGAAGAGGGAAAGGATCCTTCGGGCAGTGCTTGTTGAGGTCGGTGTAATCGATACACATCCTTAATCCACCAGTTTTCTTTGGTACAAGGACCGGGTTTGCAAGACAAATCGGGTGTTTACATTCTCTGATAAATTCTGCAGCTAAGAGCTTACAGAATTCTACTTCTATGGCCTGCTTTCTATCTTTTGCGAATCATCGGAGCTTTTGCTTGATAGGTCGTGGTCTTGCTTACTTCAAGTGCGTGCTCAGCCAGCTCACTGGGGACACCGGGCATGTCGGACGGGCTCCATGTGAAGATATCAGTGTTGTCCCTGAGGAAACTGGTGAGCGCGAGTTCCTATTTAGGGTCGAGGTTGGCCCTGATGACGACTTCCTTGGATGCATCGGGCAGGCCGAGGCAAACCTTCTTTACAGCTGGACTTGGGCCCAAAGCTGTGGTTGTGCGCTTATGCTCTGGCACCTCCAGAGTGGTTTGGTCGATCTTGGCTACTTGGGCGACCATGACCGTTGTTGTAGCTTTGACCGCGGAGTCTTTGGAGAGCTCGACGGTGGCTCTTTTGCAGTTGTAAGAGACCATGATGTCCCCGAGCATGGAAAGGATTCCGTTTGGCGCCGGCATCTTCATGATGAGGTAGGTATGATGAGGTATGGCCATGAACTTGGCGAGCATAGGTCGGCTGAGGATGGCGTGGTAAGAGGAACGGAAGTTCGCGACCTCAAACGTTAAGTACTCCATGCGGAAGTTCTCCTTTGTGCCGAAGGTGACCGGTAGGCATACACGACCTATGGGGTACGCAGCTTTGCCGGGCACGACCCCGTAGAAGGGCTCATCGCAGGCGGTCATCTTGTTGAAGTCGAAGTCCATCTTTTGGAGCGTCTCTGTGATGATGATGTTCAGGATGTTGCCCACATCAGTGAGGGTCTTAGGCAGGAACGCCCCATCGACTATGGGGTTAACGACCAACGGGTAGGTCCCGGGGTCAGATATGTGGACCCAATGATCTTTCCTAGAGAAAGTGATTACTCTGACCAACATAGAGGTTGTGGGGTTTCAGTGTTGACGTGCCCGATCTCCCTTGCGTTCAATCGGAGCTGCCTATTGCTTTTTGGTCGCTTGGCGACCACCGACGATGAAGTTGATCTCTCGGTTGGCTGACTGAAACGCACCATTAGGGTTGCCCCCTTTAGGTGGTGGTGGTGGAGATTGCTCCTTGCGGTTGCTGTCGTTGCGGTTGTGGTCATCCTGGCAGCGACGATCATCGCGCCGATCATCTCGGCGGTCATTGCGCTGGTCGTCACGGCGATCACCCTTTCGGTCATCACGCTGGTCATTGCGATCATTGTGACGATAGTCGTCGCGTCTATCATCGCGGTGATAATCGCGTCAATCCCTGTCGTCGTTGCGACGATAGGGCCTGCGGTCACGGTAATCACGTCAATCAGGTCGATGGTTACAGTTGTCGAAATGCTGGTCACCGTTCTGGTCACCGTTGTTGTTGCTCTTGGATTTCTTGGATTTGAAGGGTACTCCAAGGCTACACTTTTGTTGCTCGCACTCCCTCATGGTATGCTTGGTGTCGCGGTGGAATTGACATTGGTCGTCCATGACCTTGTTAAAATCACCCTCGAGGAAGGTGGAAGGTCTTGGTGGATCTGCCATGTAAGCTTCACCAGATCGCTTTCGCGACCTATTTCCTCCATGGTCGTGATCTTCTCCATTGAAGTCGTGCATCACCGCGTCTTGAGTGTCAACTAGCTTGTCGACGTAGGTCATGAGGTCGGCGATGGTATGAGCATCAGCTTCATGGATCTTTTCAAAGAGCTTGATGTTGGTGACTCCCTTCTTGTAGTAGGCGATAACGTCCTCGTCTTTGACACCCGCAAGGGTGTTGAGAATTTCGAAGTAGCGGTTGGTGTATTCCCAGAGGGTTTCATCGCGTCTCATCCGCACTCTAGCGAGGTGGTGAGTGTTACCAGGCCGATTGTAGGTAGCCTGGTAGTTAGTCATGAAGAGCCGGGACAATGTTGCCCAGGAGGTGATGCACTCTGCTGGGAGATTGTCGAGCCACAGGAGTGGCGCCTTGCCCATCACATGGAGGAAGTATCCCACCATGTGGTCTTCGTTGCCTCCAGAGGCGCGTGTTGCGATGTTGTACGTCTTGAGCCATATACTTGGGTCGGAGCAACCTCGTATGTCTCAATAGTTGGCTTGAAGTCTTTGGGGTATCTAATTGTCTCGAGACGCCGTGAGAACGCAGGGAAGTTGTTGACTACTCCCGGGCTCGCTGACGGGGCGTATGCCGTTGGGATGACGTAGAGGTCACTGGGAGGGCCATTGTCTTGGTCATACTGTGCACGTCGCAGAAGCTCTTGGTCATGCATGTTCCGCAGCTCTGTTGCTTGGATGGGGTTGCTGGCATTAAGGGCGTCGGGAACCCCATGGTCACTGTCGTAGTTAGCGCGTCGTGTTATCTCCACTTCGACTCTTATGTGTTGACGCTAACTACCTTCCGCGTGATTAGCTTGCACTGGTGGAGGTTGGGCTCCTGCGTTTTGCCTTGGGTTTGCAGCAACGCCTGTCTGGATGTTGGCAGCATTAGCTGCGTTGTTGACGACGTTGCCCGCAGCGTTGGTGGCGGCGTTGGCTGGAGCATTAGCTGCAGCATTAGCAACGGGATTGGTCGGCTGCATCACTTCATTTTCACCTCGTCCCTCTTCAGCTACTGGCTCAAGGGGACCGTTGTTACGGCGCTGTTGACAAGGACGTTTCGATCTACTCCTGAAGTAGGAACTTGCTGCCGATCTACTGTAGCCAGGGCCTCTTTCTTCAATCTGAGCAGTGGCGAAGTGGACATTAGCTTGGAGACGCCGTATCATAGGAGTGTCCTCGAACTGGTTTAGTGCAGCAAGAGCAGCTACCGGGTTGGTTTGAGGAGAATTGTAGACTTCAAGGCCATCGTGCTCAAAGTTCCTCAGGAGGTCTCTGGCACGCAGGTGGCTTGAATGACCTTCATGGTGCTGGTGATTTGCTGGAGCTATGGGAGCTTGTTCCCCGATGTTGTCGTTGCCTTGCCCAGCATTAGCTGCGTGTTGGCCTGTGACTGGAGCAGCTGCAGCGAGTTCTTGTTGCCGACGAGCAGCCATGTCGGCGTTGGCGTTTTCACGCTCCTTGCGTTGTGCATCTGTTTCTCCATCTTGAGATGGTCTATCCACAGAGACAACCAAGACCTCACAGTCTAGGGTCTTGAGCTCTTCTCCCGGATAGTTCAGGAAGATAGTTGTGTGGGCGATCTGGAACATGAGGCGGTCCGGAGACGGCTCCCAGTTCATCTGGTGGCGATGGGCCGTAGTAAGAGGTCGTTGAAGCTTCTTGAGGACACGACACTGGCAAGCCGTATGCTTGGGATTCTCGTGGATAGGGCAAGGTTTGTCGAGGTGACTCCTGCAGCTTCCACGATCTGGTGTCTTGGGTCCAGATTCGATCTGGATCTTGCCTTCATGTAGCAGGAAGCTATATGAGCTGCGTTTTGCAAGCCAAGAGGCATGCTGGATGGTGATGAGGTCTTGCGAGGGCGTTGATGCGTTTGCAGACTTTGATCGTGTCGGAGAGCATGTCTTCGACACGATCGATCCCTGCGATCAGGTCGCTAGGAGTGGGTGGGTGGGTTTCCGTTGACAGA
The DNA here is from genome assembly GCA_947561735.1 of Cenchrus americanus. Taxonomy (NCBI): domain Eukaryota; kingdom Viridiplantae; phylum Streptophyta; class Magnoliopsida; order Poales; family Poaceae; genus Cenchrus; species Cenchrus americanus. The sequence goes on along the minus strand of OX387239.1, from coordinate 248,903,071 downwards.
TCTATCCCGATCTGTTGGTTGGAGGTGACCGCGTTGCTCTTGATGATGAGGTAGACGGCTGGAGCGGTGGATTTCGCCGGCATGGAGCCGAAGTAGATGTCGACAGGATTGGCGTGGATGTCCGCCATGCTCTCTGAGAAGATGACGCCGTTGGTCGAAGCCATCGAGTTGCACGACGAACCTTGATTCCCCCCTACCTGGCGTGCGCAACTGTCAGATGGTGAGATCTAGATAGCCCACGGGGGTGTTAATCCCTGTTGTTTAGTTGTTCGGCGAGGTGGAATCTAAGGCTAAGAACTTGAAGGTCGCGCACAAGCACGCGGAACACAAAGAACACAGCGAGTATATACTGGTTCGGGCCTCCGGAGAGTAAAACCCTACGTCCAATTGTTGGTGTAGATTGCTTGAGGATTGCGTATTAGTACAAGGTTCGCCTCGCCCACCTTATATTGGCTAGCGGATGAGGTCAGTTCCCAGACTCCTGGTCGGTTACGACCAGGAGACCTAAGTCTAGTTGATTACATCATTTGCCATATCCTGTCCATCTGCTTAGTCGGAATCCATCGAGGTCTTGTCTTGTACACCAAGTCTTGAGGTCCTGCTGAATTAGGTCGTTTGGGGAATCTTCTAGAAGGTCTTCAGGAGGTCGTGTGGGCTGCCAACTAGGTTGGTTGGGCCCACTAACAGGTCGGCGGGTCTTCTGGTAGGCCGGACCCACTTGTCGGGGACGGCCGTGAGCCTGGTCGGTGGGGACCCAGGGGTACCCATGTCTCACAGATATGAATCATAGCTATATCAAAGTAATATTATCAGCTCCCAAAGTATCTTGAGAGGTTAAATTGTACCTTGGCCTTCGAGCCTTTCATCGTGAGTGGTTTCTCAGAGTTGAAAGCAAAATCTTCAATGATCGGTGGCTTGCATCGTCTTTTCACAATTCCGTCGTTCGTGCCACACATCATCAAGGTTTCCTTTTGTGGACTCACTCTTATTATTCATTTGAGGGACTTCACACATGTCTCAAATATCTTCATGTAACTCCATGACCCTTCGTGTGGGAGCCCAGAGTATCAGCGCCATTGGATGCCATCATTTGTGTGTAACCCATCGTGATTTGCTTCTAACATATCCTAGTGTCGGATGTTGCCAACTTGTGCCTTCTTTTGCCAATGCTCTTGGAGTCTTTGTTTTGTTCCAAACTTCTGCATTTCATCTCGTGTGGTCTAATGTAAGCATTGCCCAAGCTCCTCTTCGTTGTCGTCGTCCTCATCTCCACTATCTTGTTCTCATTGTGTTGCTGCTGCCTATTTTTCGTGGATTTTCCCCTGTGTACATAACAGAACATATACCAAAATATTGTTCCATTGAAAACTTTATAAAATTACCTTTCCAAGGGGTACTCATTCATCTTAATCGGAGCCCAAATGAGGGAGTTGTGGCCGTTTTGTTTCCGCTCTTGAATGCTGTCTAAAAAATTTCAGAACGCGCAACCTTCGGTAATTCGGCCATATTTGCTTGTAGGAACCTCCGATTTGACTTGATTCTTGGTTCGTTGGAAGCGTAAATTCATGGGGCTTCTAAATATCTAAAGATATCCTATTGTTCTCCCTTGAGGTTGTGCAGAGATTGATGTGAACATAGACTTCTTGCGAATCGATCCGAAGATGTTGACGACCTTGATCTTGTGGTCTTCGGGGCGTTACGTCGCGTCTCCTTCGGCTTTAAGTCATCGCCATTGCTGGACTAGCGAGTAGCATCATGGCAATCTTGTGTCTTCTTCATGATTTTGCTTTAGCCAAAGTGACGGGTACTTCTTTCACAACGTGATTGCTTCCAACACTTATTGCTTGGACAAACAAACCTCCACGAAACATTAGTCTTAAAACATTAATTGACACATTGACATACCTTGTTTAACATTGCTCATGTAGGGTGTGGACTCAATAGCAGATGATGGGCCACTAACAAAAGTTAGCACCTACCACCAAAGAGTGAATCTTGATGTAGTCATCATCTTGTCAGAGTTGATTGTGAACTTCTCGAACGTTTCGTGTCTAGATTTTCACCTACTTTCAAGGACACAAACAAGAAAGCAAGCATATATGCAATAATAGAAATTAGGGTTAGTCAAAGAGATAGATGGATCGCCCTAGGGTTCGAGTTGCCGATCCCCGGCAACATCACCAGAAAAAGGGGCTTTTTGACGTTCACCGCAAGCCTACAGGTGACTTGGTGCCTTTTTCACCAAGGAGGGTCCTTCCTAGATTTGTCAATCCAAGGATCGGAAGCAAACTCCCAGGATTCTCCATCTAACCTATCGATCTATACTAACACGAAGCATTGATTGCATAAGAAGATAAACCTTAAAGATATATGAGTTATAGCATAAGGTTGATCGCATCCATCAACGTCGACAAGGTAAGGAGCAAGCAAGGGAAACTAAGGCATGTCGTCTTTTAGTCGTAGTTCTAGCCAAAAGAGCAAGCACGAAATGCATCTCATCCAAAGCCATCTTTAAACTACTATCCTCTTGTCCGATTCCGAAGACACCCGCCTTTTGGAGCCACCGTCCTGTCACAACGCACTCCTATTCGTGCGGGTTAGCCTAGGGCGAGTTTAATAAGAACAAGTTGAAAACACTTGGTTGATCCGGTATGGACCTCTAGCCACCATGACTACAAGAGCACTCCAAGCAATCTATCTAGAATAGATTGAAGATGTAGCATAGCCAAGCGAGAGAAAAATCATAAAAGGAGGAATCGAGTCGCTAAAAGATCGGATGACATGAAGTACTTTACTCACATAATAAATATGTTTAGATCATCTCCACCGAGTACATACCATTGATGACCTCAATAGATCCGGAACTCCGCCATGACTCAAACGTGCAAGGCGGCCATGGCGGCTAGGGTAGGCCTAGGCCATCTCCTAGACAACTTCGAGGACTCGCGGCGGCCGTCGTCTGCCTCCCGGTGCTTCTCCTTCGTTTTGGCGACTCTCTAATGAATGGATGGATGTGGCGGCTGACGGAGGCAGAGGCAATTTATAGAGAAACACCTAGGTCAAAGAGCATCGCGAACCGAGCCCAAAATAGGCTAGACCGGCCGACCTGAGCCGACCGGCCCAGGCCCGTTTCGGCCCGGTTCAGCCCCGTTTCGCTCCCCGCCGCTTCTCGGTCAATTGTTGACTTGCTCCCTTCTGTGTGTGGGCCCTTGACCTTGTCTTCTCCACGGTTTAGATAGAGCTCCTTGTCGCGCAAGATTTAGCATCTTTTGTTTAGGTCCCTGGAGTTCTGTGCCTTCACGTTGTGGTCCTTGGGTCCTTTGGAGTCATGTTCACATCGAGTGTTGACTTGTGCCGGGCTTCATGATCCTCTCATAAAGTGCTCACTAAACTTCTCCTAAAAGTGCTCCTTTTAGTGCCTAAATCCTACGTAAACAACATAATCCAAATGCCACATTCACAAGTGAACTTGTTATATCATTAGTATGCCCAGTGGCGGGTTAGTTACAAATCACAATCGAAACCAATGTACAACAAGTACTCTAGGTTGACGGAAATTCACTGTCAACATCTGCAGAGCTTATACACTTTACCACAGCTCGCGTAAAAGTTCCGAAGAACTTTGAACCCAACCATGTTGTGCTGATCAGGCACAATACCACAATTCCGAGGTGTGATTGCATAGGGACGCTACGAAGCCTTTACGAAGGCATGCAAAAGACTAACAACCCGCATAGTTACGGATCAGGGTGGTCCATAACCCTCCCTAGTAAGCACCTTAGCAAAGGTTGCTATCCCAAGAGGACCGGGCTATAGCCCTGCAACCCGGATCCCCCTCTGCTCCTTTCGTAAAAGGGCCATTAGATCAATCGCACACCTAATTAATTGGCTAAGGTCAGAGCCATATGACACTGTGGTTGCACATGTTTTCTTGGGTGGTTGTTCATGTTCTGATTAAATTGAGTGATCTTGTATTAACCAAAGCCATGATCATTAAGCATAAAAGCCTTTACCATGAAAACCATTTTTATCCACCCCAAATTAAGCAACTAGCATAATCTACCCAAAAGCATTTATTAAACCGGGTTGTTCCAAGGATTATGGATAAAAGTCTAGGTAAGTCCCTAAAAAGGTGTTCCCGTCAATTAAATGTGATATTAGAACAAATGTAAACTTAACTATTATGCAATTATATGGGACAAGTAGAATCATGCAGGGCGAGAAGACCACTTGTCTTCCTCCAACATAAAGCTACTCTTACTCTTCTGCTCTTGCTCTTTGACACTCTTGATCTTTAAGACTACCGAATAGCAGTTCTTCTACTCGAAGCAAATATCGGCACAAACATGCAAAGCAGACAAACAAGAAGAATTAAGAACAATGCACCAATCAAGAAATGCTTAAAAGAAGACAAGGTTTGGTTCTAGGAACGCAAACGCAAGAAACACTGAAAACGGAACTACGGTTTGAAAAGACAAACTAATGAGAGATCTGGATTATAACACACAAAGACTATGTGCTTGTTATATTTTAATTAAATAAAATTGTGTATGTGGGATATTTCAGAGAAATACCCTATTTAAAATTAATTAAATTATAATTATATATAAAATGCGATGTAAACTTAGTCTAAGTTTATTAAATATTCAAGTAGGATTTATGCAAATTAAACATTAATTTAGAAGAAGCATGTAAAGCATCAAAGCGTGTTCTTTTATATTTGGAGTTCAACTAAGCAAATTATACTTCAAAACACATTTATATTCATATTAGTCTAATTAATATTTAATTAGGAAAACTCGAGATAGCCTATGTAGCTTTTATTTAGAAAGCAAATTAAATATACATTAATCAATTTAAAATTTATATTATGAAGCTCTAATTACATTTTATTTAGAAAGCACCATTAAATAGAATTAGTCAATTTAACATTATATATAGAACCTGTTATGTAGGCCTAATCAAATGTTATTAAGAAAAGACATTTTAATAGGCATTAATCGAATTAATTTAGGATACATTCTCAAAACATATTTTATGTTGAACATCATGTCTAGCGTGTATTTTAACGTGAGACGGATCTAACATAACAAGAACGAGGCTACACCCAGGTAAAACGCAAGATCTATGGGTTAAACAGAGATTAGAGATATAATCATGATTGACAGTAGATTGGAAGGGAGATGTACAAAGCAAAGAGTAGATAGAGACATGACTTAGATCATTAGTTAGATAGATGTTTATACAACATATGGCTCTTGAAGGAAAAGATTATATATATGACATAATCTTGATGTCATGCTCACATCATGCAAGGAGTGAACGGCTACGTAAAATACACTAGCTTGTTGATTCTGTTTGGTGTACACAGGAACGTCAAGCATGTGCACGCCATCAACTGCGTACTACTGCTCAACCTAAGATGGCTTGCCAAGAGCGATGTCCGAAAGGAAACCTCGATTAGACAGAAAAACATGCAAAGATTGCTTCTGACCTGCACGTGATGGTCCATGACAATGATGCATGATGGCCGGCAGAAGTCAGCAGCACTGAGAGAGGATGGCAAAACAGCAGAGGCGTAACGATGCTGCTGATTGATCATGAGTTCTCGACAGAAGTGCCAACATCTCCAGGTTAAAGAGAACAGCATAAGATCCGGCAAAAAGATATAAAGGAAGCAATCAGAGACGCTTAGGGATCAACATTCGTATAGAGCCTTTGGTAGAAATCTCATCTGAACATCATTGTTCTTGGAAGATGGTGAACGGCGAGCGGAAGAAGACGGAAGCTGTCGGATTTTGGAGGAGGACAGACGGCGGCGATGTTGAGCAGAGGAGACGCGCCACGGCCTTGCCAGATGATCGTGCAGAGGCTTGACGTGGACGACCTCCAGCGGTGTGGCGGGATCAACGACAGCCGCCCGAAGGGGCTGCGTCCTGGTGTGCAGATGCTCCTGGACGCATCGACTTGGTCCGTCGGCGAAGACACTCGATGCAGAAAGGAAACGCCGGCGGGCGGACGACGGCAACTCGATCTCCAGGCCGAGGTGGTGCTCCGGTGACGGAACGGCGACGAGTGTGGGCGAGTGCACGGCGTGGCTTCACAAAGCTTGTAGTGGTGATCGCTTGGTTCGGCTCCCACTATACCACAACCCCACTTTAACCACGGATGTTCGTCGTTATAAGTATGAAATTACCGTCACTCGGTCCGTCGTTATAACTCTGCGTCGCATGAACCGTCGCTATTTCACATTATAACATCTGCGCATCCGTCAGTATAAAATTTTACAATTCTCGTCGGATCATCCGTCGTTATATCTCAGTTGTTTAGTTGGACCATCCATCGTTATATGAAGCGGGCCGTTTTCGCGCGCTCTAGTAGGCCTTTTCGCGCTCAACTGGCCCAATTATGCGCACTGATGGTCCACCGGTCAGAGGCAAAACAACCCTAGGTCCCAGATCCCGCCGCCGCCCCTGCCTTACTCCATCGCGGCGCTCCCCACCACGGCACCACCGCGCGCGCCTCCCCAAAATCGCCGCGCCTACCACCGCCCCTTCGCCCCCTCCCCAAAATCGTCGCGCCTACCACCGCGCGCGCGCCTCCCCAAATCCGCGTCGGGCAGCACGCGCGCCTACCACCGCGCCTTCTCCCCCTCCCCAAAAATCGCCCACCGCGCCTGCCCCCCCTCGAAATCGTAGCGCACTGCACCTTCTCCCCCTCCAAACGCCGGCAAAGAGAGGTCCTACTGCCACCGTCCTTGCGAAGTCCTCCTCCAAACACACTGCACCTCGCCCCCTTGCTGAAGACCTAGTGCCACCGCCGGCGCTCCCTGTTGGCCGCCGTGAGGAGCACAAGACCTAGCCAGCCGCCTTCCCTGTTGCTACCAATGCAAGGATTCGAAGTCCAGGGTTGATTTCTCCGGCTTGGATTTCCTTCTCCATCTGGGTGAGTAACCCTACTGATTTACCCTATTACCAAATCGATGCTATGCATTCAGTTGCAATGCACCCTGCTCTTTGTAAGAAGGTCTCATGTAGTCATGTTTTGACTTCCTATATGTGTTCAATATTTATGTATGTGATTACTTTCTAGGGAAATCTCTGATCTGCTACTACGTTCGTATATTATCTCATCTGATTGCAGTATTGAAAGAAGATTCAGCACTTACAAAGTTGAGAGAAATACTATTTCTTTGTGTGACAGATGGTACTATATGTGGTCATTATTTTCTGAAGACTAGAATGTACTGCCAAATAAAATTAAATGATACCTTTCCATTTTATATCCCTATAGCTGAGTAGGATGCATCTAAATGTTAAATGATGCCTTTTCATTTTCTATCCCTATTGCTAAGTAGGATGCATCTAAATGTGAAGTGCCTTCATTCATGTAGTAAGCAGTGGCTGTTTAATCTTTGTGTTGTTGAGCTGTTGAGATATTTTAGACCCTATAATGATATGGCTTGTAGATATAATCATTCATCTTATATAGTAAATGTTGGGTTACTTCATATTAATAATCATAAATTTTATGTTATTTATATCTGAGCATAGGTAATAGTACAGGCAAATCTGAATGCATTTGTATATATACTGAATTCACCTAATGCATATACTCACTATAGGTAGCTATTCAATCTGGCACTGTGGAAGCCATTGTACCTTTGCACGTGTACACCTTGGAGCCATTTGAAGAATATTGGTAGCAACTGACCTTCTGTATTGGTATGTACTCCTCTCCCTATTCAGCAGTAATTTATTTAATTTTGAGTAAATGTGTGTATGTGTGGACATTGACATGTGAATTGCCAAAGTATGCAGCTTTTTGTTTGTTATTTTTGAAATAAGCTCGTTGGTCACCTATCAAGGTTGATGGATAAAATGTGGATCGATTGTGATGCTAGGTACATAACACTTAATTTACAAATTCTAAAAGTGCTATTTGTGTTAAAATGGAATTTAACCTAAAACTTGCATGTAGGCACAGCAAGGTATATTTGCAAGGGGTAAACAGTTTCTTATCTTTTGCATTTAGGAATTCAGCAGTAGGCAGCAAGATATTATGTCCTTGTACAAAGTGTGTTAACTCATTTTGGAAAGAAGCAAGTGAAGTACGTGAGCACTTGATATGCGATGGGTTTCTAAAAGGCTACAAAATATGGAACTTACATGGAGAAGCTAGCTCTTCTGCCAATTATGGGAATTATGATGGTGGAGAGGTTGTGGAGGAGTCTGATGAGGAAGATGACATATCTGATTTGCTTAGAGACTTAGGCCGCTTGGTTTAGATGATAGAGGAGATTTCGATGACAACACTTCGTTCTAGAACCTTGTCTTGAGCTAGTTGCCATTGAAAAGTTAGTAGCTGAAAATAGCAAGGAGTTGTACCCTAACTGCAAGAAATATACACAGATGCGTTTCCTAGTTAGATTACTCCACATCAAACTCCTTGGAGGATGGACGGATAGATCTTTTAACCTGCTACTAGATCTACTTAATGATGCACTCCCTGAGGGTTCAAGATTATCTAGAAACTTTTATGAAGCTAAGAAATTGGTGAAATCTATAGGAAATGGCTACACTAGTATTCATGCTAGATACATGGGTTTAACTCTCATGAATGTGTCATTTGCTGCAGGTCTGAAAAGATGTGATATTATATGCTGTGTTGAGACCAGAGCAGGCTGTGGCTAAGGGGACTATTATTTCAACTAATCCATGCAGCATTCTTGCAGGTGAGCCACTTGGAAAACAGTATTGTGAAGTTGTTGTGAATGTTGTGCTGAAAAGGGATACAATTTTGCCTCGACCCTATGCTGAGGTGGAAACGATGACTGATGCTCATAAGATGCCAATTGCATGGCCATATCAGAGGGTAATAAACACATCTTTGGTTCCTTTTTTCATGGTTCATGATAGTTAGAGAATGACTAGGAGATTGTGTGCGCATTTTTATTTGAGATTGTGTGTACCTAACTTGCCATTATTTAACTAGGAGATTGAGCAAGAATCTCATATTCTCATGGTATTTGATGTGGATTATTCAATCTTGGCATGATTGATCCATATTGAGCAGCAACGAACTGTTGCTTTGTTCAAATTCTCCACCACTGTGATGAATCTTGTAACACATAATGGGGCTTCACTATATTCAATCCAGAGTCCAGAGCTTTTGCAATAACCAGCTCCAGTAATAGTGTACAACATGCATAGATGAGGATTTTGCTGCTAGTGTTTTTGCATGTCTTTATGCAGTGCAGCTTTTGGAGACTATAGAAGCCTTATGAACTGCACATATATTTCTCCTGTTTTATGGCTCATTTGTTCACAAATCTTTATTCTGTACAACTATTTTGAGATCTATCAACCGTGCTCCATACATGGAGGAGTTGCTGCTATAATGCTGTATTTATAACAAAACAGTGCTCCAATTGATAGTTCTGTATGATTGATCACAACTATAATGCTTTGCTAAAATGCTAAATGCATTTTTTAACAATTTACACTTTTCACTTTGTTCGGGTGGGAGGTCCCAAAGGTAGCATGATGCTTGATTGTGTCTCAGCAAAGATGAGGACCAAGCATGAGGACCAGTGCTTGTCGATGCTATTTTGTTTTGGACAGATTTGAGATCTTTTGTATATGTCATGTGAATTTGTGTAGCCACATCTCAAGTGTGTGTTGTGACAAGCCTAACTTATGGCTGCGTAGCTAGAGACGGATTTTGTTTATACATGGCTACCTCCTCTATTTTGTATGTGGCTGACAGCCAAACATATGAAGTTATGAATTATTATCACTAAATTCAGTCACTAGATTATATATGTTCACTTGTGTGTGTTTGATACCCATCGGTTCAATTAAAATCTATGTGTTGTGTTCAGCTTGACAAGTACTGTTTGAAATATTGGGGTTAATATATATATATATATGATTTTATTATTTAATTTTGATTTAATCATTATCGTTGGATTGTTAGTCGGTATACAAAACTATGGTCGTCGAACCATTCGTCGGTATAAACCTGTAGCTAACGGTCTGTCGTTATATATGGGTCCGTCGGTATATCTTTCCTACCATCGAACAGTTCGTCGCTATAGATTTATCCGTCGGTATAACTTTATAGCGACGCCAGTTATTGCGACTGATGTGGTCCGTCGGTATAATGATATATCGACGGATGGTGTGTCGGTATTGAGACTTATTCCGACCATAATGTAGTCGTTAAAAGCAGGTTGTGGCATAGTGTCCGTCCCCACGTCCGGTGCAGCGGCTCGAGATGTAGAACACGACAAGGAACAGGACGGGGATGGATGCAGCAGCACGCGCAAAGGCTCGGGTGGTCCTCTTTATAGGGCGCAGGTGGAGGGAACGGAAAGGACAACGGCAAGACGTGGAAGGGAAATGACGGCAGACATGATGGCTGGATTCGGATGTCTGGAAATCTGAATTATCTGTATTCATATCCGCTAAAAACGTTAATATGGATATCCGTATTCGTATTCATTTTTAATATGGATGTCAGATTGATGTATTCGAATCCGATTTTCAATATTATCCGAATTCGACATTATCCAAATTATTAGACAAAAATTCGACATATCCGACATTATTCGTATCCGCAAAAATAAAGTACCCATAGAAACCATCTAAAATTTATTTATATTACTAAGTACTAATTACAAATGATGTTAATTTTAATATTGCTAGTAAAATAATTAATTTACACCATTTTAACTATTAAAAATTAACCTAATATGACTAAATTATATAATGCTATTTTTAATTAATTTTGATGTGTCTAATCTTAGTAATTTTAAATACATTATATTATTTATCAAATAAATAAACTATATTTAAATGTATTTGTGTATTTATTTTTACTAATAAAAGATGTTTATATATTTATAAAATTACTTATTTTGTATTTATTACGATATGTTAATTAATTTATTTATTAGTTAATATGTTATTTGCAATAAGATATCTATTTCAATAATGATCATAAATTACTCTCTACTTGTAACATGATTTGATCAATTATAAAGTCATCCACAAATAAAATTGATACTCATTATATAAATCGAGTAAGTATTCGAATGCGAATCCGAATTCGAAATATCCGTTTTGTATTCGTATTCGATAATATTCGTATTTGTATCTGAATTCGAAATAAAATGTGGTAAATAGTGACATCCGAATTTATATCCGTGCGTATCCGATCTGAATCCATCCCTAGTTACTGCAGACGTTTCTGGAAGATAAGTGAAGGCTGGTGACCACCGTTTCATGTGGGAACTGGAAGGAGAAGGTGAGGTGGCCTGATGGGCTGGTGCCAGCCGGCCATTAATAATGGTCTTAGTGGAGGCCGGGTAATGGTGGCCGTTACTGGTGGATTGAAGGGGAAATGAAGGGGCGGCGAAGCGCGGCAGCGACGCACTCGCGGGGCACAGGCGCAAACGCATGGTGCTGCTGTTAGATAACTCAGATATACTTGATGTGTAACATGTTCACGTGTAGGATGAGTTGCGGCTGGAGTTGGTTGCTAGGAGATGTTGTAATCAATGCAGATAGAGTTGTATCTTGTTGTATAAGTCTTGTACCTCAACCAACTCCAGCTAGATCTCTCCACCGTGTAACAACCCATGTAATCTCCACGCGTGAGGATCTTTCAAGCCTATATTAACACGAAGCCACGGTGCACCGAGAGGTACGGCATTCCACCTTTTCCTAGTCGCCCTCTGCATTTATATATGGTATTCAGAGCCTAAAACACATCTAATCTCCAATCCCTCTCATCTACATCGCATCCCTTTGCCTCTAGCCATGTTTTCCTCCTCCTCCGTCCCTGGGAACCCATGGTTCGGCATTACGGTGACTGAGAAACTGTACCGCACCAACCACGCTCGTTGCCGTCCGAGGAGCTCGCCTTGAAGGTCATCTCAATGGCTCTACACCAGCACCCGCCATTGAGATCGATGGTAAAAGTCCTGATGGGAAGGATGCCAAGGTGTCCAACCCGGCGTATGAAGATTGGTTTGCTAAAGATCAGCAAGTCCTCAGTTGCGTTCTCGGGTCATTGGCCCGGGAAATCCTCTCCCAAGTCGCTGCAAAGGAGACTGCAGCGGCTGCTTGGGAGGCAATCGAAGACATTTTCTCGTCGCAGAATAGAGCTCGTGCGCTCAACACTCGCCTTGCCCTTGCAACAACGAAGAAGGGCAATTCGACGATCGCTGAGTTCGTCGAGAAGATGAAGGCACTGGATGATCAGATGGTGGCTGCTGGCCGGCCACTTGAAGAAGAAGAATTGGTCGAGTACATCCTCACGGGGCTCGACAGCGACTTCAACCCTATCGTCTCTACTCTCATTGCCAGAAAAGAGACAGTCACTGTAAGTGAAGCATATCAGCAGTTGCTTGCATTTGAAACTCATATGGACATGTTAGGTCTCGATCAATCTGGTTCGTCTGCCAACACGGCAAATCGTGGAGGCTGTGGCAATGGTGGTGGACGTGGCTATAATGGCAGCCGCGGTGGTGGTCGCGGCTACAATGGAGGTGGTCGTGGCAATGGCGGCCGTGGCAACTTCAACAACAATCAACGTCAAGGCAGCAATGGTGGTGACGGCCACGGTGGCTTCTTCAACAAGAACTCCATCCGTGGCAAGCCCGTTGTCAGGTGTGCTTCAAGGAAGGACATACTGCGGATCGGTGTTGGCACCGGTTTGAGGAGAATTATGTTCTTGAAGAGAAGCATGTGTCGGCGGCTATGAACTCCTACAACGTCGACACCAACTGGTACACCGACACTAGAACCACCGACATCACAGGTGAATTAGAGAAGCTGGCGGTTCGTGACAAGTACAATGGTGTGGATCAGATCCACACCGCCAATGGTGCAGGTATGTGCATCAGTCACATTGGTCAATCTACTATTCATACCCTAGCTCGCCAATTACATCTTAAAAATATTCTACATGTTCCATCTACCAAAAAGAATCTTGTCTCTATTCATCGTCTTGCTTCCGATAATAATGTTTTCTTTGAGTTTCATCCGAATTATTTTCTTATTAAGGATTGGGACACGAAGAACACTCTGCTTGAGGGACCATGCCGCAAGGGGCTCTACCCTCTTCCATCTTCATCATCGTCGAAGCAAAGCGTTTGGAGTCAATAAAGTGTCCATGCATAGGTGGCATAGTTGCCTAGGACACCCTGCTTTTCCCATTGTTGAAAAAATTCTTAGGAGTAATAAGCTTCCTCATTTGTTAGAGTTGAATAAACAATCATTGTGTGGTGCTTGTCAACAAGCAAAAAGTCATCAACTTCCATATCCCGTTTCTACAAGTGTCTCTACCCAACATTTGGAACATGTTTTTTCTGATGTTTGGGGCCAGCAATTGATTCGGTGGGGAGATACAAATATTATGTGAGTTTCATTGATGATTTCAGCAAATTTACTTGAATCTATTTGCTCAAAAATAAATCTAAAGTGTTTCAAAAATTTCATGAGTTCCAAAACTTAGTTCAACAACTCTTTGATAGGAAAATTGTTGCCGTTCAATCTGATTGGGGTGGGGAGTATGAAAAGCTTAATTCTTTCTTTACTAAAGTTGGAATTACCCATCTTGTTTCTAGCCCTCATACCCATCAACAAAATGGGGTGGCTGAAAGAAAGCATAGACACATCATAGAGTTTGGTCTCTCCTTGCTCGCCCATGCAGATATGCCTCTCAAGTTCTGGGATGAAGCATTTCTTACGGCCACATACTTAATTAATCATATGCCTAGCAAAATAATTGACTTTTATACCCCTCTTGAGCGCTTGTTCCACACCAAGCCTGATTATGCTTCACTTCACACATTTGGTTGTGCATGTTGGCCAAACTTAAGACCATACAACAGCCATAAGCTTGCTTTTCGGTCAAAAGAATGTGCCTTTCTTAGATATAGTAACCTTCATAACGGGTTCAAATGTCTTGACATTTCCAGTGGTCGAGTCTATATTTCAAGGGACGTTGTCTTTGATGAAGATGTTCTTCCCTTCTCTAGGCTTCATCCCAATGTCGGAGCCAGATTAAGAGCTGAAATCCTTCTCTTCCCATCAACTCCACCTAATTCATGTCTTGGGGATAAATCTGTAGTTGATTCTGTGACTAATGCTGCTGATCCTGCAATTTTTGGTGCAAGAAATGATGATTAGGGCCAAATTGAAGAACCCAGCGTTGGCACGCACCTTGGAGTCGATCTCATTCTCTGCCCCCGCAGATCAGCTCCGGGGTCCTCGCCAATCATTGGCCCAGGCGCACCCGCAGGCGGATCGGCGGACGGTCGTGCGCTCCAACCAGAAGCCGACGCGTCACATGCAGGATTCCCTCCTCTCCAGCCAGACACAGCCACGTGGCGCGCCTTGGTGACGGGGGGGACACAGCGTAGGCAGCACAGGAGTCGCCTGCTGCACCTGCAGCACCGGAGTCAGCGTCGGATCCTGGATCGCCTGCGGCTGCAGGACCACCTGCGGGATAGTCTACACAAGCATCGCATGTGGCTGCATCTACACCAACGCCTCCGTCTCTTCCTCGTACACGCCTTCAAGCTGGGACTCGAAAGACAAAGGTATATACTGATGGCACGGTTCACTATGGTATGCTTACAGCTACAAGGGAGCCGCAAATAGTAGAAGAGGCTTTGGGAAATAAAAATTGGAAAGAGGCTGTGGACATAGAGTATAATGCTTTGATGAATAACAATACTTGGCATCTTGTCCCACCTAAGAAAGGAAGTAATATCATAGATTGCAAGTGGGTACAAAAAATTAAGTACAATGCTGATGGGAGTCTAAACAAGTATAAATCACGTTTAGTGGCCAAGGGTTATAAGCAACGGTATGGAATAGACTATGAAGATACTTTTAGTACAGTAGTTAAAATGGCTACTATTCGTATCATTTTGTCTATTGTTGTCTCACGAGGTTGGAGCTTAAGGCAACTTGATGTGCAAAATGCCTTTCTGCATGGGGTCCTGGAAGAAGAACTATATATGCGGCAGCCTCCAGGGTATGTAGACAAGAGGTATCCCAATCACGTCTGCAAGTTAGACAAGGCTCTCTATGGTCTAAAGCAAGCGCCACGTGCATGGTATGCCCGTCTTAGCACTAAACTTGTTGCTCTCGGTTTTGCTCGTTCCAAAGCAGATACTTCACTTTTTTACTTCAATAAGCATGGGGTCACGGTGTTTGTACTCATATATGTTGATGATATCATAGTAGTAAGTTCTGATCCTAGAGCCACAGCTGGACTTTTGCATAGCTTGAAACAGGATTTTGCTTTAAAAGATCTAGGGGAGCTACACTATTTCTTGGGAATTGAGGTGAATAAAGTGACAGATGGCTTAGTGCTAACACAAGAAAAATATGCATCAGACTTGCTAAAAAGGGTAAACATGTTCAGTTGTAAACCCGTGACTACACCATTGTCCACGAGTGAAAGGCTATCAGCATTTGAAGGAGCTCGGTTGGGACCAAGAGATGCCACAAATTACAGAAGTATAGTTGGGGCTTTGCAGTATTTAACACTTACAAGACCTGACATTGCCTTTTCAGTTAATAAGGTATGTCAATTTCTTCATGCACCGACTGAAATACATTGGGCTGCTATTAAGAGAATTCTACGATATTTGAGACAAAATACAAAAATTGGTCTTAAAATCCGAAAGACCAGCTCTATGCTTGTGAGTGCTTTCTATGACGCGGATTGGGCAGGCTCAGTGGATGATAGAAGATCGACTAGTGGATTTGCAGTATTTCTTGGATCAAATCTTGGGTCATGGAGCGCAAGAAAACAAGCCACAGTCTCTCGGTCAAGCACAGAGGCAGAGTATAAGGCTGTAGCAAATGCTACTGCGGAAATTATGTGGATACAAACTCTTCTCAAGGAGATAGGGTTGCCAAGTCCTCGGATGGCCAGATTGTGGTGTGATAATAGGGGAGCCAAGTACTTGTCTGCGAATCTGGTGTTTCATGCAAGGACTAAACATATTGAAGTTGATTTTCACTTTGTCAGAGAAAGAGTTTTAAGTAATCAGTTACAAATAGATTTTGTACCAACGGGTGACCAAGTTGCTGATGGATTTACCAAGGCGTTGGCTGTGCGACAGTTGGAGAACTTCAAGCACAATCTCAACCTTGCACGGTTGTGATTGAGGGGGGGTGTTAGATAACTTAGATATATTTGATGTGTAACATGTTCATGTGTAGGATGAGTTGCGGCTGGAGTGGGTTGCTAGGAGATGTTGTAATCAATGTAGATAATGTTGTATCTTGTTGTATGAGTCTTGTACCTCAACCAACTCCAGCTAGATCTCTCCACCATGTAACAACCCATGTAATCTCCACGCGTAAGGATCTTTCACACATATATTAACACGAAGCCGCCGTGTACCGAGAGGTACGGCGTTCCACCCTTTCCTAGTCGCCCTCTGAATTTCTACAGCGGCGGTAGTGCTAACCAGAGGTGTGAGGAGGGCCTGAGGCGGACATGCGTGCAAAAGGGTAAGCGTCGCGGCCCGCGAGGTAGCCTGCTGGTCGGGCGTAGCGCAGAGCCGAGCAAGGTGTCTGATGTGAGCTAGGAGGGCAGGGGTGTGTGGACACGACGGCCAGGCGGGCGGCGCACGGTGTAGGTGCACAAGGGTTTGCGGCTCGGGTGCGAAGCACGACACATAGGAGCTGGGCAGCCGAGCGATATGGGCGAAGCGGTGTGGCACGTGTGGGGAGGTGAGCGGTCGCGGGAGGCCGGATGTGACACGGAGGCGAAACACGGTGGCGCAAAGACTCGAGCTTGGCTCGGTCGAGTGCAGGAGGAGCGAGATGGGTCGCCAGGACGACAATCCATTCACACACAGGTAGCAGAGCGGTGCAACCGTGGTGCATGAGGGAGCAAGATAGTGGTGGTAGAAAGGGGTGAATGATCCGGACTCGGACGCAGGTAGGAGCTCGACTGTGGCATGGTGGCGGCGGAAGGTGGAGGATGCAGAAGGTGATGAGCAGTGTCATTAATGGCGTGATGGATTTTGGTGGACACGATTACAGGGAGAAGAGGCGGAAGGGATGCGACATACGTGCGAGACGCGCAACGCGGAGAGGCCTAGCAGCACGCACCGCATGACAGGCATACAGGCGGTCGAGGTGGCGGCCAGGGACACACGTGCACAAGAGCCAGGCAGATGGTGCACAGGAGGCGAAGAGTGACAGCGGCAGCGGCGCAAACGCGAGTGTGTGGGTGGGCATGCAGGCAGGCGAAGAGAGGCAGTATAGCAGCAGCGACACATGCACGGGTGCGGCTCGCAGTGCGCTCGTGGGGGGCGAGCAGCGCGCAGGGGTGGCGCACAGACACAGTGTAGAGAGAGGTTGAGCAACACAGGAGGAGAGCAGGCATAGCGGCGCTAGAGACACGGCTAGCGCACGAGAGCCAAACGAGACGTGCAGCTTGACACTGGGATCCAGCTGTGGGTGTAGGGTGTCGCGCATGGGAGCCAAGCGGCAGATGGGCACGGGGAAGAGGCGTGACGACCAAGCGGTGCGACGTAGTGCATGAGTGCATGCGGCGCGAGCGCCGGCGCAATGCACGGGCACGTGAGAGCGTGGAGCGTTGGCCAAAGGTGAGAGAGGGCCAGACATCCGGCGTTTGCATGTCGATGAAGAGGAAGCAATGCGACTGGGTGCACGGAGCTGACAGGTTCGGACACGAGCGACCATATGCGCGAGGGAGTCGGGCAGTTGCGGCATCACATGGCTCGGTCCAAGCTGGTCATGTGTGTGAGACGAGGGAGTCAGGCTTGACGGACGGAGCCCAGCTAGCAGTGAGATAGAGGGGAATGGTGAGCTGGCAGGTTAGACGGACGAGGAACATAACGGGAAGGCGAGCAGGCGCAAGTCCGGGGAGGCCAAGTGGCGTGGGTAGGGCACATGCACGGGAGCCGAACAAGTTCTCGGACATGAGTCTTGCTCAGGTCAGATCAGAAGGGGAGGGATGATAGGTGGGGTCCACCCATCAGCAGTACAAAAGAGGGAGAGGGTGAGTTGGACCAGTTGATGGATAACGGGCTGACAGCTTGTGATTGCTCCTGGGCTGAGCAAAGGTTTAAGCCGAGAAAAGAAACATAGCCGGATGGGTAGGAAACATAGACAAAGAGAGAATGAGTTGGATGTACCATAAAAAGATAGAGAGAGATGGGGAGAGATTTGGGTTTGATCTTTTTATGATTTTGAAAACACTATCTCAAACAAAACAAATGCAATCGAAATGAATGCAACACTCAGAGAACCATTTTATTTAAAATTTTTTTGACAACTAATCAATTATTTTCTTGTACTAAATTTCCTGTAAAAGAAAAAATGTTGGGAAAATTTTAGAAATTATGAGAAATCGTTGTTATTATTTTTCCTAATAACATCTTGAAATCGAAAAATTTCATGATGTTACAAGATCTATGTCGATGAACTCAGACTTACGACCAGGTCGTAAGCAGAACATGACAGAGCCTACGACGCCGGTAGACTTGCCGATCTTCTTGACGTGAAATAAATACTGCCACAACAAGAAGTGTGGTGGTATCCCCATGTATGCCTCATAGAGGTGGATGAAGGAGGATACTTCAGTAATGGAGTTGGGGACGAGATGTACCAGCTCTAGCTTGTAGCAGTACAACAGCCCCCTAAGAAGTCGCCAGCGGGCACACTGAACCCACGCTCGAAGAAGGGTGCGAAGATGATCTGCTCCTTGTCGTCCTCCGTCGGGAACTCCTCGACGGTGGGCGCCTTCCAGTCCACCTCCGCCTTGAGCCTCAGCAACTCGCGGTTCACCAATGCCTTATTAGCCATGATGAGAAAAAAAAAGTGACCCATATGATCAGTTTGTTATTAATACTGAAGCGTTGACATAATTAATTTTGAATAAAAATAGGAAAAGACATTAATCTTGGCAATCCATCATGAACTGTTGTAATGCAAATTACGGATTAATTGCAACCCCCATGTAACACTTAGAGTCTTGTGTTCCATCAGCAAAAAATATATGATGGAGCTGCATGCACCTTAAGATGACCACATGATATGTTATTTAATATTTACATAGCACTAATCTAATTCAATGATAACCTGGTACATTTCCTTAGATTGCATAGGATAACACAAATTGATAAGCATTGATCTCGTGTCAATTATTATTGGAAAAGCATTATCACAAACAAATGTCGAACTTGTACCATGCAAATGCTGAGAAAGCATATGAATTTAATTTTCATAGTAAATAATATTACTTGTGCATAAATCTTGTCACCAGTAATAAAATATCATCACTGAAAACACAGGTTTGAGTCCACGTTTGGTACAAGTGGATGTAATGTGCATTTGTAATGATAATTATGGCAATATTAATACCTAGAGCGGTGACACTAGTGCATATAAATCCATGTACAACATATGCATCAAGAAGATGATTATAGCTACTTTTGTTGTTTTTCTTGCCACCATGGACCTAAAGCATGAGCTCTTGCCATCTTGTGTGGGCATTGTGCACCGTGAAAGGTGGCTTACATGAAAACGGCATTTAGCTTAACAGTAAAAAAACATAAAGTGATTAGTTTGCATTGGAGGATGAGGCTATTATGTGGGCGCTTCATTCATGGTGTTCACTGTTAGGATTAATTAGGGGTAATTAATTAGTGATCAATAGGATAATCTTGTCATTAGCAACTGCTAATGACGGTTGGGGGTTAGGCACCTTCAGTAGTTTACTTCAGGGGCAAGATACCCCTTCAGTAGTTTACTTCAGGGGCAAGATGCCCCTTCGGTCATGCCTATTGGCATTGTATATATTCTGACACTGTACACACATCATAGAATGATTCAAATCATTCAGTCATTCATTTTCATCTTTTGTTTCTCTCTCACTCTCAATTCATAACACGTTATCAGCACGCATGCTCTACAACAGCTGCCGCGCTATAGGCAGAGGAATAGCGAGTTTGTCGGTAGTTCGCAGGAATTCGCCGGAGTAGTTCGTCGAAAACGTTCCCAGGGGAATCGCCGGCGATGGATCGTCAGCGTTGCTGTCTCCACTGCATCATGTGTTGCTTTTTCCTGAGATGAAGGCCGACGAACAGTCCATTCTTGTGCTTGCTGGCCGCTGTGGCGCTGTGCCAAATCAAGAACAAGAACGCACCCCTCCATGCTCCGTACTTGCCAGAGATGAACGAAATCAAGCAAACCGAGATACAGGAGGCGAAGAACTATATGATTTTCATTTTTCTAATGATTTTACCTCTACAGATTGACGAAAATTGAAGCGATGGCAAGGAGTGTTGTTCACGGCCATGCATCCGGCATCGTGGTGCTATCTATGGATGCTGTTTGGAACGATTTCAAGCCGTGACGAACAGAGACTGCAAATCTTCGTTGCCTCACGCTGCGTCTGTCCATGAGTGGCTCCAGAGTCTAGACAACTGACGGTGCTCGCCCCCAAGTGTATTGTAGAGGTGATTGACGGTCGGCAATGGCCTCGGCCGAGCCTCGCCCTCCTCGACCGTCGACTCCTGCCGCAGCAGGCTTTGCCCCTGCAACAAAGAAGATGAGCCTGCGTCGGCTTCCTCCTCGACGGACCTGGCGGCTACCGCCAGACAAATCTCCCTCGACCGCGTCACGGCACCTGGAACCCCGACCGCCCTTGGGGCCTCCTCCCCAGAACTAGCGGCCGGCCATCGACCGGCGGCCGGCGCAAGCCGGCGACTTGGGCGCGGTGGACACACCGTAGATGGAGGAGGAAGAGGGGGAGGTGCGGCGCGACAAAGAAGGAACACCGGCGGGGCATGGATCCATCTCACCGGCTGGTCACCGTTGACCTACGGTGTTGTGCAGCGCCGGTTTCAACAGGCGGCGGCGATGGCATTTTCCTGGGGAAGGCGGCGGTTGGGGGTGGGAACCCTAACCGCCCCCTCACCCTCTTTTAGATCAGGGCCGGACGCAATGGGCTGCCATGGGCCGCCGCCGTAGGCCTCTCGCAGGCCGCCGTGGTTGGCTGCTCGCAAGCTAGCACCGCGGGCCGCAGCCAGGCCGTGCCTTGGGCTTCCTTGGGCCACGCTCACGGGCCGCCGCTGGATCCACTAGGCCACAAGCCTAGATGGCTGTTGTTGTATTGTTTTCCCTTTTTCCTTTTCTTTTCAACACTTTAGTATAATGAATTAGCATATGACTTGACTAATTTATTTTATTCAACATCAGTTATTTTCATGATTGTTGTTGTTTTACACCTGCCGAATATTTTTCATTGTATTATTTTGGGGTTTGATTATTTTATAATACACTGGCATTGCTAATTCTATTATAATTTTGGTATATGTGGTGAGCCCAATCTCCCTTTGCACCACATACATATTACATTTATTACTTTTTTGATAAGTTAATTGGCCTATGTCAGCGCAACCAAACCCCCGGTTTTTGTCACACCCGGATTTAAGGGCAAATCCGAATGCATAGAACACATGTGCGCCAGGATCAAGTTTCACACATGCATTGACTCAGTGTATACCAAAACACAGTGTAAAAGCGTAAAGAGAGTATTAAAACTTTATTACATGACCGAATGTCTCAAAATCGTAACATAAGCGAGTACTAGCAGCGGTAAAGGACGTCTCCACGGTGCACCGGGACCGGTGGCACGCTCGCCTAGAAACCACCGAACTCTCCAGAAAAGTCTTCAAAGCGTCCGTCTGAGCAGCAACCGGGTTGTGTAGATGCATATAAAAGAACAAGCATGAGCACATGTCGTACTCAACAAGGGAAAAGATCTATAACAACATGCAAATGCTTTTTGGTGGAAGCTGATGGTTCATAAGCAAGTCAGCATTTTAGTTGGTCAAGTTTTATTATGCAAGCTGAATTACTAGCAAATGTAAGTTTATACCAACCCAGAGATTAACATAAGCATCATCATCATGAACGGAAGTAAATGCAACAAGTTTAGTCCATCTTCCATAGTTTAATCATGTGAGGGTCCAGGCCGCCCGTGACCGTGGGCACGGCTAACTAGTTAGTTTTACACTCTGCAGAGGTCGTACATCTTTACCCACAAGTCGCGTAAAAACTCCGAAGAGCTTTAAACCCAACCACGCGATGCTGATCAGGCATCATACCACACTGTCCGAGGTGTGATTGCATAGGGACGCTACGAGGCCGTTACAAAGATCCCCAGATGCAGGCTGCTCGCTAGGTTACTTGACAGCGCAATGCATAAACTTTTCTAGCTGCGAAGCTACCATAGAGCAGATCGGTCGAGGGCCGAGTTATACAAAGCAACTACCGGCAACCCCCAACCCTTATCAGGTAAAGCATACCTAACACCTAGTTCACTAATTAATAAGCCAAGACAGAGCCATATGTCTTGTGGTAGTACTGTTTTCCTGGGTGGTCGCTCCATGTTCCGATTAACACAGGTGATCTTGTTTAATGAAAGGTACAACATAAGTAAAGCAAGATTAACATTGTTGTTCATCAAACCACCATAAACCCAAGTTGAGCGACTAAGCACGGTCTACCCAACATAAACATAAACCCAGGTTGATCAAGGCACAGGATAAACAAAGCTAGTCAAACCTTAATAGTAGGACCCATCGATTTAATGCAAAGCAATAATAAATAACGGTGTAATTAAAATGCATGTTGTAATAGGATCAATGGGAATGCAACAAGGACTTGCCTTCTACCAACGTGTGCTGCTGCTCAAGATCTTGGAAATCTTCAACTCCGGCGTATTCCACGAACGAACCGTCTTCTACGCACCACATCATTCACATACAAGCATACAATAAAATAAAATAAGAAACAATCACCAAGCAGTACTAACAGAACAAAACAGGGGCAAAAAGTCGTTCTACTCGTCGAGACGATCGCGTGGACATAAAGAACGCTAAAAACGGAGCTAAAACGACTAAGTTATGGCTAAAACAAGTTTTAGGACTAATCTGTAAATTAAAATTAAGTTCTCGGGCTAAACTGAAGAAAACAGGACCTAATCGTAAAGGTTTCCTAAGGTGGAAGGACTGGGTTGCAATTTTAGAAAAACTCAGGGCTTTATTTGCAAAAGCGCGCGGCTAACGTTAAGAGGATGGATCTGATCCATCGGATCCAGATCCAACGGTGGGGATCCAAGGCACTGTGTTGACCGGTACAGGGCTGCTTTGACTGGAGCTTGACGCGATCTGGGCCGTCGGAAGGAGATCCAGCGGTCCTGGTCCTGCGCAAGCGCTGCAGCGGCGAGGCGCGGCCGGCGACGACGCGGGCACGGCGGCGCGTCGACGGCGAGCGGCGGCGCAACAGCGTTTGGGGGCTGGGGTGCTCCGTTCGCTGCGAAAACTCCACCAGGATGACGGGAACGCGTGCGCGAAGACAAAGGTGAGCTGTTGCGACAGCGGCCGAGGCTCTAAGGCGGCTGCGGTGAGCGGATGCGACGGTGCGGCGCCAGCGACCCTGACACGGCGACGCGGAACACGAAGGTGAAAACCAGCGACACCAGCAGGTCCCTTACCTTGCGGCGGAACTGCAGGCGACCTGACGGCAACCGAACGGCGGCGGAGCGGCGCAGTCAAAGCGGCGGCTCCCGGCGGCGGGCTGCTAGGGTTTCGCGGCGCCGGTCCCCGGAGGCGGCGGCTTCGAGGACTTAGGGCTTGGGGCGGCGCGGCACGGGCGGTGCCTTAAATAAGCCACGGGCCCTCGGCGCGCGGGTCCACGGGCGGGGGCGGTGGCGCGACCCCGAGCCAAACTCGGGCTCGGGTCCGGCCGAAGGAAGGAGATGACGGGCGGGGCCCGCCCCGTCGCCTCCGCGCGGCGCCGGGGCAAAGCAGGCCGCTACCGGGCCGCGCCGGGCCGGGAAGCTTGGCCGGGGGCCGCGGCGACAGGGGGAAGGGAGAAGGGCTGCTGCGGAGCTGGGCCGGTTAGGGAGGGTGGTGGAGCGGCCGGCGGGGGAAAGCGGAGGGGCACGAGCAGACTTGCGGGCTGAACCAGAAAACAAAACGGGCCAGATAGGGATAGGGGTTAAGAGGTAATTAGAAAAGGGTTTCAAATGTTGAAAACACTCAAACAATCGAATTCAAACCTAGATTTGAATTCAAACACTTCAAAACAATGCACCGGCATGAATGCAACAGTAAACTCCTATATTTTATTAATTAATTAGGAAAAATTGATTAAATGCCTATAAAAGCACAAACTCCTTATATTCCTTAAATGGGAACACATTGTTGCTAAGCAAATTTTAATCAAACTCAAGGAGTGGAATTTAGGGTGTTACAGTTTTGCACCAACATATAAGTTATATTTGTAAATTTTATAATAGAATTGGGTATGTTGGTGCCCTAAACCACAATTTGCACCACATACAAGTTAAATTTTCTAGTTGTATTAATTGCAACTTAACAAGGATTTATTGAATAAGAAAATTTTAACCCTGATATAAGTATGAGACTAAAAGTTGCAATATAATATCTTGGTTATTTTGGTTGATTTTCTAATCAAAATAAAAGTTGGATTGATCTTTCTCATCATATTGTTTTATTATTATACAAGATAGTAGAGTCCTAAATGCACTGGCTGCGTTTAATTCTTTGTGAATTATTCTGCCTTGAGACCGTGCTTAGGCAGCAATATATTTGTCTACTATAAAGATCTACTCTTTGTCTTCGACATAAAGACTATCTTGTCTTGTGCATACTAATACTTATGATGATTAGTTTGTATGGTTTACACATTTATGTGATCACCTACTATAGTCCAAAACTATGATAAGATATATAGGTATAATAAAAGTTTAATTACATAGCCAAAGAGATAAATTGGAATATATAAGTATGACACTAAGGTCATACATGACCATTGTTAATAAATTGCTATTTGTCAACTTCATATTGGAGTCAGGCATATTTACACACTAGTGGCTTATGATTAACTGCATATCCCCCATATGCATTCAGTACGTTGGAATTCATAAGATTTCCTATTTGCGTAAGATTAGATTACATTGTATACGTACCAATCTCACCACCGCAGCATACATTGATGGGTCCATACATGAAACTGGGGATCAATCTGAGTTTTCAGTCTCCGTCGATAGTTCAATATCTAGATCTCTATAGAGGATCTACTTACAGCCTATCTCTATAGAGGATCTACTTACAACCTATATGCTGGTTTTGAATACATGAGCTTTTCAAGGCATTAGGGGGAGAATAGTAGTACCATATATAATGCCCGGAAAATATTTGTAATGCATAAAGCATTTCAAGCTCAAGATCACGTACTAAATAAACTGAACCAATAGTTTGCCCATATTGTGGATATTGAATTCAGAGGAGTTAGCTGAACTCGTTCTCGATAGTATCAATATCTCACTAGGAAAATAGACATTAACATTGAGTTCAAAGGATGATTTACATAGTATTGCAAATAAACTGCCTAAATACTTTCATAGATTATATAGGTTTTACAAAGTCTCTCCATCCTGCAAAGAAGTGCCAGAAAGAGTGGAATATACCACTCACCCCCATATTGGCTATATGAGGGGGAGAAGCACTTCCAAGTGGCAAGATACGATTGCCCGCAAGCAAAAAGAAGACTAAAAATGCAACTCAACCTTTGGTTGAAAGATACCTAGAGGACATGTAATGTCCTATGGATATTTATAATCCACAAGCCTAGCTCATAAGTGCAATGAAATATTGAGGCTAGGATATCAGAAAGCCCTAACTCTCATCTTGGGAAATCGTGATGAGTCATTAAGGGTATATTTTGAATTTTGATAACCGGAGAATTATATCATATAAAGGCTACATGAGTCGACTCATACTTCTCTGAATAAATTGTATATTCTAAGTTATCCAGATAATAAGACCATGGCAGAGTGCTTTGTCACTCTTTCTGGAACTTGATTAGTTATACATACAGAGATAGTCTTGCTCACTAGAAAAGAGAAGTTAGGAGCTGTAAAGCTAACACCTCACGTACCTTTATTGTGGGTACAAAGTGTTTTCATCCTTAGGATGGACTGAGAACAAGGTGGTGGTGAGATAAGCAAGACTAGTAACACAATGGGGTTTACGCAAAGCCCAACACATTGTTTACCAATGCAATTATTCTCCATAGTAAGTTAAGTTTCCGATATGAACTATGATTGGCAGTACAAAAGCATCTATCTTTGCAGTTGATAGGTGTAGTGATTACATATAATCAATTGATTTGGCATATATTTGTGAAATTTCCGGGAATGAGTTCACATACCAAACACCAATACATAAAACGCACAACACATATTGTGTATTACTTAAGTCAATATATGGCTTAATGTAGTTAAGTCGAATTTGGTACAATCGACCTTGTATGTATTCCTTAAATTGAAGGGATACAAGATTGGTTACACGTGGTGTTCATTTTGGAGTCCTTTAATTGGATTTCCTAGTATTATATGATTTTCAACAATCTTGATATCATTGAGAATGAACACTTATTAATAGCATATTGTAATCTAAAGACGGAGTTTTGATATGGGAGATATGGTCTAAACCAAAATTTTATTTTGTGTTTAGGATCCAAGTGTCCTCTCCCAAGTTTTATAGTAAAGCTATCTATATCCACATCATATTGAATGGCTCAATATGAAAAGGAATCCTATGGTTGTTCTACCTCAAGATAGAGGAAGATTGTTTTTATAACATAGCAATTGGAATGACATATTGGGACATGTGGTCCATTATCTCTGTGCTATTTATGCGCTAGTATATATATTGCAAAGTTCCCGACCAGATATTATCATTGCAATAATTTGTTGTCTAGTAGTAGCGCTATCCTACCAAATGTTGGTAGCTTAAAGTTGAGAATATCTTTGATAGATCAAAATAGCATATGTGATCTTGATACAATCCAAGATCCAATTATATGGATATTATGATTCTGGTTATCTATAAGATCCCCAAATTACAGATCATTGAAATAGCCTTTACATAAATATAGACATATGAATACTTGCAAACAAAGTATTGTGATCATCTCGGAGAGATATTCACAAAATCTAACATAATACACATTTCTTATGTTTTGAGTACATCAGTATGAAAGGTTTGCAAGTTTCAGGGGGGAGAGTCTCTCATCTCTCTGATTAATAACTTGTCGATAACATCATATTGCACTCTTTTCTTTGTATGAGTTTTTCCCTTAGGGTTTCTCATAGAAAGTTTTTAATGAGGCAATATTGACACAAGATTATGTCATATCATCCATTTTTCCCATAGGGTTTTTGGTGGATGATATTGTGACATATGATACATTGTACTCTTTTCTTTATTTGAGTTTTTCCTTTCGAGGTTTCTCATGTAAAGTTTTTGATGAGACAATGCCTATACAAAGTTATATGCCATATCATCAAGTTTTCCCCATCGGGGTTTTTAAAAGATGATATATGAGCATATTGACCATATGGTCAAGGTGTTATTAGACTAAGGCTTTGAGTTTATTTCAAAGGGTCTAACAACATTGGTGGTTGTATACCACAAGGTTTCTCTTTATTTTTCCCATTGGGGTTTTAAAGGAGTTTTACCTGATATACCAATAGCACTTTGGATTTTTCCCATTGGGTTTTTCCAAAGATTCTCCTCACATTTTTCCTAAAAGGTTTTTGTGAGATATTGTCATATTATCTACTTTCCCTACTGGGGTTTTTAAAGGATAATACATATGACATATTGATCTTTGATCAAGTTGTTTTTAGACTATGTCTTTAGGATCACCTAAAGGGTCTATAAACATTGGGAATTATATATATACCATGGTTGTTCTCCTTATTTTTCCCACTGGGTTTTTAAGGAGCTTTTACTTGGTATATCGATATACTTTGGTTTTTTCCCACAGCGTTTTCCAAAGATCCAAGACTATGACTGACGATTATACAACGATGCCTACACAAGACTATATGAAGCCTATACAATATCAATTGATCAAGGGGGGTGTTAGGATTAATTAGGGGTAATTAATTAGTGATCAATAGGATAATCCTGTCATTAGCAACTGCTAATGACGGTTGGGGATTAGGCACCTTCAGTAGTTTACTTCAGGGGCAAGATACCCCTTCAGTAGTTTACTTCAGGGGCAAGATACCCCTTCGGTCATGCCTGTCGGCACTGTATATATTCTGACACTGTACACACATCATAGAATGAATCAAATCATTCAGTCATTCATTTGCATCTTTTGTTTCTCTCTCACTCTCAATTCATAACATTCACATATGTCTAAGCACCTATTTAGTTGCCCTTCCATATTGTACATTTCTTAAGCCACCTGTGACAACCCGCCCAGGAAAGTACCGTACTATCGCCTAAGACCGATCCACTTTGGTCATTAAGCAATAATAAAGTACCATCCTGTCGTAAGTCGCCGGGTTAACGCCCGGTAAATCACTTGAGAGCACAAGGATCGAATATATGCATTAAAACTCACTCGAAGGCGAGTCCAGAGATACAACAACATGAATATCCAAATTCATACCCCGAAGGGTTTAATTATTACAAACCATAGTTTTTGTCATGACGAAATAGTTCAGAGTTTTCAAAAGCAGCGGAAATTAACTAGCGGAAGCGAAGACACCACGGGAGGCCATCCATGATGCTTTCAGTAGTCATCCTCCACCCACTCCAGCTCCCAGCCGGGCGGGATCTCACCGGGCCACACATCACTGAAGGCATTACCTGGATCAACACATTATAACAAGGCTTAGTATACTAATACTCAGCAAGTCTTACCCGTCGATGATATCTACTTCACCCATTCTAGACCATGAAAGGCTTTTTGGCTACTGGGTTGCTTTTGCTAAAAAGTAATAAAGAGTAGGTCCTTACTTTCAAGATTTTAGCACAAGTTCTAGTAGTTTTAATCTTTACTACATTAGCCAACTAGTACAAACAAACTTGTACAATACAATTAATCAAACATAATATTCATCAACTTCCATCCTTAGGGATCTCATGACTAGTGGAGTAAGTAGTCTCGGGTAACGGTGAGAGGCCGACAATCGATTGATTTAAACCTTGAAAGGTAGACCCAAACACACGGTAGGCTGCCCCCGCGAGGACAACTTCCCAGGCCGTCCCCAAAAATCCTCGGGTCGGGATCGAATCTTACAGTCTTTGGTGCAGGCTATCCGGCATACCCCGCGAGATACCCGGAGTCACCATACACCACCGGTAGCTAGCCGTGAGAGCGAATCCCAAGAGTAGTAATAGTAGGATCCCTCGCCGCCTCATTAAGGTACTAGGCTTACCGGCCCCATAACCGGCATGTGCTTAGTACGTTCAAAGACTTAACCCACATAACCACTGGACCGGAGCCCAGATCCCATGCTCTTACCACGTGAGCAATCCATTTAAGGATATAGTATGATTCCTATCTAGGAACCTATTCTCGCGAGTGAGGTCATCACTCGACTTGTAACGGTCCTATAGCTTAGCAGCTACCGACCTATCATACTAGTAGGGACAAAGGTACCTATGGATCATGCATCTAGGGTTTCATTTAACTCCTGAACGTAAATGCACAATCATTCATAGATAATTGAATAAGGAACTTTAAAACTAGGTTAGATGCACCGGAGCTTGCCTTCATCAGCTAGGTTAGCCTGGGCACCCTCGGTGTCGAGTACGTCCATGTACTGCAGAGAACCTTCCGCTCCTCCTTCCTCGGTTTCCGGGACAAGCGAGTAATCTCCGTCCGGAAGATCTACACGGAATGCAATGCACTTTAGGTGATGTGATAGTTTGTTGTCTTATCCGACTCTAGTTGGTCATATCCACCTTAACAAGCATCTATCTAAGGTTTCTCTTTTAGGAAGGTTAGGGAATGTACATGGGTTACTCTTTTTATTCCACATTTGAATAAAGGTTTTTAATAAGCTTATCATTTCATGTGAAAGCTTCATTTCCTTTTATCTTCACCAACAAGGTGTAATTAATATTTTTATTTATGAATTAATTCCTTATCAGTGCTGATAATTAAACTTCTTTTATTTATATTAAATAATATTTTCAAAAAGGAAAAATATTTAATTAAGGGTTTCTCTTTATTTTAATTTCCCTTCAATACTAAAAGGGCATTTAAGCCTTTTATTAATCAATTAAATTACCAAAAATTAAATGAGTGTTTCTTAAGCCTACTAGCACCTATCCTGGTCCATTGGACCCACATGTAAGTGTTGGATGCTAAGAAATTAAATATTATTGAAAAATAACAAAGGCTAGATAGTGATTCAAAGTAAATGCATATAAAAATAAATAAGCATCAAAATGATCCAAACTTTCTTGTGCATGCTCTCTGGTACTAAACAAGCCTAAAGGACCAGCACGTTCACATGGAAACTCTACTGATCTTGGTTTATTAATTTACAAAGGAAAACATGCATAATTCAAGACTAATTATTTCTGTTAATCTAAAATTCATGATTAATTCACAGGATGTGTATTTTGGCATTGCAAGACAGTGTGCACAAGTTGGGCTCAAGAACATAAACATATTTAACAGGAAAAATCATCTAGGCAATTACTGCAGGAATGGAAAAGAATTTATCTAGCAAGGTCCACTACATAACTTTGTGCAATTTTTGGTACAGCATCTAGTCCTATCCTAACACACAACATATCCAAAATTTGGCTACAGAGTAGTTATATATTTCAAGTTATGACAGATCTATGTGTAACAAATTTGTATTTTTCCTGCCAAAACTATTTTGGATCTATCCATGAGTATACAACAAAAGAGGTGGGGTTTATCATCCTGAACCCTACAAAATTCGTTTGGGATTTTTCTGGTTTTTCTGTGAATTTCTAGGGGTTTTTCAAGTCACTGGACTGATCTGCAAATAAACTTAGTTAGGTTTCCTTGCAACTAAGCCCTCGGAATTCACAACCATGCCCTCGCGGCGGCGGGAGGGCTCGCCGGCGGCGATGTGGGGCCGGGCCACGGCAACAAGCGGCACAGGGTTGCGATTGGCCTCACCACGGGTCGAATGGCGGTGACGGCGGGGTCGGGGCGAGCTCGGCGAGGGCGCACGGCGGCGGCCCGCGGCGGCGCTCACGGCGGTTCGGGGAACTACGACATGGAGGCAAAATGTGGGCAAACAAGCGAACGCACGAGCTACCCCGGGAGCTAAGGAAGCCGGGGCCGGGGCGGTTGGACGGCGGCGAGCGCGGGCGGCGAGCTCCGGCGGCGTGCGGCGGCGTCAATGGCGCGAGGCGGCTCGGGGTGGCGCGCCGTGGGGAAGAAGGCGGCTTTTATAGGCGGCCCGGGGGGTTCGGGGGGTGACGACGGCGTGACGGCGAGATCCTCCACCGTGCTACGGCGGCTCGGGGCCCGCGCGTACGGCGGCGACGCCGCCGACGGACCGTCGGTCCTTGGCGCGCGCGCGTACGGCGGCGCTCCGGCACGGACTCGGCGCGTCACGGGGCGGGGGGACGCGTTGGGGCGCGCGTGACCTCGGGACGGAGCACCTAGGTGGGGGCGCGGCCTCGGGAGGCGTGGGCGCGGACGCCGGGGCGCGGCGGCGCTCGGGCGGCGAGGGCGGCGCGCGCGGCGCGCGCGGCGTCGCGCGTGGCGACGCGCTCCGGCGCGAGGTGCTGCGCGATGCCGTGTTCAAATGGATTTTTCTCAAAATTTTCAAACATAACTGAACCAAGTGATGAATACCAAAGTTGTAGATCTAGGTACCAGCTACAATTCTTACAAAGGCTGTATAGGGTTTTTCTTCCTGGATTTGATTTTATTTGAATGCCAACTTTGAATGTCAGCCTGTTTTTGGCAACAATGATTCTGCCTTGCAAGGGGTTTTTCACAATTTTCCTCTCCAAATTTGAAATGCCAATCTACATGAAAGTTGTGTCCCTCAACAAGACCTACAACTTTCCTAAAGGTAGAATTTTAAGTGTTTAGGTGAATTTTGGAGAACGCGGCAAAAGTTCCGGCAGACACCTGTGGACACTGGGGTGGCAAGGGGTTTGACCCACCCTTTGACCATGGGTTGGCCCCACAAGTGTGTTTACTATTCATTTAGGGTCACTAGGGGGTGTTAGTGAGTTTTCATGGGTGAGGGCCCAGGTTGACCTAGGTTTGACCTCGGTTGACCATTTGACCGGCTAATCCGGTCATTAGCGTTAATGACGGTAATTAAAAACCTGGGGCGTCACAGCCTACCCCCCTTAAACGGAATCTCGTCCCGAGATTCGATTTGACAACGAAGAGATGGGGAGAAGACTCACTGTTTCGGGATTGGAGGAAGCCGGATACTTGGTGTTAAGATAATCCTCCGTCTCCCACGTGGCTTCTTCTTCCGTGTGATGGCTCCATTGGATCTTGTACATTCGCACGGTCTGCCTTCGGGTCTTTCACTCTTTTTGGTCTAGTACCTTCAATGGATGCTCGACGAGCGAGAAATCCGGCTCGATCCAAGCATTAGCTTCTGTGATGATCTCGTTCTCCGGAATAGGCATTCCCTTCTTTAACTGAGTTACATGGAACACATTGTGAACTGCGGAAAACCGTTCTGGCAATTGGATACGGTAAGCCACGGGTCCACATACTTCTAATACTTCATAGGGTCCAATGTAGAGCGGGGCTAACTTTCCCTTGACTCCAAACCTTTGCACACCTTTGGTGGGGGATACCTTCAAATATACATGATCTCCCACTTCAAGGTGTCGAGGTGCGGTTCCCTTGTCATGGTAACTCTTTTGTCTCATCTGTGCCATCTTCAAATTTTCTCTTATCACTTGCACCCTTTCTTCGGCCTCTTTAACTAACTCTGGTCCAAAGAGTGTTCTCTCTCCGGCCTCTGACCAATTCAGTGGAGTGCGGCATCTACGTCCGTATAGAGCATCGAACGGTGCCATTTTCAAGCCGGCTCGATAGGCGTTATTGTAAGAGAACTCGCCAAGGACAAACACTTGTCCCAACTCTTGTCAAAGTGCAAGATGCTTGCTCTCAACATGTCCTCTAGAATCTGATTTATCCTCTCCGTCTGACCATCGGTCTGGGGATGATAACTGGAACTACGGAGTAGCTGAGTTCCCAAACACTCGTGCAACTGTTCCCAAAAACGGGCTACAAACTGAGTCCCTCTATCAGAGATTATAGTCTTTGGGATTCCATGCAGACGAACTATGTGATCCACGTACAACTCTGCATATTGTTGTACGGAGTAAGTGGTGTGCACGGCAATGAAGTGAGCGGTCTTGGTGAGTCTATCCACAATTACCCAAATGGAATCCTTCTTTCTAGGAGTTAGGGGTAAACCCACAATGAAATCCATACTAATATCGTCCCATTTCCATATAGGTATCGATAGGGGTTGGAGTACTCCTGCTGATTTCAAATGACTTGCTTTCATCCTGTGGCAAGTATCGCACTCGGCTACATACTTGGCTACATCCACCTTCATATTGGACCACCAAAAGTTCTGCTTCAGATCTTGGTACATCTTGGTACTACCGGGATGAATAGAGAACTTGGACTTGTGAGCTTCATCTAGAATGATTTTCTTGATTTCTGGGTCAACGGGGACCACTAGACGTTTTCCAAACCAGACCACATCTTGGTGATCCTTCTGGAAACAAGTGTACTTTGGGTCTCCTTCTACTAGTTTCTGCCTGATGGTTCGAATATCTGCATCACTGCGCTGGGCAGTGACAATCCTATCATAAAGGTTTGACTCTGCCGTCAAGGCATAAAGAATTCCCTGCGGTACCACTTCTAAGTTGAGCCTTCTCATTTCTTCACACAAGGGTTCACTGACTGGCTCCAACTCTAGGTGGTTGCAATGATCCTTGCGGCTAAGAGCATCCGCAACAACATTGGCTTTGCCGGGATGATAGTGCACTTCTAGATCATAATCCTTGATCAACTCAAGCCATCTTCTTTGTCTCATATTCAATTCTGACTGGGTGAAAATGTATTTGAGGCTCTTGTGATCGGTGAAGATATTGCAATGATTGCCCATTAGATAATGTCTCCATATCTTGAGGGCATGAACAACAGCAGCTAACTCAAGATCATGGGTAGGATAATTGAGCTCATGGGGTCGAAGTGCCCGTGAAGCATAGGCAATGACTCGGCCCTCTTGCATAAGGACACAGCCGAGACCTGTGCCTGATGCGTCACAGAAGACTTCAAACGGTTTGGAATTATCGGGTTGAGCTAGCACTGGGGCTGAAGTTAGATGTTGTCTGAGGGTGTGGAAAGCTTTCTCACATGCTTCACTCCACATGAATTTTACTCCCTTCTTGAGCAATTCGGTCATGGGTTTTGCGATTCTAGAAAAGTCAGGAATGAATCGACGGTGGTATCCCGCCAATCCTAGGAAACTGCGGATTTGATGTACAGATTTGGGTGCTTTCCAATCCATCACCTCTTGAACTTTGCTAGGATCTACAGAGATACCATCTTGGGAAATGGTGTGCCCTAAGAATTTGACACTTTTCAACCAGAATTCACATTTGGAGAACTTAGCATAAAGCTTGTGATCTCGCAAACGCTGAAGGACAACTCGGAGATGATTGGCGTGATCTTTCTCACTCTTAAAATAGATGAGGATATCATCGATAAAGACCACGACAAATTTATCGAGCTCTGTCATGAACACGGAGTTCATGAGATACATGAAGTAGGCAGGCGCATTAGTGAGTCCGAAGGACATGACCAAGAACTCGTAAAGACCATAACGAGTGGAGAAAGCAGTTTTAGGAATGTCGCACGGTCGAATCTTGAATTGGTGGTAGCCAGAACGAAGATCGATCTTAGAGAAGACTTTGGCACCAGCCAATTGATCGAAAAGAACATCGATTCGAGGAAGTGGGTATTTGTTTTTGATGGTGACTGCATTGAGTGGTCGATAATCTACGCACATTCTCAAGCTACCATCTTTCTTTTTGACAAAGAGAGCAGGGCAACCCCAAGGAGAAGAGCTCGGGCGAATGTAACCTTTATCTAACAATTCTTGGAGTTGGGTTCTTAATTCAGCTAACTCTTTGGGTGGCATGCGATAGGGTCTCTTGGAAATGGGTGCGGTACCGGGCTGGAGTTCGATCACAAACTCGACATCTCCGTCCGGTGGCATACCGAGCAACTCGTCGGGAAATACATCCGGGTACTCACTCACTACTGGAATTTCATCAAGAGAGGAGATAATGGTCACATAGGCACAAGAGTCAGTACCGTCCCGGAAAGGTAGGTACAAGGTAGTGTGCCCGACCGCAGAAGAATTGATCTCTACGACCCTATCCGATATATCTAGAACCACCTTATGTTGATTCATCCATTCCATACCTAAAATGACATCCATGCTCCCCAATTTGATAACTATCAGATTAGATTTAATAACCCGACTTCCTAGTCTGAGAGGAACTCCAAAAGTCACTAACTGAGACGTGATGTTTCCACCGGGTGTGGTAATTTTATGAGCAGATTTGGTTTGTGCTCCTCTTAGACCCAATTTGTCTAGTAGACTCTCATTTATGAAACTATGGGTGGCTCCCGAATCAAATAAAACCTTAACAGGAGTGTTATTGATAGAGAATGTACCCGTGAAGTACTTGGAGCTCTCGCCGGGATGTCACTCATGGTAGTGAAGTTCGGCTTGCCTTGGCGCACTTGCACCATAGGCTTCTTGGCCGGAGTGATTCCGCGGGTTGGGCTTGATCTGCGCCGGGCTTGGGACACTCATTAATGTAGTGCCTCCGGCGGCCACGGTTGTAGCAACGACGATCTCCAACATCGCGAGGGGGTGCAATAGGCTTTGGAGCCTGCTGCTGGGCACGGCGGAACTGGAAGTTCCGGCGGGTTTGCCCCGGGATGGCTTCATCGTCCGGCATCCGATTGAAGATTGCTTTGGGATGGGCACCGGAGCTTCCTTCTTCACAAAGCGAAACTTCTTGTTTGTTCCGCTGCTCGGGGTGAAACTTGGACATCCTCTTGTTGTCCCCATGGGCTTTCTTCATAGCATCCTCTTGCGAGATAGCCTTGTTCACTAGCTCATGGAAGTTTGCGGGCTCGAGCAAGTTCGGGCGCTCATACAGCTTGCCATCAAGCCCGTCACGAAACCTCTCCATCTTCTTGGCATCAGTATCAACATGATGCCCACCGTACTGGCACAAGCTATTGAACTTCGAGCATAGCGGTACACGGAGTCAGATCCCGACGGAGGGCCAACAGCTCCCTCATCTTCTCGTCCATCGGACCCTTGGGGATGTGGTGGCTCTTGAAAGCACTCGCTTGAACTCGTCCCAAGTCACGGCGTGGCCTCGCCGCATGGACTTGAAGTGGTCCCACCACATCAAAGCTTCCCCTCGCAGTTGCAGCGCTGCGAAGTTCGCTTTGTTCTCCTCGGAGCAAGGCAGCACAAAGGCAGAGAATTTTGCCTCTATGGCCTTGACCCAAGCCTCAGCTTCCAGAGGGTCTTCGGCTTTAGCGAAGGTTGGCGGCTTCATGGCGATGAACTGGGCGTACGTGGTGACCTGGTTAGGCCCCTCGTGGTTGGCCCCGTGTGGTGGCCCTCGGTTCATCTGCTGGGCGATCTGTTGTTGCGTCTGCAGGATCTGGTGCAGCACCTCGGTTTGGGTGGCCATGAAGGCCTCCGTCGGTGTCATGGGCGGGGGTGGTGGCAAGTCACCATTACCACTCGCTCCAAAACCGTTGGGAGAGCTGCGCGTGGTTCCCACCATCTGAAAAGTGAGATTTATTAATGAGATAACCGAAAGCTTACTCCAAATGATGACAAGAACGATCATGCATAATCACATCTCATTAGTACTTAAATAATGAGGACAGCACAAGCAACAATATTCTATAGCCACCAAAATTCATAGAATCGTTCTTCTCAACACGGTTAGGACGGCGATTACTCAATTGCACGGCTCATAATTACTTTCGAACGATCATCGTCATTCCGGATACCAAAGAAGGTGGTATACGAACGAGCACTTATTTGCTGGCAACGAGTGATGTTCCTAAAGATGCTTTGTTTTACCAACGTTTTTAGGAGAAAATGCAACATTGACAAGCGTGGTCATTTGCAACGATTTATCCAAGGATCTAGTATTCAACGCACGAAAATTTCAAATTGAAAGACAACGAAATTCACTTAAAGCATACAAGCTTAAGCATTCTTATTACAACATGACAGAACAAGGTTCAAGACATTACAACTCGAATTTGAAACATCGTGACATGACACGATACAATAGTTGCTTGGCACGAAGACATGCTGTCAAGCCAACTACTCTAATATCTCAAAGAAAACTCGGTAAGATCGACATCCTCCTACTCCCTGCTGTCGGCAACCTAGTTGCCCACTGAAGCACCACTGTACGAAGGCGAAGCTGGGGGAGTCGGTAGCGGTGGTCTCGCTCGGCTCGTCGATCCGGTCCGGACACGGCCCTGCTTGCTCCTCCGGTGCGCTGTCATTGGGGCGATGGGCCGCAAGGCCACTATAGCCTGTAAGGCTGCCACCTGTACCTCGGCCTTCTGCACGTGCTCCTGCATCTCAGCAATGTTCTGCAGCAGTGTCAGCCTCTCTATCTCGTGCGCGTCGGCATCCTCCTCTAGTGCATGGTTCTCCGCCTCCAGATCCACGATCCTCTGTAGGCGGTCACCTCTCTCAAGCTCCAGCGAGAACCTCCTAGCACGCAGCCTGTCGTTCTCCTGCTGCACCTGGGTAAGCGTGAAGTTCGGTTGCCTGGTGTCTTCTTGAAAGCTGCTCCCAATCGCGCCTAGATGCCTCCAAGCGTTGTGCAATAATCGGTCGTGGTGTTATAACGCAGCCCCCGGAGTGTGAAGACCACGTTCAGACAACGGGCAAGTGTCTGGGTAACATCCAATGGCTCTGCTAGGGTCAGTAGCTCCCGTAGGTGGTCCATACGGTCCAACCAAGCCGGGTCGTGAGGACTCACGAGCGGAAACGTCCAAACGGAGAAAGAGCTACCACGGTGGGGTTGTGGTCACAAAAGTCTGTCAGCACTCTGAGGGCGGCTGACTCCACGGACTCGTGAGTGATAAATCCCTAGTAAATAAAGCTCAGGTCAAACCAGTCGGCGTGGTCTGGGTGTGGCAGAACAGTAACGATCACTCTGCAGCGGGGAACGCCAAAGCGCTCAAACTCCTTCACCTCGTACGTCGGTGGGGTAAGGTAGCCTGCGGCACTGAGTGCTTCCCACGCCAAGTGCGGAAAACCCTCCCAGTGCAACCCGTTGGTACGGATCGTACCGTCAGCGTCGAACTGGTGGAACACGGGGAAATCCATCTGTACACAAATGTAACTCATGTCAGATCTCAAAGAGAACGGCATGTCAAATGGTGAAGTTCTGGCAGCTGTGAATAAAAATCCATAACCAAAAACCAAGAAACTTCAAAAATTCCCAAGTTTTAAATGAAACCTTAATACTTTTTAATTAAGCTTTTTAAGGTTGAGCATCGATCAAGGAAACAAGATGAATGATCCTTAACCTGAATGTGCCTAGGGAAAAGTGAACCAACCCATCGAAACTAGGATTGAGATTTGCTTATTACAACACAGCTGGTTGAGGAGCAATGATGTTTAACAATTTGGTTTTAATTAAACCTAGCACACGGTAAACAATTTTTCACAAAATTTCGGCAGCATGACGGCTAGGTATGAGGGGTACCTCTAATTTATAAAAAGCACACACTAGCATAATCTTCCTTAGAGAGCATATGGAATTCCGATTTTTGGGTCCATTTTATTTGTTTCAATTTTTAATCATGCATGCAAGACGTCCTATTCGACCTCACATGGCAATCAAGCCGAAAAATCGAAGTTAGTGCCGGTGGCAAGGCTTTTATTCGTCTCTCCCTATAATATCTAGTCGAGAGCTATACGGTACTTGCTTAACGACTAACGAAGCGCTGTTATGTACCTGCAAAAAACGAACCTTTCGTGCCAGCACGTCATGAAAGCGTCCACATTCATTACCGTTCACTATAGAAACGGTATCCATGCGTTAAGCCGCTGCATGGACAGCGTCCTATTTAAGACTCTGACGCGATGTGAGTGCCCCTTGGAATAGGCCTCACTCATCCCTCACGGACTTCCCCGTGGTACCATCACGTATGGCAAAACGTGACGAGACTCAAACGCGACGTGGCACCCATTGGAATAGGTCCCACTAGTCCCTCACAGGACTTTCTTGTGGTACCACCACGTATGGCAAAACGTGATGAACTACTATGGTTGTGCGAGAAGGTAAGTCTGACATAAAGTAATGTGCTGGGAGTTAGCAGAATAAACCATAGGTTAATTAAGCCACCTGAAAGAACCCAAAATTCCCTCTAGGGCCTCTCGGTCTAGTTTATCCTTAGCGGACCAACGTATTTTGGAAAATCAGAAAAATCTTGGCATATTTTATTCGAAAATCAGTGATTAAGGTTTATTAATTAATCTCTGGTGCATATAAGCTCTGATGCCAACTGTGACAACCCGCCCAGGAAAGTACCGTACTATCGCCTAAGACCGATCCACTTTGGTCATTAAGCAATAATAAAGTACCATCCTGTCGTAAGTCGCCGGGTTAACGCCCGGTAAATCACTTGAGAGCACAAGGATCGAATATATGCATTAAAACTCACTCGAAGGCGAGTCCAGAGATACAACAACATGAATATCCAAATTCATACCCCGAAGGGTTTAATTATTACAAACCATAGTTTTTGTCATGACGAAATAGTTCAGAGTTTTGAAAAGCAGCGGAAATTAACTAGCGGAAGCGAAGACACCACGGGAGGCCATCCATGATGCTTTCAGTAGTCGTCCTCCACCCACTCCAGCTCCCAGCCGGGCGGGATCTCACCAGGCCACACATCACTGAAGGCATTACCTGGATCAACACATTATAGCAAGGCTGAGTATACTAATACTCAGCAAGTCTTACCCGTCGGTGATATCTACTTCACCCATTCTAGACCATGAAAGGCTTTTTGGCTACTGGGTTGCTTTTGCTAAAAAGTAATAAAGACTAGGTCCTTACTTTCAAGATTTTAGCACAAGTTCTAGTAGTTTTAATCTTTACTACATTAGCCAACTAGTACAAACAAAGTTGTACAATACAATTAATCAAACATAATATTCATCAACTTCCATCCTTAGGGATCTCGTGACTAGTGGAGTAAGTAGTCTCGGGTAACGGTGAGAGGCCGACAATCGATTGATTTAAACCTTGAAAGGTAGACCCAAACACACGGTAGGCTGCCCCCGCGAGGACAACTTCCCAGGCCGTCCCCAAAAATACTCGGGTCGGGATCGAATCTTACAGTCTTTGGTGCAGGCTATCCGGCATACCCCGCGAGATACCCGGAGTCACCATACACCACCGGTAGCTA
Source organism: Cenchrus americanus (assembly GCA_947561735.1). Lineage (NCBI taxonomy): Eukaryota > Viridiplantae > Streptophyta > Magnoliopsida > Poales > Poaceae > Cenchrus > Cenchrus americanus. Next base: position 248,862,614 of record OX387239.1, on the reverse strand, counting down.
GCCGTGAGAGCGAATCCCAAGAGTAGTAATAGTAGGATCCCTCGCCGCCTCATTAAGGTACTAGGCTTACCGGCCCCATAACCGGCATGTGCTTAGTACGTTCAAAGACTTAACCCACATAACCACTGGACCGGAGCCCAGATCCCATGCTCTTACCACGTGAGCAATCCATTTAAGGATATAGTATGATTCCTATCTAGGAACCTATTCTCGCGAGTGAGGTCATCACTCGACTTGTAACGGTCCTATAGCTTAGCAGCTACCGACCTATCATACTAGTAGGGACAAAGGTACCTATGGATCATGCATCTAGGGTTTCATTTAACTCCTGAACGTAAATGCACAATCATTCATAGATAATTGAATAAGGAACTTTAAAACTAGGTTATATGCACCGGAGCTTGCCTTCGTCAGCTAGGTTAGCCTGGGCACCCTCGGTGTCGAGTACGTCCACGTACTGCAGAGAACCTTCCGCTCCTCCTTCCTCGGTTTCCGGGACAAGCGAGTAATCTCCGTCCGGAAGATCTACACGGAATGCAATGCACTTTAGGTGATGTGATAGTTTGTTGTCTTATCCGACTCTAGTTGGTCATATCCACCTTAACAAGCATCTACCTAAGGTTTCTCTTTTAGGAAGGTTAGGGAATGTACATGGGTTACTCTTTTTATTCCACATTTGAATAAAGGTTTTTAATAAGCTTATCATTTCATGTGAAAGCTTCATTTCCTTTTATCTTCACCAACAAGGTGTAATTAATATTTTTATTTATGAATTAATTCCTTATCAGTGCTGGTAATTAAATTTCTTTTATTTATATTAAATAATATTTTCAAAAAGGAAAAAGATTTAATTAAGGGTTTCTCTTTATTTTAATTTCCCTTCAATACTAAAAGAGCATTTAAGCCTTTTATTAATCAATTAAATTACCAAAAATTAAATGAGTGTTTCTAAAGCCTACTAGCACCCATCCTGGTCCATTGGACCCACATGTAAGTGTTGGATGCTAAGAAATTAAATATTATTAAAAATAACAAAGGCTAGCTAGTGATTCAAAGTAAATGCATATAAAAATAAATAAGCATCAAAATGATCCAAACTTTCTTGTGCATGCTCTCTGGTACTAAACAAGCCTAAAGGACCAGCACATTCACATGGAAACTCTATTGATCTTGGTTTATTAATTTACAAAGGAAAACATGCATAATTCAAGACTAATTATTTCTGTTAATCTAAAATTCATGATTAATTCACAGGATGTGTATTTTGGCATTGCAAGACAGTGTGCGCAAGTTGAGATCAAGAACATAAATATATTTAACAGGACAAATCATCTAGGCAATTACTGCAGGAAAGGAAAAGAATTTATCTAGCAAAATCCACTGCATAACTTTGTGCAATTTTTGGCACAGCATCTAGACCTATCTTAACACACAACATATCCAAAATTTAGCTACAGAGGAGTTATATATTTCAACTTATGACAGATCTATGTGTAACACATTTGTATTTTTCCTGCCAAAACTATTTTGAATCTAGCCATGAGTATACAACAAAAGAGGTGGAGTTTATCATCCTGAACCCTACAAAATTGGTTTGGGATTTTTCTGATTTTTCTGTGAATTTCTAGGGGTTTTTCAAGTCACTGGACTGATCTGCAAATAAACTTAGGTTTCCTTGCAACTAAGCCCTCGGAATTCACAACCATGCCCTCGCGGCGGCGGGAGGGCTCGCCGGTGGCGATGTGGGGCCAGGCCACGGCAACAAGCGGCACAGGGTTGCGATTGGCCTCACCACGGGTCGAATGGCGGTGACGGCGGGGTCGGGGCGAGCTCGGCGAGGGCGCACGGCGGCGGTCGGCGGCGGCGCTCACGGCGGCTCGGGGAACTACGACGTGGAGGCAAAATGTGGGAAAACAAGCGAACGCACGAGCTACCCCGGGAGCTAAGGAAGCCGGGCCGGGCGGTTGGACGGTGGCGAGCGCGGGCGGCCGAGCTCCCGGCGGCGTGCGGCGGCGTCGAATGGCGCGGGGCGGCTCGGGGGTGGCGCGCCGCGGGGAAGAAGGCGGCTTTTATAGGCGGCTCCGGGGGGTTCGGGGGTGACGACGGCGTGACGGCGAGATCCTCCGCCGTGCTACGGCGGCTCGGGGCCCGCGCGTACGGCGGCGATGCCGCCGACGGACCGTCGGTGCGTGGCGCGCGCGCGCGTGCGGCGGCGCTCCCGGCGCGGACTCGGCGCGTCACGGGGCGGGGGGACGCGTTGGGGCGCGCGTGACCTCGGGACGGAGCACCTAGGTGGGGGCGCGGCCTCGGGAGGCGTGGGCGCGGACGCCGGGGCGCGGCGGCGCTCGGGCGGCGACGGCGGCGCTCGGGCGCGCGCGGCGTCGCGCGTGGCGACGCGCTCTGGCGCAGAGGTGCTGCTGATGCTGTGTTCAAATTGATTTTTCTCAAAATTTTCAAACATAACTGGACCAAGTGATGAATACCAAAGTTGCAGATCTAGGTACCAGCTACAATTTTTACAAAGGCTGTATAGGGTTTTTCTTCCTGGATTTGAATTTATTTGAATGCCAACTTTGAATGTCAGCCTGTTTTTGGCAACAGTGATTCCTGCCTTGCAAGGGGTTTTTCACAATTTTCCTCTCCAAATTTGAAATGCCGGTCTACATGAAAGTTGTGTCCCTCAACAAGACCTACAACTTTCCTAAAGGTAGAATTTCAAGTGTTTAGGTGAATTTTGGAGAACGCGGCAAAAGTTCCGGCAGACACCTCTGGACACTGGGGTGGCAAGGGGTTTGAGCCACCCTTTGACCATGGGTTGGCCCCACAAGTGTGTTTACTATTCATTTAGGGTCACTAGGGGGTGTTAGTGAGTTTTCATTGGTGAGGGCCCAGGTTGACCTTGGTTTGACCTCGGTTGACCATTTGACCGGCTAATCCGGTCATTAGCGTTAATGACGGTAATAAAAAACCTGGGGCGTCACACCACATAAGTTGATGAGTATTGCATAAAAGTCTAAGTAATAGTTGTGACAATCTCAATTTATCACTAAAGTAGTGGTTGATATTGATGAACTATTATTACAAACTGAGTATTTGTACTAAAACCCATCATAATGTTTTTGTGATGCCAAATATTGATGGGTTGATCCCTGATTGGTCAAGACCAAGAGGAGTGGCAGAGCTTCAACATAAATGCAGGGTGGCCGAGTAAAGAAATCAGTAGTATAATGCATAATTAATTAACATACACAAAAGTTTGAGTCCATGTTTGGTACAAGTAAATGATGTGCATTTTTCATGATAATTATGTTACTATAGTAGATAGACTAGTGACACTTAGCTTGCCACTAGCTAGGTCCTACAAAGTAAAGTGCTGAGAAATAATTTGATCACTACCAAGCATATAAATCCATGTGCAACATGTGCATCTATGACTCCTACACATGTACTTTTGTTGTTATTCTTGCCACCGTGGACCTAAGCATGAGCTCATGTTGCGTGGGCATCGCACCTTATCAATGTGTCAACACCTAGCTTGAGAAATATTGTATGTATGAAAGGTCAGGGAAAATGGTGTTTAATCATTTAAAAAACATAAAATGTTTATTTTGTATGGGAGGATGATAAGGCTCTTATGTGGGCACTTCATTCGTGGGGTTTTGTGTGTCTAAGAGCCTATTCAATTGTTCTTCCATTGTACATTACCTAAGGTGATGAGTATAGCGTCAAAAATCTAAATCGTAGTTGTGACAAACTCAATTCCTCACTAAAAGTAGTGGTTGATAGTGATATTGTTCCAAAATAAGGAATATTTGTACTAAAAACCATCACAATGTTTTTGTGATGCCAATATTGATGATGATGCCTACGAAGTTTGTCACAAAAGGGTAGGTCCCGGATTGGTAAAGACCAAAAGGAGTGGTAGAGCTTCAGTAAATGCAAGGTAGCCGGGCAAAGGAATTAGTAATATAATTACAAACATATAACCAACACAAATGATTGTCACTCAAAGGTGAATTGCAGAGGACATACAGTGGCACTAAATAAGCAGTCATCTAGGTAGCAGTCATCTAGGTCTTCCATGAACTTTTAAAGAACGGTTATCTAGGTCCATGAAATGTTAAAGAGAGGTCGTCTAGGTCCAAGAAGGTGGTGACGATCGGCCTCTTGGGTCCCGGGCGACGGGAGGTGTGAAGGTGGTGCTACTTCGACGGTGGAGGAGTGGGCCGCACCGTGCCCTTGCCCACGGTCGTGTGACTCGTCGCCACAACCTTAGACCTAGATTGCCGCTCTTTAAAAGTCCATGGACCTAGATGACCGCTTATTTAGTTTGCGGACCTAGATGAGACCTCAAGAAAAATTTATGGACCTAGGTGACTGTTTTTTAGTTTACAGACCTAAATGAGATCTCGAGAAAAATTCATGAACCTATATAGGGAAATTCACTCTATTGTGAATCAGTTGAAGTTATGATGAGCAGTGGCTGATGTTGTAGGTCTCGACATTCTTGGATGGTATTCTTTTATCTATTCTTTGATATGCAGAAATCACAAAGATGCCTATACATGGACCTTCTGGACAAGATTAAGGTGTCGGCCGGGTTGATCACTACAAGAGCTTAATATTGCATATAGTTTGTCACTACTGGACGATTGATGACATTTGTCACAACTAACTGACAAAAACCAGCTGATGAATTGAACTTCGAAACTGATGTACAAGTCAAGTTTGATGTACATGTCCCTTGCGAGCTCTTTTGATCGGATTATTATGCATATATACCTAAAAGTTTTTATCATCCTGTATTCCCAGTTTCCTACCAGTAGTGTATATACACTACGGGAAATCGTGTTTTTTGTCGAGACCCCTCCTTTGAGCACTCGGCAAGGAAAGAGTTTGCCAAGAGCTATAAAGAAAACTCTCATCCAACAAAAAAACTCTCGGCAAAATAAGGGTTTGCTGAGAGCTTTTCTTGGCAGGCAAACAGCTGTTTTGCCGACCGCGAAGAAAAGCTCTCGGTAAACAGCTACTTTGCCAACATTTTTCATTTGGCCGACGGCAAAATATAGAAGAGCCACACCTACCAGGAGCCCATAGCTATATTTAGCTTTTATATCCTAAAATTTTTCTACTCTAAATACAACATGTGGTGGTACATGTTAAATTTTGGTACAATTTTGAATTAGTTTTCTATATTTAACTAATTAATTGCATTTCAAACATTTTTTGAGTCAAGTCAAAATTAAACGGCAAGTGATTTAAACAATAAAAGAAAATAAGTGGAAGAATAATATTCATGTTATTTAGCCAAATTTGAGACGTTCTCCATAAAATCGAACAACTTGTCTAGGAAACACGATTAAAGATGCGCGTTTCAATGAATTTTAAATTCTAGAAAATGCAAATGAAGTCTAAAAATAATGAAATTTGTCAGTATCTCAAGATATCATACACAGAGGTTGTGGTAAAAATGAGTGGGGTTTGCACATTTTATCATGCATGATGTTTAGAAACCCAAACATCTCTGTATAAGTTTTATAGAGTTATAAAGGAAGCGAATAGGTTTGTAGGCAAAGTGATGTTCAAATTGGAATTTGAGTTCAAAACCTTTTCTACTCTTCACATACAACATTTAGCACTCCATGTTAAAATTTGACACACTTTTGCATTTGTTTTCTATATTTAGCTAATTAATTGCATTTCAGGCAATTTTGGGAAATTTTTTACGGTGGGCGAATTTGAGAAAAAGGCCAAAGCCGGCCCAAATCCGGCCCACCGACCCGCCGCCGCCCCTCCCTCAAACCCTGTGAATATAAAACCCCTCCTTTCCCCTGCCTTCCTCCTTCCCACGCCACCACCGCCGCCTCTCCCTCTCTCCCTACCCTCACTCCTCTGTCGTTGTTGTTGTTGTCTCCCTTCCTCCCTGCCTCCGCCACCTCCCCGCCGGGCCCTCCTACCTCCCCTCCCCTCTCACCTCCATCCTCCCTTCACTGGCAGTGAGGAGCAGCAGCGGGCGAGGTGTGGTGCCAGCACATAAGGAGGAGCTCAGCCTCTTATCCCCTGGTGTCGTTGTGGCGGCCATGGCCTCCACGGTGGCGCCCACCTCTTCCCTCGACGCGGTGACCCCGACCTCAAAGCCAGCGAAACCCATCTCTTCCTCCGGTGCGACGACCCCGATCTCAAATTTGACGGTGAGATGACTTCGATCTCGACCTCGACCTCAGATACGACGACGGCGGCCTCCTCTTCATTTGACATGGCGACCTCGACCTCCTCTTTTCCAGCGCGTCGACCTCTTCTCTTCCGGTGCCGGCGGCCGGAGGTGCGGTGGATGCAATGTGGCTCCTCAGACCCGACCGGAGGCGGTGGGGGACGCGGCAGCCAGATTCGGCAGCTGCGGTGGCGGGAAGCATGGGCTCTGATGGCTTCGGCAGTGATGGTGGCAGATGGGGCAGCACGGGCGCACGGACGAGGCTTCCGCTCCCCCGGCAGCGAGATCCATCTCTCTCTCTCTCTCTCTCTCTCTCTCTCTCTCTCTCTCTCTCTCTCTCTCTCTCTGGCTAGCACAAGGAGATCTGGCGGTGGCCGGCGGGGAGGCTGTGGCGGCGGAGAACCACGACGGCCGGCGGGGCCGCAGTGACCGATCGGCCTATGGGATTTCTTTGTTTATTCTTTTGCATATACTTTGCTGAGAGCCCAAGAGCACTCACGGCACACGTTTGCCGAGAGTCAGGGGCGGCTCTCGGCAAAGATCCCCTTTGCCGAGAGAATCTCTACCGAGAGGCCTTTGCCGAGAGTAAACCGCTCTTTGCCAAGTGCATTGGGCACTCGACAAAGCACGGTTTTCCCGTAGTGATAACATATGACATTCATGTTAATCCAAAATAAAAAACAAGGGACATCGTTCGAAACCACATAAATTTTTTGGTTAAATACAAATACGTTGCAAAATGTATATTTTTTTACAGAATAGGAGTATGCCCTAATATAATATATAAAGAGAGGGAGTCTTAACAAATAAAGCAAAAAATAACAATTTACATGAAACCAAAAGGCATCCCGTCAGAAATCTGCAATTCATTGTACTCTTTCAGAAATGTTTTGCGTCGCATGTATGTTAACGCAAAATAAAATAATGAAAATGATTCTGAACCAATAATCTTTTTTTGGTCCGATAGATAATCCGTGGAAATAACACAATTGACTAGCCGAAGCTGATGTAAACAAAATGTGACCCAATACTAAAGGTAGACACCGAGACGACATGAATTCAAACAAAATTGAAGCTTTGTTCGAAAAATACAGAATTGAAGCTAAGGGAGACAAGAGTACAATTTTTTTTCCATCAAGGTTCTCGCCCGAATTTCATTACTTAAAGTAACGAAATTACAAAGTTCAGAATCCACCACCAAAAGATTAGCCACTGCGCACACCTTATTACAAGCCACACTCTCAAGATTAGTGCCGAGGACTTATATCTTGGAAGGCTGCATGGTTCCTAAATTCGGGCACAATGATGATACAACCCAACATTAACCACATGTAATGCGGATTGATTACTGATCAACCTCCCATCTAACACCAAGGATGAATATCTAGCTTGTGCTCCACCAACACACCAGAAGCGGGAGAGGCTAGCTAAGTGCTAGTGGCGGAGCACTAGCACCGGCCACCGGCTTCGGCTGCCCGCGGGGCAAGGCTACCTACCGCCGCTGCCAGGTTTCTGAAGGCACTCTTGCAGCCGGGGCATAGCCTGGGAGAAGAGGAAGGCGGAGGTGGAGCGCTACTGGTGGAAGCAGCAACACTAACACCTCCGCCTCTCATGTTTCGAAGTTGCTCGCACACTCGGGGCACGATCCCACAAATGCCCGAACCGGCCCGGAACGAGGTAGCGAAACGGGGCCTCGTCCGCTAATGGCGCGGCACCGGCACCGGGCGGGGGTAGTTGTGGAGCCACAGGCGGCGCTGCCGCCTTGAGGATCCCGAGCTCGGTCTCGAGGCGGTGCTTCTCCTCTGCCAGTGAAGTGACTTTCTCGGACAGTGAGATGTCTTTCTCGACCAGGGAGCTGAGCTGCCCGGTCAGTGAGATGACCTTCTCGGTCAGCAAGCTCTCTTGCCCGGTCTTTGAGATGAGCTTCTCAGTCAGCGAGGTCACTTGCCCGGTCAGTGAGATGATCGTCTTATTCTGGGAGCTGACTAGCTCGTTCAGTGATTTGATTTTGTTTGTCAGCGCGATGACTTCCTCCTTGTGCTCTTCACCGCGCTTCATCTGGTTGAACCTACAAGAACACGGCACAAGAGACGATGAGCTTGTAATTTCTCTCCATATGAGGAAAAAATCTAGACATAATGTGATTATGTGAGAATCATTGTGTCCTAATTAACTGCATTATATATTTTTTATAATTTATCTAATGTCAACAACACTTTCACCGTGCCCAATAAAAATATTAGCAGAAGTATATTACTATACGTGGTGTCAAAGAAACCATATATCTAGATTAGCATATCTACTGAAATTGATCACTTTTTGCATGACATGTCACACGTTATATTACCTTGCCCTGCGAGTCTGGAACCAGACGGTCACCTTTTGCAGTGACACATTGATTCTCCCAGCCAGTTCCTTCTTTGTCTTCTGCAAAAGCATCACATGAATTGGAGTCATATATACATACATCAATAGGAGTTTAGGATCGCCACCAAATTGTTCACGTCAAAGCACGCGCATGCATGGAAGAAGGCAACAACGTGTGTGTGTGTGTGTGTGTGTGTGTGTGTGTGTGTGTGTGTGTGTGTGTGTGTGTGTGTGTGTGTGTGTGTGTGTGTGTGACAGCGCAAGCGTACGTGTACTGTGTCCACTTTGAAACATGAATAGATCGAAGAAGTTTAAAAAACAATTAAATAAACGAGAAAATTTACGCAAGGCCTGTCCAACCGAAGTACTAACGTTAGACGGTTTAGGGGGTGGGGGGGGAGTACTAAAACATCAAGGGCACATCTATGAAGAACTAACGCTCATTATTTAAGAGATCGCTCAAACTATCTAGTCATCAAGAAACTCACCGTGTCCGGGTTTTGGTTCTCCGGGAAGGCTTCTTCCGGGCGCTTCGCCTGCTCACGGGTGAGCCGCACGTAGCTGCGGCCCTGGGACGACGACCCGCCGGCGGCGGCCTCCTCCTCCGCCACATCCATCTGCTGCATTTCGCCGTCTCCCCCGTGCACCGGGTTGTTAACGGTGGTGGTGTCCGGGATCAGGGCTATCTCCCTCGTCGTGTTCCCATCGTTACCACCAGCATCTGCAAATACGAAGAAGAGAGCAGTCAAATTTCATATATGCGTATGTACTACACACAGCATCTGTTCAAGGAATAGTGACACCCAAAACAGATTACGTGCCTCGTCCTATGGCGACATGCATAGATCGAGAGGTTTAGGGAAAAAACTGATTCTCCAAATGGATAAAACAAGATCGATTGAATAATAAACCGGCCGGCTGTTGTTACTTCGTCTACTGGAGGCAGACGAACTAGACGAGGAGAGTTCGGATATTCAGGGGTACGTACCAGCAGAGGTGACGGCAAGCTCCAGGCCGGATAAGGACTTGGTGATCCCCGTGGACTCCATGGATGATCTCAGGAGAGAAGTTAAGCACTGATAAGAAATGGGAGAGGCGGCTCGAATGGGAACACACCGCTGAGAGCTAGGGTGGCCGAGTTGATGGAATAGGATGGCCCTGGGGGTGGAGTTTTATAGAGGAGCGGATGGAGAATAAATGGCAATTCTTCAATGATTTGGGTGGCGAGATAAACCAACAACCGGACTTGGGAATTTCATGTACCAGCACTCCGACGACCGGACATGCATGATTTGGTGAATTCATTACGTGAAAATCTTCGGTATCAAAATTTCACTAGACAATTTTTTAATAAATGAAAATTGGAATTGCATAAACTCATTTGTAATTTAAAAAATAGCTACAAATAAAAGGTGAAGCATATACAAATTTGTTTGTGTATTTATTTTTTGAAGAACCAATCTTAAATCTTAAGTGCTATGGACACGCAAGAACATTGTTGTGATTCGGTTGAAAAAAGGCGCAAAATAGTTCACCGTACACTTTTATAGAGCTTGTTTTTGGGTTAGCTCGCGTGTACCATTTTTAGTAATGGAAACATGCACTCAAACGCTCTATATCCATGGCATATAACTATACACATAGAGACAACAACGGTCACCTTCGTGCACAACACGGTTAAACCATGGAACATGATTTGTTGTTGTGCATATATCTCATCAAGGGATGATTCTTAGCTTATTATTTTGGTGAAAATGTTTATCCACCTTTGAAATTGATTGTTTATCCCATTCCAACCAACTACCGACATCGAATCAAAGAAACAACGTGTGTTGATTATTTTACATGATCCACTAGATCAAAGTGAATTAAAGATAGACCATAGCATATGTGTTTCAATAGTAATCTCGTTACACTCCAATCGAATAAACATCACAACTGAATTGAAGTAAATTCATGGTGATTATATTGGATTAGAGCTCATGACTAAAAGTGAAGCAAAAAAAAGATCACAACATGCATGTGTGCATAACTTTAATATGAATGTTGTTTTGCTTCGGTCGAATAAAAGTCGTCGAAGTAAATAATTGTGTCATTTGGATTAATGCCAATGATTAATAGTGAAGTACTGCACACTTATGTGTAACAACAATAGGAATATCGTTGCGTTGATCGAATAAAAGCTGTGAGTAAGTTGAAGTATATAATGCGTCTTATTGGATTGGTGCGCATGGTCACGACGGCACGAATAAAATTCATCGAAGTAAATAATGGTGCTCATTTGGATTAATGCAAATGATTAATAGCGAAGTACCGCACAATTATGTGTATCAATAATAGGAATATCGTTGCGTTGATCGAATAAAAGCTGCAAGTAAGTTGAAAGTATATAATGCGGCGGATTGGTGTGCATGGTCACTGACGATATTTGTAACGGAACTGCTTCATAATATACCAGCTTATGTTTCTTTAAGTTACATAAAAAAACCACTACTCCTAAAACGTGGGGCCATATTGCTAATAACCAAATGATTTTCTTTTTTTATTTTGTGAAAATAATACCAATGACATTATTATTTTCAAAATAATAGTCTTTCAAAAAATATATAATAATTATCTTGCTCAATCTTTACGGATATGCTTTCAAGCAACAACAATTAATAGTTGCTCATATATACCATAAAGTATTCCGGTTGGATACAAAACAACGCGGGAATATAGTAATAAATCAGCAATCTTTATCCAGGTTGTTTCTGAACTTCACCAACGCGCTAGTTAGAGTTAGGTGGCCTGGATTCATCATACTCCTACCTGGTATCCCTCTGCGCGTGATTACTATTTTGGCTTACTGGTTACAGAATCAAGGATGATTTTTTTTATTAAACGGCAGGTTGGTTTGAATGGTTTGTTGTTGGCGGGATAGACCGCATCCAGCATCGTGCCATAAATTATCTTGCTGGGGTTGAGATGCGCTGCATTTATGTGAAATCTTTACAGATATATGCCATCAAGAGTTGCTCTTACAGCCAAGCCATCCAGTTGGATTCAGAATCATAGAATTAATTATACGTAATCAGCAAAAATCCGAATCCAGAGCTGTTTTTGAATTTTCCCAACACGGTGCCATTTTCATGCCAGACCAGGAACCACGCGTAAACACTTTGGGCCAAGGCAGGCCGAAAGCAATCCCGTTCCAGCGTAATGGGCTAAATAACAAAAAAAACTATGCGCCCGCGGACCGGCTGAGGAAAAGGCTGGCCCAATCCACTTTGGGCCATGGCGAACGGGGAGCGGGCGTCAAGAGATTGTAGAGATTTTATATATATATATATAATCATTTTGCAAAAATATACGACGGTTTCAAAAATTTTACAGTTTTGACAACCATTCGCTGTGGCCCACGGCGGCCGCATTGCCCATGGCGGTTTCAGGCCTAACCGTCGTGGGTCACGGCGGTTCGGCAGTCGTCGTGGGCTACGACGGTTGCAGACGGCGGTTGCAGTGCCCCCGACGGTGGCATGAAGCCGCCTTGCAACCGCCGTGGGCCACGACGGTTGCATGTGGCCAACCGTCGTGGCCCACGCGTGCTTAGTTTTTTTAGTTAACAAGAGAAAACACACACATTTGCAATGGTATGTACGGTGCTAGTACCCTAACAAAGCACCTTACGTACAGATAACATGCCTTAGGGAATTTAGAAATTTCATTGCAACATTCCTAATGAATCTAGTTTTCCGAGAACTGCCCAGAGAGCATAGAGCCGCCGGAGTGTTGCGACGGCATGTAGTACCCCGGCGGGGGTGGAGGTGGTGAAGGTAGAGGGGACCAATCTTTCTTGTGGTATTCACAAGTGCAGGTTGAACATTTACAGCACCAGTCTTCTCCTGCGCTAGACGATGGATCTGGAGAAGCCAATGCCTTCGACAGCTCCCGCTTCAGATTGCAGATGACGACGTCCTTGAGGTAGTCGATGTACTGTTGATATGGATCAATAGCTGGTGGATCCACCCATTGCGAGAAACCGCAGTTCTCAGCTTGGGTGGAGTACTGCAAAAGGCAAGAAAATGTTACCCAACAAAAGAAAGATAATGATGAAATTTGTGGACATTGCTTACCCATGCATATGGGCAGTGCCAGAAGCGACGACCAGAGTTGTTCCATCCCTGGTACACTTGCATCAAGCAGAACTCACCATGTGAACACCTAGGCGACAACATTGTTTGCTTTGGTGTGTAGCTTCTAACATCACGCATCGATCTGAAGTCACTCTTGCCTTTCAGTGGGAAATTGGCTTCGAAATTTTCTGATTGTTGATGCCACAACTCAGGACCGAAACCATGTCCATCCCCACTCCACGAAGCCATTGTTGAGTGCTGTGAGAAGAAGGCAATGGAGTGAATGGTGGTATATATAGAAGGTGGCTGGCTGGGTGGTGGGCCCTTCGATCCATGGGAAGTGAAACGAAGCAGTGACTCGAAGAAAACACACCCTAGTACTAGGGCACTGTCGCTTTGTGGGCCAGACGATCTGTGGGAGGGGAACGCATCAGTAACTCAGAGGAAACACAACGACTCTGCATATTACGGTCACTGTAACGAAACACACGTAACGGATAAAACACACTCTAATGATGTTCGATTAAAGTTCTTAACGATACAAACTGAGTCACAAAATCTGACATTATTTGATACAGTTCGGCTAATACTCTAGGTCTACTGAGTACAACAGGGGTATTTCCCCTTCTTGATGGCATCCGGCCCAACTGCCTTGGCCCGGCGAGCCCTCTCCCTCTTCCTCTCTCTGTCGTCTTCACGGGCCTGGGTCGCTTCACGTTCTCTCATGTCCTGACGATGGTGCATTTCCTTCTGCTCCTCCTTTTTTTCCTCTCTCTTTCCCCACTCAACCATGCGCAACCACTTCTCCCTTGCATCACGGGTTTCTCCCTCGACGTAGCTCTTGTTGAAGTCGGACTCGCTCGGTATCTAGCCACTACATGAAATCACAAAGAGGAGGTGGAGTCTTTTTCCAAAGACATGTTAGCAAATATTAAATCACAAATGACAAATGAATAGTTGAGAAATGTAGTAAGTCTTTACTTTGGCTCTAAGGTTACGATCGAATGGCTGGATCGAGTCGTGCGCATAGTTAGCGCACATGAAGAACCTCATCTTGTAGGCGTACTCCAGAACCTTGCACCTAACAAGCTTGCAATTGTCACCGTAGAAGCACATAGGAGTGTTGATCCCCTGTGGCACCTCGACATTGTCCTTTCTCTTCGTGAGGAAGTCCAAGTCCAACTCAGGACCTGAGGAGGTCATTGCAAACCTGCAAAACAAGTTTAGAACAATCGAGAGGCCAAAAAATAATACGACCGAAATCAGCATAAAAACGAGAATAGAACAATCACCGGAAAATAATACAAATAGAAGTTCAATTATTACAATACGGTACCATGCGTAAGTTCATACAACAAATATAGTTCAAATATTACAAATTCCGAAATTAAATGCCCTAACATTACAAGCAATTGTGATCATCTGAATCCTGTGTTGGTCCTACGCCCACGTCCGCGTTCGCGTCCATGTCCGGATGGGGGTTGTGATGGTCCTGAAGTTGCTGATGAGCCCACACTGGTCGTAGGTGGTGCATTGCAAGCATAACTTGTGGTTGTGCACCTCTTGTATGTGTGACCTGTGTTGAGGCACTTGTAGCACATCACTACTGCAGGAATATATTTAACAGGACAAATCATCTATGCAATTACTGCAGGAATGGAAAAGAATTTATCTAGCAAGATCCACTTCATAACTTTGTGCAATTTTTGGCACAGCATCTAGTCCTATCCTAACACACAACATATCCAAAATTTGGCTACAGAGGAGTTATATATTTCAAGTTATGACAGATCTATGTGTAACACATTTGTATTTTTCCTGCCAAAACTATTTTGAATCTAGCCATGAGTATACAACAAAAGAGGTGGAGTTTATCATCCTGAACCCTACAAAATTGGTTTGGGATTTTTCTGATTTTTCTGTGAATTTCTAGGGGTTTTTCAAGTCACTGGACTGATCTGCAAATAAACTTAGTTAGGTTTCCTTGCAACTAAGCCGTCGGAATTCACAACCATGCCCTCGTGGCGGCGGGAGGGCTCGCCAGCGGCGATGTGGGGCCAGGCCATGGCAACAAGCGGCACAGGGTTGCGATTGGCCTCACCACGGGTCGAATGGCGGTGACGGCGGGGTCGGGGCGAGCTCCGGCGAGGGCGCACGGCGGCGGTCGGCGGCGGCGCTCACGGCGGCTCGGGGAACTACGGCGTGGAGGCAAAATGTGGGCAAACAAGCGAACGCACGAGCTACCCCCGGGAGCTAAGGAAGCCGGGCGGGGCGGTTGGACGGCGGCGAGCGCGGGCGGCGAGCTCCGGCGGCGTGCGGCGGCGTCAATGGCGCGGGGCGGCTCGGGGTGGCGCGCCGCGGGGAAGAAGGTGGCTTTTATAGGCGGCCTGGGGGGGTTCGGGGTGACGACGGCGTGACGGCGAGATCCTCCGCCGTGCTACGGCGGCTCGGGGCCCGCGCGTACGGCGTTGACGCCGCCGACGGACCGTCGGTCCGTGGCGCGCGCTCGTACGGCGGCGCTCCGGCGCGGACTCGGCGCGTCACGGGCAGGGTTAGACTTACCGTTGGTAACCGGCCGGTTTACCGCGGTAACCGGCCTTACCGGCCTGGACCGGTTACGGTACCGGCCGGTTACCAACCGTTAGGGTTAGGGTTTTTTGAATTTGAATTCCAAAAATTGAAAATTGTGGAAAAAATCCCTAAAAATACTTCGTGATTTATGGAGTCTAATGGTGTCAAATTTGTTGCAAACTTAGTTCATTTAGTATAAATTTCAACCAAAAGAAGTTAAACCAAAAAAGAAAAAAACAGGCAGCCCAGCTCGGCCCACATAGGCCCAACCAGTGGGGGGAGTCAAAACAACCCCAGACCGACCCTAGCCATCCAGTGCGCCCCTTCCGCCCCCTTCCGCCCCCCTGTCCGCTCCCCCCAGGATTGCGACCGGCCGCCGGCGGCGCACAACCGCCGCCGGCGGCGGTTTACCGTGCGGTTAGCGCGGTAAGCCGGCCGAGCACGGATCCAAGCCGGGCGTCGGTAAGCCGAGGCGCGGGGTCGGTTTACCGACCCGGACGCGCGGTAATCCGCCGCGGTTCCACCGGAATCCGAGCGCAGGTATGTTTCTTGCTTGTAGATGAGATTTGTTGTAGGATGTAGGTTGTAGATAGGATTTGTTGTAGGATGTAGATAGGATTTGATTCAGGGTGCTGATAGGGTTTGATTTAGTATGTAGATAGGGTTTGATTTAGGGTGTATATAGGGTTTGATTTAGGATGTAGATAGGATTTGATTTAGGATGTAGATAGGGTTTGATTGAGGAGGTATATATGATTTGATTTAAGGTGTAGATTTTAGGTTTGATTTTATGTTATTTAAAACTTTATATGATTTATGTGATTGATTTGTGGATGTTGTCCATTTATGCAGATACAAAATGGCATCTAGAGATGTTGTGTGGGAACACGGTGAAAATCATCAACCCGGATGGCGATGCAACTATTGTCATACTTACAAAAGTGGAGGTGGTGCGACTAGGTTCAAACAACATTTGGCTGGAAGAGGGACCCAGGTGGTCCATTGCAGGAATGTGCCTGAACCTGTGCGGGAGTACTTTCAGCGTGAGATTGAGAGGACTAAGAAGGCAACGTACGAACAGAATAAAGAGAGGTTGAGAAAGGAGGCGGTTGCAGCCGAGGGAAACTATCCTACTGCACAAGATGATGAGGAGGCTCAATTGGAGTGTGCCATCCACCTATCGAGAGCTGAAGAATTGTACCGTCAGGGAGTGGAACAGAGAGGTGGTGCATATGAGCATGGAGGGGGTAGTGGTTCGGGTGCCACGAGGGAGAATCCTTTGCAAAGGATGTTGCGAAGAAGTGGTTCGCGAAGGAAAAGGCAAAACAACAACAATTCCAGTGGACAGCGACACCTCCACTGATGATGGCGATGGTCAGCGTAGTCCACCGTATCAGGAGTCAGAGGATAGCAGCTCGACTGATGACGGTGATGCTGATGATAGTGATGGTGACGGTGGTGATGGTGGTGGTGGTGGTGGTGGTGGTGGTGGTGCTGGTGCTGGTGCTAGTGGTGGTGGTGTTATTCGTTTCACAGGTATACATTGAAACCTAATATGCACACTTGTTTCTGACTATGAGTACTAATTGTGATATATGCTTGAATGCGGGGAGACCGATTTCACACATGCTACTCAGGGACCTAGACCATGGAGCACCGAATCGCAGAGGAGAACGGTTGGACCGACAGACTATGACACTCCTCAGTACTCTTCTTCCTCGTACAACGATACCTCTGGCTCCCAGTCTTTTCATTATCACGAGCGGACATTAGCACGCAGCCACCGACAAGATGGGTGTACGAATGGGAAGATCCACATTTTTACAATATGTTACTTCAAAGAATGGCGGACGACGGCGAACATGGGACGGGGCAAACTTGGCAAGACTACAAGGCTGAGCTGCTTAGAGTGCAAGGTTTGAATGTCATGTCCACCGCCGAGTACCAGATGGCGACCCAAATGGGGGTCTTCCCATTTCTACCGCGTTGATCTTTTATTACTATGAGTCTATGACTATGGTATTGTATTCGTATGCACGATTAGTATTATCATTATGGTATTGTATGCACAATTATTACTATGACATTGTTTTTATGCAAAACTATGTTATTATTCCTTTGGTGAGGTTTTGTGATGTCCTTTACACTGAGTTATGCATAGATCATGCTAATATTTTCATTAATTCATCACCGGAGAACCACAAATACATGTTCGGTTTTCCTGGCTTCAGCCTCGGTTTACCGGCCTTACCGACCGGTAACCAATCCTTACCGAACGGTAAACCGATCGCTAACCGATTGACTTGGCGGCTGATTTGAAAATTTGAATTTGTTCGGTAACCGCCGGTTACCGCGGCTTACCGAGCGGTAAACCGTTACCGGAGGCCGGCGGTTAGGGCCTCCGGTTCGGTAAGTAAAACCCTGGTCACGGGGCGGGGGGACACGTTGGGGCGCGCGTGACCTCGGGACGGAGCACCTAGGTGGGGGCGCGGCCTCAGGAGGTGTGGGCGCGGACGCCGGGCGCGGCGGCGCTCGGGCGCGCGCGACGCCGCGCGTGGCGACGCGCTCTGGCGCAGAGGTGCTGCTGATGCTGTGTTCAAATTGATTTTTCTCAAAATTTTCAAACATAACTGGACCAAGTAATGAATACCAAAGTTGTAGATCTAGGTACCAGCTACAATTTTTACAAAGGCTGTATAGGGTTTTTCTTCCTGGATTTGAATTTATTTGAATGCCAACTTTGAATGTCAGCCTGTTTTTGGCAATAGTGATTCCTACCTTGCAAGGGGTTTTTCACAATTTTCCTCTCCAAATTTGAAATGCCAATCTACATGAAAGTTGTGTCCCTCAACAAGACCTACAACTTTCCTAAAGGTAGAATTTCAAGTGTTTAGGTGAATTTTGGAGAACGCGGCAAAAGTTCCGAGAGACACCTCCGGACACCGGGGTGGCAAGGGGTTTGACCCACCCTTTGACCATGGGTTGGCCCCACAAGTGTGTTTACTATTCATTTAGGGTCACTAGGGGGTGTTAGTGAGTTTTCATGGGTGAGGGCCCGGGTTGACCTTGGTTTGACCTCGGTTGACCATTTGACCAAGCTAATCCGGTCATTAGCGTTAATGACGGTAATTAAAAACCTGGGGCGTCACACCACATAAGTTGATGAGTATTGCATAAAAGTCTAAGTAATAGTTGTGACAATCTCAATTTATCACTAAAGTAGTGGTTGATATTGATGAACTATTATTACAAACTGAGTATTTGTACTAAAACCCATCATAATGTTTTTGTGATGCCAAATATTGATGGGTTGATCCCTGATTGGTCAAGACCAAGAGGAGTGGCAGAGCTTCAACATAAATGCAGGGTGGCCGAGTAAAGAAATCAGTAGTATAATGCATAATTAATTAACATACACAAAAGTTTGAGTCCATGTTTGGTACAAGTAAATGATGTGCATTTTTCATGATAATTATGTTACTATAGTAGATAGACTAGTGACACTTAGCTTGCCACTAGCTAGGTCCTACAAAGTAAAGTGCTGAGAAATAATTTGATCACTACCAAGCATATAAATCCATGTGCAACATGTGCATCTATGACTCCTACACATGTACTTTTGTTGTTATTCTTGCCACCGTGGACCTAAGCATGAGCTCATGTTGCGTGGGCATCGCACCTTATCAATGTGTCAACACCTAGCTTGAGAAATATTGTATGTATGAAAGGTCAGGGAAAATGGTGTTTAATCATTTAAAAAACATAAAATGTTTAGTTTGTATGGGAGGATGATAAGGCTCTTATGTGGGCACTTCATTCGTGGGGTTTTGTGTGTCTAAGAGCCTATTCAATTGTTCTTCCATTGTACATTACCTAAGGTGATGAGTATAGCGTCAAAAATCTAAATCGTAGTTGTGACAAACTCAATTCCTCACTAAAAGTAGTGGTTGATAGTGATATTGTTCCAAAATAAGGAATATTTGTACTAAAAACCATCACAATGTTTTTGTGATGCCAATATTGATGATGATGCCTACGAAGTTTGTCACAAAAGGGTTGGTCCCGGATTGGTAAAGACCAAAAGGAGTGGTAGAGCTTCAGTAAATGCAAGGTAGCCAGGCAAAGAAATTAGTAATATAATTACAAACATATAACCAAAACAAATGATTGTCACTCAAAGGTGAATTGCAGAGGACATACAGTGGCACTAAATAAGCAGTCATCTAGGTAGCAGTCATCTAGGTCTTCCATGAACTTTTAAAGAACGGTTATCTAGGTCCATGAAATGTTAAAGAGAGGTCGTCTAGGTCCAAGAAGGTGGTGACGTCTAGGTCCAAGAAGGTGGTGACGATCAGCCTCTTGGGTCCTGGCAGCAGGAGGTGTGAAGGTGGTGCTGCTTCGACAGTGGAGGAGTGGGCTGCACCGTGCCCTTGCCCACGGTCGTGTGACTCGTCGCCACAACCTTAGACCTAGATTGCCGCTCTTTAAAAGTCCATGGACCTAGATGACCGCTTATTTAGTTTGCGGACCTAGATGAGACCTCAAGAAAAATTTATGGACCTAGGTGACTGTTTTTTAGTTTACGGACCTAAATGAGATCTCGAGAAAAATTCATGAACCTATATAGGGAAATTCACTCTATTGTGAATCAGTTGAAGTTATGATGAGCAAGTGGGCGATGTTGTAGGTCTCGACATTCTTGGATGGTATTCTTTTATCTATTCTTTGATATGCAGAAATCACAAAGATGCCTATACATGGACCTTCTGGACAAGATTAAGGTGTCGGCCGGGTTGATCACTACAAGAGCTTAATATTGCATATAGTTTGTCACTACCGGACGATTGATGACATTTGTCACAACTAACTGACAAAAACCAGCTGATGAATTGAACTTCGAAACTGATGTACAAGTCAAGTTTGATGTACATGTCCCTTGCGAGCTCTTTTGATCGGATTATTATGCATATATACATAAAAGTTTTTATCATCCTGTATTCCCAGTTTCCTACCAGTAGTGTATATACACTACGGGAAATCGTGTTTTTTGTCGAGACCCCTCCTTCGAGCACTCGGCAAGGAAAGAGTTTGCCAAGAGCTATAAAGAAAACTCTCATCCAACAAAAAAACTCTCGGCAAAATAAGGGTTTGCTGAGAGCTTTTCTTGGCAGGCAAACAGCTGTTTCGCCGACCGCGAAGAAAAGCTCTCGGTAAACAGCTACTTTGCCAACGTTTTTCATTTGGCCGACGGCAAAATATAGAAGAGCCACACCTACCAGGAGCCCATAGCTATATTTAGCTTTTGTATCCTAAAATTTTTCTACTCTAAATACAACATGTGGTGGTACATGTTAAATTTTGGTACAATTTTGAATTAGTTTTCTATATTTAACTAATTAATTGCATTTCAAACATTTTTTGAGTCAAGTCAAATTTGAACGGCAAGTGATTTAAACAATAAAAGAAAATAAGTGCAAGAATAATATTCATGTTATTTAGCCAAATTTGAGACGTTCTCCATAAAATCGAACAACTTGTCTAGGAAACACGATTAAAGATGCGCGTTTCAATGAATTTTAAATTCTAGAAAATGCAAATGAAGTCTAAAAATAATGAAATTTGTCAGTATCTCAAGATATCATACACAGAGGTTGTGGTGAAAATGAGTGGGGTTTGCACATTTTATCATGCATGATGTTTAGAAACCCAAACATCTCTGTATAAGTTTTATAGAGTTATAAAGGAAGCGAATAGGTTTGTAGGCAAAGTGATGTTCAGATTGGAATTTGAATTCAAAACTTTTTCTACTCTTCACATACAACATTTAGCACTCCATGTTAAAATTTGACACACTTTTGCATTTGTTTTCTATATTTAGCTAATTAATTGCATTTCATGCAATTTTGGGAAATTTTTTACGGTGGGCGAATTTGAGAAAAAGGCCAAAGCCGGCCCAAATCCGGCCCACCGACCCGCCGCCGCCCCTCCCTCAAACCCTGTGAATATAAAACCCCTCCTTTCCCCTGCCTTCCTCCTTCCCACGCCACCACCGCCGCCTCTCCCTCTCTCCCTACCCTCACTCCTCTGTCGTTGTTGTTGTTGTCTCCCTTCCTCCCTGCCTCCGCCACCTCCCCGCCGGGCCCTCCTACCTCCCCTCCCCTCTCACCTCCATCCTCCCTTCACCGGGCAAGTGAGGAGCAAGCGACGGGCGAGGTGTGGTGGCAGCACATAAGGAGGAGCTCAGCCTCTTATCCCCTGGTGTCGATGTGGCGGCCATGGCCTCCACGGTGGCGCCCACCTCTTCCCTCGACGCGGTGACCCCGACCTCAAAGCCAGCGAAACCCATCTCTTCCTCCGGTGCGACGACCCCGATCTCAAATTTGACGGTGAGATGACTTCGATCTCGACCTCGACCTCAGCTACGACGACGGCGGCCTCCTCTTCATTTGACATGGCGACCTCGACCTCCTCTTTTCCAGCGCGTCGACCTCTTCTCTTCTGGTGCCGGCGGCCGGAGGTGCGGTGGATGCAATGTGGCTCCTCAGACCCGACCGGAGGCGGTGGGGGACGCGGCGGCCAGATTCGGCAGCTGCGGCGGCGGGAAGCATGGGCTCTGATGGCTTCGGCAGTGATGGTGGCAGATGGGGCAGCACGGGCGCACGGACGAGGCTTCCGCTCCCCCCCGGCGAGATCCATCTCTCTCTCTCTCTCTCTCTCTCTCTCTCTCTCTCTCTCTCTCTCTCTCTCTCTCTCTCTCTCTCTCTCTCTCTCTCTCTCTCTCTCTCTCTCTCTCTGGCTAGCACAAGGAGATCTGGCGGTGGCCGGCGGGGAGGCTGTGGCGGCGGAGAACCACGACGGCCGGCGGGGCCGCAGTGACCGATCGGCCTATGGGATTTCTTTGTTTATTCTTTTGCATATACTTTGCCGAGAGCCCAAGAGCACTCACGGCACACGTTTGCCGAGAGTCGGGGCGGCTCTCGGCAAAGATCCCCTTTGCCGAGAGAATCTCTACCGAGAGGCCTTTGCCGAGAGTAAACCGCTCTTTGCCAAGTGCATTGGGCACTCGACAAAGCACGGTTTTCCCGTAGTGATAACATATGACATTCATGTTAATCCAAAATAAAAAACAAGGGACATCGTTCGAAACCACATAAATTTTTTGGTTAAATACAAATACGTTGCAAAATGTATATTTTTTTACAGAATAGGAGTATGCCCTAATATAATATATAAAGAGAGGGAGTCTTAACAAATAAAGCAAAAAATAACAATTTACATGAAACCAAAAGGCATCCCGTCAGAAATCTGCAATTCATTGTACTCTTTCAGAAATGTTTTGCGTCGCATGTATGTTAACGCAAAATAAAATAATGAAAATGATTCTGAACCAATAATCTTTTTTTGGTCTGATAGATAATCTGTGGAAATAACACAATTGACTAGCCGAAGCTGATGTAAACAAAATGTGACCCAATACTAAAGATAGACACCGAGACGACATGAATTCAAACAAAATTGAAGCTTTGTTCGAAAAATACAGAATTGAAGCTAAGGGAGACAAGAGTACAATTTTTTTTCCATCAAGGTTCTCGCCCGAATTTCATTACTTAAAGTAACGAAATTACAAAGTTCAGAATCCACCACCAAAAGATTAGCCACTGCGCACACCTTATTACAAGCCACACTCTCAAGATTAGTGCCGAGGACTTATATCTTGGAAGCTGCAGATGGTTCCTAAATTCGGGCACAATGATGATACAACCCAACATTAACCACATGTAATGCGGATTGATTACTGATCAACCTCCCATCTAACACCAAGGATGAATATCTAGCTTGTGCTCCACCAACACACCAGAAGCGGGAGAGGCTAGCTAAGTGCTAGTGGCCGGAGCACTAGCACCAGCACCGGCTTCGGCCTGCCGCAGGGCAAGGCTACCTACCGCCGCTGCCAGGTTTCTGAAGGCACTCTTGCAGCCGGGGCATAGCCTGGGAGAAGAGGAAGGCGGAGGTGGAGCGCTACTGGTGGAAGCAGCAACACTAACACCTCCGCCTCTCATGTTTCTGAAGTTGCTCGCACACTCAGGGCACAGTCCCACAAATGCCCGAACCAGCCCCGGAACAGGTAGCAGAAACGGGGCCTCGTCCGCTAATGGCGCCGGCACCGGCACTGGCAGGGGTAGTTGTGGAGCCACAGGCGGCGCTGCCGCCTTGAGGATCCCGAGCTCGGTCTCGAGGCGGTGCTTCTCCTCTGCCAGTGAAGTGACTTTCTCGGACAGTGAGATGTCTTTCTCGACCAGGGAGCTGAGCTGCCCGGTCAGTGAGATGACCTTCTCGGTCAGCAAGCTCTCTTGCCCGGTCTTTGAGATGAGCTTCTCAGTCAGCGAGGTCACTTGCCCGGTCAGTGAGATGATCGTCTTATTCTGGGAGCTGACTAGCTCGTTCAGTGATTTGATTTTGTTTGTCAGCGCGATGACTTCCTCCTTGTGCTCTTCACCGCGCTTCATCTGGTTGAACCTACAAGAACACGGCACAAGAGACGATGAGCTTGTAATTTCTCTCCATATGAGGAAAAAATCTAGACATAATGTGATTATGTGAGAATCATTGTGTCCTAATTAACTGCATTATATATTTTTTATAATTTATCTAATGTCAACAACACTTTCACCGTGCCCAATAAAAATATTAGCAGAAGTATATTACTATACGTGGTGTCAAAGAAACCATATATCTAGATTAGCATATCTACTGAAATTGATCACTTTTTGCATGACATGTCACACGTTATATTACCTTGCCCTGCGAGTCTGGAACCAGACGGTCACCTTTTGCAGTGACACATTGATTCTCCCAGCCAGTTCCTTCTTTGTCTTCTGCAAAAGCATCACATGAATTGGAGTCATATATACATACATCAATAGGAGTTTAGGATCGCCACCAAATTGTTCACGTCAAAGCACGCGCATGCATGGAAGAAGGCAACAACGTGTGTGTGTGTGTGTGTGTGACAGCGCAAGCGTACGTGTACTGTGTCCACTTTGAAACATGAATAGATCGAAGAAGTTTAAAAAACAATTAAATAAACGAGAAAATTTACGCAAGGCCTGTCCAACCGAAGTACTAACGTTAGACGGTTTAGGGGGGGGGGTGGGGGGAGTACTAAAACATCAAGGGCACATCTATGAAGAACTAACGCTCATTATTTAAGAGATCGCTCAAACTATCTAGTCATCAAGAAACTCACCGTGTCTGGGTTTTGGTTCTCCTGGAAGGCTTCTTCCAGCGCTTCGATCCGCTCACGGGTGAGCCGCACGTAGCCGCGGCCCCGGGACGATGACCCGCCGGCGGCGGCCTCCTCCTCCGCCACATCCATCCGCCGCATTTCGCCGTCTCCCCCGTGCACCGGGTTGTTAACGGTGGTGGTGTCCGGGATCAGGGCTATCTCCCTCGTCGTGTTCCCATCGTTACCACCAGCATCTGCAAATACGAAGAAGAGAGCAGTCAAATTTCATATATGCGTATGTACTACACACAGCATCTGTTCAAGGAATAGTGACACCCAAAACAGATTACGTGCCTCGTCCTATGGCGACATGCATAGATCGAGAGGTTTAGGGAAAAAACTGATTCTCTAAATGGATAAAACAAGATCGATTGAATAATAAACCGGCCGGCTGTTGTTACTTCGTCTACTGGAGGCAGACGAACTAGACGAGGAGAGTTCGGATATTCAGGGGTACATACCAGCAGAGGTGACGGCAAGCTCCAGGCCGGATAAGGACTTGGTGATCCCCGTGGACTCCATGGATGATCTCAGGAGAGAAGTTAAGCACTAATAAGAAATGGGAGAGGCGGCTCGAATGGGAACACACCGCTGAGAGCTAGGGTGGCCGAGTTGATGGAATAGGATGGCCCTGGGGGTGGAGTTTTATAGAGGAGCGGATGGAGAATAAATGGCAATTCTTCAATGATTTGGGTGGCGAGATAAACCAACAACCAGACTTGGGAATTTCATGTACCAGCACTCCAGCAGCCAGACATGCATGATTTGGTGAATTCATTACGTGAAAATCTTCAGTATCAAAATTTCACTAGACAATTTTTTAATAAATGAAAATTGGAATTGCATAAACTCATTTGTAATTTAAAAAATAGCTACAAATAAAAGGTGAAGCATATACAAATTTGTTTGTGTATTTATTTTTTGAAGAACCAATCTTAAATCTTAAGTGCTATGGACACGCAAGAACATTGTTGTGATTCGGTTGAAAAAAGGCGCAAAATAGTTCACTGTACACTTTTATAGAGCTTGTTTTTGGGTTAGCTCGCGTGTACCATTTTTAGTAATGGAAACATGCACTCAAACGCTCTATATCCATGGCATATAACTATACACATTATTATGTGCCTAGAGACAACAACGGTCACCTTCGTGCACAACACAGTTAAACCATGGAACATGATTTGTTGTTGTGCATATATCTCATCAAGGGATGATTCTTAGCTTATTATTTTGGTGAAAATGTTTATCCACCTTTGAAATTGATTGTTTATCCCATTCCAACCAACTACCGACATCGAATCAAAGAAACAACGTGTGTTGATTATTTTACATGATCCACTAGATCAAAGTGAATTAAAGATAGACCATAGCATATGTGTTTCAATAGTAATCTCGTTACACTCCAATCGAATAAACATCACAACTGAATTGAAGTAAATTCATGGTGATTATATTGGATTAGAGCTCATGACTAAAAGTGAAGCAAAAAAAAGATCACAACATGCATGTGTGCATAACTTTAATATGAATGTTGTTTTGCTTCGGTCGAATAAAAGTCGTCGAAGTAAATAATTGTGTCATTTGGATTAATGCAAATGATTAATAGTGAAGTACTGCACACTTATGTGTAACAACAATAGGAATATCGTTGCGTTGATCGAATAAAAGCTGTGAGTAAGTTGAAGTATATAATGCGTCTTATTGGATTGGTGCGCATGGTCACGACGGCACGAATAAAATTCATCGAAGTAAATAATGGTGCTCATTTGGATTAATGCAAATGATTAATAGCGAAGTACCGCACAATTATGTGTATCAATAATAGGAATATCGTTGCGTTGATCGAATAAAAGCTGCAAGTAAGTTGAAAGTATATAATGCGGCGGATTGGTGTGCATGGTCACTGACGATATTTGTAACGGAACTGCTTCATAATATACCAGCTTATGTTTCTTTAAGTTACATAAAAAAACCACTACTCCTAAAACGTGGGGCCATATTGCTAATAACCAAATGATTTTCTTTTTTTATTTTGTGAAAATAGTACCAATGACATTATTATTTTCAGAATAATAGTCTTTCAAAAAATATATAATAATTATCTTGCTCAATCTTTACGGATATGCTTTCAGCAACAACAATTAATAGTTGTTCATATATACCATAAAGTATTCCGGTTGGATACAAAACAACGCAGAATATAGTAATAAATCAGCAATCTTTATCCAGGTTGTTTCTGAACTTCACCAACGCGCTAGTTAGAGTTAGGTGGCCTGGATTCATCATACTCCTACCTGGTATCCCTCTGCGCGTGATTACTATTTTGGCTTACTGGTTACAGAATCAAGGATGATTTTTTTTATTAAACGGCAGGTTGGTTTGAATGGTTTGTTGTTGGCGGGATAGACCGCATCCAGCATCGTGCCATAAATTATCTTGCTGGGGTTGAGATGCGCTGCATTTATGTGAAATCTTTACAGATATATGCCATCAAGAGTTGCTCTTACAGCCAAGCCATCCAGTTGGATTCAGAATCATAGAATTAATTATACGTAATCAGCAAAAATCCGAATCCAGAGCTGTTTTTGAATTTTCCCAACGCGGTGCCATTTTCATGCCAGACCAGGAACCACGCGTAAACACTTTGGGCCAAGGCAGGCCGAAAGCAATCCCGTTCCAGCGTAATGGGCTAAATAACAAAAAAAACTATGCGCCCGCGGACCGGCTGAGGAAAAGGCTGGCCCAATCCACTTTGGGCCATGGCGAACGGGGAGCGGGCGTCAAGAGATTGTAGAGATTTTATATATATATATATATATATATATATATATATATATATATATATATATATATATATATATATATATATATATATATATATAATCATTTTGCAAAAATATACGACGGTTTCAAAAATTTTACGCTTTTGACAACCATTCGCTGTGGCCCACGGCGGCCGCATTGCCCATGGCGGTTTCAGGCCTAACCGTCGTGGGTCACGGCGGTTCGGCAGTCGTCGTGGGCTATGACGGTTGCAGACGGCGGTTGCAGTGCCCCCGACGGTGGCATGAAGCCGCCTTGCAACCGCCGTGGGCCACGACGGTTGCATGTGGCCAACCGTCGTGGCCCACGGTGCTTAGTTTTTTTAGTTAACAAGAGAAAACACACACATTTGCAATGGTATGTACGGTGCTAGTACCCTAACAAAGCACCTTACGTACAGATAACATGCCTTAGGGAATTTAGAAATTTCATTGCAACATTCCTAATGAATCTAGTTTTACGAGAACTGCCCAGAGAGCATAGAGCCGCCGGAGTGTTGCGACGGCATGTAGTACCCCGGCGGGGGTGGAGGTGGTGAAGGTAGAGGGGACCAATCTTTCTTGTGGTATTCACAAGTGCAGGTTGAACATTTACAGCACCAGTCTTCTCATGCGCTAGACGATGGATCTGGAGAAGCCAATGCCTTCGACAGCTCCCGCTTCAGATTGCAGATGACGACGTCCTCGAGGTAGTCGATGTACTGTTGATATGGATCAATAGCTGGTGGATCCACCCATTGCGGGAAACCGCAGTTCTCAGCTTGGGTGGAGTACTGCAAAAGGCAAGAAAATGTTACCCAACAAAAGAAAGATAATGATGAAATTTGTGGACATTGCTTACCCATGCATATGGGCAGTGCCAGAAGTGACGACCAGAGTTGTTCCATCCCTGGTACACTTGCATCAAGCAGAACTCACCATGTGAACACCTAGGCGACAACATTGTTTGCTTTGGTGTGTAGCTTCTAACATCACGCATCGATCTGAAGTCACTCTTGCCTTTCAGTGGGAAATTGGCTTCGAAATTTTCTGATTGTTGATGCCACAACTCAGGACCGAAACCATGTCCATCCCCACTCCACGAAGCCATTGTTGAGTGCCTTGGAGAAGAAGGCAATGGAGTGAATGGTGGTATATATAGAAGGTGGCCGGGCCGGGTGGTGGGCCCTTCGATCCGTGGGAAGTGAAACGAAGCGGTGACTCGAAGAAAACACACCCTAGTACTAGGGCAACCGTCGCTTTGTGGGCCAGACGATCTGTGGGAGGGGAACGCATCAGTAACTCAGAGGAAACACAACGACTCTGCATATTACGGTCACTGTAACGAAACACACGTAACGGATAAAACACACTCTAATGATGTTCGATTAAAGTTCTTAACGATACAAACTGAGTCACAAAATCTGACATTATTTGATACAGTTCGGCTAATACTCTAGGTCTACTGAGTACAACAGGGGTATTTCCCCTTCTTGATGGCATCCGGCCCAACTGCCTTGGCCCGGCGAGCCCTCTCCCTCTTCCTCTCTCTGTCGTCTTCACGGGCCTGGGTCGCTTCACGTTCTCTCATGTCCTGACGATGGTGCATTTCCTTCTGCTCCTCCTTTTTTTCCTCTCTCTTTCCCCACTCAACCATGCGCAACCACCTCTCCCTTGCATCACGGGTTTCTCCCTCGACGTAGCTCTTGTTGAAGTCGGACTGCTCGGTATCTAGCCACTACATGAAATCACAAAGAGGAGGTGGAGTCTTTTTCCAAAGACATGTTAGCAAATATTAAATCACAAATGACAAATGAATAGTTGAGAAATGTAGTAAGTCTTTACTTTGGCTCTAAGGTTACGATCAAATGGCTGGATCGAGTCGTGCGCATAGTTAGCGCACATGAAGAACCTCATCTCGTAGGCGTACTCCAGAACCCTACACCTAACAAGCTTGCAATTGTCACCGTAGAAGCACATAGGAGTGTTGATCCCCTGTGGCACCTCGACATTGTCCTTTCTCTTCGTGAGGAAGTCCAAGTCCAACTCAGGACCTGAGGAGGCCATTGCAAACCTGCAAAACAAGATTAGAACAATCAGAGGCCAAAAAATAATACGACTGAAATCAGCATAAAAACAGAATAGAACAGTCACCAGGAAAATAATACAAATAGAAGTTCAATTATTACAATACAGTACCATGCGTAAGTTCATACAACAAATATAGTTCAAATATTACAAATTCCGAAATTAAATGCCCTAACATTACAAGCAATTGTGATCATCTGAATCCTGTGTTGGTCCTACGCCCACGTCCGCGTTCGCGTCCATGTCCGGATGGGGGTTGTGATGGTCCTGAAGTTGCTGATGAGCCCACACTGGTCGTAGGTGGTGCATTGCAAGCATAACTTGTGGTTGTGCACCTCTTGTATGTGTGACCTGTGTTGAGGCACTTGTAGCACATCACTACTGCAGCTCCAGCTTCTGCTTCATCCATGTTGTTCCTAATCCTCTTCTTCCGTCTTCCAATGCCTTTGCACAACTGAGGATCTAGATTTGGTATGTGCACAGTATTTTCTTTGGGGTTCTCAGTAAAAGAACCCTGCATGAGGTAATCCTGAATTGTTTGGTTCCAAATGTTCCGAAAAGTTTGCTTTTTGTAGTACCATGGCACGTACCTATGGAACTGAATTGTTGCAGTTCATAGCATACGACGACCACATGTGAGCAGGGGATGTGTAGTAGCAGTGGCTTCCGGCATGTACATCTGCATATTTGGTTGCCAACTTGAACATCTTGAAACGTCTTTTCACGCTGTGGGTCTAGGCGCATTTTTCCTTCGCACTCAACCTCATAGCTCCACATAATTTCATTGTCATTAGACTGGTGCCAAGGTTGTGTTGTGTGCTTTATCGTGAGCCTTGGTCAGATACTCAGTCATATTTGTGCAGTATCTCATTTAAGTGTTCCTCATAACCTCATCTGCTATCTGGCTCCTAGTGTGAAAGTACAACATTGTACGATATATAAAGAACTCAATGATGCCAACTAGAGGAAGAGGTCTTGCACCGCGGAGCACACAGTTGTAAGACTTAGGAAAATTAGTGGTCTTTATTCCATGTCTTGCTCCGCCCTCGTTAAACATGAGACACCACTTCTCCTTAGGCTCATTCTGAATCCATTGGCTGAAGGCCTTCACAGCACGCCTTCTTCTGCGCCTGACTTGAGGGCCATCTAATCCCACATCCTCTAGAGAAATTGGCTCCTCTCCAGGTTTGGGATTAACTAGCCTCTTTGCTATCTCCTCTAATGCCTTCTTTGTCATCTCATCTAGTTTCTTCCAGATGGCATCAAACTTCTTCTGCTGAGTCTGCTCACACAACCGCTCAAACAATTTAGCCAAGGTCTTGTTCTTGAACTGGCTGTGGAAGTTTGCTTTCATGTGCCTAACGCACCACCTGCTCTCAACATCTGGCCACAATGGAGCTCTGTATCGCTCGGTGCTGCCCTCTTTCATGTCATTGATTGCTTGCAAAATACCTTTGTGCCTATCGTGTATCACACACACATTCTGCACATCCTGGACCTCCATGTTCTTCAACCTCTCAAGGAACCAGTACCAACTGTCACCATTCTCCCCCTAAACAAATGCAATGACCAAAGGAGCAACTGATTGTTACTATCAGCTGCCACAACTGTCAGGATTGTTCCTTTGTATTTGCCTGTGAGAAAAGTGCCATCTATGCAAATGACCGGTCGACACAATTTGAAAGCCTCAACACAGGCACCCAATGCCAAGAATGACCACTGAAGCACAAGCTTGCCTGGTTTCTCCACACAAGGATAGTCCTTGATATCATAGTAGCTACCAGGATTCATCTGAACAATTGTGTGTAGAAAGCTAGGCAAATTGTGGTAGGATGCTTCATAAGTACCCCACCTATTCTCCAACACCTTCTTCTTTGCTTGGTATGCATTACCGTAACTGATGGTGTACCCAAACTTTTCCTCAATTGCACCGATAATTGCCTTCGGTGCATATTCAAAGCTATTCACTATGTGAGGGTACATGTGGCTTGCAACATGCACAATACGATCTAGGGTACAAGTGTGACCTTTCACTTCTTTCACCTGTATGTAATTTTCCCACTTCCCCATATATGCATACACTCAAAAAGAACAATCATCCTTGATGCAACACACATCATATATCCTAGGAGAGCTCTTGACTACCCTGAACTCCCTTTGTAGAGTCAAGGTGGACCATTGCTTCACTGCATCCTTCAAATGTGCAGTACTGGGGTACATAGCGCCTACACAAACCTCATTCTTTGTGTACTCCCATGGAACATTCTCACCAGTATTAACAGTACACCGAGAGAAATTGTAGTTCCGCCAATGCAAGGGCACATGATCATCATCATCATCATAATCATCATCTGAAGAGTCATCTTCCAATGCATGTTCATCAGCTTCCAACTCTCTCTGATTTTGTCTCATCACCTCTGGGTTTACTTCTCCCTCATCAATATCTGCTCACCCTCAGAATCCCCTTCTTCCTCCTCTTCTTGTTCACCTTCTTCAGCATCTTCAGCACCTTTCCCTTCTTCACCACCTCCCCCCTTGTCCACATCCTCAGCTTCCTCATGCACTTGACTGCTAGACCCACCCTTCGGGTAAATTTGGACAAACAAAATCACAGGCAAACCAACTCGGCATGTATTTCTGATAAAACCCCTCCATCGTGGAGTCCCTTCAAGTGCCACGAGCTCCTAATACACTGGTGCACTTCTGTTGATTAGTGCCATCACCGACATGCATTGGTGCTCTAAATCTACTGAAAATGCCTTGATCAGCCAGTTGGTTATATCCTCCCAAGTTCTTTCTCCTGCTCTTAGAACATTTTTCTCAACTGAACTATAATTTAACAAGTCAACTCCTTGTGGACCATATATAATCTCTCCAATTCCATAATATATTTTGATTGTGACTGACTCCGACATGTCTGATTCATAATAAAAAGCAGTAACTACTATCAAATGCTACGTCCAGGGACTAAGAAACAAATAAACTTATCTAAACTACATTAACAAACTAATCTGCCGCAATCTACACACTTAACAGTAATTATGTTACGTATTATAAACTACAACTACAAATCTATAAACTACAACTACATATCTATAAACTACAACTACAGATCTATAAACTAAACTACAACTACATATCTACAGAAATCTACAGTACACCGAAATAGAAATTACTGAAATTAGTGAAATCAGTGAACTACCTACAATGAAGCGAAGAAGTAGCACATCTTCACTGCTCCGCACCCTCCACCTCCTCTCTTCTCCTTCTCAACCCTAACCCTACAAACAGGACATTTTTAATACTATAAATCTAAAGAAACGCGGTGAATCACTAAATACAGTTTCTAAGTAGCTGCTAAAAGAGTTTAAATTGACGAAATACTAACAATGAAGCGAAGAACCGGCAGAGCTTCGCTACTCCGCCCTCTCACTCTCCTCCCCTCTCCTTCCCAACCCTCTCTTTCTTTTTTCCCGAATTTTTATGACATTTCCGGTCTAATTTTCGGCTTATATAGAAGGTAGCAAACTTGCCGCCGTAGTTGCACAGACCCTACCACCGTGCGCTACAGCGGCAAGGCCAACTGCTGTAGCGCACGGCGGTTTGTCGGTAACCGTCGTGGCCCACAGCTGCTGACCTCCACACTCGTGGAGGCCCACGGGCGACTGCCGAACCGCCGTGGCCCACGGCGGTTAGACCTGAACCGTCGTGGCCACGGCGGCTGTCGTGGGCCACGGCGAATGGTTGTCAAACTGTAAAATTTTGAAACAGACGTATATTTTTGCAAAATGATTATAAAATATATAAAAAAAATTCGCGTCGAGAGCTAGCGAGCGTGCACTAATTGCCATGTGGCCCATCAAAAGCAAGGAGGGCAGCAACGGCCACCAGATATCGATCGGATCAGATCACAGAAATGCGTGCACGCAGGCGGCCAGTTCGCCCCGCCGCCGGCCTACTGCTGCATCCTCCGGCCGATCCATCCCATCCGGCAACACAATGCAAACCACCAACAACCAGCAGGCGGATGAGGATGACGATGACGGTGGTGGATCGTCATCAGCGCCGGCGGTGCTGCTGCTGCCTGACGACATGCTCGCCGACGTCCTCCGCCGCCTCCCGCCCAGCAGCCTTGCCGCGTCACGCTGCGTCCGTAAGCAGTGGTGCTCCATCATCGACGCCCGATGTCTGCTCCATGTCGACCTCCTCCCTCTCCAGCTCGACGGCTTCTTCTGAAACCCCAACGACCTCCAAGACCGCCCGTCTTTCTTCGCGCCCCCATCACCGGCAATCACCACCGGCTACCTTGACGACATTATCTCTGACATCTTCTCCTACTCCTACTTGAGCATCGCAGACCACTGCAATGGTCTGCTTCTACTTGGCCAGTATATGGTGGTCAACCCTACCACACGACAATGGGCCAGCATCCCTGTCTTCCCATCATCGTCGTCATCGATATCATCTTCTGGTGTCGACAACAATGGGATGCTTCTAATTGAAGAGCTTCTGTGGTATTACCTTGTCTAGGATCCCATGGTGTTGTCGCAGCACTATGAGGTATTTATCATCCCCGTGTTATTTACCACCAGCCACGGAGAAGATGACGACGACTACGAAACCCAACATCTGTCAGCAGCAGACTCAGTAGAGTACTGGCCACCGTCGACATTCACAACCCATGTCTTCTACTCGAGGAAATGGAGATGGGAGGAGAGGTCCTTTGTCCGCCAAGGGGATCCTGTCGGAACCATTGCCGATATTATATCGCACTCCGACAGAAGCCTAACCGGGTAATAATTGTTTATTTTCAAAGATCACTCTATGTGTGTTGTCAAAACAATTCCATAATCAGGTATGCATATGTATATATGTATGTGTAGCGAACATGGCCTCATATGCCATTAGTTCGAGTATGATTTTTGTGATTCATGACAACATGATCAATGGGACTAACCATATTGTTTAGCATGTCATTGTAGAGATTTCTAGGTCCCAAGGATGCCAAAATACCACATGCCATTTGAGAAGATAGTCTATTTTTCAAGGGTCAAAAACGAGAAAGAAAAGGAAAAGAAAGGACACCGTCGGATGAACCGATGGTACCTAGATAGCAAGCGTCGGTGCAATGGTCGGATGAGTTGGTACACTGGGTGAAAACCAAGGCACTGTCGGATGAACCGATGGTCCATTTTCTAGTAGCGTCGGATGAACCGACAGTCCATTGGAAGGAACCGTCAGTCTATCTGATGATCAAGTTCAAACAAGACAGAGACGTGCCAAGATTCATGCAGTAGCACCAGATGAACCGACGGGTCAGCAACGGTTCATCCGACGGTCGCATGGAAGCTACCAGAGAGGTTTTGGCCGTGGGGTCTTCAGCACCGGATGATCCGACGGTGCGTCGGAGCATAGCGTCAGAACAGTTGTGTCAACGGTCATGTGCGGTGGAGGCAACGGCAAGTAGCACCGGATGAACCGACACCCAGAAATACATAGTGTCGGAACATCTGACGGTACTACTTTCAACAGCTTTTAGCCAACAGATAGTTTGATGCCTTGGGCTATTTGTACCTCCTCCACCCACCCATTTGAGGTACTTAGATTGTGTGGAAGTGCAGGAGAGTGCAAGACACCCAGAAGATCATATCCAATCCATCTAAGTGCTAAATTGCTCATCCATAGACTAGCATATGCTTAGTGTATGTGTTTAGTGCTAGGCTTAGCTTAGAGCTGAGTGAGTGCAAGGTTATGCCAACCTTGTGAGGTGATTCTTGAGTGAATCAAGTTGAACAAGGTTCACCGGAAGCCTTGGGGTCTAAGTGGCTCACCGGCAATCGTCGTCGACCCTCTCCGACTTGGTGTGGAGTGGCAAGGACACTTCGTGCGGGGGACGTGGAGACCCCCTTCCTTAGTGTGGAGTGGCAAGGACACTTTGTGCGGGGGACGTGGAGACCCCCTTCCTTGGTAGAGAAGCTCCTTAGTGGAGGCGGCATCAAGGTGACCAAGGGAGCTTGGCAAGTGCCTAAGTCGCTAGCCTTTGTGGCAAGTCAAGTGGTGCTCTTGGAAGAGACTTGGTGACCGGGAAGCAATACTCTTGTGTGAGTGCTTCAACAACGTGGACTAGGGGTGGCTTAGTGCCTACAGATACCACGGGATAAATCGTGTGTCAAGAGTTTGCTTCCTCTCATCCCCTTTACGCTTCCGCATTTACTCTATTGCAATATTTGCTTGCCTTTACTTTCTTAGAGTAGTATCTTGCTAGGATTGTCTATAGGTTGCAAACCTTGTTTTGGGATGGGAGTTTCACACTAGAACAACCTTAGTTTGCAACCTATAGCCAATCCTGGCATGATACTACTCTAGGAAAGTAAAGGCAAGCAAAGATTGCAATAGAGTAAATGCGGAAACGTAAAGGGGATGAGAGGAAGCAAACTCTTGACATGTGATTTATCCTGTGGTATCGGTAGGCACTAAGCCACCCCTAGTCCACGTTGTTGAAGCACTCACACAAAAGAATTGCTTCCCGGTCACCAAGTCTCTCCCAAGAGCACCACTTGACTCGCCACAAAGGCTAGCCACTTAGGCACTTGCCAAGCTCCCTTGGTCACCTTGATGCTGCATCCACTAAGGAGCTTCTCCACCAAGGAAGGGGGTCTCCACGTCCCCCACACAAAGTGTCCTCGCCGCTCCACACCAAGTCGGAGGGTCGATGACGATTGCCAGTGAGCCACTTAGGCCCCAAGGCTTCCAGCGAACCTTGTACAACATGATTCACTCAAGAATCACCTCACAAGGTTGGCACAACCTTGCACTCACTCAGCTCTAAGCTAAGCCTAGCACTAAGCACATACACTAAGCATATGCAAGTCTAAGGATGAGCAATTAAGCACTTGGATGGATTGGATATGATCTTCTAGGTGTCTTGCACTCCTCTGCACTTCCACACAATCCAGCTGCCTCAAATGGGTGAGTGGAAGGGGTTTAAATAGCCCAAGGCATCAAACTAGCCGTTGGCTAACAGCCACTGAAAAAGTAAGCGTCGGATGAACCGATGCTATCTTTTTCAAGGCATCGGTTCATCTGATGCCCCTCCCACATCACTTAGCCATTGAGATTCGCTGACATAACTGCTCCGACACTATACACCGACAGTGCGTCAGTTCATCCGGTGCTGAAGACCCCGCGGCCAAGTCGTCTCTGTTATCTTTCACGCGACCGTCGGATAGACCAACGCTTCCCCTTGACCAAGGCGTCGGATCATCCGGTGCTGAAGACTTTGTCTTGGCGCGTCTCTGTCTTGATTCAAACTGAGCGTCGGATAGACCGACGGTGTCCTCACTCAGACCGTCGGATCATTTGGTGCTACTGTCTTCGCTGCTCTTCCTCTGCAATTCATCCGGGGCATCTAGGAATTGTACCGTCGGTTCATCCGACGGTGTCAACTTCGTTTGACCTGCTGCGCAGTGTACCAACTACACCGACGCTATGCACCGATGGTTCCGTCGGTTCATCCGACGATGTGTTTTCTTTTCCTTTTCTTCCGCGGTTTTGACCCTTGAAAAATAGACTATCTTCTCAATTTGGCATGTGGTATTTTGGCATCCTTGGGACCTAGAAATGTCTACAAAGACATGCTAAACAATATGGTTAGTCCCATTGATCATGTTGTCATGAATCACCAAAATCAAACTCGAACTAATGGCATATGGGGCCATGTTCACTACAATCTCCCCCTTTTTGGTGATTTATGACAACACAAGCAAAGAAAGCATAAATTTGCAAAAATTGACAAAATTAGAACCACTTACACTTGCTTGGATGCTTACCACCATCCAAACTCCCCATTGATCAAACTTCCCCCTTTTTTGATCTTCTCTTCCTATGTTCACAGATAGCTTGCCTCTTCCACTTTGGAAACACTAGCTTGCTTTGGTCCCACATTCTCCCCCTTTGGAATAAAAATCTCCAAAAAGTCCAAAACAAAAGAGCTCCAAGGAAGCTAGAAAGTCCTAGCAAACATAGCACAAAGAGAAATGTTAAACACAAGGGAGAAAGTCGGATGCACCATTATCCATATGTATGATATCAATGAAGATACCACATGTAAGAATAACTAAGGTGGATCACAAGCTCATGAGACTAGCATGATACAACCTAGGCTCCCCCTAAGTGTGTGACAATATGATATTGTGAAAATCAAGTGCACAACTACAAACTTGTAAGACAAGGAAGCTTAGAGCATATCATGCAAGGAGGTAGCTTAAAGGATAAGAGATAAGACAAATGGGTTCTTGTTACATTACCACTTGTAGAATCACTTGTAGTCTTTTGATCATTGCATACCTCCGGGGGATGATCCTCTTTACCTTGTTGGCACCACATTGAGATGAGCCACTTGGAAATGATATCACTAGAAGGTGACACCACTTGAAAGAAGCTTGCAAAGAAGACACTTGGGGTACCACAAGGATTAGAAATGTATGAGTACATTGCCTTTGAACTTATATAGAGACATAAGCTCGCAAGGACATGACTCAATAGCATGAAGCTCATATTGCTATCTTCACTCTTTTAGAGATGTTAGATCACATTGTGAGTGAAATAGCATTCTCTTAGAATGATGTATCGCACCGGAACGCTTCGTCAAAGGACTACATAAGATAAGCTTGAAACAATGTTAGTCCCATAACCAAACCATAGGATGAGCTTCCCCTAAATGTGTGCATTTGGTGTTTGAATCACCAACCAAATGTATGCACATTGTTTATGACAACAAAAGGGAAGCAAACCCTATAGCTTGCTCATGATGCAAAGAGATATATATGAAAACATGCACCATGAAAGAACAAGTGTAGCTTTTCTACACACTAACCAAACCATGTAGGTTGCTCATTGGTTAGCACATGACACAAGCACCCTACCATATGTAAGAATTGCAACAAATGCAACCTAAACAAGGCAATGGAGCGACAATTATACAAGAGATAAGTTCTAGTTTCCATTACCTCAACCGGGGAACTTGGGCAACACATGTCCAACTTGCAAGCTTGGCTTCTAGGCTTGAATCTTCACAACTTCTTTGTGCCAAGCCTCCCAAATCCCCGCGCTCATGGCCTTCAAGTGGACTTTGGAACCCAAACCATTTGAGGCCCCTTCATGTTGATGATGACTTCCTTGGGCACCCGAATGGGTTGGTTCCAACCCCGCTCCTCCTTCATCTTCCCAACCTTGTGTGCAACCACCTTGCCATTAGCCTTCTTCTTGATGAAGTAGGTGTTGCTCTTGGTCTTGTTCTTGTGGTTGGGCTTGGTGTAGATGAGGGAGATCTTGATGGTGGGGTTCAACTTCTTCTTTGCGCCCTTATCCATCTTCTTGACAAATTGAGGGCATTTGTAGAACTTGTGCCCTTCTCCATGACACTTGTAGCAAGTAACGGTTGCACCCTTCTCAAGCTTCTTCACCATGGGATCACGGTTATCTTGAGAAGGTTGGACTTTGCTCTTCATGTCTTGAGAGATGTCCACTTGTTCTTCATCGTTCTTGCCCTTGCCCATCAAGTTAGCCAACCTCTCTCGGAGCCATTTCACTTCTTGCTTGAGCTCATCATTTTTCTTCCCTATGAGACAATCACATGTTTCTAAAACAACATTCTCATTGCAAGATGGTGAGCAAGATTCATTAATTAAATCAATGCAAGAAGTTGAAGCATCTACCTTGGAGATAGGAATTGCACAAGGGATAGATGATTCATCAAGCTCAAAGGAGTTACTTGTTTTAGTCTCATTGATCTCAAGCTTAGATTTTAGCTCATCACACTTCTTGCTAAGCAATTTGAATTTGCACAACAAATGTTCATAATTTGTAGCAAG
Source organism: Cenchrus americanus (assembly GCA_947561735.1). Taxonomy (NCBI): domain Eukaryota; kingdom Viridiplantae; phylum Streptophyta; class Magnoliopsida; order Poales; family Poaceae; genus Cenchrus; species Cenchrus americanus. Next base: position 248,823,303 of record OX387239.1, on the reverse strand, counting down.
GGTTGCACTAAGATCATTGAGAGCATTGAGTTCTTTAATTTCATTAGCTTGTTTCTTAAGCATTCCTTTTTGCTCTTGGACTAGCTCAACAAGATCATCAAAAGAGGTGATGTCAGATTCGTCATCACTTACATTGCTTTCCATACCTTTGGCCATAAGGCACATGTGTAGTGATGATGAAGGACCATGCATGAAGCGGGTGGTAAAGTTCTTTCTTGATTCATCACTTGAGCTAGGAGAACTTGATTCTCCACCACTTGTCCACTCACGGACGGCAATAGTTGCTTCTTGCCTTGGTCTCCTCTCCTTGACCACCTCTTCTTGGGCTTGTGCTCAATCTTGGTGAACTTGATGTGTTGATGATGATGCCCTTCTCTCAAGTGGACGTTATAGTCATACATGTTGACTTTCTTCACATACTTGAAGATCTTCTTCACATACTCTGCCACCATGGATTCAACCTCTTCATCACTTGAGGAATCTTCATCGTCACCATCATCCTCGCTTGAGCTTCCATGAGTAGCGATCCTACTCAACATCTTCTCGTGTTGCCTTTAGAGAGCATGGCTTGTAGTTGGAGAGGATGGTTCTTGGGGCTTTTCTTGAAGCGCATCTTTGACTTGGGCATGATTTGAAGCTCATGTGTCATGATCTTGCTCAAGATATGAGATGGCTTCAAATCTTCGAGCTTCTACTCATAGATGATAGCCTTCACCAAGTCATAATCGGGCTTCCGGAGACTTTGAAGGATCTTGCGGTTGATGTTCAAGTCCGTGATGTTCTTCACACCTAAATCATTGATCTCATTGACAAGCACATTTAGGCGTGAGTACATAGATTCGGCATTTTCATTTGCAAGTTACTTAAAGCTATTGAATTCCTCAAGGAGACAACCGTAGCGTTCATTAGCAACTTCTTTTGAACCCTCATTTTGCTCCTTGATGGTTTTCCATAGCTCATGAGCATTTTCACAATTAAAAACTCTATTGAAAACGCCTACATCTAGTGAGGACAAAATGATACTCTTAGCAATCACATCAAATTGCTTTTCCTTCTTAGTACCATTTCTCATGCCCTCATCGGTGACTCTCCAAACATCAAGGTCCTTTGCTTGGAGATAGGCCTCCATGAGAACCTTCCACCGAGGATAGCCCGTGCCATCAAAATGTGGAGCCAAACCTAAGGTATCCACCCCTTTCATACCTCTATAGAGCAACTCACTAGGTGGTGAAGTCTAACCATTCCAATGAGCCGGTTTTCACAATTTACCAATCGAATTGGTGTTTCCTTGTGAAGGAAGTGAGTCCCGGCTCTGATACCACTTGTAAAGAATCGGATGCTCGTTAGCCTAAGAGGGGGGGTGAATTAGGTAACTAAAAACCTTAACCTATGGCTTCACTATTTTTACACAAAGATGAACTAGAACATACTATCTAGACGTGCAACTAGGGTTGTTCTAGTGTGAATCTCCCTTCCCAAAACAAGGTTTGCAACCTATAGTTAATCCTAGCATGATACTACTCTAGAAAAGTAAAGGCAAGCAAAGATTGCAATAGAGTAAATGCGGAAACGTAAAGGGGATGAGAGGAAGCAAACTCTTGACACGCGATTTATCTCGTGGTATCGGTAGGCACTAAGCCACCCCTAGTCCACGTTGTTAAAGCACTCACACAAGAGTATTGCTTCTCGGTCACCAAGTCTCTCCCAAGAGCACCACTTGACTCGCCACAAAGGCTAGCCACTTAGGCACTTGCCAAACTCCCTTGGTCACCTTGATGCCGCCTCCACTAAGGAGCTTCTCCACCAAGGAAAGGGGTCTCCACGTCCCCCGCACAAAGTGTCCTCACCGCTCCACACCAAGTCGGAGGGTCGATACGATTGCCGGTGAGCCACTTAGGCCCCAAGGCTTCCGGCGAACCTTGTACAACTTGATTCACTCAAGAATCACCTCACAAGGTTGGCACAACCTTTCACTCACTCAGCTCTAAGCTAAGCCTAGCACTAAGCACATACACTAAGCATATGCAAGTCTAAGGATGAGCAATTAAGCACTTGGATGGATTGGATATGATCTTCTAGGTGTCTTGCACTCCTCTGCACTTCTACACAATCCAGCTGCCTCAAATGGGTGAGTGGAAGGGGTTTAAATAGCCTAAGGCATCAAACTAGTCGTTGGCTAACGGCCACTAAAAAAGTAAGCGTCGGATGAACCGATGCTATCTTTTTCAAGGCATCGGTTCATCCGATGCCCCTCCCACATCACTTAGCCAATGAGATTCTCTGACATAATTGCTCCGACGCTATACACCGACGGTGCGTCAGTTCATCCGGTGCTGAAGACCCCGCGGCCAAGTCGTCTCTGTTAGCTTTCACGCGACCGTCGGATAGACCAATGCTTCCCCTTGACCAAGGCGTCGGATCATCCGGTGTTGAAGACTTTGTCTTGGCGCGTCTCTATCTTGATTCAAACTGAGCGTCGGATAGACCGACAGTGTCCTCACTCAGACCGTCGGATCATCCGGTGCTACTGTCTTCGCTGCTCTTCCTCTGCAATTCATCCGGGGCATCTAGGAATTGAACTGTCGGTTCATCCGACGGTGTCAACTTCGTTTGACCTGCTGCACAGTGTACCAACTACACCGACGCTATGCACCGATGGTATCGTCGGTTCATCCGATGGTGTGTTTTCTTTTCCTTTTCTTCCGTGGTTTTGACCCTTGAAAAATAGACTATCTTCTCAATTTGGCATGTGGTATTTTGGCTTTCTTGGGACCTAGAAATGTCTACAAAGACATGCTAAACAATATGGTTAGTCCCATTGATCATGTTGTCATGAATCACCAAAGTCAAACTCGAACTAATGGCATATGGGGTCATGTTCGCTACAATTAGCACCACTATCCATCCACCACTCAGGTGAATTACAGACTGAAAGAACATAGGGTAAAGGATTACCATACCCAGATGTCCCTCTTCCAGTCTCATTGATCACCATGTTTGTTGATTTCTTTTCCTTCACAAATTTGCTAGGACACGCACTAGCCCAGTGCTCAGTGCTCCCGCAAACAAAGCATCCTTCATTCTTTTTCTTGTTAAATTTCTTCTTGAACTCAGTGTTCTGTTTTGGCTTAGGGTTGTGACCTTGCTTTCCCTTGTTCTTGTTCTTGAAATTACTAGGTGCATGAAAATTCTTTTTCTGTACCATGTTGGCAGCAGATGACTCTGGATCTTTCCGATTGTTGTCTTTTCCCCTTGCCCTCTCCTCCACATCAAGCGTACCAATGAGGTGAGCCACATTGAACTCTTGTCTCTTGTGTTTGAGGGAGGTGGCAAAATCCTTCCAAGAAGGTGGTAACTCGGCGATGATACCACCAGCCACAAACTTGTCAGGAAGAACACATGGAAAGTGTTCCAGTTCCTTAGCCAAAGCCTGAATCTCATGAGCCTGCTCTACAACAGAATGGTTCTCAACCATTTTGTACTCATAGAGTTGCTCCATGAGATAGAGCTCACTTCCGGCATCGGAAACTCCAAACTTCTCATTCAATGCATCGCATAACAATTTGCCAGATGTGTAAGATATGTAGTTTTTCTCATACTTGCTATGCAGTGCACAAATCACAGCGCCTCTGAAGAGGTTATCGGCAGCCTGAAATTTAGTCTCCTTATGTCAAGTTTTCAGGCTTCCCCTCCGCGACATGATAGCAATGCATCACAGTCAACCACAACACCATCTTAGCTTTCCAAGTCATGAAATTTTTCCCATCAAAAGTAGTTGGTTTCAACACAACATCAAACCTAGTAACGGAAAATTTCCTAAAATCTGGGTTTTGGACTGTTAGAAATATAGACAAATTTATCATTATTTTAATCTAGAAATTATTTGACATGATGATGACATATACACAAATTGATATTTTGAATGTAACACATTCTAAACATGCATATTTAAACGAACTTTGAAGAACATCTAAACATGCATATTGAAGAACTAGCAGAAAACAGAACAGGTAAATAAACAGAGGAGATAGAGACCGATACCCAGCAGCGGCGATGGATGAACTCGACGGATCGGCCATGTCGTCGTAGCAACGTAGTCGTTGCAAAGAATCGGGAGACGTCGTCGTCGTAGAAGTAGGCAATCGCGTGAACGCTCCCCAAAAACCAAATTGACGTACACCCGAGCAGAGTTCACGAAGGACGTCGGGTCCGGAGGCACCTACCCTCCAGCGATTTCGTGCGCGCAGAAGCACTGGACGGGGATCCTCTACCAGCACTAAAGTTTGCTTTGTTTTTCCAACCAGGCCAGATGAGATAGAAACTCTAATATATATAGAGCCACCTTGGGATGCGAAAGGATGAGACGGAACTGGCGATTGACCGCTCGCCGCCTGCATGAACGACGAAACGAACTGCCTGCATGAAGGCATGCATGCATGCATGTCCGGCCGTTCGCTTGCTATCTTGCTTCTTGCATGCATGCCCACCATTAAGCAATTTACTCAGCAATTACTTGGCTGACTGTTTGCATGCATGCCATTAAGAAAATTACTCCTCATCTAACTGCTCGCATGTATGCCATTAAGCAAATTACTTGGCCGCATGCCCAGTCTTCATGCAAGCCACGGCTTGTGAGTGCTCTTCCTCAAACTTATCAAATTAATTAGATAAATATCCAACGAAGGACTCTTTGGAATCCTCATCCAGTTTATTTATTGTTGTTCCCCATGCAAATATTACTTATGCAAATATTACTTACCATAGAGTTTGAATTTTAATTATAAATTGGTCAAACCCAATTAAAATTTCAACAGCTACTTCATCGGGATGGTGTTAGTTGCCCACAATGTCGAGTTTGGTTGCTTAATGAAGTTTGCGGTCAGATGGAGTGGGTATTGAAGAGTAACATCAACCTTCAATTCATGTTTGAAAATATGATTCCTCTTCAATTTGCTAGTAATAAATATAGCAAATCGTGGACTGTTATTAGCAATACCAAAAATGAAGAAGCACCACCTGATGCGCAAGACCAACTCGATGGGTGGGACTTCGACGATGGTATCGTCCTAGAGACTCAGATAGCAATGCCGCTGGAACAGAGTGGAAGTATGGGATTATGTTTTTCCTTGAATTTCATCCTTGCAAAGGCCATGTTTGGATGGTATAGGTTAGTGTTAGTGGTAGTGGTAGTTTTTAACACCTCCAAATTAACACATAAAAAACTAACACCTTGAATGTTTGGATGGAGGTGTTAGTTTGCATTTAAAGTAACTTTTCCAATCATTTGAAAAAGGAGAGGGAGAGAGAAAAGGGGTGGGGTCTACCAAACTAACACCAATTACCACCTCTTGGAGGTGTTAGTTTTTTGGGGGTGTTAGTTCCAACTAACACCAAACTAACACATATGTTTGGATGAAAAGTGTTAGTTTTGGTGTTAGTTTGCTTCAAACTAACACTAACACCCCCATCCAAACATGCCCAAAGAGATTTTTCGTTCATAAATCATCAAGAGTCGTATCTTATCATTTGAACACCTCAAAGGTTCAGGAGTTGGGCACCTTAGATGTAAGTGTAACGGAACTGGAAAACACATTCCCGTACACAGCATGCTGGATGCGGGACTTGTTTGAAAACAATTGAGTGGTTTATCAAAGGTTAGCTTACATGGATGGTTTTGGAAAATATAGATGTTGGATTCTTTGTTACTTTTATAATCTGCGCATGTAATTTATCCATTCGGACCTGCTGTAATAAAGATTAGAGTTGCATCTCTAGTTTTATTTCATTACTCCCACATCATGCTTTCCTTTTGTTTCTAGGTGGCCGCACTTATAAAAGGCAAAAAAAAAGAGATGGGAAAGACTGGTTATAGTTTTATTAGAATGGCATGCAGTAGACGCTCACATACACACACTCGCGTCTACGAACACACGCATGCACACTACCTCCGTGCTTACCTCCGAAAGATTGAGTCGGCTAATCATCAAGGTTGACGAATTCATCATGTCGTCTTGCTATCGACGGGCACGTCGCCTACTACTAAAAATAGTACGGGGACTACTAAAAAAATAGCGCAGCTAAAAGATAGTGTTGGTTAAATTCTGGAATAAATTCAGAAAAAATGCGATCACTAATGACAAATCAAGGAAGGAACTGATTATATAGTTGGATGAAGATACCACAATAAAAAAACACATTTCCTAAACATTATAGATAGTTGGGAACCAACACATAATATTGTTCATTTTCGTTGTCAAAATCTCCTCTCTACAAAAGCCCTCCATTCGACCCTTCCAATATTGGCGGCCTAGATCGAGATTATTCAACCCTTCCGAGGTACTGTTATACTGTAGCAGAGTGGCAGTTTGGAACTAGATCGAGATTATTCAACCCTTCCGAGGTACTGTTATACTGTAGCAGAGTGGCAGTTTGGAATTGGAACAGTGATGAATCTGTGGACTGTGGCCACCGTAACATATGTGGAGCCACTTGCTGGAAAGAAGATATTACAGGATTGACAATTATATTTGACATGGCTCCGCAGAGGAAAACACACGGAGCTACTCAGTCTGACATATGTTTGCTTACAGTCAAAAAATTGGGGGGAATTTACATCACAACAAAGTTACTGGCCTAAGAGTTTGTAGTATTAGTGGCTATAGACTCTTGTCGTAGGCTCATTCCCATCGTGAGAAAGTTAACATGCTATCGTACCAGCTATATTGATCGCTCCAGTGTCCAGTGATCTAGAGACCATCAGGTCTTCAGTTGAGCAATCAGGTTTTCAGTTGAGCGATCTTCTTTGACACCTCATCAACTGTTTCATCCACGGTCTCCATAATGGAATCCTCCTGGAGAAGTGTAGGTATCAGTTCATATTTGATATCAAGAATGAGATTCGGATATTTACATGGAATAAGGAAGCAAATATATACTAGCAGTTTTAGCACAAGAGAAAACATCGGCACATGTATTTTAGTGAAGAAGAAATTATGGACTGATGTGGTTTACTTACATCTTTGACATGCTTTGGTTTTTCACCTATACACTTGGAAGCACTGATGCTTTCACTCTTCAGCAAGCTTCTCGCACTCAAGACTGGTTGGCTTATGCCATCCGTCACTGACGCATGCACTGGCTTAAGACCAGCATCGCCATCTCCATGTTTATTGCCAATCACTCTTTCCCTGATACAAGATATGAGGATTATTAATCTCAAGTATATTCTGACTAGTAATAACAAGCAGCTCAATGGAACTGCGTTTTAAGGTCTCTATTGTTTTTATTGAAAACTAATGTATGTGCCTATGCAAGCTACATATGCCTAATCTATTGCAACACCACTGACCTGATCCAAATAGAAGGTTCTCTGGGAACAACATAAAATTCTCAAAGATAAAAGGAAATGGAAGCTCTGATGATAACCTTGGTAAAGAAACATTCTGCCGCAGCTGTGGACTGGGCTTTTCACCCTTTGCAGTACCTTCTTCCAAATGAGCAAATTGCCGTCTAAAACGATCCACCCCACTGTCATACAAGATATCAAAGTTATATTCCCAATAAAGCCTCAACCGGTTGTGCATATTATAATTAGGTAACTAGCGCACTCAGCAGAGTTTTACAATGCAAGTGTGTTTCTTAAACAAAAGCAGTAGACCCACCTTGGAAACATGAAGGTCATCTGGTTTCCATCACCTCCACGTAGGTACTCTTGCAACATTTGAGGATGGTACTCCAAAATCTAAAGAGATGTGATAATAGTTAGTAAAGTAACAGGACAGAAGCAGCTTACTATATGTCAATAACATAATTGAGCAATCACACACCTCACGGTAAATTAATTCTCGGACATCATCTTTTCCCAGCTTCCTCTTCTCAAACTCAAATTCAAGTTTTGAGATAGGCTGCGCTATGGGTTCACGTTCCGAATTTGCTAATCCATTGAAGTATGGATCTGTCAGGGCCTTGAATAACATTTACATATATCAGAATTTGAAACAACAATATATCCAATGTTTGAAAAGTGGAATATATTATTATGGTGAACAAAAGTCGGTCTCTCCTACCTCAGCAGCACTTGGTCGTTCCTTGGGGTCAAAAGCAAGAAGACGTTCAAGCAAATGGAGAGCCATAGGATCTACCCCTGGAAACTTTTTAGTAAATGGAACCTTAGGCTTTTTCCTCATATTGCTTAAGTATCGTCGAGCTTTCTCATTCCTTATCTGCAATAGTTTAATAGTTAAGTACAGACTGCAGAATATTGAACCATTTTGCATCCAACAATTTATACTTCAGTTCTAAAAAGAAATATATAAAAAGAATAGCAAATAGTGCATATTGATGTCTGCTTGTTCAGGAGTTTCTAGCTATGGGAATGAACACATTGTCAAGGGGAATAGTGAAATAGTCCAAAAATAAAGCACAGTTTTTGTACTGAAAATCAGAAAGATAGGTACCTTGAAAAAACAATGCTCGATAAAATTGTGGAGGAAATCAGATGCAAGCAGGAGGAAGAAGGAGGAAGGGGATGAGGAAGGACTGGATGCAAGGACTCTCTAGTAATTAGTGAGCATACCTTAGAGATGGACTCTGCTGGAGGTGTACCAAGTAGATCAGTCATAAGATCCAACTGATGCACAACATTCTTCCCTGGAAAGAGTGGCTTCCCCGTGAGCAATTCAGCAAATATACATCCTACGCTCCAAATGTCAATAGCAGGAGTGTACTGCAAAAGTCAATGCCAAATTCAGAACCTTGCCATTCTATAACAAACACAGACATAATTCCACGCTACATACATTGTTCGATTAATACCCAACTAGTTATGCAACATTATATTAGCATGTAAAACACACCTCTATGTTCCATATTCACACTTTAATGGAAACAACACTGGTTGGTGGAGAAAGGGGTTATGTCATATGTTTTTTTGAAAATTGCTAGGAAGAAAAACATAGATATCATAAGGTAGTGCTGCCGAAAGAAAAGGAGGGGTAAAATAGAATAATACATCTTGCAAGAGCAATAGGTACTCTGTAGTAAAAGGAGAAATACCATTGCACACAGGGAAGTTAATCAATATAACTGTAATTGGTTAAGTTCTACTCAACATATCACCTGATTGTTAAGATTAACCTGAACAATACATGATAATATGGAACCAGTATCGCTCTTGGATCCAAACTTATCATACTAATATAAGAATTTAAGAACTTAAGGCTTGCACATTGCAAAATGAAGCTTAGGTGAAAATTCCATCACCTTTGAGAAAAAGGAGCCACATAATTCTGGAGCTCGATACCATCTAGTTGCCACGTAATCCTACAGAAGGGACACAAAATCCTAAGAAAACAAATTTAGTTGTTCAATAAATAAAACTTTGCTCGACACTATCAAAATGTCTACCGTCCAGAATATGGCTGATGGAGTCTCACAGAATGACACACGGGCAAGGCCAAAATCACAAATCTTCAGCTTGCAGTCAGCATTGGCTAGAATATTCTTTGGCTTAAGATCCCTATGGAAAACGCTTGCTGCAAAATCAAGATTTACAGAATGAGCATAGAATCTACACATCAAAAGATGTGACAAAATTATTAACAGATCCCATATATATGTAGTCCAACAACCTGCATGAATGTACTTCATTCCACGAAGCAGCTGGTACAAGAAGAACTGGTGATGCTCCGCTGTGAGATCATCATTTGCTTTTATTACCTGATGGAGATCTGACTCCATCAACTCAAAGATTACATATATGTCCCTGAATTCTCTCCTCGAAGGAGGAAGCATAATGTGCTTGATCTCAACTAAGTCTGGGTGACGCAGCAACCGGAGCAGTTTGATCTCCCTAAGGATGCGGGTTGCATCGGAGACATGGTCAAAGACATCAACGATCTTCTTGATAGCCACACGCTCACCAGTCTGGGTGTCAACAGCAGCGGCCACAACACCGTAGCTACCTTTGCCAATGACTTCACTGACTTGATAGCGGCTTGCCTCACCATACTCTGTAAAGAATTCAGAGTCCTGAAAGAGAGCAAGCTAACAGTTACCAAATGCTAGATGGTGTAATTATCCGTGCACATATAGGATTACTAGGCCAAGAGGCAAGGCAATGGTAATCAAGAATTGAGACTTCAAATACATGAACCTACTGGCTACTGGAGGACATTTTGTGATCCTTTCATATTTAGGTTGAATTAGAGGCGACTGCAACTTGGCTAACTAACTGGTGATTGCTCCCAAATCAATAATAAGCTGGCAACCACCAGTGCCCCAACAAAAGTCAACAAGGAACACGGCACCCATAGAAAAATTCGTACACTGCAATCAGCCCGTACCCTCCTCTTCTAGTGTTCATTAATTCAGTTTCAAATGACATGGAGAAGAAAAAGGCACAAGGCTTTTCCTGCCTCCTCCAAAAGCCAATAATGGAAATTGTATGATGTTCCCATAAAGCACAAGGCTTTTCCTAACCGCGTTGATGCACGACTGTTTGCAAACCACAATGCACCTATAATGACCCCACCACATTGGTTATCGAAGCATCATTTCTGACGCCACATTGAGCGCGACCATCTCTGAACCCAACTACGCAGATCCAAAAGACCAAAAGCACTGACGAGAAGGCACAACATCAGTGCCTTCAGTGGGATTCGGTTTTCCCTGCCCAGCAGGCCAGCAGCACGCGCAGAGTTAAATTTCCACACCTGACACCTCACCACGAACGGTTACTGCCATCAGGAATCTCGTGAACGCACCACGAGCGGCAGGCGCCGTCCGCGGATGGATCCAAACATCACGATCGGAGGCAGATGTGGGAACAGAAAAGGAAGCAAAGAAAGGAGAGCAGAACAGGCCGCAAAGATCCAAGAGCGCGATCACGGGAACGCTATTGAGTTGACCCACCTTCTTGCTCGGATCCATGGGTGGCGGCTTCAAGCGCACCGGCGCACGCAGACCTGCGTCCCGCTCCTCAAAGACAATGCACCCCTCGGGCGCGGACTCCGGGCCCTCGGCGACCTCCTGCCCCTCCTCCTCCTCCTCCTCCTCGGCGTGGGGTTGGTGCGGGAGCGAGTGGGCGTGGAGGTCTTTGCCGGTGGCGGTGTTGTCGTCGTTGGTGGAGGAGGTCAGGTGGAAGGAAGAGGAGGAGACGCGGCGCGAGCGGTGTCGGAGCCAGCGGATGAGGGAGCGAGCGCGGCCGCCCATAAACCGCGCGCCCTGGGCATCGGGCGCGCGCGCGGCGCGGGCGGGCGGGGGATTGTGCTTCCGGAACACCTGGGGACGCCCGGCCGCCGCGGGGAGCGCGTCGCGGGGGAGGGACGGAACGGACGGGGGGAGCAGCGCAGCGAGGCCGACGCCGAGGCGCGCGGGGTGGTGTCGGGACGGGGCGTGCGGGGGAAGTGGCGGTTCGTGCCGGTTGGAGACTCCCGCCTGGTGGGGTAGGATGGGATGGGATGCATGGGCGGAACTCCAGGGTGGGGCCCGGCATCCAGGTGGGACAGGGGTGGGGAGCACGCAAAAGCGGAGGGGACGGCATTTCAGGCTGCGGACTGGTGAACACGTCGGAGGAGAGCAGCAGAGCTTGAAACAAATGTTAAAGATAATGAACATGGCGGAAATTACGTTCAATCGAATTTAATCTGGATTTTTTACGAGACTGGCTTAAAAATTCTCTCGTCGGTGAAATCAGGATTAAAAAGTTTTCTAAGTTGAGATTTGATTCCCTTCTCTTAATGAAAAATCGTGAGACGGTCTTAACCCCACCCGCTTAGAATTTAATTTGGATTTCTCTCAAGGACCCAGTGTTCACACTTCACACAATCACACTAGCTATGAGGGTGTTCAAAAATGTATTAATGTTTCAAAATAACGGTTTGGTCCAAATTCTAACGATAAGACACACGGAGTCATCACAACCGTCGAAGAGTATTTTTCATACGATGGCAAGTTAGTGATGTAGGAAACTGTGGTCAAAGTTGCATGTTAAAGCCTATATGTTGATATCCAAAACATTGCACATTTACTGATGATGAAGGGAGCAGAATTTTATCTCGCAGCAAAAAGAAGAGAAGAATTTTATAGAATCATTTTGTTTAAAAAATGATTTCTAGAATCAAACTATACAAGGAACGGCAGCTGTTGCACGCACCATGTGAAATGCATGTGAAAGGGCCATGACATATGTTTTTCATCTTTGTCCTGTTACATGGAGAAAACATATGCTGCTGCAAGTTTGCAGTTAGTACAGAACCACCGGGTACGGAATTTGGTTTGGACCTAATCTTAAATCAATATAAAGCACCATGTGAAATGTATGTGAAGGACAATAATCATAGACAGAATACTGACTACAATCCAAACGAAAATGCCCACTCGCTGTGCTGTGCACCGTCAGTATTCAGTAGTCACAACCTTGAAATATGAGAAGATTATCTGCTTTGTGTGAACATGCATCTTGTTGCTGCAGTTGAGCCACGAGGTCTGTTTGGCTGCAAATGCCAGGATCAAGTTGCCAACCACTTTTGCTCACAAAATACTCTGCTTCTCCCTACATGGAGACTCTAGATGTGAAAACGTACACGATGATCTCTTCTTTCTGCTTCTTGTGTAGTATTTTTCTTATAAAATACTCTGTAGTCTGTTCGGTTTCTCTTCTTTATGCTTTTTGCACGATTTTTTTTCTCTCAAAACAAATCACTCATACAAATCAACCCACAATATTTTTCTCTCGGAAAAAAATCAACCATACAAATCAATACTCCCTCCGTCCTGAAATATAAGACATTCTAGGATTTTTAGGACAGATTAAAAAGGTAGGAAAATGTCACATATGCCCTCAGCCAATGATAATTAAAGGTAAGTTTTTAGTTAACAAGTGCAATATTTGGCAAGTCTTTAATTGAGTTGATTGGGTGCAATATTTGGCAAGTCTTTAATTGAGTTGATTGGGTACTTACCAAAAACTTCTATGATGTCTTATATTTGGGGACAAATTTTGAACCATTGAATGCCTTATATTTCAGGACGGAGGGAGTAGTCGTTAAAAGCTTAGTTTAAAATGTCAACTAAGTACAGAGGCAAATAGTTAAAACTTAAAAGGCCAGTACTTCCAAGAATATCCAGGGGAAAAAATCCAACTTTCCAGCATGGCAGCACATATAGATGCTAACTGTAACGAATTCACTATTCCTTTCATCCTTTGGATAAAAATCTAGACTAGCATCCAGGATAGGGTGGTGACATGCTCCATCCTGTAAGCCTGATATATGTGTACCACCAGTAACCACCCATTCACAAATGGGCTACAAGTCTTTTGTGTACCGCAGCAGTGCCAAATCAAAAGACACGAACACCCAGTCTTTCTCTTTCCCCCCTGTACCATCAGCATATGGAAAGTTTGTCAGCTACCAGGTAGTACCACACAACTGGACACGGAGAGAAGAAAGCGACTCGTGCGAGGGGATAAACACAGATAGGCAATTGCAGCGCCAATACAGGATGAATAAGGCCAACCACATGTTCTGGTGGTGTATGTTCACCAGCTCTCGCAGGCACCGATTTCTCCTCCAATCCATCTTTCAAGCCAAACATATGAAGAGTTTAGCTGGCTAGGACATTCATACCTGCTCCAGCTCTGCTTCACCATCATTTTGATGAGTAGAGGCTCCCCATCTCGGCCCTCCTGCCGGTTGAGGCCGGCAGAGTGATGAGTGATCGGAGTCATGCTCGTGAGATTGGGCTTCGTCGTTGTAGCCTCCGTCGCAGCTTTATCTTTTAAGAGGGCTAACAGTAGGGACAGGCATAATAAAGGTAACACTCAATAGTTCAAATAGCTCCTTATGTTACTTTGAGTTATTCACTCAAGCATCTGTGCTTTTCAGACAATGGCCAAGCAAGGGAAAGGAAGGACGAGTCACGCCATTCTGAACATGTGTGTATATCTTGTACCACTTACAGTTTCCAAAGAAATATGCTGTATTAGTGGCCTATGTCATACTGATCTTCCCAGCTGCTGTTACAGGGTGAGAAAGAAGAAGAGAAGGAAGAGGTTAAAACATTCAGTGGCATAATCAACTCGGCCCGGTCGCTAGACGATGACGACGATGATATGCTTTCAGAGATTGAGAGCCTTCTGTCAGGAGACATTGACATCCCTATACCAAGCGATCGGTTCGACGTCAATGGACGGTCACAGTACAACGTTCACATGGCTAACGAGGCTGCTGAGATAGACAGGCTGCGCAGCCTGGTGAGGGAGATGGAGGAAAGGGAGGTGAAGCTCGAAGGGGAGCTGTTGGAGTACTACGGCATGAAGGAGATGGAGACTGATGTCAGTGAGCTACAGAAGCAGCTCAAGACCAAGACAGCGGAAATCAATGTGCTCAACAACACCATCAACTCAATGCAGGCAGAGCGGAAGAAGCTGCAGGATGAGGTTGCGCGTGGAGCAGTAGCCAAGAAAGAGCTTGAAGCGGCTACGAGCAAGATTAAGGAGCTGCAGCGGCAGATACAGCTGGAGGCCGGCCAGACAAAAGGTCAGCTGATGCTGCTAAAGCAGCAGGTCATTGGATTGAAGGCCAAGGAGGAAGAGGCGGCAAAAAAAGAAGCCGAGGTCCAGCGAAAGCTCAAGAAGCTCAAGGAATTGGAAGTGGAGGTAATTGAGCTCAGGAGGAAGAACAAGGAGCTTTTGTACGAGAAGAGAGATCTCATAGTGAAGTTGGACGCGGCAGAAGGGAAAATAACAGAGGTACCTTACTACTGGTACTCTATTATTAATGAGGCAGTGAATTAGCAATACATTGTTTTCTCTTACACATGATTCTCAGTTTGTCACCATGCAAGATATTACAGCCTACTATCAAAATATTTCCTGGCTACTTCAACACATATTCAGTTTGATGAATTAGCACTTTACTAAAGCATGGATTAAGAAGTAGCCTTACATTTAACAGCCACATCAGAATTTTCATATTCTATACAAAGGAAGATGCACCTACTAGTTTTCTGCATACTTCATATGCTTTTCAGATGTGTGTTAATGGCATACCCTGTCATGTATCATGCAGAGTGATGTAGTCGCCAACGCAAGAGAAGAAATAAGCAAGCTGAGGCATACAAATGAGGACCTCACAAAGCAAGTGGAAGGTCTACAAATGAACAGATTCAGTGAAGTAGAGGAACTAGTGTACCTGCGTTGGGTCAATGCTTGTCTGAGATTTGAGCTCCGTAACTATCAGATGCCATCAGGGAAAGTCTCTGCACGTGATCTTAACAAGACCCTGAGCCCCAAATCACAGGAGAGGGCCAAACAGCTGATGTTGGAGTACGCAGGATCTGAACGAGGTCAAGGTGATACAGACCTTGAGAGTCTTTCTTCAATGCCTTCTTCACCCGGAAGCGAAGACTTTGACAATGTTTCAATTGATAGTTCTTCCAGCAGATACAGCTTCCTAAGCAAAAAGCCTAACCTGATGCAAAAGCTCAAAAGGTGGGGAAGGAGCAAGGATGACAGCAGTAGTTTAACCTCATCAATCAGTGGCTCTCCAAGGAGGAAACCAAGGGGGCCCCTGGAAGCTCTCATGCTAAAAAATGCAGGAGATAGTACAGCCATAACGACGTTTGGACAGAGAGATCCTAATGACATCTTGGATGAGGAAAATGTCGCATCCTCATTCCAATTGATGTCAAAGACAGTCGAAGGTTTTGCTGATGAGAAGTATCCTGCTTACAAAGATAGGCACAAACTTGCAACTGAACGGGAGAAGGCAATAAAAGAGAAGGCTGGACAAGTAAGAGCACAAAGGTTTGGTGGTGGCCATAGTTCAGCTCTTATTTCCTCTCCAAAAGGTGCACTTCCACCAAAACTTGCTCAGATTAAGGAGAGAGCCCCTGCAGCTAACGCCGCATCCAGTGAGCAATCTAGTGACAACCAGAACAACACCCTGGTGGTGAGCCAGTTGAAGCTTGCCAACATTGAGAAGAGAGCAACAAGGGTCCCCAGGCCACCTCCTCCTCGATCAACCACTGCTTCAGGGGCTACAAATACTGCAACTGGAGCACAAACACCACGTCCACCAGGTGCACCTCCTCCTCCTCCACCACCTCCTGGGAAAGATGGTGGCCCGCCGCCGCCACCACCACCTCCAGGGAAAGCTGGTGGCCCGCCACCACCACCACCACCTCCAGGTGCTCTACCCAGGAGTGTTGCTGGGAGTGACAAGGTACATCGTGCACCGGAGATTGTTGAGTTCTATCAAAGTCTCATGAAGCGTGAAGCAAAGAAGGAGACATCTCTAGTATCAGTGTCATCCAATGTTTCTGATGCCAGGAGTAATATGATTGGAGAGATTGAGAACAGATCAACATTCCTCTTGGCTGTAAGTATTTTCTGTTGTCGCCTTGTTGCATAAAAATCCTGCCAAATTTACCATTTCATTATTAACACATAATATAATTGGTAATCTAAATTTAGTATGAAAATTAATGGATTTTAAAAAACATGGAATGTTTCAGGTCAAAGCTGATGTGGAGACACAAGGAGAATTTGTCGAGTCTCTAGCAAGTGAGGTCCGAGCAGCAAGCTTTGTAAATATTGATGATGTCGTTGCATTTGTAAATTGGTTGGATGAGGAGTTATCCTTCTTGGTAAGTAACCCAACCATATTCTTTATACATCACATACAAAGTAATAGGAGACAACCTGCAAAGGTATTGTACCTAGGACACATGTGATCTAATACTAAAGAGGATCAACAACTTTTTAGGTTGATGAACGAGCAGTGCTAAAGCATTTCGATTGGCCAGAGAGCAAAACTGATGCAATAAGAGAAGCATCTTTTGAGTACCAAGACCTTATAAAGTTACAGAACAAGGTTTCATCCTTTACCGATGATCGACAACATGCATGTGAGGAAGCTCTCAACAAGATGTATTCCTTGCTTGAGAAGTAAGTGTATCATCTGACCAAGTATTCTCCCTAGTGTAGTTATTCTGAAATAAACAGGAAATATTTTGCCCAAGTCTAAGATATATGTGAGAAACATGATTTTACCTAAACTGATTGTTTGCTGAACTAACTAGTGTCATACTTGCACCAGAGTGGAGCAGAGTGTCTATGCACTACTCCGTACTAGAGATATGGCCGTCTCACGGTACAAGGAGTATGGGATCCCAACTGACTGGCTGTCTGATTCTGGAGTAGTTGGCAAGGTGTGCATCTCTAGCATATACCCCATTTATGTTCACCTACTAAGCAACCTATTTTAATAACCTAATTTTTTATATATGTGTCTAATTTCCTCATAAAGGTGAGTATGCTATTAGTCAGAGTATCCATCAAAACTAACTCAAATTTCATTCTATATGTTGGAGTAGATCAAATTGGCATCTGTCCAGCTCGCAAACAAGTATATGAAGAGGGTTGCTTCAGAACTTGATGCACTGCAAGGCACCGAAAAAGAGCCCAATAGAGAGTTTTTGCTGCTCCAGGGTGTGAGATTTGCTTTCCGAGTTCATCAGGTAAATTTCTCAAATATACATTGGAACTATTCACTTCACAGGTAATTTCGAGTAGTAACTTATTCGTTGACCTTCTGCAGTTTGCCGGAGGCTTCGATGCAGAAAGCATGAAAGCTTTTGAAGAGCTAAGGAGCAAGATGACAACACAGACACCAGCTCCACAGATATCTGAAGCGTAATTTGAACACAGGATTCGATACCCATCTAGTTTGGAAAGCCATTTTTAGTCAATTAGCTGAAGTGTACAAAGAGAAGTGTAAATTTCAGTGTTGCGATTGTATATGCTAAGAAGGCAATCAAGGTCTTCAGGTTTTGTTTTCATACGTATACCAATTTTAGTGAAAGTGTATACCTTTTTTTCCAATCTAAAGGTTGTAACTTGTAAACTGTACACAAGCAATTTCTTAAAATGGAAGCTAGTAGATAGTCAGATGTATAGTTTTGCTACTGTTTTCTGAACTCAACATTGGTTTGCACTTGTGCAACTAGTGAATGTCCATTCTGGTATTCTGGAACTATGGAGATTATTGTTCCAAATGAACCTTACTACCTTACTGGATTTAAAATTTAAATTGAATTGCGTAGTCACTACCCACAGA
Source organism: Cenchrus americanus (assembly GCA_947561735.1). Lineage (NCBI taxonomy): Eukaryota > Viridiplantae > Streptophyta > Magnoliopsida > Poales > Poaceae > Cenchrus > Cenchrus americanus. The sequence continues at coordinate 248,805,181 of OX387239.1, read as the reverse complement.
CATACAATGCCGGAATAGCAGATCTAACTTGGAGAAATCATATCAGGACAAATATCCACCTGAAAGGAGAAGGTCGAGGTTGCGGCGGTGAGCTCCACCTGAACGGAGAAGCGAACCTTCCAACGGGCGACTGACTGCGCTCGGTTCGCCAACGCCGCCGGAGCCGCCTCGGCTCGCGACAGCGATCAGAGCGGTCAGCGGTGGCGACGTCGCTTCACTTCCGGAGTGGATGAATCAGTACTTCAGTAGTGTACCCCAGCAGACAACAACCAGGTCTTGTTTTTTCATCCGGGGGATTTCCTGGGCCCTAGATAACTGGGCCGAAAATGAGCCATATATCGTCTTGTGTGGCCGCGTATACGTCTTTTTCTGGGCCTTTTGGCATGCTGGAAAATAAATTTATCAGCCTATCAGTACTCAAACCACAGTCCACACCGCCATTCTCATCTGTACGTCAAACTGCCCGCCGAACGGCGATCTCCACGAGTCAGGGTTACCTGTAACGTGTACGGCCGGTTTCCGGCCTTCTATGGCTGGGGAGGGTACTTTTTTTACGCTTAGAGAATCTTATTATTTGTATGGAAGTACTAAATGAAGTTTATTTGCAAACCTTTTCCCGTACGAGTGTAACTTTGCACGACGAATCTAATGAACATAATTAATTGATGATTTGCTACAGTAATGCTACAGTAACCATCTTCTAATCCTGCGGTCAAATACCTCATTAGATTTGTCTCGTGATTTTACACAGGGCTGTGGAGGTAGTTTTGAAAGCTGACATTGTTTAATACCCTTAATTATTACTCCATCCGTCCCAAAAAACAATGACATTTTAGGATTCAAAATTTGTCCCAAAAAGAATGTTGTTTTTCTTAATTTGGTATGTATGCATGTGCATGTAAGCATGCAACAATCAATAAGCACATAATATGGCAAATAAATAGGGGCAATCGAGGTCATTTCACCTCTTAATAATCTGTTCTAAAATTTATAGAATGACATTCTTTTTGGGACGGAGGGAATAGTGGTTAAAGCGAGGGGGAAATTTTTTTCCCTCCCCAACCAAACAAAGGCGAAATCGGTCGGTTCGTAAAAAAACCTAATTTATAAGCAGGTTTGAGGGATGGAATCCGACCGGTTCGGGACGGTGGTTCCGCCGGGAACCGCCCGAGTGAGCCCACGACAAGACTTGCCCACATGCCGACCGTGACGCGTGCCAGCCACCTGCGCCGTCGCCATCTCGCGGGCTCCTCGAACCGTCGGTGCCCTCGCACACGTGCCAGTGCCACTGCTACACTAGACACTGCAAGCAGGCATCTCGCGCGGTTAAACTAGGGATCCGATCCGGATGACACGGTGAAAAGACAAGGCCAGGAACACAGGAGCATGATCGCGAGCGCGAAGCCAGGGGGCGTCGCCCTTCCCCCACACATGTCGCGCATGCACGCGCGGCGGCCGGACACGTGCCGGCGCTGGCACGTCCCTCGCCGCGCCTTTAACTCCTCCCCGCCCTTTCCCAACTACTCCCACGGACAGACAAGCGCCTTCCCCCGACACCGCCGAGCTGCCTCCGGGCTCTTCTCCTCCTCTCCTCAAAGCCACGCGGCGCGAGTCTAGGCGGGGCACGCACACGCGACGCAGCGCTACAGAGAGAGAGAGAGAGAGAGAGAGAGAGAGAGCATGGCGGATTGGCAGCAGCACGCGCACGTGCACAGCGAGCGGCCGGGGCACCCGCCGCCGGACTCGCCGTCGTCGGCGACGCTGCTGCGGCGCGTGCAGACCCACGCGCCCAACTCGACGCAGGTGGTGGGCTTCCTGACGCTGCTCGTGTCCGGCGCCGTGCTCCTCCTCCTGACGGGGCTCACGCTGACGGGCGCCGTCGTGGCGCTCGTCTTCCTGGGTCCGATCGCGCTGATCACCAGCCCGATCTGGGTGCCCGTCGCCGTCCTGGCCACCGTCGTCGCCGCCGCCGCGCTCTCCGCCTGCGGCTTCGCCGTCGCAGCGCTCGCGGCGGGGACGTGGATGTACCGCTACTTCACGGGGCGCCACCCCATGGGCGCCGACCGGGTGGACTACGCGCGCAGCCGGATCGCCGACACGGCCAGCCACGTCAAGGACTACGCGCGCGAGTACGGCGGGTACCTGCACAGCCGCTCCAAGGACGCCGCGCCAGGTGCCTAGGCGCCGTGCGTGACTGTTGCAGGTAGCTAGGTCGTCGTCGCCGTCGTCTCTTTTTCATGTTCCATGCATCTCTTGCGTGCGTACTCGATCCAATCCATTCTCTCCCTCTCCCGTGCTGTCAATTTTCTCTTCTTTTTTTTGCTAGAGCACGTTTATGTTTGTAATTTTATTTATCTTTGCTTTTCTACTCGTGTAATTAGGCAATGCAATTAGTTGAATCATAAAAGGACTCGTCATGGCAGCCTAATCAACTCCCTCCCTCGCGGAATGCTTCCATTGACGATAGACGATAAGTCGATATGAGGTTATCAATCGCTTAATCGCGTGATTAACTTACGAGCTACTCTACGTTTGCCATGCAGTTAAGAAAACGGAGATGTCAGATTAGCACGATTGGATCGGATCGAACGATTTTAGGACTCGATGTCAAAAATTGGCTGGTCGGTTGATCATGGGATATTCACAAAGTTAGTATCACATAAATGTTGGACCATAATGGTAGTGTCATAGATGAATAGGAACTGTATAAATTGGACCATATTTGTAGTCTTTTACTTCTCTTTGGGAGAATGGGAGTGTTAAAATGGCGATTAGAATGAGATCGGGGTGTTGAGCATCTCCTGCTAATTTTCACTCTTTCTTGGCGTTTACTTGGCAAATCTTGTGGTGTTGTTAATTGTGCTTAGAAATATGTCAAAAAGAGTTTATCACAAACAGTTTGGGGTCAAATCCAGACCTAAATTACATCAGGAACTTTGAGGGAGAAAAAAATCATGGAACTTGAACTTTGAGGGAGAAAAAAAAATGTTTTACCAACTTCTAAAAATATATATATATAAAGAAGGAAAATAGCTCATCACCAACCGTTTGGCACATGCCAACTTCTAAAAATGTATATAAATAAAGCAAATAGCTTATCTCCAACCGCATAGTACTACCAAATCCTTACATCAGAAATATGAGAAAAACCGTTTGGCATAGTACTACCAAATCCTTACATCAGAAATATGAGAAAAACCAAAATATATTTATACTCTTCCAACTCTCGAAAACTTGCATTAGAAATCTTTCTGTGTTATTTATTTTTTTTACACCCTTTTCGCATGTTGAAATCCTTTTTTGTTATTTATTTTTTCTACACCCTCATGCCTGTCTAGAAACAACAGTGCCAACCGTGAGCCGCAGAGGCTGGTTTTTCCAAGTTGCCAAAAAAATTCAAGTCCTTTGGCGAACTGCCAGAGGAGCATTTTTAATGATTTTTCTAAAATTGAAGATGATAATTTGATATGGCAAACTACTCTTTACATCATGAACCAGATAAAAATAATATATATACATATATATTTTTGCCTTTTGACAAGAAACATTTCATTGGTATGAGTGAACCATTACAGAGGTGATGGTTACAGAAGTGCGTGCACCTAGGGAAGGGCACTGAAGCAGATGACTACTATTAGTACATATGAGTTGTTGAGGAACATTGTGATTATTAGAATCTTGATGAAGAGCCCGATTTGCTAAGGAATGTCTCATGTGATTGAGATTGCTTAGAATCTTGGTGACTTTGTGAAGCGTCCCCTCATCAGAGGTGACTAAATGTGACACAAATACCAGTCTCAGGAGGCTGGCAACACATTTATTACAACAGGTGGATCAGTCTTTTACATCACGACGACACAGAGGGCACGGAAGTGCCAACGCTACAAGGAACAACACAAACGCTAACGACCACACTACGATAGCAAAGGCTTCCGTAGCCTCCTCAGAGTACCACACCATGGAAGCTTTCTGTGGAGACCCTGGGTACACAGGCACGGTTGGGTGTAGGGCAGCGACCTACTCGACGTCTTCGGGAATGTAATTGGGATCCTCCTCTGAAAAATAGTTAGTAAGACAAGGGTGAGCACATACGTACTCAGCAAATCCAACCCCACTCACGGAGGGCTTATAAGCAGAATCATGCATCGAGTATAACAAGGATCAGGTTAAGATTCATTTTGCAAACTTACACATGCAGGGGTTCATTTCAAAAAAAATGTTTTTGCAAATCATTTTCATAACCCAAGTGACTCAATTGTTTTAGGAAGACCACTGTGGAACTAACGGACTCCCCGTCCGCAGTAGCCCAGGCACACAGCCACACACACTTCATCCGGAAAACAACTCACGCCAGAAAACATCCCATCCCAAACACTAGTTTTTGTGACCACACCGTGACTCGTCCAATACCGTGGACACGACTATTCGAATAGGTTTGACACTCTGCAGAGGTTGTACATCTTTACCCACAAGTAGGGTACCGTCACACGGACACCTTAGTGCCGGCACGGATCCTATCAAAGCCATTACCCACCTTAGCTAACACTACGAGCCACCACGAAAGCACCCAAGGGGTTATCCCACATAACCAGGGCGTACCTCACACAGAGCGTACCCCTACTCCTTGGTCTCCCGCTGCTCACCCGCACACCAGATGGAAAGTAGATTAACTAGTGGGGTTTATGCTAAGCCGTTGCCACATACAACAGTCGAGTGGTTGTACGAAGATTTGGGTCAGGTGAGATGTCACGCAACCCGGTCCTTAACCGACTAGATGGACAACTCCTAACACGCTCAACCACACATGTACGAGCTCACCCATACTCCTGACACGCACAGTTCTTTACTCATTTTCCAAACATATCCCATTTCCATTTTTATAGCTGTGACGCCCCAGGTTTTTAATTACCGTCATTAACGCTAATGACCGGATCAGCCGAGTCAAACCAGTCAAACACCGGTCAAACCTAGGTCAACCTGGGTCATCACCCCGAAAACCTCGCCAATGAACCTTAATGAACCCCTTGACCAAGACTACACACCCGTAATCCACCCTTGGCCAAAGGCACGGTCAAAACCGGCTTAACCGTTGACGTCAGCGAATGTCGTCCGGAACTTTTGCCGCGTTCCCCAAATTTCACCTAAACACTTCAAAATCTACCTTTATGAAAGTTGTCCATCTTGTTTAGGGACACAACTTTCATGTAGATTGGCATTTCAAATTTTGGGTGGAAATTAGCGAAAAACTTGTTCGATCGACAAGCACCTCCCGTTTTCCCGAACAGTAGGCATTCAATGTTGGCACGACGTTCTCGCAAAATCCGTCGAGAAAAACACTAGACGGCCTTTACAAAAGTTGTAGAGGGTAGCTAGATCTACAACTTTCGTATTCATCACTTTGTGCACTTGTATTCAAATTTTGAGAGAAAAACGTGCTTGAAATGGTGCAGTTTGAAACGGGCAGCGCCAGAGCGCGGCCGCGCCGCGACGTCGCGCCGGCCGCGCGCGCGCGCGCCGCGCGCGCGCCCGCCGCGGGCCGCGCCGCCTCGTCGTCCGGCCCGCCGGCGCATGTTCCCGAGGCAGGCCGCGCCTTCCCAAGGCCGCCGCTCGCCTCCCGATGCCTCGAACCCCGGGAACGCCCTGAAAACCAAGCCGACTGTACAAGCACACCATGGACCAGCGGTTCTTGCTCTGTCGTCCGGCGTGCGCGCGCCCCAAGGCACTCCCGTCCATCCTTCGGTCGAGAGGAGGCTAGCACGTCGCTATTTAGGCACCGTTGCCCTCCCCTCGACGCACGAGCCCTTTTCCCCCACTGCTCCATGTCGCCGCCGGCCGCCATGGGGGCTACCCTGTGCACGTCGCCTTCCCCTCTAATCCATCGCCGTTCCAGCTGGCCAACACCCCGTCTAGGACCCATAGAAGCTTCCCCCTCCCTTGGTTGCGCCGCTGGCCTCGCTGCCTCGCCGGAAACGGACTCACCGCGGCCGCCCCTCCCCCGGCCGCCGGCGAGCCGCTCGCCGGAGCCACCACCGCCCTGTCCAACACCCCAAATCGACCCCTAGTAGTCCCTATACCCTTCCCCCACCCTTCCCCGGCCAAATCCCGCGAACCTCGCCGGAATTTTACTCCACCGCGCCGGCCAGCCGCGCCCAGGACCACATTGCAAAACGCAGATTCTTCCCGAGGGCCTCCCTGCAAAAGCGCAATTGAAATAGTAAAAGTGAGTTTCCTGATTCTTGTAAATTGCGTAGAAAATCACAGAAAATCAGAAAAATGCAAAACCAAATTTGTTGGATCCGTTGTGAATTATCCTACAACTTTTGTTATTCTGGCCTGAGCTAATTCCTTATAGCTTTTGCATGAAAAATACAAATGTGAAAACACTAGATCTGCAATATCTCAAAATATACAAATCCTCTGTAGATAATTTTTGGATATGTTGTGTGTTAGGTCATGACTAGCTCCTATGCGAAGAATTGCACAAATTTATGATGTAAATCTTGTTATAAAAATGTTTTTCCATTTCTGCCAGAGCTGCATAAATAATTTTTTCCTGTTAAATATATTTTTGGTCTTCAGCCCAACTTGTGCACAATGTCTTGTAATGCCAAAATGCACATCTTGTGAATTAATCATGAATTTTGTGTTAATATAAATAATTATTCTTGAGTTATGCATGTTTTCCTTTGTAAATTAATAAACCAAGTTCAGTAGAGATTCCATGTGAACATGCTGGTCCTCTAGGCTTGTTTAGGACCAGAGAGCATGCACAAGAAAATTTGGATCATTTTGATGCTTATTTATTTTTATATGCATTTAAGTTGAACCACTAGTTAGCCTTTGTTATTTTCCATAATATTTATTTTCTTAGCATCCAACACTTACATGTGGGCCCAATGGACCAGGATAGGTGTTAGTAGGCCTAAGAAACACTCATGTAATTTTTGGTAATTTAATTGATTAATAAATGGCTTAAATGCCCTTTTAATATTAAAGGAAAATTAATAAAGAAAATCCTTAATTAAATCTTTTTCCTTTTTGAAAGCATTATTTAATATAAATAAAAGAAATTTAATTATCAGCTCTTTTAAGGAGTTAATTCATGAATAAAAATATTAATTACACCATGTTGGTAAAAATAAAATGAAATGAAGCTTCCACATAAATTGATAAACTTAATAAAAACCTTTAATCAAATATGGAATACAAGAGTAACCCATGTACATTCCCTAACCTTCCTAAAAGAGAAACCTTAGTTGAATGCTTGTTAAGGTGAATATGACCAACCCAGAGTTGGATAAGACAACAAACTATCACATCACCTAAATCTTGCATTGCATTCCGTGTAGATCTTCCGGACGGAGATTACTCCCTTGTCCCGGAAACCGAGGAAGGAGGAGCGGAAGCATCGCTGCAGTACGTGGACGTACTCGACACCGAGGGTGCCCAAGCTAACCTAGCTGACGAAGGCAAGCTCCGGTGCATCTAACCTAGTTTTAAAGTTCTTTATTCAATTATCTATGTATGATTGTGCATTTACGTTCAGGAGTTGAATGAAACCCTAGATGCATGATCCCTAGGTACCTTTTGTCCCTACTAGTATGATAGGTCGATAGCTGCTAAGCTATAGGACCGTTACAAGTCGGGTGATGACCTCACTCGAGAGAATAGGTTCCTAGATAGGAATCATACTATATCCTTAAATGGATTGCTCACGTGGTAAGAGCATGGGATCTGGGCTCCGGTCCAGTGGTTATGTGGGTTAAGTTTTTGAACGTACCAAGCACATGTCGGGTATGGGACCGGTAAGCCTAGTACCTTAATGAGGCGGCAAGGGATCCTACCATTACTACTCCTGGGATTCGCTCTCACGGCTAGCTACCGGTGGTGTATGGTGACTCTGGGTGTGCTGGGTGGGAGATGCCAGATAGCCTGCACCAAAGACTGTAAGATTCGATCCCGACCCGAGGATTTCTAGGGACAGCCTGGGAAAGTTGTCCCTTTGTGGGCAACCTACCATGTGTTTGGGTCTACCTTGCAAGGTTTAAATCAATCGATTGTCGGCCTCTCACCGTTATCCGAGACTACTTACTCCACTAGTCATGTGATCCCTAATGATGGAAGTTGATGAACTTTATGCCTGATTAATTGTATTGTACAACTTGTTTGTACTAGTTGGCTAATGTAGTAAAGATTAAACCTACTAGAACTTGTGCTAAAATCTTGAAAGTAAGGACCTACTCTTTGTTACTTTTTAGCAAAAGCAACCCAGTAGCCAAAAAGCCTTTCATGGTCTAGAATTGGCGAAGTAGATATCACCGACGGGTAAGTCTTGCTGAGTATTAGTATACTCAGCCTTGCTAATGTGTTGATCCAGGTAATGCCTTCAGTGATGTGTGGCCCGGTGAGATCCCGCCGGCCGGGAGCTGGAGTGGGTGGAGGACGACTACTGAAAGCATCATGGATGGCCTCCCGTGGTGTCTTCACTTCCGTTAGTTTATTTCCGCTGCTTTTCAAAACTCTGAACTATTCTGTCATGACAAAAACTATGGTTTGTAATAATTAAACCCTTCGGGGTACGAATTTGGATTTGAATGTTGTTGTATCTCTGGACTCGCCTTCGAGTGAGTTTTAATGCATATATCGATCCTTGTGCTATTCAAGTGATTTATCGGGCGTTAACCCGGTGACTTACGACAGGATGGTACTTTATTATTGCTTAATGACCAAAGTGGATCGGTCTTAGGCGATAGTACGGTCTTTCCTAGGCGGGTTGTCACAGTTGGTATCAGAGCTTATATGCACCAGAGATTAATTAATAAACTTTAATCACTGATTTTTGAATAAAATATGCCAAGATTTTCTGATTTTCCAAAATACGTTGGTCCGCTAAGGATAAACTAGACCGAGAGGCCCTAGAGGGAATTTTGGGTTCTTTCGTGTGGCTTAATTAACTTATGGTTTATTTTGCTAACTCCCAAGACATTACTTTATGTCGACTTACCTTCTCGCACAACCATACTAGTTCATCACGTTTTGCCATACGTGGTGGTACCACAGAAAGTCCTGTGAGGGACTAGTGGGACCTATTCCAATGGGTGCCACGTCGCGTTTGAGTCTCGTCACGTTTTGCCATACGTGATGGTACCACGGGAAAGTCCGTGAGGGATGAGTGAGGCCTATTCCAATGGGCGCTCACGTCGCGTCAGAGTCTTAAATAGGACGCTGTCCATGCAGCGGCTTAACGCATGGATACCGTTTCTATAGTGAACGGTAATGTATGTGGACGCTTTCGTGACGTGCTGGCACGAAAGGTTCGTTTTCTGCAGGTACATAACAACGCTTCGTTAGTCGTTAAGCGAGTACCGTATAGCTCTCGACTAGATATTATAGGGAGAGACGAATAAGAGCCTTGCCACCGGCACTAACTTCGGATTTTGGCTTGATTGCCATGTGAGGTCGAATAGGACGTCTTGCATGCATGTTAAAAATCGAAACAACTAAAATGGACCCAAAAATCGAAATTCCATATGTTCTCTAAGGAAGATTATACTAGTGTGTGCTTTTTATAAACTAGAGTACCCCTCATACCTAGCCGTCATGCTGCCGAAATTTTATGAAAAATTGTTTATCATGTGCTAGGTTAATTAAACCAAATTGTTGAACATAATGGCTCCTCAACTAGCTGTCTTGTAATAGCAAATCTCAATCCTAGTTTCGATGGGTTGGTTCACATTCCCTAGGCACATCTAGGTTCTGACCATCCACCTTGTTTTTCTTGTTCATGCTCAACCTTAAAATTTAATTAGGTGTTAAAGAATTTATTTTGAACCGGGAAAATTTGGGAAGGATTTGAGGTTTCTGGATTTTTGGTTATGAATTTTTGTTCACAACTGCCAGAACCTCATGTCATTATGTATGTGTGCTCGCTTCGAGCTCTAACATACAGCTGTGCCTTTGTGCACATGAATACCCAGCAATGCTCAACCGGAGAAAGGAACTTATGCTATTCTACTATGTCAGAGGGAATGTCTTGATCATAGAACTCAATCTTCAATGGTGATTTCACCTACCAACTTGTTATCTTCATCGACTTGAATTTTCCCTCCAACCCCTTTTATCCTTAAACATGTTGAAGCCTTAGACATAGAAACTCTCTTGAGCAGTCAAGGTTCTCGAATAGTCAATGTGGAGAAGTCATCCATCGTGTGTTCATTCTTGATCCCGGGTGGAATACCAACTTGAAGTACGTCTACGGACCTTGAATGAGGATTTTCGGTGCATGAGCATCGATTCCTGAATTTGATGCTTAGGGCCACTGTTTTGTTCGGTTCCGTAAAACTTACCATAAATGAGCTTTCGTCGTACATATTCTACTTGTCAATATTATGAACAAGCTTATGAATGTGTGTTTAATGAAAACTCAATTTTTCAGATGGTCGGACCGACACACAACACTCCCAATGGTTTTGGTGCCTCAAGTAGTAATGACCCACCCCCGCCACCATCCCTGACACCGACAGAGGCACTTCGACCACACAAACCGACTTATTGCGCCGGCTCTGCGCATGCAACAACGGACGGACCGGCGTGTGCGGCGTTGGAACAGAGGCCTCCGCACGGGGCCAATCATGAGGGACCACATGCGGTCACTACCTACACCCAGTTTATTGGGATGAAGCCCCCAACATTCACTAAGGCTGAAGAACCGCTTGAAGCTGACGCATGGGTCAGGGCCATAGAGGCCAAGTTTTCGGCTTTTACCCTTCCTTGCTCCGAGGAGCGCAAGGCAACCTTTGCAACCTTACAACTTCGGGCGAAGCACTGATGTGGTGGGAACATTTCAAGTCTATGCAACCTGCTGGACATGAAGTCACTTGGGTTGAATTCAAGCAAGCTTTCAAGGACCACCATATTCCTAAAGGACTTATGGACGGAAAAATGAGAGAGTTGTTGGCTCGAAGCAAGGAGCCGACACCGTGTACCAATATGCACGAAGTTCAATAGTCTTTGCCAAGACAGAGGACATCACGTGGACACTGATGCCAAGAAAATGGAACGTTTCCGTGATGGTCTCGATGGTGACTTGTACGAAAGGCTAATACTGTTGGAACCCAATAGTTATCAAGAGTTAGTAAACAAAGCTATCTCCCAGGAGGACGCCATGAAGAAGGCACAAGAAGATAGGAAGCGACAAGCTGATTTCACTTCCGGCAGTGAATCGAGCAAGTAGTTCCGCTTTGTCAAGAAGCGTACTCATGGGTCTTCGCAATCTTCGCCATCTGGGCAGTGGAGAAGGACCCCACTCTAGGACAAGCCTTCGGGAAATCTCCAGTACCAAAAGAATCCACAGCATGTGCCCAAGCTTAAGGAACTCCCGCCCCGCATATGCTACAATTGTAGACAGCCCGGGCATTTTGCCAATGAGTGCCCGAACCCCAGACAGCAGAAGCCCCAGCAGCAGAAGCAGAACCCTGGATCCACTAAGGGCAACCGCAATAAGAAGCCAAGCTTTCAAGTGAAGCAAAGCCAACCGAATTTCACAAGTAACCTCTCTATTCGGGAACCCTCCCTACTTTGTCTTTTACTTTCGAATCTCGGGACGAGATTCTGTTTAAGGGGGGTAGACTGTGACGCCCCAGGTTTTTAATTACCGTCATTAACGCTAATGACCGGATCAGCCGAGTCAAACCAGTCAAACACCGGTCAAACCTAGGTCAACCTGGGTCATCACCCCGAAAACCTCGCCAATGAACCTTAATGAACCCCTTGACCAAGACTACACACACCCGTAATCCACCCTTGGCCAAAGGCATGGTCAAAACCGGCTTAACCGTTGACGTCAGCGAATGTCGTCCGGAACTTTTGCCGCGTTCCCCAAATTTCACCTAAACACTTAAAAATCTACCTTTATGAAAGTTGTCCATCTTGTTGAGGGACACAACTTTCATGTAGATTGGCATTTCAAATTTGGGGTGGAAATTAGCGAAAAACTTGTTCGACTGACAACACCTCCTGTTTTCCACAACAGGCCGGCATTCAATGTTGGCACGACGTTCCTGCAAAATCCGTCGAGAAAAACACTAGACGGTCTTTACAAAAGTTGTAGAGGGTAGCTAGATCTACAACTTTCGTATTCATCACTTCGTGCACTTGTATTCAAATTTTGAGAGAAAAACGTGCTTGAAGTGGTGCAGTTCGAAACGGGCAGCGCCAGAGCGCGGCCGCGCCGCGACGTCGCGTCGGCCGGCGCGCCGCGCGCGCGCGCGCGCGCCGCCGCGGGCCGGCCGCCGCGGCGTCCGGCCCGCCGGCGCATGTTCCCGAGGGCAGCCGCGCCTTCCCAAGGCCGCCGCTCGCCTCCCGATGCCTCGAACCCCGGGAACGCCCTGAAAACCGAGCCGACCGTACAAGCACGCCATGGACCGGCAGTCCTTGCTCTGTCGTCTGGCGTGCGCGTGCCCCAAGGCACTCCCTTCCATCCTTCGGTCGCGAGGAGGCTGGCACGTCGCTATTTAGGCACCGTTGCCCTCCCCTCGACGCACGAGCCCTTTTCCCCCACTGCTCCATGCCGCCGCCGGCTGCCATGGGGGCTACCCTATGCACGTCGCCTTCCCCTCTAATCCATCGCCGTTCCAGCTAGCCAACACCCCGTATAGGACCCATAGAAGCTTCCCCCTCCCTTGGTTGCGCCGCTGGCCTCGCCGCCCTCGCCGGAAACAGACTCACCGCGGCCGCCCCTCCCTGGCCGCCGGCGAGCTGCTCGCCGGAGCCACCACCGCCCTGTCCAACACCCCAAATCGACCCCTAGTAGTCCCTATACCCTTCCCCCACCCTTCCCCGGCCAAATCCCGGCGAACCTCGCCGGAATTTTACTCCACCGCGCCGGCCAGCCGCGCCCAGGACCACATTGCAAAACGCAGATTCTTCCCGAGGGCCTCCCTGCAAAAGCGCAATTGAAATAGTAAAAGTGAGTTTCCTGATTCTTGTAAATTGCGTAGAAAATCACAGAAAAATCAGAAAAATGCAAACCAAATTTGTTGGATCCGTTGTGAATTATCCTACAACTTTTGTTATTCTGGCCTGAGCTAATTCCTTATAGTTTTTGCATGAAAAATACAAATGTGAAAACCCTAGATCTGCAATATCTCAAAATATAGAAATCCTCTGTAGATAATTTTTGGATATGTTGTGTGTTAGGTCATGGCTAGCTCCTATGCCAAGAATTGCACAAATTTATGATGTAAATCTTGCTATAAAAATGTTTTTCCATTTCTGCCAAAGCTGCATAAATGATTTTTCCTGTTAAAAATATTTTTGTTCTTGAGCCCAACTTGTGCACACTGTCTTGTAATGCCAAAATTCACATCTTGTGAATTAATCATGAATTTTGTATTAACAGAAATAATTATTCTTGAGTTATGCATGTTTTTCTTTGTAAATTAATAAACCAAGTTCAGTAGAGATTCCATGTGAACATGCTGGTTCTCTAGGCTTGTTTAGGACCAGAGAGCATGCACACGAAAATTTGGATCATTTTGATGCTTATTTATTTTTATATGCATTTAAGTTGAACCACTAGTTAGCCTTTGTTATTTTCCATAATATTTATTTTCTTAGCATCCAACACTTACATGTGGGCCCAATGGACCAGGATAGGTGTTAATAGGCCTAAGAAACACTCATGTAATTTTTGGTAATTTAATTGATTAATAAATGGCTTAAATGCCCTTTTAATATTAAAGGGAAATTAATAAAGAAAATCCTTAATTAAATCTTTTTCCTTTTTGAAAGCATTATTTAATATAAATAAAAGAAATTTAATTATCAGCTCTGTTAAGGAGTTAATTCATGAATAAAAATATTAATTACACCATGTTGGTAAAAATAAAATGAAATGAAGCTTCCACATGAATTGATAAACTTAATAAAAACCTTTAATCAAATGTGGAATACAAGAGTAACCCATGTACATTCCCTAACCTTCCTAAAAGAGAAACCTTAGTTGAATGCTTGTTAAGGTGAATATGACCAACCCAGAGTTGGATAAGACAACAAACTATCACATCACCTAAATCTTGCATTGCATTCCGTGTAGATCTTCCGGACGGAGATTACTCCCTTGTCCCGGAAACCGAGGAAGGAGGAGCGGAAGCATCGCTGCAGTACGTGGACGTACTCGACACCGAGGGTGCCCAAGCTAACCTAGCCGACGAAGGCAAGCTCCGTGCATCTAACCTAGTTTTAAAGTTCTTTATTCAATTATCTATGTATGATTGTGCATTTACGTTCGGAGTTGAATGAAACCCTAGATGCATGATCCCTAGGTACCTTTTGTCCCTACTAGTATGATAGGTCGATAGTCGCTAAGCTATAGGACCGTTACAAGTCGGGTGATGACCTCACTCGAGAGAATAGGTTCCTAGATAGGAATCATACTATATCCTTAAATGGATTGCTCACGTGGTAAGAGCATGGGATCTGGGCTCCGGTCCAGTGGTTATGTGGGTTAAGTTTTTGAACGTACCAAGCACATGTCGGGTATGGGACCGGTAAGCCTAGTACCTTAATGAGGCGGCAAGGGATCCTACCATTACTACTCTTGGGATTCGCTCTCACGGCTAGCTACCGGTGGTGTATGGTGACTCTGGGTGTGCTGGGTGGGACATGCCAGATAGCCTGCACCAAAGACTGTAAGATTCGATCCCGACCCGAGGATTTCTGGGGACGGCCTGGGAAAGTTGTCCCTTTGTGGGCAACCTACCGTGTGTTTGGGTCTACCTTGCAAGGTTTAAATCAATCGATTGTCGGCCTCTCACCGTTATCCGAGACTACTTACTCCACTAGTCATGTGATCCCTAATGATGGAAGTTGATGAACTTTATGCCTGATTAATTGTATTGTACAACTTGTTTGTACTAGTTAGCTAATGTAGTAAAGATTAAACCTACTAGAACTTGTGCTAAAAGCTTGAAAGTAAGGACCTACTCTTTGTTACTTTTTAGCAAAAGCAACCCAGTAGCCAAAAAGCCTTTCATGGTCTAGAATTGGTGAAGTAGATATCACCGACGGGTAAGTCTTGCTGAGTATTAGTATACTCAGCCTTGCTAATGTGTTGATCCAGGTAATGCCTTCAGTGATGTGTGGCCCGGTGAGATCCCGCCCGGCTGGGAGCTGGAGTGGGTGGAGGACGACTACTGAAAGCATCATGGATGGCCTCCCGTGGTGTCTTCACTTCCGTTAGTTTATTTCCGCTGCTTTTCAAAACTCTGAACTATTCTGTCATGACAAAAACTATGGTTTGTAATAATTAAACCCTTCGGGGTACGAATTTGGATTTGAATGTTGTTGTATCTCTGGACTCGACTTCGAGTGAGTTTTAATGCATATATCGATCCTTGTGCTATTCAAGTGATTTACCGGGCGTTAACCCGGCGACTTACGACAGGATGGTACTTTATTATTGCTTAATGACCAAAGTGGATCGGTCTTAGGCGATAGTACGGTACTTTCCTGGGCGGGTTGTCACAATAGCACTCACACATTTTGAAAGCACTCACACATTTTTAAAGCACTCATTTAGGCCAAAACAAGGTTCAATCATAGCAATCAAGGGTGGCTATCCTACCATGTTTTTGTAGTAAAACAATATGCAATTTATAAAACAGATATATGGTTATATTTATAAAACTAGGACCAAAGCATGCATCAAAGGATGAGATTGAACTTGCCGTCTTCGAAGTCTTCGGGGAGTGCCGGCTCGGCGTTCGGGATCTCGAGCTCCTGCTCGCAGTAGTCGGCTCCACACTCCGGCTCGGGGTACCTTCCTTCGTTTACTTCGTCGGCTATAGCGCACATACAGGCAAGCATGCAACCAATATAAGCACACACAAGTTCTCCAGCTGAGCTCGCGGAAGGTAATTAAATAAAATAGGGGAAATAAATATTATGCAGGGGTTTTGGGTGACGGACGGGTGGCGGTGCAACCGGCACGGGTGTGGGGAAGGTTGGGCGCGATTTGGATTAAAATCGTGCAAGAAATGACGGGTTAAAGGAGGTGTTTAGGGTTAATTAGGGGCCTGTTAGTATTTTATTATAAAAGAAAAGGACCTAATTATAATATTTAAACCTAGCGGGGGTGTTACTAAATAGTCCAGGGGCATAATTGTAAAGGGACAGGGTTGTTTTTGTGGTTTAATTTAAAGCATAGGGTCTGTTTTGAAAGAAAAGAGTGAGGGAAATAGAGGGGGGTCGGTTTTGGATAAGTGGGAAAAGGGCAGGGGGTTTGGGGCAAAAAGCCCTTCTTCTTCCTCTCTCCCTCACGACACAGAACGCAGGAGACAGGAGGCCGAACGTGGAAGGGGGAAGGGGCGCCGACGACCTGGTGCACGGCGACAGCCGGGAAGTGGGGCGAAACGAAGAGGAGGTCGAGGGCAACCGATTCCGCTTCTTACCTCGGGCTGGGGTGTTCCGGAGAGGCGGATCGACGGCCGGCAGTGGGGCTGTTCGCGGTGGTGACCGGAGCGGCACTGGTGGTGGCGATGGAGGGCTCGGGAAGGAGGGGGAATTGGTCGTGGAGGTGCGGGGCGAGGTGGGGAGCCGGTCCGGCCCTTTTATAGGCGCGGGAAGGTCGGTTCGGCGAGGATATTTTGAGCTTCGCGGGGCTCCAATGGCCGGCAATGGAGGTTCGGGAAAAATCCTGGCGTGGACTCCAGCCAACGGGATTCTCGGTCGATTGGCTGCTGTGTGAGTTGACTCATCGTGCAGGGCTGCTGTGGCCGTGGAGGGGAGGCCGTCGGGGGAGTAATGGTGGCCGGTTTGGAGGTGACGGCTCGCCGCTCGGTCTTCGTTTGTCGAGCAATGGA
The DNA here is from genome assembly GCA_947561735.1 of Cenchrus americanus. Classification (NCBI taxonomy): domain Eukaryota; kingdom Viridiplantae; phylum Streptophyta; class Magnoliopsida; order Poales; family Poaceae; genus Cenchrus; species Cenchrus americanus. The sequence goes on along the minus strand of OX387239.1, from coordinate 248,788,319 downwards.
GGGGGGAGGTGCGCGCCGCTCTGCCGTAGGCGCGGGGCCGCCCCTTGGCGTGCTCCGTGTGCGAGAGAGGGGGAGGGGGGCGGGCGTCCGCAAGGGGGAAGGTCGCGGCCCTCCCGGGGGTCGCGCGTGGGAGAGGCCGCGGTCAGGCACGGCCTAGCCGCGGGAGGAAGAAAGGGAGAAAAGAAAAAAAAGAAAAGAAAGGAAGAAAAGAAAAGAAGAAGAGAAAAAGAGAAAAAGGAAGAAAAGAAAAGAAAAGAAAAGAAAAAGAGAAATAGGAAGAGAGAAGAAATAGAAAATGGGAAAAGAAATTGGAAAGAGTTTTTAGAAAAATTAGGAGAATTTCTCGGGAAATTAGAGGAAGGGTTTTTTGTGGGTTTTCCGGTTTTTCGGGCGTCGGCGTGATTTTCGGGACAACGGCGATGACGAGGCGGACCGGTCGGCGGGACCGCGACGTGCGTGGGATTCCCGGCACGGTGGCCGACCGCGGCGCTGGGGAGGCACGCGTGGGTGCCGGCCCGGTGCGGGCGGTGCCGGCGGGATTCGCGGCACGCGCGCCGAGGGTGAGAGAGGGGGGACGGTGACCAGGGTTTTGAAAGGGGGCAAATGAGCTCAGCTGGACAGTTTTGAAAAACACACGTGATTTATTAGGTGATTTATTAGGAGCTAAAACGCGGGCGTTACAAACCTACCCCACTTAAAATGAATCTCGCCCTCGAGATTCGGCTAGGTTTCGAATAGGTGGGGAAACTCCTTTTTCAACGCGTCCTCTCGTTCCCACGTGGCTTCTTCCACTCCGTGTCTGCTCCATTGGACTTTGCACACCCGTACTTCTGATGTTCTCGTCCTTTTGACCACCGTGTCTAAAATCTTGACGGGCACTTCCTAGTACCTAAGGTCTGGCTGTAGATCGATGGTTTCTGCCGGTACTCGCTTTTCTTCGAGAACCTTCAAACATCTGCGCAGCTGGAAGATATGAAACACTGGGTGTATATCTGACCTTTCTTCTGGTAGCTCCAACCGGTATGCTACTGCTCCGACCCTCTTTAGTATTTTATAGGGTCCAATGTACCGAGGGGCCAATTTTCCGTGCACCTGAAATCTCCGAGTCCCTCAGATAGGTGAAACCTTGAGGTAAACGAAATCTCCCAGATTGAAGCTTGCTTCACGCCTCTTCTTGTCTGCGTAGCTCTTCTGTCGGGATTGGGCGGCTCTCAACTTTTCTCGGATATTGGCTACTCGCTCTTCGGCTTCCTTTATAAGTGCGGGCCCAACCAGGGCACGCTCTCCTACTTCTGACCACATTAGGGGTGTCCTACATTTCCTCCCGTATAGTGCCTCGAATGGTGACATTCCCAGACTTGCTTGGTAGCCGTTGTTGTAGGAGAATTCCGCATACGGTAGGCTCTGTTCCCAGTATTTGCCATATGTGAGGACGCATGCCCTCAACATGTCTTCTAGAATTTGGTTTACCCTTTCGGTCTGTCCGTCTGTTTGCGGGTGGTACGCTGAGCTGAAATCCAGCTTGGTACCCATGGCTTTATGCAGGATTTTCCAAAACCTAGAGGTGAACTGGGTCCCTCTATCTAAGACTATTCTGCTAGGCACTCCATGCAGCTTTACTATATTCTCTATGTAGAGTTTTGCCAACTTCTCTCCACCATAAGTGGTCCGTACGGGTAGAAAGTGGGCGACTTTAGTGAGTCGGTCCACTATCACCCATATGGAGTCATGTCCCTTCTGAGTCCTTGGCAATCCTACTACGAAATCCATGCCAATCTCGTCCCATTTCCATACTGGGATTGGTAAGGGCTGCAACAGTCCTGCGGGCTTCTGGTGTTCGGCTTTGATCCTCTGACAAGTATTGCAGTGGGCGACGAATCGGGCAATATCTGCTTTCATCTCATTCCACCAATACTTCTGTTTTAAGTCCATGTACATCTTGGTGGATCCCGGGTGAATGGAATATGCCGAGTTGTGTGCCTCATCCATGATGGTCTGTCGAAAATCTCCGCCTTCCGGCACGCATATCCTATTTTTATACCACAGGGTGCCTTGGTCATCTACTCTAAAATCAGGGGCCTTGTTCTCTCCTGTATGCTTGCGGATCTTTATCAGATTCTCATCGGTTTCTTGGGCCTTCCGGATCTTCTCCTCTAAGGTAGGCTGAACACTCAGCTGACGGACGTAGCCTTGGGGGACAATGTGCACGTTGAGTCGCGCCATCTCCTCTTGCAGCTGGGCACTCTTGGGTGCTGCCTTCTCGTAGGATTTCCGGCTCAGGGCGTCTGCTACTACATTGGCCTTCCCCGGGTGGTAGTGAATCTCTAGGTTATAGTCTTTAACTAACTCTAGCCACCTTCTTTGCCTTAGGTTCGGTGTCGGGCCGGGTGAAGATGTATTTTAGACTCTTGTGGTCCGTGTAGATTTCACACTTGTTCCCAATCAGGTAGTGTCTCCAGATCTTAAGGGCATGCACTACGGCTGCAAACTCCAGATCATGGGTGGCATAATTCTGCTCATGGGGTTTGAGCTGACGGGAAGCATATGCCACCACCTTTCCATCCTGCATGAGAACACATCCCAACCCTTGTCGGGAGGCGTCGCAGTACACGAAAAAGTCTCGTTGAATGTCTCGGGGGTGGCCGCACCGGGCCGTGGTCAATCTTCTCTTCAACTCTTGGAAACTTTTCTCGCAGGACTCGGTCCGCTTGAACTTCTTCTCCTTATTGAGCAACTCTGTCATGGGCCGGGCAATCTTGGAGAATCCTTCGATAAACCTCCGTAGTACCCTCGCTAAACCAAGGAAACTTCGATCTCGCTCACGTTGGCTCGGCCGTTGCCGCTTGGAGACCGTTTCAACTTTCCCGGGTCTACGCCTACTCCTTCTGCAGTCAGAATATGCCCAAGGAAAGATATTTTCTCTAGCCAAAATTCACACTTGCTGAACTTGGCGTACAACTTGTGTGTCCTCAATTTCCCCAGCACTACTCGAAGATGCTGCTCGTGTTCCTCCACGCTCTTGGAGTAAACAAGTATGTCATCAATGAAGACTACGACAAACTTGTCCAGCTCTTCCATAAACACCTTATTCATGAGGTTCATAAAGTATGCTGGTGCATTGGTTAGTCCAAAGGACATCACTGTGAACTCATACTGCCCGTAGCGAGTGACAAAGGCGGTCTTGGGGATGTCACTTTCCCTAATCTTGAGCTGGTGGTACCCTGACCTTAGATCCACCTTCGAAAAATACTTGGCCCCCTTCAGCTGGTCAAACAGATCATCTATTCTGGGGAGAGGGTACTTGTTTTTGATAGTGACCTCGTTCAGCGAGCGATAGTCCACGCACATCCTCATGCTCTTATCCTTCTTTTCCACGAAAAGCACTGGGGCTCCCCATGGTGATGAGCTCGGTCTGATGAACCCACTTCGCTGGAGTTCTGCTAACTGCTTCTTCAATTCTGCCAACTCAGGGGCTGCCATCCTATAGGGTCTCTTGGCTATGGGAGAGGTTCCAGGGATAAGGTCGATTACGAACTCTATATCCCTGTCTGGTGGCATACCAGGGAGTTCTTCGGGGAACACATCTGGGTATTCTCGCACTACTGGGACATCTTCTATGGACTTGGCTTCTATGTTGAAAACCATTATGTCCGGCCTGTGTCCTCGGGTGTGGCAGGTCACTTGTATCCCGTCTGGGTTGGTTAGGTGCACTACTTTATCGGCGCAACTTATAAGGCCATGGTGTTGGCCTAACCAGTCCATCCCCAGGATCACATCTACCCCTTTGGACTTCAGTACTACCAGGTCTGCTAGGAACTCTACCCCACTTAAAATAATCCTTACCCGGGGGCATCCCAGTTGACACTTAATGTCACCTCCGGGCGTCCGAGTTAATAGGGGTGCTTTTAGTATTACTGTGGGTATGCTATGCTTTTCCACAAAACTTGAGGATATGAATGAGTGCGATGCTCCCGAATCGAATAGTATGGTAGCCAAGACTGAGCTGACCAGGAACTCACCGAGCACTACGCCTTGTGCTTCCTGTGCCTCCTGCGCATTGATGTGGTTGACCCGGGCTCGTCCATAGGACTGCTGGGGCTGCCTCATTTGTTGGTTGTTGTTGTTGTTGCCGAAGTTATTGTTGCTGCGCACGGGCATGCGGTTGGCTCCAGACACAAGTAGCCTTGGCCCGTTCACCGAGTTGGAGTAGGTGGTGGTGGTTGGCTTTTTGGCATAAGGGCAGTTGGCGATGAAGTGTCCGGTTTCTCGGCAGTTGAAACACACTCGGGAGCTGTTGTTGTTGTTGGCAGTAATCGGGCTGGTGTTGTTCTGTGGGGGCTTCATGGCACTCTGGTTGTTGTAGGGCTTGAACTGGGTTCTGGGGGCTTGCGAGCTCGTGGCTTGGGATTGGGTTTTGTACTGCATGGGAGCTTGGAACCTGGACATGGGGTGTCCAAAGTTTCTCGACCTCTGGGACTGCTCTTGCTGCTTGGCCTTGTGCTCCATAAACTTGCGCTTGTTTTCCTTCTTCTCTTCAGCCCTTACTCTTTCTGTGAGTATTGCCATGTTCATGAGGGTGTTGAAGTCTGGGTAGATCTGAGGGGTCAGCAGGGTCCTCAGTTCCGAGTCGCCCCTTCTTGAACATTTCCTCGCTTCTTGGAATCTTTGTCCACTTCCTCGGGGGCATAGCGTGCCAGCTCTATGAACTGGTACGTGTACTCTTCCACGGACATGTTGCCTTGGCGGAGTTCACGGAACTCATCCGCCTTCCGCTTTAGGGTGGCTTCTGGGATGTGGTAGCCGCGGAACTCTTCCACGAATTCATCCCAGGTGATGGCGGAGGGATCCTTGGTCGCCGCGCGCAAATTCTCCCACCGGCTAGGGGTCGTCCCGTGAGTCGGTGAGCTGCCAGGAGAACCTTGTCGCGGTCCTCACAGTTGAAGGACTCTAGCTCCCTCAGAATGGCTTTCAGCCAGTCGTCAGCATCCAAAGGATTCACCAACCCACCAAAGGTGGGCGGCTTCGTCCTGAGGAACTCTATCAGCTTCTCGTTCATGCCCAGAACTCGGGGTCTTGGGCGGTTGACGGCGTTGAAAATGGCCTCCATCAGGACAGTCTGGTTGGCCAAGACTTGTGCCAAGTCAATGGGAGGGGGTGGCGGCGGCAGGACCACGTTCTCTCCTCCATCCTCGTTTTGGTTAACTTCCTGGTCGTGAAGACGCTCCCTTCGATCGGCTTGCGATCCTTCAGCGTCCGATCGGCCGGGGCCTTGGTGGGTCCTGACAGGGCGCCTGGAAACCATCTGTAAAGAAGCGGGTTTTTTAAGAGATCTAGCTTTTATGTGATGTTTAAGTGGATTATATCGGATTTCTTTTTGAAAAGGCAGGGTCTACTCCTGCCGGTAAGCACACAACAAGCACATAGCAATCAAGCAAGCACAAACAAGTTTTTATTACAAACCAGCGAGGAGGATACATCCCGACTACGCGGACACACTACACGACTAAGGACTAAGGGTGCGACTTGGACCAGTACGGCTTCATTCCCTGGGTCAGGGTTACTGGGGCACGCTACTCGCGAGGAGAGCCATCTTCCGGGGTCGAGTGTTCTTCCAGCGGAATGAGCGACTCGTCATCATTCTCGCCTTCGGGGGTTTCCATTTTCCCCGAGGCCGTGCCGCGGCTTCGGCGGTCGTTGTTGGGGGGTTCGGTGATCGCCGGTGGTGCCGGAGGGACTTCGATAGTTCCTCCCCATCCTACAAGGGGTGTTCCCAGCAGGACTTGAGCTTCTCCAATGACTGGAACGGGTGTTCCGCCGTTGGTCCATTCTTGCATGCGTTGGTCCTGGATTCGCCTGAGGCTTTCCTGGGCAACGGCTTCACTGCTTATGGCGGCTGCGGTCCTTGCTTCAGCTTGAGCCACTCGGACTTGGTGCATCCTTACTGTGACTTCAGCTTGCTCGGCTCGACTGATTTGTTCCCTCAAGTGCCTGGCTTGGTCATCGAAGAGCTTATCCAGGGAGACAAGGTAGGCAACTACGTGGTACAGTAGGTCTTCTTGGTGGCGGCATCGTTCCAGGTTTCTCATGCGGGCCTGCCAAACTGGGGTTCTGATGGCGGGAGGGAAGTACCTCATTAGTGTGGGGACGAGGTGTTTCTCGTAGATCCGACACAGGTAGCGGAGGGCTTTCCTGAGGGCCAAAGGATAGGTGTCTCGGTGCCGAAACCCTGTGGCGGTCACGCGCCACGGCTCGATGTTGGTGTGGCGGTTGCTTCTAGCGACGGAGAGGACCACCCTACAGCGAAGAGTGCCGAGTTGCTCGTACTCTCTGCTGTAGTACCTAGAGCGCTCAGTGATACCGAGGCGCTCCAAGGAGTTGATGAGAAGGCGGGCAAAACCAGGCTCCTCCTGGCACACGCCCTGGGTCCATCCATCTTCTGCCATCTGAAAACAAAGGTAGAGTTAAACAGGTTGTGGTGGCGTACAAGAGATGGATAACTTTATTTAGTAGCAAGGTTGGGGTACACTTATTATTACTAGAACTCAGCTTCTAGCTAAACACCCTAGTCTTATCCTCATGGTGATTCTTCCTCTAGCTGGATGCGGCGCTTCTTCAGTGGGAGATCTTGCTCCAGTATCTCATCCTCGGTCTGGGTCCCTTTGTCCCAGTGAGTTTTTTCGGGTTCTTCCTCATCCAAGTCAGCTTCTTCTCGTCTCCTTCTACGTTCCCTGTGGAGCTCATCCCATAGCTTTTTGTGGAACATCTCCGAACGTTCTCTTTCTCTAAGGTAGTCTCGTTCCATGTTATGTAGATCAACTTCCGCCATGGTTGTCTTAATCCTTTCCAGCTCTATCCTTTGCTCCGCTCTTTCCGCTCTGTCAATCTGTTGCTTCAGTTGCTGGGCTTGCTCTTGGTAGAGGTGGTCTAGGCCATTGAGGTAGATGGATAGGTGGGAAACTGCCTCTTCCAGGTCTTCTTCCTCTCGCTCTAGTCCTCTCATGCGATCAATCCACGAGCGTCCTCTTCCTCCGGAGGGTGGGAAGAATCCCATTGGAGTTCTTCGGAGGTGCTGTCTAAAAACCACTCGCAGCTGTCGCAGGGCCTTCCGAGTAGCCTTGGGGTAGGTGTCGGCGAAGCGAAATCCAGTGGCGGAGACGAACCAAGGTTCTATGTCGGGGTAAAGCGTGCTTCTTCCCACAAAGATCAGCAGCTTACACCGAAGGGTGCCGTAGCATTCATACTCCCGATAGACGAACTCTGGCGGATCCCTTACTCCGATGCGCTCTAAGCTGAGTAGCAACAGGTTAGGGAGGCCTGGCTGGACGGGGCATATTCCTCCGTTCCATTCGGGGTTAGCCATCTAGAAACATGCAAGAATCAAGGTAAGGATTCGGGAAAAGATGAGCTCAGCAAAGGAAAGGTTAGAGAGGGCTAGAGGAGGTCTCGTATCCTAGGGGTCGTGTCCTACGGCCAACCTACGGCTCTGATACCACCTGAAGCGTCCCCTCATCAGAGGTGACTAAATGTGACACAAATACCAGTCCCAGGAGGCTGGCAACACATTTATTACAACAGGTGGATTAGTCTTTTACATCACGGCGACACAGAGGGCACGGAAGTGCCAACGCTACAAGGAACAGCACAAACGCTAACGACCACACTACGATAGCAAAGGCTTCCATAGCCTCCTCAGAGTACCACACCATGGAAGCTTTCTGTGGAGACCCTGGGTACACAGGCATGGTTGGGTGTAGGGCAGCGACCTACTCGACGTCTTCGGGAATGTAATCGGGATCCTCCTCTGAAAAATAGTTAGTAAGACAGGGGTGAGCACATACGTACTCAGCAAATCCAACCCCACCCACGGAGGGGCTTATAAGCAGAATCATGCATAGAGTATAACAAGGATCAGGTTATGGTTCATTTTGCAAACTTACACATGCAGGGGTTCATTTCAAAAAAAATGTTTTTGCAAATCATTTTCATAACCCAAGTGACTCAATTGTTTTAGGAAGACCACTGTGGAACTACCGGACTCCCCGTCCGCAGTAGCCCAGGCACACAGCCACACACACTTCATCCGGAAAACAACTCACGCCAGAAAACATCCCATCCCAAACACTAGTTTTTGTGACCACACCGTGACTCGTCCAATACCGTGGACACGGCTATTCGAATAGGTTTGACACTCTGCAGAGGTTGTACATCTTTACCCACAAGTAGGGTACCGTCACACGGACACCTTAGTGCCGGCACAGATCCTATCAAAGCCATTACCCACCTTAGCTAACACTACGAGCCACCACGAAAGCACCCAAGGGGTTATCCCACATAGCCAGGGCGTACCTCACACAGAGCGTACCCCTACTCCTTGGTCTCCCGTTGCTCACCCGCACACCAGATGGCAAGTAGATTAACTAGTGGGGTTTATGATAAGCCGTTGCCACATACAACGGTCGAGTGGTTGTACGACGATTTGGGTCAGGTGAGATGTCACGCAACCCGGTCCTTAACCAACAAGATGGACAACTCCCAACACGCTCAACCACACAGGTACCAGCTCACCCATACTCCTGACACACACGTCCATCCCGTCTACCTAGTTCTTTACTCATTTTCCAAACATATCCCATTTCCATTTTTAAAGCACTCACACATTTTGAAAGCACTCACACATTTTTAAAGCACTCATTTAGGCCAAAACAAGGTTCAATCATAGCAATCAAGGGTGGCTATCCTACCATGTTTTTGCAGTAAAACAATATGCAATTTATAAAACGGATATAGGGTTATATTTATAAAACTAGGACCAAAGCATGCATCAAAGGATGAGATTGAACTTGCCGTCTTCGAAGTCTTCGGGGAGTGCCGGCTCGGCGTTCGGGATCTCGGGCTCCTGCTCGCAGTAGTCGGCTCCACACTCCGGCTCGGGGTACCTTCCTTCGTTTACTTCGTCGGCTATAGCGCACATACAGGCAAGCATGCAATCAATATAAGCACACACAAGTTCTCCGGCGGAGCTCGCGGAAGGTAATTAAATAAAATAGGGGAAATAAATATTATGCAGGGGTTTTGGGTGACGGACGGGTGGCGGTGCAACCGGCACGGGTGTGAGGAAGGTTGGGCGCGATTTGGATTAAAATCGCGCAGGAAATGACGGGTTAAAGGAGGTGTTTAGGGTTAATTAGGGGCCTGTTAGTATTTTATTATAAAAGAAAAGGACCTAATTATAATATTTAAACCTAGCGGGGGTGTTACTAAATAGTCCAGGGGCATAATTGTAAAGGGACAGGGTTGTTTTTGTGGTTTAATTTAAAGCATAGGGTCTGTTTTGAAAGAAAAGAGTGAGGGAAATAGAGGGGGGTCGGTTTTGGATAAGTGGGAAAAGGGCAGGGGGTTTTGGGCAAAAAGCCCTTCTTCTTCCTCCCTCCCTCACGACACAGAACGCAGGAGACAGGAGGCCGACCGTGGAAGGGGGAAGGGGCGCCGGCGACCTGGTGCACGGCGACGGCCGGGAAGTGGGGCGAAACGAAGAGGAGGTCGAGGGCAACCGATTCCGCTTCTTACCTCGGGCTGGGGTGCTCCGGAGAGGCGGATCGACGGCCGGCAGTGGGGCTGTTCGCGGTGGTGACCGGAGCGGCACTGGTGGTGGCGATGGAGGGCTCGGGAAGGAGGGGGAATTGGTCGTGGAGGTGCGGGGCGAGGTGGGGAGCCGGTCCGGCCCTTTTATAGGCGCGGGAAGGTCGGTTCGGCGAGGATATTTTGAGCTTCGCGGAGCTCCAATGGCCGGCAATGGAGGTTCGGGAAAAATCCCGGCGTGGACTCCGGCCAGCGGGATTCTCGGTCGATTGGCTGCTGTGTGAGTTGACTCGTCGTGCGGTGGCCGCCGTGGCCGTGGAGGGGAGGCCGTCGGGGGAGTAATGGTGGCCGGTTTGGAGGTGACAGCTAGCTGCCTGGTCTTCGTTTGTCCGAGCAATGGAGGGGGAGGTGCTGCTGCCTGCTGTAGGCGCGGGGCCGCCCCTTGGCATGCTCTGGTGATGTAGGAGAGGGGAGGGGGCAGGCTGTCTGCAAGGGGGGCGCAGGGGGAAGGTTGCGGCCCTCCCGGGGGTCGCGCGTGGGAGAGGCCGCGGTCAGGCACGACCTGGCCGCGGGAGGAAGAAGGGGAGAAAAGAAAAAAAAGAAAAGAAAGGAAGAAAAGAAAAGAAGAAAAGAAAAAGGAAGAAAAGAAAAGAAAAGAAAACGAGAAATAGGAAGAGAGAAGAAATAGAAAAATGGGAAAAGAAATTGGAAAGAGTTTTTAGAAAAATTAGGAGAATTTCTCGAGAAATTAGAGGAAGGATTTTTTTGTGGGTTTTCCGGTTTTTCGGGCGTCGGCGTGATTTTCGGGACGACGGCGATGACGAGGCGGACCGGTCGGCGGGACCGCGGCGTGCGCGGGATTCCCGGCACGGTGGCCGACCGCGGCGCCGGGGAGGCACGCGTGGGTGCCGGCCCGGGTGCGGGCGGTCTTCGGCGGCGGGATTCGCGGCACGCGCGCCGAGGGTGAGAGAGGGGGGACGGTGACCAGGGTTTTGAAATGGGGCAAATGAGCTCAACTGGACAGTTTTGAAAAACACGCGTGATTTATTAGGTGATTTATTAGGAGCTAAAACGCGGGCGTTACACTTTGTAAGTATCCTGCAAAGAAGCAATTGGGTATAAGGTTTAATTCTCCAATCCTGAGGATCAGAGGAGTGTTCTCCAGTGATGCAGTTGACAAGCAACTGATTATCAGTGAAGAAACTGATATGTTGGAGATCCATTTGCCTGCAAAAAGTAATGGCCAAAGCAAGAGCTACAGACTCAGCCATACGGACCGAAGAGGAATCCTGCATAGAAGCTTTAATAAAAAGGGGAAAAGGGGGGAGTAATGTCGGTGTTAACAATAAAAAATCCCAGTCCAGCCAGTCTGAGGATTCCAGCAGGTATATCTGGAGACGTAGCAACATCAGAGTAACATCTGTAGCCTTGAGGAGGAGTGGAGGATGAAGACAGAGAGGGTTGATGCAGTGTTGAAGTAGAAGAGTCTCCCCAAGCTGATAGGTTGGAGTGGAAGTAAGTTGTTGCTGCATGTTGAACCTGAAAAGAAGTCCAAGTTTTCCTTTGAAAGCGGCGATCATTACGCGCTTTCCAAATATACCAAAGAATAAGCAGAGTTTTAGTGAAGGTTTGTTCATTTGTAGTGGAGGGAAACAAGTAGGGTAAAATGGCTTGGATGCCATCAGCTGCAGGGTCAATGTGTTGAGTAAAAGGGGTTACATCTGCAGCCGCCCAAACCTGATGAGGCAATTGACAGAGGAAGAAGATATGAGAATCAATTTCAATCAAGCCACATGCAGAGCAATGCTTATCAATATTAGGAGCATATCGCCCTGCACGCTCAGCAGTAGCTAAAGCTTGTCTAAAAAGGCGCCGGCAAACAAAAGTTTTGATAAGAGGAGGGATAGTTTTCCCCTTCCAGATTTTGTGGAGGATTGTTTGAGTGTGTAGAGAGATGGCTTTGGAACCAGTTGTATGAAGGGAGTGATGCTGTTGTTGTTCAGGTAAGTGTATGTGGATTTGGAGGTGCATTTTCCATTAGTGGCTGGTCTCCATCTGAGAATATCCTGGACTGAGGATGGCACAACCTGGGTACTATTGATAATTTGGACAGTTTGGAGAGTGAAGGTGGTAGTAAGGTTATCTTGATCCCAAGTTTGAGTACCCTGCATCCACGAATCAGAGACAGAGGAAGGCAGGCAAAAGAATGTTATCATGAATGGAGTCCCAAGAGAGAATCCATGGTGAAGACCAAATTGAGGAGTTGCCTAAATGAATCTATAAAATCGAGTTATCATACAAATGTTGCTTAACCTCAAGACAGAAGACCAAAAAACCGATCTAGGTCCAGTGGTGGAGTTAGACCAGAAGGAAAATTAGGATAGTATTTAGCCTTAATAACATTAGAAAGGAAAGGATTTGTTAGTAACAACATTCCAAGCAGTCTGAATGATTAAGCTTTTGTTGATAAGTTCCATATCTCTGATAACTGAGCCTCCCTGATGTTTGGGCTTACAAATATCATCCCAGGAGCTATATGCAATAGGATTAGAGGGGTTTTCAGCTTGGATACCAGCTCACCAAAACTTCCAAATGATGGCATTAATCTTTGCAATAAAGGACTTGGAAAAAAGGACATTAGACATGTAATAAACAGAAATAGAAGAAAGAATTGAGTTAATATACTGGAGTCTCCCTGCATGATTAAGTTTATTAGCTTTGACAGTGCCAAACTTATCATGAAACTTAGAGTAAATAAAGTTGTAGGCCTTGTTCCTATCTCTATGAGAGAAAATCATTGGATGACCTAGATGCATAGTATTAGGAAGAAGGCTTGAATCTGGAAAAAATTGTCCGAATTTGATTTTTAACATGATTAGGAACATTGTGACTAAAGAATATAGAAGATTCATGCTGAAATAAGGATATGTTGAAAAAGTTTTTTTTTCTATTTTTACTAGAAAAATAAAAAAATATTAATTTGAGATGAGGAACAGATACCCTTGCGACGTAAGTTTTGCTTGATCAAGTTCGTTGGGTTGATCAAAAAAAATTATTGAAGTAAATATTTGCTTCAAATAAAGCAAGGGAAATAGGGTAAAAGTAATTTTTTTTTTTTGAGAATGGTAAAAGTAAACAATATAATGATGGCAACAATTAACTAAACGGCTGAGCGGAATGGTCCAGCAAAAAAGCATGTGATGATACACAGGTGCCTAGGCCGGCCCAATGATGGTCATCCGGGCCTTTCTTGCAGGGCTCTACTGCTCCGATCATTTTATGAGCGCCAGCATGCGCAGACAAACTGGGATGAGTTTCGGAGGATCAAATTCGTACAACAAATTTCTCTGCAATTTTCGAATGTCTTGTACAACAGATTTCTCTGCAGTTTTCGAATCTCTCGTACAACAAATTTCTTGTGCAATTTTTGTTTTGAAAACTTTCTAGGGAAACGTAAGACGGAAGATAGAAAAATCGAGTTTATGTGGAAATTGAAACTCGATTATCTCAGTTTTTTCTCCATGAAGGTAAGTAAACACCTTTGGAAAAAATTATTATTATAGCTTTGCAAAAAAAAACTCAGCGGCAACTATTCAGGAAGCTCCAAAAGCTGAAACAAACGTACTCGCTAGAATACTAGATCCTGATGCTGTGGAGCATCGGCAACCTTAAATGTCGAACCTGAAATAGAAATGAAGTAGGAAGTGAAGTGGTAAAAATCAGAGGTCCCCTGTAATTTCAGCATGATGAGTACCAAATTCTGCACAAATTCGGATCGCATAAGTTTGACCTCACAAACCAAAAGGGGTCTGCACTTGCTAGAATCTAAGACTGTCTCCAGCAGGGCCTCTCTGCAGCAGGGAGAGAGACGGTAACAGTGCTGGAAAACGATGGACACTCCAGCGGCTAGCGCATCCCCCTCGCGCATCTGCTCCGGCAGTTGCCTCCCGCGCGCGAGGGGAGCCGTCGCGCTGAGGATTCCGCCGCACCGAGGAGCCGCCGCACCGAGGATCCCGCCCGTCCGCGCCCGTCTTCACTCCCTCTCCGCGCCCGAAGGAGCACCACGGCGGCCGCCGCCGCTACTTTGCCGTCCACTGTTGCTGCACGCCGCCGAGCTCGAGGCGCGATGGAGATGGGGAGGCCCGACTTGGGGACAAAGGTCGCCCCTGCTCGATCCGCCGCCGCCGCCGCCGCACAAACCGAGGGTGGAGGAGGAGGTCGGGGAAGGAGATGTCGCCGCCACCGCACGAACCGAGGGCTCGATATCCGCCCACGCCGCCACCATGCTTCACGGCGGGAGAGGAGAAGGCGGGCAGATCTGCTGGCCTCCGCCCGCGCGGCGCCGCGCCCTCCTTCCCCTCGTCGCGCAAAGATGAGGTGAGCGACGCGACCGACGGCGGCCCCTCGAGCTCGTCGCCTGGAGGAGGTTGGCGAGATTCGCGCAGCACAGGTGGCGGGCGAGCTTGCGGTGACGACGACAAGGAGTAGGGCGGTGCGACCCGTCGGCGGCGGCGCGCGGAGCAGTAGCAATAGGAGGCAGAGGCAGTAGCATTGGAGGAGGCGGCTCGCCAGGGTGGGGAACGAGGAGGAGAAGAGAGAAGACCGCAAGGTGGAGACGGGAGAGAGCGGCGGTTTGTTTGCGCAAAGGAGAGAGGTACCCTGAGATTGCGCGACGCGGGAGGGGCAACTGCAAGATGCAGAACCCGCTGCAGCATCTGCTGGAGCTCCTACAGGACCATTTTGATCTGCATATGGCAGATGGAGAAGCTGCTCCAGCACGTGCTGGAGACAGTCTAAGCCAGCACAAGATGCCGCCTGCATCCGTCCGTCGACTTGTTTAATTAACAACGAGGCCGAGAGCTCCCCGCGGCCGGAGCCCGGAGCGTCAAATAGGAATTCTGCGGCTGATGCCATGACTGCGGGTACGTACTGCGTTTCCCGCAGCTGTCACACACTCACACCGTGCCCATCCTTGAGCAAAGCATTTGCCTCCCTCACCGTCTCCCTGTACTCCTTTTGAAATTAAACCGTCTCCTCCTTTTATTTTGAAATTAAACACATGTTTTGAATGCGAAGGAGCATCGGATCATGTGTGTCTAGCTAGGCATTCCAAGCACGTGAACGCGCCCGCTAATTTTTTTTAAAAAAAACAGACTCGTGCGCCAACAAGTCATTGACCGCCCCGCCGCCCGAATCCTCAACCGACGATCGTTTCTTCGATTAATAATAATGGGTGAAGATGACTAATTTTGTTCTTCTCAAGCACATGTGTTTTATTTCGCGACGCCATTTCAATTTGACCATCAAAGCAGATACTACTAGTATGGTCCAAGACTTGCGCAAAGATCCTTCCACGTACCCGGCCTCTCCGTCTGACTTTTAACTTCACCGGCAATAAAATTCAAACTAGTCTCAAGTAAACTAACCATCACCAGCTTCCGAAAAGCGAAGCAACGGAATTTTCAGCTGCAACCCACAGAATTTTCCGTGCGTTACTTGCGGTAGCACGTGACGACTGACGACCCCAGGAGCTAGTAGGAGTAATACATTTCTTGTTCGAGTCGAACGCTTTTCACCCCGGCGGCAACCGAGCTCGCTTCTTCTAGATGTTCATCTCGTTCAACGCGACTCGAGAAGTCTTCGCATATGACACAGATAGGGTAGCGTAGGATAGGACAGACCAAACATGGGGATCGCGGGGGATGGGAAGCGACCTGACCTGCCGTTTCCAAAAACGAGTCACCACCGTGCGTCCGTGCCGCCGAGCATGGCCAACAGGTCAGCGCATCACCACCAACCGGCCGCGCACTTGCCCGGAACGGGACACGACACCCCCCTGTGACCTGACGCGCATCGTCCCCTGCTCGTGCGCCACGGACACCACCACATCCATGCGATGCCGATGCGACGCGCTGCGCCTGCGCCACCGATAAACCCCACGCAGGCCCGCTCACCAACCCTGGCTTCCCCTCTACTCCTACATAAACGAAGCCTCCGCACCACCGTTTCCCACCAAACTCCCCTGCCGCCCTGCCCCCCTCCTACTCGCACCACCAACCAGCCAGCGCGACACCAGGGACGATCACGATCCCATGGAGGCCGAGGCGTTCCCGATACAGTTCACGCGGGGGGTGCGCGCCTACTGGCGCCGGCGCAAGTACCACCGCTTGGAGGCTGCGGCGGACGGCAAGTCCCGCGGCGGCGGCGGCACGCGGCAGCTGGGCACCGCCCGGCGCGGCGGCGCGTGGGGCGCCGTGCGGCGCCTGCGCGTGCGGGTGCGCGTGGCCCTGGCCGCGCCGCGGCGCGCGCTGGCGCGGGCGCGGGACGCGTACGTGGGCGCCATGCTGGCGCTGGCCAAGAGGGCGTCCGCGCTCGCGCTGCCCGGCGCCGCGGAGGGGCTCTGGGCCAAGCGCGTGCCGCGCCGGAAGCAGCTGCCGAGCGCCGCCCGGACCACGGAGTTCGAGCAGCGGCTCATCCTCGAGATCTACAAGTCCATCGTCGCGTCCAAGGAGCTCACCACCATGCTCCAGTCCTCCACCGCACACCTGCCGCAGTCGGCGGCGGCGCCGATGCCCGCCAAGCACCTGCTCGACATGTGATGTGATGTGATGCGTGCGAGCAGCCGGAGAACGCACGCACGCGAGCGCTGCTGATCCGATCGACAGAGAGCTCCATGTGCGCTCTCCCTTAGTGAGAATTATGTGAAGCTTAATGAGAGGGTCGTTATGGTGTGCCTGAGTGCATCCAGTACCACCACCAGTCCTTCCCCTGTGGATTTAGAGGGAGAATTTAGAGCCGTTCCGTGCTTCCCTTTCCCCCGGGGTGGCCGGGTGCATGTAATGAAAGCACCAAGCAAGGCAGTGCAACTATGCAAGCCGCCCTGCTGCAAAAGTGGCAGCGTGTAAAATGTAGAAATTCTAAGAAAATTTGCAGAGCAACCAAAAATCCGTGTCTTGGTTTCGCATGATTATTCAGCTACGACTACTGTTAACCTCCACAATTCATTCCTTCCACTATGGTCTTCAACGATAGAGATCGAACGAGACGTGCACAAACCAACAAAGCGGCCTTCTAGGTTGCTGTGATTTTCCCAAGATTCGCCGGCCGCGCGGCGCAGGAACACAGCGATCGAGCGCGCGAAGCGTCGCTGTCTGCGGTAAACTTCGCCGCGACTTTTGGCTCGCATGGGCGGACGGCGGGCGTACTAGTCCGACTCTGGAGCCGTGTGTTTTGACGGAAACCGAGTGGGTGTACGTGCGATACCTGTGGAAGAACAAGAACGTGATGCTCCTGGAACTCCTGCGAGGAAATGCATGGATGGGGAATTGCACGACCGCCTGCGTCCATTGGTTGATCCCGTTCTCATTGCTCGGCTCCTGACCGAGAGCTCCGTTTCGAAGCTGCCGTCGTCTCTCTCCCACAGTCCCCAGCAACGCAAGACGCACTCACGTGGGTGGCGTCGCGTGCAATCGCATCCATCGCATGGGTGTGTCGCCCGTCCCTCTAGAAGGGCGGAAAATTCAGGCATGGCTCTTGCAGGGGGAAATCATCGCGCATGGGCGCATGGCCGCATGGGGCATCTGTTTTTCTAATTTAAATTATTTCGAACATGCTTGGCAGGGCATTGCTGGCGACGACCCAGCTGCCAAGAGAGTGACGCCCGGCTGGTTAAACAAAGGGCCTGTTTGGCAGGGCTCCGGCTCCTCCAAAAACGGCTTCTGGCCTGCCTTCCTGGGAGTGCGCCTCGGTGGAGTTGAGTCATTTTAAAAATCGTTTGTGCAAAATAGCTCCTCCTGCGATTTCTGTTGGAGGCTGGGTGAAGCCCACCAAAACGTGGCTCCACCTCCCCTTTGAAAGCCGTGAGGGCTCCGGCCCGGCTCCACACCTGAGCCGGTGCAATTTACACTGTTTGGCAGGGCTCCGGCCGGAGCCGCTCGTGGAGCCGGAGCCGGAGCCCTCCCAAACAGGCCCAAAAGCATGCAGAGGGCGACGACGTTTGGTCGGATCCGGGAGAAGATTGGGGGCGATAAGAAGCGTTCGTGCGTGTAGTAAGTATAACTAATACTACTACCACTGTTTTGGTGGTACCACGGTACTGATTTGTTTCGAGAGAAAATCATCTACTTGGCATTCTTTGGTTCTTGTTTGTTCGGAGAAAAGATCTTGCTTGGTGTGGTGGTGATAATAAGCCGAAATGAACAATGGCTCTACGTCAGTGATGAGTGACTCGGGCTTTTTGGCTGCGCGTGCCGCGGAAGGACAAGTTTTTTCAGGCCACAAATTCAAGTTGATATCATCAAGTTGCCACAAATTCGTTCCATCTCAAGCCTCAACGTTGTGTATGCCCCCGCACACTGGAAATTACTACACACCTCGCCGGAGAAGACAGACGCTGGCTGGACTTCCTATGGTCTGAGAAACATGAACAATCTGGCAGGCACGACAGTTGGACAGATTTATGCTGAGTCGTCCATCCAGGACCAATTCGTCGCGCGTATGCCGGGTCTGCTTTCTAAATGCTTGGCATGAGATCATCCAGCCAAAAAGAATTATAACCCTGTCATGTTGCTCGATAAAAGTTGGATCTGCTCGGACAAATGACTGGGGCAGTCTGAAGCGTTCGCGCGTGTAAACATCAGTGACTGTCTTTTTTTTTTGGGCCAATCACTGTCCGAGTCTGACCAAAGATTTGGCCGCACCTGACAGAATGATGGAGAATTCTAATCACACGGAAGGTAGGCAGGTGGCCTATCTTGACGCTGGTCAATTCATGATCATGGAAGGAAATATAACAATCACTACACATTTCCGCCGGCAGCTGAAGAAATTTAACTGATTCAGTTTGTTCCGTTCCAGTTGGGCCAGAGCCATCACTGTTTTCATATTTTGTAAACACGGACGGGCCAAAGTAGATGGGCCTAATCGCTAATACAAAGCCCACTTTACTTTCTCTGGATCCAAGTCAACGTCGGCGGCAGCTTGGCTATGCTCGCTCAACTTTCCACTCCGAGGCAAGGCCACACCAACCGCAGCAGAGCAAAGCCCCCCCGACCCCCATCGCCATCGAAGACAAGGAGCTCAGCAGTCAGCACTTACCTTAGCTAGCGGCGAGGATAGGCGCCGGCGCGATGCAGCTCCCGAGGATCGACTTCTCCGGCGTGAACCCGTCGGCACCGGGCACCGGCACCTGGTCGGCAGTGCGCGCACAGGTGATGGAGGCGCTGACCACCGTCGGCTGCTTCGACGCGCAGTACCCGGCGCTGGCCCCGGAGCGACGCGCCGCGCTTTTCGACGGCGCCGTGAGGCCGCTCTTCGCGCTGCCCGCAGACGCCAAACGCCGCAACTACTACGGCGCCGACAAGCCCTTCCACGGCTACCTCGGCGACATCCCGGGCTACGACGGCTACGAGAGCCTCGCCATCGTGGACGGCACCAAGCTCGAGCTCGTCCGCGACTTCGCCGGCGTCATGTGGCCCGACGGCGGAACCAACGATGGATTCTGGTAAGCTTAGCAGTTAGCACCTCCTTCCCGCAGATCTTGCTCGAGTGGAGAAGCAAGGTTTCGGTTTGACTTTGCTCTCTGCTGCTGCGGCTGCGCAGCAATGCCGTCCATGGCGCGGCGGCGCGGATCTTGGAGCTGGAGGAGGCGGTGCGGAGGATGGTGATGGAAGGGCTCGGGGTGGCCAAGCACCACGACGCGCTGAGCGCGTCCACGTGGCACCTGTTCCGGACGTCGGAGTACCAGGCGCCCAACGCTGCGGAGAAGACGGTGAGGTACGCGTCGCATCAGGACACGAATTTGCTCAGCATCGTGTGCCAGCACGAGGTCGAGGGGCTGGAGATGCAGGCGAGGGACGGGGAGTGGATCGTCGTCAAGCCGTCGCCGACGTCGCTCGTTGTCATGGTCGGCCAGGCACTCCGGGTACGAATTATTGCTGTTCTGCGCCGTTTTTACCTCTGATCATTGCATTTGGCAATAGCCCCAACCTCTTTTGAGCGAAAGAGCCCCTACTTTGTGACTTGCAGACAGTGCTAGTTGTTGGACAGTGAGATTTTAAAGCAAGAACAAACAAATGCTAGCAAGTATAGTATTCTGTTGTGCAAATAGAACGTTTCGGCAAAAGTGGCCCGTTGCCTCTTTAATTTTCAGAACATCAATGCCAGACATTCAGAAAACATTCTCAAACACAATAATAAGAAGGCTTCAACAGTGGTAACATGAAGGCCTAGCCCTAGCAGATCACCAAAAAAATTCTTTCACAATTCGGTTAGTCAACACTTGGGCTGCTAACTGGAACATTTTTATGCCTGCTTGCTTGCTACTCATCAATCATGTGGACGGAGCAGTTCAGTAAAAGCTAAGCTTAACAAATCACTGAAGAATTACAGACCGTGCGTGCGTGCCTGCACTTTCACCATTACTAATTTACAACTTGTCCATCGATTGAAAATTCAGAGATCCATTTCTGCACCGACCATGTTTGTCTTGTTTTCTTCTGACCATGTTTGTCTTGCTTTTTCTTCGGACCTTTTTAGGTGTGTTTTCGGACTTTCTGCACTAATGAATTTCACATTACTCCAGGCTTGGACAAACGACCGTCTGTACGCACCATTTCACCGGATTACTGTCGCTGGGGATGTCACCAGGTACTCTGCCATGTTGTTCTCCGTCCCAAATTTCAAGATTCAGGCACCAGATGAACTTCTGGACGACGAACACCCTCCGCGTTTCAAGCCCCATGACAACAATGACTACATCCGCTTCTGTGTCTCCGAAGAAGGTGCTCGGCATGGAGATAAACTCGTGGCCTTTTGTGGAGTATAACTACTGAATTAGAATTACAGCCGTCTGCAGTTCAGTCCGGTGGGCACCATTGAATTGAGTAATCTGTACGGAGTATAACTAGTGAAGCTTTTTGTTCGCGTGAACGGTTCGCAACAGATATGATATGAAA
Organism: Cenchrus americanus; assembly: GCA_947561735.1. Taxonomy (NCBI): domain Eukaryota; kingdom Viridiplantae; phylum Streptophyta; class Magnoliopsida; order Poales; family Poaceae; genus Cenchrus; species Cenchrus americanus. Next base: position 248,767,785 of record OX387239.1, on the reverse strand, counting down.
GATTAACCCCATGCAGTATGAAGACTGGTAAGTTTAGGACAGACCGGAGAAGATACCGGTTCGATTTCTAAATGTCTGAATTCAAATCTGGCGTTTTGGCAAACATGAAAGAAATCAATAAACTTATGTTGTGTTTTTGCGTGTGGCAAATTGTAACCCTGACAGCTATCAGCCTATTTCGTTTCGATTCGAAAAAACAAAGATTTGTTCGTTTTTTTATGTTCGTTTACAAATCAGCGTATCACGTATCAGTAAGCTAGTCATACAAGTCTAAGTCATTGACGCAGCCAGCCACGCCAGCGCACGAGTTCAGCTGGGCAGAGACGAGGTCCTGATGATGAGCGGGAGCGCCGAGGCGACGCAGCTCCCGCGAATCGACTTCTCCGGCGTCGACCCGTCGGCGCCCGGCGCCGGGACCTGGCCGGCGGTGCGCGCCCAGGTGGTGGACGCGCTCGCTACTTTTGGCTGCTTCGACGCGCACTACCCGGCCTTGGCGCCTGACCTCCGCGCCGCGCTCTTCGACGGCGCCGTCAAACCGCTCTTCGCTCTGCCCGTCGACGCCAAGCAGCGCAACAACTACGGCCCGGAGAAGCCGTTCTTAGGCTACCTCGGCGAGCCCCAGGGTCTCGACGGCCAGGAGAGCCTCGCCATCGTGGACCCTTCCAAGGCCGAGGCCGTCCGCGCCTTTGGCGATCTCATGTGGCCCGACGGCGGCGGCGATCCCAGTTTCTGGTAGAGCTCTCTCTTTTTCCCTCCCCCCAAATTTATGTTTCTGGCAAGACGATGGGAACTAGCTTACCGGGTCTCACCTCTGCGCCTCGCGTGTAGCGAGACCGTCCACGGCGCGGCGAAGCGGATGGCCGAGCTGGAGGAGGCGGTGCGGAGGATGGTGCTGGAGGGGCTCGGTGTGGCCGAGCACCACGAGCCGCTGGGCGAGTCGACATGGCACCTGTTGCGGATGTGGGAGTACGACGCCGGGGAGAAGAAGATCAGGCACCCCGGATCACCCGGGCCCCACCAGGACACCAACGCGCTCAGCATCGTGTGCCAGCACGAGGTGGCGGGGCTGGAGGTGCGGACCAAGGGCGGGGAGTGGATCCGCGTCGAGCCGTCGCCGGCGTCGCTGGTCGTCATCGTCGGCAACGCGCTCCGGGTACGCCTCGCTGCACCTCCGTTGGGTTTCCTCCCTCGTTTCATCTTGCAAGGAACTTTTGCGATCCAAATCGTTCGAGCTTCAGTTGTAATAGCACATTGAGCAGGATGATTATTTGTCGTGCTTCTGATCTTTGGCGTTCTCTAGGCCTGGACAAACGACCGTCTGCACGCGCCATTTCACCGGGTTACCGTCCGTGGGGATGCCACCAGATACTCTGCCATCCTCTTCTCGATCCCCGGCTGCAAGATTCAAGCGCCCGATGGACTGGTGGACGACGAACATCCTCCCCGTTTCAAGCCTTATTACCACGACGATTTCATATGCTTCTGCGTTTCTGAGGAAGGCGCCCACCACGAAGACAAACTCAAGGCCTACTGTGGATTATAGGCAACAGAGAGTGCCTCTGCAGTTAAGCACTGCATTGAACACCAGTGGCCACCCCAGCACAACAGAGTATTCTATTTACAACACACCATGGAAGACACGGGACACAGTTGCATTTCTTGTATCCTGAAACATGCACAATCTGGCATTCTAGCGAAGATTAGATATGGATGTGTAAATTGTGTTGCATCTTTGCACTCCAAAAACAAGCATGTAACCACCTTGGAACTGACTTTCAGAGTACGTAAAGTGCAATTGCTAATAACTACTACTGACTATCCTTTGTGCACGATAACACAAATCACAAATTGAAACCTGCATTATAACTTATTGCAACTACGAAACAACCAGCAGTCCGGCAGAGACAACACAAAAGAAAAAGGCACAGGAAACACTTTTCCATCCATCGGTACCAGCTGCATAAAGGAAACAGGCACAAGAACAATTGGGACACTGCAAGTGATAGTTTGATAGAGAGACAGCAAATTAGGACAGCATTAGTCACTCGGAAAAGAATCAGGACAGCAAGATCATCTTCAGCAAACAGAACACCACAAACTGGAGGCAAAATGCCATCGCTGCAAGCTTCACATGTTCCACCAAAACATATTTCATTGCTTCAATTGTCCAGTAACAATACAACTGAAGATACCTGCACTCGCCAAGTGTGCAAGTGCTCAGCACATCAATGAATATTCAGATAACAGCCTTACCATTTTTTACTTATCACCTATTTGCCTCCAAAACACCGCTATTAATAAACCATATAAAAAATACAATAAACTGAACATAATTCACATAATGAACAGCTTGGTGCCTAGAACTCTGTATTCACATCTTGTCTGCGTGCTAATTATATAGCTCAATTCCTGTTTTCTATCTCATGTAAGAGTATCTAACTATACCTTATTTATGGCTCTCCTTCTCAGCCTCACGCCCTCACCTGTGATAATGACATGGTTTTTTCCGACTTGCGACAATAGCATAACAAGTGGCAGAGTTGGAGAGGTGGAGAGGGTGGAAGCGAGTGAGGGAGTGGCGCTCGGCCATGGACTGACATAATCAGACGTGCTGGGGGAAGAAGTCGGCGGGGGTGATGGAGTGGCGGAAGTGGCAGCGGTGGCCGTAGGGGCAGAGGACGCCGGCGAGCATTATGCGGCAGATCTCCGTCTTGTAGCGCGGGTGGCGGATCACGGGGCGGAGCTCGGCAATGCCGTGCGCGAACTGGCAGCGGACGCCGTACGGGCACGCGCCCGTCTGCTCCCAATTGTTGCACAGCTCCGTCTTCAACGTGCCTTGGCTGTACACCTCGAAGTCGAGCCCGCTGCTAAGCTTCTTCTCCTCCCCACCCTTGTGCTCCCCATCCTCCTTCACGCTGCCGTCCATGCCTACGAACACGCGCTGCTGCTTGGATTGCCGCATTGAGAACAACGGACGAACAGGTAAGAGACGTAAACTGATTGATCGAGCAGAGGACTCGGTGACCAAAACGGGGGATACGGAGTGTGCGTTGATCTCACCGAGCCCAGCCTCGTTGGCTTGGAAGTGCGATGCTTGCGGTTCTGGTTCATCTTGAGGTACCCAGGCGAACGGATGGAGATGCTCTTCGGCAGCGCCGGTGCGACTGGAAGCGGTGATAGGGGACGAAGTGGGGTGGGGTACCCCTCGGCGAGGCGGAGACAGCTCAACTCGTTGGCAAGCCTGTCGCCGACCATCTTGATGCGGCGGGTGAGGTCCTCGTTGGCGACGCGGAGCTCACCATTCTCCCGCCGGAGCGCCGCTGCCTCGTTGCTGGCGTCGGCGAGGTACGAGAGGCAGAGCTCGAAGCGGGAGACCACCTCCTGGTACTGGAGCGCGAGGCGGGCGAGGCGGCGGCGGCGATCCGCGGCGGCGGCCGACTCGTCCCCGTCGTCGACGACGGAGCCGGAGTCGTGGGAGCCGCGGGAGAGCGAGGCGGCGCGCGGCGACGGCGTGGAGAGCACGCTGGCGAGGCCGAAGGGGGAGCAGGGGGAGGAGGAGCCGTAGAAGAGATCGTCGCCGTTGGTGAGCTGGTTGGGCGAGCTGAAGCGTCGATCTCCGAAACCACCGGGCTCCTTGGGCCCGAACGCCGCGAGCAGGCCGTCGGGCTGGGCCGGAGCGAGGACAACTTCCATGGCGGCGGCGCTAGCGCGCGCTCTCTGCTGCTTGCTTGCGCGGCCTCGTCTCCTCCGCAAACAACTTGTCCCTGCAACCAAATCGGATCAAAACGTCACGGAAAAAATCGAAGGAAAATCACAGGAACTAAATCTCTGGAGCGAACTGGACTGCACACATTGCTCAAGGCGATGGCAGAACTAGCCGAAAACGAATCAAATTCGAACAGAAAAACGAGCAATGAGCAATCAGAGAGCGCAGCCAGTGGGTTTGCATCTACGAGCCACAAACGACTGCACGAATTAAATTCAAACAGAGAAACGAGCGACAAGCAAATCAAGGAGTAACCGGTGAGTTGAATCTACTCATCAAATTGGGGTCACGAACGCAAAAACCACATCAAAAGTTGTCCCCCAACCGAGGAGCGAGACAATCGAACACGGCGGCTACATAATCCTAATCCATCAAAAGCACAATCCAAATTGAGGAACGAGGTTGGAAGCTCGGATCAAAACAGCTCGCGCACTCACCTCTTCACTAGCTTTCCCCGCTGGAGAGTGCGCTCGATTTGAGGGTGGAGAGAGAGAGAGAGAGAGAGAGAGAGAGACGAGAGCCGGGGACGGGGAGGGAAGAGGAGGGAGGGAATGTCGCCGGTAGAATGCTGCTTGGTGCGACCGTGCGTCCGTGCGTGGCAGGCGGCGGGCGCGTATACACATGCCGCCACACGTAGCGCGCGCGCCTGCTGGCTAGAGCGAGCGATCGAGCGGCGGATCCAGTGGGTCCCGCGCGCCAGCGGAGGTGGCAGGCTGGTACGCTGGTGTTTCTTGCCCCCCACTCTGGACAGCCGAGCTGAGGCCGTGCGGCACATTCTGTTGCGGCGCAGCGTGTTGGGGATTGACGATGGAGTGGCCCCCGCGTTTTTCACCGTTCGTTTGGCTGGTCCACGATGATGGTAGTCTTTGGTTTGTTGTGAGACAAAAGATCTTGTTGGACTTACCTTACGGTACGGTTTGTTCGAGAGAAAGATCTTCTGGCTGGTGGTGATAAAGCCAACGAACAGGCTGTTTGTTGCTCATGGACTCATGGTCACGGTGTGGCTGACTCTCGCAGCCTAGCACTGTGCTCCTTTTACTAATTTACCCCTGCTCGGTAAATAGTCTTGGCTTATCATTACCGATTTACCGTGTCAGTGGATGGAATGCGAGCTTTCTTTGACGACCCGCAGGGAGTTTTTGTTGCACTTGCACACCTCGTAGGACGACTGTGGGAGGAGGTTACTCGCTCAGCACCACATCGAACCACTAGCTATTTTTGTACTCTCGTTCTCGCGGTTGTTCTCTGATCCGGGTGTACTCCATGTGGTTATGGTGCCGTTCTTGATGGGATTAACATATCTCGCTATAGCTGCTCCAGCTTGCTTAGCTTTTACGGGACCCGTCGTCGCTCTCAGCTCCGAGCTAACCCGCGCCGTGTCGACCAAGAAAGAAACACCACCCAGAAGTTGTCACGCTCCAGCCAGTCCGTAGATCGTAGCGTTGCTTCCTCGGCACAGGTTTAACTAACTTGGCACACGGCAAGATGAACAGAGAGTCAGAGAGCGTGCGAGAATAAGCAAGAACAGTTTGGCTATTCGTTGAGACTTTTAGGTGCGCCGTGCCCACGCTTCCGTTTGGCGGTGCCAATCAGTTCGGCTATGGGATCCCAATCGGATTAGTTATGCACTTGCGCGTGGTTCGTTTTGGTAGTACGTTCGTTCGTGCGGGTCAAGGCATGCACGGCGATGCGGGACGTGCTGATGACTGACGTGCAGGTCGGACCTGAAAACAGCTGGGAGACCGGAGCCTGCTCCATACGGTCACTACACGCTCGACCTCAGTCCTCAGCCCAATTCGAGCTCCTCACGAAGACAGAACTGATCGGTTTGTTGATCATATACTTCGTCTACCATTAAAGTAATAATTTCCGTTGAATTTTGAAATAAATTCACAATGCTGAGTTGAGAACTCGAATTTTGACGGACAGATTTCAGCACAAGGAGCTTTACTGGTTGTTCGCCGTTGACTGCATATGTTGTTTTCCTCTTCTCTGCTTCTCACTTGATAATCGAGGTCGACTTGTCAAATTTAACATACGCCCAGCTGCCCACTGGACTTGGGTAGAGTTTTCACTGAGACCTAAACGATCAAATTGATCGAAGAATTTTTTTTAGGGAAGAATTAGGTGCGAGGACCTGAAAATAAGCAGCGTAAAGCACAGCTTATCGATTTACGAAGTGCTTCTCAAAATAAGCCCAATAAGCACCACATGGACAAATAAGCATGATGCTTATTATAAACACCAGTAAACCAAACAGGACCTTGTTCGCAAGCGATGTAAGTAATATACACTTGGCCTTGCAGCACAGCAGCACTCACTAGTGATTCGGATGAGCTGCTTCGCACAAGGTGATCAACGAGCACACAAAAACACATGACGAACACAGGATCGATCTTTCAAGAGGCGCCACCCATGCTGCGTAGATGCGCGCTAGCCATCAGGCTCTGCCAGCGGCGCAGGGCAGCTCCGGCGTGACGACCATGCTGTAGATGTGCGCCATCATCCGGCGCTCGAAGTCGCCGCCGCCGCTCCCCCGGCGCGCCCGCGGCACCCGCCTCCTCCACAGCCCAGCCTCGGCGCCGCTCCGCGACCTCGCCAGCGCCGCGCACGGGCGCACGGCGCCCCCGCCCAGCGCCACCATCGCGTCCACGTACGCGTCCCGGAGCCGAGCGAGCAAGAGCGCCGGCGCCGCCAGCACCACCGCGGCGCGGAGCCGCACCGCGCGCGCCGCCCTGGCCTTCCACGACGACGACGAGCCCGGCTGCTGCGCTGACGACGTCGCCCTGCTGCCGGCGCTGCCCAGGCGGGCCACCCTGAGGCGCCGCGACGGCGAGCCGAGGCGCTGGTAGTTCCTCCGCGCCCAGTACGTCTGGATGCTGTGGCGCGGCTGGGACACGAGGCTGGCGGTGGCCATGGTCAGGTCCTGCGTGCGCGAGGACGAATTGGATGATCGATGTGATCCGGCGATGCCACGGCGAGGTGTGTACGCTGCTGCTGGTGGATGTGGGTGCTTATATAGTAGTAGGGGGAATCGGTGAGATCGATCGAGCAGAGCAGCTTAGCTGATCGGTGGCAGGAAATGAAAGTGCCAGGTCAATATATGTTCGCGCGACGTGATCGATCTCCAGTGTAGCCTCTATCTAGCTACGTGACTGAGAATTCTTTCTTGCCGGCGCTACTATGGTGGCGCGGGAGCGGGATGTCCACCAAGTCGGTCGCTTCAGCTTTGAAATGGTCTAGCTCGGCGGGTCACGGTCCTTGTCGCGACTCCAGGGAAGTTAAACTTCAGCCGCCAAAACTACACCGCTTCGTATAGGGAACCTGCTTCTACGTGGCCCGTGTCGGCGGACACACTAGAGCCTTCTCTTCTTCTGCGCGGTAGGGTCAGTCTCACGGCAATTGCAACGCCGCCACGCCGGTGATCCCGCATGTAGTCAAGCAAGAGAGAGGGAAGGAAGACCACATTGACCAACAAATAGTTGGGCCGGCCTGAGACGACGATGGACCTCTCGTCGACGACGAGTCAGCCTCGTTTATCGTGGGCTCGTGGCCTGTTCTTCATGTCTTCCCATTTTCAAGAATGGTCCATAACAGGCCTGACAAGTGGACCGGGCGACCAAAAGGGTGTGACGAAATTAGCGAAATGGAGGTAGGAATGCCTCAAACTGGAACATAATTTCGAGAGGTCTAAGTCCATCATTAGAGAAACTCGAGATGTCAGCTCTAGTTTTGCTGAATTTTCTGTGGTTTTCGCTAGCTGATCTTGTAACCGAGTAGCTCCTACTCTAACTAAGCAAGTTTCAAGTGACAATATAATAGGCTGGGTGAGGGGCAATCAGCCCGTCTGCCCGTGTGATACACCTGTTAGCTTCAGATCGTGTAATCCCGACTTCCGAGTGGCTGCTTCGCTATTACTCCTGTCGGTGAGGAAAGTAGTCCCGACACTGACCAGTAAGAACGCTGAGATCTATCTCTCGATGGTCGGTGCTAAGAAAAAGTGACACGAGGTTTATCCTGGTTCCGGCCGGGGCCGTACGTCCAGCAGTGATGTGCTTGATTCGACTGAGGAATTGGTTGCAGCTGGCCTTCCGGCCGAGCAAAAAATTCTAATGCCTGAGACCACACAGCTCCCAGAGGGGCACTCATCTCCTGCTACTAGCGGGTCTAGGAGTCGCGAAGATGGGGAGGTCAGGTCGGACGATGAAGACGTCGGAGATGTTGACGCCGACATCAAAGATTTGATCACAGCCAAACAGTCAGGACCTCTTCCTCCGTCTCTTGTTTTCGGAGAATCCAAAGTTACAGCCAACATGATCAGAGATTACGAGGCTGCTGGGTTTTTTCCCGTGGGTACCGGACGTGCTCCACTAGACGAACATACTCCTACTCCCGAAGCTGATGAAGTTGTTGTATTCCGTGATTTCTTCACCTGTGGACTAAGATTTCCCTGCGATCCTGTCCTTCCTGCTATTCTGGATGTTTTTTCTGTGAAGATTCATCAGCTTTCGCCGACCTCTTTCTTGGAAGTGTCGAAGTTCATTTGGATCATGAAGACCTTCGACTGCAACCTTAGCGCCGACGCTTTCGCCCGATTTTTTAAGTTGGTCATCGTTCCTGTCGCTGCGGAATGTAGTCCCGACACTAACTAGTAATAAGCGCCAAGGTCTATCCCTCAATGATCGATGCTAAGCAACTAGAGACACAAGATTTATCCTGGTTCCGGCCGAGGGGCCGTACGTCCAGCAATGGTGTGCTCGGGGCACTATATTGCTCAGCACCGGGGTGCCTGTAGTGGGGCAGCTACAAGTAAGGCGGGAGAGGAAGCGTGGCCTCCAAGTCCTTGGTTGAGTGAATGGAATGAGTTCAAATGTTGTGGGAAAATTGGGAAATGTGTGTGTGTTGTGTCGTGTCTCGCCTTCTGTTGTCTTTTTTCCTCTCTCCTGCGGCGGGGGAGTTCGCCTTCCTTTTATAGGCCAAGGAGAGGGCGAATTACAATCATGCCGCACTATTCAGCTACATGGGGAAGTATGGTGTGCAGCGCCGCACAGTAGGCGACCGCCTTGACGGTTCTTGCCACGATCTGACCATCATGGTGTATCTTGTACCCGAACAGTGGAAGCTTCGAGGGTAGGGGCGCAGTGGTTGACCGTGGCGTCCCCAGACGGGCTTGGGGAGGTTGTTGACGACGATCCGTACGGGATACAGTGACAGGCGTGGCGACGTCCCGTCCCCGCGTGCCTTACGACGCCGGAGTGGTTGTAACAGCGCCCGGCGTGGTGCTGCGAGCACGAGGGTGGCCGTACAGGGCCAACAGTGGCGGGGATGGCGTCCCGCCGACCTAGCGTCACGACCTGGCCCTGCAAGTTCACGAGAAAGCAGCTCGAGGGTGTGGCCAGCCCCCCTTCGAGGGTGCGGCGCGTTAGCCGTACGGGAGTAGGCGACGCAGTGTCACGGGGCTGACACCGGCCATGTCGCACAGTCCCCCACAGTGGCGGGGATGGGTTTCCCCTAGGGAGTTGGCGCAACAGAGCCGGGGCATGATTCCCAGGCGCATGATGGCGCCGCCCCGCTGTGCCAGAGCATTAAATGCCCGTACCCGCATGCGGGAACGGACGTGCGCGTGAGGGAGCCTCGAGCGAGGTGGAGCCCGCTCGAGCGGGCTGTGAACCCTCGAGCGAGGCGGAACCACTCGAGGGAGGCGTGTACCCTCGAGCGAGGCGGGGCTTGCTCGAGGGGACCTTTGAGTGGGCCGCTTTGGTGGGCCGCGGGGACCACTGCAGCATGGGCCGTGCCCCGTGTGTGCGTTTAAGTGAGATGCGTTTAGATTTGGTTTTTTGCAGGTTTTAAGCAGGGTTTCCCCGGTTGTTTTAGGGGACCCTCAGGGCTGTCCCCGACAGTAGCCCCCGAGCATCTGCGGGTTTGCCGGCCAGGCTCCCGCAGATGCTGAAGCCTATTGATAGGACGTTCTTCCCCCCTGGTTGCTAATGCTTTCCGTGGGGCCGCGTCAGCGGACCCGCGGGTCTAGCCCTCGAAGCCCTGCAGGAGCGTGAGTGCTCCTGCAGGGGTTTTACCGCAGACTTTGGTCAGTGGGCGTGGTGCCTATCTCAACCGGCGTCGGCGATGTTCCAGCCGGCTTCGGTGACGCACGCGCCACTGGCACTACTTGCGGCCGGCGCAACCGAGGAGGTGTAGCTATGCGTCGAGCCCCCGAGCCTGGGCCCATTCAATGCGATCGGGGCGAGCTCTCCGACTTAATTTTTACGCGCCCTCGCCGTCCCTCCATGGGACGGAGGGTGAGGTTTCCGCAACCCCCATCGATCGGGTCGCGGATTGCGGATTCCTCGTTGAGCTGTTAGTGGGTGATTCGAGTGGACGCCCATGCCCCGTTCGATAAGGGTAGGCTGCGCGGTCCGGAGATGCGTCCATTAAAGCGCTTGCGTGGGTTTGCTAGGTGGGGCTCGGTCCCGTTCGCTAGGGACCGAGGGCGCAGAAGCTCTCCCTCGGTGGGATCCCCCCGGCTAGCTGCCCTCGCTGGCTCTCGAACACGACATGTGGGGCACCCTCGAGCCGGTGGGCTCGAGGAAAGGCTCGAACGCGCGTGCCCTCGTCGTCCCTGACTCTGGTGATCTAGGGCGCCTATTCGAACCTGTTGGAGGTCAGGCTCCAAACCCCTGATTAGTAGGGCCGTGCGGGGTGGCGGCTGGCGCCCCCGTCTTTCGCATCTGCAGGTTTCGAGGGCCCCTGATCGTGTTAGCCCTCGAACCGCTGATCAGTAGGGTCATGCGGGGTGGCGGCTGGCCGCCCCGTCTTTCGCATCTGCAGGTTTCGAGGGTCTATGGCCATGCCAGCCCCCGAGCCGCTGATCAGTAGCTTTTTGTGAATCGAGGGTACCTGTAGCGCCCGTTTACTTCAAACGAGCTTCAAAGCCACCGGTCGATGTTTGCACCCGTTGAGGGTCGTGTTAGTTTGAGCCAGGGGCTCGGGCCGCTTCGAGGGTCTACCTTACTCAGTAAGGGACAAGACCATTAAATGCTCGCAGTTGCGACTGAAATCCCGCGCCGCGGGCGCATCTTTTCAGGTGCTGCGGCCGCGCGCGTAGTGGGCGGAGTGGGCTGGCGGATGTGACCGCCTGCCACGGCCCCGCGGTTACCGCGCCGTGATGATGGCCTGGTTGCGTGGGCGCCGCGGTCGTGGTGGGGCCCGTCCGTCCGCGAAGGAATATTCTAGCTGCAATTAATGCGCGCGGGGCGTGTGCTCCGGAGAGCACGCCTGCGGCCTATAAATCCAATGGAAGGGGAACGGGCGGTCTTTACCTTTGCCTTTAGCATTCGCCGTTCTTGCCTCTTGCGCTCTAGCCCCCGAGCTGCCCTCGCCATTGCATCTCTTTCTTCTTGTTCTTCGTCCCTCGCCCCTTCACCTGCTCGCATGGCGCCCCAACCGCCTCTCGTCATCATCGACCTGTTGGCGTGGGAGCGCTCGACGGTGACGTGGCTGGCCCTGAACCAGCTGGTGACCGACGGTCAGCTGGCGGCGAACGAGGATGGACGGCCGGCTGCATGGCTCGTGCCGTCGGAAAGGGACCGAGCGCCCAAGCCTCCGAGCGGCTACGTGGTCAGCTTCGTTCGCTTCCACGAGCGGGGCTTCATGGCGCCGGTGAGCTGTTTCATGCGGGCGCTCTGCCACCACTACGGCGTGGAGCTCCACAACTTCGCGCCGAACACGATCTCGCAGGCGGCCACATTTGTTGGCGTCTGTGAGGGCTTCCTGGGGATCCCAGTGAACTGGGATCTCTAGGTGCACCTCTTCCGCGCGGAGCTGCACACGCTGGCGACGTTGGAGACGAGGACCCACCGCGCGGTGCGTGCCGGTGGCATGTCGCTCGCCGTGCGGACCCATCGCAAGGACGACTACATCCCCCGCACGATGACGTCCAACAACGTGGACTGGGAGCGGGGATGGTTCTACCTCCGCAACGACGAGCCCGGCCTCCCCCCATACACCGGCCTGGTGCTCCGGGAGAGGCCCGCCTCCTGGTACCACGGGGTGTCCCCGTCCCAGCACCAGGCGCGGTTGGAGTCGCTCCTGGCCGCGCTGAGGAATCTGGCGGGCCGCGGGCTGAACGCGGAAGTCGTCCTCGCGCACCTCCACCATCGGCGGATCGTCCCCCTGATGGAGAGGCCGCTCCGCGTCTTCGAGATGACCGAGGAGGCGGACCCCGTCGCGTTGGCGAGGTCGCGGATGCTGCCGAGCCCTTTGCTGCGGGACTACGCGGCTACCCGGGCGCGACGCGCCATCGACCCCAACTCCGGGCATTACAACGAAAACGCCCTGTGGGACCTCGAGATGCTGCCCACCGGCCGTCTGGTGAGTGGAGTTCTTGATTTCGTTTTGATTTTGCCAGTTCTTCCGGGTTGTTGACGCATTCTAATGTTTCGCCTGCAGTTGGTGAGCGTGAGCGCCGCGAAGTCCGAGCCGCCCACCCCCCGCTCTCGCGCGGCGCGGCCGGCGGGAGCGGGGCGGCGCGCGCGCAAGAAGGAGCGCGTGACGCGACATCGGAAGCGTCGCGAGCGGAGGAGTGAGGAGTACCGGCTGCGCGAGAAGCAGGGGCTCTCCTCCCGGGGACCGAGGAGTACTCGTCATCGGACGAGGAGGAGGAAGAGGAGGAAGAAGTCAGGGGGCCGGACCTCCCTGATAGGTGGGAGCCTGTACCCCCGTCATCGGAGCCGGCTCCGGTGGCAAGGGCGGCATCGCCTGGGGCGGGCGCGGAGGCGCCCGCCGCCGGCCATCGACAACGGGGCGGCGCGGGCCGCGGGCGCGCCGCGCGCGTCTCGGAGGCGTCCGCGCGCGCGCGCGCGCGCGCGCGCGCGCGTGGAGAGGGCAGGAGGTGCGGCGGCGGTTGCGCAGGCCGCACCCGCAACGTCAGCGGGGACCTCGAGGAAGAGGAAGCGCGCCTTCTCCTCCTCGAGGTAAGGGATCGTCTTTCGAGGGGTCGCGTGCCCGTCAGGCGAGAACCTGACAGTTTGTTTGCGTCTCCGCAGGGTGGTTCCCACCGTGCCTCCCCTCGCACCGGCCAAGGTGCTGAGGGCGGATGCGTCCGTCCCCACCCGGCGGCGTTCGTCAAGGACGCGCGCGGCGGGGGCGAGCGAGGCGGCGACGGCGAGCGCGAGTTCGCGGGCGCGGCCGAAGCCTCGAGGCCACGGTGGCGGCCTCGCTCGTCGAGCCGCGGCGGACGGCGGCACGGCGAGGCGAGGAGGGAGGCGGAGGCACGGCCCGGCGGCAACGCGTTGCGGCGGCATTGCCGGCGGCGCTCGCCACGGAGGGCCACCCGGCGCCCGCGGTCGTAGAGACGCGGCCGAGGCAATGGCCGCGGCGCCGCGGCCGGGAGATCACGGCCGCGGAGGCGCGGTCGGAGGCGGCGGTGGAGACGCGGCGAGAGCCCGCACTCGCCGGCGGCTCCCGGGCGGTGGTGGTGGAGATCCCGGACGACGTCTCCCCGCCGCCCGGGTGGGACCAGTGGGTGAACTTCCCCATGCCGTCCCCCGAGTCCCAGGAGGGGCACTTTGTGAGGCGGTGGGACGGTCACATGGTGGCAGGAGGCCAAGGGCTCGGCGCCGAGGCTTCTTCTTCCCGCGCCGGCCGCTCTGCTCCGGGAGAGGGGCGCGTTGACGGTCCGACCGCCTTTGCCGACGCCCAGGAGGAGCAGGAGCTATGGGGAGAGCTCCGTGAACACGGCGCCGTGCTCAACCGAGCGTTGAACGAGGCGCTGCGGATTCATGGCGGCCCGGCGTGGCGCGTCTTCCAGGTGAGGCGTTGTTGCCCACTTTCTTTGATTTCGTCGTCTTCATGCTTGTTCCTCGCAACGCGACGCTCACCGGTTTCGGTCTGCTGGCGGCAGGAGCTCGAGCACCACGCCCGTGACAAGTATGGCGCCTTCGACCAGATGAGTGCCGAGCTTCGCCAGCTCCGGGAGCGGTGCGATGCCTTTGACGCGCTCGCTGACGCCTTGGGGGCCCCGGACAGCTGGCTGTCGTACCGGGCTGAGGCCCTACGCGACCAGATCCAGGAGTGCGAAAGGCAGGACACAGCGCGCCCCTCCACCCTCGAGCGGATTTGCACAGCCCTCATGGATCGGGATGAGGCGTTGCAGCAAGCGCGGGGGGATCTGGAGAGGATGCGTACGGTGGCGTCCAATTGGGAGGCGGAGGTGAGCACCGTCCGGGCCGACAACCAAGAGGTCCGCGCGTGGCTCCGGGAGGCGCAGGACCAGCAGAGCCAGGCCGAGGAGAGGGCGCGCACGGCCGAGCAGAAGGCCAAGGAGGCCGACGAGCTGAAGGCCACCCTCGACGCCAAGGTCGCTGCGCTCACCACGGCGGAGGATCAGCTCCAGCAAGAGCGCACCGCCCGCCAGGGGCTGAGGGGCAGCTCTAGCAGGAGCGGGCCGCTCTTGCCGACACCCGGTCGGTGCTCGAGCGGGAGCGTACCGCTTGCAAGGCGGCGCAGAAGGCGCTGGAAGAGCGGAACGTTGAGTTCTCGAAGCTCGAGGGCGAACTGGTAGCTCTCAGCATCACGAGCGCGGACCAGGAGCAGTCCCTCAAGGAGCAGAGCGCCACCGTCGTCAGCCTGCAGCAGGCGGTTGAGGCCGAGCGCCGCGCCCTCGAGGTGGAGAAGAAGCAGGTTGAAGGTAGGTTGTCGTTCCGTCTCTTGTTTTGCTGATCTTCCCTTTGAGGGTTCGTTCCCCCTTCTGATTTCTTTGTTGCTGGTAACGCTCAGGCCTGCGCACCGCGCTGGGGCACGCGACCGACCGGACCGAGGCGCTGCAGGCCTCCTACAACTCCTCCGAGCGGGAGCCGCCGGGCCGCGTTCCGCGGCCCTCGAGACCCGTCGGGCCGTGGAAGAGGGCGAGGCGCGGTCGGAAGCTCGCCGGCTAGCCGCCTGCGCGCCCTTGGCGGGCACGTCTCCGGGCGCATGCGCCGGGCTCTGCACCTTGGCGTCCAAAAGGCTCTCGGAGTGGTGCGATCTCACTACGAGATCAACTTCGAAGCCGTGGCGGAAGGCTACATCGTCCCAGAGGGCGTCGAGGACGAGGTGGCGATGGAGCGCGTGGACGCGTTAGTTGCTGACGCCGCCGAGGCGCTCGCCGAAGCCTTCGAGGAGTTCCTGTTCCTGGACGCCGCCGATGCTGATGCTCCTCAGGTCTGAAGATTGCTGGGCGCCAGGCCCTTTTTTGTTTGTGTGTTAGTATGTGGGCCACATGGCCATGTAAATGAACAATCATTTTGTTTCAAACACTTGTGGGAGCAAATGATGTCTGTTATTTTTATGGCGCTGTTTTGTTTCTTCCTTTGCCTGAGTAAATTCGAGTTAGGGGAGCTCGATTTTCGTGAGCAGCTTGCTGGTCTGGAGGCAAGAGAGAAGGGCCGTATCCTCATGGAGGCGTAGGCTATCTCTGGCTCGCGCATCCTTTCCGCTAGGCCGTCTGCGCCCTGTTTGAACTTTGCTCGAGGCCAAGGTTGAGCCAGACTTAGCGCACGTGAGTTTTTTTGCGAAAAAATGGGACCATTTTTTGTGGGGGATGTCCCCCGTAGTAGCCCCCGAGGGTGACTTGGGTTTCAAGGGAAAGCCGAGTTGCCCTTTTTATTGAACCGGTGCTGTTTACATGTTCGTTGCCAAATGGGGTGTTGGGCACGTGATTTACAACAAAAGACTTGGAAATCCTAGCTAGGGGTAGAAGCGACGTAGCTGTTGGATGTTCCAAGCATTGGTGAGTTCTTCGCCGTCCTCATTAGCTAGCTTGTATGTGCCGGGCTTGAGCACCTTCACCACGACGTAGGGTCCCTCCCACGGAGGTGATAGCTTGTGGCGTCCTCGGTTGTCTTGGCGTAGCCTTAGGACCAAATCCCCCTCGCTAAAGTCCCGCCGGGGTATCTTCCGTGCCTGGTAGCGCCTTAGGGACTGCTGGTATCTTGCGGAGTGCATCAAGGCCACGAGGCGCGGTTCATCCAGCTGGTCTAGTGAGTCCTCGCGGGCCCGCTGGTTGGTGTCCTCGTCATAGCCTCGCACCCTGGGTGACCCGTATTCTAAGTCTGTGGGGAGGACGGCCTCCGCGCCATGGACTAGAAAGAACGGGGTGAACCTGGTAGCTCTGCTTGGGGTGGTCCTTAGGCTCCACACGACCGCAGTGCGCTTCTCGGAGCCATTTCCGACCGACTTGTTCAACCGGTCGAAAATTCTCGGGCTTGAGGCCTTGTAGGATCATGCGGTTGGCACGCTCTACTTGGCCATTAGTCCGAGGGTGTGCCACGGCCTGCCCGATCCACACGGATGTGGAATTTATCGCAAAACTCCGGGAATTTCCCCGCCCGTGAACCGGGACCCGTTGTCGGTGATGATGGAATTGGGCACTCCAAAGCGATGGACGGTGTCGGTGAAGAACGTCACCGCTTGCTCCGCCCTGAGGTTCGTGATGGGGCGCACCTCTACCCACTTGGAAAATTTGTCGATTGCGACCAGCAGGTGGGTGAAGCCCCCGGGCGCTTTCCGCAAGGGCCCGACCATGTCTAGTCCCCACACGGCGAATGGCCACGTGATGGGGATGGTTTGCAGGACGTGCGCGGGGAGGTTGGATTTGCGGGCGTAGAACTGGCACCCCTCGCAGGTGCGTACGATCTCGCTGGCATCTGCGACCGCGGTGGGCCAGTAAAAGCCCTGGCAGAATGCGTTGCCTACGAGGGTGCGGGGCGCGGCGTGGTGGCCGCAGATCGCCGCACGTATGTCCCGGAAGAGCTCGCGCCCCTCGGGGATGGGCACGCATCGCTGCAGGATGCCGGAGGCGGCGCGCTTGTACAGCTCGCCGTCGACGAGGGCAAATGATTTGGCCATCCTGGCGATGCGCCTGGCCTCGGATCGGTCCGAGGGGAGTTCCCCTCGGTCCGTCTAGGCGATGTATTTGTCGCGCCAGTCCGCCCTACTGGGGGCCGGCTCGACGTCCATGACCTCGGCCTCACTGGCGCCATACCCCTCGAGGAGGGAGAGAACGTACGCCTCTGTTGACGGATAAAACTAGTATCCACCTACGATCCGCAAGCGTACGGACCTACACCTTTTTCACCACGGGATTCCCAAGGTTCTTGTCAATCTGCGGAGCAAGGGGATTACTAGCGCTTAACCAAGTACTAATCTAGTTGAATGGAAAACCTTTGAAAGAGTATTAATCTAAAGGTAAAACAATCTAACCTAAGTTAAACTAAGTTAAGTTGATCAGACAAATCTAGGGTTAAACTAGATGGTAAAGGGGTGAACACAAGAGAGTGAGCAAGAAAGATAAGCGTTCCCTCCCTAGGATCTAGGATAACATGGTATGCATCTACTACACGAAAGCGGTAAACCAATCTACCGGGGGTTGTGACCACGGTTTCGCCCTTTCCCTCCTCTCGTACTGTCACTACGCGAAGGTATTCGTGACTAGACCTATGATGGACACGGTATGTTGATGGAATCTATGGGAGTAGCGGATATCATACGCCCGAAAAACATGGTAAATCATCAAAGCATCATCAACATGAAAACAATAGATTGAAACCACAAATCGAGTAGCGATCACATAGCATGTATCCATCTAATCCTAGGGATGAACGGAGACATTACCCCATCATCTTACACGGATTGAAGCACATAGGGGTGATGGAGACTCCGGAGAACGTCGTCGATGAAGATGGCAGCGATGGAGCTTGGGAACACCCCTAGGCCAACGGCTTGGAGTCCTCCTCTTGCTTCCTTCTCTCCGCCGGCGTTGATCCTTGCGACGAGCTCATCTAACTCTCTCCCTCATCTTGCGGCGGCGGTTTTCTGGTGATTGGCATCGGTAGGATGATTTGTTCGATGTGGCGGCCGACGGCGGCGGAGGCAATAAATAGACGAACACCTAGGGCAAAGGGGGGACCGAACCGACCCCGGAGTGGGCTGGGCCGGTCGGCCCAGGCCGGCCGGCCCAGGCCCACTTCGGCCCCGGTTTCCTCCCCGGTTGCTTCTCGCGTGATCCCTTATTCGTGTGCACTTGCATGTGGGCCTTTGACGTCGTTTCCTTCACGGTTAAGGCTTGAATCCTTGCTATGCAAGCTTCGCTGTTTTCTGGTTGAGTCCCTGAAGACTTGCACGTTGACGCTTCGGTCCTTGGGTCATTTGGAGTCATGTTCATCGCGTGTCTTGACTCTTATCGGGCTTCATGATCTTCTTCCAAAGTGCTTGGTGAACTTATCCCGAAAGTCTCCTCTTTAGCGTAGATTTCCTGCGTAAACAACAAACTCCAAAATCGACATGCAAGTGTGAACTTGTTATGTCATTAGTATGCCTAGTGGCGGGTTAGTTGCAAATCATAATCGAAACCAATGTATAACAAGTACTCTAGGTTGACGGAAATTCACCGTCAACATCTCCCCCATGCTTAAACCTTGCTCGTCCTCGAGTAAGTAATCCTTGCTTAAAAGGGAAATCAGCGTTGCCTTCCAATGTTATCCCTGCACTTAGTCATTCATGACGAGACAAATTGCTCTCTCTTAAGAATTTATTTTTAAAGTTCAAGTTGGGACCGACTTCTTTTTCATTATGGAAGATAGACTAACAATAAAGAACAAGCCACATTTAACACAATGCTCTCAAACTTAAGTGAACTTCAAACCATTACCTTGTCACATGGAAGATTTTCAAAAAGATGCATATCCAACATAAGTGAAAATCTCTTGCAAGAGCTCATGGAACACTCATCTCATCAAGTCACTCAAGCCTATACTAGATTATTTTCAACCTACTCTACTCACATGTGATAGTGGAAGGCTTATGTGGAGCTTGGAAGGTTAAAAACAATTCTAGCAAAACATACATCCGAAATATTGTCAAATTAAGAGAGAGGTCTATTGGAATTACCGAGACTCGTCAAAAAGGCCATGGAAAATAAATGTTGGAAAGAGAGAAGGATGAAACACACATTTAGATAAGTGGACATGTGCAAGTGTCAAATGGATGATCCCGAGGCACGAGTGAAGTCCTCGTTATCGGATTGCACATGGTTGGAAGATTTGAGTATGGATGTGTCATCAAGGCACTTGAGAACTTATGAAGCAAAAAGATCCGAGGAGCATCTTTATTATTTTTTTCTACTTTTATTCTATTTCCTTCTCTTTTTTCTCTCTTTCTTTTTTTTCACTTTATTCTTCCTATTTTTCTTACTTTTCTTTTCTTCATCATATTTTTTTCTTTTTTCATTTTTTTTCTCTTTTTTCTCTTTTTTTTGCTCCTCAAAACTTTTTGCAACATAATACTTATATAGCATTTGTGTCAGAGAATGACTCCTCCCCCATGCTTGAACGATGCTCGTCCTCGAGCATAAAAAGAGGGGAAATGACTGCTAAAGTAAGTATAAATTCCATAATCTTGCGGAATATTTGAATCTCCATCGAGAATTTTACTCCATACTCAAATTGGGTTGTGGACAAGGAGGTGATCACAAAAAGATGTTTTTGGTTTAGGGTGGATGCCCAGCGAAGTTTGTGAAATTTTCGATGTGAAAACCCACAATGCATGGACAAAAAGGCTAGCATGAAAAAGTTACACAAAGGAATGACCAGCTTCTTAGTCTCGAACCAAAGAAATCAATCCTAATCCAACTCATCAAAACATATGTTTGCAATCTACGGGTTTTGTTATCATAAAACATATATGTATATGGCGTTGGTAGGTAGAACTTTGCAAGAGCATCACAAATATGTAGATAGCATAAAAGTTAAATTTTCATAAAAACAACAAGTTATCCGGCTATCCATAAACTTAAATCAAAGAGCAAAGATATGTATGTGGGTCTAGAGCATAGTCATTTCACCTACACAAATAAAAGAGCCGGTATTTAAATTAATTTCAGATCATATTATAGAGAGCAATTAGCCAAGACATGTATAACTTCATGTAGGTAAAACAAAGCGGCAACTTTCATCATCTTTCCGTAAGCATAGGCAATATAGAACATCGAGGTGAACACATGGTCATGCTTATCTATTGAAAGTAAAAAGAAATCTAGGTTGTCCTCCTAGTAGCCATTTTATTGTTTGAAGAGAAAAACAAAAGGTTGCACCTAGTTGATGTTGAAGGCATACTTACAAGCATTTGTGTTTGGAAAAGAGAATGTCCATGGAGATGTTACCATCTTTTGTAATCCTTCGTTGCCTTCTTCCGGCATCTCCATGTATCGATGTGGCTTTTGCTTTTGTATTGATTTATTAATGCTCCTAAACTTCTGAATTTGATCTTGTATGCTTAATGGAGTCATTGGTCACCCTTCTCTTCAATGTTGTCATCACCATCTCCTCTTTCTTGTTCTCATCATCTCCTTGCTGTCTCTTTTTCATGGATTTCCCCCTCTGTCTAGAACAGAACATATATCGAAATATAGCTCTATTGAAAAGTTTATGAAATTACCTTTCCAACATGTGGTCATTTATCGAAAACGGAGTTCAAACAAGGGAGCTATGTCCATTTTACTTCAGCGCTGCGTGCTGTCCAAAACTGATTTCAGGACGTGTTGCACTCGGTGATTCGGGCATAACCGCTTGTAGGAACCTCTGATTGTCTTGATTCTTGATTTGTTGGAATCGTAACTTCATGGGGCTTCTAAATATCCAAAAATATCCAGTGTTTTCCCTTCGAGACCATGCAGAATTTTGATAAGATTGGTGACTTCTTGCGCATTGATCCGGAGATGTTAACGATCTTTATCATTCTATCTAGAGTGTCATGTTGCACTTCCGTGTTGAAGATTGAGGGTCTCCCCCATGCTTAGCATTTTGCTAGTCATGGAAGAAGAAGACAAAGCACTTCTTAGCCATCCTTCAATTTCCTTGTATGAGAGTCTTTATCTTGCCTGTAAGACGTTTTAAACGCACATTCTACCCCCAAGGTGACGGTTGGGAGTAGATAGAATTGCCAACAATCCAACAATGTCTCCTAAGATTCTTAACTTGTGGCATAATTAGTTTAATGAGGAATAAAAACCTAATGAGTGTACGTGGTGCAAGGTGTGTATGCACATGATAGGAAAGCATATAAACAAAGACAATGTTTTCACCTAGTTCTAAACACCATGTTTACAACTAGGTTGCCGAATTTCTCCATAGCCATAAAGGTTTATTTATCAAGGGTTAAAACACCATGTCTATCCCTAAATCAATAACCCTTATAGCACAAGGAAAATTAAGCGCACTGCAAAGCTTATAAACTAACCAATGCAACATGAAAACATATGAAAAGCTAGCAAGGTTTATCGAACTTAATGATGATGGTCCGAAATCATGTTTAAACACCACGTTTACACAAGATCACAAAAGGAAAATGCCCAGCTGGAGCATTAACATGGATATGAAAGCATACATCATTGAGCCTTAAAACAACCAAGCCAACTATATGCAAAACATGTGCATGCAAAGAAACATCACGAGGACAACAAAATGTAATGCATGCAAATAAATAAATATGAGCATGAACATGATGGTGGTTCTAAAAAGGAAATCTAAACTTAGATTAATAACCACAAGTTGATCATCATAAGATGGTGCCATTCTTTATTCTCTCTAGGAAAGTAGTAAAAATATAAAGAAACGGGTTGCCTCCCGAAAAGCGCTTCATTTAAAGTCATAGAGCTCGACTTTCTCACATACCTTCTTTTCGTTGCATAGCCATGGCCCTTCATGCAAGAATAAAAGGTACCAATGCAGCTTTAATTTACTTCCCATGTTGTGCTTGATCACTTATAGAAGACTTGCCCAAATCATCCTTTTGTTTCATCGTTATCTCCTTCTTTATCATCCTTCAGTGCTGTCTTCACTCTATGAATTTTTTTTTGATGTCCAGAACAGAGAGTATACTCAAGATCTACTCCATTACACAGTTCACAAAATTTCCTTTCCAACGAGTCTTTATTTGCTCAAATCGGACTCCGGACAAGAGAGTTACGTCCGTTTTACTTCGGTGATGAAATCTGTCCTGAAATTTCAGAACGCGTAACGCTCAATGTTTCCTCCATAACTCCTTGCACGGGTCTTCAAACTTGTTGGTTCTTGATGCGTTGGAATGATAATTTGATGGAGCTTCTGAATATCTCATTTTCTTCATTTGTACACCTCTGAACAAGCTCTCAAATTGATGAAGACAGCAGCATCCATCGCGGGATTCGGAGAGGTTGATGATTTATCTTGCAACTCTTTTAGGCATGACTTCTTTTTTCATTATTCAAGCCTTGTCTACATGGTTAGTGAAAATCGGGCCTTCTCCCGACATGTTCTTCTTTAAGGTCATTAGCTTCACCAAGCGCAAAGCATGATCGAGATTTACAAAACTTATTGTAAACATACGCGTCCATAATTAACACCACATGTGAATTGTAGCAACAAGTCAAGGTGTAAATAAAAGAAGCATATGTTTCATGCATAGCACTTAGCTCATCATTAGGCAAAGGTTGTTTAGGTGTGAGATTAATTGGATCAAAAATAAATGTTTCCACTTTTTCATTCTCAAGAAAATCTAGCCTATCAACATGATCACTATTGGAACAAGGCATAGACATTAAACTATCATTCATACTATTGGTTGAGCATGAGTATTTGAATTTATCAACATCAATACCAATAATATCTTGAGATTTCAGCGCGTACCTTGGCCTTAGAGATTTTTCAACAAGAGTGATATTTGGTTCATCTAGCGGTGTTGAGGGCGAATCGATCTCAACAAGTGTAGTTGCCTCTTCATCACCATCTTGCAATTTCTTCAACTCATCATGTGGAACATGTAATCCTTCAACTATGTACGCATTCATCTCTTCTTTTAAGTCTTCTTTATCAACTATATCTTCATCTTCAAAGACTTGTATGTTGCTTTCTTTATCTTCCATGTACCACATGTCGTCAAGATCGCTCATTCTTGATTCACTCTTTCCTTCATCCTTGAGTACTTCCATGTCTTGATTTGCTAGTGTGTAGGCTTCAATAGCACACAAGCTATCATCTAGCTTGAGTCATATCTCCTCCCATTTATCCTTTGAGTCACTAGGCTCATCACGGTTGTACTCTTCTCTTCCTTTATTGCAAATCTTTGAGTTGTCAAACCGGTCGATCCATCCTTCATCTCCTTCTTCTCTTTCTTCTTCAAACATCTTTTGGATCGACTCTCCACTCATCTCTTGATCAAATATATCTTCAATTAGTTTGGCAACATGTCGGCGTTCCTCCTTCCTTCGGTGGTTAATTAGTGGGGCGAAATCAACTTGAACCCAACCGGATTGCTTGAACTCCGCCAATGGTCTAGCATTCCACATACTTCGGCCTACATTCATGTTAATTTCAACATTTTTAACATCTGAAATGACTTCTCTTACCTTGGGAAGTGGATCTTCACTTTCTTGTATGGTCGGTTCATCTTCCTTGACCTTCGGTTCATCTTTTTCAGAAATTTCAGCAAGCACCTTGGGCTTGATTTTGTCATTTTGCTCCTCTCGACAACATCTTTGCCAATCTCGTATTGTTCTTTGTCCATTGCTTATCCTTTGTAAGATTTGTGCGGCTTCACTAATTGTTTTATCCATTATATCACCGCCTGCACACATGCTTACAAAATGAGACGAGTTAGGGGTTAGTGAAAAATAAAAGGTATGCAACATCAAGTCACCGGAAAATCCCAAGTTCGGGCCTCGCTCAAGTAGTTCATTAAATCGGTCCCATGCTTCATCAATTCCTTCATCCTCTCCTTGCTTGAAAGTGAGCACTTGCCTCCTTAAGTCTTGGACCTTGCTTATGGGAAAGAACTTCAAAAGAAACTTCTTCACTAGCTCATCCCAATTTCCTTTTGCTTCAACGGACGCAAGTGTGTACCATCTTCGCGCTTCATCTTCGAGAGAGAATGGAAAAAGATTCCACTTGAACCAAGCGGCCGGAACTCCTTTTTGTTGCACCGTGTTGCATAACATCGTGAATTCCTTAATGTGTCTATATGGGTTGTCATCCTCCAATTCTCTAAATGGTTTTGTCGCCACTAACTTGATGATTCCAGGCTTCACTTCATAGTGGGTTGTAGCAAACGACAAATCTGATTTTTGCATCTCAATGTCTTCCATTGACGACATTGCTAGCTCCCTTAGCGACATCTCTTCGTCTTCCAATGGTGAGGTGAACAAATCCATCTAGGCACAAGAAAAGTAGAAAGAAAAACAAAAAAGATTTTTTTTCTTTTTTTAGAGAATAAGGGTTAGGTGTTAGTAATCAACAAAATTAATACTAGATCAAACGTAGCAAACTGGCTTGCCTCCCCGGCAACAGCGCCAGAAAAAGGGGCTTGTTGACGGATAAAACTAGTATCCACCTACGATCCGCAAGCGTACGGACCTACACCTTTTTCACCACGGGATTCCCAAGGTTCTTGTCAATCTGCGGAGCAAGGGGATTACTAGCGCTTAACCAAGTACTAATCTAGTTGAATGGAAAACCTTTGAAAGAGTATTAATCTAAAGGTAAAACAATCTAACCTAAGTTAAACTAAGTTAAGTTGATCAAACAAATCTAGGGTTAAACTAGATGCTAAAGGGGTGAACACAAGAGAGTGAGCAAGAAAGATAAGCGTTCCCTCCCTAGGATCTAGGATAACATGGTATGCATCTACTACACGAAAGCGGTAAACCAATCTACCGGGGGTTGTGACCACGGTTTCGCCCTTTCCCTCCTCTCGCATCGTCACTACGCGAAGGTATTCGTGACTAGACCTATGATGGACACGGTATGTTGATGGAATCTATGGGAGTAGCGGATATCATATGCCCGAAAAACATGGTAGCTAACCTTAATCATCAAAGCATCATCAACATGAAAACAATAGATTGAAACCACAAATCGAGTAGCGATCACATAGCATGTATCCATCTAATCCTAGGGATGAACGGAGACATTACCCCATCATCTTACACGGATTGAAGCACATAGGGGTGATGGAGACTCCGGAGAACGTCGTCGATGAAGATGGCAGCGATGGAGCTTGGGAACACCCCTAGGCCAACGGCTTGGAGTCCTCCTCTTGCTTCCTTCTCTCCGCCGGCGTTGATCCTTGCGACGAGCTCATCTAACTCTCTCCCTCATCTTGCGGCGGCGGTTTTCGGTGATTGGCATCGGTAGGATGATTTGTTCGATGTGGCGGCCGACGGCGGCGGAGGCAATAAATAGACGAACACCTAGGGCAAAGGGGGGACCGAACCGACCCCGGAGTGGGCCGGGCCGGTCGGCCCGGCCGGCCGGCCCAGCCCACTTCGGCCGGTTCGGCCCCGGTTTCCTCCCCCGTTGCTTCTCGCGTGATCCCTTATTCGTGTGCACTTGCATGTGGGCCTTTGACGTCGTTTCGTTCACGGTTAAGGCTTGAATCCTTGCTATGCAAGCTTCGCTATTTTCTGGTTGAGTCCCTGAAGATTTGCACGTTGACGCTTCGGTCCTTGGGTCATTTGGAGTCATGTTCATCGCGTGTCTTGACTCTTGTCGGGCTTCATGATCTTCTTCCAAAGTGCTTGGTGAACTTATCCCGAAAGTCTCCTCTTTAGCGTAGATTTCCTGCGTAAACAACAAACTCCAAAATCGACATGCAAGTGTGAACTTGTTATGTCATTAGTATGCCTAGTGGCGGGTTAGTTGCAAATCATAATCGAAACCAATGTATAACAAGTACTCTAGGTTGACGGAAATTCACCGTCAACAGCCTCATTCGAGGGGTCCTCGTCCATGGGCTCTGCGCCTGTTGGACTCGAGGGAGCCCCCGAGGGTTCCGTGTGGTTCGAGGGGTGCGGCTCTCGAGGGTAACGGATGGTTGGGCGATATGTCGGGCGAAAACGTTCGGGGGGGGGGGGGGGGACAGTGATCCGCCCCGACGCGATCTTCGCGAGCTCGTCCGCCTCCTCGTTGTACCGGCGGGGCACGTGGTTCAGCTCGATGCCGTTGAACTTGTCCTCGAGGGCTCGCACGGCTTTGCAGTATGCTTCCATCTTATCATCGTGGCAGCTCGCGTTTTTCATGACTTGGTCAATCACGAGCTGCGAATCTCCCCGCACGTCGAGGCGCTTGACGCCTATCTCGATGGCGATCTTGAGGCCGCAGAGCAGGGCCTCATACTCAGCCATGTTGTTTGACGCAGGGAAATGGAGGCGCACCGCGTACCGCATGTGCTCCCCGAGGGGTGACACGAAGAGCAGGCCCGCGCCCGCCCCGGTCTTCATCACCGAGCCGTCGAAGTACAGAGTCCAGCACTCTGCCTGGATCTGTGGCGGCGGCAACTGCGTGTCTGTCCACTCGGCGACGAAATCTTCCAAGATCTGGGACTTGATGGCCTTGCGTGGGGTGTAGGCAAGCGTTTCACCCATTAGCTCCACCGACCACTTGGCGATCCTGCCCACTGCGTCCGGATTGCGGATGATCTCTCCTAGCGGAAAGGAGGAAACCACCGTGACGGGGTGGGCCTCGAAGTAGTGGCGAAGCTTGCGCCACGCGAGGACTACTGCGTAGAGCAGCTTTTGGACTTGGGGGTAGCACGCCTTGGTGTCGGACAAGACTTCGCTGATGTAGTACACCGGCCGCTGAACCGGCAAGGCGTGCCCCTCCTCCGTGCGCTCTACCACGATCACGGCGCTGACCACCTGGGTAGTCGCAGCCACGTAGAGTTGCAGAGGTTCGCCGTCTTGCGGTGGTGTGAGGATCGGGGTGTGAGTCAAGGATGCCTTCAGCTTGTCAAGCGCCTCTTGGGCCTCGGTGGTCCAGGAGAAGCGCTCGTGCTTCTTGAGGAGGCGGTAGAGGGGCAAGCCTTTCTCGCCGAGCTGCGAGATGAAGTGGCTCAAGGCGGCAAGGCACCCCAGCACCTTTTGTACCCCTTTGAGGTCTCGAATCGGACCCATTCGCTCGAGGGCCGCAACCTTTTCGGGGTTGGCCTCGATGCCTCGCTGGGAGACTACGTATCCTAGAAGCATGCCCCGCGGCACGCCAAAGACACATTTTTCGAGGTTCAATTTTACCCCGTTGGCCCGTAGGCAGCCGAACGCGATGCTGAGGTTGCCAACCAGGTCGTTCGCCTTCCTAGTTTTCACGACTATGTCGTCTACATATGCCTCGACGGTCCGGCCAATGTGGTCTCCGAAAACGTGCTGCATGCACTGTTGGTACGTTGCACCCGCGTTCCGGAGGCCGAACGGCATCGTGACGTAGCAGTACATCCCGAACGGCGTGATGAATGAAGTCGCGAGCTGGTCGGACTCCTTCATTTTGATTTGGTGGTACCCGGAATAGGCATCAAGGAAACAAAGTAGTTCACACCCGGCGGTCGAATCAACAATTTGATCGATACGTGGCAAAGGAAAAGGAACTTTAGGACATGCTTTATTAAGACTGGTGTAGTCTATACACATCCGCCACTTCCCGTTCTTTTTATTTACTAGTACAGGATTGGCTAGCCACGTAGGGTGGAGCACTTCCTTGATGAACCCGGCCTCAAGAAGCTTCCGCAGCTCCGCTCCAATCGCCCGCCGCCGCTCCTCGTCGAAGCGGCGGAGCCGTTGCTGCACGACGCGGGAGTGAGGTAGGATGTCAAGGGAGTGCTCGGCGACCTCCCTCGGGATGCCTGGCATGTCCGAGGGACTCCACGCAAAGATGCCAGCGTTGACGCAGAGGAAGTCGACGAGCACCACTTACTATTTCGGGTCGAGGGTAGAACTGACCCTCAACGCCTTGCCCTCGGGGGCAACAGGGTCGAGGGGCACTTCCTTGGTCTGCTCCGCGGCCTCGAAGTTGCCGGCGTGCTTGGTTGTGGAGTCGAGGTCTTCGTTGACCATCTTCTCCAAGGTGGTCACCAGCGCTTCATCCAGCTCCAGCGCTTCCGCGTGCTCTACGCATTCGACGTCACAGTCGAAGGCGTGCTCGATGGATGAGCCCACGGTGATGACGCTGTTCGGTCCCGACATCTTCATCTTGAGGTAGGTGTAGTTGGGGACAGCCATGAACTTGGCGTAGCAGGGCCGCCCAAGTATGGCGTGATATGCGCCCTTGAACCCCACCACCTCGAAGGTGAGCATCTCCTTGCGGTAATTGCTCGGAGTGCCAAACCAAACAGGCAGGTCGATCTGCCCAAGGGGCTGGACACGCTTGCTCGGCGCGACGCCATGGAACGGCGTCGTGCTGGGCCGCAGCTGGTCCAACCCGATCCCCAGCAGACACAGCGTGTGCGCATAGAGGATATTGAGGCTGCTGCCTCCGTCCATTTGGACCTTTGAGAACCGCGCGTTCCCGATGACCGGGTCAACCACCAGCGGGTACTGGCCCGGGTTGGGGATGCGGTTCGGGTGATCCTCGCGGCTGAAGGTGATGGCATCCTCCGACCAATCGAGGAAGGAGCGAGGCGCCTTCTCCGCGGCGAGAACCTCGTGTCGCTCCCGCTTGCGCTGGCAGCTCGACATGTCGACGGTTGGTCCCCCGAAAATGAGGAACACGTTCTCCACCGCGGGGAAGCCGCCGGCGTCACCATCACCCCCGTCCTTCTTGGCTTCGGCGTCCTTCGCGGCGGCGCGGCCATAGAACCGCTTGAGCAAATCGCATTGCTCGAGGGTGTGGTTTACTGGTGTCTTGTGGTAGGGACATGGCTTCTTCAGCATGTCGTCGAACACCCCCGGACCTCGAGGGGCCGGTCGAGGGCCCCGTCGAGCCGGCTCAACAGCAAGGGCCTCGGTGTCGTTGCCGTCGCGTCCCTACTCGCGCGCCTCACGACGCGGCTTCTTCCCCTTCTTTCCCCGCTTGTCCTTCCGGTGGAGCTCCTTGGACTTGCTGCCCTCCGCGGGCGCGTCGTCCGTGCGCTTGCCCTTCTTGCCATCGAAGATCGCCCCCACCGCCTCTTCGCCCGAGGCGAAACTGGTGGCGATATCGAACTGCTCGTTCGAGTCGACCGGCGGGCTGCGCCCCAGCTCGCGCACGAGGTCCCGGCACGTGGTGCCCTCGAGGAAGGTGTGCACAATTTCGGATTGCGCCACACTCGGGAGCTCCGTGCAGCGCTTGGAGAAGCGCCGTATGAAGTCCCGGAGCGACTCTCCGGGCTTCTGGGTGCAGGAGCGCAAGTCCCAGGAGTTCCCAGGGCGCACGTACGTGCCCTGGAAGTTGCCAACGAACGTGCGGACCAAGTCATCCCAGTTGTGGATCTGACTGGCCGGCAGGTGCTCGAGTCACGTCCGGGCCGAGTCGGCGAGGTGTAGGGGGAGGTTGCGGATGATGACCTCGTCACTAGTGGCTCCGCCCAGCTGGCATGCTAGGCGGTAGTCGTTGAGCCATACGCGGGGATCCGTCTCCCCGTTGTACTTGACGATGGTCGTAGGCTGGCGGAAGCGCTGGGGGAAGGCTGCTACGCGGATCTCCCGGCTGAACAGGAGGGTCCCCGGGGGCTTTGGTGTTGGCGAGCGGTCTTCATCGCTGTCGTAGCGTCCACCCCGTCGGGGGTGGTAGCCCGCGGCAGCCCGCGCCTCCGCTTTGCTCGTCTGCCGAGCGTTGATGACATTGCGGGCGTCACCGTCCCGCGCCTGCCCACGTGTGTCGAGGAGTCGCTCCTTGGCCGGTGTGCGCCCCGGGTTGGCGGGGTGCTCCGTTACTCTACCCGCATGCACCGAGGGTTCAGGCCCCTGCGCGCCCCCATCGTCCCGCACGTCCCCCTGCTGGCGGATGCGGGACGCTGAGCTCTCGGCCTGCTGGACGGCCGCTTGCTCGATGAGCGCCTGCGCCTCACGGTGCAGGTTTCGCGCCTCGGGTGTCGAGGGGGCGTGTATCACCCGTAGCAGCGTTGCGGCGGCAATGAGCTTTTGGCTCGCTCGCGGAGGCGTATCTGGGTTGTCGACGTTGAAATCGGCGTTAATGCGGTCGCGGGCCTGTATGCCCAGCTCCCGCACGCGTTCGCCGCGCGCAGAGGCTTCCCCCGCCATAGAGGCGCGGAGCAACCACATCGTCCGATACTCCTCCGCCAGCTTGGCCTCGAGCTCGCGGGCTTGGGCCAGCTGTGCGTTGATGTCGGCCCCCGTTGGGGGTGAAGGAGCAGGGGCGCTCGGTCCCGCTGCCAGGCGCGAAGCGGTCCCTAGAGCGGGCGGAACCTCTCCGTCGCCGGCACCCGTTGCGCCGGTGGCATTTGCTGGGTCGTTGGCGATGACGATGCAGCACTCCCGCGCGGAGTCGTAGCTTCCGGCGCTGGAGTCGTCGGAGCAGCCGAACCAGTAGTCCGTGGCGTCGAGAAATCGCCTGAACATTACTGGGTCCGGTACGCCGGAGAAGTCCCACTCCGCGTACCCGTGTGAGGTAGCGGGTGGCAACGCGTCAAGAGAGCCTAGGGACGACTCGTCACCGGCGGAGGCGCTAGGATCCCTGGCGACGTAGACGTGACGGCCAGGAGGAACCCTGCACATCGTGGTGTTGGCGTTGGCGTTGTAGGCCGTCGTGGCGCCGCACAGGCCGATGGGGAAGCGCGGCCAGGAGACCGTGCGCTCCCCCGCCGGGGCGGTGGTCGTCGTGCTGACGGGCGCGCCGCGTTGTGAGGCGACGCGCTCAGCTTGCCGTCGCTCTGTGTTGATGGTGAAAATCCGTCAACCTAGCCATGAGTTTACCTTCGGTGTTGGCATGAGTTTTATACCTTATCCATTGGTACTAACCCCCGTGGTATAACAAGTTCACGTGTGCATGTCGGTTTTGGAGTTTAATGTTTATGCAGGGTTTTAGTATTGAATGCAAGACTTTCGGGATAAGTTCATCAAGCACCTCATGACAAGACCTTGAAGCCCCGTACAAGTCATGCAATGAAGCAAACTTAACTCCAAGAAGCCGGGGACTTGATCCGAGAAGACGACGACTCCGAGGACCCGACCGCATTAGTGCCGAATCTTGCAAGACAAGGAGTTGAGTCCAATTCGGAGAGAAACCGACGACATGGACCTACATGCGAAGGGGGAAACATCCGGAAGCAAGAGAACCGACGTAGAGCAAAGGAGGCCTCGGCCGGGCCTCGGATGGGCCCGGCCGGCCGGCGCAATCCGGTCGGCCCAGGCCCATCCAGGGCCCATTTGCCCCCTCCTTTGCCCTAGCCGCCAATCGGGCTATTTATAGCCCCCTGACCGAGAGCCACGCAGAGAAGAATTCGTCATCGGCCGCCGAGGAGCAGAGAAGAGAGGGACACCATCTCGGAGAGGAGAGGGTCGAGCTAGTTGACTAGGGTTTCCCTAGCCGACGTGGGAACCTTGCACGGAAGACCACGTCGGAGTTCCCGGAGCTAGAAGCAAGATCAAGGAAGGATCCCGGTGGTGATCTTGTGTATGTATCATTGTTATAGTTAAATTATCAAGTTGAATCTTTTCCTAGCGATCAAGTGTTTCCTCGAAGATTTCGTTTTTCGATCGGCTTTGCTTATTCCAATTCTATTCTCGAGATAGATTACATAGGGTGTTCTTGTAGCCGCGGTGGCTAGAGGTACACGCCGGATCTTCCGAAAGAATCTCGACTTGTCTTTTGACTCGCCCTAAGCTCCCCGCATGAATAGGGATACGTTGTGACAGAATGGGGGTTCCGAAAGGCGGATGTTTTCGGATTTGGACGGGAAACCACGATTTAAAGAGGCTTCTATTAAGATTCGATTTGCTACTTCTTCTCTTGCTTGGAACTTCAACAAAAGGCTTACCCCGATCTCTCTAGATCGGTTTATCTACCCAATCTTAGTTTGTTTTCTCCGGTCTTTAGTAGATTAGATTCGTTTCGTGTCTTTTACATAGATGCATTAGGGTTTCTTTTATCGAAGATTGGAGTTACTTGGCTTTATTAGATTAAGTTTTGCGTCACACATTTGTTCCACGGATTCGATACCTTGGGTTCACCACTCGAGGGAAGAAGGGTCCCTTGACTACGACGGGAGACTTGTACACTTGCAAGTCACAAACGAACTTTGATATAACTATTAACCGTCAACACTCTGACCGCGCTTGGCGCGAGCGCTAGCCGGAGCGGCGGCGACGCTGAGACGCCGACGGCCCGCGGCCGTCCGTGCCGGCGGGCGTTTGCGTCGTGGCGACACGTGCAGCGGCGACCGGGACGGACCCGGCTTGGCGCCGCGTATGGAGCTCCTAACGGTTGGTGAGGCGCATCAGGTAGCCGTTCCCCGTAGCCTGAAAGTTCAGGCCCCCGAACCGGATTTCAAACCCGGCGGGGAGGGGGTCCGAGCTGCCCATGGAGTAACGCGTGCCGCGGTACTCAGTGCGAATCACCATGGAGGGAGTTGATGACGGGTTTGACCTTCAGCGCTCGCGTGCCCCACGGTGGGCGCCAACTGTCGGTGCGGAATGTAGTCCTGACACTAACTAGTAATAAGCGCCAAGGTCTATCCCTCAATGGTCGATGCTAAGCAACTAGAGACACAAGATTTATCCTGGTTCCGGCCGAGGGGCCGTACGTCCAGCAGTGGTGTGCTCGGGGCACTATATTGCTCAGCACCGGGGTGCCTGTAGTGGGGCAGCTACAAGCAAGGCGGGAGAGGAAGCGTGGCCTCCTAGTCCCTGGTGGAGTGAACGGAATGAGTTCAGATGTTGTGGGAGAATTGAGAAATGTGTGTGTGTTGTGTCGTGTCTCGCCTTCTGTTGTCTTTTTTCCTCTCTCCTGCGGCGAGGGAGTTCGCCTTCCTTTTATAGGCCAAGGAGAGGGCGAATTACAATCATGCCGCACTATTCAGCTACATGGGGAAGTATGGTGTGCAGCACCGCACATTAGGCGGCCGCCTTGACGGTCCTTGCCACGATCTGGCCATCATGGCGTATCTTGTACCCGAACAGTGGCAGCTTCGAGGGTAGGGGCGCAGTGGTTAACCGTGGCGTCCCCAGACGGGCTTGGGGAGGTTGTTGACGACGATCCGTACGGGATACAGTGACAGGCGTGGCGACGTCCCGTCCCCGCGTGCCTTATGGCGCCGGAGTGGTTGTAACAGCGCCCGACGTGGTGCTGCGAGCACGGTGGTGGCCGTACAGGGCCAACAGTGGCGGGGATGGCGTCCCGCCGGCCTAGCGTCACGACCTGGCCCTGCAAGTTCACGAGAAAGCAGTTCGAGGGTGTGGCCGGCCCCCTTTCGAGGGTGCGGCGCGTTAGCCGTACGGGAGTAGGCGGCGCAATGTCACGGGGCTGACACCGGCCATGTCGCACAGTCCCCCACAGTGGAGGGGATGGGTTTCCCCTAGGGAGTTGGCGCAATAGAGCCGGGGCATGATTCCCAGGCGCATGATGGCGCTGCCCCGCCGTGCGAGAGCATTAAATGCCCGTACCCGCATGCGGCAACGGGCGTGCGCGTGAGGGAGCCTCGAGCGAGGCGGAGCCCGCTCGAGGGGGCTGTGAACCCTCGAGCGAGGCAGAACCCACTCGAGGGAGGCGTGTACCCTCGAGCGAGGCGGAGCTTGCTCGAGGGGACCTTTGAGTGGGCCGCTTTGGTGGGCCGCGGGGACCACTGCAGCGTGGGCCGTGCCCCGTGTGTGCGTTTAAGTGAGATGCGTTTAGCTTTGGTTTTTTGCAGGTTTTAAGCAGGGTTTCCCCGGTTGTTTTAGGGGACCCTCAGGGCTGTCCCCGACAGTTCCAGATGTCATTAAAGTCGACGACGGTCAGTTCTACGAGGCTCACTATACGTGCTGCACTTTCAACACTCGTCGACAGAGCACGCGAAAAGGGATTACGCGAATTGAGATCGCGCACTGCTGCAAAACAAATTTCACAGAAGACTGGAGCTCGTATTGGTTCTATGTCAAAGCTGACATGTCTACGATTCCTGGCTACGAAGGTCCCGCTCATCCTCTCTTCTCGCCTATTCAGGTCTTAACTGCTGTGAACACTGCGGCCTTCAATCATCGGGCTGCTAGGATCAGGAGTTGCGAAAATGCATTTCACCTTGCGAGTACCATTCTTGGAGGTCGCGACATCATTGAAGAATTTTTTGCTGCCCGAATTTGGCCAATTTCTTATGGTTGGGCCCCGACTGAGATCGTAAACTTTAATATTAACTGGGCAATGCAAGAAGTTCCTTTTCCGAAGTTCGGCATTCAACTGAGGGATGGCCAGAGTACCAACAATTTTATGCTTGAAGTCGAAAGGAGAGTGAACCTCATGGTTGGTGAATATACCATGAATGAGTACAAAGCATATAAAGCTTTGGTGAAACACAAGAGGAGGATAAGTCCTGTGTTCTCTGAAGTTTGCGGGGACAAATCTTTTCACTCTCGTCGCCCAGGTCGCAAATTGAAGATACCCGCGGTTGCTGTTGCCAGTTGCTCAGCTACTCCCCCAAGAGCTCCAAGAAGAAGATCTTCCAAGAGCAGCCTGACGATTGCCGACGAGACTACATCCTCTTGCGTTCAACCCTCGAAAACAAGGTCTCTTGAATCGTCGAAGCGCAAACGCAAGACTTCCGAACAAGTTTCGGACGCTAAACTTCAGGCAGCCTCCAGCCTTGCTCAGATGAGCCGGAAGAAAGCCAAGAAGGCTGTTAAGAAGGTTGTCTCTTCTGAAGTTCGATGAGTCCCCTCCACTTTCGATGATGACCTTTTCGTGGAGTCCAGCCAAAAAGGTTCTTTCTTTTGGCCTTTGTTACGATTCGATTTGCATGAACACTGCCCACCAGGTTCCGAAAATGAGTTCGTGGACATTGATTCTTTTTCAGATGCTGCTCCCGAAATTCAGAAGGAGGTCGTTTCCGCTGTTGCTACTGGGGGTCCTGCTGCTGCTACGGATGCTGCTATTCCTCAGTCTGCCCCATCCTCGAGAGGAGGCATCTCCCGAATTCATGAGAGATCTTGATCTAACTATTCGCAAGGGCAACGAGCCCATCCAAGATGTTGCCTTGCTTGAGACTCGCGAAGATCTCCCCGAGGGCCAGGATCCTTCTCCTTCTGTAGCCGCCTTTAATAAAAGTATTGGTACGTCGCATCGTGGTGAATTGCTGTAACACCCTAATCTTGCTAAACCGGTCTTTATTAAAAATTGGTTAGAAACTCCTTTATTTGCTTAAGGAATATAAGGTTTCTTTAATTTTCTTTTAGGCATTTAAAACTTTTCTAAAATAAAATTAATAAATCATAGGAATTAATTGTGGCATTCATGCTGATGCATTGTTTTTGATTGTTGGAATTCAAATTCAAAAGTTTAAATCTCTTTGTTTGAATCCTTCCCAAAATACCCAAACCTTTATTACCTAACCTATCTACCCTACCCCTTTTGGCCCAGTAGCCCGCAGTAGCAGTAGTCGCGGCCTAGCCAGCCGCTGCAGCCCAACCCGCGCTGCGGCCCACCTTCGGCCCAGCGGCCACCGCCGGCCGCGCAAGCGGCCAGTGCGGCGGCCGTCCCGGCCCGCTTGGCCTTCCGCCCATGCCTTGACAGCCCGCTTCCCCTCCGCCCGCGCCGCGCCGCCCGTCGCTAACGGGGCCGGGGTCCCACCCGTCATCCCTTCCGCCCTCGCCGTGTTCTACCCGGACTCGCCCGAGTTCCGCGCCGCCGCCGAGCCGCCTCCCGCACGCCTTCGGTGCGTGGCCCGCACGCCAAGGGACCCCTCCGGCTATTTAAGCCGCCCGCCGCTCCCCGGACACCCCCACCCGAGCCGCCGCCTCGCGCCGCCGTGCACCGCCGGAGCCAAAACCCTAGCTTCCGCCGCCGCCGTCGAATCCCCGCCTCCGCCGCCGCCTCGTCGTCGGGAAGCCGCTCGGGAGCCGCGCCCGGAGGTGAGCTACACGCCGCCGCCGTTTGTTGTCGAGCCCGAGCACCGTGGCGCCCTAGCGACCTCGCCGAATACCCGAGCCGTGCCGCCGCATTGTCCGCCCGCGCCGCCGCGTCTCCGCCGCCGCCGCCGCCCCCGGCCGCTTCGTCGCTTCGCATGCTACACGTAGGTGTCTTCCGCGCCCCCAAACCGTGCACTAAAACCCTAGTTAGGGTTCGTCGCCGGCGAACTCCGCCGCCGTTCATCGCCGGCCGCCACCGCCGTCGGCCAGTGCTCGCTTGCGATCTGAGCCGTCGGATTCAGATCCGACGCGCCTGGTCAAACCCGCCGCACCGCTTCACCCGCGAGCGACCACAGCCATTAGATCTAGATCCAACAGATCTAGATCGAGTCAATCCCGAGTCAACCAGGTCAACCCAGCCGGTTCTGGAATTTTTGCAGAAAAACCCCTGTGTTTTCTGATATTTACAAAAATACCCTCCCGCCTTAGGAAATTTCTTACAATTTAGTCCTTTTCTTTTATTTTAGCCCAGTTTCTTTTTAAAACTTTACAGATTATTCCCTGCACCTTCTGTAGGGCGTAACTTGGTCGTTTTAGCTCCAATTTCAGCGTTCTTTATGTCCACGCGATCGTCTCGAAGCGTAGATTAGTTTTATGCCACTGTTCTGTACTGTTTGATCTGTTTGGTGACTGTTTCTTATTTATTCTTGTTGTATGCTTGTATGTGATGATTGTGGACTGTAGAGAGCGAATCGTTCGAGGGATTTGAAGATCAAGACGCGTCAGAGTTTGAGCAGCAGAGTTTTGTTGAAGGCAAGTCTTCCTTGATGCATGCCCACTTGTCCTACATAACATGCATTTAAATTCACTGTATTTACTTTTCTTGCTTGCATTAACTTGACGGGAACCTATTAAGGATCATGCCTAGTCTTTTACTACCTTTATCTTGTCACGGGTTTATTAAATTAATATTGATGGTAGCTATGGCTTAGCATGCTTAACTGGGATGGTATTAATCAAACTCGGATACCTTTATGTTCTGGTTTATGTTCTTTACTTTACAAGACCACTTGTTTATTGTTAATCGAAATGTGGAGAACCACCCGGGAAAACAGTACAACCACAAGAACTAATGAGCAATGGTCTTGGCTGAATAATTGAACTTTAGCTTGGGATGGTCTTACCTCATAAGGACAAGGGATCGGCGGTACTGTGGGAGAACTTTGAAGACATTCCAGGGGATTTCCAGGAGTTCTAGGTGTGTGTAGTCTTCAGTCAGCTACCTGTGGAGGCATTTTGTCCGCTGCGAGAACTCGTTATTTAAGTTTCGTTTAAGACTATGGTTTGTAATAACTGTTTATTCGTGTGGCTCTGATTTTGGTATTCACGATGTCTAAGTGTGTGTTTAACTTGATCCTGGCGCACACGTGATCTATGCATTCGGTTTTGCCTTTAAAACTGGGTGTGACAAAGTGGTACCAGAGCCGTGTTGATTGTAGGAACGCTAGCCTAGATAGAAATGGTCGAACTAAGGATTTTATAATCATAGAAGCTTTCTCTTACATGTTTGCTTTACTTTTATTAACCTTACTCTTGCTTTTGCCTCACTCTTGAGCTATCTGGATTCTCTACCTTGTGCTTGCTTTAGCTCTCAACCTTTTTGTCATACCATCTATCTCATTCTGCACTGCACTACTGATGGTTCGCCGTTTGAAGACTTCTCATGCTGGTGCTGCCCACCAGTATGCTCCTCAGGAACAGTATCACGACTTCCATGACGGAGACACGGATGAAGAGATCGAGATGGAACCTGCACCAGTAGCTGTCCCTGACCTTGTCATGGTGTCTGATGATGAGGAGGACCCAGAAGAGATGATCCCAGAAGAGGATGAGCCAGCTGATCAGCCCAACCTGTGACGCCCCAGGTTTTTAATTAGCCTTAATAGCCGGTCAAATGGTCAACAGTGGTCAAACCACGGTCAACCTGGGCCCTCACCTCGAAAAACTCACTAACCCACCCTAGTGACCCCAATTGGCTAGTAAATACACTTGTGGGGCCAACCCATGGTCAAAGGTTTGGTCAAACCCCTTGCCACCCTAGTGTCCACAGGTGTCTGCCGGAACTTTTGCCGCGTTCTCCAAAATTCACCTAAACACTTAAAATTCTACCTTTATGAAAGTTGTCCATCTTGATGAGGGACACAACTTTCATGTAGATTGGCATTTCAAATTTTGAAGGGAAAAACTTGGAAATTGAGTTGCAAGGCAGGTTTCACTGTTTGCAAAACCATGCTGGCATTCAAGGTTGGCATCCTTGCAATTCAAATTATGTGAAGAAAAACCCTATATAGCCTTTATAGAAGTTGTTAAGGGTAGCTAGATCTACAACTTTTGTATTCATCACTTGGTCAACTTCTATACAAAATTTTGGAGCAAATTCATTTCAAACTCGGTACCAGCAAAACAAAACCGGGCAGAGCGCCGAGCCGCCGCGACGTTGTGCGCCCCCGTGTCGCGCGCGTCGCCGGCCGCCACCGGCCGCGCCCCGCATCCACGCCCGCGCCTCCCGAGGTCAAGCGCCGCCCGAGGCACGCGCCGCCCGAGGTCCCGCGCCCCGACGCACCACCACCCGAGGCGCATCGAGTCCGCGCCGACGTACGCGCGCGTGCGCCACGGACCGGCGGTCCGTCGGCGACGTCACCGCCGTACGCGCGAGCCCCGAGCCGCCGTAGCACGGCGAGCATCTCCGCCGTCACCCCTCGTCACCCACGGACGCGCCGAGCCGCGTATAAAAGCCCCCTTGCCCCCCTTCCGCGCGCCGGCCCGAGCCGCCCACCGCCATTGCCGCCGCCGCCTGGTGCTAGAGCTCACCGCCCGTGCTCGCCGCCGGTCAACTACTCCGGTAGCTCCTCTAGACCCTAGTGTAGCTCACGCGCTCACCAATTGCCCAGCATCCCACCTCCTCGCCGGTTTTCCCCGAGCCGCCGCGGCCACCACCGCCGCCGCCGCCGAACCCCCGTCGCCGCCACCTCTCCGCCCCAATCCCGCACCCCTCGGCCCCTAGGTGAGAATGTGGTCGTGCGGGGCCGCTTGCCCAGCCCGGCCAGCCGCCGCCGCTCGACGCGTTGGCCGTGCCCGCGCCGCCCGGCCCGGCCAAGGGCCTGATTGTTTTGATCGAAATGTTTCTAGGGTGCCTCGCGTAAAATTCAGGGCCTAGTTGGAAGAACCCTATCTAGGTTTTCTTACAGTTCAGTCCAGCGCATTAGAAAATTTCTAGAAAATCGTAGAAAAATCAGAAAACTACCAAACCAATTTTGTTGGGTTCAGGAAGAGAAATCCCACCACTTTTGTTGTTCTCACATAGCTTGATTCTAATTAGTTTTAGCATGAAAAATACAAGTGTGAAAAACCTAGATCTGTCATAACTTTAAATCCATAACTCTTATGTATCCCAATTTTGGATATGTTGTGTGTTAGGACATTACTAGCTCCTGTGCCGAAAATTGCACCAAGTTATGTAGTAGATCTTGTTAAATAAATTGTTTTCCTTTCCTGCAGAAACTGCCTAGATGATTTTTCTTGCTAAATATATTTATGTTTTTGATCCCAACTTGTGCACACTGTCTTTTGATGTCAAAATACACATCTTGTGATTTAATCATGATTTTTGGCTTACCAGAAATATTTATCCTCAATTCATGCATGAATTCCTTTGTAAATTAATAAGCTAAGATCAGTAGAGTTCCTAGGTGAACAAGCTGGTTCTTTAGGCTTGTTTAGGTCCAGAGAGCATGCATGAGAAAGTTTGGATCATTTTTGATGCTTATTTATTTTTGTATGCATTTAATTTGAATCACTAGCTAGCCTTTGTTCTTTTACAATAGTATTTAATTCCCTAGCATCCAACACTTACATGTGGGTCCAATGGACCAGGATAGGTGCTAATATGCATATGAAACACTTCTTTGATTTTTGGTAATTTAATTGCTTAATAAAAAGCTTAAAAGCCCGTTTAATATTAAAGAGAAATTAAAAAGAAAAACCCCTAATTATTTCTTTTTCCTTTTTGAAAGTATTATCTAATTTAATTAAAAGACAATTAAATATCATTACTGATAAGAAATTAATTCATGGATAAAAATATTATTCATACCTTTGCTTGTGAGAGGGAAAGGGTTAAAGCCTTCACATGAAATAACAAGCATGATAAAAACCTTTATTCCAATGTACAATAAAAGAATAGCCTATGTACAACTACTAACCTTCCTAAAAGAGAAACACTATCTAGATGCTTGTTAAGGTGAATATGACCAACCAAGAGTTGGATAAGACAACAAACTATCATATCACCTAAACTTGCATTGCATTCCGTGTAGATCTTTCGGACGGTGATTACTCACTTGTCCCGGAAATCGAGGAAGGAGGAGCGGAAGCTTCGCTGCAGTACGTGGAAGTGCTCGACACCGAGGGTGCCCAGGCTAACCTAGCCGACGAAGGCAAGCTCCGGTGCATCTAACCCAGTTTTCAAATTCTTTATTCAATTATCTATGGATGATTGTGCATTTACGTTCAGGAGTTGAATGAAACCCTAGATGCATGATCCATAGGTACCTTGTCCTTACTAGTATGATAGGTCGATAGCTGCTAAGCTATAGGACCGTTACAAGTCGAGTGATGACCTCACTCGCGAGAATAGGTTCCTAGATAGGAATCACAATTTATCCTTAATTGGATTGCTCACGTGGTAAGAGCATGGGATCTGGGCTCCGGTCCAGTGGTTATGTGGGTTAAGTTTTTGAACGTACTAAGCACATGTCGGGTATGGGACCGGTAAGCCTAGTACCTTAATGAGGCGGCTAGGGATGGAACTGTGACTACTCTTGGGATTCGCTCTCACGGCTAGCTACCAGTGGTGTATGGTGATTCCGGGTATCTTGCGGGGTATTCCGGATAGCCTGCACCAAAGACTGTGGCCTTTCATCCTGACTCGAGGATTTTTGGAAACAGCCCGGGAAAGTTGTTCCTTTGTGGGCAGCCTACCGTGTGTTTGGGTCTACCTTGCAATGTTTAAATCAATCGATTGTCGGCCTCTCACCGTTATCCGAGACTACTTACTCCACTAGTCATGAGATCCCTAATGATGGAAGTTGATGAACTTTATGCTTGATTAATTGTATTGTACAACTTTGTTTGTTCTAGTTGGCTAATGTAGTAAAGATTAAACCTACTAGAACTTGTGCTAAAATCTTGAAAGTAAGGACATACTCTTTGTTACTTTTTAGCAAAAGCAACCCAGTAGCCAAAAAGCCTTTCATGGTCTAGATTTGGTGAAGTAGTTATCACCAACGGGTAAGTCTTGCTGAGTATTAGTATACTCAGTCTTGCTATAATGTGTTGATTGTGACAACCCGCCTAGGAAAATACCGTACTATCACCTAAGACCGATCCACTTTGGTCATTAAGCAATAATAAAGTATCATCCTGTCGTTAGTTGCCGGGTTAACGCCCGGTAAATCACTTGAAAAGCAACAAGGATCGAATATATGCATTAAAACTCACTCGAAGGCGAGTCCAGAGATACAACAACATTAATATCCAAATTTGTACCCCGAGGGGTTTATTTATTACAAACCATAGTTTTTGCCATGATGAAATAGTTCAGAGTTTTCGAAAGCAGCGGAAATAAACTAACGAAAGCGAAGACACCACGGGAGGCCATCCATGATGCTTTCAGTAGTCGTCCTCCACCCACTCCAGCTCCCAGCCGGGCGGGATCTCTCCAGGCCACACATCACTGAAGGCATTACCTGGATCAACACATTATAGCAAGGCTGAGTATACTAATACTCAGCAAGACTTACCCGTCGATGATAACTACTTCACCAAATCTAGACCATGAAAGGCTTTTTGGCTACTAGGTTGCTTTTGCTAAAAAGTAGCAAAGAGTAGGTCCTTACTTTCAAGATTTTAGCACAAGTTCTAGTAGGTTTAAACTTTACTACATTAGCCAACTAGTACAAACAAAGTTGTACACTGCAATTAATCAAGCATAATATTCATCAACTTCCATCATTAGGGATCTCATGACTAGTGTAGTAAGTAGTCTCGGATAATGGTGAGAGGCCGATAATCGATTGATTTAAACCTTGCAAGGTAAACCCAAACACACGGTAGGCTGCCCACCAAGGTACAGCTGTCCCAGGCCGTCCACAAAAATCCTCGGGTCGGGATCGAATCTTACAGTCTTTGGTGCAGGCTATCTGGCATGTCCCACCCAGCACACCCAGAGTCACCATACACCACCGGTGGCGAGGCGTGAGAGCGAATCCCAAGACTAGTAACGGTAGGATCCCTCGCCGCCTCATTAAGGTACTAGGCTTACCGGTCCCATACCCGACATGTGCTTAGTACGTTCAAAAACTTAACCCACATAACCATTGGACCGGAGCCCAGATCCCATGCTCTTACCACGTGAGCAATCCATTTAGGATATATTATGATTCCTACCTAGTAACCTATTTCTCGCGAGTGAGGTCATCACTCGACTTGTAACGGTCCTATAGCTTAGCAGCTATCGACCTATCATACTAGTAAGGACAAGGGTACCTATGGATCATGCATCTAGGGTTTCATTCAACTCCTGAACTTACATGCACAATCATTCATAGATAATTGAATAAAGAA
This sequence comes from Cenchrus americanus, assembly GCA_947561735.1. Taxonomy (NCBI): domain Eukaryota; kingdom Viridiplantae; phylum Streptophyta; class Magnoliopsida; order Poales; family Poaceae; genus Cenchrus; species Cenchrus americanus. The sequence goes on along the minus strand of OX387239.1, from coordinate 248,725,534 downwards.
TTTTAAAACTAGGTTAGATGCACCGGAGCTTGCCTTCGTCAGCTAGGTTAGCCTCGGCACCCTCGGTGTCGAGCACTTCCACGTACTGCAGTGAAGCTTCCGCTCCTCCTTCCTCAGTCTCCGGGACAAGGGAGTAATCTCCGTCCGGAAGATCTACATGGAATGCAATGCAAATTTAGGTGATGTGATAGTTTGTTGTTTTATCCAACTCTGGGTTGGTCATATTCACCTTAACAAGCATTTAGATAGGGTTTCTCTTTTAGGAAGGTTATTGGTGTACATGGGTTATTCTTTTATTGCACATTTGAATAAAGGTTTTTATTATACTTGTCATTTCATGTGAAGGCTTTAATTCCTTTTACTTTCACAAGCAAGGGTATAAATAATATTTTTATTTATGAATTACTTTCTGATCAGCAATGGTAATTAATTACCCTTTAATTAAATTAGGAAATACTTTCAAAAAGGAAAAAGAATTAAATAAGGGCTTTTCTTTATTTAATTTCTCTTTATTATTAAAAGGGCTTTTAAGCTTTTTATTAAGCAATTAAATTACCAAAAATTAAAGAAATGTTTCTTAATCACATTATCACCTATACTTGGTCCATTGGACCCACATGTGATGCTTGGATGCTAGGAAATTAAAGATTATGGAAAATAACAAAGACTAGCTAGTGATTCAATTTAAATGCATACAAAAATAAATGAGCATCAAAATGATCCAAACTTTCCCATGCATGCTCTCTGGTCCTAAACAAGCCTAAAGAACCAACATATCCACATGAAATCTCTACTGATCTTAGCTTATTGATTTACAAAGGAATTCATGCATAAATCAAGAATAAATATTTCTGGTAGGCCAAAAATCATGATTAATTCACAAGATGTGTATTTTGACATTAAAAGACAGTGTGCACAAGTTGAGCTCAAAAACATAAATATATTTAGCAAGAAAAATCATTTATGCAGATCTGGCAGAAATGGAAAACATTTTTATAAAAAGATTTACATCATAATTTGTGCAATGTTTGGCATAGGAGCTAGTCATGACCTAACACACAACATATCCAAAAATTAGCTATAGAGGATTTATGGTTTTTGAGATATTGCAGATCTAGGGTTTTCACATTTGTATTTTTCATGCAAAAACTATTAAGAATTAGCTCAGGCAAGACTAACAAAATTTGTGGGATATTTCACCACGAATCCAACAAAATTGGTTTTACATTTTTCCGATTTTTCTATGATTTTATACGCAATTTACAAGAAACAGGAAAGTCACTTTTACTATTTGAGTTACCCTTTTGCAGGGAGGCCCTCGGAAAGAAACTTTTCTTTGCAATGTCGACCCTGGGCGCGGCCAGCGGTGGTCCGGCGGCGATTCCGGCCGGGGATCGCCGGATTCCGGCCGGGGGAGGGTGGGGGAGTGAGCTACTGCCTACTAGGGTTCGGTTTGGGGGCTCGATTGTGGGCGAGGAGTTGCCGGAGGGCGGGCACGCCGGCGGCCGGCGGTGGTGGCCGCCGCGGCCGCCCGTCCGGCGAGGTGGGGGCTCGGCTGGACTTGAGAACGGGGCGGCGAGCTATGGTAGGAGCAAGGGAGGTGGAGAAAGGGCCGCTTTGGCTCGCGGTCGGCCGGGGAATTGGAGCTTGCCGCGGCTGCCCGGTCTGGGCGCCGGCGGACGACACAGGACAGCAGAACCGGCGCTCGGTCTTGGCCAAGGCGAGGTGGAGGATAGACGAGCGCGTGATGAGCAGCGGCAGACGTTTAAAGGCGGCCAGTCCCTCTCCCCCTGCTGGCTGGCGCGGTACCGGCGGGTACGGTGTTGCAGGCGCCGTACCGCGAGCACGGTGCCCGCCGCCGGGGCGCGGGACCCTCCCGGACGGTGCGTCCTCGGGAAGGGGCTACACCTAGGGAAGGCGCGCGGGTGGCTCGGATGCCGAGGGGCGGCGCCGGTGCGTGGCGGCGCGGCGCCGGCGCGCGCGTGGCGCGGCGTGCCCGCGGGAGCGCGTCCGCGGCCGATTTCTATTCGGTGTGCCCCTGTTCGAACACAATTTTCTCCAAAATTTTGAATAAAAGTTGACTAAGCTTTGAATACAAAAGTTGTAGATCTAGTCACCCTCTACAACTTTCAAAAAGGCTATAGGGTGTATTTCTCAACGAATTTTGAAGGAACGTCGTGCCAACTTTGAATGCCGCCAGGTTCCGGTAAACAGGAGGTGCTGTCAGTCGATCAAGTTTTTCACCAATTTCCGCTCAAAATTTGAAATGCCAATCTACATAACAGTTGTGTCCCTCAACAAGATGGACAACTTTCATAAAGGTAGATTTTGAAGTGTTTAGGTGAATTTTGGAGAACGCGGCAAAAGTTCCGGACGACATTCGCTGACGTCAACGGTTAAGCCGGTTTTGACCGTGCCTTTGACCAAGGGTTGACTACGTGTGTGTGTAGACTTGGTCAAGGGGTCCAATAGGGTTCATTGGCGGGGTTTTCGGGGTGATGTCCCAGGTTGACCTAGGTTTGACCGGTGTTTGACCGGTTTGACTCGGCTGATCTGGTCATTAGCGTTAATGACGGTAATTAAAAACCTGGGGCGTCACAGTCTACCCACCTTAAGAAGAATCTCGCCCCGAGATTCGAAATTCCAAGGACAGATAGAGAAATAGAGGAGTGGTCCTCTCGGATGTTCTGAAATTACTCTGAGGGAGCAAACACGATGGGATTATCGGGTAATAAGTATAACCACCATCGGTTCAAGATTAGCCCGTAAGAGTAGTCAAAGACGACAAGTAATGGAAAGCTTTTGCATGAAGTTTACTTGGGGATGCAAGCATAAATTGGTATAGGATCTTCCGAACGATCTTGCTCACTCGTTATCTAGTTTGCAACCTTATGTGGCATGGCCGTGCCACTACGATGCAATGCTTTTCAAAAAGTGATGTGATGCACATGATTATGAAGACACGATGCATATGCTCAGGTATTATGGTGCTTATGATGCATGTTAACATGACTCAGTTACCCACCAAATGAGTTAGTGATTGGGAGGACAATCACAGGTTGAGAAGGGGTGTGCGTGTGGTGAGTCGCAATTCTCACAACCAAGATACCTAGTGCGTTCCTAGTGGCAATCATGTGGCTGCAGCACACATGACGCCCTAGGTTCCGTCATGACACCTTTAGTTATGGGATAACAAAGTCACCAAACACCAGGGATAGAGTGGAAGATATTGAAAACACTCCATGCGTATGCACGTTAGTTCACCCAAGGTTCCCAAATGCACAGGCTATGAAAATGCATGCTCAAGAAGGGACATGATCATTTATTTATGTTTCAAAAGGTTGTGAGCAAGACCACGGGGAATAAGCTCATGATTGCATGTTCGAAGTAACCAGGACAAGGATATCAATACGAAGAATATCCTAGTGCTCCAACATGTCTGAGGACAAGGGATTGAAGGGAAAATACAAGTCGACAGAAATGACATGATGATAGGAGAATCACGATTAAAGATTGAACTCCAAGATCAAGACATTCCCACGGCCTGGTAGAATGGCAAAAGTTCTCTTTTCTCATGTTGGGTAATACGGGGTAGTCATGTGCACAAGGGCACAGTTGCATGCTAGAACTCGAAGCGAGCTCACATACATAATGACATGAGGTTCTGGCAGTTGTGAACAAAAATTCATAACCAAAAATCCAGAAACCTCAAAACTTCCCAAGTTTCCCGGTTCAGAATAAATTCTTTAACACTTAATTAAATTTTAAGGTTGAGCATCGAACAAGGAAACAAGGTGGATGGTCCTGAACCTGGATGTGCCTAGGAAAGTGTGAACCAACCCAAAAAGACCTAGGATTGAGACTTGCTATTACAAGATAACTAGTTGAGGAGCAATTATTTTTAACAATTTGGTTTAATTAACTTGGCACAAAGTAACAACTTTTTCAAAATTTCGGCAGCATGACGGCTAGGTATGAGAGGTACTCTAGTTTATAAAAAGCACACACTAGCATAATCTTCCTTAGGGAGCCTATGGAATTTCGATTTTTGGGTCCATTTTAGTTGTTTCGGTTTTTTGTATGCATGCAAGACGTCCTATCCGACCTCACATGGCAATCAAGCCAAAAATCGAAGTTAGGGCCGGTGGCAAGGCTTTTGCTCGTCTCTCCCCATAATATCTAGTCGAGAGCTATACGATACTTGATTAACGACTAATGAAGCGCTGTTATGTACCTGCAGGAAACGAACCTTTCGTGCCAGCACGCCACGAAAGCGTCCACATTCATTACCGTTCACTATAGAAACGGTATCCATGCGTTAAGCCGCTGCATGGACAGCATCCAACCTCGGACACCCTCCGTTTGAATGGAGTGTATCCTTGCCTCGCATGAGCGACATGCGGAATGCACACGTATGAGACACGTGGCGACACACAACTCATAAATAGACGCGAAGATGGGATCCGTGGAATGGATCACTCCATCAACCCTCCAATTCCCGTGATGCGGAACAGCACACGTATAAAACACGTGGCTCCTAGTTTGGTTGTGAGAGAAAGTAAGTCTGACATAAAGTAATGTGTTGGAAGTTAGCAAAATACACCATAGGTTAATTAAGCCACCTGAAAGAACCCAAAATTCCCTCTAGGGCCTCTCGGTCTAGTTTATCCTTAGCGGACCAACGTATTTTGGAAAAGCAGACAATCTTGGCATATTTGATTCAAAAACCATTGATTAAGTTTATTAATTAATCTCTGGTGCATATAAGCTCTGATGCCAACTGTGACAACCCGCCCAGGAAAATACCGTACTATCGCCTAAGACCGATCCACTTTGGTCATTAAGCAATAATAAAGTATCATCCTGTCATTAGTTGCCGGGTTAACGCCCGGTAAATCACTTGAAAAGCAACAAGGATCGAATATATGCATTAAAACTCACTCGAAGGCGAGTCTAGAGATACAACAACATTAATATCCAAATTCGTACCCCGAGGGGCTTATTTATTACAAACCATAGTTTTTGCCATGATGAAATAGTTCAGAGTTTTCGAAAGCAGCGGAAATAAACTAACGGAAGAGAAGACACCACGGGAGGCCATCCATGATGCTTTCAGTAGTCGTCCTCCACCCACTCCAGCTCCCAGCCGGGCGGGATCTCTCTGGGCCACACATCACTGAAGGCATTACCTGGATCAACACATTATAGCAAGGCTGAGTATACTAATACTCAGCAAGACTTACCCGTCGATAATAACTACTTCACCAAATCTAGACCATGAAAGGCTTTTTGGCTACTGGGTTGCTTTTGCTAAAAAGTAGCAAAGAGTAGGTCCTTACTTTCAAGATTTTAGCACAAGTTCTGGTAGGTTTAAACTTTACTACATTAGCCAACTAGTACAAACAAAGTTGTACAATGCAATTAATCAAGCATAATATTCATCAACTTCCATCATTAGGGATCTCATGACTAGTGGAGTAAGTAGTCTCGGATAACGGTGAGAGGCCGACAATTGATTGATTTAAACCTTGCAAGGTAAACCCAAACACACGGTAGGCTGCCCACCAAGGTACAGCTGTCCCAGGCCGTCCCCAAAAATCCTCGAGTCGGGATCGAATCTTACAGTCTTTGGTGCAGGCTATCTGGCATGTCCCACCCAGCACACCCAAAGTCACCATACACCACCGGTGGCGAGCCGTGAGAGCGAATCCCAAGAGTAGTAATGGTAGGATCCCTCGCCGCCTCATTAAGGTACTAGGCTTACCGGTCCCATACCCGACATGTGCTTAGTACGTTCAAAAACTTAACCCACATAACCACTGGACCGGAGCCCAGATCCCATGCTCTTACCACGTGAGCAATCCATTTAGGATATATTATGATTCCTACCTAGGAACCTATTTCTCGCGAGTGAGGTCATCACTCGACTTGTAACGGTCCTATAGCTTAGCAGCTATCGACCTATCATACTAGTAAGGACAAGGGTACCTATGGATCATGCATCTAGGGTTTCATTCAACTCCTGAACGTACATGCACAATCATTCATAGATAATTGAATAAAGAATTTTAAAACTAGGTTAGATGCACCGGAGCTTGCCTTCGTCAGCTAGGTTAGCCTCGGCACCCTCGGTGTCGAGCACTTCCACGTACTGCAGTGAAGCTTCCGCTCCTCCTTCCTCGGTCTTCGGGATAAGGGAGTAATCTCCGTCCGGAAGATCTACATGGAATGCAATGCAAATTTAGGTGATGTGATAGTTTGTTGTGTTATCCAACTCTGGGTTGGTCATATTCACCTTAACAAGCATTTAGATAGGGTTTCTCTTTTAGGAAGGTTATTGGTGTACATGGGTTATTCTTTTATTGCACATTTGAATAAAGGTTTTTATTATACTTGTCATTTCATGTGAAGGCTTTAATTCCTTTTACTTTCACAAGCAAGGGTATAAATAATATTTTTATTTATGAATTACTTTCTGATCAGCAATGGTAATTAATTACCCTTTAATTAAATTAGGAAATACTTTCAAAAAGGAAAAAGAATTAAATAAGGGCTTTTCTTTATTTAATTTCTCTTTATTATTAAAAGGGCTTTTAAGCTTTTTATTAAGCAATTAAATGACCAAAAATTAAAGAAATGTTTCTTAATCACATTATCACCTATACTGGTCCATTGGACCCACATGTGATGCTTGGATGCTAGGAAATTAAAGATTATGGAAAATAACAAAGACTAGCTAGTGATTCAATTTAAATGCATACAAAAATAAATGAGCATCAAAATGATCCAAACTTTCCCATGCATGCTCTCTGGTCCTAAACAAGCCTAAAGAACCAACATATCCACATGAAATCTCTACTGATCTTAGCTTATTGATTTACAAAGGAATTCATGCATAAATCAAGAATAAATATTTCTGGTAGGCCAAAAATCATGATTAATTCACAAGATGTGTATTTTGACATTAAAAGACAGTGTGCACAAGTTGAGCTCAAAAACATAAATATATTTAGCAAGAAAAATCATTTATGCAGATCCGCGTAAATGGAAAACATTTTTATAAAAAGATTTACATCATAATTTGTGCAATGTTTGGCATAGGAGCTAGTCATGACCTAACACACAACATATCCAAAAATTAGCTACAGAGGATTTATGGTTTTTGAGATATTGCAGATCTAGGGTTTTCACATTTGTATTTTTCATGCAAAAACTATCAGGAATTAGCTCAGGCAAGAATAACAAAAGTTGTGGGATATTTCACTACGAATCCAACAAAATTGGTTTTACATTTTTGTGATTTTTTTGTGATTTTCTACACAATTTACAAGAAATAGGAAAGTCACTTTTACTATTTGAGTAACCCTTTTGCAGGGAGGCCCTCAGAAAGAAACTTTTCTTTGCAATGTCGCCCCCCGGGCGCGGCCGGCGGTGGTCCGGCGGCGATTCCGGCCGGGGGATCGCCGGATTCCGGCCGGGGGAGGGTGGGGGGAGTGAGCTAGGGCCTACTAGGGTTCGGTTTGGGGGCTCGATTGTGGGCGAGGAGTTGCGGAGGGCGGGCACGCCGCCGGCCGGCGGCGGTGGCCGCCGCGGCCGCCTGTTCGGCGAGGTGGGGGCTCGGCTGGACTTGAGAACGGGTCGGCGAGCTATGGTAGGAGCAGGGGAGGTGGAGAAAGGGCCGCTTTGGCTCGCGGTCGGCCGGGGAATTGGAGCTCACCTCGGCTGCCCGGTCTGGGCGCCGACGGACGACACAGGACAGCATAACCGGCGCTCGGTCTTGGCCAAGGCGAGGTGGAGGATAGACGAGCGCGTGACGAGCAGCGGCAAACGTTTAAAGGAGGCCAGTCCCTCTCCCCCTGCTGGCCGGCGCGGTACCGGCGGGTACGGCGTTGCAGGCGCCGTACCGCGAGCATGGTACCCGGCCGCTCGGGCGCGAGCCCTCGGGCGCGGGACCCTCGGGACGGTGTCCTCGGGAAGGGGCTACACCTAGGGAAGGCGCGCGGGTGGCTCGGATGCCGAGGGGCGGCGCCGGTGCGCGGCGGCGCGGCGCGGCGTGCGCGCGGGAGCGCATCCGCGGCCGATTTCTATTCGGTGTGCCCCTGTTCGAACACGATTTTCTCCAAAATTTTGAATAAAAGTTGACTAAGATTTGAATACGAAAGTTGTAGATCTAGTCACCCTCTACAACTTTCTAAAAGGATATAGGGTGTATTTCTCAATGGATTTTGCAGGAATGTCGTGCCAACTTTGAATGCTGCCTGGTTCCGGTAAACATGAGGTGCTGTCAGTCGATCAAGTTTTTCACCAATTTCCGCTCAAAATTTGAAATGCCAATCTACATGAAAGTTGTGTCCCTCAACAAGATGGACAACTTTCATAAAGGTATATTTTGAAGTGTTTAGGTGAATTTTGGAGAACGCGGCAAAAGTTCCGGATGACATTCGCTGACGTCAACGGTTAAGCCGGTTTTGACCTTGTCTTTGACCAAGGGTTGACTACGGGTGTGTGTAGACTTGGTCAAGGGGTCCAATAGGGTTCATTGGCGGGGTTTTCGGGGTGATGGCCCAGGTTGACCTAGGTTTGACTAGTGTTTGACCGGTTTGACTCGGCTGATCCGGTCATTAGCGTTATTAATTACCGTCATTAACGCTAATGACCAGATCGGCCGAGTCAAACCGGCCGAACACTGGTCAAACCTAAGTCAACCTGGGTCATCACCTCGAAAACCTCGCCAATGAACCCTATTAGACCCCTTGACAAAGTCTACACACATCCGTGGTCAACCCTTGGTCAAAGACCCGGTCAAAACCGGCTTAACCGTTGATGTCAGTGAATGTCGTCCGGAACTTTTGTCGCGTTCTCCAAAATTCACCTAAACACTTCAAAATTTACCTTTATGAAAGTTGTCCATTTTATTGAGGGACACAACTTTCATGTAGATTGACATTTCAAATTTTGAGTGGAAATTGGTGAAAAACTTGATCGACTGTCAGTACCTCCTGTTCACAGGGACATGCCGGCATTCAAAGTTGGCACAACGTTCCTGCAAAATCCGTTGAGAAAAACACTATATGGCCTTTGTGAAAGTTGTAGGGGGTAGTTAGATCTACAACTTTCCTATTCATTGCTTTGGGCACTTCTATTCAACTTTTGGGAGTTTTGCACGTTTAAAACAGGGTCCGTGGGCACGGTTCAGGCTGGCCGACGCCGCGCCATGCCGCGACGTCGCGCGCGCGTCGCCCTCGCCGCGCCGTACCGCCGTACCTCGGCTCGCACCCCCAAGCACGCCTTCCCAAGGCCGGAGTCGCCCCTTCCCCACGCCGTGCGCATGCCGAGGCCGTCTAGAGCACCCGCGCCGCCGTACGGTTTCCCGGTTTGCCCTGCGGTCCATCCGCCGTCGCCGGGTGCGCGCGTTCCTGAGGCGCGCCTTCGGTCTGTTGGACGCAAGCCGGTGCACTGGACGGCTATAAGGGGGGCCAACGCCTTGCCTCGACGTCCAGGGCCTCCCCTCCACGGCACTGAACCCCCCACCACCGCGCCACCAGGGGCGCGCCGCCGCTCCATGGCTGCCGCCGTCGAGCTCGGTCCCTGCTAGCTCTCGCGGTCAAGCAACAGTCCCAACCCTTCCTCTAGCATCCCCGAGAGCCGCCACCACCACCGGTTACCTCGCGTCGCCCTCAGCCTCGCCGGAGCAGTGGCTCTGCGCGGCCACCCCCCGCGGGGCTGCCGGTGCGCCGCTCGCCGGCCGCCCCTCCGCCCAATTCTTGGCACCCATCGGCTCCCGGGTGACCTAGTGGACCTCCCCGGCCCCTCCCCCGACCGGCCCCGCCGCCGCCCCGGTCGAATTCCGCCGCAGCCGCGCCGGCCGGCCCCCAAGGGCCACATTGCGAAGAGGGAACTGTTCCTGAGGGCCTTACCGCAAAAGCAAGGGTACATTTGTAAGAATCTAAAGTTTCCAGGGACCTGCGTGCAATGTGATTCTTAAATAGTACTAGTGCTTTTGCTGGATATTGTAAAATCCGTGGAAAATCGTAGATATATCAGAAAAACACAAAACCAATTTTTTGGATTCCTGGTGAAATATCCCACAACTTTTGTTATTCTTTCCTGAGCTAATTCCTGATAGTTTTTGCATGAAAAATACAAATGTGAAAACCCTAGATCTGCCATATCTCAACATGTATAAATCTTCTGTAGCTGATTTTTGGATATGTTGTGTGTTAGGTCATGACGAGCTCCTGTGCCAAAAGTTACACAAATTTATGATGTAAATATTTTTATAAAAATATTTTTCCATTTCTGGAGGATCTGCATACATGATTGTTCTAGCTAAAAATAATTAGGTTTTTGCAACCAACTTTGGTGTACTGTCTTTTTATTCCAAAACACACCTCTGATGAATTAATTACAATTTTATAATTAACAGAAATATTTATTCTTGAATTATGCTTGTTTTTCTTTAAAATTGCACAACTCAAGTTCCATAAGAGTTCTAGGTGTATGTGCTGCATCCCTAGGCTTGTTTTGGACCATATAACATGTGTGAGAAAGTTTGGATCATTTTGTTGAGTATTTATTTTTGTGTGCATTTACCTTGTCCTTCTAGTTAAGCTTTTGTGATTTTCAAAAATAATTAATTTCTAGCTATCCAAAGCTTGCGTGTGTGTCCAGTGACTTGTTATAGGTGTTCAATGATAAACACACCCTCCAAATGAATTTTATTAATAAATTTCATGACTAAAGGCTATGGAAGCAATTAAAGGCTTAATAGTCATTAAATGGGAAAAATCACCAAACCATCCTTACTAATCTTGTGTGTGGTTGCAAATCATGTTAAAAGGCAAAATATACCTACCCACTAATGTTTGTGAAGTTAAATTAAATTATTTACATGTATATGTACACAGTCACCATCAAAAAGAATATCTAATAAAGAATTGCAAATTGTTCCTTTTTGGAAGAGTATGCTAAATGTATTCTTATCTAGGTGAATGTGTCCAACTAATACACCCCTTGGATGTCATTTATGGTTTGTAATTAATTAAATTAAATAGTCGAATAAATCTTGCATTTGCATCTTCGTGTAGATCTTTCCGCCGGTAGACGTACGTTCGCGCCGGAAGGAGGGAACGAAGGTGCCGACAAAGAGCTGCAGTACGTGGACGTAGCTCAAGACCTGGACCCAAGTCCAGAAGGGCCCAAGGCCAACCTTGCCAGCGAAGGTAAGCCCCGGATCATTGACCCCGTCTTTTAAAATTATGCAATTATGTTTGCTATGATTGTGCATTATGTTTCAGGAGTTGAATTGAAACCCTAGATGCATGATCCCTAGGTACCTATGCTCTATCACTAGTATGCTAGGTCGATAGCTGCTATGCTATAGGACCCGATAGAAGTCGAGTGATGTTCGTCACTCGCGAGAATAGGTTCTTATGTTGGAATCATAAGATCTTTATAAATGGATTGCTCATGTGGTAAGAGCATGGGATTGGGCTCCGGTCCAGTGGCTTTCTTGGGCTAAGATTTTGAACGTACCAAACATTTGCCGGGTATGGGACCGGTAAGCCTAGTACCTTAATGAGACGGCGCGGGAACTCTTCCCTACTGCCGTATGGACCTCCCTGGGCCCACTACCTCGGTGGGTACCAGGACCGACTACTCGGTGGGCCCCTGGGACTACCCGACTTGCGCTGCACGACACCTGATGGCGTGAAGCACAAGGACTACAGAGGAGAAGTACTCGGATAGGAAGTTGTACATGTCCCGCACTGTATAGAGGACTCCTAGACGTACTCGACTAGTACTCTCTCCCTGAACCGACTTGTAACCCTGCCTCCCGGACTATATAAGGCGAGGCAGGGACCCCTCTCTCTCTCTCACGGCTTAAGATTGCATCATCTTGTAATCGCACCCAATCAATCCAGAGCTACGCAGCATACAGGACGTAGGGTATTACGCACCTCGCGGCCCGAACCTGTCTAAATTGTGTGCCACGTGTCTCTTCCTTCGAGTTACCGATCTCGGCGAGGCCACATTCATCTACTTCGGGTACTCCCCTTAGTAGGTTGCCGGTCTAAAACACCGACAGCTGGCACGCCAGGTAGGGGCTCTCGCCCAAGATCACATGGCGAACTCGACGACTTTCATCTACATCAAGCCAACCATCACCTTCAACCGCGGCGACACCTTCGTCTTCGGCGCCTGGATCTGCACTGCTGACGGCGCTGGATCTTTCCAACGCCGCCTCACCATGATGCCCAACCCGAAGACTGGCCTCGTGACTCTTCCCGAAGTAGTCACGGGCGAACTCGCCGGCAAATTCGCCGAAATTTCGCTTTTCGACCAGCACGCCGACTTCGAGTTTAGATCCACCTCCAACTCGAGCTCGACGTCCCCGTGGGCTATCGTATGCGAGTTGGCTTCTCAGCCATCGCACGTGGATTCCCCACCCAGCGAGCGCTTCACACGTGGCCCCCGCAACGTCAGCAGGGCCCATACGAAGGCTCCCACTACACGCCGAGCCGGCAAGGAGCCCGTACCTGAGTACGACTCGGACTCCGACACCACCCCCGGTCACGCCTCGGACTCCAACCCCCTCTTCGGCTTCTACTCGGACTCCGCGTACGAGTTCGACTTCGGGTCGGACCCTGAGGAGCCCGAGTCCGAGGACAACTCTACAGAGCAACCCTTGTCAGGACCGGCTTCCGGGCTGGTTATAACATCTACACCCACCGGGAGATTCGTCTACTGGCCAGACTGTCGTATGAACCTCACTGGGCCCACTACCTCGGTAGGTACCAGGACCGACTACTCGGTGGGCCCCTGGGACTACCCGACTTGCGCTGCACGACACCTGATGGCGTGAAGCACAAGGACTACAGAGGAGAAGTACTCGGTTAGGAAGCTGTACATGTCCCGCACTGTATGGAGGACTCCTAGACATACTCGACTAGTACTCTCTCCATGAACCGACTTGTAACCCTGCCTCCCGGACTATATAAGGCGAGGCAGGGACCCCTCTCTCGATGATCTCATCTCACGGCGTAAGATTGCATCATCTTGTAATCGTACCCAATCAATCCAGAGCTACCTAACATATAGGACGTAGGGTATTACGCACCTCGCGGCCCGAACCTGTCTAAATTGTGTGCCACGTGTCTCTTCCTTCGAGTTACCGATCTCGGCGAGGCCACATTCATCTACTTCGGGTGTTGACGCAAAATGTGCACCTAGCGCCAAGCACACAGCAAGCCGAACAAGCTGGCTTCACACGTGCAAAGATCACGAGGCGTGCCAGTTAATTTTCCCTGAAAATTAACAAAAGACAAAGTAGTTAAATTCCAAAGCTTGGAACTTGCCGGGTGGTACCAGACAGTTCCATATTTACGGCCATAGAGCCAAATGGGATGACATATAGCTATAGAAAGCTATCTGCTAGGAAATTGAAACCATTCGGGAGCATTAGAAAGGAAAAAGTAACATAGCCGAATGGATGACGTAAGCATGACGACGATCGGTCTTTGTTCGGACAGAGATGCACGTGCGCAAGACCATAACCGATCCTCGTGGTGATCAACATTAAACAATAAATTAAGTAAAAGCGCGAACATAAATATGTAATAAACAAGCATGCATAGGCCCAAAGCACTAGTCTACTGCATGTCTAGGTACTTAAAAACCCGTCGGGTACGACACCAAGCGAATCTATCCACCGCATGATACAACTTGCTTGGGATCGTGCCACTTTCCACAAATAGATCTATCCACCGCATGATACAATCTAAATATGGAAAGCTAAAAGCATACATTATTTAAAGCATACATTACGCACGTGTTTTACTCGTGAAGAACATAACCGAATACGGCTGAACAGCCGATTCGGGGTCCATGAAGAAGGAACGAACATTACCAAGCGAGATAAATCTATCAGATTGATTTGAAATCTAATCCACCGGATGACTAGCTCCAAAACAACCCAAAAACCTGCATCTACCGCGTGATACCCAGTTCTTTCAAGATTTATACAAACGTTGGCAAGCTTGAACCCGCAACACGTAACAACCTAGATTGATTCAGTTTCGGCTATCAAAGAGAACGTGATCCACATGTTAAACTAACCAAAGGCACGAACTTGACTCGCATAAGGATCATAAAAAGGGATAAAGCCGATCCAAACCCATCTAAATTGGGCAAAGAGGTGTTACATGAATTTAAACATAAAGCAAAAACTCAAAGCAACACAGGGTAATTTAATGAATCTATTGAATCTTGCCAAAATCCAATAGAGCCGATAACTAGCTTCAAGCTAGATCTTAGCCTACCGCATGGCTCATGACCTAACAGGAAACCTTCTTGAACCAAGCTTGAATCTACCGCATGACACTAAGCATGGTAACAAGACTACTTGCATCAGATCTAAATCCACCGCATGATACTAGATATGATACAAGGTTGCCGGTACTCACGGAGGTCGACGGATCGATGAACCCTCTCGAAGAACTCGACGACACGACAAATGGACTCTAGGGTTTGGCGTAAAGCCGGTTTGTATTGAGAATGATTACGTATATCTGTTACATACATCCAGGGTTCATATTTATACCTTGCCAAGCACAACCTCGAATGGATTTGATACCTAATTTATCTCTAAGTTTGATCGCTTATCCATCCATTCGTCCTTTCCGCTCGAGCCACGTCACCGTACAATCCCGCAAAATCAGCTCGACAGTTCCTTTGCCGAACGGAAGCAGATAGCCGACCGCGGATTTTCTGCCGAATGCATCTGAAGAAACCTTCCTTCCGCCGGACGGATTTTTCACCGGGTTGGACCCACAAGTCAGACTTCTTACCAAATTTTGGTGTTAACACATGCCCCTTCAATTACGGGATAAAAGTGATTTTATTCCGGAATTGACTCTAGCCACCAACGTCTTCAAATCGAATCTGTTCAACACCCGTTCTCTCTCTTCGCAATCCACCGAAATCTTCGTCTAGATCCAAACCCTAGATCCCCTTTTTCTGAGCTCAAATTCCCAATGGCAGCTCAAAATCAAGCTGCTCAGGTAAATTCCTCCACCACAAGCTTCATTCGGCATTCGGATTTTCAATTTTACCTGAGATTTCTTCTCCGCTTTCCTCCAGGAGCTCTCCACCGAGCTTTTAATCCGTACCGAGGCCAATTCAAGATCCTACTTCCTTGGTCCTGTGGGAGTTTCTGACCCTCGAGAATTTATCGCAGCCGAATCCTAAAGGATCCCCTTCAAAGCAGCTCTAACCACACCTCCTCAGTGGCCGGATGCTTTCAAGAACTGGCCCTTGCCTCCAATCGCAGGCCTGAAAAATTGGTACCAGAGGATCCTTGCAGATAAGAGTGCCAGGTCCCAGAATTGGGATACCCTCCGCATTGCTCAATGCTTGGAGTTATCTTTGGCCGAGACCCCCAAAAACGAAGACCTCTTGATAGCGGCTTGCCACTTCTGGTCAAATGGCGTCAACGCCTTCCTTTTTGGCCACGACCCAATGTCCCCAACTCTGGCCGATGTGTATATGATCACCGGCCTTGACATTACAGGATCTGTTCGTCCCTAGGATTTCAAAAGTTCCACAAGACAAACAGGGGTGAAACCAGGGAGCGGATACAAAAATTATATCCTGAACCATATGAAGGACGACCCCCTTGGTGAAGTCGAATACAGGGCATTCCTAAACATGTGGCTGTGCAGGTTCATCTTCTGTGGTAAAGCCAATGAGCCTACCCTGAATCACATTGCAATGGCTTCACATCTAGCCAATGGCAATCGCTTTCCTCTTGGAAAATACCTCCTGGGCAGTGTGTACCACATGCTTCATCAAACCGTCACTCAAATGTACACCAGCCAGAGGATAGCATGTGTCAACGGTCCCCGGTGGTTTGTCCAAATGTGGCTGCAACTGCACATGCATCAGATTGTTGGTGTTGATTTGAACACCCGGCTCTTCCCTTCATCCAATTATCATGAAGGGGAGCCCCAAGTCACCAGAGGATGCCACACTTATGGAGAAGCTGCTTCAACTGTTCTCATCAAGCAGAATGAAAGCCATCTCTTCGAGCTCTTCTTCAAAGGTTTTCAAAATCCTCTCTAGCTCCCTTATTTGGATAATGACAATTTGACTCTCCCCTGTGAGTTTTCCTTCGAAGCTGGACGCCAAGATGGAAGAATTCTGGAAATCCTTAACATCATCATCCACCCATGTATTACGCAGTGAATTCAGTGGAGGGAGGCTGAACCATAGCACTTATGAATATTATCAGCCCAACATGATGGCTCGGCAACTTGGGTGTGGCCAGATGCCCCCGAGACTGTTTCTGCATGAATTCCTCAAGCCCAGAGAGGAAATCAAAGATCTTACCCAAACCAGCAGGGTCTTTCAGTATGTATGCAGTCCAACTGTTTACACCTGGCCTTTTACACCTACAACGGTAGCTCACCCTACCTTTAACTCCTGGTGGCAAGAATTCCATGATCACATTTTCAGTGAGCCTGTACACTTGTTCTGTACAGAGTTGATGCCTGATTTTCAGCCAACTTCAGAGGTAATATGATTAATCCTTAAATCATACATTTCCTCCTCCAATCATGATTCTGATCTTATTCCTTTTGCCCACAGAACACAATGCCTGCCCCTCTGGCCAGGGAGATCGCTTACAATGCAGTAGGCCCAATTTCAGCATTGGGATTCAGATCACCAACCCTGGCTCAGTTAATGGCTAGGTATGCCACAACAGATCCAACTCTGTCCAGCATTACTGCTGACGGGAGGCAAGGCTTGTCTCTGATTGCTCCTCCAAATGCTAAGAGGAGAAGAACCATTAAGAAAGTCCTTGTTGAGGTAAAATTTCTCCCTTGCTTGATCACAGGATTACTCTTTTTCCGATAAATTATATCTCGTGCTTTTTCAGACTAGAACTCAGCAATCCTCAGCTTCAGAACCTGCCAATGCTCCATCCACTGGTATGACCTTTACTGTCCTTTTCTTGAGGATGAACACTGGCATTCATTCTTAATTTGGCATTTGCAGAAGAAACAATGGAGGATCAACTTGTGGACGTCCCAGTGTCTCAACAAGCAAGTCCACCCAGGGCTGAGCCATCTGTCCAAGTGGAAATCTCATCTTCATCAGGGACTCAATCACCCCCTGCTCAGATAGAAATACCAGACTCGCCAGAGATGAATTTCCCAATCCAACTGGAGCCATCAAGTCCTCCAAGGGCTCAATCACCCATTGGTCAAGCAGAAACATCAACCCCGGCAGAGGTGAACCCATTTCCTCTTCAACCAGAAGCTCCTGAGTTGCCAGAAACTACATCAGCACCCTCTCACACAGAAGCTTCATCTTTGCCTGGAACACCTCCTTCACCAGTGGCCGCCCCTGAACAAAATCCTGCTCCAGTTCAGGAAATCAGACATGAGGTACTTATTTGCACTTAACCCTGCTATCTTTTAGTTCCCGACACCCCTAACTCGGCAATGTTACCCTTTTAGGATCAGGCTCAGTCACCATCAAATCCACCAATGATGAACGATCCAAGTGCCAAGACGAGGGAAAGGGTACCTCAAACCTTGTCAGAGGAAGTGCGAGAAAAGCTCAAGGAGATTTTTGCCTGGCTGCAAAAAGATGCGCGAGATCAGTTCAAAGACCTTGATCACTTTGAAGAAATGCTTGAACCCATCAGCCAAGAACTCCCTGAGGATATCAATTCCTCACTTGTATCCATCTCTGGTCTGGAAATTCATTATGTGCCCATAAGACAAGCTCTGAGAAAGGTGTCCTCCCGCCCAGCTGTTGAACAAAAGAGGGCCAGAGCTGAACAAGCCGTGAAGGGGGCACAATCTCAGACCGAGAGTCACAAAGATATATTGGCCAATCTGCAAGCTTCTCGTGAATTGAAGATCACTAGAAAAGCCGCTTTGGAGGCAGAACTGAGAAGTCTGTCAGCTGAAATAGAGGCCGATGACAAGAAAATAGCCGAGCTCCCTGGATTGATAGAAAAGACCCAAGAGGAAGCAATATCGGCCATAGATGAGGTGAATCAATGTGATGCAGAACTTACCACCCTGTCCGATGCCCAGAAAGATTATCAAGAGCGGATGGAAAACTTTCGCCAAGCAACATTGAATGTCTGCAATGTAATTGCAAAATATTTGAACATCTAGATGTTTCAATCGATGTGTAACCGAATTGGTCGCTCTTGTAACATTTGCTCTTGCAATTTTATTTCTCTTTTCTTCTGCACATCCTTAAATGCAACGCTGAACGACCCATTCGGTAAAGAAATGCCAATACCCGAACGGCACTTTGACTCCTTTCAGCCGAGCCAGTCAACCGAATATGACTCAGCCTAGAACTCCAAACGACCCGTCGGCGGACTGGTCAAGGAAACCTCTCCACCTTCCGATTTTCTTGGGATATGCGCCACGATCCAGAGCCACGACCTGAGGCCACGATCTGTCTTGCCAGGCCTATAAATGAAAACCGTAGGTGCCCCTAGCTCTCCACCAAGCCTTTAGCTCTCAAATCTTTGCCAATCTCAAGTCTTCTTCTTTTTCTCCAAACAGCGCAAATCCCAGAGGCATGGTGCGCAGCCTCAACCGGCGCCGCGCTTCCGATGAGGCGGAGGGGAGCCGCGCCAGTGCGCGCCGAAGGCAATGATCGTCAATTCTCCTTTTATGATTCATCTTTGATCCCCTTTTGTTTTTGACGATCATCCTTGTTTCAGGTTGATTCAATGGAATCCATCTTCTGCGCCGGCCGGTCAGCCCCTACCGGACGACTCCTCGGAGTCAGACCATCACTCCCCCGTGCCCTACGGGGAACTTGATGCTCTCCGCTTCAAGGCGGAGCTGGAGGTGGCCCAGCGCGAGCTGGAGGATGTCTCCAAAAAGGCTGGCATAGCCGAATTGGAGTGGGAAGACCAGCGCAAACAGCTGCTGGAGACCATCGACGGTACGGCTCCGAAACCGCTCTTTGATCCAATCCGGCCTTTGATGCTAATTACCTTTCTTCTTGCACTTTGCAGCCCGTGATGCCGAGCTCAACCAGCTAAAGATGCTGGTGGAGCAATTTGCCGATAAGGTGAACGCCCGCGGAGATACGCCGGCGGAG
Organism: Cenchrus americanus; assembly: GCA_947561735.1. NCBI lineage: Eukaryota > Viridiplantae > Streptophyta > Magnoliopsida > Poales > Poaceae > Cenchrus > Cenchrus americanus. Next base: position 248,706,391 of record OX387239.1, on the reverse strand, counting down.
CGCCTTGCTGTGGTGGAGCACCGCGTGGATGAAGTGGCCACCCATGGCGTCCGCTTGGGCACCACTTTGGGCCTGGCCGCCGTGGCGACGCACACTGACGTCGACTACTCCACCAGGCCGCGCGGCTTCCGGGGCGGCGCGCCAGAAGACATCGAGGAGATCGAGATCATCTTGGAGCGCCTCGATGGCCACGGCGACGCCATTGCCGAACTCACTCATCCCCAATCTGTGTTGAACAGGCTCTTTGACTAGATTGTATTAGGTATGTTTGATATCGGCAATAAATAAAGAACTTTTGATTTCTGTGCTTGCACTGCGATGATTTTCTTTATGTTTGCATCCGTGAATCTTGTTTTTCTTAAACGTATTCGGGAACTTGCTTGAGCCGAACACGCGAGAACAGATGCCCCTCGGCGCAAAATCCGCAGAAGATCCTCGAATTGGCAATCCATAAGTACTGTTCAAACGAAAACCCTTCGCATTCAAGAAGAAAACCCTGCCGCTTGGTATTCCAATAGTGTACGCTGGCCAGTCATCACTCCCAATGCACCCCTTCGGTCAATAAAATAGTCTGCTGAGATGCCCTGCAAATCCACTCGCACACTCATCCATCACTTCTCATTTCCTCCCCTGTCCTTAGAGGAAAAAACCCCAAGGCCATGGACAAAGGCAAGCAGCCCCAGGAGAGCAGCACTCCGAAGAAACGCACGATTCAAGAGTGAGTTTCCCCTTGATTTACTCCTTGTTTTCCCATATGATCTTGCGCTTTACCTCCTCTCTAACTTTCCTCTTTCAACCTTGTTTTGCTTCCTGAAGAAATCATTGGGACCGAAGACATGCCTGAGTACGTCTCCTCTGATTCTTCCCTCAAAGCAGAGGATGCCACGCCTGAATAGAGGACCAGCCATCAATTGCGCCGCCGCGTTCGGCACCTAGAGCATGACCTCAGGGACATCACCGCTCGTTGCCAGGCCGAGCGCGAGCGTCGCATGGCTTTGGAGGCATTAGTGGGAGGTAAATGTTTCTGACTCCTTCTTGACTTCGCGTCCACATCTGGATTTTTGCCCCTAACAACCACTCCTCTGTTTCAGATGTCTCTGATAGGTACAACAACCTGAAAGCGGCTTGGGACAGCTTGGTGGAGGCAGCAAATCATGGTCACCCCCGTGCATTCCAAGTTGCCGTCACGGTGGTCCTTGAGCAACTGAAGAGGGAGTAGCCGAAGAAGCAAAGAAAAGATTGAATCATACTTTCGCTTCTTCCTCCAGGCCTTCTGCTTCCCACCTCCTCGAAGCCCTGACCTGCAAGAGGCAGTTGTAATGTAGTTTTGTGCTAAGGGCAATGCATCTAGGCACTGGCCGTTTCTTCTGTTCGCGAATTTTTTGTTCTAAAGGCGGCCTCGTTCTTGAGCGCCGGCTTTTGCTGTGTCAGATGCATGTAATCCCACTGCTGGTGATCACCGATCGATTTCAATACTAGGATAATATTTCTTCAAATATCTCCCATTTATTGCAGCGGAAAATTCTTCTCCCAGTAAAGTTTTCAATATGTATGCATTACCAGGGACGCATCTGACCACGTGAAAGGGTCCTTCCCAGTTAGGGGACCATTTGCCGAATTCACTGTATTTGGTTCCAATCGGCAATAGCGCTTTCCAAACCAAATCCCCTTCTGCAAATTGCTTGACTTTTACTTTCTTGTTATAATACTTGGCAACCCGCAGCTTGTTCTTCTCGATGTTTTCCAGGGCCCTAAGACGGATCATGTGCAAATCTTCTAGCTCATCCATCATTAGGCCACTGTAATACTTGGAGCTTAAATCTTTCTGTAACACAACTCTCCTAGAATCTGATTGTACCTCCCAAGGTAGAACCGCATGGTGTCCATAAACCAATTCATAAGGAGACGTCTTTGTAGCTCCATGAGGGGCCATTCGGTAAGCCCATAGTGCCTCACTGAGTACCGAATGCCACCTCCTTGGCTTCTGGTCGATCTTCTTTTGTATCAGCTTGATCATGATCTTATTAGAAGCCTCCGCCTGACCATTATCCTGGGCATAATAGGGAGAAGAATTAAACAATTTGATTCCCATTCTTTCGGCAAATTCTCTGAACTCCAGGGACACGAATTGGGCCCCTTGATCAATTGTGATTGTCTGAGGGATTCCAAACCGATAGATGATGTGCTCCTTGACAAATTCAACCATGTTTTCCGACGTCACCTTCTTTAGTGGAATTGCCTCAACCCATTTAGTAAAATAATCTGTAGCCAAAAGCACAAACTTATGCCCCTTGCTAGATGGTGGATTAATGTGGCCAATCAAGTCTATACCCCAGCCCCTGAATGTCCATGGCTTGATAATGGGATTTAACACTGATGCGGGGACCCTTTGAATATTTCCAAACCTCTGGCAGTCTTGACATCCCTTGTAATATTCAAAGCAATCCTCCAATATCGTCGGCCAAAAGCACCCAGCTTGCCTGATAACCCATTTCATGCGGTGGGCCGATTGGTGTGCTCCACATATCCCATCATGCACTTCACTCATCATCTTTTTGGCTTCTTCTGGACCCAGGCATCGTAACAACACCCCATCTAATGATTTGTAAAACAAATTGTCATCCAGAAGAACGAATTTTATGGCCTTGTACCTGAGCTTCTTAGAGACCTTTTGGGATGGATCTTTCAAATAGTCAACGATCTCTTTTCTCCAATCATCCTCCGCAAGATCCGTTCCCAGTGCACATATATCTGCAGCAAACGCTTCTTGACTCTCTTTGTAACCAGAGGCGCTCCGAGCCAACTTTGTTCGCTTCTTCGTTATGTTCCCTAGGAATATCTTTGTAGAGTCACCAACGGAAAGCTCTTCAAGATCTCCCTGCATTCTTCGTAGTAACTCCTCAGTGCTTCACTTTTGCATTCGTATTGGCCGTTCAATTGCTTGATTACCAACTCTGAATCTCCATAAACCTCAACCGAAACGGCCCCGTCTTCTCTCAAATATTGAAGCCCCCGAAGCAATGCCTCGTACTCAGCCTGATTGTTTGTAACAGTGGGCTGTATAGGGATGGCAAACTCAAACATCTCACCTATAGGTGAAATCAGTAGAATCCCTACTCCCCCACCTTTGCCACAGGATGACCCATCAAAAAATAAAGCCCAAGGAGTAATTTCAAGCAAATCAATTGATGGATCGCGATGTTCAGTTATAAAATCGGCAATGATCTGACCTTTAATAGCTTTTGCCGATTCGAACTTTAACTCAAACTCTGATAAAGCCAAGATCCATTTGCCAATTCTGCCATTCAAAATTGGCATGGATAACATATGTTTTATTACATCAAACTTGGAATATACAGTGCATTCGACATTTAGCAAATAGTGCCGAAACTTTGTACACGAGTAGTACACGCACAGGCACAGCTTCTCTGCAGCCGAATACCTGGTCTCGGGATCAAGTAATTTTCGGCTAAGATATGCTACTACCCGCTCCTTTCCTTCGAATTCTTGAATAAGGGCCGATCCAATGGTTTGGGTATCGGCCGCCACGTACAACTTGAAAGGCTTATCCAAGCGAGGAGGGACCGGCACTCGGTGGCTCCTTCATGTATTGCTTGATCTCGTCAAAAGCCTTTTGTTGTTCGTCGCCCCATGTGAACTTCGATCTTTCTTTAGTTTCGGCGAATGGAGAAAACGGCAAAACCTTCTCAGTGACGATTTGAAATGAATCTCCTTACGAAATTAATTTTGCCGAGCAGTGATTGCAACTCCTTGAGATTAGTTGGAGGGACAACTTCATCAATGGCCTTCATGCTCTTCTTGCCAACTTCAATCCCCCCTTCATGGAGTAAAAATCCCAAGAACTCTCCAGCTGATACCCCAAAAGCGCACTTGTTTGGATTCATCTTCAGACCATGGTTTCGGGTGCACTCCAAGGTCCTTTTCACATCCTCTAAATGTGTGTCATGACTTAGGGACTTGATCACGACATCATCAATGTAAATTTCAATGACTTTGCCGATCAACTCGTGAAAGATGTAGTTCATGGCTCGCTGATAAGTTGCACCGGCATTTTTCAACCCAAAAGTCATGACTATCCATTCAAACAGACCTATATGACCAGGACATCTGAAGGCCGTCTTTGATATATCTTCTATTGCCATAAAAATTTGGTTGTATCCCGCATTGCCATCCATGAAACTGATAACTTTGTGCCCGACGGCGGCGTCAACCGACAAATCGGCAACAGGCATGGGGTAACCATCCATCGGAGTAGCTCTGTTCAAATCCCTGAAGTCTATGCAAACCCTCATCTTTCCATTCTTCTTGTAGACAGGGACAATATTAGAAATCCACTCCGCATATCTGCATGGCCGAACGAAATTTGCATCAAGTAATCTTTCAACTTCTTTCTTTACATCGGCCAATACCTCATCCTTGTAGATTTTCCGGGGTGGTTGCTTGTATGGTTTGAAACCAGATTTGATTGGCAACCGATGCTCAACAATGGAACGGTCCAGTCCAGGCATCTCCGAATAATCCCAGGCGAAGCAATCTTTATATTCCCTGAGTAGCTTGATTAATTCCTCCCTGAAGTCTGATTGCAAGTTTGCGCTGATGAATGTCGGCCTTGGTTTGTCACCGCTTCCAATGTCAACTTCTTCTAATTTATCAGCCGACATGAATCCTCGCCCCAATTTGCCATCAGTACCATCGACGGGGTTATCCATTAAAAATTGCTATAAGAGCCGACTGCTTGAATCGGCCGTTGATCGGCTGCCGACGAGCTCAACGGGACCTTCTCCCCGCTCTTTCCCCGAGAAACGATCAATTCCTTGATACTCCCGAAAAGCTGGTTCCACATTTGCAACGCTCACGGAGTCATCTGCTTGGACCACCTCAATATCATCATCCACCCATTGGATGAGCTGCTGATGCATGGTAGATGGGACACAACAATTGGCGTGAATCCAGTCCCGTCCAAGCAGTAGGGTGTAGGCTCCTTTACCTTCGATAACAAAGAAGGTTGTGAGAAGTGTCTTGGACCTGATCATCAGATCCACGTGAGCGCATCCCTTGGTGTCTGAAGGATTCCCGGCGAAATCGTTCAGTATTATGCTTGTAGGTGTCAGATCGCTAGTGCCCATGCCAAGTTTTCTGAAGGTGGTGTACGGCATTACATTGACCGCCGCTCCACCATCGACAAGCATCTTGGTCAATGGCTTGCCATTGACATATCCCTTCAAGTATAGCGGCCTCATGTGTCGATTCTTGGCCGGTTTGTCGAAGACGGCTTGCTTGGCTAGCACCAGCTGCGCCATCAGTCCCTCAATCTGCTCATCGTCCAGGGACGCCTCTTCCTGCACAACCTGATTAGCAGGAGCCATAAATTCATTCGGCAGAAAATATACCATGCACACCGGAGCCGAACGGTTTGACCCTTCAGGTTTATCCTTTGGACGCCACAACTGTCTTGTCTGGATCCCGGCCTGCCTCAGTTCGCGGTTCCTCAAGCGTTGAACCCTCCTTTTCTGACTCTTTCTTAGGCCAGGCGGGCACCATTGCCCCTTTTGCCAGATGTAGTCGTCCTCGTCTTCCTCTTGATCAGCCCACCTCAAATCAACTTGCCTTTTCCTGAGATGATCAATGATTTCAATTTTTTGGCACCGATCCTCTCTAGGATGTATCCTTCCAATTCTTTCATGGACGGATCGGCGAATGGCAGTCTCCTACCTGTACTCAAAATACCTATCACTGCACTCAGGGCAGTTTCTCAGCGTGGGCAGCTTCAACCCTTCGTTCCAGCAGTGCCTGAAGAATGCACACCCCCAGTGCGCGCGCTCCTGCTCGCGCGTGTATTGCTCCAGATCTCTCCTGCATGCTTCCTCTTCGGCCCTGCGCCTCTCCTCCTTGTACTTTCGTTTCTGGTAGCGCTCTTTTTCCAGCTGGCGCTGCCACTTATTGAGGAGGATGCGCGTGGTCACCCTGGGTTTGGCCCTGGATGATTCCCCGATTTCGACATGGCTCTTGAGAACGCGGGGGGCTTCACCATGCACTTGTTCCAAGGTCACTTGACGTTCCGGGTCTACTGCTCCATCCTGCCTTGCCCTGGCTGAGGTCAAGACTTTGACCTTGCCCTTCTCCTCAGCTGTTACCATGTTGACGGAAAAACCTACCATGTTCTGAGGAAAAAGGTGGCCATCCAGCTTCATCTTGTTATCAAACTTGAGGTGCCCCTCCTGGATGGCTCTCTGGATCCTCATCCTGAAGACCCTGCAGTCATTGATGGAGTGCGAGTTCCTGTCATGGAAGCCAAAGTAACGTTTCTCCTTTACTCCATCGGACCGAAGCATGGAATGCCCTTCAGGCAATTTGATTCGGCCTTCCTTCATCAAGAGCTCGAACAGCTTATCAGCTTTAGTGATGTCGAAATCGTAGGTGCCTTTGGTCTGTTTGACCCAGCGTTGATTCATGGTCAATGGCTCTTTTCCCCACATGATTTCGGCCGCAGCCACGTCCTGGTCGTCATCAGAATCCTCCATCTGGTCGGCTTTTTCCAGGAACTGATTGTAGATATCTGCTACGTCGTGCTGTTTGCTGAACCTAGCATCTTTCTTGAAACCGTAGGCTTGGTTGCTCATCAACGACAGCTTTTGGGACAGTTGACCCAGGTTGTCGAACTCCATGCCGAACATCTTTTCACGCACGGCCAACAGCATCCCGGCAACGGCCATGTCGGCCAACTGGTCATCTGGCAGATCGAGCGAAAAACACATGCCCTTAACTTCCCTGAACCTCCTGAGGAACTCCAAGGGCGTCTCACTGTGTCTCTGCTTCAGGGTAGCTAGGTCGATCAACTTCTTTTCCGCGCTGCCGCTGAAATAGTGGGCGTGGAATTTTCGTTCCAGCTCCTTCCATGTGCTAACTGATTGAGGGGGCAAAGATGAAAACCATTGGAACGCCGCACCCATCAGTGACGCGGGGAAGTATCTGACCCTGAACGCTTCTTCAGATGAGCACTCTCCAAGCTGCATCAGGTAGCGAGCAATATGCTCCACCGTGCTTGTGTCATCCTGCCCGGAAAACTTGGTAAATTCCGTCGGAGGCTTCACCCTTGGCGGTAGGATCACGTTGTAATACCACTCCGGGAACGGCGGCGTGTAGGTAGGTCCTTGCATTTTTGGTTTGAGGCCGAATTGATTCTGCATCAAATCGGCCATCTTCCGCGCCAGGATATCGTCCTCCTGCGCGCCTGCAGCTGGTCCGTAACCCGGATTCAAGAGAGCATCGATGGCTCCGTAGTTCCCCACCTCGTGGTAGCCTCCGCCGTATAAATTCCTCTGCAGCCTGTTGCTAGCTGGAGCAATCCTGTAGCCGGAAGCAAGCGGGGCCCCAGGCGAGCCGAATGCCAACTCCCCGTACGTGGGGCCGGCACGGGTTCGGCGTGCACGGAGTTGACCCGTGCTTTCCCTGCGGTGGTGGGCGGGCCCGGTCGCCCTCCTGCGGCCTGCAGTGGGGGCTGAACTGGCTGACCCCCGGCACCTTGTGGAGGAGGCTGGAAAGCTTGGCTCCCAGCGCTCTGCGGAGGAGGCTGGGCTGGCTGGCTCTGCAATGGCGGTTGAGAACTGGACTCGCCCATCTCCACGGTGCCTCCTTGAATGGGTGTCTTATTGAACACCTGCTCCATGCCTGGACCGAAGACAGCCACCATCATTTGTTTGAACGCACCCAGGAAAGCTCTGTGGTGCCTGCTTAGGACGTGGTCCGCGGTATCTCGGAACGCTTGCATGCATTCCTCCCTCTCCTGCTGGGTTGTAGCGTCACTTTCCCCTGGCAACAACACCCTGGGCATCTCATTTTTCAAGTATGGGACGCCGCTCCTGTTCTTCTTGAATTATAGCAAGCACTTTTGTTGGAATTGGTCCACGACATCCTGCAGCTGTTGCCGTTGTTCAGGAGAGAGGTCTTCGATGTTGACATCCATGATATCCCCGATGTCAGGCATCTTGATTTTCGGCTGTGGTCCCACCGAGCATGCCAAAAAGTGTGTTGACGCAAAATGTGCACCTAGCGCCAAGCACACAGCAAGCCGAACAAGCTGGCTTCACACGTGCAAAGATCACGAGGTGTGCCAGTTGATTTTCCCTGAAAATTAACAAAAGACAAAGTAGTTAAATTCCAAAGCTTGGAACTTGCCGGGTGGTACCAGACAGTTCCATATTTACGGCCATAGAGCCAAATGGGATGACATATAGCTATAGAAAGCTATCTGCTAGGAAATTGAAACCATTCGGGAGCATTAGAAAGGAAAAAGTAACATAGCCGAATGGATGACGTAAGCATGACGACGATCGGTCTTTGTTCGGACGAGAGAGATGCACGTGCGCAAGACCATAACCGATCCTCGTGGTGATCAACATTAAACAATAAATTAAGTAAAAGCGCGAACATAAATATGTAATAAACAAGCATGCATAGGCCCAAAGCACTAGTCTACTGCATGTCTAGGTACTTAAAAACCCGTCGGGTACGACACCAAGCGAATCTATCCACCGCATGATACAACTTGCTTGGGATCGTGCCACTTTCCACAAATAGATCTATCCACCGCATGATACAATCTAAATATGGAAAGCTAAAAGCATACATTATTTAAAGCATACATTATGCACGTGTTTTACTCGTGAAGAACATAACCGAATACGGCTGAACAGCCGATTCGGGGTCCATGAAGAAGGAACGAACATTACCAAGCGAGATAAATCTATCAGATTGATTTGAAATCTAATCCACCGGATGACTAGCTCCAAAACAACCCAAAAACCTGCATCTACCGCGTGATACCCAGTTCTTTCAATATTTATACAAACGTTGGCAAGCTTGAACCCGCAACACGTAACAACCTAGATCGATTCGGTTTCGGCTATCAAAGAGAACGTGATCCACATGTTAAACTAACCAAAGGCACGAACTTGACTCGCATAAGGATCATAAAAAGGGATAAAGCCGATCCAAACCCATCTAAATTGGGCAAAGAGGTGTTACATGAATTTAAACATAAAGCAAAAACTCAAAGCAACACAGGGTAACTTAATGAATCTATTGAATCTTGTCAAAATCCAATAGAGCCGATAACTAGCTTCAAGCTAGATCTTAGCCTACCGTATGGCTCATGACCTAACAGGAAACCTTCTTGAACCAAGCTTGAATCTACCGCATGACACTAAGCATGGTAACAAGACTACTTGCATCAGATCTAAATCCACCGCATGATACTAGATATGATACAAGGTTGCCGGTACTCACGGAGGTCGACGGATCGATGAACCCTCTCGAAGAACTCGACGACACGACAAATGGACTCTAGGGTTTGGCGTAAAGCCGGTTTGTATTGAGAATGATTACGTATATCTGTTACATACATCCAGGGTTCATATTTATACCCTGCCAAGCACAACCTCGAATGGATTTGATACCTAATTTATCTCTAAGCTTGATCGCTTATCCATCCATTCGTCCTTTCCGCTCAAGCCACGTCACTGTACAATCCCGCAAAATCAGCTCGACAGTTCCTTTGCCGAACGGAAGCAGATAGCCGACCGTGGATTTTTCTGCCGAATGCATCTGAAGAAACCTTCCTTCCGCAGGACGGATTTTTCACCGGGTTGGACCCAAGTCAGACTTCTTACCAAATTTTGGTGTTAACATCGGGTACTCCCCTTAGTAGGTTGCCGGTCTAAAACACCGACAGCTGGTGCGCTGGGTAGGGGCTCTCGCCCGAGATCACATGGCGAACTCGACGGCTCCCGTCTACATCAAGCCAACCGTCGCCTTCAACCGCGGCGACACCTTCGTCTTCGGCGCCTGGGTCTGCACTGCTGACAGCGCTAAATCTTTCCAACGCCGTCTCACCATGCCGCCCAACCCGAAGGCCGGCCTTGTGACGCTTCCCAAAGTAGTCACGGGCGAATTCGCCTGCAAGTTCGGCGAAATTTCGCTTTTCGACCAGCACGCCGACTTCGAGCTCGGATCCGCCTCCAACTCGAACTCGACGTCCCCGTGGGCTATCGTATGCGAGCCGGCTACTCAGCCATCGCATGTGGTCTCCCCACCCCATGAGCGCTTCACGCGTGGCCCCCGCAACCTCAGCAGGGCCCGCACGGAGGCTCCCCCTTCACGCCGGGCCGGCAAGGAGCCCGTACCCGAGTACAACTCGGACTCCGACACTGCCCCCGGCCACGTCTCGGACTCCAACCCCCTCTCCAGCTTCTACTCGGACTCCGCGTACGAGTTCGACTTCGGGTCGGACCCTGAGGATCCCGAGTCCGAGGACAACTCTACTGAGCAACCCTTATCAGGGCCGGCTTCCGGGCTAGTTATAACGTCCACACCCGCCGGGAGATTCGTGTACTGGCCAGATCGCAACCCTGCCGACCTGATAAGCGGGGACTCACACTACATCGCCTACCTTGATTCGCTTCCCTTCCAGGAGGGAACACCACTCCCTCGGGCTGAGGAGTACACTCCAACTGAGGTGGCGAGCTCTGACTCCATTCTTGGCAACCCCGACCGCCAAGTCTTCATGGCTACCGACGACACACCAGGACCCTCAGGGACGGCAGACGACTGATACCTTGAGGACATCTCCGCAGACAAGCTGTCTGCTGAAGCACCGGATGAGACTGACGCTAACAGGGACGCTCGACGCGAGCGTAACAGAAAGCGCAGCGAACGACGCTGGCGTCTTCGAGACTCCCTCCCCATCCGCAACCTTGCGGAAGCACTCGACCAAGTCGAGAGCCGGGTACACACCACCCCAGAGCAATGCCTCATGTCTATCACCACAATAGCACGTCAGGCCCAGGGGATGCGCGCGGGACAAGTCATCGCCAAGCTCGCGGAAGATGTGTACTTCATGCGAGTCGACAACAGGGTTGCTCAGCCGCCTCCCGCCAGGAACCGCGACAACGAAGCCACAAGTCGCAGCGCGGACCTCGGCTGTAACTGTACTCGAGGCGAGCTGTCGACCCAGCCCAACCGTACTCGTGCAAACACCGGCGAACCCTCTCAAGCTGGCAACAGCGCCGCAGCTGCTGGCGGCGATCGTGAGATCATCCCCCACCGCGACCCTAGCGGCGGAGGCAGCGACGACGGAAGCTCCAACCATGGGGCCAATAGGAGGGCCGGGGGCGGAGGCGATCGCGGCGGCCGAGGCCACGCGAACAGCCACGTCTCCGGAGCCTCACAGGGCGGCTCCGACGCCCGCCAGAAGATTGAAGAACTGCGGCGGAAGAAGTTTTTAACACCAAAAAATTGGTACAGGAAAGAGGCTGATTTGTGGGCCGAGTTGAGTAACAAATTCCGTTCGATAGGGAAAGATTTCTTTAGAAGATTCGGCAGAAATGCCTGCGGTCAGCAGTTTGTTTCCGTTCGGCAAAAGGACTGTTTGCGCTGGATTCGCGGGATCGCGTGGTGACGTGGCCCGTAAGGAAGGAAGGGACAAATGGATGGATAAGCATTCGCACTTGGGCATTAAATTAGGTATCAAATATTGTGCTCGTAATCCACCAGGAGTCGTGTTTGGACAAGGTATAAATATGAACCCTGGATGTATGTAATTGTAATCGAACATTCTCAAAACAAACTAGCTTTACGCCAAACTTTCGAGTCCTCTAGTCGTGTCGTCGAGTTCTTCGAGAGGGTTCATCGATCCGTCGACCTCCGTAAGTACTGGCAACCTTGTGTCATGTCTAGTATCATGCGGTGGATTTAGATCGTGATGCAAGTAGTCTTGTTACCATGCTTAGTATCATGCGCTGGATTTAAGCTTGGTCCAAGAAGGTTTCTTGTTAGATCACGAGCCATGCGGTGGGCTAAGATCTAGCTTGGAGCTAGTTATCGGCTCTATTAGATTTGGCAAGATCTAATAGATTCATTAAGTTACCATGTGTTGCTTTGAGTTTTTACATTATGTTTAAATTCATGTAACACTCTTTTGCCCAATTTAGATTGATTTGAATCGGCTTTACCTTGTTTGGTGATCCTTACGTTACATGTTCATATCTTTGGCTCAATAAGGCACGTGGATCACGTGTTATCTAATAGCCGAAACCGAATCAATCTAAGTTGCCACGTGTTGTGGGTTCAGGCTTGTTAATCTTGTATAAATCTTGACAGAACCGGGTATCATGCGGTAGATGCAGGTTTTTGGGTTGTTTTAGAGCTAATCATCCGGTGGATTAGATCTCGATTTCAATCTGATAGGTTTATCATCTTTAGCAATGTTTGTTCCTTCTCCACGGATCCCGATTCGGCTGTACAGCTGTATTCGGTAATGCTTCCATGAGTAAGACGTGCTTATAAATTTTGTTTTAAATGATGTATGCTTTTAGTCTTCCATATTTAGATTGTATCATGCGGTGGATCGATCTTTTTGTGGTTGGTGGTGTGATTTGAGACAAGTTGTATCATGCGGTGGATTAACTTGTTTAAACTCATGCATGACGGGTTTTAAAGTACCTAGACATGCGGTAGACTAGTGCTTTTGGCCTATGCATGCTTTTATCTCATATTTATGATCATGCTTTTACTTTATTTATTTTATTTGTTGTTTATCATCAAAAATCGGTCATGATCATGCACGAGCAGCGTTATTTAAACAAAGACCGATCTTTTGTCATGCTCACGTCATCCATTCGGCTATGTTTTGTTTTATATTCTAAAGCTCTCGAATGATTTTCAATCTGTTGACAGATAGCTTCTCATAGCTATATGTCATCTTACATGGCTTTCTAGCCGCAAATATGGAACTGTCTGGTACCACCCGGCAAGTTCCAAGCTTTGGTATTTAACTGCTTTATCCTTTGTTAATTTCAGGAAAATTGACTGGCACGCTTTGGAATCTGCTCGTGTGTTAAGCCAACTTTGTTCGGCTTGCTGTGTGCTTGGCGCAGGGTGCGGATTTTGCATCAACACACTTTTTGGCATGCTCGGTGGGACCCATCTAGTTGAATCAAGATGCCTGAAATTGGCGACGTCATGGACGTCACCATTGATGACCTGTCTCCGGAACAACAAGCGCAGCTGAAGGATGCCATTGACCAATTCCAGTAGAAGTGCCTGATGTCGTTTAACAAGAACAGAAGTGGCGTCCCGTACCTTAAGTCTGACATGCCCAGGGTTCTATTGCCAGGGGAACCTGATACCACATCTTTTCAAGAGAAACAAGAGGCTCTGAATGCTTTTCGAGAGGCTATAGAAACTGTGATGACCATGCATCATACTACTTTCCTCCATATGTTCAAGCAGATGATGATCGACGTATTTGGTCCAGGCATGGAGAGGATGCTTGGTCGAGTATCCCCTTATACATCTTCAGCAGAGGTTGGAGAGACCAGTTCTGCTCAACCACCTCTAGATACAGGAGCTCAACCACCACTGCAGAGCCAGCCGATCCAGCCTCCTCCACAAAGTGTTGGAAGTCAGCCGATCCAACCTCCTCTACAAAGCATAGGGAGTCAGCTAGTCCAGCCACCTCTACAAAACAATAGAGGTCAACCGGTTCAACAGCCGAACCCGTATCAGCCTACATATGGGGACTTGTCGTTCGGTTCGTCTGGGATGCCGCCTAACTCTACTTACAAGATAGCCCCGGCCAATAACAGGTTGCAGAAAAATATGTATGGTGGGGGATATCATGAGGTTATGGATTATGGTGCTATAGATGCTCTCCCAAATCCTGGGTATGCTACAGCTGTAGGGATGCAAGATAATGATATTCTGGTACAGAAAATGGCCGATGTGATGCAAAATCAATTCGGCCTTAAACCTAAAATGCAAGGACCAGCTTATATGCCTCCTTTCCCAGAGTGGTACTATAGGGTGATCTTACCGCCAAGGGTAAAGCCTCCTACGGAATTCACAAAGTTCTCTGGGCAGGATGATACAAGCACTGTAGAGCATATTGCCCGATATTTAATGCAGCTTGGTGAAGCTTCAGCTGATGAGGCATTCAGGGTCAGATATTTTCCTTTATCATTGACAGGCCCAGCGTTTCAATGGTTTACTTCTTTGCCCCCTCAATCAGTCAACACCTGGAAAGACTTAGAGCAGAAGTTCCATGCTCATTACTTTTGTGGTAGCACTGAGAAGAAGCTTATTGATCTGGCTACCTTGAAACAGAGACATAACAAAACGCCTCTGGAATTTCTCAGAAGATTTAGAGAGGTCAAAGGCATGTGCTTCTCTTTAACCCTACCGGATGATCAACTGGCTGATATGGCTGCTGCAGGGATGTTACCAGCTATTCAGGAAAAGCTGTTTGGCATGGAATTTGACAATCTTGGTCAGTTGTCCCAGAGACTGTCATTAATGAGCAATCAAGCTTACGGGTTCAAGAAAGATTCCAGATTTGCCAAGCACCATGACATAGCTGATATCTACAACCAGTTCCTCGAGAAGGCTGATCAGGTGGAGGAATTTGATGAGGACGAGGAAGTAGCAGCGGCTGAGATTATGTGGGGCAATGAGACTTTGACTGTGAACCAGCGGTGGATAAAGCAAACCAAGGGCACGTATGACTTTGATGTCACCAAAGCTGACAAGCTCTTTGAGTTCTTGGTGAAGGAAGGCCGAATCAAGTTTCCTGAAGGGCATTCTATGCTTCGGCCCGATGGAGTTAAAGAGAAACGTTATTGTGGTTTTCATGATAGAAACTCTCACTCCATTATTGACTGCAGGGTCTTCAGGATGAGGATCCAAAAGGCTATCCAGGAAGGGCATTTGAAATTTGATAACAAGATGAAACTGGATGGTCACCCTTTCCCTCAAAACATGGTTGGCTTTTCTGTCAACATGGTAACTGCCGAAGAGAAGGGGAAAGTGAAGGTCCTGACTTCAGCTAGAGCAAAACCGGATGGATCAGTGGATCCTACACGACAAGTGACGGTGGAGCAAGTCCACAGAGAAGCTCCCCGCATTCTCAAGAGCCAGGTTGAAGTTAGGGAATCATCCAGGTCCAAGCCCAGGGTTACCACACGCATTCTCCTTAACAAATGGCAGCGTCAGCAGGAAAAGGAACGCTACCAAAAGCAAAAATATGAAGAGGAGAGGCGCAGGTTTGAAGAAGAGGCGTGCAGAAGAGAACTAGAAGAGCACGCGCGGGAACAGGAGCGTGCACATTGGGGGTGCGCATTCTTTAGACACTGCTGGAACGAAGGCTTGAAGCTCCCCATATTGAGAAATTGCCCTCAGTGCAGTGATAAATATTCTGAATACAGGCAGGAAACTGTCAATCACCGATCCGTCCATCAAAGAATTGGAAGAATGCATCCTAATGACGGTCGCCGTCTAAAAATAAATGAGGTCATTGATCACCTAAGGAAAAGACAAGCTGACCAAAGGTGGGTTGATCAAGAAGAAGAGGAGCGCGAGTACATCTGGCAAAAAGGACAGTGGTGCCCGCCTGGCTTGAGGAAAAGCCAAAAGAGAAGGGTTCAACGCTTGAGGAACCGAGAATTGAAGCAGGCGGGAATCAAGAGAAGACAGGTATGGCGCCTGAAGGATAAGCCTGATGGATCCGGTCATTCGGCTCCAGTGTGCATGGTGTATTTTTTGCCGAATGAGTTCATGGCACCCGCAAACCAAGTTGTGCAAGAGGAGGTGTCTCCAGACGTCAATGAGGATGAGCAACTTGGGGGATTAATGGCGCAGCTGGTGTTGGCTAAGCAGGCCACCTTTGACAAGCCGGCCAGGAATCGACACATGAGGCCGTTGTACTTGAAGGGATACGTCAATGGCAAGCCATTGACCAAGATGTTTGTTGATGGTGGAGCTGCAGTTAACGTGATGCCATACACCACCTTCAGGAAGCTTGGCATGGGCCCCGGGGACTTAACGCCAACAAGCATAATTGTGAATAATTTTGCTGGAAATCCTTCAGATACCAAGGGTTGCGTGCAGGTGGACTTGATGATCGGGTCCAAAACTTTGCTCACAACCTTCTTTGTCATTGAGGGCAAGGGAGCTTACAGCTTGCTGCTTGGACAGGACTGGATCCATGCCAACTGCTGCATCCCATCTACCATGCACCAACAACTTGTTCAGTGGGTAGATGATGACATTGAAGTGGTCCAAGCAGATGATTCAGTGAGCGTAGCAAACGTCGAGCCAGCTTTCTGGGAATATCAAGGCATCGATTGCTTCTCAGGAAAAGACTGGGGAGAAGGTCCTGTTGAACCAGTCAGCAGTGATCAACAGCGGATTCAAGCAGTCAGCTCTTACAGTAATTTTTAATGGATAATCCACTTGATGGAACTGATGGAAAGTTAGGACGTGGATTCATGTCGGCTGATAAATTAGAAGAAATTGATATTGGAGATGGTGACAAGCAAAGGCCGACATTTATCAGTGCTAACTTAGAGTCAAGTTTCAGAGAAGAACTAATCAAGCTGTTAAAGGAGTATAAAGATTGCTTCGCTTGGGATTATTCAGAGATTCCTGGTTTGGATCGTTCTATTGTTGAACATCGGTTGCCCATCAAGCCTGGTTTTAAACCATATAAGCAGCCTCCCCGAAAAATCTACAAGGATGAAGTATTGGCCGACGTGAAAAAAGAAATTGAGAGATTAATCGATGCAAATTTTATTCGGTCGTGCAGATATGCGGAGTGGATCTCAAACATCATCCCTGTTTACAAGAAAAATGGGAAGATGAGGGTTTGCATAGACTTCAGAGATTTGAACAGGGCCACTCCTATGGATGGATACCCAATGCCTGTTGCTGATCTATTGGTTGATGCTGCTGCTGGACATAAAGTTATCAGTTTTATGGATGGTAATGCAGGGTACAATCAAATATTTATGGCAATAGAAGACATATCGAAGACAACCTTCAGATGTCCTGGTCATATAGGCCTGTTTGAGTGGATTGTCATGACATTTGGGTTGAAAAATGCTGGTGCAACTTATCAACAAGCCATGAATTATATCTTTCACGAGTTGATCGGCAAGATTGTTGAAATTTATATTGATGATGTCGTGATCAAATCTTTGAATTATGACTCACACTTGAAGGATGTAAAGAGAACTCTGGAGTGCACCCGAAAGCATGGATTGAAGATGAATCCAAACAAGTGTGCCTTTGGAGTGTCAGCTGGAGAATTCTTGGGATTTCTGGTACACGAAGGAGGGATTGAAGTTGGCAAGAAAAGCATGAAAGCTATCGACGAAGTTGTTCCTCCAACCAATCTCAAGGAGTTGCAATCACTTCTTGGCAAGATCAATTTTGTGGGGAGATTCATTTCAAATTTGTCACAAAAGGTCTTGCCTTTTTCTCCGTTGTTGAAGCTCAAGAAGGACCAAAAATTTGTATGGGGTGACGAACAACAAAAGGCTTTTGATGAGATCAAGCGATACATGAAGGAACCACCAGTGTTGGTGCCTCCACGGTTGAACAAGCCTTTTAAGTTGTACGTGGCGGCCGATACCCAAACCATTGGATCGGCCCTTATACAAGAAATTGAAGGAAAGGAGCGGGTAGTAGCATACCTTAGCCGAAAATTACTTGATCCTGAAACCAGGTATTCGGCTGCGGAGAAGCTGTGCTTATGTGTTTACTACTCGTGTACAAAGTTTTGGCACTATTTGTTGAATGCCGAATGTGTTGTATATTCCAAATCTGATGTGATAAAACATATGTTATCTATGCCAATTTTGAGGACTAGGAGCGTCCCAGTGGTCGGTGGATGACCGCTCCTTAGTGATGAGTGATTGACAACGGGTGTTGGACTGACTCTTGGCTTAGTGCGCAGGTGTAGGCTGCGGCCTAGTTCGTGTTGTTGCAGGTGAAGAACGGGCGCGAAAGGTCTTCAGCCTTGAGGGGCCTCCGGGAGATGGAGAGACAAGTAGGCTCGGTTCGAGGGACCGGTGGACGGCGGGGCCCGGTGCGGGCCACATGGTGGCGACACAAGCAAGACGAAGTCATGGACAAGTGAGCCGGTGCACGGTGGCGGTCAAGTCAAGTGGTTTGGCGGGAGGCCGGACGGGCATTCGGGGTTTGGTGGTTTGCCCACAAAACCATCGGCGGACGGTTTCTTGGTTTGGGCCTCAAAACCAAGTCCGAGGGCCCAACACGACGGAGACGGGATCCGGCGTGTCGGGAAGCTTCGAAGCGGAGGACACGCGGCGGGATCGCATGGCTTGCGTCGGGAGGACGCGGGGTGCGGCAAAGGCGTGGCCGTCCGATGGCAAGACCCACAAACATTACCAAAATGCCCCTACGTGGGTTGTATCGCCAGTAGTGTAGTTAGGGGTAGTCGAGTCATTTACCACTCCGGCGGGACCTGATATATAAGCCTGGAGTGTGTGTTGATGGCTCTCTCTCTCCGTGACTTAGGGTTTCATTTCCCCCCTTCTCTTTCTCATTTTCGTAGCTATTTTTCTTCCTATTTTCTCTAGGCTAGCATGAGAGCTTCATGAGAGATTTGTTGAGAGGGATGGATGCTAGGGCGGCATGCTAGACCTTGTGAATCTTTCCTGGTTTGTATAGAAGATTCGGGGTTGTTTTTTCGTGGCTTTTTGTGCTTATTTTCGTGCCTTTGTTCCCGGTGTGATTCCGCGGATTTGAGTGAGTTTCTTCCCGGATTTCTTTGAGGGAAACATGGATAGATGTCTTGTGCATCTTTGTGCTTGATCTTGTGCCCTCAAACGCCGGGAAACGACTTCGATTCGTGAGTTTTCGTTCGGTGCTCTAGCTTTTGGTGGTGCTCAAAGGATTCGCGATTCCCGGTGATTTAGGGAGTTAGGAGGCAAGATTTTTGGGCTATAGCATCCTTGTGTGACGCTTTTCAAGTACCCAAACCCTTGTCTCCACAGCTTCAACCGTTTGGGAAATCCGATGATGATTTGGGGGAGTTGACTTTCGAGCTCGGGCATTTTTACCGTTCGTCCGAGCCTCGCGGACGGTCCGCGCCCTCCCCGGCGGACGGTCCGCGCCGCTTGAGTTCGTCCCGAGTTCTTCGTGTTTTTGCTCGTCTTTTGTTTCGATCCGTTGTGATTTTGGTTTTCGGTTGGACGAAGTTTCGGACGGTCCGCGGTGTCGGGCGGACGGTCCGCGGGTGCTTGGCGGACGGTCCGCGTGCTCCCCGCGGACGGTCCGTGGCACGGGGTGTCTTTGGGTCGTTCGTGTAAATTAACGGACGGTCCGCGGCTAAGGCCGGACGGTCGCGGCTCGGGTGCGGACGGTCCGCGATACCCGGCCGGGACGGTCCGCGCGGCTCTAGCGGACGGTCCGCCCCTCTGCGCGGACGGTCCGCCGAGCCCTGTGTGCTTTGCTTCTTGGTTCGATTCCTTCCTCCCCTTTCTAGTGCTTCCGCATGTGCTTTGAGGAATCGTTCCTAAGGCTTGAGGTTGATCCATAACCTCGTGGTCTTGACGATTGGTGCGTGATTCGATCCATCGCTTGTGTGTGACCGGGATTTGAGTAGGACATAGGCCGGTTTCTTTGGGAAGAATTTTTACCGGCTCCTATTCACTCCCCCCTCTCTAGTCGCCATCTGATCCTTCAATTGGTATCGAGCTTGGTGCGGATTCTTTGCGACTTTGACAAGTCTCGAATCCTAAGATGGCATACGTTGAGCGGGGCGGTCCGCCGCACTTCGATGGCAAGGGTTACCACAAGTGGGCGGCTCGTATGAGGATTTTTCTTCGAGGAAAGCTGTTGGAGTTTATTGTGCTTGACAAGACATATGCTATTCCGGTCAACATCCATACTCTTATGGTGACCGATGCCGATGCCAAGGCCAAGTATGAGGCTAATGCAAAAGCCGTTGATCACTTGTGCCGGAGCTTGTGTGATCCGAGTTTGATCGTGTTCGCCATTTGGATCTTGCTTGGCAAATTTGGGATAAGTTGTTGGTTGCTCACGGTGGTGATAACCATGTGAAGGCTCGCCTCTTTGTCTCTTACCGGATGCAATATGAGAATTTCACTCCACTTCCCGGTGAGGACATTGATGCGATGTTTCAGAGGTTCATCGCCATCGTGAACAACATGAAGGCTAATGTTGAGGATTTTCCGTACTCCGAGCATGATCGGGCTTTGAAGCTCTTGCATGTCTTGGATCCAAATGTTTGGGGTGCTAAGGTTGAGGCCATCAAGGAGTCGGGAACTATTTGACTATTGAGTTGGATGACCTCTTTTCTAAGCTCAAGTCGGTCGAGGTTGACGGGAAGATGCTATCCAAGCATGAGGGCTCGACCGACCATAGTCTTGCTCTTGTGGGAGGATCAAAGGGCAAATTTAACCCTTCCTGTCGACGAGTTTTCCTTGTCCTCTCTTATGTCCATTCCGGATGAGGAGTTTGATGTCTTTGGGCGAGGAGGAGCTAGCCTTGCTCTCAAGAAGATTTGAACGACTACACGAGAGTCGGAGGAACGCAAGGCGGAGCTCAGGGACGTGCTACAAGTGTGGCAAGCGTGGCCACTTCATCGCCGAGTGCCGGAAGCGGAGGAGAACAAGTACAAGGTGAACGAGTACAAGGCGCACCCGAGGCGTGAAGACAAGTACTCCTCCAAGGGCAAGCATTTCAACAAGCCCAAGAGCAAGGACAAGGACAAGCGACGACCGAGCAAGAGAACCTACAAGAAGAACAAGGCAAGAGCGATGGTGGCCGGTGCGAGCGACGTCGACTCAAGCTCAAGCGAGGAGCAGTCAAGCTCGAGCAGCGAAGATGAAGACGCCGGGAGGCGCAGTGGCAAGAAGAGTGCAAGCGGAACCTCGGCGGGGCCGAGCCGTGTGGCGCTCGAGGGCTTTTGTGGCATGGCCCATAGCTCAAGCGACAAGAAGAGTGTGAAGGAAGACGGCGACTCCGACTCGGAGGATGAGGTAAACCGTGACCCCGACTCTTTGCTTGCCGAGATTGCTAGGTTGAATGGTTTGCTTGATAACCGTGATAGTGTGCTTTGAGAGATGCCAAAAAGATGAGGAAAGATCTTAGGGCTCGGCTTGAGAATGCTAGTGAGAAAGTAGGAGAGTTAGAGTCAAAATTGCTTGAATTGAAACTTGAGAATGACTCTTTGAAACTTGCTCCTACTTCTCCTGATGATGTTGAATGTGTTGAATGTGATGCTTGGTTGAATGAGATCAAAATGCTTAATGAGAAGAATGCTTCTATTTTGGCTCAATTAGATGCTCTTAGGACTGAACATGATGAGCTTAAGGCTAGACCTACTTTGCTTGGTGCTTGCAAATCATGTCCTACTATGCATGCTAAGCTTGTCGATGCTCGTTCTACCATTAGTTCTTTGGAAGCATCTTTGAAATCCCCTGTTGCAAATGCATGCTCTAGCTGTGATGAAGTCACTTTGCGTAATCTTGAACTTACTTCCCGGTTGGATGTCATCTATGAGGAGAATGACTATTTGAGGAAAGTGTTGGGTTGGTTGTCTGGGCAGGAACCTCAATTGAAAATCATGATTGAGGAGTTCAAGAGAGCTGATGGTCGTGGTTTGGGTTTTGAGAAGTTGGGTGAGAAAGTGGGAGAGAACGAAGTGGGGAGAGTGTGTACGAGAAGTGTGTTGAGTCTAACCCCGGGTTTGAGGTGATCGGAGAGATCCAAGTCCCACTCCCAAAAGCACCCAAGAACTCTTTCACACCAAAGCCCAACCACCTTTGCAACAAGCTTGACACAACCCAAGATCCACCCAAATTCCCACTTAAGACAAATGATTTTCAGAAACCAGTGAAGTTTGTGGGTGAGAAGGATGAGAAGCCTAGAGAGAAGCCAGAGCCAAAACCAAAACCCATCCCCTTCAGGTGTGAGTATTGTGGCAAGGAGAGGCATCTTGCAGAGTTTTGCTACAAGAGGAAGAGGGATGAGAGGCTTGCTAGGGAGCAAGCAAACCGGGACGGTATCGCCGGTCTCGCGGTATTCCCGAGCCTAGAGTGCCACTTCCACGGGGTGTGGGAAGTGTGAGGAGTGTTGGCGGGTTCCCACGGAGAGGTGGTGGTGAGAGGTTTGTCGGGAGAGATGATGGTGTGCGTCTTGGTGAGAGGTTCGGTCGGGCTCGTGGTGGTTTCTTTGGACGTCCTCCTACTCGTCCTCGGTACGGGTTTAGGGGAGATGATCGCGGCTTTGGGTTCCGGAGGAACTACGGACCACGTTTTCCCCCTCGTGGTGCTCGTACTCCTCCCATGGGACATGGGAAGTTTGGTGGCAAGGGAGTGATGTTTGCTAACCCCTCTTTTGAGCGGATGGCTCGACACCGGTTTAACTTTCTCTGTGCTAACCCCGGTGTCGAGTCGCTAGCTCATTCTCGTTCTCGTTCTCGACGCGGGCGGGGAGGCTTGGAGAACATTTGGTTGATCGACTCCGGTGTTCTCGACACATGACCGGAGATAAGAAGTGGTTCTCCGGCCTCACCCCGGTGAAGGAAAAGATGTACATCACATTTGGGGACAATGGACGAGGTAGGGTGCTTGTCTCGAGGGTGTTGTGCATGTGAGTGACAAGGTAACGTTGAAGAGAGTGGCTCTTGTGAAGTCTTTGGGTTTTAACTTGCTTTCGGTTTCTCAGTTGCTTGATGAGGGTTTTGAGGTGCGTTTTAAGTCGGCGAGTCTCGCTTGCTTGATTCTCGAGGTGATCTTGTCTGTATGATCATCCCCGAGGGTCAGATTTTCAGGGCTGATTTCTCTCGTTCTTTGGGTCTGCTTTCGCCGTTTGATGGCCGGTCCTTCTTCGATTTGTGGAAATGGCATAGGCGGTTGGGACACTTGAGCTTTGATTTGGTTTCCCGCTTGAGTGGTCTTGACCTTGTCCGAGGATTGCCGAAGTTGAAGTTTGAGAAGGATTTGGTTTGTGCTCCTTGTAGGCATGGTAAGATGGTAGCCACTCCCCATCCACCCCTGACCGATGTCATGACCGAGCGTCCGACGAGCCGTTGCATATGGACCTTGTTGGGCCGGCTCGAGTTCGCTCGGTGGGTGGGGAGTGGTATGTCCTTGTTGTGGTGGACGATTACTCTCGCTATGCCCGGGTGTTCTTCTTGGAGGATAAGAGTGAGACTTTTGGTTTTGTTCGAGATGCGATCGTGAGGTTGAAAAACGAGAGGCATGGGAATGCTATTCGAGCTATCCGCGGTGATAATGGCTCGAGTTCAAGAACTCTCGTTTTGATGCCTTTTGTCGTGATCTAGGTCTTGAACATCGGTATTCGACCCCTTATGTGCCCCCTCAAAATGGAGTCGTGGAAAGGAAAAATCGGACTCTTTGTGAGATGGCTAGGACGATGCTCGATGAGCACGGGACTCCTAGGAGGTTTTGGGCCGAGGCGGTCAATACGACTTGTCATGTTTCCAATCGGATTTTATTGAGAGCTTTCAAGAAGAAGACCGGTTATGAGCTTATGCATGGTCGGGCACCCAAAGTGAGTCATTTCCGAGTTTTTGGCTGCAAGTGCTTTATTTTGAAAAAGGGAAAACTCGACAAGTTTGAGGCTAGGTCTAGTGATGGTATTTTCTTTGGATATGCTAACCACTCTAGAGCCTATAGGGTGCTTAACCTTGAAACTAACAAAATCATGGAGACTTGCGAGGTGACCTTCGACGAGACAATGCCATGTACCTCTCTTGGCTTTGAATGTGCAGGTGATGAAGAGATGGCCGAGGACCTCTTTGAAGAGGAGACAGATGAAGCTGGAGATGATGATGGGGAGAACCATGCGCCCGAAGCCGAGCATGTACCCACTACTTCCCCTACGACTACTTTGGAGCATGGACCGTCTACTTCATGGACAACGACGGTGCAACAAGAGGACCGGGCGAGAGAAGGCCGAAGTTGAGGGGGAGGTAGTCTCGAGGCGTGAGGCTCCCCCGGCGGATTCAAGAAGTGCATCCCCCGTCGAAGATCATTGGAGACATCAATGAACGCACTACACGGTCGAGGTCCAGGAATTCCTCTCATTTTGCTCATGCTTGCTTTTGTTGCTACTTTTGAGCCCAAGGACATTGGACATGCTTTATCCGATGCAAACCGGGTCAATTCTATGCATGAGGAGTTGGAAAATTTTGAGAGGAACCGGGTGTGGGAGTTAGTTGAACCACCTCCAAATTGCCATCCCATAGGAACCAAGTGGGTTTGGAAGAACAAAGAGGGAGAGAATGGGATGGTTGTGAGGAACAAGTCCGGACTTGTTGCTCGGGGGTTTAGTCGAAGGAGGGGATCGACTATGAGGAGACCTTTGCTCCCGTGGCCCGTCTTGAGGCAATTCGGATCCTTCTAGCCTATGCCGTGGCTAAAGGGTTCAAGTTGTTTCGGATGGACGTGAAGAGTGCTTTTCGAATGGGGTCATAGAGGAGGAGGTGTATGTGAAGCGACCACCCGGGTTTGAGAGCGAGTTGTACCCACACGGGGTATACGGGTTGAAAAGGGCTCGTATGGGTTGAAACGGGCGCCCGTGCTTGGTATGGGAGATTGAGAGGTTTTCTTTTGAGCAGAGGGTTTGTGATGGGTACCGTGGATAGAACCTTGTTTCTCCTCAAGCATAGAAATGACTTGCTGATTGTTCAGATTTACGTGGATGATATTGTCTTTGGTGGCTCGTCACATAACCTTGTTGCCAAGTTTGCAGATGAGATGAGCAGGGAGTTCGAGATGAGCATGATGGGCGAGTTGCAGTATTTTCTCGGGCTGCAGATCAAGCAAGTGAAGGACGGTACATTTGTGCACCAGACCAAGTACACGAAAGACATGCTGAGGAAGTTCCAGATGCAAGATGTGAAGCCGATGTCGACTCCCATGGGGAGTACGGCCACTTTGGATGCGGATGAGGACGGAGAACCAGTGGACCAGCGGGAGTACAGGAGCATGATCGGCTCCCTCCTCTACTTGACGGCGACGAGGCCGGACATACGGTTCGGCGTGTGTCCGTGCGCTCGTTTTCGAGCTTCGCCGAGGACATCACATCGACGGGCCGTCAAGAGGATTTTCGGTACCTACGGTCCGCCCCTGGTCTTGGCCTTTGGTATTCTTCCTCCTCGACTCGTTCTCTTCACGGTTTTTCCGATGCGGATTTTCTTTGGTTGTCGAGTCGAGAGGAAGTCTACTTGGCACTTGTCGGTTTCTTGGTTCTTCGTTGGTCTCATGGTCTTCCCGCAAGCGAGTCTAGTGTAGCTCGGTCTACCACGGAGGCGGAGTATGTTCTTGCCGCTAGTTGTTGCTCCCGAGTGTTGTGGATTTCATACACTTTGAGAGACTTTGGTGAGGAGTGCACCCGGATCCCACTTCTTTGTGATAGCACTAGTGCCATAAGCGTAGCCAAAAACCCGGTGCTTCACTCCGAGAACCAAACATATAGAAGTGAGGTATCATTTCTCGAGGGACAATGTGGAGAAAGGAACCATTGTTTTGAGCCATGTCCCTACCCAAGATCAGCTAGCCGACATCTTTACAAAGCCTCTCGACCAAGCTACATTTGTGCGCTTGCGGGGGAACTTGGGGTTTGTTGCCCTTTCTAGTTGATTCTTGGGAGATTTCCTTTTTGTACCATATGTATCATACCATGTTTACTTTGATGTATATACATGCTTTGCTTGATGAATAAACCATGGTAGGATAGCCATCTTGTCATATATCATGTTGCATTTGTGTCATATTGCATTTTAGGATGATGAGCTTCTTTTATATGCCATATGTGAGTCTCTTTGGCTATTTGTGAGATATTGGTTATATGTGTGGAGAAATGGTGATGTGAGGCTATGCTCTTGGAATATTTGAGATATATGTGTGGTGAGATAGCCCCTTTTTGAGATAAATGCTTAACTTGACTAATTTTTGATGAAAATTGCTCCACTCGTGTGTAGTTGTGTATCCATGTCACAGTTTGGTCTAAATATGCTTTTCATGCCGGTGTTTTCAAATCGTCCGATTTATCGCGATTTATCACGATTTATCACCCTTATCGCTCGGTGCATACCGATAAGGACCGGCGATCCGAGTTGCACGATTAGAAATCATATCGTCCGATAAATCGTCCACTTATCACGATTAATCGTCCGATAAGACTGGGGACGATAAGTTTTGAGGGACAAAATTTCAGCTTGAAATACATATGGAGATGAAGAGGGTTTTGCTTTAGATGAAACTTTACTTGCTTAGACTTTAAATGTGTTGTACTGTTAATGTGATGCCCAACTTTTGATGTATTAGACATTTAGACTTCATATGTCATCATTTGAGACCTTATTTCATTATGTGCTTGTTGCTCGTTATGGTTGGCTAGTTGCTCAGCCTTCAAAATTATATAGTATATCCTATATGATATGTATATTAGTCCTATACTCCTTAGGACGATTATACTACCGATAAGGTCGATTAGCCTCGATTTATCAGGCTTATCGACGACTTATCACGATTAATCATCTTATCGGTACCCTTACGATAAGGTTCGATAATACGATTTGAAAACATTGTTAATTCATGCTTAGATTGTGCTTGGATGCCCTGTTCTTGCATTTGGGCCAAAGGCCGGATATCATTGTGAATGTTTAGCCTATGTTGCATTCATGGGGGAGCATAAGCTTCTTTTTGCCGCAAAGGCACTTCATGTACCATGAAATGAATCAATCTTGAAAAGAAGTGCATAATGCTCGAAAAATGCTCCATCCATCATGTCTATGCTTAAAATGTCTTATCTTTCACATATGGGTGCAAAACATGTTGCATGATGTTCACCAGTGGAGAAGTCTCCCCGAAGTGGACACATGGCTCATGAGCTTTGACATGACATGCTTTGCTTTATGGGTGTTTGCCATGATCTTTTGCTTTGAGAATTTGATATCCTTGTATGATCTTTAAATGGTATGCATGTTTGTGGCTCGAGTGTGACATGGATAGGCTTTTACATGTGAAGCGAGTCTTCTTTTGGTAAAACTGCTTAAATCTGAAAATTTTGCTTTGTCACATGCTTGTATTTTCATATATTACTTGTGGCAATGCTTTGACTATGCTATGATTCATGTGTGTGATCGTTGTCTCATTTTTATCCTTTGACACTAGTTTTGGCCTATTTGAGAAGCTCATGTAGATGTTTATATGCTTTGCTTTGCATTTCTGCATTTTCACCTTGATTCATACATTGTCAACAAGGGGGAGAAAAGGTGAGCTTAATGAAAATTCAGAAAAAGGTGAGCTGAAATTTGGAAGTGTGCATCCACATGTTCGGGGGAGGCATTTGTTCAGGGGGAGCTTTCTTGCTGTTTTCGGTGTGGATTTTGTGCTTTGCTTGGCTTGTGACCTTTCTTTGCCTTTCTTCGGTTTTGGTCATGAGTTGAGCTTCTTTGTTTTTCTTTCTTCTTTCTTTCTCTTTTACTCTGAATTTCATTTCGCGTTGTGTGTTGTCAATGCACTCATCAAGGGGGAGATTGAGGACCAGGAGCGTCCCAGTGGTCGGTGGATGACCGCTCCTTAGTGATGAGTGATTGACAACGGGTGTTGGACTGACTCTTGGCTTAGTGCGCGGTGTAGGCCGCGGCCTAGTTCGTGTTGTTGCGAGGTGAAGAACGGGCGCGAAAGGTCTTCGGCCTTGAGGGGCCTCCGGGAGATGGAGAGACAAGTAGGCTCGGTTCGAGGGACCCGGTGGACGGCGGGGCCGGGTGCGGGCCACATGGTGGCGACACAAGCAAGACGAAGTCATGGACAAGTGAGCCGGTGCACGGTGGCGGTCAAGTCAAGTGGTTTGGCGGGAGGCCGGACCGGCATTCGGGGTTTGGTGGTTTGCCCACAAAACCATCGGCGGACGGTTTCTTGGTTTGGGCCTCAAAACCAAGTCCGAGGGCCCAACACGACGGAGACGGGATCCGGGCGTGTCGGGAAGCTTCGAAGCGGAGGACACGCGGCGGGATCGCATGGCTTGCGTCGGGAGGACGCGGGGGGCGGCAAAGGTGTGGCCGTCCGATGGCAAGACCCACAAACATTACCAAAATGCCCCTACGTGGGTTGTATCGCCAGTAGTGTAGTTAGGGGTAGTCGAGTCATTTACCACTCCGGCGGGACCTGATATATAAGCCTGGAGTGTGTGTTGATGGCTCCCTCTCTCCGTGACTTAGGGTTTCATTTCCCCCCCTTCTCTTTCTCATTTTCGTAGCTATTTTTCTTCCTATTTTCTCTAGGCTAGCATGAGAGCTTCATGAGAGATTTGTTGAGAGGGATGGATGCTAGGGCGGCATGCTAGACCTTGTGAATCTTTCCTGGTTTGTATAGAAGATTCGGGGTTGTTTTTTCGTGGCTTTTTGTGCTTATTTTCGTGCCTTTGTTCCCGGTGTGATTCCGCGGATTTGAGTGAGTTTCTTCCCGGATTTCTTTGAGGGAAACATGGATAGATGTCTTGTGCATCTTTGTGCTTGATCTTGTGCCCTCAAACGCCGGAAACGACTTCGATTCGTGAGTTTTCGTTCGGTGCTCTAGCTTTTGGTGGTGCTCAAAGGATTCGCGATTCCCGGTGATTTAGGGAGTTAGGAGGCAAGATTTTTGGGCTATAGCATCCTTGTGTGACGCTTTTCAAGTACCCAAACCCTTGTCTCCACGGCTTCAACCGTTTGGGAAATCCGATGATGATTTGGGGGAGTTGACTTTCGAGCTCGGGCATTTTTTCGTTCGTCCGAGCCTCGCGGACGGTCCGCGCCCTCCCGGCGGACGGTTCGCGCCGCTTGAGTTCGTCCCGAGTTCTTCGTGTTCTTGCTCGTCTTTTGTTTCGATCCGTTGTGATTTTGGTTTTCGGTTGGACGAAGTTTCGGACAGTCCGCGGTGTCGGGCGGACGGTCCGCGAGTGCTTGGCGGACGGTCCGCGTGCTCCCCGCGGACGGTCCGTGGCACGGGGTGTCTTTGGGTCGTTCTGTGTAAATTAACGGACGGTCCGCGGCTAAGGCCGGACGGTCCGCGGCTCGGGTGCGGACGGTCCCGCGATACCCGGCCGGACGGTCCGCGCGGCTCGCCCGGACGGTCCGCCCCTCTTGCGCGGACGGTCCGCCGAGCTCGTGTGCTTTGCTTCTTGGTTCGATTCCTTCCTCCCCTTTCTAGTGCTTCCGCGTGTGCTTTGAGGAATCGTTCCTAAGGCTTGAGGTTGATCCATAACCTCGTGGTCTTGACGATTGGTGCGTGATTCGATCCATCGCTTGTGTGTGACCGGGATTTGAGTAGGACATAGGCCGGTTTCTTTGGGAAGAATTTTTACCGGCTCCTATTCACTCCCCCCCTCTCTAGTCGCCATCTGATCCTTCAAATTTTGAATGGAAGGATTGACAAATGGATTTTGGCCTTATCTGAGTTTGAGCTGAAGTTTGAATCGGCAAAAGCTATAAAGGGTCAGATTATTGCTGATTTTATTACTGAGCATCGTGATCCATCAATTGATTTGCTTGAAATTACTCCTTGGGCTTTGTTCTTTGATGGATCCTCATGTGGTAAAGGTGGGGGAGTAGGAATTTTATTAATTTCACCTAGAGGTGAGATGTTTGAGTTTGCTATCCCTATTCAACCTATTGTCATAATTAATCAAGCAGAGTATGAGGCATTACTTAGAGGGCTTCAATACCTGAGAGAAGCCGGGGCTATTTCAGTTGAAATTTATGGAGATTCAGAGCTGGTTATAAAACAATTGAACGACCAATATGAATGTAACAGTGATGCTCTGAGGAATTACTACGAAGAATGCATGGAAATCTTAAAGAGTTTTCGATTAGTAATTCTGCAGCATATTCCTAGAGAACACAATGAAGAGGCAAACATGTTGGCTCAAAGTGCTTCAGGTTATAGAGAGAATCAAGAAGCGTTTGCCATGGAGGTATGTGCTTTCGGGAGTGATCTTGCAGAGGATGATTGGAGAAAGGAAATTATTGATTATCTGGAAAATCCATCCCGAAAGGTTTCTAGGAAGCTCAGGTATAAAGCTGTAAAATTTGTTCTTCTGGATGGACACTTATTTTACAAATCGTTAGATGGGGTGTTGCTGCAATGCTTGGGTCCAGAAGAAGCAAAGAAAATGATGAGCAAGGTGCATGATGGGCTGTGTGGAGCGCATCAATCAGCCTATCGTATGAAATGGGTTATCAGGCACACTGGATGTTATTGGCCAACGATATTATAAGATTGCTTTGAATATTACAAAGGTTGTCAAGACTGTCAGAGGTTTGGGAACATCCAGAGAGTTCTAGCGTCAGCCTTGAACCCTATTATCAAGCCATGGCCATTTAGAGGATGGGGTATAGATTTGATTGGCCAAATAAATCCACCATCTAGCAAGGGGCATAAATTTGTGCTTTTGGCAACTGATTACTTCACCAAATGGGTTGAGGCAATTCCACTGAAGAAAGAAACATCAGAAAACATGATTGAGTTTGTTAAATAACACATCATTTACAGGTTTGGAATTCCTCAAACAATTACAATTGATCAAGGAGCTCAGTTTGTATCTTTGGAGTTCAGGGAGTTTGCCGAAAGCATAGGAATCAAATTGTTTAATTCTTATCCTTATTATGCTCAAGCTAATGGTCAAGCGGAGGCTTCTAACAAGATCATGATCAAGCTTATACAAAAGAAGATTGACCAGAAGCCAAGGAGGTGGCATTCGGTACTCAACGAGGCTTTATGGGCTTACCGAATGACTCCTCATGGAGCTACAAAAACTTCTCCTTATGAGTTAGTTTATGGGCACCATGCTGTTTTGCCCTGGGAAATGCAGTCAGATTCAAGAAGAGTGGTTTTGCAAAAGGATTTGAGCTCCAAAGATTACAGTGGCTTAATGATGGACGAGTTAGAAGATTTGCATATGATTCGTCTTAGAGCCCTGGAAAACATTGAAAAGAACAAGATGCGAGTTGCTAAGTATTACAAAAAGAAAGTAAAGGTTAAGCAATTTGCAGAAGGAGATTTAGTTTGGAAGGCGTTATTGCCGATCGGGACTAAGTACAGTGCGTTCGGCAAATGGTCCCCGAATTGGGAAGGCCCTTTTCGGGTAATCAGATGTGTACCTGGCAATACTTACATATTGAAACTTTGCTAGGAGAGGAATTTACTGCAGCTATAAATGGAAGATATTTGAAGAAATATTATCCTAGCATTGAAATTGATCGTTGAGTACGAACACCAGGATTACAAGCATTTGATACTCAGGGATAGCCGACGTTCAAGAGAGAAGCCACCTTTAGAACAAAAAAAATATCCTGAACAGGGAAATGGCCAATACTAAGATGTATTGCCCTTAGCACAAAAATACATAACATTACAGATGTTTCTTGCAGGCTTTTATTTGACAATCCAGCTACTCAAGATTACAAGGGGGTGGGAAGCAGAAGGCCTGGAGGAAGAAGCGAAAGTATGCTTCATTCATTTTTCTTGTTTTGCTTCCTCAGCTCCCCAACTCCGCCTATGGTGGGGTGCCTAGGTGTCCCAACATAGCGGGTCCCAAGCCCCGATAAAGGAGGAGGGTTGTGGTAGGCTTGGCGAGCCAACGTAAAAACTTAGCCACTCTTATGGAGATGAAACCCAAAAGAATCCCGTTGGGGCGTAACCCTCTTAGCGACGCGCCATGCCGGAACCCGGGTATGGTGTTAAATGTGCAAGGGCCGGGCCGTCACCCCCGTGACGCGTCGTGTCGTGATCCGGGCACGGTGTCAAGTGAGCAAAGATCGGGTCGCCACATCCTTAGTGGCGCGCCACATCGGCGCCGGGTGTGGTGCAAAATGAGCAAGGGTCTTCACACCGGCCGACGGGTGCGAAGGGTAAGGAAGCTAGTCGACCAAACTAGGATTCGTATAGGTAGCTGGAACGTAGGGTCTCTTACGGGTAAGTTAAGAGAGTTAGTCGATGCTGCGATTAGGAGGCGAGTAAATATTCTATGCGTTCAGGAGACCAAATGGAAGGGCCAGAAGGCGAAAGAAGTGGAGAATACTGGCTTCAAACTTTGGTACACAGGGACAACATCAGGTAGGAATGGTGTAGGTATCTTGATCGATAGGAGCCTTAAGGATGGGGTTGTTGATGTCAGGAGGCAAGGTGACCGGATTATCCTTGTTCGGTTGGTAGTTGGTGATTCGGCTCGAACGTGATCGGTGCTTATGCACCTCGGTAGGTCTTAGCGAGAGCATCAAGAGGCGGTTTTGGGAAGATCCGGATAGCATGGTTAGTACCGTGCCCGCCGTGAGAAACTCTTCATAGGAGGAGACCTCAACGGCCATGTGGGTGCGACTAATGTGGGATGGGAGCGGGTGCATGGGGGGTTCGGGTATGGTAGTAGGAATCAAGAGGGGGAGGATGTCCTGAACTTCGCATTAGCCTACGACCTATTGATATCGAACACCCTCTTTAGGAAGAGGGAATCCCATCTAGTGACTTTCCGTAGTGGTCAACACCGTAGCCGGATCGACTTTATTCTTGCAAGGAGGGAGGATAGACGTGCGTGCTTAGGCCGTAGGGTGTTTCTGGGGGAGTGTGTTGTCCCTCAACACAAGCTTGTGGTGGCGGATTTTCGCTTTCGGGTACGTGTCCTCCGGACAAACGAGCCAAGATTGCAAGAACGAAGTGGTGGAAACTTAGAGGAGAAGAAGCGCAAAGGTTTAAGGAGAGGATGCTAGTCGAGGGGCCTTGGGAGGAAGGCGAAGATGCGAGAAGACACGTGGCTAAAGATGGCAACATGTGTTCGGAAGGTGGCTTCGGAAGTGTTTGGTGTGAGCAAGGGAGGCAAACGGGAAGTGAAAGACACCTGGTGGTGGAATGACGAGGTGCAAAGGACTATCAAGGAGAAGAAAGAGTGTTACAAGCGCCTCCATCATGACAAGAGTGCAGCCAACATTGAGGGATATAAAATAGCAAAGAGGGCTGCAAAGCGAGCGGTGAGTGTAGCAAAAGGTCAGGCGTATGATGACCTTTACCGGCGGCTAGGCACGAAGGAAGGGGAGAAGGACATCTATAGGTTGGCTAAGATCCGAGAGAGGAAGACAAGGGACATCAACCAAATCAAATGCATCAAGGACGGAACAAATCGACTTCGGTGAAGGATGAGGAAATCAAGGACGATGGAGAGAGTACTTCGACAAGCCTTGTTTAATGGAGAGAATGAGGATCCTACCCTTGAGTTGGATGATTCATTTGATGATACCAACGGACGCTTTGTGAGGAGAATTCAACGGGCGGAGACTGCAGAGGCCTTGAAGAGGATGACGGGAGGCAAGGCATTGGGACTCGATGGTATCCCCATTGAGGTGTGGAGATGCCCGGGTGCCGGAGCGGTAGTTTGGTTAACTAAGCTTTTTAACCTTATTTTTCGGTCAAACAAGATGCCTAAAGAATGGAGGAGAAGCATATTAGTACCGATCTTCAAGAACAAGGGAGACGTTCAGAGTTGTACGAACTACCGTGGAATTAAGTTGATGAGCCATACGATGAAGCTGCGGGAGAGGGTTATCGAGCATCGCCTAAGAAGAGGGACGAGTGTGACCCAAAATCGGTTTGGGTTCATGCCCGGTAGGTCGACCATGGAGGCGATTTTCTTAATACGCCAATTGATGGAGAGATATAGGGAGCGAGAAGAAGGACTTGCACATGGTATTTATTGACCTCGAGAAGGCATACGACAAAGTGCCGAGACACGTCATGTGGTGGGCACCGGAGAAGCACAAGGTCCCAACTAAGTATGTTAACCTCATCAAGGATATGTACGGGGATGTGGTGACGTGTGTCCGGACATGCGATGGCGATACTAGTGATTTCC
The DNA here is from genome assembly GCA_947561735.1 of Cenchrus americanus. Lineage (NCBI taxonomy): Eukaryota > Viridiplantae > Streptophyta > Magnoliopsida > Poales > Poaceae > Cenchrus > Cenchrus americanus. The sequence goes on along the minus strand of OX387239.1, from coordinate 248,672,635 downwards.
CAATTAAAATAGGACTACATCAAGGGTCGGCGTTGAGCCCTTATCTATTTGCTTTGGTGATGGATGAGGTCACAAGGGACATTCAAGGTGATATCCCCCGGTGTATGCTCTTTGCTTGATGATGTGGTGCTAGTTGATGAGAGTAGGGCGGGGGTAAATAGGAAGTTAGAACTGTGGAGGCATACGTTAGAATCGAAAGGGTTTAGACTTAGTAGGACCAAGACCGAGTACATGAGGTGCGACTTTAGCGGTACGACGCGTGAGGAGGGAGACGTCACCCTTGATGGGCAAGTGGTGACCAAGAAGGATACTTTTCGGTATTTAGGTTCGATACTACAGAAGGATGGCGACATCGACGAAGATGTTAGGCATAGAATTTCAAGTGGTTGGTTGAAATGGCGTCAAGCCTACGGCGTCCTCTCGTGACAAAAGGGTGCCTCGGAAGCTAAAAGGTAAGTTTTATAGGACGGTGATTCGCCCGCGATGTTATACGGTGCGGAGTGTTGGCCTACAAAAAGGCGACATGTCCAGCAATTGAGTGTGGCGGAGATGCGTATGTTGCGTTGGGTTTGTGGGCACACGAGGAGGGATAGAGTACGGAACGATGATATTCGGGACGGGGGGTCGGGGTGGCGCCAATTGAGGAGAAACCGATCCGAAGCATCGGTTGAGATGGTTTGGACATGTCCAACGAAGGCCTCCCGAGGCTCGGTGCGTAGTGGGGTCCTAGAGCGGGACGACAATGTGAAGAAAGTTAGAGGTCGACCTAAGCGACTCGGGATGAGTCGGTCAAGAGAGACCTTAGGGAGTGGAATATCTCCAAGGACTTAGCTTTGGATAGGGGCGCTTGGAGACTAGCCATCAACGTTCCCGAGCCATGACTTCTTCTACGTGTCTTTATGTTGGTGGTACCTTTGGGTTTCATATCTAGCCTACCCCGACTTGCTTGGGACAAAAGGCTAAGTTGTTGTTGTTGTTGTTGTTGTTGTTGTTGCTTCCTCAGCTCCCCCCTCTTCAACTGTTCCAGGACCACCGTGACGGCAACCTGGAAGCTTCGGGGATTGCTATGACTTCAGCTTCCATTAGGCTGTCCCAAGCAGCCTTCAAGTTACTGTACCTGTCAGAAAAGTCTGAAAAGGGGAACGGTTGTCAAGTGAAAATGAGATTGAGTACGGGAGTCAAATGAAGATGATGATCTTACCCCCAATCACCCCCTCCAAGCTCATGTGGCGTTCGCGTTCGGCATGGCAGCGGGTGGTGATGTCTCGCAGATCGTGCTCCAGATGCCGAATGCGGCGGCGCAACTGATGATTGACCCTATGTTCCGGCGTGGCGTCCTCTTCTTCAAGGGAGGAGTCAGAGGACATGTACTCGGGCGTTTCTTCAGTCCCCAGGATTTCTTCAGGAAGCAGATCAAGGCTGGAGAAAACAAGAAGGGGTAAACATGAGATTGCAAATGAGAGCAAGAAACGGATTAAAAGAAAACTCACTCTCGAATGGTACGCTTCTTTGGTGGAATGCTGTCCTCCTTGATGGGTTGCTTTCCTTTGTCCACCATGGCTTTGGGCTTTTCTCCTCTGGGCAAGGGGGAGAAGATGTGAAGTGATGGAAGAGTATGCGAGTGGATTTGCAGGGCACCCAGGGGGGCTATTTTATTGACTGTGAGAACGCATTGGGAGTGATGACTGGTTGGCGTACGTTATTGGAATACCAAGCGGCAGGGTTTTCTTCCCGAATGTGAAGGGTTTTTCATTGAACAGTATTTATGGTTCCCGAACTGAGGATTCTCTGCGGATTTTGTGCCAAGGGGTAATTGTTTTCATGTATTCGGCTCAAGTAAAGGTCCCGAATTCGTTTGAAAACAGTGAAGTTCGAATCTACGAGCAGGAGGGAATCACCACAATACAATCATGGAAATTAAAATTCTTTTTTGATTGCCGAAAATCAAGCATCCCTAGTACAATCTAATCGAAAAGCCTATTTAGCACAGACTGGGGATGGGTGAGTTCGGCAATGGCATCGCCGTGGCCATCGAGGCGCTCCAAGATGACTTCGATCTCGTCAATGTCTTCTGGTGCGCCGCCCTGGAAGCCGCGCGGTTGGATGGAGTAGTCGACGCCGGTGTGCGTCGCCATGGCGGCCAAGCCCAGGGTGGTGCCGAGGAGGATGCTGTGCACAGCCACCTCGTCCACGTGGTCTTCCACCGCGGCGAGGCGCTCCGCCGGCGTGTCTCCAGGAGCGTTCACCTTTTCAGCCAATTGCTTCACCAGCATTTTCAGCTGGTCAAGCTCGGCGTCGCGGGCTACAAAGTTGCAAGGCAATGGTGGTTAGTATCGAAAGGTGAATTGGATTGAAAGTTAATCTAAGGGATATACCGTTGATGGTTGCCAGCAACTGTTTGCACTAGTCCTCCCACTCGAGTTCGACGATTCCAGCCTTCTTGGAGACATCCTGGGCTTCTTCAAGCCCCGCCTTGAACCGGAGGGCATCGAGCTCCCAGTAGGACACGGGGAAGTAGTTGTTCGACTCCGAGGAGTCATCCGGCAGAGCCGGATTCATGGCTGGCGCAGGGGCCGGGTTCAATTGGATGAGCCTGAAACAGAGAAGATCGTCAGAGACAGGAGGAAATCTAAGAAGAGTCATAAGGGAAGTTGACGATCACTGCCTCCGACACGCGCCGACGCGACTTCCTTCTGCCTCGTTAGCGGCGCGGCGCCTGTTGCCACTACCCGCCATTGGTTTTGGAGGTGTGCTGGTGATGGAGGAAGAAAACTTAGATTGGCAAAGATTTGAAGGCTAGAGGCTTGGTAAAAGATAGGGGGCACCTACGGTTTTATTTATAGGGATGGCAAAGAGATCGTGGCCCTGGATCGTGGTGCATATCCCGAGAAACTTGGAAGGTGGAGAGGTTTCCTTAACTGAATCGCCGTCGGGTCATTTGAAATCCAAGCTGAGTCATATTCGGTGGGTGGCTCGGGCCGAATCGCGGTAGGAGTCTTTGTTCGGGTATGGTACTTGTTTGACGCGATTCTTGAATGAATCGTCTAGAAAATTGCAAACAAGATAATACAGAAAAAAGGAAATAAAGTTTATAAAAGGCAAGGATACAAGGACGTTTGATTCGGTTGTACATTGCTTAGTACAATCAAATGTTCAAGTACTTTGCAATTACACTAGAGGCATTTGATATTATGTGATGGATATTCTCCAGTCGTTCTTGGTAATCTCTTTGAGTATTGGACAGGGCGGAGAGTTGTGCCTCGAGCTGGTTTGCTTCAGTCATGGCCGCTGATGCTTCCTCTTGGATTTTCTCTGTTAATCCAGGGAGCTCGGCTATCGTTTTCTCATCAGCTTCAATTTCGGCTGAAAAATTCCTCAACTCAGTTTCTAATGCAGCTTTTCTGGCAATTTTCAGTTCAAGAGCAGATTGCAGTTTGGCCAGCATTTCCTTGGTGCTCTCAATTTGGGCTTGTGAACCTTTCATAGCTTGTTCAGCTCTGGCTTTCTTTTACTCAAGAACTGGTCGGGAGGATTAGCTCTTCAAGGCTCGCCTTATTGCCACATAATGAATATCCAGATCTGAGATAGGCTCCAAGGAAGCTTTGATGTCTTCAGGGAGCTCTTGATCGATGGATTCAAGCATTTCCTCGAAGTGATCAACATCTCTGACTTGATCTCGGGCATCTTTTTGCAGTCAGGAAAAGATTTCTCTGAGCCTTGCATGGTTTTCCTCCGACAGAACCTGATTTGGAGTTTCTTCATCCCCTGTTTCGGCAGTTGGATCATTCACCATAAACGAAGAGCTTGGTGGTGATGAAGTTTGATCCCGAGAGAGAAGTATTGCCGAATTAGGAATGGTTTATTGAAAAGGGATAACAGAGTTGGGTGCCTGCACTTACCTCATGCCTGATTCCCTGAATTGGGGAAGGGACTTGTTCAGGAGGGGGTGGTTGGATCCCTAGCGAAGTTGAAGTTTCTGCTTGAACAGGAGATGGTTGAGTCCTTGGTGAACTTGGACTTGAAGTATGCTGAGGGGAGGAGATCTCCACAGGTTGGTTCACCAGTGTTTCTTCTGCAAATACCAGATGAAGAGTAAATGCCAGTGTAAATGATGATCTTTGAAGAGAAAGAAGTAATAAAGGTCATACCAACAGATGGAGCATTGGCAGATTCTGAAGCTGATGGTTGCTGGGTTCTGGTCTGGAATTGCACAAGATGAAATTTGTCAGATAAAGAATGGTCTTGTGTTCAAGAAAGAGGAGATCTTACCTCAATGGGGACCTTTTTAGTGGTTCTTTTCTTCTTGGCAGCTGGAGGTGCAACCAAGGTTAAAGCTTTTCTCTTGTCAGAGGTTGAGCTGATGAGGGTTGGGTCCATTGTGGCATATCTGGACATCAGCTGAGCCAGAGTTGTGGATTTAAATCTCAGAGCTGAAATTGGACCTACCACGTTATAAGCAATTGTCCTGGCTCGAGGGGCAGGTACTGTATTCTGCAAGAGATGACCAAAATCATGATTAGTAGTGAAGAGTATGCCTCGTCAAAGAAAAGATAAGTGTGTTACCTCTGAAGTTGGCTGAAAGTCAGGCATCAGCTCAAGACAGAATAAGTGCACTGGCTCACTGAAGATATGGTCATGGAATTCTTGCCACCAGGATATAAAGAGAGGATGAGCTATTATTATTGGTGTGAAAAGCTAGGTATAAAGGGTTGGACTACATTGGTATTCAAAGACCCTTCTGGCTTGTATGCTCTCTTTGATTTCCTCTCTGGGTTTGAGGAATTCATGAAGAAATAGCCTTGGAGGCATTTGGCCACATCCTAGCTGTCGGGCCATCATATTTGGCTGATAATATTCATAGGTGCTGTGATTTAACCTTCCTCCACAGAATTCTGCTGGCAAGGTGCATGGATGGATAAAGATATTGAAGATTTCTATAGATCTTGCATCATGGCATCCAATTTCAAAAGAAAATTCAAAGGGGAGGGTCAAATTATCATTGTTCAGATAAGGGAGCCAAAGGGGATCAGTGAAACCTCTGAAGAAGAGCTCAAAAAGGTGATTGACATTCTGGTTAATAGATATGGTTGAAGCAGCTTCTCCATGGGTTTGGCATCCTCTGGTAATCTGAGCTTCTCCTTCCTTGTGGCTGGATGAAGGGAAATGCTGATTGTTGAGATTGATGTCAACAATCCGGTGCATGTACAGTTGCAGCCACATCTGCACAAACCACCAAGGGACGTTGACACAAGATATCTTCTGGCCGGTGTGCATTTGAGAAATAGTCTGATGAAGCATATGATATACACTCCCTAGGAGATATTTGCCAAGGGGGACGCGATGACCAGTAGCCAAATCTGTAGCCATTGCAATGTGGTTCAAAGTTGGCTCATTGGCTTTACCGCAGAAGATGAATCTACACAGCCACATGTTCAGAAATGCCCTGTATTCAACTTCACCCAGGGGGTCATCTTTCATGTGATTCTAGATATATGACTTGTATCCACTTCCTGTCTTCACTCCTTTATGCCTTGTGGAGCCTTTGTATTGGAAGAGATACATGGGTCCTGAGATATCAAGGCCGGTCATCATGTATACATCGGCCAAAGTAGGAGACATTGGGCTGTGACCAAAGAGGAAAGCATTGACACCATTTGACCAGAAATGGCAGGCTGCTATCAAAAGATTTTCATTCTTGGGGGTCTCGGCTAGAGATAACTCCAAGCACTGGGCGATGCGGAGGCTGTCCCAATTGCTGGTTTTGGCGCTGTTATCTACAAGTATCCTTTTGTACCAATTTCTCCAGCCTGTGATAGGGGGCAAAGGCCAGTTCTTGAAAGCATCTTGCCACAGAGGGGGTCCTGATAAAGCCGCTTTGAAAGGGATTCTTTTGGATTCGGCTTCAATGAACTCGCGGGGATCAGGAGTTCCCACAGGTCCGAGGAAATATGATGTTGAGTTGGCCTCGGTGTGAATCAAAAGCTCGGTGGAAAGCTCCTATCCAGAAAAGATGGAAGAGGAAATCTGAAGTAGGAGTCGAAAAGAATAATGCTGAATGGGCCATAAGGGGATGAAATTTACCTGAGCAGCTTGATTTTGATCCGCCATTGAAGATTTGAGCTCGGGGAAAAGATGACCTAGGGTTTGGATCTGAACGGAGACTTCGATGGATTGCAGGGAGAGAGAATAGGTGTTGAACAAATTTGACTTGAAGACGTTGGCGTTTATAGTCAATTTCAGAATAAAATCAATTTTATCCCGTAATTGAAGGGGCATATGTTAACACCAAAAATTGGTGCAGGAAAGAGGCTGATTTGTGGGCCGAGCTTAGTAACAAATTCCGTTCGGCAGGGGAAGATTTCTTCAGAAGATTTGACAGAAATGCCTGCGGTCAGCAGTTTGTTTCCGTTCGGCAAAAGGACTGTTTGCGCTGGATTCGCGGGATCGCGTGGTGACGTGGCCCGTAAGGAAGGAAGGGACAAATGGATGGATAAGCATTCGCACTTGGGCATTAAATTAGGTATCAAATATTGTGCTCGTAATCCACCAGGAGTCGTGTTAGGACAAGGTATAAATATGAACCCTGGATGTATGTAATTGTAATCGAACATTCTCAAAACAAACTAGCTTTACGCCAAACTTTCGAGTCCTCTAGTCGTGTCGTCGAGTTCTTCGAGAGGGTTCATCGATCCGTCGACCTCCGTAAGTACCGACAACCTTGTGTCATGTCTAGTATCATGCGGTGGATTTAGATCGTGATGCAAGTAGTCTTGTTACCATGCTTAGTATCATGCGGTGGATTTAAGCTTGGTCCAAGAAGGTTTCTTGTTAGATCACGAGCCATGCGGTGGGCTAAGATCTAGCTTGGAGCTAGTTATCGGCTCTATTAGATTTGGCAAGATCTAATAGATTCATTAAGTTACCATGTGTTGCTTTGAGTTTTTACTTTATGTTTAAATTCATGTAACACTCTTTTGCCCAATTTAGATTGATTTGAATCGGCTTTACCTTGTTTGGTGATCCTTATGTTACATGTTCATATCTTTGGCTCAATAAGGCACGTGGATCACGTGTTCTCTAATAGCCGAAACCGAATCAATCTAAGTTGCCACGTGTTGTGGGTTCAGACTTGTTAATCTTGTGTAAATCTTGACAGAACCGGGTATCATGCGGTAGATGCAGGTTTTTGGGTTGTTTTAGAGCTAATCATCCGGTGGATTAGATCTCGATTTCAATCTGATAGGTTTATCATCTTTAGCAATGTTTGTTCCTTCTCCACGGATCCCGATTCGGCTGTACAGCTGTATTCGGTAATGCTTCCATGAGTAAGACGTGCTTATAAATTTTGTTTTAAATGATGTATGCTTTTAGCCTTCCATATTTAGATTGTATCATGCGGTGGATCGATCTTTTTGTGGTTGGTGGTGTGATTTGAGACAAGTTGTATCATTCGGTGGATTAACTTGTTTAATCTCATGCTTGACGGGTTTTAAAGTACCTAGACATGCGGTAGACTAGTGCTTTTGGCCTATGCATGCTTTTATCTCATATTTATGATCATGCTTTTACTTTATTTATTTTATTTGTTGTTTATCATAAAAACTCGGTCATGATCATGCACGAGCAACGTTATTTAAACAAAGACCGATCTTTTGTCATGCTCACGTCATCCATTCGGCTATGTTTTGTTTTATGTTCTAAAGCTCCCGAATGATTTTCAATCTGTTGCAGATAGCTTCTCATAGTTGTATGTCATCTTACATGGCTTTCCAGCCGCAAATATGGAACTGTCTGGTACCACCCGGCAAGTTCCAAGCTTTGGTATTTTACTGCTTTATCCTTTGTTAATTTCAGGAAAATTGACTGGCACGCTTTGAAATCTTCTCGTGTGTTAAGCCAGCTTTGTTCGGCTTGCTTTGTGCTTGGCGCAGGGTGCGGATTTTGCGTCAACAGAAGTCCGCCACAGTAGGCGACAACGACGGCTTCCCCGCCTTCTCTCCTCGGCTTCGCAACTTACTCCTCCCGGACAAGTTCAAACCTCTGGGAATCACCAAGTACGACGCGAAGCAAGACCCCATCCTGTGGCTCAGGTGCTACGCCCTCTCCATCGAGAATGCTGGCGGCAACAACGATACCAAGTGCCTCTACTTCCCCTTCTGCCTGGACCAAGCCCCGCTCACATGGCTCGAGTCGCTGGACAAGCACTCGATCGACAAGTGGGACCAGGTGAAGGAGCAGTTCACCAGCAACTTCGCGGGCGCTATGGGCCGCTCGGGTACCCGCATGGACCTAGCTATGGTGAAGCAGGAACAAGGCGAGACCCTCCGCAAGTACATGCGGCGCTTCTTCGACAAGCGCGCCACCGTAGTTGACGTCACCGACAAGGAGGTCATCGACCTCTTCCAAGATGGCCTCTACCACCGTCGCACCTTCGAAGACTTCGGTCGACACCGCCCCAGGTCCATCCCCCATCTCAAGGATATGATCACGTCCTGGGCCGACGAAGAAGACAAAGCCAATGCCAAGTACGATGCCATCCGTGGCAAGAGCAAACAGAACACGGGCGGTGGCAGCAGCAACAACGGGAACCAACGCGGTCGCAACAACAACAACTACTTGGGTCCCAACCGCAAGCGCAAGCCAGACAACACTGTCGCGGCTATCCTGCGCCCTGCGAAGGAGAACTCGAAGAAGACCTCCGGCAGCTTCAAAGACTTGCTGAAAGAGAAGTGCCCGTGGCATCTGGACGGCAACCACACCACCGAGCAGTGCTACCAACTCAAGCGAGCACTCAAGGGTACTACAGAGCCACCGCACCCTCACGACAAGAAAGTCAAGAAGAAGAACGACGATGGCAATGGCGACTTCCAGGAACTCGACAAGACGGTCAACGTCCTCTTCGGTGGACTACCCAGCAGACGGGAACAAAAGGATACCCGTCGAGAAGTCATGAGCATTGAACTAGCGGTTCCGACCCCTCTCAGGTGGTCGGAGGTACCCATTACCTTCTCCCGTGCGGATCAATGGACTAGCCTCTCCGAACCAGGGCGGTTCCCTCTCGTCCTGAAGCCGGTGGTCGCGGGCTCCAGGCTCAATAAGGTCCTCATCGACGGTGGAAGCGGGCTCAACGTCCTTTTCACCAAGACCTTGAAGAAGATGAAGCTCGACATCACCCACATGCTCACCAAAAGCACCTCACCCTTCTACGGCATCGTCCCTAGGAACGCGGCTATCCCACTGGGCTCAGTGGTCCTGCCAGTTACCTTTGGGGAATCTCGGGACAACTATCATACTGAGTACATCAAGTTTATAGTCACGGACTTTGAGACGTCCTACCATGCCATCCTTAGCAGGCCGGCTATCACCAAGTTCATTGCGGTACCCCACTACACCTACTTGGTACTCAAGATGCCAAGTCCAGCAGGTGTACTCTCACTACAAGGGGACTTGAGGATCTCGCACGACTGCGACACGGAAGCTGTGGAGATCGCCTCCACAAATCAAGTACCCAAAGCAATGATGAAGATCTACGCTGCGTCGAAGAAGGTTGCCCCAAGTGAACTCGACATCCCAGAGAAGTCGGACAAAGCTAACAAGCCTCAGCCAGCTGAGGAGGTTCTGGTCAAAACAATTGACCTCAGGACAGGCGACAGCAGCAAGACTACTACCATCGGGGCGGGTCTCAACCCCAAATAGAAAGACGCGCTCATCAACTTCCTCCGGGCTAACCGCGACATCTTCGCGTGGAAGCCAGCGGACATGCCAGGGGTGCCCAGGGAGTTGATTGAGCATTCCCTCAACGTCGATCCTAAAGTTACCCCGAAGCGACAACACCTCTGTCGCTTCGCCGACGACAGACGGGACACCATCAAGAAGGAACTCGCCAAACTACTCGCGGCCGGCTTCATCAAAGAAGTCTTCCATCCTGAGTGGCTCGCCAACCCCGTCCTCGTCCGCAAGAAGAACTCGAACGAGTGGAGGATGTGCGTCGACTACACTGACCTCAACAAGCACTGCCCCAAGGACCCCTTCGGGTTGCCGCGGATTGACCAAGTCATCGAATCCACGGCGGGCTGCGACCTGCTCTGCTTCCTTGACTGCTACTCCGGGTATCACCAGATCGCGATCAAGGAAGAAGACCAGGAGAAGACCACGTCATCACCCCGTTTGGTGGGTACTGCTACACGACCATGTCCTTCGGGTTGAAGAACGCCGGCGCTACATACCAACGAGCTATCCAGGCCTGCTTCAAGAGGCAACTCAACAAGAACGTCGAAGCCTACGTGGATGACGTGGTCGTCAAGACCAAAAACTCCAGCACCCTCATCGACGATCTTGAAGAGACTTTCGCATCCCTGCGCGAGTACCACTAGAAGCTCAACCCAAACAAGTGCGTCTTCGGCGTACCTTCGGGAAAACTACTCGGCTTCATCATCAGCCATCGAGGCATCAAAGCCAATCCCGAGAAGATCTCCGCCATCACCAGCATGAAAGCTCCCACGTGCATCAAAGACGTCCAGAAGCTGACCGGGTGCATGGCAGCCTTGAACAGATTTATCTCGAAGCTTGGAGAACGGGGGCTCCCCTTCTTCAACTCAAGCACCAGGAGAAGTTCGTATGGACTCCAGAGGTGGACCAAGCCCTTGCCCAGCTCAAGGACTTCCTATCGAAGCCACCGTCCTCACGACTCCTCGCAAAGGTGAGAAGCTCTCGCTCTACCTCGCCGCGACTACTCACGTGGTCGGTCATGCCATCATCATCGAGCAGCAGGAAGACGGCCACGCCTACCCGGCCGGGCCGACCGCTCTACTTCGTCAGCGAGGTCTTGTCAGAATCCAAGGCACGCTACCAGCCTGTACAGAAGCTTCTGTACGCACTGCTCATCACCTCGCGGAAGCTACAACACTACTTCCAGGAGTACTCGGTCTCCGCCGTCACCGACTACCTGCTCGGCGACATCCTGCGAAACCAAGATGCTACTAGAAGAATCCCCAAGTGGGCAGTCGAACTCGGTGCCCTCAACATCGACTTCAAGCCACGCACAGCCATCAAGTCGCAGGCACTAGTCGACTTCATGGCGGAGTGGCGGGAGAATCAGCTACCTACTCCAACCGAACGCCCAGAGCACTGGGTGATGTACTTCGACGGCTCACTCAACCTCGAGAGCGCAAGTGCTGGAATACTTTTGATCTCTCCAACGGGCGAACAACTCAAGTACGTCCTGCAGATCTTCTGGAAGGTCTCAAACAACGAAGCCGAGTACGAAGCTCCGCTACACGGGCTCCGCCTCGCTGCTTCACTCGGCATTAAGCGGCTACTAGTCTACAGCGACTCCGCAGTGGTCATCAACCAAGTCAACAAGTCCTGGGACCGCAACAAGGAGAACATGGACGCCTACTGCCTAGAAGTCCGCAAGCTCGAGAACAAGTTCTACGGTCTCGAGTTCCACCACATCGTCCGCGACAACAACGTTGCAGCGGACGTCCTGTCGAAGCTTGGTTCTACTCGCGCTCAAGTACCAGCGGGTGTCTTCGTCCACAAGCTTCACGTGCCATCCATTCCGGAGCCGGCGCCACCGACCACTGTCCCATAGCATCCTCCGACTGGCCAGGAGGTCATGATGATCGACGTGGACTGGAGGCAGCCCTTCATCAATTACCTCAGTGAGCAGAAGGTTCCCTCGGACAAGAACTTGGCCGAGCAGCTCATCCGCCGCGCCAAGTCCTACGTCCTCATCGGAAAAAAGCTCTACAGGCGGGGCGCATCTTCAGGAGTACTCATGAAGTGCATTCCCAGACAAGAAGGCAAGAACATCTTGGAGGAGATCCACAAAGGCGTCTGGGGCAACCACGCGTCCTCCCGTACGCTGGTCAGCAAGGCTTTCCGACGAGCTTTCTATTGGCCCATAGCTCTAGGCGACGCCGAAGAACTCGTCAGAAGGTGCCAAGGGTGCCAATACTTCGCCAAGCAGCAACACGTCATAGCCTACAAGCTAGTCACCATACCGCCAACCTGGACTTTCGCTTGCTGTGGGCTCGACATGATTGGGCCACTTCCAACTGCGCCAGGTGGATTCAACAGAGTACTGGTGGCCATCGACAAGTTCACCAAGTGGATCGAGGTCAAGCCGGTTACATGCCTGAAGGACCGAAACGGCGAACCAGAGAGGGGGGGAGTGAATGGGAGCCGATAAAAATTCTTCTCGAAGGAGATGGAAACTCCAACAAGATGAACGCGGCTTCCAACACCCTTCTCCAACTCACTACCCAAGTTGGTCAAGCCCAAGTAGCCACTGGAGTGCCACTGGACCTAGAAACCAACACACAACCTTCCGACCCGAGAACGCAGCGGAACACCAAACCTCGAGTCTCGAGACCAACACCGGTCAGACCGGTGAGCACCACCGGTCAGACCGGTCCCTGCTGGTGAAACTGAGCAACTTTCACTAAGTGGCTCCACACCGGTCAGACGGTGAGACACACCGGTTAGACCGGTCACAGCCGAAAGCCCCCCAAAGCACCAAACAGCCCCATCCGACCACCAAACCGACCCAAACTCGAAACAAGAAGCAACACAGACAACAACCGAACACACCCGCACGTTCACCCGAGCAAAAACCCACCGAGGGTTGCACCGGTCAGACCGGTCAAGAGCACCGGTCAAACCGGTGTAGCCTGGGCTGCTCGGGATGAACAACACTCGTGGGTCAACCCCCCAAATCCAAACCTCGATCTCCCGAATCGCTCCACGGACTTGAACAAGACTTTGGGGATACTAGGAGCACCTCATGAGGAGTCCATAGCCAAGTTTAATCCCACCAAAACTTGTCCAAAAAGGAGGAATCGAATAAATCCCGCCAATAACACCACAAACCCTAGAACTCGGAAAACCCCAAAATCGAGCCCCATTACTCACGGATTTGGGAGGGGAATCACAGCCCAAAGAACCACGAAGGGTTCCCACAAATTTCCCCCATCAAATCCCCAAGAGAAAGGTCCCGAAAACAACCCAAAGAAATAACCAAGAGAGGGCTCCGAAAATCACCACCAAGAACAACCAGGAACAACACATCCAAACCTTGAGGAACCACGCCGAATCATCTATACATGCAACAAAGGTTCATACAAGGTCTAGCTTGCCGCCCGATCATCCAACCCTCTCAACAAGATCTCACCATGAAGCTCTCAAGCTAGTCCTATGGAAATCCTAAGGAAAATAGGAAGGGAAAATAGGAAAGCAAATGAACTAGGGTTCCAATAGTTGGCTGCCATCCTCTCACCTCTTGGGTTATATGGAGGAAACCGAAAGTCTAAAATACCCTTCTCTAACAACTAGGGATACAAGCCCCTCAAGGGCGGTTTTGGAAGACTTGAAGCTTTCTCCATCGGACGGATGCCCGGCGACCGCAACCTGCTTAGCCTCGACGCAAGCCTTGCGATCCCGACGCGTGTCCTCCGCTTCGAAGATTCCGGACTGCGTCGTCGCACACCGGTCAGACTTGTGCTCCTCACCGGTCGGGGACCGGTAGCCACCGGTCGGACCGGTCCGGCACCGCCGCAAAGACCGTCTTCGGTTCTTCGGTCTTGGCTTTGTGGATCAACCAAGGAACCCAGTGGTTTTCTGGTGAACCACTGGAAACCCCGCGAACTCGGTGTAGCCTCCGCCAATCACCGCTCATGACTCGGCTCCCACGAAGTCCCAGCTCGACCTTGGTTTTGAGGCTCAACCAAGAAACCGTTCACGACTTCATCTTGCTGTTCATGCCACTGTAACACCCAAAAATTCCATCACAATAAAATATTGTTAGCAACATGGTTTAGTTTTATTTTCTAAGGATTTAATAAATTTGAATAAATAAATTTGCTCTTAATTAATTTAAACAACATTTAATAATTAGAATCAAACAAGTGATTGTGCATCATGTTGAAATGCATGAGTTTTGTTTGTGGTGTGATTTTAAAGGTCTTAAAAATTTTTGTGAAAAGTCTTTAAAAATAATTGGAAAATTGGTGTGAAAGTTTGAATTAAAAAATGTTTGAAAACTTGTTTAAAAAGTTTTCTAAAAGTCTTAAAATAGTTGGTGAATTTGTGTTAAAATTTGATTTGAAAAGATATAAAAGAAAGGTTTGAAAAGGTTTGAAAAGAATTTGAAAAAAAAAAGAAACAAGCCCAACCCCGCGGCCCACCTAACTTTCCCCCTCTTTTTCTTTTTCCGCCGCGGCCCACATCCCCGTTTCGGCCCACCCCGGCCCGCCTCCCACCTCCCCTCTCTCTCGCCCGCCGACGTGGGGCCCACCCCGTCGGGGCCATCCCCTACCTCCGGCGCGCCCTCCCCCTTTCTTCCCCCCCCCCCCCCCCCGCGCCGCCGAGCACCCCGCGCCCGCCTCCCCGTCCCCGCGCCGTCCCCGCCCTCCCCCGGCTTCCCGCTCCTCCCCTCCCCCTTTATTGCGCCGCCGCCCACTCGCGCCGCCCTCACCCTTCTTCCACGCCCCGAAACCGCCGCACCGAGCGCCGCCGCCATTAATGGCGCCGCCGCCACCAACCGCCGCCCACCGCCTCCACGCCCCTTCCCTTTCCTTCTCGGCCCTATAAAGGGGCGGCACCATCTCCTCTTCACCCCGCACCACTTCTCCTTCCTTTCCCTCGTGCACAGCGCCGCCACACCGGAGGAGCCGCCGGAGCTCCGCCGCGCCGTCCCGATCTCCTCCTCCGCCGTGTTTCTCACCCCTTCAAGCCCCCGGTGAGCCTCCACATCTTCCCCTCTCCCTCCCCGGTATCTTTTCCTTGCGATTTGAGGCACGGGAGCGCATTTCTCCGCGAGCCGCCGCCGCCACCGCCGCGAGCCGCCACCGGCCGGCCGCGCGCCGTCCGCCCGCCGCCGCCCGTCGCCCACATGCCGCCACGCCCGTCCGATGGAAATCTGCGGCCCAGATTAAAAGGGGTTCGTAACCCTTGGTTTGGTCCACGGTGGACCGGTGCACCGCGCCGGTCCACCGCCGACGTCATCGCCACGTCACGCCCGCGTCATCGCTTGCGTCAGCGCCAGCCAACCACAAGCCGCCACGTGTCGCTCCCATGGCTCACCCGCCGGCTGCCTTGGCGTTTTGCAAAAAGGACCCCGAGATTCCGTAATTTACATAAATACCCTTCCACCTCCAAAACCCTTGCGGTTAGGTCCAGTTTTTCTCGGTTAAGCCCTTGAGCTCCTTAGGTTTTCCATCCGAGGTCCAAGCTTTGTCCTTTTGCATCTAAAACCTTCTACTTTTACACATATTTATGTTTAGGTCCCTGAAATCTTGCAGAAAAACCCCTAAAACTTTCAGATATTCACAATTTAGCCCCTGAACCTTGTTTCAGCCATATCTTTTTCATCCTAGCTCCATTTTACGCGTTCTTGGTGTCCACGCGATCGTCTCTCCGAGCCCGTCATTTCTAAAAGCTTGTTTTAGTCTTTTGGTAATGTTTGGTGTATTGTTTTATTTATTGTATGTTTTCTTGCATGATCGTAGCCAACGCGCCGTTCGAGGAAGTTCAAGAGCAGAGCTTTTCAGAAAGGAGAGCAAATTTTATCGTTGGGGAAAGGCAAGTGACCCTAACCACCCTTCTACCTATGCTTTAATCAAGATTACTATAAGTTAATCGGAACATGGAGAACCACCCAGAAAACAAGGCAACCACAATCCATATGGCTCGGCTTAGCCAATTAATTAGGTGTGCGATTGTATTGACGACCCTATCCGAAAGGAACACGGGGGGCTCCGGGTTGCGGGGGTATAGCCCGGTTCTTTTGGGGTAGCGACCTTTGCTAAGGTGCCGACCACTAGGGAGGGTTATGGTCCGCCCCGAGTCAGAATCGTCGGGGACCGCCCTAGGGGTCCCCTTAAACAACCGGGAATCCTCACTTAATCTCGGTATCAAAACACGCTAAGCCTAACCATGCAGGTAACTAACCATGCAGGACACGGCCTACGTCGGGATCCTGACGGCCCACCAAGACGGCCCACGGAGAAGACCCCCTGGAGCAGCCCCCGCCTCGCTCGAGGACGTGCTCCCCCTCGGGCGGGCTCCGCCCCGTTCGAGGGGCAACCCTTTCCCCTCGAGCGGTCCCGCCCCGCTCGAGGGATCGCCCCCCCTCGAGCAGGTCTCGACCGTTAACACCAAAATTTGGTAAGGAGTATGACATGTGGGTCCGATTCAAAAGAGAGTCCGTCCGGTGGAAGGAAAGATATTTTCGAGATTTTCGGCGAAGGATCCGCGGTCGGCTATCTGCTCCGGGTCGGCAAAGGAACAAGAGAGCCGATTTTGCGGGATTGGACGGTGACGTGGCTCAATCGAGGAAGCGAATGGATGGATAGGCGATCGAGTTTAGTTAGGCAATGAATCCATTCGCAATTGTAATCGGCAGGGTATAAATACGATCCCTGGATGTATGTAACAGATACGTTCATTCCTCAATACACACCGGCCTTACGCCAAACCCTAGAGTCCTTGTCGTGTCGTCGAGTTCTTCGAGAGGGCCAATCGATCCGTCGACCTCCGTGAGTACCGCAACCTTGTATCATGTCTAGTATCATGCGGTGGATTTAGATCCGATGCAAGTAGTCTTGTTACCATGCTTCGTGTCATGCGGTAGATTCAAGCTTGGTTCAAGAGGGTTTCTTGTTAGATCATGAGCCATGCGGTAGGCTAAGATCTAGCTCGAAGCTAGTTATCGGCTCTATTGGATTTTGGCAAGATCTAATAGATTCATCAAGTTATCCCGTGTTATCATGAGTTTTACTTTATGTTTTAGTTCATGTAACACACCTTTGCCCAATCTAGATAGGTTTGGATCGGCTATACTTCTTTTAAGATCTGTGTACGAGCAGGTTTCGCGCTTCGACGCGTGGGTCTTGTGCTCTCCGATAGCCGAAACCGAATCGATCTAGGTTGTCACGTGTTGCGGGTTCAAGCTTGCTTTGTGCGTATAAATCTTGAGAGAACCGGGTATCATGCGGTAGATGCAGGTTTTTGGGTTGCTTTGGAGCTAGTCATCCGGTGGATTAGATTTCCAATTCAGTCTGATAGATTTGTTCACGTGGTAATGTTTGTTCCTTCTCCATGGACCCCGGATCGGCTGTTCAGCCGTATTCGGTTATGTTTTCACAAGTAGATCACGTGCATTGTTTGTGCCTTAAGTGATGTATGCTTTTAGCTTTCCATATTTAGATTGTATCATGCGGTGGATAGATCTATTTGCGGGAAGTGGTACGTTTTTTCATGCAAGTTGTATCATGCGGTGGATAGATTTGTTTGTGATCGTACCCGACGGATCTTAAAGTACCTAGACATGCGGTAGACTAGTGCTTTGGATCTATGCGTGCTTATTTAATACATGATTATGTCCGTGCTTTACCTCATTTTATTTAATGATAAACCTCACGGGGATCGGTCATAGCTTCATGCTTGCATCTTTATCTATACGAAGACCGATCGTCGTCACGCTTATGTCATCCATTCGGCAACGTCCTTTTTCCCTTTGCGATTACTCGAATGGTCATGGTTCTTTGATAGGTAGCTTTGCATAGCTACATGTCAACTTGTTTGGCTTCTTAGCCGCAAATATGGAACCGTGCTGGTATCACCCGACATGTTCCAAGCTTTGGTATCTAACTCGCTTTATCTTTTGTTAATTTTCGGGAAAAATTGATCGGCACGTCACTCTCTCTCTCGCGCGTGCGAAGCCGGCTTTTCGGCTTGCCGTGTGATTGGCGCCGAGTGCACTTTTTGCGTCAACACACTTTTTCATGCCCCTTCAATTGTGGGATAAAAGTAATTTTGTTCCACAATTGACTCTAGCCACGAATCCTTGAGCCAAACCTCGTCAACACCTCGTCATCCCTCCAAACCTTTGTTCGGCTTTAGGTTTTCAATTTTACCCGAGATTTTCCTCTTCCGCTCTCCTCCGGGAACCTTCTCTTGCTCTTCGATTCCTATTGAGGCCAATTCGCAGCCTTATTATCTTGGTCCCGAAGGGAATCCCGACCCTCGAGATTTTATTGCCGCCGAATCTCGGAGAATCCCTTTCAAGGTAGCTTTATCTCCACCTCCCCCGGTGGCAAGATGCGTTCAAGAACCGGCCTTTGCCCCCAATTGCGGTCGGAAGACTTGGTATCGGAGGATTCTTGCGGATAAGAGTGGATTGACCAATCCGGATGCTCTCCGCATTGCTCAATGTTTGGAGTTATCCGTAGTCGAGACACCCAAGAATGAAGATCTTCCGATAGCCGCATGCCACTTCGGTCAAATGGCGTCAACGCCTTCCTTTTTGGGCATGGCCCAATGTCCCCAACCTTGGCCGATGTATACATGATCACCGGCCTTGATGTCACCGGATCTGTCCCGGCCCCGGAACTTCAAAAATTCTTCACGCCGGACGGGGGTAAAACCAGGGAATGGCTACAAGCATTATATCCTGAAGCACATGAGAGATAATCCCCTTGGCGAAGTTGAATACAGAGCCTTTTTGAACATGTGGTTATGCAGATTTGTCTTCTGTGGCAAGGCCAACGAACCCACTTTGAATCATATCGCAATGGCGATCCATCTGGCTAGTGGCAATCGCCTTCCTCTGGGAAAATTCCTCTTGGGCAGTGTATACCATATGCTTCATCAGACCGTTACCCAAATGTACACCAGCGAGGATAGCATGCGTCAATGGCCCTTGGTGGTTTGTTCAAATTTGGCTGCAGCTTCACATGCATCAGATTGTAGGCGTTGACTTGAACTCCAGGTTCTTCCCCTGGTCCAATCCCCCCGAAGGAGAGCCTCAAGTTACCGGAGGATGCCAAAACTATGGAGAAGCGACTTCAATCGTTATCGTTCGGCGGGACGTCATCCAGCTCTTCGAGTTGTTCTTCAAAGGCTTCTCCAATCCTCTTTGGCTTCCTTATCTAGGCAATGACACTCTGACCTTCCCCGTCGAATTCTCCTTTGAGCCCGGCCATCAAGATGGGAGATTCTTGGAAATCTTTAACATCATAATCCGCCCATGCATATTACCGGCCGAGTTCAATGGAGGGAGGCGAATATCGATACTTATGAGTACTACCGGCCCAATGTAACGGCCGTGCAACTTGGATGTGGCCGGATGCCCCCAAGATTGTTTCCGCATGAATTCCTCAAGCCCGGGAGGAAATCAAAGAACCGATGCAGTGCAGCAGAGTTTTCAACTATGTGTGCAGTCCCACTGTCTACACATGTCCTTTTGTGCCTGCAACCATAGCTCACCCCACCTTCAACTCATGGTGGCAAGAATTCCATGACCACATCTTCAGTGAACCCGTTCATGTGTTTTGTGCGGGATGGTGCCCGATTTCCTGCCGACTTCAGAGGTAACACAATGAGCCCTTGGATCAAACACTTCTTCTTCATTCATGGTTTTGACCTTCATCTTTTGTCCACGAACACGGTGCACGCCCCTCGAGCCGGGGCAATTGCTTACAATGTCGAAGGCCCAATTTCGGCATTAGGGTTCAAGTCTACAACCCCGCATCAATTAATGGCCGGGTATGCCACTACGGACCCCGGCCTTTCTAGCCTTGCTGCAGACAGGAGGCAAGGCCTGCACCTGATTGCCCCTCCAAGTGCCAAAAGGAGAAGAACTGTCAAAAAGGTGCTTGTTGAGGTAAAACCCTTTACCTTCTTGATTACCAAGTCACTCTGTCCTTGATGGATCATATTCATTGTGCATTTTCAGACCAGAGCCCAACATTCTTCAGAACCAGCACCTGCCAATGCTCCACCCACTGGTATGTCCTTTACTGTCCTTTCTCAAGGATGAGCACTGGCACTTACTCTTTTAATTGGACACTTGCAGAAGAAACTGCGGAAGAACAGCTTGTAGATGTTCCAGTGGTTCAACAGGCGAGTCCATCCAGGGTCGAGTTACCCATCCCGGTGGAGATCTCATCTTCGTCACCTTCTGCAGAAGCAACACACTCTCCAGAGATGAATCTCCCAACTCAGCTGGAGCCAGCAAATTCTCCCAGGGTGCCATCACCTGTTGATCAAACGAGACGACCGATCCACCGAGGCGGCGAGACCCAACTCCTCTCCAGCCGGAAACCCACGAGCTGCTAATGCCCGCATCGGCACCCCTTAGCTCAGAAGTTTCGGCTCTTCCTGAAGCGTCCTCTTCACCTGCGATTGCCCCTACTCAAGAAACCAGCCATGAGGTAACCACCCGCACTCAATTCTGGTGCCTTGGTGTTTAGAATCCTTAATTCGGCAATGTTGTTTATCAGGATCAAGTTCTATCATCGCCGATCCTGCCATCACAGAGCAATCCAGCTGCCGAGGTAATGGAAGGAGTTTTCCAGCCGCTGCCAAATGAAGTGCTGTCCAAGCTCACAGAAATTGCCGCCTGGCTAGAGAAGGATGCTCAGGATCAGTTCAATGATCTCCATCATTTCGAAGAAATGTTTGAACCCATTAGCCAAGAACTCCCTGAAGACATCAGAGCTTCTCTGTCATCCATCTATGACTTAGAGCCCCTTTATGTACCCTTGAGGTGCGCTTGGAGGAAATTGCGCTCCCGTCCGGCCATCGAGAAAAGGAAAACCGATGCCGAACAAGCCATGAACGGGGCACAAACCCAAGCGAGAGAACCATAAAGATGCATTGGCTAACCCGCAAGCTTCTTATGATCCGAAAGCCGCTAGGAAGGCTGCTCTAGAGGCCGAACCGAGAAGCTTGTCGGCGGAGATGGAGATTGACCAAAAGAAAATAGCCGAACTTCCGGATTGATGGCAAAGACCCAAGCGGAGGTAGAATCGGCCGTCACCGAATAAAGCAATGCGATGCGGAGCTCACCGACCTATCCGGTGCCCAACAAGACCGCCAGGAGATGCTAGACAATTCCCGTTTGATAATATCCAATGTTCGTCGTGTACTTGCCAAACTCCCCGAATGCCCGAATTCTCATTGATGTACAATTGAACTCGGTCGCTCTCGTAATATCTCCTTGTGATTTGCTTCCTTTCTTTTGCGTACTTTTGAGATGTAATCTTTGAACGACCCATTCGGCGGTAAAACGCTAACTCCCGAACGATACCCCGAGTTCCTTTAGCCGAACCAATCGACTTGCGCACGGTCCGGCTTAGAACTCCAAACGACTCGCCGGCGGCCGGTCAAGGAAATCTTTCCACCTTCCGATTTTATTGGGACGTGCGCCACGATCCACAGCCACGACTCGAAGCCACGAATCACCCTGCCAGGCCTATAAATGTTACCATAGGTGCCCCTAGCTCTCCACCAGGCCTTCTAGCTCTCGAATCTTTGCCAATCTTTAGCCTTCTCGCAAATAGTGCACATCCCAAACCACGATGGTGCGCCGCCTCAACCGCCGCCGTGCTTCCGACGAGGCCGAGGGGAGCAGCGCTAACGCGCGCAGGCGGTGATGACCGTCAACTTCTCCTCTTCGATCCTTCTCTTGATCTTCTTTTGCCTTGACAATCACCTCCCTTTTGCAGGTTGGTTCAGTGGAATCCGCCTCGCGCGCCGACCAATCAACCCCTCCCAGATGACTCTTCGGAGTCCGATGGCCACTCCCCGGTACCGTACGGGGAAGCAGACGCCATCCGCTACAAGGAGGAGTTAGAGGCGTCCCGTCGCGAACTGGAGGACGTCTCCAAGAAAGCGGGCGTGGCCGAGTTAGAATGGGAGGACCAGCGCAAACAACTGCTGGAGGCCATTGACGGTATGGCCCTGAGATTGATTCTTGGTCCAGCTCGGCCTTTGATGCTAATCCCTTCTGTCTGTCTTTTGCAGCCCGCGACGCTGAGCTCGACCAGCTAAAGACGCTGGTAGAGCAGTTGGCCGAGAAGGTGAATGCCCACGGCGACACGCCGGCGGAGCGCCTGGCCGCAGTGGAGCGCCGCGTCGACGAGGTGGCCGTTCATGGCGTTCGCCTGGGCACCACCTTGGGCCTGGCTGCGATGGCGACGCATACGGACGTCGACTACTCCACCAGGCCGCGTGGCTTTCAGGGCGGCGCGCCGGAGGATATCGACGAGATCGAGCTCATCCTGGAGCGCCTCGACGGCCACGGCGACGCCATTGCCGAAATTACCCATCCCCGCTCCGTGTTGAACGTGCTCTTTGACTAGATTGTACTAGGGATGTGTAAATGTCGGCAATATATGATGAACTTTTGAATTCCGCATTTGTTCCGTGATGTCTCCCTTCGCATTCGCATCCGTGAATTTTGCCTTCTTTGAATGTATCCGGGAACTGTCTTTAGCCGAACGCGCGCGAACAACCGCCCCCCCGGCGCAAAATCCACAAAGGATCCCGATTCGGCAATCCGTAAACACTTGTTCAAAAGAAAACCCTTCGCACTCGGCGGAAACCCCCGCCGCTTGGTATTCCAACAGTGTGTACTGGCCAGATCATCACTCCCAATGCGCCTCCTTGGTCAATAAAATAGCCCGTGGGGTGCTCTGCAAATCCACTCGCACACTCCTCCATCATTTCTCGTCTCTTCCCCTGCTGCTAGAGGAAAAAACCCCAACGCCATGGACAAGGGTAAACAACCTCAGGGGAGCGGCTCATCAAGGAAGCGTACGATTCGGAAGTGAGTTCTCTCTTGATCTGCTCCTCGTTCTCCTGCTTGATCTTGCGCTTCATGTTTTCTTCTCGTCTTTTTAGCCTTGATTTGCTTCCTGAAGAGGTCATCGGGACCGAAGATGTTCCTGAGTACATCTCCTCCGATTCCTCCCCCCGAGGCAGGACGCCACGCCTGAGCAGAGGGCCATTCATCAGCTGCGCCGCCGTGCCCGGCACCTGGAGCGTGACCTCAGGGACATGTCCGTCCGCTGCCAAGCCGAGCGCGAGCGTCGTATGGCGCTGGAAGCGCTAGTAGGGGGTAAATGCTTCTGACTCCTTCATGTTTGCATCTGGATTTCTTGCCCCTAACCTTGATTCCTCTGCTCCAGATGTTTCTGACAGGTACAGCAACCTGAAGGCGGCCTGGGATAGCTTGGTAGAGGCCGCCAATCACGGTCATCCTCGTGCGTTCCAAGTCGCCGTCACGGTGGTCCTGGAACAACTGAAGAGGGAGCAGCGATTGAAGAAGCAAAGAAAAGATCGAATCATACTTTCGCTTCTTTCTCCACGCCTTTCGCTTCCCACCCCTTAGGGGACTTGACCCTCGTGGCCGTTATATGTAATCCCGCAAGAAATAGCCGTAATGTAGTATTTGAGCTAAGGGCAATGCATCCGGGCACCGGCCATCTTCTTTTGTTCATAGATTTTGTTCTAAAGGCGGCCTCCCTCTTGAGCGCCGGCTATTTTTTGTGTCGGATGCGTGTAATCATCGATCGACCTCAATGCTAGGATAATATTTCTTCGGATATCTCCCATTTATCGCAGCGGAAAATTCTTTTCCTAGCAAAGTTTTCAATATGTATGCATTACCAGGGACGCATCTGACCACACGAAAAGGCCCCTCCCAGTTAGGGGACCATTTGCCGAATTCACTGTATTTAGTTCCAATCGGCAATAGCGCTTTCCAAACTAAATCGCCTTCGCGCGAATTGCTTTGCCTTTACTTTCTTGTTATAGTATTTGGCGACCCGCGGCTTGTTTTTCTCGATGTTCTCCGGGGCCCCGAGACGGATCATATGCAAATCTTCTAACTCATCCATCATTAGGCCACCGTAATCCTTGGAGCTCAAATCGTTTTGCAAAGCACTACTCTCCTTGACTCGATTGCATTTCCCGGGGCGGGGATCGCATGATGCCCGTAAACCAACTCGTAAGGAGAAGTCTTTGTAGCTCCATGGGGGGCCATTCGGTAAGCCCACAACGCTTCACCGAGTACCGAATGCCACCTCCTTGGCTTCGATCGATCTTCTTCTCGTATCGGCTTGATCATGATCTTGTTAGAAGCCTCTCGCCCGACCATTAGCACCGGGCGTAATATGGAGAAGAATTAAATAACTTGATTCCCATGCTTTCGGCAAAATCTCTAAATTCCAATGACACAAATTGTGCCCCTTGGTCGGTGGTAATCGTCGAGGGATCCCAAATCGATAGATGATGTGTTCCTTGACGAACTCGATCATGTTCTCTGACGTCACTTTCTTCAGCGGGACCGCCTCGACCCATTTGGTGAAGTAGTCTGTAGCCAAAAGCACGAACTTATGCCCTTTGCTAGACGGCGGATTGATTTGGCCAATCAAGTCTATACCCCAGCCCCTGAATGGCCATGGCTTGATGATGGGATTCAATGCTGATGCAGGGACTCTTTGAATATTCCCGAACTTCTGGCAATCTTGACACCCCTTGTAATACTCAAAGCAGTCCTCTAATATCGTCGGCCAAAAGCATCCAGTTTGCCTAATAACCCATTTCATCCGATAGGCCGATTGGTGCGCTCCACATATCCCATCGTGCACCTCGCTCATCATGTTCTTGGCTTCTTCCGGGACCCGTGCATCGTAGCAATACCCCATCTAATGATTTATAGAATAGATTATCATCCAGAAGAACGAACTTGATTGCCTTGTACCTGAGCTTCCTAGAGACTTTTCGGGATGGATCTCTTAAATAATCAACGATCTCTTTCCTCCAATCATCTTCCATAAGATCCGCTCCTAGTGCACTCACCTCTGCAGCAAATGCTTCTTGACTCTCTTTATAACCAGAGGCGCTCTGAGCCAGCCTGTTTGCTTCCTCGTTATGCTCTCTAGGAATGTGCTGTAGGGTTACCAGTGGAAAGCCCTTCAAGATTTCTCTGCATTCCTCGTAGTAACTCCTCAGCGCCTCGCTCCTGCACTCGTATTGGCCGTTCAATTGCTTGATGACCAACTCTGAATCTCCATAGATTTCAACTGAAACGGCCCCGGCTTCTTTCAAATATTGAAGCCCTCGAAGCGAAGGCCTCGTACTCAGCTGGTTATTTGTGACGGTGGGTTGTATAGGAATGGCGAATTCAAACATCTCACCTGCGGGAGAAATTAGCGGGATCCCTACTCCCCCACCTTTGCCACATGATGACCCATCAAAAAATAAAGCCCAAGGGGTAATTTCAAGCAGATCAACTGAAGGGTCACGATGTTCAGTAATAAAATCGGCAATGACCTGACCTTTGATGGCCTTTGTCGATTCGAACTTCAACTCGAATTCTGATAAAGCTAAAATCCATTTGCCAATCCGTCCATTCAAAATTGGCATAGATAACATATGTTTTATCACATCAAACTTCGAGTATACAGTGCATTCGGCATTCAACAAGTAGTGCCGAAACTTTGTACACGAGTAGTATACGCAAAGACACAGCTTTTTCCATAGCCGAATACCCGGTTTCGGGATCAAGTAATTTTCGGCTAAGGTAAGCTACTACCCGCTCCTTTCCTTCGAATTCTTGAACAAGGGCCGATCCAATGGTTTGGGTATCGGCCGCCACGTACAACTTGAACGGCTTGTTTAGTTGAGGAGGAACCGGACTGGCGGCTCCTTCATGTCTTGCTTGATCTCGTCAAAAGCCTTTTGTTGTTCGTCGCCCCATGTGAATTTCCGATCTTTCTTTAGCTTCGCAATGGAGAGAATGGCAATACTTTCTCGCGATAAATTTGAGATGAATCTTCTCACGAAGTTGATCTTGCCGAGCGATGATTGCAATTCCTTGAGGTTGGTTGGAGGAGCGACCTCATCAATGGCTTTCATGCTCTTTTTGCCAACCTCGATTCCCCCTTCGTGAACCAAAAACCCCAAGAACTCTCCACTGACACCCCAAATGCACACTTGTTTGGATTCATCTTTAGGCCATGCTTCCGGTGCATTCCAAGGTCTTCTTCACATCTTCCGGGTGGGTGTCATGACTTAAGGACTTGATCACTACGTCGTCAATGTAGATTTCCACGGTTTTGCCGATCAACTCGTGAAAAATGTAATTCATGGCCCGCCGATAGGTTGCACCGGCATTTTTCAATCCAAATGTCATGACGATCCATTCAAATAGGCCTATATGACCGGGACATCTAAAGGCCGTCTTCGAGATGTCTTCTATTGCCATAAAGATCCGATTGTATCCCGCGTTGCCATCCATGAAGCTAATCACCTTGTGCCCGGCGAGCGGCGTCAATCAATAAATCGGCAATAGGCATCGGGTATCCATCCATGGGAGTAGCTCTCCGTTTAGGTCCCCGAAGTCTATGCAAACTCTCATTTTTCCATTTTTCTTATACACAGGGACGATGTTAGAAATCCACTCCGCATATCCCAGGGCCGAACGAAGTTTGCGTCAAGTAATCTTTCGATCTCCTTCTTCACATCGGCCAATACCTCATCCTTGTAGATTTTCCGGGCGGTTGCTTATATGGTTTGAAACCGGGCTTGATTGGCAACCGGTGCTCGACGATGGAACGATCCAATCCAGGCATCTCCGAGTAATCCCAGGCGAAGCAATCTTTATATTCTTTGAGAAGCTCAATTAAGTTCCCCCCCGAAGTCTGGCTGCAAATTTGCACTGATGAACGTCGGCCTTGGCTTATCACCGTTTCCAATGTCAACTTCCTCCAGCTTATCGGCCGACATGAATCCTCGTCCTAACTTGCCATCAGTGCCATCCACGGGGTTCTCCATTAAAAATTACTATAAGAGCCGACTGCTTGAATCGGTACGTTGGTCACCGCCGACAGTTCAACAGACCTTCTCCCCGCTCCTTCCCCGAGAAGCAATCGATGCCTTGATACTCCCGGAAGGCCGGTTCCATGTTGGCCACGCTCACGGAGTCATCCGCCCGGACGACCTCGATCTCGTCATCCACCCACCTGGATAAGCTGCGCCGATGCATGGTGGATGGGACGCGGCGAGTTGGCGTGAATCCGGTCCCCGCCCAAGCGACGGTCGTAGGCTCCCTTGCCTTCGATGACAAAGAAGGTGGTGAGCGCGTCTTGGATCCGATCATTAGGTCCACGTGAGCGCATCCTTTAGTATCCGAAGGGTTCCCGGCGAAGTCGTTCGGGATGATGCTCGTGGGTGTCGGATCGCTCGGAGTCATGCCAAGTTTCACGAAGGTGGTGTACGGCATTACGTTGACGCCGCGCCACCGTCGACGAACATCTTGGTCAATGGCTTGCCATTGACGTACCCCCTCAAGTACAGCGGCCTCATATGGCGATTCTTGGCCGGCTTGTCGAAGACGGCACGCTTGGCAAGTACCGCCTGCGCCATCATCTCCTCGGGGCGCTCGTCGTCAAAGGAAGCTTCCTCCTGCATCACCTCGGTTAGCGGGAGCCATGAACTCGTTCGGCGGGGAAGTATACCATGCATGTAGGGGCCGACCGCTTCGATCCTTCCCGGCTGGTCCTTGGGGCGCCACTTCGCCTCGTCCGGATCCCGGCTTGCTTCATCTCGCGGTTCCTCAAGCGGCCGGACCCGCCTCTTTTGGCTCCCCGCGTAGGCGGGCGGGCACCACCGCCCCTTCTCGCCGGACGTGGACATCCTCGTCCTCTTCTTCCCGATCGGCCCACCCGAGATCGGCTTGGCGCTTCCCGGGATGATCAATGATTTCAATTTTTTGCCGCCGATCCCCATTCGGGTGGATCCTTCCAAGTCTTTCATGGACGGATCGGCGATTGCGCTTTCTCGCCCGTACTCGGCATATCTGTCGCCGCATTCGGGACGGTTCCTTAACGTGGGCGGCTTTAGGCCCTCATTCCGGCGGTGCTCGAAGAAGGCGCACCCCCGGTGGGCGCGTTCTCGCTCGCGCGTGTCTTGTTCTTGATTCCATCCGCGCGCCTCCTCTTCGACCCCGCGCCGCTCCTCCTCGTGACGACGCTTTTGGTAGCGCTCTTTTTCCATCTCGCGCTGCCATTTGTTGAGGAGAATGCGTGACGTCACCTTGGGTTTAGGCACCGGACGATTCCCCAATCTCGATGTGGTTCTTGAGAACGCGGGGGCGTCGCCCGCACTTGTTCTAGGGTCACCTGGCGCTCCGGTCAACCGATCCATCTTGCTTGGACTGGGGCCGAGGTCGGGACCTTGACTTTCCCCTTCTCCTCGGTACCGTTATCGCACCGATAGAAAAGCCGAGCATGTTCCGAGGGAAGGGGTGGCCATCCGGCTTCATCTTGTTATCGAACTTGAGGTGCCCTTCTCGGATAGCCTTACGGATCCTCATCCTGAAGACCCTGCAATCGTTGATGGAGTGCGAGTCCCTGTCATGGAAACCGCAGTAACGTTTCGCCTTGACTCCATCAGGCCGAAGCATAGAGTGCCCTTCAGGCAGCCTGATTCGGCCCTCCTTTACCAAGAGCTCAAACAACTTATCAGCCTTGGTGATGTCGAAGTCGTAGGCCCCTTTGGTCTGCTTGACCCACCGCTGATTCATTGTCAAGGGTTCTTTACCCCACATGATCTCCGCTGCAGCTATCTCCAATTCGTCGTCGAATCTTCACACAAATCGGCCTTGTCCAAGAATTGGTTGTAGATGTCGGCGATGTCATGTCGCTTGCCAAACTTGGGGTCCTTCTTGAGGCCATGTGCACGATTGCTCATCAAGGATAACTTCTGCGATAGTTGGCCCAAGTTTTCAAACTCCATCCCAAATAGCTTCTCGCGCACGGCTGGCAACATCCCGGCGACGGCCATATCAGCCAGCTGATCGTCTGGCAAGTTCAATGAGAAGCACATGCCCTTAACTTCTCTGAATCTTCTAAGAAACTCCAGCGGTGTTTCACTGTGCCTTTGCTTCAGGGTGGCGAGATCAATCAATTTCTTCTCAGAACTGCCGCTGAAGTAATGAGCGTGGAATTTACGCTCCAAATCCTTCCACCTGGCCACTGATTCAGGCGGCAAGGACGAGAACCACCGAAAAGCCGGACCCGTCGGCGAGGCGGGGAAGTAGCGAGCCCCGAACGTTTCTTCGGCCGAACATTCCCCAAGCCGCATGAGGTAACGAGCGATGTGCTCGACCGTGCTTGTCTCGTCCCGCCCGAGAGAACTTTGTGAATTCCGTCGGCGGTTTCACCCTCGGTGGCAGGAGCACATTATAGTACCACTCTGGGAACGGCGGCCTGTAGGTGGGGCCCTGCATCCTTGGCTTGAGGCCGAACTGATTCTGCATCAATTCGGCCATCTTGCGTGCTAGGGCGTCTTCCTCTTGAGCGCCTGCAGCCGGCGCGTACCCTGGGTGCGGGAAGGCATCGAACGCTCCGTAATTTCCCACTTCATGATAACCACCACCGTACAAATTCCTCTGGAGCCAGTTGGTCGACGGAGCTATCCTTCGACTGGGGTCGAGCGGGGCCCCAGATGAGCCGAACGCTAGGTCTCCGTACGTAGGCTGGTACGGATTCGGCTGTTGCACAGGCTGACCCGTGCTGCTCTGTGGTGGCGGCAGGATTGGTTGACCTCCTGAAGCTTGCAACGGAGGCTGAACTGGCTGCCCCCCGGCGCCCTGCGGAGGGGGTTGGAACGTTTGGCTTCCGGAGCTTAGAGGAGGAGGTTGCTGCACCCGGCTCCGTAGCGGCGGGCCGAGAGCTTGATTCTCCCGGCTCCATGGTGCTCTTTCCCGCGGACGCCCTCCCGAACGCTTGCCCCGCGCCCGGCCAAAGAGGGCCACCATCATCTGCCGGAGTGATCCGAGGAAAGCCCGGTTGTGCTTTGGGTGAGCATGTCGTCTACCGACTCCCGGAACATCCGTGCGCATTCCTCCTTCTCCCCGTTGGGTTGAGGCATCGCTCTCTCCCGGCAGCGGCACTCGGGCGGTCATTCTTTAGATACGGTACACCACTTCGATTCTTCTTAAACGACATGAGACACTTTTGCTGAAATTGATTCACGGCGTCTAGGAGCCGCCGATGCTCGCTGCTCGGAGAAAGCTCTTCGATGTTGACATCCGGGAGGTCCGAGACTTCGGCATCTTGAACCAATTCGGCCGTATGGTCCCACCGGGCGTGCCAAAAAGTGTGTTGACGCAAAAAGTGCACTCGGCGCCAATCACACAAAGAGCCGAAAAGCCGGCTTCGCACGCGCGAGAGAGAGTGACGTGCCGGTCAATTTTTCCCGAAAATTAACAAAAGATAAAGCGAGTTAGATACCAAAGCTTGGAACATGTCGGGTGATACCGACAGTTCCATATTTGCGGCTAAGAAGCCAAACAAGTTGACATGTAGCTATGCAAAGCTACCTATCAAAGAACCATGACCATTCGGAGAATCGCAAAGGGAAAAAGGACGTTGCCGAATGGATGACATAAGCGTGACGACGATCGGTCTTCGTATAGATAAAGATGCAAGCATGAAGCTATGACCGATCCCCGTGAGGTTTATCATTAAATAAAATGAGGTAAAGCACGGACATAATCATGTATTAAATGAGCACGCATAGATCAAAGCACTAGTCTACCGCATGTCTAGGTACTTTAAGATCCGTCGGGTACGATCACAAACAAATCTATCCACCGCATGATACAACTTGCATGAAAAAACGTATCACTTTCCGCAAATAGATCTATCCACCGCATGATACAATCTAAATATGGAAAGCTAAAAGCATACATCACTTAAGGCACAAACAATGCACGTGATCTACTCGTGAAAACATAACCGAATACGGCTGAACAGCCGATCCGGGGTCCATGGAGAAGGAACAAACATTACCACGTGAACAAATCTATCAGACTGAATTGGAAATCTAATCCACCGGATGACTAGCTCCAAAGCAACCCAAAAACCTGCATCTACCGCATGATACCCGGTTCTCTCAAGATTTATACGCACAAAGCAAGCTTGAACCCGCAACACGTGACAACCTAGATCGATTCGGTTTCGGCTATCGGAGAGCACAAGACCCACGCGTCGAAGCGCGAAACCTGCTCGTACACAGATCTTAAAAGAAGTATAGCCGATCCAAACCTATCTAGATTGGGCAAAGGTGTGTTACATGAACTAAAACATAAAGTAAAACTCATGATAACACGGGATAACTTGATGAATCTATTAGATCTTGCCAAAATCCAATAGAGCCGATAACTAGCTTCGAGCTAGATCTTAGCCTACCGCATGGCTCATGATCTAACAAGAAACCCTCTTGAACCAAGCTTGAATCTACCGCATGACACGAAGCATGGTAACAAGACTACTTGCATCAGATCTAAATCCACCGCATGATACTAGACATGATACAAGGTTGCCGGTACTCACGGAGGTCGACGGATCGATTGGCCCTCTCGAAGAACTCGACGACACGACAAGGACTCTAGGGTTTGGCGTAAGGCCGGTGTGTATTGAGGAATGAACGTATCTGTTACATACATCCAGGGATCGTATTTATACCCTGCTGATTACAATTGCGAATGGATTCATTGCCTAACTAAACTCGATCGCCTATCCATCCATTCGCTTCCTCTGATTGAGCCACGTCACCGTCCAATCCCGCAAAATCAGCTCTACTGTTCCTTTGCCGAACTGGAGCAGATAGCCGACCGCGGATCCTTCTGCCGAAAATCTCTGAAAATATCTTTCCTTCCACCGGACGGACTCTCTTTTGAATCGGACCCACATGTCATACTCCTTACCAAATTTTGGTGTTAACATTGACTCGCTCGAGGGTTCGCTCCGCCCTCGGCCGAGGCCCGCCACGCTCACGGGCGCGCCCGCACGCATGCGCCGGCCCCGTACTTGGGCATTTAACGCCACGACGCCGCGGGGACGGCGCCATCATGCGCCGGGGGCTCACGCCCCGGTGCCGCCGTGCCAACTCCCCAGGGAGGAGCCCATCCCCGCCACTGTGGGATGGACTGTGCGGTACGGCCGGTGTCAGTCCCAGGACACCGTGCGCCCACCACAGTACGGCTGACGCGCCCGACCCTCGAAAAAAGGCCGGGCGCACCCTCGATTCCACTATCCCGTGACCCTGCAGGTTAGGTGAGGGGCGCTAGGCCGGTGGGTGGCCATCCCGGTCACTGTAACGCGCGCGGCCGCCGTACCCACGCGTGCAGGCGCACGCCCGACGCCGCAGGCGCACGCCCGAGCACTGCAGCAACCACTCCGCTGCCACGGAACGCATTGGGAAGGAACGCCGTTCTGCCCGCGCCTGTTCCCCGTACCAGCCATCATCAGCACCTCCCTCGAAGCCTATCAAAGGACACCACCGCCATCTGCCGCCTTCCTACCCTCGAACCGCCACTGTTCGGGTACGGGGTAGGTCATCATGGCCGGATCGCAGCGAAGATCGTCCGGACGGCCGCCCACTCTACACCGTAGCGCGACGTGCTCCCTCACGTAGCTAGGTAGCGCGGCGTGCGTGTAACCCGTCGCCCCCTTGGCCTATAAAAGGGGGAGGCGAGCCCCCAGCCGCGGGGAGACGAGTTCAGAGTAGAACACAACACACCGTGCATTCACTCTCTTATTCTCCCACAACATCTCCAGCCACTCTCCCAGGGACTTGGAAGCCACGCCTCCTCTCCCGCCTTGCTTGTACTTGCCCCACTACAAGCACCCCCGGCCGAGCAATATAGTGCCGCGAGCACGCCCTCCGTCGGACGTACGGCCCCCTCGGCGGGAACCGGGATAAAACCTTGTGTCATTTGTTGCTTGGCATCGACCATTGAGGGATAGACCTAGGCGTTATCTACCGGTTAGTGTCGGGACCATATTCCGCACCGACGCTTGGCGCCCACCATGGGGCAAGCGAGCGCCTAAGGTCATTTCGCCAACTCCCTCCATGGTGATTCGCACTGAGTACCGTGCTACCCGCTACAACATGGGTAGCTCGGACCCTCTCCCGGCCGGGTTCGAGATCCGCTTCGGAGACTTGAACTTCCAGGCCACGGGGAACGGCTATCTCATGCGCCTCACCAATCGTGAGGAGCTTCGCGCGCAGCGCGAGGCCGGTCCGCTCCGGTCTCCGCCGCACGCACGACACCGGCGCGAGCGCCCGCGGGCACGGATGCGCGGGTCCGTCGACGCCGCGACGCCGTCGTCGCTGCGGGCCGCGCTCACGCCGGGCGCGGTCCGAGCGACGGCGACAGCCGAGCGCGCCGCCGCCCAACGCGGTGCGCCCACCGTCACAACGCCGCCACCGCCCCGGCGGGACCGCGTGCGGTCTCGGGACCGCGCATCCCCATCGGCCGCGTGGCGCCACGACGGCCCATAACGCCAACGTGAACACGACGATGCGCCGGGTTCCGCCTGGCCGTCACGTCCTTGTCGCCAGGGACCCCGGCACCTCAGCAGCAGACGAGTCGTCCCTGGGCTCCGTCGACACGATGCCACCCGCCAACCGTCACGGGTACGCGGAGTGGGACTTCTCCGGCGTGCCGGACCCGGGGCCGCGTTCGGGCGCTTCCTCGACGCCACGGACTACCGGTTTGGTCGCTCCGACGACTCCCGCACGGGAGCTACGACCCCACGCGGGAGTGTTGCGCCGTCATCACCAACGACCCGGCTAACGCCGCCGGTGCGGCGGGTGCCGGAGACGGGGAAGTCACGCCGCCCCGGGGATCGCCACGCGCCCGGCCGCGGGGCCGAGCGCTCTCGCCGGGGCCGACGTCAACGCACGGTGGCCCAAGCCCGCGAGCTCGAGGCCAAGCCGGCGGAGGAGTACGGACGGTGCGGCCGCTCCCGCGCCTCGATGGCGGGGGAGGCCTCCGCGCGCGGCGAACGCGCGCGGGAGCCGGGCCGACAGTCCGTGACCGCCTCAACCCCGGTCCCCAACGTCGACAACGCGGATACTCCACCACGGGCGAGCCAAAAGCTCATCGCCGCCGCGACGTTGCTACGCGCCATGCCGACACCCTCGACCCCCGAGGGCTCGAGACATGCACCGCGAGGTGCGGACTCTCCTTGAGCAAGCGGCCGTCCGGCGGGCCGAGAGCTCGGCCTCACGCATCCGCCAACGGGGGGACGCACGGGGTGATGATCCCGCACCAGGAGGCGAACCCTCGGTGCACGTGGGTCAACCCGCCGATCGAGGGCGCACGCCGGCCAAGGAACGGCTCCTCGACACGCGCGGGCGCCGGATGGCGATGCCCGCAACGTCATCAACGCCAGGCGCACCGGCAAGGCGGACGCGCGAGCGGCTAGGGGTTACCACCCTCGAAGGGGTGGACGCTACGACAGCGGTGAGGATCGCTCCCCGACGCCGGAGCCCCCGGGCACCCGTGTGTTCAGCCGGGAGATCCGCATGGCAGCGTTCCCCCAGCGCTTCCGTCAGCCCTCGACGATCGTCAAATACAACGGGGAGACGGACCCTCGTGTCTGGCTCAACGATTACCGCCTGGCCTGTCAGCTGGGCGGGGCCACCAACGACGAAGTAATCATCCGCAACTTGCCCCTCCACCTGTGCGACGCGGCCCGGACATGGCTAGAGCACTTGCCCGCCAGCCAGATCCATAACTGGGACGATCTAGTCCACACCTTCGTGGGCAACTTCCAGGGCACGTACGTGCGCCCTGGGAACTCCTGGGATCTGCGCTCCTGCACGCAGAAGCCGGGCGAGTCGCTGCGGGACTTCATACGGCGCTTTTCCAAGCGCTGCACGGAGCTACCCAGCGTGGCACGGTCCGAGATCGTGCACGCGTTCCTCGAGGGCACCACGTGCCGGACCTTGTGCGCGAGCCGGGACGCAGCCCCGCCCACGGACTCGAACGAGCCGTTCGACATTGCCACCGCCTTCGCCTCGGAGAGGAGGCCGTGGGGGGCAATCTTCGGCGACAAGAAGGGCAAGCGCTCCGAGGACACGCCCGCGGAGGGCGGCGGGTCCAAGGAGCCGCGCCGCAACGACAAGCGGGGCAAGAAGGGGAAGAAGCCGCGCCGCGAGGCGCGCGAGCGGGGGCGCAACGGCGGCAACGCCGAGGCCCTCGGCCGTTGACCCGCCCGACGGGGCCCTCGACCGGCTCCTCGAGGCCCGGGGGTGTTCGACGACATGATGAAGAAACCATGCCCCTACCACAAGACCCCCGTGAACGACACTCTTGAGCAATGCGACATGCTCAAGAAGTTCTACGGCCGTGCCGCCGCGAAGGAGGCGAGAGGCCAAGAAAGATGGGGGCAATGGCGACGCGGGTGGTTTCTCTGGCTCGTCGAAAATGTGTTCCTCATCTTTGGGGGACCCACCGTCGACATGACGACCCGGCAACGCAAGAAGGAGCGGCACGAAGTCCTCGCCGCAGAGGGCACCTCCGGCCTTCCTCAACCGGTCGGAGGACGCCATCACTTTTAGCCGGGATGATCACCCAAACCGCATCCCGAACCCGGCCGATGCCGCCGGTGGTCGATCCCATCATTGGGAACGCCCGGTTTCGAAGGTCCTTATGGACGGAGGCGTAGCCTCAATATCCTCTTCGCGCATACATTGCGCCCGATGGGGATTGGGCCGGACCAGGCCGCGGCCCGAGCACAAAGCCGTTTCACGCGCATCGCGCCCCGGCAAGCGAGGTTCAACCCCTCGGGCGGATCGATCCGCCCGTCCGGTTTGGGACCCTCAAGAATTTCCGCAAGGAAACCCTCACCTTCGAGGTGGTGGGATTCAAAGGGGCCTACCATGCCATCCTTGGGCGACCATGCTATGCCAAGTTCATGGCGGTCCATAACTACACGTACCCGAAGATGAAGATGCCGGTCCAAACGGCGTCATCACCGTCGGGTCGTCGATCGAGCACGCATTCGACCGTGACGTCGAGTGCGTGGAACATGCGAGGCACTAGCGCCGGATGAAGCGCCGGTAAACACGCTCGGAGAAGATGGTCAACGACGACCTCGGCTCCGCCACCAAGCACATCGGCACCTTCGAGGCCGCCGAGCAAACCAAAGGGGTCCCCCTCGACCCGTCGCCCCCGAGGGCAAGGCGTTGAGGGTCGGCTCGACCCTCGATCCTAAATAGGAAGCAAGTGCTCGTCGACTTCCTCCGCGCCAACGCCGACGTCTTCGCGTGGAGCCCCTCGGACATGCCGTGCATCCCGAGGGAGGTCGCCGAGCACTCCCTTGATATCTCGCCTAACGCTCGCGCCGTGCGGCGCGGGCCGCGCCGCTTCGACGAGGAGCGGCGACGGGCGATCGGAGCGGAGCCGCGGAAGCTCCTCGAGGCCGGATTCATCAAGGAAGTGTTCCACCCTACATGGCTAGCTAATCCCGTGCTTGTAAAAAAGAAAAATGGGAAGTGGAGGATGTGTATAGACTACACCGCTCTCAATAAAGCATGTCCGAAAGTTCCTTTTCCTTTGCCACGCATAGATCAAATCGTTGATTCTACGGCGGGTGTGAACTACTCTGTTTCCTTGATGCCTATTCGGGATATCACCAAATAAAAATGAAGGAGTCCGACCAGCTCGCGACTTCGTTCATCACACCGTTCGGGACGTTCGTTACGTCACGATGCCTTTTGGCCTCGTAAACGCGGGCGCGACATATCGGCGCCGCATGCAGGCACGTTTTGGGGACCATATCGGGCGGACGGTCGAGGCTTACGTGGACGACATCGTCGTCAAGACTAGGAAGGCGGACGACCTGGTTAACGACCTTGGCGTCGCGTTCGGTACCTACGGGCAAACGGGGTCAAGCTAAACCCCGAAAAATGTGTCTTTGGAGTGCCGCGGGGCATGCTCCTAGGGTACATCGTCTCCCAGCGGGGAATCGAGGCCAACCCTGAAAAGGTCGCGGCCCTCGAGCGAATGGGTCCAATTCGGGACCTCAAGGGAGTGCAAAAGGTGTTGGGGTGCCTCGCCGCCTTAAGCCGCTTCATCTCGAGGCTCGGTGAGAAGGGCCTGCCCCTCTACCGGCTGCTCAAGAAGCACGAGCGCTTCTCTTGGACCGCCGAGGCCCAGGAAGCACTCGACAAGCTGAAGGCGTCTCTGACGCACGCCCCAATCCTTACGCCGCCGCGAGACGGCGAACCCCCTCCGGCTCTACGTGGCCGCGACCACCCGGTGTGGTCGGCGCCGTGATCGTCGTGGAGCGCACAGAGGAAGGGCATGCCTTGCCCGTGCAGAGGCCGGTCTACTACATCGGCGAAGTCCCGTCGGACGCGAAGACGCGCTAGCCCCGGGTCCGTGAAGGCTCGTTGTACGCGGTAGTCCTCGCGCGGCGCAAGCTCCGCCACTACTTCGAGGCCCACCCAGTTACGGTGGTCTCCTCCTTCCCGCTAGGAGAGATCATTCGCAACCCCGACGCGGCAGGCAGAATCGCCAAGTGGTCCGTGGAGTTGATGGGTGAGACGCTCGCCTACGCTCCGCGCAAGGCCATCAAATCGCAAACCTTAGCCGATTTCGTCGCTGAGTGGACGGACACGCAGCTGCCGCCCCCTCAAATTCAAGCAGAATGCTGGACTCTGTTCTTCGACGGTTTGGTGATGAAGACAGGAGCGGGCGCGGGCCTGCTCTTCATGTCACCCCTCGTGGAGCACATGCGCTACGCAGTGCGCCTCCACTTCCCCGCATCCAACAATATGGCGGAATATGAGGCCCTTCTCTGCGGCCTCAAAATCGCCATTGAGTTGGGCGTCAAGCGCCTCGACGTACGAGGGGATTCGCAGCTCGTGATCGATCAAGTCATGAAAAACGCGAGCTGCCACGATGACAAGATGGAGGCCTACTGTAAAGCCGTGCGGGCCCTCGAAGACAAGTTCTACGGCATCGAGCTTAATCACGTACCCCGCCGGTACAACGAGGAAGCGGATGAACTTGCCAAGATCGCGTCCGGCGGATCACCGTTCCCCCCCCGAACGTTTTCGCACGCGACATCGCGCGCCCTCGGTCACCTTCGAGCCTTACCCCTCGAGCGACGGCGGACCCTCGGGGGCTCCCTCGAACCCGGCGGGTGCGGAACCCATGGAAGAGGACCCCTCGAACGAGGCGTACGTGCTCTCCCTTCTCGAGGGGTACGGCTCCCACGAGGGCCGTCGCGATGGACATCGAGCCGGCTCCCCGTCCGGGCGGACCGGCGGGAGAAGTACATCGCCTGGATTGCTCGAGGGGAACTCCCCGAAGACCGGGCCGCGGCCAGGCGCATCGCCAGGATGGCCAAGTCATTCACCCTCGTCGACGGCGAGCTGTACAAGCGCGCCGCATCAGGCATCCTCCAGCGGTGTATACCCATTCCCGAGGGGCGCGAGCTCCTACGGGACATCCACGCGGGGATCTGTGGCCACCACGCCGCGCCGCGCACCCTCGTTGGCAACGCGTTCCGCCAGGGCTTCTACTGGCCTACCGCGGTCGCGGATGCCAGCGAAATAGTGCGCACTGCGAAGGGTGCCAGTTCTACGCCCGCAAGTCCAATTTGCCCGCTCACGCCCTGCAAACGATCCCCGTAACATGGCCGTTCGCCGTGTGGGGGTTGGACATCGTCGGGCCCCTCGCGGAAGGCGCCGGGGGCTTCACCCACCGCTTGTCGCGATTGACAAATTCTCCAAATGGGTGGAGGTGCGCCCCATCACGAATTTGAGGGCCGAGCGAGGCGGTCACGTTCTTCACCGACATCGTCTACCGCTTTGGAGTGCCAAACTCCATCATCACGGACAATGGGTCCCGGTTCACGGGCCGGAAGTTTTTGGAGTTCTCGCGACAAGTTCCACATCCGCGTGGATTGGGCGGTGTGGCACACCCACGGACCAACGACCAAGTGGAGCGTGCCAACGGCATGATTCCGCAAGGCCTCAAGCCCCCGAATTTTTGACCAGCTCAACAAATCGGCCGAAAATGGCTCCAAGAACTACCGCAGCGCGTGTGGAGCCTAAGGACAACCCCAAGCGAGCCACCGGTTCACCCCGTTTTTCCTAGTCCATGGCGCGGAGGCCGTCCTCCCCACGGACTCCGGAATATGGATCGCCCGTGGTTCGAGGGTACGACGAAGATGCTAACCGGCGAGCCCGCGAGGACTCGCCGGGACCGGCTAGACGAAGTACGCCTCGTGGCGTTGATGCACTCCGCAAGGTATCAACGTCCCTACGACGTTACCAGCACGCAAGATACGTCGCAGGGATTTCGCCGAAGGGGACTGCGGTCCTAAGGCTACGCCAAGACAACCGAGGGCGCCACAAGCTATCGCCCCCATGGGAGGGACCCTACGTTGTAGTGAAGGTGCTCAAGCCGGCACGTACAAGCCGGCCAACGAGGACGGCGAAGAACTTACCAACGCTTGGAACATCCAACGGCCTACGTCGCTTCTACCCTTAGCTAGGATTTCCAAGTATTTTTACGTTGTAAAAACGCATGGCCAACACCCCAGTTGGCGTCACCTATGTAAATACTCCAAGTCTAATAAAAGGGCAACTCGGCTTTCCCCTGAAACCCAAGTTACCCTCGGGGGCTACTGCGGGGGGGCACCCCCCCCAAATGGTCCCATTTTTTCGCGCAAAAAAACGTAACAACACGCGCTAAGTTTGTTTCCTACTTCAACCTCGAGCCATGATTCGAACAGGGCGCAGGTGGCACAGCGGAAGGAGCGTGCGAGCCAGAGACAGCCTACGCCGCGTGGCTATGGCCCGTCTCTCTCGCCTCCAACCCAGCGGGCCCCCTGCGAAAAACGAACTCCCCTAACTAGAATCTACTCAGGAAGAAGGAGAAACAAAAGGCGTAATAAGCAAACAACTTCATTTACAAGCAACTGCCCATGTTCATGAAACGACTTGTTCATTTACAAAAGGCCACGAGGCCAGAATTCTGATACACATAAACAAAAAACGGGCCTAGCGCCCAGATGCTTTCAGGCGAGTGGAGCAGCAGCATCGGC
The DNA here is from genome assembly GCA_947561735.1 of Cenchrus americanus. Lineage (NCBI taxonomy): Eukaryota > Viridiplantae > Streptophyta > Magnoliopsida > Poales > Poaceae > Cenchrus > Cenchrus americanus. The sequence continues at coordinate 248,632,919 of OX387239.1, read as the reverse complement.
GGCGTCCGGGAAGAGGAATTCTTCGAAGGCCTCGGCGAGCGACCCGGCGGCGTCAGCAGCAAGCGCGTCCGCGCGCTCCATGGCCACCTCGTCCTCGACACCCTCGGGCACGATGTAGCCCTCCGCCAGCGCCTCGAGGTTGACCTCGTAGTGGGATCGCACCACTCCGAGGGCCTTCCGGACGCCTAGGTGCAACGCCCGGCGCATCCGCTCCGTGACGTGGCCGCCTAGGGCGCGCAGCGGCCGGCCGGCCGAGCCGCCGGCCGGGCCTCGCCTTCCTCGACGACACGGCGGGTCTCGAGGGCCGCGTCGCGCGCCCCTGCCCGCAGCCTCCCGCTCGGAGGAGTTGTAGGAAGCCCGCAGGCCTCGGCCCGCCCAGCAGCGTGCCCCAAGGCAGTGCGCAAGCCTGGAATCAACAAGACGACAAGAAATCAGAAAGGGAGAAACGAATCCTCTAAAGCAAAAAACCAACAAACAAAGTCAAAAAGTCTCACCCTCGACTTGCTTCCTCTCCAGATCGAGGTCACGGCGCGCGGACTCGAGTGCCAGCTCGAGACGCTGGACGGCCTCGCCTTGCTCGCGGAGGGCCACCTCTGGGCCGGCGTTGCGATGCCGAGCGCGAGCGCATCATCCTCAACCTTGGAAAATGCGGCGTTCCGCTCCTCCGGCCGACTTCTCCGCCGCCTCGCGCGCGACGCGCTCCCCGCTCCCGGCGCCGTTCGGGCGTCGCCAAGGGCGGCCCGCTCCTCCGCCGGAGCCGCCCCTCTCGCCCCCCCGGCGGCGATGCGCTCTCGCCGCGGAGTCGCTCCTCGGCGGCGACGAGGGCCGCGGCCTTGGCGTCGAGGGCGGCCCTCGGTGTCGTCGGCCTCCTTGGCGCGCCGCTCCAACCCGCGCGCCCGCTCCTCGGCCCGACGCCGCTGCGCCCGCGCCCCCTCGAGCGACGTGCGAAGCCCCCGAGTTTCGGCGCGAGCGGTGGCCACCTCCGCCCTCCCGCCTGGCGGCCGCCGTCCGCGTCTTCTCTAGGTCCGCGCGCGCATTACATAGCGCCTCGTCACGATCGACGAGGGCCGCGCGGATCCGCTCGAGGCTCGACCGCGCGCGCCGCGTCCCCGCCCCCGAACTCTCCGGGAGCTCGTCGCACCACGCCATCGCCCGTACGCTAGCCAGCCGTCCGGTGTCCTGAGAGCGTCCGCAAGCGCGTCGAAAGCGCCGCATCGCTCCCGGAGCTGGCGGGCCTCGGCGTTCACCCGGTCGAACGCGTCGTATTTGTCGTGGGCGCGACGCTCGAGCTCCTGGCGTCCACACATCAAATCTCGTAAGTGTCAATGCTTGAATGCAGCACACGGAGACGAAAAAGGAAGAGGGACGAGCAACTGTAGCTCACCTGGAAGACGAGCCAGGCCGGCCGCCGTGAACTTGCGCCGCCTCGTTCAACGCGCGGTTGAGCGTGGCGCCGTGGTTCCGAAGCTCGCCCCGCAGCTCCCGCCCCCCCCCCGGCGTCGGCAAACGCAGGGGGGGATCCTCCACGCCCCCCCCCACCGGGCGGGGGCGGCCGCGTGGGAGGACGAGGCCTCGGCACCGTGTCCTCGGCCCCCACCACCATGTGACCCTCGTGCCGCCTCACGAGGGCCCCCTCCCCGGGGCTCGGGGGAGTTCGTGGGCCGCCCGGCCCACCGATTCCATCCGTGCGGCGGGGAGTCGTCCGAGAGCTCCACCACTTCCGCCCGAAAATCGCCGGCGGCGCAGCCGCTTGCGCCGCCCTCCGCCGCACCTCCACCCGCGCCTCCGCGACCACGGCGCCCGCCGCGCCACCGTGGCCGCCACCTCCGGCCGTACCGCCGCATCCACGGCGCCCCCGCAGGTTGCGCCCGCTCCACCTCCCTCCGCAAGTGGCGCCCGCCGCGGGCTCCACCACCACCGCCGCCGCCGCCGCGCCCGCGTCTCCGCGACGACCGGCGCCGGCCGTCCCCCCCCGCGGCCTCTCGGCCGCACCGCGGCGGGCTGGTCCGCCGGCCGGGGCCTCGAGGTCCCAGCCGGGCCCTGCGAGCTAGTGCCCGCCGCCACGCTTGTCCCAGGGCGCGACCCCCTCGACGAGCGCCGCCGGGTGGGGATCGATGCATCCGTCCTCAGCACCTTGGCCGGTGCAAGAGGAGGAACGGTTGGCACCGCCCTGCGCAGGCACGAACGGAGGGTTAGAGCGTCTAATCACCAGCAAACCAAACCAATGAAGAAGGACAAGCTCCTTACCTCACGGAGGAAAAGGCCCGTTTCCTTTTCCTCGAGGCCTCTGCGGAAGAGGCCGGCGCGCGGGCCGCGCCGCCGCGGCGCCTCCCCGACGGCGCCGCCACACGCACGGGCACGCCCGCCCGCGCGCGCGGGCGCGCCCGATGCCGCACCCCCCCGAAGAAGCTACCGCGCGCGGGGGCACGCTTGCCCCGCGCACGGCACGCCCGCCAACGCGCCCCTTGACGACGACGCCGCGCGCGCGGACGCGCTCCCTCCGCGCGCAAGCACGCTCGACGCGCGCGCGCGCGCGTCCGCCGCGCGTATCTCCGCGGCACACGCCGGCACCTCCGCGGCGCGCGCCGCCCCCGAAGACGAGTGCCCGGCGGCGGGCGCCGTGCGCCCGCCCCGTACGAAGCCACCCCCCGACGCCGGCGCGAGTTCCGGCGACGGGGGCGCGGGCCGCCACCGTCCGAGGGGCCCTCCCCCTCGTACTCCTCCTCCTCGTCCTCGCTCCGAGGACGAGGGCTCCTCGATATCCGGGGAGGAGAGCCCCGCCTCCTCACGCCGCCGGTACTCCGCGGACCGTTGGTCGCGGCGCGCTTGGCGACGCCCCGGCGTGCTCCCTCTTGCGCGCCGCCCGCTCCCCGCCGCTCCCGCTGCGCCGCCCGGCCGAGCGCACGGGAGTCGGGGGTGGGTGGAACGGACTTGGCGATGTTGAACTCCACCAGCTGCGCACAAGAGCGACAATGGCGAATCAGGAGACGAAAGCAAGACCAAGAACTAAAACGAAATCAGGAACCCAACTCACCCGCGGGCCCGTAGGGAGCATCTCGATGTCCCACGGGGTCCGACCCGCAGGTGGCGGCGTCCGGGTGTCGACGGCGCTCCGCGCCCGGTGAGCGCGTACGGCCGCTCCAGCGGCGTCGGGAGCATCCGCGACCTCGCCGTGTCGACGGGGTTGGCCGCCTCGTCATCTCGAAGATGCGAGCGGCCTCTCCATCAACGGCACGATCCGCCGGTGATGAAGGAAGGCGAGGACGCCCATCGCGTTGAGCCCATCCCTCGCCCGGCCGCCGCAGGCGGCGAGGACGCGACTCTTGCCGCGCCCGATGTTGGGCCGTAGACACCCCGTAGCCCCAGGAGGCGGGCCTCTCCTTGAACACCCGGCCGGTGTAGGGAGGAAGGCCGGGCTCGGCGTTACGCGGTAGAACCATCCCCGCTCCCGGCCCGGCGTTGTTCGTCGTCATGGTGCGGGGAATGTAGAAATCCTTGAGCCGCCCCCGCAGGGCCGCGACATCCCGCCGGCGCGCACCGCGCGGCGGGTCCCTCGGCTCCGATGTGGGCTGCGTGACGAGCTCCCCGCGGAAAAGGTGAACCCGCAGATCCCGCCGTTGGCGGGATCCCCGTGTACCCTTCGCGGACGCCCACGAACGTGGCCGCCCGCAAGATCGCGTTGGGGGCGAAGTTGTGCGGCTCCACCCCCGTAATAGTAGCACATCGCCCGCATGAAGGTGCTCGCCGGCGCGTTGAAGCCGCGCTCGTGGTAGCGGAGGAAGCTCACCACGTAGCCCTCCGGCGGGTTGGGCTCGTGGTGCGCCGCCGGCGGCACGATCCACTCCGCCGGGCGCCCTTCTTCGTTGGCCGACACCGGCCGGCGGCGACCGGCTCGCCAAGCGCGAGCCGGGTCCGCGCCGACCTCTCCCCGTGCGTACGGCTCCAGGATCCTGATGGGGAGCCGAGGCGGCGCCATGAGGGGAGACGAACGAATGCGAAGGTGGAGGACAAGGAAACGAGGAAAAAGCTCTAAGCAGCGAGCCCGCGCGATGGCAAGAACAGGACGAAGGCGAAGGGGCGAGAGACTGAAAACGGTGAGAAGCTAAGGTAAAAAACTGCCGTCCCTTCCTCCCCCGCAGCTTTATAGGCGACGGCGAGCTCTCCGAGCGGACGCCCCACCGCATTAACCGCAGGAATCTTCCCATCACGTCGATGGGTGGGCCCCACCACGACCGCGCGGCTCTAACACCGCAGGCGGGTCATCATTACGGCGAGGACCGGCCGCGACCGAGGCGAAACCATCACGTCCGCCCGCCGCGCCGCCCACTACGCGCGCGCGCGGCCGCGCCGCCTAAAAGGCGCGCCCGCGCCGCAAAACCGCGGCCACGACCGCAAAGCAATTAAATGCCCGGCCCCTTGCCAAGCAAGGAGAGCCCTCGAGCGAGGCGAATCCTCGGCTCGAAACAAAGGCGACCCTCGATGGGATGACAGCGTGAGAAGGTCGCCCGGACCTCGCTCGATATAGAGCAGTGCAACCGCGGCACCCATGCCACGTGAAACCCTCGAGTGGCATGACCCTCGGCTCGAAACGCAGGCGACCCTCGATGGCATATCGGCGTGAGAAGGTCGCCGGGACCTGCTCGGTGTAGAACAGCAACCGCGGGCACCCATGCCACGTGAAGCCCTCGAGCGGCATGACCCTCCGCTCGAGACAATGTCAACCCTCTAAAAGAAGGCACGCGCGTAAGAGGATCGCCCGAGTCACGCTTGAAACAGAGCGGCACCGAAAGCACTCATGCCGCGCCATGCCACCAACCAAGACCTCGAGGGTCGGCACGCCCGGACCCCTCGACGGCCGCAAACGCGAAAAGACGGGGCCGTCCATGCACGGCCCCGCACGGCCCTTACCGATCGCAGGTTCGAAGCCCGACCCTCGACGGGTTCGAACAGGCGCCCCGCATCACGAGTTAGGGACGACGAGGGCACGCGCATTCGAGCCGTTCCTCGAGCCCATTGGCTCGAGGGTGCCCCACATGTCGTGTTCGAGAGCCGCCGAGGGCGCCTAGCGGGGGATCCCACCGAGGGAGAGCTTCCGCGCCCTCGGTCCCTAGCGAACGGGACCGAGCCCCACCTAGCAAACCCACGCAAGCGCTTCCATGGACGTGTCTCCGACCGCGCGGCCTACCCTTATCGAACGGGGCATGGACGTCCACTTGAACCACCCGCTAGCAGCTCGACGAGGAATCCGCGATTCGCGACCCGCTCGATGGGAGTCGTGGAGACCTCACCCTCCGTCCCGCGGAGGGACGGCGAGGGTGCGTTAAAAAACAAGTCGTCAGGCTCGACCCGATCGCCTCGAACGGGCCAAGGCTCGGGGGCTTGACGCGCGGCTACACCTCCTTGAAATTGCACCCGCCGGAGACAGTGACAGGGGAGCGTGCACCCCCGAAGCCGGCTGAAACATCGCCGAAGCCGGTTGGCATATGTGCCACGCCTTTCTGTCCAAAGTTCTCACGGTCAACCCCTGCAGGAGAACCCACACTCCTGCAGGGCTTCGGGGGCTAGACCCGCGGGTCCGCTGACGCGGCCCCACGGAAAGCGTTCGCAAACAAGGAGGGAAGAACGTCCTATCAGTAGGTTCCAGCATCTGCGGGAGCCTCAATGGCAAACCCGCAGATGCTCGGGGGCTACTGTCGGGGACCGCCCTAGGGGTCCCCTTAAACAACGGGGAATCCTCACTTAATCTCGGTATCAAAACACGCTAAGCCTAACCATGCAGGTAACTAACCATGCAGGACATGGCCTACGTCGGGATCCTGACGGCCCACCAAGACGGCCCACGAAGAAGACCCCTCGAGCAGGCCCCGCCTCGCTCGAGGACGCGCTCCCCCTCGGGCGGGCTCCGCCCCGTTTGAGGGGCAACCCTTTCCCCTCGAGCGGTCCCGCCCCGCTCGAGGGATCGCTCCCCCTCGAGCGGGTCTCGACTCGCTCGAGGGTTCGCTCCGCCCTCGGCCGGGGCCCGCCACGCTCACGGCGCGCGCCGCACGCATGCGCCGGCCCCGTACTTGGGCATTTAACGCCCGACACCGCAGACGGCGCCATCATGCGCCGGGGCTCACGCCCCGTGCCGCCGCGCCAACTCCCCAGGGAGGAGCCCATCCCCGCCACTGTGGGATGGACTGTGCGGTACGGCCGGTGTCGGTCCCGAGGCACCGTGCGCCCACCACAAGACGACTAACGCGCCCGACCCTCGAAAAGGGGCCGGCGCACCCTCGATTCCACTTTCCCGTGACCCCGCAGTTAGGTGAGGGGCGCTAGGCCGGTGGGTGGCCATCCCGGCCACTGTAACGGCGCGGCCGCCGTACCCACGCGTGCGGTGCGCACGCCCGACGCCGCGGCGCACGCCCGAGCACCGCAAAGAACCACTCCGCCGCCACGGAACGCATTGGGAAGGAACGCCGTTCGCCCGCGCGCCCGTTCCCCGTACCGGCCATCATCGCACCTCCCTCGAAGCCTATCAAAGGACACCACCGCCATCTGCCGCCTTCCTACCCTCGAACCGCCACTGTTCGGGTACGGAGTAGGTCATCATGGCCGGATCGCAGCGAAGATCGTCCGGACGGCCGCCTACTCTACGCCGTAGCGAGACGTGCTCCCTCACGTAGCTAGGTAGCGCGGCGTGCGTGTAACCCGTCGCCCCCTTGGCCTATAAAAGGGGGAGGCGAGCCCCCAGCCGCGGGGAGACGAGTTCAGAGTAGAACACAACACACCGTGCATTCACTCTCTTATTCTCCCACAACATCTCCAGCCACTCTCCCAGGGACTTGGAAGCCACGCCTCCTCTCCCGCCTTGCTTGTACTTGCCCCACTACAAGCACCCCCGGTGCCGAGCAATATAGTGCCGCGAGCACGCCCCTGCTGGACGTACGGCCCCCTCGGCCGGAACCAGGATAAAACCTTGTGTCATTTGTTGCTTGGCATCGACCATTGAGGGATAGACCTAGGCGTTATCTACTGGTTAGTGTCGGGACCATATTCCGCACCAACAGTAACTGTCGTGGGTTGTTGATGCTTTTGCATATCTTTGTAAAGGCTTCGTAGGGTCCCTATGCAATCACACCTCGGAAGTGTGGTATTGTGCCTGATCAGCACATGCGTGGTTGGGTTCAAAGTTCTTTGGAACTTTTACGCGAACTGTGGGAAAAGTGTGCAACCTCTGCAGAGTGTAAAACCGATCGATCGGCCGTGCTCACGGTCAAGAGCGGCCCGGACCCTCACATGATTAATTGAACTTAAAGATGGATTAATATTGCTTTCCGGTTATTCCCGTGGCCTTGCCGAGTACCAACCATAAGTGTACTCATCCTTGCTTACGCCGTTCGCAGAAGAATCCCGGAGTGGAGTACTTCACCGACTACGAGGAGTTCTGAGGATGCGATCAACCAGTCAGATGCCTGTGGAAGATGAAGATGGAGTCGCGTCTTCATAGTTATCGTTGTTCGTGTAAAGACCTTTGAGTCTACTATCGTGAGTGTAATAAAAGTTAATAAATCTTTTCTGTACGTTTTTTAGTAATGTCTTGTGATATTACACTCATGAGTCTATCATTGTGTGAAATTGTGATCCTGGCACACATATGAGATGCATTCGGTTTTCTACGGAAAATCGGGTGTGACAGAGTGGTATCAGAGCATTGCTGACTGTAGGACGCAGCCTCAGATAGAAATGGTCGATATTAAGGACTCTTTATCTAGAAAGCCTTTCCAGCATTCAAAATATCTTATTTACGCATAAAAAATATTTTATTCTTTATTCTTTATCAAAATCAAATCTTTTGTTTTCTTCTACACTGAATCTGACTCTTGATCTTCCACCTTGAACTACCACACGTGTTTTATAGGATAGTTTCTTAGGTTGCCTACCCTTCTATCAGTTTCGTTTCGATAGAGCCGTTCTTGTGAGGACGTGCGATGTTAATGCTTGTTGATTGTAAACATGCATGATTTGGATCTTTGACATGATTGAAATGTTTTGTGGAGTGATGGCCACAAATACATCAATAAAATAATTAAAGTTAAATTTGAATCTTAGCCCCTTTTCTCTGATTCACCTTTATCAATTCAACTTCCTATCGGAAAACTTCTCTCTCTAACAATCAAATGGTAAACACCAGGTCAGGAGCTGGACAGGATATTCCGTTCGTCATCAATCAGCTGAATCAAGTTCCCTCCTTCACAAGAATTAGCAATGGATCCCACGATGCAGCAGTTCTTTACGGAACAGATGCAATTAATTCAGAACCTCACCGCCACTGTCCAGAATCTACAAGCACAGCAGAACCAGCCACCACCACAAGGACCCCCACCACCTCCACCACTAGTGAACAAGCATAAAGAATTCATGAGCCACAACCCGCCCACTTACTCTCATTCTGTAGATCCCCTCGATGCCGATGATTGGCTCAAGACCATCAACAAGATGCTGAATATCACCCAATGTAATGATCGTGAGAAGGTTTTGTATGCCTCAGGACGTCTGGAAGGTGCAGCATCTGATTGGTGGGATGCTTACACCGTCGCACATCTTTGCCGCCGACACCATTACTTGGCGAAGTTCCAGGAGAGTTTTCGTACACATCACATCCCAATTTGGTGTGAAGAAGGCGAAGAAGAAGGAATTTCTAGCTCTAAAGCAAGGCAACATGACAGTTAGTGAGTATCTGGATCAGTTTACTCATTTGTCCCGCTATGCACCAGATGAAGTCAACACGGATGCAAAGAGACAGGAACGCTTTCTCGATGGATTGATAGGGCCACTTAACTATCGCTTGCGAGCCACACATTTCTTAACTTTCAGATGTTACTCAATAAGGCTATAGGCTTGGAGAATAAACGCAAGGAACTTCGTGAACAGAAGCGCAAGTTTCAACCGCAAGGTCAATCCAGCAGTAACACCCGCCCTCGTTACAACTCATCGCAAGACTCTCAGTTTCGTTCTAGCACACCGGGCGGAGGCCATGGACAGAGTCAACAGTATCGTTCGTTTGATGAACCCGAAGAATCCAACCCAATGACACCACAGGCTCCAAATCCTCATCGAATCGCTCGGGTGCACCCAGAAGGAACACTACTCCGGTTCACCCCGATGGATGCTTCAACCGCGGAGAATTGGGACACTACGCCGCATTTGCCCTCGCCGCAATATGCGGACACCCCGCAGAGATAACGAGAGGTCAACGGAACAATATGCATGGTAGAGTGAACCATGTGACAACGAAGAAGCTCAAGGAGACAAAGATGTTGTGCTTGGTACGTTTCTTATCAACTCGTACCGCAACAGCTTTATTTGATTCCGGGCATCGCATTCATTTATTACCGAACGATTCGTGACAAAGCATGATGTACCCAAGAGTTCCATGAAGACACATTTGCTAATTAGTTCTCCAAACGCCGAAATGAAATCCACCTATGTATGCCCACAGTCAATCTTAAGATCGGAGAGATAGATTTTGAAGCGGACTTAGTGATTCTAACATCCAAAGTGGAATAGATGTGATCCTTGGTATGGATTGGTTAAGCAAGCATGATGGAATCATTTTGTGTGCCAAGAAGTCGGTGCTCTTAACTACCCCGCAAGGAGATAGGATTGAGTTTGCCGCTACAAGCCCGAAGAAGAAGGAGAAGTGAACAAGCTCTGTGATAGTAAACCGTCATCTTTCAAGACATCTTGTATCTCCTCTTGTTTCCCGATCCCTCCGAATCTCGGGACGAGATTCTTTTTAAGGGGGTAGGATTTGTAACACCCAAAAATTCCATCACAATAAAATATTGTTAGCAACATGGTTTAGTTTTATTTTCTAAGGATTTAATAAATTTGAATAAATAAATTTGCCTTTAATTAATTTAAACAACATTTAATAATTAGAATCAAACAAGTGATTGTGCATCATGTTGAAATGCATGAGTTTTGTTTGTGGTGTGATTTTAAAGGTCTTAAAAATTTTTGTGAAAAGTCTTTAAAAATAATTGGAAAATTGGTGTGAAAGTTTGAATTAAAAAATGTTTGAAAACTTGTTTAAAAGGTTTTCTAAAAGTCTTAAAATAGTTGGTGAATTTGTGTTAAAATTTGATTTGAAAAGATATAAAAGAAAGGTTTGAAAAGGTTTGAAAAGAATTTGAAAAAAAAGAAACAAGCCCAACCCCGCGGCCCACCTAACTTTCCCCCTCTTTTTTCTTTTTCCAGCGCGGCCCACATCCCCGTTTCGGCCCACTTCGGCCCGCCTCCCACCTCCCCTCTCTCTCAGCCGCCGACAGGTGGGGCCCACCTGTCGGGGCCATCCCCTACCTCCGGCCGCGCCCTCCCCTTTCTTCCCCCCCCCGCGCCGCCGAGCACCCCGCGCCGCCTCCCCGTCCCCGCGCCGTCCTGCCTCCCTGGCTTCCCGCTCCTCCCCTCCCCCTTTATTGCGCCGCCTCACCCTTCTTCCACTCCTCGAAACCGCCGCACCGAGCGCCGCCGCCATTAATGGCGCCGGCCGCCACCAACCGCCGCCCACCGCCTCCACGCCCCTTCCCTTTCCTTCTCGGCCCTATAAAGGGGCGGCACCATCTCCTCTTCACCCCGCACCACTTCTCCTTCCTTTCCCTCGTGCACAGCGCCGCCACACCGGAGGAGCCGCCGGAACTCCGCCGCGCCGCCCCGATCTCCTCCTCCGCCGTGTTTCTCACCCCTTCAAGCCCCTTGTGAGCCTCCACATCTTCCCCTCTCCCTCCTGGTATCTTTTCCTTGCGATTTGAGGCACGGGAGCGCATTTCTCCGGCGAGCCGCCGCCGCCACCGCCGCGAGCCGCCACCGCCGGCCGCGCGCGCGTCCGCCCGCCGCCGCCCGTCGCCCACATGCCGCCACGGCCGTCCGATGGAAATCGCGGCCCAGATTAAAAGGGGTTCGTAACCCTTGGTTTGGTCCACGGTGGACCGGTGGACCGGGTGCACCGCGCCGGTCCACCGCTGACGTCATCGCCACGTCACGCCTGCGTCATCGCTTGCGTCAGCGCCAGCCAACCACAAGCCGCCACGTGTCGCTCCCATGGCTCACCCGCCGGCTGCCTTGGTATTTTTGCAAAAAGGACCCCGAGATTCCAGAATTTACATAAATACCCTTCCACCTCCAAAAACCCTTGCGGTTAGGTCCAGTTTTTCTCGGTTAAGCCCTTGAGCTCCTTAGGTTTTCCATCCGAGGTCCAAGCTTTGTCCTTTTGCATCTAAAACCTTCTACTTTTACACATATTTATGTTTAGGTCCCTGAAATCTTGCAGAAAAACCCCTAAAACTTTCAGATATTCACAATTTAGCCCCTGAACCTTGTTTCAGCCATATCTTTTTCATCCTAGCTCCATTTTACGCGTTCTTGGTGTCCACGCGATCGTCTCTCCGAGCCCGTCATTTCTAAAAGCTTGTTTTAGTCTTTTGGTAATGTTTGGTGTATTGTTTTATTTATTGTATGTTTTCTTGCATGATCGTAGCCAACGCGCCGTTCGAGGAAGTTCAAGAGCAGAGCTTTTCAGTAAAGGAGAGCAGCTTATCGTTGGGGAAAGGCAAGTGACCCTAACCACCCTTCTACCTATGCTTTAATCAAGATTACTATAAGTTAATCGGAACATGGAGAACCACCCAGGAAAACAGTGCAACCACAGTCCATATGGCTCTGGCTTAGCCAATTAATTAGGTGTGCGATTGTATTGACGACCCTATCCGAAAGGAACACAGGGGGCTCCGGGTTGCAGGGGTATAGCCCGGTTCTTTTGGGGTAGCAGCCTTTGCTAAGGTGCTGACCACTAGGGAGGGTTATGGTCCGCCCCGAGTCAGAATCGTCGTGGGTTGTTGATGCTTTTGCATATCTTTGTAAAGGCTTCGTAGCGTCCCTATGCAATCACACCTCGGAAGTGTGGTATTGTGCCTGATCAGCACATGCGTGGTTGGGTTCAAAGTTCTTTGGACCTTTTACGCGAACCGTGGGAAAAGTGTGCAACCTCTCGCAGTGTAAAACTGATCGATCAGCCGTGCTCACGGTCAAGAGCGGCCTGGACCCTCACATGATTAATTGAACTTAAAGATGGATTAATATTGCTTTCCGGTTATTCCTGTGGCTGTTGACGGATAAAAGACGTATCCCTCTACGATCCGCAAGCGTACGGACCCCACACCTTTTTCACCACGGGATTCCCAAGGTTCTTGTCAATCCGCGGAGCAAGGGGATTACAAGCGTTCGATCAACAACGACACACTAGCTACTAAAACCCTAACTACTATTATGCTAGAAAACAACTAAACTACACTAGAGAGAATGATAAACGATCAAGGGAGAAGACACTCGCCCACGGGTCTATGATACTAGAGCATGCAATCGCTTAAAGACATGAAAAACCAATCTAATCTATCGGGGTTGTGACCACGGTTTCGCCCTTTCCCTCCTCTCGTACTGTCACTACGCGAAGGTATTCATGACTAGACCTTTGATGGCCACGGCGTATTGAATGGATCCAAGGAAGCATTGAGGCCTACTCCCTTTACGGCATGGTTGTGAACCTTAAGCATTAAAGTATATTCAACACAAGATGATAGGTAGATAATCCGACAAAGTGCGATTACATCTCAAGATCGATTACAACCCATGGACGAATGAGAAGATTACCCCATCAAGGTGCTGATCATGGCACCGTTGATCATGGTTTCCCTTCCGCCGGTGTCTTCCTCCTTCTCCACGAGAGGGTGCTTCCTTCGAGGTGGTTGATCTCCAGCCGGAGATCCTCCTCCTCTCTCTCTAGCTTATGGATGGCCTTCTGGTGCGAATAATTCTCCTTTTCGTGTTGGCGGCGCGTCGGGGGTTTTAGGGTCAAAGATCCTTCGAGGGCAAGGAAGACGGGACCGAACCGGTGCCCGAAGTGGGCTGGGCCGGCCCGCCTGGGCCGGCCGGCCCGTGCCCGGTTCGGCCGGTTCGGTCGCCCTTTTTGCTCCGTGGGTCCTCGTGCACTTATCTACTTTGCCCCCTCCACTTGCATGATTTTGACGCTGTTATCCTCGCGATCAAGATGGAGGCTCTCTTTGCATGAAGTTTGATCTTTTACGCTTCAATCCCCGGGGGTGTTCCTCGTAGCACTTCGGTCCTCGCCACCATTGGAAGTAATTTCAGCAAGCTCATGAACACGAACAAGACTCCATGAATGCTCCTCTGAACTTGTTGCGAATCCGTCCTTTATGTCCATGTTTTCCTACATAAACATAACACTTCCAAATGCATGCACAAAGATGAACTTGTTATATGATTAGTGTGCCTAGTGGCGGGTTAGTTCCATAATCAAATCCAAACCAAAGTGTAATGAACATGCTAGGTGCACCAAAATACACCGTCAACATCTCCCCCACACTTAGCTCTTGCTCGTCCTCGAGCAAGTACTCGTAAAAGAATTTCGTCCAAGGTGTGTAATCGTGTACCACTTATCCTTCTTCACAAGTTAGTCAATCCCTTCATCTTTAATACATAAACACAAAGTAATGATAATAAAACATAAACATGGGCGTTTAGAATTTTTACCACGTCAAGATTTACCCCACAACTCAAACTCTTCACCCGAAGTCTTCAATTTCAGCCATACTTACTTCTTTGCTTCCATCGGAGGGTTTTTATGGTTTTCAAAACAAAAAGTCCTGCAACAACACCTTTCTCCAAGCTCTCTCAAGTCACTCATATGATGTGGCTATCCTAGCCAAATTTTATAAAACTCTCACCTCCCATTAATCTCTCTTATATCATGTAAAAGTGGAGCTATAGGTAGGGCTAGCGCAATCAACACAAATATTGTCAAACTAAGAACTTCCTCTAATGGTTGTCTACCTTTCAAAGCCAATGATCATGAGAATTAACCATATGTAGGGATATCAAGGATGAGAAGATTTAGAATGGTGGACATGTGCAAGGGTAAAAGAAAATTGTGACTACAAGGCACCGATGATGTCCTCGTTGTCAGATTGCACATGGTTGGAAATAGAGTAAAAGTTTCGTCTCACAATCAACGTGACATCCTTCCTTACACTTTATTTTTTTCTTTTCTTTCACTTGATCCATCCCTCTCATATCTTCATTGCTAACTCATCTTTCTTTCTTTTTCTTTTTCTTCTTTCATTCACATATGATTTTTCTTTCTTTCTTTCTTTCTTTTCCATACACATACTTTTTCTCTTTATTTTTCTCTCTCTTGACAACTTTTCAAAGCTTTCAATTCCCTCTTTCCTCGCACGCATACGATCTGAATTTTTTAATTAAATCATGCTAGAGACGAGACGAAACTTTGAAAATAGGTTGTGTTCAAGGAATACGATGTACAAAAGAGATGTATAGGGTTGGGTATGGAATCCAGTGATACACATGACTTTCGTTGTGAAAGTCATGAACTGAATATATGACGAGGCTAGCAACAAAAGATAAGCACAAGGACATGATCATTGCTCGAAATTAAAACTCACCAAGAGAGAAGGGTCCTAGCCTAACTCATCGTGCTAATCACACTTATGGTGGAGCGAAAAAAAATAAACTTGGCTTTGGATAGGAATTTTTTTCTTACTCTCAACTTGGAAAAAGAGGTTTTGCTAACCTTTATTACAAGGGTTTTAAAATAATATTCAGAACTGAAATCCTCCAATTTTTAGCATCGAACATAGCACAACTAACATGTGAAGCTCAAGATCGAAGTGCGGTATGGGTACTTTAAGTAGTAGCGATTCCACTAAGCACCACGGTAAACGCTTTCAAACCATATACTTGTGTTCATATATCAAGAATCGAAGATTAAGCAAACAAGTAAATAAAGATAAACAATACATAAAACACAAAGATATATATGAAGACTCTTTTTATTTGGTTTTCTTGACTCAACACTAATTTAAGACACTTGCAAAAATTTAAAAACAGACTCGAAAACTAAAGACTCATTAAAAACACTAAGACTCTCACACGAAGATTAAACCGAACCTAAACTTGAAGTTCAAAAGCTAAGGCTAGCGAGCTAGCTCTCCCCCACACTTAAAACATACGACGTCCTCGTCGTATCTTACAAAAATCCTAAGGGGAAGACTAGATCTAGTGGTACTTCAAGCAAGCTTTGCACCACTTGCCTCTCATGTTTCCAACCATGCCGAAAAGCTTGCGCACGTTGCGGTTAAGGAACTTGTAGTCATCTTCAACTACGCGCTCCAAGTCCTCCATACGCTGCTTCATCTCTTCCATGGTTCGAAGACATTCGTCGGCCGACGCGTAGAGAGCTGCAATGGATTGACGGCAAACTCGACAGCACACCGGATGCAATCCGAAGGGGTCGTCGTCGCCATAATCTCCACCGTTGTCACCACCGTCGTCGCCACCTCCATTGTTGTTGCCTTCACCACCGCCGTTGCCGTTGCCATTGGGGCCTTCGGGAGTCCTTTCATAGGGTTGCTTACCCCAATCATCATCATCTCTACCGGCAGCCGCCCACGAGCTCGGGCTACGATCGTCGGAGTAGTCGCTATCCCCATAATCCTTAGGCTCCGGCGACACCTCCTTGTAATCCTTGCGCTTGATGCCTTGGAGGCGTGCCGACCTTCGAACGGGTGTAGGGACCTTCTCTCCTTTGACGGGGTTGCGAGATGCAAGAGCTCCGGTCGGGACACGTCCTCCGCAACGGATACGTGCGGTCCTCTTGACGGGTAGCTTGACCTCGCATCGCATCGCCTCCTCCATCGATGGCTTCTTGGCTTCTAGCTTCAACTCTAAGCTTTTTGGAGGCTCAATGGCTGCTACAAGGGTGCAACACATTGCTTGAAAGGTTTGATTCTCGAGCTCCCAATTCGGCCAAATATATAGTCCCGAGAGAAAAGCACGGGAACCTTATTTTCCTTTTTTACACTTCCCTTAAAATTTTCCGACCAAACAAGGAAGTCAAAAAGGAGCAATTCGGGCGAAATTCGGGGACATCGGGCGTCGGGCCACTCCCGGGCCGATCCGATCGGGCCGGCCGGCCCACCCCGCCTCGGGGGCGGGCCGGTCCGGTTTTTGCACACCGCCCTATTTTTTTCTTCCTCGGCCCATGGGAAAAAGTTGGCCCGATTAATCTTCGCGAAAAACTCCCGAAAAGCTAAAAGAAAAATTATTTACGAAGTTGATGCCTTGTTTTTCGTCCTAGGCGGGACGTTCGGGCTCTTCCTCCATGGTAAAGACGTCAACATGATGAATGGGCACGACATCGGGTTCGTAGTAAACCTTAAGCCGCTGTCCATTCACCACAAATTGATCGCCGTTTATATCCATAATGGTTACCGCTCCGTTGGAGAACACCGAATGCACAACATAAGGTCCATCCCACTTGCTTTGCAATTTCCCCTTTCCGAAGGTTTTAAACCTCGAATTGTAGAGGAGGACCTTATCTCCTTCTTTAAATTCTTTTTTCTTCAATCTTTTATCATACCACCTTTTGATTCTCTCCTTGTATATGCTTGCGTTTTCATAAGCTTTCAACCTCAACTCCTCTAGCTCGCTTATTTGAATCCTTCGTTTCACCACCGCGGCATCGAGATCAAGGTTCATCTCTTTTATCGCCCAATAGGCTTTATGTTCCAACTCAACCGGAAGGTGGCAAGCTTTTCCATAGACGAATTGATAGGGGGTCATACCTATCGGTGTTTTAAACGCCGTTCGATAAGCCCATAAAGCTCCGTCTAATTTCTTTGACCAATCCTTGCCTCCCTTCTCTATGGTCTTGTTGAGTATGCTTTTTAATTGCCTATTTGACGTTTCCGCTTGTCCGTTGGTTTGTGGGTGATAGGCCGTGGAGACCCTATGCTCAATTCCCAACTTGGACAAGCACTTTTTAAAGTTCTTCCCGGTGAAATGAGTTCCTCCATCACTTATCAAGATTCTCGGTGTACCGAAACGGGGAAAAATCACGTTCTTGATCATAGTGATGGACTCCTCCGTGGAAGCTTTACGACATGGTATAGCCTCTACCCACTTGGATACATAATCAACCATAACAAGTATATACTCGAATCCAAATGAGTTTTTAAAAGGCCCCATGAAGTCTATGCCCCATACATCGAATATGTCGATTTGCAAGTTGTATTTCAAAGGCATAGAATTTCTTTGAGAGATATTTCCGGTTCTTTGGCATTCGGGGCATGACGCAACATATCTTTTGGTATATTCATGCATCTCCGGCCAATAGAATCCGCTCGACCATACTTTGGCTTCGGTTCGAAAATGGCTATAGTGCCCACCGTACTCCGCCGAGTGGCACTTCATTAGAATCTCAAGCCTCTCTTCTCTTGGCACACATCTTCTCATCACTCCATCATTGCCAAGCTTGAAGAGGTATGGTGCATCCCAAAAAATATTTCTTACTTTCGGAAATTATTTTCCTTTGGGTGTTTTTGTCTAGATGATCGAGGGGCATCTTTCGAATTGCTCGAATGATGTCGATCATCCAAGTATCTTTATCAAGCACTCTATAGAGGTGGTCATCTCTCATCTTATCTTCTATGGGCTCTTTGTCATCTTGTCCACGATTCATCCTAGACAAATGATCGGCCACAACATTTTCCACCCCCTTTTTATCACGAATTTCAACATCAAACTCTTGGAGAAGAAGGATCCAACGAATCGACGTGGTTTAGCTTCCTTCTTAGCCAAGAGATACTTTATAGCTGCGTGATCGGTGTAAACAATGACTTTCGAGTTCACGATGTAAGATCTGAATTTTTCGAAAGCGAATACTACCGCTAGCAACTCTTTTTCCGTAGTGGCGTAATTTAATTGTGCCCCACTAAGAGTTTTGCTAGCGTAGTAAACGGCGTGAACTCGGCCTTCCTTTCTTTGACCCAATACCGTGCCTACGGCGTAGTCACTTGCGTCACACATGATCTCGAAAGGTTGGCTCCAATCCGGGGGTTGGATGATGGGAGCACTTACCAACGCATTTTTCAAGGTCCGTAATGCCGCTAGGCACTTCTCGTCAAAGTCGAAAGCCACATCCTTTTGAAGAAGGTGCGTTAAAGGCTTAGTGATCTTCGAGAAGTCCTTTATAAATCTTCTATAGAATCCGGCATGGCCTAGAAAGCTCCTTAAGGACTTAACATCCGTAGGAGGTGGGAGTTGCTCAACCGTCTCTACCTTAGCCTTGTCCACTTCAATTCCTCTCTCGGATATAACATGTCCGAGCACTATGCCTTGCTTAACCATGAAGTGGCACTTTTCCCAATTTAAAACCAAATCTACCTCCGCACACCTTGTAAGGACCTTTTCTAAGTTTGCTAAGCAATCCATGAACGTCTTCCCGTAAACGGAAAAATCATCCATAAACACTTCAACAATTTCTTCGATGAATTCCGAAGACACGGCCATCATGCAACGTTGAAAAGAGGCCGGAGCGTTGCATAGGCCGAAGGGCATCCTCCTATATGCAAACATTCCGTAAGGACACGTAAACATTGTCTTATGTTGATCTTCGGGTGAATGGGAATTTGCATGAACCCCGAGTATCCATCGAGAAAGCAAAAATAAGCGTGGTTTGCTAACCTCTCGAGCATCTCGTCTATGAACGGTAGGGGGAAGTGATCTTTCTTCGTCGCTTTGTTAAGCTTACGGTAATCGATACACATCCGCCACCCGGTCACGGTTCTTTGCGGTATCAATTCATTCTTCTCATTCTTCACCACGGTCAAACCTCCTTTCTTCGGTACACAATGTACCGGGCTCACCCATTCACTATGCGGAACCGGGTAGATGATTCCGGCATCAAGTAACTTGATAACCTCTTTCTTTACTACCTCTCGCATGGCATGGGTTAGCCTCCTTTGATGGTCCACTACGGGCTTACATTGGTCTTCCATTGGCATACGATGAGTGCAAAAGGCTGGGCTAATACCTTTGAGATCATTAATTGAATATCCAATCACCTTCCTATGTTTTTTTAATAAAATCAGCAACGCTTCATTTTCTTCGGGGCTCAACTCGTCGCTCACAATGACTGGATAAGTTTTGTCTGGGCCCAAAAATTCATATTTTAATCCCTTGGGCAAAGGTTTAAGGTCTACTTCGGGCACTTGTGGCTCCTCGGGTTTGATTTCTCCTATGTCTTCGAACTTCTCTTCCTCCATGCTGCCATCATGCGGCTCTAAGCCTTTTGTCGCTTCCTCTAGTTCTTCATCTTGTTGATTACTAATTTGATTTTCCATCGCTCTTTGCAGCGGGTCTCTAAGGGTTTCAACAAAACAAAGACTATCTATCTCTTCTACTTCTTCATCTTCGGGAGGAAAAGGTGTAAGGTGTTTAGAAGCACGAAGAAAGTTATATGTGTACTTTGTTCCATTAAGGTTCATTGTTACTTTGCCTTCTCCGGCATCTAACACGGCATCTACCAACTTAAGAAAAGGCCTACCTAAGATTATATGATCAGAATTACTATGGTAAGCATCAATAACAAAGAAATCGGTTGGTATATAGTTTCTAGAGATTTTTACTTTCATGTTGCAAGCAATACCTAGAGGTTTGATAGTTCTACCATCTCCCATAATTAATTTCGTTGATGTTGGGGCTAAGTCTAGGTTGTGGTATTGAACTTTATCGTAAATTTTAGAAGATAGAACACTTACTTGGGCTCCGATGTCGCATAAAGCTTTGCATTGAACTCCGTTGATCTCGCAACTCAAGTGCGGCGTCATCTTCTCTTCTTCTTCGGATCCGATCGAATAAATTTCAGCAAGGCGAGCGTATGGTGATGCTTCGGGCTTGATCCCCATGATCCTCTTCACCTCGGCAATATGTTCCGGATCCACCACGTCATCTCCAAAGAGCTTTTCAAAAATCTCACCGGTGGTTTCGAGGTCGTATGAATTTTCAGCTTTCTTCTCCAGTGGGAAATCCACTTCTAATGCTCTTGCCATTCCCTTTTGATTAGGGAACGGTCTTCTCTTGTTGAATACTTCTCCGTAATCAATAGGAACCCAATCCATTGGCTCGAACTCCCTTAGTGGCTTTGCGCTTGACATGCTTCTCTTGTTCGTCTCATTCGGCGCGGCAAAGTCGACGTTTGGTGTAGTTCTTGACTTGATGTGTTCTTGTTCAAGCTTTTCCATGATTGGCTCCTCTTTTGTGACTTCCGGGGTTGCCTCTTTAGAAAAATCAGCAAGCTTTTTCTTCCTTGAATTGAATTCCGGCTCTTCCGCAAGTCTTGTTTCCCAATCTCTTCGCATGGCGGCCGCTTTACTAACTTTTTGTAGAAGTTGGGCAGCTTCCGTGAGTGTTTTCTCCATGAGATCCCCACCTGCACACATTTCGACGTGTCGCATGCAACTAGGGGTTAGGGAAAAGAAAAATGTATGCAAGAGTACGTCACCGGTGAAGCCGAGTTTTGGTCCTTGTTCGACTAATTCATTAAACCTATCCCGTGCTTGGTCTATCCCTTCCTCTTCTCCTTGCATAAAAGTGATCACTTGCCTCCTTAGATGTTGAACCTTGCTAATTGGAAAGAACTTCTCGCAAAACTTCTTTGTCAACTTGTTCCAATTGCCTTCAACTTCAAAGGACGCAACCGAATACCATGTCTTTGCTTTGCCGGCAAGTGAGTAGGGGAAGAGATTCCATTTGAACCATTCAACGGGAACTCCTTCTTGACGCACCGTGTTGCATATTGTCGTGAAATCCCTTATGTGTCTATATGGGTTCTCCGTAACCATCCCTTCAAATGGGTTTTCCGCCACCATCTTGATGATCTTGGATTTAATTTCATACTTTGTCGCTTCGAGCTTCGAATCCGACTCTTGTACTTTTATGTCTTCACATCGAGGGCTAGCGTAATCCCTTAATGATTTCTCCGGTTCTTCCACGGGTTGATTAACGAACTCCATCTAGACAATAAGATAAAAACAAAAACAAAAAAGAAACAAGTGTTTTTCTGATAATATATGTTAGATATAGCAAATAAAAGATAAACTAAAATATAAAACTAAGTTAGATGCAAATCAAACGATGTAAACTAACTTGCTCCCCGGCAACGGCGCCAGAAAAAGGGGCTTGTTGACGGATAAAAGACATATCCCTCTACGATCCGCAAGCGTACGGACCCCACACCTTTTTCACCACGGGATTCCCAAGGTTCTTGTCAATCCGCGGAGCAAGGGGGTTACAAGCGTTCGATCAACAACGACACACTAGCTACTAAAACCCTAACTACTATTATGCTAGAAAACAACTAAACTACACTAGAGAGAATGATAAACGATCAAGGGAGAAGACACTCGCCCACGGGTCTACAATACTAGAGCATGCAATCGCTTAAAGACATGAAAAACCAATCTAATCTATCGGGGTTGTGACCACGGTTTCGCCCTTTCCCTCCTCTCATACTGTCACTACGCGAAGGTATTCATGACTAGACCTTTGATGGCCACGGCGTATTGAATGGATCCAAGGAAGCATTGAGGCCTTACTCCCTTTACGGCATGGTTGCGAACCTTAAGCATTAAAGTATATTCAACACAAGATGATAGGTAGATAATCCGACAAAGTGCGATTACATCTCAAGATCGATTACAACCCATGGACGAATGAGAAGATTACCCCATCAAGGTGCTGATCATGGCACCGTTGATCATGGTTTCCCTTCCGCCGGTGTCTTCCTCCTTCTCCACGAGAGGGTGCTTCCTTCGAGGTGGTTGATCTCCAGCCGGAGATCCTCCTCCTCTCTCTCTAGCTTATGGATGGCCTTCTGGTGCGAATAATTCTCCTCTTCGTGTTGGCGGCGCGTCGGGGGTTTTAGGGTCAAAGATCCTTCGAGGGCAAGGAAGACGGGACCGAACCGGTGCCCGAAGTGGGGCCGGGCCGGCCCGCACGGGCCGGCCGGCCCGAGCCCGCTTTCGGCCGGTTCGGTCGCCCTTTTTGCTCCGTGGGTCCTCGTGCACTTATCTACTTTGCCCCCTCCACTTGCATGATTTTGACGCCGTTATCCTCGCGATCAAGATGGAGGCTCTCTTTGCATGAAGTTTGATCTTTTACGCTTCAATCCCCGGGGGTGTTCCTCGTAGCACTTCGGTCCTCGCCACCATTGGAAGTAATTTCAGCAAGCTCATGAACACGAACAAGACTCCATGAATGCTCCTCTGAACTTGTTGCGAATCCGTCCTTTATGTCCATGTTTTCCTACATAAACATAACACTTCCAAATGCATGCACAAAGATGAACTTGTTATATGATTAGTGTGCCTAGTGGCGGGTTAGTTCCATAATCAAATCCAAACCAAAGTGTAATGAACATGCTAGGTGCACCAAAATACACCGTCAACAGTGGCCTTGCTGAGTACCAACCATAAGTGTACTCATCCTTGCTTACGCTGTTCAGAGAAGAATCCCGGAGTGGAGTACTTCACCGACTACGAGGAGTTCTGAGGATGCGATCAACCAGTCAGATGCCTATGGAAGATGAAGATGGAGTCGCGTCTTCATAGTTATCGTTGTTCGTGTAAAGACCTTTGAGTCTACTATCGTGAGTGTAATAAAAGTTAATAAATCTTTTCTGTACGTTTTTTAGTAATGTCTTGTGATATTACACTCATGAGTCTATCATTGTGTGAAATTGTGATCCTGGCACACATATGAGATGCATTCGGTTTTCTACGGAAAATCGGGTGTGACAGCCACCATGCGGCCCGCACTTGACCCCGCTGGCCACCGGGTCCCTCGAACGAAGCCTACTTGTCTTCTCCACACCTGGAGGCCTCACCAGCGACGACCTTTCGCGCTTGTTCTTCACCTGCACCAACACTAGTCAAGCCGCAACCTGCACCTGCAATACTTAGCCAAGAATCAGTCCACACAACGTTGTCAATCACTCATCACACAAGGAAGCGACCATCCACCGGTCCTCGAACCACACATGGTTCTCAATCTCCCCCTTGATGAGTGAATTGACAACACCCACACGATAGTAACAAGAGAGAAAAGAAAAAGAAAAGAAACGAACAAAAAGAAACTCCAACAAGCGATCGAAAGCCAAACAAAGGCAAAGAGCAAGATCACTTGAAGAAGACAAGTCTCGGACCCCTTAGGCAAGGGCAACGGCTCGACACATCCGAGACAAAACAAAGCTCAAAACAAAGAGCGCAAACCACCAAAGCAAAGCTCGAAAAAACACAAAGAGCTCCCCCCCTGCACACATGCAAGCTCCCCCCCGAACCAATGCACCTCCCCCCGGACGAATGCATGCAAACCGGTGAAAACGGGGCGGTGCAGCAACTTCAACTCACACCGGTCAGACCGGTCATCACCACCGGTCAGACCGGTGCCTAACATGTGCACAGGACCAGCACTCACACCGGTCAGACTGGTGACCTTGACCGGTCCGGTGACCTTGACCGGTCAGACCGGTGCACAACAGAGCCCAGAAATGGCTCGAAACCACCTGAAAACCTTCTAAATGCGTCCAACAAGCCATTTCAAGTTCAAACTCCCCCCCCCCCCCTTGTTGGCAATGCATGAATCAAGCCAAAAAATCAAAACTTTCAACCTAGAGCTTCTCAAATAGACAAAATTCAACATAGGCTGGTACACATGTCCAAATGAGCAAGTTATAAACTCTACAGCTTCGTATCGATCTCAACTACATGATTACCAAGTTTCACAACCATTGGACGAAGCTAAGATGGATTTGGGAAATTTTGCGAAAAACTTGCCTCTCATGAGCAAAGTCCTAAACATGACCAAAGCATATCAAAATGGCAAAGCCACACAAACTTCATGCTAGGACAGCCATTCTAATCATAAGACCATCACAAACACCCACAAGAACCTCATGTCATGTCAAAGCCACCGAGCCATGTGCCTACTTATATGTATGAGACTTCTCATTGGTAGGCATCATGCAACGGTTTAGCACCCAAAGCAAATTAAATTCAGCACAAATGACATAGGAGCAGATTTTCCAATGCATATGATACAAAATGCATGCAATCTAAGATACAAGGATGCCTATACATCATGTTACATATGCCATGCCAAATGCAAGAAATGCACAAAGGAAAGCTATACATATGCTACAACGGAGCTCCCACACACAAAGCTCACAAACCACCGGCTCCTCGAGGGGAGGCAAAAAAAGGGCTCGACGCCACCGGCAAAAGAGCAAAGGAGCGCAAAACTCACAAGCTCCCCCTAAACTCATGCATTAAGGCCAAAGAGCATACAAAGCTCACCTTACACACACGAGATAGGGAAAAGAGCAAAAGCAACCAAGTGGCTTGACCAAGGCCACACACTTGAAGGTCACAAAAACACTTACCTTTATCATTTATTCACAATTCACTCATCCTTGTCCACCATCCCCGAAAGTGATGCACCTACATGTCACTACCGAGATATGAAGCCGAAGAACCACCCCCGATATCAACCAAATGTTCTCCGGACCATCCACCTGCAACTCAAAACCAAGAGCGAGAGCGAGCAAACGACTCAACACTGGGGTTAGTTCCAAATGTGTAAAACCAGTGCCTAGCCATTTGCTCGAAAGTGGGGTTAGCACAAACCAAACCATCTTTCCTACCAAAGCTACCTCCATGAACACCACCACGGTAACCACCATGAGGTAACCAAACCTCTCTACCTGGAGGAGGACCAAAACCACGAAAGAAAACCCGTGGACTGTCCCTCCTCTCCTCAAAACTACGGATCCTCCCATCCCCATATTGAGCACGAGGAGGAGAATACCTAGCAAACTGACCTCCTGCAAACTCTCCAGCCCAACCACCAGAACCACGAACTCCAAAACCAAACCTCGCACCTGTACGAGCACGAAACCCAAGCTGGCCCGCTGTCTAGGCCTCGCACCGTCCGACCGGTGCCCCTCACCCGTCGACCGGGTGTAGCACCGGGCGACAACACCTCCAACAGCCTTCGGCTCTCCCCAAGCCTGAACTGTCCTCACACTCACCTTGGCCTTGGGCAACTGCACACGAGGCTCAAGTACACCATCGGAAGGGTGGTACTTGTCCTTGTTAGCCCACTCCTTCGCCATTCTCTCCTCACGCTTCCTCTTGAAGCAAAATGCTCTCTTGTGACCATCCTTTCCACAAAACTCACAATGGAAACGGATTGATCTGGGCTTAGGCTTGGGATGAGGCTCTTCACAAGGCTTCTCACTTGGTTTCTCACTAGGCTTTTCACTTGCCTTCTCACTCGGTTTTTCTCTTGGTTGGTTTGGCTTGGATGCAAACTTGTCTTTGGGTGTGGGTTGTGGTGGAACTGAACCATTCCCGAATTTCCTTTCTCTCTCACCACTGCCCTCACCCACCTTATCCAATCCCAAAGCCCAACTGTCAAAGCGCTTACAGCTAGCAATCATCATACCAAGCTGAGGTTCTTGACTCGACAACCAACTCAGCGCTTCACGCATCTTATCATTCTCATCTTGCAAGCGACCAACACATTTTGCAAGATCCAAATTCTTCATAGCATGCAACTCACATGTAGAGCAAGAAGTAGGAATAGGCACTTTCAAATCGGCCTCAAGCGAAACAATGCGAGAACGGAGCTCAACAATTCTCTCATGCAAACCAGGGCAAGAAGTGCAAGCACCAAGCAAAGTGGGTCTAGATTGTAGCTCGGCCAACTCAACCCTAAGCACATCTAGTTCCTCACACTTGGAGGCACACTTCTCCCTAAGATCGGTCAAGTCGGCCGGGAAAGCGAGCAATCGGCACAATCATTCTCATCGAAACAACGGGGCTAGCCTTAAGAGAATCAATTTCAAGCTTGCTATCAAGAACTCGTGTTTCTAGCTCAGCCACTCTAGTCCTAGCATCCTCGAGCAAAGATCTGAGCTCCTTCCTAAGCTTCTTAGCCTCTCTAAGCATGTGATCGCGATTATCAAGCAAGTCAACCAACTCCTCATTCTCCTTGCGCAAAGAAGATAGCTCATCACATACCTCATCCTCGGAATCCAAGTCCGAGGCGTCCTTCTGGCTTCTCTTGCTGCTCGAACTGCGAGCCATGCCACAGAAGTCGTCCTTGAGGCTTAGGCCCGACACACAAAGGCCGTTGAGATACTTGCCGAGGTTCTTCTTCTTGTCATCCTCTTCGTCTTCATCACTCGAGCTTGAAGACGTGTCCTCGAATCGGACTCGATGTCGCTTGATCTCTTCATCTTCTCTCGAGACCGAGCCTTCTTCCCATGTTCATGATCCTTCTTCTTGAACTTCTTCCTCTTGTCCATGAACTTGTGCTTGTCGTGGTTGTTCACCTTCGGACACTCGGCGAAATAGTGTCCAGTCTTGCCGCACTTGAAGCATGTCCTCGTGTTCCTCCTCATGTTCACCCGGTTCTCGTGCAGCCACTCGAACCGCCTCGTCAGGAGCGCCAGCTCGTCCTCTCCAAGCACGTCGAACTCCTCATCTGGCATAGACATCAAGGAGGACAAAGAGAACATCCTGGTGGATGGGTTAGTGTTAGACTTTCCATTTGAACCACCGATGAGGGCGAGACTATGAGAGTCAGTCGGGCCCTCGATCTTGGCTGTCATGCCCCTATCCACCTCAGCCGACTTGAGCTTCGAGAACAGCTCGTTCACCGTCAGTGTATCATACTTCTTTGACTCCACAATGGCCTCGAACTTTCCGCCCCAAATCGTACGATCCAAAGAGTGTAAGAGCTTGACCGCTCTATCATGATCATCGTACGGGAGCACATCCACATTGGCCCTCATGTTGTTCACAACCACCGTGAACCTCTGAAACAAGGCATCGATGGACTCACCGGGGAGATGAGTGAAGTTCTCGTACTCTCTCCGGTAGGTCGCATACATCCGTGCCTGAACCTGGGCATTCCCAACATGAGCCTCCTTCAGCACCGTCCAAATCCTACATACTAAGTGCTCGGTGTGCACCCGATCGAACTCAGGCTGACACAAAGCACGAAACAAGTAGTCGACCGCCTTGTTGTTGGCGTCAAATCTGTCCCTCGATCCTGGAGCGAGGAAGTCCATCGGCTGGACATAGCCTGTGTCCACCGTGACATCCCAAAGGATCTGACCCTTTCCGCGGAGGAATGCACCCATCCGCTTACTCCACATCTGGTAGTTCTTGCCATCGAAGTGTGGAGGACCCGAACCCCGTTCTCGGTACGCCATCCTTGGATCTTAGGCGGTTAGAGTCAACAAAGACCCGAACCGGCTCGATACCACTTGAAGGACCGAAACGGCGAACCAGAGAGGGGGAGTGAATGGGAGCCGATAAAAATTCTTCTCGAAGGAGATGGAAACTCCAACAAGATGAACGCGGCTTCCAACACACTTCTCCAACTCACTACCCAAGTTGGTCAAGCCCACGTAGCCACTGGAGTGCCACTGGACCTAGGAACCAACACACAGCCTTCCGACCCGAGAACGCAGCGGAACACCAAACCTCGAGTCTACAGACCAACACCGGTCAGACCAGTGAGCACCACCGGTCAGACCGGTCCCTGCTGGTGAAACTGGGCAACCTTCACCAAGTGGCTCCACACCGGTCAGACCGGTGAGACACACCGGTTAGACCGGTCACAGCCTGAAAGCCTCCAAAGCACCAAACAGCCCATCCGACCACCAAACTGACCCAAACTCGATACAGCAGCAACACAGGACAACAGCAAACACACCCAGACGTTCACCCGAGCAAAAACGCACCGAGGGTTGCACCGGTCAGACCGGTCAAGAGCACCGGTCAGACCGGTGTAGCCTGGGCTGCTCGGGATGAACAGCACTCGCGGGTCAACTCCCCCAAATCCAAACCTCGATCTCTCGAATCGCTCCACGGACTTGAACAAGACTTTGGGGATATTAGGAGCACCTCATGAGGAGTCCATAGCCAAGTTTAATCCCACCAAAACTTGTCCAAAAAGGAGGAATCGAAGAAATCCCGCCAAGAACACCACAAACCCTAGAACTCGGAAAACCCCAAAATCGAGCCCCTTTACTCACGGATTTGGGAGGGGAATCACAGCCCAAAGAACCACGAAGGGTTCCCACAAATTTCCCCCATCAAATCCCCAAGAGAAAGGTCCCGAAAACAACCCAAAGAAATCACCAAGAGAGGGCTACGAAAATCACCACCAAGAACAACCGGGAACAACACATCCAAACCTTGAGGAACAACGCCGAATCATCTATACATGCAACAAAGGTTCATACAAGGTCTAGCTTACCGCCCGATCATCCAACCCTCTCAACAAGATCTCACCATGAAGCTCTCAAGCTAGTCCTATGGAAATCCTAAGGAAAATAGGAAGGAAAAATAGGAAAGCAAATGAACTAGGGTTCCAATAGTTGGCTGCCATCCTCTCACCTCTTGGGTTATATGGAGGCAACCGAAAGTCTAAAATACCCTTCTCTAACAACTAGGGATACAAGCCCCTCAAGGGCGGTTTTGGAAGACTTGAAGCTCTCTCCATCGGACGGATGCCCGGGACCGCAACTTGCTTAGCCTCGACGCAAGCCTTGCGATCCCGACGCGTGTCCTCCGCTTCGAAGATTCCGGACTGCGTCGTCGCACACCGGTCAGACCGGTACCCACCGGTCAGACCGGTCTGGCATTGTTGCAGCACCGTCTTCGGTTCTTCGGTCTTGGCTTTGTGGATCAACCAAGGAACCCAGTGGTTTTCTGGTGAACCACTGGAAACCCCGCGAACTCGGTGTAGCCTCCGCCAATCACCACTCATGACTCGGCTCCCACGAAGTCCCAGCTCAACCTTGGTTTTGAGGCTCAACCAAGAAACCGTCCACGCCTTCATCTTGCTGTTCATGCCACCATGCGGCCCGCACTTGACCCCGCTGGCCACCGGGTCCCTTGAACGAAGCCTACTTGTCTTCTCCACACTTGGAGGCCTCACCAGCGACGACCTTTCGCGCTTGTTCTTCACCTGCACCAACACCAGTCAAGCCGGAACCTGCACCTGCAATACTTAGCCAAGAATCAGTCCACACAACGTTGTCAATCACTCATCACACAAGGAAGCAACCATCCACCGGTCCTCGAACCACACATGGTTCTCAATGCCCCAAGGCTGACAGAGTACTCGACTTCCTGAATGAACTCGTACATCGCTGCGGACTACCCCATCGCATCATCACAGGCCTGGGCTCCAACTTCAACAACCACCAGTTCTAGGAGTACTGCGAGAACAGCGGGATCGACATCCGATATGTCTCAGTTGCCCATCCTCGGGCTAATGGACAAGTCGAGCGCACCAATGGGATGGTGCTCGACGCTCTCAAAAAGCGGCTACACGACGCCGCCAACTCCAAAGGAGGCAAGTGGATCAAGGAACTACCCAATGCACTCTGGGGGCTACGTACTCAGCCCTCCAAGCCAACGGGGCAATCCCCATACTTCTTGGTCTACGGCTCCGAAGCAATCCTCACTGCTGATGTCATGTGGGATTCACCAGCAGTGGAGCACTACGACGAAGGCATCTCCGAAGACAGCAGACGAGTTGACATCGACGGACTTGAAGAAGCTCGATGTGCCGCCCTCGTCCAATCAGCAAGGCACCTGGTGGGTATCTGACGCTACCATGATCGCAACGTCAAGGAATGCTCCTTCAACGTTGGTGATCTTGTCCTCCGTCGCATCCAGAACACGGAAGGACTACACAAGCTCAGCTCGCCCTGGGAAGGTCCCTTCACAGTTGCAAAGGTGACCAGACGGGCCTCTAACGCCTTCCAGACGCTTGAAGGCGAAGACGTCAACAACTCGTGGAACGTCGACCAACTCTGTCGGTTCTACGCCTAGTCTACACGACTACCCTGGGGGCTCAAGTCTACACGACTACATCAAGACCCCTTCGCTGTAAGTGGCCTCCGGGTCCGGGCACCAGTCTCCGGACTACTCCTTCGCTGTAAGCGGCCTCCGGGTTCGGGCACCAGTCTCTGGACTACTCCTTCGCTGTAAGCGGCCTCCGGGTCCAGGCACCAGTCTCCGGACTACTCCTCTCCAGGATCCAGCCCATGCAGCTACCTACGGATCCTGGGCTGCGACGAGCGACAAAGGACTCTAGCGGTGGTCTGCGAGAGACCATGTACTCCTAGATCCGGCCTACACGGCTACTAACGGATCTCTTGCGTAAGCGGCTACACGCCCTAGCACTACTTAGCCGTAGGCGGTCTCCGGGTCCTAGCGACTACTCCGTAACAACGACGATCGGCCATCCGGTGTACTTCTTCAGTAATAAAGTTTGATTATCCATCAACTACTTTACTGTCTTCCTCCCTCAACGGGACTACTGGCGAGTACGACTACTCGCGACGACTCCACGATGGGACTCCGCACTCATAGATCGCGATAACGAGTACTCATCATGGAAGTTTTCTTCATTCATACTTAAACAATTTCATTACAATTGTTTATGTACAACTATTGCTACGAGCTAACATTACAAGACTACTGGAGGTTGAGTTTCTCGGCGACTTGTTCAGCAATGGGCGCCATCTGCTCCAGCAGCTCCGCGTATTGCTCGTCGGTGCAGTTGGCGGCTAGCTCGCCGGTGACTACGTCCACAGGAGCCTTCGGGAAGTACGACTTCATGAAGCAAGAACTTGGTTGGGGATCGACTTGGCCAAGTGCTTCACGTAGGTCGCCAGGCGACTGGGGGCTTCCTTCAGCCGGTCCACCAGTGGAGCTATCTTCAGACCGCCAGGGTGGGGCACCAGCAGCCTCGCGATGGGGAGAGCGGCTTCCTCGAGTTCCTTGAGCTGAGCCCGCAGCTTCTCGCAGTCCTCGTTCAGCTTCTGCAAGGATTTGTAGCAGTTGACGAGGTCACGATCTGATGCAATACGGAGCTCTATGTGCTTGTCGCACTTGTAAGCATGCTCCTTATAATCGTACTCCAGTACCTGGCGGGCCTCCTGCTCTCAGTAGAAGAGGTTCTTCAAGTCGGTCTCTGAAGCCTTCAGCTGATCGACACGGGTCTCAAGCCCTGCAATCAACAAGGCAAAGTGGGTCAGACTACCTCAAGCTACCATCAACAAGTACCCGACAAGGCGGTCACGTACCTTTATTTTTGTTGCGGAGAGACTTGTTCTTCCGCACCAGATTGTCGCTCTTCGCCTGCATCTCTTGGACGTCATTGTGATACTTGGCGAAGGCGGTGTCCAGCTTCGGCTGCATGGCGGCGGCGTGTTTCCGGGACTTCACGAGTTGCTCCTCTAATGTTTCGCCCCGGAGCACCGTGTCGCCGTACCCTTGAAGCATGTCGGACTTCTGGCGGGACCTCTCCGCGACGTCCTGCACAGACAACACATATCAAATGGGTACTCAACACTAAAGGATTGACTACTCAAGGGTGTCGACTACTCACCTTCATCCATTGCTCGGCCTGGCGCACCGCCTCCAGGTGCCGAGCCACCGTCGCCGGGTCGACAAGATCATCTGCTAACAGCTCGAGCCCGCCACGACTACTCGTCGCGGCTCCGAGCATTGGCACCAAGCGGATTGGCTCCGCATCCAGGATCTCTGGCGAGCGGACGACCACCTCTACAGCGGGTTATGGCAGCGTGTCGTCGCCCTCCCCTCCAGTCGTCGTGGCGGTTTCTTCGACAGTCACCTCCATCAACTCGGGGGCTCCTCCGGCAGCCTCTTGAGTCTCCAGCGCCACATCTTCAACGAGCACCGCCGATGGGATATCGCTTCCCTCGGCCTCAGCACCTGTCAACAAAGGGACAAGCGGATCAGTTTTACCTAGCGGCTATGACTACTCTTCGGGGTACTCGCACCTGAGCAGAGTACTCACCTTCAACGACGCTGGCCTCAGGCAACGTAGTTTCAGCGGCCGGCGCCTCGGACTCCGCCTGAGGGGCGGGAGTGGACTCCTCAGCGGGCGGCGCGACTTCCTCCTCTGCCACCGCTGTGGCGGGTTCATCCCCCTCCCAGGACAAGTCCGTCGATTTCCTGCAGAATGTACAAGATGGTTGTCAACCTAGTACGACTACCACATCTAATGTACTACTTGGGAAGGATCAACACTTACAGGCTCGACCGGACCACTGTCACGGTTGGGGCGCCGAGGATACTGGCGACGTCGACCAGTCCTGCCTCGGCAGGCGCCTCCTCCTGCGCCTCTGTAGCCGCTGCCTCTTCAGTAGCAGTAGCGGCGGGTTCTGTGCTCCCCTGAGCAACAGGGGGCTGGCGCTCCATCTGCTCCAAGAGCTCTTCTACGGTGGAGGCTGGGCTACGACTACCCCTAGCTGCCTCCCCCACTGTGTCCCAGTCGCCGTCGTCGCCCTGCTCAACAGGGTCGAAAGGTGGCATCTCCTGCAAGCAAGGAAACTTCATCGTCAACACACAAACTCGAGACATCAGTACTCGACTACCTTATTCAAGATGGCTTACCTCTTGGGATGTGGTCTCCGTGACCTTCAACTTCTTGGCCACGCGCTTGCGGGCCACATTGCGCGGCTTCCTTGGCGGTGTGGGCAAGCTAGCCTCCAGACTAGCTGGTTGATCCTGAACGAGAGGTATGTGCGTCAATCCAGGGCGGTTGAACCGCGACCGCAGCTGGAAGCGCTCTTGGAGCGTCTCCTCATCGTCGTCCTCCTCGGACGTGTCCTCGACGACAACTATGTCGTCTCCTTCGCCAACCTCGCACCGCTCCTTGGCCTTGGCCTTCCCTTCCTCTGGGACCTCGACAAGCTGAGGAGGCGACGCCGACTCAGAGACGAACTTCGCCAAGTCATCCTGCAAGAAGCACAACACATCAGTACGACTACTCTTATGTAATGAGTACTCGACAACGGATGCGGCTACTGACCTCTTTTGGTGGGCGCGCGGCGGAGTACTCTGGTACTGGGCACGGTGTGTACGCCGGCATATCTTTGAAGATCCTGGCCAGCCTATCAACAATGTCGTCGTCGTCGACTTCATCTCCAGGCATCCGCGACGTATCGTCGTCGCCGGTGTACTCGTACCCTAGGGTGTCGCGGGCCATCAGCGGCTGCACCCTTCGCTTCATGAAGCTGAAGGCCACATGTTCGGCCCTCCGCCCGGCTTCCCTCAGCGCCTTGATCTTCGCCAGCAGCTCGGGCAACTGGAGACCTTCTTGCATCGTCGGCTCCGAATTCCACCACGGCCGGTGCTTGGGCTGCTTCCCGCTTGGCTTCGGCAGCTCCGGGTGGTGATTCGTGACGTATAACCATTTCGCTTTCCAATCTTGATTAGAATCAATCAACTTGTAGGATAGGTACTGCTCTGCCGCGTCCTCCCTCATCTGGATCCCCGCTCCTCCGACTACTCGGGGATTGCTGGCGCTGGGCTGAGGCTTCACCCGGAAGAACTTCCGGAACAAGATCCAATGGGGCTTGATCTCCAAGAAGGCTTCGCAGAAATGTATAAAGACGACGGTGTGGAAGATACCGTTGGGGTTGAGGTTGAGGTACTCGATGCCGTAGTACCCCAATAACCTTTGAAGAAGTCGCTGGCAGGGAGGGACAGTCCGCGCTTCGTGAACCGAGTGAACATCGGGATCTCGTCCGGGTTCTTCTCCATGGGGTACGGATCCCCTGCCGCGGCTCTCCACATGTCCACCTCCTTCTCCCGTAGAAACCCACTGTTGAGAAGGGCCAGCAGGTCTTCGGTCTTGGCTTTGGACTTCTTCCACTCACGATTCGGATCTGGCCGCGGCGGAGACACCGGCGGCGTCCCCGCAGCAGATCCGGTGGCCTCTTCACAGGCCCTCTTCTTCCCACTGGCGGCCTTCACGGTCTTCGACGGTGAAGGCTTCATTCTCCAGGTGCACGGTGTCTTCACGCGCATTCGCTCGGGGGCTACAGCGGTGGCTTCCTACGGTGGCGCGATCGGATCTACAATCCTCTCAGCGGCGGAAGTGTGCACTGGCGGTGATTTCTGGCTAGATCCGCTGGAATGGCTGCGAATGCGTGGGGTGAAAAACCCTAAGGGTTTTGGATTCTATTTATAAGTCAACGCGGCCCCTCCAACGGCTGAATGGATAACTCTGCGCTCGGCTGACTCAGCGGCGGTGCGTGACCCTTCAACTTCTACTAGTCGACGCGCCTCACCTCGGGGGCTCGGCTACTTCTACTCAACTTCCTGGGGAGCGACAAGACTCAAGAGCATCTCAGGACACATTCTACAAGATGACCCTTCAATTCGAGAGGAAGTACTCGACTCAAGGCTCGGGGGCTCCGTGCCACGTGTCCTTCGGTTTTTTCTCCGGATTTTTCGGGATATTCTTGCCAAAACTTCAGATGGACCATCAGCCAGAGTCTACAACTCAACCTAAGGCTCGGGGGCTACTCCATATGGAGTGCGATTTTGCAATCGCACTTCCATATCAGTTTCGGCTTCAAGACAACACGGGCATTGTTGAAGACCTTCAAGGGTAGCACTCGAGGACGCTTGGGACTACTCGAGAAGACTTTAGGATTGCTCAAAGATCAGCTGGAGTACATTCCAGCCGCAAGATGCTTCGACTACTCTTGAGGACTTTTGACTTGTAGCACTCGGGGACGCTTGAGGACTACTCGTTAAGGCCGTCAAGACTACTTGAAGCTATCCTTCTCGACTACAAAGTACTCGGGGGCTTGTCGTATGGACCTCCCTGGGCCCACTACCTCGGTGGGTACCAGGAACGACTACTCGGTGGGCCCCTGGGACTACCCGACTTGCGCTGCACAGCACCTGATGGCGTGAAGCACAAGGACTACAGAGGAGAAGTACTCGGTTAGGAAGCTGTACATGTAGCGCACTGTATGGAGGACTCCTAGACGTACTCGACTAGTACTCTCTCCCTGAACCGACTTGTAACCCTGCCTCCCGGACTATATAAGGCGAGGCAGGGACCCCTCTCTTAATGATCTCATCTCACGGCATAAGATTGCATCATCTTGTAATCGTACCCAATCAATCCAAAGCTACACAGCATACAGGATGTAGGGTATTACGCACCTCGCGGCCCGAACCTATCTAAATTGTGTGCCATGTGTCTCTTCCTTCGAGTTACCGATCTCGGCGAGGCCACATTCATCTACTTCGGGTACTCCCCTTAGTAGGTTGCCGGTCTAAAACACCAACACAGACCGTAAGCCCGCAGACCCGACAGGACGGAACTCATGCTGCGTCGCCTACCTCGACTCACTTCCCTTCCAGGAGGGAACACCGCTTGCTCCGGCTGAGGAGAACACTCCTACAGAGGTGGCTACCAGTGACTCCAGCCTTGGCTCTCCCGATCGGCAAGTCTTCATGACTACCAATGAGACGTCAGGACCCTCAGGCACGGTCCCTGACCAGTACCATGAGGACATCTCAGCGGACGAGTTGTCCGCCAATGCGCCCGCCGATGAGACCCCCGCCAACAGAGACGCCCGATGGGAACGCAACAGAAAGCGGAGCGAACGGCGCCGACGTCTCCGCGACTCCCTCCCCATCCGCAACCTTGCTGAAGCACTCGACCAAGTCAAGAGCCGGGTACACACTACCCCAAAGCAATGCCTCATGTCTATCACTACGATAGCACGTCAGGCCCAAGGGATGCGCGCGGGACAGGTCATCGCCAAGCTCGCGGAAGACGCCTACTTCATGCGAGTCAACACCAGGGTCGCTCAACCACCTCCCATCAGGAACCGCGACAACAAAGCAACAAGTCGCAGTGCGGACCTTGGTAGTAACTGTACCCAAGCGGAGCTGCCGGCCCACCCCAACCGTACTCACGCAATGGCCGGCGGACCCTCTCAAGCTGGCAACATCGCTGCAGCCGCTGGCAGCGATCGTGAGATCGCCCCTCATCGCGACCCGGGCGGCGGAGGCAGCGACGGCGGAAGCTCCAACCATGGGGCTAACAGGAGGGCCGGTGGCGGAGGCGATCGCGGCGGCCGAGGCCACGTGAACAACCACGCCTCCGGTGCCTCACAGGGCGGCTTCGACGCCCTCCAGAAGGTTGAAGAACTCCGGCGCAAGAAGGCTTCCACGTCAAGTGACAACGACGGCTTCCCTGCCTTCTCTACGCGGCTTCGCAACCTTCTCCTCCCAGAGAAATTCAAGCCTCTGGGAATCACCAAGTACGACACGAAGCAGGATCCTGTGCAGTGGCTCAGATGCTACGCCCTCTCCATCGAGAACGCTGGTGGCAACAACGACACCAAGTGTCTCTACTTCCCCTTCTGTCTGAACCAGGCACCGCTCACATGGCTCGAGTCACTTGAAAAGTACTTGATCGACAAGTGGGACCAGCTGAAGGAACAGTTTACCAGCAACTTCGTGGGTGCTATGGGCCGCTCGGGTACTCGCATGGACCTGGCCATGGTGAAGCAGGAACAAGGCGAGACCCTTCGCAAGTACATGTGGCGTTTCTTCGACAAGCGCGCTACCGTAGTCGACGTCACTGACAAGGAGGTCATCGACCTCTTCCAAGACGGTCTCTACCACCGTCGCACCTCGAAGACTTCGGTCGACGCCGCCCCAGCTCCATCACCCACCTAAAGGACATGATCACGTCCTGGGCCGACGAAGAAGACAAGGCCAACGCCAAGTACGATGCCATCCGTGGCAAGAGCAAACAGAACACTGGCGGTCGCAACAACAACAACTACTCGGGTCCCAACCGCAAGCGCAA
Organism: Cenchrus americanus; assembly: GCA_947561735.1. Taxonomy (NCBI): domain Eukaryota; kingdom Viridiplantae; phylum Streptophyta; class Magnoliopsida; order Poales; family Poaceae; genus Cenchrus; species Cenchrus americanus. The sequence continues at coordinate 248,596,259 of OX387239.1, read as the reverse complement.
GCCAGACAACACTGTCGCGGCTATCCAGCACCCTGCGAAGGAGAACTCGAAGAAGACCTCCGGTGGCTTCAAAGACTTGCTGAAGGAGAAGTGTCCGTGGCATCTGGACGGCAACCACACCACCGAGCAGTGCTACCAACTCAGGCGAGCACTCAAGGATACTCCGAAGCCACGGCACCCTCATGACAAGAAAGGCAAGAAGAAGAACGACGAAGGCAACGACAACTTCCAGGAACCCGACAAGACGGTGAACATCCTCTTCGGCGGACTACCCAGTAGACGGGAACAAAAGGCTACCCGTCGAGAAGTCATGAGCATTGAACCAGCGGTCCCGACCCCTCTCAGGTGGTCGGAGGTATCCATTACCTTCTCTCGCGCGGATCAATGGACTAGCTTCTCCGAACCAGGGTGGTTTCCACTCGTCCTGAAGCCAGTGGTCGCGGGCTCCAAGCTCAACAAGGTCCGCATCGACAGTGGAAGCGGGCTTAACGTCCTTTTCACCAAGACCTTGAAGAAGATGAAGCTCGACATCACCCCCGTTCTTACCAAGAGCACCTCGCCCTTCTACGGCATCGTCCCCGGCAACGCGGCTATCCCACTGGGCTCAGTGGTCCTGCCAATTACCTTTGGGGAATCTCGGGACAACTATCGTACCGAGTACATCAAGTTCGAAGTCGCGGACTTCGAGACCTCTTACCATGCCATCCTCGGTAGACCGGCTATCGCCAAGTTCATGGTGGTACCCTACTACATCTACTTGGTACTCAAGATGCCAAGTCCAGCTGGTGTACTCTCGTTGCAGGGGTACTTCAAGATATCGCACGACTGCAACACCGAAGCTGTGGAGATCGCCTCCACAAATCAAGTACCCAATGCAATGATGGGGATCTACGTTGCGTCAAAGAAGCTTGCCCCAAGTGAACTCGACATCCCAGAGAAGTCGGACAAAGCTGACAAGCCTCAGCTAGCTGAGGAGGTTCTGGTCAAGACAATTGACCTCGGGACAGGCGACAGCAGCAAGACTACCACCATCGGGGCGGGCCTCGACCCCAAATAGGAAAACGCGCTCATCAACTTCCTCCGGGCTAACCGCGACATCTTCGCGTGGAAACCAGCGGACATGCCAGGGGTGCCCAGGGAGTTGATTGAGCACTCACTCAATGTCGACCCTAAAGCCACCCCGAAGCGACAACACCTCCGTCGCTTCGCCGACGATAGACGGGACGCCATCAAGAAGGAACTCGCCAAACTACTCGCGGCTGGCTTCATCAGAGAAGTATTCCATCCTGAGTGGCTCGCCAACCCCGTCCTCGTCCGCAAGAAGAACTCGAACGAGTGGAGGATGAGCGTCGACTACACCGACCTCAACAAGCACTGCCCCAAGGATCCCTTCGGGTTGCCACGGATTGATCAAGTCATCGACTCCACGGCGGGCTGCGACCTACTCTGCTTCCTCGACTGCTACTCCGGGTACCACCAGATCGCGATCAAGGAAGAGGACCAGGAAAAGACCGCGTTCATCACCCCGTTTGGCACGTACTGCTACACGACCATGTCATTTGGGTTGAAGAACGCCGGCGCTACATACCAACGAGCTATCCAGGCCTGCTTCAAGAGGCAACTCAACAAGAACGTCGAAGCCTACGTGGATGACGTGGTCGTCAAGACAAGAAACTCCAACACACTCATCGACGACCTTGAAGAGACTTTCGCATCCCTGCGCGAGTACCGCTGGAAGCTCAACCCGAACAAGTGCGTCTTCGGCGTACCATCGGGCAAACTACTCGGCTTCATCATTAGCCATCGCGGCATCGAAGCCAATCCCGAGAAGATCTCCGCCATCACCAGCATGAAAGCTCCCACGTGCATCAAAGACGTACAGAAGCTAACCGGGTGCATGGCGGCCTTGAAAAGATTTATCTTGAAGCTTGGAGAATGGGGGCTCCCCTTCTTCAAATTACTCAAGCACCAAGAGAAGTTCGTGTGGACTCCAGAGGCAGACCAAGCCCTTGCCCAGCTCAAGGACTTCCTATCGAAGCCACCAGTCCTCACGGCTCCTCGCAAAGGCGAGCGGCTACTACTCTACCTCGGTGCGACTACTCACGTGGTCAGTACTGCCATCGTCATCGAGCGGCAGGAAGACGGCCACGCCTATCCAGTCCCGGGCCGCCCGCCTACTTCGTCAGCGAGGTCCTGTCGAATCTAAGGCACGCTACCGGCACCGTACGAAGCTTCGTACGCAATGCTCATCACCTCGCGGAAGCTACGACACTACTTCCAGGAGTACTCGGTCTCCGTTATCACCGACTACCCGCTCGGCGACATCCTGCGGAACCAAGATGCTACTGGAAGAATCTCCAAGTGGGCAGTCGAACTCGGCGCCCTCAACATCAACTTCAAGCCACGCACAGCCATCAAGTCGCAGGCACTAGTCGACTTCATGGCGGAGTGGCGGGAGAATCAGCTACCTACTCCAACCGAGCGCCCAGAGCACTGGGTGATGTACTTCGGCGGCTCACTCAACCTCGAGGGCGCAGGTGCAGGGGTACTCCTGATCTCTCCAACGGGCGAACAACTCAAGTACGTCCTGCAGATCTTCTGGAAGGGTCTCAAACAACGAAGCCGAGTACGAAGCTCTGCTACACGTGCTCCGCCTCGCGGCTTCATTGGGCATCAAGCGGCTACTAGTCTACGGCGACTCCGCAGTGGTCATCAACCAAGTCAACAAGTCCTGGGACCGCAACAAGGAGAACATGGACGCCTACTGCCTAGAAGTCCGCAAGCTCGAGAACAAGTTCTATGGTCTCGAGTTCCACCACGTCATCCGCAACAACAACGTTGCAGCGAACGTCTTGTCGAAGCTTGGTTCTACTCGCGCTCAAGTACCAGCGGGTGTCTTTGTCCACGAGCTTCATGTGCCATCCATCCCGGAGCCGGCGCCACCGACCACTGTCCCAGCGCATCCCGCGGCGGGGCAGGAGGTCATGATGATCGATGTGGACTGGAGGCAGCCCTTCATCGACTACCTCAGTGAGCAGAAGGTTCCCTCAGACAAGAACTTGGCCGAGCAACTCATCCACCGTGCCAAGTCCTACGTCCTCGTCGGAGACAAGCTCTACAGGCGGGGCGCATCTTCCGGAGTACTCATGAAGTGCGTTCCCAGACAAGAAGGCAAGGACATCTTGGAGGAGATCCATAAATGTGTCTGCGGCAACCATGTGTCCTCTCGCACGCTGGTCAGCAAGGCCTTCCGACGAGCTTTCTATTGGCCCACAGCTCTGGGCGACGCCGAAGAACTCATCAGAAGGTGCCAAGGGTGCCAATACTTCGCCAAGCAACAACACGTCCTAGCCTACAAGCTAGTCACCATACCGCCAACCTGGCCTTTCGCCTGCTGGGGGCTCGACATGATTGGGCCATTACCAACTGCGCCAAGTGGATTCAACAGAGTATTGGTGGCCATCGACAAATTCACCAAGTGGATTGAGGTCAAGCCAGTTACATGCCCCAAGGCTGACAGAGTACTCAACTTCCTGGATGAACTCGTACATCGCTACGGACTACCCCATCGCATCATCATAGACCTGGGCTCCAACTTCAACAACCACCAGTTCTGGGAGTACTGCGAGAACAGCGGGATCGACGTCCGATATGTCTCAGTTGCCCATCCTTGGGCCAATGGACAAGTCGAGCGCGCCAATGGGATGTTACTCGACACCCTCAAAAGGTGGCTACACGACGCTGCCAATACCAAAGGAGGCAAGTGGATCAAGGAACTACCCAATGCGCTCTGGGGGCTGCGTACTCAACCCTCCAAGCCAACTGGACAGTCTCCATACTTCCTGGTCTATGGCTCCGAAGCAATCCTCCCTGCCGATGTCATGTGGGATTCACTGGCAGTGGAGCAATACGACGAAGGCGTCTCCGAAGACAGCAGACGAGTTGACATCGACGGACTCGAAGAAGCTCGCTGTGCCGCCCTCGTCCAGTCAGCAAGGTACCTAGAGGGTATCCGACGCTACCACGACCGCAACGTTAAGGAACGCTCCTTCAACGTTGGTGATCTCGTCCTCCGTCGCATCCAGAACACAAAAGGACTACACAAGCTCAGCTCGCCCTAGGAAGGTCCCTTCACAGTTGCAAAGGTGACCGGACCGGGCTCCTACCGCCTCCAGACGCTTGAAGGCGAAGACGTCAACAACTCGTGGAACATCGACCAACTCTGTCGATTCTACGCCTAGTCTACACGACTACACCGGGGGCTCCAGTCTATACGACTACTCAAAGACCCCTTCGTCGTAAGCGGCCTCCGGGTCCAGGCTCTAGTCTCCGGACTACTCCACTCCAAGATCCAGTCCATGCGGCTACTAACGGATCTTGGGCTGCGATGAGCATCAAAGGACTCCAGCAGCGGTCTACTGAGAGACCATGTACTTCTAGATCCAGCCTGCACGGCTACTAACGGATCTACTGCTGTAAGCGGCTGTACGCCCTAGCACTACTTAGCCGTAGGCGGCCTCCGGGTCCTGGCGACTACTCTGTAACAACGGCCCTGGCCATCCAGGTCTACTTCTTCAGTAATAAAGTTTGATTATCTATCAACTACTTTACTGTCTTTTTCCCGCAACGGGACTACTGGCGAGTACGACTACTCGCGACGACTCCACGATGGGACTCCGCACTCACAGATCGCGATAACGAGTACTCATTCATGGAAGTTTTCTTCATTCATACTTAAACAAGTTCATTACAATTGTTTATGTACAAATACTGCTACGAGCTAACTTGACAGGACTACTGGAGATTCAACTTCTTGGCGACTTGTTCAGCAATGGGCGCCATCTGCTCCAGCAGCTCCGTGTACTGCTCATCCGTGCAGTTGGCGGCTAGTCCGCCGGTGACAACGTCGACTGGGGCCTTTGGGAAGTACGACTTCATGAAGGCCAGAACTTGGTTGGGAATCGACTTCGCCAAGTGCTTGACGTAGGTCGCCAGGCGGCTGGGGGCTTCCCTCAGCCGGTCCACCAATGGAGCTATCTTTGGTCCTCCGTGATGAGGCACGAGTAGCCTCGCGATGGGAAGCACGGCCTCCTTGAATTCCTTCAGTTGGGCCCACAGCTTCTCACAGTCCTCGTTCAGCTTCTGCAAAGATTTGTAGCAGTTGACGAGGTCACGATCTGATGCAATACGGAGCTCCATGTGCTTGTCGCACTCGTAAGCAAGCTCCTTATAATCGTACTCCAGTACCTTGCGGGCCTCTTGCTCCCGGTAGAAGAGGTTCTTCATGTCGGTCTCTGAAGCCTTCAGCTGATCGACGCGGGTCTCAAGCTCTGCAATCAACAAAGGCAAAGTGGGTCAGACTCCTTCCGGGTACTACCAATAAGTACTCAGCGCGACAACGGCGTACCTTTATTCTTGTTGCAGAGAGACTTGTTCTTCCGCACCAGCTCGTCGCTCTTTTCCTGCATGTCTTGGATCTCATTATGATAGTGGGCGAAGGCGTTGTCTAGCTTTGACTGCATCGCGGCGGCGTGCTTCCGGGCCTTCTCAAGCTGTTCTTCCAAGGCCTCAGCCCGGAGTACCGCGTCACCATACCCCTGAAGCATGTCGGACTTCTGCCGGGACCTCTCCGCGACGTCCTGCAACAGGCAACACATATCAAATGGGTACTCAACACTAAAGGATTGACTACTCAAAGGTGTCGACTACTCACCTTCATCCATTGCTCGGCTTGGCGCACCGCCTCCAGGTGACGAGCCACCGGCGCTGGGTCGACTAGATCATCTGCCAACAGCTCGGTCCCGCCACGACTACTCGTCGCGGCTTCGGACATTGGCGTCGAGCGGATTGGTTCCGCGTCCTGGATCTCCGACGAGCGAACGACTACCTCCAGAGCGGGTTCTGGCAGCGCGTCGTCGCCCTCTCCTCCAGTCGTCGCAGCGGCTTTTCCGACGGCCACCTCCATCGGCTCGGGGGCTCTTCCGGCAGCTCCCTGAGTCTCCGGTGTCACATTATCAACAGGCACCGCCGACGGGATATCGCTTCCCTCGGCTTCAGCACCTGTCCTCAAAGGTGTAGAGATCAGTCACACCTGGCGACTACGACTACTCTTTGGGGCTACTTGCACCTGAGCAGAGTACTCACCTTCAATGACGCTGGCCTCAGGCAACGTAGCCTCCACGGCCGGCACCCCGGACTCCGCTTGAGGGGCGAGAACGGACTCCTCAGCGGGCGGCGCAGCTTCCTCTTCTGCCACCACTGTGGTGGGTTCTTCCTCCTTCCAGGTCAAGTCCGTCGATTTCCTGCAAAGTACACAAGCTGGTTGTCAACCTAGTACGACTACCACATCTAATGTACTACTCGGGAAGGATCAACACTTACAATCTCGACCGGACCACCGTCACGGTTGGGGCACCGAGGATACTAGCAATGTCGACCAGTCCTACCTCGACAGGCGCCTCCTTCTGCGCCTCAGTAGCCGCTGCCTCTTTAGTGGCAGCAGCGGCTGGTTTTGTGCTCCCCTCAGCAACAGGGGGCAGGCGCGTCATCTGCGCCAAAAGCTCCTCCACTGTGGGGGCTGGGCTACGACTACCCCCAGCTGGCTCCCCCACCGTATCCCCATCGCCTTCGTCACCCTGCTCAACGGGGTCGGAAGGCGGCATCTCCTGCAAGCAAGGGAACTTCGTCGTCAACACATAAGATCGAGACATAAGTACTCGACTACCCTATTCAATACGGCTTACCTCCTGGGATGTGGTCTTCGTGACCTTCAACTTTTTGGCCACGCGCTTGCGGGCCACGTTGCGCGGCTTCTTTGGCGGCGCGGGCAAGCTAGCCTCCAGGCTAGTCGGCTAATCCTGAACGAGAGGAATGTGCGGCAATCCAGGGCGGCGGAATCTCGACCACAGCTGGAAGCGCTCCTGCAGCGTTTCTTCATCGTCGTCCTCCTCGGACGTGTCTTCAACGACAACTGTGTCGTCTCCTTCACCAACTTCGCGCCGCTCCTTGGCCTTGACTTTCCCTTCATCTGGGACCTCGACAAGTTGAGGAGGCGATGCTGGCTGGGAGACAAACTTCACCAAGTCGTCCTGCAAGAGGCACAGTACATCAGCTACGACTACTCCTACGTAATGAGTACTCAACAATGGGTACGGCTACCAACCTCATTTGGTGGGCGCGCGGCGGAGTACTCAGGCACAGGGCACGGTGTGTACGCCGGCATATCTTTGAAGATCCTCCCCAGCCTGTCGACGATGTCATCATCGTCAACTTCATCTCCGGGCATCCGCGACGTGTCGTTGTCGCCAGTGTACTCGTACCCGAGGGTGTCGCGGGCCATCAGCGGTTGCACCCTTCGCTTCATGAATTTGAAGGCCACATGTTCGGCCCTCAGCCCGGCTTCTCTTAGCGCCTTGATCTTCGCCAGCAGCTCGGATAGCTGGATACCCTCCTGCATCGTTGGCTCTGAGTTCCACCATGGCCAGTGCTTGGGCTGCTTCCCACTTGGCTTCGGCAGCTCTGGGTGGTGGTTGGTCACGTAGAACCATTTCGCTTTCCAATCCTGGTTGGAATCGATCAGCTTGTAGGAGAGGTACTGCTCCGCGGCATCCTCCCTCATCTGGATCCCGGCTCCCCCACTACTCGGGGATTATTGGCGCTGGGCTGGGGCTTCACCCGGAAGAACTTCTGGAACAAGATCCAATGGGGCTTGATCCCTAAGAAAGCTTCGCAGAAATGTACGAAGACTGAGGTGTGGAAGATATCGTTGGGGTTGAGGTTGAGGTACTCGATGCCGTAGTACCCCAGCAGCCCCTTGAAGAAGTCGTTGGCCGGGAGAGACAGTCCACGCTCCGCGAACCGGGTGAACATCGAAATCTCATCCGGGTTCTTCTCCATGGGGTACCGATCCCCTACAGCAGCTCTCCACATGTCCACCTCCTTCTCCCGCAAGAATCCACTGTTGAGAAGGGCCAGCAGGTCTTCGGTCTTGGCCTTGGATTTCTTCCACTCTCAATTCGGATCTGGCCGCGGCGGAGACACCGGCGGTGATGTCCCCACAGCAGATCCGGCGGCCTCCTCACGAGCCCTCTTCTTCCCACCGGCGACCTTTGAGGTTTTCGACGGTGAGGGTTTCATTCTCCAAGTGCAAGGTGTCTTCACGCGCATTCGCTCGGGGGCTACAGCGGTGGCTTCCTACGGCGGCACGCTTGGATCTACAATCCTCTCAATGGCGGCAGTGCGCACTGGCGGTGATTTCTGGCTCGATCTCCTAGGAATGGCTGCGAATGCGTGGGGTGAAAAACCCTAAGGGTTTTGGCTTCTATTTATAAGTCAACAGCGGCCCCTCCAACGGCCGGATGGATAAGTCTGCGCTCGGCTGACTCAGCGGCGGCGCTTGACTCTTCAACTTCTACTAGTCGACACGCCTCATCTCGGGGGCTTGGCTACTTCTACTCGACTTCCTGGGTAGTGACAAGACTCAAGAGCAACTCAGGACACATTCTACAAGATGACCCTTCAATTCGAGAGGAAGTACTCAACTCAAGGCTCGGGGGCTCCGTGCCACGTGTCCTTCGGTTTTTTCTCCGGATTTTACGGGATATTCTTGCCAAAACTTCAGATGGACCCTCAACCAGAGTCTGCAACTCAACCTAAGGCTCGGGGGCTACTCCAGATGGAGTGCGATTTTGCAATCGCACTTCCATATCAGTTTCGGCTTCAAGACGACACGGGCATTGTTGAAGACCTTCAAGAGCAGCACTCGAGGACGCTTGGGACTACTCAAGAAGACTTCAGGATCGCTCAAATATCAGCTGGAGTACATTCCAGCCTCGGGATGTTTCGACTACTCTTGAGGACTTTTGACTTGTAGCGCTCGGGGACGCTTGAGGACTACTTGTTAAGGACGACAAGACTACTCGAAGTTATCCTTCTCGACTACAAAGTACTCGGGGGCTTGTCGTATGGACCTCCCTGGGCCCACTACCTCGGTGGGTACCAGGACCGACTACTCGGTGGGCCCCTGGGACTACCCGACTTGCGTTGCACGGCACCTGATGGCGTGAAGCACAAGGACTACAGAGGAGAAGTACTCGGATAGGAATTTGTACATGTCCCGCACTGTATAGAGGACTCCTAGACGTACTCGACTAGTACTCTCTCCCTGAACCGACTTGTAACCCTGCCTCCCGGACTATATAAGGCGAGGCAGGGACCCCTCTCTCTCTCACGGCTTAAGATTGCATCATCTTGTAATCGCACCCAATCAACCCAGAGCTACGCAGCATACAAGACGTAGGGTATTACGCACCTCGCGGCCCGAACCTGTCTAAATTGTGTGCCACGTGTCTCTTCCTTCGAGTTACCGATCTCGGCGAGGCCACATTCATCTACTTCGGGTACTCCCCTTAGTAGGTTGCCGGTCTAAAACACCGACACCTACTACTCTTGAGTAATCGCCTTACCGGCTAGCTGCCGGGAAGGGGTGTATTGTGTGAGACTGGATACTTTGCGGGGTATACCAGCTAACCTTGCACCCAGGACTATAGGCTTTGCTCGCAACCCGAGGATTTTTGGAAACAGTCTGGGAAAGTTGTTCTTGCGGGGGCAGCCTACCGTGTGTTTGGGTTTACCTTGCAAGGTTTAAATCAGTCGATTGTCGGTCTCTCACCGTTATCCGAGACTGCTTAATCAACTAGCCATGATATCCCATAATGATGGAACTGGAGAATATTGTTTTATGAACTAATTGCTTGTCCAAATTGATTGAGGTAGATGGCACATTTAGAAATGGTAATCAACTGGAACCTGTGCTAAAATATTGAAAGTAAGGATCTATCCTTAGTAGCTGTTCAGCAAAAGAAACTCCACCGACCAAAAGCCTTTCATGTCTAGAGTTTGGTGATGTAGATTTCACCCGACAGTTAAGTCTTGCTGAGTATTAGTATACTCAGCCTTGCTTTAAAACTGTTGTTGCAGGTGTGTTGGCCGGATGGGTGACGACAAGTGATGACATCACGGAGGGCCTCCTGTGATGTTTACCGTTGTGCTAGTTAATTTTATTTCCGCTGTTTTCAAACTCTGAATCTGTACTCCATGTCAGGAACAATGGTTTGTAATAAAATGTTTAACTCATGTTGTACTCTGGACTCGCCTTCGTGTGAGTTTTAATGCATGTGTCGATCCTCTGTTCGATGTCCAAGTGATTTACCGGGCGTTAACCCGGCAACCAACGACAGGATGATACTTTACTATTGCTTAGTGACCAAAGTGGATCGGTCTTAGGCGATAGTACGGTATTTTCCTGGGCAGTTTGTCACAAGAGACAAGTTCACTGAGTTGTCTCACTATGCAGCTGAGGAGGTTGCAGAAGACAGGAAGAAGCAGGAGCTGTTCCTGGATGGGTTAGCTGGTTCGCTGCAGTACCAGCTGATGTCTTATCCTTCCCCAACTTTCAGCAGTTAGTTGATGCTGCCATCCGCTTGGATCACAAACGCAAGGAGCTCGGTGAGCTGAAGAGGAAGGCCACCAGCTCTGGACAGTTCGGGAGTGCGTCTCGCCCGCGCTTCAACCCACCGCAGAACACCCCGTTCTGCTATGGAGGACCGGGTGGAAGCTTCGGGCAGCAGCAGTCCCAACGTCCTGCTCAGCAGTTTCAGCAGTCTGCTCAGCAGTTTCAGCGTCCTGTCCCTCAGACTCCACGCCCAGCTTCCCAGCAGAGTCAGCGGAGAGCTCCAGTTGGCACACCGGTGAGGTCTGTGGCACCTTCTAATCCCGCCACCACTACTTGCTTCAAGTGCGGAGAGCTTGGTCACTATGCCAACGCTTGCCCAAAGAGGAACCCTCCACACACGCCAGTGTAGAACCAGCAGATACAACAGATGAGGAACGGGAATCAGACCCCGCAGACCAACAAGGGACAACAGTGCTATGCACGAGGCAAGGTGATGCACGTTGATGTTGAAGTCACCCAGGAGAACCCCAGAGTAGTGCTCGGTATGTTTCTAGTCAACTCCACTCCCGCCTCAGTTTTATTTGATTCTGGAGCATCCCATTCTTTCATTACATCTCAGCTCGTAGCTCAACATAATATGCCCATCAGTCCCATGCCTTGCCACATGCTAGTTAGCTCACCTGGGAGGGAATTGAAAGCTATATATAAATGTGACAACGTCAGTATCAAGATTTTGGGTAGAGATTTATGTGCCAATCTTATAATCTTGGATTCAAAGGGGATTGATGTGATACTGGGAATGGGATGGTTGACCGCATGTGATGCGGTGATACAGTGTGCTAAGAGATCAGTCCTCCTTACTAGTCCAGCTGGTGAAAGGTTTGAGTTTGCAGCAAATCCCGCACCATCAACAGCTAGTGTCGTGAATAAGCTTGATGGAACGGCCTTGGAAGACATAAGAGTGGTGTGCGATTACCCTGATGTGTTTCCTGAGGAGTTGCCAGGTATGCCCCCTGACCGAGATGTTGAGTTCGTTATTGATCTTTTGCCTGGTACTGCTCCTATCTCTAAGCGCCCATATAGAATGTCTAGTGATCAGTTACAAGAACTTAAAGCTCAGATTAAAGAATTAATGGTTAAAGGGTTCATTCGTGCTAGTTCATCACCTTGGGGAGCACCAGTTATCTTTGTGGGTAAGAAGGATGGCACACAGAGGATATGTGTTGATTACAGGTCTCTCAATGATGTTACCATCAAGAACAAGTATCCTCTGTCTCGTATTGAGGACTTGTTTGATCAGATGAGAGGAGCCAAGGTGTTTTCTAAGATTGATTTGCGATCCGGTTATCATCAGATGAAGATCAGGCCTTCGGATATTCCTAAGACAGCTTTCACCACCAGGTACAGACTTTATGAGTACACGGTTATGTCCTTTGGGTTGACCAATGCACCTGCCTACTCCATGTACCTGATGAACAAGATCTTTATGGAGTATCTGGACAAGTTTGTTGTGGTGTTCATTGATGAAATCTTGATTTACTCCAAGAATGAGGAAGAGCATGAGGAGCATTTGAGGCTTGTGTTTCAGAAGTTGCGAGAGCACGAGTTATACGCAAAGTTTAGCAAGTGTGAGTTCTGGCTCAAGGAAGTGTCCTTTCTGGGTCATATCATCACCAACAGAGGTATTGCCGTAGATCCGAGCAAGATCAGTGATGTGTTGAAGTGGGAACCCCCTCGTACGGTGTCTGAGATCAGGAGTTTTCTAGGACTCGCTGGTTACTACCATCGATTCATTGAGGGATTCTCCAAGATTGTGAAGCCTCTCACCACACTGCTAGAGAAGGACAGGGAGTTCAAGTGGACCGGTGCATGTCAGTCCAGTTTTGAAGAGCTGAAGAAGCGGTTGACCACAGCACCTGTTCTAGTGATGCCAGATCTGCAGAAGAGCTTTGACATCTATTATGATGCATCTCGACAGGGTTTGGGTTGTGTGTTGATGCAGGAAGGTCATGTTATAGCCTATGCATCTCGACAGTTGAGGAAGCATGAGTTAAACTATCCTACGCACGATCTTGAGCTAGCAGCAGTGGTTCGTGCATTGAAGATTTGGAGGCACTACTTTATGGGAACTAAGTGTCAGATCTACATCGATCATAAGAGTTTAAAGTACATCTTCACTCAGAAGGATCTCAATCTGAGACAGCGCCGTTGGTTAGAGTTGATCAAGGACTATGATCTGGAGATTCACTATCACCTTGGTAAAGCGAATCTGGTCGCCGATGCCTTGAGTCGGAAGGGCCATACTAACATGGTTATGATTCTCCAGTTTTCTAATGAGTTGGTGAAAGAGTTTGAAAGGCTCAACTTGAAGGTGGTTGCACATGCAGAGGGAGTGACTCTGGAAGTGCAGTCCACTCTGGAGCAGGAGATACGCAAAGGGCAGCTAGATGATGTTGGAATTCAGAAAACAAGGAGAGTATGAAACAGGGAGAAGCCCCAGATTTCACAGAAGATGAACAAGGAACTGTATGGTTTAAACGACGGTTATGTGTGCCAAAAACATGAGACCTCAGAGAGACTATCTTGAGAGAAGCTCACGACTCAGCTTACTCTATCCATCCGGGCAGTACTAAGATGTACCAGGATCTAAAGCACAGGTATTGGTGGTATGGTATGAAGAGGGATGTGGCCGCACACGTGGCTTTGTGCGACACTTTCCATCGGGTTAAGGCTGAACATCAGAGGCCCGCTGGTTTGCTTCAACCGTTGAAGGTGCCTGAGTGGAAGTGGGAAGAGATCGGAATGGATTTCATAGTGGGTTTACCCCCGAACCCGAGACGGCTATGATTCGATTTGGGTCATTGTGGATCGTTTGACCAAGGTAGCTCACTTCATTCCGGTGAAAACCACGTATACAGGAGCTAAGTTGGTAGAGTTGTACATGTCCAGGATTGTGTGTCTGCATGGTGTGCCAAAGAAGATAGTCTCAGACAAAGGTACTCAGTTCACTTCTCGTTTCTGGGGAAGGTTGCATGAGTCTCTAGATACTAAGTTGAATTTCAGCTCAGCTTATCATCCACAGACAAATGGACAGACAGAGAGGACCAATCAGATCTTAGAAGACATGCTGAGAGCATGTGCACTTAAGCATGGTGGTAGTTGGGATAAGAGCTTGCCGTACGCTGAGTTCTCTTATAACAACAGCTACCAAGCCAGTCTCAAAATGGCACCCTTTGAGGCTTTGTATGGAAGAAAGTGTAGAACTCCATTGTACTGGAGTGAGATAGGTGAAAGGCAGTTGTTTAGGGCATACATCATCAGAGAGGCAGAGAAACAAGTTCAGATCATAAGAGAAAACTTGAGGATTGCTCAGTCTAGACAGAAAAGTTATGCAGATGGAAAGAGGATAGACGTGATCTTTCAGGAGGGTGATTATGTGTACCTAAAGGTGTCACCTATGAGAGGTTTGCGTCAATTCAAAGTTAAAGGGCAGTTGTCACCTCGGTTTATCGGACCTTTTAAGATCCTTGAGAGAGCGGGAGAAGTGGCTTACAGGTTGGAGTTGCCAGTCCAGTTAGCCGATGTGCATGATGTGTTCCATATCTCTCAGATGAAGAAGGGTTTTGATCCTCACGACAAGGAGCCGTTACCCTTGGATGATCTAAACGTTAAAGAGGATCTCACTATTGCTGAACACCCTATCCGAATATTGGAAACTATGACAAGGGTCACCAGGAATAGTGTGATCAAGATGTGCAAAGTTTAGTGGAGTAATCATGCGGAGGATGAGGCAACGTGGGAAAGAGAGGACGAGCTGAAAGCAGAGTTTCCAGATCTTTTTCCCAATCTATCCGAATCTCGAGGACGAGATTCTTCTTAAGGGGGGTAGGATTTGTAACACCCTAATCTTGCTAAACTGGTCTTTATTAAAAATTGGTTAGAAACTCCTTTATTTTCTTAAGGAATATAAGGTTGCTTTAATTTTCTTTTAGGCATTTAAAACTTTTCTAAAATAAAACTAATAAATCATATGAATTAATTGTGGCATTCATCCTGATGCATTGTTTTTAATTGTTGGAATTCAAATTCAAAAGTTTGAATTCTCTTTGTTTGAATCCTTCCCAAAATACCCAAACCTTTATTACCTAACCTATCTACCCTACCCCTTTTGGCCCAGCAGCCCGGCGCAGCAGTAGCCGCGGCCTAGTCAGCCGCTGCAGCCCACCTTCGGCCCGGCGGCCACCGCCAGGCCGCGCAAGGCGGCCGCGCGGCGGCCGCCCGCCCCGCTTGGCCTTCCGCCCATGCCTCGCCAGCCCGCTTCCCCTCCGCCCGCGCCGCACCACCGTCGCTAACGGTGGGGTCCCACCCGTCATCCCTTCCGCCTCGCCGTGTTCTACCCGACTCGGCCGAGTCCCGCGCCACCACCGAGTCCGCCTTCGGTGCGTGGCCCGCACGCCAAGGGACCGCTCCGGGCTATTTAAGCCGCCCGCCGCTCCCTGGACACCCCCAGCCCGAGCCGCCGCCTCTGCATGTCGTGTGCCGCCGGAGCCAAAACCCTAGCTTCTGCCGCCGCCGTCGAATCCCCGCCTGCGCCGCTGCCTCGTCGTCGGGAAGCCGCTCGGGAGCTGCACCTGGAGGTGAGCTACACGCACGCGCCGTTTGTTGTCGAGCCCGAGCACCGTGGCGCCCTAGCGACCTCGCCGGAATACCCGAGCCGTGACGCCGCGTTGTCCGCCGCGCCGCCGCGTCTCCACCACCGCCGCCGCCCCCGGCCGCTTCGTCGCTTCGCGCGCTACACGTAGGTGTCTTCCGCGCCCCAAACCGTGCACTAAAACCCTAGTTAGGGTTCGTCGCCGGCGAACTTCGCCGCCGTTCATCGCCGACCGCCGCCGTTCATCGCCAGCCGCCGTCGTCCCTTCGCCACCACCACCGGCCAGCGCTCGCTTGCGATCTGAGCCGTCGGATTCAGATCTGACGCGCTTGGGCAAACCCGCCACACCGCTTCACACGCGAGCGACCACAACCATTAGATCTAGATCCAACGGATCTAGATCGAGTCAATCCCGAGTTAACCAGGTCAACCCAGCCGGCTCTGGAATTTTTGCAGAAAACCCCCTGTGTTTTCTGATATTTACAAAATACCCTCCTGCCTTAGGAAATTTCTTACAGTTTAGTTCTTTTCTTTTATTTTGGCCCAGTTTCTTTTTAAAACTTTACAAATTAGTCCCTACACCTTCCGTAGGGCGTAACTTGGTCATTTTAGCTCCGATTTTAGCGTTCTTTATGTCCACGCGATCATCTCGAAGCGTAGATTAGTTTTATGCCACTGTTATGTACTGTTTGATTTGTTTGGTGACTGTTTCTTATTTATTCTTGTTGTATACTTGTATGTGATGATTGTGGACCGTAGAGAGGGAATCGTTCAAGGGATTTGAAGATCAAGACGCGTCAGAGTTTGAGCAGCAGAGTTTTGTTGAAGGCAAGTCTTCCTTGATGCATGCCCACTTGTCCTACATAACATGCATTTAAATTCACAGTATTTTACTTTTCCTGCTTGCATTAACTTGACGGGAACCTATTAAGGATCATGCCTAGTCTTTTACTAGCTTTACCTTGTCACCGGGTTTATTAAATTAATATTGATGGTAGCTATGGCTTAGCATGCTTAACTGGATGGTATCAATCAAACTCGGATACCTTTATGTTCCGGTTTATGTTCTTTACTTTACAAGACCACTTGTTTATTGTTAATCAGAACGTGGAGAACCACCCAGGAAAACAGTACAACCACAAGAACTAATGGGCAATGGTCTTGGCTGAATAATTAGGAACTTTAGCTTGGGATGGTCTTACCTGATAAGGACAAGGGATCGGTGGTACTGTGGGGTATAGACTCGCTCTAGCAGGGGGTTGGGTGAGTTATTCTTTTTATGGTGGGGTATTGACCGCTAGGGGACTTTATACCTTGCTAAGCTCGATCCGGACCTTGTGGGTCATAACTTGCTAGGGACCTTTGTAAAGGCCATGTAGCGTCCCTATGCAATCACACCTCGGAAGTGTGGTATGGTGCCTTGCAAACACCACATGGTTGGGTTCAAAGTTCTCGGAGCTTTTACGCTGCTTGCGGTGAAAGTGTACAACCTCTGCGGAGTGTTAAACTAATCGATTAGCCGTGCTCACGGTCAAGAGCAATGGACACTCACATGATTAAATTATGGAATTTAAATGTTTAATTGCTGTTTTATTCTTTATTTATGATGCTTATATCTTAATAATTGGGTTGGTATGTGTCGGTGTTTATATGCAAGGTGATTAAAATTTGTGAATTTGTTTAGCTCTTTTCTTTATCTCTGGGTTTCCTCTTTATTTCAAAAAATTTCCGAGATCTATTTAAATTTTGGGAGCATGTTAATACTTGTGGGATAAGCTTAATAAGAATCTACCCTCCGTAGGGATGAAGGCTAGTACATTATGGAACTTTAACGAATTAAACTTTTGAGAGCATTATGCTTTTTTTTCATGTATGATCAAGTGCAAGGTTTAAACATTGTTTGGCAATGATGATATCCATCGAAGGCTTACTCGAGGACGAGCAAGGTTTAAGCATGGGGGAGATGTTGACGGTGGAAAATCCGTCAACCTAGCCATGAGTTTACCTTCGGTGTTGGCATAACTTTTGTATCTTATTCATTGGTACTAACCCCCGTGGTATAACAAGTTCACTTGTGCATGTTGGTTTTGGAGTTGTGTGTTTACGCAGGGTTTTAACGTTGAAAGCAAGACTTCCGGGATAAGTTCATTAAGCACCTCATGACAAGACCTTGAAGCCCGATACAAGTCAAGCAATGAAGTGAACATGACTCCAAGAGCCCAAGGACCAAGCCCGAGAAGACGATAAACTCCGAGGACTGAACCATAAAAGTGTCAATCTTGGTAAGACAAGGAGTTGAGTCCAATTCGGAGAGAAACCGACGTCAAGGGCCCACATGCAAAAGGGGAGAACATCTAGAAGACGTGGGAAGCAACACGGCGAAGCAGCCGGCGGATGGGCCGAATTGGGCCCAGCCTAGCCGGCCCAGGCCGGGCCGCCAGCTCTACCCGGGGCCCAATCGGCCTCTCCTTTGACCTAATTGCTTCTCAGCTATAAATAGCCCCCGACCGAGAGCCACGAGAACCGAAGTCGTAATCCGCCGCCGAGGAGCAGAGAAGCTTGGAGGGACACCATCTCGAGATGAGGGTCGTGCTAGTTGTCTAGGGTTTCTAGCCGACGTGGGAACCTTGCATGGAAGACCACGTCGTGAGGCTTGTTTAGGATCAAGATCGAAAGAGGGCCCCGTGGTGATCTTGTTCATGTAATCATTCATGGTGAAGTTTGTAAGTGAATCCGATTTCTAGCGATTAAGTGCCTTCTCGATGATTTTGATTTCTTCTTGGTTTTGCTTCTTCTACGATCTAGTATATAGCTAGATTACATAGGCTGCTCTTGTAGCCGCGGTGTCTAGAGGTGCATACCGGACCGGCCAAGGATTTCAACTCTGTTCGACGAACCCCGCCCCTAAGCTCCCCGCATGAATAGGGACATTGCCAGACAGTAATCCGGGGTCTCGAAAGGCGGATGTTTTCGGAGTCGGATGGGAAGGCCACGATTTAAAGATGCTTTTAATGAGATTCGCTTTTCTATCTTCATCTATCTTGTTTGGAGCTACAACATAAGCATGATTCAGATTCTCTAGATTGGTTATCTCTTGCTTTCTCTACCACTTTTTAGTAGATTAGATTAGATTCGTTTTCTTTATGAGCTCGCAGATAGATGCAACTTGTCTCCATTAGATAGCTTTACCTGTTTTTACTAGATTGAATCCGTTGCACATTGTTCCACGGATTCGATACCTTGGGTTCACCACTCGAGGGAAGAAGGGTCCCTTGACTACGACGGGAGACTTGTCCGCTTGCAAGTCACAAACGAACTTTGATACAACTATTAACCGTCAACAATTTCCACAGTGTTAAAATCTTGGAAGTCTTGCTCCCAAATGGCCCGCTGTTCAAACCAACACTTAATAACTTGCCGCGATGAGACGTACCAAAACTCCTCGTTGAAAGCAAACAAAGAAGGAGAGGAGCCCGATCTTCGGGACAACCTCCAACTTCGATCAAGGGAGCATGTTCGTAGATCCTCCCCCCTTTGAACGGTGAGTTCAAGTTCCTTGGTGAATTCGGGGGAGGCTTCGTTCCGGGAGAGAGTGTGTAGAGAGATATCGGCAGCAAGGGTTTCGGCGTTGGCCGGGGCCTCGCCGGGCAGAACATCGCTAGCCGACAATGGACTCACTGTTGTGCCAGAACAAGCCTCCTTGCGAACTGAGCAAGATCTCGAAAAGGAATCAACATCTACGAATTCATTCTCGTAACCCGACTTCCGAGCGCTGTCTCGAAAGTTAAACGAGGCTAGAAAACACCTTAGGGCCGTCTCTGGCCTCCACGGCGGCATCGTCGAAGGCGGATGGAACTCGCCGAACCTCGACGAAGAAACCTTCGTCAGCCTCTTCAACTTCTTGCGACTCATCCGGGCTAGGGCCCGAAGCCGCCTGAAGCTCCTCGGGCATCCGGGGTTCACTGTAAGTCTTGCGCTACATTTCGACGACTCCGTAGATCTTGTCCCGGAATGCTTGACCCCGCAGGAATCGCCGCGCATGATGAGCCTCGCTTCGATGACCTTATTCGTGGGGCATTGGACGGTAAGGGATCGAACAACTCGGCCACGAACCGCGGGAACCTTCACTTGGGACCGGGCCTCGAGAACCGAAAGATTTGTCCCCGCAAACTTCGGAAAACACGCGGTTGATTCTCTTCTTGTGCTTCACAAGAGCCTTGTACGCCTTATACTCGTTCATGGTGTATTCGCCGATCATGACGTTCACCCTTTTCTCTATCTCAACCATGAAGGCGGTGCCGCACTGACCACAGTTTAATCCCGAACTTCTAGGAAAGGCACCTTTTGAGCGGCCCAGTTGACGTTGAAGTATACGATCTCAGTGGGAGACCAACCACTCGAAATAGGCTAGACCCGGGCAGCCACGAACTCTTCAATGATATCGCGACCACCAAGTATGGTACTGGCAAGGTGAAATGCATTGCAGTTCCTAATCCCCAAGGCCTGCTGATTGAATTCGGGCCGTGTTCACCGCCGTCGTGGCGGCACCTGGCAAGACAAAGGATGAGTCCGGCTCAGGAAGCCGTGAGACTTCCGACATGTTGACCTTCAAATAGAACCAATGAGAGTTCCGCCGTTCATGAGGTTGGACTGGTACAGGAGCAATCTGAATTCGGGTGATCCCCTTTCTAGTGTTCTCCGGCGCCAGGTGTTGAAGGTGCAACACGCGTGCTTCAGTATGATATAGAACCGCTCATCGCCGCCCTTAATAACTCGGGGATAATTACCGCTCGTAGAATCGCGAAGGCGTCGACACTAGGGTTGCAGACGAAGGTCTTCATGATCCAAATGAATTTTAACACCTCAAGGAAAGAAGTCGGCGAAAGTTGGTGGATTTTCACCGAAAAGGCTTCCCAATAGCCGGCAGAATAGGGTCGCAGGGGAACCTGAGCCCACAGATGAAGAAGTCGCGAAAGACAACAAATTCTCCGTCCCTAGGGGTAGGGATTTGCTCATCAAGCGGGGCTCGCCCAGCGCCCGGAGGGAAGAACCCGGCTCTCTCATATTCCCGAATCATGTTGGTTGTCACCATGGACTCTCCGAAGACAGGTGGCGGGGCCGGGCTCAGCCTTCACCTTAACCAAATCAATCGACTCTGCTGCTAGGCCCACATCTCCGATATCTTCACCGTCATCAGATTGAACTTCCCCGTCTTCGCGACTCCTAGAGCCGCTAGGAGAACCGGCATCTTTGGTGGGTGCAAAAGATAAACAAGACCTTCGACAACCGGGTCAACGGGGAGACCACCGCGATGAGTTCCCGCAGTCGCGGGTCCAGCAAGATTTCTTTAACTCGAGCCACCCAACCAACAGAGACAAACATACGAACCAATAAGAACAACATTCGAGAATGAAGCTCATAGAACAAAGATATCACTGCAGCAAAGTATGACAGGTAAGAATCGAAAGAGAGAAATAAGATAACACCTTAGAGAGACGCGAAGAGAACCGGGAGTTCGCGAACTTTGCAGAAGAAGATGAAATTCCGCGAACAAGAAAGATGCACGAATCGTAAAAAAAGCAGGAAAGCCGTAAAACTTTTTAACAGCGGCAACCTCCTATTTATAGGGGCGGGAGGGGTAGTTCCGCGAAGCATGCCTCGATCTAACCGTTCAGGGTTCCCGGGCGACGCGTGTCCCCTCCGACGTTCTAAGGGTGACATTTTTTACTAAATTTCCGAAAGATTCGTGGAATCGGATCGTCGGAGTCAACCCGTCTCTCAGGGCTAAAGTGTTGGGGAATTCAGAAAACCCGTCACCCTCGAAACGTTAAGTTTGACAAAGTTCCTGAGACATGTTTTTCTGCAGTCAGAAAACTCGCGATTTTCTAAGCCCGGAACTCCGTGAAGTTTTCGAAGCCCGGAACCCGAGAAGCCTCGACCCCGTTACCGGTGAAGTCTGGGAATCTTGATTCGAAGAAATGGGGTCACGAACATGCGGAAGCCCGTAACGTCGAGCCGGCGATGGCGCGAACCCCCGGGAGGAGCCGGGCCGATTCTCGAAATCGTCGAGGACCCGCTCGGGAGTCACGCGTCAAGACATGCACGAACCGATGAATAAGGGAAGGCCGATTCGGGAATCTGTCAAGGACCCAGTTCGGGAGTTGCGCGTGAAGACATTCACGAACCGACGGAGAAGCAAAGTCAAAGTTGTTGTCCCAAAAGTCCGGCTTAGAGTGTGAACTAAGTGGGTCGATTTGTAAATACGTTAGAAGAAAAAGACATTTTTGTATGCGTTCACACTAAAGAATATTCCCCGAGCCCGAGGGTGTTTTCGTATGTAAAAGTCCCTTCATCTCCCTATAAAAGGGGGCCCGAGGGGCACGTGTGCATCGCATTTCGTATTTTTGGGAACTCGTGCAATCTCGAAGTGAGGGGATTACAATCTCTCCGTGCTCTAACTTTGTGCTTGAATGTGCTAAGAACTCTTCTTTATCTCACGTGTTCGGGGACTCATCCGGCCTTTTCTGTAACCCCCAACACCCCCTTTGACGGCAAGATTATCCCTCTCAAGAAAACAAAACCATGACCCTCATGGCGGAGTTCCCTGTTCACTAGCAAGCAACTTGAGAATGGTCGTACCCTTGCTGACTACAACATCCAGAAGGAAAGCACTCTTCACCTGGTGCTGCGTCTCAGGGAAGGCATGCAGATCTTCGTCAAGACCCTCACTGGCAAGACGCCCAGTCTTCGGCCAGGTGGCTACATCCCCGACCAGTTTCCCACTAGAGGGACAAGTCTCCGCCTCGCACGACAAGTCTCTGGCTCTGACTAGTGCGAGGGGCCCAGACGCACAACTCGGGCGTCGCCACCGACACGCATGAAGGAGCGAATCTCCACGTCACGCGGAAACAACAAACAAGGCCATGCGTACAACCCGCCCCAAACAAGAGCCTTAATGCAGGTCTGACTAGCCGTGCAACCATCACATCGCCATCATCTCCCGCCCGCCACATGCAAAACCTCAATCCGAGGCACTCAAGCACCCACTACGACGCGCACGAGCCTAGACTTAGGCTCAAAGGCAGCAAGCTAGGCAAGCACTCACAGATCGAGACAAGCCCAACCTACTCGGGAGAAGGCCAAGCATCCCAGAGGGAATAATCCAACCCTAGCCACGCTATTTCCCCGACAAGGCATCGCGACTGGGCCACGAATCCCGACTCAGACGGTGACGTACGACGGACGTGCCGCCCGTCAAGCACCGTAACTCTTTTTTACTTCCTCTCTTGTGCCCCCTCCCCTTGTGACCAACAAGGCAAAAGGGAGAGGAGGGCAATGGTCACAAGGGTTAGACTTTCATAGGATCGAACATCACCTCCCGGGACCTGGTAACAAACTCCCTCTCCCGACCAGCTTGTAACCCCTACGCGAGCAAACCCCGGCTCAAAGAACACGGTGCCCACACACTAGACGTAGGGTGTTACCTCGAGGCCCGAACCCGCATAAATCCCGTTGTCTCCCGCGCTAACCATCCGAGCCCGACGACGATCGATAGAAATTCTCATCGGGCCGCGGTAGAGAACCCCAACAGTTGGCGCACTAGGTAGGGACACATCTTGTGTCTCGACGAACTCACGCGGATCGACGGGGATTCGTCGCGGGCCGCCGACTCCCGGGAGCACCCTGCGCTTCGGCACCCTTGGCTTTGTCTACACCGGGGCGGTGGAGTCCGCCGCCACCGTACTGCCGCCGCCCTCGCCCCAATGTCCTCACCCTGGCCGCGCACGCCGAGGCCTTCGTCCGAGGCTTCTCGGCGACGGCCATCATCGCATGTTGGGGCCAAACCCAACACAGAGCGTTGTGTGCTCGCAAACACTACCTCACCGACCTTGCCTCTAGGCTAGGCAGACGGACCAATACGGGGGAGTTCATGGAGCGGTGCGACCGTAATGTACCGTGACGTGCCCCGCATCCCGACGACCTGATCGCCATGTTAACAACCTCCGCACGACCGGCCAGCCCCCGGGTCTACACGATGACTCGGGCATGTACCGCGCGACATCATGACCCCACACGGGAGTGCAACGCCTACGGGACACCCTCATGAGGTGTTCCTGATATCCCCAAAGTCTTGTTCAAGTCCGTGGAGCCAGTCGGGAGATAGAGATTTGGATTAGAGGGTTTTGACCCCGCTGGTCTTGTTCATCCCCGAGCTGCCCGGGCTACACCGGTCGGCCGGTGCTCTTGCCCGGTCCCCGGCCGGTGCCTGCTTCTGTGGGTTTTTGCTCGGTGAACGTCTTGATGTGTTCGTTGTTGTATGTCCCACTTGTTTCCAGTTTGGGTCCGTTTGGTGGTCGGTTAGCTTTGTTTGCTGTCACTGGGCTTTCGAAACGCCATGAGTCCGACAGGTGTGTCTCACAGGTCCGACCGGTGTAAAGCTTCCCTTAGTGGAAGTTGCTCAGGTCCACCTGCAGGGACCGGTCCCAGACCGGTGGTGCTCACCCGTAGGTGTGGATGCAACCAGACTCGAGGTTTTGGATTTTTCCGGCTAACGTTTCTCGGGTCGGAAGGTTGCGTGTTGGTTCCACAAGTCCGGTGGCACTCCGGTGGCTACGTGGGCCTAGACCAACCTTGGTAGTGAGTCGGAGACGTGTGTTGGAAGCTGTTTGATTTATTGGAGTTTTCATCTCCTTCGAAGAATTTTTATCGGCTCCCATTTCACTCCCCCCTCTACGGTTCGCCGTATCGGTCCTTCACTGAGATCCAACGGATCTAGATCCACCCAGAAGCCCAGGTCAACTTCGTCAAGCCCGCCGCCCGATACCATTTTGGAAATTTTTGCGAGAAAAGCCTACGAGTTTCTAATATCTGCAAAATACCCTTCCGCCTTATGAGTTTTCTTACGGTTTAGTCCCTTTTTCTTCATTTTAGCCCAAAACCTTTTCAAATCTTCGCATATTAGTCCCTACACCTTCCAGAAGCCATAACTTGGCGATTTAGCTCGATTTTAGCGTTCTTTATATCCCGCGTTCGTCTCGAAGCGTAGGTCAATTTTATACTCTTGTTTAGATCTGTTTGAAGTTTTGGTACTGTTTCTTATTTATTCTTATTGTATGCTTGTATGTCATGATTGTGGGTTTGACGAGAGCGATTCGTTCGAGGATTTGAAGATCAGGTCGTGCAAGAGTTTGAGCGACAAGTCTTTGTTGAAGGCATGTATTCCTTGATGCATGCCCGCTTGTCCTACACTCTTATGCATTTAATTATTTATTTTTACTTTACGCTTCATTAATTTGATGGGAACCTATTAAGGATCATGCCTAGCTTTTTACTACCTTACCTTGACACAGGAATTAAATTAATCTTGTGGTAGTTATTGCTTAGCATGCTCAACGCTGAGAATTGGTATTAATCTATCATAGTTACCTTTTATTTATTAATGTTCCCGTTTATGATCTCCCTTTACTTCTAGACCACTTTAATGTGTAATCGGAACATGGAGGTACCACCCGGGGAAAACGAGTACAACCACAAGAACTAATGGGCAATGGTCTTGGGATTTGAATAATTAGGAACTTTAGCCCAGGATGAGTACTGAGGACCGGGAGCGTCCCATTGGTCGGTGGATGACCGCTCCTTAGTGATGAGTGATTGACAACGGGTGTTGGGTGACTCTTGGCTTAGTGCGCGGCTGTGGGGTTGCGGCCTAGTTCGTGTTGTTGCGGGTGAAGAACGGGCGCGAAAAGGTCTTCGGCCTTGAGGGGCCTCCGGGAGATGGAGAGACAAGTAGGCTCGGTTCGAGGACCGGTGGACGGCGGGATTTGGGTGCGGGCCACATGGTGGCGACACAAGCAAGATGAAGTCATGGACAAGTGGCCCGGTGCACGGTGGCGGTCAAGTCAAGTGGTTTGGCGGGAGGCCCGGGCCGGGCACTCGGGGGTTTGGTGGTTTGCCCACAAAACCATCGGCGGACGGTTTCTTGGTTTGGGCCCTCAAAAACCAAGTCCCAGGAGGGCCCAACACGGCGGAGACGGGATCCGGGCGTGTCGGGAAGCCGAAGCGGAGGACACGCGGCGGGATCGCATGGCTTGCGTCGGGAGGACGCGGGGTGCGGCAAAGGCGTGGCCGTCCGATGGCAAGACCCACAAACATTACCAAAATGCCCCTACGTGGGTTGTATCGCCGATAGTGTAGTTAGGGGTAGTCGAGTCATTTACCACTCCGGCGGGACTTGATATATAAACCTGGAGTGTGTGTTGATGGCTCCCTCTCTCGCATGACTTAGGGTTTCATTTCCCCCTTCTCTTTCTCATTTTTTGTAGCTATTTTCCTTCCTATTTTCTCTAGGCTAGCATGAGAGCTTCATGAGAGATTTGTTGGGAGGGATGGATGCTAGGGCGGCATGCTAGACCTTGTGGAATCTTTCCTGGTTTGTATAGAAGATTCGGGGTTGTTTTTTCGTGGCTTTTTGTGCTTATTTTCGTGCCTTTGTTCCGGTGTGATTCAGCAGTTTGAGTGAGTTTCTTCCCGGATTTCTTTGAGGGGAAACATGGATAGATGTCTTGTGCATCTTTGTGCTTGATCTTGTGCCCTCAACGCGGGGAAACTACTTCGATTCGTGAGTTTTCGTTCGGTGCTCTAGGTTTTGGTGGTGCTCGAAAGTTCGCGATTCCCGGTGATTTAGGGAGTTAGGAGGCAAGATTTTTGGGCTATAGCATCCTTGTGTGACGCTTTTCAAGTACCCAAACCCTTGTCTCCACGGCTTCAACGGTTTGGGAAATCCGATGATGATTTGGGGAGTTGACTTTCGAGGTCGGGCATTTTTCGTACAGTCGAGCCTCGCGGACGGTCCGCGGCCTCTGGCGGGCGGTCCGCGCGCTTCAGTTCATCCTGAGTTCTTCGTGTTCTTGCTCGTCCTTCGTTTCGATCCGTTGTGATTTTGGTTTTGGTTGGACGAAGTTTCGGACGGTCCCGCGGTGTCGGGCGGACGGTCCGCGGGTGCTTGGAGGACGGTCCGCGTGCTCCCCGCGGGCCGGTCCGTGGCACGGGGGTGTCTTTGGGTCGTTCTGCATGTAAATTAACGGACGGTCCGCGGCTAAGGCGGACGGTCCGCGGCCCGGAGTGCGGACGGTCAGCGATGCCGGCCAGGACGGTCGCGCGGCTCTTGCGGACGGTCGCCCCTCTGCGCGGACGTTCCGCCGAGCACATGTGCTTTCGCTTCTTGGTTCGATTTCTTCCTCCCCTTTCTAGTGCTTCGCGTGTGCTTCGAGGAATCGTTCCTAAGGCTAGAGGTTGATCCATAACCTCGTGGTCTTGGCGATTGGTGCGTTATTCGATCCATCGCTTGTGTGTGACCAGGGTTTTGAGTAGGACATGGTAGGGTTCTTTGGGAAGAATTTTTACCGGCTCTATTCACTCCCCCCTCTCTAGTCGCCATCCGATCCTTCAATTGGTATCGGAGCACGGTGCGGATTCTTTGCGACTTTGACAAGTCACGAATCCTAAGATGGCGTACGTTGAGCGGGGCGGTCGCCGCACTTCGATGGCAAGGGTTACCACAAGTGGGCGGCTCGTATGAGGATTTTCTTCGAGGAAAGGCTGTTGGAGTTTATTGTGCTTGACAAGACATATGCTATTCCGGTCAACATCCATACTCTTATGGTGGCCGATGCCGATGCCAAGGCCAAGTATGAGGCTAATGCAAAAGCCGTTGATCACTTGTCGGAGCTTGTGTGATCCGGAGTTTGATCGTGTTCGCCATTTGGATCTTGCTTGGCAAATTTGGGATAAGTTGTTGGTTGCTCACGGTGGTGATAACCATGTGAAGGCTCGCCTCTTTGTCTCTTCCCGGATGCAATATAAGAGAATTTCACTCCACTTCCCGGTGAGGACATTGATGCGATGTTTGAAGGTTCATCGCCATCGTGAACAACATGAAGGCTAATGTTGAGGACTTTCCGTATTCCGAGCATGATCGGGCTTTGAAGCTCTTGCATGTCTTGGACCCAAATGTTTGGGGTGCTAAGGTTGAGGCCATCAAGGGTACGGGAACTATTTGACTATTGAGTTGGATGACCTCTTTTCTAAGCTCAAGTCGAGTTCGAGGTTGACGGGAAGATGCTATCCAAGCATGAGGGCTCGGCCCGACCATAGTCTTGCTCTTGTGGGAGGATCAAAGGGCAAATCTAACCCTTCTGTCGACAATTTTCTTTGTCCTCTCTTATGTCCATTCCGGATGAGGAGTTTGATGTCTTTGGGCGAGGAGGAGGCTGGCCTTGCTCTCAAGAAGATTTGAACGACTACACGAGAGTCGGAGGAACGCAAGGCGGAGCTCGGGGACGTGCTACAAGTGTGGCAAGCGTGGCCACTTCATCGCGAGTGCCGGAAGCGGGGAGAACAAGTACAAGGTGAAAGACGAGTACAAGGCGCACCCGGCGTGAAGACAAGTACTCCTCCAAGGGCAAGCACTTCAACAAGTCCAAGAGCAAGGACAAGGACAAGCGGCGGCCAGAGCAAGAGCACCTACAAGAAGAACAAGGCAAGAGCGATGGTGGCCGGTGCGGCGACGTCGACTCAAGCTCAAGCGAGGGCGAGTCAAGCTCAAGCGGCCCGAAGATGAAGACGCGGGAGGCGCGGTGGCAAGAAGAGTGCAAGCGGGAACCTCGGCGGGGCCGGGGGCTGTGGCGCTCGAAGGCTTTTGTGGCATGGCCCATAGCTCGGCCGCAAGAAGAGTGTGAAGGAGGACGGCGGCTCCGACTCGGAGGATGAGGTAAACCGTGATCCCGACTCTTTGCTTCTTGAGATTGCTAGGTTGAATGGTTTGCTTGATACCGTGATAGTGTCTTTGAGAGATGCCAAAAAGATGAGGAAAGATCTTAGGGCTCGGCTTGAGAATGCTAGCGAGAAAGTAGGAGAGTTAGAGTCAAAATTGCTTGAATTGAAACTTGAGAATGACTCTTTGAAACTTTCTCCTACTACTCTGATGATGTTGAATGTGTTGAATGTGATGCTTGGTTGAATGAGATCAAAATGCTTAATGAGAAGAATGCTTCTATTTTGGCTCAACTAGATGCTCTTAGGACTGAACATGATGAGCTTAAGGCTGGACCTACTTTGCTTGGTGCTTGCAAATCATGTCCTACTATGCATGCTAAGCTTGTTGATGCTCGTTCTACTATTAGTTCTTTGGAAGCATCTTTGAAATCTCCTGTTGCAAATGCATGTTCTAGCTGTGATGAAGTCACTTTGCGTAATCTTGAACTTACTTCCCGTTTGGATGTCATCTATGAGGAGAATGACTATTTGAGGAAGGTGTTGGGTTTGTTGTACGGCGGGAACCTCGGTTGAAAATCATGATTGAGGAGTTCAAGAGGGCGATGGTCGTGGTTTGGGGTTTGAGAAGTTGGGTGAGAAAGTGGGAGAGAGCGTGGGGGAGAGTGTGTACGAGAAGTGTGTTGAGTCTAACCCCGGGTTTGAGGTGATCGGAGAGATTCAAGTCCCACTCCCAAAAGCACCCAAGAACTCTTTCACACCAAAGCCCAACCACCTTTGCAACAAGCTTGACACAACCCAAGATCCACCCAAATTCCCACCTAAGACAAATGATTTCCGAAAACCGGTGAAGTTTGTGGGTGAGAAGGGTGAGAAGCCTAAAGAAAAGCCGAGCCAAAACCAAAACCCATCCCCTTCGGGTGTGAGTATTGTGGCAAGGAGAGGCATCTTGCGAGTTTTGCTACAAGAGGAAGAGGGATGAGAGAGCTTGCTAGGGAGCAAGCAAACCGGGACAGTATCCCGGCCTCGCGGTATTCCCGAGCCTAGAGTGCCACTTCCACGGGGTGTGGGAAGTGTGAGGAGTGTTGGCGGGTTCCCACGGAGAGGCGGTGGTGGTGAGAGGTTTGTCGGGGAGAGATGATGGTGTGCGTCTTTGGTGAGAGGTTTGGTCGGGCTCGTGGTGGTTTTTCTGGACGTCCTCCTACTCGTCCTCGGTACGGGTTTAGGGGAGATGATCGCGGCTTTGGGTTCCGGAGGAACTACGGACCACGTTTTCCCCCTCGTGGTGCTCGTACTCCTCCCATGGGACATGGGAAGTTCGGTGGCAAGGGAGTGATGTTTGCTAACCCCTCTTTTGAGCGGATGGCTCGACAACGGTTTAACTTTCTTTGTGCTAACCCCCAGTGTCGAGTCGCTAGCTCATTCTCGTTCTCGTTTCGGCTTGCGGGCGGGGAGGCTTGGAGGACATTTGGTTGATCGACTCCGGTGTTCTCGACACATGACCGGAGATAAGAAGTGGTTCTCCAGCCTCACCCCAGTGAAGGAAAAGATGTACATCACATTTGGGGACAATGGACGAGGTAGGGTGCTTTGTACGAGGGTGTTGTGCATGTGAGTGACAAGGTAACGTTGAAGAGAGTGGCTCTTGTGAAGTCTTTGGGTTTTAACTTGCTTTCGGTTTCTCGGTTGCTGTGATGAGGGTTTTGAGGTGCGTTTTAAGTGCGGCGGTCTCGCTTGCTTGATTCTCGAGTGATCTTGTCACGTATGATCATCCCAGAGGTCGGATTTTCGGGGCTGATTTCTCTCGTTCTTTGGGTCCTGCTTTCATTTGTTTGATGGGCTGGTCCTTCTTCGATTTGTGGAAATGGCATAGGCGGTTGGGACACTTGAGCTTTGATTTGGTTTCCCGCTTGAGTAGTCTTGACCTTGTCAGGGATTCCCGAAGTTGAAGTTTGAGAAGGATTTGGTTTGTGCTCCTTGTAGGCATGGTAAGATGGTAGCCATTCCCCATCCACCCACGGCCAGATGTCATGGCCAGACGTCCGACAGCGAGCTATTGCATATGGACCTTGTTGGGCCGGCTCGGAGGTTCGCTCGGTGGGTGGGAAGTGGTATGTCCTTGTTGTGGTGGACGATTACTCTCGCTATGCACCTGGGTGTTCTTCTTGGAGGATAAGAGTGAGACTTTTGGTTTTGTTCGAGATCCGATCGTGAGGTTGAAAAACGAGAGGCATGGGAATGCTATTCAAGCTATCACCGGTGATAATGGCTGCGAGTTCAAGAACTCTCGTTTTGATGCCTTTTGTCGTGATCTAGGTCTTGAACATCGGTATTCGACCCCTTATGTGCCCCCTCAAAATGGAGTCGTGGAAAGGAAAAATCGGATTCTTTGTGAGATGGCTAGGACGATGCTCGATGAGCACGGGACTCCTAGGAGGTTTTGGGTCGAGGCGGTCAATACGGCTTGTCATGTTTCCAATCGGATTTTATTGAGAGCTTTCAAGAAGAAGACTGTTATGAGCTTATGCATGGTCGGGCACCCAAAGTGAGTCATTTCCGAGTTTTGTTTTGCAAGTGCTTTATTTTGAAAAAGGGAAAACTCGACAAGTTTGAGGCTAGGTCTAGTGATGGTATTTTCTTTGGATATGCTAACCACTCTCTAGAGCCTATAGGGTTCTTAACCTTGAGACTAACAAAATCATGGAGACTTGCGAGGTGACCTTCGACGAGACAATGCCATGTACTTCTCTTGGCTTTGAATGTGCGGGTGATTAAGAGATGGCCGAGGACCTCTTTGAAGAGGGAGAAAGATGAAGGTGGAGATGATGATGGGGAGAACCATGCGCAGAAGGCGAGCATGTACCCACTACTTCCCCCACGACCACTTTGGAGCATGGACCGTCTACTTCATGGACAACGACGGTGCAACAAGAGGACCGGGCGAGAGAAGGCTGGAGTTGAGGGGGAGGTAGTCTCGGCGTGAGGCTCCCCGACGGATTCAAGAAGTGCATCCCCTTTCGAAGATCATTGGAGACATCAATGAACGCACTACACGGTCGAGGTCCGGAATTCCTCTCATTTTGCTCATCTTGCTTTTGTTGCTACTTTTGAGCCCAAGGACATTGGACATGCTTTATACGATGCAAACTGGGTCAATTCTATGCATGAGGAGTTGGAAAACTTTGAGAGGAACCAGGTGTGGGAGTTAGTTGAACCACCTCCAAATTGCCATCCCATAGGAACCAAGTGGGTTTGGAAAAACAAGAGGGAGAGAATGGGATGGTTGTGAGGAACAAGTCCAGACTTGTTGCTCAGGGGTTTAGTCAGAAGGAGGGGATCGACTATGAGGAGACCTTTGCTCCTGTGGCCCGTCTTGAGGCAATTCGGATCCTTCTAGCCTTTGCGTGGCTAAAGGGTTCAAGTTGTTTCAGATGGACGTGAAGAGTGCTTTTACGAATGGGGTCATAGAGGAGGAGGTGTATGTGAAGCGACCACACAGGGTTTGAGGAAGCGAGTTGTACCCACGGGGTATACGGGTTGAAAAGGGCTGTATGGGTTGAAACGGGCGCCCGTGCTTGGTATGGGAGATTGAGAGGTTTTCTTTTGAGCGAGAGGGTTTGTGATGGGTCCGTGGATAGAACCTTGTTTCTCCTCAAGCATAGGAATGACTTGTTGATTGTTCGGATATACGTGGATGATATTGTCTTTGGTGGCTCGTCACATAACCTTGTTGCCCGGTTTGCGGATGAGATGAGCGGGGAGTTCGAGATGAGCATGATGGGCGAGTTGCGGTATTTTCTCGGGGCTCGAGATCAAGCAAGTGAAGGATGGTACATTTGTGCACCAAACCAAGTACACGAAAGACATGCGAGGAAGTTCCCGGATGCAAGATGTGAAGCCGATGTCGACTCCCATGGGGAGTACGACCACTTTGGATGCGGATGAGGACGGAGAACCGGTGGACCGGCGGGAGTACGGGAGCATGATCGGCTCCCTCCTCTACTTGACGGCGACGAGGCCGGACATACGGTTCGGCGTGTGTGCTGTGCGCTCGTTTTCGAGCTTCGCCGAGGACATCACATCGACAGGCCGTCAAGAGGATTTTCAGGTACCTACAGTCTGCCCTGGTCTTGGCCTTTGGTATTCTTCCTCCTCGACTCTGTCTCTTCATGGTTTTTCCGATGCGGATTTTGCTGGTTGTCGAGTCGAGAGGAAGTCTACTTCTGGCACTTGTCAGTTTCTTGGTTCTTCGTTGGTCTCATGGTCTTCTCGCAAGCAGTCTAGTGTAGCTCAGTCTACCACAGAGGCGGAGTATGTTCTTTTCAGCGAGTTGTTGTTCCCACATTCTTGTGGATTTCATACACTTTGAGAGACTTTGGTGACGAGTGCACCCGAGATCCCACTTCTTTGTGATAGCACCGGTGCCATAAGCGTAGCCAAAAATCCAGTGCTTCACTCCCGAGAACCAAACATATAGAAGTGAGGTATCATTTTCGAGGGACAATGTGGAGAAAGGAACCATTGTTTTGAGCCATGTCCCTACCCAAGATCGGCTAGCCGACATCTTTACAAAGCCTCTCGACCAAGCTACATTTGTGCTCTTGCGGGGGAACTTGGGGTTTGTTGCCCTTTCTAGTTGATTCTTGGGGGATTTCCTTTTGTACCATATGTATCATACCATGTTTTACTTTGATGTATATACATGCTTTGCTTGATGTATAAACCATGGTAGGATAGCCATCTTGTCATATATCATGTTGCATTTGTGTCATATTGCATTTTAGGATGATGAGCTTCTTTCATATGCCATATTTGAGTCTCTTTGGCTATTTGTGAGATATTGGTTATATGTGTGGAGAAATGGTGATGTGAGGCTATGCTCTTGGAATATTTGAGATATATGTGGTGAGATAGCCCCTTTTGAGATAAATGCTTAACTTGACTAATTTTTGATGAAACATGCTCCACTCGTGTCTAGTTGTGTATCCATGTCACAGTTTGGTCTAAATGTGCTTTTCATGCTTAGATTGTGCTTGGATGCTTGTTCTTGCATTTGGGCCAAAGGCCGGATATCATTGTGAATGTTTAGCCTATGTTGCATTCATGGGGGAGCATAAGCTTCTTTTTGCCGCAAAGGCACTTCATGTACCATGAAATGAATTAATCTTGAAAAGAAGTGCATAATGCTTGAACAATGCTCCATCCATCATGTCTATGTTTAAAATGTCTTATCTTTCACATATGGGTGCAAAACATGTTGCATGATGTTCACCGGTGGAGAAGTCTCCCCAGAAGTGGACACATGGCTCATGAGCTTTGACATGACATGCTTTGCTTTATGGGTGTTTGCCATGATCTTTTCTTTGAGAATTTGATATCCTTGTATGATCTTTAAATGGCATGCATGTTTATGGCTCAAGTGTGACATGGATAGGCTTTTACATGTGAGCGAGCCTTCTTTTGGTAAAAGCTTGCTTAAATCCGAAAATTTTGCTTTGTCACATGCTTGTATTTTCATATATTACTTGTGGCAATGCTTTGACTATGCTATGATTCATGTGTGTGATCTTTGTCTCATTTTTAGCCTTTGACACTAGATTTGGTCTATTTGAGAAGCTCATGTAGATGTTTATATGCTTTGCTTTGCATTTCTGCTTTTTCACCTTGATTCATACATTGTCAACAAGGGGGAGAAAAGGTGAGCTTAATGAAAATTCAGAAGAGGTGAGCTGAAATTTGGAAGTTTGCATCCACATGTTCGGGGGGAGGCATTTGTTCGGGGGGAGCTTTCTTCTTTTTTTTCGGTGTGGATTTTGTGCTTTGCTTGGCTTGTGACCTTTCTTCGCCTTTCTTCGGTTTTGGTCATGAGTTGAGCTTCTTTGTTTTTCTTTCTTCTTTCTTTCTCTTTTACTCCGAATTTCATTTCGCGTTGTGTGTTGTCAATGCACTCATCAAGGGGGAGATTGAGGACCGGGAGCGTCCCGGTGGTCGGTGGATGACCGGCTCCTTAGTGATGAGTGATTGACAACGGGTGTTGGAGTGACTCTTGGCTTAGTGCGCGGGTGTAGGTTGCGGCCTAGTTCGTGTTGTTGCGGGGGTGAAGAACGGGCGCGAAAGGTCTTCGGCCTTGAGGGGCCTCGGGAGATGGAGAGACAAGTAGGCTCGGTTCGAGGGACCGGTGGACGGCGGGGCCGGGGTGCGGGCCACATGGTGGCGACACAAGCAAGATGAAGTCATGGACAAGTGAGCCGGTGCACGGTGGCGGTCAAGTCAAGTGGTTTGGCGGGAGGCCGGGCCGAGCACGCGGGGTTTGGTGGTTTGCCCACAAAACCATCGGCGGACGGTTTCTTGGTTTGGGCCTCAAAACCAAGTCTGAGGGCCCAACACGACGGAGACGGGATCCGGGCGTGTCGGGGAAGCTTCGAGAGCGGAGGACACGCGGCGGGATCGCATGGCTTGCGTCGGGAGGACGCGGGGTGCGGCAAAGGCGTGGCCGTGCGATGGCAAGACCTACAAACATTACCAAAATGCCCCTACGTGGGTTGTATCGCCGGTAGTGTAGTTAGGGGTAGTCGAGTCATTTACCACTCCCGGCGGGACTGATATATAAACTTAGGAGTGTGTGTTGATGGCTCCCTCTCTCCGCGACTTAGGGTTTCATTTCCCCCTTCTCTTTCTCATTTTCGTAGCTATTTTCCTTCCTATTTTCTCTAGGCTAGCATGAGAGCTTCATGAGAGATTTGTTGAGAGGGATGGATGCTGGGCGGCATGCTAGACCTTGTGAATCTTTCCTGGTTTGTATAGAAGATTCGGGGTTGTTTTTCGTGTCTTTTTGTGCTTATTTTCGTGCCTTTGTTCCCGGTGTGATTCCGCGGATTTGAGTGAGTTTCTTCCCGGATTTCTTTGAGGGAAACATGGATAGATGTCTTGTGCATCTTTGTGCTTGATCTTGTGCCCTCAAACGGGAAACTACTTCGATTCGTGAGTTTTCGTTCGGTGCTCTAGGTTTTGGTGGTGCTCGAAAGGATTCGCGATTCCGGTGATTTAGGGAGTTAGGGAGGCAAGATTTTTGGGCTATAGCATCCTTGTGTGACGCTTTTCAAGTACCCAAACCCTTGTCTCCACGACTTCAACCGTTTGGGAAATCCGATGATGATTTGGGGGAGTTGACTTTCGAGGTCGGGCATTTTTACGGTACGTCGCGAGCCTCGCGGACGGTCCGCGGCCTCTGGCGGACGGTCCGCGCCGCTCGAGTTCGTCCCGAGTTCTTCGTGTTCTTGCTCGTCCTTCGTTTCGATCCGTTGTGATTTTGGTTTTTGGTTGGACGAAGTTTCGGACGGTCCGCGGTGTCGGGCGGACGGTCGCCGAGGTGCTTGGCGGACGGTCCGCGTGCTCCCCGCGGACGGTCCGTGGCACGGGGGTGTCTTTGGGTCGTTCCCGTGTAAAGTTAACGGACGGTCCGCGGCTAAGGCGGACGGTCCGCGGCCCGGCGTGCGGACGGTCCGCGATGCCCCGGCCGGGCGGTCCGCGCAGCTCTTGCGGACGGTCCGCCCCTCCGCGCGGACGGTCCGCCGAGAGGCTCTGTGTGCTTTGCTTCTTGGCTCGATTTCTTCCTCCCCTTTCTAGTGCTTCCGCGTGTGCTTCGAGGAATCGTTCCTAAGGCTAGAGGTTGATCCATAACCTCGTGGTCTTGGCGATTGGTGCGTGATTCGATCCATCGCTTGTGTGTGACCGGGTTTTGAGTAGGACATAGGCCGGGTTCTTTGGGAAGAATTTTTACCGGCTCCTATTCACTCCCCTCCTCTCTAGTCGCCATCCGATCCTTCATGGTCTTACACGATAAGGACAAGGGATCGGCGGTGCGTGGGGTATGGACTCGCTCTAGCGAGGGGGTTGGGTGAGTTATTCTTTTTATGGTGGGGTATCGACACCGCTAGGGGGACTTTATACCTTGCTAATCGATCCGGACCTTGTGGGTCATAAGTTGCTAGGGAACCTTTGTAAAGGCCATGTAGCGTCCCTATGCAATCACACCTCGGAAGTGTGATATGGTGTCTTGCAAACACCGCATGGTTGGGTCCAAAGTTCTTCGGAGCTTTTACGGCTGCTTGTGGGTAAAGATGTACAACCTCCGCGAGTGTTAAACTAATCGATTAGCCGTGCTCACGGTCAAGAGCGCCCCGGACACTCACATGATTAAATTATGGAATTTTAATGTTTAAATTGTTGTTTTATTCTTTATTTATGATGCTTATATCTTATTAATTGGGTTGGTTTGAACTTACACCTTTAGTAATCAGGTTGCTAATAAAACTTGACCAACTAAAATGCTAAAGTGCTTGAACCTTAGCCATCCACCATATGGCCTTGCATGTTATGTTGTTTTCCCTTGCTGAGTACGATATGTGCTCACGCTTGTTTATTCTCTTGCATCTACAATACCCGGAATTCTTTGCTCGGTACGGGAGAACTTTGAAGATATTCCGGGAGATTTCCGGGGAATTCTAGGTGTGCGTAGTCTTCGGTCAGTTCTTTGTGGAGGCATTTTGTCCGTCTTGCGAGAACTCGTTTATTTAAGTTTCGTTTAAGACTATGGTTTGTAATAACTCTTTATCCGTGTGGCACTGATTTTGGTATTCATAATGTCTAAGCGTGTGTGTAACTTGATCTCGGCGCACACGTGATCAATGCATTCGGTTTTGCCTTTAAAACCGGGTGTGACGAGTGGTACCGGAGCTTTCTGTTGCGTAGGAACGCTAGCCTAGATAGAAATGGTCGAATTAAGGATTTTATACTCATAAAAGCTTTCTTCTCTTACATGCTTGCTTTATTCTTACTAACCTTAATCTTGCCTTTTTGCTTCACTCTTGAGTACGTCGCATTCTTTACCTTGTGCTTGCTTTAGCTCTCGTCCTTTTGCCTTACCATCTTTCTCATTACGCACTACACTACGGATGGTTCGTAGCTTGGAGACTTCTCGGGCTAGAGCGATCCATCGGTATGCTCCACGGAACGGTACCATGATTTGCATGATGGAGATACGGAGATGAGGAGATTGAGATGGAGCTCACACCTGTGGTTTTCCCTAACCTTATCATGGTGCCTGACGATGAGGAAGATCCGGAGGAGATGATCCCAGCGGAGGATGAGCTAGGCGAACAACCCAACCTAGAGGAGCAAGCGCCAGAAGAAGATGAGTTTCACTCAGATCAAGAGATAGAAGAACAAGAGCAAGAGGAGGAAGAGGTGGAAGCGATGCGGGAAGTGTACCATTACGGAGGCTGATGGAGTAGGCATTCCCATGGCGACCACCCGAGAGCAATGGTACTTCGCCTAGGCTATGATAAGGCCCCTGTCTACCATTGTGAGTTGTGGACTCATCCGTGGTTCGAGCCCCATTGGGAGGTTGCTTGCCATCTTGGAGGAGTACATTCCATGCCGTGGAGTGAAGGAGGTGTCCAAGCATCATGACGTGGCTCACAGGACTACTATGGATGCTCTGGGATAGCGAGAGTCGGCTCGGAGGGCGCTCTATGTGCTCTCTCACAAGGAGCGTGACGGGTTGGAGGATACCCACTTTGCCGTTACACACCTTTCGGAGCAAGTGGGGAAGCCAAGACTTACATCGCCCCGGCACCGACCTATGAAGGGACGCTCAACAATGTCCGGAGTCTACTTGCGGTTGTGAACACTGCATTGGATGATGCCAACAACACACTATATGCGGCACGGCGGCAGATTTTCACTCTGGAGACGCGGGCGTGCCTTGGAAGGGCACGCCACGAACGGGGAGCGAGCCGAAGCCCACGAAGCCACGAAAGGATGTACCTCCCCATCACCCAAGAGGCCACACTACGACTCCCCTGACGCTCGCACAGATGCCATGGCGGAAGATAGTCCTTAGGTTTAAGATTAAGGATAGGATTTCTTTGTAATCGCTAGTAGACGATCGGTAAAGTGTGTGTAGTTTAGAGGTGTGGTTGAATGCTTGATTTTGTGCTTAATGTATGAGTTGGATTTTTGGTTGAGTGCAATGTGTTGTGGAGTGATGACCACAACGACATTGGTTTAGTAGTAAGTTTGTGGGGGTTATCTTTCAGTCTCAATCAGTTATCTATCTTAATCTTTTTGTCCCTTTAAGTTTTCCCTTAATGCAAATTCGAGATCCCAAAAATCTGTTCGCACAGTTTTCTGAGTCAGCAGCACTGTTTTAATTTTATCTCGGGCTACAGAACTCCGATTGCAGAAAAACCAATTGGAGAAGTTCAAGAATTTTGTGACTGATTGTCGGTGAAAAATTCAGAATATTTGGATGGAAAACCAGAGAGTTATAACTGAAACATTACAGCCTCACGAATCTGTTAAACACTGCCGACCTACCTGACTTGTTTATTTTATAACCAGAGGTACACAACTCCGATTGAGGTGATTCCAGTTGGAGTGGTTTCGTAATTTCATTACCTTTTATCTGTCCAAAACCCATAAGTTTTGGTTACTCGTACAGAGAGATATGCCTGATTGTTTGGAGTCAACAGAATCTGTCTTATCTAAATATCATTGCTACCTTATCTTCCTGAGTTTAACCCTTGGTGCAATCATCTAAAATAATGTCCCTAACACTCAGATGGTGAACACCAGGTCAGGATCAGGTGTTGATCAACCAGCAGGAAGAGCACCTCGGCCCGGCACAAATGGATCCCGCTATGCAGCAGTTCTCGGAGGCACGGACCCGGCTCCTCCAGAATTTGACCACCACCGTGACAAACTTGCAAGCCCGGTCAACAACCCACCGGTGCCGCCACCCGCGCCTCGCAACAAGCACCGGGAGTTTATGAGTCATCACCCTCCTGTGTTTACTCACGCCGCTGATCCACTAGAAGCCGAAGATTGGCTAAAGACAATGCGAAGATGCTCACTATCTGTCGGTGTGACGACGGAGAGAAAGGTCTGTATCTTTGCGGGGACGACTTCAAGGCCTCTGCCGGCCGCTTGGTGGGATGCGTACTCTGCCGCTCATGCCGCCCCAGACACCATCACTTGGGAGGAGTTTACCACCAACTTCGAAGCCATCACATACCCTCCGGAGTCATGAAGATCAAGAAGAAGGAGTTCCTTTCTACGAAAGCGAGGAGGAATGTCGGTGGCTGAGTATAGAGACAAGTTCACTGAGTTGTCTCGCTATGCAGCTGAGGAGGTTGCTGAAGATAGGAAGAAGCAGGAGCTGTTCCTGGATGGGTTAGCTGGTTCGCTGCAGTACCAGCTGATGTCCTACCCTTTCCCTAACTTTCAGCAGCTAGTTGATGCCGCCATCCGCTTGGAGCACAAGCGCAAGGAGCTCGGAGAGCAGAAGAGGAAGGCCGCCAGCTCTGGGCAGTTTGGGAGTGCGTCTCGCCCTCGCTTCAACCCACCGCCGAACACCTCGTTCCGCTTTGGGGGACCGGGTGGAAACTTTGGGCAGCGGCGGTCCCGGCGTCTGCTCGGCGGTTCCGAGCGGTCCGCTCGGCGGTTTCGGCGTCTGTTCCTCGGACTCCCCACCCGGCTTCCCGGCGGGAGGTCAGCGAGAGAGCCCCCGGTTGGCACACCCGTAAGGTCCGTGGCACCGCTGAATCCTGCCACCACTACTTGCTTCAAGTGCGGAGAGCTTGGTCACTATGCCAACGCTTGCCCAAAGAGGAATCCTCCACACACCCCTGTGCGGAACCAGCGGACAAGGAGCGGAAGCCAAACCCCCGCGATCTAACAAAGGACAACGAGCTATGCACGAGGCAAGGCGATGCACGTTGATGCGAAGTCGCCCGGGGAGAACCCCGAGTAGTGCTCGGTATGTTTCTAGTCAACTCTACTCCCGCCTCGGTTTTGTTTGATTACGGAGCATCCCATTCTTTCATTACATCCCGGTTCGTAGCTCAACATAATCTACCTATCGAGTCCCATGTCTCGCCACATGTTAGTTACCTCACACAGGGGCGGAATTGAAAGCCATCTATAAATGTGATAACGTCCATCTCAAGATTGTGGGCGAGAGATTTCTGTGCCAATCTTATAATCTTGGATTCAAAGGGGATCGATGTGATATTGGGAATGGGATGGTTGACCGCGTGTGATGCGGTGATTCGGTGTGCTAAGAGGTCAATCCTTCTTACAAGTCCGAGTTTGGTGAAAGATTTGAGTTTGCGGCGGATCCCGCACCATCAAATGACGGTGCCGTGAATAAGCTTGACGGAGCGGCCTTGGAAGACATACGAGTAGTGTGCGATTATCCCGATGTGTTTCCCGAGGAGTTGGCGGGTATGCCCCCCGACCGAGATGTTGAGTTCGTTATTGATCTTTTACGTAGTCTTTGCTCCTATCTCTAAGCGCCCATATAGAATGTCTAGTGATCGATTTACAAGAACTTGTTACAAGAACTTAAAGCTCGGATTAAAGAATTATTGGGTAAAGGGTTCATTCGTGCTAGTTCATCACCTTGGGGAGCACCCGTTATCTTTGTGGGTAAGAAAGATGGCACACGGAGAGGATGTGTGTTGATTACAGGTCCCTTAATGATGTTACCATCAAGAACAAGTATCCTCTGCCACGTATTGAAGATTTGTTTGATCAGATGAGAGGAGCTAAAGTGTTTTCTAAGA
Source organism: Cenchrus americanus (assembly GCA_947561735.1). Lineage (NCBI taxonomy): Eukaryota > Viridiplantae > Streptophyta > Magnoliopsida > Poales > Poaceae > Cenchrus > Cenchrus americanus. The sequence continues at coordinate 248,555,755 of OX387239.1, read as the reverse complement.
TCGATCGCGATCGGTTATCATCGATTGAAGATTAGGCCTTCGAGATATCCCTAAGATAGCTTTTACTACCAGGTACGGACTTTATGAGTACACAGTTATGTCCTTTGGGTTAACCAATGCACCTGCGTACTTTATGTACTTGATGAACAAGATCTTTATGGAGTATCTGGACAAGTTCGTTGTGGTATTCATTGATGATATTTTGATCTACTCCAAGAATGAGGAGGACCATGAGGAGCATTTGAGACTTGTGTTGCAGAAGCTGAGAGAGCATGAGTTATATGCGAAGTTCGGCAAGTGTGAGTTCCCAGCTCAAGGAAGTATCTTTTCTAGGTCATATCATCACCAATGGAGGTATTGCGGTGGATCCTAGCAAGGTTAGTGATGTGTTGAAGTGGGATGCCCCTCGTACGGTGTCCGAGATTCGGAGTTTCCTTGGACTTGCTTTGTTACTATCGTCGGTTTATTGAAGGATTCTCCCGGGATTGTGGAGCCTCTCACTACATTGTTAGAGAAGGACGGGGAATTCAAATGGACCGGTGCATGTCGGTCCGGCTTTGAAGAGTTAAAGAAGCGGTTAACCACGGCACTTGTTCTAGTAATGCCCGATCTACGAAAGAGCTTTGACATATCTTGTGATGCATCTCGACAAGGTCTAGGATGTGTGTTGATGCAAGAAGGTCATGTTATAGCCTATGCATCTCGTCAGTTGAGGAAGCATGAGTTGAACTATCCTACGCATGATCTTGAGTTAGCAGCAGTGGTTCATGCATTGAAGATTTGGAGACACTACATTATGGGAACTAAGTGTCAGATCTACACTGATCACAAGTGTCTGAAGTATATCTTCACTCAGAAGGATCTTAATCTAAGACAGCGTCGTTGGTTAGAGTTGATCAAAGACTATGATCTAGAGATTCACTATCATCCGGGTAAAGCAAATCTGGTTGCTGATGCTTTGAGTCGGAAGGGCCACACTAACATGGCTATGACCATTCAGTTTCTTGACGAGTTGGTAAAAGAGTTTGAAAGGCTCGACTTGAAAGTGGTTGCACATGCAGAAGGAGTGACTTTGGAAGTACAGTCCACTCTGGAGCAAGAGATACGTAAGTGGCAGATAGAGGATGCTGGAATACAAAAGATTAAGGAGAGTATGCAACAAGGAGAAGCCCCAGATTTCACAGAAGATGAGCAAGGAACCGTGTGGTTTAAGAACCGGTTGTGTGTACCAGAGACAGGAGATCTCAGAGAGAAGATCTTGAGAAAAGCTCACGACTCAGCTTACTCTATCCATCCAGGCAGTACTAAGATGTACCAGGATCTCAAGCAGAGGTATTGGTGGTACGGTATGAAGAGAGACGTGGCCGTTGACACTTTCCACCGGGTTAAGGCTGAACATCAGAGACCCGTGGTTGGATTCAACCATTGAAGGTGCCTGAGTGGAAGTGGGAAGAGATCGGAATGGACTTCATAGTGGGTTTACCCCGAACCCGAGATGGTTATGATTCGATTTGGGTTATCGTGGATCGTTTGACTAAGGTAGCTCACTTCATTCGGTAAAGACTACTTATACGGGAGCTAAGTTGGCAGAACTATACATGTCCAGGATTGTGTGTTTGCATGGTGTACCAAAGAAGATCGTGTCAAACAGAGGTACTCGGTTTACTTCTCGTTTCGAGGGAAGTTGCATGAATCTCTGGATACTAAGCTAAATTTCAGCTCGGCTTATCATCCACGGACGGATGGACGGACGAGAGAGAACCAATCGGATCCTAGAAGACATGCTTGAGAGCATGTGCGCTTAAGCATGGTTGTAGTTGGGATAAGAGCTTGCCATATGCCTGAGTTCTCTTACAACAACAGCTACCAAGCTAGTCTCAAAATGTCACACTTTGAGGCCACGTATGGAAGGAAGTGTAGAACTCCGTTATATTGGAGTGAGACGGGCGAAAGGCGGTTATTTGGGGCAAGATATCATCGGAGAAGCAGAGAAACAAGTTCAGATCATCAGAGAAAATTTGAGGATTGCTCAGTCTAGACAGAAAAGTTATGCAGATGGCAAAAGAAGGGATGTGGTCTTTCAGGAAAGCGATTATGTGTACTTAAAGGTGTCACCCATCAGAGGTTTGCGTCGATTCAGAGTTAAAGGAAAGTTGTCACCTCGGTTTATTGGACCTTTCAAGATCCTTGAGAGAGTGGGAGAAGTGTCTTACAGGTTGGAGTTGCCAGTCCAGCTAGCTGATGTGCATGATGTGTTCCATATTTCTCAGTTAAAGAAGGGTTTTGGTCCTCATGACAAGGAGCCGTTACCCTTGGACGATCTAAGCGTTAAAGAGGATCTCACTATTGTTGAACACCCCATTCGGATATTGGAAACCATGACAAGGGTCACCAGGACTAGTGTGATTAAGATGCGCAAAGTACAATGGAGTAATCATGCAGAAGATGAGGCAACATGGGAAAGAGAGGATGAGCTGAAAGCAGAATTTCCAGATCTTTTTCCCAATCTGTCCGAATCTCGAGGACGAGATTCTTCTTAAGGGGGGTAGGATTTGTAACACCCTAATTATATTAAAAATTTGGCTTTATTAAAATTTGCTAGCAACCATTTATTTGCTTAAGGAATATAAGGTTGTTTTATTTAATTTTAGGCATTTAAATCTTTTCTAAAATAAAATTAATGAAATATAGGATTTATTTGTTGCATACATGCTGGAGCATTATTTTGGTTGCCTGGAATTCAAATTCAAAATTTGAATTCCATTTGTTTGGTGCCTTTTCCTAAATCCCTAAAATCTCAAAACCCTTTTCCCTTTTCCCTTAAACCCTTTCCCCTTCTAGCCCAGCCCACCGCGCGGCCTTGCCCAACCCCGCACGGCGCCTCGCAACCACGCCTCCGGCCCATCACCGCTCCGCGGCCCACCCCGGCCGCCCTTCCGCCCGACGACCCGCCCGGCGCGCGCGCCGCCCCAACAGGCCGCCGGCCCAACCGTCGGGCCGCCCGGCCAACACCTCCACCCCGCCTCCCTCCCGCTCCCGGCCCGACACCGACGGTGGGGACCACTCCGTCATCCCCCACCACCGTGGTCGTCGCCGAGCCGGACTCGAGCAGAGTCCGACCGCGCCCCGGCGTCCCCGCGTGGCCCGCACGCCACGGGCGAGCTCCCGCCCGGCTATTTAAGGCCGCCGCCGCCCCCCCGGACCGCCTACCCCGAGCAATCCGCGCGCGCCTCTTGCCCTAGCCGCGCCTCGCGGAACCCTAGCCCGAGCTCGCCGCCGCCGCCGGCCGATTCCTCGGTTCCGCCGCCGCTTCGTCGCCGGTGAGATCGCTCCGAGGCCGCGCAAGGAGGTGAGCGCGCGCGCCGTGCTACCCGCCGTCGTTCCCCGTGCACCCTACCGCCCGTGCGACCTCGCCGGAGTCCGCGCCCCCGCGCCGCCGCGTCGACCACCCGCGCCCACCGCGTCTTCGCCCCGAGCCGCCGCCCCTAGATAGGTTCGCCGGCTCGCGCGCATCACGTAGATGCCATCCGCGCCTCGAACCGTGGCCGGAAACCCTAAATCCGGGTCCCCGCCGGCGAGTCCGCCGCCGCCCACCGCCGCCGCCGCCGGCTTGTGCACCCCCCGCCGCCCGTCGCTTGCGCAAGAGCCCGCCCCACCGGGATTGAAATCCGACGCCCAGATCTAAGCCGCGCCGCCGCAACCCGCCGCAGCCGTTAGATCCAGATCCAACGGATCTAGATCCACCCGACCGGTCAACTAGGTCAAACCCGCCGAAATTTTGCAGAAAAGCCCCTGAGTTTCTAATATTTACAAAAATACCCTTCCGCCTTATGAGTTTTCTTACAGTTTAGTCCTTTTTCTTTATTTTAGCCCAAAACCTTTTCAAATCTTCGCAGATTAGTCCCTATACCTTCCCGAAGCTATAACTTAGTCGTTTTAGCTCCGATTTTAGCGTTCTTTATATCCACGCGTTCGTCTCGAAGCGTAGATTAGTTTTATGCTACTGTTTAGATCTGTTTGATCTGTTTGGTGACTGTTTCTTATTTATTCCTATTGTATGCTTGTATGTGATGATTGTGGACCGTAGAGAGCGATTCGTTCGAGGGATTTGAAGATCAAGTCGTGCAAGAGTTTGAGCAGCAAGGCTTTGTTGAAGGCAAGTATTCCTTGATGCATGCCCGCTTGTCCTACATAACATGCATTTAAATTCACTGTTTTTACTTTTCGCTTGCATTAATTTGATGGGAACCTATTAAGGATCATGCCTAGCTTTTTACTACCTTTACCTTGATACCGGGAATTAAATTAATCTTGTGGTAGTTATTGCTTAGCATGCTCAACTGGGAATTGGTATTAATCTACTTGGTTACCTTTTTGTTATTCTATGTTCCGTTTATGATCTTTTACTTTACAAGACCACTTTAATGTGTAATCGGAACATGGAGAACCACCCAGGAAACAAAGACAACCACAAGAACTAATGGGCAATGGTCTTGGCCGAATAATTAGGAACTTTAGCTTGGGATGGTCTTACCCGATAAGGACAAGGGATCGGCGGTGCTTGTGGGGTATGGACTCGCTCTAGCGGGGGTTGGGTGAGTTATTCTTTTTATGGTGGGGTATCGACCTGCTAGGGGACTTTATACCTTGCTAACTGATCCAGACCTTGTGGGTCATAAGTTGCTAGGGAACCTTTGTAAAGGCCATGTAGCGTCCCTATGCAATCACACCTCGGAAGTGTGATATGGTGTCTTGCAAACACCGCATGGTTGGGTCCAAAGTTCTTCGGAGCTTTTACGCTGCTTGTGGGTAAAGATGTACAACCTCTGCAGAGTGTTAAACTAATCGATTAGCCGTGCTCACGGTCAAGAGCGGCCTTGGACACTCACATGATTAAATTATGGAATTTTAATGTTTAAATTGTTGTTTTATTCTTTATTTATGATGCTTATATCTTATTAATTGGGTTGGTATGAACTTACACCTTTAGTAATCGAGGTTGCTAATAAAACTTGACCAACTAAAGTGCTAAAGTGCTTGAACCTTAGCCATGCACCATATGGCCTTGCATGTTATGTTGTTTTCCCTTCTTGAGTACGATATGTGCTCACGCTTGTTTATTCTCTTGCATCTACAATACCCGGAATTCTTTGCTCGGACCGGGAGAACTTTGAAGATATTCCGGGAGATTTCCGGGAGTTCTAGGTGTGCGTAGTCTTCGATCTACCCTGTGGAGGCATTTTGTCCATTGCGAGAACTCGTTTATTTAAGTTTCGTTTAAGACTATGGTTTGTAATAACTCTTTATCCGTGTGGCACTGATTTTGGTATTCATAATGTCTAAGCGTGTGTGTAACTTGATCCTGGCGCACACGTGATCAATGCATTCGGTTTTGACTTTAAAACCGGGTGTGACAATGTTGTTCTCTCTTGTTGAGTATGTCATGTGCTCACACTTGTTTATTCTCTTGCATCTACAATACCCGGATTTGCTGCTCAGACTGGGAGAACTTTGAAGATATTCCAGGAGATTTTCAGGAGTTCTAGGTGTGCGTAGTCTTCAGTCAGCTGCCTGTGGAGGCATTTTGTCCGCTGCGAGAACTTGTTATTTAAGTTTCATTTAAGACTATGGTTTGTAATAACTCTTTATTCGTGTGGCACTGTTTTTGGTATTCATTTTGTCTAAGCGTGTGTGTAACTTGATCCTGGCGCACACGTGATCAATGCATTCAGTTTTGCCTTTAAAATTGGGTGTGACAGATTGGTACCAGAGCTGTGTTGACTGTAGGAACGTTAGCCTAGATAGAAATGGTCGAACTAAGTATTTTATAATCATGAAGCTTTCTCTTACATGCTTGCTTTACTTCTATTAACCTTACTCTTGCCTTTTTGCCTTAATCTTGAGCTATCTGCATTCTTTACCTTGTGCTTGCTTTAGCTCTCATCCTTTTTGTCTTACCATCTATCTCATTCTGCACTGCACTACAGATGGTTCGCAATTTGAAGACCTCTCTTGCTGGAGCTGTCCACCAGTATGCCCCGCAAGAACAGTATAATGACTTCCATGATGGAGACACAGATGAGGAGATTGATATGGAGCCTGCACCTATGGTCTTCCCTAACCTTATCATGGTACCTGATGATGAGGAGGATCCAGAGGAGATGATCCCAGAGGAGGATGAGCCAGCTGAACAGCCCAACCTATAGGAGCAAGCGCCAGGAGAAGATCAGGATCACCTTTATCAAGAGATGGAGGAAGAAGAGCAAGAGCAAGAGCAAGAGGAGGAAGCTGAGGAAGCGATCTGGGAAGTGTACCGCTACAGAGTGTTGACGGTGAAAATCCGTCAACCTAGCCATGAGTTTACCTTCGGTGTTGGCATAACTTTTGTATCTTATTCATTGGTACTAACCCCCGTGGTATAACAAGTTCACTTGTGCATGTCGGTTTTGGAGTTAAGTGTTTACGCAGGGTTTTAACGATGAAAGCAAGACTTCCGGGATAAGTTCATTAAGCACCTCATGACAAGACCTTGAAGCCCGATACAAGTCAAGCAATGAAGTGAACATGCCTCCAAGAGCCCAAGGACCAAGCCCGAGAAGATGATAAACTCCGAGGACCGAACCAAAAAAGTCTTGAATCTTGCAAGACAAGGAGTTGAGTCCAATTCGGAGAGAAACCGACGTCAAGGGCCCACATGCAAAAGGGGAGAACATCTAGAAGACGTGGGAAGCAACACCGGCGAAGGGGAGCCGCGGGATGGGCCGATTGGGCCCGGGCGGCCGGCCCGGCGGCCGGCCCCGCCCCCATCCGGGGCCCAATCGGCCTCTCCCTTTGACCTAATTGCTTCTCAGGCTATAAATAGCCCCCTGACCGAGAGCCACGCAGAACCAAAGTCGTATTCCGCCGCCGAGGAGCAGAGAAGCTTGAGGGACACCATCTCGGAGATGAGGGTCGTGCTAGTTGTCTAGGGTTTCCCTAGCCGACGTGGGAACCTTGCATGGAAAACCACGTCGGAGCTCCGGAGCGAGGATCAAGATCGAGGGAGGGCCCCGGTGGTGATCTTGTTCATGTAATCATTCATGGCGAAGTTTGTAAGTGAATTCGATTTCTAGCGATCAAGTGCCTTCTCGATGATTTTGATTTCTTCTTGGTTTTGCTTCTTCTACGATCTAGTCTATAGCTAGATTACATAGGGTGCTCTTGTAGCCGCGGTGGCTAGAGGTGCATACCGGACCGGCCAAGTGATTTCAACTTGTTCTATCGAACTCGCCCTAAGCTCCCCGCATGAATAGGGATACGTTGTGACGGAATGGGGGTCTCGAAAGGCGGATGTTTTCGGAGTCGGATGGGAAGGCCACGATTTAAAGATGCTTTTAATGAGATTCGCTTTTCTATCTTCATCTATCTTGTTTGGAGCTACAACATAAGCATGATCTAGATTCTCTAGATTGGTTATCTCTTGCTTTCTCTTGCTACCTCTTTAGTAGATTAGATTAGATTCGTTTACTTGATCATATCTTAGATTAGATGCATCTTTGTTCTTCAATAGATAGCTTTACCTTGCTTTACTAGATTGAATCCTTGCGTTGCACATTGTTCCACGGATTCGATACCTTGGGTTCACCACTCGAGGGAAGAAGGGTCCCTTGACTACGACGGGAGATTTGTCCGCTTGCAAGTCACAAATGAACTTTGATACAATTATTAACCGTCAACAAGCCCCTTTTTCTGGCGCCGTTGCCGGGGAACAAGCAATCAAGATCCAATCTAGTATCGCTTATCTTTCAGTTTTTCTTTTGATTTTCTTTTGCATCTTTTATGTTTGAGCATCCCCAAAAAGAAAAAAAAAGAGTCAATCTAATCTAGTTTTGATTAATCCTAATTTTTCTTTTGTTAGATTTTTGTTTTACCACTAACCCTAACCGGAGATGGTTGGCTACCTCTCCAAGAAACCCAAACTTTTTTGTGGATGATCCAGGAAAACTTTACAGGAAAAGGTGACGTGCAACACAAGCTATTCAAAAGTCAAACTCGAAGGACCATCAAAATCCCCAAGGGAATCACCACCTCCAAGTCAAAGACACCGGAAGGCCGTTCAAGATCAAGAGGAGGATGGAGAAGATGGAGATAGAGAAAGAAGCTCAACACCTAAAGGCCGCTGAAGCAAGATCCACATGCATGGAGTGTGAAGTGTTCATCATGATGCCCCCGACAAGATGCAATAAGGACGTCGCACAAGTCGGGACAACTTTGTGCGACACACAGCCGGGCGCTCGATGGGTAACAAAGAAGAATATCCGGAGACAACTCCAAGGTCCCAAGACGGCGAAAGGCTACTCAAGCTCACTCGGGAGAGATGAAGGATCACACTAGAGACCATGAAGATCACAACCGAAGGACCGGAGTTCGAGATGCCGAGCCACAAGGAAGTTGTTGCATCCGTCAAGACCAAAGGACAAAGCCGGCTGTGAAGACCAAAAAAAAAATTGACTAAGCCAAAGTGGGTACCCAAGATTGCAACGCCCACAAAGAGCGTTGATCCGAAGTAATCAAGTTAAGAAGTCTAGCCATGGACTATAAACGAAGCGCTAGGCGGGAGGCAACCCGTTTCGTCGAGTCAAGAATAAGCTACGGGAGGACAACCCGATTCTAGGTTTTTCAAGTCTTTTTAAATATAATTCAGTTCTGAATTTTACTATGCAAAACCTTAGACTTAGAATGGTTGAACAATATTAGAGACATAATTCTTGGTTGAATCTTTTGCTTGATCATAAGCCCTTTACATGAACCATCCTATGTGTTTGTTTGCTTCTTTTTCGAGAAACCACAACCAAAAAAAAATTCAGAACCTAACTCAACCCTTCACCCTCATTATGGTGCTGAGGTTGACTTGTTTTTCATGCTAAAAACACTCGAGTAGAGCCACAACTTGTATCTAGATGATATTTAAATTTCAGCACGTGGTAGGACTCGCGTGAACCTAGAAACTTGATTTTTGGTTGGTTTAAAAATCCATACCCTTGGTTTCTCTAAGATTAGAGTTTTTCTAAGCCTCACTTAATTTTATTTCATTCAAAATCTCTCTCATCTAATCAAAATTAGGACCTAAACCTATGCCCCCATGATCAAGCGGGAAAAGCTTGCTCTCAACTAATGAAGGCAAACTATACCGGCGAGACCGAAATCGACGTAGTCGAAAAATATTTTCGACTCACATTTGTTTTTAATGGTTTAAAAACTTCTCTAAATTTATGCTTGAGCTCTTGCATGGCTCTGAAAAATATTTTTAAATTTCGAAATTGGAGGAGTGCTTAGCCTTAAACACACTTAAAGGGAGGCAATCTAGTTAACCTAACCATGCATGCACCTTGATACATCACGGGATGCCCCTCCAACATATTTTATCAAACCCCACATGCAAAGTACAAGCATGGGGGGGCAGCCAAGGCTTTGTTTTGTAGGAATATCATGGATGCATGTGAGGCAAGGGAGCATGGAAGTGAGTCAAAGCGAAAACATCAAGTGGAAGGAGCAATAATGCAAGCGAAGGAGTGGACGGGAACGTTTGGAAGGTGTACGCTATCACGAAGCAACATGAATGCACTAGAGAAGAACCAAGCCAAGAGGAGGAGAGAGGTAAGTCTTTCATCCAACTCTTTGTTCGTGTGCTATAGTTTGTAGGCCGGAATCACCTTAGACTTAGCCATCCACCGCGTTTGTTTCGTGCAACAAATCACATCCTTAATCCACTCAAAGTCCGGACTCCAAAATAATATTTGTGTACCTTGTTACGGGTGAAAACCCCGGATATATATTTGTGAGGGAGAGTGCTGCAATCATGGAAGAAAACTACAAGCCTTTTCACCAAAGAAGAAGGGATCATCGTCGTCTAAGCCATCATCGACAACCTCTTCGAGGAGGCGCTCGGTTTCGAGTTTCCTTGGAGTATGGAGGAGGACACGGCACCGCCGAGGAGGAACCACACTCTTCTCCTTGGTGGCATGAGGGCCACACAAAACTCGTTTATTAGGTTTACCAAACTTCAATAACATATGGAGGAGCCACTTGTCCAACCTCGCCACTTGACACGATCATCCGCTCCACCTCCATACGCTCCGCGGCATTCCGAGGGGTACGTCATCATGATGAAGGAGGAGGAGAAGAAGCTCGCTCGCCTTAAGTAGAGGCTTGTAGCGAACATCGACATCAACGACCAAGCTCTCCACATATTGGGTTTCACACGGGACACCGGTGCAATTCTCTAGCGAAGTGTCGGCAAACACCCACAAGGAATTCGCCTAGGAAATTTTCATAACCATGGCGCATACCCTTGATGAAGGAGGCCGAGTCTCTCATTCCGTTTGGAGGGAGCCCACAAGTGGAGAAGAAGGAAGACACCGTCGGAAGGGTAACCTTGATCAATGATGCTATTTCTAGCACCTTGATGGGGTAATCTCCTTTCATCCATGGGTTGCAATCGATCTTGAGATGTAATCACACTTTGTTGGATTATCTATCTATCATCTTGTGTTGAATATACTTTAATGTTTAAGGTTTGCAACCATGCCGTAGAGGGAGTACGAGCTTCAATGCTTCCTTGGATCCATTCAACGCAATCCCCGATAGATTAGATTGGCTTTCATGTTCGAAACGATTACATGTTCTAGTATCATAGACCCATGGGCGAGTGTCCCCTATTTTCAAAAGGGAGCTCCGGAACAAGTGGATATGCATGAGGCACATGGGAAGGTTTTTGGAGTATGATCACGGGAAGAGGCCATCAAAGAAGGAATACTATCCGGAACCCCATCATCCAAGTATGTCGCTTTTGTGCAAATAGATTTTTGGGAGAACAAGAGAGACAAAGATAACCAGCACGGAGTTGAATTGGCTTTACTCGGCTTTGATTGCCAAGTGGCCAATAGACCCCACTCACCTATGATCAACCGGTGGTGTTGTTAAGCAACATCGAGTTCGGAAGATATTGGTTCGGGGTGTTACCTCTCCATGTTGACTATCTCTTTAAAACCGGGTGTTACAAGGAACCCAAATCATCTCCTACCCGGGTCTTCCCTAGGAATATATGAAGAAAGGAAAATATAAGAGTGAAGATGAGAGAGGAGGCTTCCAAGTGGCCTAGGTGAATTTACCCCTTCGGATTGAAGATTAAGACTTTTTCTTGAGGGGAAGAAGATCGGTTAGAGGAAGGACTTCTTGTGCGGCGAAGAGAAAAAAATATAATAGAGAAGGATTAGGAGAAGGTTTTTCCACGACCCAAGAAGGAGGTGCACAACAAAATTATGTCCCACCATTGGGAGGAACCCCGGCGCCGCCGAGTTACTACGGTGGTGTACCAATGCAAGCATGGGGGAGTGGTGCAGCCATACCCCCACCATTTTTTGCAGTGCCCAACGTAGCCTTTGCGGAGCCATATCCACACCTTCCTCAACCACAACAAAATGTGGCCACCATTGGAGGATACGCTGCAAGGAACGTGCAAATTATTGCAGCCATCCTAACCAATGCAAACCAAATGGGTGAAGGAAATGCAAGCGTCGCTTATGTGCTTGGACACCTTCACCTAGCACCGTCAGACAATTCATATGAGGAGTGGTGGGTTCCTATTACAAGTAAGGGTACAACAACCAAGACTATCAATAATCAACCCCCGGCGAAGTATTAGAGAGAGGAGGAGCCTTAGTTATCTTTCCTTTACCCCCTTTTCTTTAATTTTCAGCTTGTTTGCGCTTATGTTTGCGTAGTATTTTCAGCTTTGCTTTAATTTTTAGTGTTAGTTTAATTTTTCAGCGTGTATCTTAGTGTTTATTTTCATCATGAATAATGTCACCACCAAGTTTTTACCTTTGGTAAAGTTACAAAGTTTGTGCCATGATGATATATGATTATAATTGCCGCTTTGTTTATCTTTGTAATTGACTTATGCATGTTTGACCTAGTGCTCTCTTAAAAATACAAATCTGAAATTATCTAAATGCTAGCTTAATCTTCAGCGGAGGTTATGATTAAAATAAAGACCCATAGTGTTTTATGTGCTCTCAAGTTATGAATAGATTAAAGATGTCTTTTATGCTCAAAAATATTGCTAACCTTGTCACAAATATCACTTGTGTGTTGCTCAACCTATCCAAAGCCTATTATATATTTGAGCGCATAAACCATAGTGTACAAGATTTATTTTTGAGTGAGTTATTGCAGGCCATGATTTCTCCGGCCCGAGACTAGAGAAGTTGGTCATTCCGTTTTTGCGTATCTATCTTTTTGCTAGCCTTTTATCCGTGCATTGTGTATCCCCGCATCGGAGATCTCACAAACCTCGCCGGATATCCACCCTTAAAACCAAATATCATCTTTTGTGATTACCTCCTTGACCACAACCTATCATTGAGAATGGATCATCAATTCAAGGAAGATCGCAAGACGGTGCCAACATTGAAGATTTCAAGTATCTCTCCAAGGAAAAATATTTCCGGTACCTACCTTATTTTTCGCCTCTTTGCTCGAGGACGAGCAACGTCTAAGCATGGGGGAGGAGGTAGGTACGGTGCAGTTTTAGAGTTCAAAGGGGAGTATTTTTTTAAAAAATAAAATAATATAATGAATGAAAAAACAAATTCGGCGATGTACGTGACTTCCAAGGTGAAGGTCTCACAAGAAGAAAGAAAAATATATATATATATAATGAATGAATGAAAGAAAGAAAGAAAGAAAAGAATGAGAAATATGAGAAAGAGAAAAAAAATATATGCGTAAAGTGAACTCCCCGGTTCTCTAAAAGTGCATTCAAGGCTTCAAGTTAAAAAGATCCATTCTCATTTTCCAACCATGTGCAATCCGATAACGAGGACTTCCTTTGTGCCTCGGGATCACTCTTTGCCATTTGCACATGTCCACTCATCTAAAAGCGTGTGTATTTTTCTCTTTCCCCTCCTTGACTTAACATTATTTTCCAATGACCTTTTTGATGAGTCTCGGTAAGACCATGAGAAGCTTGTCTTGTTTTGACAACACCTCATTTATAAAATCTTGTTAGGACTAAACTTTCCCAACTCCATATAAAGCCTACCACACATATATGTTATGAGAGGGAAAGGAGTAGAATATAGGCTTGAGAGACAAGCGAGATGAGAGTTCATGAGCAATATGCAAGGTGATTTAAATTTGTGAATTTGGTTTAGCTCTTTTCTTTATCTCGTTCTTTATTTCAAAAATTCGAGATCTATTTAAACTTTGTGAGCATGTTAACACTTGTGGGATAAGCAATAAGAATCTACCCTCCGTAGAGGTGAAGGCTAGTACATTATGGAACTTTAACGAATTAAACTTTTGAGAGCATTATGTTTTTTTCATGTATGATCAAGTGCAAGGTTTAAACAATGATGGGCAACGATGATATCCATCGAAGGCTTACTCGAGGACGAGCAAGGTTTAAGCATGGGGGAGATGTTGACGGTGAAAATCCGTCAACCTAGCCATGAGTTTACCTTCGGTGTTGGCATGACTTTTTGTATCTTATTCATTGGTACTAACCCCCGTGGTATAACAAGTTCACTTGTGCATGTCGGTTTTGGAGTTAAGTGTTTACGCAGGGTTTTAACGTTGAAAGCAAGACTTCCGGGATAAGTTCATTAAGCACCTCATGACAAGACCTTGAAGCCCGATACAAGTCAAGCAATGAAGTGAACATGCCTCCAAGAGCCCAAGGACCAAGCCCGAGAAGATGATAAACTCCGAGGACCGAACCGGAAAAGTCTTCGAATCTTGCAAGACAAGGAGTTGAGTCCAATTCGGAGAGAAACCGACGTCAAGGGCCCACATGCAAAAGGGGAGAACATCTAGAAGACGCGGGAAGCAACACGGGCGAAGCGAGCCGCGGGATGGGCCGAATTGGGCCCGGGCCGGCCGGCCCCGGTGGCCGGCCCGGCCCTTTCGGGGCCCACTCGGCCTCCCCTTTGACCTAATTGCTTCTCGGGCTATAAATAGCCCCCACGACCGAGAGCCACGGAGAACCGAAGTCGTAATCCGCCGCCGAGGAGCGAGAGAAGCTTGAGGGACACCATCTCGGAGATGAGGGTCGTGCTAGTTGTCTAGGGTTTCCCTAGCCGACGTGGGAACCTTGCATGGAAAACCACGTCGGAGCTCGGAGCGAGGATCAAGATCGAGGGAGGGCCCGGTGGTGATCTTGTTCATGTAATCATTTATGGTGAAGTTTGTAAGTGAATCCGATTTCTAGCGATTAAGTGCCTTCTCGATGATTTTGTTTTCTTCTTGGTTTTGCTTCTTCTACGATCTAGTCTATAGCTAGATTACATAGGGTGCTCTTGTAGCCGCGGTGGCTAGAGGTGCATACCGGACCGGCCAAGTGATTTCAACTTGTTCTATCGAAATCGCCCTAGACTACCCGCATGAATAGGGATACGTTGTGACAGAACGGGGGTTCCGAAAGGCGGGTGTTTTCGGAGTCGGATGGGAAGGCCACAATTTAAAGATGCTTTTAACGAGATTCGCTTTTCTATCTTCATCTATCTTGTTTGGGGCTACAACATAAGCATGATCTAGATTCTCTAGATTGGTTATCTCTTGCTTTCTCTTGTTACCTCTTTAGTAGATTAGATTAGATTCGTTTTATTTATGAGTTAGTAGATTAGATGCAACTTGTCTTCATAAGATAGCCTACCTTGCTTTACTAGATTGAATCCTTACGTTGCACATTGTTCCACGGATTCGATACCTTGGGTGTGACAAAGAGGTACCAGAGCCGTGTTGACTGTAGGAACGCTAGCCTAGATAGAAATGGTCGAACTAAGGATTTTATAATCATAGAAGCTTTCTCTTACATACTTGCTTTACTTCTATTAACCTTACTCTTGCTTTTGCCTCACTCTTGAGCTATTTGGATTCTCTACCTTGTGCTTGCTTTAGCTCTCAACCTTTTTGTCTTACCATCTATATCATTCTGCACTGCACTACAGATGGTTCGCCGTTTGAAGACTTTGAGGACCAGGAGCGTCCCAGTGGTCGGTGGATGACCGCTCCTTAGTGATGAGTGATTGACAACGGGTGTTGGACTGACTCTTGGCTTAGTGCGCAGGTGTAGGCTGCGGCCTAGTTCGTGTTGTTGCAGGTGAAGAACGGGCGCGAAAGGTCTTCAGCCTTGAGGGGCCTCCGGGAGATGGAGAGACAAGTAGGCTCAGTTCGAGGGACTCGGTGGACGGCGGGACCCGGGTGCGGGCCACATGGTGGCGACACAAGCAAGACGAAGTCATGGACAAGTGAGCCGGTGCACGGTGGCGGTCAAGTCAAGTGGTTTGGCGGGAGGCCGGACCGAGCACGCGGGGTTTGGTGGTTTGCCCACAAAACCATCGGCGGACGGTTTCTTGGTTTGGGCCTCAAAACCAAGTCCGAGGGCCCAACACGACGGAGACGGGATCCGGGCGTGTCGGGAAGCTTCGAGGCGGAGGACACGCGGCGGGATCGCATGGCTTGCGTCGGAGGACGCGGGGTGCGGCAAAGGCGTGGCCGTCCGATGGCAAGACCCACAAACATTACCTAAATGCCCCTACGTGGGTTGTATCGCCAGTAGTTTAGTTAGGGGTAGTCGAGTCATTTACCACTCCGGCGGGACCTGATATATAAGCCATGAGTGTGTGTTGATGGCTCTCGCTCTCCGCGACTTAGGGTTTCATTTGCTCCCTCCTCTTTCTCATTTTCGTAGCTATTTTCCTTCCTATTTTCTCTAGGCTAGCATGAGAGCTTCATGAGAGATTTGTTGAGAGGGATGGATGCTAGGTGTTGACGGATAAAAGACGTATCCCTCTACGATCCGCAAGCGTACGGACCCCACACCTTTTTCACCACGGGATTCCCAAGGTTCTTGTCAATCCGCGGAGCAAGGGGATTACTAGCGCTTAACCAAGTACTAATCTAGTTGAATGGAAAACCTTTGAAAGAGAGTATTAATCTAAAAGTAAAGACAATCTAACCTAAGTTAATCTATGTTAAGTTGATCAAACAAATATAGGGTTAAACTATATGGTAAAAGGTGAACACAAGAGAGTGATTAAGAAAGATAAGCGTTCCCTCCCTAGGATCTAGGATAACATGGTATGCATCTACTACACTAAAGCGGTAAACCAATCTACCGGGGGTTGTGACCACGGTTTCGCCCTTTCCCTCCTCTCGTACTTGTCACTACGCGAAGGTATTCGTGACTAGACCTATGATGGACACGGTATGTTGATGGAATCTATGGGAGTAGCGGATATCATACGCCCGAAAAACACGGTGGCCTACCTTAATCATCAAAGCATCATCAACATGAAAACAATAGATTGGAACCACGAATCAAGTAGCAATTACATAGCATGTATCCATCTAATCCTAGGGATGAACGGAGACATTACCCCATCATCTTACACGGATTGAAGCACATAGGGGTGATGGAGACTCCGGAGAACGTCGTCGATGAAGATGGCGGCGATGGAGCTTGGGAACACCCCTAGGCCAGCGGCTTGGAGTCCTCCTCTTGCTTCCTTCTCTCCGCCGGCGTTGATCCTTGCGACGAGCTCATCTAACTCTCTCCCTCATCTTGCGGCGGCGGTTTTCTGGTGATTGGCGTCGGTAGGATGATTTGTTCGATGTGTCGGTCGACGGCGGCGGAGGCAATAAATAGACAAACACCTAGGGCAAAGGAGGGACCGAACCGACCCCGGAGTGGGCTGGGCCGGTCGGACTGGGCCGGCCGGCCCAGGCCCACTTCGGCCCGGTTCGGGCCCGGTTTTCTCCCCGGTTGCTTCTCGCGTGATCCCTTATTCGTGTGCACTTGCATGTGGGCCTTTGACGTCGTTTCCTTCACGGTTTAGGCTTGAATCCTTGCTATGCAAGCTTCGCTGTTTTACGGTTGAGTCCACCGAAGACTTGCATGTTGACGCTTCGGTCCTCGGGTCATTTGGAGTCATGTTCATCGCGTGTCTTGACTCTTATCGGGCTTCATGATCTTCTTCCAAAGTGCTTGGTGAACTTATCCCGAAAGTCTCCTCTTTAGCGTAGATTTCTGCGTAAACAACAAACTCCAAAATCGACATGCAAGTGTGAACTTGTTATATCATTAGTATGCCTAGTGGCGGGTTAGTTGCAAATCATAATCGAAACCAATGTATAACAAGTACTCTAGGTTGACGGAAATTCACCGTCAACATCTCCCCCATGCTTAAACCTTGCTCGTCCTCGAGTAAGTGGTCCTCGCTTAAAAGGGAAATCGGCGTTGCCTTCCAATGTTATCCACCGCACTTAGTCATTCATGACGAGACAAATTGCTCTCTCTTAAGAATTTATTTTTAAAGTTCAAGTTGTGACCGGCTTCTTTTTCATTATGGAAGATAGACTAACAATAAAGAACAAGCCACATTTAATAAACATGATGCTCTCAAACTTAAGTAAACTTCAAACCATTACCTTGTCACATGGAAGATTTTCAAAAAGATGCATATCCAACATAAGTGAAAATCTCTTGCAAAAGCTCATGGAACACTCATCTCATCAAGTCACTCAAGCCTATACTAGATTATTTTCAACCTACTCTACTCATATGTGATAGTGGAAGGCTTATGTGGAGCTTGGAAGGTTAAAAACAATCCTAGCAAAACATACATCCGAAATATTGTCAAATTAAGAGAGAGATCTATTGGAATTACCGAGACTCGTCAAAAAGGCCATGGAAAATAAATGTTGGAAAGAGAGAGGGATGAAACACACACATTTAGATAAGTGGACATGTGCAAGTGGCAAATGGATGATCCCGAGGCACGAGTGAAGTCCTCGTTATCGGATTGCACATGGTTAGAAGATTTGAGTATGGATTTGTCATCAAGGCACTTGAGAACTTATGAAGCAAAAAGAACCGAGGAGCATCTTTATTTTTTTCTTTATTTTATTTCCTTCTCTTTTTCTCTCTTTCTTTTTTTCACTTTATTCTTGCTATTTTTCTTACTTTTCTTTTCTTCTCATCATAATTTTTTTCTTTTTTCAGTTTTTTTCTCTTTTTTTCTTTTTTCTTTTGCTCCTCAAAACTTTTTGCAACATAATACTTACATAGCATTTGTGTCAGAGAATGACTCCTCCCCCATGCTTGAATGATGCTCGTCCTCGAGCATAAAAGAGAGGGGAAATGACTGCTAAAGTAAGTATAAATTCCATAATCTTGCGGAATATCTGAATCTCCATCGCAAATTTTACTCCATACTCAAATTGGGTTGTGGACAAGGAGGTGGTCACAAAAAGATGGTTTTGGTTTAGGGTGGATGCCCAGCGAAGTTTGTGAAATTTTCGATGTGAAAACCCACAATGCATGGACAAAAAGGCTAGCATGAAAAAGTTACACAAAGGAATGACCGGCTTCTTAGTCTCGAACCATAGAAATCAATCCTAATCCAACTCATCAAAACATATGTTTGCAATCTACGGGTTTTGTTATCATAAAACATATATGTATATGGCTTTGGTAGGTAGAACTTTGCAAGAGCATCACAAATATGTAGATAGCATAAAAGTTGAGTTTTCATAAAAACAACAAGTTATCCGGCTATCCATAAACTTAAATCAAAGAGCAAAGATATGTATGTGGGTCTAGAGCATAGTCATTTCACCTCCACAAATAAAAGAGCCGGTATTTAAATTAATTTCAGATCATATTATAGGGAGCAATTAGCCAAGACATGTATAACTTCATGTAGGTAAAACAAAGCGGCAACTTTCATCATCTTTCCGTAAGCATAGGCAATATAGAACATCGAGGTGAACACATGGTCATGCTTATCTATTGAAAGTAAAAAGAAACCTAGGTTGTCCTCCTAGTAGCCATGTTATTGTTTGAAGAGAAAAACAAAAGGTTGCACCTAGTTGAGTTTGAAGGCATACTTACAAGCATTTGTGTTTGGAAAAGAGAAGGTCCATGGAGATGTTACCATCCTTTGTAATTCTTCGTTGCCTTCTTCCGACATCTCCATGTATCGATGTGGCTTTTGCTTTTGTCTTGATTTATTAATGCTCCTAAACTTTTGAATTTGATCTTGTATGCTTAATGGAGTCATTGGTCACCCTTCTCTTCAATGTTGTCATCACCATCTCCTCTTTCTTGTTCTCATCATCTCCTTGCTGTCTCTTTTTCATGGATTTCCCCCTCTGTCCAGAACAGAAAATATATCGAAATATAGCTCTATTGAAAAGTTTACGAAATTACCTTTCCAACGTGTGGTCATTCATCGAAAACGGAGTTCAAACAAGGGAGCTATGTCCGTTTTACTTCAGCGCTGCGTGCTGTCCAAAACTGATTTCAGGACGTGTTGCACTCGGTGATTCGGGCATAACCGCTTGTAGGAACCTCCGATTGTCTTGATTCTTGATTTGTTGGAATCGTAACTTCATGGGGCTTCTACATATCCAAAAATATCCAGTGTTTTCCCTTCGAGACCATGCAGAATTTTGACGAGATTGGTGGCTTCTTGCGCATTGATCCGGAGATGTTAACGATCTTTATCATTCTATCTTCTAGAGTGTCATGTTGCACTTCCGTGTTGAAGATTCAGGGTCTCCCCCATGCTTAGCATTTTGCTAGCCATGGAAGAATAAGACAAAGCACTTCTTAGCCATCCTTCAATTTCCTTGTAGTGAGAGTCTTTATCTTGCACGTAAGACATTTTAAACGCACATTCTACCCCCAAGGTGACGGTTGGGAGTAGATAGAATTGCCAATAATCCAACAATGTCTCCTAAGATTCTTAACTTGCGGCATAATTAGTTTAATGAGGAATAAAAACCTAATGAGTGTACGTGGTGCAAGGTGTGTATGCACATGATAGGAAAGCATATAAACAAAGACAATGTTTTCACCTAGTTCTAAACACCATGTTTACAACTAGGTTGCCGAATTTCTCCATAGCCATAAAGGTTTATTTATCAAGGGTTAAAACACCATGTCTATCCCTAAATCAATAACCCTTATAGCACAATAAAAATTAAGCGCATTGCAGAGCTTATAAACTAACCAATGCAACATGAAAACATATGAAAAGCTAGCTAGGTTTATCGAACTTAACGATGATGGTCCGCAATCATGTTTAAACACCATGTTTACACAAGATCACAAAAGGAAAATACCCATATGGCCATATGAAGCATTAACATGGAAACTGAAGCATACATCATTAAGTATATAAAACAACCAAGCCAACTATGTGCAAAACATGTATACACAAAGAAACATCACGAGGATAACAAAATGCAATGCATGCAAATAAATAAGATCATGAACATGATGGTGGTTCTAAAAAAAGGAAAACTGAACTTAGATTAATAACCACAAGTTGATCATCATAAGATAGTGCCATTCTTTTATTTTCTCTAAGAAAGTAGTAAAAATATAAAGAAACGGGTTGCCTCCCGAAAAGCGCTTCATTTAAAGTCATAGAGCTCGACTTTCTCACATACCTTCTTTTCGTTGCATAGCCATGGCCCTTCATGCAAGAAGAAAAGGTACCAATGCAGCTTTAATTTACTTCCCATGTTGTGCTTGATCACTTATAGAAGACTTGCCCAAAGCATCCTTTTGTTTCATCGTTATCTCCTTCTTTATCATCCTTCGGTGCTGCCTTCACTCTATTATTTTTTTTAATGTCCAGAACAGAAAGTATACTCAAGCTCTACTCCATTGCACAGTGCACAAAATTTCCTTTCCAACGAGTCTTCATTTGCTCAAATCGGACTCCGGACAAGAGAGTTACGTCGGTTTTACTTCGGCGATGAAATCTGTCCTGAAATTTCAGAACGCGCAACGCTCAATGTTTTCTCCATAACTCCTTGCACGGGTCTTCAAACTTGTTGGTTCTTGATGCGTTGGAATGGTAACTTGATGGAGCTTCTGGATATCTCATTTTCTTCATTTGTACACCTCTGAACAAGCTCTCAAATTGATGAAGACAGCAGCATCCATCGCGGGATTCGGAGAGGTTGATGATTTATCTTGCAACTCTTTCAGGCATGACTTCTTTTTTTTTCATTATTCAAGCCTTGTCTACATGGTTAGTGAAAATCGGGCCTTTCCCGACATATGATTCTTTAAGGTCACTAGCTTGACCAAGCGCAAAGCATGATCGAGATTTACAAAACTTATTGTAAACATACGCGTCCATAATTAACACCACATGTGAATTGTAGCAACAAGTCAAGGTGTAAATAAAAGAAGCATATGTTTCATGCATAGCACTTAGCTCATCATTAGGCAAAGGTTGTATAGGTGTGAGATTAATTGGATCAAACTTAAATGTTTCCTCTTTTTCATTCTCAAGAAAATCTAGCCTATCAACATGATCACTATTGGAACAAGGCATAGGCATTAAACTATCATTCATACTATTGGTTGAGCATGAGTATTTGAATTTATCAACATCAATACCAATAATATCTTGAGATTTCAGCGCGTACCTTGGCCTTAGAGATTTTTCAACAAGAGTAATATTTGGTTCATCAAGCGGTGTTGAAGGCGAATCGATCTCAACAAGTGTAGTTGCCTCTTCATCACCATCTTGCAATTTCTTCAACTCATCATGTGGAACATGTAATCCTTCAAGTATGTATGCATTCATCTCTTCTTTGAAGTCTTCTTTATCAACTATATCTTCATCTTCAAAGACTTGTATGTTGCTTTCTTTATCTTCCATGTACCACATGTCATCAAGATCGCTCATTGTTGAATCATTCTTTCCTTCATCCTTGAGTACTTCCATGTCTTGATTTGCTAGTGTGTAGGCTTCAATGGCACACAAGCTATCGTCTAGCTTGAGTCCTATCTCCTCCCATTTATCCTTTGAGTCACTAGGCTCATCACGGTTGTACTCTTCTCTTCCTTCATCATAAATCTTTGAGTTGTCAAACCGGTCGATCCATCCTTCATCTCCTTCTTTTCTTTCTTCTTCAAACATCTTTTGGATCGACTCTCCACTCATCTCTTGATCAAATATATCTTCAACTAGTTTGGCAACGTGTCGGCGTTCCTCCTTCCTTCGGTAGTTAATTAGTGGGGCGAAATCAACTTGAACCCAACCGGATTGCTTGAACTCCGCCAATGGTCTAGCATTCCACATACTTCGGCCTACATTCATGTTAGTTTCAACATTTTTAACATCCGAAATGACTTCTCTTACCTTGGGAAGTGGATCTTCACTTTTTTGTATGGTCGGTTCATCTTCCTTGACCTTCGGTTCATCTTTTTCAGAAATTTCAGCAAGCACCTTGGGCTTGCTTTTGTCGTTTTGCTCCTCTTGACAACATCTTTGCCAATCTCGTATTGTTCTTTGTCCATTGCTTATCCTTTGTAAGACTTGTGCAGCTTCACTAATTGTTTTATCCAATATATCACCGCCTTGCACACATGCTTACAAAACGAGACGAGTTAGGGGTTAGTGAAAAATAAAAGGTATGCAACATCAAGTCACCGGAAAATCCCAAGTTCGGGCCTTGCTCAAGTAGTTCATTAAATCGGTCCCATGCTTCATCAATTCCTTCATCCTCTCCTTGCTTGAAATTGAGCACTTGCCTCCTTAAGTCTTGGACCTTGCTTATGGGAAAGAACTTCAAAAGAAATTTCTTCACTAGCTCATCCCAATTTCCTTTTGCTTCAACGGACGCAAGTGTGTACCATCTTCGCGCTTCATCTTCGAGAGAGAATGGAAAAAGATTCCACTTGGAACCAAGCGGCGGAACTCTTTTTTGTTGGACCGTGTTGCATAACATCGTGAATTCCTTAATGTGTCTATATGGGTTGTCATCCTCCAATCCTCTAAATGGTTTTGTCGCCACTAACTTGATGATTCCGGCTTCACTTCATAGTGGGTTGTAGCAAACGTCAAATCTGATTTTTGCATCTCAATGTCTTCCATTGACGGCATTGCTAGCTCCCTTAGCGACATCTCTTCGTCTTCCAATGGTGAGGTGAACAAATCCATCTAGGCACAAGAAGAGTAGAAAAAACAAAAAAGATTTTTTTTTTCTTTTTTTAGAAAATAAGGGTTAGGTGTTAGTAATCAACAAAATTAATACTAGATTAAACGTAGCAAACGGCTTGCTCCCCGGCAACGGCGCCAGAAAAAGGGGCTTGTTGACGGATAAAAGACGTATCCCTCTACGATCCGCAAGCGTACGGACCCCACACCTTTTTCACCACGGGATTCCCAAGGTTCTTGTCAATCCGCGGAGCAAGGGGATTACTAGCGCTTAACCAAGTACTAATCTAGTTGAATGGAAAACCTTTGAAAGAGAGTATTAATCTAAAAGTAAAGACAATCTACCTAAGTTAATCTATGTTAAGTTGATCAAACAAATATAGGGTTAAACTATATGGTAAAGGGTGAACACAAGAGAGTGATTAAGAAAGATAAGCGTTCCCTCCCTAGGATCTAGGATAACATGGTATGCATCTACTACACGAAAGCGGTAAACCAATCTACGGGGGTTGTGACCACGGTTTCGCCCTTTCCCTCCTCTCGTACTGTCACTACGCGAAGGTATTCGTGACTAGACCTATGATGGACACGGTATGTTGATGGAATCTATGGGAGTAGCGGATATCATACGCCCGAAAAACACGGTGGCCTACCTTAATCATCAAAGCATCATCAACATGAAAACAATAGATTGGAACCACGAATCAAGTAGCAATTACATAGCATGTATCCATCTAATCCTAGGGATGAACGGAGACATTACCCCATCATCTTACACGGATTGAAGCACATAGGGGTGATGGAGACTCGGAGAACGTCGTCGATGAAGATGGCGGCGATGGAGCTTGGGAACACCCCTAGGCCGGCGGCTTGGAGTCCTCCTCTTGCTTCCTTCTCTCCGCCGGCGTTGATCCTTGCGACGAGCTCATCTAACTCTCTCCCTCATCTTGCGGCGGCGGTTTTCGGTGATTGGCGTCGGTAGGATGATTTGTTCGATGTGTCGGTCGACGGCGGCGGAGGCAATAAATAGACAAACACCTAGGGCAAAGGAGGGACCGAACCGACCCCGGAGTGGGCTGGGCCGGTCGGACCGGGCCGGCCGGCCCGAGCCCACTTCGGCCCGGTTCGGGCCGGTTTTCTCCCCGGTTGCTTCTCGCGTGATCCCTTATTCGTGTGCACTTGCATGTGGGCCTTTGACGTCGTTTCCTTCACGGTTTAGGCTTGAATCCTTGCTATGCAAGCTTCGCCATTTTACGGTTGAGTCCCCGAAGACTTGCATGTTGACGCTTCGGTCCTCGGGTCATTTGGAGTCATGTTCATCGCGTGTCTTGACTCTTATCGGGCTTCATGATCTTCTTCCAAAGTGCTTGGTGAACTTATCCCGAAAGTCTCCTCTTTAGCGTAGATTTCTGCGTAAACAACAAACTCCAAAATCGACATGCAAGTGTGAACTTGTTATATCATTAGTATGCCTAGTGGCGGGTTAGTTGCAAATCATAATCGAAACCAATGTATAACAAGTACTCTAGGTTGACGGAAATTCACCGTCAACACTAGGGCGGCATGCTAGACCTTGTGAATCTTTCCTGGTTTGTATAGAAGATTCGGGGTTGTTTTTCTTGGCTTTTCGTGCTTGTTTTCATGCCTTTGTTCCCGGTGTGATTCCGCGGATTTGAGTGGGTTTCTCCCCGGATTTCTTTGAGGGAAACATGGATAGATGTCTTGTGCATCTTTGTGCTTGATCTTGTGCCCTCAAACGCCGGGAAACACCTTCGATTCGTGAGTTTTCATTCGGTGCTCTAGTTTTTGGTGGTGCTCAAAGGATTCGCGATTCCCGGTGATTTAGGGAGTTAGGAGGCAAGATTTTTGGGCTATAGCATCCTTGTGTGACGCTTTTCAAGTACCCAAACCCTTGTCTCTACAGCTTCAACCGTTTGGGAAATCCGATGATGATTTGGGGGAGTTGACTTTCGGGGTCGGGCGTTTTCAGCTCTGTCCGCACCTGGCGGACGGTTCGCGAGGACCAGGCGGACGGTCCGCGCGGCTAGGGTTCGTCCCGTGTTCTTCGTGTTCTTGGTCGTCTTTCGTTTCGATCCGTCGCGATTTTGGTTTTTGGTTGGACGGAGTTTCGGACGGTCCGCGGTGTTGGGCGGACGGTCTGCGGGTGCTTGGCGGACGGTCCGCGTGCTCCCCGCGGACGGTCCGTGGTTCGTGGGTGGCTTTGGTTCGTTACGTGTGATTTAACGGACGGTCGCGGGGAAGGGCCGGACGGTCCGCGACGTCGGCACGGACGGTCCGCGGGAGCGGGTCGGACGGTCCGCGCGGTTCATCGCGGACGGTCCGCGCGCCCGGCGGACGATCCGCCGAGTGCCGTGTCTTTGTCTTTGTTTGTTTCGATTCCTTTCTTCCCTTTCTAGTTCTTCCGCGTGTGCTTCTAGGAATCGTTCCTAAGGCTAGAGGTTGACCCATAACCTCGTGGTCTTGGCGATTGGTGCGTGATTCGATCCATCGCTTGTGTGTGACTGGGGTTTGTCTAGGATATAGGCCGGATTCTTTTGGAAGAATTTTTACCGGCCCCTATTCACTCCCCCCCTCTCTAGTCGCCATCTGATCCTTCAATTGGTATCAGAGCTTGGTGCCGGATTCTTTGCGACTTTGACAAGTCTCGAATCCCAAGATGGCGTACGTTGAGCGGGGCGGTCCGCCGCACTTCGATGGCAAGGGTTACCACAAGTGGGCGGCTCGTATGATGATTTTTCTTCGTGGAAAGCTGTTGGATTTTATTGTGCTTGACAAGACCTATGCTATTCCGGTCAACATCCATACTCTTATGGTGACCGATGCCGATGCTAAGGCCAAGTATGAGGCTAATGCAAAAGCCGTTGATCACTTATGCCGGAGCTTGTGTGATCCAGAGTTTGAGCGTGTTCGCCATTTGAATCTTGCTTGGCAAATTTGGGAAAAGTTGTTGGTTGCTCACGGTGGTGATAACCATGTGAAGGCTCGCCTCTTTGTCTCTTACCGGATGCAATATGAGAATTTCACTCCACTTCCCGGTGAGGACATTGATGCGATGTTTCAGAGGTTCACCGCCATCGTGAACAACATGAAGGCTAATGTTGAGGATTTTCCGTACTCCGAGCATGATCAGGCTTTGAATCTCTTGCATGTCTTGGACCCAAATGTTTGGGGTGCTAAGGTTGAGGCCATCAAGGAGTCTGGGCATTACTTGACTATTGAGTTGGATGACCTCTTTTCTAAGCTCAAGTCGGTCGAGGTTGACGGGAAGTTGCTATCCAAGCATGAGGGCTCGGCCCGACCATAGTCTTGCTCTTGTGGGAGGATCAAAGGGCAAATCTAACCCTTCCTGTCGACGCTTTTCTTTGTCCTCTCTTATGTCCATTCCGGATGAGGAGTTTGATGTCTTGGGCGAGGAGGAGCCGGCCTTGCTCTCAAGAAGGTTTGAACGACTACACGAGAGTCGGAGGAATGCAAGGCGGAGCTCAGGGACGTGCTACAAGTGTGGCAAGCGTGGCCACTTCATCGCCGAGTGCCCGGAAGCGGAGGAGAACAAGTACAAGGTGAACGAGTACAAGACGCACCCGAGGCGTGAAGACAAGTACTCCTCCAAGGGCAAGCACTTCAACAAGTCCAAGAGCAAGGACAAGTACAAGCGGCGACCGAGCAAGAGCAGCTACAAGAAGAACAAGGCAAGAGCGATGGTGGCCGGTGCGAGCGACGTCGACTCAAGCTCAAGCGAGGAGCGATCAAGCTCAAGCGGCGAAGATGAAGATGCCGGGAGGCGCAATGGCAAGAAGAGTGCAAGCCGAAACCTCAGCGGGCTGAGCTGTGTGGCGCTTGAGGGCTTTTGTGGCATGGCCCATAGCTCAAGCAGCAAGAAGAGTGTGAAGGAAGACAGCGACTCCGACTCAGAGGATGAGGTAAACCGTGATCCCGACTCTTTGCTTGCCGAGATTGCTAGGTTGAATGGTTTGCTTGATAACCGTGATAGTGTCTTTGAGAGATGCCAAAAAGATGAGGAAAGATCTTAGGGCTCGGCTTGAGAATGCTAGTGAGAAAGTAGGAGAGTTAGAGTCAAAATTGCTTGAATTGAAACTTGAGAATGACTCTTTGAAACTTGCTCCTACTCCTCCCCGATGATGTTGAATGTGTTGAATGTGATGCTTGGTTGAATGAGATCAAACTCGCTTAATGAGAAGAATGCTTCTATTTTGGCTCAACTAGATGCTCTTAGGACTGAACATGATGAGCTTAAGGCTAGACCTACTTTGCTTGGTGCTTGCAAATCATGTCCTACTATGCATGCTAAGCTTGTCGATGCTCGTTCTACCATTAGTTCTTTGGAAGCATCTCTCGAAATCTCCTGTTGCAAATGCATGTTCTAGCCGTGATGAAGTCACTTTGTGTAATCTTGAACTTACTTCCCATTTGGATGTCATCTATGAGGAGAATGACTATTTGAGGAAGGTGTTGGGTTGGTTGTACGGCGGGGGAACCTCAATTGAAAATCATGATTGAGGAGTTGAAGAGAGGCGATGGTCGTGGTTTGGGTTTTGAGAAGTTGGGTGAGAAAGTGGGAGAGAACGGCGGGGGAGAGTGTGTACGAGAAGTGTGTTGAGTCTAACCCCGGGTTTGAGGTGATCGGAGAGATCCAAGTCCCACTCCCAAAAGCACCCAAGAACTCTTTCACACCAAAGCCCAACCACCTTTGCAACAAGCTTGACACAACCCAAGATCCACCCAAATTCCCACCTAAGACAAATGATTTCCGAAACCGGTGAAGTTTGTGGGTGAGAAGGGTGAGAAGCCTAGAGAGAAGCCGAGCCAAAACCAAAACCCATCCCCTTCGGTGTGAGTATTGTGGCAAGGAGAGGCATCTTGCGAGTTCTGCTACAAGAGGAAGAGGGATGAGAGGCTTGCTAGGGAGCAAGCGAACCGGGACGAGTATCGCCGGCCTCATGGTATTCCCGAGCCTAGAGTGCCACTTCCACGGGGTGTGGGAAGTGTGAGGAGTGTTGGCGAGTTCCCACGGAGAGGTGGTGATGAGAGGTTTGTCGGGAGAGATGATGGTGTGCGTCTTTGGTGAGAGGTTTGATCGGGCTCGTGGTGGTTTTGCCGGACGTCCTTCTACTCGTCCTCGGTACGGGTTTAGAGGAGATGATCGCGATTTGGGTTCCGGAGGAACTACGGACCACGTTTTCCCCCTCGTGGTGCTCGTACTCCTCCCATGGGATATGGGAAGTTTGGTGGCAAGGGAATGATGTTTGCTA
Organism: Cenchrus americanus; assembly: GCA_947561735.1. Lineage (NCBI taxonomy): Eukaryota > Viridiplantae > Streptophyta > Magnoliopsida > Poales > Poaceae > Cenchrus > Cenchrus americanus. Next base: position 248,527,452 of record OX387239.1, on the reverse strand, counting down.
ACCCCTCTTTTGAGCGGATGGCTCGACACCGGTTTAACTTTCTATGTGCTAACCCCGGTGTCGAGTCGCTAGCTCACTCTCGTTCTTGTTTCCGATCGCGGGCGGGGGCTTGGAGAACATTTGGTTGATCGACTCCGGTGTTCTCGACACATGACCGGAGATAAGAAGTGGTTCTCCGGCCTCACCCCGGTGAAGGAAAAGCGAGACATCACATTTGGGGACAATGGACGAGGTAGGGTGCTTTCAGAGGGTGTTGTGCATGTGAGTGACAAGGTAACGTTGAAGAGAGTGGCTCTCGTGAAGTCTTTGGGTTTTAATTTGCTTTCGGTTTCTCAGTTGCTTGATGAGGGTTTTGAGGTGCGTTTCAAGTCTGGCAAGTCTCGTTTGCTTGATTCTCGAGGTGATCTTGTCTGTATGATCATCCCCGAGGGTCGATTTTCGTGGCTGATTTCTCTCGTTCTTTGGGTCCTCGCTCGCCTTGTTTGATGGCTGGTCCTTCTTCTGATTTGTGGAAATGGCATAGGCAGTTGGGACACTTGAGCTTTGATTTGGTTTACCGCTTGAGTGGTCTTGACCTTGTCCGAGGATTGCCGAGGTTGAAGCTTGAGAAGGATTTGGTTTGTGCTCCTTGTAGGCATGGTAAGATGGTAGCCACTCCCCATCCACCCCTGACCGATGTCATGACCGAGCGTCCGACGGAGCCGTTGCATATGGACCTTGTTGGGCCGGCTCGAGTTCGCTCGGTGGGTGGGAAGTGGTATGTCCTTGTTGTGGTGGACGATTACTCTCGCTATGCCCCGGTGTTCTTCTTGGAGGATAAGAGTGAGACTTTTGGCTTTGTTCGAGATCCGATCGTGAGGTTGAAAAACGAGAGGCATGGGAATGTTATTCGAGCTATCCGCAAGTGATAATGGCTGCGAGTTCAAGAACTCTCGTTTTGATGCCTTTTGTCGTGATCTAGGTCTTGAACATCGGTATTCGACCCCTTATGTGCCCCCTCAAAATGGAGTCATGGAAAGGAAAAATCGGACTCTTTGTGAGATGGCTAGGACGATGCTCGATGAGCACGGGACTCCTAGGAGGTATTGGGCCGAGGCGGTCAATACGGCTTGTCATGTTTCCAACGGGATTTTATTGCGAGCTTTCAAGAAGAAGACTCGTTATGAGCTTATGCATGGTCGGGCACCCAAGGTGAGTCACTTCCGAGTTTTTGGCTGCAAGTGCTTTATTTTGAAGAAGGGAAAACTCGACAAGTTTGAGGCTAGTTCTAGTGATGGTATTTTCTTTGGATATGCTAACCACTCTAGAGCCTATAGGGTGCTTAACCTTGAGACTAATAAAATCATGGAAACTTGCGAGGTGACCTTCGACGAGACAATGCCATGTACCTCTCTTGGCTTTGAATGTGCAGGTGATGAAGAGATGGCCGAGGACCTCTTTGAGGAGGAGAAAGATGAAGCCGGAGATGATGACGGGGAGAACCATGCGCCCGAAGCCGAGCATGTACCCACTACTTCCCCTACGACCACTTTGGAGCATGGACCGTCTACTTCATGGACAACGACGGTGCAACAAGAGGACCGGGCGAGAGAAGGCGAAGTTGAGGGGGAGGTAGTCTCGAGGCGTGAGGCTCCCCGGTGGATTCAAGAAGTGCATCCCCGTCGAAGATCATTGGGAACATCGATGAACGCACTACACGGTCGAGGTCCGGGAATTCCTCTCATTTTGCTCATCTTGCTTTTGTTGCTACTTTTGAGCCCAAGGACATTGGACATGCTTTATCCGATGCAAACCGGGTCAATTCTATGCATGAGGAGTTGGAAAATTTTGAGAGGAACCGGGTGTGGGAGTTAGTTGAACCACCTCCAAATTGCCATCCCATAGGAACCAAGTGGGTTTGGAAGAACAAAGAGGGAGAGAATGGGATGGTTGTGAGGAACAAGTCCGGACTTGTTGCTCGGGGGTTTAGTCGAAGGAGGGGATCGACTATGAGGAGACCTTTGCTCCCGTGGCCCGTCTTGAGGCAATTCGGATCCTTCTAGCCTTTGCCGTGGCTAAAGGGTTCAAGTTGTTTCGGATGGACGTGAAGAGTGCTTTTCCGAATGGGGTCATAGAGGAGGAGGTGTATGTGAAGCGACCACACGGGTTTGAGAGCGAGTTGTACCCACACGGGGTATACGGGTTGAAAAGGGCTCGTATGGGTTGAAACGGCGCGCCCGTGCTTGGTATGGGAGATTGAGAGGTTTTCTTTTGAGCGAGAGGGTTTGTGATGGGTACCGTAGATAGAACCTTGTTTCTTCTCAAGCATGGAAATGACTTGTTGATTGTTCGGATATACGTGGATGATATTGTCTTTGGTGGCTCGTCACATAACCTTGTTTCCAAGTTTGCGGATGAGATGAGCGGGGAGTTCGAGATGAGCATGATGGGCGAGTTGCGGTATTTTCTCGGGGCGCGCATCAAACAAGTGAAGGACGGTACATTTGTGCACCAAACCAAGTACACGAAAGACATGCGAGGAAGTTCCGGATGCAAGATGTGAAGCCGATGTCGACTCCCATGGGGAGTACGGGCACTTTGGATGCGGATGAGGACGGAGAACCGGTGGACCGGCGGGGAGTACGGGGAGCATGATCGGCTCCCTCCTCTACTTGACGCGACGAGGCCGGACATACGGTTCGGCGTGTGTCCGTGCGCTCGTTTTCGAGCTTCGCCGAGGACATCACATCGACGGGCCGTCAAGAGGATCTTCGGGTACCTACGATCCGCCCTCGGTCTTGGCCTTTGGTATTCTTCCTCCTCGACTCTGTCTCTTCATGGTTTTTCCGATGCGGATTTTGCTTGGTTGTCGAGTCGAGAGGAAGTCTACTTCGGCACTTGTCGGTTTCTTGGTTCTTCGTTGGTCTCATGGTCTTCCCGCAAGCGCTCTAGTGTAGCTCGGTCTACCACGGAGGCGGAGTATGTTCTTGCCGCGAGTTGTTGTTCCCACTTTGTTGTGGAATTCAAACACTTTGAGAGACTTTGGTGAGGAGTGCACCCAGATCCCACTTCTTTGTGATAGCACCAGTCCCATAAGCGTATCCAAAAACCCAGTGCTTCACTCCAGAACCAAACACATAGAGGTGAGGTATCATTTCTTGAGGGACAATGTGGAGAAAGGAACCATTGTGTTGAGCCATGTTCCTACCCAAGATCAGCTAGCCGACATCTTTACAAAGCCTCTCGACCAAGCTACATTTGTGCGCTTGCGGGGGGAACTTGGGGTTTGTTGCCCTTTCTAGTTGATTCTTAGGGGATTTTCTTTTTGTATCATATGTATCATACCATGTTTTACTTTGATGTATATACATGCTTTGCTTGATGTACAAACCATGGTAGGATAGCCATCTTGTCATATATCATGTTGCATTTGCCATATATTGCATTTTAGGATGATGAGCTTCTTTCATATGTCATATTTGAGTCTCTTTGGCTATTTGTGAGATATTGGTTATATGTGTGGAAAAATGGTGATGTGAGGCTATGCTCTTGGAATATTTGAGATATATGTGTGGTGAGATAGCCCCTTTTGAAATAAATGCCAAACTTGACTAATTTTTGATGAAATATGCTCCACTCGGGTGTAGTTGTGTATCCATGTCACAGTTTGGTCTAAATGTGCTTTTCATGCTTAGATTGTGCTTGGATGCCTTGTTCTTGCATTTGGGCCAAAGGCCGGATATCATTGTGAATGTTTAGCCTATGTTGCATTCATGGGGGAGCATAAGCTTCTTTTTGCCGCAAAGGCACTTCATGTACCATGAAATGAATTAATCTTGAAAAGAAGTGCATAATGCTTGAAAAATGCTCCATCCATCATGTCTATGTTTAAAATGTCTTATCTTTCACATATGGGTGCAAAACATGTTGCATGATGTTCACCAGTGGAGAAGTCTCCCCGAAGTGGACACATGGCTCATGAGCTTTGACATGACATGCTTTGCTTTATGGGTGTTTTCCATGATCTTTTGCTGAGAATTTGATATCCTTGTATGATCTTTGAATGGTATGCATGTTTGTGGCTCTAGTGTGACATGGATAGGCTTTTACATGTGAAGCGAGCCTTCTTTTGGTAAAATTGCTTAGATCTGAAAATTTTGCTTTGTCACATGCTTGGATTTTCATATATTACTTGTGTCAATGCTTTGACTATGCTATGATTCATATGTGTGATCTTTGTCTCAGTTTTAGCCTTTGACACTAGATTTGGCCTATTTGAGAAGCTCATGTAGTTGTTTATATGCTTTGCTTTTGCATTCCTGCATTTTCACCTTGATTCATACATTGCCAACAAGGGGGAGAAGAGGTGAGCTTAATGAAAATTCAGAAGAGGTGAGCTGAAACTTGGAAATTTGCATTCACATGTTCAGGGGGAGCTTGCATTTGTTCAGGGGGAGCTTTCTTGCTGTTTTCGGTGTGGATTTTGTGCTTTGCTTGGCTTGTGACCTTTCTTCGCCTTTCTTCGGTTTTGGTCATGAGTTGAGCTTCTTTGTTTTTCTTTCTTCTTTCTTTCTCTTTTTCTCTGAATTTCATTTCGCGTTGTGTGTTGTCAATGCACTCATCAAGGGGGAGATTGAGGACCAGGAGCGTCCCAGTGGTCGGTGGATGACCGCTCCTTAGTGATGAGTGATTGACAACGGGTGTTGGACTGACTCTTGGCTTAGTGCGCAGGTGTAGGCTGCGGCCTAGTTCGTGTTGTTGCAGGTGAAGAACGGGCGCGAAAGGTCTTCAGCCTTGAGGGGCCTCCGGGAGATGGAGAGACAAGTAGGCTCGGTTCGAGGGACCCGGTGGACGGCGGGGCGGGTGCGGGCCACATGGTGGCGACACAAGCAAGACGAAGTCATGGACAAGTGAGTCGGTGCACGGTGGCGGTCAAGTCAAGTAGTTTGGTGGGGAGGCCGGACCGAGCACGCGGGGTTTGGTGGTTTGCCCACAAAACCATCGGCGGACGGTTTCTTGGTTTGGGCCTCAAAACCAAGTCCGAGGGCCCAACACGACGGAGACGGGATCCGGCGTGTCGGGAAGCTTCGAGGCGGAGGACACGCGGCGGGATCGCATGGCTTGCGTCGGGAGGACGCGGGGTGCGGCAAAGGCGTGGCCATCCGATGGCAAGACCCACAAACATTACCTAAATGCCCCTACGTGGGTTGTATCGCCAGTAGTATAGTTAGGGGTAGTCGAGTCATTTACCACTCCCGCGGGACTCGATATATAAGCCATGAGTGTGTGTTGATGGCTCTCGCTCTCCGCGACTTAGGGTTTCATTTGCTCCCTCCTCTTTCTCATTTTCGTAGCTATTTTCCTTCCTATTTTCTCTAGGCTAGCATGAGAGCTTCATGAGAGATTTGTTGAGAGGGATGGATGCTAGGGCGGCATGCTAGACCTTGTGAATCTTTCCTGGTTTGTATAGAAGATTCGGGGTTGTTTTTCTTGGCTTTTCGTGCTTGTTTTCATGCCTTTGTTCCCGGTGTGATTCCGCGGATTTGAGTGGGTTTCTCCCCGGATTTCTTTGAGGGAAACATGGATAGATGTCTTGTGCATCTTTGTGCTTGATCTTGTGCCCTCAAACGCCAGGAAACACCTTCGATTCGTGAGTTTTCGTTCGGTGCTCTAGTTTTTGGTGGTGCTCAAAGGATTCGCGATTCCCGGTGATTTAGGGAGTTAGGAGGCAAGATTTTTGGGCTATAGCATCCTTGTGTGACGCTTTTCAAGTACCCAAACCCTTGTCTCTACAGCTTCAACCGTTTGGGAAATCCGATGATGATTTGGGGGAGTTGACTTTCGGGGTCGGGCGTTTTCAGCTCTGTCCGCACATGGCGGACGGTCCGCGAGGACCAGGCGGACGGTCCGCGCGGCTAGGGTTCGTCCCGTGTTCTTCGTGTTCTTGCTCGTCTTTCGTTTCGATCCGTCGCGATTTTGGTTTTTGGTTGGACGGAGTTTCGGACGGTCCGCGGTGTTGGGCGGACGGTCCGCGGGTGCTTGGCGGACGGTCCGCGTGCTCCCCGCGGACGGTCCGTGGTTCGTGGGTGGCTTTGGTTCGTTCTGTGTGATTTAATGGACGGTCCGCGGGAAGGGCCGGACGGTCCGCGACGTCGGCGCGGACGGTCCGCGGAGCGAGTCGGACGATCCGCGCGGTTCATCGCGGACGGTTCGCACCGCTAGGCGGACGATCCGCCGTGTGCCGTGTCTTTGTCTTTGTTTGTTTCGATCCCTTTCTTCCCTTTCTAGTGCTTCCGCGTGTGCTTCTAGGAATCGTTCCTAAGGCTAGAGGTTGACCCATAACCTCGTGGTCTTGGCGATTGGTGCGTGATTCGATCCATCGCTTGTGTGTGACTGGGGTTTGTCTAGGATATAGGCCGGATTCTTTTGGAAGAATTTTTACCGGCTCCTATTCACTCCCCCCCTCTCTAGTCGCCATCTGATCCTTCAGACTTCTCATGCTGGTGCTGCCCACCAGTATGCTCCTCAGGAACAGTATCACGACTTCCATGACGGAGACACGGATGAAGAGATCGAGATGGAACCTGCACCAGTAGTTGTCCCTAACCTTGTCATGGTGTCTGATGATGAGGAGGACCCAGAAGAGATGATTCCAGAAGAGGATCAGCCAGCTGATCAGCCCAACCAAGAGGAGCAGGCGCCAGGAGAAGATCTGGTAGATCACCTTGATCTAGAGATGGAGGAAGAAGAGCAAGAGCAAGAGCAAGATGAAGCAGCTGAGGAAGTGATCTGGAAAGTGTACCACTACAGGGCTGATGGAGTAGGCATTCCCATGGCTGACTACCTGCGAGCTATGGTACTTCGTTTGGGCTATGACAAGGCCCCTGTTTACCATTGTGAGCAGTGGACTCATCCGTGGTTCGAGCCCCATTGGGAAGTTGCCGCCATCCTGGAGGAGTACATTCCATGTCGTGGAGTGAAAGAGATGTCCAAGAATCATGATGTGGCTCACAGTACTACTATGGATGCTGGCATAGCAGAGTCAGCTCGGAGGGCGCTTTATGTGCTCTCTCACAAGGAGCGGGGTTCGGGACAATCACCTCACTCACTCGGAAAAGTTGCCCGTGATTCCGGAAAGGAATCTCGCTCCTCTCTGAAGAAAACTTCTGCCTCCTTAGGTAAACCTTCCTCGAGTTCGGGGAAGAAGGTCACCATACAAAACCTAAGCGCAAAAGGTTCATCTCTTTTCGTTGATCCTCGTGCCTCTCATCTTTACAATTTTCTGCTTATGACTTTAATCATGGAATTTTTTCAGAGTTTAAAGATCTTATTCATTCATACTCGCCTTCTCGACTTGCGAAGTACCAAGATGAATATGCCCTCAAATCCTCCATGCTTGGGAAAACTGCTGCTGAACGGCTTATCGAGCAAGAGAAGGTCAACAAGCAGCTATCTCATGAGTCTAAAGAGGTTAAATGCAATTTCGCTTTTGCTCAAGCTGCAAATCTCGATCTTGAGAAGAAGGTAGCCGAACTGGCGGAAGCCCTTAAGCGCTGTCAGGACGAGAAGAAAACTGCTGAAGAGGCACTTGAGCGGTCTAGAAAAGATCTTGAAAAACTATAGAAGACAAAGACGATGACTTGCGGTTGATCGAGAATCTTCGTAAGGATCATGACAACTCCTTAAAGACTGCCGAAAATCTTCGTACCAACAACAACGATTTGGCCAAGTCTTTAAGCAGCAAGGAACAAAAGATACAAGATCTCGAAAGAGTGTTAACTGATCAGAAGGAAGCTTCGGAAAGAAGTGTTTCTGAAATTATCAGCAGATTGAAGAATTTATTTGAAGAGTATGAGAGGTCTCTGAACGAGTTTGGTGTCCGTCCTGTGCCACTCCCTGCAGACTTAGGACTTCCTGAATTCATGGAATGGATTGATGCTGAATTCAAAGCACTCCCCGAGGTTATTTCTGGTGCTAACGATTTTGCAGCAGCCTTCTCTGTAGAAAACATCTTGAAGCTTCTTCACGATTTCGACTGCGTGGATCTTGTGAAGTTTCGTGAGAAACTTCCACAATTTCCCGATGCCCTGAGCACCTCAAGACTTCGGCCTAATGGAGATATTCAAGCTATCAGGTCTATGTTCGCAAGAGAGTTCTGGCTCGCTAGTGGGAAGGAAGCTGTCAAAAGCATCGCGCGTGCTAAGCTTGCCTAGGTTGATTTCCGAACGATCTTAATCGCTTCTGCTTCGCAAAGTTTTCCCTTCTGATTTTTCTTATATCTCTTTCTTTGCCTCCCTTAGTTAATTGAAGAAGAGAAGAGAGGAAAGAGCACTGCGCCTCCAGAATCCTCTACCGAAGATGACGATGCCAGCAGGACGGACGAAGAGAACTCTAGCGATAGCAGCAGCATCGGTGATGATGCCGAAGAAAGCTCTGGTCATGAAGAGAATTCCCCGAAGGTTGACATCAGGGGCTAAACGTTGATGAAACATTTGCCCCTCGTGGCCATTGTATATATAAGTAAATTTATTAGGCTGAAAACATTTTGTCTGAACAAGTTGTCTCGTAAACTTTAACCTGCGCAGGTCCCGGAAGTTGGCCCTGCGCAGGATGCGACGCCACTACGAATTCATCGTGGGAACGTATTTGTTAGTGGTGAAGCTTGGCGTTTGTTCAAGGAAGCTCATCCAGAGCAAGACTTCTCAGATTTCTGGCTTGAAGCTTCACTTAAATTTTCTATAGGTTGTTTCGATCTTTCCTCGTTTTTCCTTCTTCGCAAAGACGAGAACTCCACTGCTGCGAACTCGAGCTCTCCAAGGATCCCAAAGACAGAGCCCCTTAGCCCCATTACTACCGGGCTCGACTTCACCTATGCTAGCGATGTTGCAGAGAATAACAGTCGCGAACTAGGGCACGTTGTTGAACTCACATTCTAGAGTTTGTAATTCTCAATGTAATATTGACAATGCTAAGTTCAGATTTTTATGCAAATAAGGCAATAAAAAACGTTTTCTTGAGAAAAAACGTCACCCTCCCCCACCTTGCCGTTTTGCATGAGAATCTCGAGACAAGTTAAAGAAACCTTGATGTTATGCGGCCGTCTTGGTTACATGTAAGTCTGAGAAATTTTTGCGAATTTTGAAATTGTGAACTTATGACGCAAGTCGACAAAATTTGTTTGCGAATTTTGTGGACTTGACTCGCTTGGCACACTTGCCCTGGTTGATATTGCAACCTTCAGTTGTTTCAACCACGATTATCTGCGAATTCTCATTCGAGCCCCTTGCCTTTTCAACGAAACATATTCATCGCGAAAAATTTTCATGAATTTCTGCCAAACAATTCTTACAAAATGACATATATATTCGCTTATCCGCAATCACCCTTAACTATCATGATGGAAACTTAGGCTACAACTTATTGTTGTCTCAAGCCTTTTTTGGATGGGAATCCCTTTAACGGTGGGATATAGGCCACAACTTGTTGTTGTCTCAGGCCTTTCGGTAGGAATCCCTTTGACGGTGGGATTTAGGCCACAACTTGTTGTTGTCTCAGGCCTTTCGGTGGGAATCCCTTTGACGGTGGGATTTAGGCTTTTACAGAGCCTCAAGCTATCACGAAGCCTTTTCGCAAACTCTTCCCCTTTTCACAATAGGATTCTAACTATTACGAAGCCTTTCACATGAAATTTCTCATTTTTTGTGATGGAATTCTGGCTATTAAGAAGCCTTTCACGCGAACTTTTTCTTTTTTCACGATGGAATTCTGGCTATCAAGAAGCCTTTCATACAAACTTTTTCTTTTTTTCACGATGGAATTCTGGCTATCAAGAGGCCTTTCACACGAACTTTTTCTTTTTTTCACAATGGAATTCTGGCTATCAAGAGGCCTTTCACACGAACTTTTTTCTTTTTTCATGATAGGATTCTCGGCTACCACGGAGCCTTTTCACGAATTTTTCCTTCACATGGTGGAATTTCGGCTATCACAGAGCCTTCTCACGAACTTTTCTTTCTCATGATGGAATCTCGGCTATCACGGAGCCTTTTCACGAACTTTTCTTTCTCATGATGGAATCTCGGCTATCACGGAGCCTTTTCACGAATTTTACATTTCACATGATGGAATTCTTAAAAAAGATGCACGGTATGGGGGAAGACTCTTTTCATATATATTACAAAGAGTATTTACATAGGATCTGCCTCGTTAAAAACCTTGCCTCTTGATTTAGAGCCCCCTTTGCAAGAAAAAGAGTACGGTACTCCTTATTCTAATATACATGCAAAAAAGAAAGCTAATAATTTTTTCTCCGAAATCACTTATAGACACATGATTCGACTTTTTTGATTTTCTAGAATGTAAACTTGCGAAAAAAAGGAAAAATATTCTAAATTAAATCTACCTAATTCTGGAACTGTCAAGGGTAGTGCCTTTTTAGGATGTCAGCATTCCACGAATACGGCAACTCTTCGCCAGTCTGCTCTAGCAAACGAAAACCCTCTGGCATGTCTGTTTCTTTTGCTATGAATGGCCCTTCCCAGGATTCATGAAGTTTTCCCGGATTTTCCCTGTTCTTCTTTCTTTTAAATACCAGATCGCCAGTTTTGATGTCCTTTCGAACCACTTTCTTATCTCTCCATGCCTTGGTCTTTTTTGGTACTTCTCAATGTTCTCGGCGGCTTCAAGGATTGTCAGCTCAATCATATCTTTTTCCACTTTCTGGTCAACTTCTTCAATTTCTTTTGCTTTCAACACTCTCATGCTTTTATTCTTGATTTCCTCTGGTGTCATTGCCTCAGTGCCGAAGAGTAGGCGAAAGGGCGTGAAACCTGTTGCTCTTGACACAGTAGTGTTGTGGGACCAGGTCACTTTCGGCAATTCATCTACCCATTTACCCTTCTTCTGATCAAATAAGCATTTCTTGATTCCCGAAAAAATATCAGGTCATTTGCCCTTTCAACTGCTCTGTTGGACTGCAGATGATACACTGATGAAAATTTCGCATGAGTGCCCAGGGTCTTGCAATACTCTTTGAAAGTGTAACAGTCGAACTATTTCCCATTATCAACTGTTTCCCATTATCAACAGTCAGTTCTCTGCTAGAAGAACTTCTGAATTGTTGGTGCTTTGATGTTCACGAGTGGTTTTGCTTCTACCCACTTCGTGAAATAATCCACGGCAACAGTTGCGAATCGGCAATTTCCTTGGGCCGTTGGCAGTGGTCCAACTAGATCCGTTCCCCACCTTTGCAGTGGCCACGATGGTGGAATCAGATGAACTGGCATAGAGGGTAGATTCAGTTGATTCGCCATTTTCTGGCATGCTTCACATTGCCAAACCAGTGCTTTCGCACCTATGTTTATGGTAGGCCAATAGAATCCCTGCTTTATCGCCTTTCCTGCTAGAGCCCTGGTGCCTATGTGTGCACCGCAGAATCCACTGTGAATTTCTCTGAGAAGTTCAAGGCCTTTTTCGGAGGTGATGCACCTTAGCCAAGGCTCGGTGACTCCCGATTTGTACAGTTCTCCATTTACCACTGCATAGCCCCTTGCCCTTTGCTTTAACCTTTTTTCTTCCAACTCATCTTGCGGTTCATAGTGGCCTCTCAAATAAGCCATGATTTCTGCTCTCCAATCGGGGGTTTCCACAACACTCACAATTTTCGGTCTTGATTCCTTGATAGATGGTTCTCAGATGATTTCGAAGAACACATCGGGAGGCAATTCTTGATTTCTTGCTGCTGCTTTCGCCAGTTTGTCTGCTTCGTTGTTGTCATCTCTTGGGATATGTTGTACTGAATAACCCTTGAAATACCTTTCCATTTCTCTGACTTTTTCAAGGTATTTCATCAAGACAGGATTCCTTGCTTCACTTTCTTTCTCGATATGTTCTTGAATAACTTCTAAATCCGTCCGGATTATGAAGGTTTGCTGACCCAAGGCTTTCATCTTTCTCAATACTAAGAGCAAGGCTTCATATTCTGTTGTGTTGTTCGTGGAGTGCTTATTATTCGCGAATATGAGCCGTGCTGCGTATCTTATCACGACTCCCGCCAGAGATGTTACCACCGCCGAAATTCCAACTCCCTTGTAGCACCAAGCTCCATCACACTGCACTATCCAAGGCGTAGGTATCTCTTCATCAAGATTTTGAGTTGGTGAAGTCCAATCCACGACAAAGTCTGCCAAGACTTGCGATTTTATCGCGCTTCTTCTCTCGAAATCCACGATGTATTCTGAGAGTCCAGCGCCCCACTTGATTATCGGGTAGATGCCTCTCTATTTGCGAACAAGTCACTCAGTGTTTGATTGGCGATGACCCTTATCCTGTGACTCTCGAAGTAGTGTCTCAGTTTTCGCAGCCATGATGACTATATACGCAGTCTTTTCCAACTCGGAATAGAAGATTTTTGAGCCAGACAGGGCTTCTGAAGCGAAATATACGGGAATCTGTTTGAGCTTTCCTTCTTCTTCCTTTTCTTGCACTAATACGGCGCTCACTGCCGAATTTGAAGTAGACACATATAGGAGAAGTGGTGATCTTGGTTCGGGAGGACACAACTTGGTCATGTTGGACAAGTAGTCTTTTAGTTCTCGGAAAGCTTGTTTCTGAGTTTCGGACCACTGAAAGTTCTTAGTGCTTCTTAGAACTTGAAAGAATGGTAAGCTTCTTTTTGCAGCCCTAGGAATGAATCTGTTGAGCGCAACCACTCTTCCTGTCAATTTCTGCACATCCTTCACGGAAACTGGATCTTGCATTTCCACCAGTGCCCTGATCTTGTCGGGATTGGCTTCTATGCCCTTTGTTGAGACTAGGCATCCGAGAACTTTCCCTTTGTGAATGTTGAAGATGCACTTTTCAAGATTCAGCTTCAGATTCGCTGCTCTCAAGTTCGCGAATGTTTCTACCAGATCACTGATATGATCTCTTCTTTGGACACTTTTGACAACTATGTCATCCACGTATGCCAAAATGTTTCTCCGAATTTGAGGGTGGAGGACTATCGCTATCATTCCGGAGAATGTGCATCCTGCGTTCTTCAGCCCCTCTGGCATTCTCACGAAACAAAACGTTCCGAAGGGAGTGATAAAGCTTGTCTTTTCTTCGTCTTCCTTACGAACTCTGATCTGATGATATCCTGAAAACATGTCCAGGAGCGAAAGCATCTCACTGTTAGCGGCATCATCTATGATTTTATCTACCCTTTCCAAGGGAAATCGTCTTTCTTGCATGCGTAGTTCAAATCCGTGAAATCTACACACATCCTCCACTTTCCGTTCTTCTTCTTCACTGGTACAGTGTTGTCCAGCCAGACTGGATACTTCACTTCTCTGATTACTTTCGCATCTTGCAGCCTTTGAACTTCAGCCTCAACTGCCTTCACTTTTTCCTCAAACATTTTCCGAAGTTTTTGCTTTTTGGGAACTATTCTTTCGTCTGTTTCCAGGGAATGTTCAATGATATCCCTGTCAATGCCTTGCAGATCCTTGGCTGACGAGACAAAAACTTCTTTGTTCCTATTCAGGAATTGAATGAGCTCTTTCTCTTCTTCGGGACTGAAGCTAGCCCAATTGTGACTGCTCTGTCGGGCATATCATACAGGTATACTTTCTTGGTTTCACCATCAGTTGGTATCTCAATCTTCTCCTTATCCCGATTGGCCTCTTCGTAAGGTTCCTTCCTTTCCTCACCTGTTTTCAGCTGGTACACATTTGCCTGGCCTGGAGTATGGCCTTTTTCTATGTTTCTGGCCTCTTGTTGATCACCGAACACTGTGATAACCCCCTCGGGTGCCGGTATCTTCATACACAAGAATTGTTGTCTTATGACTGCGTCAAACTTGTTCATGAAGCCTCTGCCGAAAATCGCAAGGTACGGGTGATAGATGTCAACCACATCAAAGGTGAGAGTCTCTGTCCTGGCATTGTCAAGATCTCTAAAAGATACAGGAAGTGATATCTTTCCAACTGGCTTGATTGGCTTTCCTCTGAAACATTGCAATGGGTATTCCGGCGGGTGCAACATGTCTTGGCTCAGGTTCATCTTCTCGAAAGTTTTCAAGAATAAAATGTCTGCCGAACTTCCATTGTCTACTAGGACTTTTCCAATGATCCACCCAGCTATGTTTACCTCGATGACCATGGCATCATTGTGATTCGTGGATTTCAGTTTGAAATCCTCTTCTGTGAAAGTGATTGGTACTTTGGCCCATTCTGGTCGTGCAGCTGGACCGTCATTGATGATGGTGTTCACAGACCTGAAATAATTGTTTCTTTGCTTCTTGGTTTCGAATTCCATGGCAGACCCTCCTGAAATTGGCATGATTGTCCCGAAAGATGGCAAGGCTTTCGAGTTCTGCGGTCTTGAACTTGATTCTGGTCTTGACGAACTATCGGGTGGTGGTGGTAAGATTTCCCGAATTGGCTGTGGTTGCTGAATTGATTGGATTTCTTGCGACTGAGGGAAAATTTGCTGAGATGGTTGCCATGATGAATGTGGTTGTTGAAATTGCTGCATTGCGACTGGACTTGGCTGAGAGTTCATGAATTGTGGCTGCCAGAAGTTCGGGCGAAATTGATTCGGCATTGAGGATGCGATGCTCATCAAAGCTTTCTCTTGCAGAATTCTTGCGATGTTCTTCTTGGTTTCTGGGCACCCTTCAGTGTTGTGTCCTCTTCCATGGTACTGACAATAGAAGTACGGGTCTTTTGGGTTATGATTCATGAGTCTCGAGGGTCCTCTTCCTCTTCCCCTTCCCCTGGGTGCGAATCCTCCTCTTGTGCTTGATCTGTTGTTCTGGTCAGACTGAGGATTTTTCACATTGCTAATGTTTCATGGATTCTGGGATTGTGGTCTCCAAGTCATTTCTCTATTGCCTTGTCGTGCTTCATTTCGCTCGGCCACTCTTCTGCGATGATGAAGCGCCCCCTCATCAGAGGTGACCAAATGTGACACAAATACCAGTCCCAGGAGGCTGGTAACACATTTATTACAACAGGTGGATCAGTCTTTTACATTACGGCGGCATAGTGGGCACGGGAGTGCCAACGCCACAAGGAACAATAGAAGTGCTAAAGACCAAATGTCACACCTGATTTCCGAAGAGGAACCAAGTGCATCTCATATGTGCGCCAGGATCAGTTCACACACATATGATAGACAAAAATGAGTGAAATATCATAAACAGTATTCAAACGTATTTCAGAGTTTAACCACTTATTACACTCATGCGGGAGACTCGAAGGTCTCTAACAACGGAAAACGATAACTACTCGTCGAGTCCTCGTCTTCCGCTCCCACGAGCACTTGACCGGGGGTCCGCAAGCCTCACGGCTCATCGAAGTCGTCATAGAACTCCCCTCCAAAGTTTTCCTCTCGAACGGCGATAAGCAAGGCCGAGCACACTTATGGTTGGAGCTCGGCAAGTGGGGGAAAAATGCAAGGCTATCAAGGATAGGCTAAGGTTTTGCAGCGGTTTAGCATTTTAATGTTGGTCCAGTTTTAATTAAAGAACACCTAATTACTATGTGTAAGTTCGTACCAACCCACTTAAGAAAAACTTAAGTACCAAAACAACCCAAGCTCAACGAGCTTCACCAACCACGATTTATCTCGTCTTTAAGTTTATTAATCATGTGAGGGTCCAAGCCGCTCATGACCGTGAGCACGGCTGATCGATCAGCTTTACACTCGCGAGGTTTGCACACTTTACCCACAGTTCGCGTAAAAGCTCCGAAGAACTTTAAACCCAACCATGCGATGCTGGCCAAGCACCATACCACACTTCCGAGGTGTGATTGCATAGGGACGCTACGAAGCCTTTACAAAGGCATGCAAAAGACTAACGACCCGCATAGTTACAGATCAGGGCGGACCATAACCCTCCCTAGTGGTCAGTACCTTAGCAAAGGCTACTACCCCAAAAGGACCGGGCTATACCCCTGCAACCCGGATCCCCCTCTGCTCCTTTCGGAAAAGGGCCACTAGTACGATCACACACCTAATTATTCGGCTAAGGTCAGAGCCATGTAACACTGTGGTTGCGCATGTTTTCTTGGGTGGTTCTCCATGTTCCGATTAAAACAGGTGTTCTTGCATTACCCAAAACATTAACTATAAACCATGTGTCATTTCCATAAAATACCCATTTATCCAACCCATGTTGAGCAACTAGCGTTTTCTACCCAAAACTTTATTTAAAAGGGCTAGGTCAAGGATCATGGTAAAAGATCTAGGTAAGTCCTTAAAAAGGTTTTCCCGTCAAATTAATGCAAAGGTATCATAAAAGTAAACATTATTTATAATGCAGTTATATAGGACAAAAAGAGAACATGCAGGGGGAGAAGACCACTTGCCTTCCTCAACTACAGCAAAAACTTCCTCCTCTTCGAACAACTGCTCCTGATCGTCCCCGAGAGGTGGCTCAGATGAAACAGGCACGATATCTACGATGCACACATAAAGCATACAATAAATAAAACAGATCACCAATCAATCCTAAAGACTGAAAACATGCTACTAAAGCGACGGGCTCGCTGAGACGATCGTAAGGACTACTAGAACGCTAAAAACGGAGCTATAACGGAGAAGTTATGCTAAAAACAAGATATAAGGACTAATCTGCGATAAACTAACCTATACAGGGACCTAACAGCAAGAAAACAGGGGCTAAAACGTAAGTATACTTAAAAACAGAAGGTTTAAATTATAAAAAAGGGTGTTAAGGACCTCGGGTAGGGTTTTCTAATAAAACAGGGGCTTAAACATGAATTTCAGGACTGAATTGAAAGGATCTTATGGGGTGGAAGGACTGGCTTGTGAAAATAAAAGAACTGGGGGTCTCTTTAAAGAAATACCCCCGGGTTGACCGTTACATGCGGGTTTGACCCGCGGGTCCAACGGATCAGGACCGTGGATGGCCGATCCGACGGCCAGCCCACGCCCGCACGCGGCCGGGGGGCGGCGCTCGCGCGGCGGCGGTGGCGCGTGGCGGCGCACGGCGGCGGGGTCGCCGGCGACGACCAAACTAGTGCTCCCGACCACGAAATCGCGCGGGGAAAGTTTCTACGCGTAGGCCGGGGTCGATGCGAACCTAACCACGCGCTTGCACGGGTGAAACGGGCGGCGACCGAGGCGCGGCGTCCATGGGGGCGAACGGTCGGCGGCCGGCGAGCGGCGGCGCGCCCTCTTGTCGGGTTTAAGTGAAAAGGAGGGTGGGGATATGGTCCTTACAGTGTGTAGGAGCTCCGGTGGGCGAGGATTGGATGGAGAAGGCGGCGGCGGCGGAGTTCAACACCGGCGGCCGATCCTCACGGGCGGCGACGGCAAGCTTCGATTGGGGCGCACGGGAGCCTGCGGGTTCGATTGGGTACAAGAATTAGTTCACACATGCGAAGGAGAAGCGAACGGGAGGGACCAGGGAGCTTCACCGACGGCAGAGGAGCACGGGCAGCGGCAATGGCGCGGCGGCCGGCGATCCAACACGGTGGCGCAAGCGGCTACGGCACGGGGAGGCGCGTAGGCTTGGTGTGAAGCGAAGGGGGGAGTGCGGGGTGCTTTGGGGGCGCTTAAATAGGCCCGGGGGAGCTCCGGGAGGCGGTTCCCTAGCGGCATGGCCATCAATGGCCACGGCCTTGATGGGGGATTAAGGGGAGGGGAGGATCGATTGAAGAGGGGGGAGTGAAGGGGGAGCTTCATTGCAGCTTAAATGGGGCGCTTGAAAGCGAGGGGCGCGGGGGAGGCGGGCGGTAACGGCCGGCGCCGCGAAGGGGGGGGCGCGGGCCGACCCGGGGCCGGGAGGTTGGGGAAAGGCCTGACGGCCGGGCCCCACCTGTCGGCCGACAGGCGCAAAAAGAAAAGGGAGGAGGCGGTGCCGGGTCGGCGGGGAAGGCGGTCGGGCCACTTGGGCCGACGGCGCGCGCGCGAGGAAAAAGAAAAGGCCTCTGGCCTGGGTTGCTTGCGGGCTGAAGGGATGTTGGGCCGGCGGGAGAAAAGAAAAAGAGAGGGAGAGGGAAAAGGATTTCCTTTTCCTTTTAAAATTTCTTTTCAAATTCATTTTTCAAACATTCAAACTTCAATCAAACAAAAATCCATGCATTCGAATCATGATGCACAAACACTTACTATTTCTAAATTATTTTAGTGATGTTTAAATATTTTAAAAGCCAATTTGTTTATTAATTTATTTGTGTCCTTAAAGGAATTTAAACCTAGCCATTTGTTGCTAAGTTAATTTAGTGATGGAATTTTAGGGTGTTACAAATCCTACCCCCTTAAAGAGAATCTCGTCCCGAGATTCAGGAAGATTAGAGAACAGCTGAGGGAATTCTTCCTTAAGTTCGTCCTCTCTTTCCCAAGTAGCCTCATCCTCTGAATGGTGACTCCATTGTACCTTGCACATCCTAATGACCTTGCTGCGAGTAGCCCTTTCGGAGGTATCCAAGATCTTGACTGGGTGTTCCTTGTATGTCAGATCATCCTTTACCTCAAGTTCCTCCAATGGTAAATGCTCTACTCTGACCTCACTTGTACACTTTTTCAATTGAGACACGTGGAACACATCATGAACACCTGCCAAGCGTTCAGGTAACTCCAACCGATAAGCTACTTCGCCACGTCTTTCCAAGACTTGAAAAGGTCCGATAAAGCGAGGTGATAACTTCCCTCTGATATTAAACCTTCGAAGACCTCGGATAGGTGACACTCTAAGATATGCATAATCTCCGACTTCAAATATCACTTCTCTTCTCTTAGGGTCTGCATAACTCTTTTGCCTAGATTGAGCAATCTTGAGATTTTCCCGAATTATCTCCACTTGTCTTTCTGCCTCCTTTATTATTTCTGGGCCAAAGAGTTGACTCTCCCCTGTCTGGTTCCAGAACAATGGCGTTCTGCACTTCCTTCCATACAGAGCTTCAAACGGTGCCATCTTGAGACTACTCTGATAACTATTGTTGTATGCGAATTCCGCGTATGGTAAGCTTTTATCCCAACTTCCACCATGTTTCAAGGCACATGCCCTTAACATATATTCTAAGATTTGATTCGTCCTTTCAGTCTGACCATCTGTCTGTGGATGATATGCTGAGCTGAAATTTAACTTCGTATCCATAGACTCATGTAATTTACGCCGAATCGGGACGTGAACCGAGTGCCCCGGTCCGATACTATCTTCTTTGGAACCCCATGCAAACATACTATCTTTGATATGTATAGTTCTCGCTAACTTTGTTCCCGAATATGTGGTCTTTACTTGGTATGAAATGTGCAACTTTGGTTAATCCGTCCACTATTACCCATATCGAATCGTATCCATCACGTGTACGTGGTAATCCCACTATAAAATCCATACCAATCTCTTCCCACTTCCATTCGAGTACCGTTGACGGTGTATTTTGGTGCACCTAGCATGTTCATTACACTTTGGTTTGGATTTGATTATTGAACTAACCCGCCACTAGGCACACTAATCATATAACAAGTTCATCTTTGTGCATGCATTTGGAAGTGTTGTGTTTATGTAGGAAATCATGGACATAAAGGACGGATTCGCAATAAGTTCAAAGGAGCATTCATGGAGTCTTGTTCGTGTTCATGAGCTCGCCGAAATTACTTCCAATGGTGGTGAGGACCGAAGTGCTACGAGGAACACCCCCCGGGGATTGAAGCGTAAAAGATCAAACTTCATGCAAAGAGAGTCTCCATCTTGATCGCGAGGATAACGGCGTCAAAATCATCCAAGTGGAGGGGGCGAAGTAGATAAGTGCACGAGGACCCACGGAGCAAAAAGGGCGACCGAACCGGGCCGAAACCGGGCTCGGGCCGGCCGGCCCGGTCGGATCGGCCCGGCCCACTTCGGGCACCGGTTCGGTCCCGTCTTCCTTGCCCTCGAAGGATCTTCGACCCTAAAACCCCCCGACGCGCCGCCAACGGACAGAGAGGAGTTTATTCGCACCGAGAAGGCCATCTACAAGCTAGAGAGAGAGGAGGAGGATCTCCGGCCGGAGATCAACCACCTCGAAGGAAGCACCCTCTCGTGGAGAAGGAGGAAGACACGGCGGAAGGGAAACCATGATCAACGGTGCCATGATCGGCACCTTGATGGGGTAATCTTCTCATTCGTCCATGGGTTGTAATCGATCTTGAGATGTAATCGCACTTTGTCGGATTTTCTATCTATCATCTTGTGTTGAATATACTTTAATGCTTAAAGGTTAGCTACCATGCCGTAGAGGGAGTACGAGCTCCAATGCTTCCTTGGATCCATTCAATACGCCGTGGCCATCAAAGGTCTAGTCATGAATACCTTCGCGTAGTGACGATGACGAGAGGAGGGAAAGGGCGAAACCGTGGTCACAACCCCGATAGATTAGATTGGTTTTTCATGTCTTTAAGCGATTGCATGCTCTAGTATCGTAGACCCGTGGGCGAGTGTCTTCTCTCTTGATCGTTTATCATTCTCTCTAGTGAGTTTAGTTGTTTTTCTAGTATAATAGTAGTTAGGGTTTTAGTAGCTAGTGTGTCGTTGTTGATCGAACGCTTGTAATCCCCTTGCTCCGCGGATTGACAAGAACCTTGGGAATCCCGTGGTGAAGAAGGTGTGGGGTCCGTACGCTTGCGGATCGTAGAGGGATACGTCTTTTATCCGTCAACAAGCCCCTTTTTCTGGCGCCGTTGCCGGGGAGTAAGTTAGTTTACATCGTTTGATTTGCATCTAACTTAGTTTTATATTTTAGTTTATCTTTTATTTGCTATATCTAACATATATTATCAGAAAAACACTTGTTTCTTTTTTGTTTTTGTTTTTATCTTATTGTCTAGATGGAGTTCGTTAATCAACCCGTGGAAGAACCGGAGAAATCATTAAGGGATTACGCTAGCCCTCGATGTGAAGACATAAAGGTACAAGAGTCGGATTCGAAGCTCGAAGCGACCAAGTATGAAATTAAATCCAAGATCATGAAGATGGTGGCGGAAAACCCATTTGAAGGGATGGTTACGGAGAACCCATATAGACACATAAGGGATTTCACGACAATATGCAACACGGTGCGTCAAGAAGGAGTTCCCGATGAATGGTTCAAATGGAATCTCTTTCCCTACTCACTTGCCGGCAAAGCAAAGACATGGTATTCGGTTGCGTCCTTTGAAGTTGAAGGCAATTGGAACAAGTTGACAAAGAAGTTTTGCGAGAAGTTCTTTCCAATGAGCAAGGTTCAACATCTAAGGAGGCAAGTGATCAATTTTATGCAAGGAGAAGAGGAAGGGATAGACCAAGCCTGGGAAAGGTTTAATGAATTAATAGAACAAGGACCAAAACTCGGCTTCACCGGTGACGTACTCTTGCATACATTTTTCTTTTCCCTAACCCCTAGTTGCATGCGACACGTCGAAATGTGTGCGGTGGGGATCTCATGGAGAAAACACTCACGGAAGCCGCCCAACTTCTACAAAAAGTTAGCAAAGCGGCTGCCATGCGAAGAGATTGGGAAACAAGACTTGCGGAAGAGCCGGAATTTAATTCAAGGAAGAAAAAGCTTGCTGATTTTTCTAAAGAGGCAACCCCGGAAGTCACAAAAGAGGAGCCGATCATGGAGAAGCTTGAACAAGAACACACCAAGTCAAGAACTACACCAAACGTCGACTTCGCCGCACGAAATGAGACGAACAAGAGAAGCATGTCAAGCGCGAAGCCACTAAGGGAGTTCGAGCCAATGGATTGGGTTCCTATTGATTACGGAGAAGTATTCGACAAGAGAAGACCGTTCCCTAATCAAAAGGGAATGGCAAGAGCATTGGAAGTCGATTTCCCACCGGAGAGGAAAGCTGAAAATTCATACGACCTCGAAACCACCGGTGAGATTTTTGAAAAGCTCTTTGGAGATGATGTGGTGGATCCGGAACATATTGCCGAGGTGAAGAGGATCATGGGGATCAAGCCCGAAGCATCACCATACGCTCGCCTTGCTGAAATTTATTCGATCGGATCCGAAGAAGAAGAGAAGATGACGCCGCACTTGAGTTGCGAGATCAACGGAGTTCAATGCAAAGCCTTATGCGACATCGGAGCCCAAGTAAGTGTTCTATCTTCTAAAATTTACGATAAAGTTCAATACCACAACCTAGACTTAGCTCCAACATCAACGAAATTAATTATGGGAGATGGTAGAACTATCAAACCTCTAGGTATTGCTTGCAACATGAAAGTAAAAATTTCTAGAAACTATATACCAACCGATTTCTTTGTTATTGATGCTTACCATGGTAATTCTGATCATATAATCTTAGGTAGGCCTTTTCTTAAGTTGGTTGATGCCGTGTTAGATGCCGGAGAAGGCAAAGTAACAATGAACCTTAATGGAACAAAGTACACATATAACTTTCTTCGTGCTTCTAAACACCTTACTCCTTTTCCTCCCGAAGATGAAGAAATAGAAGAGATAGATAGTCTTTGTTTTGTTGAAACCCTTAGAGACCCGCTGCAAAGAGCGATGGAAAATCAAATTAGTAATCAACAAGATGAAGAACTAGAGGAAGCAACAAAAGGCTTAGAGCCGCATGATGGTAGCGTGGAGGAAGAAAAGTTCGAAGACATAGGAGAAATCAAACCCGAGGAGCCACAAGTGCCCGAAGTAGACCTTAAACCTTTGCCCAAGGGATTAAAATATGAATTTTTGGGCCCAGACAAAACTTATCCAGTCATTGTGAGCGACGAGTTGAGTCCCGAAGAAAATGAAGCGTTGCTGATTTTATTAAAAAAACATAGGAAGGTGATTGGATATTCAATTAACGATCTCAAAGGTATTAGCCCAGCCTTTTGCACTCATCGTATACCAATGGAAGACCAATGTAAGCCTGTAGTGGACCACCAAAGGAGGCTAACCCATGCCATGCGAGAGGTAGTAAAGAAAGAGGTTATCAAGTTACTTGATGCCGGAATCATCTACCCGGTTCCACATAGCGAATGGGTGAGCCCGGTACATTGTGTACCGAAGAAAGGAGGTTTGACCGTGGTGAAGAATGAGAAGAACGAATTGATACCGCAAAGAACCGTGACCGGGTGGCGGATGTGTATTGATTACCGTAAGCTTAACAAAGCGACGAAGAAAGATCACTTCCCCCTACCGTTCATAGACGAGATGCTCGAGAGGTTAGCAAACCACGCTTATTTTTGCTTTCTCGATGGATACTCGGGGTTCATGCAAATTCCCATTCACCCGAAGATCAACATAAGACAACATTTACATGTCCTTACGGAACGTTTGCATATAGGAGGATGCCCTTCGGCCTATGCAACGCTCCGGCCTCTTTTCAACGTTGCATGATGGCCGTGTTTTCGGAATTCATCGAAGAAATTGTTGAAGTGTTTATGGATGATTTTTCCGTTTACGGGAAGACGTTCATGGATTGCTTAGCAAACTTAGAAAAGGTCCTTACAAGGTGTGCGGAGGTAGATTTGGTTTTAAATTGGGAAAAGTGCCACTTCATGGTTAAGCAAGGCATAGTGCTCGGACATGTTATATCCGAGAGAGGAATTGAAGTGGACAAGGCAAAGGTAGAGACGGTTGAGCAACTCCCACCTCCTACGGATATTAAGTCCTTAAGGAGCTTTCTAGGCCATGCCGGATTCTATAGAAGATTTATAAAGGACTTCTCGAAGATCACTAAGCCTTTAACACACCTTCTTCAAAAAGATGTGGCTTTCGACTTTGATGAGAAGTGTCTAGCGGCATTCCGGACCTTGAAAAATGCGTTGGTGAGTGCTCCCATCATCCAACCTCCGGATTGGAGCCAACCTTTCGAGATCATGTGTGACGCGAGTGACTACGCCGTAGGCGCGGTCTTGGGACAAAGAAAGGAAGGCCGAGTTCACGCCGTTTACTACGCTAGCAAAACTCTTAGTGGGGCACAATTAAATTACGCTACTACGGAAAAAGAGTTGCTAGCGGTGGTATTCGCTTTCGAAAAATTCAGATCCTACATTGTGAACTCGAAAGTCATTGTTTACACCGATCACGCAGCTATAAAGTATCTCTTGGCTAAGAAGGAAGCTAAACCTCGTTTGATTCGTTGGATCCTTCTTCTCCAAGAGTTCGATGTTGAAATTCGTGATAAAAAGGGGGTGGAAAATGTTGTGGCCGATCATTTGTCTAGGATGAATCGTGGGCAAGATGATAAAGAGCCCATAGAAGATAAGATGAGAGATGACCACCTCTATAGAGTGCTTGATAAAGATACTTGGATGATCGACATCATTCGAGCGATTCGAAAGATGCCCCTCGATCATCTAGACAAAAACACTCAAAGGAAGATAATTTCGAAAGTAAGAAATATTTTTGGGATGCACCATACCTCTTCAAGCTTGGCAATGATGGAGTGATGAGAAGATGCGTGCCAAAAGAAGAGAGGCTTGAGATTCTAAGGAAGTGCCACTCGGCGGAGTACGGTGGGCACTATAGCCATTTTCGAACCGAAGCCAAAGTATGGTCGAGCGGATTCTATTGGCCGGAGATGCATGAAGATACTAAAAGATATGTTGCGTCATGCCCCGAATGCCAAAGAACCGGAAACATCTCTCAAAGAAATTCTATGCCTTTGAAATACAACTTGCAAGTCGACATATTCGATGTATGGGGCATAGACTTCATGGGGCCTTTTAAAAACTCATTTGGATTCGAGTATATACTTGTTATGGTCGATTACGTATCCAAGTGGGTAGAGGCTATACCATGTCGTAAAGCTTCCACGGAGGAGTCCATCACTATGATCAAGAACGTGATTTTTCCCCGTTTCGGTACACCGAGAATCTTGATAAGTGATGGAGGAACTCATTTCACCGGAAGAACTTCAAAAAGTGCTTGTCCAAGTTGGGAATTGAGCATAGGGTCTCCACGGCCTATCACCCACAAACCAACGGACAAGCGGAGACGTCAAATAGGCAATTAAAAAGCATACTTAACAAGACCATAGAGAAGGGAGGCAAGGATTGGTCAAAGAAATTAGACGGAGCTTTATGGGCTTATCGAACGGCGTTTAAAACACCGATAGGTATGACCCCCTATCAATTCGTCTATGGAAAAGCTTGCCACCTTCCGGTTGAGTTAGAACATAAAGCCTATTGGGCGATTAAAGAGATGAACCTTGATCTCGATGCCGCGGTGGTGAAACGGAGAATTCAAATAAGCGAGCTAGAGGAGTTGAGGTTGAAAGCTTATGAAAACGCAAGCATATACAAAGAGAGAATCAAAAGGTGGTATGATAAAAGATTGAAGAAAAAAGAATTCAAAGAAGGAGATAAGGTCCTCCTCTACAATTCGAGGTTTAAAACCTTCGGAAAGGGGAAATTGCAAAGCAAGTGGGACGGACCTTATGTTGTGCATTCGGTGTTCTCCAACGGAGCGGTAACCATTATGGATATAAACGGCGATCAATTTGTGGTGAATGGACAGCGGCTTAAGGTTTACTACGAACCCGACATCGTGCCCGTTCATCATGTTGACGTCTTTACCATGGAGGAAGAGCCCGAACGTCCCGCCTAGGACGAAAAACAAGGCACCAACTTCCGTAAATAATTTTTCTTTTAGCTTTCCGGAGTTTTTCGCGAAGATTAACCGGGCCAACTTTTTCCACGGGGCCGAGGACGAAACAAATAGGGCGGTGTGCAAAAAACCGGACCGGCCCGGCCCCCGAGGCGGGGGGGCCGGCCGGCCCCGAGGGATCGGCCCGGCGGGGCCCGACGCCCGATGTCCCCGAATTTCGCCCCGAATTGCTCCTTTTCGACTTCCTTGTTTGGTCGAAAAATTTTAAGGGAAGTGTAAAAAAGGAAAATAAGGTTCCCGTGGCTTTTCTCTCGGGACTATATATTTGGCCGAATTGGGAGCTCGAGAATCAAACGTTTCAAGCAATGTGTTGCACCCTTGTAGCAGCCATTGAGCCTCCAAAAAGCTTAGAGTTGAAGGTAGAAGCCAAGAAGCCATCGATGGAGGAGGCGATGCGATGCGAGGTCAAGCTACCCGTCAAGAGGACCGCACGTATCCGTTGCGGAGGACGTGTCCCGACCGAGCTCTTGCATCTCGCAACCCCGTCAAAGGAGAGAAGGTCCCTACACCCGTTCGAAGGTCGGCACGTCTCCAAGGCATCAAGCGTAAGGATTACAAGGAGGTGTCGCCGGAGCCTAAGGAATATGGGGATAGCGACTACTCCGACGATCGTAGCCCGAGCTCGTGGGCGGCCGTCGGTAGAGACGATGACGATTGGGGCGAACAGCCCCTATGAAAGGACTCCCGAGGGCCCCAACGGCAACGGCAACGGCGGTGGCGAAGGCGACAACAATGGAGGTGGCGACGACGGTGGTGACAACGGTGGAGATTATGGCGACGACGACCCCTTCGGATTGCATCCGGTGTGTTGTCGATTTTGCCGTCAATCCATCGCAGCTCTCTACGCGTCGGCCGACGAGTGTCTTCAAACCATGGAAGCGATGAAGCGGCGTATGGAGGACTTGGAGCGCGTAGTTGAAGATGACTACAAGTTCCTTAACCGTAACGTGCGCAAGCTTTTTGGCATGGTTGGAAACATGAGAGGCAAGTGGTGCAAAGCTTGCTCGAAGTACCATTAGATCTAGTTTTCCCCTTTGGTTTTTGTACGATACGACGAGGACGTCGTATGTTTTAAGTGTGGGGGAGTGCTAGCTCGCTAGCCTTAGCTTTTGAACTTCAAATTTAGGTTCGGTTTAATCTTCGTGTGAGAGTCTTAGCGTTTTAATAAGTCTTTAGTTTTCGATTCTGTTTTTAAATTTTTGCAAGTGTCTTAAATTAGTGTTGAGTCAAGAAAACCAAATAAAAAGAGTTTTTACATATATCTTTGTGTTTTTTGTATTGTTTATCTTTATTTACTTGTTTGTCTAATCTTCGATTCTTGATATATGAACACAAGTATGTGGTTTGAAAATCGTTTACCGTGGTGCTTAGTGGAATCGCTACTACTTAAAGTACCCATACCGCACTTCGATCTTGAGCTTCACATGCTAGTTGTGCTATGTTCGATGCTAAAAATTGGAGGATTTCAGTTCTGAAAATTATATTAAAACCCTTGTAATAAAGGTTAGCAAAACCTCTTTTTCCAAGTTGAGAGTATAAAAAAATTCCTATCCAAAGCCAAGTTTATTTTTTTTCGCTCCACCATAAGTGTGATTAGCACGATGAGTTAGGCTAGGACCCTTCTCTCTTGGTGAGTTTTAATTTCAAGCAATGATCATGTCCTTGTGCTTATCTTTTGTTGCTAGCCTCGTCATTCATTTGGTAACATGTCTTTCACAACGGAAGTCATGTACATCGCCGAATTCCATACCCAAACCTATACACCTCTTTTGAACATCGTATTCCTTGAACACAACCTATTTTCAAAGTTTCGTCTCGTCTCTAGCATGATTTATTTAAAAAATTCAGATTGTATGCATGCGAGAAAAGGGAGAATTGAAAGCTTTGAAAAGTCGTCAAGAGAGAGAAAAATAAAGAGAAAAAGTATGTGTATGGAAAAGAAAGAAAGAAAGAAAGAAAGAAAAATCATATGTGAATGAAGAAAAAAAAAAAGATGAGTTAGCAATGAAGATATGAGAGGGATAGATCAAGTGAAAGAAAAGAAAAAAATAATAAAGTGTAAGGAAGGATGTCACGTTGATTGTGAGACGAAACTTTTACTCTATTTCCAACCATGTGCAATCCGACAACGAGGACATCATTGGTGCCTTGAAGTCACAATTTTCTTTTGCCCTTGCACATGTCCACCATTCTAAATCTTCTCGTCCTTGATATCCCTACATATGGTTAATTCTCATGATCATTGGCTCGAAAGGTAGACAACCATTAGAGGAAGTTCTTAGTTTGACAATACTTGTGTTGATTGCGCTAGCCCTACCTATAGCTCCACTTTTACATGATATATGAGAGATTAATGGGAGGTGAGAGTTTTATAAAATTTGGTTAGGATAGACACTTCATAAGTGATTTGAGAGAGCTTGGAGAAAGGTTTTTGTCTAATACTTGTTGCAGGAATTTTTGTTTTGAAAATCATAAAAACCCTCCGATGGAAGCAAAGAAGTAAGTGTGGCTGGAATTGAAAGCTTCGAGTGAAGAGTTTGAGTTGTGGGGTAAATCTTGACGTGGTAAAAATTCTAAACGCCCATGTTTATGTTTGATTATCATTACTTTGTGTTTATGTATTAATGATGAAGGGATTGACTAACTTGTGAAGAAGGATAAGTGATACACGATTACACGCCTTGGACGAAGTTCTTTTACGAGTACTTGCTCGAGGACGAGCAAGAGCTAAGTGTGGGGGAGATGTTGACGGTGTATTTTGGTGCACCTAGCATGTTCATTACACTTTGGTTTGGATTTGATTATTGAACTAACCCGCCACTAGGCACACTAATCATATAACAAGTTCATCTTTGTGCATGCATTTGGAAGTGTTGTGTTTATGTAGGAAATCATGGACATAAAGGACGGATTCGCAATAAGTTCAAAGGAGCATTCATGGAGTCTTGTTCGTGTTCATGAGCTCGCTGAAATTACTTCCAATGGTGGTGAGGACCGAAGTGCTACGAGGAACACCCCCGGGATTGAAGCGTAAAAGATCAAACTTCATGCAAAGAGAGTCTCCATCTTGATCGCGAGGATAACGGCGTCAAAATCATCCAAGTGGAGGGGGCGAAGTAGATAAGTGCACGAGGACCCACGGAGCAAAAAGGGCGACCGAACCGGCCGAAACCGGGCTCGGGGCCGGCCGGCCCGGCCGGATCGGCCCGCCCCACTTCGGGCACCGGTTCGGTCCCGTCTTCCTTGCCCTCGAAGGATCTTCGACCCTAAAACCCCCGACGCGCCGCCAACGGACGAGAGAGGAGTTTATTCGCACCGAAGGCCATCTACAAGCTAGAGAGAGAGGAGGAGGATCTCCGGCCGGAGATCAACCACCTCGAAGGAAGCACCCTCTCGTGGAGAAGGAGGAAGACACCGGCGGAAGGGAAACCATGATCAACGGTGCCATGATCGCACCTTGATGGGGTAATCTTCTCATTCGTCCATGGGTTGTAATCGATCTTGAGATGTAATCGCACTTTGTCGGATTTTCTATCTATCATCTTGTGTTGAATATACTTTAATGCTTAAAGGTTAGCTACCATGCCGTAGAGGGAGTACGAGCTCCAATGCTTCCTTGGATCCATTCAATACGCCATGGCCATCAAAGGTCTAGTCATGAATACCTTCGCGTAGTGACGATACGAGAGGAGGGAAAGGGCGAAACCGTGGTCACAACCCCGATAGATTAGATTGGTTTTTCATGTCTTTAAGCGATTGCATGCTCTAGTATCGTAGACCCGTGGGCGAGTGTCTTCTCTCTTGATCGTTTATCATTCTCTCTAGTGAGTTTAGTTGTTTTTCTAGTATAATAGTAGTTAGGGTTTTAGTAGCTAGTGTGTCGTTGTTGATCGAACGCTTGTAATCCCCTTGCTCCGCGGATTGACAAGAACCTTGGGAATCCCGTGGTGAAGAAGGTGTGGGGTCCGTACGCTTGCGGATCGTAGAGGGATACGTCTTTTATCCGTCAACGGTACCGCGGTGGGTTGTAATAACCCTGCTG
The DNA here is from genome assembly GCA_947561735.1 of Cenchrus americanus. Classification (NCBI taxonomy): domain Eukaryota; kingdom Viridiplantae; phylum Streptophyta; class Magnoliopsida; order Poales; family Poaceae; genus Cenchrus; species Cenchrus americanus. Next base: position 248,497,833 of record OX387239.1, on the reverse strand, counting down.
GCCTTTGATGCTCTGCTTTTACCCTTTGGCATATATCACATAGTGCCACATGAGCTGCAACATCTTTCTTCATATTGTACCACCAATATTTCTGCTTTAAATCTTGGTACATTTTGGTACTTCCTGGATGTATAGAGAGGGCTGAATCGTGTGCTTCTTTTAATATGGACTCACGAAGGTGTTTGATTTCCAGTACACAGATCCTGTTCTTAAACCAAATGGTTCCCTGTTCATCCTCTCTGAATTCCGGAACTTTGACTTGTTCAATCAACTTCTTATATCCCTTAATCTTTTCGTCATCTAATTGCCCTTTTCTAATCTCTTGTTCAAGAGTTGACTCCATTTCTAAGGTCATACTTTCGCTCGATGCAGCTATCCCTAGATTGAGTCGTGCCATTTCCCAACACAGTTCCTGGGGCATTAATCGAGCTACTAACATGTTTGCTTGACTCTTACGGCTCAAGGCATCTGCCACCACATTGGCCTTTCCTAGATGATACTGTATATCCAAATCGTAGTCCTTAATCAGCTCTAACCACCTTCGTTGTCTGAGATTGAGATCTCTTTGGGTAAAGATGTACTTTAAGCTTTTGTGGTCCGTGAATATCTGACACTTATTTCCAATCATATAGTGTCTCCAAATCTTCAGTGCGTGCACTATAGCTGCTAACTCTAGGTCATGGGTAGGGTAGTTTTGTTCATGCTTCCTTAGTTGCCTAGAAGCATATGCTACCACTTTTCTTTCCTGCATCAGAACACATCCTAGACCTTGCCTGGATGCATCACAATACACATCAAATCCTTTGTGTATATCAGGCATTATCAGTACTGGTGCGGTGGTCAGTTTCTTCTTTAATTCTTCAAAGCTAGTTTGGCACCTATCATCCCATTTAAACTTCTTTCCTTTCTCCAACAAAGAAGTGAGGGGTTTCACAATCCTCGAGAATCCCTCTATGAACCGTCGGTAGTAGCCTGCCAAACCAAGAAAACTCCTGATCTCTGGTACATTTTTAGGTGGATTCCAATTCAGCACATCCTGAACTTTACTCGGGTCTACCGCGATTCCTCCGTCAGTGATAATGTGCCCAAGAAAAGAGGCCTCCTTCAACCAAAAATCACACTTGCTGAATTTGGCATATGACTGATGCTCTCGAAGTTTCTGCAATACCAGTCTCAAGTGCTCCTCATGTTCCACTTCATTCTGAGAGAAAAGTAGGATGTCATCTATAAATACTACCACAAACCTATCCAGATATTCCATGAAAACCTTGTTCATCAGATACATAAAGTATGCTGGAGCGTTGGTCAATCCAAAGGACATCACTGTGAACTCATATAGACCATATCTTGATGTGAAAGCTGTTTTAGGAATATCCTCCATTCGGATCTTCAGCTGATGGTAGCCAGATCGCAGATCTATCTTAGAGAAAACTTTCGCCCCTCTCATTTGATCGAACGGATCCTCAATCCGGGTAAAGGATATTTATTTTTGATAGTGACCTCATTGAGAGATCGATAGTCTACACACATCCTCCTAGATCCATCCTTTTTATCTACGAAGAGTGTGGGGGCTCCCATGGTGATGAACTAGGACGGATAAACCCTTTACTTAACAATTCCTCTATTTGTTTCTTTAATTCTGCCAAATCCTTAACATCCATTCTATACGGTCTTTTGGATATAGGAGTAGTACCAGGTAAGAGTTCGATACTGAATTCAATGTCTCGGTCAGGTGGCATACCTGGTAGGTCATCAGGGAATACATCCGGGTACTCATTCACCACCTTAATATCCTCCAGCACTTTTCCTTTCATTGAATTCACTAACTCCTTCCCGTAGGTGACGGTGTTGCGATAAATTCTATTCTCGTCCCCTTGTGGACTAGTCAAGTGAACTGATTTCTCCCGGCACTGGATAACCCCATCATACTTAACCAATCCATCCCTAAGATTACATCTATGCCCCAAGATTTTAGGACTACCGGATTGGATGGAAAGTCTATCCCCATAATTTTAAGGTTTACATGTGGGCACAGATGACTGGCTTTCATATCACCGCCCGGTGAACTAACAAGCAACGGTTTCTTCATTGGGCTCACAGGCATATTATGCTTTGCTACGAACTGATCAGTAATAAATGAATGCGTTGCTCCCGAATCAAATAATACTGTAGCAGGTACGGAGTCGATAGGGAACGTACCAAGCACAACCCCAGAAGCGTCTTGTGCCTGCTCCACAGTCATGTTGTGCACCCTGCTGCGCACATAATTTTGCTGTGCTTTGTTGCCTGGAGTACCTGCATTTCCGGGGCGCGCTGGAGTTGATGACTGTCCAACTTTCTGAATATTACTCCTCTGGGGAGTCTGCATTCCATGTTTAGGACAGTTATTAGCATAATGTCCCAACTCGCCACATTTGAAGCATCCATTAGGCTGCACAGGAGTGGTGTTCCTTGCCGGTGCACCAGGTGTAAGAGCTGGGCGGTTCTGTTGGAAGTTTGGGGTGCGAGGAGTTTGCGGGTTGAATCGTTGAGGTTGCTGGAAAGAACGCTGCAGCTGCATGTTCTGTGGGTGCTTTCCACCATGTCCTCCAGAGCGGAATGGTGTATTCTGATGATAGCTGTAGTGTGGGCGGGTATGGCTGCTGGACTGACCCTGGGATTGAAACTTACGTTTCTGCTCCCAAGCTCTCTGCGTTTGTTCTCTAGGCCGATTGCCTTGTTTAACAGAGTGGTGAAATCTGGAAAGGTATGGCTCTGGAGCTGATAATTCAGTGGTCCTATCAATCCATCAAGGAAGCGTTCTTGCCTTTTTGGGTCTGTTTTGACCTCGTCTGGAGCATAACGAGACAACTGAGTAAACTTGTCAAGGTATTCGTTTACAGACATATTGCCCTGTTTCAGAGCAAGGAACTCTCTCTGCTTTAGCTTCAATACCCCATCAGGGATGTGGTGAGCACGAAAAGCATCTCTGAACTGCTGCCATGTAATGGTGTTAGGCGCAGGGTGAGCGACTGTGTAGGCATCCCACCAATCTGATGCCTGCCCTTCCAGGCGTCCAGAAGCATAGAGGACCATTTCTCGGTCATTACACTGAGCCCTCTCCAACTTTTTGGTAACGGTTTTCAACCAATCATCAGCATCTAGTGGATCGGTTGAATGGGAGTAGGTGGGAGGGTGGTGACTCATGAACTCCTTATGCTTGTCTCTTGGAGCAGGTGGTGGTGGTGGAGGTGGTGCCTGCGGCTGATTTTGCTAGGCTTGTATGTTCTGCACTGCGGCAGTGAGGTTCTGAATCAGCTGCATCTGGGCAGCGAAGAATTGCTGGGTAGCGGGATCCATTGCGGGATTGGGCGGGGGAGGTGGCACCGGGTTTTGCTGGTTAGCTATATGTGCCCGAACAACTGGTGGAACGTCCTGTCCTCCTCCTGACCTGGTGTTTACCATCTGATTGTTAGAGAAAGATATTTTAGATAAGAATATTGAACTGATGTATAAAGAAGTAAGTTTGGATTAGGGAATCAGCATGATTTTCTTTTCTGTGACAGATTTGGTTAATCCCGATAAAACAGTTGTATCCAATAGTATCCTTCTTCAAAAATTATGAACTTTTGCCAGGCCGTGTAGAACATATTTATGAAACTAACCCCACTGGTTTTATCTCATTTGGAAATCCACAACTTGAGATAAAATTCGAACACCGCAGCTGTGTTAGCATGGTTTTACAGATTCTGTTAGTCCCATTGTTCTGTTTATAACTCTCTGTATATTAATCCTTTAGTGCTGAATTTTGGACAAAGGTTGATCCACAAAATTTGTGAACCAACCCAACTGGATTTAGGTCAATCGGAGTTCTGTAGCTTGAGTGATGATAAAAACATTGCTGTGCTGTCAAGGAGCTGCGCGAACAGATTTTGTACGATTGATTTGGTTTGATAAGTAAGGTAGATGACAACTTAGAATTTAACCCCAACTAACCATTAACTTAACATGATTTTTCTTGTTGCATTTGTGGCCATCACTCCACAATACAACTCACTCACACAAAGATCCAAATCAAACATGGTTCAATCAACAACTTATTACAATCGTTCGTCCTCGCAGGAACGTCTACCGGAAAAACAAAAAGAGGGTGGATATCCTAGTTCCTATTCCACTGGAGACTAGTGGTGGCTGTTGGAGTGCCGTATCGAAGTCTTTTGCGTGGAGGCAAACGGGAAGGACAAGATGCTTCTGCTTCGTCGGGTGGTTGCTGTCCTGCCAGTTGGGCTTCCAGCTGAGCTATTCTTGCCTGTGCATTCTGTAGATCCTGATGTGTATCCAACTCTGCTGTCGCTCCCTCCAAGTCTGTGTTCAGAGCTGCCGTCACTCTAGCAAGTATATCAACACGGCTATCTCGGAAGTCCCCCATAGGTACCACGGTGTTTTCTGTACCACTGACTCTGCTGGGGACAAATCGGAAGTCCGTGCCTTCTAAGCGATCGCGGAATGTGTTGCTGATAGACCATAGTGCTCTCCTCGCGGCATCGTTGATAGCAGCTTCTTCTGAGGCAAAATGTGCTGTGCAGGGGTGGATTGTACAGGTCCTCCATCTTCCTGCCTGTGCCGTGGCAACCCTGACATGGACCACTGTGGTATAATAATCTCTCATCCCCGGCTCTACATAGTGCTTGGTGATGTACAACGGTCTCACTGCATGCTCTATCTCTTGCAACAGTTCCTCCAATAGCTCACAGAATGGAGCGTCCGGGCCGACGTAGGTGTGCTCATGATACTCAGCCCTGTGATTCCTATGCTCATCACCTTGTTGGTCTCCATTTTCATTGTTATTGTTGTTGTCCTCATTCTGATTATCATTGTTATCTTCTCCATTGCCCACAGCATTGTTGTCATCCTCCAATCCTTCTATGTCCACATCTTCTTCTTCACTTTCATCCTCATTTTCATCATCTTCTTCACTGGAACTATCTTCACTGCTACTAGAATCATCTCCGGAGTCATCCGGATCATTTCCTGCAGCATTTTGTTCAAGCTCTTCTTCCTCTACCACATCAGGTTCTGGCACAGCTTCAACCTCTGGTGGAATTATTATGTCTCCATCTGCATCAACCTCTAGAAAAATTCCATCATACAACTGTGGATGTTCCTCTGCATCATCACCTTCAAACACGATCTCCTCTGGATCCTCCTCATCATTTTCCTGATGCTGCACTGCCTGATATCCCTGCTCCACTGCTTCCGGCTGTAACTGTACCGGATAGTCTCCAACCTCCTGCTGCATCTCCTCCAGCTGTGCCTCCTCCGGACCGCCGGGTAGCGTGGAGCCAATCGCCCCGAAGGAAGGCGACCACCGGTGCTCTTGCGGGCAGTCTGACGAGTCCTGGCCATCTGTTGAGAGAAAGTGAACTCAGCATAGAGGAAATCAAAATGATGCAAATTTTCAACCAAAGAACAAGAACAAATTAGATTTTTATGCGAAAATAAGGTGGTTTTGAAAGATGACAGCATGATCTAGAACATGAATCCTTAAATTTTCTTCCATTTCTAACTAAGGCTGCGTTCCTACAGTCAGCACTGCTCTGATACCACTCTGTCACACCTGATTTCCGAAGAGGAACCAAGTGCATCTCATATGTGCGCCAGGATCAGTTCACACACATATGATAGACAAAAATGAGTGAAATATCATAAACAGTATTCAAACGTATTTCAAAGTTTAACCACTTATTACACTCATGCGGGAGACTCGAAGGTCTCTAACAACGGAAAACGATAACTACTCGTCGAGTCCTCGTCTTCCGCTCCCACAGGCACTTGACTGGGGGTCCGCAAGCCTCACAGCTCATTGAAGTCGTCATAGAACTCCCCTCCAAAGTTTTCCTCTGAACAGCGATAAGCAAGGCTGAGCACACTTATGGTTGGAGCTCAGCAAGTGGGGGAAAATGCAAGGCTATCAAGGATAGGCTAAGGTTTTGCAGCGGTTTAGCATTTTAATGTTGGTCCAGTTTTAATTAAAGAACACCTAATTACTATGTGTAAGTTCGTACCAACCCACTTAAGAAAAACTTAAGTACCAAAACAACCCAAGCTCAACGAGCTTCACCAACCACGATTTATCTCGTCTTTAAGTTTATTAATCATGTGAGGGTCCAAGCCGCTCATGACCGTGAGCACGGCCGATCGATCGCCTTTACACTCGCAGGTTTGCACACTTTACCCACGGTTCGCGTAAAAGCTCCGAAGAACTTTAAACCCAACCATGCGATGCGGCCAAGCACCATACCACACTTCCGAGGTGTGATTGCATAGGGACGCTACGAAGCCTTTACAAAGGCATGCAAAAGACTAACGACCCGCATAGTTACGGATCGGGCGGACCATAACCCTCCCTAGTGGTCGCACCTTAGCAAAGGCTACTACCCCAAAAGGACCGGGCTATACCCCCGCAACCCGGATCCCCCCTCTCGCTCCTTTCGGAAAAGGGCCACTAGTACGATCACACACACCTAATTATTCGGCTAAGGTCAGAGCCATGTAACACTGTGGTTGCGCATGTTTTCTTGGGTGGTTCTCCATGTTCCGATTAAAACAGGTGTTCTTGCATTACCCAAAACATTAACTATAAACCATGTGTCATTTCCATAAAATACCCATTTATCCAACCCATGTTGAGCAACTAGCGTTTTCTACCCAAAACTTTATTTAAAAGGGCTAGGTCAAGGATCATGGTAAAAGATCTAGGTAAGTCCTTAAAAAGGTTTTCCCGTCAAATTAATGCAAAGGTATCATAAAAGTAAACATTATTTATAATGCAGTTATATAGGACAAAAAGAGAACATGCAGGGGGGGAAGACCACTTGCCTTCCTCAACTACAGCAAAAACTTCCTCCTTTTCGAACAAGCTCGCTCCCGATCGTCCCCAAGAGGTGGCTCAGATGAAACAGGCACGATATCTACGATGCACACATAAAGCATACAATAAATAAAACAGATCACCAATCAATCCTAAAGACTTAAAACATGCTACTAAAGCGACGGACTCGCTGAGACGATCGTAAGGACTACTAGAACGCTAAAAACGGAGCTATAACGAAGAAGTTATGCTAAAAACAAGATATAAGGACTAATCTGCGATAAACTAACCTATACAGGGACCTAACAGCAAGAAAACAGGGGCTAAAACGTAAGTATACTTAAAAACAGAAGGTTTAAATTATAAAAAAGGGTGTTAAGGACCTCGGGTAGGGTTTTCTAATAAAACAGGGGCTTAAACATGAATTTCAGGACTGAATTGAAAGGATCTTATGGGGTGGAAGGACCGGCCTGCGAAAATAAAAGAACTGGGGGTCTCTTTAAAGAAATACCCCCGGGTTGACCGTTACATGCGGGTTTGACCCGCGGGTCCAACGGATCGGGACCGTGGATGGCCGATCCGACGGCCGGCCCACGCCCGCACGCGGCCGGGGGGCGGCGCTCGCGGCGGGCGGCGGTGGCGTGCGGCGGCGCACGGCGGGGGGTCGCCGGCGACGACCAAACTAGTGCTCCCGGCCACGAAATCGCGCGGGGAAGTTTCTACGCGTAGCCGGGGTCGATGCGAACCTAACCACGCGCTTGCACGGGTGAAACGGGCGGCGACCGAGGCGCGGCGTCCATGGGGGCGGACGGCCGGCGGCCGGCGAGCGGCGGCGCGCCCTACGGTCAGGTTTAAGTGAAAAGGAGGGCGAGGATATGGTCCTTACAGTGTGTAGGAGCTCCGGTGGGCGAGGATTGGATGGAGAAGGCGGCGGCGGCGGAGTTCAACACCAGCGGCCGATCCTCACAGGCGGCGACGGCGAGCTTCGATTGGGGCGCACGGGAGCCTGCGGGTTCGATTGGGTACAAGAATTAGTTCACACATGCGAAGGAGAAGCGAACGGGAAGGACCAGGGAGCTTCACCGACGGTAGAGGAGCACGGGCAGCGGCAATGGCGCGGCGGCCGGCGATCCAACACGGTGGCGCAAGCGGCTACGGCACGGGGAGGCGCGTAGGCTTGGTGTGAAGCGAAGGGGGGAGTGTGGAGTGCTCTGGGGGCGCTTAAATAGGCCCGGGGGAGCTCCGGGAGGCGGTTCCCTAGCGGCATGGCCATCAATGGCCACGGCCTTGATGGGGGATTAAGGGGAGGGGAGGATTAAGAGGGGTAACTGTCGATTGAAGAGGGGGGAGTGAAGGGGGAGCTTCATTGCAGCTTAAATGCGGCGCTTGAAGGCGAGGGGCGCGGGGGAGGCGGCCGGTAACGGCCGGCGCCGCGAAGGGGGGGCGCGGCTGACCCGGGCTGGAGGTTGGGGAAAGGCCTGACGGCCGGGCCCCACCTGTCAGCGACAGGCGCAAAAAGAAAAGGGAGGAGGCGGTGCTGGGCCGGCGGGGAAGGCAGGCTGGGCCACTTGGGCCGACGGCGCGCGCGCGAGGAAAAAGAAAAGGCCTCTGGCCTGGGTTGCTTGCGGGCTGAAGGGATGTTGGGCCGGCGGGAGAAAAGAAAAAGAGAGGGAGAGGGAGAGGGAAAAGGATTTCCTTTTTCTTTTAAAATTTCTTTTCAAATTCATTTTTCAAACATTCAAACTTCAATCAAACAAAAATCCATGCATTCGAATCATGATGCACAAACACTTACTATTTCTAAATTATTTTAGTGATGTTTAAATATTTTAAAAGCCAATTTGTTTATTAATTTATTTATGTCCTTAAAGGAATTTAAACCTAGCCATTTGTTGCTAAGTTAATTTAGTGATGGAATTTTAGGGTGTTACACCAAACTACGATAGCGAAGGCTTCCAAAGCCTCATCAGAGTACCACACCATGGAAGCTCTCTGTTGACGGATAAAACTCGTATCCACCTACGATCCGCAAGCGTACGGACCTACACCTTTTTCACCACGGGATTCCCAAGGTTCTTGTCAATCCGCGGAGCAAGGGGATTACTAGCGCTTAACCAAGTACTAATCTAGTTGACTAAGGAAACCTTTAAAGAGAGTATTAATATAAAAGTAAAGACAATCTAACCTAAGTTAATCTAAGTTAAGTTGATCAAACAAATCTAGGGTTAAACTAGATGGTAAAGGGGTGAACACAAGAGAGTGATTAAGAAAGATAAACGTTCCCTCCCTAGGATCTAGGATAACATGGTATGCATCTACTACACGAAAGCGGTAAACCAATCTACCGGGGTTGTGACCACGGTTTTGCCCTTTCCCTCCTCTCGTATCGTCACTACGCGAAGGTATTCGTGACTAGACCTATGATGGACACGGTATGTTGATGGATTCTATGGGAGTAGCGGATATCATACGCCCGAAAAACACGGTAGCTAACCTTAATCATCAAAGCATCATCAACATGAAAATAATAGATTGAAACCACGAATCAAGTAGCGGTCACATAGCATGTATCCATCTAATCCTAGGGATGAATGGAGACATTACCCCATCATCTTACACGGATTGAAGCACATAGGGGTGATGGAGACTCCGGAGAACGTCGTCGATGAAGATGGCGGCGATGGAGCTTGGGAACACCCCTAGGCCGCCGGCTTGGAGTCCTCCTCTTGCTTCCTTCTCTCCGCCGGCGTTGATCCTTGCGACGAGCTCATCTAACTCTCTCCCTCATCTTGCGGCGGCGGTTTTCTGGTGATTGGCGTCGGTAGGATGATTTGTTCGATGTGTCGGTCGACGGCGGCGGAGGGAATAAATAGATGAACATCTAGGGCAAAGGGGGGACCGAACCGACCCCGGATGGGCTGGGCCGGTCGGCCCAGGCCGGTCGGCCCAGGCCAACTTCGGCCCGGTTCGGCCCCGGTTTCCTTCTCGGTTGCTTCTCCCGTGATCCCTTATTCGTGTGCACTTGCATGTGGGCCTTTGACGTCGTTTCCTTTACGGTTAAGGCTTGAATCCTTGCTATGCAAGCTTCGCTGTTTTCTGGTTGAGTCCCTGAAGACTTGCACGTTGACGCTTCGGTCCTCGGGTCATTTGGAGTCATGTTCATCGCGTGTCTTGACTCTTATCGGGCTTCATGATCTTCTTCCAAAGTGCTTGGTGAACTTATCCCGAAAGTCTCCTCATTAGCGTAGATTTCCTGCGTAAACAACAAACTTCAAAATCGACATGCAAGTGTGAACTTGTTATATCATTAGTATGCCTAGTGGCCGGTTAGTTGCAAATCATAATCGAAACCAATGTATAACAAGTACTCTAGGTTGACGGAAATTCACCGTCAACATCTCCCCCATGCTTAAACCTTGCTCGTCCTCGAGTAAGTAATCCTTGCTTAAAAGGGAAATCAGCATTGCCTTCCAATGTTATCTCTGCACTTAGTCATTCATGACGAGACAAATTGCTCTCTCTTAAAAATTTATTTTTAAGGTTCAAGTTGTGACCGGCTTCTTTTTCATTATGGAAGATAGACTAACAATAAAGAACAAGCCACATTTAACATGATGCTCTCAAACTTAAGTGAACTTCAAACCATTACCTTGTCACATGGAAGATTTTCAAAAAGATGCATATCCAACATAAGTGAAAATCTCTTGCAAGAGCTCATGGAACACTCATCTCATCAAGTCACTCAAGCCTATACTAGATTATTTTCAACCTACTCTACTCATATGTGATAATGGAAGGCTTATGTGGAGCTTGGAAGGTTAAAAACAATCCTAGCAAAACATACATCCGAAATATTGTCAAATTAAGAGAGAGATCTATTGGAATTACCGAGACTCGTCAAAAAGGCCATGGAAAATAAATGTTGGAAAGAGAGAGGGATGAAACACACACATTTAGATAAGTGGACATGTGCAAGTGGCAAATGGATGATCCCGAGGCACGAGTGAAGTCCTCGTTATCGGATTGCACATGGTTGGAAGATTTGAGTATGGATTTGTCATCAAGGCACTTGAGAACTTATGAAGCAAAAAGATCCGAGGAGCATCTTTATTTTTTTCGTTATTCTATTTCCTTCTCATTTTTTCTCTCTTTCTTATTTTTCACTTTATTCTTCCTATTTTTCTTACTTTTCTTTTCTTCTTATCATATTTTTTTCATTTTTCATTTTTATTCTTTTTTTTTCTTTTGCTTCTCAAAACTTTTTGCAACATAATACTTACATAGCATTTGTGTTAGAGAATGACTCCTCCCCCATGCTTGAACAATGCTCGTCCTCGAGCATAAAAGAGAGGGGAAATGACTGCTAAAGTAAGTATAAATTCCATAATCTTGCGGAATATTTGAATCTCCATCGAGAATTTTACTCCATACTCAAATTGGGTTGTGGACAAGGAGGTGATCACAAAAAGATGTTTTTGGTTTAGGGTGGATGCCCAGCGAAGTTTGTGAAATTTTCGATGTGAAAACCCACAATGCATGGACAAAAAGGCTAGCATGAAAAAGTTGCACAAAGGAATGACCAGCTTCTTAGTCTCGAACCATAGAAATCAATCCTAATCCAACTCATCAAAATATATGTTTGCAATCTACGGGTTTTGTTATCATAAATCATATATGTATATGGCCTTGGTAGGTAGAACTTTGCAAGAGCATCACAAATATGTAGATAGCATAAAAGTTAAGTTTTCATAAAAACAACAAGTTATCCGGCTATCCATAAACTTAAATCGAAGAGCAAAGATATGTATGTGGGTCTAGAGCATAGTCATTTCACCTCCACAAATAAAAGAGCCGGTATTTAAATTAATTTCAGATCATATTATAGAGAGCAATTAGCCAAGACATGTATAACTTCATGTAGGTAAAACAAAGCGGCAACTTTCATCATCTTTCCGTAAGCATAGGCAATATAAAACATCGAGGTGAACACATGGTCATGCTTATCTATTGAAAGTAAAAAGAAACCTAGGTTGTCCTCCTAGTAGCCATGTTATTGTTTGAAGAGAAAAACAAAAGGTTGCACCTAGTTGAGGTTGAAGGCATACTTACAATCATTTGTGTTTGGAAAAGAGAAGGTCCATGGAGATGTTACCATCCTTTGTAATTCTTCGTTGCCTTCTTCCGACATCTCCATGTATCGATGTGGCTTTTGCTTTTGTCTTGATTTATTAATGCTCCTAAACTTCTGAATTTGATCTTGTATGCTTAATGGAGTCATTGGTCACCCTTCTCTTCAATGTTGTCATCACCATCTCCTCTTTCTTGTTCTCATCATCTCCTTGCTGTCTCTTTTTTATGGATTTCCCCCTCTGTGCAGAACAGAACATATATCGAAATATAGCTCTATTGAAAATTTTTTGAAATTACCTTTCCAACGTGTGGTCATTCATTGAAAACGGAGTTCAAACAAGGGAGCTATGTCCGTTTTACTTCAGCGCTGCGTGCTGTCCAAAACTGATTTCAGGACGTGTTGCACTCGGTGATTCGGGCATAACCGCTTGTAGGAACCTCCGATTGTCTTGATTCTTGATTTGTTGGAATTGTAACTTCATGGGGCTTCTAAATATCCAAAAATATCCAGTGTTTTCCCTTCGAGACCATGCAGAATTTTGATGAGATTGGTGGCTTCTTGCGCATTGATCCGGAGATGTTAACGATCTTTATCATTCTATCTTCTAGAGTGTCATGTTGCACTTCCGTGTTGAAGATTCAGGGTCTCCCCCATGCTTAGCATTTTGCTAGTCATGGAAGAAGAAGACAAAGCACTTCTTAGCCATCCTTCAATTTCCTTGTAGTGAGAGTCTTTATCTTACCTGTAAGACATTTTAAACGCACATTCTACCCCCAAGGTGACGGTTGGGAGTAGATAGAATTGCCAACAATCCAACAATGTCTCCTAAGATTCTTAACTTGTGGCATAATTAGTCTAATGAGGAATAAAAACCTAATGAGTGTACGTGGTGCAAGGTGTGTATGCACATGATAGGAAAGCATATAAATAAGACAATGTTTTCACCTAGTTCTAAACACCATGTTTACAACTAGGTTGCTAAATTTCTCCATAGCCATAAAGGTTTATATATCTAGGGTTAAAACACCATGTCTATCCCTAAATCAATAACTCTTATAGCACAAGAAAAATTAAGCGCATTGCAAAGCTTATAAACTAACCAAAACAACATGAAAACATATGAAAAGCCAGCTAGGTTTATCGAACTTAACGATGATGGTCCGCAATCATGTTTAAACACCACGTTTACACAAGATCACAAAAGGAAAATACTCATAATGCCTTATGAAGTATTAACATGGAAAATGAAGCATACATCATTAAGTATATAAAACAACCAAGCCAACTATGTGCAAAACATGTATACACAAAGAAACATCACGAGGACAACAAAATGCAATGCATGCAAATAAATAAATATGATCATGAACATGATGGTGGTTCTAAAAAGGAAAACTGAACTTAGATTAATAACCACAAGTTGATCATCATAAGATAGTGTCATTCTTTATTTTCTCTAAGAAAGTAGTAAAAATATAAAGAAACGGGTTGCCTCCCGAAAAGCGCTTCATGTAAAGTCATAGAGCTCGACTTTCTCACATACCTTCTTTTCGTTGCATAGCCATGGCCCTTCATGCAAGAATAAAAGGTACCAATGCAGCTTTAATTTACTTCCCATGTTGTGCTTGATCACTTATAGAAGACTTGCCCAAAGCATCCTTTTGTTTCACCATTATCTCCTTCATTATCATCCTTCGGTGCTGCCTTCACTCCATGAATTTTTTTTAATGTCCAGAACAGAAAGTATACTCAAGCTCTACTCCATTGCACAGTGCACAAAATTTCCTTTCCAACGAGTCTTTATTTGCTCAAATCGGACTCCGGACAAGAGAGTTACGTCCGTTTTACTTCGGCGATGAAATCTGTCCTGAAATTTCAGAACGCGCAACGCTCAATGTTTCCTCCATAACTCCTTGCACGGGTCTTCAAACTTGTTGGTTCTTGATGCGTTGGAATGGTAACTTGATGGAGCTTCTGGATATCTCATTTTCTTCATTTGTACACCTCTGAACAAGCTCTCAAATTGATGAAGACAGCAGCATCCATCGCGGGATTCGGAGAGGTTGATGATTTATCTTGCAACTCTTTTAGGCATGACTTCTTTTTTTTCATTATTCAAGCCTTGTCTACATGGTTAGTAAAAATTGGGCCTTTCCCCCGACATGTTCTTCTTTAAGGTCATTAGCTTGACCAAGCGCAAAGCATGATCGAGATTTACAAAACTTATTGTAAACATACACGTCCATAATTAACACCACATGTGAATTGTAGCACAAGTCAAGGTGTAAATAAAAGAGGCATATGTTTCATGCATAGCACTTAGCTCATCATTAGGCAAAGGTTATTTAGGTGTGAGATTAATTGGATCAAAAATAAATGTTTCCTCTTTTTCATTCTCGAGAAAATCTAGCCTATCAACATGATCACTATTGGAACAAGGCATAGACATTAAACTATCATTCATACTATTGGTTGAGCATGAGTATTTGAATTTATCAACATCAATACCAATAATATCTTGAGATTTCAGCGCGTACCTTGGCCTTAGAGATTTTTCAACAAGAGCGATATTTGGTTCATCAAGCGGTGTTGAAGGCGAATCGATCTCAACAAGTGCAGTTGCCTCTTCATCACCATCTTGCAATTTCTTCAACTCATCATGTGGAACATGTAATCCTTCAACTATGTACGCATTCATCTCTTCTTTGAAGTCTTCTTTATCAACTATATCTTCATCTTCAAAGACTTGTATGTTGCTTTCTTTATCTTCCATGTACCACATGTCATCAAGATCGCTCATTGTTGATTCACTCTTTCCTTCATCCTTGAGTACTTCCATGTCTTGATTTGCTAGTGTGTAGGCTTCAATGGCACACAAGCTATCATCTAGCTTGAGTCCTATCTCCTCCCATTTATCCTTTGAGTCACTAGGCTCATCACGGTTGTACTCTTCTCTTCCTTCATCATAAATCTTTGAGTTGTCAAACCGGTCGATCGATCCTTCATCTCCTTCTTTTCTTTCTTCTTCAAACATCTTTTGGATCGACTCTCCACTCATCTCTTGATCAAAAATATCTTCAACTAGTTTGGCAACGTGTTGGCGTTCCTCCTTCCTTCGGTAGCTGATTAGTGGGGTGAAATCAACTTGAACCCAACCGGATTGCTTGAACTCCGCCAATGGTCTAGCATTCCACATACTTCGGCCTACATTCATGTTAGTTTCAACATTTTTAACATCCGAAATGACTTCTCTTACCTTGGGAAGTGGATCTTCACTTTCTTGTATGGTCGGTTCATCTTCCTTGACCTTCGGTTCATCTTTTTCAGAAATTTCAGCAAGCACCTTGGGCTTGCTTTTGTCGTTTTTCTCCTCTCGACAACATCTTTGCCAATCTCGTATTGTTCTTTGTCCATTGCTTATCCTTTGTAAGATTTGTGCGGCTTCACTAATTGTTTTATCCATTATATCACCGCCTGCACACATGCTTACAAAATGAGACGAGTTAGGGGTTAGTGAAAAATAAAAGGTATGCAACATCAAGTCACCGGAAAATCCCAAGTTCGGGCCTCGCTCAAGTAGTTCATTAAAACGGTCCCATGCTTCATCAATTCCTTCATCCTCTCCTTGCTTGAAATTGAGCACTTGCCTCCTTAAGTCTTGAACCTTGCTTATGGGAAAGAACTTCAAAATAAACTTCTTCACTAGCTCATCCCAATTTCCTTTTGCTTCAACGGACGCAAGTGTGTACCATCTTCGCGCTTCATCTTCGAGAGAAAACGGAAAAAGATTCCACTTGAACCAAGCGGCGGAACTCCTTTTTGTTGCACCGTGTTGCATAACATCGTGAATTCCTTAATGTGTCTATATGGGTTGTCATCCTCCAATCCTCTAAATGGTTTTGTCGCCACTAACTTGATGATTCCAGGCTTCACTTCATATTGGGTTGTAGCAAACGTCAAATCTGATTTTTGCATCTCAATGTCTTCCATTGACGGCATTGCTAGCTCCCTTAGCGACATCTCTTCGTCTTCCAATTGTGAGGTGAACAAATCCATCTAGGCACAAGAAAAGTAGAAAGAAAAACAAAAAAGATTTTTTTCTTTTTTTTAGAAAATAAGGGTTAGGTGTTAGTAATCAACAAAATTAATACTAGACTAAACGTAGCAAACTGGCTTGGTCCCCGGCAACGGCGCCAGAAAAAGGGGCTTGTTGACGGATAAAACTCGTATCCACCTACGATCCGCAAGCGTACGGACCTACACCTTTTTCACCACGGGATTCCCAAGGTTCTTGTCAATCCGCGGAGCAAGGGGATTACTAGCGCTTAACCAAGTACTAATCTAGTTGACTAAGGAAACCTTTAAAGAGAGTATTAATATAAAAGTAAAGACAATCTAACCTAAGTTAATCTAAGTTAAGTTGATCAAACAAATCTAGGGTTAAACTAGATGGTAAAGGGGTGAACACAAGAGAGTGATTAAGAAAGATAAACGTTCCCTCCCTAGGATCTAGGATAACATGGTATGCATCTACTACACGAAAGCGGTAAACCAATCTACCGGGGGTTGTGACCACGGTTTCGCCCTTTCCCTCCTCTCGTACTGTCACTACGCGAAGGTATTCGTGACTAGACCTATGATGGACACGGTATGTTGATGGATTCTATGGGAGTAGCGGATATCATACGCCCGAAAAACACGGTAGCTAACCTTAATCATCAAAGCATCATCAACATGAAAATAATAGATTGAAACCACGAATCAAGTAGCGGTCACATAGCATGTATCCATCTAATCCTAGGGATAAATGGAGACATTACCCCATCATCTTACACGGATTGAAGCACATAGGGGTGATGGAGACTCCGGAGAACGTCGTCGATGAAGATGGCGGCGATGGAGCTTGGGAACACCCCTAGGCCAGCGGCTTGGAGTCCTCCTCTTGCTTCCTTCTCTCCGCCGGCGTTGATCCTTGCGACGAGCTCATCTAACTCTCTCCCTCATCTTGCGGCGGCGGTTTTCTCGGTGATTGGCGTCGGTAGGATGATTTGTTCGATGTGTCGGTCGACGGTGGCGAGAGGGAATAAATAGATGAACATCTAGGGCAAAGGGGGGACCGAACCGACCCCGGAGTGGGCCGGGCCGGTCGGCCCGAGCCGGCCGGCCCGTGCCCACTTCGGCCCGGTTCGGCCCCGGTTTCCTTCCCGGTTGCTTCTCTCGTGATCCCTTATTCGTGTGCACTTGCATGTGGGCCTTTGACGTCGTTTCCTTTATGGTTAAGGCTTGAATCCTTGCTATGCAAGCTTCGCTGTTTTCTGGTTGAGTCCCTGAAGACTTGCACGTTGACGCTTCGGTCCTCGGGTCATTTAGAGTCATGTTCATCGCGTGTCTTGACTCTTATCGGGCTTCATGATCTTCTTCCAAAGTGCTTGGTGAACTTATCCCGAAAGTCTCCTCATTAGCGTAGATTTCCTGCGTAAACAACAAACTCCAAAATCGACATGCAAGTGTGAACTTGTTATATCATTAGTATGCCTAGTGGCCGGTTAGTTGCAAATCATAATCGAAACCAATGTATAACAAGTACTCTAGGTTGACGGAAATTCACCGTCAACACTCTCTGTGGAGGCCCCGAATACACAGGCACGGTTGGGTGTAGGGCAGCGATCTACTCGACGTCTTCGGGAACGAAGTCGGGATCCTCCTCTGAAAAATAGTTAGTTAAACAAGGGTGAGCACATACGTACTCAACAAGTTCAACCCCACCCACGGAGGGGCTTATAAGCAGATCATGCACAGGATATATCAAGGATTGGGTTAAGGTTTATTTGCAAAAAACATCTACTCATGCAGGGGTTCCTTTCTAAAAAGGTTTTCGCAAACAATTTTATAACCCAAGTAACTCAGTTGCTTTAGAAAAATCCAATTGGGAACTACCGGACTCCCCGTCCGCAGTAGCCCAGGCACACAGCCTCACGCTATTCCAGCAAACAACTCACGCCATGAAAACATCCCAAACCCCAACACTAGTTTTGTGACCACACCGTGACTCATCCAATACCGTGGACACGGCTATTCGAATAGATTTGACACTCTACAGAGGTTGTACATCTTTACCCACAAGTAGGGTACCGCTACACGAACACCTTAGTGCCAGCGCGGATCCTATCAAAGCCATTACCCACCTTAGCTAACCCTACGAGCCACCACGGGAGCAACCAAGGGTTTATCTCACATAACCAGGGCGTACCTCACACAGAGCGTACCCCTACTCCTTGGTCTCCCGCCGCTCACCCGCACACCAGATGGCAAGTAGATTAACTAGTGGGGTTTATGCTAAGCCGTTGCCACATACAATGGTCGAGTGGTTGTACGATGACTTGGGTCAGGTGAGATGTCACGCAACCCGGTCCTTAACGACAAGATGGACAACTCCCAACATGCTCAACCACACAGGTACGAGCTCACCCCTACTCCTGACACACACGTCCATACCGTCTACCCAGTTCTTTACTCATTTTCCGAAATATCCCATTCCCATTTTTAAAGCACTCACACATTTTTAAAGCAATCATTTAGGCCAAACAAAGGTCAATCATAGCAATTAAGGGTGGCTATCCTACCATGTTTTTGCAGTAAAACAATATGCAATTTATAAAATGGGTATAGGGTTATGTTTATAAAACTGGGACCAAAGCATGCATCAAAGGATGAGATTGAACTTGCCATCTTCGAAGTCCTCGGGGAGTTCTGGCTCGGTGTTCGGGATCTCGGGCTCCTGCTCGCAGTACTCGGCTCCAAGCTCCGACTCGTGGTACCCTCCTTCGTTCACTCTGTCGGCTATAGCGCACACACAAGCAAGCATGCAATCAATATAAGCACACACACAATTTTTCCGGTTGAGCTCGAGGAAGGTAATTAGATAAAATAGAGGAATAAATATTATGCAGGGGGTTTCGGGTGATGGATCGGTAGCGGTATACCCAGTACGGGTGTGAGGGAGTTTGGGCACGATTTGAATTAAAATCGCGCATGAAATGATGGGTTAAAGGAGGTGTTTAGGGTTAATTAAGGGCCTGTTAGTAATTTAGTTTAAAAGAAAAGGACCTAACTATAATATTCAGATATGGTGAGGCTTTAACTATAATAGCCTAGGGGTCTAATTGTAAGGGGCAGGGTTGTTTTTGTGGTATAGTTTAAGGGATAGGGTCTGATTTGAAAGAAGGGGAGAGAGGGAATAAAGAGGAGGGGCTTGGTGGGGAAAAAGGAAAAAGTCCAGAGGGCCTTTGGCTAAACATCCATCTCCTACTCGCCCCCTCAAATCAGAATAGAGGGAGGGAGGGAGGCGGCTCGGTGCGGCCGGCCGGCGGCAATCCCCGGCGAGCCGGCCCCGCAGCCGGTCGGGCGGTGGGGCAAAATGACGAGGGCCTCACGGGAAGTTGATTCCCCTACCTACCTTGGGCGGTGGTGGCGCGTGGAGGCGGGTTTCCCGGCGGCGGCGGACTAGAGGTGGCGAGCTTGAGGGGGGCGGTGCTCCGATGCTCAAGCAAGGGGAGAAGGTGGCCGTGGTGGTGCGTGGCAGTCTGGGGAGCGGCCGACCCCTTTTTATAGGTGGGGTAAGGCGGTTCGGGCGGGGATTTTTTTTTTGAGCTCGAGGAGCTTCGATGGCCAGCAATGCTGGAAAATATCCTGGTGTGGACTTCGGCCGGCGAGGTCCGTGCGGCGCGGCGCTGTGGATTTGACTCGTCGTGCAGGTGGGTTGTTGTGGCCGCGGAGGGGAGACCGGTCGGGGGGAGTAATGGTGGAGGTGACAGCTCGGCTGCAGGTCTTCGCCTGTCAGGGGAGAGGGGGCGACGCGGCTCAGGTGGGAGCGGTGCGGGGCCGGCCGGGCGTGCCGCGCCGGCGAGCCGGTCGGGCCGGGCGCGCCGCAGGAGGGGAGGGCCCGGCGTCGGACTGCGGAAGCCGGGCGCGCGCAGGGGGAAGGAGCCAGGCGTGGCCAGTTGAAGGAAGAAGAATGAAGGAGAAAAAGAAAGGAAAGAGAAGAAAAAAGAAGAAAGGAAAAAGGAGAAAAGGAAAAAATAGGAAAAGAAAAAAGAAGAGAAATAGGGAAAAGTTTAGAAAATTAGGAGAATTTCTAGGGGAAATTAGGAGGGGAATGAAGAAGGATTTTTGCGGATTTTTCTGGGTTTCTCAGATGCCGGCATTAATTCCGGGACGGCGGTGATGGCGAGGCGGATCGGCCGGCGGAACCGCAGCCTGCGCGGGATTCCCGGCCCGGTGGCCGACCGCGGTCTTCCGGGACGGCACGCAATGGGCGATGGCCCGGGTGCGGGCGGTGCCGACGGGATTCGCGGCACGCGCGCCAAAGGGGAGAGAGGGGGGAGGATGACCGGGTTCCTGAGGGAATAAATGAGCTCAGCGGGAAAGTTTTGAAAACACGCGTGATTTAGTAGGTGATTTATTAGGAGCTAAAAACGCGGGCGTTACAGATGATCATCATCGGACAAGATGTATTATTCCAATTCATGAAAAAATTCTTCAACTGTCTTAGGTTTCTTTCGCATCAGATGCGAAGCTGTTGGTCCTGGAGTCAGACCTTTAATGAGTGCTTTGATCGTCGTTTTGTCATCGGCCTCTGGGATCTGGGATCTCTGCTGCATGAATCTTCTCATGAAGTTCCGCAATGGCTCTCTGTCTTTCTGCTTGCAGTTGTACAGATCTAATACTCAGCTGTTGTGTCATGGAACATCTGAAATGTTTGCATGAATTTTGTCTTGAGGTCTACCCAGCTACAGACTGAATGTGGTGGCAGCAAAGAATACAAATTCGGGACTGGTCCTTCGCAAGAAATGATGAAGGACTTTGCCAGTGCAACATCGTCTCCTCCTGCTGAATTCACAGCCGATTCATACCTCATGAGGAACTGCCTAGAATTCCTGAAGCCGTTATACTTTGGGAGGGAGACCGGTTTGAACTTCGGTGGCCATGGTGTTGTTTGCAGCCCTATGGATAGTGGTGATTCAGAATCTACGAACTGTGAGATTTCATTTCCCGCGAAGAAATTTTCTTTCGGGGTTCTTCTGGTTGGTCCAGAGTTCTGGTGTGGTGAATCTTGCCACAATGAACTGTTTTCTTGTTCTTTCATTTCATCTATCTCTCTTTGTATTGTTTCATTTTGTTCTCTTGCCTGGTTGAGCTGTTCTAGCTTTTCATAGATCTTTCTTTTTGCCTGCAATTGGCTTGCGAATTTTTCTTTCTCTTTCTACAGCTGTTGTATCTTCTGCTGAACTCTCTCTAGTTCTCTGTCCATGGTCTCGTCATCATCATCATCATTCTCAAGTGTTTGCTGTTCAGTGGGTTGTTCTTGAATGTGTGATGTCTTCTCAGCTCTTGCTTTCATCAGAGCTTCAAGTTTTGCTCTCCGTTCTTGATCTACGATGTTAGAAGGTTCGGGAACGAAGGAGATTTCATTGCCTTCAAGATGATGGTGCTCTTCTTGATTTGTCTCACATGGAGTGTTCTTCTTGGACCTCTTTTGTGGTGGCATCGTGAGTTATTTTTCGGCTGAAACACGGTGGGCGCCAATGTTGGGGGTATCCTAAAATCTGGACAGAATCCCCGAACACGGGAAAGAGAGAAGAGAAAGCGAACTCATTCTGCTCAGTACACAAATGACGCTAAAGGAGACAAAGAATCTCCTAAAGACTGCACAAACCTCAAAAGTTGTGTCCCCTTTTACACGTGCCCTCGCCCCCCTTTTATAGAGAGACGAAGGGACTTTTACATTCCGAAACCACCCTCAAACTTAAAGAATATTCCTAGTGTGAACACTTACATGAATGTCTTTTACATCTCATGCATTTACAAGCCTGCCACTAGTTCACACACCAAACCCGGACTTTTTGAGACGACGTCTTTGACTTTGCTTCTTACTGATTCGTGAATCTTCCCATTCATGAAATCTTCGTGCGCTGTGACTTCCGAACTCAACCTCCAGCAAATTCCTGAATTTCACATACCCCTGATTTCGCGGTGTTGCATGTTCATGACTTCGGGTCTTCACGAGTTCGCTACTTCGAAGCTTCGCAGGTTCGAGATTCCAGATCTTCACACGTTCGCGACTTCGGAGCTTCGCAGGTTCAAGATTCCAGACCTTCGCACGTTCGCGACTTCGGAGCTTCGCAGGTTCAAGATACCAGATCTTCGCAAGTTCGATATTCCTGAAAACTTGTTTCACGAATTTCATTAACCTCGGCGTTTTGAGGGTGACAGGTTTTCCTGAATTCCCCAACAACGGTGTTGTCCTGGGCGGGCGTGGAACAGGCGTCCGTCCCCTTTTCGAGGGTTCCGCCGGCCTCTGTCGAGGGTACAACGCTCGGTTCGTACGAGAGTGGGTAGCACAGTGTCATGGAGCTAACATCGGCCTTACCGCACAGTGTCGTACAGTAGCGGGGATGGCCTCACCGGGAGGGTTCGCGGAGCAGCGCCGGGGCATGATTCCCAGGCGTGTCAGAGGCGTGACGCGGATTCGTCTTTGACTTGGGCGCCTGCGTGTGTCATAACATTAAATGCCCCGGTCGGGGGGAGCAAGTACGGGGGCGGCGAGCCCGTGAGAGCCTCGAGCGAGGCGGAGACTCGCTCGAGTGGGCGTCTGGCCCTCGAGCGAGGCGGAGCCTCACCCGAGGGGGCGTCCGGCCCTCGAGCGAGGCGGAACCTCACCCAAGGGGGCGTGCAGCCTCGAGCGAGGCGGAGCCTCACCCGAGGGGCATCCGGCCCTCGAGCGAGGCGGACCCTCACCCGAGGGGGCGTCCAACCCTCGAGCGAGGCGAAGTTCCGTTAGTGCGGTGTTGTGCCCCTCGAGCGAAACGGAGTTTCGCCCGAGGGTGGCTGGGGCTGACTGTTCTGGTGGGCCCCTGCTAGTGACCCGCGACTGTTTTTAGGCGTGTTTTACGTTGGTGAGTTCGTTTATGTTTTCGTTTTACGAAAGGAAGTGGGTTTTCCCCGGTTGTTTAGGGACCTCATGGCTGTCCCCGACACTCCCTCTATCTCAATATTTGTCGTTTTGACTTTCTAAATATGTATATTTTCTTATACTCCTAGACATAAATTTATATTTAAATGCGTAACAAATATAACTATATTTAGAAAAGTTGAAATGACAAATAATTTGAATAAAAGGGAGTATATTGTTGTGCACAACATAGAGGTTGTACAACTTGCACTACGTGGCTCGAGCAAAAGTGCAAAACACGCTGAGTAAGCCAGTAAGGTCACTTTCGTACTGCAGAAACGTGACCGACAATTCTAGCACATGTACTTCACTCAAAAAAACGTTGTACTCTTGTACTACAACTAGTAGTACAAGTGCGCAACGCTCCACCCTCGCTCGATCTGCACCGGGTGTTAAAGTAAAACGTAACAAGCTCGAACCTTCTGCACATTTCTTTCCTGAAACTATTAAACTAGCTCGCTCAATTTTTGAATTTCGTTTTCACGTATTCACTGAATCTGTCACGCTTTCAGTCTTTCTACTTTTCCAAGAAAGCAACAGGGTCAGGGGGAGATATCTTTCTCTTGATCGATCGAAGCTTTCAAATTCCATCTGTCAATCAATTTATTGCAAAATGAACAAATAAAGTACATACCATGGCGATATGCATATCGCACATATACATGCCCCTTTTCAAATAAAAGCTTTCAAATATCGACCGCTGAGTGGGCAATTTATTTCTTCTATCTAAACATCTATACCACCTTTTGCAATATACAGGTGCGTCTTGCACGGGTCTCGGTCGGTTGCGTCAGAGGGAGAAGCAGCCCGTGCCGGTGCCGGGGCGTAGCGCGAGGATAGGATGCGCGGGCACCACCACCAAGTCCGGCGCGGGTGCGAGGGCCGCCGCCGGAATCGAGATGCTGCTGAACCTCCTGCGCGCGGGTGCCCGGGGCAGGTTCTCCGGCACGACGTTCTCCAGCGAGTTGGAGCGCCACGGCGGGCACTGCCTGCGGTCGCTCCACCGCGTCGGCGCCCGCGGGGTCGGGGTGCCCACGGCCGCGGCGACCGCGCCGTCGTCCCTTGCCAGCGCCAGGACCGTGTCGCCACCGTCGGACATCACCACCACGGCGCACGCCGCGGCGGCCACGCACGCCCGGCGCAGCGACGACGGCCTCCAAGCGGTGCTACTAGCAGCTTCCTTGGGCGGTGCGGGAGGCCCGAGGCAGCAGCTGATGGAGGAAGCCGCCATTCTTGCTCTTGATCTTGGAGCTGCGTGGGCAGGGCACGCCGGACGAAGAGTGATGCGGCGATGGCAATGGCCTCTGTTGACTGGTTCGACCAACGCAACGCAAGTTATAGGAAGTACCGGCTTTTCCATGGGGTGCAGGGAGATGTCTGGTGAGATCGGGGTCGTTGCCCCGGACTTTTGGACGCCGGATCTTTGCAGCGGTAACTCTTCTCGCTTGCCGTGTGGAACACTAGAACTACCGGTGGCGTGGTGTCATGGCACGTCAAGAGCGCGGGACCCGCTTGGTTAGATATTTGTCCACAGTGGCGTGCGCCGTGCGCGCAGTTCCGAGCTACTGCAGTTATTGGGCAAAGACGGTCAGGTTTTCCCTTTGACAGCACTAGTGGTCGTTTCAAATTGAAACTCATGCCAACGTTGTTTTTGTAACTACTACTACCAGAGAAAATTGCAGAAAACTATCAAATCAGCGTCATCGAATCGACCTTCCAAAATCCATGATTGGTCTGTAGTAACTTGCTAAATTGCTTGCTGTACAAGGCCGGCCACCGCTTACGGGCCTTATCACAGGAAGGCCCCTGGCCCATCTTCTTACCCCGGGCGGCAAGCGGCGGCAAACCTGTAACTTCCCCGCGCCACGCCAGACGCCACGCGGCGGCAAACTCATGCAGCACACGGCACGTGCTGCATGAGTTTCGTTTCGCATCAAACGTTTGCGTTCCTTTGGTGTCGGACCTGGGCCCTGGGCACGTGTAGGCGAGCAAATGAAAATTTGAAGGAAATGTAACCCAAAAAATCATGCTACTGTTCGTGTGTATAGTGTATACATATAACATCACTCGTACTACTGAGCGAAATACTAAAATTTTCAGCTATGGATGAAGAGGAGGAAGAAGAGTGAAGAGAGATGAACCCCAGACCTATGTTGAATTCGAACCTTGTTCGAGTATCCCTTCTGCTAATCTAACCACCAGGCTGTATACAAGCAATGACAATGAAACTTCAGTTCAGAGACAGAGTGGCCGGCGGCTACTTGCCTAGAGGGAGAAGCAGCCCAGGCCAGAGTGCAGCGCCAGGAACGGCGCCACCGCCTCAGGCGCGAGGGCAGGGGCCTTCTCCGGCGCCCCGATGCTGCTGAAGCTCCGGCGCCCCGACGGGCGGGGCAGGTTCTCCGGCACGATGTTCTCCAGCGAGTTGGCGTGCCACGGCGGGCACCTCCTGCGGTCGCTCCACCGCGGAGCCGGCCGCGCGGCGTCCACGGCGGCGGTCACGGCGATGACGTCGTGGGGTGTCGACGACGCGGCTTCGCCGCCGCGCGCAAGAGCCACGTCGCCGCCGCCGCCGCCGCCGCCGCCTGCCGTCCCGATCACGACGCACGCCGCGGCCGCCGCCGCGCACGCCCGGCGCAGCCCTCCCGACCTGATCGAGATCGCACGCACGCGTCAGACGACAGATCACCATTGTCCCCGGCCATTGTGGTTGGAACTTGGAAGATGGGTGGATCGGATGTGCAGCCAAATAGCCCATCTTGAGACAGAAGTGGCAACTTACCACGGCGTGTTCGTGGCAGGTGGCGACGGCGGCTGCGCCAGGCGAGCGCTTGCTTCTCTGGCGGGGGCTGGAGGCTTGAGCGAGCAGGTGATGGAGGAGACCGCCATGATCGATCGAGCTAGTAGTCCCGAGTTGGAGCTTCGTCGATCTGGAACAAAAAGGTTTCCTCGTGGTTGCCGGCTATAGACACGACCTGTGAATTGTGATCGCAGGTTCGGCAGACCTCGGAAGCTTTATACGCCTCCTTTTTCCTCCAAGGAAATTGGCGGGGAGGTGTTGGTGACCGAGACAGAGGTCGCTGGTCAGATCACGGCGGTTGGTTCGGACCTGGACGCTGGATTATAGCAGCGGGGACGTGCACTTCTCTCCGGTGTTTTACTTGGCGTGTGGCACCACCGGTGGCGTGTCGCGTGGTGCGCTGGGCACGTCGGGACCGCGGGCCCCAACCGGCGGTTGGATACTTGTGTGCCCAGTCGCGTCGGAGTTCAGGGTAGGCAGCTATCCGTGAGTTCGCGGTGAACGCTGTGACTGTGAGTGAGAGTGAGACACCGGCAGTCTGGCAGCACCATGTGTGAAACGCATCCCGTCCAGACTCTTTTGCATACGAGGTGTGCGCCGGCCGACCGCCGAGGACCTGTTGGCGTTGCGTATGCTTCTGCTTCTGCGCAGCCGCGGCTAATAGTCCGCCGTGGACACCTCACATCTGTCGAGTTGGCATGTTGTTACCGCCGTGCCAAAGCAGCGAACTGAAACGGGGGCCGGACGTCCTCTTTCACAGCACGTTTTAGCTACTCCCGAGCGAGAGCGAAGCAGGGGCAAACGGTGGATTATTCAGAGAGCGGAATCAATATGCCAACTGCTGCCGTCTCTGTCCAGAAATTAACAAAGGAAAGGAAGTTTGACTGACGTCGAATAATTACAAATATGAAATGCGCTCTGGAATATCCAGATACCGGCGAAAAAAGTTATATCCAAAATTCATTGACTTACCATAAATTACTTGGAAGACAACATTAGAAAATGGTACACTTTACTCTCACATACGCATGGAAGCTTCAGTCTTCCACTTACTGTTTTGCTCTTGTTCGGCCCCCGGCCCCCACCCCTTGCGCCTTCGGCGGTTATCGCCGCCAAATTCACTACCCATTTCTCATCCTCGCTGCAACCTAATTTACAACTAATTTTGACTTCATTTGCATTCCTTCCCTCGACCAGCCCAAGGAACCTGCATGCCACACATTCCGTAAATTAGATTCCTCCACAACTTAATTTACAACCCAATTTTGACTCATTTGTAGCTCATACGTCTCAGATAGTACAAGTGAAGCCCCTCCCATGGCCACCATCCTCCACTCCCACCTTCTGCCGCCGCCCCCACCCTCTTTGTCTACGGCGGTTAACACCCCACGGTTTAAATAATATATTTATTAGAATAACATAACACACATAATTTTAGTAAACTTAATTTGAACGACGGTCCAAAAAATATAAGGTTCCCTTTATGAATTTTCAAATGGTTGTGTATTATTTTTAAAAACAAAGATAACTTCCATTAAACAACCATCAGTACAGGCATGTGTCACCAGCTAGAAACTCGTATATGAACTTTAATGCTTCTGGTACCATCTCAAAACTACAAGTACTATTGTCACCAAACCCCAACCTAATTCATCTCGTTGGCATAGAAAGCTTGTCTGTTCCCTGATCCGGTAAATAGAAAGCTTTAGATATCCAAACTCCAGTGAGACTGTGAGAGGGATTTTAAATCTGCAGCCCCACAAATTCTCTTCCCAGCATTGGCTTTCTTTTTGCCAATCACCAACTCCAAAGGAAGATAATTACTTTCAATTGCCAATCCAACCAAAGTACCAAGTTACGACACCAAAGTACCAAGTTACGACCATATGTAATTCAGCTGATGCAAATTTCTTGGAGCTTAGAGGACCCCCAAACTCCAGGCCCGTCAGTAAGTGCAGTTGCTTCTTGACAATATCACAAACCTTACCTACCATCTCCGTTTTGGCCCAGAAATGAAAAAGGTATCATAACTACATTTGCCGGATTTTGGAAATTTCAAATCTCTACACATTAGCTCTACAACATTTGCTTATCACATGCAACGAGTCAACATTGTCTTCCAAATCTGAGCTAAAAATTTACATAAAAAAATCTGAATCGAAAAGGCATAGTCTCTAAAACAGAACTACATTTACCAGATTTCTAAATCTTCGAATAATCTTACTGAACATACATGGAATTGTTCAGTAAGATTATGAAATTTCCAAAATCACTTACTGAACTTTACGCTGATCTTCATAAAAGGACAGTCCATCCATAAAAATGCAGGCAATTGTGTTCCTTATAAACAAAAGAAGAAAATGACGTCAGCTCAGGCCCCCGAATCAACTAATAAAGTAATTTCCTATATCACTACAATAGGCGGGGGAAGCCCTACGTGCATTCTAGTAGAATGCAGGATATTTAACTTTTAAATTCTTATGATAGTTCAATAAGAAAAAAATCATTATTAGTGAAGAAAGCTGATCTTTGTGAGGATATCTGGAATGCACATCTTTAGAGGCCCAAAAGACAACACAAACAGAGGTTAGAGAATATTTACAAAGAGATGTATAAGTGACAAGCTTACTAATTGTGTAAGTAATATTTACAAAGGATGTATAAGTGCCAAGCTTACTAATAGTGTAAGTATTATCTAGGCATGAAACAGTGTAAGTTTGTTATCTCTAAGGAACAATTCCTGAAATATGATATGGGATTTAGATAGCATTATAAACTACTTCCTATTCTAAGATAAATCAAATGATTTTTCTACATTAAAAATTAAAGTATCAATAAAGTTCGAGCAGAAACAAAGAAGTTCATCAATAAAGCAAAAGGAAGAAAGGAACTTAAAGGCTATATGCATTATTTTCAGCACTACGGTTCTCAAGCTTACTAAAGGAAAGGGTGGTGTCCCAACTCTACACATGGCAAGGCCTTACTTCATAGGAAGCCTACAAGGTTCTAAAAGCAAATCCTTGGGGTCATGTTGTGATTTGTGAAAGTACCAGGACAATATAGCAATGCATTCAAATGTTATTGGGTCTTTTAAGTAACCATAAGAAATACTCCATACAGTTGTCTGCACATCTGCAAAATTTCATGCACTGTGCTAGATATCCTTGCTAGGTGTGCTTGCATTGTAAGGATCCAACTAAAATTGTATGATTAAACACCATTATGGCTGCTTGTTCTTACACTGATCGATAGCCTAATTATACCTTTTAAATAGGCTCCTGAAACTAAGGATAAATATAGCTATTTGTTTCTCAGGCTACATGCTTTGAAACAAGTATGTGTTCCTGCAGGTTAGCGCACATTACCTTACACATGATGACACGGTTGCCGGTGTTGTAAACTTGGTAAATAAGCTCAAAATTAAAAGAATCGTCATTGTTTCAAGGTCAGAACTAAAACTGCACATCAAACAATTCAATGAAAAATACAAATATCTCTTCACATATGCTGCTCTTTCTATAATCTGTACAATATTATTAAACTAATGTTCTATCTTAGCATGAAAAACTAAAAACCAAGTTGTACAGGTATATGTCAAGGTAATTGACACTTCGCCAGTGCTGTCAGGTTCGGGTGGTGCTCAATGGCAAACACATCTCCACCAGGTATACTTGAAATCTACTAAGTCAATGACAGATATGGCCTAGTTTCATGAGCTCTGGATCACATTTGGAAATGACTTGATGGATACAATCTTTCTGAATCCAGCAATGATCACCTGGAGCACAGTGGAAATATTGGATGTGGAGGGAGCTCAGACATTTTAGCATCCATACATGAGCTAGGTGAGGAATATGATGGCTACATGACACCACCCAAGTGACCTTGTAAGTAACCAGTGAAGAACAGCCATTTTCGACCAACAAGTTTGTACCCATAGTTCAAAGTCAGTCCTAATTTCTATGCACTGTATCATATTTGATTTATCTCCCAGGCAGAAGAAATCTTGGATGAGGAGTCAGCGATTGAAACGGATAGTTTTGATCAATTAGTAACGGCATACTTTCCAACAGTTATGCTTTTACCATATCTTCTAGGATATGTGCATTGAAATCCCTTCTTAACTTCTTTGATATGTGCATTCGAATCTTTTTTTAGAAATAATCAAATAAATGGCATATAAGTTCACTGTCTACTTAAATATATTTAGGAGGCCTTAATTTATGTCCACCAATGTAGTCTCAAAGAAATATATGTTTATAGTTGAAGTAGTACTAAGCCACCATATTAATAGATTCCTGAAGGCAGCAGTTTGTGTAGGTACAATACATTGATTTCTTTTTTTTGAACTGTACAGTGGGGGTGTGGTATTAGTACATTGATTTCTTACAGCCTGCTATGCAGCAAGATGAAACATTGACTGAACAAGGCACAAAGGAATCAATTGCTTCCGAAGACATGGAAAGCTTTCCTCATATTCCACTACTGGAGCCAGGGCCAGAGCTAGAGAGGCCTTACTTTACTTTACTCATCTTGCAATACAGCAATAGTGACCCTTTATTTCAAAAAAAATAAAGTTACCAATGAAAGTAACATCAGGAGACACATTCAGAAAACAAGAAATCATATGGTAGTAACATTCAGAGAATTTCTTAGTGCATCATTTAAACATGGGTATTCACCACCTCTTATTTCTTTTGATCAGGAGGAAATAGACAGACTACAAAAGAAACTGAAAGAGCTGCAACGAGAGGGACATAACCATAGTGTGAGGAGCCTGTCACCCAGACAAATGGCTGCTTCACTGAAGTGGAAGAGCTATCAGAACCTAAATACCCAGAGCTGCAAATTCCAGAGAACATCGAACGATTCTCGATGTCACAGATTGCAAAAGTGACGGATAACTTCCACTCAAGAAATTTCATAGGACAAGGAGGTTATGGCCCAGTTTAGAGAGGAATTTTTGTGGCACGCCAGTGGCTATCAAGGTGCTGAAGCCTCATGGCAGACAAGGTTTCCTAGATCAGCAAGAGGTAAATGATTCTATCTTTTTTTCGAACAACAGTAAATGATTCTATCTGGTCTCCCCTTTAACTTGTAGATGCCAAAAAGAAGTTATTATAATTGCACAGAAAATATATCCTAACACACCACGAGATATTCTAACTCAGACGCAGTTGCTGCAACTATTAACAATAAGAAGCAAAGTTAACTTGAACAACAAATTAAATGGCATACCATAACTGGAGAATATTGACCTTGTGTTGGAAATTCCAAATCCTCAGGTGGTGGTGCTGAGAAAATTAGAGCACCCGCACATCGTGAGGCTGATGGGGGTGTGCCCGGAGTCTTGCGGCCTTGTGTACGAGCACCTCCCCAACGGCACCCTCGTGGACAAGCTCTGCAAGGGCCTCCTGTGGAAGGACCACGTCACGATCCTCGCCGAGCAGCGGTCGGCGCTGGCGTACCTGCACTCCTGGCGGCCGGCCGCACGCCATCATCCACGCGGACCTGCACTCCCGGCGGCCGGCGGCGGACGGAGTAGTCGGCAGCGGACGACGTGGATCCAGACAGCGAGGGGAAAGAACGAAGACACAGAATTGTTTTTTTAAGTAAAATGCGCCAGAGGTCTATAAATTTGTGAGCGGGTGTCACTTAGGTCCATCAACTTTGAAAATGCAGTTCTAGGTCCATAAACTTGTGGGGCGGTGTCACTTAGGTCCATCAACTCCAGATATGCATATTTGGGTCCATAAACTTTTCAATTCGTTCACCACAGGTCCATACCCCTCCATGCAGGCAGCTAACGATGACATGGCATGCTGACTGGACGTCTTCTCTCTCCTTCCTCCGTTCATTCTTCTCAAACATTTTAACGATCACTTAGTTAGTACTTAGTAGACGCGTCAGCGATAAGCGAGCACAGCGGGAGTACGGCGAGAAGGCTACATCCCACAACGATGGCTGCTCGGCGAGGTAAAGCGTGCACCACGCCTCCTGGCGAGCGCCCGGTGCCCCTCCGTGGCGCAGCTGGCGGCGGCCAAAGATAGCCCATCTTGGCAGAGCTGTCGGAGCCTATCACATCGACATGCTTCCAACTAAGTGCTCGATAAAATGTCTGAGAAGAATGAACAGAGGAGAATGGACCTGCGGTGCCATGTCATCTTTAGCTGCCTGCGTGGAGGGGTATGGACCTGCGGTGAACGACTTGGAAAGTTTATGGACCCAAACATTCATTTTCAGAGTTGATGGACCTAAGTGACACCCCCTCATAACTTTATGGACCCAAAAATACATTTTCAGAGTTGATGGACCTAAGTGACACCCCTCACAAGTTGATGGACCTCTGGTGCATTTTACTCTTGTTTTTTCAACTAAGCACGGTGCGGGGCGTGTGGCCGGGTGGGCCCATCGTGGGTACAGGAGGGCGGGTAGACGTGGGGTGGGTGAGAAAAGGATTTCGTTTTTGGCAGATACACTCTCCAAATTGCGATTTTTCGGTACTTCATAGTCCTTCTACCTTATCCACTTCCAAAAACATATGACGGGTGCGTCCGTCATGAGGGGTAAGGCAGATCCGAATTATGTGAGAAAAGTTTTCAATTGTCTTCGCTCTTTATAGTATAGATATATATTTTGTTTAGCATCGAAGTTTAAGTGAACTAGCAAGTTGGCCCGCACTATAACGCGGCTAGAGATTTGATAAACTATATTTTAAAAATGTTATGTTAGCAATGGATTTTTTATCCCTCTTAATTCGTTATTCATCATTTGAAATCACTAACACCAATGTAGATATTGGAGCTAGAAATTCAAAAGTGGTATTAATACATTCGAATTTTGCTTTTTGGATAGTGTTTGAATTGGCAGATGTAAACTAACCCAATAACGAATGTAATTTGACGCTCCACTTCACTCCCACATAGAATGCGAAACTCTACCACTCTGTATTGGACTAAAGTTGTTGTTCACTCTCTCATCATTTAGTCCCCGCTTCAACTGACAACACCTCTCGCTCTCCCACTCTCGATGGTCGAACTCTGCCTCACTGATTCCGTGGTTCTAAGTTTGGCTCTGGTGTTGACATGACGCAGAGTGGGTGCTCCACTTCCCGACGCCGAGATCCAACTCCTCCGACGAACTCGTCGTACCTGGTGGCAGCACTCAACCTACATGCATTGTCCATCAAGTTTATCCTATCTTATCAACTCGCGTGGCATCCGATTTTTTTGTCCCATTACAGAAGTAGGTTGTGCATTCCAGAATCAAGTATTTTCTCTCAGTGGTCTTTTGCCCATGTTGTATCTTTTATCGTTTATCTCAAAAAAATCTAAGACACTTAGGGTGTACTTGGTACGCTTGTTGCCTCTTCCTAGCCTCGTATGATTGCCTCACCTTGCCAGGCAAAGCAAGGCGAGCTTCGATGGGAGTGTTTGCTTTATCCTTGCCCTACTCACCTTGTAGCTCGATCTAGCAGTGTCATCATAGCTAGCTCGATTGGTAGCAGCGGAGGTCCATCTAGTCACAGTGGAGGTCAATCTGGTAGTGGTGGTCAAATAGATGATAATGTAGGTCAAATCGACAATTGCGAAGGTTGATTCAGTGAATGAAGAGTTTGATAAATTGAGGGCAGAGCTTGATTCGACGAAGCTCAGTCTCTATGTCGCAAGGATTTTGCAGCATGATCCACCAACATCGTAGCTCGATTCGACAACAATGAAGATTGATCCGGTCGCAATGGTGGAGGTCGATGCAGTGGCTAAAGAGTTGGATTTCGCGAAGGCATAGCATGATTTAGTTCTGGTGTGCCTAGATTTGACGAAGACAGAGCTCGTTTCGAAAGTTACGACGTCGATTCAGCAATCTCCTACACCTCCAAGGATTTTCTTGCTTAGACGTGCAAGCTCGTCAAGCAAATCGACGAGGCGAGCCGCTGGCAAAGAACGTCCCTATCATTTCTCAAAAAATATACTTTGTTCGTTAATTGAAGTTAGAGTTGCATTTATACATATATTCTATAAATGTATAACTTCGTCTAGAGGTTCATTGGGAATTTTAAAGTTAAACTCACGTACTATATTCCTATTATATATCTTTTCTTTTTAATTCCAACATTTTCTTACAACATAGAGAGGGTGAGTTGGATTTTGGTTTGGACTCATGACACTCCGTCCTTATATTAGTGTTTTTTAAATTCTGAATTTGTCTTTTTTAATGTAGATTCTTTCGAAAAAAGTGTTACCTTGTTTAAACTATGTTGTAATAAGATAATAAATAGATTAATTTATATTAATAGCTTGCCTAACGCAATTAGCATACTCCGTATGGGCGCATGACTAATTAAGCAAGTATGTCGTGGTTAGCGAGGTGTATTGCGAGATGTGGAATCACACAGGATGACAATCAGTCACAAAATTAATGTGTACCATGGGTCAACATATTCAACATATTTTTTCTATTTTGATTAGTTATTAATTCAATTTGGCATGGTCTATTTATGTTTTTATAGACCGTTAGATGTTCATATTAATTATCCGACAGTGCATATCTTTTTTCTTTTTAGATTAATGTGAGAATTCCTAAGTCATTAGATCTTCACTAAAATCTAACGGTGCATTCTTCTTTTTTTGATTAACGGTGTATTTTTTGCTTCTCTGATCTGTGTAAACATTAACTACTGTTTTTATTATTTTTAATTTTGAATTTATGTATTTATTAATTTTATTTATATTGAATATGGACTCTTTGGATTTCCTTATTTTAATTATGAATTTATGTATTTTTTGGATTAATCTAGACCTTCAGATCTTCATAAAATCCAACGGTGTATGTTCTTCTCTTTTTTGGATTAACGTGAGAATTTCTAAACTCTCTCAGCGAACATGGTGGCTTCTTTTAACACCCAAATATAAAAATAATAATAGATTTTCTATCCACTTACATTTTTATTATAATTTTGTGCACTATTAGACGCGCTACTATATCATACTACTCCGTACAGTATAGTATGTGTTCACGCAGTATCACCTAATTAAGTTGTTCGTGCCCTTCCGAGCAGCCTAACTAACTAAACTATGTGTGGTAATTAAGCTCAAAAACATTGCTTGGCAAACGTCCGTCTATATATATGGAAGTACAGGGTTGCTTACCCTGACACCTATCCATTATATTGGCCATTCGTCGCTAATTCATATGCCGATCATTCCTTGTAAGCCTATCACGAGCGTAAATGAATGGCTACATTTATAAAAATGACAAAAATCCAATGTGAACTTGTTGGTTTTATTTTTTATTTTTTAAGACACAAAAATATTTTGACATTCTAGTAAACAAGAATTATACACCATATATACCAATATTTTGGTGTTGAAGTTTGTTTCAGAGAATAATGTAGATTCGGTTATTAAAATTTTCTAAAACAAAACAAAGAGGTTAAAGAAAACAACAAAGAAAATATGGCTTGTTTAGTCATTTCTCGCTGTATATTTGGAAATACGCATGGATGACGTGGGTTCCTAGGTGGCAAGAAGCCTACATGCTTTTTTCCTGTTGGATGGTGTGATGATAAGCCTGTTGGGTAGCTATGGTTCTTTTCTACGGAGAAGGCGAGTCAAGGGTGTGATGTTGGACGAACTGGGAGAGAGGGGAGGTGGAGTGCAAAATACCCGTTTGTTGCGCATTGCATGACGACTGGTTGGCATAGCTGGTGCCTCCTCGGACCACAACAATCTGGATCTTATGGTACATAGGTGGACGGAATGAGATTGCTTAGGGAAATGAGAGGGAAAGGGTAAGGGACATGTTGAGGTGGAGCGCGTGGGATACCTGTTGCACATCGCATGACAACTAGATGTGTGTTGAGGTAGAGTTAGGATACCCGTTTGTTGCACGTTGCATGACGACTTGTTGGCACAACTGGTGCCCCTCCTTCGACTACAACAACCTGGATCTTACAGTACATAGGTGGATGGAATGGGATTGCTTAGGGAAATGAGGGAAGGGTGTAAGGGACATGTTGAGGTGGAACGCATGGGATACCTGTTGCACATCGCATGACAACTAGATGTGTGTTGAGGTGGAGTCAGGATACCCGTTTGTGACGACTGGTTATTAGCACAGCTGGTGCCCCTCTGGCTGCACCAAATCTTATGGCACATAGGTGGATGGGATGAGATTGCTTAGGGAACTGGGTGGGTGGGGGGGGGAGGGGGACCGTTAAGGGACATGTTGAGGTGGAGTGTGGGATACATGTTGCGTATTGCATGACAACTAGATGCGTGCTGAGGTGGAGTGTGGGTCTTGGGATACTAGATCCCATTAAATCCAGCTCTCCTAGTTTTCCATTTGTTTTTGAATAATTAACATGATTGTTCAAGTTTTTTTTCAATGAAGAAAGCAAGAGAGTACTTTGAATGGCTCATACATAGTGCAGACTATTACTTAGCAGTACCCTTGAAACTGTAGCTTTGTCACAAATGGTTTCGATCGGACCTGTGCTAACTTGAGTATACTGTATGCATTCATGTCCACGGTGGCTCATCACCGCCATGGCCGTCTCCAAAACTAGCTCATCTAGCCCAACAGCCACATGCCACAGCAACCAAGGAAGAGGACGACGACCATGACCCCAAGCCAAACCGAAGTCTAGTCAAGCAACTCCTGGCTGCGCGCCGCCGCTGCGGGGCTGCGAGCAGCCAACCGACAAGGCTGAACCAAACCACCGGCCAAATGCGCGCGGGGGGAGTTTCGCATCGGCGGCAAACCCAGCATTCACTGCGGTGCTCCCCGCAGGCCGCGCCCCCTTCTGAAACGAGCAAAGCGTCGCCCTCGTCGTCAGGTTAACGGGCACGGCGGTGGTTGAGCCGTCAGTACGATCGATTCACTGCGCGGCCGCGGCCGCGGCCGCGGTCGCTCCATCGCTGCGGAGAGCAGAAGCTGCGAAAAGGCCCGGCAAACGACAGGCGCCTGACGTGCATGGCGCCATGGGGGGTGTGCTTGCTGCTCGCCGATCGCGTGGGGTCAGTTTCGGGTCAGGTGTTCCGCGCAGGCCCGCAGGGGAGACGCCCTGCCGACGCCACCCGTTTCTGCACGGGCGATGGCTGCACTTCTCTGAAACTGAAAGGGGAGCCGGCCTGGCCGCTTCCTGGCCGTGACCGAGCTGACCAACGCATTCCTTGTCCAGGGCTGCCGTTGGCAAGTTGCTGGGCCAGAGAGGGACGGTGCCGTTTTATCTCGTCGGGATGGAGAAGACGAACTTCGATATCGGAGCACCGGCCGGGCATCAGAATCGGACTGAAGGGTCGGCAACATGTTTCATAAGTTCAGGGCGAACATTTCAAAATCTCAGACAACTGGCAGCAACATTTCCTAATTAAGAGTCTCTCATCGCAGGTTACTGATGAATTGTTCATCCTAGACTCGATCGCACAAACAGATTAAGCAAAACCAGATCATCGCCCCACGACACTACTAAGATTATTATTCGCCTCATCGGCCGCTACCTCTAATAAGTCACTGCACGATTATTCCTTCAGCTAAAACCTTCCCTAGGCATTGGCAATCGCGAGGTTTCCGAAGCCGTAGCTCTCGCGGCCACCGTTCCTAGCCCTGCGGCGGCCGTCGTCGCGCCCCTCGTCGCGAGCCAAGGCGCCGGCGGAGCTTTCTCCTCGTCCTCCTCCTGCCGCGCGCCACGCCGTCGCGGCGTACAGCGGGCGGTCGTGCCACGCCAGCGCGACGCTGCCGGCGCACTCCAGGATGCTGTACCCGTCGCCGGAGAAGGACGTCACGCCGATCAACTGCGCGGTCGCCAGGCGGACCTCGTTGGGGCCGAACGGTATCTGGGTCAGCCCCGCGCGGGCGAGCCTCTCCCTCCAGCGGCCCAGCAGCTCGTGGCGCTCGACGCGGGCGCTGCCCTCGCCGCAGACGATGTCGAAGATCTCGCTCCGGAGGTACGCCTCCGCGTGTGAGCAGGTGGACCTGCCGGCGGCGGCGCGGTGCGCCATGGAGTCGAACATGGCCGCGTAGTGGAAGAGCGCGTTGGTAAACCTCTCCAGCAGCGACGGCCTGTTGTGATCCGCCTCCTGCTCGACGACGGTGAAGATCTTGGGCTGCAGCTGGGTGACGAGGTCGAGGACGATGTCAATTGGCGCGGGCGGCAACGCCGTGTCCGCGTCCGGGTCGACGAGGAGGCGGTGGAGCTGCATGACGGAGTTGATGGCCAGCGCCTCCTCGGGGACGATCTTGAGCATCCACTTGCTCATCCCGTCGAGCTGATCAACGCAGACGCCCCGGAAGCAGAAGGGGACGCCAAGGGAGCGCGCGAACTCGGCGAGGCGGATGCCCACCTCGCGGAGTTGGTCGCCGGCGCCCGTCGGGTGCGGGCCAATGCCGGTGATGCGGAGGCGCGGTGGCCCGCCCTCGCGCTTGGACAGGGCGTAGATGAGCGACGGCCACTGGAGGCCCTGCATGAGGGCGAAGTCGATGACGTGGACGCGGTCGCAGCCCTCGAAGGCGTCGAAGATGGCCTGGTTCGCCGTGGAGTAGGCGAAGTTGAGGTAGGGCCCCACGTCGTAGAAGTGACTGTACTGCTCGGCCGTCGCGGTGTGGGGCGGCGCCTCGTGCGGGTACGCCGGGAAGAGGCGCTGCGCGAGCGCGTCGGCGAAGTGGGTCGCGACACGGCCCATCCCGGTTGAGGTCTCGATGACCGCAAGGATCGAGCGCGCCTCGGCCAGGTTGCCCTGCGCGACCGAGTAGTCGCCTGCCTGAATAGCGCCGGTGCAGGTGACGAGGAGGTGCACCAGGCGGATAGTCGCGGCCTCCTCCTCCTCCTGGCGACGCCTCGCCGCCTCCGCGGCGGCCGGGACAGCAGCAGGCAGCCTGCTGGGCGGCAGGAGGGACGCAAGCAGGGTCGGGTCGATGCAGTACGCGGCGCCGTTGTCGGGTGCGGCGGGGAACGGGAGCGGAATGCCGCCGGTGAGCGTTGCAGCGGCGGCGGGTTCCATGGGCAGCCAGCTGAAGGGGATGAGGCCCATGCCTGCGTGCTTTGCGCTTGCGCTCGACGACGGTGTGGGTGGTGTGAGCGTCCACGCTTGGCGGCCTACTGGCTGCTGGCCGGCGTTTTGTAGGGAGCGGGCGAGTCAAGGGTGTGACGTCGCCACACAGGTGGAGCCGCACCTAATGGCGGTGCTGAGGTGTTTCGTGGGATACCCGTAGGCGCCGGCTGTCGTCCCACGTTGCGTGACAATTGGCTAGCACACTGCTACAGTACTACCCCTCCAACTACATCTTCACTGTCTCGTACGTGGCGCGTCCTGCGTGTTACCCGGTGAGCGGTGATGCCGAAACGTGTGTTACCCGATGATAAACAGCTGGTCAGTATGCACAGTTGGTGTCACTCTGGTTGCACTTCTATGGTTCTTATATATATTTTTTATTTTAGTTTCAAGCTATCAATGTTGTTACATAACCTGATTGGATTATTTAATTGTGACGATGAGGGTCCAAAGTGCACAACATTGTTAAGAGTCGTGGAGGGATTTGCACGAGGGAATTTGAATGCTTCTTCGGCCATATATGTCCTAGCTATGTGGATACACCTGACGTTGTGACATGTGGGTGTGCATGTCAGGGTATGGCTGGTCATCACGTCAAGTGGGAGGTTTCCTCGAACTTCAAAGCCGTGACATCTTTTCCGCCTCAGCCGTGACATTTCTATCATGTTCATGTAGCGTGTACTACACCAAACCGGATTTACTTTGGTACACTTAAATTATAACCACTAAGTTAATATAGATAAGAGTTTCATAAAGCATGCTCGAAATGCAACCGAATTAATAATCTATGCCACTACTTCAAAGCACATGTTACATCAATTCTAGCCGGACAAATACCAGTCTAGCTATAGATTAATATCTACTTGGATAATAGCTAGAACATCTTGTCACGTAGTCCATGCAGTTGATCAAACCTGTAACCGATGCGTCTGTTGTTCTTTGCATTTATCCCAACCAGGTGATTGTGCTTCAGTAGGATTGTTGAATCTAGTGACTCGTCCAATAACAACATCTTATCATTGAGCTGATTGAACAACAGTTTAGTCCAATCTTCTGAAGTTTGAAGTTTGCTGCTTCTAAGCGATTATGTTATGCTGCCCCATAACAACACTCTTTTCTCAAGCTGAGTCAACATACGTTGGACTGATTCTTTAAGTTTTTTGTTCCTCAATAAAATATTGTTTTCCAACTACACATGTGACCGCTTGAATTATTGTCTATAACTACTTCGGATGATAGCTTCCTCAATCCTACTCTCAGTTCATTCTTGATATTTAACCTCCTCTTTGTGTTTCGCTTCTGTCTTAGAAACTTGCACCTGCAAATTTTCGATGTCAGTTGATAATTCTTCCAACTGATTCTTTGCATCCACAATTTTATTAGTCATAAGTTGAATAACAGATTCAACCCTTAACACTGTGCTGATAATCTGATTTATCACGTCTTTGGATCTCTTCATTGATCCTTTTACATTACTTAAGGTCTCTGCTAGAACTTTCAGGCTCTTCGTCGATTGCTTCTGCTGAAGTCTGTTTTAAATAGAAATTCTTGCGGCTTGTCGCGGATGGCCAATGGTGGGAGCTTGTTTTTCCATAGGAATCAAATTAAGTTGTTGTATGTGTAGATTAGTTTCACGTTTTGACCCTTGTTGTCACGTTTTTGCCTGTATTTTTGATCGATTCATGTTGTGTGTTGTGGAGAAGATTATTTTAATTTTGTGGCACTTAATATGATGGTCCTATATGTGGTTGTATGCTCAATGCAACCTTTGTATTTAAGAATTTGAGTCAGAAGCATAATAATTATCAATTCGCGCTCGGATATGAAATGATTTGTTGAATAGAAAATCAGATGAACTTTGTTTAACTCTAATTCAATATAAAACAATTTTAATTTTTTTTGCAGATCGATGTAGAAGTTAAATGTTTTTTGTTGAACTTCTACATAATTGATACGAAACCTATGTTCGTTGCCTCTACTTCGCATTGCGAGGTTTATGTGCTTCTATTGCAGTCCATAATATTTTTTTCTCATCTAAAATTCTCAATCGTTGTTATATTTATGGAACACTTTATATTCGAAACCATGGTTGTGAGAGTAATCATCGAACCAAATTTTGGCACACCTAACAGATATTTATAGAGGAAAGGTAATTAAACTATCAATTGATGTGTTGATATTTTTTGAAAAATCGGAGTGTTTTTTAAAGGTGACGTTGTGGAATTATTTATTTTAAAGTATATGATCTTTTTTATATAAAAAATATGGGACGCTAAGCCCATTTTGGTTGAGCTCTTTTCTAGAACTATGTGGATGTATCAATTTTGGCTAAATAATAAGTTTGTTTTGCAAGAATGCTTGTGCTTGCCGATATGGAATTAATTTATGCAAGAGTTTTGAGAAACAAGTTTTAGATCGGATTTGTTTGG
Organism: Cenchrus americanus; assembly: GCA_947561735.1. Lineage (NCBI taxonomy): Eukaryota > Viridiplantae > Streptophyta > Magnoliopsida > Poales > Poaceae > Cenchrus > Cenchrus americanus. The sequence continues at coordinate 248,456,563 of OX387239.1, read as the reverse complement.
TTTTTAAGGGGGGTTTTGGCAAAAGTTTGCAACTTTATCTTCAATCTTGTCTCTCTTGTCCGTCCCGCTGCGGTTGACTCAAGCGACCGTTGCGGCCGGTGGCACGCAGCTTGCGCAACAGAGCGGCGGCACGAGGGGACCCCGAGGCAAGGCTGAAGGTTAGACGATGCGACACCTCCCCATGGGGGTTCCAACGGCTCGGCAACACGTCCTCGTTGGTAGGGCTGCTGCAGCCTGGCTGTGCGCAGCTCCCCGACACTAGATGGGAACGCGGCGGGGACGCAGGCTGCGGCGAGGCTGGAGAGGCGCAGCGGGGGACCCGCCATCTCCAGCGGTGGCGTCGGCGAGTGGGCGTTGAGGCGGTCGAGAGAGGGAGGTCTGAGGAGTCGGATCGCTTCCTTCGGCGAGGTTGTCTTCCTCACCGGTTTTCCTCTTCCACAACCTCCTCCTCACCGATCGCAGCGTGCTCAAGCTCACCATCCTTGAGGTTGAGGTAGAGCATGAGCCGCGCTGAGGTTAGTGCAGAGGTAGGCGACCGCCTCCTCACCCGTGGTGGCAACCGGGGCTCTCCTACGTCGCCCCTTTCTCCTCCCTCCTCCTCTCCACCCTTGTCGACCCCTCGATCTACTCTCTGTCGTCGCTCCTTTATCCTCCGTATTCTCATAGGCCTGTCCACGATCGGCTTTGCTCGGGCGCGTTGCCGTTGCTTGGGCGTTCGAAGCCCTTTTCGTGGACCACGTATTGATTCCGAGAAAGGTCAGGGACTTCTTTACAAAAATATTGATGATTGGCCGATCCAAGCCGTACATGCGCCTGAACTAACGGTCGTGATTCGCGTGTGATGTGGCCACGCTCCCTGACTTCGATATTTGCCACGAATTCTGTTAAGAGATTTCACTTTAGCCCATTGGATTACTTATTGCCCTTCACCGCACATCCCTTATTCAAAAAAAAACAAATAATTTCCCTTTCACAATTGAAAGATAGGCTGCAAACACTATGCAGGTGATCAGGCCTTCCTGCACCTAGCTTATTTCATATCTAATGCGTTGTACCAAGTTACCAACTATCGTATATTTTATTTATAACCACCTTCAACTACCATTTCATTTTAACAAACATATTTCTTCATAATAGAATCATTTTCGAATATTGGGATGCAAAACACCTTTTAATTAAATGAAAAAATAATTCGTTTCTTTTTCGTTATCCCAGTTCTTTTTTCCTTTTTGCTTCCATTCTTCCTTATCCAGAGGCGGGGGTCATTCCTATCCACCAACTTTGTCGTATTCCTCTTTCCCTTTCCTTTTTCTGCTCTAGCTCACCTCACCGAGCACCGCGCTTCAGAACCCCGGCGGCCCGATGCGCAGTCTGAAACGCTCTAGCATCAGCCGCTTCTAGCTCCATCATCTCTCTATTTCTAGCAACTCTCTTCTATCTGTCATCCTGTCTCTCACATACGGAGCACCTCCTACATGATGGTGTCGGTCTGGCATTAGCAGCTCAAACGCACAGGCATCAGTAGCGGCGACTTGCGCAGTTGCACCGGTCCCCGACGCGGATGACCCAAGCCCTCACGTGCGGGCGCCAAAGTTGTGCCGGCAGTCGTGTCCTGCCACTAGGGATGAAAGTGGTATCTATATCTGTATCCGCAGTATCCGTTCGTATCTGATCCGTTTTCATCCCTACCTGCCACTGTTGGAGCAGGTGACCAACGTGAGAGGCGCCGATGGTGCTGCCGCAGTGTCGCGATGGTGAGGGGCTTTGGCGACGGTCTGCTGCGGTGGAGGGGCATACCTGTCCTCAAGCGACACGCGGGGGTTAGGCCTCCCCAGCATGGAGTTCGGGCCCATGGCTCCCCTTCTGGTATCAGGCGAGGGGCGGCGCGGCAATCAGACGATGGGCGACGCGGCGAGGGGCAGCGCTCCACCCTCTGTTGTGTGTGGTGCGACCAAGGGTCCCTGTGGCGGCGGGCGGCGCATCTGAGAACCCTCTCCCTTAAACGCGTGCGGAACAACCGGGCTGTGAGTTGATTTTTGGAAAGATGAGGGGGTGTTTTTTTAAAATGACCGACATTTGTCCAATAGGGTCCGTCCGCTGGTCTAATCAGGCGTCTGGGAGCTGCACGCGACGTGGCCATGCTCCTCAGCCTCTGTAGTAGCCACGTATCGTAGGTAAAAGATAGAGAAGGTGCAGCATCAACGGGATCCACATTTTGTGCATGCTCCACTTTCTGTGAGTTCTCTACCTCGGTCCCTTGATTTATCGATTCTTGTCACCAAATACCAATGTTTCCGCAATGCTGCCCCTGGTTATAAAGCAAAACATTACTATACTTTTAACGCAAGAAACAGATTCTGTATAAGATGTCATATATATATATAATGATTGTCCAACAATATTTGTGCAATAAAAAACATATTATGAAAATCATACATTGTAGAGTCTTCTGCAGAACATTCATTGAATGTTTTGATCATAGCTTAGCTTGCAAGGCACCATTCCGGATAGTCTTGCTCCATAAAAATCCACCCCTCTGGTCACCCTCATTCTTCAGCAACTCACAAATTAAGTTGGCCTCTTCTGTTGCAGCCTAGAAATTAGTTTGCAAACAACACAAAGAAGTTAATATCAAGAGTCAACACTACAAATCATAAAGTATGGCAATGCTGATCCCAATCTCAATGGAGATGTTGACAATGGCCTGGCAACCCTAGCAGACTCGGTATCTCCCCGTCCCCAATGAACTTAACACTACCTTGTCTGTCCTGCTTATTAGCTTTTACCATATGTATCCTGATTTTCTTATTGATCGTGCAACATGTCCAATGTTTCAAGTGTGTCACGATGGCAAATGAACTTTACTCTATGATGATGAGGCGTCCTAAAACTTTGAAAAATTACGAAATCAACTTGAGTAACAAGATCACCAAATGTGCACGTGAAATGAGAAACATGAAAGGTTCTGAGTTTCCTGCTGCTGCTGTCGCCTTGAAGGTGTGTCCGTCCTTGCCTCTTAGACTGTCTCCAGAAGCTCCCGCATCACACCCTCCTACCGCAAATGGGGGGAAAATGTTACTGTTACCTCTCCAGCAATCTCTGCGGCCGCGTCTGCATAATGCGCCAAAGGCTCTTTCTCCCCGAGAATGAAGATTCTCTCTCCTTTCCCTTCGCAAGGCCACATCGATGACGAGCTCCCTCCATCCCTCCTCGCCTCCCCCTGTCCCAAGCTGTTGCCACGCCTCCCTCTGTCCCCGGCGGCATCTCCCTCCACCCCGTGCGTGAGCAAGCCATCGGCAGGTCCTTCCCAGCGGAGGACGAGAGTGAGCGGCGGCAACATCCACAACGCAACGGGATCCGGCGAGTGCCGGCACCTTCCTCGGCTATTCCAGCGGCGGAGGGCGGGGAGGGGCGGAGGGTGCGAGAAGCGGGAGACGACGAGCTGATCGGGGATTCCGCCTCGATCTGGATCTGGAGCACGGAGCTCCGGCGGGCCGCCCCTGCTCGAGCTCCGATGGCAACGACGGAGCTGAAGATGCTCAAGCTCCACTGACGCCGACGCCTCCTCGAGCTCCGCCAACACCACAGCCTCCCTCTCCAGGCCTCGATTCGGTCGGCGGAGGCGCGAGGCGAGGTGCCTTCCCCCCCTCCCCGGGAACGGCAGCGGCGGCGGAGAGCCGAGCACCGACGAGCGCAGATCCAGCCTCTCTGCCCGCGCCCTGGCGCAGATCCTCCTCCTCCTCCTTCTTCCCCGACCGCTACCTCCTTCCCCTGGCTCCTCCTCCTCCTCCAGGGTGCGCGCGGCCAACTACCGTGAGGCAAATGCGCGAGGGGAAGCGCGAGTCCGTTGCAGGCCTTCCTCCTTTGCGCGACGGGATCGTCTGCATACCGGGATTTTTGCAGATGCGCGAAGGGGAGCTGCTGGAGACAGTCTTACAAGCCAAGCTACACTGTATTAGTTTCCTTCCCATGTATGTTTATTGAAGTTCATTCTCCTGTGCCAATTGTAAATCATGGGTTCAAGTGTATCACGAAGGAGGCTGATCTGATGTGCCAGTTGCTGATGTGTGGCCATACCACCTCCGCTTTGATCTTGTGCGGTAGGATCCGGGAGCATTCTTTAAGCTTTATGACCTATAAAGGGCCTGAACATGTTGCTGCCACTGCCATGGTACATATTTGCCTGTGAGCTGTTGTGGACGTAATAGTCATGTAGGTATTTCTTGTATTGGTACAAATAATGTTCAGATGAGCACGGGATTAGCGAATCCCACCTCCAAACTCTACCCACAAAGCCTACACAAGACAACAAGGAGTGCTCATGTAATCTATACTATAAGGAGCAAAGACAATTGAAACTTTTCTCACTCAAATCGGATCCACCATACCCGTCACGACAGACCCATCCGTCATATGTTTTTGGAAGTGGATAGGGTGGAAGGACCGAAAAATCGCAATTTGGAGAGCGTTTCTGCCAAAAAGCTAATTCTTTTGAAACCCACCCCGCACGTACCCACATTTGTACCCGCTGGGTGCAGGTTCCCCTCCCCTTGTCGAATTGAAATAAAAAAATCCCTCACTGGGCACCCGCCCGCCACCAGTTTCGCGCGGCGGCGATGGATTTCTGGTCGGACCCGGACATTGACGAGAACTTGCGGGAGAACCTCGACGCAGGCCGGCAACATGGAAGCATGCGAGGAAGCGCGCGCCCGGCGCACCGGCCTCCGCGGTTCCGCTGGCCGTGTCCCGCGCTTGACCCCGTCAGGATTGCGCGCGCGTCCTGGGCCTCTGGTTCTGAGTTGCTGAACCATTTGCAGAGCGCCACAACCTTTTGCAGATGAAGAGTCAGTGACCTCCCATCTGTCGTTGAGGCTGAGGTGATGGGAGAAGAGGAGGCGGAGCAACAACGACTGCATGCGAGGAGATCCCGTCGTCGGCGACTCACTGCCTGCCGCCGCGGTCTCTGTGGGCTTGAGGAGGATGCTCAGCGTCTTCCCCAACAAGGAGGCACACACGATGTCACGATTCCAAGTTTCCAACTTTCCCGGCAGAAGGATGGTCGGCGATACCGCTGGTGGCAGCGCGGCCACGCCGGTAGGAAAATTTTGCCCTGATCTTGTTGGTTGGTGTTCTTTCGTTTCTTTCGATTTTTCAAATCTTTTTCCACTTCGAGGGAGAAGTCTGATGTGTTTGTTACTTGACTGAATGCAGCTTTGAAAATGATTCAAATCTTGAACGACCATCTGACTTATGTCGCTGGAAACACATAAAAAGGATGTTACAATCTCTGAATAGTCTAGACTTACAGGATTCATTCTGATTCCGTAGCAACCTGTTGTACGTGTGCGGAATTCTGATGCAGTTGCAACTTTGAAGTAAGAGTTCAGCATGTGTTCTACTATAAAGCCTAAAGAGAAAAACAAAATTGATAACGGGGTCATCTGAGGCGAGATGAATGGAGCCTCTGAACTCAACATTTGTATTTGCAAGACTCACTGATCAATTTTCTACTACGCTCTATGTTCCACGTTAATTCCAGTTCAGAACTGGCAGATAGCATATCGAGAAAAAAACTGGCAGGTAGCAGTGCAAGACTAGAACATGTATGTTGAATTGATGCCTACGTGTGCTCTATTTGTTTGGGGATTGGTTGCTGAAGGAACTAAAAAAAAGGCACAGTTACTGCAGTGAAGAATGTTTCAGTTCTGGCCTTCTGGAGATTGGAATAGCTTAGCTGTGTAGTGATTACTTAAGCTTCGTGTGTTGTTTTGATGTACTAACAATGTCACAATGATGGATGTTTCAGGTAAAGATAAAAAAGTAAATGTCTATATTTGTCAACATTGATTCGTTCCAGCCTTCCTCAAGAAAGAGGTATTCGACTTACACTGAAGGCATCTAGGACATCCCCAGCTGCAGAGTTCAGACTCCCAACCTGCTTTCAGACGTGCAGATTTTCATTCTGATTAGGTATTCCAATGACATAGGTCTGGATTCCAGCAGTTTTTTCATCACAAAATACATGTGTTACCGATGAGTTGACTATCTGTCTGTTCATGTTCAATCAGATTTGGAGAGCAACATTGATATGTGCCGGGACAGCCCTGAGGGTCCTAAAAAACCCGGGGAATCCTATTTAAAACCTGCAAAAAACAAAAGCAAAACACACCTCTTACTTGAACGCACGCACAGGGCCCGGCCCGCGTTACGGTGGCCCCCGCGGCCCACCGGAGTGGCCCAGTCGAAGGCCCCCTCGAGCAGGTTCCGCCTCGCTCGAGGGCTCACGCCTCCCTCGAGCGGGTTCCGCCTCGCTCGAGGGCTCATCTCCGCCTCGCTCGAGGCTCCCTCACAAGCACGCCTGCTCCCGCACGCGGGTACGGGCGTTTAATGCTCTGACACAGCAGAGCCGCGCCATCATGCAGCTGGGAATCACGCCCCGGCGCTGTTCCGCCAACTCCCTAGGGGAAACCCATCCCTGCCACTGCAGGGAGCTGTGCGGTATGGCCAGTGTCAGCCCCGTGGCGCTGTGCTGCCCACTCCCGTACGACTAACGCGCCGCGCCCTCGAAGGGGGGCCGGCTGCACCCTCGAACCATTCCCTCGTGAATCTGCAGGGTCAAACCATGACGTCAGGCCGGCGGGAGAGCCATCCCCGCCACTGTTAGTCCTGTGCGATCGCCCCCGTGCCTGCAGCGCCACGCCGGGCACTGCTGCAACAACTCCGGTGCTGTTGGGCACGCGGGGACGGGACACCGCCACGCCCGCCACTGTACCCCGTACGGATCATCGTCAACGGCTTCCTCGAGCTCATCTGAAGACGCCCCGGCCAACCACTACGCCTTCACCCTCGAAGCCGCCACTGTTCGAGTACATGGCATGCCACGACGACAAGACCGTAGCAAGGACCGCCAGGACGTCCGCCAACTCCGCGGCGCTGCACGCCATACTTCCCTAAGTAGCTAAACAGTGCGGCATGCTTGTAATTCACCCCCTCCTTAGTCTATAAAAGAAAGGTGAACCCCCTCGCCGCGAAGGACGACATCAGAGAATAATACACACACTCCTCAACTCCTCCACGATATTGGCACTCGCCTCAATCACTCACTTGGGACTTGGAGGCCACGCCTCCTCTCCCCGCCTCGCTTGTAGCCTCCCCACTACAGGCACCCCGGTGCAAAGCAATATAGTGCCTCGAGCACGCCCCTGCTGGACGTACGGCCCCGGCCGGAACCAGGATAAACCAAGTGTCTTTAGTTGCTTAGCACCGACCATCGAGGGACAGACCACATCGCTTATTACTAGTTAGTGTCAGGACTACATTCCGCACCGACAGTTGGCGCCCACCGTGGGGCACACGAGCGCTGTAGGTCAACCCGTCACCAGCTCCCTCAATGGTGATTCGCATCGAGTACCGCTGTACGCGTTACTCCATGGGCAACTCGGACCCCCTCCCCGCCGGGTTCGAAATCCGGTTCGGGGGCCTGAACTTTTAGGCTACAAGGAACGACTACCTGATGCGCCTCACCAACCGTGAGGAACTCCGCGCGCGGCGGCAAGCCGGGTCCGCCCCGGTCGCCGCTGCACGCGTCGCCGCAACGCCAACGCCCGCCCGGCACGGACGCCGCGGGTCCATCGGCGCCACGGCGCCGCCGCCGCTCCGGCCGGCGCTCGCGCTAGACGCGGTCGGAACGACAGACATGCGAGCGCGTCGCCTCGCAACGAGGCGCGCCCGTCGGCACGACGACGGCCACCTAGGCGGGAGAGCGCTCGGTCTCGGACCGTGCTTCCCCATCGGTCTGCGCGGCGCCACGGCGGCCTACGCCGCCAACACCAACGCCAGCGCCACGATGCGCAGGGTTCCCCCTGGCCGCCACGTCTTGGTTGACAGGGACCCTAGCGCCTCCGCCGGCGACGAGTCATCCCTAGACTCTCTCGACGCGCTACCACCCGCCACCTCGCATGGATACGCGGAGTGGGACTTCTCCGGCGTGCCGGACCCAGTGATGTTCAGGCAGTTCCTCGACGCCACGGACTACTGGTTCGGCTACTCCGACGACTCCAGCGCAGGGAGCTGTGACCCCGCGCGGGAATGCTGTGTCGTCATCGCCAACGACCCAGCAAACGCCACCGATGCAACGGGCGCCGGCGACGGAGAGCTTCCTCCTGCCTTAGGGACTACTTCGCGCCTGGCTGCGGGGCCAAGCGCCCCTCCTTCCTCACCACTGACAGGGGCCGATATCAACACGCAGCTGGCCCAAGCACGTGAGCTCGAGGCCAAGCTGGCGGAAGAGTACCGCACCGTGCGGTTGCTTCGCTCCTCCATGGCGGGGGAAGCCTCCGCGCGCGGCGAACGAGCGCGCGAGCTGGGCAGACAAGCCCGTGATCGCATCAACGCCGACTTCAACGTCGACAACCCGGATACGCCCCCACGAGTATAGATGTCCAAATGGGCTCAGCCCGTTGGGCCGGCACGAACACGGCCCGTTTAAACACGGCCCGAGAACGACACGGCACGGTCTGTCCCGTGCCAGTGCGTGGCACGGCACGACCCCCGTGCTAGTGTTGGGCTGGAATCCCAGCACGTGAACACGACACGGGCACGACCCGCTCCAGCGGCCGGCACGGGGCAGGCACGATAGCTGTTGGATCCGGGTTGCCCCTCCCTTGTTATCGTTGATCCCGGCCTCCCCTCCCCTCCTATATAAAGGCGAGCGTTTTCTTTATGTGTTGTGACTTTGAATGAATGATTTTTTGTGTTTGAACACTTGGTGAATCTATGTTTTGTTTGAACCTGGGCACCTGCATCGTGCCTGGGCTGGCACGGGCACTGCTGGGCTGCCGTGCCGAGTAACACGACACGACACGCTCCAGCTTCCTTAGTGTAGTGCTCTCGGGCCGGGATGCGCGCACGCCGGCACGTCTAGGCACGACACGGTAGGCACGCCGGCACGGTACTGTCGTGCTTAGCCGTGGCACGACACGACCGTGTCCGTGCCAGTGTCGGCACGGCACGCACGTTTGGTCATCTATACCCACGAGCGAGCTAGAAGCTCATCGCCGCCACAACACTGTTGCGGGCCATGCCCGCCCCTTCGACGCCCGAGGCGCGGGACCTGCACCGCGAGGCGCAGGCGCTCATTGAGCAAGCGGCCGTCCAGCAGGTCGAGAGCTCGGCGTCCCGCATCCGCCAACGGGGGAGCGCGCGGGGCGATGGGGGCGCGCAAGGCCCCGAACCCTCGGTACACGCGGGTGGAGCGGCGGAACGCCCCGCCAACCCGGCCAAAGACCGGCTCCTTGACACGCGCGGGAAAGCGCGAGACGGCGATGCCCGCAACGTCATCAACGCTCGACGGACGAGCAAAGCAGAGGCGCGGGCGGCAGCAGGCTACCACCCTCGGCGGGGAGGACGCTACGATAGCGACGAGGATCGTTCGCCGACGCCGGAGCCCCCGGGAACCCGTGTGTTCAGCCGGGAGATCCGCACGACGACCTTTCCCCAGCGCTTCCGCCAGCCCACAACGATCGTCAAGTACAACGGGGAGACAGATCCCCGGGTGTGGCTCAACGACTACCGCTTGGCGTGTCAGCTGGGCGGAGCCACCAGTGACGAGGCTATCATCTGCAACCTCCCCCTGCACCTCGCCGACTCGGCACGGACGTGGCTCGAACACCTGCCGGCCAGTCAGATCCACAACTGGGACGACCTGGTCCGCATGTTCGTTAGTAACTTCCAGGGCACGTACGTGCGCCCTGGGAACTCCTGGGACCTGCGCTCTTGTACCCAGAAGCCCGGCGAATCGCTTCGGGACTTCATACGGCGCTTCTCCAAGCGTTGTACAGAGCTTCCCAGCGTGGCGCAGTCCGAGATCGTGCACGCCTTCCTCGAGGGCACCACATGTCGGGACCTCATGCGCGAGCTCGGGTGCAGCCCGCCGGTCGACTCAAACGAGCTGTTCGACATCGCCACTAGCTTTGCCTCGGGCGAAGAGGCAGTGGGGGCGATCTTCGACGGCAAGAAGGGCAAGCGCGCGGACGACGCGCCCGCGGAGGGCAGCAAGTCCAAGGAGATCCGCCAGAAGAACAAGCGGGGCAAAAAGGGAAAGAAGCCGCACCGCGAGGCGCGCGAGCAGGGGCGCGACGACGACGACGACGGCGAAGCTCTTGCTGTTGACCCGGCTCGACGGGCCCCTTGAGTGGCCTCTCAAGGCCCGGGGGTTTTCGACGACATGCTGAAGAAGCCATGTCCCTACCACAAGACACCGGTCAACCACACCCTCGAGCAGTGCGACATGCTCAAGCGGTTCTATGGCCGCGCCGCCGCGAAGGACGACGAGGCCAAGAAGGACGGGGGTGATGGCGACACCGTCGGCTTCCCCGCTGTAGAGAATGTCTTCCTCATCTTCGGGGGGCGACCATTGACATGTCCAGCCGCCAGCGCAAGCGGGAGCGGCACGAGGTCCTCACCGCGGAGAAAGCGCCTCCTTCCTTCCTCGACTGGTCGGAGGACGCCATCACCTTCAGCCGCGAGGATCTCCCGAACCGCATCCCCAACCCGGGCCAGTACCCGCTGGTGGTCGACCCGGTCATCGGGAACGCGCGGTTCTCGAAGGTCCTGATGGACGAAGGCAGCAGCCTCAACATCCTCTACACGCACACACTGCGCCTGTTGGGGATCGGGTTGGACCAGCTGCGGCCCAGCACGACGTCGTTCCATGGCGTCGCGCCGGGCAAGCGCGTCCCGGCCCCCTCGGCGATCGACTCGCTCGTCCGGTTCGGCACGCCGGACAACTACCGCAAGGAGACGCTCACCTTCGAGGTGGTCGGGTTCAGGGGCGCATACCACGCCATACTTGGGCGGCCCTGCTATGCCAAGTTCATGGCAGTCCCCAACTACACCTACCTTAAGATGAAGATGCCGGGGCCCAACGGCGTCATCACCGTGGGCTCATCCATCGAGCACGCCTTCGACTGCGACGTCGAGTGCGTGGAGCACGCAGAGGCTCTAGCGCTGGATGAAGCGCTGGTAGCCAACATGGAGAAGCTGGTCAACGAGGACCTCATCTCCACCGCCAAGCATGCCGGCAGCTTCGAGGCTGCTGAGCAGACCAAGGAGGTGCCCCTCGACCCTTCTGCCCCCGAGGGCAAGGCGTTAAGGGTCAGTTCTACCCTCGACCCGAAATAGGAAGTGGTGCTCATAGACTTTCTCTGTGCCAACGCCGACATCTTCGCGTGGAGCGCCTCGGACATGCCGGGCATCCCGAGGGAGGTCGCCGAGCACTCCCTTGACATCCTACCTCACTCCCGCGCCGTGCAGCAACGGCTCCGCCGCTTCGATGAGGAGCGGCGGCGGACGATCGGAGCAGAGCTGCGGAAGCTCCTTGAGGCTGGGTTTATCAAGGAAGTGTTCCACCCTACGTGGCTAGCTAACCCTGTACTAGTGAAGAAAAAGAATGGGAAGTGGCGGATGTGTGTAGACTACACTAGTCTTAATAAAGCATGTCCTAAAGTTCCTTTTCCTTTGCCGTGTATCGATCAAATTGTTGATTCGACCGCTGGGTGCGAACTACTCTGCTTCCTTGATTTCTATTTCGGGTACCACCAAATAAAGATGAAGGAGTCCGACCAGCTCGCGACCTCATTCATCACGTTGTTCGGGATGTACTGCTACGTCACGATGCCGTTCGGCCTCCGAAACGCGGGTGCAACATACCAGCGGTGTATGCAGCACGTCTTCGGAGACCACATCGGGCGAACCGTTGAGGCGTACGTGGACGACATAGTCGTGAAAACCATGAAGGCGGACGACCTGGTTAGCGACCTCAGCATCGCGTTCGGCTACCTATGGGCCAACGGGGTAAAGTTGAACCCCGAAAAATGTGTCTTTGGCGTGCCGCGGGGCATGCTTCTAGGATACATTGTCTCCCAGCGAGGCATCGAGGCCAACCCCGAAAAGGTTGCGGCCCTCGAGCGGATGGGTCCGATTCAGGACCTAAAAGGGGTTCAAAGGGTGCTGGGGTGCCTCGCCGCGTTGAGCCGCTTCATCTCGCGTCTCGGCGAGAAGGGCTTGCCCCTCTACCGGCTACTCAAAAAGCACGAGCGTTTCTCCTGGACTGCCGAGGCCCAGGAGGTGCTTGATAAGCTAAAGGCGTCCCTCACTCACGCCCCGATCCTTACACCGCCGCAAGACGGCGAGCCTCTGTACCTCTACGTGGCTGCAACCACCCAGGTGGTCAGTGCTGTTGATCGTAGTAGAGCGCACGGAGGAAGGCCACGCCTTGCCGGTTCAGCGGCCGGTGTACTACATCAGCGAGGTCTTGTCCGACACCAAGACGCACTACCCACAAGTCCAGAAGCTGCTCTATGCAGTGGTTCTCGCACGGCGCAAGCTTCGCCACTACTTCGAGGCCCATCCTGTCACGGTGGCTTCCTCCTTTCCATTAGGGGAGATCATTCGCAATCCGGACGCAGCAGGCAGGATCGCCAAGTGGTCGGTGGAGCTGATGGGCGAAACGCTCACCTACGCCCCGCGCAAGGCCATCAAGTCCCAAATCTTGGCGGATTTCGTCGCCGAGTGGACGGACACGCAATTGCCGCCACCACAGATCCAGGCGGAATGCTGGACTCTGTACTTCGACGGCTCGGTGATGAAGACAGGGGCGGGCGCGGGCCTGCTCTTCGTGTCACCCCTCGGGGAGCACATGCGGTACGCTGTGCGCCTTCACTTCCCCTCGTCAAACAATATGGCTGAGTACGAGGCCCTGCTTTGCGGCCTCAAGATCGCCATCGAGATAGGCGTCAAGCGCCTCGACGTGAGGGGGGATTCGCAGCTCGTGATTGACCAAGTCATGAAAAATGCGAGCTGCCACGACGACAAGATGGAGGCGTACTGCAAGGCCGTGCGGGCCCTCGAGGACAAGTTTTACGGCATCGAGCTCAACCACGTGCCCCGACGATACAACGAGGAGGCGGACGAACTTGCCAAGATCGCGTCGGGGCGGATCACTGTCCCCCCGAACGTCTTTGCTCGGGATGTCGCCCAACCATCTGTCACCCTCGAGTTGCACCCCTCGAATTGCACAGAACCCTCGGGGGCTCCCTCGAATCCAGCAGGCGCATAGCCCATGGACGAGGACCCCTCGAACGAGGCGTTCGTGCTCTCCCTCCTCGAGGGGTACGGCGCCGACGAGGCCGAAGCCATGAACGTTGAGCCAACTCCCAGCGAGGTGGATTGGCGCGACAAGTACATCGCCTGGATGGACCGAGGGAAACTCCCCTCGGACCGGTCCGAGGCCAGACGCATCGCTAGGATGGCCAAATCCTTCGCCCTCGTCGACGGCGAGCTGTACAAGTGTGCCGCCTCCGGCATCCTGCAGCGATGCGTGCCCATCCCCGAGGGGCGCCAGCTCCTCCGGGACATACACGCGGGTGTCTGCGGCCACCATGCCGCGCCCCGCACCCTCGTAGGCAATGCGTTTCGCCAGGGCTTCTACTGGCCCACCGTAGTCGCTGATGCCAGCGAAATCGTACGCACCTGCGAAGGGTGCCAGTTTTACGCCCGCAAGTCCAACCTCCCTGCACACGTCCTGCAGACCATCACCATCACATGGCCTTTCGCCGTGTGGGGGATGGACATCGTCGGACCCTTGCGAAAGGCGCCCGGGGGCTACACCCACCTGCTGGTCACAATTGACAAATTCTCCAACTGGGTGGAGGTGCGCCCCATTACAAATCTCAGGGCTGAGCAAGCGGTGACGTTCTTCACCGACATCGTCTATCGGTTTGGAGTGTCGAACTCCATCATCACCGACAATGGGTCCCAATTCACAGGCAGGAAATTCCTGGAGTTTTGCGATAAGTTCCACATCCATGTGGACTGGGCAGCCGTGGCACACCCACAGACCAATGGCCAAGTGGAGCGTGCCAATGGCATGATCCTACAAGGCCTCAAGCCCAGAATCTTCGACCAGCTGAACAAGTCTGGCCGTAAATGGCTCCAGGAGCTCCCGGTGGTCGTATGGAGCCTCAGAACCACACCGAGCAGGGCCACCGGGTTCACCCCGTTTTTCCTAGTCCATAGCGCGGAGGCAGTCCTCCCCACAGACCTGGAATATGGGTCGCGCAGAGTGTGGAACTACGACGAAGACGCCAACCAGCGAGCCCGCGATAACTCACTGGACCAGTTGGATGAAGCGCGCCTCGTGGCTCTGATGCACTCCGCAAGATATCAGCAATCCCTAAGGCGCTACCAGGCTCGAAAGGTGCGCCGGCGGGACTTCAGCGAAGGGGACTTGGTACTAAGGCTACGCCAAGACAACCGAGGACGCCACAAGTTATCACCCCCATGGGAGGGACCCTACGTCGTGGTGAAGGTGCTCAAGCCCGGCACATACAAGCTAGCCAACGAGGATGGCGAGGAACTCACCAACGCTTGGAACATCCAGCAACTACGTCGCTTCTACCCTTAGCTGAGATTTCCAAGTCTTTTGTTGTAAATAACATGCCCAACACCCCAGTTGGCAATGAAAATGTAAATAGCAACAAGTCAATAAAGTCAAAGGGCAACTCGGCTTTCCCCTGAAACCCAAGTCACCCTCGGGGGCTACTACGGGGGGCATCCCCCCCAAAAAATGGTCCCATTTTTTCGCAAAATTCAACTTGCAAGCGCGCTAAAGTATGTTTCGACCGAAGCCTCGAGCGAACCAAGGCTGGGCGTGGATGGTCATGCGGAAAGTACGCGCGAGTCAGAGATAGCCTACGCCTCCGCGAGGATGCGGCCCTTCTCTCTTGCCTCCGGCCCAGCGGACCGCTCACGAAATCAAACTCTCCCAACCCGAATTCGCACGAGCAAAGAAAAAACAAAAAGGCGCGACAAATAAAAGACATCACTTGAACTTACAAGTATTCGAACAACTCCATAAGTTTTACTTGTTTATTTACACAGCCACATGGCCAAGATACTAACATCTAAACAAAAATGGGCCTAGTGTCCAGCGGTCTTCAGGCCTGGGGCTCATCAGCGTCAGCGGCGTCCGAGAACAGTAACTCCGCGAAAGCCTCGGAAAGCGCCTCGGCAGCGTCAGTGGCGAGTGCGTCCGCTTGCTCCATCACCGCCACGTCCTCGACGCCTTCCGGGACGACGTAGCCTGACGCCACGGCCTCGAGGTTCACCTCGTAGTGGGACCGCACCACGCCGAGGGCCTTCTGGATGCCCAAGTGGAGCGCGCAACGCATGCGCCTGGAAACGTGCCCACCGAGGGCGCGCAGACGGCTGGCCAGCGAACTCCCGGCCTGTGCCTCGCCCTCCTCGATCGCCTGGCAGGCCTCGAGGGTCGTGGTGCGCAGCCCCACCAACTCCTGCTCGGAGGAGTGGTAGGCGTCCTGTAGCGTCTCGGCCCGGTTGGTTGCATGCCCCAGCGCGGTGCGCAGGCCTGGACGACGCAAGCAAAAGAAATCAAAAGGGGAACGAACCCCCGAAGGGAAGACCACCAAAACAAAGAAACGAAGTGGCGACTCACCTTCAACCTGCTTCTTCTCCACCTTGAGAGCGCGGCGCTCAGCCTCGACCGCCTCCTGCAAGCTGACGACGGTGGTGCCCTGCTCCTCGAGGGACCGCTCCTGATCCGCATTCGAGATGCTGAGGGCTATCAGCTCCCCGTCGAGCCTTGAGACCTCGACATCCCGCTCCTCCAGTGACTTCCGCGCCCCCTCGAGAACGGTGCGCTCCCGCTCGAGCGCCGACCGGGTGTCAGCAAGGGCGGCCCGCTCCCCGCCGGAGGCCGGCCCTCGGCCCTCCCCGCGGGAGGCATGCTCTTGCGGAGCCGCTCCTCCGCCGTGGCGAGCGCGGCGGCCTTGGCGGCAAGGGCGGCCTTCAATTCCTCGGCCTCCTTGGCCCTTTGCTCGGCTTCCTTGGCCCTCTGCTCGGCCTCCCGCGCCCTCTCCTCGGCCCGGCTTTGCTGGGACTGTGCCTCCAGGAGCCACGTGCGGATCTCCTGGTTCCGGGTCCGGACCGACGACACCTCCGCCTCCCACTCGGTCGCCACGGTGCGTACCTTCTCCAGATCCCCCCTCGCCTGCTGCAGCGCCTCATCCCGATCGATGAGGGCTGTGCAAATCCGCTCGATGGCGGGGGGACGCGCCGCGGCCTGCCCCCCGTGCTCCAAGAGCTGGTCGCGCAGGGCCTCCGCCCGGTATGACAGCCAGCCGTCTTGGGTCCTCAGGGCCTCCGCAAGGGCGTCGAGGGCGTCACGCTGCTCCCGGAGCTGGCGGAGCTCGGCACTCATCTGGTCAAGGGCACCGTACTTGTCGTGGGCACGGTGCTCGAGCTCCTGCCGCCAACAGATCGAAACCAGTAAGCGCCGCGCCGCGAGAAATAAGCACGGAAACGACGAAATCAAAGGAACAAGCAACTGCATCTTACCTGGAAAATGCGCCATGCTGAGCCGCCGTGGATCCGCAGCACCTCGTTCAGCGCTCGGTTGAGCGAGGCGCCGTGATCGTGGAGCTCCTCCCACAGCTGCTGCTCCTCCCGGGCGTCGGCAAAGTGGGAGGGCGGCTCGTCGACGTGCTCCCCGCCCGGCGGGGGGGCGGCGGGGAAGAGGAAGCCTCGGCGTCGTGCCCCGCCCCCGGCCACCATGTGGTCGTCCTACCGTCTAACAAGCGCCCCCGCACCGGGGCTCGGGGGCGGCGTGGGCGGGCTTGCCCACCGGTCCCACCCGGCGGTGGGACGTCGTCATCCGGGATTTCCACCGCCGTCGCCCGGGAGCCGCCGGCGAGGGCGGGCTCTGCCGTGCCTCCACGACCACCTCCCGCCGCGCCTCCGCGGTTGCGTGGCTCTGCCGTGGCGCCGTGACCGCCGCCCCCCCAACCGCGCCTCGGCGGCCACGGGCGCCGGACGGCCCTCCACGGCCGACGCCGCCGGCGGCGGCCACTACAACCGGCGGCGCCGGCCGTACCTCCGCCTCCGCCGCGCCTCCGTCGCGACCGTCGCCCCGCCGGGCTTCCGCCACGGCCGGCGCCCGCCGTTCCGCGGCGACCGCCGGCCGCGGCCGGTGGGCGATGTCACCGGCCGTGGCCTCGAAGCCTCGGACGCGCCTTGCGAGTCCCCGCTCGCCGCGCCGCCGTGCCGGCATCCACCCGCGACGCCCTCGACGAGCACCGCCTAGTCGGGACGGACGCATCCGCCCTCAGCACCTTGGCCGGTGCGAGGGGGGCACGGTTGGCGTCGCCCTGTGGACACGGAAACAAACCGTCAAGCTCCCGCCTGACGGACACGCGACCCCTCAAAAGACAATCCCTTACCTCAAGGATGATAAGGCGCGCTTCCTCTTCCTCGAGGTCCCCGCCGACGTTGCGGGCGCGGCCGGTACGGCCGCCGCCGCACCTCCAACCCTCTCCGCCGCGCGCGCGAGCCCCGTCTTGCGCGCGGCGCCTCCTCCGCGCGCACGGACGCCTCCGAGGCGCGCGCCGGCGCCTCCGCGGCCCGCGCGCCGCCTCGTCGTCGCCCCGCCCGGTGGCGGGCGCCTCCGCACCCACCCCGGGCGATGCTACCCCTGCCACCGGAGCCGGCTCCGGTGGTGGGGGTGCAGGCTCCCACCTGTCGGGAAGGACCTGCTCCCTAACTTCTTCCTCCTCTTCCTCCTCCTCCTCGTCCGATGACGAGTACTCCTCCGTCCCCGGTGAGGAGAGTCCTTGCTGCTCGCACAACCGGAACTCCTCGCTCCTCCGCTCCCGGTGCCGCGCGTCGCGCTCCCTCCTGCGGGCCACCCGCTCCCGCGCTCGGCCCCGCTACGCCGCGCGTGCGAGCGCGCGGGACCGGGGCGTGGGCGGGTTGGACTTCGCGGTGCTCACCCTCACCATCTGCAGGGGTCAGGCGAAGCCTTAAAATGCGTTGACAACTTGAAAACTCAGCTAAGTTAGAAATGAAGTCAAGAACTCCGCTCACCAGTGGGCCGGTGGGGAGCATCTTGAACGCCCACAAGACGTCGTCGCCACAACGTCCAGACATGAGGTCGATGGCGCGCCGCGCCCGGGTGGCTGCAAACGCCCGCGGGAAGGGGTCCGGCAGCAGCCGCGATCTCGCCAACGCGACGGGGTTCGCGATCTCGGTCATCTCGAAGATGCGGAGCGGCCTCTCCATCAAGGGGACGATCCTCCGGTGGTGGAGGTTGGCGAGGACACACCCTGCAATCAGCCCGCGGTCCGCCAGCTTCTTCAGCGCGGCCACGAGCGAGTCCCCGCCCGCGCGTCGATTTGGGGCGGGGACACCCCGTGGTACCAGGAGGCGGCCCTCTCCCGGAGCACCTTGCCGATGTAGGGGGGAGGCCGGGCTCGGCGTTGCGGAGGTAGAACCACCCCCGCTCCCAGTCTGAGTTGTTGGTGGTCATCGTGCTAGGGATGTACTCCTCCTTGCGCGAGGTCCGCACAGCGAGTGACAAGCCGCCAGCGCGCGCCGCGCGGCGAGTCCTCTGCTCCGACGTCGACAGCGTGTGTAGCTCCGCGCGGAAGAGGTGGACCCAGAGATCCCAGTTCACGGGGATCCCCAGAAAGCCCTCGCAGACGCCGGCGAACGTGGCCGCCTGCGAGATCACGTTCGGCGCAAAGTTTTGAAGCTCCACGCCGTAATGGTAGCAGAGGGCCCGCATGAAGCGGCTCGCCGGCACCGTGAAGCCGCGCTCGTGGAAGCGTATGAAGCTGACGACGTAGCCGTACGGAGGATTGGGCACTCGCTCCCTCTCCAACGGCACGATCCACTCGGCCGGCCGCCCATCCTCGTTTGCCGCCGGCCACCAGTTGACCCAGGGCCAGCGGTGTCGCCGTCGATCGCTCCCATGCCGGCGGGTCGATGATGACGAGGGGCTGCTAGAGAGCCATGCAAGCGGGCGGGGGAGCGGAGAACCGGAAGCAAGAACAGCTCTAAGAGCAGAGGCGCAAGAGCGAGAACGGCTCGGGGGCTGGAGCGCAAGAGGCAAGAACAGCGAACGCAAAGCGCAAAGGTAAAAAACCGCCCCTTCCCCGCCTATCAGATTTATATGCCGCGAGGCGTGCCCTCCGGAGCGCACGCCCCGCGCGCGTACTTGCGGCAGTGAAGCGCTCGCTCACTGACAAGCGGGGCCCACCACGACCGCGGCGGCCACATAACCGCACGCGCGCCATCATCACGGCGCGGTAACCGGAGGGCCGTGACGGGCGGTCACATCCGCCTGCCCACTCCGCCCACTACGCGCGCGGCCGCGACGCCTGAAAAGGCGCGCTCGCGGCGCGAGACTGTAGCCGCGACTGCAGGCATTAAATGGCCTTGTCCCTTACCGAGTAAGAGAGACCCTCGAGCGGCCCGAGCCCCTGGCTCAAATAAGTGTGACCCTCGAAGGGTGCGAACACCGACCAGTGGCCTCGAGGCCCGTTTGAAATAAACGGGCGCCACAGGTGCCCTCGATTCACATAAACTACTGATCAGCGGCTCGAGAACTGGCACAGCCAAGGACCCTCGAAACCTGCAGATGCGAAAGACAGGAGCACCTGGCTGCTACCCCGCACGGCCCTACTGATCAGGGGTTCGAAACCTGACCCTCGACGGGTTCGAACAGGTGCCCCAGATCACCAGAGTCAGGGACGACGAGGGCGTGCGCATTCGAGCCTCTCCTCGAGCCCACCAGCTCGAGGGTGCCCAACATGTCGTGTTCGAGAGCCAGCGAGGGCAGATAGCCGGGGGGATCCCACCAAGGGAGAGCTTCCGCGCCTTCGGTCCCTAGCGAATGGGACCGAGCCCCACCTAGCAAACCCGTCCGAGCGCTTTAATGGACGAGTCTCCGGACCACGCAGCCTACCCTTATCGAATGGGGCATGGGCGTCCACTTGAACCACCCGCTAACAGCTCGATGAGGAATCCGCAATCCGCGACCCGATCGATGGGGGTTGCGGAAACCTCACCCTCCGTCCCGCGGAGGGACGGCGAGGGCGCGTTTAAAACAAGACGAAGAGCTCGCCCCGATCGCCTTGAACGGGCCCAGGCTCGGGGGCTCGACGCATGGCTACACCTCCTGGGTTGCACCGGCCGCAGATGATGCCAGTTGCGCGTGCGTCACCGAAGCCGGCTGGAACATTGCCGACGCCGGTTGGAAGCTGCACCACGCCCACTAACCAGATTCCGCGGTAAAACCCCTGCAAGAGCACCCACGCTCCTGCAGGGCTTTGGGGGCTAGACCCGCGGGTCCGCTGACGTGGCCCCGTGGAAGGCATTAGCAACCAGGAGGGAAGGATGTCCTATCAGTAGGCTTCAGCATCTGCGGGAGTCTGGCCGGCATACCCGCAAATGCTCAGGGGCTACTGTCGGGGACAGCCCTGAGGGTCCCTAAAAAACCGGGGGAATCCTGCTTAAAACCTGCAAAAAACAAAAGCAAAACACACCTCTTACTTAAACGCACGCACAGGGCCCGGTCCGCGTTACGGTGGCCCACGCAGCCCACCGGAGTGGCCCAGTCGAAGGCCCCCTCGAGCAGGTTCCGCCTCGCTCGAGGGCTAACGCCTCCCTTGAGCAGGTTCCGCCTCGCTCGAGGGCTCACGCCTCCCTCGAGCGGGTTCCGCCTCGCTCGAGGGCTCATCTCCGCCTCGCTCGAGGCTCCCTCACAAGCACGCCGGCTCCCGCACGCGGGTATGGGCATTTAATGCTCTGACACAGCAGAGCCGCGCCATCATGCGCCTGGGTATCACGCCCCGACGCTGTTCCGCCAACTCCCTAGGGGAAACCCATCCCCACCACTACAGGGAGCTGTGCGGTATGGCCAGTGTCAGCCCCATGGCGCTGTGCTGCCCACTCCCGTACGGCTAACGCGCCGCGCCCTCGAAGGGGGGCCGGCTGCACTCTCGAACCCTTCCCCCGTGAATCTGCAGGGTCAAACCATGACGTCATGCGGCGGGGAGAGCCATCCCCGCCACGCGTTGGTCCCGTGCGGCCGCCCCCGTGCTGCCCGGCGCCACACCGGCACCGCCGCAACAACTCGGTCTTCGTTGGGCACGCGGGGACGGGACGCCGCCACGCCCGCCACTGTACCCCCGTACGGATCATCGTCAACGGCTTCCTCGAGCCCGTCTGAAGACGCCCCGGCCAACCACTACGCCTTCACCCTCGAAGCCGCCACTGTTCGAGTACAGGGCACGCCACGACGACAAGACCGTAGCAAGGACCGCAAGGACGGCCGCCAACTCCGCGGCGCTGCACGCCATACTTCCCCATGTAGCTAAACAGTGCGGCATGCTTGTAATTCACCCCCTCCTTGGTCTATAAAAGGAAGGTGAACCCCCTCGCCGTGAAGGACGACATCAGAGAACAATACACACACTCCTCCACGATATTGGCACTCGCCTCAATCACTCACTTGGGACTTGGAGGCCACGCCTCCTCTCCCGCCTCGCTTGTAGCCGCCCCACTACAGGCACCCCGGTGCAAAGCAATATAGTGCCTCGAGCACGCCCCTGCTGGACGTACGGCCCCGGCCAGAACCAGGATAAACCAAGTGTCTTTAGTTGCTTAGCACCGACCATCGAGGGACAGACCACAACGCTTATTAATAGTTAGTGTCGGGACTACATTCCGCACCGACAATATGATTGAGAAGAAATCACATCATCAACATAACATGAGTTATAGCTGATAGCTCCTTTTTTTGTTTTCCAATTTGTTTCCTATGTCTTTTCAAAGTTGGTCATTGTATTACAGCAACATCGAGATCTCTCGATGGTGAAGTGCCTGATGAAAAATTCATAAGACGGTGTGCTGTCGCAACCCCAAGTTCAGAATAAATTTTTTTGTTAGTTTTGTGATATTTATAGTACTAGCGTTTTCCTTGCTGCCTAGATGCATTATTGTTTAGAAAAACATCTTTGGGGGGAAACACTATCTTTAGCTGAATTCCTCAGTGTGAGTAAACAATTGTAGTGTCATCCAAATTCCTTTGTTAATGGCGATATTTGTTTTACTACACGTGCATGTTACACATGCTCTTTACTAGTGATGAAAAAGAACTTAAGAAATTTGATATAGTTAATTAAAACAAGCACGCTGTCGCTGCCGCCGTCGGACACATCTCCCTCCAAGGCCACACCTTCTTCTCCAACAACAGCACCGCCCCAACCCAAATTCTAACCCTAAAATTAAATTCAAACCACACTAGAAAGAAAAAAAATCCATCACATCACTAGTGATGTAACGCGAAACCTAACCTAACGTAAGACGTACCTGGGGAGTTGAGGACCTCCAACGGCGATAACAACGCCCAGTTCGAGTACCACATCCACATCATGCCCATTCGTTTTTACTTATTACGATTTTTTTATTTTTTTATTTATCTTTTTACAAATTTAGAAAAAAGAATATCCGCTAGGAGCTTGCCAGTGGCTCCTGCGTTGCTACAGGCATAACCGATTTTCTTATGAGAAATCAATTTTCACATACGAAATATTTGTAATGACATAAAAATATACACATATAATATATCATTTAAAATATTAATATTTCCGTGTACATATTCCAAAGTAAATGCATGGGATTGAATGACACAACATGATAGGAGTATAATAAATAGTTGCAACTTCATAAGCTTTTCTATCACTCCACTTTCACCCATGCGTGTCTGACATCGCCTTGTCGTCCGCGTTGGGGAGGTAAGTCTCTCACACTACTAGAACATTTGGCGTGCTATGCGCGCCCTACCGTTTGAACAGTCGAAGGAATGCATCATATAGGATCTATGATCGGACATGGTGCATCAGTCAAAGCTCCAAATTAAATCTGAATATATCTCTTCTTCAAATTTGTTGTCTATCATTGCTCTCATTTCATTTTCTGAAATTAAACACACAATCACAATAATCATCACCAGGGGGTCCCACACAAATAAGATAAACTTCAACTCTGCTCCCGAAACTCCATTCATCTTTTCAGCAATCTTTTTCCAAAACCAATGACGATCAAGTTTATTCTTGAGTGAATCTCCAAGAAATCAAAATATGACTGCGATGATCCAAGATGAATGGAAAGTCAGCATGGTATCACTAATGTCAAAGAGAAACATGCGGCATTAACACGTAAAGACAGTCAAAAATTGCTATCACTCCTGATAATCCAGCCCCATTTCTGAATCTGTCCAGCATATTCTGGAACAGTCAAAAACCAATCTCAAGGATATTTAGAAGCATACCATTATTCCCTTTGGTCCTAGTGGGTCGTAACTAAATCCGCAATCACCATGACTCCAATAACAGAAGCCTACAAAGAAATGATGTTACATAGTGGACACATAAAAGAAGTGCTATGCATAAGAGCGTAGCACTCAAATGACCAAGCATCTAAAGTTCCTAGGAAGTTTTAGCTTAAGAGAGTGCAAACTGAGATTACATTCATCACAAAGTTTTAGCTTCAGAGAGTGCAAACTGAGATTACTGCTGTCTACTATGCTTGGTCATCTATAGAACTGTTTTAACTAGTTTAACTACACATGAGACACTCATCTACAACACCTTTCCCTATCTATGTCATGTGGGGACGCACGTATGTGCGGCGTAGGAGGGCCCGCGACATCAGGCGCGCCCAGGAGAGGGCAGCACGCGCCCAGGAGGGGCAGGCCGCACCTGGCGGCTAGATGGGTTAGGAAAGGATTAGTTTCCCCTTTTAGTCTTTCCTAGGTTAGCCTCCTTGAATCGAGGAGTGGTTGGTTAGCAAGTCTATTTATAGTTGTAACAAACAATTGGCAAAGCAATCAAGTTTGATCCCATCTAATCTTCCTCTCCTCCTCCTAAGCCGGCGAGTGGGGGTATAACCCCTCGGCGAGTTCAGGCGGGCAGGGGGAATAACCCAGCCGGCCACCACGGATCAAGGCTACGAGCTTCGTAGCCGCGGTCATGCTACCTTGGGGTTTAACACCCTTGACAGCCTGGTATCCAGAGTCAGTCGATCTTCTTCCACCTCCCATCCCGCCGCCTCCGCCTCCTCTGTTGCGCAATCCGGCCGCCGCAGCCCCACACCACCATCCCCAACCGAAACTTCCTCGCGCCCAGCCATGGGAGATGACAAGGGCAACCAGCCCTCCCTCGCCGATCTGATGGCCAAGCTCGAGGCGATACAGGCCGACATCGACGGGTTGAAAGCCAAGTCGAGCTCTGCGCAGCGAGAGCGACAACTCCGCCGCGGCGGCGCCCACACCCGGACTTGGATCGACCCCTGAAATTCCAGAAGTGGGAGTTTCCCCGCTACGACGGCACAACAGACCCCCGGCTCTTCCTCAACAAGTGTGAGTCCTATTTTCGACAGCAACGCACCATGACCGAGGAACGGGTCTGGATGGCGTCGTACAACCTCGACGGTGTCGCACAAGAGTGGTTCATCCAGCTCCAGGACGACGAGGGCACGCCGCCGTGGGGGGGCGCTTCAAGGACCTCCTGGACCTGCGGTTCGGGCCCTCGCTGCGATCCGCTCCTTTCTTCGAGCCGACGGAGTGCAAGCGCACCGGCACGGTGGAGGAGTACTCCAACCGGTTCCAAAGCCTCCTGTTCCGCGCCGGCCGTGTCGAGGAATACCAACGCGTTCGGCCTCTACACCGGGGGCCTCCTACCGCCGCTCAGCCATACCGTGCGCCTTCACAACCCGTCGACACTGAACCACGCTATGAGTCTCGCTCGGCAAGTCGAACTCATGGAACTCAACAAGCTGGCGGCGCCGCCATCCCGTCCGGCCCCACGTGCGGCGCCGCCCCGCCCCTCCGCGGCGGCCGGCATTACCCGGCGCCACCGGTGGCCTTGCGGTGCCCCCGGCGGCGCCGCCGCCGCTGCCCCCGCGCGCCGCACGCCGCGCGCCCCCCCGGCGGCAAAGGACCGACAGGCCGCAACCGCGCCCTTCTAGCCGAGAGATGGAGGAACGCCGACGCCAAGGTCTGTGTTTTAATTGTGACGAGAAATATTTCAGGGGCCACAACCGCACCTGTCGTCGTATTTTCTTCGTCGACGGCATTGAACTTGGGGAGGCGGACGAGCTCGTCGGGGACGCCGAACCGGCCGGGGACGCGCCCATCTTCTCCTTGCACGCAGTGGCCGGCGTGCCCGGGTTCGACACGCTCCAGGTCCGCGTGTTCCTGGGCGGCGCGGTGCTCATCGCCCTGCTCGACACGGGATCCACACACAACTTCATCGACAAACGCGCCGCGCACCGGTCCGGGCTCCACATCCAGCAACGCCCACGGGCCGTCGGCGCGGGGGGCCAACGGCGCACGCGTGGTCTGCTCTGGGGTCATCCGCGACGCGCCGGTCACCGTGCAAGGCGAAACGTTCCGCCTCGACCTCTTCGTCATGCCGCTGTCCGGTTTCGACATCGTCTTGGGCACCCAGTGGCTGGGCACCCTCGGGCCCATCACCTGGGACGTCGCTGCGCATACGGTGCGTTTCCAGCGCGCGGGCCGTACCGTCTGCTGGACAGGCCGCGACCGGCGGACGGACCGACGCTCGCGGCCATTGCGGCGACCCCGACGCCATCCGGTGCCGCGGCTCCGGACACACCCCCCCCCTCCTCGACCGCCTCGCTCCCACTCCTTCGGCGCCGTCTTCACTGAGCCTTGCGGTCTGCCACCACCGCGCTCCCGCGATCACCGCATCATCCTCAAACTAGGAGCGCTGCCGGTGGCAGTGCGGCCCTACCGCTACCCCGCGGCGCACAAGGACGAACTCAAACGTCAGTGCAAGACCATGATGGAGCAGGGCATCGTTCGCCGCAGCGAATCGGCGTTCTCATCCCCGGTGCTCCTCGTCAAGAAGCCGGATGGGTCGTGGTGTTTCTGCGTCGACTACAGGGCGCTGAACGCGCTCACCATCAAGGACGCCTTCCCCATCCCGGTGGTCGACGAGCTGCTCGACGAGCTCCATGGCGCCAAGTTCTTCACTAAGCTCGATGCGCGGTCGAGCTACCACCGGTACGCATGAGGCACGAGGACATCCACAAGACGGCGTTCCGCACCCACGACGGGCTCTACGAGTTCTTGGTCATGCCGTTTGGCCTGTGCAACGCCCCCGGCAACTTTCCAGGCACTCATGAACGATGTGCTCCGCCCTTTTCTTCGTCGTTTCGTCCTTGTGTTCTTTGATGACATTTTGATCTACAGTAAAAGCTGGGCAGAACACCTCCGCCACATTCGCGCCGTCCTGGAGGAGCTGCAGCGTCATAAACGCACCAAGTGCGTGTTCGGCGCCGCATCGGTGGGCTACCTCGGCCACATCATCTCTGCGGCCGGTGTGGCCATGGACCCGGCCAAGGTTCAAGCAATCCGCGACTGGCCTGTCCCTCGTTCAGCCCGGGCAGTCCGCGGTTTCCTCAGCCTGGCGGGGTACTACCGCAAGTTCGTACACCACTACGGCACGGTGGCGGCACCACTGACAGCTCTTCTGACCAAGGACGGGTTCGCGTGGACCGACGGGGCAGCAACGGCTTTCACGACGCTCAAGGACGCTATCACATCGGCTCCCGTCCTCGCCATGCCGGACTTCACCAAGCAGTTCATCGTCGAGTGCGACGCGTCCTCCCACGGCTTTGGCGCCGTGCTGGTGCAGGAGGGACATCCCATCGCGTTCTTCAGCCGCGCCATCGCTCCACGGCACCAAGCGCTGGCAGCCTATGAACGAGAACTCATCGGTCTCGTCATGGTGGTCCGCCATTGGCGGCCATACTTGTGGGGGTGCCGCTTCGTCGTCAAGACCGACCACTACAGCCTCAAGTACCTCCTCGATCAGCGGCTCGCGACGATCCCGCGGCACCATTGGGTGGGCAAGCTCTTGGGCTTCGACTTCTCTGTCGAATACAAGCCCGGGGCAGCCAACGTCGTGGCGGATGCGCTCTCCCGCCGGGACACACCAGAGGAAGGGGCGCTGCTGGCCCTGTCCGCGCCCCGTTTTGAGGTGCTGGACCGTCTACGCTTAGCGCAACGCACTGACCCAGCCTTGGTCGCCCTCCACGACGAGCTGCAGGCGGGCTCCAGGGGCGCGCCGTGGGGGGTTGTCGACGGCATGGTCCAGTATGCCAACCGCCTCTTCATTCCGCCGTCTTCGCCGCTGCTGCAAGAAATTCTGGCGGTTGTACATGCTGAGGGCCATGAGGGGGTCCAATGTACACCCCATCGCCTCCGCCGTGATTTCCATTTTCCTAACATGAAACAGGTGGTTCAGGAGTACGTGCGCCAATGCCACACCTGCCAGCGACATAAGTCCGAGCATCTCCACCCGGCAGGCCTTCTTCTTCCTCTACCGATCCCACAGGGCGTCTGGACTGATGTGGCGCTGGATTTCGTTGAGGCGCTGCCACGGGTGCGCGGGAAGTCTGTCATCTTGACGGTGGTGGACAGGTTCAGCAAGCACTGCCACTTTATTCCACTGGCACACCCATATTCCGCGGAGTCAGTCGCCCAAGCCTTCTTCGCCGAGATCGTGCGCCTCCACGATGTGCCCCAGTCCATGGTGTCCGATCGCGACGTCATCTTCACTTCAAGGTTCTGGAAGGAGTTGATGCGGCTGATGGGGACCAACCTGCACATGACGTCGGCCTTCCACCCACAGTCAGATGGGCAGTCTGAGGCAGCCAACCGGTGATCATCATGTACTTGCGCTGCCTCACCGGCGACCGTCCTCGACAATGGCTCCAGTGGTTACCATGGGCGGAGTATGTCTTCAACACCGCCTATCAGACATCCCTCCGCGACACACCATTCCGCGTCGTATACGGCCGTGATCCGCCGTCGCTACGGTCCTATGAGGCCGGGGACACACGTGTGGCAGCAGTGGCGCGCACCATGGAGGAACGGGGAGGAGTTCCTCGCTGACGTCCGCCACCGCCTTGAGCAAGCACAGGCGGTCCAGAAGAAGTTTTATGACCAGGGCCATCGGGCGGTCACCTACCAGGCGGGTGAGTGGGTGCTCCTGCGCCTCCGCCACCGCTCCCCTGCCTCCATCACCGCCGAGGGCGCCGGCAAGCTGAAGCCAAGGTACTATGGGCCCTATCGGGTAATTGAGCTCATCAACGAGGTGGTTGTTCGCCTCGAGCTCCCTGCAGGCGCTCACATCCATGATGTGTTCCATGTGGGCGTCCTCAAGAAGTACCATGGCGTGCCTCCTGCAGCGACGCCGCCGCTGCCTCCACTGCATCACGGGGCGGTCGTCATCGAGCCTGAACGTGCCGTGAAGACCAGACTAGCTCGTGGGGTGCGCCAGGTGCTTATCAAGTGGAAGGATCGGTCCCGGCATCGGCCACCCGGGAGGACGTTGACGCGTTTTGCGCCAAGTTTCCTACATTCCGGCCTCGAGGACGAGCTGCCTCTCGAGGAGGGGAGAGATGTCATGTGGGGACGCACGTATGTGCGGCGTAGGAGGGCCCGCGACATCAGGCGCGCCCAGGAGAGGGCAGCACGCGCCCAGGAGGGGCAGGCCGCACCTGGCGGCTAGATGGGTTAGGAAAGGATTAGTTTCCCCTTTTAGTCTTTCCTAGGTTAGCCTCCTTGAATCGAGGAGTGGTTGGTTAGCAAGTCTATTTATAGTTGTAACAAACAATTGGCAAAGCAATCAAGTTTGATCCCATCTAATCTTCCTCTCCTCCTCCTAAGCCGGCGAGTGGGGGTATAACCCCTCGGCGAGTTCAGGCGGCCAGGGGGAATAACCCAGCCGGCCACCACGGATCAAGGCTACGAGCTTCGTAGCCGCGGTCCTGCTACCTTGGGGTTTAACACCCTTGACAATCTATGTCATGAAATCCTGAAACTAACTGAAAATTTACTGAAATTGCAACCACAACAACTTTAACATATAAAAAAAGGTACACCACTGCAAGCAGCTATCAGACGTTTGATTCGGTGATTCACACAAAATAACACTACTACGGGGAGAGCACCACAAAACAAGAAACGGTGTGGATCAGAGAGGGGTGAAGCCTCACCATCCATGGGCGCTCGCCCTTCTCCTCGATGGCGCCATCCTTGGGCACCCTCTCCATCAGCGCAGCCACAAGCATGAGTTGAAGTGAGCAAACATATCAAACAAATAGCTCCAGTAGCAATGTAAGCTTGACCTTTTGTGCCCTGCGGGCAATGTCCATGACACAAATTGGTACAAATTGAATGGATTCGTTCTTGCACTGTCCCTCAGCAAATTCCTAAAATCAAGAAACAACAAAGTAGAAATCCTGTTGTCAATTGACATGCTCAAAATTAGAATGCAAGTACCTAAGTTAGCTTGTTCATACTATTTCCACGCTCTATGCCATTTTCTATTTAAAGTAGTATAAGTTTAACTAATCATGCCCATAAGTTTCACATTTTATGGCAATTTGCGTATAGTAGATACCTACCATCCTACATAAGACATCACAGTTACTAAATCATATGTCGAATGCTTGACCTTCCAACAATTAGCACTTTTCAGCAATGCAACTAACTGATGGAGAAGACCTGCAACTTTTCCCAATCTTAGCTTATAAACAAGCCCACAACTTGTTACTGCCCACTCCCTTAACAACAAATTCCAGTTTCTTCCCAAATCAGTTGAGCTAACTAATAGAAACCACCGATTTCCATACCAAAATCCACCTCTGATTTTCTGAAGCGGCTGATGAGAGCCCTAACTCACACGCAAGCAACACTTCAGATTTGACTCAACCAGTAGGAACCCTAACTCACACGCAAGCAACAACACAGGCAGTAAAACAACACATCCCCAAACAGATCGGAAGCGAGGGATGCTCACCTCTGCCATTCGCGGAGGAAGGCCTTTGCTCAACCCATCTCGGTCGGCGGCGGTAGTATCGAGCCGTCTTCGGTGTTGAACTCAAGGTTGGGGGAGAAGGGCGAGGGCGAGTACCCCCCGCAGACGTGGTGAATCGGGACCCCATCGGACTCGACGGTGATATCCTCCTCCACCTCCTCGATGCCTTCATCGGCAAAGGAGGAGTACCTCCAGGACACGCGCTTAGGCCACCACACTTGTGGGCACGCCGGTGTCGTGCTACTCTTCCGCGAGGAGGGAGAGGGGCAGCGGGTGGCGCGGAGAAGGAGTGGGGGAGGAGGCGGCCGCGGTGGGGGATGGGAGTGAGGGGATTAGGGTTCGGGGTGGTCTTGGGTGGGGGTCGGGGTGGTGGGAGGGGGTGCTTGCAAAAATGCCTAGGGGGTATTTGAAAAAACAACACCATCTCTCCTTTGAGGAGAAATAAAAATTAACTTGAGGCCTTGCATGCAAAATAAATCAACGTGTTTACTATCCAATCAGGGTATGTTTGACTGATTAGGGATTTGCAGAAAACGGGAGGGCTTTTTCGCAAAATGCCGAAGGAAGCACGGGGAGGAGATAGACCATCGAGTGCCACTGCGAGGCCTCCTGGGGTGACACGTACCCCCGGGAACGCAGAGGGAGGAGCAAAGGGGAGTAGACTTTAAGAAAAGAGATGCTGGTTGCTGCCACCACATCTCTATGGTTTCACCCTCCTATCACAGATCAAGTCGTTTCATATCTATTAGCACTCAATATTTCACAACCACCATGATGAGCAACAAGTGTTTTAGCAAACGTGTATGATTTTTTATGGGATGAATTTAATCTCTTTTTTTAAAAGATAGTCTCATTAGAAATTGTTAACACTTTGTGTTACTGTTACCCAACTCCCATGAAATGATTTCAGAGCTATACCTTAAAAATCAAGTTTCTGTTGCCGAACACACCAGCTTTGGAAGTTTCATCAACCTATATATAAAAGTAAATAGGAATTCTATCCATTAGAAATACAAAATGTATCAGTGTTATGAACTGCGATGTGAGGGGAAGGTGATTGGAGGATTTGAGGCTGATTTATGGAAGATTAGGGCTGCTGCGCTACAGTACCCGCGTGCTACAGCCCCAATGGTGGCAGCGGCTAGGGTTGCGAGGGCGCGGGGAACGCCGGCAAGAGAAGAGAGAAGGGTTTTCCTTCTATCTCTTGCTTGATTAGATTGATACATCTCCTATCTTTAAATAGAGAGGATTACTTGACCCCTAAGCAAGGACTCGATCTTATCCCTAAACCTAACCCTAACGGGCCTACTGAGCCGGCCCATTGGACCCGGCCCATTAGTCCCCTGACACCTGACATTACCCCGCCCTTTTCCGAGCAACTCGTCCTCGAGCTGCAGCATGGGCACCTTGCCAATGACTCGACTCCACACAAACCTATGACCTAAAAATAAGCCTTTTACATCTCGGCTTATTTGATTATTCTTAATCTGAAATATACTCAGACTTTTTATTGTGTGACTCCCCGACGGTAGGCATCATCCGCATGACGAAGTTGCATATGTACGACCACCTGGAGACCATCTAAACGAGAGGGGCGCAGGGGCACAGCCACCTGAAAGCAGTCGCGACAAAGACCAACGGAGACGTTCTCGTGGTGGTCGGAGATGGAAAGCTGAGACGCTAGGCAGTGCGTCCCCGCTGGTGATAAGGAGGAACACACCTCCCCTACCACCGTCCCCACAAAGTTGTACGCCGTCTGCGGGAAAGACACCATGCGCACCCTTGGACATAGCAACGGATCGACACAATTGTTGGTAGCCATCGAGCGAGTCGAGGTCGCATCCCTCTGCATTGAAGGTGGAGGCGGCCACCGCCAAGGCTACCTCCCGATCCAGCATCTGCTTGTGCGCCTTTTGTAGTCGTCGTCGTGCTAGGAAGCCGCGCGCCGCCGCCTGCAGCCGCAACACCGCCTGAAGTTGCACCGACATGGTCGCTGCCTTTGTGCGGCGACGAACAGCCTAAAGGAACTGCGACGGGGTGCGGGGCTGAATCAGCTGCAGATCGAGTAGCCGCCCCACCGCCGCCGCGTGCCGGGAGGCCGCGTGCGTTGCGGCCTCGCGAGCGCATGCGCGGACACCGTCGGGTAAGCATCTTATCTGTCAACTCCATTGTGAATGGTCCTGTGGACGGCGTCGAGAGTGCTGCCGCCGACGAGGCAGGGAGGGACGCACGCGGCGGCGGCCTGCCCGTCAGGAGCTCGCGCAACAGCGCCAACTCCTCGTGAATCCCGCGGATGGCAGCGCCGTGCTCGAGGAGCATCTGCGTCACCTCCTCGGGTGAGAGGGCGTGAGGGAGCGGAGGAGGGCCCGGCGGCGCTGCAGAGAACAGGGCCGACGCAGCCCAGGGATGTGCGCCGGTGGCGTAGAATCCAGCCATGGTCTATGATACCAGATTGTTATGAACTGCGTTGTGAGGGGAAGGTGATTGGAGGATTGAGGGCTGATTTGTGGGGGAATTAGGGCTGAGGGCTACAGTACCCGATGTGCTACAGTACCGCGGGTACTGTTCACGTCTAGGGTTGTGGCGGCGGCTAGGGTTGGAGGGGCGTAGGGAACGCCAGCCGCGGGGCTTCGCCCACGGCCGGCGAGAGAGAAGGGTTTTTCTTCTAATCTCTTGCATGATTAGATTGATACATCTCCTCTCTTTAAATAGAGAGGATTACTTGACCCCTAAGCAAGGACTCGATCTTATCCCTAAACCTAACCCTAACGGGCCTACTGAGCCGGCCCATTGGACTCGGCCCATTAGTCCCCTGACACCTGACAATCAGTGTTGGCATTATAAAAATCTGAACATAGCTCTTTTTGGGCCAAGCTTGACCCCAATGATTAGCACACGAAAAAATATCATGTTGAAGAATGCAAAATACTTGAAAATCTGAGCCGTATCCCTGGAACTTTGCAGAACCAGAACTATATTGTTCTAAGCACCATTCTCCCATCAACTTAGCACCTTTTATATCGGCTCGTAAAGGGAGCACTGCATCAGTAAATGGAGTTGCAAGGATTGCATACGTGCAAGCAAAAAAATAACAATAAGGACATCCATCATATGTGTTGTGCATCATGAGCAACTCTAGTTCAGCATGTCAAGATTATGATGTTTTTATGAAAAATTGTGAGAATGCATTCACCTTTCCTCGGAGTAGTACTTTTCTTCTTATGGGCTGATGGTGGCTTTCTGTACCCATCCCATCATGCTTCAGACTGCGTTTTACAATAATGAGAATTCAAAGTTTCAATAGAACACAGAAGCTTCAAAATGTGCAACTTGAGATATCAATTCATTTATGCCGGCAATCTCACAAGAAACAAATGCAGTAGCTGTGTAGCTACACCTAGCCGCTAATCATGGGTTATTCAGCTGCCACACCCCGTAAGATTGGCAAGAGCACATCAAGCTTCTTTCCGCATGATCTGAAATGAATTAACTGCAAAATAGGAAACATATAATAAATGGATCATTTCTGAAAAAAGGTCAAACATCACACCATAAATTGGTCGTGGGGGTTACTATAGGGAAGAAACATAATTTTCGATTCAATTAAAAAACATGAATTGAGTATATGTTGACTTCAATCACAATGTTTCTAAACTTTCAAACCCAGATCAATTACACAATTTTTTTCTAAAACTATATCATTACCGTTGTTTGAAATGGCGGTAGGAACATTGTAGCATCCAACTGCAAGCGCTCACTGGGCCGCTGGCCATCCTGCAATCCTGCATGGAATCATACAGCAGTCCAGCACAACAACGTAGGTTGCAGTGTGCGCAGTGCTCTGCTCGATGTGGACTCCATCTGCATCATCGCCGCACCTATCCATCACCTGGGAGGCTGGGACCAATTGACCAAACAGCCCTGTCTGGAACCACCCAGCCAGTTCCACTCCAACATGATGTGCAGTTTGCTGATGACCTGTGTATCAAGTTGTCAACTCGGATCCGCGCCTTCCAGACTGTCAGCCGGTAACTCAGTTGGTAGGGCTAGTTCTCAAGTATCTGAATTTCTCAACCGAACCAACAGAGGATGAACAAAACTAGTGGCCAGTGCGGCCAGAATGGCTCATACGGCCATACCACAAAATGCTGCCCTGAATTTCCGTTCTCGGCATTTTGGCCAATGCCTGGTGTCGTCAGTCTTCTCTTTGATCTCACATTTTGGCCAATCCTGGAGTTGGCACTTGGCAGAGTAGTTATGTCATGTTTGTGCAAACTACCTCATAGGGGTCATGTTTCATGTGATGTTAAATGCACAACCTATAAGCACTGCAGAATCTATAAACATGAGCACCACCATGTGGGGGACTCAGTCCATAAGGAAATGTGATGACAGGACAATCCAAACAAGGGTAAATCCAGTACACAAACAACACTAGTGGACTTGCTGATGTATCGATGGTGCAAATAAACAAACAGTCATCACCATTGCCAAGCGTTGATACTAACTGGGATATTCTTATATTTTTACATAAACACAAAGGAACTACTCGATCTCATCGCAATCTGCATGACAATGTGGACATATGCTAACTAGAACTGTTCAATATTTTCTTCTTAATATACTGATGCGCAGCTCTCCTGCGTGTTCGAGAAAAAAAAAGAACTGTTCAATATTCAAAATAGGAATAATATTGAAATGGTACTAAGTACATGAGAAAAACATATTACTAACTAAACCAATTAGACATTGCTAATATGAGAATAAATTAAATATATTAGTTTTGTGAAAGGCATGTGAAGCTCTTGAACAGAATTAGACATGCGAAACTATATGAACATCTATGTTATATGGTGTGGCAATGCTGCCTTCAATAAATCTGTCAGATGAAAGAGGTGCTCTTGACGGATATTTCATAAATTGATTTAGCAAGATAAGTTTAGATTGAACTAAATACAGTTTCAGAACAAGCAGACTAAGCCCCCCCCCCCCCCCAAAAAAAAAAAAAAAACTAAAACAAGACCGGTACAAATCCATCCATATAGTGCAATGAAATAGGAAAAGTAACCGATTACATGATTAAATATTGCATTTAAGATAGAAATGACTAAGTGGTGGAAGTCTGATCACTTTAGTTTGGAACATAAAATTGTGGTCCATATTTTCAGCTCAATCAACAAAATTGTAGGAAATAGGCTGCAGAATGCAACATATCAATTGCCCAAGTGATTGGCGACTTGCTGATAATCTCAACTGAACTTGCAACAAGGGGGCCATTTCCAAGGTTTCCTTATATCGCATCTCAGGAACTCTTAATCTTGAATTATCTAACTGCACACACTGACCGTAAATCTGTGCTCTAGATTTCCTTTTAGTTTACACGATTTATCATTAAAACAAGACCAGTACAAATCCATTCATATAGTGCAATGAAATAGGAAAAGTAACCGATTACATGATTAAATATTGCATTTAAGATAGAAATGACTGAGTGGTGGAAGTCTGATCACTTTAGTTTGGAACATAAAATTGTGGTCCATATTTTCAGCTCAATCAACAAAATTGTACGAAATAGGCTGCAAAATGCAACATATCAAATGCCCAAGTGATTGGCAACTTGCTGATAATCTCAACTGAACTTGCAACAAGGGAGCCATTTCCAAGGTTTCTTTATATCGTATCTCGGGAACTCTTAATCTTGAATTATCTAACTGCACGCGCCGACCATAAATCTGTGCTCTAGATTTCCTTCTAGTTTACATGATTTATCTGCTTTTGCTTCCCAAATTATACCAAAGGATACAATGTCATGCCAAAATATATAGTTTTAAGTTTCATGTATTTATTATGATTAACTCTGACAAAATTGCAGCTCTACATCTCTAGACTATAGCTGATAAGCAATAGAATTGCAATTAAGATTAATAAAGCCTATTCAACAAAACATTATACACCAACTTAGCTATCCTAGCTCAAGCTTACTTGACATTTTTTTTGTAAGTTGTCGGAAGCAAAGATAAGCTCCACAAGTCACTGCTTCAGGAGACTGAAAGGAAGGAACATAATATATTAGACAACAGGACTTTATCAACTAACCAAAGAAAAGAGAAGAAGCGAGAAATTACCTTCAATGGGCATCATATGTGAGAATCTGAAGTCCCATTACATGAGTATAAATTTTTGCAATGGCCATGTAACGAGTTAAGTATCTGCATGGAACTGCTATATATAACTCGTAAAATGTGCTCTGCTGATCCAAGCAGTGGTGCTGCTGCTCATGTAGCTGTATCTCAGGTTGCTCTGCTACTTGCCAGCGACTGATGTGTACCATATAGATAACAGCACAAGAGTATATGTAAAATAGCTAGCTAGCCTTCTGTCTGCAAGCTCTTCAACCATAACCTTCATCTCCACATGTGCAACATCCATCCTTAAAATGGTGGAGTTGCTTGCTGTCCCTAACAATTATATCTCTTCGTACAATGTTAGAAATCGTCTTT
Organism: Cenchrus americanus; assembly: GCA_947561735.1. Lineage (NCBI taxonomy): Eukaryota > Viridiplantae > Streptophyta > Magnoliopsida > Poales > Poaceae > Cenchrus > Cenchrus americanus. The sequence continues at coordinate 248,420,289 of OX387239.1, read as the reverse complement.
AATATATTGTGACAGCTCTGGCATGTGTACTGGTTTTTTGTAACAGAAACTGGGGTGCCAGGTGCAGTATTGATCAAACCAAAAGCAACAGCAAGTCTTTCGCTGTGACCACAAAAGATGTCATCCTTGGATACTTCTTTATCTTCTGGAGAATGAGATTCAGTGGGAGCACAACCAGATGCTTTCATCCGCTCATATATTCCTTCAAGAACAGTATTTATTTCTCTGATCTGTGGATGTGATTCATCATCCGTAAGAAATGCATGAACCACTCCTTTAACCTCAACCCAGCTACATCCAGAATCATGATCCAATCCTTTATCCCGCATGGTTTTCCTCATCCCAGACAATTTATCCCATCTACCAGCATCAGCATATAGATCACACAAAAGAACATGATATCCAACATCATTAGGCTCTAATTCAAGAACATATTTTGCAGCAAGCTCCCCAAGTTCAACATGCCGATGTATCCGGCATCCATTTAGCAAGGCTCCCCAAATAGCAGCATCTGGTGTGATAGGCATTTCATTTATAAAGTTGTAAGCTTCTGTGAGCTGCCCAACACGACTTAGTAGATCCACCATGCATGCATAGTGCTTGAGATTTGGAACAACAGAGTATATCTCAGTCATGCTATGAAAAAGCTCCCAACCTTCATTGACCATTCCACCCCTACTACAAGCACATAAAAGAGCAACAAATGTAACTTCATCTGGACACTCTCCAGCTTTCACCATTTGATTGAAGAATGATAAAGCGGTATCCCCATGCCCATGAGCTACAAAACCAGCAAGCATGATATTCCAAGACACCACATCCTTTGCACCATGCGCACAGAACTGTGACCAAGCATAGCCAGTCTTGCCACATTTTACATACAAATCGATAAGTGCATTGGGTAAATAACCTTCAGATCCAATACCACACCTTAAAACATGCGCATGGATCTCCTTACCACTCCTCAAAGCCCCACTAGCAGCACAAGCAGCAAGAGCAGCTATAAAAGTGACAGAATTGGGCTTTACATCGTCCAGCATATGCCTGAAATAGTAAAGAGCCTCAAAGTTCCTATGGTTGAAGCAAAATCCTGCAATCATTGAACTCCATGATACTACATCCTTCTCAGGCATGCACTTAAAAACTTCGATAGCCTTATCAATGTGCTTGGACTTTGCATACATTTCAAGGAGTGCATTTGAAACTACGGTGCAGCTCATGAATCCCTTGTTCCCAGCAAGATCATGCAACTTGATGCCAACATCCAAACGCCCCAAGCAAGCACAAGCAGCAAGGGCACTTGCAATAGTGATATCATCAGGAGTTACATTATTCACTTCCATCAGCGCATACACTTCAAGAGCTTTATCTGGCAAGCCGTTTTTCTCATACCCAGATATCATAGCTGTCCATGACATGGCATCCCTGATATCCATTCTTGAGAACACTGTTCTTGCATGCCCCATCATCCCAAGACTCGCATACATTTGAATCAAAGAGTTACAGAATGCAACATCAGCGGCAAAACCCCTCTTCACTGCAAGCCCATGCATTTCCTTAGCAAAACTTGCGTCAGATAACAAACCTGATGCGACAGTCACGCTCGTTATCGTCATAAGGTTAGGCTGCACCTCATCCTCCAGCATGGTAAGAAACAATTCCAACCCTGTGCCGCACTCACCATTCTCAAAATGCCCAGCAATCATCGCATTCCATGAGATACAGTCCACCACGGTCATACTGTCAAACACCTTACGTGCAGCCACGGCATCCCCACATTTGGCATACATGGTCATGAGTGCATTGAGAACGTCAACCTCACCCCCAAAACCAAACCGGAGAACATGTGCATGCACCTCCCTCCCCATCCTCCAGTCTGGAACGCCGCCACAACTCCGCAGCACGCAGGGGAACGTGTAGACATCCGGCCTCACACCTGCCCACATCATCCTGTGGTACAGGTCCAGCGCCTCCTCCAGCAACCCGGCCTTCCCGTACCCGCCCACCATGACGTTCCAGGAGAAGACGTCCCGCTCGGGCATTTTGGCGAATACCCTCCAAGCGTGCCACGTCTCCCCGAACCTGATGAGCATGCTGAGCACGGCGTTCCCGAGGCGGAGCCCGAACCACGCGTGCCGGTCGTCCGCGTGCGCGCACGCGCGCAGCCCGGGTTCCACCGCGCGGCGCCACTCGCAGAGGCGGAACAGCGCGACGTAGGCGTCCTCGTCGGGCGGCTCCGCGGAGGACTCGAGGAGCCAGAGCGCCTGCGCGAGCTGGCCATGGGAGCAGAGCGCTCGCAGCTCCGCGCTCGGGTCCGCGGAGGAGGAGGTGGGCGCCGCCGCCGAGACGGCGGCCGAGCTGAGACGCCGCGGGCGCTTCTCCGGGGAGAAGCGACGGAGGCGCGTGGGCGGGAGTGCGCGCGGCGAGGGAAGGGAGGCGAGCGGGAGGAGGGGTGGATAGAGCGCGGGCTTAGTGGGCGGCGGCGGCATCTCGTGTGGCGGAGGAGGAGGAGGAGGAGGAGGTGCGCATGGCGGGGTTTTGGAGAGGTTTGGCCAAGGCGAGGAGAGGAGCTCGTGGCCAATCTCGTGGCCGCTTGCTCCGCTAGCGCGAGTGGATAAGCAGAGCGGGTGGGAAACTGGGAAGGAAGCCAGAGGGTTAACGACATTAACGTCCTCCTACGTGCTCAGGTGCTTGTTGGGCCGTCATCTATGTAAGGCCCTTTTACGGCCTACTGGTGTATAGCGTGGAGCCCGAGTCGGCCCTGAGCCCAAACATGTCGGGGAAATTTCACTGGCCTGAATTAATTTTTCCGGTCCTGAGTAATAAACTGGAGGCGGAGACGAAGAAGTATCTCAGGTTGCGACAATGGCGTCTTCCGCTGCTGCGACCGCGAAGTCGATCGCTCTACCGACGGCGCCAGTCCGCGGCGGCGGCGGCTGCTGTTGCTGGGCGGCCAGGCCGAGCCCCGTCGCGGCGCCGCGGCTCAGGGTCTCCGCTTCCGCCGCCTCGTCTGACGTGCCGGATTTCCTCTCATCCAATTGGTCAGTAACACCGTTGCAACTCCCTTGCCCCTTGCTGCATCTTGCTCTGCGCATGCGAGAGGTCGACTAGGTTGAGTACACGTTACGAGATTTCGGAAGATTAGGTTGCGTAATCAGGACAGACACGACTGTCCCGGCGAGGCTTGTTTTTAGTATGTTGTGAACACATTTCGGTAACTACTTCCTCCACTTTTCTCAGAAATAAAGGAAATCTATTCATTAAAATGGGGAATACGGCATGAAAGTCTCCTTAGATTGGTTACCGGTATCTCTTACCGTGATGCTTACAGCATGTGCAGATGTTGTGACCTTTTGTGTGAGCATCACAACTTATAATGAGGGGTTGCTTGATTTTGGTGACCAAATTTAACTCTTCTGAATATTCTGTTGCCTGAATATCCATTTCTAGTTTACGTTTATGGTGCTTACATTGCATCTCACATATGGTCATATATGGAATATGTCACCCGTTGTGGTGAACAGACTGATTCAGTTCTTAAACTTGATAAACTGTCCTTTCAAGTTATAACTGGGGATTTGTGCACCGAACTACCAATGTGAAGCTATATATGCTTGTAACACCTACTGATCACTCCTCAACAACTCCAATTCAGCACAAAAAGAGCCACAAAAAATGACTACTGTATTTCACTGGTGAGCTTTGTTTAACATCTTTTATCAGCTGATCTGGTTTTCATGTATTTCCCATGTGCATTTTGCTCCTAGTCCTACCTAAAAACTGCATAATCACTGATAAACTAATGGTGTGCTATAACATCTCCACAGATTTGCAGTTACTAGGTAATCCCTGAGTTGTGGGATGATTACCTTTATTACTTATCAGGTACTTTTGTAGGCAGAAAGCTAATGGACCATCCTAAAACATCCTCTCCCAGAAAAAATCATTCTGGCAAAGTGACATGTCCACCTAAAAATCATTATGTATGTTGTATTGCTGTCCTGCTAAATCCTGTCTTACTTGCTTCAAGATAATCGACATTTCATCTTTAACCTAGACATTTTTACTCACCTTTCCTCATAAAGTTCTTTACTAGTAACTTCTAAGTGTCTAATAAGAAGTATGAAGCTCATTTGCATTTGGTATAGCAGATGTTTATGGCATACTATACCAGATGTTAGAATTAGGCTGACATACCACATGTTTATATGAACATCGGTCAATCCTATGAATGGATGAGCTTGCTAAACTGGCTGGATCGTACCGTTGTTTGTTGACACTTTCTTTTAATGTTACTTCAGGCTTGAAACACGAAAGAGAAAGCCCTTCGGTCCCAGGTTGAATGTAATGCCCTGTCTGAAATAATCACTACAGCATAAATATTCACATATGGATTTTGGACACTTAATTAGTTCTGTCTTTCAGTTTAGTGCTGAAGAAGCAGTGGAATACCAACTTGAGTCTTTAAAATACAATGATCAACCCCGCCACGATTATGGGATAGAGGTCATGTACCGGGTAAAGTCTTTAACTCAGGGAGTACAAGGTGTTAATGAAACTCAGCTTTGATCAGCCTGACAAGTCTCACTCTGTATGGTCTTATTAGTTTGCAGGATTCGATCCCTTTGAAAGGTCAACTTACTTTGGACGACAGTTTGATCTTGGACAGGTAGTCCGAAACCTATTCCTTTTGGCATATGCTATTAGTCATAGTGTGTTACTTACAAATTTCCACTAATACTATTCCAGTTTGAACGCTTCCGGCGCTTGTTTCACCATTCAGCTTACAGAGTGCTGCTATGCCACAAAGAAAGAAAGATATTAAGTAGCTTATGGGTTGAAGAGGTATTCCCCTGAACATACTTTTCTTACTCTGGAGTCTGGACTATAGAAAGCACGGCAAAACAGATGAAAGTTATCCCCATTGTCCAACAACTAAATTCATCTTGTTGTGCATCTCATTATGCCAAACAGAACCAATTTAAGCAAAGAGTTTGGGTACAAGGAGCCCGTCCGGAGGAAGAAGAAATATTTCAATTCACAATGGTTCAGGTGCCTGTCTGCTTTTCTTTCCCTTATGGATATCTCAGCTATATGGCGATTTTAATCTACTGTTTTGTTTTTGTTTTTGTAGAGAGTCGGAGGCTCATGGGATGGCTACTGGCTAACTGAGAGCTTAATCAATGATGGAGATGCGTTCTCGGGTGGTATTGCTTACTGATGACGTAAATCAATGTAAATATTGATCCGGTAAATGCATATAGCACTGTAATTGTAAACCGTTGGCTCAGGAATAGGTTTTTCTTTCGTCGTTGAAGATGTCGCATATGGGTGGCAGACTAGCAAAGTAGCAAGTGGCATAGAATTTGGCTTGGATAAGATATGCCTTTTCTGGAGATCTTTGGCAATGGAGATAATCAGATAACACGCTACTATTGTGCAGATGACAGATGGTTCCCTTCCCACAAATGGTCGAATCTGCATGCCTCTGAGGCTCTGAACTGAAGTCAAGAACTTGTGTTTGTACGCTTGTGTAGCTTACAGACATAGAACAATATTTTTCCTTTTGAAACATTGACATAGCACACTATGGATTCTTAGGTCAAAAGGAAGGTGGGTACCACCTGTCGTTCGCCATTGTCCAATCAGAACGAAATGTTCTTGCTATGTGCGAGTTCATCATCATCGATGCAGACGATGCTGCCTGCCTCTAGAGGTCAATGTCGTAATGAAGCAGGTAAATCCATGCTATTTGTGTCAAATTACGGCTCGGTTCCTCCTTTTGACCATCGCGCTCTTTCACCTTACATATATGTTTGATGCTCGAGGTTGCGGCATCGCTCTCGGTCAGCGTCTGTTCAGTGTTCTCGCGACCTACGACGACTACTTCTAGAAAACAAAAAAGAAGCATAGAACAGAGACTGCCGGGCTGCACGGGATATATAAATTTGGCCGTGCTCACCGGGAAGGCGAGGACGGAAACTTGCAGGGCCCGATTTCTAGGTGACGCCGATGATGATTGGGCATGTCTATGACGTGCTCGCGAGACGAAAGGAACGTGACATCGACTGCCTACATATACATATATCTTTCCAGGTATCTGACGACCATGTGGTTCGGTGAAGAACGCACCATCTCTTTTGACGACCCTGCCTTTTCCGTACTTGTTACTTGCACTGATCATCGACCGTAGTGTAAGTCCAAATAATCACCTTGAAAAATAAAGGCACGCACGATGACACGAACGACTTCATGCTGCACACGACACGATTGCACGAAGGGCGAGCGACGCAATGGCCCCCGAAATAGCCGCTCACTCTCACGTACGGACACCGAACACGTGCGTGCCTGCTACGCTCCGAAAAGAGAAAAGTGTCCCTGTCAGCCACCACCCGACCTCCGCGCCCGGCCGCGTGTCTAGCCCGGCGCCCCCCGCACACGGCTCTACCGCCTAACCGCCTCGCTCGGCCGCGCGCCCGCGCGCCGCCCCCCTTGCTCGACAACAAGGGGCGCCCACCGGCCGGCACGGCACGCTCGCTTGGATCCCCTCCTCCTCCTCCTCCTCCTCCTCCTCCTCCTCCTCCCGGAGCCCGGCGCCCGCCTGCACCCGCAACCGTCGCCGTCGAGCCCGATCCGCGTTTCGTTTCTTTGGGCTCATCAGGCGGAACGCGTGAGGCGCCGCCGGCCGCTAGCGTGTTCAAATCCACCGGTTGCTTGCGGGGAGACGCCGGCCGGCGCGCCCCGGCCCGACCGCGAGCGGGGGGTGGTTCTCTCCTTGCCTGCTGCCAGCGCGGCTGCTGCGTGGCCGTGCCGGGGCTATCTTTCCGATCGGTCTGGATCGATCCCGCGCGTGGTCCGCCGGCACCGGTCTGGTCTCCGAGACCGATCGTGACGCCTTTTCCGATCCCGTCACGGCTAGCTTTTCGTGACATGGTTGGTGTAGGCCTCGGTCGGACTCGTGCACCGGCTCGGATTGCATTGGTGCGGGCGTGACGTGCGTCCATATAAGCGACGGCCGTGCCACCTTGACGAGACAAGTTGAGAGATCCAATTAGGAATCTCGTTCGTTCCCTTGCATCGTGAGATCGTCTGTCTCTGCTGCAATGGCCGAACCGATAACAGAGCAGGCGCCGAGGCTGCAGAGGCAGATGACGACCACCACGACGACGGCAACAGCAACGGCGACGTCGAGCGGTGGCGGCGGCGGCATGCCGGACTTCAAGCAGTCGGTGAAGCTCAAGTACGTGAAGCTGGGGTACCACCACCTCATCACCCACGGCGCGTACCTGCTGCTGGCGCCCCTGCCGGGGCTCGTGGCGGCGCACCTCTCCACCTTCACGCTGCGGGACCTGGCGGACCTGTGGCAGAGCCTGCAGTACAACCTGGTGTCCGTGGTGGTCTGCTCCACGCTGCTCGTCATCGTCGCCACCGCGTACGTGCTGACGCGGCCGCGGCCCGTGTACCTGGTGGACTTCGCGTGCTACAAGCCCGACGACGAGCGCAAGTGCAGCCGCGCCCGCTTCATGAACTGCACCGAGAAGCTGGGCACCTTCACGCCGGAGAACATCGAGTTCCAGCGCAAGATCATCGAGCGCTCGGGCCTCGGCGAGGACACGTACCTCCCGGAGGCCGTGCTCAACATCCCGCCCAACCCGTCCATGGCCAACGCGCGGAGGGAGGCGGAGATGGTCATGTTCGGCGCGCTGGACGAGCTGTTCGCCAAGACGGGCGTCCGGCCCAAGGACATCGGCGTCCTGGTCGTGAACTGCAGCCTCTTCAACCCGACGCCGTCGCTGTCCGCCATGGTCATCAACCACTACAAGCTCCGGGGCAACATAGCCAGCTACAACCTCGGCGGCATGGGCTGCAGCGCGGGGCTCATCTCCATCGACCTCGCCAAGGACCTGCTGCAGTCGCACCCAAACACCTACGCCGTGGTCATCAGCATGGAGAACATCACGCTCAACTGGTACTTCGGCAACGACCGCTCCATGCTCGTCTCCAACTGCCTCTTCCGCATGGGCGGCGCGGCGATCCTGCTCTCCAACCGCGGCTCGGCGCGGCGGCGCTCCAAGTACCAGCTCGTGCACACGGTGCGCACCCACAAGGGCGCCGACGACCGGTGCTTCGGCTGCGTCACACAGCGCGAGGACGGCGGCGAAGCAGGCAAGGTGGGAGTGTCGCTGTCCAAGGACCTCATGGCCGTGGCCGGGGAGGCGCTCAAGACCAACATCACCACGCTCGGCCCGCTGGTGCTGCCCATGTCGGAGCAGCTGCTCTTCTTCGCCACGCTCGTCGCGCGCAGGGTCCTCAAGCGCAAGGTCGAGCTCTACATCCCCGACTTCAAGCTGGCGTTCGACCACTTCTGTATCCACGCCGGCGGCCGCGCCGTGCTGGACGAGCTGGAGAAGAACCTCAAGCTGTCGGACTGGCACATGGAGCCCTCCAGGATGACGCTGCACCGCTTCGGCAACACGTCCAGCAGCTCGCTCTGGTACGAGCTCGCCTACACCGAGGCCAAGGGCCGGATCAAGAAGGGCGACCGCACCTGGCAGATCGCCTTCGGCTCCGGGTTCAAGTGCAACAGCGCCGTGTGGAAGGCGCTCCGGTCGGTGAACCCGGCCAAGGAGAAGGGCTTCAGGAACCCCTGGATGGAGGACGTCGACAGGTACCCCGTGCCCGTCCCCAAGGTCTCGGCCATCTGATTCGTCCCCAAGTGTACAGCGGCTGCAGGCATCGCCATTGCCATGCCTGTCTTTTGATCAGATTTGTATTTACTACGTAGTAGGCTAGTAGCAAAAAAACTTACTAATAGAAAAGCTAGTTAGGAATCGATTGGTTTTGTTTACCACGTTTGTGTACCGTTCTGCTGTTCTTCTTACGCGATGTGTATTAGTGTGAGTATAGCGCGCGTGCGTGTTCAGATGAGTGACTGTTGGGAACACTGTTCAGAAAGCCCAACGCGCTGCAAAAGGCAGCTTATGAAATTTTTCACAGTTTCCTTTTATATATGCTTTGCATGCTTGGAATTCCCCTAACTTTGCATTCAGGAAGCAGGATATAGTGTCCCAGCATTGCAGAAATGTCTTCGACACTTCCTGTGGCAGCAACTACGACGTGTTTGTGTTTGTTTGACTAGTGGCTGGTGGTGCTTTGTTCTGAAAGAAAAGTACTGTTGCTCGGTTGCTGGTGACTGGTTTATCGTGAGAGAAAAGTTTTGCAGGCTGCTGACTGCTAAGCCAAACGACTTAATGTATTTGTCAGAGTGATGCAAGTTTTTCTACCCTTAATAGATCCAATTTCCTGGAGACTCTATGAGATCGACATGCCTTTCCGTCAACCACTAGATTGGCTGAAAGCTCTAAACGCCTAAATCTCAGAGCTTCCACAGGAATCTTCCCTGTGTCTGTGTACAACAGCCGTTTAGCCCGTTTACACGCTACATGGTACTTAGCGTGTTTAATCACACATTTAACCTGGTTAATGATCATTTAACATGTCTAATTGGTTGTTTAATCTGAATAGCTAAACATCAGGTGATCGACTGCTTAGCGTTTACGGTAACATATTGACACTAACTTTTTTTCTGTTACCCTTGTCCCCGTTCAGGAAAGAAAATTGTAAGAAACACGTGTCTCTCACTTTGAAATATCTACTGCATCTGTTTTTGTTTATATGACGTTCGGACAAACTTTTTACATTGCCGCCAACGTATTATTATCCAAAGCAACACTTTACAAAATATAATGTCAAAACTATAAAGTGATTGGAGCCTTGCATTGGAGGAGATATTAAGGGCACCGAGTACAGTCAAGCACACACTTAAGGGAACCGGAATTCCTAAATCTCCGTTTGAGAACTATCACCGCACTTTTATTAACACAGGTGATACAAACGCCATCTATGGCCCTATAAACCATACATGACGACCAACACTACATACTCTAGTAATATATGAGGATCTTTGTTCGACTATCCATAGTCCATATTCATGGGCAAACTCTCTTCTTATGAGGCGTGTTTGTATGGCCAAAAAAGGCCGGCCAGGCCCAGCAGGGCCATTTCCCCTTGATTGATACCGGTGCCCTAGCTGGGAGCCAGGGCTGCGGCGGCCATTTTCCCCTCTCTCCTGGCTCGCGCCGCACTCCCCCCTCCCCTCGTTCCTCCTCGGCCTGGCTCTGGCAGCGCGCGCGCGGCCGAATCTTTGGCGACAGCGGGAGCTGTGGCGGGCTCGCGCGGGAAGGGGAAGCTTCTGCGCGCGCTTCTTGCCCACCAAAATCCCTGACCTACTTATACCACCCCTCATCCCTTCCTCGGTTTCTTCTCCTCCTCGCCACACTCCACTCCCGTAGAGGTACCGTCGACGAGGTAAGCTCTGTTGCCGGCGCGGTCGTGGTGTTCCCCGAGCTTCCTCTCCGTCCCCCCTGTGGGTCTGCGTCCAGGCGGCGCGACTCGGTCACGGGTTTCGGCGAGGCAGTCTTCTTCCTCTTCTTCTCCGGCGACGCAGTCTTCTTCCTCTTCTTCTTCGGTGACACGGTGTTGCTGTTCGTCCAGATCTGCTACCTCGTCCCCACCTCCATCTGATTTCAGGGTTTCTTGCTCCCCTTCCTGCCTAACCCGAGGTGAAATCCATATTTCCCCCTTTATCCGTTATACGGTTGAATGATTTGCTCAGATCTATGCATTGTTTGTTGGTTTCTCCTTCTGTGATGATAAATTTTTGTCGTATTAATTCATGTTTCGTTGTTATTGATATTGTACCGATGTTGATGTGCGTTATCTTATTACTACGGTTGCATTTGACGATATGTGGTTCGGTAGGATAGATGAATGGTCGATGATGACTAGTTTATGCGCACAGGGAGGCATTTTTTGCAATGCAGTCGTGCCTTTTATGAATTTTGAATGCTTGCACTTACATTTAGAGGCCAGCAAGGGTCTACTTAATTTGCTTACAAGGAAATTGCAACAGGTTTTGTGCAAATGTCAACCCCCCACATGGCCATATGGTTGAGGACCTACCTTGGCAAGAACTAGTACATGTAGTTCCTTGTGTTGCATTTTGGCTAGAATCTGTGCATGGTAAAGGGCTGATCTGCACCTATCCTTTTGGGTTTAGTTAGTGGGAAGGTGGCTAACTAAAGAAACTATATTTTGGCTCACTGAATGTGAGCAGAACTATTTGTTGTTTTATGTAATTGCAGCCTCTGTTGGCTTCATCATATTTGTGCCTCTTCTTCATCTACATGTTTGATCTGTTTTTTTACTTGCCTTTTGCTTGTGATGATATACATGTTTTCTCAGATGTTTACTTGCCTCTTGCCTGTGATGATATATATGTTCACTTTGTACATTTTAATGAGCTTCAACTAGTGAGGGACTCGAGCATGACCACCTAAATTTGTTCTGCTATTCTGTTGTTGTATTTGTCATGTCTGTCATCAAGCCGTGTGAGACATCCATGCCCAGGAAATGGTAAGGTTGGGATGGATGGCTCACATGGTTCCATGACTACCATGATCTCCTTTCATGCAATTGCATACTGTCCTTAAGCTCCTAGTTGAAATTCAAATGATATGCAAACTTATCTGAGGCCGCCTATTTCTGTTGCTTGTTATTCTTTGAGTCTTATTTCTGTCAATTGAGCTCTACATAATATGGCTGATGATGTTGTAACCAATGATGAGATGGTTGTTGTTTGGATAAGATTTTGTTGTTGTGTTGTTTTTATGGTTTTGTCATGAATGTTTTGGACCTGTGGGACAGGATTAGTCCCTTGCAACACTGGTGCAATGCCAGGTGAAGGCAGGAAACTATCCTGAGCACAAGTACATGACATTCATGACTATGATCTCTAGCTGTTTTTTTGTTGTTTTTTTATTGACATGCAGCCACCTATGATTCATTTTTGGTTAACATAACTGAGGCCTAATTTGTTTTTAAATCCAATGATGTCAAAACTCTATGTGTACAAAGCTTTACTATGACTGAGGATTTGTTTCCATATTATTGTACAACAATGTAGTTGAACCAGAGATGATATTTGAGATGTATGCCTGATGATGACTGAGATTTAACTTGTAATCAATAAGAACATCAACTAGTATGAGGTCTTGATGATGAACTCCAATTATTGTTGTAATTTTTATGTAATTGTGTTGATGGAAACCTGTGATGAATGAGATCATTTTTGCAACCTCCTCTGAAATACAGTTGTACCAGCTGGGCTAGGCTCAAATCAAACACTGTGCCAGTTTGGTGGTTTGAGGTAGTTGGCCTTGGGCCAGGCTCTAGACTAGAAATCAAACACTGAAAAGGCATGAACCAGTCCCATTTCAGCCAAAGCAATCAAACATAGCCTCTGGCCGTGTCAGGCCGGGCTGTGGCCGGCCAGGGCCTGGCTCGCTGGCCAGGCCTTGCACGGCCACAATATCAAACATACCCATGAATTCTCTAGCTCTACCCAAAATCTCATGAACGATGTGTGACGACCCAGGTTTTTAATTACCATCATTAACGCTAATGACCGGATTAGCCGGTCAAATGGTCAACCGAGGGCAAACTTAGGTCAACCTGGGCCCTCACCCATGAAAACTCCTTAACACACCCTAGTGACCCTAAATGAATAGTAAACACACTTGTGGGGCCAACCCATGGTCAAAGGGTGGGTCAAACCCCTTGCCATCCCAGTGTCCACAGGTGTCTGCCGGAACTTTTGCCGCGTTCTCCAAAATTCACCTAAACACTTAAAATTCTACCTTTAGGAAAGTTGTAGGTCTTGTTGAGGGACACAACTTTCATGTTGGTTGGCATTTCAAATTTGGAGAGGAAAATTGTGAAAAAACCCCTTGCAAGACAGGATTCACTGTTATCAGAAACAGGCTGACATTCAAAGTTGGCATTCAAATAGATTCAAATCTAGGAAGAAAAACCCTATACAACCTTTGTAAAAATTGTAGCTGGTACCTAGATCTACAACTTTGGTATTCATCACTTGGTCCGATTCGTTTGAAAATTTTGAGAAAAACCCACTTGAACACAAGCACCAACAACACGGGTGGAGCCGGAGCGCGCGCGCGCGCGACGTCGTGCGCACCCGCGCGCCGCCGCCGCCGCCCGCCGCCGGCCATGCCCCGGCGTCCACGCCCGCGCCGCCCGAGACCTCGCCACCCTCGCCCCAACGCGCGCCCGCCCGAGGCGCCCGGCGTCGGCCGCGCGCGTATGCGCGCGCGCGCGCGCGCGACCGCCGGTCCGTCGGCCGTGTCGCCGCCGTACGCGCGCGCGCGCCGAGCGCCGTAGCACGGCGAGGGCATCTCCGTCGTCATCTTCCGTCACCCCTAGATGCGCCGCGCGCGCATATAAAATCCCCCCCTTCGTTCCCGCGCGCCACCCCCGAGCCGCCCGCCGCCATCGTCGCCACCGCCGGTGCTAGAGCTCGTTGCTCACGATCGCCGCCGTCCAAGCCCACAGCTAGCTTCCTTAGCACCCAGGATAGCTCACACGTACGCTTGTTTGCCCACATTTAGCCTCCATGCCGCAACACCCCGAGCCGTCGTGAGCGCCGCCGCCGGCCACCGTCGTGCGCCGTCGCCGGAGCACACCCCGACCCCGCCACCACCGCCAAACGACCCGTGGTGAGCTCAATTGCAACCCCGTGCCGCTTGTTGCCGTGGCCCGGTCCCATATCGCCGCCGGCGAGCCCTCCCGCCGCCGCGAGGGCATGGTTGTGATTTCTGAGGGCCTAGTTGCAAGGAAACCTTAGATGGATGCATGATAAGGTGAATATGACCAACTAGAGTTGGATAAGACAACAAACTATCACATCACCTAAAGTGCATTGCATTCCGTGTAGATCTTCCGGACGGAGATTACTCCCTGGTCCCGGAAACCGAGGAAGGCGGAGCGGAAGGTTCTCTGCAAGACGTGGACGTACTCGACACCGAGGGTGCCCAAGCTAACCTAGTCGACGAAGGCAAGCTCCGGTGCACCTAACCTAGTTTTCAAATTCTTTATTCAAGTATCTATGAATGATTGTGCATTTACGTTCGGGGAGTTGAATGAAACCCTAGATGCATGATCCATAGGTACCTTTGGTCCCTACTAGTATGATAGGTCGATAGGCGCTAAGCTATAGGACCGTTACAAGTCGGGTGATGACCTCACTCGCGAGAATAGGTTCCTAGATAGGAATCATACTATATCCTTAAATGGATTGCTCACGTGGTAAGAGCATGGGATCTGGGCTCCGATCCAGTGGTTATTTGGGTTAAGTTTTTGAACGTACTAAGCACATGCCGGTTATGGGGCCGGTAAGCCTAGTACCATAATGAGGCGGCTAGGGATCCTACCGTTACTACTCTTGGGATTCGCTCTCACGGCTCGCCACCAGTGGTGTATGGTGACTCCGGGTATCTCGTGAGGTATGCCGGATAGCCTGCACCAAAAACTGTAAGATTCGATCCCGACCCGAGGATTTCTGGGAACGGCCTGGGAAGTTGTCCTCGCGGGGGCAGCCTACCGTGTGTTTGGGTTTACCTTGCAAGGTTTAAATGAATCGATTGTCGGCCTCTCACCGTTACCCGAGACTACTTACTCCACTAATCATGTGATCCCTAATGATGGAAGTCGATGAATATGGTGTTTGATTAATTGTATTGTACAACTTTTCTGGTACTAGTTGGCTAATGTAGTAAAGACTAAACTACTAGAACTTGTGCTAAAATCTTGAAATTAAGGACCTACTCTTTGTTACTTTTTAGCAAAGGCAACCCAGTAGCCAAAAAGCCTTTCATGGTCTAAATTTGGTGAAGTAGATATCACCGACGGGTAAGTCTTGCTGAGTATTAGTATACTCAGCCTTGCTATAATGTGTTGATCCAGGTAATGCCTTCAATGATGTGTGGCCCGGAGAGATCCCGCCCGGCTGGGAGCTGGAATGGGTGGAGGACGACTGCTGAAAGCATCATGGATGGCCTCCCGTGGTGTCTTCGCTTCCGCTAGTTAATTTTCCGCTGCTTTTCAAAACTCTGAACTTTTTCGTCATGACAAAAACCATGGTTTGTAATAAATAAACCCCTCGGGGTACGAATTTGGATTTTAATGTTGTTGTATCTCTGGACTCGCCTTCGAGTGAGTTTTAATGCATATATTCGATCCTTGTGCTCTCAAGTGATTTACCGGGCGTTAACCCGGCAACTTACGACAGGATGGTACTTTATTATTGCTTAATGACCAAAGTGGATCGGTCTTAGGCGATAGTACGGTATTTTCCTGGGCGGGTTGTCACAGTTGGCATCAGAGCTTATATGCACCAGAGATTAATTAATTAAACCTTAATCACTGGTTTTTGAATAAAATATGTCAAGATCGTCTGATTTTCCAAAATACATTGGCCCGCTAAGGATAAACTAGACCGAGAGGCCCTAGAGGGAATTTTTGGTTTCTTTCAGGTGGCTTATTAACCTATGGTTTATTTTGCTAACTCCCAGCACATTACTTTATGTCAGACTTACTTTCTTGCACAACCATACTAGTTCATCACGTTTTGCCATACGTGGTGGTACCACATGGAAGTCCTGTGAGGGACTAGTGGGACCTATTCCAATGGGTGCCACGTCGCGTTTGAGTCTCGTCACGTTTTGCCATACGTGATGGTACCACGGGAAAGTCCGTGAGGGATGAGTGAGGCCTATTCCAATGGGCACTCACGTCGCGTCAGAGTCTTAAGTAGGACGCTGTCCATGCAGCAGCTTAACGCATGGATACCGTTTCTATAGTGAACGGTAATAAATGTGGATGCTTTCGTGATGTGCTGGCACGAAAGGTTCGTTTTCTGCAGGTACATAACAGCGCTTCGTTAGTTGTTAAGCAAGTACCGTATAGCTCTTGACTAGATATTATAGGGAGAGACGATGAAAGCATCTAGGCCCCTAATTTGTGTTTTGGTAATTAATGACAATCATTATGGACTAACAATTTCATTTGAGTTATAAGAATAGGTTAGTCCGGTGAAATGATGAGATCATGTGAGGAACATGAGAAGGTCTTGGTTGACTTATGTTGGAAAGGGCTCAAGGCAAAGGTAAAAGATAGGGTTTTGCTTTTACCGGTCATAAGGTGATTAGAGGATGTTATATGACCGGGTTAATAGGATAGTTAGCCGTACTATCAAGAGGGATCAATTTCATTGGCTTGACTTTCCATAGTGCCACTTAGATCAAAAATTTGCATGCATTGCATTTAGATGAGTGGTGGTTTCTCTTGGTAAAAGGTTTTCATTGAGAATCAAAAGAAAAACAAGTTTTACGGCATCGGCGGACAGTCCGGGCCCTTCGGGCGGACGGTCCGTGGGTGGTGGATTTTTATTTAATAACCGAGTTTTTGGCAAAAGATTTCGAGAAAATATGCTTCGGGGCGGACGGTCGCGGAGACCGGGCGGACGGTCCCGCCAGACCGAGCGGACGGTCCGCGAGGTACCACGGACGGTCCGTTATTTGCAACGGAACCGTGTGCTTGCTCGGGGTCCCGGGGGCGGACGGTCCGCGGCCGGCCCGCGGACGGTCCGCGTGGGCCGGCGGACGGTCCGCGCGGCCACGGCGGACGGTCCGCCCGGCCCGGCGCACGGCCACCTCGGCCCGTTGACCTAGCGATTTTACCGTTGGAATTCAAACGCGGACCGTCCGCGAGGGCGTCGCGGACGGTCCGCGAGGCACGTGTTTTGTGTCTAACGGCTAGTAGCGGAAAGGGGGAGTATTTATACTCCAAGCCCGGGTTGGAGAGCCCCTCTTGGCACTTCTAAAGGTTCATACTCCCTTGTAGAGCTCTCTAACCCCTCTCTCTCACTCACTTGACTTAGTGGTGGTATTCTTTGTGAGATTGAGAGTTTCTAGTGCATTGCATCAAGGTTTGATCTTTGTGGCACTAGGGAATCATCAAGCAAGTGTTTGATTTGTTACTCTTGGAAGTTGCCGCTTCCTAGACGGCTTGGTGGTGAAAGAATCCGTTGAAGCTCGCAAGAAGATTGTGCGTGGCTCCGGATTTCATGTTGTGAGAGGTATTGTGCTCACCTCACCGGAGCGGTAAAGAGCAACTCTAGTGGAATCGAGGTGTGGAGTGGTTCTCTTGTTCTAACCGGCTCAAGATCAAGTGGTGCCTTGATAGAGGAGCGGTTGAACATTGAATCCACCTCAACGTGGATTAGGGGTGACCGGCAAGTCATCGATACCACGGGATAAAATTCGTCTCTTGTGCTCGGTTATCTCTTTTCTCAATTTCCTTTTAAGCACTTTACTTTGAGCATTTTATTTCTAGAGGTTGTTGTTTATCTTGTCACCCTAGGTCGCAAAACTCCAACATAGGAATAGAGTAGGTAGAGATTTATTTCTCCTTGTGGTTCTAATTAAATTTCTCTAGTGTTGTGGTTTTAGTTTTTAAACCGCCTATTCACCCCCCCTCTAGTCGGTATCCTAGATCCTACAAGTGGTATCAGAGCCGAGGACTCCTTGTTTGAGAGATTTAACCATCTCGGAGTAGGATAAATGGGTGAGGAGGATAAGTTTCATGTTGGGAAGCCACCGGTTTTTGATGGGAACAATTATGACTATTGGAAGAAAAGAATGGAAGTTCACTTTAAGGCCTTGGGAAGAGAATTATGGAAGATAGTAATGGAAGGATATGTCATTTTGGATTCTAAGAATAAGACGGATCAAGATGATAAAAATGAAAAACTCAATGATAGAGCTTTGAGTGTTC
Organism: Cenchrus americanus; assembly: GCA_947561735.1. Lineage (NCBI taxonomy): Eukaryota > Viridiplantae > Streptophyta > Magnoliopsida > Poales > Poaceae > Cenchrus > Cenchrus americanus. Next base: position 248,402,538 of record OX387239.1, on the reverse strand, counting down.
TTTACAATGCTCTTGCACTTAGTGAATTCAATAGAGTGAAGGGACTTGAGAAAGCAAATGAGATATGGGAGAAGCTTATGGAAATTTACGAGGGAACATCTACGGTTAAGGAGGCAAAACTTTATGTGTACAAGGGAAAGTTCAATGAGTTCACCATGAAGAAGGATGAAGATGTTTCAACTATGTTCAACCTAGGTTGAATGATATAGTGAATGAACTCAAGTGTCTTGATTTTGATGTATCAAACAAAGATTTCTCTCACAAGTTCCTTAGGTGCCTTCCGGCAAAATATGAGACAATTGTGACCTTGCTTGTGAGGAGTGATTTGAGTAAGATGACTCCTACGGAGGTGCTCGGTGAAGTGCAAACTCATGATTTATTCAAGCAATCACAAAAGGAAGTTCAAGGCCAATCAATTAATGAAGAGAAGAAAAATATTGCTCTCAAGGCCAAGGCTACTCAAGAGGAAAATGATGATGAGAACCAAGATATTGACTCCGATGAAGAAATGGCTCTTATTGTAAAGGGACTAAGAAGAATCATGAAGAAGAAGAAGTTTGGGAAGATGGGGCAATCTTCAAAGAAGAATCCTTTTGAAGGAAAAGATTGTTTCAATTGTGGTGAAATTGGGCATATATCAATTAATTGTCCAAACAAAAAAGAAGATAAATATGGCAAGAAGAAAGACAAGAAGAGTATACCTAAGAGGAAGAAATATTACAAGAAGGAGAAGAATGGTCAAGCATATTTTGTTGAGTGGGATTCCGATGCAATCTCCGATGAAGAAGATGATGACAAGCCTTCAAGAGGACTTGCGGGGTTGCTATCAAGGAAGCGCCTTCACTCTTCTCTAAGCCATATTGTCTCATGGCAAAAGGTGAATCTAAGGTAATAATCGACGATAACGATGATGATTGTGATAGTGATAATGATGATAATGCTTTATCTTATGATGATCTTGTCGCCATGATTATTAAGTCCGATGACAAATTGCGCTTGGAGAGATCAAAGTTGAAGGATTTGGAGTTGAAAAATATTTCACTTCAAAATTCTTTTGAGGAGCTAAAGACTACTCATGAAAATCTAAAGATTTCCCATGAAACACTTAACATTTCTTGGGAAACTCTAAAAGATGAGCATGAGAAGCTTAAGGAAGCTCACAACTCTCTCCTTGCACAAGATGTCAAAGGAAAAATGAGTATGGGTGTTGAATGTAATATATTAATGCTCCTCTTTGTTCATCTAACCCATCTTGTAGCACAAGCACTAGCTCTTGCATTAGTGAGGATATGTCTTATGAATCTATATTATTGGAGAATGAATCTTTGAAAAAGGAGATTGAGTGCTTATCTAATGATCTTGCACGATATTTTGGAAGTCATGTTCGGTTTAATCATATTTGGACAAATCAAAAATTCACATTAAATAAAGATGCACTTGGTTACTTGCCCAAGAAAGGAAAGGAGGCTTTCATTCCTAAGGAAAGTATCTTTATAAATTCAAATGTTTCCTTTGAGGAAGAAGAAAAGATTAAGATGTGCCATAAGTGCAATACAAGGGTTGGTGTGGATCACCAATGCAAGAGCAAGAAGACCATATCCTTGGATCCCTCATATATTCTTAAGAAAGATTCTAAGGGAGTTGTTTGTGCTCATTATGTTGGTCGCTCTCTCGGTAGTAGTAAAAAGAAATCTATTTGGGTGCCTAAAATTTTGGTCACTAACATTGAAGGACCCAAGAAGATTTGGGTACCTAAAACAAAGTAATCTCTTTTGTAGCTGAACTATAAAGCCGGAGGAAGACATTGGGTAATTGATAGTGGTTGTACAAACCACATGACCGGTGAAAGGAAAATATTCTCTCATCTTGATGAAGACATTTCCGATTTTGATAACATCACTTTTGGAGATGATAGCAAAGGAGGCGTAAAAGGCATTGGTGAAATACCTATCTCTAAAGATTATAATCTCTCTAATGTCTTGCTAGTTGATTCTCTTAATTTCAATTTGCTATCTATTGCTCAACTTTGTGACAACGGTTATAAATGTATTTTCACTAGTAATGATTTTGAGGTAACCTCACTAGATGGGAAAGATTCTATTTTTAAGGGCTTTCGTCATGAGAGCTTATATCTAGTGGATTTCTCATCTAAAAAGGCAAATTTGACTACTTGCTTATTCTCAAAGGCCTCTATGGGATGGTTATGGCATAGAAGACTTGGCCATGTTGGTATGAAACAACTCAACCGTTTGGTGAAACATGACTTAGTTCTTGGCTTGAAAGATGTAAAATTTGAGAAAGATAAATTATGTAGTGCTTGTCAAGCCGGAAAGCAAGTTGCCAACTCACATCCTAGCAAGAGTACTATGTCAACCTCAAGACCATTGGAATTACTACATATGGATTTATTTGGTCCTACTACCTATAGAAGCATTGGTGGCAATACCTATTGTCTTGTAATTGTGGATGATTATTCAAGATACACATGGGTATTCTTTCTTCATGACAAAGCTATTACATGTGATATTTTCAAGTCATTTGTGAGGAGAGCCGAAAATGAATTTGAGCTAAAATTGAAGAAAGTTAGAAGTGACAATGGTAGTGAGTTCAAGAACACCAATGTTGAAGAGTTTTGTGATGAGAAAGGGATCAAGCATGAGTTTTCAACTACATATACACCGGAACAAAATGGTGTTGTTGAGAGGAAGAATAGAACCTTAATTGAGATGGCAAGATCAATGCTAGATGAGTACAAAGTTTCGGATTCCTTTTGGGCCGAAGCTATCAACACCGCTTGCCATGCCTCTAATAGGCTATATTGTCATAGATTTTTCAATAAAACACCTTATGAACTTCTAAATGGGAGAAAGCCAAACATTTCATATTTCCGGGTTTTTGGTTGTAAGTGCTATATCTTGAGGAAAGGATCTCGGTTGTCTAAATTTCAAAGCAAATGTGATGAGGGATTTCTTCTTGGATACTCTTCAAATTCCAAAGCCTATAGAGTATACAACAAGTCTAAAGGATTTGTTGAGGAAGCATATGATGTGCAATTTGATGAAACCTTGGGCTCTCAAAATGAAAAAGAGAATTTAGATGATGTGAGAGGTGAAGAATTAAGCAAAGCAATGAAGACTATGGCAATTGGGGATATCATGCCTAGAGAAGAAGATGATGATGAAGATCCATCGGTATCTATTGAAGTTAACCCATCCACTTCCACGACAAATGATCATGTTCGACAAGATGGTAACTCAAGCAACAATGACTCATCTCAAGAAGATAATCAAATAGCCCATATAACCACACCTTTTCCATCAACTCAAGAACCAATTGATCAACCAAGAATTCATCATCAAGTCGCCAAAGATCACCCCATTGATCAAATCATGGGTGACATTAGTAAGGGTGTTCAAACTCGATCTCGTGTTGCTTCTTTTTGTCAACATTATTCTTTTGTCTCTTTCCATGAGCCTAAGCGTGTAGATGAAGCACTTAATGATCCGGATTGGGTTATCTCCATGCAAGAAGAATTAAATAATTTCACTAGAAATGAAGTTTGGGAGTTAGTTGAAAGACCCAAGAATCATAATGTTATTGGTACTAAATGGGTCTTTCGTAACAAAGAAAATGAAGATGGTATTGTTGTAAAGAACAAGTCAAGATTAGTCGCTCAAGGTTATACTCAAGTAGAGGGATTGGATTTTGATGAAACTTTTGCTCCCGTAGCTAGACTTGAAGCCATAAGAATCTTGCTTGCTTATGCTTGTTCCCGCAACATCAAGTTATATCAAATGGATGTCAAAAGTGCTTTCTTAAATGGGAAAATTAGTGAACTAGTATATGTTGAGCAACCTCCCAGTTTTGAAGATCCTACAAAGCCCAATCATGTGTACAAGCTCTCTAAGGCATTATATGGGTTGAAACAAGCCCCTCGTGCTTGGTATGAAAGGCTTCGGGACTTTCTTCTTTCAAATGGCTTTAAAATTGGAAAGGTTGACACTACATTGTTCACTAAGAAAATTGGAAATGACATCTTTATTTGTCAAATTTATGTTGATGATATCATCTTCGGTTCAACTAATGAAGATTTTTGTAAAGAATTTGGAGAAATGATGTCTAGGGAATTTGAAATGTCTATGATTGGTGAATTGAGTTTCTTCCTTGGTCTCCAAATCAAACAATTGAAGGAAGGCACTTTTGTTTGCCAATCTAAATATGTGAGGGACATCTTAAAGAAATTTGGCATGGAAGATGCCAAACCCATCAAAACTCCTATGGCTACTAATGGACATCTTGATCTTGATGAGGGAGGTAAACCGGTTGATCTTAAGCTTTATAGGTCCATGATTGGTAGTTTGCTTTATCTTACCGCATCTAGGCCCGATATCATGTTTAGTGTGTGCATGTGTGCTAGATTTCAAGCTGCTCCTAAAGAATGTCATTTGACCGCCGTAAAGCGTATCTTGAGATATTTAAAGTATTCTCCTAACATTGGTCTTTGGTATCCAAAGGGTGCTCAATTTGAATTAGTAGGGTTTTCGGACTCGGATTATGCCGGTTGCAAGGTTGATAGGAAAAGCACTTCCGGAGGTTGCCAATTGCTTGGACGGTCACTTGTTTCTTGGTCATCTAAGAAGCAAAATTCAGTGGCTCTTTCAACCGCCGAAGCGGAATATATCTCGGCGGGGAGTTGTTGTGCCCAATTACTATGGATGAAGCAAACACTTCTTGACTATGGTGTGAAATTCAAGGAAATTCCTCTTTTATGTGACAATGAAAGTGCTATCAAGATTGCAAACAATCCGGTTCAACATTCTAGAACCAAGCATATTGACATCCGGCACCATTTTCTTAGAGATCATGTGAGTAAAGGAGATATCAAGATTGATGGAGTACACACGGATGATCAATTGGCGGATATATTTACCAAGCCTTTGGATGAGTCTCGGTTTTGCAAATTGAGAAATGAGCTAAATGTGATTGACATCTCAAATGTGGCTTGAGAACTAGCACATGTGTTTATCCATATGCTTTTGCTTTTCTCTCTTATTAATTTCTAACTTATCTCTTGTTTTTTAGTTTCGTAAAGTTTGCTTGTGCATATTTTCTTTAGCATTACTCAAAGCACATTGCATCATTAAATAATTTTCTCTTATTATTCTTGAGCAATGATCCCAAAAGAAATCCTTGAAATATCGCTTCTTAAAGTCAATTCACGCCGAAATAAAAAAAAAAGGGAGGCTCGGACCGTCCGTCTCAACTTGGCGGACCGTCCGGCCGCTCTCGGCGGACCGTCCGCCGCGCGGCGCGGACCGTCCGCGTGGTTCGTGGGGCAACGGTGCGGTTCGGAGGTTCGGGAAACTTTAACGGACCGTCCGCGCCCGGGGCCGGACCGTCCGCGCACCTCGCGACGCCGTCCGCGTGGGTGTCGCGGACCGTCCGCGCGTGTCGCGGATGGGTGGGTCCCGGGCGCGGGGGTGAATTTGACCCGCCCATCTTCTCCCTTTCCTCCACCGAAGGCTTTGGCTTCTTATCTTCTTCCTCTTGCCCTCTCTCTAAGAAAAGAGCCCCCTCTTAGGGATTTTGATTAGGGCCCTCCCGGACGCTCCGAGCACATCCCCGGACTCTCCGCGAAGTTCTCCACCATGTCATCCGGGTACTTTTTCGAATCTCTCTCGTCTATCTCTTGGTTTTTGAGCAAGAAGGTGGTTAGGGTTTGGAGGTGTGATCTAAAATTCATCCATGATTTCAAGATTTTGGCTCGGTGAATGTGTTTGGGGTATCAATGTAGTGTTGTGGCAAAATTTTGGTAAAGAAATTTCGGTTTTTGATGAAGTTATGAAGTTGGAAAGGATTGATGTCACTGTTCACGGGCGCCTGTCGTCGGTGCGGGCGGACCGTCCGCCGCCTCCTCGCGGACGGCGGCCCCGGGCGAGGATCCCATGCACGGTGACCTTTCGAATGGGGTTCATTATCAATTCAAATTGCTTCCTAAAGTTAATACTCATTGAAATGTATGGTTTTGACGATTGCTCGCAAGGCTATAGCTTCTCTCACTAAAAAGGTGACCAAAAAGGTCACATCAAAGAAGAAGGGCAAGGATGTTGGGACATCGAAGAGGCGGAGAAAAGATGATACCTCCGAGGAAGAAGAGGAACCCGACAATCCAAATGACGAAATGCGATTTCAATCCGTCGATGAAGCGGCAAGTGCCTCATTTATGATGGATGAAGATGAGATAAGTCAAGGGGGAGGTAACAATGTTGAAATCATTGATGTGGTTAATTACACAGCACCTAGAAGGCAGTGGACCCAAAGAGAGTTTGCTATTGCTAGAAATGAAAATGCTTATAATCAACCCCGTGACACCCACAATTTATTTTTCCACACTCTTGTGCAAGAACAAGCATTTTTCAGTAGTTTGATGGAGTGCACGGTTTTCTCTCATCAAAGGGTTGATTTTGATTATCTTGAGTCTAAAACTGTCCTTCTTTGGGGTAGCAACAAAATTTGAGAATTTGCGGTTAAAACCATTTCTTGACATAGATGTGACTTTGGAATGATACAATAGTTAGACAATTCTATGCAACTTATGAAATGGATTTCATAGGGAAGAAGATGAAATGGATGACCGGTAAAAGTGAGTATGAAGCCACATTTGCGGAATTTGCGGTACTAATCATCTTAACTATGAGTATTTTAGTGAAGGTATTGATGTTTATAACGAGGATATTCTTGAAGATACGAAACATGTATTTTACGAGCCTGGCACTCTTAATGCAACCATAATGAACCGCATGTCATCGGGACTTAGACACCATCCAGTCGCCATCAACAACATCATTAGGCACACTTTTATGCCTAAAAGTGGTAATAAGGATAAAGTCCGGAACATTATTGGAATGTGATTGATTATGTTATGAATGGAACTAGATTTGATGTTGTGAAACTTATTCTTGATCAAATGATTTGCAAGAAACGTCTTGTTCGAGATAGTATTTATTTTGCCCCCTATATTATGTCATTGATCAAGATAAAGACAGGGTTCAATGGGTTATGTGATGTGAAGCATGAACTTTATCGCCCATTTTACAATGCTAAAGCCTTTTTGAACAAGCCATTGACACCCTATGGACAGGAAGCAGAGGCTCACAATATTGCAGAAAATATTGAGGCTCATGGTGGTGATGATGAAAATGCAAATGTTGGAAACTTGGGAAATGTTAATGTTGATGAGGGTACTTATGCTATGCCTCCTCCTCCAGTTCCTCCTATGCGGCCACAAAGTGGGAGCCTCTGCCGGATACTTTGATCCCTATTTTGCTAATATTCAACAATCAATGAATTCTCGGTTTCGGCAAATGCGGTCGGGGTTTCAATCTCACTTTGAGGCATATGGACGAGCAGATGACTCACACCTTCCGTACTATGCGGCGGAATTTTCGACATCGATTGATACTAGTCTAGACACCTTTGGTCATCATGTCTATAATACTATGCATGATCCCATGATGCAGCGGTTGGGTGAAATGCAAACTGATCTTCAGAATGATCTTAGTGCCCTCAATGATAGATTCTCTCAGATGTCCACCTCCGAGCGTGACGCCAGCTACATGATCGGCGACACACGGCTTAGACGATGTCCATGCCCCGAACACGGCTTTTGGAGATTTCGCAGATCATTTTTATCATTACTATCCGGCTCTCCGCTCCACCACCGAGTTCCGTCCCCCTCCGCCATTCTATCCTCCTCCGCCGCCGCCACGGGATGACTAGGCCCTTTTGGTATTTGATGCCAAAGGGGGAGAGAGATTTGGAGGAGTGTGTGTTTTCTAGGGGGAGCTCACCTTGCTTGCATGAATTTGGAACTCTTTGCATTGCATTTACATGTTTAATTTCGGTCTTGCATGAACTTCGTGTGGCTTGTAATAATTCTTGTGAAACTTACGTTTTGTTGTGTGATGTGTTTGAGAACTAGAACTTGTGGCTATCTTGTGATGTTCTACAATTATGTTTTTGCTTTGTTTATCTTATGTTTTGTTCTAGTTCCTATAATAGTTCTTGATGCTAACCCGTAATCCCTCCGGATATATATTTGTGGTTGTTGCCTTGATCTCAATTTTGTAGGGAAACTCCGTCAAAATTTATCATATTTAGGCATATGTGTGAAAATCAAATGGAAATTATATGCTCATATGTAGGGGGAGTTATCTCTATATTCTTGTTTTTGGAGACAATTACTCTATATATTTATTGAATTTATTTGAAAAGAGTAAGTATTTCCAAAACACAAAACCTTTATTATATCACTCCTTTAAATGGTTGTCATCAATTACCAAAAAGGGGGAGATTGAAAGCATCTAGGCCCCTAATTTGTGTTTTGGTAATTAATGACAATCATTATGGACTAACAATTTCATTTGAGTTATAAGAATAGGTTAGTCCGGTGAAATGATGAGATCATGTGAGGAACATGAGAAGGTCTTGGTTGACTTATGTTGGAAAGGGCTCAAGGCAAAGGTAAAAGATAGGGTTTTGCTTTTACCGGTCATAAGGTGATTAGAGGATGTTATATGACCGGTTAATAGGATAGTTAGCCGTACTATCAAGAGGGATCAATTTCATTGGCTTGACTTTCCATAGTGCCACTTAGATCAAAAATTTGCATGCATTGCATTTAGATGAGTGGTGGTTTCTCTTGGTAAAAGGTTTTCATTGAGAATCAAAAGAAAAACAAGTTTTCTGGCATCTGGCGGACAGTCCGGGCCCTTCGGGCGGACGGTCCGTGGGTGGTTGATTTTTATTTAATAACTGAGTTTTTGGCAAAAGATTTCGAGAAAATATGCTTCGGGGCGGACGGTCCGCGGAGACCGGGCGGACAGTCGCCGGGGACCGAGGCGGACGGTCCGCGAGGTACCACGGACGGTCCGTTATTTGCAACGAGAACCGAGTGCTGCTCGGGGTCCAGGCGGACGGTCCGCGGCCGGCCCGCGGACCCGCATCGCGTGGGCCGGCGGACGGTCCGCGCGGCCACGGCGGACGGTCCGCCCGGCCCGGCGCACGCCCACCTCGGCCCGTTGACCTAGCGATTTTACCGTTGGAATTCAAACGCGGACCGTCCGCGAGGGCGTCGCGGACGGTCCGCGAGGCACGTGTTTTGTGTCTAACGGCTAGTAGCGGAAAGGGGGAGTATTTATACTCCAAGCCCGGGGTTGGAGAGCCCCTCTTGGCACTTCTAAAGGTTCATACTCCCTTGTAGAGCTCTCTAACCCCTCTCTCTCACTCACTTGACTTAGTGGTGGTATTCTTTGTGAGATTGAGAGTTTCTAGTGCATTGCATCAAGGTTTGATCTTTGTGGCACTAGGGAATCATCAAGCAAGTGTTTGATTTGTTACTCTTGGAAGTTGCCGCTTCCTAGACGGCTTGGTGGTGAAAGAATCCGTTGAAGCTCGCAAGAAGATTGTGCGTGGCTCCGGATTTCATGTTGTGAGAGGTATTGTGCTCACCTCACCGAGCGGTAAAGAGCAACTCTAGTGGAATCGAGGTGTGGAGTGGTTCTCTTGTTCTAACCGGCTCAAGATCAAGTGGTGCCTTGATAGAGGAGCGGTTGAACATTGAATCCACCTCAACGTGGATTAGGGGTGACCGGCAAGTCATCGATACCACGGGATAAAATTCGTCTCTTGTGCTCGGTTATCTCTTTTCTCAATTTCCTTTTAAGCACTTTACTTTGAGCATTTTATTTCTAGAGGTTGTTGTTTATCTTGTCACCCTAGGTCGCAAAACTCCAACATAGGAATAGAGTAGGTAGAGATTTATTTCTCCTTGTTGGTTCTAATTAAATTTCTCACAGTGTTGCTTGGTTTTAGTTTTTTAAAAGCTAGCCTATTCACCCCCCTCTAGTCGGTATCCTAGAATCCTACGAACGAATATAAGCCTTGCCACGGCACTAACTGATTTTGGCTTGATTACCGTGTGAGGTCGAATAGGACGTCTTGCATGCATATTAAAAATCGAAATAACTAAAATGGACCCAAAAATTGGAATTCCATATGTTCTCTAAGGAAGTTTATGATAGTGTGTGTTTTTATACATTAGAAGTACTCCTCGTACCTAGCCGTTATGCTGCCGAAATTTTACAAAAATTTGTTTACCATGTGGTAGGTTAATTAAACCAAATTGTTGAATATAATGGCTCCTCAACCAGCTGTCTTGTAATAAGCAAATCTCAATCCTAGTTTGATGGGTTGGTTCATATTTCTCCTAGGCACCTTTAGGTTAAGAACCTTTCATCTTGTCTCCTTAATCGATGTTCAACTTTAAAAAGGCTAATTAAAGGTATTAAAGGTTTCATTTAAAACTTGGGAAATTTTTGAGGTTTCTGGATTTTTAGTTATGAATTTATTTCACAGCTGCCAGAACTTCACCATTTGACATGCCGTTCTCTTTGAGATCTGACATGAGTTACGTTTGTGCACAGATGGATTTCTCCGTGTTCCACCAGTTCGACGCTGACGGTACGATCCGTACCAACGGGTTACACTGGGAGGGTTTTCCGCGCTTGGCGTGGGAAGCAACGATGGCCGCAGCTACCTTACCCCACCGACGTACGAGGTGAAGGAGTTTGAGCGCTTTGGCGTTCCCCGCTGCAGGGTGATCGTTACTGTGCTGCCGCACCCAAACCACGCCGACTGGTTTGACCTAAGCTTTATTTACTGGGGATTTATCACGCACGAGTCCGTGGAGTCAGCCACCCTCAGAGTGCTGACAGACTTTTGTGACCACAACCCTATCGTGGTAGCTCTTTCCCCGTTTGGACCGCTTTCTCCGCCGTGAGTCCTCACGACCCAGCTTGGTTGGACCGTATGGACCATCTACGGGAGCTACTGACCCTAGTAGAGCCGTTGGATGTTACCCAGACACTTGCCCGCTGTATGAACGTGATCTTCACACTCCAGGGGCTACGTTATAACACCGCAGCGATCATTGCCCAGCGCTTGGAGGCATCTAGGCGCGATTGGGAGCAGCCTTTCGGCGGAAGACACCGGCGGCTCGAACTTCACGCTTACCCGTGGTGCAGCAAGAGAACGATAGGTCGCGTGCTAGGAGGTTCCGGTCGGAGCTTGAGAGAGGTGACCGCCTACGAGGATCGTGGACCACGAGGCGGAGAACCATGCACCGGAGGAGGATGCCGACGCACACGAGATAGAGAGGCCGACACCGCCGCGAACATTGCCGAGATGCGGGAGCACGTGCGGAGGCCGACGTACGGTGGCCGCCTTACGAAAGCTATAGTAGCCTTACGGCCACCGCCCCCGAGACAGCACACCCGAGGAGCAAGCGAGGTTGTGTCCGGTCCGGATCGACGAGCCGGGCAGGACCACCGCTACCGACTCCCCCGCCTTCGCCTTCGTACGGTGGTGCTTCGGTGGGCAACTAGGTTGCCGACAAGCAGGAGCAACAGAGATGTCGATCTTACCGAGTTATCTTCGAGATGTTAGAGTAGTTGGCTTGACAGCACGTCTTCGTGCCAAGCAACTATTGTATCGTGTATTGTCATGATGTTCCAAATTCGAGTTGTAATGTCTTGAACCTTGTTCTGTTATGTTGTAATAAGAATGCTTAAGCTTGTATGCTTTAAGTGAATTTCGTTGTCTTTTAAATTGAAATTTTATCGGGTTGAATACCAGATCCTTGGATAATTCGTTGCGAATGACCACGCTTGTCAAAGTTGCATTGTTTTTCTCCTAAAAACGTTGGTAAAACAAAGCATCTTTAACAACATCACTCGTTGCCAACAAATAAGTGCTCATTTGTATACCACCTTCTTTGGTATCCGGAATGACGATGATCGTTCGAAAGTGATTATGAGTCGTGCAATTGAGTAATCGCCGTCCCAACCGATTGAGAAGAACGATTCTATGAATCCTAGTGGCTATAGAATATTGTTGCTTGTTGCTGTCCTCATTATTTAATTACTAATGAGATGTGATTATGCATGATCGTGCTTGTCATCATTTGGAGTAAGCTTTCGGTTATCTCACTAATAACGCTCACTTTTCAGATGGTGGGAACCACGCGCAGCTCTCCCAACGGTTTTGGAGTGAGTGGTAATGGTGACTTGCCACCACCCCCGCCCATGACACCGACGGAGGCCTTCATGGCCACCCAAACCGAGGTGTTGCGCCAGATCCTGCAGACGCACGCGGCCAGATCGCCCGGCGGATGAACCGAGGGCCGCCACATGGGGCCAACCACGAGGGGCCTAACCAGTCACCACGTACGCCCAGTTCATCGCCATGAAGCTGCCAACCTTCGCTAAAGCAGAAGACCCTCTGGAAGCTGAAGCTTGGGTCAAGGCCATAGAGGCAAAATTCTCTGCCTTTGTGTTGCCTTGTTCCGAGGAGAACAAAGCGAACTTCGCAGCGCTGCAACTGCGAGGGGAAGCTTTGATGTGGTGGGACCATTTCAAGTCCATGCAGCGAGGCCACGCTGTGACTTGGGACGAGTTCAAGCAGGCTTTCAAAAGCCACCACATCACCAAGGGTCTGATGGACAGGAAGATGAGGGAGCTGTTAGCCCTCCGTCAGGGATCTGACTCCGTGTACCGCTATGCTCAGAAGTTCAATAGCTTATGTCAGTACGGTGGGCATCATGTTGATACTGATGCCAAGAAGATGGAGAGGTTCCGCGACGGGCTTGATGGCAAGCTGTATGAGCGCCTGAATCTACTCGAGCCCGCAAAATTCCATGAGCTCGTGAATAAAGCTATCTCGCAAGAGGATGCTATGAAGAAAGCCCATGGGGACAACAAAAGAATGTCCGGTTTCACCCCAGGCAGCGGAACAAACAAGAAGTTTCGCTTTGTGAAGAAGGAAGCTCCAGGCCCATCCCGAAGAATCTTCAACCGGACGCCGGACGATGAAGCCGTTCCAGGGCAAACCCGCCGGAACTTCCCGCTTCCGCCGTGCCCAAGCAGAGCTTCGAAGCCTATTGCACCCCCTCGCGATGTTGGAGATCGTCGTTGCTACAACCGTGGCCGCCCGTGGCACTACATTAATGAGTGTCCCAAGCCCAGGCAGATCAAGCCCAACCCGCGTAACCGCAGTACGGAAACAAGCCTGCCACTCCGGCCAAGAAGCCTATGGTGCAAGTGCGCCAGGGCAAGCTGAACTTCACTACCATGAGTGACATTCCCGCAGGAGCTCCAGTACTCACGGGTACATTCTCTATCAATAACACTCCTGTTAAGGTCTTATTTGATTCGGGAGCCACCCATAGTTTCATAAATGAGAGTTTACTAGACAAATTGGGTCTAAGAGGAGTACAAACCAAATCTGCTTATAAAATTACCACACCCGGTGAAGACATCACATCTCAATTGGTGACCTTCGAAGTTCCTCTGAGACTAGGAAGTAAGGTTATTCGATCTAATCTTATAACCATCAAATTGGGAAGCATGGATGTTATTTTGGGTATGGAATGGATGAATCAACATAAGGTGGTTCTAGATGTATCAGATAGGGTCGTAGAGATCAACTCTCATACGGTCGGGCACACTACCTTGTACCTGCCTTTCCGGACGCATCGACTCTTGTGCCTATGTGACCATTATCTCCTCCCTTGATGAAATTCCAGTAGTGTGTGAGTACCCCGGATGTATTTCCCGACGAGTTGCCCGGTATGCCACCGGACGCAGATGTCGAGTTTGTGATCGAACTCCGGCCCCGCACCGCACCCATTTCCAAAAGACCTTATCGCATGCCACCCAAAGAGCTAGCTGAACTAAAAACCCAACTCCAAGAATTGTTAGATAAGGGTTACATTCGCCCGAGCTCTTCTCCTTGGGGTTGCCCTGCCCTCTTTGTCAAAAAGAAAGATGGTAGCTTGAGAATGTGCGTAGATTACCGACCACCCAATGCAGTCACCATCAAAAACAAATATTCGCTCCCTCGAATTGATGTTCTGTTTGATCAATTGGCTGGTGCCAAAGTCTTCTCTAAGATCGACCTTCGTTCTGGCTACCACCAAATCAAGATTCAACCATGCGACATTCCTAAAACCGCTTTTTCCACTCGTTATGGTCTTTACGAGTTCTTGGTCATGTCCTTCGGACTCACTAATGCACCTGCCTACTTCATGTGCCTCGTGAACTCCGTGTTCATGACGGAACTCGATAAATTTGCCATGGTCTTTATCGATGATATCCTCATCTATTCTAAGAGCGAGGAAGATCACGCCAAACATCTCCGAGTTGTCCTTCAGCGTTTGCGAGATCACAAGCTTTATGCTAAGTTCTCCAAATGCGAATTCTGGTTGAAAAGTGTCAAATTCTTAGGGCACACCATTTCCCACGATGGTATCTCCGTAGATCCTAGCAAAGTTCAAGAGGTGATGGATTGGAAACCACCCAAATTCGTACATCAAATCCGCAGTTTCCTAGGATTGGTGGGATATTACCGTCGATTCATTCCTGACTTTTCTAGAATCGCAAAACCCATGACCGAATTGCTCAAGAAGGGAGTGAAATTCGTGTGGAGTAAAGCATGTGAGAAAGCTTTTCACACCCTCAGACAACATCTAACTTCAGCCCCAGTGCTAGCTCAACCCGATAATTCCAAACCGTTTGAAGTCTTCTGTGACGCATCAGGCACCGGTCTTGGTTGTGTCCTTATGCAAGAAGGCCGAGTCATTGCCTATGCTTCACGGGCCCTTCGACCCCATGAGCTCAACTATCCTACCCATGATCTTGAGTTAGCTGCCGTTGTTCATGCCCTCAAGATATGGAGACATTATCTAATGGGCAATCATTGCAATATCTTCACCGATCACAAGAGCCTCAAATATATCTTCACCCACATCGAATTGAATATGAGGCGAGAGAAGATGGCTTGAGTTGATCAAGGATTATGATTTAGAAGTGCACTATCATCCCTAAGCAAAGCAAATGTTGTTGCGGACGCTCTTAGCCGCAAGGATCATTGCAGCCACCTAGAGTTAGAGCGGTCGGTGAACCCTTGTGTGAAGAAATGAGAAGGCTCAACTTAGAAGTGGTACCGCAGGGAATTCGTTATGCCTTGACGGCGGAGTCAAACCTTTATGACAGATTTGTCACCGCCCAACGCAATGATGCAGATATACAAACCATCAGGCAAAAACTAGTAGAAGGAGACCCAAAGTACACTTGTTTCCAGAAGGATCACCAAGATGTGGTCTGGTTTGGAAAACGTCTAGTGGTCCCCGTTGACCCAGAAATCAAGAAAATCATTCTAGATGAAGCTCACAAGTCCAAGTTCTCTATTCATCCCGGTAGTACCAAGATGTACCAAGATCTAAAGCAGAACTTTTGGTGGTCCAATATGAAGGTGGATGTAGCCAAGTATGTAGCCGAGTGCGATACTTGCCACCGGATGAAAGCAAGTCATTTGAAATCGGCAGGAGTACTCCAACCCTTGTCGGTACCTATGTGGAAATGGGACGACATTAGTATGGATTTCATTGTGGGTTTACCCTTAACCCCTAGAATGAAGGATTCTGTTTGGGTAATCATGGATAGACTCACCAAGACCGCTCACTTCATTGTCGTGCACACCACTTACTCCGTACAACAATATGCTGAGTTGTACATGGACCACATAGTTCGTTTGCATGGAATCCCAAAGACTATAATCTCTGATAGAGGGACCCAGTTTGTAGCCCGTTTTTGGGAGCAATTGCACGAGTGTTTGGGAACTCAGCTACTCTGTAGTTCCAGTTACCATCCACAGACCGATGGTCAGACGGAGAGGATAAATCAGATCCTAGAAGACATGTTGAGGGCAAGCATCTTGCACTTTGACAATAGTTGGGACAAGTGTTTGTCCTTGGCAGAGTTCTCTTACAATAACAGCTATCAGGCCAGCTTGAAAATGGCACCGTTCGATGCTCTATACGGACGTAGATGCCGCACCCCACCGAACCGGTCGAGACCGAGAAAGAACACTCTTTGGACCGAGAGTTAGTTAAAGAGGCCGAAGAAAAGGTGCAAGTGATAAGAGAGAATTTGAAGATGGCCCAGATGAGACAAAAGAGTTACCATGATAAGGGAACCGCACCTCGACACTTTGAAGTGGGAGATCATGTATACTTGAGAGTATCCCCCACCAAAGGTGTGCAAAGGTTCGGAGTCAAGGGAAAGTTAGCCCCGCGCTACATTGGACCCTATGAAGTAGTAGAAGCCTGTGGACCCGTGGCTTACCGTATTCGATTGCCAGAACGGTTTTCCGCGGTTCACAATGTGTTCCATGTAACTCAGTTGAAGAAGGGACTGCCTGTTCCGGAGAACGAGATCATCACAGAAGCTAATGCTTGGATCGAGCCGAATTTTTCGCTCGTCGAGCATCCATTGAAGGTACTAGACCAAAAAGAGCGAAAGACCCGGAGGCAGACCGTGCGAATGTACAAGATCCCATGGAGCCATCACACGGAAGAAGAAGCCACGTGGGAGACGGAGGATTATCTTAACACCAAGTATCCGGGCTTCCTCCAATCCCGAAACAGTGAGTCTTTTTCCCCATCTCTTCGTTGTCAAATCAAATCTCGGGACGAGATTCCGTTTAAGGGGGTAGGCTGTGACGCCCTAGGTTTTTAATTACCGTCATTAACGCTAATGACCGGATTAGCCGGTCAAATGGTCAACCGAGGTCAACCCTAGGTCAACCTGGGCCCTCACCCATGAAAACTCCCTAACACACCCTAGTGACCCTAAATGAATAGTAAACACACTTGTGGGGCCAACCCATGGTCAAAGGGTGGGTCAAACCCCTTACCATCCCAGTGTCCACAGGTGTCCATTTAACTTTTGCCGCGTTCTCCAAAATTCACCTAAACACTTAAAATTCTACCTTTAGGAAAGTTGTAGGTCTTGTTGAGGGACACAACTTTCATGTTGGTTGGCATTTCAAATTTGGAGAGGAAAATTGTGAAAAACCCCTTGCAAGACAGGATTCATTGTTACCAGAAACAGGCTGACATTCAAAGTTGGCATTCAAATAGATTCAAATCTAGGAATAAAACCCCTATACAACCTTTGTAAAAATTGTAGCTGGTACCTAGATCTACAACTTTGGTATTCATCACTTGGTCCAGTTATGTTTGAAAATTTTGAGAAAAACCCACTTGAACACAGCACCAGCAACACGGGTGGAGCCAGAGCGCGCCGCGCGCGACGTCGTGCGCACCCGCGCGCCGCCGCCGCCGCCCACCGCCGGCCATGCCCCGGCGTCCACGCCCGCGCCGCCCGAGACCTCACCACCCGCGCCCCCAACGCGCGCCCACCCAAGGCGCCCGGCGTCGGCGCCGCCGTGCGCGCGCGCACGCCGCGCGACCGCCGGTCCGTCGCCGTGTCGCCGCCGTACGCGCGCGCGCCCGAGCGCCGTAGCACCCGGCGAGGGCATCTCCGCCGTCATCTTCCGTCACCCCTAGATGCGGCGCGCGGCATATAAAAGCCCCCCTTCGTTCCCGCGCGCCACCCCGAGCCGCCCGCCGCCATCGTCGCCGCCGCCGTGCTAGAGCTCGTTGCTCGCGCTCGCCGCCGTCCAAGCCCACGGCCTAGCATTCTTAGCACCCGGGATAGCTCACACGTACGCTTGTTTGCCCACATTTAGCCTCCACGCCGCGAGCACCCCGAGCCGCCGTGAGCGCCGCCGCCGCCACCCGCCGTGCGCCGTCGCCGGAGCACACCCCGACCCCGCCACCACCGCCAAACGACCCGTGGTGAGCTCAATTGCAACCCCGTGCCGCTTGTTGCCGTGGCCCGGCCCCACATCGCCGCCGGCGAGCCCTCCCGCCGCCGCGAGGGCATGGTTGTGATTTCTGAGGGCCTAGTTGCAAGGAAACCTAACTAAGTTTATTTGCAGATCAGTCTAGTGGCTTGTAAAATCCCTAGAAATTCACAAAAAATCAGAAAAATCCCAAACCAATTTTGTAGGGTTCAGGATGATAAACCCCACCTCTTTGTTGTATACTCATGGCTAGATTCAAAATATTTTTGGCAGGAAAAATACAAATGTGTTATACATGGATCTGTCATAACTTGAAACATATAACTTCTCTGTAGCCAAATTTTGGATATGTTGTGTGTTAGGATATGACTAGATGCTGTGCCAAAAATTGCACAAAGTTATGCAGTAGATTTTGCTAGACAAATTCTTTTCCATTCCCCGCAAGAATCGCCTAGATGATTTTTCCTATTAAATATATTTATGTTCTTGAGCCCAACTTGTGCACACTGTCTAGTAATGCCAAAAGACACATCCTGTGAATTAATCATGAATTTTGGTTTAACGAAGCAATTATTCTTGAATTATGCATGTTTTCCTTTGTAAATTAATAAACCGAGTTCAAGAAAGGTTTCCATGTGCATGTGCTGGTTCTTTAGGCTTGTCTAGGTCCGAGAGCATGCACAAGAAAATTTGGATCATTTTGAGGCTTATTTGTTTTTATATGCATTTAAGTTGAATCACTAGTCGGCCTTTGTTATTTTCCACAATATTTAATTTCCTAGCATCCAACACTTACATGTGGGTCCAATGGGCCAGGATGGGTGCTAGTAGGCTTAAGAAACACTCATGTAATTTTTGGTAATTTAATTGATTAATAAATGGCTTAAATGCCCTTTTAATATTAAAGGGAAATTAAAATAAAGAGAAACCCTTAATCAAATCTTTTCCTTTTTGAAAGTATTATTTTAATATAAATAAAAGAAATTTAATTATCAGCACTGATAAGGAATTAATTCATAAATAATAATATTAAGTACACCTTGTTGGTGAAGATAAAAAGAAATGAAGCTTTCACAAGAAATGATAAGCTTATTAAGAATCTTTATTCCCATGTGGAATAAAAGAGTAACCCATGTACAACCAATGACTTCCTAGAATAAAAACCTTAGATGAATGCTTGTTAAGGTGAATATGACCAACTAGAGTTGGATAAGACAACAAACTATCACATCACCTAAAGTGCATTGCATTCCGTGTAGATCTTCCGGACGGATATTACTCCCTGGTCCCGGAAACCGAGGAAGGCGGAACGGAAGGTTCTCTGCAGTACGTGGACGTACTCGACACCGAGGGTGCCCAAGCTAACCTAGTCGACGAAGGCAAGCTCCGGTGCATCTAACCTAGTTTTCAAATTCTTTATTCAATTATCTATGAATGATTGTGCATTTACGTTCAGGAGTTGAATGAAACCCTAGATGCATGATCCATAGGTACCTTTGGTCCCTACTAGTATGATAGGTCGATAGTCGCTAAGCTATAGGACCGTTACGGTGTCGGGTGATGACCTCACTCGCGAGAATAGGTTCCTAGATAGGAATCATACTATATCCTTAAATGGATTGCTCACGTGGTAAGAGCATGGGATCCGGGCTCCGGTCCGGTGGTTATGTGGGTTAAGTTTTTGAACGTACTAAGCACATGCCTAGTTATGGGGCCGGTAAGCCTAGTACCATAATGAGGCGGCTAGGGATCCTACCGTTACTACTCTCGGGATTCGCTCTCACGGCTCGCCACGGTGGTGTATGGTGACTCCGGGTATCTCGCGGGGTATGCCGGATAGCCTGCACCAAAGACTATAAGATTCGATCCCGACCCGAGGATTTCTGGGGACGGCCTGGGAAGTTGTCATCGCGGGGGCAGCCTACCGTGTGTTTGGGTTTACCTTGCAAGGTTTAAATCAATCGATTGTCGGCCTCTCACCGTTACCCGAGACTACTTACTCCACTAGTCATGTGATCTCTAATGATGGAAGTCGATGAATATGGTGTTTGATTAATTGTATTGTACAACTTTGCTTGTACTAGTTGGCTAATGTAGTAAAGACTAAACTACTAGAACTTGTGCTAAAATCTTGAAAGTAAGGACCTACTCTTTGTTACTTTTTAGCAAAGGCAACCCAGTAGCCAAAAAGCCTTTCATGGTCTAGATTTGGTGAAGTAGATATCACCGACGGGTAAGTCTTGCTGAGTATTAGTATACTCAGCCTTGCTATAATGTGTTGATCCAGGTAATGCCTTCAATGACGTGTGGCCCGGAGAGATCCCGCCCGGCTGGGAGCTAGAATGGGTGGAGGACGACTGCTGAAAGCATCATGGATGGCCTCCCGTGGTGTCTTCGCTTCCGCTAGTTAATTTTCCGCTGCTTTTCAAAACTCTGAACTTTTTCGTAATGACAAAAACCATGGTTTGTAATAAATAAACCCCTCGGGGTACGAATTTGGATTTTAATGTTGTTGTATCTCTGGACTCGCCTTCGAGTGAGTTTTAATGCATATATTCGATCCTTGTGCTCTCAAGTGATTTACCGGGCGTTAACCCGGCAACTTACGACAGGATGGTACTTTATTATTGCTTAATGACCAAAGTGGATCGGTCTACGGTATTTTCCTGAACGGGTTGTCACACGATGTGCCCACTGGGACCGATACTCGTACCAGAACTCCTAATGTTACATATAATTTTCTCACCGAATTAGGTAGAACAATTTTTTTGTGATTAAACAAATTGGGAACATATCTAGTGGAAACCAATCTCCCCGTGCAAGCTATGAAAACTTTAATCTAAATCACACGATCTTGATCCAAGGGAGAACTCATGAGAGGTGGGAGGGGTGATTTGCAAAATTCATGGGAGGTGGGAGGGATGATTTGCAAAGGTGCTTTTGCAAATCACTCCTCCTACCTCCTCTAAGCGCTCCGTTGGATCAACATCATGTGGCTCAGATTGAAGTTTTCATAGTTTTCACAGAGAGGTCGATTTCCAACTGATATGTTGCCAAACAAAATTGGCCTTAAACAAACAGCGTATTATCTCAGTCAGACCCAAATATCAGACGGCCGAAGAAAGGAAATAGAGATAGGAGGCTTGTGCATTGTGCGTGACCAACGAGAGAAAGCCCAAACTTTTTCAAAAAAAAAAGGGAAAAGCCCAAACTGGCCCACGTTGCCGCTCCAACGGCACCTTCCGGATCCGACGGCCAGTAATCTCGCGTGGGACGAAAGCTAGCCGGATCCGATCCCCACCCGCCGCCAAAGATCCGGCGGCCACAATTCCTGCGTCCATCCAAAGCTACCAAAACCCCCCACCCGAGAAAAAAATAACACGCCACCGCAGCTATAAAACCCTCCGCCTCCACCTGCGGCTCGCCCAATTACATTTCGAATTCTAGGGTTTTGCTGTTCTCCCGTGCTCTGAAGCCCGCTTCGCCGCCTCAGGTGCGGATCCTCGCGCGCGACCGAACATGGTGAGTGCCCCAACGGATCCGATTCTCTCCACGTATCATAGGTGGATCTGTGGTTTCGTGTAATCGATCGGTGATGTTTTTGTGTTTTTCAGGCGCTGCCGAATCAGGGGACTGTGGATTACCCCAGCTTCAAGCTGGTCATCGTTGGCGATGGTGGAACTGGTGAGTTCTTGTCCGTTTCGTGATGCGATTATTTGTTAGAAATGGTAGAATCTGATGTTATAGAAAGGACAACCAGTTTCTACGAGATCTGATGGATTATGCCTTATGCTGTTGTGGAATCTATTGATGTTAGTCCTCCCCGTGGTTTTGTCATATTAGACAGATATTTTCCTGTGATACTGAATTTAATCATGCCCATGTTATCCCCTCCATTGGACGATGGTAATCAGGTTATGATCGTAGGGGTTATTACTTATTAAAGTAGTACTGTTTTCGCCGATACTCATGATCTATATTTTGATCTGTTAAATTTGTGCAAATTCGGCTTTTGTGAGGACATCAGAATTGTCATTTTTAGATACTGGGTGGTTTATTTTCGATGTCTCTAATGTTTGGAATGTTGACATGGAAGAGATTGTGTAGATCTGCACGCTTGATCCTAAATTGATAGGTTTCTACTTATGATCTTTTTTTTTTGCTTGTGCCCTTGCGACTAATGGTTCTTAGTTTTATATCCAAGGCAAAATGTTATTGATTGCTTGTGAATATCTACCTTGTATGTTTTACCGATCCTTTCTGAATTCTTTTTTCTCAGCTATACGAGATTTTTAATGTTTGATGCCAGTCATTTGCGATTTTAGTTAAATCTTGATGTTTTCCTTGGTTGCAGGTAAAACCACCTTTGTAAAGAGGCATCTCACCGGAGAGTTTGAGAAGAAATATGAACGTAATTGTCTTATGAACTTGGGTTTCTCTCATTACATATTGTTAATCATACTTCCTGTAGCTAATGCATTTTGTTAATTCAGCAACCATTGGTGTTGAAGTTCACCCTTTGGATTTCACCACTAACTGTGGTAAGATCCGTTTCTACTGCTGGGACACAGCTGGGCAAGAGAAGTTCGGTGGCCTCAGGGATGGATACTAGTAAGTCTCAACATAGTCTTTTAAGTAAATGTGATGTGGTTTCTACTAAATTTCATATGAAGTTATCAATGATGCCCTACTCTCAGTGACATCTGAATAATTAAAGGCTTGTTCGGGAAATGGAGGATTGAAGTGGATGGGAGAGGATTGAATGGGATTTTAGGAAATTTTGACTTATAATGGAAATTCCTCCACTAATTCCATTGCATTTTCTTCCCAGACAAGTCCTAAGCTATCATACCTTGTAAATTGAATGCTTACCTTCAGCACAGAAAATTTGTTCTTCCATTGCATTTTCTGTTACTGCTTCTAATTTTCTATTTCCCTGCAGTATCCATGGCCAGTGTGCTATTATAATGTTTGATGTGACCTCGAGGTTAACTTACAAGAATGTTCCTACATGGCATAGGGACCTGTGCAGGTTTGTTTGAAATCTTTCTGAACTTGCACGTGATGTACAATGTTGGAAATTTGATGTTCAATTATGAATTCTTGCAGGGTGTGTGAAAACATCCCCATTGTCCTGTGTGGTAACAAGGTTGATGTGAAGAACAGGCAGGTCAAGGCCAAGCAGGTCACCTTCCACAGGAAGAAGAACCTGCAGTACTATGAGATTTCTGCCAAGAGCAATTACAACTTCGAAAAGCCTTTCCTTTACCTTGCAAGGAAGTTGGCTGGGTAATTAACTATCTACTTCAATTTTTTGCATCATAAGCTTACAGCAAATCTCTACATGTATTAATTATTGTCGATGGCTTTTGTCCTATCAGTGACCCCAACCTTCACTTTGTTGAAGCCGTTGCTCTTAAGCCACCAGAAGTTACTATTGACATGGCTATGCAGCAACAGTGAGTGTCCACCTTTTTTCTTATCTAATGTCATTTTTATGCACTTCCAAAATCAGTCACCTTGATATTAAGGGTTGTAAGAACTGATTTTTTCATTTTTACTGCAGGCATGAAGCTGAGCTTGCTGCAGCGGCTGCCCAACCTCTTCCTGATGACGATGATGATCTGATTGAGTAGAAAGTGGATCATGAGTCTCAGACCTGAGCAGATGGAGTTGTGCCTCGCATAAGAGTTGTTTTAGAACGAACTCTAGAGTTAGCGTTGTCTGAATCTGGATCTGATCTGTCTCGAGACGTGTTGCAACTTTTCAATGTGTGGACATCGCCGGGCTTGTTGCCAATTGCCATGAATTTGCTGGCCTCTTTATACATTGTTTTGTAACTCTGTTTGTTGAAGGTAAACTTTGTTGTGGCAGTTGTTTTGAGCTGTCTCGACTATCTATCTGCAGTATGCTATAATTGTGCTTCCAGCATATTTGCAGCGCGTTCTCCATGTGTCTCCGAATCAGTACATTCTTTGTATCGCCTTCTCTGTTCCCAAAATTTATGGATGACCTGACTAGAGGTTTGCTGGGGCGCTGATGATATGTTGAGGCTTCTCTGATTCCAAACTAATTTATTTTAAAAACTAATTAGCTTGTCGATGGCAGCAAGGGCAGCATTTTTGTAACTGTTAAAATCTATGATATCTAAGAAGGACCTGATGTCCCTGAATTGCATTCTTCAAACCATTGCAATCTTGATAATTGAGCTTAATTGACTGAATTCTTTCAAACTATCAACACAACCATTTCTCAATTGCCCAATGCTAATTCTCCAAGGATTTCATTAAACGGCAAATCCATGGTTGTCACTTGCCAGCATCCATTTCTTTTACTATATGGATTCCTTATAGCTGCCTTTTGGGGTCAGCTGTGAATTTGGCGGTCCGTTCAGAAAGTTGAGCACAAAACCAAGGTCCAAGGGAACCATGACCGCTGTTCTTGTTCCTTCAAAAAATTAATCACTTCTATTGAGCCGTCGTGCTCCAGGCCGTTGTGCGTCAGCCTGCCACTGGGGAGGGTATGGATAAATCCACTCTTGGTCATACCCAAATCCAAATCATTATTATCCACTTCTTACCCTCCCCAATCCCACCCATACCCAATGGATAATTAGTTTTGTACTAGATTATATACATACCCAATGGATTATTTGTACCCTCCCCGTACCCACCCTACCCATTTCTTTAATAGATAATTATTTTCTACCCATACCCTCCACATTTGAGGTGGGTGTGGATTTGAATGTGGATAGTGGATAAAAACAACAGCCTAGTTGTGCGCCGCTCGCCAATTCGCCATCGTGCTCGCGCAGTCGTTGTGCACTTCAGTGCGGCAGTGAGCCAGTGACCCTTCCGCTTCGGCCAGCCAGATATCACCCAAAATGATATCACCTCGGCGGAGACGTCGAGACCCCCAAAACCTCTCGCCTTTTCTCTCTCCCACCGCCACCACCACCAACTTTCCTCTAGATCCCATCCGCCCTTTGGATCCTTCCTCCCCACCCCCACCCCACCCCCTCTATTAAAGCACCACCAGCCGCCGCCGTCCGCCGCTGCGCGCCTCCGATCCCCACTCCCACCAATCCACAGCGAGACCCGCCCGAGCGAGCCCAAACTCCGACGCCGCGATGAGGTCGGCTCTGCTGAAATCCACGTCCGAGCTCCTCCGCCGCAGCCGCCGGGGCTACGCCTCCTCGGCCAACCCGGAGCGGAAGGTGGCCGTCCTCGGCGCGGCGGGCGGCATCGGGCAGCCGCTCTCGCTCCTCATGAAGCTCAACCCGCTCGTCTCCTCCCTCTCGCTCTACGATATCGCGGGGACCCCCGGTGTCGCCGCCGACGTCTCCCACATCAACTCCCCGGCCTTTGTACGTTCCTCGCTGCCCTGCTTCGCCCGACGCGCTCTGCTGGTTCGGCTGGGGTCCTGAGCTGATTGGTATCGGGTTCTGCAGGTGAAGGGGTTCATGGGGGACGACCAGCTCGGGGAGGCGCTGGAGGGGTCCGATGTCGTGATCATCCCCGCCGGGGTGCCCAGGAAGCCCGGCATGACCAGGGACGACCTCTTCAACATCAACGCCGGCATCGTTAAGGCCCTCTGCACCGCCATCGCCAAGCACTGCCCCAACGTAAGCGTTGCGTCCTTTTCAGTGTAGATCTGCAGTTTAGGTATATAGATTTGCTACTCTACTTTTGGCAATTGGAGTAGCTGGTGTTTGGATTTGGGGCAGATCTAGTGTTCAGTGGTGATCTGCTGTAGTAAAGTCGTGCACCTACCTATAATTGATAGGAAGCACTGTTTGCCCAAAACATACACAATTACCACGTGCTAGTTGCTCTCCTCAATGCCATTTCTTGTGAACCCACTTGCTCCAGAGCCCACTTAACATGCATTCGGATTTTGATATGTGAACATCATCCCCTTGACAAGGGGTGGTAGATGATGTTGGGCTGGTCCCATGCTTATTTCTTATTGTGCCCAATCTGAATCTTTAAGTATACATTTTTATCTTGTTTAATTTGTGCTATGATACTGATCATGGGCTTGTTGATTATGTGGTTGTTTAGGCTCTTGTGAATATGATCAGCAACCCTGTCAACTCCACTGTCCCAATAGCGGCGGAGGTTTTCAAGAAGGCTGGTACTTATGATGAGAAGAAGCTGTTTGGTGTGACCACTCTTGATGTTGTTCGTGCTAAAACTTTTTATGCTGGAAAGGCGGGCGTGCCAGTTACTGGTAATAAGATGTTTTACGTGACAATTGCTAGAGACATTGAGATTATGTTTGTCAGATTTATTTTTTCACCTCTCTCAATGTGAGTTGTTGCTGTGACCTTTTGCAGAAGTGAATGTTCCTGTTGTTGGGGGGCATGCGGGTATTACTATTCTGCCACTCTTCTCACAGGTATTTTATCCACGGTTGATGTTTCCTTCAAAAGTGACAGAATAATCTGAAAATGTGAAGTATGAACATTGTTGGAAAACATGCAATTTGATTAGCAAAGAGGTTGCATTTTGTCTATCTCGAAAAGAAAAAAAAGGTTGCATTTTGTGGACAAGACTCAACAGAGTTTGCTTAGACCAGTTCAACAATTTCAATTTAGCAATTGTGCATAAGGTCTCTAAATCTGGCTTGAGTCAGCTTTTAACATTACATAATCCAGTGTTGTACGGAAATACTATGCAAGTGATTATCACATCAGTTTTCATAAGCTAGTAACTCAAGCATAAACTTCCAACTAAAAATGAAAATGGCTGTTTCATACAGGCCACTCCTGCAAGCAATTCATTGTCGCAAGAAGACATTGTGGCCCTTACCAAGAGGACACAAGATGGTGGTACGGAGGTTGTTGAAGCAAAGGCCGGAAAGGGCTCTGCAACATTGTCCATGGCGTAAGTCTATAAAACATATGGACCTTTGTGAGCATATGTATTGGTTGCACAATAGAACCTGTGACTAGCATAACCTGTCTGTGTTCACGATCCTTTTGGGATTATACGAGTATCGTCTTCCATCCTCTGCAACTACTCCATCAGTGCCTGTGTTTTCTTAGAACTCCCTGTGACATAAGTTAGCTGCTATGCTATGCCATTTTGCCCATACACTCCACGACACAACCTTATTATCTCAAAGCTAGTGATTTGCTTGTGGCTGAAATTTTGTACTACTGAATCTATGTTCTTACTGCTGTGTCATGGTTGCTCCTGTATTCATTTGGTTGTATATCCATTGTGTCAATTTACTGTAGGACCTGGATGTGTATTAAGCTATTTTATTGTGAACACCATTAGTTGTTTATGACATTCATTATACAGGTATATAATTGAAGTAAGCCCATGAATACAAGATGCATTGCCTGAACCACACCTGCTTTTACTTTGTTAACTTTCTATTATTGCATTGTTGTGAAATATTTTAAGTTATTACTATTATTTGGAATGAAGCACCTTCCTAATTGAAGGACCCACCTGTCCTTGTCCATGAGTGCCAGCTCGAGATATATCCTATTTTTCCAACTAATTTAATGCAGTATGAGCTAGATCCTGTTTTGGTAGGTGGGATTTGGATCAGAATTTATTGACTTCACAGAGCAATTGTCGTCATCCTAACACCCTCATTGCTGGAATTTCTGTGTGCCTTTACTGTAGCTTCCATTCAATATTATGCCCACATGTGATATTCTTTTTATGAATCGTCGTATTGTAGTGGCCGCGCAGAAAACTCTGCAATACTCCATCAACCTTTGTTATGCATACCCATACTAGATTTTAGCCAATTTCAGGTCAATTTTGCTGCAATTTTCTTTACTAATATGGTTCCTTTTGTTTTTGCAGATATGCTGGTGCTGTTTTTGCAGATGCATGCTTGAAGGGTTTAAATGGAGTTCCAGACATTGTAGAGTGCTCTTTTGTGCAATCAACTGTGACTGAGTTGCCCTTCTTTGCCTCCAAGGTACTTATCTACTGTGGCCATGTTTGGATGGAGGTGTTAGTGTTAGTTTGTAGCAAACTAACACCAAAACTAACACTTTGGAGCCAAACACATGTGTTAGTTTGGTGTTAGTTGGAACTAACACCCCCCCAAAAAACTAACACCTCCAAGAGGTGGAAATTGGTGTTACTTTGGTGGACCCCACCCCTTTTCTCTCTCCCTCTCCTTTTTCAAATGATTGGAAAAGTTACTTTAAATGCAAACTAACACCTCTATCCAAACATCCAAGGTGTTAGTTTTTTATGTGTTAGTTTGGAGGTGTTAAAAACTACCACTACCACTAACACTAACATCTACCATCCAAACATGGCCACATGTGTAAATGTCTATGCAAAGTGCAGCAATAGTTTATCATATGTTAAAGGCATTCGCACTTTCCTTTTCTTGTTGAAGGTTCGCACTGGTTACCAACATTTAAATTGCCATAGTAGAATTTGATTTGCACTTATTTCTTGTATAAATCAATATGTTTGTTGACTTTGGATTGGAAGCAAGGATCAAAATTGTAGGTTCACATGCCCTGAATTAAAAGAAATATTTGTGTGGTCAGAGGCATTAAAAGAAATATGTTTTTGTTGTTTTTAAGTTTTTAAAACTGTCCTATTGGTGTCGATGGTTCCTGTGTGTTTTATGGGATTAGAGGGACTGAAGCGTTCCACCTGTGAACCATTGCCATTTGAGAACCAGTTACATTTTGGCCATATGGTTCCATGTAGCATGTTCTTGTTTCCAGGAACCATTGACCAAGTGAATGGATAGCATCACATTCTTATAGGATTAAAGGTGCTGAAGTGTTGAATCTGTTAACGTTGCCATTTTGGTTTATTCTTTTGAGAATCAGTGACATTCTGGCCATATGGTTCCATACTTCCATGTAGCATGTTCTTGTTTCCAGGAACCATTGACCAAGTAATGGAATAATGTGTTCAGTAAACTTTGCTAAGCCAGTGCCTTACCCATACTAGTTAGATGCACCCTTTCTAGTGTATCATTGCACTCGATTTTTTGTTGATTTTCTCTCAATAGACGGTCTCCATATGCTGGCCAGTACTGTTTTAACACCACCACTCATGTTACAGGTACGGCTTGGCAAGAACGGAGTAGAGGAAGTGCTTGGTCTGGGTGAGCTCAATGACTTTGAGAAGGAGGGACTGGCTAACCTCAAGGGCGAGCTCCAGGCTTCCATCGAGAAGGGCATCAAGTTTGCCCACGGGAACTAGGCATTTTGTGCGGATTCTAACAATTCGTATGTCAAGCTGAGGTGTCTTTGAAATTTTTTGTTGACTGCCTTTTTTGCCCGGCTTCTGCTGGGAAGTCGTGGCGTTGTGCTCCATAATAAAATCCAGCGGCCTAGTCGCCAACCTGAACAAACTTGTACCAGAAACAAATACAATACCGGTTCCTTTTGATGGAAATGGAAAGTTGGAAACAAACTCGCGCACTTGTTCGATCCAGCTCGTTATTTTGGTATTGTATTTGTACCAGAGGCTGGATGCCCGTGCCACACTGGAATTCAACTATCGGGGGCTTGGGGCTGCTAGAAACTCAAAATATTCAAAATACTTGTCATTGTGCCTTTTCTAGATACAGTCTCCTTGGTATGCACCTAGATATATAACATGTCCACGTACATAATAAAAGGAATGTATGTAGAACAGTTAGAATGAAAGTATTTTGAAACAGCGGGAGTATTCCAATAGTACTGCTAGATATTGTTTGTACCAGACGAGCCGAACATTGCTGGTTCAGTGCAATTCCAGGGTCCAAGGCTCGAAGCGACTCTGCTCTGCTTGTTAATGCTGGCGTTTGGAGAATAGATCTGGCAATGTACAAACCACAGGGATGGAGGCTTTTTTTTTTTGAGCCAACAGGGATGGAGGCTTTGGGTTGTGATTTGTGAAACATGATTAGTTTGTTTGGCAAATTGTTTTGATGTTTTCTACACCGTGAGCAAAGCAGCCGTCTCGATCCTAGCCAGTAGCCATGCTCAGCCTAGAGAAAGCTACGCCCGATCTACTATCTAGCATGTTATATTAGCATGTCGACGTATCTCTACTACGTGCATTTCTACTGCCGAGAGTCGTGGTGCACGCTTCAGTCCGGCAGCCAAATCATTTCGCTGTTCATAGCTGTCAACCTATCACCAATAATGCTTTCAGAAAACATGATCATATCTCCTAATTAAAACAGCCATTCAAGGGTAGTGCAACGCTATCCGTCACGTCAGCAGACGTGCGAGGGTTGTTAAAGTGACCACACTTTTTTTAAGGCGTAATAGCAAAAAAAAAGTCTTCAAAGTACCCTGCTGAGCTTAATTAGATCCCTAAACTATGAAAACATCCAATTTAGTTCCTGAACTATGCTGGTCGGCTCAATTTGGTCTCCGAACCGAAACGTCAATTCAATCCCTAAGTATCCTAATCGGCTCACATTCGTTGCCGGCATCACTAGTGCAGTGACGGCTAGGAGAAGAAAGGGACAAGCTAGTTACTGTAGAAGTTCCATATTTTCCTTCATTTTCAAAATTACTTTCTAAATCATATAACAACATGAAATCTCCAAAAATAAAAGTTACTCAAGTTTTCAAGATCTCTAACTTTGCTTTTGGAACCATCTTTAAATTATAAACAATTATTTCAAATAGGGTTTCAATCCTAATTTTAAATTCCAATTTCAAAACCCTGTTTTAAAAAATATATAGAATTTAAATATGGTTCCAAAAGCAAAGTTTGATATCTTGAAAAGTTGAGTAACTTTTTGTTTGTGAGATTTTCATGTTTTTATATGATTTTGAAAATGGAGGAAAATATGGAACTGCTTCAGTAACCACCCTGTACCTTTCTTCTCCTCGCTGTCACTGGTGCTGCCGGAGACGGATGTGAGCTGATTAGGATATAGACATTTCGATAGTTTGGAGACCAAATTGAGTCGAACAGCATAGTTTAGGGACTAAATTAAATATTTTCATAGTTCAGAGATCTAATTGAGCTCAACAACATAGTTCAGGAACGATTTTGACTATTACTCCTTTTCTTAACACGAAGAAAGCGACGCGAACGTATACTGGTAGTAGTCTACTCACCATCTCGATCTAAAACTGGTGCTGCTCTACAACAAATCAAGAAGACTTCGAATTAGGATCCTGACTAGGTAAACCAGGAAGATTTAGGATGTAAAAATCTTAGTTGGACGGTCGGTTCCTCCTTTTTTTTCAGGCTCATGGTACACGCTTGAAAGCTACCACTGCACACCTTTGCTGTGCCAATCAACGACGTCATAAACTTCACTCGAGAAAGAGAAACAAAGCCACACAAATGCTGAAATGCAGCAGGATAATGGCCATTAGATCTTCGACGGGACAAGCAACTATGGCTTGCACGCAATGAGGTGACACATACACTTTGCATCTCCGTTCCTGTAACCACCAGTCAAGTGCCAGGTCAGCCATAGCCCATAGCAAGGTGTATCTGAACCTTACTTCTCATTGTTGCTCTGCTAATGGAGGAACGATTCCCGGAACAAAGATTTTTTACCATCAGAGGCTTCCCGATCACACCTTGCTATCAGCCATCACCTAGTAGATTTTTCTCTCGTGAACAAACCAACCACCAAAGAACCACCAACAAGATTTTTATCTCGTGAACAAATCAGCACCAACCATCAGCCACCAGCCAAACGAACAGGCTGGGCTCAGTTTTCTGGTATGTACCGACAGTTAACGTTTTCACTACCGCCTTTTTAACCCATAAGTTTTGACCGTGCCAAGTTCACTTTTTTAAGCCAGAGTCAAACATTTCCCTAACACCAGCCATGTGCCCATGTGACTGATTTACCTAGTACTGTTACCAACCACTTTCAGGAACAAGAACGGCAATTTGGTAGCTCGAGGGGATGATACCTATAGTAACTGTTCCGTCTGTTCGTGCACAACTGACCAGCTAGGGAGCATGTAGGCTACAAGCCAAAGATCATTTTGTCGGAGACGCAACGTTTTACCACTGCAGATCGATCGCTCAGCAGTCGTTGGCGCGCGACGGTCGTTCTTCTTCTTCCTGCCCGTCAGTTTCAGGTAGGATATAATAATACCTTTTTTGTTTGTTTCTTTGAATTGCTGACCCCGATTTTTTCACTGGCATGGACGTACGCGTCTCTGAAAGACAAACAGCAAGTGGATTACCAGCATGCACATTGATCACATCGACGCGACCTGCATCTAGTAGCGATATAAATAGACCACCAAGCTGAAGCTACTAGCCAAACCAAAGGCGATCGATCGATCGAGTTCATTAACAGCAAGGGGCAGCTAGGTGCGGCTATGGCGTCGTCGTCGCCGATGCTTGGAAGCATTGCCAACAGGTGGCGCGAGCTTCAGGGCGCGACCTCGTGGGCGGGCCTGCTGGACCCGCTGGACATCGACCTGCGCGCGAACCTCATCGCCTACGGCGAGCTCACGCAGGCCACCTACGACGGGTTCAACCAGGAGAAGCGCTCGCCGCACTGCGGCGCGTGCGTGTTCGGCTACTCGGACCTGCTGACCGGCTCGGGCGCCGCCGCGGCGGGGAGCTACACCGTCACCAAGTTCATCTACGCCACGTCGGCGCTGCCCGTGCCCGAGGCGTTCCTGGTCCTGCCGCTGCCGGACCTGCTGCCGGAGTCGTGGAGCAGGGAGTCCAACTGGATGGGGTACGTCGCCGTCGCCACGGACGCCGGCGTCGCCGCGCTGGGGAGGCGCGACATCCTCGTCGCGTGGCGCGGGACCATGAGGAGCCTCGAGTGGGTCAACGACTTCGACTTCACGCCGGTGTCCGCCGCGCCAGTGCTGGGATCGGCGGCGGCGACGAACCCGGCCGCCCTGGTGCACAGGGGGTTCCTGTCCGTGTACAGGTCCAGCAATCCGGACTCCAAGTACAACCAGTCCAGCGCCAGGGATCAGGCAAGTATACTAGCACCAGCCATCTCACTTCGAGTCTACGATTAATACCAGAAGACAGTCGAAACTGAGGCCACGCTTGGAGCAACTGAAATGCTAACACGTACTGCAAATTAAATTTATAAAGAACCTGTGTAAACACTAAACACCCTCGGCTCCAAGCAGTACCTAGAGCATTTCATCAGTGAAAATTATTGTTCCACGTACGTACGGTTAAGGTTTCATTTCATGGTTGTAGTCTTTCAGACAAACATGAACTCACACGAAAGCATGCACATTGTATGAATTCTTCCTCTAACGTACGTAGGGCCTACTTGTCAGCCGATGCTTTGCTTAAAACATGCATTCAAGCAACCACTTACGTAGTACATGCGTGAAGAACCGCATTGATGGAGATCATGAGCAGGTCAGCAATACAGGAGGCTCCATTGAAAGTTGAAAAATAAAATAAAAACGAATATCCTCCATTTGTGAAAATGGCAGAGGGGTTTACTACTTTGTACTCAGCATTCCCATATACCCAGATGTTGGCTATCAATTACTTTTCCTCAATCCCAAATTACTGCTTGTTTTGACCTTTCTAGGTGCATGACATTTGCTATGCATATACTCCCTCCGGTTTGGTAAATGAAGTCGTTTAGGACAGCGACACGGTCTCCAAAGTACGACTTTGACTTCTTATTTTTATAAAAATATTTGTTAAAAACTAGCATATGTATACTTTTATGAAAGTATTTTGCAAGACAAATCTATTCAGGTAGTTTTCACATTTCCAAACTCAATGACTTGAAAATTATTCATGATTTATATTCCCAATGTTTGACTTAAATCATGTCCAAAACGACTTTATTTACCAAACTGGAGGGAGTATACAAACATATATGTATGCACAACAACTATATATGCACCTAGAAAAGTAATTGAAATCATGACTTAGTAAGAGTAAGGTTGTCTTAGTTATTTTCTCTACCTGATCATACAGACTAATATTGTTAGTTGCTAATCTGTAAGGGCCCGCAAAATTTAGATTATCACTAACATCTATCTATTATCTTTATACTTGAGTGTTAAAAGAAGCCACCACGTTCGCCGAGAGGGTCTAGAAATTCTCACGTTAATCAAAAAAATAGAAGAATATACACTGTTGGATTTTATGAAGATCTGAAGGTCTAGATTAATCCAAAGAATACATAAATTAAAATAAGGAAATCCAAAGAGTCCATATTCAATACAAATACAATTAATAAATACATAAATTCAGAATTAAAAATAACAAAAATAGTAGTTAATGTTTACACATATGGGGAAAGCAAAAAATAACTAACTGAAGAGTAAATAACAGATACAATTATAATTTAGACAGTTTCACACGATGGGCATTAAATTAGTTCTCTGTCCCTGCTGAAGTACTAATTAAGAAGCTCATGAAATATTTATCTGCATAGGCGTGTAGCGTTGCAAGCCTCTAAATGCCAACATTGATAAGACATGGCACATGATGAAAATAAATTTCTGTTAGAAAATAAAAATCAATCTCTTAATACTTCAATGTTAAAAGAAGCCACCACATCCGCCGTGAGGGTCTAGAAATTTCCACGTTAATCTAAAAAGAGAAGAGTTTGAATCGTTAGATTTTATGAAGATCTAATGATTCATATTATTCTGGAAAAATTGAAATATTTTTTTTATAACTTCCTTTCCTTACATCACTCCGTACTTAAATACAAATGAAATATTTTTTATTGCCTAACATTACGTGCCGCATACGGATATTTTTTAATTTTCTAACAAACTTTGGTAAGTTTTTGAGACTTTTGCTTAATGGATCATGGAGTATGTCACGTACTTGAAATTAAAAGAGGAATATGGATCAATACGACTCTACAAATTGCATGAAAGCAAGTTTTTTAATCACATGGTACGCTCACATACACATCACACACTCGCCCTCCCCCTATGAGCATTTTTGAATGAGTCGACAAATCCTCAAGATAGATGAAGTCACCACCTGTCTGACAGTCTAGATCAATCCAAAGAATCCCCATTTATAATATAACTAATAAATATATATACAAATTCATGATTTCAAAAAACAAGAAAATTAGAAGCAGATTTTGTACGGGTTGACAAGGGAAATAGCTAAATAAAAGAGTCCATACCAAATACGATGTACAATTAATAAATAACTAAATTTGTTATAAAAAATAAGGAAAGTTAATATTGTGCTTATAAATAATATGTTTGACCATAACAAATCAATTGCGAGTATTTGATATGTCCTTAATTCCTTCTCTACCTTTGGGAACCATGCTAATTAATGTGAGAATTCGTCGAGGTCAACGTCCATATGTGCACTTGGAGTGAAAAAATTATAGATCCCATAATTTGAATGGCCACGCATAGACAATTGCTAATTGTCTTTGGTTAATGTTAAAACGGGGAGAGTTGACACAATTGTAAGTACAGTACAGGCCAATGAGTGTGTGCATGTGTCATGCATGTGGTGGTATGTTGTGATTTTATGAGTTTATATTGGAACGTTCCTTTAATAAACATATTATTTGCAATATGATTAGTTAATATCTAAATTTGAATAAAATAATATACCATAATGTATTTTGATAGAAAAAGATAAATAGTCAAATCCAACTAGTAGCTATTTGTGATCAGATCAACAACACCCAACGCCCGAGAGGATCAGAGCTAGCAACTGGCATCACCGTGAGGTATGACAAGCTCGCCGAAAGGTGTTGGATCCTCACGCTGGGAGGTGGAGCACCGAGACTCTACACAATGTCAACACATGAGACTCAGAAGTCGCAGAATTAAGGAGACAGAGTTCACCCGACAAAAGTACGGGAGAAACTGAGAAAGAGAGGGGGGATGAAGGGTCATGTGCCACAGCTACAAGAGTCTGTCCCTATATCAAGAGGAACCTTCAAGATCACCTATGCTAGCAACTATCAACGCCGCTGGGTATGACGAATTCACCCGAAGGAGTTAGATCCACATGCTGGGAGGTGGAACACTTGATATTCTACACAAGGTCAACGTCTTAGATGGACTTAGAAGCCACAAAATCAGAGCAGCATAGTTCGCCCGACGAAAGTAGGGGAGACACCGAGAAAAAGGTGTTGTCAGGGTGGAGAGGAAGAGGAGGGAGATCGGAGGGACCTATGCAACTATTGCATGAGCCGGTACCTAGATTAAGAGGAACTTTTAAAGTTTCCTACGCCAACAACTGGCATCATAGCCATGTACCGCGAGCTTGCTTGAAGGAGTTGAATCCACGTGTTGGGAGGTGAAGCATTGAAACTCTACATAAGGACAATGCATGAATCAGACTCGGAAGCTGCGCAATCAGAGAAGCAGAGTTCGCACGACAAAAGTAGGGGACCACTAGGCCAAAAACGATTTGCACTAACACACAAAAATTAGCATGCTGGCGGGTAATTGACACCCACTAGCACTATAGTGAAAGGGGCGTCGGTTTTACACCCGCCAGCAGTAAAGGTCTAGTGCTGGCGGGCAACATAAGTCACCCGCCAGCAGCCCAGCACAAATTTGTGCTGGCAGGTGACTTATGTCGCCCGCCAGCAGTGAAGGCACAATGCTGGCGGGTGACATAAGCCACCCGCCAACACAAATGGTCCTATTTGTGCTGGCGGGTGGCTTATGTCGCCCGCCAGCACAGATGTACGCAGCCACTTGAAAAATTCGATTTTTTCAAACGGTTTCAAATGAAGAAACTATTAACATGAAAGTTTTAGATCCTAATAAGTTATTAAACTTTGTAGTTTACACTTTTTTATTTGAAATCATATTGTCAATGAAAATCAAATTTGAATCTCTCAAATTTGAAATTCAAATTTCGTAAATGACCTCAAATGGAAAAACTCCCAACACGAAAGTTGTAGATCTAAGGAAGTTAAGAAACTTTGTAGTTGACAAATTTTTAATTTGAATCTGTTTAGTGCCTCTAAAAACCGACTTACACTCGGTGTTGTATAGTATGAGTAGAACCAAAACTGCATATGGACGCATATGAGTGTGTGGTGTAGTGGTAGAGGAGGCTTCGCGCGAGGTAGAGGTCACAGGTTCGAACCACGGCAACCGCGGAGCGTCGCGACTCTACGCGAAAAGTGCGCGACTTGCGACGGGTGGGTGGCTGGCCGGTGGGGTCTCTCCTATAATTTTTTTCTGTTTATTTTCGGTTTTTAAGTGCTGACCCGGAAAACCTCAGTGCTGGCGGGTGACTTAAGCGCCCGCCAGCACTAGGTCTCTATGCTGGCGGGCGGACAACCGCCAGCACTGAGACGATTTGTGCTGGCACAAGGTCGCTGGCGGGCGCTCCACCCGCCAGCAAAGACCCCTTTTACCCGCCAGCACAAATCGTTTGTGCCCTAGTGGACAAAGAGGCATTTTCAGTGTGAGAGAGAGAGAGAGCAAAGAGAGAGGAGGTATGAAGGGACATGTGTCACCGCTACACTAGCATATCCGTAGATCGAGAAGAACCTTCAAGGTCGCATGCATTACCAGCTGGCATCGTTGCTAGGTACGACGAACTAGCTGAGAGGAGTTGGATCTACGCATCAAGAGGTGGAGCATCGAGACTCTACACAAGGTCAACGTCTCAGAAGTCGCGGAATCAGACCAACTTAGTTCACCTAACAAAAATTAGAAAGAGATAAGCAGAGAGAGATTCGCAGAGGGACCGAGAGATGCTAAAGAAGGTGATTTGCGATTTCAATCTAATATACAAAGTTGTGGAGCTTGCAATGTATGCGAGGGTGCAGTAAAGCGTCGATTACGTCATTCGCTATTGGATTTTCATCCACCAATCCAAGACCACCAAACAACAAAATTCGGGTGTATCAATACCAATTTCGAAATCGGGGACCACTATCTATATGATTGAGTATTGATGATTTCAAAAGGATAAAGAAATATATTATGCTAACATAGTATTTTAAAAATTAATATAATTTATCAAATCTAGCCGCGCTATTAGCGCGGTCTAACTTGCTAGTTATTATAACTTTTGTAGAACAAGTCTGTACGAATATTGTACGATTTCAAACCACTAATGACCATAATAAAAAATTGGTCATGGAAAAGCTTAAATATATTCACTAAATTACTATGTCATTATGTGTAGTAGTCCAAGCCTTCCACGGTGAGCACACACGATGGACCCACCTCAGCAATAATATTAGCCAGATAAATGCTTTTGATTTATTCAAATATTTGACCTTCAGTTAGCTATAAATTCCAGGAAAGTGACGCTCAATATAAATATACTCCGAATAGTTGTTGGATGCGTCATGAAATCTAAATCAGCTACCCTAGATTTCATTTCATTAGCTAATTACCTTAAACGGCATGTATTCAAATATAGCCTGCGTGTCGCTTAGCGTTTGTCATCAGCATTATTTGACTTTCGCTTAGCCGTATATATATGATGTGCATTGCAGCTGTTCTATACTTCCATATCCCTCACGCCAACAAGCTAATTTGCCGAGAATTGATCAAATTCCCTTTGGCGAATCACACACATGTACTGTCCGAGCAGGTATTTGCGGAGGTCAGCCGGCTCATGGTGCTGTACAAGGACGAGGTGACCAGCATCACCGTCACGGGGCACAGCCTGGGTGCCTCGCTCGCCACGCTCAACGCCGTGGACCTCGCCGCCAACGGCGTGAACGCGCCTGCCAACTCCTCCCAGCCGCCGTGCCCCGTGACGGCGTTCGTGTACGCGAGCCCGCGCGTCGGGGACGCCAACTTCAAGAACGCGTTCGCCTCCTTCGGGGACCTCAGGGCGCTGCACGTGAAGAACGCCAGCGACGTCGTGCCCATGTACCCGCCGCTGGGGTACGTGGACGTTGCGGTGCCGCTGCCCATCAACACGGGGCGGTCGCCGTACCTGCGCCAGCCCGGGACGATCCGGACGTGGCACAGCCTCGAGTGCTACCTGCACGGCGTCGCCGGGGAGCAGGGCAGCGCCGGCGGATTCAAGCTGGAGGTGGACCGCGACGTGGCGCTGGCGAACAAGGGGGAGGACGCGCTCAAGGATCAATACCCGGTGCCCGCCGACTGGTGGGTCGCCAAGAACAAGTTCATGGTCAAGGGCACCGATGGCCACTGGGCGCTCCAGGACTTCCAGCAGATCTGAACGAGCTGGAGCCCGTGCTCGCATCGCATGCATGTTTATGCACCTCTGACCTCTTCGTATACTTATATACTTATAAATAAACAATGAGTGGCAATACTGCTTGTAGCCATATATGTGTTTATCATTTCTGTCATGCTTGTAAAACTGAACTTATAGATTGCATGAAATCGCTTTGTAACAGAAATGACAGAACTGAATCTATAAATAATACGATTGCGTACACTTTTTTCTGTCATGAAATCGCTTAGTATAACTATTTTTTTGCGAGGCTGATATATATAATAATTCTCCCATCGTAACAAATATTTTCTGCGCGCATATATACGTGATGAACATGCGAGTGGCGCTGGTCGTTCGCTCCTCCCTACTCGGACTCGGAGTCGGCGTCATCTTCGTCCTCCTCGCAATCCATCAATCTCCAGCGCCCGTCGGCGCCCTTCACCATGCCCCTGTTATGCGGGACCCACCACCCGGGCGGCACCCCGTGGCCGTCCCGCAGCGCGTCGTACGCCTTGTTCACCAGCGCCACGTCCCGCGCCACCGCGAGCTCGAACCCTCCGCCGCCGCCGCCCCGCGCGCCCGCCACGCCGTGCAGGTACACCTCGAGGTTGTGCCAGGTCCGCTCGTTCCCGGGGCTTCTAAGGTACGGGGACGCCCCCGTGTCGATCGCCAGCTCGGCGCCGACGTCGTGGTAGAACACGGCCGGGTACCTGGGCACGATGTCGCGGGCGTTGCGCACGCGGAGGAGCCGGAGCCCGGAGACGGCGTCGAACCGCTTCTTGAAGGCGGAGCCGCCGACGCGCGGGCAGGCGAACGCGAACGCGGTGACCGGGCAGACGGCCATCCCCGCGGCGGCCGGCGCCACGTTGTAGCCGTTCGCGGCGATGTCGAACGCGTTCAGCGTGGCGAGCGCCGCGCCGAGGCTGTGGCCCGTCACGGTGATGCTCAGCTCCTCGTCCTTGTACGTGTCCACCAGCCTCCGCACCTCGCGCAACGCCTGCATCGTCGATGGTCCATCGAGCGATACATCATACAATCATGTGAGGTGACTTGTGAGAGTGCAGCGACAGACTGACAGTGACAGTGCCGCACGTAGTACGAGGATTACCTGATCCCTTGCGCTGTCTTTGTTGTGGCTGGACGCGGGGTTGGCGGCGGTGTACATGGACAGCCACCCGCGGTGCACCATGGCGTCGCAGGCCTCGCGGTCCCCGAGCAGGCCCCTCGGCGGCACCATGGCGAACTCGAGGTCCTCGACCCACTCCAGCGCCTGCACCGTGCCGCGCCACGCGACGACGACGTCCCGGCGCCCGAGCGCGGCCTTCCCCTCGTCCGTGGCCACGGCGATGTACCCGATCCAGTTGGACTCCCTGCACCGCGCCGCCCCGGACGCGGACGACCTGAGGATGAACGCGCCCGGCACCGGCACGGACGACGTCGCGTACAGGAACCTGGTGACCCGGTACGCGGCGGCGTGCGCCGGCAGCCGCACCCGGTCGAAGAAGCGCGCCCTGGCGAACCGGGACAGCCCCGCGTGCGGCGAGAGCGCCTCGTGGTTGAATGCGTCGTAGGTGGCCTGCGCCATCTCGCCGTAGTGGAGGACGGTGCGGCGGAGGTCGAGGTCAAGCGGGTCCAGGAGGCCGTCCCAGCCGCCCTCGCCATGGAGCTCGCGCCACCGCCGGGCCGTGTACCCGAGGCCGCCGTGCTGGGACATTGTTCAGCTCGGCCGGGCCGTGTGGTTATTCCCGTCGTCTAGGATGGATGATCGCTGAGGTTTCTGCAACGACTAGCTCATGCTGTCTGCTTCCTGCTCGGTGCGTTTTTTATACAGTGCGATTAGCTTTTGCTTGCTGGGGTTTGCCTCCGATGACGAGGAGGGCGCGAACGGCAACGGCGTGACATGTATCGTGCTGGGATTTGCATGATGAACATGACATGCATCGCGTGCAGCAGCATGTGTGGCAGGAACAGAGCAGGAGAGGGGCACACGCCACAGCACGACGCGAGATGGGTCGGGCTAGTGCCAAGCAATGCCAACAGCATGAACGCCTGACGCGTCTGGTTTAGGAAATCTGTTATGGCCATCCCCAAGGTTCAAGCATGATGCTCTGAGAGGCTCGACCAGTTCTTCGGTGCTTCATCTTCCTCTATGAAGAAAACTGGCTAACTGCAGCAACATCATTATAGAGGCATAGAGCGTTAATAATACGGGAATCGTATACATACATCTTCCGGAATCCGGAAGATAAAAAACTTATGAACCTATAAGTCTATAGCCCAACAACAATCCATTTTAGTCCCACACCAGCCCATCATCTTCCCCCCACTCTTTCTTCCTCCGTTTTATTGTCGCCACCACTCTTGCCATATTAATCATCATTTTCACGTAAAATGTTAGTGAAAACGTTTTGAAGAATGTTTGATCCAACGTTTCTCTAAACAAATGTCGGTGCTAACTCTTTCCAAAAAGTTGTTGTTCAACTTTTTATGAAACATGTTTGTTCAACTTTGATTGAAAAATGTTGTAACATTTTTAAAAATACCACAGCATTTTTAATTTATAATAATGTGGTTGGATGGTTGAGAAATAATAACCAATATTTTTAGATAAGTTTTGATAGGTTCGAAGTTTTAACTATGATCCACATTTCGGTAGTCATATAGGAGTCATTAATAATGAAGTCGAATGTTTAAAGTCATTGTTGGGCTTGGGCCTTTAGTTCTGTTCCGCCGAACCAAGGCTGAATTGGGATGTTCCTGTAGAGTCAAAATTCTTTCTGCGTGGCCCGCCCGCCGCCTGACCCACACACACACACACTAGTACATTTGGCGAATATCTGTGCAGGCCGGCTAGAGTAGAGCACTGGTGTTATGGACACAGTTGCTTAGAGCGACGAGCACGCCAGAACTGACCACTTTCACTATCACCAACCGGCATCCCGTCGCTCGCATCGCAACCCACATTGCCAATTCCAGCATGAAGACAACGCCAAGATAGTGCTGAAGATCTCATGAGATCCCTCGCGTCGAAGCCACTCCATTCCCTCACTGATAATCCGTAACGTTCGGACTAAGCGTCCCCTCCTACCAAAAACATTCTTTGCAACACACTAATGGCTTGTTTGGGAAATGGAGGAAGTGGATGGAAGAAGATTGAAGGGGATTTTGGGAAATTTTGACTTACCCTTCATTTCCCAAAATTTCATCCACATCCTTTGTATTGAGGGCTTGGTCATTATAATGGAAATTCCTCCAAACAAGCTCTAATACCCTTCGTTCCCATTCATTACACTAATTCCTCCAAACAAGCCCTAATGCGACTGATGATTGCTTTTCCGCCGGCGTTCACGATTACCGCGAAACAGCTTCGCCATCCCGTCCCCATGACCCCACGGTCCGCGGCGCCCATGGCGTTCCTGCCGGCCGGCGACGTACGCCACATGAATTCCTTGACTGAGAATCGCCGGCAGCTAACCGAGCGCGAGTGTACTATCAGACAACAATTCAAGGCGGGTACGTGCAGATCAGCTTTGCTCGCAGGCGGCGGAGGGGCATCGAGAGGGGAGGGAAACGACCACGACAACGACGCGACGCTGCCCGCGGTAGTCGCGTGGTGGGATATCATCATTAGAGGTGGTGTATCTGCCCGAAATCACTGGGTTTACCAGTGATCTCCATCGATTGCTCCGGACGGAGTGGGTTCCTGGCTTCCTGCCGTGCCGAGGAACCGGCCGGAGTCTCGGGCCAGCGAGCCCTGCGGCATCATCTACTCTGGAGAGTGATGACAAGCACACGATGGTGTGGCCACGTGT
This sequence comes from Cenchrus americanus, assembly GCA_947561735.1. Lineage (NCBI taxonomy): Eukaryota > Viridiplantae > Streptophyta > Magnoliopsida > Poales > Poaceae > Cenchrus > Cenchrus americanus. The sequence goes on along the minus strand of OX387239.1, from coordinate 248,359,871 downwards.
GTGGGTGGAGTCCTGGCCGGAGAGGAGTGGAGAGGGTCCTGTCAGCCGACGACGTGGCGCGGTGGCACCTAATCATTCCCTTAACCACCACCTCTAATGATTAATTCGAGTGTGGCAAATCGCGATCGACCTGGGTACCCCTACCCGATAGATCTTCTTGTCCTCGTGCACCCTCGCCGTGTGCACCCGTGGCTGCATTGGTGCATCGCCGAACCTTTTCCCCACCAAAAAGATGATGCTACGGGTCACGTGAGATCTGCCCCGGGAGCGTGCCCGAGCGCTCCAGAATCCGCAACGGTAACGGTCGCTAGCTCCTCCGCCTTCAAGGAAGTGCCTGCCCTGCCCTACCCCGCGTCCCGCCCCTGCAGGGCAGAGAGCCATCACTCCGTCTCTGCCATCCACGTACAGTTCGAAACGGCCAGCCGTCCCGGGCACGGGCGGGCCGAGTAGGAGCGCCGTAGCTGTCACCAATGCATTGCCACCGGCCCCCCGCCCGTGCATGGCGACGCACCTGGTGCAGACAGACTTCCGTGGGCACAGCTACAGTGACGCGCCACCGACGAGCGCCGGCACGCTGACGGCCTGACCTGCGGGCCCCACAGCGCGCGACGCGGTCCAAGCAAGAGCTCCGCGCCCCGCGGTACGTGCCACGCAGGGGGGGGGGGTTTGGGCCCGAAGGAACGATTTAAACGCGTCGCTCTCACTTGGATCCCCACACCATCAGGGACCCGACGACGACGTACGTACGTGTGCGTGCGCTAAAGCTGCGCCGGGGCTCCTCCCCCGGGGGTGCCGTGTGCACCGTGGCAGTTACTCTCGTGACACCCCCGTGCATGTGCACGCGCACGCGTTGGCGTTGCATCATTTTTGTTATGGCCTGACGCAAGTGCTACTGTGCTAGTGAACAAATAGTCTCGCTGATCCAGCCGAGGTTCCATTGGTCGGTTTGACTGCTCGACGTCGACCCTGCACCTCCGGTCCGGATGTCTGGTGAACAACCAAGGGCGCGGCACGGGCGCGGGCGAGCCTTTTTTGCCGGTGAACGCTCGCTCGGCTCAATTCAAATCTCATGTGTGGGAAGAAGGGCGATCAGGCTTCTGAACCGCTGCTATACACATGTAGTAATGCCGATATGCAATCATCTGAACCACACAAGGAAAAGACGTCAGTTATTGGTGGGCGATGGCCACGAGTCTTTGGTTTGTTACGAAGAAAAATCTTCTTGGGCATGGCAATGGTTCTTAGCCTTCTTTATGGCCGATTCGTTCGAGAGAAAAGATCGCGGCTTCACTTGGTGCACGATAAGCCGAGCGAACAAAGTTGTGGCGGTGATCGTAAAATACTCGATCGAACTTGGCGTATTTAATGCCGTGACGAGAGAGCCGAAAGGAGGATTCTCGGCCAACTAAACAAGCCCGTAGCCCGTGGATCCGAGCTGATAAAGAGAACCCGGGGAAAGCAAACGGGTATCGAAAGAGGTTTCCAGATTCAGAACATGCAAAGCAGATTCAGGATTGTTTGTTTGGGTGTTGATCTGCTGATCTCGTGCCACGCCGGCCTTGCCCGTTGCTCCTCGTTGGGGAAGTTGGTCTTCGGAAGCATCGCCCTCGTCCGGCCGCGCCGGCGACCCTCGCCCCTCGGTCCGCATACGGCTTCGGTCTCGCGGAGAAACCCTTCGGCGCGCGGGCGCCAACAAAAACACTAATGCCGCTTATGCCACATGAGTTTCGTTGTGCGGGGATGATCCCTTGCGGCGGCGCCAACCTTCGGTGACGAAGGTGCCGATGGCCGTGCTCCGGCGACGAAGGCCCAAGAGGGCCGGGAACGTGGCGCGCCGGGCCGAGGACATCGCGTCCGGGGCCGGTGGCGGCGCGGCAAGGCGTATGCGGAGGCGCGACGCCCCCGCCCCCGTGATCGCTACTTCGGCGCCGAAGGTGCGGCGATCTCGGGACACGTGGCCGCCGCCGACGTGTAAAGTGGGCTCCGGACGGGGCAGAGACAAGGGTGGCCGCGTGTAAAGGCGTTTCGACCGTACGAAGACACGCCGGAGGCCCGTACGACGCGGGGACTTCCATCGTTATACCTTTGTAAAGTGTTTAAAGCAGCTTTGTCGGGAACGGAAAAGGTGTAATTGAGGCAAATGACTATGCCCGGGGGTCTCCTATAAATAGTGAACCCCTTGTAATGAAACGGACACACCGTAATGAGAAGAGAGCACCGAAGGCAACGGGTCCATCGGTCTTCGGCCGCCGAGTATTTCCATGTTTCCCTTACCGAGTTGTTAAGTTTTAACGTTTACTCTCCTAGCTCAAGTAGAAGTAGTAGCCTCGTAGTAGTGAGCGAAGGGGGGAGAGAGTTCGGGGGGTCGTTGTGTCGGCGTCCACCCTTCGGCCCGATTTCCACCAACGGCTTTGGCGCCCACCTCGTGGAAGAGCTCAAGACCACATGGCCGGGACACGTTCGGCGGGCGCCGCGCCCGCAACGGCTCGGGGGCGGCGACCCCTCCACTCGTGTCGGAGCCCACCAACCCATCTCCTTCGGCCCGTCCGGCCCTCGGCGGGGACCGGCGCCGGCCGAGCGCTCCATAGGTAGAGCACACCGCCTCGGGAATGTTCGAAGTCGCCCTCGAGGGGCCGGGGGCTTCGGCGCAAGACATCGAAGCTCTCCGAAGGATCCGGCCCTTATCGCCGGCAAGTCCGTGCCGGCTCACCCCGAGCAGAGGCGCACCCATCCTCCTCGCAGATGCAACCATCCCAGCACCAGGACGCGGCTCTGCCGCACGCCGCTTCCGACGCCATCGACTTCAACATCCGGCAGGGCCGAGCGTTACCTCGCCATGCTGCAAAGCCAGATCGCCGGCGTGACGCCGCCACAGCAAGTCGCTCCGGCGCCGCCCGCACCAACGCCGACGCCCGCCGCGCGGCCGCGCCGGCGGCCCGGCGCACGCCCGGCTCACCCCCGCAGCCATGCGGTGCCCGGGGCGGACCAATGGAGGCAGCAAAAAGATGCCTTCGAAGGACAAAGCATAGGGCATCACCAAGACAGGGGGCAGGTGCATGAACACTTCGCTCCCGACGACGCACCACTCCGCAACGTCGTCCCGGTGTCCCCGCTCTCGGTCGAGCTCGAGAGCGCGCCGTGGCCTCGTCGATTCAACGCCAACACCCTGCCCCAGTATGACGGAGACTACGATCCCAAGGAGTTCCTGATGAAGTTCGAAGCGGCGGTTGAATCCAACGGGGGCGACGCCACCACGAAGGCGAAGGCCCTTGTGCTCGCGCTCAAGGGAGAAGTCCAGTATTGGTATGCCAACATACCGAAGGGGCATATAACATCTTGGTTCCAGCTGCGGAACAAGCTGCTGTCCAGCTTCAAAGGCATGCAGGTCGAAGAGCTAGACTCCAACGACCTCGTCAACATGTGTGTCCAGGGGGACCGTGAGTCACTGCAAGAGTACATGCACAGGGTTGTCAAATTGACAGCGCGTGCGCCCACGGTGTCCGAAAGCAGCATCATCGACGCCATCGTTGGGGGCCTGAGGGTTGGAAACTGCCAAGATGTGCTCGATAGGGTCAAGCCGAAGTCTTTGCAAGAGTTATTTGAAGTTATGCAAGAATACTGCAAGTCCGACAAAGGCCGCCGCCGAAGGCTCGACCGGCAAACGCAAAGAAAGAAGCGGAAACAACAAAGGGGGCGGGGGACCGGCCGAAGGGGTGGCAAAACCGCCCGCCGAAGCAAGCGAACCGTCGATCAACAACGTGTCCGCGCCCCCGACCGGAACCGAACAAGGGCGGCGGGCACAAGGGCGGATACAAGCATAATAGGGGGCCGAAGCCACGGCGAAGATAACCGGCCGCGGCGGGCCGGTGGTGAGCGTTTTTTCCGCCGGCTCCATGGAATTGATGCCCGGCACCACACGCACCGGTGCCCTTCGGCGGTCAAGATGAAACCGGGAGTGGGAGGCGGAGGAGAAGGCGATGCGGCAGGCATGGCCGTGAACCATGTCATGAAGTACCAAAATGCGGGTCGGTTCGGGGCCCCCGCCACCACCATACCATCACCGGCCCTACCAACCTTCGGCACTCGCGCATGCCTTCCATCCACCACGCCCTTACACACCCCCCCCGCGCCGCGCTTGCTTCCGCCTCCTCCCCGCTCGCGCAACGCCTTCGGTCTTCGTGCCTTCGTGGCCGAACCCACCGCCCACCACCAAGCACACTACACCCATACCCAACCGCCACCCCACCCCCACCAAAGCAAGAGGCCCCCGACTCCGGCAGGCTCGGGGATGACGGGCATGCTCAACATCATCAATGCGATCTCCGGTGGATCCAATGAGCCGACGCACGAGACAAAGAGGCAACGCCAAGACTACTACCGAAGTGTGTCGCATATCCGCTCCGCAAGTACTTTCACCTCGCCATGGTCCCACGTCCCCATAACCTTCACGGCAGGTCCCGACATCCGGCCGCAAAGACTACCCTCACAACGATCCGCTCGTCATAAGGGCCAACATCGGCAAGAACACAACGTACTACTTCGGCAATGACGTGGGGAGGATCTTGGTGGATAACGGCGCTTCGGCGGATATCCCGACCTCGGCGGTTGTTTCACCGGCATGGGGTTCAAAAAGGAAGACTTGAAGAAGGCAAAACACCCGTTGTACGGCTTCGGCAACAAGAAAATCGAAGCCCTGGGCAAAATTGATGTCAATGTATCCTTCGGCCAAGACGCCACTATGAGAACCGAGGTCATAACATTCGATGTTGTAGACTTCGCGTACCCGTACAACGCCATCTTCGGCCGCAACACCATAAACAATTTCACAGCGGTTATCCACCAAGGGTACCTGCTAATGAAGATACCGACGGCGGCAGGAGTAATATCCGTGTACGGTAGCCAGGAGGAGGCCCGAAGAGCCGAGCGCAACTCCTCAGTCCACAACAGACAAGTCCATGTCATCAATGAAGACAAGAGCAACGAAGCCGCAGCGGCCGAAGAGTACAAGGCCGAAGCTCAAATGAGGCAGTCCATGAAGGGGGCTGAAGCCGAGCGTATGAAAGCTGTCGACGTCACGAAGACAGTCCCCTTATGCGCGGATGTGCCCAGCAGAACCGTGATGATAGGCGCCGAGATCAGCACAGAAGACGAAGGCCGGCTCTTGCAGTTCCTTCGCAACAATCAAGATGTCTTCGCATGGTCCAAGTCCGACTTGACAGGCGTTCATCGTTCGGTCATAGAGCATGCGCTCAACACCGACCCAAGAGTTAAACCGAAGCTGCAGAGGCAGCGGCCCATGTCAGCGGACAGGGTCAAGTCTGCGGAGGCCGAAGTACAAAAGTTGCTCGACGCAAGAATCATCAGAGAAGTCCAATACCCCATCTGGGTGGCAAACGTGGTCATGGTGCCGAAGAAGAACGGCAACATGAGAATGTGTATTGACTTCACTGAACTCAACAAGGCATGCCCGAAGGACCCTTTCCCATTGCCAAGGATCGACGTCATTATTGATCAGGCCGCCGGCTGTGACATGTTGAGCCTCCTAGATCGCTTCTCCGCTATCACCAAGTGTGGATGCAAAGGGAAGACGAAGCAAAAACCGGATTCACAACCCCCCTTCGGCATCTTCTCGCTTCGTCGAATGATCGAAGGCTCGCGCAACGCCGGTCCACCTTCAACCGCATGATGAAGCGATCCCGGGCGGGCCACCGGGGCGCAACGCTTCGCGCGTACGTTGATGACATCGTCATCATGAGCGAGAAAGAGCAAGATCACATTGCGGATCTAACCGAGACCTTCGACAACATGAAGCAAAACGGCCTCAAGCTCAACCCGCAGAAATGCAACTTCGGCATCCGGAAAGGGCAATTGCCGGGCCGCATGGTTTCTAAGCGGGGCATCCGGCGAACCCCCAAAAGATCGAAGCCCTACGAAGGATGCGGCCCCCCCCCACCCGAAAGGAAGTCCAAACGCTCACAGGCAATTGCCTCGCCGAACCGCTTCATCTCAAGAGCCGCCGAACGAAGCCTTCCTTTCTTCAAGGTACTCCGAGCAAATTCAACTTTCCAATGGGGCCCGCAGCAAAGCGAGCAAGCCTTCGATGACCTCAAGAAATACCTTGAAGATGCAACGAGCTCATGACCAAACCGTCACCGAAGGCCGAACTCGTCTTGTACATTGCGGCAACCGACACAGCGGTTAGTGCAGTGCTCGTGGAAGAGCGCAAAGAGGCAGATGTTCTGAGGCAATTTCCTATATATTATGTCTCCGAAGCTCTGAGCGGCTCAAAGCTGCTCTACTCCGAAATGGAGAAGATGGCATATGCTGTCGTGATGGCAAAAAGGAAACTTCGGCATTACTTCCAGAGCCACAACGTTTCGGTACCCACAGCCTTCCCCCTTCGGGACATGTTCGAGAACAAGGAGTCAACGGGCAGGATGGGCAAGTGGGCCTCGGAATTGGCGGAGCACGTCATAAGCTTCGTCGCCCGCAGCGCGATAAAGTCTCAAGTCCTCGCTGACTTTGTAGCTGATTGGACGCCTTCGGCGCCGAAGGGGGAAGCAGTGGTCATAGAGCCAATATGGGAAGTCCAGTGTGATGGCGCATACTGCCACCTTGGGTCGGCGGCCGCAGCGGTCTTAAAGTCCCCTTCGGCATCAAACTCCGATATGCCTTGCGGCCGAATTATGATAACTACACAAACAACGTGGCGAGTACGAAGGCGCCGTCGCTCGCGCTTCGGAAGGCCAGGGCTGTAGGTGCAAGGAGGCTCGTCATCCTGACGGACTCCGAACTTGTCGCCTGCCACATTGGGAAAACCTACAAGGCAAAGAACCCGGATATGATGAAGTACCTGCAGGCCGTCCGGAGCATGGAAAAGTTCTTCATCGGTATCACAGTGAGAAGTTTTCCCAGGAACCACAACAAGGAGGCCGATGCTATCGCGAAGGCAACCGCACTACTTGAGCCTCTGCCACCGGATGTCTTTTATGAAACAACCACATCGAGGTCCGCCGGTAGCCGACGAAGCAAAGACCCCCCAAATTTGTGAACGCCATACGGAGTGAGGACTGGCGCGCCCCAATAGTTACAGCGCTCAAAGGTTACTATGAGGCCGAAGATGGGGTCATCGCCAAGAGAGTGGCCATCAGGGCGAGGAACTATCACCTCGCCGACGGCAACCTGTACCGAAGAGGGGTGTGTGCCCCACTGTTAAAGTGCATATCGGTCACCGAGGGAAAACAACTACTCCACGAAATTCATAGCGGCATGTGCTCACACCACCTCGCGCACCGGGCATTGGTGCGAAAGCCTTCCGCCGTGTTTCTTCGACCGGCCTTCGGCGGTCGCGCATGCCCATGACATTGTGCGCCATTGTCCAGAGTGCCAGCGCCATGCGCCCTACAGCAAGTTCGCCTCCAATGAGATACAGTTGTTGCCGCCGGTGTGGCACTTCGCCCGGTGGGGTATCGACATCGTCGGCCCGCTACCCACGGCACCCGGAAACTACACTCACGCGGTTGTGGCGGTTGAATACTTATCCAAGTGGGTCGAAGCGAAGCCGTTGTTGAGCATCACTTCGGCAACCATTCAGAAGTTCTTTTGGCAAAATATAGTGTGCCGCTTCGGTGTCCCCCATGAGGTCACAGTGGATAACGGCAAGCGCTTGACAACGTGGAGTTCAAGGAATTTCGTGCATACTTGGGAACGAAGTTGTGCTTCGCTTCGGTCTACCACCCACGATCCAATGGGGCGGTGGAGCGGGCCAATGGGATCATCTTCGCCGGCATCAAGAGGAACATCACCGACTTACCCAAGAGCAAATGGGCCGAAGAACTACCGAGGGTAGTCCGGTCCCACAACACCACCACATCCGGAACTACCCGGCTTCTCCCCCTTCAAACCGTTATACGGGGAGGAAGCCATGCGCCCGAAGAACCGTGTCCGGGCACCGGAGGAGCAAACCCTCCGGAGACGAAGACCTTAAGGCTTCGGTTCGTAACATCGAGGAGGTCCGCTTACAGTGCGACCGAAACCTCTCGGACTACCAAGACGAGACCCGAAGGTGGAAAAATAAAAAGATCGACCGAAGCTCATACAGTCCGGGGACCCGGTGCTACGCAAGGTGCCGAAGGGAAAACCGAAGGGCAAGATGCATGGGAAATGGGAAGGCCCGTTCATAGCAACGGCAACCGCAAACGAAGCGACCTTTCAAACCGCGCCGCTAACGGCGACGAAGAGCCATACACGTGGAATCTGGACATGCTTCGTAAATACTTCGTCCGGCGCTTGCGAGTCTTTAGCATAGTCTTTGAGTTTTAATAGTTTTCTCTTCTTTTTTAAGTCAAGATACCGACTTTGTATTCTATGTACATTAAGTAGTGGGGGCGTACTCTTTTCCTCACGGGGGAGGCTTCGCGGTTCCCCTCCGGATCCGCGAAGTGTGAGGTTTTTAACGAGGCGAACCCTTGTATCCCTTTGATTTCTGACATGTAATATAAGTCGTTGTTCCCCCATCCGTCACACCCGATTTTCCGTAGAAAACCGAATGCATCTCATATGTGTGCCAGGATCACAATTTTCACACATATGATAGACTCATGAGTGTAATATCACAAGACACTGCTCAAAAACGTACAGAAAAGATTTATTAACTTTTATTACACTCACGATTGGTAGACACGAAGGTCTTTACACGAACATCGATAACTATGAAGACGCGACTCCATCTTCATCTTCCACAAAGCTTCGATCGGTTGATCGCATCCTCGAACTCCTCGTAGTCGGTGAAGTACTCCACCCGTGGTTCTTCTCTCGAACAACGTAAGCAAGGATGAGTACACTTATGGTTGGTACTCAGCAAGGCCACGTAAATAACCTGAAAGCAATATTAATCCATCTTTAAGTTCAATTAATCATGTGAGGGTCCAGGCCGCTCTTGACCGTGAGCACGGCCGATCGATCGCCTTTAACACTGCAGAGGTTGCACACTTTTCCCACGGTTCGCGTAAAAGTTCCAAAGAACTTTGAACCCAACCACGCATGTGCCGATCGTGCACAATACCACACTTCCGAGGTGTGATTGCATAGGGACGCTACGAAGCCTTTACAAAGATATGCAAAAGACTAACGACCCGCATAGTTACGGATCGTGCGGACCATAACCCTCCCTAGTGGTCGCACCTTAGCAAAGGTCGCTACCCCAAAAGGACCGGGCTATACCCCCGCAACCCGGATCCCCCTCTCGCTCCTTTCGGAAAAGGGCCATCGGATCAATCGCACACCTAATTAATTGGCTAAGCCGCAGCCATATGGACCGTGGTTGCACCGTTATCCCGGGTGGTTCTCCATGTTCCGATTAATTTATAGTGTTCTTGATTAAAGCATAGGTAGAAGGGTGGTTAGGGTCACTTGCCTTTCTCCAACGATAAGCTACTCTCCTTTTTTTGCAAAGCTCGCACTTGAACTTCCTCGAACGGCGCGTTGGCTACGATCATGCAAGAAAAACATACAATAAATAAAACAATACATCAAACATTACCAAAAGGCTAAAACAAGCTTTTAGAAATGACGGGCTCGGAGTGACGATCGCGTGGACATCAAGAACGCGTAAAACGGAGCTAGGATGGAAAAAGTTATGGTCGAAACAAGGTTCGGGGACTAAATTGTGATTATCTCGAAAGTTTTAGGGGTTTCTCTTCGCAAGATTTCGGGGACCTAAACATAAATATGTGTGAAACTAGGAGGTCTAACATGTAAAAGGTTAAGGATAGGCTATTAAACATGAAATCTAAGGACTCGGGGCCTAAGTGTAAGGAAAAGGACCCGATTGAAAGGCTTTTATATAGGTGGAAGGATATTTTTGTAATATTAAAAACCGCAGGGTCCTTTTGCAAAAGTGCCCGGGCAGCCGGCGGGTGGACCATGGGAGCGACACGTGGCGGCTTGCTACCGGCCGTGCCGACGCGGTGGGTGACGTAAGCATGACGTCGCCGCATGGACCGCCCCGGTGGTCCCGGTCCCACCGTCCACCGTGGACCGGCGAAGGGGTACGAGATCTTTTAATGGGGCCGTCCGCCGGATCGAACGGCCGCGGTGGCGTGTGGGCGTCGGGCGGCGGCGGCAGGGCCGGGCGGCGGCGGCGGCGGCGGCGCGGCCGGCGGCGGGCTCGGTGGGCGGCCGCCATAATGGCGTCGGTGCGGTTTCGGTAGGGGAAGGGGAAGGGGAAGGGGTAGTGGAGTGGGGCGGCGCATTGATGGCGAGTGGAGGAGGCGGTCGGGCGCGGGGAAAAGGAAGGGGCGGCGCCGGAGTGCGGGCGGTGGCCGGCGGCCGGCCGGGGAGGATGGGGGCGGGCCGTAGGTTGAAGATGGCCCCGACGTGTGGGCCCCACACGTCGCCGGTCGAGAGAGAGAGAGAGGGAGGGGAGGGAGGCGGGGTGCAAAGTGGGCCGCTTGGGCCGAAAGTTGTTGTGGGCCGGGCGGGGAGCCGGGTTGGGTTGATTGTTTTTCTTTTTTTTTTTTTTCTTTTTCTTTTCTTTTCAAATCCAAATTCAAATTCAAATCTTTTCAACTTTTTCAAACACAAATTTTAACACAAATTTACTCAACTATTTTAAGACTTTTCACAAATCATTTTTACAACTTTTCAACCCTTTTTTTTTAAAAATTCAAACCTTCATTTTTTTTTTTCAAACCAATTAAATTCAAAACTTTTTCAAAACAAATTCACCAACTATTTTAAGACTTTTTAGAAAACTTTTTTTGAACAAGTTTTCAAACATTTTTTTAATTCAAACTTTTATTTTTTAAAAAAAACTTTTACACCAATTTCACAATTATTTTTAAGGACTTTTCACAATAATTTTTTTAAGACTTTTTCTCAAGTGTTTTTTTTAAGACCTTTTTAAAACCACACCACAACCAAACTCATGCATTTCAACATGATGCACAAACACTTGTTTGATTCTAATTATTAAATGATGTTTAATTTAATTAAAGGCAAATTTATTTATTCAAATTTATTACATCCTTAGAAAATAAAACTAAACCATGTTGCTAACAATATTTTATTGTGATGGAATTTTCTTGGTGTTACAAATCCTACCCCTTAAAAAGAATCTCGTCCCGAGATTCGTGAGGGGCTCGGGAATCAAGAGGAGATACAAGATGTCTTGAAAGATGACGCGTTTACTATCACAGAGCTTGCTCACTTCTCCTTCTTCTTCGAAGCTTGCATAGCGCAAACTCAATCCTATCTCCTTGCGGGGTAGTTAAGAGCACCGACTTCTTGGCACACAAAATGATTCCATCATGCTTGCTTAACCAATCCATACCAAGGATCACATCTATTCCACCGGATGTTAGAATCACTAAGTCTCCGCTTCAAAATCTATCTCTCCGATCTTAAGATTGACTCGTGGGCATACATAGGTGGATTTCATTTCACCGTTTGGAGAACTCGATTAGCAAATGTGTCTTCATGGAACTCTTGGGTACATCATGCTTTGTCACGAATCGTTCAAAGAATAAATGAATGCGATGCCCCTAATCAAAATAAAACCGCAGTGCAGCTACAGTTGATAAGAAACGTACCAAGCACAACATCTTTGTCTCCTTGAGCTTCTTCACCGTCACATGGTTCACCCTACCATGCATATTGTTCTCGTTGACCTCTCGTTATCTCTCCGGGGTGTCCGTATATTACGCCGAGGGCAAATACTAGCATAGTGTCCTAATTCTCCGCAGCTGAAGCATCCACTCGGGGTGAACCGGAGTAGTGTTCCTTATCGGTGCACTTGAGCGATTCCGATGAGGATTTGGAGCCCGAGGTGTCATTGGGTTGGATTCTTCGGGTTCATCAAACGAACGATACCGTTGACTCCGTCCATGATTTCCGCCCGGTGTGCTAGAACGAAACCGAGAGTCTTGCGATGAGTTGTAACGAGGGCGGGTGTTACCGCCGGATTGACCTTGAGGTTGAAACTTGCGCTTCTCGTTCACGAAGTTCCTTGCGTTTATTCTCCAAGCCTATAGCCTTATTGAGCAACATCCGAAAGTTAAGAAATGTGTGGCTCGCAACCGATAGTTAAGTGGACCTATCAAACCATCGAGAAAGCGTTCTTGTCTCTTGGCATCCGTGTTGACTTCATCCGGTGCATAGCGGGACAAATGAGTAAACCGATCCGTATACTCACTAACCGTCATGTTGCCTTGCTTTAGAGCTAGAAATTCCTTCTTCTTCAGCCTTCTTCACACCAAACTTGGGATGTGATGTGTACGAAAACTCTCCCGGAACTCCCCGCCAGTAATGGTGTCGCAGCGAAGATGCGCGACGGTGTAAGCATCCCACCAATCGGCGGCCGCACCTTCCGTACGTCCCGAGGCATACAAAACCTTCTCACGATCATTACATTGGGTGATATTCAAGCATCTTGTTGATGGTCTTGAGCCAATCATCGCATCGAGGGGATCTACAGAATGAGAGTAAGTGGGCGGGTTGTGGCTCATGAATTCTCTATGTTTGTTCACTGGTGGTGGAGGTGGTGGGGGTCCTTGTGGTGGTGGCTGGTTCTCGCCGTGCTTGTAGATTCTGGACAGTGGCGGTGAGGTTCCCAATCAACCGCATCCGTTCCGTAAAGAACCGCCGCATCGCGGGATCCATCGCTAATTCTTGTGGTGGAGGAGGGAACTTGATTCAGCTGATTGATGACGAACGGAATATCCCCGTCCGGCCCCCCGACCCGATGTTTACCATTTGATTGTTAGAGAGAAAAGTTTTCCGACAGGAAGATAAAGGTGAATCAGAGAGAAGGGGCTAAGATTCAAATTTTAACTTTAATTATTTTATTGATGTATTTGTGGCCATCACTCCACAAAAACATTTCAATCAAGTCAAAGATCCAAATCATTCATGTTTACAATCAACAAGCATTAACATCGCACGTCCTCACAAGAACGGCTCTATCGAAACGAAACTGATAGAAGGGTAGGCAACCTAAGAATCTATCCTATAAAACTCGTGTGGTAGTTCAAGGTGGAAGAACAAGAATCGGACTCAAGGTAGAAGAAAACAAAAGATTTGATTTTGTTAAAGAATAAAGAATAAAATATATATATTTTTTTTAAGCGTAAATAAGATATTTTGAATGATGGAAAGGCTTTCTAGATAAAGAGTCCTTAATATCGACCATTTCTATCCGAGGTCGCGTCCCACAACCAAGCAATGCTCGATACCACTCGTCACACCCGATTTTCCGTAGAAAACCGAATGCATCTCATATGTGTGCCGGATCACAATTTTCACACATATGATAGACTCATGAGTGTAATATCACAAGACAACGCTCAAAAACGTACGTAAAAGGTTTATTAACTTTTATTACACTCACGATGGTAGACACGAAGGTCTTTACACGAACATCGATAACTATGAAGACGCGACTCCATCTTCATCTTCCACAAGCTTCGATCGGTTGATCGCATCCTCGAACTCCTCGTAGTCGGTGAAGTACTCCACCCGTGGTTCTTCTCTCGAACAACGTAAGCAAGGATGAGTACACTTATGGTTGGTACTCAGCAAGGCCACAGAAATAACCGGAAAGCAATATTAATCCATCTTTAAGTTCAATTAATCATGTGAGGGTCCAGCCGCTCTTGACCGTGAGCACGGCCGATCGATCGCCTTAACACTCGCAGAGGTTGCACACTTTTCCCACAAGCTTCGCGTAAAAGTTCCAAAGAACTTTGAACCCAACCACGCATGTGCCGATCGTGCACAATACCACACTTCCGAGGTGTGATTGCATAGGGACGCTACGAAGCCTTTACAAAGATATGCAAAAGACTAACGACCCGCATAGTTACGGATCGTGCGGACCATAACCCTCCCTAGTGGTCAGCACCTTAGCAAAGGTCGCTACCCCAAAAGGACCGGGCTATACCCCCGCAACCCGATCCCCCCTCCGCTCCTTTCGGAAAAGGGCCATCGCATCAATCGCACACCTAATTAATTGGCTAAGCCGCAGCCATATGGACCGTGGTTGCACCGTTATCCCGGGTGGTTCTCCATGTTCCGATTAATTTATAGTGTTCTTGATTAAAGCATAGGTAGAAGGGTGGTTAGGGTCACTTGCCTTTCTCCAACGATAAGCTACTCTCCTTTTTTGCAAAGCTCGCACTTGAACTTCCTCGAACGCGCGCGTTGGCTACGATCATGCAAGAAAAACATACAATAAATAAAACAATACATCAAACATTACCAAAAGGCTAAAACAAGCTTTTAGAAATGACGGGCTCGGAGAGACGATCGCGTGGACATCAAGAACGCGTAAAACGGAGCTAGGATGGAAAAGTTATGGCCGAAACAAGGTTCGTGGACTAAATTGTGATTATCCGAAAGTTTTAGGGGTTTCTCCCGCAAGATTTCAGGGACCTAAACATAAATATGTGTGAAACTAGGAGGTCTAACATGTAAAAGGTTAAGGATAGGCTATTAAACATGAAATCTAAGGACTCATAGGGGCCTAAGTGTAAGGAAAAGGACTCGATTGAAAGGCTTTTATATAGGTGGAAGGATATTTTTGTAATATTAAAAACCGCGGGTCCTTTTGCAAAAGTGCCCGGGCAGCCGGCGGGTGGACCATGGGAGCGACACGTGGCGGCTTGCTACCGGCCGTGCCGACGCGGTGGTGACGTAAGCATGACGCCGCCGCATGGACCGCCCGGTGGTCCCGGCCCACCGTCCACCGTGGACCGGCGAAGGGGTACGAGATCTTTTAATCCGGGCCGTCCGCCGGATCGAACGGCCGCGGTGGCGTGTGGGCGTCGGGGCGGCGGCGGCCGGGCCGGCCGGCGGCGGCGCGCGCGCGCGCGCCGGCGGCGGCGGGCTCGGTGGGCGGCCGCCATTAATGGCGTCGGTGCGGTTTCGTAGGGGAAGGGGAAGGGGAAGGGGTAGGGAGTGGGGCGGCGCATTGATGGCGAGTGGAGGAGGCGGCCGGCGCGGGGAAAAGGAAGGGGCGGCGCCGAGTGCGGCGGTGGCCGGCGGCCGGCCGGGGAGGATGGGGGCGGGGCCGTAGGTTGAAGATGGCCCCGACGTGTGGGCCCCACACGTCGGCCGGTCGAGAGAGAGAGAGAGAGGGAGGGGAGGGAGGCGGGTGCAAAGTGGGGGCCGCTTGGGCCGAAAGTTGTTGTGGGCCGGGCGGGAGCCGGGTTGGGTTGATTGTTTTTCTTTTTTTTTTTTCTTTTCTTTTTCTTTTCTTTTCAAATCCAAATTCAAATTCAAATCTTTTCAACTTTTCAAACACAAATTTTAACACAAATTTACTCAACTATTTTAAGACTTTTCACAAATCATTTTTACAACTTTTCAACCTTTTTTTTTTAAAAAATTCAAACCTTCATTTTTTTTTTCAAACCAATTAAATTCAAAACTTTTTCAAAACAAATTCACCAACTATTTTAAGACTTTTTAGAAAACTTTTTTTGAACAAGTTTTCAAACATTTTTTTAATTCAAACTTTTATTTTTTTTTTAAACTTTTACACCAATTTCACAATTATTTTTAAGGACTTTTCACAATAATTTTTTTAAGACTTTTTCTCAAGTGTTTTTTTTTAAGACCTTTTTAAAACCACACCACAACCAAACTCATGCATTTCAACATGATGCACAAACACTTGTTTGATTCTAATTATTAAATGATGTTTAATTTAATTTAAAGGCAAATTTATTTATTCAAATTTATTACATCCTTAGAAAATAAAACTAAACCATGTTGCTAACAATATTTTATTGTGATGGAATTTTCTGGTGTTACACCATCCCTTCGCAGCAGTGCTACTTTCTTTTCAAAAAATGCTCTCGCCACTCGTCGAAGCTAGGCCACCGCCTTTGAGGGGGGCCTAGTCTCCGAGGTGGCCTTCGGCGCGGTAAGTGACGGCCAGGCGCGGATCGCCTTGGGAGCGCGCGCACCAAGCCCGTCACTTATTGTCGTGACCGAAGAGACAAACCGCTTGACGTGGTGCGGGGCCACGATTGGGCGGAGTAAGCGCACGCCCGGAGCGATGCGTCGGTCTCGATTTGACCGAAGAGACAAACCGCTCGACGCGGTGCGGGGCCACGATTGGGCGGAGTAAGCGCACGCCCGGAGCGATGCGTCGGTCTCCTCGATTCGACCGAAGAGACAACCGCCCGACGCGGTGCGGGGCCACGATTGGGCCGAGTAAGCGCACGCCCGGAGCGATGCGTCGGTCTCGATTTGACCGAAGAGACAAACCGCTTGACGCGGCGCGGGCCACGATTGGGCGGAGTAAGCGCACGCCCGGAGCGATGCGTCGGTCTCGATTTGACCGAAGAGACAAACCGCTTGACGCGGCGCGAGGCCACGACTCCGGCCGAGCAAGCGCGCACCTAAAGCAAATGCTTCGGTCCTGATTCGACCGAAGGGAAGCCGCTTCGCGTGGTATACACCCTCGACCTGGCTCGAGCAGGCGCACTAAAAATGGTCTGCGGAAAACGCACGTCTTAAACATAACGGTGTTTTCTAGCCCGAGAGGGCGAGCCGTTTGCAAGATAATTTCAAAGGGGAAGCGCGGTGCCGCTTCGTCCCAACGCACTCAGGGTTTTCTTGACAAAGCAAGCAGTGAACGAAACACTGAAGCATGCAAAAGCTGGGTTCTAACACCCCTCGTCCTCTTTCCTTTTCACTTTTTCAACATACAACATCCTTCGTAAAAACAATGTAACATTACAAGGGGAAAAACAACGCAGTTGCAGCACACACTGCCTCGAACGATAAATTTACAAATCCATGCTCAGAAATCCGCTCCGGGCATGCCGCGAACACTTCCGGGGGGGAGTTCGGAAGTCCTGTGCTTCAAGTCTTCGCGCCCCCCCCGTAGCCATGCTTAACATTCAATCCTCGTTCGCACGTCCTCACGCATCTCGTCGATCAACCGAAGGTATGCCACATCTATGATCTCCCGAGCCATCTCCCGAAGCTCGCTGTCGGTAGGCATCCGTCCTGCGCCGAAGTCGGGGTTAGAGTCTATGCGAAGGTGATCACTCCGTCTCCACCTTCACCGCCGCGAAGATCTCCGACGAGGCTTCAGGGATTAGATATACATACTCGGGCGGCCCAAGGACCCCCTCTTCGATCGGCTCTATTTTTGGAACGACCCCTTCGGCCATGAAGGGGTCCACTAAGTTACGCTTGGCCGCCCTACGGGCGGCCCGCTCTCTAAGAATGGCGTCCCGACGCGCGGGATCACTTGAAAAATCCGCGAAAAAGCGCTTAGCCGCTTCATTGTGAAGGCGGTAACGCTCCGCTCGATACGACAAAAAACTCGGCGTACGAAACATTAGGATGGCGAATACTAAACTTCGTCCAAACGCTCGGCGCGACAAAAAGGGAGTTAAGGGGCAGCAGTTGAGTCGCTCACACCTTCGGCCCTCTCGCGCGGGGACCACCGAAGGAACCTCGCGCAGATACCGTGCATCGCCTATTTTACAAAAATTTCATCCCGTCAAGGGGACACCGGTTCACTCCTTTACTAGCACTAGACCGACGCGTTTCGCACCTCGGAACCTTCGGCGACGACGGGGGCCTCGCTCGGCACGGCGCTAGCTTCGGTGGCTTCGACCGACGCGACGGGCCGTGTTGACCGCCGCCTCCGCGGGTTCCTCGCCGCCGGAGAGCCGGCGGCCCGGCGGCCGTAGCCTCGAGCTCGCCGCATGTGCCATTTCCGAAGCATCCGCCGCGTCTTCTTCCGCGCGGGGACCGCGGCCGCCACAC
This sequence comes from Cenchrus americanus, assembly GCA_947561735.1. NCBI lineage: Eukaryota > Viridiplantae > Streptophyta > Magnoliopsida > Poales > Poaceae > Cenchrus > Cenchrus americanus. Next base: position 248,342,081 of record OX387239.1, on the reverse strand, counting down.
ATCAACGGGGGGCAAGCGTGACCTCTTCCCTCGGTGGCGCAGGCCGCCGAGGGCCGGCGGGTGCCGAAGGGGTCCCCGCGGCCGCCTCGACATGCTCCCCCCTCGCCTGCGGACCCCGCGCGCCGCCCCCGTGCCCTTCTTCGGTGGTGGGGAGCCGTTGTGTCTTCGGCGGCACCCGCCTTCGTCCTCGGAACGCCGGCGGCTTCGCCTCCCTCCCCGTGCCGCGCCTACGGAGCCCTCGGCGGTGATAAGAGGAACGCCGGGCATGGCGATCCAATCCCCCTCCGTCATGAACGGGGCAAGGGTGGAGTGCCGCCAAACCGAACCCCGAGACGGTCGTAGACACGCCGGCCGCAATCGAGGCCTTATCTCGCGAAACAATGTGGGCGCGTATGTCAAATTACTTACGAAAGTACACTTTTAATGCAATCATAAGCATAAGGAGGAAGTAGCTTCGGCGCACCTGGGCACTAAGGCGAGCGGACTCGTCCAAAGTGAGTTGATACCCATGCTGGGCGAAGAAGGTGTTCATGAAGTTTTTTGCGAGGTTCTTGGGGAGCACCGGGAGCTGTCCAACGTCCAGGTCCGCGTCGCTGGGCCATTCGAAATTCTCCTTCGTAAGACGACGAAGATCACCCTTGCTGATCGTTTTCTCTGAAGATGGGCGATCCGGGGGCACCAGCGAGCACACCGAATAAGCTCTCCGAAGATCTTCGTGTTCATCGAGATGAGGTCGAAGCACGCGTTCACCCACTCGTAGTATGACTCAACGGTGCACGGGGGGAATGGGACAGGCGGCGCGTCTAGGTTACACCGCTCCGGCAGACTGCCGCAGATGTCGTTGCGAAGGACCTCTCGCGCTCCGAAGGTGATCCGTGCGGTACCGCTCCGGCCGTCCCGCCCGCCCGCTCGCCCTTTCCTCGCGCTTCGGCCAACTTGGCCTCCCCGTAGGCGAGCCGAGCGTGCAAGTCTTCCTTAGCGCCGCCCGTGGCCTCAACGTCGTGGCGCGGCCTTGTTGAGGGCGGCTTCGGAGTTTTTCGCCGAGTCTTCTTTCTCCCCGCCGCAGCCTTCGGGAGCGCTCGTTGCTCCGCGTCCCGCCCGACCCTCCGCCTCCGCCACTCGGTTTTCGAGCGAGGAGATAGCGGCCACCGATCTCTCCTTTGTCTCCTTGCTCTCCCCGCTCCAACCTACGGGCGAGACATCGCGACGCAATGAAGGCCTTCGGGGACAGGTCCCCGCATGCCGTCGTCGGCCTCGGCCCGCGGTAAGCTTCCCCGTAGTATTCCTCCTCATGAGGGATGGAGAAGCTTGCTCCGGCTTCTTCCAGAACCGGCGCTCATGCCCGCCGCTCGTCGCCCCAAAAAAGCGGATTGTCTTCCCGCCAATCGCCTTGGCTTCGCAGGGAACTTGAAGACGAAAAGCGGCGGCCGGGGGCTCCTCGGCGTCACCCGATAGCTGCTGCTTTCGGGCCCCTCGTCCTCCTCTTCCTCCGCCTCGGGGACGACGTCGTTTCTCTCGGCAGCGGGGGCCGAAGGGGGAGGCCGACCGGCTCGGTGCCATCGGAGGAAGTGTCAGACGAGCTGCTGGAGGTGGAACTGGAGTCATCTTTTTCTTGTGGGGCTTCGGCGCCGAGGGCGGCAGGGCTCAGCTTGCGCGGCGCGTCCCCAACGGAAGATACTATGCGAACGTCGCTGTCATTGTCACTATCTTTTTCTTGCGGGCTAAGGGGAACCAGCAGCGGCGGCCGGCGGCCCCTGTCCCTGCCATCGCCGAAGGCACATCCGAAGGCGCGGCCGCGCGCGGTGGCACGGTGGCTATCACATCTTCGACGAGGCCCGTCTCCACGTCGACGACGCGAGTCCTCTTCGGGGACGGGGGCGAGTCCGCCGGCCGCCCGCCCCGTTTCTTCCGGCCTTCCCTTCGGCGGCAACAAAGGCCGCGGCGGTGCGCCCCTCCCCGCCGGTTTTCCGCGGAGCGGCGCGCGGCGAAGTCTCCGTCTCTTCGCCGTCCGCTTCGGCGGCCACAACCGCCGCGGCCTTTTTCTCGGCTGCCTCGCGGTGCTTGGCAAAACCGGCGCGCTCAGGGGGAGTGATCTTGAAGAATTCGAACACCCGGTTCGTCCGGATCCGTTCGGCCTCCGCAATGTGTCTTTGTACTCCTTCGGCGAGACGGGGCCGAGGATGAAGTCCCCGTGCGCCTCCACCTTCCTTCTCCTCAAAGATCGCGAGAAAACGGTCCGGCTGATCGCATTTCATTTACCAGGGACATAGCCGAGAACAACTCTCTCCGAAGGACACAAAGCAACTTACATTCGGCGGTGAAGCCGAAGACCTTCGTCCGGTCGGGCGGGTGGAATGCCCCCGATGTCCTCCGCCCACTCGTCTTCGGCCACGGACCGCCCGTCCACTAGCGGCACACGAGGATGCCGCGGTACTCCTCCACTATATCGCGTGTGCCGTACTTGCGCGTGAACCGGCGCAAAGATTATCACGACTCGTCGCCCTCCGGCACGAAGGGTTCTTGGCGTAAGACTCGTGGAGTGGCGGGAGCTCCTTCGTCGCCGCCGGGTGAGAGCCTCCGAAGAAGGGGGGCTCAAGGCGTAGTAGAACCGCGTCCGCCGCCGTCCGAAGGCCACTTGTTCCTATACGCGGTGACCGGCTCACCACGCCGGCCCTTATACGAGAAGTTGAGGCGGCCCGAACCGGCGTCCTTCTCCACGGATTGGTCCCCCCTCCTCCTCGAAGATCGTCCGCCGCCGGTGGTGCACCCGATGCGCCGAAGCGAACCCCTCGACGGAGGGCTTGATCTTCGTTGTCCCGCATATCCACATGTACACCGACAACCGGAGGATGGCGTTTGGGGTGAGTCGATGAAGGTAGATGTCGAAGTACCGAAGTATGTCGACGACGGCGGGGTGCGGGCCGGAAACCGAAGCCCCGCGTAGAGTAGGTCACGGAAGATGACGACTTCGTTATCCCGTGGCCGCGCACGCCTCCCGCCGGGGCCCCGCCGCCCCGACCATGCGGTTCTTCACCGTGGCCTCCACGTCGGTCTTGTCGATTTGGCTTCGACCGAACGTGTAGGTCTTTGCGATCTCTCTCGCGACAAAGCATCACGTCTCCGCTTCGGCGCCATGAATGCTAACTAAGCACGAAGTGAAAGCAAGCAAGGGGGCCGGTGGAAGTCTTACAAGCAGGCCTTTGGAGCTCTCGCGCGTCGTAGCTTTGGGTCGCGCCCGCCGGGTCGGGCAACCCAAAGGGCGACCCCCTTTTATAGTAATGAGTTCCGATAATCGCGCCGACGACGACCGAAATTACCTTTTACCCGAAAGCCCCCCTCACAACGGTAATTTTGGCAAAGGGCGCCGCACGTCTTTTTTCGGGTCGCCATGTCGGCGTGGGCCGTCCGGGAGTTCCGAAGACCGTTCTTCACCCGGTTAAGGTTGATCGTAAGTTCGGCCCTTCGCGGATCCGGGACGACCCCTCACCGACAAAGGGCTACCGTTGGGGAAGTTGGTCTTCGGAAGCATCGCCCCGCCCGGCCGCGCCCGGCGAGCCTCGCCCTCGGTCCGCATACGGCTTCGGTCTCGCGGAGAAACCCTTCGGCCGCGCGGCGCCAACAAAAACACTAATGTCGCTTATGCCACATGAGTTTGTGCGAGGATGATCCCTTGCGGCGGCGCCAACCTTCGGTGACGAAGGTGCCGATGGCCGTGCTCCGGCGACGAAGGCCCAAGAGGGCCGGAACGTGGCGCGCCGGCCGAGGACATCGCGTCCGGGGCCGGTGGCGGCGCGGGCAAGGCGTCTCGCGGAGGCGCGACGCCCACGGTCCCGGGATCGCTACTTCGGCGCCGAAGGTGCGGCGATCCCGGACACGTGGCGCCGCCGACGTGTAAAGTGGGCTCGGACGGGGCAGACAAGGGTGGCCGCGTGTAAAGGCGTTTCGACCGTACGAAGACACGCCGGAGGCATGTACGACGCGGGGACTTACCGTTATACCCTTGTAAAGTGTTTAAAGCAGCTTTGTCGGGAACGGAAAAGGTGTAATTGAGGCAAATGACTATGCCCGTGGGGTCTCCTATAAATAGTGAACCCCTTGTAATGAAACGGACACACCGTAATGAGAAGAGAGCACCGAAGGCAACAAATTTCGGTCCATCGGTCTTCGGCCGCCGAGTATTTCCATGTTTCCCTTACCGAGTTGTTAAGTTTTAACGTTTCCTCTCCTAGCTCAAGTAGAAGTAGTAGCCTCGTAGTAGTGAGCGAAGGGTGGGAGAGAGTTCGGGGGGATTGTGTCGGCCGTTCACCCTTCGGCCCGATTTCCACCAACACTCCCAACGTTCATATTCCAACGAGCTGGTGAGTATTTTACCTCACTCCACATGCCCGCAGCATTCATCACTCCAGCTTCGGTCTCACTCCCAGCAGACCAAGCCGAAGACCGTTCCTCGAAGGCCGTGCCCCACCCCCTGCTCTCTCTTTTAAAATCCCCAACCCAAAAGCCTAAGACGACGGTAGCCAAGAGCCGAAGAAAGGCCAGAGGGAGTGACCGCTTCCGGAGAGCGAAGCAAGCGAGAGAGAGAGAGAGAGACCAGCACGAGCGCTCTGCATCGCGGCCATGTCCGTGGCTCAATCCTAGGCGCCCATTTCGTATTCCACGGCAAAGCAAGCACCGAGCGCCGCAGCTGCGCAGCCATGGTGGCCGGACGCGTCAAGGCGGCCATGGGCTTCCAGCGGAGCCCTGCCACGCCCAGGCCCTCCTCCTCGTCGTCCGCGCACAAGGCGCCGGCGCTGGCGCCGTTGCATCTGCCTGGATCCGCGGCGCCGGGGGCGGGGCAGCCGGAGACGCCGCGGCGGCGGTCGTCCGGCTCGCCCGCGCCGCCGTCCGGGTCGGGGTCCAAGGCGGGGCCATTCGCGCGCTACTTCCCGCGTTCGTCCGCGCAGGTGCAGCCGGCGCGCGCGGCGTCCGAGCCCGCCGAGCTCGTCCGCCTCGTCGAGGAGCTGCAGGAGCGGGAGTCCCGGCTGCGGACCGAGCTGCTGGAGCACAAGATTCTCAAGGAGACCGTCGCCATCGTGCCGTTCCTCGAGACAGAGCTCGCCGCCAAGGGCAGCGAGCTCGGGCGGTGCCGGGACGCGCTGTCCCGGCTCGAGGCCGAGAACGCGCGCCTGCGCGCCGAGCTCGACGCCGCGGTGGCGGCCGCGAGGAGCAGCGAGCAGAGGGTCCGGGAGGTGGAGAAGGAGATGGCGGAGATGAGGAAGCGGCGGAGGGAGCCCGATGACTGCTCGTCGTCGGCATCGTCGGAGAACTCCGAGCGCTCCAATGCGGGGAGCAACCCGGCCAAGCCGGCGGTGGCCGGGCTGTCGGTTCTTCCGCCTCCCGCGCCGCCGCCGCCTCCTCCTCCGCCGCCGCCGCCAGTGCCGGCGCCGTACAAGTCCAGGTCCTACTTCTCCGGCTCATCGCGCGCCTCGCCGGCGAACTCCTCATCCAGCTCCTCCTCGTCTGCGCCATCGACACCGACCTACTCTTCTGACACCGCGGCTTCACGAAGCCGCGTGCCGGAGCTCTCGAAGCTCCCGCCGATACCCGCACCACCCCCGCCTCCACCGCCGCCGCCGCCATCGACAATGCCGACGCGCGGACACCGCAGCGCGAGCTCGTCGCCGTCGACTTCAAGCAGCAACAGCGGCAGCGGAGGCGCGGGACCTCCCGCTCCGCCGCCACCACCTCCACCTGCGGCTAGGAAGACATCGAGATCGTCCTCCCCTGCGACTTCGGCGTCGACTCCGGCGACCGCCCCATGCGTGAGGCGAGTCCCGGAGGTGGTGGAGTTTTACCACTCGCTAATGCGGAGGGACTCGAGATCGAGGGACGGCGGTGCGGCCGGCGAAGCAGGCCCCGGGGGCGCCGCCGCCGCGAGGGACATGATCGGCGAGATCGAGAACCGCTCGTCTCATCTTCTTGCGGTAAGTGTTCGATGCATAAAATTCACCAGAGAAAAAGTAAAATTCTTCACTCGTTTTTGCCGTTTTCGGCCCATTCCCGACTCATTTTCATTGACAATATCGTGTCCTTTACCTGCCATTTTCCGGGAAAAAATTTCAAAAGCTTGAACGAACTGAGTGGTTCTGAAGTAGCTATTGCCGATAAGAGTTGTTGTAGACATGAACCAAGGAAAGGGGAGCACCAGAAAGCAGTCATCTTTTCGAAACAACCAATACAGTTGAAACAACCAAACACCTTTCCCCTGTTCGTCGCCCTCAAGTTCACCAACCTCCATGAATTCGTGCAAGAAATCCATGAATTCCCGCATGCATTTCTCTTTGGAGTTTTATGATCCATATGATTCGTTCAAAGGAGTAGAAGACACGAGGCTGGTGACCTGTAGTTGGGAACAAAAAAGAACAGCACAAAGGTGACCCGGCCTTGTCAGACTGATTCGTGGGGGCCCTAAACACTTTCAACCACTATTCGCAAAAAAAAAACACTTTCAAAAGTAGAGTTTTTATTTAAAGTGGTGGATGGATTTAAAGTGGAGTTTTCATTTAAAAAAGATTTAAAGCGGTGAGTAATAAATGAGTTAGACGGGGATTGCCACTTTTTTGAATAAAAAAGTTCGCCTTGTCCGGCCGTATCCTCGTTCCTCGACCTCGAGGCCCAGCTAGCCGTTGGAGCCAAGACGTTGCTTCGCGCCAAGTGCCTGCACCTGGATCAAAGAAATTTTGAAAAGAAAAATGTTGCTGTGATGCGACATCGTGGAAGTTATTTTCAATTGTTTGGTTTGTGGTGGGGAGAAATGGCTGCTGAACTAATTCGTTTCGGTGGTTGCAGATCAAATCGGACGTGGAGCGGCAGGGCGACTTCATCCGTTTCCTGATCAAGGAGGTGCAGGGCGCTGCGTTCGTCAACATAGAGGACGTGGTCACCTTCGTCAAGTGGCTCGATGTAGAGCTCTCCCGCCTGGTGAGCCACATCCATTCAGTTTCCCCATCACGAATGCTGTTCAACAGTGACCAGCTAACCGATGCTTTTCACTGGGTGCCGTGGGATCGCAGGTGGACGAGAGGGCGGTGCTGAAGCACTTCGACTGGCCGGAGGGGAAGGCGGACGCGCTGCGGGAGGCTGCGTTTGGGTACCGCGACTTGAAGAAGATCGAGTTGGAGGCGTCATCGTTCTCTGATGACCCCCGGCAGCCCTGCTCTTCTGCTCTCAAGAAGATGCAAGCTCTCTTCGAGAAGTAAGTACCCTGTAATTTCTGGTACTGTATGTCTGTATACATAAACTGTAGATATTTTTCCTTGTTCGTGTGTTCATCCACGGTCATTGTCAGGTTGGAACATGGAGTGTACAGTCTCGTGCGTGTGAGGGATGGCGCAATGAGTCGGTACCGCGGGTACCAAATCCCGTGGGAGTGGATGCAGGACAGTGGAATTGTTAGTCAGGTATAGTGCAAGCTAATTGTTTCCCTAAATGAGCAGCATCGTTATACGTTCGTCCTTGTGCTCCAATACAGATGATTAGACAAAAAAAACATGTATATTGCTGGTGTGTTACATTGCACCTGTAGAGGAACCATGGTGGGAAGTAAACATTACTATAAGACACTTCTAGTGCCAACAAAAAGAATTTTGGGCAACGTTTTGTTTTAGGGACCAATAGGAAGGCCTAGCTTCTATGAGATCTTTTATGGTACACAATACCATCCAACGGTAGTATTATCGGGTTTTTTCAGTTTTTTACTATGGGTAAAATGGTAATTTGCTCAATGTATATTACTTGGAAAAATTTTTCCCGCTGCCAAGGTTACGAAAAAGACTTAATTTCATATATTATAATAATATTATTTTGTATATTTCCGATAATACCCATATACTACCCATACCACCTATGAATACCACCATACCACACTTAAAAAATCGGTGGTACAGAATTAATCTCAACCGTCGGATCCTTACATATATGTCCTTTTTTATTACATATAAGTCTTTTTCAAACGGTGGTACAGGGTGGTATTGTGTACCGTAAAAAACCTCAGCTTCTATTGCTCACTTGGATATACCAACAAGCAAGTGGTCATGAATCTATTTTGTTTCTGCAGATGCCATTACTTGGTTCAGGGTAATGTTTTCCATCATTTACAAATAACATAATTCACTGTTGGACATACACTAGTGGCACAAAAAAAAAAGGCAACCTGGGGACCAACAAGATAGCTCTTTCCTCTGTTGTGATGTGCTGTGCAATGCTGTGTTAGTCAGGGGTTCTCGTGAATCCGTTTTGTTTTTTGAGGGCCCCTAATTGACGTTTTTGGTTCGGCGGCATGGTCCTTGAATTTTGGATTTTGTTCAGGCCTGGTGTTTTGTTTTTTTGTTCTGAACCTTGATAGACTCAAAAACTGATAACTGATAGACAAGCTTTGGTCATCTAGGCTTGTTGCTACCTTGTTCAGAAGAGATATTGGGCTGTTGCTGAGGGCTTAACCCGGGGCAAATAGTCTTTAGAAAACAACCTACTCTGTAACTAGTGTGATGGCATTAACATCATTGTTGATGTGTTAGCAGCTACTTAGTCTAGCTAATATAAACAAATGATCCAATTGGTCAGAGATTGCAAGTATTTTGATCATGCATCACCCTAATGGATTCACAAATTTGAGGGGAAAGATGGATGCCTCACAAACAAATGAGTCTTGAGGGCACTTGTGTGTGCTTTGATATCAAATTTATGCTTTATAAACAAATGTCTAGTTTCCATGTCGCATGTGCTACGTGCCATGACTTGGACAACTTTAAAGCTCTTAAATTGGGTTGCTATTTTTTGGCCTATCTTGAGCAATAACAGGTGCTTATACGGCTTCTGCTTACGCAACTTGCTTGTTTGAATCGTAATATGCAGATCAAGCTACAATCTGTGAAGCTAGCAATGAAGTATCTGAGAAGGGTTTCCTCAGAGCTTGAGGCCATACAAGGTAGCCCTGACGAAGAGGAGCTAATGCTTCAAGGAGTCCGATTCGCCTTCAGAGTACACCAGGTAACCACCACACTTGCTCATGTACAACAATATGTTCAGCTCATCAAATGTGTGTACTGTGCTCAACCCTACTGTTCTTTGCAGTTTGCAGGTGGCTTTGATGGCGACACGATGCGGGCCTTTCAAGAGCTCAAGGTGAAGGCTTCAACCTTCCAGTCCCAACAGGAAAGCCAAATTCAACATCTGCATCAGCAAAGACTCGCTGGCAGAAGTTGAAACTCGTGTATTTATAGCAGTCCATTACTACTATAGGATAGTGGAAATGTCTATTTACTTGGCCAAATATTCAATTTATTAGCGAGAAGCATTCTTCTTATCCAGTGGCAGAAGCATGCCGTTCCTTTTATAGTGCCATGTGCAGTATACGGCCATGCCACGTTCCCCACAATTTCTCAAGAAGTTACTAGGAGGAGGCGTAGGTGAGCATTCCTGCCGCACCTATATTCAGAAACCACACGAGAACGCTGGGCGGAAATTTGGCCAACCAGCCAAGCCGCATATTCATGGCCTAGCAGTATTTTCCCTATTTTCACAGGACTCTTCTCTAAAAATAAATCAACATCAATCTACCAGCATTACTTTTTTCTCAACACAAATCAACACCGCACACTAGCCAGCCGAACATAGAGCGAGCAAACACGACAGGAAAGCTCCATGGCGATCTTATTTGTCTATCTTATCAACCACCTCATCCGAAATCAAAATCAGTCATCAACCAAAAGCCCGCCAATGGTATTTTTTCTCTTACAACAAATCAGCATCAGCCACAAGCGACGATATTCCCTCAACCCCTCTGCCGTGCTCATGTATATGCTATTTCCTTTGAAAAAGAAGTGCATCCAACAGGCCTTCTTCACTTGCCCTGTAGGTGTTCTTTCTTGCCTGTAGGCGTTCTTGCTTGCTATAAGGGTGTTTGGTTTGAATAATTGGGTCATGCATCATCGTCCCACTTACTTTTTTTATTTGGTTTATAGAGAATAGAGTGATGAAATGAGTTAGATCTCTCGTCACCTCATCCCGCACAACCTAATAATTAGTATGGGTAAGAACTACACAGTACTCCGATTTACCTCTTAGGAGATCCATTTTAGAATTAAAAATTAGAATATTGAAAAAAAAGAAAAAAACTTTCAGCGCTCCTTTTTCTTCCGGGCGGAGGAGTTGCCGACAGACCGCGCTGCAGACTGCAGCGGTTGTTCGTCCATGGCCTGAGCCATCCGGCGAAGAGTTTTTACATCGTTTTATCTGCCTTTGTCAGAAAACTTTTTCATACTTACACTTGTCCCATGATTTACATTGCTTCCTGGACTCCCAACTCACTCATGTGCCTGGATTATGTTGTTATTCCTGAACTCCCGTTGGAATCCCGAACTCGATCGTCTTTGCGTATGATAATGTTTCTGTTGTTAATCATAGTATTTATTTTATGCCACCTCATTTTATGTGCCATGTTAATAGATGGGAGCAAAATCGAGCTCAATTATATGGACGAGGAACAGGATAGTGTTAATAGATGGGAACAAAATCTCTTGTGAACGAAACCTCATTTTATATGTGTTCGATAGAATGTATCTCATGTGATTTGTAGTGTTTATTTTATGCCAAGTCCTTTTATTTATGTTCCTATGGGTATGATAGAATGTATCCGCTGTTATTCGTGGTATTTGTACCAACAACTAATATTCATGGGTCCGCCCGAAGCAAACAATACAAGGGAGCCTCTTGGGGATCTAACACCAATACCCAAGGTGCATAACGAACACCATGTAATTCTTCCTTCGGTGTAGGCTAGATTGTTTTTATGTACGTAATAACGTAATGTTGCCCTGGTTCAAGGAGGAGATAGTCACCAGCGAGGAGAAAATGGTCCTAAAGATGCTAAGAGGATGAGGAATAGAGAATATTTTTCTTCAATGTCGGATGAGAAGAGGAACGAGCGTAACAAGAGAAAACGTGAGAGGAGGTTGGAGAAAAAACTCTCGGGCAACGATATTGAGCCAATTGCCTTTCAGGAGGGAGGTACGATCAGTTGGTAAATTTTGTTTTTATTATCCATAGTTCTATTTAATATAATATTACATATCTATGTTTTTTCCATAGTCGTGGATGATATATTGGTTGATGGGGAGGGTAATTGTTGACGGTTGAAGCACGTGTCGCGTTTCAATCCGCAAACGTACAGATCACGTGTTGCCCTTCTTCGCTCGAGGATAACCCAAGATATCAATCTGTGGATCGGAAGCAAACTACCTAAGGTTTTCCATCTAATCCTACCGATCTAACCCTACATGAACCATAGGTTGCATAAAGGGTTTTAACATACAAACATGGGTGGATGCGGATCACATTCGGTAGCCAAAAGGTATCACGACTAAAGGGTAGCACGAGCAGTGGCGGAGCTGGCGAGTTTGGACGCCTAGGGCCAACATCAAAGTGCCTAAACTACCCGAAGCCTCTAACCAAAGCACATAATACTAGATATAACAATACTAAGGCATAAAATGCATGATTTATAGCACTACTTGTCAATGACGTAGCGAGGAATTGAGTTTTTCATTGTTGAGGGGTCAATAGTGTTAATTTATTTGATCAAAATAAACTTTTTTGTGTTGAATTGCAAACCATGAGAAGGGCCGTCTACACCACTGCTAGTCATAGGCCCATGCGTCCACACGAGCCACATATATACCATGTTAACTTATTTTACAAATTTATTATTGTATCGAAATTTCTATAGGGAAACTAGCTAACGCGGGTAATTACACTATGGGTTACTATGGATTCAGTGTTGCTTTCCAAAGGCAATTATATTTTCTTTATCTTTTTACTAATATTACAGGCTACTAAGACCATTTTATATTAAAAATATGCTTATATTACATTTTGTAGCTGTATCGTCACAACCCCTATACAATTTTTAATTTACATTACATAAGAGGGCATAAAAAGGCTAGCAAACTGCTCTTATTTCGTACAAGCGCATTGCGCACAGCAAGCACAGGTGGCGGCGGCGGGCTCTCTGCAGCCAACCAACCTCTAGAGTTCACCCCACCATCTGCTACCAATCCAATGTTAATGAGCGTGGGTCGTAATAATAACTCGCACTGGGAGCTGCGAGCAAGAGCATAAAAGGGCCAGCAATTGCTCTTTATCTCACACAAAGGAACCTCCAGAGTCCCCACCCACCATCTCTCTCCAGCTTGCATGCTCCTATGTCGTTGCTGGGCCATTGACAATGTCCAGTCCACGGTGACAAACTGGGTCAGAAAAAATCAAAGGTACTAAAGGGGATGTTGGGCTACGCATAGGGCCATGGCCCTACTGGCCCTAGGCCCAGCTCCGCTCCTGAGCACGAGCCTACCATCTTCTAGTTGCAACTCCGGCCAAAGTGATAAACTAACCTAATGCTCATACCATGATAAGGAGATATTCATTGCATGTTCGTTCGATGCTTTCCCTATATCGTACTGTCACTACGCAAGGTAATCAACACCGAACGACTACTCGTAAGTCCGTGCACCGCTTAGATGTATCCACAAGACATAGATTAGATCTATTCCTACTAAGGTCATATGCTAGCTACACACATGAATGGGAGAAGGCATGCATCGAAGTAGATCAAAAGTAGAGACAAGATTAGATTGATATCACTGTCAAAAGTACATGTGCCTTGATGAATCTAAGGCATGGCTCCAAAACTTCACCATGGCTTCACCATGCAGGGCCAACCATGGTGGCTAGGGTCTAGCCTAAGCCATCTCCTAGGCAACGTCGAGGACTTGCGGCGGCTACGGCTTCCTTCGGTGTGTATTCCTTAATTCAGCGGCTCTCTGATGAATGGATCTGAATGGTAACCCTCTTGGGGCGCCTAGGGGGTTGTATTTATACCCTTGGAGCGCCTTGGAGCGTGCTTCACCTTGCACGAGATCTTCCTTGAGAGAGAAGCAAACTTCGTTTCCATAAAATCAGTCTCGCCCAAATTTTCCTATTTCGCAACCCTTCCTTACCAACGTCATATCTATCACGTTCGAACTCCAAATAATGCAAATTTGGTGTCTAAATTGTGTGACACGAAATTATCTCCAACTTTGGTATTCATTGGTGTCGGTGTTTTAGACCGGCAACCTACTACGGGGAGTACCCGAAGTAGATGATTGTGACTCGCCGAGACCGGTAACTCGAAGGAAGAGACACGTGGCACACAATTTAGACAGGTTCGGGTCGCGAGGTGCGTAATACCCTACGTCCTGTATGCTGCGTAGCTCTGGATTGATAGGGCACGATTACAGGATGGTGCAATGGTGCGCCGTGAGTTGTATGAGAGGAGATTGGATGCTAGAGATCGGTCCCTGCCTCACCTTATATAGTCCGGGAGGCAGGGTTACAAGTCGGAGTAGGGAGAGAGTACTAGTCGAGTACGTCTAGGAGTCCTCTATACGATGCGGAACATGTACGGCTCCCCTAACCGAGTACTACTCCCGTGTAGTCCTTGTGCTCCACGCCTTCGGTGCCGTGTAGCGCAAGCCGGTAGTCCCGTGGGGCCCACCGAGTAGTCGGTCCCGGTACCCACCGAGGTAGTGGGCCCAGGGAGGTCCATACGACAAGCCCCCCGAGTACTTTGTAGTCGAGAAGGATAACTTCAAGTAGTCTTGACGGCCTTAACGAGTAGTCCTCAAGCGTCCCCGAGTGCTACAAGTCGAAGTCCTCAAGAGTAGTCGAAGCATCCCGAGGCCGGAATGTACTCCGCTCGATGTTTGAGCAATCTTGAAGTCTTCTCGAGTAGTCCCAAGCTTCCTCGAAAACTCGCCTTCGAAGGTCTTCAAAAACTCGCTCGTCTTGTCTTGAAGCCGAAGCCGGTATGGAGGTGCGATTTGCAAAACCGTACTCCACATGAAGTAGCCCTCGAGCCTTGAGCCGCGGGCTCTAGCTGAGGGTCCATCCGAAATCTCGGCAAGAAAATCCCGAAAAATCCGGAGAGAAAAACCGAAGGACACGTGGCACGGAGCCCCCGAGCCTTGAGTCGAGTACTTCCTCTCGAATTGAAGGGTCTTCTTGGAGAATGTGTCCTGAGATGCTCTTGAGACTAGCCGCTTCCCAGGTAGTCGAGTAGAAGTAGCCGAGCCCCCGAGGTGAGGCGCGTCGACTAGTAGAATACGAAGAGTCACGCGCGCGGCCGCCGAGTCGGCCGCGCGTGGACTTATCCGGCCGCCCGTTGCGGAGTCGATTTGGCTTATAAATAAAAGCCAAAATCCTTAGGGTTTTTCACCCATTCGAACCGCAGCCCATTCCGTTTGCATCTTGAAGCGAATCCACTCCCGGCGCCCCGCCGCCGCCGTAGTAGATCCAAGCGCGCCGCCACCCGAAGCCTTTAGGGTAGCCCCCGAGCGGATGCGAGTGAAGACGCCTTGCACTTGGAGGATGAAGCCGTCGTCGTCCAAGACGTCCAAGGCCGCCGGGAAGAAGAGGGGCCGCGAAGAGGCCGCCGCCGCCCACCGGAGCGGCGCCGCCCATGTCTCCACCGCGGGCCGATCCGAGCCGCGAGTGGAAGAAATCCAAAGTGAAGACGGAGGACTCCGCCGACCCTCCCGAACGAGGGGTTCATCGGGGAGAAGGAAGTCGACATGTGGAGATCCGCCGCCGGAGATTCATATCCAATGGAGAAGGCCGAAGATGAGATCCCGATGTTCTCGCGGTTCGTGGAGCGTGGTCTTGCGCTCCCGGCCCGGCCGATTTCTTCAAGGGGTCGCTCGGGTACTACGGGATCGAGTACCCGAACCGAACCCCAACGGCATCTTCCACACGTCGGTCTTCGTCCACTTCTCGCGAAGCCTTCCTCGGAATCAAGCCGCACCGGGTGCTTTTCCGGAAGTTCTTCCGCGTCAAGCCGCAACCAAGTGCTACCAATCCCAGGGTAGTCGGAGGAGCCGGCATCCCCGAGGGAGGACGCGCGGAGCGCATTGCTTGGCGTACAAACTTGTCGACTCCAACACGGATTGGAAGACCGGGTGGTTCTACATCACGAACCACCACCCCGGCTGCGCCGAAGCCGAGCGGACGGCGGCCCGTGCACCGTGAGTGGTGGAACACGGAGCCCACCATGCAAGAAGGAATCCGGCTCCCCGAGCCGCTAGCACGCATCAAAGTGCTCGGGGAGGCGGGACCGAGGGCCGAGCACGTGGCCTTCGGTTTCATGAAGCGCAAGATCCGGCCGCGCCGATGGCTCGGGAGACCCTAGGCTTCGAGTACACCGGCGATGACGACTCGTCACGGATGCCGGGAGGCGAGCTGGAAGACAACGACATCGTCGAGAGGTTGTCGCGGATCTTCAAGGACATGCCGCCATACACGGCGTGCCCAGTCGAGGAGTACTCCGCCGCGCGCCCGCCCAAGGAGGTGAGTAGTCGTACTCCCTTGGTCGAGTAGTGTTTACTTGTAGTAGAGTTGCTGACTTCTTGTGTCTTGCGCAGGATGATGTGAAGCGGTTCATCTCCGAGCCGCAGCCACCACCGAGCGGGATCGAGGTCCCGATGGAGGGAAAGGCGAAAGAGCGCCGCGAGGTCGGTGAAGGCGACGACACCGTCGTCGTGGAAGATACCTCCGACGACGACGATGAAGACGAAGAGACGCTGCAGGACCGCTTCCAGCTGCGGTCGAGGTTTAGCCGCTCGGGCTTGCCTCATGTTCCGCTGGTACAAGACCCTCCGGCTAGCCTGGAGGCTAGCCTTGCTGCGCCGCCACGGAAGCCGCGCAACCCCGCCAGGAAGCGGGTGACGAAGAAGTTGAAGGTCTCGGAGACCACGCCTCAGGAGGTAAGTCGTCTTGAGCGAGTAGTCGAGTACCCGTTGTTCGAGTACGTTTGCGACGAGTAGTCTTCCTTGTATGCGGGGAGGTGCCGCCGGCGGAGCCCGTCGAAGAGGGCGACGAGGGCGTGTGGGATACGGTTGGGGAACCCAGCCGGAAGTCGTAGTCCGGCCCCCACTGTTGAAGAACTCCCCGGCGCAACTAGAGCGCCGGCCCTCCTGCTCTAGAAGAGAGCACAGGACCCGTGGTCGCCGCCGTTGGAGAGGTGGTGGCCTCGGGAGCGCAGGAGACGTCTGCGCCGGCCGCCGCCGCCATGGAGGAGGCGAGTAGCCGCGAGGGCGCGAGGAAGAGGCGCCCGCCGAGGGTGGACTGGTTGATATTGCCAGCATCCTCGGTGCTCCGGCCGTGACCATTGTCCGGTCGAACTTGTAAGTACCATATCCTCACGAGTAGTACTTGCTGCGAGAGTCGATCTTGTCGGACGACCCTCCGTGAATATTTACGCGAGAAAATCCACGGATCGACCCGGGGATGGGGACGAGCCCTCATCGGCGGTGGCGGAAGAATTTGCGCCGCCCGCCGAAGAGACCACTCCCGCCGCCCAAGCCGTGACCGAGCCACCGGCTACCGGCGCGCCCGCCGCCGAAGCCGGTGTAGTTGAAGGTGAGTACCCTTCGTGAAGGCGCGGAGCTCCGGGAGGAGTAGTCGTAGGCACCGATGCACATGTCGTTTTCGACGGGCGCTAAAGGTGGTGACATCCCCGTCGGGGTGCCAATGCGAGAAGTTGACACCAGAGGCCCGGAGGCTGCAGAAGGAGCCCCCGAGCCTATGGCGGAGGTCGTCGAGAAGACCGCCGGGGGAGAGGCGGTCACCACGTCGCCAGAGATTGCTCTGGAGGTGGCTATCCGCTCCCCTGAGATCCAAGACGCAGAGCCCATCCGTTCTGCGCCGATGACGGAGGCCACCTCGAGTAGCCGCGGCGGGATAGAGCTTCTTGCGGACGATCTCGTCGAGCCGGCGACGGTAGCCAAGCACCTGGAGGCGATCCGTCGAGCCGAGCAATGGATGAAGGTAAGTAGCCGTAGCCTTTCGAGTAGTCAATCCTTTTGCCATTGAGTACTCGTCATGACTTGAGTTGTCTTGTGCAGGACGTCGCGGAGCGGTCCCGCGACAAGTCGAACTTGCTTTGCGGGGGGTTATGGTGACACCGTGCTCCGAGCCGAGGCCCTAGAGGAGCAACTTGTGAAGTCGCGGAAGCACGCGGGCGCCATGCAATCAAAGCTCGACGCCGCCTTCGCCAAGTACCACAATGACGTCCGGGAGTTGCAGGCGAAGGGCGACGACTTGGTGCGGAAGAACAAGGGCCTCCGCAACAAGAATAAAGGTATATCCTTCGACTTGTCGAGTACTTGTTGGAAGTCGAGAAGCATCTGACCCGCTGTTGCATTTCTGTGTTGCAGAGCTTGAGGGCCAGGTGGAGCAGCTGAAGGCCTCGGAGATGAGCATGAAGAACCTCTTCTACCGGGAGCAAGAAGCCCGCCAGGTACTCGAGCTCGACTACAAGGAACTCGCCTTCGAGTGCGAGAAGCATATGGAGCTGCGGATTGCCTCGACGAGATCTCGTCAACCGCTACAAATCTTTGCGAAATTGAACGAAGACTGCGAGGCATTGCGGGCCTAGTTGAAGGAGTTGGAGGAAGCCGCTCTGCCGATCGCAAGGCTCCTGGTGCCGCACCCGGGCGGCCCCAAGATCGCTCCTCTGGTGGATCGCCTCCGTGAAGCTCCAAGCTGGCTGGCCGCCTATGTGAAGCATATGGCCAAGTCGATCCCAAGACAGGTCTTGGCCTTCATGAAGTCGTACTTCCCGAAGGCCCCAGTGGAGGTAGTCGCCGGCGGGGTAGCCGCCAACTGCTCCGATGAGCAGTATGCAGAGCTGCTGGAGCAGATGGCCCCCATCGCGGAGCAGGTAGCCGAGAAGCTGAACCTCCAGTAGCCCTGTAATAAGTAGCTAGTAGCCATAGTTGTACAGGAAAACAATTGTAATGAATTGTTCAAGTATCAATGAAAGAAAATTTTCCAGCAATGAGTACTCGTAGTCGCGATCTCAGAGTGCGGAGCGCCCATCGTGGAGTGGGTGCGAGTAGTACTAGACTTTAGTAGTCCCGTTGTAGGGAGTAGGCAGTAAATAAGTTGATGAACGATCAATCCTTATTACTGAAGAAGTACACCTGGGTGGCCAGGGCCGTAGTTACAAAGTAGTCGCCTGGACCCGGAGGCCGCTTACAGCTAAGTAGCGCTGGAGCGGGTAGCCGCTTACGACGGGGTGATCCGTAGGTAGCCGTGTAGGGCCGGATCGTAGATCCGTAAGTAGCCGTGCAGGTGGATCTTGGAGTGTGGTCTCTTGGTAGACTGGCCGCTAGAGTCCTTGACGCTCGTCGCAGCCCAGGGTCCGTAGGTAGCCGCGCGGGCTGGATCCTGGAGAGGAGAAGTCCGGAGACTGGGGCCAGGACCCGGAGGGTCGCTTACGGCCAGGGGGCGTTGATGTAGTCGATTAGACTTGAACCCCGGAGTAGTCGTGTAGACTAGGCGTAGAATCGACGAGTTGGTCGACATTCCACGAGTTGTTGACGTCTTCGCCTTCAAGTGTTTGGAGGCGGTAGGAGCCCGGCCTGGGTCACCTTAGCCACGGTGAAGGGGCCTTCCCGTGGGGAGCCGAGCTTGTGAAGTCCTTCCGTGTTCGGATATGGCGGAGGACAAGATCTCCAACATTGAAGGAGCGTTCCTTGACGTTGCGATCATGGTAGCGTCGGATACCCTCCGGGTACCTTGCCTGGTTGGACGAGGGCGGCGCGGCCGAGCTTCTTCGAGGCTATCGATGTCAACTCGTCTGCTGTCTTCTGAGACGCCTTCGTTGTAGTGCTCCACTGCTGGCGAGTTCCATATGACGTCGGCAGGGAGGATGGCTTCAGAGCCGTAGACCAGGAAGTAGGGGGATTGCCCCGGTAGTTCCTTGATCCACTTGCCCCCTTTGGAGTTAGCAGCGTCGTGTAGCCGCTTCTTGAGGGCGTCGAGCACCATCCCATTGGCGCGCTCGACTTGTCTGTTGGCCCGTGGATGGGCGACTGAGACGTATCGGACGTCAATCCCGCTGTTCTCGCGGTACTCACGGAGCCGGTGGTTGTTGAAGTTGGACCCCCGGTGTCCGTGATGATGCGGTGGGGTAGCCCATAGCGGTGTACGAGTTCATCCGGGAAGTCGAGTACTCCGTCGACCTTGGGGCATGTGACCGGCTTGACCTCGATCCACTTGGTGAACTTGTCGATAGCCACCGGTACCTGTTGAATCCTCCCGGCGCGGTTGGCGGTGGCCCAATCATGTCGAGCCCCCGGCGGGCAAAGGGCCGAGGTTGGCGGTATGGTGACTAGCTTGTAGGCCGGGACGTGTTGTCGCTTGGCGAAGTACGACATCCTTGGCACCTTCGACGAGTTCTTCGGCATCGCCCGGGGCCGTGGGCCGGAGAATGCTCGCCGGAAGGCCTTGCTGACCAGCGTGCGTGAAGATGCGTGGTTGCCGCGACGCCCTTGTGGATCTCCTCCAAGATGTCCTTGCCTTCTTCACGAGGGACGCACTTCATGAGTACTCCGAGAGGATGCGCCCGCTTGTAAAGCTTGTCTCCGACGAGGACGTAAGACTTGGCGCGGCGGACGAGTTGTTCGGCTGCGTTCTTGTCGGAGGAGACCTTCGCTCGGCCGAGGTAGTCGATGAAGGGTTGCCTCCGGTCCACGTCGATCATCATGACCTCCCGCCCGCGGGTTGATGGCGCGGGACGATGGTCGGTGGCGCCGGCTCCGGGATGGATGGCGCGTGAAGCTCATGGACGAAGACGCTCGGCCGGTACTTGAGCGCGGGTGGATCCAAGCTTCGAGAGGACGTTCGTTGCAACGTTGTTGTCGCGGACGATGTGATGGAACTCGAGACCATAGAATTTGTTCTCGAGCTTGCGGACTTCTAGGCGGTAGGCGTCCATGTTCTCCTTGTTGCGGTCCCGGGACTTGTTGACTTGGTTGATGACCACTCGCGGAGTCGCCGTAGACTAGTAGCCGCTTGATGCCCGGTGAAGCCGCGAGGCGGAGCCCGTGTAGGAGAGCTTCGTACTCGGCTTCGTTGTTTGAGACCTTCCGGAAGATGCAGGGACGTACTTGAGTTGTTCGCCCGTTGGAGAGATCGGGGAGTACCCCTGCGCGCGCGCCCTCGAGGTTGAGTGAGCCATCAAAGTACATCACCCAATGCTGCGGTCGCACGGTGGGAGTAGGCGGTTGGTTCTCCCGCCACTGCGCCATGAAATCGACTAGTGCCCGCAACTTGATGGGCGTGCGTGGCTTGAAGTCGATGGTGAGGGCGCCGAGCTCGACGACCCACTTGGAGATTCTTCGGTGGTGTCTTGGTTCTTCGGGATGACGCCGAGCGGGTAGTCGGTGACGACGGAGACCAAGTACTCCCGGAAGTAGTGCCGTAGCTTCCGCGAGGTGATGAGTAGAGCGTACGGGAGCTTCCGCACGGCCGGTAGCGAGCCTTGGACTCCGATAGAACCTCGCCGATGAAGTAGGCGGGCGGCCCGGGCCGGGTAGGCGTGGCCGTCTTCCTCGCCGCTCGACAACGATGGCGATGCGACCACGTGAGTAGTCGCGGCTAGGTAGAGCGATGGCGCTCGCCCTTGTGAGGAGCCGTGAGGATTGGTGGCTTTGACGAAGTCCTTGAGCCGGGCAAGGGCTTGATCCGCCTCTCGGAGTCCACACGAACTTCTCGTGATGCTTGAGTAGTTTGAAGAAGGGGAGGCCCCGTTCTCCTAGCCTCGAGATGAATCTGTTCAACACCGCCATGCACCCCGTCGGCTACGGACGTCTTTGATGCTCGTGGGAGCTTTCATGCTTGGTGATGGCGGAGATCTTCTCGGGGGTTGGCTTCAATGCCGCGGCCGGGCGATGATGAAGCCGAGTAGTTTGCCCGAAGGGACGCCGAAGACGCACTTGTTCGGGTTGAGCTTCCGGCGGTACTTGCGTAGCGATGCGAAGGTCTCTTCAAGGTCGTCGATGAGAGTAATCGGAGTTCTGGTTTTGACAACCACGTCATCCACGTAAGCCTCGACGTTCTTGTTGAGTTGCCGCTTGAAGCGAGCCCGGATGGCCCGTTGATAGGTAGCGCCGACGTTCTTCAACCCGAATGACATGGTCGTGTAGCGATACGCGCCAAACGGGGTGATGAACGCGGTCTTTTCCTGGTCTTCCTCCTTGATTGCGATCCGGTGGTACCGGAGTAGCGATCGAGGAAGCAAAGCGAGTCGCGGCCCGCCGTGGAGTTGATGACTTGATCAATCCGCGGCAACCCGAAGGGGTCCTTGGGGCGAGTGCTTGTTGAGGTCGGTGTAGTCGACGCACATCCTCCACTCGTTTGAGTTCTTCTTGCGGACGAGGACGGGGTTGGCGAGCCACTCGGGATGGAAGACTTCTCCGATGAAGCCGAGCCGCGAGAAGCTTGGTGAGCTCCTTCTTGATGGCGTCCCGTCCGTCGTCGGCAAAACGTCGGAGGTGTTGTCGTTTGGGGGTGGCCTTTGGATCGACGTTGAGGCGGTGCTCAATCGGCTCCACAGGCACTCTCGGCATGTCCGTGGATTCCACGCGAAGATGTCGCGGTTAGCCGAAGAAAGCCGATGAGCGCGTCTTCCTATTTGGGGTCGAGGCCGGCCCCGATGGTGGTGGTCTTCTTTGGGGTCGCCCGTTCCAAGGTCGACCATCTTGACGAGTACCTCCTCAGGTGGCTGAGGCTTGTTGGCGCTGTCAGACTTCTCTGGGATGTCGAGTTCGCTTGTAGCAAGCTTCTTCGACGCGGCGTAGACCTCCATCATCGCGTTGGGTACTTGGTTTGTGGAAGCGATCGCCACGGCTTCTGTGTCGCAGTCGTGGGAGATCTTCAAGTCCCCTTGGAGGGAGAGTACACCGGCTGGACTTGGCATCTTGAGTACCAAGTAGGTGTAGTGGGGCACCGCCATGAACTTGGCGATGGCCGGTCTGCCGAGGATGGCGTGGTAAGAGGTCTCGAAATCCGCGACCTCGAACTTGATGTACTCGGTGCGGTAGTTGTCCCGAGACGCCCCGAAGGTAGCGGCGGTACCACCGAGCCCGGTGGGATAGCCGCGTTGCACAGGGACGATGCCGTAGAAGGGCGTGCTTGCTCTTGGTGAGCATGGGGGTGACGTCGAGCTTCATTTTCTTCAAGGTTTTGGTGAAGAGGACGTTGAGCCCGCTTCCACCGTCGATGAGCACCTTGTGGAGCTTGGAGCCCGCCACCGTTGGCTTCGGGACGAGGGGGAACCGTCTGGTTCGGAGAAGGCGGTCCATTGGTCCGCGCGGGAGAAGGTAATGGGTACCTCCGACCACCTGAGAGGGGTCGGGACCGCTGGCTCAATGGACATCACTTCACGACGGGTAGCCTTCTGCTCCCGCCTGCTGGGCAGTCCGCCGAAGAGGACATTGACGGTCTTCTCGGGTTCTTGGAAGTCGTTGTTGTCGCCGTCCTTCTTCTTGCCCTTTTGGTCGTGAGGGTGCGGTGGCTCCGGAGTATCCTTGAGTGCATGCCTGAGCTGGTAGCACTGCTCGGTAGTGTGGTTGCCGTTTGGATGCCACGGGCACTTCTCCTTCAGCGGGTCTTTGAAACCGCCGAGTTCTTCTTCGAGTTCCCTTTCGTAGGGCGCCGGATAGCCGCGACGGTGTTGTCCGCTTGCGCTTGCGGTTGGGACCCGAGTAGTTCTTTGTTGTTGTTGTTGTTGTTGCGCCCGCCTTGGTTTGCATTGCCGCCGCCGCCGCCGCTCCGGTTTTGCTTGGACTTGCCGCGGATGGCATCGTACTTGGCGTTGGCCTTGTCCTCTTCATCCGCCCGGGACGTGATCATGTCCTTGAGGTGGGGGATGGACTGGGCGGCGACGACCGAAGTCCTCGAAGGTGCGGCGATGGTAGAGGCCGTCCTGGAAGAGGTCGATGACCTCCTTGTCGGTGACGTCGACGACGGTAGCGCGCTTGTCGAAAAAGCGGCGCATGTACTTGCGGAGGGTCTCGCCCTGTTCTGCTTGATCATGGCCAGGTCCATGCGAGTACCCGAACGGCCCATGGCGCCCGCGAAGTTGCTCATGAACGCGCTCCTTGAGCCGGTCCCACTTGTCGATCGAGTGCTTGTCGAGCGACTCGAGCCATGTGAGTGGTGCTTGGTCCGGACGAAGGGGAAGTAGAGGCATTTGGTGTCGCTGTTGCCGCCAGCGTTCTCGATGGAGAGGGCGTAGCATCGGAGCCACTGGATAGGATCTGCTTCGCGTCGTACTTGGTGATCCCCAAAGGCTTGAACTTGTCGGGGAGGAGTAAGTTGCGAAGTCGAGGTGAGAAGGCGGGGAAGCCGTCGCCCTCAGCGGCAGTGGTCGACTTCTTCCGCCGCAGCTCCTCAATCTTCTGGCGAGCGTCGTGCCCGCCGTGCGAGGCGGCCCGGAGGCGTGGCCGTTCGCGTGGCCTCGGCCGCCGCGGCCGCCGCCGCCTCCCGGCTCTCCTGTTGGCCCCATGGTTGGAGGCCGCCGCCGCGTCGGCCGCCGCCGCCGTCGGGGGTCGTTGCCGCCGCCACCGACCGGAGCGCGGTGGGGAACAACTTCTCGGTTGCCTTGGTCTTCTTCATGAAGGTCCGCCGGCGTTGGAGCGGCGGCGGTTTGGCTCGGGCCGGAAGGTCGGCTCGAGTACGGTTGGGACCGGCGTTGGCGCTGCGACTAGTAGCTTCGTTGTCGCGGGGGTTTAGGCCGGAGGAGGTTGGTTGACTCTGTTGTCGACCCGCATGAAGTAGGCTTCTTCGGCGAGCTTGGCGATGACCTCTCCCGGCGCGTATGCCCCGAGCACGGCGTGCGATCGTTGTGATCGACACGAGGCACCGCTCGGGGGGTGGTGTGTACTCTGCTCTCAACCGCCTCGAGAGCTTCCGCAAGGTTGCGGATGGGGAGGTTGTCTCCGAGCCGCCGGCGTCGTTCTCTCGCGCTTCTGTTACGTTCGCGTCGAGCGTCCCCCGTTGGCGGCGGTCTCGTCCGCAGTGCGTTGGCGAACGGCTCGTACGCGGAGATGTCCTCCGGTGTACCGTCCTCGGCCGTGCACGAAGGTCTCGGGGTGTCGCCGGCGGCCCGTGAAGACTTGACGATCGGGGGTGCCCGGGGCCGGGACTCGAGAGGGTGCTACCTCGGTTGGTGTGTTTGAGTCGGCCGGGCTAGTGGCGTTCCCTCCCGGAACGGTAGCGAGTCGATGTAGGCGACGTAGCATGAGTCTCCCTTTACCGGGTCGGCGGGCTTGCGGTCGCGGCCGCTGAGCGTATCTCCCGGCCGGCGTTGATTTTATAACCGGCCCGAGGGCCGGCCCCGACAAGGGAAGCTCGGTGGAGTCGTCTTCGGACTCGGGCTCCTCGTGGGTCCGACCCGAAGTCGAACTCGTAGTCCGGGTTCGAGTAGAACTCGGAGAGAGGGCGGAGTCCGAAGCGCGATCGGGGACGGCGTCGGAGTCCGAGTTGTACTCGGGTACGGGCTCCTTGCCGGCCGGCGCGAAGGGGGAGCGCTCGTGCGGGCCGGCCGAGGATGTGTGGGCCACGCGCGCGGAGTGCTCGCGTGGTGAGGGGGCCGCTGCGATGGGCGAGCGGCCGGCTCGCATGCGATGGCCCATGGCGACGTCGGGTTCGAGTTGGAGACGGACTCGAGCTCGAAGTCAGCGTGGTGGTTGAAGAGCGAAATTTCGCCGAACTTGCGGCGAGTTCGCCCGTGACAACTTCGGGGAAGCGTCACGAGGCTTGTCCTCGGGTTGGGGTGCACGGTTAGGCGGCGGCCGGAAGGAGCCCGCGCCATCAGCAGTGCAGACCCAGGCGCCGAAGACGAAGGTGTCGCCACGGTTGAAGGCGACGGTTGGCTTGAAGTGGACGGAAGCCGTCGAGTTCGCCATGTGATCTCGAGCGAGAGCCCCTACAGCGCGCGCCGGTGTCGGTGTTTTAGACCGGTAACCTACTACGGGGGTACCCGAAGTAGATGATTGTGACTCGCCGAGACCGGTAACTCGAAGGAAGAGACACGTGGCACACAATTTAGACGAGGTTCGGGCCGCGAGGTGCGTAACACCCTACGTCTGTATGCTTTGCGTAGCTACGGATTGATAGGGCACGATTACAGGATGGTGCAATGGTGCGCCGTGAGTTGTATGAGAGGAGATTGGATGCTAGAGATCGGTCCCTGCCCCACCTTATATAGTCCGGGAGGCAGGGTTACAAGTCGGAGTAGGGAGAGAGTACTAGTCGAGTACGTCTAGGAGTCCTCTATACAGTGCGGAACATGTACAGCTCCCTAACCGAGTACTACTCCTGTGTAGTCCTTGTGCTCCACGCCTTCAGGTGCCGTGTAGCGCAAGCCGGGTAGTCCCAGGGGCCCACCGAGTAGTCGGTCCTGGTACCCACCGAGGTAGTGGGCCCAGGGAGGTCCATACGACAATTGGTTTCCTTGAAAACGAAGTTTAGTCCCCAAAACAGCCTCGGAAGATAATCTGTCTGATTTCAAACTTGTCTGTGCAGCAAGCCATATCTCCTAGCTCCTTGATCTGAATTGGGTTTTGCATATGTCCAAATCGAAGCTCTCAACAAGGTCCACAACTTTAGTAGTCAACAATTTTCCATTTGAGGTCGTTTAAGTCTCTGAATCTGCATCGAAAGATCATGATGTTCTGGTCTGTGTAAATATCTCGGGTTGAGTTGATGTTATGGGTAAATATCCAAATCTCAAGGCGATCTTGGGACATTTGGAGTCATGTTCGCTTCGAATCTTGACTTGTGTCGGGCTTGATTATATTCTTATAAAGTGCTTGATGAAATTTACCCGGAAGTGCTCCTTTAAGCGTGTAAATCCTACGTAACCAACATACTCAAAAAACCACATGCAAGTGTGAACTTGTTACATCATTAGTATGCCTAGTGGGCGGGTTAGTTATAATTCAAAGATCGAACTAAAGTGTAACAAGTGCTCTTTGTTGACGGAAATCAACGGTCAACAGTAATTCTCATGGCTGTGATCTAAATAAGGGATTTCATCTTGCCACAAGACCACCAGGTGTTTCTCCACATTTATGAAAACAATAAATTTCATTTTGTCATGCATTATTTTACTAGAGATTTATTATTTTTAGACAAATGATGCGGAAAATAGCTCCTATTTATTTTATGTAAAAACAAAATATTGTTTGGAAATTGGTCATGTTGTTATGCTTTTGCAAGTTTGTTGAGATAAAGAACATTAAAGATCGTGCTTATATTATTATTATTATTATTAAAACTAATTGCAACGTCACTTGTCTCGCACATTGAGTATCATTCCCAGTTTGGGTCATTTAATTTTACTTAGTTCATCAAGTATATCACACCATCAAAACATTTATGCTAATACACAAAGATTGTATTGCCCGTAGCAACACACGAGCACTTTCCTAGTTTTTATATAGTTTTATCTCCCTTCATCAGAAAACTTTTTCATACTTACATTAAAATAATATATAGTATATTACCATCTAGGAGGTAATACCTTATCGCAACTACCCATATATCTGCATAAAATGAACAATTCACTAATAAAATTATTTGGGAGTACAATATATTTATAGAATTAACTCAGGATCCCATCTACGATGATGTGGTTTCTAGAACTGCGTAAGACTCTGCATCTCATCAAAAGCATTTTACATAGTTAAATCAACACGGTTCGATGTAGTTGTTAAAAAATGAGCAGCACACATTAAGCATTGAACTAGGCTCTTGTTTGAATTCCTTGATCCTCGTTTGGGACTATTTTGATGGCGTTTGATGAGCTCTTGAAAGGCTCAGCCTAGGAGAAGGTTCAACCACCACCACACTTGTAGTTTGTAGATTTGAGATAATTGCATAATGGAATGTTAGATCGAGTATACAAATAAAAATCAGATCAAGAGTGACATTAGCTTGTGTTTGGACTGAATTTGTCCGTACAATGATACAAACATCATCATTAACCAACATTTTTAAATTTTATATGACATATTTAATATCCTTTTAAATAGAAGGCTTTTCAAAACCAGCTTTGTTAAAAGCATAATGTATACTAGGTCACCAGTTTTACATGATAAGGCACATAACTGAGGCCAAACTGCCTAAACAAGCAAAGCACTTGTTGGGGGTTACCCGAAAAATTCGGATGACTGCCCTAACACAAGTGAGAGTTTTTAACACGTTCAAGTACAAAGTGAGAGCGCAAAGAGACTGTGATTCCCTCTGCAAGTAGCATAAGTTCCAAAAAGTCTGAATCCGTTTACACGTGCCCTTGCGCCCCCTTTTACAGGGAGACGAAGGGACTTTTACATACCGACAACACCCTCGGGCTCGAAGAATATTCCTAGTGTGAACACATACAGGAATGTCTTTTTCATCCAACATATTTACAAATCTGCCACTAGTTCACACTCTAAACCCGGACTTTTTGGGACAACAATTTTGACTTTGCTTCTCTCCTGGTTCGTGAATACCTTCGGGTGAAACTCCCGAATTGGGTCTGCAATAGATTCCCGAACTTGCCTTCATTTCTTCGCTGGTTCGCGCATGTCCTCGCCTGCGACCCCCGAACTCAACCCTTGACAGATTCCCGAACTGGCCGTCCTCCGAAGTTCGAGCCACCGACAGTTCAAGACACCGAGCTTCCGCATGTTCGTGACCCCATGTCTTCACCGAATCAAGATCCCCGAACTTCGCACATTCGCGAATTCGTGGCTTCACAGGCTCCAGGCTTCCGAAAATCATGAATTCCCTGCTCCTGAAAAACATGTTTCGAGAACTTTGTTAAACTCAACGTTTCGAGGGTGACGGGTTTTCCTGAATTCCCCAACACTAGCCCCTCGGGGAAGCGGGTTGACTCCGACGATCCGATTCCACGAATCCTTCGGAAATTTAGTAAAAAACGTCACCCCCGGAACGTCGGAGGGGACACGCGTCGCCCGGGGAACCAAGGACGGTTAAATCAAGGCGTGTTTCGCGGAACTGCCCCTCCCCAGCCCTATAAATAGCGGGCTGCCGCTGTTAAAAAATTTTACGGCTTTCCAGCTTTTCACGATTCGTGCATCTCTCTTTTTCGCGGAATCTGGTCTTCTGCTAAAAAGTTCGCGAGCTTCAGGTCTTCTTCGCACTTTTCTAAGGTATTCCCTCATCTTTCTCTTGTCAATTGTTACTTGTTATACTTTGGTACAGTGGTATCGCAATTTCGCGAGCCTTATTCTCGAATGTCATTTTCAACTTTTCGTATGTTCGTATATGTTGGTTAGGTGGCTCGAGTTAAAAGCACAGCTAGACCCATGACTAACGAAGAGCTTGCTTTGCGGCCGGTCTTCCGCTCGACCCGATTCTTGCCGAAGGTGCGGAGCACGGCTGCACCGGCCGAAGATTCTGGCTCTCCCAGCGGCTCCCGAAGTCGCGAAGATGGGGAGGTTCGGTCGACGGAGGCGAAGACCTCGGAGGTGTGGATGCGGTGTCGACGATCGATTAAACTAAGGACTTCGGCCCGTTGCCACCCTCACTCAGCTTCGGAGAGTCGAAGGTGACAAGCAACATAATTCGGGAATATGAGAAGGCCGGATTCTTCTCTCCTGGTGCTGGGCGCGCCCCGCTTGACGAGCAGGTCCCTACCCCTAGGGACGGGGAAGTTGTCGTGTTTCAGGATTTCTTCATCTACGGGTTGAGGTTTCCCTGTGACCCAGTCCTGGCAGCTATTCTTGATGCATTTTCGGTGAAGATCCACCAGCTTTCGCCGACTTCTTTCCTTGAAGTGTCGAAGTTCATCTGGATTCTGAAGACCTTCGGCTGTACTCCCAGTGTTGATGCCTTCGCCAGATTCTACGAACTGGTGATCATCCCTGAAGTCGTGAAAGGTGAAGACGGGCAATTTTACCACAGTCAGCACGCGTCTGCCGCACCTTCAACACGCGACGTCGGAACACCCGACAAGGAATCACCCGCATTCGGATTACTCCTTGCTTGCAAGTCCAACCTCACCCGAAGATTGGAGATCTTCTTGGTTTTATACGAAGGTCGATATGCCGAAATTATCTTGCCCGATTGCACCTGCGGCCGCGGTGAATGTTGCGAAGTTCAACCGGCGGGCCTTGGGGATCGGGAGTTGCGAGAATGCCTTTCACCCGGCCGGCCACCATACTTGGCGGCCGTGACATCATCGAAGAATTCGTCGCCGCCGGGTCGGCCTATCTCGAGTGGTTGGTCCCCTATTGAGCTCGTGTACTACAACGTCAATTGGGCAGATCAGAAGGTGCCTTTCCCGAAGTTCGGGATTAAGCTTTGCGAAAACCAGAGTGCCAAGGCCTTCATGGAAGAAGTGGAGAAGAGGGTAAACGTCATGGTAGGCGAATATACCATGAACGAATATAAGGCGTACAAGGCCCTGGTGAAGCACAAAAAGAAGATCAACCGCATTTTTTCGGAAATTTGCGGTGACAAATTTTTCAGCTCTCGAGGCCCGGGTCCCAAGTTAAAACTTCCCGCCGTTGCCGTGGCCGGTGCTCGGCCCGCCCCCAATCAACGCTCCCCGAATAAGGTCGTCGAAGCGAGGCTCGTCACACCCGGCGAAGGCGCTTCTTCGGGAGTCAAGCCTTCCGGGACTAGATCCACGGAATCGTCGAAGCGGAAGCGAAAGACTTCGAACCTCGGACTTCGGACGGCGAACTCCCGGGGCGCCGGGGCTTGCCCGGTTGAGCGCAAGAAATTGAAGAAGGCGGCGAAGAAAGCTTCTTCCGTTGGCGTTCGGCGAGTGCCATCCGCCTTCGACGACGACGACGCCTTCGTGGAAACGAGGGCGAGTCTTAAAGGTGTTTTCCTCTGGCCACTGTTTAACTTTCGAGACAACTGTCCATCTGGCTCCGAGAATGAATTCGTGGATGTTGATTCCTTTTCAGATGGTGCTCCCGAAGTTCGCAAGGAGACTGTTGCTGACGCTGCTGATGAATCCATTATTGCTGCTGACGTTGCTGCCCTCTCTAAATCAGCCGCTGCTGCCGAAGCTCCTGTTGCTGAAGCCCCTGCTGCTGGCCAAGCCTCATCCGAATTCTCTAAAGAACTTGAGCTCACCATTCAAAGGGGGGAGGCTCCTACCGAACACACTCCTTTGATCGAAGTTCGGGAAATTGTCCCCGAGGATCAGGCTCCCTCTCCTTCCCTGGCCGCTTTCAATAAAAGCTTTGGTACGTCTCATCGCGGCAAGCTATTGCGTGTTGGTTTCGAGACAACTGGCGTTGGGAGCAAGGCGTCCAAGTTTTTAACTCTATGGAAATCATCCGCAATTGTTGATGAAACAGGAGGGGAAGCCTCAGAACAACCTGAAGGAGCTGCTCAGGACTCCGCGAAGGGGCCTCATTCTACCTCCGAAAGTACTCCTTCGTCTCGGGGAAAAACTTCTTCCGATTCGGCTAAACAAGTAACCATGCAGCGCTTCAGTAAGCAAGGTTCGTTCCTTCTTATTACTTTTTCATGTCTTTTCCGATTATTGAATTTTGATCTGAGACTCTACTCCTGAACTTTTCAGAATTCAAGGATCTTCTGCACTCTTACTCTCCTTCAAAGCTTGGGCGCTTTCAGGAGGATTATGCCCTCAAGCATTCTATGCTCGGGAAAGTTGCTATAGAGCGGCTCGGCGAGCGGGAGAAGGTGAACAAGCGACTTTCCCGAAGTCTAAGGAACTGGAGCGTAACTTCGCCCTCGCGCAATCCACGAATGTGGAACTTGAGAAAAAGGTGGCAGAGTTGGCGGAGGCTTTGAAGACAAGTCACGATGAAAGGAAGATCACGGAGGCAACGCTTGAGCAATCCAAGAAAGAACTTGAAAAAGTTCAAAAGTCTCACGAAGATGACTTGAGGGTGACTGAGAATCTTCGGGAGAAGCATGAGCGGGCTGCGAAAACCGCCGAAGATCTTCGTATTAACAATGCCAGTCTCGCCAAGTCCCTGAGCTCGAAGGACCACAAAATCGTGGATCTTGAAAAGGCGTTGGCGGAACAGAGTGAAGCTTCGAAGAAAAACACTTCGAGAGATTTTGGAGAGGGGCTGAAACTTGCTCTACGAGGAGTACAAGAAGTCCCCGAATGAATTCGGCGTTCGTCCGGCCCCTCTTCGGATGACATTGAGATTCCCGAATTCATGGATTGGATGGAGGCCGAGTTCAAGGCCCTTGCGAGGTGATCTCCGGTGCCGGTGACTTCGGCTGTCGCTTTCTCTGTGGAGATTATCTTGAAGATTCTTCATGACTATGGCTGCGTCGACCTAGAGAAATTTCGTGAGAAGATCTCCCAATTCCCCGGCGCCACAAGTGATGCGATACTTCGAGCTAATGCCGATGTTCGGGCTATCAAGATCAAGTTCGCAAGGGAGTTCGGGCGACCGGCGGGAAGGAAGCCGTTAAGCTCATTGCTCGCGCTAAGCTTGCTTGAGGTAATTTTTTGTTCGATTTCGTGACTTGTGCATCTTTGCGAATGTTTCAGTCTCGCGAACTTTCTTCATGTTTACTTTCCTTTCTCGGCTTAATGAAGAGGAGAACCGTGAGGATATCGCCGCATCTCCCGAAGGGTCGACCTCCGGCGAAAGTTCGAGCGACTCAGGCGGAGGTGGCTCGGGTGGTAGCGGCGGCGGTAGCGGCGGCGGCAACGATGGCGGCGACGGTGAGTAGGCCCCCGAACGGAGGACGATTCCCCGAAGGTGGATGTTACGAGCGAACAGTATGTCCGAACCTTGGGTGAATTCGAGATTTCTTGTACATTCATGTAGTTTCAGTAAACTTCCCTGAACAAGTGTTTTGTATACTTTAACCTGCGCAGGTCCTGCAAGCTGGGCCTGCGCAGGACGTTTTGCCGCTGCGAATTCATCGAGATTGTATGTTCGTTAGTGGTGAAGCATGGCACCTGTTCAAACGAGCACATCCTGAACAAGATTTTTCCGATTTTTGGCTTGAGGCCTCACTTAAATTTTCTATAGGTTGTTTTGATCTTTCTTCATTTTTCTTGTTTCATAAAAAGAGTCGTTCTGCGTCCTCTACTTCTCGATCCACGAGAATTCCGAAGACGGAGCCCCTTAGCCCCTTAGCCGGTTCATCTGACTTCGCCTATGCTAGCGATATGGCTGAAAACAACGTTTGTAAACCAGGACATGTTGTAGAACTTTCATTCTAAATTTCGCACTGATTGTTGTAATTATCGAGGAACTATTCGGAAGTTTTTATGCGAATAAGGCAATGAATACGTTTTTTCTTGAAAAAACGTCACCCTCCCCCACCTTGCCGTTTTGCATGAAAACTTGAAGGCAGGTTCACGAATCTTACTATTCCCGGATTTCGAGCATACCTTTTAGGAGAAATCTTCGTTAATTTTTGAAAATTTCAACCGTCGATGTACAAGTCGACAAAATTTGTTTTTCGAATTTTGTGGACTTGCCCTGATCGACAGACTTGCCTCGGTTGAAATTGCAACCCTCAGTTGCTTCAACCAAGATTTTTCTGCAATTCTCTGATGGAGTCCCTTGCCCTTTTCTTACAATGATGATACCTGAAAAATTTTCAACAATCTATACTGAATGAGAATACCATTCACTTTCTCGAAATCATCATGCGAACTTTACGGTGGGAATCCCTTCGTGGATGGGATTTTTCTAGGCCACAACTTGTTGTTGTCTCAGGCCTTTTCGGTGGGAATCCCTTGATGGATGGGATTTTTCTAGGCCACAACTTGTTGTTGTCTCAGGCCTTTTCGGTGGGAATCCCTTGATGGATGGGATTTTCTGGGCCACAACTTGTCGTTGTCTCAGGCCTCTTTTTCGTTGATGGAATTTTGGCTGTCACGAAGCCTTTCTCACAAACTTTTTCTTTTTTCACGATGGAATTTCGGCTATCACGAAGCCTTTCTCACGAACTTTTTCTTTTTTTCACGATGGAATTTCGGCTATCACGAAGCCTTTCTCACGAACTTTTTCTTTTTTCACGATGGAATTTCGGCTATCACGAAGCCTTTCTCACGAACTTTTTCTTTTTTCACGATGGAATTTCGGCTATCACGAAGCCTTTCTCACGAACTTTTTCTTTTTTCACGATGGAATTTCTCGAGACACGCAACTTGGGGGAAGACACTTTTCATATATATATCAGAAAGAGTATTTACATAGGATCCGCCTCGTTAAAAACCTTGCCTCTTGATTTAGAGTCCCCTTTGCAAGGAAAAGAGTATGATCCTTCTTATTCTAATACGACTATAAGAAGTAAAACTAATTTTTGCTCCGAAATCACTTATAGACACGTGATTCGGACTTTTATCTTTCTAAAGTACAAACTTACGAAAATCGAAAAACTACTACACGCTACATCTATCTACGACTAGGGTTTTCATGGATAATACCTTTTTAGGCTGTCGTCATTCCACGAATACGGCAACTCTTCGCCAGTCTGCTCCATCAGGCGAAAAGCCCCTGGCATATCTGTTTCCCTGGCGATGTAAGGCCCTTCCCATGACTCATGAAGTTTTCTTGGGTTCTCCCAATTTTTCTTTCTTTTCAAGACAAGATCACCAGTTTTAATGTCCTTTCGGACCACCTTTTGTCCCTCCATGCCCTTATCTCTCTCTGGTATTTCTCAATGTTTTCTGCTGCTTCAAGGATTGTCAGCTCGATCATGTCTTTTTCCACCTTCTTATCAATTTCCTCTATCTCTTTTCCCTTCAGGACTCTCATGCTTTCATTCTTGATCTCCTCCGGTGTCATAGCCTCAATCCCTAAAAGTAGGCGAAAAGGCGTGAAACCTGTTGCCCTTGAAACCGTGGTGTTGTGAGACCAGATCACCTTCGGAAGTTCATCGATCCACTTTCCCTTTTTCTGATCGAACAAACATTTCTTGATTCCCGAAAAAATCAGGCCATTGGCTCTTTCGACTGCACCATTGACACGGATGATATCTTGATGAAAATTTCGCTGTGTGCCTAAGGTTCTGCAAGTATTCTTTGAAGGTGTAACGATCAAGCGTTTGCCATTGTCAACCGTCGGCTCTCTAGGAACTCCGAACACCACGGACTATATTACGCAAAAGAATTTACGAGCCGTTGCTTCTTTGTGATATTCGCAAGTGGTTTTGCCTCCACCCACTTCGTGAAATAATCGGCCGCTACGGCCGCGAATCGGCGGTTGCCTTGAGCCGTTGGCAACGGGCCTACTAGGTCCATTCCCCACCTGCGAGAGGCCAAGTTGGAGGAATTAGATGAGCGGCATTGAAGGCGGTTCCGTTGATTTCTCGTCTTCTGGCACGCTTCGCATTGCCGAACCAACATCTTGGCATCGATGTTTATGGTGGGCCAATAGAATCCCTGCTTTATCGCCTTTCCAGCTAAAGCCCTGATTCCTATGTGTGCCCCACAGAATCCGCTGTGAATTTCTTTCGAAGTTCCCGACCTTTTCGGAGGTGATGCGGCGCGGCCAAGGCTCGGTGACTCCCGATTTGTATAATTCTCCATTTACTCTTTGTATAGCCCCGAGCCCTTTGCTTCAATCTTTTTCCTCCAATTCATCTTGTGGTTCGTAATGTCCTCCGAGATAGGCCATGACTTCGCTCTCCCGATCCGGAATTTCCATTATATTCACGATTTGGGCCCTCGAATCTTTGATGGAGGGCTCTCTGATGATTTCGAAGAACACATCCGGTGGTAGCTCTTGGTTTCCGGCTGCTGCCTTCGCCAGTTTATCTGCCTCATTGTTATCATCCCTTGGGATATGCTGGACTGAATACCCTTTGAAGTGTTTTTCCATTTCTCTGACTTTTTCGAGATATTTCATGAGAAGCTGGATTCTGGCCTCGCTTTCCTTCTCAATATGTTCTTGGATCACTTTCGAATCCGTTACGATTATGAAGATCTGCTGCCCCAAGGCTTTCATTTTTTAATGCCGGCGGTAGAGCTTCGTACTCCGTTGTGTTGTTCGTGGAATGTTCATTGTTCGCGAATATGAGCCGCGCCGCGTATCTTATGACCACGCCGTCGGGGACGTTACAACAGCCGAAATTCCAACCCCCTTGTAACACCATGCTCCATCACACTGCACTATCCAAGGTTCGGGTATATTTTCCTCGAGATTTTGAGTGGGTGAAGTCCAGTCCACGACAAAATCTGCCAGAACTTGCGATTTTATTGCACTTCTTCTCTCGAAGTCTACCACATACTCGGAAAGTTCGGCACCCCACTTGATTATTCGGGTGGATGCCTCCCTATTTGCGAACAAGTCACTCAACGGCTGGTTGGTGATGACTCTTATTCTGTGACCCTCGAAGTAATGTCTTAGCTTTCTTGCTGCCATGATGACCGCATATGCGATCTTTTCCAGCTCGAAATAAAAGACCTTGGAACCAGATAATGCTTCAGAGGCGAAGTATACAGGAATTTGCCTGAGCTTTCCTTCTTTTTCCTTTTCCTGCACCAGCACTGCACTTACTGCCGAATTTGATGCGGACACATACAGCAAAAGTGGCGATTTTGGTTCAGGAGGACAAAGTTTGGTCATGGTGGACAAATAATCCTTCAGTTCGCGAAAGGCCTGTTTCTGAGGTTCAGACCACTGGAAATTCTTGGCACTTCTGAGGACTTGGAAGAACGGTAAACTTCTTTACGCGGCTCTGGGAATAAATCTGTTGAGGGCAGCCACTCTCCCTGTTAGCTTCTGAACATCTTTCACTGAGATTGGATCTTGCATTTCCATCAAAGCCTTTATTTTGTCAGGATTCGCTTCTATGCCTTTCGTCGAAACTAGGCATCCAAGAACTTTCCCCTTGTGAATGCCGAACACACATTTTTCCGGATTTAGCTTTAAGTTTGCTGCCCTCATGTTCGAAAATGTTTCCGCCAGGTCACTGATATGGTCTCCCCTCTGAACACTTTTGACAACTATGTCATCTACATATGCCAAAATGTTTCTCCGAATCTGCTGGTGCAGCACTATTGCTATCATTCTCGAAAACGTGCATCCCGCATTCTTCGACCCCTACGGCATTCTCACGAAACAAAATGTTCCGAAAGGAGTAATGAAACTCGTTTTTCTCCTCGTCCTCTCTCGCCGAACCCCGATCCGATGATACCGGAGAACATGTCCGGGAGCGAAAGCATCTCACCGTTGGTCGCATCATCCACGATTTTGTCTACCCTTTCCAAGGGGAAATCGTCCTTCTTGCATGCCTTGTTCAAATCGGTGAAGTCCACACACATTCTCCATTTTCCATTTTTCTTCTTAACGGCACGGTGTTGGCTAGCCGACCGGGTACTTGACTTCTCTCCGATTACTTGGGCATCCTGCAATCTGCGAACTTCTCGCTTCCATTGCTTTGACTTTTTCCTCGGACATTTTCCGAAGTTTCCGCTTCTTGGGTGGTATTCTCTCGTCCGTTTCCCGTGGCATGTTCGATGATATCCCTGTCAACACCTTGCAAGTCCTTAGCTGACCATGTGAAAACATCCTTGTTTTTGTTCAGGAATCGTGTAAGCTCCCTGTCTTCTTCGACGCTGAGGTTTGCCCCTATTATGACTGCTCTGTCGGGCATGTCATCCAAATACACTTTCTTTGTTTCATCTTCTGTGGTTATTTCATTTTTTTCCTTGTCGCGCTTAGGCTCTTCATAAGTTTCCGTCCTCTCATCAGCTGCTTTCAGCTGGTACACATTTGTTTGGCCGGGCGTGTGGCCTTTTTCTATATTCCCGGCCTCCCGCCGATTGCCGAACACGGTGATGACCCCTTTGGGCGCGAGCATCTTCATGCATAGGAATTGTTTCCTTATGACAACATCAAACTTGTTCATGAAACCTCTGCCGAAGATCGCGAGGTATGGGTGATATATGTCAACTACATCGAATGTGAGGCTCTCCGTTCTGGCATTCTCAAGATCTCCGAAAGAAACTGGGAGTGATATTTTTCCCACCGGCTTGATGGGCTTTCCTCCGAACCCCCGCAATGGGTACTCGGTGGATCCAACATGTCTTGGCTCGGATTCATTTTCTCGAATGTTTTCGGGAACGGGATATCCGCCGAACTCCCGTTGTCAACCGGGACTTTTCCTATGACCCACCCGGCAATACGACTTCAATGACCATGGCGTCATTATGAATCGCGGATTTCGGCTCCGAAATCTTCTTCGTAAAGGTGATTGGCACCTTTGCCCACTCCGGCGAGTACCGGGCCATCATTGATGATGGTGTTCACGGATCCGAAGTAATTGTTTCTCTGCTTCTTTGTTTCGAATTCCATAGCGATCCGCCCGTGATTGGCATGATAGTCCCGAACGATGGCAATGCTTTGGAGTTATGAGGTCCCGAACTTGATCGAGGTCTTGACGAACTTTACGGGGGTGGTGGCAAGATTTCTCGAATGGGTTGTGGTTGCTTGGATTGACCGAATCGCTTGCGAGTGAGGGAAAAATTCTTTGCGACGGCTGCCATGCGTCGGCCGTGTTTGTGGAAATTTCGAACCGATACAGAGCTTGACCGTGGGTTCGCGAACCGCGGCGGTTGCCGAAGTTCGGACGAAACTGGCTTGGCATCGAGGATGCAATGCTCATTAGTGCTTTCTCTTGTTGGATTCTTGCCATATTCTTCTTTGTTTCTGGGCACCCTTCGGTGCTGTGGCCTCTTCCATGATACTGGCAGTAGAAGTGAGGATCTCTTGGGTTGTGGTTCGTGAGTCCTGGGGTTCCTCTTCCTCTCCCCCTTCCTCTGGGACTGAATCCTCCCCTGGTGGTTGGCCTGTTGTCTTGTTGTGGTTGGGAGTTTCCAACGCTGTTGACATTTCGTGGATGTTGGGGTGGTGCCCGCCAGGTCATATCTCTGTTGCCCTGTCTAGCCTCGTTTCGCTCAGCTACCCTCTTGCGGTGGTCATCATCAGACAGAATGTACTCTTCCAATTCTCGAAAAAGTTCCTCAACTGTTTCGTGCTTCTTTCTCGTGAGATGGGAAGCTGTTGGCCCTGGGGTGAGACCTTTGATCAGTGCCTTGATCGTTGTCTTGTCATCAGCGTCGGGAATTTGAGATCTCTGTTGCATGAACCTTCTCACGAAGTTCCGCAGTGGTTCTCTCGTCCTTCCGCTTGCGCTTGTACGGATCCGAGGCTTCGAGTTGTTGTGTCATGGAACATCCGAAACGCTTGCATGAACTTTGTCTTGAGGTCTACCCGGTATGTAGGCCGAGTGTGGAGGCAGCAGGTGAGTACCAATTCGATCGGTCCTTCGCAAGCTATGATGAAGGATTTGGCCGGTGCAACATCATCTCCTCTGCGCCGAGTTCACAACCGATTCGTATCTCATAAGAAACGCCCGGAGTTTCCGAAGCCATTGTATTTGGGAAGAGAGACGAGGGCTTGAACTTCGGCGGCCAAGGTGCCTTGTTTGCGGCCCTATTGACGACGGCGATTCGAATCCACGAAGTGTGAGACTCCGTTTCCCGCGAAGAAGTTTTCTTTTGGGGATTCTCTTGCGGGTGCGGGGTTCGACGCGGTGACTCTCGCCACGAGGAACTGTTCTCTTGTTCTTTCATTTCATCAATTTCTTTTTGCATTGCTTCTATCTCGCTCTTTTGCTTTGTTCGAAATTTGCTCTAGCTTTTCGGAGATTTTCCTCTTTGCTTGTAACTGAGCTGCGAACTTTTCCTTGTCTTTCTGCAGCTGCTGTATCTTTTGCTGAACCATGGCTAGCTCTCTGTCTATGGCATCATCATCATCATCCACATTCTCGAACTCCTGCTGCTCAGCGGGTTGTTCTTGGATGTGAGCTGTCTTTTCTGCTCTTGCCTTCATGAGGGCCTCGAGATTTTCTCTTCGTTCTTGGTCTGTTATGTTCGAGGATTCAGGAACAAACGAGGTTTCATTCCCTTGGGTGAGATGGCGATCGTCTCAGTTAGCCTGTGCTAGAACAGTCTTCTTGGACTTCTTTTGAGGTGGCATCGTGAGTTTCCTTTCGGCTGGAACACGGTGGGCGCCAATGTTGGGGGGTTACCCGAAAAATTCGGATGACTGCCCTAACACAAGTGAGAGTTTTTAACACGTTCAAGTACAAAGTGAGAGCGCAAAGAGACTGTGATTCCCTCTGCAAGTAGCACAAGTTCCAAAAAGTCTGAATCCGTTTACACGTGCCCTTGCGCCCCCTTTTATAGGGAGACGAAGGGACTTTTACATACCGACAACACCCTCGGGCTCGAAGAATATTCCTAGTGTGAACACATACAGGAATATCTTTTCATCCAACATATTTACAAATCTGCCACTAGTTCACACTCTAAACCCGGACTTTTTGGGACAACAACTTTGACTTTGCTTCTCTCCTGGTTCGTGAATACCTTCGCGTGAAACTCCCGAATTGGGTCTGCAATA
This sequence comes from Cenchrus americanus, assembly GCA_947561735.1. Classification (NCBI taxonomy): domain Eukaryota; kingdom Viridiplantae; phylum Streptophyta; class Magnoliopsida; order Poales; family Poaceae; genus Cenchrus; species Cenchrus americanus. The sequence continues at coordinate 248,302,767 of OX387239.1, read as the reverse complement.
GATTCCCGAACTTGCCTTCATTTCTTCGCTGGTTCGCGCGTGTCCTCGCCTGCGACCCCCGAACTCAACCCTCGACGGATTCCCGAACCGGCCGTCCTCCGAAGTTCGAGCCACCGACTATTCAAGACACCGAGCTTCCGCATGTTCGTGACCCCATGTCTTAACCGAATCAAGATCCCCGAACTTCGCACATTCGCGAATTCGTGGCTTCACAGGCTCCAGGCTTCCGAAAATCATGAATTCCCTGCTCCTGAAAAACATGTTTCGAGAACTTTGTTAAACTCAACGTTTCGAGGGTGACGGGTTTTCCTGAATTCCCCAACAGCACTCACTCTCTAAACCACCCTAAGATAGAGGGGTTTTACCCTACACAATACTGCTGGATATGGTAGTATGGTAGTACAACATATTTTTGACTATGAGTAAAAATGTAATTAGCACCAGTATATTATTGGGAAAAGTCCATTTTAACCATCCAACTTTTGCCTTAGTTTAGTTTTAGCCATCAAACTTCAAAACCGGACATCTTTGACCATTCAACTCTTAAAACCGTTCACAATTGGCCACTGGACTGTTTTGATGGGTGGTTTTAACATTTTTTATTTATAATTTAGTCCTTAGAACTTGAAATGATCATTAATTTTTGCTTGTAGCTCCGATTAGGTGATTTTTGCGGTCACGTGTTCATAACAATGAGCTTTATCTTTTGAAATGTTCATTATACTATTTATCACTATTTGTTATATTATCCTTACGTTATTGTGTCAAAAAACAATATAAGAAAAAATAAAATAAACAGTTACAGAATAATATGAACAAATTTTGAAAGATAAAGCTCATCGTTATTAACGTATGATTACAAGAATCACTTAAGTTAGAGATACAAGAAAAAGTAGTAATCATTTTAAGATCTAATGACTAAATTATAAATAAACTAATTAAAAATAGTCCTTAAACCTTAAAATGATTACTATTTTTTCTCGTATCTCCAATTTAAGTGATTCTTGCGGTCTTGTGTTCATAAGATGAGAATTTTATCGTTCAAAATGTTGCTCATATTATTTTGTAACTGTTTGTTTTACGTTTCTTATATTATTATTTTTACACAACAACAGAAAAATAATATAATGAATAGTTATAAAAGTTGTATAAAACATTCTAAAAGATAAAGCTCACCGTTATGAACACGTGACCGCAAGAATCACCTAAATCGGAGCTACGAGCAAAACTAACGATCATTTCAAGTTCTAAGGACTAAATTGTAAATAAAAAAGTTAAACCACCTATCAAACCGCCCGATAGCCAATTGTAAACAGTTTTAAGAGTTGGATGGTCAAAGATGTTCGGTTTTGAAGTTCGATGGCCAAAACTAAACTGAGGCAAAAGTTGGATGGTCAAAAATGGACTTTTTCCTATATTATTTGCAAATGGTGATATGAGAGTAAAAGGAATGAAGATAAGGTTATGTACAAAAGATTTGACATATTCCAACAATGTCACTTTAAATATTTCCAATCATACATGTATACTACTCATACTACCTATGCATACCACCCATACTACAACTTAATATTTCAGTAGTATACAATTAATCTCAACCATCAGATCATTACATATAAGTCTTTTTTTTATTTCATACGAGTTCTTTTCAAATGGTAGTGTATGGTAGTATTGTGTACCGTAAAAGACCTCTCTAAGATAACAGACCAACAAAAAAACAAACCGAAGTTCAACCATAGCGAATTATTACAAGACAATTGTAACGCCCGCGTTTTTAGCTCCTAATAAATCACCTAATAAATCACGTGTGTTTTCAAAACTTTCCCGCTGAGCTCATTTACCCCCTTTCGAAACCCCGATCGTTCTCTCTCTCCCCCCTCTCGGCGCGTGTGCCGCGAATCCCGCCGGCACCGCCCGCACCCGGCCATCGCCCGTCGCGTGCCGCCCCAACACCGCGATCGGCCACCACGCCGAGAATCTCGTGCACATCGTGGTCCCGCCGGCCGGTCCGCCTCGCCATCACCATCGTCCCAAAATCACACAGACGCCCAAAACTGAAAAACCCGCAAAATACCTTTTCTCCTTTCCCCCAAATTTCCCTAGAAATTCCCCTAAATTTTTCTAGGATTTTTCCTAATTCTTTTCCTTTTCTTTTTTTCTTTTCTTTCTTCTCTTTCCTTTCTTTTCTCCTTCCTTCTTCTTCCCTCCGCCGGCCGCGCCTGGCTCCTTTCCCCGCACGCGCGCCCAGGCGCCCCGCAGTCCGACGCCGGCCCCTCCCCCCCTTCCCCCTCCTCCGGCCGTGCACGGACGACGAGGAGCTCGCCGGCGCGGCACGCCAAGCCGGCCCCGCGCCGAGGCCCGCCGAGCCACGTGGCCCCCGTCCTCTGACAGGCGACGACCGACCGAACTGTCACCTCCACCATTACTCCCCCAGCCGGTCTCCTCCCCACAGCCGCAGCAGCCGCATGCACGAAGGGTCGCATCCCATAGCGCCGCACCGCATGGAGGCTCGCCGGCCCAAGGTCTATGCCAAGATATTCCCCCCACCGCCATTGCTGGCCATCGAAGCTTCCATGGTGTGGTACTCTGATGAGGCTTTGGAAGCCTTCGCTATCATAGTTTGGTCTATAGCACTTGTGTTGTTCCTTGTGGCGTTGGCACTCCCGTGCCCATTATGCCGCCGTAATGTAAAATACTGATCCACCTGTTGTAATAAATGTGTTGCCAGCCTCCTGGGACTGGTATTTGTGTCACATTTAGTCACCTCTAATGAGGGGACACTTCAACAATTAAGGTTCAGAAACACACTTTGTACACACTTCTTACCGTAGTCTAGAACATGCATACTCCATTTGACAAGTGATCACTCAAGAGTTTGACAAAGACAATTGAGATCTCAACTTTTGTATCCCGTATTGAGTCATGGGCACTCCTTCTCCCTGCTTAATGGTTTGATACCGCCGGCAAGTAAATTTTGGTATGTTCGTGTGTCTGATCCGGATGGTTGGGCTTAAAGACACAAGGATTATACTAGTTCAGGCCCCGGGGTGCCCTACGTCCACTTTGGAAAAGTGTTCTATATGCCCACGGAGTGCTTGTTGCAGGGGTCACAAGCTTAGGTCGAGAAAGGGAGCGTGTCCCAGGTTTCTGAGTGTGGTGATGAGTTGCAAATGCTCAGTGGGGGTGTGATTGTGTTGTGTTTGTCGTGCTTGCGGTTATATTGTCCTCTCGTTCTCTTTCGCCTGTTTACGGTGTCGACCTCCCCTTTTATAGTCCAAGGGAGCTGACATACAAGGGTTAAAATGGTAAAACAACATCCTACTACAGTGCTGGAACAGTGTGTGTTGTGTGCCTTCGTCTTCGGTTGGCATCGTACGCTGTGCTAGGCACGGTAGTCCTCATAGGGCGGCATATCTGGTGGCTCCTGTTCCAAGATGGCTTCTCCCGACTCAAGGCCTCGCAAGTCAGGTGGGTTGAGGCTTCTTGTGCAAGCCCCGACCTACCCTCTGATAGTTGTTGGGTCGGGTCTCACCGTCCGAAGCCTTGCAGGTGAAGGATACACCTGTCCTTCACTACTGTTTGTTATCCAGGTGATGGGACGTCAGGGCAGTCCGCTTCCCACGCCGAGGAAAATCTCATCATGCCCTAACCACTTGACAACATGGATCTGCCTGCCCTATTACTCCTGCACGTCCCTGGCAGCGTGAGACCATTCGTGCCACGTTGCGGTCCTTGCTTGGGGGGGGGCGCCGGTGGGTTGCAACCGAAGGAACCTTAGGTCGTGTGGGGCGGGGTCATTTGGCGAGGTAGCTGCGAGGCTTGGAGCACTCCTTAGGTCGCGCGGGGTGAACGCTTGGGTCGGAGGTGGCCCCATGGATGACGTCAGGCCTCTACCCCCTAGGGGGAGAGTTGGGCCTTCCTTGGTGGTCGTCGGTGTTGGGCCGCCGCAGATGTGGCCCGTCTTTATCCTTCATGATTTGGGGGTTTAGGGACTAAGATGATTACCCCTAATTTATCCCCTCATCATTGCTCAAAACCTTCCATTTCTGCATATACAATACTGCACGATACAAACCTACATTAGGTGAAGATACAACTAGATTGTTAAAAATGAAATCATTACATATTAGCCATAAGCTCCACACTAAACAGCCAGCCAAACACATGATGTTGAGAGTCTGTCTATTGGAAACATCTATAGTGAGCTCTCTCAAGTCATTAGCATTATTTAGTAGAAGAGACCATTGTAAACCGTCCCTACAAACACACTAGCTCAATTGCGCAATTGGGCACTGAAAGAGGATGTGATTTGAGGTTTCAACCTGACCACACAGTTTACATTCTATATCTCCAGGCCAATTCCTCTTCTTTAGTTGTACAACCGATTGAATTTTTGTTATTGAAAGCTTGCCACAGGAACACTCTTTCTTTGAGGGGTAGCCTAGAATTCCACACTCATTAACCTATCTATTATTGATACCTGGGAAGGTCAGTTTATAGATGTCCATTCAGGCCGCCAGGCCCGGCCCTGGCATGGGCCCGGGGTGGCCTGCTCAGCTCCTGTCGGACCATCCCGGCCCTTAGTTCCATTGTGTCGTGCTGGAACAGCCCACGGGATGTGTTGACGGCCCAATGAAGGCATCTAGGCCCCTAATTTGTGTTTTGGTAATTAATGACAATCATCGTGGACTAACATTTTTATTGAGATATAAGAATAGGTTAGTCCGGTGAAATGTTGAGCTCACAAGATATGCAAAAGGATGGCATGTATGTCATGTGATGGAAAGGAGCTCAAGGCAAAGGTAAGAGCTAGGGATCTTATTTTTGCCGGTCATAAGGTGATTAGAGGATGATAAATGACCGACTTGATAGGATAGATAGTCGTACTATAGGGAGGGATCAATTTCATTGGCTTGACTTTCTATAGTGCCACTTTGATAAAGAACTTGCATGTCTTGCATATAGATGAGTGGCGTTTTTAAAAGTCAAAAAGAGCTTTGTTGAAAATCCTTAGAAAAAAAGATGTTTTCTGCGTTGTGGGGCGGACAGTCCGTGCCTTGTAGGCAGACAGTCCAAGACCTTGGTTTTATTTGTAAAATCTGTGGGCCTTTGAAAGTTAATTTTCAAGAAAATAAATAAGCCACAGACTATTCGAGGGGCCTTTGCTGACAGTACGTAGTTTGAAGTTGAACCTTCAGAAATGACAGAGCGTTTGAGGTCCTTGGCGAACCATCCGCCAGATCCCAACGGATAACTCTGACACACGTTTTTACCATTGAAATTTGAATGCAGACTGTCCGTGAGTGTCGTTTCTGAACTGATTTTGAACCTAACAGTGAGTTACGGGAAGGGGGGTATTTATACTCCATGCTCGGGTTGGGAGAGCCTCTCTTGGCACTTTGAAAGGTTCATACTCAATAGTAGAGCTCTCCCTCTCCTTTTTCTCACTCACTTTGCTTAGTGGTTGCATCTTTGGTGAGATTGAGAGCATCTAGCGCATTGCATCAAGGTTTTCATCTTTGTGGCACTAGGGAATCATCAAGCAAGTGGTTGATTTGTTACTCTTGGAAGTTGCCGCTTTCTAGACGGCTTGGTGGTGGAAAATCCGTTGGAGCTCGCAAGAAGATTGTGCGCGGCTCTGGATTTCTTGTTGTGAGAGGGCTTGTGCTCACCTCACCAGAGCGGTGAAGAGCAACTCTAGTGGAATAGAGGTTTGGAGTGGTTCTTTGGTTCTAACCGGCTCAACATCAAGCGGTGCCTTGATAGAGGAGAAGTTGAACATTGAATCCACCTCAAAGTGGATTAGGGGTGACCGGCAAGTCATCGATACCATGAGATAAAATTCGTCTCTTGTGCTTGATTATTTCTTTGCTTAACTTTCAAGTACTTTGAGCAATTTCTTTCTAGAGATTGAATCATATCTTGTCATCTTAGGTTGCAAACCCCCAACATAGGAATAGAGTAGCTAGAAATTTAATCCTCCTTGTGATTCCAATTAAGTTTCTCTAGTGTTGTGTTTTTAGTTTTAAACCACCTATTCACCCCCTCTAGTCGGTATCCTAGATCCTAAAGTGGTAGGCAGAGGAAGGCTGAGGCAGAAGGTGCGTGGGGATAGGAGGAAGAAGGCTGAGGCAGGGAGCGGCGATGGTTGGCGGATGCACCGGAGATGAGGGGCGCCGCCACGGCGGTCGTGGAGGAGAAGAGGGGGAGCAGCGGTGTCGCACGCCGGCGGTGGAGATGAGAGGCAGCACTGGCGCCGAGCGGATCTGCGGGACCACTGTTCGCTGATGTGAGGAGAGTGAGGAGAGGGTGAGAAGGGGGGCGACATCTGTGCAGGTGGGAGGTAGGACGTCGGCGCCGGATGCGGGAAGAAAGAGAGGGAGGGAGAGCGGCGACTTTTAGCAGCTCGCGAGAGGAATCAACGACAACTGGGTGGACTGGTGGGGGTTTGCCGGTTGGGATTATTAGGGTTTCTTTTGTTCTTTATATATGTGTTGGAGTTATACGGGCCTCTGTCTGGTCGGCTTCCTAAATCCGTGCCGCGCTGGGCCTCCCGGCATGCTGGGGTTGGAGCTCGTGCCCAGGCACGGTAAACGGGCCAGGCTAGCCCGAGCATGGAGGACAATAGGTCGTGATGTGCTTGGTCCGGGCCAATAATGCGTGCTTTCGTGCGGGCTGACATGCTGCGGGCTAATTAACATCTATTGGTCAGTTCATTGTATATGGATGATGTCGTGAAGTCTCTAGACCGATCACATCACTAATTATACTGCTTAGCTCCTCCCATTCTACCTCTTCCCTTGGAACAAAGTTTCTCCTGAAAGTCAAATTCAAATCACCCCTTGCATAAACTTGGGCAACAGAACTTCCTGTTGATTGCAAATCTCAAAGATATAGGGAAAATAATGTTAAAAGGACACTCTCCCATCCGGACATCAAGCCAAAACAACGCTTCCCCCCATTACCTATGATATATTTCATCCTTGTAAGGCAACCCTCTTTCACACTCTGTAAATCATTCCCAAACTGAGATGTATTTCTCTTATGGCAAGTAAAAGAACTTTGTCCCAAAGGTATTTCTTCCTGAGGGGATTGCGACATAGACGATCATCCCCTCTCTCGATTTTGAAAATCCGTTTCGAAAGCAAGCATTTATTCCTCTCTTGTGTTAGTAAACCTTGCTCCTCAACTCCTTTAGGGGTAGCCATCAATTCCCAACTACCCATACGATATTTATGTTTTAGGTTAGGTCAATGTCCATGCCAAAAAAAATTTGGTCGTGACGAGTCAATCTTATCATGTATCTCCTCTTGAAGGTTGTACATAATTTTCAAAAAATAATAAAAAGAAGTTTGTACATGCCTGTGGTGTAGTTTGGTATAGAACTCAGATTGATTGAATGAAAATCGATTTACCCTTAGATGATACTCCCATACTTTGCCATGTGTCCTTCTCTATTTTTTGGTAAACATAAGCCAAATATGAACTAGTCTCATGTGTCTATTATGCACAATCAGTCCCAAAAACGCTAATGGTAAGCACCCTATTTTACAGTTCAGCATCTCAACCACAATATTTTCCTCCTCTATTGTTCCACCCATCATTAGCACTTCACTCTTTTGGTAACTAATTTGCAATCCATACATGTTATATTGAATATACTTAGTCTGCCCATTTCTCTCAGGGAGCTTCTTAGATGTGGATGGCGGCTTTCATTGGCGGAGTTGCTGCCAGTGCAGTGGGGATAACATCACTGCTGGCAGCGTGCCTCACCAGCCTTAACGACTTCTGACTCTACACACCGTTCCGGACTTCAGCGCCGTGGTGGCACTCTGGATCATGCTCGTATATCATCCAGTGCAAGTGGGGCGAGCGTACCAGGCCTCCAATGCAGGGCTTCAACATTGTATATCACGAATAGCTTGAACTATTGTGTCTGAATTTTGTCGGCTTACACCATGCTAGGACTTATTAAGGGAAAGACGAAGTAAGAGCATGCTATTGAAGACGTTACAACATATGTCGGGGGGGCCTCCGTTGATTGTGTACGAACAAAATACGAGTCCGAAGGTAGGGTAAGAAAGGGTTTAGCTAATGGAGAAATTGACTCTTCCGGGAACCAGTAACGCGTAAACCATGTCAAACCAAGACCGATCAATATCCGAACGGAACGGATTCGAACTTCTCCTAGAAAAGTTTCCGGTGCGAAATTTCATTTAGGCTTCTTTTGGCAACTGGAGTGTACATTCCACAGAAAAATAATTCCACCGGTGGGATCGGGTGATCCCCTGCGGCCCACCAAATCCACTTGTGGGTTGAGTTTCCACCGGAGTGGGCTGAGAATGTATGGTCTGGAATGGGTTGTAGGGACGTGGGTTGGGAATTTATGGCCGGATGGGTTTTGGAGGGACATGTGCTGGGTTGATTTCACTAGGTTAATAATCAAACTGGAGTAATAATTCAATGCACACAAGAAAATAAAAGGGCAAACATCCATTTCACATACAAAATTAACAAGAAAATAATTGAATGGAATAAGGATCACATTGTCTACAGATTGTAGTGTCAACATAGCAAATAATTCAAGTACTCAATGATTCAATTAATAAAGTAAACTGCGTTGCCGACACCTTGATGCATTGGATGAGCAATTGAATGGGAATGGAGCTCTTGACAGATTGGAAAAAGAATAAGATCCTTGCAAACATACACCTGCAATTTTAAAGGATGGAGCAAACTGTTATCTAGAGCAAACTTATTTGTACTAATTATCCCAAGGAACTAGAACAAATCAAAGGCAATCCATGATCTGATCGATCAGGGTAAAGATAATAGCAGTTGCAAATCTTGATATATATGATCTCAAACAAACTGATGAAAACACACATTCATAATGATAATAATACGACTGCTGCATGAACTTGTGATTGATCAGGAACTACTGCATATGCGCCTACAGAGAAAGGAACTGCTTAGCAACCAAGACAATTGAGTAGCAACATGCCAGTAGTACCAATAGTAACATGGCTTGGAGAGGCAAATGCAAAGTACATTGTCGTGTACTATGGCGATCACACTTGCAAGGACCATAGCATCAACATGGTCCAAGCACCTCGGCATGTCAATATGGATCTTCAAAATGGAGAAGTGGCTCAAACAACTACACATGTTCATGAGCATGATTCAAACCTAGACTTGCCAGCTTTACTAGAGGTGTTTGATAGCTATATATACCGAAGCAGTCAAATTTCCTTTTGTAGTGTAAGCTCAAGGATTTTTTATTTAGTTATGAAGTAAGTTTATACATTTTCCACAGGATCATCAATAACAATGATAGGCTTGAAATCAGCTGATTTTGATAATTGCAGTCCAGATGACATAAATATGTAGCAATTTCAAAATTAAAACTACCCTTTTTGAGTCCAAATATAAGCCACTTTGGTCGATCTGTTTTCCTAAGAACTGTACTTTTTTAATTCCTTAAACTCCTTATCAACAATGAAATTTAAATATCTAAAATGGGGCCACTCAAAGAGAAACAAAGTAAGATTAAATCAGGAGATAGAGGAAAAGATATGTGGTCATGCAAACTGTGAAGAAGATACCACACAACAGGTACAACAAGAAACTGTACCTTACTTTTCTACCCACAACTAGGGAAAATCCGATTATGAGAAACAGTAGATGGTTACCTGAAAAAATCAACTGAGATTGCAATATTTAGGAGAGGGATCCTCTGAAGTTGTTCAGACTACCTCAGAGAGAGGTAGGATGATGTTGGCCATTCATTCGGCATCCAGCGGCCACTACAAAAATTGGTCCATGCACATAGCCTGTAAATAAATAACTCAAGCTGGGCACACGATAGGAGTTGATGTTTTAGTAGATGTTTCATTTAATTTTTGTGACCATACATAATGTTCCTTTAGGAGTGTTCGGGATCGAAAAATGGTTCACATGGACGAGAAAAAATCAGTTGAAAAGTGGATGCGTGGGTTAGAAGAAACTGTTGCAATCGAAAAGGCCAATGGCGGAATGCAACTGACAATTGCTCATTTGTAACCTACTACTACAAATTGTGCAAATAACACGAACAACTCTAATTGGACGTATGTAGGACATGTTGCCACCAGTATACTTTCTCGTGTCACCTTTGCATAACCATGCATACCTGACGCGCAAATTATAAATTTACTAGCCGATGATTTCATATGCAGACACATATACACACGTATATCTGTAAATTCATAATAAGAAATCTAACTAAAACCACAACGATGAGAGCGAGTGAAGCGCTAGTGGTAGTAGTAAATTCGTGAGACGAATCTTTTAAGCCTAATAAGATCACGATTAAACAATGTAATGCTAAGTAAATATATGTTTATAATGATTTAATTAGGTTTAATAAATTCATCTCGTGATTTCCTACCCATATATAATTTATTTTATTAGATCACATTTAGTCTTTTTAATTAGCATTTGAAAACTCGATGTGACATTTTTGACAAATTTCTATGGTAATGATGCACAACATCGAGCATCGACTTTTTTTAACGGACACACACCTTTTACTTCGCATGGCAAAATTTGAATTATTTTTTGAAGGACCATATATGCACTAACGAAGTCCCTTGTTTCTCGTAATGGCCCTTTGAATGCCGAGTGGTCTACCTCTGTCTGAGGTATTTTAAAAACTTCAGAGGAACCGGCTCCAATATTTAGCATACCATCTCTACTCTTACCTGAACAAAAGCCATTTCAAACGTTGATCAATATACCATTGATAACATACTGGACACATTCAGTATAGCATGTATTTATATTGTGGCTCTTCTGTGTATTTAATAATATATTTTTTAAAAGAACTATAAATCAGTATAGCAACCATATAAAAATAACTAGTAGCCATCCTATACATTGTTAATCAATGCCACTATAGACCTACTTTAAACCAACATCAAGCAAAATATACAAATTGTGAGCATATCACAGATCAAGTTGTCAGCAGAAAAAACAGCAAGCTTTAGCAAAGATAAACAATATACATTTCACTGAAAATTGGTAGGTTGCAATGTAGCTCATTAGCCCACTAATGTACTCATAAACACAATATGTGAGTCAAGTAAAGTCTGGACTTCTGAATATAGCATATTTATACATGAATCAGTTGCACACTACAGATATTTTTTATCACAAATAATTATAGCTTAAAGATTGGTTCACGGATACAACTGGTGCATATATTCATGCAAGAGTGCATACATACACGACCAGCCAGCAGCACGCTGATCAATGAAATCACACACTATTGACGGTTGAAACATGTGTCCAGTTTTGATCCGCAAGCGTACGGACCACTTAAAGCCTTTTTCACCATGGGGTGATCCCCAAGGTTCTTGTCAACCCGCGGAGCAAGGGGATTGCTAGCGCTTAACTAAGTGCTAATCTAGTTGGTTGGAAAACCTTTAGAAGAGAGATTAATCTAAAGTAAAAGCAAGCTAACGTATGTTAATCTAAGACTACACTACATGGCAAAGGTTGATACAAGAGAGAGATTAAAATATATAAGTGTTCCCTCCCTACGGTCTAGGATCACATGAACATGCATCTACTATATGAAAGAGGTGTTGCCTTCACTAGCTTCATGGCATTTATGTGACCGCTAAGCCTTTTCCTTAAATCGTACTATCACTACGCAAGGTAATCAACCACTTTCGCGTATATAACCGCATCTATATCTAAGCATCCATAGGGTTAATCTAATCACCACGACTACCACAAACCCTACTAAGACCACATGTTGTACACACAAATGTAAACAAAGCATTCACAAAGACATAGACCATTAAGCATCGACAGACATAGGGTTCATGTAGCGATCACATATCATGTATCCATCTAATTAACCCTAGGGATGAACGAAGGCATTACCCCATCATCATATAGAGATTAAAGCTCATAGGGGTGATGGAACATCTGGAGAACGTCGTCGATGAAGATGACGGTGATGAAGCTTGGGAACACCCCTAGGCCGATGGCTTGGAGTCCTCCTCTCGCTTCCTTTCCTCATCTGGTGTCGATCCTTTCGATGAACTCATCTAACTCTCTCCCTCACCTTGTGGCGGTGGCTTTGTGGTGAATGGGTGTCGGTAGAATGATTGGACACGACGGCCTCGGAGGTAGGAGCTACTAATAGACCGAGGAGGGGCTAGGTCAAAAAGGAGGCCGAACAACACCGAAACGGGCTAGGCCGGTCGGCATGGGCCGTCCAGCCCAGGCCCTTTTTGGCCTGGTTCGGGCCCATCTTCGTCCCCGCGACTCATCTTGACATTTTGGATTTATGCCCCTTCATTTGTGCCATTTTGGCATCATCATCCCCACGATCAAGAAAGGGGTTCTTCTCGGGGATGACCCGTCATAGCACCTTGGTCCTTGCCACCTTTGGGAGTGATTTCACCTTGCACTTGAACACAAACAAAACTCCTCATTTTCTCCTTTGAACTCGTTCTAACTCCATCCCTTTTGTTCATGTTTTCCTGCAAAAACACAACACTTCCAAATGCACATACAAAGTTGAACTTATTATATCATTAGTGTGCCTAGTGGCAGGTTAGTTGCATAATCGAGCTCAAACCAAAGTGTAATAATTATGTTTGGATCACCCAAATTCACCGTCAACATCTCCCCTATGCTTAAACATTGCTCGTCCTTGACTAAGTAATCCTTGCTTAAAGGGGAAATCAGTTTTGCCTTCAAATGTTGTCCCTGCACTTAGTCATTCATGGTGAGGCAAATTCTCTCTCTTAATAATTTAGTTTTAAAGTTCAAGTTGTGATCTGCTTCTTTTTCATTATGGAAGATAGACTAACAATAAAGAATAAGCCACAACTAATAAATACGATGCTCTCAAACTTATGTGAACTTCAAACTATTACCTTGTTCCATCGAAGAGTTTTCAAGAAGATGTGTATCCAACATAAGTAAAATTCTCTTGCAAAAGCTCATGGAAACACCCATCTCATCAAGTCACTCAAGCCTATACTAGATTATTTTCAACCTATTCTACTCATATGTGATAGTGGAAGGCCTATGTGGAGCTTGGTAGGTCAAAACAATACTAGCAAAACATACATTCGAAATATTGTCAAATTAAGAGCGAGATCTACTGGAATTACCGAGACTCGTCAAAAAGTCCATGGAAAATAAATGTTGGAAAGAGAGGGATGAAACACACACACATTTAGATAGGTTGACATGTGCAAGTGGCAAATGGATGATCCTGAGGCACAAGTGAAGTCCTCATTATCTGATTGCACATGGTTGGAAGATTTGAGTATGGATTTGTCTTTGAGGCACTTGAGAACTTATGAAGCAAAAAGAACCGAGGAGCATCTTTATTATTTTTATTTTTTCTCTCTTCCTTTTTTTCTTCTACCTTCTTCTTTTCTTTTTCTTTTTTCTTTTCCTCTCATCATTTTGTTATTATTTTGTTCTTTTGCTCCTCAGAACTTTTGCAACATAATATTTACTTTAGCATTTGTTAGAGATGATGTGATGACTCCTCCCCCATGCTTGAACGATGCTCGTCCTCGAGCATAAAAGAGAGGGAAAATGACTGCTAAAGTAAGCATAAATTCCATAGTATTTGCGAAATATCTGAATCTCCATCGAGAATTTTACTCCATACTCAAATTGGGTTGTGGACAAGAAGATGATCACAAAAAGATGTTTTTGGTTTTAGGGTGGATGCCCAGCGAGGTTTGTGAAATTTTCGATGTGAAAGGCCACAATGCATGGACAAAAAAGGCTAACATGAAAAAGCTACACTAAGGAATGACCAACTTCTTAGTCTCGAACCATAGAAATCAATCCTAATCCAACTCATCAAAATATATGTTTGCAATCTAAAGGTTTCATAATGATAGAACGTATATGCATATGGCTTTGGTAGGTAGAACTTTGCAAGACCATCACAAGTATATAAATAACATAAAAGTTAAGTTTTTATAAAAACAACAAGTTATTCAGCTATCTGTAAACTTAAATCAGAGAGAAAAGATATATATGTTGGTCTAGAGTATAGTCATTTCACCTCCGCAAATAAAAGAGCTGGTTTTTAAAATAATTTCAGATCATGTTATAGAGAGCAATTATCCAAGACACGTATAACTTCATGTAGGTAAAACAAAGTGGCAACTTTCATCATTTTTCCATAAGCATAGACAATATAAAGCATCGAGATCAACACATGGTCATGCATACTTTATTGAAAAGAAATCTAGGTTGTCCTCCTAGTAGCCATGCTATTTTTGGAAGAGAAAAACAAAAAGTTGCACCTAATAGTTAAAGGCATACTTACAAGCATTTATTTTCGGAAAAATAGAAGGTTCATGGAGGTGTTACTAGCTTTTGTAGTTCTTCATTATCATATCCTGACATCTCCATGTATTGAATGTGGCTTTGCTTTTGTCTTGATTTCCCAATGCTCCTATACTTCTGAATTTGATCATGTATGCTTAATGGAGCCAATGGTCGCCCTTCTCTTCAATGTTGTCATCACCATCTCCTCTTTCTTGTTCTCATCACTCCTTGCTGTCTATTCTTCATGGATTTCCCCTCCATCTAGAAACAGAACATATATATCAAAATATAGATCTATTGAAAAGTTTATGAAATTACCTTTCCAACGTGTGTCCATTCATCGAAAATGGAGTTCAAACAAGGAAGTTATGTCCATTTTACTTGATTTGTTGGAATCATAACTTCATGGGCTTCTAAATATCCAAAAGTATTAAGTGTTTTCCCTGCGATACCACGTAGAATTTTGATAAGATCAATAGCTTCTTGTGCATTGATCCGGAGATGTTGAGGATCTTGATCATTCTATCTTCTAGAGCGTCATGTTGCACTTCCGTGTTGAAGATTCGGGGCCTCCCCTATACTTAGAATTGTTCTAGGCATGGAAGAAGAAGAAAAGGCATTTTTATCTTAGTCATCCTTCAATTTCCTTGTCGTGAGTCTTTATCTTGCTTGCAAAATATTTTAAGCGCACATTCTACCCCCGAGGTGACGGTTGGGAGTAGATAAAATTGCCAACAATCCAACCATGTTTCCTAGGACTCTTAACTTGTGGCATAATTAGTCTAATGAGGAATTAAAACCCAATGGGTGTACATGGGTGTAAACTGTGCATTCACATGAGAGAAAAGAATATAAACAAAGACAATGTTTTCACCTAGGTCTAAACACCATGTTTACAACTAGGTTGCCCAATTTCTCCATAGCCATAAAGATTTATTTATCCAAGGTTAAAACACCATGTCTATCCCTAGATCAATAACTCTTATAGAACAAGAAAAATTAAGCGCATTACAAAGCCAATAAAGTATAAACTAACCAATGCAATATGAAAACATATGAAAAGCTAGCCAGGTTTATCGAACTTAACGATGATGGTCCGCAATCATGTTTGAACACCATGTTCATACAAGATCGTGAATAGAAAAATACTCATATCATCATATGAAGCATTAACATAGAAGATGAAGTATTAATCATTAAGCCTTATAAAACAACCAAGCCGGCTATATGCAAAACATGTATATGCAAAGAAACAAACACCACGTTGATGCCAAAATGCACTGCATGCAAATAAATAAATATGAGCACGATGATGATTCTAAAAAGAAAATGAAACTTATATTAATCAGCCACAAGTTAATCATCATAGGATGGTGCCTTTTATTCTCTCTAAGGAAGAAATAAAAACCCAAAGAAACGGGTTGCCTCCCGAAAAGCGCTTCATTTAAAGTCATAGAGCTCAACTTTCTCACAAGCCTTCTTTTTGTTGAATATCCATGGCCCTTCATGCAAGAAGTAAAGGTTTTCATGTAGATTTAATTTACTTCTCATGTTGTGCTTGATTACTTATAGAAGACTTGCCCAAGCTATCACTTTCCACGTCATCACCTTCGGAGTCGCCTCCACTACACAAATTTTTCTTTAATATCCATAATAGAAGGTGTGCCCAAACTCTACTCCATTGCATAGTGCAAAAAAGTTCCTTTCCAACAAGTCTTTGTTTTCCCAAATCAGACTCCGAACAAGAGAGTTACATATGTATTACTCCGACGATGAAATCCGTCCCGATTTCGAAAGCACAACGCTTAATGTTTTCGCCATAACTCCTTGCACGGGTCTTCAAATTTGTTGGTTCTTGATGCATTGGAATGGAAACATGATGGGGCTTCTAAATATCTCATTTTCTTCATTTGTACACATCGAGCAATCTCACAAATTGATGAAGACAACAACATCCATCACGAGATTTGGAGAGGTTGATGATTTGTCTTGCAACTCTTTGGGAATGACTTCTCTCTTCATCATTCAAGCCTTGACTACATGTTTAGTGAAAATCAGGCCTTTTCCCTACATGTGCTTTTTTAAGGTCATTAGCTTGACCAAGCGCAAAGCATGATCGAGATTTACAAAACTTACGGTAAACATACACGTCCATAATCAACACCACATGCAAATTATAGCAATAGGTCAAGGTGTAATTAAAAGAAGTATATGTTTCGCGCAAAGCACTTATCTCATCATTAGGCAAAGGTTCTTTGGGCATAGAATTAATAGGTTCAAACATAAACATTGCCTCATCATCATTCTCAAGAATTCTATCCTATCAACATGATCATTATTAAAACAAGGCACATAATCATACAAAACTTAATAAGAGCACCCCACTAGATGATTTCTCTCCATCCTCGGCTCACCACGTCGGTGGATGACATCATCATCCCTCAATCCTTGGCGCCCTCTCGCCCTCGCGGATCCCATCCCGCGTCGCGCATTTCTTCTCCACCGCGGCGCCACTTCTTCTCTTGCAACGCGCATTGAATCCCGCCGCCACCTCCTCACCACCTACTACGTCGCTCCCTCTCTTCCCCACCCATCGCCTCCCCACCGCGCCATCCCCTCGCCTTCTCCAATGCGCCGCCTTGCCTACCACCACCATTGCCTCGCCTCCCTATCCCCGCCACCATAAATCGCCTCAAGCCCCCGACTCCCCTCCGGTGACGCCCCTCCTCCATCACCACTCGAGCCGGTGGCGCACCTGCTCCATCTCCCAATCGACGCGAGCCACTTGACGGTGGTGCACTCGGCGGCGAGTGGACGCGCGCCGGCGAGGAGGTCCGTGGTGGCACACCTCCTCCTCCTCCTCCGGCCACCATGATCTTCTCTCTCTCGATCTCGCTGTCACGGGGTTGGGAACTCTCTCTCTCTCTCTCTCTCTCTCTCTCTATCTCTCTCCGGATTTCGCCATCGCGAGGCTACGAGAAGAGTGAGAGGGAAAAAGAAACGACTAAGGGGGAGCGGCCTCGGGGCGGCGGCGTTTGCCCTCACCGTCGCCGGTGAGCACGTCGGCCATGGGCCAAGCCTCTCGATCTCTCTAGATTTCGCCATCGCGAGGCTACGAAAGAGTGGGAGGGGAAAAGAAACGACTAAGGGGGGAGAGGCCTCGGGGCCGGCGGCGCTTGCCCTCACCGTCGCCGGTGAGCGCGTCGGCCCACGAGCCAAGCCTCCACCACCGCGAGAGGCGGCGGGGAGGGAGGAGAGTTTTTAGGGTACAGAGAGAGACGGTCAACGCCACATTTTGTTCTCTCGAAAAGGGCGCTCGACCGTCCATCGTGATGGATGGCCGGGAGCGGCCAGATGGTGATGTTGGGCCATGGGCCAAAAGGAGAACGAGGGCCGTAAGGCATCCCGTTATTCGGTTGTTTGGGCCGACAAGACAAAGATACAATGGGCCGATTTGTCTCGGCCGAAAGAGAAGCAATTGCACAATGTCAACTATGAATTTTTTATTCTTTTCATTCTTTATTTTGAAATTTGTTGACATACAATAACCACTTTATAGCAAGTTTTATTTTTGAAATTTCATCAAAAGATCCCGCGACAACGCGCGGGGTTTCACCTAGTTTACACTATTACTCATACTATTGGTCCAACATGAATACTATTTGAATATATCATCACCCGGACCAATAATATCTTGAGATTTTAGCATGTACCTTAGCTCCGGGAGCTTTCTCAACAAGAGTGATTTTTGGTTCATCTTCTAGAGTTGAAGGCGAGTCAATCTCAACAAGTGGAGTTGTCTCTTTGTTACCTTTTTGAATCTCCTCCATCTCATCATGTGGAACATGTAATCCATCATCAATGTACGAATTCATCTCTTCTTTAAAGTCTTCATTATCAACCAAATCTTCATCTTCAAAGTCTTGTATGTTGCTTTCTTTATCTTCCGTGTACCACATGTCGTCGAGATTGCTCATCATTGATTCACTCTTTTCTTCATCCTTGAGTACTTCCATGTCTTGATTTGCTAGTGTGTAGGCTTCGGTAGCACACAAATTATAACCTTATGGAGAGGGGCCTTCTTGGAGTATTTGCTCTATGTCATCTCCTTCCCATTCATCTTCTAGTTTGAGTCCTATTTTCTCGCCATTTATCCTTCGAGTCACTAGCTCTTCTTTTCTTTTTCCACATCTCCCCGCCCCATGATTTAATAGCCACGACCGATCAATTTCTTCTTCTTCAATTGGTGCACACGGTGTTGTGGAGAGGGAACGTTTAGGCTCATCACAATTATACTTTTCTCTTCCTTCATCATAAATCTTCGAGATGTCATATTGATCGATCAATCCTTCATCTCGCTTCGTCTCTTTCTTCTTCAAACAGCTTTTGGATCGATTCTCCACTCATCTCTTGATCAATTATGTCTTCAACTCTTTTGGCGACGCGTCGGTTGTTCCTCCTTCCTTCGGTAGTTGATTGGGGGGCAAAATCAATTTGAATCCAATCGAATTGATTAAACTCCGCCAATGGTCTAGAATTCTCAATACTTCGGCTGCATTCATGTTAATTTCAACATCTTTATCATGCGAAATGACTTCTCTTACCTTAGGAAGTGGTTCTTCAATTTCTCGTATGGTTGGTTCATCTTTCTCGACCCTCGGTTCATCTTTTTCGAAATTTCAGCAAGCATCTTGGGCTTGCTTTTGTCATTTTGCTCCTCCCGACAACGTCTCTGCCAATCTCGTTGCATTCTTATTCCATTGCTTATCCTTTGTAAGATTTGTGTGGCTTCATTAATTGTTTCATCCATTAAATCATCACCCGCACACATGCTTACGAATGAGCAAAGTTGGAGGTTAGTGAAAAATAAAAGGTATGCAACATCAAGTCACCGAAAAATCCCAAGTTCGGGCCTTGCTCAAGTAGTTCATTAAAACAGTCCCATGCTTCATCAATTGCTTCATCCTCTCTGTCGCATGGACCTCCCCGGGCTCACTATCTCGGTGGGTACCGGGACCGACTACTCGGTGGGCCCCCGGGACTACCGGCTTGTGCCACACGGCACCCGATGGCGTGAGGCGCAAGTACTACGGTGGAGAAGTACTCGGATAGGAAGCTATACATGCCTTGTCTTGTGTAGAAGACTCCTAGACGTACACGACTAGTACTCTCTCCCCCCGAACCGACCCGTAACCCCGCCTCCCGGCTATATAAGGCGAGGCGGGGACACTTCTCTCTCGGACGCATCATCTTGTAATCACGCCCAATCAATCCCGTAGCTACGCAACATACATGACGTAGGGTATTACGCACCTCGCGGCCCGAACTCGTCTAAATTGTGTGCCACGTGTCTCTTCCTTCGAGTTACCGATCTCGGCGAGGCCACATTCATCTATCTCGGGTACTCCCCTTGGTCGGTTGCCGGTCAAAAACACCGACACCGCGCGCCCGGTAGGGGTTCTCGCCGAAGATCTCATGGCGAACTCGACGACTTCAATCGTCATCAAGCCAACCGTCGTCTTCAACCGCGGCGACACCTTCGTCTTCGGCTCCTGGGTGCCGCACCGGCCGACGGCGCGGATCCTTCCGCGCCGCCTCACCATGCCGCCCATGTTGACGGTGAAAATCCGTCAACCTAGCCATGAGTTTACCTTCGGTGTTGGCATAAGTTTTATACCGCCCAATCAATCCATTGGTACTAACCCCCGTGGTATAACAAGTTCACGTGTGCATGTCGGTTTTGGAGTTTAGTGTTTATGCGGGATTTTAGCGTTGAATGCAAGACTTTAGGGATAAGTTCATCAAGCACCTTATGACAAGACTTTGAAGCCCGTACAAGTCATGCAATGAAGCGAACTTAACTCCAAGACGTCGGGGACTTGATCCGAGAAGATGACAAACTCCGAGGACCTAACCGGAAAAGTGCTTCGAATCTTGCAAGACAAGAAGTTATGCCCAATTCGGAAAGAAACCGACGACGTGGACCTACATGCGAGAAGAGGGAAACATCCGGAAGCAAGGGAACCGACGTAGAGCAAAGGAGGCCGCGGGGCCGGGCTCGGATGGGCCCGGGCGGCCGGCCCGGCCCTGTCCAGGGCCCAGTGATGCTCCCCTTTGTCCTAGCCGCCATTCGGGCTATTTATAGCCCCCTGACCGAGAGCCACGGATCATCCAATTCGTCATCGGCCGCCGAGGAGCAGAGAAGAGAGGGACACCATCTCGGAGAGGAGAGGGTCGAGCTAGTTGACTAGGGTTTCCCTAGCCGACGTGGGAACCTTGCACGGAAGACCACGTCGGAGTTCCCGAGCTAGAAGCAAGATCAAGGAAGGATCCCGGTGGTGATCTTGTGTATGTATCATTGTCATAGTTGAATTATCAAGTTGAATCTATTCTTAGCGATCAAGTGTTTCCTCGAAGATTTCGTTTTTCGATCGGCTTTGCTTATTCCAATTCTATTTTCGAGATAGATTACATAGGGTGTTCTTGTAGCAGCGGTGGCTAGAGGTACACGCGGATCTTCCGAAAGAATCTCGACTTGTCTTTTGACTCGCCCTAGACTCCCCGCATGAGTAGGGATACGTTGAGACGAACGGGGTTCCGAAAGGCGGATGTTTTCGGATTTGGACAGGAAACCACAATTTAAAGAGGCTTCTTATAAGATTCGATTTGCTACTTCTTCTCTTGCTTGGAACTTCAACAAAAGGCTTATCCCGATCTCTCTAGATCGGTTTATCTACCCAATCTTACTTTGTTATCTCCGGTCTTTAGTAGATTAGATTAGTTTCGTGTCTTTTACCTAGATGCATTAGGGTTTCTTTTTTACCGAAGATTGAAGTTACTTGGCTTTACAAGATCATCTTTTGCGTCACACATTTGTTCCACGGATTCGATACCTTGGGTTCACCACTCGAGGGAAGAAGGGTCCCTTGACTACAACGAGAGACTTGTCCGCTTGCAAGTCTAAACGAACTTTGATATAACTATTAACCGTCAACAAGCCCCTTTTTTGGCGCCGTTGCCGGGGAACAAGTGATCAAGATTTGATTTTTTATTGCCTTTTTGTGATTTTTAGTTTTCTTTTTGTTTTTCTTTTTGCATCTACTAAACTTTGATCATCCTCAAAATAAATCTAATCTAGTTTGTCTAATCCTAGTTTCCATAGATTTATTTTCACTTTCTAGTTTTTGCATATTTTGTTTATTGCTAACCCTAACAGGAGATGGACGGCTACCTCTCCAACAAACCCGATAATTTTGTGGATGATCCGGAAAAACTTTACGAGGCTAAGGAGACGCGAAGCACATCAAGCTAAAAAGCTGGATTTTGTATATTCGGAGTCGGAAGACAAAGGATCGCAGGAATCTCCGAAGAATTCACCACCTCAAAGTCCTCGGGAGAATCGACTTCCACCGATGGGTGACCAACCACCGCAAGAGCGCAAGATTGGGGAGCTATGCACCCCGGATATCATCGACCTACCAATCTTGAACCTTGAGGAGATCGGAAGACCGTTCGAGATCAAGACCTCAACAATCCGCATGGTGCAACATTCACCCTTCACCGGTAAAGAGGATCCGAACCTTCACCTCCAAGCATTCATTCAACTATGTCAGACTTTCAACATGGATGGGGTGACTCAAGATCAAATGAGGGCAAGGTTTTTTCCGTTCTCACTTCTCGGGAAGGCTTTGCAATGGTTCCACTCTCAACCGGCGGAGACAAAGGCAAAAATTGGAACACGTTGATGAAGGCTTTCATGAAAGAATACTACTCACCGGTAAAACTCAAAGCTTGCGTAATAAGATTGCTACCTTTGTTCAATATCCTACGGAAACTATCTTGGAGGCATTCGAGCGCTTCAACGAGTACACTCGGGCGGTTCCACATCACAAGTTCCCGAAGGAAGACCTCGTGCAAAAGTTCTATCAAGGACTCACCATGGCGTCAAGGATGATCATCGATGCATCGGCGGGAGCATCTACCATCGAGCTTACACCGACGGAAGCCTTCACTCTATTCAAGAAGGTCGCGGATAATGACACATGGGCGTCATCCGTGCGCCTACATCCGGTTCAACCCACGGGGAACGTCAAAGGAGTCTTGCAAGTGGAGAAGGAGAACATACTTGAAGGCAAGATCGACTCGCTCATGAAGAGGTTGCGAGAAGATGGAGATGGAAAAGAAAGAGGCTCAAGACTTGAAGGCCGCCGAAGCAAGGTCCACATGCGAAGAATGTGGAGAGTATGGCCATGTCCTCAAAGATTGTCCGGAGGAAGCCAAAACGCTCGACTACATGAGGAAGGGAGAATTGCCGAACTTCTCGCTACGGGCAAGGTAGACCTCAATTTAATGCAAGCTCATCTATTCCTAATGTGGTTCCGCTTCGTATACAATTGAAGGAATTCATGGACGAGCAAGCCAAGATCAACAAGGACACCGTCACCAAGTTCAAGACCATAGACAAGGTGTTGGAGAACATCGATAGCAAAGTGACGGAGGTCGGAAGTTCCAATCATCAAGTGCTCAACATGATGAAGATGCTCGAGACGCAAGTTGGACAACTTGCGGGCGCCTCTCTAATGATGAAGGGAAGCTTCGGGACAACCTAAAAGTCCCGAATCGGCAAAGGCTATTCAAACACGTTCGGGGAAGGAGACCGAAGATCCGGAACGTTCCGCGGGAGCAAGGAAGCTTAAACCATCCACCGAGATGGAAGGAGTTGCTAAAGAGAAGGTTATGGGGATCGTCACCGAAGAGCCCGAATTTGAGATGCGGAGGAAGACACGAGGATACCACAACTCAAGCCACGCTACTTCGAGGTAAACTTGACAACCACTTTGAGAAGTTTGTGGAAGTTGTGCGTAGACTTAGCATCAACATGCCATTACTAGATGCCCTACAAGTACCTACATATTCTCGTTACTTTAAAGACATACTTGCAAATAAATATGAGATAGCAACACTCGGGGTAGATCATGTCAAGATGTCCGAGGAGTGTAGTGCCGCTATTTCTAGTGGGCTAGAAAAGCAAAAGGACCCCGGTGCCCTACAATACCTTGTTCCGTTGGTTCTTTCAACTTCGAGAAGGCGTTATGCGACCTTGGAGCAAGTGTGAGCGTCATGCCGAGGGATGTGTTCGAGAAGCTACACCTACCAATGGAGCCTACGGTATATGTTTGGAGTTGGGAGATAACTCCATTCGCTATCCCTTGTGCATTGCCGAAGATGTACCCGTGAAGGTCGGACACCACTTCATCCCCGTCGACTTCATAGTGCTCGAGATGGGAGAGAGGGAGAAGCCGCCGCTCATCCTTGGGAGGCCTTTCCTCAAGACCGTGGGAGCTACCGTTGATGTTGGCAAGGGGGAGATCATGTTCGATATCAACGGAGAAAGGAGTTCCTTCAAGTTTCGTCCACGGATCGAGGCATGCAAGATGATTGGAGTAAAGGAAGAACCAAAGAAGAAGGAGGGGCGGAAAAAGAAGAAAGAGCCAAAAAAATGAACGTAAAGAAAATCAAAGAAGGTGCTGCATCCGTCATGACAAAGGCAAAAAAGCCGCCTGTGAAGACCAAAAAATGACTAAGCCGGAAGACAAGCCCGTGCCCAAGATGGTGCGGAAGCGGGTACCCAAGATTGCAACGCCCGCAAAGAGCGTTGATCCGAAGTAATCAAGTGAAGAAGTCTAGCTATAGACTATAAACGAAACACTAGGTGGGAGGCAACCCGTTTCGTCAAGTCAAGAATAAGCTACGGGAGACAACCCGATTACAGGTTTTTTCGAGTCTTTTTAATAAGTTAGTTTTGAATTTTATTACGCAAATACATTAGACTTAGAAGTGGTTGAACAATATTAGAGACATAATTCTTGGTTGAATATTTTGTTTTATCATAAACCCTTTGCATGAACCCTCCCATGTGTTTGTTTGATTCTTTTCGAGAAACCACAACCAAATAATTTCAGAACCTAACTCAACCTTTCACCTTCATTATGGTGCTGTGGTTGACTTATTTTTCATGCTAAAAACACCCGAGTAGAGCCACGACTTATACCTAGGTGTTAATTAAAATTCAGCACGTGGTAGGACTCGCGTGAACCTAGAAACTAAACTTTGGGTTGGTTTTAAAAATCTATATCATTGGTTTCTCTAAGATTAGAATTTTTCTAAGCCTCATTTAATTTTGTTTTGTTCAAAATCTCTCTCATTTAGCCAAAATTAGAGCCTAAACCTATGCCCCCGTGATCAAGCGGGAAAAGTTTGCTCTCAACCAATGAAGGCAAGCTATACCGGTGAGACCGATATCAACGTAGTCGGAAAATATTTTCGACTTACATTTGTTTTTAATGGTTTAAAAACTTCTATAAATTTATGCTTGAGCTCTTGCATGGCTCCGAAAAATATTTTTAAATTTCGAATTAGAGGAGTGCTTAACCTTAAACACACTTAAAGGGAGGCAATCTAGTTTGAATTGATCATGCATGCACCATTGGATACTCTTTCATCAACTTTCACCAAGTCCACATGCAAAGGACAAGCATGGTGGGCAGCAAGCATGAACTTTGCAGGAATTTCATGGTGGCATGTGAAGCAAGTGGAGCAAGGGAGCATGGACATGACTCAAAGCATGAAGCATCAAGTGGAAGGACCAATAATGCAAGAAAAGGAGTGGACGAGAGCGTTTGGGCGGTGCAACTCGTGGAGCACGCGGGCGGGGAAAGTTGCGGAGGAGAAATGATCGTCTTGGAAGAAAGCCGAGGCGGGGAGGAGCCGAGAGGCCACCCGTGCCGGTCGGCCCGAGCCGGCCGGCCTCCCCTACTTAAGGAGCCCCCGGCTCCCGTTTTACTGCAGCAAGCTTCCCTCTCCTTCCTCGGTTTGTGTGTTCAAGTTTGTGTGCCCGTAACCTTCGTAGACATAGCCAACCTTCCCAAGCTTGATAGCTCAAAAAATCCACACCCTTAATCCACTCAAAGTCCACATCCGAAGTAAGATTTTAAGTGCCTAGTCACCCGTTGCAACCCGGAGTTTTAGTGGAGAGAAGAGTGCAGCAACCATGTGGAAGAAAACCACAAGTCTCTTCTCCAAGAAGAAGGGTTCATCGTCATCCAAGCCGTCGTCGACGACGTCTTCGAGGAGGCACTTGGTTTCCGAGTCTCCTCGGAGCATGGAGATGGATACGGCACCACCAAGGAGGAACGATGCTCTCCTCCTTGGTGGCATGAGGGCAACAAGGAGCACGTCCATGAGGTTTACCGAACCTCAAGGGCATGCGGAGGAGCCGCCCGTTCCACCACGACGATCAACCCGTTCGACCGCGCCACCTCCATACACTCCGATATATTCCTCATATGGCTTCATCATATTGTCGGAAGAGGAGGAGAAGAGGCTCTCTCGTCTTGAGAAGAGACTTGTGCCCAACGTCGAGTTCGACGACCAAGCACTCTACTACTTGGGTTTTGGCACCGACATATACTACATGTTGGGGCACTTTGGATGGGTGCAATTCTCCAACGGAGTGTCAGCGGACACCCATAAGGAGTTCGCCTCGGAAATCTTGATGACCATTGCACCTATCCTTGATGATGGGGTGCAAAGTTTATCATTCTCGTTTGGAGGGTGTTGACGGTGAAAATCTGTCAACCTAGCCATGAGTTTACCTTCGGTGTTGGCATAAGTTTTATACCTTATCCATTGGTACTAATCCCCGTGGTATAACAAGTTCACGTGTGCATGTCGGTTTTGGAGTTTAGTGTTTATGCGGGATTTTAGCGTTGAATGCAAGACTTTAGGGATAAGTTCATCAAGCACCTTATGACAAGACCTTGAAGCCCGGTACAAGTCATGCGATGAAGCAAACTTAACTCCAAAAAGTCGGGGACTTGATCCGAGAAGATGACAAACTCCGAGGACCTAACCGAAAAGTCTTGAATCTTGCAAGACAAGGAGTTATGCCCAATTCGGAGAGAAACCGACGACATGGACCTACGTGTAGAAGGGGGAAACATCCGGAAGCAAGGGAATCGACGTAGAACAAAGGAGGCCGCGAGCCGGGCCTCGGATGGGCCCGGCCGGCCGGCCCGGCCCCGATCCGGGGCCCGTTTGCCCCCCTCCTTTGCCCTAGCCGCCATTCGGGCTATTTATAGCCCCCCGACCGAGAGCCACGCATCATCCAATTCGTCATCGGCCGCCGAGAAGCGAGAGAAGAAAGGGACACCATCTCGGAGAGGAGAGGGTCGAGCTAGTTGACTAGGGTTTCCCCTAGCCGACGTGGGAACCTTGCACGTAAGACCACGTCGGAGTTCCCGAGCTAGAAGCAAGATCAAGGAAGGATCCCGGTGGTGATCTTATGTATGTATCATTGTCATAGTTGAATTATCAAGTTGAATCTATTCTTAGCGATCAAGTGTTTCCTCGAAGATTTCGTTTTTCGTTCGGCTTTGCTTATTCCAATTCTATTCTCGAGATATATTTTACATAGGGTGTTCTTTTAGCCGCGGTGGCTAGAGGTACACGCTGGATCTTCCGAAATAATCTCGACTTGTCTTTTGACTCGCCCTAGACTCCCCGCATGAGTAGGGATACGTTGTGACGAACGGGGGTTGCGAAAGGCGGATGTTTTCGGATTTGGATGGGAAATGTCACACCCGATTTTCCGAAGAAAACCAAATGCATCTCATATGTGCGCCAGGATCAAGTTTACACACATATGATGGACGTCATGAGTGAAATATCAATAAACAGCAATAAAAACGTACAAGAGTTAAGCCATTACATTATCTCTTTATTACACTCAGACGTTAGACTCGAAGGTCTTTACAACGAACAAACGATAACTATGAAGACGCAACACCGTCTTCATCTTCCACAGGCATCTGACTGGGGGCACGCAAGCCTCAGAACCCTTCGTAGTCGCTGAAGTACTCTTCTCCAGTGTTCTCTTCTGAACAGCGGGTAAGCAAGGGTGAGCACACTTATGGTTGGAGCTCAGCAAGTGGGGGAAAGATGCAAGGCCATCAAGGATAGGCTGAGAGTTTTGCTGCGGTTAGCATTTTAATGTTGGTCAAATTTTATTAGCTAGCACCTAATTACTAGATGTAAGTTTATACCAACCCACTTAAGCATTTAGGAAAGCATCTCCTCTCAAAACCCACAAGAAACCATAATTTAGTTCCATCTTCAAGTTTATTAATCATGTGAGGGTCCAGGCCACTCTTGACCGTGAGCACGGCTGATCAATCAGTTTTACACTCTGCAGAGGTTGTACACTTTACCCACAGTTCGTGTTCCCCATGTTGCCCGGTTGATCGGACCCTTAAACACTTCCGAGGTGAGTGGCTAGGGGTCCACTACGAAGCCTTTACAAAGGAAAGAAGAGAAACCAACGACCCCGCAACGCATTACGAAAGGGAGCGGACCATAACCCTCCCTAGTGGTCAACACCTTAGCCAAGGTCGCTACCCCAAAAGGACCGGGCTATACCCCTTCAACTCCGGCCCCCTGTGCCCCTCTCGGAAAAGAGCTATCAGCTAACCCACTCTCCTAATTAATCGGCTAAGCCAGAGCCATATGGACTGTGGTTGCACTGTTTTCCTGGGTGGTTCTCCATGTTCCGATTAAACCATATGATCTTGTTATTAACCATAAGCACACACATTCATGTATATCATCCAAGTTATCATGATCAACATTCAACATATTGCAAAAGATTCATTTTAACCATCCCAAGTTATAGCAACCAAGCATTTCTACCCAAAACATTTATTTAAAAAGGGTTGTCCAAGGTAATGAAGGTAAAAGTCTAGTCATGTCCTTAAAAAGGTGATTTCCCAACAAGTTTATGCAATACAACATTTAAAAGTAAACTTAGTTATCATGCAAGTTGTGTGGGACAAAATAGAATATGCAGGGGAAGAAGTCCACTTGCCTTCGTTGCTTAAACACTGGAGTTCTTCTTCTTCAAACACTTGCTCTTGATCTACTCCAACTGGCTGCTTACTTGAAACCGGCACGATGTCTACGAGCACACAAGAAAGCATACAATAAACAAAACAATACACCAAGCAAAGGCAAACTGATCTGACAGAAGAAACAGATAACAAGATAGCTTTAAAGAAAGGTGGTTAGGAGAGATTAGGTGTAAGAACATAGTTGATTCACCAAGAGAGAACAAAGGTTGGCTCTAGGAAAGCGAACACAAAAGCACTAGGAACTATCGAAAGATTTGGACGATCACAAACAAAAGCTAGCTCTGTGCTTGGTATATTTTAATTAAATAAAATCATGTTTATAGGTTATTTCAGAGAAATACCCTATTTATAATTAAGCAAGTTATATTGTTATTTAAAAGACGATGTAAGCCTACTTCAATTTTATTTATAAATATTCAAGTTTAACTTATACAAATTAAACATTTAATTTAAAAGAAACATGTAAAAGCATCTAAGCGCTTCTCTTTATATTTCGAGTTATTCTAATCAAATTATAACTTAAAAACACATTTATATTCATATTAATCAAATTAACAATTTAATTAAGAAAACTCGAGATAAACCTATATTGCTTTTATATAGGAAGCAAATTGCATAATCATTAATCAAATTAAGTTTGATTATAAAAACCGAGGTACACATCTAATTGGCTTTTAATTATAATAAATATTTAACTAATATTAAGCATATTAACTTTCTTATGAAAACACGTGTTGAACTCTAACTAGGTTTTAATTAGAAAAAACATGCATAATAAGATTTAATCATATTTAACATTTAAATAAAATATAAAACAAGGAACATGTACAACATTGGTCCTATCAAGTAGTTTTAGCTGATATGAGCCTAACACAACTTGAAACGGTGGAAACGGAGCTAAAACGCACAAGATACAGCCAAAACAAGGTTCTAAACTGACGGGCTTGAAAAGACGGTCGCGTGGATACCAAGAACGCTTAAAACGGAGCTAGGATGGAAAAGATATGGCTAAAACAAGTTTCAGGGGCTTTTTTGCGAAGAAACTAGGCTTGCAGGGGCTTAACTGCAAGAAACCAGGGGCTAAAACATAATTATGCATATAAACCTAAGGTTTATAGTGCAAAAGACAAGATTGGACCTCGGTGGGGAAAAACTAAAAAGCTCGGGGGCTTAAACGAAGAAATCGAGGACCTAACCGGAAGGATTTCTATAGGTGGAAGGGCATGGTTGTGAATTCGGAAACCGGAGGTCCTTTTTGCAAAATCGCCAAGGCAGCCGGCGGAAGGGGCCGAGGGTGTGCCACGTGGCCAACCGCGATTGGCCGTGGCCGACGCAGGGGCGACGCAAAGCCGTGGACCGGCGCGGTGGACCCGGTCCACGGTGGACCGAATCAAAGGGGTACGCCCCCCTTTAGATCCGGGCCGTCCGTGCCCATCGGACGGCCCCCGGTCGCTTGTGGGCGAGGCCGGCGGGGGAACGGCCGTGCGCGGCGGCGGCGGCGGCGCGCGCGGCGGCGGCTCGCCGGAGGAGGGCCAAAGATGGCCTTCCGACCACCAAACTCGACGGGGATTGCACCAAAACAAAGAGAAGGGCGCAAGGAACCCACCAAGGGGCTTGAAGAGGAGGGAGAGGCGCCGTAAGAGGAGATCGGGGCGGCGGTCTTGCGGCGGCGCTCTGGTGGCGGCGGAGCTCCGGCTCGGGCGAGGGAAGAGGAGAAGGGAGGGGTGCGGAAGATGCAGGGGGTGACGCTGCCCCTTTATAGGGTGGAGGAGGAAGGGGAGGAGGTGCGCAAGGCAGTGGGCGGCGGCGCCCGACGGGGCCGGCGGTGGAGCTCGCCGGGGCATCACCGGAGAAGGCGGCTCGAGGCTACGGGCCACTATTTGCGACGTGATTTGGACCGGGAGCAAGAGGAGAAGATCACGGAGCTCACCAGGGGCTCGATGACGGCGATGGGGCGGTGAAGACGTCGTGTGGCGATGAGGGTGGTCGGGATCACGGGTGCCCGCCGGGGAGGGGGTTGCGGCCTCGGCTGCGTGCTCCTAGGCGTCGCGGTGAGGTCCTGGCGGTCCTGCGAGTGCAACGGGAGAAGAAGAAGGGTGAGTTTGGGACCGACGGCGCCAGGACAATGGCGGCGGCGGAGCACTTCACCTCGGCGGCGGCGGGTGCTAGCGCGTGGATAAGCATTAGAGCATGAGCGGGTGTGGAAGAGAGGAAAAAGGGGCGAGCGCGGGGCTCGACTTCGGCTCTGGTAGGGGAAAGGGAAGGAGAGGGGCGCCCGCCGGGGAGGTATTGGCCTTCAATGGCCATGAGGCCGGCCGATGGAATGCAATCGGGGGGGGAAAAATTGATTTGGGCGAAACGGAAGGGAAAATTAAGGAGGGGAGTGAATCAGGTGTTTAATTGTGCCTTGAATGCCGGCTTGAAGGAGGGAAGGGGCGGGGGATGCGGCGGTGGCGGCGCTGGATGCGGAGCGAAGGGGGAGTGCTGGAGGTGGAAGGAGGTGCTGACATGCGGGGCGGCCCGGCGGCCGAGAGGGGAGAGGAAGAAGGGAAAAGAGAAGGGGCTGACGAGCGGGCCCCAGGTGGCAGCGACTATAAGAAAAAGAAAAGGGGGAGAGGGAGAAGGGGAAGATGGGCGGCGGCGGCGCGGGGCCGGATGGGCCGGTGGGCCGTGAGGGAGAGGAAGGGAGGTGGGCCGCCGGTTGGGGTTTGGGATTAGATAGGTTTTGTTGTTTTTTTTTTCAAATCCATTTCAAACCAATTTCAAACCCCCTTTTAAATTCAAATCTTTAAACAAGTTTTCACAACTTTTCTCAATTATTTTTAAGGACTTTTTCACAAGTATTTTAAGAATTTTAAAACCACATCTCAACCAAAACTCATGTATTCAAATCATGATGCACAAGCACTTATTGCTTCTAAATTATTAAAATGATATTTAAATATTTTTAAGGCCAAATTTATTTGATAATTTATTTAATCCTTACAAAATAAAATCTAAAACACCTTGTTGCTTACATTAATTTAGTGATGGAAAATTAGGGTGTCACAAATCTACCCCCCTTAAAAAGAATCTCGTCCCGAGATTCGGAGAGATTGGAAAAGAAACTAAGGGAACGCTTCTATAGGCTCATCTTGCATGCTGAGTTCTTCAATCATAACTTCTTGTCTTGCTTTCCTTCATCTTATTTCACTTTTCCTTCCTTCTTGGACGGGGCAGTCGTGGCAACTTCAATCCTATCTCCTTGTGGGCTGTTTAAGAGCACTGACTTCTTGGCACACAGGATTTTTCCGTCACATTCGCCCAACCAATCCATTCCAAGAATAACATCTATTCCACTTGATGTAAGAACTACTAGATCGGCTTGAAAATCCATTCCCCTGATTTTAAGATTGACTCACGGGCATACATGGGTGGATTTTATTTCACCGTTCGGGGAACTAATCAGCAAATGTGTCTTCATAGAACTCATAGGTATATCATGCTTTGCCAGGATTTGTTCAATAATGAAAGAATGTGATGCTCCAGAATCAAATAAAACTGTTGCGGACACAGAGTTGACAGGAAAACGTATCCAGCACAATATCAGGAGCGTCTTGAGCTTGTTCAGTTGTCACGTGGTTTACTCTGCCACGCACGTAATTCCGTTGACCTTTGTTGATCGGAGAATTTTGCGCTTCCATGGTGTATCTGAAATGATGGTTGTCTGAACCTTTGACCATTATCTTTCTAGGGAGTCTAGATGTTACGATTTGGGCAGATGCGGGTATATCATTCCAATTCTCCACATCTGAAACAACCATTAGAGTGAACTTGAGAGTTGTTTCTCATCAGTGCACCTAAGCGATCTCGATGATGATTTGGAACATGTGGTGTTTGTTGGCTGAAATGTTGGAACTGCTGGGTTGAATGCTGCAACTGAGAATTTTGCAAATAATTTCCACTTGATCCACCAGAACTAAACTGAGGTCTCTGTGATGAGTTGAAGAGGGGACGTGTGTTGCTGATTGTCCATGTGTTTGGAACTTGCGCTTCTGTTCACCAAGTTCTGCATGTTTATTCTCTAGATCTATGTTTTGTTTAGTAATGTTGCGAAGTCCGAGAAGCTGTGACTCTGTAGTTGATAGTTGGGTGGCCCTATCAGACCATCTAGGAAGCATTCTTACCTCTTTGGGTCAGTATTAACTTCATCTGATTCATGGCGAGATAACTGATTAAACTTATCCAGATACTCGTTGACCGACATATTGTCTTACTTTAGAGCGAGGAACTCCCTTTGCTTAAGCTTGATCGTACCAGAGGGAATGTGGTGCACGTGAAAATGATCCTTGAACTCTCGCCCGGTGATGGTGTTAGGTGTAGCATGTACGACGGTGTACGCATTCCGTCATTCGAATCGTTAATTCTTCCAAACATTCTCGTTGTATACAAGATCATCTCTTGATCGGTACATTGCGTCATCTTCAACTTCTTGATGACGAGTCTTTAATCAATCATCAGCATCCAATGGATCGGTTGAGTGGGAGTATGTGGGAGAACGGTGACTCATGAGTTCCTTATGCCCCCACCCCTGTGGTGGTGCTGACTTTGCTGAGCTTGAATGTTTGATTAATGGCAGACAGGTTTTGGATTAGCTGCATGTGAGCGGCAAGAGATTGTTGCGTTATTGGACCTATTGCTGGGTTGGGGAGTGGGGATGGTGCTTGATTCCGCTGATTAGCAATATGAGCACAAACAACAGGTGGAATATCTTGACCTTCTCCTGACCTGATGCTTACCATTTTATAAACATCACTGGAATACTCAACCTAACTCCCGCTTGTGACTGTCCATTCCTTTTCTCGAGTCTGTTGATTTGCCTTTGTAGGATTTTTCTTCTTTTCTTGATAAAGTGATTTGAATAGAGCTGGATCGACTCCATAATTGTTTCTTTTCCTAAGCTTAGCCATCTCGAATCATACTTCGGGTCCTCATACACAATCTTTTAATATCCTTCTCCATTTGATCCAAAGGCTTCTTGAGTACTGACTTATGAAATGTCCCTCTTTATTACAATAGAAACATGCTTTTCTTGCTTTAGTATCTTGGCGATTGTATGTTTGACTAGAAGTAAGGGTATTGAGACTTCGATCCTGGGGTTGATTACTATCCTCTTTTGCAAACCAACTAGCAAGATGTTCATTTTGTCCACACTTGAAGCAATATAATCCCCCGTGACTAGGCAAAATCCTTTCACACTTTGTTGAACAATTATTAAGATAGTGGCCTTCTTTACCACATCCGAAACATCGTCTTTTAATACTGTTGCCTTGACTTTCTTCACTTACATGCTTCTTGAGTTATCTGATTCTATCAGGATGAAATGCTTTGAAAGTTATACTCCAATCCTCAATGTTGATAATCTGATTACTATCTATAGCTTGAGCAACTTTTCTAGGACTGGATTTTGGGTACATAACTTCATCTTCTTATTGATATTCAAATGGTAACATTGTCTAGCCTCATCTATCATTAGGCTGGCTTCTTTTTGGAGACATGAATGACCATAATGCTCACAACAATGACATGCTCCTGCAGTCTTCATATGTTCTTGTTGTTCATTCGTCCGCAACTCTGGTGCTCTATGACCTCTCTTATTATTTTGATGATTCCATGCTTCTAAAACTTTTTTCTTCACTGGTCCTGCGGAACTCCAGCTTTTGGTTATCTCTGTGTTATGAGGGGATGTTGTGTCGGTTGCTTCTGTCCTTGTAAGTCTTGAGCTTGCATGACTGATAGCTTTTCCTTGTCCAATGACGATGGAACAGTCGGAATCTGACGGTTATCACCCAAAGCAAGATTGGGATTCCTAGGATTTGATGCTTGCTCTATAATATACTGATGGATATTACCCATGGTTTGAGTCATTGCTTGTAAAGTCTGAATTTGTGTTGCCACATACTCTAGCATCCTGCGTTCAATTGCTGAGGTTGTAGATGGAATGTCGATGTTTCCTTTGTTGTCTTTATCTTCGTGATTTCTATTGGGACTCGCCATCTGGTTGTGTGATAAAGGTAAGCTCAGAAGAGATTGGAAACAGATTGAAGAGCAGGGTAAAAATTATTGATATCAGATCCATCTTTTCTTGTTGTTATTGTAATCACACTGTGATAGAGAGGAGAATAACATTGATGAAAGAAATTGACCATCTTTTCTTTAACTTCTTTCATATGTTGATGTCCGTATATGCTTGTAGATTTCTGGTGGTTGAGATTGATGTTACTTCTTAGACTTTGATCTTCTGACATCATCTAACCAACTTGAATGGCAGATAAGGATAACCCAGTTTTGAACCCAAACTATCTTTATTAACCTAACAATTATTTCTTGTTGCATTTGTGGCCATCACTCCACAATACAACTCACACAAACAAAGATCCAAATCAAACATGTGTTCAAACAACAAACATCAACACAACGTTCGTCCTCACAGAAACGTTTCTATCGAAGTTGATAAGGGGTAGGCAAACTAAGAACTTATATTAGACAACACCGGTAGTGGGGATCCAGCCGATAGCACAAGAACCGAAGTCAGAATAGATCAAAACAAAATGATGTGTTTTAACAAGAAGACAAAGATTAAACTAGATTTTATATGTAAAATAAGTCAATTTTGAAGGATGACAGGCTTTCTAGAACATGAATCCTTACTTTTCGACCATATCTAACTTAAGGCTGCGTCCTACAGTCATTACTGCTCTGATACCACTATGTCACACCCGATTTTCCGAAGAAAACCAAATGCATCTCATATGTGCGCCAGGATCAAGTTTACACACATATGATGGACGTCATGAGTGAAATATCAATAAACAGCAATAAAAACGTACAAGAGTTAAGCCATTACATTATCTCTTTATTACACTCAGACGTTAGACTCGAAGGTCTTTACAACGAACAAACGATAACTATGAAGACGCAACACCGTCTTCATCTTCCACGAGCATCCGATCGGGGGCACGCAAGCCTCGGAACCCTTCGTAGTCGCTGAAGTACTCTTCTCCGGTGTTCTCTTCGAACGGCGGGTAAGCAAGGGTGAGCACACTTATGGTTGGAGCTCAGCAAGTGGGGGAAAGATGCAAGGCCATCAAGGATAGGCTGAGAGTTTTGCTGCGGTTAGCATTTTAATGTTGGTCAAATTTTATTAGCTAGCACCTAATTACTAGATGTAAGTTTATACCAACCCACTTAAGCATTTAGGAAAGCATCTCCTCTCAAAACCCACAAGAAACCACGATTTAATTCCATCTTCAAGTTTATTAATCATGTGAGGGTCCAGCCACTCTTGACCGTGAGCACGGTCGATCAATCGGTTTTACACTGCGAGAGGTTGTACACTTTACCCACGGTTCGTGTTCCCCATGTTGCCCGGTTGATCGGACCCTTAAACACTTCCGAGGTGAGTGGCTAGGGGTCCACTACGAAGCCTTTACAAAGGAAAGAAGAGAAACCAACGGCCCCGCAACGATTCGACGGCGGAGCGGACCATAACCCTCCCTAGTGGTCAACACCTTAGCCAAGGCCGCTACCCCAAAAGGACCGGGCTATACCCCTTCAACTCCGGCCCCCTGTGCCCCTCTCGGAAAAGAGCTATCGGCTAACCCACTCTCCTAATTAATCGGCTAAGCCGAGCCATATGGACCGTGGTTGCACCGTTTTCTCGGGTGGTTCTCCATGTTCCGATTAAACCATATGATCTTGTTATTAACCATAAGCACACACATTCATGTATATCATCCAAGTTATCATGATCAACATTCAACATATTGCAAAAGATTCATTTTAACCATCCCAAGTTATAGCAACCAAGCATTTCTACCCAAAACATTTATTTAAAAAGGGTTGTCCAAGGTAATGAAGGTAAAAGTCTAGTCATGTCCTTAAAAAGGTAATTTCCCAACAAGTTTATGCAATACAACATTTAAAAGTAAACTTAGTTATCATGCAAGTTGTGTGGGACAAAATAGAATATGCAGGGGAAGAAGTCCACTTGCCTTCCTTGCTTAAACACTGGAGTTCTTCTTCTTCAAACACTTGCTCTTGATCTACTCCAACCGCTGCTTACTTGAAACCGGCACGATGTCTACGAGCACACAAGAAAGCATACAATAAACAAAACAATACACCAAGCAAAGGCAAAGCGATCGACGGAAGAAACAGATAACAAGGTAGCTTTAAAGAAAGGTGGTTAGGAGAGATTAGGTGTAAGAACATAGTTGATTCACCAAGAGAGAACAAAGGTTGGCTCTAGGAAAGCGAACACAAAAGCACTAGGAACTATCGAAAGATTTGGACGATCACAAACAAAAGCTAGCTCTGTGCTTGGTATATTTTAATTAAATAAAATCATGTTTATAGGTTATTTCAGAGAAATACCCTATTTATAATTAAGCAAGTTATATTGTTATTTAAAAGACGATGTAAGCCTACTTCAATTTTATTTATAAATATTCAAGTTTAACTTATACAAATTAAACATTTAATTTAAAAGAAACATGTAAAAGCATCTAAGCGCTTCTCTTTATATTTCGAGTTATTCTAATCAAATTATAACTTAAAAACACATTTATATTCATATTAATCAAATTAACAATTTAATTAAGAAAACTCGAGATAAACCTATATTGCTTTTATATAGGAAGCAAATTGCATAATCATTAATCAAATTAAGTTTGATTATAAAAACCGAGGTACACATCTAATTGGCTTTTAATTATAATAAATATTTAACTAATATTAAGCATATTAACTTTCTTATGAAAACACGTGTTGAACTCTAACTAGGTTTTAATTAGAAAAGCATGCATAATAAGATTTAATCATATTTAACATTTAAATAAATTATAAGACAAAGAACATGTACAACATTGGTCCTATCACGTAGTTTTAGCTGATATGAGCCTAACACAACTTGAAACGGTGGAAACGGAGCTAAAACGCGCAAGATACGGCCAAAACAAGGTTCTTAACTGACGGGCTTGAAAAGACGGCCGCGTGGACACCAAGAACGCTTAAAACGGAGTTATGACGGAAAAGATATGGCTAAAACAAGTTTCAGGGGCTTTTCTGTGAAGAAACTAGGCTTCCGGGGGCTTAACGCAAGAAACCAGGGGCTAAAACATAATTACACATATAAACCGAAGGTTTATAGTGCAAAAGACAAGATTGGACCTCTGGTGGGGAAAAACTAAAAAGCTCAGGGGCTTAAACGAAGAAATCAGGACCTAACTGGAAGGATTTCTATAGGTGGAAGGGCATGGTTGTGAATTCGGAAACTGGAGGTCCTTTTTGCAAAACTGCCAAGGCAGCCGGCGGAAGGGCTGAGGGTGTGCCACGTGGCCAACCGCGATTGGCCGTGGCCGACGCGGGGGGGGACGCAAAGCCGTGGACCGGCGCGGTGGACCCGGTCCACGGTGGACCGAATCAAGGGGTACGCCCCCCTTTAGATCCGGGCCGTCCGTGCCCATCGGACGGCCCCCGGTCGCTTGTGGGCGAGGCCGGCGGGGGAACGGCCCGTGCGCGGCGGCGGCCGGCGGACGGCGCGGCGGCGGCGCTCGCGGAGGAGGGGCCAAAGATGGCCTTCCGACCACCAAACTCGACGGGGATTGCACCAAAACAAAGAGAAGGGCGCAAGGAACCCACCAAGGGGCTTGAAGAGGAGGGAGAGGCGCCGTAAGAGGAGATCGGGGCGGCGGTCTTGCGGCGGCGCTGCGGTGGCGGCGGAGCTCGGCTCGGGCGAGGGAAGAGGAGAAGGGAGGGGTGCGGAAGATGCGGGGGGGTGACGCGCGCCTTTATAGGGTGGAGGAGGAAGGGGAGGAGGTGCGCAAGGCGGTGGGCGGCGGCGCCGACGGGGCGGCGGTGGAGCTCGCCGGGGCATCACCGGAGAAGGCGGCTCGAGGCTACGGGCCACTATTTGCGACGTGATTTGGACCGGGAGCAAGAGGAGAAGATCACGGAGCTCACCGGGGGCTCGATGACGGCGATGGGGGCGGTGAAGACGTCGTGTGGCGATGAGGGTGGTCGGGATCACGGGTGCCCGCCGGGGGAGGGGGTTGCGGCCTCGGGCCGCGTGCTCCTAGGCGTCGCGGTGAGGTCTGGCGGTCTGCGAGTGCAACGGGAGAAGAAGAAGGGTGAGTTTGGGACCGACGCGCGCCGGGACAATGGCGGCGGCGGAGCACTTCACCTCGGCGGCGGCGGGTGCTAGCGCGTGGATAAGCATTAGAGCATGAGCGGGTGTGGAAGAGAGGAAAAAGGGGCGGCGAGGGGCTCGACTTCGGCTCGGTAGGGGAAAGGGAAGGAGAGGGGGCGCCTGCGGGGGAGGTAGTGGCCTTCAATGGCCATGAGGCCGGCCGATGGAATGCAATCAGGGAGGAAAAATTGATTTGGGCGAAACGGAAGGGAAAATTAAGGAGGGGAGTGAATCAGGTGTTTAATTGTGCCTTGAATGCCGGCTTGAATGAGGGAAGGGGCGGGGGATGCGGCGGTGGCGGCGCTGGATGCGGAGCAGAGGGGGAGTGCTGGAGGTGGAAGGAGGTGCTGACATGCGGGGCCGGCCTGGCAGCGAGAGGGGAGAGGAAGAAGGGAAAAGAGAAGGGGCTGACGAGCGGGCCCCAGGTGGCAGCGACTATAAGAAAAAGAAAAGGGGGAGAGGGAGAAGGGGAAGATGGGCCGGCGGCGGCAGGCTGGATGGGCCGGTGGGCCGTGAGGGAGAGGAAGGGAGGTGGGCCGCCGGTTGGGGTTTGGGATTAGATAGGTTTTGTTGTTTTTTTTTCAAATCCATTTCAAACCAATTTCAAACCCCCTTTTAAATTCAAATCTTTAAACAAGTTTTCACAACTTTTCTCAATTATTTTTAAGGACTTTTTCACAAGTATTTTAAGAATTTTAAAACCACATCTCAACCAAAACTCATGTATTCAAATTATGATGCACAAGCACTTATTGCTTCTAAATTATTAAAATGATATTTAAATATTTTTAAGGCCAAATTTATTTGATAATTTATTTAATCCTTACAAAATAAAATCTAAAACACCTTGTTGCTTACATTAATTTAGTGATGGAAAATTAGGGTGTCACGGAAACCACGGTTTAAAGAGGCTTCTTATAAGATTCGATTTGCGACTTCTTCTCTTGCTTGGAACTTCAACAAAAGGCTTATCCCGATCTCTCTAGATCGGTTTATCTACCCAATCTTACTTTGTTATCTCCGGTCTTTAGTAGATTAGATTAGTTTCGTGTCCTTTACCTAGATGCATTAGGGTTTCTCTTTTACCGAAGATTGAAGTTACTTGGCTTTACTAGATCATCTTTTGCGTCACACATTTGTTCCACGGGTTCGATACCTTGGGTTCACCACTCGAGGGAAGAAGGGTCCCTTGACTACAACGGGAGACTTGTCCGCTTGAAAGTCTAAACGAACTTTGATACAACTATTAACCGTCAACAAGCCCCTTTTTCCCGGCGCCGTTGCTTGGGGAACAAGTGATCAAGATTTGATTTTTTATTGCCTTTTGTGATTTTCAGTTTTCTTTTTGTTTTTCTTTTTGCATCTACTAAACTTTGATCATCCTCAAAATAAATCTAATCTAGTTTGTCTAATCCTAGTTTCCATAGATTTATTTTCACTTTCTAGTTTTTGCATATTTTGTTTATTGCTAACCCTAACGAGAGATGGACGGCTACCTCTCCAACAAACCCGATAATTTTGTGGATGATCCGGAAAAACTTTACGGGCTAAGGAGACGCGAAGCACATCAAGCTAAAAGCCGGATTTTGTATATTCGGAGTCGGAAGACAAAGGATCGAAGGAATCTCCGAAGAATTCACCACCTCAAAGTCCTCGGGAGAATCGACTTCCACCTGATGGGTGACCAACCACCGCAAGAGCGCAAGATTGGGGAGCTATGCACCCCGGATATCATCGACCTACCAATCTTGAACCTTGAGGAGATCGGAAGACCGTTCGAGATCAAGACCTCAACAATCCGCATGGTGCAACATTCACCCTTCACCGGTAAAGAGGATCCGAACCTTCACCTCCAAGCATTCATTCAACTATGTCAGACTTTCAACATGGATGGGGTGACTCAAGATCAAATGAGGGCAAGGCTTTTTCCGTTCTCACTTCTCGGGAAGGCTTTGCAATGGTTCCACTCTCAACCGGCGGAGACGATGCAAAATTGGAACACGTTGATGAAGGCTTTCATGAAAGAATACTACTCACGGGTAAAACTCAAAGCTTGCGTAATAAGATTGCTACCTTTGTTCAATATCCTACGGAAACTATCTTGGAGGCATTCGAGCGCTTCAACGAGTACACTCGGGCGGTTCCACATCACAAGTTCCCGAAGGAAGACCTCGTGCAAAAGTTCTATCAAGGACTCACCATGGCGTCAAGGATGATCATCGATGCATCGGCGGGAGCATCTACCATCGAGCTTACACCGACGGAAGCCTTCACTCTATTCAAGAAGGTCGCGGATAATGACACATGGGCGTCATCCGTGCGCCTACATCCGGTTCAACCCACGGGGGAACGTCAAAGGAGTCTTGCAAGTGGAGAAGGAGAACATACTTGAAGGCAAGATCGACTCGCTCATGAAGAGGTTGCGAGAAGATGGAGATGGAAAAGAAAGAGGCTCAAGACTTGAAGGCCGCCGAAGCAAGGTCCACATGCGAAGAATGTGGAGAGTATGGCCATGTCCGCAAAGATTGTCCGGAGGAAGCCAAAACGCTCGACTACATGAGGAAGGGAGAATTGCCGAACTTTCGCTACGGGTAAGGTAGACCTCAATTTAATGCAAGCTCATCCATCCCGTATTTGGTTCCGCTTCGTATACAATTGAAGGAATTCATGGACGAGCAAGCCAAGATCAACAAGGACACCGTCACCAAATTCAAGACCATAGACAAGGTGTTGGAGAACATCGATAGCAAAGTGATGGAGGTCGGAAGTTCCAATCATCAAGTGCTCAACATGATGAAGATGCTCGAGACGCAAGTTGGACAACTTGTCGGGCGCCTCACTAATGATGAAGGGAAGCTTCCGGGACAACCTAAAAGTCCCGAATCGGTGAAGGCCATTCAAAC
This sequence comes from Cenchrus americanus, assembly GCA_947561735.1. Lineage (NCBI taxonomy): Eukaryota > Viridiplantae > Streptophyta > Magnoliopsida > Poales > Poaceae > Cenchrus > Cenchrus americanus. The sequence goes on along the minus strand of OX387239.1, from coordinate 248,261,311 downwards.
ACGTTCGGGGAAGGAGACCGAAGATCCGGAACGTTCTGCGGGAGCAAGGAAGCTTAAACCATCCACTGAGGTGGAAGGAGTTGCTAAAGAGAAGGTTATGGGGATCGTCACCGAAGAGCCCGAATTTGAGATGCCGGAGGAAGACACGAGGATACCACAACTCAAGCCACGCTACTTCGAGGTAAACTTGACAACCACTTTGAGAAGTTTGTGGAAGTTGTGCGTAGACTTAGCATCAACATGCCATTACTAGATGCCCTACAAGTACCTACATATTCTCGTTACTTTAAAGACATACTTGCAAATAAATATGAGATAGCAACACTCGGGGTAGATCATGTCAAGATGTCCGAGGAGTGTAGTGCCGCTATTTCTAGTGGGCTAGAAAAGCAAAAGGACCCGGGTGCCCTACAATACCTTGTTCCGTTGGTTCTTTCAACTTCGAGAAGGCGTTATGCGACCTTGGAGCAAGTGTGAGCGTCATGCCGAGGGATGTGTTCGAGAAGCTACACCTACCAATGGAGCCTACGGGTATATGTTTGGAGTTGGGAGATAACTCCATTCGCTATCCCTTGTGCATTGCCGAAGATGTACCCGTGAAGGTCGGACACCACTTCATCCCCGTCGACTTCATAGTGCTCGAGATGGGAGAGAGGGAGAAGCCGCCGCTCATCCTTGGGAGGCCTTTCCTCAAGACCGTGGGAGCTACCGTTGATGTTGGCAAGGGGGAGATCATGTTCGATATCAACGGAGAAAGGAGTTCCTTCAAGTTTCGTCCACGGATCGAGGCATGCAACATGATTGGAGTAAAGGAAGAACCAAATAAGAAGGAGGGGCTGAAAAAGAAGAAAGAGCCGAAAAAATGAACGTAAAGAAAATCAAAGACGGTGCTTGCATCCGTCAAGACAAAGGAAGAAAAGCCGCTCGTGAAGACCAAAAAATGACTAAGCCGGAAGACAAGCCCGTGCCCAAGATGGTGCGGAAGTGGGTACCCAAGATTGCAACGCCCGTAAAGAGTGTTGATCCGAAGTAATCAAGTGAAGAAGTCTAGCTATAGACTATAGACGAAGCGCTAGGCGGGAGGCAACCCGTTTCGTCGAGTCAAGAATAAGCTACGGGGAGACAACCCGATTACGGGTTTTTCGAGTCTTTTTAATAAGTTAGTTTTGAATTTTATTACGCAAATACAATAGACTTAGAAGTGGTTGAACAATATTAGAGACATAATTCTTGGTTGAATATTTTGTTTTATCATAAACCCTTTGCATGAACCCTCCCATGTGTTTGTTTGATTCTTTTTGAGAAACCACAACCAAATAATTTCAGAACCTAACTCAACCTTTCACCTTCATTATGGTGCTGTGGTTGACTTATTTTTCATGCTAAAAACACCCGAGTAGAGCCACGACTTATACCTAGGTGTTAATTAAAATTCAGCACGTGGTAGGACTCGCGTGAACCTAGAAACTAAACTTTGGGTTGGTTTTAAAAATCTATATCATTGGTTTCTCTAAGATTAGAATTTTTCTAAGCCTCATTTAATTTTGTTTTATTCAAAATCTCTCTCATTTAGCCAAAACTAGAGCCTAAACCTATGCCCCCGTGATCAAGCCGGGAAAAGTTTGCTCTCAACCAATGAAGGCAAGCTATACCGGTGAGACCGATATCAACGTAGTCGGAAAATATTTTCGACTTACATTTGTTTTTAATGGTTTAAAAACTTCTCTAAATTTATGCTTGAGCTCTTGCATGGCTCTGAAAAATATTTTTAAATTTCGAATTAGAGGAGTGCTTAACCTTAAACACACTTAAAGGGAGGCAATCTAGTTTGAATTGATCATGCATGCACCATTGGATACTCTTTCATCAACTTTCACCAAGTCCACATGCAAAGGACAAGCATGGTGGGCAGCAAGCATGAACTTTGCAGGAATTTCATGGTGGCATGTGAAGCAAGTGGAGCAAGGGAGCATGGACATGACTCAAAGCATGAAGCATCAAGTGGAAGGACCAATAATGCAAGAAAAGGAGTGGACGAGAGCGTTTGGGCGGTGCAACTCGTGGAGCACGCGGGCGGGGAAAGTTGCGAGAGGAGAAATGATCGTCTTCGGAAGAAAGCCGAGGGCGGGGAGGAGCCGAGAGGCCACCCGGGCCGGTCGGCCCCGGGCCGGCCGGCCTCCCCTACTTAAGGAGCCCCCGGCTCCCGTTTTACTGCGAGCAAGCTTCCCTCTCCTTCCTCGGTTTGTGTGTTCAAGTTTGTGTGCCCGGAACCTCCGTAGACATAGCCAACCTTCCCAAGCTTGATAGCTCAAAAAATCCACACCCTTAATCCACTCAAAGTCCACATCCGAAGTAAGATTTTAAGTGCCTAGTTACTGTTGCAACCCGGAGTTTTAGTGGAAAGAAGAGTGCAGCAACCATGTGGAAGAAAACCACAAGTCTCTTCTCCAAGAAGAAGGGTTCATCGTCATCCAAGCCGTCGTCGACGACGTCTTCGAGGAGGCACTTGGTTTCGAGTCTCCTCGGAGCATGGAGACGGATACGACACCACCAAGGAGGAACGATGCTCTCCTCCTTGGTGGCATGAGGGCAACAAGGAGCACATCCATGAGGTTTACCGAACCTCAAGGGCATGCGGAGGAGCCGCCCGTTCCACCACGACGATCAACCCGTTCGACCGCGCCACCTCCATACACTCCGATATATTCCTCATATGGCTTCATCATATTGTCGGAAGAGGAGGAGAAGAGGCTCTCTCGTCTTGAGAAGAGACTTGTGCCCAACGTCGAGTTCGACGACCAAGCACTCTACTACTTGGGTTTTGGCACCGACATATACCACATGTTGGGGCACTTTGGATGGGTGCAATTCTCCAACGGAGTGTCAGCGGACACCCATAAGGAGTTCGCCTCGGAAATCTTGATGACCATTGCACCTATCCTTGATGATGGGGTGCAAAGTTTATCATTCTGTTTGGAGGGTGTTGACGGTGAAAATCGTCAACCTAGCCATGAGTTTACCTTCGGTGTTGGCATAAGTTTTATACCTTATCCATTGGTACTAACCCCCGTGGTATAACCAGTTCACGTGTGCATGTCGGTTTTGGAGTTTAGTGTTTATGCAGGATTTTAGCGTTGAATGCAAGCCTTTAGGGATAAGTTCATCAAGCACCTTATGACAAGACCTTGAAGCCCATACAAGTCATGCGATGAAGCAAACTTAACTCCAAGAAGTCAGGGACTTCATCCGAGAAGATGACAAACTCCGAGGACCTAACCAGAAAAGTCTGAATCTTGCAAGACAAGGAGTTATGCCCAATTCGGAGAGAGAACCGACGACATGGACCTACGTGTAGAAGGGGGAAACATCCGGGAAGCAAGGGAATCGACGTAGAACAAAGGAGGCCGCGAGCCGGGCCTCGGATGGGCCCGGGCGGCCGGCCCGGCCCGATCCGGGGGCCCGTTTGCCCCATCCTTTGCCCTAGCCGCCATTCGGGCTATTTATAGCCCCCCGACGGCGAGAGCCACGCATCATCCAATTCGTCATCGGCCGCCGAGGAGCGAGAGAAGAGAGGGACACCATCTCGGAGAGGAGAGGGTCGAGCTAGTTGACTAGGGTTTCCCTAGCCGACGTGGGAACCTTGCACGTAAGACCACGTCGGAGTTCCGGAGCTAGAAGCAAGATCAAGGAAGGATCCCGGTGGTGATCTTATGTATGTATCATTGTCATAGTTGAATTATCAAGTTGAATCTATTCTTAGCGATCAAGTGTTTCCTCGAAGATTTCGTTTTTCGATCGGCTTTGCTTATTCCAATTCTATTCTCGAGATATATTTTACATAGGGTGTTCTTGTAGCCGCGGTGGCTAGAGGTACACGCCGGATCTTCCGAAATAATCTCGACTTGTCTTTTGACTCGCCCTAGACTCCCCGCATGAGTAGGGATACGTTGTGACGAACGGGGGTTGCGAAAGGCGAATGTTTTCGGATTTGGATGGGAAACCACGGTTTAAAGAGGCTTCTTATAAGATTCGATTCGCTACTTCTTCTCTTGCTTGGAACTTCAACAAAAGGCTTATCCCGATCTCTCTAGATCGGTTTATCTACCCAATCTTACTTTGTTATCTCCGGTCTTTAGTAGATTAGATTAGTTTCGTGTCCTTTACCTAGATGCATTAGGGTTTCTCTTTTACCGAAGATTGAAGTTACTTGGCTTTACTAGATCATCTTTTGCGTCACACATTTGTTCCACGGATTCGATACCTTGGGTTCACCACTCAAGGGAAGAAGGGTCCCTTGACTACGACGAGAGACTTGTCCGCTTGCAAGTCTAAACGAACTTTTATACAACTATTAACCGTCAACGACCCAACCGGAAGGCGGGCTCGCGACGCTTTCCGAAGTTGTCACGGGCGATCTCGCCGGAAAATTTGGCAAAATTTCGCTCTACAGCCAACACGCCGACTTCGAGCTTGGATCCGCCTCCAACTCGAACTTGACGTCTCCGTGGGCCATCACATGCGAGCCGGCTACCGAGCCATCGTGTCCGGACTCTCCACTCCATGAGCACTTCCCATACGGCCTCTGCAACGCCAGCAGGGCCCACGCAGAGGCTCTTTCTGCGCGCCGAGACGGGAAAGAGATTGTCTCCGAGTACAACTCGGACTCCAATCCCGTCTCCGGCTACAACTCGGACTCCTCCTACGAGTTCGACTTCGGGGCGGAGACACGACAAGTCCGAGTCCGAGAACCACACGGCCGAGCAACCGGCCGTGTCGGGACCGACTTTCGGCCTGGTTATAACATCTACACCCGCCGGCAGATTCGTCTACTGGCCAGACCGCAAGCTGCGGACCGACGGACGGGAACTCACGCCGTGTCGCCTACCTCGACTCACTTCCCTTCCGGAGGGAACACCGCTAGCTCCGGTGAGGAGCACACTCCAACGAGAGGTGGCGACTAGCGACTCCGGCCTCGGCTCTCCCGGATCGACAAGTCTTCATGACTACCAACGAGACGCGAGACCCTCGGGGACACACCCCGGCCGATATCTCGAGGATATCTCGGCGGACGAGTTGTGCGCCAACGCACCCGCGAGACGAAACCGACGCCAACAAGAGCGCCCGACGTGAGCGCAACGAAGGCGGAACGAACGACGTCGACGTCTCCGTGAGTCCCTACCCATCCGGAATCTCGCGAGAGGCTCTCGACCAAGTCGAAAACCGGTGCACACTACCCCGCAGCAATGCCTCATGTCTATCACCACGATAGCACGTCGGGCTCGGGGGATGCGCGCGAGGAGAAGTCATCGCCAAGCTCGCGGAGGACGCCTACTTCATGAGAGTTGACAACGAGTTGCTCAAGTGCCCCCCGTCCGGAATCGCCAATCCGACAACGAAGACACAAGTCACGGTCCGGTCGACAACGGTCGCAACCGTACTCGAGGTGAGCTACCGGCTAACCCCAACCGTACTCGGGCATCGGCGGTGGACCTTCTCGGGGGGGTGGCAACGGCGCGGCGGTGCCGGCGGTAACCGCGATATCGTCCCCAACCGCGATCCTAGCAGGCGGAGGCAGCGGCGGCGGGAGCTCCTCACACGGAGCCGGGAAGGAGAGCCGGTGGCGGAGGAGATCGCGGCGGCCGAGGCCACGCAAACAACGCAACGTCACTTGGTGTCTCGGGGCGGCGGCTACGATGCCCGTCGCAGAATCGAAGAAATTCGGCGCAACAAATCCGCAGGCGAGAACGACGGCTTCCCCGCCTTCTCTGCACGGCTTTGCAATCTACTTCTCCCGGAGAAATTCAAACCACTGGGGATCAGCATGTACGATGCGAAGCAAGATCCAGTACAGTGGCTCAGATGCTACGCCCTCTCCATCGAAAATGTTGGTGGCAATAATGACACAAAGTGCCTCTACTTTCCCTTCTGCCTGGACCAAGCTCCGCTTACATGGCTCGAGTCACTAGAAAAGTACTCGATTGACAAGTGGGACCAGCTCAAGGACCAGTTCACCAGCAACTTCTCGGGCGCTATGGGTCGCTCGGGTACTCGCATGGATCTGGCAATGGTGAAGCAGGAACAGGGCGAGACCCTATGCAAGTACATGTGGAGCTTCTTCGACAAGCGCGCCACCGTAGTCGACGTCACCAACAAGGAGGTCATCGACCTCTTCCAAGAAGGTCTCTACCACCGTCGCACCTTTGAAGACTTTGGTCGACGCCGCCCGAGCTCCATCACCCACCTTAAGGACATGATCACCTCCTGGGCTGATGAAGAAGACAAGGCTAACGCCAAGTACGACGCCATCCATGGCAAGAGCAAGCAGAACGCGGGCGACAACAACAATAACGGCGGGAACTAAGGTGGTCGCAGCAACAACTACTCGGGTCCTAATCGCAAGCGCAAGCCGGACAATACGATCGCTTGCTATCTAGCGCCTGCGAAAGACAACTCGAAGAAGACCTCCGGCGACTTCAAAGACTTGCCGAAAGAGAAGTGCCCGTGGCATCCGGATGGCAACCACACTATCGAACAGTGCTACCAACTCCGGCGAGCACTCAAGGACACTCCCGGAACCACGGCACCCTCACGACAAGAAAGGCAAGAAGAAGGCCGACGAGGGTAATGGTGACTTCCAGGAACCCTACCAGACGGTGAACGTCTTCTTTGGTGGACTACCCAACCGACGGGCTCAGAAGGCCACCCGACGAGAAGTCTTGAGCATTGAACCAGCGGTCCTGACCCCTCTTCTGTGGTCGGAGGTACCCATTACCTTCTCCCGCGTGGATCAATGGACAAGCTTCTCTGAACCAGGACGGTTTCCACTCGTCTTGAAGCCGGTAGTCGCGGGCTCCAGACTCAATAAGGTCCTCATCGACGGTGGAAGCGGGCTGAATGTCCTTTTCACCAAGACCTTGAATAAGATGAAGCTCGACATCACCCACATGCTCACCAAGAGCACTTCGCCCTTCTACGGCATCGTCCCCGGAATGCGGCTATCCCACCGGGCTCGGTGGTCCCGCCGATTACCTTTGGGAGACAAGGGAAAACTACCGCACCGAGTACATCAAGTTCGAAGTCGCGAACTTCGAGACTTCCTATCATGCCATCCTTGGCGGACCGCCTATCGCCAAATTCATGGCGGTACCTCACTACACATACTTGGTACTCAAGATGCCAAGTCTAGTCGGTGTACTCTCGCTGCAAGGGGACTTGAAGATATCCTTCGACCGTGACACGAAGCCGTGGAACTTGCAGCCACAAATCAAGTACCCAACGCAATGATGGAGATCTACACTGCATCCAAGAAGCTTGCCCCAAGTGAACTCGACATCCCAGAGAAGTCGGACAATGCCAACAAGCCTCAGCCAGCTGAGGAGGTTCAAGTCAAGACGATTGACCTCGGGACAGGCGACAGCAGCAAGACCACCACCATCGGGGCGGGCCTCGACCCGAAATAGGAAGACGCGCTCGTCAGCTTCCTCCGGGCTAACCGAGACATCTTCGCGTGGAAACCAGTGAACATGCCAGGGGTGCCCGGGGAATCGATCGAGCACTCACTTAACGTCGACCCTAAAGCTACCCCCGAAGCAACAACACCTCTCGCCGTTTCGCCGACGACGGACGGGATGCCATCAAGAAGGAACTCGCCAAACTACTCGCGGTGGCTTCATCGGAGAAGTCTTCCATCTCGGGTGGCTCACTAACCCCGTCCTCGTCCGCAAGAAGAACTCGAACGAGTGGAGGATGTGCATCGACTACACCGACCTCAACAAGCACGCCCCCAAGGACCCCTTCGGGTTGTCGCGAATAGACCAAGTCATTGACTCCATGGCGGGAGCTGCGACTGCTCTGCTTCCTCGATTGCTACTGCCGGGTACCATCGGATCGCTATCAAGGAAGAAGACCGAGAGAAGACCGCGTTCATCACCCCTTTTGGCGCGTACTGCTACACGACCATGTCCTTCGGGTTGAAGAACGCCGGCGCTACTTACCAGCGAGCTATCCGGCCCGTTTCAAGAGGCAACTCAACAAGAACGTCGAAGCCTATGTGGATGACGTGGTCGTCAAGACCAGAAACTCCGACACGCTCGTCGCCGATCTTGAAGAGACTTTCGCATCCCCGCGAGAGTACCGCCGGATGCTCAACCCGAACAAGTGCGTCTTCGGCGTACCGTCGGGTAAACTACTCGGCTTCATCATTAGCCACCGCGGCATCGAAGCCAATCCCGAGAAGATCTCCACCATCACTAACATGAAATCTCCCACGTGCATCAAAGATGTACGGAACTAACCGGGTGCATGGCGGCCCCGAACGATTCATCTTGAAGCTTGGAGAACGGGGGGACTTCCCTTCTTCAAACTACTCAAGCATCAAGAGAAGTTCGCGTGGACTCCAGAGGCAGACCAAGCCCTTGCTCAGCTCAAGGACTTCTTATCCAAGCCACCGGTCCTCATGGCTCCTCGCAAAAAGGAGCGGCTCTCGCTCTACCTCGCCGCGACTACTCATGTGGCTAGTACCGCCATCGTTGTCGAGCGGCGGGGAAGACGGCCACGCCTACCCAGTCCAGCGACCGGTCTACTTCGTTAGTGAGGTTCTGTCGGAATCCAAGGCACGCTATCAACCAGTACGAGAAGCTACTGTATGCGGTGCTCATTACCTCGCGGAAGCTGCGACATTACTTCTAGGAGTACTCGATCTCCGTCGTCACCGACTACCCGCTCGGCGACATCCTACGGAACCAAGATGCTACCGGAAGGATCTCCAAGTGGGCGGTCGAGCTCGGCGCCCTCAACATCGACTTCAACCCACGAACGGCCATCAAGTCGCGGGCACTAGTCGACTTCATGGCGAGTGGCGGGAAAATCAGCTACCTACTCCAACCGAGCGCCCAGAGCATTGGGTGATGTACTTCGACGGCTCGCTCAAGCTTGAAGGCGCGAGTGCGGGGGTACTCTGATTTCCCCAACGGGCGAAAAACTCAAGTACGTCCCGGATCTTCCGGAAGGTCTCAAACAACGAAGCCGAGTACGAAGCTCTTCTACACGGGCTCCGCCTCGTGGCTTCACCGGGCATCAAGCGGCTACTAGTCTACGGCGACTCCGCGGTGGTCATCAACCAAGTCAACAAGTCCCGGGACCACAACAAGGAGAACATGGACGCCTACGCCTAGAAGTCCGCAAGCTCGAGAACAAGTTCTACGGTCTCGAGTTCCATCACGTCGTCCGCGACAACAACGTTGCGGCGGACGTCTGTCAAAGCTTGGCTCTACTCGCACTCAAGTACCGGCGGGTGTCTTCGTCCACGAGCTTCACGCGCCATCCATCCCGGAGCCGACGCCACAAACCAGCGACCCGGCACCCCCCGGTGGCCGGGGGGTCATGATGATAGATGTGGACCGGCGACAACCCTTCATCGACTACATCCGCGAGCGAAGGTTCCCACGGACCGAGAACTTGGCCGAGCAACTCATCCGCCGCGCCAAGTCCTACGTCCTAGTCGGAGACAAGCTCTACGGGCGGGGCGCATCTTCGGAGTACTCATGAAGTGCGTCCCTCGAGAAGAAGGCAAGGGCATCTTGGAGGAGATCCATAAAGGCGTCGCGGCAACCACGCATCTTCACACACGGCGGTCGGCCAAGGCTTTCCGACGAGCTTTCTGCGGCCCCACGGCTGCGGGCGATGCCGAAGAACTCGTCGAAAGTGTCAAGGGTGCCAATACTTCGCCAAGCAACAACATGTCCCGGTCTACAAGCTAGTCACCATACCACCAACCTGGCCCTTTGCCTGCTGGGGGCTCGACATGATTGGGCCTCTTCGACTATGCCGGGGAGGATTCAACGAGTCTTGGTGGCCATCGACAAGTTCACTAAGTGGATCGAAGTCAAGCCGCTCACATGCCCCAAGGCCGATAGAGTACTCGACTTCTTGGATGAACTCGTGCATCGTTACGGACTACCCCATCGCATCATCAACGACACCGGGCCCCAACTTCAATAATCACCGAGTTCTCGGAGTACCGCGAGAACGGCGGGATCGACTTCCGATACGTTTCGGTCACCCATCCACGGGCCAATGGACAAGTCGAGCGTGCCAACGGGATGGTATTCGACGCTCTCAAGAAGCGATCGCGCGATGCTTGCTAATACAAAAGGAGGCAAGTGGATCAAGGAACTACCCAACGCACTCTGGGGGCCGCATACTCAACCCTCCAAGCCAACGGGACAGTCGCCATATTTCCCGGTCTACGGCTCCGAAGCTATTCTACCTGCCGACGTCATGTGGGATTCGCCGGCAGTAGAGCAATACGACGAAGGCATATATGAAGATAGCAGGCGAGTTGATATCGACGGACTCGAAGAAGCTCGCTGTGCCGCCCTCGTCCAATCAGCTAGGTACCTTGAGGGTATCCGACGCTACCATGATCGCAACGTCAAGGAACGCTCCTTCAATGTTGGTGATCTCGTCCTCCGCCGCATCCAGAACACGGAAGGACTACACAAGCTCAGCTCGCCATGGGAAGGTCCCTTCACAGTTGCAAAGGTGACCGGACCAGGCTCCTACCGCCTCCAGACACTTGAAGGCGAAGACATCAACAACTCATGGAACGTCGACCAGCTCTGTCGGTTCTACGCGTAGTCTCCCGACTACTCCGGGGGCTCAAGTCTACACGACTACCTCAAGACCCCTTCGGCCGTAAGCGGCCTCCGGTCCGGGCGCTAGTCTCCGGACTACTCTACTCTCCAAGATCTAGAGTTAACGACTACTAACGGATCTCGGGCTGCTCAGAGCATCAGAGGACTCTAGCGGCGGTCTATCAAGAGACCATGTACTTCTAGATCCAACCTATACCGCTACTAATGGATCTAGCACTACTTAGCCGTAGGTGGCCTCCGGTCCCGGCGACTACACTTGTAAACGACCACGGCCATCCGGTGTGTACTTTTTAGTAATAAAGTTTGATTATCAATCAACTCATTTATCGTGTCTCTCTCAAACGAGTGTATCACCGAGTACTACTACTCGCACAACTCCACAACATAGGCACTCAACATACATATCTCGCAATAACGAGTACTCATTTATGGAAGTTTTCTCATTCATATTCAAGCAAGTTCATTACAACTTTGTTTTTATACAACTATTTCTACAAGCTAACCCTACGGGACTACCGGAGGTTTAGCTTCTCGGCGACTTGTTCAGCTATTGGCGCCATCTGTTCCAGGAGCTCCGCGTATTGTTCATCAGTACAATTGGTGGCTAGTCCACCCGCGACTACGTTCACCGGAGCCTTGGGGAAGTACGAATTCATATACGCCAAGACTTGATTGGGGATGGACTTCGCCAGATGATTGACATATGTCGCCAGACAACCGGGAGCTTCTCTCAACCGGTCAACCAACGGAGCAATCTTCGGCCCGCCCGGATGAGGCACCAGCAGCCTTGCAATGGGAAGTGCAGCTTCTTCAAGTTCTTTGAGTTGTCCCCGCAACTTCTCGCAATCTTCATTCAGCTTCTGCAGAGATTTGTAGCAGTTGACAAGATCACGATCCGAGGCAATCCGAAGCTCCATGTGCTTATCGCACTCATGAGCCAACTGCTTATAATCATACTCAAGTACCTCGCGGGCCTCTTTCTCCTGGTAGAAGAGATTCTTCATGCCGGTCTCGACGCCTTGAGCTGCTCAACCTGGGTCTCAAGCTCTGCAAACAGCAAAGGAGGCGTTGACAGACTACTACAGGATACTCCCAACAAGTACTCGACAAGTCAACGGCATACCTTTGTTCTTATTGCGGAGCGACTTGTTCTTGCGCACCCGCTCGTCGCTCTTCGCCTGCATATCTTGGACTTCATTGTGGTATTGGGCGAAGGCACCATCAAGCTTCGACTGGAGCATGGCGGAGTGCTTCCTGGCCTTGACGAGTTCTTTCTCCAGTGACTCTGCTCGGAGCACCGTATCGCCATATCCTTGGAGCAATTCAGACTTCGTTGGGATCTCTCCACGACATCCCGCAACAAACAACACTTGTTACCCGGGTACTCGGCACTCGTGGCGGATCGACCGTTCAAGGGTACCGACAATTTACCATCATTCATTGCTCGGCCCGCCGCATCGCCTCCAAGTTGCGCGCTACTGCCGCTGGGTCGACAAGATCGTCCGCCAGAAGCTCGATTCCACCATGACTACTCGTGGCGGCCTCAGACATTAGCGCCGAACGGATCGGCTCTGCATCCTGAATCTCTGGCGAACGGATGACTACCTCCAGGCTTGACTCCGGCAGCACATCGTCGCGCACCCCTTCGTCCATCCCGGGGGCTTCCCCACTGGCTATCTCCGCCGGCTCGATTCTTCGCTCCGGCGACATCTTGGGTCTCCGGCATCACACCTTCAATGGGCACGGCCTTGGGGATGGTGCTTCCCTCGACTTAGGCCCCCGCCAACGAAAGACACATGGGATTAGTTTCCCGGGGGCTACGACCGCTACTCGAGGAAGGCTGCGTCCGTGCGATACTTACCTTCTACTATGCCGGCCTCCGGCGATGTAGGCTCTACGGGCCGGCGCCACGGTCTCGGCTTGGGGGAGGGGAGCGGACTCCTCGGCGGCGGGCATGGAATCTTCTTCGGCCACCGCCGCGCCGGGTTCATCTTTCTCCCGGGACAAGTCCGTCGATTTCCTTCAAAGTATATCATTTGTGGTCAACCAAGTAAGACTACCTAGCTACACATACTACTCGGGAAAGATTTTCACTTACAAGCTCGATCGGAAAACGATCACGGTCGGGGCGCCAAGTATGCTTGGCGATGTCAACAAGCCCGGCTTCGACGGGAGCCTCTTCTTCGGCTTGAGTTGTTGCCGGCTCTTCGGCAGCGGCAGGGGGCCGCGGTCGGTTCCGTCCTACTTTCGACGACCGGCGCCGCGGCTCGACTACCGTAGTCGGCCCGATGTGTCAATTGCGACACGAGCTCTTCCACGGTGGGGGCTGGGCCGCGGCTTCTTTCAGTCGGCTCCCCCACCGTCTCCCAGTCGCCTTCGTCCCCTTGGTCTACGGGGTCGGAAGGCGGAATCTCCTAAGAGCATTTGGAATTCTGTCGTCAGCATACATACAATTGCAAGTCAAGTACTCGACTACCCTACTCAAGGAGTTTACCTCTTGAGACGTGGTTTCAGTGACCTTCAACTTCTTGGTGACGCGCTTGCGTGCCACGTTGCGCGGCCTCCTCGGCGGTGCAGGCAGATTAGCCTCCAAACTAGTCGGAGGATCGTGGATGAGAGGGACATTGGGTAGCCCGGGCGGGCGAACCTCGGCCGCGGCTCGGAACTCGCTCTTGAAGCGTCTCCTCGTCTTCCTCGTCTGACGTATCCTCGACGATGATGGTGTCGTCACCTTCACCGACTTCGTGGCGCTCCTTGGCTTTGCCTTTCCCCTCCTCTGGTATATTCACAAGTCGAGGAGGTGAAGCCGGCTCAGAGACAAACTTTACAATGTCATCCTGCAACAAGTACATTGGGTGAGCACGACTACTACTACATAATCAGTACTCGTACACTGAGTGCGGCTACTGACCTCGTTCGGCGGATGAGCGGCGGAGTACTCGGGGGACCGGACGGGCCGTGTACGTCGGCATGTCCTTGAAGATCCTGCCCAGCCTCTCAACGATGTCGTCATCATCGATTTCATCGTCGGGCATCCGCGATGTGTCGTCCTCGCCGGTGTACTAGTAGCCGAGGGTGTCGCGAGCCATCGTGGGCGCACCCTCCTCTTCATGAAGCTTAAGGCCACATGTTCGGCCCTCGGCCGGCTTCTCTCAAAGCCTTGATCTTCGCAGCGGCTAGGGTAGGCGGATACCCTCTCGCATCGTCGGCTCCGTATTCCACCGGGGGTCGGTGCTTCGGCCGCTTCCCGCTTGGCTTCGGCGGCCCGGGTGGTGGTTGGTGATATAGAACCATTTTGATTTCCGATCCTGGTTGGAGTTGATCAACTTGTACGCCGAGTGCGCTCGGCGGCGTCTTCGCGCATCTAGATGCCGGCCCCTCCGACTACTCTTGGATCATTAGCGCTTGGTTGGGGTTTCACACGGAAGAACTTCCGAACAACACCCGGTGGGGCTTGATCCCCAAGAACGCTTCACGAAATGGACGAAGACGAGATTCATGGAAGATGCCCTTGGGATTCAAGTTGAGGTACTCGATACCTTAATAATTGAGAAGACCCTTGAAGAAGTCGCTTGCCTGGGAGAGCCAACCCGCGCTCCACGAATCGCGTGAACATCGGGATCTCGTCGGGATTCTTCTCCATCGGTTACGGATCTCACGCGGCGGCGCGCCACATGTCGACCTCCTTCTCCGGAGAAACCCGTTGTTCGGCGGCGCCAACGGGTCCTCGGTCTTCGCCTTGGATTTCTTCCACTCTTTGTTTGGATTTGGGCACGGGGGAGATGCGGTAGCGTTGACCCTCCGGCGGATCCGGCGGCCTCTTCGCGGGATCTCTTCTTCCCGACGGCGGTCTTCATGTTCTTCGACGGGGAAGGCTCCATTCTCCAAAGGCGGCTGCTTTTCACTCGCATTCGCTCGGGGGCCGTGCGCGGAGGCAAGCGACGGCGGCGCGCGTGGATCTACGGTCTACGGCGCGGTGGCGGTGCGCACCGGTGGCGGACTCTTGGCTCGATCCGCTTTGAGTGACCGAGAATGTGGGGGATGAAAAACCCTAAGGGTTTTGGCTTTTATTTATAAGTCAACCGGTGGCTCCGCAACGGCGGATGGATATGTTTCAAAACAATCGACTCGGCGGCGGCCGCTTGAACTTCAACTTCCGGTAGTCGATGCGCCTCATCTCGGGGGCTTGGCTACATCTACTTAACTCCCTGGGTAGCGACAAGATTCAAGAGCAACTCAGGACACATTCTACATTCAAGATGACCCTTCGATTCAAGAGGAAGTACTCGACTCAAGGCTCGGGGGCTCCGTGCCACGTGTCCTTCGGTTTTTTCCCGCATTTTGCGGGATAATCTTGTCGAACTTCGGATTGACCCTCGGCCCGTAGTCTACGACTCAACCTAAGGCTCGAGGGCATATAAGTTTCGACTTCAAGACAACGGAAGTATTGTTGAAGACCTTCAAGAGCGGAACTCGAGGACGCTTGGGAACTACTCGAGAGGACTTCAAGATTACTCAAAGATCGGTTGGAGTACCTTCTAGCCTTGGGATACTTCAAGTATTCTTGAGGACTTTCGGCTTGTAGTACTCGGGGACGCTTGAGGACTACTCGTCAAGGCCATCAAGACTACTCGAAACTATCCCGCTCGACTACAAAGTACTAGGGGGCTTGTCGTATGGACCTCCCCCGGGCCCACTACCTCGGTGGGTACCGGGACCGACTACTCGGTGGGCCCCCGGGACTACCGGCTTGTGCCACATGGCACCCGATGGCATGAGGTGCAAGGACTACGGTGGAGAAGTACTCGGATAGGAAGCTATACATGCCTTGTACTATGTAGAGGACTACTAGACGTACACGACTAGTACTCTCTCCCTAAACCGACCTGTAACCCTGCCTCCCGGGCTATATAAGGCGAGGCGGGGACCCTTCTCTCTCGGACGCATCATCTTGTAATCACGCCCAATCAATCCCGAGCTACGCGGCATACGGGACGTAGGGTATTACGTACCTCGCGGCCCGAACCTCGTCTAAATTGTGTGCCACTTGTCTCTTCCTTCGAGTTACCGATCTCGGCGAGGCCACATTCATCTACCTCGGGTACTCCCCTTGGTAGGTTGCCGGTCTAAAACACCAACACTCTTGTTGACGGTTAATAGTTGTATCAAAGTTCGTTTAGACTTGCAAGCGGACAAGTCTCCCGTCGTAGTCAAGGGACCCTTCTTCCCTCGAGTGGTGAACCCAAGGTGATCCGTGGAACAAATGTGTGACGCAAAAGATGATCTAGTAAAGCCAAGTAACTTCAATCTTTGCTAAAGTGAAACCCTAATGCATCTAGATAAAGATCACAAAACTAATCTAATCTACTAAAGACAGAGATAACAAAGATATATAGGGTAGATAAACCAATCTAGAGAGATCGGGTTAAGCCTTTTGTTGAAGTTCCAAGCAAGAGAAGAAGTAGCAAATCGAATCTCATTAAAAGCCTCTTTAAATCGTGGTTTCTCGTCCGACTCCGAAAACGCCCGCCTTTCGGAACCCCCGTTCTGTCACAACGTATTCCTATTCATGCGGGTAGTCTAGGGTGAGTCCAAGGACAAGTCGAGTTCTTTCAGAAGATCCGGCGTGTACCTCTAGCCACCGCGGCTACAAGAACACCCTATGTGATCTATCTCGAGAATAGATCTAGAATAAGCAAAGCCGATCAAAAAACGAAGACATCGAAGAAACACTTGATCGCTAGAAATCGGATTCAACTTGATAATTCAACTAGTACAATGATACATAAACAAGATCACCACCGGGATCCTACCTTGATCTTGCTTCTAGCTCCGGGAACTCCGACGTGGTCTTCCTTGCAAGGTTCCCACATCAGCTAGGGAGACCCTAGTCAACTAGCTCGACCCTCTCCTCTCGGGATGGTGTCCCTCTCTTCTCTTGCTCCTCGGCGGCCGATGACGAATTGATCGATGCGTGGCTCTTGACCCTGGGGCTATAAATAGCCCGAATGGCGGCTAGGTCAAAGGAGGGGGCAAATGGGCCCCGGAGCGGGCCGGGCCGGCCGGCCCGGGCCGGCCGGCTCCGGGCCCATCCGGGCCCGGTTCCCGGCCTCCTTCGCGTGGCGTCGGTTACCAAGTCTTCTAGATCCTTCCCCTTCTGCATGTAGGCCCTTGTCGTCAGTTTCTCTCCGAGTTGGACGTAGCTCCTTGTCCCGCAAGATTCGACACTTTTCTGGTTAGGTCCTCGGAGTTTGTCATCTTCTCGGGTTAGGTCTCTGACTTCTTGGAGTCAAGTTTGCTTCATTACATGACTTGCACAGGGCTTCAAGGTCTTGTCACAAGGTGCTTGATGAACTTATCCCGGAAGTCTTGCTTTCAACACTAAAACCCTGCATAAACACTAAATTCCAAAACCGACATGCACAAGTGAACTTGTTATACCACGGGGGTTAGTACCAATGGATAAGGTATAAAACTTATGCCAACACCGAAGGTAAACTCATGGCTAGGTTGATGGATTTTCACTGTCAACATCTTCCCCATGCTTAAACCTTGCTTGTCCTCGAGTAAGCCTTCGATGGATATCATCGTTGCCTATCAATGTTTAAACCCTGCACTTGATCATACATGAGAAAACATAATGCTCTAAAAATTTTAAACCGTTAAAGTTCCATAATGTACTAGCCATCATCTCTACGGAGGGTAGATTCTTAATTAAGCTTATCCCACAAGTATTAATATGCTCCCAAAATTTAAATAGATCTCAGAAATTTTGAAAATAAAGAACTAGATGAAAAGGAGCTAAACCAAGTTCACAAATTTAAATCACCTTGCATATTGCTCATGAACTCTCATCTCATCTTGTCTCTCAAGCCTATATATTCTACTCCTTTCCCTCTCATAACATATATGTGTGGTAAGCTTTATATGGAGCTTTTTGGGAAAGTTTAGTCCTACCAAGATATTATAAATGAGATGTTGTCAAAACAAGACAAGCTTCTCATGGTCTTACCGAGACTCGTCAAAAAGGTCATTGGAAAATAATGTTATATCAAGGAGGGGAAAGGGAAAAATACACACACTTGATATAGGTGGACACGTGCAAATGGCAAAGAGTGATCCCGAGGCACAAAGGAAGTCCTCGTTATCGGATTGCACATGGTTGGAAAGATGAGTTTGGATCTTTTAATCTTGAAGCCTTTAAATTCCTAATGCACTTTAGAGAACCGGGGAGTTCACTTTATTTTTATTTTACACGTACTCATTTTTTTCTCTTTTTCTCATATATATATATATATATCTTTCTTTCTTTCTTTTGAATTTTTTTTATTTGCTCCCCTTTGAACTCTAAAATTGCATCGTATCTACCTCCTCCCCCATGCTTAGACGTTGCTCGTCCTCGGGGCAAAGAGGTGATAAATAAGGTAGGTATCGAAAATATTTTTCCTTGGAGAGATACTTGAATTCTTCAATGTTGGCACCGTCTTGCGATCTTCCTTGAATTGATGATCCATTCTCAATGATAGGTTGTGGTCAAGGAGGTAATCACGAAAGATGATATTTGGTTTTAAGGGTGGATATCCGGCGAGGTTTGTGAGATCTCCGATGCGGGGATACACAATGCACGGATAAAAGGCTAGCAAAAAGATAGATACGCAAAAACGGAATGACCAGCTTCTTAGTCTCGGGCCAGAGAAATCATGGCCTGCAATAACTCACTCAAAAATAAATCTTGTACACTAAGGTTTATGCACTCAAATATATATAAGGCTCTGGATAGGTCGAGCAACACACAAGTGATATTCATGACAAGGTTAGCGATATTTTTGGGCATAAAAACCATCTTTAATGTATCTATAACTTGAGAGCACATAAAACACTATGGGTCTTTATTTCAGTCATAACCTCCGCTAAAGATTAAGCTAGCATTTAGATAAATTCAGATTCGCGCTTTTAAGAGAGCACGGCTTTAACATGCATAAAACAATTACAAAGATAAACAAGCGGCAATTATAATCATATATCATCATGGCACAAATTTTGTAACTTTTCCAATGGTGTAAACAAGGTGGTGTCTTTATTAAAGATGAAAACAATCTGAAATACATGCTAAAAATAAACTAACACACTTGCTGAAATTTAAATAAAAACTGAAAACATTACGCAAACACAAGCAAACAAAAGCTGAAAATTACAGAAAAAGGGAAAAGAAAAGAAAACTAAAGTTCCTCCTTCTTCCTATTCCTCCGTCGGTGATTGGTGTTGATAATCTTGGTAGTTGTACCCTTGCTCGTAGTAGGGTTGGACATCCCCTCTAACGAATTGATCTGGCTATACTAGGTGAAGGCGCCCAAACTCATAGGCAATATTTGCATTGCCCTCACCAAGTTGAGCCGCGTTAGATTGGATGGCTGCGACGTTTTGCATGTTTCTCGCAACATACCCTCCAATTATGGCCATGCTTTATTGTGGTTGGGGATATTGAGCGTAGGGCTCCGCGAAGGTTATGTTGGGCACCACATAATTTGGTGGGGGTACCGGTGCACCCCCCCCCCCCATGCTTGCATTTGTGGCCCTCTGTAATAACTTGGCGGAGTAGGGATGCCGCCGAATGGTGGCACATAGTTAGGTTGTGCACCACCCGCTTGTGCGAAGGAAGATCCCTCCTCTACAATTCTTCCTCTTTTATTTTTCTTTGCGGGACAAGGAGTCCCTTCCTCCAACTAATCCTCCTTCCCTTGAATGAAAAGCCTAAGCCTTGCGTCCGGAAGGGGTAGGTTCACCTTGGACACATGAAAGCATCCTCTCTCATCTCCACTAATATATTTCCCTTGTTACAAATACTCAAAACCGATAGGGGTTCCATGTAAAAGATGTTCGGGATTCCTCGTAATCCCCGGCCTTAAGGAGATGGCCAACATAGAGAGGTAGCACCCCGAACCAATATCTCCCGATCTCGATGTTGCCTCGCAACACCATCGGTTGATCATAATGTATGAGGGGTCTATTGGCTGCCTGGCAATTAAAGTCGAGTAGAGCCAATTCAACTCTGTGTCGGTCACCTTCTTCTCCCTCATCCTCCCCATAATCCTCTTGCACATCCAAGAGTGGAATACTTGGATAATGGGGTTACGGATGGAATTACGTTGTTGGTGGGCTTCTCCGGAGATTAAATTCCAAAATCCATCTAACAAGCCGTCCGGCACGTCGAATTTCTCCGGAGCTCCCTTTTGGAACCCAAGTAGCTCCCTAACATACTCGTAGGGAACCACTTGTTGGATTCCCTCCAAACGGAATGATAAACTTTGCACCCCCTCATCAAGGATGGGCGCTACAGTCATCAAGATTTCCAAGGCAAACTCCTTGTGGGTGTTTGCCGACACCCCGTTGGAGAATTGCACCCATCCAAGGTGCCCCAACATATAGTATATGTCCGTGCCGAAACCCAAATAGTTGAGTGCTTGATCGTCGAAATCGACATTTGCCATAAGCCTCTTCTCAAGACGAGAGAGTTTCTTCTCCTTCTCCTCCGACAATATGATGAAGCCATATGTGGAATACCGCGGAGTGTATGGAGGTGGCGCGGATGAACGGGTCAATCGACGAGGTGGGACGGGCGGCTCCTCCGTACGCCCTTGAGGTTCGGTAAACCTCATGGATGTGCTCCTTGTTGCCCTCATGCCACCGAGGAGGAGAGTGTCGTTCCTCCTTGACGGTGTCGTGTCCTCCTCCATGCTCCGAGGAGACTCGGAAACCGAGTGCCTCCTCAAAGACGTCGTTGAAGACGGCTTGGATGACGATGACCCCTTCTTCTTGGTGAAGAGACTCGTGGTTTTCTTCCACATGATTGCAGCACTCATCTCTCCACTAAAATTTCGGGTTGCAACCGGTAACTAGGCACTTAAAAACTGACTTCGGAATGTGGACTTTGAATGGATTAAGGGTGTGTATTTGTTTGAGCTATCAAGCTTGGGAAGGTTGGCTATGTCTGCTGTGGTTCTGGGCACAAAAACTTGAGCACACAAACTGAGGAAGGAGAGGGATGCTTGCCTCAAGAAGACGGGAGCTGGGGGGCTCCTTTTGTAGGGGAGGCCGGCCGGCCTGGGCCGACCGGCCTGAGTGGCCGCGTGCCTCCCCAGGGCTCCATTTTCCTCCAGCACGATCATTTCTCCTCCATGACTTTCTTGCCCGCGTGCTCCACGAGTTGCACCGCCCAAACGCTCTCGTCCACTCCTTTTCTTGCATTATTGGTCCTTCCACTTGATGCTTCATGCTTTGAGTCATGTCCATGCTCCCTTGCTCCACTTGCTTCACATGCCACAATGAAATTCCTGAAAAGTCATGCTGGCTGCCCACCCATGCTTGTCCTTTGCATGTGGTCTTGATGAAAGTTGGTGAAAGGGCATCAATGGTGCATGCATGATTATCTTTAACTAGATTGCCTCCCTCTAAGTATGTTTAAGGCTAAGCACTCCTCTAATTTCGAAAATTAAAAATATTTTCAGAGCTATGGAAGAGCTCAAACATAAATTTAGAGAAGTTTTTAAACCATTAAAAACAAATGTAAGTCGAAAATATTTTCCGACTATATTGATATCGGTCTCACCGGTATAGTTTGCCTTCATTGGTTGAGAGCAAACTTTTCCCGGCTTGATCATAGGGGCGTAGGTTTAGGTTCTAATTTTGGCTAAATGAGATTTTGAATAAAATAATATTAAATGAGTCTTAGAAAAATTCTAATCTTAGAGAAACCAAGGATATAGATTTTTAAACCAACCAAAAGTTTAGTTTCTATGTTCACGCGAGTCCTACCACGTGCTGAAATTTAATTAACACCTAGGTATAAGTCGTGGCCCTACTCGTGTGTTTTTAGCATGAAAAACAAGTCAACCACAACACCATAACTAGGATGAATGGTTGAGTTAGGTTCTGAATTTATTTGGTTGTGGTTTCTCGAAAACAAACAAACACACACATAGGAGGGTTCATGTAAAGGGTTTATGATCAAGCAAAATATTCAACCAAGAATTATGTCTCTAATATTGTTCAACCACTTCTAACTCTAATGTCTTTACGTAATAAAATTCAAAACTGAATTATTAAAAAGACTCGAAAAACCTGGAATCAGGTTGTCCTCCCGGTAGCTTATTCTTGACTTGACGAAACGGGTTGCCTACGGGTTGCCTCCCGCCTAGCGCTTCGTTTATAGTCCAATCTTCACTTGATTACTTCGGATCAACGCTCTTTGTGGGCATTGAAATCTTGGGTACCCACTTCCGCACCATCTTGGGCACGGGCTTATCTTCCGTCTTAGTCATTTTTTTGGTCTTCACAGGCGGCTTTTCTTCCTTTGTCTTGACGGATGCAACATCTTCCTTGACTTTCTTCACGTCCTTCTTCTTCGGCTCTTTCTTCTTTTTCAGCCCTTCCTTCTTCCTTGGTTCTTCCTTAACAACGCGACGATGAGGTGGAACATCTTTAACTTCAATCATATTGCATGCCTCGAGTCGTGGTCGGAACTTGAAAGAACTCCTTTCTCCGTTAATATCGAACATGATCTCCCCCTTGCCAACATCAATAGTAGCTCCCACGGTCTTGAGGAAAGGCCTCTCAAGGATGAGCAGCGGCTTCTCCTTCTCTCCCATCTCGAGCACCACGAAGTCGACGGGGATGAAGTGGTGTCCGACCTTCACGGGTACATCTTCGGCAATGCCCAAGGGATAGCGAATGGAGTTATCTCCTAACTCCAAACACATACCCGTAGGCTCCAACAGTAGGCGTAGCTTCTCAAACACATCTCTTGGCATGACGCTCACACTTGCTCCAAGGTCGCACAACGCCTTCTCGAAATTGAATGAACCAACAGAACATGGAATCGTAGGGTATCCGGGGTCCTTTTGCTTCTCTAGCCCATTAACAATAGCGGCACTACACTCCTCGGACATCTTGACATGATCCACCCCGAGTGTTGCTATCTCATATTTATTTGCAAGTATGTCTTTAAAGTAACGAGAATAAGTAGGTACTTGTAGGGCATCTAATAATGGCATGCTGATGCTAAGTCTACGCACAACCTCCACAAACTTCTCAAAGTGGTTGTCAAGTTTACCTCGGAAGTAGCGTGGCTTGAGTTGTGGTATCCTCGTGTCTTCTCCCGGTATCTCAAACTCGGTCTCTTCGGTGACGATCCCCGCAACCTTCTCGTTAGCAATTCCCTCTGCCTCGGAGGATGGTTTAGGCTTCCTTGCTCCCGCGGAACGTTCCGGATCTTCGGTCTCCTTTCCCGAACGTGTTTGAATGGCCTTCGCCAATTCGGGACCTTTAGGTTGTCCTGGAAGCTTCCCTTCATCATTAGTGAGGCGCCCGGCAAGTTGTCACACTTGCGTCTCGAGCATCTTCATCATGTTGAGCACTTGATGGTTGGAGCTCCCGACCTCCGTCACTTTGCTATCGATGTTCTCCAGCACCTTATCTATGGCTTTGAACTTGGTGATGGTGTCCTTGTTGATCTTAGCTTGCTCGTCCATGAATTCCTTCAATTGTATACGAAGCGGAACCGAATTTGGAATGGATGAGCTTGCATTGAATTGAGGTCTACCTTGCCCGTAGCGGAAGTTCGGCAATTCTCCCTTCCTCATGTAGTCGAGCACTTTGGCTTCCTCCGGACAATCTTTGTGGACATGGCCATACTCTCCGCATTCTTCGCATGTGGATCTTGCTTCGGCGGCCTTCAAGTCTTGAGCCTCTTTCTTTTCTATCTCCATCTTCTCCAACCTCCTCATGAGTGAATCAATCTTGCCTTCAAGTATGTTCTCCTTCTCCACTTGCAAGATTCCTTTGACGTTCCCCGTGGGTTGAACCGGATGTAGGCGTCCGGATGACACCCATGTGTCATTATCCGCGACCTTCTTGAATAGAGTGAAAGCTTCTGTCGGTGTAAGCTCGATGATAGATCCTCCCGCTGATGCATCGATGATCGTCCTTGACGCCATAGTGAGACCTTGATAGAACTTTTGCACGAGGTCTTCCTTCGGGAACTTGTGATGTGGATCCGCCTGAGTGTACTCATTGAAGCGTTCGAATGCCTCCGAGATAGTTTCCGTAGGATATTGAACAAAGGTGGCAATCTTATTATGCAAACTTTGAGTTTTACCCGGCGAGTAGTATTCCTTCATGAAAGCCTTCATCAACATGTTCCAATTTTTTCACCGTCTCCGTCGGTTGAGAGTGGAACCATTGCAAAGCCTTCCCGAGTAGCGAGAATGGAAAAAACCTTGCCCTCATTTGATCTGGAGTCACCCCATCCATGTTGAAAGTTTGACATAGTTGAATGAATGCTTGGAGGTGAAGGTTCGGATCCTCTTTACCGGTGAAGGGTTAATGTTGCACTATGCGGATAGTTGAGGTCTTGACCACGAACGGTATTTCGATCTCCTCGAGATTCAAGATTGGTAGGTCGATGATGTTTGGGCTGCATAGCTCCCCAATCTTGCGCTCTTGCGGTTGGTCACCCATCGGTGGAAGTCGATTCTCCCGAGGACTTTGAGGTGGCGAATTCTTCGGAGATTCCTTCGATCCTTGTCTTCCGACTTCGAATCTACAAAATCTAGCTTTTTAGCTTGATGTGCTTTGCGTCTCCTTAGCCTGTAAAGTTTTTCTGGATCATCCACAAAATTATCGGGTTTGTTGGAGAGGTAGCCTTCTATCTCCTGTTAGGGTTAGCAATAAACAAAATATGCAAAACTAGAAAGTAAAAACAAATCTATGAAAACTAGGGTTAGACAAACTAGATTAGATTTATTTTGAGGATGATCAAAGTTTAGTAGATGCAAAAATAAAAGCTAAAAGAAAACTGAAATCACAAAAGAGCAATAAAAGATCAAATCTTGATCACTTGTTCCCCGGCAACGGCTCCAGAAAAAGGGGCTTGTTGACGGTTAATAGTTGTATCAAAGTTCGTTTAGACTTGCAAGCGGACAAGTCTCCCGTCGTAGTCAAGGGACCCTTCTTCCCTTGACTGGTGAACCCAAGGTATCGAATCCGTGGAACTAATGTGTGATGCAAAAGATGATCTAGTAAAGCCAAGTAACTTCAATCTTTGGTAGAGTGAAACCCTAATGCATCTAGATAAAGAACACAAAACTAATCTAATCTACTAAAGACCGGAGGTAACAAAGATAGATAGGGTAGATAAACCAATCTAGAGGGATCGGGTTAAGCATTTTGTTGAAGTTCCAAGCAAGAGAAGAAGTAGCAAATCGAATCTCATTAAAAAGCCTCTTTAAATCGTGGTTTCCCGTCCGACTCCGAAAACGCCCGCCTTTCGAAACCCCCGTTCTGTCACAACGTATTCCTATTCATGCGGGTGGTCTAGGGCGAGTCCAAGGACAAGTCGAGTTCTTTCAAAAGATCCGGCGTGCACCTCTAGCCACCGCGGCTACAAGAACACCCTATGTGATCTATCTCGAGAATAGATCTAGAATAAGCAAAGCCGATCGAAAAACGAAGACATCGAAGAAACACTTGATCGCTAGAAATCGGATTCAACTTGATAATTCAACTAGTACAATGATACATAAACAAGATCACCACCGGGATCCTACCTTGATCTTTTTTTGAACGAAAAATCCTACCTTGATCTTGCTTCTAGCTCCGGGACTCCAACGTGGTCTTCCTTGCAAGGTTCCCACGTCGGCTAGGGAGACCCTAGTCAACTAGCTCGACCCTCTCCTCTCCGGGATGGTGTCCCTCTCTTCTCTTCTCCTTGGCGGCCGATGACGAATTGATTGATGCGTGGCTCTTGACCCCTGGGCTATAAATAGCCCGAATGGCGGCTAGGTCAAAGGAGGGGGCAAATGGGCCCTGGACTGGGCTGGGTCGGCCGGCCTGGGCCGACCGGCCTGGGCCCATCCAGGCCCAGTTCCCGGCCTCCTTCGCGTGGCGTCGGTTCCCGAGTCTTCTAGATCCTCCCCCCTTCTGCATGTAGGCCCTTGATGTCAGTTTCTCTCCGAGTTGGACGTAGCTCCTTGTCCCGCAAGATTCGGCACTTTTCTGGTTAGGTCCTCGGAGTTTGTCATCTTCTCGAGTTAGGTCCCTGGCTTCTTGGAGTCAAGTTTGCTTCATTGCATGACTTGTACGGGGCTTCAAGGTCTTGTCACAAGTTGCTTGATGAACTTATCCAGGAAGTCTTGCTTTCAATGCTAAAACCCTGCTTAAACACTAAACTCCAAAGCTGACATGCACAAGTGAACTTGTTATACCACGGGGGTTAGTACCAATGGATAAGGTATATAACTTATGCCAACAACGAAGGTAAACTCATGGCTAGGTTGACGGATTTTCACCGTCAACAACTCTCCTTTCTTGAAAGTGAGCACTTGCCTCCTTAAGTATTGGACCTTTGGGAAAGAACTTCAAAAGAAACTCCTTCACTAGCTTATCCCAATTTCCTTTTGCTTCAACAGACACAAATGTGTACCATCTTCACACTTCATCTTTGAGAGAGAACAGAAAAAGATTCCACTTGAACCAAGCGGTCAGAACTCCTTCTTGTTGCACCGTGTTGCATATCATCGTGAATTGCTTAATGTGTCTATATGGGTTGTCATCCTATAATCCTCAAAATGTGCTTATCCCAATTTCCTTTTGCTTCAACAGACGCAAATTTGTACCATCTTCGTGCTTCATCTTCGAGAGAGAACGGAAAAAGATTCCACTTGAACCAAGCGGCCGGAACTCCTTCTTGTTGCACTGTGTTGCATATCATCGTGAATTGCTTAATGTGTCTATATGGGTGTCATCCTATAATCCTCGAAATAGGTTTGTCGCCACTGACTTGATGATTTCAGGCTTCAATTCATGATGATTTCAGGCTTCAATTCATAGTGGGTAGTAGCAAGCGCTAATCGGATTTTTGCATCTCAATGCCCTCCATTGACGACATTGCTAGCTCCCTTAGCGACATCTCTTCGTCTTCCAATAGTGAGGTGAACAAATCCATCTAGGCACAAAAAAATAGAAAGGAAAACAAAAAAAGATTTTCCTAGAAAACAAGGGTTAGATGTTAGTAATCAACAAAATTAATACTAGATTAAACGTAGCAAACTGGCTTGCTCCCCGGCAATGGCGCCAACAAAAGGCGCTTCTTGATGGTTGAAACATGTGTCAAGTTTCGATTCGCAAGCATACGGACCACTTAAAGCCATTTTCACCACGGGGTGA
This sequence comes from Cenchrus americanus, assembly GCA_947561735.1. NCBI lineage: Eukaryota > Viridiplantae > Streptophyta > Magnoliopsida > Poales > Poaceae > Cenchrus > Cenchrus americanus. The sequence continues at coordinate 248,234,435 of OX387239.1, read as the reverse complement.
TCCCCAAGGTTCTTGTCAATCCGCGGAGCAAGGGGATTGCTAGCGCTTAACCAAGTACTAATCAAGTTGATTGGAAAACCTTTAGAAGAGAGATTAATCTAAAGTAAAAGCAAGCTAATTATGTTAATCTAAGACTACACTAGATGGCAAAGGTTGATACAAGAGAGAGATTAAGATAGATAAGCGTTCCCTTCCTAGGGTCCAGGATCACATGAACATGCATCTACTATAGGAAAGAAGTGTCGCACTTCACTAGCTTCATGGCGGTTATGCGGTCGCTAAGCCTTTTCCCTAAATCGTACTGTCACTACACAATGTAATCAACCACTTTCATGTCTATAACTGTGTTGAAGGTTAATAGTTGTATCAAATTTCATTTGGATTTGCAAGCATACAAATCTCCGTCGTAGTCCTTTTTCCCTTGAGTATGGACCCAAGGTATCAAATCCGCGGAACATGTGTAACGCAAGATCCAATCTAATAAGTGGAAAATGATTTGATCTTGAGAAGGGTTTTTGCATCTAATCTATGAAAGCACCATGAAAACACATCTAATCTACTAAACACCGGAGGTAGTAAGAGAAAGAAAGGGGAGATAAAACCAATCTAGAGACTGGATCGGGTCTTTTGTTAAAGTTCCAAAACAAAGAAGAATAAAGCAAACGAATCTCACTAAAAGTCTCTTTAAATTGTGGCTTCCATTCCAATTCCTAACACGCTCGCCTTTCGAAACCTTCATCCTGTCACGACGCGCCCCTATTCATGCGGGTTAGCCTAGGGCGTGTTCAAGCTGAACAAGTTGAAAACGCTCGGTGGATCGAGTATGCACGTCTAGCCACTATGACTACAAGAGCATCCTAAGCAATCTAGCTATAGACTAGATTGGGGAAGAAGCAAACCCAAGCAAAGACAAAATCGTAGTGAAAGCACTTGATCACTAGAAATCGGAATCAATCTTGCAAATTCAACATGAAAGTATAATACATGGACAAGATCACCACCGGGATCCTACCTTGACCTTGATCCTAGCTTGTGGAACTCTAACGTGGTCTTCCATGCAAGGTTCCCATGTCGGCTAGGGAAGCCCTAGTCAACCATCTCGACCCTCTCCTCTCCAGAATGATGTCCCTCTCTTCTCTGCTCCTCGGCGGTGGATGATGAATGAATTGATGTGTGGCTCTTGACACGGGACTATAAATAGGCTGAGGGGGTACTAGGTCAAAGGGGGCGGCGAACGGGGCCCAGAATGGGATGGGTCAGCCGGCCTAGGCCCATTCTGGCCCGTCTCACCTCCGTCTTGCATCCCGAAGCTTCTCGTGTCTTCTTGAGTTTTTGACAAACTGCATGTGGGTCCTTGACGTTGTTTTCCCTGCGGTTTAGATAAGGGTGCTTGGCGCGCGAACTTCTGCATCTTCTATTTAGGTCATTGGTGTTTCACGGCTTCACGCTTTAGTCCTTGGATCACTTGGAGTCTTGTTCACCTCGTGTCTTGACTTGTGCCAGGATTCATGATCTTCTTGCAAAGTGCTCGATGAACTTTACCCGGAAGTCCTCATTTATGTACTTAATTCCTACGTAAAAAATAAACTCCAAAAACCACATGCGAGTGCAAACTTGATATTTCATGAGGGTTAGGATCGTTAGTTTGGATATCAAATCAATGCCAACACCGAAGGTAAACTCATACCTTGGTTGATGGAAATTCATCATCAACAAACCGCATCTGTATCTAAGCATTCATAGGGTTAAGCTAATCACCAACAATTACCACAAACCCTACTAAGACCACATGTTGTACACACATATGTAAATAAAGCATTCATAAAGACATAGACCAGTAAGCATCGATAGGCATAGGGTTCATGTAGCGATCACATATCATGTATCCATCTGACCTTAGGGATGAACGGAGGCATTACCCCATCATCTTATAGAGATTGAAGTGCATAGGGGTGATGGAACCTCCAGAGAATGTCGTCGATGAAGATGGCGGTGATGAAGCTTGGGAACACCCCTTGGCTGATGGCTTGGAGTCCTCCTCTTGCTTCCTTCCCTCCGCCGACGTTGATCCTTATGACGAACACATCTAACTCTCTCCCTCATCTTGCGGCGACGACTTTGTGGTGAATGGGTGTCGGTATAATGATGGATGTGGCGGCCGTCGGAGGAAGAAGCTACTAATATACTAAGGTGGGGCTAGGTCACAGGGGAGGCCGAACCGACACCGAAACGGGCTCGGCTAGTCGGCATGGGCCGGCCGGCCCAGGCCCTTTTCGGTCTGGTTCCAGTCCTTCTTCCTCCCCGTGGCTCATCTTGACATTTTGGATTTATGCCCCTTCATTTGTGTCATATTGGCATCGTCATCCCCGCGATCAAGATAGGGGGTCTTCTCCCTTGAAGTCTGATCTTTGCATCTTAGTCCTCGGGGATGATCCGTCATAGCACCTTGGTCCTTGCAACCTTTGGGAGTGATTTCACCTTGCACTTGAACATGAACAGAACTCCTCATTTGCTCCTTTGAACTCGTTGTAACTTCGTCCGTTTTGTCCATGTTTTCCTGCAAAAAACACAACACTTCCAAATGCACATGCAAAGTTGAACTTGTTATATTATTAGTGTGCCTAGTCGTAGGTTAGTTCCATAATCGAGCTCTAACCAAAGTGTAATGATTATTTTTAGAGCACCGAAATTCACCATCAACACACACACACAACATAGGCAGCCCACATGATGTGTATTAGTAGGAATTGAAGTATCAGCCTATACAAAAGTTGAAGCCGCACAAATCAAGCACACAGACAAACACACGCATCGGTAGGTGGTCACCACACCACTATGAGCAAGCACAGTAGCTATGATGGCAAGCCACACATCGTTCACTAGAGCACATGCATCAATACTGCTAAGAAACTCGCTACTGGAAATTACCTCAGCTAATTACTGCATGCTACTAGTTCCTGAGAATGGCACCCAGAGATAACCGAAAGCACTGACAAAGTAGCATGTTGCTATTATTAGTACTATAATATCCCACCGTCTTGGAAATTAACAAGCATTCGGGTGCTCAGAGAGAAGGTGCTCACCGAAGGGAAGGGAAGAGCTGAGATTGATGCTTCTCCGTCGCCGTCAACGCCTCCTCCAACTGAATAGATTGCTTGTGTTTTAGCAGCTTGGGCTATTTCCAAGCTGACTCTCATGGATAACGGATCAAGAAATTAGAACCTAACTCAATCTGTTGGTGGATCTAACCTAGCAAGAAGGGGGGGGGACGAGGGGGAGCAGGAGAGGGATATGCAACTGGAGGAGCTGAATCGAGGCCGTAGCTGGAGCAGTAGTCACCACCACCACCAACCACGACCACTGGCTGACGAACCCTAGCAAGGAAATAGGAGTATGGAGAAGATGAGTTGGAGGAGATAGAGGGATAGGAGCTCTAGGAGGAGGGGAGGAGGAGCATACGCACTTGCGCTGTGCTCGGGCTCACCACTGGTGCGACAAGGGAGAGGTGGCGACAACGTTGTCTTCCGCGACGCACCAACGCGGAAGGAGAGCGTGATACGTGAGGAGAGCGACGCAAGTCTCTAATCTATGGCGGTGTGGACGGACATGGGTATCAGGCGAGAAATTTCGAAATTTGGCAACCAACGCCTCTTAAAAAATTAACACCCGAACCACATTTACAGAAGATTTACAGAAGACTTGTCCACTACCAACATCTGTCACAGAATTGCTGCTCACTATCTCTGAACCACATGATTTAGAACATAATTCCAAAGGTTTGTCCTCAACATCCACATACAAAACTAGCTTCTACTCAATCTTCCTTTCGAAGAAAGCTAACAGCCAAAGCATTATCATCCACTAATTCCCTTTCTCCGCCACTGCTCATGTCAAATTCACAAATTTTAAGCCACTGGCAGCTTCCCTATTTAACCCTTTCAGCAAATTCCTTCTCGATCATCTCCAAGTTACAATACCGACAATCAACAATCCATTCAACATATTTTCGTGGCACAACAACACAGGTTCCATCATCTAGCTTGGCTGAGAATTGAGATATTTGAACACACAATCTACATGCAGCATTCGAATCAATCCTAACGAGTACCAACAAAAATACAAAGTGTATGTATCAGTTAGTTGAATCCTAATCATCCTCTTCAGTCACGGCTACACATCTTCCTATTTCAAATAGGCAATGCATAACACAAAGAGAGGATTGGATTGTTGTCTTACCCAGGAGGGATCTTGAAGGGGACATTGTGCTCGCCGTAGCCCCTAGCCGTCGTGGTCGCGGCTGGCTGCCGTAGCCGCGGGTGGCCATGGGTGGTCGCAAGTGCCTGTTGGTGGCGTGTGCCCACCCTATTTGGGAAGCGGTCACGAGCGACCGGATGGGCGGAGGGGAGGCAACGGCGGACTCTGGAGGCGGCAGGGCTAGGGTTCGAGCGAGCAGGAGGCCGTGACATCTAAAAAACGGGAGCACAATGCAGAGAACACACAGGCTCTCCTCCACTTGAATCAATAAGGCCAGGGGCAATTTGGTCCCTCCACTTGAGTAAATAGTGGTAGATGCAAAGGATATGATAAAATATGGGGTGAGTCCCTTTTTTGAAAGAATTCGTGGTCCGGGTGTCAATTGTTGAAGAGGCGTCGAATTGGGTGCCAAATCTAGAGAGTGAGTCAAATTGGGTGCCAAATTTCGAAATTTCTTGGTATCAGACGGGTTTGGGTTGGGTCAAAAACCAATCCCCACTTTGCCAAATACGTGTTTTGGGCTGGCTGGAGAATTCGCCCCAGTGTGGGCCTAATTCCATGTGTCGCGATGTTTTGGGCATGTTCCACCCCAAAACTTGCCCACACAAATGAGTACCCCACCCGAACGGCAACACCAAAGGCTCAATGCTTAGCAGAATCATGTAACAGCCCACTAAGAGCAACTCCAACTGTCTCTTTATTTTTATTAGCTAAATTTGAAGATTTAACTTTTTGTAAAAATAAAAAATTCATAATTCTATGAGGTAATCCAACAACCTCTTCATTTGCATTCTCCAAACTTTTTTTCCCAACACACTGACACAATGGTCACACAAGTCATCATCTCCCCATCCCCTTCCCCTACTTCCTTCTTCAATTCTTCCCATCTTCTTCCTGGAAATACCTCTTCTGCAGATCCCTCTCCTGGCGAGGCGCAGTAGGGGCGCCCGCACCGCCAAATCCCACACCTTGGCCCACCCGAGCTGAACGTCGCACGCGCGTTGGGAGAAGACTTGTTCCCCGCCCCTGCTCCTCCACCGGTGGCACGCGCCGCTGTTGTCCTGGCTGTGGAGACTACGGCCCCCAGTCTCTCCACCTCTTTCGGCCAGCGCTGCGGGACGGCAGCGGCATGGGAGCGGCACCGAGCCGACCGTCTTCCTGATATTCTCCCTGCCATCACCCACACCCACAAAGGCCGTCCCCCGAGCTCATCTTTGTTGGCGCCTTCCCTGAGCTCCTCCGGCGTCACCCACGCCCGCGCAGGCCTTCCCTCGAGCTCCTCTCCGCCGGAACCGACCCTTTCTCGAGCTCCTCCCCATCACCGGCCGCAGAGGAGGACGAGAAGTGGAATCGATCGGCCCGTCGTCTCCGTCGAGCTCCTCTCCACCAGCTGTCATCTCTCTGACTTCACTCATGCCCCCACTGGCCCTCCCCCCAAACTCCTTCTCGCCGGAGCCGGCCCCTCCCCCAAGCTTTTCCCACCGCCAGTCTCTCACTTTTGCCGCCCCTCTTCTCCCGGCGCTTCACCTATACTCAACTCAACGGCGAACATCAGCAACAGAGGACAGGCGCGTAGAGTGGGCGGGAGGGATCGTTGGCGTGGAATCCGACACTATTGTGAGGAGGCCGAGCTCGCCAAAGCTCGCGAGCGCGAGGGGCAGAATGGCAAGCAAGATTGTGATCCTGTAGTTTATCGTGGTCGTTGGAACATCTGTTTCCCTTTTTTCATTTTTTTTACCGATGGCAAACGATTTGAAAGATCTGTTGGAGTTGCTCTAATGTAGGACTGGTTGAGTATCTCCGTGCCATTGATTTATTTACACTTTACGTCATGATTTATTTTGCATAACATGAATGGCTCATGGTTGAAAATAACTTATGTGGTATCTGATCAGGGGTTAGGACTGGAAATCTAAATTAAGATATTCCAATTCTAGTAAGTTCGCATCATGGCATCATGATTTGATCACTGGTAATTTCTTTAGTCACTAATATCATTCTAATAGTTTGTCCTTTGGTGAAACATGGGGTCTCTTTATATCTCTTTTTTTAAAAGGTATTTATATCTCTTGTGTTCTATGATTGAAAAAATATAATTATGTTAATAAAAAAGCACAAGAAGCCTAACCTCCTCTAGCTCCCGTGGTTAAAGTATCCTCTCGTCTGTCACACTCAAAGCATATGGGTAGCTCGGTCTATCTCACAAGCAACTGGGCCCTACAAACCGGGTGGGGCAAGGGTTTTGGGATGTCTCAACTTGTGTTAGAATGTCTTCAACTTAATTAATACGATACCGTAGGGGATGGTCTACCCTCCCAGGCTCCCACAAGTCGAGTTTTTTTAAAGAAAATGTGCATTTTGCATCCCAAGTATTGCAAAAAATGTGACATTCATCCCTCACGTATCATTTGGTGAAAACCAACCCCTTAACTATCCGAAAGGGTGCAATTATCATCCTCGTCTTAGTTTAACATCCTTTAGTATCATAGAATAGCAGTTTAGACCATGTAATCATCTTCTAATTACTCACTTTTTTGTTAATTCGATCTCTATAATAATTGAGTGTATGTAAATTAGTTTTATTAAATTTTCATAAAACAATTTATAGAGTATCCAATTCAGAGAATTTACTAAAACTTTTTGCAAACTTTATATTTTTGACTTACCATATTGCATCTCTAGATAGAAATTACTGATTAATTAAATAATTATTGATTATGTAACATAAACTGGTAGTAGATTTCATGAAATCATTGTTAAACTATAAAGTGGGATGCTAAATGCACCAAATTAATTAGTTAAAGGAGTGATTTGCACCAAATGAAATATGAGGGATGAATATCACACTATTGCAATACTTCAGTGATGAAATGCACTTTTCTAAGCACAAGAAGATAGACTCATCTCATGTAGATAGTGATGAGAATCATGACGACAACACAAACAACATTGAGGGTCAAACTTTAGAAATGCAAATAATAAGAAATTCACAAGTATAGGTCTCATTTTAAATTTTGCACCATGTCTGGCTAGCTCCAGATTATATGTGGCCGTGGTCAGCGCCAGATTATATGTGTTAGTTCAAAAAGTATAGCTGCAAGTGTTGCCAATGCTTTGTCTTCATTGACATCGTCTTCTACGTCCTTTCCTTCGCCTGCTTGGTCTGCATCGGCAACCAAGGGCGGATCTTAATGGGAGACAAAGGGGCCCATAACCCCTCGTCCCCTTCACCTTAATCTTCACTAAATGAATAATAAAGTAGAAATTGTTTATTGATTTTTGGTACTATCCCAAAATTTCAAAAAAAAAAACCGCCACATCAATCTCCGGACACTAATTAGGAGTATTAATTGTAGATTAATAACAAAATTCATTCCACAACTCATACCTTAATTTTCGAGACGAATCTAACCAGTCTAATTATGTCATGATTAAACAACATCGTGCTACTGTAGCCAATCTATAAGGACGGATTAATTAGACTTAATGGATTCGTCCCACAATTTCCAATCTATTTATGTAATTATTTTTGCAAATAGTCTACGTTTAATACTCATAGTAAACCTTGAAAGAGGATCTAAAAGTTTCACCTCAAGAACTAAATAGAGCCAACATGGTTGGCACCTCGGTGCTCAAACTCCGCCACCGTCGTTATGTGATTGAATAATACGCATCAAGCATAAATAATACAAACATAATTACAATAATTTAAAAACAATAAAATAATAAAATATTAATATTATTATATATAATTAAGAGCCATTCATATTTACCATTCACATTCTCCATTCATATTTACCATTCACGTGCAGTAATTGGCGAAGATAAACACACCAAAACAAACTACGTGGAGCAAGGATGTCTCTAGAACGTGGAGTAAGCATGTCCAAGTTTTCTTTGTGGGACACACCGTCCACAAAAAAATCGAGCAGCATCTACCGTGTTGTCCTCATCCAGAGTCCAGTCGCCGCGTGTGGTGGGCGGTGGCGGCGAGCGCTGCCGAGCTTGAGTGGCCGGCGGAGGCTCCTCCCTCTCGTGCTCCCGGGCTCCTTCCTCCTATCGCGACGCCCCTCCCTACCGCTTCTGGGCAGCTGCTCCGCGACTGGTGCAGCGAGCTCCTAGCCTCCTACTAGACAACGCGCTCCTCCTAGACGCCGGGATGACTTCGGTCGGGTGGCCGGCGCGGTGAGGCACCTTGCGGCCGAGGCGGAGCGGCCGCCGCCGCGGCACACCGCGGCCGGCGCGGAGCGGACCCACCGTGGCTCGCGGCGGCGAGGTCGACGGAGCCGGCGGCACTCGCATTCAGGGTGGCCGGGGTCAGATCTCTTCTTCTCCCAGCGGGATCTGGCGGTTGTGGGCTTGCCGGCGTAACCGGCGACGCCGAAGGTGGGCAGGCCCGGCGGCGAAGGTGGGCACCTTGTCTTTCCTTCCCCGGCGTCCACCCCGTCCCTCCTTCCCCTGCGGTGCTTCACCCCATGGGACTGGAGATTGAGCTACGAATTTGGCGTGAAGAACTCCCCCGCGCGAGATCCCAGCCCGCCGTCGCCTCGTGAAGACGAGGCTGTACAACGCGTGGGGGCTTGTCGGCTTGGCCTCGGGCAACGGGACGGAGGCGTCGCCTCACCAGGCGACGCGAAGCCCGTCGGTACGCAGGCGTGGGGCTTTTTTGCGAAATTGCGTCTACACAGACGAGACTTACCGACGCGTTGTACATGCCCTTAAAGCAATCCTGCTCGCCTTGGATGGCCCAAGAAGAGCTTGGTGGTCGTCATGAATGCAGCAGTTACCCCTGTCGGTCTGGTCATCTCCTTGGTTGTCTGTTTCATTACCCTGTACGGCAATTAGTTGCTTGTATATATAGCCTCGGTGATTAACTAGACTGCAAACTCCACGGTCTAGCGAGGTAGTACTCCCTCCACCCTCGAGTAGATGACGTATTTAAGATAAAGAATTAGTTCATTTTGAACTAAATTTCTTGTTCTAAATGTCATATAATTGAGGATGAAAGTAGTAGTACTTGGTTAAAGGAGCTGAGGTAGGGTCGTAACCAGGAGACCTAAGTTTGATTCCTCATTAGAGCGAATTATGGAGTCGGTTTAAAAAACAATCTACTCGCTGATTTCACCAGGATTCAGAGGTTTTCTAGACTCGGAGAAGGTTCCTTCTTTTTAATGAAAACCTGTGGGCGGTATTACCCCACCGAGCCTACTTATACGCGTACTTTCTACAAGCAGTATGGGCACGATGCAGTCACGCAGCAATAAAATCAGTGATTTTGGGAAGTTAATTTGTTATATCAAAATGCATTCTGCTCAATATCCTCCTGCAGCAAGAAAATTAGTGATCTTGGGCTCGATGATTTCACTAAAGATGCAACGGAAAACTGAGCACTGGTGAATCGAGTTCAACAAGGCAAGCTCTTGGAGCTAGAGCTCGTAACGAGCAGCTTAACATTTGTCAGGTCCACGGACGCCGTGGCCCTCCTTAATATAGACTTCATGTTCCTATCAAGGCTCTGCTTCACAATCTTCTCCACGGTGCCGCGGCAATCCTTCGCCTCTTGGCCGTCGCCAACGTTGTCGTGGTCGACGTGGCACGACGTGCCCTCCAAGCGCGGCCCCGAATGCCCCCTGATCCTGCTCCGCCCTTCCTCCTTGAACCACCGCAGGATCTTGGCCGCCCTCCTCTGCGCCAGCGGGCTCCCGAGCAGCGACACCTCCAGGAGCGCCTGCACGACGCCGAGCTGGCGCAACCTCCGCCACAGCTCCCGGCTGCCGTGCGCGAGCACCATGGCCAGGTACGTCGCGTGCTCCTGGCACCGCGCGCTCTCGTGCCGCGTCATGGCCTCCAGGAGCGCCCTCGGCGCCACCTCGTCCTCCTCCATCGCCTTCTTCCCCGCCGCGCTCGTCGCCGCCAGCTCGCCGAGGATGGACAGCGCCGCCTCCGACGTCTTCTTGTCCGGGACGAGCGACAGGAGCGCGTGCACGGCGCCGCTGGAGACCACATCCCGGACGTGCTCGAGCTTCGTCGAGAGGTTGCGGAGGGCGGCCAGGCACGGCAACTTGATGTCGGCCGGGACGTCGTCGGCGCCGAGGGTGGCGACGAGGAACGGGAGGAGCTCAGAGGCGGAGAGGGGGAAGTCGGTGTTGGCCAATGACGAGATGGAGAGGAGGAGCTGTGCGAGCTGCTGGCTTCTTGACAAGTCCTTGTCGTCCATGAGCTGCGGCAGCTTCTCGAGCAGGCCGGCCTTGACGACATGAACCTTATTTCTGAAAACCAGAAGCAGAGCCCATCAGAACTTCAGCAGATAACCAAAATGGCAACAGGTGCGATGAAACATACTTGACTCGGATTCAGAGAATTTGCTTTGCCAGCGTTTTCAATCACCTACATTCAACTCGGATGGAAGATCTGAAGTTCTGAACTACCTGTGAACTGTTGAATACTTGGATGCAATCAAACCAGCTAAAGGATAACGAAACCCCAGTCAATGAGACGCACTTCTTGGAGCATGAGCAAGGGCACTTGCATAATTGCATTGCATTTTACTTCGTGGTTTGATGCGTCACGGCCTATTGGATTACACGTCTGTTTTTATGCCCTTCACGGGTGTAATTGAAATCACCAATGCGGCTATCAGTTTCATTCCATTGTCGTCACTGGTGACTGATCCAACAGCAGGTTGTGCAGGCAACTCAGGAACTGAGTGCAAGTCCACATCAAAACTTGTAAACACGGGGGTACGTCCAAATTCAAAACGTGGGACGACACATGAGGCCTATCTTTTCTTGGTGCACCATGTATATGCTTGTCACTGTATGGGACCCACAACCATATCCACATACCAAATGTGCAATATGTAGGGGCAAACAATAAAGTGAGCAAACTACAACAAATGGTTAGGTACCTTCTAGTAAGGATGACCTGAATCTGTGATAATAAAGTTCGGTAGCATCCAAAGTCAAATGGCTCAAGGTCGTACGCCTTGACTGCCTAATACAATGAACAAAGCTGAAATATTTGAGTCGGATAAAGTACTGACATTTTGGGTTCCGGTGAATAATTTTGTCAGACAGGAATGGCGTGAGGGAAGTTGCAGAAGGTTGGCCCGTGCGCACCTAATGGCTCAATGGCTGTGGAAAGCATGAACATATGGTGGGTGTGCAACTCAGCAACTGTGCATGGCCTTTTGGAGAGGACTTCAACAAATGTTGCCCAAAGGTTCAGAACAATTTGAGAGGATTTGTCAAAGCAAGGGTTCGTGCAAATGACACGGTAACCAGTTGCAGTTTTCAATCCTTTGATGTGAAGTTGCGCCTGTCAGCATCGTGCTACAGCCCAGATCGACCAGATAGTATGTGCAAACATGTAATAACCCAGAGTTTTGGAATGAATAACGGCGTGATAAACACGAGCAGTTCAGGACCTGAGTTGTATGGTTTTCGGCCCGATTTTCCTTATAAACTGAGTCAATTCTCTTCTTCTAATAAAAATTCGGGAAAGCAGCTTCCACCGTCCATTCAAAAAAACACGAGCAGTTCAGGACTTGAGGCACCAACTAGGCAACTACTCTAATTGAACTATAAGCTCTGGGTCCAGATCCAAGCAAAGCAAGTGATGTTTGATTGTTTGGGCAGACGAACAGCAGGGCACTTCAGAACTGAAACGATAACACCATGGCGGAAAGTCTTGTGAAAAAGATGGCTAAACTTGGCTGAATTCTCCCAAATTTCAAATCCTCATGCTGAGCCGTGCTATGCTATCGAGTTTGGTTCTGGTCTTCTTGATCATAAATTCGATCGCACTTGATCAGCATAGGAGTGTGTTATTGTCAGAGATAGGTGAATTTGGCATCGCACACGAGCACGAGCAGAATCGAAGAACACCACGCACGCAAACACAGCCAACAGGCACCTCGCGACTGACCTGTGCGTCCCTCTGGCGAGCTCCAGCAGCGCCCCCGCCGCGGCCAGCCGCGCGCCCGCGCCGCCCCGCGCGTCGGCGAGCATGGCCACGAGCGGCGGCACGACACCGAGCTCGGGCAGGAGCCGCTTCCTCCGCTCGTCCGACCGCGCCAGCGCCGCGACCTCCCCCGCGGCCTCCCGCCTCTCCTCCGCCGCGCCGAAGCTGAGCCGCCTCACCGCGGCCCGCATCGACGCCGCAGCTACCGCCACCGCGTAGTCACGATCTGCCGCCCCCACCATGCCGATCGATCGACAGACGATGCGCGCCTAGCAGCCGCCTATCTCTATCTCTAGCATAGCGCGCGCGGTGGAGCCCTGCATGTGCACGTACTCTGCCGAGGCGGTGGTGTGCGTTTTCGCGCGGCAACGCCGAGGTGGGCGGTTGGGTTGGGAGGTAGGGCCTCGCGGCACGGGCGTTTCGGGGGGCAAAGGGGCCTGGATTTCGTGGTTTCGTTCGGTTCCCGGCTGACGTGTGGAGCACTTGGGGGGGGGGGGGGGGGGGTCAAGTGGTGGTGGCCTGGTGGGTTCCCTACCGCGCCGTGGCAGCACCGGCCCGGAAAGCTGCAAAGTGCCGACAGCTTCGAGTTGGAGGCGCCTCCACCGGCCTCGCGACCGCTTCTTGTGACCACGAGCCCCCGGCAGGCCGGCAACCGAGATATCATCACGTACATGCATGACTGATCGACGATGGGACCGGCTGTGTGTGACCCTGCTGATGCAACAGCGAGAAATTATGAAGGGCGATGCTTTGGAAAAACGGACCATGTACGTGAATCGAGAGAGTATGTAGTACTTGTGTGTATCTTTTTGTTGTAATTGTAAATGGGAACAGTGCTTGTAGTTGTGAACAGTAACAGTGTAGAAGACAATGTAAATGAAAGTCTCAATCTTTATTGATGAACAATGGTACATATATATAGTACATGCCCAAGGGGCAGTTTGTAGGATGTAAAGGCACTTGGTAACTGCCATTAGCAGTTGCTAATCATCCCTTCATTATCTTATAATTGATCATTAGAATATTAAGAATATTCTCAACACTCTCCCTGATCAATTATCTTCTGGAATCTCCAATGTTCATCATAGTTATTAATTCTTGGAAAAAAAACCCGTGGGAAAAACTTATATATACATTGATATATCAGGATAAAACTCCTTAAAACCCATTGGGAAAATATAGGAGAAAACACCATGATAATCATGTGTATGCCCGTACAATATCATCTCTAAAAAACCCCTGTGGGGAAAAACAAGATGATATGACATACATAATGCTGATATTGCCTCATTAAAAACTTCATATGAGAAACCATCAAAGTAAAACTCATATAAAGAAAAGAGTACAGCACGATGCACAAAGGATTTATTTATTCAAATTTACTCCTCCGTTTCGCAAGTCTCTCATACCAATTCTTTCAACACATTTATGAAATGATGAATATGGTAGAGATTTTGTGAATAAATCAGCAAGATTATCACATGACATAGTTTGCAGAATCTCTATCCCCCATCTTGTTATAACTCATGGGGATAAGATAACTTGGGAGTAACATGCTCAGTCAAGTTACACTTGATGCAACATGATTTCATTTGTGCAACACAAGCAGCATTATCTTCAAAGATAATTGTTGGGGCATCAAGTGCACCAACTCCACATGATTTTAATATGTGGTCAATCATTCTGCGAAGTCAAACACATTAATGTGATGCTTCATACTTTGCAATTATCTCAAAATGATTAGTGGAAGTAGACACTAAAGTCTGCTTGGAATATTTCCAAGAAATATTAATTCCACCATTTAAGAATACAAAGTCTGTCTGGGATTTGCTGTCATGGGGATCAAATAGACAACCAATATTGTCTATGTATAGATACCTTGCTATACACTGTCGTATGGACCTCCCTGGGCCCACTACCTCGGTGGGTACCAGGACCGACTACTCGGTGGGCCCCTGGGACTACCCGGCTTGCGCTACACAGCACCTGAAGGCGTGGAGCACAAGGACAACACAGGAGTAGTACTCGGTTAGGACTCTGTACACGTTCCGCACTGTGTAGAGGTCTCCTAGACGTACTCGGCTAGTACTCCCTCCCTACTCCGACTTGTAACCCTGCCTCCCGGACTATATAAGGCGAGGCAGGGACCGATCTCAGGATCACCTCATCCAATCTCAACTCACGGTGCACTATTGCACCATCCTGTAATCGTGCCCTATCAATCCAGAGCTACGCAGCATACAGGACGTAGGGTATTACGCACCTCGCGGCCCGAACCTGTCTAAATTGTGTGCCACGTGTCTCTTCCTTCGAGTTACCGATCTCGGCGAGTCACATTCATCTACTTCGGGTACTCCCCGTAGTAGGTTGCCGGTCCAAAACACCGACACCGGCGCGCCGGTAGGGGCTCTCGCTCGAGATCACATGGCGAACTCGACGGCTTCGTTCACATCAAGCCAACCGTCGCCTTCAACCGCGGCGACACCTTCGTCTTCGGCGCCTGGGTCTGCACTGCTGATGGCGCGGGCTCCTTCCAGCGCCGCTTGATCATGCAACCCGACTCGAGGACGGGCCTTGTGACGCTTCCCGAAGTTGTCACGGGCAAGCTCGCCGCAAGTTCGGCGAAATTTCGCTTTCCAACCTCCACGCTGACTTCGAGCTCGAGTCCGTCTCCAACTCGAACCCGACGTCGCCATGGGCCATCGCATGCGAGCCGGCTCCTCGGCCATCGCGGCGGTCCCCCCTCCCACGCCGGCGCTCCGCGCGTGGCCCTCGCGTTCCCAGCCGGGCCCGCACGGAGGCTTCTACACCACGCCGGGCCGCAAGGAGCCCGTAACCGAGTACAACTCGGACTCCGACGCCGTCCCCAACCGCGTCTCGGACTCCCGACCCTCTCTCCGAGTTCTACTCGAACCCGGACTACGAGTTCGACTTCGGGTCGGACCCTGAGGAGCCCGAGTCCGAAGATGACTCCTCTGAGCTTCCC
Organism: Cenchrus americanus; assembly: GCA_947561735.1. NCBI lineage: Eukaryota > Viridiplantae > Streptophyta > Magnoliopsida > Poales > Poaceae > Cenchrus > Cenchrus americanus. The sequence goes on along the minus strand of OX387239.1, from coordinate 248,219,233 downwards.
TTGTCAGGGCCGGCCTCGCGGGCCGGTTATAAGATCGACGCCGGGGGAAGATACGTCTTCGGCCGGACCGCAAGCCCGCCGAGCCGACAAAGGAGGACTCACGCTACGTCGCCTACATCGACTCGCTACCGTTCCGGAGGGAACACCACTAGCCCGTGCCGACTCAAACACACCAACTGAGGTGGCACCTTCTGAGCCAAGCTTGGGTACCCCTGATCGTCAAGTCTTCATGGCTGCGGCGACACCCCGGGAACCTCAGGCACGGCCGCAGACAAGTACTTGGAGGACATCTCCGCAGACGAGCTGTCTGCTGATGCCCCTGCGGACGAGACCGACGCCAACAGGGACGCCCGGCGCGAACGTAACAGGAAGCGCAACGAACGACGCCGGCGGCTCAGAGACAACCTTCCCATCCGCAACCTTGCGGAAGCTCTCGGGCGGTTGAGAGCAGAGTCCACACCACTCCTGAGCAATGCCTCATGTCGATCACAACGATCGCACGCCAGGCTCAGGGCATACGAGCTGGGGAGGTCATCGCCAAGCTCGCTGAAGAAGCCTACTTCATGCGGGTAGACAAGAGAGTCAGCCAACCTCTCCTAGCTAAGCCTCGCGACAACGAAGCTACTAGTCGCAGCGTTGACCCCGGTCCTAACCGTACTCGGGGCGACATCCCGGCTGAACCAAACCGTCGACGCTCCACCGCCGGCGGACCCTCACGGCAAGACAACGGCAACCGAGAAGTCGTCCCCCACCGTGCTCCGGCCGGTGGCGGCGGCAACGACCCCGACGGCGGCGGCGGCCGACGGCGGCGGCTCCAACCACGGGGCCAACAAGAAAGCCGGAGGCGGCGGCGCCCGCGGCGGCCGCGGCCACGCGCACAGCCACGCCTCCGGCGCCTCTCAAGGCGGGTACGATGCTCGCCAGAGAATCGAGGAATTACGGCAAAAGAAGTCGACGACCGCTGCTGAAGGCGACGGCTTCCCTGCTTTCTCACCCCGGCTTCGCAACCTGCTCCTCCCCGACAAATTCAAGCCTTTGGGGATCACCAAGTACGACGCGAGCGGATCCTATCCAATGGCTCCGATGCTACGCTCTCTCCATCGAGAACGCCGGCGGCAACGGCGACACCAAGTGCCTCTACTTCCCCTTCGCACCGGACCAAGCCCCACTCACGTGGCTCGAGTCGCCGGACAAGCACTCAATCGACAAGTGGGACCGGTTGAAGGAACATTTCACAAGCAACTTCGCGGGCGCCATGGGCCGTTCGGGTACTCGCATGGACCTTGCCATGATCAAGCAGAACAAGGCGAGACCCTCCGCAAGTACATGCGCCGCTTTTTTCGACAAGCGCGCTACCGTCGTGGACGTCACCGACAAGGAGGTCATCGACCTCTTCCGGACGGGCTCTACCATCGCCGCACCTTCGAAGACTTCGGTCGTCGCCGCCCCCGGTCCATTCCCCACCTCAAGGACATGATCACGTCCCGGGCGGATGAAGAGGACAAGGCCAACGCCAAGTACGACGCCATCCGCGGCAAGTCCAAGCGAGAACCGGGCGGCGGCGACACGGCGCGCAATCCAAACCAAGGCGGCCGCAACAACAACAACAACAACAACAACAACTTCTCGGGTTCCAACCGCAAGCGCAAGCCAGACAATACCGTCGCGGCTATCCAGCGTCCTCCGAAAGGGAACTCGAAGAAGAACTCCGGCGGGTTCAAAGACCTGCTGAAGGAGAAGTGCCCGTGGCATCCGAACGGCAATCACACTACCGAGCAGTGCTACCAGCTCAGGCATGCACTCAAGGATACGCCGGAGCCACCGCACCCTCACGATCAGAAGAACAAGAAGAAGGACGGCGACGACTTCCAAGAACCCGAGAAGACCGTCAACGTCCTCTTCGGCGGACTACCCGGCAGGCGGGAGCAGAAGGCTACTCGCCGTGAAGTGATGTCCATTGAACCAGCGGTTATGACCCCTCTAAGGTGGTCAGAGACACCCATCACCTTCTCCCGCGCGGACCAATGGACCAGCTTCTCCGAACCAGGACGTTTCCCTCTCGTCCCGAAACCAACGATGGCGGGCTCTAAGCTCAACAAGGTGCTCATCGACGGCGGAAGCGTGCTCAACGTCCTCTTCACCAAGACTGCGAAGAAGATGAACCTTGACGTCACCCCCATGCTCGACAAGAGCAAGATGCCTTTCTACGGCATCGTCCCGGAGCAACGCGGCTATCCCACTAGGCTCGGTGGTACGCCGCTTACCTTCGGGGCGTCTCGCGACAACTACCGCACCGAGTACATCAAGTTCGAGGTCGCGGATATCGAGACCTCCTACCATGCCATCCTCGGCGGACGGCCATCGCCAAGTTCATGGCGGTGCCCCACTACACATACTTGGTACTCAAAATGCCAAGTCCAGCTCGGCGTACTCTCCCTCCAAGGGGACTTGAAGATCTCTCACGACCGCGATACGAGGCCGTGGTGATCGCTTCAACAAATCAAGTACCCACCCCAATGATGGAGGTCTACGCCGCGTCGAAGAAGCTTGCCACAAGCGAACTCGACATCCCGCAGAAGTCCGACGACGGCGCCAACAAGCCTCGGCCACCCGAGGAGGTACTCGTCAAGTCGGTCGACCTCGGAACGGGCGACCCCACCAAGACCACCACCATCGGGGCCGGCCTCGACCCCAAATAGGAAGACGCGCTCATCGGCTTCCTTCGGGCTAACCGCGACATCTTCGCGTGGAAGCGACGGACATGCCGGGAGTGCCCGGGAGCCGATCGAGCACCGCCTCAACGTCGACCCAAAGGCCACCCCCAAGCAAGCGACGCACCTCCGACGCTTCGCCGACGACGGACGGGACGCCATCAAGAAGGAGCTCGCCAAGCTACTCGCTCGCCGGCTTCATCGCAGAAGTCTTCCATCCCGAGTGGCTCGCCAACCCCGTCCTCGTCCGCAAGAAGAACTCTAACGAGTGGAGGATGTGTGTCGACTACACCGACCTTAACAAGCACCGCCCCAAGGACCCCTTCGGGTTGCCGCGGATTGATCAAGTCATCGACTCCACGGCGGGCCGCGACCTCGCTCTGCTTCCTCGACCGCTACTCCGGTACCACCGGATCGCAATCAAGGAGGAAGACCGGAGAAGACCGCGTTCATCACCCCGTTTGGCGCGTGCATCGCTACACGACCATGTCATTCGGGCCGAAGAACGCCGACGCCACCTATCAACGGGCCATCCAGGCTCGCTTCAAGCGGCAACTCAACAAGAACGTCGAGGCCTACGTGGATGACGTGGTTGTCAAAACCAGGGGACTCCGCACCCTCATCGACGACCTTGAAGAGACCTTCGCATCGCTACGTGAGTACCGCCGGAAGCTTAACCCGAACAAGTGCGTCTTCGGCGTCCCTTCGGGCAAACTACTCGGCTTCATCATCGGCCAACGCGGCATCGAAGCCAACCCCCGAGAAGATCTCCGCCATCACCGACAGATGAAAGCTCCCCACGAGCATCAAGGACGTCCGTAAGCCGACGGGGTGCATGGCGGCATTGAACGTATTCATCTCGAAGCTAGGAGAACGGGGTCTTCCCTTCTTCAAACTACTCAAGCACCACGAGAAGTTCGTGTGGACCGCAGAGGCGGACCAAGCCCTTGCCCGGCTCAAGGACTTCCCCGTCGAAGCCGCCGGTCCTCACGGCTCCCTACAAGGGCGAGCGCCTCATCGCTCTACCTTGTCGCGACTACTCACGTGGTCGCATCGCCATCGTTGTCGAGCGGCGGGAAGACGGCCACGCCTACCCTGGTCCCGGCGCCGCGTCTACTTCGTCGGCGAGGTCCCATCGCAGTCCAAGGCTCGCTACCGCCCCCGTGCGAAGCTTCTCGTACGCTCTACTCATCACCTCGCGGAAGCTACGACACTACTTCCGGGAGTACTCGGTCTCCGTCGTCCACCGACTACCCGCTCGGCGACATCCCGAGGAACCCGGACGCCACCGAAGGATCTCAAAATGGGCCGTCGAGCTCGGCGCCCTCACCATCGACTTCAAGCCACGCACGGCCATCAAGTCGCAAGCTCTAGTCGACTTCATGGCGCAGTGGCGGGAGAACCCGCCTACTCGCCCGCGCCGTGCGACCGAGCATTGGGTGATGTACTTTGACGGCTCACTCAACCTCGAGGGCGCAGCGCGGAGTGCTCCCCGATCTCTCCAACGGGCGAACAACTCAAGTACGTCCCGCGATCTTCTCGGAAGGTCTCGAACAATGAAGCCGAGTACGAAGCTCTCCTACATGGGCTCCGCCTCGCGGCTTCACTTGGCATCAAGCGGCTACTAGTCTACGGCGACTCCGCGGTGGTCATCAACCAAGTCAACAAGTCCTCGGGACCGCAACAAGGAGAACATGGACGCCATACGCCTAGAAGTCCGCAAGCTCGAGAACAAATTCTATGGTCTCGAGTTCCATCACATCGTCCGCGACAACAACGTTGCAGCGGACGTCCTCTCGAAGCTCGGATCCACCCGCGCCCAAGTACCCGCGGGCGTCTTCGTCCATGAGCTTCACGCGCCATCCATTCCGGAGCCGGCGCCACCGACCACTGCCCCAGCCCACCAACCGGCTGGGCAGGAGGTCATGATGATCGACGTGGACCGGAGGCAACCCTTCATCGACTACCTCGGCCGAGCGAAGGTCCCCTCCGACAAGAACGCAGCCGAACAACTCGTCCGCCGCGCCAAGTCTTACGTCCTCGTCGGCGACAAGCTTTACAAGCGAGGCGCGTCGTCTGGAGTACTCATGAAGTGCGTTCCTCGCGAAGAAGGCAAGGACATCTTGGAGGAGATCCACAAGGGTGTCTGCGGCAACCACGCGTCCTCCCGCACGCTGGTCAGCAAGGCCTTCCCGCGAGCCTTCTCTACCGGCCCACGGCCCCCGGGCGATGCCGAAGAACTCGTCGAAGGTGCCAAGGATGTCGGTTCTTCGCCAAGCGACAACACGTCCCCGCCTACAAGCTAGTCACCATACCGCCAACCTCGGCCCTTTGCTGCGGGGGGCTCGACATGATTGGGCCACCGCCAACCGCGCCCGGAGGATTCAACAGGGTACCGGTGGCTATCGACAAGTTCACCAAGTGGATCGAGGTCAAGCCTGGTCACATGCCCCAAAGCCGACAGAGTACTCGACTTCCCGGATGAACTCGTACACCGCTACGGGCTACCCCACCGCATCATCACGGACACGGGGTCCAACTTCAACAACCACCGGCTTCGGGGAGTACCGCGAGAACGGGCGGAATCGACGTTAGATACGTCTCCGTCGCCCACCCACGGCCAACGGACAAGTCGAGCGCGCCAACGGGATGGTGCTCGACGCCCTCAAGAAGCGGCTACACGACGCCGCTAACTCAAAAGGGGGCAAGTGGATCAAGGAACTACCCAACGCACTCGGGGGCTGCGCGACTCAACCATCCAAGCCAACGGGGCAATCCCCCTACTTCCCCGGTCTACGCTCCGAAGCCATCCTCCCTGCCGATGTCATATGGAACTCGCCAGCAGTGGAGCACTACGACGAAGGCGTCTCAGAAGACAACAGACGAGTTGACATCGACAGCCTCGAAGAAGCTCGCTGTGCCGCCCTAGTCCAATCAGCAAGGTACCTGGAGGGTATCCGACGCTACCACGATCGCAACGTCAAGGAACGCTCCTTCAACGTTGGAGATCTTGTCCTCCGCCGTATCCGTAACACGGAAGGACTTCACAAACTCGGCCCTCCCCCGGGAAGGGCCCTTCACCGTGGCTAAGGTGACCGGCCAGAGCTCCTACCGCCTCCAAACACTTGAAGGCGAAGAAGTCAACAACTCGTGGAACGTCGACCGGCTCTCGTCGATTCTACGCCTAGTCTACTCGACTACTCCGGGGTTCAAGTCTACACGACTACATCAACACCCCTTGCCGCAAGCGACCCTCCGGTCCCGGCTCCAAGTCTCCGGACTACTCTTCTCCGTGTCCGGCCCCGTGCGGCTACCTACGGACCCCGGGCCGCGACGAGCGTCAAGGACTCTAGCGGCGGTCTACCAAGAGACCACACTCCAAGATCCGGCCCCGCGCGGCTACCTACGGATGCGCGATCCGGCCTACACGGCTACCTACGGATCACTCACCGTAAGCGGCTACCCGCTCCGCACTATTCGACCGTAAGCGGCCTTCGGGTCCGAGCGACTACCCGTAACTACGGCCCCGGCCACCTGTGTGTACTTCTTCGCAATAAAGTTTGATTGTTTATCAACTTCTTTACTGCCTACTCCCTGCTACGGGACCACTAAGTCGAGTACTACTACTCGCACCTACTCCACGATGGGCGCTCCGCACTCTGAGATCGCGGTTACGAGTACTCATTGATGGAACATCACATTTCATTGATATATGAAAAAGTTCATTACAACTGTTTCCTATACAACTACGGCTACTAGCTATCTATGCGGGGCTACCGGAGGTTCAACTTATCGGCTACCTCGCTCCGCGATGGGAGCCATCTCGCTCCAAAGAACTCGCGCATCGCTCATCCGAGCGCTGGCGGCTACCCCGCCGGCGACTACCTCCACCGGGGCCTTCGGGAAGTACGACTTCATGAAGGCCGGCACCGCTTCGGGATTGACTTGGCCATGTGCTTCACGTAGGCGGCCGGCCGGCTTGGCGCCTCACGAAGTCGATCCGCCAACGGAGCGATCTTGGGGCCGCCCCGGGTGCGGCACCGGGAGCCTCGCGATCGGGAGGGCGGCCTCTTCAAGGTCCTTCGACCGGGGCCCGAGCGCCTCGCGCTCTTCGTTCAACTTCTCGCAAAGATTTGTAGCGCTTGACGAGGTCTCTATCGATGCAATTCGCAACTCCATGTGCTTCTCGCACTCGAAGGCCGCCTCCTTGTAGTCGAGTTCAAGTACCGGCGGGCTTCTTGCTCCCGTAGAAGAGATTCTTCATGCGTCGATCTCCGAGCCCTTCGCCGCTCCACCCGGCCTTCGAGTTCCGCAACACCGAACACAACAACGAGTCGCAGCTTGATGACTCCCGGCAAGTACCCGACAAGTCAAGAGCCATACCTTTATTCTTGTTGCGGAGGCCTTTGTTCTTCCGCACCAGCTCGTCGCTCTACGCCCGCAAGTCCATCACATCGTTGTGGTACTTGGCGAAGGCGGCGTCAAGCTTCGATCGCATGGCGGCCGCGTGCTTCCTCGACTTCATGAGCTGCTCCTCCGGGGCTTCGGCTCGCGATCTGTGTCGCCGTAGCCTTGCGCAGATTCGACTTCTCGCGGGATCGCTCCGCGACGTCCCGCACAAGACAAATTCAAGTCAAGCGAGTACTCAACGAAAGGATTGACTACTCGGGAGGCAACGGCTACGTACCTTCATCCACTGTTCGGCTCGCCGCATCGCCTTCAGATGTTGCGCCAACACCGCCGCTCGACGAGATCGTCGGCAAGCGGCCTCAATCCCGCCACGGCTACTCGGCCGTAGCCTCCGTCATTGGCGCCGAGCGGATAGGCTCCGCGTCTTGGATCTCGGGGGATCGGATCGCCACCTCCAGGGCAACCCCTGGCGACGTGGTAGCCGCCTCCCCCTCGGCGGACTTCTCGACGGTTTCCCCCTTGGGCTCGGGGGCTCCTACAGCAGCCTCTGGGGCTTCTGGTGTCAACTCCTGCATGGGCACCCCTGCAGGGATGTCACCTCCTTCGGCGCCCGTCACCAAGGAACACGCGCATCGCGGCGCTTCGGCAGCTGGGGGCTCGGTCGCGACTTGGGCTTCTGGAGCGGGCTCCTCGACGGGCGGCGCGACCTTTTCTGCCTCTGCTGCCGTGGGCTCCTCTTCGTCCCAGCTCAAGTCCGTGGATTTTCTGCGCAAGTATCCACAGAGGATCGTCAGATAAAAACGACTACTACAATGAGTACTACTCATGAAGGCGTGGTACTTACAAGTTCGACCGGACGATAGTCACGGCCGGAGCACCGAGGATGCTGGCGATATCAACCAGTCCACCCTCGGCGGGCGTTTCTTCCTCCGCCTCTCCGACTACCGCCTCCTCCACGGCGGCGGCGGCCGGGCGCGGGTTTTCGCGCCCCCCGCGGCTTCCACCTCTTCAACGGCGGCGGCCGCGGGTACTCTGCTCCCTTCTGGGGCAGGGGGCTGGCGCTCCGCCCGCGCCGAAGTTCTTCGACGGGGGGGGGCCGGACTTCGGCTTCCAGCCGGTTCCCCCACTGTGGGCCACATGCCCTCATCGCCTTCCTCCACGGGCTCGCCGGCGGCCTCTCCCCGCACACAAGGACGACTACTCGTCGCACCGTACTCGATCACCGGGTACTCGACTACCTTGCTCAAGATGACTTACCTCTGGAGGCGTGGTCTCTGAGACCTTCATCTTCTTCGCTACCCGCTTCTTGGCGGGGGTTGCGCGGCTTCCTCGGCGGCGCAGCAAGGCTAGCCTCCAGGCTAGCCGGAGGGTCTTGGATGAGAGGTACATGAGGCAAGCCCGGACGGCTAAACCTCGACCGCACCGGAAGCGGTCCCCGCGCCGTCTCCTCGTCTTCCTCGTCATCGGAGGTATCCTCCACGATGACGGGATCGTCGTCGTCTCCGACTACTCGGCGCTCCTTCACCTTCTCCACCGTTGGGATCTCAATTCCGCTCGGTGGTGGCTGCGGCTCGGAGACAAACCGCTTCACATCATCCTGCGCAAAAGACACAAAAGCGTCAGCAACTCTGCTACAAGTGCCTACTACTCGACGAGGGGGGTACGGCTACTTACCTCGTTGGGCGGGCGCGCGGCGGAGTATTCCTCGACAGGGCACGCCGTGTACTCCGGCATGTCCTTGAAGATCCTCGACAACCTCTCGATGATGTCGTTGTCCTCAATTTCGCCCCCCGGCATCCGCGACGTGTCGTCGTCGCCGGTGTACTCGAAGCCCATCGTATCCCTCGCCATCAGCGGCTGGATCCGGCGCTTCATGAAGCTGAAGGCCACGTGTTCGGCCCTCAGTCCCGCATCCCGCGAGTCTTGATGCGTGCTAGCAACTCCGGAGCCGGAGCCCCTCCCCGCATGGTGGGCTCCGTGTTCCACCACTCTTGGTGCCCTGGGGCCGCCGCCCGCTTGGCTTCGGTAGCTCGGGATGGTGGTTCGTGATGTAGAACCACCTCGTCTTCCGCTCGGTGTTGGAGTCCACGAGCTTGTACGCCGTGCATCGCTCGGCGGCATCCTCCCTCGACCGGATCCCGCCCCCTCCGACTACTCCGGGGTTGGAGGCGCCGGGGTCGCGGCTTCACGCGGAAAAACTTCCGAAGAGAATCCGGTGCGGTTTGATTCCCAAGAAAGCTTCGCAGAAGTGGACGAAGACGGAAGTGTGGAAGATACCGTTGGGGTTCAAGTTGAGGTACTCGATGCCATAGTACCTGAGAAGCCCCTTGAAGAAGTCACTCGCTGGAAGCGCAAGACCGCGCTCCACGAAGCGCGAGAACATCGGGATCTCGTCTTGTGCCTTCTCCATCGGATAGGGATCTCCCGCGGCGGATCTCCACATGTCGATCTCTTTCTCCCTGATGAAACCGCTGTTCAACAGGGTCAGCAAGTCTTCGGTCTTCACCTTCGATTTTTTCCACTCGCGGCTTGGGTCAGCGCGCGGTGGAGACGTGGGCGGCGCCGCTTCGGTGCCGGCCGCGCGGCGGCCTCTCGCATGGCTCCTCTTCTTCCCCGCCGGCTTTCGACGTCTTCGACGGGGACGGCTTCATCCTCCAAGAACAAAGGGAGTCTTCACTCGCATCCGCTCGGGGGCTACCCTACAGCTTTCGGGTGGCGATGCGCTCGGATCTACTACGGCGGCAGTGCTCGCTGGAGTGGATCTACTTCAAGATTCAAGTGGCGAATGACTGCGGCTCACTTGGGTGAAAAACCCTAAGGGTTTCGGCTTGTATTTATAAGCCAAAACGCCTCCGTAACAGGCGGCTGAATAAGTCCACGCGCGGCTGACTCAGCGGCTGCGCGTGACTCTTCGTATTCCACTAGTCGACGCGCCTCATCCCGGGGGCTCGGCTAGTTCTACTCGACTACCTGGGACGCGGCTAGTCTCAAGAGCATCTCAGGACACATTCTCCAAGAAGACCCTTCAATTCGAGAGGAAGTACTCGACTCAAGGCTCGGGGGCTCCGTGCCACGTGTCCTTCGGTTTTTCTCTCCCGGATTTTTCGGGACTTTCTCGCCAAGACTTCGGATAGATCCTCGGCCCGCAGCCCGCGGCTCGCGGCTCGGGGGCTACTCCACGTGGATGGCGGTTCCGCAAATCGCATCTTCTTGACGCGCTCCGGCTTCAAGACAAGGCGAGCATTTTTGAAGACCTTCGAAGGCGGATTTCAAGGACGCTTGGGACTACTCGAGAAGACTTCAAGATTGCTCAAACATCGCCTGGAGTACATTCCGGCCTCGGGATGCTTCGACTACTCTTGAGGACTTTTGACTTGTAGCACTCAGGGACGCTTGAGGACTACTTGTTAAGGCCTTCAAGACTACTTGAAGCTATCCTTCTCGACTACAAAGTACTCGGGGGCTTGTCGTATGGACCTCCCTGGGCCCACTACCTCGGTGGGTACCAGGACCGACTACTCGGTGGGCCCCTGGGACTACCCGGCTTGCGCTACACAGCACCTGAAGGCGTGGAGCACAAGGACAACACAGGAGTAGTACTCGGTTAGGACTCTGTACACGTTCCGCACTGTGTAGAGGTCTCCTAGACGTACTCGGCTAGTACTCCCTCCCTACTCCGACTTGTAACCCTGCCTCCCGGACTATATAAGGCGAGGCAGGGACCGATCTCAGGATCACCTCATCCAATCTCAACTCACGGCGCACTATTGCACCATCCTGTAATCGTGCCCTATCAATCTAGAGCTACGCAAAGATACGGGACGTAGGGTATTACGCACCTCGCGGCCCGAACCTGTCTAAATTGTGTGCCACGTGTCTCTTCCTTCGAGTTACCGATCTCGGCGAGTCACATTCATCTACTTCGGGTACTCCCCGTAGTAGGTTGCCGGTCCAAAACACCGACATACACACATCCCAGATAAAAAACATTCAAGTTGTAAGCTTAAACAAAGTTTGGTTTCACCCAAATCTTTCATTTCAAACTCCGTCAAATGATAACGAGCTTCATTGGTGTCATGTCTTTTACCAATGATATTAATATCATCAACGTAGACAGACATAATGCTAATATACATTGTAGTTCTCTTGATGAAACCACATAGATAATCATCATTGATTATGTATCCCTTATACTTAAGGAATACTCAACTGATTGTACCACATTCGGCTTGATTGTTTTAAGTCATATCATGACTTCTGCAAATTAACACAAAACATGTTGCTATTTGCCTTAGAATATGATATACTTATTCCATCAAGAACATTCATGTATATCTTAGAATCCAATGACCCATACAAATATGTGGTCACTACGTCCATCCACTGCATAGATAGACGATTTTGTACTGCCAAAGATATTAAGTATCTAAATGCTATGCCACTCATAACTGGAGAATAAATTTTGTTGAAAATCAACATTAGGCCTTTGCGTGTAGCCCTTTGTAACTAGTCGTGCATTATATCTCACCACTTCATTGTTTTCATTCCGTTTCCAGACAAAAATTTATATCCAATAGGATGGACACTAGGAGGTGTTGGCTTAACGCCAGAAAACACTTCCCTTAGTGAGCAAGGCTATCTATGTTTCTATTCCATCCTTTCTATGTGTTCCAGTCTGAGCGCGTCAGGCACTCTACCATGGATTTAACATCTGGATCACTCTGAAGGATTTCAGCAATTTATCAGAGAAATAACTGTCGACAATGATAATAAGACTCGCCAGTCTCTATGTAATTAATTGCGAACCCTTAATAGATCATCATGATTTCCCAAAACAATCGATCTAGGGTCTTTAGATTTCCCAGTCTCATAATTTATGCGCATATGTGAGCTGGGTAACAATCAAATCTCTCTCAAAAGAATTGATCACTAAAAGATTTATATCAACAAAAGTTGATCTTCGTTTACCACTTTCTTTTATTTCGTATCTTGCATCTTAGAATTGCCTCTCCCCCTCTTGCGTCCAAGAGGGATTATTCAAGTGGTTATCTTTAGGATCTTTCACTCTTTCAGGCATGTTCCTTGCAAGATAAAAGGGTTTAACAACATCTTTGTAATTGGTAAACAAATCTGGTAGATTGTTTGCAACATTTGCAAATCTATAAGTCTCTAAACATAAAGTTTAGTGTCCATGGTACGTGGGTCATAAAGAACATGCTTCTTGCATTCCAAACAACATGCTTCTCGCATTCCAATCAATTTTCAGGCATTAAAATTTACGGTACAATTCTCCCCTTAATACCGGAAAATGATCCTTATTAAAAATACTATCAGCGAAACGGGCCGTACACGGATCACCTGTCATAGGTTCTATATACTTAATGGTCGACTGAGATTTAAATCCCACAAAGATCCCCAAATTTCTTAATGGCCCCATTGTTGTCGCTAATGTGGTGAGATGGGTACATAAACAATTTACCCAAACTTACGCAAATAGGAAATACTTGGTTAGTTTCCACGTACCAATTGTAAGGGGGGATATAATAACATGCAGTTAGTCATGGTTGGATTGATACAACAGTGTGCAGTACTACATGATCCCAACACGATGTAGGTTGCAATTCCTCAATATTTGTCCTGATACGAGTTTAAAACTCTTTAATCAATGGCTTAGGCAAGCCATTTTTTTGTGTGGATATATCATACGAAATGCTAAATCTGAATTTCCGACGGAAAATTCAACAGCATTGTACATTCGAATCAATTGATTTCGAGTTCAGAATAATGAGTCTCCAATTTCATTAATTGAGACAATATTTTGGCTAGCTTTATTCATGGTTTCATGTCTAAAAGAGACACATAAGATCATCTTATAGATGCATCTATACCATGATTTATCTGAACAATCCACTGTCATGCTGAAGCAATCCACAAATATCACCTTGAATTCTTTCAAGTAATTTGTTTTGGTTCAGCATGTCAATTTCCCTTTAGCACATGTAGTGCATACAAATCCAAAGATTGTGGGAACTTTGCTTTATGCAAATCAAGACCAATAGAATTGCCAATAATCTTCCTCATCATTCCAACTCTAGGATGACTTAGACTATCATGCCATGCTTGGAATTTACAATTTGGAAGATTACTTTATATGCAACAAAAATATAGGTTTTATGTATGTATAGTACAATCCATATTCGAGGGATGGAATTTTCATAAATTTGTTTGTCATATCCCGTAAGATTAGTGAAGTAAATTAATTATTCTTTCCCATCTACATGTATTTCCACATGAAGACCATTCTTACGGATATCTTTATAGCATAATAGGGTACAAGTTAATCCTGGATACAATAAGGTATTCTCTCTCATCAATTGAGCACTCTTAGGGAGAATAATAGTGGTTCTAACTGAACCAATGATTGAAGCATCATACAATGATGATCATAATATTTCCTTCTCTTTTCTCAAGAGTCCGGAAAAATTCAACTCCCAAAGAATATAGTTTCTAGTACCACTATCAAGAATATATAATTCCATCCTATATTGGATTGACATCAAATATATTCTATAGTCTAATTGTGACGCCCCAGGTTTTTAATTAAACATAATAGCCGGTCAAATGGTCAACAGTGGTCAAACCACGGTCAACCTGGGCCCTCACCTCGAAAAACTCACTAACCCACCCTAGTGACCCTATTTGACTAGTAAAAACACTTGTGGGACAACCCATGGTCAAAGGATGGTCAAGCCCCCTTGCCACTCTAGTGTCCACCGGTGTCTGCCGAAACTTTTGCCGCGTTCTCCAAAATTCACCTAAACACTTAAAATTCTACCTTTATGAAAGTTGTCCATCTTGATGAGGGACACAACTTTCATGTAGATTGGTATTTCAAATTTTGAGGGGAAAAGCTTGGAAAATAAGTTGCAAGGCAGATTTTACTGTTTGTCAAAGACAGGCTGACATTCACTTTTGGCATTCAAATAACTTCAAATCTGGGCAGAAAAACCCTATATAGCCTTTGTAGAAATTATTAAGGGTAACTAGATCTACAACTTTGGTATTCCTCACTTGGTCGACTTCTGTACAAAAATTTTGAGTTTTGCAATTTCCAAAACAGTCCCAACAAAACAAAAATAGGACGAACGCCGACGCACCACGACGTCGCGCGCCCGCGCGCGCCCGTCGCCGGCCGGCCGCCGGCGCGCCCCGCATCCGCGCCCGCGCCGCCCGAGGCCTAGCGCCGCCCGAGGCTCGCCCCGCCCGAGGTCGCCCGCGCCCCCAACGCCCCCCCGCCCCGAGGCGCCTCGAGCCGTGTCGCCGCACGCGCGCGCGCGCGCGCGGGCCGGCGGTCCGTCGGCGGTGTCGCCATCGTACGCGCGTCGCCCGAGCCGTCGTGGTACGGCGGGTACCTCCACCGTCACCCCGTCGTCACCACGATGCGCCTCCCCCGCCTATTTAAGGCCCTTGCCTCCCTCCACGCGCCGCCCCCGAGCCGCCCGCCGCCATTGCGCCGCCGCCGGTGCTAGAGCTCGCCGCCCGTGCTCGCCGCCGTCCCGGCCCGTCCGGCTAGCTCCCCCTAGGCCCTAGTGAAGCTCACGCGTTCGCTTGTTGCCACCCATTTCGCCCCCTAGCCGCATTTCCCCAAGCCGCCGCGGCCACCGCCGCCGCCGCCGCCGAACCTCGTCGTCGGCCACCTCTCTCGCCTCCACTCCCGCCCCCTACCACTCCTAGGTGAGCGTGTGGTCCGGCCCGGCCGGCGGCGCCGCCGGCTCGCGGCGCCGACCGTGCCCGCGCCGCCCGGCCCGGCCAAGGGCCAAATTGCTTCGATTTCAACAGTTCTAGGGTGTTTCGCGTAAAAGTCCAGGGCCTGGTTGTGAAGATCCCTATCTAAGTTTCTTTACAGTTCAGTCCAGCGCCTTATAAAATTCCTAGAAATTCATAGAAAAATCAAAAAAATACCAAATCAATTTTGTTGGGTTCAGGAAGAGAAATCCCACCACTTTTATTATTTGCACATGGCTGGATTCTAAATAGTTTTTTAGCTTGAAAAATACAAAGGTGAAAAACCTAGATCTGGTATAACTTTAAATCCATAACTCCTATGTATCCCAATTTTGGATATGTTGTGTATTAGATCATGACTAGATGCTATGCCAAAAGTTGCACAAAGTTATGCTGTAGATCTTGTTAAATAAATTCTTTTCCATTCCTGCAGAAACTGCCTAGAGGATTTTTCTTGCTAAATATATTTATGTTTTTGAGTTCAACTTGTGCACACTGTCTTGTAATGTCAAAATAAACATCTTGTGAATTAATCATGATTTTTGGCTTACCAGAAATAATTATTCTCAATTTATGCATGAATTACTTTGTAAATTAATGAACTAAGATCAGTGGAGTTTCAAGGTGAATATGCTGGATCTTTAGGCTTGTTTAGGACCAGAGAGCATACATGAGAAAGTTGGAATCAGTTTGGTGCTTAATTAATTTTGTATGCTTTTAAATTGAATCACTAGCTAGCCTTTGTTATTTTCAATAGTATTTAATTTCCGAGCATCCAACACTTACATGTGGGTCCAATGGACCAGTATAGGTGCTAATATGGTTAAGAGACATTTCCTTATTTTTTGGTAATTTAATTGCTTAATAAAAAGCTTAAAAGCCCTTTTAATATTAAAGAGAAGTTAAATAAAGAAAATCCCTAATTAATTCTTTTTCCTTTTTGAAAGTATTATTTAATATAATTAAAAGATAATTAATTATCATTGCTGATTAGAAATTAATTCATGGATAAAAATATTCTTTGTACCTTTGCTTGCGAGAGGAAAAGGATTAAAGCTTTCACATGAAATGACAAGTACAATAAAAACCTTTAGTCAAATGTGCAGTAAAAGAATAACCTTTGTACAACTGCTAACCTTCCTAGAAGAGAAACACTAGATAGATGCTTGTTAAGGTGAATATGACCAACAAGAGTTGGATAAGACAACAAACTATCACATCACCTAAACTTGCATTGCATTCCGTGTAGATCTTCCGGACGGTGATTACTCGCTTGTCCCGGAAACCGAGGAAGGAGGAGCGGAAGCTTCGCTACAGTACGTGGAAGTGCTCGACACCGAGGGTGCCCAGGCTAACTTAGCTGACGAAGGCAAGCTCCGGTGCATCTAATCCAGTTTTTCAAATTCCTTATTCAATTATCTATGGATGATTGTGCATTTACGTTCAGGAGTTGAATGAAACCATAGATGCATGATCCCTAGGTACCTTTGTCCTTACTAGTATGATAGGTCGATAGCTGCTAAGCTATAGGACCATTACAAGTCGAGTGATGACCTCACTCGCGAGAATAGGTTCCTAGATAGGAATCATGATATATCCTAAATGGATTGCTCACGTGGTAAGAGCATGGGATCTGGGCTCCGGTCCAGTGGTTATGTGGGTTAAGTGTTTGAACGTACTAAGCACATGTCGGGAATGGGACCGGTAAGCCTAGTACCTTAATGAGGCGGCTAGGGATGGAACTGTCACTACTCTTGGGATTCGCTCTCACGGCTAGCTACCGGTGGTGTATGGTGATTCCGGGTATCTCGCGGGGTATGCCGGATAGCCTGCACCAAAGACTGTGGCCTTTCATCCCGACCTGAGGATTTTTGGAAACGTCCGGGGACAGCTATACCTTTGTGGGCAGCCTACCATGTGTTTGGGTCTACCTTGCAAGGTTTAAATCAATCGATTGTCGGCCTCTCACCGTTATCCGAGACTACTTACTCCACTAGTCATGAGATCCCTAATGATGGAAGTTGATGAAGATGATGCTTGATTAATTGTATTGTACAACTTTGTTTGTACTAGTTGGCTAATGTAGTAAAGATTAAACCTACTAGAACTTGTGCTAAAATCTTGAAAGTAAGGATCTACTCTTTGTTACTTTTTAGCAAAAGCAACCCAGTAGCCAAAAAGCCTTTCATGGTATAGTTTTGGTAAAGTAGTTATCACCGACGGGTAAGTCTTGCTGAGTATTAGCATACTCAGCCTTGCTATAATGTGTTGATCCAGGTAATGCCTTCAGTGATGTGTGGCCCGGAGAGATCCCGCCCGGCTGGGAGCTGGAGTGGGTGGAGGACGACTACTGAAAGCATCATGGATGGCCTCCCGTGGTGTCTTCGCTTCTGTTAGTTTATTTCCGCTGCTTTCAAAAACTCTGAACTATTTCGTGATGGTAAAAACTACGGATTGTAATAATTAAACCCTTCGTGGTACGAATTTGGATTTTAATGTTGTTGTATCTCTGGACTCGCCTTCGAGTGAGTTTTAATGCATATATTCGATCCTTGTTGCTTTTCAAGTGATTTACCGGGCGTTAACCCGGCAACTAACGACAGGATGATACTTTATTATTGCTTAATGACCAAAGTGGATCGGTCTTAGGCGATAGTACGGTATTTTCCTGGGCGGGTTGTCACACTAATAAGAATGCATACTAAAGAGAACTTCTTATTAAACATATAGAAAAACATATATAATCACACAAATGTATTATAATATCCAACATATGAGTATGATATTAAAACACATATGTGCTCACAATACATCCATCGCTAGCAAGTTTGCAATGTAACTCTTCAAATCATATAGAGTTTGCACAACATAAATTATTACAACAATTTAACAATCCCACACTATAATGAAATAGATAGTAGCTTCGGCTTGAGACAATTTATTCTAAGTCTCCAAACATTTCATTTGAGGTGAACTCCATGAGCATGTCATCAGTACTTGGAAGCTTCTCCTTCATGAGATCTAGGTTGTTATTGTTGTCTGAGCAACCCACTTCCTTAGTCACAGCAGGAGCAAGATTGAAATGTGCTTCATATCTTGGCGATTTGTCCTTGCTTTGCTCTGCATCCTTTAAGGATTTTTGGTAGAGAGCTACCAAATGCTTTGGGGTACGGCAATCTTTAGCAAAGTGATTGAAAGTGCCACATCTATGACATTTAGTGTCATTTTTGGCCTTAGTATCACCACCTCGCTTACCCTTGTGATTGTGCTTTTGCCTTTTGTTGAAATTTTGCTTCTCGAGCTTGTTCTTTGGGTCACCAGAATTGGATCCCTTGAACTTTCTCTTACCCTGCACACTATGAGCCTCAGGAAGAGGTGCTGCACCAATCGGGTGCTTATGATGGTTCTTCATTAGAAGCTCATCATGTTTCTCAGCCTGAGTCAGTGTGTGGATAAGTTGAGAATACTGAGTGTATTTATTAGCCTGATACTGTTGTTGTAAGACTCGATCCGCAGGAAGCATGGTAGAAAGAGTTTTCTCAATCTTATCGAGATCCGTTGGTTCTTTCTCACAAAACTTCAACTTAGAGCAAATCTTATGAACAACATGATTGTAGTCCGCAACGTACTTGAAGTCCCGCAAACGCAAATGGTTCCACTCATGATTAGCCTCCGGCCAAATGAGTTCCTTCTGCTGATCATAATGCTCTTTAAGCGCAAGCCATAAAACATGAGGATTCATCTCCATGAGGTACTCTTGTTTGAGATCCTTATGGATGTAAAACCTTAACAGCATTAAGGCATCGTACTTCTTTTGTTCATCCAAAATGACACCTGCAGTAGGCTCGCTAAGGTATGGCAAAAGTCCGCGGGATGCAAAGCTAATCTTTATATCTGAAACCCAAGTGGGGTAATTGTGGCCATCAATGGCAAGTTCATCGAACTCTTTTGCCATGGCCATAGCCTACAAAGTAGGACCACATGATTCAATAATTCATTCATTGGAATATAATCAAGTGGCTAAACAATGTTGTAATAAATGCAAATTAATTCGAATAGCGTAACTCTTCAAGGATTAATAAAAGTATAAGGTTAACAAATAGCATGTAAACCCTCAAATTTTGTTAATCTCATCAACTTATATACATGGTAGGTAGTCTCAAATGCCATAGGACATAGAGTAGATCAAAATGATAGGCAAATAATTTGATGCCAAAGCATGATCTTAATGCAAATAATTCATCATGAATTAAATGCAACCTTTGCTAAGGTCTCTATCACACCACATGTATACTCAAGTTAATGATTGAGCATTGACTTTGGTAATCACTACAATAGTGTTAGCAAAAATTCTCAATGGTAATCACCTCAATAGTGTAAGCCATTGTAATATTTTGATATTTAATCCTTGTTTTGGGAAAATTGTATAGGTAATCATCAATCTTCAAAATGAGCATGATGTAGACCTTTAGTAATAGACCGTCAAAATCCATATACATGGATATGATCTCTATCACTTAATGTTTGTATCCCAAAATTTTGAGAGAAATGCATAAATTAATTGCAAAGATCACTAGTAATATTTTACTAATGAATAAAATCACAGCGTTGTGATGGTGTATGTGATAAAGCTATGGCAATAACGAAATAAAGTATGAAAGTGACAAATTTACACAAACATACATGCATTCTATAATAGAATTCGAAATTGCATGTGTACAAATATAATAAAAACATCTGTACAAATATATCATCACATGATAGATCTAGATTTAAACAAGTAGCTAGACTAAAAAGTGATAATCAACAGTAATTAACATAGTCTAAGGCTATGATTAAAGATTAAAACTGCTGGAAAAATTACTAAATAGTAATTAAAAGAAAGAAAAGAAAGCCGGACCGGCCGCGGCCGGACGGCCCAGCCGGCCCACGCATCGTCGGCCTAATCCCGCCGGCCTCGCGTTGGTCGTCCGGCCCCCCGGCCCGTAGCCGCCGTCGCCGCCCACCGGCCCACGCCGACGCCCTCGCCGGGTGGTATAAGAAAGCGCGGTTAGGGTTTTCAACCCTAACCGCCCTCCCACCCGCCGCGCGGCCCGCCGGGCGTGCGCCGCCGGCGCGGACTCCGGTGTGCGCGCCGGCCTCCACCGCCCGCAAGTCGCCGCACCCGCCGGTCCGACGCTTGATCCACCGCGAGCTAAAGGCCCGCGCGTGCCACACGATGCCACATCGCTCGCCTCCGGCGCGGTTCCGACCGTTCATGCGCCGCTTCGCCGCCCCGCCGCTTAGCTTGCGCGCGCGCGTCGCCGTGGTTCGCGCGCGCGCGTCTTCGATCCGCCACCAACCGGCCATAGGAAAGGAGGGAGGCGGCGCACCACGCACTTCATCCGCGCGCCCGCATCCGCACCCGGACGGCGGTGCCGGCGGGGTCGCGCCCTCGTGCGTCCGTGCATGGACCGCGGCGGCGGTGGGTCGGAATGCGCCCGTGGTGGCGAGGGCTCGCTCCCCCGGTGGCGCACCGGCGGCGGCCGCCCCCGTGCTCCGCGCGCGCCGGAGGCGGCCGGCGGGGCCGCGCACCGTAGTGGGTCGGCGCGACCGCGGCGGGGCCCGTGCGACGGCGGGCTGGGGACGCTCGACCGACGATCCCCTCCCCTCAGGAAGGAGAAGCTCTGCCTCTGCCGCCGCTGGTGGTCTGGCCGCGGTGATGGATGCCCCAAGACGGACAGTGCCGGCGCCACAACTGGAGCAGCAACCCCTGCGCGGACGCCGGCGAGCACCATTGACGCTTGTCGAAGGCGAGGCCGAGACGACGAGCGTGGTAGAGGACCACGAAGACCATGCGAAGATCAAGCATCGCAGGAGGAACGTAAGACGTAAGTCATCGAAGGCATTGCTACCTTTGATCTCTCGCTTTCCTTCCAGCGATCGGTGTTCTCCGGCGATCTTCACTGCAACTCCGGCGAGGAACTCCTACGCCGGCGACGGTTCCTGGCCTTCTCAGGATGTAGAGCGCTGATAACGTGTTGTAATTGTAAATGGGAACAGTGCTTGTACTTGTGAACAGTGGCGTAGCTAGGGGGTATGCCAGGTATGCACTGGCATACCCCGCAATTCCCGCCAATACAAGTATATATACATATTTTTTTAAAAAAAGCATACAAATGTGTTGTTGCTGCACAACTGAAACTGAGTTGTGTTACTTAGTGGTTGTGGTTAGTGCGTATACCAAAGTATATTGTCAATTTTACTATTATCACGGATTTGACAAAATGGATTTACTGAATTGATATGTTTTTTAAGTGGCATACCCTAAGCTAAAATCCTAGATTCGCCACTGCTTGTGAACAGTAACAGTGTAGAAGACAATGTAGATGAAAGTCTCAATCTTTATTGATGAACAATGGTACACATATATAGTACATGCCCAAGGGGCAGTTTGTAGGATGTAAAGGCACTTGGTAACTGCCATTAGCAGCTGCTAATCATCCTTTCATTATCTTATAATTGATCATTATAATATTAAGAATATTCTCAACACTTTTCTCAGACCTGAAATTACCAAACTCTCTTCCAGGATGAAATTCTATTCTATTGCTGCAAAGCAATAGTAGGCATACTACCGCGATCACTGAAATGTGACATGACAAAAACGTGCAGTGCTTGACAAGCAGACCTACAAAATCTGGCTGCGTGATCATTTCTTCTGGTCGGTTTAGGTATGATACGAGACTACGGATCCTTGTGTACACACTAACACACGACGATGATGTTACCTGTTACTGTTATTAGGCATTTTTTATACATGGGAAACTGTTTTATTGGTCTAGTTTTCGTACATTATAACTTTTGAAGGGTACTTCATCGATCGGTAAACTATTTGCTGCTTTATCACCAAACTCTGCAATCGTTTGCCCAAAATATAAGCAAACCACTAAAGCATAGCACTACCATGGGGCCCACATGATGGATCGGAGCACATATTTTGCTGAGCTCTGGCTGGCTAGCTTGTGCACATGCTCATTCCATCCCAGAAAGGTGATTAGTGGTTACTTGCATGCATGGTGGGTCGGCTGGCTCGGATAGAAATGGTGGAGCATTATATAAAAAAGCGTCACACCCACTCGATTAGTGGCGTGCTTGGACAGTGACTAATTGAGCTCATTATCCCTTGTTTACGTACTATAGAGAGGTGTAAAACTAGTAAACTCCCAGTGTAGTAATAATAAACCCAGAAGCGCCGCCATAGCTGTTGTCTTTTCAGAGGCTATTGCATATGGAACTAAAATTCTGTTTGGCCCAACCCAAGTCGGGTTTAGTGTGTCTCCGGGCTTCGATTTCCTGTCCTTCTAAGGCCTGCCGTGACCCACGCCCATTTGGCTTCATCCTCTTTCACTGTTGTCGCAGCCAGGCCAGGAGATCAAGACGAGAATTTTCATTTTTTATATATTTTCCCCCTCAATTTTGCAAAATTATATGGTCCGGAAAAGAATTTGCAAAACTATACATCTAGCGCCGTGAGGGACGAGCACGACGCTAGGGGGCACGCGGTACTGTAGCACCTGCTACCGCTGTGGGCCACGACGGTAGGGTCCAGTCTGTTTTCAAATTTTTTTTATTTTTTTAACTCGGGTGGAGGTAAACTTTATATGGAAATTGTAGCTTTCGATGAATCTACAACTTTGTAGTTCAAAATTTTTCCATTTGAAGTCATCTTCGTAGTCAAATAATCGATATACTATCCAGATCTCAGTTTTCAGTTTATGTTCAAAAAATTGTAAGGTTTTTTGCATGAACTCGGATGAAGGTAACTTTATATGAAAATTGTAGCTTTTGACGAGATCTACAATTTCATAGTTCAAAGTTTTTCCATTTGAAATCATCTTCATACTCGAATAATCGATACACTATTCAGATCTCAAAACTGCAAACTGAGGTCTGGATAGTTTATCGATTATTTGAATATGAAGATGACTTCGAATGGAAAAACTTTGAACTACGAAATTGCAGATCTCATCGAAAGCTACAATTTTCATATAAAGTTTACCTCCATCCAAGTTCGAACGAAAAAATTAAATTTTTTCGAAAACAGACTGGACCCCTACCGTTATGGCCCACGGTGGTAGCAGGCGCTACAGTACCGTTCGCGCCCCTAACGCCATGGGACACGGCGGTAGGTCCCTGCCGCCGTCCCCCACGGTGCTAGATGTATAGTTTTGCAAAATCAAATTCGACTATATATTTTTGCAAAAAAAAGAAAGAAAAATATATATAAAAAAATGCTCAAGACGAACTTCACTGGCGTCGTTCTCGGCGAGGATTCGGCTGCCCCCACACACATATCCCGTGACCGTGACCGTGACGCGGCGCGCACACACACGAGATCGCGACCACTGAACCCACAGTGTATCGGCATCGATGCGCCGAGCCACTAATTCATCGAAACTGATTGCACCATCAAACCCCGAGAACGGGAAAAAAAAGAATGCTGCAAGTAATCCCGAACCCAACGAACAACGCTGCTACTTATCACACGATTTCACGCAACTAAGCAGCGCCGAAAAGGGGCGGTTTACGCTTTGTCTGTGTCTCCGGACGGCACGGGCGCGTAAAGGCTCACCGTGAACCGCTCTGTTCTGCCGTGCACGGCGCCGGGCCGCCGGCGACCGGCGGGGACGCTAAAAAAACAATGGACGCCGCGTGTTGTTCGCGCATCTCCAGGCGGAGGCGCCATCGCAACCTGCCAAAACCTCGCGTAGTCGGCTAGTCGCGTAGGCCCCGCGCGCGCACGTGAGCGGGTTGCGCGCTGTACACGCCGCGAACGGCCGGAGGGAGCCCCGCGGCGCGGCGCGGCGCATCACACGGCCTGGATCAGCCGTATAAATCCACCGGGATTAGCCCTGACACAAGGAGCCAAGTCCCCAACAACCACTCGCGCTGCCCCGCCCGCCCGCCATCCCACTGCCGCGACGACATGGCAGCGCACACCTCGGCGGCCTCCACCCTCGCCTTCGGGCACCCCAAAACCCTAGCCGCCACCGCCGCCGGGCCCAAAACCCTGTCGGCAGCGGCCTCCGTCGCCTTCCCGGCCACCCAGCCCGCGTGCCTCCTCTCCGCGTCCGCCACCCGCCGCCGGGATGTCGCCGCCATGGTCTCGGCGGCGCCGGCCGTCGGCAAGGCCATGCCGTCGCTCGACTTCGAGACCTCCGTCTTCAACAAGGAGAAGGTCTCGCTCGCCGGCCACGAGGAGGTGCGCTCCCCGTTACCATCTTTTTTGTTATTATCTGGTAAATTGGTGGTGAATCTCTCTGTTTTTGTTACCGTCTGTTCAATCCGTGTCCGAATTTTTGCTGTGCGCAGTATATCGTGAGGGGCGGGAGGAACCTGTTCCCGCTGCTCCCGGAGGCGTTCAAGGGGGTCAAGCAGATCGGAGTGATTGGATGGGGCTCCCAGGTTCGACACAAATGCTGCACACCGTATTTCTCTTCAGCACTTCCGCAGCCATATATGTAGCTATAGTTGTGTTCTGAGAGTGACTGTGCTTAAATCGGCACACCAATGCTGTCGTATGTACTCCTACTAGATGGCACCGATTTTCAGGTGGATTTGTGCTGCTATTTGGGTTTGTGGCAAGATAAATCACTTCTACCTCCATTTCTGCACTCTGGCTCGTGACAAGCGATGTTCGTTTTGCAGGGTCCCGCCCAAGCTCAGAACCTGAGGGATTCACTGGCAGAAGCAAAGTCGGACATTGTTGTCAAGGTTGGTTCTCCTCTTTTAAGGAACATATATCTTCTCTTTTAAGGAGCTATCTGTTTATATGAAAACCAAATTAACTGAAAGATTTATGCAATTCTTTCAACAAAGAAAAGGGCTCTGTTGGAATATCCCATTCCTAGTTTTATTTTCCTCTGAACTTCAGTTTATCATTCTTTATTCTGTGTAACTTGACATGACAATTATGAGTCCTCATATATTCTGGCCCCTTGGTATATACGCACTGTTCTGTCAGTCCAACATGCTGGTGCTTTTTTGCTTTCAGATTGGTCTCCGGAAAGGTTCCAAATCGTTCGAGGAAGCACGTGCTGCTGGATTCACTGAAGAGAGTGGTACACTGGGTGATATTTGGGAGACTGTTTCAGGAAGCGACCTTGTGTTGCTATTGATATCAGATGCTGCACAGGTTTGCTTCATGATCACTACCTGCATGGTTTAATGTGCGTCTTTTTTTTTGTGTGAGATACTTCTATCTGATGCTTGAATTGTGCCAAGTCTTCTAAAAGGGGTTACTTTGTTCTCCTGTCAAGTTAAATCTATATGCTGTTCTGTCACACCCATTCATCGTTTCCTTCATGCCTATATGGTACTTAATTGTTACATCTTATAAAGTTTTATTCATCCATCTATTTCACTTTCTGCAGGCAGACAATTATGAGAAGATCTTCTCATACATGAAACCGAACAGTATCCTTGGTTTATCCCATGGATTTCTTTTGGGACATCTGCAATCGCTTGGACTTGATTTCCCAAAGAACATCAGTGTGATTGCTGTATGTCCCAAGGGAATGGGTCCATCTGTCCGCAGGCTTTATGTCCAGGGCAAAGAAGTAAATGGTGCTGGCATCAACTCTAGCTTTGCTGTGCACCAGGTATGTTTCAAGTGATATTGCTGGAGCTTTCTGTGTGTATTAGTGTTTCAATCAATTATTTAGTTTCAATCGAAAAACATATCAGGATGTGTTTTATGAGATGTGCTTAACTATGCTGTTTCATTATGTAGGATGTTGATGGAAGAGCAACTGATGTTGCTCTAGCATGGTCAGTTGCGCTTGGCTCTCCCTTCACATTTGCTACCACATTGGAACAGGAGTACAAGAGTGATATCTTTGGAGAGCGAGGTGAGCCTATGAACCTGTTCATGTTGCCTCTAGTGATTGTGCTGTAAATCTGTAACTAACCATTTAATGTACAGGCATTTTGCTGGGTGCTGTCCATGGCATTGTGGAGGCTCTGTTCAGGAGGTACACAGAGCAAGGAATGGATGAAGAGTCAGCCTACAAAAACACTGTGGAGGGCATCACTGGAATTATTTCGAAGACCATCTCAAAGAAGGTATGCTAATATTCATCCTTACCTAACATTTTCAGTCTTCGCTTATTAGAGGGTGATCTTACTTTCCTGGTTTTACTTTTACCTCAGGGGATGCTTGAAGTCTACAACTCTTTAAGCGAGGAAGGCAAGAAGGAGTTCAACAAGGCTTACAGTGCCTCGTTTTATCCTTGTATGGATATACTCTATGAGTGCTATGAAGATGTGGCCTCTGGAAGTGAAATCCGCAGCGTGGTGTTGGCTGGGCGAAGATTTTATGTGAGTTCTCAGTTCTGTCACATTAAACAGTTTTGAGACGATTTAAGATAACATAATTTTGTTTTCACAGGAGAAAGAGGGTCTCCCAGCTTTTCCAATGGGCAACATTGATCAAACTCGCATGTGGAAGGTGGGTGAGAAGGTGCGCTCGACCCGTCCAGAGGGCGATCTTGGCCCGCTGCATCCCTTCACTGCTGGAGTGTACATTGCCCTGATGATGGCTCAGGTAAGGTTCTTCCACCTCATCTCATGCGGACAACCAATAACCTAGCCTTACCTTACCTTACCTTACCTTACCTTACCTTACCTTACCTTACCTTACCTTACCTTACCTTACCCATTTGCTGTTCTTGAATGGCTTTAGATTGAGATCCTGAGGAAGAAGGGACACTCCTACTCGGAGATCATCAACGAGAGTGTGATCGAGTCGGTGGACTCACTGAACCCCTTCATGCACGCCCGCGGGGTGGCCTTCATGGTGGACAACTGCTCCACGACGGCTCGCTTGGGATCTAGGAAGTGGGCTCCCCGCTTCGACTACATCCTGACGCAGCAGGCCTTCGTGACGGTGGACAAGGACGCCCCGATCAACCAGGACCTCATCAGCAACTTCATGTCGGACCCAGTCCACGGCGCCATCGAGGTCTGCGCCGAGCTGAGGCCCACCGTGGACATCTCCGTGCCTGCCAACGCTGACTTCGTGCGCCCGGAGCTCCGGCAGTCTTCCTAGATTGTGAGTTTGCCTCCGAGTTAAGAGTAGTGTTGTGTCTGTTGAGCACTTGAGCGACTGCTTGAAGTCTGAACGACTGAACCTGTGTGAGCTGCTACCTTGGGACCTGAGGAAGCTTGGGTATCTGTTTTCTGAATAAATTGCGCCCTTCATCGAATAGCTTGGAAGGGTTTTCTTTTAGAGTGCGGCGTGAGTGATCTTGCATTCTTTGCTTGCGCGGTTGCGCCTGATCATGAGTCGACAAATCCGAAATTTCACTCCCACGCAAAAAAAGAGGTGACGTCAATGGCCCACTTCTCATAATGCTTCCGGCCCGGCAAACAAGGCTCGTCTTGTACGTTCACTTGTGTGTGGACCCAATGTCAATCACGCTCAGCCCGCGTAACGCGACCACTTCTGTAATGTAAGCCCACTTAGTAACCAGTTAACCTGGCGCAAAATTTTCAAAAAAACAAAAACAAAAACAAAGAAAAAGATAAAGATAAAGTTGGCGCAAGCGGACGAGTCTAAAGAAATGGGCGACCAGTTCACGGTGAAGGCCGCCGGCCGCGGTCGTCAACAGTGCGGCGCCGCCGGCCATCGTGTGAAGTTGCCCGGCCGGGTCACGGATTTGGATCGACCGTTCCTTTAGCGGCGACGACCCACTGAAATGCTTTGCTTCCCTCGAGTGTGAGTGTGACCGACTCAAAGCGCACGACATTGCCTAGTGATTCTTTCCTCTCTGCATGCTTCAATTCGCTATAAGCCTATAAGTTGCCTGCACGACCGGAGGATTGGACGACTGACTGGAGCGGTAAAGCTGTTGCAAGCTTTTTGGCAAATCGGCCGCACCGGATGCATGCATCGGCTCTGAACTCTGCAAGTCTGAAAGGCCTGGGTGGTATATATATCCCAGTCCCAGCATATTTTGGGATGTCTGGGTGGTAGTGTGTTGGCAAGACTTTGGTGGTTACACGGTTCGTTGAGCTTGTTTTGTGTGTGTGTGTGTGTTTTTGGCGGAAACGTCCATTTCATTTTGGTCGCTGAACCATGGTTCAAAAAGAATTGATTGTACTGAAGCACATCCATCGGGAATAATAACACACTATATATTTGGATCCTCCTAGCTGATTAGAGCAAGTTTAATAATTTAGTCAATTGCTGGCTGAATGATGACCTCTTATAGTCTACCTCTAAGTCAATTAGTATAATGATTTAGCCCTTCACATTTAAAATACGACTCATTTATCTCCTCTCTTTTCTCCTCCACATCATCATTTAGTCAACTTACAGCCCACTATAATACTTGCTCTTATGTCCAACAGTTGGAGAAAGCTAGTTTATAGTTATTTTAAAAGGAGTTTATAGCTTTTTATAAAGGTTGGGTCGTTAAGAACTGGACTGGGTAGTTTGGACTAAGCTTGGAGCTACTTTTTTTAAGCAAACTTTCTATTAGTTCTAGATGAGACCTTAATGCCTTACTTACTTTGAACATAAGCCTCCGTTTATTTATAAAATTTTAGGAATTCTGTTTGAGCAAATAGATAAATACTCGCTATGTGTGTATCATGTCTTGGCAAATCGAGTATAGCTCAGTGGACTGGATTTTTCTTTGGTGAAACCTGTTTGCTTGAATTGGAAACCATGGCTCAGCATATGTACTCATAGTTTTTAAAATTTATTCAAAATGAGTAAATAGGACTATTCCTTCCGTGGTAGGCAAGGTGATCCTCGACAACGAAACGCCTACTAGTCCTATGTAAATTTGTGAAATCTCCTAATTTCTCGAATTGAAGATGCTCATAGGCATAATGCAGCATGTTTTTTTTTTGCGCTAATGGTTCGAGCATAGCATGCTTTTGGTCTTATATTTTGCTACCCACAGGATCAATTGGAACGTCTTTGGTTTGATTTTAAACATGAAGGTCCAGCTACTGTGCTTCAAAAACCATGCAACCAACGTACACTGCCATTGCGCGCGCCGGCCCCTCGGTGTTGACAACCCCAAAAAAATCCGACGCCGATGCGAAGTCCGATCCAACCCCCCGACGCCGACGGCGTGTGTCCAAACACCGCGCTAGACTCCGAAACCAACGGCAAATCCTAGGCGAACATCGCTCCACGCTCTTGCGGCTTGTCCCGGCTCGCCCCTATTTAAACAAAGTAACAAACCCACACCGCCACACGCATTGCAACTCCAAAACCCACACAAAAACCACCTCATCAACAAAAAAAAAACTTCAGCTAATCAAAGCTTTTTAGCCGCCCTGAAAATCTGCTAGAATTTGCACCAAGAGCAGCCGGCTAGTAGCCATGGCGGAGAAGGAGGGCGCCGTGGTGAAGAAGGGCCACGAGGAAGGGTTGAAGATGGCGGTGGCGCTGCTGGAGGAGTTCGGCCTGCCGCTGGGGCTCCTGCCGCTAGAGGACGTGACCGAGGTCGGGTTCGTGCGGGACACGGGGTACATCTGGATCAACCAGCGCAAGAAGGTGGAGCACAAGTTCAGCAAGATCGGCAAGCAGGTGAGCTACGACGTGGAAATCACAGGCTACGTCAAGCCCAAGGGCATCAAGAAGCTCAAGGGCGTCAAGGCCAAGGAGCTCATGCTCTGGCCGCCCGTCAACGAGATGGCCGTCGACGACCCGCCCACCGGGAAGATCCACTTCAAGAGCCTCGCCGGCGTCACCAAGACCTTCCCCGTCGACGCCTTCGCCGCCGGCCAGTAGATAGGCCAATTAACTTTTATAATCTACTAGTATAATCTTTGAGTATTCACGCGTGCTCACATATGTACGCAGACGTGCACGTCATTGAGTATTGTCTAAATGTTTCCTTGAAATATGATTAATAAATAAAGTCAAAATTAATATCCGTGCTCGTTGCTACTCTAGTACCCATGCCCTACTCTCTCAATTTGAAATTAGATACATATGGCGTGGTGATGCGTGACGAGAAGGGTGACGTCTTGCTCTCAGCTTGGGGGACCACTAAACATGCCGCTAGCGCTGAGGAGGTGGAACTGATCGCGTGCAGGGAAGGCGTGAAACTGGCTGCAGGTTGCATTGGGTGCCAGGACCGGCCATCCTGGAGTCGGATTGCTTGGCTGTGATAAGCCTCCTCAAGAATCCTGAAGCTCAAAGATCCCCGGCGACCTTCATCATCAAGGAGACCGTGCAAGGAGCAGCAGAGTCGCCTTCGCTTAATTTCAAACATGTAAAGAGAGAGCAAAATAGTGTGGCACATGAGTTAGCACAAATGGCTAGGAGGTTGTCCCATAATGTTGTATGGCACAACCAAGTCCCAAATTGTGTTGAACATCTGATTGCTCGAGATTGTAAGACTCTATCCGAGTAATCAATAAAACGCTCTCTTTACCCGCAAAAAAAAAGAAGACAAAATAATCCAACATTGTGTCATTGTGTGCTAGCTAGTAAACCATTACCATAAGTGAGTAATTGTTTCCTTCCTAGATTATACACCATCTGTTCCAAATTACTTATCGTTTGACCTTTTTAATACATTCATTTTGTTATATATATATATATATATATATATATATATGTATAAAAAACAAAACAACAAGTAATTTGAAACGGATGGAGTATAAGCTAGATTATGGTCCAAGAGTAGGAGGGTAAGAGATTATTATGGGACCATACATAATATGAAGTATGTGGTCCCAAAGTAATATTTTTACCATAGCACTCATGACCCTTAATTCAACCTTTATAGTCTAGGTGGATTGTAAACCCAAACAAACAGAGCCAGTACGAATATAACATTGATCTTATATTGTATAAAACTATATATAAATAAAAAAATTGATAGTGAAAGGCTTATCTTAAGGAATGAATTAAAGTACGGTAATTTTGAACGGAATATATATCAACCTTGAATGCATTTACCATTCCTGTTCTGAAAGCCCGTAATTAATTGGATAAGCTGAGACAGTAGGAAATTAAATAACTGTTGAACGAGAGCGACAATATGGTTAAAGTTATATGAATATAGGCTCTTTTAGTCCTTCAACTTGCAGTGGGTAACAGGGATACTGCTGTGTGAGCTGCGAGGTGATCGAGGCAGTGAATTAGACTTGCGGGCAACTACAGAACGGAGGATAAGAAAGTCTCCCTCGTTGAACAAACAATGGAGTTCATCACGCAACAACGAACGGCAAAATGCGTCTGAATAATCTTTCTCTTTCGGTTTTGATGGAGTTTTTACTGAATAATTTTCTGCGCCGCTACTTGTGTGCTAACTACTTCGATATGTGTGAATCAAGAGATATTGTTCAAGGTTGAACAACGAGTTTTTTTTTAGGCAAGGTTGAACAACGAGTTGAATGACTGCCACATACAGAGATAGCTGATGATCTACCGTGTACGCACCAACTACTGCAAGGCTGGTGTGCATATTTTGTAATATGTAGTATAAGGATAAAGTTCAACAGATGAAATACTGTTTCTTAGCAATTTCATTCACAAGTAAAAATAGAAAGAAATAAAGAGAAACGAAATCAGCAGCAGAAGAGACAATCCTGCATGAATGATAAAGTACGCAGAATTCTCTTGTGTTCGGTTACAAATTGATCTCACCCGTTCTGCCTTGTGCCGGCGGAGACGCCGCCCGCTGCCTTGTGATGATCACCATCACGAGAACCGTGGCCTTGGCCAATCCTGCTCTGAGCATCTTGCGATGCAGCAGGCCTGCCGCCGCTCGCCTCCTCCTCCTCCTCCGGCTCGGCGACGACGACGGCGGCGTCCTTGCCGGTGAGCCTCTGGACGACGGACTTGAAGTCGTCGGCGGTGTCGGCCTCCACGTACACCGTCTCGATGATCTTCACGGTCACGGGCTTGGCCTTCTCGTCCTCCATCGACGACATTGCTGCGTGTGTCTCGAGTCCTTGCAGGCCGGCTCGCGTTTGTTCAATAGAAGGTAAATGAACAGGAGAAGAGGGAGAAGTAGCCGGAAGTAGCTAGCTGACGGGCCGTCACTGCCACGGATTTGACTGCGTGCGTCCAGGGGAGAACTAGTGGGGGAGCCGTGCAATGATATTCTTCGTGCAGCGCTAAGCCTGGACCAAGGTAACGCGAGCATTGAACAGTTCGTTCCTTCTTGCATTGAGACTCTCACATATAAGTAAAAGCTACTGGCACTGACTTGTGGGACTGGAAAACATACAGTAATTGAGTTTGAGCTGGTCATGAAACCTCGTTTGAATATAAATTCAGAAGAGCATGAAAAGTAGATGAAAATTACAGCTGTCACAATAAAAACTCTAGTAAATTTCCTGTGCGAGACGACGAAGCTGGCATTAAGGCCACACTTTTAAAAACTCCAGTAACGAATCCTCTTCATCTCCATGCGCTGAAGAGGGAAGGGAAGCAGATCTGCAGAAGCAGCAGTTGCACTGGCGGTCTGGCGCCTCAATCTGACCTTGGGCCCCGTAGTTGACAAAGAAACCGCGGTCAGAACCGTACATCAGCGTATGAAGATTGAAAAAGCCGCTGCTGGGTTGCTCAGTCAATACCGTACCCGAGCTGAACACAGTACATAACCGCAGTTTTAGACCCGATCAAGCTCACACATCCCCGGTCATCCCAGGTGAGCTGCACGCGGCGCAAATCTAATGAGGAATTAGTAAAAATGGATCGCCTATATATGATCATGTGGAAGGTAATTTGTTGTGCGTCACAAAGTTCTCCATGAGGTTAGTCGGAAAAAAAAACTCATGAGATTCCCTGATGCAAAAATGGTACACGCAGGTGTACAATAGCTGCAAGTACCTGGCAATCCGGGTTTGAAAACAGTTGGTGCTCACAATCTCACACTACCAATCTGGCACGTCCGACATTCTCAAACACATTTTTGCGATTGATCATTAGCATGCTAGTCCAAGTAAAATTTTTTTATATAGAAGGCCATAGGCCCGACTTTACTTAAAAAGCCCAGAACATACTGGGGCTACCAGTTTTACAATGACAACGTTTTTAGAAAAGCAAGATTACAAGTCAAGAGGAGAAACTAAGTAGTTCATGCTAGTAACTTGTCACACTCTAAACTCCCTGTAAACAAACTAAGAACGAACCTAACAGCCAGCAAAAGATAAACTTTAACTAAAGGGCACCAAGTCCACTAGGAAGCCATCAGTGTTCAGTTTGCAAGGATGCCAACCGAGCCTTTAGCTTGTTTGTCACATCGGTGATCCAAAGTTGGTCCTTCTCCTTATTTAGAATCTTCCATTTCTACATAAAGGATATCGCACAGAAAATGCTCACATAAGGTGAAGTGATGATCACATTGTTAAAAATAAGATCATTCCTAATCAGCCATAAGCTCCACGCCAAACATCCCAACAGAAAAAATGAAATTCCTATTCTTTTTGCTTGACCCCTCTACCAGTTTAGCCCAAAGGTCCTCCATGACCACTGGCTTATTTGGTCATTCTAATACATCTCTAATCACATTCCAGCAGAAACTTGTCACCACACATTGTATGTAAATATGTTCAGTGGTCTCCATTTGACCACACAGCTTGCACTCTATTGGACCTACCCAATTTGTCTTCTTCAGTTGATCAACGGATTGGACTTTATCATTGCAGATTTGACAAAGAAAGATTTTAATTTTAAATGATAGGCTTGGTCTCCAGATATTCATCACCCACACATTCACCACCCCAGGGAAACTGAGTTCTTTATAAAGTGTAGTTGTAGAAAACTCTCCAGACTTCTCAAAGATCCAACTAACTGAGTCAGTTTGCTGAGATAAGTTTACCCTCTCTACTATCTCTACCAAATCCTCCCATTCCAGCTCCTCAGCTTTTCCAAATGCCCTTCTAAAAATAAGATTAATATTTCCATTTCTTAGAACCTTTTCTACTGTCCACTCTTTGTGATTACAAATCTCAAACAGGTGGGGGAACACCAGCTTAGTATTCATCCAGCAGCCCATACATCTAACCAGAATCTAATTTTCTTGCCATTCCCCAAAATATGCTTAATCCCTTTACTTACATCTCCTCTTATTGACAATAGCCCCCCTCCAAAACTGTGACCCACTCTTTTTCTTGTAACTAAAAATACTTTGCTCACCTAGGTATTTTTGCCTCAACAAGTTGCAACAAATAGTGTTATCACCTCTTTCTAACTTAAAAATCCATTTAACCAACAAACATTTGTTCATCACTCTAGTGTTGGTGAATCCTGCACCACCAACTTTTTTAGGTGAGACCATCAGGTCCTATTTTGCCATATGATATTTTCTCTTCAATATTTGGTCTATGCTAGAAAAAATAGCTCTGGCGGTATCCATTTTGTGATGGATCTCCTCCTGTAAAAGGTACACCCCCATTGTGTAGTTAGGCACCAAACTCAAACAAGACTCCACCAAAATCATTTTTCCACCCGCAAAAAGGCCCACACTCTGCCATGTCGGCACTCTCTTTTCCACTTTGATTGACACATAGTTCAGATCCGAAGCTGTCATATGCCTGTTGTGGACCATCACTCCCAAATATTTCAAGGGCAGACACCCAATATTACGGTTGAACATTTGTGCCACCCTCTCAGTTTCCTCTTCAGAACAACCCACAGCAAAGACTTCACTCTTCTGATAATTGATTTTTAGGCCAGACATGTTCTCAAAGCAATAAAGGAGAAATTTTGTGTATATGATTGATTGGTCATCCATATTCAAAAAGATAATTGTGTCGTCGGCGTATTGCAAGTGGGTGATCCCTCCCTCTACTAAGTGTGGTACCCGCCCTCTTATCTCACCTGCTGCTTTAGCATTGTCAAGCATCGTTGCCAGGGTATCACTCACTAAATTAAAGAGAAGTGGGGATAGGGGACCCCCCCTATCTCAAACCCTTGTGAGTGTTGAATATGTTCCATACTCTCCATTAATGTTGATACCTCCTTTGCCGCCCTCTATGATCTGCTTCATCCACTCCAACCATTTTCCTGGAAAATTCTTTTTTCTAAGGACTTCCATCATGAAACTCCAACGGACCTTGTCATAGGCTCTCTCAAAGTCTAGTTTTAGAATAACTCCCTGCATCCTTTTCACTCTCAGTTCATGTAGTATCTCCTGTAGGATTACTACCCCCTCTAGGATGTGTCTTCTAGGTATAAAGGTTGTTTGTGTTTTGCTTATCAATTTGTCTGCAAAAGGTGTAAGTCTCATGGTGAACAGCTTTGAAAACCATTTATAATCCACATTCAACAAACACATGGGTCTATATTACTTTATGTTGTTTGCCTCCTTTAATTTTGGAATTAAGGAATCATGCCATAATTTAATCTGCTCAAGTTTAGCTCCCATCTATACATGTCTTGAAACATCTCCAGTACTAAAAACTTTATCTCTTGCCAGAATTCTCTATAAAAACCCACAGGCAGCCCATCAGGGCCAGGTGATTGTAACGCCCGCGTTTTCAACTATAAATAAATCACCTAATAAATCATGCGTATTTTCAAAACTGACCCGCCGAGCTCAATTACCATTCAAACCCTAGCCACTGTTTTTCCCTCTCTCCCCGACGCGCGTGCCGCGAATCCCGCCGGCACCGCACCCAGGCCAGCACCCGCGCGCGCCTTCCCAACGCCGCGGTGGGCCACCGGCCGGGAATCCCGCGCACGCCGCGGTCTCGACGACCGGTCCGCCTCGCCATCACCGCCGTCCCGGAAAATGCGCCGACACCCGAAAACCGGGAAAACCCCGCAAAACCTTTCCCCCAATCTCCCTAAAAATTTTCCAAGATTTTCTGAAAACCCTTCCCTATTTTCTTTTCTTTCTTTCCTTATTTTCCTCCCCTTTTCTTTTCTTTTTCTTCCTTTCCTTTTCTTTTCTTTCCTTCCTTTTTCCTTTTCTTCTTTCTTTTCCTCCTTTCTTCTTTTCCTTTCCCTCCCTTCTCCTTCCTCCTGCGCGGCCGAGCACGCGCCCGACCGGCGCCTGACGGGGGTTGACCCCGGCCCGCGGCCTACCGCGCCCGTCCGCCCCCCTCCTCGGCACGCCGGCAAGTCCACCCTCCTCCCCACGCCACCACGGGCCCGCGCCCGGCCGGGACGCCGGTGCCGCCCGGCCACCGGGACGCGGCCGGCCGCCATTAATCCCCCCGCCCGAACCGTCACCTCCGGCCTACACCCCCGCGCCCGACCGCCGCCTACCCCGCGCCCTAGCACGCCCCGCTCGAGTTGACCGGCGGCGGCACGAGCCGTCGCATCGCCGGTCGCCGCCCTCGCGAAGCTCCTCGAGCTCGCCGGAGTCGAGCTCGCCGGGAAGATTTCTCTCCCCCCCGGAACCGACCATCGGGGCCTATAAAAGGCCGGCGCCACCCCCCCTCGACCGCCACACCTCGCCAAGCAAGCCGATCTATGCTCACCGCGCCGCTCGACCTCCACCACCACAGACCACCGCCGCCGCACAACCCAACCGCCGCGCCGCCACCTACGGTCCACCGGAGCTCAAGGTGAGCACAGGGGCGGGATCCCCTCGATCTACTCCCTCTATTCCCCCTCTTCTGGGCTGCCGCCAGGGCCGGGAGGGCCGCCGGCGAGCCCCATGCCGGGCGGTCGGATGGACCCCCCCTGTTCTGGATCGGGGAGGAAGAAAGGGGGGCGATTTGCCCAAAGCCCCCTGATGTTTTCCCTTATTCCGAGCCCCTCTAACTATATTTCCTTTCTCTCTTGCTCTTTTCGGATAAACCCCTAGGTTAAGGACTAATTATAAAATAGATTCTGTCAGGCCCTAAAATAAGTTATAACTAGGCCCTAATTAAGTTTATAAATCATAACCACACCCTTTTTCCCGTTAATAAAAGAATTACTAATAGATCCTTAGCCCCTATACCCTCTCTCTAACCCGGCATTTCATGCACGATTTTATTTCCGGTTAAATCCAAATTCACCTCACCCTTCCCAGCAATACCCCCGCCGAACCAACCCCGTAGGGCTTATATATATACCCCTTCTCTCCGCTCACTTTCCCCTCCCCGAGCTCGGCCGGAAACATGTGTGCTAATATTGCTTGCTTGCTTGTGTGTGCGCCATAGCCGATGGAGTAGACGGAGGAAGGTACCCCGAGCCGGAGATCGAAGCCGACTACTGCGAGCAGGAGCCCGAAGCCCCGAACGCCGAGCCGGGACTCCCCGAAGACTACGAAGACGGCAAGTTCAACCTCCCCCTTTGATGCATGCTTTTATCCTAGTTTTATAAATATACCCTATACCCGTTTTATAAATTGCATACTGTTTTACTGAAAACATGGTAGGATAGCCACCCTTGTTTGCTATGATTGAACCTTATTTTGGCCTAAAGGAGTGTTTTAAAAATGTGTGTGTGTGCTTTCAAAATGAGTGAGTGCTTTAAAAACAAAAAGGGGATATGTTTGGAAAATGAGTAAAGAACTGGGTAGACGGGATGGACGTGTGTGTCAGGAGTATGGGTGAGCTCGTACCTGTGTGGTTGAGCGTGTTGGGAGTTGTCCATCTTGTCGGTTAAGGATCGGGTTGCGTGACATCTCACCTGACCCAAGTCATCGTACAACCACTCGACCGTTGTATGCGGCAACGGCTTAGCATAAACCCCACTAGTTAATCTACTTGCCATCTGGTGTGCGGGTGAGCAGCGGGAGACCAAGGAGCAGGGGTACGCTCTGTGTGAGGTACGCCCCGGTTATGTGGTATAACCCCTTGGGGTGCTTCCGTGGTGGCTCGTAGCGTTAGCTAAGGTGGGTAATGGCTATGATAGGATCCGTACCGGCGCTGAGGTGTCCGTGTGACGGTACCCTACTTGTGGGTAAAGATGTGCAACCTCTGCAGAGTGACAAACCTATTCGAATAGCCGTGTCCACGGTATTGGACGAGTCACGGTGTGGTCACAAAAACTAGTGCTTGTGGTGGGATGTTTTTCCGGTGTGAGTTGTTTTCCGGTGATGTGTGTGTGTGGCTGTGTGCCTGGACTACGACGGACGGGAAGTCCGGTAGATCCACAGTGGTTTTCCTAAAACAGTTGAGTCACTCTGGTTATAAAAATGATTTGCGAAAACCTTTTTGAAATGAACCTCTGCATGTGTAAGTTTGCAAAGTGAACCTTAACATGATCCTTGTTATACCTTATGCATGATTCTGCTGATAAGCCCCTCCGTGGGTGGGGTTGGATTTGCTGAGTACGTATGTGCTCACCCTTGTTTTACTAACTATTTTACAGAGGAGAATCCCGATTACCTTCCCGAAGACGTTGAGTAGGTCGTGCCCTACACCCAACCGTGCCTGTGTACCCAGGGCCCTACCGAAAGCTTCCATGGTGTGGTACTCTGAGGAGGCTATGGAAGCCTTTGCTATTGTAGTGTGGTCGCTAGCGTTTGTGTTGTTCCTTGTAGCGTTGGCACTACCGTGCCCTTTGTGTCGCCGTGATGTAAAGGACGATTCCACTCGTTGTAATAAATGTGTTACCGACCTCCCGGGACCGGTATTTGTGTCACATTTAGTCACCTCTCGATGAGGGGACGCTTCAGGTGGTATCAGAGCCGTAGGTTGGCCGTAGGACGCGACCCCTAGGATACGAGACCTCCTCTGGCCCCTCTCTAACCTTTTCTTTGCTGAGCTCATCTTTTCCTAAATCCTTACCTTGATCCTTGCCTGATTCCAGATGGCTAACCCGGAATGGAACGGAGGAGTCTGCCCCATCCAGCCTGGCCTCCCTAACCTGCTGCTACTCAGCTTAGAGCGCGTCGGAGTAAGGGACCCACCGGAGTTCGTCTATCGGGAGTACGAACGCTACGGCACACTTCGGTGTAAAGTGCTGATCTTCGTGGGAAGAAGTACGCTCTACCCCGACATAGAACCCTGGTTCGTCTCCGCCACTGGTTTTCGCTTTGCCGACACCTACCCCAAGGCTGCTCGGAAGGCCCTGCGACGTCTACGAGTGGTCTATAGGCAGCACCTCAGAAGGACTCCAATGGGATTTTTCCCACCCTCCAGAGGTAGAGGACGCTCGTGGATTGATCGCATGAGAGGACTAGAATGAGAAGAAGAAGACCTAGAAGAGGCAGTTTCCCACCTGTACATCTACCTCAATGGCCTAGACCACCTCTACCAGGAGCAAGCCTAGCAACTGAAGCAACAGATTGACAGAGCGGAAAGAGTGGAGCAAAGGATAGAACTGGAAAGGATAAAGACAACCATGGCAGAAGTTGAACTACACAACATGAGGCAAGACTACCTCAGGGAAAAGGAACGATCAGAGATGTTTCACAAACAACTATGGGATGAACTAAAGGAGCGAAGAAGCAGAGATGAAGGAGCCAGAGCAGAAGAAGATGAACCCGAAGAAACCCACTGGGACAAAGGGACCCAGACTGAAGATGAGATACTGGAGCAAGATCTTCCACTGAAGAAGCGCCGTATCCAGCTAGAGGCAGAATCACCATGAGACTAGGGTGTTTAGGCTAGAAATCGAGTCCTAGCAATAATAAGTGTACCCCGAAGGATGTACCCCAACCTTCCTACTAAATAAAGTTATCCATCTCTTGTACCCCACCACAACCTGTTCAACTCTATCTTTGTTTTCAGATGGCGGAAGATGGATGGACCCAAGGCGTGTGCCACGAGGAGCCTGGTTTTGCTCACCTGCTCATCAACTCCCTGGAGCGCCTCGGTATCACTGAGCGCCCTAGGTACTACAGCAGGGAGTACGAGCAACTCGGTACTCTTCGCTGTAGAGTGGTCCTCTCC
This sequence comes from Cenchrus americanus, assembly GCA_947561735.1. NCBI lineage: Eukaryota > Viridiplantae > Streptophyta > Magnoliopsida > Poales > Poaceae > Cenchrus > Cenchrus americanus. The sequence continues at coordinate 248,179,523 of OX387239.1, read as the reverse complement.
GTCGCTAGAAGCAACCGCCACACCAACATCGAGCCGTGGCGCGTGACCGCCACAGGATTTCGACACCGAGACACCTATCCTTTGGCCCTCAGAAAAGCCCTCCACTACCTGTGCCGGATCTACGAGGAACACCTCGTCCCCACACCAATGAGATACTTCCCTCCTGCCATCAGAACCCCAGTTTGGCAAGCCCGCATGAGGAACCTGGAACGACGTCGCCACCAAGAAGACCTGTTGTACCACATAGTTGCCTACCTCGTCTCCCTGGACAAACTCTTTGATGACCAAGCCAAGCTCTTGAGGGAGCAAATCAGTCGGGCCGAGCAAGCTGAAGTCACAGTGAGGATGCACCAAGTTCGAGTGGCTCAAGCTAAAGCAAGGACCGCAGCCGCCATAAGTAGTGAAGCCGTTGCTCATGAAAGCCTCAGGCGGATCCAAGACCAGCGCATGCAAGAATGGACCAACAGCGGAACGCCCGTCCAGCCATTGGAGAAGCACAAGTCTTGCTTGGGACACCCCTTGTAGGATGGGGAGGAACCATTGAAGCCCCGCCAGCACCACCGGTAGTCACCGAACAACCAGCTGCGACCGCGGAAGTTGCGGCACAACCCCAATGGAATGGAAACCCCGAGGGCGAGGACGAAGACGAACTGCTCATTTCACTGGAAGTGCACTCAACCCCGGAAGAAGGCTCTCCCCGTGAGTAGCGTACCCCTGTTGCCTTGACCCAGGGTTTGGAGTCGTGACTGGTCCGAGTTTAGAGTCGTACCCTTAGCTCTTGTCGTACTGAGTCGTGTAGTGTGTCCGCGTAGTGTCAGTCGTGTAGTGGGGATGTATCCTCCTCACTGGTTTGTAACAAAAACTTGTCTGTGCTGGTTTGTTTGCTATGTGCTTGTTGTGTGCTTGCCGACAGGAGTAGACCCTGCCTTTTCAAAAAGAAATCCGATATAATCCACTTAAATATCACATAAAAGCTAGATCTCTTAGAAAACCCGCTCCTTTACAGATGGTTTCCAGGTGCCCTGTTAGGACCCACCAAGGCTCCGGTCGGATGGATGCTGAAGGATCGCAAGCCGATCGAAGGGAGCGCCTTAAACGACCAGGAAGTGAACCAAGGCGAAGATGGAGGAGAGAACGCTGTCCTGCCACCGCCACCCCCTCCCATTTAACTGGCACAAGTTTTGGCCAATCAGACTGTACTGATGGAGGCCATATTCAATGCCGTCAACCGCCCAAGGCCCCGAGTTCTGGGCATGAATGAGAAGCTGATAGAGTTCCTCAAGACAAAGCCACCCACTTTTGGTGGGTCCGTGAATCCCTTGGATGCCGACGACTGGCTGAGAGCCATTCTAAGGGAACTGGAGCCCTTCAACTATGAGGACCGAGACAAGGTTCTCCTGGCAGCTCACCACCACCGGACGACCCCTAGCTCGGTGGGAGAACTACTGTGCAGCAGCCAAGGATCCCTCCGCCATCACCTGTGATGAGTTCGTGGAAGAGTTTCGCCGCTACCACATCCCAGAAGCCACACTAAAGCGAAAGGCAGATGAGTTCCATGAACTCCGCCAGGGCAACATGTCCGTGGAGGAGTACACTTACCAATTCATAGAGCTGGCTCGTTATGCCGCAGAAGAAGTGGACAAGGACTCCAAGAAACAGGAGATGTTCAAGAAGGGATTGACTCCGGAACTGAGGACCCTGCTTACCCCTCAGATCTACCCGGATTTCAACACCCTCATGAACATGGCCATACTCATAGAGAGAGCGAGAGCAGAAGAGAAGAAGGAGAACAAGCGCAAGTTCATGGAGCACAAGGCCAAACAGCAAGAACGATCCCAAAGGCAGAGAAGCTTCGGACACCCCGTGTCCAGATTCCAAGCCCCCATGCAGTACCGCACCCAGTCGCAAGCCACGGGCTCGCAAGGCCCCAGAACTCAGTTCAAGCCCTACAACAACCAGAACACCATGAAGCCCCCACAAAGCAACACCAGTCATGTCACTGCCAACAACAACAACTCCAGTTTGTTTCAACTGCCGCGAGACTGGACACTTCATTGCCAACTGCCCATATGCCAAGAAGCCAACATCCTCAGCCTTCTCCAACTCGGTGAATGGGCCAAGGCCACTCGTATCTAAAGCCAACCGCATGCCGGTGCACAGCAATAACAACTTCGGCAACAATAACAGCAACCAGCAGATGAGGCAGCCCCAGCAGTCTTATGGACGAGCCCGCGTCAACCACATCAACGCACAGGAGGCTCAGGAAGCACAAGGCGTAGTACTCGGTGAGTTCCTGGTCAGCTCAATTTTGGCTACCATACTATTCGATTCGGGAGCATCACACTCGTTCATATCCTCAAGCTTTGTGGAAAAGCATAGCATACCCACAGTACTACTCAAAGCACACCTAATAACTCGAACGCCCGGAGGTGACATTAAGTGTCAACTGGGATGCCCCCGGGTAAGGATTATTTTAAGTGGGGTAGAGTTCCTAGCAGACCTGGTAATACTGAAATCCAAGGGGATAGATGTGATCCTTGGTATGGACTGGTTAAGCCAACATTATGGCCTCATAAGTTGCGCCGATAAAGTAGTACACCTGACCAATCCAGACGGGATACAAGTGACCTGCCACACCCGGGGACACAGGCCGGATATAATGGTTTTCAACATAGAAGCCAAGTCCATAGAAGATGTCCCAGTAGTACGAGAATACCCAGATGCGTTCCCCGAAGAACTCCCTGGAATGCCACCAGACAGGGATATAGAGTTCGTAATCGACCTTATCCCTGGAACCTCTCCCATAGCCAAGAGACCCTATAGGATGGCAGCCCCCGAGTTGGCGAATTGAAGAAGCAACTAGCAGAGCTTCAGCGAAGTGGGTTCATCAGACCAAGTTCATCACCATGGGGAGCCCCAGTGCTTTTCGTGGAGAAGAAGGATAAGAGCATGAGGATGTGTGTGGACTATCGCTCGCTGAACGAGGTCACTATTAAGAACAAGTACCCTCTTCCCAGAATAGATGACCTGTTTGACCAGCTGAAGGGCGCCAAGTATTTCTCGAAGGTAGATCTAAGATCAGGGTATCACCAACTCAAGATTAGAGAGAGTGACATCCCCAAGACTGCCTTTGTCACTCGCTACGGGCAATATGAGTTCACGGTGATGTCCTTTGGACTAACCAATGCACCGGCATACTTCATGAACCTCATGAATAAGGTGTTCATGGAAGAGCTGGACAAGTTTGTCGTGGTCTTCATTGACGACATACTTGTTTATTCCAAGAGCGTGGAGGAGCATGAACAACATCTTCGAGTAGTGCTGGGAAAATTGAGGGCACACAAGCTATACGCCAAGTTCAGCAAGTGTGAATTTTGGCTAGAGAAGATATCCTTCCTTGGGCACATTCTGACTGCAGAAGGAGTAGCTGTAGACCCCGGGAAAGTTGAGACAGTCTCCAACTCGGCAAACCAACCAACGTGAGTGAGATCGGGGAGTTTCCTAGGTTTAGCGGGGTACTACGGAGATTTATCGAGGGATTCTCCAAGATCGCCCGGCCCATGACAGAATTGCTCAAGAAAGAGAAGAAGTTTAACTGGACCGAGGCCTCGCGAAAGAAGTTTCCAAGAGTTGAAGAAGAGGTTGACCACGGCCCCCCGGTCGACCCCCCCCGCCGTACATTCAACGGGACTTTGTCGTGTATTGCGACGCCTCCCGACAAGGATTGGGATGTGTTCTCATGCAAGATGGGAAGGTAGTGGCATATGCCTCCCGTCAGCTTAAACCCCATGAGTAGAACTATCCCACCCATGATCTGGAGTTTGCAGCCGTAGTGCATGCCCTGAAGATCTAGAGACACTATCTGATCGGGAACAAGTGTGAAATCTACACAGACCACAAGAGTCTAAAGTACATCTTCACCCAGCCCGACCTGAACCTAAGGCAGAGAAGATGGCTAGAACTAGTCAAGGACTATAACCTGGAGATTCACTACCACCCGGGGAAGGCCAATGTGGTAGCAGATGCACTAAGCCGGAAAACCTACGAGAAGGCAGCACCCAAGAGTGCCCAGTTGCAAGAGGAGATGGCACGGCTCAACGTACACATCGTCCCCAAGGCTACGTCCGCCAGCTGAGTGTTCAACCTACCCTAGAAGAGAAGATCCGGAAGGCCCAAGAAGCCGACGAGAATCTGATGAAGATCCGCAAGCATACCGGAGAGAACAAGGCCCCTGACTTCAGGGTAGATGACCAAGGCACCCTGTGGTACAAGAACAGGATATGCGTGCCCGAAGGTGGAGATTTTTGACAGACCATCATTGATGAGGCACACAACTCAGCATACTCCATTCACCCGGGATCCACCAAGATGTACATGGACTTAAAGCAGAAGTATTGGTGGAATGGGATGAAAGCAGACATTGCACGGTTCGTCGCCCACTGTGATACTTGTCAAAGGATTAAAGCTGAGCACCAGAAACCCGCAGGACTGTTGCAACCCTTACCGATCCCGGTATGGAAATGGGACGAAATAGGCATGGACTTTGTAGTAGGTTTGCCAAAGACTCAGATGGGACATGATTCCATATGGGTGATAGTGGACCGACTCACTAAAGTCGCTCACTTTTTACCCGTACGAACCACTTATGGATGAGAGAAGTTGGCAAAACTCTACATAGAGAACATAGTGAAATTGCATGGAGTGCCTAGCAGGATAGTTTCAGATAGAGGGACCCAGTTTACTTCTAGGTTTTGGAAAAACTTGCATAAAGCCATGGGAACCAAGCTGGATTTCAGCTCAGCGTATCACCCGCAGACAGACGGACAGACCGAGAGGGTAAATCAAATTTTGGAAGACATGTTGAGATCATGTGTCCTCACCTATGGCAAAGACTGGGAGCAGAGTCTACCATATGCAGAATTCTCCTACAACAACGGCTATTAAGCGAGCCTAGGAATGTCACCGTTTAAAGCATTATATGGGAGGAAATGTAGGACACCCCTGATGTGGTCAGAAGTGGGAGAACGTGCCCTGGTTGGGCCCGCACTTATAAAGGAAGCCGAAGAGCGAGTAGCTGACATCCGAGAAAAGTTGAAAGCCGCTCAATCCCGACAAAAGAGCTACGCAGACAAGAAGAGGCGAGAAGCAAGCTTCAATCCTGGAGATTTCGCTTACCTTAATGTTTCTCCTATCCGAGGGACTCGGAGATTTCAGGTGCACGGAAAGTTGGCCCCTCGGTACATTGGACCGTATAAGGTACTGAAGAAAGTCGGAGTAGTAGCATACCGGTTGGAGCTACCAGAAGAGATGTCAGACATACACCCAGTGTTTCATGTCTCCCAGTTACGCAGATGTTTGAAGGTCCTCGAAGAAAAGCGATTACCGGTAGAGACCATCGATCTACAGCCAGACCTTAGGTACCAGGAAGTGCCCGTAAAGATTTTGCACACAGTGGTAAAAAGATCAAGGACATCAGAAGTACAGGTGTGCAGAGTTCAATGGAGCAGACACGGAGTAGAAGAAGCCACGTGGGAACGAGAGGACGCGTTGAAGAAAGAATTTCCCCACCTGTTCGAAACCTAGCCGAATCTCGAGGGCGAGATTCATTTTAAGTGGGGTAGGTTTGTAACGCCCGCGTTTTCAACTATAAATAAATCACCTAATAAATCATGCGTATTTTCAAAACTGACCCGCCGAGCTCAATTACCATTCAAACCCTAGCCACTGTTTTTCCCTCTCTCCCCGACGCGCGTGCCGCGAATCCCGCCGCACCGCACCCGAGCCGCACCCGCGCGCGCCTTCCCAACGCCGCGGTGGGCCACCGGCCGGGAATCCCCGCGCACGCCGCGGTCTCGACGACCGGTCCGCCTCGCCATCACCGCCGTCCCGGAAAATGCGCCGACACTCGAAAACCGGGAAAACCCCGCAAAACCTTTCCCCCAATCTCCCTAAAAATTTTCCAAGATTTTTTGAAAACCCTTCCCTATTTTCTTTTCTTTCTTTCTTTATTTTCCTCCCCTTTTCTTTTCTTTTTCTTCCTTTCCTTTTCTTTTCTTTCCTTCCTTTTTCCTTTTCTTCTTTCTTTTCCTCCTTTCTTCTTTTCCTTTCCCTCCCATCTCCTTCCTCCCGCGCGGCTGAGCACGCGCCCGACCGGCGCCCCGACGGGGGTTGACCCCGGCCCGCGGCCTACCGCGCCCGTCCGCCCCCCCCCCTCCTCGCACGCCGGCAAGTCCACCCTCCTCCCCACGCCACCACGGGCCCGCGCCCGGGCCGGGACGCCGGTGCCCGGCCGGCCACCGGACGCGGCCGGCCGCCATTAATCCCCCTCGCCCGAACCGTCACCTCCGGCCTACACCCCCGTGCCCGACCGCCGCCCCGCCCCGCGCCCTAGCACGCCCCGCTCGAGTTGACCGGCGGCAAGCACGAGCCGTCGCATCGCCGGTCGCCGCCTCGCGAAGCTCCTCGAGCTCGCCGGAGTCGAGCTCGCCGAGAAGATTTTTCTCCCCCCCCCCCCCCGAACCGACCATTGGGGCCTATAAAAGGCCGCGCCACCCCCCCTCGACCGCCACACCTCGCCAAGCAAGCCGCTCTGTGCTCACCGCGCCACCCGACCTCCACCACCGCAGACCACCGCCGCCGCACAACCCAACCGCCGCGCCGCCACCTACGGTCCACCGGAGTTCGAGGTGAGCACAGGGGCGGGATCCCCTCGACCTACTCCCTCTAATCCCCCTCTTCTGGGCTGCCGCCAGGGCCGGGAGGGCCGCCGGCGAGCCCCATGCCGGGCGGCCGGATGGACCCCCCTGTTCTGGATCGGGGAGGGAGAAAGGGGGGCGATTTGCCCAAAGCCCCCTGATGTTTTCCCTTATTCCGAGCCCCTCTGACTATATTTCCTTTCTCTCTTGCTCTTTTCGGATAAACCCCTAGGTTAAGGACTAATTATAAAATAGATTCTGTCAGGCCCTAAAATAAGTTATAACTAGGCCCTAATTAAGTTTATAAATCATAACCACACCCTTTTTCCCGTTAATAAAAGAATTACTAATAGATCCTTAGCCCCTATACCCTCTCTCTAACCCGGCATTTCATGCACGATTTTATTTCCGGATAAATCCAAATTCACCTCACCCTTCCCAGCAATACCCCCGCCGAACCAACCCCGTAGGGCTTATATATATACCCCCTCTCTCCGCTCACTTTCCCCTCCCCGAGCTCGGCCGGAAACATGTGTGCTAATATTGCTTGCTTGCTTGTGTGTGCGCCATAGCCGACGGAGTAGACGGAGGAAGGTACCCCGAGCCGGAGATCGAAGCCGACTACTGCGAGCAGGAGCCCGAAGCCCCGAACGCCGAGCCGGCACTCCCCGAAGACTACGAAGACGGCAAGTTCAACCTCCCCCTTTGATGCATGCTTTTATCCTAGTTTTATAAATATACCCTATACCCGTTTTATAAATTGCATACTGTTTTACTGAAAACATGGTAGGATAGCCACCCTTGTTTGCTATGATTGAACCTTGTTTTGGCCTAAAGGAGTGTTTTAAAAATGTGTGTGTGTGCTTTAAAAATGAGTGAGTGCTTTAAAAACAAAAAGGGGATATGTTTGGAAAATGAGTAAAGAACTGGGTAGACGGGATGGACGTGTGTGTCAGGAGTATGGGTGAGCTCGTACCTGTGTGGTTGAGCGTGTTGGGAGTTGTCCATCTTGTCGGTTAAGGATCGGGTTGCGTGACATCTCACCTGACCCAAGTCATCGTACAACCACTCGACCGTTGTATGCGGCAACGGCTTAGCATAAACCCCACTAGTTAATCTACTTGCCATCTGGTGTGCGGGTGAGCGAGCGGGAGACCAAGGAGCGAGGGGTACGCTCTGTGTGAGGTACGCCCCGGTTATGTGGTATAACCCCTTGGGGTGCTTCCGTGGTGGCTCGTAGCGTTAGCTAAGGTGGGTAATGGCTATGATAGGATCCGTACCGGCGCTGAGGTGTCCGTGTGACGGTACCCTACTTGTGGGTAAAGATGTACAACCTCTGCAGAGTGTCAAACCTATTCGAATAGCCGTGTCCACGGTATTGGACGAGTCACGGTGTGGTCACAAAAACTAGTGCTTGGGGTGGGATGTTTTTCCGGTGTGAGTTGTTTTCCGGTGATGTGTGTGTGTGGCTGTGTGCCTGGACTACGACGGACGGGAAGTCCGGTAGATCCACAGTGGTTTTCCTAAAACAGTTGAGTCACTCTGGTTATAAAAATGATTTGCGAAAACCTTTTTGAAATGAACCCCTGCATGTGTAAGTTTGCAAAGTGAACCTTAACCTGATCCTTGTTATACCTTATGCATGATTCTGCTGATAAGCCCCTCCGTGGGTGGGGTTGGATTTGCTGAGTACGTATGTGCTCACCCTTGTTTTACTAACTATTTACGAGAGGAGGATCCCGATTACCTTCCCGAAGACGTTGAGTAGGTCGTGCCCTACACCCAACCGTGCCTGTGTACCCAGGGCCCTACCGAAAGCTTCCATGGTGTGGTACTCTGAGGAGGCTATGGAAGCCTTTGCTATTGTAGTGTGGTCGCTAGCGTTTGTGTTGTTCCTTGTAGCGTTGGCACTACCGTGCCCTTTGTGTCGCCGTGATGTAAAGGACTGATTCCACCTGTTGTAATAAATGTGTTACCAGCCTCCTGGGACTGGTATTTGTGTCACATTTAGTCACCTCTGATGAGGGGACGCTTCAGTGATGCATTGGTGTCCATGTCTTTTAGTGCATCCTCTATTTCTTTGATAGTGAAAGGTTTAATCAAAATTTTGGCATCTTCATCACTTAGTCTTCCCTCCTCATTCCAAAATCCCTCTCCTAATGCAATTGCCCCTTTAGGCTCAGCACCAAATAATTCCTTGTAGTACGACTCCACATGTCTTCTAATTTCTACCGTGTCCCGTATCTCCCTGCCCTCAGTGAGAAAATTGCACATTTCTTCTTTCTACCATTTACAATGCCATGGAAGTATCCATTGTTTGCATCTCCATTCAAAATCCATTTCACTCCCCCTCTTCTCTGCCATTGTATTTCTTCAAACTGATAAGTATCTTCTAATTGTCTTTCCACACCATATCTTTCCTGCCATTGTGCTGGGTTGAAGCATTGTCTTCTTCCATTTTATCCATTTCTTTCACTTCGCTAAGAAAAATCCTCTTCTCCCTCTTAATTCCACTATTTCTGTTAGCATCCCACCCTTTGCAAAATCTTCTTGTGTCAGCCTTGAGATCTCTCCAGAAGTCTTGCACATTTTTATCTCCTCTTTCCGGCCAACTGTTAGTTACCCGCTCCCTGAAGCCTTCTTGAGTTAACCATGCCATTTCAAATCTGAAGCAGTGTTGTTGTTTAAATTTGTGATCATCAGTGGTTATCAGTAGTGGACAGTGATCTGAACCCACTCTAATTAGTGTTTCACAAGAGGTTCTTTTATAGAAATGCTCCCATCTTGGGCTGCTAAGCACTCTGTCTAACACACTCATAACAGGGATCTCCTATTTGTTGGACCAAGTGAACTTGCTCCCTTTCCTATGCATTTCTTTTACCCCATTATCTCTGATGAAGGCATTGAAGTTGTCCATCCAAAGTTGTTTGATGTTATCTGATGACTTTTCCCAAGCAAATCTAATCATATTAAAATCTCCTCCAATAATAAAAGGGTCCTCCAAGCTTGTTATTTTCTGACTCAATTCCTCCAGGAACTCAGTTTTTCTCTCTACTTGCACTGGGCCATATACATTGATCACCTCCCATTGGATTTTTTCTTGCCTTACCATTATCTTCATACTAGAGAAAATTCCCCTTTATCCTTCCCTAGAACTGCAATATCACATGTCCTCACTCCAACTAATATGAAAGGAACCTTGTTTGCAGCTCACAAAGGAACCTTGTTTGCAAATACGATCATGTCGGAGTGTCCTAAAGTGAGCTAAAACTCCAAGTGCACATCTTCACGATCACTACTATTCTGGAAATAAATGGACATCTACCAAATGACGAGATAGCACAACATCCTTTCTAATTGTTGTCCGCGTGCTGTCTGTGGCTCGAGTACTGTCATGTAGAACGATGCGGTTTCATTTCCACTCGTCCAAGTAATAACTTTACCAATGAAATTACAAGGCCCCTTCAACATATTTGAAGGACCGATGCGGCGAACCAGAGAGGGGGGGAGTGAATGAGAGCTGATAAAAATTCTTCAAGAAGGAGATGGATACTCCAACAAAACGAACACGGCTTCCAACACACGTCTCCGACTCACTACCCAAGTCAGCCAAGTCCACGCAGCCACTGGAGTGCTACTGAACCTAGGAACCAACTCCCAACCTCACAGACCCGAGAACGCAGCGGAACACCAAAACTTGAGTCCACTGACCAACACCGGTCAGACCGGTGAGCAGCACCGGTCAGACCGGTCCCTGCTGATGAAACCTGGCGACTTCCACAGAATGGCTCCACACCGGTCAGGCCGGTGCAACACACCGGTCGACCGGTCTCGACGTTTAAAACCCCAAAATACCAAACAGGCCTACCGAGCTCCAAACTGACCCAAACTCGAAACAGCAACAACACAGGACAACAGCGAACACACCCAAATGTTCACCCAAGCAAAAACCCAACAATGGTTGCACCGGTCAGACCGGTCAAGAGCACCGGTCAGACCGGTGTAGCCTGGGCAGCTCGGGATGAACAGCACCCGCGGGTCAACTCCTCCAAATCCAAACTTCGATCTCCCGAATCGCTCCACGGACTTGAACAAGACTTTGGGGATAATAGGAACACCTCATGAGGAGTCCATAGCCATGATTTTGTCCACCAAAACTTGCCAAATCAAGAGGAATCGAAGAAATCCCGCCAAGAACTCCTCTAACCCTAGAAAACCAAAACCCCCAAAATCGAGCCCCGTAACTCACAGATTTGGGATGGGAATCAAAGGCAAAAGAACCACGAAGGTGTGACATCCCGACCCAAGGCTTAATAGGATTGATAAGGATATTCATACCAATAAGTTGCATCTTCTTTTCCGGAAGCTCATCACTAAAAACTCCAAAGTTAAGCGTGCTTGGCTTGGAGCGATGGGTGACCGAAGTCCTTTCCGGGTGTGCATGAGTGAGGACAAAGTGCACAGGAAAGACAAGTGTTGGTCTGTGGGGATATTCTTAGGGTCCTAGAGAGTTGCCAGGTGTAGGCGGGCCCGACCTCAGGGAGGTCGGTCGTTACAATTGGTATCAGAGCCGACTCTCGCGGCTTCACGGGCGCGTGTGGTCGCAGTTGCGCAGGCATGGTGTGCATGGCTAGTGTGGACCTGAGTGGTCACATAGCATGGCACATGCGCTGGCACTGGACCCACGGACGTGGCCAAGAGAGGATGTTCCTGGCTTGGGGTTGATCAACGAGGACGTTGATCTTCTAAGGGGGGTGTATGTGACATCCCGACCCAAGGCTTAATAAGATTGATAAGGATATTCATACCAATAAATTGCAACTTCTTTTCCGGAAGCTCATCACTAAAAACTCCAAAGTTAAGCGTGCTTGGCTTGGAGCGATGGGTGACCGACCGGGAAGTCCTTCCCGGGTGCGCATGAATGAGGACAAAGTGCGCAGGAAAGACAAGTGTTGGTCTGTGGGGGTATTCTTGGGGTCCTAGAGAGCTGCCAGGTGTAGGCGGTCCCAGCCTCAGGGAGGCGGGTCATTAAAGAAGGGTTCACACGAATTTCCCCCATCAAATCCCCAAGAGCAAGGTCCCGAAAACACACCGAGAAAACCACCAAGAGAGGGCTCCGAAAATCACCAACAAGAACAACCGGGGACAACACAACAAAGCCTTGAGGAACCACGCCGAATCATCTATACATACCAAGAAGGTTCATGCAAGGTCTATCTTGCCACCTGATCATCCAACCCTCTCACAAAATCTCACCATGAAGCTCTCAAGGTAGTCCTATGGAAATCCTAAGAAAATAGAAAGGGAAAATAGGAAAGCAAATGAACTAGCGTTCCAAGAGATGGCTGCCATCCTCTCACCTCATGGGTTATATATGGAGGCAACCAAAAGTCTAAAATACCCTTACTTAATAACTAGGGATACAAGCCCCTCACGGGCGGTTTTGGAAGTCTTCAAATTTTCTCCATCGGACGGATGCCCGACGACCGCACCCTGCATAGCCTCGACGCAAGCCATGCGATCCAGACGCGTGTCCTCCGCTTCGAAGTCTCCGAACTGCATCGTCACACACCGGTCAGACCGGTGCTCCTCACCAGTCAGACCGGTACCCACCGGTCAGACCGGTACCCACTGGTCAGACCCACCGGTCAGACCGGTCTGGAGCTGCTGCAGCACCGTCTTCGGTTCTTAGGTCTTGGCTTTGTGAATCAACCAAGGAACCCAGTGGTATTCTGGTGAACCACTGGAAACCCCGCGAACTTGGTGTAGCCTCCGCTAATCGCCACTCATGGCTCGGCTCCCACGAAGTCCCGGCTCGACCTTGGTTTTGAGGCTCAACCAAGAAACCGTCCATGACTTCATCTTGCTGTTCATGCCACCATGCGGCTCGCACTTGACCCCGCTTGCCACCGGGTCCCTTGAACGAAGCCTACTTGTCTTCTCCACACCTGGAGGCCTCACCAGCGACGACCTTTCGCGCTTGTTCTTCACCCGCACCAACACCAGTCAAGCCGCAACTTGCACCTGCAATACTTAGACAAGAATCAGTCCACACAACGTTGTCAATCACTCATCACACAAGGAAGCGACCACCCACCGGTCCTCGAACCACACATGGTCCTCAATATTGACTTCAAGGGACGCTTCCAGGATGGGCAGGACAGATGTATATACCAACTGAACCGTACTGATCCAACTGGTTAGCAGCTGAGTTACAACTTGCTTGTTGTGACTCTCTTTTGTGCCACAGTGTTCTATTAAACCTTTGCTAAACTCTCTATCACCATTATTGCTCTTAATCTTTAGATTGATCTCAAAAAACATCCAATATGTAGCAGCAAATCCTCGGTGTGGGTCTGTTAGAGCTAACATATCATCCTGTACCAATTTAGGAAAAGAGTCAAGATATGTCTTCACATATATAGTTGGAAAAGCCAATAAATAATATCAATAATACAATAGAATGTAAACATCAACCCTGATGTTGCTGTGGTTAATCTACGAACCGTTAGCTAGTCATAGTGCCCAACAGAGACATTCAAGTTTCATAATTTCAAATTAACACCACACTAGCATTAGTTCTTTTATTACAATACAAAAACATGTCAATAATACAAATATCATAATAAAAAATCTTAGTCCAAATATCAAAGTAATTGAAAAAGCACCTTATTTGATGAAATAGCATTCCAATCAACCTTAATTCTAAGGAGGTGTAACACCCCTTGTGTTTATTAAAGATAAATACCTTAATTAGTTGTGTTAATCAAGTTTAAATTGGCTCATAAACATGTTTGACATGAGTTGGCTCACATTTGCACAAAAGACCTTGGTCAAAATCCCAAATCGTGGTCAAACCCTAAGTGCTCCATAAAGGCTAATTTAGTTTTCTTGCGCGTTCTCCAAATTTCACTATAGAAGTTCCAAATCAGCCAATATGAATGTTCTTCGTTATTTCCGGGAACACATTTTTCGTAATTGGCGGACATTCCAATTTTGAGTGCAAATTGGCCAAAAATCGAGTTGAACGCGCTGTGAACAGTAACTCGGGGCTGAGAATTTCTGCAACTACGTCACGTTTTCCCCACAAATCCGTTGATCAAAACATATGTCTCCCTTTGGGAAAGTTTGAAAGGATCAAGATGTCGACTAGAGCGGGGGTGAATAGTCGAACCTGAAAAACACAAACTTTTTCGCATCTGTCAGATGCAGGTCCGGAGACTCCGGATATTTTTCTGGATACTCCGGGAAATCCGGAGAATCCGGAAAAATGTCTGGATAGTCCGGCCTGCTGGGGAGAGATTAAATCGACAGAAATTAAACTTGCTCAAAAGTAAATCTGTGAAAATAGGTTATGCACTGAGGTGAGACAAGCCTGTTTATCCACTCATAACCTGTAGGAACCTCAACACGAAGTAGATCGACACCAAACCCTAGATATGTGTCCAAGCAAGAAACAAGCATACAACAAGATGAACAAGCACAAGAGACACAAGGATTTGTTACCGGAGTTCAACCTCACACCTTGAGGTCTACGTCTCCGTTGAGGTACCCACGAAGGGTGGACCTTTACACCTAGGTCACTTTCCTCCCTCTAGCGACCACAAAGATCAAGCTAGAGTTACTTACTCAATGTCGGGGTGATACAAACTTCCTTGGGCAGCCACAACCTTTGAATGCTCCAAGGCAACGCCTAGCCGTCTAGGAGCTCAAGGCTCCAAGAGTAACAAACACGAATCTTGCCAACCAAGCAAAGAACGAGGTGCTCTAGAGATGGGAAATCAGCTCACTAGCACTCTCCAAGCCCTTACTCTCAAATCCTCTTAACTCCCACAACAAATCTCACCAACTTTGAGACAAAGGGAGAAAGGGGGGGAGTAAATGAGGTTTGCAACAGTTCAGCACGAGAATGGCAGGGAAGGAGAGTAAATGAAGGGGTGGAGGGGGCTTTTTATACCCCCTCACCCAGAATATAGTCGTTGAGGCTTTATGACCCGGAGTATCCGGGGCAAACCCGGAAACTCCGGAGTCTCCGGGGTAAACCCGGACACTCCGGCCTTCCAAGGCCAGCACCCAAGAAAAGATCCCCGTGAATGTGTTGGTGCAAAGGTGTCTCTCATAGGTTTTGTTTTAGCAACTAGAGCACCTGTTCGACTCTTGGAAGACATAATTCCTGTCCCTCTTGATAGTACGGCATTCCTAAGACTCAAATTCAAAAGTAAAAAATAAATAAGCCTCCTTAGGAATCCTTTAGAGCACCACTTTCCTTTTTGCATGGTCAACGAGCAGTGCTTGATGCCATACATAATTTTAATACCTACTCATGGACTCGGTAAATAATTAGCCACTTAGGTGTGTGTCATTAAATCACCAAAACCCACTTAGGGGGCCAAGATACTCTTCAATCTCCCCCTTTTTGGTGATTGATGACAACACACTTAAGTCATACAAGAGATAATCAATGAATATTAAAAGCTTTTGTAATACTCCCGCTCAATATGTGCATTTTGATCTTGAATATCAATGGTCCTATTAGGGCCAAAATTTTGCACAATAAGAGAACCAAGAGAGTATTACATCAGTGGGGTGCTTGTGACATGCAATAGATAAAAGTGAAATGCTCATGACATATTATGCACTCAACAAGTAAGAAAGAAAAATCTGGTGCGGAGAGGTCCGGAGTCTCCGGGCCAGGTCCGGAATGTCCGAAAAATCCGGATTCTCCAGGAAAAAGTCCATACTCTCCGGGCTTCAGCACAGCAGCAGAAAAACAGACATCACACAGTTTTTCAATCTAGCATGAGCTGTCCTTAGCAGATAAAAAGTAGAGAAAAACATCACAGGCACACAACCAAATTTCTCAAGCTCACGTAGTCTCACACAAATGAAATTTAGAGTTATTACAAGCCAAGTTCCAAATTCAAATACAAGTTCATTGTTCCACAAGCACATAAATAGATAACTTCACTCCCCCTTTGGCATCAAGCGCCAAAAAGGAAGTGTGAAGCAGCGGAGTCACTCAGAGTCGTCGTCCTCCTCCTCTTATTCTTCATCATTGCCCTCCTCCTCTTCTTCTTCTTGGGCACCTTGTGCGTCCCACTCCGCAAACGAGTCATCAAACTCGGGAAGCTCGCGGTAGGGATCGGTGAGAAGGCCAAGATGAGACTTGATCTGGATGATGTCGTGGCGGTTCTCATTTGTCTCCGTGGCTATAGTCTTGCACATGTTGAAGATACTCTTGAGCACCCTCTTTATCATTGAGCCACGGTGCCGACGGGGAGGTGGAGAAGAGGAATGTGCAGCTGGCAAATCATCATGGGAAGGAGCTGCACTCGACGATCCAACATAATTACGGCCGTTGGGAAGCCTCTTTGCACGATCACGGAGGTGGCGAAGCGGCTCATGGACAACATCCTTGGGATAGCGGACATTTGTAACTCTCTCAATCATATACATGAGATAGGGGGCATACGGAAGATGCTTCATGGGATCATTCATGGACCTCCTCAACTCATTCCAAATGAAGTCAAAGACACAAAATCCTTCTCCATCCGGTGCCATCCTATTGAGAAGATTCGGAGCATAATATCTCAAAGCTGTAACATCTCCTATCTTAGGATCAATAGTGGCACGAAAGAATTGATTGAGATAGTAGTAGTAGGGATTGAGTTGGCCTGCCTTGCCCTCAATGGCCAAATCTCGGCTAGGAAACATAAATGGGAGCTCCTTGGGCTTGTACTTGTTCTCATTGTGCACAGGAGAGCGCCTCTCATCCTTAGAGCCAAGACCTAAGAGCCTAGAGAAGGTCATGTAATCAATGGTGCACTTTTGTCCTTGAGTCGTCCAAGTGATGGTGTTGTCATGGGGATTGAAGTAGTAAGAGCAATGGAACTGAGCAAGAATTTCTTTGTTCCAATTGTACCTAAATCCCATGATGTCATAGAGGCCAACTTCCTTGCACTTGTTAATAACGGAGTTGAACACGGTGTTGTTTAGCTCTTCATAATACTTCCAATCAATGTACTTCATTGGCACAATGGGAGCCATGTTCTTGGAAGCTAGCTTGGGATTGCGGATCACGGATTGATAAAAATCCCGGTGGAAGTCACACCAAAACCTTGCCTCAAGTCCCTCTCCCTTGAGATACAAATATACATTCTCCTCTCTTTGCTCCCTCACTGCTAGAGAGTTCCTTGAGTAGTCCCTAATCATGTGTTCAGTAAATCCAAGAACTGAGCCGGGGTCCCTTAGCTTGATTGGGGTGTCGACTACTCGAACATTTGGTGGAAGGGTAGGAATAAGCCTAGGAGGGGTTTTGGGGCAGATGTGAGCAGCTACTCCTTGCTTATGTTTGGGAGGAACTCGAGTAGCTGGACGACTTTGGTGGACATATGGGGCTTGATGGCTCTTTTTAGGATGGGGCTTGTAGCGGGATTTTTCTTTGGCTGGTCCCTTTCCATGGCGACGAGGGGGCTCTTGAGACTGCTCATATGTCTCATCTTCAACTTCATCATCACTCTCTGTCCTCTCCTCCTCCTCTTCCTCCTCCTCCACTATTTCTTCTTCACTCCCTTCGGCATAGGAGGGAGGTGGGTCACCCCGTCTTGGTCTAGAGCTGCGCTGAGAGCTTCCTTGCCCCAAGGCTTCTTGCACGGCCCGTAGAGCGGCGGGGTCATGCCTAGCCTTGGTCCTCCTTTGGGTGGAGGGCTCCTCATTGTCACGACGGACCTTCACTCTCACCATCTGGATAGGTAAAAGGATATGGAAGTGAGAGATTATCAAGAGTGGAGACACACTACACTTGTGGTTTAGGGTTGCAGTGCGAACCCCGGATACTCCGGGAAAAAGTCCGGAGACTCCGGATATTCCGGAGAGTCCGGGATCTTCGACCCGAGAGAGTCCGGGTTTCGCAGCCGAAACCCTAAATCACAATGCAGAAAAATATATCCATCCAAACTGAGAGGAAACGCAGATCTAGAGTCTATGGAGTATTTCCTACCTATTCCCTACGAGGATACTACAAGGACTACGCTAGGGAAGTAGATCGGGAAAAGCTCCTTTGAATATACCTTGGGGAGAGTGGGGAGAAGACTTAAATCCTTTGAAACTTGAGTAGATCTTTGATCTCCACACCTTGGGGCCTTCAAATCCTCACTTTCACGAGATTTGGTGGGTTGGAAGCGAAAATCGTCAAAGGGGATGGAGAGAGGCAGTGGGAGAGAAGGGGAGGCGCGGTTAAAACTGAGTGGGAGTGAAAGAAAGGTTTTCACCGTGGTCAAAGGCTTTTATACCCTTATAACCCGGAGTCTCCGGGCTAGGTCCGGAGTGTCCGGGAAACCCGGAGTGTCCGGCCTCAAACCCGGATACTCCGCTCCCCTTGAAATCGGCGAGCAGATTATCAAGGAATTTGGTTTTGCATAGATTTGGAAGGTTTCTTATGTGATAAAAGTGAGCTTGAGCAGTATCAACACTTTGGACTAGTCATAAGCAAGCAAGGGGAACAATAGTCCAAATGTTGTACTCTAAAGATCCAAATTTTTTAAAAACAAATGCAATACAAGCTTTTCACAAATCTTTTGTTTTCAAAAATTCTATACTAGGTCACTCAAATATGTGCATGATCTCAAGCCAAGTTACGAGAATCCAAGATATTTAGCTCACTCCTCAAAGCACAAAACCTTAGTTCATCAAGAGGCTTTGTGAAGATATCGGCTAGTTGCTTATCGGTGCTCACATGACTTAAAGCGATATCTCCTTTGGCTTCGTGGTCTCTCAAGAAATGTTGTCTTAGGTCTATGTGCTTTGTTCTTGAGTGGTTTACGGGGTTGTTAGCTAGCTTAATGGCACTCTCGTTGTCACACAAGAGTGGCACCTTGCTAAACTTGCAACCAAAGTCTCTCAAAGTGAGCCTCATCCAAAGTAGTTGAGCACAACAAGCGCCGGCTGCAACATACTCGGCCTCGGCGGTGGAAAGGGCAACGAACTTTTGTTTCTTGGAACTCCAAGACACCAAGGGCCTTCCAAGGAATTGGCAAGTCCCGGATGTACTCTTTCTATCTACTTTGCAACCGGCATAATCCGAATCGGAGTAGCCAAGTAGATCAAAAGTGGAGCCCTTAGGATACCATAAACCAAGGTTAGGAGTATGAACCAAATATCTAAAAATTCTCTTAACGTCCATTAGATGGCACTTCTTAGGATTAGCTTGAAATCTTGCACACATGCACACACTAAGCATGATATCGGGCCTAGATGCACAAAGGTAAAGCAAAGAACCAATCATGTAGCGATATACCTTTTGATCAATGCTTTTGCCTTCCTCATTTAGATCAAGATGTCCATTTGATGGCATTGGTGTTTTGATGGGCTTGGCGTTGTTCATGTCAAACTTCTTGAGCATGTCATTGGTGTACTTGGTTTGGCTTATGAATGTGCCATCCTTGAGTTGCTTGATTTGAAAACCGAGAAAGAACTTCAACTCGCCCATCATTGACATCTCGAATCTTTTAGTCATGATCCTACTGAACTCATCAACCCAAGTTTGATTAGTAGAGCCAAATATGATATCATCAACATAAATTTGACACACAAACAAATCATTCCCTTGTTTACGAGTGAAGAGAGTAGGATCGGCTTTGCCTATTTCAAAGCCTTTCTTTAAGGCATTCATACCATGCTCTAGGGGCTTGCTTGAGCCCATAGAGTGCCTTATGGAGCTTGTAGACGTGGTTTGGAAGTTGAGGATCTTCAAAGCTCGGTGGTTGCTCAACATAGACTTCTTCGAAGATTGGACCATTCAAGAAGGCACTCTTGACATCCATTTGATGTAGCTTGAAGTTATGATGGGTGGCAAAGGCTAAGAGTATACTAATTGCTTCAAGTCTTGCCACCGATGCATAAGTTTCTCCAAAGTCTAAGCCTTCTACTTGAGTATAACCTTTTGCAACCAATCTAGCTTTGTTCTTGGTCACCACGCCATCTTCATCTTGTTTGTTGCGAAACACCCACTTGGTTCCAATCACATTTTGTTTGAGACGTTCCACCAAGGACCAGACTTCATTCCTAGTGAAGTTGTTGAGCTCTTCTTGCATGGCCATCACCCAATCAGCATCTCCAAGAGCATCTTCAACCCTAAGAGGTTCCAACATGGAAACAAACGAGTAATGTTCACAAAAATTTGCTAATCTTGAACGAGTTGTTACCCCTCTACGAATGCTTCCAAGTATGTTGTCAACAGGATGATCTCGTTGAACACTTTGTCGAACTCTTGGATGTGGGTCATACACTTCTTGTTGGATCAAATCCTCAGTTTCTTGACTGCCTTGAGAAGCTTCAGCAGCAGGTCCGGAGTCTCCGGGCTTATCTCTGGAGTTTCCGGAAAATCCGGAGTCTCCGGATTTTTGTCCGGACTCTCCGGGGTGCGAAGCAGGAGGCAGAGCTGCTGCATCTTCAATTATGCAGTCCTCATCATCTTCTTCTTGAGGCTTGATTTCTCCAATGGCCATTCTCCTTATAGCCTTTTCAGCGGGTACTTCCTTGCCTACACACAATTCATCAACTTGCTCCTCTTGAGAGCCATTAGATTCATCAAACGTCAAGTCACACGTGACTTCAACACAACCGTTGGTTTTGTTGAGGACACGATAGCCATGAGCGTTTAAGGCGTAACCAAGAAAGATACCTTCATCAACTTTAGATGCAAACTTAGAGCTTTTGGGCTTCTTGTTGAGAATGAAGCACTTACAACCAAAAACTCTAAAGTAAGAGAAATTAGGCTTTTTATCAATTAGGAGCTCATAGGCGGTCTTGTGGCGAAGCTTGTGAAGATACAAACGGTTGATAGCATGGCACGCCGTGTTGATTGCTTCCGCCCAAAAACTATCCGAAGTCTTGTACTCATCAAGCATGGTTCTTGCGGCTTCAATGAGAGTTCTATTCTTCCTCTCAACTATCCCATTTTGTTGTGGAGTGTATGGGAGGAGAGCTCATGACCAATGCCTTCTTCATCAAGATACTCTTCAATGTTGGTGTTCTTGAACTCGGTGCCATTGTCACTTCTTACTCTTTTGATCTTCACATCAAACTCATTTTGGGCTCTTGTTGCAAATTTCTTGAATATTTCATGAACTTTTCTCTTGTCTTTCATAAAGAATACCCAAGTGTACCTAGAGTAATCATCAACAATGACAAATCCATACTTGTTTCCCCCAATGCTAACATAGGCTACCGGACCAAAGATATCCATGTGAAGTAGTTCCAATGGCCTTGTGGTAGATACAACATTCTTGGCGGGATGAGGAGTACCAACTTGCTTTCCGGCTTGACAAGCACTACAAATTCTATTTTTCTCAAAATGAACATTTGTTAGTCCTAGGATATGTTCCCTCTTTAGAAGCTTATTGAGATTGTTCATCCCAACGTGAGCTAGTCGGCGATGCCAAAGCCAACTCAAGCTAGACTTTGCCAATAAGCATGTATCAAGTTGGGCTTTATCCGATGAAAAATCCACCAAGTACAGCCTTCCCTTGAGTTCACCCTTAAAGGCAACGGAGTCATCGCCCCTTCTAAAGACGGTCACACCCTCATTTGTGAACAAACAATTGTAGCCCATCTCACAAAGTTGTGAGACGGAAAACAAGTTGTAGTCCAAAGATTCAACCAAATAAACATCGGAAATTGAATGATTGATTGAGATAGCAATTTTACCAAGACCAACAACCGTTCCTCCACCATTGCCTCCAAAGGCAATGCTTTCCGTAGGATTTTCAATCATATCACAAGATGTCAACATTTTCTTCTCCCCGGTCATATGATTTGTGCATCCACTATCAATCACCCATTTTGTTCCACCGGAGGAGTATGCTTATAAAACAAATTATGCTTGTGTTTTAGGTACCCAAGTGGATTTGGGTCCTAGAGTGTTAGTCACAAGAATCTTGGGCACCCACACATTCCTTTTTATCATTGTCCCTTTTGTGCGAGGCCCCACATACTTGGCAACCACCTTACCCTTGTGGTTCCAAGTCAACACATAATCGGCATAAAACTATCTTGTGATGCATGAGGTTTGGGCTTCTTGCTTGACTTGTTTGGCATTAATTTTGGTGCATGGGTAGAAGCTTGGGTGCTTTTGAACTTGATGGGAGTGTTGTATCTAACTTGGTTGTCATGCTTCTTGACACCCATTTGCTTCATGTCGGGCACCACATTTCTTGTTCCCATACCTTTGGTGTGGTGGTTCTTGATGAATGGAATGGGGTCTTTTGTACCTTGTTCTTGCTTACCAAGCCCCTTCCCATCCTCAAAGCCAAACTTCTTCATGTAGCTTGACCCAAACCCTTTGGTGTGGTTTTCAAACTCACCCCTCTTGGGTTCTTTCTTATTTTCAATTATGAGAGAGTTTGACAACCTAGCAATTTCCTTTTTCATGGCATTCATCTCGGCAACATTAGTAGCACAAGCATTTATATCAATCTTATAGCATCTAGAACAACCTTTGCTTGTTGATGTTTGAGAGTTATAGAAAGCATCATTAGATGAAGTTGTAGCATTGTTCTTGAGGTTGTCAAGTTGAACTTCTAATGCTATGTGACTAGTCTTTAAGCTATCAAAGCTCTTTTGAAGTTCAAGCTTTTCACCCTCAAGTTTCTTGCAAGCATCCTTAGCTAGGAAAGATTCCCTAGTTAATTAATCTACCAACAACTTATCTTTAGCTAGGGATTTCTTGAGGCTAAGAATTTCTATCTCCTTTTCCTTGAGCGAGTCCTCTTGCACCTTGAAACCCTTCTTTTCAATTACAAGGGCATCCTCAAGGGCAATGGTTTTCTCCCACTCAAGTCTAAAGAGTTCTTCTTGCACCTCAAGAGTCCCATCTCTATTCTCAATTTCTTTCATTAAAAACATAATTTTCTTTGTTGCCCTTTTACCAAAGCTAGTGATCATTTTTTCAAAATCGAAATCATTCTCACTATCATCATCTAGGGGCGGGGTGGGAGTGTCTACCTTGGAGCCCCTAGCCATGAGGCAAGTGTGGGTGAAGTCATCTTCATCATCGATGAGATCTTCAAATAGTGATGACTTGTTGATTGGTTCCCTAATGGTTATGGTAGCAAGGCCGGCTTCCATGTCGGAGTCGGAGCTATCATCATTTGAATCCCATTCTTCACCCAAATGAGCTTCACCAACTTCCTTTTTCTTGTTCTTGTCAAACTTGTTGGTGTCTCTTCTTCTTACTTATATGTTAGGGCACTCCGCAATGAAATGTCCCTCCTTGCCACACCCAAAGCATGGTCTCTTGGAAGTTCTCTTGGTCTTGATCTTGTCCTTGTCCTTGTTCTTGTTGAAGAAGCCACTCTTCTTGAACATTTTGTTGAACTTCCTTACAAAGAGAGCCATTTGTTCGGGAGTCATGTCCATGTCACTATCTTCATCATCATCTTCCTCAATCATGGTCCTTTAGGTTGATGAGCTTGACCTTTTCTCCTTGCTAGATGCCTTGAGGGCCACTCCCTTGTTCTTCTCAAGTTGTTCATGCATCTTTTACATTTCTTGTGAGAGCTTGGACTCCTTGACGGTGATAAGATGTTCTTCCATTCTTCCAATCACATCCGCCGGAGTGAACTTGTTGAACCCTCTCTTTTCCCTTATGAGAGTAGGGAGTTGAACATCCCTTGCCATGTAAGCGGAGAGGATCTTGTCAACCACTTCTCTTCTTCCCCATCTTGTACTTCCAAGTGATTTGATTTTGTTGATGATCTTGTTCAATCGGTTCTACATGTCTTGAGGTGATTCATCATCCTTGATGACAAACCTGTTGAGCTCACTTTCCAAGGCTCGAATCCTTCCTTCTCTTACTTGCTTTGTCCCTTCATGGTTGATGAACAAGGTGTCCCACACTTCCTTGGCGGACTTCGAACCATCTACCTTGTAATATTCTTCGGACGTGAGAGAACTCTTGATCATGCGTATTGCTTGATAGTTTCTTTGTATCTCGTTTGCTTGATCTTGAGATAGTGTCGCATCACCACTTGGAAAGGTAATACCCCTGTTCACAATAGTCCAAAGTGCGGGATTCACCGCCATCAAATACTCCTCCATCGAGTTCTTCCACTTGGAATAGCCGGTTCCATCAAATTGGGGTATCTTCCCAATGTGGCTAGAACCCGATGGATGGTTAAAGGATAAGCGAGAGTAATCGAAAGAGGTTCGAGTATAGTCCCTTGAGGGTGTCGAGCGGAGAGGGTGGACCTTGCATCATCGAACTCCTCGTCCTCACTATCGGAGGACTCATCACCTCGTTCATGCGCTTGATGACTAGTGCTTGCACCACAGTTGTTGTCTCCTTGAGGAAGGGGGGGCATGCCAACAACATTGTTGACGGGATCACCTTCGCCGAGAGGTAGGGCTTGATCATTTGGATTCGACATCTTCTCAACTCCAAGCGGTTAAGCTTCAAATATGGAGCACTTGGCTCTGATACCAATTGAAAGGATCAAGATGTCAACTAGAGGGGGGTGAATAGTCGAACCTGAAAAACACAAACTTTTTCGCAGTTGTCAGATGCAGGTCCGGAGACTCCGGATATTTTTCCGAATACTCCGGGAAATCCGGAGAATCCGGAAAAATGTCTGGATAGTCCGGCCTGCTGGGGAGAGATTAAATCGACAGAAATTAAACTTGCTCAAAAGTAAATCTGTGAAAATAGGTTATGCACCGAGGTGAGACAAGCCTCGTTTATCCACTCATAACCTGTAGGAACCTCAACACGAAGTAGATCGACACCAAACCCTAGATATGTGTCCAAGCAAGAAACAAGCATACAACAAGATGAACAAGCACAAGAGACACAAGGATTTGTTACCGGAGTTCAACCTCACACCTTGAGGTCTACGTCTCCGTTGAGGTACCCACGAAGGGTGGACCTTTACACCTAGGTCACTTTCCTCCCTCTAGCGACCACAAAGATCAAGCTAAAGTTACTTACTCAATGTCAGGGTGATACAAACTTCCTTGGGCAGCCACAACCTTTGGATGCTCCAAGGCAACGCCTAGCCGGCTAGGAGCTCAAGGCTCCAAGAGTAACAAACATGAATTTTGCCAACCAAGCGAAGAACGAGGTGCTCTAGAGATGGGAAATCAGCTCACTAGCACTCTCCAAGCCCTTGCTCTCAAATCCTCTTAACTCCCACAACAAATCTCACCAACTTTGGGACAAAGGGAGAAAGGGAAGGAGTAAATGAGGTTTGCAACAGTTCAGCACGAAAATGGCAGGGAAGGAGAGTAAATGAAGGGGTGGAGGGGGCTTTTATACCCCCTCACCCAGAATATAGCCGTTGAGGCTTTATGACCCGGAGTATCCGGGGCAAACCCGGAAACTCCGGGAAGTCCGGAGTCTCCGGGGTAAACCCGACACTCCGGCCTTTCAAGGCCAAGACCCAAGAAAAGATCCCCGTGAATGTGTTGGTGCAAAGGTGTCTCTCATAGGTTTTGTTTTAGCAACTAGAGCACCTGTTCGACTCTTGGAAGACATAATTCCTGTCCCTCTTGATAGTACGGCATTCCTAAGACTCAAATTCAAAAGTAAAAAATAAATAAGCCTCCTTAGGAATCCTTTAGAGAACCACTTTCCTTTTTGCATGGTCAACGAGCAGTGCTTGATGCCATACATAATTTTAATACCTGCTCATGGACTAGGTAAATAATTAGCCACTTAGGTGTGTGTCATTAAATCACCAAAACCCACTTAGGGGGCCAAGATACTCTTCAATCTCCCCCTTTTTTGTGATTGATGACAACACACTTAAGTCATACAAGAGATAATCAATGAATATTAAAAGCTTTTGTAATACTCCCCCTTAATATGTGCATTTTGATCTTGAATATCAATGGTCCTATTAGGGCCAAAATTTTGCACAATAAGAGAACCAAGAGAGTATTACATCAGTGGGGTGCTTGTGACATGCAATAGATAAAAGTGAAATGCTCATGACATATTATACACTCAACAAGTAAAAAAGAAAAATCTAGTGCTGAGAGGTCCGGAGTCTCCGGGCCAGGTCCGGAATGTCCGGAAAATCCGGATTCTCCGGGAAAAAGTCCGGACTCTCCCAAGCCTCAAGACGGCAGACGAGAAAAAACGTACATCACACGGTTTTTCAATCTAGCATAAGCTGTCCTTAGCAGATAAAAAGAGGAGAAAAACATCACAGGCACACAACCAAATTTCTCAAGCTCACATAGTCTCACACAAACGAAATTTAGAGTTATTACAAGCCAAGTTCCAAATTCAAATACAAGTTCATTGTTCCACAAGCACATAAATAGATAACTTCACTCCCCCTTTGGCATCAAGCGCCAAAAAGGAAGTGTCAAGCAGCGGAGTCACTCGGAGTCGTCGTCCTCCTCCTCTTCTTCTTCATCATTGCCCTCCTCCTCTTCTTCTTCTTATTGGGCACCTTGTGCGTCCCACTCCGCAAATGGGTCATCAAACTCGGGAAGCTCGCGGTAGGGATCGGTGGGAAGGCCAAGGTGAGACTTGATATCGATGATGTCGCGGCGGTTCTCATTTGTCTCCGTGGCTATAGTCTTGCACATGTTGAAGATACTCTTGAGCACCCTCTTTATCATTGAGCCACGGTGCCGACGGGGAGGTGGAGAAGAGGAACGTGCAGCGGGCAAATCATCATGGGAAGGAGCTGCACTCGACGATCCAACATACTTACGGCCTTTGGGAAGCCTCTTTGCACGATCACGGAGGTGGCGAAGCGGCTCATGGACAACATCCTTGGGATAGCGGACATTTGTAACTCTCTCAATCATATACATGAGATAGGGGGCATACGGAAGATGCTTCATGGGATCATTCATGGCCCTCCTCAACTCATTCCAAATGAAGTCAAAGACACAAAATCCTTCTTCATCCGGTGCCATCATATTGAGAAGATTCGGAGCATAATATCTCAAAGCTGTAACATCTCCTATCTTAGGATCAATAGTGGCACGAAAGAATTGATTGAGATAGTAGTAGTAGGGATTGAGTTGGTCCGCCTTGCCCTCAATGGCCAAATCTCGGCTAGGAAACATAAATGGGAGCTCCTTGGGCTTGTACTTGTTCTCATTGTGCACGGGAGAGCACCTCTCATCCTTAGAGCCAAGACCCAAGAGCCTAGAGAAGGTCATGTAATCAATGGTGCACTTTTGTCCTTGAGTCGTACAAGTGATGGTGTTGTCATGGGGATTGAAGTAGTAAGAGCAATGGAACTGAGCAAGAATTTCTTTGTTCCAACTGTACCTAAATCCCATGATGTCATAGAGGCCAACTTCCTTGCACTTGTCAATAACGGAGTTGAACACGATGTTGTTTAGCTCTTCATAATACTTCCAATCAATGTACTTCATTGGCACAATGGGAGCCATGTTCTTGGAAGCTAGCTTGGGATTGCGGATCACGGATTGATAAAAATCTCGGTGGAAGTCACACCAAAACCTTGCCTCAAGTCCCTCTCCCTTGAGATACAAATAGACATTCTCCTCTCTTTGCTCCCTCACTGCTATAGAGTTCCTTGAGTAGTCCCTAATCATGTGTTCAGCAAATCCAAGAACTGAGTCGGGGTCCCTTAGCTTGATTGGGGTGTCGACTACTCGGACATTTGGTGGAAGGGTAGGAATAAGCCTAGGAGGGGTTTTGGGGAAGATGTGAGCAGCTACTCCTTGCTTATGTTTGGGAGGAACTCGAGTAGCTGGACGGCTTTGGTGGACATATGGGGCTTGATGGCTCTTTTTAGGATGGGGCTTGTAGCGGGATTTTTCTTTGGCTGGCCCCTTTCCATGGCGATGAGGGGGCTCTTGAGACTGCTCATATGTCTCATCTTCAACTTCATCATCACTCTCTGTCCTCTCCTCCTCCTCTTCCTCCTCCTCCACTATTTCCTCTTCACTCCCTTCGGCATAGGAGGGAGGTGGGTCACCCCGTCTTGGTCTAGAGATGCGTTGAGACCTTCCTTGCCCCAAGGCTTGTTGCACGGCCCGTAGAGCGGTGGGGTCATGCCTAGCCTTGGTCCTCCTTTGGGTGGAGGGCTCCTCATTGTCACGACGGACCTTCACTCTCACCATCTGGATAGGTAAAAGGATATGGAAGTGAGAGATTATCAAGAGTGGAGACACACTACACTTGTGGTTTAGGGTTGCAGTGCGAACCTCGGATACTCCAGGAAAAAGTCCGGAGACTCCGGATATTCCGGAGAGTCCGGGATCTTCGACCCCGGAGAGTCCGGGTTTCGCAGCCGAAACCCTAAATCACAATGCAGCAAAATATACCCATCCAAACTGAGAGGAAACGCAGATCTAGAGTCTATGGAGTATTTCCTACCTATTCCCTACGAGGATACTACAAGGACTACGCTAGGGAAGTAGATCGGGAAAAGCTCCTTTGATTGATTTATACAAGCTCTAAGCTAGATTAAGCTTGATGCTTTTTATAGCCCCTTTAATGAACTTTTCTTTGAGCACAAGTGCACCCTAGGGCTTTGCCTTGATGAGTAGTACCTCTGGTAGAGTGGATATGATTTTAGGAATCTGTTTAATAGGTGATTTGGATTTAATCTTGTGTAGGAGTTTAAATTTAATTTTTCAAAAACACTTTGAATCTGCACTTATGCTTTGGTCAGAAGCTTATATTTGGCATACATGACTTGTAGGAGAAAGTTGGAATCAAAAAGTTTGTTAATTTTTTTATATGAATTAATGGTGATTTACTAGGCTGAATTTTGTCTTTTTCGTATAAATTAATGTATAAATGATCTTAAGCTATATTTTGGCTTGAGAGCTTAAATTAGGGATATGTTGTTGTGTTCAAAAGCTTAGGCTCATTTGAGGTGTTTTTGATTTAATACGGATTTATGATTTTAAAGCTTGTTCTTATTAATTAAATAAAGAAATAGCAATTAAAGTGTTAAATTGGGAAATCATGTTTTGTTACTGTTTTTAATCGTTTAAACACACCCCTTGCTGTTTGGTGAAGTTAAGTAACTTAATTTTCTTAGATATGCACAAAATCACCATTAAAGTAGTGTTTTGTTCACTTTCACACCACCCTAATAATTTCTGTGAGAAAATAATAATGTTTGGTTGGATATGGCCAACAAGAGTTGGTTTTGTGGTAATTCTCCCACCTTCAACTTAATCTAATGCATATGCATGTAAACGTGTAGATCTTCCCGACGGGACGTACACGCTTACTCAGGAGGAGGAATCCGCTAGTGGTGAGCTGAACCAGCTTGGTGTGCAGCAAGACCTGGACCAAAGTCCAGAAGAGCCCAAGGCTTGTGTTAGTGTTGAGTCAGAGGAAGGCAAGCACCGGTTCATCTAACCTTTTGTTTTAAAATTTCATACCTTTTACATTTCAGTATTTATTGTTTACTTGTGCATTTAAGTTTCAAGAGTTGCTTTGAAACCTAGATGCATGATCCTTAGGACTCCTATGCTCTTTTACTAGTATGTTAGGAACGCTAGTGCCATGTTCTAAGGATACGGTAGAAGTCGAGTAATGACTCAATGCTCGCGAGATATAGGATGCTTATGTTGGAATCATAAGTTGATTAAATTGACTCGCTCATGTGGTAAGAGCAATGGGTTCGGTCTCGACCGAGTAGCATGGTGCTGGTCTAAGCTATTGAACGTACCAAGTGCTTGTCGGGAATGGGACCGGTAAGCCTAATACCTAATGAACCAGTGCGGGAATTTTATCGCTACTACTCTTGAGATGCGTCTCCCGGTTTGCTCCCGGTAGTGCAAGTGTGATCCTGGACGTGTCGTGTGAGGGCGTTCCAGTAACCTGCTACTTAGGATTGTAGCATCTTTTTCTAATCTGGGGAATGACGGGAACCGCCTGGTCGGGGTAGACCCCTCATTTGCTTTTATTTGAATTCTTGGGGTCTACTTCTTTTGTGTATCTTGGGTTTACCTTGCAATGATATAAATCAATCGATCGTCGGTCACTCGCCGTCATCTGAGTCGGCTTGACCACTGGCTACCCCATGTTTATTTATGGAACAATTTGGATTAATATTGTTAACTGTTTAATATTGTTTGCACAACATGCTTGTTTAGTGCAGGTGCTCACCTAGAATGGTTAACATACTAGAATTGGAGCTAAAATCTGAAAATAAGGATCAACTCTTGGTCGCTTTTGGCAAAACAAACCCAGCAGCCAAAAAGCCTTGCATGTCTAGTTGTTTTTTTTCTTTTTGTCGGGTAAGTCTTGCCGAGTATTAGTATGCTCAGCCTTACTTTTGTTGTTGTTTTCAGGTAATCCCATCTGGCCTGGTTCTATCCCAGATGGTTGGGAACTTGAATGGGAGAACGATGATGAGGAGTGATATGCATGGATGACCTCTCGTGTGTATCATGCGTGTAGTTTACTTTCCGCTGTTTAAACTCTGAACCATGTTTACTTTTATGTATGAAAAACCTGGTTTGTAATAATGTTGAACTTGTGAACCTTTTATGTAATATAATGTTGTACTCTGGTCCTGTCGTATGGACCTCCCTGGGCCCACTACCTCGGTGGGTCCCAGGACCGACTACTCGGTGGGCCCCTGGGACTACCCGGCTTGTGCTACACGGCACCTGATGGCGTGGAGCACAAGGACTATAGAGGAGAAGTACTCGGTTAGGAAGCTGTACATGTCCCACACTATATGGAAGACTCCTAGACGTACTCGACTAGTACTCTCTCCCTACTCCGACTTGTAACCCTGCCTCCCGGGCTATATAAGGCGAGGCAGGGACCTCTCTCTACATCATCTCATCTCACGGCGTACAATTACACCATCTTGTAATCGTACCCAATCAATCCAGAGCTACGCAGCATACAGGACGTAGGGTATTACGCACCTCGCGGCCCGAACCTGTCTAAATTGTGTGCCACGTGTCTCTTCCTTCGAGTTAACGATCTCGGCGAGGCCACATTCATCTACTTCGGGTACTCCCCTTAGTAGGTTGCCGGTCTAAAACACCGACAGCTGGTGCGCCAGGCAGGGGATCTCGCCAGAGATCACATGGCGAACTCGACGGCTCCTGTCTACTTCAAGCCAACCGTCGCCTTCAACCGCGGCGACACCTTCATTTTCGGCGCTTGGGTCTGCACTGCTGACGGCGCGAGATCCTTCCAGTGCCGCCTCACTATGCCGCCCAACCCGGAGACCGGCTTCGTGACGCTTCCTGAAGTTGTCACAGGCGAACTCGCCGGCAAGTTCGGAAAAATTTCGCTCTTCGACCATCACGCTGACTTCGAGCTCGAGTCCGCTTCCAACTCGAACTCGACGTCTCCATGGGCTATCGCATGCGAGCCGGCTACTCAGCCATTGCATGTGGTTTCACCGCCCCGTGAGCGCTCCGCGCGTGGTCCCCGCATCCTCAGCAGGGCCCGCACGGAGGCTCCCTCTTCATGCCGGGCCGGCAAGGAGCCCGTACCCGAGTACAACTCGGACTCCGACACCGCCCCCGGCCATGCTTCGGACTACAACCCCCTCTTCGGGTTCTACTCGAATTCCGCATACGAGTTCGACTTCGGGTCGGACCCAGAAGATCCCGAGTCCGAGGACAACTCTACTGAGCATCCCTTATCAGGGCCGGCCTCTGGGCTGGTTATAACGTCCACACCGGCTGGGAGATTCGTCTACTGGCCAGACCGCAAGCCCGCTGACCTGATAAGTGGAGATTCACGCTACGTCGCCTACATCGACTCGCTCCCGTTCCAGGAGGGAACACCGCTTGCCCGAGCTGACTCGAACACCCCAACTGAGGTGGCGGCCTCTGAGTCCAGCCTTGGCACCCCTAATCGCCAAGTCTTCATGGCTGCCGGCGACACGCCAGGACCTTCAGGTACGGCTCAAGACAAGTACCTTGAAGACATCTCCTCAGACGAGCTGTCTGCCGACGCACCTGCAGACGAGACCCCCGCTAACAGAGACGCTCGACGTGAGCGTAACAGGAAGTGCAGCGAACGGCGCCGGCGTCTCCGAGACAACCTCCCCATCCGCAACCTCGCGGAAGCTCTCGAGGCGGTCGAGAGCAGAGTACACACTACCCCTGAGCAATGCCTCATGTCGATCACAGCGATCGCACGCCAGGCTCAGGGAATTCGCGCCGGAGAGGTCATCGCCAAGCTCGCTGAAGACACCTACTTCATGCGGGTCGACAACAGGGTCAACCAGCCTCCTCCCGCCAGGAACCGTGACAACGAAGCTACAAGTCGCAGCGCCGACCTTGGTCGCAACCGTACTCGAGCTGAGCTCCCAGCTAAGCCCAACCGTACGCGCGCAAACGCTGGCGGACCCTCACAGGGTGGCAACAGCAACCGCGAGGTCGTCCCTCACCGTGCCCGTGGCGGCGGTGGCCGTGACCCTGATGGTGGCGGCAGCGACGACGGAAGCTCCAACCACGGAGCCAACAAGAGGGCCGGCGGCAGCGGTAGTCGCGGCGGTCGAGACCACACGAACAGCCACGCCTCCGGAGCCTCACATGGCGGCTACGATGCCCGCCAGAAGATTGAGGAGCTGCGGCGGAATAAGTCAGCCACTGCCGGCGACAACGAAGGCTTCCCCGCCTTCTCACCACGACTTCGCAACTTGCTCCTCCCCGACAAGTTCAAGCCTTTGGGGATCACCAAGTACAACGCGAAGTAGGACCCCATCCAGTGGCTCAGGTGTTACGCCCTCTCCTTCGAGAACGCTGGCGGCAACAACGACACCAAGTGCCTCTACTTCCCCTTCTGCCTAGACCAAGCCCCACTCACATGGCTCGAGTCGCTGGACAAGCACTCAATCGACAAGTGGGACCAGCTGAAGGAGCAATTCACCAGCAACTTCGCAGGCGCCATGGGCCGATCGGGTACTCGCATGGACCTGGCCATGGTCAAGCAGGAACAAGGCAAGACCCTCTGCAAGTACATGCGCCGCTTCTTAGACAAGCGCGCTACCGTAGTCGACGTCACCGACAAGGAGGTAATCGACCTCTTCCAAGACGGCCTCTACCATCGCCGCACCTTTGAAGACTTCGGTCGTCGCCGCCCCAAGTCCATCCCCCACCTCAAGGACATGATCACGTCCTGGGCGGATGAAGAAGACAAGGCAAACGCCAAGTACGACGCTATCCGTGGCAAAAACAAGCAGAACAACGGCGGCGGCAGCGACAATAACGGGAACCAAGGCGGTCGCAACAACAACAACTACTCGGGTCCCAACCGCAAGCGCAAGCCAGACAACACTGTCGCGGCTATCCAGCGCCCTGTGAAGGAGAACTCGAGGAAGAACTCCGGCGGCTTCAAAGACTTGCTGAAGGAGAAGTGCCCGTTGCATCTGAACGGCAACCACTCCACCGAGCAGTGCTACCAACTTAGGCATGCACTCAAGAGTACTCCAGAGCCACCGCACCCTCATGACAAGAAAGGCAAGAAGAAGAACGACGGAGACAACAACGACTTTCAGGAACCCGACAAGACTGTCAACGTCCTCTTTGGCGGACTACCCAGCAGGTGGGAGCAAAAGGCTACCCGTCGTGAAGTCATGAGCATTGAACCAGCGGTCCCGACCCCTCTCATGTGGTCGGAGGTACCCATCACCTTCTCCCGCGCGGATCAATGGACCAGCTTCTCCGAATCAGGGCGGTTCCCCCTCGTCCTGAAGCCGGTGGTCGCGGGCTCCAAGCTCAACAAGGTCCTCATCGATGGTGGAAGCGGGCTCAACGTCCTTTTCACCAAGACCTTGAAGAAGATGAAGCTCGACATCACCCACATGCTCACCAAGAGCAAAACGCCTTTCTACGGCATCGTCCCCGGTAACGCGGCTATCCCACTGGGCTCAGTGGTCCTGCCAGTTACCTTTGGGGAATCTCGGGACAACTACCGTACCGAGTACATCAAGTTCGAGGTCGCGGACTTCGAGACTTCCGACCATGCCATCCTCGGCAGACCGGCCATCGCCAAATACATGGCAGTGCCCCACTACACCTACTTGGTACATAGGATGCCAAGCCCAGTGGGTGTACTCGCTCTACAAGGGGACTTGAGGATCTCCCACGACTGCGATACGGAAGCCGTGGAGATCGCCTCTACAAATCAAGTACCCAACGCTATGATGGAGGTCTACGCTGCATCGAAGAAGCTTTCTACAAGTGAACTCGACATCCCGGAGAAGTCTGACAACGCCAACAAGCCTCAGCCAGCTGAGGAGGTTCTAGTCAAGACGATCGACCTCGGAACAGGCGACCCCAGCAAGACCACCACCATCGGGGCCGGCCTCGACCCCAAATAGGAAGACGCGCTCATCAACTTCCTCCGGGCTAACCGCGACATCTTCGCGTGGAAGCCAGCGGACATGCCAGGAGTGCCCAGGGAGTTGATTGAGCACTGCCTCAACGTCGATCCTAAGGCCACCCCCAAGCGACAACACCTTCGACGTTTTGCCGACGACAGACGGGATGCCGTCAAGAAGGAAATCGCCAAACTACTCGCGGCTGGCTTCATCAGAGAAGTCTTCCATCCTGAGTGGCTCGCCAACCCCGTCCTAGTCCGCAAGAAGAACTCGAACGAGTGGAGGATGTGCGTCGACTACACTGACCTCAACAAGCACTGCCCCAAGGACCCCTTCGGGTTGCCGCGGATTGATCAAGTCATCGACTCCACGTCGGGCCGCGACCTGCTCTGCTTCCTCGACTGCTACTCCGGGTACCACCAGATCGCGATCAAGGAAGAAGACCACAAGAAGACCGCGTTCATCACCCCGTTTGGCGCGTACTGCTACATGACCATGTCCTTCGGGTTGAAGAACGCCGGCGCTACCTACCAATGAGCTATCCAGGCCTGCTTCAAGAGGCAGCTCAACAAGAACGTCGAAGCCTACGTGGATGATGTGGTCGTCAAGACCAGAAACTCCAGTACCCTCATCGACGACCTTGAAGAGACTTTCGCATCTCTGTGCGAGTACCACTGGAAGCTCAACCCGAACAAGTGCGTCTTCTGCGTACCTTCGGGCAAACTACTCGGCTTCATCATCAGCCAACGCGGCATCGAAGCCAACCCCGAGAAGATCTCCGTCATCACCAGCATGAAAGCTCCCACGTGCATCAAAGATGTCCAGAAGCTGACCGGGTGCATGGCGGCCTTGAACAGATTCATCTCGAAGCTTGGAGAACGGGGGCTCCCCTTCTTCAAACTACTCAAGCACCAAGAGAAGTTTGTGTGGACTCCAGAGGCGGATCAAGCCCTTGCCTAGCTCAAGGACTTCCTATTGAAGCCACCGGTCCTCACGGCTCCTCGCAAAGGCGAGCAGCTACTGCTCTACCTCGTTGCGACTACTCATGTGGTCAGTACTCCCATCATCATCGAGCGGCAGGAAGACGGCCACGCCTACCCAATCCAGCGCCCAATCTACTTCGTCAACGAGGTCCTGTCAGAGTCC
The DNA here is from genome assembly GCA_947561735.1 of Cenchrus americanus. NCBI lineage: Eukaryota > Viridiplantae > Streptophyta > Magnoliopsida > Poales > Poaceae > Cenchrus > Cenchrus americanus. Next base: position 248,144,371 of record OX387239.1, on the reverse strand, counting down.
AAGGCACGCTATTAGCCTGTGCAGAAGCTCCTATACGCGGTACTCATCACCTCGCGGAAGCTACGACACTACTTCCAGGAGTACTCAATCTCCGTTGTCACCGACTACCCGCTCGACGACATCCTGCGGAACCAAGATGCTATTGGAAGAATCTCCAAATGGGCAGTCGAACTCGGCGCCCTCACCATCGACTTCAAGCCACGTACAGCCATCAAGTCGCAGGCGCCAGTCGACTTCATGGCGGAGTGGCGAGAGAATCAGCTACCTACTCCAACCGTGCGACCAGAGCATTGGGTGATGTACTTCGACGACTCACTCAACCTCGAGGGCGCGAGTGCGGGGGTACTCCCGATCTCTCCAACGGGCGAACAACTCAAGTACGTCCCGCATCTTCGGAAGGTCTCAAACAACGAAGCCGAGTACGAAGCTCTCCTACACGGGCTCCGCCTCGCGGCTTCACTGGGCATCAAGCGGCTACTAGTCTACGGTGATTCCGCAGTGGTCATCAACCAAGTCAACAAGTCCTGGGACCGCAACAAGGAGAACATGGACGCCTACTGCCTAGAAGTCCGCAAGCTCGAGAACAAGTTCTACGGTCTCGAGTTCCACCACATCGTCCACGACAACAACGTTGCAGCGGACGTCCTGTCGAAGCTTGGATCTACCCACGCTCAAGTACCAGCGGGTGTCTTCATTCACGAGCTTCACGCGCCATCCATCCTAGAGCCGGCGCCACCGACCACTGTCCCAGCGCATCCACCAGCTGGACAGGAGGTCATGATGATCGACGTGGACTGGAGGCAACCCTTCATCGACTACCTCAGTGAGCAGAAGGTTCCCTCGGACAAGAACTTGGCCGAGCAGCTCATCCGCCGCGCCAAGTCCTACGTCCTCGTCGGAGACAAGCTTTACAAGCGGGGCGCATCTTCTGGAGTGCTCATGAAGTGTGTCCCCAGGCAAGAAGGCAAGGACATCTTGGAGGATATCCACAAGGGCGTCTGCGGCAACCACGCGTCCTCCCGCACGCTGGTCAGCAAGGCCTTCCGGCGAGCTTTCTACTGGCCCACAGCCCTGGGCGACGCTGAAGAACTCGTCAGAAGGTGCCAAGGATGCCAATACTTCGCCAAGCAGCAACACGTCCCAGCCTACAAGCTAGTCACCATACCGCCAACCTGGCCCTTCGCTTGCTGGGGGCTCGACATGATTGGGCCACTGCCAACTGCGCCAGGTGGTTTCAACAGAGTATTGGTGGCCATCGACAAGTTCACCAAGTGGATCGAGGTCAAGCCGGTCACATGCCCCAAGGCTGACAGAGTACTCGACTTCCTGGATGAACTCGTACATCGCTACGGACTACCCCACCACATCATCACAGACCTGGGCTCCAACTTCAACAACCACCAGTTCTGGGAGTACTGCGAGAACAGCAGGATTGACGTCCATACGTCTCAGTTGCAAAATCGCACTCCATATGGAGTAGCCCCCGAGCCTTAGGTTGAGCTGCAGGCTCTGGCTGAGGGTCCATCTGAAGTCTTGGCAAGAAAATCCCGAAAAATCCGGAGAGAAAAAACCGAAGGACACGTGGCACGGAGCCCCCGAGCCTTGAGTCGAGTACTTCCTCTCGAATTGAAGGGTCATCTTGAAGAATGTGTCCTGAGATGCTCTTGAGACTAGTCGCTTCCTAGGTAGTCGAGTAGAAGTAGCCGAGCCCCCGAGGTGAGGCGCGTCGACTAGTAGAATACGAAAGGTCACGCGCAGCCGCTGAGTCAGCCGCGCGTGGACTTATCCAGCCGCCCGTTGCGGAGCCGGTTTGACTTATAAATAGAAGCCAAAACCCTTAGGGTTTTTCACCCATCCGAGCTGCAGTCATTTCGATTCCATCTGAAGTAGATCCACTCCCAGTGCTCGCTGCCGTCGTAGTAGATTCAAGTGCGCCGCCACCCAAAGCTTTTAGGGTAGCCCCCAAGCGGATGCGCGTGAAGACGCCCTGTACTTGGAGGATGAAGTCGTCACCGTCCAAGACGTCGAAGGCCGCCGGGAAGAAGAGGGGCCGCGAAGAGGCCGCCGCGGCTGCCACCGGAGTAGTGCCGCCAATGTCTCCACCGCGGGCTGATCCAAGCCGCGAGTGGAAGAAATCCAAGGTGAAGACGGAAGATCTGCTTACCCTCCTGAACAGTGGGTTCATCCGGGAGAAGGAGGTCGACATGTGGAGGTCCGCCGCTGGAGATCCATATCCGATGGAGAAAGCTAAAGACGAGATCCCCATGTTCGCGCGGTTCGTGGAGCGCGGGCTTGCGCTCCCGGCCAGCGATTTCTTCAAGGGGCTGCTCGAGTACTATGGGAACGAGTACCTGAATCTGAACCCCAACGGCATCTTCCACACCGCGGTCTTCGTGCACTTCTGCGAGGCCTTCCTTGGGATCAAGCCGCATTGGATCCTTTTTCGGAAGTTCTTCCACGTCAAGCCGCAGCCAAGTGCCACCAATCCAAGGGTAGTCGGAGGAGCCGGCATCCAGTTGAGAGAAGACGCTGCGGAGCAGTACCTGGCGTACAAGCTTGTTGACTCCAACACTGACTGGAAGACAAGGTGGTTCTACATCACGAACCACCACCCCGGCCTACCGAAGCCGAGCGGGCGGCAGCCCAGGCACCGCGAGTGGTGGAACACGGAACCCACCATGCAGGATGGGATCCAGCTTCCCGAGCTGCTGGCACGCATCAAGGTGCTCAGGGAAGCGGGACTGAGGGCCGAGCACGTGGCCTTCAGTTTCATGAAGCGGAGGGTGCAGCCGTTGATGGCTCGAGACACCCTGGGTTTCGAGTACACCGGCGACGACGACACATCGCGGATGCCCGGAGGCGAGCTGGACGACAGCGACATCATCGAGAGGTTGTCGCGGATCTTCAAAGATATGCCGCCGTACACGGCGTGCCCTGTCCAAGAGTACTCTGCCGCCCGCCCGCCAAAGGAGGTGAGTAGTCGTACTCTCCTGGTCGAGTAGTCATTACTTGGTGTAGACTTACTGACGTCTTCATGTCTTGCAGGATGACTTGAAGAAGTTCATCTCCGAGCCGCAGCCGCCTCCGAGCGGGATCGAGATCCCGAAGGAAGGGAAGGCGAAGGAGCGGCGAGAAGTCGGTGAAGGCGATGACACCGTCATCATGGAGGACACCACCGACGACGACGACGAGACGTTGCAGGACCGCTTCCAGTTGCGGTCGAGGTTTAGCCGTCCAGGCTTGCCTCATGTGCCACTGGTGCGAGACCTCCCGACTAGCCTGGAGGCTAGCCGGGCTGCGCCACCACGGAAGCCGCGCAACCCCGCCAGGAAGCGGGTGGCAAAGAAGCTTAAGGTCTCAGAGACCACGCCTCAGGAGGTAAGGTGTCTTGACTAGAGTAGTCGAGTACCCATCGCACGAGTACCCTTGCTGATGAGTAGTCTTCCTTGTATGCAGGAGGTGCCGCCAACGGAGCCCGTGGAAGAGGGCGATGAAGGCGTGTGGGACACAGTGGGGGAGCCAGCCGGAAGTCGTAGTCCAGCCCTCACTGTCGAGGAGATCTTGGCGCAGCTGGAGCGCCGCCCCCTGCTCCACAAGGGAGCACGGAGCCCGTAGTCGCCGTCGTTGAAGAGATGGTGACTTCAGGAGCGCAGGAGAGCACTGCGCCGGCCGCCGCTGCTGTGGAGGAGGCGGTAGCCGCGGGGGCACAAGAGGAGGCGCCCGCCGAGGGTGGACTGGTCGACATCGCCAGCATCCTCGGTGCCCCGGCCGTGACAATAGTCCGGTCGAACTTGTAAGTACTGCATCTTCGCGAGTAGTACTTGTTGTAGTAGTCGATGTTGACTGACGACCAATTGTGTGAGCTTCTGCAGGAAATCCACGGATCTGTCCTGGGAGGGGGATAAGCCCTCTTCAGCGGTGGCGGAAGAAGTCGCGCCGCCCGCCGAGAAGTCTGCTCTTGCTTCCCAGGCGGTGCCCGAGCCGCCGGCTACCGAAGCGCCGTTGCCGGAGGCCAGCATAGTCGAAGGTGAGTACTCTTCTGAAGTTGTGGAGCTCCTCGGGGAGTAGTCGTAGTCGCTGATGCACTCGTCTTCTCTTTGACAGGTGCTGAAGCTGAAGGTGGTGACATCCCTGCAGGGGTGCCGATGCAGAAGTCGACACCAGAGGCCTCGGAGGCTGCGGGAGGAGCCCCCGAGCCCATGGAAGAGGTCGTCGAAGAGGCCGCCGTGACGGCCGGGGGAGAGGGGGTCACCACATCGCCAGAGGTCGCTCTGGAGGTGGCTATCCGCTCCCCGGAGATCCAGGACGCAGAGCCCATCCGCTCTGCGCCGATGACGGAGGCCACCACGAGTAGTCGTGGTGGGATAGAGCTGCTCGCAGACGATCTTGTCGAGCCGGCGATGGTGGCCAAGCATCTGGAGGCGATCCGCCAGGCCGAGCAGTGGATGAAGGTAAGTAGCCGTAGCTTCTGAGTAGCGAATCCTCTTTCGTTGAGTACTCGTGTGACTTGAGTTGTCTTTGCAGGACGTTGCAGAGCGGTCCCGCGACAAGTCGAACATGCTGCAAGGCTATGGAGACGCGGTGCTCCGAGCTGAGGCGCTGGAAGAGCAACTTGTGAAGTCGCGGAAGCACGCGGCTGCCATGCAGTCGAAGCTCGACGCCGCCTTCGCCAAATACCACAACGATGTCCAAGAGTTGCAGACGAAGGGCGACGACTTGGTGCGGAAGAATAAGGGCCTCCGCAACAAGAACAAAGGTACGCCGCTGAACTTGTCGGGTACTTGTTGGAGGTCGAGAAGTCCCTGACCCGCTGTATCGTTGCCGTGTTGCGAGCTTGAGGGCCGGGTGGAGCGGCGAAGTCCTCGAGAGATGAGCATGAAGAACCTCTTCTACGGGAACAAGAAGCCCGCCGGTACTCGAGCTCGACTACAAAGAACTTGCCTTCGAGTGCGAGAAGCACATGGAGCTCCGGTTGCCTCTCGACCGTGATCTCGTCAATCGCTACAAATCCTTGCGAAGTTGAATGAATCCTTGCGAGGCACCGGCGGGCCCGAAGGAGCTTGAAGAAGCCGCACTGCCGATCGCAAGGCTCCTGGTGCCGCACCCGGGCGGCCCCAAGATTGCTCCACTGGTGGATCGCCTCAAGGAAGCTCCAAGCCAGCTGGCGGCCTATGTGAAGCACATGGCGAGGTCGACCCCAAGGCAGGTCTTGGCCTTCATGAAGTCGTACTTCCCGAAGGCCCCAGTGGAAGTAGTCGCCGGCGGGGTGGCCGCCAACTGCACTGATGAGCAGTATGCAGAGCTGCTGGAGCAGATGGCTCCTATCGCGGAGCAAGTAGCTGAGAAACTTAACCTCCAGTAGCCCAACAATGAGTACTCGTAGTCGCGATCTCAGAGTGCGGAGCCCCCATCGTGGAGTGGATGCGAGTAGTAGTACTCGACAGTAGTGCTCCCGTTGTAGGGAGTAGACAGTAAAGAAGTTGATGAACGATCGAACTTTATTACTGAAGAGGTACACCTGGATGGCCAAGGCCGTAGTTACAGAGTAGTCGCCTGGACCCGGAGGCCGCTTACAGCTGAGTAGCGCTGGAGCGGGTAGCCGCTTACAGCAGTAGATCCGTAAGTAGCCGTGTAGGCTGGATCGTAGATCCGTAGGTAGCCGTGCAGGCTGGATCTTGGAGTGTGGTCTCTTAGTAGACCACTGCTAGAGTCCTTGACGCTCGTCGCAGCCCAGGGTCCGTAGGTAGCCGCACGGGCTGGATCCTAGAGAGGAGAAGTCCGGAGACGGCGAGGGGGTGTTGATGTAGTCGTGTAGACTTGAACCCCGGAGTAGTCGTGTAGACTAGGCGTAGAATCGACAGAGCTGGTCGACGTTCCACGAGTTGTTGATGTCTTCGCCTTCAAGTGTTTGGAGGCGATAGGAGCCCGGCCCGGTCACCTTTGCAACGGTGAAGGGCCCTTCCCAGGGGGAGCTGAGCTTGTGAAGTCCCTCCGTGTTCTGGATACGGCGGAGGACAAGATCCCCAACGTTGAAGGAGCGTTCCTTGACGTTGCGATCGTGGTAGCGTCGGATACCCTCTAGGTACCTTCTTCCGATTGGACGAGGGCGCGCGGCGAGCTTCTTCGAGGCTATCGATGTCAACTCGTCCGTCGTCTTCGAGACGCCTTCGTCGTAGTGTTCCACTGCTGGCGAGTTCCATATGACGTCGGCAGGGAGGATTGCTTCGGAGCCATAGACCAGGAAGTAGGGGGATTGCCCCGTTGGCTTGGATGGCTGAGTCCGCAGCCCCCAGAGTGCATTGGGTAGTTCCTTGATCCACTTGCCCCCTTTGGAGTTCGCGGCGTCGTGTAGCCGCTTCTTGAGAGCGTCGAGCACCATCCCGTTGGCGCGCTCGACTTGTCCGTTGGCCCGTGGGTGGGCAACTGAGACGTATCGGACGTCGATCCCGCTGTTCTCGCAGTACTCCCAGAACTGGTGGTTGTTGAAGTTGGAGCCCAGGTCTGTGATGATGCGATGGGATAGTCCGTAGCGGTGTACGAGTTCATCCAGGAAGTCGAGTACTCTGTCGGCCTTGGGGCATGTGACTGGCTTGACCTCGATCCACTTGGTGAACTTGTCGATAGCCACCAATACCCTGTTGAATCCTCCTGGCGCGGTTGGTAGTGGCCCAATCATGTCTAGCCCCCGGCAAGCAAAGGGCCGGAGTTGGCGGTATGGTGACTAGCTTGTAGCCGGGACGTGTTGCTTGCTTGGCGAAGCACCGACATCCTTGGCACCTTCGACGAGTTCTTCGGCGTCGCCCGGAGCCGTGGGCCGCAGAGAAAGCCCGCCGGAAGGCCTTGTCGGCCGGCGTGCGTGAGGACGCGTGGTTGCCGCAGACGCCCTTGTGGATCTCCTCCAAGATGTCCTTGCCTTCTTCACGAGGGACGCACTTCATGAGTACTCCAGAAGATGTGCCCCGCTTGTAAAGCTTGTCTCCGACGAGGATGTAGGACTTGGCGCGGCGGACGAGTTGCTCAGCCGCATTCTTGTCGGAGGGGACCTTCTGCTCGCTGAGGTAGTCGATGTAGGGTTGCCTCCAGTCCACGTCGATCATCATGACCTCCTGCCCAGCTGGTGGATGAGCTGGGACAGTGGTCGGTGGCGCCGGCTCCGGGATGGATGGCGCGTGAAGCTCGTGGACGAAGATACCCGCTGGCACTTGCGCGCGGGTGGATCCAAGCTTCGAGAGGACGTCCGCTGCAACGTTGTTGTCGCGGACGATGTGATGGAACTCGAGACCATAGAACTTGTCTCGAGCTTGCGGACTTCTAGGCAGTAGGCGTCCATGTTCTCCTTGTTGCGGTCCCAAGATTTGTTGACTTGGTTGATGACCACTGCGGAGTCGCCGTAGACTAGTAGCCGCTTGATGCCTAGTGAAGCTGCGAGGCGGAGCCCGTGTAGGAGAGCTTCGTACTCGGCTTCGTTGTTTGAGACCTTCCAGAAGATCTGCAGGACGTACTTGAGTTGTTCGCCGTTGGAGAGCTCGAGTACCCCCGCACCGCGCCCTCGAGGTTGAGTGAGCCGTCAAAGTACATCACCCAATGCTCGGTCGCACGGTGGGAGTAGGAAGCTGGTTCTCCCGCCACTCTGCCATGAAGTCGACTAGCGCCTGCAACTTGATGGCTGTGCGTGGCTTGAAGTCGATAGTGAGGGCGCCGAGCTCGAAAGCCCACTTGGAGATTCTTCCAGTAGCATCTTGGTTCCGCAGGATGTCGCCGAGCGGGTAGTCGGTGACGACGGAGATCGAGTACTGCTGGAAGTAGTGTCGTAGTTTCCGCGAGGTGATGAGTACCGCGTACGGGAGCTTCGCACGGGCCGATAGCGGGCCTTGTACTCGATAGAACCTCACCGACGAAGTAGGCCGGGCGCCGGCCCCGGGTAGGCGTGGCCGTCTTCTTGTCGCTCGACAACGATGGCAGTACTGACCACGTGAGTAGTCGCAGCGAGGTAGAGCGATGGGTCGCTCGCCCTTGTGAGGAGCCGTGAGGATCGGAGGCTTTGATAGGAAGTCCTTGAGCTGGGCAAGGGCTTGGTCCGTCTCTGGAGTCCACACGAACTTCTCTTGATGCTTGAGTAGTTTGAAGAAGGGGAGTCCCCATTCTCCTAGCCTCGAGATGAATCTGTTCAGTGCCGACATGCACCCTGTCAGCTTCTGGACATCTTTGATGCTCGTGGGAGCTTGCATGCTGGTGATGGCGGAGATCTTCTCGGGGTTGGCTTCGATGCCGTGCTGGCTGATGATGAAGCCGAGTAGTTTGCCCGAAGGGACGCCGAAGACGCACTTGTTCGGGTTGAGCTTCCAGCGGTACTCACGTAGTGATGCGAAGGTCTCCTCAAGGTCGTCGATGAGGGTACTGGAGTCCCTGGTCTTGACAACCACGTCATCCATGTAGGCCTCGACGTTCTTGTTGAGCTGCCTCTTGAAGCAGGCCTGGATAGCTCGTTGGTAGGTAGCGCCGGCGTTCTTCAACCCGAAGGACATGGTCATGTAGCAGTACGCGCCAAACGGGGTGATGAACGCGGTCTTCTCTGGTCTTCTTCCTTGATCGCGATCGGTGGTACCGGAGTAGCGCTCGAGGAAGCGGGAGCGGGTCGCGGCCCACCGTGGAGTCGATGACTTGATCAATCCGCGGCAACCCGAAGGGGTCCTTGGGGCAGTGCTTGTTGAGGTCGGTGTAGTCGACGCACATCCTCCACTCGTTCGAGTTCTTCTTGCGGACGAGGACAGGGTTGGCGAGCCACTCAGGATGGAAGACTTCTCTGATGAAGCCCGCTGCGAGTAGTTTGGCGAGTTCCTTCTTGATGGTGTCTCATCTGTCGTCGGCAAAGTGTCGGAGGTGTTGTCGTTTGGGGGTGGCCTTAGGGTCGACGTTGAGGCATTGCTCAATCAGCTCCCTGGGCACTCCTAGCATGTCCGCTGGCTTCCACGCGAAGATGTCGCGGTTAGCCCGGAGGAAGCTGATGAGCGCGTCTTCCTATTTGGGGTTGAGGCCTGCCCCAATGGTGGTGGTCTTGCTGGGATCGCCTGTTCCGAGGTCGATCGTCTTGACGAGTACTTCCTCAGGTGGCTGAGGCTTGTTGCCGCTGTCAGACTTCTCTGGGATGTCGAGTTCACTTGTGGCAAGCTTCTTCGACGCAGCGTAGACCTCCATCATCGCGTTGGGTACTTGGTTCGTAGAGGCGATCTCCACGGCTTCTGTGTCGCAGTCGTGGGAGATCTTCAGGTCTCCTTGGAGGGAGAGTACACCGGCTGGGCTTGGCATCTTGAGTACCAAGTAGGTGTAGTGGGGCACCGCCATGAACTTGGCGATGGCCGGTCTGCCTAGGATGGCGTGGTAGGAGGTCTCGAAGTCCGCGACCTCGAACTTGATGTACTCGGTACGGTAGTTGTCCCGAGACGCCCCGAAGGTGACAGGCAGGACCACTGAGCCCAGTGGAATAGCCGCGTTGCTGGGGACGATGCCGTAGAAGGGCGTGTTGCTCTTAGTGAGCATATGAGTGATGTCGAGCTTCATTTTCTTCAAGGTTTTGGTGAAGAGGACGTTGAGCCCGCTTCCACCGTCGATGAGCACCTTGTTGAGTTTGGAGCCCGCCACCACTGGCTTCAAGACGAGGGGGAACCGTCCTGGTTCAGAGAAGCTGGTCCATTGATCCGCGCAGGAAAAGGTGATGGGTACCTCCGACCACCTGAGGGGGGTTGGGACCGCTGGCTCAATGGACATCACTTCACGACGGGTAGCCTTCTGCTCCCGCCTCGGCCGGGCGATCCGCCGAAGAGGACGTTGACGGTCTTGTCGGGCTCCTGGAAGTCGTTGTTGTCGCCGTCCTTCTTCTTGCCCTTTTGGTCATGAGGGTGCGGTGGCTCTGGCGTCTCCTTGAGTGCGTGCCTGAGTTGGTAGCACTGTTCGGTAGTGTGGTTGCCGTTTGGATGCCACGGGCACTTCTCCTTCAGCAGGTCTTTGAAGCCGCCGGAGTTCTTCTTCGAGTTCCCCTTCGCAGGGCGCTGGATAGCCGCGACAGTGTTGTTTGGCTTGCGCTTGCGGTTGGGACCCGAGTAGTTTTTGTTGTTGTTGTTGCGGCCGCCCTGGTTTGCGTTGCTGCCGCTGCCACCGCCCTGGTTCGGCTTGGTCTTGCCACGGATGGCATCATACTTGGCATTGGCCTTGTCCTCTTCATCCGCCCAGGACATGATCATGTCCTTGAGGTGGGGGATGGACCTGGGGCGGCGACGACCGAAGTCTTCAAAGGTGCGACGGTGATAGAGACCGTCTTGAAAGAGGTCGATGACCTCCTTGTCGGTGACGTCGATGACGGTGGCGCGCTTGTCAAAGAAGCGGCGCATGTACTTGCGGAGGGTCTCGCCTTGTTCCTGCTTGATCATGGCCAGGTCCATGCGAGTACCCGATCGGCCCATGGCGCCCGCGAAGTTGCTTGTGTTGCTCCTTCGGTGGTCCCATTTGTCGATCGAGTGCTTATCCGGCGACTCGAGCCAAGTGAGTGGTGCTTGGTCCGGGCGAGAGGGGAAGTAGAGGCATTTGGTGTCGTTGTTGCGCGGCGTTCTCGATGGAGAGGGCGTAGCACCGAGCCCTTTGGATGGGATCTTGCTTCGCATCGTACTTGGTGATCCCCAAAGGCTTGAACTTGTCGGGGAGAAGCAAGTTGCGAAGTCGAGGTGAGAAGGCGGGGAAGCCGTCGCCTTCAGCGGCGGTGGTCGACTTCTTCGCCGCAGCTCCTCAATCTTCTGGCGGGCGTCGTAGCCGCCCTACGAGGCGCCAGGCGTGGCTGCTTCGCGTGGCCTCGGCCGCCCGCGGCTGCCGCCGCCTCGAGCCCTCTGTTGGCCCCATGGTTGGAGCTTCCGCCGTCGGCCGCCGCCGCCGTCGGGATCATTGCCGCCTCCGCCGGCCGGAGCACGGTGAGGGACGACTTCTCGGTTGCTTGTGGTCGCGGCGCGAGGGTCCGCCGGCATTGGAGGCGACGACGGTTTGGCTCGGCTGGGAGGTCAGCTCGAGTACGGTTAGGACCATTGTTGGCGGCGCGACTCGTGGCTTCGTTGTCGCGGTGCACGGGCCGGAGGAGGTTGGTTGACTGCGTTGTCGACCCGCATGAAGTAGGCGTCTTCGGCGAGCTTGGCGATGACCTCTCCGGCGCGTATGCCCCGAGCACCGGCGTGCGATCGGCCGTGATTGACATGAGGCATTGCTCGGGGGTAGTGTGTACTCTGCTCTCGGCCGCCTCGAGAGCACGCAGGTTGCGGACGGGGAAGTTGTCGCGGAGGCGCGGCGGCGTTCGGCGCGCTTCGGTTACGCTCACGTCGAGCGTCTCTGTCTCGCGGGGTTCTCGTTCGGGGGAGCATCGGCGAGAGAGAGCTCATCGGAGGAGATGTCTTTCAAGTATTTGTCTGAGCCGTGCACCGAAGGCCACGGGGTGTCGCCGGCGGCCATGAAGACTTGGCGATCGGGGGTACCAAGGCTGGACTCAGAGGGTGCCACCTCAGTTGGTGTGCTTGAGTCAGCCCGGGCTAGGGGTGTTCCCTCCTGGAATGGTAGCGAGTCGATGTAGGCGACGTAGCGTGAGTCTCCCTTTATCAGGTCAGCAGGCTTGCGGTCTGGCCAGTAGACGTATCTCCCGGCCGGCGTGCATGTTATAACCAACCCAGAGGCTGGTCCTGACAAGGGAAGCTCGGTGGAGTTGTCCTCGGACTCGGGCTCCTCGGGGTCCGACCCGAAGTCGAACTCGTAATCCGGGTTTGAGTAGAACTCGGAGAGAGGGCTGGAGTCCGAAGCGCGATCAGGGGTGGCGCCGGAGTCCAAGTTGTACTCGGGCACGGGCTCCTTGCCGGCCCGGTGCGAAGTGGGAGCCCCCGTGCGGGCCCAGCTGAGGATGCGGGAGCCACGTGCAGAGCGCTCGCGAGGTGAGGGGACCGCGTGCGATGGCTGAGCATCCAGCTCGCATGCGATGGCCCATGGCGACGTCGAGTTCGGGTTGGAAACGGACTCGAGCTCGAAGTCAGCGTGGTGGTTGAAGAGCGAAATTTCGCCGAACTTGCCGGCGAGTTCACCTGTGACGACTTCGGGAAGCGTCACGAAGCCTGTCTTCGGGTTGGGCTGCATGGTCAGGCGACGCTGGAAGGAGCCCGCGCCGTCAGCAGTGCAGACCCAGGCGCCGAACACGAAGGTGTCGCCGCGGTTGAAAGCGATGGTTGGCTTGAAGTAGACGGGAGCCGTCGAGTTCGCCATGTGATCTCGGGCAAGATCCCCTACCTGGCACGCCAGCTGTCGGTGTTTTAGACCGCCAACCTACTAAGGGGAGTACCCGAAGTAGATGAATGTGACTCGCCGAGATCGGTAACTCGAAGGAAGAGACACGTGGCACACAATTTAGACAGGTTCGGGCCGCGAGGTGCGCAATACCCTACGTCTGTATCTTTGCGTAGCTACGGATTGATTGGGCACGATTACAAGATGGTGCAATAGTGCGCGTGAGTTGCATGAGATGAGATTGGTTGCTAGAGATCGGTCCCCGCCTCGCCTTATATAGTCGGGAGGCGGGGTTACAAGTCGGAGTAGGGAGAGAGTACTAGTCGAGTACGTCTAGGAGTCCTCTATACAGTGCGGAACATGTACAGCTCCCTAACCGAGTACTACTCCTGTGTAGTCCTTGTGCTCCACGCCTTCAGGTGCCGTGCAGCGCAAGCCGGGTAGTTCCAGGGGCCCACCGAGTAGTCGGTCCTGGTACCCACCGAGGTAGTGGGCCCAGGGAGGTCCATACGACACCATCCTCGGGCCAACAGACAAGTTGAGCGCGCCAACGGGATGGTGCTCGACGCTCTCAAGAAGCGGCTACACGACGCCGCTAATTCCAAAGGAGGCAAGTGGATCAAGGAACTACCCAATGCACTCTGGGGGCTACGTACTCAGCCTTCCAAGTCAACGGGGCAATCCCCTTACTTCCTGGTCTACGGCTCCGAAGAAATCCTCCCTGCTGATGTCATATGGAACTCACCAGCAGTGGAGCATTATGACGAAGGCGTCTGCGAAGACGACGGAAGAGTTGACATCGATGGACTCGAAGAAGCTCGCTGCGCTGCCCTCGTCCAATCAGCAAGGTACCTAGAGGGTATCCGACGCTACCACGACCGCAACGTCAAGGAATGCTCCTTCAACGTTGGCGATCTCGTCCTCCGTCGTATCCAGAACACAAAAGGACTACACAAGCTCAGCTCCCCCTGGGAAGGTCCCTTCACAGTTGCAAAGGTGACCGGGTTGGACTCCTACCGCCTCCAGACACTTGAAGGTGAAGATGTCAACAACTCGTGGAATGTCGACCAGCTCTGTCGATTCTACGCCTAGTCTACACGACTACTCCAGGGCTCAAGTCTACACGACTACATCAAGACCCCTCCGTCGTAAGCGGCCTCCGGGTCCTGGCTCCAGTCTCCGGACTACTCCTTCGCTGTAAGCGGCCTCCGAGTCCAGGCACTAGTCTCCGGACTACTCCTCTCCAGGATCCAGCTCGTGCGGCTACCTACGGATCCTGGGTTGCGACGAGTGACAAAGGACTCTATCAGCGGTCTACTGAGAGACCATGTACTCCTAGATCCAGCCTACACGGCTACTCATGGATCTACTGCTGTAAGCGGCTACTCACCCTAGCACCACTTAGCCGTAAGCGGCCTCCGGGTCCAGGCTACTACTCTGTAACTACGGCCCTGGCCATCTAGGTGTACTTCTTCAGTAATAAAGTTTGATCGTTCATCAACTTCTTTACTGTCTACTTCCCTCAACAGGACTACTGCCGAGTACGACTACTCGCGACAACTCCACGATGGGACTCCGCACCTGAGATCGCGACTACAAGTACTCATTGATGGAACTTTTCTTCATTAATACTTGAACAATTACATTACAAATGTTTTTGTACATATACTGCTACGAGCTAACTATTACAGGGCTACTGGAGGTTAAGCTTTTCGGCGACTTGCTCAACAATGGGCGCCATCTGCTCCAGCAGCTCCGCATATTGCTCATCTGTACAGTTGGCGGCTACCCCGCCAGCGACTACATCCACGGGCGCCTTCGGGAAGTAGGACTTCATGAAGGCCAGCACCTGGTTCGGGATCGACTTCGCCAGATGCTTCACGTACGCCGCCAGCCGGCTGGGGGCTTCCTTCAGTCGATCCACCAGAGGCGCTATCTTGGGGCCGCCATGATGAGGCACCAAGAGTCTAGCAATGGGAAGCGCGGCTTCTTCAAGCTCCTTCAGCTGGGCCCGCAGCCCCTCGCAGTCCTCGTTCAGCTTCTGCAACGATTTGTAGCAGTTGACGAGGTCACGGTCGGAGGCAATACGAAGCTCCATGTGCTTGTCGCACTCGTAGGCAAGCTCCTTATAATCTAACTCGAGTACCTGGTAGGCCTCCTGCTCCCAATAGAAGAGGTTCTTGAGATCCGTCTCTGAAGCCTTCAACTGATCTACCCGGGTTTCAAGCTCTGCAAACAACAAGGAAAATCGGGTTAGACTACCTCTCGACCTCCAACAAGTACTCAACAAGACAAGTGGTGTACCTTTGTTCTTGTTGCGGAGCGACTTGTTCTTCCGCACCAAGTCGTCTCTCTTCGCCTGCATCTCCTGGATGTCGTTGTGATACTTGGCGAAGGCGGTATCAAGCTTGGACTGCATGGCGGCCGCGTGCTTCCGCGACTTCAAGAGTTGATCCTCCAGCGCTTCAGCCCAAAGCACCGCGTCGCCGAAACCTTGCAGCATGCTAGACTTCTCGCGGGACCTCCCCACGACGTCCTGCACAGACAACACATGTCAAATGAGTACTCAACGACAGAGGATTGACTACTCATGAGTTAAGACTACTCACCTTCATCCACTGCTCAGCTTGGCGGACCGCCTCCAGGTGCCTGGCCACCGTTGCCGGGTCGACCAAGTCGTCTGCCAGCAACTCCACCCCGCCATGACTACTCGTGGCGGCTTCAGTCATCGGCGCAGAGCGGATGGGCTCCGCGTCTTGGATCTCCGGGGAGCGGACGACCACCTCCAGAGCGGGTTCTGGCGGCGCGGTGGCCTCCTCTCCTCCGGTCGCCACGGCGGCCTCCTCGGCGGCTACTTCCATCAGCTCGGGGGCTCCTCCAGCAGCCTCCGGCACTTGTGGTGTCAACCTCTGCATGGGCACCACCGCTGGGATGTCGCTCCCTTCGGCCTCAGCGCCTGTCAACAAGAAGACAAAGTGCATCAGCGACTACGACTACTCTTTGGGGAGTCCTATAACCTCAGCAGAGTACTCACCTTCGACCACGCTGGCTTCGGGCAACGTAGCCTCAGTAGCCGGCGCTTCGGGTTCCGCCTGAGGGACGGCAGTGGACTCCTCCGCGGGCGGCGCGGCTTCTTCTTCTGCCACCGCTGTAGAGGGTTCATCCCCCTCCCAGGACAGATCCATTGATTTCCTACAGAGTACACAAATTGGTTGTCAATCAAGCTCTACTACTACAACAAGTACTACTCGGAGAGATTCAACACTTACAAGCTTGACCGGACTATCGTCACGGTCAGGGCGCCAAGGATGCTGGCGATGTCCACCAGTCCAGCCTCGGCGGGCGCCTCCTCTTGCGCCTCTGCGGCCGCTGCCCCTTCTGCAGCAACAACAGCCAGTGCAGCGCTCTCCTGCGCTTCCGCGGCCACCACTTCTTCTGCAGCGGCGGCTGCGAGCTCCGTGCTCCCTTGAGGAGCAGGGGGCTGGCGCTCCATCTGCGCCAGGAGCTCTTCGACAGTGGGGGCTGGGCTATGACTCCCAGCAGGTTCCCCCACCGTGTCCCACTCGCCTTCATCGCCCTGATCAACGGGCTCCGCAGGCGGCAATTCTTGCAAACAAGGAAGCTCAGTCATCAGCAAGTGAACTCGAGAGACTAGTACTCAACTACACTACTCAAGACGCCTTACCTCTTGGGGCGTGGTCTCAGAGACCTTCAGCTTCTTCGACACCCGCTTGCGGGCGGGGTTGCGCGGCCTTCGCGGCGGCGCGGCCAGACTAGCCTCCAGGCTAGTCGGTGGATCTTGCACGAGGGGCACGTGAGGTAGGCCGGGACGGCTGAACCTCGATCGCAGCTGGAAGCGGTCCTGAAGCGTCTCCTCATTGTCGTCCTCGTCGGACGTGTCCTCCACGACCACGGTGTCGTCTCCTTCGCCGACCTCCCGCCGCTCCTTGGCCTTGGTCTTCCCCTCCTCTGGGATCTCGACTACCTGAGGGGGGGGCGGCGGCTCGGAGACGAACTTCATCAAGTCATCCTGCAAGACACAACTCGTCAACGCGACTACTCACACGGAATGGGTACTCGACAGGGGGCACGACTACTTACCTCCTTTGGCGGGCGCGCGACGGAGTACTCCGGGACAGGGCACGCCGTGTACGGTGGCATGTCCTTGAAGATGCGCGTCAGCCTATCGACAATGTCGTCGTCGACGACTTCGTCTCCTGGCATCCGCGACGTGTCGTCGTCGCCGGTGTACTCGAATCCTAGGGTGTCACGAGCCATCAGTGGCTGCACCCTGCGCTTCATGAAGTTGAAGGCCACGTGCTCGGCCCTCAGCCCGGCTTCTCTCAGCGCCTTGATCCGCGCCAACAGCTCGGGGAGCTGGATCCCCTCCTGCATCGTGGGCTCCGTGTTCCACCACGGGCGATGCTTGGGCTGCTTCCCGCTCGGCTTCGGCAACCCTGGGTGGTGGTTCGTGATGTAGAACCACTTCGCTTTCCAGTCTGGTTGGAGTCGATGAGCTTGTACGAGAGGTACTGCTCGGCGGCGTCCTCCCGCATCTGGATTCCCGCTCCACCGACTACTCGCGGGTTGCTGGCGCTCGGTTGCGGCTTCACCCGGAAGAACTTCCGGAACAAGATCCAATGGGGCTTGATCCCCAGAAACGCTTCACAGAAGTGGACGAAGACGGCGGTGTGGAAAATACCGTTGGGGTTGAGGTTGAGGTACTCGATGTCGTAGTACCCCATGAGCCCCTTGAAGAAGTCGCTCGCCGGGAGCGCGAGTCCACGCTCCGCGAAGCGCGCGAACATCGGGATCTCGTCTTCGCTCTTCTCCATCAGGTACGGATCCCCAGCGGCGGCTCTCCACATGTCCACCTCCTTCTCGCGGATGAATCCACTGTTGAGGAGGGCCAACAAGTCTTCGGTCTTTGCCTTCGACTTTTTCCACTCGCAGTTCGGATCTGGCCGCGGTGGAGACATCGGCGGTGCTGCCCCTGCGGCAGATCCGGCGGCTTCGTCGCGGCTCCTCTTCTTCCCCCCGGCGGCCTTCGCGGTCTTGGACGGCGACGGCTTCATCCTCCAAGTGCACGGCGTCTTCACGCGCATTCGCTCGGGGGCTACCGCGGTGGCTCTCTCTGGCGGCGCACTCAGATCTACAGTGGCGGCGGCGTGCGCTGGCGGCGATTCTGGCCAAGATATATTCGAAATGGCTACAGCGGCGATGGGTGAAAAAACCCTAAGGGATTTGGCTTCTATTTATAAGTCAAAATGGCCCCCCAACGGCCAGATGGATAAGTCTGCGCTCGGCTGACTCAGCGGCCGCGCGTGACCCTTCGTATTCTACTAGTCGACGCGCCTCACCTCGGGGGCTCGGCTACTTCTACTCGACTACCTGGGAAGCGACAAAGACTCAGGAGCATCTCAGGACACATTCTACAAGATGATCCTTCAATTCGAGAGGAAGTACTCGACTCAAGGCTCGGGGGCTCCGTGCCACGTGTCCTTCGGTTTTTTCTCTCCGGATTTTTCGGGATATTCTTGCCAAGACTTCAGATGGACCCTCAGCCAGAGCCTACGACTCAACCTAAGGCTCGGGGGCTACTCCATATGGAGTGCGATTTTGAATCGCACTTCCATATCAGCTTCGGCTTCAAGACAGCACGGGCTTTGTTGAAGACCTTCGAGGGCAGCGCTCGAGGACGCTTGGGACTACTCGAGAAGACTTCAAGATTGCTCAAACATCAGCTGGAGTACATTCCAGCCTCGGGATGCTTCGACTACTCTTGAGGATTTTTGACTTGTAGTACTCGGGGACGCTTGAGGACTACTCGTTAAGGCCGTCAAGACTACTCAAAGCTATCCTTCTCGACTACAAAGTACTCGGGGTCTTGTCGTATGGACCTCCCCGGGCCCACTACCTCGGTGGGTCCCAGGACCGACTACTCGGTGGGCCCCTAGGACTACCCGGCTTGCGCTACACGGCACCTGATGGCGTGGAGCACAAGGACTACAGAGGAGAAGTACTCGGTTAGGAAGCTGTACATGTCCCGCACTGTATGGAAGACTCCTAGACGTACTCGACTAGTACTCTCTCCCTACTCCGACTTGTAACCCTGCCTTCCGGGCTATATAAGGCGAGGCAGGGACCTCTCTCTACATCATCTCATCTCACGGCGTACAATTACACCATCTTGTAATCGTACCCAATCAATCCAGAGCTACGCAGCATACAGGACGTAGGGTATTACGCACCTCGCGGCCCGAACCTGTCTAAATTGTGTGTCACGTGTCTCTTCCTTCGAGTTAACGATCTCGGCGAGGCCACATTCATCTACTTCGGGTACTCCCCTTAGTAGGTTGCCGGTCTAAAACACCGACAGGTCCCGCCTTCGTGTGGGCTTAGCGCATATCTCGATCCTGTTGTAAGTGATTTACCGGGCTTTACCCGGCGGAAGCGACAGAATAATTCTTTATTATTGCTTAATGGTCACGTGGACAGGCTTAGGCGATAATACGAATTATTTTGGCCGGTTCTATCACAGGAGGAACCTGAATGGAGAAAACAATATTTAACGTAATGCATGGTAACTTGAAAAGTTATTTCAGTTTCAACAAAAGTGATAACTTTGATTGTTGTTAATCTGTCATTGATAGTTTGTACTGTGTACCATGGTTTTTTTCATCTTGCCCACATGTCTCGGATAGTCGCATCATGATGTCACAGTCTCCAGTTTCAAGATGTATTGGAGCTAGATTGTCACTTAGCAGCTGTTGAATTGGATCATGCTTTTAATGTTTAACAAATTGTTTGGGTTTTAGTTTATATGAGATGAATGTCAGGGATTTATGCACACAAGAAAATAAATGGAATCAGGATTCATAGTAACCAATGTTAACAACAATCAAGAAAAGTGGAAGGAAAGAATACATACCGGGGATGTGATGACTTGACGATTATTCCTGTCACATTTGAACAAATAGACGCACTTGTAGTCAACCTCATCCCTTGCAAGCACAGTGCCAAATACGCTGATGGGGAAGTCCTTGTCTGATTTTTTTTTTGAAAGGACAGGCACAAGACGATGCATATATCATTGATAGAGCAGAGAGTACAAGGGGTGGCTAACCGCAAACAAAAAAAAGTCCCAGTGCCTGGAACAAGAACACACAAAAAAGGCCTTTGTCTGATTCAATTATCTTCAACGAAATAAGGTTGACCGATTTCTCCAATCGGAACCAATCAGCTCGACTTATAGAGTGGAAATTTGTGGCCCAAGATCAGCCAAAGCTGTAAATTAAAGGAAGCCAACACAAATCAAACATATATAAATAAGACAAAATAGTGTGCATACTTTTATGATGTTATGAAGTAATTTTTTAATCAAAGACCTGGTGTGATTTGTTTTCTTCAATGTAAACCACTAAGAACAGGATGCTAATTTTTTATCCCAAAATCCTGCTAAAAATGTAATGTTATAAAAGCTTTTGGCCGGCGCAAGGACCTTTGGGATGAAAATCAGGTGGGGACGCTCTCCCCCCATCGACCCTAAAAAAAGTAATTTTTGAATTAAAATAATTTGTTTTTTAAAAAAAGGCATGGTCTTCCATGACTACAATGAGAATCTGACCAAGACCCGGAATATATCGTGACCTCGTGACCTTTGGATGCTATCCGTTCCGAGCGATAACAGGTTTGAGTGCATATTTTCTCTCGCCAAAACCACTAGCTATCTCGTGTCTACTGACAAGAAAGAGGGCCCTCATCTCATCCTTGCCTCTCCACAAACCCATCAGCGAAAAATTGGGGTGCTATTTTTTATATATTTCTCCCTGGCTTATCGTACCACCAACAAGTGATCGAGAATCTTCTCTCTTAGAACAAACCAAAGATCAAGAATGCCCAAACGAAAAAGCCGCATTTTGGAAGCAATAAAAGGGTACTTTTGGAGATACTCTTAGCTTCTAAAAGTTAGTATCATCTATTCTGAAAATAAACAAGCAACATCTTTATAAAATGAAAAACCTCAAGCTGCAGCTCAAAGAAACATGCCCTTTGACCCACTAGCTATTAAATACACTTGTTTTTTTTTCAAAATACACTCTTGGGCTTTGGCTGCACTGCGTACGGATCAAAAGAAGCAAGAAGCAGGATATGTGCAAAGCTATCTCTGATTTCAATCATGCAGGACTGTCAAAATGACCAACATGGTGGCACAGATTCATCATTACGCTGCAATTGAGCTGTGACCTAAGAAGGTTTGTAGACTACCGACTAAAAGATGAGAATAATTTTACATCCAAACATCCCCAAATACAGGTTTCGGAGCAAATCCTCAGAGGGCAGTGATGGCGGTGATAATGAGGAATTGACAGTAACAGGAGATATCTATCCTAGCCTCCCAGGTGCCGTCCAGCAACTATTGCATATGATAGACCAAACAGCACCTGCCCACTCACGTCCTCCATCCTACAGGCCATCAAACTGCCAAGAAATAAAATTGTCAGTCAAAACATATTCTGCGCTATTTTAGCAAGGCCGCACAGAAAAACAAAAAAAAAATGCAGGGAAGACTGTGCTCAGAATCTGTCATGCTCATCAACAATTTATCAAATAATATACCTCTGATAATGAAAGAAGTGCCACAAATCTACTCAGGTTACAACTTGTCTTGTTAATCAATGTTTTTGATAGAGTCAAGTGCTTGTTTGTCAGATCCATAAGGATCATTTAAAAAATCGAAGATCATAATGGGATTATCTTGCTACCAAATATTGTTTATCGTACAGTTCGTACAACCAAAATTAGCAGGGGCACATTAGTTCACCAAATGATTCTAGTTTGTAAGTAAAACTGGCAATAGACGGTTGGAACAGCATCCTGACATACAGGTTTCAAGCAGTGAACATTTGCTCCCTGCAGCCAGTATGTTGCAGTGTTCCGATGTCTCACATTACCAAAGAATGCATTATTTTGTATACATTACAGAAAAAATGTGAACATGTTTAAAATACAGTTGTTTGATTTAATTCTGGCACAAGGTAGTGCATATTACCGATGATCCAGGTTCAACATTGAGTTTTCCTGCATGATCAGAAGATTTTGAACCCTTTGTGTCACCCTAAAAGCAGTTGGAAAAGGAATAGAGTATTCGGTTAACTGTCATGCCAAAAGATGATAAATTATTACTCAAAAGGATAAGCAACTGAAAAGGTTACCTCAGTCTTGAATGCCATCAAGGATCATCAACAGTCAACGTTCGTTTTACATGGCAAAACCAAAAACATTAGCGTAGGAGAAAAATGATTTAAACAATTTAATTTCCTAATAGTACATATGGGTGCAATGCAAGACAACAAATGAACTTAAAAAAACATATGCAACAGGTAACACCGGCAATCACAAAGATTTATACATTGGCCAAGGTGGAATTGACAAATCTATTTTTTTAGCAACACAATTTTGGCAACTTTACTAACCGACATACATCTAGATGCTTTCATTTGGAATAAAAAAAACGTGTTTAGCCATGATTAAACTGAGAATTCAATTATTTCACTAGTCTAATTGCACATCTAGCAATTTCACAATTATCATACGTCAAGATGCTTTTGGTTGGGAACAGGACTGTATTAGTTATGCAAGTTCATATTTATCACCTCATGGTCAAAACACAGGGTATCATGTGTGCTTTAGACCTTGATACCCAGTAAAGTTTATTCCACCAGCATATTATCTTGCTGTTAACAACTCTGTCCAGCCTTGCTGTTAACAACTCTGTCCAGCCATTCATCGACACAAATGCAGTTAAAACCAACCCTAATATCTCCTGTGGGAAAACGCTAGAGTCAACCCTTAATGAGTAGACATCAGCAGCCTAGTTACATTCCTTCCTTGCCAATCAGAGAAGCTCAAGTATAACTATGTGCACCTATAACAGGAAGTCAGGAAACAAACATAAACAGAGCGCCTAGTGCAAGTTAGAAATTCTAAAGACCCGCATTGTTCTAGTTCCACACATAACGAGCACAACAGTAAACAGTCTTCGGAAAAAAACGGGGAGATCAGATCGATACCTCCCGGTAGAGCTTGAGGTAGTGCTTGAGGGGTTCGACGTATTCCTCGAAGCCGAGCGTTCCCAAGGACCATATCAGATCTTCGCCGTTGATGGTTTTGCGCTTCTCCTTCATGCACTTGTCACTCGCCCTGCAGAAATCACGGACGACTCGATCAGAGGTGGCGCCTCGACAGTTCGCATCTGGGGTCATTGGACGGACAATTTGGAACCGGATTAGATCAAACCATCAAATTCGATCGGAACAACTCACTCGCTGGTGATGAAGCTGATGAACTCGGAGACGCACTCCTGGACGGACTCCTTGGCGTCCTTGGCGATCTTGCCGTTCTCCGGCACCCCGCGGCGCATGATCCGGCTGATGTTGGCGATCGGCAGGAACCGGTCCTGCTCCTTGCCTCCGAAGCTTCCGCCGCCGCCGACCTCCGGCGCGCCCTCCGCCTCCGACATGCCGAGCCCTGGCCCGCCATGGTGGCGCCCGCCCGTGAGATTGAGATCGAAAACCCAAACGGCGCGAGGGAGTGGAGGGAAGGGGGGAGAAAGCTGCGGCAGTTGGTGTTACCTCTTGGTGGCGACGGAGACGATCAGACGGAGATGGCGGAGGAGATCAGCGCCGTTGGTTGGGATAGGTGGGCGCGCGGGGAGGACGTCACCGGCCGCCGGATCTGGAGCCGTGTTTCAGGGGGAGTTGGTGGCGAGGATGGTGGCGCCGCCCTTTTGTTTCCTCCGTTTCAGGGGGGGCCGGGGGGTTGGGCTTCGGACTGCCACCAACCGGTTCAAACAGGCCCAGTTGTGTAAAACGAGGTCTGAACTAGGCCTTAATGCAAAAGAGGCTGTTGTTGTGTGCATTAAGGCCCAATTCCTTTCCTTTGCACATAGGCCCAGTTTCAAAATAGAAGCCTGATTTACAGGTCCAGCTGACGGGAAGGAAATTCCAAATACTAGCTAGGTCTACATTTTTTGAAACTACTACTACCTCTCTGTTCTGATTTATGTGACGCCCGTTAGCTCAAATTTAAGCAAAACAACGTCAAAGTAAAAAAAGAACGTAGGGAGTACTCACGTAGCGCCATCGGTCGGTAATTCGTGAAGGAAATCAGTGAGCGTGTGACGTGTGCTCGGTTTGACGTCAGGGTCGGGCGACATGAAGCCCATGCCGTCGACGGAGGAAGGCATCGGGGGATCGCCATCGGCCGGGATCGCGCTGTCGAGAGGGTGCGGCGCAGGCACGGGACCAGCTCCGCCCCTGCTTCCTTGTTTCCCGACATCCTCGTCATCAGATCAAGGTCGCAGAAGAAGGTTTCGCCATCGCTTCAGATCAGCAGCGGGGCAGTTGCTTGTTGGTGCCTGAAAACAACGCCGGATTCGATGCACGCATACGAAGCGTATAGATTGCATCCACATGTGATGGTCAGTGATGCCAGTAGTGGTCCGTGCTACACGCAGCAGCCAGCAGCGTCGACAGGTGCCGGGGATTCTAACCGAACTCCACCGGCGAACGAACGAACACATGAGCTTGCTCCGGGTGAGACAGGGCGCCGGCCTCGCAGGTGTACTGTTCATCAGCTACTCTTAGACAAAACTTGCAGCCCATATCGCGTGACGCGTGGTGCGTGATGGGACCTGGTGGCCATCCGACCCGGGCCGCATCGGCATTATTAGGGAGTACATAGAGCGGAGCGGAGGAGATCGACCGTGTGCCGCTGCGCAGGCTGGTCGGTCGCTGGTAGCATCACATGCTTGCCCCATGAATTGATGCCTGCCTGCCAGAGGCGGGCGGCCGGCCGGCTCATCAACCACGACGGCGACGGGGGGGCACGTCGCGGGCGGAAGGGGACGGGGGAAGGGGCCCGGCCCGGGCGCCGGGGTCCAGGGGACAAGCGCACGTACAATGGCGGGGGGACCAACGGCACTGTGGGTGCGACGGAGCGTGACTGCGTGAGGCGGATCCATGTGCAGTGGGAGAATAAGGGCACCTCAACGGCGTGCGTGCTCGTCGTCCCCGCCGGCCGACCGCCGCGGGGGAAATGGACGCGTCACCGGGTCAGCGGCCTCGGCGCCGCGGTCTGGGCCAGAAACAGCATCGTAACCGCCGGCGCCAACGATCTTCCATCGGGATGCATAAGCTGAGCAGTGAGGGTCGATCAGGCCGTTGGGAGGAGGGGCACGTCGATCGGGTGGTTGCGGCCTCTGCTGCATTATCCGTTCGCGTCGGCCATTGCCAGCCCGAGGTCGGCATCGGACCGATGCTGCTGCCGGTAGAGTTTCCGATATCGCTCCTCCTCGATCGATCTCGTACTGGGGGTGGACCGGGTGGCAATTCTCCTCCGATCCTTCCACCGACCACCGTCGCCCAGTACTACAAAGATAGTGTCATCCCTTGCATGTCTAACGCATATAACATATGCATGATCGTCCTTCACAATGCAGGAACTCCAATGCATGCATTACTTGACTATATGCATGTTGGTCACATGTTACCGATGCTTGTACTACTCTAACTCTAAGATGGATTGGACCTTCACATCGCAATCCCGAGTATTTGACTAAGGAATGCATATAGTACCATTTCGACGGGTCCTTTCCACTAGAATGACAACGCGGCCTTGCTGCGCAGGCCAGTGCCCTTCATTTGTTCAACAGCATGGTTTATTTAGGGCAACTCACAAGAGCTTCTGTTCAACAGCATGTTTATAGGCAGCTTGATTTATGTCTTTTTCAATTCATAGTTAAGGCAGGCTGTGTTGATAGTTCTTTAGTGTAGATCGTCCTTTTTGTGATCAAGAGATTTTGCATAAATCTAGGGAAGTAATCGACTAATGATCCAAAAGATAGTTCAGGTGGATCGTAACATTTTGGCGAATGTCGTGATTTTAAGAAGTAAGAACCTTTGCTTTCTCCGTTGGTAGAGTGTGTGTTGATATAGAAAGATACTAAGTGTTCTAATCATTATTTTAGTAGGTTTGTATGTAAGTTTTGCGGATGAATTGGTGGTTGCGGAGTGTTTTTATTAAGTCAAGGAGATTTAATTGAGAACTTTGTGTTATTTTTAGGAATTACAGGGGTTTTCATTAAAATATATGGACCGCAAATTGATTGTTGTAGAAAGTTAAGGATTGTGAGTTGGTTGTCGGAAGTTGTGATTGTTGTTGTAATGATGGGTTGTGGGATAGTTTCTATAAATTTGAGAGGCTACTTTGTGGGTGGTGGGTGGGTGTAGAGTTTTTAAGGTTTAGTATTTTTTTAAAAAAAATTGGACTATGTGTTGACTTTTGGAACAATTGGAGTTCTTTTTTATATATATAAAATCTCATTTCTCGGGGTAGATTGTTATGAAGTGTGTTTTTTTAATTCGTGGATACCAAGCATATTTTCTCAAAAGATGAGGGCTCATGTGTAAAATTTGTGTGCTCTGGGATTGATTAACACTAAATAGAAGGTTTTTTGGGAAAACGGTGGTCGACCCTAATAAATGTGGGCCATTTGTTGACTTTTGGAAAAAAATGGAGGTCTTTTTCGATAAAAGTTTGGGCCTTCTGTTCGATTGTTTGGAAGTGCGAGGTTCTTTTATGAATCATGGGTGGTAAATAGATTTTTCCAAAGTTGAGGGGCCTATATGTAACATCTATGGAATGTGGGACTAATTTCCAGTTAATATAAGGTTCTTTTTGTAAAATACCAATGCTCAGATGAACTAGATCCGACAACCAAGAAAAGCAGGCGATGTGGCATATGTTCCCTGGCCTCGGTATTGGCCAAGAATCCTATTATCAATGTGGGTGTGGCGGCTATCGCCAAAGCCACAGAAAAAACAGTCATCACGCCAAGCTCAGGAAGGTCCATGGCCCTCAATCCTATGTTCCTCCTTTTTCACCCTAGCGCTGCATCATCATTCTCCTTTTTCACCTGTGCACCACCACTCTCCTTCCTCCTTGCACCATCTTCTTCCTCCAGCCGTCATCGCCGCCACACCGCTCGCCCCCGTGCCGCCTCCTGTCGTGTCATTGGCGACTCACGTCGTCAGTGACACCCCCCTCCCTCCCTCCGCGCGCTAACCTCTCTCGTATATGATCTGTTGTTCTATCGCTACAGTTGCGTATGTATAGTCGCGGTGGTGCCATACCTATTAAGACCTACTCCCTCCCCAAAATAAACACAAATCTAGGACTAGACACGCAAACCGATGTTAAGTGTAAATTATGAAAATGCCCTTTGTCTTTTGTATGAAAGATCTAGACATTTACTTGTTTTTTGCATGGAAAGTTTTCGGAATCTCTTGTCTTTTGTGGTTAATATGTCAAAGTTGCATTCTTTATGTGACAAAATTTAACCCATATAATTGTATTTATTTTGGGACGGAGGGAGTGCTCAGGTATCAGAGGACAATTGACCAATCTAAAACGTGTAGGCAGCCCACAGGCCACAGGCCACAGGCGGCCAAGCCGCGGCCCGCTGGTTCGGCGCCGATCGCCGCTCGGCCGGCGGTGCGCACGGACGCACGGTTTCACGTCAAACCGTTGGCATGAACCCCGGCACAAGCAGTGCCAGGCAATCATTCTCCTGCCAAAGCACCAAAACTCTTGCGCCATCGTGACAGGTGAGAGCCCCGTGAACTGCGGTGTAGTGCAGAGTGCAGACCCTCAGGTATGGGTACGCGTGCATGTCTCAACAGCTACAGCAGTCGGCACAGGTACCGAGAGCGTCTCAATCGTACCAGTTGACAACAACTAACTTTGAATATTGTGCAGTGAGAGAATGGTGTATTGGGAATTGAGCGAGCTTATCTTTTCTCTCCTAGTTAGTCTCTTGTCTTTTGCAATGTTTCATGATTAAAAATTTAGTTTCACTGGCTCTAAGCTAGATTGTTGGAGACGCCTGAGGTACACAGCAGCCGTTGGTGGATACTCCGTGCGACCCCAAGCTGGCACGTGCAAACTTGTTGTGAAAAGTTGAGTATTAAAAAAAAATACTCCCTCTGTCCGTAAATATAATCATTCTTCGATTTTCGTGATGCACGTTTGACCATTCATCTTATAAAATATTGTAAAAATATAAAAACAATTATGATATACTTAAAATATATACGATGATAAAATATGTCGTAACAAAATAAATAATATTTTCATAAATTTTTTGAATAAAATGAATGGTCAAACGTGATCAGAAAAAGTCAACAAATTCTTATATTTAGGGACAGAGGGAGTAGTCATTTGGCACAGCTTGAAGCGTGTGCTTGAGAGAGGAAGCTCCCTTGCATCTAGCGAGCTAAGACTAACTCCAACTGATGTTGCAACAGCAACAACATCTGTATCTACAAAATGGGGAACGGATCGGCACTGTAGCACCTCCAGCAGTTGCTGCATCCGGATCTTCAATTTGCGATCAGCGGCCTCCCATGGCACACATGTGACAACCCGCCCAGGAAAATACCGTACTATCGCCTAAGACCGATCCACTTTGGTCATTAAGCAATAATAAAGTATCATCCTGTCGTTAGTTGCCGGGTTAACGCACGGTAAATCACTTGAAAAGCAACAAGGATCGAATATATGCATTAAAACTCACTCGAAGGAGTGTCAGCCTCTCTATCTCGTGAGCATCGGCATCATCCTCTAGTGCATGGTTCTCCTCCTCCAAATCTACGATCCTCTGTAGGCGGTCGCCTCTCTCAAGCTCCAACTGGAACCTCCTAGCACGCAGCCTGTCGTTCTCTTGCTGCACCTGAGTAAGCGTGAAATTCAGGCCGCCGGTGTCTTTCTTCCGAAAGCCGCTCCCAATCGCGCCTACATGCCTCCAAGCGGCGTGCAATAATCGCCGCGGCGTTATAGCGCGGCCCCCCGAAGTGTGAAGACCACGTTCAGACAACGGGCAAGCGTCTGAGTAACATCCAACGGCTCTGCTAGGGTCAGTAGCTCCCGTAGGTGGTCCATACGATCCAACCAAGCTGGGTCGTGAGGACTCACAGCAGGAAACAGCCCAAACGGGGAAAGAGCTACCACGGTGGGGTTGTGGTCACAGAAGTCTGTCAGTACTCTGAGGGCGGCTGACTCCACGGACTCGTGAGTGATAAATCCCCAGTAGATAAAGCTCAAGTCAAACCAGTCAGCGTGGTCTGGGTGTGGCAGAACAATAACGATCACTCTGCAGCGGGGAACGCCAAAGCGCTCAAACTCCTTCACCTCGTAAGTCGGTGGGGTGAGGTAGCCTGCGGCACTGAGTGCTTCCCACGCCAGGCGCGGAAAACCCTCCCAGTGCAACCCGTTGGTACGGATCGTACCGTCAGCATCGAACTGGTGGAACACGGGGAAAATCCATCTGTACACAAATGTAACTCATGTTAGATCTCAAAGAGAACGGCATGTCAAATGGTGAAGTTCTAGCAGCTGTGAATAAAAATTCATAACCAAAAATCCAGAAACCTCAAAAATTTCCCAAGTCTTAAATTAAACCTTTAATACTTTTAATTAAGCTTTTTAAGGTTGAGCATCGATCAAGGAAACAAGATGAATGGTCCTTAACCTGGATGTGCCTAGGGAAGTGTGAACCAACCCAACGAACTAGGATTGAGACTTGCTATTACAAAATAACTAGTTGAGGGGCAATTATTTTTAACAATTTGGTTTAATTAACCTAGCACGTGGTAAACAAATTTTTCACACAATTTCGGCAGCATGACGGCTAGGTATGGAAGGTACTCTAGTTTATAAAGAGCACACACTAGCATAAACTTCCTTAGAGAACATATGGAAATTCGATTTTTGGGTCCATTTTAGTTGTTCGACTTTTAATATGCATGCAAGACGTCCTATTCGACCTCACATGGAAATCAAGCCAAAAATCGAAGTTAGTGCCGGTGGCAAGGCTTTTATTCGTCTCTCCCTATAGTATCAGTCGAGAGCTATACGGTACTCGCTTAACAACTAACGAAGCGTTGTTATGTACCTGAAAAAACGAACCTTTCATGCCAGCACGTCACGAAAGCGTCCACATTCATTATCGTTCACTATAGAAACGGTATCCATGCGTTAAGCCGCTGCATGGACAGCGTCCAACCTCGGACACCCTCCGTTTGAATGGAGTGTATCCTTACCTCGCATGAGCGACATGCGGAAAGCGCACATATGAAACACGTGGCGACACACAATTCATAAACAGACGCGAAGATGGGATCCGTGGAATGGATCACTCCATCAACCCTCACAATTCCCGTGATGCGGAACAGCACACGTATAAAACACGTGGCTCCTAGTTTGGTTGTGCGAGAAAGTAAGTCTGACATAAAGTAATGTGCTGGAAGTTAGCAAAATAAATCATAAGTTAATAAGCCACCTAAACGAACCCAAAATTTCCTCTAGGGCCTCTCGGTCTAGTTTATCCTTAGCGGATCAACGTATTTTGGAAAATCAAACAATCCTGGCATATTTTATTCAAAAATCAGTGATTAAGGTTTATTAATTAATCTCTGGTGCATATAAGCTCTGATGCCAACTGTGACAACCCGCCCAGGAAAATACCGTACTATCGCCTAAGACCGATCCACTTTGGTCATTAAGCAATAATAAAGTATCATCATGTCGTTAGTTGCCGGGTTAACACCCGGTAAATCACTTGAAAAGCAACAAGGATCGAATATATGCATTAAAACTCACTCGAAGGCGAGTCCAGAGATACAACAACATTAATATCCAAATTCGTACCCCGAAGGGTTTAATTATTACAAACCATAGTTTTGTCTTACTGAGATAGTTCAGAGTTTTCGGAAAGCAGCGGAAATAAACTAACGAAAGCGAAGACACCACGGGAGGCCATCTATGATGCTTTCAGTAGTCGTCCTCCACCCACTCCAGCTCCCAGCCGGGCGGGATCTCTCCGGGCCACACATCACTGAAGGCATTACCTGGATCAACACATTATAGCAAGGCTGAGTATACTAATACTCAGCAAGTCTTACCCGTCGGTGATAACTACTTTACCAAATCTAGACCATGAAAGGTTTTTTGGCTACTGGGTTGCTTTGCTAAAAAGTAACAAAGAGTATGTCCTTACTTTCAAGATTTTAGCACAATATCTAGTAGTTTTAATCTTTACTACGTTAGCCAACTAGTACAAACAAAGTTGTACAATACAACTAATCAAACATAATATTCATCAACTTCCATCATTAGGGATCTCATGACTAGTGGAGTAAGTAGTCTCGGATAACGGTGAGAGGCCGACAATCGATTGATTTAAACCTTGCAAGGTAGACCCAAACACACGGTAGGCTGCCCCCGCGAGGACAACTTTCCCAGGCCGTCCCCAGAAATCCTCGGATCGGGATCGAATCTTACGAGCTTTGGTGCAGGCTATCCGGCATACCCCGCGAGATACCCGGAGTCACCATACACCACCTGTGGCGAGCCGTGAGAGCGAATCCCAAGAGTAGTAACGGTAGGATCCCTTGCCGCCTCATTAAGGTACTAGGCTTACCGGTCCCATTCCCGACAAATGTTTGGTACGTTCAAAAACTTAACCCACATAACCACTGGACCGGAGCCCAGATCCCATGCTCTTACCACGTGAGCAATCCATTTAGGATATATTATGATTCCTATCTAGGAACCTATTCTCGCGAGTGAGGTCATCACTCGACTTGTAACGGTCCTATAGCTTAGCAGCTATCGACCTATCATACTAGCAAGGACAAAGGTACCTATGGATCATGCATCTAGGGTTTCATTCAACTCCTGAACGTAAATGCACAATCATTCATAGATAATTGAATAAAGAATTTTAAAACTAGGTTAGATGCACCGGAGCTTGCCTTCGTCAGCTAGGTTAGCTTGGGCACCCTCAGTGTCGAGTACTTCCACGTACTGCAGCGACGCTTCCGCTCCTCCTTCCTCGGTTTCCGGGACAAGGGAGTAATCTCCGTCCGAAAGATCTACACGGAATGCAATGCAAGATTTAGGTGATGTGATAGTTTGTTGTCTTACCCAACTCTAGGTTGGTCATATTCACCTTAACAAGCATCTGTATAGTGTTTCTCTTTTAGGAAGGTTATTAGTTGTACATGGGTTACTCTTTTATTGAACATTGAATAAAGGTTTTTATTATACTGGTCATTTCATGTGAAGCTTTATTTCTTTTCATCTTCACAAGCAAAGGTACAAATAATATTTTTTTTATTTATGAATTAATTTTTAATCAGTGATGATATTTAATTATCTTTTAATTATATTAAATAATACCTTCATAAGGAAAAAGAATTAATTAGGGGTTTTTCTTTATTTAATTTCCCTTTAATATTAAAAGGGCATTTAAGCTTTTTATCAATCAATTAAATTACCAAAAATTAAATGAGTGTTTCTTAAGCCTACTAGCACCTATCCTGGTCCATTGGACCCACATGTAAGTGTTGGATGCTAGGAATTTAAATATTATGGAAAATAACAAAGGCTAGCTAGTGATTCAACTTAAATGCATACAAAAATAAATAAGCATCAAATGGATTCAAACTCTCTTGTGCATGCTCTCTGGTCCTAATCAAGCCTAAAGAACCAGCAGGTTCACATGGAAACTCTACTGAACTTGGTTTATTAATTTACAAAGGAAAACATGCATAAATCAGGAATAATTATTTCTTCTAATTCAAAATTCACGATTAATTCACAAGATGTGCATTTTGACGTTACAAGACAGTGTGCACAAGTTGAGCTCAAGAACATAAATATATTTAACAAGAAAAATCATCTAGGCAGTTACTGCAGGAATGGAAAAGAATTTATTTAGCAAGATCTGCTACATAACTTTGTGCAATTTTTTTGCACAGCATCTAGTCATGTCCTAACACACAACATATCCAAAATTGGGCTACAGAGAAGTTATGGATTTCAAGTTATGACAGATCAAGGTTTAACACATTTGTATTTTTCCTGCTAAAAATATTTAGAGTCTAGCCATGAGTATATAACAAAAGAGGTGGGATTTATCATCCTGAACCCTACAAAATTGGTTTGGGATTTTTCTGATTTTCTACGAATTTCTAGGCATTTTACAAATCCCTGGACTAATCTGTAAGAAAAGCTAGTTAGGGTTCTTCACAACTAAGCCCTGCTTTTTACCCTAAGCACCCTAACTAAACTTAAATCGTTGCAATTGGGTCCCCGGCCGCGGGGGAGCGGCGTGGGTCCGGCCATTCCGGCGAGCCGGCGGCGATCCCGGCGGGCAAGCGGTCGTGAGGGACCACATGCTCACCTAGGGGTGGCAGGGGAACCGGAGGGGAGGTGGGGGAGTTGGCGGCGGCGAGCTCCGGCGGCGGCCGGCGCGCGGTACCCGCGGCGGCCCGGTGAACGGCGGCGTGGGGGTGGAATGCCGGCAAACAAGCGAGTGCCGGAGCTTCACCAGGACCTAAGGAGGCTACCGGAGCGGGCCGGCCGGCGGCGAGCACGGGCGGGAGGAGTTAGCACCGAGCGGCGGCGGCCATGGCGGCGGGTGGCTTGGGTGGCGCGCGGATGGGGAACAGGGAGGCTTAAATATGCTTGCTCCGCAGGCTCAAGGTGACGTAGCGGTGACGGGGAAGATGCCCGCCATGCTATGGCGGCTCGAGGCGCGTGCGTACGGTGGCGGCACGGCCGACGGACCGCCGGTCCGCGGCGTGCGCGCGCGTACGACGCGCGCGGACGCCGGGCGCCTCGGGACGGGGTGAGTCGGGGGCGCGGGACCTCGGGATGGAGCACTCCTCGGTCGGCGTGGCCTCGGGCGGCACGGGCGTGGAAGCCGGGGCCGACGGCGCGCGACCGGCGAAGGGCGTCGCACGGCGCGCGCGACGCCGCGGCGCGACGCGCTCTGCCCAATTTGTTTTACTGGTGCTACCTTTGAAATACAATTGCTCCAAAAATTTGTATAAAAGTCGACCCAGTGATGAATACCAAAGTTGTAGATCTAGCTACCAACAACATTTTCTACAAAGGCTATATAGGGTTTTTCTGTCTAGATTTGAAAATATTTGAATGCCAACTTTGAATGTCAGCCTGATTTGGCAAACAGTGTTTTCTGCCTTGCACTTGATTTTTCAAGTTTTTCCCCTCAAAATTTGAAATGCCAATCTACATGAAAGTTGTGTCCCTCATCAAGATCTATAACTTTCATAAAGGTAGAATTTTAAGTGTTTAGGTGAATTTTGGAGAACGCGGCAAGAGTTCCGGCAGACACATGTGGACACTGGGGTGGCAAGGGGTTTGACCCAACCTTTGACCATGGGTTGGCCCCACAAGTGTGTTTACTATTCACTTAGGGTCACTAGGGTGGGTTAGTGAGTTTTCCGAGGTGAGGGCCCAGGTTGACCTAGGTTTGACCACGGTTGACTATTTGACCGGCTATTACGTTAATGACGGTAATTAAAAACTTGGGGCGTCACAACACACTCGAGGGATTCCCTCGTCTGCAAACCAACCGTCTGCTCCCCCACGGTGATAGACTAAAAAAACACCCCGCCAGGAACCTTCGCCTCCCTCGTCGGGCCGCTTCTCCTCCACCGCCGGGCCGCCTTCTCCTCCCCGTTGAGCCGCCTTCTCCCGGCCCTCGGCCAGCGCATCCGGCTCCCCCGGCACCGTCGTGGCCGTCGGCGAGCACGGTGCGCGGCACACCGTCGTCGGCGCGGAGCGGCCGGCGGCCGACCCGCGCCGCGAGCGGCGCCCCGCAACGGCCGCTCCGCCCATCCCCTCCGATGACGCCTCCGCCGTCTCCACGCCTCGCTCGTGATGGGCGCATGCGGGTCCCGGAGACGCAGATCCACGCCGCAGTCGCGCGTTAACATTGACTTGCGGGGAGCTCCAAGCATGCAGATCCACGCCGCAGCCATCACCTTCTTCCTCGGCTGTCCCTCCTCCTTCAGGGCGTCGCGGAGCTCGAGGTCGCCACGGAGCTGCGGTGGCTGGGGAGGCGGAGGCCGTGTGGGAGGAGGAGGCGACGACACTCCCCACCTCGGCGACCCCGCCACTCACCCTCCCTCTGCCCCTTGCGCCGGTCCTGCCAGGCGGAGCGACGGTGGTGGCTCCCGACGCGGCGTCCTCTCCATCTTCACCTCGCTCCTCCGCCTTCGGCCACCGCCCGCTGGATCCTAACGCTCACGGGGGCACAACTGCCTCTCCGTTGCGCGAAGGGTTGGGAAACGCTGATGGAGGTCCTCCTCTTTTGCAGCACGGGATTTTCCTCTCCCATGCTGCATACCGGTCTTTTTGCGCATGCGGGTGCGCATTGTTGCTAGAGACTGTCTAACCACTTCACTCCTCATTTGCCTCCTCGTTTTCGCTCTGTTCATGTGTTAAAATATTGTATGAGCTAGCTCATGAAGCACCGTTGGAGAGGCCTTACTTTATATCCATTGTTTAAAAAGGAAAGTCCTTACGAAACTCGGACTTCAATATTCTGAGAGGAGCTCTCCGGCTGCTGATAATAACCTGTACTACGAACCCGAAACAAGATCACGGGAAATCAGCTAGTTGATGCCGCGTAATCATATCGTGTCGTGCTACTATGGTTAGCATGTTTCTTTCAGAAGAAAATGCATGCATATGCAGATATGCTAGCTGCATTGTCGATCGGCACCGCCTGTGATGGAGTTCGGTGTAGTTGGTGGCACTCCGGTCACTGGACCATGAACCGATGGGAACTTGGCACGTGTGACGACGCAATTTCGGGCCTAGGATTCGGGTGACATGACAGTGACACCCTTAATGACCTCACCATATCACTGACATAAAAACTTCCAGTGCTGTTGAAGAGTCCTAATTTTAGTGGCCGATTAGCAGGATAGACCCATCAACAATTTAACAACATTTCTTTTGAAGAAACCTCATAGTAGCATCGCAGGATTTTTTAACGCGAGACACGATGCCTTTTTCTTATCCACCGCTTTGCTCGCGTCTGCAAAAGATACATTGCCGGCATTGTTTACATATTCTTTATATCACTTTTTTTATCACCTCTGCGAAATGGAGTATACGCTTATTGTGCACCACCCGTAGCATGACCCCTTCTGTACCGACCACGCTCACCCTGACGCGGACGTTGGAGGACGACGACGACCAACAGGCATGCAGCAGCATCCTTTGGTCGCAATCACGCGTCAGCGATGAGATCCCCCCATCGACGACCACCCAAAACGTGTGCTACGGCCATTGGAATCACCTGCGAAAAAGGCTTTTGCGATCCATCAAACTTGCGTTCAAAAAAGCCAGCGAGCATCCGGTCGCCGGTCGCCACGTAAGGTGGGGGAGGGAACCCTCACCTGATTGCCGCCGTTGGCACGGTCGAATCGAGAGACGGTGACAGGTGGACCAAGCAGGGGCGCCCACGCGGAAGCCACGCGTCGTCCAGCTGCGGGGTGACATGGGGGGCGACGAGGGCGGCCGGCCGGGCCGGCCGGTGCTCCGCGTTTGGTGCCTTTTGGTGGCTACTGGCTAGCTAGCCTAAGCCACATCACGGCCGGCCGGACGGTCACAGCCGGAGGATATATGGAGATGGAGAGCCCGGAACCCTGCCTTGTCCCAGAGCGCGCGCGCGGCCGGCTCGACCGGTCGCCGTAGACGAATCCGGCTGAGGCGCGAGCTAGCGCGCGCGCCGACCGCCGGACATCCTATGCTGTGACGTCGTACGTGCGTGACCGCGACCCCCGTTCGTCGCCGCGGGGGGCAACGTCGACAACCACCGCTCCCCCCGAATCGTGTGGACAACGACGTCGCCACATGGCGCGTGCGTGGCCTAGCTAAGCTAACCCTCAGGACGTGGCACGGCGAGGCGGGAGGGCATTATTATGCCGGGCCGGCCGGTCTTTCGGATCCGCAGGTACGGTCTCAGGCGGGCGCGCGGGCGACGAGTTTTGCGGTGCACCGTGCCAGGGTTGATCATGAAAATCTATTCTACGCGCCAACGGCCGGCGAGCTCCTCCGATCCGCCTCCGCCGCGCGGATAATGCGCGAGAGACACACGGCCCGGACGCGGTCAGAGGCGGCTCGATCGGGGCGGCGTCCGATCGGACGACGACGTACGGCGTGGCTGCTGGACACGGGGTTGGTGTGTGATCGAGCGAGCCAGAGCGAGGGGATGGGCGATGGCGCGATGCATCCTGGTCACCGGTCACGTCCAGATCACATCTGATTTGGATTCTCGACCCGACTTTTTGGTATATCCATTTTGCTACCGCTGACGCTGACCGGACGTGCAGCACCAGTGATGTGGTGTCGCCCTGAAACGATGCTCCGTACGTGTGTGTCCAGTCATCAAGAAAACCACATCGTGGCGTGGGTGCTATCACGCTGAATGGTTCACTTCAGCTCTCGACGTGCCGACATAACAGTGTCACCCATTGGTTGGACGATGCAAGCAGAGGAAGACCCATTGGTCGCCATTGGGATACCAGGGAGGCGGAAGAGGTGATTTACAAAATTCATGGGATGTCGCATTTATAGGCGGTGGATGTTTTCTCGATCCCATTTCACTACCACTGTAGGGGGATACATTTCTCTCGGTATGTTGGAGATTCTCTGAGCGCCCCCCCCCTCCCCCCTCCCCCCTCCTCCCCCTTTCTATTTTCACGATTTGTCCTCACCGATTGTTGTTTCATCTCGAGAGGTAAGATATCTTATTTTTATCACAAGTTAAACCAGTCCAAATTTAACTAAATTTATACTACCTCTGTATCGAAATATTTGTCGCTGTTGCGATTGGACTTATAGTCCAATAGTAGGACAGTCCAGTGGGACGCTACCCACCAGGGTTCAAATCCTGGTGCTCGCACCTTTTCCTGGATTTTCCAGGATTTACCGGCGTTATGCATTAAGTGGTAAGCGACGTTCCCGTCGACGACGAGGCTCATTGGTGACTTCGGGAATCTCCGGATTTGTCGGTGCTCAGTCCTTCGGAGGTGCTCATAGGGGTAGGGTTTTGCGTACGTGTATTCATAGGGGTGAGTATGTGTGCGTGTTGTGAGCGTCTGTGTTGTACTGTATAATTTTAAAAAGAAATATTTGTCGCTGATGACTTTTTGTAACAACTTTGATCATTCGTCTTATTCCAAAAATTATTGCAAATATGTAAAAGGATAAGTTTTGAACTTAAAATACCTACAATACTAAAACATGTAGCAAACAAAAATATTTGGTACTTGTATAATTTTTTGAATAAGACGAACGGTCAAAGTTGTAGAAAAAATCAATGAAGACAAGTATTTCGATACGCAAGGAGTATTAAAATATGTTAAAATCTATAATATCAAATAAATATACATATTCATGGTGGATTTTTTTTGAGTTGGACTCGGCAAATGGACATACATGCACACACACTCGTCACCCTGAACACGCATGCAACCCTACTATTATGAGCACCTCTGAAAGAATAAATGGACAATACTTTAAGGTTGACGCAGTCACCATTGCCGTCTTGCTGTCAATGTGTATGATCGACCACCACTAAAAGGTTAGCACCAATTACAATGCTGGTGGTTAAAACTTGAAAACTTTAAACTAGCACAAGACTTTTTTTCATTTTAAATGGAGCTCAGTAGCTACTACTGTTAGAGTGGTTTGGCGCGACATTTACATCAAACAGGTTATTAAAAAAACATCAAACAGGTTCACATGTGGAAGATGCTGTCGTTTGGAGCGCTCGTGAACGAACAGTGCCGGTCTGCAACTCTGCATGAATGAACATATGTATAGGGAGCAAACGACCAAAACAATAGATTCGGTCCTCGTTTTTATTCGGCACTATTCGAGCCAACATGCAAATGCATGCATGGTCCCGATCCAAATCACGTACTAGTACCGGAAAAAACTAGAACACGCACGACATCCCAACAAACATCAACGATCAACCCTAATCGTTGCACCCAGCTGATTGGCTATTTGGCTGACCCGGCAAGCTAGCTAGACTACCGACCCACCGGGGGACCCGGGAGCCCGGTAACTACCAACGGTCGTGGCGGGAGCCGTGGGGTGCCAGCCGCCGGGGGACGGGCCACATGGGTCGGGCCTACCGGGCGGCCCGTCGGCGGTATCCGCGCAGCAACGTGGTGGGCCCGGAGCGGCGGAGCGCGGGCGCACCCACCACCTGGTCACCACCGCGTCAGGTAGTGGCCCCACTGTTGCGGGCTCCGAGGAGGATTCGTGCCCGCCCAGTTGAAAAAAAAGAAGAAAATTGCCAGATTTGGCACCGTCTTCTACCCGTGCATCGCCACGACACGGCACATGCTGCAGCATATAACATGTCGTGTTACTACTAGTACTTTTTAAATCTTTCGGCGGGGACATGATGGTCTGATGCTCATCACATGCATATGCGCTGCAATTTTGCAGCGCTGATAGCGTCATGCTCTAGTGTTTTTTTCCCTGACTATAGTTGATCGATTACAGTATCTATATCTGAAGTTA
The DNA here is from genome assembly GCA_947561735.1 of Cenchrus americanus. Taxonomy (NCBI): domain Eukaryota; kingdom Viridiplantae; phylum Streptophyta; class Magnoliopsida; order Poales; family Poaceae; genus Cenchrus; species Cenchrus americanus. The sequence goes on along the minus strand of OX387239.1, from coordinate 248,105,587 downwards.
TCTGAAGTTTGATCGGTTATAGTTGAGCCTCATTTGTTAACATTTGCACTAAGTTTTATATTGCCGCGCGCGTAACTCTTAATGTTCTTTCTCCCTAGAAAATAAAAACAAAGACTACACTTTTGATTCTCGCGCACGGCATTCTATAAGATTTAATCGTGACAGCCAATCAGAACGCTAATAAGCTAATAATCCGTTCATGACTTGAGATTTTGGACACGGCCGACATCTAACGTCTGGAAACTAGTGTAGAGTATAATACACGACCATTGTATGGTGCCTCTTCGCTGCATCTAAGAGCCGATTAATGTCTGTAGGTAATTATGTAACCTCCGAGCGTCAAGCAAAGGTCCTCTAGCCTAGTTGGTTAGAGTGAGGATGAAGTATGGTCACAACTCACAACCCGAGACCTGGGTTTGATTCCCCGTTGAAGCGATTTACGGGGCTGGTAAATAAAAATTCTCTCGTTGACGAAGCCGAAGTTCAAAGATTTTCTAAGTCGGGATTAGGTTCATGCCTTTAACAAAGGCTATGTGTGAGATATATTATTTCTTGCAAATCTCTCCTTCAACATAACTTTGAGAACATGGTCGACGGATAACAAATATATTTCGTGCGTCGCCTATACTTCTCTTCCGCGAGATCTTCCATCTACAGTCGCAGACGTGGGCAGGGTCTCAAGCAGCCCGCTGCCACCATCCCCAGGCGGAAAAGCTTCAGGCGGATTCATTTTTAAAGCTAGATAAGATGACGACGATGGCGATGGGCCGACGGCGTCCCTTTCGGTAGCACACTCCTTGGAGCTTCTCTTCCCCCACATGGCGGCCCGGCTCGATTCCTCACCCTGGCTTGTGCTTGAATTCATCCAATATGAGCGACAATCCCACTACGCGTCCCACACGACGACACAGATCCTACCAGCATATTCCCCTTAAGGTCCGCAGCGAATCGAAGACATATCATGGAGGATTATTGATGTGTGCCTCAATGGCTCAACGCGCACTTGGAAACGCCGGCACAGATCCTACCAGCGTACTTCCCTTAAGGTCCGCAGCGAATCAAAGACCTAGCATGGAGGATTGTTGATGCGTGCCTCAATGGCTCGACGCACACTTGGAAATGACGACACAGATCCTACCAGCGTATTTCCCTTAAGGTCCACAGCGAATCAAAGACATAGCATGGAGGATTATTGATGCGTGCCTCAATGGCTCAACACACGCTTGGAAACGACGACACAGATCCTACCAACGTATTTCCCTTAAGATTTGCAGTGAATCGAAGACATAGCATGGAGAATTGTTGATACGCGCCTCAATGGCTCAACGCACGCTTGGAATTCATATACAGGGCTCCATGGTGGAGTAGCAGTATTAGTGTATGATACGTCTTGTTCCGTTCATGCGGATGTAGCAATTGGCAACGAGGAGCATGAGACTGGCAGCCTGCAAGTACGAAGAAATCCAGAGTGGAAGGATACATATTTAGAGGAATTGTTCCTCTACAGTTTTTCAGAGTAATCCACTCTTCCGATTACGCAATTTCGAGCATGTTTCTTCGATTGCAGAAGTCTAAGGGTAAACGTTTTGTTGTGCTTCCCTTGTGATGATTTGCTACTAAGTCTAGAACTTCATAACTTGGATTCAGAATATGTTTTATAAATTCTTACATGATATTTTCTGAAAATGCACAGTGATATGCTTTTCTGCTAGCGTTTGTAGTTGACTAAGTCACTAAGTACATAACTAAAGTTGCATCTTTTAGTTCAGGTCTCACTGAATTGATTTCTTTAGTTATATTTGAGTTATGTCACATAATAAACTATTTTTCATGTCTTATATATGTACTTTCAATTTACACAAGTTATATTCACATCAACAATGCAATGCCTTAAACTGCTTCTTCTTGTTATCGCTTTGCGAAATAGTTCTTTTGTTCTTGGATTCATCAGTTGAAAACTTTGACTTTAATTTTCTACTCTATAACTTTAGCTCATAGATGCTAAAAAAAATTCTTCACACCGTCAGATTATTCATGTAAGTAATTCAGACTTCACACTACCACTTAAAAAATATATATAAAGAACAAACCAAAATGGAATCCTCACTGATAAAAACTACAAAATATATGATCCATTTTGTTTGATGCTTCCCCTAGCTACATTAATCATAATTTAGTCTGATAACATTGTGTCATCAAATAAACTTTGGACACCGCCTGTTTTGAATATTGATTTAATAGTTTCTACTCGGAGCTAAGGTATCACCAACAGTGAGACCAATTTTAGAGGAAAAATGTTAATTCCAACTTTTGTCTAAAAATGATACTATGATACATATAAGAAAAAAAAACGTATGCCAAAAAATATTCACATCTTTTATCTTTCTATACATGGATATTCATTGTTTTGTTATCTCATTCATTATATGCCTCATTATTTTTTTTATGTCAGTGCATCGCACTCTGATGCGTTCATGACAAACTTAATTATACTTTGGAGGCATAAGAATTGCAAGTATAGCTTTTGAGCTACTAGCTTAAGTTCTGCAAACTAGCGGCTACGTACTGGTGTTATCCATCTTCCTTTATCGATATCTTACTGCTGTCTGGTCTTAACAAGAAGCTTTAAGGCTTGTAGCATCAAAATAAGATCCAAACACATCAACTTGCACGAGTAATTACCCGATTTTAATCACAATTAATCTTTCGTTCGAGAAAAGATACAACTTTTGTTCTTAATAGTGGATATATCAATCTCGGCCGGTCCTCTAAATATTACACAAAAGAACACGAAATACATGTACGAGGGCGGGTAATGTTTAAATAGAGAACAAACCTAAGAGCAACTTTAGCAGCTTCCCTTTCCCATCCCCAATACAAAAAACAGCGATACAGGGGATCAGATGCTAAAAAAACCTCTCCAGCAGCCTCCCTACCCCCTTCCCTCTTTTTCTCCATGGACTAAAACTCCCTCTTCATCCCCTTTTTAAAGGGAACCTCTCCTCCACCCCCTATCAGTGGGACCCACTCGATTCCCCCTCCTGCCTTCACACCGCTACCGATGCAAGATTTGGGGGAGGGGAGGAGAAGATGATGTGGCATTGTGGGACCCACGAGTTGGGAAGAAAAATAGGGAAACTGCTGGAGCAAGTTGTGTTTAGGGATGGAAATATTTTTACTCCACCCCCAATAAGTCAATAACTTTATATAAGGGATGAAATTTACTCTGGAGTTGCTCTAAGAGGGCACCAGCAGTGCCACCAGCTGGCTAGCCTGCTACGCGCACAGCACGCAGCAAAGCTGCGCCTGTTTTCTAGCATATTACGCAAAGAATGAAGTAAGCCATCGCTCGGAGATATTTATTCTTCAACGTTTGCTTTTTTAGAACACCTACCGTACCACTATTGCGTACGTTGCTCATGCATGGTCGCAACTAAGCATGATAATAAAAGGTGCACCGTGCATATCGGATAAGCTGAGATCGATAGATGATGCCTTTCGACACTAGCTAGTGGGCTTCCATCACCGCGCTAACCAGATCACAAATAAAGGAGCCCTGCGTCGTGAGAGCGTGATCGCAAGTGAGAACTCGTCAAGAAGGAGTCAACAAAGAGCTATAGAGAGCCAGTTTTTTTTTTTGGGGGGACTTTTGACGCAAGCTAAGAAAACCCTTTCTCACTTCTCAGAGATTCTTTGCTTGCCACTATACATATACGGATGGGACTAGAGAGAGCTGTTCGAGTTCAACTGTTCAACCGTGTCGTGCATGGCTCCCCCGCGCGCGAAAAAAAAAGCTTGGGAATTCCTTTGGACGGGAGAAAGAATAATAATCATCTGATCCTGTCGCCTGTCGGCACCACCCGTACACGATTGGGAGGTGGAGGAGGTAGCGTGGCCGGCCGCCGGCGGCGGTCTTCGCCGCGCGTCATCGATCGGGGGCGGGGCCACGCGCGCGATGGGTGGCAATTCAAGATGGCAATGGGTACCGAAACCCGAAGTGCCGACGGGTTTTTACCCGATAAGGAGGTGGGTACGGAAGGAACTTCGTGCCCGCGGTACGTTATTGGGAAAAATCTCATACCCATCGGGTATGCGGGTACGGGTGTGGGTGTAGACTACCCATACCCGTCTACCCGCGGGTAAGAAAAACCCGCATAAATAACAGCCACCCTAAGTCATTTTAGCTCATATGGTGCATGAATTTGGCCTATATATTGGTGCTAATGTGTGTTACTCTATTAGCTTGTTGCAATGATATGGTTATGTCAATATTTAAAATTTGTAACTTACTAAAAAGTTAGAATTATTTATTAGTTTTGTGTGGCGATGTCCGATTATTTATGCAATTCTCGGGTATGTTGTCGGGTACGGGTTACCCGTCGGGTAGAATTTACCCGACGGGTACGGGTATGGAATTATTTTCCTACCCGTGTGCATTTGCGGGTAACCCGACGGGTAAAATTTAGTCCTAACGGGTACGGGTACGGGTGGGCACTACCCATCGGGTATGTACCCGTTGCCATCTTGAGTGGCAATGCTTGGCCCGTCACCCGTGTACGGTATAAACTGCGAGAGTTCCAACCCGAGACGTACTAGCGCTAGTAGCACCGTGGTCGTCCATGCAAAAAAGTGCAAAAGGTAGCGGCTTTGGCAACGTCCGGTTGTTACGTGGGAGGGCTTGTTGTTGCTTCAACGCGTACTGGTGGTCGTCGTGGTATATATACACTCCTAGTACCAGCTGTTGCGGACTTGCGGTATATATACTCACTTTGATTGATGCTTCTCCTCCACTACACCTTCCAAGAAATGGATCGACTGCTTTATATTAAGAAAAATAAGGTATTATTGCTACATTTGATTAGAGCACTTTTTAGCCCCTCTCACACCATATGTAATGTACTTTGTTTTTTTCGAACAATATAACGTCCTTTATTAAGAAAAAATAAGAGTACTTTTTTTTTTGTCTAACTGTTTCTCGTTCAATTCAAATACCAGATTCATCATCGATCGGAGCCTAGCGTGCAGGGAAAGGCCATGGTGGCTGCAAGAATGGTAGCAAGGAAGTTGTCCTGATCGGTTATGGTCTCATCGGAGCGCCGTAGTCACATCGTGCCAATGTCGGGGTGAAGGGGGTCAGGTGTTGAGAAAAGAGTAGTGAGGATGGTGGACCATCCATCCAGGGTGCGGCTGGAAAATTGAGCCCTGGATATATAAACACTAGGTGATGCCCTGCACGTTGTTGTGGGAATTTGAGAGATTTTTCCGATCATAGTATGATATGCGAATAACTTATGTTTAATAGTGATACACGCCTTGCAGCGAGAATTATTTTAAGCAAAATTTTAAAATGAACTTTGAAAGTAGAAAACTAAGATGATCGCGAGGCAACATTCTTTTGCAAACAACATTATATATAAATGAAAACATGTTCATTTTGATGATAGATAATTGTTCTTCAATTATTTTATCATTCATGTATTCTACAGTGAGAATTTTATAACACGGTACTCGGAAAACTTGGTAAATTATATGCATGGATGTTATTAGTCACAGAATGAAAACCAGTATGATAGTCACAATGGATGATCACGTGGATTGCTTGCACGTTGAGAGAAATGATGAGTGAGATGCTCCTATATAGATATATATAATAATATAATATATAATAATAGAATATACGATGATATATGGTATCTAACTATCTAAGTGTGGTATGCACACAAGAAGATAAAAAAAATGCGAAGTAATTAACCATCACAACACAACCGAAAAAATTAAAGCTTTTGTACGGTAGATCGGTCGAAAGAAACTTAAGACAATAATGCTCTGCAACGATATTTGGTATCATCCGATCGAAGAAAAATAAAAGACAAGAAAGGTGCGGTATATATGCATTGCAGGGCTAAGCATTATTTGCCAATGTGGTGTGCAGACTGCAGGGACGTTCATAATTCAGTGACTTGTCTGGCAGGGGGAGAAATGAATACCGTTTTGGTCCAGCAGCTAGCGTACGCCCACAAGCCCGGCATGTGACGTGTTTCAGTGCTGCTCCAGAGATTATTGGGCCGGCACAGCATTTATAACGTATCAAAAATAAGGTTTCCCCCATCTTGGTTGTGCATGCATGCAGAGAAGAGAAACATGCAGACCCTGCGACGTGGAGCTCTGTCTGGGCAAAATGCAGCTACGACGACGCAGGCCAGCCGGCCGGCCGGTCACCGTGACGAGACGACATCAGCAGGAGAGTAACCGCCTAACCGGCCGGGGGCCATCAGCTGCCACTGCCATCACCGATCGCGGTTAGGTGAAGCTAAGGGGGTAAGGGTAACGTACGTGGATTACGGGTGGTTGTCGATCTCGACGTGTGCACTCAGAGAGATAACGTAGTTTTATACTATACCAACAAAATATCCACCATGCATGGGTCAGGGGTGTGGGTAAAGTGCATGTGCATAAGACGGATTAGGGCTCTCGGTCCGGATAATGATGATCTAAGCGTCATTAATTTATTTATTGGAAGGTCGGTGGTTATGTGTACACGTTGTTTTGAACGATGATTATGGACTTACTGCAACGAAGAGCTGGACTGATCGAGCTCTTCCGAGTGCAACTAACTGTGGTCGGACGACACGTACGTGCTGATTACGCAACGCTAGTGAAGTTGTGTTACCTTTTTGGTTGAGCGTCCACTTGAATTATTCATCCTTCCTTTGGTCGGCGTAAAATTAACATTTTTGTATTATCACGGTGATGGTAGCTGCTCACTCCGTTCGACTTCATATATGCAGTATTTTCTCTCAAAACAAATATACCGTAAATATATTTGCACACAATATTTCCCTTTCACACTAAATTTGTCATGCAAACATGCCGACGATCTGTCAAACCTATTTTGGTACGTCTTTATTACGGGCCACCGGCCCCTGTGATTCGCATAATAAAAAGGTAACGCCCTTCTTGTGATAATTTGGCGCCAAGTTTCAAATTTCGAATGATGCATACCTTTTTGGCGATCGTGAACAGAGCTACACCCACACTGCTTTCCCGATCGATCTACCTACTACTTCTCTGTCACTCTGTCAGCCTCTCGCAGCATCTCACAGCAGTAAGCAAATTGATTGAAGAGGCTAGCTTTCGTGCGCTAATTATATTAACTTTTCACTTGAGGCGATCATGGCCAAACAGACCACACGCATTTGTAGCGTAAAGAGCTCGCGCTTACTGAAAAAGATGTGAGAACCTGCAGCTGACTGGGCCTCATCGCATCTTTATCGCGGGGCAGTAGCTAGTAGTGTCAGAGAATTAAATTGATCAAAGAGTAGCATCGAAGCAAATCCGAGCTGTGAAATGGCTGGCAGATATAGCTAGGTGGTGGCCGTGGATCGGTCATCAGGAACTCCTGCACAGATTTGATAGGAGAATTCAACGAAAGAGGTCGCCGGAACCCCACCGCCGGATCACGACGTCGTTCTCGCGAGCGCGATCGATCGACAGCGGACCGATCGAGATTGAATTGCGGGCACTATTAGTCGGCAACATACATATCATTCGTATGATGGATGATTCAGCGCGACAGATGAGCGTCTGACCGCCACACGGTTGTCCGAATCTCTACCCCTAAAAAAGCCCGTAAGGGCAACGACATCGCGTGGTTCGCCCCGCGCGGTTCTCGCCGGCGAACCACTACACCATACGCCGACGGGTGGGTCCCACCACCCTTCCTCTCCCTCACGCTCCCACGCCGTCCGGACAGCCCCCGCCACCGTCCCCGTCCCCTCGCGCCGGCGCCGGCTCCCTCTCCCCCGTCGCGCTCTCGAGACGCCGGCGCGAGTTCGCCGCCTTCCCCCTACGCGGCGTTGGCGCCGGTCCCGGTCTCGGTCCCGGCCCGCGCGCCGCGGCCGTACGCGGACGACGAGGAGCGGCGGGCTCGGGCTCGCTCCCCGCCCCCACCGTCGGGCCGGGTAGGAACGCCTCGACGACCCATGGCCCCGGCGCCGGCGGTGAGGTGCGCCTCCGCCGCGCGCCTCCCCGTCGGCCGCCGGCCGCGGCCGCGACGGCCGCTCTCCCCGCGCGCCTCGCCGGCGACCTCGAGCCGCGCGAGGCGGCCCTCGTAGTAGCGCGCGACGGGGGTGAGGCCGTCGGCGGCGGCACCGACGTCGTCCGCCTCCCGGAGGGGGAAAGGGGAGAGGCGGGGGGGGGGCCGCGCGCGGCGGGGAGCTCGGGCGCGGTTGAGGGCGGAGCGGCGCGGTGGAGGAGAAGGAGCGGCGCGGGGAGGAGAGGGAGAGGAGAGAAGGAGCGGCGCGGGGGAGAGAAATGGAGGAGAAGGAGAAGAGCGCGGGGGAGAGAAAGGAGAGGGGGAAAAGAAAACGAGAGAAGGGCAGGAGAAAAAGAGAGAAGGGGGAAAAGAAAAAAGGAAAGAGGAGAAAAAAGAGAAAAGGGAAAAAAGAAAAAAATGAGAAGAAGAAAAAAAGAGAAGGGGGAAGAAAAAAAGAGTGAGGAAAAAGAAAAAAGAAGAGAAGAGAAAAATCTCTACCCCTAAAAAGCTGGGTCCCGGTCTCGGTCCCGGTCCCGGCCCCCGCGCCGGAGCCGTACGCGGACGACGAGGAGCGGCGGGCTCGGGCTCGCTCCCGGTCTTTGGGGGAAAAGGGGAGGCGCGGCGGCCGACTCACTCACCACTCGCGTGGACGACGCGCGGCTCGTCCCGCCCCCACCGTCGGGCCGGGTAGGAACGCCTCGACGACCATGGCCCCGGCGCCGGCGGCGAGGGTGCGCCTCCGCCGCGGCGCCTCCGTCGGCGGCGGCCGCGGTCGCGACGGCTCGCTCCCCCGCGACCTCGAGCCGCGCGAGGCGGCCTCGTAGCGCGCGCGACGGGGGGTGAGGCCGTCGGCGGCGGCACCGGCGTCATCCGCCTCCACGGCGCGGGCGGCGGCGCGAGGCGCGCGCGCGGCGGGACGCGGGGGCCGGTGCACGGGGGTGGAGGCGAGGGGAGGAGGCGCGGGTTGGTCTGAGCGAAGGGGGAGGGGTAGGGGATGCGGAGGCGGAGGCGGAGCATCGGCGGCGGGAGGAGGTGAAGCGCGCCGGCGAGGGAGGAGGAGGGGCGCGGAGGAGGAGGAGGAGAAGGAGAGACGGGGACGGGTTGGTTTGCTGGTGGGTTGGTTTGCTGGTGGGTTGCGTCAGCCCTCAGCAGCAGAAGAGCCATGGGGGGTTCCTGATCCGAACGCGTGGGTGACTGCATTATGCAGAGGAGGGAGAGGGAGGAAGCAGGGAAATGATGGCTTCAGCTCCAAACATTAGTTAGTGCGATTAGCAAGTAAGATTAGAACTGATGAATTATTAGTGGATAAATTATTCTGAATTACAGCTTGGTGGAGTTGAACTATGTTATTGGAAGAACTCATAAACCTACACAACAATTGAAAATATTTTTATTGGTTGTGTATGTATCTAGACATAGTAATTGTTTATTCGAGGTGCTAATCAGCCTAACCAAGATTGATGGATCCGTAATTCAGTATAATACGATATCAGCAAGTTTTTTGATCGGACGATTCAATTCTAATGTTTTCGATTTCATTTCCAAGAAATGATTACGATGATGATAAATTTTACTGATCATTTTCGACCATTTTCATCCATACTTGCAGGATTTAAGAAATTGTTTGATAAAGTTCATTTTCTTGCATGAGCAGCTTTTTAACTACAAAACACCGGCCGATCTTTTGTGGTCATCACATGTGTGGTGCGACAAAGTGTAGGCGTGAACCAAACAGCCTCGAACTAATAGACTTATGAAAATGTGAAGTACTAATGTAATTTCTTACATGATAATATGATGTTTATTTATTTAATCATGATTTCAGCCCATTGCAACGCACGGCCCTAACCTAGTTCATTCAGAAAAGAGGACAGTTATTTCTCCATCGGGGATTAGAAAGAGCTCAAAAGACATGATACTCCTACATCTAATCGCCTTATTAGAATCCGATGCTCGCCTTGTGAACAAGCCTAGCTATAAAGTGCACACGCACACTACCGTGGTTTTGTTACTGCTAGCTCATCAGCAAGCAATGGAATAATCGCTAACTTTTGCCCTTAATTGCTAACATTCGATCGAGATCAATCAGAGTGAAATGCAGCGTGTGACAGTCACTAGGGAGGAATATAACCTAAGCATTTCTTGTTAATGCCCGACAACCAGAAGACATTGGACTTCCAGCACAGGTCAAGGTCATTGAGGGAACAGATTCTGTGCATACACTAGGTCTTGCAAAGTCAGAGAGGACGACGGAATCTTGCTTGCTTCATAAACGTACGGTTGCCAAGTGATGATGGTCCAGCAATTCATATATACGAGAAATAATATATATCAAATACCGTTTGTGGCCAATAACTTCATGTAATGAAGGTTTTTTCCATTTCTGTCCTTTGAAAGATGTAATTTAAGCAGAGGAAGAGTTAATGGAAATCCTAGGAATTTTAACAACAAAAATAAAACTTAATTTCCAGAGCATATATGGAAGCATCCAGGCTGCTACACGGTTTTCTTTTTTTTTTTTGAGACATGCATTGGATGTAATCATACAAGAGAGACTACAATCAGCCGATCCTACGAGATGGTTGTGCTTAAGGATGGTTGGAAATGTCAATGGTAAAGAAAACTTACAAAGTGTACGGCCGTCGTCACGATGTTTCGCCAATATTCCGATTTTAAAAAATAAAGAAAAGTCATGTCATAAACTGGATTTTTTGTGTGTGTGAATTGTCAAGCACTCTTGGAAATGAAGAGATGACCGATATTATCCACATCGAAATATAACTACTCCTATATATATACACGATGCCGACGTCTACAATTACTAGCAAGCTAAACTTTTAAGTTTTAAAGAATTGGTCTAGCTAGCTGGTTCAAACTTTAGCAGTTTTTATTTTGGGGACAAAAGTACTATTTTGTTCCACTTCCAAAATTTTGAAATATATCTCCAAAGCTTAGAGCAACTCCAAGAGCCTCACTAAATATCACTAGCTAAAATATTAATTTGGCTAGTATGTAAAATGAAATAGCTAGTAAAAAGTTGATGAAATCTAACAGACTAGCTAAAATCAACTCTCCATATGCTCCACCGCTAGTGGGTCCCTCCTCGCCATACTCATGTACAAGGGGATAGCTAGCGGGACTGGCTAGCCAAAGATGGTGGTGAAGCCCCCGGTTTAGCTAGTGGAGAATAGCTAGGACAAGTTTAGCTAGTTTGTTGGATTGAATTTTTGGGCAGATTTTCTACTTTTTAGTAAAGCCCAAAATAAATTTGATCTCTTGGAGTTGCTTTCTTAAGCGCCAGATGGACTTGTCGCCTCGAACCTTGAGGATGAGATTTGTCTGGAGAATAAAAACTTGGAAAAAAAATATTTGCAAATTGATCCGAGGAGACAGACGGACAGCACACTTGAACCTTACAAAACTTCCGCGGGGGCATTTTGGCGAGAGAGGCGTTCTCGAGATTTTGTAAATTTGTCCTCTCCGGCCGCTTTCAGCTTCCGCCTCCGAGCGAGGGGAGCCAACACACAGCGCTCAGCGCTGCGCCGCTGCCTATTTAACCCTCCCCCACCGCATCCCCAAACCCCAACCTTCTCCTCGCCCCCCAACCAAAAAAAAAAAAACTTCCACCTCCTCCATCTCGGCAGGCACTGCCAATCTTCCCCTCCCCTCCCTTCCTCCTCCCTCCCCGATCCGAGGCGAGAGATACCAAGGAATCCGCGACGACCGAGAGCCGCTGCAGTGAGTGACCTCGCCTCGCTACCCGCGCGCGAGTGGGGGAGATCGATCGATCCAGAAGGTGCCGGCACCGACCGACCGACTCGAGGACGCAGCCATGAAGTACGTGCTGGTGACCGGCGGCGTGGTGAGCGGGCTGGGCAAGGGCGTCACGGCCAGCAGCATCGGCGTCCTCCTCAAGGGCTGCGGCCTCCGCATCACCTCCATAAAGATCGGTAAGACCGCCCCCCCCCCCCCCCCCCCCCCCCCCCCCCCCGCGGCCGTCCGCCGCCGCCCCAACTCCCAACCCCCGGTCAACTGAACGAAAGAAAAAGGAGGAGGAGCGTCCGTTTCGCCTCGTAATGGCGGCCACGTGATCGCACAGGGCACGAACACCCGGCCTCCCCGTACAAAAGCCATCCAACTTTTTAAAGTCCCCATGCGTACGTGTGCCATTTTCCGTTTGGTTGTTCGGCGTAAACTACTGAGCTCCCATCTCTCTCGAGATCACCAATTTGGGGTTCACTAGGACGCCGCCTATAGACTCCATTTCAAACATGGGCAGCAGCATTTCCATCGTAATGGGGGGCCTGATTTGGGTAATTGGGTTGCTCTTGGTCTACTGGCCTAGGATGATGTGTGGATAAGGCTTAATCTCATGTGGCATCTTTTAGGCACCTGTATCTTTCCATGGTATACAACCAATTTTCTTTCTTTTTTCCCCTCCCTGTATTGTTGCTGCTCCCACTGTTACCTTGTTGGATTCTTTCTCCCTGCTCGTACTCGGTCGTGTACTACAAAGCTATTCTGCTTTTTCTTCCTGATGGCCAGCAGAAAATTAGCTAGCGAAGTCGCCGGCCGCTCACTCTAGCTTTCTTGTTTACATTAATATAATCGCCCCTTGTTTAGTTTTCATTTGGAGCCACAATTTGCTCACCGCTCGCTGCTTTGGTGAAGTGGGCATCAGATACTGTTGTCAGCGTCACTGTCGCGGTTCCTTGGAGCACATGAACTTCTCAGTCGCGGAGTGGGTTTATCTTTTTTATTGGGCCAGTAATACAGGTCAAATTTGTCATCTCGTGCTCTGAAATTTTGTCCTCACCTGGGTAGTTTTGTCCCTTCATCCCGGCCAAGTGCTGTGCGCCTCTAATTTCTCGCGTATGGCTCTCAGTTTACAAAACAATTTTCTACCCTGTCTCGTCACGTCCCAGCAGCTTCCCTGTACTTGTTTTACAATACGTACGTGTCGTGTTTTACTGATGAAGAAGTAATTTACCATCTTGTTTGCCATTTTTTTTCGTACGCCCATGTTGAGCTAGATCCCTCGAGAAAGTTTTTTCAGTTGGGCGTTTGCGGATATGATATGATGTATCTGAACTTCTTTCCCTGTCGCTGGTGTGCTGCAGATCCATACCTCAACACCGATGCTGGAACCATGTCCCCATTCGAGCACGGCGAAGTGTTTGTTTTGGACGACGGTGGTGAGGTACGATTGGTGCTACATACAAGTAGTTCTCTTCTAGTACACTGTACACCAGTTACCAGCCACTCAACACCCACTACTGGAGATTTCTTATTGACCAGTACAAAGTACACGCCAGCAGCTGCACGATAGTGCCACGTATCGTCCTCCCTGTTTCAAAACTTTGAACTGTCACGGACTGGTCGTCTGTACTAACTTGTCCCACTGTTCATTTCTTCTCACCTCCAATGTGTTAGAACTGCGCTATATTTCTGCAAGTTTCTTTCCTGGGCTAACGAGACTTCTTTCATTTGAACTCTTATTGTCAAAGGTGGACTTGGATCTTGGAAATTATGAGCGGTTTCTGGACATCAAGTTGACTCGTGACAACAACATAACCACGGGAAAGATCTACCAGGTGACGGGAATAAACAGTCTATGTCAAAAGTCCATACATGACTTTGAGCTAACTTGCTAGTGTGTGTGCTAAAAGTTGTGGTTTATGCTTCGCCTTGACATTTACAAACTCGGAATATTCGGTGTTTTGGGTGCTTCTTTACCTGAATTTTTCATGGAGCCCACAAATCTTTTCCATTGTTGCTTTATTCATCCTAAGATCTGCCGTGCTTCAATAATACATGTGGACAATAATCTGGGCCTTAGTCAGCCACTCCTGTCTGGAGCAATTGGTTGGTGGAAAACATATCTGGTTAATAGTGCACCAGTCATAGGTTTGGCCTCATTGCAGAACTGGATGCTTCGTTTACTGCATCTGCGAGTTGCTGCAGAGGTCTACTAGCAGATGATGAAACCCTGGGACCAATGCGAAAGGGTAGCTGTTGTCTGTCACTTTGTAGTCAGCCAGAGTTTAGGACTACTGGACTGGAGAATATATGATTATAGATGCCTTGTATGAGATGTCCTGGTTTCCTGTTAATTGAACATAGTTTCTTTAGAATACAAATTAACTGTTATACAGGCTGGTTTCTTAGTATAACTGGTAATAACTTCTCTACTAATGCTCATACTGCAGTCTGTTATTGATAAGGAGCGTAGAGGAGATTACCTGGGGAAAACTGTCCAGGTGAGCTTTGGTTGTCAGAGTAGAGAATCATTGCTTTTCTACAGTGACGGGAAAGCTGCCATTCTTTTACAATAAACTTATGAATTAGAGTTAATTCTCTTTATTAGGTTGTGCCGCACATCACTGATGAAATACAAGAGTGGATTGAACGTGTCGCGATGAATCCAGTTGATGGCACAAAAGAGCCAGCTGATGTTTGTGTTATAGAACTTGGTGGCACTATAGGTACAAAGCCATTCTGTATCACTTTAGCCAATTGCAAAGTAGCATCTATTATTTTACTCGATTGTTCCCATAGCTGTAAGTATTCCGGTGCAGGAGACAAAATATTTTCGCCGCATAACAACAGTGGCATTCTTGATGCAGGGGACATTGAATCAATGCCTTTCATTGAAGCATTAGGTCAATTTTCATACCGTGTAGGTAAGGAAACTGGATATCCCGTAAAAACAATTTCTTCCTGCTTTACATATGTTTTTTTTGGCTTAAGGATGTTCAATATTTTTTTCTACTAACAACAATCTCCTACTGATGCAATCTTGTGAAATTTCTATGCCAGGGCCTGGAAACTTCTGCCTGGTGCATGTCAGTCTTGTACCAGTTCTAAATGTTGTTGGTGAGCAGGTAAATTTTCTACTGATTTGGTGGCATAAATTCTCAAGTATTACTGTACAGGAACATATTGATATTGTTTACTTTATTACCTAGAAAACAAAGCCTACCCAACACAGTGTCCGCGGACTAAGAGGACTTGGACTTATACCTGATATTTTGGCATGTCGCAGTACACAGGTATCATACATAACTTGTCTCTATATTTTCTTTCTGAGCCTCCAACTCTGAGGAGATTATCATGCTGACAGCGGCTTTCTAAATTCCTTGTTCACTTTTCGGCAGCCACTTGAAGAACAAGTGAAAGTGAAACTCGCACAGTTTTGTCATGTCCCGGTAAAAATGTTGTTTGATCAGCAGTTCAAAAAAGAATTTTTCATAATGCTGCAAAAATACTAACTTTATTTATTTGGCAGATACCAAATATCATTAATCTCCATGATGTCTCGAACATCTGGCATATCCCTTTGTTGCTCAGGGTATGTCACATTACTTTAATTATATGCACGGTTGCAAAATTATCATTTCAAGTAGTTAACCGTTAATGATGTTACTCTTTGTAGGATCAAAAGGCCCATGAAGCTATTCTGAAAGTTTTAGACCTTCAGTGGTATGTCATTGGATCGAATTATTATAAGCTCATCTGGCTGTCTTTGTTTTACAAATACTTACATGCGTTATTTCTTCTCCATGCAGTGTAGGAAAAGTCCCTCGAGAACCCAAATTGGCCGAATGGACTGATAGAGCCAGGAAATGTGACACATTGGAAACTCCGGTTAGTTTCGTGATCATTTGAACTGCGACTTTCAATACCACAATCAGTGCTTAAGATTATGGTGTACAATCCTTTTCAGGTTAGGATTGCTATGGTGGGAAAATATACTGGCCTGTCCGATTCTTACCTGTCTGTTTTAAAGGTGACATTACTCTTTATACATTTGGCACAGATACAGTTCTGAATGAAATGTGTGGGACTTATCCTTTGTCCCCCATTCTGTCAGGCTCTTTTGCATGCATCAGTTGCTTTGAAGAGAAAACTTGTGGTGGAATGGGTTCCTTCCTGCGATCTTGAAGATTCCACAGCAGAAGAGGTGGGTTTATTTATGTTTGCCATATCAATTCGTCCCTTCTACGTGAGAGTTAAACTGATAAATGGGGACTTGTTGTATTTGCAGACTCCTGAGGCGTATGAAAAAGCATGGAAGTTGCTGAAGGTAAGCATAAAATTGCATTATCTAGTCATGCTCCTAGCCCACCGTCACCGTGTGGAAATTTGAATGAGTTTTCCACCTCAGGGTGCCGATGGTGTCCTGGTGCCAGGGGGTTTTGGAGACAGAGGGGTCCAAGGGAAAATTTTGGCAGCAAAATATGCGCGCGAAAACAACATTCCATATCTTGGAATTTGTTTGGGCATGCAAATCGCAGTGATTGAGTTTGCACGTTCTATCATGAAATTGCATGGTGCTAACAGCACAGAATTTGATCCAACCACAAAAACACCGTGTGTTGTTTTCATGCCAGAGGTAATTATGAATTATCTCGCTACAGCTGCAAGTGCTATTGGTAGTTCCTTTGTGTTGAACACTGGCATGTGTTTTAGTGCTAATCATGCTCCTGCTGTGCTGCAGGGATCCAAAACCCATATGGGTGCAACAATGCGCCTTGGATCAAGGAGGACCCTTTTTAAGGTCAACAACTGCAAATCTGCTAAGCTGTAAGAAAGCATCCCATATCCTTCAGCATTGCTCCTCCTACAATTTTACATCTGGTCCTATTCTATACGGAGATAATAAATTGAATTCCGAACTGCCTTAGGTATGGCAATGCTAGCTATGTTGATGAAAGGCACCGCCACAGATACGAGGTGAATCCTGATATGGTTCCAGAATTTGAGAAGGCAGGGCTTTCTTTCGTTGGCAGGGATGAAAGTGGAAGACGCATGGAGGTACAATCACGAGCACTTTTCATGGATATTTAACCAATTGATGCCCATGTTCTAATGTGTTTGATTTACCGCGCGCAGATTCTAGAACTGCCAACCCATAGGTTTTTCATCGGCGCACAATTTCACCCTGAATTCAAGTCAAGACCTGGCAAGCCGTCTCCGCTTTTCTTAGGTAAGACATCCTCAGAACCTTCTTTTCTCTGGAAGAAACACAAACGCTTCAGCGATTAACGTAAACCTCTCTGTATGTTGGGCAGGATTGATAGCTGCATCATCAGGTCAGCTTGAACACCTGCTCCAACGCCCAGCAGGCAGATACAACTACATCAACGGACCGACGAAGCCAACAAAAATGTACCCAAATGGCCACGTCACGAAGCCACTCAAAGGCTTGGTGAACGGGCACTATTCAGCAACTGGCAATGGCCCCATTCCTATCTAGCAGCACAAAGCTACGCAAAAGCGCAAGGTGCTTTCCGCTTGTCTTGTTTCCCCCCGTTCGCGTGCGTTCTTCAATTCTACCAGCCCTACAAAGAAACTGGGCTGTTTGCTCCAGCGACACGGCGAGCCGTTTCTCCCGATGTTTTAACGAGGAAGCATTTGGCGTGCAAGCTGTCGCGCCAGGAGGCAAATTTAGCAGACTAGCTAGAGTTTCATCAGTAGAAATGGTAGACTGGTGGTGGTAGTAGTAATCTGTTATGCTGGTTTATTCTGTTTGTTCGTTTGTTTGCTAAGATTTTACAAGGGCCGGTGATGCGCAGTTAGCTGTAGTGGAGCCTGCCATCTCCCCCTGATTGTACATTGTAAAATAACTGCTACTCTCCGTAGATTGAATGAATGGATGAGTATAAAAAAGTATCAGACCAACTTGCTGTGCTCTTGAGACATATCCCTATTTTCTGCTGTGGATGTGCAATTCAGTGAGGCTAAGAGAGCAGACACTGTTTTCTGCTTTTTTTCAATCATTGGCAGGAGCGCTGCCATATCATTTAAGGAGAGCAAGAAGTTCAAAGTTTACATAAGCGATATTACATAAATTAACCAAAGTACCCGGTGCTCATAAGTTACAAAAGCGTTAATCATAAAAGTTGAGCTGCACAACTCTTCCAGTGGCCTTTGCACTAAGAGCCATTTCATCCTTGACGAACCTGAACACTTGAACCGGTTGGACACTTCTTCCTTCAAAAATACGCCTGTTTCTTTCCTTCGATATGGCCCAAGCTGTGTGCATCATCACTGTTGCTTTCACCCTCCTTGTTTGGCGGGGCAGCCCTTGGAGCTCAGAGTTCCACCATTTCTCCATTCCGGCTGCGGGACTGTGATTAGGTTTCCTGACCAAATCGCCACCAGGTGCCAGACCTCCTTTGCAAATGGGCAGAGCAGGCACAGGTGCTCTGCCGTCTCTAGTTCCTGATCACACATGGTACACGTCTCATTGCACTGCCAATTCTTCTTGATCATGTTGTCAGCCGTGAGCAACTTGGATTGCACCAGTAGCCATGCAAAAAATTTGTGCTTCCCTTTCTGCCTGTGCTTGCCAGATTGCCTTTGCATGAAAGGAGGAGAAAGATCCTTGGAATTGGGCCATGTAAGCCGACTTTGCTGAGTATTCCCCACTGCCTGTCCATCTCCAAGTAATTTTATCTTCCTGCTGCGTCAGCTGAGTTTGTGTCACTAGGTCCCATAGCTGTATGAACTCAGCCATCTCCTGCACAGAAATCATTCTCCACAGACCTCTAGTCCAGTTGCGGTCTGTCAATTCATCTTTCACCAATCTGTGGTGCTTCCTCCATGCCCATTTGTATAAGTTCGGTGCAATATCAATTGGTGCCTGTCCCCCCAGCCATGAATCTTGCCGGAACTTTGCCTTCTGACCATTGCCTAAAGTCACCACTGTGGATGCTCTGAACAATTGCCTATCAACATCATTCACTGGAGGAGCAGTACCCACCCAAGGCCTATCAGCATCAGCCCATTCATACCACAGCCATCTGAGTCGAAGTGCCCTGCTAAAAATGTCCAAGTCCAGTATCCCAAGTCCCCCAATTTTTTTTTGGCCGCCTTACTTTTGCCCACTGAACCAAGCAGTGCCCCCCATTTACTTCAGCAGCCCCCTTCCACAGGAAGGCACGCCTCATCTTGTCGATTTTTTTTATTGCCCATTTCTGCAAAGCAAAAGCTGTGAGATGGTACACTGGTATGGAAGTCATCATGCAGTTGATCACCTTCAACCGCCCTGCTCTATTGAGAAGTCTTCCCTGCCATCCTGGTAATTTAGCTGCCACTTTCTCAATGAGGGGTTGTACTTCCACCCTCTGCAATTTTCGGTGATGGAGTGGCAATCCCAAATAAGTGCAAGGGAAAGAGCCGACTGGGCACTGAAACCATTGCATTACTTCATCGACATCAATATCTTCACATCGTATTGGGTACACAGCACTTTTTGCACGGTTGACCACTAGCCCAGATGCCTTGCCAAACGCCGAGAGAATGTCATGGACCACTTGAATCTCTTCCTTGATTGGATTTACAAATATTGCCGCATCATCAGCAAACAAACTTATTCTCAACTTGGCTGCCCTGTGATGAATCGGTGTGAGCTCTCCTTGTCTTGTGGCCAGGTCGAGTAGCTTTTGTAGTGGCTCCATAGCTCACTGTTTTCTGCTGTGGATGTGCAATTCAGCAAAGCTAAACCAGCAGTTGAGATTACCAGCGTCCATCGAGCAGACAAGTCCTGTTCCAACTTCCAACACGGCTGACAAGTCCTCGGCGCTGGGCCACACGCCCACACCACAAGCGCCGATGCACCCAGAGTCAAAGAAGGTCGCCGTCTGGGCAGTACAGCGTCGTGTTTCCGGCGTGGCCAGCCACGTGACTGACGCCGCGTTTCCGGCGTGGCCAGCCACGTTACTAGGCACGCAGAAGAAACGGTAACAAGCAACTCGGTACTCACCACTCAGCAAGAGATCAAGGAAAAAAACACTGAACACGACAAGTGCCAGAATGGCAGAATCCATTCCGATTTCCAACAGTGAGCACGAAACTGGGTACAGAAAAAGGACTAATGGATCTATGCTATTGAAAGATTACAAAGTTCGATATATACCATTGACCTCACATGTCATTGACTCATGTGAACCCACATGCTAGTGAGATAGCAATGATATATATAAAGTTGCAATCTTTTAATGATATAGATCCAAATTTTCCGCAGAAAAAACAACCACCACACATTCTGAACGGACAGAAGTTCTTTTATATTTATTGAAATAATCAGGCAATCGGGGATATGAATGAGTCCCATAATCACGGAATCTAGGGCAATTTCTTGTTGGTAATGATCCGGCATACTGCTTAAGATATTCACATCCAGTTCAGGCCCCTTCAGGGTGGTGGCACCAGGAAAGAAAATGACGATGTATGGAAAATGACTCTGATCATCGGACAGGGAAGCATCAAGGATTCTATAAGTTTGAGTTGGCTGCCAGCCTTGATCTGAGCTCATCAGCAACCGCGTCGATGAACTCTTCGGTGTTCAGGTAATGGCTCCTTGTGACACTGCAACAGACATCAGTCAGTAAAAAAAAGTCCAGAAATGCATGTAGGCTGAAGATGCATGTGAATTGGGCGCAAGACAGATGGTGCAATCACATACTTTGAAGATCCATGAACAAGAAGGGCAAGGTCCTTGGTCATCTTCCCAGACTCAACAGCTCCAATGCAGGCAGCCTCAAGCTTCTGAGTGAAGTCAAGTAGTCTAGCATTGTCATCAAGCTTTGCCCTAACCACAAAAAGAAGGCAAGGTTACAGCTACAACTGGAACTTGCAAAATTTGAAGGGCCGAATAATTAATAAATGCTGAACTGATGTCTCTCAAAGCCTAGAGCTGTAGTTAAGTCATACCTGTGTGCAAGTCCTCTTGTCCACGCAAAGATTGAGGCAATGCTGTTTGTACTGGTTTCACCTCCTTTCTGGTGAACACGGTAATGACGGGTAACAGTACCGTGAGCAGCTTCAGCTTCGATAGTCTTTCCATCAGGGCAAACCTGAGACAAGGTTACATGAACAAGTTTAGCACCATTGTGATTTACAATAGTCTAGAAGCATCCAATTAAAACACTTATTTTCTTCTCTTTTGAGCAAATCAGAAACAGTGTACCAAAGCAAATTTAGTAACCTACCAATACTGATGTCATCAAACCCAATGAGCCAAAACCTGTAGTCCAAAAAAATCATAGAGTTAATACAACACTTGTTAACTAAGAGCAGGCAAGTAGTAAGCAGAGAACTACTCAAAACTAGAGTCCAGATTATTATAACCTTGAGCTAAGAAATCGCTTTGCACATCTCCATCATAATTCTTGCAAGCCCAAACATACCCTCCTTCACTCTTAAGCGCGTATGCTACCATGTCATCAATAAGGCGGTGCTCATACCTAACAGCACCAACGACAAAAATGAGAAACAAAGGTCTTATGGTTCAGAGTTCAGACCATGTTAAAGGAAAGATGTCAGTTGGAATTATACCATATGCCAGCAGCCTCAAATTTGGATTTCCACCCAGCTTCATATACCTCCTGGAAAATGTCCTTGAACCTGTAAACAAATCAAGTAAATATAAGCATGATGTTCTCAGGGAAAATGCACTATCAGAGTATCAGTACAAACTGAAAATAATCTGAGAAACAGGTTATTAACACCCATACCTGCCATCATATTTCTTCAAAATTGTGTTCTTGGTGCTAAGGTACAACGGCCATTTCTTTTCATAAGCAGTGGCCATAGAAGCCTCGGCGAAGGCGTGGATGGACTGCATAATTAAACCAATGCTAAGATGATAAATCACAGAAGGGGCACATTATATATGACAAGTAATGGGATAGTAGAAACTAAGCAACTGTACCTCATCAGTGTTGTACATTGCCAAGGCAACTCCTCCAGCACCAGTAAAGTTGAACACCTCCAGCTCAATCTGCTCTTCTTTTCCCTCTATCAATATCAAAACAAAAGATATCAGGGAAGAGGTCAAATTCTTCATAGAAATTACTCAACAGAATAAGACAAAGTACCATATAGATTGTGATTGCAATTAAGAAGTTTACAAGGGAAGCACTGGATTGGTTCCCAAATGTTAAGACATACCATAAACTAATTTAAGCTTGCCAGGTCCCTTGATAACTGCATCAGTTGCCCGGTACTGATCACCGAATGCATGCCTCCCAATGCAAATGGGCTTTGTCCAGCCTGGATTTTATGGCAGCTTGGGTTACAAGACAAAATTACATAAATGAAAAGCAATACTTTTGGTCTTCCTTCATTACCTGGAACAAGCCGTGGGATGTTTTTGCAGATGATTGGTTCTCTGAACACAGTGCCTAAAGGTAGCGAGCATAGAAATAGAACTGTTAGTCCCAAGGCATAAATAATGGAGAAAGTTACACTTGTAGGCTGCAGCAGCATCTTACCATTCAGGATGTTCCTAATTGTGCCATTCGGGCTCTTCCACATGGCCTTCAAGCTGAACTCCTCCACCCTTGCTTCATCTGCCATGGATTTCGATGCAATGTCAGTAAATCAGGAACGCCTCTGAACCATTGTCAGCACATGTCAGCATATAACCCAAATGTACCTGGTGTGATGGTGGCACACTTGATAGCCACATTGTACCTAAACAGAAATGGAGGAGCATAAGTAACAGAGAAATAAGTATTCAATGCATGATCATCACAAGCAACAGCAAAGGTCTGAAGCAACTTCCAACGAGTAACTGACTGAGTAGAAGTAAAACACTTAAACAGGTCACTTTCTCAAAGGAAGTTCCGTTACAGTGCTTAAATGACTGATGTAAAAAGCTAAAAGGACAAAATCGAATATGCATATTCCACAGTATAAAGTTAACTGGTTCGATAATGCCAAGAATAATTGCTGCATCGGTTATAATAAAATTGAGTAACACAAAGGTCTTTCTTGGTTTCCATTTCTTCCCCTTTGTTAGTCAAGTGACAGTGACATGAAGTTCTTATTTCTTACTTGAGTGTGGCCTCTGCAGCCTCCACTGTAACTTTGTCATCAGTGGCATCACGGTGTGGAAGTCCAAGGTCGAAGTATTTGATGTCCAAGTCCAAGAACGGGAAGATCAGCTGCACAAAATTAATTTCCACAAGTGTGAAAAAAAAGTTTTCTCAAGGACATGCGCACGAAGCTAATCGCAGGGCAACGAATACACAGCCAAAAATGTTCCGAATACCTTGTCCTTGATAGATTTCCAGAAAATCCTGGTCATCTCATCGCCTGCACACCAAATTCAGCAACAAACGTGAGCGCCATGTCCGTGAAAGCGGACTAGTTGAACAAGCTCGCGGCGTGAACTAAATCCCGGACACCAAGCGAGCTCCACACATCTGATCTAAAGAGCAAGGTTCCACAACTAGCAGATCTACTATATCTCCGGCGAGCCGGCGACGCTTCGACTAAAGCCAGCTCAGAACGCTAGGAAGAGAGGACGCAACACAAGGCTACGGAGACCAGCAGATCTGTTATGGGGGGAACAGGAGGGGTCCTACTTACCGTCCATCTCGACGATGGGGTTGGCGACCTTGATCTTGTTGAACGCCATGGCCGGCCTGGAGGGAGGGGACGGGAGGCGGCGAGCCGGCGAGACAGGCGGCGCGACAGGATTGGTGTGTGCCGTGGAGAGGAAGATGACGGAAGCGACGGGGAGATCGATGGAGGAGTGGGGAGGATTATGGAGGCCCGTAGTGGGGCCTACTGGTCCGACGTGGAGATATTTTTTTTCTAGTTTGGCCATCAAAAGTTGGTGTGCCACAGTGTCAAGAAGAGAAGAACAGTGGAGGAGGGTGGTGATGGGTCATGACACTGGTGCATTCTTCACATTCTAAAGAAATCCTACTGCTTTTTAACTTAAAACTTTACCACCCCGTTTGAGGAATGGATACTATGGCCCTGTTGGGGACTAATCAAAAACTTGCAGCAGCATGCAGGGATCAGGAAAAAGTATCAATTTATCTTTGCTTTTTGAACGTGAATATGACCAGCAAACTAAACATTTGTAGATTCTATAGAAACTCTGTTTTTCTTGCCTAATTAGGGGAAGAACATACAGTAAGCTCATTTGTCTATTGTCCATGGACTTGAACTCATAGTAAGATGTCAGTGAGTGATAACGACACCTCCTAAGAACCTAACATTAATTAATGATGAAGCGCGTGGCTCCTGCCGAATTTAGTTAAGAAATAAAAATAAAATGAAAATTCCGAAAATTCAGTGATATGCTCCATAATACGCAAACTAAGCTCTCCGCACAAAACTATGGGACTTCAGTCTGAACCACGTGATGTTGATCCAAGAAAAGGTTTGAGGAGTGATTTGCAGAGCTCATAGAAGGTGAGAGGCGTGATTTGCAAACAATGCCGAAGCCGAGAAAGTTTGGTTTCCACCAAATACATCCAACCACCAACCGCAGCCGTTTGCATGATATAATTTGCAATATTTTAACAACAACTTGCATGGTACGATCTGCTTTCTCACCTGCCGTTTGCTCACCAACTCCAGCGACAAACGACAACGGGGAGCCGGCGGCGGCGGCTTCACGTGCGAAAGCGTGCGGTAGTGTCACGCACTGGAATTTTTATTTTATATAATTTTTATAATCTTAAAAAGATAAATGATTTCTAAAAAATTACAAAAATATACCTCAACCGCTTGAGTACTACAGTACGCCGACCTTCGTTTCATTGGCGGTAGGAGTACTGTTGCACTCCAAATGTCGTTTAAAAAAACATAATTATTTCATATAAAGTTAAAGATTTACAACTTTATAGTTTAAATATATTTTCCTTTAGAATCATATTCGTGCTCAAATAATCGATATAATACTCAAATCTAATGAACATAAAGAATTTTGCTTGAACAACACATTTTCAAAGAATCATACAAAGAAAAGCTTTATACGAAAATTGTAGACATCGATGAGATCTATAAGTTTGTAGTTCAAATATTGTTCATTTAAAATCATCTTCCTGCTCAAATAATCATAAGTACCTCTACCACCGAATGAAACGACGATTGAGGTAATGTAGCACTCAACCTTCGTTTTATACGGTGGTAGAGGTATAGTTTTTCTTTTGAAGATTATATATTCTTATAAAATCAAAAAATATAAAAAAAATTCCACGGACCGTAAGTTTGTGAATTACATGGTTTTTTGCAATTTTCAAAAATAAATACCTCCCACAAATTTTGTCAAAACTATACCATCGTCGTTGTTTGAAGTGGCGGCCACCATTTCAAATAACGGTTACAAGCCCTACCGCCGTCCCAAACGACGGTAGTGACGTGACCTTGCAAGCGGGCTCTAC
Source organism: Cenchrus americanus (assembly GCA_947561735.1). Taxonomy (NCBI): domain Eukaryota; kingdom Viridiplantae; phylum Streptophyta; class Magnoliopsida; order Poales; family Poaceae; genus Cenchrus; species Cenchrus americanus. The sequence goes on along the minus strand of OX387239.1, from coordinate 248,080,357 downwards.
CCGCCGTTTGAAATCGTGGTAGGTGCAACCACATTTCAAACGACGGCTGGAGGCTCACTCACATGCGGTTTGGGGTGCTTCCCGCTGCTGTTTCCGAGATCGACAACTTTTATTTTTTTAGGTAAGTTTCTATGCAATGTAATTTATTATTTTTTTGCAAGGTTAATTAAAATTTTCTAGACCAGTTTCAACTCTGAATCATTTATGGAAGTAACATCACTTAAAAGGAAGAAGAATTACATGGAAATAAGGCACACAAATATACGCCACAACTAATAACCTGACCATGTGTCGTTGCTATTTGTTACATGCCTTAGGGAATGTAGAAACTGATTACAACATTTATAATCTAGTTGTACGTATCCGGAGAACATAGACCCATTGAAGCGTTGGAACAGTATGTGGTAGTACCCCGGTGGGGGTGGGGTGTAGGTGGAGGTGGTGGGGATGGAGTTGTGGGTGGGGTGTTCTTCTTGTTGTTGTAGCATCCACAGGTGCAGCACTAGTTGTCTCCGCTAGATGGTGGATCTGGAGGAGAACTGCCCGTGTCAACTCCCGCATGCTTCAGGTTGTAGATGATGACGTCCTCAAGGTAGTCGATGTACCTTTGATACGATTCAATAGCTAGGAGATCCACTCATGGTGTGAAACCGCAATTCCCAAGCTGGTGGGAGTAAACCAAGATTACGTTAGTAAAAAATGATGAACAAATGTCGTGTACATTGCTTACATATGCTTGTGCTAGTGCCATAAATGACGACTATTGTTGTTCCATCTCTGGTAAACTTGCATCACACAAAACTCATCGTGTGCACATCTTGACCGCTACACCGGTTTATTGGGTGTGTCACTTCTAATATCACGCATGGATTTGAAATCTCTTTTATATTGTATTGGGAAATTGACTTTGAAGTCTGGATCTTGCTTAGTTCACAAGGCATGACTAAAAGAGGGGTAATCTCCCCTCTGGGAATACATTGCTGCTTGCTATGAGGAGCCATTGGAAAAGAGAAGGGTAACATATGTGTAGGCAATGAAGAAACCTAGGTTGTGGGTCATTCGACCCGTGGGAAGATAAAAGCAGTAGTAGTAGTGACCTAGAGGAAACACACCCTAGTAGTAGGGTAACAGTTTGTGTGCGCTATTCCTTCCGTGGGTAAAGAAAATCTGCAGTGACAGAGAGAAAACACACCCTACTGTATTGGTAGAGTCAATGTATGGTGTAGTCACTCGAAGGAAGTACACCCTACAGAGAAAACACACTCTAATGCACTTCAATTAAAGTTCTTAAGAATACAAGCTCACACTAGTGGACGATGAATTAAAATCATAGTTTTTAAGTGATACAATTCGACTCCACGTCTAATACTCTAGGTCTATTGAGTATGACGGAGTATTTCCCCTTTCTGATGGCATCCAGCTCAACTTCCTTGGACCAGCAAGCCCTTTCCCTCTTTCCCCCTATGTTGGCTTCATGAGTCTGACTCGCTTCACGTTCTTTTATCTCCTGCTGAATGCAAATTTCATCCTACTGCTCTTTGTGTTTTCCTCTTTTTCCCGCCTCAGCCATGTGTCTTCACCTCTCCCTTCCCCAATGGGCTATTTCCTCGACATATCACTTATCGACCTCAGACTGCTCAGTATCAAGCTATTGCAAGAAATCACAAAAAGCAGGTGGAGTCTTTTTGCAAAGACTTATTAGCACATGATAAATTAGCAATGACAACTGAATAACAGAGAAATGTAGTATGTTCTTACGTTGGGTCTAACATTACCGAATGGCTTGATCAAGTCATGCGCATAGTTCACGCACATAAAGAACCTCATCTCGTAAGCGTACCCAGCAACCTTGCACATGACAAGCTTACAATTGTCACCGCAGTAGCACATAGGAGTGTGGATTCTCTTTGGCATCACAACTTCTTCCTTGCTCATAGTGAGCAACTCTAAGTCCAATTCCAGACCCGAGGAAACCATTGCGACCTGCAAAACAAGATGGTAATTCAATTTTTTGCGAATGTCTCAATTCAAATATTACAACAATTGAAATCAACAACAAATGAAATAGCATAGTAATAAATTGGTAGGCAAGAATGTAACAACACATAATTGTGGTTCAATTATTATAACATGATAGCATGCAACATTTTTTACATAACATCAGTACCATGAATAACATAAGATAGCAGTTCAAATAGTATGCACGAATGGCTTAGTACCTCCAGGTTTTCTTCTCCCTCATCAACCACACCAGCTGCTTCAAAGGGTGTTTCATCATCCTCCACCCTCCTCAGCCTCTTTGCCGCCCTCGCCTCCACCCTCTTCATCACCCTCACTTTCACCTTCTTCACCACCCTTGGCTTCCTGATTCACTCGAGTCTTCTGAGAAGCTTGGACAAGCAAAACCACTGGACAACCAGTTTAGCATGCACTTGTGACATAACTCCTCCAATTTCGATGCCTTGAAGTGGAATAAGCCCCTAAAACACTGGATTACTTATATTGAAAAGTGTCATTATCGACAATTCATGTTGCTCTGAATCTAGCCAAATGGTTATGCCCTCAAGTTCTTTCTGTGGTTCTTTTAACAACTTTCACGATTGAACTAAATTGTGATAGGTTAACTCCTTTGGGAACCTACCTAACTTCTTTTAATCCATAAAACAATTAGACAACGCAACGACCACTATTAATAATTAATCCAAGCTTAACTACACTAGATCTAGTGATTGAGAACTACACTACTTGGAATAAATACAATTAATCTGGTGAAACAGAACTATGTCATCTAATTGTTTGCGCACAATTTGATCGATATAGAGTTCTGCATAATCTTGGGCGGGGTAAGTGGTGTGCACTGCGATGAAATGAGCAGTCTTGGTCAATCGGTCCACTATAACCCAAATAGAATCCTTCCTTCTAGCGGTCGGGGGTAAACCCACAATAAAATCCATGCTTATGTCATCCCACTTCCACAAAGGTATGGTCATCAGTTGAAGTACACCAGCTGATTTCAAATGGCTGGCTTTGACTCGATGACAAGTATCACACTCTGCCACATATTTAGCTATGTCTACCTTCATGTTTGACCACCAAAAGTTTTTCCTCAAATCTTGATACATTTTGGTGCTTCCGGGGTGAATAGAGAATTTGGAAAGATGAGCTTCGTCAAAAAATTCCTTTCGGAGTTCCAGATCAACAGGAACTACGAGACGATGCTCAAACCACACCACATCTTTTGCATCCTTACGGAAACAACTATATTTGGGGTCTTCTTCCGCTAATTTCTGTTTTATTAGCTGGACGCCTTCATCATTGCGTTGAGCCAAAATGATTCTGTCATATAGATTGGACTCAGCAGAGATAGCATTCAGATTTCCTTGCTCCACAATTTCCAATCAGAGCTTCCTCAGGTCTTCGCACAAAGTCTCACTATACGACTCCACGGTTAAGCAGTTGCAGTGGACCTTTCGGCTAAGTGAGGACCATGTGTGGTTCGAGGACCGGTGGATGGTCGCTTCCTTGTGTGATGAGTGATTGACAATGTTGTGTGGACTGATTCTTGGCTAAGTATTGCAGGTGCAGGTTGCGGCTTGACTCGTGTTGGTGCAGGTGAAGAACAAGCGCGAAAGGTCGTCACCGGTGAGGCCTCCGGTGTGGAGAAGACAAGTAGGCTTCGTTCGAGGGACCCGGTGGCCGGCGGGGGTCAAGTGCGGGCCACATGGTGGCATGAACGAGAAGATGAAGTCGTGGATGGTTTCTTGGTAGAGCCTCAAAACCAAGGTCGAGCCGGGACTACGTGGGAGCCAAGTCATGAGTGGAGATTGGCGGAGGCTACACCGAGTTCGCGGGGGTTTGCGGTGGTTCACCGAGAAAACCACCGGGTTACTCGGTTGAGCCACAAAACCGAGGCCGAAGACTCGACGAGGAGGTGCGGAAACCCGGGCCGGTTCAACCGGTCCGGGAGGGGCGGTCGGTTGCCCCGGTCGATCTAACCGCCCGAGCGGGCGGTCGGACCGCCCGGTCGGCCGGCGCCGAGATGCTTCGAAGCGAGAGGACACACGTCGGGATCGCAAGGCTTGCGTCGAGGCTAAGCAGGTTGCTGTCCCCGGGCATCCGTCCGATGAAGAAAATCTGAAGACTTCCAAATTCGCCCTTGAGGGGCTTGTATCCCTAGTTATTAAGTAAGGGTAGTTTAGTCTTTTGGGTGCCTCCATATATACTCTTTGAGGGGGTGGATGGCAGCCAACTCTTGGAACCCTAGCTCATTTGTTTTTCTATTTTCGTTCTCATTTTTCTCTAGTTTTTCCTAGGACTAGCTTGAGAGCTTCATGTGAGATCTAGAGAGAGGGATGGATGTATGGGTGGCAAGCTAGACCTTGTACGAACCTTCATGGTATGTATAGATGGTTCGGCGTTGTTCCTTAAGGTGGTGATGTGTTTTTCCCGTCCTTCTTTGTGGTGATTTTCGGAGCTCTTTGTTGGCGGAGTTTTGAGGACGATTTCTTGGGGTTTTTGGTGGGTGTCATGTATGAGGATCTTGTGCCTCTTTGGTCGGTGACTTTGCCCCCAAATCTCTCTTGAATCGGACTCGATTTGGTGATTTTTCGAGTTGGGCGAGTTCTTGACCTAGAGAGGCGATTTCTTCGATTCCTCTTGATTGTGAGCGATTCGGGTCGATTCCTTTGAGGTAGAGGTTGCCCAGGAGGTAACCCAGCTATTCCTAATGTTTTGCTGCAATCCGTGGAGTGATTCGGGAGATCGGGCGATGGGAAGTTGAGGTTTGACCCACGGGTAGGTTTTCTGGAAGGGGCGGTCCAACCGCCCTGGGCCTTCCAGGTCGAAGTTCTGTTTCGCCGGATTTTCCTCTGTGAGTTTGTTCGATTTGATCAGAGGAGCGTTTGGGTGAAATTTCGGGTCGTTTTCGTGCCGTTTGCTAGGAGTTCTTGCTTGGAGTTCTTTGCTGGGTACAGGAGGTTAGACCGCCCCTGGTAGCCGGTCTAACCGCCCCTAGGCCCCTGGGTGAAGTTTTGGTTTTCGCCAAGATTTTCGGATAGCTAGCATGGCCCCGACCGGAGATCACCGTTGGTGAAACTGTGGTGCGTTTTGGTGCTCGAAAGAGGTGTTTCGGAGGATTTCTTGGTTGCCTGGTGGAGGCGGTCTAACCACCCCCCATACCCGGTCTAACCGCCCCCCTCTGGACAGCCGACTTTAGAGTCGTTTTCGTTTGTCGTGGGTGCGTGTGTGTTGAGGTTGCTGGAGTGTTTGTTCCTAGGACCAGTAGCACTCCAGTGGCTACGTGGTTTTGGCAAACGGAAGGTAGAAGTGCGGAGTGTGTGATTTTGGGGGTCCGACCGAGCGAGTTCATCTTGTTGGAGTTTCAATATACTTCGACAAGAATTTTTATCGGCTCCCATTCACTCCCCCCTCTCTGGTCGCCTAATCGGTCCTTCACTAAGCGCATCTGCAACAACATTGGCTTTTCCGGGATGATAGTGTACTTCTAGATCATAGTCTTTTATCAATTCCAACCATCTTCTCTGCCTCATATTCAATTCTGATTGGGTGAAGATATACTTAAGACTCTTGTGATCGGTGAAGATATTACAGCGGTTTCCCATAAGATAATGCCTCCAAATCTTGAGAGCATGAACAACCGCTGCTAACTCAAGATCATGAGTCGGGTAATTTACTTCATGGGGTCGAAGCGATCGTGAGGCATAGGCAATGACTCGATTTTCTAGCATAAGAACACAACCGAGACCAGTACCCGAAGCATCACAAAAGACTTCGAATGGTTTAGAATTATCCGGCTGCACTAGCACTGGGGCTGTAGTCAGATGTTGCCTCAATGTGTGGAAAGCTTTTTCACAATCTTCGCTCCACACAAACTTGACTCCCTTCTTTAATAGTTCAGTCATAGGTTTAGCGATCCTGGAAAAATCTGGAATGAAACGACGATAATAGCCTGCTAAACCCAGAAAACTACGGATTTGATGTACGGTCTTGGGTGGTTTCCAATCCATAACCTCTTGCACTTTGCTAGGATCCACAAATATGCCTTCCTTGGAAATAGTGTGCCCCAAAATTTCACACTATCCAACCAAAATTCACATTTGGAGAACTTTGCATACAGCTTGTGATCTCGCAAACGTTGCAAAACAATTCGGAGATGTTCTGCATGTTCTTCTTCATTCTTGGAATAGATTAAAAATATCATCAATGAATACCACTACAAACTTGTTTAGTTCCGTCATGGATACGGAATTCATGATATACATGAAATAAGCAGGTGCATTGGTAAGACCAAAGGACATCACCAAATACTCATAAAGACCGTATCAGGTCTAGAAAGTTGTCTTGGGAATATCACATGGTCTGATCTTTATTTGATGGTACCCTGACCGAAGATCAATCTTGGAGAAAACTTTAGCTCCAACCAACTGATCGAAAAGAACATCGATGCGGGGTAATGGATACTTGTTCTTAATTGTTACCGCATTGAGAGGTTGGTAGTCCACACACAACCTTAAGCTACCATCTTTCTTCTTCACAAATAAAGCTGGGCAACCCCAAGGTGAAGAACTTGGGTGAATATAACCCTTATCTAGCAACTCTTGTAGTTGGGTCTTCAATTCTGCCAATTCCTTGGGTGGCATGCGGTAAGGTCCTTTGGAGATAGGGGCCGTGCCAGGCTGAAGTTCAATGACAAACTCGACATCTCTGTCGGGGGCATACCCAACAATTCATCGGGGAACATCTGCAAACTCTCGAACCACTGGAATTTCTTCCAGCTGAGAAGTGATTACCACATAAGAACAAGGATTCACATCATCTTTGAAAGGTAGGTATAGAGTCGTGGCTCCAACGATCGGTGAGTTGATCTCTACCATTCTCTCTGAAATATCCAGTACTACCTTATGTCTGTCCATCCAGTCCATTCCTAGAATGACATCAATGCCTTCTAATCCCAAAACGATAAGTTCTGCTGCCTAATTCCAAGGGTACTCCCATGGTCACCAACTTAGAAGAGATGTTACCTCCCGCTGTTTTGATTGTAAAAGCGTCATTGGTGTTACAGGAGTTCAGTCCTACTTTGCTCAGTGTCTTTCCATTCATGAAACTATGTGTAGCACCAGAATCAAACAACACACGGATGGGTTTGCCTCGAATAGAGAATATGCCCATCATTACTGGTGCTCCTTTTGGAATATCGACCACAGCAGTGAAGCTGAGTCTGCCCTTCTTGGCTTGAGCAATCTTCTTCTTGCCCTTATTGTTGGACTTGGAAACTTGTCGCTGATTAGGCTGAGTTAGCTGGTGCTGCCTGTTGGTCTGGCACGATTGTAGGCATGCCTTAGAGAAGTGTCCTGGTTCGCCACACTTGAAACAACGACGCTCACTGCTACCATTAGGACTAGGTACAATAGGCTTGGTAGTCGGCTGTTGAGTGTTAGGAAAGTGGAGATTTTCTTAAGTCCGATCCTGGGATGACTTAGCCACTAACCTTTCCGACTGTGAAGCCTGCTGGAAGTCTGGGAAAGTCTTCCGCATAATGCGTATCTTGCAACGCTGCGCATATTGGGTATGGAGTTAGCCTTTCTTTTCCTCTCGGCTTGGGCCCTCTTCATGGCATCTTCCTGGGAGATAGCTTTATCCACTAGCATGGGGTAGCTGTCACATTTTACCAGATTCAGCCGTTCAGACAATTTACTATTCAGACCTTCGCGAAAAAGTTCCATCTTCTTCATGTCTGTATCCACATGATATCCTCCATACTGGCAGAGGTTATTAAACTTTTGCGCGTATTGGTACACCGTGTCTGACCCTTGCTTGAGAGCCAATAACTCCCCCATTTTCCTATCAATAAGTGCTTTAGGAAGATGATGGTCTCTGAAAGCCTTTTTGAATTCTTCCCAAGTGATTTCGTACTCAGGTTGTTGCATGGATTTGTAGTGTTCCCACCACATTAAAGCAGAACCACAAAGCTGCAATGCCGCGAATTTAGCCTTGCGTCCTTCTGAACATGGCAAGGTAAACACCGCAAACATGGCTTCAATGGCCCGAATCCAGGCATCAGCATCCAAGGGTTCTTCCGTCCCAGTGAACTGCGGGGGATTCATATCCAGAAAGTGCTTGTATCGGTTACTTGACCTTGAGCATCATTCCGATTCCCACGGGGCTGCTACTGTTGGGATTGCTGCTGCAGGTATAGAAGAATTTGGCGCATCATCTCGGTTTGAGTAGCCACTATTGTCGGGTCCGGCGGTGGTGGCGGCTGGTTGCGGCCACTAGAATCACCGACACCATTCGGAGTGTTGCGTGTCGAGCCTACCATCTGAAAAATTCGAGTTTTCATAAGTTACACATTTGTAAGCTTGTTCAACAAGTAGAACATGTACGACGAAAACTCAAATTGACCAAATAGCCAGACTCGAGACAATTACACTGCATCGAAATGACAATTTCCAACATTCCAAAACCAAAGTTCCCGAAATGTTCACCATTTCCTGGCAGCTTGGTAGGTTCATGAGACCAAACTTGGTAGTCGAGGGTTAAACTGGATGAGTCAGGAACAAAGGTGCAAAGGTGCAAGATTCGGAGTGACGTGTTCCGGAAAGACGGCAAGCCTAGGTTTACTATTTGAGCATAGCTTGAGATTTGAGAACCTATGATCGTGAAAAGATTTCTCGACAAGGATTTGGATAGATAGGGAGCACTTGGGTGTATATCACCTATACGACAACGCTGCAGAAAGGTCTGAGAAGAGGTCACCGTCGGTGTTTTAGACCGGCAACCTACTAAGGGGAGTACCCGAAGTAGATGAATGTGGCCCCGCCGAGATCGATAACTCAAAGGAAGAGACATGTGGCACACAATTTAGACGAGTTCGGGCCACGAGGTGCGTAATACCCTACGTCCCGTATGCCGCGCGTAGCTCGGATTGATTGGGCACGATTACAAGATGGTGTAATAGTGCGCCGTGGATTCGATGAGATGCTAGAGAAGGGTCCCCGGCCCGCCTTATATAGTCCGGGAGGCGGGATTACAAGTCGGATTAGGGAGAGAGTACTAGTCGGGTACGTCTAGGAGTCTTCCATATAATGCGGACATGTACAACTTCCTAACCGAGTACTTCTCCTCCGTAGTCCTTGTGCTCCACGCCATCAGGTGCCGTGTAGCGCAAGCCGGGTAGTCCCAGGGGCCCACCGAGTAGTCGGTCCTGGTACCCACCGAGGTAGTGGGCCCAGGGAGGTCCATACGACAAGCCCCCGAGTACTTTGTAGTCGAGAAGGATAGCTTCAAGTAGTCTTGACGGCCTTAACGAGTAGTCCCCAAGCGTCCCCGAGTACTACAAGTCAAAAGTCCTCAAGAGTAGTCGAAGCATCCCGAGGCTGGAATGTACTCCAGCTGATATTTGAGCAATCTTGAAGTCTTCTCGAGTAGTCCCAAGCATCTTCGAGTGCGCCCTCGAAGGTCTTCAAAAAATGCCCGTCTTGTCTTGAAGCCGGAGCCGATATGGAAGTGCGATTGCAAAATCGCACTCCATATGGAGTAGCCCCCGAGCCTTAGGTTGAGCGCGGGCTACGGCCGAGGGTCCATCCGTAAGTGCAATCAAGCCCTATGAGGGTTTTGGTGATGTTGACCACACAATTAAAGAGCTAATGAGCCTTTGAGTTTGTTGTGCGGCATAGAGTTATTATCACGGGTGCAAAAGATTGATTGGAGACCCCTCAACTTATTTCAAAAAGGGATGCCTATGCTACTTGGAGGAGTTTATTTATTTTATCTTTTGAATTTGAGTATAGGACAATCCGTACTATCAAGAGGGATACTAATGGTGAGTTAGGGTGGTTTCAAGTGCTCATAATCCATCTTTCCAAAACCTTAATCCTCACCCCAAGGAAAGTAACTTCTGCTTTGCTTGGCCGATTCTTTGTTCGGAGGTTCCGAAGATTTTCTCGGAGGTTCCGACCGTACGGGCTACGATCTGCGAGTTTTCAAAAGTCGGAAGTTCCGAGATTTTTCTCGGAGGTTCCGAACTCTAGAATATAGTCGTTCTTGTTCGGATGCGGGGGTATTTATACCCCACGGTCCCCAACGGTTATCTTCTTCCCCCTTGCGCGAACGCCGTTCCTCACTGTTTCTCTCACCTTGCATTCACTCCTAACCTACTCTATTCCAAATCCTTGCCTAGCATTGATTGAGAGTGGATTCTTGAAGTGAGTTATTGAGCCAATCCCTTCTCCCTTGGAACTTTAGCACTTGGAAGAACCCTAGCAAGCTTGGTGGATCTATTACTCTTGGAGCTTTGCTCCTAGACGGATAGAGGTTCTTGGAAGCTCTCCAAATCGATTTGTGGAAGCTCCAAGGTGTTTGTATTACCCTTTGTGACTCTAGTGGAAAGCCTCCACCTATTACCCAAAGTGATAGGTGTGAGAGAGGAGTTGACCTTTGTGGTCCTAGCCTTTTGTGGCATCCTCAACAACGTGGACGTAAGAAAGCCTTTGTGGCGAGCCGAACCACGGGATAAATCTTTGTCTCATGCGTGCTCTCTTTTACTTACTTGTTCATGCTTGTGCTTGACTAGATCTATTAGGGTTTTCTCCCGATCTACTTTGTGGTGACTTCCTAGCTTGTACTTTGCTTAGAAATCCTCTTGCTAGGTCCTAAGTACCTCTTAGAATTTAGTAGATCCGATTTCCATGAAGTTTCTCGCAGCTCTTGTTATTTGTGCTCTGTTCTAACAATGTCCGTCGGAAGTTCGAGTTTATTCTCGGAGGCTGCCTCGTTCGGAGGTTCCGAGAATAATCTCGGAGGTTCCGAGGTCCGACACTTGTTTTCGCGAGAAAAAGTTCAAATTCGTGTGCGGGCCTATTCACCCCCCCCCCTCAGGCCACATTGCCTCGATCCTTTCAATTGGTATCAGAGCAGGTCATCCTCGTAAACACCTAACCGTGTGAGGATATGGCAAGTGATGATGACAAGCACGAAGAAGAGCAGTTTGAAGACATACCAAGCGAGGCTGAAAGTGATGCCTCGGAAGTGGGAGATACATCAGCTCAAGAGAAGTTTGAAAAGCTTAAAAAGGCTGTGAAGGAAAGTTCAAAAGATGGAAGCAAGAAAAGCAAGAAAGAGAACAAGAAAAAGGAAGAAGAAGAAGAAAAGAAGAAAGAAGACGACAAGCGAGAAAAGAAGAAGAAGAGAAAGAAAGAAGAAAAGAAAAGAAGAAAGAGAACACCTTCACCATCTCCATCACCATCCTCGTCATCCTCATCGTCGTCCTCATCTAGTGAGAATGGAGATGATGATGATGAGTACTACGGCACAAGAATTCCCAAGCGAACAATCAAGCCAAAGTCGAAGTCTAAAGCAAAGAACGACTACAAAAGCGTATCCTTTAACTATGATTCTTTGGATGTCAAATCCAAGGATGAAGTGACTATTCCCGTTGGCAAATTACCCCAATTCGATGGGACTAACTTTGCTAAATGGAAGCATATGATGAAAGCTTATTTAATTGGCTTAAGCTTGGAATTGTGGAATATTGTGTGTGTAGGTTTTGAAGATCCCAAAGATTTTAGGAACCTCACTCCAATTGACCGACGCAACATTAGAAGGAATGGTCAAGCTACAAGCATACTCCTTAGTGCCTTGAATGCCCAAGAGTATAACCGTGTTAGTGGACTTGAGATTGCCAAGGAGATTTGGGACATTCTCCACATTGCACATGAGGGTGTTGACAAGGTCAAGAAATCCAAGATCAACATATTGATGGCCGAGCTCAATAGATTTACTATCTTTGATGGAGAGGGGCCACAAGAGATGTTTGATAGGTTGATGGTTATTGTTGGAAAGATAAGAGGTCTAGGTGGTGATGAGCTAGATGACCACTTTGTTGTGAAGGTAATGTTGGAAGCTTTTGCACCAAGGAATCCTACTTTAGTCACCTTGATTAGAGAGAAGAAAAGGTTTGAGGAACTCTCTCCAAATGATGTTCTTGGAAGAATTCTCACACATGAGCTCATGGACAAGGAAATTCAACATAGAAAGAAGATTGGGGAGTTGGAGGCTAAGTTAAACAACTTGAAGGTTAAAGAGGTGGCTCTCCACTCTCACAAGTCAAGCAAACCCTCCTCCTCATCCAAGCACACCACTTCTTCCAAGCCTCTCAAGTCAAAGTCCAAAAGGGTGGAAGTAGAGAGCTCCACAAGTGATTCAAGCGAAGATGAAGATGAAGGTTCTCATGTTGAGATTGGGGACATGGCCTTGTTCATGAAGACCTACAAGAGAGGGTTGAAGAAGCAAGGGTACAAGTTTGCCAAGAGGAAGTTTCACAACAAGAAAAAGAGAACTTGCTACAATTGTGGAAGTACCGAGCACTTTATCGCCGATTGTCCTAATGAGAAGAAAGAAAACGAAATGACAAGGGTAAAGGGAGCTACAAGAAAGATCAAAAACCACATTACAAGAGAAGACACTATGGTGGTGAAGCCCACATTGGTCATGAATGGAACTCCGGGGATGAAAGCTCTAGTGAAGAGGAAGGGAAGAAAGTTGCAACCGTGGCTATCAAGAAGCTTCCCTCCACCTCAAGATTGTTCAACAATTTGACCGATGATGAAGAGAGCACTTCCATTCATTGTCTCATGGCCAAGGGTGAGAAGGTAAAATCTGCCCCAAAACCCTTTCCTCAACCTAGTGATGAGTCGGAAATGGACTCTAGTGATGATACTAGTGATGAAGAAGCTAACCAACTTGTTCGTAAAATGGATGAGCAATCTAGGGATTTTATGGCTAAGCTAATAGTTGAGCTAGAGAAAAGCCAAGACACCATTATCTCCGATAGAAGTGAGATTGAGGCTTTGCGTTTGGAAATCAACCAAGCAAAGAGTGTCATAGCTACTCTCAAGGAGGACCTTACTGTCACTCAAGCTCAATGTAATTCTCTCAAGTTGAGGAATGAAGAGCTTGAGGAGCAATATAGCCTCCTTTGGAGTAGCACCTCACATCCCTTGAAGGTAAAAGGCAACTCTAGTGCTTCTACTAGCAAGGGCTGTGATAGATGTTATCATATTGATATTGAATCTTATGCCACTAACCTTGCTAACATGGAAGCTTTAAAGAAAGAAATTGCTAGGTTGAACTCAATCATAGCTAGAGGGTGCATGGGTGAAGAAAACAAAAGGCCAAGATTCACCAAGAGGAAAGTGTTAGAGAAGAGCAAGAATCCGTGGCTTTGGATATATTGAAGGTGGCAAGACCAACGAAAGAAAAATCATCAAAGAAAAAGAATGCCTTGAATTCAAGAGTTCCGGATTTCTCGTTCTCCCGCACCGGAGGTTCCGACCTCCAAGCCCGAGGTTCCGAGTCCGGAGGCCCCCGAGCACTCGGACAGTCCAACTCGGAGGTTCCGAGAAAATTCTCGGAAGTTCCGGGACCGCATAGACAGGACAAAGAAAAGGAGCAAAACTCGAAGCATCATGGTTCCGGGGTCTCTAACACTTATATGCAGGTTGAAAATCATCCAATGGTGCCCAGAAGAAACTTGAGTCCCAACAAAAGCAAAGCCCATGCATCTAGAGACATACCTCCTAGCTATGTGTTGAGACGCAACAATGTTGGTAAAGTTGTTGCCACGTATGTTGGAAATGAGTCCAACATATATGTGAAAAGATCACTATGGGTTCCAAAAGTTTTGGTTACTAACGTGGAAGGCCCCAAGTCAAATTGGGGACCTAAAAGAAGGAACTAAATTGTTTTGTAGGCATACTCCTCCGGTGGATCAAGTTGGGTGCTTGATAGCGGATGTACACATCATATGACCGGGGAAAAGAGTATGTTCTCATCCTATCTCCACTTGGAAGGACCAAGGGAAACCATTGCATATGGAGGGGACACTAAAGGAGAAGTCATCGGTGTAGGTGATATTCCTATATCTCAAAATTACTCAATTACAAATGTTCTTCATGTTGATCCGTTGGGTTACAATCTATTATCGGTTTCACAACTTAGTGAGATTGGTTTTGATTGCCACTTCACGGATAAGGATGTGTCCATCATAAAAAGGGAGGATTCCTCTATTGTCCTCACGGGTCGCTTGAGGGGGAGGCTTTACCTAGTTGATCTCAACAAAAGTAAAGTTTCTCCCAAGACTTGTCTAGTGGCAAAATCTAGCATGGGTTGGCTTTGGCATCGCCGTCTAGCCCATGTTGGCATGAGGAACTTGGCCAAACTTTTGAAAGATGAACACATCCTTGGACTAACAAATGTACATTTTGAGAAAGATAGGATTTGCAAAGCATGCCAAGCCGGAAAGCAAGTAGGAGCACCTCACCCACCAAATAGCATCCTCACTACTTCAAGCCCATTGGAGCTCATCCACATGGATCTATTTGGACCGGTGGCCTACATAAGTATTGGCGGTAACAAATATGGTTTGGTTATTGTTGATGATTATTCTCGCTTCACGTGGGTGTTCTTTGTGTTTGACAAGAGTGAAGTGCAAGGAAAGGTGAAGACCTTCATTAGAAGAGCACAAAGGGAATTCGGGCTACCAATCAAGAAAGTGAGAAGTGATAATGGCTCGCAGTTCCGAACACCTATGTTGAAGAATTTCTTGATGAAGAGGGCATCAAGCATGAATTTTCAGCACCTTATACCCCTCAACAAAATGGGGTGGTTGAGAGGAAGAATAGAACTCTTATCGAGATGGCAAGAACCATGTTGGATGAGTACAAGACTCAAGACATCTTTTGGGCCGAAGCTATCAACACGGCTTGTCATGCAATCAACCGCCTCTATCTTCACAAGTTTCACAAGAAGACCTCCTATGAGCTTATTACCGGTAAAAAGCCCAAGGTGTCTTACTTTAGAGTATTTGGGTGCAAATGTTTCATTCTAAACAAGAGGCCCCGAACCTCTAAGTTTGCACCAAAGGTTGACGAAGGATTTCTTCTTGGTTATGGTCCAAATGAGCATGCTTATCGAGTCTTCAATCTAACCACCGGGAGGATTGAAGTCACGGTAGATTTGACCTTTGATGAATCTAATGGCTCTCAAGTGGAGCAAGTTGATTTGAATGTTGTAGGTAGAGAGAAGCTATCTTGTGAAGCAATCAAGCAATTGGCCATAGGTGATGTTAGACCGGTTGAGGCACAAGAGGAAGATGAAAACCAAGCACAAGCCTCAACACCACTCGAAGGGCCGAAGCCACCGGTTCGGGAGCGAAGGCGGACTTCGGAGGTTCCGAGAATTTCCTCGGAGGTTCCGGAACCGACACCGGAATCCAACCTCCGAGAAATTCTCCCGGAGGTTCCGGGGTCTGGAAATTCAACACAACAAGACACCCCGAACCGAAGACGATCGGCAAGGGGATGTCCAAGGAAGTACATCCGAGCCCCAAGCCGACGAAGATGATGAAGATCAACCTCTACACCAACCCCTTGGACCATCACATCCTCGTGTACATCAAGTCATTCAACGGGATCATCCCGTTGACAATATTCTTGGGAGCATAAGGAGAGGGGTAACAACGCGATCTCGTCTTAAGAATTTTTGTGCATTTTACTCGTTTGTTTCCTCTCTTGAACCAACCAAGGTAGAGCAAGCTCTCGAGGATCCGGATTGGGTGGTGGCTATGCAAGAGGAGTTGAACAACTTTGAAAGAAACCAAGTGTGGGAGTTGGTGGAGAGACCAAATACAAACATCATTGGCACCAAATGGGTCTTTCGGAACAAGCAAGATGAGTTTGGTGTTGTGACTAGGAACAAAGCAAGATTGGTTGCTCAAGGATACACCCAAATTGAAGGGCTAGACTTTGGAGAAACATATGCACCGGTAGCAAGACTTGAAGCAATTCGGTTTCTACTAGCTTTCGCCGCCCATCATGACTTCAAGCTCTATCAAATGGATGTCAAGAGTGCATTTCTCAATGGACCACTCTCCGAAGAAGTATATGTTAAGCAACCACCGGGTTTTGAAGATCCCAAGCGTCCTAATCATGTCTACAAACTCCATAAGGCGCTCTATGGGCTAAAGCAAGCACCAAGAGCATGGTATGAATGCCTTAAGGATTTCTTGCTTAAGCAAGGCTTTGAGATAGGCAAAGCCGATGCTACTCTCTTTACTAGAAAAGTTGATGGTCATATTTTTGTGTGCCAAATATATGTCGATGACATAATATTTGGTAGTACTAATGAAACTTTTTATGAAGAGTTTAGTAGGGTGATGACAAAGAGGTTTGAAATGTCCATGATGGGTGAGCTCAAGTTCTTTCTTGGATTTCAAATCAAACAATCTAAAGAAGGAACGTTCATATGTCAAACCAAGTATACAAGAGATATGTTAAAGAAGTTTGACATGGACAAGGCAAAGCCCATCAAGACTCCAATGCCTACCAATGGACACATGGACCTCAATGAAGAAGGGAAATCCGTGGATCAAAAGGTATATCGCTCCATGATCGGCTCTCTTCTTTACTTATGTGCATCTAGGCCGGATATTATGCTTAGTGTGTGCATGTGTGCTAGATTTCAAGCTAACCCGAAAGAGTGCCATCTCATGGCCGTAAAGAGAATCTTGAGATATCTAGTGCATACCCCTAACCTTGGCTTGTGGTATCCTAAGGGCTCCACTTTCGATCTACTTGGCTATTCGGATTCCGATTATGCCGGTTGTAAAGTAGATAGAAAGAGTACATCGGGGACTTGCCAATTCCTTGGTAGGTCTCTAGTGTCTTGGAGTTCTAAAAAGCAAAACTCGGTAGCCCTTTCCACCGCCGAGGCCGAGTATGTTGCGGCCGGCGCATGTTGTGCTCAACTACTTTGGATGAAGCAAACCTTAAAGGATTACGGATGTCACTTCTCCCATATCCCACTTTTGTGTGACAATGAAAGTGCCATAAAGCTTGCAAACAACCCCGTAAGCCATTCTCGCACGAAACATATAGACATCCGTCATCACTTCTTGAGAGACCACGAAGCCAAAGGAGATATCGTTTTAAGTCATGTGAGCACCGACAAGCAACTAGCCGATATCTTCACTAAACCTCTCGATGAGTCAAGGTTTTGTAGTTTAAGGAATGAACTAAATATTCTTGATTCTCGTTGCGTGGTTTGATCTCTAGCATGCCATGATTGTTTGCTTCAATCTGTTAGTTTCCTCTCGAAAATTTTGTTTGAAAAATGTGTGTGAAAACTCTATCTTAAAGGTTTTTCAAAATCTATTTTCCTTATCCCTAACTTGTCTCAAGTGGCTATAGTTGTGTGTGTGAATGACCCGTTTTCTAGCCACCCGAGTCAAGGGTACCATGACCTAAGAATCTCGGTTGAAAGTAAGTTCAAAATCTCAAAAGGAGTAGAAGTTAGTCGTCTCTCGGATTTTAAACTTCGGAAGCTCCGAGAAAATCTTTGGAGGCTCCGGCCTCGAAGTTCGAGAAAATCTTCGGAAGCTCCAATCTTTATAGACTTAGCGCTCGGTCTCAACCGAAGGGGAGTTGAAGGGAATAAAGCATCTTCGAAAAATATTCTTTTTACCTAGGGTAAACCAGCCTTCCCTTTCACCGCTTCCCCTTCTCTCTCTCCCGACGCGAAACCGCAACACCCATCCATCTCCACCGCCTCACCGCCGCCGCTTCCCTCGGCGCCGGTGACCACACCGCTTGCGGGCTACCCGCGCGAGCGAGCCGCCTCCCTCGTTCGTTGATCGCCGCCGGAGTGTACCAAGGAAGGGCTCGCTCGGTTCCCCGTACGGAGAAAAAGAAGAAGGATCCAATCCGCACTCGTTCCGTTGATTTCCCGGCGTGTACAAGCTTTGAAGATCTCCGTCTTTCTTCTCCTTGATTTCAATCAAGGTAATCAGAGGCCTCACTCTAACCCTAACCCTAGTTCCTAGATCTACATGCTGTTAGGGTTCTAAATCTTGGAATTCGTAGAATGTTGCCTATCTACCCTTGTCCCGGATGCTCGTGTTGCAAGTAAAGCTAGGTTTAGTTGAAAGTTGAATCAAATGTCGAATGCGGTAAGGTTGACGGGGGCTCGGAGGTTCCGAGAAAATTCTCGAGAGGTTCCGAACCCCGTAACCCACCGTAGGCGACCTTGATTCAAAGTTCCACCGAACTTCACTTCACCCGTAACATCCTTTCTCACTTGTCCTAGTTAAATTCAATCATGTTTGCTTTCTTGGTTAAAATTCGGTTGAAAGTTGAATCAACGAATCGTCCTCTGTCGGTACACCGACTTCGGAGGTTCTCGAGAATTTTTCCGGAGGCTCCAACTCCCGGAGGTTCCGAAACTTTCTCGGAGGTTCCGTGTCCGTACTAACAAGTGACAATCCGTGATTCAAAATTCCACCGAGAATTAATCAATTGAACATCATGCTAATCTTGATCCTCTATTCTTATCGATCCCGATCCCACTCTTATCTGCTGCTCACATGTCTCTCTAACGTATGTCCGGCACTCCGTGGACAAGACATACACCAAGAGGCGAGAGGCCTCCTTTTGAGACACTCGCCGGTGAGAGGGCTTTCAAACTTGCGAAGCAAGAGCAACAGCGGTGGCGGTGGCGAGCAGAGGAAAGGCCACCCCTAGGAGGGGCAAAGGTGGCGATCTGTCGAGAGGTAGAGGTTCGGGTCTCTTGCCCATGTGGATGAAATGGAGGGACCGAAGGCAAGACCATCCCTATAGAGCTAGAAGATGACATGCCCCTAGGAGAGATAGACTCAACCTATCTCAAGTACCACAAGGGGCCGCTCAAAAGGCATCCTCCAACTAAGTATGACAACTCGTGTATATTGAGCACACCAACTATGATGGAGCGAGATTCTTGGTCAAGAAAGCCGGAGAGAGGAAAATCCCTATGTGAACCCCAAGATGGCGACTATAGATTATAGATTTTGGTCCGTCTTCCACTTCAAGTTCTATGAAACTGTTCTTAACACCAAGATGAAGCTAATCAAGATGAAGTGGATAGACTTCACCCATCCGGGAGGCAAACAGAGGAACTCGTGAAGGAGGAGGTGCTTGATTTGGTGGACAAGTATAAGATGAGGGACATCATGAGCTTCAAATATGATTGGAACATAGAGGTTCTAGCTCGGTTTCATGCTACCTTCTTCCATGAAGACAACAAGGAGACCATCCACCGGATGACGGAAGAGGTACATTACAAGATAGATTTTCTCACTTTTGCTAGGCCGTTTGGGTTCGGCAAGGAGGACAGGGGAGGCCGACATTATTCATTTTGAGGCCCATATGAACCCCAATAAAATTGTCACAGCTTATGAGTATGAAGAGTTGGCTGATGGCTCCACCACAGCTCTGAAATCAGTGTTTTATGTGCTCAACAATATGTTCAGGGAAACAATATACCCAAAAGGGGGCAGTGACTCAACCAGCCTTAGGAGGTTTGCACCAAACCTGCTGGCTAGGTTGCTGCCTGGAGCTAGGCCATTCTCTGTGAGCAGATTCATATGGTATAACTTGGTAGAAGTGACAGAGAGTGGGAAGTGCAATCTGCCTTATGCTCCTTACCTTATGTACATGATAGAAATGGTTTCCGGGGTCAGCTACAAGAAAGATGTTGAGCATGCATCCTACCAAGTAAAGCGAAGTGGCGGCATCGAAGAAGCAAGACATTGTGGAAGAGCACATCCTTAAGAAGGCCGGCACCAAGCCATCCGGATCCGGTCCAAGAAGAGGAGAAGAAGGATCCGGCAAGGCTCCCATGCTCGCTGGTCCGCACAAGCCGAGAGGGATGGTTAGGGACACCCGGAGGTATCGTAGATGGACTTCCCATCGGCTTTTTGAGCTCGGGGAAGATATGAACAGATTGCTAAAGCACCGTGGGCCGTCCTTCGATGCCATGCACCATCCTCCTCCTCTCTTCCCCGACTTTCCGCAGTACACTACCGGTGAGGATGAGGGTGAGAAGGAGCCTGCTACTCCCATGGCCGAGGATACTCCCCGCCCACTTTCTTTGCCGATGAAGAAGATGAAGAGCCACTTGGTGCTAAAATGGCCGGTCCGAGGAAAGAGGTCGGCCGGCAAGAAAGCAATGGGGTCTTCATCCGGTGCTAGACTCGGGAGGAAGGCCACCGCCGGGAGGCCCGTCGAAGACCCATAGATCCGTCCTCATCCGGTTCCGACCTTGGCTCGACAAGATCGTCCCCGGCGAGAAGAGGAGGACTCTGACTTCAGTGATGAGGAGTGACCTCCCTAGGTTCTGTTCTCACTTCCTCTCTTCTTTTCTTTCCTTTTTGTTAAATTGTTGACAAAGGGGGAGAGATGAAGATTGAGAAGCATCTAAAGACCTGGAGCTCCTTCTGATGGCCTGCTAACCACAGAAATTATTTTGTTCTTTTGGTGAGATGAGAGTGCTAACTTCTCTCATAAAATCCTGTTGGTTAATTGGTGAACTGCTGTAAAGCTTTTTAGCTTGCCTCTGTTGGCAAGCAGGTTCTGGTCATGGTTGTATGGGATTTACAAAACTTTAAAACCTTGTGATGGATGTAATAGGGCTAGATGTGTTGGATGTTGTTATCTTTATCTAGCTGCTATTTTCTGGTCTTATCTGTTGATTTGCCTGTGTGTTATTGTTATCTGTTGGAGTATCTGTTGCAGACCTCGGAGGTTCTGAGAATTTTTCCGGAGGCTCCAACCCCTGGAGGTTCCGGAAACTTTCTCGGAGGTTCCGAACTCTGCTAACAGATAGCTCTCTGAGTGTTTTCACATGGCATATGCATCACGTATTATCTGCTACACCTCTTTTGCACCCCTCGATGGCTTGAGTACAACTTTCTTGACACTTTTACTCACAATGTATGCAACTTAATTGTCGGTTAAGACACTTTTTCCTATTCAAAAGGTACATGCATACATTGAGGGGGAGACTTGTACTCAAATCATCAAAAGCTCAATCTTTCAAGTTAAATTGTAAACTTTAATTGGGTTGTCAACATTTACCAAAAAGGGGGAGATTGTAAGTGCAATCAAGCCCTATGAGGGTTTTGGTGATGTTGACCACACAATTAAAGAGCTAATGAGCCTTTGAGTTTGTTGTGCAGCATAGAGTTATTATCACAGGTGCAAAAGATTGATTGGAGACCCCTCAACTTATTACAAAAAGGGATGCCTATGCTACTTGGAGGAGTTTATTTATTTTATCTTTTGAATTTGAGTATAGGACAATCCGTACTATCAAGAGGGATACTAATGGTGAGTTAGGGTGGTTTCAAGTGCTCATAATCCATCTTTCCAAAACCTTAATCCTCACCCCAAGGAAAGTAACCCGCACTTTGCTTGCTTCCTCGATTGCTTCTTTGTTCGGAGGTTCCGAAGATTTTCTCGGAGGTTCCGACCGTACGGGCTACGATCCGCAGAGTTTTCAAAAGTCGGAAGTTCGAGATTTTTCTCGGAGGTTCCGAACTCGGAATATAGCCGTTATCGTTCCGGATGCGGGGGTATTTATACCCCACGGTCCCCCAACGGTTATCTTCTTCCCCCCTTGCGCGAACGCCGTTCCTCACTCGTTTCTCTCACCTTGCATTCACTCCTAACTTACTCTCTTCCAAATCCTTGCCTAGCATTGATTGAGAGTGGATTCTTGAAGTGAGTTAGTGAGCCAATCCCTTCTCCCTTGGAACTTTAGCACTTGGAAGAACCCTAGCAAGCTTGGTGGATCTATTACTCTTGGAGCTTTGCTCCTAGACGGATAGAGGTTCTTGGAAGCTCTCCAAATCGATTTGTGGAAGCTCCAAGGTGTTTGTATTACCCTTTGTGACTCTAGTGGAAAGCCTCCACCTATTACCCAAAGTGATAGGTGTGAGAGAGGAGTTGACCTTTGTGGTCCTAGCCTTTTGTGGCATCCTCAACAACGTGGACGTAAGCAAGCCTTTGTGGCGAGCCGAACCACGGGATAAATCTTTGTCTCATGCGTGCTCTCTTTTACTTACTTGTTCATGTTTGTGCTTGACTAGATCTATTAGGGTTTGCTCCCGATCTACTTTGTGGTGACTTCCTAGCTTGTACTTTGCTTAGAAATCCTCTTGCTAGGTCCTAAGTACCTCTTAGAATTTAGTAGATCCGATTTCCATGAAGTTTCTCGCGGCTCATGTTATTTGTGCTCCGTTCTAACAACAGTGTCGGAAGTTCGAGTTTATTCTCGGAGGTCGCCTCGTTCGGAGGTTCCGAGAATAATCTCGGAGGTTCCGAGGTCCGACACCTGTTTTCGCGAGAAAAAGTTCAAATTCCGTGTGCGGGCCCATTCACCCCCCCCTCTAGGCCACATTGCCTCGATCCTTTTCACCATCCGAAGTCTTGGCAAGAAAATCCCGAAAAATCCGAGAGAAAAAACCGAAAGACACGTGGCACGGAGCCCCCGAGCCTTGAGTCGAGTACTTCCTCTCGAATTGAAGGTCATCTTGAAGAATGTGTCCTAAGATGCTCCTGAGTCTTGTCGCTTCCCAGGTAGTCGAGTAGAAGTAGCCGAGCCCGCGAGGTGAGGCGCGTCGACTAGTAGAATGCGAAGAGTCACGCGCGGCCGCTGAGTCAGCCGAGCGCGGACTTATCCATCTGGCCGTTGGAGGGCCGGTTTGACTTATATATAGAAGCCAAAACCGTTAGGCGGATCCACTTCCAGCGCACGCCGCCACCACAGTAGATCCAAGTGCGCCGCCACCCAGAGCTTCCAGAGTAGCCCCCGAGCGGATGCGCGTGAAGACGCCCTGTACTTGGAGAATGAAGCCTTCACCGTCCATGTCTGCGAAGGTCGCCAGGAAGAAGAGAGGCCGTGACGAGGCCGCCGCGGCGCCCGCCAGCGGAGCGCCGCCACCAATGTCTCCACCGCGGCCGCATCCAAGCCGCGAGTGGAAGAAGTCGAAGGTGAAGACCGAGGATCTGTTGGCCCTTCTCAACAGCGGATTTATCCGGGAGAAGGAGGTTGATATGTGGAGAGCGAGCCGCCGGAGATCCGTACCCAATGGAGAAAGGCGAAGACGAGATCTCGATGTTCGCGCGCTTCGCGAGCGCGGACTCGCGCTTCCGCCGGCGATTTCTTTAAAGGCCTCCTCGGGTACTATGGAGTTGAGTACCTCAATCTCAACCCTAACGGCATTTTCCATACCGCGGTCTTCGTCCATTTTTGTGAAGCATTCCCCGGGGATCAAGCCGCACCGGATCCTGTTCCGAAATTCTTCCGGTGAAGCCGCAGCACCGAGCGCCGAGCCAATCCTCGAGTAGTAGGCCGAGCCGGCATCCGGATGAGAGAAGACGGCTGCCGAGCGCACCTCGCGTACAAGCTCATCGACTCCAACGTCGATTAGAAGGCGAGGTGGTTCTATGTCACGAACCACCACCCCGGCCTCGCCGAAGCCGAGCGGAAGGCGCCCCGGCACCGGACCGGTGGAACACAGAGCCCACAATCCGGGGAGGGGATCCGGCTCCCCGAACTCTTGGTATGCATCAAGGAGCTCGAGAGAAGCCGGCCGAGGGCCGAGCATGTGGCCTTCGGCTTCATGAAGAGGAGGGTGCGGCCGCCGATGGCCCGCGACACCCTAGGCTTCGAGTACACGGCGACGACGACACGTCGTGGATGCCGAGAGGTGAAGTCGACGACGACGACATCGTGGAGAGGGCCGACGCGCATCTTCAAGGACATGCCACCGTACACGGCGTGCCGGTCCAAGAGTACTCCGCCGCTCGCCCGCCTAAGGAGGTACGTAGTCGTACCCCCTAGTCGAGTAGTCATTGCTTGTGAGTAGTCGCGCTGACGTCTTGTGTCTTGCAGGACGACTTGAAGAGTTTCGTCTCCGAGCCGCAGCCGCCCCCTCAGGGAATCGAGATCCCGAAGGAGGGGAAAGCCAAAGCCAAGGAGCGGCGAGAGGTCGGCGAAGGCGATGACACCGTCATCGTGGAAGACACGTCCGAGGACGACGACGACGACGACGTGACGCTACAGGACCGCTTCCAGCTGTGGTCGAGGTTGAGCTGTCCCGGCTTGCCTCATGTACCCCTTGTACAAGATCCGCCGACTAGCCTGGAGGCTAGTCTGGCTGCGCCGCCACGGAAGCCGCGCAACCCCGCCCGCAAGCGGGTGGCGAAGAAGCTGAGGGTCTCAGAGACCACGCCTCAAGAGGTAAGATGTCTTGACTAGTGTAGTCGAGTACCCGTCGTGCGAGTACACTTGCTGATGACTGGTCTTTCTTGTATGTAAGAGGTGCCGCCGATGTAGCCCGTCGAGGAGGGCGACGAAGGCGAGTGGGACACAGTGGGGGAGCCGGCTGGGAGTCGTAGCCCAGCCCCCCCCCACCGTTGAAGAACTCATAGCGCGCGCTTGGAGCGCCGGCCCCTCGCTCCTCGGGGGAGCGCGAGCCTCGCGGCCACCGCCACCGAAGAAGTTGTAGCCGCGGGGGCGCGAGGAGAGCGCTACACCGGCCATCGCTGCCGGAGGAGAAGCAACAGCCACGGAGGCGCAAGAGGAGGCGCCCACCGAAACTGGACTGGTAGATATTGCCGGCATCCTTGGAGCCCCGACCGTGACGATAGTCCCGGTCGAGCCCGTAAGTACTGAGCCTTCCCGAGTAGTACTTGGTGTAGTAGTCGAACTTGAATGACAACCAACTTTGTGTGCTTCTCGAGAAATCAACGGACTTGTCCCGGGAGGGAGGTGAGCCCTCCACGATGGTGGCGGAGGAAGAAGTCGCGCCGCCCGCCGAGGAGTCTACCCCAGCCCCTCAGGCGGAGTCAGGAGTGCCAGCCGCTGGAGCTGCGTTGCCCCAGGCCAACGTGGTCGAGGGTTAGTACTCTACTGAGGCTTTAATCTTCCCCATAGAGTAGTCGTGGTTACTAAGGAACTTGACGTCTTCTTGTCAGGCGTCGAGGCCGAAGGGAGCGACATCCCTGCAGTTGTGCTCGTGGAGAAGTCGACACCACAAGCGCAGGAGGTTGCTGAGGGAGCCCCCGTGCCGATGGAGGAGGTCGCCGAGGAAGTGTGACGCCCCGAGGTTTTGAATTAGCGTCATTAACGCTAATGACCCGGATCGGCCGAGTCAAACCCGGTCAAACACCGGTCAAACCTAGGTCAACCCGGGTCATCACCCCGAAAACCCGACCAATGAACCCTAATGAACCCCTTGACCAAGCCTACACACACCCGTAGTGGACCCTTGGTCAAAGACATGGTCAAAACCGGCTTAACCGTTGACGTCCGCGAATGTCGTCCGAACTTTTGCCGCGTTCTCCAAAATTCACCTAAACACTTCAAAATCTACATCTATGAAAGTTGTCCATCTTGTTGAGGGACACAACTTTCATGTGGATTGGCATTTCAAATTTTGAGTAGAAATTGGTGAAAAACTTGATCGACTGACAGTACCTCCTGTTTTCCGGCATTCAATGTTGGCACGACGTTCCTGCAAAATCCGTTGAGAAAAACACCCTATAGCCTTTTTGAAAGTTGTAGAGGGTGACTAGATCTACAACTTTTGTATTCAAAGCTTAGTCAACTTTTATTCAAAATTTTGGAGAAAATCGAGTTCGAACAGGGGCACACCGAATAGAAATTGGCCTCGGACGCGCTCCCGCGCGCACGTCGCGCCACGCGCGCGCCGGCGCCGCGCCGCCGCGCACCGGCACCGCCTCGGCGTCCGAGCCCCCTCGCGCCTTCCCGAGGCTCGTTCCCCGAAGCCACGCGCGTCCCAAGACGGTCTCGAAGTCCCCCCCCTCGCGCCGCGCGCCATCTGGCCGGGAACACCAACGGACCACCGGTCCGTTCCTTGCCTCCACTGCCGTTCACTGCTCCCTAGGCCGACATTTACTCCTAGGGACGTCGCCGTCGATTCTTGGCCGCCATAAAGGGGCGCTGCCCCCCTCTGCATCGAGCCGAGCCGGGCTCCTGCCCCCTGCGTCGCGCCAGGCCGCCCGCCCCGCTCTCCACCGTGCCCCCACGACGAGCCGCAAGCTCCCGGCCGGCCGCGTACCAAAACGAGCCGCACCCCACCTTCCCTTGCATCAACCAAAGCTCCTCAACCGCCCCACGCCCCCCGCATCGAGCCCACGCCGTAGGAATTCCGGCGGCTGCGGCCACCGTGCTCGGCCGCCGGCGCCGCCCCTCGCCGGCCCTCTCCCCGCCGCAACTGAGCCCGAGAATCGGTCCCATAGGACCCAGGGATCCTCCCCCGCCCGTGCCTGACAGGCCCCGGCCGGCGGTTGGCTGGAATTTGGCCGGACCGCCGCTGGCCGGCCGCCCAGGGGCCACATTGCAAAGGGCCGATTCTTTTCAGGGCCTCCGCGCAAAAGTAAAATTTCAATAGTATTTGTAGTTTTCCTGATTCTTGTAAATTGCGTAGAAAATCATAAAAAAATCAGACAAATGCAAAATCAATTTTGTTGGATTAATGGTGCATTATTCTACAACTTTTTTTATTCTGTCCTGAGCTAATTCCTGATAGTTTGTGCATGAAAAATACAAATGTGAAAACCCTAGATCTGCAATATCTCAAAATATATAAATCCTCTGTAGCTAATTTTTGAATATGATGTGTGTTAGGTCATGACTAGCTCCTATGCGAAACATTGCACAAAGTTATGATGTAAATCTTTTTATAAAAATGTTTTTCATTTCGTAGAATCCGCATAAATGGTTTTTCTTGCTAAATATATTTGTGTTTTTGAGCTCAACTTGTGCACACTGTCTTGTAATGTCAAACTACACATATTGTGAATTAATCATGATTTGTGGCCTACATAAATATTTATTCTTGATTTATGCATGAATTCCTTTGTAAATTAATAAACCAAGATCAGTAAAGTTCCTAGATGTATATGCTGGTTATTTAGGCTTTTTTAGGACCAGGGAGCATGCACGAGAAAGTTTGGATCATTTTGATGCTTATTTATTTTTGTATGCATTTAAATTAAATCACTAGCTAGTCTTTATTATTTTCTCC
The DNA here is from genome assembly GCA_947561735.1 of Cenchrus americanus. Lineage (NCBI taxonomy): Eukaryota > Viridiplantae > Streptophyta > Magnoliopsida > Poales > Poaceae > Cenchrus > Cenchrus americanus. The sequence continues at coordinate 248,053,410 of OX387239.1, read as the reverse complement.
AATATTTAATTTCCTAGCATCCAACACTTACATGTGGGTCCAATGGACCAGGATGGGTGCTAATATGCTTAAGAAACATTTCTTTAATTTTTGGTAATTTAATTGCTTAATAAAAAGCTTAAAAGCCCTTTTAATAATAAAGAGAAATTAAATAAAGAAAAGCCCTTATTTAATTCTTTTTCCTTTTTGAAAGTATTTCCTAATTTAACTAAATGGTAATTAATTACCATTGCTGATCCGAAAGTAATTCATAAATAAAAATATTATTTATACCCTTGCTTGTGAAATTAAAAGGAGTTAAAGCCTTCACATGAAATAACAAGTATAATAAAAACCTTTATTCAAATGTTCAATAAAAGAATAACCCATGTACAACTAATAACCTTCCTAAAAGAGAAACACTATACAGATGCTTGTTAAGGTGAATATGACCAACCAAGAGTTGGATAAGACAACAAACTATCACATCACCTAATCTTGCATTTGCATCCTCGTGTAGATCTCCCGAACGGTAGCTGTACGCGTGTGCCGGAAGGAGGAGACGGAGGAGCTGACAGAGACGTGCACCACGTCGTTGTAGAGCAAGACCTGGACCAAAGTCCAGAAGGGCCCAAGGCCAACCTTGCCATCGAAGGCAAGCCCCGGATCATTAACCCTGTTTCTAAGATTTATGCAATTATTGATGCTTCGATTGTGCATTTACGTATCAGGAGTTGAATGAAACCATAGATGCATGATCCCTAGGTATCTATGTTCTTTTACTAGTATGATAGGTCGATAGTTGCTATGCTATAGGACCCGGTAGAAGTCGAGTGATGTTCGTCACTCGCGAGAATAGGTTCTTATGTTGGAATCATAAGATCTTTATAAATGGATTGCTCATGTGGTAAGAGCATGGGATTTGGGCTCCGATCCAGTGGCTTTTGTGGGCTAAGCTTTTGAACGTACTAAACATATGCCGGGTATGGGTCCGATAAGCCTAGTACCCGATTGACGCGGTAAGGGAACCTTTCCCTACTAAACCTGGGGCACTTGTGTCCCCCTGCTTGCAACAGTGTGGTACCCGCGTGAGTCTGGACGTTCGTGTGGGAGCGATCCAGTAAACCTTGTAACAAGGAATGTAGGTTTCGCTCCCGAGCCGAAGATCGACGGGAACCGCCCGGTCGGTGTATACCCCGGGGGGTATGCATTCTTCCATGTGTTTAGATCCACCTTGCAAGGTTTAAATCAATCGATTGTCAGCCTCTCACCGTTATCCGAGACTGCTTAATCAACTGGCCATGATATCCCATAATGATGGAACTCGAGGAATATTGTTGGATGCATTAATTGCTTGTCCAATTCTTGATTGAATTAGATGGCACATTTAGAAATGGTAATCAACTAGAACTTGTGCTAAAATATCGAAAGTAAGGACCTACTCTTAGTAGTCATTCGACAAAAAGAAACTCCACCGGCCAAAAGCCTTTCATGTCTAGAGTTTGGTGTGTAGCTATCACCCGACGGTTAAGTCTTCTCGAGTATTAGTATACTCGGCCTTGCTTTAAAATTGTTGTTGCGGTGTGTTGTTGACCGGAAGGGTGACAACAAGTGATGACATCACGGATGGCCTCCCGTGATGTCTACCGTTGCGCTAGTTTATTTATTTCCGCTGTTTTCGAACTCTGAATCTTTAATCCATGTCTTGACCAATGGGTTGTAATAAATTATTTTAACTCGTGTTGTACTCTGGACTCGCCTCCGCGTGAGTTTTAATGCATATGTTGATCCTCTATTTGAATCCCAAGTGATTTACCGGGCGTTAACTCGGCAACTAACGACAGGATGATACTTTACTATTGCTTAAGGGCCAAAGTGGATCGGTCTTAGGCGATAGTACGGTATTTTCCTAGGCGGATTGTCACGGAAGCCGCCGCGGCCGCCGGAGGAGAGGAGGCCACCGTGCCACCAGAGGTTGCTCTGGAGGTGGCTGTCCGCTCCCCCAGATCCAGGACGCAGAGCCCATCCGCTCTGCGCCGATGACAGAGGCCGCCGCGAGTAGTCGTGGCGGAGTGGAGCTGCTCGCGGACGATCTGGTCGACCCGGCGATGGTGGCCAGGCACCTGGAGGCGGTCCGCCAGGCTGAGCAGTGGATGAAGGTAAGTAGCCTTCACTTCTGAGTAGTCAATCCTCTGATGTTGAGTACTCGTTGACGTGTGTTGTCTGTGTAGGACGTCGTGGAGAGGTCCCGCGAGAAGTCCAACATCTTTGCGGGGCTTTGGTGACGCGGTGCTCCGGCCGAGGCACTAGAAGATCGGCTTGTGAAGTCGCGGAAGCACGCGGGCGCCATGCGATCCAAGCTCGACGCCGCTTTTGCCAAGTATCACAACGATGTCCAAGAGTTGCGGTGCAAAGGGCGATGACTTGGTGCCGAAGAACAAGAGCCTCCGCAACAAGAACAAAGGTACGCCGCTTGACTTGTTGGGTAGTTGTTGGAGGTCGAGAGGTAGTCCGACCCGTTGCGCTTTGTTGTATTGCGAGCTTGAGGGCCGAGTGGAGCGGTTGAAGTCCTCGGAGACAAGTATGAAGAACCTCTTCTACGGGAACGGAGGCCCGCCGTGTACTCGAGCTCGACTACAAAGAACTTGCCTTCGAGTGCGAGAAGGACATGGAGCTTCGAATTGCTTCGACCGCGATCTCGTCAACTACTACAAATTGTTGCGAAGTTGAATGAAGATTGCGAGGCGGCCGCGGGCCCGCTTGAAGGATATTGAAGAAGCCGCGCCGCCGATCGCGAGGCTCTTGGTTCCTCATCCGGCGGCCCCAAGATCGCTCCGCTCGTGGATCGCCTCAGAGAAGCCCCCAGCCGGCTGGCGGCTTATGTGAAGCATATGGCGAGGTCGATCCCGAAGCAAGTCTTGGCCTTCATGAAGTCTTACTTCCCGAAGGCGCCGGTGGAAGTAGTCGCTGGCGGGGTAGCCGCCAACCGCACCGATGCGGAGTACGCGGAGTCTGTCGGAGCGAGATGGCTCCCATTGCGGAGCAAGTAGTTGATAAGCTCAATCTCCGGTAGCCCCGTAATAGTTAGCTCGTAGCCAAAGTTGTACAAAAACAATTGTAATGAATTGCTTAAGTATTAATGAAAGAAAAATTCCAGCAATGAGTACTCGTAGTCGCGATCTCAGAGTGCAGAGCCCCATCGTGGAGTGGATGCGAGTAGTCGTACTCGGCAGTAGCCCCATTGAGGGGAGTAGACAGTAAAGAAGTTGATGGACGATCGAACTTTATTACTGAAGAACTACACCTGGATGGCCAGGGCCGTAGTTACAGAGTAGTTGCCTGGACCCGGAGGCCGCTTACAGTACCGAGTGGTTCTAGGGCGAGTAGCCGCTTACGCATTAGATCCGTAGGTACCCGTGTAGGATGGATCTTGGAGTACATGGTCTCTTAGTAGACCGCCGCTAGAGTCCTTATTGCTCGTCGCGACCCGGGATCCGTAGGTAGCCACGTGGACCGGATCTGGAGAGGGGTAGTCCGAGGCCGGAGCCGGGACCCGAAGGCCGCTTACGGCGAGGGGGGTGTTGAAGTAGTCGTGTAGACTTGAACCCGGAGTAGTCGTGTAGACTAGGCGTAGAACCGATAGAGCCGGTCGACGTTCCACGAGTTGTTGATGTCTTCGCCTTCAAGAGTCCGGAGGCGGTAAGAGCCCGGCCCTGGTCACCTTTGCAACTGTGAAGGGACCTTCCCGTGGGGGGAGGGCGAGCTTGTGTAGTCCTTCGTGTTCGGATACGACGGAGGACAAGATCACCAACGTTGAAGGAGCGTTCCTTGACGTTGCGATCATGGTAGCGTCGGATACCCTCTAGGTACCTTGCTAGCCGGACGAGGGCGGCGCGGCCGAGCTTCTTCGAGGCCGTCGATGTCAACTCGTCTCGTTGTCTTCGAGACGCCTTCGTCGTAATGCTCCACCGCCGGGCGAGTTCCATATGACGTTGGCGGGGAGGATTGCTTCGGAGCCATAGACCGGAAGTAAGGGGATTGCCCCGTTGGCTTGGATGGGCGAGTCCGTAGCCCCCGCAGTGCGTTGGGTAGTTCCTTGATCCACTTGCCCCCTTTGGAGTTAGCGACGTCGTGTAGCCGCTTCTTGAGAGCGTCGAGCACCATCCCATTGGCGCGCTCGACCCGTCCGTTGGCCCGAGGATGGGCAACTGAGACATATCGGACGTCGATCCCGCTGTTCTCGCAGTACTCCCGAACCGGTGGTTGTTAAAGTTGGAGCCCAGATCTGTGATGATGCGGTGGGGTAGTCTGTATCGATGCACGAGTTCATCCAGCAAGTCGAGTACTCTGGCAGCCTTGGGGCATGTGGCCGGCTTGACCTCGATCCACTTGGTGAACTTGTCGATGGCCACCAATACTCTGTTGAAACCACCTGGCGCTGTTGGCAGTGGCCCAATCATGTCGAGCCCCCGGCGAGGCAAAGGGCCGAGGTTGGCGGTATGGTGACTAGCTTGTAGGCCGGGACGTGTTCTGTCGCTTGGCGAAGTGCGGCATCCTTGGCACCTTCGACGAGTTCTTCGGCGTCACCCGGAGCGAGAGGGCCGGTAGAAGGCTCGCCGGAAGGCCTTGCCGACCGGCGTGCGGGAGGACGCGTGGTTGCCGCGACGCCCTTGTGGATCTCCTCCAAGATGTCCTTGCCTTCTTGCCGAGGGACGCACTTCATGAGTACTCCGGAAGATTCGCCCCGCTTGTAAAGCTTGTCTCCGACGAGGACGTAGGACTTGGCGCGGCGGATGAGCCGCTCGGCCGAGTTCTTGTCGGAGGGAACCTTCGCTCGGCCGAGGTAGTCAATGAAGGGTTGCCTCCGGTCCACGTCGATCATCATGACCTCTTGTCCAGTGGTGGGTGGGGTCGGGACGGTGGTCGGTGGCGCCGGCTCCGGGATGGATGGCACGTGAAGCTCGTGAACAAAGACACCTGCCGGTACTTGATCGCGGGTAGATCCAAGCTTCGAGAGGACGTCCGCTACAACGTTGTTGTCGCGGACGATATGATGGAACTCGAGACCATAGAACTTGTTCTCGAGCTTGCGGACTTCTAGGCGATAGGCGTCCATGTTCTACTTGTTGCGGTCCCGGGACTTGTTGACTTGGTTGATGACCACTACGGAGTCGCCGTAGACTAGTAGCCGCTTGATGCCCGGTGAAGCCGCGAGGCGGAGCCCGTGTAGGAGAGCTTCGTACTCGGCTTCGTTGTTTGAGACCTTCCGGAAGATGCGGGACGTACTTGAGTTGTTCGCCCGTCGGAGAGATCGGCGGTACCCTCGCGCCGCGCCCTCGAGGTTGAGTGAGTCGTCGAAGTACATCACCCAATGCTCGGTCGCACGGTTGGAGTAGGTAATCGGTTCTCGCGCCACTCCGCCATGAAGTCGACTAGTGCCTGCGACTTGATGGCTGTGCGTGGCTTGAAGTCGATGGTGAGGGTGCCGAGCTCGACTGCCCACTTGGAGATTCTTCCAGTAGCATCTTGGTTCCGCAGGATGTCGCCGAGCGGGTAGTCGGTGACGACGGAGATCGAGTACTCCTGGAAGTAGTGTCGTAGCTTCCGCGAGGTGATGAGTACTGCGTACAGGAGCTTCTGCACAGGTTGATAGCGTGCCTTGGACTCTGATAGGACCTCGCTGACGAAGTAGACTGGGCGCTGGACTGGGTAGGCGTGGCCGTCTTCCTGCCGCTCGACGACGATGGCGATCGACCACGTGAGTAGTCACGGCGAGGTAGAGCGAGAGGCGCTCGCCCTTGTGGGGAGCTGTGAGGACCGGCGGCTTCGATAGGAAGTCCTTGAGCTGGGCAAGGGCTTGATCCGCCTCTGGAGTCCACACGAACTTCTCTTGGTGCTTGAGTAGTTTGAAGAAGGGGAGCCCCCGTTCTCCGAGCCTCGAGATAAATCTGTTCAGTGCCGCCATGCACCCGGTCAGCTTCTGGACGTCTTTGATGCTCGTGGGAGCTTTCATGCTGGTGATGGCGGAGATCTTCTCGGGGTTGGCTTCGATGCCACGTTGGCTGATGATGAAGCCGAGTAGTTTGCCCGAAGGTACGCCGAAGACGCACTTGTTCGGGTTGAGCTTCCAGCGGTACTCGCGCAGGGATGCGAAAGTCTCTTCAAGGTCATCGATGAGGGTACTGGAGTCTCTGGTCTTGACGACCACGTCATCCACGTAGGCTTCGACGTTCTTGTTGAGTTGCCTCTTGAAGCAGGCCTGGATAGCTCGTTGGTAGGTGGCGCCGGCGTTCTTCAACCCGAAGGACATGGTCGTGTAGCAGTACGCGCCAAACGGGGTGATGAACGCGGTCTTCTCCTGGTCTTCTTCCTTGATCGCGATCCGGTGGTACCGGAGTAGCGATCGAGGAAGCGAGCGGGTCGCGGCCCGCCCGTTGAGTCGATGACTTGATCAATCCGCGGCAACCCGAAGGGGTCCTCGGGGCGGTGCTTGTTGAGGTCGGTGTAGTCGACGCACATCCTCCACTCGTTCGAGTTCTTCTTGCGGACGAGGACGGGGTTGGCGAGCCACTCGGGATGGAAGACTTCTCCGATGAAGCCGGCCCGCGAGTAGTTTGGCGAGTTCCTTCTTGATGGCGTCCTCGTCCGTCGTCGGCAAAGCGTCGGAGGTGTTGTACTCGGGCACGGGCTCCTTGCGGCCCGGCGCGAAGAGGGAGCCCCCCATGCGGGCCCTACCGAGGATGCGGGAACCACGCGCGGAGCGCTCACGAGGTGAGGGGACCGCTCGCGATGGGCGAGGAGCCGGCTCGCATGCGATGGCCCATGGAGACGTCGAGTTCGAGTTGGAAGCGGACTCGAGCTCGAAGTCAGCGTGATGGTTGAAGAGCGAAATTTTGCCGAACTTGCCGGCGAGTTCGCTTGTGACGAAGTCGGCCGTGATGGTTGGACGCGAGCTCGAAGTCGGCGTGATGGTTGGAAGCGTCACGAAGCCGGTCTTCGGGTTGGGCGACATGGTGAGGAGGCGCCGGAAAGAGCCCGCGTCGTCCGCAGCGGTGCGGACCCGCGCGCGCCGAACACGAAGGTGTCGCCGCGGTTGAAGGCGACGGTTGGCTTGAAGTAGACGGGAGCCGCCGAGTTCGCCGTGTGATCTCGGCGAGAGCCCCTACCCGGGCGCGCCGGTGTCGGTGTTTTAGACCGGCAACCTACTAAGGGGAGTACCCGAAGTAGATGAATGTGGCCTCGCCGAGATCGGTAACTCGAAGAAAGAGACACGTGGCACACAATTTAGACAGGTTCGAGCCGCGAGGTGCGTAATACCCTACGTCCTGTATGTTGTGTAGCTCTGGATTGATTGGGCACGATTACAAGATGGTGTAATAGTGCGCCGTGAATTGGATGAGATGCTAGAGAAAGGTCCCTGCCCCGCCTTATATAGTCCGGGAGGCAGGGTTACAAGTCGGAGTAGGGAGAGAGTACTAGTCGAGTACGTCTAGGAGTCTTCCATACGACGCGAGACATGTATAGCTTCCTAACCGAGTACTTCTCCTCCGTAGTCCTTGTGCTCCACGCCATCGTGTGCCGTGTAGCGCAAGCCGGTAGTCCCGGGGCCCACCGAGTAGTCGGTCCCGGTACCCACCGAGGTAGTGGGCCCGGGGAGGTCCATACGACGATCACGACAACGGGTCGACTAGACGGTCCAACAACACTTTAGATTCGGTTTAAAGTAAAATGTGCTGGAAGTTAGCAAAATAAACCATAGGTTAATAAGCCACTAGAAAGAACCCAAAAATTTCCCTCTAGGGCCTCTCGGTCTATTTCATCCTTAATGAACCAACACATTTTGTAAACACAACCAATCTTGGCAAGTTTTATTCAAAAACCAGTGATTAAGGTTGTTAATTAAACTCTGGTGCATATAATCGCTCTGATACCAGCTGTGACAACCCGCCCAGGAAAATACCGTACTATCGCCTAAAACCAATCCACTTTGGTCATTAAGCAATAATAAAGTATCAACATGTCGTTAGTTGCCGGGTTAACGCCCGGTAAATCACTTGGATATCAACAAAGGATCGACAATATGCATTAAAACTCACGCGAAGGCGAGTCCAGAGTACACTACACAAATTAACACAAAATTGCCCCGAAGGGGGTTTAAATATTACAAATCGTTGTTCAGGACAATAACTAAAAGTTCAGAGTTTGAAGACAACGGAAATAAATAAACTAGTGCGGCGATACACATCACAGGAGGCCATCCGTGATGCCATCACTCGTCCTCTTCCACCCATTCCAGCTCCCAGCCGGGTGGAATCTCACATGACCAAAGAACACCTGCAACAACATTTTTAAACCAAGGCTGAGTATACTAATACTCAGCAAGACTTAACCGTCGGGTAATAACTACATCACCAAACTCTAGACATGAGAGGCTTTTTGACCAGTGGAGTTCTTTTGCTGAAGAGCAACAAAGAGTATGTCCTTACTTTCAATATTTTAGCACAAATTCTAGTTGATTAACATTTCTACGTGTGCCAACTAATTCAATCAATGATTGTACAAACAATTAATTCAAGTAGTAAACTTCACCAAGTTCCATCATTAAGGGATATCATGGCCAGTTGATTAAGCAGTCTCGGATAATGGTGAGAGGCTGACAATCGATTGGTTTATAACCTTGCAAGGTAGACCTAAACACATGGAAGAATGCATACCCCAAAAAGGTCCAACAAAAACGAAATGGGGTATACACCGACCAGGCGGTTCCTGTCGATCTTTAGCTCGGGAGCGGAACCTACATTCCTTGGTACAAGGCTTACTGGCTCACCCACACACGAACGTCCATACTCACACATGTACCACACTGTTGCAAGCAGGGGGACACATCTCTGTGCCCCAGGTGTAGTAGGGAAAGGTTCCCTTGCCGCGTCAATCGGGTACTAGGCTTACCGGTCCCATTCCCGACAAGTGTTTAGTACGTTCAAAAGCTTAGCCCACGAAAGCCACTGGACCGGAGCCCAAATCCCATGCTCTTACCACATGAGCAATCCATTTATAAAGATCTTATGATTCCAACATAAGAACCTATTCTCGCGAGTGACGAACATCACTCGACTTCTACTGGGTCCTATAGCATAGCAACTATCGACCTATCATACTAGTAAAAGAACATAGGTACCTAGGGATCATGCATCTATGGTTTCATTCAACTCCTGATACGTAAATGCACAATCGAAGCATCAATAATTGCATAAATTTTAGAAACAGGGTTAATGATCCGGGGCTTGCCTTCGATGGCAAGGTTGGCCTTGGGCCCTTCTGGACTTTGGTCCAGGTCTTGCTCTACAACGACGTGGTGCACGTCTCCGTCAGCCCTCCTCCGTCTCCTCCTTCCGGCACACGCGACGGCTACCGTTCGGGAGATCTACACAAGGATGCAAATGCAAGATTTAATTGACGATTTTTAATTTAATTATTTACAAACAACATATGACAACCATGAAGAGTATGGTTGGCCATATTCACCTTGACAAACACACCTTGGCATAAACTTTTTATTAAAGTAATTTCTCACGATGCTTTATCATTTATTCTTTTTGATAACTGCTGTGTACATATTTTATGCAAATAAAATAATTTAGCTTTCACAAACAGCAAGGGATTGATCTATTTCATTTTAAAATGATTTACATCACACACATTGGGTCTTTATATGTGTAGTTGATGATTTTCTCATTTAATTCAAGCTTAAGCTTTAAAGGCCTCTAACGTTCTTATTCACAAAATAATTTAATAAAATTCAGTGGGATGTGTTATGAAGCATTTCCAAACCTATACAAGCCACTGCACACACATGCACTCTTAGGAGAGCCATGAAATTAATTATACCGAAAATAACAAAAGCTAGTCACTCAAACATGAGAAATGCATAAAAAAATAAATACACATCAAAATGATTCAAACTTTCTCACACATGATCTATGGTCCAAACCTAAGCTAGGAATGCAACATATACACCTAGAACTATTATGGATATAAAGTTATGCATTTTCAAAGAGAATCAAGCATATTTCAAAAATAAATATTTCCGATAATTATAAAATTGTGATTAATTCACCAAAGGTGCATTTTGGCATAACAAAGATAGCTTGCAGAAGTTGGGCACATAAAACTTAATTGTTTTTATCTACAAAAATCATTTGGACAGATTATGCAGAAATGGAAAACAATTTTTATAAAAAGATTTACAACATAACTTTGTGTAATTTTTGGTACAGGAGCTAGGCATGGCATGCACACAACATATCTAAAATTTAGATAGATAGGACTTATGGATTTTGAGATATAGCAGATCTAGGGTTTTCACATTTCTATTTTTCATGCCAAAAATATTAGGAAACAGCTCAGGCAAGAATAACAAAAGTTGTAGTATTTTTTACAACGAATCCAACAAAATTAGGTTTGCATTTTTCTGATTTTTCTACGATTTTCTACGAATTTTACAAGATTCAGAAAAAAGCACTTTACTATTTGAGATTTGGTTTTACTGGCAGGTCCCTGGAACTCTTGTTTCTATTACGGATAGGTCCCTGGTTCACGAAAAACATCCTGGAAAGAATGAAAGAGAAGCAATGTAGTCCCTTGGCCATGGAGGCGGCGGTTCCGGCCGAAATTGGACAGCTCCGGTGGCGGGTTTGGCCGGGGAAGGAGTGGGGAAGGACGAGGGGCTTACCCACAACCGATTTGTGGCCGCGGATCGGCGGAGGGGCGCCGGTACTTGGCCGGCGGCGGCGCCCGGGGAACACGGCCGCCGCGGGCCCCGTTCCGGCGGCCTCTCGGTTTGGGAAGGAGCACGAGCGGCACCGGTAGGTTGTAGGGTCTAGGGGGGCCGCGAGCGGTGCGGCCGGCGCGCGCACGGGCCGGGAGGAGCGGCACCTCGGTGGGGGCGCACAGTAGGGACGCCGGCCGTGTGCCGCCGCCCGCGCGGTGCTGGCCGATGCGCGACATTTAAAGGCAAGGCGCAGCGACGGGACGTCGGCTTCAATGCCACGGTACGACGGCCATCTTGACTTGCATGCGCACGTGACTGGCGATGAACCGTTGGACATCTCAGAGCGGACGAGTATGGCGCAGCACAGATGACACGCCTTCCTAGGAGACGGGCGCGAGAGGGGACCAACGGCTCATGGCTCGAGGCGGTGAACGGGCTCGCGCGGACGCCGAGGCGGCGCGGTGGCTCGCGCACGCGCGCGCGGCGCAGCCAAGCCGGCAAAGCACCAAGTGCGCCAGCGGCGCTCTAGAGCGCGGCCGAGCAGCGTTTCAGCCGGTCAACGCAACTTTGACTGCACTGTTCTTCAAAAAATTGAACTGTGCGACAAAAACGGTAGATACGAAAGTTGTAGATGAGACATCCCTCTACAACATTTGCAAAAGTCGTCTTATGTTTTTCTCGACGGTTTGAGCAGGAACGCCAAGCAAAGTTCGGGTTTTGCAGAGCGCTGATGAATAGTGAAAACTGCAGTTGACCAAGTTTTTCACCCTTTTCCACTCAAAATTTGGAATGCCATCCAACATGAAAGTTGTGTCCCTCGAAAAACTGGACAACTTTTTATGTTGGTAGAATTTGAAGTGTTTAGGTGAAATTTGGAGAACGCGGCGAAAGTTCCAGAATGACAAGGAGTGATAAGGGGTTTGACTAGGGTTTTAGCTAGAGTTTGACCAAGCTTTGACCACAAAAGTGTGTTGACTTAATTAAGAGAGTCATTAGCACTACTAATGGTATTTAAACACCTGGGGTGTTACAAAACCCTACTAAGACCACATGTTGCGCAAACATATGTAAACAAAGCATTCATGAAGATATAGACCATAAAGCATCGATAGACATAAGATTCATGCATAGATTACATACCATGCATCCATCTAACCCTAGGGATGAACGGAGGCATTACCCCATCATCTTACACGGATTGAAGCACATAGGGGGGATGGAGACTCCGGGAAACGTCATCGATGAAGATGGGGATAATGAAGCTTGGGAACACCCCTAGGCTTGCGGCTTGGAGTCCTCCTCTTGCTTCCTTCCCTCCGCTGGTGTTGATCCTTGCGACGAACTCATCCAACTCTCTCCCTCATCTTGTGGCGTCGGTTTTCTGGTGAATGGCGTCGGTAGAATGATTGGATATCAATGGTAATCCCTCCTTGGGTGCCTAGGGGGTTGCATTTATGCCCTTGGGGAGCCTTGAGGCGTGCTCCACCTTGCCTTGCACGAGATCTTCCTCGGGAGAGAAGCCAACTTGATTTCCATAAACTCAGTCTCGTCCAGATTTTCCTGATTCGTAGCCCTTTCTTGCCGGCACCATATCTCCCATGTCCGAACTCCAAATAATGCAACTTCGGTATCCTGATTGTGTGTCGCGAAATTATCTCCAACTTTGGTATTCATTGCTTTCCTTGGAAACAAAGATAAGATCCCCAAAACAGACTCAGAAGATAATCTATCTGATTTCGAACTTGTTTGTGCAGCTGACATTTCAGGGGCCATATCTCCTAGCTCCTTGACCCGAATTGGGCCTTCCACATGTCCAAATCAAAGCTATCGTCGAGGCCCACAACATTGGTAGTCAAACTTTTGCCATTAGAGGCCGTTTAAGTCTCTGAATCTGCACCGAAAGATCATATTGTTCTGGGCTACGAGAATATCTCTCGGGCTGAGTTGATCTCGTTGGTAAACCTCCTAGTCCCTGGAGTTTTACGTGTTGATGCTTCAGTCCTTGGTCCATTTGGAGTCATGTTCATCACTTGTCTTGACTTTTGTCGGGTTTCATGATCTTCTCCTAAAGTGCTTGATGAACTTATCCCAAAAGTCTCCTCTTTAACATTGATTTCCTGCGTAAATAATAAACTTCAAAAACCACATGCAAGTGTGAACTTGTTACATCATTAGTATGCCTAGTGGCGGGTTAGTCATAATTCAAAGCTCAAACCAAAGTGTAACAAGTGCTATTGGTTAATGGAAATCAACCGTCAACACACTGTCTATATCATCTTTGAGACATATCATAGTGTCATCTGCGTATTGTAACACAGCAACCCCTTTGGGGATTAAGTTCTCAGCCAAACCAATTATTAAGTTATTTTCTTGAGCTTTTCTTATCATCCTGGATAGACAATCAGCCACTAAATTAAACAAGATGGGAGACAGGGCCCTGCCTAACTCCTTTGTAACTCACAAAGTAAGGTCCCATCTTGTTATCAATTTTCACACACATAGCCCCCAGTGACTACAGCTCACCATTTATCACAGAATCCTCTAATTTTTAAGCCATCAAAGAGGAATTCCCAGCATATCTTATCATATGCCTTTTTCAAAATCCAACTTAAGTATTATTCCATTTTTGCCTGTTCTTTTTGCTTCATGCAAAACTTCATGCAGAGCATAATGCTAATCATAATGTTCATCCCCTTCATGAAGGCATTTTGAGTTTGTAAAATTAAGTTTACTGCTATCTTTTCTAGTTTGATAGTCAACGCCTTGATTTTTAGCTTGTATAAGCAGTTCAATAAGCATATGGGCGTATTGCTGTATTTTTTCAGCATCAGTCACTTTGGTTAATAAAGTAATTACCCCATAGTTGATTCTACTAACATCAAGTTTACCATTACTTAGGTCATGGAACATTTCCATAATATCTTCCTTCACTATTTCCCAACATACTTGGAAGAATTCAATTGGGATAGCATCTGGACCGGCAACCTTATTGTGCTCCATTTGGTCAAGTGCTTAATTATGCAAATGTCGGAAACTTTCCATTACGTCATGTCTGTGAAACAAATCTAATGGACTTTAATTATATCATGGCCAGACAATGTCGTCATGCAGTAAACAATCTCTAATGACGGAATTAATCAAACTCAATGAATTCGTATCACGATTTTTCATCCATTCACATAATTAATTTATGTTTAGTTCTTTAAACAAAACTTGTTGCACATAAATTAATTTTACTAAACGCGTATATAGGAGGGGGAAAAGTCAATGGGCATGTCCGCATGGTGGTCCGATCATTCGCCTGGATCCAAGAGCCGGCCACCTATAGAAAGAATACGGCCACCACGTTCCACGTCGGCACCACCCAACCAAACACATGGGTCATTCCCAGTTCTGGCCTTTTTCTGTGTTTTCTTTCCTACGACGAGGCGCACGACACGCGCGGAGCCAGCTTCCATCTCCTCGGTCTCTCTCCCCTCTCGTACTCCGCCGGGCTTCTACTTTGCCTGCGCGTTCGTGAATCGCCCGTCGCCTCCGTTTCAATTTCGACCTCACCTTCCGCCGGGCGGAGGGCTCGCTCGCTCCCCTCCACCAGATCCCCGGCCGCCGGCGCGCGGGCCGACTCGGTTGGACTCGGTCTCCACGGCCGCGGCGCGCGCGGCTGCCGTTATCGGGGATGCGGTGGAGCGGTGCGCTGCTCCTGGTGGCCGTCTTCGCCGTTGTCGCCGTAGCAAAGGTGAGAAGCGGGGATTTTTCTTCAACTCCACGGTCTGCCCTGTTCCCTCCCGCATACTTGATAGTTGTCCGGATGACCCAATCTGGGGCATGTGCCGAACACAGGAGTTCCAGTTGCCTTTAGGTGCTTGCTTTGAGTTTGAGCAGACTCGCTGCTTAATCGGATTTGGATGGTTATGAAGCCGCTAGCCGCATATGTAAGCCGAGTGATTTAGCACCGAGGCTGTAGTAATAACTTTGATCTAGTGTTTTCGTCAACAAAAATAACAATACACTAGGGAGATGAGGTCGTTGCACAAAATCAAAGTGTCCAGATCATATAGTCATTACTTGTGCTTTCAATGGACCCAAAATATGTTACTCAATTCTTGGCACAATTCTGCAAATTCAAATAACCAGCGAGAATACTGATAGCTTCAGGGGCTGTAAGTCCAAAGTTCACACTTGTTATGCTGAACTCAGTTTCAAATAAGCAAGCACACTGTATCAGATTCAGATGTCCATTCGATTAATGGACGCTGCAATTGGGTATTAGTTTTCAATGTGGTAACATCTTTCCTTTTGGATTCAGGATAGTGCTGATACGCTACCAGTCGAAACTAACGGTAATGGCTCTAGCACACAGCCAGGTGTTGATAATTTAGAACACCATGAGGAGATAAATCTTAATAAAGAGCTTGTGACTCATAGCAATGGAGGAGTCAAGAATGATGCTAATGAGAACAATAAGAAGGATAACTCAACAGAAGGAACCAACATCAGAAGAGATGACTCAATACTGCAGCCAAACGACAAAGATGACAGTGAAACAAAATCTTCACAGGCAAAAGATTTCTTGCAAGATCCTCTTATTATGGGGTGTGATCCATCACATAGATGTATCATTCCAAATAAGAAATTCATTGGCTGCTTAAAAGTTCCGGGAGAAGGTGACTTTGTTTTCTAGCCTTTTAGTATTCTCTCCTACCTGTCATCGTGACTAATCCTATAAACTAAAAATTCTTTACTTAAGGGCTGATTGCTATTGTGTTACCGACCTGTCATCGTGACTAATCCTATAAACTAAAAATTCTTTACTTAAGGGCTGATTGCTATTGTGTTACCGAAGTTACTATTATCATTCCACTATACAGAACCCTGATATTCAAAAGTTGTGATTTCTTACTTTTAATTAACTATTGAGTATATTTCTTTGTGAACATCAATTTTTACATCCCCTAAGTTTGAGCTTACATCTGTCCAAGAACTCATATACCAGAACCTATTCCTACGAGAAATATTTCCAATCCAGGCACTAAATTCCCAAATGGGCATCACATTTAAAGGGCAGAGACTTATGTTCAGCTAAAATTTAGCATCCAAGCAGTATAGTTGACCAATTACAGCAGATTTTTCTGCAAATAGTTTCCTAGAGAATTTAGAAATTCGCATTTCCTCTTTGACACCCTTCGCATTTTTTTACCCACAGTAGGAAGTTTTTTAAAACATATTTAATCTCTATATGCATTCTGGTGTGTGTTTCATATTTTTCTGTGGTTGTGTTCTTCTTTCGAGCTCTAACCATGCTTTGCTTGATATTGTTGGAACCAGATTCGCTAGCTCTATCACTTCTGATGGACAACAAAGGCATGGACCCACTTGATGTTAGCATCACAGCTCCGGATTATGTTAGTTTAGCTGAAGATGCTGTCCGTGTTGAAGCAAATGGTCATAATGAGGTACAAAAGAACAGTGTGTGATACCATTGGGCTTTCTGGCTTAATTTTCCCTTATGTTGTCGATAATGTACATGTTTAGTTCTACTAGCTTATGAATTTTTATAATATGCTGTTGTTCTTATCTTTGATTTGATTCGTGTATTTGAATGGTCTACTAAACGTTTGTTTTCTTCTCTTTTGTTGTCATTTGTAATTTATAGACACAGGTGAGCGTTTCCATCAGTGATGCTGCAAACAACACAGCCATAATCCTCAAAGTTGCAGGAGAATCCTGTACTGTTAACATTCACAGTGCGATCGCCAGGGAGGCTGGCAGAGTCATACGGATGCCATTTACCTCAACATACACGCTGGTACCTGTCTTTCTTCTCCTTGCTGTGGTTGGAGTGTGCATCAAATTTCGGAGGATGCGCAAGCAAGATGGTGGCCCTGCATACCAGAAGCTCGACACGGCTGATCTACCGGTTTCGATTGGAGGCAAGAAAGAACACAATCAATCTGATAAGTGGGACGATAATTGGGGAGATGACTGGGATGATGAGGAAGCCCCAATGACACCATCCAAACCTATGCCCAACCCATCCTCCAAAGGCCTCGCTCCAAGGAGATCAACAAAAGATGGCTGGAAAGATTAATTAACAAAATGATGCCAGTTAAAGGAGCATCGTGGAAATAGTAACAATGCCTATACCATATTTTTGTCTTCCTTTTAAGGAAAACCTTGTGCTGTTTTCCTTATGGTTAGATCTATGGAGTATGTTATATTAGAGAGACAGACCGCAATACATTGATACTATGCAGAAAATTTTGTATGTTCCTGTGCCAATTTAAGTTACTGGTAAATATAGTTTCATTTCTATCTTGTCTGAGGTCCTATTTGGACTGCGAGAATGCTGATGACATGCAACTACGAATAATAAATAAAATTGTCATTGTGTACCCCATTTGTGAACCAAAAAATCTTGATGAGATGAACCGTGAAAGTTCCAAAAAATATCATATATATATATGTGATTTTTTTCCCATCGCCAATAACCATAAGGTTGTAGTTTATATGGTTGCATCTTGCATTACCCCATCAGATTCTTAAAAAAATGTGAGCAATCTTAGGGCCCATCCGGGTTCGAACCGGAGACCTATTGATCTGCAGTCAATTGCTCTACCACTGAGCTATGGACCCTCTGCACGTCAAATGCTAACTAAAAATTTATTTGAGGCTTATTATATTTCGAGGCAACTTTTTTTTCGAGCGAGATCATCGATTATATTAACCAGATGCAGGGGTACGATCTGCTTCAGCAATCCCTACAAGGTTTAAAGGGAAAGCATCCGCTCACCTAGCTACCGGGTTCAGCTCCGAGGACAACTTTGCACAGAAGTGAGCTGCCCCGTTGCCTTCCCGATTTACAAATGAAATACGAAGATTAATAAATTCCCTGCTAAGAGCTGTGATCTCGTGCCAAAGGCCTGCAATTGGGCTTTGTACACCAGCATCCAAGCATAGAAGGTTAACCAGAGTGAGATTATCTGTCTCTAGCGCAACCTTCTCAAAGCCACATGCTCTAGCTAACTGTACCCCATCTCTTGCCGCCAGCGCTTCAGTTCAGCCACCAGTGCATCCGGTAGGTGGTCGTAGAATTTCGAAAGAGCCTGTAGGAGATTGCCAGCCTCATTTCTAATCACCACTCCTCCTGAACCATATCCGGCCGCTGCCACGAAAGAAGCATCGGTATTCACCTTGCACCAACCCGCTTCAGGTATTTTCCAAGTGTCTGTTTGCCTGGGAAGATTAGTCCTACCCTCCTGTCCTATGTAAGGAACCGCCCAAATTACCTCGACTAAACCGAGTTATCGTCCAATAATCCACCCGGCTTAATGGAGATAACCCCGGTAGTCCCCGTACGCGTCTCAAGTATTCCCGGGAACAACACGCATACCGTATTTACATCATGACAACCATCACAAGGATACACATGAGAGCAAATTTTAAACTTTAGTTTACAAGTCTTGATCATATTACAAAAATTTCAGAAATTATAACTATACAATGTAAGCACCTAGAATATCCGAGTTTCATTGTTTGTAAGAAAATGATTAACCATCCTAGATGTAACCTAAGTCTAGGTGGATATCCTAACATATTTTTCCTAGGTTGAGAGTTAAATCACAACGGAAATATATAAAGATATAAGATGCAATAATGATGTCCTTGCCCATAAGACACCACCTGCACTAGCTTGGAGCAACTTCCACCATACATCCACATTGCCAACCCTGGCGGGATGAATGTGACAATCACCCACAAGAAGGAAACCTGCAAAACAACTTAACGGCAGCACCGTAAGTACATTGCGTACTTGCAGGACTTATCCACAATACTATATATTTGGTGGATGCATGAGGCTTGTCAAGTTTTAACATTTGATAATAAAATGCGAGCATAATTTATCAAGTGAATAAGCAAAAGACATAGCACCTATTTTCTATATCAAGCATCAATACAATTGCATAAATAAAGTGATCAAGTGTTCACGAGCTCAATCTTCCATAAGCCCTTCACGAAACTCTACGTTAAAGTCCAAGTACATGAGCGTGCTCCGTGACCTGGAGCGAGGCTATTGCAATAGATTATAACCCTGCAGGGGTGTACAACTTTTCCCACACGAGACGCAAGACCAGCGACCATATCCTCGGCCTAGGATAAGTGTTAATTCATGCCTTCGACCTTTCACATACCCGCACCCTACTATGAGCGAACGGCGGAGGTGTATAGATGTACCGGACACGGCCGATCACACCTCATCCCACCCCGCGCCGAATCCGGTCAAGGTACGGTGCGACTTCTGCTACTTAGCTTACCGACCCATTATGAGCATGTGGTTTGTACGGAATAGTGCTCAAGTATCACGGCGATAACGATCGGGCCTTAATCAACTCAAGCAAGTCTATGCCACTTGGATTCACTCCCAACATGGCCCTAGCACACTTGCTCAAGTCTCGAATCATATCCATAGGGCTCAAATTTTATCCATTCATGACTACTCAAGTATTAATTAAGAAAGCATACTATAACTCGCGAGTGGTGGTGACCTTGCCACCTCTCGACTTCTACCGACAACTAAGAATGACTAAGCAATTATAACGATATTTCTAACATACATACTTTCACTAAATAAGTTGAGCTAATCCCAAGAGTTGTCATGTCTAATAGGTTCTACACATTGCATATGTCTAGCTAGAGCTAAGCTCATGCCCAATCATTAATAAGTAATAGCAATTCACATTCAGAAAATAGAGTGAGATATATCGGTGCCCTGCTTTGAGATCGGTGCTCCAAGAACGTAACACTCCGGAACGTCATCTACGAGATTAGATGAATGCACGAATTAGAAAGGATGGCATGAATGCATATGCAATATGAGATGCAATGGCTTATGAGAAGCAAAAGATAACATGATTCAAGGTCATCAAGCAAGCAATCAAAGATTTGGAATTAAAGTGCACAAACAATTGCTTAGGTGAAAGTGTGCAAACAATTAATTATTCACACAAGTGCATATAACCTTCTAAGTCAAATTATAACATGAGAAGGCAATCAACATTAGTTGTCCTATTTAGTTTCATATGAGCTATCACATTAGATTCTTACATTACAAAGCATCTATGGTAATCAATATTAAATAGGTGATCATGCTCAAGTAAGTTAGCTAGTAACTCCAATTGATCATCATTAATCAATTTAATAATTAATGGGGAACTAGCACATCACATCTTAATTAAGATTAGTAGGTTTATTATCTAATTTAGAGATAGCTAGAAACGATATATATGATAAAGTAGGACAAACATCATTATTCTAAGTTATACCACGGTGGTTGCTAAACATAAGAAGCATATCACATTTATTTTAATTTAGCAAGGGAAGATTATAGGTCACATGCGTATAATCGATTTACTAGGTATTTTACAAGCAAGCTAGCCCTAGAACAAGCATATAATTAAAGTTGTATACTTATACAATGATATCATAAATGACAACTAGAACAACATAACTTGGTCAAAGGAAGCTAACAGGTTAGATTCATAATTTTAGAAGCACATACGAATATTATTATGCATTTACTAATTAACTAGGTTCAAATATATCTAAACCTGTACCAATCTACACACAATTAATTAAATTAAGTACCTACACTAGATCACACACACAATTAATTAACAAGATAAACACTCACATAATTAATTCAGATAATTACTTATTTAATTTGGAGTCAAACTCATTTTTAATAGGTTCTTGACATCATTAGAAAACCAACAAAATTTATTTCACATTTTTCTGAGCTATATACAATTTTATATGAATTATACAAGATGGTATACGAGAGATGAATAGTAACCGCGGACCGTCCGTGGTCAACTGACGGACCGTCCGACCCTGGAGGCGAGAAAACAACGTCTCTGGAGGTTTTTTGTGCAGTTTACGGACCGTCCGTCCCCTAAGGTCGGACTGTCCGCCCCTGGGCCGTGGCTCACCGTCGAGCTCGCCGTCGGCGGCTCCGGCCTCGGTTTTGGGTGGGATTTGTTTCTATGGGTTTCTAGGAGTGTATAGAGATCATTCCAAGCGATAGATTTGACATGCATGGGACCTTCGGAGCTCTAGGTCATCAATGGTGATGAGACACTAAAGGCTCGGATGATATTTGTGGGGCTTGTTTGAGAGCAAAAGGGAGAGCGGGACTGGTGAGGAAGCTCACCCATAACGTGTAGAGCATGAGCAATGGGCCGCTTGTTGGCGTAGGGCGACGTTGGAGTAGATCGGGCCGAGTTCAACCATGGTGCTTGGGGAAGAAGATGAAGGAGCTTGGGGGATGGCCTTCTCCTTGGTCTCCGGCGAAGAAGATGTGTAGGAGATGGTGGAGAAACTCGTCGGCGACGTCCTCGGTGATCCTCCGATGAACTCCGGCGAGATATGGTGGATTTGATGGAGATGAAGGAGTTCCTTCCTTCATGGCTTGGGTGGAGGAGAAAACAAGAGAGGGAGGGGCTCTGGAGTGTCCGAGGAGAGGAAGGAGAGGGGGAGGGCGCTAGGTGAGGTGGAGGGGTCGGTGGGACCCAACGGGTGTGCGTGGCGCGGCTTCTCTGCGTGCACGACACGCAGGCAGCACGCACGGACCGTGCGTCCGTTCCGGCAGAAATATCTTTCCTTTCTCTAAATTCCAAACTTGATCTTCCAAGCCTCCAAAAATTATGATATCTTTCTCAAAAATAAAAGGCATCAAGGAGAATCCATTTTGCTTGAAATTGGAATCGTAGCTGTTGTATAATTGAAAAGAAAATTCTTCCCAGAATGATACTTTTGAGATTTCGGGTAAGCTGTTTGACATTAAGATGATCTCTAAAAATTCAGAAAGAGATACCTAAATTCATGTTGGAAGAAGTACTAATTAATCAAGTCATTACACAAATAGGTTCTATGGTAGAAATCTAAGTTGCTTCACAAGGATGCATATTCACTTTATTTAATAATTTAATTTTTAAAAGGTAAAGACATCCAAACAAACACAAGAATTTTGTCTTAGCAAACAATCATGCTCATGATGCAAGGCTAAACATGTAATTACATTTTGGGCTGTTACATCCTAGGCAAATCATTTCCTCGATCATCGACGCTATGTGTTTGCTTGCAACCAATGGAGACCATTGCTTCTTCCCATGTCGACGATTATTACGGCCCGTCCACGTGGACCAGATTCCACAAATTACCAGGGCTGCTTCCAGCTGAGTACAGCACTCGCCCGAAAGTAAATTCCTGGTCCACGAGCTTGGGTGCAGATCCGGGATTTTGCACCCTGTGAGTTCCTTGAGTGCATTCCAAAATCGGATGGCAAAGGTGCAGCGAAATGCTATATGAAACAGATTCCCCCCCGGCTCACCACAAGCTTCACAGTGATCCTCCTTTGCAACATGTCTGCGTTTTAATTCCGACTTGGATGGTAGAAAGTTTTGAAGAGCTCTCCACCAGAAGATATGAATTTTCGGTGGCACTTTTAGTTTCCACACCTTCCTCCACCATTCGGTGTCCACTGAAGAACCTGGCTCATTTAGCTTAAAAGCTTCCAACTGATCGTTCTCCTTCTTCAACATCCTGTAGCAAGACCGGAGAGAACAAGCCATTTCGTTCCAATGCCCAGGCTACCACGTCCTCATTCAAGCGTGTACTCGGTCGTAGTTTTAGAATCTCCTCAGCGTCCCTTGCACAGGAGGAATTGCGAACTAGCTGCTCATCCCACTGGCGTGAACCCGGTATGAACAGGTCACACACCTGTTCGACCATAACTCCTGGAAGTCTGACAATTGGCTTCATAGACATTGTGCCGGCAATCCAGTTATCCGTCCATATGTTAGTGGACTCTCCCGGACCAATTCTGTTGATTAGGCCTTTAACTAAAGCCTGTCTGCCAAATAAGATCAACTTCCAGGGCTCTGAGCATTTCTTCTTCTTTGTTGCTTCCAGAAAATTGCACGAAGGAAAATACTTGCCTTTCAGTACTCTAGCGCACAAGGTGTCGGGCCTCAAAATCAGTCGCCAGCCTTGCTTCCCCAGCATTGCTTGGTTAAACAGCGGCATATCTCTAAAACCCAGTCCTCTATCTCTCTTTGATATAGTAAGTTTTGACCAGCGCTGCCAGTGAATCTTATGATTGTCCACCGAGCTGCCCCACCAGTACTTAGAGATGAATTTCTTCATCTTCTTGCAAACTGGAGTTGGGAGTTTGAAACAGCTCATTGGATAAGTAGGAACTGCCTGTGCATTGGCTTTAAGCAACACCTCTCGGCCAGCACAGCTCAACAAATTACCCCCCACCCGTGTATAAAACTCCTGATCCTTTCCGGCACATAATCAAAGGTTCCATCAGAAGTGGCTCCCACTGCAGTTGGAAGGCCCAAATACTTCTCGCCAAGCGCCTCATTAGGAATTTATAAGGCCTCATGTACTTCACTTTTTGAATTATCATCACAGTTCTCACTGAAGAAAATTGCCGACTTGTTCTTGTTGACAAGCTGCCCGGAACCTCTGTTGTAGTGCTCTAGAATCTCTGCAATTCTAGTAGGGCATGTCGACTTACCCGAACTCCTCTCGAGATATATAAGGGTCCCCTGGATTTCAGCAGACATGTCAAGCCCTCCGAGCATAGAAGGAATAAGTACGGGAGACTGGGTCACCCTGTCTAATGCCCCGGGTGGGCTTGAAGGATGGGGAGAGCCATTGACACGAACTACAAAGCTGACCGAGCTCACACATTTCATGATCAAGTTGCACCAACCCACCGGAAAACCAAGGGCAACCATAATAGCATGTAAGTAACTCCACTCCACCCGATCATAAGCTTTTGTCACATCAAGCTTAATTGCACAGGCACCTGATTTCCCTTTCTTGTTACGAAGATAGTGAATACATTCATAAGCAATCAGAACATTATCCGTGATAAGACGTCTCGGAATGAAACTTTGTTCCTCCGAGACAACTTCATCAAGGATGAGGCGAAGTCTGTTTGCTAGCACTTTTGAGCAAATCTTATATATGACATTGCATAAAAAGATGGGCCTGAACTGGGTCAGCTCTTCAGGATTAACAACCTTCGGTATTAAAACAAGAATTGTTTGGTTGATTACCTCCGGCATGTCGCCCCCGTTGAGAAAACCCAGAACCGCTGTCAGCACCTTCTCTTTTACCAATAGCCAGTGCTTCTGAAAAAATCCCGCTGTGAAACCATCTGCTCCGGGCGCTTTGCTCGGGCCATTTGGAAAAGGGCCTTCTCCACCTCTTCAGCTGAAAAGGCCCGCTCAAGCATCTCTTGCATTTGAACCGTGACCTTCCTTGGAACAAGCTGGCAGATCAGCTCCGGTTGCAGGTCCTTCTGTGCCGTGAAGAGCTGCTGATAGAAATCTGCAGCCATACGCTCTTGTCCTTCCTGCTCCGTTTCTTCCGAGCCATCAGCCCGTCTCAGTGCACGAATGCGATTCGTACACCCCTGCGCCTTTGCTCTCGCTTGGAAAAGACCAGTATTTCTGTCCCCAGCTTTTAACTAGTCTGCACGAGATCGCTGGCGCTCCGTCTCTTCTTCCCGGGCCAACAGTTCAGCCAACTCGTTCATCAGAGCACGCTCTTTCACAGACGGTCCCCGATACAACGTACTACTCCGTTCTCGTTCAAGCTCCTCCCTCAAGCTCTTCAGCCGCTGTCTGACCGAGCCAAAGACCTCTTCGTCCCACGTTCACAGAGAGGACTGAAGGTCTGAGAGGGACTCGACTATCGTCAGCAAACTCCCTTCTCCGATTCCCAGATCCCAGGCTTGATTTACAAAGTCCACATAACCATCATGTCGTTGCCACATTTGTTTGTATCTGAACTGTCTCGCTTTACGACGTCGTCCCCTGTTAACACGAAGCTCTTGTATACTCAGCACCAGAGCCTCATGATCAGAGAAGGTCGTCTGAATATGCTTCACAGTTGCCCCGCCCCCCCCCCCCCCCCCCCCCCCCCCAAACACCTCGCCAAACTTGTAATCCCCAAGTGCTCTGTCCAGGCGTGCTTTCACATTATGAGTACCTTCCTGACGATTATCGCATGTATACGGGAGACCAGTAAAGCCCAAGTCCAGGAAACCACAATCATCGACCACCTCCTGGAAGCCAGACATGTGCCAGCCCTCACGTTCCTTCACTCCAAAGTGCTCATCCGCCTTCAACACTTCATTAAAATCACCCAAGCACAGCCAAGGAAGACCGGACTGTGCTCTTAGGAACCTCATGAGGTACCAGTTGTTTCTCCTTCGTTCTCTCCTCGGTTCGCCATAGAAGCCCGTAAGCCTCCAACTCCATAGCCCCAAAAGGTCATTAGATAGGTGGACGTCAATGTGTGAGCGCGATTTACTCTGCAGCGCCACCACCACATCCCTACGCCAAAACAGAGCCAATCCCCCACTCAAACCACCAGCCGCCACAACCTCCCCATTAGAAAAACCCAGAGCCTTCATGACACCTAGTGCTCTTTCCTCATTCATTCTTGTCTCCATTAAGAAGACCAACGTGGGCTTATGCATCTCTACCAGGAGACGCAGATCACGAAATGCCTCGGGCCGCCCGCAGCCCCGGCAGTTCACACTCAGGCAATTCATTGTGCCCGGCGGGGACTACCGTCCGCAGCCGCCGCCGATCGTGCAGCAAATGAAGTGGATAAACGTCTCTGCTTCTTCAGCAGCTCCTCGGACCCATCCTTGGTCCCTTCCCCTTCCACCGCTAGCTGAGACACCCGTGCATGTACCAGGCCTGCCGGGATCAACGCTGTGGCATCCACCGGTGGCAGGTTCAGGTCGAGCGTTGTGTCTGACGCCGCTCCGGCAGCTTTTGTTTTCCTTTTTCTAGCCGGCTTGAGGACTTCTCCCTTCTTCGCATGGAACAAAGACCGATTGACCGGCATTTGCTTGGCCTTGCCCTTCTCCTGAACCTCAGTTTTCTCCTTCAGGGGAGAGCTAACTTCCCCGTCAGTTTCCTGGGTAGGCTTCCCCTCAAATCCTCTGCACGTCGGTCGTCGTGCTTACTAGCAGACTCCCTCGAGTGTTTGGATGTAGACAATGCACTCCCTCAAGAGTCAGCTGCCGCCTCCGCAAAACTCTGAATCTTCTTCTTTTTATCCTCCACCCTGAGTTTGGTATCGTAAGGTAGTCTCCCATCTGCATCCCATGGAGCCGGTGAGCGCACACCAGATCAGAGTGCCCCAACACTCCACATGAATGACAGAAGTATGGGAGCCTTTCAAATTGAGCATCAAACCATTCAGGTGGACTATCTTTACTTCTCTTCAGCAACACACCTCGTTTGAGAGGTTTACTAATGTCAATGACCACTCTAGCTCAAAGGAACGGGCCACTGGCCTTACCGTCCTCATCTACGTACATTTTCACCACCTTACCAAGGAGACCCATTGCCCGGGCACCCCTGTGCTTGTTCATCCACCCTAACGGCACATCCAACAGCCGTGCCCAAATCTCCATCCGATCAAAGCGAATTTCCGATGGCTTCAGTTTGTCGTCGTACTCACGTAGGATCACCGAGTACTTCCCAAAAATCCAAGGCGATGCGCCGTGACGCCCCAGTTTTTAATTAACCCTAACAATCGGTCAAAGCGGTGACGACAAAGTGGTCAAATCACGGTCAACCTGGGCCCTCACCTCGAAAAACTCACTAACCTACCCTAGTGAACCATTTTGACTAGTGGGCATACTTGTGGGGCCAACCCATGGTCAAGACTTGGTCAAACCCCTTTGATCTTCTAATGTCCATAGATGTCTGCCGGAACTTTTGCCACGTTCTCCAAAGTTCACCTAAACACTTAAAATTCTACCTTTATGAAAGTTGTCCATCTTGTTGAGGGACACAACTTTCATGTAGATTGGCATTTCAAATTTTGAGTGGAAAAGCTTGAAAAAATGGATTGCAAAGGCGGGGGTTCACTGTTCAAAAGGACGGTGCCGACATTCAAAGTTGGCATTTGTGTAATTCAAAATCCGTGTAGAAAAACCCCTATAGCCTTTTTGAAAATTGTAGAGGGTAGCTAGATCTCTAACGTTCATGTTCACCGCTTGGTCAAGTTCTATTAAAAAATTTGGAGAAAATTTAATTCAAACGGGGCACCGGCAATTTGAAATCGGGGCACCCCCGCGCGCCGCCCTAGGCCCCTTCGCCCGAGACGCCCCTTCCCCATGTGAGCGCGCGTCCACGGCCCGGGAGTCCCCCCTAGGTGCCGTGTGCCATCGTGTCCGAGCCGTACGCGTGAGCGCGCCACGGACCGCCGGTCCCGACGGCGGCGGCGGCGCCGTACGCGCGCCGCCCGAGCCGCCGTAGCACGACGAGAGCATCTCGCGCCGTCACCCGTCGTCACCAAGTGCGAGTGCGCCTATAAAAGCCGGTACTTCTCCCCCTCGGCGCGCCATCCCGAGCCACCACCATGCCATTGCCGCCGCCGCCGGTGAGGTCCCCTCCCCGCTCGCGCTCGCCGCCGCCAACCACCCCACTAGTTTCCCCTAGACCCCGGTGTACCTCCCGGGGTCACGCGTTGTCCAAGCCTGCGCCCTCCTCGCCGGAAACCCGCACCGCCGCGGCAACCGCGGCCGGCCGTCGTCGATCCCCCACGTCCCGGCGGCCCTCCGTCCCAACTCCCACCACCCGTCGCCCCTAGGTGAGCCCCCGGTCGAGCCCGGCCGCTTGCCCGGCGGGAGCGCCGCCGGCTCGCCGGGGGTTGGCCGGAGCCGCGCCGCCCCCGGCCAAGGACCCAATTGCGGGGGTTCGAGTTCTTTCCGGGGTGTTTCGTGTAAATTCTAGGACCTGGTTTGTAATGAAGCTATCTATGTTTTCTTACTAGTTGGTTCGGTGCGGTAGAAAATCCCTAGAAAATTGAAGAAAATTCAGAAAAATGCCAAATCAATTTTGTTGTACTCATGATGAGAAATTCCACAACTTCTGTTATTATCACATGGTCCAATTCTAAATATTTTTAACATGAAAAATAGGATTGTGAAATACATAGATCTACTATAACTCAAAAACTATAACCCCTCTGTATCTAAATTTTGGACATGTTGTATGTCTTGCCATGACTAGCTCCTGTGCCAAAAATTGCACAAAGTTATGAAGTGAATCTTGCTATATAAATTGTTGTCCATTTAACGCGAAACCGCCTAGATGATTTTTGTAGCTAAAAATATTTATGTTTTTGTGCCAAACTTTTTCATGCTGTCTTGTTATGTCAAAACACACCTCTTGTGAATTTATCATGATTTTTGAATTAACCGAAATATTTATTCTTAATTTGTGCATGTTATCTTTTGTAAATTAATGAAGCAAGATCAAGAGAGTTTTTAGGTGTACATGCTTTGGTTCTTTAGGCTTGTTTAGGACCACGGATGTCGGGGACAGCCCTAGGGATCCCCTTAAACAACCGGGGGAATCTCCACTTAAAACCCGCAACAAGCCAAAGCCAAACACGCCCCGCTTAAGCACAAAGGGCATGGCCCCCGCCGCGGTGGCCCAAACGGCCCACCGCGGCGGCCCACTCAAAGATCCCCTCGAGCGAGCTCCGCCTCGCTCGAGGGTGCACGCCTCCCTCGGGCGGGCTCCGCCCGTTCGAGGGGGGTGCGCTTACCTCGAGCGGTTCCGCCTCGCTCGAGGGTCCGCTCCGCCCTCGAGCGGGCTCCGCCTCGCTCGAGGGCGCTCCGCACGCGCGCGCCCTCGCTCCCGTACGTGGGCATTTAATGCCCCGACAACGGCGAGGGCGGCGCCATCATGCGCCCGGGGCTCGCGCCCGGTGCGCGTCGCACCAACTCCCCGGGAGGGAACCCATCCCCGCCCCCGTGGGGGACCGTGCGACGTGGCCGACGCCGGTCCCGTGACGCCGCGCCGCCAACTCCGGTACGGCCGACGCGCCGAGCCCTCGAAGGGGGGCCGGCCACACCCTCGATTTGCTTTCTTGTGACCTTGCGGGGGGTTAGGTGGAGGCGCTAGGCGGCGGGGGCGCCATCCCCGCCACTTTTAACGGCATGGCCGCCGCACCCGCGCGTACGAACCCACGCCGGCGCGCGTGGCGCGGCTCCCGGCGCTATGGAGCGTGCGGGAACGGGACGCCGCCTTACCTGCCACCGTGCCCCGTACGGACCGACGTCGCAACCCCCTCGAGCTCGCTCGAAGACATCACGGCCGTTCGGCGCTCTTCTACCCTCGAAGCCGCCATCTGTTCGGGTGCAAGATACGCCATGATGGCCGGATCGGCCGCAAGGACCGTCAAGGCGGCCGCCTACTCTCCGACATAGCACACCACACTTCCCCACGTAGCTAAATAGCGCGGCATACATGTGATTCGCTCTCTCCTTGGCCTATAAAAGGAGGACGAACTCCCCTGCCGCGGGGGACACGACACGGGACAACACAACATGAAACGGACAAGTTAGGACGCATCACATCGCGCTCTTGCTCTCCAATTCTCCCACAACATCTTCGAGCCACTACACCGGGGACTTGGAAGCCACGCTTCCTCTCCCGCCTTACTTGTAGCGCCCCACTACGGCACCCCCCTGTCTTGAGCAATATAGTGCCTTGAGCACACCACTGCTGGACGTACGGCCCCTCGGCGGAACCGGGATAAACTCTGTGTCTTTTATTGCTTAGCATCGACCATTGAGGGATATACCTTGGCGCTTATTACTGGTTAGTGTCGGGACCACATTCCGCACCGACAAGAGAGCATGCATGAGAAAGTTTGGATCATTTGGGTGCTTAATTATTTTTGTATGTATTTATTTTGAATCACTAGCTAGCCTTTGTCATTTTCTATAACATTTAATTTCTTAGCTTCCAAGCCTTACATGTGGGTCCAGTGGACCAGTATAGGTGTTTTTGTGCTTAAGAAATACTTCTTTAAATTTTTAGTAATTTATTGCTTAATAAAAAGCTTTAAAGCCCTTTTAAAGATTAAAGAACAATTAAATAAGGAAAAACCCTTTTTAATTCTTTTTCCTTTTTGAAAGCAATACCTAATTTGTTTAAAGGTTAATAAAACATCCTTGCTGGTAAGGAATTAATTCATGAATAAAAATATTGTTCACACCCCCTTCTAGTGAGAGGAAAAGGATTAAACTTCACATGAAATGACAAGTACAAAAGAAACATTCATTCAAATGCGCAATAAAAGAATGAATCACATGTGATCAATAACCTTCCTAAAAGAGATGTGCTATCTAGATACTTGTTATGGTGAATATGACCAACAAGAGTTGGATCGGTTAACAACCGTCACATCACACCGAACCATGCATTGCATTCCGTGTAGATCTTCGGACGGTGACTACTCCCTTGTCCCGGAAACCGAGGAAGGAGGAACGAAGCTTCGCCGTAGTACGTGGAAGTGCTCGACGACACCCGGGGTGCCCGAGCTAACCTAGCTGACGAAGGCAAGCTCCGGTGCATCTAACCCAGTTTTCAAATTCTTTATTCAAATATCTATGGATGATTGTGCATTTAAGTTCAGGAGTTGAATGGAACCCTAGATGCATGATCCCTAGGTACCTTTGTCCTTACTAGTATGATAGGTCGCTAGTCGCTAAGCTATAGGACCGTTATAAGTCGGGTGATGACCTCACTCACGAGAATAGGTTCCTATATAGGAATCACAATATATCCTTAATTGGATTGCTCATGTGGTAAGAGCATGGGATCTGGGCTCCGGTCCAGTGGCTATTGTGGGTTAAGTGTTTGAACGTACTAAGCACTTGTCGGGTATGGGACCGGTAAGCCTAGTACCTTAATGAGGCGGCGAGGGATCCTACTATTACTACTCTTGGGATTCGTCTCACGGCTAGCTACCGGTGGTGTATGGTGACTCCGGTGCCTCGCGGGGTATCTTTGGATAGCTCGCACCAAAGACCGTAAGATTCGATCCCGACCCGAGGATTTTTGGGAACTCGCTTGGGAAGTTGTCCTTGCGGGGGCAGCCTACCGTGTGTTTAGGTCTACCTTGCAAGGTTTGAATCAATCGATTGTCGGCCTCTCACCGTTATCTGAGACTACTTACTCCACTAGCCATGAGATCCCTAATGATGGAAGTTGATGAACATTATGCTTGATTAATTGTATTGTACAACTTTGTTTGTACTAGTTGGTTAATATAGTAAAGATTAAGCCCACTAGAACCTTGCTAAAATCTTGAAAGTAAGGACATACTCTTTGTTTCTTTTCGGCAAAAAGAAACTCGGTGGCCAAAAGCCTTTCATGTCTAGATTGGTGAAGTAGTTATCACCGACGGGTAAGTCTTCTTGAGTATTAGAATACTCAGCCTTGTTGTAATATGTTGATCCGGTAATGCTTTCGGTGACGTGTGGCCCGGAGAGATTCCGCCGGCCGGGAGCCGGAGTGGGTGGAGGACGACAACTGAAGGCATCATGGATGGCCTCCCGTGGTGTTTCCGCTTCCCGTTAGTTTAATTCCGCTATTTCAAAACTCGAACTATTTCATTATGGCAAAAACTTCGGTTTGTAATAATTAAACCCTTCGGGGTACGAATTTGGATGTTAATGATGTTGTATCTCTGGACTAGCCTTCGAGTGAGTTTTAATGCATATATGTCGATCCTTGTTGCTATTCAAGTGATTTACGGGTGTTAACCCGCAACTAACGACGATGATACTTTATTATCGCTTAATGACCAAAGTGGATTGGTTTAGGCGATAGTACGGTATTTTCCTGGGCGGGTTGTCACGGTTGGCATCGTAGCAATTATATGCACCGAGAGATTAATTAATACACTTAATCACCGGTTTTTGAATAAAATATGCCAAGATTGTCCGGTTTTTCAAAATACGTTGGTCCGTTAAGGATAAACTAGACCGAGAGGCCCTAGAGGGAATTTTTGGGTTCTTTCGGTGGCTTAATTAACTTATGGTTTATTTTGCTAACTTCCAAGACATTACTTTATGTCGACTTACTTTCTTGCACAACCAAACTAGATGAGCCATGTGTTTTATACGTGTGCTGTTCCGCATCACGGGAATTGCGAGGGTTGATGGAGTGATCCATTCCACGGATCCCGCCTTCGCGTCCGTTATGAGTTGTGTGTCGCCATGTGTGTCGCCACGTGTTTCATACGTGTGCATTCCGCATGTCGATCATGCGAGGCAAGGATACACTCCATTCAAACGGAGGGTGTCCGAGGTTGGACGCTGTCCATGCAGCGGCTTAACGCATGGATGTCGTTTCTATAGTGAACGGTAATGTATGTGGACGCTCTCGTGAAGTGATGGCACGAAAGGTTCGTTTTCCGCGGGTACATAACAGCACTTCGTTAGTCGTTAAGCGAGTACCGTGTAGCTCTCGACTAGATATTATAAGGAGAGACGAATAAAAGCCTTGCCACCGACACTAACTTCGATTTTGGCTTGATTGCCATGTGAGGTCGGATAGGGCGTCTTGCATGCATATTAAAAATCGAAACAACTAAAATGGACCCAAAACTAAATTTCCATATGCTCTCCGGAAGATTTTGCTAGTGTGTTCTTTTTATAAATTAGAGTACCCCTCATGCTTAGCTGTCATGCCTGCTGAAATTTTGAAAAGTTTGTTCACCTTGTTGAACCTCGTACTAGAATTAGTAAACCAAATTGTTAAAAACGAGTTGCTCCTTAACTAGTCCGGCTTGTAGTCGCAAGTTCCGATCTTGTTTCTTTTGGTTTGGTTTACACTTTCCTAGGCACATCTAGATCTTGTATCCGCCCACCTTGTTTTTCCCGTTCAAGCTCAACCTTGAAAACCTAAAGTGTGTAAAAGAACTTTTGTATTAGGCTGGGAAACTTGGGGGAAAATTTTGAGGTTTCGGATTTTTGGTTATGAATTTTATTCACAACTGCCATAACTTCACCATTTGACATGCCGTTCTCTTTGAGACCTGACATGTGTTACATTTTTGTATAGATGGCTTTCCCCGTGTTTCACGAGTTCGACGCTGACGGTACGATCCGTACCAACGGGTTGCACTGGGAGGGTTTTCCACGCCTTGCGTGGGAAGCACTCAGCGCCGCAGGCTACCTCACACCACCGACTTATGAGGTGTCCGAGTTCGAGCGCTATGGCGTTCCCCGTTGCAGAGTGATTGTTACTGTTCTACCACACCCGGACCACGCCGACTGGTTCGACTTGAGTTTTATCTACTGGGGATTTATCACCCACGAGGCCGTTGATTCAGCAGCCCTCAGAGTGCTGACGGACTTCTGTGACCACAACCCCATTGTGGTAGTTCTCTCTCCGTTTGGGTTATTTCCTGCTGTGAGTCCTCACGACCCGGCATGGTTGGACCGTATGGATCACCTACGGGAGCTGTTGTCGCTAGCGCAGCCCCCGGAAATCACTCGGACGTTGACTCGCCGTCTTAACGTGGTTTTCACACTTCGGGGGCTGCGCTATAACACCGCGGCGGTTATTGGGCGGCGCTTGGAGGCATCTAGGCGAGATTGGCGGCGGCTATCAACAAAGACATCGGCGGCCGAACTTTACACTTACCCGCATGCGGCAGGAGAATGACGAGTCGCGTGCTAGGAGATTCCGGTTAGAGCTAGAGAGAGGCGACCGCCTACGGAGGATTGTAGACCCGGAGGCGGAGAATCACACCTTGGAGGAGAATGCCGATGCGTATGAGATTGAGAGGTTGACGTTACTTCGGAATATTGCCGATATGCGGCGGCGGGTGGAGGAGCCCGAGGTACGGGTGGCGACCTTGCGAGCTATAGTGGCCTTGCGGCCACCGCCTCTAGTACGGGCACACCGGAGGAGCGAGCGGGGATCCGTCCGGTCTAGATCAGACGAGCCAGGCAGGACCACCGTTGCCGACTCCCCCAGCTTCGCCTACGGACAGTGGTGCTTCGGTCGGCAACTAGGAGTTATCTTCGACATGTTTAGAGTAGTTAACTTTTAGCACATCTTCGTGCGGAGTAACTGCTTGTAACCTTGTCATGTTGCGATGTTTTCAAATTCGAGTCGTGTAATGTTCTTGGACCTCGTTCCATCTTGTTGTCATAATGAATGCTTAAGCACGTGGTGTTTTAATTGAGATTCGCTTGTTCACCCAGCAGTTGAAGTTTTATTGCGTATGATTGTCGAACTCTTCAATAAATCGTTGCAATAACCACGTTTGTCAAACCCTGCATTTTGCATAAGCGTTGGTAAACCAAAGCATTTCTAGGGGCATCACTCGTCTGCCCAACGGTTAAGTGCTCGTTCGTATACCACCTTCATTGGTAACCGAAGTGAAAGAAATTGTCTGAGAGTGAATGTTGGCTCATGTTATTCGAGTGATCGCATTTCTAACTGTGTTGAAGAACGATCCCAGAAATTCTTGTTGGCTATGTGATACCTTTCGACTGTTGCTGTCATCATTGTATGAATGCAAATGCGTTGTGGTTATATATGATCATGCTTGTCATCATTTTGGAGTAAGATTTTGATTATGTAACTAACAAGGCTCGCATTTCAGATGGTGGGAACCACGCGTAGCTCACCCAACGGGTTTGGAGTGAACGGTAGCGGTGACTTGCTGCCACCCCCGCCCATGACGCCGTCGGAGGCCTTCATGGCCACGCAAACCGAGGTGCTGCGCCGGATCCCGTGCGAGAGCGGTAGAAAATCGCCCGGCGGATGAATCGAGGGCCGCCACACGAGGCCAACCACGAGGGGCCTAATCAGGTCACCACGTATGCCCAGTTCATCGCAATGAAGCCGCCGACCTTCGCTAAAGCAGAAGACCCCCTGGAAGCTGAGGCTTGGATCAAGGCCATAGAGGCAAAATTCTCTGCCTTTGTGCTGCCTTGCTCCGAGGAGAACAAAGCTAACTTCGCAGCTCTGCAACTGCGGGGAGAAGCTTTGATGTGGTGGGACCATTTCAAGTCGATGCAGCGAGGGCACGCTGTAACTTGGGATGAGTTCAAGCAAGCCTTCAAGAGTCACCACATTCCCAAGGGACTTATGGATAGGAAGATGAGGGAGCTGTTGGCCCTCAGGCGGGGGTCCGATACGGTGTACCGAAACGCCCGGAAGTTTAACGGCTTGTGCTAGTATGGTGGGCATCACGTTGACTCGATGCGAATAAGATGGAGAGATTCCGTGACGGGCTAGATGGCAAGTTGTACGAGCGACCGAACCCGCTCGAGCCCGCAAACTTCCATGAGCTAGTAAACAAGGCTATCTCCCAAGAGGATCCTATGAAGAAGGCCAACGGGGACAAGAAGAGAATGTCCGGTTTCGCTCCGGCAGCGGAACGGGAAAAAAGTTCTACTTTGTGAAGAAGAACGTTCCAAGCCCATCCCGGCCCATCTTCAACCGGACGCCGGACGATGAAGCCACCCCGCAGTAAACCCGTAGGGAACTTCCAGCTCCGCAATGCTCGGCGAGCGGGGCTCTAAAGCCTAATGCACCTCCTCGCAATGTTGGTGATCGTCGTTGCTACAACCGTGGTCGGCGGGGCATTACATTAGCGAGTGTCCCAAGCCCAGGAATATCAAGCCCAACCCACGTAATCAAGGTGCAGGAAACAAGCCTCGCCACTCCGCCAAGAAGCCTATGGTGCAAGTACGCCAAGGCAAGTCGAACTTCACCGCCATGAGCGATATCCCGCAGGGAGCTTCAATGCTCACGGTACATTCTCTATCAACAACACTCCCGTTAAGATTTTATTTGATTCGGAGCCACCCACGCTTCGAAGTGAGAATCTACTAGGCAAATTGGGTCTAAAGGGAATGCAAACCAAATCGGCTTATAACATTACCACACCGGTGGAAACATCACTTCTCACCTAGTAACTTTTGGAGTTCCTTTAAGGTTAGGAAGTAAGGTTATTTGATCTAATCTCATAACCATAAACTTGGGAAGCATGGATGTTATCTTGGGTATGGAGTGGATGACCCAACATAAGGTGATTCTAGATATATCAAATAGGGTCGTAGAGATAAATTCACCTACGGTCGGGCACACTACCTTGTACCTACCTTTCAAGGACGGTACCAACTCTTGTTCCTATGTGACCATTATCTCCCCTCTTGATGAAATTCCAGTAGTGTGTGAGTATTCGGATGTCTTTCCTGATGAGTTGCCCGGTATGCCACCAGACATAGATGTCGAGTTTGTGATCGAACTCCAACCGGGTACCGCACCCATTTCCAAAAGACCTTATCGTATGCCACCCAAAGAGTTAGCCGAGCTGAAAACCCAATTCTAGGAATTGTTAGATAAGGTTTATATTCGCCCGAGCTCTTCTCCTTGGGGCCGCCCCGCTCTTTTCGTCAAAAAGAAAGATGGTAGCTTGAGAATGTGCGTGGATTATCGACCGCTCAATGCGGTCACCATCAAGAACAAATATCCTCTTCCCCAAATCGATGTTCTTTTTGATCAATTGGCCGGAGCCAAAGTCTTCTCTAAGATTGACCTTTGTTCTAGCTATCATCAAATCAAAATTCGACCTTGTGACATTCCTAAAATCGCTTTCTCCACTCGTTATGGTCTTTACGAGTTCTTGGTAATGTCTCTTGGTCTCACGAATGCCCCACCTACTCATGTACCTCATGAACTCCGTGTTCATGACGGAGCTCGACAAATTCGTCGTGGTCTTTATCGATGATATTCTCATCTATTCCAAAAGCGAGAAAGAACACGCCAAACACCTCTCGAGTTGTCCTTCGGCGTTTGCGAGATCATAAACTTTATGCTAAGTTCTCCAAATGTGAATTCTCGGTTGAAAAGTGTGAAATTCTTAGGGCACACCATTTCCCATGATGGTATCTTCGTAGATCCTAGCAAAGTCCAAGAGGTGATGGACCGGAAACCACCCAAGTCCGTACACCAAATCCGCAGTTTCCTAGGATTGGCGGGATACTACCGTCGATTCATTCCTGCTTCTCTAGAATCACAAAACCTATGACTGAACTACTCAAGAAAGGAGTGAAGTTCGTGTGGAGCGAAGCATGTGAGAAAGCCTTCCACACCTTGAGGCATCATTTAACCTCAGCCCCAGTGCTAGTGCAACCGGATAATTCCAAACCGTTTGAAGTCTTCTGCGATGCATCAGGCACAGGTCTCGGCTGTGTCCTTATGCAAGAATACCGAGTCATTGCCTATGCTTCACGGGCACTTCGACCTCATGAGCTCAATTATCCTACACATGATCTTGAGTTAGCTGTTGTTGTCCACGCTCTCAAGATATGGAGGCATTATCTGATGGGTAACCGTTGCAACATTTTCACTGATCACAAGAGTCTCGTATACATCTTTACTCGGTCGGAGTTGAATATGAGGCAAAGAAGATGGCTTGAGTTGATTAAGGATTATGATCTAGAAGTGCACTACCACCCCGAGCAAAGCGAATGTTGTTGCGGATGCTCTTAGCCACAAAGATCACCGCAACCACCTAGAGTTGGAGCCGCTAGTGAACCGTTATGTGAAGAAATGAGAAGGCTCAACTTAGAAGTGGTACCACAAGGAAGTCTTTATGCCTTGACGGTAGAGGTCCAATCTTTATGATAGGATTGTCACCGCTCAACGCAATGACGAAGTTATACAAACCATCAAATAGAAACTAGCGAGAGGGTGATCCTAAATATACTTGTTTCTTGAAAGATCACCAGGATGTGGTCTGGTTTGGAAAACGTCTTGTGGTCCCCGTTGATCCAGAAATTGAAAAGATCATTCTAGATGAGGCTCACAAGTCCAAATTCTCTATTCATCCTGGCAGTACCAAGATGTACCAATATCTAAAACAGAATTTTTGGTGGTCTAATATGAAGATGGATATAGCCAAGTATGTAGCCGAGTGCGATACTTGCCACCGTATGAAAGCAAGCCATTTGAAATCAGCAAGTGTACTCCAACCCCTGTCGATACCCATGTGGAAGTGGGATGATATTAGTATGGATTTCGTTGTGGGTTTACCCCTAACAGCTAGAAGGAAAGATTCTATTTGGGTAATCGTAGACCAACTCACCAAGATCGCTCACTTCATTGCCGTGCATACCACTTATTCAAGACAACAATATGCGAGTTGTACATGGATCATATAGTTCGTTTGCATGGAATTCCAAAGACTATAATCTCCGACAGAGGAACTCAGTTTGTAGCTCGTTTCGGGAGCAATTGCATGAGTGCTTAGGAACCAAGCTAATTCGCGAGTTCCGAGTTATCATCCGCAGATCGATGGTCGACGGAAAGAATAAATCGGATTTTGGAAGATATGCTACGAGCAAGCATCTTGCACTTTGACAAGAGTTGGGACAAGTGTTTGTCTTTGGCGAGAATTCTCTTACAACAATAGTTATCAAGCCGGTTTGAAGATGGCACCGTTCGATGCTCTTTACGGACGAAGGTGCCGCACTCCGTTGAATTGGTCGAAGTCGGAGAGAGAAACACTCTTTGGTCCGACTTGGTTAAAGATGCCGAAGAACGAGTGCAAGTGATAAGAGAGAACTTGAAGTCGGCTCGGATGAGGCAAAAGAGTTACCATGACAAGGGAACCGCACCCCGACACTTTGAAGTGGGAGACTACATGTATTTGAAGGTGTCCCCCACCAAAGGTGTGCAAAGGTTCGGAGTCAAAGGAAAGTTAGCTCCGCGCTACATTGGACCCTATGAAGTTATAGAAGTAAGTGGGCCGTTGTCTTATCATATCCAGTTGCCGTAACGGTTTTCCGATCCACAATGTATTTCATGTAACTCAATTGAAGAAGGGAATGCCCGTGCCGGAGAATGAAGTCATCACGAAGCTAATGCTTGGATTGAGCCGCATTTCTCGCTCATCGAGCACCCATTGAAAATATTAGACCAACAAGAGCGAAAGACCCGGACAAACCGTACGAATGTATAAGATCCAATGGAGTCATCATACGAAGAAGAAGCAACGTGGGAGATAGAAGACTATCTCAACGCTAAGTATCCGGCTTCCTACAATCTCGAACCGTGAGTTCTTCTCCCCATATATTCGTCATCTAATCGAATTTCGGGACGAGATTCGTTTAAGGGGGGTAGGCTATGACGCCCCGGGTTTTTAATTAACCCTAACAAATGGTCAAAGCGGTGACGGACAAGGGTCAAATCACAATCAACCTCGGGCCCTCACCTCGAAAAACTCACTAACCTACCCTAGTGAACCATTTGACTAGTATACACACTTGTGGGGCCAACCCATGGTCAAGACTTGGTCAAACCCCTTGGTTCCCCTAATGTCCATAGATGTCTCCATTGAACTTTTGCCGCGTTGTCCAAAATTCACCTAAACACTTAGAATTCTACATTCATGAAAGTTGGCCATCTTGTTGAGGGACACAACTTTCATGTAGATTGGCATTTCGAATTTTGAGTGGAAAAGCTTGAAAAATGGATTGCAAGGCAGGGTTCACTGTTCAAAAGAACAGGCTGACATTCAAAGCTGGCATTTGTGTAATTCAAAATCCGTGGAGAAAAACCCCCTATAGCCTTTTTGAAAATTGTAGAGGGTAGTTAGATCTCTAACTTTCATGTTCACCGCTTGGTCAAGTTCTATTCAAAAATTTGGAGAAATTTGCATTCAAACAGAGCACAAGCAAATTGAAATTGGGGCAGAGTGCCCGCGCCGCGATGTCACGACGGTCGCGCGCGCGCGCGGTGCGCCGCCCGCCCTCGGCGTCCGCGCCCCGCGTGCCGCCCTAGGCCCCTCCGCCCGAGATGCCCCTTCCCCATGTGAGCGCGCGTCCCCCGGGACCGGAGTCCCCCTAGGCGCCGTGCGCCGCCGTGTCCGCGCCGTACGCACGAGCGCGCCACCGACCGCCGGTCCGACGGCGGCGTCACCGCCGTACGCGCGCCACCCGAGCCATCGTAGCACGGCGAGAGCATCTCGCGCCATCACCCGTCGTCACCAAGTGCGAGTGCGCCTATAAAATCCGGTCCTTATCCCCCCTCCGCGCGCCATCCCGAGCCACCACCGCGCCATTGCCGCCGCCGGTGAGGTCCCCTCCCCGCTCGCGCTCGCCGCCGGCCAACCACCCCACTAGTTTCCCTAGACCCTAGTGTACCTCCCGTGGTCACGCGTTGTCCAAACCTGCGCCCTCCTCGCCGGAACCCGCGCCGCCGCGGCAACCGCCGCCGGCCGCCGTCGATCCCCCACGTCCCGCCGCCCTCCGTCCTAACCCCCACCACCCGTCGCCCCTTGGTGAGCCCCCGGTCGAGCCCGGCCCGCTTGCCGGGCGGGGAGCGCCGCCGGCTCATCGGGAATTGGCCGGAGCCGCGCCGCCCCCGCCAAGGACCCAATTGCGGGGTTCGAGTTCTTTCTAGGGTGTTTCGTGTAAATTCTAGGACTGGTTTGTAATGAAGCTATCTAGGTTTTCTTGCTAGTTGGTCCAAGGCAAGAGAAAATCCCTAGAAAATTGTAGAAAATTCAGAAAAAGTCCAAACCAATTTTATTGGATTCATGGATAGAAATCCCACAACTTTTGTTATTCTCACACGGTCTGATTCTTAATATTTTTAACATGAAAATTAGGATTGTGAAATACCTAGATCTGCCATAACTCAAAAACTATAACTCCTCTGTATCTAAATTTTGGATATGTCGAATGTCTTGCCATGACTAGCTCTTGTGCTAAAAATTGCACAAAGTTATAAATTAAATCTTTCTATATAAATTGTTATCCATTTCTGCATAAACTGCCTAGATGATTTTTGTAGCTAAAAATATTTAAGTTTTTGTGCCCAACTTGTGCATGCTATCATGTTATGTCAAAACACACCTCCTCTGAATTAATCGTGATTTTTGGCTTAACCGAAATATTTATTCTTAATTTGTGCATGTTATCCTTTGTAAATTAATGAAGCAAGATCAGTAGAGTTTTTAGGTGTACATGTTAGTTCTTTAGGCTTGTTTAGGACCAGAGAGCATGCATGAGAATGTTTGGATCATTTTCGTGCTTAAATATTTTTGTATGCGTTTAATTTGAATCACTAGATAGTCTTTGTTATTTTCCATAATATTTAATTTTCTAGCTTCCAAGCCTTACATGTGGGTCCAGTGGACCAGTATAGGTGTTGTTATGCTTAAGAAACACTTCTTTAAATTTTTAGTAATTTATTGGTTAATAAAAAGCTTTAAATCCCTTTTAAAGGATTAAAGAGAAATTAAATAAGGAAAATCACTTTTAATTCATTTGTCCTTTTTGGAAAGTAATACCTAATTTATTTAAAAGTTAATAAAACATCCTTGCTGGTAAGGAATTAACTTATGAATAAAAATCTTGTTCACATTCCCTTCTAGTGAGAGTAAAAGGATTAAACTTCACATGAAATGACAAGTACAAAAGAAACATTCATTCAAATGTGCAATAAAAGAATGAATCACATGTGATCAATAACCTTCCTAAAAGAGTTGTGCTATCTAGATACTTGTTAAGGTGAATATGACCAACAAGAGTTGGATCGCTTAACAAACCGTCACATCACCCGAACCATGCATTGCATTCCGTGTAGATCTTCCTGACGGTGACTACTCCCTTGTCCCGAAACCGAGGAAGGAGGAGCAGAAGCTTCGCCGCATATGTGGAAGTGCTCGACGACACCCGTGGTGCCCGTGCTAACCTAGCCGACGAAGGCAAGCTCCTGTGCATCTAACCCAGTTTTCAAATTCTTTATTCAAATATCTATGGATGATTGTGCATTTAAGTTCAGGAGTTGAATGGAACCCTAGATGCATGATCCCTAGGTACCTTTGTCATTACTAGTATGATAGGTCGATAGCTGCTAAGCTATAGGACCGTTACAAGTCGGGTGATGATCTCACTCGCGAGAATATGTTCCTAGATAGGAATCACAATATATCCTTAATTGGATTGCTCACGTGGTAAGAGCATGGGATTTGGGCTCCGGTCCAATGGCTATTGTCGGTGTTTTAGACCGGCAACCGTCGGTGTTTTAGACCGGCAACCTACTACGGGGAGTACCAGAAGTAGATGATTGTGACTCGCCGAGATCGGTAACTCGAAGGAAGAGACACGTGGCACACAATTTAGACAGGTTCGGGCCGCGAGGTGCGTAATACCCTACGTCCCGTATGCCTTGCGTAGCTCGGATTGTTAGGGCACGATTACAAGATGGTGCAATAGTGCGCCGTGGGTTGTATGAGGTGAGGTGAGGTGAGGTGAGGTGATCCCGAGATCGGTCCCCGCCTCGCCTTATATAGTCCGGGAGGCGTGGGTTACAAGTCGGAGTAGGGAAAGAGTACTAGTCGAGTACGTCTAGGAGACCTCTATACGGTGCGGAACATGTACGAGCCCCAACCGAGTACTACTCTGTGCGGTCCTTGTGCTCCACGCCTTCGGTGTGCCGTGTAGCGCAAGCGGGTAGTCCCGGGGGCCCACCGAGTAGTCGGTCCCGGTACCCACCGATGCAATGGGCCCGGGGAGGTCCATACGACAAGCCCCCGAGTACTTTGTAGTCGAGAAGGATAGCTTCCGGTAGTCTTGACGGCCTTAACGAGTAGTCCTCAAGCGTCCCCGAGTGCTACAAGTCAAAAGTCCTCAAGAGTAGTCGAAGCATCCCGAGGCCGGAATGTACTCCGGTCGATGTTTGAGCAATCTTGAAGTCTTCTCGAGTAGTCCCAAGCGTCCTTGAAATCGCCTTCGAAGGTCTTCAAGAAATGCCTCGTCTTGTCTTGAAGCCGAAGCCGTCATGGAGATGCGATTTGCGAACCGCAATCCACATGGAGTAGCCCCCGAGCCTCGAGCCGCGGGATCCGGGCGAGGATCCATCCGAAGTCTTGGCAAGAAAATCCCGAAAAATCCGGAGAGAAAAAACCGAAGGACACGTGGCACGGAGCCCCCGAGCCTTGAGTCGAGTACTTCCTCTCGAATTGAAGGGTCTTCTTGGAGAATGTGTCCCGAGATGCTCTTGAGACTAGCCGCGTCCCGGTAGTCGAGTAGAAGTAGCCGAGCCCCCGAGGTGAGGCGCGTCGACTAGTAGAATACGAAGAGTCACGCGCGGACGCCGAGTCGGCCCGCGCGTGGACTTATCCGGCCGCCCGTTGCGGAGGCGATTTGGCTTATAAATAAGAGCCAAAACCCTTAGGGTTTTTCACCCAAGTGAGCCGCGGTCATTTCCATTTGAATCTTGAAGTAGATCCACTCCGGCGCCTACGCCGCCGCAGAGATCCGAGCGCATCGCCACCCGAAGCCTTTAGGATAGCCCCCGAGCGGATGCGAGTGAAAACTCCTTGCACTTGGAGAATGAAGCCGTCGCCGTCGAAGACATCCAAGGCCGGCGGGAAGAAGAGGAGCCGTACGCGAGGCCGCCGCGGCCGCCACCGGTGCGGCGCCGCCGCCTGTCTCCACCGCGCGCCGATCCAAGCCGCGAGTGGAAAAAGTCGAAGGTCAAGACGGAGGACTCGCTCACCCCCGCTCGAACGGTTCATCGGGGAAAAAGAAGTCGACATGTGGAGATCCGCCGCGGAGATCCTTATCCGATGGAGAAGGCGGAGGACGAGATCCCGATGTTCTCGCGCTTCGTGGAGCGCGGTCTTGCGCTCCCAGCAAGCGACTTCTTCAAGGGGCTGCTCGGGTACTACGGCATCGAGTACCTCAACTTGAACCCCAACGGCATCTTCCACACATCGGTCTTCGTCCACTTCTGCGAGGCCTTCCTCGGGATCAAGCCGCACTGGGTGCTCTTCCGGAAGTTCTTCCGCGTCAAGCCGCAGCCCAGTGCCTCCAACCCCAGAGTAGTCGGAGGGGCCGGGATCCAGCTGAGGGAGGACGCCGCAGATCAGTACCTGGCGTACAAGCTCGTGGACTCCAACACGGACTGGAAGACGCGGTGGTTCTACATCACCAACCACCACCCAGGCCTGCCGAAGCCGAGCGGACGGCGGCCCCCGGCATCGGGAGTGGTGGAACACAGAGCCCACCATGCAAGAGGGGATCCGGCTCCCCGAGCCGCTAGCACGCATTCGAGTGCTCGGAGAAGCCGGACCGAGGGCCGAGCATGTGGCCTTCGCTTTCATGAAGCGCAGGATCCGGCCCGCCGATGGCGCGGGATACGCTGGGCTTCGAGTACACCGGCGACGACGACTCGTCGCGGATGCCGGGGGCGAGTTGGACGACAATGACATCATCGAGAGGTTTTCGCGCATCTTCAAGGACATGCGGAGTACACGGCGTGCCCGGTCGAGGAGTACTCCGCCGCGCGCCGCCCAACGAGGTGAGTAGCCGTACCCCCCTCGTCGAGTAGTGAGCGCTTGTAGCGCAGTTGCCGACGCCTTGTGTCTTTGCGCGGGATGATGTGAAGCGGTTTGTCTCCGAGCCGCGCCGCCACCGAGCGGGATCGAAGTCCCGTGGAGGGGGGGAAGGTGAAGGAGCGCCGCGAAGTCGGTGAAGGCGACGACACCGTCATCGTGGAGGATACCTCTGATGACGAAGAAGATGAAGAGACTCTTCAGGACCGCTTCCAACTGCGGTCGAGGTTTAGCCGTCCAGGCTTGCCTCACGTGCCACTTGTTCAAGACCCTCCGGCTAGCCTGGAGGCTAGCCTTGCTGCGCCGCCGCGGAAGCCGCGCAACCCCACCAAGAAGCGGGTGGCGAAGAAGATGAAGGTCTCAGAGACCACGCCTCCGGAGGTAAGTTATCTTGAGCAGAGTGGTCGAGTACCCGGTAGTCGAGTACATTGCTGACGAGTAGTCGTCCTTGTGTGCAGGAGGTGCCGCCAACGGAGCCTGTCGAAGAAGGCGACGAAGGCGTGTGGGACCCGGTGGGGGAACCGGCTGGAAGCCGAAGTCCAGCCCCCACTGTCGAAGATCTCCTGGCGCAGCTGGAGCGCCAGCCCCCTGCTCCAGAGGAGAGCAGAGTACCCGCGGCCGCCGCCGTTGGAGAGATGGAAGCCGCAGGGACGCAGAGGCATCCGCGCGGCCGCCGCCACCGTGGAGGAGGCGGTAGCCGAAGAGGCGGAGGAAGAGACGCCCACCGAGGGTGGAC
Source organism: Cenchrus americanus (assembly GCA_947561735.1). Taxonomy (NCBI): domain Eukaryota; kingdom Viridiplantae; phylum Streptophyta; class Magnoliopsida; order Poales; family Poaceae; genus Cenchrus; species Cenchrus americanus. Next base: position 248,008,645 of record OX387239.1, on the reverse strand, counting down.
GGTTGACATCGCCGCATCCTCGGTGCTTCGGCCGTGACTATCGTCCGGTCGAACTTGTAAGTACCACGTCTTCATGAGTAGTACTCGTTGCAGTAGTCGATGATTGCCTGACGATCTTCTCGTGAATACTCGTGCAGAAAATCCACAGATCTGAGCTGGGACGGGGAAGAGCCCGCGACAGCGGAGGCGGGGAGAGGCCGCGCCGCCCGTCGAGGAGCCCGCTCCCCGAGGCCCAAGCCGCGACCGAGCCCCCGGCTACCGAAGCGCCGCTGCCAGAGGCGGTCGTAGTCGAAGGTGAGTACCCTTCTTGAAGCTGTGGAACTCCAGGACGAGTAGTCGTAGGCACTGATGCGCGTGTTCCTTGTTGACGCACCGAAGGAGGTGACATCCCTGCAGGGGTGCCCATGCAGGAGTTGACACCAGAAGCCCCGAGGTCGCGGAAGGAGCCCCCGAGCCCGTGGGGGAACTCGTCGAGAAGTCCGCCGAGGGGGAGGCGGCTACCACGTCGCCAAGGGTTGCCCTGGAGGTGGCAATCCGATCCCCCGAGATCCAAGACGCGGAGCCTATCTGCTCGGCGCCGATGATGGAGGCTACGTCGAGTAGCCGTGGCGGTATTGAACCTGGCGGCCGACGATCTCGTCGAGCGGCAACGGTGGCCCGGCACACGGAGGCGATCCCGGCGAGCCAAACGGTGGATGAAGGTACGTAGCCGTAGCCTCCCGAGTAGTCAATCCTTTGCGTTGAGTACTCTTCTTGACTTGAGCTTGTCTTGTGCAGGACGTCGTGGAGCGATCCCGCGAGAAGTCGAATCTGCTGCAAGGTTACGGCGACACCGTGCTCCGAGCCGAGGCCCTGGAGGAGCAGCTCGTGAAGTCGCGGAAACACGCGGCCGCCATGCAGTCGAAGCTCGACGCTGCCTTCGCCAAGTACCACAACGATGTGATGGAGTTGCAGGCGAAGGGCGACGAGTTGGTGCGGAAGAACAAGGGCCTCCGCAACAAGAACAAAGGTATGTCCTTGGACTTGTCGGGTACTTGTTGGAAGTCGTCAAGCCTCTGACCCGTTGTTGTGTTCCCATGTTGCAGAACTCGAAGGCCAGGTGGAGCAGCTGAAAGCCTCGGAGGTCAGCATGAGGAACCTTTTCTACCGGGAGCAAGAAGCCCGTCAGGTACTTGAGCTCGACTACAAGGAGCTCGCCTTCGAGTGCGAGAAGCATATGGAGCTGCGGATTGCCTCTGACAGAGATCTCGTCAACTGCTACAAATCTTTGCAGAAGTTGAACGAAGATTGCGAGGCGCTCCGGGCCCAACTGAAGGACCTTGAAGAGGCTGCCCTCCCAATCGCGAGGCTCCTGGTGCCGCACCCGGGCGGCCCCAAGATCGCCCCTCTGGCGGATCGTCTTCGTGAAGCGCCAAGCTGGCTGGCCGCCTACGTCAAGCACATGGCCAAGTCGATCCCAAAGCAAGTGCTAGCCTTCATGAAGTCGTACTTCCCGAAAGCTCCAGTGGAGGTGGTCGCCGGCGGGGTAGCCGCCAACGCTCGGATGAGCGAGACGCGAGCCGCCGGAGGAGCATGGCTCCCATCGCGGAGCGGTAGCCGAAAAGCCGAATCTCCGGTAGCCCCGCATAGGTAGCTTAGTAGCCATGGTTGTACAGAAACGGCTTGTAATGAACTATTCATGTATCAATGAAAATGAGATTTTCCAACAATGAGTACTCGTAACCGCGATCTCGGAGTGCGGAGCGCCCATCATGGAGTAGGTGCGAGTAGTAGTACTCGGCTTTAGTAGTCCCGTCGTAGGGAGTAGGCGATAAACAAGTTGATGAACAATCAAGCTTTATTACGAAGAAGTACACACGGGTGGCCGGGGCCGTAGTTACAAGGTAGTCGCCGGGACCCGTAGGCCGCTTCCGGCCAAGTGGAGCCGGAGCGGGTAGCCGCTTGCGGTGGTGATCCGTAGGTAGCCGTGGAGGGCCGGATCGCGCATCCGTAGGTAGCCGCGCGGGGGCCGGATCTTGGTGTGTGGTCTCTTGGTAGACCGCTTGCTAGAGTCCTTGACGCTCGTCGCGCCCCGTGGTCCGTAGGTAGCCGCACGGGCCGGACACGGAGGAGAGTAGTCCGAGACTTGGAGTCGGGGACCGGGGGGGTCGCTTGCGGCAAGGGGGTGTTGTTGTAGTCGTGTAGACTTGAACCCCGGAGTAGTCGTGTAGACTAGGCGTAGAATCGACAGAGTTGGTCGACGTTCCACGAGTTGTTGACGTCTTCGCCTTCAAGTGTTTGGAGGCGGTAGGAGCCCGGCCCGGTCACCTTAGCCACGGTGAAGGGGCCTTCCCGTGGGGAGGCCGAGCTTGTGGAGTCCTTCCGTGTTCCGGATACGGCGGGAGGACAAGATCTCCAACGTTGAAGGAGCGTTCCTTGACGTTGCGATCATGGTAGCGTCGGATACCCTCTAGGTACCTTGCTGATTGGACGAGGGCGGCGCGGCCGAGCTTCTTCGAGGCCGTCGATATCAACCCATCTGTTGTCTTCTGAGACGCCTTCGTCGTAGTGCTCCACTGCCGGTGAGTTCCATATGACGTCGGCAGGGAGGATGGCTTCGGAGCCGTAGACCAGGAAGTAGGGGGATTGCCCCGTTGGCTTGGATGGTTGAGTCCGCAGCCCCCAGAGTGCGTTGGGTAGTTCCTTGATCCACTTGCCCCCTTTAGAATTGGCAGCGTCATGTAGCCGCTTCTTGAGGGCGTCGAGCACCATCCCGTTGGCGCGCTCGACTTGTCCGTTGGCCCGTGGATGGGCGACTGAGACGTATCTGACGTCGATCCCGCTGTTTTCGCAGTACTCCCAGAACTCGGTGGTTGTTGAAGTTGGACCCCGGTGTCCGTGATGATGCGGTGGGGTAGCCCGTAGCGGTGTACGAGTTCATCCGAAGTCGAGTACTCGTCGGCCATGGGCCATGTGACCGGCTTGACCTCGATCCACTTGGTGAACTTGTCGATAGCCACCGGTACCACTGTTGAATCCTCCCCGGCGCGGTTGGCGGTGGCCCAATCATGTCGAGCCCCCCGGCGGCAAAGGGCCGGGTTGGTGGTATGGTGACTAGCTTGTAGGCCGGGACGTGTTGTCGCTTGGCGAAGAACCGACATCCTTGGCACCTTCTCGACGAGTTCTTCGGCATCGCCCGGGGGCGTGGGCCGGTAGAAAGCTCGCGGGAAGGCCTTGCCGACCGGCCGTACGTGAAGACGCGTGGTTGCCGCGACGCCCTTATGGATCTCCTCCAAGATGTCCTTGCCTTCTTCACGAGGGACGCACTTCATGAGTACTCCGGAAGATGCGCCCGCTTGTAAAGCTTGTCTCCGACGAGGACGTAAGACTTGGCGCGGCGGACGAGTTGTTCGGCCGCGTTCTTGTCGGAGGGGGACCTTCTCGCTCGCCGAGGTAGTCGATGAAGGGTTGCCTCCGAGTCCACGTCGATCATCATGACCTCCTCGCCCGCGGTGGTGGATGGGGGTCGGGGCGGTGGTCGGTGGCGCCGGCTCCGGGATGGATGGCGCGTGAAGCTCATGGACGAAGACGCCCGCGGGTACTTGGGCGCGGGTGGATCCGAGCTTCGAGAGGACGTCCGCCGCAACGTTGTTGTCGCGGACGATGTGATGGAACTCGAGACCATAGAATTTGTTCTCGAGCTTGCGGACTTCTAGGCGATGGCGTCCATGTTCTCCTTGTTGCGGTCCCGGGACTTGTTGACTTGGTTGATGACCCTTTGCGCGGAGTCGCCGTAGACTAGTAGCCGCTTGATGCCAAGTGAAGCCGCGAGGCGGAGCCCGTGCGGGGAGGGCTTCGTACTCGGCTTCATTGTTCGAGACCTTCCGTGAAGATCTGCGGGACGTACTTGAGTTGTTCGCCGTTGGAGAGATCGGGGAGTACCCTGGCCGCGCCTGCGCCCTCGAGGTTGAATGAGCCATCAAAGTACATCACCCAATGCTCGGTCGCACGGTGGGGAGTAGGTAGGCGGTTCTCCCGCCACTCTGCCATGAAGTCGACTAGTGCTTGCGACTTGATGGCCGTGCGTGGCTTGAAGTCGATGGTGAGGGCGCCGAGATCGACGACCCACTTGGAGATTCTTCGGTGGCGTCTTGGTTCCTCGGGATGTCGCCGAGCGGGTAGTCGGTGACGACGGAAACCGAGTACTCCTGGAAGTAGTGTCGTAGCTTCCGCGAGGTGATGAGTAGAGCGTACGGGAGCTTCTCGTACGGCCGGTAGCGAGCCTTGGACTCGATAGGACCTCGGCCGACGAAGTAGACCGGCGGCCCCGGACCGAATAGGCGTGGCCGGTCTTCTCCGCCGCTCGACAACGATGGCGATCGACCACGTGAGTAGTCGCGGCTAGGTAGAGCGAAGAGCGCTCGCCCTTGTGAGGAGCCGTGAGGATTGGCGGCTTCGACAGGAAGTCCTTGAGCTGAGCAAGGGCTTGATCCGCCTCTGGAGTCCACACGAACTTCTCGTGATGCTTGAGTAGTTTGAAGAAGGGGAGACCCCGTTCTCCTAGCCTCGAGATGAATCTGTTCAACGCCGCCATGCACCCCGTCAGCTTCTGGACGTCCTTGATGCTCGTGGGAGCTTTCATGCTGGTGATGGCGGAGATCTTCTCGGGGTTGGCTTCAATGCCGCGCTGGGCGATGATGAAGCCGAGTAGTTTGCCCGAAGGGACGCCGAAGACGCACTTGTTCGGGTTGAGCTTCCGGCGGTGCTCGCGCGGCCGATGCGAAGGTCTCTTCAAGGTCGTCGATGAGGGTACCGGAGTCCTCGGTTTTGACAACCACGTCATCCACGTAGGCCTCGACGTTCTTGTTGAGTTGCCGCTTGAAGCGTGCCCGGATGGCCCGTTGATAAGTAGCGCCGGCGTTCTTCAACCCGAATGACATGGTCGTGTAGCGAGACGCGCCAAACGGGGGTGATGAACGCGGTCTTCTCCTCGGTCTTCCTCCTTGATCGCGATGCGGTGATGCCGGAATAGCGGTCGAGGGGAAGCGGAGCGGTCGCGGCCGCCGTGGAGTCGATGACTTGATCAATCCGCGGCAACCCGAAGGGGTCCTTGGGGCGGTGCTTGTTGAGGTCGGTGTAGTCGACGCACATCCTCCACTCGTTCGAGTTCTTCTTGCGGACGAGGACGGGGTTGGCGAGCCACTCAAGATGGAAGACTTTTCGATGAAGCCTGCAGCCGAGTAGCTTGGCGAGCTCCTTCTTGATGGCGTTCCGTCCGTTGTCGGCAAAGCGTCGGAGGTGTTGTCGCTTAGGGGTGGCCTTTGGATCGACGTTGAGGCGGTGCTCGATCGGCTCCCCCGGGCACTCCCGGCATGTCCGCCGGCTTCCACGCGAAGATGTCGTGGTTAGCCCGAAGGAAGCTGATGAGCGCGTCTTCCTATTTGGGGTCGAGGCCGGCCCCGATGGTGGTGGTCTTCTTCGGGGTCGCCCGTTCCGAGGTCGACCGACTTGACGAGTACCTCCTCAGGTGGCTGAGGCTTGTTGGCGCTGTCAGACTTCTCTGGGATGTCGAGTTCGCTTGTGGCAAGCTTCTTCGACGCAGCGTAGACTTCCATCATCGGGTTGGGTACTTGGTTTGTTGAAGCGATCACCACGGCCTCTGTATCGCAGTCGTGGGAGATCTTCAAGTCCCCCTGGAGGGAGAGTACACCGGCTGGACTTGGCATCTTGAGTACCAAGTAGGTGTAGTGGGGCACCGCCATGAACTTGGCGATGGCGGTCGCCGAGGATGGCGTGGTAGGAAGTCTCGAAATCCGCGACCTCGAACTTGATGTACTCGGTGCGGTAGTTATCCCGAGACGCCCCGAAGGTAACTGGCAGTACCACCGAGCCCGGTGGGATAGCCGCGTTGCTCGGGGACGATGCCGTAGAAAGGCATGTTGCTCTTGTCGAGCATGGGGGTGACGTCGAGGTTCATCTTCTTCAATGTTTTGGTGAAGAGGACGTTGAGCCCGCTTCCACCGTCGATGAGCACCTTGTTGAGCTTGGAGCCCGCCACCGTTGGCTTCAGGACGAGAGGGAACCGTCCTGGTTCGGAGAAGCTAGTCCACTGGTCCGCGCGGGAGAAGGTGATGGGTACCTCTGACCACCTGAGAGGGGTCATAACCGCTGGCTCGATGGACATCACTTCACGACGGGTAGCCTTCTGCTCCCGCCTGCCGGGCGATCCGCCGAAGAGGACGTTGACGGTCTTCTCGGGTTCTTGGAAGTCGTTGTTGTCGCCGTCCTTCTTCTTGCCCTTCGGTCGTGAGGGTGCGGTGGCTCCGGCGTGTCCTTGAGTGCGTGCCCGAGCCGGTAGCACCGCTCGGTAGTGTGGTTGCCGTTCGGATGCCACGGGCACTTCTCCTTCAGCAGGTCCTTGAACCCGCCGGAGTTCTTCTTCGAGTTCCCTTTCGCAGGCGCCTGGATAGCCGCGACGGTGTTGTCTGGCTTGCGCTTGCGGTTGGGACCCGAGTAGTTGTTGTTGTTGTTGTTGTTGTTGCGGCCGCCTTGGTTTGCATTGCCGCGCCGCCGCCGCCCGGTTCTCGTTTGGACTTGCCGTGGATGGCGTCGTACTTGGCGTTGGCCTTGTCCTCTTCATCCGCCCAGGACGTGATCATGTCCTTGAGGTGGGGAATGGACCTGGGGCGGCGACGACCGAAGTCCTCGAAGGTGCGGCGATGGTAGAGGCCGTCCTGGAAGAGGTCGATGACCTCCTTGTCGGTGACGTCGACGACGGTAGCGCGCTTGTCGAAAAAGCGGCGCATGTACTTGCGGAGGGTCTCGCCTTGTTCTCGCTTGATCATGGCGAGGTCCATGCGAGTACCCGAACGGCCCATGGCGCCCGCGAAGTTGCTTGTGAATCGTTCCTTCGGTGGGTCCCACCGGTCGATCGAGTGCTTGTCCGGGCGACTCGAGCCATGTGAGCGGAGCTTGGTCCAGACAGAAGGGGAAGTAGAGGCATTTGGTGTCGCTGTTGCCGCCAGCGTTCTCGATGGAGAGAGCGTAGCATCGGAGCCACTGGATAGGGTCCCGCTCGCATCGTACTTGGTGATCCCCAAAGGTTTGAACTTGTCGGGGAGGAGCAGGTTGCGAGCCGAGGTGAGAAGGCGGGGAAGCCGTCGCCCTCAGTAGTGGTCGACTTCTTCCGCCGCAGCTCCTCGATCTTCTGGCGGGCATCGTACCCGCCGTGCGAGGCGCCGGAGGCGTGGCTGTTCGCGTGGCCTCGGCCGCCGCGACTACCGCCGCCTCCGGCTCTCTCCGTTGGCCCGTGGTTGGAGCCGCCGCCGTCGCCGCCGCCGCCGCCGGGGTCGTTGCCGCCACCACCGGCCGGAGCGCGGTGGGGGACAACCTCTCGGTTGCCTTGGTCCTGAGAAGGTCCGCCGCATGGGAGCGGCGACGGTTTGGGTCAGCTGGTATGTCGCCTCGAGTACGGTTGGGGCCAGCGTTGCCGCTGCGACTAGTAGCTTCGTTGTCGCGCGGCTTAGCTGGGGGAGGTTGGCTGACTCTGTTGTCGACCCGCATGAAGTAAGCTTCTTCAGCGAGCTTGGCGATGACCTCTCCAGCGCGTATGCCCTGAGCCTGGCGTGCGATCGTTGTGATCGACATGAGGCATTGCTCAGGAGTGGTGTGGACTCTGCTCTCGACCGCCTCGAGAGCTTCCGCAAGGTTGCGGATGGGAAGGTTGTCTCTGAGCCGCCGGCGTCGTTCGCTGCGCTTCCTGTTACGTTCGCGTCGAGCGTCCCTGTTGGCGACGGTCTCGCCTGCAGGTGCATCAGCAGACAGCTCGTCTGCAGAGATGTCCTCCAGGTACTTGTCTTCAGCCGTGCTTGAGGGTCCTGGGGTGTTGTCGCCGGCAGCCATGAAGACTTGGCGATCAGGGGTACCCGGGGGCCGGGACTCGAGGGTGCCACCCTCGGTTGGTGTGTTGGAGTCAGCCTGGGCCAGTGGTGTTCCCTCCTGGAACGGTAGTGAGTCGATGTAGGCGACGTAGCGTGAGTCTCCCTTTGCCAGGTCAGCGGGCTTGCGGTCCGGCCAGTAGACGTATCTGCCGGTCGGGGTTGATTTTATAACCAGCCCAGAGGCTGGCCCTGACAAGGGAAGCTCAGTGGAGTCGTCTTCGGACTCGGGCTCCTCAGGGTCCGACCCGAAGTCGAACTCGTAGTCCGGGTTCGAGTAGAACTCGGAGAGAGGGTTGGAGCCCGAGACGTGATCGGGGACGGCGTCGGAGTCCGAGTTGTACTCGGTTACGGGAACCTTGCCGGCCCGTCATGGAGTAGGAGCCCCCGTGCGGGCCCGGCTGAGGACGCGGGGGCCACGCGCGGAGTGCTGACGTGGTGAAGGGGCCGCTCTGCGATGGCCGAGCAGCCGGCTCGCAGGCGATGGCCCATGGCGACGTCGGGTTCGAGTTGGAGACGGACTCGAGCTCGAAGTCAGCGTGGTGGTTGAAGAGCGAGATTTCGCCGAACTTGCCGGCGAGTTCGCCTGTGACGACTTCGGGAAGCGTCACGAGGCCTGTCCTCGGGTTGGGTTGCATGGTCAGGCGGCGCTGGAAGGAGCCCGCGCCGTCAGCAGTGCAGACCCAGGCGCCGAAGACGAAGGTGTCGCCGCGGTTGAAGGCGACAGTTGGCTTGATGTGGACGGAAGCCGTCGAGTTCGCCATGTGATCTCGAGCGAGACCCCCTACCTGGCGCGCCAGCTGTCGGTGTTTTAGACCGGCAACCTACTACGGGGAGTACCCGAAGTAGATGATTGTGACTCGCCGAGATCGGTAACTCGAAGGAAGAGACACGTGGCACACAATTTAGACAGGTTCGGGCCGCGAGGTGCGTAATACCCTACGTCCCGTATGCTGCGTAGCTCGGATTGTTAGGGCACGATTACAAGATGGTGCAATAGTGCGTCGTGGGTTGTATGAGGTGAGATGAGGTGAGGTGAGGTGAGGTGAGGTGATCCCGAGATCGGTCCCCCGCCTCGCCTTATATAGTCCGGGAGGCAGGGTTACAAGTCGGAGTAGGGAAAGAGTACTAGTCGAGTACGTCTAGGAGACCTCTATACAGTGCGGAACATGTACAGAGCCCCAACCGAGTACTACTCCTGTGCGGTCCTTGTGCTCCACGCCTTCAGGTGCCGTGCGGCGCAAGCCGGTAGTCCCGTGGGCCCACCGAGTAGTCGGTCCCGGTACCCACCGATGCAAAGTGGGCCCGGGGAGGTCCATACGACAAGCCCCCGAGTACTTTGTAGTCAAGAAGGATAGCTTCAAGTAGTCTTGACGGCCTTAACGAGTAGTCCTCAAGCGTCCCCGAGTACTACAAGTCAAAAGTCCTCAAGAGTAGTCGAAGCATCCCGAGGCCGGAATGTACTCCGAAATTTGTTGTTTGAGCAATCTTGAAGTCTTCTCGAGTAGTCCCAAGCGTCCTCGAGTGCGCCCTCGAAGGTCTTCAAAAATGCCCGTGTTGTCTTGGAGCCGAAGGCGATATGGAAGTGCGATTGCAAAATCGCACTCCATATGGAGTAGCCCCCGAGCCTTAGGTTGAGTTGTAGACTCGGGCGAGGGCCATCGAAGTTTTGGCAAGAATATCCCGAAAAATCCGGAGAAAAACCGAAGGACACGTGGCACGGAGCCCCGAGCCTTGAGTCGAGTACTTCCTCTCGAATTGAAGGGTCATCTTGTAGAATGTGTCTCGAGATGCTCCCGAGTCTTGTCGCTTCCCGGGTAGTCGAGTAGAAGTCGCCGAGCCCCCGAGGTGAGGCGCGTCGACTAGTAGAAGTTGAAGAGTCGTGCGCGGCCGCCGAGTCGGCCAAGCGCGGACTTATCCATCCGGCCGTTGGAGGGCCGCGTTGACTTATAAATAAGAGCCAAAACCCTTAGGGTTTTTCACCCCATGCAGAGTAGCCATTCCAAACACATCTTGGCCAGAAATCACCACCGGTGCGCGCGCCTCCGCTGAGTGAAGTGTAGATCCGAGCGCGCCGCCGGAGAGAGCCACCACGGTAGCCCCCGAGCGAATGCGCGTGAAGACGCCGTGCACTTGGAGAATGAAGCCATCTTCGTCCAAGACCGCGAAAGCCGCCGGCGGGAAGAAGAGGGGCCGTGAGGAGGCCGTCGGATGCGCCGCAGGGGACATCACCGCCGGTGTCCCGCCGCGGCCATATCCAAACCGCGAGTGGAAGAAGTCGAAGGCGAAGAACGAAGACTTGCTTGCTCTTACGAACGCGTGGATTCCTTCGCGAGAAGGAGTTCGACATGTGGAGGGCCGCCGGCGGGGATCCGTGCCCGATGGAGAAGAATGAAGATGAGATCCCGATGTTCACGCGATTCGTGGAGCGCGGGCTCTCTCTCTCGGCGAGCGATTTCTTCAAGGGGCTCATGGGGTACTACGGCGTCGAGTACCTCAACCTCAACCCCAACGGTATATTCCACACCGTTGTCTTCGTACATTTTTGCGAAGCTTTTTCGGGGATCAAGCCCCATTGGATCTGTTCGGAAGTTCTTCGGGTGAAGCCGCAACCAAGCGCCGCAACCCGCGGGTAGTCGGAGGAACGGGGGATCCGGATGCGGGAGGATGCCGCCGAGCGCACCTCTCGTACAAGCTCATAGACTCCAACCAAGACCGGAAGGCGAAGTGTTTCTACATCACGAACCACCATCCGGGGTTGCCGAAGCCGAGCGGGAAGCGGCCCAAGCATCGTCCATGGTGGAACACGGAGCCGACGATGCGGGGAGGGGATCCGGCTCCCGAGTTGTTGGCGCGGATCAAGGCGCTAAGGGGAAGCCGGGGCCGAGGGCCGAGCACGTGGCCTTCGGCTTCATGAAGCGCGAGGGTGCGGCCGCGCCGATGGCTCGCGACACCCCGGGCTTCGAGTACACGGCGACGACGACACGTCGCGGATGCCCGGAGACGAAGTCGACGACGACGACATTGTCGATAGGGTGGCACGGATCTCAAGGACATGCCGCCGTACACGGCGTGCCTCGTGCGGAGTACTCGCCGCGCGCCCGCCAAAGGAGGTAGGTAGCCGCACCCCCGGTCAAGTACCCATTCCATTTGAGTAGTCGCACCGATGAGTTGTGTCTTGCGGGATGACTTGAAGAAATTTGTCTCGAGCCGCCGCCGCCCCTCGGGAAGTCGAGATCCTAGAGGAGGGGAAGACCAAGGCCAAGGAACGGCGTGAGGTCGGCGAAGGAGACGACACCGTAGTCGTGGAGGACACGTCCGACGAGGACGACGATGAGGAGACGGCTGCGCGGGACCGCTTCCGGTGCGGTCAAGGTTCGGCCCGTCCGGCTTGCCTCACGTTCCTCTTGTTCAAGATCCACCCAGGCTAGCCTAGAGGCTAGTCCGGCCGTGCCGCCGCGGAAGCCGTGCAATGCGTCCCGCGAGCGCGTGACGAAGAAGTTGAAGGTCACTGAGACCACGTCTCAGGAGGTAAGCCGTCTTCACTAATGTGGTCGAGTACTCGTGTCTCAAGTTCACTTGTTAATGAAGAATTTTCTTACTTGTAGGAGCTGCCGCCTACTGAGCCCGTTGATCAGGGCGTCGAAGGCGGGTGGGACACGGTGGGGGAGGCCGCTGGAAGTCGCAGCCCGGCCCCCACTGTCGAAGAACTCTTGGCGCAGATGGAGCGCCAGCCCCCCGTCGCTCGGGGAGGGAGCGAAACCCTCTCTCGCTGCTGCGGAAGAGGCAGCGGCCGCAGAGGCGCAAGAGGAGGCTCCCGCCGAGGCTGGACTGGTGGATATCACCAGCATCCTCGGTGCCCCGACCGTGACGGTGGTCCGGTCAAGCTTGTAAGTGCTGAATCTTCCCGAGTAGTACTTGACGTGGTAGTCGAACTTGATTGACGACCGACTCGTGTACTCTGCAGGAAATCGACAGATCTCTCCTGGGAGGGGGATAAACCCCGCGGGCGGTGGGCCGAAGAAGAAGCTGCGCCGCCCGCCGAGGAGTCGCTCCCGCCCCTCGGGCGAAGCCCGAAGCGCCGACCGCCGAGGATGCGTTGCCCGAAGCCGCCGTAGTTGAAGGTGAGTACTCGCTCGAAGTTGAAGTAGCTTCGTAGAGTAGTCGTAGTCGTATGTTGACTAATGCACTTGTCTTCTCGTTGACGGGCCGAGGCCGAAGGAACGAGATCCCGTCGGCGGTGCCCGTGGAGAACTTGACACCGGAGACTCGGGAGGGCTGCCGGAGGAGCCCCCGAGCCGATGGAGATGGCCGCGGAGAGGCCGCCGCGACGGCCGGAGGAGAGGAAGCCGCCACGCCGCCGAACCCGATCCGGAGGTGGTCGTCCGCTCCCCGAAATCCAAGGCGCGGAGCCCATCCGCTCCGCACCGATGACCGAAGCCGCCACGAGTAGTCGTGGTGGCATCGAGCTCTTGGCAGACGACTTGGTCGATCCCAAGAACGCGGTGGCTACGCACACGGAGGCGGTCCGCCAAGCCGAGTAGTGGATGAAGGTGAGTAGCCGTAGCTCTTGAGTAGTCAATCCTTTAGCGTTGAGTACCCATTTGATTTGTATTGTCCGTACGGGACATCACCGAGAGGTCCCTCCCGAAGTCGGAGATGCTTCGAGGGTACGGCGACACCGTGCTTCGGGCCGAGGCGCTGGAGGACCAACTCATGAAGTCCCGGAAGCACGCTGCCGAAATGCAGTCAAAGCTGGACGCCGCCTTCGCCAAGTACCACAATGATATCCAGGAGATGCAGGCGAAGGGCGACGACTTGGTGTGGAAGAACAAGTCGCTCCGCAACAAGAACAAAGGTACACCACTTGTCTTGTTGAATACTTGTTGGAGGTCGAGAGGTAGTCTAACCCGTTGTGCCTTGTTGTTTGCGAGCTTGAGACTCGAGTAGAGCGAGTTGAAGACTTCGAGAGACAAATCCGAAGAATCTCTTCTACGGGAGCGGGGAGGCCCGCCGTGTACTCGAGTTAGATTATAAGGAGCTTGCCTACGAGTGCGACAAGCACATGGAGCTCCGTATTGCATCCGATCGTGACCTCGTCAATCGCTATAAATTGTTGCGAGAGGCGAACGAGGATTGCGAGAAGCTGCGGGCCCAACTCAAGGAACTCGAGGAGGCCGCGCTCCCCATCGCGAGGCCGCCGGTGCCTCACCCCCGGCGGCCCCAAGATAGCGCCGCCGGTGGATCGACTAAAGGAAACCCCCGGCCGGCTGGCGGCCTATGTGAAGCATCTGGCGAAGTCGATCCCGAACCAGGTGCTAGCTTTCATGAAGTCATATTTCTCTAAGGCCCCAGTAGATGTAGTCGCTGGTGGACTAGCCGCCGATTGTACAGACGAACAATATGCGGAGCTGCTGGAGCAGATGGCGGCCATTGCGGATCAAGTCGCCGACTAGCTTAATCTCCAGTAGTCCTGTAATAGTTAGCTCGTAGCAATAGATGTACAAAAACAATTGTAATGAAATTGTTTAAGTATTAATGAAGAAAAGTTCCATCAATGAGTACTCGTAGTCGCGATCTCAGAGTGCGGAGTCCCATCGTGGAGTTGGCGTGAGTAGTCGTACTCGGCAGTAGTCCCGTTGAGGGAGGTAGACAGTAAAGAAGTTGATGAACGATCAAACTTTAACACCGAAGAAGTACACCTGGATGGCCGGGCCGTAGTTACGAGTAGTCGTCGGGACCGAAGGCCGCCTATGGCTAAGTGGTGCTAGGGGGGAGTAGCCGCTTACGGCGGTAGATCCGTAGGTAGCCGTATAGGCCGGATCTAGAAGTACGTGGTCTCTCGGTGAGACCGCCGCTAGAGTCCTTTGTCGCTCATCGCAGCCCGGATCCGTAGGTAGCCGCGCGGGGCCGGATTCCGAGAGGAGTAGTTCGGAGGCCGGTGCACGGACCGTGAGGCCGCTTACGGCGAAGAAGTAGTCCGAGAGGCCGGTGCCTGGACCGGAGGCCGCTTACGGCGAAGAGGTAGTCCGGATACGGAGCCCGGACCGGAGGCCGCTTACGGCGGAGGGGTCTTGATGTAGTCGTGTAGACTTGAGCCCCGGGGGTAGTCGTGTAGACTTAGGCGTAGAATCGACGAGTTTGTCGACGTTCCACGAGTTGTTGACATCTTCGCCTTCAAGTGTTTGGAGGCGGTAGGAGCCGGCCCGGTCACCTTTGCGACCGTGAAGGGACCTTCCTAGGGGGAGGGCGAGCTTGTGTAGTCCTTCCGTGTTCGGATGCGACGGAGGACGAGATCGCCAACGTTGAAGGAGCGTTCCTTGACGTTGCGGTCGTGGTAGCGTTGGATACCCTCCGGGTACCTTGCCGATTGGACGAGGGCGGTGCGGCGAGCTTCTTTGAGTCCGTCGATGTCAACTCGTCTGCGTCGTCTTCGGAGAGACGCCTTCGTCGTAGTGCTCCGGTCTTTGGTGAATCCCATATGACATCGGCGAGGGAGGATTGCTTCGGAGCCGTAGACCGGGAAGTAAGGGGATTGCCCCGTTGGCTTGGAAGGCCGAGTACGTAGCCCCCGAGTGCATTAGGTAATTCCTTGATCCACTTGCCTCCTTTAGAGTTAGCGGCGTCGTGTAGCCGCTTCTTGAGAGCGTCGAGCACCATCGCATTGGCGCGCTCGACTTGTCGGTTGGCCCGAGGATGGACAGGCGAGACGTAGCGGACGTCGATCCCGCCGTTCTCGCGGTACTCCCGGGCGGTGGTTGTTGAAGTTGGAGCCCGTGTCCGTAATGATGCGGTGGGGTAGTCCGTAGCAATGTACGAGTTCATCCGGAAGTCGAGTACTCTCTCGGCCTTGGGGAATGTGACCGGCTTGACCTCGATCCACTTGGTGAACTTGTCGATGGCCACCAATACTCTCGTTGAATCCACCCGGCGAAGTTGGCGGTGCCCCAATCATGTCGAGCCCCCGGCAAGCGAAGGGCCGGGTTGGCGGTATGATGACTAGCTTGTAGGCCGGGACGTGTTGCTTTGCATGGCGAAGTATTGACATCCTTGGCACCTTATGACGAGTTCTTCGGCGTCGCCCGGAGCCGTGGGCCGGTCAGAAAGCTCGCCGGAAGGCCTTGCCGACCGGCGTGCGAGAAGACGCGTGGTTGCCGCGACGCCCTTGTGGATCTCCTCGAAGATGTCCTTGCCTTCTTGCTCGGGGACGCACTTCATGAGTACTCCGAGAAGATGTGCCCTCGCTTGTAAAGCTTGTCTCCGACGAGGACGTAGAACTTGGCGCGGCGGATGAGTCGCTCGGCCAAGTTTTTGTTCGAGGGAACCTTCTCGCTCGCCGAGGTAGTCGATGAAGGGTTGCCTCTAGTCCACGTCGATCATCATAACCTCTGGCCGGTGGCGGATGCCTTTGGGACGGTGGTGGGTGGCGCCGGCTCCGGGATGGATGGCGCGTGAAGCTCGTGGACGAAGACACCCGCTGGTACTTGAGCGCGAGTAGAACCAAGCTTCGACAGGACGTCCGCCGCAACGTTGTTGTCGCGGACGATGTGGTGGAACTCGAGACCGTAGAACTTGTTCTCGAGCTTGCGGACTTCTAGGCGGTAGGCTCCTTGTTACGGTCCCGGGACTTGTTGACTTGGTTGATGACCACCGCGGAGTCGCCGTAGACTAGTAGCCGCTTTATGCCCGGTGAAGGCCGCGAGGCGGAGCCCGTGTAGGAGAGCTTCGTACTCGGCTTCGTTGTTTGAGACCTTTCGGAAGATCGCAGGACGTACTTGAGTTGTTTGCCCGTTGGAGAAATCGGGAGTACCCCCGCACCTCGCGCCCTTGAGGTTGAGTGAGTTGTCGAAGTACATCACCCAATGCTCGGTCGCACGGTTGGAGTAGGTAGCCGAATCTCCCGCCACTCCGCCATGAAGTCGACTAGCGCCCGCGACTTGATGGCCGTGCATGGCTTGAAGTCGATGGTGAGGGCGCCGAGTTCGATCGCCCGCTTGGAGATTCTTCCGGTAGCATCTTGGTTCCACGGATGTCGCCGAGCGGGTAGTCGGTGACGATGGAGATCGAGTACTCCTAGAAGTAGTGTCGTAGCTTCCGCGAGGTGATGAGTACTTGCGTACGAAGCTTCGGTACGGCCGGTAGCGTGCCTTGGACTCTAACGGGACCTCGCCGACAAAGTAGACGGTCACCGGACCGGATAAGCGTGGCTATCTTCCTCGCCGCTCGACGACGATGGCGATGCCGACCACATGAGTAGTCGCGGCGAGGTAGAGCGATGGCCGCTCGCCTTTGCGAGGAGCCGTGAGGACCGGTGGATTCGATAGGAAGTCCTTGAGCCGGGCAAGGGCTTGGTCCGCCTCTCGGGGGTCCACACGAACTTCTCTTGGTGCTTGAGCGAGTTTGAAGAAGGGGAGCCCCCGTTCTCCAAGCTTCGAGATGAATGCGGTCGGGGCCGGCCATGCACCCGGTCGGCTTACGGACGTCTTTGATGCACGTGGGAGCTTTCATGCCGGTGATGGTGGAGATCTTCTCGGGGTTGGCTTCGATGCCACGTTGGGCGATGATGAAGCCGAGTAGTTTGCCCAACGCCGAAGACGCACTTGTTCGGGTTGAGCTTCCGGCGGTACTCGAGCGAGAGATGCGAAAGTCTCTTCAAGGTCGTCGATGAGGGTGCGGAGTTTACGGTCTTGACGACCACGTCATCCACGTAGGCCTCGACGTTCTTGTTGAGTTGCCTCTTGAAGCGAGCCCGGATAGCTCATTGATAAGTGGCGCCGGCGTTCTTCAACCCGAAGGACATGGTCGTGTAGCGATGACGCGCCAAACGGGGTGATGAACGCGGTCTTCTCCTCGGTCTTCTTCCTTGATCGCGATACGGTGGTACCGGAGTAGCGGTCGAGGAAGCGAGAGCGGTCGCGGCTCGCCGTGGAGTCGATGACTTGGTCAATCCGCGGCAACCCGAAGGGGTCCTTGGGGCGGTGCTTGTTGAGATTGGTGTAGTCGACGCACATCCTCCACTCGTTCGAGTTCTTCTTGCGGACGAGGACGGGGTTGGCGAGCCACTCAGGATGGAAGACTTCTCTGATGAAGCCGGCTACGAGTAGTTTGGCGAGTTCCTTCTTGATGGCATCCCGTCTGTCGTCGGTGAAACGACGGAGGTGTTGTCGCTTGGGGGTGGCCTTAGGATCGACGTTGAGGCAGTGCTCGATCAACTCCCTGGGCACTCCCCGGCATGTCCACCGGCTTCCACGCGAAGATGTCTCGGTTAGCCGGAGGAAGTTGATGAGCGCGTCTTCCTATTTGGGGTCGAGGCCGGACCCAATGGTGGTGGTCTTCTTGGCGTCGCTCGTCCCGAGGTCGATCGTCTTGACCGGACCTCCTCGGTGGGCGAGGCTTGTTGGCTTTGTCGGACTTCTCGGGGGATGTCGAGTTCGCTTGGAGCAAGCTTCTTCGACGCGGCGTAGACCTCCATCATTGCGTTGGGTACTTGATTTGTGGAGGCGATCTCCACAGCTTCCGTGTCGCAGTCGTGCGAGATCTTCAAGTCCCCTTGGAGAGAGAGTACACCTGCTGGGCTTGGCATCTTGAGTACCAAGTAGGTGTAGTGGGGCACCGCCATGAACTTGGCGATGGCCGGTCTGCCGAGGATGGCATGGTAGGATGTCTTGAAGTCCGCGACCTCGAACTTGATGTACTCGGTACGATAGTTGTCCCGAGATTCCCCGAAGGTAACTGGCAGGACCACTGAGCCCAGTGGGATAGCCGCGTTACCGGGGACGATGCCGTAGAAAGGCGTGTTGCTCTTGGTGAGCATGTGGGTGATGTCGAGCTTCATCTTCTTCAAGGTCTTGGTGAAAAGGACGTTGAGCCCGCTTCCACCGTCGATGAGGACCTTGTTGAGCTTGGAGCCGGCGATCACCGGCTTTAGGACGAGAGGGAACCGCCCTGGTTCGGAGAAGCTGGTCATTGATTCGCGCGGGAGAAGGTAATGGGTACCTCCGACCACCCGAGGGGGGGTCGGCACCGCCGGTTCAATGCTCATGACTTCTCGACGAGTAGCCTTCGCTCCCGTCTACTAGGTAGTCCACCGAAGAGGACGTTGACGGTCTTGTCGGGTTCTGGAAGTCGTCGTTGTCTCCGTCGTTCTTTTTCTTGCCTTTTTTTGTCGTGAGGGTGCGGTGGCTGCGGGAGTACTCTTGAGTGCTCGCACGAGTTGGTAGCACCGCTCGGTGGTGTGGTAGCCGTCCGGATGCCACGGGCACTTCTCCTTCGGCAAGTCTTTGAAGCCGCCGGAGTTCTTCTTCGAGTTCTCCTTCGCGGGCGGCGTATAGCCGCGACGGTGTTGTCCGGCTTGCGTTTGCGGTTGGGACCCGAGTAGTTGTTGTTGTTGCGACCGCCTTGGTTCCCGTTGTTGCCGCCGCCGCCGCCCGTGTCTTGCTTGTTCTTGCCACGGATGGCGTCGTACTTGGCGTTGGCCTTGTCTTCTTCATACGCCGGGACGTGATCATGTCTTTGAGGTGGGGGATGGACTTGGGGCGGCGACGACCGAAGTCTTCAAAGGTGCGGCGGTGATAGAGGCCATCTTGGAAGAGGTCGATGACCTCCTTGTCGGTGACATCGACTACGGTAGCGCGCTCGTCGAAGAAGCGGCGCATGTACTTGCGGAGGGTCTCGCCTTGTTCTCGCTTGACCATGGCAAGGTCCATGCGAGTACCCAAGCGGCCCATGGCGCCCGTGAAGTTGTCGGTGAACTACTCCTTCAACCGGTCCCACTTGTCGATTGAGTGCTTGTCCGGCGACTCGAGCCATGTGAGTGGGGCTTGGTCCGGGTAGAAGGGGAAGTAGAGGCACTTGGTGTCGTTGTTGCCGCCGCGTTCTCGATGGAGAGGGCGTAACACCCGAGCCACCGGATGGGGTCTTGCTTCGCGTCGTACTTGGTGATCCCAAAAGGGCCGGAACTTGTCGGGGAGGAGCAAGTTGCGAAGTTGAGGTGAGAAGGCGGGAAAGCCGTCGTTGTCGCGTGCGGTGGGCGACTTCTTCCGCGCGGCTCCTCAATCTTCCGGCGGGCGTCGTAGCCGCCCCGTGAGGCTCCGGAGGCGTGGTTGTTCACGTGGTCTCGACCGTCGCGGTTGTCGCCGCCGCCGGCCCTCCCGTTGGCTCCGTGGTTGGAGCTTCCGTCGTCGTCGTCGCCACCGCCGCCGGGGTCACGGCCGCCGCCGTCGGGAGCGCGGTGAGGGACGACCTCGCGATTCTTGTTGCCACCCTGGGAGGGTCCGCCGGCGTTTGCGCGAGTACGATTGGGGCGGCGGCGGCTCGGCTCGAGTACGGTTGCGGCGAGGTCGGCGCCGCGACTTGTAGCTTCGTTGTCGTGGTTCTGGCGGGGGGGAGGCTGGTTGACCCCGTTGTCGACCCGCATGAAGTAAGCATCTTCGGCGAGCTTGGCGATGACTTCTCTAGCGCGTATACCCCGAGCACGGCGTGCGATCGGCGTGATCGACATGAGGCATTGCTCGGGGGGTAGTGTGTACTCGCTCTCGACCGCCTCGAGAGCTTTCGCAAGGTTGCGTATGGGGAGGTTGTCTGCGAGACGCGGGCGCCGTTCGTTGCACTTCTGTTACGCTCACGTCGAGCGTCCCCGTTGGCGGCGGTCTCTTCTGCGGGTGCATCGGTAGACAACTCGTCCGCGAGAGATGTCTTCAAGGTACTTGTCCCGAGCGGTCCCCGAGGGCCCTTGTGTGTTGCGGCGGCCATGAAGACTTGACGATCGGGGGTTGACGAGGGCTGGACTCGAGAACTCGCCACCTCGGTTGGGGGTGTACGAATCGGCTCGAGCAAGTGGCGTTCCCTCTGGAACGGGAGCGAGTCGAGGTAGGCGACGTAGCGTGAGTCTCCACTTATCGAGTCCGCGGGCTTACGGTCCGGCCGGTAGAAGAATCTCCCGGCGAGGTGTGGACGTTATAACCGGCCCGGAGGCCGGTCCCGATAAGGGGTGCTCGTCGTGTTGTCCTCGGATTCGAGATCCTCCGGGTCCGACCCGAAGTCGAACTCGTACGCGGAATCCGAGTAGAAACCGGAGAGGGAGTTGGAGTCCGAAGCGTGGCGGGGGGCGGTGTCGGAGTCCGAGTTGTACTCGGGTACGGGCTCCTTGCCGGCCGGCGCGCGAAGGGAGCCTCCATGCGGGCCTGCGGGGGTTGCGGGGGCCACGCGTGGAGCGCTCTCGGGGTGGGGACCACATACGATGGGCGAGCGGCCGGCTCGCATATGGTAGCCCACGGGGACGTCGAGTTCGAGTTGGAAGCGGACCGAGCTCGAAGTCGGCGTGATGGTCGAAGAGCGAAATTTCGCCGAACTTGCGGCAAGTTCGCCCCGTGACAACTTCGGGGAGCGTTAAGAAGCCGGTCTCCGGGTTGTACGGCATGGTGAGGCGGCGTTGGAAGGATCCCGCACCGTCGGCGGTGCGGACCCAAGCGCCGAAAACAAAGGTGTCGCCGTGGTTGAAGGCGACGGTTGGCTTGAAGTAGACGGGGAGCCGTCGAGTTCGCCATGTGATCTCGGGCGAGAGCCCCTACCGGCGCGCCGGTGTCGGTGTTTTAGATCGGCAACCTACTAAGGGGAGTACCGAAGTAGATGAATGTGGCCTCGCCGAGATCGGTAACTCGAAGAAAGAGACACGTGGCACACAATTCGGACGAGGTTCGGGCCGCGAGGTGCGTAATACCCTACGTCTGTATGTCGTGTAGCTGCGGATTGATTGGGTACGATTACAAGATGATGCAATTGTACGCCGTGAGATGAGATGAGATGATGAGAGAGGGGTCCCCGCCTCGCCTTATATAGTCCGGGAGGCGGGGTTACAAGTCGGAATAGGGAGAGAGTACTAGTCGAGTACGTCTATGAGTCTTCCATACAGTGCGGGACATGTACAGCTTCCTAACCGAGTACTTCTCCTCGGTAGTCCTTGTGCTTCACGCCATCGGGTACCATGCGGCGCAAGTCGGGTAGTCCCGGGGGCCCACCGAGTAGTCGGTCCGGTACCCACCGAGGTAGTGGGCCCGGGGAGGTCCATACGACGGCTATTGTGGGTTAAGTGTTTGAACGTACTAAGCACTTGTCGGGGAATGGGACCGGTAAGCCTAGGGCGGCGAGGGATCCTACTATTACTACTCTTGGGATTCGTCTCACGGCTAGCTACGGTGGTGTACGGTGACTCGGGTGCCCCGCGGGGTATGACGGATAGCCCGCACCAAAGACCGTAAGATTCGATCCCGACACGAGGATTTTTGGGAAGCTGCTTGGGAAGTTGTCCTTGCGGGGGCGACCTACCGTGTGTTTAGGTCTACCTTGCAAGGTTTGAATCAATCGATTGTCGGCCTCTCACCGTTATCTGAGACTACTTACTCCACT
Source organism: Cenchrus americanus (assembly GCA_947561735.1). Classification (NCBI taxonomy): domain Eukaryota; kingdom Viridiplantae; phylum Streptophyta; class Magnoliopsida; order Poales; family Poaceae; genus Cenchrus; species Cenchrus americanus. The sequence goes on along the minus strand of OX387239.1, from coordinate 247,987,325 downwards.
AGCCATGAGATCCCTAATGATGGAAGTTGATGAACATTATGCTTGATTAATTGTATTGTACAACTTTGTCTGTACTAGTTGGCTAATGTAGTAAAGATTAAACCCACTAGAACTTGTGCTAAAATCTTGAAAGTAAGGACATACTCTTTGTTACTTTTCGGCAAAAAGAAACTCGGTGGCCAAAAGCCTTTCATGTCTAGATTGGTGAAGTATTTATCACCGAAGCGAGTAAGTCTTCTTGAGTATTAGAATACTCGGCCTTGCTATAATATGTTGATTCGGGTAATGCTTTCGGTGACGTGTGGCCGGAGAGATTCCGCCGGTGGGAGCCGGAGTGGGTGGAGGACGACAACCGAAGGCATCATGGATGGCCTCCCGTGGTGTTTCCACTTCCCGTTAGTTTAATTCCGCTATTTCAAAACTGCGAACCATTTCATTATGGCAAAAACTTCGGTTTGTAATAATTAAACCCTTTGGGGTACGAATTTGGATGTTAATGATGTTGTATCTCTGGACTCGCCTTCGAGTGAGTTTTAATGCATATATGTCGATCCTTGTTGCTATCTAAGTGATTTACGGGGCGTTAACCCGGCAACTAACGACGAATGATACTTTATTATCGCTTAATGACCAAAGTGGATTGGTTTAGGCGATAGTACGGTATTTTCCTGGCGTGTTGTCACATGCGCAAAGGATACGGTCTCTGTCCTCCTTGCATCCAAGCTCGGCTACAAACAGGTTGTCAGTCTTCTCCTCGATCGGCCGAAGCTTCAAGCCATACGGGTTACCCCATGCTGGCTTCAGAGCTCCCAGGATCGTGGATTTGTTCGGGGTGCTTGGGGAGATCACCTTTCCCACTGGCGCCCATTCAATTGTTGCACCCTCCCCGTCATCTTCATCATCGTTGAAGGAAGCGAACTCCCCTTCCTCTTCCGTAAGGTTGAGGTTCTTCAGCATGTCGGCGACGTTAGGGTTAGCTTCATCTTGCATCCGGGAGGGGCGGCCCCCTCGTGGTCTTGCATCTCCTCCGGACGACAACATCATTATACATCGGAGAGAAGTTACTGGGGTACCACACCTAACCTAGGGTAGGCCCGTACTGGCGAGATCCCAAACTAAAACCTAAGCGGTGCAGGTCCCCGAAGGGTTTGTGGTCGGCGGCGCCGGACCGGCTAACCGACGATTTGCAGGGGCCGCCGGCAAACTATGTTGACGGCGTGGCGTGGACACAGTGACCGGAGTGGCAACGACGGAGCAGGGAAGATCGTGGCCGGAGAGGCCCCGATCTAGATCGGGATCGAAATCGCCACGCGAGTCGCCTTCAGGTCGTCCGGAAAAAACGGAGCAGATTCCATCTTTTTTTGCCAACTCTAAACTAACTTGATGTGGATTTGGAGGAGTTGACCCACTGGTTGCTGTTCATCCCGAGCACCCAGGCCTTAACCGGTCTGACCAGTGCCCTCCACCGGTCTGATGGATGCAGACCCCAGTTGGGTTTTTGCTCGGGTGAACGTGTTGGTGAGTTCCACTTTTCAAGTTTGGTTATTTCGAGGCAACTGACACCCACATTTCTATTCTGCTTCCGTCCGCCTCACACGACATGACGGACAACACAAAGATTGTATGTGAAGCCTCTCTTTCTTTATTATCAAACCAATGTAGGTCTCATCCGTTATAATGAGGCTCTTGCACTACTGGTCATCCGGTATAATGTTAGGCTCTTGCACTACTGTGTTGTGTTGACTGTTGAGAAGTTGATATAGATGTGCTAGCGTTTTGCTTTGGCTTTGTCTTATTTTTATGTTCACCGCTCCCAATCTCTTTGACTAGGCTTTTGAATAGTAAAGGTTAAAATCACAAAGTTTTTTTAAAAATACTGGTATATACTTATAACTAAGTTATAATCACACTTCAATTTTTTTTTAAAAAAACTCCGTACTAGTATAGGAGGGGCACACTTAATTTTCCACGGGCCATGTAGTTTGCCGTGGCCCAGCATAGCAACAGCAGTAACAGAACTGCAGCCCAACAAACTCTGCCAGTCCAGCCCAGGCGCAAGCCGACCTCTCTCTGCGCTTTCGAAAACCGAGTCATTTACGTGTATGCCATCGAGAAAGGTGCTAGTTACGTGTATGTCATGAAAAAGTTCCCGAACATGTGTATGCCACACACCCGTAGTTCGTTGACGTACATGCCATTTTGGATGGATTCCGTTAGGACTTAACGATTGCACCCATCCGACGTGTGGGACCCGCGTAGTGAAAAGACTATTGTGCCCCCGTCCTATCCGGTTTGTTTCGAGTCCCGGAAACGAATCGAATCGAGAGTTCCTCGTGCTCTTGTCCTCGTGCTCCCGGTCCGAACTCCGGAACCCTAGCCGACCGGCCGCCGGCCGCCGCGGGAGGCCCCACCGCTAGCTAGATCGGGCGCTCCCGTGCGCACTGCTGGCGTGGCCGGCGAGCCCGCGACCGAGCGAGCCCGCGGCGGCGCGCCGCGGCCCGCGTGGGCGCGGCCGGGCCGGGCGCCCGCGGCCGGGCGAGCCCGCGGCCGGCGCGGGCCGCGGCCGAGCCGGGCGCTCGTCCGGTTGCGGCGGCCGGCGACACCCGTGCTCGATTCCCTTTGTACATGTAAAAAATCAATTCATGTTTATCCCTTCTTTGCTCGCATATATGTGATGTATGCATATGTGCCGAGCATGTCTTGTTGTTCATCCGTAGGATGGACGCCGGCTTGGGTAGTGAACCTCCCGACATTTCGAGTAGGAAATTGGTACTTGGACAATCGGTTCAACTAAGCATAAGGGGATATTGCCTTACTAAATCTACGGATAGTGAATTTTTTGCTAACCCAAACCCATCGAATGAGCATGCGGGTATTGATGATGAATGCTTGTATATTGACATTGGTCCCGAACATCGCGCACCTCCCATTCCCACTAGTCAAACTTAACCGGACACATTGTTAGATGTTGAAATAGAGGGAGATGAAGTAGAGGAAGTTGAGGGGGGTGAATCTTTGTCGATGATGAAATAGAGGAAGATGACATTGTAATAGATAGAGAGCACCGCACGAAACCCGATGCACACTATGGTAAGAATGATCCTCCTATGGCCATAGGCACTATGTATTCGGATCGGAATGCTTTTAAGTTGGCTTTAGCTACACATGCTACCAAGTATGAGTTCCAATATAACATTGAAAAGTGTGATAAATCTTGGTACGGGATGTATTGCGGTGGCAAGGATGTGGGCTGTAGGTGGAGAATTCATACTGCTACTTTGAGTGATGAAGTTACAGTGAAGGTAAATATTTTAACACTCTTTATGCATTGATTTTTTTACATTGATTTGTAATACTCTGTACCATTGATTTCTACATTGGCAGATCACAAGAAACCCATACAAGCATGAGAATTGTGAGAGCAAAAGAAGGAAAGGTAGTTGTGTAGGAGTGACACGGTATTGGGTGTGTGAACAAGTGCTTGATTAGTTGAAGGAAAATGGAATAGTGGGTGCCAAAGAGCTTAAAAGAAGGTTGAAGGAGAGGCACAAAATTGATGTGACCTATAGAAAAGTTTATCTAGGTAAGCAACTTGCTATGGACAAAATTTATGGACCTTGGGTGAAAGTTTTGATAACTCTGTACAAATTTAAGGCTCAAATAGAGGATAGTAGTCCTGGATTCTTTGTTGTAATTGATCATCATACCATCAACAACAAAAAAAAGGTTTAATAGGTTGTTTTTTGCTTTGAAAGCTTGTGTTGATGGTTTCCTACAAGGTTGTAGGCCATATCTTGCGGTAGATAGCACATTTTTGAATGAAAGGTTTAGAGGTCGGTTGTGTGTAGCTTGTGTAGTTGATGGTCACAACTGGATGCACCCAGTAGCGGTTGATGTTATTGACTCGAAACAAATCTGAATCGGGAGTGGTTTATGGAGAGGTTGAAAGAAGCTATAGGCAATCCGGTTGGTCTTACATTCAGACGCGATTGTGGGCAGCCCGGTGATGCATGGGGTTAGTAAAGTTTTTCCGGATGCTTTGAACATAGAGAGTGTATGTACCATCTAACACGAATTTCAAGAAACACTATAGTGGACAGATTTTTGATGATCACTTGTGGGCATCTGCATATTCTTGGAGCCCTTACATGTTTCGAAACATTATCAAGCCATGGCAACCAAACCGAGGCTATGAAATGTCTTCGGGAAAATCACAAGAAACTGTGGACTAGGAGCCGCTTTTCCACATTATCAAAAGTGGATTATGTTACCAATAACTTGGCCGAGACATTCAATAAATGGGTAAGATTACCTTGTTTAACTTTGCATTGATTATCTTATTTTATTCCATGTTTGCTCAAAATTGAATTTCTATGTTGGCGAGGTGAAGGATATGAAGGGCATGCATCCGGATGAGTTGATGGATAACATTAGACGAGAAGATATTGATTAAATGGAACCTTAGAAGAAGGGTTGCCCAAAAGTTTGGAGGAAAGATCTTGCCTCATATAGTGCGAAGTTGAGAGGTGCTAGCTATAACCTGGACATTGAAGTAATCACAAGCTCACCCGATGGCATTGCGAAGTTTGTGCTAAGGGAAGTTCGCTAGTAGCTTCGGGTTTGTAGTGAATACAATTGAGAGGACATGTTCTGCGGCAGCTTGGCAAGGGTCGGGAATACCATGCAAACATGCCATTGCCTACATCACATCAATCCGTGGAGCCAAACTTGAAGATTATGTAGATGAGCGCTATTCGGTTGAGAAATTCAAAATTGCATATGCGGGTTCTATGCCCTTTATTCCCGACAAGTCCATGTGGCCCAAACCCACCCATGGCTTCTTCATGCATCCTCCATTGCTTAAGTCAACTGCAGGGGGGGAAGGAGGAAGAACGGGATGAAATCGGCTTTGGAGGGAGGCGGTAGTAGAAAGAAATCGGGCAATGAGGAAGGTGCGGCAAAAGACAACATGAGTGCCCAATATGCCATCGGTTAGGACACCATTGGTACACATGTAAGAATGGCAATCCGGATGACATAGTTGCATTTGAGGCCGAGAGGTAGACTTTGTAGACATAGCTACACAATGACAACACTTCTTGTTTAGCTACGCAAAATAACAATTTTCCATAATTTATTTCGGGGGTCCACCAAAGAAAAGGCGAAGAAAACATCTTCCACTAGCACGGTGACTAGCATTGTTGTGGCCACTCTTTGGATCAAGCATGGTATTTCCATACAATGAGGCGGTGTCCAATGCTACACATAAGCCAAAGAGAGTGAAAAAAGGTGAAAAAAAGGGGCCACCACCAACAACAAGTACTAGCGAGGTTGATCTTTCACTTTTCTACATCTAGTCATTTACAATCTACAACCTAGCTAATTTTGCCATTTAACCTAGCTGATTTTGTTATTTAACCTAGCTGATTTTGTCATTCAACCTAGGCGATCTTGTCATTTATAACCTACAACCTAACCGATCTTTTTTTCACACAAGGTCTAGAAGTGGACATGGATCCAATGACCCATTTCCTCTCCAAATTGAGCACTCTCCTGCTTTGTTCATGAAGAAATTGCATCCTATGAAGTCTCTACACCATGGCGAGAAGCACGCCATCATGAAGAAGTGTACACCAAGGAGGGCTTCGTTGAAGTGGTCAACCCATCCGGCCCATTGACTTCTAATACCGAAGCAAGAAGGAACTCCAGCTTGAATAAATTATGCGGAAGAACTATTACTTTTGATGTAATTTGAGACATGTATAGTTTGGTGTGATGTCATGCAAACTAGTGAACTGTACTTTCTATGTGTAGACTAAGTGTGATGTCTATGTGTGGACTAAGTGTGATGAAAACTAGTGAACTTATTTGTTTAAATGTTGGTGATATGAACTTGTTACTATGCAATGGTCATACCTTATATTTTTTCCATGTGCTATGTACATTTGAATTTTGATTGTATGCAATGGTCATGCACCTATTTTCCGTTTTTAAAAATTAATGTCTAATTTTTTCTTATTTTTTTGCAACCCTTTTCTAATTTGTTCCACATGTATCTACATTTTTCTAGCATTTCTCTCGATTTTCTCGGATTTTTTAACCATTAAAAAAATTATTTCCACTTTTCTAATTTTTACTATTTTTAAATCATTTTTATAATTTATTTCGGCTTTTCTGATTTTTTTAATCATTTGTATAATTTATTTCCACTTTTTTGATTTTTACGATTTTCTGAAATTATTTCTTATTTTTATCGAATTATTTACATTATTTCGATTTTTTCACTTTTCTGATTTTTTTAACCCTTTATTGCACATAAGGGCAAAACTGTCTTTACACACCCTCTAACACCTCTGTTAACTCTCCATCCATCCAAAATGGCATGTACGTCAACGAACTTGGTCGCATGTACATCTCATGTTTGGGAACTTTTTCATGACAGCAATCTTAATAATTAATAATAACATACAGATAATGACTCTCGAAAACTCGCCCGATTGCCAGCGGCGCCGCCCGCCTTCCCTCCTAGAGCGGCTGCACGCCTGCACCGCTGGACGTGCGGCCGCGCGCTGCACCGGATCGGAGCGGCGGCGGCGTGGCGGCCTAAACCCTGGAGGCGCGGGTGCAGGGTGGCCGGCGTTAGCTAGTGCGGGCGGCACTGCGGCGGTGGGGAAGTGCGCAGAAGCAGGTAAGGAACCAAGCAAGGTTTTAATTCTAGTTCAGTTGCTCCACTCATCCACTGTCAATCACCATCTCTTTGTCAAATCGACCGAAATTGTAATCAATCAGCGTACTCTGAAATTCAATCTCAAATTATGATCATTAACCTTACATATTAGCTTGCCTTTTATTGTTCCATCCAAACATTCCATAAAAAAGGTCTCGTGAGAAACTAGAATTCGAAGGAGAGCCATCTAAAATTCTTTCATTTTCCCAGCTCTGCTCCCGCCGTCGCCCTCGTCCAGCGCGGCACGACCGAATCCCCCGCCCGCAACCTAATCCAAACCTCCCGATCCCAATGCGAAGGTGAGCCGCCCGCTTCCAGCGGCGATCCCGCCCCCAATTCCTTTCCCGCGATTTTTTTCTTCCCATTGTGGTCTGCCTTGTGCTTGCTGATTCGATTGGTTCGGCGAACTGCGCTCGCAGGGGTCTCGGCAGCGAGACGTCACTGCGCTGGCACCGCGGACCGGCGCGGCTGTGGATCGCCATAGCGGTGCTTGTGGCCGGCACCATCTGGCTCTGGTCGTCCTCCTCAGTTGGCCTCCTCGGCACCTACAGGGTCCAGGTGCGCAGTGCGCTCGCCTCGCCCACGCCTGTTTCTGTAGTGATTTTGTTGTGCTGTTTGTTCTGCTTGGCGTTTGAGGGAAGGCCGATAGCAATGCCAATATATGCCATGAGAGTTAAAGTGAACGGTGAGAGGCTATGGCTATGCATGTACGTAATGGTCCTAACCAAGGCATTTTGCAAAGCAAATCACTGATATGATGGAACATTTGAAACAGATTATTCTGCAAATTATATATCATAATAGTAGACTTGTAAACATCAAGCACGCCAGCTGATCATGACTATATGTAGGACATTTGTGAAATTGACAGTTGACACAATATTTAACGAATATAAGTACTAATGTTAAAAAGAAGTGGCCCGAGTTTCTTAGATGATTTTTTGGTGTATCATTTATATTTTCAGTTTCAATCCATTTGACCTATAGATTTATGCTACCTATAGATTGAATTATGCTAAATGCATGGAATTGAATTGTATGTACAATTTGAATTTCTGCCAAATTATATCTTATACTGACATCAGTGCTACGACTCAAGGATTTTGTTGTAAATGAGTTGTGGAGAACTGCAGATTCAAATGGTTGGAGAGCATCTTCTGCACCACGCACCTACTGGCCTCGTAAGTTTCTCTCTGTATACTCCCAGAAGTTACTGGTCTGGCCTTATGCCATTCTGGATGACGGTAAAATGAAATTCTGAATGTGATCTCTCTACTCGCAGCCCCACCAACTGAATCTGAGAGTAATGGGTACTTGCGTGTCCGGTGCAATGGTGGTTTGACCCAACAACGCACTGCAGTATGGTTAATATAAAAACTTTGTCTCTAAAGTAGCATAGTTCATCATGCAGGTTTTATGTATTCATGGCAACATAGCTGAGAGATTTAAGATACTACTGCCCTGATTTTGTAGATATGTAATGCTGTTGTTGTAGCACGAATCATGAATGCTACACTAGTGTTGCCAGAGTTAGACACAAATTCATTCTGGAATGATGAGAGGTATGCAAGTCTGAAATGTCTATCATGCAGGAACATCATTGCATGCAAAACAAACCCTGTATTATTTATGGTTCAGACTGTCTGACCAGTATTTTTTCTTCCTACAAAGTAAAAAGCAGTGCAGACCCCCCCCCCCCCCCTCCAACACCCAAAGTTCACTGGAGACCATCTCATGAATATTCTGCAGTTTGCATTAATTGATTTATATAGTTTCATAATGCTTTTTATGCCTAATGTACATGGTATCACCATTAGATATTGAGTTATTGACATAATCCAAGATAACTGTGTAGGAGAAACTTTTACAATTAAATTATAGTATACGCCTCTACGGACCTTTATGTAGGAAATTACGATCCTACCTTTTCAGCATCCTGTGTGAAATTACATTGAATTCACTTCTCTTGCTTTACAATTTCCTTCCTGTTCAACTTGTTTACGTGGAATGATCCACAAGTTTATTCTTGGTTGGTCTTTACTTATTTTTCTTTTCCATTTATGTATGGGACCAGTGGTTTTATAGATTTGTATGATGTTCCCCACTTCATCAAGGCATTGAAATATGATGTTCGAATTGTTATGAGCGTTCCAAAAATCACTGCACAAGTAAAGGCCAAGAAGCTCAGAGCATATAAGGTGAATGTATTTAGGGCACAGTAGTATGCTAAATTTAGCTGTACTAAGTCACTTTTTTCTATCTTTGAAAATTCAATATTTCCTAGGTATTCAATACTTATGGAACACATTTTGTCCTTGCAGATTGATCCACCTAGAGATGCACCAGTTACTTGGTACAGAACAACTGCTCTGAAGAAGATAAGGAAGTATGGTGCGATATATTTAACTCCATTTTCACACCGTTTGGCAGAAGAAATTGATGATCCAGAGCTCCAGAGGTTGAGATGCAGGGTGAATTACCACGCACTACGATTTAAGCCAAATATCATGAAAACAAGCAGTCATATAGTGAAGAAACTCCGTTCAGAAGGCCATTTCATGTCAATACATCTTCGGTTTGAGCTGGATATGCTTGCATATGCCGGGTAGGACGTCGACTTTGCTTAATGCTGAAGTGTATCCATTGGTGGAGAAGCCTATCCTTGTCATCTTTTTTTCTGTAGCAAGCTTAGGAAAGTGCCTACCCCAAAGCATATGGGGCTAGTTGTTGTTGTAGGCTTAGGAAAGTTTCGACGAGGGCCAAACATGGCCCTTACGTGGAACTCATTACACTATTCATCCATAGATAATTAGATATCAAATTATTAAGATGAACTTATAATCACAATTTTCAGTCCTTGATACTAGAATTTTAGAAAATTACTAAATTTCAATTCATTAGTGACTATTGTTCATAATCTATCATATCATGTAGTGGACTAGTGGTTACTTCTTGTATGTCTTGCCATGTAATTTCGTGTTTGTCTTGCTAGACATGAACATACCTTACTTACAAAATGAAAATTGCAGGTGCATCAACATATTTTCACCTGAAGAACAGGAGATCCTGGCGGAGTATCGGAAAAAACACTTTCCAAAAAAGATTATTGACCACAGGAAAAGAAGGCTCATTGGAAAGTGCCCTTTAACTCCAGAAGAGGTACTAGACATTTTTCTTGATGTTTGTCGAGTACTAGTATATAATCTAATTGTTTGCTGACATTGAAAAGTTAATTACTCTGGACGGGGGCACAAATTTAGGCTAGTACCTAGGTAGTCAGTACAGTGCATTCTTCAGCCTAGCTCCATGATGAGTACGCTTTTGAATTTATATTGCATTTTCAATTTAAGTGACAAACAATTTGTTACTAAATATTGGTAACATGAATACTTGTTTTTGCTGTGTATGTGCTATTGCTTGTCCATGAAAAGCAAGACCCACACAATATGTTAGACATCATATTGTGTGTGCTTTTCATGATTTGTATGTATGTTGTTCTAGTTTCCATTATCGATTGAACGCCATATACCATTACATGCTTTTGGCATTAAATGGGGGTGCATCTAGTGTGAACACACCCTAAAAAAAATGGAAAATTCATCACTAGAAGCTTCAACAAAAGGGCAATTTGACTCCATAATTAGATGCCCGTTTTATTTATACTATCAAGCTAGTTAACGACATGTGGGGTCTGGCCCTATATGTCATTGACATATATTGAAGGTATAAATGAAAAAGTGCACTTGAGGTAGTGGTATGTTGGAATATTTCCAAAAAAAAAACATTAGCACAAACATACTTCATGTTACTATTTAAATGAACCATTTTGATTGGTGAAAAATGATTATAAGGAGCAAAGCTGAAACTTACATTAAAATATTAAATATCAGAGTCCGTGTAGAGTACCAGAGGACTTTAGCCCTCAAACTAAGCCGTACACTTTTGGGACACACATGGCAATAGTTGAGTTGATGTCCGCAATAGGCCTTGTTCCTTCAAGTAATATTTCTTTAAAGCACAAAAATGGGGATGCCAGTATATGAAACATAGACATCATAGCCATCATAACTGACTTTTCCATTGAATAATCTTTTCATAAATAACAGAAAAATGTTCTATTTATATGTTCTGCAGGTAGGTGTTATTCTGCGTGCTATTGGATTTGAAAACACAACAAGGATTTACCTTGCTTCTGGCAAGCTCTTTGGTGGGCAACGCTACATGAAGCCATTCAAGGCTATGTTTCCACGTCTAGAAAACCATAGTATGGTAGGAAGTGGAAAGCTGGAAGAGATTACCCGAGGGCTAGCAGGATCAGCAGTTGATTACATGGTCTGTCTGCTGTCGGACATTTTTATACCCACATACGACGGCCCGAGCAACTTTGCAAACAATCTCATGGGTCATCGCCTATACTATGGTTTCCGAACCACAATCACACCAAATAGGAAGGACCTTGCTCCAATATTCATGGACAAGGAGGAAGGGCGTGGAGCTGGCTTTGAGGAGAGGATCAGGCACGTCATGTTCAACAGCCATTTTGGCGGCCCCCACAAACGCAACCATCCAGAGTCTTTCTACACAAACTCATGGCCAGAGTGCTTCTGCCAAATGAAAGCTACGATTAATGCTGACCGGTGTCCACCCAATAATGTAAGTAATGTCCTCGAAAGTCAGTTCCAGTATAAAGAAGATTTTGAAGTGGAAGCTACTAATCAAACTGACTCTACCAGTCAAACAGAAGAGTTGGCAGGCGGAACTGAGTTAGGGAAGGTATGACACTTTGGAGGAAGGATTGATGACTCCGGATCTCTGTAGGAGATTATGTTCGGCTCAAGATTTAGTTGTTGAGACTGTTAGTCTGGGAGGGTCAGAACCAGATTTTGGATAGGTTTGGTCATGTAGAGTTCTGTGGAAGAAAACCCGGTATGAACGTCATGAACTATGTGGCTAATACAATTGGAGATCGTTACCCCATATGCTATAGTCGAGTGTTTACTGTTTTGTGTCTCCAGTTCTATTGCCTTTATTTGGTAGTCCTCACTGCACAAGTCTGGTTGAAGTTGAACTCCTGCGGTCATGGAACTTCCCCTGTTTTGGTTTCGCAACTGACTGTTCTGCCAAAAAAAATACCATTAAAAGGGCATTACTCTTATTTCCATTATTAGTGACTAGATTGGATTTTACTACTTTGATTAGTATTCATGCGCCCCAATTTATGACTGATGTTCTCAATCCTAAACTTGCATATTGTGTTTCAGGGTCTTTCATTTAGTTCAATTTGTTTCTGCCAATCATGGTCTCCATGAAGATAAGTGGTGCAACTATTATTATTGGATCTTGGTGCGTTCCTTCATTTGATTCCATCAATCTATGTTGTTTTTGTTTTCCCAAAGTTAAAATGCTGGTGTTTCAGATCATATAGATTATCGACCCTTAGCCTCTGAAACTACACCAAGGTAGCATACACAACACCAGGCATCATTATACTCAGTAACTAGCAGCGCGGCTAGATTTGATAAAGTTATCCTTATATATGACTCGTTATTCATCCTTTTGAAATCATCAACACTCAAGACTCAACTTTCATGTAGATATTAGTGCCTCGATTTCGAAATTAGTATCAGTACACCCGAATTTTGTTGCTTGGGTGGTATTGGATTGGTGGATGGAAATCCAATAGCGAATGACACAATCAACGCTTCACTGCACCCTCGCATACATTGCAAGCTCTGCAACTTTGTATATTGGATTGAAATCATAAATCACCCTCTCTGTCATCTCTCGATCCCTACGTGAATCTCTCTCTCTGCCTATCCTGCCTATCTCTTTCTTATTTTTTCGAGTGACCTATGCCTTTCTGATACTGCGACTTCTGAGTCCGACTTAGGCATTGACCTTGTGTAGAGTCTCGATGCTCCACCTCCCGATGCATGGATCTAACTCCTCTTAGCTAGTTCGCCGTACCTGGCAACGATGTCAATTACTGGCGTAGGCGATCTTGAAGGTTCCTCTCGATATAGGGATATGCTAGTGTAGCGGTGGCACAGTTCCCTTCATCCCTCCTCTCTCTTTGCGCGCGCACGCACACACACACTCCCTCCACCCTGACAATGCCTCTTTCTCCCTTACATGTTGTCGTGCAAACTTTACTTCTCTAATTATGCGGCTTTCGAGTCTGACTCAAGCACTGTTCTTGTGTAGAGTTTCAATGCTTCACCTCTCAGTGCGTGGATTCAACTCCTTCCGGCGACCTAGTTGTACATAGCTACGACGCTAGTTGTTGGCGTAGGCAACTTTGAAAGTTCCTCTTAATCTAGGTACTGGCTCATGCAATAGTTGCATAGGTCCCTCCGATCCCCCTCATCTTCCGACAACACCTCCTTCTCAGTTTCTCCCCTACTTTTGAGTCCGACTCAGACGTTAACCTTGTGTCTAACTCCTTTGGGTCAATTCATCATACCAGGTGGCGATGGCAGTTGCTAGGATAGGCAATCTTGAAGGTTCATCTTGATATAGGGACAGACTCATGTAGCGGTGGCACAGGACCTCTCTCTCTCTCAGTTTTTCCCTTACTTTTGTCGGGTGAACTCTCTCACCTTGATTCCACGACTTCTGAGTCTCCGACGTTGACATTGTGTAGAGTCTCGGTACTCCACCTCCCAGCGCGAGGATCCAACACCTCTCGGCGAGCTTGTCGTACCTCGCGGCAATGCCAGTTGCTAGCTCTGATCCTCTCGTATGTTGGGTGTTGTTGGTCTGATTGCAAACAACTGCTAATTGGATTTGACTATTTATCTTTTTCTATCAAAATAGATTATAGTATTGTATTCAAATTTAGATATTAACAAATCATATTGTAAATGAGATATTTATTAAATGAATGTTCCAATATAGGCCCGTAAAATCACAACATATTAAAGGTAGAGAAGGAATTAAGGACATATCAAATACTTGTAGTCGATTTGTGGTGGTCAAGCATATTATTTATAAGCACAATATTAACTTTCTTTATTTTCTATAAAAATTTTAGTTATTTATTAATTATATTTAGTATGGACTATTTTATTTAGCTATTTCTCTTCTCGATCCATATAGAAATCTGCTTCTAATTTTATTGTTTTTTTAAATATTGTATTTGTATATATATTTATTAGTTATATTAGATATGGATTCTTTGGATTGATCTAGACCGTCATATCAGTGGTGACTTCATCTATCTCGAGGATTTGTAAACTCACTCATCCGAAAGTGCTCATAGAGGGAGGGGCGAGTGTGTGTTGTATGTGAGCATCGCGCCTATACCATGTGACTAAAAAACTTGCTTTCATGTAATTTGTAGACGCATTAATCTATATCCCTTTAATTTTAAGTACGTGACATACTCCATGATCAGTTAAGGGGAAGCCTCAAAAAGCTTACCAAGGTTTGTTAGGAAATTAAAAAAATTCCATGCGGATTCAAGTTGGTATTCAAGTCCGGCACCTAATGTTAGACAATAAAAAATATTGCATATGTATTTAAGTACCGAGTGCCATAAGGAAAGGAAATTGATAAAAAATATTTCAATTTTCATAATAATATGAATTGTTAGATCTTCAGAAAATCCAACAGTTCAAACTCTTATCTCATTTAGATTAACGTGGGAATTCCTTTTTTTCATAATAATATGAATTGTTGGATCTTGATAAAATTCAATGTCCAAACTCTTCTCTTTTTTAATCAACTACTCTTTTTCTTATTTTTAATTCCGAATTTATGTATTTATTAATTGTATTTGTATTGAATATGGACTCTTTGGATTTCCTTATTTTAATTCCAAATTTATGTTTTCTTTGATTAATCTAGACCTTCAGATCTTCATAAAATCCAACGGTGTATATTCTTCTATTTTCTGGATTAACGTGGGAATTTCTAGACCCTCTCGATTAACGTGGTGACTTTTTTAACACTCCTCTTCATTTCCTTTCTCTTCCTCCTACACGGTTCATTAGTACCACTAAATACCAAAGAAAAACTAAATGGCAGAAGGCATCTAGCAGACTGAATGCTATGCATAAGAAAGGAAATAGCTCAACCACTTACTATGTGGCAACAAATTTTATGTTCCAGTTCAAAATTCTTTATACTCCTCAACAACAAACTTTGCTATTTTCACTTCATGTTCTCCATATAAATTAGATGTGAGATGTACTCAAGTTCTTATCTCTATCAGCATCTCTTTTCCATGATCTGCGAACAGTATAACTACAGGCGGCGAAGCATATAGCACACCTATCCGCCTAGTAATTCAATAAATGTCCAGATAAGTATGCAAAGTAGCACTCCTGACAACAGGTTTTGTACAAATGCAGTAGCACAGCTTATCGAATTTGTGAACTTAGAGAAGTATCAGCTACTGACTTGACAGAACAGAGCTAACAATATGCAGAATCTACTTGTAAATTTATAGAATGTGGAGTTTATTCGAGTGATGATTGTTTGTGGCTTATGGTTCAAATGTAACGCTAACATGAGGTCTGTTGCGTCAGTTTTGTGAAGCGTGGCAGACATACTTGTGCTCAAATTCTTGCGCCGTGCATCTTTTAGCATTCACCAAGGTCCTAGTACGGTCGTCCGGTCCCGTAAGTTCTTTGTGTCAGTTTTGTGGAGCTTTTTTGTGTGTGTGTGTTCTGTACTTGGCAGATCCGGGAGTGAAGCTTGCTGGTCACACGAGAAGCCCCACGAGAAGCTCCATGAGACCATGATAGACTTCCTGCTGGGTTAGTTGTGAGAACGAAAGGACGGTTGGATCATTCAGAGCGGGCCGCCCCTGGCTTTGCGCGTGGCTTTGGGGCCGGCCCGGCCTGTGCGTGATTGCAGTCATCTTTCTCCGCTTTTCTCTTCGGTCTTCACTCACTTTCCATCACTACCTCACTACCACCATAAAATACACCAGTTTATTCTTTTCTAAAGTCACACAAATAAATCTTAACAAACTAAGTACAGTACATCAACTAATTGTACCAAACAAATATGTATTTTCTCTCACTCACTCATATCCAACTGTCCAAATTGCTGCAGACAACAAGTTTCTCTCATTCACTCACATGCAAGGGCTCAACCTCTGCCCTTCCCCATCCCCTCGGTCCCACACCGCGCCCCCGCCCCCATCCCGCACGTGAGTCCTCCTCGGGGAGGGGGCCTCTTCTACCGCGACCTCTCCTCTCGCTCATCCCTTTCCACGTCGGTCTGCCCCCGCCCCTCCCTCTCCTCCCCCATCCGCCCGCCTCTCCCTCCTCGGCGTGGTTCGGCGAGAATGCCGTGTCGAGGACGGCAGACGTGAATCCTGCGACGGTGGCGGTCCCTCTTTCTCGTTTTCTATTTTTTCATCTTGGCACCGCGCGAGATCTTGCGGAGGGGCCGACGCTCCCGGTATGCGCGACTGGCGGCAGGCCCAGTGAGGCTCCGCCCCGGGAGCCGTGGCGGGCTCCGTGCGCGGCCGGACCGCACGGCGGCGTGGTGGCGGCGACAAGGTCGTGCGGGTGAGCAACGAAGACGAGACGGGTACGTGCGGCTACGGCGGTTATGTCGCGAACGGGCGGTGGCTCGCCGCACCTCAAGAATGCAAGGGACAAGATGCTGTGCTCGACATCGACGAGGGGAGGTGAGCGCGCGACGAACCGCCCAAAATAGTTCCGTATTATCGCCTAAGCCGGTCCACGTGGCCATTAAGCAATAATAAAGAACTATTCTGTCGCTTCCGCCGGTAAAGCCCGGTAAATCACGTACAACGGGATCGCCGATATGCGCTAAGCCCACACGAAGGCGGGACCGCAGTACAACGTTACATTACATAAAAGGTTCACAAGTTTAACATTATTACAAACCAGGTTTTTGGTACATAGAAGTAAACATGGTTCGGAGTTTAAACGACGGAATATAAACTAGCGCATGATACACACGGGAGGCCATCCATGCATATCACTCCTCATCATCTTTCTCCCATTCAAGCTCCCAACCATCCGGGATAGAACCGGCCGGATGGGATTACTCGAAAACAACAAATTAAGCAAGGCCGAGTACTAAGACTCGGCAAGACTTACCCGACAAAAATAAAGCAAGACTAGACATGCAAGGCTTTTTGGCTTGTGGGTTTGTTTTGCCAAAAGCGACTAAGAGTGGATCCTTATTTTCAAGTTTTAGCTCGGATTCCGGTATGTTAATCGGTCTAGGTGAGCACCTGTACTAAACAAGCATGTTGTGCAAACAATATTAAACGAGTAACAATATTAATCCAAAATGTTCCATAAATAAACATGGGGTAGCCGGTGGTCAAGCCGACTCGGATAACGGCGAGTGACCGACGATCGATCGATTTATATCCTTGCAAGGTAAACCCAAGATACACGGAGGAAGTAGACCCCAAGAATTCAAATAAAAGCAAATGCGGGGTCTACCCCGACCGGGCGGTTCCCAACATCCCACGAGTTTGGGATCGGACGCTACAAACTGCGGTACACGGTTATCCGGAGGGTCTAACCCGACCAGTCCGACTCACACACTATACCACGGGTAGCTAGCCCGAGACACATCCCAAGCGGGTAGCTAGAAAGATCCCGCCCCGGTTCAGAAGGTACTAGGCTTACCGGTCCCATTCCCGCAAGTACTTGGTACGTTCAATAGCTTAGGACCAGCACCATGCTACTCGGTCGAGACCGAACCCATTGCTCTTACCACATGAGCGAGTCAATTTAACCAACTTATGATTCCAACATAAGCATCCTATATCTCGCGAGCAATGAGTCATTACTCGACTTCTACCGTGATCCTAGAGCATGGCACTAGCGTTCCTAACATACTAGTAAAAGAGCATAGGAGTCCTAAGGATCATGCATCTAGGTTTCAAAGCAACTCCTGAAACTTAAATGCACAAAGTAAAGCAATAAAGTACTGAAAAGTAAAGGACATGAGTTTAATTTAAAACATGGGTTAGATGAAACCGGTGCTTGCCTTCCTCAGACTCAGTTCCTAAACTAGCCTTTGGCTCTTCTGGACTTTGGTCCAGGTCTTGCTGCACACCAAGCTGGTTCAGCTCACCATCAACAGTCCCGTCTCCCTCCTGGGCGAGTGTGTACGTACCGTCGGGGAGATCTACATGTTTACATGCACATGCAGTATATTAAAGTTAATCTTGATGGTGATTGTGTGCACATCTAAGTAATTTAAGTTACTTAACTTCACTAAACAGCAAGGGTGTTGCGTTTGAATAATAAAAACAGAACCAAACATGATTTTACCATTTAGCACATTTAATTTCCATTGCTTTCCTTAATTATTTAAAACAAGCCTTTCAACCATAAATCCAAATTAAATCAAGAACACTTCCAATGAACCTAATCTTTTGCACACAGCAACATATGCTTATTTTAAGCTTGCACACTAAAAATTGGCCTAAGATCATTTATAAATTAATTTATACGAAAAAGACAAATTTCAGCCTAGTAAATCAACATTAATTCATATAAAAAGATTTAATAAACTTTTTGATCCCAACTTTCTCCTACAGGTCAAGTATGCCAAATATGAGGTTCTGACCAAGGCATGGTTGTAAAATCAATTTATTTTTCAGATTTTGAATTTAAGCTCCTACACAAGGTTAAATCCAAAACACCAAGCAAACAATTCCCTAAAATCACATCCATCACACCAGGGGTACTACTCATCAAGTCAAAGCCCTAGGGTGCATTTGTGCTCAAAGAAAAGTTCATTAAAGGTGCTATAAAAAGCATCAAACTTATTCTAGCATAAAGCTTACAAAAATCATAACTGAAAATATATACATCAAAATCATGCAAATTTTTGTCACAGATCTAGACATGATATAAAGAACAACATATCCAAAATTCAAGTTCATAGCATGTGTAGATGTTAAATCACACTAAAAATACTCCAAACTGAGTTTGAATTTTTAATTCAAAAACTGTACAGAAAAACCCTATACATGTTTTCTAGAAAAGGTAGATTTCTTCACCACGAACCCAACAAAATTAGTTTTGCATTTGTCTGATTTTTCTACGATTTTTAATGATTTTTCGAAGGTATTGCCGAATCCCTAAATTTCACCTTTACAAACAGGTCCCCGGAACTTTAAAAAATCTCCTCGCGATTAATTCCCCCCTCGCAATGTGGTAAGAGCAATGGGTTCGGTCTCGACCGAGTAGCATGGTGCTTGGTCCTAAGCTATTGAACGTACCAAGTACTTGCGGGAATGGGACCAGTAAGCCTAGTACCTTCCGAACCGGGGCGGGATCTTTCTAGCTACCCGCTTGGGATGTGTCTCCGGCTAGCTACCCGTGGTATAGTGTGTGAGTCCGGACTGGTCGAGTTAGACCCTCCGGATAACCGTGTACCGCAGTTTGTAGCGTCGATCCCAAACTCGTGGGATGTTGGGAACCGCCCGGTCGGGGTAGACCCCGCATTTGCTTTTATTTGAATTCTTGGGGTCTACTTCCTCCGTGTATCTTGGGTTTACCTTGCAAGGATATAAATCGATCGATCGTCGGTCACTCGCCGTTATCCGAGTCGGCTTGACCACCGGCTACTCCATGTTTATTTATGGAACATTTTGGATTAATATTGTTACCTCGTTTAATATTGTTTGCACAACATGCTTGTTTAGTACGGTGCTCACCTAGACCGATTAACATACCGGAATCCGAGCTAAAACTTGAAAATAAGGATCCACTCTTAGTCGCTTTTGGCAAAACAAACCCACAAGCCAAAAAGCCTTGCATGTCTAGTCTTGCTTTATTTTTGTCGGGTAAGTCTTGCCGAGTCTTAGTACTCGGCCTTGCTTAATTTGTTGTTTTCGAGTAATCCCATCCGGCCCGGTTCTATCCCGGATGGTTGGGAGCTTGAATGGGAGAAAGATGATGAGGAGTGATATGCATGGATGGCCTCCCGTGTGTATCATGCGCTAGTTTATATTCCGCTCGTTTAAACTCCGAACCATGTTTACTTCTATGTACCAAAAACCTGGTTTGTAATAATGTTAAACTTGTGAACCTTTTATGTAATGTAATGTTGTACTCGGTCCCGCCTTCGTGTGGGCTTAGCGCATATCGCATCCCGTTGTACGTGATTTACCGGGCTTTACCCGGCGGAAGCGACGAATAGTTCTTTATTATTGCTTAATGGCCACGTGGACCGGCTTAGGCGATAATACGGAACTATTTTGGGCGGTTCCGTCACAGTCACCTCCCCTCGTCGATGTCGAGCACAACATCTTGTCCCTTGCATTCTTGAGGTGCAGCGAGCCACCGCCCGTTCGCGACATAACCGTCGTAGCCGCACGTACCCATCTCGTCTTCGTCGCTCACCCGCACGACCTTGTCGCCGCCACCGCGCCGCCGTCAGTATGAGCACAAGGGTAGCTAAATATCATGTAGTATCTCCATTAAAAATCTTGCAGTGTTCCTCTATCAATTCTCTTCTTTTGCTATGACTGAGTATTTGTTCCTGATTCATTGTGTGTGTTGAGGTTTGCTCAGGCATTGAACTGCAGGCTTGTTGTTTTTTGTGTAAGCAATGGCTTTTAAGTTCTAATTTGCATTTTGTTTGACAGATTGTTTGACCGAGCGCACATGGAGTTCGTCAGCGGTGTTCTCCTACCGTTCTTTTTTCTTTCCCACGTTGATTGCTTGCCTGCTTCAAGAATCACCGAATCAGGTCGCAGTTGGTTTCCAATTCAGTTGCTCAAAAAATCCTTCCTCAAATTATGATGTGGTTGCACTTTCCCCCTGCTAAATAATTTCAATG
Source organism: Cenchrus americanus (assembly GCA_947561735.1). Taxonomy (NCBI): domain Eukaryota; kingdom Viridiplantae; phylum Streptophyta; class Magnoliopsida; order Poales; family Poaceae; genus Cenchrus; species Cenchrus americanus. The sequence continues at coordinate 247,966,798 of OX387239.1, read as the reverse complement.
TGCCTTCTTCAGCAGGTGCATTTTTTACAGAAGGGTGTGTAATGGATGAGAGTTCTTAGTTTCGGGTTGAAGCCCTACCCTCCTGATTAGTTAAATATATTGGTGCTTATGCCTAACTAGAGATTGTTGTGTGGCCTACATATTTGAAAACAAATATGCTCCATGCAAGATATTCCTTACCTGGACTGTCAGAGAAAGCTTGGATCCTCATGAAATAGGGAAGCTGATATATGCACATATATATGGTTGATTCAACCAGTACAGATGCAGCTATCTTGTTTTTGCATTCATGAAAAATTCCAAGCTAATTACATAAGGTGAATAACTATTCTGACTTCGGACTTGCTGCATTTCACCTTGTGCGCTGCAAATATTTGATGTGTATAGCTTAAGAATAATTCTGAAATTATAAGGTTTGGTGAACTTCAACAAATGATTTAATGGAGACCTAGGGTGCAGTAATCTGGATCTACCTAGCCTAACTATTGCAATGTATGTACGTTAGTTGTTTCCGTTATTCTCTCGAAGCATACTAATTTTTGATACTTCTTTTGGTATATGGTGGACATAAGAACATATAAATTAGTTGACTGTTGGATCGACTGCGCTTGCTCTTGTGATTGTCGACCTGAAGAACAGAGGAGGGATAAGACTGGGGAGGGATATTCCTAAGACTTTTTGTGTTCTTCTTGCAGGCCAGAGTCATAGTAAATTGTTCACCATTATTTGCCATCTTTCTTACAATTATCTCACTCTTATTTCACTTTCTTTTGAGGAAATTAAGTTAGTTAGCTATTATTGAAAGAGTTGAGTTCTCACTTCCCACCTTATTGTAGGTTGTATTACTCTGCAATGGTATGGGTTAAAAAAATTTGTTGTGCCCTGAGTCATGTAACGATATGGCTTTTATCATTATTATACTTTTAATGCATGTTGCTTCTTGATGCCTTTCTACTTGTGCCATCCAGGTTTATTTTTATCCTTATTGAGCCAGTTAAAATTTCTAGCAAGTGCATGATATGTCTGTTGTTTGTGATTAGGTGTTGATCCTCTGATTCCCACTGATTTCAGGTCAGTAGAGTGGTTAGTTTCATTCTGTAAATTCATCATCATAGCATGCTAATTGTTTTGTTTGATTTTGCCTTACCAAATAAGGTTGTAGCGTTAGCACATGCATTCTGTTAGTTTTCTATTTTTGTGACCTATTTGACAATTGCTCTCAAGTTTGAGTAGCTAAATTGTCCGGCTTGATTTCTTGAAGTTATGTGCATGGTGAAAATTCATGATCAAATTGCATATTGTTCATATGTTTCTAGGATATAATCTTTTGCACAGAATGATGGTTTACCTGACTCAAGGGGTAGCTGAACTTGCCTCAAATGTAGTCATCTTTAGATGCACAAGTGACTGGCTAACTTTGAACTCATTACTTCTACAGGTTATCTTAAAGTAAGGACCATTGTATAATAATAGCTACATGAGTGTATCGATGATGTAGAGTTGGATGCCTCAGTGGCTAAGAGTAAGACTGAAACCTCAGTGGCTAAGCTCCTGTACAAGCATTTTTGAGCTGCGTTTAGCGTTGTGCAATTGAGGTATCATGGCATGTGGATTTGGCATTTTTTAACTCAAGAAAGAATGAGTAAAAATAGAACTAATTTCGAGTTTTGCTTACAATGCCAAAATTTACACGTAGGTCGGTGACCATAATACAGTTCTTGAAGATGCATTGCATAGGAAAATACATTTGTTATTAATAGATTTGCCTACAATGATCTTCAGAGCTGATATTATCCATCCAACTGCAGGGGTGATGCATCTCCATCTGTTGTTGCACTTTGCACGTGTTTTTTGAAGGATTTTGTTCTCATTATTTCAGAGCTTAGAATCAAGGTTCACATTTCGAATAAGGAAGGTCAAATAGGGAAGAAATGATGTATCCAGTCTTTTTTGAAACTCTGATGTTCCCAAACTTTGCTTTATATTCTGACCATTTGATGAGCTTTTGATAGCCAGACATGTTATTGCCCATACTTGAGATTTATCAAGGATAAACATGGATGTATTCATATACGGTATCTAGAAAATATGAATTGGTAATTTCAAACCCGTAGCGCTAGTCACCTCAAACGTAGTATTCACCATTACATGAAATCACATTTTTTCCTCTCAGTGCATACTTAATACACTACTCATTTGCACGCATTTTTTTAAAGAAATTCGTTCGCACACATTTGTGCAGTGCGTGCCTCGCGTTGCTGCATTTGCAGAGCCGGTATGCCGGTATGGTGAGGTGTTGAGCCCGCCGGGGGTCCCGGCGAGCTGAGGGGCTGACGCCTGGGCCTGGCACCTCATGAGTGCAAGAACTGCCAGGCGCAAGTGCAAGCGATCCTACGGTGGTGGTGCTGGTGCATGCCTGCATATGGTTTCTAGTACCGGATGGCCTCAGCCCTCAGATGTTGTTCCATGTCCATCTCCATATATACCGCGGAGAAGCAAAGGTTGCTTGCACACCTGTAATCGTCTCTCAGTCGGGTGATCCAGGCCAGCCGCGTACTGTGCTCACGGGAACACATCAAAGCGGAATCCTGGCACGACTAGCATTGGCACGACAAACGGCGATTCCTTCCACTCCTGGAAGAAATCGGTGCGTGTGAATTCATCTCGCTTCTACGTACACTACTTCTACGTACACTATTGAAAACGACAGATGCGGATAGGCGGAGGAAGGATTTGTCCACTCCAGTGTCAGCACGACACGCTCGCAAAAGGATTCCGCACAGAATGCCGCCGGCAAGCCCGCCCTGTTCCGTTGGCTTATCAGCCACCGGTCAGCAGTATTTTTCTCTCACAACAAATCAGCCATCAAGACCCAACAGAAGATTTTCTCGTAACAAACCAAAGACTACCATCACCACCAGCCAAACGAACAGGCCACCGATCGCTTGGCGCTGGGGGACTGCCGTGCCGTGGCAGCGTGGCGCTTAGGACCCCCCGGCTGCTGCTGGGCGCTCGGCCGACCCGGACTCACAACTCCTTCGGTGTCTGTCGTGCACCTGGTCTGCTGTGAAATTCCTTGTCCGAGAAAAGTGAGCTTTCGGAATCTCGCTTGCATGAAGTACTAAATGAAGTCTATTTACAAAACCCTTTCACGTATGAGTCTAACTTTGCATAACGAATCTAATAAGCATAATTAATCGATAATTTGCTACAGTAATACTACGGTAACCATCCTCCAATCATGCGATCTAATACGTCGTTAGATTCGTCGTGCCGCTGGAGCGCGCGAGGTACAGGAGCAAAAGATTACGTGCGCGCGCCCGCTAGCTCCTGCTCCAGGACCTCACGACAGCGCACACGGCACGCGCGCGCGTGATCGCTAGGCTCTATCGGCAGCGTCGGAGAGAACAATGATGCTACGGCACTATAGTCAGTAGTCACTGCACCTGCATGCGCTAGTGAGTGGAGTGGCGCTCTCCTACAGGCGTACTGTACGGCGATGATCGAGATCTCCCAAAATTACCCGCTCCGTCCCGTCCTACAACACGTCGGCACGCCGCACGGGCCACCTACAGTGGAGTATAGAGGCTAGAGGGACCTCGTCGTCGTCGTCGATTCGAGAGGGCCGGGCGGGAGGTATGACGGGCATCTAGCCCCGCGCCGCGAGTCATGACTCATGAGTGCACGCGTGACGCGACGTGCGGCCGCGTGCTGGCCTGCTGGGCGCCTGGCCGGAAGAATCGCTGGCCGGGTGCCTGGCTCGCCCGGCGAAGCCGGCGGACGCTGGCTCGTCCCGACTCCCGGAGCGAGCCCTTTTCGCTGTCACTGCGTGCCACGTCCCGTGGCGCCTTTCAGCGACGAGACGGCCGAGGCAGGAGACGTGGTGGTCCCCCACCGCCACGTACACGTACTACGTGCCCCTGGCGCCCACGCATCTCTCTCCTCCCCGTCCCCGCCGCCGCCGGCCCGCCGCGGAGTCTGTTGTGGTGCGTCATCTGTGTGCGCCTCGCGCCGTCGCTGTCGAGCCGGAAAAGATCGCATCTCCCCGGTCCCGGGCGTCGATCTGCTCCATCTCCAACCACCGGCGTCGTTCCTTGCTGGTATTCTGTGGGCGTCATGCTCGACGAACCTTGTCGGATTTAGTCGACGGACAGTGTTTTGTGCTGTGGGCATGCAACATGTACATTCAGCAGCCGCATCTCCAATAACTCTCCATCTCAGTGTGCCGACTTAACGTACGTGGGCTAAAATTTGCCTTTCTCTCGGCAACCCACATATCACAAGTTGACAAGTACTCGGCTGGCTGGACACGCCGATCATTCATTCACTCACAATACGCAGGCCAGCACGCGTTTTGGCAGGGATTTCCGAGATAAATGTGCGTTATCCTTGCGCGATATGTGTCGTACAAACGGAGCCAGGTACACTGTGCCGGCCGGCCGTATGTAAAGCACCATATCGCAAGTAGGAAGACCATGTGTATGTTATATTGGGCCACTGGGGCATGCAGTGTACTGGGTGCACGACCACAGTACACCTTTACATTACCAGCAGCTGCACGCACGAGCCGTTCAAATACCAGCGGCTACGGTTACGATCCATGCATGTCTTGCCTTTTCCGGCGGCGGCGTTGCCGTGAGAACCAGGGTGCGCGCGCTCGGTCGCGTGCGTGACAGCTGACGGGCGCTGAACCTGGCCGTGCCCGTGTGTAGCCCGCTCTCACTGCCCGGCGCCGGATCGATCGCACGGATCAGCTAAAGGCAACGGATACGTCCCGATGAAAGCGACCAGGGAGGCAGCGATACGGGGGAAATTAGAAGAAAGAGACATCAGAGAGCGAGCGAGAGAGAGAGAGAGGGAGGACCCGAACAACGCTGGCTGCTGGTTCCTGATGCATGAATGTGAGTACCTATGTACAGTACATACGCATGTACAGTGTCACCGATCGCCATCACTGACGCCAATTAAGCAACTTTCTGAGAGGGTTGAGGCTACTGCCTCGTTACAGGTCAAATGTTACGCGCACCGGCCACCACTACGTCTTGCTCGATTGAAAGGTTTTTCAACCACCAATCAACACCATTTTTCTCTCACATCAAATCAGCATTAGCAATCTGTCTCAACCAGCCAACTAGCCGTACTTTCTCTCATGATAAATTAGCACCAAGCTAACAGAACGAGCTTACACTCAAGGGGCAGCTTTGTAATTTAGCTGTCCAAGACAGACGAGTATATAGTACTTGCCATACCCCCATACCGTAGCGCAGTACTACTATAACAACATACATATACCCCATTTGCACCTAGCGCAGCAACTATATTATTACACCATCGAATTATTTGGAATATTTTACGGTTCATGCATGCATGATCTCTTTACAATTATTTAAAATTTAATGGTAGAATATATGTGCACCGATCGAGCGAGCACACGCATCGCTACACCACTGATGACGACCACTCGCACGTGTAGTGTCATGCAGCGTCGTTTTGTGAATCGGTGTGCATGCATATGCATGAGTACGTGTTCATCACGACGTACGTACGTGTTCGTCTAGACTAGCTAGCTGCGCAAGGCACTTGCGCACAACGCGATGAGCATAGGTAATTGCACAAGCAAGCAACTTGGTTCAGTTAGCGAGGCTTTTATATATAACATCTATCACATCTCTCCGCACGTATATATATTATATTGCATGTCGACACGTACCATGCACTGCTTGTCGCCCCGTACCGTATAGCTTGATAGTATACGGCATGCGTACGTGGAGGAGCTGAGAAAATTATCACATGGCTGGCCTTATTGGGCACGCATGCCTGGCGACGAGTTGAGCACGGACAGTGCAGGATTGCAGGCAGCCGCACCGCAGCAGCTCGGGAGGGGAACTGTGCGAGACTGCGAGGGAAAGGAAAGGGTAGGACGGGCCCCGCAGGCAGCGACAAAGAGAGGAAGGATTGTCCTTCCCTGCATGTGGCCCCCATGCGCGGGCCTGAGCGTTCGAGCGCAGGCAGGCCAGGGCAGGGGCACGCTGGCGCGGCGGCAGCGGCGGCAATTCAAAAAAACCGGCAGCGGTCTCCGTGCACAGCGCGAACTCGCTACTACCAGCCAGTCGTGGCAGCGGCTGAGCGCCTCGAGACTCGTGCGAGCACTGTGCCCTGCGCACGGCCGGACGCGTGGGGAGGGGGAGGGCCGCGGCCCGCACCCGCAGGCATCCGGGCATGACGACGGACCGAGGAGGGACGGCCAAAGAGAGAGACGACGAGGAGGAGGAGACCGAACGAGAGAGGCGGGGGAAGGGGACACCGTCGCCTCCGCTATCTCGGTGTAGGCCCTCCACGTCGCCGCGTAGGCCGTGCACGGCCGGAACCGGCGCCCGAGGCCTCCGCGCCAGCGCCAGCGCCACCCCGCGCGCGCGCGCGCGCGCCCCAGCGGCTCCCCCACTCAAACAGGAGTCGCGCCGCGCGCGGGACTTGCCGCCGCCCTCGCCGAGGAAGGAAAGCCTGCGGCGGGGCCCCGGCACCCACCCGGGCACGCGGGCCGGCGGCCACGCGTCCCCGCGCCACGCTCCAAATATCCCGCCACCCTCCGGCCGCTGAACCCTCGTTGTCGTCGCCAGTCGCCACGCACGCACGCGCTGGCCGCGCTCCCCCGCATCCACACCGTTCTCCGAGTGCGAGCGCAGCAGCGTTCGGTCGAACACGATCCGTTATGTGTCAGTCTACCACTGCTGCTAGCTCCGTGCCACTGTTGAGCTGGCGACGACCTCCAACTGCTTGATCAAGCTGCCACGATCGAATGCTGTTGCGAGAGTGAAACGTTACGGCCTGTTCTTCGTAAGTTCCGTTCGGGGAAGGAAGAGCGACGACGGACGGACGGCCGGCCGGCCGGCCGGTCGAGTCCTTCGGCCGTAGAATCCGGTTTCTTGCACGGAAAAGCCTGTGTGGCCTGTGGCTGTGGCCCCAACATTTGTCCCGGCAACGCACAGTCAAATCGCGCGACGTGCCCCACACCCTCTCCGACGGGCCCTCTGTCCTCCACGTAACCCTCGCCACCCCCACCACCGGGACCCACGCGTGACCCGCTGGTCCAACCGCTCTAGCCCTCCCGTGCACCCGCCCCACCAGCACCCAGTGTCGCTGCGGCCTCGGGCCCGCCAGCTCCCCCTTGGCGACCGGGCGACGTAGTCCACGGACCGGGCGCAGGATATTTTCTCTCCCCGCGCCGCAGCGCATCGGGCGCGCACACGCCACGCGCCCACCGGCGATCTCGCCCGTCCACGTCCTCGCTGGGCTCCCGCGGCGCTGGCGCGCATCCGTCCGCCCGCCCAGGATCAGACGGCGGCGGACGCTTCTCCTTCCTCGGCTCGGTGGCCGTATTAAACCCCACCTCTCGCCGGTCTCTTGTTTCTTCTTTCTCCATCGCTTTTGGCGAGAGGCGGGACGGTGACGGACTCATGAGAGAGACCAGCGCCACCAGGGGTGAGGGCCCCGTGTGCAAGGCCGTGGCGGGAGGGGATGGTGGGGACGGGGACGGGAAGGGCGTCGGCGCCGTGGCGGCCTCCGCGCGGCGGCGCCGCCGCCGCCTCGAGCTCCGGAGGCTCGGGCGTACCGCTGCGGCGGCAGAGGAGGGCGTGTCGGTGAAGAGGTTCCGGTCTGGGTCGGACACGCCGTCGTCCGACTCGTCGGCGGAGGCGGAACACGGGGCGAGCTGGCCGGCGTGCCTCTCGCACGGCGCCGTGTCGGTGATCGGCCGCCGGAGGGAGATGGAGGACGCCTTCTCCGTCGCGCTCTCGTTCCTGGCCTCGTCGGGCGCGGGCGCGGGCGCCAAGGGCGGCGGAGGAGGAGGCTCGGACGGGGAGGAGGACTTCTTCGCGGTGTACGACGGCCACGGCGGGGCGCGGGTGGCGGAGGCGTGCCGGGAGCGGCTCCACGTGGTGCTCGCGGAGGAGGTGGGCCTGCGCCGCGGCGTCGGGAGCGACGCGCACTGGAAGGAGGCGCTGGTGGCCAGCTTCGCCCGGGTGGACGGCGAGGTCACCGGCGGCCTGGCGCCCCCGCCCAAGCAGCAGCAGGCTGGCGCCGACCCCGACCCGCCCTACCGCACCGTGGGGTCCACCGCCGTGGTGGCCGTCGTGGGGCAGCGCCGCATCGTCGTCGCCAACTGCGGCGACTCCCGCGCCGTGCTCTGCCGCGGCGGCGCCGCGGTGCCACTCTCCACTGATCACAAGGTACGTTGTAGTAGACCTCAGAAGATGCTTAAATTAACACGGCTTAAATTAATGACTCCCCCAGGGCTCTAATAATACCTCGGATTCTTGTTTAATCGATAAGGTGATCTGCCGCCTGAGAAGGATCAGATCTAATTTTTCTAATCACTGGCAGCAGTACAGCTTTAGTTTAAGCGCACTAATCTAGTCTCCAGAATGTTCCTGCACCGCACAAACGTCACAAGACGACGATCTCGTGTCGTCTGCTCCTGGCTGAGTTGCGTCTTGCCTTGCGTGGTGCCAAAGCTGGCCGGCCGGTGTCGGTCAGTGTGTGTTATGCAGAAACGGAATGGGCCGTGGCGAATTTTTCCTTAGCCTCCTTCCTTGCCGGCCCGAGCCAGGTGGTTGCGGTTGGTGGGGCAAAGCGCGCAGCGGCATTCTGGTTGAGTGGTATCATTCCTTGCTCATGAGGCAGGGAGGCCACGTAGGTGATCTCTCTCGGGGAAGAAAGCGAGATGGGGTACGTAGCCTAGTGCTGCACTGCTGTTCATCAGTGAGCTGTGTGTGTTAGGACCAAGCACCTTGCCCCCACAGAAAACGTTCTCTCTGTTTTAGGAAATGCTCCGTCTCCACGCCCTGTAGGATCTAGTTCGGCGGTCGGTGTTGTTCAGGCAATCAGGCAGTGGATGCCAACCGGGGTGGCTGGGTGCAGCCAACATAGCTATACGAGTCGTCTGCTAGCAATGAGCATGGCGACATGCGGGGGGGGGGGGGGGGGGTCATTTTTATTAGCTTAGTTTTGGTTGCAGAATTTGCTCTGCATGACTTGATCTGATTTGGAATCGAGATTCAAAATGACTTGACTTTTTCAAAAAGATTTGGAATCCAGGTTCAGTTAAAGGAGTACTTTGTGTTGAGATCTGTAATAAAAGGTTTATCAGAAGAAGAACAAGATCTGCCCCAAAATTAGCATTTAGGCATTGGGGTTGTTTCAGTAGATCTAGGGGCTAGGGGCTAAAGTTTAGTCTTGGCCACATTGAATCTTCGGTACTAGTTAGGACTAAATACGAGCTTATTATGTAACTAATTACCCAGACGGGGGATATGTAGATCTCAAAAAAAAGGAGGATAAGTAAACTCGTCGGACCCTAATTGTGAGGACTAAATATGAGCTTATTATAAAACTAATTACGCAGATGGAGGATAATTCACCGGATTATATTTATGAGGACTAAACGTGAGCTTATTATAAAACTAACTACGCAAATGGAGGATAATGAAAATTCTTTGCGAGATGGATCTGTTAAGTCTAACTAATACATCATTATCACATGGTTACTGGAGCACCAGATTGTTAAATCATGGACTAATTAGGTTACTGGAGTATTCACCTTGCAAATTGTGTTCAATTAATTCTATAACTAATTTATGTTTAACCCTTCTAATTACTATACACACATTTAATGTGACAGGAATTAAAGTTTAGCTCCTGTAATCAACAAACGGGCCTAGCCACGAGCAGTGCTCAGCAGTCAGCAGCACGAGTGATCTAATGGATGATTTGCTTTGACTATGCAGCCAGATCGGCCAGACGAGTTGCAGAGGGTGGAAGCGGCTGGAGGCAGAGTCATCAACTGGAACGGGTACCGTGTCCTGGGAGTGCTTGCAACTTCTAGATCCATTGGTATAACATCCATCTCCTTTCATTTTCACTGCTGCTGCTGAGGATAGCTGCTCAATGTATTAATCAGCAACACTGGCCTGAACATTTTTGTGCCTCGGTACACATTTCAGGTGACTACTACCTGAAGCCGTACGTGAGCGCCGAGCCGGAGGTGACTGTGGTGGACCGCACGGAGCAGGACGAGTTCCTCATCCTGGCCAGCGACGGGTTGTGGGACGTGGTGTCCAACGAGGTGGCGTGCAAGATCGCCCGGAACTGCCTCAGCGGCCGGGCGGCCTCCAAGTTCCCCGATTGCGTCGCTGGGCGGACCGCCGCAGACGCCGCGGCACTGCTGACGGAGCTGGCCATGTCCCGCGGAAGCAAGGACAACATCAGCGTCGTCGTGGTCGAGCTGCAGCGACTGAAGAGGAGCGGTGGCGGCGGGGACGGCGCGGCCTGACGATTTTAGTTTACTGAGGCTGAGAGCATGTAGTAGCTGCAGCAGGTAGATGATGACAGTTAAAAGTAATTTGAGCGTGCTGAGAAGCTGGGAATTAAGAAAGGGTCTCTCGGCCATGATCAGGGTTCGAATTTGAGCGGCATGGTGATGCTGATGCTATGCTGGGTGTACATAAGGGAGTGGTGTTGGATGTTTGAGGCTCTCGGTGTCCTAATCATAGCTATATGCCAATTTATTATATTCTCTTGGTTCCTTCACATTTCACATCCTTTGTTATGTGAACATTCTTTCTCACAATTTTACTACCGAGCAGCAGTTGATAGCAGTCGGCTCGGCAGCACTCGATTTTCAGGCAGCTTGGGAGATCTGATGTTGATTTGCACAGGAGATTCGTTCTAAGTGAAAAGTACCGTGTATTGATTTTTTTAACAGATTTATTCCAAGAGAAAAATATTGTGTAAGAAATCGAAAGCATAGAAGTCGAACAGAGCCATTACCCCCACGAGTACACACTTGTTCCAGGCTAACAGGTTTTGTTCAAGGTTAAGAAAGCTGCTTGAAAGGCAGGTAGTGCCTTTGTTTGTGCCAGGTGTTATACTTACAAGAGTGGTTTCTTGCTTTAAGTTGCTGTAAAGAATTGGTTCTTTTCTCATTCTGGAATCGTTCGATCTTGCTCTTGCTTCTTGATTGTTTGGCAGTCTGTAGTCCACCGAATTTTGCTTCGGGCTGCTTTTGAAAAAGGTTGTGCTGTGGTTCCACTGCTGGGCAGGTGATTTGCCTTTCCTGTTTGATTTCTGCTTGTGCCTTTGCCGTTGAGTGGTGGTTTATGTGTATCCCTTCTTTGAATCAAAGAACTCACATTTTTCTAGAGGTTTTACGGTACATAATACGACCTGTACGACCAGTTGAAAAAGGACACGGGTGTAATAGAAAATGATCTATATGTAAGGATTCGACGGTTGAGATTAATTCTATACGGCTGATTTTTTGTACTGTCCTACGGTAGTATTCAAATGTCCTATGGGTAGTATAAGGATATTATCGAAAATGTAAAATGTTAGTGTTATAATATAGCAAATGAAGTATGAAATGTTTTAGGTAGTATAAGTGGGCAGCGGAGAATTTTTTTAAATAATATATATCAAAAACCGATAATACGACAATACCACTATTGGGTCATATTGGCGCGTGATCGTCTCTTTGATTTTGTCCGCCACGGCAGCCCTTTCAACTACGGCTAGGGCCTAGATTTCGATGAATAAAAATCGTGTGCTTGGATCGCAAATGGAAATGGTGAGTGGGCTCTGCATAGATGCAACAGTGAGACAATGGCAACGAGTGGGCCTCCAATTGGGCCGTGATTTGTTTTTTCATACCTAATTGTGGAATTTTTCTGTAATATATTTTTCATTTGGCGATTTCTCAAAAATATACAACGGATCTTAAAATTGTCAAAAATAGTCTCGCCACCGTAAATGGCAGTAGGGACCTACCGCCACGTGCAACGGCGGTTGCTGCAGTAACCTCGCGCGGGTTACTGTAGCGGTTCCTACTGCCGTTCCCGTGGCGGCAGAGACAATTTCTTTTTAAAAAAATCATAATTTTTTTGGTATGAACTCGGATGGAGATGACATTTATATGAAAATTGTAGCTTTCGACGATATCTGCAACTTTATAGTTCAAATTTTTTTCATTTGAAGTCATCGGCCTGTTCGTTTGACTTATCAGCCACCTGCCAGCTAGGGATGAAAACAAATCGGATACGAACGGATACTGCGGATACAGATACAGATAATTTTTCTTTCTCAGAAAAATTCTCGGATCGAATACGAATACATACAGTATATTTTTTGTCGAATAGTGGTATTCATCATATTTGGATCGTAGAAATTCAACATTGAATTTCCGGATACTAATGCGGTACAGATAGTTACGGATATTAAATGTCCGGATTTGAATACGGTCTTACTATTTGAGTGTCTGACCCTTTCGGTCGGTCGGCCGGTCGGTCGGACGGATAATATCCGTACCACTTTCATCCCTAATGCCAGGTACTTTTCTCTTAGAACAAACCAGCCAGCAATACTTTTCTCTCAGAACAAATCAGCACCAGCCACCAGCCAAACGAACATGCTGCATCTTCGGACTCAGAAAAGTGAAATACGGTCCATATCTCAGTTTACGGTAACCATATCTGGATAGTATAGCCGTTTCATATGGCGGTAGGTCCCTACTGCCAATTAGGGTGGCGGTTCGAGGCTATTTTTGCAAATATTGAGATCCATCGTATATTTTTGAAAAATCACCGAAAGAAAAATATATATAAAAAGATTCCTAATTTTGGGTTGGTGGGTGTGGTTGGTGGGGGGCTTAGAGCATCTCCGAGAGCCTTTCTAAATTTTACTCTCTAAATCATCATTTAGAGAGTCATTTGCTTGAAAATCATTTTATGTATTTTTTCACTTTCCAACAACTTTTCTATTTCTTATGCGCACTAGCGAGCCACTCTTGTCTTTTATATTTGACTAGCAAAAATCCGTAATAGAAAGTGGCTATATTTAGATGACCATTTAAATAAGTGTTTGGAAAACATTTTTCGCAAAATCTCTATTTCTACCAATTGAAAAGGATATAGAGAGTCTTTTTAGAGATGCTCTAACATTTGTTTCCTCTCCGAAACGGAATACATGGTTTTGGCCGTTGAGATGTCTTTGGAGCACATGAATTTATTGGTATGGAGCCGTTGCTTCCTCTACCACCACCAGTGTGGCAATTGGACATTACGTCAATTCTCTATTACTAAATTGACATGGTACAAAACAAGCTGCAACCTGATCCCGGGGTTAAGAGATATATAAAACCCATAAGGCTCGTCTGACTTTTCTATTCCAGCCCAACAGCCTCGCACCGAGAACATTATTCAATATTTTCGTAACTCTGTTCACCAATGCTCAAACTCTAATTTGATATTATGGATAGACTAATTCAATATTTCATGGTGGTCATAATAATAGTGACATATTCATCTTCCACCTCATTCAATTTGTTCATTGGCTGATACATGTTTGAACATTTTCTTACTATTGATTTAACAATAAGCGCAACCTAATTCAACAACTCGGATAACCTAATTCAACATTTATGAAGATCAGATATTAATTTATGAGAGTGGGAAATGAGATATATATGTTCGAAGGAGTGGGGATGATAATAGACATTTCCAAGGGCCCATCTGAGCCATCTATTTAATATAACATGGATCTCAAACAGTGAAAACCATGCCCGTGAGAAAAAACGAGTGGCATTTCTTGGCCCAGTTCATTTTGGTTTGCTGACTGAATCTTTTGTTTTCTTTTTGCGAAAATAGTGGACCAAATTCATGAGCCATCATTTTTTTTAATGGCCTGCTTCTTAGTACGATCACCATGGTGGAGACCGCGAAAGAGAAGGCCGCCACGTCCATAACCGTCGGCCGTGCGTGGGTCGAGCGAGATTAGGGTATAACATCCTCACCATTTTCTATCCATTTAGTAAACATTTTCAATTAAAATATATATTGTTCTCCATTATTTCACACATCCCATCCTCGCATCTTTTCTCGTCCTGTCTATACACTCATCACATCTATCACATCTTCTCTCACAACAAAAACTACTTCATCACTATTTATACACATTTTTCACTCGTCGAGACACCTCCGATCCAATTCTTACCGTTCTCCGTCACATCCACGGCTCTTTTCCCGGACTAAACATCTCGCCTTGTACGTGTGCTCACTGCTCAGCCAGATGTTTCTTTTCGCCTGTTGAGTCCCGTTCTGTACTCCCGTGTCCCTCCACGTTCTTTTTTTTAATAAGAATTACACAGTACAACGCAGACGCTCAAAACACGCACGCACACTCACTCCTATGAATACACATACACAAACACTACCCCTATGAGCACATCCGAAGGACTGAGCACCGGCAGATCTGGAGATTCCCAAAGTCACCAATAACGTCTCGTCGTCGACGGGAACGTCGCTTGCCACTTAACGCATAACGCCAATAAATCCTGGAAAATCCAGGAAAAGGTGACCCCAAACTTCCCCTTTTCATCACGAAACGTCGAAACCAAAGCCACTCATCAGCTACGAGTCCCTACATTGCCGAAGCAACTCAACCTCTGCCAAGTGCCAACTGCCTGCCTTTACACAGCACCGTTCCTGCCATCCTGGATGATCATCTCCACGCCTGTGTCTCGGGCAAGGGCAAGCAATCTCCCGGCACTGTTAACCTCTGCCGAAGCTAGCTAATCCGTGTGCCCCATCGGTTAACCAATGGCTCGGGACCCAGCAGTTGAGCCGTGCACATCAGCGCGCCTCCCGCTGCCAAGTGCCCACCTCCCCGAGACAGGCAGATGATATGAGATGAGATTGGCCGCTTAATTCCCGTGCCAGCAGGGCACGTAGTACGCCTGCCACCGGGTCAGTCAATTAATAGCAGCCACGACTTTGGTCCGAAAGGGACGGCACTATCGCATCGTTTGCACCTGCTCCTCCGTGTGCAGCAGTATCTGCACTGTGCTGCCGCTACGTGTGCAAAGTCAAACCCCCCTCGGATAGACACCCTGTCCAGCTCAATCATTGAGCTCCAGCCTCCAGCAGTCAGTCACTCGAGCGAGCCCCATGCCCCGCGCGCCGGGACGCCACGCGGCACGCGCACGCAACGGCTCTCGGCCTCTCTGCGACATCACGGGGCGTGGCGCCGTGGCGGGGCGGGGCTGGATCGATCATTCAGTTCCCAGTCGGCCGCCAGTCAGCTAACGATCCCCTCTCAACGAACTTCCTGTAGCAGTAATGGAGCTCGGAGTCGGAGCTCCGGCCGGTCGATCGAGCTGCCAGCAGGCCGCAGCAACAGCAAAAGGAACGCCCAGAGCCCAGCGGCGGTTGCGGCGGCGGCCAAGTTTTTCTCCAGGTTTGACCAGCGCGCGCAGCTGAGATGGACAGTCAGGAAGACAGGCACCGCAGCGGCTCTCGCCGTCGCGAGGAGCGCGCCCCCGTCTGCTTTTGTCTTTTTTACTCGCCCGGAGCCCCGGACGCCGCCCGCGCGGCCGCGCGCCGGACACCTGTGCAGCTCCGTCGCGATCCGCGCCCATCCATCGCGGGCAGCCGGGGCCTTGACGACGGGCGAAAGGCGGTGTTAATTGCGGCCCGAGCGAGAGCGAGACGCCACGCCACACGACGCGAAGCCAGAGCGCTACGCTACGCTACGCTACGCGTCGGGACGGACCGATCGGGGTTTGCTCGTACGTGAGTGAGAGGCGCGCCGGTGTCCGGGAGCCCGGAGCACCCCACCCCCCGTAAAAGCGTCTGTTTGGCGGCATCCGGCGCACGAGCGCGACGCGACGACGCCACGACGTCGACCGGCATGTGCGACCGCTTCGTCTTTCCCGGCGCCGGAACGGACCGCCCCTCCCGCGTTCGCTTGTGATGGCAACGGCACGCCGCGGGGGCGGCCGTGGGCGGCCAACCGACCGCCGCGGACACGGGACACGTACGCGCGCTAGCTCGGTGCCGCCGCGTCGCTCTCGCTCGGGGCGGGCTCGCCTCTCTGACCACGCCCCGGTTTGACGCGAGTTTGAGAGAGTGATGATGCTACTCCAGAGTGTTGGTGCACTGTCTGCCAGGGTGTTTGTGTGCATGGAGTGGCGTAACAAAGTCGTCGAAGCTGATCTGAACCACCGTGGCGCTTTTATCGGCCCACGCAAAACCTGCAGGGTGGCATGAACACAAAGTCCAGAAAAAGGATTATTGCTTTTTCGAAAGTTGAAGAAATTTTGCTCGCAGAGAGTCCCCGGCAAAGCAGTCTCTTCGGACATGGTGGGAATCTGTGGTGGCGCTACTGTTACGTGGGGCGTCCAGACAGGGCGAACGCACAGCCCGCCCTGTAATCCACGTCCCGAATATGATCATCGTCACATGCACGAAGCTCAGTGTCAGTAGGAAGAAAAGAACAAACAGGGCGCATAAAAACCCATAGCAAGCACGCGATCGTCAATCTAATCCATGCCCGTGATACAAGTTACATTACGGAGGCTAAAATTGTGCAATAACAGATGAGCCTCCCCTCCGATCAAACCGGTAAAATCACCGCAATTAAGCCGGCCAAACCAATTAATCAGCTCGACTGGATCGCATCTCGGACCAAAGTAGCTGCTCTGCTACTAGCTTAGACTAGGAGGTCAAAGAATTCTAGACAGGGGTTGCTGTAGCCACAGCGACGTGTGATCGGCGGCGAAGGGGGCAGACCAAAGAGGCGGAGACGGAAAGGCGGAAAGCTAGCCGTCGCGGCATCACAGGAACTCAGGAAGGATACCATCAGAGCCGTCCGCGGCGTCGCTTCGCTGCTGAGCCGCCCTCCCTCGTCACCTCCTGTCCTGCCCTACACGGCCACGCGCTAGGAGCCATTGACCCGAACCGCCCTCCCTCGTCACCTCCTCCTCCCAATCCCCCTCGTCGTCCTCACGCGCGGAGGATGCCACACCCCCGCATGTTGCTCTCGACCTCGCCTTTTGCGCTTCAATGCCGCCACCAGGTTCCCATCTGAACGCGACGCCGCCACCACCCCAAGCCACTGCCCACAGCTCATCGCATTCACTGCGCGCCTTTTGGCTCGGCGTCGACGAGAAACCGTGCTCCTCCTCCTGCTGGGAGGCGGCGACTGACGACGAGTGGCTCTTAGCTTGCATTGCTGATTGCTCATCCTATCCTCCTCGCTTGGCTTGCTTGCACCTTGCAGCCTTTTCCACGCCTTTCAATCTTTCATTCATGCGTTTCTGTTTGGAAGGATCGGATGGGGAGGAGTTGCTCTGCCGTTCAACGAGGGTACCGGCCGATTGATCTCTTTATCCGAGAGGGACGACGCATCAGGATTGACCACACTTTTGTTGCCTCCTTCCTGTACCGTCACCGCCGCCCGGCCGGTACTGTATGTACCACACTTGGCAGGAGGACACGAGCAGTGCTGTAGCGTTTCTTTCTTCAGAGCTCTTTTTTCAAAAACCTTTCTTCACATAGACAGTATAGGTGCAGTACTAGCTAGCTGCTCGTACGTGGAATTGCACCTTACAAGTTGCAGTACAGACCAAACAAAGGAGGGATCGAGAGCAATGCATCCTGAGAAACAGAAATCTGATGATACTGCGAGCCAAGGTTGATCTGCTGATGGACCCTAACACAACGGGACTTCAATTCAGAGGCAGAAAGAATTTAGATGACGCCAATCGTGTGAACAACTGGAAAATGGCTTGGCAATCAATCTGGCAATCGTGAACCATGCATGTCCGGTCATCTGCGGGCCTCATCAGAGACCGGACAAGACGGCCGGCCGCCCTCTCATCTGGGACGTTCTTCAGTCAGATGATGCCATCGGGGGTAGGTCGAGGTCGGTCGGGAACCTTGCTGTTATGCTGCCTCATCGAGTCATATCTCATGGGCCCTGTGGGGGCACGGCGCATACAGTGCTCAAGAGTCGCGCCTGGTCCCTGCCATGGCGCCTCCCTTTGACTTGGGGCACGTACCAATTTCATTCCAGGCGACTGATAACTGATCCATCTGAGCTGGCTGGCAAGCACTGCACGCTAGTATTTTCCCTCGCCACATACGAAACCGTATGGTATGGATGATTGATTGGTTGCCAATCATGCTCAAGTTTTTCCCTCCTCGTTTCTTTAGATTTGTGGCAAGGATATTTCCTCAGCATGGTACCGTTGACAACTTAAATATATACTGAGCAAGTATTATGGAGTAGTCTTTCAAATGAGAGCAAAACCTCGATTATGCTAATGGCGAAAACGAAGAGTGGAGGACAAACCCAATCATGCCATGGGAACCCGCTTTCTAGAATGCAGAATACGTGTCTTGCTAGGACCATGCTGCTCGAACCCGTCACTTTTGGTTCTAGTCTCGGGACATAAAAATGGTGTTTGACCACGACAGGGACGTGAGCGGCGAGTTTCAGTGTGTAACGATCCCGTCCCCCCCAGTCCCTAGTAGATGACAAAAGAGCACTTTCGGGTTGCCTTGCTTCATCATCAACCTTCCTTCAACGAGTTTCAATCCTCCTCCTCCTTCCACCGGGACCATGCTTGCACTCAAACACTTCTCCTCTCATAATAGCTCAACAGGATCATACTGTAATTACGTCCCCGGTGAGTAAAACATTGAGGTCACTAAGCCAAAAACGAGCCAAAAATTCTCGATGGAGCAGCGCCATCTCCCGGGATTTTCACTTCACTTCCAGCTGCCGTTTTTTCGTTTCTGCACTGGCAGTACCAAGAGTCACACGCAAGTTGAGCTCCAGATTTTCCTCCCACGGGTCCATCGCGTCGCTTCGTCCATCAGGTCGACGGTTCCCAGGCCGGTGAGCATTCGGCAGCGCCGGCGACCGGCGACGGGGGGTGCCGACCGCACCGGCGACGTGTCCGCGGCTCACGGTGGACGGGTTCCAACGACGCCGACGGGGGACGCGGGCGCAGCACCGCGGCGGCGAGGGCCGGCGACGTGGCGCCCGAAAGGCCGCTGTCGCCGCAACAAATCTTCATAAATGCCAAAAGTTTGCTTTTGGAGGGCCTTCACGGCTCCCTTCTCTCCCCATCTTCTGTTCCGACCTTTTGACGCGCCTCATCACCCCCGACGACGTCCCCTTCCGCTGACCAGTCGCCACGTGCCCCCTGCTGCACCCCACTCCCGAAACTGCCCTTCATCACGAGTCACCGTGACGCGCAAAATGCGTAGATCTTTTGATGTTCAGTATTTGGAAAAGGGAGAAAGAAACAATTGTTTGTTGATTTTGTATACTGTATGTATGTGTTATTTATACTTCTTCTTTGGAGCTGTGAGATTGATGTAGATGCTTTTCTATATACTGATCTTGATGTGTAACCAACCGCGTATTCATTTCTCTATCCCAACCTCCTTTTAAAAATACAAGATTTCCGTATGTATACGTTTTAAAAATAATTATTTGCCTTGGTTAATCTTGATAGTATCTCTTTTCTCAAATATATGACACTTAACTAAATTATATTGAAGAAATTATTTGTTTTTATCCTAAATGCCATATATCTGGTAACATAGGAAGTACTCCGTACATCACAACCACGCAAATCTATAACTCTTATATAAGAGCTCCCCACTAAGGAGTTCTCTCAACATGCAAGTATGCCATCTCAACAACCTCACTAAGACCATGACATCCAGTGGTGGGCCCTATTGTTTGAACTAGCTAAAAAATGTTATAACTCAATTTAATAAATCCTTCAAAACAAGATCTCATATGAATATATTTTGATAAAATGACAAATAGGCCCCAACGATGGTAGTTGGTATAGAGTAAAGCGAAAAATAAAAAAGACAAAAGGAAAAGGAAAAAAGAAGAAAGAACAAGAATAGGATGGTGATAGTAATATTCTAACTCATAGATTTCTCCTACATACTCGCGATAACGCGCAGGGAATTGAGGAATATAAAGACTCCTACATACTCGCGGTAACGCGCAGGGAATTGAGGAATATAAAGGAATAACAACGTAGATAGTCCTAGCAGAAACATAATGATCGGATCTTTTTTCATTTGACATCATGAAATATATCCATTTTTATACTAAATAGCTATTCAACACGTGAGTAGGCCCGGCACCACCCCTAAACTACGCTTAAAAAATGTAAGTTATGGTTTCTAAAGTCCCTTTTGGACGCTGACAATCCGTGAAAGGAAAATGTTATTATAAGAGAGATATGTTATTATAAGAGAAATCGTGCAAACTGCAAATAAAGCTAGGTGAATTTTGGTGAAATACCAATGTGACTTTAGTATGTCATCATGCTAACACACGGTAACACTAATTACTCTAGGGTTTAGGGTCGTAGGAACGCGCGTCGTGTTCAAACCTAGATCAGAGAATTACCAACGGCGGCGACGAGGTTGCCGAGGCCGCCGAAATCCTCTCTTATGATCAGACGCCGCGTGAGGTTGCCGAAATTCTCTCTTACAATCATTGTATTTTTCTTAATTCTCGCAGCAACATGCGGGTTCTCCCCTAGTATAAATGACAGAAATATACTTACTCCTTGTGCTGAGTCGGTAACAAACAATGATGAAGTGTTGTCTGGTAGTAACATTTGGTGTTTCATTTGCACGGCTGCTAGGATCTAGATTGATATTAAAAGGTGTCTATTTATTTAAGATACGTGTGAATCTAGCAAAACTTAAAAATGCCTTCTAATTTGGAATCAAGGGTAGAGGTGAGCATTTTTCGGGCCGGGCCGGGTTAGGGTCGGGCTGAAAAAAAAATTCTGTTAATTCGGGCCGAAAAAATCCTGCCCCTGACCATCCCACTGGACGCGGGCCTAAATTTTCGGCCCGGGCTCGGGCCGAGCCCAGGCTTGGGCGGGCCGCCCGCGCATTTTATAGTGTAAAACAACTAAAAACAGCATTTCGGGTCAGGCTCGGGCAAAAAAATTTTTCACGGGCTTCAAGATCTCTGCCCACGCCCGCCCAGTAAGGTTCATGGGCGGGCCTGGCGCGGGCCGGGCCTGGATCTAGCCGGGCTCAAAATGCTCAGGTATAATCAAGGGGTACACATAATGTTTATGACTGGTTGTCCACCACATTTTTTTCGAATTATTTATTTTGTCCTAAATAACATATATTCAATAGCAGACGAACTGCATCACTAGTTCACATACTTGCAAAAAGAAGTGGATAGAACAATTAAGTAGCAAAAGGCGTTGGCTAAGCATGTCACCATATACCTACAGCTTCGTTGAGCGGCCTGTTCGTTTGGCTGGTGGCTGATGGCTGGTGCTGATTTGTTCTAAGAGAAAAATACTCCTGGTTGGTTGCTGGTGGCTGATTTGTTCTAAGAGAAAATTACTGCTGACTGGTGGGTGATAAGCTAAATGAACAGGGCGGAGAACTCTCAATATTGTATATTATGTTTGACTTAACTAAAGGTCACGATAGTTTTGGGGGGAATATTATTGTTGCTCATTGACAGTTTGACATTGACCCCTGTACGAACCAAGTCAAATTTGTAGCGCCAGGATGGATGATGGTCGATCGGTCGGCTAGGCCTCGTAGAAGCTTGAGCCTCATCTACCTATGACGATGAGTGTAAACACGGTGAGGAGTTGACTTGTGCTGCAATTTGCAAAGCGAACACCCGGATTTGGCATCCCCGCTACTGTTGCGATGACAAGTCTCTAGTTCACATGCTCGTTTCGGTCCGGGGGTATAACGGTAAAACCGGAGCAGGATTCCTCGCTTATATAAGCCACCTGGGGCGCACCTTGTCCTTCCACAGCCTGTGCAGGACGAACACTAATCACCCAGCCGTGCCTCCCCAGAATGCCCTTCCCGCCTCGGCCGTAAACAGCCTTCTCCCGCAATTACTCATCGTCCTCCTCCTCGCCGGAGAGCCCATGGACGCCAGCCTCCGCACGCTTTCCCCGGCCAGCTTCCCCGGCGAGGTCCGCTCGGCCGTGTCCTCGCTGCTGCTCTCCTCCCCGGGCACGAGCGCCCTCGACACGGTCTTCTCCCACCTCCCGCCGCCGGTCACCATCCCGCCGCTCGGCTCCAGCGTCTACTACCGCCAGTGCGAGCTCCTCCGCCACTTCGCCGCGTCGCAGCCGCAGGCCGCCGCCTGCTCTTCCTCCTCCTCCTCGAGCCTCCAGGGGCCGCCCGACGACGCGGCGGCGGCGGCCGCCATGCTGCGGCAGAAGCTGTACCGCGGTGTGCGGCAGCGGCAGTGGGGCAAGTGGGTGGCAGAAATCCGGCTGCCGCAGAACCGGGTGCGCGTGTGGCTCGGCACCTACGACTCCCCCGAGACCGCCGCGCACGCCTACGACCGCGCCGCCTTCAAGCTCCGCGGCGAGTACGCGCGCCTCAACTTCCCCGGCGTCATGGACGGGCAGGACTGCCCCGAGCACCTGCGCCAGCTCCGCACCGCCGTCGACGCCAAGATCCAGGCCATTCGCGCCCGCCTCGCGCGGAAGCGCGCGCGCGCACGCAAGCAGCGCGAGGAGAGCGGCCGCTCCGAGGGCGCCAAGCCAGCGACCGCGACGACGCCCGGCGCCGCGCGCCCGGTCGTCTCGGAGGGCGCCGCGACGACGTCCGAGACGACGACCACCACGACATCGACGACGCCGTACGGATCGCCGGACGGGGTGCTGTCCATGAGCGCGGCCTCCGCCGACGACGGCGACTGCCCGCTGGAGCGGATGCCGTCGTTCGACCCGGAGCTGATCTGGCAGATGCTTAACTTCTAGCTGGCTTCTAACTGCGTGGAGACGAGGAATCGAGCCGTGACCGCCAGGACCAAGACATCAAGGTTCTTGCTTGGGCATGGCTGATGATTGCAAGCGTGTGAGCTCTGTTGTTTCAATTTACGAGCATATAACCAACTACAAGTAGTAGAAGGAAGGATACTGTAAAAGCAAATAAAATGCCCCAGGAAAATTGGGCGCCCTAGCAATGATTAGTGACTGATGAATACCCCCCGACTTGTCGCGTGTTTTCGCATCGATCGACGAGTTGTAAGAAACTAATTGATGAATTTCTAGTTCTGCATATCGTTTGCATCTGTTTCTTGTTCAAATTGTTTTTCGTTTACCTGTGTGATCACTGTTCGCCATTCTGCTGTAACACATCATGTGTACTTTAAACACCTTAAACAGATGGTTGTGCGAGAACTCTAAAATCTTCTCCCCACATGGCGTCACGGTGCTCCAGATTTTAGAAGCGTGTCCGCACGGCACAGTGCGCGCTCTGTCGAGCTGAAAGAAGCCTCAAGCGCGTTCTGAACAGAGGAGCCTAGGGTCAGGGCAGAGCATGGGTCGGAAAACAGTGGAAGACTTGCAGCACGCAACCACGAGAGCACCAAAACAGCTCGATATCCTTCCTGGTCGAGTACGCTCTCTTCGATATCGCAGCGGTGGTCCATGGAGATTACTGGTCGCATCATACGCAACGTTCTCCCCCCGTGGTAGGCATGTGGCCTCAGCAGTGGTTGGTTGAGCTGGGCTCCACCTCCACCGCCGAATCGAAACTCCCCGCCCCCAAAAATCTGGGGGCCGGTGCAACCAGCGTCGGAATGTCTGGACAGTAGCAGCAGCTCGCACTAGTAGTAGCAACGTAATCCTAACCGAAAGCTTCGTTTCACGATTGCACTCCTGCCGCCGGTGAAGAGATCACTGCGGTCAAGGGTTTTGCAAGCTCCAGCGTTACAGAAGCCTATCACTGCTAATCTCTGATATGAACGCGCTAGATATCTGCGTCACCGGCGGAGATTTTTAAAAAGCGAAAGAGAGAGAGAGGGGTGAAATTAAACTCACGGACCGGTTCTACCATTTGCCTGAAGTACAAACAAACAAAAATATCCAGAAAACAACTTGCTTGGGGGCAGAGAATGGAGATTCACGGCGTATTCTAGATTTGTTTCTGCAGAGGAACAATTGCTACTGAACGGACGGCAGAAAGGAACAGAAATTAGCTTGATCGACGGATGCCTGTTCATGTGCATTGTAACACTGTTGAAATCGACGTATATCGCTATGTTCCCTGAGACGTCAGCCGTCAGTCAAACCGTGCTGCTCTGGCTGGTTAGGGTGAATCCGTTCGCCGGCGGCAGAGACGAAGGTGGGGGAGGAAATGATCATAATGACTTTTCAAAAAGAAAACGAAGAAAAGAAATAATGATCATAATGGGAAATGGGGCGCGGCAGCGCCCTGTAAAATCTTCTTGCTCAAGCATGAACAGCAGCAAGCCTTTCCTGAAAAAGCGACAGGCTAGAACCGGAGCATCATCAGGTGCTTGCTCGGATCAGATGATGAAGAGGTGAAGTTTGTCACCGCAGATGAAGAACTGGAGCATGTCAGGTATCGCTTCGTCGAAGTTCACGTCCATGTCAGCGTACTACAGTCATGTTAGTTTTGTTTCCTGAACTTCTCTGAAACAACGTTTCGTTGAGATCGTTGTAGGCCTCGACGGAATTCAATCCCCTAGAGCAGCGAACCTACCATTCCCAACGTCTCGTATCATCATAATAATTCACACAGACTAATCTATCTGCACCTGCACGGCTCAACCATGTTTGTACCAGCAGAGATGGAGCCCTGTCTTTTCACTAAATAATCGCAGCGAGCTGTCCGGAGAGCGAGAAGAAAACGAAGGGGTTCTGAAATGGGATCGAGAAAAGGAACCGATGGCAATGGAAATCTAACATCAAAGACTGACAGTGCTAGCCTGGCCTCTGTTCTTTTTCTGATCTGCACTGCACCCTAGCAAATCAAGTATTTTTTCTCTAACAATGTCTTCCAACCATCGCGATCCAAATCAATCCATTTCGCGCCGTTCGCTCGTCCAGTCGGCCAACGCCATCTGCTCTCGGGGAGCCGCCGCGACACCGACGCATGTCCTGTCCGACTCGACTCCTAGCTCCGGCGCTGCGGCAGCACGCGCGAACACGACGACGCGCCACCGCCACACCGGTTTCCCTTCTCAGGCCTTCCGGCCGCCGCAGGCGGCGACGGACCTGAAGATGGAGTGCAGCACCGCCTTGCCGGTCCTCCTCGCGGCCTTCGCCACCGTCCTCCGACGCCGGCTCCGCCCCGTCGCCTTGGCCACGGCCACCGCGGCGGCGCGCTCCGCCAGGGCCGCCGCGTCGCCCGTGCCCCGCGAGTGTGAAGGGGACGGCCGCCTCGCGTGCGGCAGCGTCATGAGGTGGGTGTCCAGGACGCGGTACACCGACGCGAGCTCGAAGGCGTCGTACAGCGGGCTCCCGCAGTCCCACGGCGAGAGCGCAGGCGGCAGCGGCGGCTGCTGCTGCTTCTCCTCCTCCTCCGCCAACTCGCGCCGCTCCACCCCCATTTCGAATTCGCGTGTTACGCGCCACGGGATCCTGACAATTACTAGTGCTGCTCTACCACTACCAACTTTGTTATATCGACCAAGATCACGCCGGATTAAGCGGGAAATCTCCAAGATGAACTAATCAATTTCCACCCTGGAAACGCAGAACTGAATGCGTTTCGAATAGGAAATCTCCGAGATGAGCTAATCAATGGTTAGATATCCGACGCTGCAGCAGCATCTTTTTGTTACATGAGAACACACCTCGTCCACAATTTGCTCGCTGAGATGGTGATTGAGAGTAACATGTTTCTAGCCCAATTATGGAAGGCAGTTAACCGCATTTGGACGTGATGCTGGATGATATCTGACATGCCGTTCGGTATCTCCTTCGTGCTGTCACCATTTTTCCTCCGTATCTGCTAGCATTTTTTTTAAAGAAAAATGGCATGAACTCATATCATCTCCTGTTTTTCTTCCAGCCTACAGCCACTTTTGTTTGAAATAATATGGGCTAAAGGCCTGCTCTGACTTCTCACGCCCGGCCCATTTAGGCGCATCATCCGTTCCCCGGAGAGCGAGCAATGGGAGCCACCCAAACCCGGCAAGCCATCCTTCCCTCCCCCACGCCCAAATGCTGGCGACCGCCTGCGGCGCGCCGCCGTGCCCGTGCACGGGGTCGCGGCTGCTCACCTCGGCGAGCTCAGGAATCGGCTATGGCGGTGCATGCGCCCGTAGCACGAGGCGGAGGGCGCCGAGGAAGGCCGCGGTCGTGCGGTGCGGGCTGCTGCCCGTGGACCCGTGGGCGCCGACCATGGACTCCCAGAGCGTGGCGTCGCAGCTCTTCGCCGTGTCGCTCTTTCCCTACCTGGGCTTCCTCTACTTCATGACCAGGTCCAAGACCGCGCCCGGGCTCACGCTCTTCGGATTCTACTTCCTCCTCGTCTTCGTCGGCGCCACCAGTACGCGCTACTTTCCCCTGTCTCTCTACCTATCCCTTTTTTCGGAGTAACATTAGGGAAAATGTACTGTGTAGTTCCGTAGAACCCTCTGCCAGAGTGCCAGGTAATGGTGATTGAGTTGTGCTTTTGCCATTGGTAGATCACTAGTAAGTACTAGTAATCTTGTGCTAATAAATAACGCGTGGTTCGTTTTCTCGTATAAGCACACTGTTATTTTGTTGGATTTTATTATGCCAGTATTTAGCCTGTCGCTGAGATAGTGAGATCAATTATGTGGTTGTCTGGTACATTTGAGCATAAGCTCCAAGGTCAGATCATTGTGCAGACATGGCAAGCGAATTTATAGATATGTCAGTGGTTAAACAAAGCATTATGTGTAATGGATAAATTAGCTTAACAGGGAGTGAACATTTGTGCGGCCTGCTCGTAGATGATAACAGTTAACAAAGGCGTTTGCTACGGAATACACCTCATTTATAACAACTTGCGGATCTTAAAGGGAAATAGTTGTTATCAGGTTAGGCATATCTGCATCGTTCTCATTTATCCTTTTGGGATGGTGATGATTTGTTACCAGATATTATTTGCTTTGCTTATAAATTGTTTTTGTTGTGAACGACATATTGATGGGTGATGCAAACCTTGGTAACCAAATAGAAATACCAATATCTTTACATATGGACCCACTGAATAAAAACAATAACAAGCAGTGTTAAGACAAAGTAGGACCAGCAATCTCCATTTTTCTTGTTTTGGGATACATTGTTTACTTTCTAAACCATCACGCCAATACCGATAGATGGCTATGTTGGGAGGTGGGTTGTGTGAAGAGACTCTTTCATGCATAGATAGAGATGAAAACTTTAGCTCTGTATGTTCTGCGGTTGCAGAAACGACATGGATCTGAATTAGTAGAATGATATTTCAAGATCACAATGACACTTGCAATTTGGTATAGTGTGCCTGAAATTCCTATGCATAGCCCTTTTGAGTTTAGTAATGTTTCGTTTCTGATCTGTCTAGCAGAAAACTATGTCAGTGCCATTAATTGATTTCATGTTGTTTCATGCACCGGTTTTTATCCCTGGAGCAGTACCTGCTGGGATTTATGGTAATTGCACCATAAAATTTTCACCATCCTTATATTCTTGCTTACATTCATGTTGTGTGTAGTTACTGATGCAATGATATCCATTGCAGCAAAAATTCATTACGGAACCTCTCTGTCTAATGTCGACTGGCTGCACGGGACTGCAGAGTCGCTGCTTACTCTTACCAATCTATTCATCGTTTTGGGGCTGAGAGGAGCACTGAGGAAGCTGGAGGAAGAGGATACAAAGGAGATCATTTCTGAAGCTTCTCAAGACAGTAAAGAAAAAAGTTCTGTCTAGACAGTTTCTCTCTATATGTACCCTGATTGTGCCCTAGTGATGTAGTACATATATGTCTTGTGCTCAACTAGCCATTAAGGTTTATGTATAGACACCCTCGCAGGTTTTCTGTGTGCATATGCTGATCCAGAACATGGGAGCTACTGCAATTCTTGCGGCACTGTGTAACAATTTATGGTACTGCAATTTCCACTGGGATATCTTTTTAGTATTCACAATCTAAGTGCTCGGACGTGCTTACTGACAAAGGCTGAGTCTTTGCCCCAATCTAGATAGTACCCAGCTGCAGATAGTAGCGCACTAACAGAAAAGTTCACTAGAAGCTGGAGCTAACACTGATGTCTGATGGCAAGGTTCAGCAAAACTACCGTACGTGCTGCCCATACTGACTGGGCAGATATGGCAGATCCATCTAGTAATTGGTCGCGTACAGGTCCTGGTAGTCCTCCCATTGGAAGGGATCGGCAGCATTCGTGTAGAACTCTTCGAGCTGGGTCTCGTAGTCCATGCCGATCCCGATGCTGCCTGCCGCGTGGCTGCTCCTGAGCTGCCACTCCAAGCCCGTCGGCGAGAGGAGCGGGAAGTCGACGCCGTCGCCCGGCGCGGGGGCGAACGAGTAGGGCGCCATGGGATCCGGCCCGGCCTGACGGCCCTCGATTTCCAGCAACGCCGGCGGCGAGTAGCTCTGCTCCCGTCCGGCGTCGGCGTGCCCGGCTTCAGGTTGCAGCTGCAGCTGCTGCCGCAGCTGCTCCGCGCCGGGGTGCGCGGCCTGGGCGCAGGTGTGGGCGCCGTGGTACACGACGTCGAAGAGCAGCGGGTCGCCGTCGGCGCGCTGCACGTGCTTGGTGGCGGCGCAGTCCTGCGAGTGCCGGTGCGTGCACCTGAAGTAGGCCCTGCATGCGACACCGCACGTGTCAGCGTCGCTCGCTCTGCGCCGTCGATTCGGTACGTGGTGCTACGAGGAGGAAGCTGGCTCGGGGGGGTGGTGGACTAGGACGCGCGAGCGAGTGACGTGTGTGGCTAACCTGGGATACTTGGCGCCGAGGATGTCCTTCTGGCCGTACTTCCTCCAGCTGAGCCCGTCGTCCTGAGGCGCCATGTCGTGCGCCGAGGCCACCCGCACCTGCCTCCTCACGCACGGCGTCCCCTTCCTGTAGCAAACGGAACGAGGAAGACGCATGTCAGAACTGCTGCTGCTGCTGCTGCTGCTGAGACGAAACTGTGAAACAAATTGGGGGGTATAGATCGTTCGATCGACTTGCCTCCTCTTGGACTGGGCATTGCCGCCGGCGGCGACGGCCGGGTGCTGGGCGGCGCCGTCGCTGCGCGGGCTCCTGTCGCGGGACCCCGGCGAGTCCGCCCCCGCCAAGCCGACCGACCTGGCGATGCGGATGGACCTGTCGACGGACGACGCCAGCTCCCCGCAGAGCTCGCCGCAGAGCTCCTTCACGTCCGCCGGCAGGTCCTGCTGGTCCATCCGCGCGCCCAGCTCCCTCACCATGGCCTGCATCTGCGCCAGCTCTGACGCCAGCGCGCTCTTCTCGCCGCCTCCGACGCACACCTCCATAATACCGGCCGTATACTTTCAGCTACTAGCTGAACTTAAAACTTCTCCACGAAGGCAGAGCCAGCAGTGTGTGAGCTTGCCGAGTGTGGCAGTGACACGGAGAAGGGCTACTTATATAGTTGGAAAACGGGGGCATGCTACTGTTCCAAGCTGGGAAAATACGGGATCATTTGAAGTTGGACCGGACCGGAGAAAAGCTCGAGACTAAATTGAGAGAATATCACCTCTCTGAGACTCTGACTGTGTCACTGTGTGGTTCAAACCCTTGGACCGGTCGTGTGGCGCTGGGCCCCGGCCAGCGGCAGTCGTCGTCTCAGGTCCCCGACAGGCGGGCCTAGCTAAAGCTAGTGCTGTCTGACTGGTCTCGGTCTTTATTTTTTCTAGAGAGAGTGAAGAATCCCTTGCCCTGTTGCCCTGCTGCTTTCGGTCGTCCAGTTCTCATTCTGCGTTCGTGTGATGTACGTGTGTGATCCGCAGTGTGCTGGTAGTACTAGTGAGCAACCACGGTCGGGTCAGTAGCTTCTCGCTGCACTCCGATCATTGCTTGATTGCTCGATGTGCCCGCCGTACGTGGTGGCTGGTGCCGCCCCGCCGCAGCGGGCGAGGAAGGTTCCGGGAAGGCTCGGACACGGCCGGCGGGGGGTTCCGATCGGCTTCCTGTGGGATTCAGCGAAGATTGCTTGCGCGCGCGAAGGCCTTTTTCCGCCCACCTGATGTCTGTCATCACTCATCAGTGGCGCACGTACGCACGGCGGGTTTACCCGGGCGGGCGTGACAAGCGGACAGCAACAGGATTGGCTTGGTCTCGCGGCAATGTGGTGGTGTACCGTCGTGTCACCCGCGAGACGTGCTGTAGGGTGTCGCCGTGTAGGCCATGGCCATTCTCCACCCGATCTCGCTCGTCCTTTGGGTGGGGTGGGCGGCTGGGTACCGTGAATTTGTGTGTGTGTGTGTTTTTTTTGCCCCCAAGAGAATTTTGGATTGCGATATCCATTTGTTCCGAGAGAAAAGTACTGTTGGCTGGTTGTTGGCGGTACTTTTGTTACGAGAGAAAAATGATCTTTACTGGTTGGTGGGCGATAAAGCGAAGCGAACGAGCGATCGTTAATGGTAGTGACCACAGCAGTCAAATCACTAGCAATTAATCCGATCGGGGGACCCCAGCTGCTGGGCTCGTTTCCGGATCCTGGCAAAACTCGAGCAGTACTAGTGCCCGGCGGAGCAGTGGTAGTGCCGGCGGTGGGCTCAGCTAGCGCTGGAGCGAGCCGACGAATCCTTATCGGAATGTTACGGGGTAATTGATCGGAACCAGCCAGAACAAACAAAGAGGAATCGGTGGTTCCGGTCCACAATTCGGAATAGTTCCTACTCACAATTATTTAATTTCTGACCCACAATTACTTGATTCTGGTCCACAAGATAAGTTCCTTGTAACAGGGTCCTCCTATTTTACAACCACCCGACCTAGACCGATGGACGACTCATAAAAACCTCAAGTATTGAAAAAAGAGTCATCAACAGGAGTGGCCGGCCGGTCGGGGGGCGGTGCACATGGTTGACTGGTTGTTCCTTGCTCCGCCGGCTCAAAGAGGTTAAAAACGTTTGGGGACGGAGCGGGGGCGAGCGGCCATCGGTGGCAATGGCAACGCCTTCTAGCGAGGCAGGAGTTATCCCTATTTGTTTTTCAAATTATACATCGGAGACCCTAGCAACGCATGCACACTCATCTTTATGAATACACACAAATTCTACCTTTAGCAGCATCTTCAGGGGCTAATCCGTAGAATCCTTAACACTGACGAAATCACCACGGCTATGAGTACTACTTGGGAGGTGGGCCCCTATCACCGTATCGTTGGAGTCAGAGATAGAAGGGGGCCAAGGTGCGACGGCTGGCAGCGTTGCGTGTTACTCCGCCCTCGTTTTTCTGGTGCGCAGAAAGCGGCCTAGCCGATCGAAATCGAAGGGGACCGACCGGGGTGACCCGTGAAGCACCTTACCCGACGTCATCAGTGAGCACCGGGCTTTGGATCTCGTGGCGTCATCCAGGACAAGCTGGCCTTACGTGTGCGTACTACAAGTTGTATGTTCCGGCGGCGTTCCGCAGCCGAAAGCGCAGAAAAGTCGGCATCGTTTGCGGAGAACTGAAGGAGAGTCGAGCCCGCGGCGACGCCCTCGCACTCCTGGAAAGCGATCGGTTTCCACGTCCCCAACCCCGATCCAACCCCATCTCGCAATCATTCGGGCGTGTGCTTTCTACCGCTCTCCCTCTGAAATTCCTACTGCCTGGATCTCCAATTCTCCATGCTCCGGATCCAAGACGACGGTCGTTCAACGGTAGGTTCCTTCCTTCGTACCTCGGCGGCGTGGCGGCCGGCGACGGCGAGGGTTGATGCTCCGCCTGCCGAACAATTGTGCGATTCACGCGAAAATCCACACTACTGTTCCTGAGGCCGTTAACGCCTAGCATGTTTTGAGTTGGGAATCGAGACGAGGGCGGCGTGCAGGTTCTTCCTCGAAGTTCCTCTACTGCTGGTTGCTCCTAGCTAGCCAAGCCCAAAGAAGGTTCCTTCCACTCTCCATCCAATGCACACCTGCAGTGCATCTTTCGATCGAGCTGTAGGCTTGCAGCCTGTAGCAGCGACAGATCGAGACCTCTTTCTTCTTCTTTTTTTTAACCGAAAAACGGAAAGGGGCAGGGCGACGCCACGCCAACAGTACTACAGAGTAGCACGGGATGTCTCGTTGTTTTGCTTCGGCCTGGCGACTTTGACGGCAGGACGGGGCGGCGTGGCTGCCGCGCTCCCCTGGAAAGTTTTCTCCGTTGGCGTCGTCGACCTCTGCTGGGGTTTGGGTTTGAGTGTTTGACGGTTTGACCGGAACACCTGAGGTGGTACCTGTGTGCGAGCTTGTGAGTTGTGTGACCGGTGACGCCCCAGCGGCCACGCCCACGCGAGGGACCCGGGCGCTTGACTCGTTGACTGCCACCAAGCAGCCACGGGCTTCCCTACCCGCACACGTCCGTGTACAGTACCTGCAGATTTCATCAGTGTTGTACTGTGAACATTTACCTTCAGGCTCGGTGGATGTTTGATTCCAGATGAAATTATTTAGAAGAACTAAATACGATTTAAAAATTAATTACATAAGTTAACTATAAAACTTATTACCCGGGAGGCCAGTCGGCAACCAGCAGGGCACACCCATCGGAGATCGGACACATCCGTATTGGATTCAGTTCGCACTTCGCACCTGCCAGCCTGAGCCAACGGAGGCATCCGGATCTGGAAAGCTGTGGGTACGTTGCAGTAGTACGGAGTATTTCAAAAGCCCAAAAAGTGCAGCTACGCGACTGGTAAGGTGGTCTTTCTCGTCCCCACGACGAGCCAGTCAGAGGACTCCATTGGGCATCGGCAACTTGCCTTCGTTATTGGCTTATCAGCCACCAGCGCAAGATCTTTTCTCTCGAACAAAAACCAGCCACTAAAGAACCAGCCAGCCAATGATTTTCTCTGAACAAAACAATATTGCGTAGCCATCAGCCACCACCATGGCAACCGAACAGGCCGTTGGAAGTGTTGGTTCTCACCGTACGATGGCAACTCACAGCCTGTTTCGTTTGGTGGTGGTGATGGTGGTAGTCTTTGGTTTGCTCTGAGAGAAAAGATCTTCTTGGTTGGTCTTGATGGCTGGTTTGAATAGAGAGAAAAGTACTGCTGGCTGGTGGTTGATAAGCAAAACGAACAGGGCGTCAGCCTGTTCGGTTGGCTGGTGGCTGATGGCCGGTGCTGGTTTGTTCTGAGAGAAGAGTACTGCTGGCTGGTTGTTGGTGGCTGATTTGTTCTGAGATAAAAGTATTGCTGGCTGGTGGCTGATAAGCCGAGCGAACAGGCTGATCGTACTGTAGATGTGTGAAAGACGAGAGAGACAAGCAGTCACTGCAAATCGTTCAGAAAAACTGGGATTCGATGCTGCAAGATGGGAGACTTTTGGAAAGAAGAACAACCATTTAGAACCGGGTGCAAATACTGAATAACCAAGGAACATAAGTTACTTTTTACAAATAAAATAAAATCACGGTACTTGCCAAAAGTTATATATAAATAAAAACTTTCCATGTAAAAGTCTTCTTACGACTGATGTGAAAAAAAACTTAAAAAAACTAGGCTCGGTGGGGTAAAACTGCCTCACGGGTTTTCATTAAGGCCTCGTTTGGCAACTCAAGTATTCATTCCACCGGAGAAATAAAGCCAGGGGTGTTTGGGTGACCCCCGCGGCCCACCAATTCCACTCGTGACTGAGTTTCCACAGGAGACAGATTCCACCACTAGCAATTGCAACGATGTGGGCTAGGTTTGGCGGGAAATGTGTTGTGGTTTTTTTTACAACAGGACGTGCTATGTTGATTTTGTCACTTGGTCAATAAACAAGCTGAAGCAAATAACTGAACGCACACAAGAAAATAAAAGGGCGAACATCCATTTTTCATACAAAATTCATCCATGAACAAAAATGTGGAACAACCGTTTCACCAAGGACAGCAGATATTCAAATATAAATATCACAACTAAGTTCTGAATCATTGTCACTGCAGGAAACAATTGTAAGCCATGTAATAAGAATCCAAGTTCTAACAACATAGTTATGTTAAGAGATCCACTAGTTTACATAGGTCTAAAACATCCATTTTCATACAAAATTCATCCATGAACAAGGATCATAGTGTCTACAGATTATGGTGGCAACATAGCATAGATGACATGCGGGATCAAGGACCACCATGAACAAGCTATAGCTATGCACCAGACATGCAAAATGGACTTATGATCAGCAAACTGAACTGGAAGTAGCTCCCACATCTGCATATGTGATCAAGAGTTCAAGACAAACACAGAAAGCACTTGTTAGACAAAGAAAAAAAGCACAGAAAGAACTGATGTGATTTTTTAACTAGTCCTTTTGATGTTATCTTTGCAATAGACACAACAAGAATCTTGAAACCTTGCTGGCCAAGTGAGGGATGCAAATTATAAATTTATCATGTTTAGTCATGGTTAGTCAACTGAGGCTATTTTTCTAAACTGTAATCATGACATAACCTTGACTATTGGAGGATTGTTGTAAGCCACAAGTTCACAAATCTGTATAAACATATAACCAAATAACACATGCATTGAACAGAAAAATGGCATTAAAGAAGAGTAGCTCAGATTCATTAAAAATCGTATCCAAAAAATAGCAACCACACTAGCACATCATGGCAACAAGAAAAACAAGGTTATACACCCCCAACCAGCAGGTGATTTCAGGCTAGCATGCTAGCATCACATTCTGACTTAATGTACCCTTTCTATTCCTATAAAGAGCTTGCTTTTCTCGAGAATTAGGAACAACAAGTAAATTGGGATCATGTGTACAAGTGCCATCATGTCTTTTTCCTGACTAAATTGGGATTTCTAACTGATACTACTGAAAAGCACGGCAATCTTTGAACTTCAAGAGTGGATAAAACAAAGGAGAAGGTGGTTTGTTTGTGTATTGTACCTGAAATAATCAACTGAGATCGATGTGGTGCATACCACCACTACTCTTGCCTGAACAAAAGTCATATCAAACATTGGTCGATATGATGCAACTAGCGCTATATATACAATAGTGTAAATAACAATATATCATTGGTAACTTTTCAGCTTACTTGTGAATCTTCTTGCATAGCCATTTAAGGCGTGTGCGTTCCTTTGCGGTCATGAAAATGGCTCGATTCTGCGCATCCTTGAACACATCGTAGGCATCCACCTTCTCATCATCTGAAAGATCTTCAATTCCGTCCACAACAGCGATGCACGCAGGAATGGTGAATGTATTTTCAACCTCAGCTTGTTGTTCTTTTCTTTCTAGAAACATTCCCATCATTTCTACCACCTTGCCATCCTGTTTCCTTTTCTGTCCAACCCTTTCCACTTTTTTGCCTAAGGCTGTTGTACCTTTGATTCTTGAACTAGCAACTCCTTTGTCCCTCAAGGAAGTAACAGATGAAGTACCAGATGGTTGCTCAAGTATTCTGACATCATCATCCTCATCATCTTGGACAACAGGGAATGTGTCAAGGTATGTATCATTTAGAGAAGGGTCATAGGGGTCAACCTCAATTTCTTCTTCCTCAACGCCATTGACTTGAGTGAGATCAGCTTGAGTGGGGGCAACTGAGGTGAAGCTCAAGTTTCCTTCAGCAAGATGTCCTGCACCAAATACTCCATTAAAAATTTAAGATTACTTAATACAAGCAAACTAAAGATCTAGCATTTGTACATACCATCATATAATTCTCCTAGGGCATCAAAAAGTGGGAAGCATTTATTCTGGAACTTCTTTGCTTTAGGAAAAGACTGTTATGATATGTAACATGTAATTAGCAAGAATCAACATTTGTAATAGCATTAGCCAAGATAAGGAATTGAACTGACATGAATGATG
The DNA here is from genome assembly GCA_947561735.1 of Cenchrus americanus. Classification (NCBI taxonomy): domain Eukaryota; kingdom Viridiplantae; phylum Streptophyta; class Magnoliopsida; order Poales; family Poaceae; genus Cenchrus; species Cenchrus americanus. The sequence goes on along the minus strand of OX387239.1, from coordinate 247,931,186 downwards.
TTAGCCCAAACGGCTGGATCCGCCTCAATTATGCCCAATTTTTCATCCCATTGGCACCCACTTTGGCCCTTTGCCAGCTTCAGGAGCTTGTAATCTCTTTTCAGATCCTTCTCTTTATCTTGAATCTGAACTTTTGTAAACTTGATATGCGAGAACTTCTGATTGAATAATCTGCAAATTCTGTTCCATGCTTCTGATGACCATCCATTTTGACCCCTGTAGCAATCATTGTTGTGCTCATGAAGAAGATCAACCAAAGCCTTTTCAAGTCCGGCATTCCAATGCGCTCTAGTGTCAACTTGTCATAGAATTACATGCTATGAGAACCATAGAAAAATAAATCGAGTTTTGTTGTAAGCTTGCAAAAGTAAAACTGCTATGAAAATATCTATGCGGGATAAAGCGCTAGCCGCAACATAGATAAAACTACTAGAAATGTCATCAAAACTTACAGACTTCACATATATTCCAGCTAGCTAAGTTACAGACTTCACATATATTCCAGCTAGCTAAGTTACAGACTTCACATATAATACCTTTTGGTGAACTAGTTTTCTTCTTCTGTGTGCCTGGCACCTTTAGTGATAGCCCCTTCTTGCGCATGTGAACAGTAGACTTTGGAGATAGTTTTTTTTGGGTAGATGCAGCTTGCATCATACTGATTCTTGGAGACCCTCTTGCAAACATTGTTGCTTTGCACTATTCAAAAGTTGACACAAATATGTAACAACATGATATATGATACATGAATTAACAATCCGAATTTTTGGGACTAGGACCAAAGTGTAAACACATTTATTGATAAAATATAAAATATATTACATTTGACTAGGTCCAAACATCTGAATACATAAGAGAAAGAGAAAAGGGCAAATACAAAAGAAATTTCCATTATCCCAACATATCAAGATCGGTGTCTATAGTCATTCCACATTATTTGCAATCATATCTCTGAGAGCGTTGCCATCATCTATCTGACTATTAAGGGATGGTACATCATTATTGTAGCTAGTGTCTCCTCCGGGAAGATCAACAAAATCTTCTGGTGGAATGTTGTTTGGTTGGTGATCCAACCAATCCTCATCCCCATTGCACATCCGTATCAGATTATGAAAGACTGCTGCTGCAACGGGTATCTTCACTTGGTTCTCAATGGGATGATGAGTTCCAACTTTTAGGATAGGGAAACGCTTCTTCAAAACCCCGATTGCCCTCTCTATATGGTTCCGTAGAACAGCATGGCGGTGATTGAACAATTCCTTATAGTTGCTTGGCCTATGCTGTCCGTGCCCAAACTCTTTCAAGTGATAACGGACACCACGATAGGGAGCAAGAAAAGATGGTGTGTTAGCATATCCACCATCAACGAGATAAAATTTGCCCTCGGGAACACGAAATCCTGCAAGTAATGCAGATCTGAGAACCCTAGCATCTGTGGCTGATCCCTCCCAACCAGATGATATAAAGGTGAAGTTCAAGTCAAAATCACATGCTACCATCACATTCTGGCTCAGTGTACCCTTTCTATTCCTATAAGGAGCTTGCTTTTCTTGAGAAATGGTAATAGGAACGTGTGTCCCATCAATAGCCCCGATGCAATTCTCAAAAAAAAGGGAAGAATCTTGGGTCTGTACTAATCTTCCAGTGTGTACTGATTCCGGCAGTTGGCTTAATAAATTTGTAAGTGAGGGCTGGAATTATCTTGAAAATAGCCTTAATGTGGCGATGAATTGTCTCTCCACTATGCTTGAATTCATATTGTAGATCCTCATAACTAGCATTGTGAGATAACATAAACAAGAAGAATCCTAAACTCTGCTCCAAAGTAACACCTCTTGTGTCACGTAGCAGATGCTCTCTTCTAAGGAAATCTGCAATTTTGGTAAAGACTATTGGCTCCATCCGAAATGCAACGCAACAGTCCTTTGGGTGTCCCTCAAGGATTTCTTTGAGCCGTTCTTTGCCGGACAGCCTAGACGTATGTCTTGGTCTTTTCTCTCTCTGTTCACCACTAGTTAGAATGTACAGGGCAGGTAAGATAAAAAGCATTATTTCTTCATCCTCTTCTTCATCACGTTTCCTAATAAGATCATCCATTGTCGAACCCATTTATCTACAAAAAAACTTGTATTTATATTATGGCTCTTTTGTGTATATAAAAATAGTTTTTAAAGCACTATTCTGTATGGCAGCCATATAAAAATAACTAGTAGCCGTGGGGAATTTATAAAAATAGTTTTTATTTAAATAGTTTTTGCAAATACCAACTTTAATTATGTACAGATATAGCTTGTGCAGAAGTTCAGGTTTTTTAGGAATTACTAACATAGTGATGCTTGCTGTAGAAAAATACTACACTACAGATCAGTTTAGTTCAGAAAAATTGCAGCGCATATGTTAAAATGAATCAGCAGGACAGCAAACAAACAAACATAATCAGTAAGTGACTTCTACAAAATTTTGCAGCCTATGCACTGATGTAAGCTCAGCAAACTTTAGACCAAAAAATGGAGAAGATCCACTGTTCCTCGTTACCTGGATGGGGAAGAGCTTGGTGATGCCCTTGCTGCCGAGTCTATCGACGATCTTGGACGAGATCCTGAGAATGAAACAGATGTCATGGACTCTGGAACGACGTCATGGACCATGCATATGCCATTTATGATGTCAGTGGTTAACCTATGAAGCATCAATTTCTGTGTCCTATGAAAATTTAATACAAGACCCGCACCACCAGCAGATGATGAATATAACTGCCACATGAGCACATGTAGTATATTTGAAGTTCTGATGTGTCTATTTCCTAGCACGTAGGAAGAAGTAGGACACAATGAGAACAAAGCTAAAACTAACAACAGATATATATATCCACATGTATATATTATTAAAATGTTCTCAGCTTCAGCCCAAACAACTATCAGGTTATGGCTATGCAAACAATTAATTGTGCGTGTGTTCATGTATATAGTAATATATGCAATAGTACATCGTACCACTACAAATTGTTTGAAGCAAAAGGGGTAATATGTCACAAAGCTAAGTAACATGTGAATGAATAGCGAGTTTACATGGTAGCAAAGAATCAACCATTTGGGTTTCAGAGTTCGATGTAACGACTTGTTGCAAGAACTGGTTTACCTTGTCAGATCACCACCGTTAAACATATGAACCAAAGCATGAAAGAACTAAGGGGCGAAAGAATTGTCACTTCACTTTAGGTACCATTAGTGCCTCATCCAGAATCGGTCCAGCAACCATGAGCGCGCCACCGCAGGACATGCAGAGAAATAATGGTGGCACAGGCGCACCATCCGCAATACCAACATAGCGTGGGCAATGCCGAAGAAATTCGCTACTGGAAATTACCTACAGCTAATTATTACATGCTACTAGTTCCTGAGAATGGCACCTGCTACTAGTTCCTGAGAATGGCACCTAGAGATAACCAAAAGTGTTACAAAAGAATTCTAATTGACCTCCTCAATGATGCATATCAAGAGGCAGCACACCAAGGGGCAGCACACAAGGGTTTTATGACCTTAAACCCATCTAATGGCAGCTCCTAATAGCAGCCATTAGAGGGTGATATAAAGTGCCACTATATGGTGTCATCAAGTCTCATCCTTATGACCTTGTAACTGATTATGTAATCTCCCTATAAAAGGGAACAATGAGATCAATGAAATTTCACCAATTCACCTATACATTGTGTCTCTGATTTTGTTCACTACAATTCTACTTCTAACACGTTATCAGCAGCTCTTCTACTGAGCAAGAGAGGGAGCACCAGCCATCCAACGAGTAAGATGACTTACCTACGCCTTCCCCTTGATGTTGGCTCCTCTCTCCCAAGACACCTTCGCGCTCGTGTTCTGCGCCACCTCCTGCACCAACAAGTTGATGCGCTCCTCCGAGCGCCGGCGCGCCGTCCTCGACGTGGCAGGGGCCGTGCTGGTTATGCCAGACGTGGCACCCGCCACGACGACGGCGCCGCTGCCCGCAGAGCCGCAAGAGCTCCAAGCAACGACTTGAGCACTCTCGCAGCTCGTTCAAATCGAAGTGTTAGGCTGCAGCAGGAGAACGTCGTTGATCCGGCTTCACCTCGTCGCGCCATTTCGCCAGTGGCTTCACCGGAGTACACGCCGGCATCTCCGGAGCATACTCCAACGCCGGTCGGACCGCCTGGATTCTTCATCAGAAGGACTATGGCTGCGCGCACTGGAGCTCTCCCCTTCTACAATAATACAGGGGGAGGCTCCAGCATCACACCTGTGGCCGCGCCGCCGGACTTCATCGACCTTGAGCCTGCATCTCCACCACCTCCGCCACCAGCTCCTTTTGCTCCGGGTCGCCAGACTGCTGCAGCAGCGGCAAACCGCCGTCCAGGGCTGCGCCCGCGCCCCAACTGGATCTCGACCGGGCACATCCCGGCCGGGAATGGCGCCGGCGGCGGTGGAAGCAGCCCCTCACCCTCCGGTGAGGGGGAAGCCTGAGCGCGGGGGAGAACGGGTCCAGGAGGAGCGGGTGGTCGACGGCGGCGGCGCCCGGTCGACGGCGGCGACGCCCGGCGACGGCGGCGACGCCCGGCAACGCCGGCGGTCGGCGGCGCCGGCGGGAAGGCGGCCGACGGCGACGGCGGCGCCCGCCCGTCCCCTGGCGGCGGCGGCGGGAAAGGGGTGGGGATTAGGGTTTCCCCACCCGAGTCGGGCCTTTAGGCCATGGTGGCCGTGGCAGGCTGGGCCGGTCTAACCGGCCCACCAGCCCACACCGTTCCGCCCCCCCTCCTGGACCTAAAGCGGTGGTGGGCCAAAAACAAGATTGTCTCGGCCCACCACCCAAATAAAGTTTTAGTTATTTTCTGATTTTATTTTCAGCAGTTTTACACTTTGGTCCTTTCCCTTTTGTCATATTTACATTACGCAAATAATTTGTGAGAATGCATGTCTTTTAGACTTTTGTAATTCTCCCTATATATATATTTTTAATCTTTAGCATTTCCATGTTTCTTTATTACAAGCAATTTTCCTTTTGCAAATTTACTTCCATCATACTACTTTATGTATTTATTTTATGCAATAATTTATTGTTCGAGTTTATTTTAAATTCACATAATATTGCATAAATATTGCCATAATTTCTCAAAATTGTTGGCAAAACACATTGTAGGAATGGAAGGCAAAGTAACCAAAGAGTTTGAGTTTCTCGCTCTTGATGGTTCCAATTTCCCTTCCTGGGCGATGGATGTCAAAGTACAACTATCGACCCTCGAACTATACAGATGTATAGATGATACGGCCGAAGGGACGGTAAACCCCTCCAACATGTCAAAATTCTCTGCCTTAAAGGTTATGAGAAACCATATCCATCCGGATTTAAAAATGGAGTACATGTATGAGGAGGACCCACGTGTTCTATGGACATCTCTGAAAAATCGTTATGAACAACATAAAGCCATTGTCCTCCCTGAGGCAATGCATGAGTGGAACCACTTACGTCTATAGGATTTCAAAACTGTGGATGAGTTCAACCATGCCGTTCATAAGATTTGCTCTAAGCCTCGATTTTGTGAGAGAGAACCTACTGAAGCGGACAAAATTGAGAAAACTTTGTCTACGATGCTCCCTTCAGAAAGGATTATCACTCAACAATATCGTGAAAAGAATTTCACAGTCTATTCTTCGCTCATTCAAACATTGAAACGGGCGAGAAAAGAATCATGAGCTCACCGTGTGGAACTCAAATCGCGCCCATTGGGCACTTTGCACCACCGCCTGAAGTACATGCAAATGCGAAGAAAAATGGTCCCAAAGGGAACATACAGACTGAAAATTCCTCAAGCAAAGGCAAACGTAAGAGAGCCAAAACCACGTGGGAACGTCCCAAAGGGGAAAGGTATTTCTAAGCCTAAAAATGAGAGTAGCAACAAAATCGCCTGCTTTAGGTGTGGTTGCAACAATCATATTGCTAAGAAATGCAGAACTCCTAAACATTTGGTCAAATTATACATGAAGTCCGTGGGTCGTACACCGGAGACAAAGAAGTACGAAGCACACTTCGCCTCTCAAGCGCTGGAGACTAGAGCTATGGACCCCATCCCTCATGGAGCGGGAACGAGCAACACCAAGACTCCGCCAAATAGGGAGGAAGACTTCATGGATGTCGACAGGATGCTCGTGGAATATACTTCCAACGACACCTATGGAGACCTCATATAGACTCCATAATTTCATTTTGCAAAAAGAAGTTATTGTAATAAAGACATGATGTTGCTATTAGTTGTCATAATGCACTTGTGATATCAATATATTTGTATGTATTTTCTATATCTTTACATTATTTTTATAATTTAATTTTTGCATTGTATAGATTGTTACGGGAGTCAATCCAATGGAAGAAGAAATATGCCTAGTGGATAGTTGCACCACTAACACTATACTTAGGGAAGTCAAATTTTTCCAAACTCTCACAAAGAGAGAAGGGCAAGTTTTGACCATCGGCCGGACGCGATGCTACGATAATTGGTTCTGGTAGAGCCACTATCGTACTTCCAATGGGTACACAAATTAATATCGAGGAGGCATTATTGTATCCCGATTCAACACGTACTCTACTAAGTTACAGAGATATCCGGAAAAATGGGATTCATGTGGAAACACATGAAGAATATAATGAGGAGTTCCTCCTCTTGACCAAAGATACCGGATATGGCAAACAAACACTTGAAAAAGTGCCTTCTCTCCCGTCTGGATTGTACTACACATACATCAAACCCGTACCACATGTTGCATACAAAGTGATTTTTCAGAATGTGGATGCATTCAAAACTTGGCATGAACGCCTTGGCCATCCCGGCATCGGGATGATGAGAAAAATCATGAGCAATTCAAGTGGACATGGTATGAGCGACGAGAAAATTTCCGGAATCCTCGGATTTTATATGCACATCATGTGCAAGCGGGAAATTAATTTTAAGACCATCACATCTCAAAATACGAAATCTGAACCACTAAAGTTTCTTGAACGCATTCAAGGTGACATTTGTGGTCCCATTCAACCTTTGTCTGGACCGTTCAGATACTTCATGGTTCTAATAGATGCATCCACAAGATGGTCTCATGTGTGTCTTTTATCGACACGAAACCATGCTTTTGCAAAATTGATCGCACAAGTCATCAGACTTAGAGCAAGTCATCCTGAACATCAGATAAAATCAATCAGACTGGACAATGCAGCAGAATTTTCTTCCAAAGCCTTCAATGATTATTGTATGGCATTAGGAATTGAAGTACAACATTCTGTACCATATGTTCACACACAGAATGGTTTAGCTGAATCTCTTATCAAGAGAATAAAGCTCATTGCTAGACCACTAATGCAAAATTGTAACCTACCAACCTCATGTTGGGGTCACGCAGTCTTACACGCTGGTGACTTAATACAATTGCGTCCAACTGCATACCATACAGCTTCCCCGCTGCAATTGGTTCGTGGTGATCCTCCTAGTATTTCCCATCTGCGGATATTCGGTTGCGCTGTATACGTACCGATCTCACCACCAAAGCGTACATCAATGGGCCCTCACAGGAAAATGGGGATCTACGTGGGGTATTTATCTCCGTCGATCATTAAATACCTGGAGCCCCTTACAGGGGACTTGCTCACAGCCCGGTACGCTGATTGTATCTTCAATGAAGAACATTTCCCGGCATTAGGGGGAGAATTAAAGTATCACAATGAATGCCCGGAAATAAATTGGGATGCTATAGACACCCAAAAGGAGGATCCTCGTACTAAAGAATCCGAACTTCAAGTTCAAAGGATTATAAATTTGCAAAATGCTGCAAATAATTTGCCAGACTCATTTACCATGAGCAAAAGTGTCACAAAATCATACATTCCTGCTAGGAATGTGCCAGAACGAATAGAGGTACCAAACAAAACTATTTAACTCACTTCCTCGAAAGAGAGTGGGAGAAGTACGGCAAATCCTCGCAAGCGCACGAGGAAACAGAGGGATCATCTCTCAGGCACAGTAAATGAAACTCAACCTCAAGTTGAGAGACACCGAGTGGATTTACACAATCCACCTCCCACATCAACAGTGCACTCCATTTCTGATGATGGGACATTGGAACGCCCCGGCGCCATCGTATTGGGAAATACCGAGTCGCCATTCGGGGTCAATGAAATTTCCATAAACTATGTTGATTCTGGAGAATTATTCGATCGTAAGACTACAATTGTCGACATATACTTTGCCTCATCGATTCTTTGAATCCATCCAAAATGATCCGATCCAAAAACCATGGTAGAGTGCAAGAAACGCTCGGACCGGAATAAATGGAAGGAAGCAATTGAAGCAGAGTTAGCCTCCCTCAAGAAAAGAGAGGTATTCTCATCAGTAATACCTACACCCCCAAAAACCTTCCCTGTAGGTTTCAAATGGGTTTTCATCCGCAAGAGGAATGAGAACAATGAGGTGGTGAGATATAAGGCGAGGCTTGTAGCACAAGAGTTTACGCAGAGACCCGGCATTGATTTCAATGAAACATATTCTCCAGTAATGAGTGGAATTACGTTCCGATATTTGATATCTCTGGCAATTCAAAATCATCTATCTATGCAGTTGATGGATGTCGTGACAGCATACTTATATGGGTCACTAGATTCGGAAATATATATAAAGGTCCCCGATGGAATTCCTATACCGAATAAAGGAGCAAATCGCAACATGTATTGTGTAAAACTCAAAAGATCACTCTATGGTCTTAAACAGTCGGGTAGAATGTGGTACAACCGACTGAGTGAGTACCTTCTGCAGAAGGGTTACTCAAATAATGATGATTGCCCATGTGTCTTCATCAAAAGATCCTCCACAGGATTTTGTATTATATCGGTGTATGTAGATGATTTGAATGTCATTGGTCATGCATTAGATGTTGATGAAGCTCGTGATCATCTTAAGACGGAATTTGAGATGAAGGATTTGGGTAAAACCAAATTTTGCTTGGGTTTGCAAATCGAGCATCTTCACTCTGGAATTTTGGTGCACCAATCTGCCTATGTCTAGAAAATATTGGAGAAGTTTAATATGGACAAAGCACATCCAATCAAAACCCCCATGGTTGTTCGATCTCTTGATCTTGAAAAGGATGTTTTCCGACCACGGGAGGAAGGAGAGGAGATATTAGGATCAGAATTTCCCTATCTCAGCCTCATCGGAGCGCTAATGTACCTTGCAAACAGTACAAGGCCCGACATTGCATTTGCAGTGAATCTATTGGCAAGACATAGTGCTGCCCCAACAAGGCGCCATTGGACTGGAGGAAAACAAATGCTTAGGTACTTAAATGGCACTAAGGATCTTGGATTATTCTTTCGGAAAACTAATGATCCTACCTTGATTGGATACGCTGATGCTGGTTATATGTCTGATCCCCACAATGCCAGATCACAGACAGGTTTTGCATTCCTTCATGGAGGAACAGTCATATCATGGAAGTCATCTAAACAAACATTAGTGGCTACCTCCACAAATCATTCTGAAACAATAGCACTATATGAAGCCTCACGTGAATGCGTCTGGCTTCGCAGAATGATAAATCACATTGAGTGATCATGTGGTCTTGGTTCTTCGGAATCACCTACCATTATCTATGAAGATAATGCTGCTTGTATTTCTCAGATGCAAACAGGTTACATCAAGAGCAATATCACAAAACATATTGCTCCTAAGTTGTTTTATCCCCATGAGCTTCAGCTATGTGGAGAAATAAACATCTTACCGACAAAGTCTTGTGATAATCTAGCAGATCTCTTCACTAAATCCCTACCGACTTTCTCATTCGAGAAATGTGTTAAGGGAATTGGTATGAGACGGCTCCGAGACTTGCAGACTTCAGGGGGAGACCTCCTGAATGATGGACCCAGTTGAATGCTTCACATTGTACTCTTTTCTTTCATGAGTTTTTACCAGAAGGTTTTTCACATGTGAAGTTTTTGATGAGACAATGTTTGATACAAGCATATGCCTTATCTCTTTTTTTCCCACCGAGGTTTTTTTAAGATAAAACGGAGGCATAGGTTACTCATTAAACCTTGCAGATTTCATGATAGAGTAACCACCAAACAAATCATTCCTATTTTTTTCCACAGGGTTTTTCAAAGGAATTCAAGAACATGTTGATCTTAAGATTTGACTCGGTCAAAGAGGGAGTGTTACAAAAGAATTCTAATTGACCTCCTCAATGATGCATATCAAGAGGCAGCACACCAAGGGGCAGCACACAAGGGTTTTATGACCTTAAACCCATCTAATGGCAGCTCCTAATAGCAGCCATTAGAGGGTGATATAAAGTGCCACTATATGGTGTCATCAAGTCTCATCCTTATGACCTTGTAACTGATTATGTAATCTCCCTATAAAAGGGAACAATGAGATCAATGAAATTTCACCAATTCACCTATACATTGTGTCTCTGATTTTGTTCACTACAATTCTACTTCTAACAAAAAGCACTGCCAAAGCAGCATGCTGCTACTAGTAGTACTACAATACCCCACCGTCTTGCAAATTAACAAGCAGTTGTTTCAAATTTACTGGATTGCTAATACTTACTGCGAAATGCTGCTAAACAATGTATAAGCAAAGTTTTAATAGCACATGCGGAACACCATCAAGCCAAACTACACAGACTGACTGAAACATGTTAGCATTGGATACATGCCCTCCACAAGCCATCATGGCGTGCAGGCTAATGCTTGGCAAAACCATAGAAGTATAAGACACATGGATTTCAGAATTTGAATAGAACAAGTGACGAGTCCACCTTAAGAACTATTCAAGAGTTTCCCAAAGATAAGCGGAAGCCACACAAATAGAATCATTTTATTCAGATTAAGATCATGATAGAGAATTAACAAAGCTCAAAACTTTAATCCAGCAAGATTGATTGAGATTGGATAAATTATACAGTACGATTGATTTTAAGGCGCCTGTCTACTAGCACCTCATTGATTGAGATTGGATAAATTATACAGTACGATGCAACAAACTGGCACAAAGCTTGTAAACACGACTGACAGACTTGCACAACAGAACAGCAGTAAGTGGAGCAAACATAGCAGATAATCAAGTCTTGAGTACATATGACAAGCTAGCGAGTCCACCAAGCATGTTAAGCAGTTCCACTGGAAGCATTGCCTTAGGTTTCTCTTATCATCTCCTCGAACCAACACACTTGAGCTCACAGCATGTCACAAGCACAGGCAAACGATATAGATTGAGTGAAGGGATAAAAGGTTTTACCTGCCGGAAACACAATACCACCAGTTCCTTCTACCTGCGTCTAGGGGACGGTGAGCTGCTACTTCGGCTGTCAGTAGAGATGCTTCTTCCTCTAGGAGGCCTGCACAAAACAACACATTTTCAGCAATGGAATTTTCAGCAGATACGCCTTGCTTTAATCCAGTCACGCACATCTACTATTACATGATTCATTTTTAACCAAAACAATGATGAAGATCCACCACTACTCATTACCTGGATGGGAAAGAGCTTGGTGATGTCCTTGCTGGCGAGTCGAGATCCCCAAGTTGCAATCCCCAGCCCCTCCTGTGCAACGGTGCCACCGCCGGCCCTCACCTCCTCCTTGTAGAACGACCCCTCCTTGACGAACTGCGGCCGCGCCGACGCCGCCTCCTCTCCTAGATAATGAATCTTGAACTTAGAAATCCTATGTTGGCGGATCAAATCTAGCAAGAAGGGAGGAGGAAGAGGGAGGGGAGGAGGAGGATAATCACCTACAACCGAATCGAGGATGTGATTAGAGCAGCAGCAGTAGCCGCCGCCGCCACCGCCGGTCGCCGCCGCTCGACGAACCCTAGCAGGGGGAAAAGAGTGGGAAGGGGATGAGATGGTGGAGGAGATGGATGGAGGGGAGGATGATGAGGAGGTGGCGCACCTTCCCGGCGTAGTGGGGCTCGCCACCGCCGGCGCGAGAGAGGTGACCCTGGCCGTCGCGGAGGACCGGCCCGCCGCCGCGCAGAAGAGGGACGAGCGCGAGAAGCTCGCGTGGAAGACGAGCGCGGCGTCCAGATGTGCGGTGGAAAACTCCCGTGTTTTCCAGGGGATCGACGTGGGCCAAAAACCAATCCCGGATAAGCCAAATGCGTCTTTTGGGCCGACGTGTAAATTTTTCCACGCGTGGGCTTCATTCCGCGCGACGCGGGGTTTCGGGCCGATTTCACGTTGTTCCCGGGTTTGCCAAACGAGGCCTAAGAAGAAAAGAACCTTCTCCGGCTTAGGAAACCCCGAACCCAACTGACTAATGTGAAAAGAAGAAATACACTCTCCAGCTCAGGTTCTGAATAAACTAGGACCAAAACTGAACGTCTGAACCTCTTTTTGGGCAGTGAGGATACTAGTCCTGGTTCAGTAGATTATTCAGACTCCAGACAATACTTAGAACGAATTTTCAGCATCATAGATAATGAAGGGTATAAAAAGGCCGGCCTAGTGCAAGTGGTAGTGCTTGCCGCCTGTGAACCGAGAGGTCACAGGTTCGAGCGGTGGTCTCTACACATTGCACGATGTGTGGGAAAGACCTCCCGCTAATAACCTCCCCCCAGTGCGGGAGCCTACGGCACTGGATACGTCCTTTTTATAGAAAATGAAGGGCATTAAATCGAACTTCCGACAACCCACTCACAATTGATCTATCCAACATACTGATTCAACTGATTTGTCCAGCTCACAATAGAATGCCAACATGCTGCAAGATACATCCATTCATTTATTGGTTTTATATAGAGTAAACATCTCTCTGTTTCTTTGTCATCAGACTTAACAGGCACCGGCATCAGCTAATGGAGAAGTCAAAAGGTCTAACACTAGTCCAAGCAAATAAGTCAAAAGGTATAACACTAGTCCAAGGAAAGAATGTTTAACACATAACACCAATGCTAACACTGGCACTTACAAAGACTGATAACAGATGAGTGATTTCCAAACAACCAGCTTGTCTTCGGAACAACTGAAACTACATGCATGGCTTTGCAGAGGGTTGCACATCAGCTATTATGAACTACAAGGCTGTAGCTGTATTTAACCGAGTAAACAGCGGGGGCCCATTTTTTTTCAAGAGAGGGCCCACATAGCTAACAGATGGTAGACTAATATGTTTTTTTATACTAAATCCTTATATACAGGTCTAAACAAATTTATATCACAAGGAATGATGATTCATACCTCTCCCAAATATCTGAAAATGGCAGATTTCAGATTATGGATGTAGAATGACAATGACAAGACTAAACTGAAGTGATGAATGTCTTACTGAATTTAACAGTGCCATTTAATTACCTTTAAGTTCAGTTTGGGCATTCCATCACTCCAGTTGTTTGCATTTCACATTTCTTGCCTTCACCTTTTTGCTGTGCCATCCACTTGAACAAGCATTTAGTTTGGAGGCAATTATTAAGAAACAAGTATGTCGCAGAAACAAAATGAACTTCAGGCATGGTTGTGCCAAAAGTTTAAGAAACTGCTATTATCCATTTATCTTGCCACCCAGTCCACTCAAAACTCGAATTACTATATACCTTATTCATTAGAAAAGAAAAAGACAACTCTGCATGACTTCATAACTGAAATTTTTTTATAATGAAAAGGACAAGATGTCCAACATAGAGGTTAGATGTACAGCTTCTTGAACATCCTTACTTATAACACGATGCATATTTTATATCTCAAAATTATTACTGATAATACAATCCAAATTTAAGAACAATGACTTGAACGCCAGTGGTGACTAAAAAACTGTGCTTTTTCAGCATTATCATTTAGGCTCCACAGTCCTGTCAACTACAGTTCTACAAAACTGTGCTTTTTAACATTCACCACAGGATTGTTCTTGTAGAATTTTCAGCATTATCATTTGGTTCCTCAAAAGTGTGTTCTACACTTCTACTGATGATCTTTGTAACAAAAATCAGTAGGGCATCTCAAAAGATAAACAACTTTGTAACTACGTAGATAGTATAAATAACTAGCATTAGAGACTAACAATTCTATGAACCAAAAGCATACAACAGCTCCATTTACCACCGTTCCCTTGGTCTGCCATCAGGAAATACAGGAACAGCTGCCTTGCCATTGGCAGAACCATCAACATTTTTCATAGTAACCTCGACTTCTTGTGGACTTGAGTCATCGTCTGCAAAGTCTGGCGGCGCATCATCATTCTCACCAAACCAACCATCACCCCATTGGTAGCCACCATCCAATTTGCCACCAGAAAGTTCACTGATAAAATCTTCCATATCTGACAGTCCCTCATCTTCATCATATTCTTCGTCACTTCCTTCATTTGACAATGGCACTGCTCCATTGGCTCCCTCATCTTCCTCACTGGTCCTAGCCCCACCTCTTCTAGGGAAACGCGGGACAACCACAAGAGCCCTCATTTTCTCCTTAAGCAGCACCAGCTTGTTCTTCTCAATCAGTTGTGAGTCCTTGTATGCTTCACGGAGGAAGACTGAGTCCCTATCCCCTTTGAATGATACATAAAACATGTCTGGGTGACGAATGATCATGCCCCGCAGGGATTGCGAGAAACGGAACTCCTCCCTAAAGTGTGTCAGGTGATCCACCAATGTGCGCTTCTCGACTGTTAAGCTAAGAATCTCGTGAACCACCCCACAAGCATGCTTCTCCTTCTCAGCAGACCCAGGCCGCAGGTGTGAGAAGTCAGCATATGGTGAGATATATGGCATTTCCTTGAACTGCGCAATCCTGCGTGCCTCTCCCCGCGTCAATTTCAGCCCCTTGGGCAGCTTCACCCTGTTGAACTTGAGTGGTCTGTCAATTATCAAATTCCTCTCCTCAGCTTCCCTTGCCCGATTCTCCTCCTCTGCGAGTTCGGCCGCAGACACCGCCAGCTCGGGGTCCCAATGAGTGAGCTCCAGCCCCGGCCCTCGGTCCATCCGGACGATACGGAAGTACTGTGGGTACCTGAGGCAGATGGTGTCGCGGAACTCCGGCGGGAGTCCGAGGTCGTGCTTGAGGTGCGCGATCTTCTCGATGAGGATGCGCTTCTCCTGCGACATCATGAGGAGCTTGCGGAGCTTGGTGACGGCGAGGCCCTCGGACTCATTCTTGAGTTGGAGCTCGTCGAGGTAGAGCCGCTCGGCAGCGGGGGTGAGGCGGAACTTGAGGGAGTAGACGCCCTCCTCGACGATCTCGAAGACGCCCGGGAATCTCTTGAGGAGCGCGATGAGGCGGCGCTTGCGGGTGAGGCCGAGGTCGCGGCGGAAGCGGCCGAGGTCGCGGAGGCTCATCACGCGGTCGGGCTGCGCGACGAGGATGTTGCGGAGCTTGAGCACCAGCTTGAGCTTCTTGTCCCGCTGGATCACGTTGTCGAAGGGGACCTCCTTGCGTCGCTTCACGGCGGCCTGCGCCACCACCACCGCCGCCGGCCGCGGGCGGAGGCGCAGCGGGAACGGCGGCGGCGCGCGCGGGTGGAGCGGGAGCGAGGCCCCGAGGAAGAGGGACTTGGGTACCGCCCCCGCCGGATGGAGAGCGGCGTGCGCGGAGGGGAAGGGGAGCAGCAGCTTGGCATCCATTTCCAAGTGTCCGCGGGGGTTTGCTTGCCCGCTCGCTCACCCTCGCCTCACCGGAAGTGGTAGGGATAAACCTCTTGACGCGTTGGATATTTTTGGGTCCTGGACGAGCGATATTTCCGGGGGCATGTCACATGTGACTGGGCTCGGCCTTTATTGGGCCCAATCATTTGGGCCTGCGATTCACAATACCATGGGACAAGCCCGGTTACTGCTTTCTCTCTTCTGTATTTCTTATGGAGCAAACGTGTTTACAGCATTCATAATTTGAGAAAGATTTTTTAGAAGCCGCCAGCAGGAACTTTGCCACGTAATTTTTTAATTACATAGTAGTATATCGGAGACAGTCATAATGCACACACACTCATCCTTATGAACACACGCACGCAAACACTATCCTTAAAATAAAATAAAATTAAGGGGGGTTGAAGCAACTTACCAAAAATTAGAATAATCGACAATTTAGACACTACATATGACAAATAACTGGACAACAGCTACTTGTATGCTTCTAATGATAAATGAGATTCGGTTGCACAGCATTAGGATATGGGATTATCATGATATATCATCAGAGGACAGGCAGCATCCATCCATGAGCAGAGGGCATGACACTTCTGCGCTGACAGCCAGGATCCCGCACCAAAAATTCCATCTGTCTATGCCAGGGAGCCCAGGACTCCGGTAGCAGCATAGCGGGCGCGCCGAGCGACGATCGCCGATCCCGATCGCGCGCGCTCACCGCGCGTGGGTCACGATGCGAACGGATCGGACCGGCCGCCGACCAGAGAGAAGGCCTGGTGTCGTCATGACACAAGCAGGCGAGAACGTTTTTATAAGAAAAAGAAAAAAAAAACGGCGGGAGGCCTTCAGCAGGTTCCCCAATGGCAACTGCTTGTGAAAGAGAAACACTGTTGTTGTACTCATTAGTGGTCGGTGGGTGGTGGTTGATACTGATTTGTCTGTGAAAGAAAGATATTGTTAACTGATCGCTGATAAACCAGATGAACAGAGTTGCACGAATGTATGGCACGGCAGTGGCGCAGTGGTGTGTCAGTGTGTGCGGTATGGTACGTACGTCTATAGAATGTCGCCCTCAGATAGCGCCTAATAGTATATGTTATCTTGTTGAGACCGGGAAACAACCAAGCGAGTGGTCGAAGCGCCGCGGAGCTGAGCTCGATCGCCCATACCGACGTGCCCAACACCGACCGGCCGGTTTGTTACGATACATTTTTCCCCCAGAAAATGAAACCGAGGGAGATGTGCAACGTCCAGGCAGCCACGAGTAAGTAGTAACTGGTTGCAGTCGAACGCGTCCAACTCCATGAACCGGCCGGCTTCCATTGATGCGTTTCGCGGTGATCGGGGCATGCACCAGCAGCAGCCGCAGCTGAGGAAGGAAAAGAAAACGATGCGCATCCGGAGAGTCGGAGACGACTGCGATAAGCTTCGCAAAAAGGAAAAAAAAGAAAGAGAGACGACGGCGATAAGGATCGGCGACGGCCCGCCCGCCACCTTGCTTGGGCGGCTGGACCAGCGGAGTACGAGAATAGGGGCAATAAAAATCTGGGGCCGGCGCCGGGGCGGCTCGTGGCCTCACGATTTTATCAAATGGACAGGACCGAGACCGAGATCGCGCGGTGGGAAGCTGGTGGCAAATACTTTAGGGGCCCGGGTGGTGGCGGGCAGCGCCCCACGTCGCGGCCGCCTGGTCGTGGGCTTGTGGCTGGCATGGCTGGCAAGCTATCTGTCACCGGACGGCATGCGCCCGATGGAAACATTTTGGAGCACGTGATGCCTCAGGCCCCGACACCAGTATATGGCGCTGGCGTTGGTTCCTCTTCGTCCCGTAACCATTGCCTCGACTTCCACTCGTAATTCGAAAAAGAAAAAAAATATTACTCTCTCCGTCTCGATATATAAGAATTTGGAGGGTTCAAATTTTGTACCAAAATGTAAAGATCTGGAGGGATAGTCAAAACTAAATGAGTTGGTGAGTGGGTTGATGAATTGGTGGGTAGTATAAAATAAGGGAGTATAAAAGTCGTTTACTTCCGGTATTGTTTCTTGAGTTTGAACTCTTCATGGGACTAGTAGTAGAAAAAAAGAAAAAATAAGAAAATCTTTAAGTTTCAAGAGAACGAATGGAAGTTCGATACGGGCTGCTATTTGGCGTCACCGTTTACGAACCCTATCGCTGTCAGTTTGTCACCTGTACAGTCATCCTCGTTGGTTACCTGCACAGTCACTGGAAAAGCCGTGCCATTTTTGGGGAGTTGCAGTTGCAGCAACCTCTTGCTCTCTGGTCGTGCACGTGAACTGTTTGGGAGGCCACCGACTACAATACAGGGGAGCTGGTTGGTTATCGCGCTGAAAATGGCAAGTAGCAACCCACACCTTCTACCTTATTTTTTAATTGTTCTCGCCTCAAAATCTCCTACTTATCTGTTTGCCCATAGGCAGATTAGAAAACCATATTTGCATGGCTAGGAGGACTCGTGCCCATGAACTCTGACGTAGTTAAAGGTTCCACAACTACATGGGCCTTAACCAAGTTGCGTGAGCCTAGTCTAGTCAGCCTAAACGCGTGCAAGATGCAATTAGAGACGTTGGCGTGACTTGATTTTATCGTGCTAGGGTACTTTATGAATTTTCACCATATGTAATGTAAGCTTTCGAAATTTACTTGCTCTTATTATAGTGTATGTACACTCACTCAAAATTGGTGCTAAGGTCCACCCCTGCTCCGACGTTTTGCTTTTTGCTGTTGCATGATGAGATAGCTCGAATTCCCTACCACACGTTGTGGTATACCTACAGTAGACCAAGCAACAGATGCGTGAGTGAGACAGAGGTGCAGAGGGAGAGGGGATGGATTCACGTCACCACTGAGCTTTGCAATGTTACAATCGAATTTTTCCAAACCCCAGTTTTTGGAGAAAGGAGGTATCCGAAGTTGGAACTTTTAAAAAAATAAAATCCAAATCTCGACATTCAATTGAAAGTTCCCTTCTTACCAAAAGACCCAGCTGGATCCACTGTTGTTGGATTGGATGTCAAAAAATGGGAGGTTCTTGAGCGTAAAAGTTTCCACTAGTGGCCACAGGAAGCAGCCGGCCACCACACAACGAGCACCGAACAAATGCGGGAACAAGAGGCCAGCGTTGCTTGCCACGAGCTGCGGGCGCGCGAGCCCCACCCTCACCACCATCACCCCCCCGCCGCCGATGCCCCAACGGGACGGTGAACGGCGGAAACGGACGCCAACCCAACCGCAAAAGCCGAGCTCGCCCGCGCCCTCGCCGCGTCGGGAGAGAAAATTCGTTTCCCCCATCCGCGACGACTGGGCGACTAGTTTAATCCCCCCCTCCGCACCGGCGCACCGCACTTCCTCCTCGTCCTCGTCCTTCCACCGCTTCCCCTCCTCCTTCCCACACGCAGGCACACGCTTGCTCCGCTCCGCTCGCTCGCCCGCTGCTCGAGTTGGGGAAAAAGCAGACGGAAAAAATTCTCGGCGAGAGAAAAAAGGAAACCTAAGCGGCTTTCCGTTTCGGGAAATTCCCGGCGCCGCCCTCCCTCCGCGCCAGGCGCCGGCGGCCGGGCTCCCCGCGCGCCCCTCCGGGTAACGTGTGGCTCCTCTTTCGCCGCGGCGAATGTCGCTGTTTGGATCGGGCGAATCCGCCTAACCCCGTGTGGTGTGGAAAAGCTGCAGGCGGCCGCTCGCGGGATCGTCGCTCTCGGGGACGGCGGGCAGCGGACGGGCGGGCGGGCGGAAGGGCTTGTGGTCGCCGCTGAGGATGCGCGGCGCGGGTTGGCGGCTCTGCTCGCGCCCGCCACGAGGTATGCCTCCCTGCCGCCACTGAATCGGGTTCTCCTCCGCGCCGTGCGACCTTATTCCGAGGGGGCGCGCGGTTTTGGCAGGGTAGGTTTGGTGCGATGGAAGGGACGACGGCGGCTGAGGTGGGCGGCGCTGCCGACGGCGCGGCGGGGGATGTGCAGATTAAGGGCAGCAAGGAGAATGGGCAGCAGCCCGAGGAGCAGCAGCAGCCGTCGGTCAGCGAGGCGCTGGAGATGCCCGCCACGCCGCTCCCGCGGGACATTGACTGGTCGGAGCATTTCTCCTTCTTCACCTCGTTGGGCGGGTTCGGGAGCAGCTCGGACGGCGCGAGGGGCCTGACCAGCGTTGGCCTTTCTAATTCCGAATCGAGGCCGGACAGCGTGACTCAGGGTGGTTTGGACAACGACGACGCGGAAGAGAGGGTGGAGGAGCTCACATTGAAGAATTGCATCGCCGCCGATGTTCAGCCCGAGGTTTCGGCTGGCGGAAGCTCAAGCAGTGGTGATAGGCCTACTGTTATCAAGGGTCTGTGGGGTAACTTTACACGGATGGCATGGAGAACTAGCGAGTTGGCCAGCAGGGAGAACGCAGCAGTGAGTTATGGCGATGTTGCAAACTTGAGGGCTGGTGATGCATCTAGCAGGGAAAATCTCGGGACATGCCTTGCCAACAATATAATTTCACGGAATAATGATGTGTCCGTCAAGGAGGCACCTATGAGTCGTGTTGGCAATGCGAATAATGAGTTCATGATGCCATTTCGCAGTCAGCAGCTTCTCTTGTCTGCAAGGCCGAATCAGATTGAACAACGGCCTGAAAGGGACAATGCTATTAAAGTAAGTAGCTTCTCAAATAGAATTCTTGAGCAGTTGAGAAGTAAGACTGTAACACCTCCACCTGCGGTTCTAGGATCACCACCTAATGGCAAATCAAAAGGTAAAGGAGTTGTGTACCAAGGTGCACGGGAGGAGGTCCAAGTTCAAGCTAATGCAAGACCCAGAGTCCCTTCGGACAAGATTCCGACTATTCCTACCTCAAAGCATGATTCTATGGCCAGAGTGGACCCGTTGCTTTTCAGTGCTGGTGGAAATGTTTCAAAATCTCACTGTGAGGGAACAAGCCTGAGGGAACTGATTAAGCCTGGTCGGCAAACGTTGAGCAAGTTTGAGAAAATGCATTTGTTTAAGCAGATCCTTGATCTTGTGGATAAGTGCCATACACAGGGTTATACTTTACAACATTTGCGACCATCATATTTTACAATTCCATCTTCAAACCAAGTCAAATATATTGGCTCTTACACGACACAAGATTTGCCAACATCAATCAAACAAGACGTCGCTAGAGAAGATCTTGTGAACAGAAAAAGGTGTTTGGACCAGAAAAGTGATCACCAAGAGTCTAATGGCCACAGAAATTCAATGCTGAAGTATCAAAAGGTTGGTGATCAAGGCTCAGTTGCTGTCAGGCGACCAACACATACCTTTTGGACTGACCAAAGAGGTCACAATCAAAATGAAGATGTCAATCAAGGTGTATTGAGGCAAGAAAATTATAGTTACACTGTCAGAGAACGTTTTAAGTTTGTCGAACCTTATGGCAGTAATACATCTTGTGCTCAACATGTATCGAGTTCTGGCAACCAACAGCTTCCTTTTGAATTGAGGAATCTAGAGGAAAGCTGGTACATGAGCCCAGAAGAGCTTAGCCAATTTAAAGGCACATTTTCATCAAACATCTACAGCCTTGGGGTTCTTCTATTTGAGGTATGTATGCCTATTTACCTTTGTGACATTTCTGCAGTAGTTCTGGTATTTGGATTTCGTAGAAGTGAAGTGACATTGTGCAACTGCAATTTGTAGTTTCGTGGGTGGTAGTAATTAATCATTTAAAGCAATAAGTATTTTTTCAGTTCTTAAAATCTAGTATGACTGTGAGCGGTTGAACTTTCGACACATGCATATCAAACTGTTAGGTTTTTCACTTGCCTTCAATCTAGTATGAGCAATTGAACTTTTGACACATGTATCAAAGTGTTGCCTTCTAGATGAAGATTGCGATAGGCATTATGCTTTTATTGGTGCATCTGCGCCTGGATTGCTGAAAGCATCTTGATATCCAGCATATGTACATCATGCGTTCATATGGATCTGTTGTGGTTTACAACTGTTATTGAGCCCAAAGACCATGAAACTATTATAGTCTATAATTGCCTTTGTTTCATGGGAATCAATACCTGTATTCTTACCATATGCGATTTACTTTTACCTAGTCCCTTGTTATTATGGTATCAGGCACAGATTTTATTGCTCGCTAGCTGAAACCACGCTTGAGTTGGACTTCTCCATTTTCCGGTTGATCCTGTATTTCTGTAGATTCGTATCTTCTTGTTTCTGACGGAAGTGTAGATCTTCAGCATGGTAGGTAATGTATTTAATGAACTTGACATTTTTATCAGCTCTTTTGCTGTTCTGAGACATGGGAGGTGCACTGTGCTGCAATGTCGAATCTTCGCCAACGCATCCTGCCTCCAAATTTTCTCTCAGAAAGTCCTAAGGAGGCTGGCTTCTGCCTTTGGTTACTGCACCCAGATCCTTGTTTGAGACCAAAAGCAAGGTGAGTTTATCCATTTCTCTCACTTGTGAGCACAAAATAAGAAAACTGCTTATTGATTAGTGATGTTTATATAAATAAAGGCTTTTCACCTTATATTTGGTGAATTTTGTAAGCTACGCTTGGGTCGAGCAATTATTTCTCCAATGGAATGAAAAGAAGTGCTTGATCTCTAAGATTTTAGTAAATAAGCTCTTGCCATGCTCAGCACCTATACTCTTCTTACTTCTAATTCAGTTTTTTTCAGATTCTTTAGTTTACTTTTATCCATAAGCCATACAATGAATTTAAATGTTAGCTTTTTATGGTTTTATGCAATGAAATGACCGTTAAGTTTATGTAGAAGTGTTCAGTTCATGTTCCCAAGCCTACTTCTGTCATTCATCGCATGTGGAAGTTAAGTTAGATCTGCTTAGCAGTATCCCTTTGTGCCCCTTCTAGATGCTGTTTCTTTGCCGTCTGAAGACTGGAAATATAATTATGTGCCTGTTTGTGCCTAATAGCCGCTTTACTGTTTTTCAGAGACATTCTTGGATGTGACTTGATAAATGAGGGTCGGGATTTGTCCTTGTTGGAGCAGGCACCAGTTTCCATCAGTGAAGATGACACAGAATCTAGTTTGCTACTTAATTTCCTTTCTCAATTGAAAGAAGAAAAGGAGATGCAGGCTGCCAAGTTATCAGCAGATCTTGGAAGCTTACAAACAGACATCAGAGAGGTTGAGAGAAGACACTCAGTAAGAACGGGATTTACTTTAGAGGACAAAGATGTGCTGGCAAGTTCTAGTGCTTTGTTAGGAGCTTCTCTGAGTGCCCCTCAAGATGCATTGCTGTCAGGTTTGCTACCATCATTATGCAAGTCAAGCATATACGAGGAAAGGGTAATGAGGAATTTGGAGCAGCTTGAAAATGCATATTATTCAATGAGGTCCACTGTGGACACCTGTGAAACTAATGCAATCAAACGTCCAGATAAAGAGGCTTTGAGGGTCCGTGAAAATTTCTATCAAGTTCGCAGTGATTCTGATGCTACGGCTGAGCAAACAGACCGTCTTGGAAGCTTTTTTGATGGTTTATGCAAATATGCCCGGCACAGTAGGTTCGAGGTACGAGGAATTATGAAGAATGCAGATATACTTAACTCTCCGAATGTCATCTGTTCGTTGAGTTTCGATCGGGATGAAGAATATTTTGCTGCTGCTGGAGTTTCAAAGAAAATAAAAATATTTGAATTTGATGCACTCTTAAATGATCGTGTTGATATTCATTACCCATTGATAGAGATGCCTAGCAAGTCCAAGCTTAGCTGTGTCTGTTGGAACAACTATATAAAGAACTACTTGGCATCAACAGACTATGATGGCACTGTTCAGGTATGATTCTAACTTCATGCTGCTATATAATTCCTTAAATATCCGTGTTTATCTGATCATCCACGAACAAGTCGTCATAGTTCATTCCTTGCTTGTAGTTTTTCTATATCAATTTAAATGGTACTGGTATCATTATCTTGTTCAGATGGATTTGATCTTTATATAATTTGGTGATGCTGTTATTATCAAGTACTTCCTCCGTTCCAAATTGTAGGTCGTTTTAGCATTTCAATGTTCACAATTTTTGTTATGCATCTAGATATATACATGTGTGTATAACAACAACTATGAATCTCGATTTGCCAAAACGACTTACAATTTGGAATGGAGGAAATATGCACCAAACCATCAAAGGCTGACTGGATTTGAGATACTTTCAGTATAGTGATATTGGTTTATGTTGTGGGCACAGATCTATTATCCACAAGCTGTGTACTGATTTAAACTTCACACCTCATACTTTTAGCTTTTGTAAGGACAATCTAGTGTCTGCTGCGCCAGTTTCTTCTGTTTGAGTGCCTTATATGCTATCAGTACTATTGTGGTGCTCCGAGAGAGAGAGCACAAGTAGATTGATTGTTAAAATAAGTGTTGTGGAGGTAAATTTGGTGAGCTTTAGGCATGCTGATCTCTGTTTGAGAACTGCATTTTCTTTTGTTTGAGTTTGTTGCACCTGTTCAGCCAAAATTCTTAAGCTGTTTAGTTATATGATGGCAGCTAGAAACTCATGATGTTTCTGTACAGAAAAGAAAAGCTAGGGGAATAGTAATATGTTAGCCAGGAAATATAAACATGAAGGTGGATTAATAACACAGTTTCATATCTAGATCTTCTAGTTGCTTCATGTGAAAAGCAGTAGCTCTTATCATTCAGCCTTTTAGCACTCAGCACTGCTCAATTGCTACCTCCAGCATCTTTCATTTTTGAGCTACCACCTTCTATTTATCATTTTCTTATGGTTTGGATGTTTCTTTGCTGTTCCCTTGATACTTTAACAAAGAGCAGAAGCCTGTCTGTTATCAATATCAGTCCTGGAGATGGGCTGCTTGTTATTCTTGTGTCTATCTCTTTTGTGCTATTTAGCATAATTATTATTTCGACATGCAGTTATGGGATGCCAGCTCTGGTCAAGGATTCACACAATTTACAGAGCACCGGAAAAGAGCTTGGTCTGTGAGTTTTTCAGAAGTGGACCCTACTAAGTTGGCAAGCGGCAGTGATGATTGTTGCGTGAAAGTATGGAGTATTAACCAGGCATGTTTCTGAAATACATCCACTCCTTTCTTTACCTGGACATTTTTCTTACCTTTTATTTCGAACATGGATGACATACTTTACTCTTTATCTCCAATATCCTGTGTTATAAGCATGCAAATAGTAGATACTTTGAGAAAGTTATACAAGAAAAATATCAAACTCATCTAGCTACCATATTTTTGCTGTCACTTGGGTGACAGCTTAAACATATTTTTAAAGGCTGCATGCTAAATATCACAATCACAATACACAGAAATCTGCAGTGCATGTAGTTGACCACTGCTCCTTACCTTTTATCTCACATAACTACAATTTCATATGTTTTAATATCATTTAATTTCTTGTTCTCAGAAAAATTGTGTTGATACAATCAGAAATGTGGCCAATGTATGCTGTGTTCAATTCTCTCCATACTCCTCCCGCATGCTAGCATTTGGTTCAGCAGATTACAAGATATACTGTTATGACCTGAGGAACACAAGGATCCCTTGGTGTACTATTTCGGGACATGGTAAAGCTGTCAGTTATGTAAGGTTCTTGGATCCAGAAACACTTATCTCTGCATCAACGGACAACACATTGAAGATATGGGATCTTAACCGGACTAATTGCAGTGGATTGTCTGCTGATTCTTGCAGCCTGACACTGAATGGTCA
This sequence comes from Cenchrus americanus, assembly GCA_947561735.1. NCBI lineage: Eukaryota > Viridiplantae > Streptophyta > Magnoliopsida > Poales > Poaceae > Cenchrus > Cenchrus americanus. The sequence continues at coordinate 247,905,826 of OX387239.1, read as the reverse complement.
TACCAATGAGAAGGTATGATAGAGTTTTAGTACTGCTTGTTTGTTTTCTGAGGTTAACCTGTTTGTTGAATTAATCTGAAATCAACCTTGTTAATGATTTCTTCTGCAGAATTTTGTAGGGTTATCTGTTCACGATGGATACATAACATGTGGCTCCGAAACCAATGAAGTGAGTGTTTTATGTAATAATGTAATGCATACATTTTCCTTGGCATGCTGACATGTTCTAGTAGGCCTGTTGTTTTTATCCACTATCCATATTCAAATCCACATCCATCTCAAATGGGGAGGGTATGGGTAGAAAATAATTATCCATTGAAGAAATGGGTAGGGTGGGTGTGGGGAGGGTACAAATAATCCATTGGGTATGTATATAATCTAGTACAAAACTAATTATCCATTGGGTATGGGTGAGATTGGGGAGGGTAAGAAGTGGATAATAATTATTTGGATTTGGGTATGAACCAGAGTGGATTTATCGATACCCTCCCCAGTGGCAGGTTTATGTTCTAGTGAAGATGCTGTCAGGAATTGAGTTCTGTCTTTCAAGTTGTAAACTTTAGGTTGAGCACCTATGTGTTGAGCACATTGGTATGCTCAGGAAATTGTGCTCCCCCCTCCCCCTCATAGCACAAGCGATTACCATGGACCCAGTCTCTAAACCCATCACAATAACAGGTGTGAGGTGTCTCATTTTTTTTCTTCTTCCCTTGGGAAAATTCACCTCTAGCTGTGTACAGTGCTAGAGCCAGGGCCTGGGCTTCCCTGGCTGCAGCCCTCTGGTTCCAAGCCAGAAAGGGAATGCAAATCCTCTAGAAGTTGAACAAATGTTGGTTTGATCTTGTATTAACACACTTGATCAGCCCAGGCCTACCAAGTTTCTCATTCTGCCCCTGACTGTGTTTTTTTCGGAACAGCCCCTGACTGTGTATCGCAAACCATCTCCCTCATCCTTACAGTGAAACTCCTAGGTGATAGATTCCAACCTGGATTGACGTAAGTTGCTTGTAGTATGTGATGTTGAGTTGAAAGTAACTTTGTTAAAGGTTTAAGCGGAACATTGCTGTATGAAATCTTCAGCTTCTGAAATTCAGCTCGCATAGCATGGACAATTTTGGATTTGCCACTAACGATATATTGGTATTTTGACTTTGCGACTGAAAATTAGTGTCTTCTGTCTTTGCCACTTGTCCTTTGGATGGTATTTTGTTTCCGAAATGATAGGTTGGCTCAGTGCTAGAACAAAACTATAGAGCCTCCTTGATGGCAAACATAAAATTTTCCATTTACTCACTGGCACCTCAATGAAGAATATCCATTAATCTATCAGTGGAAGGATTGCTGATTGTGCTTTTTGGTGTGTGCAGGTATTTTCTTACTACAAATCCTTCCCTATGCCAATAACTTCTCATAAGTTTGGTTCTATCGACCCGATAACTGGGCAAGTAACAAATGAGGACAGCCAGCAATTTGTATCCAGCGTTTGTTGGAGAGGGAAGTCAAACATGGTAGTGGCTGCCAACTCCAGTGGTAGCATCAAAGTGCTTGAGCTTGTGTGAAAGATCCGGCGAGAGATGTATTGAAGGGGAAAAAAGGTTCTAGGGTTGCCATGTGGGCTCCGTGATGCTTATGTGCACTTGGTGATGCTGTTCCTATGCTTAGTGAGTCCTCAATGCAGAACACTAAAGCATTAGTTACCAGTCCCAGGCCTGGTCTCGTTTTGTCACCAGACTAGCAGAGCAGCATAAGATGCAGGTGCACCATTCAAGTAACCTGCAATGCCAGATATTGGTCTTGGATGCTTTGCTTGAGATCTCCAAGCAAAACTGAAAAAAATTTGCAAGAGCAGCAGAAGGCAACTGTCAGTATCTGTTTATTTTGATTTGCGCGGCATTACTATTCATCATCTTGAGGGCCTTAAGGGTCTGTACAGAATTAGGTGCCTAGGGCTGATGAAATATATCCGAGACAGGACGTGATTATGCATGTACTAGTCAGTATGTCACGGGAATATAACTCAGTTTTGATGTGCAGTGGCTGGAGTTTGTTTGATGGTTATATCAAAGAATTAGAAAGCAAAACAGGGTGATCTTGTAGCTTGAAGAAATTGATCGTGCAATGTGTATGTTGTAAGGAGGATGTATCTGAAGATCTCCCGTTCATTATTGTACATATATTTAGGACCGCCTACCGAAAGGCCTTGTAACTAAAGTAGAATGTTCAAAACACTAAAAAGTCATCAGCTCAGTATAATTAAATAGTAATGGTATTCTTAACAAGAATGATGGCAGTTTTTTCTCTCTCACATGTACTCCCTCCATATTTTTATTAGAAGATGTTTTTGACTGTGACACGGTCTTTAAAACACAATTTTGACTTGTTTTTTATAAAAAAATATTTATTCAAAAATGCTATATTTATACTTTTATGAAAATATTTTTCAAGACAATTCTATTCATATGATTTTCACATTTTCAAACTCAATAACTAAAAAACTATTCATGATTTATAATCTTAATGTTTGACTTAAATCTTATCCTAAACATCTTCTAGTACCAATACGGAGGGAGTATATGATTATTTCATTGATGTTTTGGCTGGAACAAGGGGAGGACTTTTGTTTATGCTTGTGCACAGCTCTAACCGGTAGGAACAAGGACATCTGTGATGCACTGATGCTGATGCTATTGTGTTCAATGTATGTCCACTACTGAACATTGCGGAGAGGGAAAATTGCAACAGCAGGCGACGATCAATCAAACATGGCAGCCGACTTGCTGAGTTTCTTCACCAGCCAAACATGACATGCATAGACGGGGACGGTGGTTGCCCATTTGTGAGTTGTGACCCCGAGCAGTTTGCCAATTTTGGAGGGGAGGGGTCAGAAATAGGCAAACGTCCATGGATTCAACTCCACAATTTCCCACAAAATTTTGCCCCCTCCGTCCCTGCCTCCTCCCGACGTCTCTCCCTTTCCGCCATCGCAATCTTTTCTTCCGCGAGGGAAGGGAAAGGTTCCGGCCAAGGGAGGGTAAGCAGAGGAAGGAGAGAAGCAAGTGGCACGCAGCGCGCCGGCGACCGACCGATCATGGCGCGCAGGAGGCAGCAGCACGCCCTGCTGCTCCTCTCCGCCGTCTTGGCCTCCCTCGTCGGCGGCTCGACCGCCGGGGTGTACCACATCGTCGGCGCCGGCAAAGGGTGGCGGATGCCCCCCAACAAGACGTACTACGACGACTGGGCGCGCTCCAGGTACATCAGCATCGGCGACAAGCTGAGTAAGCCATATACGAAGCCTGCCTAGCTAGCTTGCCGTGTGGAGGAGATTCTTGCCCGATCCAGGTCTCATCTCTGCTTGCTCGCGCCTGCGTGCGTCGTTCGTGTGGCAGTGTTCCTGTACCGGAGCGGGGTGCACAACATCGTGGAGGTGCCGACGCGGGCGCTGTTCGACGCGTGCAGCATGCGCAACATCACCAGCCGGTACCAGAACGGGCCAACCATCATCGCGCTCACCGAGCCCGGGCCGCGCTACTACTTCTGCGGCGTCGGCGAGCACTGCGAGGTCGGCCAGAAGCTCGCCATCAACGTCCTCCTCGTGGCGCCGCCGCAGCCCGACACGCCCAGCTCCGGCACCGCGGCGGCGCGGCGCGGCACGGGGCTCTTCGTCCTCGCCGCCGCCGTCCTCGCGCCCGCGCTGCTGATGGCGCTGTGACGGACGACCTGGCACGCCGCGCCGCGGCACGGGTGCCGTTGCTTGCTGCGTGCGCCCGTCTATATATCGTGTAACAACGATGTAAATGTGTTCTGTTCGTCTCACTAGTGACTAGGAAGGATCAGCTGCTATTTTTGTCTCGTCTAGTCTCGGTCAGCTCAAACACACTGTTTACACACAGGAACAGGTAACTGGTGAATGGAGAAATAAAGGGAACCTTAGTGCAGAGGAATTAACGAGGAGCTGTACGAAGGATTGGGGAATGAGAGCCAATGTTTTTTTTATCGACTCGCCACTCGCCAGATGAGGAAGATGATTTTGGCTCAGTTTTGATCCCTACGGGCGTGATTGGTTCGTTGGTGCAGTGAACCTGCCTCGCACACGGTGAACCACTTCCCGCAACCCGGCCCGGTAGGTACGTAGGCTGGTAGGCACATGATTGGTTGTCTGCTTCTACCCGGCCTGAACTGAGCGTTTTGAAGCGATACGGGGTGGCTACGCTAGCGCAAAACAAAATTTTCCCCGTAAAACAGGAACTGCCGCTGTCAGAGATCACGAGATTAGCACTAGACGCGCAGATGCAGCGGAACCGTCTCGATGTAGACGAACGCGTCGAGGGTAGCAGGCAGTGCAGTTGCTCACGTCCTTCTTGACTTGCACGTGCGGCTCGTCCAATCCAAGTGCTCCAGATGCAGCACCTCCAAGGTATCCACACGTACGGAGAAGGAAGCGACGCACACCAGACTGCTAGGTCCGCGAGTGCGACGAGGAGAGAGCGTTGGCGGCGCGGCTGCTACTTGAAAAAGTCGTACCTTTTAAGGAGGGGTGTGGTCCATATTTATTGGGAGGAAAACCCCCCACACCATCATCCATTAGCAATACGAGACTAATAGATGGTGTACCCCCTTTCAACGCTAATGGGCTTTACAATATTTGTGGCACATTAGGACTTTTACACCATAATGGATCAAATCCATCTGAGCCCACTAGTGGATCAATTCCAGTTGGCTCTAGGGCATATTTCCAACAGTCTCCCACTTGCACTAGAGTCAACTATGCAAGTATATTCATCCTCATTCGGCTTCCAACCCCTTAAGTATGTGACCCTATAGGTTCACGTACACATAGACTTGACCCGAGTACATTACTCGATCAATAGTTGATAGCGGCCTCTAGCAAGACGTGTCAACTCCTATGCATACGTAAAGATCTTATCAGACAAACCATCACAACATTTCATACATTCTATTCCCTTTGCCTCAGGATATTTGGTCTAGCTCTAAGCTGACCTCTCTTTCTCGACACTGTGATTCGGATCATCAAAAGGGGGTTAACCCTTAACCCAACACGACCATGCATTTCTTGATCCGATCACTCGAGGGACCCAGAGATATCTCTCTCAAGTAGAGGGGCAAATTCTATCTTGATTGACCATGCCTCACAGCATGCTTCCTGACAAACCCGAAAGTCATCTTTATGACTACCCAGTTATGTAGTAGCGGTTGATGGCCCCTAAGTAGGTCAATTCACATCTTAAGTACATGCGACAATCTCAAGTCTAAGGACATAGCGTATACGTTGTGTAAACAGAGAACAAAGTCTCAAATTGGGTCAGTCCAGCCTCATGTCATACATGTGCCCACATTATTAGTTATACATCTCCATGTTCATGACTTGTGAAACATAGTCATCAACTAATTCATGTGCCAGTCATTAACTCATACTAGGGACAACTTTTGAATAACCATACAAGTAAAAGAGTTTCACAAACAATTCACATAATTGCCAATCAAATACAAGTCGCCTTTCATGGATATTCAATAAAAGAACCAAGTGACATGGATATAATGAAATATAATCATCTCTATAATTCCTTATAAGACATATTTCTAACATTCTTCCACTTGCATTTGAGTTAATCTAGAATATATCTAATACCCATAGCTCTCATGTGCGCCTCATGCTTAAGCTGTGGAAGGGATTTTGTCAAAGGATCTGCAACATTCAAATCCGTGTGTACTTTGCATATCTTGATATAACCTCGTCTAACGATCTCTCATATTAGATGAAATTTCCGTAGTACACGTTTATTCTTTTGGTGGTTCCTTGGCTCCTTTGCTTGCGCAATAGCCCCATTGTTGTCACAATAAGGATCCAATGGGCTAGAGACACTCGGAAACACACCAAGTTCAGAAAGGAACTTACTTATCCAAACACCCTCCTTTGCAGCTTCCGAAGCCGCGATGTACTCGGCTTCTGTTGTAGAATCGCCCATCGTCTCTCCGCTTGACACTCTTCCAGCTCACAGCTCCACCGTTTATCATAAATACGTATCCTGATTGCGACTTTGAATCGTCTTGGTCAGTTTGGAAACTAGCATCGGTGTAACCCGTTACAACGAGCTCCTCCTCACCACTATAGACTAGGAACATGCCTTTAGTACTTCTTAAGTACTTAAAAACATTTTTAACCGCTGTCCAGTGACCCTCACCTGGATCAGATTGGTATCTGCCTGTAACACTGTGTGCATACGAAATATCTGGACATGTACATATCATTGCATACATAATAGATCCGATGGCCGAAGCATACAGTATTCTACTCATGCGTTCTCGCTCATCAGTTGTCGAAGGACACTGAGTCTTGCTAAGATGTATGCCATGTGACATAGGCAAGAACCCTTTCTTCGCCTCTTCCATGTTGAACATTTTCAACACTTTATCAATGTAAGTGTCTTGGCTTAATCCTATAAGCTTTTTTGATCTATCTCTATAGATTTTGATGCCCAAAATGTATGCCGACTCACCTAAGTCCTTCGTGTTTTAATGAGGTCTTAGCGGCCTCAAGCATAGGAATGTCATTTCCAATCAGTAATATGTCATCCACATACAAGATTAGAAATACTACAGAGCTCCCAATTGCCTTCTTGTAAACACAAGGCTCTTCTTCACTCTGAATGAAGTCAAACCCTTTGACCACTTCATCAAAGCGAAGGTTCCAACTCCGAGATGCTTGCTTCGATCCATAAATGGACTTTTGAAGTTTGCACACCTTTCCAGCATTGGTTGGATCAACAAATCCCTCGGGTTGTGTCATATACACATCCTCAGTCAGATTTCCATTTAGGAAAGTTGTTTTGACATCCATTTGCCATATCTCATAATCAAAATATGCAGCTATAGCTAGAATGATCTGAATGGATTTAAGCATCGCTACGGGTGAGAATGTCTCGTCGTAGTCAACTCCTTGAACTTGTCGAAAACCTTTTGCAACAAGTCGAGTGTTGGGGGATACCCGAAAAATTCGGATAACTACCCTAACACGAGTGGAGTTCTCAACACGTTCAAGTACATGCCTAGGGCGCAAAGAGACTGTGATTCTCTCCGCAAGTAGCGCAAGTTCCAAAAAAGTCTGACCCGTTTACACGTGCCCTCGCGCCCCCTTTTATAGGGAGACGAAGGGACTTTTACATTCCGATAACACCCTCGGGCTCGGAGAATATTCCTAATGCGAACACACACAAGAATGTCTTTTCCCCCCTTACACATTTACAAGTCTGCCACTAGTTCACACTCTAAACCCGAACTTTTTGGGACTACAACTTTGACTTTGCTTCTCCCGTGATTCGTGAATGTCTTCGCCCGAAATTCCCGAACTAGGTCTTCTACAGATTCCCGAAGTGGCTCTTGCTTCCCAGCAGGTTCGCGCGTGTCCTTGCGCCTGAGTCCCGAACAGAGTCTTCATCAGATTCCCGAATCGGCAGATCTCCGAAGTTCGGACCATCAACAGTTGATATTCCGGGCTTCCGCATGTTCATGACTCCGCCTCTTCACCGAACCAAGATTCCCGAACTCCGCACATTCGCGAATTCGAGACTCCGCAGGTTCCAGTCTTCCGAGAATCGCGAATTCCCTGCTCCTGAAAAACACGCTTTGAGGACTTCATTAAACTCAACGTTTCGAGGGTGACGGGTTTTCCTGAATTCCCCAACACTAGCCCCTTGGGGAAGCGGGTTGACTCCGACGATCCGATTCCACGAACCTTTCGGAAATTTAGTAAAAAACGTCACCCTCGGAACGTCGGAGGGGACACGCGTCGCCCGGGGAGCCAAAGACGGTTAAATCGAGGCACACTTCGCGAAACTACCCCTCCCCGGCCCTATAAATAGCGGGGTGGCGCTGTTAAAAAATCTTTTTACTGCTCTCGCGCCCTTCACGATTCTCACATTTTTCTTCCTTCGCGGGACTAGCTTTCCCTGCTAGAAAACCTTGCGAACTCCAGGCCTTGTTCGCGCTCTTCTAAGGTATTCCTTTATGTTTGCTTTGTTGTTTCGTTAGTTCGTTAAACTTTGGTGTAGTAATGTCACGGTTTCCTAGTTTTATTTTCGAATATTAGTCTAAACTGTCTGAATGTTCGCGTTTGTTAGGTGGCTCGCATTAGAAGTACAGCTAGACCCATGACTACTGAGGAGTTGATCGCTGCCGGTCTCCCACTCGACCCAGCTGCCGAAAGTGCGGATCGTGATGCGCCGTCCGAAGATGTAGGTTCACCCAGTGGTTCCCGAAGTCGCGAAGACGGAGAGGTTGGGTCCGACGGCGGCGAAGACGTCGGGGATATGGACGCCGGTGTCGACGATCTCGTCATGTTGAGGACTTCTGGCCCACTGCCGCCCTCGCTCGCCTTCGGAGTGTCGAAGGTCACAAGCAATATTATTCGCGAGTACGAGAAGGCCGGATTCTTCTCTCCTGGCGCTGGGCGTGCCCCGCTCGATGAAGTGACTCCTACTCCCAAGGCCGGAGAAATTGTGGTTTTTCGAGACTTCTTCATCTGCGGGCTGCGGTTCCCTTGTGACCCAATCCTGCCAGAAATTCTCGATGCATTCTCAGTGAAGATCCACCAGCTTACCCCGACGTCCTTCCTCGAAGTCTCGAAGTTTATCTGGATTCTGAAGACCTTCGGCTGCAGTCCTACCATCGACGCCTTCACCAGATTTTACGAACTGGTGATTATTCCAGAAGTTGTTAAAGGTGAAGACGGGCAGTTCTACCACGCCAGCACGCATGCTGTACCTTCAATACACGACGCCAGAACACCCGACAAGGGATTACCCGAATCCAGATTTCTCCTTGCTGCAAGTCCAACCTTTCCGACGATTGGAAGTCTTACTGGTTTTACTTGAAAGTCAATGTGCCGAAGCTGTCATGCCCGATCACGCCCCTCGCCGCGGTGAATGTAGGGAAGTACAACCAGCGGGCCCTAGGAATCCGGAATTGCGAGAGTGCTTTTCATCTGGCCAAAGACAATACTTGGCGGTCGTGACATTATTGAAGAATTTGTCGCCGCGCGAATCTGGCCTATCTCGAACGGTTGGGCCCCTGCCGAACTCGTGTATTACAATGTCAACTGGGCCGACCAGAAGGTGCCTTTTCCGAAGTTTGGGATCAAGCTTCGCGAAGGCCAGAGCTCCAAGGACTTCATGGACGAAGTGGAAAAAAGAGTGAATGTTATGGTGGGCGAATATACGATGAATGAGTACAAGGCATACAAAGCTCTGGTGAAGCACAAGAAGAAAATCAACCGCATCTTTTCGGAAGTTTGTGGTGATAAATTTTTCAGTTCTCGAGGACCTGGTCCCAAGTTGAAACTTCCCGCCGTTGCCGTTGCCAGTTGCTCAGCCGCCCCTATCAACGCTCCCCGAATCAGGTCGTCGAAGCGAAGTTCGTCACCTGCCATCGAAGGGGCCTCTTCGGGAGTGAAGCCCTCAAGGACCAGATCGCTTGAGTCGTCGAAGCGTAAACGAACGACCTCCGAACCTCAAACCTCAGAAGCTGAACTCCAGGCTGCTTCGGGGCTTGCCCAGATGAGCCGCAAAAAATTGAAGAAAGCTGCGAAGAAGGTTTCTTCCACCGGAGTTCGGCGGGTCCCATCTGCCTTCGACGACGACATCCTCACGAAGACAGCTAGCCCCAAAGGTGTTTTCCTCTGGCCATTATTTAACTTTCGAGACATTTGCCCTGCTGGTTTCGAAAATGAATTCGTCGACATCGATTCCTTTTCAGATGTTGCTCCCGTAGTCCAAAAAGAGGCATCCCCTGCTGCTGTTCAGAAGTCAGTTGTTGCTGTTCACACTGAGTCCCCTGCTGCTGCCGAGACCCCTGCTGCTGATGTCACTGCCGCTGATCAAGCCTCCTCCGAATTCGCCCGGGACCTTGAACGCACTATTCAAAGGGAGGGCCATTCTTCCGAAAATGTTCCTTTAGTCGAAGTTCGGGAGGTTGTCCCTGAAGACCAAGCGCCCTCTCCTTCCTTGGCCGCTTTTAACAAAAGCTTTGGTACGTCTCATCGCGGCAAACTATTGCGTGTTGGTTTCGAGACAAGTGGCATCGGGGGCAAGGCGTCCAAGTTTTTAACTCTATGGAAATCGTCCGCCATTGTTGATGAAACAGGGGAGGAAGCGCCCGAACGACCTGAAGAGGCCGCCCAAGGCTCCGAGAGAAGGCCCCTCTCTGTCTCCGAAACTGCTCCTTCGCCTCGAGGGAAAACTTCTTCAGATTCGAGCAAACAAGTTACCATGCAGCGATTCTCTAAAGAAGGTTCGTCCTTCCTTACTATCTTTTCATACGTTTCCCAGTTTTTAAGTCTTAGTCTGAGACTTTCTCTTGATCTTCGCAGAATTCAAGAATTTGTTACACTCGTATTCGCCTTCGAAGCTTGCACGATTTCATGAAGACTATGCCCTCAAATACTCGATGCTCGGGAAGGTTGCCGTAGACCGGCTTTCTGAACAGGTGAAGATTAATGAAGAACTTTCTCAGAAGTCGAAAGAGCTGGAGAGCAACTTCACCCTCGCGCAATCCACGAATCTGGAGCTCGAGAAGAAGGTGTCTGAGCTGGCAGAGGCTCTGAAAAGAAGTCAAGATGAAAAGAAAATGGCCGAAGTTGCGCTCGAGGAATCAAAAAAGGATCTCGAGAAAATTCAGAAGTCTCATGAAGATGATTTGAGCGTAATCGAAAAACTTCGGCAAAAGCAAGAGCGAGAAGCGAAAATCGCTGAAGATCTTCGCATCAACAATGCCAGCCTCGCTAAGTCACTGAGCTTAAAGGATCGGAAGATCGTGGATCTTGAGAAGGCGCTGGTAGAGCAAGGTGAAACTTCGAAGAAAAACACTTCGGAAATTTTGGGGAAGCTGAAATTGCTTTATGCTGAGTACCAGAAGTCCCTGAATGAGTACGGTGTTCGTCCAGCCCCTCTCCCAGATGACATTGATATCCCCGATTTCATGGATTGGCTAGAGGATGAATTTAAGGCTCTTCCCGAAGTGATCTCTGGTGCCAGCAACTTCGCCGTATCTTTTTCTGTGGAGAGTATTCTGAAGGTCCTTCATGATTACGGCTGTGTGGACTTGGCGAAGTTTCGCGCGAACCTTTCTCAGTTCCCAAGCGTTACCAGCGACACGATACTTCAAGAAAACCTAGACATTGTGGCTATAAAGTTGAAGTTCGCAAAGGAATTCTGGATGGTTGGCGGGGCGGATATGGCTAAGATTGTTGGACGGGCAAAGCTTGACGAGGTAATTTCTTTTTGCTCGATTTCGTGACTTATGTTCGTCGCAGGTGCTCCAATTTCTTAAGCCTTCCTTACTCTTTTCTTCCTTTCACAACTGTTGGAAAAGGAGAACCAAGAAGGCGCCGCCGCATCTCCCGAAGGATCGACTTTCGGGGAGAGTTCGGGTGGGTCCGGTGAGGACGGCTCAGGTGGCAGCAGCAGCAGTAGCAGCAGTGATGATGGCAATGACGGTGGACAAGTCCCCGAACAAGAAGAAGATTCGCCGAAGGTGGATATTACGAATTGAGCGACATGTCTAGACTCTTTTTTGGGTGAATTCGAGAGTGGCTGTAGATTTATGTAGATTCATCAAACTTCTCTGAACAGCTGTTTTGTAAATTTTAACCTCGCGCAGTCCCGCAAGCCGGGCTCGCGCAGACGTGCTACCACTTCGGATTCATCGAGACGATATGTTCGTTAGTGGTGAAGCGTGGCGTCTATTCAAACAAGCACATCCTGAGCAAGATTTTTCCGATTTTTGGCTTGAGGCCTCGCTTAAATTTTCTATAGGTTGTTTCGATCTCTCTTCATTTTTCTTACTTCGTAAAAAGAGCCGTTCTGCGTCCTCTACTTCGTGATTCACGAGAATTCCGAAGACGGAGCCCCTTAGCCCCTTAGCCGGTTCATCTGACTTCGCCTATGCTAGCGACATGGCTGATAACAACATTTGTAAACCAGGACATGTTGTAGAACTTTCATTATAATTTTCGTACTGATTGTTGTAATTATCGAGGAACTATTCGGCAGTTTTTATGCGAATAAGGCAATGAATGTTTTTTCTTGAAAAAACGTCACCCTCCCCCACCTTGCCGTTTCGCATGAAAACTAGATGGCAGGTTCACGAATCTTACTATTCACGAATTTCTAGCGTATCTTTAGGTGAAGTCTTCCTGAGTTTTTTGTGAACCTTGATTGCTATTGCGCAAGTCGACAAAATTTGCTTCGAATTTTGTGGACTTGACCCGATCGGCGGACTTGCCTCGGTTGATACAAAGAACCCTCGCTTGCTTCAACCAAGGCTTTCTGCGATTCCCGAATGAGCCCCTTGCCCTTTTCTTACAATGATGATACCTGAAAATTTTTTTAACAATCTATACTGAGTGAGAATACGCAGTCAAACCCTTAGGCATTCACTTTCCCGAAATCTTCATACGAACTTTCTGGTGGGAATCCCTTCGTGGATGGGATTTTTCTAGGCCACAACTTGTTGTTGTCTCAGGCCTTTTCGGTGGGAATCCCTTTATGGATGGGATTTTTCTAGGCCACAACTTGTTGTTGTCTCAGGCCTTTTCGGTGGGAATCCCTCGATGGATGGGATTTTCTTGGCCACAACTTGTTGTTGTCTCAGGCCTCTCTTTCGTTGAAGGAATTCTGGCTGTCACGAAGCCTTTCTCACAAACCTTTTTCTTTTTTCTTTCTTCACAATGGAATTTCGGCTATCACGGAGCCTTTCTCACGAACTCTTTTTTTTCACAATGGAATTTCGGCTATCACGGAGCCTTTCTCACGAATTTTTTTTTTCACGATGGAATTTCGGCTATCAGGAAGCCTTTTTCACGAACTTTTTCTTTTTTCTCGATGGAATTTCGGCTATCAGGAAGCCTTTCTCACGAACTTTTTCTTTTTTCACGATGGACTTTCGGCTATCAGGAAGCCTTTCCCACGAACTTTTTCTTTTTTTCACGATGGACTTCTGGCTATCACGAAGCCTTTCTCACGAACTTTTTATTTTTTTTCACGATGGAACTCTGGCTATCACGAAGCCTTTCTCATGAACTTTTTCTTTTTTCACGATGGAATTCCGGCTATCAGGAAGCCTTTCTCACGAACTTTTTCTTTTTTCACGATGGACTTTCGGCTATCAGGAAGCCTTTCCCACGAACTTTTCCTTTTTTTCACGATGGACTTCTGGCTATCACGAAGCCTTTCTCACGAACTTTTTCTTTTTTTCACGATGGAACTCTGGCTATCACGAAGCCTTTCTCATGAACTTTTTCTTTTTTCACGATGGAATTTTCGAGATACGCAATTTGGGGGAAGACTCTTTTCATATATATCACAAAGAGTATTTACATAGGATCCGCCTCGTTAAAAACCTTGCCTCTTGATTTAGAGCCTCCTATGCAAGGAAAAGAGTACGGTCCTTCTTATTCTAATACGACTAGAAAAAGGAAAGCTGATTTTTTCTCCCAAAATTACTTATAGACACGTGATTCGGATTTTAGGTTTTTAGAATTCAAACTTACGAAAATAGAGAAAGTACTGTACATTACATCTAGATGCAATTGGGATTTCACGAGTAATACCTTTTAGACTGTCGGCATTCCACGGACTGCGGGTGATAGATTGACGAAAATTTCGCTTGAGTGCCCAAGTTTTTGCAGTATTCTTTGAAGGTGTAACAGTCGAATTGTTTTCCATTGTCAACCGTTAGTCCTCTGGGAACCCCGAACCTGCATGCTATGTTCTACCACAGCAGAAGTGGCGATTTTGGTTCAGGAGGACAAAGTTTGGTTATGGTCATCGGCTGTTCTCAGCCGGTATACGTTTGTTTGTCCGTGGTGTATGTCCCTTTTCTATGTTTCGGCCTCTTGTTGATTGCCATACACCGTGATGACTCCCTTAGGTGCGGGCATTTTCATACATAGGAACTGTTGCCTTATGACCGCGTCGAACTTGTTCATGAACCCTCCGCCAAAAATCGCGAGGTATGGATGGTAGATGTCGACTACATCGAACGTGAGACTCTCCGTTCGGCATTCTCGAGATCTCCGAAGGAAACCGGGAGCGATATTTTTCCGACCGGCTTGATGGGCTTTCCTTCGAACCCTTGCGGTGGGTACTCGGGGGGTCTAACATGTGCCGGCTCGCATTCATCTTTTCGAAAGCTTTCAGGAATAGGATGTCCGCTGAACTCCCATTGTCAACTAGGACTTTTCCTATGACCCACCCAGCGATATTCACCTCAATGACTATGGCGTCATTGTGTTTCGCAGATTTCAGCTTGAAATCTTCTTCTGTGAAGATGATTGGCACCTTTGCCCACTCCGGGCGTGCAGCTGGGCCGTCATTGATGATAGCGTTCACAGATCTGAAGTAATTGCTTCTCTGCTTCTTGGTTTCGAATTCCATAGCAGATCCGCCCGTGATTGGCATGATAGTCCCGAACGATGGCAATGCCTTGGAGTTCCGAGGTCCCGAACTCCGACCGGGGTCTTGACGAACTTTCTCGGAGGTGGTGGCAAGATTTCCCGAATGGGTTGTGGTTCTTTGGATTGACCGGATTGCTTGCGACTGAGGGAAAAATTGCTGCGACGGCTGCCATGCTGACTGTGGTTGCGGTAATTGCTGAACTGAGACAGAACTCGACTGTGGATTCGCGAATTGCGGCTGCCAGAAATTCGGACGAAACTGGCCTGACATTGAGGATGCGATGTTCATTAGTGCCTTCTCTTGCTGGATTCTTGCCATGTTCTTCTTTGTTTCTGGACACCCTTCGTGTCTTGTGACCCCTCCCATGATACTGGCAATAGAAGTGAGGATCTTTTGGGTTGTGGTTCGTGAGTCCTGGGGGGCCTCTGCCTCTCCCCCTTCCTCTGGGATTGAATCCTCCCCTGGTGCTTGGACTGTTGCCTTGTGCTGGTTGTGGGTTTCCGACATTGTTGACGTTTCGCGGATGTTGGGGTGGTGCCTGCCATGCCATGTCTCTGTTGCCCTGTCTTGCCTTGTTTCGCTCAGCTACCCTCTTGCGATGGTCGTCATCAGACAAAATGTAATCCTTCAATTCCCGAAATAGTTCTTCAACTGTCCCAGGCTTCTTTCTTGTGAGGTGGGAAGCCGTTGGCCCTGGGGTGAGACCTTTGATCAGTGCCTTGATCGTTGTCTTGTCATCAGCGTCGGGGATCTGAGACCTCTGTTGCATGAACCTTCTCACGAAGTTCCGCAGTGGTTCCCTGTCCTTCTGCTTGCAGTTGTACAGATCTGAGGCTTCGGCTGTTGTGTCATGGAACATCTGAAACGCTTGCATGAACTTTGTTTTGAGGTCTACCCAGCTATAGATCGAGTGTGGAGGCAGCAGTGAATACCAATTCAGTACTGGTCCTTCGCAAGCTATGATGAAGGATTTGGCGAGTGCAACATCATCTCCTCCTGCCGAATTCACAGCTGACTCGTATCTCATGAGAAACCGCTCGGAGTTTCCGAAGCCGTTGTACTTTGGAAGAGAGACGAGGCTTGAACTTCGGCGGCCAAGGTGCTGTTTGCGGCCCTATTGACGACGGCGATTCGTAATCCATGAAGTGTGAGACTCCGTTTCCCGCGAAAAAGTTTTCTTTCGGGGATTCTCTTGCGGTGCGCGAGGTTGTCTTGCGGTGTTTCTTGCCACGGGAGCCGTTCTCTTGTTCTTTCATTTCGTCAATTTCTCTCTCGTATTGCTTGTATCTCGCTCTTTTGCTTTGTTCAACTTTGCTCTAGTTTTTCGTAGATTTTTCTCTTCGCCCGCAACCGAGCCGCGAACTTTTCTTTGTCTTTCCGTAGCCGCTTGTATCTTTTGGTGAACCATGGATAGTCGCCCGTCTATGGTATCATCATCATCAACATTCTCGAACTCTTGCCGTTCGGCAGGTTGTTCTTGGATGTGAGTCGTCTTTTCTCGCTCTTGCCTTCATGAGGGCCTCGAGCTTTTCTCTTCGTTCTTGGTCCGTTATGTTCGAGGATTCGGGAATGAACGAGGTTTCATTTCCTTGGGTGGGGAGGCGATCATCCTGGTTTGCCTGTACTGGAGCATTCTTCTTGGATTTCTTTTGAGGTGGCATCGTGAGTTTCTTTTTCGGCTGAGACACGGTGGGCGCCAATGTTGGGGGATACCCGAAAAATTCGGATAACTACCCTAACACGAGTGGAGTTCTCAACACGTTCAAGTACATGCCTAGGGCGCAAAGAGACTGTGATTCTCTCCGCAAGTAGCGCAAGTTCCAAAAAAGTCTGACCCGTTTACACGTGCCCTCGCGCCCCCTTTTATAGGGAGACGAAGGGACTTTTACATTCCGATAACACCCTCGGGCTCGGAGAATATTCCTAATGTGAACACACACAAGAATGTCTTTTCCCCCCTTACACATTTACAAGTCTGCCACTAGTTCACACTCTAAACCCGGACTTTTTGGGACTACAACTTTGACTTTGCTTCTCCCGTGATTCGTGAATGTCTTCGCCCGAAATTCCCGAACTAGGTCTTCTACGCATTCCCGAAGTGGCTCTTGCTTCCCGGCGGGTTCGTGCGTGTCCTTGCGCCCGAGTCCCAAACGAGTCTTCATCGGATTCCCCCGAATCGGCGGATCTCCGAAGTTCGGACCATCAACAGTTGAGATTCCGGGCTTCCGCATGTTCATGACTCTGCCTCTTCACCGAACCAAGATTCCCGAACTCCGCACATTCGCGAATTCGAGACTCCGCAGGTTCCAGTCTTCCGAGAATCGCGAATTCCCTGCTCCTGAAAAACACGCTTTGAGGACTTCATTAAACTCAACATTTCGAGGGTGACGGGTTTTCCTGAATTCCCCAACATCGAGCTTTATGGATGTGAACATTTCCATCCATGTCCCTCTTCTTCTTATAGATTCATTTGCACTCTATGGGTTTAACACCATCTGGCGGGTCAACCAAGTTCCAAACTTGATTGTCATCCATGGAATCTATTTCGGATCTCATGGCACTTTGCCATTTCTCGGAATCTGGGTCCATCATTACTTTCGCATATGTCATAGGTTCATCATTGTCTAACAACAATATGTCGCGCTCTCCCACGATCACGAGATTGAGCTTATCAGTTGCGCGACGTGCCCTTTTGGACCTTCGTGGTTGTGGTGGTGCTTCTCTTGCCATGGGCATCTCAACTCGTTCAGCTACATTAGCATCACTTGTGAAATCTTGCCCAAGCGGCTCATCTTGAACTTCTTCAAGATACACCTTCTATCTACATTTTTCTCTTTTAAGAAACTCTTTCTCTAAGAAAACACCGTTCCGAGCAACAACCACTTTGCCTTCTGACCGGTTGTAGAAATAATATCCCAAGGTTTCCTTTGGATATCCCACGAATATGCACTTATCCGATTTAGGTGTTAATTTATCTGACTGAAGTTTCTTCACATAAACCTCACAACCCCAAATTTTCAGAAAAGACAAACTGAGAGTCTTACCAGTCCACATCTCATATGGTGTCTTAACTACGGACTTAGAAGGTACCCTATTTAAAGTGAAAGTTGCGGTTTCTAGAACATAACCCCAAAATGATAATGGTAGGTACAACTTGCTCATCATTGATCAGACCATGTCCAACAAGGTTCGATTACGTCGCTCGGATACACCGTTTCTTTGAGGTGTTCCAAGTGGCGTAAGTTGTGGAACAATTCCGCAACTCTTTAGATGACTGCTAAACTCATGGCTCAAATACTCACCTCCACGATCAGATCGCAAGGTCTTGATTTTCTTGCCATGTTGATTTTCTACTTCACTCTGAAATTCTTTGAACTTTTCAAAAGTTTCAGACTTGTGCTTCATTAAATAGACATAACCATATCTACTTAAATCATCCTTGAATGTTATGAAGTATTGGTATCCACCTCTAGCTGTCGTACTCATTGGTCCGCACACATCCGTATGTATGAGTTCCAGTAAGTCTAAGGCTCTCTCAGGAAAACCTGATAAAGGCATCTTGGTCATCTTGCCTAACAAACAAGCTTCACATGTCTCGTAGAATTCAAAATCAAACGAAGTTAAAAGTCCATCGTTGTGGAGCTTCTTCATGCGCTTTTCACTGATGTGACCCAAACGACAATGCCATATGTAGGTAGGACTTAAATCATTAGGTCGAGACCTTTTAGCACTTATGTTACAGATAGGTGAATCATCAAGATTTAAAACAAATAAGCCATTCACAATGGATGCACAAGCCACAAACATATTATCCTTAGAGATCACACAACCATTGTTTTCACTCGCAAATGAATAACCATCCTTCATCAAACATGAAGGGGACAAAATGTTTCGACTCAAACTAGGAACAAAATAACAATTATTCAACTCCATAATAAGTCCTGACGGGAGGTGGAGTTGCATCGTCCCGACGGTCAACGCAGCAACTCTTGTATTATTGCCCACGCGGAAATCAACTTCTCCTCTTTCAACGCTTCTACTTCTTATCATTCCCTGTGTCGAATTGCAAATGTGAGCAACCGATCCGGTATCAAATACCCAAGAATTAATGACAGTATCAGCGAGGAAAATATGATCTATAACATAAACATGAAGTGTACCTGAAGTGGAAACACCCTTACTTCCCTTGTTCTTCAAAGAAGCTAGGTACAACTTGCAGTTTCTTTTCCAATGACCAATTTCCATACAATGAAAACATTCAGCATTGGCAGCTGGACTAGCCTTGGGCGTCTGGTTTGGCATGGGGATCTTATCCTTGGCCTTGCCTTTCTTCTTCCAAGAATTTCCGTTCCTTTTAAAGGTCGGCTTGTTTTGGATCGCCATCACATGACTGCTGCCATCGCCTTTTTTGATGTCACTCTCTGCTGTCTTTAGCATACCACACAGTTCATTCAAGCCCTTCTCCGCCCCATGCATATGGTAGTTCAAGATGAAGTTCCCATAGCTAGGTGGAAGAGACGTGAGAATGAAATCAGTGGACAACTCCTTGCCCAGTGGGAAGCCTAGCTTCTCCAACCTTTGAACGTAACCAACCATTTTGATTACATGTGGTCCTACTGGCGCGCCTTCTGCCAATTTGCACTCCACAAAGGCTTTAGAGACATTGAACCTTTCAGTCCTTGCCTGTGCGGCGAACATATCATTGAGTGCCACGACCATATCGTGCACATGGACTGACTCAAACTGCATTTGCAAGTCAGGTTCCATACACGCAAGCATAAGACAGCCCACTTCAAGATCGACATCCCATGCCTTCTTGTAAGCATTCTTTTCAGCGAGTGTTGCATTTTCATTAGGCTCCTCGGGTAAAGGGGTGTCTAGAACCTCTTCCTTTTTCTCAGCCTTGAGAATAATTCTAAGGTTACAGATCCAATCCGTATAGTTCGTTCCATTCAACTTGTCCTTCTCAAGGATCGTACGCAAAGAAAATTCCTTACTAGGTGCCATCTACAACAAAATAGTAAATGCAAAATACTAAGACAAAATATCCATGACTGAGTAAAATATAAGAATTTACTCCCACTAAAATCAATATCCCCACATTGATACTTAGTGATTCAGAATCCACATAACAAGTCTACTAGTGAGCTTTTGCGTCACCGCTAGTAAACAAGGTAGATCGGTAAGCAACTCTTTGCTAATCATATCACATATGACTCCTATTGTTGGGTGACATCTCTATGTCTAGGCTCCCAACCTTTATGCCCCAAAGTCCTTAACCGTTAAGATGACTTTGATAAGCAAACCAACACTTATGCGTGTAAGTATCCGATACAAACTCGTCTAGTCAAGGAAAACTAGTGGCACCCTAATTTCATAGACCCACCACTAATTGTACGAGATGTGGGACGGTGGCAAGTGTTGGGAGGGCATGTTAAATTAAAATTCCAAAGGGATCGTTCTACTCGTAACATCACATGAAAGAAAATAACATTGTCGCATGTAAAAGTAGAACGGTAAGAACGACATTCACACAGTTGTAACACGGTATGGCCTTTTGTCACATGGTGATCTCCATCTCCATTGACCTGTACATCATGTTGATCTCCATCTCCATGATCTGTGTGTGCCATCCTCCATGTGATGAGTCCTCCAAGAACTATCTGACGCGTGCTAGTAATGAAAGTTACACAATCGCGTATTAGATCATCGCAAATTGGTACGCAGTCAATTACATTAATTTTGACAATACATGTGGCTCCAGCTGTATTGCCGTACGCGTGACACGCAGGTCATGAAAAAATTACACACATGCATCACATACACATATAGGCCATACCGATCACAAAACCTGCAAAACAGATTATCGCAATTCCGATGTCCAAACTTAAAACGCCTGAAAACCCATCTTGCAAGCCGAATTTGGAAAAACTAATTTCGCCGAGACCAGCAAAGCTGGTTCATCACATGCGTAAATTTTTTTGTAGATCAATTTTCGTATAGAAAACGTCTTCATCCGAGTTAACCACGAAAAGTTATTGCTGTTTTCCCGAACAGTATGTTTTCTGGTTTTCCCGGGCCGGTAGCAGATCCAATCTGTCGCCGCCACGCATCCCATGCGCTTGGCACTTGACCTAGCTTCGATTCGACCAATCCAATTGATCTCCTTCTCGTCGTGACTTTGTTTACGTGTATCACTTAACTCCGATGGCGGAATTCCGACCGATAGGAGTAATTCGTTACACGACCATCATGTCAAGAACACAAAGCCGATCAAAACTTTGATCTACATCAGCATATCTCCATATGCACACATCCCGAATCTAAAACTTAGCAGCTACGACTCTGGTACCACTGAAGGGATACGGGGTGGCTACACTAGCGCAAAACAAAATTTCCCCCGCAAAACAGGAACTGCTGCTATCAGAGATCACGGGATTACCACTAGACACGCAGATGCAGCGGAACCGTCTCGATGTAGACGAATGCGTCGAGGGTAGATGGCGGTGCAGTTGCTCACGTCCTTCTTGACTTGCACGTGCGGCTCGT
The DNA here is from genome assembly GCA_947561735.1 of Cenchrus americanus. NCBI lineage: Eukaryota > Viridiplantae > Streptophyta > Magnoliopsida > Poales > Poaceae > Cenchrus > Cenchrus americanus. Next base: position 247,884,809 of record OX387239.1, on the reverse strand, counting down.
CCGATCCAAGTGCTCTAGATGCAGCACCTCCAAGGTATCCACACGTACGGAGAAGGAAGGGACGCACACCGGACTGCTAGGTCCGCGAGTGCGACGAGGAGAGAGCGTTGGCGGCGCGGCTGCTATTTGAAAAAGTCGTACCTTTTCAGGAGGGGTGTGGTCCATTGTTGGGGGGATTCGGAATCAAGCCTTTCGTATACCTAAAAAATAGAGAGCGGCCAGGCGAAGGGTGCCGGCAGCAAAACCCCAGAAACAGCGGATTCCATTTCCACCCTCCGGGCGTTGCGTTTTGGCTGGCACCCTTCGTCGCCAACGAAGCCATCAAACGAATCTAGCATGGCACAGGGTGTCGAAGTCTCGCTTGACAGCTTATTCCGAGACGAAACCTCCGGGGCGAATATTGTTCACTCCAGGAGCCTCGGCCTGGTTTTCGCACAGGGGGTTTCGTCGTTCTTAATACTTAATCAGTTTAAACTTGAGTATTGTTTTCGTTTCAGGTAACGAAGAAGGCTAGGCGAAAGGGAGATCTCCAAAGGGCTCGGGGGGGTTTTTCACCCCGACAAGCGCACGTGATAAGAGCTGGAAAGGCGCCGCGATTTGCGGCGTGACATCATGAAGCGCCGATTACGTGGAGACCCAATTGGAGATTACCCGAAGATAGCCTAGCACATTCTGTTTTGATTCGTTTTACACGAGGGTGTTCTCGGAAATGTAAAAGTCCGCCCGCCTCCCTATAAAAGGAGACAGACCGGCACTTGTAAAGGGGATCGACTTTTGAGAAATCAACTATCGTGAAAAGAGCTTTTGGCTGTCCTTTGTTCTGTGTTCTGTGTTTTGGTTCTTGAGCTTTTGTTTCCCTTCATTGTTCGTGTACGAGAGCTGCGGCTTTCCCCACAACAATTGGCGCCCACCGTTTGTGTTTGGCTCGAGTATCAAACCCAGAATGTCCACAAGGAAGAAGAGAACCACCGTCAATTCCACCAAAGGGGCGTCGTCCTCCTTGGACGAGGAGCCCAATCTCTCAGCTATGCTCACCCAGGGAGAGGCGCTCCCAGACCCCAACCCAACGCAGGAGGCGGAGCTGGCCAAACTGCGCAAGGAGGCTGAGGAATTGGCCAGAACCAAGAAACGGCTCCTGGCAATACAACGACGAGCGAGAGTCCAAAAACGAAAAGCGTAAATCGCTAGCTTAAAGGAAGAACTGCGCGCTCTAAAAGCAAAACAATCCTTAAGCTTCACCCAACCTTCACCCGAATACACAGTTCCTAGCCAACCCAATTTCAATGAGCGCACCGAGTTTTTCACCCAGCCCCCTCCGCACACCACTTTCAGCCGCAACCCCTTCGCGAGCCCTTTTGAATCTGGTCCCTCGCACCAAGACATTCACACCATTCGCACGAGACCATGGGACCCCAAATCCCCCTTGTCTCAAGAGATTCAAATCACTCCATGGCCGCAAACTTACGGGCCGGTTCCATCGCCTAGATTCTCGGGCCGCCTTGACCCAAGGCAATTTCTAATGAGCTACGAAGCCGCCATTCTTTCGGCCGGCGGTGACGACTCCGTACTGGTGAAATCTTTCATCATCGCCGCTGATGACGCGGCAGCACAGTGGTATTCTCTGTTAAGCCCAGGTGTGATTCACGGATGGGATGATCTGAAACAGCGAATCCTCTCAAACTTCCAAGGTTTCCAGCGTCTAGAACTTACAGAGAGTGACCTTTTCTCCTGTAAGCAGAAGGACAAGGAACCCCTTCAAAACTACTTCAGAATATTTGTGCATTTAAGAGCCCAGGCACCAAATGTCTTGGACGCTGTCGCTATCAACGCTGCCATCGTGGGTTTAAGAGCCGGTCAATTTCACTCGCATCTCATGCGCGAAAGGCCCAAAACTATCCAGCGCCTCTATGAAGAATTCGAGAAGTATTGTCGCTCAGACAATGACTTCAGAATGTGCATGGAAGAGCAATCCCAGCAGAAAAAGTTTGCGAAATCCAATCAACCCAGCGAGAGGGAATGGCCCAATCCCAGAAACACCTCTCATACCAATCCTCGGGGCGTTTTCGGCCTGGATGGCGAAAACACCCAAGAAAATCCTTGCCCGCAGGTTGATTCACAGAGCTTAGTCCCAAGCCCACCTAGTCCCCCTCACCCCAATCAGGGAGGAGGCCGCAGGGGCGGAAGAGGTGGAGGCAGGGGTAGAGGTCGAGGCAGAGGCCGAGGCCATAACGAGAAAAGGAAATGGTATTGCATTTTCCACAAGGAAAACGATGACCATAGCTCAAACTACTGCCCAGACAAGAAAAGATTCGAAGCTATCCTCGAAGAAGAGAGGAAGGAGAAAGAGAGAGCGAGTGCTGTAAACCATTCTACTCCGGACTGGCAAAATCCTAGCTTTGGGAGAAACTCTTTCGCAAACCCATTCCGACCACCTCAATACCAACCGTCGCCACCCAGCTACCCCCAGCTTCCGCCTTGGCAATCACAAACTTTCCAAGCTCAAAACATCGAGCGCAGGCCCGTCGAGCAACATCCTATCCCTCCCCCACCCCCTCCTTACAAAGGTCCCTCAGCTCCGCCGCTCCCAGCCAAGCTCGAGAGCCAGAGCGACCCCTTGCCATCTGTCGGTACCATAATGCCTATTTCAGGGGGCTCCGCCCTGGAATTCGAAACCAAGAAGGAACGGAAACACTACTTTCGTGAGGTGCGAAACATCTATGTGGAGGGAAGAGTTGAAAAAACAAGGTGGTCTCACATTCCGATTACCTTCTCGGAGGAGGACGTGAGGTTGCAAGGTTTCCCTCACAACGACGCTCTTGTGATAGAAGCCAATATAGCGAGCTGGACTCTGGGAAAACTGTTGGTGGACAATGGTTCATCAGCAGACATCATTTTTGCCGATGCCTTTGACAAGATGGGGCTCAATAGAGGTTTGCTGCAACCACCAGACACACCTCTGTATGGCTTCGGAGGGCGTGTCATTCACGCATTGGGCAAGGTGGTCCTCCCTGTATCTTTCGGCATAGTCCAAAACGCCAGAACCGAGTATTTATCCTTCGACGTTGTGGAAATGTACTATCCATACAATGGCATCTTAGGCAGAGGGTTCCTCAACAAGTTTGAGGCAGTCATCCACCAAGCATTTCTATGCATCAAAATCCCAGCGACGCTGGGGGTCATCACAATATGGGGTCATCAAAACGATGGCCGCAACCTAGAAAGAGGCCGTACCCCGGGCGGCGAAACATGCACGCCCTCGACGAAGCGATCAAATGCAACGAGGTAGAAAAGCGGCCCGAAGGCGAACGGAGAAAAAATCAATATCCGGCCCGGATCGCGAAACCAAGCGAGTTCCTTTGGACGCGATGGTCCTCGATCAGGCCGTCGTCATCGGCTCGGATCTATCGGCTGATGAGGAAGCAAGTCTAGTTCTTTTCCTCCAGAAGAACAAGGATGTGTTCGCATGGTCCACCAAAGATCTCACAGGTGTTGACCGAAGCTTCATCGAGCACAAATTGAACATCGACCCATCGGTCAAGCCACGCAAACAGAAGTTGAGAAAGATGTCTGAAGACAAGGTGGTGGCCGTCAAGTCAGAGGTCTAAAGGCTGCTTGACGCCACCATCATCCGCGAAGTCATGTACTCCAAATGGCTGGCCAACACGGTGCCGGTCAAGAAAAAGAACGGCAAATGGCGCATGTGCATCGATTTCACCGATTTCAACAAAGCAACGCCAAAAGATAACTATCCATTGCCTCGAATGGATCATGTGGTGGACTCTGCAGCCAACGCCGCGATCATGTCCCTGTTGGATTGTTTCTCCGGTTACCATCAGTGTTGGATGGCGAAAGAGGACGAGGAGAAAACCAGTTTCATCACACCCTTCATAACCTTCTGCTTCGTTCGCATGCCAGAGGGGTTGAAAAATGCTGGCTCAACGTTCACCAGAATGACCGGAACAGTATTCAAGCCACAGATCGGCAAAAACATTCAGGCCTATGTCGATGACCTCATCGTCAAAAGCTCCGACAGGGCCAACCACGTAAATGATCTGGCCGAAACCTTCGCCAACATGAGGAGGGCCGGCTTGAAGCTAAACCCGGACAAATGTGTGTTCGGGGCTACAAAAGGAAAGATTCCGGGGTGCCTCATCTCCGCTAAAAGAATCGAAGCCAACCCCGACAAGATCAAAGCAATTAGGGAAATGGAGGAGCCTAAAACGAAGAAAGACATCCAGAAATTGAACGGCGAGTAGCGGCCTTAAACGATTCATTTCAAAGTCCGCGAGCGAAGCCTTCCATTCTTCAAGGCACTAAAAGGCAAGGGCGCAATCGAATGGGGCCCCGAGCAAAGCAAGGCTTTCGCCGAGCTCAAGGACTACATCGAAAAGATGGCAACCTTGTCCCCACCTTCGCCCTCGGAGCCGCTACTCCTTTACGTAGCCGCTTCAAAGGCTGCAGTCAGCGCTGCTATGGTCCGAGAGATCGAAACTGAAAAAGGCAAACTCCAATCCCCGGTCTATTTTTGTCTCCGAAGCCCTGGCAGGGTCAAAATTGCACTACTCAGAGCTAGAGAAAATTGCTTACGCCGTAATCATGACCACGCGAAAGCTCAGGCATTATTTCGAGGCCCACAAAGTCACAGTGCTCACAGATCAACCTCTGAACGATCTGTTCATCAACAAGGAGGCTTCGTCCAGAATTGCCAAATGGGCAACCGAGTTATCAGAATACACAATTGATTTCGGACAATCAACTCCCAAGTCTTAGCAGACTTCATCGTAGATTGGACCTCACCTAGCAACGTCACTGCTGACGAAGAGCTAGTGCCAATTTGGGAAATCAGATGTGACGGAGCCTGGGGGCGCAAGGGTGCTGGCATTGCAGCCATTATCACCTCTCCGACTGGTATCAAGCTAAGATACGCCGCCAGGTTGGATTACAAGGACCCATCAGACAGATGCACCAACAACACCACCGAATACGAAGCCTTGTTGCTAGGCCTTCGCAAAGTAAGAGCTCTGGGGGCCAGTAACTTCCTAGTCAAGTGCGATGCCAAGGTCATCAAAGACCATGTGGAAAAGGAAAGTGAGGCCAAGGAGCCGGAGCTGGTCAAGTACCTAGCGGAGGTGCGCAAAATGGAAAGGCACTTTCGGAGATTCACTATCGAGCATCTGCCCAGAAGACACAACGGCGAAGCCGACGAGCTTGCAAAGAAAGCCGCAAGGGGGGAGGCGATGCCCCAGACGTATTTTTCGAAGTCTTAACCGCTCCGTCCACAAAGCCAGACAAGCAGCCGCTCAGCACCATCAACGCAATTGCAAGCCTGGACTGGAGAGCCCCCATAATTGCCTTCCTTCGCCCGTCGAAACCCACGACCTCAAAAGAATGCAGGCAAGGGCCAAGGGTTACATCCTTAAGGACGATGTCTTGTTCAAGCTGGGCGTATGTGCACCACTGCTCAAATGCATTTCTCAAGATCAAGGCATCGAGCTCATGAGAGAAATCCATGGAGGGATGTGCGGCTCGCACATTGCAGCGAGAGCATTGGCTGGAAAAGCTTTCAGGCAAGGTTTCTATTGGCCAATGGCCATAAAAGACGCGGAACACATCGTCAAAACTTGCAAGGCATGCCAGTTCGCGGCAAAGCATCAGCGAAGGCCTGGCGCGCCATCGCAGCTCATCACACCTACCTGGCCGTTGCAGCGCTGGGGAATGGACATCGTCGGGCCGCTTCCCACTGCCCAGGGTAACTTCAAGTTCGCAGTGGTAGCAGTCGAGTACTTCACAAAATGGATCGAGGCTAGACCTCTCGCTACCATCACCTCAGCCACTATCAGGAAATTCTTCTGGCAGCAAATCATTTGCAGATTTGGGGTACCCAAAGAGCTCACAATCGACAATGGAAAGCAATTCGATTGTCAAGATTTCAGGGAATACTGTTGCTCAATTGGAACGAAGCTATGCTTCGCATCTGTGTACCATCCCCAATCCAACGGCGCAGTGGAAAGGGCCAATGGGCAAATTTTCTCTGCCATTAAAAAATGCCTCTTTGAGCAGAAGAAAGGGAAATGGGCGGATGAGCTCTCGAGAGTTATCTGGTCGCATAACACTACGGAGTCGAGAACAACCAAGTTCACCCCATTCAGACTGTTGTATGGGGCCGAAGCGATGTGCCCCGAAGAACTCACCAACGAAAGCGCCAGAGTTTTGGCCGGTAGCTCTCGAGAGAGTGAAGAGGCCGACAAGGATCTAGTGGAAATCGACAGGCTTGATGCAGTCCAAAACCTGTTGAAGTATCAAGAGGAAACCAGGAGATGGAGAAACAAGAAAGTATCCCTCAAGAACATCAAAGTGGGAGACTTCGTCCTGAAAAGAAAGAAGAATGCCGACGCTGTAGGAAAATTCCAGTTCGCTTGGGAGGGACCCTACGTGGTCTCAAGCTCGGTTCGAGATGGGGCCTTTCGCCTCAAAGACGAGGCAGGTGTGGAGTTGCCTCATTCATGGAATGTGGACAACTTGTGTAAGTTTTTTCCGTAGTCTACTTTCAGTAGGAGCCTTTCGCACGAAACTATAAGTGCGGAGGGCTCATCTCAGCTTTACATTTTTCTAGTCTTTACTTTCGCATTTTAAAATTCAATAACAAGGCGGGTACTCTTTTCCTCACATAGGGAGGACTCCACTCAGGAGCGTGAGGTTTTTAACGAGGCAGCCTTGATGTAAAATTTATTTTCAAGTGAATGGAATACTTCCTCCCTAAAATTTTGTTGTGTTCCTTTCGCATAATTTAAAGTGCTATCTCAAGATAGCCCATCCCAAAAGAGGATGAATTGAAGTGCTATTCCAAAATAGCCCTCTCCGAAAGCGAGAGCATCAAAGTGCTATCCATTAGTAGCCCACCCACAAGTGGTGCAGTCGAAACGATTCACAAGAATCAATTTTATAAAGAGCTGTATTCTCAACAGCCCGTCCATGAAGGACGTTCTAAAGCGATTCAGTCTCGAATCGAAACAACCCAGTAGCTGGAATTTTACAGTCACTAACCTGCGCAGAAACAACGTCGCAAGCGATAAGGCACGCCTCAAGGACGAACATGTTCCAAAAATGCGAGTGAATGTCTCGTCAAAAAACAGCTCAAAAGCTGTAAAATTTGACAAATTCAAAACGGCTTCTAGTCCTTCGACACGTTCCACGCCCAGGCGTCGCGTCGCAGGCTAGTTTTTATTCGCTCCTAACGAAAAACCGTAAGGGACAAACGAGAAAATTCAACACGTAGCATCGCGCAACGTCTAATAGACCAACAAGATTCAAAACTTCGATAATGTAACAATCATAAGCAAAATGGGTGATCTGAAATTATCCGCACTTCCGAAGGGGGGGGGAAGACGTTTTCTTCCGAAAGCTGTAACTCGAAAGCGGCGATAACTTCAGTTCTAAACGTTCAAGGACCTTATCATGACAAAAATTACAAGCGACATTTACAGCACCCCATCGTCGCATACAAATTTACATTTCAAACTTCAAATGTTTAAGTGGCTGGCACGCCACTCCTAGTTTTCGTCCAAGGCACTAACTCGTCGATTCAAAGCCGAAGGGGAGCCAACGCCTCTCCGGTGACAGGATCCACCTGACCGCCTTCGCCTTAAGGTGCTTCACGAGCGGGGGCTCCGGGGACCGCCTGCTCAGGGGCATCGTCTTTTGCTTTCGGTGGCCAATCCCTAGGGGGTCCGTAGGGCCCCAAAGTTGCCTCAGGACCGTGCGTCGCGCGATGCTCTCGAAGCTCCAAAGCTTGTTTTGCCTGCCCAAAATGGAGCTGTGAGAAGGAAGAAAGCATTAACAATCATCGTAAGCAATCGATTAGCAAAGACGGTCGTAGTTGAAATAAACCAAAAAGACCTACCTTTGCCAAGCGATCCACAGCCTTCTTTCGAGCGTGCGCTCGCCCGCTTTTGGCCCAAAAGTTGCGAAGGATGATCTTATTTATCAGATCAACCGTCTTACTTGGGGCTGGAGCGTCGTCGAGTGAAGGAAACGCGAAGCCTCGGCTTCCAAAAGCTTTGAAGTGTTCACAACCCTGTCGCTCGAGAAGATTCAGCAGCATCTCAGAAGCGGTAGGCGCACCATAGTCCCCAATCTTGCTCATGGTATCGGGCAGGAGCTTCAATTCGCTATGCAACCACTCTACAAAACTCGAGATGTTGTCGGTAATCTTGAAATCCTGGGCCTCGGCACCGAAGCTCTCCAAAGCTCGACGATACTCGGTCGCTAGATACACGCCCCATTGGTGGCGGTAAGCCTCGTTTTTCTCTAGAGTATCCTCAAGCTCGCCTTTCACCTTCTTCAACTACGCAATGAGGTCGGCATTGGCCGCCGGCAAGATGTTCCCGCGCATCATATTGCACCACCATATCTTTCAATTCACCGACGACACTCTTCATAGCATTTCACGCTCAACTCAAGTTCTCTCTTCAAAGCGTCAAGGGCTTCTTGCTGCTTGGCGCGTTGATTCGCCCGATCACTGGCATCGCGTCTTAACCTCTCATTCTCCTCTTTCAAGCGTCGATTCTCGTCCTCCAACATCTTTTGCTTGTCGACAGAGGCCTTTGCTTCCGACGCAGTTTTTTCGAAGCCCTTCTGGCAAGCGACGATACCTCTTGAAAGATAAGCACGCACAACCTTCATTAGATCATCAGCGCTTAAATCCTCCAAGGTACGTTCAAAATCTGCAAGGTGATCAACAACCACGTTATCTAGCGTATATCCTTCGCATCGCCAGCACGACGAAGGCTCAAAGTCAAAAATCAAAAAGCAAAACGATAAGCGAAATTTCATACCAGGCTCCCCCAGCATTGACGCGAGACTTGACCTTGATGCGGAAGGATCCGCCTCGTTCTGGGAGACCTCCTTTTCCCGGTCCTTAATGCTCAGGGTGACCAAAGTTTTCGCTGCCAAGGATAATGGGAAAGCAAAAAGCGTAAGCAAACAAAACACATGATAGAAAGAAAGAGCACGAAAATTTCGCTCCCGAGTTAAAAGCGTCATACCAGCATCTTCGGGCTGGAGACTTTCGGGCGCCGACAATTTCTCCGGCGCAGCAGCCTCAGTAGGTTTCGCTGCCGCCGGGTCAAAATCCTGTGACACCGGTGGTGGCGAACGAGACGTGTGTGCCGCCGAAGCTTCAACCTCCGAAGCATCCAGGTCAACCAGGTTTTGAGCTTTCGCACCAGAGCCCTCGTTCAAATTCATCGCAGCTTCACATTGGGGCTGCGGCAGCGACACATCTGGTCCTTTTTCTGATCGAATGGTGTCGTCATCAATATAGCAAAGTGATTCCGACTCATCCACGACATCCACAAGACCGGCCACACGCTCTTTCGGAGCCGCCTCGGCCATGGCAATATCCTTTTGGATTAGCTCAGCTACGCGCCTGCCTCTCGCCTCACGCGCCTCCAACTCTTCCGCATCAGTAAGACCCACTAGCGAAGGCCCCTCAGCCAATTTCCGCGCTGATCCTTTCGGAGGGTACTTGGTACAAGGTTGAATTTGAGGTGTCGTCAAAATATCGACATCCTCGTCAGTTTCAGCAACTGGATCAACTCGCGCTCTCTTAGCGAAAGCCTCGGCATCTTCAGGCTCTTTCTCCTTAACCGCAAGCTGCTTCGCCTTCTCAGCGGCGTCCAGCGGTCTCTTCCTCAAGATTAATCCCTTGTCTGCCTCTCCGGGGACGGCGGGGTCTTGCGTCTTTTTCTTCTTTCTCTCGGCCGCGGCCACTTTCGCCGCCTCAACCTTGCGACGGGCCAGGGTCTCATTAACCTTCGTCAACTTCGTAGACTTTTCTGCAAGTGGTGGCAGGTTTGCTTTTGCAGCGTCCGCCTTCCGCTTGGCCAAGATATCTTGGGCTTTACTACTCTTCACGACATTTTCAACAACTGAGCTGGTCTTGCCTAACTTGGCCTTTCGTGAGGTCTCGATGGCCTCAGACCCAATATTGCATGGAGGCTGCATTTTCTTGCCGGCCGTCGGAGGCACCGGACGAGGGGAATACGTCACGCCCATCTCATCAAAAACTCGATTAACACGGCCCTGATGCTTCAAAATCCTCTGGGCACATTCCCACTCCTTGTGGGTAAAATTCCCTATCATCTGTACAACTTTCCTCTCCACTTCAGCAACGATTTCTTCGTCGGTCACATCCTTCGGTCGTTTGACATTGAAGATGGGGCTTCGTACATCATCATCAAGCCCGGGCAGCCATTGCATCTTGAATGCCCACGACCCCCATCGGGGCTGACACGACCAGACATCGGCAGCCACAAATTCTTCCAGGGCATCGCGCGTAGTGATCACACGCTGTCGGGGACCGCCCTAGGGGTCCCCTTAAACAATGGGGAAACCCTCACTTAAATCCCAGTACCAAAACACGTTAAGCCTAACCATGCAGGTGACTAACCATGCAGGACACGGCCCAGGCCGCGGGACTCCGACGGCCCACCAAGACGGCCCTCTTAGAAATCCCCTCAAGCGGGCTCCGCCTTGCTCGAGGGCGCACTCCCCCTCGGGCGGGCTCCGCCCCGTTCGAGGGGCAACTCCCCCCGCGAGTGGTCTCGCCCCGCTCGGGGGCTCACTCCCCCCTCGAGCGGGTCTCGTCCCGCTCGAGGGTCCGTTCCGCCCTCGGGCCGGGGCCCGCCGCGCTCACGGGCGCCCCCGCACGCGTGCGCCGGCCCCGTACACGGGCATTTAACGCCCCGACGCCGCGGAGCGGCGCCATCATGCGCCGGGGCTCGCGCCCCGGTGCCGCCGCACCAACTCCCCGGGGAGGAGCCCATCCCCGCCCCCGTGGGGATGGACGTGCGTACGGCCGGTGTCGGTCCCCGTGACACCGCGCGCCCACTACGATACGACTAACGCGCCCGACCCTCGAAGGGGGCCGGGCGCACCCTCGATTTCACTTTCCCGTGACCCTACGAGGTTGGGTGAGGAGCGCTAGGCCGGTGGATGGCCATCCCGGTCCACCGAACGCGCGGCCGCCGTACCCACGCGTGCGGGCGCACGCCGGCGCGGCGACAACCACTCCCGCTACCGCGGGACGCATTGGGAAGGAACGCCGTTCTGCCCCCCCCGTGCCCCGTACCAGCCATCATCAGCACCTCCCTCGAAGCCTATCAGAGGACGCCACCACCATCTGCCGCCCTCCTACCCTCGAACCGCCACTGTTCGGGTACGGGGTAGGCCATCATGGCCGGATCGTAGCAAAGATCGTCCGGACGGCCGCCCACTCTACAGCGTAGCACGACGTGCACCCCCACGTAGCTGGATAGCGTGGCGTGCATGTAACTCGCCGCCCCCTTGGCTTATAAAAGGGGAGGCGAGCCCCCAGCCGCGGGGGGAGACGAGTCCAGATCAACACAACACACCGTGCACTCACTCTCTTATTCTCCCACAACATCTTCAACCACTCTCCCAGGGACTTGGAAGCCACGCTTCCTCTCCCGCCTTGCTTGTACTTGCCCCACTACAAGCACCCCCGGTCTTCGAGCAATATAGTGCCACGAGCACACCCCTGGCCGGGACGTACGGCCCCGCGGCGGGAACCGGGATAAAACCTTGTGTCATTTGTTGCTTGGCATCGACCATTGAGGGATAGACCTAGGCGCTATCTACTGGTTAGTGTCGGGACCATATTCCGCACCGACAGTTGGCGCCCACCGTGGGGCAAACGAGCGCCTAAGGTCATTTCACCAATTCCCTCCATGGTGATTCGCACCGAATATCGTGCTACACGGTATTGCATGGGTAGCTCGGACCCCCTCCCAGCCGGGTTCGAAATCCGCTTCGGGGACCTGAACTTTCAGGCCACGGGGAACGGCTATCTCATGCGCCTCACTAACCGTGAGGAACTCCGCGCGCGGCGTCAGGCTAGGTCTGCTCAGACCCCCGCCACGCGCACGACACCGGCGCAGACGCCCGCAGCACGGATGCGCGGGTCCGTCGACGCCGCGACGCCGCCGTCGCTGCGGGCTACGCTCGCGCCGGGCGCGGTCCGAGCGGCGGCGGGCGAGCGTGCCGCCGCCCGGCGCGGTACGCCCGCCACCACGATCGCCACCGCCCCGGCGGGGCCGCGTGCGGTCTCGGACCGCGCGTCCCCATTGGGCTGCGCGGCGCCACGACGGCCCATAACGCCAACGTGAACACGACGATGCGTAGGGTTCCGCCTGGCCGCCACGTCTTCGTCGCCAGGGACCCCGGCACCTCGACGCGGACGAGTCATCCCTGGGCTCCGTCGACACGATGCCACCCGCCAACCGCCACGGGTACGCGGAGTGGGACTTCTCCGGCGTGCCGGACCCAGTCGCGTTCAGGCGCTTCCTCGACGCCACGGACTACTGGTTTGGGCGCTCCGACGACTCCCGGCCACCGGAGCTACGACCCCACGCGAGAGTGTTGCGCCGTCATCACCAAAGACCCGGCTAACGCCGCCGGCGCGGTGGGCGCGCGAGACGGGGAAGTCACACCCGCCCCGGGGGATCACTACGCGCCCGGCCGCGGGGCCAAGCGCTCTCCCGCCGGGGCCGAAGTCGACGCACGGTGGCCCAAGCCCGCGAGCTCGAGGCCAAGCCGGCGGAAGAGTACCGAACGGTGCGGTTGCTCCGCGCCTCAATGGCGGGGGGAGGCCTCGCGCGTGGCGAACGCGCGCGGGAGCCGGGCCGACGGTCCGCGATCGCCTCAACACCGCCACTAACGTCGGAAACGCGGACGTGCCCCCACGGGCGAGCCAGAAGCTCGTCGGCCGCCGCGACGCTGCTGCGGGCTATGCCAGCACCCTCGACCCCCGAGGCTCGAGATATGCACCGCGAGGTGCAAACTCTCATCGAGCAAGCGGCCGTCCAGCAGGCCGAAAGCTCGGCCTCACGCATCCGCCAACAGAGGGATGCGCGGGGCGATGAAGCCGCACCAGGGGGCGAACCCTCGGTGCACGCAGGGGAGCAGGCGGGGCAACCCACCGAGCAAGGGCGCACGCCGGTCAAGGAACGACTCCTTGACGCACGCAGGGCGCTGGATGGCGACGCCCGCAACGTCATCAACGCCAGGCGCACGGGCAAGGCGGACGCACGAGCGGCCAGGGGCTACCACCCTCGAAGGGGTGGACGCTACGACAGCGGCGAGGATCGCTCCCCGACGCCGGAGCCCCCGGGCACCCGTGTGTTCAGCCGGGAGATCCGCACGGTAGCATTCCCCCAACGCTTCCGTCAGCCCTCGACGATCGTCAAATACAACGGGGAAACGGACCCCCGCGTCTGGCTCAACGATTACCGCCTAGCCTGCCAGCTGGGCGGGGCCACTAACGACGAAGTGATCATCCGCAACTTGCCCCTGCATCTGGGCGACGCGGCCGGACATGGCTCGAGCACTTGCCCGCCGGCCCGGATCCATAACCGGGATGATCTAGTCCACACGTTCGTGGGCAACTTCCGGGGGCACGTACGTGCGCCCTGGGAACTCCTGGGACCTGCGCTCCCCGCACGCGAAGCCCGGCGAGTCGGCGCGGGACTTCATACGGCGCTTCTCCAAGCGGCCGCACGGAGCTCCCCGGCGTGGCACGGTCCGAGATCGTGCACGCGTTCCTCGAGGGCACCACGTGCGGGACCTCGTGCGCGAGCTGGGACGCAGCCCGCCTACGGACTCAAACGAGCTGTTCGACATCGCCACCAGCTTCGCCTCGGAGAGGAGGCCGTGGGGGGCAATCTTCGACGGCAAGAAGGGCAAGCGCTCGGAGGACACGCCCGCGGAGGGCGGCGGGTCCAAGGAGCCGCGCCGCAACGACAAGCGGGGCAAGAAGGGGAAGAAGCCGCGCCGCGGGCGCGCGAGCGAGGGCGCAACGGCGGCAACGCCGAGGCCCTCGCTGTCGACCCGGCTCGACGGGGCCCTCGACCGGCCCCTCGAGGCCCAGGGGTGTTTGACGACATGATGAAGAAGCCATGCCCCTACCACAAGACCCCAGTGCAACACACCCTTGAGCAATGCGACATGCTCAAGAAGTTCTATGGCCGCGCCGCCGCGAAGGAGGCAGAGGCCAAGAAAGATGGGGGCGACGGCGACGCGGGTGGCTTCCCCGCCGTCGAAAATGTGTTCCTCATCTTCGGGGGACCTACCGTCGACATGTCGACCCGGCAGCGCAAGAAGGAGCGGCACGAAGTCCTCGCCGCAGAGAGGGCGCCTCCGGCCTTCCTCAACTGGCGGGAGAAGTATATTACCTGGATCGCTCGAGGGGAACTCCCCGAAGACCGGGCCGCGGCTAGGCGCATCGCCAGGATGGCCAAGTCATTCACCCTCGTCGACGGCGAGCTGTACAAGCGCGCCGCCTCCGGCATCCTACAGCGGTGCGTACCCATTCCCGAGGGGCGCGAGCTCCTACGGGACATCCATGCGGGGATCTGTGGCCACCACGCCGCACCCCGCACCCTCGTCGGCAACGCGTTCCGCCAAGGCTTTTACTGGCCTACCGCGGTCGCGGACGCCAGCGAAATCGTACGCACCTGCGAAGGGTGCCAGTTCTACGCCCGCAAATCCAACCTGCCCGCTCACGCCCTGCAAACCATCCCCGTCACATGGCCGTTCGCCGTGTGGGGGCTGGACATCGTCGGGCCCCTGCGAAAGGCGCCCAGGGGCTTTACCCACCTGCTAGTCGCGATCGACAAATTCTCCAAGTGGGTGGAGGTGCGCCCCATCACGAATTTAAGGGCTGAGCAGGCGGTCACGTTCTTCACCGACATCGTATACCGCTTTGGAGTGCCAAACTCCATCATCACAGACAACGGGTCCCAGTTCACGGGCCGGAAGTTCTTGGAGTTCTGTGATAAGTTCCACATCCGCGTGGATTGGGCGGGCCGTGGCACACCCACGGACCAACGGCCAAGTAGAGCGTGCCAACGGCATGATCCTACGGGGCCTCAAGCCCCCGAATTTTCGACCAGCTCAACAAATGCGGGCGAAAATGGCTCCAAGAACTACCGGCGGCCGTGTGGAGCCTAAGGACAACCCCAAGCGAGCCACCGGGTTCACCCCATTTTTTCTAGTCCATGGCGCGGAGGCCGTCCTCCCCACGGATTTAGAATACGGGTCGCCCAAGGTTCGAGGCTACGACGAGGATGCCAACCAGCGAGCCCGCGAGGACTCACTGGACCAGCTGGACGAGGCACGCCTCGTAGCCTTAATGCACTCCGCGAGGTATCAGCAGTCCCTAAGACGCTACCAAGCACGCAAGATACGTCGGCGGGATTTCAGCGAGGGGGATCTGGTCCTAAGGCTGCGCCAAGATAACCGAGGGCGCCACAAGCTGTCGCCCCCATGGGAGGGACCCTACGTCGTGGTGAAGGTACTCAAGCCGGGCACATACAAGCTGGCCAACGAGGACGGCGAAGAGCTCACCAACTCTTGGAACATCCAACAGCTACGTCGCTTCTACCCTTAGCTAGGATTTTCCAAGTATTTTGGTTGTAAAAATCACATCGCCAACGCCCCAGTTGGCAACGACCATGTAAATACGACAAGTCTATTAAAAGGGCAACTCGGCTTTCCCCTGAAACCCAAGTTACCCTCGGGGGCTACTGCGGGGGGCACCCCCCCAAAATGGTCCCATTTTTTCGCGCAAAAAACAAAACAACACGCGCTAAGTTTGTTTCCTACTTCAACTTCGAGCTACGATTCGAACAGGGCGCAGGCGGCACAGCGGAAGGAACGTGCGAGCCAGAGATAGCCTACGCCGCGTGGCTATGGCCCTTCTCTCTCGCCTCCAACCCAGCGGGCCCCCTACGAAAATCGAACTCCCCTAACTAGAATCTACTCAGGAAGAAGGAGAAACAAAAAGCGTAATAAACAAACATCTTCATTTACAGCAACTGCTCATGTTCACAAGACAACTTGTTTATTTACAAAAGGCCACAAGGCCAGAATTCTGATACACGTGAACAAAAAATGGGCCTAGCGCCCAACTGCTTTCAGGCGGGAGGAGCAGCAGCGTCGGCGGCGGCCGGGAAGAGGAATTCTTCGAAGGCCTCGGCGAGCGACTCGGCGGCGTCAGCAGCGAGCGCATCCGCGCGCTCCATGGCCACCTCATCCTCGACGCCCTCGGGCACGACGTAGCCTTCCGCCAGCGCCTCGAAGTTAACCTCGTAGTGGGATCGCACCACTCCGAGGGCCTTCCTCGGACACCCGCCCGCAACGCCCGACGCATCCGCTCGGTGACATGGCCACCGAGGGCACGCAGACGGGCGGCCGAGGAGCCGCCGCCCGGGCCTCGCCCTCCTCGACGACGTGGCAGGTCTCGAGGGCCGCATCGCGCAATTCCTGCAACTCCTGCTCAGAGGAGTCGTAGGAAGCCTGCAGCGCCTCGGCCCGCTCAGCCGCGTGCCCCAAGGCGGTGCGCAAGCCTGGAATCGACAAAGACGAGAAGAAATCAGAAAAAGGGAATGCGAGTTCCCAAACGAAAAACCAACAAGCAAGAGTCAAACAGTGGCTCACCTTCGACTTGTTTCCTCTCCATCTCGAAGTCCCGGCGCACGGCCTCGACCGACAGCTCGAGGCGCTGGACGGTTTCGCCCTGCTCGCGGAGGGCCAGCTCCTGGTTGGCGTTGCTGATGCTGAGCACGAGCGCCTCATCCTCAACTTTGGAGAGCGCGGTGCTCCGCTCTGCCAACGACTTCCGCGTCCCCTCATGGGCGGCGCGCTCCCGCTCCAGCGCTGCATGAGCATCGACGAGGGCGGCTTGCCCCTGCTGCAGCCGCTCCTCAGCCCCTTGGCGGGCGGCGCTCTCTTGCAGGAGCCGCTCCTCGGCCGACGACGAGGGCCGCGGCCTTGGCGTCGAGGGCGGCCTTCGGTCGTCCGCCTCCTTGGCGCGGCTCGCTCCAACCCGCGCGCCCGCTCCTCGGCTCCGGCGCCGTTGCGCTGCGCCCCCTCGAGCGACGTGCGGAGCTCCCGGGCTTCGGCGCGAGCGGTGGCCACCTCCGCCTCCCAATTTGCAGCCGGCGTCCGCGCCTTCTCCGGATCCGCGCGCGCGTTCCACGGCGCCTCGTCGCGGTCAAAGAGGGCCGCGCGAACCCGCTCGAGGCTCGAGCGACGCGCCGTGCCCCGCCTCGAGCTCTCGGGGAGCTCGTCGGGCCGAGCCGGGGCCGGTACGCCGGCCACCGTCCCGGGCGTCCTAAGAGCGTCTGCAAGCGCGTCGAAAGCGCTGCACTGCTCCCGGAGCCGGTGGGCCTCGGCGTTCACCTGGTCGAAGGCGTTGTACATATCATGGGCACGGCGCTCGAGCTCCTGGCATCCACACACCAAATCCCGTAAGCGCCAAGACTTGAATGCAACATACGAAAACAAAAAGGGAAGAGGGACGAGCAACCATGGCTCACCTGGAAGACGAGCCAGGCCGGGCCGCCATGGACCCGCAGCGCCTCGTTCAGCGCGCGGTTGAGCGTGGCGCCGTGGCTCGGAGCTCGCCCCGCAGCTCTCGCTCCCCCCCGGCGTCGGCAAACGCAGGGGGGATCCTCGACGGCCCCCTCCACCCCGGGCGGGGCGGCCGGCGTGGGAGGACGAGGCCTCGGCACCATGTCCTCGGCCCCCCACCACCATGTGACCCTCGTGCCGCCTCACGAGGGCCCCTCCCCCCGGGGCTCGGGGGAGTTCGTGGGCCAGGGCGGCCCACCGATTCCACCCGGCGGCGGGGAGTCATCCGAGAGCTCCACCACCTCCGCCCGAAGATCGCCGGCGGGCGCGGCCGCTTGCGCCGCCCTCCGCCGGCACCTCCACCCGCGCCTCCGCGGCCACGGGCGCCCGACGTGGCGCCGTGGCCACCACCTCCGCCGCACCGCCGCATCCACGGGCGCACCCGCAGTGCGCCCCGCTCCACCCTCCTCCGCGGGCCGGCCGCCACCGCGGGGCGCACCTCCACCATGGCCGCCGCCGCGCCCGTGTCTCCGCGACGACCGGCGCCCGGCCGCCCCCCCGCAACCTCCGGCCGTGCCGCGGCGGGGCCGGGGTCCGCCGGCCGGGGGCCTCGAGGCCCCGCCGGGCCTTGCGAGCTCGCGCCCGCCGTCGTACTTGCCCCCGGGCGCGACCCCCTCGACGAGCGCCGCCGGGTGGGAATCGACGCATCCGTCCTCAGCACCTTGGCTGGTGCAAGAGGGGGAACGGTTGGCACCACCCTGCGCAGGCACGAACGAAGGGTTAAATCACCTGATCACCAACGAACCAAACCAAACGAAGGAGGACAGGCTCCTTACCTCGCAGAGGAAAAGGCCCGCTTCCTTTTCCTCGAGGCCTCTGCGGACGAAGCCGGCGCAGCGGCCGCGCGTGCCGAAGCGCCTCCCGATGGCGCCACCGCGCGCACGGGCACGCCCGCCCCCATGCGCGGCGCGCGCCCGACGCCGCACCTCCCGAAGGCGCCACCGCGCGCGGGGGCACGCTCGCCCGCGCGCGCGCGCGCGTCCGCCGTCGCGCCCCTTCGACGACGATGCGCGCGCGCGCGGGCACGCTCCCCCCGCGCGCGCGCACGCTTGACGCGCGCACGCGCGCGTCCGCCGCGCGCGCCCCCCGTGGCGCGCGCGCGCACCTCCCCGCGGCGCGTGCCGCCCCCGATAACGATTGCCCGACGGCGGGCGCCGGTGCGCCCGCCCCCGGCGAAGCCGCCCCCGACGCCGCGCGCGGGTTCCGGCGACGGGGGCGCGGTCGCCACCGTCGAGGGGCCCTCCCCCTCGGCCTCTTCCTCCTCGTCCTCCTCGGAAGACGAGGGCTCCTCGATATCCGGGAGGAGAGCCCCGGCTCCTCGCGCCGCCGGTACTCCGCGGCCCGCCGGTCGCGCGCGCGCTTGACGACGCCTCGCGTGCTCCCTCTTGCGCGCCGCCCGCTCCTGCTGCTCCCGCTGCGCCGCCCGGCCCAGCGCGCGAGAGTCGGGGGTAGGCGGGACGGACTTGGCGATGGTGAAGGTCACCATCTGCACACGGAAGCAACAAAGGCGTGTCAGGAGGCAAAGGCGACGCTAAAAACCAAAACGAAATCAAGAACCACACTCACCAACGGGCCGGTGGGGAGCATCTCGATGTCCCACGGGGTCCGCCCCGCAGGCGACGGCACCCGGGTGTCGACGGCGCTCCGCGCCCGGGTGAGCGCGTACGGCCGCTCGAGCGGCGTCGGAAGCATGCGCGACCTCGCCAAGTCGACGGGGTTGGCCGTCTCCGTCATCTCGAAGATGCAGAGCGGCCTCTCCATCAACGGCACGATCCGCCGGTGTTGACGGTTAATAATTGTATCAAAGTTCGTTCGTGACTCGCAAGCGTACAAGTCTCCCGTCGTAGTCAAGGGACCCTTCTTCCCTCGAGTGGTGAACCCAAGGTATCGAATCCGTGGAACAAATGTGTGACGCAAGACTTAATCTATTAAAGCCAAGTAATCTTCAATAATCGATAAAAGATCTAATGCATCTAAGTAAAAGACACAAAACAGATCTAATCTACTAAAAACCGGAGAAAACAAAGTAAGATTGGGTAGATAAACCGATCTAGAGGGATCGGGGTAAGCCTTTTGTTGAAGTTCCAAGCAAAAGAAGAAGTAGCAAATCGAATCTTAATAAAAGCCTCTTTAAATCGTGGTTTCCCGTCCAAATCCGAAAACATCCGCCTTTCGAGACCCCCGTTCTGTCACAACGTATCCCTATTCATGCGGGGAGCTTAGGGCGAGTCAAAAGACAAGTCGAGATTCTTTCGGAGGATCCGGCGTGTACCTCTAGCCACCGCGGCTACAAGAACACCCTACGTAATCTATCTCGAGAATAGAATTGGAATAAGCAAATCCGATCGAAAAACAAAATCTTCGAGGAAACACTTGATCGCTGAGAAAAGATTCAACTTGATAATTCAACTATAACAATGATACATACACAAGATCACCACCGGGATCCTTCCTTGATCTTGCTTCTAGCTCCGGAACTCCGACGTGGTCTTCCGTGCAAGGTTCCCACGTCGGCTAGGGAAACCCTAGTCAACTAGCTCGACCCTCTCCTCTCCTAGATGGTGTCCCTCTCTTCTCTCGCTTCTCGGCGGCCGAAGACGAAATCTTCTCTCGCGTGGCTCTCGGTCCGGGGACTATAAATAGCCCGATTGGCGGCTAGGGCAAAGGGCGTCGGATTTGGGCCCTAAATGGGCTCGGGCCGACCGGACCGGGCCGGCCGGCCGGGCCCATTTAGGCCCGGCCCGCGGGCTCCTTTGCCCGAGGTCGGTTCCCTTGCTTCTCGGATGCTTCCCCCTTCGCATACGGGTCCATGTCGTCGGTTTCTCTCCGAATTGGACTCAACTCCTTGTCTTGGAAGATTCGAGCACTTTTCCGGTCGGGTCCCCGGAGTATGTCGTCTTCTCGGATCAAGTCCCCGGCTTCTTGGAGTTAATTTTACTTCATTGCATGACTTGTTCGGGGCTTCAAAGTCTTGTCATGAGGTGCTTGATGAACTTACCCCGAAAGTCTTGCATTCAACACTAAATCCCTGCATAAACATTAAACTCCAAAAACGACATGCACACGTGAACTTGTTATACCACGGGGGTTAGTACCAATGGATAAGGTATAAAACTAATGCCAACACCGAAGGTAAACTCATGGCTAGGTTGACGGATTTTCACCGTCAACATCTCCCCCATGCTTAAACCTTGCTCGTCCTCGAGTAAGCCTTCGATGGATATCATCATTGCTAAACAATGTTTAAACTTTGCACTTGATTACACATGAGTAAACATAATGCTCTCAAAATTTAATTCATTAAAGTTCCATAATGTACTAGCCTTCATCTCTACGGAGGGTAGATTCTTATTAAGCTTATCCCACAAGTATTAACATGCTCACAAAGTTTTAAACAGATCTCGAATTTTTGAAATGAAGAACGAGATAAAGAAAAGCTAAACCAAATTCACAAATTTAAATCATCTCGTGTATTGCTCATAAACTCTCATCTCACTTGTCTCTCAAGCCTATATATTCTACTCCTTTCCTTCTCATATATATGTGGTAGGCTTTATATGGAGCTTTGGGAAAGTTTAGTCCTAACAAGAATTTATAAATGAGGTGTTGTCAAAACAAGACAAGCTTCTCATGGTCTTACCGAGACTCGTCAAAAAGGTCATTGGAAAATAATGTTAAATCAAGGAGGGGAAAGAGAAAAATACACACACTTTAGATGAGTGGACATGTGCAAATGGCAAAGAGTGATCCCGAGGCACAAAGAAAGTCCTCGTTATCGGATTGCACATGGTTGGAAAATTGAGAATGGATCTTTTTATCTTGAAGCCTTGAATGCACTCTTAGAGAACCGGGGAGTTCACTTTACGCACAAATATATATTTTTTTTTCTTTCTCATTCTTTTCTTTCTTTCATTCATTCATTTTTTCTTGCCTCGTCATATATTCAGTCCATGACTTTCACAACGAAGTTTTGATTTTTTTTATACCTTGAAAGTCATGAATATCACTGGATTTTTTTTTCTTTCATCATTATATATATTTTTTTTAAAATACTCCCTTTTGAACTCTAAAACTGCACCGTACCTACCTCCTCCCCCATGCTTAGACGTTGCTCGTCCTCGAGCAAAGAAGCGAAAAATAAGGTAGGTACTGGAGATAATTTTCCTTGGAGAGATACTTGAAATCTTCAACGTTGGCACCGTCTTGCGATCTTCCTTGAATTGATGATCCATCCTCAATGATAGGTTGTGGTCAAGGAGGTAGTCACAAAAAGATGATATTTGGTTTAAGGGTGGATATCCGGCGAAGTTTGTGAGATCACCGATGCGGGGATACACAATGCACGGATAAAAGGCTAGCAAAAAGATAGATACGCAAAAATGGAATGACCAGCTTCTTAGTCTCGGGCCAGAGAAATCATGGCCTGCAATAACTCACTCAAAAATAAATCTTGTACACTAAGGTTTATGCACTCAAATATATATAAGGCTTTGGATAGGTTGAGCAACACACAAGTGATATTTGTGACAAGGTTAGCAATATTTTTGAGCATAAAAGACATCTTCAATCCATTCATAACTTGAGAGCACATAAAACACTATGGGTCTTTATTTTAATCATAACCTCCGCTGAAAATTAAGCTAGCATTTAAATAAATTCAGATCTGTATTTTTAAGAGAGCACTAGCTTAAACATGCATAAATCAACTACAAAGATGAACAAAGCTGCAATTTTAATCATATATCAACATGGCACGAATTTTGTAACTTTTCCAATGATATAATCAAGGTGGTGACTTTATTAATGGTGATATCAAGTTGAAATACACACTGAAAATAAACATACATGCTTGCTGAAAATTAAATAAAAACAGAAAAATACTACGCAAACACACATAAGCAAAAGCTGAAAATTACAGAGAAATAGAAAAGAAAAGAAAACTAAAGTTCCTAAATCTTCTAGTCCTCCGCCGGTGGTTGATGTTGGTAGTCTTGATAATAATACCCTTGCTCATAATATGAATGAACACTTCCTCCGTCGAATTGATTTGGCTCCACAAGGTGAAGGCGTCCAAGTTCAAAGGCAATATTTGCGTTGCCTTCACCGAGTTGAGCTGCGTTGGATTGGATGGCTGCGATATTTTGAGCATTTCTTGCAGCATACCCTCCAATAATAGCCATGCTTTGTTGTGGTTGGGGATGATGAGCGTAGGACTCCGCGAAGTTGGCGTTGGGCACAACATAATTTTGTGGGGGTACCGGTGCACCGCCCCCCCATGCTTGTTGTTGAGACCCTCCGTAATAACTTGGCGGAGGAGGAACCCCGCCGGATGGTTGCACATTGGGTTGTGCTCCACCCTCTTGTGCGGAGGATGTTCCCTCTTCTACGATCCTTCCTCTTTTGTTCTTCCTTGCAGGGACAAGTAGTCCCTCTTCCAACCAATCTTCCCTTCCTTCGGTGAAAAGCCTAAGCCTCTCATCCGGAAGAGGGAGGTTCACAATGGCCAATCGGTAACCTCTTCTCTCATCTCCACTAATGTACTTGCCTTGCCGCAAGTACTCAAAACCGAGAGAGGTACCGCGCAAAAGGTGAGCGGGGTTTCTTGCGATCCCCGGTCGCAAGGAAAAAGCCAACATGGAGAGGTAACACCCCGAACCAATATCACTAGCCCCCGATGTTGCTTCACAACACCAACGGTTGATCATGAGGTAAGAGGGGTCAATTGGCTGCCTGGCAATTAAAGCCGAGTATAGCCAATTTAACTCCGTGTCGGTCACCTTTGTTTCCCTCATCCTCCCCAATACCCTCTTGCACATCCAAGAGTGAAATATCCGGATAATGGGGTTGCGGATGCTTTTGCGTTGTTGATGGGCATCTCCGGAGATCATGCCCCAAAATTCCGCCAACATGCCGGGAGGCACGTCAACTTTCTCCGGAGCGCCCTTGTGGAATCCAAGCAGCTCCCTTACGTGCTCGTAGGGAACCACTTGTTGGATTCCCTCCAAACGGAATGACAAGCTTTGCACCCCATCATCATCAACGATGGGTGCAATAGTCATTAAAATTTCCAAGGTGTAACCCAAGTGGGTGTCCACCGAGATTCCGTTGGAGAACTGAACCCACCCGAGGTGCCCCAACATGTAGTTTATGTCGGTGCGAAAACCCAAGGTGTGGAGTGCTTGGTCGTCGAGCTCGACGTTTGGCACAAGCCTCTTCTCAAG
Organism: Cenchrus americanus; assembly: GCA_947561735.1. Taxonomy (NCBI): domain Eukaryota; kingdom Viridiplantae; phylum Streptophyta; class Magnoliopsida; order Poales; family Poaceae; genus Cenchrus; species Cenchrus americanus. Next base: position 247,861,095 of record OX387239.1, on the reverse strand, counting down.
ATTGGCGAGCCTATCCTCCTCCTCCGCCGACATGATGATGAAGCCGTACGAAGATTGTGTCGGGGTGTAAGGAGGTGGTGCGGTTGAGCGAGTCGATCGTCGTGGTGGCGCGGGCTGCTCCTCCGTGTGCCCACGAGGTTCGGTGAACCTCATGGAAGTGCTTCTCGCAGCCCTCATCCCACCAAGGAGGAGAGCGTCGTTCCTCCTCGGTGGTGCCGTGTCCGTCTCCATGCTCCGGGAGACTCGGAAACCGAGTGCCTCCTCGAAGACGTGGTTGATGACGGCTTGGACGACGACGAACTCTTCTTCTTAGAGAAGAGACTTGTGGTCTTCTTCCACATGCTTGCTGCACTCTCTCTTCAACTAAAAATCCGGGTTGCAACCGGTAAACTAGGCACTTAAACTCTTTGCTTCGGATGTGGACTTTGAGTGGATTAGGGAGGTGGATTTTTTCTTGAGCTCTCAAGCTTGGGTGGTTGGCTAAGTCTACGGAGGTTCGAGCACACAAACTTGAACACACAAACAAGGGAAGGAGAGGGAAGCTTGCCGCGCAGAAGACGGGCGCCGGGGGACGCCATTTATAGGGCAGGCCGGCCGGCCTAGGCCGGCCGGCCCGGGGGTGCTCCGGCTCCTCCTCGGCGCGTCTTTCTCCCAAAGCACGATCATTTCGCCTCTCGCAACTTTCCCGCCCGCGTGCTCCACGAGTTGCACCGCCCAAACGCTCTCGTCCACTCCTTTTCTTGAATTATTGGTCCTCCCACTTGATGCTCCATGCTTTGGGTCATGTCCATGCTCCCTAGCTCCACTTGCTTCACATGCCACCATTGAAATCCTGCAAAGTTGATGCTTGCTGCCCACCATGCTTGTCCTTTGCATGTGGAATTGGTGAAAGTTGATAAAAGGGAATCCAATGGTGCATGCATGATTAATTCAAACTTGATTGCCTCCATTTAGGTGTGTTTAAGGTTAAGCACTCCTCTAATTCGAATTTTAAAATATTTTTCAGAGCCATGCAAGAGCTTGAGCATAATTTTAGAGAAGTTTTTAAGCCATTAAAAACAAATGTAAGTCGAAAATATTTTTCGACTACGTCGATTTTGGTCTTACCGGTAAAGTTTGCTTTCATCGGTTGAGAGCGAACGTTTTCCCGGCTTGATCATGGGGGCATAGGTTTAGGTTCTAATTTTGGCTAAATAAGAAAGATTTTGAACAGAACAAAATTAGAATAGGCTTAGAAAAATTCTAATCCTAGAGAAACCAAAGATAAAAAATTTTTAAAACCAACCAAAAGCTGATTTCTAGGTTCACGCGAGTCCTACCACGTGCTGAATTTTTATAACATGAATATAAATCGTGGCTCTACTCGTGTGGTTTTAGCATGAAAAATAAGCCAACCTCAGCACCATAATGAGGGTGAAAGGTTGAGCTAAGGTTCTGAAATTATTTGGTTGAGGGGTTTCTCGAAAAGAAAAGAATTAAACAAGCACATAGGAGGGTTCATGCAAAGTGTTTATGATAAAGCAAACATTCAATCAAGAATTATGTCTCTAATATTGTTCAACCACTTCTAAGTCTAATATCTTTGCGTAGTAAAACTCAAAAACTAAATTATTAAAAATACTCGAAAAACCTGGAATCGGGTTGTCCTCCCGTAGCTTATTCTTGACTCGACTTGACGAAACGGGTTGCCTCCCCGCCTAGCGCTTCGTTTATAGTCTATAGCTAGACTTCTTCACTTGATTACTCCGGATCAACGCTCTTTGCGGGCGTTGCAATCTTGGGTACCCACTTCCGCACCATCTTGGGCGCGGGCTTGTCTTTTGGCTTGGGCGGCTTAGTCATTTTTTTGGTCTTCACGGGCGGCTTCTCTTCCTTTGTCTTGACGGATGCAACACCTTCTTTAATTTTCGTTACGTTCACTTTTTTCGGCTCCTTCTTCTTTTTCAGCCCCTCCGTTTGTTTTGGTTCTACCTTCACTCTAATCATGTTGCATGCCTCAATCCTTGGACGGAACTTGAAGGAACTCCTTTCTCCGTTGATATCGAACATGATCTCCCCCTTGCCAACATCAATAGTTGCTCCCACGGTCTTGAGGAACGGCCTCCCTAGGATGAGCGGCGGCTTCTCCCTCTCTCCCATCTCGAGCACAACGAAGTCGACGGGGATGAAGTGGTGTCCAATCTTCACGGGTACATCTTCGGCAATGCCCAAGGGATAGCGAATGGAGTTGTCACCCGGCTCCAAACATATTCCCGTAGGCTCCATCGGTAGGCGTAACTTCTCGAACACATCCCTCGGCATGACACTCACACTAGCTCCAAGGTCGCATAACGCCTTCTCGAAGTTGAAAGAACCAACGGAACATGGAATTGTAGGGCACCCGGGGTCTTTTTGCTTCTCTAGCCCATAAGCAATAGCTGCACTACACTCCTCGGACATCTTGACATGATCTACCCCGAGTGTTGCTATCTCATATTTATTTGCAAGTATGTCTTTAAAGTAACGAGAATATGTAGGTACTTGTAGGGCATCTAGTAACGGCATGTTGATGCTAAGTCTACGCACAACTTCCACAAACTTCTCAAAGTGGTTGTCAAGTTTACCTTGGAAGTAGCGTGGCTTGAGTTGCGGTATCCTCGTGTCATCTTCCGGCATCTCGAATTCGGGTTCCTCGGTGACGATCCCCGTAACCTTCTCTTTAGCAGCTCCTTCCACCTCGGTGGACGGTTTCGGCTTCCTTACTCCCGCGGTACGTTCCGGATCTTCGGTCTCCTTCCCCGAACGCGTTTGAATGGCCTTCGCCGATTCGGGACATTTGGGTTGTCCCGGAAGCTTCCCTTCATCATTAGTGAGGCGCCCCGCAAGTTGTCCAACTTGCGTCTCGAGCATCTTCATCATGTTGAGCACTTGATGATTGGAACTTCCGACCTCCGTCACTTTGCTATCGATGTTCTCCAACACCTTGTCTATGGTCTTGAACTTGGTGACGGTGTCCTTGTTGATCTTAGCTTGCTCATCCATGAACTCCTTCAATTGTATCTGAAGTGGAACCGCGTTAGGAATAGATGAGCTTGCATTAAATTGAGGCCTACCTTGCCCGTAGCGGAAGTTCGGCAATTCTCCCTTCCTCATGTAGTCGAGCACTTTGGCTTTCTCCGGACAATCTTTGCGGACATGGCCATACTCTCCACATTCTTCGCATGTGGACCTTGCTTCGGCGGCCTTCAAGTCTTGAGCCTCTTTCTTTTCTATCTCCATCTTCTCCAACCTCCTCATGAGCGAGTCGATCTTGCCTTCAAGTATGTCTTCCTTCTCCACTTGCAAGACTCCTTTGACGTTCCCCATGGGTTGAGCCGGGTGTAGGCGCCGGATGACGCCCACGTGTCATTATCCGCGACCTTCTTGAATAGCGTGAAAGCTTCCGTCGGTGTAAGCTCGATGATAGATCCTCCCGCCGATGCATCGATGATCGTCCTTGACGCCATGGTGAGTCCTTGATAGAACTTTTGCACGAGGTCTTCTTTCGGGAACTTGTGATGTGGAACCGCCCGGTGTACTCGTTGAAGCGCTCAAATGCCTCCGAGATAGTTTCGTAGGATATTGAACAAAGGTGGCAATCTTATTACGCAAGCTTTGAGTTTTACCCGGTGAGTAGTATTCCTTCATGAAAGCCTTCATCAACGTGTTCCAATTTTGCACCGTCTCCGCCGGTTGAGAGTGGAACCATTGCAACGCCTTCCCGAGTAGTGAAAACGGAAAAAGCCTTGCCCTCATTTGATCTTGAGTCACCCCCTCCATGTTGAAAGTCTGACATAGTTGAATGAATGCTTGGAGGTGAAGGTTCGGATCCTCTTTGCCGGTGAAGGGTGAGTGTTGCACCATGCGGATTGTTGAGGTCTTGATCTCGAACGGTCTTCCGATCTCGTCGAGGTTCAAGATTGGTAGGTCGATGATGTCTGGGGTGCATAGCTCCCCAATCTTGCGTTCTTCCGGTGGTTGGTCACCCATCGGTGGACGTCGGTTCTCCCGCGGACTTTGAGGTGGTGAATTCTCCGGAGATTCCTGCGATCCTTTGTCTTCCGACTCCGAATCTACAAAATCCAGCTTTTAGCTTGATGTGCTTCGCGTCTCCTTAGCCTGTAAAGTTTTTCTCGGATCATCCACAAAATTATTGGGTTTGTTGGAGAGGTAGCCGTCCATCTCCTGTTAGGGTTAGCAATAAACAAAGTATGCGAAAAAAAACTAGAAAACAAAACAAATCTATAAAGACTAGAGTTAGACAAACTAGATTAGATGTATTTCGGGGATGATCGAAATTTATTAGATGCAAAAATAGAACAAAATCAGTACTGAAAATTACAAAAAAAGCAATAAAAAATCAAATCTTGATCACTTGTTCCCCGGCAACGGCGCCAGAAAAAGGGGCTTGTTGACGGTTAATAATTGTATCAAAGTTCGTTCGTGACTCGCAAGCGTACAAGTCTCCCGTCGTAGTCAAGGGACCCTTCTTCCCTCGAGTGGTGAACCCAAGGTATCGAATCCGTGGAACAAATGTGTGACGCAAGACTTAATCTATTAAAGCCAAGTAATCTTCAATAATCGATAAAAGATCTAATGCATCTAAGTAAAAGACACAAAACAGATCTAATCTACTAAAAACCGGAGAAAACAAAGTAAGATTGGGTAGATAAACCGATCTAGAGGGATCGGGGTAAGCCTTTTGTTGAAGTTCCAAGCAAAAGAAGAAGTAGCAAATCGAATCTTAATAAAAGCCTCTTTAAATCGTGGTTTCCCGTCCAAATCCGAAAACATCCGCCTTTCGAGACCCCCGTTCGTCACAACGTATCCCTATTCATGCGGGGAGCTTAGGGGCGAGTCAAAAGACAAGTCGAGATTCTTTCGGAGGATCCGCGTGTACCTCTAGCCACCGCGGCTACAAGAACACCCTACGTAATCTATCTCGAGAATAGAATTGGAATAAGCAAATCCGATCGAAAAACAAAATCTTCGAGGAAACACTTGATCGCTGAGAAAAGATTCAACTTGATAATTCAACTATAACAATGATACATACACAAGATCACCACCGGGATCCTTCCTTGATCTTGCTTCTAGCTCCGGGAACTCCGACGTGGTCTTCCGTGCAAGGTTCCCACGTCGGCTAGGGAAACCCTAGTCAACTAGCTCGACCCTCTCCTCTCCTAGATGGTGTCCCTCTCTTCTCTCGCTTCTCGGCGGCCGAAGACGAAATCTTCTCTCGCGTGGCTCTCGGTCGGGGACTATAAATAGCCCGATTGGCGGCTAGGGCAAAGGGCGTCGGATTTGGGCCCTAAATGGGCACCGGGCCGACCGGATCGGGCCGGCCGGCCCGGGCCCATTTAGGCCCGGCCCCGCGGGCTCCTTTGCCCGAGGTCGGTTCCCTTGCTTCCCGGATGCTTCCCCCTTCTGCATACGGGTCCATGTCGTCGGTTTCTCTCCGAATTGGACTCAACTCCTTGTCTTGGAAGATTCGACGCACTTTTCTCGGTCGGGTCCCCGGAGTATGTCGTCTTCTCGGATCAAGTCCCCGGCTTCTTGGAGTTAATTTTACTTCATTGCATGACTTGTTTAGGGCTTCAAAGTCTTGTCATGAGGTGCTTGATGAACTTACCCCGAAAGTCTTGCATTCAACACTAAATCCCTGCATAAACATTAAACTCCAAAAACGACATGCACACGTGAACTTGTTATACCACGGGGGTTAGTACCAATGGATAAGGTATAAAACTAATGCCAACACCGAAGGTAAACTCATGGCTAGGTTGACGGATTTTCACCGTCAACAGCCGGTGATGAAGGAAGGCGAGGACGCCCATCGCGTTCAGCCCCATCGTCGCCAGGCGCTGCAGCGCGGCCAGGACCGACTCCTGCCGCCTTCGATGCTGGGGTGGGGACACCCCGTAGCCCCAGGAGACAGGCCTCTCCTTGAACACCCGGCCGGTGTAGGGGGGAAGGCCGGGCTCGGCGTTGCGCAGATAAAACCATCCCCGGTCCCAGCCGGCGTTGTTCGTCGTCATGGTGCAGGGGATGTAGACGTCCTTGAATTGCCCCCGCAGGGCAAGCGACATCCCGCCGGCGCGCATCGCGTGGCGGGTCCTTGGCTCCGTCGTGGGCTGCGTAATGAGATCCGCGCGGAAAATGTGTACCCAGAGCTCCCAATTGACTGGGATCCCCAGGTACCCTTCGCAGACGCCCACGAAAGTGGCCGCCTGCGAGATTGCGTTGGGGGCGAAGTTGTGCAGCTCCACCCCGTAGTGATGGCACATCGCCCGCATGAAGGTGCTTGCCGGCGCGGTGAAGCCCCGCTCGTGGTAGCGGATGAAGCTCACCACGTAGCCCTCCGGTGGGTTGGGCTCGTGGTCTGCAGCCGGTGGCACGATCCACTCAGCCGGGCGCCCGTCTTCGTTGGCCGCCAGCAGGCCGGCGGCGACCAGCTCGCCCAGGGCGAGCCGGGTCACCGTCGACCTCTCCCAGGCGTACGGCTCCAAGATCCTAAGGGGAGGCTGAGGCGGCGCCATGAAGAGGACGAAAGCGAGCAGAGGCGGAGGACAAGGAGCGGAGGAAAAAGCTTTAACAGCGAGCCCGCGCGGTGGCAAGAGCAAGATGAAGGCGAAGGGGTGGGGGACTGAAAACGGTGAGAAGCTAAGGTAAAAAACCACCGTCCCTTCCTCCCCGCAGTTTTATAGGCCGACGGGCGAGCTCTCCGGAGCGGACGCCCCGACTAGCATTAACTACAGGGAATCTTCCCATCGCGTCGACGGGCGGGCCCCACCACGACCGCAGCGGCTATAACACTGCAGGCGGGTCATCATTACGGCGAAGACCGGCAGCAACCGAGGCAAAACCGTCACGTCCGCCTGCCGCGCTGCCCACTACGCGCGCGCGCGCGCGGCCGCGGCGCCTAAAAGGCGCGCCCGCGGCTGCAAAACCGCGGCCACGACCGCAAGGCACTTAAATGCCCGGTCCCTTGCCAAGCAAGGAGCACCCTCGAGCGGGGCGAACCCCGGCTCGAAGCGCAGGCGACCCTCGATGGGATATCAGCGTGAGAAGGTCGCCCAGGACCTGCTCGATGTAGAGCAGGCAACCGCGGGCACCCATACCACGTAAAACCCTCGAGCGGCACGACCCTCGGCCCCAAACAAAAGCGACCCTCGATGGGATATCAACTTGAGAAGGTCGCCCGGGAACTGCTCGATGTAGAGCAGGCAGCCGCGGGCACCCATGCCACACAAAACCCTCGAGCGGAGCGAGCCCTTGGCTCAAGATGACGTCAACCCTCGATGGGATATCGACGTGAGAAGGTCGCCCGGGACCTGCTCGATGTAGAGCAGGCGACCGCGGGCACCCATGCCACGCAAAACCCTCGAGCGGAGCGAGCCCCCCGGCTCGAGACAATGTCAACCCTCTAAAAGAAGGCACATACGCTGTGCTACCAATCAGCACCTCGAGGGCTGGCTCGCCCAGACCCCTCGACGGCCGCAAAACGTGAAAAGACGGGGCCGCCCAGGCGCCACCCCGCACGGCCCTACTGATCAGAGGTTCGAAGCCTGACCCTCGACGGGTTCGAACAGGCGCCACAGATCGCAGAGTAAGGGACGACGAGGGCACGCGCATTCGAGCCATTCCTCGAGCCCGTCGGCTCGAGGGTGCCCCACATGTCGTGTTCGAGAGCCAGCGAGGGCAGCTAGCCGGGGGGATCCCACCGAGGGAGAGCTTCCGCGCCCTCGGTCCCTAGCGAACGGGACCGAGCCCCACCTAGAAAACCCACGCAAGCGCTTCCATGGACGTGTCTCCGGACCGCGCAGCCTACCCTTATCGAACGGGGCATGGACGTCCACTTGAACCACCCGCTAATAGCTCGACGAGGAATCCGCGATTCGCGACCCGCTCGATGGGAGTCGCGGAAACCTCACCCTCCGTCCCGCGGAGGGACGGCGAGGGCGCGTTAAAAAACAAGTCGTCAGGCTCGACCCGATCGCCTCGAACGGGCCAAGGCTCGGGGGCTTGACGCACGGCTACACCTCCTTGAAATTGCACCCGCCGGAGACAGTGACAGGGGAGCGTGCACCCCCGAAGCCGGCTGAAAACCGCCGATGCCGGTTGGCATATGTGCCACGCCTTTCTGACCAAAGTTCTCGCGGTTAACCCCTGCAGGAGAACCCACACTCCTGCAGGGCTTCGGGGGCTAGACCCGCGGGTCCGCTGACGCGGCCCCACGGAAAGCGTTCGCAAACAAGGAGGGAAGAACGTCCTATCAGTAGGTTCCAGCATCTGCGGGAGCCTCAATGGCAAACCCGCAGATGCTCGGGGGCTACTGTCGGGGACCGCCCTAGGGGTCCCCTTAAACAATGGGGAAACCCTCACTTAAATCCCAGTACCAAAACACGTTAAGCCTAACCATGCAGGTGACTAACCATGCAGGACACGGCCCAGGCCGCGGGACTCCGACGGCCCACCAAGACGGCCCTCTTAGAAATCCCCTCGAGCGGGCTCCGCCTCGCTCGAGGGCGCACTCCCCCTCGGGCGGGCTCCGCCCCGTTCGAGGGGCAACTCCCCCCGCGAGTGGTCTCGCCTCGCTCGGGGGCTCACTCCCCCCCCTCGAGCGGGTCTCGTCCCGCTCGAGGGTCCGTTCCGCCCTCGGGCCGGGGCCCGCCGCGCTCACGGGCGCCCCGCACGCGTGTGCCGGCCCCGTACACGGGCATTTAACGCCCCGACGCCGCGCGGGGCCGGCGCCATCATGCGCCCGGGGGCTCGCGCCCCGGTGCCGCCGCACCAACTCCCCAGGGAGGAGCCCATCCCCGCCACTGTGGGGATGGACTGTGCGGTACGGCCGGTGTCAGTCCCGTGACACCGCGCGCCCACTACAGTACGACTAACGCGCCCGACCCTCGAAGGGGGGCCGGGCGCACCCTCGATTTCACTTTCCCGTGACCCTACAGGTTAGGTGAGGAGCGCTAGGCCGGTGGATGGCCATCCCGGTCACTGTAACGGCGCGGCCGCCGTACCCACGCGTGCAGGCGCACGCCCGGCGCTGCAGCAACCACTCCGCTACCGCGGGACGCATTGGGAAGGAACGCCGTTCTGCCTGCCCCTGTGCCCCGTACCAGCCATCATCGCACCTCCCTCGAAGCCTATCGAGGGACGCCACCACCATCCGCCGCCCTCCCTACCCTCGAACCGCCACCGTTCGGGTACGGGGTAGGCCATCATGGCCGGATCGTAGCAAAGATCGTCCGGACGGCCGCCCACTCTACAGCGTAGCACGACGTGCACCCCCACGTAGCTGGATAGCGCGGCGTGCATGTAACTCGCCGCCCCCTTGGCTTATAAAAGGGGAGGCGAGCCCCCAGCCGCGGGGGGAGACGAGTCCAGATCAACACAACACACCGTGCACTCACTCTCTTATTCTCCCACAACATCTTCAACCACTCTCCCAGGGACTTGGAAGCCACGCTTCCTCTCCCGCCTTGCTTGTACTTGCCCCACTACAAGCACCCTCGGTGCTGAGCAATATAGTGCCACGAGCACACCCCTGCTGGACGTACGGCCCCGCGGCCGGAACCAGGATAAAACCTTGTGTCATTTGTTGCTTGGCATCGACCATTGAGGGATAGACCTAGGCGCTATCTACTGGTTAGTGTCGGGACCATATTCCGCACCGACACACGCGTCGCCTAATAAAATGCCATTGTGCTTGCTGAGGACCGTCTGGCTTTCGTCAACTCCGGCGATAGGTCAACCTCTAGATCGACCATGCGGCTAGCCAAATCGTATGTTGTCACCTCTTCTTGCTTCGAATTCCGACCAATCACTTCAATGGGAACATAAAACCAATACGAAGTCCATCGGTTAGCCCATTTGTTCTTGTATGCCGGAGCCAGCTCCACCGGAGCCTGATTCTTGGCCAGGCGACGGGTCTGAAAGGTACAGCAGCCATACTGAGCTTCTTTGTCCTCGTCATCAACCTTCACAAGCCTTCTGGCCCAATGAATCTCAAAATGTCGAACGAAGGTTTCGACATCATTATCCCCGGCGAAGGTCCGGCATGCCCACAAAAACTTCAGCACTTGAGGGATAGAATTGGGCGTCAGTTGATGAATTTGAACGCCATAGGCCGCCAAAATATCCGCAAACTTCTTGGATACCGGCAACCGAAGGCCCGCAGTGAAAAAATCCCGAAAAACCACACTTTCATTCTTACGGGGCTTCGGCGTGGTTTCCTTCCCAGGCAACCGGCAAATCCCGGGCTCGAAGCACCCTTCCAACCGCAGGGCATCCAAATCAGCCTGAGTCATCAAGGATCGACCAATGTAGCAGGTGCGGGCCTTCGCCCCAGCGGGGTTCCCTTCAGACTCTTCCACAGCTGCATCAGCCTCCACTCCTATTTCGCCCTCCTCCACGTCGACAAGCACACGCTTTCCAACATCTGTGTCGCTAGGCATTATTTCGACATAACCGCCACTCGAACCGCTATTTTCGTCGCTACTAGAAGAAGACGAGGTGCTACCACTCTCACGAGAGCTGGCAGACCAATCCAAACCAGAAATCTTACCAGACTCCGAGCTAGACGTCGAGGTGGAGGAGGTCGCGGCAGCCTCAGTAACCTCCGGAGCAATCTGTTTTCCACGATTCGACGACGATCCCTCGTCTTCCATGTTTTCGCACGAATGCCTGACACAAACGGCTAAGTTTCCTTAGAAGCATAGACTCAAGCGCGCGATCTTCGGAAACCGAAGAACGAAAGTGCGTGTGAAAAGCAGAAGCAAAACTAACCTCACAATTGGACTGGGGCTTCCGCTGAAGCGATTCGCCGGAAGCAGAGGCGAAAATAGCAAGCAAAAGCCGCGAGGGAGAAATGAGGCTGGGAACGCAGGCGGGGTTGCACCGGCGACGGCCCCTGACTATTTATAGGCGGTAAAACCCAACGGTCGAAAATTTCAAACTCAATGGTAAAAAACAGCAGTCTGAGGGCAGTTTAGGTATTTCCAGTGAGACCCTCGGGAACCGCCGCTTGGGAAGACGTTTTCTTCCGCCTCGATTCTCGATCCCCGGGTTTCGCTGGCTCAGGTTTGCAATCAAGGCAAGCGCTTCGCCATCGAGGGGCTTCTGTTGGGGGGATTCGGAATCAAGCCTTTCGTATACCTAAAAAATAGAGAGCGGCCAGGCGAAGGGTGCCGGCAGCAAAACCCCAGAAATAGCGGATTCCATTTCCACCCTTCGGGCGTTGCATTTTGGCTGGCACCCTTCGTCGCCAACGAAGCCATCAAACGAATCCAGCATGGCACAGGGTGTCGAAGTCTCGCTTGACAGCTTATTCCGAGACGAAACCTCCGGGGCGAATATTGTTCACTCCAGGAGCCTCGGCCTGGTTTTCGCACAGGGGGTTTCGTCGTTCTTAATACTTAACCAGTTTAAACTTGAGTATTGTTTTCGTTTCAGGTAACGAAGAAGGCTAGGCGAAAGGGAGATCTCCAAAGGGCTCGGGGGGTTTTTCACCCCGACAAGCGCACGTGATAAGAGCTTGAAAGGCACCGCGATTTGCGGCGTGACATCATGAAGCGCCTATTACGTGGAGACCCAATTGGAGATTACCCGAAGATAGCCTAGCACATTCTGTTTTGATTCGTTTTACACGAGGGTGTTCTCGGAAATGTAAAAGTCCGCCCGCCTCCCTATAAAAGGAGACGGACCGGCACTTGTAAAGGGGATCGACTTTTGAGAAATCAACTATCGTGAAAATAGCTTTTGGCTGTCCTTTGTTCTGTGTTCTGTGTTTTGGTTCTTGAGCTTTTGTTTCCCTTCATTGTTCGTGTGCGAGAGCTGCGGCTTTCCCCACAACATCCATATTTATTGGGAGGAAAACCCCCCACACCATCGTCCATTAGCAATACGGGACTAATAGATGGTGTACCCCCTTCCAACGCTAAATTGGCTTTACAACATTTGTGGCCCATTAGGACTTTTACACCATAATGGATCAAATCCAACTGAGCCCACTAGTGGATCAAATTTAGTTGGCTCTAGGGCATATTTCCAACAGTCTCCCACTTGCACTAGAGTCAACTATGCAAGTATATTCATCCTCATTCGGCTTCCAACCCCTTAAGTGTGTGACCCTATAGGTTCACGTACATATAGACTTGATCCGAGTACATTACTCGATCAATAGTTGATAGCGACCTCTAGACGTGTCAACTCCTATGCATACGTAAAGATCTTATCAGACAAACCATCACAACATTTCATACGGGCTATTCCTTTGCCTCACGATATTTGGTCTAGCTCTAAGCTGATATCTCTTTCTCGACACTGTGATTCGGATCATCAAAAGGGGGGTTAACCCTTAACCCAGCACGACCATGCATTTCTTGATCCGATCACTCGAGGGGCCAGAGATATCTCTCTCAAGTAGAGGGGCAAATTCTATCTTGATTGACCATGCCTCACAGCATGCTTCCTCACAACATTCTTTTAATTAAACACTTTAATTAATGCTTCCTTTTATAATTTGTCATTTCATGTGAAGGTTTAATACTTTACCTTTCACTAGTAAAGGTGCGTACAAAGATAATTATTTGCAATTTAATTCTTCAACAACAAGGGTGTATTCTTAGCTCTTAATTAAGTTTGATAACACTTCACAAAAAGGGAAAAGAATTAAAAACATTTTCCTAATTTAATCAAAACATTAGTCTATGAAAGGCCTTCAAGGCTTTTATTTAACCATAATCACCAAACATTCAGCGGAGGGTTTCTTAAGCATCAACACACCCATAATAAGCCACTGAACACACATACAATGCTTGGTAAGCTAGAAAATTAATTACTTTGAAAATAACAAAAGCTAGCTAACAATTCAAGTTAAATGCATACAAAAATAAATAAGCACCCAAATGCTCCAAACTTCCTCACACATGTTCTCTGGTCCTAAACCATCATAGAAAACAGCAAGTACACCTAGAACTACTACTGATGTTGCTTTATTAAATTACAAAGGAAAACATGCATATATTAAGAATAAATATTTCTGATCATTCAAAAATTGTGATTAATTCACCAGAGGTGTAACTTGGCATAAGAAGGCAACATGCAGAAGTTGGGCACAAAAACATAATTATTTTTAGCTAAAAAATCATCTAGACAGATTCTGCATAAATGGAAAATAATTCGTATAAAAAGATTTACTTCGTAACTTTGTGCAATGTTTGGTACAGGAGCTAGTCATAACATCACACACAACATATCCAAAATATTGAATATAGAGGACCTATGGATTTTAAGATATTGCAGATCTAGGGTTTTCACATTTTTTTTCATGCTAAAAATATCAAGAAACAGACTAGGTAAGTATAACAAAAGTTGTAGTACTCTTCACCAGGAATCTAGGAAAATTGGGTTTGCATTTTTCTGATTTTTCTATGATTTTCTAGAGAATTTACAAGATTCAATAATTTGGATATACTATTGAAGTTTCCTTTTGCACCGGGGTCCTTAGAACTTTCCAAAGTCTCACAGATACACCCCTAGATTACACAAAACACCATGGAAAGAAGTGGGCTCTCGCAATGTGACCCTTGGCCGTCGGGGCGGCGCGGTTCCGGCCAATGCCGGCGAACCGGCGGCGCTCCCGGCCGGGGAGGTGGTGGGACTCGACTACGTGCTCACCTAGGGCCCTGTGGTGGCCGAAGTTTGGGTGGAGGGGTCGCCGACGTGGGTGCACGGTGGGGACAGGTGGCGGCGGCCGCGGCAGGTGGCGCTGCCGGCGAGAGGGCGCACGTCCAGGACAAGGTGCCGTGCGGTTAGGTCCAAGGGACGATGGGGAAATTCCTAGGGGGTTCACTCGGCACTGGAGAGGCATGGAAATGCGAGCTCGACGGCGGCGGCTATGGTGGCGCGGTGGAGCGGGCATGAGCGGTGGTGACGGGCGTGAGGGGGAAGATGGCGGCCCTAAATAGAGCGCTCGACCGACGGTGACGACAGGGTGACGGCGTAGATTCCGCCGTGGTACGGTGGAGCCTCGACCGACGCGTACGACGGGCGCGGGGACGAACCGGTGGTCCGCCCGGTGCGCGGCGCGCGCGCGTACGGCGTGGACGGCGAGAAGCGACGCGCGGCGCGGGATAAAAACGAGACATCTCGGGGCACGACATCAACCTAGGGAAGGCGCGTGGCTTGGGCGGCGTGCGGGTGTGGACGCCGAGGCGACCGACGCACGGGGGCGGTGCACGGCGCGCGGGCGCGCGTGACGTCGCGGCGCAGAGCGCGTTCAGCCCACTTTTATTTTGCTGAGCACCTATTCGAAATTGATTTACTCCAAAATTTTGTACTAAAGTGCACAAAACTTTGAATACAAAAGTTGTGGATCTCGGTACCACCTACAACTTTCACAAAATCCATATGGGGTTTTTCTTAACAGATTTTGCAAGGAGGGCTTGCCAACTTTGAATGCCACTCAGTTGCCATGAACAGGAGGTACTGACCTTTGAGCAAGTTTTTCACCTTTTTCCACTCAAAATTTGAAATGCCAATCTGCATGAAAGTTGTGTCCCTGAACAAGCTGAACAACTTTCATAAAGGTAGATTTTTAAGTGTTTAGGTGAATTTTGGAGAACGCGGCAAAAGTTCCGAAAGACATCTAGGGTTACTAGGGTTTGAGTGGGGTTTGACCAAGGCTTTAACCATGTGTTGACCCCACATGTGTGTCCACTAGATCAAAGGTGTAACTAGAGTGGGTTGGTGAGTTTTTCGAGGTGAGGACCCAGGTTGACCGTGATTTGACCATTGTTAGCAGGGCTGACCGACGATTAGGGTTAAATAAAAACATGGGGCGTCACAGCCTACCCCCCTTAAACGGAATCTCGTCCCGAGATTCGATTTAAGAAAAACAAGATGGGCAGGAGAACTCACGGTTTCGAGATTGCAGAAATCCCGGATACTTGGTGTTGAGGTACTCTTCCGTCTCCCAAGTTGCCTCTTTTTCCGTGTGACGATTCCATTGTATCTTGTACATTCGTACAATTTGTCTTCGGGTGTTCCACTCCTTTCGGTCCAACACTCTTAATGGGTGCTCGATGAGCGAGAAATCCGGCTCAATCCAAGCATTAGCTTCTGTGATTACTTCGTTCTCTGGCACATGCATTCCCTTCTTCAATTGGGTCACGTGGAACACATTGTGGACTGCGGAGAACTGTTCCGGTAATTGGATATGATAAGCCACTGGCCCACATACTTCTATGACTTCATAAGGTCCAATGTAGCGCGGAGCTAATTTCCCTTTGACACCTAACCTTTGCACACCTTTGGTGGGGGAAACTTTTAGATACACGTAATCTCCCACTTCAAAGTGTCGGGGTGCCGTTCCCTTATCATAGTAACTCTTTTGCCTCATCTGAGCCATCTTCAAATTCTCCCTTATCACTTGCACTTTTTCTTCGGCATCTTTAACTAAATCCGGACCAAAGAGCGTCCTTTCTCCAGTTTCCGACCAGTTCAACAGAGTGCGACATCTTCGTTCGTAAAGAGCATCGAACGGTGCCATCTTCAAACTAGATTGATAACTGTTGTTGTAGGAGAATTCTGCCAAGGACAAACACTTGTCCCAACTCTCATCAAAGTGTAAGATGCTTGCTCGTAGCATGTCTTCCAAAATCTGATCTATCCTTTCCGTCTGACCATCGGTCTGCGGATGATAACTGGAACTGCGAATTAACTTGGTTCCTAAGCACTCATGCAACTGTTCCCAGAAACGAGCTACAAACTGAGTTCCTCTATCAGAGATTATAGTCTTTGGAATTCCATGCAAACGAACTATTTGGTCCATATACAACTCTGCATATTGCTGCACTGAATAAGTGGTATGCACTGCAATGAAATGAGCGGTCTTGGTGAGTCTGTCTACGATAACCCAAATAGAATCCTTCTTTCTAGCTGTCAGGGGTAAACCCACAATGAAGCCCATACTAATGTCATCCCACTTCCACATGGGTATCGACAAAGGTTGGAGTACAACTGCCGATTTCAAATGGCTTGCTTTCATCCGGTGGCAAGTATCGCACTCGGCTACATAGTTGGCTATATCGACTTTCATGTTGAACCACCAGAAATTCTGTTTCAAATCTTGGTACATCTTGGTACTGCCAGGATGAATAGAGAATTTGGACATATGAGCCTCATCAAGGATGAGCTTCTTAATTTCTGGATCTACAGGAACCACAAGGCGTTTTCCAAACCAGATCACATCCTGGTGATCCTTCTGGAAGCAAGTATACTTGAGATCTCCCTCTGCTAGTTTCTGTTTGATGTTTTGTATGTATTCGCCATTGCGTTGAGCAGTGACAATTCTATCATGAAGATTTGATTCGGCAGCTAAGGCATAAAGATTTCCTTGCTGTACCACTTCTAAGTTGAGCCTTCTCATTTCTTCACATAATGGTTCACTAACTGGCTCCAACTCTAGATGATTGTAGTGAACTTTGCGGCTAAGAGCATCCGCAACCACATTTGCTTTCCGGGGTGATAGTGCACTTCTAGGTCATAATCCTTAATCAACTCAAGCCATCTTCATTGCCTCATATTCAGCTCTGACTGAGTAAAGATGTGTTTGAGACTCTTGTGATCAGTGAAGATATTACAATGATTACCCATCAGATAATGTCTCCATATCTTGAGAGCGTGGACAATAGCAGCTAACTCGAGATCATGGGTAGGATAATTGATCTCATGAGGTCGAAGTGCCCGTGAAGCATAGGCAATGACAGCCCTCTTGCATAAGAACACAACCGAGACCCGTGCCTGATGCGTCACTGAAAACTTCAAAAGGTTTGGAATTATCCGGTTGCACGAGCACTAGGGCTGAAGTCAAGTGTTGTCTCAAGGTGTGGAAAGCTTTCTCACATGCTTCGCTCCACACGAACTTCACTCCTTTCTTGAGCAGTTCTGTAATAGGTTTAGCGATTCTAGAGAAGTCTGGAATGAATCGACGGTAGTATCCCGCCAACCCTAAGAAACTGCGGATCTGGTGTACAGACTTGGGTGGTTTCCAATCCATCACCTCTTGGACTTTGCTAGGATCGACGGAGATACCATCTTTTGAAATAGTGTGGCCCAAAAATTTCACACTATTCAACCAGAATTCACATTTGGAGAACTTAGCATAAAGCTTATGATCTCGCAAACGTTGTAGGACAATTCGGAGATGCTTGGCATGCTCTTTCTCGTTTTTGGAATAGATAAGGATATCATTGATGAAGACCACTACGAATTTGTCGAGCTCCGTTATAAACACGGAGTTCATGAGGTACATGAAGTAGGCTGGGGCATTTGTGAGACCAAAGGACATCACTAAGAACTCGTAGAGACCATAACGAGTAGAGAAAGCAGTTTTAGGAATGTCACAAGGTCAAATTTTGATTTGGTGGTAACCAGAACGAAGATCGATCTTGGAGAAAACTCTGGCTCTAGCCAGTTGATCAAAAAGAACATCGATTCGGGAAAGAGGATATTTGTTCTTGATGGTCACCACATTGAGCGGTCTGTAATCCACACACAGCCTCAAGCTACCATCTTTCTTTTTGACAAAGAGAGCGGGACAACCCCAGGGAGAAGAGCTCGGGCGAATACAACCCTTATCTAACAGCTCCTGGAGTTGGGTTTTCAATTCAGCTAGTTCCTTGGGAGGCATACGATAAGGTTGTTTAGAAATGGGTGTGGTACCCGGTTGGAGTTCAATTACAAACTCAACATCTCTGTCGAGTGGCATACTAGGCAACTCGTTAGGAAAGACGTCTGGATACTCACACACTACTGGAATTTCATCAAGAGGTGTGATAATGGTCACGTAGGCACAAGAGTCTGTACCGTCCTTGAAAGGTAGGTACAAGGTAGTGTGCCCGACCGTAGGTGAATTGATCTCTACAACCCTATCTGATATATCTAGAGCCACCTTATGCTGGGTCATCCGATCTATACCCATGATAACATCCATACCTTCTAATTTTATGGTGATAAGATTTGATTGAATAATCTTACTGCCCAATTTTAAAGGAACTCCAAAAGTTACTATGTGAGAAGAGATATTTCCACCTGGCGTGATAATTTTATAAGCCGATTTGGTATGCGATACCCTTAGACCCAATTTGCCTAATAGGTTCTCACTTATGAAACTGTGGGTAGCTCCAGAATCAAATAAAATCTTAACAGGAATATCATTGATAAAGAATGTACCCGTGAGCACTGAAGCTCGCTCTGGAATGTCACTCATGGTGGTGAAGTTCAGCTTGCCTTGGCGGACTTGCACCGTAGGCTTCTTAGCCAGAGTGGCAGGCTTGTTCCCTGCACCTTGATTCTGTGGGTTGGGCTTGATCTACTTAGGTTTAGGGCAATCACTGATGTAATGCCCTGATTGACCATAGTTGAAACAATAGCGATCACCAATGTTGCGTGGAGGTGCATTAGGCTTTGGAGCCTGCAGTTGAGCATTTCGGAACTGGAAGTTCCCTAAAGGTTTGCCCTGGGATGGCTTTATCGTCCAGCATCCAGTTGAAGATTGCTGGGATGGGTTTGGAACACTTTTTTTCACAAAGCGAAACTTCTTGTTAGCTCCACTGCCCGGAGCAAAACCAGACGGTCTCTTCTTGTCCCTATGGGCCTTTTCATGGCATCCTCTTGGGATATAGCCTTGTTCACAAGCTCATGGAAATTTTCTGGCTCAAGCAAGTTCAGTCGCTCATATAACTTGCCATCTAGCCCATCACAAATTCTTTCCATCTTCTTCGCATCAGTGTCTACGTGTGTCCACAATATTGGCACAGGCTATTGAACTTCTGGGCGTAACGTTACACCGTATCAGATCCCTGCCTGAGGGCCAATAACTCCCTCATCTTTCTATCCATTAATCCCTTGGGGATGTGATGGCTTTTGAAAGCTTGCTTGAAATCATTCCAATTGACAGCACGCCCTTGTTGCATCGACTTGAAGTGATCCCACCACATTAAAGCTTCTCCTCGCAGTTGCAAAGCTGTGAAATTGGCTTTGTTCTCCTTGGAGCAAGGCATCACAAAGGCAGAAAATTTTGCCTCGATGGCCTTGATCCAAGCCTCAGCTTCCAGGGGGTCTTCCGCCTTGGAAAAGGTTGGTGGCTTCATCCCGATGAACTGAGCGTATGTGGTGACCTGATTAGGCCCCTCGTGATTGGCCCCATGTGGAGGCCCTCGGTTCATCTGTTGAGCGATCTGCTGCTGCGTCTGCAGGATCTGGCGCAACACCTCGGTTTGAGTGGCCATGAAAGCCTCCGACGGTGTCATGGGCAGCGGTGGCGGCAGGTCACTGCTACCGGTCACTCCGAACCCGTTGGGAGAGCTGCGTGTGGGTCCCACCATCTGAAATACGAGCCTTTATTAGACACATAGCCAAAATCTTACTCAGAAATGATGACAAGTGCAATAATGCATAACCATAGCTCATTTGCATTCATATGATGATGACAGCAATAGTCGTAAGATATCATGTAACCAAAATTAAGATTCATAGAATCATTCTTCAACATAGTTAGAAGATACGATAACTCAAGTGCCTCGAGCTGGCTTCCAATTTGCGGCGAATTTTCCATTTCGCGCGCACGGAGAAGGTAACGTGCGAAAGATCACCAAGTTGTTTTAGCCATTGACCGGCACTCACCAAAAACGTCGTAGTTCTCTCATTGTTATGCAAGAATGCTTAGTGTTGGCGAGCGCGGTTATGGTAACACTCAACACACTTGGGTAAACATCTCGCAACAAGGTCTCAATAACTCGGTTGAACCACATCAAACTCAATTCGAAACACAAAGTGCTTAAGCATTCTTTATTACAACACGATGGATAAAGGGTCCAAGGACACTACAATACTCAAGTCTGAAAACATCATGATACAACTGGGTTACAATGCATTCGCACTGCACGAAAACACACTCCTAAGCTGATTATCACCATCATCCCGAAGGTGACACCTAGGAGCACAATTCTTCTGGTTGTCGTTCACTGGCATCCTAGTTACCAACTGAAACACCACTACCCGCTGGTGAATCTGGTGGAGTCGGTAACGGCGGTCCAGCATGGCTCATCTGATCCAGACCAGACTGACCCTGCTGCTCCTCCAGATGTGCTGGTACTGGAGGTAGCGGTTGTAAGGACACTATGGCCTGCAAGGCTGCAACCTGCACCTCGGCCTCCTCAACCTGCTGCTGCCTATCAGCAATGTTCTGCAACAGCGTCAATCTCTCCATCTCATGAGCATCGGCATCCTCCTCGAGGTTATGAATATCTGCCTCGAGATCCACGATACTCTGAAGGCGGTCGCCTCGCTCTAACTCTAACTGGAATCTCCTGGCGCGTAGTCTGTCATTCTCCTGCCGCATCTGAGTGAGCGTAAAGTTTAGCTACTGGTGAGCTGTTGATAGCTGCTACCAATCTCGCCTAGCTGCCTCCAAACGTTGCCCGATAATTGCTGCGGTGTTGTAATGCAACCCCTGAAGTGTGAAAACGATGTTAAGACAACGAGCCAGCGTCTGAGTGACATCCAGCGGTTCGGCTAACAACAGCAACTCCCGTAGGTGATCCATACGATCCAGCCACACCGGGTTGTGAGGACTCACAACGGGAAATAGCCCGAACGGAGAGAGAGCCACCACGGTAGGGTTATGGTCGCAGAAGTCCGTCAGCACTCGAAGAGCGGCTGACTCGACGGTCTCGTGGGTAATAAAACCCCATTAGACAAAGCTCAAGTCGAACCAGTCGGTGTGGTCCAGGTGTGGTAGCACAGTGACGATCACCCTGCAACGGGGAACGCCCAAGCGCTCGAACTCGGACACCTCATAAGTTGGTGGAGTGGTGTAGCCAGCGGCACTGAGTGCTTCCCACGCAAGGCGTGGAAAACCCTCCCAGTGCAACCCGTTGGTACGGATCGTACCGTCAGCGTCGAACTCGTGAAACACGGGGAAAGCCATATGTATAAAAATGTAACACATGTCAGGTCTCAAAGTGAACGACATGTCAAATGGTGAAGTTCTAGCAGCTGTGAATAAAAATTCATAACTAAAAATCCAGAACCCCATAAATTTCCCAAAGTTTTCCGGCTACTACGGAAGCTTCTTCTACACACTTTTGGTTTTCAAGGGTTGAGCTAGGTCAAAAGGAAACAAGGTGGAAGGATGCAAGGTCAAGGTTCATTTAGAAAGGTGCAACTCAAGGTTGAGAGAAGCTATGATCGAAAATTTTGCGAACAGGAAGTAGATTAGATGTGGAGAAACTTTTGTTTGACACACCTATTCTACTTACTTCCTAAAGCATGGTGTAAGAACATAACGAACAAGCTTTTACAAAATTTTGGCAGCATAACACCTATGCATGAGAGATGCTCTAGTTTAGAAATACACCCTAGCAATTCTCCCTTAGAGAACATACAAGGTATTGTTTTGGGTCATTTTAGTTTGTTTTGATTTTTAATATGCATGCAAGACGTCCTATTCGACCTCACATGGCGATCAAGCCAAAAATCTAAGTTAGTGCCGGTGGCAAGGCTTTTACTCGTCTCTTTCTATAATATCTAGTCGAGAGCTATACAGTACTCACTTAGCGACTAACGAAACGCTGTTATGTACCTGCAGAAAATGAAACTTCCATGCCAGCACGTCACGGAAGTGTCCACATACATTGCCGTTCACTATAGAAACGGCATCCATGCGTTAAGCCGCGACATGGACAGCGTCCAACCTGGGACACCCTCCGTTTGAATGGAATGTATCCTTGCCTCGCATATTCAACATGTGGAATGCTCACGTATGAAACACGTGGCGACACACAACTTACAACCAGATGTGAAGATGGGATCCGTGGAATGGATCACTCCATCAACCCTCGCAATTCCCGTGATGCGGCACAATACACGTATAAAACACGTGGCTCATCTAGTTTGGTTGTGCAAGAAAGTAAGTCTGACATAAAGTAATGTGCTGGAGTTAGCAAAATAAACCATAGGTTAATAAGCCACCAGAAAGAACCCAAAATTCCCTCTAGGGCCTCTCGATCTAGTTTATCCTTAACAGACCAACGTGTTTTGGAAAAATCAAACAATCTTGGCAACTTTTATTCAAAAACCAGTGATTAAGGTTATTAATTAATCTCTGGTGCATATAATTGCTCTAATACCAACTGTGACAACCCGCCTAGGAAAATACCGTACTACCGCCTAAACCAATCCACTTTGGTCATTAAGCAGTAATAAGGTATCATCCTGTCGTTAGTTCCCGGGTTAACGCCCGGTAAATCACTTATATAGCAACAAGGATCGACATATATGCATTAAAACTCACACGAAGGCGAGTCCAGAGATACAACATAATTAACATCCAAAATTTACCCCGAAGGGTTTTAATTATTACAAACCGAAGTTTTTGACATCACAACATAGTTTAGAGTTTTTGAAACAGCAGAATTAACTAAGCGGAAAGCGAGAACACCACGGGAGGCTAGGCATGATGCCTTCAGTCGTCATCCTCCACCCACTCCAGCTCCCAGCCGGGCGGGATCTCTCCGGGCCACACATCACCAAAGGCATTACCTGGAGCAACAAATTGTAGCAAGGCTGAGTATACTAATACTCAGCAAGACTTACCCGTCGGTGATAACTACTTCACCAACTCTAGACATGAAAGGCTTTTTGGCCACTGGGTTCCTTTTGCTGAAAAGTAACAAAGAGTATGTCCTTATTTTCAAGATTTTAGCACAAGTTCTAGTGGGTTTGTTCTTTTCTAAATTAGCCATCTAATACAGACAAGGTTGTACCATACAATTAATCAAGCATAAAATTCATCAACTTCCATCATTAGGGACCTCATGGCTAGTGGAGTAAGTAGTCTCAGATAACGGTGAGAGGCCGACAATCGATTGATTCAAACCTTGCAAGGTAGACCTAAACACACGGTGGGATGCCCCCGCGAGGACAACCACCAAGCGGTTCCCAAAACTTTTCGGGTCGAGATCGAATCTTACAGTCTTTGGTGCAGGCTATCTGGCATACCCCGCGAGGCACCCGGACTCACCATACACCACCGGTAGCTAGCCGTGAGACGCATCCCAAGATGAGCAATAGTAAGATCCCTCACCGCCTCATTAAGGTACTAGGCTTACTGGTCCCATTCCCGACAAGTGCTTAGTACGTTCAAACACTTAACCCACAATAGCCATGGGACCGGAGTCCACGTCCCGTGCTCTTACCACATGAGCGATCCATTTAAGGAGATCTTATGATTCCTATCTAGGAACCTATTCTCGCAAGTGACATCATCACTCGAATTGTAACGGTCCTATAGCTCAGCAGCTATCGACCTATCATACTAGTAAGGACACAGGTACCTAGGGATCATGCATCTAAGGTTCCATACAACTCCTGAACTTAAATGCACAAGCATCCATAGATAATTGTATATTAATTTGAAAAACTATGTCATATGCACTAGGGCTTACCTTCGTCAGCAAGGTTAGCCTGAGCACCCTCGGTGTCATCGAGTACTTCCACGTACTGCAGTGCAGCTTCCGCTTCTCCTTCCTCGGCTTCCGGAACGAGCGAGTAGTCACCGTCAGGAAGATCTACACGGAATTAATATTCAGGTGATGTTATAGATGATTTATCTTATCCAACTCTTGTTGGTCATATTCACCTTAACAAGAATTAATTATTAATTTCTTTTCATGAAGGTTATTATTGATATGTGTTTTATTCTTTTAATTAAACACTTTAATTAATGCTTCCTTTTATAATTTGTCATTTCATGTGAAGATTTAATACTTTACCTTTCACTAGTAAAGGTGCGTATAAAGATAATTATTTGCAATTTAATTCTTCAACAGCAAGGGTGTATTCTTAGCTCTTAATTAAGTTTGATAACACTTCACAAAAAGGGAAAAGAATTAAAAAGGTATTTTCCTAATTTAATCAGAACATTAGTCTATGAAAGGCCTTCAAGGCTTTTATTTAACCATAAATCACCAAAATTTCAGTGGAGGGTTTCTTAAGCATCAACACACCCATACTAAGCCACTGAACACACATACAATGCTTGGGAAGCTAGAAAATTAATTACTTTGAAAATAACAAAAGCTAGCTAACAATTCAAGTTAAATGCATATACAAAAATAAATAAGCATCCAAATGCTCCAAACTTCCTCACACATGTTCTCTGGTCCTAAACATCCTAGAAAAGCAGCAAGTACACCTAGAACTACTACTGATGTTGCTTTATTAAATTACAAAGGAAAACATGCATATATTAAGAATAAATACTTCTGGTCATTCAAAAATTGTGATTAATTCACCAGAGGTGTAACTTGGCATAACAAGACAGCATGCAGAAGTTGGACATAAAACATAATTATTTTTAGCTACAAAAATCATCTATACAGATTCTTCATAAACGGAAAATAATTCATATAAAAAGATTTACATCCGAACTTTGTGCAATTTTTGGCACAGGAGCTAGTAATAATATCACACACAACATATCCAAAAAATGAATACAGAGGACCTATGGATTTTAAGATATTGCAGATCTAGGTTTTTCACATTTCTATTTTTCATGCTAAAAATATCAAGAAACAGACTAGGTGAGTATAACAAAAGTTGTAGTACTCTTCACCAGGAATCTAGGAAAATTGGGTTTGCATTTTTTGATTTTTATACGATTTTCTAGAGAATTTACAAGATTCAGCAATTTGGATATACTATTGAAGTTTCCTTTTGCATCGGGGTCCTTAGAACTTTCCAAAGTCTCACAGATACGCCCCTAGATTGCACAAAACACCCTGGAAACAAGTGGGCTCTCGCAATGTGACCCTTGGCCTTCGGGGCGGCGCGGCTCCGGCCAATGCCGGCGAACCGGCGGTGCTCCCGGCCGGGGAGGTGGTGGGACTCGACTACGTGCTCACCTAGGGCCCTGTGGTGGCCGAAGTTTGGGCGGAGGGGTCGTCGGCGTGGGCGGACGGCGGGGACGGTGGCGGCGGCCGCGGCGGGTGGCGGCCGCCGGCGAGATGGCGCACGTCCAGGACAAGGTGCCGTGCGGTTAGGTCCAAGGGACGATGGGGAAACTCCTAGGGGGTTCACTCGGCACTGGAGAGGCGTGGAAAGACGAGTTCGACGGCGGCGGCCATGGTGGCGCGGTGGAGCGGGCTGGAGCGGTGGTGACGTGTGTGAGGGGGAAGTTGGCGGCCTTAAATAGAGCGCTCGCCCGGCGGTGACGATGGGGTGACGACGTAGATTCCGCTGTGGTACGGCTGAGCCTCGGCCGGCGCGCGTACGACGAGGCGCGGGACGGACCGGTGGTCCGCCCGGTGCGCGCGCGCGCGCGCGTGCGCGCGCGGACGACGAGAAGCGACGCGCGGCGCGGGATAAAAACGAGACATCTCGAGGCGCGGCATCGGCCTAGGGAAGGCGCGCGGCTTGGGCGGCGTGCGGGTGCGGACGCCGAGGCGACCGGCGCACGGGCGCGGCGCGCGCGCGCGCGCGACGTTGCGGCGCGAGGCGCGTTC
The DNA here is from genome assembly GCA_947561735.1 of Cenchrus americanus. Classification (NCBI taxonomy): domain Eukaryota; kingdom Viridiplantae; phylum Streptophyta; class Magnoliopsida; order Poales; family Poaceae; genus Cenchrus; species Cenchrus americanus. The sequence continues at coordinate 247,835,500 of OX387239.1, read as the reverse complement.
GACCCACTTTTATTTTGCTGAGCACCTATTTGAAATTGATTTACTCCAAAATTTTGTACTAAAGTGCACAAACTTTGAATACAAAAGTTGCGGATCTCGGTACCTCCTACAACTTTCACAAAAGCCACATGGAGTTTTTCTCAACAGATTTTGCAAGGAGGGCTTGCCAACTTTGAATGCCACTCAGTTGCCATGAACAGGAGGTACTGACCTTTGAGCAAGTTTTTCACCTTTTTCCACTCAAAATTTGAAATGCCAAACTGCATGAAAGTTGTGTCCCTCAACAAGCTGGACAACTTTCATAAAGGTAGACTTTTAAGTGTTTAGGTGAATTTTGGAGAACGCGGCAAAAGTTCCGAAAGACATCTAGGGTTACTAGGGTTTGAGTGGGGTTTGACCAAGGCTTTGACCATGTGTTGACCCCACATGTGTGTCCACTAGATCAAACGTGTAACTATAGTGGGTTGGTGAGTTTTTCGAGGTGAGGACCCAGGTTGACAGTGATTTGACCATTGTCAGCAGGGTTGACCGACGATTAGGGTTAATTAAAAACCTAGGGTGTCACAGCTTCCACTACGTGAAGCTCTGCGATGCCGATGACGAGGATGAAGACGACAACAGCCCGCTGCCGCTGCGAGCCGGTGGCGGCGGCGACGCCTTCACCACCGGCGACGCGGATCCGTCGTCCGCGCCTCTCTACCCGTGGCCGGTGGCGACACCCCACATGCCTGGCTCTCGACACCCACCTACTCCCTCCCTCTCTCGTACTCCACCGCGCCCTCCCTCTCTCATACTTCACCTCCCCAGCCAACTCCCTCCCTCTCACATACTCCACCACGCCGCCACCAGTGCCGCTGTCGCTGCTCTCTGCCTGCCGCCGAGGAGGCACCTTCCTGCATCGTCTCCGTCTGAGTTGAGAAGGGGAGTAGACCCCCCTCATTTCCCTCTCTGTTTCCCCCCTCCCCCCGGCCGCCGTCATGCCCGGAGGTGCCGGTGAGCGTAGCCGCGGTGGGGCAGACCGCCCCTGATCCGCTCCTCTGTTTTCCCATGATGAAGATGGTCATTTTCATTTAGCCCCCTCCGTCTTTCTCTTTTCCCTTTTGAGCCGCTGTTTGGGTTGATGTGGTGCCACATATGCGAAAACCACCCTGACGTGGCGTCACGTAGGCGAAAACCACTCCAAAATCTACCGAGGGGGGGGGGGGGTTAACATACGGTTTTAATAGTTCGCGGGTGTCCAATACCTGGTTTTGTGGTTGGAGGTGGAAATCCAGACACCGCCTATAGATGAGGGTTGTGGAATGGACTTTTTCCGAAAGCAAACAACACGAAGTTGCATCCGCAGAGCCTGGCCCGGGGAGACACAGGCAACTACTAATCTCAAAAGGAAAATGTCTATTCTATAACCCTCATCTATGGGCGTGATCTGAGTTTCAACCCTCAACCACAAAACCAGGTATTAGACACCTGTAAACTAACAAAACCATTCAATTTACACCCCTCAGCGGTTTCTGAGGTGGTTTTCGCATACGTGGCACCACGTCATCTATCCTTGCTATCAGTGGGACCCACATGTCATCCACTCACTCTCCTCTTTATCTCCCTCTTCGATCCTGCTCTCCTTCCCCGGCGGCGCGACGAGGCCTATGCCAGCGACATCGTCGAGTCGCGCGGTGACGCCCCTGCGGACCTCGCCCTTCCATGCGGATGCGGCGGCGTGCCCAGTCGCACGGGTGCAAGAGTACATCCCCTACTATCCGGCCACTAGCCACCAGGCCGCGTGCGAGCATGCGTCGTGCCTCTGCCCGGAGCCCGACTGCGTATTCACTTCCCTGTCATAGGGCTGCTCGCCCACCTCACCGCCGCGCCCGTGCACGACCGGAAGCTGCTGGTGCTGAACGGATGTATGCCATGCGGAGCTTGATTTGGATCACAGTAAATTTCCATTGGCCAGCAAGAAGGTAGATATGGGCAGAGCTCGAGTTAGGTGGTAGCAAATTTCCATTGGAAGCAAGAGGGTCGCAAAATGTCGATTGCTGCTTGGATTTTGATTTGGGCAAGGAACATTGATTCCTTCTTCGGGATTTCGATTTGGGTTACGAGGACCCTGATGATCATGCCGCCGGATCTCGATTTGGGGCGCGAAGGTTCGCCAGAACAGGTTGCAGCTCCGTTCTCCTTCTCAACTGCCTCCCTCTCCCAGCGAACTAGAGTAGGCAACGCGGCCGTTCTAGGCGTTCTTAACAGTGCAGCCAGTCGACAGGCATGGCCAGCAGCCCGGCGCAGCGCGGTGCCGCGAGCAAACCAGACTGGCGTGCGCTCCCAAGTGGTCGGCGCTCATGGATGCGCTCGCCGGGCTCAACGGCTCGGTGCCGTCGCAACCTTGCGGCTAGAGCGACGGCCGGCGGCCGTGCGTGCGGCGAAGTGACCACGTCCGGAGCGGACGCGCCGCCGCGACGTTCCGTCGGCTCGAGGCCTACCTAGTCTTGCGGCCTGCTCCGTCGGAGGACGAGGAGGTCGTCCCCCAGTGCGATTGGGACCGAGGAGGCCCACACACCGCCTCTGGCCGCGCACATCGTCTCCGGCCAGGAAGACCGAGCCACCCGCATGCAGCCGGAGGCCGAGTACGCCAACCCGACGGCTTTGTGTTTTTTCCGTGATTTAGTTGTCAACGGAAATTAGCTTTTGGAAGGGAATGAATCGTTGTGCTCCACGTGTTCGGAGACACGGATGGGGACACAAAAAAGGAGACACGCAAGCCCGAATCCACGTTGGCGACGCTGATGTGGCACCACGTAGACTAAAACCACCTCATAAACCGCTGAGGGATGTAAATCAGATGGTTTTAATAGTTTGTGGGTATCCAATATCTGGTTTTGTGGTTGGAGGTTGAAACTCAGATCACACCTATAAATGAGGGTTATAAAATGGATTTTTTCAAAAAAAAAAAATCGCACCCTAATTGTCCCCGTTGGCCCGTTCCCCCGGTCAACTGGGCCGTGCGCGTTTTCTCGCCTACTATACTAGACAAGCCCGTTATATCCCTTGTACGACGATACGAGTTCGAGACGTACTAGTCCTCTACAAGCACGAGACATATATTCTCGTGCTTTTCTTTTCTTCTCCTTCCCCCTTTTCTGGAGTAAATATTGAGCTTTCTCTCAGCCAATTCGGCAGCCTTTCATTTCGTAGGTTTAGTTTTTTCTTCTAGGTTTGGTTTCCAGCGACATCAACAACGTGGCGGTGAAGATGACGCTACGGAATAAGGTCTCTCCAGCCTCTCCCTACCTCGGCGACGTTCTTTCCGGCGCCAGCGAAGGGCCAGTGAGAGTTGGTTCTGCCAGATCTGTAGAGTATCTTCAGATCTTTGCAGTTGGTGTGTTCGTCAGGAGATGCAGTTGGTTGTCCTTTGTAGGGGCGGTTTTGATCACTTTCTTCGCTCTGTTCTTCGTCAAGTTCCGGTTTCTTAAACCCACTGGTGTGGTGATGACGGATTGCAAGCCTGCGTTGCTTGGGGTGTTGCCCCAACCGATGTTCTTTCAGCGTTTGCTAGATCTCATTGTAAGCAGCGGGTGGTTTTTGCGGTCTTCAAAGCCTTGTGTGGCGATGGCGTTTGCAGGTGCTCCTTTCCCTTGTTGCCTTTAAAGTGCATTTTTCAAGCTCTGGTGGACGGCGAACTTTAGAAGGAAGAAGACGACCAAAGTGCTCTTCATTGTAATTTTATTTTCTTTGCATCATTTTCTACTGCTTATTGTTTTCTTGATATGAATCAGATATGAGTACACCCTTCTGGGTTTCTCTCTCTAAAACAATCAGCAGCCTTTCTCCGCACAACTTATTACTTAATACTCCCTCCACATCATTTTATTTGACATTTTGGACAACTTTAATAAAATTAAGAAATACATGATTTGACACTTTTAGCCTTCATAATCATCCCTGCTAGATCTCTCCCGTTGTGCTCTCATCCATCCTGCATGAGTGTATGTATGGTAGCACGAGAGGTTAGGGGCAAGAAAGGAATTCAAGTTTCGGATGTGAAACAACATCAAATATTCTGACTCTTTTTTATTTGGCTTGCTGGTGTCAAGTATAATGATATGGATGGAGTACTTTTCTCTCACAACCAATTCATTAGCTTATGCATTTAAGACTTGTGGAACACTTTGTGTCTTAGAGAGAGTGAGACAGAGTGAGGTCTTTTCGCCCGACGAACCCGACCGTCGGAGCTGGAGCCAACATTTCGCCAACGGAGAGCCCAAGATCGGGTCGGGTTGCACCGCCTCCAAGCTTTTTCTCTGTGAGAATTGTTTTTATATTTTTTCTTTGATTTTCAAAAAATAAATAGACGCATCAAAAAAATTGAGAAATATACATATGCCGCCGTACCTCACGGCGACAGGAGTTCCTGTTGCCGCGGGGCACGATAGTAGGGGTGCCACCAACGGTCGGCTAACCTGTCAGGTGGGGCCAGATTCCTACCACCGTGGGGCACGAAGGCAGGAGCCCTAGCGTCGTGCCGCACTCGCACCCGCACGGCGGTTGCAATGTGAATATGTGATGCTACAGAGATACTGAATTACTGATACATGTTTGAATTCTTTTCTAGGAGTGCTGGTGGTGCCACCGCGAGTGGGTTTGTCGCTAGATCTGCACCTACTGTGTGAAGTACTGAAGTGAATGAGATGCAAGTGCTTTTGGTCTTTTGGGAAGCAAGAACAAGAATGATGCAAGTGCAAGGCAGCCGAGAGACTTATTCTGTTGCATTTGTGTTCTATTCTTGTAATTTTCTGCATGCGATGCATGTAATGAACAATTAACTTGCTTGAATTGTAGATCTGGGTTGTACTTTTTTCCCTTCTAGGGTTTCTCACAAGGGTGAGTTTTACCTGGAAGGTTTTTAATGAGGCAGCTATCACTTGATCATAATGATCAAGTGTAAACAGATCTACAATTGCTTTTGTTTCATCAGTTATATGTCGAACAATTGAACAATTAAAGTGATGAAAATTTGTACAAATTTGTGTGTGAACTACTGAACTTCCTTGCTGAATTTGTATAATGTATAGTGTCGGTGTTTAAACCTCTCGACCTCCATAGGAGGTACCCGCAGCAAGGTAGAAGGTGGGGATCACCATGATCTGGAACCCGAAGGTATGTGCGAGGACACAAGACACAAGATTTATACAGGTTTGGGTAGCCGGAGTAGCTACCCTACGTCCTGTTTAGAGTAGTATTGCGCCCTGCGCTTGGTGTTGTTCCCCGGTGAGTACTATTGAACTTCCTTGCTGAATTTGTATAATGTATAGTTCTATACTTCTGTTGAAGTCTTGAAGACTTGGAAGCTGTTGTCTTGTTGAAATGTTAAACAAATGTGATATTTTTGCAACTTGTTAAATTTGGAGAAGAGATAGTGGTTTTTTCTCCACGGGCTACCGGCTGGCCCGGGAACCCGTTAGTGCCCGTGCTGGATGGGCTAACCTAGCCCGAAACGGCACGACAGGCCTGGGCTTGGGCCGGCCCCAAGCCCGTGGGCTAGCATGACACGGGCCCGAGGCCGGTAGATGATAGTGCCAGGCCGGCCTTGCACGAAGATGAGCAGGTCACCCCGGGCCTGTGCCAGGGCCGGGCTAGGCGGCCTGAATGGACACCTATAGCTCTGACTCTTTTTTATTTGACTTGCTGATGTCAAGTATAATGATATGGATGGAGTACTTGAGGCTGCTAAGCGGTGGAGCATGGGTTGCTCCAAAGCCTCACTTTAGCCAAGGAGCTTAGTTGGGCGCAAGGCGCTCCAAGTACAAAATTATTCAAAAAGATACTGCTGCGCTGCTGCTAGTCATGTGGGAGAGAGGGGACAAAAGTTGGAGTGTTGTTTTTTTAGTTGAAGCTACACACAAGTCCCAGGGCATTACCTCTTCAGTTGAACATTCGCTGCTGCTCTTATGAAATGAGAGAGGAGGGTCATCACCATGACCCTTCACTAACACAATTTTTAAGATTACAGCCTTTGGTAAGTGTGCAATGATCTCCTTTGAAACTGACCTAACACGTCCTATGCAGAACATAATAATTGATATATGTAAATACAGATTGTAGCAAACCTGTTTTTTTCTCCTTGTAATAAAAATTCCGCAAAATTCTTGTTGTCTATGCAAAAAAAAGTATCATACCAGATTGAGGAGTGCTGTGTTGCTTGGCCCTACAGTTAGATTTATTGGGCTCCACGAGAATCGAATAATGTGTGGCGCTTAAGGCTGTCCCGGAACACGATAGTATTCAGCTGGGTGCGAGGAAGTAGATCCCGTGGCCGATTAGTGGTAACAAACTGGATTTGCTTCAGCACCCTTTTCTCCGTCAGATGGTACAGCCCCACCGTAGCATTCCAGCGGTCTCCCAAGAGAATCAAGTCATTTTGGCCCTCTAGACCTAGCTCCATCGCCAGCGTCGCATGCCGTAACGCTGGCGGCAAGCGGACCCGGAGCCGGCGCGCCCAGCTCCCGTCGTTGCCGTAGTCCTCCAGCACCCAGAGGTCCATCGACCCGTCGAGAAAATCCGCCATGGCAAGCTTCCCGTCCATCTCCAGCATGAAGAACTCCTCCACGCCGCGGTTGGCGCTCCTCCGTGGCGGGCGAGACATCCGTCGGAACGTCTCCGACACGGTGTCAAACGCTAGCATCCTGTCCGCGTGCGCCACCTCGGGCGCATCACCTGGAAACAGAACCCAGGGATGCCGCAGCCAGTGGAGCTTGCCACGATACTCGAGGGAAAAGAAGGGCGTCCGAACGCGCCATGAGCCGCCGACTGCTACCGCGGGCCCCAGCCGGCGGGCACCGGCGACTTGGAGCGAGGAAACGTAGTGCGACCCTTGTTGGTCGTCGGTGAAGTACAGGATCCGATGCTCACGCGATGGGGCGTGGAGATAGAAGCCGCAGAATGCAGGTGCCCGGGGGACGAGCCAGCACGTTCCACTGCCGTGTTGCCGGACTGTAGACCAAGTAATCGATCCAGGGCCTCTCTCGAAGAGCAAGAGCTCGTCGCAGGAGCCGATCAGGGAGGCGGAGAAGGATCTCCGTGAACACGTCGTCGTTCAGATCTTGGGTAGCCATCATCGTCCGTGTTGGCTTATTTGTTCTTTGCTGGGTCATGAAGCGATAGATCTTACCTTTTTTTTGTACGTGTCGCGCCTGCGTGTGTGAGCTCAGGAGGAGCTAGAGTCCGATCCGAACAACACACCGTATACCTATCGTACAATGCAATTTTGCGAAGCTAGACATCAAATGCTGGAAATTTGCTACTCCCTCCATCACCTTTTTCTGATCCGTCTGATCTCTCCCGACGCCCACGATCTGTTCCCTACTGTCTTTTTGTTTTCGTGCCGTGTCGCGCACATAAGGGCAGTCAATACGGTAGACATCATGTGCGCAATCCAAGAGAATCAGGTTATCAAAATCTGAATATGGAAACCACATGGTACAATGGGAGTTTCTTCACGTAATTATGTTAAATTTATTTTATTCTCTCTAATCCCTCCCGTACTCCATCCGTTCCTCTCCAACCTCACGCTATCCGGGAGTCGGCGAGCGCGCGGCGGACGGCGAGCCGCATTCGTGGCGGCCGGTGAGCGCGCAGCGACAGGGAGCTCGCGGAGTGGGCGTGCCCTCTCAGCGGCCAGGGAGCGCGCGGTGTACGGCGAGGTTGCCGCGGTCGGGGAGCGCTCGCGGTGGTCCACGGGGTGGAAACGACCCCATTTCGTCCCATTGGCAAAATGGTCGTTTCTAGGTGCCTGTTGCAAGGGAAGAGGTCGTTTCTCTCCATAGAAACGATTTCTAGTGATTTTCTCTCTTCGTTTATTAGATTGCCTTTTGCTTTGTTGACATGTCATTTATTAGTATTTATTAGTGATGGAAATTGTAATTAATTCACCATCGGGAGTGCCCTAACGGGTCCACCGGACCCGCACGTGCGCCCGCAACCCCGCAAACTGTTAGGGGGAGGTGAGAGGTCAGGCGGAGAGTGGGACCCAGCGAACCCTTATCCCTTTTCCGCATCCCACTCCCACCGTCGGTTGCCACCGGTGTGTCTCGGTCTGGGCGAAGGGGCGGCCGCGATGGGCGGTGAGCAAGGCGGCGGAGGCGATTCCGGTCCGGGGAGGGGGCGATGACTTCATGGCAGAGTGGTGAGAAAATCAACTACCCACACCTACTGAGCGACCAATGCATTGGGTGACGTACTTAAAATGTTCACTCAAGCTTGAGGGTACTCCTGATATCTTCAAAGGCCGAACAACTCAAGTATCTTTTGGAAGGTCTCCAACAACGAAACCCAATACGACGCTCTACTACATGGGCTCCGTCTGGTGATATCTCTCGGTGTTAAGCGACTACTAGTGTTTGGCGACTCTCTTGTGGTGATCAATCAAGTCAACGACTCCTGGGACCGCAACAGAGAAAACATGGACGCTACTTCCTAGAAGTCGGCAAGCTTGAGAACAAGTTCCATGGTCTCGAGTTCCACCATGTCGTCTGCGACAACAATGTTGCAGCAGATGTCCTGTCGAAGTTGGGATCTTCTCGTGCCCAAGTACCAGCGGGAGTCTTCTTCCACGAGCTACACAAGCCATCCATACGGGAGCAGGCATCTGCACCATCGACCATTGACCTGGGCTTCCTCAACCTAGTCAGGAGGTCATGATGATCGACGTGGACTGGAGGCAATCCTTCATCGACTACATCAGGGAGCAGAAGGTTCCCTCAGACAAGAATGCAGCTGAACAAGTCGTTCGACGCGCCAAAAGCTACATACTAGTTGGGGATAAGTTCTACAGGTGTCGGGGTTTGATACCGTCGGCAAGTAAATTTTAGTATGTTTGTGCGTCGGATCCGGACCGATTGAGACTAGAGACACAAGGATTTATACTGGTTCGGGCACCCTGAGGGTCCCTACGTCTAGTCTAAGGAAGTGTTTATATGCCCAAAGGGCTTGTAGTAGGGGATACAAGCTTAGGTCGGGAGAGGGACCTGATCCCAAGTCTCCCAGGGGGTGGTGAGCGTGTGGTCCTCTTGGGTTTCGTGGTTGTTGCTGCGTGTGTCGTCTATTATTTTCTCTATGTGTCGTCCTCCCTCTCGAGGGTCCCTACTTCTCCTTTTATAGTCCAAGGGGAGCAGGTGTACAAAGGGTAGGAAGGTAAAATCGTGCCCTGATACAGTGCTGTAACAGTGTCAGAATAGTACCGCAGTGCGGGCCTTCGTCTTCGATTGACGTCGTATGTTGGCTAGCCACGATTAGGAATGAAAACGGATCGGTAGGAAGGATATTGTGGATACAGATACAAATAATTTTTTTCTCAAACTGAATTTTCGGATCGAATTCGGATACAAACAATATATTTTGTGTCGAATAGTGATATTCATCATATTTGGATCATAGAAATTCAACTTCGAATTTCTAGATAATAATATTGTACGGATAGTTACGAATAAAATGTTCGGAATCGGATACAGTCTTACCATTTGAGTGTATGACCTTTTCAGTCGGTCGGTCGGACGGATAATGTTTGTACCACTTTCATCCCTAGCTGCGATAGTCCTCGTGTTGGGCGACGTAGGCGATGAGCCCCTGCCCCGAGGCGGCTGTGCTCGATGAGGTGATCTGCGTACTTGGTAGGTCGAGAGCTCCCTATGTGAGCCTTCGACCTTGCCTCTAGTGGTTGCTTATCGGGACGCGCCGTCCGATGACTTATCCGCGAAGGATTCGCTTGTCCCTAGTCACTGTAGCGCTCTTAAGTGACGGGATGCTTTTACATTGCCCCCCCCATGCTGGGAAGAAATCTCATCATCACCTGACAGTAGGGATCCTCCCGCCATCTGACACTGGCAGGCTCGCGGGCGGTGCAGAGCCGCTCCCACCACATTGTTGTTCCCCTCAGAGGGGGCCTGACGTTTGGTCGAGGGGGCAAGGCCTTAGGTCGTGTGAGGTGGAGCTCTCGTCCAGAGTACTCGTTAGGTCAGGACATCTCCTTAAGTTGCGCGGGGCGAATGCTCAAGTCGGAGTCAGGCCTTCGGGCAGCGTGGGCTTCTAACTTGGTTATGATGGCCCCTTGACGTCTTTCTCGTGCGAGGATGTGGACCGGCCTTCCTGGAGTTGATGTTGAGCTGCACTAGCCGTGGGCCTTCTCAGTTTTGTTGATGGGGGATTAGGGGCTAAGTTAATTACCCCTGGTTTATCCCCTCGTCAGTAGCCCTGAGCCTGAGGGGAAGTCATAGATTTTACCTTAGGATCAGTGGACAATGATATTTCTTTGTCGATCTGCTTCGGTGGGGGCGCGTGAGCGCACCCACCAATTGTAGCCCCTGAGCCCGTAGTAGAGTCAAGGACTATGCCGTAGGGTTTTGTTTAATCCTTGTGAGGACAGACTTGCCTTTTGATGGTGGTGTGGCTGGACAATAGGATTTGACATGGTGTCAAGGGCTACAGCCCGCCTCAGATGACACAACGGGACGGGGACAAGCCATTACTCCACTGTCGCGCTCCTGAGCGGGATAGGAAGCTGGCAATGGTGGCTTGCCTTATAAGCCGTTCTGGCTCCGCCACTGTTCCTCGTGTGAGGCTTGGCTGCCGTTGCCCTATAAATGGGCTCTGCTTCACTTCGGTGAGGCTCCATGGCAGCCAGATGGAGAGAAAGAAATCTTGCTACTTCTCCTATCGCGGGGGGTTCATCCCCTAAGTGTAGTACCAGCTCTTGCCTCCTCTGACTTAGAGGGAGTCCAGCGAATGGAGAGGCACGCTTTGGACGGGTCCTCCTTCCCTCATGGCTCTTGACCCCCACGATGACATAGGGGTCGAAGCCTAGGGTCGGAAATCCCCGCCCGAGCTTCCGTGCTGTGTCAACACCATGCCCTCCGCTTCCAATTGCACGCCACACTACACCTGGCATCACTTGCCTACGGTAGTGGTGGTGGTGGACTGGCGGCTGATGACACTTGCTAGCTAGCGTCGTCACCAGGTTTATATCCCTGGCAACAATGCTAGAAAGCTTGTTGGTATACTATACGATCACAGAGGAATCCGCAAGCGCACGAATGCTGTCGTAGCTTTCACCTGGGAGTATTCCAAGGTATCGATTTCCATGGGGAACGAGAAGTGAACTAAACCTAAACTAATCTGATCGGGGATATGACGATGAAGGGTAAAGAGGCAAGGGGAGATTTCGGGTAGAGAGGGAATAAGCTAAGGAAGTCAAGGATCTTTAGAATCACGGTAGAAACAACTCAACTCTCGTCGCTTGTCGGGGCCTGAGGGAAAAGAGCCACATAAAGGGATGAGAAGGGGGCTCTGATGTCGCATTCCTACCCCCCTGAACTAACGTGGTGGATTACAAAACCCGCCCGGAGCTGTCACCTCCCTAGGGTACCACACAGTCTGCTGATCAAGGCGGCAATCCATGGTACTAGAGAGTCTAGACGTCGCGTCTACACTAACCAAGTATTACTTTACTCAACGCTAGGACAAAGCAATAACAGTAAAGCAGCAAAGCTACTAAACAGTAATCAAAGAACCTAAGAGTGAACAAGAATATGAATTGAGACTTGATTACTCATGGATCCAAACTTACAAAGTATCTCAGGTGTGGACGATCGTAGTTGTACCGCACCCGCCGAGGTACAAGAAGAAGAAGAGGAGGACCGACACTCCGGCTTCTACTTCAACACTCACATCTCAACTCTCTTCGCCTACTATCTAGATACTAATTTGTGGAGGGCTCCGCCACTTGCTTCAATGCACCTTATGTGTTTTCTAGGAAGTGTCGGGGACTATTTATAGCCCCAATGGGTCGGTAGCTGCAGGAGGGGGTTCTTTTAGGCGAGAGGGGGGCAGAGTGGTGAGCAAGGAGGTGCGACCATATCTCTAGGTGCGGCCGGGGGTACTTGTAGGTGAGAGGGGGCCAGAGTGGTGAGCAAGGAGGTGCGACCGTATCTCCAGGTGCGGACGGCCCTGCGATACACTACATATGGACTTGGACGGCCCTGATCACTGATCCTTGGTCGGTTGCACACCGCTTCCCAACTCGGATTTGCCTGATTTACCAGTTCATTGGTGCGACTGTACCTAGAGGTGCGGCCAGCCCTACCCAGTGGCAGTGTGATGCACCGACGGTGTTGAGGGACGTCCAGGATCATTTTTATGGCGGTTGTGGCAGTTAAGTGTGGGTCCATCGATCCAAGTGCTTCCAACCTTAGCCTTTTGATCAAACTGACTTGAAATTAACTCTTCTCGTTCATTGGTGACTTGTTCATGGGATTGGTAGTGACATGGACCCGAGAGGAGGATTTTGGGTGGTGCAGCCGTGTAACACCCTGAATTTTCGGTGAGGAAAACTTGAAACCCTGTACCCTTGCGATAGTCCCTGGATTAGTGGCTATCGCGTACAGAACACATCAGGGAAGGTAAATCACAGGCATACATCACATCATGCAAATATTAGTACATAATTTATTACAAGTCCATTATGGAGTACAACATTACAAGCCTCTTGGCTGAATCAGAGTGAAAAGTCTATGCAGCGGTAGCTAGCATCCCAGAAGAGTCTCCATCTTTTATTCTTCCCACCCACAGGTGTCCTTGAGCGCAGCGACGCATCAATCGGTCGTACCATCCGTTGGCGTTGTTGTCATAGTCGGACTCGTACCCTGCACACCCAAAGTCTATCCCCAAGGGGTGTGATAGGTCCATGTCACCAACTTTATGCAACTTTAAGTGGCCTAGATTCTAAAGCGTAAGAAAAGAGACAAGGTAGAAGCTCGGGTTTCCTATGCAGCAACAAAGTATAAGTGGAAAACATCTCTATATAAGTCCCAAACCATACTCTTAACACAGCTCGGAAACACCTGGTACCCCAGGGCCCCGTCTCCGCAACCTATCTCCATCTAGGGTCGATGCGAGAACTTCCTCTCCTCACACTTCAATGATTGCAATCGGATCCGCGAGGTAGACGTAGCAACTCTCCTCTCCTCAACTGCAACCACGGCTCACCACACTCTCAAGTACAGGGGGATGTAGAAATCCCAAAACATGAGGACAAAGTTATCAAAAGACATGCCCATGACCGAGGACGCGACTATAGCTATAGATCGAACAACTCTACAGAGCGTGTACACCTGTACCCCGGAATGGAACCCAGCGGTGATCCGTCAACTGAGCCCATCCTACCGTGCGAACTCTCGGTAGTTCCGGTCCCATCCTGCATCCGACCCTCAAAGCGATCCCCTTCGCAAAGGGAATTGTACCGAAACTGTGAAATGCTCCCGTGTGGCCACACGGGAGACACACTAAGAGAATGTGGTCTCACTCCCACCTATCCCCCACTGATACCCTCTATCCTGCTGGCAGGTATGGTCCCGCATTTGCCGAGCTCAACTCGGAACTAACCCCACTCTTGACGAGGTGGTGTGTACGAAAAGGTCTGTCCACTCGTTTTCAGACCGGGGTGAGCTCATGTCCTCCAAACGTAAGTAAAACTCCAACACCTGTGCTCTACAAACTGTGCAAGTGGGGACACACTGAGGAGTGCACCCCATCCCCGATCCTGGATCAGTTGTTTCGAGCTCACCCCCGCCAAAGTACCCAAAACGTCTTATCCTGCCGGTTTTTTACCCCACGCACGCCAAGAACCACTATTCCCATCCCAACACATGCATCACGAAGCACAACGTATATACACGCTTATATATATAGTAGGGCAATCAAGGACATGATAATTAAAGAAGGCAGTGCAAGGTTCATCATCATGCATTTAAATTAAAGCACTAGCATACTACATAGCAATGCCTAATAGGTATTCAGAATCGGTCAGCATGAACACCTGCATGCGAGTAGTCATCGGCGACGTAGTCGTCGGTGTAGTCGATCTCCGAGCTCAGCTCCCCGGCTCCGACTGCTCCTATTAACGCGCAAATAAAATAAGGACGGGCCCTATTGCAATTAACTCCAAATGCTCCACGATTAAGAGCCAAAAAAGATAAAACACTAGCCCCACACGGAGTTTATGATTTTACAAGAGTTTTGGAAAATGTTTTATATTTTTTGGAGTTGAAATGGATTTTCTAGGATTTTCCAAAGGTAAAATACATTTCTGAAATTAAAATATGCATACACAATAACATTAACTGTAAGCTAACTGCAAACTAGCTCTAAAGGGCTCTAAGCTAACTATAGGCTGGCGACAAGCCATCTCTTGCCTCCCACGTGGCTGCCATCGGGGCGGCTTATAGAAAGCTCCTGCACATGTGGCAGCCACATGGCTGCTGGTGTGGCGGCCACAAAAGATCCGGTCGGGATCTGGTGCGAGCAAGGGCTGTGTAGGCGGTGGTGTGGTGGAAAACCATTGGTCGGGCACACGGGATCCCTGGGATCAGCGATGGCCTGCAGCCAGTGTAGATGCCTGTGCGGCACGACTGGGACTGGTCGGCCGCACAGGATCCGGTGGATCGTCTGCGGCCTGGTTGAGATGTAGTCCAGTTTGTGTGGCAAAACCCCTCTAGGTTTTAGATTGGTCCACGAGGTGTTTGACAGAAAGTTCCAAAGGAGCGACAGTCAGGAAGGGGCTCACCGGCGGTGAGGTTGGACTGTGGCTCGACCACACACAACACAACATGGCTCAGGTAAACCTAGGGATCCATCCGGGCAAAGAAAAGGGGTGGCCTTAGTCGGGATCTTAGCATGGCGACGACGAGTCCGGGTTTAGCGCGGCGGGCGGACCAGAGCTCCACGGCGACGAGGCTAAGCAGAGGACTCCAGCGTCGGGATTGGGGTGTCCGCGCCGGCTAGGCGGCTCGCTTGTGAGCGCGTGGGTGCGCACGCGTGCGTGCGAGTGCGCACGGTCGAGCGGAAGCAACAGGGTTTGTAGGCGTCGAGCAACGACCGCAAAGCGGCGGCTCGATGCGGCTGCACGCGGATGAGCGCCAGTGGCTTAACCACAGTGGCGAGCTCCGCGGTTGCACGCCGAGTATGCGTTCAACTGGGAACAATTGGCTAGATGTGCCTGGCATAGGCACAACCAAAAGTTCGGCCTTGACCTTGGCTGCACGGCGTGCACGCGAGTGGAGAGCTCCCCGCGACGAGGAAAGGGTCGGCGGCACGGTCTGGTGCGACGTCTGTTGACGGTAGATTATCGTATAACAATTCATATGGATTTGCAAGCGAATAAATCCCCCGTCGTAGTCAAGGAACCCTTCTTTCCTCGAGTGGTGAGCCCAAGGTATCGAATCCGTGGAACAATGTGCAACGCAAGGATTCAATCTAGTAAAGCAAGGAAAGCTATCTATTGAAGAACCAAGTTGCATCTAATCTAAGATATCATCAAGAAAACGAATCTAATCCAACCTATTAAAGGGGTAGCAAGAGAAAGCAAGAGATAACCGATCTAGAGAGTCTAGATCATGCTTATGTTGTAGCTCCAAACAAGATAGATGAAGATAGAAAAGCGAATCTCATTAAAAGCATCTTTAAACCGTGGCCTCTAGTCCGATTCTGAAAACGCCCGCCTTTCAGAGCCCCCGTTCTGTCACAATGTACTCCTATTTATGCGGGTAGTCTAGGGCGAGTTCGATAAGAACAAGTTGAAATCACTTGGTCGGTCCGGTATGCACCTCTAGCCACCGCGGCTACAAGAGCACCCTATGCAATCTATCTTAAGTATAGATTGGGGAAGAAACAAAACCAAGAAGAAAACAAAATCATCGAGAAGGCACTTGATCGCTAGAAATCGGATTCACTTAAAAACTTCACCATGAATGATTACATGAACAAGATCACCACCGGGATCCTACCTCGATCTTGATCCTTGCTCTGGAGCTCCAACGTGGTCTTCCATGCAAGGTTCCCACGTTGGCTGGGGAGACCCTAGACAACTAGCACGACCCTCATCTCCGAGATGGTGTCCCTCAAGCATCTCTGCTCCTCGACGACGGATGACGAATTGATTCCTGCGTGGCTCTCGGTCAGGGGGCTATAAATAACCCGAGAGGCATCTAGGTCAAAGGGGGGGCCGACTGGGCCGGCCGGCCTGGGCCGACCGGCCTGGGCCCATTTCGGCCCGGTTCGTTGCCTCCTTCGACCGTCGTTGGTTCCCGAGTCTTCTAGATCCTTCCCCCTTCTTCATGTGGGCCCTTGTCGTCAGTTTCTCTCCGAGTTGGATGAAGCTCCTTGTCTCGCAAGATTCAACACTTTTCTGGCTAGATCCTCGGAGTTTTCCATCTTCTCAGGTTGGGTCCTTGGGCTTCTTGGAGTCGTGTTCACTTTATTGCTTGACTTCTACCGGGCTTCAAGGTCTTGTCATGAGGTGCTTAATGAACTTATCCCGGAAGTCTTGCTTTCAACGCTAAAACCCTGCATAAACACTAAACTCCAAAACTGACTTGCACAAGTGAACTTGTTATATCACGGTGGTTAGTACCAATGGATAAGATAAAAAAGTCATGCCAACACCGAAGGTAAACTCATGGCTAGGTTGACGGAATTTCACCGTCAACATCTCCCCCATGCTTAAACCTTGCTCATCCTCGAGTAAGCCTTCGATGGATATCATCGTTGCCCTTCATTGTTTAAACCTTGCACTTGATCATACACGAGAAAACATAATGCTCTCAAAAGTTTAATTCGTTAAAGTTTCATAATGTACTAGCCTTCATCCCTACGGAGGGTAGATATTTAATTATGCTTATCCCACAAGTATTAACATGCTCCCAAAATTCAAATGGATCTCAGAAATTTTGAAATAAAGAACAAGATGAAAAAGAGCTAAACCAAGTTCACAAATTTAAACCACCTTGCATCTTGCTCATGAACTCTCATCTCATCTTGTCTCTCAAGCCTATTTCTTCTACTCATTTCCCTCTCAAAACATATATGTAAGTGGTAGGATTTATATGGAGCTCTTGGGAAAGTTTAGTCCTACCAAGATATTATAAATGAGATGTTGTCAAAACAAGACAAGCTTCTCATGGTCTTACCGAGACTCGTCAAAAAGGTCATTGGAAAATAATGTTAAATCAAGGAGGGGAGAGAAAAATACACACACTTGAGATGGGTGGACATGTACAAATGGCAAAGAGTGACCCCGAGGCACAAAGGAAGTCCTCGTTATAAGATTGCACATGGTTGGAAAGATGAGTTTGAATATTTTAATCTTGAAGCCTTGAAATTCCTAATGCACTTTATTTTATTTTTATATCATACATACTCACACTTTTTCTTTTTCTCATATATATTTTTCTTCTTCTTTTTCTTTATACTCATTTTTTTCTTTTTCTTTCTCAAAATTTTTTTTCTCAAAATTTTTTTGTTTGCTCCCCTTTGAACTCTGCATTGTACCTACCTCCTCCCCCATGCTTAGACGTTTGCTCGTCCTCGGGCAAAGAGGTGATAAATATAAGGTAGGTACCGGAAATATTTCCTTTGGAGAGATACTTGAAATCTTCAATCTTGGCACCATCTTGCGATCTTCCTTGAATTGATAATCCATTCTCAACGATAGGTTGTGGTCAAGGAGGTAATCACAAAAGATGATATTTGGTTTTAAGGGTGGATATCCGGCGAGGTTTGTGAAATCTCCGATGTGGGGATACACAATGCACGGATAAAAAGGCTAGCAATAAGATAGATACGCAAAAACGGAATGACCAGCTTCTTAGTCTCGGGCCAGAGAAATCAAGGCCTGAAATAACTCACCCAAAAATAAACCTTTTATACTAAGTTTTTGCACTCAAATATTTATATGGCTCTGGATTGGTAGAGCAACATGCAAGTGGTATTTATGACAAGGTTAGCATTACAAAAATAAATCATCTTTAATCCATCTAAAACTTGAGAGCACATAAAACACTATGGGTCTTTATTTTTATCATAACCTCCGCTAAAGATTAAGCTAGTATTTAGATAATTTCAGATTTGTATTTTAAGAGAGCAATAGCTTAATCATGCATAAATCAAATACAAAGATAAACAAAGTGGCAATTATAATCATATATCATCATGGCACAAATTTCGTAACTTTACCAAAGGTAAAAACTAGGTGGTGACTTTATTCATTATGAAAATAAAAACTAACACACATGCTCAAAATTTAAATAAAAACTAAAAACACTACGCATGCATAGGCGCATCCAAGCTGAAAATTAAAGAAAAGGGGAAAAGGAAAGATTAACTAAAGCTCCTCCTCTCTCTAATCTTCCGCTGGTGGTTGATATTGATAGTTTTGGTTATTGTACCCTTGCTTATAATAGGATTGCACCACTCCTCCTATGAATTGTCCCGGTGGTGCTAGGTGAAGGCATTAGCTCATAAGCGATGTTTGCATTTCCTTCACCCATTTGGTTTGCATTGGTTTGGATGACTGCAATAATTTGGATGTTTCTCACAGCGTATCCTCCAATGATGGCCACATTTTGTTGTGGTTGAGGAAGGTGTGCATATGGCTCCGCAAAGGCTACGTTGGGCACTGCAAAATTTTATGGGATATGGCTGCACCACTCCCCCATGCTTGCATTGGTATACCACCGTAGTAACTTGGCGGTGCCGGAATTCCTCCAAATGGTGGCACATAGTTTTGTTGTGCACCTGCTTCTTGGGCCGTGGAAGAACCTTCTCATATAATCCTTCCTCTTTTATTTTTCTTCGCCGGCACAAGAAGTCCTTCCTCTAACTAATCTTCCTTCCCATCAAGATAGGGGCAAATTTACTTTGGCCACTTTGAAGCCTCCTCTCTCATCTCCACTTATATATTTGCCTTGCTTCATATAATCAAATCCAAGGGAAGTCCCGGCTAGGAGATGCTTCGGGTTCCTTGTAATACCCGGTCTCAAGGAGATAGCCAACATGGAGAGGTAACACCCCGAAGGTGAGAGGGGTCTATTGGCTGCCTGGCAATCAAAGCCGAGTAAAGCCAACTCAACTCCGTGTCGGTTACCTTTGTTTCTCTCATTCTCCCCAAAATCCTTTTGCACATCCATGAGTGAAACACTTGGATGATGGGGTTCCGGATAGTATTTCTTCGTTGATGGTCTCCTCCCGTGATCATACTCCAAAAAACTTCCAATGTGCCTCCATGCACATCCACTTGTTCCGGGGCTCCCTTTTGAAAACCAAGTAATTCCTAATATCATACGGAACCACTTGTTCAACTCCATCCAAACGGAATGAGAGACTCGGCACTCCTTCATCAAGGATATGCGCCATGGTCATGAGAATTTTCGAGGCGAATTCCTTGTGGGTGTGTGCCGACACTCCGTTAGGGAATTGCACCCAACCTCGGTGTCCAATATGTGGAGAGCTTGGTTGTCGAAGTCGACATTCGCTACAAGCCTCTACTCAAGGCGAGCGAGCTTCTCCTCCTCCTCCTCCATCGTGATGATAAACCCATTGGAATACCACGGAGCGTGTGGAAGTGGAGCGGATGATCGTGTCGAGCGGTGAGGTCGGATCGGCGCGGCGCAACTCTTGGCTTGAGCAGCTTCGACTCCTGGGCGGCGCGGTCCGTGGCTTCTCGGCTTAGACTCCCTTACGCAGCAGTCTCGGCTCCTTGGTTTGTGAGCTGTCGTTGTGGGAGATGAGCAGGGTCGAAGGGCGGCGACGAGGAAGCAGAGCAGTTGTGGATGGCGCTGATTCCCCCGATGCACGTGGCTCCGGATCCTTGGCGGGGATCCGGTGGGTGCGCCTCCTCCAACTCTTTCTTCTCCCCATCTCCCATCTCCTCTTCACAGGTCCCGACGGATTTTGGGGGAAATCCCTAAGGGCAGCGGCAGGCAGGGAGACCAGCTGGGGATTGGGTCTTTATAGGGCGACGCTAGGGTTTGCAGGCACGAGAGCGGGTGGCAGGGATCCCTTGGTGTCCGTGCCTCGGTCACGCGGCGAGCATCTGGCGACCGCGAGCGAGCTTGGCGTGGGGCAAAGGGCGGTTGCGCGTGCATGCGTGCACCACAGTGGGGGAGAAAGGCAGGGGAAAGAGGAAAAGGTGAGGGTGTGGCTGACTTCGGGGCCCACATGGCAGTGACACAAGAGGAGAGGTAGGTGGGAGGTAGGCCGGTGGGCTGAAAGGTGAGATGGGCCGGCGGTTTTTGCAGGCCGGTGGAAAAAGGCGGAGGAGGCCCGACAGACTTTAACTGTTGCAGTTAAGGCCCAGCAGGGTTAGAAGGTTTCTCCTATTTCCTAGCATCCTTAGGCCTTAACAAACTTTATTCAAATTTCAATTAGCATCCAAATTTGAACCCCACACAATAAAAGCCAAAGAAAACTCAATAAACTCCAAAGTTCTCACACTAGCATTGTATAATTCCTAAATTTATTATTTTGCTCAAAATAATTTTAAGAATTTAGGGAGGGATCAAGTAAGACATCCTTATAATTTAATTAGGCACTCAATTTCATTCAAAAATTTTGAAATCCACATTTTTGCATTGCTAACATTCCGGGGAAATTCCGGGATGTTACAAGCCGGAACTAGTTGGTGCGTCCGGACAAAGTTTTGTGGTGTCTGGCCCATGGACTCAGTCTCCTCGGATGTTATGCTAAGTGTGGAGGCATTTGGCAAAGTTTGGTGTTGATTAGAGGAGGTTGATAGGTCCGGCCGAACCTAGTAGGTTCAGTCCCACCTATCCCCGGCACGTCTCGTGTCACAATCTTCCGGGAGGCAAAATTTCTGCATCCGGACTCCGAATTGGGTGAACCAAAACTCCATTTCAGTCCTCTCGACGAGAAATTCGCAATTGTTCTATCAAACTAAGCATTTGAGGTTATTTGTCAAGATGCTTTATTTGTGCTATAATGTCTCATTATGACCTGCATCCAAAAATTCACCAAAGCTTGTGGAATCCGTTAGTTTATAACCCTACAGTTATGGTGCAACCTTTGATGGAATGAATTTTATTCAAAGTTGAGGGTCGAAATTAGGTATTTAACGACCATCAACAATGGCGTCGGCTGGTGGGTGACTTGGAGCCTGGGGATGACCTTCTGGGCTTAGGTCTTCCGAGTGTCGGCGGTGCTGCAGGACATCAAGGTACCCCTGAACAAACTTTGTGGACGCGGCTCCCCCAAACGACTCATGCTTCATCGACAACATATCCAGGTGTCTTTGGCTTCTTCCTGGTCACTTGTAGCTATCATTGTGGACATCGGCCGCCACCCTGAACTCCACAAGGAGACCCTAGTCGGCTAGTTCCATCAGACGTTATAGGGAGCCCAGTGATGTGCTCCCTCTAACTCTGACTGGTTGGGGACAAAACACCATCGTAAAGGCAGAGATTTGTATTTCAATACTTGCTCATAGTCTTGTTGACCACCTCCTTGTACCTTAAGGTTTAGGGTTTATGTCGATGCAGTTGTTCCCTTGTTGACGGTGAATTTCTGTCAACCTAGCCATGAGTTTACCTTCGGTGTTGGCATTGATTTAATATCCAAACTAACGATCATAACATTCATGATATGTCATGTTCGCACTCGCATGTGGTATTTGGAGTTTATTCTTTACGCAGGGTTTTAACACTAAAAGGTAGACTTCCTGGGAAAGTTCATCAAGCACTTTGTGAGAAGATCACGAAGCCCGACACAAGTAAAGACACGAAGTGAACATAAGTGGCCCAAGGACCGAAGTGTGAAGCTATGAAACTCCGAGGACCCGGACAGAAAATGTTGAAGCTTGCGCGACAAGGAGCCCTATCCAAGCAGCGGAGAAACTGACGCCAAGAGCCCACATGCAGGAAGTGGAAAGTTCCAGAAGACACGAGAAGCAAAAACATGGAAGCCGGGGCCGAACTGGGCCCAGGCCGATGCCCCTTTGACCTAGACGCCATTCGAACTATTTATAGCCCCCTCGCCAAGAGCCACACATCAATTCATTCGTCATCTATCGTTGAGGAGTAGAGAAGCTAGAGGGACACCATCTCGGAGAGGAGGGTTATGCTAGTTGTTTAGGGTTTCCCTAGCCGACGTGGGAACCTTACATGGAAGACCACGTCGGAGCTCCAGAGCAAGGATCAAGATCGAGGTAGGATACCGGTGGTGATCTTGTTCATGTAATCATTCATGGTGAAGTCTTTAAGTGAATCTGATTTCTAGCGATCAAGTGCCTTCTCGATGAATTTGTTCTCCCTTGGTTTTTCGTCTTCCTCAATCTATACTTAAGATAGATTGCATAGGGTGCTCTTGTAGCCGCGGTGGCTAGAGGTGCATACCGGATCGACCAAGTGTTTTCAACTTGTTCTTCTCGAACTCGCCCTAGGCTAACCCGCATGAATAGGAGTGTGTTGTGACAGAACAGTGGCTCCAAAAGGCGGGCATCTTTGGAATCGGAGCGGAGGCCACAGTTTAAAGAAGCTTTTAATGAGATTCGCTTTTCTATCTTCATCTATCTTGTTTGCAGCTACAACATAGGCATGTCTAGACTCTCTAGATCGGTTATCGTTTTGCTTTCTCTTGCTACCTCTTTAGGAGATTAGATTAGATGTGTTTTGTTGATGATCTCTTAGATTAGATGCAACTTGGTTCTTGAAGAGAAAGAGTTTCCTTGCTTTATTAGATTGAATCCTTGCGTTGCACATTGTTGACGGATAAAACTCGTATCCACCTATGATCCGCAAGCGTACGGACCTACACCTTTTTCACCATGGGGATTCCCTAGGTTCTTATCAATCCAAAGAGCAAGGGGATTACAAGCATTTGATCTAGCACTACTACTAACTTATCTGAACCCTAATCTACAGTTAATCTAGAGAACGACTATGCTTCACTAGAGAGAATGATTAAACCAACGAGATATATAAAAGACACTTGCCCAAGGGTCTACAATACTTGAACATGCAACTGCTTCAGACATGAAAACTGATCTAACCTATCAGGGGTTGTGACCACGGTTTCGCCCTTTCCCTCCCCCCGTACTGTCACTACGCGGAGGTATTTGTGACTAGATCTATGATGGACACGACGTATTGAATGGATCCAAGGGAGCATTGAGATCTTACTCCCTACATGGCATGGTAGCTAATCTTAAAAAACAAAGCCTCTTCAATACTAGATGATAGATAGATAACCAAACAAGGTAGCGATTACATGTCAAGATCGATTACAACATGTGGACAAATGAGAAGATTACCCCATCAAGGTGCTAGCCTTAGCACCGTTGATCATTGTGATGCTTCCGATGGTGTCTTCCTTCTCCTCCGGGGGTGTCTTGGCAGGGCCTCAACGTCCTCCTTTACTTGTGGTTGCTTCCTTCGAGTAGAGCGATCCTTCTCGTGAATGATCTCCCTCCTCTTCTCTCTCTAGCTTGTGGAGGCCTCTCGGGCGAATGGCTCTCTCTATGAATGGTGGCGCCTCTACGTACTTAGGGTTGAAGGATCTTCACGCTCAAGAAATGGGGGTGAACCGACCCCGGGATGGGCCAGGTTCGGTCGCCCCTTCGCTCCCGTGGGTCCTCATGTCTTTATGCACTTTGCCCCCTCCATTTGCACCATTTTGACGATGTCATCCTCGCGTCCAAGATGGAGGTTCTTTTCGCATGAAGTTCGGTCTTTTACGCTTCAATCCTCGGGGATGTTTCTTTGTAACACTTCGGTCCTTGCCACCTTTGGGAGTAATTTCATCAAGCTCTCAAACACGAACGAGACTCCTCAATTGCTCCTTTGAACTTGTTGTGACTCCATCCTTTATGTCCATGTTTTCCTACAAAAACATAACACTTCCAAATGAACATACAAAGATGAACTTGTTATGTCATTAGTGTGCCTAGTGGTGGGTTAGTTCCATAATCAAATCCAAACCAAAGTGTAATGAACATGTTCGGCGTACCAAAATACACCGTCAACACACATTGTTCCACAGATTCAATACCTTGGGTTCTCGCACTTAAGGGAAGAAGGGTCCCTTGACTATGACGAGAGATTTGTCCGCTTGCAAATTCAAATGAACTTTGATATGACAATCAACCGTCAACAAGCCCCTTTTTCTGGCACCGTTGCCGGGGAACAAGCAATCAAGATCTAATCTAGTATCACTTTTTTGTGATTATTTTTCAGTTTTTCTTTTGATTTTTCTTTTACATCTCTTAATTTTGATCATCCTCAAAAAGAAAAAAATCAATCTAATCTAGTTTTTCATTAACCCTAATTTTTCTTTTTTTAGATTTTTTGTATTTTGCTAACCCTAACCAGAGATGGTTGGCTACCTCTCCAAGAAACCCAAAACTTTTTGTGGATGATCCAGGAAAACTTTACAGGCTAAGGAGACGTGCAACACAAGCTAAGGTACTGGAAACCCTAGATCCAAAAGCCGAGGCCAAAGGATCGTCGGAATCTCCAAAGGAATCACCACCTCCAAGTCCGAAGGGAGATCAACCTCAACCGCCACCCATGGGAAAACAATCACAACTGGAGCGCAAGATCGAGTTTTTCACCCCCGAACATCGTTGATCTTCCTATCATATCTACCTATCATAAACCCTCAAGACCCCGGAGGGCCGTTCAAGATCAAGGTCTCAACTATCCACATGGTGCAACACTCGCCTTTCACCGGTAAAGAGGATCCGAACCTTCACCTCCAAGCATTCATTCAATTATGTCAAACTTTCAATGAGGATAGGGTGACTCAAGATCAAGTGAGGGCAAGACTTTTTCCGTTCTCACTACTTGGAAAAGCTTTGTGTTGGTTCCACACTCTATCGATGGAGTTGAAACAAGATTGGGAAGCGTTGATGAGGAACTTTATGAAGGAATTTTATTCACCAACCAAGACTCAAAGTTTTCGCAACAAGATTGATACATTTGCTCAATTCCCAATGGAGATGATTGCGGAAGCTTTGGAGCGTTTCAATGAATACATGTGAGCTGAACTCCTTGAATGGCATATCAGTTTACTTAAGAGAAGGATGGAGAAGATGGAGATAGAGAGACCTAAAGGCTGCTGAGGCAAGATCCACATGCGAGGAGTGTGAGGAGTACGAACATGTCCAAGGTAAATCCCGATTTAATGCAGGGTCGTCCATTCAAGATTTGGTTCCTCTTTGTACACAATTGAAGGACTTCATGAACGAGTAAGTTAAGATCAACAAGGACACTGTCACTAAGTTCGAAGCTATGGACAAAGTATTGGAGAAGATAGATGGCAAGGTGACAAAGGTCGGAAGCTCTATCCATCAAGTGCTCAACATGATAAAGATGGTAGAGACGCAAGTGGGACAACTTGTCGGGCACCCGATGGGTAACAAAGGAGAATTTCTGAGACAACCCCAAGGTCCTGAGATGGCAAAGGCTACTCAAGCTCATTCGGGAAAGGAGATGGAGATCACTATCGAAGGACTGAAGTTTGAGATGCCGAGCCAATACATGAAGATGCCTCCATGCTACTTCCGAGACATGCTTGCCAACAAGCACGAGATGACATTATGCGACCTTGGAGCAAGTATGGGAGTCATGCCAAGAGACGTGTTCAAGAAGCTATGCCTACCACTCAAGCTTATGGTCATGTGTCTAGAGTTGGGAGAAAACTCTATTCGCTATCCCATGGGAATCACCGAAGATGCACCCGTAAAAGTTGGAGAGATCAAGTTCAATATCTACGGTGAGAGAAGTGCATTCAAGTTTCAACCACGTTTCGAGGTATGCAACACGTTCAATGTTAAATATGTTCCCCCTCATTGTCGCTTTATCAAGGAAGAGCCAAAGAAGAAGGAAAAGCCGGAGAGGAAGGAAATAAAGACCAAGGAAGTTGTTGCATCCGTCAAGACCAAGGAACAAATCCAGCATGTGAAGACCAAAAAAATGACTAAGCCGAAGAATAAACCCGCACCCAAGATGGTGCGGAAGTGGGTACCCAATATTGCAACACCCATAAAAGAGCGTTGATTCGAAGTGAAGAAGAGAAGAAGTCTAGATATGGACTATAAATGAAGCTCTAGGCGCGAGGCAACCCATTCGTTGAGTCAAGAATAAGCTATCGGGAGGACAACCCGATCAAGAATAAAAGTTACCGGGAGGGCAACCCGGAAAATTTCCGAATTCCAAGTAAGTTGGTCATAGAATTTGCTACTCAAGACATTTTATTAACTCTTAAGTGGTTGAACAAGCTTTATAGAACCTTTTATTTGCTCGATCATTATATTTGAATTTGTCTATCTTAAACCAATGACATGAGCCATCCCATGTTTTATTTGCCTCTTTTCGAGGAGCTATAACTAAAAATTCAGATCCTATTTGAGCTTTCCATCCTCTCCAGGATGGTAGGTTCGATTTTGTTTTGCATGTTAAAAACACACGAGTAGAGCCTCGCTATGTTCCTTAATGTTTTTAAATCTTTTGACGCATGCTAGGACTCGCGTGAACCTAAGGAATTCGATTTTTGGTTTGATTTCACTTAATATCTAATGGTTTCTCTGGAGCTAGAGTTTTACCAAGACCCATTTTTTTATTTATTCAAAATCTTTCTCTCATGTTTGGCCAAACTTAGAACCAAAACCCATAACCCCACGGTTAAGCTGGAGGAGCTTGCTATCAATTAATGAAAGCAAGCAATCCTGGTGCAACTAAAATAAACATAGTCGGAAAGTTTTCGACTTACAAATTGTTTTTGATGTTTAAAAACTCCTCTAATAATATATTTGGACTCATTGCTAGCTCTGAGATAACCTTTAATTTATGAAATTTAGAGGAGTGTTTAGCATTAAACATGAGCAAGGGAGGGTTTTGAGGTTTATTTAACACCTTGTGCTCGATGATGCATCACAAGAAGGCTTTATCATCAAAACATCTTGGGCACATGTAAAGGACGAGCATGGGGGATGCAAACATGACTTAGTTTTGCAGGAAATAAGTGAAAGCACATGAACCATGGAAGACAAGGAAGACAAGAAGTGACACAAAGTTAAGGAGGGGGCATTGATCTCATCATTCAAATACGAAGGAGTGGCCGAGAGTGTTTGGACGATGGATTCTTGTGGAGTATGAGAACACAAGGACATAATGCAACAATGAGAGAGTGGGAGAAGAGCCAAAGCAAATGGAGTAGCAGGGACCCCAGGCCGGTCGGCCTGGCCCCTTTATTTGGCCCCTGGCATCCATCTTCCTCTAGTAAGCTTCTCATTCATTTGCAAGTTCATGCTCCCAAGTTCATAATCCAGAGACCTTACGAACCACTCAGAAAAAATCATGCCCCAGTTCCTTCTCTAAAAAATCCCCGAAATTTCATTACAATTCTTGACCCTCCATATACTTTCTTTGTGCATTTTTCTTCTGGAAAGAAACCCCCGGGAGAGTTGTTGGTGAATTTTTGCAGCAAGGCACGATGAGAAAAGCCATGAACAACATCCTCGGAAGAAGGATATCATCATCGTCGGAGGCGCCATCTATCCCTCCGTGGAGGCACTCTATTTCCAAGTCCCCGCGAAGCATGGAGGAGGACGTGGCACCATGGAGGAGCGACACACTGCACTTTGGAGGCATGAGGAATACACGAAGCTTGTCCATGTGGGACAAACCGCAAGGGCACACAAAGGAGCCACCCATTCGACCTTGACACTTAACTTGTTCATCCACTCTGCCACCATATACTCCGGGGCACTCCAAGATTATTTTCATCATAAACACGAAGGATCAACCATTGGAGGAAGAGTGAATGAAGGAAAGAGAAATAATGCTTCCTGTGACGCCCGAGGTTTTTATTTACCTTAATAGTCGGTCAAATCTGCTGACAGTGGTCAAATCGCGGTCAACCTGGGTCCTCACCTCGAAAACCTCATCAAACAACCCTTATAACCCTGTTGATCAAGTAAATACATATGTGTGGTAAAACCTTGGTCAAATCCATGGCCAAACCCTACCTAAACCCTAGTGACCTTGAATGTCTTCCGGAACTTTTGCCGCATTCTCCAGATTTCACCTAAACACTTCAAAATCTACCAATATGAAAGTTGTCCAGTTTGTTGAGGGACACAACTTTCATGTCGGATGGCATTTCCAATTTTGAGTGGAAAAGGGTGGAAATCTTGGTCAACTGCCAGTACCTCCTGTTCACTGACACATATTGACATTCCAAGTTGGCAAGCCTTCTCTGCAAAATCTGTTGAGAAAAACCCCATATTGTCTTTTTGAAAGTGGTAGAGGATAGTTAGATCTATGATTTTCATATTCACCACTTGATGCACTTCAGTACAAATTTTTGGAGTTATTCATGTTCAAACTGGGGCACAGCAAAACAATTTTGAGCCAGCCGCGCTTTGCGCCGCGACGCCGCGCCCGGCCGCCTCGACGTCCGCACCGGTGCGCCTCCCAAGGCCACCACCGACCGAGGTCGCTCCTTTCCCGTGCCGGCCCACGCCCCGTGATGCATTGAAGCCATGCGCTTCCCCGTCGCCGCGTTGTACGTGCACCGTGCACGCGGCGGACCGCCGGTCCATCCACGGTCCGGCCGTACGCACGCAGGCCGAGGAGCGCCGTAGCACGACGGCATCTTCGCCGCCGACGCCATGGCCACACGGGCCGCCTATTTAAGCACCACCTGCTCCTTTCTGTCGGTGCGGAAAGTAGTCCTGACACTAACTAGTAAGAAGCGCTGAGCTCTATCTCTTGATGGTCGGTGCTAAGCAACTAGTGACATTGATGTTTATCCTAGTTCCGGCCGGGGGCCATACGTCCAGCAGAGGTGTGCTCGGGGCACTATATTACGTTGCACCGTGGTGCTCGTAGAGGGGGGCTACAAGCGAGGCGGGAGAGGAGGTCGGGCCTCCAAGTCCCAGAGGTAATGATTGAGGCATGCACCGATATCGTAGTTAAGGCGGAGAGCGTGCCAGTGATCGCTATCCGTCGTCCCGTCCTTCACGGCTAGGGGACTGCCCCTCCTTTTATAGGCCAAGGAGGCGGCAGTTTACAAGTGTGTCGCACTATTTCGCCTACGTGTAGAGGCATGGTGTACAGCATCACGGAGTAGACGGTCGTCCTGGCGAATCTTGCCTCTGGCGGGGCGTCATGGCGCGTCCTGTGCGCACCCAGGAGCGGCTTCGAGGGTGGCGGTGTAGCGGACTCCTGTTCGGTGACCGCACGTGTGAGGACTCGAGGGTGCTGTTGACGTGAGACCGTACGGGGGCACAATAGCTGGCGTGGCGGCGTCCTGTCGCCGCACGCTTCCACAACATTGGGGATGGTGATGCAGTGGCCGGGATGGTGTCGGGGACAGCGGGGATGGTCGCATAGGGCTGATGGCGACGGAGGTGACCGATCCCGTCGGCCTGGCGTCACGGCGTTGTTCTTGCACGGGCGTGGCGTAGCTGTTCACCTTCCCTTCGAGGGCTCCGCCGTCCTTCCTCGAGGGTGTGGCACGCCGGCCGTACGGGAGTGGGTGGCACAGTGCCACGGGGTTGTTGCTGACCATGCCGCACAGTGTCGCACAGTGGCGAGGATGGCCTCGCCACTGGAGTTGGCGGAGCAGTGCCGGGGAATGATTCCCAGGCACGTAGTGGCGTGGATTTGCCTTTGACTTGAGTGCCTGCAAATATCAGTGCATTAAATGCCCCTGCTGAAGGAACAGGTATGGAGGCGGTGGGCCCGTGATGCCCTCGAGCGAGACGGAACTTGCTCGAGGGGGCGCTCAGCTCTCGATCGAGACGGGGCCTCATGCGAGGGGGGTGTCCAGCCCACAAGCGAGGCGGAGTCCCGCTCGAGGGGGGCGTCCGACCCTCGAGCGAGACGGAACCTCACTCGAGGGGGCGACCGGCCCACGAGCGAGGCAAAGTTGTACCGGGGCGGCGCCATACCCCTCGAGCGGAGTGGAGTTCCACCCGAGGGTGGCTAGGCCGATTGTCTGGTGGGCCGTGGGTTTATTTTGCTCATGTGTTTAGGTTCGTTTGCGTTTGTTTTTTACGAGTTTAAGCGGGGTTTTCCCTGGTTGTTTAGGGGACCCTCATGGTTGTCCCCGACAGTAGCCCCCGAGCATCTGTGGGTGTATCCGTTAGGATCCCGCAGATGCTGACGCTTGCTGATGGGATGTTCTTCCCCCTGGTTACTATGATATTCTGTGGGGCCATGCTAGCGGACCCGCGGGTCTAGCCCCCGAAGCCTTGCAGGAGCGTGGGTGCTCCTGCAAGGGTTTTTACACAGGATCTGCCAGCGTGCAGGGTGTTAGTTTCAGCCGGCATCGGCAATATTCCAGGGGGTGTCTGGCATCATATCTGGCATCGTCTGCATTCGGTGCGCCCTAGGAGGTGTAGCCGTGCGTCGAGCCCCCGAGCCTGGGCCCGTTCGAGGCGATCAGGGCGAGCTCTTTGACTTGTTTTGAACGCTTCCTCGCCGTCCCTCCACGGTACGGAGGGTGAGGTTTCCGCAACTCCTATCGAAAGGGTCGCGGATTGCGGATTCCTCGTTGAGCTGTTATCGGGCGATTCAAGTGGACACTCATGCCCCGTTCGATAAGGGTTGGCTCGTGGTCCGGAGACTCGTCCATGAAAGCGCTTACGTGGGTTTGTTAGGTGGGGCTCGGTCCCGTTTGCTAGGGACCGAGGGTGCGGAAGCTCTCCCTCGATGGGATCCCCCAACTAGCTACCCTCGTTGGCTCTTGAATACGACATGTGCGGCGCCCTCGAGCTGGTGAGCTCGAGGATAGGCTCGAATGGCGTGCCCTCGTCATCCCTGACTCTGTTGATCTGGGGCACCTGTTCGAACCCTTTGAGGGTCAGGCTTCGAACCCCTCATCAGTAGGGCTGCTGCGGGGTGGCAGCTGGGTGCCCCTGTCTTTCTACATCTGCACGACTCGGGGCTTGCGGTTGAACCGAGGGCACCTGTGGCGCCCGCTCTCGCTGAGTGGGCTTCGAGACCACTGGTCGGTAATCGCACCCTTCGAGGGTCGGATTTTTCGAGCCCTGGGCTCGGGCCACTCGAGGATCACGCTTACTTGGTAAGCGACCAGGCCATTTAATGCCCACAATCATGGCTACAGTCGTGCACTGCGGGCGCGCCTTTTCAGGCGTTGCAGCAGCGCGCGTAGTGGGCGACGTGGGCGGGCGGACATGATGGCCCGCCGCGGCTCTTCAGTTGTCACGCCGTAATGATCGCGCACGTGCATGCGCCTGGTTGTTTCGGTCGCGGTGGGGCCCGCTCGTCAGTGACGGGTGCCGTCACTTGCAGTTAATGCGCGTAGAGCGCGCGATTCGAGGAGCGTGGGTCCCATGGATCTATAAATCCAAGGGGAAGGAGGGCGAGTTCTTTACCTCAACACTTAGCGCCCATCGCTCCCGTCTTTCTTGCTTCCGCTCCGGAGCACCGCGCGCCCTTTCGTTTTCTCCTAGTGTTCGCCGCTCGTCTCTCTTCCGCTCGCTACCGCCAACTGCAATGGCACCCCCGCAGTCGATCCAGGTGCTGGACCCGCTGCCGTGGCACCGCTCGACGATGACGGAGTTCGCGCTGCACGAGCTCGAGAACGGTGTCCAGTTGGCGCCGAATGTGGATGGGCAACCCCGGGCGTAGATCGTCCCGCCGGCGGCGGATCGGGAGTCCAACCTGCCGTACGGCTACGTCGTCAGCTTCATCCGCCACCACGAGCGTGGCTTCGCGGCGCCAGCGAGCCGCTTCATGCGCGAGCTATGCCACCACTACGGCGTGGAGCTGCACAACTTCGCCTCAAACGTAATCTCGCAGGCGGCCACCTTCGTTGGCGTGTGCGAGGGGTTCCTGGGGATCCTGACGAACTGGGATTCTGGGTCCACCTCTTCCGCACGAAGCTGCACACGCTTTCCACGCCTGAGTCGCGGGTGCGCTGCGCGGTGCGTGGTGGCGGGATGTCGATTTCGCTGCGGGAGCCACGCAGGGAATTTTACATTCCCTGCACGATGACCTCCAACAACGCGGAATGGGGGCAGGGGTGGTTCTACCTCCGCAACGACGAGCCCGGCCTCCCCCCTACACCAGCAAGGTTCTGAGGGAGAAGGCCGACTCCTGGTGGCATGGCCTGTCCCCTTCTTCGCGCCAGGACCAGCTGGAGTCAGCCCTGCTCGCGCTGAAGAGCCTGGCGGACGCCGGGCTGGGCGCGGCCTCGGTTCTCATGAACCTCCACCACCGGCGGATCATCCCCCTCATGGAGAGGGAGCTCCGCATCTTCGAGATGGACGAGACGACCAACCCTGTGGCGCTGGCGTGCTCGCGGTTGGTACACGACTGTCTCCCCTCGGAGTATGTGGCCACGAGGGCGAGGCGCGCCATCAGCCTCAAGGCCATCAAGAACAGCAACGACGACCTCTGGTCGTTCGTTATGCTTCCCGACGCCCTGCCGGTGAGTGGGCTCTTCCCCTTTTCCTTTATTCTTCCGCCACATGCCACCGCAACTCTGACATTTCGTTCTTCCCAGCAGAGGGTGGTCGTGAACGCCGCGCGGTCCGACCCGCTCACGCCCCGAGCCCGAGCCCGAGCGCGCGCGGTGCAGCGGCGGGAGTAGGAGCGGGCGACGCGTAAGAAGGCGCGGAGGATCCGGCGGCGGGAGCGCTGGGAACAAAGGAGCGAGGAATTCCGGCTGCGTGAGCAGTAGGGTCTTTCTCCCCCGACGACGTCGGAGTACTCGTCGTCGGGAGAGGAAGAGGAGGAGGAAAGCGACGGGGGGCAGGCCCCTCCTAAGAGGTGGGAGCCTGCGCCCCCCTCACCGAGAGCCGCGGAGGCAGCGGAGGAGCAAACGCCTGGGGCGAGCGCGGAAGCGCCCGCCGCCGAGCGGTCTACGGAAGAGGCGGCGCACGCCGCGAGGTGCCGGCGTGCACCGCGGAGGCGTCTGGGAGTGCGACGGTGGCCACGTCGGCCGCGGCCTCAGTGCCCGTCGAGCCCTCGAGGAAGAGGAAGCGGGGCTTCTCCACCATGAGGTAGGCCATCACTCCTCCAAACGCCCTGTTTTCGAGAGGCGAGAGTTTAATCCTTCTGTTTTTGCGTTCGCAGGGTGGCGCCGACCATCCCCCCATTGCGCCCGCCAAGGCACTTAGGGCGGACGCGTCCATCCCCATAAGGTGGCACTCATCACGGGCGCCGCAGGTGACGGGGAGTACGGCGGCGGCAACAAGCGAGGCACCGCGCAGCGTGGCCGCAGCTACAGAGCCACGGCAGGTGACGGCGGCCACGATGCGGTCACGACCATGGCGTTCACCGCACCATCGATTTTGCCAGCGCCTGCCCAGTCAGCGGCGGTCAGGTCGCCGTGGTGGATGTCCCATATGACGACACCCCGCCGCCCGGATGGGACCAGTGGGGGAGCCTGCCCGCACCAGCCCCCGAGCCCCCGGTGGGGGTGCTTGTGATGAGGGATGATGGCTGCATGATGTCAGGGCGCCCGGCGGACGGCGCCAGGCCTCATCGTCGCGCGCCATCCTTCCAGCTTCGGACGGCACTGTGCGCGCCCAGAGCAGGAGCGGGAACGTGTCGACGCGCCGCGGGCCCACTTCGCCAATGACCAGGCCGAGCAGGCGCTATGGCAGGAATTCCTCGACCATGGCGCCTCACTCAACCGGGCGCTGAACGAGGCGCTACGGATCCATGGAGGTCCCAAATGGCGCGTTTTCTGGGTTTGTGACTTCTCACCAGGTTTCGCGGTGTTTCTGCTTTCGTTTCTTCCGCGTTTGTGTTTCCTCTTATCCCCGTCTTCTCTCGCTTTATCCGCCGGTGGCAGGAATTGGAGGGTCGGGCCCGGGAGAGATACGGTCCTCTTGACCGGCTGGATGCCGAGCTCAGCTGGTACCGGGGGCAGTACAACGCCCTCGACGCCCTCGTCGAGGCCCTGAGGACCCCGGACCGGTGGCTGGTGTACCGGGCGGAAGCCCTGCGGGATCAGCCCCCGGAGCTGGACGCCTAGGCTGCAGAGGACGTCTCCGCGGTCTTGAGGGTGAAGACTGCGCTCGAGGACCGGGACGAGGTGTTGCACAAGGCGCGGGAGGACCTGGCAGGGGCGCGAACCCTGGCCGCGGAGTGGGAGACCCAGGTGGCCTCTGTTCGGGCCCAGCTCCAACAACACCGTGCGGCCCTCGAGGGAGCACGTGCTTGGCAGAGCCAGGCCGAAGAGAGGGCTCAGGAGGCGGAGGGGCTGAGGGCCAGCCTGGCAGACAAGGCCGCCGCACTTGCCACGACGGAGGATCGGCTCCGGTCGCGCGCCAGCAGGCGGAGGCCTAGCTCCAACAGGACTGGACCGCCCTCGCCGAGGCCCGGGCCGCCCTTGAGCGTGAGCGTCTGGGGCTGGAAGAGGCGCAGGGCCAGCTCTAGCAAGAGCGCGCCGCACTTGAGGGGGCGCGGGCAACCCTCAAGCAGCGAGATGACGAGGTCTCGAGGCTCAACAGGGAGCTGACCCAGCTCAGTGTCTCTCGCGAAGACCTGCGCCAATCCCTCATGCAGCAGGAGGCCACGGTTCTCAGCCTGCGGCAGGCGGCTGAGGACGCGTTCCAAACCCTCGAGGCGGACAAGAAGCGGGTCGAAGGTGAGTTATCTTTCGCTTGTCTTCTCGCTGGTTGTTTCGTCTCTTTTTGGGATCCGCTCCCAATTTTTCGTCTCTTGTTTGTGGCTTTCAAGCCTGCGGGTCGCCTTGGGGAACTCGACGACCCAGGCTCAGGCTGTGCAGACGGCCTACAACTCCTCGCAACAGGAGATGAAGGAGCTGCGGGTCGCCGCCCTCGAGGCCTGCCATGAGGTCAAGGAAGGCGAGGCTCAAGCTAGGAGCTCCATGGCGAGTTGCCTTCGTGCTCTTGGCGGGCATGTCGCTCGATGCATGCACCGCGCCCTTCACTTGGGTGTCAAGAAGGCCCTTGGCGTGGTGGTGTCTCACTACCGGGTCGACTTTGAGGCTGTCTCCTTGGGCTACGTCATCCCAGTCGGCGTCGAGGACGAGGTGGCAATGGACCGTGCAGACGCGTTCGCCGCCACCGCCGCCGATATGCTCGCGGAGGACTTCACAGACTTCTTGTTCCCAGACGCTCCCGCGGCGGGTGGACCACAAGCCTGAAGATCACTGGGCGTTCGTCCCCTTGTTGTTTAAGTGTCAGTATTCGGGCCGTGTGGCCATGTAATAAACAATTTACTTGTTTGAAACATTCGAATGTTTGTAAATGGAAGTAATGCTTTTTATCCAGTGATTGTACCGTTCCGCCTTCCAATTTTTTTAGGTGAACCCTAGCTGGGAAAGATCCATTCGCATGAGTAGGTTGTAGGTGAAGCGGCGAGGGGGAAGGGTTGTATCCTGCTGGAGGCGTAGGATATCCCCGACTCACGCTTCTTCACCCTTTAGCTGCTCGCGTCCCGCATAGGTTCACCCAGAACTTGGGTCGAGGCGTACTTGGTACATCTGCTATGGGTTTTTGCGAAAAAATGGGACCATTTTTGGGGGGGATGCCCCCCTCCCCGCGGTAGCCCCCGAGGGTGGCTTGGTTTTCTGGGGAAAGCCAAGTCGCCCTTTGACTTTATTCATCTTAGTGAAAATTTACATTCGTGCCACCAACTAGGGTGTTGTGTTCGTAAATGACAAAAAGAACTTGGAGATCCTTCCTAAGAATGAAAGAAACGTAGCTGTTGGATGTTCCAAGCATTTGTGAGTTCTTCACCATCCTCGTTGGCCAGCTTCTAGGTGCCGGGTTTGAGTACTTTGACCACGACGTAGGGTCCCTCCCACGGGGGTGACAGCTTGTGGCGGCCTCGGTTGTCTTGACGCAGCCTTAGGACTAGGTCCCCTTCGTTGAAGTCTCGGCGCCGTATCTTCCGGGCCTGGTAGCGCCCCAGCGCCTGCTGGTACCTTGCCGAGTGCATCAGGGCCACGGTGCGGGCCTCGTCCAGTTGGTCCAGCGAGTCCTCGCGGGCTCGCTGGTAGGTGCCTTCCTCGTAGCCCCCGACTTTAGGCGACCCACATTCCAAGTGCGTGGGGAGAATGGCCTCCGCGCCATAGACAAGTAAAAATGGGGTGAATCCCGTGGCTCTGCTCGGTGTGGTTCTGAGGCTTCACACGACCGCTGGTAGCTCTTGGAGCCATTTGCGACCAGACTTGTCCAGTCTGTCGAAAATCCTGGGCTTGAGACCTTGTAGGATCATGTCGTTGGTGCGCTCCACTTGATTGTTGGTCTGTGGATGCGCCACGGCCTCCCAATCGACGCGGATGTGGAACTTGTCACAGAACTCCAGGAACTTTCTGTAGATGAATTGGGACCTGTTTTCGGTGATGATGGAGTTGGGCACCCCGAACCGGTAGATGATGTCGGTGAAGAACGTCACGGCTTGCTCTGCCCTGAGATTCGTGATCGGGCGCACCTTGACCCACTTGGAGAATTTGTCGATAGCAACCAGTAGGTGGGTGTAGTCCCCGGGCACTTTCCACAAGGGCCCGACGATGTCCAACCCCCACATGGCGAAGGGCCATGTGACGGGGATTGTCTGGAGGGCGTGCGCGGGAAGGTTGGTCTTGCGGGCGTAAAACTGGCACCCTTCGCAGGTGCGTACGATCTCGCTGGCATCAGCGAGCGCCGTGGGCCAGTAGAAGCCCTGGCGGAACACGTTGCCCACGAGGGTGCGTGGCGCGACGTGGTGGCCGCACACGCCCGCGTGAATGTCTCAAAGGAGCTCGCGCCCCTGGGGGATAGGCACACATAGCTGCAAGACGCGTGACGCGGCGCGCTTGTACAGCTTCCCATCGACGAGGGCGAATGATTTGGCCATCCTGGCGATGCGCCTGGCCTCGGATCGGTCCAGGGGAAGTCCACCTCGGTCCATCCAGGCAATATATTTGTCTCACCAGTCCTCCGCGCGGGGGACCGGCTCTGTATCCATGGTTTCGGCCTCGTCCGCGCCATACCCCTCGAGCACGGAGAGTACGAACGCCTCGTTCGAGGGGTCCTCGTCCATAGGCTCTGCGCCTGTTGGGTCCGAGGGAGCCCCCGAGGGTTCCTCCTAGCTCGAGGGGATTGGCTCGAGGTTGACAGACGGCCTGGCTACATCCCGAGCAAAAACGTTTGGGGGAACGGTGATTCGCCCCGACGCGATTTTGGCAAGCTCGTCCGCCTCCTCATTGTACCAGTGGGGCACGTGGTTAAGCTCTATGTCGTAGAACTTGTCCTCGAGGGCCCGTACGGCATTGCAGTATGCCTCCATCTTGTCATCATGACAGCTCGCGTTCTTCATGACCTGGTCGATCACGAGCTGCGAGTCTCCCCTAACGTTGAGGCGCTTGATGCCCGTATCGATGGCGATTCTGAGGCCGCAAAGAAGGGCTTCGTACTCCGCCATGTTATTTGACGCGGGGAAGTGCAGGCGCACCGCGTACCTCATGTGCTCCCCGAGGGGTGAGATGAAGAGCAGGCCCGCGCCTGCCCCCGTCTTCATCATCGACCCGTCGAAGTAGAGAGTCCACCACTCGGCCTGGATTTGCGGCGGCGGAAGCTGCGTGTCCATCCATTAGGCGACGAACTTCGCTAGGATCTGGGATTTGATCACTTTGCGTGGCGCATAGGCAAGTGTTTTGCCCATTAACTCCACCGACCACTTGGTAATCCTGCCTGCCGCATCCGGGTTTCAGATAATCTCTCCTAACGGAAAGGAGGAGACTACCATGACCAGATGGGCCTCGAAGTAGTGGCGAAGCTTGCGCCGCGCGAGCACCACCGCGTAGAGTAGCTTTTGGATCTGCGGGTAACGCGCCTTGGTCTCGGACAGCACCTCGCTGATGCAGTACACTAGCCGTTGGACAGGTAGGGTGTGCCCTTCCTCCGTACGTTCCACCACGATGACAGCGCTGACCACCTGAGTGGTTGCGGCGACGTAGAGGTACAGAGGCTCACCGTCCTAGGGCGGCGTTAAAATCAGCGCGCGGGCGAGCATTGCCTTAAGCTTGTCAAGCACCTCCTAGGCCTCGTCGGTCCAGGAGAAGCGCTCGTGCTTCTTCAAGAGTCGGTAGAGGGGTAGCCCCTTCTCGCCGAGCCGCGAAATTAAACGGCTCAAGGCGGCGAGGCACCCCAGCACCTTCTGGACCCCCTTAAGGTCTCGAATCGGGCCCATCCGCTCGAGGGCTGTGACCTTCTTGGGGTTGGGCTCGATCCCCTGCTGGGAGACGATGTACCCCAACAGCATGCCTCGTAGCACTCCGAAGACGCACTTCTCGGGGTTCAGCTTTACCCCGTTGGCTCGCAGGCAATCAAATGCCACGCGTAGGTCGTTAACCAGGTCGTCCGCCTTCCTGGTCTTTACGACTATATCGTCTACGTAAGCCTCAACGGTTCACCTGATGTGATCCCCGAAAACGTGTTGCATACATTGCTGGTATGTAGCACCCGCGTTTCGGAGACCGAACGACATCGTTACGTAGTAGTGCATCCCGAAGGGAGTGATGAATGAAGTCGCGAGCATGTCGGACTCCTTCATTTTTATTTGGTGGTACCCGGAATAAGCATCAAGAAAGCATAAGAGTTCACACCCTGCAGTCGAGTCAACGATTTGATCAATTCGTGGCAAAGGAAGAGGAACTTTAGGACATGCTTTATTTAAACTGGTGTAGTCTACACACATCAGCCACTTCCCATTCTTTTTCTTAACTAATACAGGGTTAGGTAGCCACGTAGGGTGGAACACCTCCTTGATGAATCCGGCCTCGAGAAGCTTTCGCAGCTCCACTCCGATCGCCCGGCGCCATTCTTCGTCAAAGCGGCGAAGCCGCTACTGCACGGCGAGGGAGTGAGGTAGGATATCAAGGGAGTGCTCGGCGACCTCCCTCGGGATGCTTGGCATATCCGAGGCGCTCCACGCAAAGATGTCAGCGTTGGCGCGGAGAAAGTCGACGAGCACCACTTCCTATTTCGGGTCGAGGGTGGAACTGACCCTCAACTCCTTGCCCTCAGGGGCAATAGGGGCGAGGGGCACCTCTTTGGTTTTCTCAGCAGCCTCGAAGCTGCCGGCGTGCTTGGCGGTGGAGTCGAGGTCTTTGTTGACTAGCTTCTCTAGGTTTGCCACGTGCGATTCATCCAGCGCTAGCACCGTAGTGTGCTCCACGCACTCGACATCGTAGCCGAACGCGTGCTCGATCGATGAGCCCACGGTGATGACGCCTTTGGGTCCCGGCATCTTCATCTTGAGGTAGGTGTAGTTTAGGACTGCCATGAATTTGGTGTAGCACGACCGCCCGAGAATGGTGTGGTACGCGCCCCTGAACCCCACTACCTCGAAGGTGAGAGTCTCCTTCCGGAAGTTGTCTGGCGTGCCAAACCAGACAGGCAGGTCGATCTGCCCGAGGGGCTGGACGTGCTTGCCCGGTGCGACACCATGGAACGGCGTCGTGCTGGGCCGCAGTTGGTCCAACACGATCCCCAGCAGGCGCAGGGTGTGTGCGTAGAGGATGTTGAGGCTGCTGCCTCCGTCCATTAGCACCTTGGAGAACCGGGCATTCCCGATGACACGGTCGACCACCAGCAGGTACTGGCCCGGATTGGGGATGCGGTTCGGGTGATCTTCGCGGCTGAAGGTGATGGCATCCTCCGACTAGTCGAGGAAGGAAGGAGGAGCCTTCTCCGCGGTGAGGACCTCGTGCCGCTCCCGCTTGCGCTGGCTGTTGGACATGTCCACGGTCGGCCCCCCGAAGATGAGGAAGACGTTTTCCACCACAGGGAAGCCGCCGGCGTCGCCGTCACCCCCATCTTTCTTGGCCTCGCCATCCTTCGCGGTGGCGCGGGTGTAGTATCTTTTGAGTAGGTCACACTACTCGAGGGTGTGGTTGACCGGCGTCTTGTGGTACGGACAGGGCTTCTTCAGCATGTCGTCGAATACGCCGGGGCCTCGAGGGGCCGCTCGAGGACCCCTTCGAGCTGGGTCAACAGCGAGGGCCTCGTCTCCGTCGTCATCGCGCCCCTGCGCACGCACCTCGCGGCGCGGCTTCTTGCCCTTCTTGCCCCGCTTGTGCTTCTGCTGGGGCTCTTTGGACTTGCTGCCCTCCGCGGGCGCGTCGTCCACGCGCTTGCCCTTCTTCCCGTTAAAGATGGCTCCCACCGCCTCCTCGCCAGAGGCGAAGCTGGCGGCGATGTCGAACAACTCGTTGGAGTCAACCGGTGGGCTGCGCCCGAGCTCGCGCATGAGGTCCCGGCAGGTCGTGCCCTCGAGGAAGGCATGTACGATCTCGGACTGGGCCATGCTCGGGAGCTCTGTGCAGCGCTTGGAGAAGCGCCATATGAAGTCCCGGAGCGACTTGCCGGGCTTCTGGGTGCATGCGCGAAGGTCCCAGGAGTTTCCAGGGTGCACGTACGTCCCCTGGAAGTTCCCCACGAAGGTGCGGACTAGGTCGTCCCAGTTGTGGATCTGGCTGGCCGGCAGATGCTCGAGCCACGTCCGCGCCGAGTCGGCGAGGTGTAGCAGCAGACTGCGTATGATCACCTCGTCGGTGGTGGCTCCACCCAGCTGGCATGCTAGGCGGTAGTCGTTGAGCCATACACGGGGGTCCGTCTCCCCCGTGTACTTGACGATCGAAGTGGGCTGGAGGAAGCATTGAGGAAAGCTCACCGTGCGGATCTCCCGACTGAACACGCGGGTCCCCGGGGGCTTCGGTGTCAGTGAGCGGTCCTCTCGGCTGTCGTAGCGCCCACCTCGCCATGGGTGGTAGCCTGTCGCCGCCTGCGTCTCCGCGTTGCCCGTCCGCCTGGCATTGATGACGTTGCGAGCATCGCCGTCTTGGGCCTGCCCACGCGTGTCAAGGATCCGCTCCCTGACCGGCGTCCGGCCTTGGTTGGCGGGCTTCCCCGCCGTGCCGCTCGCTTGAACTGACGCGTCAGGGCCTTGCGCGCCCCCGTTGTCCCGCACACTCCCCTGATGGCGAATGCGGGACGCCGAGCTCTCGGTCTGTTGCACAGCCACTTGCTCGATGAGCGTCTGCGCCTCATGGTGCAGGTTACGCGCCTCGGGCGTTGAGGGAGCTGTCGGTGTTTTAGACCGGCAACCTACTACGGGGAGTACCCGAAGTAGATGAATGTGACTCGCCGAGATCGGTAACTCGAAGGAAGAGACACGTGGCACACAATTTAGACAGGTTCAGGCCGCGAGGTGCGTAATACCCTACGTCTTGTATGCTGCGTAGCTCTGGATTGATAGGGCACGATTACAGGATGGTGCAATAGTGCGCCGTGGGTTGTGTGAGACGAGATTGGATGAGGGGATCGGTCCCTGCCTCGCCTTATATAGTCCGGGAGGCAGGGTTACAAGTCGGAGTAGGAAGAGAGTACTAGTCGAGTACGTCTAGGAGTCCTCTGCGAAGTGCGGAACATGCACAGCTTCCTAACCGAGTACTACTCCTGTGTAGTCCTTGTGCTCCACGCCTTCAGGTGCCGTGTAGCGCAAGCCGGGTAGTCCCAGGGGCCCACCGAGTAGTCGGTCCTGGTACCCACCGAGGTAGTGGGCCCAGGGAGGTCCATACGACAAGCCCCCGAGTACTTTGTAGTCGAGAAGGATAGCTTCAAGCAGTCTTGACGGCCTTAACGAGTAGTCCTCAAGCGTCCCTGAGTGCTAC
The DNA here is from genome assembly GCA_947561735.1 of Cenchrus americanus. Taxonomy (NCBI): domain Eukaryota; kingdom Viridiplantae; phylum Streptophyta; class Magnoliopsida; order Poales; family Poaceae; genus Cenchrus; species Cenchrus americanus. The sequence continues at coordinate 247,793,998 of OX387239.1, read as the reverse complement.
AAGTCAAAAGTCCTCAAGAGTAGTCGAAGCATCCCGAGGGCCGGAATGTACTCCACTGATGTTTGAGCAATCTTGAAGTCTTCTCGAGTAGTCCCAAGCGTCCTTGAAATCTGCCTTCGAAGGTCTTCAAAAAATGCCTGTCTTGTCTTGAAGCCGAAGCCGTCATGGAGACGCGATTTACAGAACCGCAATCCACGTGGAGTAGCCCCCGAGCCTCGAGCCGCGGGCTCTGGCTGAGGATCTATCCGAAGCCTTGGCAAGAAAATCCTGAAAAATCCGGAGAGAAAAAACCGAAGGACACGTGGCACGGAGCCCCCGAGCCTTGAGTCGAGTACTTCCTCTCGAATTGAAGGGTCTTCTTGGAGAATGTGTCCTGAGATGCTTCCGAGATTAGCCGCATCCCAGGTAGTTGAGTAGAAGTAGCCGAGCCCCCGAGGTGAGGCGCGTCGACTAGTAGAATACGAAGAGTCACGCGCAGCTGTTGAGTCAGCCGCGCGTGGACTTATCCGGCCGCCCGTTGTGGGGGCGATTTGGCTTATAAATACAAGCCGAAACCCTTAGGGTTTTTCACCCAAGTGAGCCGCAGTCATTTGCCACTTGAATCTTGAAGTAGATCCACTCCAGCGACCGCTGCCGCCGTAGTAGATCCGAGCGCATCGCCACCCGAAAGCGTTAGGGTAGCCCCCGAGCGGATGCGAGTGAAAACTCCTTGCACTTGGAGAATGAAGCCGTCCCCGTCGAAGACGTCGAAGGCCGGCGGGAAGAAAAGGAGCCGTGCGGAGGCCGCCGCGGCCGGCACCGGAGCGGCGCCCACATCTCCACCGCGCGCTGACCCAAGCCGCGAGTGGAAAAAGTCGAAGGTCAAGACGGAGGACCTGCTGACCCTGTTGAACAGCGGGTTCATCAGGGAGAAGGAGATCGACATGTGGAGATCCGCCGCAGGAGATCCTTATCCAATGGAGAAGGCCGAAGACGAGATCCCGATGCTACCGAAGCCGAGCGGACGGCAGCCCAGGCACCAAGAGTGGTGGAACACGGAGCCCACCATGCAGGAGGGGATCCAGCTCCCGGAGTTGCTAGCGCGCATCAAGACTCTGAGGGATGCGGGACTGAGGGCCGAACACGTGGCCTTCAGTTTCATGAAGCGCGGATCCGGCCCGCCGATGGCGCGGGATACGATGGGCTTCGAGTACACCGGCGACGACGACACGTCGCGGATGCCGGGGGGCGAGCTCGACGACAACGACATTGTCGAGAGATTGACGAGGATCTTCAAGGACATGCCACCGTACACGGCGTGTCCGGTCGAGGAGTACTCCGCCGCGCGCCCGCCCAACGAGGTGAGTAGTCGTACCCCCTCGTCAAGTAATAAGTACTCGTAGTGAAGTTGCTGACGCCTTGTGTCTTTTTTGCACAGGACGATGTGAAGCGGTTCGTCTCCGAGCCGCAACCGCCACCAAGCGGAATCGAGATCCCAACGGTGGAGAAGGTGAAGGAGCGCCGAGTAGTCGGAGACGGCGACGACACCGTCATCGTGGAGGATACCTCCGATGACGATGATGAAGACGAAGACACGCTGCAGGACCGCTTCCAGCTGCGGTCGAGGTTTAGCCGTCCAGGCTTGCCTCATGTGCCACTTGTGCAAGACCCTCCGGCTAGCCTGGAGGCTAGCCTTGCTGCGCCGCCGCGGAGGCCGCGCAACCCCACCAAGAAGCGGGTGGCGAAGAAGATGAAGGTCTCAGAGACCACGCCTCCGGAGGTAGTCTGTCGTGAGCAGAGTGGTCGAGTACCCGATAGTCGAGTACGTTGCTGACGAGTAGTCGTCTGTTGTGTGCAGGAGGTACCACCAACGGAGCCTGTCGAAGAAGGCGACGAAGGCGTGTGGGACCCGGTGGGGGAACCGGCTAGAAGCCGAAGTCCAGCCCCACTGTTGAAGAGATCCTGGCGCAGCTGGAGCGCCAGCCCCCTTCTCCAGAGGAGAGCAGAGTACCCGCATCCGCCGCCGTTGAAGAGACGGAAGCCGCAGGGACGCGGGAGACGTCTGCGCCGGCCGCCACCACCGTGGAGGAGGCGGTAGTCGAAGAGGCGGAGGAAGAAACGCCCGCCGAGGGTGGACTGGTTGATATCGCCAGCATCCTCAGTGCTCCGGCCGTGACTATCGTCCGGTCGAACTTGTAAGTACCACGCCTTCATGAGTAGTACTCATTGTAGTAGTCGATTTGTCTGACGACCCTCTGTGGATGCTTCTGCAGAAAATCCACAGACTTGAGCTGGGACGGGGAGGAGCCTGCGACAGCGGAGGCAGAAAAGGCCGCGCCGCTCGTCGAGGAGCCCGCTCCAGAAGCCCAAGCCGCGACCGAGCCCCTGGCTGCCGAAGCGCCGCTGCCAGAGGCGGTCGTAGTCGAAGGTGAGTACTCTTCCTGAAGCTATAGAGCCCCAAAAGGAGTAGTCGTAGGTACTGATGCGCGTGTTCCTTGGTGACAGGCGCTGAAGGAGGTGACATCCCTGCAGGGGTGCCCATGCAGGAGTTGACACCAGGAGCTCCGAAGCCGCCGCAGAGGAGCCCCCGAGCCCGTGGGGGAAACCGTCGAGAAGTCCGCCGAGGGGGAGACGGCTACCACGTCGCCAGGGGTTGCCCTGGAGGTGGCAATCCGATCCCCTGAGATCCAAGACGCGGAGCCTATCCGCTCGGCGCCAATGACGGAGGCTACGTCGGGTAGCCGTGGCGGGATTGAGCTGCTTGCCGACGATCTTGTTGAGCCGGCGGTGTTGGCGCAGCACTTGGAGGCGATGCGGCGAGCCGAACAGTGGATGAAGGTACGTAGCCGTTGCCTCCTGAGTAATCAATCCTTCGTGTTGAGTACTCTGCTTGACTTGAGCTTGTCTTGTGCAGGACGTCGCGGAGCGATCCCGCGAGAAGTCGAATCTGCTGCAAGGTTACGGCGACACGGTGCTGCGAGCCGAGGCCCTGGAGGAGCAGCTCATGAAGTCGCGGAAGCACGCGGCCGCCATGCAGTCGAAACTTGACGCCGCCTTCGCCAAGTACCACAACGACGTGATGGACTTGCAGGCGAAGGGCGACGAGCTGGTGCGGAAGAACAAAGGCCTCCGCAACAAGAATAAAGGTATGTCTCTTGACTTGTCGGGTACTTGTTGGAAGTCATCAAGCTCTGACCCGTTGTTGTGTTCCGGTGTTGCAGAACTCGAAGGCCAGGTGGAGCAGCTGAAGGCCTCGGAGGTCAGCATGAAGAATCTCTTCTACCGGGAGCAAGAAGCCCGCCAGGTACTTGAACTCGACTACAAGGAGCTGGCCTTCGAGTGCGAGAAGCACATGGAGCTGCGGATTGCCTCGACGGAGATCTCGTCAACGCTACAAATCTTTGCGGAAGTTGAACGAAGATTGCGAGGCGCTCCGGCCCGAGTCGAAGGACCTTGAAGAGGCTGCTCTCCCGATCGCGAGGCTCCTGGTGCCGCACCCGGGCGGCCCCAAGATCACTCCGTTGGCGGATCGACTTCGTGAGGCACCAAGCCGGCTGGCCGCCTACGTCAAGCACATGGCCAGGTCGATCCCGAAGCAGGTGCTGGCCTTCATGAAGTCGTACTTCCCGAAGGCCCCAGTGGAGGTAGTCGCCGGCGGGGTAGCCGCCAACCCGCCGGATGAGCAGACGCGAGCCGCCGGAGCGGATGGCTCCCATCGCGGAGCAGGTAGCCGAGAAGTTGAACCTCCAGTAGCCCTGCATAGATAGCTAGTAGCCGTAGTTGTACAGGAAACAGTTGTAATAAACTATTCATGTATCAATGAAATGAGATGTTCCTTCAATGAGTACTCGTAACCGCGATCTCAGAGTGCGGAGCGCCCATCGTGGAGTAGGTGCGAGTAGTAGTACTCGGCTTAGTAATCCCGTAGCAGGGAGTAGACAGTAAAGAAGTTGATAAACAATCAAGCTTTATTACTGAAGAAGTACACCTGGGTGGCCAGGGCCGTAGTTACAAGTAGTCGCCTGGACCGGAGGCCGCTTACTGCGCCTAAGTGGCGCCGGAGCGGGTAGCCGCTTGCGCCGAGTGATCCGTAGGTAGCCGTGTAGGCCGGATCGCGATCCGTAGGTAGCCGCGCAGCCGGATCTTGGAGTGTGGTCTCTTGGTAGACCGCCGCTAGAGTCCTTGATGCTCATTGCAGCCCAGGGTCCGTAGGTAGCCGCACGGGGCCGGGACTCGGAGGAGAGTAGTCCGGAGACTTGGAGCCAGGACCCGGAGGGTCGCCTGCGGCGAGGGGTGTTGATGTAGTCGTGTAGACTTGGACCCCGGAGTAGTCGAGTGGACTAGGCGTAGAATCGACAGAGTTGGTCGACGTTCCACGAGTTGTTGACTTCTTCGCCTTCAAGTGTTCGGAGGCGGTAGGAGCCTGGCCCGGTCACCTTAGCCACGGTGAAGGGGCCTTCCCAGGGGGAGCTGAGCTTGTGGAGTCCTTCCGTGTTCTGGATACGGCGGAGGACAAGATCTCCAACGTTGAAGGAGCGTTCCTTGACGTTGCGATCATGGTAGCGTCGGATACCCTCCGGTACCTTGCTTCGATTGGACGAGGGCGGCACGGCCGAGCTTCTTCGAGGCTGTCGATATCAACTCGTCCGTCGTCTTCCGAGACGCCTTCGTCGTAGTGTTCCACCGCCGGCGAGTTCCATATGACGTCGGCAGGGAGGATGGCTTCAGAGCCGTAGACCGAGAAGTGGGGGGGATTGCCCCGTTGGCTTGGATGGTTGAGTCCGCGGCCCCCCAGTGCGTTGGGTAGTTCCTTGATCCACTTGCCCCCTTTTGAGTTAGCGCGTCGTGTAGCCGCTTCTTGAGGGCGTCGAGCACCATCCCGTTGGCGCGCTCGACTTGTCCGTTGGCCCGTGGATGGGCGACGGAGACGTATCTGACGTCGATTCCGCTGTTCTCGCAGTACTCCCAGAACTGGTGGTTGTTGAAGTTAGACCCCAGGTCTGTGATGATGCGGTGGGGTAGCCCGTAGCGGTGTACGAGTTCATCCAGGAAGTCGAGTACTCTGTCAGCCTTGGGGCATGTGACCGGCTTGACCTCGATCCACTTGGTGAACTTGTCGATAGCCACCAGTACCCTGTTGAATCCTCCTGGCGCAGTTGGCAGTGGCCCAATCATGTCGAGCCCCCAGCAGGCAAAGGGCCAGGTTGGCGGTATGGTGACTAGCTTGTAGGCTGGGACGTGTTGCTGCTTGGCGAAGAACTGACATCCTTGGCACCTTCTGACGAGTTCTTCGGCATCGCCCAGAGCTGTGGGCCAGTAGAAGGCTCACCGGAAGGCCTTGCTGACCAGCGTGCGTGAGGACCCATGGTTGCCGCAGACGCCCTTGTGGATCTCCTCCAAGATGTCCTTGCCTTCCTCGCGAGGAACGCACTTCATGAGTACTCCTGAAGATGCGCCTCACTTGTAGAGTTTGTCGCCGACGAGGACGTAAGACTTGGCGCGGCGGACGAGTTGTTCGGCTGCGTTCTTGTCGGAGGGGACCTTCTGCTCGCTGAGGTAGTCGATGAAGGGTTGCCTCCAGTCCACGTCGATCATCATGACCTCCTCGCCCACCGGTGGGTGGGCCGGGGCGGTGGTCGGTGGCGCCGCTCCGGATGGATGGCGCGTGAAGCTCATGGACGAAGACGCCCGCGGGTACTTGGGCGCGGGTGGATCCGAGCTTCGAGAGGACGTCCGCCGCAACGTTGTTGTCGCGGACGATGTGATGGAACTCGAGACCATAGAATTTGTTCTCGAGCTTGCGTACTTCTAGGCGTAGGCGTCCATGTTCTCCTTGTTGCGGTCCCAGGACTTGTTGACTTGGTTGATGACCACTGCGGAGTCGCCGTAGACTAGTAGCCGCTTGATGCCAAGTGAAGCCGCAAGGCGGAGCCCGTGTAGGAGGGCTTCGTACTCGGCTTCGTTGTTTGAGACCTTCCAGAAGATCTGCAGGACGTACTTGAGTTGTTCGCCCGTTGGAGAGATCAGGAGCACCCCTGCGCCTGCGCCCTCGAGGTTGAGTGAGCCGTCAAAGTACATCACCCAATGCTCTGGCCGCATGGTGGGAGTAGGTAGGCCGGTTCTCCCGCCACTCGCCATGAAGTCGACTAGTGCTTGCGACTTGATGGCCGTGCGTGGTTTGAAGTCGATGGTGAGGGCGCCGAGCTCGACGCCCCATTTGGAGATCCTTCCGTGGCGTCTTGGTTCCTCGGGATGTCGCCGAGCGGGTAGTCGGTGACGACGGAGACCGAGTACTCCCGGAAGTAGTGTCGTAGCTTCCGCGAGGTGATGAGTAGAGCGTACGGGAGCTTCGCACGGCCGATAGCGAGCCTTGGACTCGATAGAACCTCGCCGACGAAGTAGACCGGGCGCCCGGACCCGGATAGGCGTGGCCGTCTTCCCCGCCGCTCGACAACGATGGCAAGATCGACCACGTGAGTAGTCGCAGCCTAGGTAGAGCAAGAGGCGCTCGCCCTTGTGAGGAGCCGTGAGGATTGGCGGCTTCGACAGGAAGTCCTTGAGCTGGGCAAGGGCTTGATCCGCCTCTGTGGTCCACACGAACCTCTCGTGATGCTTGAGTAGTTTGAAGAAGGGGAGGCCCCGTTCTCCTAGCCTCAAGATGAATCTGTTCAATGCCGCCATGCACCCCGTCAGCTTCTGGACGTCATTGATGCTCGCGGGAGCTTTCATGCTGGTGATGGCGGAGATCTTCTCGGGGTTGGCTTCAATGCCGCGCTGGCTGATGATGAAGCCGAGTAGTTTGCACGAAGGGACGCCGAAGACGCACTTGTTCGGGTTAAGCTTCCGGCGGTACTCGCGTAGCGATGCGAAGGTCTCTTCAAGGTCGTCGATGAGGGTACCGGAGTCCCCGGTTTTGACAACCACGTCATCCACGTAGGCCTCGACGTTCTTGTTGAGCCGCCGCTTGAAGCGAGCCCGAATGGCCCGTTGATAGGTGGCGCCGGCGTTCTTCAACCCGAAAGACATGGTCGTGTAGCGACGCGCCAAACGGGGTGATGAACGCGGTCTTCTCCTCGGTCTTCTTCCTTAATCGCGATCCGGTGGTACCCGGAGTAGTAGTCGAGGAAGCAGAGCGGTCGCGACCCCGCCGTGGAGTCGATGACCCGATCAATCCGCGGCAACCCGAAGGGGTCCTTGGGGGGGCGCGTGCTTGTTGAGGCTCGGTGTAGTCGACGCACATCCTCCACTCGTTCGAGTTCTTCTTGCGGACGAGGACGGGGTTGGCGAGCCACTCGGGGTGGAAGACTTCTCGGATGAAGCCGGCCGCCGGAGCTTGGCGAGCTCCTTCTTGATGGCGTCTCGTCCGTCGTCGGCAAAGCGTCGGAGGTGTTGTCGCTTGGGGGTGGCCTTTGGATCGACGTTGAGGCGCGTGCTCAATCGGCTCCCCGGGCACTCCCGGCATGTCCGTCGACTTCCACGCGAAGATGTCGCGGTTAGCCCGAAGGAAGCTGATGAGCGCGTCTTCCTATTTGGGGTCGAGGCCGGCCCCGATGGTGGTGGTCTTGCTGGGGTCGCCTGTTCCAAGGTCGATCGCCCTGACGAGTACCTCCTCAAGTGGCTGAGGCTTGTTGGCACTGTCAGACCTCTCTGGGATGTCGAGTTCGCTTGTGGCAAGCTTCTTCGACGCAGCGTAGACCTCCATCATCGGGTTGGGTACTTGGTTTGTTGAAGCGATCGCCACGGCCTCTGTATCGCAGTCGTGAGAGATCTTCAAGTCTCCCTGGAGGGAGAGTACACCGGCTGGGCTTGGCATCTTGAGCACCAAGTAGGTGTAGTGGGGCACCGCCATGAACTTGGCGATGGCCGGTCTGCCGAGGATGGCATGGTAGGAAGTCTCGAAGTCCGCGACCTCGAACTTGACGTACTCGGTGCGGTAGTTGTCCCGCGACGCCCCGAAGGTAACTGGCAGTACCACTGAGCCTAGTGGGATAGCCGCGTTGCCTGGGACGATGCCGTAGAAAGGCATGCTGCTCTTGTCGAGCATGGGGGTGACGTCAAGGTTCATCTTCTTCAAGGTCTTGGTTAAGAGGACGTTGAGCCCGCTTCCGCCGTCGATGAGCACCTTGTTGAGCTTAGAGCCCGCCACCGTTGGTTTCAGGACGAGAGGGAAACGTCCTGGTTCGGAGAAGCTGGTCCATTGGTCCGCGCGGGAGAATGTGATGGGTGTCTCTGACCACCTGAGGGGGGTCATAACCGCTGGTTCAATGGACATTACTTCACGGCGAGTAGCTTTCTGCTCCCGCCTGCAGGGCAGTCCGCCGAAGAGGACGTTGACGGTCTTCTCGGGTTCTTGGAAGTCGTTGTCGTCGCCGTCCTTCTTCTTGTTCTTCTGATCATGAGGGTGCGGTGGCTCCGGCGTATCCTTGAGTGCATGCCTGAGCTGGTAGCACTGCTCGGTAGTGTGGTTGCCGTTTGGATGCCACGGGCACTTCTCCTTCGGCAGGTCTTTGAACCCGCCGGAATTCTTCTTCGAGTTCCCTTTCTGAGGGCGCTGGATAGCCGCGACAGTGTTGTCTGGCTTGCGCTTGCGGTTGGAACCCGAGTAGTTGTTGTTGTTGTTGTTGTTGTTGTTGTTGTTGCGGCCGCCTTGGTTTGGATTGCTTGCGCCGCCGCCGCCCCCCGGTTCTCGCTTGGACTTGCCGCGGATGGCGTCGTACTTGGCGTTGGCCTTGTCCTCTTCATCCGCCCGGACGTGATCATGTCCTTGAGGTGGGGAATGGACTGGGGGCGGCGACGACCGAAGTCCTCGAAGGTGCGGCGATGGTAGAGCCCGTCCCGGAAGAGGTCGATGACCTCCTTGTCGGTGACGTCCACGACGGTAGCGCGCTTGTCGAAAAAGCGGCGCATGTACTTGCGGAGGGTCTCGCCTTGTTCCCGCTTGATCATGGCAAGGTCCATGCGAGTACCCGAACGGCCCATGGCGCCCGCGAAGTTGCTTGTGAACTTCTCCTTCAGTCGGTCCCACTTGTCGATTGAGTGCTTGTCCAGCGACTCGAGCCACGTGAGTGGGGCTTGGTCCGAGCGAAGGGGAAGTAGAGGCACTTGGTGTCGCTGTTGCCGCCAGCGTTCTCGATGGAGAGAGCGTAGCATCGGAGCCACTGGATAGGATCCTGCTTCGCGTCGTACTTGGTGATCCCCAAAGGTTTGAACTTGTCGGGAAGAAGCAGATTGCGAAGCCGGGGTGAGAAGGCGGGGAAGCCGTCGCCTTCCGCAGCGGTGGTCGACTTCTTCTGCCGCAACTCCTCGATTCTCTGGCGAGCATCGTACCCGCCGTGAGAGGCACCGGAGGCGTGGCTGTGCGCGTGGCCACGGCCGCCGCGGCCGCCGCCGCCCCCGCCTTTCTTGTTGGCCCCATGGTTGGAGCTTCCGCCGTCGCCGCCGCCGCCGTCGGGGGTCGTTGCCGCCGCCACCGGCCGGAGCACGGTGGGGAACGACTTCTCGGTTGCCATGGTCTTGCCGTGAGGGTCCACCAGCATTGGAGCGGCGGCGGTTTGGGTCAGCTGGGGGGTCAGCTCGAGTACGGTTGGGGCCGGGGGTCGGCGGCTCGCGACTAGTAGCTTCGTTGTCGCGGGGTTTGGCCGGGGAGAGGTTGGCCGACTCGTTGTCAACCCGCATGAAGTAGGCGTCTTCGGCCGAGCTTGGCGATGACCTCTCCAGCGCGTATGCCCTGAGCCTGACGCGCGATCGCTGTGATCGACATGAGGCACCGCTCGTGGGGTGGTGTGTACTCGCTCTCGACCGCCTCGAGAGCTTCCGCAAGGTTGCGGATGGGAAGGTTGTCTCTGAGCCGCCGGCGCCGTTCGCCGCGCTTCCCGTTGCGCTCGCGTCGGGCGTCCCCTGTTGGCGACGGTCTCGTCTGCGGGTGCATCGGCGGAGCGCCTCGTCCGCGGAGATGTCTTCCGTGTATCCGTCTTCGGCCGTGCTCGAGGGTCTCGGGGTGTCGCCGGCAGCCATGAAGACTTGGCGATCGGGGGGTACCCAAGCTTGACTCGAAGGTGCCACCTCGCTTGGTGTGTTTGAGTCGGCCGGGCTAAGGGCGTTCCCTCCCCGGAACGGTAGTGAGTCGATGTAGGCGACGTAACGTGAGTCCTCCTTTGTCGGTTCGGCGGGTTTGCGGTCCGGCCGCAGACGTATCTTCCCACGGCGTCGATCTTATAACCGGCCCCGCAGGCCGGCCCCGACAAGGGAAGCTCGGAGGAGTCATCTTCGGACTCGGGCTCCTCAGGATCCGACCCAAAGTCGAATTCGTAGTCCGGGTTCGAGTAGAACTCAGAGAGAGGGCTGGAGTCCGAGATGTGGTCGGGGGCGGCGTCGGAGTCCGAGTTGTACTCGGTTACGGGCTCCTTGCCGGCCCGGCGTGGTGTAGGAGCCTCCGTGCGGGCCCGGCTGGGGACGCGGGGGCCACGCGGGGAGTGCTGGCGTGGTGAAGGGGCCGGCTGCGATGGCTGGGGAGCCGGCTCGCATGCGATGGCCCATGGCGACGTCGGGTTCGAGTTGGAGACGGACTCGAGCTCGAAGTTAGCGTGGATGTTGGAAAGCGAAATTTCGCCGAACTTGCCGGCGAGCTTGCCTGTGACAACTTCCGGAAGCGTCACAAGGCCTGTCCTCGAGTCGGGCTGCATGATCAGGCGGCGCTGGAAGGAGCCCGCGCCATCAGCAGTGCAGACCCAGGCGCCGAAGACGAAGGTGTCGCCACGGTTGAAGGCGACGGTTGACTTGATGTGAACGGAAGCCGTCGAGTTCGCCATGTGATCTCGAGCGAGGCCCCCTACCTGGCGCGCCAGCTGTCGGTGTTTTAGACCGGCAACCTACTACGGGGAGTACCCGAAGTAGATGAATGTGACTCGCCGAGATCGGTAACTCGAAGGAAGAGACACGTGGCACACAATTTAGACAGGTTCGGGTCGCGAGGTGCGTAATACCCTACGTCCTGTATGCTGCGTAGCTCTGGATTGATAGGGCACGATTACAGGATGGTGCAATAGTGCGCCGTGGGTTGTGTGAGACGAGATTGGATGAGGGGATCGGTCCCTGCCTCGCCTTATATAGTCCGGGAGGCAGGGTTACAAGTCGAGTAGGAAGAGAGTACTAGTCGAGTACGTCTAGGAGTCCTCTGCGCAGTGCGGAACATGCACAGCTTCCTAACCGAGTTCTACTCCTGTGTAGTCCTTGTGCTCCACGCCTTCAGGTGCTGTGTAGCGCAAGCCGGGTAGTCCCAGGGGCCCACCGAGTAGTCGGTCCTGGTACCCATCGAGGTAGTGGGCCCAGGGAGGTCCATACGACAGGAGCGGGCATGGCCCGCAGCAGTGTCGCTGCAGCGATGAGCTTTTGGCTCACTCGCGGGGGCGTGCTCGGGTTGTCGATGTTGAAGTCGACATTAATGCGCTCGCGGGCTTGCTTGCCCAGCTCGCGCGCGTGTTCACCGCACGCGGAGGCTTCCCCAGCGATGGAGGCGCGTAGTAGTCGCACCGCGTGGTACTCCTCCGCGAGTTTTTCCTCGAGCTCGCGCACTTGGGCCAGCTGCGCGTTGATGTTGGCGCCCCTAGGTGGGGAGGTGGGAGGTGCACTTGGCCTTGCGCCCTGGTGCGGTCTAGTTCCCGCGTTGAGGAAAACCTCTACGTCGCCAGCTTCTGCCGCGTTCGCGGCGTTTGCTTGGTCGTTGGCGATCACGACGAAGCACTCCCACGCGGGGTCGTAGCTCCCGGTGCTGGAGTTGTCGTAGTAGCCGAACCAGTAGTCCGTGGCGTCGAGGAACCGCTGGAACATCACCGGGTCCGGCACGCCAGAGAAGTCCCACTCCGCGTACCCGTGCGAAGTGGCAGGTGGCAGCTCGCTGGTGGAGCCGTGGTAGGACTCGTCGACGGTGGTGGCAGTGAGGTTCCTTGCCACCGGGTCGTGGTGGCCGGAACGGCCCTCGCGCGCCGCCACATTGGGGCTGGCGGATGAGGTGTACGCCATCGCGGTGTTGCGCATGCCGAGGGAGAACTATGGCTCGGGAACCGCACGTCCCCCGCAGGAGCGGTTGTCATCTCGCCAGTGGTCATGTCGCACTGTGAGGCGACGCGCGCGGCCCGATGTTGTTCCATCCGCGCCTGTCGAGAGCGCTGGCCGGAGCGTTGTCGGCGTTGTGGCGCCGAGGGGCCCGCACGCGTCCGCCGGGCGGGCGCCGGGGCGTCGGCGGCGGGTGTGGCGGGGAGCCGGTCCCGGCCTGGTCGTCCGCCACGGGTGAAGCTCGGCGCGGTTGGTGATGCACATGAGGTAGCCATTCCCCGTAGCCTGAAAGTTCACGCTCTTGAACCGGATTTCGAATCCGACTAGGAGGGGGTCCGAGCTGCCCATGGAGTATCTCTGGCCCCTGTACTCGGTGCGAATCACCATCGAGATGGCTGGTGGGAGCAGATCTTCAGCGCGCGTCCCCCTACCTGGCGCGCCAACAGTCGGTGCGGAAAGTAGTCCCGACACTAACTAGTAAGAAGCGCTGAGATCTATCTTTCGATGGTCGGTGCTAAGAAACTAGTGACACTGATTTTTATCCTAGTTCCGGTCGAGGGTCGTACGTCCAGCAGAGGTGTGCTCGGGGCACTATATTGCGTTGCACCGTGGTGCTCGTAGAGGTCCCAGAGGTACTGATTGAGGCAAGCGCCAATATCGTAGTTAAGGCGGAGAGCATGCCAGTGATTACTGTCTGTCGTCCCATCCTCCATGGCTAGGGGACTGTCCCTCCTTTTATAGGCCAAGGAGGCGGCAGTTTACAAGCGTGTCGCACTATTTCACCTACGTGTAGAGGCATGGTGTACAGTGTCGCGGAGTAGATGGCCATCCTGGCGAATCTTGCCTCTAGCGGGGCGTCATGGCGCGTCCTGTGCGCGCCCAGGAGCGGCTTCGAGGGTGGTGGTGTAGCGGTCTCTTGTTCGGTGACTGCCCGTGTGAGGACTCGAGGGTGCTGTTGACGTGAGGCCGTACGGGGGCACAGTAGCTGGCGTGGCGGCGTCCCGTCGCCGCACGCTTCTACAGCGTTGGGGATGGCGATGCAGTGGTCGGGATGGCGTCGGGGACGGCGGGGATGGTCGCACAAGGCCAATGGCGACGGAGGTGACCGATCCTGCCTTCCTGGCATCACGGCGTTGTTCTTACATGGGCGTGGCGTAGCTGCTCACCTTCCCTTCGAGGGCTCCGTCGTCCTTCCTCGAGGATGCGGCGCGCCGGCCGTACGGGAGTGGGTGGCACAGTGCCACGGGGTTGTTGTTGACCATGCCGCACAGCGTCGCACAGTGGCGGGGATGGCCTTGCCGCGGGAGTTGGCAGACCAGTGCCGGGGCATGATTCCCAGGCGCGTAGTGGCGTGGATTCGCCTTTGACTTGGGCGCCTGCAAATGTCAGTGCATTAAATGCCCCTGCCGGAAGAGCAGGTAGGGAGGCGACGGGCCCGTGATGCCCTCGAGCGAGACGGAAACTCGCTCGAGGGGGCCCTCGGCTCTCGATCGAGACGGGGCCTCGTGCGAGGGGGGCGTCCAGGCGCCGAGCGAGGCGGAGTCCCGCTCGAGGGGGCGTCCGACCCTCGAGCGATATGGAACCTCACCCGAGGGGGTGACCGGCCCACGAGCGAGGCGAAGTTGTACCGGGGTGGTGCTGTACCCCTCGAGCGGAGCGGAGTTCCGCCCGAGGGTGGCTAGGCCGATTGTCTCGTGGGCCGTGGGTCTGTGGGTTTGTTTTGCGTGTGTGTTTAGGTTCGTTTGCGTTTGTTTTTTACGAGTTTTAGCGAGATTTTCCCTGGTTGTTTAGGGGACCCTCATGGCTGTCCCCGACACTTTCCGCGCGCCACACCAAGCCGGTCGGCCTCCATTGTCGCCCTCTTGCCAAGCTCGCCCACCCGCTAGTATCCAAGGCCAGCTAACCATCCTAACCTACTCCCTAGGACCCATAGAGGCGTGCGTCGTCGCTCATTTGCTCGGCATTGCGCCCCCTTGCCAGAGCCGCAGCCCGCCGCGGCCGTCGCCGCCGCCGCCATCGCCGTGCGCCGTCGTCGGGTGCCTTACCGCCCAAACTCCGAGCACCAACGAGCCCTAGGTGAGCGTGCCCTCCTCCCCGCGCCCCCCGCACGGCCGAGAGCGCCGGCGGCCCTCGCCCGATTTGGCCGGAGCCGCGCCGCCCCCACGGCCAAGGGTGGCATTGCAAGCCCCCAAATCTTTTCGGGGTGTTCTGTGCAATCTAGGGGTACAGATGTGAAGATTAGAAAAGTTCTAGGGGTCCCTGCGCAAAAGTGCATCTTCAATAGTTTAGCCAATTTGCTGATTCTTGTAAAATCTCTAGAAAATCGTAGAAAAGTCAGCAAAATGCAAACTCAATTTTGCTAGACTCCTGGTGAAGAGCACTACAACTTTTGTTAAACTTGTCTAGGCTGTTTCTTGATATTTTTGGCATGAAAATAGAAATGTGAAAAACCTAGATCTGTGATATGTCAAAATCCATAAGTCCTCTGTAGATAATTTTTAGATATGTTGTGTGTTATGTTATGAATAGCTCCTGTACCAAAAATTGCACAAAGTTATGTTGTAAATCTTTTTATATGAATTATTTTCCATTTATGCAGAATCTGTCTAGATGATTTGTGTAGCTAAAATAATTATGTTTTTGTGCCCAACTTCTGCATGTGGTCTCTTTATGCCAAGATGCACCTCTGGTGAATTAATCACAATTTTAGAATGATCATAAGTATTTATTCTTAATATATGCTTGTTTTCCTTTGTAAATTAATAATGCTAGATAAGTGGTAGTTCTAGGTGTGCTTGCTGCATTCCTAGGATAGTTTTGGACCAGAGAACATGTGTAAGAAAGTTTGGATCAATTGGATGCTTATTTATTTTTATATGCTTTTATCTTAATTATGTCTCTAGCTTTTGTTATTATAGGTATAATTAATTTTTTAACTTTTCCAAGCATGCATGTGTGTTAAGTGGCTTAGTATAGGTATCTTGGATCTTAAGAAACACACCACTGAATTTTAATGGTTTATTGTTTGAATAAGAGCTTGGAGGCCTTTATAGGTTTACTGTTTTGTTAAATAGGAAAATGCCCTCTTTATTCCTTATGCCCTTTTGTGAAATGGTTGCAAACTATTTAAGATCTAAGAATACACCCTTGTTGTTTAAAGAATTAAATGTGATTAAAAACATTAGGTGCACATCTTTACTATTGAAAGATGGAATGCTAAATCCTCACACAAAATAATAATTATAAAAGAAAACATTAATTAAGTGTTTACTAAAAGAATAAACCCACATCAATAATAACCTTAAAGAAAAAGAATTAATAATTAGTAAATTGTTAAGGTGAATGTGGCCAACAAGAGTTGGGTAAAATAATTAATCTTTCACATCACCTGAACCCTGCATTGCATTCCGTGTAGACCTTCCACACGGTGACTACTCGCTCGTGCCGGAAGCCAAGGAAGGAGGAGCTGAAGCTGAACTGCAGTACGTGGAAGTACTCGAAGACACCGAGGGTGCTCAGGCTAACACTACTGACGAAGGCAAGCCCCGGTGCATTTCACCCAGTATTTCAAAATTATATTGCTACTATCTATGAATGATTGTGCATTTAAGTTCAAGAGTTGATATGAAACCCTAGATGCATGATTCCTAGGTACCCTTGGTCCTTTACTAGCATGATAGGTCGATAGCTACTATGCCATAGGACCGTTACAAGTCGAGTGATGCTTGTCACTCACGAGATTAGGCTCTTATGTTGAAATCATAAGATCTCCTTAAATGGATTGCTCATGTGGTAAGAGCATGGGATTTGGGCTCCGGTCCAATGGCTTTCATGGGTTAAGTGTTTGAACGTACGAAGCACTTGTCGGAAATGGGACCGATAAGCCTAGTACCTTAATGAGGCGGTGAGGGATCTTACTATTACTCATCTTGGGATGTGTCTCACGGCTAGCTACCAGTGATGCATGGTGAGTCCGGGTGCCTCGCGGGGTATACCAGATAGCCTGTACCAAAGACTGTAAGATTCGATCCCGACCTGAAGAGTTTTGGGAACCACTTGGTGGTTGTCCTCGCGGGGGCATCCCCCCGTGTGTTTAGGTCTACCTTGCAAGGTTATAAACCAATCGATTGTCGGCCTCTCACCGTTATCTGAGACTACTTACTCCACTGGCCATGAGATCCCTAATGATGGAAGTTGATGAATATGTCGTATGGACCTCCCTGGGCCCACTGCCTCGGTGGGTACTAGGACTGACTACTCGGTGGGCCCCTGGGACTACTCGACTTGGGTCACACGGCACCTGATGGCGTGGGGAGCAAGGACTACTGTGGAGGAGTACTCGGATAGGAAGTTGTGCATGTCCTGTATCATGTAGAGAACTCCTAGACGTACCCGACTAGTACTCTCTCCCCAAACCGACTTGTAACCCTACCTCCCGGGCTATATAAGGTGAGGCAGGGACCTTTACCTCTCTCATACGCATCATCTTGTAAACACACCCAATCAATCCAGAGCTATGCAGCATACAGGACGTATGGAATTACACACCTCGCGGCCCGAACCTGTCTAAATTGTGTGACACGTGTCTCTTCCTTCGAGTTACCGCTCTCGGTGAGGCCACATTCATCTACCTCGGGTACTCCCCTTGGTAGGTTGCTGGTCTAAAACACCGACAGAATACTATGCTTGAATAATTGTATTACTCAACTTATGATTGTGATAGATGGCTAATCTAGAAAAGAGTAAAACCTACTAGAACTTGTGCTAAAATCTTGAAAGTAAGGACATACTTTTTGTTACTTTTCAGCAAAAGTAACCCAGTGGCCAAAAAGCCTATCATGTCTAGAGCTAGTGAAGTAGTTATCACCGACGAGTAAGTCTTGCTGAGTATTAGTATACTCAGCCTTGCTATAATCTGTTGCTCCAGGTAATGCCTTTGGTGATGTGTGGCCCGGAGAGATTTCGCCCGGCTGGGAGTTAGAGTGGGTGGAGTACGATGAATGAAGGCATCATGGCTGGCCTCCCATGGTGTTTCCGCTTTCTGCTTAGTTTATTTCCGCTGTTTTAAAAACTTTGAACTACATTGTCATGTCAAAAACTTCGGTTTGTAATAACTAAACCATTCGGGGTAAATTTCGGATGTTAGTTATGTTTTATCTCTAGACTCGCCTTCGCGTGAGTTTTAAAGCATATATGTCGATCCTTGTTGCTGTATAAGTGATTTACCGGGCGTTAACCCGGCGACTAACAACAGGATGATACTTTATTATTGCTTAATGACCAAAGTGGATTGGTTTAGGCGATAGTACGGTATTTTCTTGGGTGGGTTGTCACAGTTGGCATCAGAGCAATTATATGCACCAGAGATTAATTAATAACCTTAATCACTAGTTTTTAATAAAAATTGCCAAGATTGTTTGGATTTGCAAAACACGTTGGTCCGTAAGGATAAACTAGACCGAGAGGCCCTAGAGGGAAATTTTAGGTTCTTTCAGGTGGCTTATTAACCTATGGTTTATTTTGCTAACTTCCAGCACAGTTACTTTATGTCAGACTTACTTTCTTGTACAACCAAACTAGATGAGCCACGTGTTTTATACGTGTGTTGTGCCGCATCACGGGAATTGCGAGGGTTGATGGAGTGATCCATTCCACGGATCCCATCTTCGCGTTTGGTTATGAGTGGTGTTGTCGCCACGTGTTTCATACGTGAGCATTCCGCATGTCGAGTATGCGAGGCAAGGAGACACTCCATTCAAACGGAGGGTGTCCGAGGTTGGACGTTGTCCATGCAGCGGCTTGACGCATGGATGTCGTTTCTATAGTGAACGGTAATGTATGTGGACGCTTCTGTGACGTGCTGGCACGGAAGGTTCGTTTTCTGCAGGTACATAACAGCGCTTCATTAGTCGCTAAGTGAGTACTGAGTAGCTCTCGACTAGATATTATAGGGAGAGACGAATAAAAGCCTTGCCACCGGCACTAACTTTGATTTTTGGCTTGGTTGCCATGTGAGGTCGAATAGGATGTCTTGCATGCATGTTAAAAATTGAAACCAACTAAAATGGACCCAAAACAAAACCTTGTATGCTCTCTAAGAAAGATTTGCTAGTTTGTGTTTTCTATAAACTAGGTTACCTCTCATGCATAGGTGTTGTGCTGCCCGAATTTTGTAAAAAAAATTGTTCGTCTTGCTCTTGCACTATGTTCTAGGAGTAATTAAAACTAGATGTTATTAAACCAGAGTTGCTCCACATCTAATCTAGTTTTTGCTTGCAGAAATTCTTGATCATAGACTCTTTCAACCTTGAGTTGCACCTTTCTAAGCGAACCTAGGTCTTGCTGTTTTTCAGATTCAGCACCCTAAACTTTACATCTTTTCACCTTGTTCCTTTTCGATCTAGCTCAACCTTAGAATAGTAAAAGTGTGTATAAAAACCATGCAGAGTAGCCTGAAAAATTTGGGAATTTATGGGGTTTTAGATTTTTAGTTATGAATTTTTATTCACAACTGCCAGAACTTCACCATTTGACATGTTGTTCTCTTTAAGACTTGACATGTGTTACATCTTTTGTACAGATGGCTTTCCTCGTGTTTCACGAGTACGACGCTGACGGTACAATCCGTACCAATGGATTGCATTAGGGGGTTTTCTACGCCTTGCGTAGGAAGCACTCAGCGCCG
Organism: Cenchrus americanus; assembly: GCA_947561735.1. NCBI lineage: Eukaryota > Viridiplantae > Streptophyta > Magnoliopsida > Poales > Poaceae > Cenchrus > Cenchrus americanus. The sequence goes on along the minus strand of OX387239.1, from coordinate 247,775,283 downwards.
CTGGCTACACCACTCCGCCGACCTACGAGGTGTTCGAGATGGAGCGCTTAGGCGTTCCCCGTTGCAGGGTGATCGTCACTGTGTTGCCACACCCGGACCACGCCGACTGGTTTGACTTGAGTTTCATATACTGTGGGTTTCGTGGGCACGAGTTTGTCGAGTCAGCCACTCTTCGGGTACTGACGGACTTTTGCGACCACAACCCTACAGTGGTGGCTCTCTCTCCGTTTGGGTTGTTTCCAGCTGTGAGTCCTCACGACCCGGCGTGGCTGGATCATATGGATCACCTCCGGGAGCTACTTTTGCTAGCCGAGCCGTTGGACATCACTCAGACATTGGCACGTTGCCTCAACGTCATGATCACACTTCAGGGGCTGCATTACAGCACAACTGCAGTGATCGGTCAGCGTTTGGAGGCAGCTAGGCTGGACTGGCAGCGACTTTCAGCAGCTCACCAGCAGCTGAACTTTACTCTCACTCAGATGCAGCAGGAGAATGACTGGCTACATGCCAGGAGGTTTCAATTGGAGTTAGAGAGGGGTGACCATCTTCAGAGGATCGTGGATCTTGAGGCTGAGGTTACTACCCTCCAGGAGGATGCAGATCCTAACGATATCGAGAGGTTGACACTGTTACAGAACATTGCTGAGATGCAGCAGCAGGTTGAGGAGGCCGAGGTGCAGGTTGCAGCCTTGCAGGCCATAGTGGCTTTACGGTACCGCTACCTCCAAAGTGCGTGCACCTCCAAAGGAGCAAGATGGACGATGCGGGTCCGGACCAAACGAGTCGGGCTAGACCGCCGTTACCGACCCCACCAGCTTCACCGGCTGCTAGTGGTGCTTCAGTTGGCAACTAGATTGCCAGGGTCATGCAATAAGAAAAATTGTGCTCCTAGGTGTAACCTTCATGATGGTCGTGATAGGTAGCTTAGGAGTATGCCTTGGTGCAATGTGACTGCAATGTAACCCTGTTGTACTGTGATGTTTTCAGATCGAGTCTTGTAGTGTTCTATGGACCCTTTATCTGTCATGTTGTAATAAAGAATGTTTAAGCATATTGTGATCCGAATCGAGTTCGATTTGTTAACCAACTTGTTTGGAATCTTGTTACGCGTTGGATACCAAGTTGTGCAGAATGTTACAATAACCGCGCTCGCCAAAATTCAGCATTTTTGCATAAGAAATGAGAGAACTACGGAGCTTTTGGTGAGTGTCGGTCGGCTGCCAAAACAGCTAGTAATTTCCCGCGAATTGCCTTCTTCGGGCATGCGAAATGGAAATTCGCTGCGAGGTTGAAGGCCAACTTTGAAGCGTATGAGATGTTGTATCTACTAACTGTGTTGAAGAATGATTCTATGAATCTAATATTAGATTCGAGATATCTTGTGACTGTTGCTGCCATTATCGTGTGAATGCACAAATGAGCTATTGTCATGCATGATTGCACTTGTCATCATTTTCTAAGTAAGATTATGGCTATCTGTATAATAAAAGCTCGTATTTCAGATGGTGGGACCCACACGTAGCTCTCCCAACGGGTTTGGAGCGACCGGTAGCAGCGAACTGCCGCCACCGCCGCCCATGACGCCGTCAAAGGCTTTTATGGCCACTCAAACCCAGGTGCTGCGCCAGATCCTACAGACGCAGCAATAGATCGCTCAGCAGATGAACGAGGGCCGCCACACGGGGCCAATCACGAGGGGCCTAATCAGGTCACCACGTATGCTCAGTTCATTGGGATGAAGCCACCGACCTTTTACAAGGCGGAAGACCCCCTGGAAGTTGAAGCTTGGATCAAGGCAATCGAGGCCAAATTCTCTCCCTTTGTGATGCCTTGCTCTGAGGAGAACAAAGCCAACTTCGCAGCTCTGCAGTTGCGAGGAGAAGCCTTAATGTGGTGGGATCATTTCAAGACTATGCAACAAGGGTGTGCTGTCACTTGGGATGAATTCAAGCAAACTTTCAAAAGCCACCACATTCCTAAAGGATTAATGGATAGGAAGATGAGGGAGTTATTGGCCCTCAGGCAGGGATCTGACACGGTGTACCGTTACACCCAGAAGTTCAATAGCCTTTGCCAATATGGTGGACATCACGTGGATACTGATGCAAAGAAGATGGAAAGGTTTCATGATGGGTAGATGGCAAGTTGTATGAACGGCTGAACCTCCTTGAGCCAGAGAATTTCCATGAGCTCATGAACAAGGCTATATCCCAAGAGGATGCTATGAAAAAGGCCCATAAGGACAAGAAGAGGTCGTCTGGTTTTTCTCCAGGTAACAGAACTAACAAGAAGTTTTGCTTTGTGAAAAAGAATGTTCCAAACCCATCCCAACAATCTTCAACTGGACGCTAGACGATGAAGCCACCCAAGGGCAAACCTTCAGGGAACTTTCAGCTTCGCAGTGCTCGGCAGCAAGCTCCAAAGCCTAATGCACCCCCACGTAACACCGGTGATCGCCGTAGTTTCAATTGTGGTCAGCCGGGGCACTACATCAGTGATTGCCCCAAACCCAGGCAGAACAAGCCCAACCCGCAGAATCAAGGCGTAGGAAACAAGTCTGTCACTCCAGCAAAGAAGCCAATGGTGCAAGTCCGCCAAGGCAAACAGAACTTCACCACCATGAGTGACATCCCAGAAGGAGCTTCAGTGCTCACGGGTACATTCTCTATCAATGACACCCCTGTTAAGATTTTATTTGATTCTGGAGCTACCCACAGTTTCATAAGTGAAAATATATTAGGCAAATTGGGTTTAATAGGATCCCATACCAAATCGGCTTATAAAATTGTCACGCCAGGAGGAAACATCTCTTCTCACACCTTAGCCTTTGGAGTTCCTTTAAAATTGGGAAGTAAAACATCTTATAGCCATAAGTTTGGAAGGCATGGATGTTATCTTGGGTATGGATTGGATGACCCAACATAAGGTGGTTCTAGATATATCAGATAGAGTTGTAGAGATCAATTCGCCTACGGTCGGGCACACTACCTTGTACCTGCCTTTCAAGGACGGTACAGACTCTTGTGCCTATGTGACCATTATCTCCTACCTTGAGGAAATTCCAGTAGTTTGTGAGTACCCAGATGTCTTTCCGGACGAATTGTTTGGTATGCCACCAGACCGAGATGTTGAGTTTGTAATTGAACTCCAACCGGGTACTGCACCCATTTCTAAATGACCTTATCGTATGCCTCCCAAAGAACTAGCTGAACTGAAAAACCAACTCCAGGAGCTGTTAGATAAGGGTTATATTCGCCCAAGCTCTTCTCCTTTGGGTTGTCCCGCTCTGTCACACCTGGTTTTAGAAAAACAAACCAAGTGCATACTTATATGCATGCCAGGATCAAGTTTCATGCATATAGTAGACAAAAGTGAATAACAGTAACAGTATCATGTAAAATAACATAAACAAAACTTACAAATCTATCAGAGTTATACAGCTCAATCCTGGAAACGGAGGCACCAACTCCACAAGCAATCGACTGGGGGCTGCGTACGCCTAGCATCAACATCTTCAACAGCTTCACACCGTCACACCTTTTGCTTATGAGCAGCAGCAAACAAGGATGAGTACACTTATGGTTGGTACTCAGCAAGGACACAAGAATAACTAGAAATGATTTAAAGTCCATCTTTAAGTTTAATTAATCATGTGAGGGTCCATGCCGCTCTTGACCGTGAGCACGGCTAATCGATTAGTTTTACACTCTGCAGAGGTTGTACATCTTTACCCACAAGTTGTGTAAAAGTCCCGAAGAACTTTAGACCCAACCATGCGATGCGGATCAGGCATTATACCACACTACCTAGGTGTGATTGCATAGGGACGCTACGAGGCCTTTACAAAGATTCGCTAGCACGGCCTGCTCGCTAGGTTACCTGATCAGTGCAGTGCATAAAGCTCCCTAGCGGGTACCGTGTCTTAGCAAAGCCCAACTCCCCACTAGAGCATGTCTATACACCATCTCCCGTCAGCCCCCAACCCCTTTCAGGTAAAGCATACCACATACTAAAGTTTCTAATTACTTAGCCAAGACAGAGCCATATGTCTTATGGTAGTACTGTTTTCCTGGGTGGTTCTCCATGTTCCGATTGATGCATAGTAATCTTGTAAATAAGCATAGGTGGAAGGTGGTTAGGGACACTTGCCTTTCTCCAACGAAAAGCTACTCTTACTGCTCTTTCTTCATCTCTTGCTTTCCTGGAACTCTTCATCTTCAAAGCAACGAACAACAATTCTTCTACTCGAGCAACCATCGGGCACAACATACAAAGCAACAAGTACAGCTAAGAACAATGCACCAATCAAAAGAAAGCTTTAAAAGAGTGTACTAAAGGATAGGCTCGATTCTATGGTTACGCAACGACGAAGGAACGTTAAAAACGAAACTAAGGTCGAAAAGACAACGCTTGTGTGAGATCATTAACAAACAACAAGAGACTAGGTGTTAGATTTATTTTAATAAAAAAATCATGTGGGAAGAATATTTCAGAGAAATACTCTATGTTAGGATTAAGCAAAGCTATGTTTAATTATAGAAAACACGATACACCTAATCATATTTTATTTGTAGATATTTAAGTAAAGGTTATATCCAATTAACAATTAACTTTTTAGAAACACAAAGCATGTATAAGATATCTAGTCGAATAACTTTGTATCTCGTGTTCAACTAAACATATTAATATTGAAAAGACATTTAATATCATTAAGCACATTAACTTTATTATGAAAATCGATGTATAACACTAAGCATGTTTTATTTATCAAAAAATAGTTATAAATAAGAATTTACCAAGTTACATCATGATTAGAGAAAGCCGGGATCGAACCTAATCACTTTTATTTAGAAACCAATGGATTGAGTATTAGTCAAGATTAACATGCAACTTTGATGTTAAAACAAAAGTAACAGGTGGTACACATGCTAACGCACAAGGTGAAACGAACTATACAACGGCACAAACGAACTATAACGGTACAAGCGAGCACTAGAGCGCATGAGACGAGTTTAATCTAAGGTTTAGGACAACTAGGACAAGTAGTCTTCAAAGAGAACTAGGCTGAAAAGACAACACTAAACAAAGGTAAGCTAAACTGAAGTTGATACAGAAAAGATAACAAGATTGGATCTAAAGAAAGATAGCTGTGAAAGACTAGACACAAGAACATAGCTGATTCACCGAAAGAGAACTAGGAAAAGGATTACCAACTAGGAAACAAAGATAACTGAGATATAGCTGACATACAACGTCTAACGAACGATTTGCATATATGAACATGAAAGACTACAAGCTTAGGTCCATTTTAATTAATAACAAAACAAATGTAAAGGATATTTTAGAAATAAAATACCCTATGTTGGCATTAGCTCAGATTAAACTTTATTTGAAGAAACTAGTGTAAAGAACCTAGTCAAATTTTATTTATAATTGTTCATGTATCAATTATGCCAATTAAACATTACTTTAGAAATATTAGAACAACTAATCGAATTAAAGCATGTGACGTGTTGAGATAAACAAACTTTATTAGAAAGCACATGCATGTTGACATTAGTCCAGATAACATTTATTATAAAAGACGGTGTAAAAGCCTAATAAGGGCACGTACAACGGTCGTCTTCTCGCCGTCTGCGTGTTGGAAAATTTGCAAAAAAACTCCCCGTCCGAGCCCGTAGACGACCCCGTCGTCTCTTTGCGAGAGGACGACGGGGGCGCGTGCTCCCAGATCTTATAGTCGCAGCCGGCACCGTTGTACGTTGCGGCTTCGACGATCCCCAACGGCGGCGGGATTTGGTGCGACCAGCCCTTCCGCACTTGAAGATGGATGCTAGTAGTTCCTCCTCGCGTGCGGTTATTTCCAAGTCTTCCTCCACCGCGCGCCATGTCCATTCCCACACCAGACCGTCGTTGCTCAGACTCGAACACGCAAACCTCTCAGATCTCGCTTCTGGAAGCTTCCCCACCGGTGCGACTGGCGACTACGAAGCCCGCCCTCGTGGTGATTGGCGCCGCGGCCAGCGCCGATGGGGCAGCCGGTTATGGCATGGGGTCGCGCTTCTGGCCGTGGCCGTGAGCTCACGCAGCTTCTTGTGGGCATCCCCTCTTCATCGCAAGGAGTCTGTGGCTGTCATGTTAGAATCTCCTTGTTGAATTTGAGTGAATCTCTTTGTTGAATTTGAATGATTTGGTTGGCTTGTTTGGGGATGGTGGAGGACAACTGCATCTGATCCTGCAGGAGCTCATCAAGTTGCTACTTCCGGTACTTCAATGTGAGGATTTGTTGATTGAAATTTATTCATCAGTGATTTTGGCACATGAATGGAAATGTGTGGAGTGATGTTCAAATTCGAAGCTAGAGTTGTTAGAATCTTGATTTATGCTTGCTTTATTGGAGAGTTGGCGCGTGGCTGTGTGATCTAGAGGTGAGTTTTTTTGACTAATTTTCAATTGAAGGGTTCTTTTATCGAACAATATTTAGTTAGTTAAGATATCTTCCCATCTAGAGCAAGTGTTGAGACGAGATTGAACTGATATGAGAAATTTGCCATGCAGGTGTTGAACTGATATGAGAGTGACACGAGAGATTGAACTGATATAAGAAATTTACTGAAGGAGCTCATTTTCAGGGTCACCTGCCATGAGTCTTACTAAAGGAACTCATTTTTATTTGTCAAGATTGAGCTCATTTGTATTCTGTCAAGATTGAACTCAGTTGTATTATGTTTTAGTAAAATCTTGAACATGTTATTGCCATATATGTTTCTTTCAAGTGACTCGTGCAAATTATTTGAACATATTGAGCATTCTCTATGTAAAGCATAAAGATGGCTACAGAGATCAAATTATGTACTAGATCATTGTAGTTTTATGTGCCAAAGGATGAATTAAATATCTTGTAGACAACCAAATAGACTAATCACTGTACAAACTGTCTGTTTAGCTGTCTGTGTGTACCAAATAGACAACCGTCATCTACACTGTTGTACATGCCCTAAACTTTTAATTAGAAAAGTTAATTAAATGTTAAACATTAAGCAAGATTAACATTAGTTTAAGAAAACCGAGATGTGGTACTAATTAGCTTTTATTTACAAAGCATACAAAATAATCATTAATCAAATTAAAATTTATTGCAAAACGGTATATAACACTACATAGCTTTTAATTAAAGAAAACATGTATACTAGGCATTAAATTAATTTTCAGAAAACATGTATAATGAAAACACACCACTAACGTGCACTTTATTTTATTTTGAACCTAACGCAACTTGAACGGATTTAAACGGAGCTAAAACGAAAGATTTACGGAGAAAACAAGATGGTAAGGGTCTGTTCGTGATTAACTATAGATTTGGAGGGCTAGCTAAAAATAATTGCAAGACACATTAAATAGTGCTCGCAAAAAGATCTAAGACCAGGGTTAGATCTGAAAAAGAACGTGGGTAGGCTTTATGTGTGAAAGTGGGATCTCTATAGGGGGGTATCTGCAGATTTTCCAAGACACAAGAAAACAACTTAAAGATTAAAAGGAACACAGGGACCTAATAGCAAAACAACCTTATCTTCTTCTACCTTGGGTTCGATCCATGCATGGGACGCACAGGAGCACTGGGGCGTCGGCGCCGCCGAGACTCCGGGCAGCTAGGGGTTCAGCAGAGGCTCTGAACGGAAAGAGGAGGTCGAGGGGATTTCGTAGTTGTGCTCACCGGCGTTCGAGATGAAGGGGACGAGTCGGATTTTAGAGAAGGGCAGACCGATGGCGGGTCTTGTCAGCCAGCTCGGGTTCCTGCCCGTGACGGCACACCTGTGGTCCAATGACGGCAAGGGGCGGCAAGGATGCATCTTGTCCTGGAGATCGCTCATGGTGGCGTCGGTTCAGCCATAGGCGCACGGGAGGCGGACGGAACACAAGCTCCATGAAGGACCGGTCATGGTGACAGACACACAGAGGAAGAGAGTTGGGGATTTGATGGGGACAACTTCCAAACGTGCACGGGAACGGCAAAACGGAACGAGATCGACGAGGAGAACGCGATGGTGTACTCACCTTCGGCTAGTGAGGAACGATGGCGACGGAAGAGCTCGCCGGAGTTGGAGAGGAGTCGCCGGCGTTACTCGTCGGAGTTGGGGAAGATGACGGAGCCGACATCGGAATCGAGCAATCCACCACATCATGGCATTGAGCTCGACAAGATAAACTTCACAGTGGTGTCCGTTTGCACTGGAAGTGACGGTTTCGCCAAAAAAGCTCGCCGGAAAATTCACCGGAATTTAGTAGATGCAAAAGTTCGGCGAGGGTTTCGGGGAGCTAGGGTTATCGAAACAGAACGAGGTTGGCGGCGTTGGAAAGAGGACGCCGAGGAGATCATCGGGAGCTATTTATTGGCCGAGATTGAGTCTGAATTTATTTTCCTTTTTTTCTAATTTCGGAAATTAATTTCGGATTAAAATAATTCTAGGAAATCCTGAAATCATAATTAGATCACGAAAAATACTCCGAAAGCTCAGAAAAATTCACGAAAATCACTAAAGAAGATTTGGGATGTGAGGAACCCAAATAAAATATTTGGAGATCAAGAAAAAGATTTTAGAGCCTTCTAATAAATAGAAAATAGCTCGGGAAAAGTGAGAATAAATTCCAGAAAAGTCTGGAAAATTCTCGGAAGGATTGGGCAGCACCTAAACGCATTTTTGAAACCTTTAGCACTCAAGAAGCACCAAGATGCATCGACATGAATGCAACACTCACATCAAACCAATTTATTTAATTTAGAAAATCAAACAAAGGTTTTTTCCTATACTATATTTCCTGTAAAGAAAATACATGTTGGCAAAGTTTTAAAATTATGAGGAAATTGTTATTTAATTATTTTTTCTATTCACATCCTAAAATTTGGAAATTTCAGGGTGTGACACGCTCTTTTTGTCAAAAAGAAAGATGGTAACTTCAGGCTGTGTGTTGATTATCGACCGCTCAATGCAGTGACCATCAAGAACAAATATCCTTTGCCCCGAATCAATGTCCTTTTTGATCAATTGGCTGGAGCTAAAGTTTTCTCCAAGATCGATCTTCGTTCTGGTTACCACCAAATCAAAATTCGACCTTGTGACGTTCCTAAAACTGCTTTCTCCACACGTTATGGTCTTTACGAGTTCTTGGTGATGTCCTTTGGTCTCACGAATGCCCCAGCCTACTTCATGTACCTCATGAACTCCGTGTTTATGACGGAGCTCGACAAATTCATAGTGGTCTTTATAGATGATATTCTCATCTACTCCAAAAATGAGAAAGAGCATGCCAAACATCTTCGAATTGTCCTACAGTGTTTGCGAGATCATAAGCTTTACGCTAAGTTCTCCAAATGCGAATTTTAGCTGGATAGTGTGAAATTTTTGGGTCACACTATTTCCAAGGATGGCATCTCCGTAGATCCTAGCAAAGTACAAGAGGTGATGGATTGGAAGTCACCCAAGTCCGTACACCAAATCCGCAGTTTCTTAGGTTTGGCGGGTTATTACCGTCGATTCATTCCAGACTTCTCTAGAATCGCTAAACCTATGACCGAACTGCTCAAGAAGGGAGTGAAGTTTGTGTGGAGCGAAGCTTGTGAGAAAGCCTTCCACACCTTGAGGCAACACTTAACTTCAGCCCCAGTGCTAGTGCAACCAGATAATTCCAAGCCTTTTGAAGCTTTCTGTGACGCGTCAGGCACGGGTCTCGGTTGTGTTCTTATGCAAGAAGGCCGAGTCATTGTCTATGCTTCACGAGCACTTCGACCTCATGAGATCAATTATCCCACACATGATCTCGAGTTAGCAGCTGTTGTCCACGCTCTCAAGATATGGAGACATTATCTGATGGGAAATCATTGCAATATCTTCAGTGATCACAAGAGTCTCAAATATATCTTTACCCAGTCGGATCTGAACATTAGGCAAAGGAGATGGCTTGAGTTGATTAAAGATTACGACCTAGAAGTGCACTATCACCCCGGCAAAGCAAATGTTGTTGCGGATGCTCTTAGCCGCAAAGTTCACTGCAATCATCTGGAGTTGGAGCCAGTTAGTGACCCATTATGTGAAGAGATGAGAACGCTCAACTTGGAAGTGGTAGAGCAAGGAAATCTATATGCCTTAGCTGTCGAATCTACTCTTTATGATAGAATTGTCACTGCTCAACGCAATGACGAAGACATACAAAACATCAAACAAAAACTAGCAGAGGGAGATCCTAAGTATTCCTGTTTCCAGAAGGATCACAAGGATGTGATCTGGTTTGGAAAACGCCTTGTGGTTCTTGTTGATCCAGAGATTAGGAAGACAATCTTTGATGAGGCTCATATGTCCAAGTTCTCTATTCACACCGGCAGTACTAAGATGTACCAAGATTTGAAACAAAATTTCTGGTGGTCCAATATGAAAGTTGACATAGCCAAGTATGTAGCTGAGTGCGACACTTGTCACCGGATGAAAGCAAGTCATTTGAAATCGGTCGGTGTACTCCAACCCTTGTCGATACCCATGTGGAAGTGGGATGACATTAGTATGGACTTCATTGTGGGTTTACCCCTGACAGCTAGAAAGAAAGATTCTATCTGGGTTATCGTGGACAGACTCACCAAGAGCGCCCATTTCATTGCAGTTCATACTACGTATTCAGTGCAGCAATATGCAGAGATATACATGGATCAAATAGTTCGTTTGCATGGAATTCTGAAGACCATAATCTCTGATGGAGGAACTCAGTTTGTAGCTCATTTCTAGGAGTAGTTGCATGAGTGCTTAGGAACCAAGTTGATTCGTAGTTCCAGCTATCATCCGCAGACCGATGGTCAGACAGAAAGGATAAATCAAATTTTGGAAGACATGCTACGAGCAAGCATCTTGCACTTTGATAAAAGTTGGGACAAGTGTTTGTCCCTGGCAGAGTTCTCTTATAACAATAGCTATCAAGCTAGTTTGAAGATGGCACCATTCGAGGCTCTTTACAGACGAAGATGTCGCACCCCGTTGAACTGGTCTGAAGCCGGAGAAAGGACACTCTTTGGACCGGACTTGGTTAAAGATGCCGAAGAAAAGTGCAAGTGATAAGGGGGATTTGAAATTAGCTCAGATGGGGCAAAAGAGCTATCATGACAAGGGAACGGCACCCCGACACTTTGAAGTGGAAGATTATGTGTACCTAAAGGTTTCCCCCACCAAAGGTGTGCAAAGGTTCGGTGTTAAAGGGAAGTTAGCTCCATGCTACATTGGATCTTATGAAGTCACAGAAGTATGTGGGCCAGTGGCTTATCGTATTCAACTGCCAGAACGGTTTTCCGCAGTCCACAATGTGTTTCATTTGACTCAATTAAAGAAGGGAATGCATGTGCCGAAAAACGAAATGATCACAGAAGCTAATGCTTGGATCGAGCCGGATTTCTCGCTCATCGAGCACCCACTGAGAGTGTTGGACAGAAAGGAGAGGAAGACCCGGAGACAAACCGTAAGAATGTACAAGATACAGTGGAGTCATCACACAGAGGAAGAAGCGACTTGGGAGACGGAAGAGTACCTCAACACCAAGTACCCGAGTTTCCTGCAATCTCGAAACCGTGAGTCTCTGCTGCTTATCTTGTTTTCTTAAATCGAATCTCGGGACGAGATTCCGTTTAAGGGGGGTAGGCTATGACGCCCCAGGTTTTTATTTACCTTAATAGTCGGTCAAATATGTTGACAGTGGTCGAATCGCGGTCAACCTGGGTCCTCACCTCGAAAACCTCACCAACCAACCCTAATAACCCTATTGATCAAGTCAATACATATGTGTGGTCAAACCTTGGTCAAATCCACGGTCAAACCCTACCTAAACCCTAGTGACCTTGAATGTCTTCTGGAACTTTTTCCACGTTCTCCAAATTTCACCTAAACATTTCAAAATCTACCAATATGAAAGTTGTCCAGTTTGTTGAGGGACACAACTTTCATGTAGGATGGCATTTCCAATTTTGAGTGGAAAAGGGTGGAAATCTTGGTCAACTGCCAGTACCTCCTGTTCACTGACACAGATTGAAGTCGCGCGCCACGCGCCTCCCCGCCGTCGCGCTGTACGTGCGTCGTGCACGCGGCGGACCGCTGGTCCATCCGCGGTCCGGCTGTACGCCCGCAGGTTGAGGAGCGCAGTTGCACGGCGGCATCTTCGCCACCGATGTCATGGCCACGCGGGGCGCCTATTTAAGCACTGCCTGCCCCTTTCCGCGCGCCACACCGAGTCGGCCGGCCGCCATTGCTGCCCTCTCGCCAAGCTCGCCCGCCCGCTAGTATCCCGGGCCAGCTAACCATCCTAACCTACTCCCTAGGACCCATAGAGGCATGCATCGTCGCTCATTTGCTCGGCATTGTGCCCCCTCGCCGGAGTCGCAGGCCGTCGCCGCCGGCCATCGCCGTACGCCACCGTCTAGTGCCTCACCGCCCAAACTCTTTGTTACTTTTCAGCAAAAGGAACCCAGTGGCCAAAAAGCCTATCATGTCTAGAGTTGGTGAAGTAGTTATCACCGACGGGTAAGTCTTGCTGAGTATTAGTATACTCAGCCTTGCTATAATCTGTTGCTCCAGGTAATGCCTTTGGTGATGTGTGACCCGGAGAGATTCCGCCCGGCTGGGAGCTGGAGTGGGTGGAGGACGATGAATGAAGGCATCATGGCTGGCCTCCCGTGGTGTTTCCGCTTTCCGCTTAGTTTATTTCCGTTGTTTTAAAAACTCTGAACTACGTTATCATGTCAAAGACTTCAGTTTGTAATAATTAAACCCTTCGGGGTAAATTTCGGATGTTAGTTATGTTTTATCTCTGGACTCGCCTTCGCATGAGTTTTAATGCATATATGTCGATCCTTGTTGCTGTATAAGTGATTTACCGGGCGTTAACCCGGCGACTAACGACAGGATGATACTTTATTATTGCTTAATGACCAAAGTGGATTAGCTTAAGCGATAGTACGGTATTTTCCTGGGCGGGTTGTCACCGTGCTTCCAATTCGGTTTGATTTTCCCTTCTCCTTTCCTTCATTTTTCAGTTATGTGCAAATTTGTGTGCGCGAGCATTTTCTATTTTATTTTTAGTTTTCCATCACCATGAATAATTTTCACCATCGGTTAATGATAATTAATATGGATGGAAAATTGTGCCAAGTTGATATATGATGATTGTTGCCTATTTTCTCATCTTTGTACTTGTTTTATGCATGATTAAGCTAATGCTCTCTTCAATGCAAATTTGAAATTAATCTAAATGCTAGCTTAATCCTTTGCGGAGGTTATTATAAAGATAAAGACCCATAGTTTTTTTTTGTGCTCTCAATTTTGGATGGGTTAAAGATGATTTATTTTTGTTCTTAAAATTAATTCTAACCTTGTCATTAATACCTATTGCATGTTGCTCTACCTATCGAAAGGCTTATATTTATTTGAGTGCAAAAACTTAGTGTACAAGATTTATTTTTGAGTGAGTTAATTCAGGGCTTGATTTCACTGGCCCGAGACTAAGAAGTTGGTCATTCCGTTTTGCGTATCTATCTTTTTGCTAGCCTTTCTATTTGTATATTGTGTATCCCCATATCGGAGATTTCACAAACCTCGTCGGATATCCACCCTTAAAACCCAATACATCTTTTTGTGTTTACATCCTTGTCCACAACCCAATTCTTGAGTATGGATGAATATTTCAAGGAAGATCACAGGAATGAAGGTGCTAAGGATTGAAGTATGATTTTGGGAGACCTCCAGGACGACATGAAGGTTGCGTGAAGGATTCCTAGAAGATTTCAAGTGTTTTTCTCCAGGAAAATATAGAACTTTTAGTAACTACTTTGGCACAAAAAAAATTTCCACCTCATTGCCCGGGGACGTGCAATCGTCTAAGCATGGGGGGAGTTGCCAAGAGGTAGGTAAATCTAGAGTTCAAGGGGAGTAAAAAGAGAAAAGAAAAGGAAAAAAGATATAGAAAGAAAAAAGTATGAAAGAAAAAGAAGAAAGAAAGGAAAAGGGGAAAAGAAAAAATGTGTATAAAAATAGAGAGAAAGAAAAAAATAAAGCTCCCCACCTCTCTAGATGCATTAGGAGTTTCAAGAGGATTCAAGATCAAGACCCATACTCATCTTTCCAACCATGTGCAATCCGATAACGAGGACTTTGTTTGTGCCTTGGGATCACTCTTTGCCATTTGCACATGTCCACTTATCTAAAAAAGTGTGTGTTCATCTCTCTCCCCTTCTTGTAATATTATTTTCCAATGACCTTTTTGACGAGTCTCGATAAGACCATGAGAAGCTTGTCTTGTTTTGATAATATCTCAATTATAATATCTTGTAGGACTAAACTTTTCCCAAAAGCTCCATATAAAGCCTACCACTTATATATATATTCGAGAGGGGAAAGGAGTAGAACAAATAGGTTTGAGAGACAAGATGAGATGAGAGTACATGAGCAAGATGCAAGGTGGTTTACATTTTTGAACTTGGTTTAGCTCTTTTCTTCATCTTGTTCTACACTTCAAAATTCCTAAGATTCATTTGAAATTTGGGAGCATGACTAATTACTTGTGGGAAGAGCTTACTTGATATCCACCCTCCGTAGGGATGAAGGCTAGTACACTATGGAACTTTAACAAATTAAATTTTTAAGATCATTATGTTTTCTCATGTATGATCAAGTGTAGGGTTCGAACAATGAAGGGCAACACCGGTATCCATCGAAGGCTTGCTCGAGGACGAGCAAGGTTTAAGCATGGGGGAGATGTTGACGATGAATTACCGTCAACCTAGCCATGAGTTCACCTTCGGTGTTGGCATTGATTTAATATCCAAACTAACGATCCTAACCCTCATGATATGTCATGTTCACACTCGCATGTGGTATTTGGAGTTTATTGTTTATGTAGGGTTTTAACGCTAAAAGGGAGACTTCCTGGGAAAGTTCATCAAGCACTTTGTGAGAAGATCACGAAGCCCAGCACAAGCCAAGACATGAAGTGAACATGACTCCAAGTGGCCCAAGGACCAGCGTGAAGCCGTGAAACTCCAAGGACCTGGACAGAAAATGTTGAAGCTTGCGTGACAAGGAGCCCTATCCAAACCGCGGAGAAGCTGACGTCAAGGGCCCACATGTAGGAAGTGGAAAGTTCTAGAAGACACGAGAAGCAACCGGGAGGAAGCCGGGGCCGAACTGGGTTGAAACGGGCCCAGGTCGGCCAGCCCAACCCATTCCGACCCGGTTTGGCACCCCCTTTGACCTAGACGCCATTCGGACTATTTATAGCCCCCTCGTCAAGAGCCACACATCAATTCATTCATCATCTGCAATCGAGGAGCAGAGAAGCTAGAGGGATACCATCTCGGAGAGGAGAGTCATGCTAGTGGTCTAGGGTTTCCCTAGCCGACGTGGGAACCTTACATGGAAGACCACGTCGGAGCTCCAGAGAAGGATCAAGATCGAGGTAGGATCCCGGTGGTGATCTTGTTCATGTAATCATTCATGGTGAAGTCTTTAAGTGAATTTTATTTCTAGCGATCAGGTATCTTCTCGATGATTTTGTTCTCCCTTGGTTTTGCTTCTTCCTCAATCTATACTTAAGATAGATTGCATAGGGTGCTCTTGTAGCCGTGGTGGCTAGAGGTGCATACCGGACCGACCAAGTGTTTTCAACTTGTTCTTCTCGAACTCACCCTAGGCTAACCCGCACGAATAGGAGTGTGTTGTGATAGAACGGTGGCTCCAAAAGGCGGGCATCTTCGGAATCGGATCGGAGGCCACAGTTTAAAGATGCTTTTAATGAGATTCGCTTTTCTATCTTCATCTATCTTGTTTGGAGCTACAACATAGGCATGATCTAGACTCTCTAGATCGGTTATCTCTTTGCTTTCTCTTGCTACCTCTTTAGTAGATTAGATTAGATTAGATTAGATTAGATTAGATTAGATTAGATTAGATTAGATTAGATTAGATTAGATTAGATGTGCTTTCTTGATGATCTCTTAGATTAGATGCAACTTGGTTCTTCAAGAGAAAGAGTTTCCTTGCTTTACTAGATTTAATCCTTGTATTGCACATTGTTCCATGGATTCGATACCTTGGGTTCTCACACTTAAGGGAAGAAGGGTTCCTTGCCTACGACGGGGGATTTGTCTGCTTGCAAATCCAAATGAACTTCGATACGACAATCAACCGTCAACATCCCTCACCCCTTTTAATGCTGATGTTTGCTTGGATTTTTTTGGGTGGCTTGCCTCCACTTAAGTCGAGATGGGAAACCCCTGATCTTACCTTGTGATGGTGGGTGACATGGCCTCAAATGAGAGAGGTAGTGGGAGGGAGGGAGAGTGTGTCCACCCCCACCTTTGGTAAACCGCCGTGTTCCATGCCCGCGCGGTTGTAACTGTGCGGCAGGCCCTTCAACTTCCACTACTTGATGCTTCGCATCTCGGGGGTTCATATTTGCTTTTTTGGACTTTGGAGGATTTCAACATATCATTCATCAACAACTTCAATTCGAGAGAAGTACTCGACTCAAGGCTTGGGGGCTCCGTGCCACGTGTCCTTCGGTTTTTTCTCCAGATTTTTCGAGATAAGATTGACAGAACTTCTGATTGACCCTCAGATTGAATCTACAATTCGAACTAAGGTTCAGGGGCTACATTCCATATGGAATGCAATTCTTTGAATTGAATTTTCAATATGGTTTTTCATCGCAAGCTATCAAGATATCAAGAGTACTTTTGAAGACCTTCAAGAGAAGCAGTCGGGGACACTTGGGGACTACTCGAGAAGACTTCAAGACTACTCAAGATCAGCTGGAGTACCTTCCAGCGTCGGGGTGATTCAAGGAAAAAAAGCATTCTTGAGAACTTGCAGCTTGTAGAACTCGAGGACACTCAAGGACTACCCGCGGAGGCCATCAAAACTACTCGAAGACATCTCACTCGACTACAAAGAACTTGGGGGCTTGTCGTACGTGTCGTATGGACCTCCCCGGGCCCACTACCTCGGTGGGTACCGGGACCGACTACTCGGTGGGCCCCCGGGACTACCCGACTTGCGCTACACGCACCCGAAGGCGTGGAGCACAAGGACAAGACAGGAGTAGTACTCGGATAGGACTCTGTACATGTTCCGCACTGTGTAGAAGTCTCCTAGACGTACTCGACTAGTACTCCTTCCCTACTCCGACTTGTAACCCCGCCTCCCGACTATATAAGGCGAGGCAGGGACCGATCTCGGGATCACCTCACCTCATCCAACTCACGGCGCACCATTGCACCATCGTGTAATCGTGCCCTATCAATCCAGAGCTACGCAACATACGGGACGTAGGGTATTACGCACCTCGCGGCCCGAACCTCGTCTAAATTGTGTGTCGCGTGCCTCTTCCTTCGAGTTACCGATCTCGGCGAGTCACATTCATCTACTTCGGGTACTCCCCGTAGTAGGTTGCCGGTCCAAAACACCGACACTGGCGCGCCGGGTAGGGGCTTTCGCTCGAGATCACATGGCGAACTCGACGGCTTCTCGTTCACATCAAGCCGACCGTCGCCTTCAACCGTGGCGACACTTTCGTCTTCGGGGGCTTGGGTCCGCACCGCCGATGGCGCGGGCTCTTTCCAGCGCCGCTTGATCATGCAACCCGACTCGAGGACAGGCCTTGTGGCGCTTCCCGAAGTTGTCACGGGCAAGCTCGCCGGCAAGTTCGGCGAAATTTCGCTCTCCAACCTCCACGCTGACTTCGAGCTCGAGTCCGTCTCCAACTCGAACCCGACGTCGCCATGGGCCATCGCATGCGAGCCGGCTCCTCGCCCATCGCAGCGGTCCCCTCTCCACGTCGGCGCCCGTGCGTGGCCCTCGCGTCCCCGGGCCGGGCCCGCACGGAGGCTTCTACGCCACGACGGGCCGGCAAGGAGCCCGCAACCGAGTACAACTCGGACTCCGACGCCGTCTCCAACCGCGTCTTGGACTCCGGCCCTCTCTCCGAGTTCTTCTCGAACCCGGACTACGAGTTCGACTTCGGGTCGGACCCCCGAGGAGCCCGAGTCCGAAGACAACTCCTCCGAGCTTCCCTTGTCGGGGCCGGCCTGCGGGGCCGGTTATAAGATCAACGCCGGCCGGGAGATACGTCTACTGGCCAGACCGCAAACCTGCTGAGCTGACAAAGGACTCACGCTACGTCGCCTACATCGACTCGCTACCGTTCCGGAGGGAACACCACTAGCCCAAGCTGACTCAAGCACACCAACTGAGGTGGCACCTTCTGAGCCAAGCTTGGGTACCCCTGACCGTCAAGTCTTCATGGCCGCCGGCGACACCCCGGAACCTCGAGCACGCGCCGCGGACAAATACCCGGAGGACATCTCCACGGACGAGCCGTCCGCCCGATGCCCCCGCGGACGAGACCGACGCCGGCGGGGACGCCGGCGCGAACGTAACAGAAGCGCAACGAACGACGCCCGCGGCTCGGGGAGACAACCTCCCCATCCGCAACCTTGCGGAAGCTCTCGGCGGTCGAGAGCGAGTTCACACCACTCTCGAGCGGTGCCTCATGTCGATCACGAGCGATCGCACGGCGAGCTCGGGGCATACGGGCTGGAGAAGTCATCGCCAAGCTCGCTGAGGAAGCTTACTTCATGCGGGTCGACAAGAGAGTCGCCCAACCTCTCCAAGCCAAGCCTCGCGACAACGAGGCTACTAGTCGCAGTGTTGACCTCGGTCCTAACCGTACTCGAGGCGACATCCCAGCTGAACCAAACCGTCGACGCTCCACCGCCGGGCGGACCCTCACGACAAGACAACGTCAACCGAGAAGTCGTCCCCCACCGTGCTCCGGCCGGTGGTGGCGGCGACGACCCCGACGGCGGCGGCGGCCGCGGCGGCCGCCTCCAACCACGGAGCCAACAAGAAAGCCGGAGGCGGCGGCGGCCGCGCGGCGGCCGCGGCCACGCGCATAGCCACGCCTCCGGCGCCTCTCACGGCGGGTACGATGCCCGCCGCAGAATCGAAGAGTTGCGGCGAGAAGAAGTCGACGACCGCCGCCGAAGGCGACGGCTTCCCCGCCTTCTCACCCCGGCTTCGCAACCTCGCTCCTCCCCGACAAGTTCAAGCCTTTGGGGATCACCAAATACGACGCGAAGCGGATCCCATCCGGTGGCTCCGATGCTACGCTCTCTCCATCGAGAACGGCGGCGGCAACGGCGACACCAAGTGCCTCTACTTCCCCTTCGCTCGGACCAAGCCCCACTCACGTGGCTCGAGTCGCCGGACAAGCACTCAATCGACAAGTGGGACCACCGAAGGAGCAATTCACAAGCAACTTCGCGGGCGCCATGGGCCGTTCGGGTACTCGCATGGACCCGGCCATGATCAAGCAGAACAAGGCGAGACCCTCCGCAAATACATGCGCCGCTTCTTCGACAAGCGCGCTACCGTCGTGGACGTCACCGACAAGGAGGTCATCGACCTCTTCCGGGACGGGCTCTACCATCGCCGCACCTTCGAGGACTTCGGCCGGCGCCGTCCCGTGTCCATTCCCCACCTCAAGGACATGATCACGTCCCGGGCGGATGAAGAGGACAAGGCCAACGCCAAGTACGACGCCATCCGCGCCAAGTCCAAGCGAGAACCAAGGCGGCGGCGGCAGCCGGCAACCCAAACCAAGGCGGCCGCAACAACAACAATAACAACAACAACTTCTCGGGTTCCAACCGCAAGCGCAAGCCGTACAACACCGTCGCGGCTATCCGGCGCCCTCCGAAAGGGAACTCGAAGAAGAACTCCGGCGGGTTTAAAGACCCGCCGAAGGAGAAGTGCCCGTGGCATCCAAACGGCAACCACACCACCGAGCAAGGTGCTACCGGCCTCCGCATGCGCTCAAGGATACGCCGAGCCACCGCACCCTCACGATCGAAGAACAAGAAGAAGGACGGCGACGACTTCCAAGAACCCGAGAAGACCGTCAACGTCCTCTTCGGCGGACTACCCCGCAGGGGGAGCGAAGGCTACTCGCCGCGAAGTGATGTCCATTGAACCGGCGGTTATGACCCCTCTCGGGTGGTCGAGACGCCCATCACCTTCTCCCGCGCGGACCAATGGACCAGCTTCTCCGAACCAGGACGTTTCCCTCTCGTCCTGCAACCAACGGTGGCGGGCTCTAAGCTCAACAAGGTGCTCATCGACGGCGGAAGCGGGCTCAACGTCCTCTTCACCAAGACTCTCAGGAAGATGAACCTTGACGTCACCCCCATGCTCAACAAGAGCAAGCATGCCTTTCTACGGCATTGTCCCGGCAACGCGGCTATCCCACCGGGCTCGGTGGTACGCCGCTTACCTTCGGGCGTCTCGCGACAACTACCGCACCGAGTACATCAAGTTCGAGGTCGCGGACATCGAGACTTCCTACCACGCCATCCTCGGCGGACCGGCCATCGCCAAGTTCATGGCGGTGCCCCACTACACATACTTGGTACTCAAAATGCCAAGTCCGGCCGCGTACTCTCCCTCCAGGGGGACTTGAAGATCTCTCACGACTGCGATACAGAGGCCGTGGTGATTGCTTCGACAAATCAAGTACCCACCCCAATGATGGAGGTCTACGCCGCGTCGAAGAAGCTTGCTACAAGCGAACTCGACATCCCAGAGAAGTCTGACAGCGCCAACAAGCCTCGGCCACCCGAGGAGGTGCTCACCAAGACGGTCGACCTCGGAACAGGCGACCCCACCAAGACTACCACCATCGGGGCCGGCCTCGACCCCAAATAGGAAGACGCGCTCATCGGCTTCCTTCGGGCTAACCGCGACATCTTCGCGTGGAAGCCGACGGACATGCCGAGAGTGCCCGGGGAGCCGATCGAGCACCGCCTCAACGTCGACCCAAAGGCCACCCCCAAACGACAACACCTCCGACGCTTCGCCGACGACGGACGGGACGCCATCAAGAAGGAACTCGCCAAGCTACTCGCCGCCGGCTTCATCGAGAAGTCTTCCATCCCGAGTGGCTCGCCAACCCCGTCCTCGTCCGCAAGAAGAACTCGAACGAGTGGAGGATGTGCGTCGACTACACCGACCTCAACAAGCACCGCCCCAAGGACCCCTTCGGGTTGCCACGGATTGATCAAGTCATCGACTCCACGGCGGGGCCGCGACCTCGCTCTGCTTCCTCGACCGCTACTCCGGTACCACCGCATCGCAATCAAGGAGGAAGACCAGGAGAAGACCGCGTTCATCACCCCCGTTCGGCGCGTCATCGCTACACGACCATGTCTTTCGGGTTGAAGAACGCCGGCGCTACTTACCAACGGGCCATCCGGGCTCGCTTCAAGCGGCAACTCAACAAGAACGTCGAGGCCTACGTGGATGACGTGGTTGTCAAAACCAGGGACTCCGGTACCCTCATCGACGACCTTGAAGAGACCTTCGCATCGCTACGCGAGTACCGCCGGAAGCTCAACCCGAACAAGTGCGTCTTCGGCGTACCTTCGGGCAAACTACTCGGCTTCATCATCGCCCAACGCGGCATCGAAGCCAACCCCCGAGAAGATCTCCGCCATCACCAAGCATGAAAGCTCCCACGAGCATCAAGGACGTCCGTAAGCCGACGGGGTGCATGGCGGCATTGAACAGATTCATCTCGAAGCTAGGAGAACGGGGTCTCCCCTTCTTCAAACTACTCAAGCACCACGAGAAGTTCGTGTGGACCGCAGAGGCGGACCAAGCCCTTGCCCGGCTCAAGGACTTCCCCGTCGAAGCCCCCGGTCCTCACGGCTCCCTACAAGGGCGAGCGCCCATCTGCTCTACCTCGCCGCGACTACCCACGTGGTCGCATCGCCATCGTCGTCGAGCGGCGGGAAGACGGCCACGCCTACCCGGGCCCGGGCCGCCCGGTCTACTTCGTCGGCGAGGTTCTATCGAGTCCAAGGCTCGCTACCGGCCCGTGCGAAGCTCCCCTACGCTCTACTCATCACCTCGCGGAAGCTACGACACTACTTCCGTGAGTACTCGGTCTCCGTCGTCACCGACTACCCGCTCGGCGACATCCCGAGGAACCCGCACGCCACCGGAAGGATCTCCAAATGGGCCGTCGAGCTCGGCGCCCTCACCATCGACTTCAAGCCACGCACGGCCATCAAGTCGCGTGCTCTAGTCGACTTCATGGCGCAGTGGCGGGAGAACCGCCTACCTACTCCCACCGTGCGACCGAGCATTGGGTGATGTACTTCGACGGCTCACTCAACCTCGAGGGCGCAGCGCGAGGGGTACTCCCCGATCTCCCCAACGGCGAACAACTCAAGTACGTCCCCCGCATCTTCTCGAAGGTCTCAAACAACGAAGCCGAGTACGAAGCCCTCCTACACGGGCTCCGCCTCGCGGCTTCACTTGGCATCAAGCGGCTACTAGTCTACGGCGACTCCGCGGTGGTCATCAACCAAGTCAACAAGTCCCGGGACCGCAACAAGGAGAACATGGACGCCACCGCCTAGAAGTCCGCAAGCTCGAGAACAAATTCTATGGTCTCGAGTTCCACCACATCGTTCGCGACAACAACGTTGCCGCGGACGTCCTCTCGAAGCTCGGATCCACCCGCGCCCAAGTACCCGCGGGCGTCTTCGTCCATGAGCTTCACGCGCCATCCATCCCGGAGCCGGCGCCACCGACCACCGTCCCGCCTAACCAACCAGTCGGGCAGGAGGTCATGATGATCGACGTGGACCGGAGGCAACCCTTCATCGACTACCTCGGCCGAGCGTAAGGTCCCCTCCGACAAGAACGCAAACGAACAACTCGTCCGCCGCGCCAAGTCTTACGTCCTCGTCGGCGACAAGCTTTACAAGCGAGGCGCATCTTCTCGGAGTACTCATGAAATGCGTCCCTCGCGAAGAAGGCAAGGACATCTTGGAGGAGATCCACAAGGGTGCTCGCGGCAACCACGCGTCCTCCCGCACGCCGGTCGGCCAAGGCCTTCCGGCGAGCTTTCTACCGGCCCACGCCCCGGGCGATGCCGAAGAACTCGTCGGACGGTGCCAAGGATGTCGGTTCTTCGCCAAGCGACAACATGTCCCCGCCTACAAGCTAGTCACCATACCACCAACCCGGCCCTTTGCCCGCCGGGGGCTCGACATGATTGGGCCACCGCCAACCGCGCGCCGGGAGGGTTCAACCGGCATCGGTGGCTATCGACAAGTTCACCAAGTGGATCGAGGTCAAGCCGGTCACATGCCCCAAGGCTGACAGAGTACTCGACTTCCCGGATGAACTCGTACACCGCTACGGCTACCCCACCGCATCATCACGGACACGGGGTCCAACTTCAACAACCACCGCTTCCGGGAGTACCGCGAGAACAGCGGAATCGACGTCAGATACGTCTCCGTCGCCCATCCACGGGCCAACGGACAAGTCGAGCGCGCCAACGGGATGGTGCTCGACGCCCTCAAGAAGCGGCTACACGACGCCGCTAACTCAAAAGGGGGCAAGTGGATCAAGGAACTACCCAACGCACTCGGGGGGCCGCGGACTCAACCATCCAAGCCAACGGGGCAATCCCCCTACTTCTCGGTCTACGGCTCGAAGCCATCCTCCCCGCCGATGTCATATGGAACTCGCCGGCGGTGGAGCACTACGACGAAGGCGTCTCGGAAGACGACCAGACGAGTTGATATCGACGCCTCGAAGAAGCTCGCCGTGCCGCCCTCGTCCAATCGGCAAGGTACCGGAGGGTATCCGACGCTACCACGATCGCAACGTCAAGGAACGCTCCTTTAACGTTGGAGATCTTGTCCTCCGTCGTATCCCGAACACGGAAGGACTTCACAAGCTCGCCTCCCCTCGGGAAGGCCCCTTCACCGTGGCTAAGGTGACCGGCCGTGCTCCTACCGCCTCCAAACACTCGAAGGCGAAGAAGTCAACAACTCGTGGAACGTCGACCGGCTCTCGTCGATTCTACGCCTAGTCCGTTCGACTACTCCGGGTTCAAGTCCACGCGACTACATCAACACCCCTAGCCGCATGCGACCCCCCCCGGTCCCGGCTTCAAGTCTCCGGACTACTCTCCTCCGTGTCCGGCCCCGTGCGGCTACCTACGGACCCCGGGCCGCAACGAGCGTCAAGGACTCCCAGGCGGTCTACCAAGAAGACCACACTCTAAGATCCGCCCGCGCGGCTACTTACGGATCCGCGATCCGGCCCTACACGGCTACCTACGGATCACTCACCGTAAGCGGCTACCCGCTCCGGTACTACTCGCCGTAAGCGGCCCTCGGGTCCGAGCGACTACTTGTAACTACGGCCCCGGCCACCCGTGTGTACCTCTTCGCTAATAAAGTTCGATTGTTCATCAACTTCTTTATCGCCTACTCCCCGCGACGGGACTACTAAGCCGAGTACTACTACTCGCACCTACTCCACGATGGGCGCTCCGCACTCGAGATCGCGGTTACGAGTACTCATTGGTGGAACTTTACATTTCATTGATATATGAGATAGTTCATTACAAGCGTTTCCTATACAACCATGGCTACTAGCTATCTATGCGAGCTACCGGAGATTCAACTTATCGGCTACCGCTCCGCGATGGGAGCCATCTCGCTCCGAAGAACTCGCGCATCGCTCGTCCGAGCCGGTTGGCGGCTACTCCGCCGGCGACTACCTCCACCGGGCCTTCGGGAAGTACGACTTCATGAAGGCCGCACTTGCTTCGGGATTGACCCGGCCATGTGCTTCACGTAAGCGGCCGGCCGGCTCGGCGCCTCACGAAGTCGATCCGCCAACGGAGCAATCTTGGGGCCGCCCGGTGCGGCACCGGAGCCTCGCGATCGGGAGGGCGGCCTCTTCCGGGTCCTTCGCCTGGGCTCGGAGCGCCTCGCGCCTTCGTTCAACTTCGCAAGGATTTGTAGCGCCGACGAGATCCCGGTCGCACGCAATTCTCAATTCCATGTGTTTCTCGCACTCGAAGGCCGCCCTCCTTGTAGTCGAGTTCAAGTACCCGGCGGGCTTCCTCGCTCCCGTAGAAGAGATTCTTCATGCCGATCTCCGAGCCCTTCGTACGCTCCACCCGGTCTTCGAGTTCTACAACACAGAACACAACAACGGGTCGGGCTTGAGGACTTCCCACAAGTACCCGACAAGTCAAGAGACATACCTTTATTCTTGTTGCGGAGGCCTTTATTCTTCCGCACCGCATCGTCGCTCTTCGCCCGCAAGTCCATCACGTCGTTGTGGTACTTGGCGAAGGCGGCGTCAAGCCTCGACCGCATGGCGGCCGCGTGCTTCTTCGACTTCATGAGCTGCTCCTCCAAGGCTTCGGCTCCGAGCACCCGGTGTCGCCGTAGCCCCGCAAAGATGTTGGACTTCTCGCGGGATCGCTCCGCGACGTCCCGCACAATACAAGCTCAAGTCCAAGCGCAGTACTCTACGCAAAGGATAGACTACTCGGAAGGCTACGACTACGTACCTTCATCCACCGCCGGCCCGCCGGATCGCCTCCAGGTGCTGGGCTACCGTTGCCGGCTCGACGAGATCGTCGGCCGGCGGCTCGATCCCCGCCGCGGCTACTTGACGTAGCCTCCGCCATCGGCGCCGAGCGGATAGGCTCCGCGTCTTGGATCTCCGGGGACCGGATCGCCACCTCCGTGGCAACCCCCGGCGACGTGGCGGCCGCCTCCTCTTCGGCGGCCTTCTCGACGGTTTCCCTCACGGGCTCGGGGGCTCCTGCCGCAGCCTCCGGGGCCTCTGGTGTCAACTCCTGCACGGGTACCCCCGCAGGGATGTCACCACCTTCAGCGCCTGTCAGCAGATAGCACGCGCATCAGCATCTACGACTACTCTTTTTGGGGCTCTACAGCTTCAGGAAGAGTACTCACCTTCGACCATGACCGCCTGCGGCGCCGCCGCTTCGGCGGGGGGGCTCTGGCCGCGGCTTGGGCCTCTCGGAGCGGGTTCCTCGACGGGCGGCGCGGCCTCTTCGCCTCGCTCGCCGCGCGGGCTCCTCTCCGTCCCGGCTCAAGTCGGTGGATTTTCCGCACAAGTATCCACGAAGGTTCATCGCACAACATCGGCTACTACAATGAGTACTACTCACGAAGTGTGGTACTTACAAGTTCGACCGGACGATAGTCACGGCGGAGCACCGAGGATGCCGGCAATATCGACCGGTCCACCCTCGGCGGGCGTCTCTTCTTCCGCCTCTTCGGCTATCGCCTCCTCCACGGTGGCGGCGGCGCCGCGCGACGTCTTCTCGCGCCCCCGCGGCTTCCATCTCTCCAACGGCGGCGGCCGCGGTACTCGCTCCCTCCGGGGGCGGGGGCGGCGGCGCTCCACCGCGCCGGAAGCTCTTCGACGCGGGGGAGCCGGACTCGGCTTCCGGCCCGGTTCCCCCACCCCGTGGGCCACGTGCCCTCATCGACCTCCTCCACGGGCCCGCCGGCGGCCTCTCCCCGCACATGGGGATAACTACTCGTCGCACCGTACCCGATCATTGGGTACTCGACGTCTTCTCGCTCAAGATGATTTACCTCAAGAGGCGTGGTCTCCGAGACCTTCATCTTCTTGGCTACCCGCTTCTTGGCGGGGGTTGCGCGGCTTCTTCGGCGGCGCGGCAAGGCTAGCCTCCGTGCTAGCCGGAGGGTCTTGGACGAGAGGCACATGAGGCAAGCCCGGACGGCTAAACCTCGACCGCACCGGAAGCGATCCCCCGCAGCGTCTCCTCGTCCTCTTCGTCATCGGAGGTATCCTCCACGATGACGGGATCGTCGTCTCCGACTACTCGGCGCTCCTTCACCTTCTCCACCGCCGGGAATCTCAATTCCGCTCGGTGGTGGCCGCGGCTCGCAGACGAACCGCTTCACATCGTCCCGCATCAAAAAGACACAAAGGCGTCGCAACTCGCTACAAGTGCCTACTACTCGACGAGGCGGGTACGGCTACTTACCTCGTTGGGCGGGCGCGCGGCGGAGAACTCCTCGACAGGCACGCCGTGTACTCCCGGCATGTCCTTGAAGATCTTCGACAACCTCTCGACGATGTCGTTGTCTTCAATCTCACCCCCCGCATCCGCGACGTGTCGTCGTCGCCGGTGTACTCGAAGCCCATCGTATCCCGCGCCGACGGGCCGGATCCGACGCTTCATGAAACCGAAGGCCACATGCTCGGCCCTCAGTCCTGCATCTCGCAGGGCCTTGATTCTTCCCAGCAACTCCGGGAGCTGGATCCCCTCTTGCATGGTGGGTTCCGTGTTCCACCACTCCCCGGTGCTTGGGCTGCCGTCCGCTCGGCTTCGGCAGCTCGGGATGGTGGTTCGTGGTATAGAACCACCTCGTCTTCCAATCCGTGTTGGAGTCCACGAGCTTGTATGCCAAGTACTGCTCGGCGGCGTCTTCCCTCAACTGGATCCCGGCCCCGCCGACTACTCTAGGGTTGGAGGCGCTGGGCTGCGGCTTCACGCGGAAGAACTTGCGGAAGAGAATCCAATGCGGCTTGATCCCCAAGAATGCTTCGCAGAAATGGACGAAGACAGAAGCGTGGAAGATTCCGTTGGGGTTCAAGTTGAGGTACTCGATGCCGTAGTACCTGAGAAGTCCTTTGAAGAAATCGCTCGCTGGGAGCGCAAGCCCGCGCTCCACGAAGCGCGAGAACATCGGGATCTCGTCTTGCGCCTTCTCCATTGGATAGGGATCTCCCGCGGGCATCTCCACATATCGATCTCCTTCTCCCCGATGAACCCGGAGTTCAACAGGGGTCGCAGGGTCTTCGGTCTTCACCTTCGACCTTTTCCACTCGCGGCTTGGGTCGGCCGCGCGGTGGTGACGTGGGCGGCGCCGCTCCGCACCGGCCGCGGCGGCCTTCCGCATGGCTCCTCTTCTTCCCGCCGGCCTTCAACGTCTTCGACGGGGACGGCTTCATTCTCCAAGAACAGGAAGTCTTCACTCGCATCCGCTCGGGGGCTACCCTACAGCTTTCGGGTGGCGATGCGCTTGGATCTACTGCGGCGGCAGTGCTCGCTGGAGTGGATCTATTTCAAGATTCAAGTGCGCGAATGACTGCGGCTCACTTGGGTGAAAACCCTAAGGGTTTCGGCTTGAATTTATAAGCCAAATCGCCTCCGTAACGGGCGGCCGGATAAGTCCGCGTGCGGCCGACTCGGCCACCGCGCGTGACTCTTCGTATTCTACTAGTCGACGCGCCTCACCTCGGGGGCTCGGCTACTTCTACTCGACTACCTGGGACGCGGCTAGTTTCAAGAGCATCTCAGGACACATTCTCCAAAAGAAGACCCTTCAATTCGAGAGGAAGTACTCGACTCAAGGCTCGGGGGCTCCGTGCCACGTGTCCTTCGGTTTTTTCTCTCCGGATTTTTCGGGATTTTCTCTCCAAGACTTCGGATAGATCCTCGGCCCGCAGCCCGCGGCTCGAGGCTCGGGGGCTACTCCACGTGGATTGCGGTTCAAAGCAAATCGCATCTTTCTTGACGCGCTCCGGCTTCAAGACAAGGCATTTTTGAAGACCTTCGAAGGCGCATTTCAAGGACGCTTGGGACTACTCGAGAAGACTTCAAGATTGCTCAAACATCGACCGGAGTACATTCCGGCCTCGGGATGCTTCGACTACTC
Organism: Cenchrus americanus; assembly: GCA_947561735.1. Taxonomy (NCBI): domain Eukaryota; kingdom Viridiplantae; phylum Streptophyta; class Magnoliopsida; order Poales; family Poaceae; genus Cenchrus; species Cenchrus americanus. The sequence continues at coordinate 247,746,656 of OX387239.1, read as the reverse complement.
TTGAGGACTTTTGACTTGTAGCACTCGGGGACGCTTGAGGACTACTCGTTAAGGCCGTCAAGACTACCGGAAGCTATCCTTCTCGACTACAAAGTACTCTGGGGGCTTGTCGTATGGACCTCCCCGGGCCCACTACCTCGGTGGGTACCGGGACCGACTACTCGGTGGGCCCACGGGACTACCCGACTTGCGCTACACGGCACCCGAAGGCGTGGAGCACAAGGACAAAGACAGAGTAGTACTCGGATAGGACTCGTACATGTTCCGCACCGTGTAGAAGTCTCCTAGACGTACTCGACTAGTACTCCTTCCCTACTCCGACTTGTAACCCCGCCTCCCGACTATATAAGGCGAGGCGGGGACCGATCTCGGGATCACCTCACCTCATCCAACTCACGGCGCACCATTGCACCATCGTGTAATCGTGCCCTATCAATCCGTAGCTACGCAAAGATACAGACGTAGGGTATTACGCACCTCGCGGCCCGAACCCTCGTCTAAATTGTGTGTCGCGTGCCTCTTCCTTCGAGTTACCGATCTCGGCGAGTCACATTCATCTACTTCGGTACTCCCCGTAGTAGGTTGCCGGTCCAAAACACCGACAAGACGGACATCCTAGGGCCCACCACCAGGAGGGTATTGATCATGACTACTATGTGGGCCCCCGGGACTACCCAACTTGTGGGCCATGGTGCAAGACAGCGTGGACTGCAAGGCAAAAGAGGTCTAGTGCTCGGATAGGAAAGCTAAGCATGACCAAACCCATGTAGAGTACTCCTACCCGAGTGCGGATAGAACTCTTCTATCCAAACCGACATGTAACCCTACCTCCTGATGAATATAAGGCGAGGCAGGGACCCCCTATATCTATCTGCATCATCTTGTAATCAGCACCCCATCAATCAAGAGCTACGCAACATACATGACATAGGGTATTACGCACATTGCGGTTTGAATCTGTCTAAATTGTGTGCCACGTGTCTGTCCTTCAAGTTTTCGATCTTAGCGAGACCACGTTCAACCACCTCGGGTACCCCCTTAGTGGGTTTGCTGGTCTAAAATACCGACAAACGCTTATCGTTACTGAAGTACTACTATTATGCTGAGCCTTTGAGGCTCTAATACGAATTGAAGTATCTTCACTCGCTTTTCTTGTTCAAAATGCTATGGAAGTTACTTTTTGCTTACTCTGACTGGATTGACTATTACTTGATAAATCATGTGATATTTTGCTCTTTCAGTGGACACCATCTTATCCAGGCTACCGGGCAACTGTGACTGAACCTAGTCCATGCACACTGATTTCAGTGTTTTACAATTGGGAATGGAATGATGCAAAATTTGCGTAGATCCAACGAGATGAGCTTATGAGCTTGCAATACTCTCTCGTACCTCATTGGATTTAATGAACTAGAATGCACAACGAAGTAATCGGTTGCTTGTGTTCATGGCTTCATTCCATGAAAATGCATAAAATGGTACTTGGATAGTCTTGATAGTACACAACTAGAAATCTTGTGAGAACAAGGTAGAGGCCTTAACAAATATTGTCATTTGTGTGCATAATGCACAAAGGAAGGCGGTGCTATCATTATTGAGATTCCAGAGACCAGGTCATTACAGAATACCGATTCTGGAATCAAGTCGAGCTGCTCACTGATCATAGTTGAACCTACTGATTCATGTACAAAAGGGGCTCATACTTATGAGGCTAATATATAGCATTGTGAAATGTGAACTACCACACTACAAGCTAGATGCTGACTGGGTGATCAAGATGATCGCTGCAGTTGGTGGACGAAACTGCAGAAAGCTCCAGCTTCCCCGTCCACTCCTCCCCTGGTTTCAGTGTGATTGCTCTCTCCACTGCGGCTGCATCAACGCAAAGCATCTGCTTGTACTCCTCATCACCAAAGTCCACAATAGTCTTTGATTTCTTTTCCCACGGATTCCACACAACTGATACAGTTGTTACAATGAGAAATCAGACACACTGTTAATGGTTGATTTTCTAGTAGATGGAAAAGGGCAACATATCTTACCAACATCAGGAAGTCCTTCCTTTTTCACAACAAATGAGTGTTTCTTCTCATGGTCAAGAACTGCTACTGCATTTGGGGAGCTGACGTAGACTCGATCGACCTGCATAGCAATTGAACAAAGACAATGGGTCAGATCCTTCTGCAGCTATGCTTCTTTATCCAGCAATTTACTTGCAAGATGCAAGTTTCCGCTAGTTTGAGCAGATTTAAATATTCTTTTGTTCGAAATGGGAGATTTAAATAGTTGTGTATCATCAAGTCATCTTTTAAAGTATCACGAAAAAAGTTCACCTCTGACTCAAATGTTATTGCGTCTCCTTGTTCTGTAAACCGTTCTTTGTGGTCAAGATTGTCCAGATAATCAAGGGTCTCCAAACCTTCTATCCTCACCTCACTGGAATTAAAAGGACATAGCATGTCACTATGGAACGTCACAGAAGGGAGTAGTTAGATATTGAAGTATAAAAAAATGCTTGCTGGCAAACAATGCCTGACCTGATGTCAGAAACGGAAAGGTATGTGTGATAAGCAAATGAGAAACTGAATGGCTTGCCATTGACATTCCTGATGCGCGATATTAATGACAGGTCCCCATCCTTTGAAAGAGAGACCCTCAAGCGGAATTCAAAACTGCAACCAAGTTATAGACATACACGAGGAGATTGATATGAAGTAATAGAGAGATGAAATTATCAGTGGAACTATATTCATAAAACTCAATTTTCATTTTGTGATTCATAATGAGAAGGCATCTAGATCAATTTTTTAAAAATAAAAATACTCTATTAGTTTGGCACCAATCCACAGTACCAGATCATCCAGCTAAGGACAATGGTCAGATTTTCTTTTTTATTAAAAAAACATAGATACTGTAAGATGGAGGGTAGTCCTTATGCATACCCAGTGGCGGAACTGAGGGGGGGCTGGCAGGGGCCATGGCCCCCCCTAACACGGTGAGAATTTTCAAATGTTTGTGTGCATTCCGAAGCTCAAAATAGCAGGTTATCATTGCTCTATTTTGCACCTTCGACCATTATACCAAACTAGACTTAAATATGCACATACTCCGTACAAGGCTAGTAGGTCCATGTGTTTTCCCAACTGGCAATGGCTCACGCCATTACAGAGCCATTGACAATGAATGAGACTAAACTCCTCACGCTTGAACCTCTACCTTGCCAGACTGCAGTGGAGAATGTTGCGAGCTATCAGCCCATCACCAAGCTAAGCAACACAATGAACACTTTATCACTTGGCCAGTACTAAGTGCACATATGCGATGTATATCTAGTTTGCTTGATCATAATAAATACTTAATGTAAGAAATGAACGTGAAAAGGTTAATTTATGTTATAATCTTTTAAGAAAAACATATTTGACCTAAAAAAGGAAGACATTTTACAAGAAAAACGAGATTGCAAGGATAGATTGAGAAGAAAGAAATACAAAGAATTTCCCAGCTATAAAGTATACTTAAATGAATCAAATTAATTTTTCAAACCTTCTGTAATTGTAAAAAAAAATTAACAGTGTTCAGAAAATTGGTGATGCGTATAATAGGTGTTGATGTTTTTATCACATTTAATATGAAGTTTTGGGCGGCCCCCCTAAAAATTGTTCCTGGTTCCGCCACTGTGCATACCCAAGACATTCCTTACAAGAAATGGCACAACAATGCATTCCGGTTAGTTTTCCAATATAATCATTCGAAAATATGTCAGCACCATATATATTGTCAAAACTTTCATCGAAAAACTATAATAAGACCTACCCAGCTTCAGTTATTAGATGAGGCACCTCAATGACGCAATACTTAACAGAAATTTGACCTCTAGCCCTCAGTTAATTGTAACATAATGTACGCATAGTCACAGGAACGCAAACACAGATAATCCAAAACAAATGCATACCAATGTGGCCAGCACTTGAGGTCATCTTCAGATGGCTTTAGTATTAGATCAACAGAAACTTTGCTGGCGTTGTCATTATGATTTATTGGTGGATGCTCATCATCCAGGGCCCATATCCTGTTTCTTGCAAATCCATGTCGCTCCAATGTCCCAGAGTATCCAAACTGCATGGAGTTTTATAGTTATCAGAAGCGGCAGGAACAAGACAAGTAGCTCCCCTCTCAATCAGACAGCTCATACATAAAATTTGTATGTCGTGGATAAATTTAAAACTACAAGAAAAACGTGGCAATCCAACAGAAATCATGAGAAGAATGGGCACACTCTGCAGTACCTGTGGGAAACACATTTGAATTCCACCTCGCATGGCGTTTGGTGGCTTGAAGATTGCCTGCACATCAGAAGCAACAAACCTGAAAGTGCTTAGACCATAGTAGCAAGTAGAAGGCTACAGAGCTCAATACTGGTCCTATCCATCAAGGTGAGAAAAAAGGAGCTCAGCACAGGAAAGTGAGGGAAATCATCATGAGACTTTCGGACCAGCAAATTAGTCCCAGGCTCCCAGCACACAGGGAACACAGCAAAAGCTGATTTGCCATTTGCCTTCTCCAGCCATCAGGATGGACTACAGAAAGAACGGCAAGCGTCTGAACACAAATCAATGTTGTTCTTCCCAGCTCATTCGAACACTTGCTTTACCACCGCACTGTAAATTTCAGAAACGCATACACCTCCAACAGAATGATCAAAGAGCATTCACCAGCTTAACCATAAGAAATTAACCGTGTCGTAATTTCTGAGGACTTAGGCGCCCCCAGATTACTACCAGCAACTGCCAAGTATTACAGATTATTACACGGCCACGGACAGTAAATGAAAGGTCACCTTGCTGCTGGTGAAGAGGAGCTCCTCGCCGTGGTCGTTCCTCCAGGAGACGACCTGGCCGCCGTGCAGGCTCACCTGCAATGCAAACCAACCAATCCAAGCAGCGGCAAAACCCCGTCAGAGCAGAACCACACCAAGCCAAGCAATGCCGATCGGTCAGTAAAACAAAATCTGCGGTCGGTGATCCTACCCGCGCGGAGTCTCCCTTGGGCGCGCGGAGCACGACCTGGGGGACCCCGTTCCAGTCCCTGACCACCTCCAGCCCCGACCTCGGATCCGTCGAGTTGGCGAAACGCCCCATGCTCATCGACAACAAGGCAAGCAGAGCACGGCGCAAGAAGGGAGCAGTGGAACAAACAGCACGCGCGGTTGCGGTTGCGGGGGAGAGATCGGCGAGCGCGGGCGCTGGCTGGGCTGCAGCCGCTTCTAGCCTGCTGCTACTAATGCGGCGCAGGATGGTGGTGGTGGTGGTGAGGCGCCCGTGGTGTCGCCATTGGGGGCGGTTCGGATGTTACGGCCAGGCCGCGCGGGGCGGCGGGCAGGCGGCACCGCAGGCACTTTCCGTGTGAGTGAAAAAAAAGGCGCGCGCGCCGCGGGGCGGCCTGGAACCCGTGAGCCAGGCCACCTAGCGGCAGCGGCAGCCTTCCTCCTCCTCCGCTTTCCCAACCACCCGCAAAGGCCGGCCTTGGAGGGAGGGATCGGCAACCCCGCACGCCACGGCACAGCGCGCGGCGCGGCGCGGTGACAGGGGTCAGAAGCGCAGCGTGCGGCCGTGCGCGCGCGCAACCACCTGGCAGGATGCTGGCACGGTCACAATGCCTCCATGGGAGGAGGACTGGAGGAGGCGGTGAAGGAGTGAGGGAGGGAGGGAGAATGTGAGTGCTCTGCGCTCGTGCGTGCGCAAAGATCCAAGGCGAGGGAGCGGAGATGGTGGTGGCGCGTGCGAGAGCAACCGCAGCCAGGGGGGACCCGGTAGAGTCCAAGAGCGCGGGCGCGGGCGCGGGCGCGGGCGCCCGCCACGGACACGTGCCCCCGGCTGCTCGCCGCTTTACGGGAACAGAAGGATTGCGAGTTCTGTGGTTCGCGAGGTGGAAAAGTGTCTAGCAAATCTTCGGGGCGTTCTAGACTTGAGTTACTTTCGCACGGATTCTGATGCAATTTATTTACCTAAAAAGGAAATGCCAAGGTGCATGCTCGTCCTTGTGTGTGAGTTAAATCATCATGTAGTACGAATTTTGGTCTATACTCCTACTTTAGCTTTCCTATATAATTCACCTTGTTGTTGTTGGCATCAAGGCGTTGCATGGGTGGTACATCTGAATGTAGTTTTGGCCTTTTGGGTTTGGCAGTTTGTGCTTGCAGATACATCTACGGGTTCTCCTTAATTTTCAGGCTATTTCCGCGAACTGCTTGTTCGGTTTTTCTCTTCCTACAATCGTGTGATTACTGCGCTTTGTCCGTTCACTGATTCCCTCAAGAGGAGCGGCCCACATGACAACGGTCGAGCATTCTAGCCGCGCGTTTTATGTGGGTTGTGGGCAAACCCTGGCTGTAGCTAGGGCTTTGGGCCCCATCAGGCAATTGCCCCCTTTCCTCAAGGGATTACTACTAGACCATTAGCCTTGTTCCAATCAGGTGCGTGCGTTTTCTTCTACGGCAACGGAGAATCTTACCAAAAGAGTGTCATCGATGAGTCAGGGCTTTGAAGATTTCGGGAAAGAGTTCGCCTCTGAAAAGTCACCTTCGGTTGTTGGGGTCCGGACTGCATGTGCCAGGAATCCGTGCGAAGGATGAGCCTCGTCCGCCGTGTAAAGATGTGGCGGCCATGTCAGCGTCCTGGAGTCACATGTAGTATCCTGTATCCCTAGGTTGAGGCATTCAGCTGACAAATTTTTAGTTACCTTTTTTATCATCGATGAATCGCAATCTCAATCTAGGACTCTGAAAAGGGACATGCTCCTAAATCCTAATTAGCACGGCGCAGCTGCCTTTTTAACCCACCTTCTTCTGCTTCTCTTTCTTTCACCTTTTTGGGGCGAGCAGAAGGCTAAGGTGAAAGCCACCAAAAGCCTGCAAGAACGTTCTCGTGGATCTCTCTTCCTTTTTAACCTAATCTCCCACTTAACCGCGAGTGAGCAAGCACTAACGCGGCGCCACAAAAAGCGTCACCACTTAATACATGGATAATGCGCGTGTGCGTGTCACGCGCGTGCGCACCGCATCGCGTAAAAGGGTTTTGGACGCTTCAAAAAGGGGGGGGGGGGGGGGGGGGGGGGGGGCATCTGCAGATTTGCAGCCTCCTGCAGTTGGTGTGATGCGAAACTTTCTGCAGAAAGAATGTGCTCGCGAAGCCCGTTGCCCCGTTGGTGCTCTGCAAATTGTGGGTGGATACCTTTGCTTGTGTGTGACTCAGCGCGAGATCCATGTGTGCCTCAGCGGGAGATCCATGCGTCGGAAACTCATGGTCAAAGTGGGTTCAGGTGCGAGCCGGACTTTGCCACTGCTAGAGTTCCATCCGTTGAATAACCAAAATTGGTCAATGCAGACACTTCTTTTCTCTTTAGGCGAAATACAGACATCAAACCAAACACAGCAGTTGTGTACTGACATCTTTTGCTTGTTACAAGCTCCGATTTGTATTTTGTAATTTTACCGGAAACGGCCCAAGGGACGGTCTCGAAGTTTTTTTCAGGTTGGCATGCAGCGCAACACTCTATGTTACAACACTGCTAGAAGCTCACAACAAAACTAACACACGGGTAGTACACCAGGCACCCCATCCTGCCGGTGACTGCACCGGAGCAGCAGATAAGTTACCTGTGTTTCTCAAATGCTACACTGGAATAAATGCCTCCTAGTACACTGTAAGCAGTCTGTAACACGCTGATGATGTTACGGTGAGCAGCATGAGCTTGCGACATCTCCAGACCCCAGGCCACACATGCATGTGTTGTATTAGCCGGCCTCTCCGTGCCAGGGGGAAAAAAGATGCCATGGATCAGCGTTAGCTTACGGCGGCAACATCTGTGGACGGATTGGAGTCGAGGAGCTGCCGGAGCTTGGGCTCGCCGTGCTCCGTGTGCCGGCTGACGCCCGGCGCGTTCGTGCTGTCGATCATCGACAAGAAATTCTCCGCGGCGGCGGTGCCGGGAGAGGACGAGGACGCAGCTGCTTTGGTCGGAGATGGTTCTGCAGGGGTCTGTGGTGCGGTGTCGTCCTTCAGCTTCACCTAACAAAATGGTGTGCAGTTCCATCAGAGAAAGGTTGAAGTGCTGCGACTGGAATGGAGTATAGAATGTCGGTGTGTATGTATAGGCGTTTGCAGCTACAGAATCACCGGAAAAGGGTTCATTACCATCAGACCGGAATTCTCCAATCTGAGTTTCTCAGAGCTCTCTGTTAGCCTGCCGATTTCAGATCTAAGGGATGTGTTTTCTGCTATCAGAGACTCCACTTGGGTAGCAAGCTCCTCTGTCTCGGCCTACAGCAAGAGAGCATAAATATCACACAGTTATATAAAGTATGTCGCAAGGATAATAATCCAAATGAGGTTTCACTTCTATATTTAAGGACACAGTTATATAAAGTATGTCGCAGATAAATATTATGTGAACAAGAATGCATAAGATGGTGAAAACTGAACACCTGTTTTCTCAGTCTTGATCGTCTAGCAGATTCTCTATTTGATTGCTTCCTCTTTTCTCGCTTCAGTTCCCTCTCATCCTGCCATGGGCAAATCACAAGTAATGAAATAATCAGCACGTCAACACAAAAGGTTCTAACATATATCATTCAGGGATTACAAAAATCTCTCTAAGATAGTAATACCATGGCAAAATTCAAGTTTCACGAAAAATAAATCTGATAAGAGTCAATTTGCTGACAGTTTTATACAAGAGCCGATGGGATATACCTTGATTGATAAGTCAGTTGGTCCTCCAGTATGAGGAGGAACAATCACACCAGGAGATGTAGATATCGTTGCACCCATTGCCCTTGAGTTAGCAACATTTGTAGCGCTGGGCTTAATTACTGGAGCTGGAAAGCAGTGATGTGGCAGGATTGCTGTATTTGCCAGTGTATGGTTAGGAGCTGTAGCACCTTCCATCTTTGCGGCTGCGGAATTTTCGGCACCTGCAGATATATTTTAGTTAAACATTTTCTTGCCAACTATTGTCCTTAGCACATGACTTAATCACAGTTAATATCGTATGAAGCAACTAAAAGAAAACATGCAAGATTCGCAAAAAAAGAAAAAGAAAACATGCAAGAAAGTCCAGCAAAGAAGGCGCCATAGAAGAGTACAAGATGACCAATGGACAATTGAAATTAGCTACCAGCATCTGCCTCTAACAAGTCTTATAAAGTGGGATTGTGGAGAAATAGTGAATATCATGACATTTGTAAGTATCGAAAGAATTGTTTGAAAAGGAAAATACCAGGTCTGTCAACTGAGCTCCGTTTCCTGGAAGTTTTGTTCACCTGAATTATTCAGAAGTTCAGCGTAACTATGCGGAATAATACAATTGCAAAACATATCAGGCATATTCAATGCAAAAGTTAATACAAAACCTAATAAATACGAGCATGAAGAAGGCCATACCTTCTGATCGTTTACATCGCTGGAGCCCTCTGCACTGTAATCTTCACTGAGTAGAGTAGACCATCACAAGCATATAACATCAGTTTACCAAAATAGTAACCAAAAGGGGGTAGTGAAAAATCCAAAAAAAAACATCATGCCAGTACCTGGATGACATTGTTCTTTTACTGTTACCACTGCCAGCAGATACTGCAATCCGATCAATTTCTTTAAGTTTCTTACTGGAACTTTTCTCCTTACTGTTTGCAGACTTGGTTGGCTCCACGCTCAATGGATTTGACACCTTGAAAGTACCGTGAAAAGACTATATTGATAAAATTGGACAGAGCGAAAAACTTTGAAAAGGAAAGTAATTCTTTAGTTTTCTTTTTTGGCACCAACTCTTTACTTTAGAGGCGCAACATAAACTAAAGGAAATGAGTAAACTCTCAAAGGGAATGAGCAAGAAAGAAACTGAATTAGCTCCAGATGCTCAGTACGGATTACTTTGTCCTGAAGAGCTACCAAATACAGAAAACATTCAACATGACACACATCGTGGTCCAGACTAATATCAAGTTTTATTTTCCCTTCCCTACATTGGATATGGCTTGGTCACTGGATCAACAATACTTGGCTTTTCCAGAAACACCGCCTGCACCAATCTTTTTTTTTTTACCTCGAGTCTAAAGTATACCCTGTTTTGATTTAGACCACAACATCATTACTAACATACAGCTGACCCCGTCTTTTCACAGAAAATACCAATAGATACATGCCATGTGCTTAATTTAACAAAATATGCATAGTCATAGGTATCTTACCATGGGTACAAGGGGGTGTGGGTAAGCTGCACCATGTGGGTACATCGCAGCATATGGTGTCCCAAAAGGGTGTGGCATTAGAGGCTGCAGAAAGGTAGACAGGGAATTGGATTTTAATAGAGTACATGAAACATCATATGCAAATGGAGATCGAACCCGGATACCTGAGGACCCCACATATATGGCGGTGGATGACCTGGAGCTATTGCTGGAGCAAAATATGTTGGTGGCAAGACACCGTGGCCATAGTATGCCTGCAAAAATGAATGCACGCTGCTTAGATTACCATGTTCCTATGAAAGGGGGAGTGGCAGAACACCAAAACTCTACCTGCATGGTTGACCAATCAGGATATGGAGAAGGAGCTTGTTGATCCTGCAAATAAATATAACCAATGAGCCATTTGATGGTAAGATCTACACTTGTGATCAATAAAATTTTAGTTCAATTATCTCCTTGCTTCAGTTTAGGAAATTTCTAATTGTATACATGAGTTAGCTTCGAGATTTCAACAGAAATCAAGTTTCAACTGGGATAATTAGTCAGTACTCAGTAGTATCGAATCGTACTTTGCGAAAACAAAATACTGCTACTATATCAGAAATCACTACCTTTGGAGACGATGCTGTGTTTCCCTGGGTAGCCACAGCTTCATCATGAGCCATTACAATACAAATATCTGCTAGTCTGTCATGTACAACATCAGATTGTCACAACATAAATTTTATTATTTTCAACAATACAATAACATGCAATTTAGCCGCCAAAATAATATTAAATGAGCGTAAAAATTAGCAAATTTCTTTCTCCCAGTTAAAGCCGTTGATGCATTCTGTGAAACCCTATTTTCATGTTCAACACTACAGACCAGAATGGTCCTATCTTATCTAAAATAAGATCAGAACAGAAAACCTTTTCTACAATCCGCTTCTTTTCATACAAAAAGTAATAGCAGTCACTAAAGAACTTAAATTTTGGTTTCAAAATTCACGCATACTTGTTAAAATTGATATCTTTCTCCTTAAGTTACACCAGAGAGTTCACAGTTCAAAAGCACTAGTGTTTTTATTTCAATAAAGAAATAGATAAATAAATAAATAAATCTGGTGACCAAAGCACTAGAGTGCCCGGGAAATATGCTAAAGATGCATTCGAAAAGTAAGATTAAATCTAGATCACCAGTTTTAACAACTGCCTCTGCCTGGGATACACCTATTTTTCTGACCAACCTACGAGGCAGCACCCAAAATATTTTTAAAAAAAAAATTCTACTATGAGATTACAAATGTCCAGCTGTCCTTGATTTCTAACGAACAGGACAGACAAAAAACAGAGTTGGACTCGGACGCAAGGAGATATATAAACGGCCTCCGACGAACTACCAGGTTTGCTTTCACCGTGACGCGTCAATGCATCATGCACCCAATTCTCATGTTCTCCCTGACAGAACATATGACGAACATGTCTAGAACTCGAACTGCCCTCCTAATAATAATCCCCGCACGATGATAGTATGAGACTAAGCTAAATAACTAGATATAACTCAATATTACGATGAGACTAAGATATGCAGCTCAATAATTGCGATGAGATAACACAAGCATGAATCTAAGCAGTGGAAGCAAGAGAAATCAACGAGCATTGTGCACGAATTGGAACGCGAACCTTCTCACCTCGCCAAATCAGGTGACGATTCCGCTCGGCAGCGGGGCTCCGCGGATCAGCCGGAGACGCAAAGCCGAATTGATCCAATCAGGAGGTGTGTGTGTAGCGAGAAGGTGAGAGACGGAGACCGGGAGGGGGGGGGGGGGGGGGGCGGTGGGCGAGAGAGAGGCGACGAGGCAGGGGGGAGGCGGGGCCGAGTGGGAAAGGGGGGGAAGGGGAAGGGAGCGGAGGGGCGCCAAAGGCTGGAGCCACGTCACGAGACACGTGTCTGTGATAAGGACTGGGCCACCGGAGCGTGTCCGGCTGGGCTACCTGCTACAAGCACCTTGGATTGCATCCCACAGATTTTCATGGACCCACTTGGTTCTTGGACAGCAACAGCTAATGTTCATTGTCTCAGTGACACTTGACAGAGTCAAATGTGTAGGGCAAATACTTGTCTAAATATTTCTTTGGTAAAAGAATACCAATACAAATAAATCATTTAATTAATGCTAAATGAAAAATATTAATTACGCATATAGTTGAGTGTAAAAACCATCATGATATTATAAACATCCTTAGTTTCTAAGTAAGACTAATAAACATCCTTAGTTTCTAAGTAAGACTATGTTCCATATATACACGTATCATTTTTTTGCCTTATTTTCCGTAAGGTAACACGTAACATACCGAGGGATGATTAGCGATATCCTAAACACTATAGATGTATAAATTAACGCAAAACAGAACATGAGAACAAGGAGGGGCACATAGCGGTGTACATTTCCGATGTGTGCGTTGGATTATTGTCGGAGATGGGCGCGCTGCAAGTGGAGGTTGAGCTGGGCGACGGTAAGTGGACGGGGGCCCATTTGTTTATTCCTCGCCATCTCATTACCGGTGTACCACCCGCTCACGTGTCGACCACTCCGCCGGCCTACGCGTCGCCGCTCGGCGTGCCCCGGTGGCCAGCTTAGCATCCCAGTCATATGGGTGACCTGGTGGCCGCATCTCCGCGCGGGCCCGGCCGCCTGAATAAAATACTTTTTCGACAACCCGCCTTTCTTCACGCGCGCGGAGACTGTACCTCCGTTGGCTGCGGGACCCAGGTTCATCTGGGGCCACTTGTCGGCTTTTGCGGGGGAGAAAACGGCAAACATGTGCGTCAAATATGCCACGTCGATGGCCCATGTGCGCGTGCGTGGCGGTCAGTGGTGATTGAGCCACGTAACCGGCGATACGGCGGGGCGTGGGCCCGCTGTCGCGGGAGCATAGCAAGGTCGCAAGGAGACGTCACTGACTAGGTGCCGGCTAAGGGGACCTAGCTAGCTTATCTTTTTATTATTTTACCTACAATTCCTGGCCAATACCAAGGCCAGGGAGCGCATCCACGTCGCTTGGCAATCCCGACTGTCGGTTCGGGCGCATGGATGGCCTGGATCGGGCGAGTAGCGACCTTTTTGCAAAGAGGCCCTTGATTTTCTCGGAATCCTCCCGCAGTCCGAGAAAAGGACTCGGGGCATCGGGCGCCCGAGCACCAGCGGCGCGCTCGAGCAAGGCCGCTCGAGCAGCCAACAAAAGGAGAAGACGAGGGGAAGGATGAGATGGGCGGCGATGGAGAGCAAATCGAGGGGTCGAAAATGGAGAAGAGGAGTTAGGAGCGGCGCCTGAGAGCAACGGCCGGAGAGACCGCCGTGCGGCGGGCGGGGGGCGCCTACCTCCGGTTGACCTCGATATGGCGAGCTCGCGAACGCCGCGGTCGCCGAAGAGGAAATCGTGATGGAGGGGAAGACAACCCCACCGTCGTCGCCTGAGGAAGCCTGTCCTCACCAAAGAAGTGCACGACGCTGGCCTGTAATGGCCACCACCGGTGACCTGAGTCAAGCGTCATCGGTGACTCTCGGGAGAGATAGGGAGGGAGGGAGGGAGGGAGGGAGGGAGCCACGCGAGAGAGGAGGGAGGAAGAAGAAAGGGAGGGAGTGGACCCGCGCGCCACCAGGCGGTTATGCCCCCGCCGGAGAAGCCGCACCACCCCACCGCGGACGCACGCGCCAGAGAGGGAGCGGACGACGAATGGAGCCGAAGAAGCAGATCGAGGAGATAAGGATAAGCCGTAGAAGGTCCTGGAGAAAAAGATACAAATTCTTTTCAAAAACGCCCTGAACAATAATAAAATCCCATCAAAAAGTTATGTCTTGGAAAACTTATATAAAACCCCAATGATAATTTCCTTCTTAAAATTCGGTCAAGACCTTTTATATATAGCTAACGCTTGGGCGAGAGAGACTTCTCTCTTGGCCCTACAACAATCTTGGTGTGCAATTCTGCATTCATTCCGTTGAAATCTAACAAACCTTTAACTTGCACATCGACTTGCGCAAAATAAAAACAAAATGATTTTCTCACTAAATTAGAGCTGAATAAAGTTCACTTGCTTTTCTATTCGGCACAATATTTTATAATTTGATCTCATATTAATAGACACTGTGCTGCTGACTCAAATCCTTACACACAATGTTTCCATAAGCATACAACCATGTACATGATCCATCATATTAAGTGTCACAAAATTAAAATTATCTTCTCTCACAACACACAACACGAAAGGAGTAAGAATTGAAGCAAAACGTGCCACAAGCGAAACATCAAGGACCAACACATGAAACCTAAACACATGCAACAAAACTACAATGTAATTTGGTTTTCATAAAAAAATGAAGGCCTCACAACTGGCCATCCGCGGCAACGCCGTGAGGCTTTCTAGTCGTGACTTGGGAGGCGGATGGGTGATCCCATGTGGGGTGGTTGCATTGGACCAAGGTGTCGATTTGCTTCGTGTACGCCTCCCTTGTCCCCGCGTGGCTCTCATTTTCTAAAGTGCATGGTCATCAATTGTCACATAAGTTTTATGACATGACACCAAATTTATAAAGAGAGAAAAAAATGTAGGGTCATGGTGATGACCCTAGGAGGGTACAATTAACAATATTTATGACTCTGCACTGAGAGAAGATCACATGATCATATTATGACAAAAATAGTATTTAAATGTTGCATTCTATCTCTGAAACTGTGCATATAAACATGTGCATTAAGAGTGGCAAGGTCATCATGCTGAAAAACTGATGTGATAGACTTGGCAAGTATGCCCATGACACTGCCACTAAAATTGGCCTAACACTTCTAGAGAATCGCACATATATCTCAGGCCTAATTTTTCATTTGTGCCGGGTATTTTGCCACCGGTACAAATGATAACATTTGTACCGTTTGGATCTCCGACCGGTACAAATGTCCTCTCACAGAGGCTCGTCGGAGCCTTATTCAACCCACCCAGTACAAATGCCTCACATCTGTACCAGTTGGTGGCTCCGCCTAGTACAAATGTGGCGACATATATACCGGGGCTGAATTCAGCCCGATACAAATAAGCCTCGCATCCACGCGTCGTCTAGACGGGCGTCACTTAGAAAAATCCTGCTCGTCTCTTTTTCCCTCTCTCTCTCTTATCTTTTCATTCTTACCCCTCTCTCTTTATCCTCTAGTTCTTATGGTAACTCACCTCTCTCTTCTCTTCATTGTGCAGACCGGCGGCGGCGCAGGGTGGGGTCGCGCGTGGAGCACGGGGCGGGGCTGGTGCGGAGCACGGGGGTGAGGCCGGCGCGGCGCACGCGCGACCATGGGTGTCGGCGAGGTGCGAGCTAAGATTCGAGCTAGGGTTCCTCTTCTGCTTCTTTCCTCACTTCTCTTTGCACAGATTCTTGTTGTGGTGTATTCTTTGATGTATTTTTTTGTGATTTGTGTTGTAAGATCTGTGATTGTGAATGTATGGTTGCGGATCTATGTGACTGAATAAATGATTGAGAATATGCATGTGTGATTGTGAATCTATGTGAATATGTGATTGAGAGAGAGAAAGAAAAGGAAAATAAAAAAGAGAAAAAAGAAAAGGAGGAGCAGACGGGGACGACGGAAACGGGGGGACTCACGGACGGTGCGCGGATAGCATTTGTACCGGGTATCCATCCCGGTACAAATGTTATCCCACATTTGTACCGGATAGTTTGTACCGGTTGGATACCCAGTATAAATGAGGGTTTCCAACCGGTACAAATGAGCGTTTCTCTAGTAATATAAGGGTCAAATTCATCATTGTGTTTGTGTTGATGTGGTACTCTTACCGTGCATGAATTTGCTAGTAAAAGACAAAGGAGACTACTATGTGAATGTTCAGCGGGTCTTATCCACGACTTTTGCTACAGTATTTTCCTCTCACCACAAATCTGTTGACTTTTTCTGCACATATTATTTTTCACACAACAAATTTGTCGTACGATCTAACAAAGATCTGTCAAATGCTGCATCTACTTATTATCTTGCATGTCGTTTCAAGTTGCTTGACACTTAGCAGAATGCTAACGTTTTGTGCCTAGACAAGTGATTCCGGAAATCCTTGCCCTACAGGGACATATTTTAATTTTTACATATATACTCCATATCAAAGGCATGACACATGAACATTAGACCTACATAAGTCAAGGGTAAAAAATGATGTTTTATATTAGTTTAGTGTCAATAAAAGCACCAAATTAATTAGCACAATATGAGTTGACTCCAAAATAAAAGTTAAGGATCAAATTGCTCAATCTAAAATTTAAGAGATAAACTTAACTTTTGCAAGACTGAGGCACCAAAATGACTATTTTGCCGTCGGAAAATGAAGAAGCACAAGAAAGCTCAGCATGGAGCACAAACAAAAGGAGGATGAAGAAAGATGATCCAAATTAATCAAATGGCAAAGGTCGTCGGCCAAAAAGGATTGAGTTTTCAAACAATAGAAAGTACTCCATATATCATCGCGTGACTATCCATTGATCCATCGTAATTTACATGTGTCACCCAATATATTTACAAAAAAATATTTCATAATCGTTACTCATGTATACTATATTGTGAATTAGTAATGTAAATCAATACAGCTAGTGATCAATATCCTGTTATGGTGCTATTTGATGACCATCGTTTATAAAATGTTATATATACACCTACTTTTTGGGGGAGTTATATATACATCTACTTGCAACATATCACTGCTTCTCACTTACTTCTAAATTTTCGGTCTTTCTATCTTGTATACAATTGTAGTACTTCTTGCACCACCTCCCTACCACAATATAACCTAACGGGTTGCGTTAGTTTCTCTATTTTCATTCTTTTGAATTTCTGATTTTTCTGTATTGTCTACAATTGCAGTACTTCTCGCACCACCTCCCTACCACAATACAACCTAACGGGTTGTGTTGGTTTCTCTATTTTCATTCTTCTGAATTTCTGATCTTTCTATCTTGTATACAATTGCAGCACTTCTCACGTCACCACCCTACCACAGTACAACGGTTGTGTTGGTTTCTTTATTTTCATTCTTTTATGGACGATTCCATACAAAACATTTTTAGGAGAGAAATAGCAAGAATAAAAGATCATTTAAACAAACTCACGCCAAAAAAGAAAAATATTCATTCTTTGTAAAATCTACATACCCTGAAAACTGAAAAGATCGTTCATTTTGTTCTCGAGTAAATACTAGTAACACATGCAAGATTGTTTGGAGAGATACTTCATAGTATGCTGATTATGAAAATTTAACATGGGCTCACAAGAGTTGTGTGCTCAAAACTATGTTTTCAGATTTTTGTCTATGATGATACTCAGCTCAAATTTCATTAAGGATATGTGGTAATGCTGTCATGACAAAACATTGTTCGAGTTTTTAAACCCCAACATATAGGTCAAGAAGACAAGAAGGCATATCAACACAATATAATAAACGATATCATATGATAAAGCTTTTATAATTTTTTAAAGATGTGCATAGCACATTTTTCATTAAGAAGAAGAGAAGTTGGGCACAATGTCTTAACAAAAAGAACAACAACAAACTACAAGAAAAAAGGTACAATCCTAGAAAAGAAAGGTTACAACATAAGACGACCAGTGTTATCCTAAATGACCTAAACGGTCGATTTAAACGGGTCTAAACGCTAAACGGGTTACCACCGTATATGTCATTTAGCCCGTTTAAACACCATTTATTCCGTTTAAACGCCATTTAGCCTCGTTTAAATAGATTAAACACTAAACGATGGTCGGTCGACTTGTCTACGGTTTCCGTCTAGGGGAAAACTCAAGACGACCAAGGGAACCAATCTCGACAAAACCAGCACGACCACACCTCCGTGGTGTGAGAGCCACTATCTGAAGCGCGCCCCTTTCATGGACACGGAGATTCCTCTCCTTCCACAATGACAAAATTACCAGAAGGGCCAAAGAGTCGAACCTTTTGCGCTGAAGGTTTGTGGACTCGTTTCTTAATACCTAACCACCACTCAAAGAAAGGCTACTCCACCAGAGGTGCCAAATCATGTAGGCCAAAGCAATGCATAATTTTGAACCAAGTCTCGCGGCAGTAGACACACCCGACTAGCAAATGATCCAAAGTTTCTACTTCCTGTGCGCACAACGCGTAGTCATCCTGTGACAACCCGCCCAGGAAAATACCGTACTATCACCTAAAACCAATTCACTTTGGTTATTAAGCAATAGTAAAGTATCATCTTGTCGTTGGTTGCCGGGTTAACGCCCGGTAAATCACTTGGAAATCATACTGAGGATCGACACATGCATTAAAACTCACACGAAGGCGAGTCCAGAGTACAACACGGATTAAATCCAATTTATAACAAACCATTGTTCATGACAGGAAGTAAAGGTTCAGAGTTCGGAAACAGCGGAAATAAATAAACTAACACGACGATACACATCACAGGAGGCCATCCGTGATGTCATCACTCGTCCCCTTCCACCCATTCCAACTCCCAGCCGGGTGGAATCTCACCAGGCCAAACAACACCTGCAACAACATTTTTAAAGCAAGGCTGAGTATGCTAATACTCAGCAAGACTTAACCGTCGGGTGATAACTACATCACCAAAATCTAGTCATGAGAGGCTTTTTGACCGGTGGAGTTCTTTTGCTGAAAAGCAACAAAGAGTATGTCCTTACTTTCATTATTTTAGCACAAGTTCTAGTTGATTATCATTTCTAAGTGTCCCAACTAATTCAATCAAGAATTGTACAAGCAATTAATTCATACAATAATATTCACCAAGTTCCATCAT
This sequence comes from Cenchrus americanus, assembly GCA_947561735.1. Taxonomy (NCBI): domain Eukaryota; kingdom Viridiplantae; phylum Streptophyta; class Magnoliopsida; order Poales; family Poaceae; genus Cenchrus; species Cenchrus americanus. Next base: position 247,727,588 of record OX387239.1, on the reverse strand, counting down.
TACGGGATATCATGGCCGCTGATTAAGCGAGCCTCTCGTATAACGGTGAGAGGCCGACAATCGATTGATTTAAACCTTGCAAGGTAGATCTAAACACACGGAGCGGTGCACCAACAGAGCTGACACCGACCAAGCGGTTCCCAAAAATCCTCGGGTTGGGAGCGAATCTTACAGTCCCGGGTACAAGGCTATCTGGCATGTCCCACCCAGTACACCCAGCTTCACACATGTACCCACCTCCCGGTTGCAAAGCGGTAGGTGATTACTCAAGAGTAGTAATAGTAAGTTCCCGCACTGTCTCATTAAGGTACTAGGCTTACCGGTCCCATTCCCGGCAAATGTTTAGTACGTTCAAAAGCTTAGCCCACAAAAGCCACTGGACCGGAGCCCAAATCCCATGCTCTTACCACATGAGCAATCCATTTAAGGATATCTTATGATTCCTATCTATAAACCTATTATCGCGAGTGACGAACATCACTCGACTTCTATCGGGTCCTATAGCATAGCAGCTATCGACCTAGCATACTAGTGATAGAGCATAGGTACCTAGGGATCAAGCATCTATGGTTTCAATTCAACTCCTGAAACGTAAATGCACAATCATAGCAAACATAATTGCATAAGTTTAAAAGACGGGGTTAATGATCCGGGGCTTGCCTTCGCTGGCAAGGTCGGTCTTGGGCCCTTCTGGACTTTGGTCCAGGTCTTGAGCTACGCCCACGTAATGCAGCTCTTCGTCAGCTCCTTCGTCTCCTCCTTCCGGCACGAGAGTATATCTACCGTCGGGAAGATCTACACGAGGATGCAAATGCAAGATTTATTTGACGGTTTTAATTTAATTAATCACAAACAATAGATGACAACCATGGGGCGCATTAGTTGGACACATTCACCTAGATAAGAAATACATTTAGCATACTCTTCCAAAAAGGAACAATATGCAGCTCTTTATTAACTATTCTTTTCGATAGTGACTGTGTACATATATATGTAAATAATTTGATTTAACTTCACAAGCAGTAGTGGGTGGGTATATTTAGCCTTTTGACATGGTTTGTAATCACACACAAGATCAGTGAGGATGGTTTGGTGAATTTTCCCATTTAATGACTATTAAGCCCTTAATTACTTCCAACGCTTTAATTCATGAAATTAATCAATAAAATTCAGTGGAAGGGTGTGTTACACACTAAATACCTATAACAAGCCACTGGACACACATGCGTGCTTTGGATAGCTAGAAATTAATTATTTTTGAAAATAACAAAAGCTAGCTAGAAAGACAAGGTAAATGCACACAAAAATAAATACTCAACAAAATGATCCAAACTTTCTCACACATGTTATATGGTCCAAAACTAGCCTATAGATGCAGCACATACACCTATAACTATTATGAAACTTTAGTTGTGCAATTTTAAAGAAAAACAAGCATAATTCAAGAATAAATATTTCTGGTAATTATAAAATTGTGATTAATTCACCAGGGGTGTGCGTTGGAATAAAAAGACAGTATGCAAAAGTTGGTTGCAAAAACCTAATTATTTTTAGCAGGAAAAATCATTTATGCAGATTCTGCAGAAATGGAAAAACATTTTTATAAAACGATTTACATCATAACTTTGTGCAATTTTTGGCATAGGAGCTAGTCATGACCTATCACACAACATATCCAAAAATTGGACACAGAGGATTTATAGATTTTGAGATATTGCAGATCTAGATTTTTCACATTTGTATTTTTCATGCAAAACCTTACAGGAATTAGCTCATGCAAAAATAACAAAAGTTGTGGGATATTTCACCACGAATCCAACAAAATTGGTTTTGCATTTTTCTGATGTTTATACGATTTTCTACGCAATTTAGAAGAAACACCCAAAGCACTTTTACTATTTGAGTTACCACTTTGCAGGGAGGCCCTCGGAAAGAAACTTCGTTTTGCAATGTGGTCCCTGGGGCGGGCAGCCGGCGCGGGTGGAGCAAATTCCGGCGAGGCTCGCCGGAGTTTGGCCGGGGGAGGGCGCGAGGAGGGGCTAGGGGTCACCGGCGCTCGGTTTCGCTGGTTGGACGGGGGCGGGGCGGCTCCGGCGAGCGACCTCGGCGGCGCGGTCGGCACCGGCCGTCGGGCTGCCGGCGCCGGCGCGTGCCTGGCCTGGTCTCGCAAGGGGGCGGCTCGGGCAGCTGCTAGGAGAGCTAGGTGAAAGTGCATCTTGGCCCCTAATTATTTTGGTGATAATGACAAGCACGATTTGAGGTATTTAATGCTTCGACAAGATGTGTGCAGGGCTTAAACGAATGAAATCCTTTTGGATGATCAAAGGAAGTCCCCCAATTTCAAGATGATGTTTTCTAATTCAAGTAAAGGCTTAATTCACTTTTACTTTTGAATTTGAGTATAGGAAACACCGTACTATAAAGGGGGATGCAATTCAATAACCAAGAGATGCTAAAAGTGCTCTAGAAGGGATTCGAGTGAGAAGAGTTGAGAGTCGACACGTGCACTTATGCTTAACTTTTCTAAAAATCGCGTGCTCCGGCCGGTTCTACCGGCCCCATGTCGGTTCTACCGACCGAGCTCATCGGTAGTACCGGCGCGCAGGCCGTATACCGATATGCGTTCTCCGGCTCGCTTGCCGGGGGCGGTACTACCGACCCCGTGTCGGTACTACCGGTGCCGCTCGTTTTTCTTCGTAAAATCACCCCCTCGGTAGTACCGACACCGTGTCGGTAGTACCGAGGTTATACGAGTTTGCACAAGAACGGCTAGTTTTCAGCCCCTAGTATTTAACCCCTCTTCTCCCTCCTCACTCATTGCCGACCAACCACGGGACAAACACTTCCTTGAGCATTCACTCCACCTCCCTCACCTCCTCTAGAGCAAATCCTTGGTTCCTTTGAGCTAGGACTTGAGAAGTGAGGTGAATTCTAGTGAAGTGTGACCAAGCTTTGAGAGCCCCATCGTTCCTCCCCTTCTCAAGAGCACTTGAAGCATCTCCGGTTGTTGTGTTGCATTTGTTACTCTTGAAGCTTGCTTCTAGACGGTTAGGCGTCGCCCGCGAGTGCCCTCTTGGTGTGGTGCACCCGGGATCGTTTGTATTGCCCTCTCCTTCGTGGAGAAATCTTAGTGAGCACCAATCTTCCTTTGTGGGGGTTGGAAGAGGAAAAGAGGCTCTTGGTGATAGCCCTCCCTTTGTGGGATCCTCAACGGAGACGTAGCATCCTTTGTGGGTGTGAACTTCGGATTAAATTCTCGTGTCTCCTTTGCTTGCTTGCGTTTCTTCATTTCTAACTAACCCTAGAACTTGTTTTTAGCCCGATCTATCATTTGGTTGCTATCCAACTCGGTTTCTCGTGATTGCGTGGGGTTCTTAGCATCTAAACTTAAACTTTGATTCAAGTAGAATTGCTAGAAACCGCACAGAATTCAAATTTCGTTTTAAGTATCTTTTCCACGCCCGTCGGTAGTACCGACCCGTACCGTAGTACCGACGCCGTCGGTAGAACCGCACCACGTCGGTAGTACCGACAAGATATTTAATCCGCCGCTTTTGTTTCAGAAATTTGAAGTGATCCTATTCACCCCCCCTCTAGGCATCACAAGGTCCTTTCAATTGGTATCAGAGCCTAATCCCTTGATTTAGGCTTAACCGCTAAAGGGATCAAGATGTCGGGGATTGGAAGCAACCCAACCGCCGAAGAAATTGCCGCAAAAGAAGCTCAAGAAAGAGAGCTCACAGCAGCTCAAGTCGGCGACCTCATCGGCAGGGCACCAAGCCGCACTCCATCCAACGTGGACAGCTCCGACGACTCCTCATCGGATTCCGATTCCGACTCGGACTCCGACTCAAGTGATGAGGACGCCAAGAACGATGATCTTGCTACAAAGAAGGCGGCCAAGAAGAGAAGAAAGGCTAAGAGGAAGAAGAAGGCCAAGAAGATGGCCAAGAAGCTCCTCAAGAAGATGATCAAGAAGGAGCAAGCCAAGTACTCTCACTCCGGCTTCTACGAAGTGCCCCATCACTACGGGCAAATTCCGGGCAACAACTCTAACGATAAATTCTATTCCGTGCATTTGGGAAAGCCTCCTCATTTCGATGGGAAGGACTATCCTAAATGGGCTTATGATATGCAAATGCACCTTTACGGGCTTCACCCCTCTCTTTGGAAGATTGTGGTTGTAGGTGTAACGATTCCCGCCGAAGGAGAAGCTCTCACCATTGAGCATGAACAAGATCTTCACCGCAATGTACAAGCCACAAGAGTTATCACGGGATCCTTGTGTGCACAAGAATTCAACAAGGTTCGGAACATCCAAATTGCCAAGGTGATTTGGGACACACTCAAGGAAGCACATGAAGGAACCGAGCATGTGAGACAAGGCAAGATGGACCTAATCAATGGAGAACTTGAGCTTTTCTTCATGAAGGATGGAGAGACCGTTCAAGAGATGTATGATAGGCTCATGGTGCTTGTATCGGATATTAGAGCCCTTGGGAGCAAAGATTGGGATGACTCGAAGGTCACAAAGAAGTTACTAAGAGCCTTTGCCCCCAAAGACAAGAACTTGACTCAAATGATAAGAAGAGATCCAAGATATCCAACAATGACACCTACTCAACTCCTTGGAGAGATATTGCACCAAGAACTTGTTGATCAAGATGTGGAGAAGTCTCTAACCTTGAAGATGGGCAAGAGTCTAGCTCTCAAAGCTAGCTCTAATGAAGTAGTTGAAGAAAAGCCCAAGCCATCCAAAAGCAAGAAAGAAGACACTAGTGACGAAGAGAGCACGGATGAAGAAACCGCATTTGCCATACGGAAGTACAAGAAATTCTTGAAGTCAAGAAACTCAAGAAAAGGTGGGGATGATAGAAGGAAGAAGTCACAAAGAAAGTGTTATGAGTGTGGAGAATATGGACATTTCATTGCCGAGTGTCCCAAGAACAAGAACAAGAATGAGGAAGAGAAGAGGTTCAAGGAGAGAAGCAAGGAGTACAAAAGCAAGTACCAAGGGCGTGCGCACGTGGGTCAACAATGGGACTCAAGTGATGAAGATGAAGAACCAAAGAAGCAAGGGATGGCAACAATTGCCATGGCACAAGGTTCATCCTCAACACGCCTCTTCAACAACCTCTCCGATGATGAAGACCACTCTCATTTTTGCCTCATGGCAAGGGGGAGCAAGGTACAAGAATCAACCATCTCATCCTCTCTAACATCCTCTACTTCCACCTCTTGTAGTGACATAGAAAACTTAGATGAGGAAAAGGAACTAGAGGACAACATGATAAAGAAATTTGGTAAAAAGGGCCACAAGGAAATTAAAAGGCTATTGGACAAACTAGAGAAAAAGAAAGAGATCCTTCATGAGCAAGAAGACTTGCTTATCCTTGAAAAGGAAAGAAACCTTGCTTTAGAAAGATCTCTTGCCGAAGAGAAGGCTAAGGTGGAGAAGTTGACCATGGAATTATCCTTGGTTGGCGACTCTAATAAGAAGATGTCAAAGGATCTTACCTTGGCAAATGAATCTTTAACTTCCCTAAATACTACTCATAGTGAGCTTCAATCAAGCTTCTCATGCTTGACCGAGAAATACAAATCTCTTGAAGCCAACTTTAGTAGTCCTTGGGAAAGCACTAAAGCAACTCCATCGGCAAACTTGAACTCTAGTGCCTCCACTAGCAAAACTTGCTCTTCTTGTGCTAATATTGATATGAATGCTATCAAGACTAACCTTGCAAAGCTTGAAGAGAAAATTAAGAGCAAGGACAAGGAAATTGCCCGATTGAACATGTTGTTTACACAAGGCAACATAAGTGCCAAGCCTATACCCAAGGTGGTGGACAAGCAAGGACTTGGACACCGCAAGAACAACAAGGCAAATGGTAGGGTGGCAGTGAAAGGGCATGAGGTTCCCTTATGGAACAAGGGAGGGTACCTCAACACAATTATGGATATTGCTCATGGAATCACCACGTCCACCACAACCAAGGAGGCCCCAAAGATTATGCAAACCACAAAGGAGATTGGTGGGAGTAACATTCCACCTAAGGCATCGAAGAATGTGGTTGAGCATAAACCAACACCCAACTACACTTGTGATTACATTGTGACCTTGGACCATAATGGTAAAATAGTGGTCAAGTATGTTGGAGCCTATGCCATGAAGGCCATGAGAAAGAGTGTGTGGGTTCCAAAAGTTTTTGCATCTAACCTCCAAGGACCCAAATCCCTTTGGGTACCTAAACCAAGAGCTTAAACTTGTTTTGTAGGCCTACTCCTCCGGTGGAAGCGCATGGTTGATTGATAGTGGTGCCACAAATCACATGACCGGAGAGGAAGGCTTGTTTGCATCTCTTGACCGTTATGATAACCCTACGGAAACTATCATTTATGGAGATAATGGTCAAGGAGATGTCATTGGTCTAGGTAAAATTGCTATCTCAACAACAAATTCAATTGAAGATGTTTATCATGTGCAAGGGTTGGGATACAACTTGTTGTCGGTTTCACAACTTTGTGAGAAAGGCTACAATTGTCTCTTTACTCATGAGGGTGTGACCGTCTCTAGAAGGGAGGATTCCTCTATTGTCTTTGCGGGTCACTTACGGGGAAAACTTTACTATGTGGACTTCACAAAAGTAAAGGTGGATCCTAAGGCTTGCTTAGTGGCAAAATCCGACTTGGGTTGGCTATGGCATCGCCGACTAGCCCATGTTGGCATGAGGAACTTGGCCAAACTTCAAAAAGACGAGCACATCCTAGGACTAACGAATGTTGTTTTTGAGAAAGATAGGTTGTGTAGCGCATGTCAAGCCGGCAAGCAAGTTGGAGCTCATCATCCCGCCAAGAACATTCTATCCTCATCAAGACCCTTGAAGTTGCTACACATGGATTTATTTGGACCAATTGCCTACATAAGCATCGGTGGTAATAAATATGGTTTGGTAATTGTTGATGACTTTTCCCGTTTCACTTGGGTATTCTTTTTGCAAGATAAAAGTGAGGCAAAGGGAATTGTGAAGAAGTTCATTAGAAGAGTTCAAAATGAGTTCGAGCTCAAGGTCAAGAATATAAGAAGTGACAACGGCTCGGAATTTAGGAACACACAAGTCGAAGAATTTCTAGATGAAGAAGGCATCAAGCATGAACTCTCCGCTCCATATACACCTCAACAAAATGGCATTGTTGAGAGGAAGAACCGCACCTTGATAGAAGCGGCAAGGACAATGCTTGATGAATACAAGACTCCGGACTCATTTTGGGCGGAAGCCATCAACACCGCATGCCACGCCGCCAACCGTCTCTACCTCCACAAGTACTTGAACAAGACTCCCTACGAAATCATCACCGGTAAGAAACCTAGTGTGCATTACTTTAGGGTCTTTGGGTGTAAGTGTTTCATACTTAACAAGAAACCCAAAGCCTCAAAGTTTGCATCCAAGGTTGATGAAGGTTTTCTACTTGGTTATGGAACTAACGAGCATGCCTATCGTGTTTTCAACAAAACCACCGGTTGTGTTGAGACCACGGTAGACGTGAAATTTGATGAATCCAACGGCTCTCAACGAGAGCAAGTTAGTGAAAACCTTGTAGAAGATGAAGAGCCCCCAAGTGTATCCATCTTTAGAATGGGAACCGGTGAAGTGATGCCTCGGGAAGTTCAAGCACAAGCTCCGGTTGACACAAGCAATCATGATCCATCATCTTCAACACGAGCGGAACCACCTAGTTCTCAAGCTCAACAAGACGAGAGTCAAGTTCATGGTGACGATCATGAACGGGGCGTTGATCAAGGGGGAGAGCTAAGTGATGAAGCTCAAGAGGAAACACCGCAAAGTGAAGATGATGATGATGGACCTATTCAACGTCAATCTCAAGAACCACATCCAAGAGTACATCAAATGGTTCAACGGGATCACCCCATCGACAACATTCTCGGAAGTATTCAAAGAGGGGTAACAACTCGATCTAGATTGTCAAATTTTTGTGCATTTTACTCGTTTGTTTCCTCTTTGGAACCTCTTAGTGTGGAACAAGCTCTTGAGGATCCGGATTGGATTATTGCCATGGAGGAAGAGTTGAACAACTTCAAAAGAAATGAAGTGTGGGAGTTGGTACCAAGACCCAAGCAAAACGTGATCGGCACCAAATGGGTTTTTAGGAACAAGCAAGATGAATTTGGCGTCGTCACAAAGAACAAGGCAAGACTTGTTGGCAAGGGTTACACACAAGTTGAAGGTTTAGATTTTGGAGAAACGTATGCACCGGTAGCAAGGCTAGAGTCAATTCGTATTCTTTTAGCCTATGCCACTCATCATGATTTCAAGCTTCATCAAATGGATGTGAAGAGTGCATTCTTGAATGGACCTCTCCAAGAAGAAGTGTATGTGGATCAACCACCGGGCTTTGAAGACTCAAGGTTTCCAAACCATGTGTACAAGCTCCATAAGGCGCTCTACGGGCTTAAGCAAGCTCCTAGAGCATGGTATGAATGCCTTAAGGATTTTCTTCTCAAGAACGGCTTTGAGATAGGCAAAGCCGATTCTACTCTCTTCATTCAAAGAAATGGGAAAGATATTTTCGTTTGTCAAATTTATGTCGATGATATCATTTTTGGGTCTACTAATGATAAATTTTGTGAAGAATTTAGTAGGATCATGACCAAGAGATTTGAGATGTCTATGATGGGTGAATTGAAGTTCTTTCTTGGGTTTCAAATCAAGCAAATGAAGGAAGGGACTTTCTTATGTCAAACCAAGTATGTGAAAGATATGCTCAAGAGGTTTGACATGGCCGATTCAAAGCCCATCAAGACTCCCATGGCACTAAATGGACATCTTGATCTCAATGAAGAAGGGAAGTCGGTCGACCAAAAGGTATTCCGTTCCATGATTGGCTCCCCGCTTTACCTTTGTGCATCTAGGCCTCGATATAATGCTTAGTGTGTGCATGTGTGCAAGATTTCAAGCCAATCCTAAGGAGTGCCATCTAATGGTCGTTAAGAGGATCTTTAGATATTTGGTTCATACTCCTAACCTAGGCTTGTGGTATCCCAAAGGTTCCACTTTTGATCTACTTGGCTACTCCGATTCGGATTATGCCGGTTGCAAAGTAGATCGGAAGAGCACTACCGGGACTTGCCAATTTCTTGGTAGGTCCTTGGTGTCGTGGAGCTCAAAGAAGCAAAATTCGGTTGCTTTATCCACGGCCGAAGCTGAATATGTGGCGGCGGTGCTTGTTGTGCACAACTCTTGTGGATGAAGCAAACGTTGAGTGATTATGGTTGCAAGTTTAGTAAGATTCCACTCTTATGTGACAATGAGAGTGCTATCAAGCTAGCGAACAATCCAGTCCAACACTCTCGAACAAAGCACATAGACATTAGACATCACTTCTTACGGGATCATGAGGCTAAGGGTGACATTGCTTTACGGCATGTTTGCACCGAAAAACAACTTGCCGACATTTTCACTAAGCCTCTAGACGAGCAAAGGTTCTGTGCTTTGAGGAGTGAGCTAAACATCTTAGATTCTCGTAACTTGGCTTGATATTTTGCACATAAACTTGCTTGTTGCCTAGATAGGAAGCAAAACCTTTTCTTAACTTCTTTGTGTGAGTTTTTACAAATCTTTGGATGTTCACATAGCGGGTGGTGATTATAGCTTTGAATGATTGTTTGTGAACTAGTCACCAACTCCTATGGGTTCTTTACATGTCCATACTCCTTTCTACCCAAGATCTCTCTTTAAATCCAAATTATTTCCAAAATCGCTAAATCCACCGCAGACAACCGACACCGGTGCCGGAAGTACCGATAAGGACTCTCTCCGTTTGGATTTCCGGCGATCATCGGTACTACCGACCCCGTGTCGGTACTACCGACCCCCCCAGCAGAACCGACGCAGGGGCGGTATACCGATAAGGACCTTCTGTTTCATTTTTTTTGGGGACCTCGGTAGTACCGACGCCCCGTCGGTACTACCGATAAAACCCGCAGCCTATATAACCGCGCGCCCGAAAGCTAGGGTTCGGACCCATCCTTACAACCGTTGGACCGCCCTCTCCCCATCCTCTCCAAATCCGCCAAGGGATCTCAACACCTATCCGTGGAAAGTGCTCCTAGCCCATATCACTTGGTTCTCCACCCTCCGGAACATCCGTTCCTCGCCGGAAGATCGTCGATTCACGCGGGAAGCTTGTCAAGGTACTCATTCAAAATCTCCGGGATCGATCTCTCAATGTAGTTGTTTCTAGAGGAAATGCTTTAGGGAATCAATGTCTTTACCTCCATAGAACCCGTCCTCATGATTTTGTAGATTCTTATTGGCTAAAACCTCAGATTCCTATTCTTTCACCAAAATCCGACCCTCATCGGTAGTACCGACCCCGTGTCGGTAGTACCGATGAGGGGCAGTTAACCCTGCCTCCCATCCTAGGATTGAGCCTTTCCTCCTCATATTCAACCCTCAATCTTATGCATCATTGCTTATCTTCCAGATGGGCCGAGCTGGCAAGCAAATCGTGCGTGAAGGATCCGATGAAGACGACGTTCCCCTCGCTCAAAGGAAGAGGAAAGGGGGAGCTAGTTCTCAAGCTCCTCGTGGTCGTGGTCGTACCAATCCTCCTGCAGCCCCCTCGTCAATCCACGGGCCAAGGTCATCGTGCCCGCACCAAGCAAGCACATCAACCCGATGACCACTATGACGACTATGAGGACATCTCCTTGGAAACCCTTTCCTCGTTCGTTCTTCGGCCATCAAGACCTCCTCGTCCCGCCACTCAAATGGGGGTTGTGAGAATGGTGGACTACACAAGAGGCTCCCACAATGTCTACAAGGAGAGGTACTCTGACCCCGCTCTTTGGCAAAAGGAGTTTGATTCCGACATCCGGTTTTGGCTCAAGTTTAATGCCGATTGGTATGAGTCCGTCATTCTGAGTAAGGATCACATGACTATCGATATGAAATCAATCAATTGGGATCTCCTTAGGTCACTTGACATTCCAAATGTCAATGAGGCTATCGATATTTGCCATGTCAAGGGGATGACAAATGTTATGTCAATCAACTGTGATTGGAATGAGGAGGTGGTCGCTCAGTTCTATGCCAATCTCTATATCCGTCGTGAGACCCGGACTTTCCATTGGCTCCTTCAAGGCAAGCCTCTTTCCGTCTCCTATGAGCGCTTCGCTCAGATTCTTGGCTTTGGTGAGGAGGATCTCGCACTTCCAAAGCTACATGGTGGCGAATTTCCCCTTGACGAGCGAGATGGCATTCATGTATGACTCGGCTTATGGCAAGGTGGAATTTGGCACTACTCACGGGATGAAGCCGCCTATCGGATGTTAAACCAACTCTTTCGCTACACTCTCACTCCAAAGATAGGTGACAACACCAATATCTCCAATGTGGCAAAAGAGATCCTAGTGAGGATGGCACCGGGCAAGGAAAGCTTTAGTATCTTCAACTTCATTTGGGAAGAGATCATTGTGTGCTCCGTGTCCGCTAACAAGAGCTGCCAGTATGCCCCTTGGATATTTCAGATGATCTGTGAGGTGGCGAGAGTTGACATCCTTCCCGACAAGACTCACTCTTGGTACAAGCCAAACAAAGGGAACATCGAGCGGCTCCTCAAGTTAGGCAAGCATGCCCCTCCTCGTCCTTCTACCGCAGGTGGCTCCTCCTCCGGTGGTCCATCTTCTTTTGAGCCACCCTCCTCCTCTCGTGGGCCATCCGCATCTAGAGGCACAGTTTCCCCAGGCAAGAAAAAGAGCATCTTCAACTTCCTCTCTCAAGGCCTTTTTGCTTGCTTCAATGTGGGACGACACAATGCACAAGAGATTCGTGCCCATAGGCAGCACGTGGATGAGCAGCTCCTCAAGCTTGAGACGCGCCAAAAGTCCTTGCTCGCTCAACACAACATTGAGCACTCTCCGGTTCGCGAGCCCATGGACTTTCCTCCTCCGCCAAACTTCTACAACCCTTGGGAGATCTACGGCGACGCCTCCATGATGTATGGAGCTCCTCCGGCCGACATCGACGACGAGGACTTTGGTGGTGCGAGAGGACGACGACGATGACGACGACTCCCCTCCGGTACCGCCCACTCTCCACATGACTACGACGATTGAAGGGCCTCCTCTTTTTGGCGCTTGATGCCAAAGGGGGAGTGAGCTCACAATTTACTCATGTGTGGTGTGGGCTTGCACCTTCTTTTATCTATCTATCTATCCTTGTGTTTGTGGACATGTAAGGACTATGTGTGGATTCATGTGTGTGATGTGATGTTTGTCGAAGAACTTAAGAACCTAGAACTCGTTTAAATTTGTAAGACTTAAGTTGTGCTTGTGGTGTGAGGAACCTTAGTTATCTATTTGTGATGCTTCTTATTTCTCTCTTTTATTGTTTTGTATACCATGACATATGCATCACGGTTTGTATATCACACTCATGCACTTGTGTATGTAATTTGAGAATGAAAAATCTTCTAAATGTGTGATGGGCATTTGAAGCCTTCATAGAAGTTGAAGCACACATTTAGGGGGAGTTTCAATTTCAAATTCGCTGAATACACACATCTTTTTATAAACAAATTGTGGTTGTCATCAATCACCAAAAAGGGGGAGATTGAAAGTGCATCTTGGCCCCTAATTATTTTGGTGATAATGACAAGCACGATTTGAGGTATTTAATGCTTCGACAAGATGTGTGCAGGGCTTAAACGAATGAAATCCTTTTGGATGATCAAAGGAAGTCCCCCAATTTCAAGATGATGTTTTCTAATTCAAGTAAAGGCTTAATTCACTTTTACTTTTGAATTTGAGTATAGGAAACACCGTACTATAAAGGGGGATGCAATTCAATAACCAAGAGATGCTAAAAGTGCTCTAGAAGGGATTCTAAGTGAGTGAGAAGAGTTGAGAGTCGACACGTGCACTTATGCTTAACTTTTCTAAAAATCAGTGCCCTGGCCGGTTCTACCGGCCCCATGTCGGTTCTACCGACCAGAGCTCATCGGTAGTACGGCGCGGGGCCGGTATACCGATATGCGTTCTCCGGCTCGGTTGCCGGGGGCCGGTACTACCGACCCCGTGTCGGTACTACGGTGCCGTCTTGTTTTTCTTCAGAAAAATCACCCCCTCGGTAGTACCGACACCGTGTCGGTAGTACCGAGGTTATACGAGTTTGCACAATAACGGCTAGTTTTCGGCCCCTAGTATTTAACCCCTCTTCTCCCTCCTCACTCATTGCGACCAACCACGGGACAAACACTTCCTTGAGCATTCACTCCACCTCCCTCACCTCCTCTAGAGCAAATCCTTGGTTCCTTTGAGCTAGGACTTGAGAAGTGAGGTGAATTCTAGTGAAGTGTGACCAAGCTTTGAGAGCCCCATCGTTCCTCCCCTTCTCAAGAGCACTTGAAGCATCTCCGGGTTGTTGTGTTGCATTTGTTACTCTTGAAGCTTGCTTCTAGACGGTTAGGCGTCGCCCGCGAGTGCCCTCTTGGTGTGGTGCACCCGGGATCGTTTGTATTGCCCTCTCCTTCGTGGAGAAATCTTAGTGAGCACCAATCTTCCTTTGTGGGGGTTGGAAGAGGAAAAGAGGCTCTTGGTGATAGCCCTCCCTTTGTGGGATCCTCAACGGAGACGTAGCATCCTTTGTGGGTGTGAACTTCGGATTAAATTCTGTGTCTCCTTTGCTTGCTTGCGTTTCTTCATTTCTAACTAACCCTAGAACTTGTTTTTAGCCCGATCTATCATTTGGTTGCTATCCAACTCGGTTTCGTGATTGCGGTGGTTCTTAGCATCTAAACTTAAACTTTGATTCAAGTAGAATTGCTAGAAACCGCACAGAATTCAAATTTCGTTTTAAGTATCTTACTTTTGCTCGGTAGTACCGACACAGTACCGTAGTACCGACGCCGTCGGTAGAACCGGCACCACGTCGGTAGTACGGAATGACAAGATATTTAATCCGCCGCTTTTGTTTCGTAAATTTGAAGTGATCCTATTCACCCCCCCCCCCTAGGCATCACAAGGTCCTTTCACTAGGGGAGGTGGAAGGCGGTTTAAATCGGTCGGTGGTCGGCCGAAATTAGAGCTCGCCGCGGCCGCCCAAGGGTGCCGACGGACGGCTCGGTGCGGCGGGGAGGAGCGATGCGCGTCGCGGCCGGGGGCGGGGGCTCCTTTTAAGGCGACGTGCGGACCCCCAAGTGACCGGTGGACGGGCGGTGGACGCCTCGGGAACGCGCGCTTGACGGGGGCAACGCGACGGACGGTGGGCAAGGGCGCGTCGCGTACGGGCGGCTCGGAGCACGACGCGTTCCCGGCGTGCCGGGCCTCGGGAGGCGAGTCGCGACCTCGGGAAGGTGTGGGCGGCCTTGGGAATGCGCGCCGGCGGGACCGAACGCCGAGGCGGTGGCGGCCGCGGCACGCGCGCGCACGGCGCGCCGCGCGCGCGGCGGCGCGACGTCGCGGCGCGGCCGAGTCCCGATGCTGCGCTGTTAAGACCAAGCTACTTCGATCGCGGTTTTCTCCTAAAAATTGAATACAAGTGCACCAAGTGATGAATAGGAAAGTTGTAGATCTAACTACCCCCTACAACTTTCATAAAGGTCGTCTAGTGTTTTTCTCAACGAATTTTACAGGAACGCCTTTCCAACTTTGAATGCCGCTCTGTTGTGCTAAACATGAGATGCTGACGGTTGAACGAGTTTTTCACCAATTTCCACTCAAAATTTGAAATGTCAATATACATGAAAGTTGTGTCCCTCAACAAGATGGACAACTTTCATAAAGGTAGATTTTTAAGTGTTTAGGTGAAATTTGGAGAACGCGGCAAAAGTTCCGGACGACATTCGCCGACGTCAATGTTCAAGCGGGGTTTGACCGTGTCTTTGACCAAGGGTTGACCACGGGTGTGTGTAGACTTGGTCAAGGGGTTCAATAGGGTTCATTGACGAGGTTTTCAAGGTGATGACCCAGGTTGACCTAGGTTTGACCGATGTTCGGCCGGTTTGACTCGGCTGATCCGGTCATTAACGTTAATGACGGTAATTAAAAACCTGGGGCGTCACACATCTGTACCCCGTAGGCCATGACGACGCAACCGGTTCAAGGTCCAACAATTACCATTGAAAGTTCATCTTGGCCCCTAATTGTTTTGGTGATAATGACAAACACAATTTGTGGTATTTAAATGTTAAATAAGATGTGTACAAAATTTACTTAAAAGAAAAATATGGTTTTGACCAAAGGAAGGCCCCCATATGCAATTCGGCGTATCAACTCGATTCAAGGCTTAATTTCATTTTGATTTCGAATTTGAGTATAGGAAACACCGTACTATAAAGGGGGATGCAAATTGACCGCCTTGAGATGCTAAAAGTGCTGAGAGAGATGACCTAGGTGAGTGTGAGGAACACCGAGCCAACACGTGCACATTTGCTCCTCTTTCCTCAAAATCTCATCCATTGTCGGTAGTACCGATCTAGGGTCGGTAGTACCGATATGGGTTCACTGGTGAGTTTTCGCCAGGCCCTTGGTAGTACTGACCTAGGGTCGGTACTACCAATATGGCTTCACTGTCTCAGTTTCCAGGAAGCCCTCAGTAGTACCGACCCGGGGTCGGTAGTACTGAGAATTGCCGTAAGTGCACAGTAACGGCTAGTTTTTGAGGGTTAGTATTTATACCCCACTCCTCCCTCATTTGCTGCTGACCTACACGAGACAAACACTCACTTGAGCATTCGCTCTTCTTCTCCTCTCCCTCCTAGAGCTAAGTCTTGATTCCTTTGAGCTAGGGCTTGGTTGGAGAAGTGATTCTAGTGTGAGATTGAGAAGCTTTGAGAGCCCCTTCGATTCCCCTCATTTCAAGAGTACTTGAAGCATCTCTGGGCATTGATTCGTGACGAGGGTCCGGATTAGGGCCCCCTTTGATGGCGAGATTATCTCCCCTAAAACGCAAGACAATCCAACACCATTAACAATGTGAAGGCCAAGATCGACAACGTCAAGGCAAAGATTCAGGACAAGGAGGAGAAAGGACCCTGGTCAAGACCCACACTGGCAAGACGTCCAGTCTTCGGCCAGTTGGCTGCATCTTCGACCAGTTCCCCACTAGAGGGGCCCCCACGAGAAGTCTCCGCCTCGCACAAGAAGTCTCCGCCTCACACGAGAAGCTCGGCCCCGACTGGCACGTGGGCCCAGACGCGCGGCATAAGCACCCCCACCGACGCACGTGGAAGAATGATTCTCCACTTCTTGCGGGTACAACAGCTGGCGGCCATACAAGCAGCCCGCCCCGACAAGAGCCTTAATGTCGTTCTGACCGGCTACGCAGACATCACATCGCCATCATCTCCCACTCTACTACACGCAAGCTCAGCCCAAGGCACTCAAGCACCCCTCTACGACGCGCACAAGCCTAGACTTAGGCTCGGGTGTGGTAGGCTAGGTAAGTGCTCGGACAGACTAAGACAAGTGCGAACAACTCGGAGGAGAAGTCAAGCGCCTCGGAATGAACATTCAAGCCCGGCCACGCGACGGCTCCCACGACAAAGCGCCACGAGCCCACGACTCAGCTTCAATGCACCCCGACAGACAACGACGTACGACGGGACGTGCCAGCTGCCAAGCACTGTATCTTTTTTACTTCCCCATTATGCCCCTCTCCTTGTGACTATAAAAGTAAGAGGAGGGCAACAGTTACAAGGGTTAGACCTTCGAAAGACCGAACACCATCTCAAGGGACTTGGGCTCGACACCCTCTCCCGGCCAGCTTGTAACCCTTACTACAAGCACTCCTAGCTCGGGAACACGACAACATCATACTGGACGTAGGGTATTACTCCTCGAAGGTCTGAACTAGTCTAAATCTCGTTGTCTCCCGTGCTAACCATTCGAGCCCGACGCACGATCGATACAAATTTACTGCCGATGGTAGAGAACCCCGACAATTCGTGTTTGTTACTCTTGAAGCTTGCTTCTAGATGGTTAGACGTCTCCCATTGAGTGTCCTCTTGGTGTGGAACCCCGGGATCGTTTGTATTACCCCTCTCCTTGGTGGAGAATTCTTAGTGAGCACCAATCTTCCTTTGTGGGGATTGAGTGAGGCAAAGAGGCTCTTGGTGATAGCCATCCCTTTGTGGGATCCTCAACAGAGACGTAGCTTACTTTGTGGGAGTGAACTTCAGATTAAATCTCTTGTTTCCTTACTTGTTTCAGTTATTTGCAATTTGCTAACCCTAGAAGCTTGTTTGTGCCCGATCTATATACTTGTTGTGTTTCTATCTATTTATGTAGTTGCAGGAGGTTCTTAGCATCTAAACTCAACCTTTGATTCAAATAGAATTGCTAGATTTGTTGTACATTTCAAATTTTGTGTTAGCGCTCTCTGACTGGTCGATAGTACCACCCCAGTGTCGGAACTACCGACTGTCGGAAGTACCGACCCCTCGGTAGTTCCGACACTGCTTTGGTAGTACCAACCCCTTGGTAGTTCCGACACTGCGTCAGTAGTACCGACCCCCTATTTAATCGCTGCAATTGTTTCAGAAATTTGAAGTGATCCTATTCACCCCCTCTAGGCATCACAAGGTCCTTTCAATAATACCAGCCAACCAAAGAAGCAGCATCTTCCAGGTGCCTAAATCTTCCAAATACAATCTGCACCCACAAGATTAGTTCTCCCCCAAGAATAACGCATGGTACATTGAACTTGAGGAGAACTCCCCAGATGAACCTGTCTAGCTGGTCACACAGGCGGAAGTCACGTTGTGTGTCCCAAAGGTGAAGGTATTGAACGACCACATGTACAGTCCTAGCAAAGGCAATATCCTTCACCCAACATCTACCCCTCGGAGTGCATACCTAATCGTTGGGGACCTTCTGGTGCGAGGAGGGAACGCGTCCCGGAGATCCGGTGCTAATTGACAAATGGAACAGTCATATAGCCAACGATCCATCTAGAAAAGAGTGTGGGATCCATCTCCCACCTACATTGCTACTGAGGCGTCGAAGAAAGCTTGCGACGACTTGTCGACCCAAAAATTGTAACCCGGCCAAGTTTTATTCGAGTCCACCCGTGCCAACCATAGCCAGCGTAGCCGTAGTGCAAAACTCATGAGCTGCAGGTTTGGGTTGCCATGACCGTTGTACTGCTTCGGGCAAGCCGCATTGACCCAAGCGACAACACACTTCCCTCCCACAACCACCTCCGAGCTGCACCACAAGAAACCGCAAACGAGCTTCTCAATGGCTTGAATAACCCAAGGCACGATCCTTAGAGCCATGGATGTGCACCGGGATAGCGCAGAGAGTATACCGAGCCAGGACAAGATGACTACTCCAGTTAAGCATCCTTCCCTTCCAAGGTGGTAAACGTTTAGCGACATTGTCAACGACCGACTGCATAGTAGATTTGGGTAGACACCAAGGAGATGGTGGCACCCGAAGGTATGTGCACAGAAAGTCTGCACACTGGCATCCCAAAGTGCCCGTGATTAGGCCCAACTGGTTCGTGGAACATCAAATCAGGAAGGCTTTGCTCTTGTTGAGGTTGGCAGCAAGACCCATTGCACGATGCAAAAAGAGCCAAGATCTCTCTAATCATAGTCAAGTCCAACACGACCGGAGAAAGGATGATGACCACATCATCCGCATACAACGACACTCGCTATCTAATCGAATTCGGCCTCAGCGGTCTAAGAAGACCCCTGGTGTCCGCGAGGTTGATCGTAGCACTGACGCACTCCATAAAAAAAGCATCGATGAAAGGGGATCACCTTGTATGAGCCCACAACCATGACAAATGCGACAACTGGGGACTCCATTCAAAAGGATCTTAGTGTTGGTTATTGAAAGCATTATAAAAATCAGTCGGTCCAGCGTAGAGAGCATTTGACTACCACGAGCAACTCAATGAGGAAGACCCAGTTGACCAAGTCAAAGGCTTTGACAAGGTCAATTTTAAATAGTACGCTCAGAGTCTTACTTATTGAAGCGTTCTGGGCACGCCTAGAACATATTTGAAGTAGTTGTCCTAAATTTGACAACCTTTTATGAAAGCTCTCTGGTTTGCTGCTATCAAACGTGGAAGATGTGAGGCGAAACAGTTGGCCATAATCTTACAGAAGATCTTCCCAAAGCTATGTATCAGACTAATGGGACGATAATTGCTCAAGGTCGTAGGGTTGTCGACGTTCAAAAGTTGTGTAAGAAGCGCTTCGTTAAGGTGGTGGAAGCTCCGACAGCCCATCACTGAGATGGCCCAGAAGTCCCAAACCATGTCATCCTTGATGACCAATCATGCCGACCTATAGAAACGACCAGTGAAACCGTCCAGCCCCAGGGCCTTATCCAAATGTAGGTCCCTAATGGCCTCCCACACCTCCACGTCGGTGATTGGACAAGCTAGATCCAATAGGTCCAAACGGGGAAGACCCAGCTCATTGAAATCAAGGATGACGCATTCAAAAAAAAATCAAGGATGACGCTCCTAGGAACCTCGGAGCAGAGGATGGCCTCGTAGTACCTGAAGGCGGCCTCGGCCTTGTCCGTCTCAGATACAAGAGTGACTCCATCAACTTGGAGGGAGGCGATATGATTCTTCCTCCTTCGTTGGTTAGCATGGAGGTGAACTTGGTACAAGCGTCACCCTCCTTTAACTAGCGCATGCTCGACCGCTTCCCAGTGATGGTGCGCTGTAGAGAAGTCAACCCCAGAAACCACAACTTGAGGAACTTGCGTAGGGCAAACTCGGTTAGGGAAAGCAACCGATGATCTTGAGCTACGTCCTGGCGGAAGATAACTTCTCTGGCGACCTACACCTTGGTGCGAATACTACCAATGGATTTACCGCTCCATGTTTTCAGTCATTCAGCCTTTTCTCGCAACCGCTAGTCGATGGTACGCAACAGGTCAGCTAAGGGAACCAGGGTCGACCAGGCCGCCGCCTAAGCCTCAAGGTAACCTTCGATGTGTGGCTAGAAGGCCTGAAATCGAAAGCACCGCCTGGGGATTTCATGAACAAGTTTCTGCTAAGGGATTTCATTTCGATGCCAAAAACCAAATCCATGGCACCCGGAGGCCTCCACATCTCCAGTGTCATCATGGCCGTTACAAGAGAGTATTAATATTATTTTGGATACATGGTCTTACAATGATGGAAGGGATGTAGATCATGCATTGATCGGCTGGGCAACTTCTTCAGTGTCAACCTTGCATCAGAACAAACATGCCTAAATGTGAATCCTAACTTCGAGCTCATTGATTGTATTAAGGCCCTCCAAGTATTGCGTTCTCGATGTCTTCTCTGCTTAGGGCATAGCTGAACCTTCTTTCCACATCCTTCTCAAGACTTCCAGGGCCGCTTTTCAAGTACCTAACAATTTTCCCATAGGTGAACAATTGAGTGATCGAAAAAGGATTCTTTCACAAATTCAGTGTTTTGACGAGAGAAATGATTCATATTTCAGTGTTTTGACGACACAGTAATTCATAAAACTCATGGAGTACCAGAAAAGGCTTAAGACAGCGATACATGAAGGCCTTTCAGAATTGCTATATGAACAGGCCTTCAGTCACTGTGAACAAAATACTGTACACCCTAGCTGAACACAAGTGTTATGTACAGAACAATGAAACATCCAAACTGCAAGTTCATTCCACGCATCCACATAAGCTGATTGGGCAAGCTAAATCGCAGGAAAATGCTGGTCAAATTACGAGCATGATTTTGTTATAACATTACGAGCACGAATTGATACGGGGAGACTGGGAAAGTGCGGTTTGT
Source organism: Cenchrus americanus (assembly GCA_947561735.1). Taxonomy (NCBI): domain Eukaryota; kingdom Viridiplantae; phylum Streptophyta; class Magnoliopsida; order Poales; family Poaceae; genus Cenchrus; species Cenchrus americanus. The sequence goes on along the minus strand of OX387239.1, from coordinate 247,706,790 downwards.
ACCTGATGTGGAGGTCGGTGACGTCGAGGCTGAGGCGCGCGTGCCAGAGCGGCTTCTCGGCGACCCAGGCGGCGGGGTCCTCGCGGGACTGCGTGAAACCGAGGCTGCGCAGCCACGCCTCGATGCACGGCAGGCTGTGCGTGTACAGCGGCTTCTTCTTCTCCGGCAGCCGCTCCAGCCACTGCGCGTCCGACGGCAGCGCCGCCGCCAGCGCAACGACCCCTGCTCCTCTCCGTGGCCGACCCCGCGTGCGGGATGCCGAGGAAGCGAACCCGCTCGGGCGAGCGGAGGGGAGGGCCGGGGAGATCAGGGTCAGGGCACGGAGCGAGCTCGAGAGGGCCATTGACATGGACGGATTGCTGCAGCTGCTTGGGTTCTTCTTCCTACTACACCCATTTTTTTGCCTTATCTATCTGTTGGGCTGTAAGATTTGGGCCCTATTTTTGGAGCCCATGGCCGAGTCGTTTTATGAACTTGGTATGAGACATGGGCTTTTATTTGAGCTTTACCTGAGCCGGCCCAAGCCCCATTAAGCGGAGGCAAAGCGCGGGAAAATCTGCACTGAAATGGCGCCCGGCGGCGGGAAAAATCTTCCATTCTCTTCGCCACATCGGCTTCCCCAAGCCGATCTCGCCGCCTCTCCCCACTTCGATTCACCATTCCCCCCTTGCCCAATTCACCTTCCCACCCCTCGCCTCCGCATCCATCCAACTGTGGCGAGCTCCAACTCCGCGCACCGAGCCACTGACCAGGCGGCTAAACCCTAGCGCGCCGCCGCCATGGATTCGGCGGTGCTCTCACTCACCTGCGCCGGCCTCGGCGCCGCGCAGGAGGACGAGGACGGCGCCGTCATCGGCTACGCCAAGAGCGACCACTGCCTAGGTACTGCTGCTCTCCCCCGCTTTCTGCGCTTCTTGGGCAACGGCTTCAGTTTGGCCTCATTTCTGATCTGGGGATGAGTGTTTGTTGGCTAATTTGTGCTCTACGCGCTTTTTTTTCACCATTTCTGTAGATAATCTGAAGGATCTGCAGAGATTCCTGCGGCGGGATGACCCACAGCGGCGGGAAGTTTTCAAGCAGGTTTGCAAGTGGAAGATTGCGTCGAGAGATCTGGTGCCCATAATTGAGAATTACCAGACCGACCGCAATCTGTTGATCACCGCGGGTAATTGTTCTTCCATTTGCTTCTAGTTTGAACTCTCAAAGTGCTGCATATGAGCGTTCGATTTCAATAGGACATATCTCTGTTCCGCACTAATGTAGCACTAAAATTGCGTTTGTGAATCCCTTTATTTCAATGATGCTCTGACGTATAGCTATATGAATAAATGTTTTCCCTTTTATTCTGTATTGAAGTCAAAGTACTGGTGTTCCTTACAATGCCCGTGGAGCCATCGTCAGAGGATGTTGCACAGCAGTTAGAGTATCTGTGGGATTTGAAGGCTGCACTGACACGCAATGTTGCGATGACAGTCATTGTGTCTCTCCTTGAAGACCCATTAGATCACTTGGAAAGGTGATGCCCCCCCTCCCCGGCAGATGCACAGTGTTATCCATGAGGATCACAACATTGTTATATAGTCAATCTACTATTATATTTGCTCATATCATGGTGCAAACATATGTTGCAAAAGGCCCACAATATGAACTACTGCCGTACAAATGGAAAGAAAAATATCAATGAGTAGCCTGTAAATTCTCGGAAGTTGCATGAAACTCCTTTGTTTTCCTTGTCACTCTTGTCTAATGAAATGTCTGTAAGATTGAACTGATTTTATTCAGCAACGAGAGTGTAGGTCCAAAGAACAGAGAACTCAAGAATTTTGGAAGTACTATCCCCTCTGAGTGCCGACCTTGTTTTATATTCTCTCTCGAACAAAGGCTCATTAACAATCTGAGGCACGTTGATTTTAAATCTGGTCACCTGATCATGAACTTGCGAACCTTGTGTTTTGGTTTGTGGCCTTGTGCCTCTGCTTTGCCTTAGACCATATGAGCTATCACAGGAATCAGTTTGCAGACTGATTAAGTTTCCGTGTTGCATTTTGTGAGATCACCTTTAACGTTTGTCTTTAGGATACACAAGGCTAAACTGGAACGACTAGCCCTCGTTTTCACTTGCCCAGGGCCCATTAAATCCCATACTAGCCGTGCCTGCAGTGAGAGCGGGGGTTGATTTTGACAGAGAAATAGATAAATGAATTATTGAACTAGATGGATTGGTACTATCACCTCACCTCTGGACAGATGACCTTTTTTTCCATTATGCTGCCAGCCCCTGATGGAAGAAAGATAATCCAGGAGTTGTGTGGGAACTGGATTTCACTTTGAGCATTACATAAATTAATCAATTAAAAAGGATGCTACTCTATTCTTGTGGGATATTTTTTTCCTCGCATCATTTCATCCATAATTCGAGCATATTATTTTTGTGGATTCCGTTTGACAATCAGATAGGATAATTAATTATTAAGTAATACTAATAGGTTGCAGCAAGATTTTACTTGTGCCATTACCATATCGTCAAAACTATGCCTGGTGCATGCACTATTATGTTAGTCTGTTATCTTTTGCTGCTTGCACTATCTTTAACTGCCCCTATGCTCCTTCAAAAAAGTTCACTAATTAGTACCGAGTGCAACTGCCAAAGTGAATCCTATGATTTTGAATTGTCCTATTTGCGACAACAAGTGGAACCAAACAGCCTAGGGCTATAGGCATTCTTGTCCAGATGTTGCATGTAATATTTTGGTGATCCGGAGATTGCTCTCTATATACCCTTTTCCCAAGGGGCAGAAGTGCAAGTTTGTTTATCCACTAACATTCTTATCCCATTCTGCTCCCCATTTATGTTATGCTATTATTATACACTATATCTTCGTCCTACTGACTTGAGTTTACATTATTTGCTATTCAATGGCCAGAACTTCATTCACAGAAGATGACTGGAAGTTAGTTCAGTTGGTGCTTACTTTGTTCCGCAACGTCTTGGCTATTCAAGAAATCACATTATCTCAGAAGGCATCCGGAGAAGCTACCCACTTACTTTTTCTGGCTGACAGCTTTTTGGAGCTCATGTTCCAAGAGAATGTGATGGACCTAATCTTAGTGCTAACTCAGCATATTGATGATCCCTCTGGTTACCTTAAGGAGGAAAACCTTCTTTTGATGGAGATATATCATTATCTCTTCTTAGGTCGAGATCCAGGATTGATTGCCCGAGCTTCTAATAAAGGTTCAAAGGTATTCCTTCTTATAGTCCTTATATTTTTCATCTGTGCAAGTATCAGGGAACAAAAGGTCATATTCGTTTACTCCATTGATACACTGTAGGAGCAAGATAACAGAGATATTGATTCTTCAGTCGATTCATTGAGACTGATGATGGAGGAAGAAAGGAAAAAAAGAATGTTCAGGCAACGCAACTCAGAGCATAATTCACTCAGTGGGACTTTTACATGCTTTTCAGTGGTACTGTATACTTTTTCAATTCTACAAATAGGATCCTGCTTCAAAACCTGATTATCACAGGTATATTGTCTTTGCTTGCATTTGATTTGGCAGGATGGATCGAAATCATTGTGCAAAGGGAACCCAAGTTCTGCAGCTGCAAATAGCCTCTTGAAAATACGCAATGTACAAAAAGGTCCCCGGAAAAGGATAGCCTGGGACAATGAACTTCTATACATACCAAAGGAGGGTGTTACAGAAATGCTTAGAAGCTTCCTGGATCAATTTTTATCTGGAGCGTACAATAGTAAGTTTTTTCATTTCCATTTAACAGAACCATTATGTTTTGTTCGTGCAAGCTTGAGATAACGCAATGTTTATCAGTCCTGATGCAGTCAGTTTGTGATGATATCAAGAATGAACACCATTCTATCGAGAAATCTGATGTATCTACATTCTTCAAAGTTGCGCGATTTGTCTTAGCTTTCCAACATGAGAAGGCTTCAAACGACCAGGTCTGGAACAGAACTCATGATGCTACTTGAGAAATCCCTACACCATTTTACTCCTTGTTCAGCGATGACCAATGTTAACTTGAATTTCCAAGAGCCACAGTTACTTATTACCTGATTTCTATTTGCCACTGCACTATATGAAACCTGAGCTGTGGGTAGTTATATCTAGGTTTATTTGCCTTGAATACCATAACTATGTCCACCCAGGCAGATATACGAGTACCATCCTTTCTCTTCCATGATGATTCATGACAATGTAAGTTCTTTTGGTCAGAAATCTGCTAAAGGGATCCAACCATCTGAGGTTTCTCCTAGCAATGGACATGATGATACTTTGCCATTCCATGGTGATATATGTGGACCTGTTGCAGCCACATTGAATGAAGATATGTTCAATATAGTCATTTCCAGATGGCGTGAGGCATATGAGAGCCTGAAGGAAACTAATGACTACAAAACTCTTTCAGCAGCTGGGTCTTTAATGAAAACCATGGTAAGAGAATGTGTATTTGTAAAATTTACAAATGCAGTGGTGCTAAACTTGGTTCCTAGTAATCCACTGTCGCATGTTGAACTTTCCTTGTGTTTTGCTTTGAAAAGACTGAAGAAAAACTATACAGTCGTTTGCAAAAATGACAAAGCGAGAACAAGTCCAGGTTGAGCAAAATCCCAAGGTTTAACTCAAGTAGAGATGGTGTCAACTGTCAAGTCTGAAGGAACATCTAGACACATAGCTGCCTAACCAAAACCAAATTTTCTATGTAGAGTTTGACTTCAAAAGTTTGAAACAAGGTTGAACTTAAATTGTCTTCGTTTTAAAACTATTATGAAATTTAAGCTGTCTTACTATCAGCAAGAGTAAAATATATTTATTCATTCCTTTATTTATTAAATAAGTCCTTCCTGAGATACAAGTTTGATGAACCTTATAAGCTGCATGCATACTCACGTCAAGATATTCTGCAAAACTTGGTTGATAATACAATGTCTCACCAACTTCAAAAAGGAAAACTTATCAATTCAAAACCTTACGAGTCTACCTAGTTTTTTTTAATTGTGATTTTCATTATTATATCTTTTGTGGATTATTCAGTTATCACTGCATGCATCTTGCGGACCCTCAGATTGCAGTATCTTGCATTGCAGATTGACATGATATATTTGGTGCTAAAAGTACTTCCTGAAGATTCAAGGGAATCTCAGACAGCTCGTGTTTTACTGTACAAACTGTTCTATGATCAGACAGAACAAGGTCTCACTCAATTTCTACTTAACTTGTTCAGATCATTTGATAGTCACAAGCAACCTAAAAGGTTAGCACGGAAACTTTCATCTGTCATTTGCATCTACTGAAATTGAAGCTTCAGTGCATACAGTAATTGATTTAGCAGGCACACTTTATAAACTGGAAAATTCTTGTTGTGGCGTGTCGTTCAGAACATTATCTGCATAATTCACATGTCCCTGACTTTACAAAAGCTCAAAAATATAGTTTTAATATATGCAGCAAGTACATGATCGTTCATTTCCTAAAATAGGTGAGCCAATGGGGGGCATTGTAAATTGGAATATGGCCATCCTTAGCTCTTGGAAACATCTATTGAAGGAGCTTTTCCAGCAGTTAGGATGTTCATGTTCTCAAATTTTGCATACTTGCGTTTCTTTGTGTGTTTTTATTCCATGGTTTGAATTACATTTCCTTTCTAGTTACTGGAGATTGACAATACCCTTTTCCTCATTTAACCCACTAAACATATGCCCTACATTTGTTTACCATTGTTTAATTTCACCTATCTATTGTTCTTATCAGTGATCTAGCAGATTTGTTAGAAACAATTCATATTATGCTACAGCTCATGGAAAAGCTTCAAGCACGTGGTGCGTTAAGGGTATGTTTTACTCTTTCCAACTGTAACATGTCTCACTGATTGTGCATAGTTATGCTCTTTGCACATCTTCATTTTTCTAGCAATGTTTGCTTCTATAGGTTTGGAACTGTTGAGCGTAAAGATGGACATAATACTCAATCAATTGTTGCTCTATTTTCCTGTAGGTTGCGAAAAGGACAAAAAAGGGTAGAAGAAAGAAGGAAAGAAATGATAAAAACGAGATTTCAGAACCCAAAGTGGAGTATGCGGAGCCAAACTGTGCTGATCCAATAGATAAGACACCATCTGAATCAGTTCCAGATTTGAGACCTGAGGATCCTGCTGTAGAACCTTCTCCCTCAGAGCAAGGACAAGTCAATACCAGTGACGCTCATGTACCGGATACACTTGTGGACAATGCAGCTAATATGGATAGTACTGTTAATGCTGAAGGTGGTCCATCTTGTACAGACAGTGTAATGAAAACAAATCTCATCGACGTAGAGGGTGAGACATCAGATTCTTCAATTGATGATCACCAGCCTGCTACAAGTGAAGTCGATTTTAATGTTTCCCGATTAATATCTAGCCTTGCAAACAATTCTGTCGTGCAAAATGTTTGCTGGTTGTTGAAGCATTACAAAAGTAACTCCTATCGCACAAACCATTACATAATATGCATGCTTCGGAGATTCTGTGAAGATCTTGAGTTATCACCAATGCTCTATCAGGTAAAAAAATACCTACATATGTTTCGTCACTGTTGTTTTTTCGGGAGCTTATATGACTGTCTTTTTGCAGCTATCACTTTTAACTACTTTCTATGATATACTAGCCGAACAAAAATCGTCTAGTTCAAAGGAATACACAAACATTGTAAATTTTCTTTCTAAAGTTGTGAGGAAAATGTTGAAGACAATGAGAAAACAGCCATTGCTATTTGTTGATATATTATTTTGGAAGACACGCAAGGAGTGCCATTGCATCGATGCAGATGCACTACTGAATGAGCTTAAGAATGATGTTGGAAACAAGAATGGTGAAGCTGGGTCAAGTAAGGGGTGGAGAGGTCCAATAAATATAGCAGATTCGCTTGGTGATGATGAAGCTGATTTGGTTATACCGCAGGCACCATATGACGCTGACAAGTACGTTATGTACATTTACTGTTGGTTTTGGATGATTTTTTGTGTTACTACATGCAAAATTGTGGAGTGCTAAAGTCAGCAATGTTGTTTCCATTGACATACAAACAGGGATGGAGAATTATCAGCTGGTGAGCACGGGGATGATTTTCAGAAGAGTAGTACTACATATAAAAGGAGCAGATTAATGCCACTTTCAGACAGTGAAGCTGAGGAAAATGAGAGGTTTGTTTTATATGCTGCTCTGTATTTGAACACATAGCTAATTAGCTGAACTTCAATCCTCACTTTGATTTGGGTACCAGGAACCATGTATCAAGAGGCTCACTGAACTCAGAAGTTCCAAAAAGACGAGGTCGTTCTATTTTTACTGAAGAACAAGAGAAGCTTATCAGAGATCTTTATGAAAAGTAAGTGTAAAATTTCTGCGAAGGAGCAATGTAGCTTGATGCACTTTATAAAGTTGGCAGTACGCATAGATCACTGGATCCTGTTTGTGCATGATTATTGTCTTACTATGGATTATGTGCTGATGTTTATCCCTTTATGTTTGTAGATATAAGGATGATCGTAAATGTAGTCATCTAATAGCTGAGGCTTTAGACTCCACTGGGAAGATATCTTCTACTCAAGTTTCTCGTAAGCTTACTCAATTAGGTCTCAGGAATGCCATGAGGAGAAAAAGGGTTGCAGATGGATCTCTAAGTGGAGATCTTGCTATGGAATCACAAAATGACTCACTTGAAGATCCGAACCACTTGCTAACTGATTTCAAGCCAAAAAGCTCCCGGTAAGTATTATAAATCGTCAGTTCTGCATCCATCGTAATTACCTGATCTCTCAGTTGCATACATTTTAACTGTGGAATTGATGCATTTGTATACTATTTTTTTCTTCAAAATAAGTACATCAGGTTAAGAGCTTCATTGGAAACTATATCTATATTTTATTTACTGGATAAACATTTCTTGAAAGTTCAATGTGATTTTCTTGGTTTGACTACCAATTACGAGTTTGCTAGTATTCAGTAGTTACTTCTTGTTAAACCTTAGCCTGCATTTTCCAGCACTAGAAGGAAAAGGTTACATGGATCAAGCCGTGGCCATGATGACACAACTCATGGAAGATCATCTGATGAAGAAACGTTAGAAGTACTTAAAAGCAGGTAATATACCTACATGCTTTCAATCAGCTAAACGGCTAATTAAAACAAAACAAAAAAATATTCTCAACCACAATGAGAAACATCCCCATGGCTTTGCCTTAAATGGGAGAGGTGTATCAAACCCTTTAAACAGTACTGGCACGACTTGCAACTTGCAAGGCACCCGAGTTAGCCTCTCTGCTCAACCAACTGAGATATTGCTCAGTTCTCTATCAGCTAATTACATAACATGGTATATGTTTCTCTATGTATATTTGATTATCAACCTGAAGCTAAGAAACTAGGATTGCCAAGCTATTTTAAGAAACTAGGATTGCCCAACTATTTTAGATTACATTCTCCCTCCAAAAGAACTGGGTGTCATAGATGATTTAATTTACTGTTATTTGTCCTTTTTTCCTTTTTCGATGTGCTGGGCGCCCTTTATTTATTGCAGAGCGAAAAATAAGAAGCTTCCCTTGGTGGATAGTTCACTGAGTGCATCACAGCATCAGGAAGCTCAGCAAGATCAAGGCTCTGATGATGCAACCATAGGATCCTTGATTAGGTGAACTCATTCAACTGCAGTATATACATGAATACATCAGAATTTGAATCTTCATGATACTAAATGTTACTCATTAATTATATAATACTCTCATTTTCATCCCTCACCCTGTTTGTCTAAACCAATTCCTTTTTTTACAGAAGTAAAAAAAAGAAGAGGTTATCCACATCAGAGTTTGAAGAGAATGTACAAAACCATCAAGAATCTTCAAAAGCCAGAAACACCAAGGATTCTTCACCGAGTACATCGCAACATAAAAAAACTATGGAAGACAATTATCCTGATGACGAGACCATAGGATCCATGCTTAGGTGTGGTCATGCAGCTTTACATCATAATGATCATGGGAACCTGCAGGATTTCATTTGTTAAAATCTCATTAACTCAATCTGCCCCCAATTTTCTTCTTTTTAATTGAACTAACCATATCCTTTTCATTTTAACAGAGGTGGAAAAAAGAAGAGGTTAGTGGCGTCAAACTTCTCAGCGAATATACAAGACCAAGAGTCTCTGAGAAGCATTGACCTTGATGATGAGAGTATTCCTTCTAATACGATGTAAGTACATTCAATTTCATACACAAAATCCTTCAAGTTGACAGCTTGCCTTTACAGGCTTATTAGTGCAAGTTGATGTCTTATTGTCATTGCGTTCATAAAAATCAAGCGTTTTTGGTTTCTTGTATGCTTGGTCTGTGGAGGTGTCACAAAAGGAACATAGACAGTGAACCATGCAAACAGACAATTTCCTTATTTTGACTTGTTAACCAAATAAGTTACTCCCTCCATACTGGTAATAGATGACGTTTAGGACAAGATTGTGCATACCAAGGAGTGAGTAAATAGGGTAGAGTTTTCCCTGTTTGCCCTCGTTAAATAGAGTCGTGGTTACCTCAAAGCATCATCTGTTTGCCGTTTCAATTGGTTAGCACGGTGGGTCTCGAGGTCCGGGGTCTCAGGATCGACTCCTGGTGTGCTCTTTTTTTTTTGCTGTTGCGCCGCTCGTGTACTGGAGAACGACACCGCCGGCCAGAACTCCATGGAACTAGCGAGTTTACTGCTGCTGCTGCTTCGCGACTGCCGGTGAGGAGCAGCGTGCTGGCCGACGGCGACGGCGACGGCGTCGCGCCGGACGGCCGGAGAAGGAGCTCTACTTCACCATGCCAGGGGAGATGCTAAGTCTGTCGTGCGATATGTTTTGCTTGGTGCGGGCGGAGTAGTATGGACTGGAGGCGGACGGACGGGAACCGAGGCGGCGAGGATGGGAAACACGGCATGCGAACGACTGCAGTTAAGGAAGGGTAATCCCGTCCAAAATCTCCACCGCGTGGGTTAAACGGCTTCCTTTGTGCACTCCGCCCAGCACCCAGAACAGCGTCCTTTGCCGTTACGGAGGGTGCCAGCCGCCAGATAGAGTGGCTTCTAATAAGCTTTAAACTGTGGACATGTATTTGATGTACTGCATCAGAAGGGTGGCATCATCTGATAGACTGTAGTTTCTTTCCTAGATATGCAGTTTTGCTGTGCACATGCAGAGCTTATTTGCAATTACAGTAATACAGACACCTGTTTGCATTTTTTGTGGAGTACATCTTGCTCTTAATTATTGATTTATGTAGGGATCCTTTTTTTTACAATTCCATTTTTCAGTATGGCCTAGTATTCTAGGATTGTGTTTGATTATTGTTCTCATATTACATAATTTTATTTATGCCAAATAGCTAGAACAGTATGCATATTACATAATTTTATTTATGCCAAAAGGCCAAATAGCTAGAACATCACATATCAATAAGAGAGCCATACTACAGCATGCATCTGTCATTCACAAGAGTTCTCACTTTGCAGGGATGCTTCTCTAATTCATGAGCCTGATTCAGTGGTTAACAGTGGCAATACTGGGGAAGCTGAACTTCTGGATGACTTTGACGTTGAGCCAGATAATCCTGAAAGTACTGACCAAAGGATCACTTATGATGTAAATTTCATGGAATCAGGAGACACAACAAATGCTGAGGCTAATCAAAGGGCTGGTTTAAAAAGAAGACACATGGTAATTGATGATGACGATGATGATGAGTAACTGCACTTTCAAAAAAGAGAGATGATGAGTAACTGCGAAATCAAAAGTGGGATAAAAAAGCTGGTTAGATGATATGAGGATATTTTCCTCAGTCCTGGTGTCCCTTGCTGTCCCTTGGCAGGGACCTGGCAGGATCACACTTCCCAGTGCCAGTTACCAGAAACTACATTTTGATCTGCAATTTCATTTGTAATAGTTGGTTGGATCACAATCAAATGGAATTTGGCAGATGTAAAGTTCAGGCTTTTGAGCTGTGTGGCCTCTTATACATAATGTTTTTTAGGGGTGTTCTGATGCTAGTTGTGGCTACTGTCAGTTAAAACTATGAAAGGTATTTGGTTATGGAACTCCCCTATCGAGTTCTTGTTCTAGCTGTGATTAATCGTTCTACTCAACAGTAAATTTGCCTTAACAGAAGCACGCTACCTGTTGTAAATCTTGGGAAAGTTACTGTCCTGTGTTGAGGATTGGGCCCAATTTTTTTTGCTGAGGTAATTGGACGGTGTGTATGAAGTGTTATTATCATCCGTCTTGTCTACTCCCTCAATTTGTCATTAACTTTTTTCTGCAACTTTGACCATTTGTCTTATTCAAAAATTGTGTAAATACAATTTATTTTGTTTGTTATAGGTTTTAATATTGTATGTATTTTAAACTTAACTTATCGTTTTACATGTTTGCAAAGAGAAGTTAACAACGATAAATATTTTGAAATGGAGGGATGGAGTATATAAGAACTGGGGCCGAGCTGTTTCTGTCTGTCAGTTCAAGGCACAACTGTTACTATTAGCTGTGTGTAGTGCCGAGTGCGTCGCAGCGTGCGGAGGGGCCGCTGAAATCCGAATCGGCTGGCGCCTAGCTGCGTGTGGAAGGCCGGTTCCCACAGTTAAAAAAAAATCGGCCGGTAAACCGGTCAAACCGACCGGTTCGCTGAGGGTTAAAAATATTAGGCACGGTTTGGGGTGGGAACCGGACAAGTTCATGTACTGGGCCAGGCCGGTTTCACCAGGAACCAGTCGAACCCGTTCCCACCGGTTTTGCGAACCCTGTTTCAACAGCGCACCGCGTCGCCCATCGGTCGCCGCGTTAGCGGTGGGGATGTCTGCGCCTGTAGATCTGACGCCCCCTCGCCGAGATCCTTGTCCGCCTCGACGCAGTGTTCGTGCTCCTTCCTCGCCGGCCGCCAGCCGCACGAGATGATCGTCCCCGCTAAACTCTTTTAGGCGAAGCCGAGTACGCGGTCTGTTCGTTTGGCTGGTGACTGATGGCTGGTGCTGGTTTGTTCTGAGAGAAAAGTATTGTTGGCTGGTTCTTTGGTGGCCGATTTGTTACGAGAGAAAATCACCGCCGCGGGGTGGCCGATAAGCCAAACCAACAGGGCGACGGCTTCACTCGCAGCCTCGGAGTTCTGTGCTTCGCTTGACGGGTCGGACATCGGAGCAACACAGAGCCGCCTTTGCAACGCACGTGACACGGTCACTCGCCCTGTTCGTTTGGCTTATCAGCCACCAGCCACCAGTACTTTTCTCTCAGAACAAACCAGCCACCAGCAACCAGCCAACAGTACTTTCCTCTCAGAACAAATCAGCACCAGCCATCAGCCACCAGCCAAACGAACAGGCTGACTGTCACCTAGTACTACATGTACTCCTACATCATCTGCAACCCACCCACGAGGCAGTGGACTAGTCACCAGTCTACGCCATCGTCACCTTCAGCGTGTTCGACACGATTTCCGTGACGTTCCGGCTTGTGCCAGGGCCGTCGGAGCTGGAGCAGACGACCGTGGTGTCCGCGGTAGTGATGGACCTACTGGAGTTAGACAGGGAGCTCAACATCACGACCGTGCAGAGTTACGCTACGCTAGACATATGGGCACTGCACGAGGCGCCCGTGAACCTTAACTTCTCCGATATGTTATTTAGTAAAATGATGGAGTCCTAGGACATATTTGATATGGATCAAATTTGGGCGGCTAAGCCCACTGGCCACTTTAGGGTGCCTTTGGTTGGGCTTTTGCCTGCTTTGGCTTTTGCCAAAAGCCAAAAGCCTAACCAAAGGGGTTAGCTGTCAGCCAAAGTCAAAGTCAAAAGCAACTTTTGCGTAGTTCATTTCAAAAGTAGAGGGACCTGCTTTCATGTGCTTTTGGTCAAATATTTACCCATCTGCCACTGGTTATGTTGTATTGGTTCTCTCTTTTCTTTCTTTCTTTCCCACAGCGACATCCTCCGACCCGCGTCGGCCGCCGCACAAGCTCCGTTGGGAGCGAACAAATTCTGCCGGCCGTGGGAGGCCGCAGGCGAATCCGGGCGCCGACGAGCTGCGACGAATCCCTCCATGGTGAGCAGCGGGCGCAGCCAGCCGCTAGGGAGCACGGGCGAATCCCGCCGCGGGGGACTGCGGTGGCCGCGGGTGGATCTCGTCGCAGCCCGAGGCGGCGCTCGGCGGCCGCGGCACCCTAGGAGGAGCTCCAACCACCACGCCCCTGGCGGCGAAATCTGGATGGCGAGCTCCAACTGTCGTGCCCCATGGCAGCGAGATCTAACCGCCCCCAGGGCGTCGCGTGCCCGTCCGCCGAGCTCGGTGCCCTGCCCGGTGCCGACGCGCACCCGTCCGGCGAGCTGCGGCGCGCGCGCCCCCATCCACCTTCTCCCCGTTCGGCGCCCTCCTGGTAGTCGTCCTCGGGCTACCGCGCCCCGGTCGACGAGGCCTGGCCATCGCATCCCTGCTCACTTTGCAGAGGAAGAGGGAAGGAAGGTAGAAGAGTATGTTTTTGTGTCTATGACACATGGGGTCCGCGTGTAAGTGAGAAATGATTTTCCAAAGCCACAACAGTCCAATTGTCGGGGTTCTCTACTGCCGGACAGTAAATTTGTATCGATTGTGTGTCGGACCCGGATGGTTAGCATAAGAGATGCCGAGATTTAGACTGGTTCGGGCCTCCGAGGAGTAATATCCTACGTCCAGTATTGAGATGTCGTGTTCTCGCGCTAGGATTGTTTGTTGTAGGGGTTACAAACTTGTCGGGAGAGGGTGTCGAGCCCAAGTCCATGGGGTGCGAGTGTTCGGTTCGTCAGCCAGCCTTTGTGATGGTTGCTCTCCTCTCCCTTTTAGACAAAGGGGGAGGGGCAAAAGAGAGAAAACGAGGAAAAAACTACAATCTTAGCCGCTGGGACGTCCTCTCGCGCGTCGATGTCCGTTAGGGCGCATTGAAGATGGTTGCATATTATCTGCTTCTAGTCCTTTACGCTGCATTCCAGATCTACTCTAATCCAAGGCAGTGACATAAGCTAATAAATGATGCATATAACATGTGCCAGGAATATCCTGATTCCTATGGTTCATTAACATTTAGCATTTTCATTGGGTTTTGGGAGAAAAATAAAATGATTGTTTTGTGCTTTTTTTAATCGGAACTAGAGTCCACGGATAAGATAACGTTTTCATCACAGACATACAACCTCAGCTACTTTAACCCCTAGCTAGCCATCGGCTACATCAACTTTTCAGACTCTCCTAGGACGTATAGATGTCGTGCCGACACGGGCACGAACACGACGCGGCACGACACGCGTGCCTGCCATGCCGTGCCTAGCCATGCTGGCGTGCCAGCATCACAGCCCAGGCATGGCACTAAGCAAGCTGGAGCGTGTCGTGTCGTGTTACTCGGCACGTCAACCCAGCAGTGCCCGTGCCAGCCCAGGCACGATGCCGGTGCCCAGCACCAGATTCTACACAGCACATAAATTCACTAAGTGTTCAAAACACACAAGATTTAGTAAGTGTTCAACCATTCAAAGTCAAAACATAGAAAGAAAACACAAAATAGACAGAGATAACAAAAGATTGGAGCTGTGCAATGGCCGCCTCATTAAAACCCTCTCTAGGTAAAACTCACCCTTGTGAGAAACCCTAGAGAGGGAAAAAGAGTACAACCAGCTCCATAAAATAAATTGTTCATGATTTCATTACATTACATCCAAAGTCCATCACCATCCAAGATTCCAAGTCTCTAAAAGTCTAATTAAGATTACAGATCCATTACATAAATGACTAATCAATCCATAGTTGTTCAAAGGACTCCACCAGCTCCTTGTACTCCACCATGTGTTGTAGCCTTGACTCAGTCTTTGATGCATGTGAGAGCCTCCACAGTCTCAGGGTTAAGCCTCCGCCGTCGTTCTTCAATGATCCTGCCAGTGGTGCTGAAAGTAGCTTCTGAAGAAATGGTTGAAACAAGCACACTAAAAACATCTTTAGCAAGGGTAGAAAGAACTGGATAAGTTAGTTTATGCTGATGCCACCAGTTCAAGATGTTAAATTCATCATCTAATTGACTGACTGTGTCACAGTCCAGGTAGGCAGTCAGTTCAGAACCATTGTTAGTATTAGAAGCTGCATGTAGCAAGGTAGTAGCAGGTATACTCCTAGACAAATCAAGATTAGGAGGAAGGACATCATCATCTTCATCATATATTTCATCCCAAGATGTTCTTTTCTTACCTGGTAGGCTTGGAGGAACAACCCTTTTCTTCCTAACAGAGCCATACAGATCATCATATTTATGATACAGCTTGAAAAGAAGAGTTCTAGTTTCCAACAACTTATTAGAATAATCAGTATCAGTAATCAATTGTAACTTCCTAATCACTTTGTTAAAACCTTTAATTTTAGCTCTTGGATCCAAGATAAATGCAATGCAATAAAATTCAGGTATTGTTCTCCAGTATTTATTATACTTATCAATCATAGGTTGGACAACAGCTCTAATATACTCATCATTTTGATACTTGTGCAGGTGTATAACAATCCTAACAATATGATGAATCATAAGATTAGCAGTAAGATAGTACACACCAGACAAAGCAACAGTTAAATCATAAAACAGTTCAAGGAATGCAAGAATTTTAGTTGCCATAGCCCAATGATCATGAGTCAACAGAAAGGGAGCACCTCTTGGTCTAGGATAATTAGATTTCAATAAAAGTATGGAAAGTTTCCTTGTGGGGTAGCAGATGCTTAAGCATCAGATATGTAGAGTTCCACTTAACATCCATGTTCAATCCAAATTTCCTAGGTCTAATACCAGATGCCATGCAATAACTTTTATATGTAGCAATTCTTTGATTGGATGAGTTCATAAATGATATTGCAGTTCTAAAAGCATCAATCATAGGTTTAACACCAACAAGAGATTCCTTAACTATCAGGTTTATGATATGACAAGCACAAGGTTGATGCAAAAACAGATTAGCACCCAAATACTGCTTAAGTACAGGTTTCAGAGCATCCATGGATTTTTTATTAGCAGAAGCATTATCCAAAATAACAAAAAAAATCTTATGCAGTATTCCATAATCATTAAGCACATTACCAACACGTAAAGCAATGTTCTCAGCATTATGTGACACATCAATAAGCCTTAACCCAAGCACCCTCTTTTCAAATTGCCAATCAACATTAATGTAATGACCAACAACACTCAAGTAGTCTTCTTTAGCATTTCCAGACCAAATATCAGAAGTAACAGCAACAGAGGTAATTGCATTGCTCTTGAAAGACTCTATCAGGTTATCACGCTTATCAGTGAAGTACTTAAGCAGATCTCTAGTTGTAGTTTGCCTAGAAACAATTTTATACCTAGGGTTATGAGCAGTTTTAATGTATTCCGTCCAGGCCTCAGTTTCACCAAGAATTAGAGGAAGATCTAGCCTAGCAAGCAAACGAACAAGCTGAACACGAGCTACCTCAGCAGAGTACTCCCAATTTCGAGCAGTACCATCCTTATTGAAAGTAATGTGAGCCTGGGACAAGCGAGTTTTCTCACGTTTTTTGGGGCACGCTTCCTGGTGACAGAGGAGAGTTCCAGTGCCACATTTGGAGTATGCAGAGTACTCCTCACCGCAGTGAATACAACGAGCACCATACCTGACCTGGTGACCGTTCACCGTTTTGATGAGCTTCTCGAAATCGTCCCAGCAAGCAGAGGTAGCAGGGCGGTTAGAAGAAGGCTTGACGGAGCCTCCATCAGCGGCCGCGCCGGCGGAAGGAGCGGCCTCGCCGGCAGCGCCCAAGATCTCCTCTACTGCAGAGCGGCCAAGGAGAGCCTCAACATCCCCAAGAAGATCCTCCTCGTCATCTCCACGCATCCCAAAAGAGGCGGAGCTCGTCGTTCGCGGTCATAGAATGACCGATCTCCTCCACCTCGTCGCCCGACATCTCGCTGCCGTCGGCCTCCGGTCCCTTAACGACTGCACAGAACAGAAGCTCGAGTTAGTTCAAGATCTAGGGGTTAGGGTTCAAGATCAAGAAGAAGCAGTAGGGTTAGGGTTACAACTTACCTCTTTCACCGGAGCACCAGAGATGCCGGTGACAACATCGACACCCAGATCCGGCACCCTGGTACCTCAACGCGTGGGATCGGTCGCGGAGTGTCACACCCGGTTTTAAAGGCAAAACCGAATGCATTGATCACGTGTGCGCCAGGATCAAGTTACACACACGCTTAGACATTATGAATACCAAAATCAGTGCCACACGAATAAAGAGTTATTACAAAACATAGTCTTAAACGAAACTTAAATAAACGAGTTCTCGCAGCGGACAAAATGCCTCCACGGGCGGTCGATCGAAGACTACGCACACCTAGAACTCCCGGAAATCTCCCGGAATATCTTCAAAGTTCTCCCCGGTCCGAGCAACAAATCCGGTATTGTAGATGCAAGAGAATAAACAAGCGTGAGCACATATCGTACTCAGCAAGGGAAAACAACATAACATGCAAGGCCATATGGTGGATGGCTAAGGTTCAAGCACTTTAGCATTTTAGTTGGTCAAGTTTTATTAGCAACCTGATTACTAAAGGTGTAAGTTCATACCAACCCAATTAAATAGATATAAGCATCATAAATAAAGAATAAAACAACAATTTAAACATTAAAGTTCCATAATTTAATCATGTGAGTGTCCGGGCCGCTCTTGACCGTGAGCACGGCTAATCGATTAGTTTAACACTCGCGAGGTTGTACATCTTTACCCACAAGCGGCGTAAAAGCTCCGAAGAACTTTGGACCCAACCATGCGGTGCTTGCAAGACACCATATCACACTTCCGAGGTGTGATTGGATAGGGACGCTACATGGCCTTTACAAAGGTTCCCTAGCAAGTTATGACCCACAAGGTCGGATCGATTAGCAAGGTATAAAGTCCCCTAGCAGGTCGATACCCCACCATAAAAGAATAACTCACCCAACCCCTGCTAGAGCGAGTCCATACCCCACAGTACCGCCGATCCCTTGTCCTTATCAGGTAAGACCATCCCAAGCTAAAGTTCCTAATTATTCAGCCAAGACCATTGCCCATTAGTTCTTGTGGTTGTACTGTTTTCCTGGGTGGTTCTCCATGTTCCGATTACATTAAAGTGGTCTTGTAAAGTAAAAGATCATAAACGGGACATGAAATAACAAAAAGGTAACCAAGTTGATTAATACCAATTCCCCGTTGAGCATGCTAAGCAATAACTACCACAGGATTAATTTAATTCCCGGTATCAAGGTAAAGGTAGTCAAAAGCTAGGCATGATCCTTAATAGGTTCCCATCAAATTAATGCAAGCGAAAAGTAAAAACGAGTGAATTTAAATGCATGTTATGTAGGACAAGCGGGCATGCATCAAGGAATACTTGCCTTCAACAAAGCCTTGCTGCTCAAACTCTTGCACGACTTGATCTTCAAATCCCTCGAACGAATCGCTCTCTACGGTCCACAATCATCACATACAAGCATACAATAGGAATAAATAAGAAATAGTCAACAAACAGATCAAACAGATCTAAACAGTAGCATAAAACTAATCTACGCTTTGAGACGAACGCGTGGACATAAAGAACGCTAAAATCGGAGCTAAAACGACCAAGTTATGGCTTCAGGAAGGTTTAGGGACTAATCTGCGAAGATTTGAAAAGGTTTCGGCCTAAAATAAAGAAAAAGGACTAAACTGTAAGAAAACTCATAAGGTGGGAGGGTATTTTTGTAAATAAAGAAAACTCAGGGGCTTTTATCGCAAAATTGCCGTGGGCGGCGGCGGGTTTGACCGGGCGACTCGGGTTGACCCGATCTAGATCCGTTGGATCTAGATGCGATGGCCGTGGTTGCTCGCGGTGCGGTGGCTTAGCTGCTGCGCGTTAGATCTAGATCTAACGGCCAGGGACGACTGCAAGCGGCGGGGCGGCGGTGCTGAGCCGGCGACGAGCGACTGCGCGCGGCGGCCCGGGCGGCGGGCTCGCCGGCGTTAGGCCAAAACGAGCTAGGGGGCTCGGTTTAGCGCGCGGGCGACACCTACACGAAGCACGCGACACGGCGGGCGATCTAGGGGCGGCGGCTCGGGCGAAAACGCGGCGGCGCGGGCGGTCGATGCGGCGGCGCGGGGCGCGAACTCCGGCGGCGGCCCTAGGGCGACGGGTTGCTCGGGGATGACAACAAGTGGCACCGGGGAGCTCCTCACCTCCTTGCGCGGCTCCCAGGGCGTTTCCTTGGCGGCGGAAGGACGACGGCGGCGGGATTCGACGGCGGCGGTGGCGATCTCGAAACGGCGGCGCGGCCTAGGGTTTCGGCGGGCGCGGCGCAAGAGGCGGCGGGCGCGGGCGTCTCGGTTAGGCGGTCTAGGGAGGCGGCGGCGGCCTAAATAGCCGGGCGGGGGCTTCCTTGGCGTGCGGGCCACGCGGAGGAGGGAGCGTGCCGCGCTCGGACTCGGCGGCGGCGGAGTCGGGCGGAGCCGATGCGGGGACGGGGATGACATGGGGGCCCCGGCGGTCGGCGCGGGAGGGCGCGGGGCACGGGCGGGCTGCGGCGGGCCAAGCGGGGCTGGCGGGGCGGCGGTGTTCTTCCCGGGCCGCGCTAGGCGGGCCGGCGTGCGCGGCGGGCGGGCTGCGCGGGCGGCTAGCCGGGCCTAGCGGGCGGCGGGGGCTGGCTGCCGGGCTGGGCTAGAAGGGGTTAAGGGGTAGGGGTTAAGGGGAAAAGGTTTTTTGGGATTTTAGGAAAAGGCTCCAAGCAAATAGAATTCAAATTTTGAATTTGAATTCCAGGCAACCAAAATAATGCTCCAGCATGTATGCAACAAATAAATCCTATATTTCATTAACTTTATTTTAGAAAAGTTTTAAATGCCTAAAATTAAATAAAACAACCTTATATTCCTTAAGCAAATAAATGGTTGCTAGCAAATTTTAATAAAGCCAAATTTTTAATAGAATTAGGGTGTTACAAATCCTACCCCCCTTAAGAAGAATCTCGTCCTCGAGATTCGGACAGATTGGGAAAAAGATCTGGAAACTCTGCTTTCAGTTCATCCTCTCTTTCCCATGTTGCCTCATCCTCTGCATGATTACTCCATTGTACTTTGCACATCTTAATCACACTATTCCTGGTGACCCTTGTCATGGTTTCCAATATTCGAATGGGGTGTTCAACGATTGTGAGATCCTCTCTAACGCTTAGATCGTCCAAGGGTAAAGGCTCCTTGTCATGGGGACCAAAACTCTTCTTCAACTGAGAGATATGGAATACATCATGCACATCAGCTAGCTGGACTGGCAACTCCAATCTGTAAGCCACTTCTCCCACTCTCTCGAGGATCTTGAAAGGTCCAATAAACCGAGGTGACAACTTTCCTTTAACTCTGAATCGACGCAAACCTCTGATGGGTGACAACTTTAGGTACACATAATCGCCTTCCTGAAAGACCACATCCCTTCTTTTGCCATCTGCATAACTTTTCTGTCTAGACTGAGCAATCCTCAAATTTTCTCTGATGATCTGAACTTGTTTCTCTGCTTCTCTGATGATATCTGCCCCAAATAACTGCCTTTCGCCTGTCTCACTCCAATATAACGGAGTTCTACACTTCCTTCCATATAGGGCCTCAAAGGGTGACATTTTGAGACTGGCTTGGTAGCTGTTGTTATAAGAGAACTCAGCATACGGCAAGCTCTTATCCCAACTACAACCATGCTTAAGTGCACATGCTCTCAGCATGTCTTCTAGGATCTGATTGGTTCTCTCTGTCTGTCCATCCGTCCGTGGATGATAAGCCGAGCTGAAATTTAGCTTAGTATCCGGAGATTCATGCAACTTCCCCCGTAAACGAGAAGTAAGCCGAGTACCTCTATCCGACACGATCTTCTTTGGTACACCATGCAAACACACAATCCTGGACATGTATAGCTCTGCCAACTTAGCTCCTGTATAGGTAGTCTTTACCGGAATGAAGTGAGCTACCTTAGTCAAACGATCCACGATAACCCAAATCGAATCATAACCATCTCGGGTTCGGGGTAAACCCACTATGAAGTCCATTCCGATCTCTTCCCACTTCCACTCAGGCACCTTCAATGGTTGAAGCAAACCAGCGGGTCTCTAATGTTCGGCCTTAACCCGGTGGCAAGTGTCACACAAAGCCACATGAGCGGCCACGTCTCTCTTCATACCGTACCACCAATACCTCTGCTTGAGATCCTGGTACATCTTAGTACTGCCTGGATGGATAGAGTAAGCTGAGTCGTGAGCTTCTCTCAAGATCTTCTCTCTGAGATCTTCTGTCTCTGGTACGCACAACCGGTTCTTAAACCACGCGGTTCCTTGTTCATCTTCTGTGAAATCTGGGGCTTCTCCTTGTTGCATACTCTCTTTAATCTTTTGTATTCCAGCATCCTCTAGCAGCCACTTGCGTATCTCTTGCTCCAGAGTGGACTGTACTTCCAAAGTCACTCCTTCTGCATGCGCAACCACTTTCAAGTTGAGCCTTTCAAACTCTCTTACCAACTTGTCAGGAAACTGAATGGTCATAGCCATATTAGTGTGGCCTTTCCGACTCAAAGCATCAGCAACCAGATTCGCTTTACCCGGATGATAGTGAATCTCTAGATCATAGTCCTTGATCAACTCTAACCAACGTCGCTGTCTTAGATTGAGATCCTTCTGAGTGAAGATATACTTCAGACTCTTGTGATCAATATAGATTTGACATTTAGTTCCCATAATGTAGTGTCTCCAAATTTTCAATGCATGAACCACTGCTGCTAACTCAAGATCATGCGTAGGATAGTTCAACTCATGCTTCCTCAACTGACGAGATGCATAGGCTATAACATGACCTTCTTGCATCAACACACATCCTAGACCTTGTCGAGATGCATCACAGTAAATGTCAAAGCTCTTCCGTAGATCAGGCATGACTAGAACAGGTGCTGTGGTTAACCGCTTCTTTAACTCTTCAAAACTGGACTGACATGCACTGGTCCATTTGAATTCCCTGTCCTTCTCTAGCAATGTAGTGAGAGGCTTCACAATCCTGGAGAATCCTTCAATAAACCGACGATAGTAACCAGCAAGTCCAAGGAAACTCCGGATCTCCGACACTGTACGAGGGGCTTCCCACTTCAACACATCACTAACCTTGCTAGGATCCACTGCAATACCTCCCTTGGTGATGATATGACCTAGAAAAGACACTTCCTTGAGCCAGAATTCACACTTCCTGAACTTCGCATATAACTCATGCTCTCTCAGCTTCTGCAACACAAGCCTCAAATGCTCCTCATGGTCCTCCTCATTCTTGGAGTAGATCAGAATATCATCAATGAATACCACAACAAACTTGTCCAGATACTCCATAAAAATCTTGTTCATCAAGTACATAAAGTACGCGGGTGCATTGGTTAACCCAAAGGACATAACTGTGTACTCATAAAGTCCGTACCTGGTAGTAAAAGCTGTCTTAGGAATATCTGAAGGCCTAATCTTTAACTGATGATAACCAGATCGCAGATCGATCTTAGAAAACACTTTAGCTCCTCTCATCTGATCAAACAAATCCTCAATACGTGGCAGAGGATACTTGTTCTTAATAGTAACATCATTAAGAGACCTGTAATCAACACACATCCTCTGTGTGCCATCTTTCTTACCCACAAAGATAACGGGTGCTCCCCAGGGTGATGAACTAGCACGAATGAACCCTTTACCCAATAATTCTTTAATCTGAGCTTTAAGTTCTTGTAACTGATCACTAGACATTCTATATGGGCGCTTAGAGATAGGAGCAGTACCAGGTAAAAGATCAATAACGAACTCAACATCTCGGTCAGGGGGCATACCTGGCAACTCCTCGGGAAACACATCAGGATAATCGCACACTACTCGTATGTCTTCCAAGGCTGCTCCATCAAGCTTATTCACGGCACTGGCATTTGATGGTGCGGGATCTGCTGCAAACTCAAATCTTTCACCAGCTGGACTTGTAAGAAGGATTGACCTCTTAGCACACGAATCACCGCATCACACGCGGTCAACCATCCCATTCCCAATATCACATCGATCCCCTTTGAATCCAAGATTATAAGATTGGCAGGGAAATCTCTGCCCACAATCTTGAGATGGACGTTATCACATTTATAGATAGCTTTCAATTCCCCCCCAGGTGAGGTAACTAACATGTGGCGAGACATGGGACTGATAGGTAGATTATATTGAGCTACGAATTGGGATGTAATGAAAGAATGGGATGCTCCAGAATCAAACAAAACTGAGGCAGGAGTAGAGTTAACTAGAAACATACCGAGCACTTCTCTGGGGTTCTCCTGGGCGATTTCAGCATCAACGTGCATCGCCTTGCCTCGTGCATAGCTCTGTTGTCCTTTGTTAGACTGCGGGGTTTGGCTTCCGCTCCTTGTCTGCTTCGCCCGGTTCCGTACGGGGGTGTGTGGAGGGTTCCTCTTTGGACAAGCGTTGGCATAGTGACCAAGCTCTCCGCACTTGAAGCAAGTAGTGGTAGCGAGGATTGGGCGGTGCCACGGTCCTTACGGGTGTGCCAACCGGGGCTCTCTCGCCGACTCGCCGGGAAGGCCGGGCGGGGAGTCCGAGGAACGGACGCCGAAACCGCCGAGCGGACCTCGCCGGAACCGCCGAACGACGCCGGGACTGCTGCTGCCCAAAGTTTCCACCCGGTCCCCCAAAGCGGAACGGGGTGTTCGGCGGTGGGTTGAAGCGCGGGCGAGACGCACTCCCAAACTGCCCGGGCCCGGCGGCCTTCCTCTTCTGCTCTCCGAGCTCCTTGCGCTTGTGCTCCAAACGGATGGCGGCATCAACTAGCTGCTGAAAGTTAGGGAAAGGATATGACATCAGCTGGTACTGCAGCGAACCGGCTAACCCATCCAGGAACGCCTCCCGCTTCTTCCTATCTTCAAAGCAACCTCCTCGACCGCATAACGAGATAGCTCGGTGAACTTGTCTCTATACTCGGCCACCGACATTCCTCCCTCGCTTCGAGAGAAAGGAACTCCTTCTTCTTGATCTTCATGACTCCGAGAGGGTATGTGATGGCTCCCGAAGTTGGTGGTAAACTCCTCCCAAGTGATAGTGTCCGGGGGCGGCATGAGCGGCAGAGTACTCATCCCACCAAGCGGCTGCAGAGCCTTGAAGTCGTCCTGCAGCATACAGGACCTTCTCTCTGTCGTCACACTGACAGGTAGTGAGCATCTTCAGTATTGTCTTGAGCCAATCTTCAGCTTCCAGTGGATCAGCAGCGTGAGTAAACACAGGAGGGTGATGACTCATGAACTCCCGGTGCTTGTTGCGAGGCGCGGGTGGCGGCACCGGTGGGTTGTTGACTTGGGCTTGCAAGTTTGTCACGGTGGTGGTCAAATTCTGGAGGAGCTGGGTCTGTGCCTCCAGGAACTGCTGCATAGCGGGATCCATTTGTACCGGGCCGGGGTGCTCTTCCTGGTTGATCAACACCTGATCCCGACCTCCGGCGTTCACCATCTGAGTGTTAGGGACATTATTTTAGATGATTGTACCAAGGGTTAAACTTAGGAAGATAAGATAGCAATGATATTCAGATAAGACAGATTCTGTTGACTCCAAACAATCAGGCATAGCTCTCTGTACGAGTAACCCAAAATTATGGATTTTGGACTGATAAAAGGTAATGAAATTACGAAACTACTCCAACTGGAATCACCTCAATCGGAGTTGTATAGCTCTGGTTATAAAATAAACAAGTCACGTAGGTCGGCAGTGTTTAACAGATTCGTGAGGCTGTAATGTTTTAGTCATAACTCTCTGGTTTTCCATCCAAATATTCTGAATTTTTCACAGAAAATCAGTCACGAAATTCTTGAACTTTTCCAATTGGTTTTACTGCAATCGGAGTTCTGTAGCCCGAGATAAAATTAAAACAGTACTGC
Source organism: Cenchrus americanus (assembly GCA_947561735.1). Classification (NCBI taxonomy): domain Eukaryota; kingdom Viridiplantae; phylum Streptophyta; class Magnoliopsida; order Poales; family Poaceae; genus Cenchrus; species Cenchrus americanus. The sequence goes on along the minus strand of OX387239.1, from coordinate 247,681,776 downwards.
TGACTCAGAAAACTGTGCGAATAGATTTTTGGGATCTCGAATTTGCATTAAGGGAAAACTTAAAGGAACAAATAGATTAAGATAGATAACTGATCGAGACTGAAAGATAACCCCCACAACTTACTACTAAACCAATGTCGTTGTGGTCATCACTCCACAACACATTGCACTCAACCAAAAATCCAACTCATACATTTAGCACAAAATCAAGCATTCAACCACACCTCTAAACTAAACACACTTTACCGATCGTCTACTAGCGATTACAAAGAAATCCTATCCTTAATCTTAAACCTAAGGACTATCTTCAGCCATGGCATCTGTGCGAGCGTCAGGGGAGTCGTAGTGTGGCCTCTTAGGTGACGGGGAGGTACATCCTTCTGTGGCTTCATGGGCTTCTGGCTGCTCCCTGTTCAAAAGTGAAGCTTCCAAGGCACGCCTCTGCGTCTGCAGAGTGAAGATCTGCTGCTGTGCTGCATATAGTGTGTTGTTGGCATCATCCAATGCAGTGTTCACAGCTGCAAGTAGACTCCGGACATTGTTGAGCATCCCTTCATAGGTGGTGCCTGGGGCGATGTAAGTCTTGGCTTCCCCACTTGCTCGAAAGGTGTGTAACGGCGGTGGGTATCCTCCAACTCGTCACGCTCCTTGTGAGAGAGCACATAGAGCGCCCTCCGAGCCGACTCTCGCTATCCCGGCATCCATAGTAGTCCCGTGAGCCACGTCATGATGCTTGGACACCTCCTTCACTCCACGGCATGGAATGTACTCCTCCAAGATGGCGGCAACCTCCCAATGGGGCTCGAACCACGGATGAGTCCACAACTCACAATGGTAGACAGGGGGCCTTATCATAGCCTAGGCGAAGTACCATTGCCCTCAGGTGGTCTGCCATGGGAATGCCTACTCCATCAGCTCTGTAGTGGTACACTTCCCCGGATCGCTTCCACCTCTTCCTCCTCTTGCTCTTGTTCTTCCATCTCTTGATCTGAGTGATCCTCATCTTCTTCTGGCGCTTGCTCCTCTAGGTTGGGTTGTTCAGCTAGCTCATCCTCCTCTGGGATCATCTCCTCCGGATCTTCCTCATCATCGGGCACCATGATGAGGTTAGGGAAAACCACAGGTGCAGGCTCCATCTCAATCTCCTCATCTGTATCTCCATCATGCAAATCATGGTACTGTTCCTGTGGAGCATACTGGTGGACTGCTCCAGCCTGAGAAGTCTCCAAGCTACGAACCATCTGTAGTGTAGTGCAGAATGAGAAAGATGGTAAGACAAAAAGGACGAGAGCTAAAGCAAGCACAAGGTAAAGAATGCAGACAGCTCAAGAGTAAAGCAAAAAGGCAAGAGTAAGGTTAGTAAGAATAAAGCAAGCATGTAAGAGAAAGCTTCTATGAGTATAAAATCCTTAATTCGACCATTTCTATCTAGGCTAGCGTTCCTACAGTCAACACAGCTCTGGTACCACTCTGTCACACCCGGTTTTAAAGGCAAAACCGAATGCATTGATCACGTGTGCGCCGGATCAAGTTACACACACGCTTAGACATTATGAATACCAAAATCGGTGCCACACGAATAAAGAGTTATTACAAACCATAGTCTTAAACGAAACTTAAATAAACGAGTTCTCGCAACGGACAAAATGCCTCCACAGTACCGACCGAAGACTACGCACACCTAGAACTCCCGGAAATCTCCCGGAATATCTTCAAAGTTCTCCCGGTCCGAGCAAGCAAATCCGGTATTGTAGATGCAAGAGAATAAACAAGCGTGAGCACATATCGTACTCGGCAAGGGAAAACAACATAACATGCAAGGCCATATGGTGGATGGCTAAGGTTCAAGCACTTTAGCATTTTAGTTGGTCAAGTTTTATTAGCAACCTGATTACTAAAGGTGTAAGTTCATACCAACCCAATTAAATAGATATAAGCATCATAAATAAAGAATAAAACAACAATTTAAACATTAAAGTTCCATAATTTAATCATGTGAGTGTCCAGGCCGCTCTTGACCGTGAGCACGGCTAATCGATTAGTTTAACACTCTGCAGAGGTTGTACATCTTTACCCACAAGCAGCGTAAAAGCTCCGAAGAACTTTGGACCCAACCATGCGGTGCTTGCAAGACACCATATCACACTTCCGAGGTGTGATTGGATAGGGACGCTACATGGCCTTTACAAAGGTTCCCTAGCAAGTTATGACCCACAAGGTCCGATCGCTTAGCAAGGTATAAAGTCCCCTAGCGGGTCGATACCCCACCATAAAAGAATAACTCACCCAACCCCCGCTAGAGCGAGTCCATACCCCACGGTACCGCCGATCCCTTGTCCTTATCGGTAAGACCATCCCAAGCTAAAGTTCCTAATTATTCAGCCAAGACCATTGCCCATTAGTTCTTGTGGTTGTACTGTTTTCCTGGGTGGTTCTCCATGTTCCGATTACATTAAAGTGGTCTTGTAAAGTAAAAGATCATAAACGGGACATGAAATAACAAAAAGGTAACCAAGTTGATTAATACCAATTCCCCGTTGAGCATGCTAAGCAATAACTACCACAGGATTAATTTAATTCCCGGTATCAAGGTAAAGGTAGTCAAAAGCTAGGCATGATCCTTAATAGGTTCCCATCAAATTAATGCAAGCGAAAAGTAAAAACAGTGAATTTAAATGCATGTTATGTAGGACAAGCGGGCATGCATCAAGGAATACTTGCCTTCAACAAAGCCTTGCTGCTCAAACTCTTGCACGACTTGATCTTCAAATCCCTCGAACGAATCGCTCTCTACGGTCCACAATCATCACATACAAGCATACAATAGGAATAAATAAGAAATAGTCACCAAACAGATCAAACAGATCTAAACAGCAGCATAAAACTAATCTACGCTTCGAGACGAACGCGTGGACATAAAGAACGCTAAAATCGGAGCTGAAACGACCAAGTTATGGCTTCGGGAAGGTTTAGGGACTAATCTGCGAAGATTTGAAAAGGTTTCGGCCTAAAATAAAGAAAAAGGACTAAACTGTAAGAAAACTCATAAGGTGGGAGGGTATTTTTGTAAATAAAGAAAACTCAGGGGCTTTTCTGCAAAATTGCCAGGGCTGGCGGCGGGTTTGACCGGCTGACTCGGGTTGACCCGATCTAGATCCGTTGGATCTAGATCTGATGGCTGTGGTTGCTCGCGGTGCGGTGGCTTAGCTGCTGCGCGTTAGATCTAGATCTAACGGCTAGGGACGACTGCAAGCGGCGGGGCGGCGGTGCTGAGCCGGCAACGAGCGGCTGCGGCGGCGGCTCGGGCGGCGGGCTCGCCGGCGTTAGGCCAAAACGAGCTAGGGGGCTCGGTTTAGCGCGCGGGCGACACCTACACGAAGCACGCGACACGGCGAGCTGATCTAGGGCGGCGGCTCGGGCGAAAACGCGACGGCGCGGGCGGTCGACGCGGCGGCGCGGGGCGCGAACTCCGGCGGCGGCCCTAGGGCGACGGAGTTGCTCGGGGATGACAACAAGCGGCACCGGGGAGCTCCTCACCTCCTTGCGCAGCTCCTGGGCGTTTCCTTGGCGGCGGAAGGACGACGGCGGCGGGATTCGACGGCGGCGGCGGCGAGCTCGAAACGGCGGCGCGGCTAGGGTTTCGGCGGGCGCGGCGCAAGAGGCGGCGGGCGCGGGCGTCTCGGTTAGGCGGTCCGGGGAGGCGGCGGCGGCTTAAATAGCCCGGGCGGGGGCTTCCTTGGCGTGCGGGCCACGCGGAGGAGGGAGCGTGCCGCGCTCGGACTCGGCGGCGGCGGAGTCCGGGGCGGAGCCGATGCGGGGACGGGGATGACATGGGGGCCCCGCCGGTCGGCGGCGGAGGCGCGGGGCACGGGCGGGCCGCGGCGGGCCAAGCGGCCGCCGGGCCGGCGGTGTTGCTGGGCCGCGCTAGGCGGGCCGGGCGTGCGCGGCGGCGGGGCCGCGGGCGGCTAGGCCGGGCCTAGCGGGCGGCGGGCCGCTTCGTTGTCTTCCGGGGCCGGGCTAGAAGGGGTTAAGGGGTAGGGGTTAAGGGGAAAAGGTTTTTTGGGATTTTAGGAAAAGGCTCCAAGCAAATAGAATTCAAATTTTGAATTTGAATTCCAGGCAACCAAAATAATGCTCCAGCATGTATGCAACAAATAAATCCTATATTTCATTAACTTTATTTTAGAAAAGTTTTAAATGCCTAAAATTAAATAAAACAACCTTATATTCCTTAAGCAAATAAATGGTTGATAGCAAATTTTAATAAAGCCAAATTTTTAATAGAATTAGGGTGTTACACGGAGCCCCAAGGTTCTTGGATCTGGATCCTGGCGAGCACGTCGACGAGGCGGAGACGAGGAGGGTGAGGGAAAGGTGGAGAGGATGAGGCTACATCGCTGGCGAGGAGCGAGAATGAGTGGTTCAAGATGCCAATCCACGGCGGTGCCGGTGGTGGAGGACAGTGGAGAGAGGCAGAGAGCAGCCGCCACGAGAGAGGAGAGAGACGAGGGGGCGTGCAAATGAACTAGGGTTAGGGTTGGGGGCGTGCTCGGCCGGCGCTGGCCTTTATATAGGAAGGGAGGGGAGGCCGGGATCCAACGGTCACAGGGAGGGGTGGCCGGGATCCAACGACCATCGTGCCTGGGGCCGTGCCGGCTATCGGAGCGGGCCGTGCCCGTGTCGGGCTGGCGTGTTGGGATTTCAGCCCAACACGGGCACGGGGGGCAGGCCGGGCCGTGTCGTTCTCGGGCCGCGTTTAATCGGGTCGTGTTCGTGCCGGCCCAACGAGCTGAGCCCATTTGAACATCTGGGACGCATCCCCCACACATCGACATGCCCTTTGGGCGCATGTAGAATCACACGTCTGGGAAGTCCCTTCCTTCTTCATTCTCCACATCACGAATCTGCAGAGCACCCACGCCAGTCGCCAGCACGCCTCTGATTCTATAGAACTTGATACGCTACAGACAGCATCGTATTCAGCCCCGCCACCAGTTGCTCTTGAAAGTCTACCTTGTACAGCCCTGCCCAAAATTTCATATGTAGTATTTCAACAGGGTGTTTCACCCGTTTGTTCTCAAAGCACGATTTATTTCTAGCTTTCCATATGGCCCAGCAAATTGCTGCCAGCCCAAAGCAATGGATCGAACTACCACCAGGCAACCAAAATTCAATTTGTGCTATTAAAGTGCATTTATCTTGTACTTGGGCATTTTCTTATTTTCCATGTCGTTTTTTATGGGAAATCTATAAATGTGAAAATCTTGGCTCATGCATTTACATGGGTGCAGCAGCTGGCTTCAAGTGGACAATTCTAAGGCTTAGTGTAGTTGCCAGACTAACTTCTTACTTTCCCTGCTTGATTGCACTCAAACAAACCGCAAAATGGTGCTCAAGTACTACTGTATATTCTGGAGCAGTGCATTTATTTTTAATGAGTGAGCATGGAGAACAAAACATAACATCTTGCCTTGACTATCAGATCACTACTATAATCTAATCTCACTTTGGTCGCATTGGTGGCCCTTTGACAGATGACATGGCTTTTTTAACAGAAACGTTTAGCAGATTCTGGATGTTAGCATTCATCTTAATATAGTCTAGACCATTCTACTATCTTCACTAACAAGATACATGCCACTTCCTTTTCATAACAGATGTCCAAGCCTTGAAAGCCTGCCAGGCTAAAAGTAACAATTGTGATCAGGCCTAACTCTTTACATCTGCAAGTAGCTGATATCATAAAATTGCCGGCATGGATGTCTGGTAAACTGTTATGGTCGGCAAGACCTTTGGGCGGCGCCCTAAACGTGGCTAGGGGCGCGCTAGCTAGGGCAGGGGGTCAAGGGCCCAGTCTTTTAATTTTCAGTTAATCTTATGGGGTTCGTTAGCAAATCGTGTGCTCATAAATACTCATGTAAACTCTTGGTTTGATCAGGCAGAAACATATCAATTGTTTCCGGCTTTCCTGAGGGAGTCGGGAGATTTCCAACCCTAGCCGCCCTCCTCTCTCTCTCTCCCTCTCGCGCGCGCCGCCAGCCCGACGGCGCCCCAGCGCCATCCTCGCCGTCGCCCGCCGCCAGCATCACATCCCTACTCGCTGAGGGAAGTTCCCGGTAGGATCCGAAATCCTATCAACCTGGTATCAGTGATGTCAGGCGTTTCCCCCACCGCTCCCTTGTCGCCCTCATCGCAGGCACCGCCGCCGTCCACGACGGGGCCGCCGCCCACCTCCACGCTCCTGGCGGCCTCCACCACCGTCTCGACCGCGATCTCCGACCTGTTCGCCATGCCCACCATGACGAACGAATAGCTGACGACAGTCGTCCTCAAGTTGTGCCAGGGCATGGATGCCCTAGGTCGCGACCTGACGGAAGTTCGTGCCTTCCTAGTGGGTCCCCCACCGTCGCCGCCCCTACCGCCCCTGACGCCGCCGCCGTCGCGCCGCCGCCGGCCGGGGGGGGGGGGCGTCCCAGCCATGGCTCCGACATCCTCCGGGGTGCCGATTCACTGCCTGTCGTTCCCATCCTCGCCCTCGCAACTCCCTCCGTGGGTGTTAGGGTCGACGACGGCTGCCACCTTCTCTTCGCCGCCACCGCGCACCACCTTGGAGCGGCAGCAGCGACCACACCCCGCCCCCATGGGGTTCCGCGGGGGCGCGACCACCTCGGGCGTCCTGTACGGCGGGGTCGACGGGAACCTTTTCTCGTCGGTCTCCGCTGCCGCCAGGGAGGGCACGGAGTCGTCCGCCAAAGGGGCGGCATTTGAGGCTCCTCCGGGCCAAGCCACCCCGCGCTTCTACAAGTTGGAGTTCCCGACGTACGACGACACGATCGATCCTCTGAACTGGCTCCATCAGTGCGAGCAGTTCTTCCGCGGCCAGCGCACCCTCGCCTCCGACAAGACATGGCTGGCATCGTACCACCTCACTGGGGCGGCCCAGACGTGGTATTTCGCCATCGAGCAGGACGAGGGGATGCCGCACTGGGATCGGTTCAAGGAGCTATGCCATCTCCAGTTTGGTCCAGCTGTGCGTGGCTCTCGCCTGGCGGAGCTCGGATGGCTCCAGTTCACATCACCGTCCAGGACTACACCGACCGCTTCAACGCGGTGTTGTGCCATGCACGGAACCTCGACGCCGTCCAGAAGGCTGAGCTGTTTGTGGGCGGCCTACCGGATCACATCAGGGTAGACGTCGAGCTGCGCGCACCGCAAGACTTGCCGACGGTGATGCACCTGGCCCGCGCCTTCGAGCTCCGCGCCTCGGCCGTGGAGACACTACAACCACCTGAGCTCCCGCGCCGGCGCGCCGGCCGGCGTTTCCGGTAGGCGCCGACCGCTCGCCGGCGCCGCCACCGCCGGTAGGGCCACCAGCAGGGGGCGTCCCACAGGCCTCAGCCGCTGCCGCTCCGCCACCGCCGATACAACAGTTCCGCCGTCTCACGCCGGCGGAACAATTGGAGCGCCGACGTCAGGGCTTGTGCTACAACTGCGACGAGCCTTGCGTTCGCGGCACCAGTGCAAGCGGCTGTTTTACCTCGAGTCAGGCAACTACACGGACGTGGGCGACCGAGGACGACATGGGGGCCCTCCTGGACGCGTCTGCTAATGCGTTGGTGGTCTCCCTACATGCTGTAGCGGGCTTACAGATGGAGAACGGTATGGTGATATACGTCACCATCAAGGGCGAACGCTTGCTCGCCCTACTGGACACTGGCTCGACACATAACTTCATCCAGGGGGCTACGCTACGACGGCTCGGTCTTCCATTGTCTGGGGGCGACCAACTTCGGGTTACGGTGGCCAACGACGGTTGCTTGCCGTGCGCCGGGATCACCCAGGGCGTGGCGGTCTCCATCGCATGCGCGCCCTACACCATCACGTGCGTCGGGATCGACCTGGGCTGCTTCGACTTCATCCTCAGTGTCGACTTCCTGCGCACGTTGGGCCCTGTCGTATGGACCTCCCTGGGCCCACTACCTTGGTGTGTGCCAGGACCGACTACTCGGTGGGCCCCTGGGACTACCCGGCTTGCGCTACACGGCACCTGATGGCGTCGAGCACAAGGGCTACAGAGAAGAAGTACTCGGTTAGGAAGCTGTACATGTCCCGCACTGTATAGAAGACTCCTAGACGTACTCGACTAGTACTCTCTCCCTACTCCGACTTGTAACCCTGCCTCACGGGCTATATAAGGCGAGGCAGGGACCCCTCTCTAGATCATCTCACCTTACGGCATACAATTACACCATCTTGTAATCATACCCAATCAATCCAGAGCTACGCAGCATACAGGGCGTAGGGTATTACGCACCTCGCGGCCCGAACCTGTCTAAATTGTGTGCCATGTGTCTCTTCCTTCGAGTTACCGATCTCGGCGAGGCCACATTCATCTACTTCGGGTACTCCCCTTAGTAGGTTGCCGGTCTAAAACACCGACAGTTGGCGCGCCAGGTAGGGGATCTCGTCAGAGATCACATGGCGAACTCGATGGCTCCTGTCTACTTCAAGCCAACCGTCGCCTTCAACCGCGGCGACACCTTCGTTTTCGGCGCTTGGGTCTGCACCGCTGACGGCGCGGGATCTTTCCAGCGCCGCCTCACCATGCCGCCCAACCCGGAGACCGGCTTCGTGACGCTTCCTGAAGTTGTCACAGGCGAACTCGCCGGCAAGTTCGGCGAAATTTCGCTCTTCAACCATCACGCTGACTTCGAGCTCGAGTCCTCTTCCAACTCGAACTCGACGTCTCCATGGGCTATCGCATGCGAGCCGACTACTCATCCATCGCATGTGGTCCCACCGCCCCGTGAGCGCTCCGCGCGTGGTCCCCGCATCCTCAGCAGGGCCCGCAAGGAGGCTCCCTCTTCGCGCCGGGCCGGCAAGGAGCCCGTACCCGAGTACAACTTGGACTCCGACACCGCCCCCGGCCACGCTTCGGACTCCAACCCCCTCTCCGGGTTCTACTCGGACTCCGCATACGAGTTCGACTTCGGGTCGGACCCAGAGGATTCCGAGTCCGAGGACAACACTACTGAGCATTCCTTATCAGGGCCGGCCTCTGGGCTGGTTATAACGTCCACACCGGCCGGGAGATTCGTCTACTGGCCAGACCGCAAGCCCGCTGACCTGATAAGTGGAGACTCACGCTATGTCGCCTACATCGACTCGCTCCCGTTCCAGGAGGGAACACCGCTTGCCCGAGCTGACTCGAACACCCCAACTCAGGTGGCGGCCTCTGAGTCCAGCCTTGGCACCCCTGATCGCCAAGTCTTCATGGCTGCCGGCGACATGCCAGGACCTTCAGGGACAGCTCAAGACAAGTACCTTGAAGACATCTCCGCAGACGAGCTGTCTGCTGACGCACCTGCAGACGAGACCGCCGCTAACAGAGACGCTCGACGTGAGCGTAACAGGAAGCGCAGCGAACGGCGTTGGCGTCTCCGAGACAACCTCCCCATCCGCAACCTTGCGGAAGCTCTCGAGGCGGTCGAGAGCAGAGTACACACTACCCCTGAGCAATGCCTCATGTCGATCACAGCGATCGCACGCCAGGCTCAGGGAATTCGCGCCGGATAAGTCATCGCCAAGCTCGCTGAAGACGCCTACTTCATGCGGGTCGACAACAGGGTCAACCAGCCTCCTCCCGCCAGGAACCGCGACAACAAAGCTACAAGTCGCAGCGCCGACCTCGGTCGCAACCGTACTCGAGCTGAGCTCCCAGCTCAGCCCAACCGTACGCGTGCAAACGCTGGCAGACCCTCACAGGGTGGTAACAGCAACCACGAGGTCGTCCCTCACCGCGCCCGTGGTGGCGGTGGCCGTGACCCTGACGGCGGCGGCAGCGACGACGGAAGCTCCAACCACGGAGCCAACAAGAGGGCCGGCGGCGGCGACAGTCACGGCGGTCGAGACCACGTGAACAGCCACGCCTCCGGAGCCTCACAGGGCGGCTACGACGCCCGCCAAAAGATTGAGGAGCTGCGACGGAAGAAGTCAGCCACTGCCGGTGACAACGACGGCTTCCCCGCCTTCTCACCTCGACTTCGCAACTTGCTCCTCCCCGACAAGTTCAAGCCTTTGGGGATCACCCACTACGACGCGAAGCAGGACCCCATCCAGTGGCTCAGGTGCTACGCCCTCTCCATCGAGAACGCTGGCGGCAACAACGACACCAAGTGCCTTTACTTCCCTTTCTGCCTGGACCAAGCCCCACTCACATGGCTCGAGTCGCTGGACAAGCACTCGTTCGACAAGTGGGACCAGCTGAAGGAGCAGTTCACCAGCAACTTCACGGGCGCCATGGGCCGATCGGGTACTCGCATGGACCTGGCCATGGTCAAGCAGGAACAAGGCGAGACCCTCCGCAAGTACATGCGCCGCTTCTTCGACAAACGTGCTACCGTAGTCGACGTCACCGACAAGGAGGTCATCGACCTCTTCCAAGACGGCCTCTACCACCGCCGCACCTTTGAAGACTTCGGTCGTCACCGCCCCAAGTCCATCCCCCACCTCAAGGACATGATTACATCCTGGGCGGATGAAGAAGACAAGGCTAACGCCAAGTACGACGCCATCCGTGGCAAGAACAAGCAGAACACGGGCGGCGGCAGCGGCAACAACGGGAACCAAGGCGGTCGCAACAACAACAACTACTCGGGTCCCAACCGCAAGCGCAAGCCAGACAACACTGTCGCGGCTATCCAGCGCCCTGCGAAGGAGAACTCGAGGAAGAACTCCGGCGGCTTCAAAGACTTGCTGAAGGAGAAGTGCCCGTGGCATCTGAACGGCAACCACACCACCGAGCAGTGCTACCAACTCAGGCATGCACTCAAGAGTACTCCAGAGCCACCGCACCCTCACGACAAGAAAGGCAAGAAGAAGAACGACGGAGATAACAACGACTTCCAGGAACCCGACAAGACTGTCAACGTCCTCTTCGGCGGACTACCCAGCAGGCGGGAGCAAAAGGCTACCCGTCGAGAAGTCATGAGCATTGAACCAGCGGTCCCGACCCCTCTCAGGTGGTCGGAGGTACCCATTACCTTCTCCCGCGCGATCAATGGACCAGCTTCTCCGAACCAGGGCAGTTCCCCCTCGTCCTGAAGCCGGTGGTCGCGGGCTCCAAGATCAACAAGGTCCTCATCGACGGTGGAAGCGGGCTCAACGTCCTTTTCACCAAGACCTTGAAGAAGATGAAGCTCGACATCACCCACATGCTCACCAAGAGCAACACGCCTTTCTACGGCATCGTCCCCGGTAACGCGGCCATCCCACTGGGCTCAGTGGTCCTGCCAGTTACCTTCAGGAAATCTCGGGACAACTACCACACCGAGTACATCAAGTTCGAGGTCACGGACTTCGAGACTTCCTACCATGCCATCCTCGGCAGACCGGCCATCGCCAAGTTCATGGCGATGCCCCACTACACCTACTTGGTACTCAAGATGCCAAGCCCAACGGGTGTACTCTCTCTCCAAGGGGACTTAAGGATCTCCCACGACTGCGATACGGAAGCCGTGGAGATCGCCTCTACAAATCAAGTACCCAACGCTATGATGGAGGTCTACGTTGCGTCGAAGAAGCTTGCTACAAGTGAACTCGACATCTCGGAGAAGTCTGACAACGCCAACAAGCCTCAGTCAGCTGAGAAGGTTCTAGTCAAGACGATCGACCTCGGAACAGGTGACTCCAGCAAGACCACCACCATCGGGGCCGGCCTCGACCCCAAATAGGAAGACACGCTCATCAACTTCCTCCGGGCTAACCGCGACATCTTCGCGTGGAAGCCAGCGGACATGCCAGGAGTGCCCAGGGAGTTGATCGAGCACTGCCTCAACGTCGATCCTAAGGCCACCCCAAGTGACAACACCTCTGACGTTTCGCCGACGACAGACGGGATGCCATCAAGAAGGAACTCGCCAAACTACTCGCGGCCGGCTTCATCAGAGAAGTCTTCCATCCTGAGTGGCTCGCCAACCCCGTCCTCGTCCGCAAGAAGAACTCGAACGAGTGGAGGATGTGCGTCGACTACACTGATCTCAACAAGCACTGCCCCAAGGACCCCTTCGGGTTGCCGCGGATTGATCAAGTCATCGACTCCACAGCGGGCTGCGACCTGCTCTACTTCCTCGACTGCTACTCCGGGTACCACCAGATCGCGATCAAGGAAGAAGACCATGAGAAGATCGCGTTCATCACCCCGTTTGGCGCGTACTGCTACACGACCATGTACTTCGGGTTGAAGAACGCCGGCGCTACTTATCAACGAGCTATCCAGGCCTGCTTCAAGAGGCAACTCAACAAGAACGTCGAAGCCTACGTGGATGACGTGGTCGTCAAGACCAGAAACTCCAGTACCCTCATCGACGACCTTGAAGAGACTTTCGCATCCCTGCGCGAGTACCGCTGGAAGCTCAACCCGAACAAGTGCGTCTTCGGCGTACCTTCGGGCAAACTACTCGGCTTCATCATCAGCCAACGCGGCATCGAATCCAACCCCGAGAAGATCTCCGCCATCACCAGCATGAAAGCTCCCACGTGCATCAAGGACGTCCAGAAGCTGACCGGGTGCATGGCGGCCCTGAACAGATTCATCTCGAAGCTTGGAGAACGGGGGCTCCCCTTCTTCAAACTACTCAAGCACCAGGAGAAGTTCGTGTGGACACCAGAGGCGGACCAAGCCCTTGCTCAGCTCAAGGACTTCCTATTGAAGCCACCAGTCCTCACAGCTCCTAGCAAAGGCGAGCAACTACTGCTCTAACTCGCTGCGACTACTCATGTGGTCAGTAATGCCATCATCGTCGAGCGACAGGAAGACGGCCACGCCTATCCAGTCCAGCGCCCAGTCTACTTCATCAGCGAGGTCCTGTCAGAGTCCAAGGCACGCTATCAGCCTGTGCAGAAGCTCCTGTACGCGGTACTCATCACCTCGTGGAAGCTACGACACTACTTCCAGGAGTACTCAATCTCCGTCGTCACCGACTACCCGCTCGGCGACATCCTGCGGAACCAAGATGCTACTGGAAGAATCTCCAAATGGGCAGTCGAACTTAGCGCCCTCACCATCGACTTCAAGCCACGCACATCCATCAAGTCGCAGGCTCTAGTCGACTTCATGGCGGAGTGGCGGGAGAATCAGCTACCCACCCCAACCGTGCGACCAGAGCATTGGATGATGTACTTCGACGGCTCACTCAACCTCGAGGGCGCAGGTGCAGGGGTACTCCTGATCTCTCCAACGGGCGAACAACCCAAGTACGTCCTGCAGATCTTCTGGAAGGTCTCAAACAACAAAGCCGAGTACGAAGCTCTCCTACACGGGCTCCACCTCACGGCTTCACTGGGCATCAAGCGGCTACTAGTCTACGGCGACTCTGCAGTGGTCATCAACCAAGTCAACAAGTCCTGGGACCGCAACAAGGAGAACATGGACGCCTACTGCCTAGAAGTCCGCAAGCTCAAGAACAAGTTCTATGGTCTCGAATTCCACCACATCTTCCGCGACAACAACGTCGCAGCGGACGTCCTGTCGAAGCTTGGATCTACCCGCGCTCAAGTACCAGCGGGTGTCTTCGTTCATGAGCTTCACGCGCCATCCATCCCGGAGCCGGCGCCACCGACCACTGTCCCAGCGCATCCACCGGCTGGACAAGAGGTCATGATGATCGACGTGGACTGGAGGCAACCCTTCATCGACTACCTCAGCGAGCAGAAGGTTCCCTCGGACAAGAACTTGGCCGAGCAGCTCATCCGCCGTGCCAAGTCCTACATCCTCGTCGGAGACAAGCTTTACAAGCGGGGCGCATCTTCTGGAGTACTCATGAAGTGCGTCCCCAGGCAAGAAGGCAAGGACATCTTGGAGGAGATCCACAAGGGCGTGCGCGGCAACCACGCGTCTTCCCGCACGCCGGTCGGCAAGGCCTTCGGCGAGCTTTCTGCGGCCCACGGCTGCGGGCGATACCGAAGAACTCGTCGAAGGTGCCAAGGATGCCAATACTTCGCCAAGCGACAACACGTCCCGGCCTACAAGCTAGTCACCATACCGCCAACCCGGCCCTTCGCTTGCTTGGGGGCTCGACATGATTGGGCCACCGCCAACCGCGCCGTGTGGTTTCAACGCAGTATTGGTGGCTATCGAAAAGTTCACCAAGTGGATCGAGGTCAAGCCGGTCACATGCCCCAAGGCTGACAGAGTACTCGACTTCCTGGATGAACTCGTACATCGCTATGGACTACCCCACCGCATCATCACAGATCTGGGCTCCAACTTCAACAATCACCAGTTCTGGGAGTACTGCGGAACGGCGGGATCGACGTCCAATATGTCTCAGTTGCCCATCCCCGGGCCAACGGACAAGTCGAGCGCGCCAACGGGATGGTGCTCGACGCTCTCAAGAAGCGGCTACACGAAGCTGCTAATTCCAAAGGAGGCAAGTGGATCAAGGAACTACCCAACGCACTCTGGGGGCTACGTACTCAGCATTCCAAGCCAACGGGGCAATCCCCTTACTTCCTGGTCTACGGCTCCGAAGCAATCCTCCCTGCTGATGTCATATGGAACTCGCCAGCAGTGGAGCACTATGACGAAGGCGTCTCTGAAGACAGCAGACGAGTGGACATCGATGGACTCGAAGAGGCTCACTGCGCTGCCCTCGTCCAATCAGCAAGGTACCTGGAGGGTATCCGACGCTACCACGACCACAACGTCAAGGAACGCTCTTTCAACGTGGGTGATCTCGTCCTCCGTCGTATCCAGAACACGGAAGGATTACACAAGCTCAGCTCCCCCTGGGAAGGTCCCTTCACAGTTGCAAAGGTGACCGAGCGGGGCTCCTACCGCCTCCAGACACTTGAAGGCGAAGATGTCAACAACTCGTGGAACGTCGACCAGCTCTGTCGATTCTACGCCTAGTCTACACGACTACTCCGGGGCTCAAGTCTACACGACTACATCAAGACCCCTCCGCCGTAAGCGGCCTCCGGGTCCTGGCTCCAGTCTCCGGATTGCTCCTTCGCTGTAAGCGGCCTCCGGGTCCAGGCACTAGTCTCCGGACTACTCTCCAGGATCCAGCCCGCGCGGCTACCTACGGATCCTGGGCTGCGACGGGTAACAAAGGACTCTAGCAACGGTCTACTAAGAGACCATGTACTCCTAGATCCAGCCTACACGGGTACTTACGGATCTACTGCTGTAAGCGGCTACTCGCCCTAGCACCACTTAGCCGTAAGCGGCCTCCGGGTCCTAGCGACTACTCTGTAACTACAGCCCTGGCCATCCAGGTGTACTTCTTCAGTAATAAAGTTTGATTGTTCATCAACTTCTTTACTGTCTACTTCCCTCAATGGGACTACTGCCGAGTACAACTACTCGCGACAACTCCACGATGGGACTCCGCACTCTGAGATCGCGACTACGAGTACTCATTGATGGAACTTTTCTTCATTAATACTTGAACAATTACAATAAAAATGTTTTTGTGCATATACTACTATGAGCTAACTATTATAGGACTACTGGAGGTTAAGCTTATCGGCGACTTGCTCCGCAATGGGCGCCATCTGCTCCAGCAGCTCCGCATACTGCTCGTCTGTACAGTTGGCGGCTACCCCGCCAGCGACTACATCCACGAGCGCCTTCGGGAAGTAGGACTTCATGAAGGCCAGCACCTGGTTCGGGATCGACTTCGCCAGATGCTTCACGTAGGCCGCCAGCCGGCTGGGGGCTTCCTTCAGTCGATCCACCAGCGGTGCTATCTTGGGGCCGCCAGGATGAGGCACCAGGAGTCTTGCGATGGGGAGCGCGGCTTCTTTAAGCTCCTTCAGCTGGGCCCGCAACCTCTCGCAGTCCTCGTTCAGCTTCTGCAATGATTTGTAGCAGTTGACGAGGTCACGATCGAAGGCAATACAAAGCTCCATGTGCTTGTCGCACTCGTAGGCATCGAGTACTTGGCGGGTCTCCTGCTCCCGGTAGAAGAGGTTCTTGAGATCCGTCTCTGAAGCCTTCAACTGATCTACCCGGGCCTCAAGCTCTGCGAACAACAAGGAAAAGCGGGTTAGACTACCTCTCGACCTCCAACAAGTACTCAACAAGACAAGTGGTGTACCTTTGTTCTTGTTGCGGAGCGACTTGTTCTTCTGCACCAAGTCGTCGCTCTTCACCTGCATCTCCTGGATGTCGTTGTGATACTTGGCGAAGGCGGTATCAAGCTTGGACTGCATAGCAGACGCGTGCTTCCGGGACTTCACGAGTTGGTCCTCCAGCGCCTCGGCCCGAAGCACCGCGTCGCCGAAGCCTTGAAGCATGCTGGACTTCTCGCGGGACCTCTCCACGATGTCCTGCACATTGAGGACCATGTGTGGTTCGAGGACCGGTGGATGGTCGCTTCCTTGTGTGATGAGTGATTGACAACGTTGTGTGGACTGATTCTTGGCTAAGTATTGCAGGTGCAGGTTGCGGCTTGACTGGTGTTGGTGCAGGTGAAGAACAAGCGCGAAAGGTCGTCGCCGGTGAGGCCTCCAGGTGTGGAGAAGACAAGTAGGCTTCGTTCGAGGGACCCGGTGGCCAGCGGGGTCAAGTGCGGGCCGCATGGTGGCATGAACAGCATGATGAAGTCGTGGACGGTTTCTTGGTTGAGCCTCAAAACCAAGGTCGAGCCGGGACTACGTGGGAGCCAAGTCATTAGTGGAGATTGGCGGAGGCTACACCGAGTTCGCGAGGTTTCCGGTGGTTCACCAGAAAACCACTGGGTTACTTGGTTGGTCCACAAAGCCAAGACCGGAGAACCGAAGACGGAGGTGCAGCAGCACAAGACCGGTCTGACCGGTGGGGACCGGTCTGACCGGTGGGGAGCACCGATCTGACCGGTGTGCGACGACGTAGTCCGGAATCTTCGAAGCGGAGGACACGCGTCGGGATCGCATGGCTTGCGTCGAGGCTACGCAGGGTGCGGTCGCTGGGCATCCGTCCGATGGTGAAGACATCAAGAATTCCAAATCCGCCCTTGAGGGGCTTGTATCCCTAGTTAGTAGAGAAGGGCGTTTTAGACATTCGGTTGCCTCCATATAACCCAAGAGGTGAGAGGATGGCAGTCAACTCTTGTAACCCTAGCTCATTAGTTTTCCTATTTTTTCCACCTATTTTCCTTAGGTTTTCTTTAGGACTAGCAAGAGAGCTTCACGGAGAGATCTTGTTGAGAGGGATGGATGATCGGGCGGCTTGCTAGACCTTGTACGAACCTTTGTTTCATGTATAGATGATTCGGCGTGGTTCCTCAAGGTTTGGATGTGTTTTCCCCGGTTGTTCTTGGTGGTGATTTTCGGAGCCCTCTCTTCGTGATTTCTTTGGGTTGTTTTCGGGGCCTTTCTCTTAAGGATTTGATGGGGGAAATTTGTGGGAACCCTTCGTGGTTCTTTGGGCTGTGATTCCCCTCCCAAATCCGTGAGTAAAGGTGCTCAATTTTGGGGTTTCTTGAGTTCTTGGGTTGGAAGTGCTTTCGGCGGGATTTCTTCGATTCCTCCTTTTTGGACGAGTTTTGGTGGGATTAAACTTGGCTATGGACTCCTCATGAGGTGTTCCTGATATCCCCAAAGTATTGTTCAAGTCCGTGGAGTGATTCGGGAGATCGAGATTTGGATTTGGGGGAGTTGACCCGCGGGTGCTGTTCATCCCGAGCTGCCCAAGCTACACCGGTCTGACCGGTGCTCTTGACCGATCTGACCGGTGCGAGCCCTTGTGGGTTTTTGCTTGGGTGAACGTCTTGGTGTGTTCGTTGTTGTCCCGTGTTGCTGCTGTTTCGAGTTTGGGTCCGTTTGGTGGTCGGTGGGCCTGTTTGGTGCCTTGGGGGCTTTCAGGCTGCCATCGGTCTGACCGGTGTGTCTCACCGGTCTGACCGGTGTAGAGCCACTTAGTGGAAGTTGCTCGGTTTCACCGGCGAGAGACCGGTCGACCGGTGGTGCTCACCGGCTTTGACCGGTGTGGGTCTAGACTCGAGGTTTGGTTTTTCCGCTGCGTTTCTCGGGTCGGAAGGTTGTGTGTTGGTTCCTAGGTCCAGTGGCACTCCAGTGGCTACGTGGGCTTGACCAACCTTGGTAGTGAGTCGGAGACATGTGTTGGAAGCCGTGTTCATCTTGTTGGAGTTTCCATCTCATTCGAGAAGAATTTTTATCGGCTCCCATTCACTCCCCCCCTCTCTGGTTCGCCGTTTCGGTCCTTCAAGTGGTATCAGAGCCGGTTCGGGTCTTTATTGACTCTAACCAGTCTAAGATCCAAGGATGGCGTACCAGGAACGGGGTTCGGGTTCTCCACACTTCGATGGCAAGAACTACCAGATGTGGAGCAAGCGGATGGGTGCTTTTCTCCGCGGAAAGGGTCAGATCCTTTGGGATGTCACGGTTCACACAGGCTATGTCCAGCCGGTTGATTTCCTCGCTCCAGGATCGAGGGACAGCTTCGACGCCAACAATAAGGCGGTCGACTACTTGTTTCATGCTTTGTGTCAGCCTAAGTTCGATCGGGTGCACACCGAGCACTTGGCTTGTAGGATTTGGGCGGTGTTGAAGGAGGCTCATGTTGGGAACGCCCAGGTTCAGGCACGGATGTATGCGACCTACCGGAGAGAGTACGAGAACTTCACTCATCTCCCCGGTGAGTACATCGATGCCTTGTTTCAGAGGTTCACGGTGGTTGTGAACAACATGAGGGCCAATGTGGACGTGCTCCCGTACGATGATCATGATAGAGCGGTCAAGCTCTTACACTCTTTGGATCGTACGATTTGGGGCGGAAAGTTCGAGGCCATTGTGGAGTCGGAGAAGTATGACACTCTGACGGTGAACGAGCTGTTCTCGAAGCTCAAGTCGGCTGAGGTGGATAGGGGCATGACTGCCAAGCTCGAGAGACCGACTGATTCCTATAGTCTTGCCCTCGTTGGTGGTTCCAAAGGTAAGACTAACTCTAACCCATCCACCAGGATGTTCTCCTTTTCCTCTTTGATGTCTATGCCAGATGAGGAGTTTGATGACCTTGGAGAGGATGAGCTGGCGCTGTTGACGAGGCGATTCGAGAGGCTGCACGAGAACCGCGTGAACATGAGGAGGAACACGAGGACTTGCTTCCAGTGCGGCAAGCGGGACACTTCGTCGCCGACCGCCCGAGAAGGCCGAGAACAAGGACGACTACAAGCACAAGCCGAGGATGGACGACAAGTACCGTTCGAGGCGCGACCACAAGAGCAAGCACAAGAACAAGTACAAGGACGAGCGACGATCGAGGAAGAAGGAGAGCCGAGGCAAGGCCCGAGCGATGGTTGGAGCGAGCGACGTCGACTCCAGTTCCGCGTACTCCACCTCGAGCTCGAGCAACCGGTGAAGTCGAGGGAGATCGCCGCAAGAACAAGAAGTCGTCCAAGAACCCGAGCGGGCCGAGGCGCTCCGCGAGAGATGGCTTCGCACCATGGCGCCGAGCTCCGGCGGCGAAGAAGAGCACACGGAGCGACTCGGACTGCGAGTCCGACGACGGGGTGCGTGATGAACTTCCCTTCTTGCGCCAGGAGAATGAGAGGCTTGGCTCTTTGCTTGATAACCGTGATGACATGCTTAGAGAGGCCAAGAAAATGAGGAAAGAGCTTAGGGCTTCACTCGAGGATGCTAGGACTAGAGTGGCTGAGCTAGAGACGCAGGTGCTTGATAGCAAGCTTGAGATTGATTCCCTTAAGGCTAGCCCTGTTGTTTTGGATGAGAATGATTGTGCTGATTGGTCCATATTCCTTGCTGATCTTGGTTTGTTTAAGGAGAAGCATGCCTCCAAGTCTGAGGAACTATATGTGCTTAGGGTTGAAGTGGCTGAGCTTAAGTCTAGACCTGCTTTGCTAGGTGCTTGCACTTCTTGCCCTGTTTTGCATGCTAAGATTGATGAGATGCATGCTTACACTAGTTCGCTCGAGGCTAAGTTGAAGGAACCCATGCCTACATCTTGCTCTACCTGTGAAATGCATGCATTGAAAAATTTGGAGCTTGCACATTATGTTGATCGTTTGCAGGATGAGAATGATGACTTGAGGAAGTTGATGGGTTGGTTGTCCGGTCATGAGCCTCGCTTGAGGATGATGATCGAGGCCTTTAAGAGGCGAGGATGGTGAGGGACTTGGGGCAAACAAGGTTGGTGAGGGAAGTGGAGAAAATATCCCAGAGCCACCAAAAACCCACCACAAAAATGATTTCCCCCCAAAACCTAACCATCTTAGGAACCGACTAGACACAACCCCAGCTCCACCCGTGTTTCCTACACCCACAAATGACCTACAAAAGCCTATCAAGTTTGTGAGCACTTCCGAGAAAGTGTTCTTTGGGAAGGAGAGTGAGAAGGCTAGTGGTGAGAAACCGGTGGAGGGTTTGAGTGGAGAGAAACCAAGTGAGCAGCCACATCCTAAGCCTAAGATTATGAGGTTCCATGGTGCCTATTGTGGGAGAGATGGCCATAAGGAGGAGTTTTGCTTCAAGAGGAAGTGTGAGGAGAGAATGGCAAAGGAGTGGGCTAACAAGGACAAGTACCACCCTTCCGATGGTGTACTTGAGCCTCGTATGTAGATGCCCAGGGGCAAGGCGAGTGTGAGGACAGTTCGGGCTTGGGGAGAGCGGAAAGCTGTAGGTGGTGCTGCTGCCCAGGTCACACCGGTCAGACCGGTGTGGGGCACCGGTCAGACCGGTGCGAGCGCGTGGACGGGACGGTTGTTTGGGTTTCGAGCTCGTACAGGTGCGAGGGTTGTTTCTGGTGGTCATGGTTCTGGTGGTTGGGCTGGAAAGGGTGCAGGTGGTCAGTTTGCTAGGCGTTCTCCTCCTTGTGCTCAATACAGGGAACGGAGGAGTCGTAGCTTTGAGTTGGAGAGGAAGGACGTTCCACGGGCTTTCTTGTGTGGATTTGGTCCTCCTCCAGGCAGAGAGGGGTGGTTCCCTCAGGGTGGTTACCGTGGTGGTGTTCGTGGAGGTAGCTGAGATGCTTTGGTTGGTGCTAACCCCACTTTCAAGCAAATGGCTCGGCACTGGTTTTACTCTTTTGGTACTAACCCCAGTGCTGAGTCGTTTGTTCACTCACGTGCTCGTTTTTGAATTTCAGGTGGGAGACTTGAAGAACATTTGGTTGATTGACTCTGGTTGCTCGAGTCATATGACCGGAGACAGGGGGTGGTTCTCAAGTCTCGTCCCGGTGGTGACGAAGAGGTACATCACCTTTGGGGACAATGGGCGTGGGCGTGTGCTTTCAGAAGGTGAGATCAAAGTGAGTGACAAGATCACTCTGAGGCGTGTTGCTCTTGTTAAATCGCTGGGGTACAATTTGTTTCTGTGTCCCAGTTGTTGGATGAGGGCTTTGAGGTGTTGTTTCAGGCAGGTGGTTCTCAGATTGTGGACTCTCGTGGGGACCTTATTTGTATGGTCGTTCCCGAGGGTCAGGTGTTTCGTGCTGATTTTTCTCAGTCTTCGGGTGTGGAGCTTTATTTCTTGGCTGGTTCTTCGAGTGAGTTGTGGAGGTGGCATAGGAAGTTGGGTCACTTGAGCTTTGACCTTTTGTCTCGCTTGAGTAAACTCAATTTGGTCCGAGGATTGCCACGGTTGAGGCTTGAGAAAGAGTTGGTTTGTGCGCCGTGTAGGCATGCCAAGATGGTGGCCTCTTCTCACCCGCCTCTCACCGATGTGATGACTGAACGTCCATGCGAGCTGCTCCATATGGACCTTGTTGGCCCAGCTCGTGTGCGATCTGCGGGTGGGAAGTGGTATGTCCTTGTTGTGGTGAACGACTATTCTCGGTATGCGTGGGTGTTCTTTCTTGAGGAGAAGGGGGAGACGTTTGGTTTTGTTCGAGATCTAGTCTTGAGGTTGAGGAACGAGAGGCACGGAGATGCCATACGAGCTATCCGCAGTGATAATGGCTCGGAATTCAGAAACTCTCGTTTTGAAACCTTTTGCCATGACTTGGGTCTTGAGCACCAGTTTTCGAGTCCGTATACGCCTCCCCGGAATGGTGTTGTGGAAAGGAAGAACAGGACCTTGTGCGAGATGGCTCGGACGATGCTTGATGAGCATAGGACTCCGAGGAGGTATTGGGCTGAGGCGGTGAATACCGCATGCTATGTGTCGAAGAGGATATACCTCAGAGTGCACAAGAAGAAGACATGATATGAGTTGATGCATGGTCGCACACCCAAGGTGAGTCACTTTCATGTCTTTGGTTGCAAGTGTTTCATTCTGAAGAAAGGCAGGAAGTTGGATAAGTTTGAGGCTAGGTCTGTCGATGGCATTTTCTTTGGTTATGCATCTCATTCTAGAGCATATCGTGTGCTCAATCTTGAAACTAACCAAATCGTGGAGACTTGCGAGGTAACCTTCGACGAGACGAGCCACGTAGTCGGCTTGTCTTTGAGTGTGCGGGTGATGATGAGCTTGGCGAGGAGATCTTTCGGGGAGGAGGAGCATGAACATGGAGACGATGAGGATGGCGGTGCGGTGCCCCCGCCGAACATGTACCCACTACTTCGACTACGATGATGGATGGACCCTCTGCTACACCTACGATGACAAATCAAGAACGAGGAGAAGCTGATGTTGAGGGGGAGGTAGCTTCGAGGCGAGAACCTCCCCGGTGAGTTCAAGTGGATCACCCAGCTTCGAGGATCATCGGCGACATGAATGAACGCACTACACGGTCGAGGGTTCGAAACAATTCCCATTTTGCTCATGCTGCGTTTGTTGCTACTTTTGAGCCCAAAGACATTGGACACGCACTATCTGATCACAATTGGGTGAATTCTATGCATGAGGAGTTGGAGAACTTTGAGAGGAATCAGGTGTGGGAGTTGGTTGACCCTCCCCCAGGGTGTAAGCCGATTGGTACAAAGTGGGTGTGGAAAAACAAAGAGGGAGAGAAGGGTGAGGTTGTGAGGAACAAGTCGAGACTTGTTGCTCAAGGGTTTAGTCAGAAGGAGGGGATCGACTACGAGGAGACCTTTGCTCCCGTAGCCCGTTTGGAGGCGATTAGGATCCTTCTAGCCTTTTCTATGGCTAAAGGGTTCAAGTTGCACCAAATGGATGTGAAGAGTGCCTTCTGAATGGTGTGCTGGAGGAAGAAGTGTATGTGAGGCAGCCTCCGGGGTTTGAGATTGAGAAGTACCCCCACCGGGTGTACAAGTTGAGGAAGGCGCTGTATGGGTTGAAGCAGGCGCCTAGAGCTTGGTATGGCAGGTTGAGGGGGTTCTTGTTCGAGAGAGGTTTTGAGATGGGGAAGGTCGATCAGACCTTGTTTTTGCCGAGGCAGGGGCGGAGATATCCCGATTGTGCGGGTGTACGTGGATGATATTGTCTTTGGTGGCTCGTCTAACTCTCTTGTTGCAAGGTTTGCGGATGATATGAGCGGGGAATTTGAGATGAGCATGATGGGCGAGTTGCGGTTCTTCCTCGGGCTACAAATCAAGCAATCAAAGGAAGGAACATTTGTGCACCGTGCTAAGTACACCAAGGACATTGTGCGGAAGTTCAAGATGGAGGACTCCAAGGCTATGACGACACCGATGAGTACGACTACGGCTCTTGATGCGGACGAGGAAGGTGAACACGTGGATCGAAGGAGTACCGGAGCATGATCGGGTCACTCCTCTACTTGACGGCGACGAGGCCGGGACATACGGTTCTCGGTGTGTCCGTGCGCTCGTTTTCAAGCGTCTCCGAGGACTTCGCATCGGCAAGCGGTGAAGAGAGTTTTCGGTACTTGCGTCACACTCCCGACTTCGGCCTTTGGTACTCCGCGTCCTCTTCTTTGGCGCTTCATGGCTTTTCGGACGCGGATTTTGCCGGTGTCGGTTGGATAGGAAGTCCACTTTTGGGACTTGCCAGTTTTTGGGTTCCTCTTTGGTCTCTTGGTCTTCCCGCAAGCAGTCGAGTGTTGCTCAATCCACGACCGAGGCCGAGTATGTTGCCGCTGCTAGTTGTTGCTCTCAGCTCCTTTGGATCACCTACACCATGAGTGACTTTGGTGAGGAGTATACCCATGTCCCACTTCAATGTGATAGCACGAGTGCCATAAGCGTTGCAAAGAACCCAGTGCTCCATTCCAAAACTAAACACATAGAAGTGAGGTATCGTTTTCTGAGAGACAATGTCGAGAAAGGGAAGATAGCTTTGATCCATGTACCCACACATGACCAACTAGCCGATATTTTCACCAAACCTCTAGATCAAGCAACTTTCACTCGTTTGCGGGGGGAACTTGGTGTGTGTTTGATTTCTTGAGTTGGGTGTGTGGGAGCTTTCTTTTGCCGGTGGTGTCGAGCCCGTTTTGCCTCCCCTCGAGGAGCCGGCGGTTTGTAGCATATGTATAGCTTTCCTTTGTGCATTTCTTGCATTTGGCATGGCATATGTAACATGATGTATAGGCATCCTTGTATCTTAGATTGCATGCATTTTGTATCATATGCATTGATTAGGAAAAGCTTCTCTCATATACATTGTTCACCATGGAATGAGACATATGTCTTTGTGAGCTTGTTTGGTATGCTACGGTTAGTTTGGCTTAGCTCTTGATGATCTTGATGAATAATCCATGGTTGATAGCTATGCTTTTGAAAAATGTCACATGTATGCTCTCTCATGTGTAAATCCCTTTACATGCTCTTGACATGTTTTTGTGGCTTTGCTATGCTTAATTTGTGGATTGGATAGCTAGTTTATTGATCATATGGGGCCAAAGGCTCGTTTGCCATCATGAATGTTTAGCCCTCTTGTTTTATCTTGTGGAGGGGCATAAGTTCCTTTTTGTCGCAAAGACATTTCATGTACCATTTACAAATCTGAAAATGAAATGAAAAATGCTTGGAAATATGCTCCCGTGTCATATGTGCTGAATTTAATTTGCTTTGGGTGCTAAACCGTTGCATGATGCCTACCAATGAGAAGTCTCATACATAGAAGTAGGCACATGGCTCGGTGGCTTTGACATGACATGAGGTGCTTGTGGGTGTTTGTGATGGTCTTATGGTTAGAATGGCTGTCCTAGCATGAAGTTTGTGTGGCTTTGCCATTTTGATATGTTTTGATCATGTTTAGGACTTTGCTCATGAGAGGCAAGTTTTTCGCAAAATTGCCAAAATCCATTTTAGCTTCGTCTAATGGTTGTGAAACTTGATGATCATGTAGTTGAGATCAATACGAAGCCGTAGAGTATCTAACTTGCTCATTTGGACATGTGTAGCATTCTTTGTTGAATTTTGTCTATTTGAGAAGCTCTAGGTTGAAAGTTTTGCATTTTTGGCTTGATTCATGCATTGCCAACAAGGGGGAGAAGGTTGAGCTTGAAATGGCTTGCTGGGCGCATTTAGAAGGTTTTCAGGTGGTTTCGAGCCAATTCTGGGCTCTGTTGTACACCGGTCTGACCGGTCAGTGTCACCGGTCTGACCGGTGTGAGTGCTGGTTTTGTACACATGTTGCACACCGGTCTGACCGGTGGTGTGGACCAGTCTAACCGGTCAGGGCTGTTTTGTTGCAGCTGCCCTGTTTCAAGTGGTGTCCTGCATGCATTCGTCCAGGGGGAGGTGCATTGGTTCAGGGGGAGCTTGCATGTGTGCAGGGGGAGCTCTTTGTGGTTTTTCGAGTTTTGTTTCGGTGGTTTGCGCTCTTTTCTTGAGCTTTGCTTTGTCTCGGATGTGTCGAGCCGTTGCCCTTGCCTAAGGGGTCCGAGACTTGTCTTCCTCAAGTGATCTTGCTCTTTGCCTTTGTTTGGTTTCGATCGCTTGTTGGAGTTTCTTTTTGTTCGTTTCTTTTCTTTTTCTTTTCTCTCTTGTTACTTTCATGTGGGTGTTGTCAATGCACTCATCAAGGGGGAGATTGAGGACCATGTGTGGTTCGAGGACCGGTGGATGGTCGCTTCCTTGTGTGATGAGTGATTGACAACGTTGTGTGGACTGATTCTTGGCTAAGTATTGCAGGTGCAGGTTGCGGCTTGACTGGTGTTGGTGCAGGTGAAGAACAAGCGCGAAAGGTTGTCGCCGGTGAGGCCTCCAGGTGTGTAGAAGACAAGTAGGCTTCGTTCGAGGGACCCGGTGGCCAGCGGCGTCAAGTGCGGGCCGCATGGTGGCATGAACAGCAAGATGAAGTCGTGGACGGTTTCTTAGTTGAGCCTCAAAACCAAGGTCGAGCCGGGACTACGTGGGAGCCAAGTCATGAGTGGAGATTGGCGGAGGCTACACCGAGTTCGCGGGGTTTCCGGTGGTTCACCAAAAAACCACTGGGTTCCTTGGTTGGTCCACAAAGCCAAGACCGGAGAACCGAAGACGGAGGTGCAGCAGCACCAGACCGGTCTGACAGGTGGGGAGCACCGGTCTGACCGGTGTGCGACGACGTAGTCCGGAATCTTCGAAGCGGAGGACACGCGTCGGGATCGCATGGCTTGCGTCGAGGCTACGCAGGGTGCGGTCGCCGGGCATCCGTTCGATGGTGAAGACATCAAGAATTCCAAATCCGCCCTTGAGGGGCTTGTATCCCTAGTTAGTAGAGAAGGGCGTTTTAGACATTCGGTTGCCTCCATATAACCCAAGAGGTGAGAGGATGGCAGTCAACTCTTGTAACCCTAGCTCATTAGTTTTCCTATTTTTTCCACCTATTTTCCTTAGGTTTTCTTTAGGACTAGCAAGAGAGCTTCACGGAGAGATCTTGTTGAGAGGGATGGATGATCGGGCGGCTTGCTAGACCTTGTACGAACCTTTGTTTCATGTATAGATGATTCGGCGTGGTTCCTCAAGGTTTGAATGTGTTTTCCCCGGTTGTTCTTGGTGGTGATTTTCGGAGCCCTCTCTTCGTGATTTCTTTGGGTTGTTTTCGGGGCCTTTCTCTTAAGGATTTGATGGGGGAAATTTGTGGGAACCCTTCGTGGTTCTTTGGGCTGTGATTCCCCTCCCAAATCCGTGAGTAAAGGTGCTCAATTTTGGGGTTTCTTGAGTTCTTGGGTTGGAAGTGCTTTCGGCGGGATTTCTTCGATTCCTCCTTTTTGGACGAGTTTTGGTGGGATTAAACTTGGCTATGGACTCCTCATGAGGTGTTCACGATATCCCCAAAGTCTTGTTCAAGTCCGTGGAGTGATTCGGGAGATCGAGATTTGGATTTGGGGGAGTTGACCCGCGGGTCTTTGTTCATCCCGAGTCGCCCGGAGCTACACCGGTCCGACCGGTGCTCTTGACCGATCCGACCGGTGCGAGCCCTTGTGGGTTTTTGCTTGGGTGAACGTCTTGGTGTGTTCGTTGTTGTCCCGTGTTGCTTCTTTGCTTCGAGTTTGGGTCCGTTTGGTGGTCGGTTGGCCTTGTTTGGTGCCTTGGGGGCTTTCGGTGCCATCGGTCCGACGGTGTGTCTCACCGGTCCGACCGGTGTAGAGCCACTTAGTGGAAGTTGCTCGGTTTCACCGGCGGGGACCGGCTCGGCCGGTGGTGCTCACCGGCCCTGACCGGTGTGGGTCCGTAGACTCGAGGTTTGGTTTTTCCGCTGCGTTTCTCGGGTCGGAAGGTTGTGTGTTGGTTCCTAGGTCCAGTGGCACTCCAGTGGCTACGTGGGCTTGACCAACCTTGGTAGTGAGTCGGAGACGTGTGTTGGAAGCCGTGTTCATCTTGTTGGAGTTTCCATCTCCTTCGAGAAGAATTTTTATCGGCTCCCATTCACTCCCCCCTCTCTGGTTCGCCGTTTCGGTCCTTCACACAGACAACACATGTCAAATGGGTACTCAATGCTTACGGATTGACTACTCAGGAGTTATGACTACTCACCTTCATCCACTGCTCGGCTTGGCGGACAGCCTCCAGATGCCGAGCCACCGTTGCCGGATCGACCAAGTCATCTGCCAGCAATTCTACCCCGCCATGACTACTTGTGGCGGCTTCAGTCATCGGCGCAGAGCGGATGGGCTCCGCGTCTTGGATTTCCAGGGAGCGGACGACCACCTCCAGAGCGGGTTCTGGCGGCGCGGTGGCCTCCTCTCCTCCGGTCGCTGTGGCGGCCTCTCCGACGGCCACCTCCATCAGCTCGGGGGCTCCTCCAGCAGCCTCCGGCACTTGTGGTGTCAAATTCTGCATGGGCACCGCCGCTGGGATGTCGCTCCCTTCGGCCTCAGCGCCTGTCAACAAGAAGACAAGTGCATCAGCGACTACGACTACTCTTTGGGGAGTACTATAGCCTCAGCAGAGTACTCACCTTCGACCACGCTGGCTTCGGGCAACGTAGCCTCAGCAGCCGGCGCTTCGGGCTCCGCCTGAGGGGCGGGAGTGGACTCCTCGGCGGGCGGCGCGGCTTCTTCTTCCGCCACCGCTGTAGAGGGTTCATCCCCCTCCCAGGACAGATCCGTTGATTTCCTGCAGAGTACACAAATTGGTTGTCAATCAAGCTCGACTACTACATCAAGTACTACTCGGGAAGATTCAACACTTACAAGCTTGACCGGACTATCGTCACGGCCGGGGCGCCGAGGATGCTGGCGATGTCCACCAGTCCACCCTCGGCGGGTGCCTCCTCTTGCGCCTCTGCGGCTGCTGCCTCTTCCGCAGCAACAGCAGCAGGTGCAGCGCTCTCCTGCGCTTCTGCGGCCACCACTTCTTCTGCAGCAGCGGCTGCGGGCTCCGTGCTCCCTTGAGGAGCAGGGGGCTGACGCTCCATCTGCGCCAGGAGCTCTTCGACAGTGGGGGCTGGGCTACGACTCCCAGCGGGTTCCCCCACCGTGTCCCACTCGTCTTCGTCGCCCTAATCAGCGGGCTCCGTAGGCGGCACCTCCTGCAAGCAAGGAAGCTCAAGTTGTCAACACATCACCTCGAGACACTAGTACTCGACTACTCTACTCAAGACGGCTTACCTCTTGGTGCGTGGTCTCAGAGACCTTCAACTTCTTCGACACGCGCTTGCGGGCGGGGTTGCGCGGCTTCCGTGGCGGCGCAACCAGATTAGCCTCCAGGCTAGTCAGTGGATCCTGCACGAGGGGTACGTGAGGTAGGCCAGGTCGGCTGAACCTCGACCGCAGTTGAAAGCGGTCCTGCAATGTCTCCTCGTCGTCGTCCTCGTCGGTCGTGTCCTCCACGACAACGGTGTCGTCTCCTTCGCCGACCTCCCGCCGCTCTTTGGCCTTGGTCTTCCCCTCCTCTGGGATCTCAACTTCCTGAGGGGGCGGCGGCGGCTCAGAGATGAACTTCTTCAAGTCATCCTGCAAGACACAACTCGTCAGCACGACTACTCACACGGAATGGGTACTCGACAGGGGGTACGACTACTTACCTCCTTAGGCGGGCGCGCGGCGGAGTACTCCGGGACGGGGCACGTCGTGTACGGTGGCATGTCCTTGAAGATCTGCGCCAGCCTGTCAACAATGTCGTCGTCGTCGACTTCGTCTCCAGGCATCCGCGACGTGTCGTCGTTGCCGGTGTACTCGAATCCTAGGGTGTCGCGAGCCATCAGTGGCTGCACCCTGCGCTTCATGAAGCTGAAGGCCACGTGCTCGGCCCTCAGCCTGGCTTCCCTCAACGCCTTAATCCGCGCCAACAACTCGGGGAGCTGGATCCCCTCCTGCATCGTCGGCTCCGTGTTCCACCACGGGCGATGCTTGGGCTGCTTTCCGCTCGGCTTCGGTAACCCTGGGTGGTGGTTCGTGATGTAGAATCATTTCACCTTCCAGTCTTGGTTGGAGTCGATGAGCTTGTATGAGAGGTACTGCTCGGCGGCGTCCTCCCGCATCTGGATTCCTGCTCCACCGACTACTCGCAGGTTGCTGGCGCTCGGTTGCGGCTTCACCCGGAAGAACTTCCGGAACAAGATCCAATAGGGCTTGATCCCCAGAAACGCTTCACAAAAGTGGACGAAGACGGCGGCATGGAAAATACCGTTGGGGTTGAGGTTGAGGTACTCGATGCCGTAGTACCCCCATGAGCCCCTTGAAGAAGTCGCTCG
The DNA here is from genome assembly GCA_947561735.1 of Cenchrus americanus. Classification (NCBI taxonomy): domain Eukaryota; kingdom Viridiplantae; phylum Streptophyta; class Magnoliopsida; order Poales; family Poaceae; genus Cenchrus; species Cenchrus americanus. Next base: position 247,651,827 of record OX387239.1, on the reverse strand, counting down.
CCGGGAGCGCGAGCCCGCGCTCCGCGAAGTGCGCGAACATCGGGATCTCGTCTTCGCTCTTCTCCATCGGGTACGGATCCCCGGCGGCGGCCCTCCACATGTCCACCTCCTTCTCGCGGATGAATCCACTGTTAAGGAGGGCCAGCAAGTCTTCGGTCTTCGCTTTCGACTTTTTCCACTCGCGGTTCGGATCTGGCCGCAGTGGACACATCGGCGGTGCTGCCCCTGCGGCAGATCCGGCGGCTTCGTCGCGGCTCCTCTTCTTCCTGCCGGTGGTCTTCGTGGTCTTGGATGGCGACGGCTTCATCCTCCAAGTGCACGACGTCTTCACGCGCATTCGCTCGGGGGCTACTCCGGTGGCTCTGGACGGCGGCGCACTCAGATCTACAGCAGCGGCGGCGTGCGCTGGCGGCGATTCTAGCCAAGATCTATTTGAAATGGCTACAGCTGCGTAGGGTGCAAAATCCTAAGGGTTTTGGCTTCTATTTATAAGTCAAAACGGTCCTCCAACGGCCGGATGGATAAGTCTGCGCTCAGCTGACTCAGCGGCCGCGCGTGACTCTTCGTATTCTACTAGTCGATGCGCCTCACCTCGGGGGCTCGGCTACTTCTACTCGACTACCTGTGAAGCGACAAGACTCAGGAGCATCTCAGGACACATTCTACAAGATGACCCTTCAATTCGAGAGTAAGTACTCGACTCAAGGCTCGGGAGCTCCGTGCCACGTGTCCTTCGTTTTTTTCTCCGGATTTTTCGAGATATTCTTGCCAAGACTTCAGATGGACCCTCAGCCAGAGACTACGACTCAACCTAAGGCTCGGGGGCTACTCCATATGGAGTGCGATTTTGCAATCGCACTTCCATATCAGCTTCGGCTTCAAGACAACACGGGCATTGTTGAAGACCTTCGAGGGCAGCACTCGAGGACGCTTGGGACTACTCGAGAAGACTTCAAGATTACTCAAACATCAGCTGGAGTACATTCCAGCCTCGGGATGCTTCGACTACTCTTGAGGACTTTTGACTTGTAGTACTCGGGGACGCTTGAGGACTACTCGTTAAGGCCGTCAAGACTACTTGAAGCTATCCTTCTCGACTACAAAGTACTCGGGGGCTTGTCGTATGGACCTCCCTGGGCCCACTACCTCGGTGGGTGCCAGGACCGACTACTCGGTGGGCCTCTGGGACTACCCGGCTTGCGCTACACGGCACCTGATGGCGTGGAGCACAAGGGCTACAGAGGAGAAGTACTCGGTTAGGAAGCTGTACATGTCCCGCACTGTATAGAAGACTCCTAGACGTACTCGACTAGTACTCTCTCCCTACTCCGACTTGTAACCCTGCCTCCCGGGATATATAAGGCGAGGCAGGGACCCCTCTCTAGATCATCTCACCTTACGGCGTACAATTACACCATCTTGTAATCGTACCCAATCAATCCAGAGCTACGCAGCATACAAGACGTAGGGTATTACGCACCTCGCGGCCCGAACCTGTCTAAATTGTGTGCCACGTGTCTCTTCCTTCGAGTTACCGATCTCGGCGATGCCACATTCATCTACTTCGGGTACTCCCCTTAGTAGGTTGCCGGTCTAAAACACTGACAGGCCCCATCACCTGTGACTTCGACGCACGGACACTCGCATTCCAGCGCGACGGACGGCCAGTCGTGTGGCACGCGGCCCCGAGCCGGGCGCACCGCGGCCCACGGCGGCGACGATCGCGGCCGCCGCCGCCGAGCAACCCATGCTCGACTGGCTTCTCCAGCACCACGCCGCCATCTTCGAGGAGCCGCAGGGCCTGCCACCAGCTCGACCGTACGACCACCGCATCCACCTCCTGCCGGGTATCGCAACCGTCGTCGTCCGTCCGTACCGCTACCCCCAGCTGCAGAAGGACGAGCTGGAGCGCCAGGTCGTGGGCATGCTCACGCAGGGCACCATCCGCCCGAGCACATCCCCATTCTCCGCTCCAGTTCTCCTCGTTCGTAAGCCGGACGGCTCCTGGTGTTTCTGCATCGACTACCGAGCCCTCAACACGCGGACGTCTAAGGACAAGTTCCCCATTCCATCGACAAGACGGCGTTTCGCACCCATCACGGCCACTATGAGTTCCTCGTCATGCCGTTTGGTCTCTCCAACGCCCCAGCCACGTTCCAGGCTCCGATGAACGATGTTTTGCGCCCGTACCTGCGAAGGTTCGTCCTGGTATTTTTTGATGATATTCTCATCTATAGTTCGTTGTGGGCAGAGCATCTCCAGCACATCAGCATCGTTCTCAATGAGCTTCGGGCGCACCAGCTACATCTTAAGCGCTCTAAGTGCTCGTTCGGGGCGCCTTCGGTGGCCTACCTGGGCCACGTCATCTCCGAGGCGGGAGTCGCCATGGATGCGGACAAGGTTGCGGCGGTCTCTGCTTGGCGCAGCCTCGATCCGCCCGAGGTCTTCGTGGCTTCCTAGGGCTTGCAGGATACTACAGGAAGTTCATCCGCGACTTTGGCCTGATCGCGGCGCCACTCACCCATCTCCTGCGCCGAGACGCCTTAACCTGGGGCAAGGAGGCGGAGGACGCGTTCCAGGCGCTTAAACGCGCCCTCATGACGGGACCCGTTCTACAGATGCCGGACTTCGACAAGCTCTTCATTGTCGACTGCGACGCGTCCGGCGATGGGTTCGGTGCGGTGCTACACCAGGGCGCCGGACCCGTCGCGTTCTTCAGCCGCCCGTTCGCCGCTCGATATCTGAAGCTGGCGGCTTATGAGCGGGAGCTCATCGGCCTGGTGCAGGCCGTGCGCCATTGGCGCCCCTACTTGTGGGGACGCCAATTCCTCGTCCGCACCGACCACTTCAGTCTGAAGTACCTGCTGGACCAGCGCTTGTCCACGGTGTCGCAGCACCAGTGGATCAGCAAGTTGTTCGGCTTCGACTTCACCATGGAGTACCGCCCGGGACGGCTTAACACGGTGGCAGACGCTCTCTCTTGCAGCGACGCTGAGCACGCCCAGGAAGTCGCTACTGAGCTAGGCGCTATGTGTGTCCGCTCGAGCCCGACTTTCGCCTTCCTCGACGTCGTGCGCCAGGCGACGGCACGGGCGCCTGACGCCCAGGAGATGCTGTGGCGCCTGGGTGCCGGTGAGCTCCAGGCGCCCTGGCGCTTCGACGACGGCCTCCTCCTTCACGCCAGTCGCGTTTTCCTCCCCGTCCACGGCGACCTGCGCCACCAGGCGCTCCAGCTGGCGCACTCCGCAGGTCATGAAGGGGTTCAGAAAACCCTACATCGCCTGCGCTCGGATTTCTACATCCCCGGCGACCGGGCCCTGGTCAGGGATTGGGTTCGTACGTGCATCACGTGCCAGCGTAACTAGACCGAAACGCGCCAGCCGGCCGGCCTCCTGCAGCCCCTCGAGGTTCCCTCCCAGGTGTGGGCGGACATCGCCATCGACTTCATCGAAGGTCTACCAAAGGTGGCAGGCAAATCGGTGATCCTGATGGTGGTTGATCGCTTCTCCAAGTACGCCCACTTCATCCCGCTTGGCCATCCGTACACTGCGGCGTCGGTGGCCCGGCGTTCTTCGGCGGCATCGTTCGGCTGCATGGGTTTCCCTCGTCCATCGTGAGCGACCGGGACCCCGTCTTCACTGGCCACGTCTGGCGCGACCTGTTTGGCTTGGCGGGAGTTAAGCTCCGCATGAGCACGGCATTTCACCCACAGATGGATGGGCAGTCTGAGGTGGTGAACAAGGTAATTGCTATGTATTTGCGCTGTGTTACAGGTGATCGACCGCGTTCGTGGGTGGATTGGCTCTCATGGGCGGAGTACTGCTACAACACCTCATTCCACACTGCGCTCCGCTCCACCCCGTTCGAGGTCGTCTACGGGCGCCCACCATCGCCGATCCTGCCTTACACGGTGGGGTCGACCAAGACAGAGGCGACAGATGCGCTCCTCCGCAGCCGCGACGAGATGTTGGCGGAGGTGCGCCAGCGGCTTCTACAGGCACAACAGCTCTCCAAGAAGTACTACGACGCAAGCCATCGCGACATGGAGCTCGACGTCGGCGCCTGGGTATGGCTGCGCTTCCTTCACCGGACCGCGTAGTCGCTCGACCCGCAGGCTCGACGCAAGCTGGGTCCCCGATATGCTGGCCCGTTCCAGGTGTTGGAACGCGTCGGCAAGGTCGCCTACCGCCTACGGCTTCAAGACGGCGCCAAGATCCATGACGTTTTCCATGTGGGGTTGCTCAAGCCTCACCGTGGAGAGCCGCCGGCTGCGCCTGGGGTCATGCCGCCACTTCTCCATGGTCGCATTCTTCCAGAGCCGGAGGTTGCTGTGCGCGCCGAGCTGCGGCGTGGCGTCAGGCATGTTCGTATCAAGTGGCGCGGGCTGCCTGACGAGGACGCCACATGGGAGCAGCTGGAGGAGTTTCGCAGCCATTATCCCGATTTCCAGCTCGAGGACGACCTGTTTGCGCAGGCGGGGAGAGATGTTATGGTCGGCAAGGCCTTTAAGCGGCGCCCTAGTTGTGGCTAGGGGCGCGCTGGCTAGGGCAGGGGGCCAAGGGCCCAGTCTTTTAATTTTCAGTTAATCTTAGGGGGTTCGTTAGCAAATCGTGTGCTCATAAATACTCATGTAAACTCTTGGTTTTGATCAGGCAGAAACATATCAATTGTTTCCGGCTTCCCTGAGTGAGCCGGAAGATTTCCAACCCTAGCCGCCCTCCTCTCTCTCTCCCTCTCGCGCGCGCCGCTAGCCCGACGGCGCCCTAGCGCCGTCCTCGCCGTCGCCCGCCGCCAGCATCACATCCCTACTCGCTGAGGGAAGTTCCCGGTAGGATCCGAAATCCTATCATAAACAGCCATTTCACGTATGACTAATAATGAGATTTTTTTTTGTCAAAACTGCTATTTGTGTGGACTGAAATCATATATTTGCTCGTCTGTCAGTTTTCAGGAGACAGGGAGCAAATGTAGCAGATATTCTTTAGCAACGGATGGGCATGAAGACCATCTCAACCAGCGATAACGGGCATGATGTTTTTCTTTGCTGCATTGTACCCCATAAATGAATTGATATCATATTACCGGATTTGTCGCTGTAAGATTAGTGTTTTAAGACTTCATACAGAATAGACATACTCAGCAGGTCCCTCTTTATCCTTTAAATAAGGAACAATGAGCCTTCGAGTGTGAGCTGAAAGGGATGGAAAAGTGTTCACAAGGTCAGCCTCATTCTGTTTTGCCAGTGGCTCCTAGGAAACGGCCCTTGTGCCCTTTCACCGGCAGCACTTGCTGGATCTCTGCCCAAACGCACGACCATTGCAGGTTTTTTCTCCACAATAACCATAGCTGAGCCAGCAGCTGTTCGTCTAGCATGTGTTTGGATTGGCGGACAATTTGAGATGTTTTGGTCCCGTCCCTGTTTCTTGATGGAATCTGAATCTCTTCAGTTTTTAACCAACACGTTCAGGCCTAGCTGCACTTATTAGGAGTATTAAATGTGAATTAATGAAAAAAACTATTCCATAATTTTTCGGTACGAATCTAACAAACCAAATTATACCATAATTAGACAACGGCGTGCTACAGTAAACAATCTCCAATGACAGATTAATTAGGTTTAATGGATTCGTCTCGTGATTTCCTGTCCATTCATGTAATTTGTTTTGTAATTAGTCTATATTTAATCCTCCTAATAGGCCTCCAAAGGGATCCTAATATTTCTTGTTTGCCAACTAAACAGGCACAGGCGCCAGCCAAATCTTTCAGCCTGCGATCGGTTAGTGCCGTGCTGGTGTCTCCTCGGTGCCTGCGGAATCGGGGCAGGAAACGGAATCCGTTCGAATTTCTGCAGCAAACCAGTTTTGATTCGAGTCCTGAAGTCCGACCCCCCTCGAGTTTTTTTTCGGCAACTAGATGGATCCGAAGACCAAGGTTTTGTTTCCTGATGCTTGTGTCGTTCGGATTCGGTTGCCCTTCTAGTCCAAGATATAAGTCGGGCCAGGATAGAGGACTCTGCCTGCTCCGTTCAAGGCGGCAACTTCGTTATTCAGCGCAAGGATTTCATGCAGGGAAGCTACGACTTGCATCTTCCAAGAGGGGCTCTTACTCCAATGGAGTCATGCAGTAGAGCAGGGGTTCTGAACCTATCCGGTCTAGCTATTCGCACAAGAGATCTGTTCTGTTTCATATTCAGAGTTTTGCCCAGATTGTTGAGCATCGGTCCAAGCATACTACTGAAGAAATTCCGACAGCACGTCCATATCCACCCACCGCAGAAGGGGACATTGCCGGAGCTGCCACAGGATACCTTGATGGTCATATTTGCCACCCTTGAGATCCCTGACCTGGTGCGCGCGGGATCCGTCTGCTCCTCGTGGCGCTCCGCCTACACCGCCCTGCGCGATCTTGGAAAGTACAAGCTGTCGCAGACACCGTGCCTGCTCTACACCTCTGAATCTGCAGGTGACAACGTTGCCTGCCTGTACAGCCTCGCCGAGAAGAGGGTCTACAAGTTAGCTCTCCCGGCGCCACCGATCCGCAACAGGTATCTGATCGGGTCCTCGCAGGGCTGGCTGGTTACTGCTGACGACAGATCCGAGATGCATCTCGTCAATCCGATCACCGGTGAACAGATAGCTCTGCCTTCAGTGATCACAATCAAGTATGTCAGGCCCATATTGAATAGTAAGTCTGGGGTTCTTGAAAATTACGAATACTCAAAGTGCAATCCATGGGGGGTCTGTTTCAGTAAGGAAATCTTGCCTCCTGACGAGCTGCGGGAATTTATCCATTACAAGGCTTTCGTGTTCCGTGAGACGACATCCAAGGGAAGCTGCTATATTGTTGTGCTCATCCATGATCCGTATGACCAGCTTTCTTTCGCGAGGGTCGGAGATGAGAAGTGGACCTCGCTGTCACCACGCCCTAGTTATGATGACTGCAATTACAAGGATGGTTTACTGTATGCAATCACTCTAATGGGAGAAATTCATACATTTGATCTTAGTGGCCCTGTGGTCACAATGAAGACCATTGTGGGAATGGTGGCGCCGAACGTAATGTGTGAGAACATGTACCTTGTTCTGGCTCCCTGGGGTGATATGCTCAATGTTTGGAGAATACATGACGATGTGGAGCAGGGAAAAGATGCTGACCCTGCAACACTAGTGAGGAATACCGGGGAGCTGAAAATATATAAAGTTGACACCATGACAAAAGAACGTGTGGAAGTTAAATGCCTACAGGATCATGTATTGTTTCTTGGGCATAACCAATCACTTTGTCTTAGAGCTGCAGAATATCCCTATCTTAAGGCAAACCATGCCTACTTTACTGACGACCATGACTTGTGGATCAAGGGATACAAGAGCAATCGTCGTGATATTGGAGTATTCGACTTAGAAAAAAACAGCAAAAATGAACTTGTGTCCCCTCAGCTTTGGTCCAACTGGCCTACTCCTGTGTGGATTATACCCAGTCTCGCAACTATGAAGATGAAGTGAGCATTTAGCAGTCATCTCCATTTTTCTCCCCTTTATGTATGGATCTCCAATTCCATGGTTCAAAGAATTTTTAGTTCTGAACAGGGAACAGAGTGGATGGCAAATAAGTAGATAGGAAAGCTTCTCTTAAGCTAAGCATCACGAACATGAAACAGGACCTATGGCAATGTTGTTTTACCAACAATAAGCACCTGACCTGTTGTGTTTCTATGTAATGGCAGCCTTCCACATGAAGTCTTGAGAAAATCTCTCCAATAAATCGTATATATTCGTGAAATAGCACCACAAGCACCCATATCATTTGTAAAACACCACCGGTCCTTTTTTTACAGCAGTCGTGAATTGTGAAAAAAAAACTGAAGGGCAATGAAATTAAGAAATTTGGACAACATTTTGTTCAAGCTTTCGCACAACTTAAATCTGAAACTTTCAGAATCGGAATGACAAATGGCATCCCCGGCCATCTTTCTATGAGTTTAGACTAGGGTCCTGGTCCCTCGAATAGTTAGCATGTAAGTTGAGCCACCAGTCACTTATCTAACTCCTTGTACTCCTTCCAGTCCCACCAACCTAGAACGTGTTAGCCATTTGGTCAGATATTCAGAACAGGCAGCAAATTGATAAAGAAAATAAGACATTTTTGCTAGGTCTTATGATAAGCAGTGTACCTGCTGGGAGTATGTGACAGAAGTTTATGTGCAGCGCGCGCTGCTCCTCGGTGGGCACCCGGGGAGCAGAGCGGGAAGTGGACGATTCTTGCGCCCAGGTGAAGCTTCTTGCGGCCTTAGCTCTGAGACGATCACGGTTCTTGAAAGGGTTCTTGGCTTCTTGCAACGTCGCCGGAGGGAAGGGGCGCAGAGCTTCTGGCACCTCCCTGGTCTTCTTGCGGCCTCACACCGGGGAGCAGAGCGCTGCTCGCCTCTCCGCAGGGCTTTCTTGCCGGGCAAGATCCCTCGGGGTCTGCGAGCAGATGCTATGTAACAACCCAGGAATCTAGGTGTGTGAATTTTGCGAAAATTTAAAACTTTTTGCTTGCTTTCGGGTGCTATCAAATTTTTAACCAAATTGCTAGCCTCTCACCCAATTCTCCACTAATTTATCCTATTTATAAAAATTATATTTAAAGTATGGTATAACAAGTGAGTTGGATTTTCTCTGTTTTATTTGGAGTTCTTTTGTGTGAAGTTTGAATTTGTTTGGGATTCAAATTCAAACCCCTAGTTAAATCTTTTATCAAACCTTTTAGCTTTAAAAAAACAAAGGGTAACTAGGAGCAGTGGGCCGATTTCTCTTCTGCTGTTTCGCAGCCGGCCCAACCCGTAGCCGCTATCGGCCCACTTGCGCTGCGCGGCCCAAACCGATCCCATCTCTATCACTGCCACGAGGGCCCCGCGCGTCAGTCTCCCTTCTTCCCCTTTCTTTCCCTTTCCTTCGGCGCCTTGACCGGACCGGCCCGGACGGGCCGAGCCGGGCGGCCGCGCCGCCGGTCCCGGCCCGCGCCGGCCGCGCGGGGTGGCGCGCGGCCGCGCCGGCCGGCCGGCGGCGCGCACGCCAAGGCCGGCGTGTGCACGCGGACCCGGGGGCGGCCGCGAGGAAAAGGGAAAAGACCCCGTTGCCCCTTTTCCCCAAGGATCCGAGGCGGGGGCGAGCCTTAGCCGCGGCCACCACCGGCCCGGCGGCGGCGGCGGGCCGAGGGCACGGTGGACCATTCCTGTCCGAAGCCCCGCGGCGTGGATTCAAAAGGGGAGGGGAGCAGTTCGGGGAGGAGGCAAGACCAACCACCCCCATTGGGGTTTTCGTCCACCACTGCTCGGCCGCGTGCCCGGAGAGGAAGGAGAAGGCGGGCGCGCCGCTGCCGCGCCGCGCCGTTGGGGGGGAAAGGCGTCGCGCCGGAGAGGAGCGCATCGCCGTCGCACCGCGCCGGGAGGGAGGAGAAGGAGCCGGAAATCGGGGGCGCGGAAGCACGGACCGCGACGACGAGCGGGGGAAGGAACGAGACGAAGTGAACCCTCGCGCGCGCGTCGGGGGGACGTCTACATCGCCGGAACATCAACAACCCGCCTTCGACAGGCCGGCCACGTCTACACCTACGCCCCACCGTGAGCACCGCGGCCATCCTCATCTCTTTCCCCCTCCCTTGCTTTCTTTACGTGTTGACACCCTCAAGTATGGAGACGCATCGCCGTGAGATGTTTTGCTGTGTGTTCGGCCTTCGTGCCGCATGACCGCCGTGCCGCGGCGGATGGGGGCTCTGGGCCGGGCGTGCCTCCGAGCTCCGCCGCCGCCGCGCGGAGAGCGATGCGGGCTCGGGTGGTGGAGGTGAACGGGGGGGGGCGTCGCGCCGCGGCTACCCCAAGCCGGCGGGGCGAGCCCTCCCGGTGCACGCGGGACGCCGTGCGCGGAAGAGTTGTTGAGCGGTGGCCGTCGCGCGGACTATCGTGCGGGGAGCTAAACGGCGTCGTGGCGCGGCGCGGCGCACACCGAGCACCGTGCGGTCGCGCGGGCGAACATGCGGGGACGTGCGGAGCGTGGGGGCGTGTGTGTCGGGTGTCGTCTCGAGGGTTTTGCGGGGAGAGGGTTTTGGGGGCCGCCGCGCGTGGCGCGCCGGCGGCGGCGGCGAGTGCCGGCCACGGGGACGGCGCGCCGCTCGCCGCGCGCAAGACCTCGGAGTTGAGCGCCCGCCGGCCGGCACACCCCGAGCCGCGCCGTGGCGTGCACCCGGCCGGGAAACGTTGAGCGGGGGGAAGAGGCACCGAGCCGGCGCCGGCGGCGCACCGCGCGGTCGCGGCGCCGCCACGGCGCATCGTCGAACACCTGTAGGGCATGGTAGAGTTTCCTGAACGCCCTTTCTCTGGGAAGCGGGCCGCCGGCCGGCGGGCCGTGAGCCCATTAAAGTCCTTTCCTTTCCTTGGCAGGCCGACGGCCTGATGCGGGAGCCGGTAGAGGGGCCGAATCCAGACTTTTGTAGTACGTTAGGTGGGCTTGACGCCTGTTGATGAGCTGGGCCGAAACCCGAAAACCAGTGGGATGGGGGCCGGCCGGGCCGCCCACGGCCGGCGGCACTCCGGCCTGCTGCGGCTGATGCACCGAGGGCGGCGACGTCATGCTGACGTCAGCAGTGTTTTTCTGAAAAACCCCCTTTCCTTTTTCTGTTTTAATCTCCAGAAAATGTTTTAGACCTTTAAAAATTAGTAATAAATTCTAGGGTGCTCAGAAAAATACAAAACTAATTTCTATAAATCCGTATTTGCAAAACCTTGCTGATTGTAGGTAGTTCGGGCTCTTTTGGATTTTCTAAATTGGATTTTATTTGGAGTTATTGCTTAGATGTGCACCGATATCTTATTTTCGCGTCGAATCTCGTGCGCGGACCCGAGCTTCGACCGGGGAGGACGCGGAGGACCCCGAGTACAACGCACGGACGGCGGCTGCTTCAACGGCACAGAAGGTGTCATGTCACTCCCAACCATATAGATCCTATGTTGATATTTAGGCTGCTAGTGCTTTACTTTCTTGCATTGTTCGATGAATTGCATAACTTTGTTTACTAGCCATGCCTTGATGTTTATTATATCCTTGTTCCTTGATCTACTACTGCGGGACTAGCTACGGACCCCTAGCTAGTCCCTTACTTCAACTATCCATACTTTTGTTGTTTGATTATGGATGGTGCTGCGGGTTTGAGCCGAGATGTGGGTATCTCGGTGTGATTCTAGCGTGGGTTACCGGGTTGAGTACCCCTTGCTTTGTGTTTTGGCGGGAGCGAGCCGGTTGCTTGTGAACGGCCCCGAGGGAAGATGCGATCGGCCTCTTACCCGAGGGTCGTGTCGTGCGGGATGGAGATGTTGAGTGCTCGCTCTCGGCCCCTTAAGGACCGATCGTCGGTTGACCTTGTTTCGAATGACTACTTTCGTACGGACCGCCCGCCTTGTATTGGGCGGGGGGTGCGGGGTGAGACTTGTAGTGGATAGCACCCCTTCGTAGGAGGATCGGTGTGATCGTGTCGGGAGTGGTCTTTCCCTCCTTAGTAGACTTTGCCCTGGCGAGGCCGGGGAAGGGTTCCACGGCTTCGAGGGACCTCTCGCGGGTAGTATGAGCTGCGCGGAGGGCTGGGCCGGGGCTCGGAGATGCGAAGGTTACTATCCACTTACTTGGGCTTCGGCCGTATGGTAGGGTCGGACACGGTGACGGCCGGTTCGGACCTATTCGGGCGGGTACGGTTGTACAACCTCTGCGAGTGTTAAACCTATAGCTATAGTCGTGTCCTTGGTTATGGGCGGGTCTTTCGATCTCTCACACGACTAGACACACTTCTCTTGTGCTTCTTCTCTCCCCCGAGTGTGTGAGCCGGCTCGGCCGTTGAGATGTGGGGATAGGAGCGGTGGGCCCCACATCGCGGATGAGAGTTGGGTTCCGGATCGTGGTTGAGATCCGGTGCTTTGGTGTGGTGTTCCTTGAGCGGGGGTGTGGACCCACGAGGTGTGGACCTCGGAAGCGAAGGCTTCCCCGAGGTGTGGACCTCCTTGCTTTATTCTGCTTACCTTGAATGTTGCACTGCTGCTTTGCTTAAGCCTTCTACAGCCAGATTAGGATTACCACATGCATAGTAGAATATACACCGCTTTTGCCTCTTTGTTGGGAAGCTGACATGACCTACCCGCTTACGGGTAGACCCCAGTGACGCCGACGCGAGCCGGACTACGACTTCGACAACGACGGTGGGTGGACCGAGCTCTTCCTACACTTGGTGCACTGCGGAGATGGAGTTTCCCGCGCTTTTATGGAGCCGCTCGCTAGACGATTTATTTACGTTTGATTCGGTCTCGATGGACTTGTACCCGGCATGTGCCGAAGAGATGTACTACGACTAATGTAATAAAATAAATGTTGTACTCTACTTTCTTGTTTTTATCTTTCTGTATGGATTTTTGGAATCGGCCGAGACGGGGATTGCACGTGGTAGCCCTCCTGGGACTACCACCGAGGTGCTAAGATTCGGGATTCCGTTCGCGGAAATCCGGGTCGTTTCAGTTGGTACCAGAGCCATGCTTGACTGTAGGACGAGCCCCAGGAATGGTCGATAGCATAGGAAGCCGTTTCTGAACCTTGAAACTTTATATATAAACTCCTTGGCTTCCGTATGTATATAACTATACTTATATATATGCATTACCTTGATTAACTTTTACTAACTGCCTTACTAACTACGCTCTAACAACGTTGTGCAGATGGCGGAAACGACGTGGGTTACCTTGGAGTCGGACGGCAAGAGCTACGGAGGGCTTCGCCACCTGCGAGAGAGTGCCCGGAGGCGGCGGGAGTGGAGACCGACGGTGTCGGCTACGGGGGGAGGGCCATGGGGCACTTGGAGCGGACCCCCACGTCACACGACCGTCACGGTACCGGCGGACCCGCGGGTGCCGAGTTTGAGGAGGTAGTGGTGTACGCTTCGAGAGCTCGGTCACGGAGGCGCACCCCGGACCGGTGCACGCGGGGGCTCTCAAGAAGGCTTGTGACACCTGCTCGGAGAGAGGGTCGAAGGACACACCGTTCGGGGTACTTCGGCGAGAGATCTTCGACCACGGTCGGCGGGACTCGAGTGGCCGAGCACGGTACCGAGGAGGTGACTCCGGTGGACGGGGAGGACCGAGGGCGATGCTCGCGGCCGGGCGGTGCATCGGCCCGAGGACCGAGCACGCGTGCGGGCGGACGGAGAGACACCGTACCTTCGGTGGAGGTGTGACGTTGCCTGCGGCGAGGTTCGGGACTTGGAGGGAGGACGAGAGAGGACTTCCGGGACGGGCCGGAGGCGGCGCACGTGAGGAACGGAGAGCTAGTGCGGCTTGGACTAGCGGCGGCCGCGGCCCGGCACGGAGAGAGACTCTGGAGGATTGCCACTTTGGAGGCACGGTTGAGGGCGAGAAGCGGGAGGCTCACCGGGCTTCGGTGGAGGCCGCGCGAGAGGATCGAGTGAGGGCCGGGCAGAGGCTCGGGACCGGGTGGAGTCGATCGGAGCCGCGGCGGTCGACTACCGAGGTCAAGGTGTGGGACCTACGGAGGCGAGCCGACACAACTACCACCACATGTGTTACACGGGAGGGCGGGTCTACGAGGAGAGAGGGACCGAGCGAGACGGGACCCGCGCGGCACCGGGAGCGTTCCGACCCGGCGAGGGGCCGAGGGCGGAGGCGCTTTCCGCACGGCTACCACCTAAGAAGAGGCCCCGGAGGGGGGATGGAGACTTTCGAGCTTCCCCCGACACTCCTTCCACGAGTGCGGCCGTACCCGAGTGGTTCGCGGGACACGGCGGAGATGGATCGTGCTCTACGGGACACTTGTGACTACTACGGGGGGCCGGCGATCGGGGTGCGGGTTACCCGGGGAGTCCACTCCCCCGCCGTTCTACTCGGTTCCACGGGACACCGGCTGCGAGACACCTCCGAGTATTCGGTGATGGGAGTAGAGACCTTGTAGCGATTCGAGTAGATGTAATGAGTTAGATGTAATGCTACCGTTCATGTGACATGCACCGTAGTAGCTACCCCATAATGTACCATGCGTTAGCGAGATGTGTTGCCGTGTACCCTCGAAGGTCGTAGGAGTAAACCTCGAGGTGCACCTCTTTTGTATGGTGGCATTGATTGAGTGACATGGATCTTCATGGTTTCATTCGGATTTCATGCTTCTTAATGTACGTCCGAAATTTCGTGATTGCTAGCGGGGATTACTCCATTATAGTTAATAACTCCGATTAAATACATTCTCCCTACCACTACTAACTCTTGCAAGCTGGAACGGATGCGGGAGCAAGGAGGTCGGGCGACTCCTAGCCGTTTCGAGGAGGTCGGCGGGGACGACGGGGGGGAGGATGCCCCTAACCCGGCGGGGAGCGAGAGGCCGTGGACGACGTGGAGGTCTCGCGCCACGAGGCGGACTCCGCGGGGGCCGAGGAGGCCGAGTCGGCGGTCGGGGAGCCGCGCGCGGCGCGCGGGGAGCTCGGGGAGCGAGGAGCTCGAGCACGAGCGAGGTACCCCGGCCGAGAGGGGAGGAGCGAGGGGCCGGGCTCGGGGGACACGAGGTGCCACCACCGCCACCTCCCCCGAACTTGGCCGACGTGATGGCAGTGCAAACACGGTCGATGCGGACGATCACTCGGATGCTAGCCCAGAACAACAACAACAACAACCCTAGGGGCCAGAACCGCAACGCACCAGAGGGCTTTCAGAAGAAGGTTGAAAACTTCAACAAGCTGCGCCCGCCTACCTTTGACCACTCAGCGGACCCGATGGATGCGGATAACTGGTTGCGTGAGATCGAGAAGAAGCTGGAGCTGACCGAGCTTACAGAGGAGGAGTGTGTGACTGTGGCCGCGCACCAGCTAGTTGGCACAGCCAGTGCGTGGTGGGACAGCTACTGTGACTCGCACCGGGACCCGTTGCACATCGGGTGGGACGAGTTCGTGGAGGCCTTCCGGAGCCACCACATCCGGACGCAGTGATGGACGAAAGGCCGACGAGTTCGGGCACCTCAAGATGGGAAACATGTCGATACGGGAGTACGCCAACCGTTACCGGGAGGCGATGAGGTACGCGCCCGACGACACCGACACGAGAAAAGAAGAAGGTGTGCGGTTCGGGGAAGGGGCCGCACAAGGGGATGGCACACCACTTGTCCGCGCACGGCCGCCCGAGCACTTCGCTCTATAATCGACAAGGCGATAGTGGAGAGGTCCGGGTTGGAGTACATGGAGGTACGAGGGAGCAAGTCCAAGCGCACCGACCGGGGCGGACGCTCGGGTCCACCCCGGAGGCGAGAGGACGAGGCTACGCACGGGGCCACCGGACTCGGCGGAGGCACCACGCCTCTCGGTCTCGGCCACGAGAGCGGGACCCACCCGGGGAGGGAGTGGAGGTCGAACGGCGGAAGCGAGGCCACCACCGCGGGCGGCGGACGGATCCAAGGTGACATGCTTCAGCGCCGTCGGGTTGGGCATAAGTCGTTTGAGTGCCCCCGGCGGTACCACCGGGGAGTCGGAGCCGCGGCACTCGGTTCCGGACTCCGGCGAAGCCACCCGGCACCGGAGAGGACGGCCACCTCGTACACGGCGGAGGTGCGCTCGGCCGCCCCGCTACTCGAGGCCGTGCGAACCACCTCACCGGCGAGGATGCGGCGGTACGCACCCGACGTCACACTTGGTGAGTTCCTTGTTGACTCGGTTTGGCCTCTTGTTTTGTTTGATGCGGAGCTCGGTTTTCGTATATTTCTACCAAGTTTGCTAAAGAAAGGTCTTTACCAACTAAGCCTCGACCAAGGCCTATCTTGACTAGCTCTCCGCTAGGAGAGAAGAGGAGTACGTTAGAGTACAGGGGAGTGAGGATGGTGTTCGAGGGGCTACCGTTCACGGCAGACTTGACAGTTTTGGAGTCTTCCGGGATAGATGTGATCTTAGGGATGGATTGGTTGGCAAAGCACAACGGGATAGTTTCTTGCAACCCCGAGTGATACGGCTTGAACACCCCGGCGGGGACTACGGTACGGATCGAGCCGCGAGTCCGAAGGTTGCTACGATGATGTGCAACATGAGTGGGAAAGAAATTGAAGAGATCCCGGTGGTCCGTGAGTTTCGGACGTGTTCCCGGAGGAGCTTACGGAGTTACCCCCCCCCCGACGAGACGTGGAGTTCGTGATTGAGCGATGCCGGGGGCGGGGCCCGTTGCAAAGAGTCCGTACGGGATGTCGTCCGACGAGCCGGACGAGTTGAAGAAACGACTCAAGAAGTTGCTCGAGCAAGGGTTTGTTCGGCCGAGTGCCTCACCGTGGGGTTCACCGGTGCTCTTCGTGGAGAAGAAAGACGGTACGAAGAGGATGTGCATTGACTACCGCACGCTCAACTCGATGACAATCAAGAACAAGTACCCACCGCCCAGAATCGAGGATTTGCTGGATAGACTCAAAAAGGCAAGGTTCTTCTCCAAGATCGACTTGAGGTCAGGCTACCACCAGATGAAAATCCGAGAGCAGGACATACCCAAGACAGCCTTCACCACACGCTACGGTTTGTACGAGTTCGTGGTGGTTTCCTTTGGACTGACCAACGCCCCTGCTTACTTCATGAACTTGATGAACAAGGTCTTCATGGAAGAGTTGGACAGATTTGTAGTGGTGTTTATCGATGATATCCTGATCTACTGCGAGACCCCGAGGAGCACGAGGAGCACACCGAGAGTTGTGCTAGAGAGGTCGAGGCGACGAACGTACGCCAAGTTCGGCAAGTGCGGATTCCGGATGGAGAAGGTCGCGTTCTTGGGACACGTGTTGTCGGCGGAGGGGATAGGCGTGGATCCGTCCAAAGTTGAGTCGGTGACCAAGTGGGAGCAGCCACTAAACGTGACAGATGTCAGGAGCTTTCTTGGGTTGGCAGGTTACTACCGGAGGTTCATTGAAAACTTTTCCAAGATCGCAAAGCCAATGACAGAGTTGCTCAAGAACAACACAAAATTCGAGTGGTCAGAAGCGTGTGAGAAGAGCTTCCAGGAGCTGAAGAAGAGACTCACCACAGCTCCAGTGCTAACCTTGCCAGATATCAAGAAAGACTTTGTGGTCTACTGTGACGCATCAAAGCAAGGACTTGGTTGTGTCTTTGATGCGGGGAAGGGAAAGTTGTGGCTTATGCTTCCGGACGGTGAAGAAACACGAGGAAAACTACCCGACACACGACTTGGAGGTGGCGAGCATTGTGCATGCGCTCAAAATGCGGAGACACTACTTGATAGGAAACAAGTGTGAGCTGTTTTCCGACCACAAGAGCACGAAGTACTTCTTTACACGAACCAAGGTGAACATGAGGCGAGAGACGGTGGTTAGAGCCGATCAAGGACTACGACGTCGAGATCAACTACCACCCGAGGCAAAGCTAACGTCGTGGCGGATGCACCGAGCGGGAAAACATACTGCAACAACCTCATGATAAAGGAAGAACAACCTGCTTTGCATGAAGAGCTAGAGAAGCTGAGAATCGAGATTGTGGATCAAGGCCAAGTCAACGTGATGCAAGTGACCTATGACCTGGAGGAGCGAATCCGTACAGCCCAGAAAGAGTGTGCAGAAATCAAAGTGCTGCGAGAACTAATGAGGCAGAGCAAAGCAGAGGATTTTCGGGTTGATGAACAGGGCACTGTGTGGTTGAAAGAACGGATCTGTGTACCACAAGACAAGACACTCCGAGAACAGATCATGAGAGAAGCTCACGACTCGAGGTACTCGATTCACCCGAGCGGCACCAAGATGTACGAGAGATGCGAAGGTCGAATGCTGGTGGAAGGATATGAAGCGAGGACATAGCGCACTACGTGGCTGTTGTGACACCCGTAGCGAGTAAAGATTGAACATCGAAACCGTCTTTGGTTTGTTGAAGCCGTTGGATATCCCGGTGTGGAAGTGGGAGGACATCTCCATGGACTTTGTGGTGGGACTCCCTAGAACACCAAAAGGAAACGACTCGGTTTGGGTCATAGTGGACGGTCGACTAAAGTGGCTCACTTTGTGCGGTGAAGACCGGGTATGCTACCGAGAAGTTAGCGAGCTGTTCGTAGAACACATACTCAGGCTACACGGGGCACCCAGAAGTATCGTGTCTGATCGAGGGTCACGGTTGTCTCCAAGTTTTGGCGAGTTTCCACAAGCTTATGGGCACCACTCTCAGCTACAGCACAGCTTTTCACCCACAGACCGACGGGCAAACAGAGAGAGTCAACCGGGTCTGGAGGACATGCTTTGCGAGCGTGTGCACTCACCTATGGTACGGATTGGGAGAGCGGTTGCCGTTTGCGGAGTTCTCGTACAACAACGACTTTCAAGCAAGTCTCCGGATGGCACCCTTTGAGGCACTTTACGGTCGGAAGTGCGAGGACCCCGCTAGCTTGGTCGGAGGTTGGAGAGCGAGCTTGTTCGGACCAGCAATCATTGAGGAAGCGAGAGGAGAAGGTTGAGAAAGTTCGAGAGAACACGAGAATCGCTCAAAGTCGTCGAAGAGCTATGCCGACAAGAGAAGGAGAGAGTTGACCTTTGCGATTGGCGACGAGAGTGTACTTGAAAGTCTCACCGCTCCGGGGAACTAAGAGGTTCTTGGTGAAAGGAAAGCTTGCACCGAGGTACGTGGGGCCGTACCCTATCACCCGAAGGATTGGAAGTTTGGCCTACCGGCTTGCTCTACCCGAGACAATGGCGGGAGTTCACCCGGTGTTTCACGTGTCACGGTCGAAGAAGAGTGAGAAGGCGGTGGAGGCAAAACAAGTGCCCATGGAGTTGCTTGACTTGCAAGACAACCTAGAGTATACGAAATATCCCGAGAAAATCTTGGACAGAGCCGTCAAGGAAACAAGGAGAACTACCATTCCCTTCGCAAAGTGTTGTGGAGCAACCATACCGAACGAGAGGCTACATGGGAGAAGGAAGCCGATCTCAGGAAGGAGTACCCTCACTTGTTCACGGAGGAGGTCGAGGACTAAATCTCGAGGACGAGATTCTCGGTGGTGGGGGAGAATGTAACAACCCAGGAATCTAGGTGTGTGAATTTTGCGAAAATTTAAAACTTTTTGCTTGCTTTCGGGTGCTATCAAATTTTTAACCAAATTGCTAGCCTCTCACCCAATTCTCCACTAATTTATCCTATTTATAAAAATTATATTTAAAGTATGGTATAACAAGTGAGTTGGATTTTCTCTGTTTTATTTGGAGTTCTTTTGTGTGAAGTTTGAATTTGTTTGGGATTCAAATTCAAACCCCTAGTTAAATCTTTTATCAAACCTTTTAGCTTTAAAAAAACAAAGGGTAACTAGGAGCAGTGGGCCGATTTCTCTTCTGCTGTTTCGCAGCCGGCCCAACCCGTAGCCGCTATCGGCCCACTTGCGCTGCGCGGCCCAAACCGATCCCATCTCTATCAACGCCACGAGGGCCCCGCGCGTCGGTCTCCCTTCTTCCCCTTTCTTTCCCTTTCCTTCGGCGCCTTCGACCGGACCGGCCCGGACGGGCCGAGCCGGGCGGCCGCGCCGCCGGTCCCGGCCGCGCCGGCCCGCGCGGGGTGGCGCGCGCGCCGAGCCGACCGGCCGGGCGCGCACGCCAAGG
Source organism: Cenchrus americanus (assembly GCA_947561735.1). NCBI lineage: Eukaryota > Viridiplantae > Streptophyta > Magnoliopsida > Poales > Poaceae > Cenchrus > Cenchrus americanus. The sequence continues at coordinate 247,632,202 of OX387239.1, read as the reverse complement.
CCGGCGTGTGCACGCGGACCCGGGGGCGACCGCGAGGAAAGGGAAAAGACCCCGTTGCCCCTTTTCCCCAAGGATCGAGGCGGGCGAGCCTTAGCCGCGGCCACCACCCGGCCCGAGGCGGCGGCGGCCGAGGGCACGGTGGACCATTCCCGTCCGAAGCCCCGCGGCGTGGATTCAAAAGGGGAGGGGAGCAGTTCGGGGAGGAGGCAAGACCAACCACCCCCATTGGGGTTTTCGTCCACCACTGCTCGGCCGCGTGCCCGGAGAGGAAGGAGAAGGCGGGCGCGCCGGCCGCGCGCCGCGCCGTTGGGGGGGGAAGGCGTCGCGCGCGGAGAGGAGCGCATCGCCGTCGCCGCACCGCGCCGGGAGGAGAAGGAGCCGGGAATCGGGGGCGCGGAAGCACGGACCGCGACGACGAGCGGGGAAGGAACGAGACGAAGTGAACCACCTGCGCCGGTCGGGGGACGTCTACATCGCCGGAACATCAACAACCCGCCTTCGACGGTCGGCCACGTCTACACCTACGCCCCACCGTGAGCACCGCGACCATCCTCATCTCTTTCCCCCTCCCTTGCTTTCTTTCGTGCTGACACCCTCAAGTATGGAGACGCATCGCCGTGAGATGTTTTGCCCGTGTGCCGGCCTTCGTGCCGCATGATCGCCGTGCCGCGGCGGATGGGGGCTCTCGGGCCGTGCCGTGCCTCGAGCTCCGCCGCCGCCGCGCGAAGAGCGATGCGGGCTCGGGTGGTGGAGGTGAACAGGGGAGGCGTCGCGCCGCGGCTACCCCAAGCCGGCGGGCGAGCCCTCTCCCGGGTGCACGCGACGCCGTGCGCGGAAGAGTTGTTGAGCGGCCGGCCGTCGCGCCGACTATCCGTGCGGGGAGCTAAACGGCGTCGTGGCGCGGCGCGCGCGCGCCGAGCACCGTGCGGTCGCGCCGGCGAACATGCCGGACGTGCGAGCGTGGGGGCGTGTCGGGTGTCGTCTCGAGGGTTTTGCGGGGAGAGGGTTTTGGGGGCCGCCGCGCCGTGGCGCGCGGCGGCGGCAGCGAGTACCCCGCCACCGGGACGGCGCGCCGCTCGCCGCGCGCAAGACCTCGGAGTTGAGCGCCGCCGGCCGGCACACCCCGTAGCCGCGCCGTGGCGTGCACCCGGCCGGAAACGTTGAGCCGGGGGGAAGAGGCACCGAGCCCGACGCCGGCGGCGCACCGCGCGGTCGCGCGCGCGCCACGGCGCATCGTCGAACACCTCGTAGGGCATGGTAGAGGTTTCCCCGAACGCCCTTTCTCTCGGGAAGCGGGCCGCCGGAAAGGCGGGCCGTGAGCCCATTAAAGTCCTTTCCTTTCCTTGGCAGGCCGACGGCCTGATGCGGGAGCCGGTAGAGGGGCCGAATCCAGACTTTTGTAGTACGTTAGGTGGGCTTGACGCCTATTGATGAGCTGGGCCGAAACCCGAAAACCAGTGGGATGGGGGCCGCTGGGCCGCCCACGGCCCGGCAGCACTTCCGGCCCTGCTGCGGCCCCCGACCGAGGGCGCGACGTCATGCGACGTCGGCGGTGTTTTCCCGAAAACCCCCCTTTCCTTTTTCTCGTTTTAATCTCCCGGAAAATGTTTTAGACCTTTAAAAATTAGTAATAAATTCTAGGGTGCTCAGAAAAATACAAAACTAATTTCTATAAATCCGTATTTGCAAAACCTTGCTGATTGTAGGTAGTTCGGGCTCTTTTGGATTTTCTAAATTGGATTTTATTTGGAGTTATTGCTTAGATGTGCACCGATATCTTATTTTCGCGTCGAATCTCGTGCCGCAGACCCGAGCTTCGACCGGGGGAGGACGCGAGGGACCCCGAGTACCTTTGCACGGGACGACGACCGCTTCAACGGCACGAAGGTGTCATGTCACTCCCAACCATATAGATCCTATGTTGATATTTAGGTGCTAGTGCTTTACTTTCTTGCATTGTTCGATGAATTGCATAACTTTGTTTACTAGCCATGCCTTGATGTTTATTATATCCTGTTCCTTGATCTACTACCTGCGGGACTAGCTACAGACCCCTAGCTAGTCCCTTACTTCAACTATCCATACTTTTGTTGTTTGATTATGGATGGTGCTCTGGGTTTGAGCTGAGATGTGGGTATCTCGGTGTGATTCTAGCGTGGGTTCTGGGTTGAGTACCCCTTGCTGTGTTTTGGCGGGAGCGAGCCGCTGGTTGCTTGTGAACGGCTGCCGAGGGAAGATGCGATCTGGCCTCTTACCCGAGGGTCGTGTCGTGCGGGATGGAGATGTTGAGTGCTCGCTCTCGGCCCCTTAAGGACCGATCGTCAGTTGACCTTGTTTCGAATGACTACTTTCGTACAGACCGCCCGCCTTGTATTGGGCGGGGGTGCGGGGTGAGACTTGTAGTGGATAGCACCCCTTCTGTAGGAGGATCGGTGTGATCGTGTCGGGAGTGGTCTTTCCCTCCTTAGTAGACTTTGCCCTGGCGAGGCCAGGGAAGGGTTCCACAGCTTCGAGGGACCTCTCGCGGGTAGTATGAGCTGCCGCGGAGGGCGGGCCGGGCTCGGAGATGCGAAGGTTACTATCCACTTACTTGGGCTTCGACCGTATGGTAGGGTCGGACACCGTGACGGCGGCTCCGACCTATTCGGGCGGGTACGGTTGTACAACCTCTCGCAGTGTTAAACCTATAGCTATAGTCCGTGTCCACCGGTTATGGACGGTCTTTCGATCTCTCACCCGACTAGACACACTTCTCTTGTGCTTCTTCTCTCCCCGAGTGTGTGAGCCCGGCTTCGGCCGTTGAGATGTGGGGATAGGAGCCGGTGGGCCCCACATCGCAGATGAGAGTTGGGTTCTGGATCGTGGTTGAGATCCGGTGCTTTGGTGTGGTGTTCCTTGAGCGGGGTGTGGACCCCTGAGGTGTGGACCTCGGAAGCGAAGGCTTCCCCGAGGTGTGGACCTCCTTGCTTTATTCTGCTTACCTTGAATGTTGCACTGCTGCTTTGCTTAAGCCTTCTACAGCCAGATTAGGATTACCACATGCATAGTAGAATATACACCGCTTTTGCCTCTTTGTTGGGAAGCTGACATGACCTACCCGCTTACCGGGTAGACCCTGGTGACGCTGACGCAGAGCCAGACTACGACTTCGACAACGACGGCTGGGTGGACTGAGCTCTTCCTACACTTGAGCTGCCTGCGGAGATGGAGTTTCCCGCGCTTTTATGGAGCCGCTGCTAGACGATTTATTTCTGTTTGATTCAGTCCTGATGGACTTGTACCCGGCATGTGCCGAAGAGATGTACTCTGACTAATGTAATAAAATAAATGTTGTACTCTACTTTACTGTTTTTATCTTTCTGTATGGATTTTTGGAATCGCTGAGACAGGGATTGCACGTGGTAGCCCTCCTGGGACTACCACCGAGGTGCTAAGATTCGGGATTCCGTTCGCGGAAATCCGGGTCGTTTCATGCTAAGGGGCGAAACGGGGCAGAAGGGGGCGGAGGGAGAGGGGAGAGGACGCGGGGTTGTTTTGGTTCGTGAATCGGTGAGGGGTGCGGGCGTGCGGCGAGGGCCGGTCGGCAGCAGCTTTTAAGAGAAGGGAGGGAGGGAGGGAAGCAGGGAGGATCGAATTCGTATGAAGGGGGGAAGAAGAGTCGGTTCCTGGGTATACTTAAAAGAAAAATGTAATTTTCAGTAATATTAATACTGTTTGTGAATTGAGACTCTCAAGCCCATGTTGCTAGTACTGGCCTTCGCCATTTCCCAACACTTTGCATGATTATTTGCTTTTCATCCTCATCGAAGGCTTAAAGCTTTTCAGTGCGAATAACACAGTTCCTAGATAAAACAGTAGGACAGGAGTTGCTTTACAGCACAAAATTTGTTGATTTGTCGACAAGATCACAACATGTGACTGAATATTACTGATAAAGAATTACAGTTACAGGCACATTCAGTTACCAGCATTACTGTTGTTTGCACCTCCTAGGTAAAGCAGTAAGGCGGAGTAGCACATGTAATCATTTACAGTAGAAGCTTTATTGATTTCCTGACAAGGTCACCATTTGCGAGCGAAAAGCATCACAATTACAGGTAAATTCAGATATTAACGGAAGAATTACAACTTTAATCCGCTACTTGTTATGGCCCGGCCCGGCGGCCCACCAGAGGGGGCGCAGGCCCGGGGGAGGCGCAGCCCCCGGAGCCTCAGGCGCCCAAGCCGCCGATCGTCTTCCGCCGTCGGATTCGTACTCGTCGTTAGGGTTTTCATATTTGTAATAAATACTTTGGGATTGTTAGGAGAATAATCAGTTTGGCAATCAATCAAAGATTGCCGGCCTCAAGGGCCAACCCTAATTCACCGTCGCCTCCTCCCCTCGTTCACGTGAACAGTACCGCGCGGGTGCCGTAGCACGGCCGCCTCCCACCTTCCCGCCGATCACGGCGCACCGGCGCCGTCGTCGCCCACCGCCTCCACCTCCCTCTCACGCGTATTCCCCGCGAGAGATCCCCGCGTAGGGGCTCGGAATCCTACCAACCTCGGTATCGGGTATGCCGGGCGACGACGACAAGGGGAAGGACGCCAGCCGAGCCCACCATGCACGACCTCCTCCGTGCGATCAAGGACCCGGGCGGCCAAGTCAAGGACCCGAGCACCCGCGTCCGGGCGCTTGAGACGGCCGCCCCCGGCCTCCTCCGTCGCCATGCCCGAGGGTCTTTCGTGCGGGTTGCCGGCCATGGCGGCATCCCGCCGATCTCCGAGCCGGCGGCGACGATCCCTCCGGGGTCCTCGACGCCGAAGAAGATCACGGAGATCCGGTTCCCCACTCACCGTCGCAGACCACCGCTCTTCACCGACCGGCCGAACCCATCCGCGACCGGTCGCGCAGGACGGGCGGCGGCGCGGCGCGCGCGCGAAACGCCTACCGCCCCCACGAGCACCCCCACCTTGGCGGCGCCCCCACCCCGGCCCCCTCCCGGCGGCGCGGTGGCGGGTCGTACCGTGGGCCGGGCGTTCCGCGCTTCGGCAAGGCCGGAGTTCCCCTCCTACGACGGTTCGCGTCGACCCGGCCGAATCGGTTGCGCCGGCGCGGCAGTTTTCCGCGGGCAACGACGGCGCCGGCGACCGCGTCGCTCGCCCCCTTCCACCGACGGAGTCGCCCGGACGTGGTACTACGCCTTGAAGATTGACGAAGGCGTACCGACGTGGGAGCGTTTCGCGGACTGTGCCATCAACGGTTCGGGCGGCGGTGCGCACCAACCGCCCTCGTCCGAGCGGGGGCACGTCTTCCCTCCGCGAGGCTCGGGTCCGGGGGTACCGGGGGAGGAGCGCTTCAACGAGCTCGTACGCCACACCGACGACCTTCTCGCCGCACCGAAGGCGGACCTCTTCGTGGGAGGCCTTCCGACCATATCCGCGTCGACGTCGAGCCGCGTCGGCCGGACGACCTCCGGACGGCCATGTACACGGCACGGGCATACGAGCGGCGCGCGGCGGCATCCCGGCCCGCCGACCGCACCACGCCCGTCGAGGGCGCCTTCGCGCTTTCGCTTCCACCGCCGGGCCGCGCGCACCCCCCTCCGGCGCTTCGGCGCCACCCCCCGCGCGCGCCCCGCCGCTCGCGGCGCCCGCGGGTCCACCGGCCCGAGCGCGGCGCCCACGCGCCCCTTTCGCCGGTCTCACACCGGCGGAGATGGTTGAGCGCCGCCGCTTGGGACTGCGCTTCAACCGCGACGAACCTTTCGTTCGCGGGCATCGGTGCAAGCGGCTCTTCAACCTCCTCATCACCGACGACCCGAGGACGGCGCGGCCGACGCCGAGACAGAGGCCGCCTTGCACACGGCCCTCATGGCGGAGCGACCCACACCGGAGGAGCGGCGCCACCTACCGACGAGACGATGCGCGTGTCGCTCTATGCGATCGCGGGCATCCGTACCGGGGGACACCATCGTGATCCCGGTCTTCATCAACGGCCGGCGCACGGAGGCCCTCGTCGACACCGGCTCCTCCCACACCTTCGTCGACACGGCGGTTGCGCGCCGCATCAAGCCGCCGTCCGCGCCGGCCAGCCTCCGCGTGACCGGTCGCCAATGGCGACAAGGTGCCGGTGCGCGGCGGTGGCGCGCGGCGTTCCGATGCTCGTGGGTCGGGAGGAGTTCTCCATCACCGCTTCGAAGATCGGCCTCGGCGGGTTCGACTTGGTGCCGGGCGCCGACCACTCGCGCACCCTCGGCACCATCTCGCCGGACCTCGACTCCCTCCGCATGGCGTTCCGGTGGCGGGGACGGCGCGTCTTCCGCGCGGGCTAGGGGCGCCCCACTCGGAGGGGTCCGTGGCGCACGCCCACCCGTCGACGCCGACCCCCGACCGGCCCTTCATCGACGACCGTCGCGGGGAGTACGACGACGTCTTCGCCGAGCCGCACGGGCTCCCTCCGTCCCGTCCCTACGACCACGGATCCACCTCCCCGGGGGACGGCGCCCGGTGGCGGTCCGACCGTACCGCTACCGCCGGTGCACCGCGCAGAAGGACGAGCTTGAGCGGCGGTCGCTCGGCGATGCGGCGCGAGGGGATCATTCGCCCCGGCACGTCGTCGTTCTCTCGCGCCGGTGCTCCTTGTCAAGAAGGCGCGACGACTCCCGGCGCTTCGCATCGACTACCGCGCCCTCAATGACAAGACATCCAAGGACAAGTTCCCGATCCCGGTCGTTGATTGCGACGCATCGGCACCGGCTTGGCGCGGTACTACACCGGGGGGCGGGGACCCCCGGCCTTCTTCCGGCCCGCCCGTTTGCCGCCCGCCACAAGAACGGCGGCCTACGAGCGCGAGCTCATCGGCCTCGTCCGGGCGGTGCGCCACCGGCGCCCCTATCCGTGGGGGCGCCGCTTCCTCGTCCGCACCGACCACTACGGCCGAAGTTCCTCCCCGGACCGGCGGTTGTCCACCGTTCCCCGGCATCGGTGGCTCGGCAAGTCGTTCGGGTTCGACTTCACCGTGGAGTACCGCCCCCGCCGCCTCAACACGGCGGCGGACGCCCTCTCTCGCGGGGTGACAGCGACACCGACGACGCGCCCCCCCGGCCTTCGGGCGTTGTCCGGACCGACGTTCGCCCTCCTCGAGGAGCCGCGAACCGCCACCGTCGGAGACGTCGAGCGAGGCGCCTCCTCCCGGCACGCCTCCGTGAGGGCGCCCTCGGCACGCCGTGGCGCGAGGACCACGGCCTCCTTCTCCACGCGCAAGCGCGTCTTCGTGCGGGACGTTCCCGACCTTCGCCGGCGCGCGGCCTTGTCCACCCGCGGCGGCCATGAGGGGGATCCGAGAAGACGCTCGCGCGCCGCGTGCGGAATTTCACATTCCGCATGACAAGCGCCTCGTGCGGCGTTCGTGCGGGCTCGCGAGACGTGCCGGCGCAACAAGACGCGACGCTTCGACCGGCGGGGTTGCTCCGGCCCCTCGACGTTCCGTCCCGTGTGTGGGCGGACATCTCGATGGACTTCATTGAGGGGCCGCCGAAGGTGCGCGGGAAGTCGGTTTTCCGACCGTGGTGGATCGCTTCTCCAAATATGCGCACTTCATCCCGCTCGCCCACCCCTACACGGCGGCTTCGGTGGCGCGGGCATTCTTCGACGCGCATTGTGCGCCCGCACGGCTTCCCCGCGTCCATCGTCGGCCGACCGTGACCGGTGTTCACCGCTCGCATGTGGCGCGACTTGTTCCACCTCGCGGCGTCCGGCCTCCGCTTCGAGCACGGCCTTCCACCCCCGGACGGACGGCCGCTCCGAGGTGGTCAACAAGGTGATCGCCATGTACCTACGGTGTGCTACGTGCGACCGACCGCGGGCGTGGGTTGGCCGGCTTTCGTGGGCGGAATACCGCTACAACACCTCTTACCACACCGCCCTCCGCGCACCACGCCGTTCGAGGTCGTCTACGGGCGGCCGGCGCCGCCCTTGCCGCCTCGACCGGCCGGGATGGCGCCCATCGGGGAGGCCGACGCATTGCCGCGCGACCGCGACGCCTACCTCGCCGACATCCGGAGCGTCTCCTTCGGGCCGCAACTACGCCAAGTCCTCCTATGACCGCCGCCATCGCGACCTGGAGTTTGCGGTGGGGGATTGGGTGTGGTTGCGGCTTCTTCATCGACCGTCGCACGCGCTGGAGCCTCGCGCCAAAGGGAAGCTAGGGCCTAGCTACACTGGGCCCTTTCAGGTGGTAGAGCGTATTGGTCAGGTGGCATACCGTATAGCTCTTCCGGCGGACGCCCGCCTGCACGATGTGTTCCATGTCGGCTTGCTCAAGCCGTTTCAGGGCACTCCTCCGTCTGTGGTGCCGCCTGCGCCACCATCGAGGATGGCCGTGTGCTTCCGACTCGGCGCGGGTTCTCCGCACCCGCGGGTGTCCGACTCATGGGGAGCCGCACGTCCGCCGGGGAGGGCGTTCCGATGGAGGAGGCCACTTGGGAGCCACCGGAGGACTTCAAGACTCGCTTCCTCGACTTCCGGCTCGAGGACGAGCCGTTTGTCGAGGAGGGGAGAGATGTTATGGCCCGGCCGGCCGCCCACCGAGGGGGCGCGAGCCCGTGGGGGAGGCGCAGCCCCCCGGAGCCTCGAGCGCCCAAGCCGCCGATCGTCTTCCGTCGTCGGATTCGTACTCGTCGTTAGGGTTTTCATATTTGTAATAAATACTTTGAGATTGTTAGGAGAATAATCGGTTTGGCAATCAATCAAAGATTGGCGGCCTCAAGGGCCAACCCTAATTCACCGTCGCCTCCTCCCTGTTCACGTGACGCGACCCGCGCGGCACCGTAGCACCGGCCGCCTCCACCTTCCCAGCGATCACGGCGCACCAGCGCCGTCGTCGCCCACCACCTCCACCTCCCTCTCACGCGTATTCCCTGCGAGAGATCCCCGGTAGGGCTCGGAATCCTACCAGCTACATTGTCCAAGTAACCAACAAAGACCAAGCTCCCATTCTGCCGTTAGTTTACATCTGCCGTCAGGCTTCCTCTGAGGCTGGAATGAACTTGAGTGAAATGCTGTTAACACAGTGCCGTTCATTGGTAGGCGTTTTAAACCCTTCCCCTTTGAATATATGCCCCAAATGTCCTCCACAAGCAGCACATGTGATCTCTATCCGACTCCCATCGGGGTCCGGCTAGTGTTGAAAAACAAGATTGGTTAATTAGAGGAGGCCAGAGATTGATGATCAATTCCTCATCTTGTGTGAAATAGAGAATAGTACATACCGTCTGTCTTATGGCCCCAGGAAGTCCCTCATAGAATGCTGGCCAGCCACACCCCGAGTTGAACTTTGTAGATGATTTGTATAAGGGAGTTCCACATCCAGCACATTTATAAATGCCCTCATCAAAGAACTTGTCATATTCACCTGTTCCAGGGTACCTGGGATCAGATGATCAAATGGATTCGGAACAGTTACGACACCTGTTAATAGTTTAACAGAGAGACATCTTTAGCTTTAGCACACCATATTCCAAACATCAGTCAGAAACTAATACTTCTACCACGCTCCCATGCTATAACAATTTGGCATGTGACAATGACTTGCATGCTACTGACACAAATGCATGCTTGCCTTTTGAAACAGACTAATGGATTGCCCAACATTTTGGCAATTCCTATTTTATAACAGCAGAAAAATGTGGTAATGTCAATAGGTCAGATACCAGATACAGATATTTTGGATTGCAGCAACACTCAAAAATAATAACTCGGGAGTAGTTAGTTTGTTAAATAGTTCACAACTTTTCTCAAGCTCTAGGCCCAAAATATACACCAAAGAATTTAACAATTTATAGAATTCTAAGGTACTTGCTATTATTAGTTTGCATCCATAGTTGTTAATGAGTCTCGTTGCTAATTGGCTACTGACTTACTGAGATGTTACAGGCTGCAATTGAACTACAAAGGAAATGATTTTTCTCCATCTTGGTTTATCGCAATTAGAAGACAACATTTTTTTCTATATTATAACACCCACAGTTATCCAGGCTAGTCTAACTTGCACAATTATAGAATCTCTCTGGATTTGTAAAATCATCTCCAGTGGATGGCAACAACCAACACGACAAGACCTTTTGTGATAAACTTTAATGTGTAGAACCAGTTGCTACCGAGTACCATTATATAAAATGTTATATGTGGCTAGCTTGTTAGTTGATGTAGTTGCATTTGTTAGCCATCTGGAAAATTGCTAGTCACATAATCCTTGTTTCAACAACTTCATCAGCATTTTCCAGCCCTGATTACAATTTTTCTTCAAAATTTTACAAGCCAGCTACCGATGTAATATGCAAATACTAGTAGAAAGCCATAATCAGGCTCTGCAGTTAAATGCACAAGCTGACATGAGGGCTGCTAGCTATCAATTCAGTGATATGCATAGCACGAAAGCATTGTGCTGTGCATTTCTAGGATATCTTTCTCGATGCTTATGCAATTAAATTCAATCTGGGATTGATCAGTATCCAGGGATTATCCGATTTGGTCACTACCGTCAACAACACATTACCCCAAGTTCAGTAACAAGAAGGAAAGACAGGAGATGTGGTTAGCCATATGCCGTCCAAATCTTACTCGGTGCCCTTCCGGCGGAGGATGTTGAACTGCTCCGGTGTGAGGATGGCTTGCCACTCCTCCTCCGACTTCCTCACGGGCGCCGGCGGCGGGGTCGACGACGACATCGCCGCCACGCCGGGGAACCGCCGTCCCGCCGCGTGGCCCCGGCACGGCCGCGCCGCGCACGAGAGGGGTTGGGGCCGAGGGCGCGCGGCGGCCGGCGAGGGGGCGAGGAGGAAGGAGGAGAGCGGACCGCTGTGCAACGGCGGCGGGGCACGGGTGCGACGCCATCCTCAGCCTCAGCAGACGCTGCACGCAAGTGTGACGTGTCGCGTTCGTTGCCTGATAAGGCTATCCGCACCGGCGTACGCCGCCGGGACGGGACGGTGGCGTATGGATTTACCGTTTTTTGTTCCCGCACCGGCGTACGCCACCGGATACGGGACGTCCCGTTCCAAGCGCGTGTGCGCCAAATGCAGCGCCCATCCAGGGGTGCGCTACGGGCTTGCGGCGGTCCCACCTCCGTGCGTCGTTGCTCCTCCGCGCCACGGCAGGGAAGGTTGGGAAAGGGAGGGGCGCGTCGTCGATCTGCCGGCGCAGAAGGCGGAGGAGGTTGGGCACCGCCGCCGCTACCCCGTGCGCCGCCGCATCGATGAAGGAGGAAAGCCTCGCCGGGAGGAAGGGGAAGGGGAGCAGAGGAAGCGCTGCCCGACAGCTCTGCCAAGATCCGGCGCAGGGGACCTCGATTCCGCCGGAGAGGAGACCTCCTGAGCTCGAGACCTCCCTCCTCGACGGCTCCTCTGCGGCGTCGATGTCGACCATGTCGTTGACTTTGCCGCCCCTCAACCTGAATCTGCGCCTCCTTCCCTTCCCCAGCGCCACGCCCCTGCCTCCCAGCACCGTCGCAGCCTCCTTCACCTCCGCCCTTGCTCCTCACGAGCACCTCCGCTGCCGCCGCAGAGCAGAGAAGAGGCGGCGCCGGATCCCCTCGACGGTCGGCCGTCCCGTCGCCACCCGCCGTAGAGGAGAAGGGGATGGCCCGGCTCGATGTCCTTCTCGCCGGCGGGGGAAGTAGCAGGAGGGAGCGCCGACGGTGGGAGGGAGCTGGCAAGATCCGGCCGTGGCGCTGCGTGGTGGAGGCATGGCCGGCGGCCCCTGCTCCTCCAATGCACCGCCGTTGGGGAGGGAGAGGGCGCCGGCAGCAGCACGTCTTCCCGTGGGAATGGATGGCCGGCTCCGTCGAGCCCTGGCACCGCCGCCGACGCGGGGATGGCCGGAGCAGAGGTCTGCCACCGCAGCTCCTGGGCCGGCGCCGTCGCTGCTGCCTGTGGGAGGGGATGCGGGCACCAGGCGGACTCACCATCACCAAGGGGAGGAGAGAGAATGAGTTGGAGGGGTGGGGAGGGAGGAGAGATAAAAAAGACTATGACAAATGGGCCCCGCGGTGGGTAGTTGGTATGGAGTACGGATTTAGGGGATGACAGGGTGCGGAAAATTTGGTATTGTCTTGTAAAACCTGGATGATGAGATAAAAATATTCCTTTTGGGGATGGATTTGGAGTAAGACTGGTAGCACTGGGTACTCCACCCGGTGCGGCATGGCGTGCTCTAGTACGCAATAGAGCACCGAGAGGCCGCACTGGGGTACTGGAGTACCCACGTTATGTCTCGTTCGCACCCCGCGTGCTCCAAATATAGAGCTGAGTACGGGGGGCGTGCGCTATGCCTCGCGCTGGCCCCACCTCGCGTCTGGCCGTTGGTGGGAAGGGTAGTTGTGACAACCCGCCCAGGAAAGTACCGTACTATCGCCAAGCACCGATCCACTTTGGTCATTAAGCAATAATAAAGTACCATCCCGTCGTAAGTTGCCGGGTTAACGCCCGGTAAATCACTTGAGAGCACAAGGATCGAATATATGCATTAAAACTCACTCGAAGGCGAGTCCAGAGATACAACAACATTCAAATTCAAATACGTACCCCGAAGGGTTTAATTATTACAAACCATAGTTTTTGTCATGACGAAATAGTACAGAGTTTTGAAAAAGCAACGGAAATAAACTAGCGGAAGCGAAGTCACCACGGGAGGCCATCCATGAACATTCAAATTCAAATACGTACCCCGAAGGGTTTAATTATTACAAACCATAGTTTTTGTCATGACGAAATAGTACAGAGTTTTGAAAAAGCAACGGAAATAAACTAGCGGAAGCGAAGTCACCACGGGAGGCCATCCATGATGCTTTCAGTAGTCGTCCTCCACCCACTCCAGCTCCCAGCCGGGCGGGATCTCACCGGGCCACACATCACTGAAGGCATTACCTGGATCAACAAATTATAGCAAGGCTGAGTATACTAATACTCAGCAAGTCTTACCCATCGGTGATAATTACTTCACCAAATCTAGACCATGAAAGGCTTTTTGGCTACTGGGTTGCTTTTGCTAAAAAGTAACAAAGAGTAGATCCTTACTTTCAAGATTTTAGCACAAGTTCTAGTAGTTTAATCTTTACTACATTAGCCAACTGGTACAAACAAAGTTGTACAATACAATTAATCAAGCATAATATTCATCAACTTCCATCATTAGGGATCACATGACTAGTGTAGTAAGTAGTCTCGGGTAACGGTGAGAGGCCGACAATCGATTGATTTAAACCTTGCAAGGTAGACCCAAACACACGGTAGGCTGCCCACAAAGGGACAACTTTCCCAGTGCCGTCCCCCGCAAATCCTCGGGTCGGGATCGAATCTTACGGTCTTTGGTGCGAGCTATCCGGCATGTCCCACCCAAAGACACCCGAGTCACCATACACCACCGTAGCTAGCCGTGAGAGCGAATCCCAAGAGTAGTAATGGTAGGATCCCTTGCCGCCTCATTAAGGTACTAGGCTTACCGGTCCCATACCCGACATGTGCTTAGTACGTTCAAAGACTTAACCCACATAACCACTGGACCGGAGCCAGATCCCATGCTCTTACCACGTGAGCAATCCATTTAGGATATATTGTGATTCCTATCTAGGAACCTATTCTCTCGAGTGAGGTCATCACCCGACTTGTAACGGTCCTAAAGCTTAGCAGCTAGCGACCTATCATACTAGTAGGGGCAAGGTACCTAGGGATCATGCATCTAGGGTTTCATTCAACTCCCGAACGTAAATGCACAATCATCCATAGATAATTGAATAAAGAATTTGAAAACTGGGTTAGATGCACCGGAGCTTGCCTTCGTCAGCTAGGTTAGCTTGGGCACCCTCGGTGTCGAGTACGTCCACATACTGCAGAGAACCTTCCGCTCCGCCTTCCTCGGTTTCCGGGATCAGGGAGTAATCTCCGTCCGGAAGATATACACGGAATGCAATGCACTTTAGGTGATGTGATAGTTTGTTGTCTTATCCAACTCTGGGTTGGTCATATTCACCTTAACAAGCATCTATCCAAGGTTTCTCTTTTAGGAAGGGTATTGGTTGTATTTGGGTTACTCTTTTATTCCTCATTTGAATAAAAGGTTTTTAATAAGCTTATCATTTCATGTGAAAGCTTCATTTTATTTTATCTTTACCCACATGGTGTAATTAATAATTATATTCATGAATTAATTCCTTATTAGTGCTGGTAATTAAATTTCTTTTATTTATATTAAATAATGCCTTCAAAAAGGAAAAAGATTTAATTAAGGATTTTCTTTATTAATTTCCCTTTAATATTAAAAGGGCATTTAAGCCTTTTATTAATCAATTAAATTACCAAAAATTACATGAGTGTTTCTTAAGCCTACTAGCACCTATCCTGGTCCATTGGACCCACATGTAAGTGTTGGATGCTAGGAAATTAAATATTATGGAAAATAACAAAGGTTAGCTAGTGATTCAACTTAAATGCATATAAAAATAATTAAGCATCAAAATGGTCCAAACTTTCTTGTGCATGTTCTCTGATCCTAAACAAGCCTAAAAAGCTAGCATGTTCACATGGAACCTCAACTGAACTTGGTTTATTAATTTACAAAGGAAAACATGCATTAATCAAGAATAATTATTTCTGTTAATCCTAAATTCATGATTAATTCATAAGATGTGCCTTTTGACATCACAAGAGAGTGTGCACATGTTGGGCTCAAGAACATAAATATATTAATCATGAAAAATCCTTTAAGCAGATCTGCCAGGAATAGAAAAACATTTTTATAAAAAGATTTGCATCATAACTTTGTGCAATTTTTGGCATAGGAGCTAGTAATGACCTAACACACAACATATCCAAAAATTAGCTACAGAGGATTTATATATTTTGAGATATTGCAGATCTAGTGTTTTCACATTTGTATTTTTCATGCAAAAACTATAAGGAATTAGCTCAGGCCAGAATAACAAAAGTTGTAGGATAATTCACAACGGATCCAACAAAATTGGTTTTGCATTTTTCTGATTTTTCTGTGATTTTCTACGCAATTTACAAGAATCAGGAAACTCACTTTTACTATTTCAGTTGCGCTTTTGCAGGGAGGCCCTCGAAAAGATTTCCAGATTCGCAATGTGGTCTCTGGGCGGCCGGGCAGCGGCGGTCCGGCCAAATTCCGGCCAACCGCCGGCCGGGGCCGGCCGGGCACGGGCGGGGGAGGGGCCTTGGGTCCTTAAGGGGCCGATTCCGGGATTGATTAGGCGGGGAAGGGGTCGGCGAGGGCGCGCGGCGGCCGGCGGCCAGCACGGTGGCCGCCGCGGCCCTCGCCGTGCCGGCGCGGTGGGGGCTCGCTAGTCGAACGGGCACGCCGGCGAGCTCGGTTAGGGTGCAAGTGAAGGTGGGGGACGGCTCGTTTTGGGGCGCGGCCCGGCGGACCCGCAGCTCGCCGCCGGGCGGCCGCAATGGCGCCGCGGGCGGCTCGGTGCGGCCGGGCGGGCTGCGAAATGGAGTGCGGGTGGGCGGGCTTTAACGAGGAGGGCGAGGGCGTGCGCGGGGTGAAGGACACTCGCTTTCAATCGCGGTACGGCGGCGGCATCAATTTTTGCGCCCCGCATAGGGAGCCCGCGACGGACCGTCGGGTCTTGCGCGGCGTGGCCGGTCGGCAAGGGGGGAGCTCGGGCTTTGGGCCGTCTCGGTGCGCGTGCGGGCGCGGGGAAGGCGCGCGCGCCTCGGGAAGGCGCGGGCGCGGCCCCGGACGTCGAGGCGGCGGGGCGAGGCGCGCGCGGCGCGGGCCGCGCGGGCGACGCGCGCGACGTCGCGCTCTGGCGCCTAAAACTTTCACTGTGCCCCTGTTCGAGCAAGATTTTCTCTAAAATTTTGAATACAAGTGCACCAAGCAATGAATAGTAAAGTTGTAGATCTAACTACCCTCTACAACTTTTATAAATGCCATCTAGTGTTTTTCTCGACGGATTTTGCAGGAACGTCGTGCCAACATTGAATGCCGGCCTGTTCTGGAAAACAGGAGGTACTATCAGTCGATCAAGTTTTTCGCTAATTTCCACTCAAAATTTGAAATGCCAATCTACATGAAAGTTGTGTCCCTCAACAAGATGGACAACTTTCATAAAGGTAGATTTTGAAGTGTTTAGGTGAAATTTGGGGAACGCGGCAAAAGTTCCGGACGACATTCGCTGACGTCAACGGTTAAGCCGGTTTTGACCGTGTCTTTGGCCAAGGGTTGACTACGGGTGTGTGCGGGCTTGGTCAAGGGGTTCATTGGGGTTCATTGGCGAGGTTTTCGAGGTGATGACCCAGGTTGACCTAGGTTTGACCGGTGCTTGACTGGTTTGACCCGGCTGATCCGGTCATTAGCGTTAATGACGGTAATTAAAAACCTGGGGCGTCACAGTAGTGGTGGCGCAGCACCGGGTTGGTGGGAAGGGCAGTGGTGGCGCAGTGCGGGAGGGGGGAAAGGGGAGCCGTCGCTACCGCGCCGTCGAGCTCGCCGAGGGGGAGAAACCGGGGAGCTCTGTTACCGCCTTCCGAAGCCTCTGCGAGGCCGCCGCGTCGGCCTCCTCCTCCGTCTCCTATCTCCCGCCGCGTCGGAGATCCCCCGCTAGCAGCCGCCGGCCAGCAGCGAGCACCGGAGATGCGGGTGCCTCTGCCTCCATGGCTGTCGAGAGAAAGGGAACAAACCAAGGAGGAGGCGGAGGAGTGTCGCCGTGCTCGCGGGAGGAGGAAGCAGGCCGCGCGAGCGATGTCGCGGCGCCACCGTCGAAGCTGTGCCGGGGAGGGGCGCGGTCGTGCCGGCCTCTCGCGCACACGGATCTCCGCCGGCACGGCTGCTTCATGGCCATGGCCGAGCTCGAGGCCGAGCTACTCCCTACCCCCCGCGTCGCCGCCATGGGGGAGACATCAGACATGGAGGCGCGACTGCTCCATGGCCGAGCTCGAGGCCGAGCTGCTCCCTACCCCCGCGCGCATCGTCTGACTACAGGACGAGCTCGCCACGTTAGGGCCTAATCGTAGGCCGCGTGCTAACGGAGGGGGGCACTTGAGTGCCTTGGTCGGAGTTGGCATGCTGCAGGGTCGGATGGGACGGTGTGTTGAGGGCTGTGCGGCTGAACAGTGCCACATTAAGGCTCCCGCCAGAGCCAGTCGCCCGCGTGTGCTACCAGATGGCGTGTTTGCATGGCATGGTGAACTGGTGTTCCACGTGTCGTAGCGGGGAAGCCTGGGGTCATGCCGCCACTTCTCCATGGTCGCATTCTTCCAGAGCCGGAGGTTGCTGTGCGCGCCGAGCTGCGGCGTGGCGTCTGGCATGTTCGTATCAAGTGGCGCGGGCTGCCTGACGAGGACGCCACATGGGAGCAGCTGGAGGAGTTTCGCAGCCATTATCCCGATTTACAGCTCGAGGACGACCTGTTTGCGCAGGCGGGGAGAGATGTTATGGTCGGCAAGACCTTTGGGCGGCGCCCTAGTTGTGGCTAGGGGCGCGCTGGCTAGGGCAGGGGGCCAAGGGCCCAGTCTTTTAATTTTCAGTTAATCTTAGGGGGTTCGTTAGCAAATCGTGTGCTCATAAATACTCATGTAAACTCTTGGTTTTGATCAGGCAGAAACATATCAATTGTTTCCGACTTCCCTGAGGGAGCCGGGAGATTTCCAACCCTAGCCGCCCTCCTCTCTCTCTCCCTCTCGCGCGCGCCGCTAGCCCGACGGCGCCCTAGCGCCGTCCTCGCCGTCGCCCGCCGCCAGCATCACATCCCTACTCGCTGAGGGAAGTTCCCGGTAGGATCCGAAATCCTATCATAAACAGCCATTTCACGTATGACTAATAATGAGATTTTTTTTGTCAAAACTGCTATTTGTGTGGACTGAAATCATATATTTGCTCGTCTGTCAGTTTTCAGGAGAGAGGGAGCAAATGTAGCAGATATTCTTTAGCAACGGATGGGCATGAAGACCATCTCAACCAGCGATAACGGGCATGATGTTTTTCTTTGCTGCATTGTACCCCATAAATGAATTGATATCATATTACCGGATTTGTCGCTGTAAGATTAGTGTTTTAAGACTTCATACAGAATAGACATACTCAGCAGGTCCCTCTTTATCCTTTAAATAAGGAACAATGAGCCTTCGAGTGTGAGCTGAAAGGGATGGAAAAGTGTTCACAAGGTCAGCCTCATTCTGTTTTGCCAGTGGCTCCTAGGAAACGGCCCTTGTGCCCTTTCACCGGCAGCACTTGCTGGATCTCTGCCCAAACGCACGACCATTGCAGGTTTTTTCTCCACAATAACCATAGCTGAGCCAGCAGCTGTTCGTCTAGCATGTGTTTGGATTGGCGGACAATTTGAGATGTTTTGGTCCCGTCCCTGTTTCTTGATGAATCTGAATCTCTTCAGTTTTTAACCAACACGTTCAGGCCTAGCTGCACTTATTAGGAGTATTAAATGTGAATTAATGAAAAAAACTATTCCATAACCTCTACCTATTTTTTCGGTACGAATCTAACAAACCAAATTATACCATAATTAGACAACGTCGTGCTACAGTAAACAATCTCCAATGACAGATTAATTAGGTTTAATGGATTCGTCTCGTGATTTCCTGACCATTCATGTAATTTGTTTTGTAATTAGTCTATATTTAATCCTCCTAATAGGCCTCCAAAGGGATCCTAATATTTCTTGTTTGCCAACTAAACAGGCACAGGCGCCAGCCAAATCTTTCAGCCTGCGATCGGTTAGTGCCGTGCTGGTGTCTCCTCGGTGCCTGCGGAATCGGGGCAGGAAACGGAATCCGTTCGAATTTCTGCAGCAAACCAGTTTTGATTCGAGTCCTGAAGTCCGACCCCCCTCGAGTTTTTTTCGGCAACTAGATGGATCCGAAGACCAAGGTTTTGTTTCCTGATGCTTGTGTCGTTCGGATTCGGTTGCCCTTCTAGTCCAAGATATAAGTCGGGCCAGGATAGAGGACTCTGCCTGCTCCGTTCAAGGCGGCAACTTCGTTATTCAGCGCAAGGATTTCATGCAGGGAAGCTACGACTTGCATCTTCCAAGAGGGGCTCTTACTCCAATGGAGTCATGCAGTAGAGCAGGGGTTCTGAACCTATCCGGTCTAGCTATTCGCACAAGAGATCTGTTCTGTTTCATATTCAGAGTTTTGCCCAGATTGTTGAGCATCGGTCCAAGCATACTACTGAAGAAATTCCGACAGCACGTCCATATCCACCCACCGCAGAAGGGGACATTGCCGGAGCTGCCACAGGATACCTTGATGGTCATATTTGCCACCCTTGAGATCCCTGACCTGGTGCGCGCGGGATCCGTCTGCTCCTCGTGGCGCTCCGCCTACACCGCCCTGCGCGATCTTGGAAAGTACAAGCTGTCGCAGACACCGTGCCTGCTCTACACCTCTGAATCTGCAGGTGACAACGTTGCCTGCCTGTACAGCCTCGCCGAGAAGAGGGTCTACAAGTTAGCTCTCCCGGCGCCACCGATCCGCAACAGGTATCTGATCGGGTCCTCGCAGGGCTGGCTGGTTACTGCTGACGACAGATCCGAGATGCATCTCGTCAATCCGATCACCGGTGAACAGATAGCTCTGCCTTCAGTGATCACAATCAAGTATGTCAGGCCCATATTGAATAGTAAGTCTGGGGTTCTTGAAAATTACGAATACTCAAAATGCAATCCATGGGGGGTCTGTTTCAGTAAGGAAATCTTGCCTCCTGACGAGCTGCGGGAATTTATCCATTACAAGGCTTTCGTGTTCCGTGAGACGACATCCAAGGGAAGCTGCTATATTGTTGTGCTCATCCATGATCCGTATGACCAGCTTTCTTTCGCGAGGGTCGGAGATGAGAAGTGGACCTCGCTGTCACCACGCCCTAGTCATGATGATTGCAATTACAAGGATGGTTTACTGTATGCAATCACTCGAATGGGAGAAATTCATACATTTGATCTTAGTGGCCCTGTGGTCACAATGAAGACCATTGTGGGAATGGTGGCGCCGAACGTAATGTGTGAGAACATGTACCTTGTTCTGGCTCCCTGGGGTGATATGCTCAATGTTTGGAGAATACATGACTATGTGGAGCAGGGAAAAGATGCTGACCCTGCAACACTAGTGAGGGATACCGGGGAGCTGAAAATATATAAAGTTGACACCATGACAAAAGAACGTGTGGAAGTTAAATGCCTACAGGATCATGTATTGTTTCTTGGGCATAACCAATCACTTTGTCTTAGAGCTGCAGAATATCCCTATCTTAAGGCAAACCATGCCTACTTTACTGACGACCATGACTTGTGGATCAAGGGATACAAGAGCAATCGTCGTGATATTGGAGTATTCGACTTAGAAAAAAACAGCAAAGATGAACTTGTGTCCCCTCAGCTTTGGTCCAACTGGCCTACTCCTGTGTGGATTATACCCAGTCTCGCAACTATGAAGATGAAGTGAGCATTTAGCAGTCATCTCCATTTTTCTCCCCTTTATGTATGGATCTCCAATTCCATGGTTCAAAGAATTTTTAGTTCTGAACAGGGAACAGAGTGGATGGCAAATAAGTAGATAGGAAAGCTTCTCTTAAGCTAAGCATCACGTGAACATGAAACAGGACCTATGGCAATGTTGTTTTACCAACAATAAGCACCTGACCTGTTGTGTTTCTATGTAATGGCAGCCTTCCACATGAAGTCTTGAGAAAATCTCTCCAATAAATCGTATATATTCGTGAAATAGCACCACAAGCACCCATATCATTTGTAAAACACCACCGGTCCTTTTTTTACAGCAGTCGTGAATTGTGAAAAAAAACTGAAGGGCAATGAAATTAAGAAATTTGGACAACATTTTGTTCAAGCTTTCGCACAACTTAAATCTGAAACTTTCAGAATCGGAATGACAAATGGCATCCCCGGCCATCTTTCTATGAGTTTAGACTAGGGTCCTGGTCCCTCGAATAGTTAGCATGTAAGTTGAGCCACCAGTCACTTATCTAACTCCTTGTACTCCTTCCAGTCCCACCAACCTAGAACGTGTTAGCCATTTGGTCAGATATTCAGAACAGGCAGCAAATTGATAAAGAAAATAAGACATTTTTGCTAGGTCTTATGATAAGCAGTGTACCTGCTGGGAGTATGTGACAGAAGTTTATGTGCAGCGCGCGCTGCTCCTCGGTGGGCACTCGGACTCCACAACCTGGTTCTGTGCACTCGATACCGGCCTTGTGCTTTTGACAGCAGTGTTTGAGCATCTGTACATGCAGTTCAGTTATTTTAGTGAATATAAACAATATTATTAGTTCCAGTATAGCACACACTTTACACTCACTTCATTGGGAAGAAATTTGTTGTCGAAGTAATTCTGCTCTGAGATGCACATATGACACAACTGTCGACGACCAGAGGAAGGCTTTTCCTGGCAGTACATGGCGTACAGGTCTTTCTGCTCCTTGTACACTCGGTAATTTCCCACCATCTGAGAAACAAACAGATCAATCACGATTAGGAAATTCATGCAGCACATGACAGTAGAAATGCCTAAACGCTGTTATGCAAGCTCTTCATATGCACATTCAAAGCTATTTCAGAACCAAGATAAGAGTACAAGAAGTGGGAATCTTCATTAAGATTTGAGTACTCTTAAGATTTCATAGAACAGAAGGGGCAACCTCTAGAAAATTTATGAAACACTGAAAGAAAGAACAGTTGTAAATGCATCAATTTCTTGTATTCTATTTCAGAACAGTATTCTAGTCCCATATCTAATTGAGATTTTTTCTGCACTCTGCAATTCTATTTCAGAACTGAGAGACAATACATAAGAGGCAGAGAGACAAGCTAAGCAACTGCAAAACTCTACTCGTCAATGGCAGTCTCCTACTCAGGCTCGGCCAAAGCCTCCCTCCTCGTGCCCCAAACCACCCAAAGTTATAAACCCCCATCCTTGCCTTCTTCTATTTCCCCAACCAGATTCTCCCCTCCACACGCAGATCCCCCAACCAGTCGTCAGAGTTCAGACATTTCCAAAGATTCAGGAAACAATGAACAGTATGAAGATTTTCAGTGGATTTCAGAGCACATGAGACTGATATCAATCGAACTTCAGAATAATGCTCAGTTACATTTTAAAAGGATTGTACCTAGAGAGAAAGATCATTTATTTGAAAAACATAAGATCACTCATAGTGTTCTATGAGATTCAGTAAGAATTAAGATGAAGCACAGTACAAAAACAGAGATTAAGAGGCAGAGTTCAGTTAAGTTTCAGTGAACGGTACAGGAAAAAGGTAATCTTCACTGTTCACAGGTGAGGCAAATTTCAGTAAAGTTTCAGACAATGGTTAAAGAAGAAGCAGTCTTCAGAGTTCAGACATTTCCAGAGATTCAGGGAACAATGAACTGACTGTTGTAAATTCATCGGATGATGCAAAAATCGTACCATGAAGGGGATGTCACGGGGGCTAAAGTTCTGATAAATCCACGCCTGATTCCTCCGTGCCGCTGTGCGCGTGTCAATGTTCATGTTGGCGACGACGTTGCGCCGTTTGCTCTCCTTTGCCATGTCCCGGTTCACGACGACGCCGGCATCGTGGCGCTCCTCGCCCGACTTCATGTGCAGCTCGTCGACGACGAGGCCGGCGCCGTCGCGCGCTTGCAGCAGCTTGTCGGAGACGACGACGCCGGCGTCGCGCGGCTCCCCCAAGTTCGTGCGGACCATCACGCGTAGCACTTGTGCGACTCCGTTGCCAACGTACCTCAACACCAGGCGCAGAAGATCCATACAGCGGCGCCGCCACTCCGGCGCAGCCGCCGCATGCGCGACGGGGTGGTGAGCGGGACGCCCTCCTGCGTCCGCGGTGTCGACGGCGTCAACGGCGAGGCGCCCGTGCAATGGTGCTCCACCGTCTGCTTCCGACGGAGTCGCCATTGATCCTGGTTTCTTGCGAACTGGGTGATGAGCTGACGTTTCTCGAGACGATCACGGTTCTTGAAATCTCGGAATGCGAGGCGGGTTCTTGTCTTCTTGCAACGTCGCCGGAGGGAAGGGGCGCAGAGCTTCCGGCACCTCCCTGGTCTTCTTGCGTCCTCGCCGGGAATTCTTGCGGCCTCCCCGGGGAGCAGAGCGGGAAGTGGACGATTCTTGCGCCCAGGTGAAGCTTCTTGCGGCCTTAGCTCTGAGACGATCACGGTTCTTGAAAGGGTTCTTGGCTTCTTGCAACGTCGCCGGAGGGAAGGGGCGCAGAGCTTCTGGCACCTCCCTGGTCTTCTTGCGGCCTCACACCGGGGAGCAGAGCGCTGCTCGCCTCTCCGCAGGGCTTTCTTGCCGGGCAAGATCCCTCGGGTTCTGCGAGCAGATGCTAAGGGGCGAAACGGGGCAGAACGGGGTGGAGGGAGAGGGGAGAGGACGCGGGGTTGTTTTGGTTCGTGAATCGGTGAGGGGTGCGGGCGTGCGGCGAGGGCCGGTCGGCAGCAGCTTTTAAGAGAAGGGAGGGAGGGAGGGAAGCAGGGAGGATCGAATTCGTATGAAGGGGGGAAGAAGAGTCGGTTCCTGGGTATACTTAAAAGAAAAATGTAATTTTCAGTAATATTAATACTGTTTGTGAATTGAGACTCTCAAGCCCATGTTGCTAGTACTGGCCTTCGCCATTTCCCAACACTTTGCATGATTATTTGCTTTTCATCCTCATCGAAGGCTTAAAGCTTTTCAGTGCGAATAACACAGTTCCTAGATAAAACAGTAGGACAGGAGTTGCTTTACAGCACAAAATTTGTTGATTTGTCGACAAGATCACAACATGTGACTGAATATTACTGATAAAGAATTACAGTTACAGGCACATTCAGTTACCAGCATTACTGTTGTTTGCACCTCCTAGGTAAAGCAGTAAGGCTGGAGTAGCACATGTAATCATTTACAGTAGAAGCTTTATTGATTTCCTGACAAGGTCACCATTTGCGAGCGAAAAGCATCACAATTACAGGTAAATTCAGATATTAACGGAAGAATTACAACTTTAATCTGGCTACTGTTATGGCCCAGCCGGCGGCCCACCAGGAGGGGGCGCAGGCCCAGGGGGAGGCGCAGCCCCTGGAGCCTCAGGCGCCCAAGCCGCCGATCGTCTTCCGCCGTCGGATTCGTACTCGTCGTTAGGGTTTTCATATTTGTAATAAATACTTTGGGATTGTTAGGAGAATAATCAGTTTGGCAATCAATCAAAGATTGCCGGCCTCAAGGGCCAACCCTAATTCACCGTCGCCTCCTCCCTGTTCACGTGAACAGTACCCGCGCGGGTACTGTAGCACGGCCGCCTCCACCTTCCCAGCGATCACGGCGCACCAGCGCCGTCGTCGCCCACCGCCTCCACCTCCCTCTCACGCGTATTCCCTGCGAGAGATCCCCGGTAGGGCTCGGAATCCTACCAACCTGGTATCAGGTATGCCAGGCGACGACGACAAGGGGAAGGACGCCAGCCCGGAGCCCACCATGCACGACCTCCTCCAGGCGATCAAGGACCTGGGCGGCCAAGTCAAGGACCTGAGCACCCGCGTCCAGGCGCTTGAGACGGCTGCCCCGGCCTCCTCCGTCGCCATGCCCGAGGGTTTTTCGTACGGGTTGCCGGGCTATGGCGGCATCCCGCCGATCTCCGAGCCGGCGGCGACGATCCCTCCGGGGTCCTCGACGCCGAAGAAGATCACGGAGATCCAGTTTCCCCACTCACCGTCGCAGCCACCGCTCTTCACCGACCGGCCGAACCCATCTGTGACCGGTCGCAGGGACGGCGGCGGCGCGGCGCGGCGCGCGAGCGCCTACCGCCCCCCACAGCACCCCCACCTTGCGCGGCGCCCCCCCCACCCGGCCCCCTCCCCGGCGGCGCGGGTGGCGGGTCGTACCGAGGGCCGGGCGTTCCCGCGCTTCGGCAGGCGGAGTTCCCCTCCTACGACGGTTCGTCGACCCGCCCCGAACCGGTTGCGCCGCCGCGACCGGTTTTCGCGGGCAACGAGACGCGCCCCGGTCGACCGCGTCCGGCTCGCCTCCTTCCACCTGACGGGAGTCGCCCAGACGTGGTACTACGCCTTGAAGATTGACGAAGGCGTACCGACGTGGGAGCGTTTCGCGGACCTGTGCCATCAACGGTTCGGGCCGGCGGTGCGCACCAACCGCCTGTCCGAGCTGGCACGTCTTCCCTTCGCAGGCTCCGTCCGGGGTACCGGGGAGCGCTTCAACGAGCTCGTCCGCCACACCGACGACCTTCTCGCCGCACCGAGAAGGCGGACCTCTTCGTGGGGAGGCCTTCCCGACCATATCCGCGTCGACGTCGAGCCGCGTCGGCCGGGACGACCTCCGGACGGCCATGTACCGCACGGGCATACGAGCGCGCGCGCGGCGGCATCCCGGCCGCCGACGCACCACGCCCGTCGAGGGCGCCTTCGCGCTTTCGCTTCCACCGCCGCGCGCGCACCCCCTGCGGCGCTTCCGGCGCCACCCCCCGCGCGCGCCCGCCGCGGCGCCCGCGGGTCCACCGGCCCCGTGCGCGGGCGCCCACACGCCCCTTTCGCCGGTCTCACACCGGCGGAGATGGTTGAGCGCCGCCGCTTGGGACTCTGCTTCAACTGCGACGAACCTTTCGTTCGCGGGCATCAGTGCAAGCGGCTCTTCAACCTCCTCATCACCGACGACCCGGAGGACGGCGCGGCCGACGCCGAGACAGAGGCCGCCTTGCACGCGGCCCTCATGGCGGAGCAGCCCACACCGGAGGAGCAGGCGCCACCTACCGACGAGACGATGCGCGTGTCGCTCTATGCGATCGCGGGCATCCGTACCAGGGACACCATCGTGATCCCAGTCTTCATCAACGGCCAGCGCCTGGAGGCCCTCGTCGACACCGGCTCCTCCCACACCTTCGTCGACACGGCGGTTGCGCGCCGCATCAAGCTGCCGTCCGCGCCGGCCCAACCTCCGCGTGACGGTCGCCAATGGCGACAAGGTGCCGTGCGCGGCGGTGGCGCGCGGCGTTCCGATGCTCGTGGGTCGGGAGGAGTTCTCCATCACCGCTTCGGCGCATCGGCCTCGGCGGGTTCGACTTGGTGCCGGGCGCCGACTACCGCGCACCCTCGGCACCATCTCGCCGGACCTCGACTCCCTCCGCATGGCGTTCCAGTGGCGGGGACGGCGCGTCTTCTGGCGCGGGCTAGGGGCGCCCCACTCGGAGGGGTCCGTGGCGCACGCCCACTCCGTCGACGCCGACCCCGACCGGCCCTTCATCGACGACTGCCGCCGCGGGAGTACGACGACGTCTTCGCCGAGCCGCACGGGCTCCCTCCGTCCCGTCCCTACGACCACGGGATCCACCTCCTCGCCGGGGACGGCGCCCGTGGCGGTCCGACCGTACCGCTACCGCGGTGCGAGGGGGACGAGCTTGAGCGGCAGTGCTCGGCGATGCTGGCGCAGGGGATCATTCGCCCCAGCACGTCGTCGTTCTCTGCGCCAGTGCTCCTTGTCAAGAAGGCGGACGACTCCTGGCGCTTCTGCATCGACTACCGCGCCCTCAATGACAAGACATCCAAGGACAAGTTCCCGATCCCGGTCGTTGATTGCGACGCATCGGGCACCGGCTTTGGCGCGGTACTACACCAGGGGGCGGGACCCCTGGCCTTCTTCAGCCGCCCGTTTGCTGCCCGCCACAGCAAACTGGCGGCCTACGAGCGCGAGCTCATCGGCCTCGTCCAGGCGGTGCGCCACTGGTGCCCCTATCCGTGGGGGCGCCGCTTCCTCGTCCGCACCGACCACTACAGCCTGAAGTTCCTCCTGGATCAGCGGTTGTCCACTGTTCCCCAGCATCAGTGGCTCAGCAAGCTGTTCGGGTTCGACTTCACTGTGGAGTACCGCCCCGGCCGCCTCAACACGGCGGCAGACGCCCTCTCTCGCCGTGACAGCGACACCGACGACGCGCCCCCCAGCCTTCAGGCGTTGTCTGGACCGACGTTCGCCCTCCTCGAGGAGCTGCGAACTGCCACCGTCGGAGACGTCGAGGCGAGGGCGCCTCCTCCCGGCGGCTCCGTGAGGGCGCCCTCGGCACGCCGTGGCGCGAGGACCACGGCCTCCTTCTCCACGGCAAGCGCGTCTTCGTGCGGGACGTTCCCGACCTTCGCCGGCGCACCGCCGGCTTGTCCACGGCGGCCGGCCATGAGGGGATCCCGAGAAGACGCTACGGCGCTGCGTGCGGAATTTCACATTCCGCATGACAAGCGCCTCGTGCGGCGTTCGTGCGGGCTCGCGAGACGTGCCAGCGCAACAAGACGCAGACGCTTCGACCAGCGGGGTTGCTCCAGCCCCTCGACGTTCCGTCCCAGGTGTGGGCAGACATCTCGATGGACTTCATTGAGGGGCTGCCGAAGGTGCGCGGGAAGTCAGTTATTCTGACTGTGGTGGATCGCTTCT
The DNA here is from genome assembly GCA_947561735.1 of Cenchrus americanus. Taxonomy (NCBI): domain Eukaryota; kingdom Viridiplantae; phylum Streptophyta; class Magnoliopsida; order Poales; family Poaceae; genus Cenchrus; species Cenchrus americanus. Next base: position 247,604,759 of record OX387239.1, on the reverse strand, counting down.
CCAAATATGCGCACTTCATCCCGCTCAGCCACCCCTACACGGCAGCTTCGGTGGCGCGGGCATTCTTCGACGGCATTGTGCGCCTGCACGGCTTCCCGGCGTCCATCGTCAGCGACCGTGACCCGGTGTTCACCAGTCGCATGTGGCGCGACTTGTTCCACCTCGCCGGCGTCCAGCTCCGCTTCAGCACGGCCTTCCACCCCCAGACGGACGGCCAGTCTGAGGTGGTCAACAAGGTGATCGCCATGTACCTACGGTGTGCTACGAGCGACCGACCGCGGCGTGGGTTGACGGCTTTCGTGGGCGGAATATCGCTACAACACCTCTTACCACACCGCCTCGCGCACCACGCCGGTCGAGGTCGTCTACGGGCGGCCGGCGCCGCCCTTGTCGCCTCGACCGGCGGGATGGCGCCCACCGGGGAGGCCGACGCATTGTCGCGCGACCGCGACGCCTACCTCGCCGACATCCGGGAGCGTCTCCTTCGGTGCCCGCAACTACGCCAAGTCCTCCTATGACCGCCGCCATAGCGACCCGGAGTTTGCGATGGGGGATTGGGTGTGGTTGCGGCTTCTTCATCGACCGTCGCACGCGCCGGGAGCCTCGCGCCAAGGGGGAAGCTAGGGCCTAGCTACACTGGGCCCTTTCAGGTGGTAGAGCGTATTGGTCAGGTGGCATACCGTCTAGCTCTTCCGGCGGACGCCCGCCTGCACGATGTGTTCCATGTCGGCTTGCTCAAGCCGTTTCAGGGCACTCCTCCGTCTGTGGTGCCGCCTCTGCCAGCCATCGAGGATGGCCGTGTGCTTCCGACTCTGGCGCGGGTTCTCCGCACCCGCGGGGTGTCCGACCTGCTGGGAGCCGCACGTCCGCCGGGGAGGGCGTTCCAGTGGAGGAGGCCACTTGGGAGCCACTGGAGGACTTCAAGACTCGCTTCCTCGACTTCCGGCCCTCGAGGACGAGCCGTTTGTCGAGGAGGGGAGAGATGTTATGGCCCGGCCCGCGGCCCACCGAGGGGGCGCGAGCCCGGTGGGAGGCGCGGCCCCCGGAGCCTCAGGCGCCCAAGCCGCCGATCGTCTTCCGTCGTCGGATTCGTACTCGTCGTTAGGGTTTTCATATTTGTAATAAATACTTTGAGATTGTTAGGAGAATAATCAGTTTGGCAATCAATCAAAGATTGGCGGCCTCAAGGGCCAACCCTAATTCACAGTCGCCTCCTCCCTGTTCACGTGACGCACCCGCGCGGTCCGTAGCACGCGCCGCCTCCACCTTCCCGGCCGATCACGGCGCACCGGCGCGCTCGTCGCCCACCACCTCCACCTCCCTCTCACGCGTATTCCCTGCGAGAGATCCCCGGTAGGGCTCGGAATCCTACCAGCTACATTGTCCAAGTAACCAACAAAGACCAAGCTCCCATTCTGCCGTTAGTTTACATCTGCCGTCAGGCTTCCTCTGAGGCTGGAATGAACTTGAGTGAAATGCTGTTAACACAGTGCCGTTCATTGGTAGGCGTTTTAAACCCTTCCCCTTTGAATATATGCCCCAAATGTCCTCCACAAGCAGCACATGTGATCTCTATCCGACTCCCATCAGGGTCCGGCTAGTGTTGAAAAACAAGATTGGTTAATTAGAGGAGGCCAGAGATTGATGATCAATTCCTCATCTTGTGTGAAATAGAGAATAGTACATACCGTCTGTCTTATGGCCCCAGGAAGTCCCTCATAGAATGCTGGCCAGCCACACCCCGAGTTGAACTTTGTAGATGATTTGTATAAGGGAGTTCCACATCCAGCACATTTATAAATGCCCTCATCAAAGAACTTGTCATATTCACCGTTCCGGGTACCCGGGATCGATGATCAAATGGATTCGGAACGATTTACGACACCTGTTAATAGTTTAACAGAGAGACATCTTTAGCTTTAGCACACCATATTCCAAACATCAGTCAGAAACTAATACTTCTACCACGCTCCCATGCTATAACAATTTGGCATGTGACAATGACTTGCATGCTACTGACACAAATGCATGCTTGCCTTTTGAAACAGACTAATGGATTGCCCAACATTTTGGCAATTCCTATTTTATAACAGCAGAAAAATGTGGTAATGTCAATAGGTCAGATACCAGATACAGATATTTTGGATTGCAGCAACACTCAAAAATAATAACTCGGGAGTAGTTAGTTTGTTAAATAGTTCACAACTTTTCTCAAGCTCTAGGCCCAAAATATACACCAAAGAATTTAACAATTTATAGAATTCTAAGGTACTTGCTATTATTAGTTTGCATCCATAGTTGTTAATGAGTCTCGTTGCTAATTGGCTACTGACTTACTGAGATGTTACAGGCTGCAATTGAACTACAAAGGAAATGATTTTTCTCCATCTTGGTTTATCGCAATTAGAAGACAACATTTTTTTCTATATTATAACACCCACAGTTATCCAGGCTAGTCTAACTTGCACAATTATAGAATCTCTGGATTTGTAAAATCATCTCCAGTGGATGGCAACAACCAACACGACAAGACCTTTTGTGATAAACTTTAATGTGTAGAACCAGTTGCTACCGAGTACCATTATATAAAATGTTATATGTGGCTAGCTTGTTAGTTGATGTAGTTGCATTTGTTAGCCATCTGGAAAATTGCTAGTCACATAATCCTTGTTTCAACAACTTCATCAGCATTTTCCAGCCCTGATTACAATTTTTCTTCAAAATTTTACAAGCCAGCTACCGATGTAATATGCAAATACTAGTAGAAAGCCATAATCAGGCTCTGCAGTTAAATGCACAAGCTGACATGAGGGCTGCTAGCTATCAATTCAGTGATATGCATAGCACGAAAGCATTGTGCTGTGCATTTCTAGGATATCTTTCTCGATGCTTATGCAATTAAATTCAATCTGGGATTGATCAGTATCCAGGGATTATCCGATTTGGTCACTACCGTCAACAACACATTACCCCAAGTTCAGTAACAAGAAGGAAAGACAGGAGATGTGGTTAGCCATATGCCGTCCAAATCTTACTCGGTGCCCTTCCGGCGGAGGATGTTGAACTGCTCCGGTGTGAGGATGGCTTGCCACTCCTCCTCCGACTTCCTCACGGGCGCCGGCGGCGGGGTCGACGACGACATCGCCGCCACGCCGGGGAACCGCCGTCCCGCCGCGTGGCCCCGGCACGGCCGCGCCGCGCACGAGAGGGGTTGGGGCCGAGGGCGCGCGGCGGCCGGCGAGGGGGCGAGGAGGAAGGAGGAGAGCGGACCGCTGTGCAACGGCGGCGGGGCACGGGTGCGACGCCATCCTCAGCCTCAGCAGACGCTGCACGCAAGTGTGACGTGTCGCGTTCGTTGCCTGATAAGGCTATCCGCACCGGCGTACGCCGCCGGGACGGGACGGTGGCGTATGGATTTACCGTTTTTTTTTTCCCGCACCGGCGTACGCCACCGGATACGGGACGTCCCGTTCCAAGCGCGTGTGCGCCAAATGCAGCGCCCATCCAGGGGTGCGCTACGGGCTTGCGGCGGTCCCACCTCCGTGCGTCGTTGCTCCTCCGCGCCACGGCAGGGAAGGTTGGGAAAGGGAGGGGCGCGTCGTCGATCTGCCGGCGCAGAAGGCGGAGGAGGTTGGGCACCGCCGCCGCTACCCCGTGCGCCGCCGCATCGATGAAGGAGGAAAGCCTCGCCGGGAGGAAGGGGAAGGGGAGCAGAGGAAGCGCTGCCCGACAGCTCTGCCAAGATCCGGCGCAGGGGACCTCGATTCCGCCGGAGAGGAGACCTCCTGAGCTCGAGACCTCCCTCCTCGACGGCTCCTCTGCGGCGTCGATGTCGACCATGTCGTTGACTTTGCCGCCCCTCACCCTGAATCTGCGCCTCCTTCCCTTCCCCAGCGCCACGCCCCTGCCTCCCAGCACCGTCGCAGCCTCCTTCACCTCCGCCCTTGCTCCTCACGAGCACCTCCGCTGCCGCCGCAGAGCAGAGAAGAGGCGGCGCCGGATCCCCTCGACGGTCGGCCGTCCCGTCGCCACCCGCCGTAGAGGAGAAGGGGATGGCCCGGCTCGATGTCCTTCTCGCCGGCGGGGGAAGTAGCAGGAGGGAGCGCCGACGGTGGGAGGGAGCTGGCAAGATCCGGCCGTGGCGCTGCGTGGTGGAGGCATGGCCGGCGGCCCCTGCTCCTCCAATGCACCGCCGTTGGGGAGGGAGAGGGCGCCGGCAGCAGCACGTCTTCCCGTGGGAATGGATGGCCGGCTCCGTCGAGCCCTGGCACCGCCGCCGACGCGGGGATGGCCGGAGCAGAGGTCTGCCACCGCAGCTCCTGGGCCGGCGCCGTCGCTGCTGCCTGTGGGAGGGGATGCGGGCACCAGGCGGACTCACCATCACCAAGGGGAGGAGAGAGAATGAGTTGGAGGGGTGGGGAGGGAGGAGAGATAAAAAAGACTATGACAAATGGGCCCCGCGGTGGGTAGTTGGTATGGAGTACCGGATTTAGGGGATGACAGGTGCGGAAAATTTGGTATTGTGCTGTAAAAACTGGATGATGAGATAAAAATATTCCTTTTAGGGGATGGATTTGGAGTAAGACTGGTAGCACTGGGTACTCCACCCGGTGCGGCATGGCGTGCTCTAGTACGCAATAGAGCACCGAGAGGCCGCACTGGGGTACTGGAGTACCCACGTTATGTCTCGTTCGCACCCCGCGTGCTCCAAATATAGAGCTGAGTACGGGGGCGTGCGCTATGCCCTGCGCTGGCCCCACCTCGCGTCTGGCCGTTGGTGGGAAGGGTAGTTGTGACAACCCGCCCAGGAAAGTACCGTACTATCGCCTAAGACCGATCCACTTTGGTCATTAAGCAATAATAAAGTACCATCCTGTCGTAAGTCGCCGGGTTAACGCCCGGTAAATCACTTGAGAGCACAAGGATCGAATATATGCATTAAAACTCACTCGAAGGCGAGTCCAGAGATACAACAATATTCAAATTCAAATACGTACCCCGAAGGGTTTAATTATTACAAATCATAGTTTTTGTCATGACGAAATAGTACAGAGTTTTGAAAAAGCAACGGAAATAAACTAGCGGAAGCGAAGTCACCACGGGAGGCCATCCATGATGCTTTCAGTAGTCGTCCTCCACCCACTCCAGCTCCCAGCCGGGCGGGATCTCACCGGGCCACACATCACTGAAGGCATTACCTGGATCAACACATTATAGCAAGGCTGAGTATACTAATACTCAGCAAGTCTTACCCATCGGTGATAATTACTTCACCAAATCTAGACCATGAAAGGCTTTTTGGCTACTGGGTTGCTTTTGCTAAAAAGTAACAAAGAGTAGGTCTTTACTTTCAAGATTTTAGCACAAGTTCTAGTAGTTTAATCTTTACTACATTAGCCAACTAGTACAAACAAAGTTGTACAATACAATTAATCAAGCATAATATTCATCAACTTCCATCATTAGGAATCACATGACTAGTGGAGTAAGTAGTCTCGGGTAACGGTGAGAGGCCGACAATCGATTGATTTAAACCTTGCAAGCTAGACCCAAACACACGCGTAGGGTCGCCCACAAAGGGACAACTTTCCCGGCCGTCCCCAGAAATCCTCGGGTCGGGATCGAATCTTACAGTCTTTGGTGCAGGCTATCTGGCATGTCCCACCCAGCACACCCAGAGTCACCATACACCACCGGTAGCTAGCCGTGAGAGCGAATCCCAAGAGTAGTAATGGTAGGATCCCTTGCCGCCTCATTAAGGTACTAGGCTTACCGGTCCCATACCCGACATGTGCTTAGTACGTTCAAAGACTTAACCCACATAACCACTGGACCGGAGCCAGATCCCATGCTCTTACCACGTGAGCAATCCATTTAGGATATATTGTGATTCCTATCTAGGAACCTATTCTCTCGAGTGAGGTCATCACCCGACTTGTAACGGTCCTAAAGCTTAGCAGCTAGCGACCTATCATACTAGTAGGGGCAAGGTACCTAGGGATCATGCATCTAGGGTTTCATTCAACTCCCGAACGTAAATGCACAATCATCCATAGATAATTGAATAAAGAATTTGAAAAGCGGGTTAGATGCACCGAGCTTGCCTTCGTCAGCTAGGTTAGCTTGGGCACCCTCGGTGTCGAGTACGTCCACATACTGCAGAGAACCTTCCGCTCCGCCTTCCTCGGTTTCCGGGATCAGGGAGTAATCTCCGTCCGGAAGATATACACGGAATGCAATGCACTTTAGGTGATGTGATAGTTTGTTGTCTTATCCAACTCTGGGTTGGTCATATTCACCTTAACAAGCATCTATCCAAGGTTTCTCTTTTAGGAAGGGTATTGGTTGTATTTGGGTTACTCTTTTATTCCTCATTTGAATAAAAGGTTTTTAATAAGCTTATCATTTCATGTGAAAGCTTCATTTTATTTTATCTTTACCCACATGGTGTAATTAATAATTATATTCATGAATTAATTCCTTATTAGTGCTGGTAGTTAAATTTCTTTTATTTATATTAAATAATGCCTTCAAAAAGGAAAAAGATTTAATTAAGGATTTTCTTTATTAATTTCCCTTTAATAAGGGCATTTAAGCCTTTTATTAATCAATTAAATTACCAAAAATTACATGAGTGTTTTTAAGCCTACTAGCACCTATCCTGGTCCATTGTACCCACATGTAAGTGTTGGATGCTAGGAAATTAAATATTATGGAAAATAACAAAGGTTAGCTAGTGATTCAACTTAAATGCATATAAAAATAATTAAGCATCAAAATGGTCCAAACTTTCTTGTGCATGTTCTCTGATCCTAAACAAGCCTAAAAAGCTAGCATGTTCACATGGAACCTCCACTGAACTTGGTTTATTAATTTACAAAGGAAAACATGCATTAATCAAGAATAATTATTTCTGTTAATCCTAAATTCATGATTAATTCACAAGATGTGCCTTTTGACATCACAAGACAGTGTGCACATGTTGGGCTCAAGAACATAAATATATTAATCATGAAAAATCCTTTAAGCAGATCTGCCAGGAATAGAAAAACATTTTTATAAAAAGATTTGCATCATAACTTTGTACAATTTTTGGCATAGGAGCTAGTCATGACCTAACACACAACATGTCCAAAAATTAGCTACAGAGGATTTATATATTTTGAGATATTGCAGATCTAGGGTTTTCACATTTGTATTTTTCATGCAAAAACTATAAGGAATTAGCTCAGGCCAGAATAACAAAAGTTGTAGGATAATTCACAACGGATTCAACAAAATTGGTTTTGCATTTTTCTGATTTTTCCGTGATTTTCTACGCAATTTACAAGAATCAGGAAACTCACTTTTACTATTTCAGTTGCGCTTTTGCAGGGAGGCCCTCGAAAAGATTTCCAGATTCGCAATGTGGTCTCTGGGCGGCCGGGCAGCGGCGGTTCGGCCAAATTCCGGCCAACCGCCGGCCGGGGCCGGCCGGGCACGGGCGGGGGGAGGGGCCTTGGGTCCCAAGGGGCCGATTCCGGGGTTGATTAGGCGGGGGAAGGGGGGTCGGCGAGGGCGGCGCCGGCGGCCGGGCACGGTGGCCACCGCGGCTGCCGTGCGGCGCGGTGGGGCTCGCCGGTCGAACGGGCACGCCGGCGAGCTCGGTTAGGTGCAAGTGAAGGTGGGGGACGGCTCGTTTTGGGGCCGCGGCCCGGCCGGACCCGCAGCTCGCGCGGCCGGCCGCTCGCAATGGCGCGCGGGCGGCTCGGTGCGGCCCCGGCGGGGTGCCGCGAAATGGAGTGCGGGTGGCTGGGCTTTAACGAGGAGGGCGAGGGCGTGCTGCAGGGTGAAGGACACTCGCTTTCAATCGCGGTACGGCGGCGGCATCAATTTTTGCGCCTGCATAGGGAGCCCGCGACGGACCGTCGGGTCTTGCGCGGCGTGGCCGGTCGGCAAGGGGGGAGCTCGGGCTTTGGGCCGTCTCGGTGCGCGTGCGGGCTCGGGGAAGGCGCGCGCGCCTCGGGAAGGCGCGGGCGCGGCCGGGCGTCGAGGCGGCGGGGCGAGGCGCGCGCGCGCGCGCGCGCGCGGGCGACGCGCGCGACGTCGCGCTCTGGCGCCTAAAACTTTCACTGTGCCCCTGTTCGAGCAAGATTTTCTCTAAAATTTTGAATACAAGTGCACCAAGCAATGAATAGTAAAGTTGTAGATCTAACTACCCTCTACAACTTTTATAAAGGCCGTCTAGTGTTTTTCTCGACGGATTTTGCAGGAACGTCGTGCCAACATTGAATGCCGGCCTGTTCTGGAAAACAGGAGGTACTATCAGTCGATCAAGTTTTTCGCTAATTTCCACTCAAAATTTGAAATGCCAATCTACATGAAAGTTGTGTCCCTCAACAAGATGGACAACTTTCATAAAGGTAGATTTTGAAGTGTTTAGGTGAAATTTGGGGAACGCGGCAAAAGTTCCGGACGACATTCGCTGATGTCAACGGTTAAGCCGGTTTTGACCGTGTCTTTGGCCAAGGGTTGACTACGGGTGTGTGCGGGCTTGGTTCATTGGGGTTCATTGGCGAGGTTTTCGAGGTGATGACCCAGGTTGACCTAGGTTTGACCGGTGCTTGACTGGTTTGACCCGGCTGATCCGGTCATTAGCGTTAATGACGGTAATTAAAAACCTGGGGCGTCACAGTAGTGGTGGCGCAGCACCGGGTTGGTGGGAAGGGCAGTGGTGGCGCAGTGCCGGGAGGGGGAAAGGGAGCCGTCGCTACCGCGCCGTCGAGCTCGCCGAGGGGGAGAAACGGGGAGCTCTGTTACCGCCTTTCGAAGCCCCTGCGAGGCCGCCGCGTCGGCCTCCTCCTCCGTCTCCTATCTCCCGCCGCGTCGGAGATCCCCCGCTAGCAGCCGCCGGCCAGCAGCGAGCACCGGAGATGCGGGTGCCTCTGCCTCCATGGCTGTCGAGAGAAAGGGAACAAACCAAGGAGGAGGCGGAGGAGTGTCGCCGTGCTCGCGGGAGGAGGAAGCAGGCCGCACAGGCGATGTCGCGGCGCCACCGTCGAAGCTGTGCCGGGGAGGGGCGCGGTCGTGCCGGCCTCTGCGCACACGGATCTCCGCCGGCACGGCTGCTTCATGGCCATGGCCGAGCTCGAGGCCGAGCTACTCCCTACCCCCGCGTCGCCGCCATGGGGGAGACATCAGACATGGAGGCGCGACTGCTCCATGGCCGAGCTCGAGGCCGAGCTGCTCCCTACCCCCGCGCGCATCGTCTGACTACAGGACGAGCTCGCCACGTTAGGGCCTAATCGTAGGCCAGTGCTAACAGTAGGGGGCACTTGAGTGCCTTGGTCGGAGTTGGCATGCTGCAGGGTCGGATGGGACGGTGTGTTGAGGGCTGTGCGGCTGAACAGTGCCACATTAAGGCTCCCGCCAGAGCCAGTCGCCCGCGTGTGCTACCAGATGGCGTGTTTGCATGGCATGGTGAACTGGTGTTCCACGTGTCGTAGCGGGGAAGCCTATGCGCCGGGGTGGCGCCACATTGTGTGGACCGCTTCTTGGTCAGAGACGGAGACTGCACGTGCGAACAAGCAGGTTGTCGGAGGCGAGGCGGAAACTCCTCGTGCAAGCCGGAGACTCCTCGTGCAAGACGGAGTTTCCTCGTGCGAGGCAGTCAGGCAGTGACTTGTCAGAGAAGCTTTCTCCTAGTGAGAGACTTGTCGAGGAGGCTTCCAACTGGTCGGAAATCAGATATCTTGCCAATGATGGTCTTGACGGGAGTCCCCAGTCCTCCTTATCTTGAATCTTGGCCTTCACATTGTCAATGGTGGCAGATGACTCTACCTTAAGAGTGATTATCTCACCGTCAAGGGGAGCCTAATCCGGGCCCTCGTCACCAACCAAATGGTCTTCTGCTTTTCCCACAACTGCTTTCTCACAGCTACTTTTCCACAACTGACAGCCCACGACAGCTTTTGGAAAAGCCACGGCCCAACCAAACACACCTTTAGCGTGTTTGATATCGTGAGCCCGGCTGGGAGCCTAGCTCTCGACATCCATTCCCCCCTCTCTCTTCTGACCCTGGCTGCGTGCTCCTAGGTTTCGTTCCTCCGTGGCCTGGCTCTGACGGCGCTCGCGCTGGAGAATCCGGGGAAACGGCGGGAGCTCTGAGCAGGCTCGCGTGGGTAGAGGGAAACTTCTGTGTGCCCTTCCTCCTCTCTCGTATTAAACACACCCTTAAGTTTTCTCCTCCTCTCCACACACCACTCCCGTAGAGGCACCTCGATGAGGTAAGCTCCGCTACCGGCGCGACGCGATTGTGGTGTCCCCCGGGCTTCCTCTTAGTTCCCCTGTGTGGATTTGTGTCTAGGCGGCGCGGCGCTGTTGCGGGCCTTCAGCGAGGTGGTCTTCTTCATCTTCTTCTCCGGCGAGGCAACGGTGATGTCCGTGGATGTGTCGGGTCTTGTGCTGCCCCGTCCACTTGTGCTGCCCCATCCAGATCTGCTACCTCCTCTCCACCTCCATCTGACCCCCACATCTTTTGCGACCAATCCGGCTCACCCAAAGTGAAATCCATTTTTCCCATTTCCTCGGTACACAGTTCGATGTTTGGCTCAGATCTATTAGTTGTTTGTTGCTATTTACTTTGTTGATGATAAATCTTTGTCGTACTAGTTCATGCTTCGTTGTTCTTGTTCATGGTACCATGTTGATTTGTTTCATCTTATTACTGTTTTGATTGTGGTGATATTTGGTTGATGAATGGTGGATTATGACTAGCTTATGCGCATAGAGAGGCATTTTTCGTAATGCAGTTGTGCCTAGTTGATGTTTATTCACCTTTTGCCTATGATGATGCACATGTTTGCTCAAATTATTTGACGAACTTGCACTTGTGAGGGTCAGATGTTGTTTTCTTTCTCTGTTCTCATGTTTGTTATCAAGTCGTGAGACACGTCCATTCTCATGCAATGTTGTCAAGGCTGTGATGGATGTGCCTCACGGTTACATGGTTGTCATGACCTTATTCATTCCTTATGCTCCAAATTGCAGTTCAGATGATAGTGCAAACTTATCCGAGGCTAATTTGATCTTGTTGTTGTCATGCTTTCCAAGATAAGTACTATTTGCTAATGATGATACACATATTTGCTACAAATTGATGAACTTGAACTTGTGAGTGACTGTAGCTTGGTTTCTGAAGTTGTTTTGGTATTTGTTCTTTTTCATGTGTGTCATCAAGTCATGTGAGACATCCATTTCCAGACAATGCTGTCAAGGCTGGGATGGATGTCTCACAAGGTTCCATGGCTATCATGACCTTGTTTGGCTACACATGTTTCCTTACGCTACAAGTACAAGTTTAAATGATAGTGCAAACTAATTTGAGGACAATTATTCCTTGTTGATGTCATGCTTTCCAAAGTATGCACTATAGCCTATGATGATCTTTCTCCTGTTAATTTGCCAATGATGATACACATATTTGCTAATGACGAACTTCAACTTGTGAGGGATTGGAGCTTGGTTTTTGAAGCGGTTATGTTTTTTTCTTTTTTCCATGTATGTCATCAAGCCATGTGAGACATCCATTCCCATGTAATGATGTCAAGGTTGGGATGGATGTCTCACAGGGTTCCATGGCTATCATGACCTTCTTGCTTGCCTACACATGTTTCCTTATGCTCCAAGTTGAAGTTCAAATGATAGTGCAAACTAATTTGAGGTCAATTATTCCTTTCCTCCATCCTTGCCTATGATGATAAAATTGATTTGTTATACATGCCCATGATGACCTAGAGCTATGTTGTATATATGTATTGATTACTTCTCATGTTTCCCATCAAAACATGGAAAACATCCATGCCCATGTTTTGCAAGCCTGGGTTGGATGTCTCCCATGTTTCTACGGTTGCCATGAACTTTTTGTTCCTGCTACTGTTGTTCTTATCCTCCAGATCTAGGTCATATGAATAAAAAATTAGTGGCTCCTTTTGTTCTTATATACATGTTGTTGATGTTTTTGCCTCCTTGCCAATGATGATATGATGGCGATTAATGGTTGTCTCCCATCAAAACATGAAACTCATCCATGACCCATGTTTTCAATCCTGGGCTGGGTGAGTTTCATGTTTCCATGGTTGCCATGAAGCCATTCTCCTCCAATATATCTGAGGCAAACATTTTCTCTCCTATCTTAAGTGACTAAATTGGGTCTTTCTTGAAGGTACAATAACTTTGAGTGAGGAAAATTAGAAATGTTGTCTATCTTACATTGACAATGACTTTGTCAATGTTGTCTACTGAGAGGAAAATTGGAGTGAAGCTTGTTAATTTCAACTCAATCTATGCAATTCTTTGCAGCAGATTGTTAATGTGATGCTCCTGTAATTGATATTTGGATTCCATATCCGATAATGATAGTTTTTACCCATGTTTATAGCTAAACCTGTTATGAATGAAAACATTATTTCAGTTTGATGCCATGTTTATGACTTGCATCCATTTTTCTTAGTTTTATCATGATATGTTTGGCCATAATTTGGACGAATGAAATATGTCATGCTTCTCCTCTTCCTCTGAAATGCAATTGGAGATTGTCGATATGGGCTTTCAGAAAAAAGGCATCAGATAGGCTTAGTCGGGCCAACGAAATCAAACAAGGCCACTGGCCGTCGCAAGCCGGGTTGTGGCTGGTCAGGGCCTAGCTAGTCGGCTATGCCTTCCATAGCCACGATATCATACACGCCCCTAGTACCTACTGAATCAAGTTTTCTTGTACACGTTGAAGGTTCACACTTTTTTTACACTAGCACTGCTATACTGTCAATTGGCGGTGATCGTTAAAAGGCTCCAATTGAATACAAGTTTTCTTTGCGTTTCTTCTTTAGTTATTGTTATTGAACTAGTAGTGAGTGGTAACATGTCAATCAGGTATATAATATTATTATCATTCACGCACGCTCCCCTATCTCCACTCCCTTGCGCAAAATCAAGGGGAAAATCGACACTATAGTATCTCCAACTCCAACCATTCCCTCGTCTGCATCCCATTTTGCGGTGTCCGGCCTTCCATCCCTCACTCACGGGTATTCTCTCTTCTCTCCCTCATCTTCCCAATCGTCGCGCCTCTCTCACGCGTCGCCCGCCGCCCCTCTCTCCTGCACAAAAGCTCGCGGCTCCTCGTGTTCCTAGTGCTCGACAAGGCAAGGAAGGAGTCCCTGCAGGTGGCGGAGCTTGCACTGTTGGGGTCAACGACCCCTTCCTCTCCATGGCGGCGCCGCCCACCGGCCCCTCGTCTCCCTGGTGCTCGACGATGCAAGGAAGTAGTCCCTGCCGTCGTCCCGAGGAGGCCGCGCCCATCAGCCTCGACGCCACCATCGGCCACGCTGCTGGGGAGGAGGACCTCGCTGTCGGGGAGAAGGACCAGGTCGGATCTCGCGGTTGGGGGAGGAAGAGGCTGGATCTCAGGAGTAGGAGGGAGCCAGGAAGGAGGCAGGGCATGGAGGCGCACACCGACGTGGCGGGGACCGAGCTGCGGGTGGTGGTGGAGCGGCGTGTTGTGGGGAGAGATGCGTGCAACCGCTGGAGACTAACTTTTTTTTGGGGAATTTTTGTTCTCTCTGTGTTTTTTTTTAAAAAAAATCGGGAAGTCTTGTTCTCATAAAGGATGACAATTGTGTAGTTTAAAAAATTGTGTCGAGCAACATGACAAATGATGATCTGCTAACATGCTTTGTAAAGACAATGGTGTGCTCTAGTTTATAAATCCCTGGAGTATGGGCATGATTATTATACACGAAGCTGTCGAAGCATACTTCTACCGTTCTACAACGTGAGAAAGGAAAGCTCACAACTGTCACCATGGACTCCTTGCAATTTCCTGATATTGTGTTATTGTGTAACAATGTATTCACTCTGTTCTTAAATAGATGACGTTTTACGCTAATAAACATTATATATTTAAGAACGGAGGTAGTAACATTGCGAGTATAGAAAAACGCAAAGCTAGCATCCACCGTCAGGAGCCACACGGGAAGCCTCCTCGCTCGACCCGAAGCAGCACGAACCGAAAATTTTGGGAAGAGACCAACCAACCAGTAGCAAAGCGCCAAGCAAGCTCCGAGCAGCGACGCAGCGCATCCAGTCATCCACTCATCGATTCGTCCAACCAAACCCCCTCTGCAGGCCGCGGCTGTGCTGCTCGCTCCCACTCCCCTCTCGCACAAGCGCGACCAGATAGATGGCCGCCGCCGCCGCTGCCTCCTCTGCCGCCGCCTGCTTCCTCTCCCCTCCGTGCCCCCCGACTCGCCGCCCGCGCCATTTCCTCAAACACCTCGCGTGCGCCGCGGCCACCAAATCCGCGCCCGCCGCCTCCTCGAACACCTCCTCCTCCGGCTCGCTCGCCCTCCCCTCGCCCGCGCCCGCGCCCGCGCCCACGCCGTGGCCGTGGCCGCCGCGGCGTCTCGGCGAGCTGGTCCCCGCGGAGGCGGCGGGGCGGCTGCTTTCGTCGGCCGCGGGCTCCCTCATCGTCGCGCTCGCCTCCGCTGCGCTGATCCTCGGCGACGCCGGCGCGGCCTCCGCATTCGTGGTCGCCACGCCGCGGAAGCTGCAGGCGGACGAGCTGGCCACCGTGCGCCTCTTCCAGGCGAACACGCCCTCCGTCGTCTACATCACCAACCTCGCAGTGAGGTACGCCGCTCGCGTTTCAGTGGCTTCTGGTTGCTGTGTCGGTGTCCCGAGCTCCTGACGCGAGCAAAGGCTGTGGGGGTAATTCCTTCGACGTGCTGCAGGCAGGACGCCTTCACGCTCGACGTTCTCGAGGTGCCGCAGGGGTCCGGGTCGGGGTTTGTCTGGGATAAGAGCGGGCACATCGTCACCAATTTCCATGTCATCCGTGGCGCTTCGGACCTCAGGTTGGTTCAGACTTCAGAGGCCCGGATGCTTTTCTAATACGTTTGTCTAGATCGGATGTTCCTCAGCTCAGGTCAAAGCGTGTCATTGTTAGGGTCGCTAAAGTTCCATTAAAATATGCTTTAGACTTGCAATAATTTGCCAAAGGGTTTTAGACTTTTAATCTGCAATTGCAATGTGTTATTGCTAAGCTGAGGCAGCGGAATTACTGATTGACAATACCAGCAAACTGCAATAGGGCCCAGTAATGGTTCATTACCAATTTGGCTCCCTAGAACTAGAAGTGTCGGTCCGAGCATAAGTGGTACGCCCAAAGATAGACAGTTAAGTGTAGCAGAAGCAACAGGACACATGTTCGACAGCTTCACTATCCGGTCGCTTAATACAAAGTACTTAATCTAGAAATTCTTTGCATTTCATTATCAGGTGATACTTGAAGCCACATGTGTGTTTTGACATAAACCATTTGATTGCTGCTAAACCACATTTGTGTGTTCTGGACATGCTCTGCAGCTAGTGCCCATCACCCTGCTAATGTCAAATTGTGTCAGACTTACTTAGATACATGAATAGAACAAAAACATCTATGTGTGCTTCTATTTTTTAAATATTTTTCTAGATGTTGATCAATAGATGTATGGTGGCAAAGTGAAGTTATCACTGATAGCTTTATGCAGGGTCACACTTGCTGATCAGTCGGTGTATGAAGCACAAGTTGTTGGGTTTGACCAGGACAAGGATGTTGCTGTTTTGCGTATCAAAGCACCAAAGGATAAACTAAGACCTATACCGGTCGGTGTGTCAGCAGACCTACTGGTTGGTCAGAAAGTATATGCCATTGGAAACCCAGTGAGTGCTTAGAACACCTTTCCTTTTTTTTGTTGTCGTGTCACTAATAATAACACAATGAGATTATGTGTACATGATGGTTGATTTGTAGCTTAGAACTACATTTCTTTTCATAAGGCTACTGTATTGTGTTCTAACTTTTAAGTACTTGCTATTGTATTCCTGGTATTTTTCTAATTTTGACTTTGAAGTCTTGATCCATGCAATCGCATAGGCAAACTGCAAATGCTGTTTCATGATTATGTAATTAGGTACCATTTAAAGACAATAGCGTACTAGATAAAGTTGCAACAAGGAATATTATAATAGATATTGCTGCAAACCTGCAACAAACAGTTATGTGATTATACAGAAATTTTGTATGATGTATGCGCCAGATTAAAGTTTGATCAAATTCCTGTATTGAAAGTTATTGAACTTCAATTATCAGGGTGCGTTCTTTTGATTATGGGTACGTTTGGCTGGTTAGTTATTTACCCGTAACCGTATTATTAATGCTTATTATTTATTGTTTTGCAGTTTGGCCTTGACCACACTCTGACAACAGGTGTTATCAGGTGGAGCATGTTTCTTAAGCTGATTCATCTTTGGCTGATTCATACGGAATGCACTGAGACTCTGTTTTATTGTTTGTGCTTATTCCTTTAGTGGACTGCGTAGAGAAATCAGTTCAGCTGCCACAGGACGACCTATACAAGATGTGATACAGACTGATGCTGCTATCAACCCTGGTAACAGTGGTGGTCCACTGCTTGATAGTTCTGGAAACTTGATAGGTGTAAACACTGCTATATACTCACCTTCAGGAGCATCATCTGGTGTTGGGTTTTCCATTCCAGTTGATACTGTATGTACATTTTCTTCCCTAATTTCCAAAAATCTGCTGTTCACTCAAGGGGCATGTGCCCTCCTGTTCCCTCGAGAAAAATAATACCCCACTCAAGTCAGCTCATCAGTTCAGATTTTTCTGTTCATTTTCATTCTTCCACATATTTTGACAATAATATAAATAACTTCTGTTTTCAGGTTGGGGGCATTGTGGATCAACTTATAAAGTTTGGTAAGGTGACTAGACCTATCTTGGGAATAAAATTTGCCCCTGATCAATCTGTGGAGCAGCTTGGATTAAGTGGAGTGCTTGTCTTGGATGCTCCTCCAAATGGACCAGCTGGCAAAGCAGTAAGAAGCCTTTTCACGTTTCCTAGATTTTAGTAAAGCACAACTTGAAGGCAACAAATTGCTTAGACTGGACATGTTGTGTTTGCTTCAGTTAGGCTTGTGCTCTAGGCGATCTTTCACTTATTCATTGTCTATGCTTAGTATGCGACCATGAGAAAACATTGTAGTTTCCGTTGACTTTCATGTGTGTTTGGCTAAAACCAAGGACAACCTAGAAACAAAATGGGACAAGAAAAACTAATTGAAAGAAACTTTTCTTTTTCTGCACCTATCGCATAAGTTATGCATTTTGAAATGTGTTTGCAGCATAGTACTACTGTTGCTAAAAGTTGTACTAAATTTGTTTTCCAGGGTCTGCAATCAACCAAGCGAGATGCCTACGGTCGTCTTGTCCTGGGGGATATAATTACTTCTGTGAATGGTACGAAGGTAACAAATGGAAGCGACTTGTACCGAATATTGGATCAGTGTAAAGTTGGGGAAACGGTAAGCTTTGACCTATGTTTACAGAATAAGAAATATGTTACCATTTTATAGCTGCTGAGATACTGGTTTCATGGTGTTCAAAGGTGACGGTGGAAGTCTTGCGTGGTGATCATAAGGAGAAAATCCCAGTGATCCTTGAACCAAAGCCTGATGAATCATAGGAGAAACTAGGTTCTTTTGCACCATATGCTCATTTCCTCACTTGGGTGCAGAGACGCAAATATACAATGCCTTAGCATTTCGCCTACCACGGACCACAGGATCCATTTGTACATAATTCATGCTTGTAAATCAAACTATCTCTGGTCCGGTGGAAAAGGTTATCCAAGTTGCCTTGATGCAATCGTGTATTATGCTTGCTTTTTTCTTCGGCCTCTTTAATATAGATGTGCCATACATCATACTCGTATCAATCTGTCTGCTGTGGAGCATGTATACATCCTACAGTTCTTAGATGGCCTACCTTATTAGTCGTGCGTTCATTCAGAGGACCATCTAGAGAAGGGAACTGCAGCTTGATGAACTTACTGATATCACAGATCACCTAAACCTTTTTGACCAAAACATGTGCTGCTTACTTTTGCTGGATCAGTTGGTAACTTAGTATCGTTGCAACTTGCAACCCTAGGCGTGACATGGAATGCAGAAGCGATCAATGTGATAGCTCTGCTCTGATGTGCCAAAGATTGCAAGGTTACCCTCCTACTTATCAATATAGCTCGTCGTGGAATTCAAAACTCCACACAGTTTCGAGGGAAAGAGCGGACTGAGGGGATGTTTCGTTACACGGGACAATATAGCCATCGGAAAAAGTTTTGGGAAACTAGTTAGTGTTATTGTCACATTTTCTTGCCAAGACTAAGATGTGGCAGGAAGCATCGGAAACAGCCACCGAGAAGGATATATGGGCACACAGAAAGGTCTAAGCAGCAAGTATGTTGGACAAGTCACGCGGTGTGGATTTTAGATTGGGGTGCGACAGGGAAATGTTTTTATGGTTTTTATGTTGCTGACGGGCTGCTTGAGTACTGAGGGGGGGAAATGTTTCTTTATAGCCGGATAACTAAAGGCACTTAATAACCTATCAAGCTTTATTACAATTGCCCTGTTCGCTTGACTTATCAGCCACCAGCCAACAAGAAGATCTTTCTCTCACAACAAACCAAATGCCACCAAGAAACCAGCCAAGTAGCAGTGCTCCCTCTCAGAACAAACAAAGACCAGCCATCAGTATCAGCCAACCGAAACAGGATGACTATTGAAGTTATAGTGGTACTTGCAGGTACTTTTTCTTTTTATTCTTCTTAAAAGATTAAATAGATTTATACATATTATCGGAGTAGAGTATTATATTGATTTCTCACTATTTTCAGTACTTGATCCTACTAAATTACGCCACTGATGATACTAGTGATGCTTAGCATTATTGCAACCAATGCTGGCCGTTGATCAATCGCGTGCATGCATGCGGCGGCACCGAATCAGCTAATGCCCTCAAGAGGCAGCAGCAGCTGTTATCTGAAAGCCGCGGTCGAGCACATCCTCGACAACAATAAATCGGTGACGCGAACCCGAGTCATCACGCTGCGCGAGTGGGTGGCCCGGTGCCATCCTTTTCGATCCCGCGCCGGGTCTGCTTCGCATTAATCCCCCGAGCTTTAGCCGCCCTCGCGGCCTCGCTAACCCCGGCTTCCTAATCAAGCCCCCACCTTAAATAATGGCCGATATTTACCCCGGCCGGAGAGGGATCGTACGCCGGAAGGAACGACCAGCAGGGTTACTGCTTGCCTGCTTGGTGGAGTAGATCCTATAGGGCTAATGGCTGAGGCTTTTTGTCTTTTCTGAAAGGGGAGTGGAAGCTCAAGTGGTACCAGAGGCTACCAGCAGTGCCTGACCGCTTCGGGGAGTATGGTACGGCGTAGTTAAGGCGGACATGGATGCATCAGGGCACGCACCAGATTGTTAGCGCCACTAATCCTAAGAGTAAAGTTTGGGAAATGAGCAAGGGTTGTTGGTGCAGGAGATGGAAAACGACGCCACCACTTCTTTTTTTTTTCCCTACTTCTTCCCCCCTTGCCTTTGTGTGCTTAACACAATAACACCAAACTAAGAATCTGAAGCGTACGTGTCCGTCCTAGTAGGCAGAAAGGCGTACGCACTTCCACTTGAAGGAAGACGTTCTGCGGTTCAAACTAACCATCTACTAATCTGCTACCCAACCCTGATGCCATGCACGGATGCACCAGGCAACATTAGGGCAATGATCAGGTAGGTGGCGTGGCAGCCTACACAGAAGCATGGGTGTACTACTTGGGTAGAACATCGCCAGCAAAGTAGAATAAAAAAACGAACGAGAAACTTTCACAACCGCTTCCCTTTTTCTTTTACGTTGCGTGAACAGTCTCATGAAGTCATTATAGATTAATAGCTAGATCACGCTGGCTGAATCATCCAAAATACCTGTGTTCTACAAGCAAGACAACAAAAGAAATTAAAGGGAACACAAAAAATCTAGTCTCGAATGCTAAATGAAATGGAGTGTGCACATAGAACTAACACACTGCACCTGTGATGGCCTGCTGCAAGCTCTCTGTTACAGCACCGTGATCATAAAACCGAGATGATTACCAACAAACAAACCAGCAACTAAGCAAAGAGTTTACCAATCAATCAAGGAGCTCTGCACGTATTTGTCACTTCCGTACGTATATATATGCAGATGGGATAGAACCACACCGGGCCGGGAGTAGGCGCGCACGACACGTCAGAACGGGTGGTAGCTCCGGCGGAACACGGCGGTGTTGGCGAACAGACCGACGAGGTCCTGCTTGTACGGCAGGAACGACCTCCGGCGCGCGCCGCAATTGCCCGCACCGCTGCCGCCGCCCTTCGCGTAGTGGCTCCAGGCGTGACCGCCGTGAGAGGCAGCAGCGACGCCACCGTCGCCCCTCCCCTTACTGCCGGAGGCGCCGCCGCTGGCGCTCAAGAAGACGAACTTCTCCTTGCCGTCGCTCTGGCTCCGCCCGACGAGCCGCGGCCGCCACCGGAGGACCGACCCCGTGGAGCCGCTCTTCTTGCACCGCGCCGGGCCCGGGGACGACGACGACGACGCCGCCCACCCGGGGGACCACGGGCAGTACATCTCCGCCGTCACCGAGTCGAGCTCGGCGTCGTCCGCGGGCGTCGGCTCCTTGTCCACCAGCAGAAGCCGTCCTAGCGGCACGCGCGCGGTGGCTGACACCGGCTCCGGCGCGGGCCGAGGCGGGGACCTCGGCCTGCCGAAGACCGGGTACAGTGGCCCCACGCGATCTCTGCCTGCAGCCAGAAGAGGCGGCGGGACGGCGGCGGCGAAGGTGAAGTCATCACCACCGTCGTCCATGGTCTCACGCGCACGCTCCTGCTACTGCTGCTCGCCTTCGGTCTCCGTTCCCGGACTCCGGCCACCGCGGCGTCCCATGGTGTGGCTGCCTGCCTGGCTGGGTAAACTCCACTGCACCGTGGGCTTTGCTTTTATACGCGGCGATGGCGCACGAGTCAAGCCACCACTGAAGCTTCTGCTAGCTGATGATGGAGTAATCCTGATCGCTGATGCATCGGGCATCTTTGGATGGACGTGCGAGGTTACGCGGTTTGGTTGGCGAAAGGCTAAGTACAAGTGCACGATCGGATCAACATCGGGGTTGGATCCGATCAGGTTTTCAAGTGAGATGCAGACGTGGCCGAGGTTTGTGGTGGGAGGGTGGATGACGGTGATAAACAGCGCGTGGGCGGCAAATGGCCGCCCGCAGCCCACCTGGAGAACGCGCGCCAATTCATTTCCTTTGTTTCTCTTCGTTGAAGCCTTGAGGGTAGTAGAAGAGAAAAAACAGTATATCACGGCGGTATGCTGTTCCAAGCATACGGTTCTATTTTGCAAATTGTCGAGACTCAAAAATTTTAGGCCTTCCCCCCAGATTTTTCTATAAAAAAAATTTAAAAGTAGTCCTCGGAGAGTAACATGTTTGGATGGTTGCAAAATGCGTTTGATTCCTCTCTCTTTTGTCTGAGAGGATGGATATATCTGTTTAATTGTTTTTCTGCTTTGCATGTACTTTTTATAAACACCAACTATTGGGCCTCTAAATCACAAGCATCTGTCTTATAGCCCAACCCATTCTATTATCTCCTAACTCATTGGGCTCTGCAACCACGCGGTCCCAGTGGACGCCTGGCCAGCATCCCAGCCAAACGCACGCAAACGCATCGAACACGTAAAGAAAGGGCGAGTTCGAAACCCCGGATCAGACTAGAAAGACAACGCGGCATTGCCGCGCCATGCCAGTGGCATCATTAATTCAGCAACATGTTTAGGATGATTGATTCATGTTTTTTTTTTCAATTTATTGTTAAGTCAACATGTGTAACAACTAAAATTTGGAAAAGATCAAAGAGAGATCTTGGTAAGGCAAATTACTCTTTTTTTACGAGAAGGATCGTAAGCACAAAGGTTGCATGTGATGTCATCTACTTGCATTAAACGTACCAACCAGTGTTAATTTGTTTAGCTTGGACCGATCTGTTGTATTTTGGTGTAATGGCTTTGTTGGCTTCGGCTCATATATAGCCTATAACTTGCATGAGGCCCGGATATACACAACTTATATGTCAAAGAGGGAGATAAGCTGAGATTGAAATTTGTTTGCAACGAGAATCTTAGGATGTAATCAATCAAAGATAAGACAAAATACGACAAAACTTTTGCAGGAATTCTCAGAACAATTAGTGAAGGAACATGTATGAAAGACGTGCACAAATATTTATTTCTAAATCCTCATGTAGGGACAGCTTTGAGTGTTCCTGAAAAATCATGTTATGCATCCTGGTCACATGTATGACATCATGTGAACTATGATGCTCTTGGCTAGAAAGAAGCGGCTG
Organism: Cenchrus americanus; assembly: GCA_947561735.1. Lineage (NCBI taxonomy): Eukaryota > Viridiplantae > Streptophyta > Magnoliopsida > Poales > Poaceae > Cenchrus > Cenchrus americanus. The sequence continues at coordinate 247,582,439 of OX387239.1, read as the reverse complement.
CACAGCGATGCGTGTGGCCAATGCGTGCTTGCGCAGTAGTGGCGGCGTTGGAGTGTGCGGGCTTTCTCCAATCTCCAGCATGCCGCGAGGGGATGCAGTGTGCCGGGCAGACGATCTGGCGTGGATCGCCCAGCAATTGGCTTCCTCAACGGCGATGCCTAGCAGAGGAGGCATGGAAAATAAAAGAGCTACTTAAGCGGAGTGTGGCCTTTCCTCGATATCGTCGGCCGCTAGCTGGAGACTGCAGTGGTGAGCGGTGGGAGGATTGAAGTTGTTCTATCATGCTCGGGAAGAAGGTTCTCGAAGTGGCGGCTGGAAAAAAACGCTCAGCTAGGGGCGGCGGAGCGGCTTGCCGCCGCCGGAGGCGGGGGGGCCCGCCGCGGGCCATGCGAGCGGTTACCGGAGAGCGACGGGACGGGGAGGAAGGCGTGTGTCAAGCGGATTAGCGCGCGTGCCGGAGGGACACGAGCGGGTTCGCGACGCTTCGCGAGCGCCCGGTGCACGGGTAACAATCGGAGACCCGAATCGATCTGCGATCGGATGGATGCCATCGTTAGTTGGGCGGATCCGACGGCTTGGACCTAACGGGTGACGTGGACCCGCTACCCGACCTCGGTATTTGCCCGGTTTCGTAAGGTAAAGATGGCAGCGGGTGTCGAAATCGAACCTCAGCTTTGCAGTGGAGACGATCGTGGCCTCGTGGGGGTCTCTCCGGCGGGAGAACCACCTCGTGATGAGCATTGAGATCTCGGAAGACCCCGGGAAGAAGCTGATGGGTGATGGCGATCGAGCGCGCTTATTACGAGGCTAGGATGGCTTGATTCCTTGTTGGAACATTTGGAAGAGGCGAGAGGGCGATGATGCGAAGGCTGTTCCGCCGCCGGTTGGGAAACGCATGGGGATGGGAGAGAGAACTATTAACACCAGCTCAATGCCGGTGCTGTTGCTGAAGCTAGTAGCAATGGCCGACTTTTTCACTTTTTAGCCCTTTTTGCGAAAGATTTTCACAAGTAGACCCTTTTTGGAAAGATTTCAAAAAATGGACCCTGAGCTCGGCGCCGTGGATCATGGCGCCGAGCTTACATGCCTCGGCGCCACAGATCATGGCGCCGAGGTCTTGGGCCTGAAAACAATATCAGTTACCCTACTTTGAAATTCTTCTGTGAAGAAATTTGTATGTTTTCATGGTCAACAACATACACAAAATGTTTATTAAACATCATACTACATTTGGGATCCAAATTCTTTCAATGTATATATGAAAACTTTTTCAGAATAGAATTTCAAAGTTGCATGCCTGTTAATGTTTTAAGGGTTCTCAGCACTTAGAATTTTTCAGCGCATGAGTAAATGCCGACAGCAATACTTTCAATTTTGGAATGTCATTTTAAATATGTAAACTTGCTTAGTTTTTATCCACAAATGTTGTAAGATGTTAAACAAAGTTCATAGATTCCATTTTGCATGTTATTGGCCACATTTTACATACAAATTTCTTCACAAAAGAATTTCAAAGTAGGGTAACTGATATTGTTTTTAGGCCCAAGACCTCGGCGCCATGATCTGTGGCGCCGAGGCATGTAACCTCGGCGCCATGATCCACGGCGCCGAGCTCAGGGTCCATTTTTTGAAATCTTTCCAAAAAGGGTCTACTTGTGAAAATCTTTCGCAAAAAGGGCTAAAAAGCAAAAAAAGACGGTAGCAATGGCTTGCTGCGGCTAACTTGTCTGAAGAAGGACGAGTTTGTAATTGTGGATCTACTTGCTTTTCTTGAATAAAAAACAGAGAATTATTATTCTGATTTTTTGAGCAGCCTGATCCAAGGAGTGTGCACGCGCAGAGAGCCAGAGAGGGACTTCCTGTTGTGCATCCGCTGCAGCTTTGTCGTGTCTCTCCCGTGGGAGGAGTTGACCTGATCCGCGAGTAGCTAAAGCATGCTGCCAGAACCCACGGATTACTTACAGTATTAATCATCCAGAGCACCGAGATCCGCATGTGCACTTCAAGCCTTCGGAACCGCCAATTGTGCGATTCTGTTGCTGCCGCTGCCAATGTGGTTGCAATCGCGAAGAAGCCTTCGACGTATCATTGCTCCTGCTTCAGTAGCAAACTAGCAACTAGCAAGCACTACAGGGGGTAACGCAAGATGAGAAAACGATCACTGGCGCAGATAAGGGTGATGAAAGATGCAAACAAAGAAGTAACGGGCCTAATGGCCAAGAACTTATGCAGTGGCCAAAAGGAAGAAGAGGAAGCACTGCAGGGGGTAACCCAAATGGAATTCAACTGGGGTTTTCAGAGATATTTCTGTCATTAATTTGCAGAGGATATGTTGAAAAGCTCAAATATTTTTCTTTTGGGTCTAGTGTTTCCTGAAGAATCAGTTTGTATCCAGCAAACCAGATACAATCAACAACACTTATAATGCAAAGCTCAGGTAGGTACACTGCTGTAATTCTAATAACTAGTAGTAAAATTAAACTTGAGCTAAGCACTAATCAATACGCACGTTATAGTCACACAGCTGTAAACACAACATGACACTTCGTCAGAACGGGAGGTAGCTCCGCCGGAACGCGCCGGCGTTGGCAAAGAACCCGACAAGATCCTGCTTGTACGGTGGGGGCGTGGACTTCCGTCCGGCGCTGCGCTCGGACTCGGAGCTCGCGTCCAGGAACACGAACTTCTCCTTGCCGTCGCTGTGGCTCCGCCCGACGACCCGCTGACGCCACCGGAGGACCGAGCCGGTGGAGCCGCTCTTCCGGCAGCGCGCGGGGGACGACGACGGCGACCGAGATCCCTGCGCCGGAGACGCCCCGGGTGACCACAGGCAGTACGTCTCCGCGGGCACCCCGTCGAGCTCGCTGTCGTCGTCCTCGAGCTGCCCTGACGACGCCGCGGCCGCGCCACGCTCCTCCAGGAGGAGCTGACCCAGCGGCACCAGCGCGGTGGCCGTGGCCGGATCCTCGGCGTCCCGCAGCGGAGGCGACCGCGGGCGGCCGAAGACGGGGTACACGCGGCCGTCACGGAACGCCGCACCTGCAGGCGGACGCGGGACGGCGGCGAAGGTGAAGCCTTCATCCTCGTCCTGGGAGGACGAAGCGCTGGTGGTGGTGGTGGTGGTGGTCGCCGCCGACGATGCAGCGTGGGATTCCAGAAGGCCGCGCGCGGCGGCAGTAGTGACGACGCCTCGGTGGTGATCGCTTTCGGCCATGGCAAGCCACCTGGTCTGGTCTGGCACGAGCTGGCCGGGGCCGCGGAAAATAAGGACGGAGCGGACGACGGGCGGAACGGCAGATGCGATGCGATGCGATGCGAGCGGCGGCGGGCCAGGGCGGTAGGTTTGCGCGTCGCACCACGCGGGCCCCTGTTCTGAACCCCGGCCCGCTGTCAGTGAGCGGCGTAGGCTGGAGTGGCCGGTCGGTGAGCGGGCCCGGCGGGCGCCGGTGACACGTGGCGGGCGTTGGAAGGAGAAAGACCGGAAGGAGGAAGCGATCAAGCGAAGGCTGGCTGGCGCCTGGCGCTGTGGAATGGAAGGGAACAGAGAATGCAAAGCTTTGGAAGTGCCAGACGGAATGGAATGCAAGCTGGACGGCAGCAAGGATCCCAGAGTGGAGTGCAGTCGGAATGGATTGGAAAAGGATCCGACCCATGTGCTCGGCTTATCGCTTCCGCACTGTTCCTCGTAGGCTTTTTTTGCACACTTGCGCACCTCGTTTACCTACCGCCGGGGGATCGACGCGACGGGGCTTGTTGGCTTGCTGCCGAGTTTGTTGGAGAAGTAGGAGGTGGAAGAATCACAGGATGGTAGGCTGCTAGCCTGCTAGGTGGTAGCACAACTGGCTTGCTTCTGTTAAAAGTGTAATTCTGTTGGCAATTCTGAGAATTCTGTTTTGTCAATTCTGAGATGCGTGGTTACGAGTCGATCGAGTTGTAAACGAGTGTCCTTGACGCCATGTCGTTGCTCGGGTTAATATGCTTCGTTTTCAGTAAAGTACGTGCACGTGTGCGGCTGGGGATTAGTAACATTTTACTAAGACTGTAGGACAGGCTTTGCTTGTCCCGTAGTAAGATCTAACGTATAGAATACACATGAATAATGGATGGAGAGGAACAAAAGCTATCTGGCTGACCTAGAATCCTACTACTGTAGATGGTTTTTCCTCATCTTTATTATGCTAATGGGCCCAAACCCTACCGCGTCTCCATGACTTATGCCGATGCTCACCCTCTCTCTCGTCGCGTATGTGGAAAAGGTTGTCCTCTGCACTTGCACTACGTAGGACTAGTACTGTATCATGTTCCCCGATGTACTAGAATTACGAAAGGTAAATTACCCTCTCATCTGGACATGCCACCGGCAAATTCACACACACACACACACAAATCCTCCAATCCCTTTAGTTTTCTTCCGCACGGAAACAAGCGGCACCGCGGCACATCACTCACATCGTGATCCGTGCAAGCAAAAGGGCCTGCTCATCCATCCAATTCCTTCCAATCCCCCTAACAGGCCGCGTAGAGAGTACGGGGAGTACCAAACCCAAAGGGCCGGGCCCAAACTAAGCGCCAAACGTGCCGTGCACCCGACAAGGCGCGACCTGAAATCTATCTACCCCGATCCTAGAAGAAGAAAAAAAAATCAAATTAGAGCAGCCACGTGCCCTCGGCTCACCAATCATGCAGCAGCGTCGCACGTTTGACGCCCGGTACGTCCGACGAGGACCTCGCTCCCCTCTCACCGCCGCGCGCGGCCGCCGGCACTCGTGCGGCTGGCGTGTAGCTCAGGCGCCATCACGGCGTCTTCCCCGAGGAGGACACGCGGCCGAAGCCCCAGTGCCCCACCCGGTACATCTCGTCCAGCCACGCCAGCTCCGCCTCGGCTTGGCCCGGCGACGGCGCGCTCGCCGCGGTGGTGGCGTCCGCCGCGGCCGTCCTGCCGGCGCCGGGCGGAGGTGCCTCCGTCTTCTTGGCGCCCTTGTCGCGGTCGCACGCCGCGGCCGTGATCGTCGTCGTCGCAGCCGCCGCGGAGGCCGCGACGTCGCGGACCCGCTTCTTGTGCAGGATGAAGCGCCGCCGCCTCCTGAGCCGGCCGACGCAGCGGCGGCCCACGACGAGCGGCGCCTTGACGAGCGCCAGCGCCAGCATGCTGACGACCGCGCACGGGCAGCAGCCCAGCGCGACGCAGTCCGCGATCGCCACCGCCGCGCACGACCGGCACCTCCACCCCGCGCGCCCGGCCGCCGCCGCCGCCGTGGTCGGCGGCTCCTCGCCCGACCAGCGCCCGCGCCTCGGCACCGGCACCGCACCTCCGCTACGGCACTGTGCTGCCACCGCCGCCGCTGTCGTCGTGGCCCGCTCCTCGTCGAACCAGCGACTGCGCCTCGGGGGCACCGCCGCCGCCGCCGCCGCGTCGCGCTGCTGCTCCTGCTTCCGCCTGCAGCTCATCGTACAGCAGCAAAAAGGGCACTCAGGGTCAGGGGCACACGCAGCGAGCTCGGGAAGCGAACCGGAGACCGGTGGTTAGCCGTAGCCCGCCCGCCCCCGGCGAATGACCGCGACACGACACGGCGAGCGTTTTGTAGCTGGGTTTCTGGTTACGATCGAGCAGCCGCGCCCCGGCCGCGCAGCGCTGCAGACGGGGCCGGTGAAACTTTTATGGACTTTTACCGACTCCCAGTGGAAACGGCAGTCCGCACGCACAGTCAGACTACCGTCGCACGCCACAAACAGGAAACGGCAGCCTGATGAACGCCAAGCTGGAGTGCCAATCAGCCTGCTGAAGACTGCGTTTCCACCGGCACCGTACGTTTCATTTCGCCGCAACAGGACAATCAAAACCAACCAAAGACGTGAGACCCGACCGAATTTACTCCCCACTAGCTCGTCCCCGGCCGGCTTGCCGCCGGACGGTGACTGTGAGGGTGAGGTGAGGTAACATGAGGTGGATCACTCTACTCTACAGACTACAGGATGGCGCATACACGGAACGGTGATGGCTGCGGCCGGGGGGAGGACATGTAGCTACAGTGCTCGAAAACTGCAAGCGCTGGTGCTTTCGCTCTCACGCTTTTTGGGGTGCGGGGGGAGGGGAGGGGGAGGGAGGCGCAGGCCGGGGAGCGGCCCCCCGTGAGTTTGAAGGCCGTGCAGGGCGCCATTTCGGGGTGGTAAAAGCAGCTACTGCGCGAGGACGCGGCCAGCCAACGGCAGTACATGTACAAAATGGAAAACTGTAGCAGGCCGCGCGTCGCGATCTCATGTCTGATTCGTTGCAGAGGGTGGTTTGCTAGCTCTGCTCGATCGCAGTGTAACCTCTCACATGCTACGCTTCATATCACGCATGCAGGACGCCCGTGAGACGGCGAGAGATCGGTATGTGGCTTGGCTTCTGGCTTGGGAGCAAGAACGAGTAGACTTCAGAGACTGTGGTGTGTGACTGGCCGTGGCTGAACCGGTGAACGCTGGCTAGCGGCTACTGCTACTGCTACTGAGTTACTGATGTGCACGGCAGCATCTTGAGCGCGCGGCAGGTTTCAGACAAGGCTTTGCTTCAGGGGTGATCAGAAGACGACAAGTGTAACCGATCACCATGCAGTAGCAGCGTGTCATTTACTGAGGCGTAGCCACAGGGCAAGATGGCTGACTAGAAAAATTGGATGCGGAGGGACGAGGGAGAACCGGACTGGATGGAGGAGAGGAGATGCGTCAGTGCATGTGGAGAACGTGTCGGAATCTCATGTTCTGCTACGAGCTGTCAGGTACGTGCATGGGTTGGGTACTGTTCTTCATGTTCCTGCAGCTCCTAGCACACTGGCCAAACGCTAACTTTGGATTTTGGCTAGCGTCTAGCTTGCGAAGACCTGCCACTGCTATCAGATGCATCTAGTACACTCAGCTCGACTGTCTTGGTTCTGTAGAAGAAATACGTAGTAGCAGAAGGCCAACCTAGCTAGCTCAGGGCCATCTAGGAACGAACACGTAGTAGCTCGACTGGCAGAAACATGTGCTTGATTTGTGATCACCAGCTGATGTTCTCTCGTAGTAGCAGAAGGCCAACCAGCTGAAGAATCCTAGCCAAGCCATGTCTGCCAAAGGGCCAATGCTCAACCCAAGCTCTGAGATGGAAAAGGCGCACAACAAATTGCACGGACTATGCTACGCGCCGTGATCCAGTAGTTGACGTGAGCCAATATCTACTACTGTAGTCTACATCAGCAGCACAGTAGATACAACACTAGACACAAGTCCACACCGACCACGTGTTGTTCCCGGTCCGCCAACTGCATGCAGGATGCAGCTACGCAATCAACTGAAAAGGTACGGTACGGTGGGAAGAATTAATCGTGAAAGCTATATATGGACGATCCTTGTAAATTATTTTTACTAACAAAATACTTCAGAAAAAAAGAAGAAGAACCAATTCATCCACAAGATATATCTGACCAGAAGCTGATGTTTTAAGAGTAATTAATTAGCAAATATGAATGATCAGGCAGGGCAATTCGGCTATAAAAAAAACGTAAGCCCCCGATCGTGCAGTCATCCTTTAGGTTGGGAAGAAAGGGTAATGGCCTCAAGCGAAAGCAAGAGCATGCATTAGCTAGGCTGGGAATCTCTCGATTGTTTTTTTCTGAAAAGGAACAGGAGGGGCAAGCCCCTACTGAATCTCTCGATATATTGTTTCGGGATCGGAGTTGCATCCGCCCAGCGCACGCAGGACGCAGCAACGGCAAACAGACAAACAACGCAGCCAGATCGACATGATGGAGCAAAACCGAGAGCAGGATAACAGAGAGAGGTCGAGGAGAGTCCGATGCGAATACCTACCTGCTCCCGGGAGCCGCCGGCGGCGCATCGCTTGCAGTTTCTTGGTCCATCGCGTCGCGGTTGCTGCCGCTCGACGTCGTGAGAGAAAACGGCACCAAACGATCGAGGCGAGATTCGTCAGTACTCACTACTCAGTAGTACTATGTTCCAATTAATCCAACCGCATCGTCCATGCGTTCAGCTCCGCCAAAAGTGGAGACAACATTTGAAGTTTGAACGAGCAACGGGGATCATTGCAGATATATAAACCTAACTACCTGGCTTGCAGAGGAGGGAGAGGGATATATAGCAGATACGCATACGCCTTCACTTTCAGCCATCGAACATCTAATATCTTCACCCATCGAACATCGATCTACGCAGATTTTTGGCTGTTAAATTGGGGGAGCTGCGCGCCTATCTATCTCGGACTCCCGATGCGAGAAAGGTGGTCGAGGACGAACGACACAGCTTTTAGACGGTATCTCTTAATTTGCTTGTTTGCGTCTTGATTTGCTTTAAGTTTTGGTACCCTGGGCGCGGCCAGATCCCGATCCAGGCGTTCATGTGATGCATTGCTGCTTAGATATGCATTTACAAGCAAAAATAATGGTGTACGTGTTCTTCTACCAGGTTAACAAACCTGATGGGAACCGGACCGGTTCGCCGGACAACCGGTCCGGCCCGGTTCCTAAGTTGACCGGTTTTCTAAACCTAACCGAGCCTACCAAATTGGTACTATCGGTGTACCGCTCGGTTTGGCCGGGTTACCGCTCCAGTTTTTCCGCTTTCGTTAACCTTGCTTCTACCTTATCTGTCCATATCGGGTAAAAAAACATGCCGCCGAAGACGGTGATGCCCCAATGTTAAGTTGTGCTCTCCTCTCTATTGTTGTTTGTACCTGTGATATTTTCTATGAAACCAACCCTATTTGGTTGGCTGGCTATAGTTGATTGAGTTGACTGATACTGATTCATTTGACTGGTGGCTGGTGCTGATTTGTTCTGAGAGAAAAGCAATACTGGCTGGTTGCCAGTGGTTGGTTTGTTCTGAGAGAAAAATATTGCTGGTTGGTTGTCTGATAATCCAAGCGAACATGCTGTCGTTAACATTGGGATTTGTGGGGGCCCTTGGGTTCGCTGACAAACATACTCAAGAAGTCAAGAGTGGTCACTGGGATCTGCTGTATATTTCGTAGCACCTTTTCATGGGGAAATCTGGGCATTTTCTTTTGCAGCTCATACTCATATAGGAAATATATCTGTCCAAAGCTCCACTTCTCCACGGCGTAAGACTATCCACAACGAGGTTACCGTCGCGCATCCGCAAAAGAGACGGATATGCGGCACAAGGGAGGAGAATCCCGTGCCGCAAAAGAGGACCCTCTCCGGCGGTGTTTTCCGAAACCATCGCGCAACGTCGAGGCGCTTGGCTCCCGCGGTCATTGGGATCAAGCGGGCGGTGGCCGAGGCGGAGGAGCTTCGGCGGGCAGGAATCCACGTCGCGGAGGAGCTCTCGCTCGAGGCGGAGAGGCGCGGCGCCCTCGCTCGCCTCGCGCCGGCCCCCGGCCGCCGTCGGGGAGCGCACCTCACCGACACTTGTCCGCCGTCGGAGCCAACCGCGAGGGCGAGGCCACCGCCGTCGTCCATGCTCGGGGCGATGGGCGGGCGGAGGGAGGTCGGATGCCGCGCCGGACCGAGGGGCGCCGCCACCCGCGGCCCGGGCTCCGAGCTCCACACCGCCCGGAGCGAGGGCCATCTCGAGCACGAGCTCGGGGCGATGGGCGGACGGAGGAGACGACAACGTTCGAGCTCGACCTCGCGGTCCGGGCCCGGCGAGGGGGAAGGAGGGTCGCCGCCGGCCGGATCTACGCCGAGGTGGTGCGGGTCTCGGGGCGGAGCGCGGAAGCCGGGGAGGAGCGCGGAGGAGCCGACACCCGCCGGGTGGAGCGCGGAAGCCGGGGAGGAGCGCGGAGGAGGCGAATCCCGCCGGGGCGGAGCGTGGAGGCCGAGGAGGAGCGCGGAGGACGGGCCGCGCCGCGCGCGGGCGGAGCGCGGAGCGCAGGCGTGCCCAAGGAGAAGGCGTGCGGGAGGGCGGGCGTGTGGGAGGGAGACGGTGGGGCCCGCAGCGGTTGAGATGGGGAAAGCCTCCCGAACCCCCCGAGAATGCGGTCGAGCGGCGGCCTCGGCCGCAAAATGCGGCGGTTGTTGCGGCTCTCCGCCGGAGCCGCTACGGTGTGCCTCCGATCCGCATTTTGCGGATACGGATGCTTATAAAGCATCTGCGGAGACGATCTAATAAACAACCCACAATTGCTCTCCGGATCTAAAATCACTTGGCACCGGACCGGCTCCAGATTCGCCGCCTGTCGCTGAAGCGGCGCGGGTGGGAGGGGAGCCGGGCTTATTTTTTCCTTCTTTTCTTTTTTTCTTTTTCTATTTTTCTTGTTTCCTTTTTATTTCTTGTTTCTTTTTTTATTTCTTTTCTTGTTTCTTGTTTCTTTTCTTTCTTGTTTCTATTGCTATTTTTCTATTTTTATTTTTTCTTTTTGTTTTTATTTTTGTTTATATTTCCTTATTTTTCTGTTTCATTTTTCTTTCTTTCTTTTTCTTCTCCTTTCTTTTTATTTTATTCATTTTATTTTTCTCATTTCTCTTTTATTTCTCTTTTATTTTTAATTTTTTTACTTTCTACTTTTTTTTCTATTTCCATTTTTATATTCTTTCCTTTTTAATATTTGTCCTCCATTAATATTTTTATTGTTCCAGATGAGATGTAAATTTGTTCTCATTAGAATAACAAGTTGTTCTGGCTATAAGTCTCTGGTTCAGGTTATAATAACAATTTGTTCCAACCCTTGTTCTGATTTGTTCTGACACCATATTTGTTTTGTTCGAGTCTTCAAGATGACACACAAAAATGTTCTGACTATAATCGGATTTTGTTCTGGCAGTTGTTCTCATTTGTTCTGACACTTTGTTTTTGTTCGAGATGACATACAAATTTGTTCTGGCTGTAGTAATATATTGTTCTGTCTATAATAATAACATGTGCTTGACTCTTGTTCTGATTTGTTCTAACATCATATTTATTGTTCGTGGTGACATATAAACTTGTTCTGACAGTTGTTCTCGTTTGTTCTGGCACTTCATTCGTTTTGTTCTAGCGATAACAGAATATATAAGTGTAATTAAAAATACGAATAAAAAAGTTTGTCAAAATATAGTCAAGTGAGATTTTGTTTCGAAGTTTTTATTGTCAGAAATCCAATGGTGCGATCGGAATTTAATTTTGATGTTTGATTTGTGATTTATAGATTTTTTTAGTTTCAATCAATGTTGCATGTGGATGATTTTATCACTTTTGTTTTCTCTTGCATGCATGCACTCTAAGAGCAACTATAACAATCTCTCTAAAACAAGTTGATTGGCTAAAATTAACAAAATTGAGATAAAAATGTGTTCCAACCGTCTCTTTAAAACAACCCCTCGCTATCCCAACTCGGTATCCATCCGCACCCACTGGCTATATTCGCGAGCGGCCCTGCTCGCTATCTTCTCGGCTCTCGCGCACATCGGGTCCACCACGGGAAGAAGAGGCACAACGCGTGCCAAGCTCCTCCTCCCGCGGAGCTCCGCTGAGCCGTCGGGGGCATGGCCGACCGAGAGCAGTGCGGGCTGTCGCCGGGGGGTTGGAGCGAAGGACCTCGTCGTAGAGGAGGATGGGGAAGAGCTGCCTGTGGCGGAGGGCGGGGAGGAGCTGGCCGACCGAGATGTCGAGGTTCGCCGTGATGCCAGGGTCCGTCGCGAGCCGCGCCGCCGGCCGCTAGGCGCGCCGTGGGCCGGGCGAGCGGAGGTCCGCGGTAGCCACGCCGTCGGCCAGCTCCTCCCCCTCGCACGCAATGGGGATCGAGAGACCAAGGACGACCCAGGATGCAGGCGGAGACAGGTGGCGCAGGCTGTGGCGGCCGTGGGCGAAGGTGGCGGAGACCGGGGCGGCGGGCAGCGTAGCTCGAGGTCACGGCTCCCCCGGCGGTAGCTATTGCACACTCCCCTGTCCCCTCACACATACAAATAGCACCGCACCTAGCAGCGTTCCAGCACATACAAATAGCACAGCACCTAGCAGCGTTCCAGCACAGCAACATCCAGCATCAATGGAGCAAGAAGCCAACAAAACCAAAAGATCACATCGGGTAGTAGAAGCTAGCAATACCGAAGCCAGGCGTGTCCGTCGTCCTGGCCGCGTGCCTCGACGTCCTGGTGGCGCTCGGCGCCGGCGAAGGCGCAGGACGGCGGCGACGTGGGCAGTGCCGGCCCTATGTTTTCGAGTGCCCCGCGGCGAACTCGTCGCAAAGGCCCCTCTAGGCTATATATATATAATGTATAACTTATAACATATTTTTAATATTGCAAGTCTAATAATTATAGAGAGATAAAATTAAAAAAAGCAATATCCTTGTACTTCTCTGACTAATATGATTACCTTAAGAAATAATATATCCCTTGCTTGTCATGAAAAAATTTATCTTCGGGCATTTCTTGATGCAAAGTCATCAGGGACAACACTAAGATAAATAGTGTCCAAGATATCCCTCTCGATAGTTCACATAGCCAAGCCATCTATTACATAAATTATAACTATCACATAAATTAATTTAAAGAAGAATAATATTATTTAAAAAATAACCTCTAGTAGACAACAATATAAATTATAATTATTACATAAATTTATTTAAAGAAGAATAACATTATTTTAAAAAATAACCTCTAGTTGACAACAATATAAATTATAATTATTACATAAATTTATTTAAATAAGAATAACATTATTTAAAAAATAACCTTTTGTTAGACGTGTTGGATGATCAACTGGATTAAATGAATGATTGGTGCATGTTGGCTGGTTAATCACCGCCGTCGGGCATCGACGGCCATCGAGCTCACAAGAGTCTCTCGACGGACAACAACGTGGAAGTAGACAAGTGGCCGGTAGCGAATAGCGATCAATCGATCACTATCAGGCGATCGCCACGGAGGCGACCTGCGCGTGTGCCTGGCGGCGGCGGTTCGGCGGCGGCGGTTTGCGAGTGTGCCTGGCGGTGGCTTTTTTTTATCTGGCGGCGGCTATAAGGGCTGCCGACCTGCGGAACGGGAGTATATGACGTGTCCTGTACGTGACCTGCTAACTTTTTTCTAGCACCGTGCACTAGCACGTGAGGGTACTCTAATCTCCTGCTAGCTGCTGGGCCCCCTCTTCCTTTGGGCCCCCGGCCGTCGCCTCTATTGCATGGCCTTAGGGCCGGCACTAGACGTGGGGCAGTGCGTGTCGCAGCTGAACCGGCTCCCTGGCGTGCTGCGTGTACCTAGTGCCCGTCGCGCCGGACCCGAGCGCTGACTGCTACGCCGCGCTCAGCGCCATTCGCACGAGTGCTTTGCAGCACCATGGGCATTATCAATAACCTGCTGGGCGGAGGCGGTGGCACCAGGGCCGCGGGCGCATCAACTCGAGGCGGTGGCGGCGGCGGCCGTGGGCAAAGGCACCGGCGCCGGTGGCGCGTAGAAGCTCGAGGTTGCGGCCGGCGGCGGCCGCGCACGCGGTGCCCCGAGGTCATGGCCGCTGGTGGCACCAGGGGCCGGCGGCGGTCGGACTGAGTCTGCACCCCAGATGGAAAAGATAAGAAATGGGTATGACACGTGGGACCCACCAGCACAGTCAAATATGGAGAGTTCAATTTTAAAGAGTCCGTTGGATTTGATCAACTTTTTGCATAATAGCTAAATCAAAATTTTAGCTAGTGATTTTTAAAGAGACTCTTAGATTTGCTCTAACCCCTATGCCTCCTTCCTTTAGTGACCGTTTGATTTTTTTCGCTGAAGGAACGAATAAGAGCACCCTACCGGCCCCGCTAGTAGCGAAGCCAGGCAGCTAGCAATATTTGAGAGCTCGGGCGAGACAGTGGCTAAGCCGCGGCGGTGCCTCTCAACGCTGGCCTTTGATCTGTTCTGGACCTTTGGGGAGCCCTTAGGCCTCGTTCGGTTACGTTGGATTGGGCCGAATCCAAGTGGAACACCACGGGATGATTCTAAACCAGGCCCATGAGAAAATTGGCGTTTGGTTCGGGTCGGATTGGGAATGAAACCGATCTGGCAGCATTCCTGAAGCCCACACCCACGGCCAAATCCATTCCCCGTGTCTGACCCTCCGGATCGAACCCTAAGCGGCGCGGGGCGAGACACGACACTAGCGGCGGGAGAGGCGACAAAGCGACAACGCGAGGTCGCAGCATGGCGACGCAGCACATCTTCGACGGACACGGCAACGACAACCATCCCCTTCTCTTCGGTGAGCCTTTCCCTCTTCTCTCCCCCAACCCTAGGTTTCTTGCTCCCTGTCCATTTCCTCATTATCTTGAGCGTGTGGCACAGCATGCCGTCCTGCGCCGGAGCATCGCCTCGCGCCAGTGGCCCGGAAGGGGCTGGCGCGACCCTTCAGCTTGTTGAGCAGTATCTGGTCCTTCCACATGCGGAGATCTCGATGGCTGTTGTCAAATCCAGTGGCGCACTGGTGCCGTCGCCACCGCAGGGAAGCCGGATCCTTCTTCCTCGCCTTTGCTCGCGTAGGTGCTGTGGGTACTTTGATCTCCTTTGATGAGGCACCATCATCGCATACAACACTTGCCTTCCTTTCTCACTTCCTTCAGAGCCTCTCGTGATGGTGTGATTTCATTTTCTAAATGTTGCGTGTCCAAGTGATTCGATTGCGACTTGTTGATTCGATTGCGGTGAAGAAGGGATTTTCTTAATGCTTGCGTCTTGCTCATATCCCATCTTTTAGGAAAATTCTGCATTAAGCTTTTCACATCTCCATCTTCCTTTGTAAGTATTTATGGCATGTTTTAACACTGGAGATTTAATGGGTTTTGTTAAAATGTTGAAGATTTGATAAAATCCTCATTCATTTCAGAGGGGGTGTTTAGTTTAAATAGTTGGCAGTTCACAATTGACATGCCTGATCACGGTTCTAGTAGCATGTTGATTTAGGAACTTTTTGTAATTTTCATGGTCATCGGAGCCTAATTAACATCCTACTAAAGAAAAGAAAGTAATGTATTTGTCAATAATACTGACTGACTGAGTCATGTCCTGAGCTTATGTGAACTAAGAAGTAGTTGTGGTAGGATCTATCTTGCTTTGATTTGATAGCTTTTGAAATACTAACAACTTGCACGGTTGCTATCTCCTTATCCTAGTTTCTTCAAGCATTGTTTTGGGTCCTTGTGTTGCTATACTTTTCAGTTCAGCTTTGGACTTAATATTGTGTATTTATGGTTGTGATGACAGAGGATCAAAGATTTTCCCATCATTTGTCAAGTTCCTGAAGAGCAAGGATGCCAATGATGGTTCAGAGAAGGCACTTCTTGATGAGCTACATGCACTATATGAGCATGTGAAAGCTCATGTGAGTTGCAGACTTGAACTCTTTAAGTGATTCATAGGGCTGTACATCAAGAAAATAGATATAACACATGCTTTCCATGGTCATCTCAGTGGTACCCACATCCCACTTTTATCTGCACTTAACCTATGATTCTATGAAGCATGTCAGTGTAAAATAGTGTGTTTCATGGAGTTAATCAATATTATTATAAATTTGATGGTAAAAACAATATTATTTCAAACTTGATACAGAGTATTTTTGTTGTTGATTTCTCTAACTTTGAGTTTGTTTATTGAATATTAGAAACATATTGTTTTGCTGTTATGTATTCAATTTGGTTATATAACCAAACTACATACTTGATGCATATGTGTCAGCATGCATTAAGCACGTGAAATACATAATCTTTGTGCCATTATTTCTTGAGGACTTTCTGGCCAATGATAACATTCCTTTTGCATATTGCAGGTGTTTGCTGATAACATAGATTTTCTGAAGGAGTTGGAAGAATGAGCTAGATCTCAACTTGGCACAGCAGGCTTCAGAGTTTTTCCCTGTGTGTTCCAAGCGTGACCTGAAAAATCTTTTGTAAAAACCAGCAAGTCACCACCTCAAAGGCTCAAACTGAGGTTTGTAGATAGATCATCCAATCTACGGGCTACGACGTGAAAATTGATAGTTGATACTTGATAGAGCATTATATTCACCTTCTGGAGCGATGCAGATGCACAATCCGTTTTTGTCAGTAAAATTGGATGTATAGGTTTCGCAGACAGAATATTTTCATTAACTGTTCCTTCTCAAAGGAACGCAAGTTTTTCTTGGTTGACTTTTCGATATCCCTGTTGAGAGTTCACCGTTACTGGGCTTGTCTTGGAATGCAGAAGTTGTTTGGATATCCCCGTTGAGAGATTAATGTTACAGGGCTTGTTTTGGATGCAGAAGTTTTAATAATTCCTGTGTAAACGAACGTGCTATCAAACTCTGGTATGTTATCCAACCAACCTGGAACGAACATGACCAGGAATGAGTGAAACAGCAGGATCCACTCGTTCATGGGCCGGAATCTAAACAAGCCTGGGCCCAAACCTGGAAAAACGAACGAGGCCTTATAATCGATCGAATCCGTTGATCACACAAGGACCTGCGCTTCTCTCGACCGCCTCCTTGGCTCTTCGTGCTGGAGAACGAACGCCAATACGCCATCGTCGTGGCACTTGCTGCGTACATCATCTACAACCCGATCACGATGTGATGAACAAACGTTCCGGCGCTGGCTCAGTGTGCTCCGCCGCCTACGCCTGTACGTGCGGTTTGCCGGCTTCTACTTCCACACGCCTTGTCCGGCGACGTACTACCGCCTCCTGTGCCATGGCGATGGAGGAGAGGAAGAAGGTGGACAGCATCAACTCCTACTACTATATCCTCTCGGCTGGCAGCACGCTGTGCCCTGTTCTCAAATAAAATTACGTGCAAGTATAAGCTGTCCCTGAACATTAGATGATCCTGCATGCATCTGATTTGTTTCATATTCGCAGGACAGAGCCCTCACAAGTAACAACCTCGATTTTCATATTTACAGATGTCGAGAGAAACTCTAATTTCTCAAGGAACTTATGCAGGCGAGAACTAGCAAACAACTTAATAAGAAGAAGCAGTAATCACAACAACGGCGTACGCACAAAGAACATCACCGCATCACCATCAGGCATCGCATCGTTACATGGCAACCTGATTCCAGCATCACGTCGGCGTCGTCGCGGTCTGTTGCACCGCGACAGCGGCCGCGCCGCCGTCTTCGCCCACGGCGGCGGCCCGCGTCTCCACCGACGCTGCCGGCGCCGGCGCCTCCATCTTGGCAATGCCGTGGCCGTGGCCGTGGTCGTGATGATGACGAGGCCCGTGCGCGCCGCCCTCCATGTCGTCGTCGTTATAGTAGGCGACGCGGTCCCTGCGCGGGCGGGGCCGCAGGTGCCTCTTGGTGCAGATTTGCCCGACGAGGCAGGAGATCACCAGCAGCACCGCGATCACGCCTAGCACCACGAACACCGGCGTGTACGACCCGCCGCCACCGCCGCCGCCCGCCGAGGCGTCCCGCTGCCCCTGCAACGGGCGCGTGACGGCGGGGAAGAGAGGCGCCGTGGTCGAGGACATGGTCGTCGCAGCTTCGTTCGAATCAGGATCCCTCCCCTGTCTCGGCTTTGCTGGTGACCGTTTGCACGCGTGCCAAGAGCGATTTGGAGGATACTTGTGTTCTCGCGAGTTGCAGTGCATGGGTCAATATGCTTGGATTGGGCTTAAAGGCTGCGGTTAGTGTGGACGGGGAGGTTTGGATCTTTTGCAAGCGTGTGCCTTTGGGCAGTGGTAAAGGTAAAGGATCTCGCCGCTTTGTGTCAGTGTTTGCCCAGAGGATAAATAAATTTTGGTTGCAGTTTAGCAGTGCAAATGCAAAGTCCTTTGTGGCGCGGCAGCCTGCAGGTGAATTCTTCTAGCATGAACCTTGAGCAGTGGAGAGAGACATATACCTGGCTTAACCGTTGCATGATAGTACCAGAGGTCATCTTGTCCGTGCAGGAAAACTGGATGGTGCAGAGCTAAAGTGATGCCACGTCAGCTGTAAGCCGTACGGGAGCCTGAAGAAATGTCAAAGTCAACGACTTACTACCTCTATTGACCACCCTTCTCGGCCGTCCGATACAGATCCAACAGACTAAGAGCAAGTATTATAAGGCTTAGTCAGCTGGCTAAATATAGACCACATTGGAAAAAGTGATGACATGGCAGAGAAAGAGATTGAGAGAGAAAACCGGCCGGCGCTTAGTTCTTCGCCCGGCTGAAAGCCTCGATGCCGTCCGTTCCCAGCCGGGCGCTGGCTGTAAGCCGATGTTTTTCGGCCCCACCTTTTCTCCGTCTCCATCCCGTGCGGCACCTCCCGATCCAGCGTGCTCCCTCCCCTCCCGCGCCAAATCCCCGCCAAATCCCGCGCCCTCCCTCTCGATTTCGTGCCAAAATCGATTCCTCTCATCCCGAATTCATCTCTTGCGCGCCCAATTGAAGGATAAAAGCTCCAAATCCTCCGAAAAATTCCCCTTCCTAAACCCTAATCATCAAGGTAGCGCCGGCGCCATTAGCAAATGGGCGGCAAATCCAAGAGGACGTCCGCACCGGCACCCATGGAGATCCCGCCGACGATGCCTCCTCCCATCTCGCAAGTATGCACAAGGCGCCCGGTTTCCAACTCCATCTATGCGGTCACCATGGTTGGCGGGTTCCTCGACTCAAGGGCGTATGAGGGTGCCGCCCGCATCTTCTTGGCATGTGGCTGATAATGGCGATGACTCTGAAGTGCAGGCGTGGTATGTATTCTCCATTGCTTATGAATCTTTGTCAGTGATATGTTGTCTCTTGTGATTGCTATGCTTTAAGGACTATCCTTTCTCTATAAACTAGAAAACATGAGGCGCGACGTTGCCGCGCCATTTTGAGCTAACCTGTAGTGATTATTTATGTGTGGATTCCACGAGATAAGATTTTTCTAACCTGCTGATTTTCTGGAAAACCATCTTTATCTATATGACATGCCATCTGAATTTGGAAAGTTTTTTATAAACGATGGTGAAACATCATACCACACCATGTAATTATTATGAAACTGGTATGAAAGAGTAATATATTCATTGCAGAGCATGTACCACATCATTTCGTGATACTTCGTAAGACCTGTTAGTGATACTTCGTAAGACCTTTATTATCAGTGGCAGAAATCAACCGAGACATTATAGTTGTCATATGTGCACAGAAATAAGAACCCACCATCTTGACCAACTGGTTTGTTTGTTGTAGAGTCTTTGTGAAGTTTGATGTGTACGAGAATGAGGTATATCCTTGTTAATGCTATTTAGAAAGATAACATAATACTTTGTCCTTCCTTCGAATGTTACGTTGGATATACCTTTGAAAAACGCAGAAGTGATGCCTAGACAAAATATATCTTCCGCAACGGTTAAAGTGCAATTTGTGCTCCTTGCCGATCAAGAAATTCCAACAAGGGATCGGCGGTTTTGCTTGCGCTTTGATATAATTAAGCACATATCTTCACAAAATATTGATGCATAATCAGCAACACAGCTCAAAGAGAGTAGTTTTATGATTCCGCATATATATAAGTTAATGTCTTTAATAAAATTAATATTTGAAATATGTAAGCGAGATATTGCAAGCTTAGTTAAAAATTACGTTAAGAATTCGGGGGAGAAAAGGTCAAGTTGGATATTGGCCAATAAGAAGGGGCAATTAGGTGTGAAAAAAGTTATCCGTATATATGCAAAACGTTTGAGGTGTAATCTTTCACCGTGTCTTGTCAAGAAAGAACAGTTACTTTTTGTAGTAATTAAACAAAGTACATTTTGGAGCACGCATATACTAAAAATGAATACATGAATACTACAGGGGGAAAGGCACAGATCTAGCAGCACAATAAAAAGTATCTGGAGAACTAACTCTATCTTTCACTAGCATTTTTTATTACATTTTGTTTGCAGATTTCCTAAGTACTCCTATGTATTAAGTACAGTACTAGACTCACTACTATTTTGATTTAAATTTTTTTACGGGGGACCAAATCTTTACCCTCTTGGTAGTTTCATGAGTTTTATGAATAGCACAGCAAGCTCGCAAGCTTAGTGAACAATGGAAGTAAATCACAGGCAACCAATATTGTTGATGATGGCAAGGATGGCAAGTGCGGTAGGACTGAAAAACGCATGCTATGGTCAAAAAAGGACGATCTGAATTTGGTATGTTACTTTTTCTCTTAATTCCATCCATTAGTTTCACTAACAACATCCTAGTAATCATTTTTTGGTAATGTTGTAGGTTAGTGCTTGGTTAAAAAGTTCAAAAGATCCTATCCAATCCAACTACGGAAGAATGATCAATATTGGAAATATGTTGCTGATATCTACAACAAGACCATCCCAAAAGACCGAGTAAGGCAAGTGAAGCAAATCAAAGATCACTTTCTAAGAATTAAGAAAAGGGTTCAATGGTTTTGTGGAAGCCGGAAGGAGGCCAATGCTCTATGGGCTAGTGGTGAATCGGATGCGGATGTTGAGGCTAAGGCATTGAAATCTTATGAAGAAGATCACAAAAAAGATGGTCCATTTATGTTTAAGCATTGCTGGGAGGTTCTTCGCAAGGAACCAAAATGGGAAGCCTATTTGGAACGCCCGGCAGGACCTTGAGCCGGACAAAAGAAAGTTCCGCGAAGAGGATGATGTGGGGAAATGTTTCTCTTTAGATGATGATGATGATGTCCGGCCAATCGGAGGCAAACAAGCTAAGGAGCGAGCGCAAGAAGAAGAAAAAGGGCCGCCCATGTATAATAGATCTTGAAGATGATCTTAACAAATTTTTGGATGCTCGAGAAAACAACAAATGAGGGGTGCAAAGAGATGTTAGAGACACAAAGGCGTGTGTCCAAGTGAAAATCTTGAAGCTTGGAAGCTTGCACACCTTGCAACAAAAGAACACAAGGAGGCGGTATTGGTAGAAACTTATCGAGCGCTATTGGTGAAAGAGACAACAAGTATGCCCGAAGATGTGAGATCCGAGCGAGTGTTGGCGCCGAAGTGTTTGCGGGAGAAGCTATTTGGCAAAAATGATTAAGGTACATTCAATGCGGCCGTGCTGAAAATAAGAACCCGATTAGTGTAGATAAACATGCGGTCCGTATAACCATGTATTTAGACTTGCTCAAAATGTGGACGTTATTAATTTTTGGCACATTCAGTGCAACCTTGCTCAAAATAAGGACTCGATTAGTGTAGATAAACATGCGACCCGTATAACCATGTATTTAGTCCCGCTGAAAATGTGGACATTATTAATTTTTGGTACATTCAGTGCGGCTTTGCTGAAAATAAGGACCCGATTAGTGTAAGTAACCATGCGATCCGGATAACCATGTATTTAGTCCCGCTGAAAATGTGGACATTATTAATTTTTGGTACATTCGGTGCGGCTTTGCTTTGAAAATAAGGACCCGATTAGTGTAGATAACCATGCGATCCGTATAACCATGCGAGTCCGGATAATCACACGGTCAAAAGTCCACAACTACAATTAATTTGCATCTAATTACAATGCGGTGACGTACTATATAATCCTCCCAAACCCATCGAACACTCTCAACTTCCTCGCTCATGCTCTCTCCTCTTCCTCTTCCCCGCTCATGCTCTCTCCTCTTCCTGCTGAGTCAAAACCATGTCAGATTCATCTTCCTACTCACATGATTCCGATGAACTAGCCCCTACCAAAATTATTGAAGAGCATATTGCTGAGCAGAGCATCTTAGATTCCTTTGCTAGGAAGCTCACCGTGAAGTTCAAGGCTGCCTTCTCTGCTGCAGTACCTCGACGACGATATGGTCCTAGAAAGAGAATCCGGAGGGTTCATGGTGCTGCTCATGAGCGTCTTGTACAGACTACTTTGCCGCAGAACCACTCTACCCCGATAGTGTGTTCCATACTAGATTCCATATGAATAGGCGTCCGCATTGTGAATGCTCTTGGTCGGTGGTCTCCCTATTTTACTTATAGGGAAGATTGTGCGGGTCGAATAGGGCTCTCACCATTGCGAAGTGTACGGTAGCCATGCGCATGCCGGCTTACGGCGATCCCGCGATTCTCTTGATGAGTATTTGAAGATTGGGAAGTCGACCGCCTTACATCGCTTGGACTTGTTTGCACAAGGGGTGATTGAGGTGTTTGGTGGGGAGTACTTGCGACGCCCCACATGTGAGGACGTTGAGAGATTACTCAAAGTTAACGAGTCTCGTGGTTTCCCCCGGAATGCTAGGTAGCATAGATTGCATGCATTGGCAGTGGGAGAAGTGTCCTTTAGCTTGGAGGGGGCAATTCACCCGTGGTGATTATGGAGTCCCAACTATAGTGCTAGAGGCTGTTGCTACCCAAGACCTTCGTATTTGGCATGCTTTCTTTGGAGTTGCTGGGTCAAACAATGACCTTAATGTGCTCAACCAATCTCCGCTTTTTTTTGATGCCTTAAAAGGGGAAGCCCCTCAAGTTCAGTTTTCAGTCAATGGTAATGAGTACAACACTGGTTATTACCTTGCTGATGGTATATACCCAGAATGGGCAGCTTTCATGAAGACTATAACACTTCCTCAAACAGAAAAGGATAAGTTGTTTGCTGGGCATCAAGAAGGGGCAAGGAAAGATGTGGAGCGTGCTTTTGGGGTATTGCAGTCCCGTTTTTCCATTGTTCGTAGGCCCGCACGTCTATGGAAGAGAAAGAGTGTTGGAAGGATCATGCTAGCTTGTGTGATTCTCCACAATATGATAGTTGAAGATGAAAGGGAGAATGCTAAGATTCATATTGATTTGAATGAGAATATTGCATCGTGTGCTCTGCCTCCTGAAGTGAACACTAGTAGTGATCTACGCTTTGCCGATGTGATGCGTAGAAAAAAAGCTATCCGTGATCGTCCACAAGATACCCAACTTGAACATGATCCGGTCGAGCACATCCGGCATAAGTTTGGAAATAGGCAACATAACTAGTCATGGTAGAATTCCGAAATCCGAATGTTTCTCTTTTTTCCCCTTCACGGTGAGAACTAACATGATGTCTTACATGTATCTTTTCGGGGCGGGCATGGCGTGCTGAATGGGTTGGAGTGCTTGAATGGGTTGATCGCTGCTCCTCTCCACGGAAGTCCAATTATGCTTCTATCAACTTTAGTCGAGATGAATAAATAGTGGCATGTGTGCCGATGAACTTTAGTGTTGGTTAAATTTGCTGCTTTTCTATAAGCTAAACTATGTTATTTTAAGTGTCGTATCATGGTGCTATGCCACCTTATCATCGTGGATTTGTTGCTTGAAATTTATCAATTTTCTAGTATTATTTTGCCAAGTCTGGTTTATCTTAGAATTTATTGTCTCCTTATTTGGTAATGACATGGATGCACGTATACATGGCCACAAAGATATATGACACACAAGATTGTATGCACACGAGAACACTAAATATTCATTAGTAGCGGGTAAACATCCTATTTACTTGTACTTAGTGGGTTGAATAGCCGGGGAGTGACATGGCCTTGCTTACAGCCTTCAGCCGGCTAAATCATAGTACTTGCTCTAAAACGCGCAAGCGGCGCGGAGGACAGCCCGACACGTCGTCAGCAACATATCCCTTCTTATCTTATCCCCCGCCTCTTTCTCCTCTTGCCAAACCCAAGCGAAAACCCGAGCAGGGCGCACCCAAAGAACCCGCGCGCCATGGTTTCCACTGCCCTCTCCTCCGCTTCGTTTTCCTTCCTCACCGTCCCCACCGCCTCCTCCTCCTCCTCGCTCCCCAAGGCGGTCTCCTTCACCGCCCGCGGCCGCGGCGGCCGCTTCGCGTCGCGTGCACATCGACGGCCTCCCCGAAGGTGCTCGAGCTCGGGGACGCCGTCGCGGGGCTCACCCTCGAGGAGGCGCGGAGCCTCGTGGACCACCTGCAGGAGCGGCTCGGCGTCACCGCCGCCTCTTTCGCCCCCGCGGTCGTGGTCGCGCCCGGAGCCGGCGCGGCGGGCGGCGAGGAGGCCGAGGCGCCCGTGGAGAAGACGGAGTTCGACGTGGTAATCGAGGAGGTGCCCAGCAGCGCTCGCATCGCGACCATCAAGGTGGTGCGCGCGCTCACGAGCCTCGCGCTCAAGGAGGCCAAGGACCTCATCGAGGGCCTGCCCAAGAAGCTCAAGGAGGCCGTGAGCAAGGACGAGGCCGAGGACGCCAAGAAGCAGCTTGAGGAGGTCGGCGCCAAGGTGTCCATCGCCTGAGATGCACGCAGGAATTTTCTTGCCAATTACTCACACAATTTTGCGTCCCTTGTTCCTGTAAGAATTGCACTACTGCCGTGCTGTTTCAGTACGACGACATTACCTCCTGCTACGTGCTTTGCTTGCGGGTGGATATTTCACAATTTTGTCGAGTTTTACTGATTGGAGTTCAAGGTGTGGAAGTCTGACGCAAGACTGCTGGGAGAACCATCTTTGATTGCCGCCCGCAGGTTAGAGATAATGATGGCAATCATTAGGCAATTGGCACTAGATTAAATCGTTCTGATGTTGGAATCGCAGAACAGAAGAGCTAATGAGCTATACAGTGATACAGTTGCAAGCCGGGACGTTCTGCGATTCCACTTTGCCGGTTCCCGGCCGGAAGCCGGATGGACCAGAGGCGCCGAACTGAATGCTCCCATGCCAACTCCACCACCCATATCCATCGCCGCTGCCATTTTCATTTGCCAAGCCCAAGGCCACCTCTGCTTTCATCATGCAGCTCAGCGGCGAAAGGCGACACAACCGGTTCCCAGCAAAGCCGCTTTCGTCCTCTTGGGTTTGCTAGATTTGTTTGCTCGCCCTGCCAGCTGCTACCTGAGATACATTTCCGTTTCCTAGAGAGGTGTAAAGGGACAGGCACCGATCGAGCTTGGTACTCGACTACTCGATGTCACCTCGGCTGATCTAAATAGGAACTGATGTGCCGTGTGACTCATCGGGCAGGTATCTATAGATCACGAAGGAATGATTTCATTGTCAATCAAGCACAACCATCCTTTCGAACTGCCAAAGCATGCTAAAATTGCACTTCAAATGGCACATGCTCCCGTTCAATGATCCGGCCACGCCAGTTCCAATTCAGAACAGATTTGGACATACTTTTTTATATGAAAAAACATCTTGTAAACCAAAAATGGTACGGGTCTATTCAAGCAGAAAAAAGGGGTGCCTACACTGAACTGAACGGTGGAGAGCCAAATACTATCAGTTTGGCCATGAAGCATTGTGCATAGCTTACATGCATGTCTTTGTCTTATCATCAGCAAGAGCCCAATGCCTGCATACATTGTACTACACCCCAACTATACCATTTCCATGGAAGAGAAGAGAGGCTTGTTTGGCACAACTCAAGATCGAGGACAATCGCCTGACAAATGATTTTGAAACTTTTATTACTACTGTAACACGAAGGATGAATATGTTCCAGAATCAGGTGCCGCCTTGGTACGACTGCATCGTCGTCCAGAAGTCGTCGATGGCCCAGAAGTTCTCGCCCGGAACGAAGTCCAAGGCGCCAGCGCCGCCGGCTCCTCCCCCATGGACATTGTAGCCGAGATGATGGTCCGCGGCGCTCGATATGCTCGGCTGCTGCTGCTGCGTCACGATGCCGTAGTCCTGCGTGACCCCCGTCCGCCCGGAGTAGTTGCTGCTGCCTTGGTCCTCCTCCGTGATCGCCGGAGTGCTCCTGCCGGCCATGCCCCTGCACACGCCGGCCACGGTGATGATGGTCTCGATGGCACTGCGCTCCTTCTTGTTCTTGTGCTGTATCTTGGTTCTCCAGAAGTTCTTGACCTCGTTGTCCGTCCGGCCAGGGAGGTGCTTGGCGATCCTAGACCACCTGCAGTAGAAATGACCGTCAACCAGTTACTAACAGTGTTTATGGAGTATTAGCGTGCGCTGGAGCACGAGGAAATTGAACTCTGGACGACGATCGATCGAGTACTTGTTGCCCCATCTGGCCTGCAGCTGGACGATGCGCTCCTGCTCCTCTGCCGTCATGTTGCCGCGCCGCACGTCGGGGCGCAGGTAGTTGAGCCACCGCAGCCGGCAGCTCTTCCCGGTGCGGTTCAGACCGGCGGCGCGGGCGAGGTTGTTCCAGGCGCCCTCGCCGTGGGCGGCGATGTAGTTGACAAGGATGTGGTCCTCCTCCACCGTCCAAGGGCCCTTGCGCACGGCCGGCTCCGGTACCACTACCTGCTCCACGCCGGCGACGGCATCCACGGCGGATTGCATGGCTCCGATCCGTCGCCTCGCCGCAGCCGCCTAACCGTACGTCGCCGCGCGACGCTTATATAGTGGAGCTGGCCCGGTGATTTGGCGTGCACGAGCCATTCATTGAGCCCGAATGCCCGATGCATGCAGTTGGCGCGCCTAACTCAAGGCAGCTCGATCGCCGAGTTTCCCGAAACCGACCTCGCGCCGCGCTCCAGGACAGAAAATGCGTGAGAAAATTCCCTGTATGGCACAACAAAATGTATCTCATGTGCTCTATACTATGAAAAATATAAATTTGAGCTCTATGCCAAAGGTTGCAATTTTTCATGTGCTTTATGCCATTTCTGTCAGATGCAGCTGGATGCCGTCAGCGGGCCGTTAGTGGGCCCCACAGGTCAGCGGGAGAGGGGAAATCCCCTTCTTCCTCCCTGCAGGAGCTCTGTCACCACCTCATATCTCAAAAAAAACTTTGTCGCCGCCTCCCCAAGCCGCCGCCCCACCAGTCTCGCAGGGAGGGAGGAGCTTCTCGTGGTCCAAGACGTCGCTATCGTCTGCGCCGCCGTCGGTGCGCTCGAGCGGGACGACCGCGGGAGCGTCTCCGGCGACGACCTCGCAAACGCAGATCTGGGACCGGAACACCATGTAGAACGGCTCGTTGTAGTGCTCGACGCCGACATCGAGCCGCACCCATGCTCCGGTGGCGGAGCTGTAGAGGCGGACGAGCTGGCCGGTGACGAGCTTGAGGCGACGATGGCCTTGGGGCTGGTGGTCGGGTCCGAGGGCGCGAGGTACTCGCGGGAGGGGGGAGAGGCACTTGAGCCCGGTGGGCACGTTGGCGGCGAAGGGCCGGAGGCCGACGCCGGGATGGGGGCGAGCCGGAAGATGGAGACGGCGCGCCGCCCCGGCCGGCGCGGTCGGTGCACGAGCCATCGAGCCGGGGGCCGGGCGCCGGGCGGAGGCGGCGACGGCCTAGGCCACGCGGACGGGCGAAGCGGGAGCGGTCGGTGTCGGAGGGGAGGACGGCAAGCAGCAAGTCCGCCGGCAGGGAGGACCATCCCGTCCCGCCCCCCCCGCCCCCCGCCGCCGCAGCCATGGCGTATGAGGCGCGAAGATGCCGCGAGGAGGAAGAAGGGGACTTCCCATTCCCCGCCGACATGTGGGGCCCACTAACGGCATCCAACTGGATCTGACGGAAATGGCATGGAGCACATGAAAAATTGCAACCTTTGGCATAGAGCTCAAATTTATATTTTTCATAGTATAGAGCACATGAGCTATATTTTGTTGTGGCATACAGGGAATTTTCTCAAAATGCGCCTCTCTACCATCACCTCACACCGGCTATGGGCACACTTTCAATCTCTCATTTGCAGCCAGGACATCTTGTCAAGATTCTTTCTTCCTCGCGAGCATCTCTAACAGCTTTGCCAAATTTTACTTGGCAAATCTTGTGTTTTGCCAACTTCTAAGAGCATATCCAAGAGTTTGCCAAATTTTACTTGGCAAATCTTGTGTTTTGCCAACTCCTAAAAAGATATGCTAAGAGCATCTCCAAGAGTTTGCCAAAATTTACTTGGCAAATCCCGTGTTTTGCCAACTTCTAAAAAGTTATGCAAAGTGAAAAAAGAATTTATCTCAAACAGTTTGGCATAATTCACTTGCCAAATCCAGATTTAACTTACATCAGGAATCCTAAGAGAAACAAAATTATGTATGCACCCTTCCACCTCTTGAAAAACTTACATCAGGAATCCTTCTCTATTCTTTATTTCTTTTTCACCCTCCCACCTAGAGGGAAACGATGATGGCAACCACGATCCGCGCGCGCATATATGCGCGTGGGGAGGTGAGTTTTGACAAGTTTCTATTTTTGCCAAGTTGGTTTGCCAAACTGTTGGAGGCCAATTTTTCTTGTTTTGCCAAAATTATATGAATCCAAGTTGGTTTGCCAAACTGTTGGAGTTGCTCTAAGTAAAAAAGAAGTCCATCTCCAACAATTTGGCATAATTCACTTGTCAAACTCAGATCTAACTTACATCAGGAATCTTGAAAGAAATAGAATTATGTTTGTGCTCTTCCACCTCGTGAAAACTTACATCAGGAATCCTTCTCTATTCTTTATTTCTTTTTTCACCCTCCCACCTACAGAGAAACGACGATGGCAACCACGATCCGCGCGCGCATATATGCATGTGGGGAGGTGAGTTTTGCCAAGTTTCTATTTTTTGCCAAGTTAGTTTGCCAAACTATTGGACGCTAATTTTTCTTGTTTTGCCAAAATTAGAGGGATGCCAAGTTGATTTGTCAAACTGTTGGAGTTGCTCTAAAAAGATATGACAAGTCAAAAAAAGAGTTCATCTCCAACAGTTTGGCATAATCCACTTGTCAAATCCAAATCTAACTTTCATCAGGAACCCTGAGAGAGAAACAAAATTATGTTTCTACCCTTCCACCTGTTGAAAACTTAAATCAGGAATCCTGAGAAAAAACAAAATTATTTTTATACCCTTCCACCTCTTCTAATACGGAAAGATGCGGCGCGGATTGCGCGCGTAGTCGATTTTTCCTAACTTGGGATAAATGACAACATGAGATGGAGAACTGTTGGAGATGTGTTTCCTGTTTTTGAAAAAAAATAATAATAACAATAGCAATTTGGGATGGGGAACTGGAGAAGCGCACGTGTGTGTTCGTATACATGTATGCACGAGGCAAAAGCATGTACGTGGAAGCATATCGAGCACGTATATATATGGCGCTTCGGACGCAGTCACGAATACAGCTGCCGTGCACACACATGACACATCGATTGGTAGTGTCGATCTTTGCAAATCGACGAGCGTGTTACGTTTCCCGTAGCAGCAAGCGTGCATCGTGCAGCCTTCGTCCGGCCGTAGCTGGCGTGCCGCCGGTAATACGAGGCGAGGAGCACGAGCACGTCTCGACGACAGCAGGCTTGGAAGTGCGTCCAAGTCATCACCAACTCCATGCATCTCAGAATAAAATCTTCGCCGCCGATCTGTTTGACACTTCAAAGAGGCTAGCTCCTTTCCGCTGTCGGACACGGATATGTGTATCTCTGCATATTAAATAGAAAGAACTACAAAGTGCATACTAGTTGCATTTAGAAGACTGCAAATATCGGGAATTTTTATTGTCAAGTTGAGATAACAATTTATTCTAGAGCAATCACAACCATGTTGCTGCATATGGTCTCTGTTGTTTATAACTAACACACTGCGATACAATCGCTCAAATTGGCTAGTTATTATTTACTTTCGATAATAAACAACCACAAAGATGAGGCTACTCAGAGATGATTATCACTGTTACTATTTGTTCTGCAAGATCCTTCACATTTGTAGCGGACGCGATGGCGCTAGTGAAAGAGACGCCATGAGAAGAATGACCAAAAGATTTGCACCGCGTGCAGGGTAAGCCCAATGTGATTCTCCCTGATGGTTATTTAAAAAGGAGGCGGTATATAACAGCAAAACACATTATCTGTGTGCTTGTACGGAGTGGTTCGACTTTGCAGCCGTATGCAAACCATGCATGCGACGCGATGGCAAGAGTCGTATATCTGGATTCGAGCCTAGATGTGCTTTCAAGCCCATCGGTCCGTTTAAAGTGCACCGGAACGTTGCCGCCCGGCCAAAGTGTGCAAGACCTGCACCGGCTCCCCCACCTGCCGGTTGTCCCAGCTGAACACTACGCAAGCTTCGTCCTCCTCTGTTGTTGGTAGCTGTGGAAACGACGGAACAACATCGTCTTCAAGCAAGAGGCGATCCCCAGGCGCGCCTTGCTCCGCCTGTGCAAGGAGGATGCCCAGCTCTAGCGCCACAGTCTGCCGCGTTCTAGCTCGGGTGTTGCCCAACTTTGGTGCTTCTTGTTTGATAGCGCCATGTAATCAACTACCTGTGTGATTGTATGCATGATTGTAATACTCTACCGGACCGGTTTGGGGCCAAAATGGAATGAAATGAATTTGCGGGTGGGGGATTCCCTCCCCCTCCTTTGACCATCAAAGAAAAGAATCACAGATGAACCTGTGCACAACGACAAGGTGGTCATACCATCAGTAAGGGGAACGAGGAGGAGAAGGGCTGCCATCACATCCGGATTCAAGAAATCAGTCGAGAGGTGAGGGAAGGGGAAAGATGAGGAGTAGGATGCGGCTGAGCTGAGTAAGTGTCCTACGGAGCCGAGCTAACTCCTGAGTCGAGCGGTGCCTGCAAGCCGAGCGAGATATGATTGTCAGTTTGTCACGCGGAGGCAAGCGAACACATAGGGCGTGTTTGATTTCTCCCTGGGAGGCTCGGCCGGCGGGCCTGGCTGTGACTATTCATGACCAGGGCCTCTTGGGCAACTGCTCGAGGATTCGGGAATCGATAGCGAAAGGTGTTATTGTTTTTCTTTGCAGTTACCCCGCGCAACATTGCATAAGGTCAGTTTCAGTGGCAGGGTCATCGACATTTAATGGACTATCACATAGGCTTTTTTTGATGACATGGCGCCAAATAAATGAAGAAAGAGAAGATCGTAGGGTCATGGTGATGACCCCAGGTCAACACAGGTGCCAATGCTCACGACCCTCCACTGAGAGCCATGACCTTGCATTTGATCACAACACATGCAAATGCTACATTCTGTCTATGAAATTGTGCCCAGGACCCAGTGCATTGAGAGTGATAAGGTCATGCTGCTGAAAAACTAATGTGACAAACTTGGTAACTGTGCTCGTGACCCTGCCACTGAGATTAGCCTAAGGTATTTATGCCAGCGAAACCCGTGAAACCCCTTTGTTATTTAACGCTCTCGGTGTCAGGGTTTTCACTTGAAAGCATGCAGCACTCACAAAGTTTCCCAATCCCAACCTTTCACACCATTATTTATGAAGATGAAGCCCCCTGTTCAAACCTCGTATTATGAGGAATCTGTGCCAGGTTTTCGCTATGGTTTCGTAAGTTCTAATCATTCACATTCGCATCGTTTGAGCATATGTTTCATGCAACAAATGGGCTGGACGAAGGGTCGCCCTGCAAAGGAAGTCTTCACCCGACAAACACACAGGCCTTCGCCATGGAACGCGCCATGATTTGAGGCGCAAAATCAGGAAAAGCATGATTACGTGAAGAATTGGTGGCGAATCCCTAGTTTAGTCTAATATATTCTAAAATGATTCTTTTCATACAAGGTTATTTTTGAAATGTAAAAGTTCGTTTGTCTCCCTGTAAAAGGAGGCCGATCGACACTTGTAAAGGGGTTCTACTTTTGAGAATTACACTTTTTAAGTTTCCATTCACCACCTTTCGTGTCTTCAATCTCTCGCGCTTTAGCACAACAACAACAACAACAACTCTTGTTTGATTCACATGTATCTAATGAGCCGGTACATATGAGGATTGTGGTTGATTTAAGCCAGATTTGAATAGGATGACCCTGCATCTGGATTATGGTGACCCTAGCCCTCTCCTTTCTCTGTTGGTGTGCTTCTATCCATTGTTTCTCCTCCTCCTCCTCGTGCCTCTCTCGTCCGGTGCTCTCCATCTCCAGCCTCGGTGCCACGTCCTGGGCCGCCAGTTCGCAGACGCCGCCGTAGTGGTGGTGAGTTCGCTGGATGGAGGGAAGAGAGGATGGGCACGAGATTCGCACGCACTGAACGGAAAGCTCGTCAGAGCCGTGGCTGCGCCCGCCAGAGGACGAAGACTCGCGCCTGCACCAACCACCGACTGAGCTGGGGCCCGCACTCGCCAGCTTGGGGCCGTGCCTGCGGCGTCCTCAAGCTGCGCTAGCGTCCACGCGTGCAGGGCCGCGTGCAGGTCCTCTTATGGTAGGGCCGCCAAAGACAACGACGATGGGGCACGGAGGTGGCATGGGCGGTGGGTGAGAGGGAGGTAGCCTTATCCTCGCCTGTGGCTCGTGCGAGCACGAGATGGAGCTAACTCTAAAGAAACGAAATCGAGGAGCGTTCGGCCAGAGCCAGGAGAGAAATGGGAAAATGGACGCCGGAAGCCTAGCTCCCAGCTGGGGCAAGGATATCAAACACACCAGATTGGCTCTGGTGGGCTTGGCGGACAAATTTGGCCCATATCAAACACGCCTTGCAGGAGACGAGCGGGGTTGTCATGCGACGCGGGGCGCAAGCGAACTATATGAGGCGCTTTTCTAATTTTTTAAGAAAGAACTATTTGATATAGTACTAAATAAATTTTATTTGTAAAAAAATTTTCACATATGAGTGCAACTTTACGCGGCAAATCTAATGAGTATAATTGATACATGATTTGCTATAGTATTACTATAGTAACCATCCTCTAATCATCTATATCTATATATACTATAAGGAGCAAAGACAATTGAAAACTTTTCTCACCCAATTTGGGCCCGCCTTACCCCTCACACCGGACCCACTCGTCAGGTTGCGTGATGACCAAAAATGTGAAACGACCATAGAAATCATAATTTGGGGAGTGTTTCTGCCAAAAACATAATTTTTTCTCACGCACGTCCGCTATACCCAGCCACCTTACCCACGTCGGGCCCAACCACATGCACCCCACACGGCGCCTGGTCGTCGTGAATCGAACGATCGGTGAGAGCCACAGGACCCGAGATCCCTCTCGAACTCTATCTCTCCCTCAAAATTCTTCACGCTACGACAGGCGACCGCGAGCCTCGACCAGCAGCGAATCCCCAATCGGAGCGCATAGACCCGACGGTGGATCCCTAGCCGGTGTGGCGAGCTCCACCGGCGAGAGCGTGGGCCCGGTGATGGATTCCCTGCCAGAGCGCACAACACCCGTGTTTGATGCACACATAGAAGACCGGCCCTTCTGACTGCTCATCCAGCCACGCTGACACCGTCGATGTCGTTCTGCGTGAGCACGACGAGGAAGCTCGTGTCCCGGTGCACGGGGAGGGCGACCACCCTCCCCTTCCCTACGCCGTGCGCCACGTGATCCGTCAGCTGGAGCTTGAACGTCGTCGCCTTCGCCTTCTCCTCGATGTACTCCTTGGGCTCGCCGCGGTGGTGCAGTTGCCTGGCGAGGCACTGCCGGGCGGCGACGGCGTAGCCCGCGTGCTCTTGAGGGACCGTCACGCGCCTAGCTCGACGCCGTCGGGACGGTACGACACCGCGCCCTGCCCCGACCACTGCCTGCGGCGGGTCTCCGGTGAGCTGGTCCCGGCCGACGCGGCCTCCTCTGAAGATTCTTGGCCTCAGAGTAGACGGAGAGGAGCACGACCTCACCGCCTAGAAGCCGGAGAGCGATAATACGACAACTTCGAGAGCAGTGCCTTGGTGTCCCTGCACATACTCGTGGCCGACGCCCGCAACTGCCTGTCATGGTAAGTCGGTAAGGACTGGCAGCGCCCGCGGAAGGGCCAGCGAGTTCCTCTGCCCCTCTTATCTTCACCGCAAGAAGATGACTCTGCTCCCTGTCCACCGTACAAAGCAAAGCTAGCAGCATACTCTGGCGAATATCCACTCTCACTCCCTGCTTGCTATCACACTCAAATCAACAAGACTTGCTCCCATCCATCGCAAAGAAGCAGCACGCCCCCTGCTCTCTTTCTCCTATCTGATTTTCCCCATCGCAAGGATCTGTTTCCTTCTCTCTTTCTATTTTGAGCAGAAATCACCAGCAACTCTTCTTTCCTCTCTGCGATGCAGTTCAATTCAACATACATGACCACATAATCCACTACCCGAGCTCCTCCACACCAAGCTGCAGCTGGCCAGCTGCTCCTCCTAAAAATCCAACCAATAACGATGGCATGGAGCTGCTACGCGTCATTGCGACCTGCTATGCAGCGTTAGCTCCGTTCGCCATGACCACGACACATAGCAGGAATGGAGCTGGTGTTGCATAGCAGGTCGCAATGACGCAGCTCCATGCCTGATGACATTGACGACATGGCCCGCCACCCGACGAGAGGGGGATTGTGCTCTACGGATGGAGGCAGTGCGATTACTGGTGGTGAAGTTGTTGTAGGCGGTGATGGACGTGATGTGGTATGTCTCGCCTCCATTCCCGCGTCACCAGACTAGAGAAAGGACCCTTCCATGGTTGAATGTGGTCAAAGTGTGGATTTTTCTATTCGTGGCTAAGTGCATGCTCCTGTGCGTGCTTGCAATTTGCCCATAACCCATTGCATCGTGTTGGGCCCGTCCCCTCCTTAATCTTCACGTGCATTTTTTTTGTCAACATGAAGATTAAGGAGAGCTTGCTCACTTGGCAAACGGTGCCAGAGCATACGAAGATTGGGCGTGTGAAGATATAAATGATATCCACAACTTGGGTGACAAGTTTAACGATTCCGTAAGTCAAAGAGATGCCGAAATCAAGAATCTGTGTTGAGTCCAGAAGCTTCACAAGGATGAAAAGAGCCAAAAAAAAATTGAAAGAGTTAGGAAGGAAGTCAATTTTAAATATTTTATTCTACATTTGTGATATCTTACTAATTATGAATTTCGAATCTTGTTATCATATAATAAACAAAAACATATGAGAAATAGTTGGATATAAATGTGCTTGTGTCGTGCTTAATTGAAAATATACAATCAAGTTGTTTCAGTAAAAAAATATAAAAGCAATTTTAATAGACACGTGAGGTAGCGCGACACTTGATCACGTGTCGGCGGTATAATGCGTACCGCCACATTCAGATTGGGGAAACAAGTCTTTTTTTTTCTTCAACTCGCGTGTTGCTAGAACATGTGTGTTTTGGCATTCAAGACTCCCTGTCCTTCCTTGCTACTGTTCTCGGCAGCGACACATTTCTACCCTTGAGTGTGTACATTCGGACCAATGCTGATGTGACTGCATAGCACCTAGTTGGTATAGTAAGAATTATGTTGATTTAAATCACCAATTGTATTGCACTGGACATGCATGCTGGCTAGGAGACTGAAAATGCTTGCATAAGCATAGCCACATGGTTAGCTAGGACTAACCCGTGCTGCCTACTGGGCAATTGAGCCATGGGCAAATGCTGGTTTTTTGGTCAGTCTGTGATCTCAGAACTCATGCTTGAGGCCACGGGGGCTAGGTCCAAGCTAGTCCACGCCCATGCCCATGCCCATGCCCATGCCCATGCCTACTTATATCCTCAGCGGCTGATGAGACATAGTGAGAGACCGCCAGCAGGTTGCCAAGCTCGAGCATCAAGTAAGAACTCGGCCGCCGGCACTCCCCCAGTACCCCCACACGTTCCTATCCCCCACCACTATCAGAACCCATCACCATGAGCTTTTCTGCCCTCCATGGTGCCCCGGCAGCAACCCGTCCCAGTTGATTCACCACGCTACGAAACATGCGAAGCATTGATGGAAATTGTCTGCTTTTAAAGATGCGGCTTTTGTGGTAGGTGCAATCGTGATTGCGGCAATCGTCATTTGCATCGTGATTGCCTCCAGGAGGGGCAAATTGCTGCCATGTGTCAAGTAGTCGGCCACTTCACATGTTGCAACAGTCAGAAAAGCTGCGTCATGAGGGGGTTCCAAACTCCTAGTGTCTTTCTCATGAGTGTGTGCGCGTGTTGTGTGTTCTTCACTTCTTCATCGGCTCCAGCAGGACCTCCCCCAGCCCGACTTCATCGTCATTTTTTCTTTGCACATTCGTAGTTTGTATGTCTACTTGTCTGTGTTACTATCTTGTGTCTGTGTTGGTGTGTATGCGTCGTGTATGTCCTCTAGTATCCCGCTCGTATGCGGTTAATTAGGGTACTGAAGACTCTGGTCTCTATGTACTCTCAGCATCTCAAATGAAAATATAGTATTCTCCATTTTTCAATATGATTAGCGTGCAAGGCAACGGTTCGACATAATCTGTGTATTAAGCAACACATTTAAATTTACTTTACAGCATGTAATGCAAGTATTCAGTTTGATATGATTGTAAAGCACATGTGGTAGTACATATTGATACTTTTTTATTCAATTTTTAAAATAACCCCCCAGCTCCTCACTCCTCGGAAACCAATGAATACCTTCTATTTTATTCAACTCCAGGAATCTATCTAATTCATTTATAAAAAGGTGACAAAATAATTTGCTTAAGATTCATACAAATCAATAGTTATATTCTATTTAATTAGAAAAACTAAAATGAAGATAGTAATTTGTTATAGATGTAATTTAGTATACAAGAATATTCAAAACATTTTCTGTCGGGGACAGCCCCGAGGGTCCCCTAAAACAACCAGGGGAATCCCGCTTAAAACCCGCAAAGAACCAAAACGAAACATCTCTCACTTAAAGCGCACGCGCAAGACACGGCCCACGCCGCGATGGCCCCCACGGCCCACCGGAGTGGCCCGGCCCACGGGCTCCCTCGAGCAGTGCTCCGCCTCGCTCGAGGGTCCACACCTCACTCGAGCGGGCTCCGCCTCGCACGAGGGTCCACGCCCCCCCTCGAGCGGGCTCCGCCCCCGCCCGAGGGTTCACGCCTCCCCGAGCGGGCTCCGCCCTCGCTCGAGGGTTCATCTCCGCCTCGCTCGAGGCCCTCTCACGAGCACGCCCCGCCCCGCACGCGGGTACGGGCATTTAACTCTCGACACGGCGAGCCGCACCATCATGCGCCCGGGAATCACGCCCCGACACCGTTTTGCCAACTCCCTAGGAGGGAACCCATCCCCACCACCGTGGGGGACCGTGCGATATGGCCGCTGTCGGCTCCGTGGCACCGCGCCGCCTACTCCCGTACGCGCTAACGTGCCTCGCCCCTCGAAGGGGGGGCCGCCACACCCTCGAACCGCTTTCTCGTGAATCTGCAGGGGCAAGCCATGACGTTGGGCCGGCGGGGCGCCATCCCCGCCACCGTTGGTCCCGTGCGGCCGCCCCCGTGCTTACGCACCACGCCGGCACCGTTACAACCACTCCGGCGCCGTCGGGCATGTGGGGACGGGACGCCGCCACGCCCGCCACCGTATCCCGTACGGATCGCCGCCAACGACTCCCTTGAGCCCGTCCGAAGACGCCGCGGTCACCCATTACGCCCCTACCCCTCGAAGCCGCCACCGTTCGGCACAGGACACGTTATGATGACAAGACCGTGGATGGCCGCCAACTCCGCGCACCGCGCGCCATACTTCCCCATGTAGCTAAACAAGGCGGCATGCCCGTAATTCACCCCCCTCCTTGGTCTATAAAAGGAAGGTGAACCCCCTCGCCGGCAGGGGACCCGAGGACAAGCAGACATCCAATAGGGAACAACACACACGCGCTCCTCAATTCTCCCACAACATTTGAACTCGTTTCGATCACTCCCCCCAGGGACTTGGAGGTCGTGCCTCCTCTCCCGCCTTGCTTGTAGCCGCCCCACTACAGGCACCCCGCGTGCGAGCAATACAAAGGCTCGAGCACACCCCCCGTCGGGACGTACGGCCTCGGCCGGAACCGGATAAATCCCGTGTCTCTTGTTGCTTAGCACCGACCATTGAGGGATAGACCTTGGCGCTTACTACTAGTTAGTGTCGGGACTACATTCCGCACCGACGCTGGCGCCCACCGTGGGGCACGCGAGCGCTGAAGGTCAACCCGTCATCAACTCCCTCCATGGTGATTCGCACCAAGTACGACGGAACGCGTTACTCCATGGGCGGCTCGGACCCCCCCCCTCCCCCG
The DNA here is from genome assembly GCA_947561735.1 of Cenchrus americanus. Classification (NCBI taxonomy): domain Eukaryota; kingdom Viridiplantae; phylum Streptophyta; class Magnoliopsida; order Poales; family Poaceae; genus Cenchrus; species Cenchrus americanus. Next base: position 247,544,721 of record OX387239.1, on the reverse strand, counting down.
CCGGTTCAAAATCCGGTTCGGGGGCCCGAACTTCCGTGCTACGGGGAATGGCTACCGATGCGCCTCACCAACCGTGAGGAACTCCGTGCGCGGCGCCAAGCCGGGTCCGCCCTAGTCGCCGCCGCACGCGTCGCCGTGACGACAACGCCCGCCAGGCACGGACGCCGCGGGCCCATCGGCGCCACGGCGCCGCCGCCGGTCCGGCCGCGCCGCGCCGTGCGCGCGGTCGGAGCGACGGCACGCCGAACGCGTTGCCTCACAACAAGGCGCGCCGGCCAACACGATGACGCCCGCCCCGACGGGGAGCGCTCGGTCTCCGGCCACGCTTTCCCCATCGGTCCGCGCGGCGCGGCGACGGCCTACGCCGCTAACGCCGCCGTCAACACGACGATGCGCGGGTTCCCCCCGGCCGCCACGTCTTGGTTGCTAGGGACCCTAGCGCCTCTCGCCAGCCGACGAGTCGTCCCTAGGCTCTCTTGACGTGCCGCCACCCGCCACCTCGCATGGGTACGCGGAATGGGGATTTCTCCGGCGTGCCGGGATCCGCAATGTTCGGGCGGTTCCTCGACGCCACGTACTCACCGGTTCGGCTACTCCGACGACTCTAACGCGGGGAGCTACGACCCCGCGCGAGAGTGCCGCGTCGTTATCGCCAACGACCCGGCCGAACGCCATCGGTGCAACGGCGCCGGCAACGGGGAACTTCCTCCCGCCTTGGGGACCGGGTCGCGCGTGGCCGCGGGGCCAAGCGCCCCTCCCCGCCCCCCACCGACGGGGCCGATATTAACGCGCGCGTGGCGGCCCAAGCACGTGAGCTCGAGGCCAAGCCGGCGAAGAGTACGCACCGTGCGGTTGCTCCGCGCCTCCATGGCGGGGGAAGCCTCCGCGCGTGGTGAACGCGCGCGTGAACCGGGCGGAGAAAGCCCGTGACCGCATCAACGCCGACTTCAACGTCGACAACCCGAGACGCCTCCGCGAGCAAGCCGAAGCTCATCGCCGCCGCAACGCCGCTGCGGGCCATGCCCGCCCCCCTCGACACCCGAAGCGCGGAACCCGCACCGCGAGGCGCATGCGCTCATCGAACAAGCGGCCGTCCGGCAGGCCGAGAGCTCGGCGTCTCACATCCGCCGCCAGGGGAGCGCGCGGAACGATGGCGGCGCGCAAGGTGCCGAGCCCTCGGTCCACGCGGGTGGCGCGGCCGAGCCCCCCCCGCCAACCCGGGCGCACGCCGCCCAAGGAGCGGCTCCTCGACACACGCGGACGGGCGCGGGACGGCGATGCCCGCAACGTCATCAACGCTCGGCGGACGAGCAAAGCGGAGGCGCGAGCGGCGGCAGCTACCACCCTCGGCGGGGCGGACGCTACGATAGCGATGAGGATCGCTCACCGACACCGAGCCCCCCGGAACCCACGTGTTCGGCCGGGAGATCCGCACGGCGGCCTTTCCCCAGCGCTTCCGCCAACCCACAACCATCGTCAAGTACAACGGAGAGACTGACCCCCGCGTGTGGCTTAACGACTACCGTCTAGCATGCCAGCTGGGTGGGGCCACCAGCGACGAAGTCATCATCCGCAACCTCCCCTTGCACCTCGCCGACTCGGCGCGGACGTGGCTCGAGCACCTGCCGGCCAGCCAGATCCACAACTGGGACGACCTTGTCCGCACGTTCGTTGGCAACTTCCAGGGCACGTACGTACGCCCTGGAAACTCCTGGGACCTCGCGCTCCCCGCACCCGAAGCCCGGCGAGTCGCTCCGGACTTCATACGGCGCTTCTCCAAGCGCTGCACGGAGCTCCCGAGCGTGGCGCAATCCGAGATTGTGCACGCCTTCCTCGAGGGCACCACGTGCCGGGACCTCGTGCGCGTGCTGGGGCGCAGCCCGCCGGTCGACTCGAACGAACTGTTCGACATCGCCACCACCTTTGCCTCGTGCGAAGAGGCGGTGGGGGGCGATCTTCGACGGCAAGAAGGGCAAGCGCACGGACGACGCGCGCGCTCGCGGAGGGCGCAAGTCCAAGGAGCTCCACCGAAGGACAAGCGGGGCAAGAAGGGGAAGAAGCCACGCCGCGAGGCGCGCGAGCAGGACGCGACGGCAACGATGCCGAAGCCCTCGCTCGTTGACCCGGCCCGACGGGGCCCTCGACCAGCCCCTCGAGGTCCGGGGGTTTTTGACGACATGCCGAAGAAGCCATGTCCCTACCACAAGACACCCCGTCAACCACACCCTCGAGAAATGCGACTTGCTCAAGCGGTTCTATGGCCGCGCCGCCGTGAAGGACGCCGAAGCCAAGAAGGACGGGGGTGATGGTGACGCCGGCGGCTTCCCCGCCGTGGAAAACGTTTTCCTCATCTTCGGGGGGGGCCAACCGTCGACATGTCGAGCCGCCGCCGCAAGCGGGAGCGACACGAGGTTCTCGCCGCGGAGAAGGCGCCCTCCTTCCTTCCTCGATTGGTCGGAGGATGCCATCACCTTCGGCGCCGAGGATCACCCGAACCGCATCCCCAACCCCGGCCGCACCCGCCGGTGGTCGACCCGACCATCGGGAACGCGTGGTTCTCGAAGGTCCCGATGGACGGAGGCAGCAGCCCTCAATATCCTCTACGCGCACACGCCGCGCCCGTTGGGGATAGGGTTGGACCGGGGCCGCGGCCCGGCACGACGCCGTTCCATGGCGGCGCGCCCGGCAAGCGCGTCCGGCCCCCCTTGGGCGCATCGACCCGCTCGTTTGGTTCGGCACGCCGAGCAACTACCGCAAGGAGATGCTCACCTTCGACGTGGTAGGGTTTAGGGGCGCGTACCACGCCATACTTGGGCGGCCCTGCTACGCCAAGTTCATGGCAGTCCCCAACGACAACTACCTCAAGATGAAGATGCCGGGGCCGAACGACGTTATCACCGTGGGCTCGTCCATCGAGCACGCCTTCGACTGCGACGTCGAGTGCGTGGAGCACGCGAAGCACCGGTGCCGGGACGAAGCGCCGGTGGCCAACATGGAGAAGATGGTCAACGAGGACCTCGCCTCCACCGCCAAGCACGCCGGCGGCCTTCGAGGCCGCCGAGCACACCAAGGAAGTGCTCCTCGACCCCCGCTCGCCCCCGAGGGCAAGGCGTTGAGAGTCGGTTCTACCCTCGACCCGAAATAGGAGGTGGTGCTCGTCGACTTTCTCCATGCCAACTCCGACATCTTCGCGTGGGAGCCCCTCGGACATGCCGTGCATCCCGAGGGAGGTCGCCGAGCACTCCCTTGATATCCTCCCTCACTCCCGCGCCGTGCAACGCAACGCCTCCGCCGCTTCGACGAGGAGCGGCGGCGGGCGATCGGAGCGGAGCTGCGGAAGCTCCTCGAGGCTGGGTTCATCAAGGAAGTGTTCCACCCTACGTGGCTAGCCAATCCTGTACTAGTAAAGAAAAAGAATGGGAAGTGGCGGATGTGTGTCGACTACACCAGTCTTAATAAAGCATGTCCAAAAGTTCCTTTTACTTTGCTGCGCATTGATCAAATTGTTGATTCGACCGCCGGGTGTGAACTGCTTTGCTTCCTTGATGCCTATTCCAGGTACCACCAAATAAAATTGAAGGAGTCCGACCAGCTCGCGACTTCATTCATCACACCATTCGGGATGTATTGCTACGTCACGATGCCGTTCGGCCTCCAAAACGCGGGTGCGACGTACCAGCGGTGCATGCAGCACGTTTTCGGAGACCACATCGGCGAACCGTCGAGGCGTACGTGGACGGCATAGTCGTGAAAACCGGAAGGCGTACGACCCGGTTAGCGACCTCAACATCGTGTTTGGTTGCTCGCGGGCCAACGGGGTAAAATTAAACCCCGAAAAATGTGTCTTTGGTGTGCCGCGGGGCATGCTTTTGGGATACATTGTCTCCCAGCGAGGCATCGAGGCCAACCCCGAAAAGGTTGCGGCCCTCGAACGAATGGGTCCGATTCGGGACCTCAAAAGGGTGCTGGGGTGCCTTGCCGCCTTGAGCCGCTTCATCTCGCGGCTCGGCGAGAAAGGTTTGCCTCTCTACCGGCTCCTCAAGAAGCACGAACGCTTCTCCCGGACCGTCGAGGCCCGGGAGTTGCTTGACAAGCCGAAGGCGTCGCCGTCCCCATGCCCCAATCCTTACACCGCCGCGAGACGGCGAGCCTCCGTACCTCTACGTGGCCGCGACTACCCGGTGGTCGGCCGCCGTGATCGTTGTAGAGCGCACGGAGGAAGGGCACGCTTTGCCTGGCCCGGCGGCCGTGTACTACATCGAGAAAGTCTTGTCCGACACCAAGACGCGCTACCCCCAAGTCCGTAAGCCGCGTTATGCGGTGGTTCTCGCGCGGCGCAAGCTTCGCCACTACTTCGAGGCCCATCCCCGTCACGGTGGTCTCCTTACCATTAGGAGAGATCATCCGCAATCCGGACGCGGCGGAGTAGAATCGCCAAGTGGTCGCGGGAATTGATGGGCGAAACGCTTGCCTACGCACCGCGCAAGGCCATTAAGTCCCGCATTTTGGCGCATTTCGTCGCCAAGTGGACGGACACGCAATTGCCGCCGCCACGGATCCAAGCGGCACGTCGGACTCGTACTTCGACGGCTCGGTGATCAAGACGGGGCGCGCGCAGCCTCGCTCTTCGTGTCACCCCTCGGGGAGCACATGCGGTACGCCGTACGCCTTCACTTCCCCGCGTCAAACAACATGATCGAGTACGAGGCCCCGCTTTGCGGCCTCAAAATCGCCATCGAAATAGGCATCAAACGCCTCGACGTGCGCGGGGACTCGCAGCTCGTGATTGACCGGGTCATGAAAAACGCGAGCCGCCATGACGACAAGATGGAAGCGTACCGCAAAGCCGTGCGCGCCCTCGAGGACAAGTTCTCACGGCATCGAGCTCAATCACGTACCCCACCGGGTACAATGAGGAGGCGGACGAATTAGCCAAGATTGCGTCGGGGTGGATCACCGTCCCCCCAAATGTCTTCGCTCGGGATATCACCCGGCCGTCCGTCGCCCTCGAGCCACACCCCTCGAACCACACGGAACCCTCGGGGCTCCCTCGAATCCGGCGGGCGCAGCCCATGGACGAGGACCCCTTGAACGAGGCGTACGTGCTCTCCCTCCTCGAGGGGTATGGCGCCGCCGAGACCGAAGTCATGGACGTCGAGCCCGGCCCGCCGGGGGCGGACCGGCGCGGCAAATACATCGCCCGGATGGACCGAGGGGAACTCCCCTCGACCGGTCCGAGGCCGTGCGCATCGCCGGGATGGCCAAATCTTTTTCCCTCGTTGACGCGCGAGCCGTACAAGCGCACCGCCCTCGGTATCCCGCGCCGATGCGTGCCCATCTCCGAGGGGCGCGAGCTCCTCCGGGACATTCACGCGGGCATTTGCGGCCACCATGCCGCGCCCCGCACCCTCGTTGGCAACGCGTTCCGCCAGGGCTTTTACTGGCCCACTGCGGTCGCTGATGCCAGTGAGATCGTGCGCACCTGCGAAGGGTGCCAGTTTTACGCTCGCAAATCCAACCTCCCTGCGCACGTCCTGCAGACCATCCCCATCATGTGGCCTTTCGCCGTGTGGGGGCTGGACATCGTCGGGCCCTTGCGAAAAGCGCCCGGGGGCTTCACCCACCTGTTGGTCGTGATCGACAAATTTTCCAAGTGGGTGGAGGTGCGCCCCATTACGAATCTCAGGGCAGAGCAGGCGGTGACATTCTTCACGGACATTGTCCATCGCTTTGGAGTGCCAAATTCCATCATCACCGACAACGGGTCCCAGTTCACGGGCAGGAAATTCCTGGAGTTTTGCGACAAGTTCCACATCCGTGTGGACTGGGCAGCTGTGGCACACCCACAGACCAACGGCCAAGTAGAGCGTGCCAACGGCATGATTCTACAAGGCCTCAAGCCCAGAATTTTCGACCAGCTGAACAAGTCTGGTCGAAAATGGCTCCAGGAACTACCTGCAGTCGTGTGGAGCCTCAGGACAACCCCGAGCAGAGCCACCGGTTCACCCCATTTTTTGTAGTCCATGGCGCGGAGGTCGTCCTCCCCATGGATTTAGAATATGGGTCACCCAGAGTACGATGTTACGATGAAGACGGCAACCAGCGAGCCCGCGAGGACTCGCTGGACCAACTGGATGAAGTGCGCCTCGTGGCCCTGATGCACTCCGCAAGGTACCAGCAGTCCCTAAGGCGCTACCAGGCTCGGAAGGTACGCCGACGGGACTTCAACGAAGGGGATCTGGTCCTGAAGCTACGCCAAGACAACCGAGGACGCCACAAGCTATCACCTCCGTGGGAGGGACCCTACGTCGTGGTGAAGGTGCTCAAGCCCGGCACGTACAAGCTAGCCAACGAGGACGGCGAAGAACTCACCAATGCTTGGAACATCCAGCAGCTACGTCGCTTCTACCCCTAGCTAGGATTTCCAAGTCTTTTGTTGTAAATATCATGCCCAACACCCCAGTTGGCAACGAACATGTAAATAGCAGCAGTTCAATAAAAAGGGCAACTCGGCTTTCCCCTGAAACCCAAGTCACCCTCGGGGGATACTACTGGGGGGCATCCCCCTCCCCCAAAAAAAAATGGTCCCATTTTTTCACAAAAAACCCACGCGCGCTAAGTATGACTCGACCTTAGCCTCGAGCAAAATTCAGACAGGGCGCGGATGGCCTAGCGGAAAGGATGCGCGAGCCAGAGATAGCCTACGCCTCCACGAGGATACGGCCCTTCTCTCTTGCCTCCGCCCCCGCAGTCGCTCGTGAAAATCGAACTCCCCAAACTCGAATTTACTCGGCAAAGGAAGAAACAAAACAAAGACGATAGAGTAACAAACACCATTCGCTTCCACAAGTGTTTGAAACAAAATGTTGTTTATTTACATGGCCGCGTGACCCATACACTAACATACAAATAAAAAAGGGCTCGACGCCCAGCAATCTTCGTGGCTTGAGGAGCATCGGCGTCGCGGGCGTCCGAAACAGAACTCCTCGAAGGCTTCGGCGAGCGTCTCGGCGGCATCGGCGGCTAGCGCGTCCACGTGCTCCATTGTCGCCTCATCCTCGACGCCCTCCGGACGATGTAGCCTTCCGCCACGGCCTCGAAGTTGACCTCGTAGTGGGACCGCACCACCCCGAGAGCCTTCTCGGACGCCAAGGCGCGCAGCGCGGTGCATACGCCCGCAGACGTGCCCGCCGAGGGGCGCGCAGCCGCCGGCCAACGAGCTTCCGCCCGCGCCGCGCCCTCTTCGACGGCCCGTAGGTTTCGAGGGCCGCGGAACGCAGCTCCACCGGCCTCCCGCCCGGAGGAGTTGTAGGAGGCTGCGCCGCCTCCGCCCGGCCGGTAGCGTGCCCCGCGTGCGGTGCGCAGCCCGAACGTCACCAAAGAAGAGAAATCGGAAGGGTATCAAACCCTCGAAGGAAAGATCAACAAAACAAACGAAAACGACGACCTACCTTCAACCTCGCTTCTTCTCCACCTCGAAGAGCGCGCGCTCGGCCCTCGATCGCTTGCCGCAGTCGACGACGGTGGCGCCCTCGCTCCTTGAGGGACGGCTCCTAATCCGCACTCGTAATACCGAGGGCTACCAACTCCCCGTCGAGCCTTGTGACGTCGGCTTCCCCCGCTCCGCCGCAACTTCGCGCCATCTCGCGAGCGGCGCGCTCCCGCCGAGCACCGACCGGCATCGGCAAGAGCGGTCCGCTCCCCGCCGGAGCCGCCCCTCGGCCCCCCCGGCGGGCGGTACGCTCTTGCCGAGCCGGTCCTCCGCCGTGGCGAGCGCAGCCGACCTTGGCGTCGAGGGCGGCCTTCGCCCTCGTCGACCTCCTTGGCCTCTCTCGCTTGGCCGTCCGCGCCCTCTCCTCGGCCCGACTCGCCGGGCCCTCGCGCTCCCCGGAGCCGGGGGGCGGAGCTCCTAGTTGTCGGACCGGACGGTCCGCACCTTCGCCTCCCGGTCCGACGCCACGAAGCGCACCTTCTCCACATCCCCCCGGGCCGCTCGCATCGCCATCCCGATCGATGAGGGCCGTGCAAATCCGCTCAAGGGGCGGGGGACGCGCCGCGGCTCGCCCCTCGTGCTCCAAGAGCCGGTCGCGCGGGCCTCCACCCCGCACGACGGCCCGCCGTCTTGGGTTCCCAAGGCCTCCGCGAGCGCGTTGAAGACGTCACGCCGCTCCCGAGGCCGCGCAGCTCGACACTCATCCTGGTCGAAGGCGCCATACTTGTTGCGGGCGCGGTGCTCGAGCTCCCCGCCGCCAACGCATCAAACCCGGTAAGCATTGCGCCGCAAGAAACAAACACGAAAACAACGAAATCAAAGAAAAAAAAAGACAACAACGCTTCACCCGGAAAACGCGCCACGCCGGCCGCCATGGATCCGCGCGCCTCGTTCAACGCCCGGCTGAGTGCAACGCCGTGGTCACGGAGCCCCCCCACACCGTCGCTCCTCCCGGGCGTCGGCGAAGGCGGCGGCTCGTCAACGCGCTCCTCCCTCGAAGCAAAGGGGGCGGCGCGGGAAGAAGAAGCCCCGGCGCCGTGCCCTCGGCCCCCGGCCACCATGTGACCGTCCCACCGCCTCACGAGCGCCCCCTCCCCCGGGACTCGTGGGGATGGTATGGGCGGGGTTCACCCACCGGTCCCACCCGTGCGGCGGGGCGTCATCGTCCGGGATCTCCACCGCCATCGCTCGAGAGCCGCCGGCGAGCGCGGGCTCCCCGCCGCGCCCCCACCGCCGCCTCCGACCGCGCCTCCATGGCCGCAGGCCCTGCCGCTGCCGCCGCCACGGCCGCCGCCTCCGCCGCGGCTCGGCGGCCGCGGGCGCCGGGGTGGCCCTCCACCGGCGACGCCGCCGGCAATGCCGCCGCAACCGCACCGCCGGCCGTGCCTCCGCCGCGACCGCCGCCCGCTACGCCTCCACCGCGACCGGCGCTCGCCGCTCCTCGGCGACCGCCGGGCCGTGGCTCGGCGAGGCGAGGCCACCGGCCGTGGCCTCGAGGCCTCGGCCGCGCCCCTCGCGAGACGGCCGCTCGCCGTTGCCGCCTCGCTCGCCCCCGCCCGCGGCGCCCTTGACGAACGCCGCCGGGTGGGGATGGATGCATCCGCCCTCGGCACCTTGGCCGGTGCGAGGGGAGGCACGAGTGGCACCGCCCCCGCGGAGATGCAAACAAACCGTCGGATTCCCCGCCCGACGGCACACAACCCCTCGAAAGACGCATCCCTTACCTCGAGGAGGAGAAGGCTCGCTTCCTCTTCCTCGAGGTCCCCCGCCGACGTTGCGGGTGCGGCCGGTGCGGCCTCCGCCGCACCTCCGACCATCTCCACCGCGCGCGGGCCCCGCCCCGCGTGTGGGCGCCTCCGCCGCGCGCGCGGACGCCTCCGAGGCGCGCGCCGGCGCCTCCGCGGCCCGCACCGCCTCTGTCATCGATTGCTCGATGGTGGGCGCCTCCGCGCCCGCCCCCGGCGATGCCACTCGGAAAACCGGCGAAGCCGGAAACGAAATCAAGAACTCCGCTCACCAGCGGCCAGTGGGCAGCATCTCAAGATCCCACAGGGCCTTGTCGTTGTAGCGCCCGGACTTGGGGTCGATGGCGCGCCGCGCCCGGGTGGCCGCGTACTCCCGCGGAAGGGACCCGGCAGCGGCCGCGATTTCGCCAACGCGGCGGGATCCGCGATCTCGGTCATCTCGTAGATGCGGAGCGGCCTCTCCATCAAGGGGACGACCAGCCTCGTGGTGGAGGTGGGCGAGAACAACTTCCACGTTCGGCCCGCGGCCCGCCAGTTCCGCGCGGCGCGGCCTGGAGCGATTCCAACCGCGCCCGGTGCCGGGGCGGGGACACCCCGTGGTGCCGGGAGGCGGGCCTCTCCCGGAGCACCTTGCCGGTGTAGGGAGGGGAGGCCGGGCTCGGCGTTGCGGAGGTAGAACCACCCGCGCTCCCGTCCGCATTGTTTGTCGTCATGGTGCCGGGGGGATGTAGTCGTCCTTGCGCCGGCTCCGCACGGCGAGCGACATGCCGGCCGGCGCGCACCGCGCGGCGGGTCCCTCGTCTCCGTCGTCGGCAACGTGTGCGCCTCCGCGCGGAAAAGATGAACCCAGTAGATCCCGCTTCACCGGATCCCCGGGGAAGCCCTCGCGCACGCCAACAAATGTGGCCGCCTGCGAGATCGCGTTCGGCGCGAAGTTGTGAAGCTCCACGTCGTAGTGGTGGCAGAGGGCCCGCATGAAGCGGCTCGCCGGCACCGTGAAGCCGCGCTCGTGGAAGCGGACGAAGCTGACCACGTAGCCGTGCGGAGGGTTGGGCGCCCGCTCCCTTTCCCGCGGCACGATCCACTCGGCCGGTTGTCCGTCCTCGTTCGCCGCTAGCGGCCACCCGGCCACCACCGGTTCGGGGCCGGGCCGGTGTCACCGTCGAGCGCTCCCACGCCATCGGGTCGATGATGATGAGAGGCCGCCGGGGGAGCCATGCGAGCGGGCGAAGAGGCGAAGAGCAAGGAGCAAGAAGAGCGCCGAGAGCGAGAGGCGCAACGGCGAGAGCGGCTTGGGGGCTAGAGCGCAAGAAGCAAGAACGGCGAGTGCTAAACGCAAAGGTAAAAACCGCCTATTCCCCTCCCATTGGATTTATAGGCCACAGGCGTGCTCTCCCGAGCGTACGCCCCGCGCACATTAACTGCAGGTGGAATATTCCCTCGCTGACGAATGGGCCCCACCGCGACCACGGCGGCCACGCAACCACATGCATGCCATCATCACGGCGCGGTAATCCGGGGGCGGTGGCGGCGGTCACGTCCGCCCGCCCACTCCGCCCACTACGCGCACGGCCGCGGCGCCCGAAAAGGCGCGCCGCGGCGCGAGATTGCGCCGCGACTGCGAGCATTAAATGGCCCGGTCCCTTACTACGTAAGGAAGACCCTCGAGCGGCCCGAGCCCCCGGCTCGTATAAACACGACCCTCGATGGGTGCAAACGTCGACTCGTGGCGTCGAAGCCCGTTTGAAATAAACGGGCGCCACAGGTGCCCTCGATTCACGAAAGTTACCGATCGGTGCCTCGAGAACCGACACGGCCATGGACCCTCGAAACTGCCGCATGCGAAAGACGGGGTCACTTGGGCGTTACCCCGCACGGCCCCTGCCGATCGAGGTTCGAAGCCCGACCCTCGACGGGTTCGAACGGCGCCCCGCATCACCGCAGTCGTGGACGACGAGGGCACGCGCATTCGAGCCTTTCCTCGAGGCCGCCGCTCGAGGGTGCCCCACATGTCGTGTTCGGGAGCCGCCGAGGGCGCCTAGGCCGGGGGATCCCACCGAGGGAGAGCTTTCGCGCCCTTGGTCCCTAGCGAATGGGGACCGAGCCCCACCTAGCAAACCCATGCAAGCGCTTTAATGGACAAGTCTCCGGACCACCCGCCCTACCCTTATCGAACGGGGCATGGGCGTCCACTTGAACCACCCGCAAACAAACGCCTCGATGAGGAATCCGCAATCCGCGACCCGATCGATGGGGGTTGCGAAACCTCACCCTCCGTCCCGCGGAGGGACGGCGAGGGCGCGTTTAAAATAAGACGAAGAGCTCGCCCCCGATCGCCTTGAATGGGCCCGTGCTCGGGGGCTCGACGCACGGCTACACCCCCCCGGGTTGCACCGCCGCGTATAGTGCCGCTTGCGCGTGCGTCACCGAAGCCGGCCGAAACATCGCCGACGCCGGTTGGAATATGCACCACGCCCACTGACCATATTCCGCGGTAAAACCCCTACAGGAGCACTCATGCTCTCGCAGGCTCGGGGGCTAGACGCGCGGGTCCGCCGACGTGGCCCCACGCGAAAGCGTTAGCAACCGGGGGGGGGAAGGATGCCCTACCAATAGGCTACATCGTCCGCGGGAGCCTAGCCGGCGTACCCGCGGATGCTCGGGGGCTACCGTCGGGGACAGCCCCGAGGGTCACCTAAAACAACCAGGGGAATCCCGCTTAACACCCGCAAAGAACCAAAACGAAACATCTCTCACTTAAAGCGCACGCGCAAGACACGGCCCACGCCGCGGTGGCCCCCACGGCCCACCGGAGTGGCCCGGCCCACGGGCTCCCTCGAGCGAGGCTCCGCCCTCGCTCGAGGGTCCACACCTCCCTCGAGCGGGCTCCGCCTCGCTTGAGGGTCCACGCCCCCCTCGAGCGGGCTCCGCCGCGCTCGAGGGTTCACGCCTCCCTCGAGCGGGCTCCGCCTCCCTCAAGGGTTCATCTCCGCCTCGCTCGAAGCCCCCTCACGAGCACGCCCGCCCCGCACGCGGGTACGGGCATTTAATGCTTTGGACACAACGAGCCGCGCCATCATGCGCCCGGGAATCACGCCCGGCTCTTGTTTTGCCAACTCCCTAGGAGGGAACCCATCCCCGCCACCGTGGGGGACCGTGCAATATGGCCGGTGTCGGCTCCGTGGCACCTGCGCCTCCTACTCCCGTACGGCTAACGTGCCGCACCCCCTCGAAGGGGGGCCGGCCAAACCCTCGAACCACTTTCTCGTGAATGCGAGGGGCAAGCCATGACGTTAGGCGGCGGGCGCCATCCCCGCCACCGTTGGTCCCGTGCGGCCGCCCCCGTGCTTGCGGCACCACGCGGCACCGTTACAACCACTCCCGCGCGCGTCGGCACGCGGGGACGGGACACCGCCGTCGTATGGACCTCCCCGGGCCCACTACCTCGGTGGGTACCGGGACCGACTACTCGGTGGGCCCCCGGGACTACCGCCTTGCGCTTCACGGCACTCGATGGCGTGGAGCACAAGGACTACGGAGGAGAAGTACTCGGTTAGGAAGCCGTACATGTCTCTGCACTGTATGGAAGACTCCTAGACGTACTCGACTAGTACTCTCTCCCTACTCCGACTTGTAACCCTGCCTCCCGGACTATATAAGGCGGGGCAGGGACCTTTCTCTAGCATCTCATCCAATCCACGGCGCACTATTACACCATCTTGTAATCGTGCCCAATCAATCCAGAGCTACGCAGCATACAGGACGTAGGGTATTACGCACCTCGCGGCCCGAACCTGTCTAAATTGTGTGCCACGTGTCTCTTCCTTCGAGTTACCGATCTCGGCGAGGCCACATTCATCTACTTCGGGTACTCCCCTTAGTAGGTTGCCGGTCTAAAACACCGACAGCTGGCGCGCCAGGTAGGGGTTCTCGCCGAGATCACATGGCGAACTCGACGGCTCCCGTCTACTTCAAGCCAACCGTCGCCTTCAACCGCGGTGACCGGGTCTCCGCACCGCGACGGCGCGGGCTCCTTCCAGCGCCGCCTAACCATGCCGCCCAACCCGAAGTCCGGCTTCGTGACACTTCCTAAAGTCGTCACAGGCGAACTCGCCGGCAAGTTCGGCGAAATTTCGCTCTTCAACCACCACGCTGACTTCGAGCTCGAGTCCGCTTCCAACTCGAACTCGACGTCTCCATGGGCCATCGCATGCGAGCCGGCTGCTCAGCCATCGCAGGCGGTCCCCTCACCTCGCGAGCGCTCCGCGCGTGGTCCCCGCATCCCCAGCCGGGCCCGCACAGAGGCTCCCTCTTCGCGCCGGGCGCAAGGAGCCCGTACCCCGAGTACAACTCGGACTCCGACACCGCCCCCCCGACACGCTTCGGACTCCAACCCTCTCTCCGAGTTCTACTCGAACCTCGCATACGAGTTCGACTTCGGGTCGGACCCCGAGGAACCCGAGTCCGAGGACAACTCCACCGAGCATCCCTTATCAAGGTCGGTCTACGGGGTCGGTTATAACATCCACACCGGCGGGGAGATTCGTCTGCGGCCGGACCGCAAGCCTGTCGACACGATAAGTGGAGACTCACGCTACGTCGCCTACATCGACACGCTACCGTTCCGGAGGGAACACCACTAGCCCGGCCGACTCGAGCACACCAGCCGAGGTGGCGCCTTCGAGTCCGGCCTTGGCACCCCCGATCGCCAAGTCTTCATGGGCGCTAGCGACGCCCCGGGGCCTTCGGGCACGGCCCAAGACGGATACACCGGAAGACATCTCCTCCGACGAGCTCTCTCGCCGATGCTCCACCAAACGAGAACCCCGGACGGAGACGCTCGACGTGAGCGTAACCGGAAGCGCGGCGAACGTCGGCCGACGCCTCCGCGACAACTTCCCCGTCCGCAATCTTGCGAAAGCTCTCGAGGCGGTCGAGAGCGAGTACACACTACCCCCGAGTAATGCCTCATGTCGATCACGGCGATCGCACGCCGAGGCTCGAGCATACGCGGCCGGAGAGGTCATCGCCAAGCTCGGCCGAGGACGCCTACTACATGCGGGTCGACAACGAGTCAACCAACCTCCTCCGGCCCGAGCACCGCGACAACGAAGCCACAAGTCGTAGCGCCAACAACGGTCCCAACCGTACTCGAGCCGAGCTCCCCGGCCCGAGCCGAACCGTCATCGCTCCAACAACGGCGGACCTCCACGGCATGACAACAACAACCGCGAGGTCGTCCCCCACCGCGCTCGGCCGGCGGTGGCGGCCACGACCCCGACGGCGGTGGCGGCGACGACGCGGAAGCTCCAACCATGGAGCCAACAGGAGGGTCGAGGGCGGCGGCGGTCGCGGCGGCCGAGGCCACGCGAACGACCACGCCTCGGCGCCTCACGGGCGGCTACGACGCCCGCCGAAGATTGAGGAGGCCGCGGCGGAAGAAGTCGACCACCGCGAGCGACGGCGGCGCCCGCTTCCCCCGCCTTCTCACCTCGACTTCGCAACTTGCTCCTCCCCGACAAGTTCAAGCCTTTGGGGATCACCAAGTACGATGCGAAAGCGAGGGACCCCATCCGGTGGCTCGGGTGCTACGCCCTCTCCATCTAGAACGGCGGCGGCAACAACGACACCAAGTGCCTCTACTTGCCCTTACTCGCTGGACCAAGCTCCATTCACATGGCTCGAGTCGGCGGAAAAGCACTCGATCGACAAGTGGGACCGGTGAAGGAGCGGTTCACCGACAGAACTTCGCGGGCGCCATGGGCCGATCGGGTACTCGCATGGACACGGCCATGGTCAAGCGAGAACAAGGCGAGACCCTACGCAAGTACATGCGCCGCTTCTTCGACAAGCGCGCTACCGTCGTCGACGTCACCGACAAGGAGGTCATCGACCTCTTCCAAGACGGTCTCTACCACCGCCGCACCTTCGAAGACTTCGGTCGTCGCCGCCCCAGGTCCATCCCCCACCTCAAGGACATGATCACGTCCTGGGCGGATGAAGAAGACAAGGCCAATGCCAAGTACGACGCCATCCGTGGCAAGAGCAAGCAGAACCAGGGCGGCGGCAGCGGCAACAACGCGAACCAAGGCGGTCGCAACAACAACAACAACAACTACTACTACTCGGGTCCCAACCGCAAGCGCAAGCCAGACAACACTGTCGCGGCTATCCAGCGCCCTGCGAAGGAGAACTCGAAGAAGAACTCCGGCGGCTTCAAGGACCTGCTGAAGGAGAGGTGCCCGTGGCATCCAAACGGCAACTACACCACCGAGCGGTGCTACCAACTCGTGCACGCACTCAAGGATACGCCGGAGCCACCGCACCCTCACGACAAAAAGGGCAAGAAGAAGGACGGCGACAACAACGACTTCCGGGAGCCCGACAAGACCGTCAACATCCTCTTCGGCGGACGCCCAAGGCGGGGAGCGAGAAGGCTACCCGTCGTGAAGTCATGTCCATTGAGCCGGCGGTCCCGACCCCTCTCGGGTGGTTGGAGGTACCCATCACCTTCTCCCGCGCGGATCAATGGACCAGCTTCTCTGAACCAGGACGGTTCCCCCTCGTCCTGAAGCCGGTGGTTGCGGGCTCCAAACTCAACAAGGTGCTTATCGACGGTGGAAGCGGGCTCAACATCCTTTTCACCAAGACCTTGAAGAAGATGAAGCTCGACATCACCCACATGCTCACCAAGAGCAACACGCCCTTCTACGGCATCGTCCCCGGCAACGCGGCTATTCCACTGGGCTCAGTGGTCCTGCCAGTCACCTTCGGGGAATCTCGGGACAACTACCGTACCGAGTACATCAAGTTCGAGGTCGCGGACTTTGAGACTTCCTACCACGCCATCCTCGGCAGACCGGCCATCGCCAAGTTCATGGCGGTGCCCCACTACACCTACTTGGTACTCAAGATGCCAAGCCCAGCCGGTGTACTCTCTCTTCAAGGGGACTTGAAGATCTCTCACGACTGCGACACAGAAGCCGTGGAGATCGCTTCTACGAATCAAGTACCCAACGCGATGATGGAGGTCTACGCCGCGTCGAAGAAGCTTGCTACAAGTGAACTCGACATCCCAGAGAAGTCTGACAGCGCCAACAAGCCTCAGCCACCTGAGGAGGTACTCGTCAAGACGATCGACCTCGGAACAGGCGACCCCAGCAAGACCACCACCATCGGGGCTGGCCTCGACCCCAAATAGGAAGACGCGCTCATCAGCTTCCTTCGGGCTAACCGCGACATCTTCGCGTGGAAGCCAGCGGACATGCCAGGAGTGCCCGTGGAGCCGATTGAGCACCGACTCAACATCGATCCTAAGGCCACCCCCAAGCGACAACACCTCCGACGCTTTGCCGACAACGGATGGGACGCCATCAAGAAGGAACTCGCCAAACTACTCGCGGGCGGCTTCATCGAGAGAAGTCTTCCATCCCGAGTGGCTCGCCAACCCCGTCCTCGTCCGCAAGAAGAACTCGAACGAGTGGAGGATGTGCGTCGACTACACCGACCTCAACAAGCACTACCCCAAGGACCCCTTCGGGTTGCCGCGGATTGACCAAGTCATCGACTCCACGGCGGGCCGCGACCTCGCTCTGCTTCCTCGATCGCTACTCCGGTACCACCGGATCGCGATCAAGGAAGAAGACCGAGAAGACCGCGTTCATCACCCCGTTTGGCGCATACGCTACACGACCATGTCCTTCGGGTTGAAGAACGCCGGCGCCACCTACCAACGAGCTATCCGGAGCCCCGCTTCAAGAGGCAACTCACAAGAACGTCGAAGCCTACGTGGATGACGTGGTCGTCAAGACCCGAGACTCCGATACCCTCATCGACAACCTTGAAGAGACTTTCGCATCACCGCGCGAGTACCGCCGGAAGCTCAACCCGAACAAGTGCGTCTTCGGCGTACCTTCGGACAAACTACTCGGCTTCATCATCGGCCCGCGCGGCATCGAAGCCAACCCCGAGAAGATCTCCGCCATCACCGACATGAAAGCTCCCACGAGCATCAAATACATCCGAGAAGCCGACCGGGTGCATGGCGGCACCGAACGATTTATCTCGAGGCTCGGAGAACGGGGGCTCCCCTTCTTCAAACTACTCAAGCATCAAGAGAAGTTCGTGTGGACTCCGTAGGCGGATCAAGCCCTTGCCCGGCTCAAGGACTTCCTATCGAAGCCGCCGATCCTCACGGCTCCTCACAAGGGCGAGCGACCATCGCTCTACCTCGCCGCGACTACTCACGTGGTCGATCTTGCCATCGTCGTCGAGCGGCGGGGAAGACGGCCACCTACCCGGTCCGGGCGCCTAGTCTACTTCATCGGCGAGGTTCTATCGAGTCCAAGGCACGCTATCGGCCCGTGCGAAGCTCCCGTACGCGGTACTCCTTACCTCGCGGAAGCTACGACACTACTTCCCGGCGGTACTCGATCTCCGTCGTCCACCGACTATCCGCTCGGCGACATCCTCGCGGAACCAAGATGCTACCGGAAGAATCTCCAAGTGGGCGATCGAGCTCGGCGCCCTCACCATCGACTTCAAGCCACACACGGCCATCAAGTCGCGGACGCTAGTCGAATTCATGGCGGAGTGGCGGGAGAACCGATTGCCTACTCCAACCGTGCGACCGAGCATTGGGTGATGTACTTCGATGGCTCACTCAACCTCGAGGGCGCGAGTGCGGGGTACTGCCGATCTCTCCAACGGGTGAACAACTCAAATACGTCCTGCGGATCTTCTCGGAAGGTCTCAAACAACGAAGGCGAGTACGAAGCTCTCCTACACGGGCTCCGTCTCGCGGCTTCACCGGGCATCAAGCGGCTACTAGTCTACGGCGACTCCGCGGTGGTCATCAACCAAGTCAACAAGTCCCGGGGCCGCAACAAGGAGAACATGGACGCCTATCGCCTAGAAGTCCGCAAGCTCAAGAACAAGTTCTATGGTCTCAAGTTCCACCACATCATCCGCGACAACAACGTTGCGGCGGACGTCCTCTCGAAGCTCGGATCCACCCGCGCTCAAGTACCGGCGGGCGTCTTCGTTCATGAGCTTCACGCGCCATCCATCCTGGGCCGGCGCCACCGACCACCGTCCCCGGCTCACCCACCAGCTGGACAGGAGGTCATGATGATCGACGTGGACTGGAGGCAACCCTTCATCGACTACCTCAGCGAGCAGAAGGTTCCCTCCGACAAGAACTCGGCCGAGCAGCTCATCCGCCGCGCCAAGTCCTACGTCCTCGTCGGAGACAAGCTTTACAAGCGGGGCGCATCTTCTGGAGTACTCATGAAGTGCGTCCCTCGGCAAGAAGGCAAGGACATCTTGGATCCACAAGGGCGTGCGCGGCAACCACGCGTCCTCACGCACGGCCGGTCGGCAAGGCCTTCCAAGTGAGATTTCTACGGCCCACGGCTGCGGGCGATGCCGAAGAACTCGTCGAAGGTGCCAAGGATGCCGCACTTCGCCAGCGGCAACACGTCCCGGCCTACAAGCTAGTCACCATACCGCCAACCCGGCCCTTTGCCCGCCGGGGGCTCGACATGATTGGGCCACCGCCAACCGCGCCGGTGGTTTCAACGAGTATTGGTGGCCATCGACAAGTTCACCAAGTGGATAGAGGTCAAGCCGGTCACATGCCCCAAGGCTGACAGAGTACTCGACTTCCTGGATGAACTCGCACATCGCTACGGACTACCCCACCGCATCATCACAGATCTGGGCTCCAACTTCAACAACCACCAGTTCTGGGAGTACTGCGAGAACAGCGGGATCGACGCCCGATACGTCTCAGTTGCCCATCCCCGGGCCAACGGACAAGTCGAGCGCGCCAATGGGATGGTGCTCAACGCTCTCAAGAAGCGGCTACACGACGCTGCTAACTCCAAAGGAGGCAAGTGGATCAAGGAACTACCCAACACACTCTGGGGGCTACGGACTCAGCCATCCAAGCCAACGGGGCAATCCCCTTACTTCCTGGTCTACGGCTCCGAAGCAATCCTCCCTCGCCGACGTCATATGGAACTCGCCGGCGGTGGAGCACTACGACGAAGGCATCTCGGAAGACGGCAGGATGAGTTGACATCGACGTACCTCGAAGAAGCTCGCTTTCGCCGCCCTCGTCCGGTCGGCAAGGTACCTAGAGGGTATCCGATGCTACCACGATCACAACGTCAAGGAACGCTCCTTCAACGTTGGTGATCTTATCCTCCGTCGTATCCAGAACACGGAAGGACTACACAAGCTCGGCCTCCCCCGGGAAGGTCCCTTCACGGTTGCAAAGGTGACCGGCCGGGCTCCTACGCCTCCGGACACTTGAAGGCGAAGACATCAACAACTCGTGGAACGTCGACCGGCTCTGTCAATTCTACGCCTAGTCTACATGACTACATCAATACCCCTCTCGCCGTAAGCGGCCTCCGGGTCCCCGGCTCCGGTCTCGGACTACTCCTCTCCGGATCCGGCCCGCGTGGCTACCTACGGATCTGGGGCTGCGACGAGCGTCAAGGACTCTAGCAGCGGTCTACTAAGAGACCATGTACTCCAAGATCCAGCCTACACGGCTACCTACGAATCTATTGCTGTAAGCGGCTACCCGCCCTAGCACTACTCAGCCGTAAGCGGCCTCCGGGTCCAGGCGACTACTCTGTAACTACGACCCTGGCCATCCCGGGTGGATTGTTTCGGTAATAAAGTTTGATTGTTCATCAACTTCTTTACTGTCTACTCCCTTCAACGGGACCACTGCCGAGTACGACTACTCGCATCTACTCCACGATGGGGGCTCCGCACTCTGAGATCGCGACTACGAGTACTCATTGCTGGAATTTTTCTTTCATTAATACTTAAGCAATTCATTACAATTGTTTTTGTACAACTTTGGCTACGAGCTAACTATTACAGGGCTACTGGAGATTGAGCTTATCGGCTACTTGCTCCGCAATGGGAGCCATCTGCTCCAGCCAGCTCCGCGTACTCCGCATCGGTGCGGCCTGGCGCTACCCCCGCCGCTACTACTTCCACCGGCGCCTTCGGGAAGTAGGACTTCATGAAGGCCAAGACCCGCCGGGATCGACCTCTCCATGTGCTTCACATAAGCCGCCCGGCCCGGCTTGGGGCTTCCCTAAGGCGATCCACCGCGTGGAGCAATCTTGGGGTCGCCCGGGTGCGGCACCAAGAGCCTTGCGATCGGCGGCGCGGCTTCTTCAAGATCCTTCAACCGGCCCGCCGCCGCCTCGCGGTCTTCATTCAACCTCGCAACGATTTGTAGCGCTTGACGAGATCGCGGTCGGATGCAATCCGAAGCTCCATGTGCTTCTCGCACTCGAAGGCAAGTTCTTTGTAGTCGAGCTCGAGTACCCGGCGGACTTCCCCGCTCCCGTAGAAGAGGTTCTTCATACTCGTCTCCGAGGACTTCAACTGCTCCACTTGGCCCTCAAGCTCTGCAATACAACAAAGCGCAACGGGTCAGATTACCTCTCGACCTCCAACAACTACCCAACAAGTCAAGTAACGTACCTTTGTTCTTGTTGCGGAGGCTCTTGTTCTTCCGCACCAAGTCGTCGCCCTTTGCCTGCAGCTCTTGGATGTCATTGTGATACTTGGCAAAGGCGGCGTCGAGCTTGGATCGCATGGTGGCCGCGTGCTTCCGCGACTTCACAAGCGATCTTCCGCGTGCCTCGGCCCCGGAGCACCGCGTCACCAAAGCCCCGCAAGATGTTGGACTTCTCGCGGGACCTCTCCACGACGTCCCGCACAAGCAACACAAGTCAAGCGAGTACTCAACAACGAGAGGATTGACTACTCGAGAAGATTAAAACTACTTACCTTCATCCACCGCTCGGCCGGCGGACCACCTCCGTGTGCCCGGCCACCGTTGCCGGTCCACCGGATCGTCCACGAGCAGCTCCACTCCGCCACGACTACTCGCGGCGGCCTCCGTCATCGGCGCGAGCGGATGGGCTCGCGTCCCGGATCTCCGTGGAGCGGATAGCCACCTCCCGAGCAACCTCCGGTGGCACGGTTGTCGGTGTTTTAGACCGGCAAACCTACCAAGGGGGTACCCGAGGTAGTAGATTGTGTGGTGAGGATCGTGATCGGGAGACCGAGAACTCGAAGGTATGCGCAAGGACACGGGACACAAGATTTATAAAGGTTCGGGTTGCCAAGGTGGCGTACCCTACGTCCTGTTTGGGGGATCAAGTATGGCGCCCTGCGCTTGGTGTTGGGTTGAGATCCGGTGCCCGGCTAGGTACCCGGCCCTCCTTTATATATACCAGGGGGCGGGTTCCTAGTCGGTTACAAGGCGAGAGTCCTAGTAGGATTACACGGAGCGAGTCCTAGTAGGAGTACGGGGGAATTCTAGTAGGAGTCCGTCTTCTACTCTTCCTCCTTCCTTGCATGAGCACCGGGGAGTATGCCCGACAAGCCCCCGAGCACATTGTAGTCGAGTGTAGTAGTTCGAGTAGTCTTGAAGCCACTTCGAGTAGTTTTTGAGCATCCTCGAGTATCGCTCGGAGAAGTCTTCAATAGTACTTGAACTATCACGAGGCCGGAAGGTGGTCCAGCTCATCAGTCTTGAAGTCGAGATTATATGGAAGTGTGATTGCAAAATCGCACTCCATATGGAGTAGCCCCGAGCCTTAGGTTGAGTTGCGGATTCTAGCTGAGAGTCAATCTTGATTCTGAATCTTCCGTCTTGAAAAATTTGAATGATGGGTGTAGCATAGCAGCCCCCGAGCCTTGAAATGATTAGGTAATCAATCCAAGGGTCTTCAGTGTTCGCGAAAGCCATCATCCGAGTACTCTTGCAGCGTGTAGCCCCCGAGATAAGAGAGCCATATGAGCCACGTCGAGTAGTGATTGGTGAGAAGCCCCCGAGCTTGAGAGCGAGCGAAGCATGCTCGAAGTTATCCTCGAGTAGTATGTTGAGTGCGGCCCCCGAGCCGGAGAGATTCCAAGTGGTAGTTTGGCGTTGAGCCGTGGAGCTTGAGAAGTAGTCGTGCCGTCAAAGCGGACTTTAGGTGCGACCAAAGTCGACTTTAGATGCCGGCAGAGCGGACTTTAGAATGCGACTTGAAAACCGAAGTTGACTTTGTGCCGCGCGGAGCGGACTTTGAGATGCGACTTGAAAACCGAAATCGACTTGTGCCGCGCGGAGCGGACTTTGATATGCGACTTTAGAAGTCGACTTTAGGTTGCCGCGCGGAGCGGACTTTTGAAATGCGACTTTGGAAGTCGACTTTGTGCCAAGCGGGGTGGACTTAAGATGCATGAAAAGTACTTTCCGAAAGCCAAAGCGAATAAAAAATCGAGAAAAACGGGCTTAAGATTGCGACCGAAGTCGGCTTGTGCCACCGGAGTGGGCTTGGATGCGACCGTTAGCGTCGACTTGTGCCATCGGAGTGGGCTTAAGTACCTGAGCGATGGATTTCAGACCCAAGGTACGATTGCCGCCAGAGCGGGCTTGTGCCACTGAAGTGGGCTTAACTACCTGAGCCATGGATTTCAGACCCAAGGTACAGTTGCCGCCAGAGCGGGCTTGAGGGTGCGACCGGAGTCGGCTTGTGTACCTAGGCCATGGATTTCAGACCCAAGGTACGGGTGCCACCGTAGTGGACTTAAAGATGCGACCGGAGTCGACTTGCGTACCTGGGCCATGGATTTCAGACCGAGCGCGAGTACTTAGGGCACTTGGACCCATGGTACAAAGCGTGAAGACCACGTGCAGCTAGGTTCCATCGTCGCCAGGACCCGAGGGCCGCTTACAAGTCGGGTTCCATCGAAGCTTACACACGTAGTATGCCATCGAAACGGGCGAAGATGCCACCGGAGTCGACTTTAAGTTGCCGCACGGAGCGGACTTTGGAATGCGACTAGAAGTCGACTTTAGATTGCCGCTCGTAGCGGACTTTAGAAACCGCCTCATAGGGATAGCCCCCGAGTTGATGAAGTAGACTCGTGGCGACTTGATTGATATACCCCAAGAGAAGTCGGCGAGTGTAGCTCCCGTGAAAACCCGCCGAGAAGCATACACAAATGAGTAGTCGGCAAGTAGTCCTACATGATGAGGAGAACAAGCCAAGAAAAGAGAACGAAGTAATCATTTAAATAAATGACTTAGGCATGTTGCCGCCGATGGCGGACTTGTAGATGAAGCCGTGGCGGTCGGCGATGGAGCCGCGACGGTTGTTGTTGCGAAGTTGACTAGTCGAGTTGATTCCGACTAGTTGTTGGGGGCGTGATCGCCGTTCTCGACTAGTTTTAGTTTGGAAAACTAGTCGAGATGAATGGTCGACGCGATGCGACCGGGGAAGGTGACGTCGTGGTGGCGCGTGGCGTACTCGAAGTAGAGCCAGTGTTGCCGCGAGACAAGTAGTCACCACGCACGGTGTGGCTGAAGTAGAGCCACCGTGGCCGCAAGACGAAGTCGCGGCACACGGAGTAGTCGACGATGAGCCGCGTGACGGGCCGCGCGACGTGCCGAGGCACCCGGACGCGCGGCGTAGGCGAAGTAGTCGACGACGAGTGGCACAACGAGCCACGCGACGAGCCGCGCGACGTGCCGCGCGACGTGCCAAGGCACCCGGCCGCGCGCGCGCGGCGAAGTAGCCGACGACAAGCGATGAGCCGCGCGACGTGCCGAGGCACCCGGACGCGCGGCGTAGGCGAAGTAGTCGACGATGAGCACGGAGTAGTCGACGATGAGCGCGCGACGAGCCGCGTGACGGGCCGCGCGACGTGCCGAGGCACCCGACACGCGGCGAGGCGAAGTAGTCGACGACGAGCCCGGAGTAGTCGACGATGAGCGGCGCGACGAGCCGCATGATGGGCCGCGCGACGTGCCGAAACACCCCGGCCGCGCGGCGTAGTCGGCGTAGATCGCCGCAGCCGGGGGAGTGGAGACGAGTACTCGCGTGCACGGCGAGGTTGACGTAGAGCGTGTGTGGCCGGAGCCGAGTAGTCGCGGCGCACGGCGAGGTCGACGTAGAGCGTGTGCGGCCGGAGATGAGTAGTCGCGGCGCACGGCGAGGTCGACGTAGAGCGCGTGCGGCCGGAGACGAATAGTCGCGGCGCACGGCGAGGTCGACGTAGGGCCGCTTGTCCGTGTGTGTGTGTAGCACAATTTGGAAAATTGTGTTGATTTTGACGGAGTGTGGACTTGTAGCATGCTGTCATGATCCGCGTGGAGTATAGCTTCCATGGTCTTCACGTGCAGCATGTGATACGACATGGTAGCAAATTATGCCTGCCATTGAATTCGTTGTCCCGCACAAAAACAGAGGTAGCACCGTACGTGCAGATGCTCTGTTTTGTTTTCAGGTGCTTCACCATAGTCGATAGGGAGACCTTGCCTTGTGCTTCTACCTGACACGTGCTCCAACCTGTACTTGATGGAGTAGGACACGGCCACAGGCCCAGTGAAGTTGCGGTTTTCATGCAGACTTGATGGCCGGACTGCCCTCGGACTCGGCGACTTCCTGCGTGTGAACAGGGTCATGAAATTTATTCCGATGAGTTGGAGTCGACGACGTTCAGCAACTACGCACTCCAGTAGATGGATTTGAAGACGAGATGACACGAAATTGATTTCCGTGTCAACCTTGGACTCGCATCGAAATTTCGCCGAGCCGAGGAACAGAGTGCCTGATTGTCGCTTGTGGTGCTGATGGCCGCATAGATTGATTTTGATGACGAGAGGTCCTTCGAATTCGTCCGGTGGTAATGATCACCCCTACCTGGTGCGCCAGCTGTCGGTGTTTTAGACCGGCAAACCTACCAAGGGGGTACCTGAGGTAGTAGATTGTGCGGTGAGGATCGTGATCGGGAGACCGAGAACTCGAAGGTATGCGCAAGGACACGGGACACAAGATTTATACAGGTTCGGGTTGCCAAGGTGGCGAACCCTGCATCCTGTTTGGGGGATCAAGTATGGCGCCCTGCGCTTGGTGTTGGGTTGAGATCAGGTGCCGGCTAGGTACCCGGCCCTCCTTTATATAGTCTAGGGGGCGGGTTCCTAGTCGGTTACAAGGTAGGAGTCCTAGTAGGATTACACGCAGCGAGTCCTAGTAGGAGTACAGGGGAATTCTAGTAGGAGTCCGTCTTCTACTCTTCCTCCTTCCTTGCATGAGTACCCGGGGAGTATGCCCGACAACGGTGGCCTCCTCTCCTCCGGTCGCTGCGGCGGCTTCCTCGGCGACCTCTTCCATCGGCTCGGGGGCTCCCTCGGCGGCCTCCGGTGCTTGTGGTATCGACTTCTCCATGGGCACCCCCGCAGGGATGTCGTTCCCTTCGGCCTCGACGCCTGACAAGAAGACGTCAAGTTCATCAGCAACTACGACTACTCTATGGGGAAGACTAAACCCACAGCAGAACACTTACCCTCGACCACGCTGGCCTCGGGCAACGCGCCTCCGGCGGCCTAGTGCCTCGGACTCCACCCGGGGGGGCGGGAGTTGACTCCTCGACGGGCGGCGCGACTTCTTCCTCCGCCACCATCGTGGAAGGCTCATCTCCCTCCCAGGACAAGTCTGTTGATTTTCTACGAGAGGTACACAAAGCTGGTTGTCATTCAAGCTCGACTACTACACCAAGTACTACTCGGGAAGGTTCAGTACTTACGGCCGGGACCGGACTATCGTCACGGCCGGGGCACCGAGGATGCGGCAATGTCTACCGTCCACCCTCGGTGGGCGCCTCCTCCCGCGCCTCCGCGGCCGCCGCCTCCTCTCCGCAAAGAACGGCAGCGGTGTAGCGCCCTCCTCGCCCTCCTACGGCCACCACCTCTTCGATGGCGGGGGCCGCGGGTCCCGTGCTCTCTTGACGAGCAGGGGGCTGGCGCTCCAACTGCGCTATGAGCTCCTCGACGGGGGGGGCCGGGATCGCGACTTCCGGCGGGTTCCCCCACCGTGTCCCACTCGCCTTCGTCGCCCTCCTCGACGGGCTCCGTTGGCGGGACCTCCTGCATACAAGGAAGACTACTCATCAACAAGTGTACTCGCACGACGGGTACTCGACTACACTAGTCAGGACATCTTACCTCTTGAGGCGTGGTCTCTGAGACCCTCATCTTCTTCGCCACCCGCTTGCGGGCGGGGTTGCGCGGCTTCCGTGGCGGCGCAGCCAGACTAGCCTCCGGTGCTAGCCGAGGGTCTTGCATAAGAGGTACATGAGGCAAGCCCGGATGGCTAAACCTCGACCGCGGCTCCGGAAGCGGTCTGCGGCGTCTCCTCGTCGTCGTCGTCGTCGTCGGATGTGTCCTCCACGATGACGGTGTCATCGCCTTCGCCGACTTCTCGCCGCTCCTTAGCTTTGGCTTTCCCTTCCTTCGGGATCTCGATTCCCCCGAGGGGGCGGCTGCGGCTCGGAGACGAACCGCTTCAAGTCGTCCTGCAAGGCACAAGACATCAGCGTGACTACTCACAAGCAATGACTACTCGACTAGGGGGTACGACTACTTACCTCCTTAGGCGGGCGCGCGGCGGAGTACTCTTGGACGGGACACGCCGTGTACGGCGGCATGTCCTTGAAGATGTGCGTCAGCCTCTCCACGATGTCGTCGTCGACGACTTCACCTCCAGGCATCCGTGACGTGTTGTTATCGCCGGTGTACTCGAAGCCCGGGGTGTCGCGGGCCATCAGCGGCTGCACCCTCCGCTTCATGAAACTGAAGGCCACGTGCTCGGCCCTCAGTCCGGCTTCTCTAAGCTCCTTGATGCGCGCCAAGAGTTCGGGGAGCCGGATCCCCTCCCCGCATTGTGGGCTCCGTGTTCCACCGGGGCCCGATGCCCGGGCCGCCTTCCATTCGGCTTCGGCAGCCGGGGTGGTGGTTCGTGACATAGAACCACCTCGCCTTCCAATCGGCGTTGGAGTCAATGAGCTTGTACGCGAGGTACTGCTCAGCGGCGTCTTCCCTCATCCGGATGCCGGCTCCGCCTACTACTCGAGGATTGCCGGCACTCGGTCCGTGGCTTCACCGGAAGAATTTCCGAAGAGGATCCGTGCGGCTTGATTCCCGGGAATGCTTCACAAAAATGGACAAAGACCGCGGTATGGAAAATGCCGTTAGGGTTCGGATTGAGGTACTCAACTCCGTAGTACCCGAGGAGGCCCTTGAAGAAATCGCCGGCCGGAAGCGCGAGTCTCCGGCGGCGGCTCTCCACATATCAACCTCCTTCTCCCGGATAAATCCGCCGTTGAGAAGGGCCGGCGGATCCTCGGTCTTCACTTTCGACTTCTTCCACTCGCGGCTTGGATGCGGCCGCGGTGGAGACATCGGCGGCGCCGCCGGTGGCGGCCGCGGCGGCCTCGTCACGGCCTCTCTTCTTCCCCGGCGACCTTCGCGGACTTGGACGGTGAAGGCTTCATTCTCCAAGTACGGGGTGTCTTCACGCGCATCCGCTCGGGGGCTACTCGAAAGCTCGGGTGGCGGCGCGCCCGGATCTACCGTGGCGGCGGCGTGCGCTGGAAGTGGATCTACCTCGGATTGATTCGAAATGGCTACAACAGCGATGGGTGAAAAACCCTAAGGGTTTTGGCTTCTATTTATAAGTCAAACCGGCCCTCCAACGGCCAGATGGATAAGTCCGCGCCCAGCTGACTCAGCGGCCACGCGTGACTCTTCGCATTCTACTAGTCGACGTGCCTCACCTCGGGGGCTCGACTACTTCTACTCGACTACCTGAGAAGCGACTAGACTCAGGAGCATCTCAGGACACATTCTTCAAGATGACCCTTCAATTCGAGAGGAAGTACTCGACTCAAGGCTCGGGGGCTCCGTGCCACGTGTCCTTCGGTTTTTTCTCTCCGGATTTTTCGGGATTTTCTTGCCAAGACTTCGGATGGACCCTCGGCCCGTAGCCTCGCGGCTCAACCTAAGGCTCGGGGGCTACTCCATATGGAGTGCGATTTTGCAATCGCACCTCCATATCGCCTTCGGCTTCAAGACAAGACGGGCATTTTTTGAAGACCTTCGAAGGCGCACTCGAGGACGCTTGGGACTACTCGAGAAGACTTCAAGATTGCTCAAACATCGACCGGAGTACATTCTAGCCTCGGGATGCTTCGACTACTCTTGAGGACTTTTGACTTGTAGTACTCGGGGATGCTTGAGGACTACTCGTTAAGGCCGTCAAGACTACTTGAAGCTATCCTTCTCGACTACAAAGTACTCGGGGGCTTATCGTATGGACCTCCCCGGGCCCACTACCTCGGTGGGTACCGGGACCAACTACTCTGTGGGCCCCCGGGACTACCGGCTTGCGCTACACGGCACCCGATGGCGTGGAGCACAAGGACTACGGAGGAGAAGTACTCGGTTAGGAAGCTGTACATGTCCCGCACTGTATGGAAGACTCCTAGACGTACTCGACTAGTACTCTCTCCCTACTCGACTTGTAACCTTGCCTCCCGGACTATATAAGGTGGGGTCGGGACCTTTCTCTAGCATCTCATCCAATCCACGACGCACTATTACACCATCTTGTAATCGTGCCCAATCAATCCGGAGCTATGCGGCATACGGGACGTAGGGTATTACGCACCTCGCGGCCCGAACCCTCGTCTAAATTGTGTGCCACGTGTCTCTTCCTTCGAGTTACCGATCTCGGCGAGGCCACATTCATCTACTTCGGGTACTTCCCTTAGTAGGTTGCCGGTCTAAAACACCGACAGCCGCCACGCCCGCCATTGTATCCCGTACGGATCCTTGCCAACGACTCCCTTGAGCCCGTCCGAAGACGCCGCGGTCACCCATTACGCCCCTACCCTCGAAGCCGCCACTGTTCGGGTACAGGACACGTTATGACGACAAGACCGTGGACGGCCGCCAACTCCGCGGCACTGCGCGCCATACTTCCCCATGTATCTAAACAAAGTGCGGCATGCCCGTAATTCACCCCCCTCCTTGGTCTATAAAAAGAAGGTGAACCCCCTCGCCGCGAGGGGACGGAGGACGACGGACATCCAATAGGGAACAACACACACACGCTCCTCAATTCTCCCACAACATCCGAACTCGTTTCGATCACTCCTCCGGGGACTTGGAGGCCGTGCCTCCTCTCCCCGCCTTGCTTGTAGCCGCCCCACTACGGGCACCCCGTGCGTGCAGCAATACGGTGCCTCGAGCACACCCCTGGCGCCGGACGTACGGCCTCGGCGGGAACCAGGGATAAATCCCGTGTCTCTTGTTTCTTAGCACCGACCATTGAGGGATAGACCTTGGCTCTTACTACTAGTTAGTGTCGGGACTACATTCCGCACCGACATTTTCTAACCGTGGTACTCTCTGAATGGAAACAACGGTATGATATACTCGAGGCCCGTCGACAAGCAGGAGCGAGGTGGGCGACCTCTCCGGGGCCCCCAAAATCAGAGGGCCCCCACCACCCAATATTCAATCTATGTTAGTTGATCTGATCCCTGGCAATCCTTCCTATTCCACGTCTAATGCATGCTCTCATCGCGCATTCGCGCTCCTACATGTCCTTCCGCCTTCCCCGACTCGTCAGTGTCGCCGCCATGGACAGCAAGCGTCGTGCAGCCCCCATGCCTTGCCGCAGCGTCGTGGCCTCTGGCATGCGGGTGATCTCGGCCGACATCTCACAAGATGCAAAGGCTGCAAGCCCGCTAGGGCTGTAGGTCAGCAGCGGCATGCAAGCAACAGGTCTCAAAGCCGGCAGACACAGGTTTCCAACTCAAGCCGGCAAGCCTCAATCCACTGCTGCCAAGACCGAAAGACCCAATCGTGAGCCACTACCGTGAGGGCCCTATTTTGTAGTTCGAACCGGGGCCTCAAATTCCTGGAGACGACCCTGATATACTCCCTCGGTTCATTTTTCATCTTCATATTTGGTTGCTACATCGATACCTTGATCCACAATGCATTTACCATAGATCGTTTAAGCCAATATGCTGCTCTGTTTTCACCTCGGCCGTTGTCCAAGACGGAAAAAAAAGAGAAGAGCCCCACCATCACTCACTGAAAAGTGCCAAACTAATTTTAATAGCGTCATCACTTTGTGTGAATTTTCTTTTGTGACCGTCACTATCATTAGACACGTACGAAAGGTACATGAGAGTCCAGTCAGTACATAATCGTGACGGCCACCGACCGACCGAGCATCGTGCCTGAATGAGATTATGTAGGTACACCTCTTTACGTAGTCATCAGTAGCGCACCTGCTTCCCCGTTCGAAATGGCACGAAACTGTGGATCTTTTTACATCTACGGGTGTCGGGTACGCCTCCAACTAGCAAACCGACTAGACATGACTTGTGCAGACGTAATTATTCACAACAAAATCCCATAGGCTGATGTGCCTTTGTTTGCTCATATCATGTCGCTAGGATGATAGGCTGCGCAAGTACACATTATACCGAGTATTATTTGCTGAATATGTACATTGCCTACGACAGACACTAAACTTGCAAAGTACATTATTTGCAAGTTAATTATATCCTAAAAATTATTACGTAGTACATGGGACAACTTTTAGTAATATCATACGATGGAGCCATATAATAAATGCTTATTAATTTATTTCTTAAGAAAAAGAAATACATGATGTAAGTGGGTTTTCCGTTGCTTTGTTGGACAGTCACATACATGGAGTAGGTAGCTAGCTTGCTAGCTAGTACATTAGATCGAATCCTGATTGGATGCCATGACACCAACCAAGCTACCTTGGGTGGATGGGCTCATAGGTGCAGTACTAAATATTATTTGTTGAATATGTACATTGCGTGCGACGGACGCTAAACTTGCAAAGTACATTATTTACAAGTTAATTATATCCTAACAAATTATTATGTAGTACATGGCACAACTTTTACTAATACATACGGTGGAGCCATATAAACGCTTATTCATTTATTTCTTAAGAAAAAGAAA
Organism: Cenchrus americanus; assembly: GCA_947561735.1. NCBI lineage: Eukaryota > Viridiplantae > Streptophyta > Magnoliopsida > Poales > Poaceae > Cenchrus > Cenchrus americanus. The sequence continues at coordinate 247,513,595 of OX387239.1, read as the reverse complement.
TACCCGATGTGAGTGGGTTTTCCGTTGCTTTGTTGGACAGTCACATGCACGGAGTAGGCAGCTAGATTGCTAGCTAGTACATTAGATCGAATCTTGATTGGATGCCATGACACCAACCAAGCTACCTTGGGTGGATCGGCTCGTAGGTACAATACCAAGTATTATTTGCTGAATATGTACATTGCATTCGACAGACACTAAACTTGCAGAGTACATTATTTGCAAGTTAATTATATCCTAACAAATGATTTCCTTGTGCCACTGGGGATTTTCTTTTGTGATAGTCACACACGATGTGAGTGCAATATCTAACAATCATAAGACATATATGATTGTATGAAGGTACATGAGAATCCAGCTAGTACATAATCTTATTGATGCCACCGACCGACCGGGCACCGTGCCTGGATGGGATTGCGTAGGTACGCGTCATAAAGAGCTACGTAGTCATCAGTAGTGCGTCCTGCTAGCTACCCCGCTCGAAATGGCACGGAACCGTGGATTTTTTTACGTCTACGGGTGTCGGGTGCGTCTCCAGCAAACCGACTAGACATGACTGGCGTAGGCATAAAATATTCACAACAAAAATCCCATAGCCTGACATGTTTTTGCTTGCTTATATCTCATATCACTAGGATGATAGGCGCGCTACGCTGCACCAGTACATTACTAAGTATTAGTTGCTGAATATTTACATTACGTGCGACAAACACTAAACTTGCAAAGTACATTATTTGCAAGTTATTAATTATATCCTAACAAACGATTTCCTTGTGCCACCGGATTTTCTTTTGTGATCATCACACATGATGTGCGTGCAATGTCTAACAATCATGAGACACATATGATTGTATGAAGGTATATGAGAATCCAGCCAATACATAATCTTATTCGATGCCACTAACCGACCGAGCACCGTGCCTGGATGGGATTGTGTAGGTACGCGTCATAAGACCTACGTAGTCATCACTAGTGTGACATGAATTGGCATGAAACCGTGGATCTTTTTATGTCTACGGGTGTCAGGTGCGTCTCTAGCAAACCGACTAGACATGACTTGCACGCAGGCGTAGTTATTAACAACACAAATCTCATATGGTGACGTGGCTTTGTTTGCTCATATCATGTCGCTAGGATGATAGGTTGCGCCAGTACACAATACCAAGTATTATTTACTGAATATGTACATTGCGTGCGACAGACACTAATCTTGCAAAGTACATTATTTGCAATTTAATTATATCCTAACAAATTATTACGTTGTACATGGCACAACTTTTAGTAATATCATACGTTGGATCCATATAAATGCTTATTCATTTATTTCTTAAGAAAAACAAATATGTGATGTGATCGAGGTTTTCCGTTGTTTTGTTGGCTGAAGTCGTCTCTGTTTAGAATCTTTTGGCTGGTTTACTGTGTTGTTTATTTACTGCTATAATTTAATTGTTTGATTACCAAAGGTCCTCTAGCTTAGTTGGTTAGAGAGGACTGAGGATGGTCACAAACTGGAGACCCGAGTTTGATTCTTTGTTTGAGCGAATTTATAGGAGTGGTTAAAAAAAATCCCCTCACCGGTGAAGTTGGAGTTCACGGATTTTTTTAAGTCGAGATTAGGTTCCCTTCTTGAAATGGAAACCGTGGGGTGGCCTTTAACCCCCACCGACTTAATCTTTTATTTAATTGTTTGATTGTGCAGTCAACGGTTTAAAATGAATGTCATCCTATTTGGAATGGTTCAGACATTTTTTAAGCCGGGACTAGGTTCCCTTCTCGAAATGAAAATCGTGGTGCGGCCTTTAACCCCCACCAAGTATACATGGCCATTTGGCCCGCCAAGCCCAGCCCGACACGAGCACGAACTGGCACGGGCACGATCGGCACGAGCACGATGCGGCCCGATGCGGTTCGTGCTCGTGCCGTGCCGGCACTACGTGCCGAGCTCGCGGCACGGCACGAGCACGAGGCCGGTTTTCGTGTCGTGCCGCACGAGGCACGGCGACGAGCACGACGTGCCGTTCGGGCCGTGCCGCCCGCGGCCCGCACCACTATTGCACCTCATTCAAGAGCAAATTTCACAAGGATGTCAATAACATAATCAAAGTGAAAAACTCGATGAATTAAAATCCTACCAAACCGAAAAGAAATCACAAACATATAAAGTTCAAATGATCAAAATATCAAATAATATTTGAGCTGTTCTTATTGTCTTTGCCTCATTAAAAACCTTTGTAGGTAAAAACTCACACCTCGTGAGAAAACCCTACAAAGGAAAAAAAAAAGTACACCCGCTCTACTACTACCTAATTAAGTTCGGATACAAGTTCGGATACAAGTTCTCAAAAGCTTTACAACATCAAGTCATCAACTCTCAATCAAGATAAAGGTTCTCAAATGCATCTTCAAGCTCGGGGTCTTCGATGTCATGTTGCGCGTCTTGCATCGGCCGCTCCCGCTCCTTCACCGAGTCGACATCTCCACCATGTCCGGGTCGGCCGCCGACGCCGCTCCTCAATTATCCCGCCGGTGGTACTAAATGCGGATTCGGAGGATATAGTTGAGACAGAACGGTCATAACATCTCTAGCTAGTACGTAAAGAACAGGATATGTTAGCTTATGCTCATGCCACCAAGCCAACACACCGAAATCATCTTCAAACCGGGTGACGGTGTCACCGTCCCGAGTAGGAAGTGATTTCGGTAGTAGGAGGAACAAGAGGAGCACCGTAACAAGCGGCATGCAATAAAGAAGTAGCGAGATGTTCTCCTAGATAGGTTGGATGAAGCAACGCGCGAGGACAAATTACCATGTGTAGCAACAGAACCAACGGTACTACCGAAGAAGAAGGTTGAGAAGAAAAGACCTTACTCCGGCTTGTCTTCCTCTTACCCGCAATAGGGCCAGCCGAGGAGGCCTTTGCATCCTGATTTGATGCCCAAATTTTGCCTCATACTTATCATAGAGGCCATTTAGTTCATCCTTTACTTCAGTTAAGTACATGGAGTAATCCTTACCATTGAAATGAGATAAATGGTTGAGAACATTTGCAAAACCCTTCATCTTAGCCCTAGGATCTAATATGAATGCAAAGGCATACAAATATGGTATGTTACTCCAATACTCAAGGAATTTCTACTTCATAGGAGAAACAATGCGTCTGAAATCAGCCTCAAATTCAGGATCAGACTCATAACTATTAAGATGCTCAGCTATATCAAGAACATGATGCAAAACCAATGGAGATGTTGGATAGTAAACACCGAGATAAAACAACAAGAGAATCATAGAACTGTTCAAGAAATTCAAGGAGTTTTTCGCAAAGCATACCGGTGGTGATCTCGTCGGCGAGGGGTTGTCCATCAACTAAAGGATAATTTGTTGCAATAAAAACACCAAATGTATGTCGATGAGGAATGAGATGCTTCAACATGAGGTAGGTAGCATTCCATCTAACATCCATGTCTAACCCAAACTTACGAGGCCGAACATTACAAGAAATGCAATATGACTTGTATGCAGCAATGCGTTGGTTAGATGCATTGATAAATGAAATTGCACTTCTAAATGAAGAAAGAAAAGGCTTGAAAACCTGGAAGGCCACCTTCACAATTAGATTAATGATATGACAAGCACATCGTTGATGCATACACAAAGCTACCAACATAACCACAAATCAAAGGAGTCAAGTTCTCAATTGCCTTTGTGTTGGCGAAGCATTATCCGGGTAACAAAAAAGATCTTATCAGTCAAGCCATACTCAGCAACAACAGATTCAATGCGCTCAGCAATATTATCAGCATTATGAGAAACATCAATCAAACGCATACTAATTATCCTCTTTTCTAACTGCCAATCAACATTCACATAATGAGCAACCACACTAAGAAAATCTTCCTTAGCATTTCCTGACCAGATATCGATGTAAGAGCAACGAGAGGAAACGATTTAAAAGACTCAATAAGTTGATCACGCCGGGACATGAAATACTTGCTAAAGTCTCTAGTTGTGGTTTGCCTAGATACACGAGTGAACTTAGGGTTATGAGCAATCCTAATGTACTCCTCAAAAGCATCACTTTCACCATGAGACAGAGGCAAATCAAGTCTAGCAAGCAACCTACAAAGCTGAATACGAGCTACCTCTTCATTGTACTGCCAAAGATGCATATTACCATCAGAGCTAAAGCCAAGCTGGGACTGAGAAGACTTACGGGTGCGAGCAAGAAGAACAGAGCACTTGGGGATGTGACGAATCAAATGGCCAGTACCACCGGTGGACAAACCTGAGTATACCTTGCCGCGGTGCTTGCGGTGGCCCGTACACGTACCTTCTTGCCGTTCCTCATCTCGAACACCTCATCGAACTCGTCCCACACTTTAGACCTCTTCCCTACCTTCTTCGTGGCGGCCGTGCTGGCGGTAGGAGACTCGCAGTCGGGGCTGCAGGTTCGGGTGCGGGGAGTGTGAGCAACCGGCGTGTGCGTGTGTGTGTGCGAGTGCGGGTGCGGGGAGCGTGTGTGCGGTGCGTGCACGTGCACGTGCACGGGCAAGACGGGTAGCGGAGGTGGAGGTGGAGACAAGCTTCCACTTCCGGTAGCAAAGTTGGCGCCCAAGAGCTCCTCTCCACCCAAGTCGTCCTCATCATCTCCTGGGAGACCCATCATCCTAAGCTCGTCGTTGTAGGTGTGGTCCATCTGCAAAACTGCAAAAACAATACGGTGAAACAGAGGAGGAGACAAAGTAACGAACAGCAGAGAACTTACCAGTTACCAGAGCCCGCCGACGTAGATCTAGCCGGTGACGGAGCAGAGGAGGTAGCCACCGGCGTAGATCTGGCCGGCGGAAGTGCAGAGGAGGTGGCCACCGGCGTAGATCTAGCAGTTGCGGGCAGAGAAGAGGTGGCCGGCCGCTGGTGTAGATCTAGCCGGCGACGGAGCAGAAGAGGTAGCCACCGGCGTAGATCTGGCCGGCGGGCATGCAGAGGAGGTGGCCACCGGCGTAGATCTGGCAGTTGCGGGCAGAGAAGAGGTGGCCGGCCGCTGGTGTAGATCTAGCCGGCGACGGAGCAGAAGAGGTAGCGAGCGACGTAGATCTGGCCGGCGGCCGTGCAGAGGAGGTGGCCACCGGCGTAGATCTAGCAGTTGCGGGGAGAGAAGAGGTGGCCGGCGTGGGTGAGGACGAGGTGGCCGGCGTGGGTGAGGACGAGGTGGCCGGCGTGGGTGAGCCGGTGAGGACGAGGTGGCCGGCGTGGGTGAGGACGAGGTGGCCGGCCGCCGCGTGGTGAGGACGAGAGGCGGGCGGAGGCGAGGACGAGAGGCGGGCGCGGCGCGCGCGCCGCGCCGCGCGGGGCGAATGGGGGGGGGGGGGCGGGGGCTAGGGTTAGAGCGGGGGGGGGGGGGGGGCGGGCGGGGCTTATATATGGCCGCCACGCCCGGGCCGGGCGGGCTAAGTGGGCCACCGGGCCTCGTGCGGCACACGGGCCGAATCGTGCCCAGCTATTTCGTGCCGTGCTGGGCCGGCACTATGGGCTGGAGTTGCAGCCCAGCACAGCCCGACGTCGTGCTCGTGCCGGCCCGTGCCCGAAAAAATCGTGGCCGGGCCCGTGCTCGTGTCGGGCCAAATTTTCGTGCTATGGGCGGGCCCATGGGCCTCGTGCTTTTTGGCCAACTATACCCACCAACTTAGTTTTCCCTCTAGAAATGAACACCGTGAAACGGTCTTTAACCACCCCTCCCCCCACCCCACCCACTAGTTTAGTTTTTTATTTAATTTTTGATTGTGGAGTCAACAGTTAAAATGAATGTCATCCTATTTGGAACGTCATCTTTATCAACAAAGGCCACCTAAACGAAAGAAACAAGAAGAAACGACTTCATGAAGTGGTCAATTGTTTTCATGTATTGTGGGGTAAACATTGATAAAAAAATTCATATGCATAAGTATACAGCAAAAATACATAAATAAGTAGGTGATAGAGATTATGTCTACTGCTCAAATAACGAAGATGTTTCATGATTATTCCCCAAAAAATACGTTTCATGTGTATTTGCAAGTGTACACCTTAGTTGTTGCTGACAGAGTACACACTGACGATTTTTCTGCACTCACTCTTATTGGACACTAATGGGTCTAGAGTGGGATGCAGGACTAATATTGTAGGTAAAGGTTCCACGCTACCCTCAAGTATTCACATGTAAAGTGTAAATCTTATAAGTGTTCACGCAAATGGTAAAGGAAACAATTGGAGTCAGACTTGCAAACCTGCTTTATTCCATAGAAACATAATCCATAGATTGGATGCTGACATAGATAGGTTAAGGATTGATGAGGAAGTGTTTCAGATTTAGCCAAGCACTCTTATAAAATGCAAATCATGTTGCTTTTAAACAACTTTGAGGCATATATCAAATAACTGCGGAACCATCATAAACCAAGGAATTTTAGGATCCTGAAAAACACACTTGTGCTTTCTACTACAGAGCATGGTATGAACTGCAAAATGCTGAATGGCATTTGTAGTATCGTAAAAGGAGGCAAAAGGATCAAATACAATATATTATTCTCCCTTTTTCAGTCTGGTCAGCATGCAGGGCAATGGTTCAACATATAGCCTGCATATTTTGGCACACATTTAATTTACTTTACAACATGTAATGCAAGTATTCAGTTCAATATGAATGTAAAGCACAGGTATTAGTACCTATTGATGCTTTTTGCTTCAAAATTTTTACTAATCCCGATTCCTGTCAGCCCGTCCTAACTCCTCGCAAACGAAACTGGTGAATACCTTCTATTTTATTCGACTCCAGGAATCCATCTAATTCATTTATAGTAAGGTTACGAAATAAATTCTCTTAAGTTCATACAAATCAAAAGTTATGTATTAGAAAAGCTAAAACGAATACTAATTTTTTATAGATGGAGTAGTTTGGTATACACGAATATTCTACACATTTTTAATTGTGTGGCATTCTCCGAATGGAAACAGCGGTATGATATACTCTCTCCGTGTAAGGAATCGGATGCTCGCAGCCTAAGAGGGGGAGGAGGTGAATTAGGCAATGTAAAAACCTTAACCTATGGCTTCACTACTTTTTCTCAAAGTAAACTAGAACATACTATCTAGATGTGCAACTAAGGTTGTTCTAGTGTGAAACTCCCATCCCAAAACAAGGTATGCAACCTATAACCAATCCTAGCATGATACTACTCTAGGAAAGTAAAGGCAAGAAAAGATTGCAATAGAGAAAATGCGGAAATGTAAAGGGGATGAGAGGAAGCAAACTCTTGACACTTGATTTATCCCGTGGTATCGGTAGGCACTAAGCCACCCCTAGTCCACGTTGTTGAAGCACTCACACTAGAGTACCGCTTCCTGATCACCAAGTCTCTCCCAAGAGTACCACTTGACTCGCCACAAAGGCTAGCCACTTAGGCACTTACCAAGCTCCCTTGGTCACCTTGATGCCGCCTCCACTAAGGAGCTTCTCCACCAAGGAAGGGGGTCTCCACGTCCCCCGCACAAAGTGTCTTCGCCGCTCCACACCAAGCCGGAGGGTCGATGACGATTGCCGGTGAGCCACTTAGGCCCCAAGGCTTCCGGCAAACCTTGTACAACTTGATTCACTCAAGAATCACCTCACAAGGTTAGCACAACCTTGCACTCACTCAGCTCTAAGCTAAGCCTAGAACTAAGCACATACACAAAGCATATGCAAGTCTATGGATGAGCAATTAAGCACTTGGATGGATTGGATATGATCTTGTAGGTGTCTTGAACTCCTGTGCACTTCCACACAATCCAGCAACCTCAAATGGGTGAGTGGAGGGGGTATAAATAGCCCAAGGCACTCAAAGAGTCGTTGGCTAACGGTCACTGAAAAAGGTAGTGTCGGATGAACCGATGCTATCTTTTTCATTGTGTCAGTTCATTCGATGCCCTCCACATCACGTAGCCGTTGAAGATCCGCTGACACAACTGCTCCAACGCATTACACCGACGCATCGTCGGTTCATCCGGTGCTAAAGACCTCGCGGCCAAACCGTCTCTGTTAGCTTTCACGCGACCGTCGGATGAACCGCTGCTGACACGTCGATTCATCCAGTGCTTAAGGCTTCGTCTTGGCGCATCTCTGTCTTGTTCAAACTTGACCACCAGATAGTCCGACGGTTCCCTCCAATGGATCGTCGGTTCATCCGACGCTGCGGTCTTCACGGCTTCTCTTCTCCAATTCATCCGACGCAACTAGGAAAGGGACCGTCGGTTCATCCGACGGTATAAAGTTAATTCCAGTCGTTGCGCAGTGTACCAAGTGCTCCGACGCTATTGCACCGATGGTACCTTCGGTTCATCCGACGGTATCTTTTTCCTTCCTTTTCTTTGCGTCTTCAACTTGGATCTTTGCTTCAACTTAACATCCTTAACATACTTAACATGCCATTACTTATAGTCTCAAAATTTGCTATAAGTAACCTAACATGTCCATGGTATGTTAACTTGTGGTTTGACATGTTAGCTTGGGCATGGTATGTTAACATGTGATAACATCCATGAGACCTAGAAATGCCTACAAAGACATGCTAGACAATATGGTTAGTCTCATTACTTGTGTTAGCATGAATCACCAAAATTAACTCAACAAATGGCAAATTAGGTCATGTTCGCTACACTCCGCTCATTTTTCATCTTCGCATTTGCATTTACTCTGGATCGTTTAAACCCCGAGATGCCGCTCCATTTTTCACCTCGTTCGCTGCTCAAAACAAAAACATGAGAAGACCACCACAGAACCATCACTTGCTGAATCGTGACAAACTAATCTTAACAACGCCATCAGTTTAGAATTAATAATATTAATTCACAAAAAAAGAATTAATAATCATCATGGAGGGTATCCTTTTGTGATGGTCACATGCACGGTGTGTGCGTACAATGTCCAACGTGCACGAGACACGTATGGGGAGTAGCTAGCTTGCTAGCTAGTACATGAGAATCTTGATTGGATCCCATGCCACCGACCAAGGTACCGTGGGTGGATCGGCTCGTAGGTACACTAATGCGCATGATAAGAGCTACAGAGTAGTCAACTAGTGCAAGCGCTTGCAATGGCACGGAATCGTCGACCTTTTTGACATCTGTGGAGTGTGGCGTCCGGGTGTATGTTCAGTCCAGGCGGTGGGGCTCAAGCCCCCCCCCCCCCCCCCCACCACTGGTTCAATCATTAAGCCCCCTTGAGCCCCCTCCTTCCATGTTTGAGAAGAAATAAGGAAGAAGATGGAGAAAAAGGGAGGAAGAGGGAGAACCACCCTAGTTAACCGCATACGAGCCGGATACTGAAGGACATACACGACGCATACACACCAACACAGACACAAGATAGTAAGACATTGTGTTGTACTAGACAAGTAGACATACAAACTAGGAATGTGCAAAGAAAAATGACGATGAAGTCGAGCTGGGGGAGGTCCTGCTGAAGTCGACGAAGAAGTGAAGAACACACAGCACGCACACACACTCATGAGAAAGACACTAGGAGTTTGGAACCCCATGGTGACGCAACTTTTCTGATTGTTGCAACATGTGAAGTGGCCGACTACTTGACACATGGCAGCAATTTGCCCCTCCTGCACGCAATCACGACGTAAATGACGATCACCGAAATCACGATTGCACCTACCACAAAAGCCGCATCTTTAAAAGCAGAAGATTTCTACTAATGCTTCATGTGTTTCGTAGCGTGGTGAATCAGCTGGGATGGGGATGCTGTCGAGGCACCATGGAGGGCAAAAAATCTCATGGTGATGGGTGTTGGTGGGGGGGAATCGGAACGTGTGTGGGTACCGGGGGAGTGTCGACGGCTGAGTTCTTGCTTGCATTGGGGTTCGAGCTAGGCAACCTGCTAGTGGTCCCTCACTTTCTCTAGTCATCAACCGTCGAGGATATAAGTAGGGATGGGAATGGGCATGGGCTGGCTTGGATCTGGCCCCCATGGCCTCAAGGCCAAGTTCAGCCGAAGACAAGACATGACTTGTGCATAGGGGTTGAAGCTAGCTTCGCCACTGAGTCCAGCCGAAGACAAGACAAGACTTGTGCATGGGGGCGAAGCTAGTGGTGGGGCTTAAGCCCCCCCTACCGCTGATTCAACCATTAAGCCCCTGTTGAGCCCCTCCTTCCATTTTTGAGAAGAAATAAGGAAGAAGTGAGGGAGAAAAATGCAGGCTTAATTATTGAGAGAAAAAGGACATGGGCAGGCCTCACATGTGAAGGCCAACAAGCAGATGTGCCTTTGTTCTTATCATGAACGTCGCGATCATCAATACCCCCAAGAGCAATATAAATTCATTACAGGTGTACCCATGTTACTGTGAGCTGATCCGCACAAATTAGAAAACAATGATGCACAACAAGTTCTAAGAAAACATGTGTACGAGAATCTAAACCTACACACACACACAAGGCCCTACATAAATGGGATGGCATCGATCCTAGAAACATCTCATCACTTACAAACCATTGTATATTTTCCGTGGAAAACACGGTGAATATTCGTTTCAAATTTGCTCAGATATGCTAGGAAAGTTTGGGATGTAGGATGTTTAAGTTTGCTAAAAAATGAAGCCTGAAACACTAATGTTATTTAAGTCACTTTATTGCTTATTTAGTGGTGAAAGTTGCACCTTTCTGAGCTTAAAAAAATGATGTCATCATTGTGTTTCACTAGAGGCAACATTAAACTAGTATATGTGTCCAAAAGCTTCTGGCATATCCATTTCAGGGGGACCCAATAGGTATTAGTCAGATTGTAATCAATTTGCAGAAGCTAGAATTTTATTTACTGGGTGCCTCAAGTTAATTTTGTTAAAACAGGAATGATACAGCTTATGCCTACCAAGGTAAAGGGAGTTATCGAAGTAACCAAGTTCCCCTTTCTAGCTAATATCCAATTTCAAAACGCTCATGGCCACATTGCTTATGGGCCGAATTCCACCGGGAATGTGTGAACAAAATGGACTGGTGGGGTAGTAGAATTGTTGATGCCCAGATTTTTGCCACACATGATGTTGCTCTTTAAAACCGTGTACATACTTTTCAAATAGAAATCAAATCGCAAGCCCAATGTTCTTAACCATAAAGCTAGCCATGCAGACGTAAAAATCCAAAGCCATGCTACGAGACACCCTTGAATGAGATCAAGGCCAACGTGTCTGATGATGTCGACCTGGATCTGGATCCATGAAAAAAGCTTATCAGTGGGATCTCTCCCCTCTGTTAACTCCTTCCTAATGAGCATGAGACCCATCTAGAACGGAAATCAGCACTTACTCCCTCGTGATGTTTGGTATTAGAAGTCGTGCAGGATTTCGACATGGTTACCGAAACACAACTTTGACTTCTCTTTTCTATAAAAATATTTACTAAAAAATATATATATCCTTATGAAATTATTTTTCAAAACAAATCTATTAATATGATTTTCACATTTTCAAACTCAACGACTTAATGGTTAATAATGATTTATATTCTCAATGTTTAACTCAAACCTTGTCCAAAACGACTTCTATTACCAAGTTGGAGGGAGTATTCTTGATGAAAAGATTATTGTGCGTTCAGTCTGAAGCATGATGTATCAAGTTTGTCTGAATTTCTCAGAATTTAACGGCGTTTGTGATTTTAGTGGTAGGCGACATTCTTGTCGACGGCGAGGCGCCTGTGGTGACTTCCACAACGGGAAACAGGGCCTTTGTCGTGCACCTCGAGTGCACGGCAAAGGTCCGAAAGCACACAACAAAGTACCTTTGTTGTGCGCCTTCTTCACGCACGCACGGCAAAGACCTTTTGTCATGCGTTCATGACGGCGCGTGGCAACAAAAAGCAACTGAAGCCCCCCTCCCCTGAGACGGCATCCGACGACCTTTGCTGTGTCGGACATGGAACGCACGACAAAGGGTGGTGCCTTTGCCGTGCACCCATCTCAACGCACAACAAAGGTCCTGTTTGAGGCTGCGGTTTTGGTCACTTTGTCGTGCGCCCCATGTTTGGTGCACGGCAAGGTGGCCTATATTTTTATTTTTTATTTTCACATATAAAAATCCTAAAAATCATAAGCATAATATACATTTCATAATATTCATCACAAGCATCATATATATCACAATAATCATCACACACATAATATATATCACAATAACCATCACAGTCGTCACACATATAGATAAATCCACAAGCTACTCATCAACAAGTCCACTAGTACATCCACACGTACACAGTTCATCCACAAGCATTATCCAAGTTCATCGACAAAAGTCCATAAAGTCCACAAACTCAAATGAAATAAGCAGGCGCGGCTCACTAAGAAGCAGGTGGCCGTGGGGCTAGTAGTGGAAACAACAGTTGTGGGGCCATTCAGGGTGGCAACGGGGCGGGGCGGGGGAGGCGGCCTCCGTTCCCGCCCCGTCCCCCCGAAACTCGCTAGTCCCCCCCGACCACACTAAGTCTCTCGGGGAAAATTTTGTCCCCGGCCCCGTCCCCAGCGGATCCCCGATCCCCGATGGGGCCCCGTGGGGACTGCTGGCGCAGGCAAAAAGGCATCTCATCAGTCATCATGACCATCTCAGGGTAGACATTCATCAAGATAAGATAAACAAAGATAAATAGAAACAAGCAAGAGTGCAGACCATAGACTACTAGAGTACTAGACTGTGGATTCCACAGTCCACACAAGTGATTCACCAAAGTACCAACGCATTCCAGACTTAACCATCCAGTCATCCACGCATCCAACCAATCATCCTGGCATCCAGCCATCCATGCAAGTTACTAACTATTACAACATTGTTCATAGGCATAGCTAACATGAAATAGCAAATGCCAGATAGTCTAGATAAGCTGCAACATGCAACAACAAAAGTACACTTGACTTGAGCAATCAACCCTTCAGCTTGACTTGAACTTGACAGGGTTGAGACATGTCCACTCCTCAATCAATGACAGTAGACTCATTCTCATCCTTCAAGCAAAAAAAGTTGACAAGTTAACAAACAGTAATGATAGTCATATAAGTGAGTTGACATGTTACAAAATGAGATGACAATAAGAACCTAAGCATTTATTGTAGTATCAAAATTATAGTGATACATACACCATCAGTTCTTCCTCCTCCTCACAGCAAGTCATCAAAGCAGTAGGAGTTAGTTCACCTAACAAGAAAATAAATATCACATTTAGTCATCAGAGAGAATAAATGTAGAAACTACATGAAGGGGCACTGTTCTGATAATTACCAAGCTTGCATACACATGAGAGCTTCAATCATTTTAGATGCAAGGCGACTACGATGAGGATTGATTACCCTCCCACTAGTACTAAATGCTGATTCACTTGCAACTATTGTGACAGGAATAGGCAAAATATCACGAGCGATAGACTGCAATGTAGGATACTTGATCCCTCCATACTTCCACCAGTTGATGATATCTATCTCTTGTGTTCTAGGCAGTAGAGGCTCACCCAAATACAGATCTAACTCAGTGCACATATGAGAGGAGGCATTGGCAGGCTGTGATGACATGTACTGATCAAAAATAGAGAAGTTATCATCATCTCCACTTGTTGGCACTGCAGTAGCATTATTGTTTGCACCATTTGAAGTAGCAACATCCTTCGCTGCATGCTGGTAATCAAGCACTAGTTTGTACAGCAAGTTCCTAACCCTTTCTACCTCAACAGTAGCCTGATCTACTCCAAACACAGAAGTGAAAAAGGCCCTAAGCATCTGAAGCTTGAACCTAGGATCTAGCACAGCAGCCACTGCCAGGAGACCATGCACATCAGACCAATACTTGTCAAACTTTTCTTTCATCAGGCTTGACATCTCCTAAATACGAGGATGTGCAACAATACACCATTTCCTAACTGCAAGATAAACACTACAGATCTTGGGAAAGAACAGATTGGTTGTAACATACTTAGTGCCTGACAGCAGCTCAGAAATATCATAAAACAACCTCAGCTTAGAGCAAACTTCCTTAGCAAACATCCATTCATTAGCAGATGGATAGATAGGAGTGAATAACTTTTCACGCAGAGCTAGACGATCAAAAACAGCCTAGTACTCTAAAGCATTGCTAAGCATGATAAAGGTGGAATTCCATCTAGTAGTACAGTCAAGACCTATCCTTTTAGTGTATTGATTTCTCAAGGTGGATGCCATTTTCTCAAATTTCTCATGTCTTTTTGGCGTGGCACACCAAAAAGAACACTATCACAGACCTTCTCTATCCCTTTCTCCATGATGCTCATTCCATCCTTAACAATCACATTTAGAATGTGTGCAACACATCGCATATGAAGCAAAGAACCATCTAGCATTAGAGAGTTGAGAGGCAACTTATCTTGCATTTTCACCATCATGTTGTCATTAGTGGAGAAATTGTCAAGTGTGATGGTAGACACCTTCCTCACAAGATTGCAGTCAACAAGAACCTCGTGCAAGACATCAGCAATAACTTCAGCTGTGTGAGGGGCTAGAACATATATGAACCTGCAATTGCAAATAGAATTATGTCAAATACAACACAAAGCTTAAGCAATCATGGGTCATGGCAGTTGTAAGCAATGTACATCAAAATAATGTTGGACAACAGGATAATCACCTTAAAAGAAAGCTCTTCAGCTCCCATTTGTCATCAATATGATGTGCAGTCACTATCATGTAACCTTTCTTTTGATGATTAGCAGTCCACATATCAGTAGTGATAGCAACACGACTAGACAACTGCTGAAAGTACTTCACAAGTGACTTCCTTTGAACAACATGCATATCCAAGATATCAGTCCTGATTGTGTTCCTAGATGGTACCCCAAACAATGGTTGCATAGCAGCACAGAACTTTCGAAAACCAATGTGATCAACCAAAGATAGAGGATACTCATGCAGACATATCATGAGGGCAAGCTCTTTCCTGACAACTTCGTGATCAAAGATGTACTTCTGAACACTAACTGTGCCTCAGCATTAGGAGCCATTTTAAGAGTAGACTGTTTCAGACCTTCCCTACATGCCCTAGACTAACATATCTTGAGGTGATCATGCAAATGAGTTGTTCCATTTTTAGTTTCCCCACCTAATCTATCTTTGCACCACATGCACTCAGCCCTCAAAACCCCATTGATCTGAATTCTAGTGAACTCTTTCCAGACCACAGACTTAAGCTTCCTCCTTTTCACATCCACAATCTCAATATCAGTATCAGTACCTTGAGACTCCACAGCAACATCGTCAATGGAAGCCGCTGCTGGAGCTGGAGCTTGTGCACTGCTTGGAGTTTCTATTGCATGAGAAGAGCTAGTTACCAGAGTCGCCATGTTCCTCAATCAACTAGTCTGCAACATAAATTAAGACAGTTTGTGTAAAAATATGCACTAATTATAACAAGACAGTCTATGTAAAAACTAAAACGCATTGAAGTTTTAAGTGCTTGTGAAGTCTGGGAGGTTCACTGCACTCACTTTTAACAAGACTAGTGTATCAGTGCTAGTTTGGCAAGAGTGAAACTGCAATTTTTACTTTGTAGCTCATTTTGTGGCAATTTAAGTAAGGCATGGACATGTACATTAATGCTTTCGGCCAGGAACTATGCTACTACAAAATTCTACTCATGAAGTCAATGTTTTCGACTAAGTACGAAGCAGGACGTGCAAATAATGGATGAGGGCAAAAAAAATTAAACATAATCACTATATGATTACAATACATGACTAGTATCAGAATGGAAACAACATTTAATTCCACAACGAGCTTCTGAATCAACCATTTCTTGAACTAGTTCGTGCAAGGACTGCTCCAATTTATTAGATCTAGATGCTAAATGAAGAATTGCAGATTCAGAAAAATCACATGACCTAATGGAAGCAGGGAATACTGGAATAGGGATTCACACAATCATGGGCTCAAGGTCACGAGTTCATGACCTAAGATAGTGAGACCTGACCTTACCTTTGTTGACGTAATCGAAGCTGGGTGCGCGGACGGCCGGACGGGCGCGACGACGAGTCAATGAGGAGGAGCATTGCAGGGACAGCGAGTCGACGAGGAAGAAGAGCAGGGACAACGTCACGGGCTCACGGCGAGTCGACGAGGAGGAGCAGGGAGCCAGGGACAACGAGTCAATGAGGAAGAGGAGCAGGGACAGGAGGACGACAAGTCATAAGGCGCGGCCGCCGGCAGGGGATGGGCGTCGACCGTCGACCTAGCTGACGCGCACGCGCTTGCCGCTTGGACCCGCGGCGGCGAGCAAGAGAGGAGAGGAGGTCTGGATGAGTGTGAAGCTGCGGATAGGGTTCACACTATGCAGCTCGACATTTATATATCGAGGTAGGAAGGTTAGGGTTTGCTCTGTTGGGCCAGTTGGGCTGCCTGTTACATGGGCTATTCACCTATGTTTTATCATTTTCGGGTCCCCACAAGTCCCCACGGGGCAAAATCACCCCCCGCCCCCACCCCGGCTCCCCCGCCCCCGCCCCGGCTCCCCCGCGAGGTGAAAATGCCCCCCGTCCCCGTTGCTCACGAGGCGGATCCCCGTGGTTCCCCGGCCCCAGTGGGGAATTTGCCACCCTGAGGGGCCATCATTGGTGACACGCCCGGGGACTCATGTAGATTATTCAATGTCACTGATTGATTCTTTCAAAAAAGAATAAATGGCATGTGAGACAAGATCTAAGTGTCGGTGTTTTAGAGTGGTAACCTACCAAGGGGAGTACCCGAGGTAGATGTTTGTGGCCTCGCCGAGATCGGAAACTCGAAGGAGAGACATGTGGCACACAATTTAGACATTTTTGGGCCACGAGGTGCGTAATACCCTACGTCATGTATGTTGCGTAGCTCTGGATTGATTGGGTGTTGTTACAAGATGATCGGATGATGAGATAGGGGTCCCTGCCTCACCTTATATAGTCCGAGAGGCAAGGTTACAAGTTAGTTTATAGAGGAGAGTATTAGTCGTACACGGCTAGGAGTACTCTATATGGATCCGAACATGTCTAGTTTCCTAATCGAGTACTAGCCCTCTGGTTGCCCTTGTACTCCACACCGTCGCCCTTGTACTCCACACCGTCTTGCACCGTGTAGCACAAGTCAAGGAGTCCCAAGGGCCCACGCAGTAGTCGGTCCAGTATGCGCCTGGGTAGTGGGCCCTGGGATGTCCGTACGACACTAAGTTCTCTAAGCCTCTACTTTCTCTAGGTTTCTAAGTGAGTCTAAGTCTATATGATTGAAACAACAAAGATGTTAAGTAACTCACAGCAGGAGTATCAGGAGTTGCACCCGTAGTCGGAAGGAGTATGACCGGGGGCATCTGTTGACCATTCTGGACAGCTAGCATGCAAGCTTGCATGTGCTCAGCCATCATATGCTGCTACAACGCCACCACTGTGGCATCTGGGTCAACTGTTGCGGCTGGTCGACCACATGGGATGATTGAATAAAATAAAAGGTAGTATAAAGTCGGGAATATAAAAGGTGTGTGTGGAAAATTGAGTCTATATAGAGTATAAGTATAGAGTAGGAGAGTGGTGTGTAGAAAGAGAAACATAGAGATGAGCACGAACTTAATTCCAAATGATAATAATACATGGTATAAAATTTAAAAACTTATTAATTTAAATACTTGGGTAATAAAATTATATTACAAAACGTGTGTATCGCACGTGAGTGTATGCTATTATACATCTCAAAAATAAAATAAAAAGAAATGTCAAGTAGAAACACCTACTGACAAAATTTTCAGGGACAGGTGTTCTTGTCACCCGCACCTAGAAATACAGTTCCAAAGGCAGGTGATGGTGTCAACTGCTCCTGGAAAATACTTTTTTGGAATGGGTCTTTCATTCGCTCCTACAAACAACTATTTGTACCGCGAGAGCTAGAAATGGGTGGCCTATCCGCCTCTGAAAATGCTGATCCAACCACACATGCATCATTTTTTATAGTGCCAATTATATTATAGATAGATGCATATAAAGCAAAAAATGCAAAAAATTTTCGACAAGTAGAAAAATCTTCAATGCTTATATATTGCACGCCGCTGAATTAATATTTACTCTCAACATACCATTACAATTTTTTTCCTGATGGACGACCAACACCGTTTGAGGTTATGGCTTTCTATTATCATGTGCTTGTAGCCTAGTGGTTATAAAAGTCCCGGTAGCACCTTAGGTCCTGGGTTCGACTCCCTGTGGGCGTAGGATTGAATTTTTTAGGATTTAACGACGTTTGTGCTTTTAGTGGTAGGCGACGTTCCCGTCGACAGCGAGGTGCCCATGGTGACTTCGTCAATCGTGAGAAATTTCCGGCTCAGTCTTCAAAGATGCTCCTATGGGTAGAGTTTGCGTGTGTGTGTTTTCTTAGGGATAAGTGTGTGTGCGTTGTGTTTCCACAAATATACTGAATGCAGAATTTAACAGTGATCTGGGTCCCAGCTTCCGTTGTGTTTCTCTTCACAAACGCATTTGAATTTGTATTGTTGGTAGTACTATGCCGGTAGATTCTTGCATCTCCAACTTCTTCAGATAGTATTGGATTACCTGTTGGAATATAATACAGAAACATATATATATATATATATATATATATATATATATATATATATAAAATTTGACCATAAGACAAGATGCATGATGATGTATACTTACAATGCAATGGTAGGCACGCAAGAAGAACAACGGACAAGATTAACATCACATACACTAGTAGGTTGCTGCAGCTGCTCATGTTGTATCTCGATAAGTATACTTTCTGTCGACTTATTGATCTTATGTTGAGCCTCGGGGTTGCTGGACTTGCAGCAAAAGACTGGATCTGAAGTGTCATGGTTTCCAAGTACCCCAATATATATATAGCTAAATTCTCCTCTATATGAGACCATATTGATTCATGTTAAACGTGTAAATAAAATGCATTTGTTCCAAGGTTAAGCAATTGGGTGTTGACGGTTAATGTTTGTATCAAAGTTCGTTCGTGACTCGCAAGCGTACAAGTCTCCCGTCGTAGTCAAGGGACCCTTCTTCCCTCGAGTGGTGAACCCAAGGTATCGAATCCGTGGAACAAATGTGTGACGCAAGACTTAATCTATTAAAGCCAAATAACTGCAATCTTCAATAAAGAACCTAATGCATCTAAGTAAAAGATACAAAACAGATCTAATCTACTAAAAACCGGAGAAAACAAAGTAAGATTGGGTAGATAAACCGATCTAGAGGGATCGGGGTAAGCCTTTTGTTGAAGTTCCAAGCAAGAGAAGAAGTAGCAAATCGAATCTTAATAAAAGCCTCTTTAAATCGTGGTTTCCCGTCCAAATCCGAAAACATCCGCCTTTCGAGACCCCCCGTTCGTCACAACGTATCCCTATTCATGCGGGGAGCTTAGGGCGAGTCAAAAGACAAGTCGAGATTCTTTCGGAAGATCCGCGTGTACCTCTAGCCACCGCGGCTACAAGAACACCCTATGTAATCTATCTCGAGAATAGAATTGGAATAAGCAAAGCCGATCGAAAAACGAAATCTTCGAGGAAACACTTGATCGGCGAGAAAAGATTCAACTTGATAATTCAACTATAACAATGATACATACACAAGATCACCACCGGATCCTTCCTTGATCTTGCTTCTAGCTCCGGAACTCCGACGTGGTCTTCCGTGCAAGGTTCCCACGTCGGCTAGGGAAACCCTAGTCAACTAGCTCGACCCTCTCCTCTCCAAGATGGTGTCCCTCTCTTCTCTCGCTTCTCGGCGGCCGAAGACGAAATCTTCTCTCCGTGGCTCTCGGTCGGGGGACTATAAATAGCCCGATTGGCGGCTAGGGCAAAGGGCGACGGTTTTGGGCCCAAAATGGGCCCGGGCCGACCGGACGGGGCCGGCCGGCCCGGGCCCATTTAGGCCCGGCCCCGCGGGCTCCTTTGCCCGAGGTCGGTTCCCTTGCTTCCCGGATGCTTCCCCCTTCGCATGTAGGTCCATGTCGTCGGTTTCTCTCCGAATTGGACTCAACTCCTTGTCTTGCAAGATTCGAGACTTTTCCGGTCGGGTCCCCGGAGTCCGTCGTCTTCTCGGATCAAGTCCCCGGCTTCTTGGAGTTAAGTTTGCTTCATTGCATGACTTGTTCGGGGCTTCAAGGTCTTGTCATGAGGTGCTTGATGAACTTATCCCGAAAGTCTTGCATTCAACACTAAATCCCTGCATAAACATTAAACTCCAAAAACGACATGCACACGTGAACTTGTTATACCACGGGGGTTAGTACCAATGGATAAGGTATAAAATTCATGCCAACACCGAAGGTAAACTCATGGCTAGGTTGACGGATTTTCACCGTCAACATCTCCCCCATGCTTAAACCTTGCTCGTCCTCGAGTAAGCCTTCGATGGATACCATCATTGCTAAACAATGTTTAAACTCTGCACTTGAATACACATGAGAAAACATAATGCTCTCAAAATTTTAATTCATTAAAGTTCCATAATGTACTAGCCTTCATCTCCACGGAGGGTAGATTCTCATTAAGCTTATCCCACAAGTATTAACATGCTCACAAAGTTTTAAATAGATCTCGAATTTTTGAAATAAAGAGCGAGATAAAGAAAAGCTAAACCAAATTCACAAATTTAAATCATCTCATGCATTGCTCATGAACTCTCATCTCGCTTGTCTCTCAAGCCTATATATTCTACTCCTTTCCCTCTCATATATATGTGGTAGGCTTTATATGGAGCTTTGGGAAAGTTTAGTCCTAACAAGATTTTATAAATGAGGTGTTGTCAAAACAAGACAAGCTTCTCATGGTCTTACCGAGACTCGTCAAAAAGGTCATTGGAAAATAATGTTAAATCAAGAAGGGGAAAGAGAAAAATACACACACTTTAGATGAGTGGACATGTGCAAATGGCAAAGAGTGATCCCGAGGCACAAAGGAAGTCCTCGTTATCGGATTGCACATGGTTGAAAAATGAGAATGGATTTTTTAAACTTGAAGCCTTGAATGCACTCTTAGAGAACCGGGGAGTTCACTTTACGCACATATATATTTTTTTCTCGTTTCTCATATTTCTCATTCTTTTCTTTCTTTCTTTCTTTCTTTCTTATATATATATATATATATTTTTCTTTCTTCACCTTGGAAGTCACGTACATCGCCGAATTTTTTCTTTTATCATTATATATATTTTTTTTAAAATACTCCCTTTTGAACTCTAAAACTGCACCGTACCTACCTCCTCCCCCATGCTTAGACGTTGCTCGTCCTCGAGCAAAGAGGCGAAAAATAAGGTAGGTACGGAGATATTTTTCCTTGGAGAGATACTTGAAATCTTCAACGTTGGCACCGTCTTGCGATCTTCCTTGAATTGATGATCCATTCTCAACGATAGGTTGTGGTCAAGGAGGTAATCACAAAAGATGATATTTGGTTTAAAGGGTGGATATCCGGCGAAGTTTGTGAGATCACCGATGCGGGGATACACAATGCACGGATAAGAGGCTAGCAAAAAGATAGATACGCAAAAACGGAATGACCAGCTTCTTAGTCTCGGGCCAGAGAAATCATGGCCTGCAATAACGCACTCAAAAATAAATCTTGTACACTAAGGTTCATGCACTCAAATATATATAAGGCTTTGGATAGGTTGAGCAACACACAAGTGATATTTGTGACAAGGTCGGCATTATTTTTGAGCATAAAAGACATCTTCAATCTATTCATAACTTGAGAGCACATAAAACACTATGGGTCTTTATTTTAATCATAACCTCCGCTGAAAATTAAGCTAGCATTTAAATAAATTCAGATCTGTATTTTTAAGAGAGCACTAGCTTAAACATGCATAAATCAACTACAAAGATGAACAAAGCTGCAATTTTAATCATATATCATCATGGCACGAATTTTGTAACTTTTCCAATGATAATATCAAGGTGGTGTCTTTATTAAGGGTGATATCAAGTTGAAATACACACTGAAAATAAACAAACATGCTTGCTGAAAATTAAATAAAAACAGAAAATACTACGCAAACACACATAAGCAAAAGCTGAAAATTACAGAGAAAAAGAAAAGAAAAGAAAACTAAAGTTCCTAAGCCTTCTAGTCCTCCGCCGGTGGTTGATGTTGATAGTCTTGATAATAATACCCTTGCTCATAATATGGTTGAACGCTTCCTCCGTCGAATTGATTTGGCTCCACAAGGTGAAGGCGTCCAAGTTCAAAGGCAATATTTGCGTTGCCTTCACCGAGTTGAGCTGCGTTAGATTGGATGGCTGCGATGTTTTGAGCATTTCTTGCAGCATACCCTCCAATAATGGCCATGCTTTGTTGTGGTTGGGGATGATGAGCGTAGGACTCCGCGAAGTTAGCGTTGGGCACAACATAATTTTGCGGGGGTACCGGTGCACCACCCCCTCATGCTTGTTGTTGAGACCCTCCGTAATAACTTGGCGGAGGAGGAACCCCGCCAAATGGTTGCACATTGGGTTGTGCTCCACTTGCTTGTGCGGAGGATGTTCCCTCCTCTACGATTCTTCCTCTTTTGTTCTTCCTTGCGGGGACAAGTAGTCCCTCTTCCAACCAATCTTCCCTTCCTTCGGTGAAAAGCCTAAGCCTCTCATTCGGAAGGGGAGGTTTACAACGGCCAACCGATAACCTCCTCTCTCATCTCCACTAATGTACTTGCCTTGCCGCAAGTACTCAAAACCGAGAGAGGTACCACGCAAAAGGTGAGCGGGGTTTCTTGCGATCCCCGGTCGCAAGGAAAAGGCCAACATGGAGAGGTAACACCCCGAACCAATATTACCAGCCCCCGATGTTGCTTCACAACACCAACGGTTGATCATGAGGTAAGAGGGGTCAATTGGCTGCCTGGCAATTAAAGCCGAGTATAGCCAATTCAACTCCGTGTCGGTCACCTTTGTTTCCCTCATCCTCCCCAATACCCTCTTGCACATCCAAGAGTGAAATATCCGGATAATGGGGTTGCGGATGCAATTGCGTTGTTGATGAGCTTCTCCGGAGATCATGCCCCAAAATTCCGCCAACATGCCGGGAGGCACGTCAACTTTATCCGAGCTCCCTTGTGGAATCCAAGCAGCTCCCTTACGTGCTCGTAGGGAACCACTTGCTCGATTCCCTCCAAACGGAATTACAAGCTTTGCACCACATCATCATCAACGATGGGTGCAATAGTCATTAAAATTTCCAAGGCGTAACCCAAATGGGTGTCCACCGATATTCCGTTGGAGAACTGCACCCACCCGAGGTGCCCCAACATGTAGTATATGTCGGTGCAAAAACCCAAGGTGTAGAGTGCTTGGTCGTCGAACTCGACGTTTGGCACAAGCCTCTTCTCAAGATTGGCGAGCCTCTCCTCCTCCGCCGCCGACAAGATGATGAAGCCGTACGAAGATTGTGTCGGGGTGTAAGGAGGTGGTGCGGTTGAGCGAGTCGATCGTCGTGGTGGCGCGGGCTGCTCCTCCGTGTGCCCACGAGGTTCGGTGAACCTCATGGAAGTGCTTCTTGCAGCCCTCATACCACCAAGGAGGAGAGCATCGTTCCTCCTCGGTGGTGCCGTGTCCGTCTCCATGCTCCGGGAGACTCGGAAACCGAGTGCCTCCTTGAAGACGTGGTTGATGACGGCTTGGACGACGACGAACTCTTCTTCTTAGAGAAGAGACTTGTGGTCTTCTTCCACATGGTTGCTGCACTCTTTCTTCAACTAAAATTCCGGGTTGCAACCGGTAAACTAGGCACTTAAACTCTTTGCTTCGGATGTGAACTTTGAGTGGATTAGGGATGTGGATTTTTCTTGAGCTATCAAGCTTGGGGTGGTTGGCTAAGTCTACGAGAGGTTCCGAGCACACAAACTTGAACACACAAACAAGGGAAGGAGAGGGAAGCTTGCTGCGAGAAGACGGGCGCCGGGGACCGCATTTATAGGGCAGGTCGGCCGGCCGGGCCGGCCGGCCCGGGGGTCTTCCACCTCCTCCTCGGCGCGTCTTTCTCCCAAAGCACGATCATTTCGCCTCTCGCAACTTTCCCCGCCCGCGTGCTCCACGAGTTGCACCGCCCAAACGCTCTCGTCCACTCCTTTTCTTGAATTATTGGTCCTCCCACTTGATGCTCCATGCTTTGGGTCATGTCCATGCTCCCTAGCTCCACTTGCTTCACATGCCACCATGAAAATCCTGCAAAGTTGATGCTTGCTGCCCACCATGCTTGTCCTTTGCATGTGGAATTGGTGAAAGTTGATAAAAGGGAATCCAATGGTGCATGCATGATTAATTCAAACTTGATTGCCTCCATTTAGGTGTGTTTAAGGTTAAGCACTCCTCTAATTCGAAATTTAAAATATTTTTCAGAGCCATGCAAGAGCTCAAACATAATTTTAGAGAAGTTTTTAAACCATTAAAAACAAATGTAAGTCGAAAATATTTTTCGACTACGTCGATTTCGGTCTCACCGGTAAAGTTTGCTCTCATCGGTTGAGAGCGAACGTTTTCCCGGCTTGATCATGGGGGCATAGGTTTGGGTTCTAATTTTGGCTAAATAAGAAGGATTTTGAATATAACAAAATTAGAATGGGCTTAGAAAAATTCTAGTCCTAGAGAAACCAAGGATAAAGATTTTTAAAACCAACCAAAAGCTTTGATTTCTAGGTTCACGCGAGTCCTACCACGTGCTGAATTTTATTAACACTTAAATATAAATCGTGGCTCTACTCGTGTGGTTTTAGCATGAAAAATAAGTCAACCTCAGTACCATAATGAGGGTGAAAGGTTGAGTTAAGGTTCTGAAATTATTTGGTTGAGGGGTTTCTCGAAAAGAAAAGAATCAAACAAGCACATAGGAGGGTTCATGCAAAGGGTTTATGATAAAGCAACATTCAATCAAGAATTATGACTCTAATATTGTTCAACCACTTCTAAGTCTAATGTCTTTGCGTAGTAAAACTCAAAAACTAAATTATTAAAAATACTCGAAAAACCCGGAATCGGGTTGTCCTCCCGTAGCTTATTCTTGACTTGACTTGACGAAACGGGTTGCCTCCCCGCCTAGCGCTTCGTTTATAGTCTATAGCTAGACTTCTTCACTTGATTACTCCGGATCAACGCTCTTTACGGGCGTTGCAATCTTGGGTACCCACTTCCGCACCATCTTGGGCGCGGGCTTGTCTTTTGGCTTGGCTGGCTTAGTCATTTTTTTGGTCTTCACGGCGGCTTCTCTTCCTTTGTCTTGACGGATGCAACACCTTCTTTAATTTTCGTTACGTTCACTTTTTCGGCTCCTTCTTCTTTTTCAGCCCCTCCGTTTGTTTTGGTTCTCCCTTCACTCCAATCATGTTGCATGCCTCAATCCTTGGACGGAACTTGAAGGAACTCCTTTCTCTCGTTGATATCGAACATGATCTCCCCTTTGCCAACATCAATAGTAGCTCCCACGGTCTTGAGGAACGGCCTCCCTAGGATGAGCGGCGGCTTCTCCCTCTCTCCCATCTCGAGCACAACGAAGTCGACGGGGATGAAGTGGTGTCCAATCTTCACGGGTACATCTTCGCAATGCCCAAGGGATAGCGAATGGAGTTGTCACCCAACTCCAAACATATTCCCGTAGGCTCCATTGGTAGGCGTAGCTTCTCGAACACATCCCTCGGCATGACACTCACACTAGCTCCAAGGTCGCATAACGCCTTCTCGAAGTTGAAAGAACCAACTGAACATGGAATTGTAGGGCACCCGGGGTCTTTTTGCTTCTCTAGCCCATAAGCAATAGCTGCACTACACTCCTCGGACATTTTGACATGATCTACCCCGAGTGTTGCTATCTCATATTTATTTGCAAGTATGTCTTTAAAGTAACGAGAATATGTAGGTACTTGTAGGGCATCTAGTAATGGCATGTTGATGCTAAGTCTACGCACAACTTCCACAAACTTCTCAAAGTGGTTGTCAAGTTTACCTCGGAAGTAGCGTGGCTTGAGTTGCGGTATCTTCGTGTCATCCTCCCACGCATCTCGAATTCGGGTTCCTCGGTGACGATCCCCGTAACCTTCTCTTTAGCAGCCTCCTTCCACCTCGGTGGACGGTTTAAGCTTCCTTGCTCCCGCGAACGTTCCGGATCTTCGCCTCCTTCCCCGAACGTGTTTGAATGGCCTTCGCCGATTCGGGACATTTGGGTTGTCCCGGAAGCTTCCCTTCATCATTAGTGAGGCGCCCCGCAAGTTGTCCAACTTGCGTCTCGAGCATCTTCATCATGTTGAGCACTTGATGATTGGAACTTCCGACCTCCGTCACCTTGCTATCGATGTTCTCCAACACCTTGTCTATGGTCTTGAACTTGGTGACGGTGTCCTTGTTGATCTTAGCTTGCTCATCCATGAACTCCTTCAATTGTATCCGAAGTGGAACCGCGTTAGGAATAGATGAGCTTGCATTAAATTGAGGCCTACCTTGCCCGTAGCGGAAGTTCGGCAACTCTCCCTTCCTCATGTAGTCGAGCACTTTGGCTTCCTCCGACAATCTTTGCGGACATGGCCATACTCTCCACATTCTTCACATGTGGACCTTGCTTCGGCGGCCTTCAAGTCTTGAGCCTCTTTCTTTTCTATCTCCATCTTCTCCAACCTCCTCATGAGCGAGTCGATCTTGCCTTCAAGTATGTCTTCCTTCTCCACTTGCAAGACTCCTTTGACGTTCCCCATGGGTTGAGCCGGTGTAGGCGCCGGATGACGCCCACGTGTCATTATCCGCGACCTTCTTGAATAGCGTGAAAGCTTCCGTCGGTGTAAGCTCGATGATAGATCCTCCCGCCGATGCATCGATGATCGTCCTTGACGCCATGGTGAGTCCTTGATAGAACTTTTGCACGAGGTCTTCTTTCGGGAACTTGTGATGTGGACTCCGCCCGGTGTACTCGTTGAAGCGCTCGAATGCCTCCGAGATAGTTTCTCGTAGGATATTGAACAAAGGTGGCAATCTTATTACGCAAACTTTGAGTTTTACCCGTGAGTAGTATTCCTTCATGAAAGCCTTCATCAACGTGTTCCAATTTTGCACCGTCTCCGCCGGTTGAGAGTGGAACCATTGCAAAGCCTTCCCGAGTAGTGAGAACGGAAAAAGCCTTGCCCTCATCTGATCTTGAGTCACCCCATCCATGTTGAAAGTCTGACACAGTTGAATGAATGCTTGGAGGTGAAGGTTCGGGTCCTCTTTGCCGTGAAGGGTGAATATTGCACCATGCGGATTGTTGAGGTCTTGATCTCGAATGGTCTTCCGATCTCCTCGAGGTTCAAGATTGGTAGGTCGATGATGTCCGGGGTGCATAGCTCCCCAATCTTGCGTTCTTCCGGTGGTTGGTCACCCATTGGTGGAAGTCGATTCTCCCGCGGACTTTGAGGTGGTGAATTTTCCGAGATTCTCGCGATCCTTTGTCTTCCGACTCCGAATCTACAAAATCCAACTTTTTAGCTTGATGTGCTTCTCGTCTCCTTAGCTCCGTAAAGTTTTTCTCGGATCATCCACAAAATTATTGGGTTTGTTGGAGAGGTAGCCGTCCATCTCCCGTTAGGGTTAGCAATAAACAAAGTATGCGAAAAAAAACTAGAAAACAAAACAAATCTATAAAGACTAGAGTTAGACAAACTAGATTAGATGTATTTTGAGGATGATCAAAATTTAATAGATGCAAAAATAAAACAAAATCAGTACTGAAAATTACAAAAAAAAAGCGATAAAAAATCAAATCTTGATCACCTAGTCCCCGCAACGGCGCCGAAAAAGGGGCTTGTTGACGGTTAATGTTTGTATCAAAGTTCGTTCGTGACTCGCAAGCGTACAAGTCTCCCGTCGTAGTCAAGGGACCCTTCTTCCCTCGAGTGGTGAACCCAAGGTATCGAATCCGTGGAACAAATGTGTGACGCAAGACTTAATCTATTAAAGCCAAATAACCGCAATCTTCAATAAATAACCTAATGCATCTAAGTAAAAGATACAAAACAGATCTAATCTACTAAAAACCGGAGAAAACAAAGTAAGATTGGGTAGATAAACCGATCTAGAGGGATCGGGGTAAGCCTTTTGTTGAAGTTCCAAGCAAGAGAAGAAGTAGCAAATCGAATCTTAATAAAAGCCTCTTTAAATCGTGGTTTCCCGTCCAAATCCGAAAACATCCGCCTTTCGAGACCCCCGTTCGTCACAACGTATCCCTATTCATGCGGGGAGCTTAGGGCGAGTCAAAAGACAAGTCGAGATTCTTTCGGAAGATCCGGCGTGTACCTCTAGCCACCGCGGCTACAAGAACACCCTATGTAATCTATCTCGAGAATAGAATTGGAATAAGCAAAGCCGATCGAAAAACGAAATCTTCGAGGAAACACTTGATCGCTGAGAAAAGATTCAACTTGATAATTCAACTATAACAATGATACATACACAAGATCACCACGGGATCCTTCCTTGATCTTGCTTCTAGCTCCGGAACTCCGACGTGGTCTTCCGTGCAAGGTTCCCACGTCGGCTAGGGAAACCCTAGTCAACTAGCTCGACCCTCTCCTCTCCAAGATGGTGTCCCTCTCTTCTCTCGCTTCTCGGCGGCCGAAGACGAAATCTTCTCTCCGTGGCTCTCGGTCGGGGGACTATAAATAGCCCGATTGGCGGCTAGGGCAAAGGGCGACGGTTTTGGGCCCAAAATGGGCTCGGGCCGACCGGATCGGGCCGGCCGGCCCGGGCCCATTTAGGCCCGGCCCGCGGGCTCCTTTGCCCGAGGTCGGTTCCCTTGCTTCCCGGATGCTTCCCCCTTCGCATGTAGGTCCATGTCGTCGGTTTCTCTCCGAATTGGACTCAACTCCTTGTCTTGCAAGATTCGAAGCACTCTTTCCGGTCGTGTCCCCCGGAGTCCGTCGTCTTCTCGGATCAAGTCCCCCGCTTCTTGGAGTTAAGTTTGCTTCATTGCATGACTTGTTCGGGGCTTCAAGGTCTTGTCATGAGGTGCTTGATGAACTTATCCCGAAAGTCTTGCATTCAACACTAAATCCCCGCATAAACATTAAACTCCAAAAACGACATGCACACGTGAACTTGTTATACCACGGGGGTTAGTACCAATGGATAAGGTATAAAATTCATGCCAACACCGAAGGTAAACTCATGGCTAGGTTGACGGATTTTCACCGTCAACATTGGGCAATTAATTAAGGCATTCCTAATTAATTTCTAATGGCATGCCTTAATAGGAGCTATAATATTTCTAATGGCATGCCTTAATAAGCGTCGTTGTAGGTCGAGTTTATCGACCGTCCTATAATATTTTGAGAACAGCTCCGGCACTCCCTTTTTAAGTTTCTTGCACGAATCTTAAAGCACCCGATATTTAATTAATCATTTTAATTATTCTTCCTATTGGGTTGGTTAGGGCTCGGCACAGACCATGCCTAGCCCTCAACCAGCCCATCCGATCTTCTCTTCTAGCTCTGGCAGCTCGGGTCCCATTGTGCTAAGAGTCGGCAGCGGCGACCGACGGTGAGCTCATTCTGACGCACATCTAGGACTTGGTTTCTCGTGTTCGTTTGGCTGGTGGCTGATGACTAGTGCTGGTTTGTTCTGAGAGAAAAGTACTGGTGGCTGGTTTGTTCTGAGAGAAAAGTATTGCTGGCTGGTGGCTGATAAGCCAAGCGAACAGGGCGATGCTCCTGATGGAGCAAATTAGGCATAGGCTACCATCGTGATGTATTGCAGGAGAAGCAGGATCGCTATAATCAGCATCCCTCCACATTGGAGGTGGCTCGTGCCGCAACGTCTGACGGCGGTTATGAACTAATAAGGTGGGCTACTAAAATCCTGATACGCATCTCCTGCCTTGATCGTCTCCGTTCAGTTTTGCTGCGCCACGGAGATAGCCACTGCATCTTCAGTTTAATTGCTCCATTAGGATGTTGTTTCTTGAGTGAGGTCAGAGGCGGCATCCTCGACGCAACGAACAACTACATCCTTGTGGAAAAGGTAAGCGACACGAAATGGAATAGAATCGATGGATGTGGACGGTAGGAATGGGCTTGTTGAAGGGATACGGGGTGGCTACGCTAGCGCAAAACAAATTTTTTCCCCGCAAAACAGGAATTGCTGCTGCCAGAGATCACGGGATTACTACTAGACGCGCATGCAGCGGAACCGTCTCGATGTAGATGAACGCGTCGAGGGTAGCAGGCAGTTCAGTTGCTCACGTCCTTCTTGACTTGCACGTGTGGCTCGTCCGATCCAAGTGCTCCAAATGCGCACCTCCAAGGTATCCACACGTACGGAGAAGGAAGCGACGCACGCTAGACTCGCAAGTCCGCGAGTGCGACGAGGAGAGAGCGTTGGTGGCGCGGTCGCTACTTGAAAAAGTCGTGCCTTTTCGAAGGGGTGTGGTCCATATTTATTGGGAGGAACCCCCCCCCCCCCCCCCACACACACACACACCATCGTCCATTAGCAATACGGGACTAATAGATGGTGTACCCCTTTCAACGCTAATGGGCTTTACAACATTTGTGACCCATTATGACTTTTACACCATAATGGATCAAATCCATCTGAGCCCACTAGTGGATCAAATCCAGTTGGCTCTAGGGCATATTTCCAACAGTCTCCCACTTGCACTAGAGTCAACTATGCAAGTATATTCATCCTCATTCGGCTTCCAACCCCTTAAGTGTGTGACCCTATAGGTTCACGTACACGTAGACTTGACCCGAGTACATTACTCGATCAATAGTTGATAGCGGCCTCTAGCAAGACGCGTCAACTCCTATGCATACGTAAAGATCTTATCAGACAAACCATCACAACATTTCATACATGCTATTCCCTTTGCCTCACGATATTTGGTCTAGCTCCAAGCTGACCTCTCTTTCTCGACACTGTGATTCGGATCATCAAAATGGGGTTAACCCTTAACCCAGCACGGCCATGCATTTCTTGATCCGATCACTCGAGGGGCCCGGAAATATCTCTCTCAAGTAGAGGGGCAAATTCTATCTTGATTGACCATGCCTCACAGCATGCTTCCTGACAAACCCGAAAGCCATCTTTATGACTACCCAGTTATGGAGTAGCGGTTGATGGCCCCTAAGTAGGTCAATTCACATCTTGAGTACATGCGGCAATCTCAAGTCTAAGGACATAGCGTATACGTTGTGTAAACAGAGAACAAAGTCTCAAATTGGGTCAATCCAGCCTCATGTCATACATGTGCCCACATTATTAGTTATACATCTCCATGTTCATGACTTGTGAAACATAGTCATCAACTAATTCATGTGCTAGTCATTAACTCATACTAGGGACAACTTTTGAATAACCATACAAGTAAAAGAGTTTCACAAACAATTCACATAATTGCCAATCAAATACAAGTTGCCTTTCATGGATATTCAATAAAAGAACCAAGTGACATGGATATAATGAAATATAATCATCTCTATGATTCCTTATAAGACATTTCTAACATTCTTCCACTTGCACTTGAGCTAATCTAAAATATATCTAATACCCATAGCTCTCATGTGCGCCTCATGCTTAGGCTGTGGAAGGGGTTTTGTCAAAGGATCTGCAACATTCAAATCAGTGTGTACTTTGCATATCTTGATATCACCTCATCTAACGATCTCTCGTATCAGATGAAATTTCCGCAGTACATGTTTATTCTTTTGGTGGTTCCTTGGCTCCTTTGCTTGCACAATAGTCCCATTGTTGTCACAATAAAGATCCAATGGGCTAGAGACACTCGGAAACACACCAAGTTCAGAAAGGAACTTCTTTATCCAAACACCCTCCTTTGCAACTTCCGAAGCCGCGATGTACTCGGCTTCTGTTGTTGAATCTGCCACTGTCTCCTTCTTGGAACTCTTCCAGCTCACAGCTCCACCGTTTATCGTAAATATGTATCCTGATTGCGACTTTGAATCGTCTTGGTCAGTTTGGAAACTAGCATCGATGTAACCCATTACAACGAGCTCCTCCTCACCACCATAGACTAGGAACATGCCTTTAGTCCTTCTTAAGTACTTAAAAACATTTTTAACCACTGTCCAGTGACCCTCACCTGGATCGATTGGTATCTTCTTGTAACACTTTGTGCATACAAAATATCCGGATGTGTACATATCATTTCATACATAATAGATCCGATGGCCGAAGCATACGGTATTCTATTCATGTGTTCCCGCTCATCGCTTGTCGAAGGACACCGAATCTTGCTAAGATGTATACCATGTGACATAGGCAAGAACCCTTCCTTCGCCTCTTCCATGTTGAACCTTTTCAACACTTTATCAATGTAAGTGTCTTGGCTTAATCCTATAAGCCTTTTTGATCTATCTCTATAGATTTTGATGCCCAAAATGTACGCCGCCTCACCTAAGTCCTTCATTGAAAAACTATTTTTCAATGAGGTCTTAGCGGCCTCAAGCATAGGAATGTCATTTCCAATCACTAATATGTCATCCACATATAAGATTAGAATACTACAGAGCTCCCACTTGCCTTCTTGTAAACACAAGGTCTTCTTCACTCTGAATGAAGTCAAACCCTTTGACCACTTCATCAAAGCGAAAGTTCCAACTCCGAGATGCTTGCTTCAATCCATAAATTGACTTTTGAAGTTTGCACACCTTTCCAACATTGGTTGGATCAACAAATCCCTCGGGTTGTGTCATATACACATCCTCGCCGTCGATTTCTATTTAGGAAAGGCGTTTTGACATCCATCCGCCATATCTCATAATCGAAATATGCAGCTATAGCTAGAATGATCCGAATAGATTTAAGCATCGCTACGGGTGAGAATGTCTTGTCATAGTCAACTCCTTGAACTTGTCGAAAATATTTTGCAACAAGTCGAGCTTTATGGATGTGAACATTTCCATCCATGTCCCTCTTCTTCTTATAGATCCATTTGCACTCTATGGGTTTAACACCATCGGCGAGTCAACCAAGTTCCAAACTTGATTGTCATCCATGGAATCTATTTCGGATCTCATGGCACTTTGCCATTTCTCGGAATCCGGGTCCATCATTGCTTCGCATATGTTATAGGTTCATCATTGTCTAACAATAATATGTCGCGCTCTCCCGCGATCATGAGATTGAGCTTATCGCCGTTGTGCGATGTGCCCTTTCGGACCTTCGTGGTTGTGGTGGTGCTTCTCTTGCCACGGGCATCTCAACTCGTTCGGCCTACATTAGCATCACTTGTGAAATCTTGCCCAAGCGGCTCATCTTGAACTTCTTCAAGATACACCTTCGTCTACATTTTTCTCTTTTAAGAAACTCTTTCTCTAAGAAAACATCATTCCGGCGACAAACACTTTGCCTTCGACCGGTTGTAGAAATAATATCCCAAGGTTTCCTTTGAATATCCTATGAATATGCACTTGTCCGATTTAGGTGTTAATTTATCCGATTGAAGTTTCTTCACATAAACCTCACAACCCCAAATTTTCGTAAAAGACAAACGGGAGTCTTACCAGTCCACATCTCATATGGTGTCTTAACTACGGACTTAGAAGGTACCCTATTTAAAGTGAAAGTTGCGGTTTCTAGAGCATAACCCCAAAATGATAATGGTAGGTTCGACTGGCTCATCATTGATCGGACCATGTCCAACAAAGTTTGATTACGTCGCTCGGATACACCGTTTCTTTGAGGTGTTCCAGGTGGCGTAAGTTGTGGAACAATTGTGCAACTCTTTAGATGACTGCTAAACTCATGGCTCAAATACTCACCTCCACAATCAGATCGCAAGGTCTTGATTTTCTTGCCACGTTGATTTTCTACTTCACTCTGAAATTCTTTGAACTTTCAAAAGTTTCGGACTTGTGCTTCATTAAATAGACATAACCATATCTACTTAAATCATCGGTGAACGTTATGAAGTATCGGTATCCACCTCTAGCCGTCGTACTCATTGGTCCGCACACATCCGTATGTATGAGTTCCAGTAAGTCTGAGGCTCTCTCAGGAAAACCTGAGAAAGGCATCTTGGTCATCTTGCCTAGCAAACAAGCTTCACATGTCTCGTAGGATTCAAAATCAAATGAAGTTAAAAGTCCATCGTTATGGAGCTTCTTCATGCGCTTTTCACTGATGTGACCCAAACGACAATGCCATATGTAGGTAGGACTTGAATCATTAGGTCGAGACCTTTTAGCACTTATGTTACAGATAGGTGAATCATCAAGATTTAAAACAAATAAGCCATTCGCAATGGATGCACAAGCCACAAACATATTATCCTTAGAGATCACACAACCATTGTTTTCACTCACAAATGAATAACCATCCTTCATCAAACATGAAGGGGATAAAATGTTTCGACCCAAACTAGGAACAAAATAACAATTATTCAACTCCATAACAAATCCTGACGGTAGGTGGAGTTGCATCGCCCTGACGGTCAACGCAGCAACTCTTACATTATTGCCCACGCGGAAATCAACTTCTCCTCTTTCAACGCTTCTACTTCTTATCATTCCCTGTGTCGAATTGCAAATGTGAGCAACCAATCCGGTATCAAATACCCAAGAATAAATGACGGTATCAGTAAAGAAAATATGATCTGTAACATAAACATGAAGTGTACCTGAAGTGGAAGTACCCTTACTTCCCTTGTTCTTCAAAGAAGCTAGGTACAACTTGCAGTTTCTTTTCCAATGACCAATTTCCTTACAATGAAAACATTCAGCATTGGCACCTGGACTAGCCTTGGGCGCCTGGTTGGGCATGGGGATCTTATACTGGCCTTGCCTTTCTTTCTTCCAAGTTGCCCTTCCTTTTAAAGGTCGGCTTGTTTTGGATCACCATCACATGACTGCTGCCAGCGCCTTTCTTGATGTCACTCTTTGCTGTTTTTAGCATACCACACAGTTCATTCAAGCCCTTCTCCGCCCCATGCATATGGTAGTTCGAGATGAAGTTCCCATAGCTAGGCGGAAGAGACGTTAGAATGAAATCAGTGGACAACTCCTTGCCTAGTGGGAAGCCTAGCTTCTCCAACCTTTGAACGTAACCAACCATTTTGATTGCATGTGGCCCTACTGGCGCGCCTTCTGCCAATTTGCACTCCACAAAGGCTTTAGAGACATTGAACCTTTCAGTCCTAGCCTGTGTGGCGAACATATCATTGAGTGCCACGGCCATATCATGTACATGGACTGACTCAAACTGCATTTGCAAGTCAGGTTCCATACACGCAAGCATAAGGCAGCCCACTTCAAGATCGACATCCCATGCCTTCTTGTAAGTGTTCTTTTCAGTGAGTGTTGCATTTGCATCAGGCTCCTCGGGTAAAGGGGTGTCTAGAACCTCTTCCTTTTTCTCAGCCTTGAGAATAATTCTAAGGTTATAGATCCAATCAGTATAGTTCGTTCTATTCAACTTGTCCTTCTCAAGGATCGTACGCAAAGAAAATTCCTTACTAGGTGCCATCTACAACAAAATAATAAATGCAAAATACTAAGACAAAATATCCATGACTGAGTAAAATAAAAGAATTTACTTCCACTAAAATCAATATCTCCACATTGATACTTAGTGATTCAGAATCCACAACTAACAAGTCTACTAGTGAGCTTTTGTGTCACCGCTAGTAAACAAGGTAGATCGGTAAGCAACTCTTTGCTAATCATATCACGTATGACTCTTGTTGTTGGGTGACATATCTATGTCTAGGCTCCCAACCTTTATGCCCCAAAGTCCTTAACCGTTAAGATGACTTTGATAAGGAAACCAACACTTATGCGTGCAAGTATCCGATACAAACCCGTCTAGTCAAGGAAAACTAGTGGCACCCTAATTTCATAGACCCACCACTAATTGTACAAGACGTGGGACGGTGTCTAGTGTTGGGAGGGCATGTTAACTTAAAATTCCAAAGGGATCGTTCTACTCGTAACATCACACGCAAGAAAATAACATTGTTGCATGTAAAAGTAGAACGGTAAGAACGACATTCACACAGTTGTAACACGGTATGGCCTATTGTCACATGGTGATCTCCATCTCCATTGACCTGTACATCATGTTGATCTCCATCTCCATAATCTGTGTATGCCATCCTCCATCCGATGAGTCCTCCAAGAACTATCTAACGTGTGCTAGTAATGAAAGTTACACAATCGCGTATTAGATCATCACAAATTGGTACGCGACCATTACATTAATTTTGACAATACATGTGGCTCTAGCCGTATTACGGTACGCGTTACACGCAGTCACGAAAAAATTACACACATGCATCACATGCACATATAGGCCATACCGATCACAAAACCCGCAAAACAATTATCGCAATTCCAACGTCCAAACTTAAAACGCCCGAAAACCCATCTTGCAAGCCGAATTTGGCAAAACTAATTTCGCCGAGACCAAAGCAGAGTTGGTTTATCACATATGTAAAATTTTCTCGTAGATCAATTTTCGTATGGAAAACGTCTTCATCCGAGTTAACCACGAAAAGTTATGGCTGTTTTACAAAACAATATGTTTTCTAGTTTTCCCGGGCCGGTAGCAGATCCAATCTGCCGCCGCCACGCATCCCATGCGCCTGGCGCTTGACCTAGCTTCGATTCGACCAATCCAATTGATCTCCTTCTCATTTTGACTGGGTTTACGTGTATCACTTAACTCTGATGGCGGAATTCCGACCGGTAAGAGTAATTCGTTACACGACCATCATGACAAGAACACGAAGCCGATCAAAACTTTGATCTACATCTGCATATCTCCATATGCACACATCCTGAATCTAAAACTTAGCAGCTATGGCTCTGGTACCACTGAAGGGATACGGGGTGGCTACGCTAGCGCAAAACAATTTTTTTCTTCGCAAAACAGGAATTGCTGCTGTCAGAGATCACGGGATTACCACTAGACGCGCAGATGCAGCGGAACCGTCTCGATGTAGACGAACGCGTCGAGGGTAGCAGGCAGTGCAGTTGCTCACGTCCTTCTTGACTTGCACGTGTGGCTTGTCCGATCCAAGTGCTCCAGATGCAGCACCTCCAAGGTATCCACACGTATGGAGAAGGAAGCGACGCACGCCGGACTGCTAGGTCCGCGAGTGCGACGAGGAGAGAGCGTTGGCGACGCGGCTGCTACTTGAAAAAGTCGTGCCTTTTCAGGAGGGGTGTGGTCCATATTTATTGTGAGGAAAATCCCCCACACAATCGTCCATTAGCAATACGGGACTAATAGATGGTGTACCCCTTTCAACGCTAATGGGCTTTACAACATTTGTGGCCCATCAGGACTTTTACACCATAATGGATCAAATTCATCTCAGCCCACTAGTGCATCAAATCCAGTTGGCTCTAGGGCATATTTGCAACACTTGCCGCCGTGGAACGCCGCTTCCTCGTCGGTCCGCTTGGTGCCTCCATTGCCGGTGTCTTCGAGCGCCGCCACCGGGTGGCAACAACACTAAATAGAGGATCAGGGGGAAGGAAACCGGTGAATGCGGACCGGGCCCAGGTGAGACCCCAAAGGGCATTTGTTAGTAAAATAATTTATCATTTATTGGGTTGCTTTAATATTCATACAAGAAACTTAAAAAGGGAGTGCTAGAGTAATTCTCGAATAGAGGATTAGGCGGAAGGAAACCGGTGAATGCAGATCGGATGGGACGGGCATGGATTGGGCAATATTAGGGCCGGGCCTAGGTGAGACCTAAGAGGAAATTTGTTAGTAAAATAATTAATCATTTATTGGGTTGCTTTAATATTTGTACACGAAACTTAAAAAGGAGTATTGGAGTAGTTCTCGAATAGAGGACTAGGCGGAAGGAAACTGATGAATGCGGATCGGATGGGGCGAGCATGGATTGGGCAATATTAGGGCCGGGCCCAGGTGAGACCCAAGAGGAAATTTGAACAATGTAAGAGTAGAAGCCAGACCACCATTTGTGTTCACACCCCTGCTTTGAAGCCATTTCAGACCTACCAAACTAATTCGAAAAAGGGCTAACATATACTGGCTGGAACGATAATAAATTAATAACTGGTCATAAATAAAGAAAAGTTTTTGCGGTAGGTAACACACATATATATAGCACCACACTGTTGCTGCACAAAATAGTACTGTAGTTCGCTTATTCGATGAAACCCAAACACCATGGTCACCTTGTTTATACACACGCCCCTCCTCTAGAAACGGAGATCACATACATGCATGGATCTCTGTCCCTCTCATCAGATACTAGTATACTACCCTGTGGTAGCTTCATGTAGCTGCGCTCTCTATAGGCTATCCTACTCATTTGCCTTGGCCAGCTTCCCCTTCTTTGCTTCATAATCCTTCACAGCGGCTTTGATCGCATCCTCAGCAAGCATGCTGCAGTGGAGCTTCACTGGTGGAAGAGACAAGTGCTTTGCAATCTCACTGGAAAATGCAAGATCAGTGACCAGGTTACTGCGTTACTGCCTAGATAGTAGTTTCACTCGGATTACTGATGACAATTTGAATGCTAGACAGAAATGATGGATTGAAGCCTTGAAGGTGCATCGCAAGGTAGTGCGAGCAGATCATTTGTTAGATTCCAATCATTAAAAATAAAAAGTAATGCGCATGAGGCCATGGCCCATGGGGGCGTCGTGGATACTCGACGATGCAGAGTTACTAAAATATGTTTTAAACTTAAATACTCCAGTGCACCTGAATGGTATAGACCCAGCTGTTTGCTAACAATACAGATTCTTTCAAGATAAAAGGGGAAAAGTTAAGTCAAACCTAATGTGCTCGTGGATACTCATGCAATGTTGTGGCTAATGCATTTCACTAAAAGTTTGAATGTAAACAAGGTACTCAAAATTAAATGCATGCTTATGTTGTGCACCATGTTGCGGTTAACGTACTTCAAGTATACATGTAATTTGGAAGTGAACCATAAGCAAATATGAACAACCGACATGGAAATGATCTCGAAGCAGAATCATAACTTACGTGTTCTTAATTGCTACTACTTCTTCCGTCTGTTTGCCCTTCACCCACTCGCTAGCTGCAAGTGCAGAAATAGGTAAGCAACCAAATGGAAATTTATATCAAATGGGCAAAACGTAAGCACTGAGCACCACTTATATCAGGTGAAAAGATAGAGAAAAGACATGACTCCTATGAACACTAATGACAACATGCCAGTAAATTCAACCAAGTGCTTAAGAAACAACATGGCAACTGAACCTCAACACCTAGAATGACAAATGATTATTCTAACCTGAACATGCCCCTATACAAAGAGCTGGGTAAAAATATAGCATTAAAATTTCTGCAAAATCTAAGCATACAGCCAATAAATCTAACTTTGAGGTTTGCAAAAAAAAACTAACTTTGAGAACTGTATTTTTTTCCAATATATTTACATTTTCTAAAAGCCCCTCTTTAATCTGAAAAGGTCATATGTAAGTGCAGAATTCCCTTTAAACAAGTAAGTATAAAATTATGATAACGGCAGTCTTCGAAGATGCTCCTAGGGGTATGGTTTGCGTGTGTGTATTCATAGGGATGAGTATGCGTGCGTTGTGAGTGTCTCTGATGTATTGTGTAATTCTCAACAAAAAAACATAATTTGTTGTGAAACCACAATCTTCTTAGTCATATAACCAAAATTCCGAGTCCCATGTAAATCGCAATGGCTGGTACAACATCGGGTTACAGTGGCTCTTGATAACCTGCGTAGAGTACATGTACCACGTGATGCATTGTCAAAACGTGGCAGGGAAACATAGATAAGAAAATAGAATCTACATGTGCAGCATGATTAGCTGGAATAGCTCAGTTGGTTAGAGCGTGTGGCTGTTAACCACAAGGTCGGAGGTTCAAGCCCTCCTTCTAGCGTCATTTTTAGCATTTTATTATTTTCTAGGCAATTTTTTAAACAACTATGTGGGCAAGGAGAACCTCCTTCTAGCGTCATTTTTTATTATTTTCTAGGCAATTTTTTAAACAACTATGTCGACAAGGAGAACCTCCTTCTAGCGTCATTTTTTAGCATTTTATTTGTTTTTAGGTAATTTTTATAGCATTTTATTAGTTTATACGCATTTTTTAATTTTTTAAACAACTATGTGGACAGGGAGTAGTTCCTTGAGTGTTAAATACTTTTCAGTACATTTTTTTTCCGAAAGAACTGCAAAAGGTATCAATATGTATGAGTAAGGCATCATTCATGAGAGCAAGGTTTACAATGTAAACATCTGGAATAGCGATGGGCTCAGAAAGGTGCCAAGATTCAGAAACAGAGAACAGATAACATAAGTGGTCACCTTGGGTTGGGCAACACAAAGGTAAGCTATAACTCCTATATAGGAGCTCCCCGCTAGGGAGTCCTCTCAACATGCAAACATGCCACCTCAACAACCCCACTAAAATCATGACATCAAGTGACTCTATTATTATTTGAACTAGCTAAAAAAATATTATAACTCAAAAATTTAAAAACCAAATTAAATTCTGATTACATCATTGGATTTCTTTTAATAAATCCTTCAAAACAAGATCTCACATGAATATATTTTGATAAAATGACAAATAGGCCCCATCCATGGTAGTTGGTATAGTATACCAAAAAGTATAAAAAGAATTAAAAAAGGAAATGGAAAAGGAAAAAGAAGAAAGAAAAAGAATAGGAGGGTGATAGTAATATTCTAACTCATAGATTTCTCCTACATACTCGCGGCAACACGCAGAGAATTGAGAAATATAAAGGAATAGCAATGTAGATAGACTTAGCAGAAACATAACGAACAAATCTTTTTTCATTTGACATAATGAAATAGCTATTCAACACGTGAGTAGGCCCGACACCATCCCTAAACTACGCTTAAAAAAAGTGTAAGTTATGGTTTCTAAAGTTCCTTTTGGATGCTTAAAATCCGTGAAAGGGAAATGTTATTATTAGAGAGATATGTTATTGTAAAAGAAATCGTGCGAACTGCAAATAAAGCTAGGTGAATTTTGGTGAAATGTCATCATGCTAACACGCGGTAACAACGATTACTCTAGGGCTTAGGGCTGCAGCAACGCGCGTGGTGTTCAGACCTAGATCAAAGAACTACCAACAGCGGTGACGAGGTTGCCGAGGTCGCCGAAATTCTCTCTTATGATCAAACTCTCGCGGTTGAGATTCCCCTAGTAAGGTATGACTCGGAAACTCATTTCTGGAAATTTCATAGCACCCCCTAATTAACCCAACAATTGTACTCTAACATGTGCGTTCAGTTATCAGGATTCTAAAAACTCAATCACTTACCCATAGCAAAGCGTACATATTACTATATATCTTGAGGCAGGGGTGGAGCTACAGCCATTTCATGGTGTCCAATAGAATTGATTAAAATCTACATAAACCGAATGTTTATGAGTGTTAATTAGGTAAGAGATCCCATGATTATATGGAGGTGACACCGATGACTTTTGGCTAGATCCGCCCCTATCTACACGATATTGATTTGATAATTACTGGAGTATTGGATAACAACCGTTCACGATAGCCGCCTCAGGGTCGGACTTCCACGGCACCAAAATCAACGCACACCGTAATTTTCCAATTTAATTACCACAATCAACTACATCTTGTGAATATGGCAGCAAAACCTCGTGACCCCAATCATCAAATTCGAATGAAGAAAAAACTTTGTAGAAGGCTAGAACAAATGAACAATAATATATACTCCCGCGAGAGGGAACGGGGAGGTGGCTTTGCTCACCGACGGAGGAGGACGCGATGGCGGAGCCGCACCCGAAGGTCTTGAAGCGCGCATCGACGATCCGGCCGGACCCCTCGTCGACGCGGATCTGCAGCTTCATGACGTCCCCGCACGCCGGCGCGCCGACGATCCCCGTGCCGACGTCGGGGTCGTCCTTGTCGAAGGACCCCACGTTGCGCGGGTTGTTGTAGTGGTCCACCACCCGCTCGTGGTACCTCCGACTCGCCGCCCCAGCCGCCGCCGCCGCTGGCGCCGCCTCCCCGCCTCGGACGCCGGGCGCGGCGCCGAGGAGCAGCCTGCCCGCCACGCGCAGCATCATCGCCGAAAAGCTTGGAGTGTTGAGATGAGGCGGTTGGTTTCTGACTGGATTCCCCTCTCGTTCTCTGTCTCTCTGTTCCGTTTGGCTTCGGGTTCCTTCGTGTCGCGCGATGCAGAGGAGGAAATGGGATGCTTGTGACTCATTGGCAAGTGGGGCCCACAAATGGGCTCTGAAGGCAACGCGTGTGTATACGTGGCGGGACGACGTGTTGGGGTTTGTTGTCGATACGATAGGCGGCTACAGCCTACAGGCATGGCGGTTCAACCTGATGGGCTTTTATTGGGCTCCTATTGGACTTGGTTGCATAATAATTTGAAGAAGAGTGGTGATGCCTTTTGGGCCATAGTCTTATTGGTCTGTTGGTCTTGGTCTACTGGGCTAAGGGATCTCTAAAAATGGGGTTAATCACTATGCTAATATGTATGTTTTGACGTTTGCGAATTATGATCCGATCAATTCAGAGCGTAACCCCAAACAGGGTGGCTCAAATCTCGTAGCTAAGGAATCTAAGTGATAGCTGGTGAGAAAAGAAACAGTCCGTCCCTTCTGAACTTCTTCTGATGGCTATGCCACCTTTTCCCCTTTGATTCGTGTTCTCTGTCCGCCACATCGAAAAGCCGAATCCGTCGTGACACTTCGTTTGCTCCCAAGAATCCAATCAGTCTATCCTGTTCCGCGTTTCCCACAGCCACCATATGGTTCGCGACCGCAGCGGCGTCAGGAGTCGTTTCTTGCCAAGTAAACACGGCAGTTGTCCAGTCTGCCGTGGTTGGTTCAGACATTGGTTGGGGACACTGCTTGGAGGAGCTGGATCCATCATGGGAACGGGCAGCCTGGCTAGTACACGAATACTGTCCTTGAAGCTCCCTCCGCACTGAACCTTTCGCTGCTCGCTCGTCTTCCACGATGTGGGAACCGCAAAAGAATCCCAGTGGTTGGACGGTTGCAAGCGGGAATGAATTCCAGGATCGCGTCTAGAACAGGTCAGTCCCTGAATTGTTCCTTTCTGATAACTTTAATCCATGAGATGTTTAATTCAATTCATCTACTCGATCGCGGCTACAGGCGAGCAGGTGTATCACATCTCCAACCGATTAACCCAAGTTCGATGTGTTGGCTGATCCGTCGGGGGAGATGGCTGAAAATCGTCACCTATAACATGGTCAGGGCAGGAAGCTGAAAAACCTCTGGTGACATGCCGACGGTGACAAAAGAACAGTTGACTTGGCCTTTCAGAAACTGAACAGGCACAAGCTTCTCGACAATTCTCCTGGGAGGAATACTAGGGAAATCCTGTCCATTTGAGTATTTAGTCAGAATGAATCAGTCAGCAATCCAAGTGACACGTATTGTGCCGCAAATGCAATGCATATTGACCTTCAGGCAGGCTCCCTGAAGACTCTACTGAAATTTCAACGATTTCAGCTACAGATATAAACTAGCTTCACACATTGTCAATTGGACACGCAGCCTGATGTCCAGGAAGCCATGCCTGGATTGTTCACGGCTTCGAGCTACGTGATCAGAAGCTGAAATTCTACAGATGCTTAACGATTTGTCAAATCGTATATGATAAAACATTTCAGCTGATGTAGGACGCAGCAGGACACTTTCTCGGATATCTTCTCTGCTGGATCAAATGGTCCATTCAACGGATTCACGGATCCGCATGGTTAACATATCGTTTTCTGTCATACGTTTATTTGCCGTCCTTTTAGAAGTCTTGGTGAGACGTCCATTTCGACATCGATTCCCAAGCAACTTCGCATTTGCCGATCAGATCCCGTCATCCCAAGGAAAAGGTTTGCGAAGCGAGCCCAATTCTTTAATGATTGACGGTATGATCCGCGTCTGCAAAAGATAGTACTGCATCACGAATTCTAGATGCTGACCTGTGCACATTTCCTTGGTCTAAGCCTTGCATCTCAAGCTTGTGCAAATGTACAGCGACTTTGCTAGTACTATAGACACGCCGCTAATTTTATTTTATTCTTTAAGCAAGGATTGACATAGTGAAGCAAATGTACAGCTGCTATTGTTCTTGCCGAAGGGTACGCATGGAGGTGAGTGAAATGTATAATAACTGAAGATCCCTCTTTCAGATCAGACCATTTCTTTAACAAAAATTGAGAGGATGGGGAACAGCTCATGTTACAAGGCACAAGTTGCATCTCATGGAAAGTTACTTTATTTCCTAAGATGAGGTGCCATTGCAAGATCGATGAAGGGGCATTGTCTCCGGGAAGAAGGCCCCCCAACCTTTTCCGCACATGCGTGGATGCCTGATGCCGGTGGCTAGCCGGGCAGTTCCAGGATCACATACTATAACCGACAAACTTTGCAACAGAAACGAGCAAATAATGCTTTGTATATCACTACTAGGACTGTTTGCTGTATAGCAACCGGGGTCGGCTGGCCTATAGGATTATTTGCTGTGTACTACGCATGATGATGCTCGCAGACAAACAGTAATGCTTTTCTGAACCTTGTTCAGATCCGGATGTTTCCCGTTTTTTGAAATAAATATTTCGCATTTGAACGGTCTGTCCTGTTCTATGTTTTTTTCGAATTCTAAAGAATACCCATTTCATTGATTCGGGTCAGTATATCACACAGCGGCATCGTAAATTCGTAATAAACCATCTCGTTGCCACCGGTCCCGGAATGACGTGACAGGTCATTTGAAATGGCAGATCAACTGTTCAAGAATGATCTTCGACGAATCATTATGCTTAATTGTCCTGATAACCCACCCCACCGTCAACTTCCAACAGAGCCTGCGGAGACAAACCATACCTGTCAGGACTCTGTTTCTCATTTCCTCTAGCCTGAAGACGACAGCATTTGCCCATCGTGT
The DNA here is from genome assembly GCA_947561735.1 of Cenchrus americanus. NCBI lineage: Eukaryota > Viridiplantae > Streptophyta > Magnoliopsida > Poales > Poaceae > Cenchrus > Cenchrus americanus. Next base: position 247,468,649 of record OX387239.1, on the reverse strand, counting down.
TGTGCTTTCGATTAGTGTCACTACAGTCATCTCGCTGACCTTTTGCATTGATACGCATTACCCGCAAACTGTTCCGTTTTTCTTCCCCTCCTCTCAAGTCTCACTGTCTCAGCTAGTGAGCGAGAGCGCATCAAGATTCAACAGACGGCACAGATCCGAATCCTGCAGGAATCGACGGTCAGGCTTCATCCAAAAACACACAGCTTGATCAGGTTGCTCTACTCTGAAGTCTGAACCTCTTGATCGAAAAGCTCAAGAAGAGCATTCCGTGGCCTATCTTCTCGGAGAGAACCGGTGCCGGTACTCCGGTCATCGTCATCTCCGTACCTGCCGACTGTTCGCCGCATGGGCGGCTGGCTGTCCGGAGATCATTGAAGGAGGACCCTTTTCACCTGTACCATTCCATGGACAGGACGTACGACGAGGACGAGGCGACGGCGGAGAGAAAAGACGCAGACGCAAACGATTATTTCGAGCCGCCGGCGACTCTAGGCACCAGCTCGAATGCTCGATCGCGTCATCCTTTCCTTGGCGGAATTATTTTAGCGTGGCGGATCGTTGGTTTAGTCGGAGAAGGCGAGAAGCTACCGCCTAACTCCACATGCATTCGCCCCCAACTGTAATATCTCTGTAACGGCCGGTAAACTGTCACCAGAGATCACTTGCTTAGTAGAAGTAGAAAACTGCAATCTTTTTGGTGTGCTCGGCTCGTGACCTGCGAACAGTTCCAGATAAGTTTTACAGCGATAGTACCATAATCTACAGCTACGCATGCTGAAAACGACCACTATTTGGTGCCCGTCGAGCCGTGTTCGCTCGTGCCGTGGCTGGCAATTCCCCCCTGAAAGCGCCGTAGGGGCCGGGCGATGCAGCTGATCGAGCTCACGGACGGACGGGAGAGCGCGTCTCCTTTTCTGCCACAGAGCCAAAACGTTCGTGGCCCCAAGAAGCCGCCGGAGTTGGACCGGGCGAGACGGCAGATCGTGAGGCGGGCAGGCGGCCATGGTTTCCTGCCAGGTCTCGTCTCCACCCTGCCTGCCACTGCCACCACAGGCTGAACGGGGACCGATCTTTTTTTTTTCTTGTCGAAGCTTCCAAATCGCGGGCGCCGTCCGCGGCCGGAATCCGGAACCGGACGCTCGGTCTAGAGTCCTGTCCGCCTCGACGCGGACGAGCTGGCTGCGAGAGGGACACTGTTGCATGACAAATGGCAAATCCTCTCGACATATGTAGAAAGGACTCGGAGACGGGGTGGCCGATGTCACGCAAATTGTCGGGGAGCTTCTTCAGCTTGGTGTAGTAGTCGCAGATGGAGAGGTCGCCCTGCACAACGCTACGGAACTCGGTCTCGAGAAGAACCGCGTGCTACATCTCATTATCGCGGAAGAGACCCTCAACGTCCGACCAGATGGTGAACGCGGAGGTGTTGGGCTTGTAGATGAGGTCGAAGACATTCTTGATGACCGTGGTGTAGATTTAATTGGTGAGGCAACAATCGATCTGACGCCATTTGGCATCACGCTCGTTGATGGGCGCCGGTGAGCGGGTGTGGCCAACGAGGCGGAGCTTGTCAAGAACAGAGTTAAAGAGGCAACACCACTAACTGTAGTTGGGATCAAGGAGGTTGAGTTGAATGGGAACGTGATTGTGGATGTTGATCGGCTGAACCACGGCGAGGGAAGCAGGCAGAGGCTCATCGAGGAAGAGACTAGTAGCATCAGAGTCGGAGGAAGAGGAGGAATGTGCCGGCGAGTGCGCCAAGGAAGAGGATGCTGAAGCAGAGAATTAGGATATAGAGGTATTTGATACGATGTAGATAGGAATTAGATCGACCGTAGTTTCTATTAATCACAGGACTTGCCTTATATACCATTTACATCACTCAATGGAGATCAAAACTGTTCTAAATTGTAGGACGCAAAGACGTTCCAGGAGTGTTTGGAGTCGTGGGAGTTGAGTGTCTGGAGACTGAGTCCAAAGGACGTCATGCGCGTGTAGTTGGCGAGGCGTGCCGAGGAAGCCTGGAGCGCACCGAGTTCGCGTCGTGCACATGTGCGGCGCGATCAGGAACGGAATCCACCAACATAGTAGGTTTTTGGCAGATTTGTACAGAGATTTGTTGTAGACCATGGTGAAGCTAGCATGGGAGAGGTGAGGAGGGGCTCATCCATCTATCTTCCTCTTCTTTTTTCTTCTCTTTTCTCCATTCTTTGATGAGCATCACCCGCTCTACTGCTAGATTCACCCCTAGTTGTGGAAAGATACCACATACAAACTTTTACGACATATTTAATCTGAAGAAAAAATACTACACAAGAAGCGAACAAGAGAAGGCGAACAATGAAAAAAAACTGTCGATAGCACAATGCCCTCTCAAATATTGTTAGAATGAAATTATATAAAAAGCATGATTTTATCGTCGACTATGGCAGCAGGAAATCCAATTCTACATCCGAAATGCGGTGAACACGTGCAGCGCGTGCCGGGCGTGGCGAGGAAGTTCTGAACGTTGGTGGAACTGATGTTTGTAGACCGGTCCGCCGCCTGTCGGCTGTCGCCGCCGCCCCCCCGTCGACCGAAGCAAATTCACGCCTCGTTTCTCCTCATCCGGCGCCTGTCGACGTCCGCCACGACCCCCGTCGTCCTTTGGCCGCTGGATCAGGAGCAGGTGGTGGCCCGGTGGGTGGCCGTGGGTGACATGACATCCGTCCGCACCCCCCGGCGTCCTCGTTGGCATCGCGCGGACGCTTTGGCGGCACCCCTCCCCCGCCGCCCCGCCCCGTTTCGCTGGATCGCCAGCGGCAACCCGGCAGGCCAGTCCAAGCCCCCCCGCGGCGACAAGAGAGCACAGGTGTGGGAGGGAAACGTCCAGGGCCCGGCGGCGTTCGCGGTGGGCCCCGACGGTGCGCCGTGTGGCTGCTCTCTGGGGCTTCCCCTCCGACCGTCCCTGCCTCTTCTGTCTTCGGAACCTCCTGGCGGACGCTGCACGGTGGCGCGGATGCGCGTAACGGCGAGCCGAGTTGCCTTTATTTTTCCAGCCTATTTTGTGGTGTGGAGCCGTGGAGGTGGAGGACTAGCGGTGGTGGTGGTGGGTGCGCTTCCGCTGTGCTGACCGGCGGGGCACGGGGGCCAGGCTGGGGGCGCTGGCGCTGGCGCTGGCACGGAACCGGATGCTTGCCCGCGGCCCGCCCGGGGGCGCGCGCGCTCTCCCTCTCCCTCTCTCTTGACGCGAGAATCTTTTTCGCTTTGCAGACGTTCTTTTCGGTCGCGTCCCGGTGAGAACACAGATTTCTGTTCAGCATCCCGTCCCTGTCTCCTCCTTTTTCCGGCGTGTGCTGGTAACTTTTCAGAGAGCCGCTTGTAGCCTGCCTTGTGCCTTGTAGTTTTTTCTCTCTCTCAAATTTGTTTAGTTTGGAGAATAGTGAAAATGAATAGCCTGAGAAAATCTGTTGTAGAAAATGAAGATGAATAGTGAAAATTAATAGTGTGCCTAGTCAAAAAAAAGTTAATGGTTAAATTTCAAAAAATAATGGTTGCTAGTATCATGTTAAGGTTTACAATCAACTCACAATGCGACGACATTCTATGCTCCTTAATTATCTTGGTTTATAAGAGCTGGTTACGTCGCCGTGACGTGAGTTGTCACATTAGATGATGTTGAGTTGTTAACGTAGGGGTTTATCATGTTGGACCTCCTGATGAGATGGTTTTACAGCTTTCCTAATTATAGGTGATATCAATCATTGGTTTGATTGAAAAATAAGGATTTTTAGTGGTTTTGTATTCAATAATGTTTTGTACATCCAATTGCATTTTTCAAATATTGGTAACCGTAGTTTCCAATCAAATCGATTTATATGTTCAATTGATCATTAAATGAATAATGGTTGCATTTTCTTCTATTTTTATAAAGTATACATGTCATCCAAATAGTTCATATTGTGGGTAATAACTTCTATAGTTCACTGTTCAACAAAGTATCTTATAGTTATAGAAGTGGTTTTGATAAATATGTATAAAATGATTTTTATCAATGATATTTTTGTCAGATGAGCAATTAGACCACAAAGAATTAATCACACTTTGTATTTTGCGACAGGAAGTGGATATTAACCAAAATCTCTTGTACACCTTAGTTGACATATTTATAACCTATCTAAAACTTTGTAACGATGTTTACCTCTAATAAAGTTTAGTCACCTCTTAATTGAAAACTAGAATTCGAGGAGGGTGCTCCTGCAAAATACCAGAAAGAAACGGAGCACAAGAGCCAAAACCCTCTCCTCCCCACCCGTCGCATTATTTATCCCCTCTCCCTCGCAGGTCGCAACAACCCGTCTCCGCCTCGCCCTCCGCCGCCGCCGGATTCGCCTCCGCCTCCGGCGGCCGCGCCCATTTCCCAAACCACCTCCTCGCTCCATCCGCCCGCTCCGACCCTCACGGCCGCCGCGGCAAAATCTCTACCCCACGACCACTCCAGCCACCACACCAGTAACGCCTCCCACCACGGGAAGAATCCATTCAGCCGGTCCACGCATCAGGGGCGCGGCACCCGATCTTTGACTCTCGCACTCCGCGTCCAGATCTAGGCCGGTGGGGTGAGGGACCATGAACGGAGGCACCGCTCAATCGGCGGCCGCCGCCGCGGCGACGCCGCCTCACCGGCGGCTGCCGGACTTCCTTCAGAGCGTGAACCTCAAGTACGTGAAGCTGGGGTACCATTACCTCATCACCCACCTGCTCACGCTGATGCTGCTCCCGCTCATGGCCGTGATCCTCCTCGAGGCCGGGCGCACCGACCCCAACGATTTGCGCCAGCTCTGGGTCCACCTCCAGTACAACCTCGTCTCCGTGCTCGTTCTCTCCGCCGTCCTCGTCTTCGGCGCCACCGTCTATGTGCTCACCCGCCCGCGACCCGTCTTCCTCGTCGATTTCGCGTGCTACAAGCCGCCCGCCCATCTCCAGGTTCCCTTCGAGGAGTTCATGCGCCACTCCAAGCTCTGTGGCTTCTCTGAAGACGCGCTCGAGTTCCAGCGCAAGATCCTGGAGCGCTCTGGCCTCAGCGAGGAGACCTACGTCCCGGAGGCCATGCACGCCCTCCCGCCGCAGCCCACAATGGCCAACGCCCGCGCCGAGGCCGAGACCGTCATGTTCGGCGCGCTCGACAATCTCTTCAAGTCCACCGGCGTGAAGCCCAAGGACGTCGGCGTCCTCGTGGTCAACTGCAGCCTCTTCAATCCCACGCCGTCCCTGTCGGCCATGATCGTGAACAAGTACAAGCTCCGCGGGAACATCCGGAGTTTCAACCTCGGAGGAATGGGCTGCAGCGCGGGCGTCATCGCCATCGACCTCGCGCGCGACATGCTGCAGGTGCACCGTAACACCTACGCCGTGGTGGTCAGCACGGAGAACATCACCCAGAACTGGTACTTCGGGAACCGCAAGTCGATGCTGATTCCCAACTGCCTGTTCCGCGTCGGCGGCGCCGCGGTGCTGCTCTCCAACCGCGGTGCCGACCGCCGCCGCGCCAAGTACAGCCTGAAGCACGTCGTGCGCACCCACAAAGGCGCGGACGACAAGGCGTTCAACTGCGTGTACCAGGAGCAGGACGACGAGGGCAAGACCGGCGTGTCGCTGTCCAAGGACCTCATGGCCATCGCCGGCGGCGCGCTCAAGACGAACATCACGACGCTGGGCCCGCTCGTCCTGCCCGTGAGCGAGCAGCTCCTCTTCTTCGCGACCCTCGTCACCAAGAAGCTGTTCAACGCCAAGATCAAGCCCTACATCCCGGACTTCAAGCTGGCGTTCGAGCACTTTTGCATCCACGCCGGCGGGCGCGCCGTGATCGACGAGCTCGAGAAGAACCTGCAGCTGAGCCCGGCGCACGTGGAGGCGTCCCGGATGACGCTCCACCGGTTCGGCAACACGTCGAGCAGCTCCATCTGGTACGAGCTCGCCTACATGGAGGCCAAGGGCCGCGTCCGCCGTGGCAACCGCATCTGGCAGATCGCGTTCGGCAGCGGCTTTAAGTGCAACAGCGCCGTCTGGCACGCTCTGCGGAATGTAAAGCCGTCGCCCAACAGCCCGTGGGACGACTGCATTGATCGCTACCCGGTGGAGCTCGTCGACGGCGTCCCCACACACAAGGCGCAGCAATAGCATTCACATGACCACAGCACTCGACGCTCCAATGCACAAATCTTAGCTTGGATCTGATCGAGTCTTCGTCCTCATCTGGCTAGTAGTGACACAGTGGGGACTGCTTTGCCAGGGCATGATTGCATTGGAAGAATCTCTAGGCTTACTGCAGGTCTGCTCTGGGATGTTCTGTTCCTGTAACCAAGTGTTCGTCAGCATTGGATCTTTGGTGTGTACTACTTCATGGATTATCCGGTCCGAAAGAGAGCATGGGCCCCCCTACTTATCGCTGCACCCGTGGTAAGTTTGCAGTAGCAGAGTATAGTGCTGATGATTGCTGTATGTACATTTGTCTGTTTAGCCATTGCTGCCGATTGTCATTCACCAGTACTAGGTAGTGGTCCAGAGAGGCGTTCCTTTTAATTTTTACAAAAAGATCATGTTGATGAGAAAATGAGTGTCTTGTATGTCTACCGACGGATGGTGTATCTGTTGGCTTGGAAATTTTGCTCTTTCTTAGGCATATCACTGGTCTTGATGACCTGAATGCTAAATTGCTGATATGTGCATCATAATTTTTCCCCTTTTGATCAGTTTGTCTTGCTAATCAGATTCCTAAATCTCTATCAGTTTATCTTGTCAGCACATGATTGTTTCGCTTATCTCTATCAGTTCGCCTTGATAAGTTCCTTGTTTGTTTCCTTTATGAAGGCCAAGTTCTTGGATATTCAGCTAGTTGCTGTGTCGATCATTGGCTGCAAAACATAGGCATATTTCAACTGCAGTATCATGTAAGAAAGGAATGTTCTATTTCAGGAGTTCTCATCTGTATTGCATATGGTTATTAAAAAAAAGAAAATAAGGGATTCTATTCTAAGTACAATTCTGAGAAAAAAATGATGTCAAGGACTGGCCTCATTAGATGTTGAAAAGTGTGATGATTCTTCAATTTTGGGAAAGGTAATCTTTTACTGCTCTCCCGTAGGAACACTCATTTTTGTGATCCAGGGTTCTTCTCCGGCAATGGTAGGTGTGGGGGGTGAACTTATAGACAAGCTGAGTAGCGGCTGGATAGATGATGGGCCGTAGCCCAGTGTATGGGTGTAACCGTCTGTGCCAGGAGGAAGGCTTAGAGACCCGAAGAAGTTCATTGAGTTCAAAAATGAGAAGAGGGGTAGCGAAGGTGCTTAGGCTGCTGGCCTCAGAGGCCATGCTGGTGATCTGAGGGTAAAGCAAGTCAAGGTTGTGGCTGCTACGACGAGAGCATTGATGGTCTAAAAATTGGGTGCTTGATGAGCTTGGATGATTGGCCACACAGACACTTTCTTTTCATTCATGATTGAACACTATTTTCATAATTGAAATACAATGTCACCAATTCTGGAAGTTTTGACTACCGTCCTCAACATTTAAAGGAAAGTATATTGCAACACTCATGGATGGGAGGTCCCATGTTGCTTGAGGTGTCGTTTCATCTGTGCTAAGAAACGGACACAGACAACATTATCATTGTTTAAAAAAAAACATAGCGTATTTTCTTATTATGCAATTTTTTTTTTGAGAAAATGAAGCAGGTGCTCTGCCTTTTCATTACAGTAGGAAAGCATGTTTAAGTTTAAAGAGCCAAGTGGCTATGGTCTATAGAGAAACAAAAATATCACTGTAGTTGGCACAAGTTGGGAGCCCTGGCTTCAGATTTATGTGCATGTTGCTTGCTTTGCAGAATGCCTGACCGCTTGCTTCGCTCTTCTTGGTCTATAATCTCTGCTAAGGAACTCTGGCATTTTGGCTGTTGTCTCATTTGTTACTCTCTATTTTTGCTGCTTTGAATAGCTGGTTCGGAAAAACAATATGTAAAGCGAGCCTTGCCTTGCAGGCATGTCCGCATGTGCAACAAGGCAAGAATCTTTATCTATTACTATGCTGGATACTGCTGTGCATCATGTTCTTTAAGCTGGGCCACATCATTGTGAAGCAGACCTCCAGTTCCAATGTGCAATCTTGTCTTGCGAAAAGTACAGACAGGCTGTTAATCAAGTACTTTATTTTCTTCATTCATCAAGTACTCAAACCAGCCAGTCGTTTGTAGGCTTGGAGCCTTGGAGAATTGTTAATGCTGCCAAGTGCCAGTCGTTGTTTTCTACTAGGCTTTTTCTTTGGAAGGGTGGGTCATTTGATGATTTTGTAGGATTGCCAGAAGTATTGAGTTGCATGCACCAACCAGTCAACCCAAAAGCTTGGGCGATAGGGAAAGGTGGGCAGTTCACTTATACTCCAACACTCCCCCTCACGTGCGGGCTCCCCCAGGCCGCATACGTGGAATATTGGAGTGGGCCGTAATTATTTTAATTAACGCGCCCGCCAGATTCGAACTCGAGACCTCTCGGCTTTGATACCATATTGAGTTGCACGCACCAACCAATTCAACCCAAAAGCTTAAGCGATGAGGAAAGGTGGGCCCCTCACGTGCGTGCTCCCCCGGCCGCATACGTGGAATATTGGAGTGGGGCCGTAATTATTTTAACTAACGCGCCCGCCAAGATTCGAACTCGAGACCTCGGCTCGATACCATATTGAGTTGCATGCACCAACCAACCAACCCAAAAGCTTAACCCGATAGGGAAAGGTGGGCAATTCACTTATACTCCAACAAGAAGTAATTATTTTACAAGGACAGTGAACACCATCCGGACTGACAATGCTGCCTTGACCAGGAAGAATGGCAGGTCACCAGCGGCTGCCACTGATGATGATGTGCCTAGGAAGTCCAATTGTCGGTCGCGTCCACCAGCACCAACTCCCCTTTGGCTCAACCCTCCATCGCGTCAGTGGACATCGAGGAGGAGGAGGCGGCTGCCGCGGATTGGAGGGAGGCCGGATTCCATGGCCATGGAGGTGCCTGCACGGAACGCACTTGGTAGTCCCTGATGTGAGGGAAAAAGTAGTCCGCCTGGGAGTTGAGGTCGAGGGAGTCCATGCCCGTCTGGGCGGGCTACACGCCGCCGGTCATCTCAGCTTGGGAGAAGAGGTTGAAGCCGCGGGAGGAGGTGCCACCCGCCGAAGGAAACAATGGCTCCAACCTGTCGTCGCCGGAGCCCTCACCCTCCATCTTCTTGGAAGACAGCGGCGGATCTGGGAGAGGGCGGCGCGGAGGATGCTAGGAGGGTTGGGGTGGCGTCTTGCAGTCCCGTCTCTCGATCCAAGGGAGGTGGCGTCGGAGAGAGTGCGCGAGTGGGGGCCCTTCTTCTCCTTCCTTGGCGGCCACGGGTGGGGAGCCCTCCTCCTCCTCCTTGGGGCGGCGGCGGCGGCTGCGTGGCGCTCTGGTGAGCGGCGGCGGTTGCGTGGCGTTGATGGATGAGAGACGGCAGGGGCGGGTGGGATCCGGCGGCGGTAGCGCGAAGGGAGCCCGCGGGGAGGGGCGGCGGTGCGGTGCCGAACCGAGGACCAAGCCCGCGGGGAGGGGGCGGCGGCGCGGTGCGGGTCGGGGGGATCCCCGCGGGAGAGGGGGCGGGATGGGAGTGAGGGCGGAGCCCACCACCTATTTGCTACAATTTGCTAACTTTTAGGGTAAATGGAAATAGGGGGCACAACATTTGCCCCAACTGTTTGACACCTTAGGGGTAAAATGTGACTCATTTACCCCATTTACCCCACCATCCAAACAGGGCCAGGTGTCGTGTGTTGTGTCTCTACTCTCTAGGTACAAATTACGTGCCTATTAGAAAAAAAAGGAACACTTCATAGTATATATTGATTCAAATTTTTTTGGGAAGGAAATGGAAATTATCCAGTTGATTTTTTTTAGCCTGGACTCCTATATACAAGTTGTAGTATATGAACTCTACACAACACACTCACACCACTACACACGCACACCCCTAGAAGCTACAACCTATACACCTAAACGTCCTTCCGGAGATCGCCGAAGCATCAAGCCTCGTAGACGACAAGCACATCGTAGTCTTATTGTGGCGCCACGTGAGAATTCAGGACCTGCGAAACAAACTGGGAAAATCCCAGTGGGGACTGTGCCCCGGTGCGAGCAGCCTCGCCACTGCGAGCGCTACCACTCCACTGAGCCAGCGGCTCGTTCGCTTATCCTGTTGATTTTTCCATCGCCCCTTGCGCTTCGGTTTCTCTTTCGGGTTTTACACGGGCCAGCCCATCTTCATTAGTTTTTCCCCATTGCCAGCCACCAGCCTTCGTGTTTTAACACTGGCCAGCCCATCTTTTCTGCTACTTTGTAATGATTTTTTTAATTATGGGCCTTGATGAGCTTGGAGCAGTGTGGGGCCCCAATACGTGATAAAACAAGAGCAGTCCAATAACTACTACTAACTTTGATGGGTTGTCAGTTTGTCACTTAACCCCCTAGCATATTCTAAAAAAACTTAACCCCTTAACATAATACGGAGTACGATGTTGACCATATATGTAATGCCTCTTTCTCTGACATCCCTTCTCTCTAACACTCTGATCCTAAATGTTATCACTCGTGTCGTTCTTCTGCACATTGACACAAGAGAAACAAAGCTAACCGAGCAGATATCCTAGCCAAGCATATCAATAGTGACAGGAAATTTACCGAATAAAAGTATCATTGAAGATCAAGATTTTCTTATGGTACTTGAAAATGAGGATTATTTTAACAAAGGATAACCTAGATGGAAGAAATTGGAGCGATGACATGATATGTAGTTTTTCTAGCTGTGGAAAATCTATTAATCATCTCTTTTTTATTGCGTGTATTCTGAATTCGTGTGGAGAGAAACTCATTTAGTATTTGAAATTATTTCTCCAAGAAGTTTTAGCCATCTTCGAGACATGGGCAAAACAAGGAGGACAAAAACCAAATCTTTTTTTATTGATAGGTGCAACAACATTATGTTGGACAATCTAGATTACTAGAAATGAAGTGGTCTTTGATAAATGTCAACCTAAAACGTTTTTGCATGTATTATTGAGGAGAACTTACTGGATCAGGGTGTGGGCTAAGTTGCAGCGACTTGAGAGCGACCAAGACCTTTAAAACACGACATGCAGTTATTTAGGGTTTGTAGTCCAATGGTAGGATGGTCCAGTGGGACGCTACTCACGAGGGTTCAAATTTTGGTGTTCGCACCTTTTCCTGGATTTATTCCGGGATTTTCCGGCGTTATATCTTACGTGGTAAGCGACGTTCCCGTCGACGACGAGACGCCAGTGGTGACTTCGAGAATCTCCAGATCTGCCGGTGCTCAGTCCTTCGGAGGTGCTCATAGGGGTAGGGTTTGCGTACGTGTATTCGTAGGGGTGAATGTGCGTGCGTGTCGTGAGCGTACACGTTGTACTGTGTCAATCTAAAAAAAGAAGTTATTTAGAGATATCGTTTCTTTAATTCTCATGGATGGTCCTCTAGATTTCAGATTGGCTATTTAGAGGCTCACCATTTTCTATGTAGTATGTGGAGTGCTTTGTAACAATTTGGAACTGATCTCTTTTGGTTTCAAAAAAGATGAAGTTGGATATATTCCATTATCTAAAAAGGTATCTCGTTGGTGTAAATCGAGACCGAAGGGGTCATCGACACAACAACACTCTTCTCCTCCGAAGGGGCAAAGAATCAAAGGGCCCCTTCGGTGGACTACACATTCTTCCATTACTACTGCTATCTCTACTCCTACTTCTACTACTATTGCAACTAACTCTTTTGCTTCTACTACTACGGAGCGAGAAAGTAAAATAGGTAGGAGAAATAGTAAGTTGCTACTTCGGAGTTCTTCACCATTTAATGTCTGTCCTTTCCATTACAATGACCCTCCTATATATATATATATGGATGGGGGTAGATGGCGATTTCCCCCAAGCCCCTAGTGGTTATTTTCTTCCGAGCCCCTGGGGGACGCGGTATTTACAAGAAACCCCTCGAGCCCACACAAAGGCCCACTAACCCTTACATGGGCTGGGCCACTCCCCCAACAGTAGCCCCTCAGCTACTTCGGTTTGGCTGGCACAACAAAGCGGAGTAGCTGAATACATATGGATTGGCCCAGACCTTCCTACACCTTCGGCCATGAGGAACGCCCTAAAAACCCTCCGCCGGTACGCCTCACTAAAAACTCCATTCCGAAAAACCCAGTGGGAAAAACCGGAGTGGAGAAAAGAGCACGTACGCCTAGCGGATTTACACACACACCGACCTTGCTAATGGTCGTCTTCGGATTCGCTTCAACGGTGAAGGGCGCCTTCGGTGAAGATGTCTGCTTCGACGTTGTCACTAAGATGGCCTTTATCCTCAATGCTTCTCCTCCATTTCCTTTGGTCTTACCTTCGGGGCCTCCATGCATTTCTCTTTTCGCTCTTGTTCTTTCAGACGCTGTCGAATGATGATTAGCCGCTTCTTCCCCTTCGGTCACGACCATCGGGCAAGACTTCATGTTTCGGGGTGACGCCGCTCATCCCGATGCCACTAGCCCCTCTTGTCCAGTGATTGTGACGAAGGGCCTGGTCCTGTGCATCGCATGCGACGAAGTACGTGTTGATGAAAACGATGCTGGAGTCGATGTCGGTGAGGTAGACGATGAAGCCCCTTGAGCCACAGCCCAGTCAGCGTCGGTGTAGTAGACGTCGAAGACGAAATCGAAAGTTGATGTCGACGAAGTAGACGACAAAGCCCCACGAGCCGGAGTCCCGTCGACGTCGATGAAGTAGACGTCGAAGATGAAGCCGAAATCAACGTCGATGAAGTAGACGACGAAGCCCCTCGAGCCGAACACATGTCGATGAAGAGGTAGTTGGGGAAGCCCCCCTCGTGCCGAACTATGTCGACGACGAAGTGGTGGTGAAGTTGGTGAGGTAGTCCAATAACGTTGATGAAGTACTCGAGGAAGCCCCTCGTGCTAGATATTCACCGAGTTGAACCTTGTCGGCCGACGAAGTAGACAATATAGACGAAGTCCACTTCTGTTCAACACTCCATTCGAGGCGAATCATTTTTATTCAAGGAACTCAAGAACTTGTTAGACAAGAAACAATCTATCTCAATTTGCATCGCACAAACAAATCTGAAGCCACTCTCGGGCCTTCTGGGTGTCTCAGATCCGAAGCCACTCTCGGGCCTTCGGTGTGTCTCGCATCCGAAGCCACTCTCGGGCCTTCGGTGTGTCTCAGATCCGAAGCCACTCTCGGGCCTTTGGTGTGTCTCAACTCAACTCCGGTCATCACACGACCGGTCGTTTTTTTCCTGCAAACGGAACCTCGGCTATAACGGAGCTAGATACTTGCCCTTGCAAGTTCCACTTCAGTCATTACGAGACCGATCGTTTGCCTCATGCAAACGATACTTCGGCTATAATGGAGCTGACTACTTGCTTTTGCAAGTTCAACTCCGGTCATCACGGGACCGGTCATTTGCCTCACGCAAACGGAGCTTCGGCTATAACGGAGCCGACTACTTGCCCTGCAAGTTCAACTTCGGTCATCACGGGACCGGTCGTTTGCCTCATGCAAACGGAGCTTTCGACCAAACTCAAGCCTTCGGCGCGAGCGCTCCCGGCTCCACACTTCGGTGTTATGCATGTATATATGTATGAAAGCGTGCATGAAAGTATGCTTTTGCATGAAGGCTAGGATGAAAAGGTTAGCCAAAATAATGCAAAGGACGTCCATTGATCAAATTCGAACTTGAGTGGTGAAACCATGAGATGACCGAAATCCGATAACACCGAAGTCCATATGGAAATCCCGAAGCAATCACCCGATGAAGTTCAATAAACATTGAAACCAATTGATATGGCCTAGCCATTCCCAAATCAATAATGGAGTCACTATCTTCTGGGTGAAAACCGAGAACTCAAAGGCTATAACCTGCAATAGTTGTGACGAGATGCACACACGAAACATAATAGCTGCATACAACCAGTCATTATGAACGTGATACGAAGTATGACTAAGAACAGGCACTTAGCACATCTGATATGAAGGTGCGACAACATGTGATATACGAAGGGTTAGAGTGCCCATTAAAAATGAATTGTAGGTTATGAGAGAGGAGGGCACGATACTTACATATGGTAGTTGACCCTGCATTCAAGAGATATAAATACTTCATATGAAGGGTTAGATTAAGAAGGCGAATCAAACTTCGGTCAATTTGACACAATCACTTTATGTTTAGCCGAGCTTCAGTCATAACGGGACCAACACAATTTCGTAATACGAAGTAAGTGACGGGCGGCCCTTGGATGCGTCCATCGGCCTCCGAGGGGCGCCGTTACTTACCCACAAAAAATAAACCTCAAAGACTACACCCCCCGCACCATGGAGGGGGATGTTGCTTCGTAAACGTGTGAACGAAAAATACACGAAACTTTCGGGAAAAAACACCCGGCGAAAAGCATCAACAATTGACTAACGCTAAGCACTCGCTGCTTTAAAGCCAAGGATTGGTTTGTTAAAAGTAGAGACGAAGGGTACTTCGTCACTACACCGATAAAGGTTTATTAGTAGCCTAAACCAAGACACAGACCACACCAAGCACTACCTCATGACGGGGATAAGGTTGTATAATAAAATAACAGCGTAAAGCCCATTCTGTTACCCAATGAAGGGTGAACAGGTAGTCTGCAGACAACGCAGCTTTGCTGCCAGCTCTATGTAATACACTAGATAAATAAATATTTCATGTCAAGTTCCACCGAAGTGCACATCCAAAAGCTGAACATACTCTTTCATATGATGCTGCACTTTGTGCTTAATTAAATGAAATATTAATTTTTATGCAAGAAAGTACCGATTTAGCATCCCGAAAATCAAAAAGATGCGTTCACGCGGCCCTTCGGTGCCGAAGCCAAAATTGCCCAAATAAAAGCAAGATATCCGGTTAACAACTTAAACTAATAACTACGCATTGGAGCTAATTTACACAACATTATACCCCCACATAGAAACAAGTGCTTCCAAAACTAGTATCCGGGTACCTCGTCACTACTTAGACGCGGGGTGCTTCGGTGTCGAGGGTTATATTGCACACGAAAAAAATTCAATTTTTCTTTCCCGCATTTATCCTTTGACCAAAGCTTAATCGGATATGCTAAAAAAGAAAACAAGCTCTGCATCATGGTGGTGCTAGGTGACGAAGGGGTGTGAAAAAGCTTCGTAGTCAAAAAACCTAAGTGGGCTTCGAGCTAAAAAGGCCGAAGTGGGCTTCGGTGCCGAAAGCTTTAGGTGTGAAAGAGAGAAATAAAAGCCGACAAGGACTTCAGAGGTAAGAGGTTCTTGAGTTGCAGCCCCATTGGACTGAAGCTGAAAATTGGACAGAGGGAAAACCTTAATCCTGCTGCTAGACTAATACCAGCTCTTCGGAGCTAAAAAAAACTGGAACCTAATCCCATCTCGCATAGAGGAGAACATCTACCGCATCTACTTGCAAAACCAGATTAGATTGATACCGGCTGATTTGTAAAATGTAAACAACCAAAACTATATGAAAAAAACCAACAGCTCCGAAGGGTAATAGGAAATTATCACACTGGAAAATTATGCCAGTGCGAAGACAAAGCAAAAGGTATGTACACATTTATGCAAGAACCTGAGTTACCTGGGCTTCAAAATTTGTGGCCTGAAAAATCAATCGTAGGCTCAAACATAGTGCAGTGTAGTCCAAAGTGGTTACTTTTGAGCCCGGGTAATGTTGATCCAACCCGTTGGGCCCGTCAATATTGTGTGAATGCCGAAGTGACTGCCAGAGAGGTCTTTGACCTTGGAGCGTGACTGTGCTGATTCCGAAGATCATGAAATTTCACCGACATAATTCCGAAGGTCATAATATCTATTCATGAAATCCCGCTGAGATGATTCCAAAGGTGAAAAATTTATAGAGATCATTCCGAAGTTGAAACATCAATCTTGTGAAACCCCACCGTGACAATTCCGAAGGTGAGAAATTCACAAAGATAATTCCGAAGGTGAAACATCAATCCCGTGAAATCTCACGCGATGGTTCCCAAGGCGAAAAATTAATCTCGTGAAATTCCACCGAGATTATTCGAAGGATTAAAACTACCCTTGTAGGAAAAGTCCCTTCGGTGCTTCGTCGCTTATCTGTGCAGGTTTAGTAGACACCAATGCGTATCTAAAGCCTAAGCAATTCATGTTGTAAAAATAAAATAAAACAATAAGGAAAATGCAGGATGGTGCACCTAATACAGTGAACAAATGCCCCCTTCGGAGTAAAAAGTGTAACGAAACCGATATTAGATTGGCAAGCAAGCAAACGGCGGTGCTAAAAAGTATTATAATAAGATATTTGAAGGATACTTCCCGCACAAACGAAAGTTAGAGCTCTAACCGAGGTAAATAAATTGCCAACACACTTGTTATTACATCGAGGTCCCTTCGGAGCCATGGACCGATTTATTTACCGTAACTTAAAAAAGCTAGCCGCCGCATGCTTGACGTGCGAGAAAAAAGACATGTTGCTAGCTATTTAAAAAAGGTTTTGAACCCGAGCTACTCATCAAGCATCTATCAATGGGCTTTGTGACCGAAGGTACGTTGCTCAAGCATTTACCCAAGGGCATCGTGACCGAAGGTACGTAACATCCGCCCAATCACCCATATGAATTGGTTACGTGCAACGTTTAAATGCCTTCGGAGGATAGCTCTCTCTCTCACGGAGGTTAGCTCGTGGCCTCTAATGATACTCGTGAATGAAGGGCCGTTGTAGGCCCGAACCAAGGGGTAAATTACATGTTCTTAAGTATCCCGAGGTATGAATCCATTGCTTGGCCTACGAAGGTCGCCTCGTGACGCTCGCTCGTACAAGCTGCGAAATCCGTCCGAGACAAAGCCATGCATGACAACTCGACCACGAAGTAGTTATTGAAATTTAGTCGCCGACGAGTAGGTGCCGTGTGCCCGACGACGACGGTCGACGGGATTCGTAATTGACGAAGCAATGGACGGTTCGGCCCACTCACCTCCGAAGGTGATCAATTTTAAGCCGGCGCATGACCGCATTCGCGTGCGCCGTGAGGCCGTGTGGGGCACCGACCGGGGGGTGTTGAACGGAACCGCCGCCCCCGGAAAAATCCACCCGCGCCGAGCCACCGATGGCCTCCGACTCCCCGCCGGCGGCGCAGGGGATCGCCGCAAGGTCCGGGGCTAAGCTTGCGGTGTTCGGCATGAGGGTATTGTTGGTGGAAATCGGGCCCGAAGGATGGACGCCGACACAACGGCCTCTCCCCGAACTCACTCCCAACCTTCGCCCTTTCTTGCGAGGCTCCTACTTCTACTTCTACTTGGGCGAGGAAAGGAAACGCGAAACTTACGAAGACGGAACAAGGAAAATACTCGGCCAACCGAAGACCGAAGAACTGGAGAAGGCCTTCGGTGCTCTCTTCTCATTACAAGGTATCCGTTTCATCACAAGGGGTTCACTATTTATAGGAGACCCCCGGGTATAGTCATTTGCCCCAATTACACCTTTTCCGTTCCCGACAATCCACTTTAAACACTTTACAAGGGTACAACAAGTAAGTCCCCGCGTCGTACGGGCCTCCGGCCGTGTCTTCGTACGGCCGAAACGCCTTTACACGCGGCCGCTCTTGTCTTTGCCCCGACCGGAGTCCGCTTTACACGTCGGCAGTGGCCACGTGTCCAGGATCGTCGACACCTTCGGTGCCGAAGTAGCGACCCCGAACCCGTGGCGTCGGGCCTCTTTGGACGCTTCGTCCGCACCGCCGCCGACCCCGGACGCGACGTCCCGGGCCGCCGCTCCTCGCCTCGCCTCCCTTGGGCCCTCGTCACCGGAGCCCTGCCGCTGGCACCTTCGGTGCCGAAGGTAGGCGCAGCCTCAACGGGTCTTCCCTGCACAGCAAAACTCATAAGGCACAAGCGGCATCAGTGTTTCGTTAGTGCTCATGCAGCGAAGGGTCCTCTTGCGAGACCGAAACCGTATGCGTGCCAAAGGTTCCCAGCGTGGGCGGACAAGGGCGATGCTTCCGAAGACCCACTTCCCCAACAGTAGCCCCTCGTCAGTGAGGGCCGTCCTGGCTCCGCATAGGGCCGAACTTACGAACGACCTTAACCGGGTGAAGACCGGTCTTCGGAACTCCCCGGACGGCCCACGGCCGACACGACGTCCCGCAAAAGACATGCGCCGCCCTCGGCCGCATTTACCATTGAGAGGGGCCGTCGGTGGGTAAAAGGGTAATTTTGATCGAGGCGGCGCGATTATCGGGACTTGTTACTATATAAGGGGGGGGGGGCCGTCCTTTGGATTATCTCACCCGGCGGCTTGAGCCCGGGAACTTGCGCGCGCGAGAGCTCCGAAGGCCTACTGTAAGACTTGCTCCAGCCCCCCTTGCTTTTGCTTTCGCTTCGTGCATAGTTAGTGTCGATGGCGCCGAAGCGTAGACGCGATGCTGTCGCAAGGGAGATTGCGAAGACCTATACATTCGGTCGAAGCCAAATCGACAAGACCGATGTGGAGGCGCTTGTGAAGAACCGCATGGTCGGGGCCGGCCGAGCCCCCGGCCGTGAGACCGTGCCGCGGCCACGGGACAACGAAGTTGTCATTTTCCGAGATCTTCTGTACGCGGGGCTTCGGTTTCCGCTTCACCCCGCCGTCGTCGACATACTTCGGTACTTCGACATCTACCTTCATCAGCTCACCCCTAATGCCATCCTCCGGCTGTCGGTATATATGTGGATATGCCGGACGACGAAGATCAAACCCCTCCGCCGAAGGCTTCGCCTCGCGCATCGTGCATCACCGGCGGCGGACGGTCTTCGAGGAAGAGGGGGACCGGTCCCGTGGAGAAGGACCGCCGGTTCGCGCCGCCTCAACTTCTCCTACAAGACGGGTGTGGTGAGCCCGGTTACCGCGTACAGGGAACAAGTGGCCTTCGGACCGGCGCGCATTGGTTCTACTACGGTCCGAGCCCCCCTTCTTCCGGAGGCACCCACCCCGTTGGCGACGAAAGAACTCCCGCCCCCGCACGAGTCCTACGCGAAGAACCCTTCGTGCCGGAGGGGGACGAATTCGTGATTATGCTACGTCGGTTTGCGCGGATGTACGGTACCCGCGACATTGTGGAGGAGTACCGCGGCATTCCCGTGTGCCCGCCGGTCGACGGTTGGTCCGTGGCCGAAGACGAGTGGGCGGAGGACATTGGTGGCATCCCCCCGCCCCGATTGGACAAGGGTCTTCGGCTTTACGGCCGATTGTAAGTTGCCCCGCATCCTTCGAATGGTTGTGTTTCGTTGTGTCATTAGTGACCACAGATCGACGATCTTGACCGTTTTCCGCGCGTTGTTGAGGAGAAGGAAAGTGGAAGCGCACGGGGACTTCATCCTCGGCCCCGTCTCACCGAAGGAATACAAGGACACCGTCGCGGAGCCGAACGGGTCCCGAAACAATCGTGTTTTTGAGTTTTTCAAGATCGCGCCGCCCGAGCGCGTCGGTTTTGCCAAGCACCGTGAGGCGCCCGAGAAGAAGGCCGCGGCGGTCGCAGCCCGCCGAAGCGGACGTGGAGGAGACGGCGACTTCGCCACGCGCCGCTCCACAAAAAGCGAGCAGAGGAGCGCGCGCCCGCCGCGGCCATCGCGGCCGCCGAAGGGAAAGCCCGAAGAAGCGGGGCGGGCGACCGGCGAACTCGCCCCCTTCTCCCAAGAGAACTCGTGTCATCGACGTGGAGACGAGCGTCGTCGGGAGATGTTATAGCCGCCGTCCCACCGCGTGCGGCGGCGCCTCCGGATATGCTCGGCGCCGACGGCGGGGGCGGCCGGACCGTTCTTGGTCCCCCTCGGTCCGCAAGAAAAGGATAGTGACGAAGACGGCCCGATGTCCGAATAGTGTCTTCCGTCGGAGACGCGCCACGCAAGCCGAGCCCCCGTCGTCGTCGGCGCCGAAGCCCCCCAGGGAGAAAGATGGCTCCGGCTCCACGTCAGCGCCTCGTCGGACACCTCCTCCGAAGGCACCGAGCGCTCGGCCTCCCCCTTCGGCCCTCCCGCCTCCGAGAGAAACGACGTCATACCCGAAGCGGAGGAGGAGGAGGAGGACGAAGGACCCGAGAGCAGCAGCTATCGGGTGACGCCAGAGGAGCCCCGGGCCGCCGCTGTCCGTCTTCACGTTCCCGCCGAAGCCAAGCTGATCGGCGGGAAGACAATCCGCTTCTTGGGGCTGACAAGCGGTGGTCATGAGCGCCAGTTTCTGGAAGAGGCCGGAGCAAGCTTCTCCATCCCTCACGAAGAGGAATACTATGGGAAGCTGACCGCGGCGGAGCTGACGACGGCGTGTGGGGACTTGTCGCTGAAAGCTTTCATTGCATCGCGATGTCTTGCCCGAAGGTTGGAGCGGGACAGCAAGGAGACCAAGGAGAGATCGGTGGCCGCTGTCTCCTCGCTCGAAAACCGAGTGACGGAGCTGGAGGGTCGGCTGGCTGCGGAGCAAGAGCGCTCCCGAAGGCTGCAGGAGGAAAAGGAAAAATCGGTGAAAGACTCCGAAGCCGCCCTCAGCAAGCTGCGCCACGATGTTGAGACCCTGGGCAGCGCGAAGGAAAACTTGCAGTCTCGGCTCGCTGACATGGAGGCAAGGTTAGCCGAAGCGCAGGAGAAAGCGAGCGGACTGAGCGGGACACTGGAGCAATATCGCGCGGACCACCTTCGGAGCGCGGAGGCCCTTCGTAGCGACATACTGCAGGTGCTGGAGCAGTGCAATCCGGAGGCACCACCTATCGATTCCCCCCCGTGCGGCGTCGGGGCATATTACGAGTGGGTGAACGCGTGCTTCGATCTGATCACGATGAATACGAAGATCTTCGGAGAGCTTGTCGCCGCGGTGGGAGTCCGCACGCTGGCCTATTCAGTGTGCTCGCTTGTGCCTCCGGATCGCCCATCATCGGAGAAGACAATTAGCAAGGGGGATCTTCGTCGTCTGACGAAGGACAACTTCGCATGGCCCAGCGACGCGGACTTGGACGTCAGCCAGCTCCCAGTGCTCCCCAAAAATCTCGCAAAGAACTTTATGAACACCTTCTTCGCTCAGCGGGGGTATCAACTCACCTTGGAGGAGTCCGCTCGACTCGCCGCCCGGGTGCGTCGAAGCCGCTTCCTCCCTATGCTTAAGGTTGAACGAAAAAAACGCCCTTTCGTAACTAACTTGACGCACGCCCACATTGTTTTGTAGATCAAGCCTCGACCGGCAGGATCGCGTGTATGACCGTCTCCGGGTTCGGTTTGGCGGCACTCCGCCCCCGCCCTCGTTCATGACGGAGGGGGATTGGATCGCCATGCCCGGCGTCCCCCTCATCACCGCCGAGGGCTCCGGGGGCTGCAGCACCGCAAGGGGGTGAAGCCGCCGGCGCTCCCGAGGTCGGAGCGCGCGCCGCCGAGGACATCACGGCCCGCACCGCCGAAGCGGGGCCCGGGGATGACGCGCGGGGGCCGCCGCCGAAGACAGGAGGCCGAAGCGGGGGCTGCCCCTTCGGCACCCGCCGGCCTCGGCGCCTTCCGCCACCGAGGAGGAGATCACACTTGCGCCTTTTGAAGCTGCGGCTGCCGAGGCCCCTACAGAAGAGAACGCAGCGGCGGATGCTTCGGACGCGGCGCACGCAGCAGAACTTGAAGCCGCACTGCTAGCTGCCAGCTCTCCCGACGGCGAGGCACCCACGGAGGCAACAGTCGCCGCAACTGTCGCATCGGCGGGAGCCACCCCGAAGCTAGCGCCGTGGCCGGACGAGGGCCACGTCGTCGCCGAAGGTGCCGAGGTGTGAAACGCTTCGGACGTCGTTTGTAAAGGGATAAAACATTCTCCCCTTGAAGGGATGAAAATTTTTGTAATGTAAACTGATGCACGGTATCTCTGCGCAGGTTCCTTCCGTGGCTCCCCGCGCGCAGGGCCGAAGGTTCGAGCGATTCAACTTTGCCCCTTAATTCACTTTTTGTCGCGCCGAACGTGTGGACGAAGTTTAGCATCCGTCATCCTGGTGTTTCGTATGCGGAGTTCTTGTCGTACCGAGCGGAGCGCTACCGCCCCGCATAACGAGGCGGCTAAGCGCTTTTTCGCTGAGTTTTCAAAGGATCCCGCACGTCGGGATGCCATTCTTAGAGAGCGGGCCGCCCGCAGGGCGGCCACGCGTAGGTTAGTGGACCCCTTCGTGGACGAAGGGGTCGTTCCAAAAACGGAACCGATTGAGGAGGGGGTCCTCGGACCGCCCGAGTATGTATATTTAATTCCTGATACCTCGTCGGAAAGCTTCGCAGCGGTGAAGGTGGAGACGGAGGGATCCCCTTCGTATAGACTCTCACACTAACTTCGGCGCAGGGAGGATGCCTACCGACAGCGAGCTTCGGGAGATGGCCTTGGAGATCATAGACATGGCATATCTCCGGTTGATTGACGAAATCTGTGATGATGTACTGAACGAAGATTGATCGTTATTGGTGGCCGCGGGCTGGCGCGAAGACTTGAAGCACAGGACTTCGGAACTCCCCCCCCGGAAGTGTTCGCGGCAGGCCCGAAGCGGACTACGATTCCGTACATTTGTTGTGCGAGGCGCATGTGTTGTAACTACACCGTTATTTGATTTGTAAAGTTGTATCGTTTTTACGATGGACGTTGTAAATTGGAGGTGTGCATGAGAGGTGTGTTTGCCTGTCGTTTTCGTGCTTGTACACTTGGTTGAGAAAAACCCTAGGTTCGTTGGGACGAAGCGGCATCGCGCTTCGCCTTTGGAGTTAACGTGCGATGTCTTGCCTTTGAGTGTGCGCCCACTTCGGCCCGACGCGCCGTCGCGAACGTGCGTTTTCTCTGGCCGCATTGTGGACTTGCTCCGCACCAGCGGTTTGCTCTTCGATCAACTCACGACCGACGCATCGCTCCGTGCGTGCGCTTACTTCGGCCGAATCATGGCCCCGTCCCGCTTCGAGCGGTTTTTCCTTCGGTCAACTCGAGACCGACGGTCAACTCACGACCGACGCATCGCTCCGGGCGTGCGCTTACTTCGGCCGAATCATGGCCCCCGCCCCCGCGTCGAGCGGTTCTCTCATCGGTCAACTCGAGACCGACGGTCAACTCACGACCGACGCATCGCTCCGTGCGTGCGCTTACTTCGGCCGAATCATGGCCCCGCCCCCGCGTCGAGCGGTTCTCTCTTCGGTCAACTCGAGACCGACGGTCCAACTCACGACCGACGCATCGCTCCGTGCGTGCGCTTACTTCGGCCGAATCATGGCCCCCGCCCCCGCGTTAAGCGGTTTCTCTTCGGTCACGCCAATAAGTGACAGAGCTTGGTGTGCGTGCCCCTAAGGCAATCCGCGCCAAGGTCGTTACTTACCGCGCCGAAGGCCTCTTCGAGACTAGGCCCCCCCCGAGGCGGTGGCCTAGCTTCGATAGAGTGGCGCGAGCGTTCTTAAAAAAAAAAAAAAGAAGGTAAATTGCACACGAAGGGATGGGGGAATACCGACTTATATTACATGTCGAAACCGAAGGGATACAAAGGGCCGCCTCATTAAAAACCTCACACTTCGCGGATCCGCAGGGGAACCACGAAGCTTCCCCCGTGAGGAAAAGAGTACGCCCCCCACTACTTTAATGTACATAGGATACAAGGTCAATATCTTGGCCTAAAGGAAAGAAAAACTATGAAAAGTCAAAGACTATGCTAAGAACTCGTAGTCACTTCATACGAAGTACTTCTGAAGCATATCCACGTTCCGTGTGTATGGCTCTTCGTCGCCCGTCGCCCGACGTAGCTTGAAGGTCGCTTCGTTTGCGGTAGCCGTAGCTATGAACGGGCCTTCCCATTTCCCGTGTATCTTACCCTTCAATTTACCCTTCGGCACCTTTCGTAGCACTAGGTCCCCTGACCGAATGAGCTTTGGTTTGATTTTCTTGTTTTTCCACCTTCGTGTTTCGTCTTGGTAGGCCAAGAGGTTTTCAGCTGCCTGTAAGCGGACTTCCTCGATGTTCTGGACCGAGGCCTTGAGGTCTTCGTCACCGGAGGGGGTATTCCTCCAGGTGCCAAGGCACAATTCTTCGGGCAGCATGGCTTCCTCCCCCGTACAACGCTTTGAAAGGGGAGAACTGAGTAGTTCTGGATGTGGTGGTGTTGTGGGACCGGACTACCCTTGGTAGTTCTTCGGCCCACTTGCTCTTGGGCAAGTCGGTGATGTTCCTCTTGATGCCGCCGAAGATGATTCCATTGGCTCGCTCGACCGCCCCGTTGGACCGTGGGTGGTAGACCGAAGCGAAGCTACGCCTTCGTTCCCAAGTATGCGCGAGAATTCCTTGAACTCCGTGCCGTCAAATTGCTTGCCATTGTCCACCGTGACCTCGTGAGGGACACCGAAGCGGCACACTATGTTTTGCCGAAGAACTTCGAATGGTCGCCGAAGTGATGCTCGGCAATGGCTTCGCTTCAACCCACTTGGAGAAATATTCAACCGCCACAACCGCGTGGGTGTAGTTTCCGTGTGCCGTGGGTAACGGGCCGACGATGTCAACACCCCACCGGCGAAGGGCCACACCGGGAGGTAGCAACCGTATCTCGTTGGAGGCAAACTTGTCGGAGGGCGCATGGCGCCGGCACTCGGACGCGGGCGCACAATGTCGTGGGCGTCTCGCTCGCCGAAGGCCGCAGAAACCCCGGCGGAAAGCTTTCGCACCAAAGCTCGGTGCCGAGGTGGTGTGAGCACATGCCGCCGTGGATTTCGTGCGGCACCGCTTCCCCTCGGTGATCGATATGCACTTTAATAATGGAGCGCACACCCCCCTTCGGTACAAGTTGTCGCCGACCAGGTGATAGTTCCTTGCCCTGATCGCCGCCCTCTTGGCGGTGATTCCATCTTCGGCTTCGTAATATCCTTTGAGCGCCGCCACTATTGGGGCGCGCCAGTCCTCGCTCTGAATTGCGTTCACAAACTTGGGGGGTGCTGCTTCGTCGGCAGCGGACCTCGAGGTGGTTGTTTCGTAAAAAACATCTGGTGGCAAGGCCTCAAGCAGTGCAGCTGCCTTCGCAATAGCGTCGGCCTCCTTGTTGTGGTTTCTGGGGAAACTTCGCACTGTGATGCCAATGAAAAATTTCTCCATGCTTCGGACGGCTTGCGTGTACTTCATCATGTCCGGGTTCTTTGCCTTGTAGGTTTTGCCAATATGGCGGCGACAAGCTCGCAGTCCGTCAAGATGACGAGCCTCCCCGGCACCTACGGCCCGGCCTTCCGAAGGGCGAGCAACAGCCTTCATACTCGCTACATTGTTTGTACAATTGTCGTAGTTGAGTCGCGAGCATATCGGAGTTTGATGCCCGAAGGGGATTTTAAGACTCCTTGCGCCGCCGAACCGAGGTGGCGAGACGCGCCGTCACACCGGACTTCCCATACCGGCTCGTGGACTACCGGTTCCCCCTTCGGCGCCGAAGGCGTCCAATCGCCTACAAAGTCGGCCGAGGACTTGAGATTTTATTGCGCCGCGGCGACGAAGCTTATGACGTGCTCCGCCAATTCCGAGGCCCACTTGCCCATCCCCGCTCGTTGACTCCTTGTTCTCGAACATGTCCCGAGGGGGAAAGTCGTGGGTACCGAGACGTTGTGGCTCGGGAAGTAGTGCCGAAGCTTCCTTTTGCCATCACAACCGCATATGCCATCTTTTCCATTTCGGAGTAGAGCGACTTTGAGCCGCTCGCAGCTTCGGAGACATAGTATATTGGAAATTGCCTTAGGACATCTGCCTCCCTGCGCTCTTCCACGAGCACTGCACTAACTGCTGTGTCGGTTGCTGCAATGTACAACAGCAGGTCGGCCTTCGGTGACGGCTTGGTCATGATTGCAGCATCTTCAAGATATTTCTTGAGTTCATCGAAGGCTTGCCGTCGCTCCGGGCCCCACCGAAAAGCCGAGTTTGCTCGGAGAACCTTGAAGAAGGGCGAGGCTTCGCTCTGCGCGGCTCTTGAGATAAACCGGCTCAACGAGGCGATTCCGCCGCTGAGCCTTTGGACTTCCTTTCGAGTGGCCGGGGGCCGCATCCTTCGTAGGGCCTCGATCTTTTGGGGGTTCGCCCGGATGCCCCGCTTGGAGACCATGCGGCCCAACAGCTTGCCCTCTCCGAATGCCGAAGATGCATTTCTCTCGGGTTAAGCTTGAGGCCGTTTTGCCTCATGTTGTCGAAGGTTTCGGTTAGATCCGCAATGTGATCTTGCTCTATCTCGCTCATGATGACGATGTCGTCGACGTACGCCGAGGCGTTGCGTCCCCCCGGTCGCCCGGGATTAGCTTCATCATGCGGTTGAAGGTGGACCCGGCGTTGCGCAAGCCTTCGGGCATTCCGACGAGCGAAGACACCGAAGGGGGTTGTAAATCCGGTTTTTGCTTCGTCCTCCCTTCGCATCCACACTTGGTGATAGCCGGAGAAGCAATCTAGGAGGCTCAACATGTCGCGGCCCGGCAGCCTGATCAATGATGACGTCGATCCTTGGCAGAGGAAAGGGGTCCTTCGGGCATGCTTTGTTGAGTTCAGTGAAGTCAATGCACATTCTCATGTTGCTGTTCTTCTTCGGTACCATGACCACGTTTGCCACCCAGACGGGGTATTGCACTTCTCTGATAATTCTTGCGTCGAGCGCCTTCCCCCGCACTTCGGCCTCCGCCGCATCCGACTCTATCCGCCGACATGGGCCGCCGCCTCGCAACTTCGGTTTGACTCTTGGGTCGGTATTGAGTGCATGCTCTATGACCGAGCGGTGAACACCGTCGTGGTCGACTTGGACCATGCGAAGACATCTTGGTTGTTACGAAGGAACCGCAAGAGTCGGCCTTCGTCTTCTCGCGCCGATCTCGGCGCCTATCATCACGGTTCGCTTGGCACATCCGCGCATAAGGGGACCGTCTTTGTGACGTCGACGGCCTTCATGCGTTCGGCTTTGGCCCCCTTCATGGACCGCCTCATTTGGGCTTCGGCCTTGTGCTCTTCGGCCACGCGCAGCCTTCGTTGCTCTCGTCCTCATTGATGACATGGACTTGTCTGTTGTGGACCGAAGTGTTGCGCTCGGCTCTTCGGGCCTCCTCCTGGCTGCCATAGACTGATATTACTCCTGCCGCCGTCGGTATCTTCATCAGCAGGTACCCTTGGTGGATAACCGCCGCGAACTTGTTTATGGTGTTGCGACCGAAGATGGCGTTGTACGGGTACGCGAAGTCCACAACATCGAATGTTATGACTTCGGTTCTCATGGTGGCGTCTTGGCCGAAGGATACATTGACATCAATCTTGCCGAGGGCTTCGATTTTTTTGTTGCCGAAGCCGTACGGCGGATGTTCTCGCCTTCTTCGGTCTTCCTTTTTGAAACCCATGCCTTGGTGAAACATTGCCGTGGTCGGGATATCCGCCGAGCCGCCGTTATCAACGAGGATCCTCCCCACGTCGTTGCCGAAGTAGTACTTTGTGTTCTTGCCGATGTTGGCCCTTATGACGAGCGGATCGTTGTGCGGGTAGTGCTTTGCAGGGATGTCACCGCCGTGAAGGTTATGGGGACGTGGGACCATGGCAAGTGGAAGTACTTGCCGGAGCAGATGTGTGACACGCTTCGGTAGTAATCTTGGCGTTGCCTCTTTGTCTCGTGGGTCGGCTCATTTGATCCGCCGGAGATCGCATTGATGATGTTGAGCATGCCCGTGATCCCCGAGCTGCTTGAGTCAGGGACCTCTTGCTTTGGCGGTGGCGGGGGTGGCGGTTGGGTGTGTGTGTAGTGCACTTGGTGGTGGGCAGGTGGGTTCGGCCACGACGGCACGAACACCGAAGGTTGTTGCGCGAGCGGGGAGGAGGTGGGAAGCAGCCGCGGCGCGGAAGGTGCGTATGGGCCGTGGTGGGTGGAAAGCATGCGCCGAGCCGAAGGTTGGTAGGGCCGGTGGCGGTAGGGTGGCGGCGGGGCCTTGAACCGACCCGCATTTTGGTACTTCATGACATGGTTCACGGCCATGCCTCGCCGCTCGCCTTCTCCTCCGCCTCCCACTCCATCTTCATCTTGACCGCCGAAGGGCACCGGTGCTTGTGGTGCCGGGCGTCAATCCCGTGGAGCCGGCGAAAAAACGCTCGCCTCCGGCCTCTGCTCGGTTATCTTTGTTGCGGCTTCGGCCCCTTGTTATGTTTGTATCCGCCCCTTGTGCCCGCCGCCCCCGTTCGGTTTTGGTCGGGGGGCGCGGATACGTTGTTGATCCGGCGGTTCGCCCGCTTCGGCGGGCCGGTTTTGCCACCCCCTTCGGTCGGTCCCACCGGCCCCGTTGTTTCTCGCTTCTTTCTTTGCGTTTGCCCCGTCGAGCCTTCGGCGGCGGCCTTTGTCGGACTTGCGGTATTCTTGCATGACCTCAAATAATTCTTGCACCGACTTCGGCTTGACCTCGTCGAGCACATCCCCGGCGCTTTCCAACCCCGAGGCCACCGACGATGGCGTCGATGATCTTGCTTTCGGACACATTGGGCGCGCGCGGCGTTAGCTTGACAACCCCGTGCATGTACTCTTGCGGTGATTCACGGTCCCCTTGGACACACATGTTGACGAGGTCGTTGGAGTCCGGCTCTTCGACCCGCATGCCTTTGAAACGGACGCGGCTTGTTCCGCAGGTCGGAACCATGATGTGATGTACCCCTTCGGTATGTTGGCATACCGATGCTGGACTTCTCCCCTTGAGCGCGAGCACGAGGGCCTTTGCCTTTGTCGTGGCATCACCTCCGTTGGACTCAACTCGCCGCTTCGAACTTCATTAAAAACTCCTTGGGATCGTAGTCCCCCGTCGTACCGGGGCAAGGTGTTGGCGTTGAACCTACGAGGCCACGGCGCGCTCTCCGGCCTCAACCGAGAGCGGGGACACGGGACCACGTTGCGAAGTGGGGGCGTCGTCGGGAGCGAAGTGCTCGTGCACCTGCCCCCTGTCTTGGCGGTGCCCAATGCTTTGTCCTTCGGAGGCGTCCTTTTGCGCCTCCACTGATCCAGCTGAGCTTGCATGGCCTGCAGGGTGAGCCAGGCTTGTTGCTGGGCCGCCGGCGCAGCATGCGCGGCGGGTGTCGGTGGCGGTGCAGGCGGCGTCGGAGCAGCTTGCTGTGGCGGCGTCGCGCCGGCGATCTGGCTTTGCAGCATGGCGAGGTAACGCTCAGCCTGCCTGATGTTGAAGTCGATGGTGTCGGAGGCGGCGTGGGGTGGAGCCGCATCCTGGTGCTGGGATGGTTGCGTCGGCGATGAGGATGGGCGCGTCTCCTGCTCAGGCTGAGCCGGCACGGACTTGCCAGCGATGAGGGCCCGAATCCTTCGGAGGGCCTCGATGTCTTGCGCCGAAGCCCCCAGCCCCTCGAGGCTGACTTCAAGCATCCCCGGAGCGGTGTGCTCTACCTCTAGCGCGCTCGGCCGGCGGCGGTCCCCGCCGAAGGCTGAACGGCCGAAGGGGGTGGGTTGGTGGGCTCCGACGCGAGTGGAGGGGTCGCCGCCCGAGCCGTCGCGGCTTCGGCGCCCTCGCCGAACGTGTCCTAGTCATGTGGTCTTGAGATCTTCCACGAGGTGGGCGCCAAACTCGTTGGTGGAAATCGGGCCCGAAGGATGGACGCCGACACAACGCCCCCCGAACTCACTCCCAACCTTCGCCCTTTCTTGCGAGGCTCCTACTTCTACTTCTACTTGGGCGAGGAAAGGAAACGCGAAAACTTACGAAGACGGAACATGGAAAATACTCGGCCAACCGAAGACCGAAGAACCGGAGAAGGCCTTCGGTGCTCTCTTCTCATTACAAGGTATCCGTTTCATTACAAGGGGTTCACTATTTATAGGAGACCCCCGGGTATAGTCATTTACCCCAATTACACCTTTTCCGTTCCTGACAATCCACTTTAAACACTTTACAAGGGTACAACAGTAAGTCCCCGCGTCGTACAGGCCTCCAGCGTGTCTTCGTACGGCCGAAACGCCTTTACACGCGGCCGCCCTTGTCTTTGCCCCCGACCGAGTCCGCTTTACACGTCGGCAGTGGCCACGTGTCCAGGATCGTCGACACCTTCGGTGCCGAAGTAGCGACCCCGAGCCCAGGGCGTCGGGCCTCTTTGGACGCTTCGTCCGCGCCGCCGCCGACCCCGGACGCGACGTCCCGGGCCGCCGCTCCCCTCGCCTCTGCCTCCCTTGGGCCCTCGTCACCGGAGCCTCTGCCGGCGCACCTTCGGTGCCGAAGGTAGGCGCAGGCCTCAACGGGTCTTCCCCGCACAACAAAACTCATAAGGCACAAGCGGCATCGGTGTTTCGTTAGTTCTCATGCGGCGAAGGGTCCTCTTGCGAGGCCGAAACCGTATGCGTGCCAAAGGTTCCCGGCGTGGGCGGACAAGGGCGATGCTTCCGAAGACCCACTTCCCCAACGGCGGCGGCCCACGACGTTTCCGCGACGTCTTCGACTCGGTCGCGATCCGGGCTTCCCCGGACGTGCTCGACCGGCACCCGCAGAACGCCGACCGTGTCCGCAACATGGTCTCCATCCTCCGCCGCGGGCCCATCGCACCCTTCCTCTCCCGGCACTCCGGCCATCCAGCCCACGCCTCCGAGCTCCTCTCGTTCCACTCCTCGAAATACATAGAGGAGCACGTGCGAGCGAACGCCACCGAGCCAAGAAGTTATGCGAGGGCACGTTCTTGACCCCCCGCCTCTCGGGGCGCCGCGCTTCGGCGGCCGGAACTACGATCTCCGCGAGTGAAGCATATACTAGACGGGCACGGAAACCCGGCCTACGCGTTGGTCCGCCCCCCGGCCATCACGCACAACCCGACCGTGCCGATGATCACGCACAACCCGACCGTGCCGATGGTTACGCTTTCCGAACAATGCGGGCTTGCTTTGTGCACCGGCTCGGATAGCGGGCGCTCAAAGGTTGCGGTCGTTGATATTGATGTTCACTATGGGAATGGTACAGCGAGAGGGCTTCTATCGCATGGACAAAGTGCGACGATTTCTCTTCACATGAGGCATGGGGCCTATCGCATCGGCGAGTGGCTCGTCGATGAGATTGGTGAAGGCAAGGGGCATTGGGCTTGGAGTATATTGAGATTGTACCCAAGCCCCTTGCCTTTGCCTAATGGAAGTGGGGATGCGGGTATGAATATGCGATGAATGAGTTGGTTGTTCCGGCAATTAATAAGTTTCGGCCTCAACTAGCGATGAAAACGGACGAAAACGAACGGAAAATGCCTTAACCGTCTCCCGTCCCATATTATTTCATCGGTAACGGGAGCGGGACAGCCGGAAGCGGGATAAATGGGTATACGAAAACGATTAAATACGGACGAAAATATAACGGAAACGGGCGGGAAGCGGGGCCATACACCGGGATGACACAAACATTCCAAGCATCCACCATCCTGTCCATCAAGTACAACAAAATATATTTATACAATCATACACAGGCACCACGCCACCACCCAGTCACCCACCAGTACTGGCAGGACTAGGAGCCGAGCCACTGAGCTAGCAACAGCAAGTCCGGGACGGCGACGGAGCCAACGATCAAGCACCATCATGCCCAGTAGTTCACAAATCACATACAATACATAGAGCAATCACAAATGAACCAAACTGTCATAACTCGTTCTCATCATCCATCTCGTCCGGATCACTTAAAACTCCTTCTTCCTACAATAGAGGGAAATGTATTTATGACCATCGCTTGCCTTCCTCTTTGCTCCTGTACAAAAATAAAGCAACAAAGACAACAAGTCAGCAAAGCAAATGAGCTACATCTACTAGAGATTGACAGTCATATGGTCGATGTGCTACACTGCTAGTCTGCTACTGCTGTCATTTTCAGTTCAGAATCAAAATCTATTCTAAAACATTTTCAGCTGTCAAATTCGGTATGACAATTTTTCAGCCCGGAAAAACAAACGCTGATGAAGAATCAGAAGTCTGCTGCTCTACTTCTATCTACTGTCAGTCTGTCACTCACAAAGCAAGCCACCTACTGCCCTACTCATAATTCACTAGTTTGTTGATGGAAATCGCAAATCAAGTTCAAGTCACCTAATCTGTCAGATGCCGAGATGCGAGATGCATACCTGAAATCGATCCGCTACTGCTGCCTTTGATGGAAGATTGAGATGGTGGCTTCGGGTTCGGTGGTGCCGGGCAGCAACCGGCCCAACCCCGGCATGCTTCTCCGGCACCGGCTCTATTGAGGCGAAGGGCGCGATCGGCCGCCTCGTCCTCCTCGCTCCGGCTCCACCGCGCGAGCGTGACATCCCGGTTGGACGGCTCGGGCGCTCGGCCGGCCACCGCGGGGACGGGCTCGGGCGCTCGGCGAGAACCCGGCCCGGGGCCGGGGCGGGCGGGCGGTGCGGTGCGGGAGCTAGGGGGCGGCACGGGCGCACGACGCGGGGAGCCGCCCGGGGGCGGCGGCGCGGCGTGGCACAGATGTAGGGCGCAGGGTCAGGGGCGGCGTGGTTGAGGATTAGGTTTAGGAGATAGCTTTTATATGTATTCGATGTTGGGCTTGACTCTGCTTGTTGGGTTGTGCTATACTGGGCCTATCCCGCTAGTTTTGAAAACGGGATGAATGCGGGATATCCCGCTGGAATACGGGATACCGTTAAAACGGACGGAAAACCCTTCAACCGTATCCCGTCCCGCTCCCGCAACCGCCCGCCCCGTATCCCATCCCGTTACCGGTAAAAACCGTCCCGTTTTCGTTTAGGCCGAAATATGGGACAAATATGGTAAAACGGGCGGGCGGTAACGGGATTTTTTCCGTCCATTTTCATCGCTAGCCTCAACTTCGGTTTTTGTAGTCGGTCAAGATTCTAGTGCGTTTGATCCCAATGGAAGGCAAAGCTTGACCATGGAAGGTTATAGGAAAATCGGGCAAATAATGAGGAGCATGGCTTTCGGTCCCAAACTAGACAAAGGAGCCCAATGCCCCGACTCTCGGTGCACAGGCTCGGTGCCACTGGGAGCTTCGTGACCGAAGGCACTTTGTTCATACTGAGATTGCGTTCCCAAATCAATCCCACCTAACCATGGAAAGAAAAATAAAAAAACAAAGATATGGCAAGTGATCGCAACAACAAAAGTGTGTGGCACTGTAGCATTGACCGAAGGTTTCAGTTGAAGAAGTCTGATTTTTATTGCTTCGGATTATCTCGCGAGATAAAGTAGTTGAAAATGAGACTTATCTTTTTAAACCCTCTCTCTTCGGATCTTTTCCTTGTCTTGTACTTGTGAGTCCTTCCACGAGGTGGGCGCCAAACTGTTGGTGTAAATCGAGACCGAAGGGGTCATCGACACCACAAGACTCTTCTCCTCCGAAGGGCCAAAGAACCAAAGAGCCCCTTTGGAGGACTACACCTTCTTCCATTACTACCGCTATCTCCACTTCTACCTCTACTACTATTGCAGCTAACTCTTCGCTTCTACTACTACGGAGCGAAAAGTAAAATAGGTAGGAGAAATAGTAAGTTGCTATTCTTCACCATCTAATGCCTCGTCCTCTCAATTACAATGACCCTCCTATATATATATATATATATGGATAGGGGTAGATGGCGATTTTCCCCCAAGCCCTAGTGGTTACTTTCTTCCGAGCCCCAGCGACGCGGTATTTACAAGAAACCCCTCGAGCCCCACACAGCGCCCACTAACCCTTACATGGGCCGCCACTCCCCCAACAAGATATCCGGCCAAGCGTTTAATTAAGTTGCCTTTGCTGCGGGCAACGCAAGGATATGATGCGTCCTGGACCCGTCTGGTAGGATTTCTCCCAAAATGGTGGAGGGAGGGGATAAGACATGGGCAAAAATGACCGTTTACATAGTTTGGAGAAGCAAAAGCAAAAAGAAAATCATGGAATAAAATAAAATGGTTGAAATCCTCGAATGGAAGTTCTCGTGACAAGGTTTATATTTCGAAAGACTTGCAAACTCGATGTTATATATATCACGTGAGGCTTTCGAACTTAGTGTCAGATTTCGAAATATCTTTAAAAAACAGCCATGAATCTCAATGTCTCATCAACAACACATCATATTGTGGAATTTATGCGCTGTCTTTTAACCGAGCCGAGCTGGATAGACTGTCAGTTCGCGTTTTCGTGACCAGTCCGGTTTTTACGGCTCATACTCCTGCGGGTTTTTTTCTTTCAAAAAAAATCCCGCGGTTCACTTTTGCGTGCCTGCTCGGCCAATTCGTGTGCGGCTGACCGGGCGCCTCACTCCGGCAGCATCCAAAGTTCCAAGCGCGCAGCCAAAGCCCGAGAACGCCGAGCCGCCGAGGCATATACCAGTCAACTTCGACTCCGGAGGGTTGAGGCTCCTTTGCTCCGGCGGCGGGGCCGGCGTCCAAGTTGGAGTGGAATGGCATCCTGTTTCCAAAGGAAGCAGGTCCACTGATGAGTCATGTCACGTGGGCCCTCAGCTCCTATCGGTTTTTTTTTATTAAAAGCTCCTATCGTTATACGTGAGATGGTATACAAAGTATTTTTTTCTAGAGTGGCTACAATATTTAACTGTGACATCAGACAATTACCTATGAAGTATCTCGGAGTTATGGTGAATAATAGACATATGACAGCGGCAGATCTTAGTTACGTATCTCAGAAGGTGGAAAAAAGAGTGCCCACTTGGAAGAGCGTAGGTCTGTCCTCACGGGGAAAAATGATCTTAATTGAATCTTGTCTCCGTTCGGTGCCTAACTACATAATGAGTGTGTACCTTCTGCAAGAGGAAGGGCCCCTTTGGCAGAGCTGTGGCTGTGGCTGTAATGGTAAAATGACTTCTTTGGTGAAGCTAAAGCCATTTTCTAAAGTGTTTGGCAAAATGTCTGTGGTTGTGGGCTTGTGGCTTCTCTGTATTTTTCATGTCACATGTGGGGAAGAAGCCGCGAGAAGCCACTATTTTTGGCTTCACCTCCGTAGTACAAATTGCAAAATGGCTTCTCCATAGCTTCAGGTTGGAAGCCGTTTTTTGTTTAGGTGTTTGGCGGGGCTTCTATAGAAGCCGGTGGAGAAGCACTTGGAAAATCCCTGCCAAAGGGCCACGAAGTACATCAGAAAATGGATGCAGCTAGAGCGAACTTCTTTTGGCATGGACCTAATATGAAGAGGAAATATCATATGGTCAAAGGGAGACCTTGGCCACACCTAAAAATGCCGGTGGAGTTGGCTTCACCAACACCAGAGTAACGAATAAGTGTTTGTTATTAAAATGGGTCTACAAACTTGAGCGAGAAGATAACACACTACTGCAACTTGTTAAGAAAGAAATATCTAGGAGAGAGAAGTATTTATAGCTGCAAAAATAAAAATGGTTCTCAATTTTGGAAAGGCTTGATGACAATTAAAGATGAAATAGCTGGAGGATTGATATACACTGTAGGGGATGGAAAGAAGGCTATATTTTGGCTTGATGTTTGGAGCGGGACTTGCCCTTTAATGGTAACTTTTCCTAAACTCTTCGATATCAGCAACCAACGGAGCTGGGTTGTAGCCAGGGTGTTGAGAAGCGGTTCCATCAACTTGACTTTTAGAGAAATCTCGGAGAGTTAGAACAAGTAGAATGGGTAAACCTCGGCAGTGTGTTAGAGAATGTGAATTTGAGTTCTGAAAAGGATACTGTCAGGTGGATCTTTGAGAAGTCCGGAAAATTCACTACATCATCGCTTTACATAGAGTTAACCTTTCCGGGGGTGAATAATAGATGAATGAACAATATATGGACAGCCAAACTACCTGTGAAGATTAAGATGTTCATTTGGCAAGTATGAAATGACGAAATCCAGCCGGTTGATCAGCTTGCCAGAAAGAACTGGACGAGCCCAACAGACTGCAAGTTGTGTGGGCAGTTTGAAAGCACAGAACATATCTTTGTCCAGTGTGTGCTGGCAACACTAGGGTGGAGCATTTTGAAGGATGCGCTGGAGTGGAGCGTTGCACCTACAAATCTAGATGAGCTGCATGGTAAACTGATAGAGGGGTCGGTCAGAACAAAACAGTTTGTTTGTCTTTATTTTGGGCTACTTTGCCTGGAGTCTTTGGCTCACTAGGAATAATTTAGTCTTTAATGATGTAATTGTATCTCACCCTATGTAAGTGTTTTTCGCACAATCTCATTCATGCAGAAGTGGAAAATCTTGCTCAGGGAACAAGAGCGACGATGGATGGATTTAGTGATACAAAAGCTTCAACTCCAACTCTCTTTGTTAAGGTCTAATGGATGAACAGTTACAACCTGCGTAGCTCTGGTGCCCTCTTCAGATGGTCATCGTGTTGTCTTTTGTTTTCGGTTTCTGCTTGCTGTGTCAGGTTGTTTTAGAGAGTTAAGAGTGAGATCTAGAGTGAGCGTGAGGTTAAAAGTGTAATTCCCGTTCCACTTTATCTGCTTGTAATCTTGCTTATCAGTGCTACCTTGTAAACTGGTATCCTCAATACACTCTTGCCTTTTATGTTAAGTCGGGCCAATGGCCTTCTATCTAAAAAACAAAGTATTTTTTCACACGCAACCACTAGAAGCAGGTGATGTCATAATTTGCATTTAGAAATGATTTTTATTGGCAGGTGAGGCCATTACCGCACTACGAAATTGTTTTCTTTTTTATTTTCTTTTAAATATATTTTTGAGCAATTGAATGGGCTCAACTACAAAGTTTTATGTCCCTTTAGAGCTCTATAATTTTGATATATTGGCAAAAAACATTCAAAACGGCAATTTCCAACGTTTTGCTTGCAGCACGAATTGCTTCTCTAGTATCTTCACGTTGCAACATGGATCAACAAGACCACAACACCGTCAACACGAGGCAGGTCAGTGCATGCATACACAACATTGATGTTATAGAGCATAGACCGATCGATGAATGGTTCAAACCTTGAGAAAAGAGACGAGCTCAACGAAATACTACAGCATATTTCGCTTCCCGAAAGATACCTCCCTTAACCTTAGCTTAGCCCTGCCTTAATCTACGTCGTCCTCTCTCCACCTCTCTATAGTCTATCCTCAGTGGGAAAATAAAAACAAAGCCAACAAATCAAAGGGATCATGGTCAAGCAGGGGCTTGTACTGTACTTAGGGGTGGATATCGAGCCGGCTCGGCTCGTTATCGGCTCGGCTCGTTAAGATACCGAGCTGAAAGCCTAGCTCGGCTCGGCTCGTTTAAAAGCTCGAGCCAGCTCGTTAGCTCGTGAGCTAACTCGTTTAAAATCTGACCAAATCATCACATGTTGAATTATACTATAACTTAGTCTATATTATATAAGTTCCAAAGCAACAAAAATAAAAAGAAACAAAGCACATATAAAAATATAATCATTCTGAGCATTAAATCAATCATCAACATTAAGTTCACCCAATTGCAAAACTCCATGCGATGCATGCTAAAAATCATTATTTTAGTTCATCTAAGAGCAAATTAAAACACTCTCCATGCTGCAACACTTCACTTCATGTCTCCCTTTCGGCCTTTCCTTGTAAGAGGTAAACTTGTAGCCTATACACAAATAGTAAATTATTTTAGTGAAGTGACAAAAAATATTTTTACTATACAAAGAGTGCTCGTAGTAATATCCGATCCACACTTAGGCTTCCCACCATACAGGTTGGAAACTCCACAACCTCAATGTCACCTTCAACATTGTGGACTTCTTGTTCCTTTGCGGAATGTGGGTTGTGGTCATGAGCCAAGGAGGCGACAATGTATTTTGTTGGGTTATTAATTAAGGTTGGCTCGTTATGACTCGCGAGCGGCTCGCGAGCCAGCTCGAGCTGGCTCGTTATACGACCGAGCTAAAACCTAAGCTCAGCCCATTTAAAAATTCTAACGAGCCGAGCCGAGCCGAGCTACTGACGAGCGAGTTCGAGCGAGTTTGCGAGCTTCGAGTTTTTCGTCCAGCCCTAACTGTACTCCCTTCGATTGGGTAAAAGAAGTCGTTTAGGACAGCGACACGGTCTCTAAAGTACAATTTTAACTCCTTATTTTTATAAATATAATTATTAAAACTAACATATGTACACTTTTATGAAAGTATAAGACAAATCTACTCATGTAGTTTTCACATTTCAAAACCCAACGAATTAAAATATTCATGATTTATATTCCCAATGTTTGACTCAAACCTTGTAAAAAACGACTTTTTTTTACCAAACTGGAGCGAGTACACCTGATGCATGTGTTCCAGGTAACCAAACGAGACACCAATCTCTAGGCCCAGCCCTGGCCGTGTCGGGGCAAGCCAATTTTCTTGAAACGACGATCTCCTCTGCCAGATCCGCTGGACGGCCCTGCCCACCCAACACAAATATGCTAGCTCTCAGGCTCTCAGATGAATATGCCGGCTTCACTAGTCCGTCCGTCGCTTTTGTTTACTGGAGAAGCACAGCAGATCGATGCAGCACAGAGCACAAGGCACGACGCAAAGCTACAAAAACCTCTGCCGCGCGCAGGTCGAGCTTTGCCTGCATTGAGCTGATGGATATAGCAGCCACACGACAGATCCTGGCGGGTGTCCGTACTTCAGAAAAAAAAACTTTACCTACCGGCCCTTGCATCTCGTCTACGTAAAATAATAAAGTAAACCATATATTTATACTTAAAATAAGTTAAAACACTAATTAATAAAAACTTTGACCACCACTAATATATGAATAATAGATAACAGAATATGTACAGTAGTAGCTTAATTTAATTTAAATAAGTGTACGATTGACAGGTGGTACTACTATACGTGGTCACACGCCGCCACAAGCAGGTCACGAGCGATCCACGACACTCGGTCGTCCTGCTGGCGCCACGTACGTGTGTGTACTGTGCCGCAGTGACCAGATAGAGCTCTCGTCTCGTAGCGTATCGTATGCGTGCCGAAACCGCAGCGGATGCAGTCGAGCGCTGGCGGGTGGTGTCGTGTCGGCGCTTTAATTTGGCTGACGGGCTGCGGCAAACGGAATCGTGGGCTCCATTCCATCGGCTTTGGCTTTCTCTGCACCCGATCATCGTCCCCCGCCACCTTTGACCTAACCAGTCGCCCCGCCGGCAGGAACAAGAACAAGGGACAGGACAGGGGACTAATCAAAGGCCCCGTTTGGTTCCCATAAGTAGGGTGACTTATAAGTCACCCGACTTATAAGTCACGCCACTTTAAGTCGGTCCCTGTTTGGTTCTGATGACTTATAAGTCGATGGGCTCCACAAAGGGTGGTAGAGGAAAAAGTGGAAATAAGTCGGCTTTAAGTAGGGGTGGAGCTACTTATGCAACTTATAAGTTGAAGACTTTAAGTCGGGGGCTGTTTGGTTTCACGCGCGACTTATTTTACACTTTTTGCACTTTAAGCTCACCCTACTTATGAACCAAAGCGGGGCCAAAGAGACGCGAACTGAATTCAGTTCCCGACAACGAGCTGATCCAAGGTGTTTAGTTGCTCGAATTTGTGCTAGTGATTGCGTGGAAAGTTGTGAAGAAATGTGTATCTGTGACGCGTGTTGTCAGAGAATGGTTTGACTCGAATGTGACGGAGCCGTGACATGTGAATAGTGAATTGAAATCCAAATTTTGAAGGAACTAAACAAGCCTGAGATAAAATTCGATCGGAGGAATCGAAGAGCCAATCATGAGGGCGCAAAAAACATATACGCATCGATCGATCATTCTGATTCGATTGGATTGGATTCGATTCGACCGGGGGCTTTTTTTGAACGGCCGACGGATCATCATGGAGCGCGGCATACGGCGCCTTGCATGCATGAGGCTTTGGCCATGCATGCATGCAAGCCGATTGTTCCCTTCCATGCAAGGAATGCAATTATACCTCCGCGTCTTTTCTAGCCAGCGCGGGTTTATCCAGCTGCTCGCTCGCTGTCGCTGCGTGGGTAGATGGTTTGCGGCCTCTTTTCCCTTTTGCTTCTTTCGATTTTCTCCTTTGTTTCTCTTTCCCGTTTATAGCCCCCCTCCCTCAGGGGCAGGGGCAGGGCCGGGGGGATCTTTGTTCGGCTCTTCCTTTGTTGTTTTGCCTTGCCGCCGCCCCGAAGTTTGCAACATCTATCGCCCCCCCTGCTCCGTTTGATAATGTAGCCAAATGCCGGGACATGCTTTTCATTTTTTGCAAAAGAAAGCAAGGACACGACGTTTTTGGGGGCGTATCCGTCCGTTGTGGGCTCGTGGCGTGCCCACTAGGAAGATGGATGGATGGTTTCTGTTCTACAATGCCCCCCTGACAATTCAGTAGCTGATGTGATATCAGCATACATATATTATCCTATTATACTTTATTCAAAAATATATTATCCTATTGTATTTGCAGTTCACGTTCTTGGAAAGAAAAAAAAATACCCAAACTGTAAAGAGCTTGGTCACGATGTACAGCATTTTGGGATACGCATATGGGTTAGTCCATCCACCTGTTTGACTGAAGATCCAAACCGATTCTCAGAAGAACCGTATATAGGCCCTTTGATTATTTCGTTCCGAGACGTCGAGACCCGTAATTTCTTCAGACCGTCTCCAGCAAATGCTGCAGATCGATCTGCATCTGCAAAATGCAGATTCTTGAAGCACTATTCCACCTCCAGCGGCTGCCCCAACGGTCGCTGCATTTTGCAGCAGCACCACCGCTCAGGCGCATTCTCGCGGGAGTTCTTGCCTTCCCCATCCCAACCGCTGCGGACCCCACCACCCCTTGCGCACCCACCCGCCTGCCTCCTCCGTCGTCCCCGACCCATCTCCGCCTCGCATCCTCCATCCCCGACGCGAAGGAGCTCCACGACGATGGCGGGCCGCGATGGCAGGCGAGCTGCGCCGCAGATCCGGCGAGTCCCACGCATGACGACGTGTCCGCTTCCTCGCGTCCACGCACGACGACCGGACGGCGGCGGAGCTCGATTCGCTTCCCCGCGGTCGATTCGGTCGGCGGCGGGGCTCGATTCGGACGGCGGCCAGAGGCGGAGCACGGGATCAGCACGTAGGCGGGCCTGCTCCTTCTTCCTCGTCCTCCGGCAGCGCTCCTGGGGTGGTGCGTGCGGCGGCCCCCAAGTGCGTTGACCTGCGGGAGGCGAGGAGGTGCGAGTGCTCCCTACACCGCGAGCTCCTACAGGCGGCCTCCCTGCGCGCCGTCCCGACCTCGCCTGGCATGGCGGCTTGCCTGCGACAGGCGCATCCCTTCAACGGGCGCGGCGGTCTCCCCACACCTCCTCTGTGCGGCGCGTTCTGGTGCGAGGCGGAGCAGGAGCGGGCCGCTCGACGACGACGACGAGCCTTCTTCTTCCCCTCTTCTCGAGCGACCTTGGGGGCGCAGCTCGTCGCCGGTTGGCCGTGGCCTTCTCCCGGCCGCCGCCTTCCCCGTCTGCCACCTCCTTCCCCGCGAGGAGAACGCGAGACCGTGTCGCCCACCTTCTTCGCCGTCCGCGCGCGCGGCCAACTACCGCGAGCTGCGCGAGGGGAACGCGAGACCGCTGCAGGGCTCCGCCATTTGCGCGACGGCACTCTCTGCATATGAGGCTTTTTTTTTTGCAGATGCGGCACGGGAAGCTCCTGGGGACGGTCTCAGTAGTATTTCTTTTTTGCTGAAAGACCAGATGATGATTCAGTATGGCACATCCCACGGATCCACACGTATGTTGAGTCAGGAACAGATCGGGCTTGGGCGCCTCGCGATCGGCGACGTGCGATTCCACTGCTCCGCCGGATCGACCCCTCCCTCCTGGCCTCCTCCAAGTAGTACAGTACTAGAGCAACAACACGCCCCCGCGTCCCCAGGCTTTGCGGCCGTCGGAACGCCTGGGAGACTGCTCCCCGTTTCACGTGGTTGGCCGCGCGCGGCCGGCCTCTCTTTTGACCGCCCCTGCCGCGCTCCCTTGACCGGCCGCCCTGCCGCCTGCAGCCCGCAGAGGGAGAGCACACATCAGCAGGCAGGCAGACATGCGCGCGGGGGCACACGCGCCACACCGTATCTCGCATCGCACCGCTTCGCTTCCCGCGCCGCGCGCACCACCACCCGAATCCAGCCAACAACTCGCACTGCCGCCACCACCAGCCAGACGCCCCTCCCCGTCCTTATAAAACCCCCGGAGCCACATGCCATGCCACGACCACGACCACCAGCAGCTGCTGCCAGCTTCGTTCATCCCATCCGCCAGTCGACACACACATAGTCCAACCAGGGCAGCCGCTCGAGATCGCGGCCGTGCCCGCCCACGAGCGTTCCAGCCGACAATCCCTCGATCACCTCCTCCCTGCACACTGCCCGCGCGCTACGGTCCAATTCTCACCCTGATATATACACCACGCCGGCCGCTGCAGGTAGGAGCTAGCAGCCCAGGCGTCCAGCAGGCCGTGTGGTATTCGTAGCCTGTAGCTGCACACAGGAGCAATACAGGATGCTGCAGGAGCTTGTTGCGCCGTGCGCGTGCGGGCGGTTCTACGCCGGGGGCTGCGGCTGCGGCGGCGGCCGGTGCGCGGGCGCCGCGGCGTCGTCGGCCTTCTCGATGCTGTTCCCCGTCGCGGCGGACCAGTGCTACTACAGCAAGGAGGAGGACGACAGCTGGTCGCCCTACGTCGTCGGCGGCGGCGGGGCAGCGGTGGACTGCACGCTGTCGCTCGGCACGCCGTCCACGCGCCGGGCAGAGGCGGGCGTGCACTACGCGCGCGCTGGCGCTGGCGGTGGCGGCGGCGGCGGCGGGGTGGCGCCGTCGTCCTGCAGGGAGTCCGCGGGCCGCGGGTCGTCGCCGCCGGCCCGGCGGTGCGCCAACTGCGACACCACGTCGACGCCGCTCTGGCGGAACGGCCCGCGGGGACCCAAGGTGCGTACGTTGGCGCGCTCATCGACCTGGCTTCTACCTCGTTCGTGCTGCCACGCCATGCAATGCCGCATGCGCATCACGAGTTATCGTTATCGATCTCACCAAGTTCTTCTTCCCCCCTTGTGCTTCGCAGTCGCTGTGCAACGCCTGCGGGATCCGGTACAAGAAGGAAGAGCGGCGCGCCGCGGCGGCCGTAGCGCCGGCGCCGCAGGACGGTGTCGGTGTTGTCGGGTCGTACGCGTGCGGCGGCTACGCGAGGCAGCAGCAGCCGTCCCCGCCGCAGTGGGGATGCTACGGCCCGGTCGCCGCGGCGAAGTCGGCGTCCTTCGGGATGTACGGCGGCGGCGACGTCGTCGTCGACGCGGCGGCCGACGGGCCCTGCCTGTCGTGGATGCTCAACGTGATGCCCTCCTCGCCGGCGTTCGCCGTCCCGGAGAGGCCCACCCTGTTCCAGTACTACTAGCTAGCACTACGCTACTGACAAGAGTAGTTATTTAGCAGTAACTTTTTTTTTACCAGCTTAATCAGTTCGGCAATGAGAATGAGGTCACCGCAAAAGGTTGTAATGTACCGCAAAGTTCAGCTTAATCAGTGCTAGAGCTAGACGACCAACAACATGAAGTTTGGAAGTGAAGCCCGCGTGCCAAATTACCTACCTGTTCTTTAGATCTCGCCTGCGTTTTAGTAACTAACACTACTTTTCACTGTTCGGTAATCATCGCCATTTGATCCCAAAAGGCGAGACGATGGCAGAGATCGATGTTTGCACACCTTTACGCAGCGTGAGGTCACTCCAACGACCAATCATCACCTGCTCTGCATGGCTGCTTACATTTAGGGACCCACGAAAGGATCCTCCTTTTGATTCAGTCTACT
Source organism: Cenchrus americanus (assembly GCA_947561735.1). Lineage (NCBI taxonomy): Eukaryota > Viridiplantae > Streptophyta > Magnoliopsida > Poales > Poaceae > Cenchrus > Cenchrus americanus. The sequence continues at coordinate 247,424,872 of OX387239.1, read as the reverse complement.
GTTTTCAACTCGAGTTGCCTCCTGTTTAAAATGACCCACCGAACCTTGTCAGAACAAGGCCTACACCGTCAGGCTTCAGTTAGCAGAAGTACCAATGGGAGTAGCAGACTGAATAAAATGTTGGAGGCAGGCTTCAAGAAATGGACATTTGGGTTGATCAGGAACAATACACCAAAGTCCAAAGCTCTTGTTTACATTGTATGCGGGAACCAAGACTATCATTTTATTTCGACAACTGTTGTTGATCGTACAATGTTTGAGGTGGAAACAAAAACGAAAGCAATACAAGATTCACTGCACAAGCATTTACATGTCTATTTGGGAAAAATTAAAACAACACTGTGTAAAATCTCATGTACAAAACATAGTATGGACAGAAAGAATGCATGGCCTTTATCCAGTGACTTGAGTTGCGGAAGAATAGCCAAGAACACTGATTATGTGATTCTTGCCATCTAAAGCGAGAAAAAACTCGAAGAACCATCACATACTACGATGAATGCTGGAGCTCGATCAGCGGAACGACCATTGTATCTCCTCGAGAGTTCTTCCCTTTGTCTCTGGCACCCAAAGGATGACGAACACAAGAGTGAAAGCACTCACAATCATGTAGGCGGAAAACGTACCTGTACAATTTGGGAACAAAGGTAAACTGTAAAGTTTGATAATTCACGTATGATCCCACTCTACATGAAAGAGATGCACAAATGTATACCTCCAGCACTCCAGCTGAGCAGCAAATTCGCTGTCATTGTTATTCCGAAGGATGTCAACCAGTTGGCCAGTGTCGCAAAGCTTCCTGCGAGACTCTTGATGCTAACTGGTAGGATCTGAGAAAAATGGAAAGTTTGAAATTAAGCCTTACAGATTGCTCACACCATGTGCCCAAGAGCATTTGCTCCAAAACTGTGTTATGAACAGTGCTCTTCAGTGGAAACCTAAAAAAGGGAGAGAGGCATCTTATGCGCTATATTAGCTATGAGGTAAGGTACTATACCTCGGACATTATGATCCATGGAATTGCACCCATACCGAAGGAGAAGGCGACGATATAAGCCTGAAAGGAGTATTTGAGCTAAAATTTATGGCACATATTCCACACTTAGAAATAAGTGTTCAGAAGGAATATATGTGACATGCATACCACTAGACCAACCAAGGACACCATACTTAAGATGTTATACAAGTCAGAGCCATGTGGAATATTATCCTGAAACAAATAAACCATGATAAGAAAGAAGAATATCCAGTGGAGATGAGAGACCCTGCAATAATACTGCAGTAGTACAAAGTGCACAGAAGAACTGTTATCATCAAAATCTTATCCCAAAGGAACATGAACATACCTTGACAAAAAATACAACAGCAACTGCAAGAAGGCTTAGAGTCATCCCAGCGGCAGAAATCTGTAATGTGAAGTGACATTAAACTAAGCTACACAAAAGTTACAAAGTAGTAATAGCTTTAGAGGGAAGCAGAAGTTACAATAAGGAGGATTCGTCGACCAGCTCTGTCCAAGAATGTGGTTGTAACACCAGTAGCAAGAACCTGATGGAATGCTGTTAGAAGCTTAATATAAGATACAAAGAGACTAGTCAGGTCTGTCTAGTTATTAGTTACATGCCTGGATAGCTCCAAGTGCAAATGTGTCCAGGTCACTGTTCTTGAGCCCTGAAGAACTTTGATTGTTATCTTTGAATACAAAAAATGCTAAAAGTGACTATTTAATACAAAGAGACGCAGTTCTCCTTCGTATTTGAGAATAAAGAGAGCTAAAATTGACTACACCAGCACTGTTGTAGACAAAGACGGGACATGATGCTTTTGCAATAAACAATGAAATTGCATCATTCCCCAAGGATTCAAGGCCATGAGGAATAATGTCACAACATATGAGGAGATTCATTTATTAGCTTTCTTGAAAATAGTGTGTTAGGAAAAATAAGGCCACCAATTTCATAGTTTTGATATTTGTAGCCCACTATATTATTCCTACATATGGGGAAAAACAGCCAATCAGATGTTCATGATGGTTATCTAGCAAACACTCCCCTAGGCCCTAATGTGCCAATTATTGGCAAGTTATCCAAAATTTCTAGTCTAAAACAAATGCACAGCTTACCTGCAGCTTTGAAGATGCTACTTGCATAAAACAGTATAGCATTTACTCCACTTAGTTGTTGCAGCACAAGTAGGCCAATTCCTAGCTGCAAGAAGTTGTACCTTTGTCACAAACTGACAGCTATGGAATGCAATTACTAACTTGGTACAAAATCGTCACATAAAGTTAATTTACAATTAGGGGTGTGCGGAATTTCTTTTGGTTCAACTCTTGAAAACGGATTGTAGTCCTTTTGTTTGCTGATGTTACCGCTCTCTGCACAATGGTGGTCAAAGCTAAAAGTTAGTAGCATTGATTCCAGAGGAATGAAGTACATAGATCCATGTGCCCAGTGTTAAGAAAATCATAATAGCAAGAGAAGATTGTTCACAAAAAAATTGTGTTTAGTAAGCCTAGAAGAATGAAATAAAACGCATGCCTTTATATCATTAACTTCTGCAGTGATATCAGCATCAAATCCCCTCAGAACTTGTAGCGAAGTTTCGCAATCGTCCATCATATTCATCTTTGCCTAGAAATACAAGAAAAAAGAATAAGCATTGGAAATTTCAATTTGCTGCAATGATTAGAGTTTATTATCCAACTTATTTTTTAGCAGATCGAGTTCATTATCCAACTTGCACATGTATATACCAGCCATCTTGGAGATTCCGGAATGAAGAATAGGCCAGGTATCAACACTATGCAGGGCAAGGTTCCTACAAGCAAGGCATCACACACTTTAGGATAGAAAATTGTCTGCAATAGGGTCTAAAATAAAAATATTTGCTTAATATATTTCTATTATTCAATATCAATTTGCTCTAATCTATTAAATTGCATACACCAACTAGTACAATCCAAAAGCCTATTTCGACCCCCCCCCCCCCCCCCCCCCCCCCCCGTGCAGGCTCTCTTAGGCTTCAAGTGTGGAGATAGGAGTCGGCTGCAATTATTTTATTTAATTGAAACCGATAGGTTTCAAGGTTGAGACTCATGGGCTCATGGCCCTATAACATATTGAGTTGCATGTGCCGACCAGTTCAATCTAAAAGCCTAAGTTGATGGAAAATATGGGCAGTTCACTTATACTCCAACAAAATCATTTGACGATGCTGACAGCGACAGTGCAGCTGAGAGTTGAAGTGCAAAGTAACAGCAATAACAATAGCAGATTTATTAATGTATCAGGATTAGCCACAATACCTATTACTGCAAGAAGCCTCCAAGGAACAAACATGCCGAGTAAATAGGAAAACATGATACCAAGGGTTACAGACAACTGTAGAATGAAAAATTGCACAATGAGGTCGGCATAAACAAGCCAAAGTATCTGACTCACAAAAAAGATAAGATGCTTGTGGGCATGGGCGAACCTGGTTAACGGAGCCAAGAGCTCCTCTCATGTTCTGAGGAGATATCTCTGCAATGTATACTGGCACCTGGAGTCACAAAATTAAAATATCAAATTAGCTGTTTTAACCAGACCATGCTTCCATTGTTCTTTTGCCAATAAAAATAAACTTTATACAGATGGATCACTTCATCTTGCTGACATCTCAGTTGATCCTCTTCATTTTTTTACAGTTTTAAAAAGCACAATTATTCAAACCCTTAAGCCATGAATATACTATGCAGAAATCAGGCATGGAGTATTACTATACTAACCACATAGGAAATGATACCGACACCAAATCCTTCAAGCAATCGTCCCATATACAGAAATGAAGAGTCCTGTAGAGCAGACATCAGCAGCCATCAAGTCTATGTTGCTATATGTCAAGCAATTAGTGGAGATAAACTAAGAAGACACTAAGTGCCATACTTTTGCAAAGGAGATTGCAAGCCAACCAATGATGTTCGGAACCGCCGCAATCATTAGTGACTGCAAAAGAGTTAGAAAGCCAGTTAGATTAGAAAAGTACAGCTTCAGCACAAATAAAAATATCTTCAATTGAGAAAACAGCTTAAGTGAAACTAACTGTTGATGTTGCCAAAATTAAAGAAGACAGACAGAAATTTGGTATAATATACATCGGTCACACAGCCATACCTTTTGTGCCCAACAGCATGATTGGCAAAGATAACTAACGAACTTATGAGCATATATAAACTAAGAACATAACCCAATTCAGCTAAGGCGTACAAGAAATTCCAGAGGAAAAACAATCTATTTTTAATTTCAGACAGTAAGTACTACTAAGTACTAAGTAGTGTGTGCTACTCGCAATTCTCCGCACTAGCTATTATCCAAACCCCAAAAAAGGTAAAAGCTGACATTAACCGTCGTTAACTGTCAGGCAACAGGTAAATGAAGAAAACGAGCGAATTTCTCACCCCTTTACGGCCGACGTACTCAGCCATCTGCCCGCTGGCGATGGCTCCGACCATGGCGCCCACATTGGACAGCGAACCGAACACCGAGAACTGCGGGGGCACGGCCAATTATGTCAGACAAAGAAGAAACTTCAAAGCGAGCGAAGGAAACGTAGAAGTTGCAGGCAGAGTCAGGACGCGCCTCGGAGATGGAGAGGTTGAGGTCCCGGATGATGCCGGCCTGCGTCGGGGACGAGTAGCCTCCGGTGAAGCCGAACTGGATGGGGCCGAGCGCGACGATGAGCGTGCAGAGCAGGGCGGAGACGTGGGACTCGCGCAGGACGGCCATGGAGGAGGTGCCGGCGTTGAGGCTGGACTGGCGCGACCCCATCCCCATCCGGTACCAGCTCCCGCTGTTGGGCAGCAGCGGCTTCTGCAGCGCGCCGTCATGGTCGCTGCCGCTGTCGTAGCCGCCGCCGCCGCCGCCGCCTCCTGCCCTGTTGGTCGCCATGGCGCCGCGCTCGCCGGATTCACGATCACCGCCGCGAGATTGGATTTGTTTCCTCTCCCCCTGTCAGGAGGACTCAGGAGCCCCCTTCGCCTCCGTTGAATCGGGGGGAGTAGTGGTTCACGACTCGTCTTGTCGGGGGCGTGGAGAGTGTAGGGGTCCCACAGGTCAGCGACGCGTAAGTGCTTGCTCTTTGCTGCTGAGCTGGACAGTAGGCCCAGTCCACTCTTTTTCCTAGAACTGCATCTATAGCTGTGGATGGATAAATGTTTGCCGATGTTTGTTTTGCCGTTTGCGGATATTTTTTCAATCGAAACTACCTGGACTGTAGCACGTCCTAAATTCCTACCCAGAAATGCTTTTCCAACAGAGTCTTTCGAACCCATGTACTTTATGTAAGGATTTGTTTAGTTGAGCAAGTTGCTAGTAAATTGTCAAAATTTGTTAGTAACTTGCTGCATTGGGTTGTATAATGTGACGGGTGAGTAGATAAAAGTCGCTCAAGCTGCGATGATCGTGTTCAGACAAAGATGTGTTGACGTGCAGTTGCAACGGTATATTTCCTGATCCCGATCAAGCTGCGAAGCAACGCAGGTGATGGATAAGACCTTGCGAAGAAACCCATCCACATCGGATGGACAATGACATACTCGAGAAAAGATATTCACGTCTTGCTTGCAAATTGATGATTGCACGTTTTGCTTGACTCACTGACAGATGTGACTGGCCCGGCATCACGCTTGGTTCGTGCCAACCCACGCTCATGGGTGTTGGCAGCTGGCGAGCTGCTCATACCCACGTCAGATTCATATGCGAGAATAAGCATTTCTTGTTTTTTTTTTCATATCTGGCTGCCGTGCTTCTCGCGGAGGGTACAAGAGACAAGACTACAAGTAGAACAAGGCCAAGGAACATGTCGCATGTGCAGATCATGCCACCCAGATTTTCTGATCCGGAACTTTGATGATTGGGAATTGGGATGCATCGATCGTCGGAAGATCTCTCCGTTTGGAAGAATGGTACCTGCACGAAAAATTAGAACCTCGCAAACTCGCTTGTTAGTAGCTCGGCTCGGCTCGGCTCGTTACAATTTTTAAACGAATTGAGCTTAGGTTTTAGCTCGGTCGTACAACCAGAAGACTCACGAGTCAAAACAAGCCAACCTTAATTTTTTTTTTTTTGAGAGGAAGAGCCAACCTTAATTAATAACCCAACAAAACACATTGTCGCCTCCTTGGCCCACGACCACAACCCACAACTCGCAAAGGAACCAGAAGTTCACAATGTTGGGAAGCGTAAGTGTGGATAGGATATTAGTACGAGCACTCTTTGTATAGTAAAAATATTTTTTTTCCACTTCACTAAAATAATTTACTATTTGTGTATAGGCTACAAGTTTACCACTTACAGTGGAAGGCTGAAAGGGAGACATGAAGTGATGTGTTGCAGCATGGAGAGTGTTTTAATTTGCTCTTAGATGAACTAAAATAATGATTTTTAGCATGCATCGCATGGAGTTTTGCAATTGGGTGAACTTAATGTTGATGATTGATTTAATGCTCAGATTGATTATATATTTATATGTGCTTTGTTTCTTTTTATTTTTGTTGTTGGAACTTATAATATAGACTAAGTTACGATATATTTCAAAGATGTGATGATTTGGTCGATTTTTAAACGAAATTTAATTTCACGAGCTAACGAGCTGGCTCGAGATTTTAAACAAGCCGAGCCGAGCTAGGCTTTCATCTCGGTATTGTAAGGAGCCATAACGAGCCGAGCCGGCTCGATATCCACCCCTAATGGTACCCACCCCCTATCGCCTCTCAGTGCTCTCACTGACACGGACAGCTTCCACCGCGCACCGGCGCCGGACTCCATCATGCCCTACCTCCACGACCTTGTCGCCGGGATAGCACCACGCACTCAGACAGATGGAGATGGCCGCTGCCGCCGCAGCCACCGGGGACACACTTGTAAACAACGTGGGCTATGGTGGAGCCATTCTAATGGGCCTCCGAGCGGCTTAATGTTTAGGAATTCCTAATGTTTATATTATTTTTTCTCGTTTTTCCAAAAATATATGACTGGATTCAAATTTTGCAAAATTATACTACTACCGCCATATCACACGAAGTTTGGGCCCAACCGTCATACCATACAACCACTGGCGGAACCAGGGGGCAGTAGGGGCCATGCGTGAATTTTTTAACCCCCTCCTATTTTTTGGGTCAACAACTCAACACACAATAAATTAATGCAAACAACTCTTCCTTGCATGCGATGCTCCTTTAGCTAGTACTAACAAATACTCGGTCAACAGTTTAACACCAATGAGCACAAGACTCAACGTTATGGTCTACAGGGTTGGGTGTTTGAGGGACTTTAGTCATTTGTTTATGCATGACAATTGACAGCTTTTGTCTTCGAACTGCGAGTGCAGACCGCAGTAGAAAATGCATGCACACCAAGCAGTATACAATGCAGTCATTTGACAATTATGCAAAGCACATGCGTCAGGAGGCTTTGTTGTTCCTCCTCTTCTCTCTCATCCTGAGGCTGCGCCACACTGCCACCGCCCGCCACCCGAGGCCGCCAATGTGTGCTCGTATTGTTAGAGCTTCATAGGATCACTGGAGAAGATGGGGGTGTAGTGAAACAACTACAACACGCGGTAGCTAGGGTGATTGCCCCACTCTGCATATAGAGTGGCTCAGCGCGGTGCATGTACGATGAGCTGTCAATTGCGTTTGGTCGGCCACCTACTCAAAGTTCCTGGTTACGTCACTGCATACGACGGTTTAAGGTGTTGTTCCAACCGCTGCGGTGTACGCTTTGGAGGTGCTACAGTTCACAGACGGCGTACCACACGGTGGTTAGCCTCAAACGTCGTGTGATATGACGATAGTAGTATAGTTTTGCAAAAATTTGAATTCGGGTCTAATATTTCTCCGCAATCCAATTTAGTTGGGCTCAAATTGGCTGCAGAACTCACTTTCAGCCGGTCTAGGACACCACCTCACCCGTTTACACCGACCTTCATGGAACCGTCGAGTCTCCATCGGACGGTATAAACGATCCCTGATTCCCTGCATCTCAGGCGGCGCCCTCCTCTGTGGCTCTGTCATTGGAGCCGCAGTCAGCAAGCGCAGGGAAGGTGATCACTGGTCAAGTGATCAGCAAATGGGACGGCCGAGTGTCAACCAACAACATCCCCAGGTCTTTTCGTTTTTTGGCGCCTACTAGTTTGTGTTTGTCAGGTTATGCCATTTGGTAATACAGCTAAAGTGAAAATTGTAACCGATTCGGTGTAAAGACTCGAGAGAAAACTATTTTCCCCCAAAAGAAACAAGAGGCTGATTGATCAGTCAGTGCTTGAGCACTCGTGTTTACATATAACTTTCAGACAATGAACTCTGTAGCGAACATGGGCCCATTTTCCATTTGTTCGAGTTGATTTTGGTGATTCATGCTAATACAAGTAATGGGACTAACCACATTGTCTAGCATGTCTTTGTAGGCATTCCTAGGTCCCATGGATGTTACCACAAGTTAACATACCATGCCCAAGTTAACATGTCATACCACAAGTTAACATACCATGGGCATGTTAAGTATGTTAAGTTGAAGCAAAGATCCAAGTTGAAGACGCAAAAAAAAAGAAGGAAAAAGACACCGTCGAATAAACCGACGGTACCTAAATAGCAAGCGTCAGTGCAATCATCGGACGAGTTGGTTCACTAGGTGAAACCCTAGGCACCGTCGGATGAACCGACGATCCATTTTCTAGTAGCGTCGGACGAGTTGCAGAGGAATAGCAGCGAAGACAGAAACACCGGATGATCCGACGCCTTGGTCAAGGTGAAGTGTCGGTCTATCCGACGGTCGCGTGAAAGCTAACAGAGGCGACTTGGTCGTGGGGTCTTCAGCACTGGATGATCCGACGCACCGTCGGTGCATAGCGTCGGAGCAGTTGTGTCAGAGAATCTCAACGGCTATGTGACGTGGGAGGGGCACCGGATGAACCGACGCCCTGGAAAATCTAGCATCGGTTCATCCGACGCTTACTTTTTCAGTGGCCGTTAGCCAATGGCTAGTTTGATGCCTTGGTGTAACATCCCGTAAATTTGATTGTTTTCCCATGTGTGAATTTTCGCAAAAATTTAAAATTTTTTTTTTGTTTGAACTCGCGTGCTACCAAATTTTATCCCAATTTGCTAGCCTCTCATCTCAAACTCCGTATAAAGATAAAACATATAAAAATTATTTTCAAATTATGGTATAAATGTGAGTTGGATTTCTTGGATTTGATTTGGTGTTCAATGGTGTGGAGTTTGAATTTGAAAATAATTCAAATTCAAACTATAATGAAATCTGTATTCAAAAACTATTTGCCAAAGCTAACTGCTAACTTGGGCCGCTGCTCAGCCACAGAAGTCCTTCAGAGGCCCCTCAACCCCTTCACCCTTAACCGGTATCCACCCTGTACTTCACCGCAGCCCAGCCAACCACCGGGCCCTTTCTTCTCTCTTCTCTCACCGCCAAGCCGGGCCCGCCTGTCATACCCCCTATTCCCTTTTCTTCTTCCCCTGTCCGTGCTGCCGCCCGAGCCGCGTGCGTGCGAGTGCGATGGGATGGCAGGCACCGCGCGGGCCAGCAGCGAGTCGCGAGCGCGCCTAGGGGCCTCCGCCTCGGATGCTCCACCCAGGGGAAATCCCTCTTCTACCCCTGTGCCGCGCCTCCCAACCCTAGGACCGAGCCACCGGATGCCGTCCACTCCGTGCCCGAGTTCCGAGCGCCATGGGTGGCCGCGGGGCAATTCCGCCCTTGCATCATGTCCTTCACCACGAATAAAATCGGCCCTCGCGCCGCATCCGCCGCCGCCCTAGAAGGCCGCTTGGCTTCTTCCCCAAAGCCGCCGCCACACACCGTAGCCACCACCGGGGCTTTTCCCCCTTCTGCCTCGCCAAGGAACGAGAGAAAAGCAAAGGGAAAAGCGAGAGGAGGTGGAGGAAGGGAAGAGGAAGGCGCCCACGGGAGCGGCGCCGGTCGCCGTCGTGCTGAAGACGACGCGGTGGACGCCACCGCCGACTGGGTACCCCGCGGCATCACCCTGGAGCGGGAGCCGTAAAGCTCGGGGAACGCCACCAGGGAGCTCTGTGCCATCGTCGCATCCTCGTCTTCGTCACGACCTGCTGGAGAAGGAAGGATGCGTCGTCATCGAGAGAAGCTTCATCAAGTCGTCGCGCTCATCGTCCGCTTCACCTCCTCGTGGACACCGTCGCCGCGCGGCGTCAACGGCAAGCCACCCTGCCAGGAGCTGAGGGCGCCCACCACCTGCTCGACGTTATGCCAGCATGCCAAGCCGCACAGCGCCTCCTACACCGTGTGCTCGGCCATTGTGCCGCTGTCCTGCAGGTTCTGTGTCGTCTCGCAGCCTTGCCTTGAACCCCGACGAGCCCGTTGGTGAGAACTCATCCAAGTTTTTCCTTGCCCACCATCCGCTCGGTGAAATGCCCGAAGCACGAGTTGATGCGTTGCTTGTTTGTGTGATGCCGCCGCCGACGACCGTGAGCCGAACCACGACGCCGAGCCCGCCCGCGTCACCTCACCACGGCAACGACCTCTCCCTCGCCACGCCTACACCTCTCGACGAGCCATCGGTGAGCGCACGCACCTAGCCGCCCTCCTATTTATCTTGAATGCTCCGTGCCGCCGCCTTCGAGCCGTGCTTGCTCCCGTGAATCCCGGTTACCTAAGGCCATTGTTGGCATGTCCAAACCCGCGAGCCCGGACATGCACACAATCTGTTTGGTGAAATGCCCGTGCCGCGAGTTGATCTTGTCGCCGCCCTTCCTCTCGTTCCGGAAGCCGGCCTTCGTGCCGTGAACGTCCCTTGCGGGACCCAACCAAGCCGCTGCCCCTCCTTCTTCCCCCAACACGACATCCGTCCACCTCGCCCACAACGTGTTCGACGAGAATGACATGAGTGTCAACGAGCCCGTTGGTGAGCCATCCGACCAAGCCGCCTCCTTCTAACCCTCCGATGCATGCCCGTGTCGCCAACCTTCGTGTTGCGCCCGCTCCCCGTGAACATTAGTGACTTGGGTGCATTTTCGATAACCTCACCGTGGCATGCCCTCCACGTGTTCGATGCTTTGCACAAATGAGTGCGGCACACGTTTCTTCCTCTTTCTTGCACCGACCCCTCGTCCGGCCTTCGCGCCGCCGTTTTCCCGCCGGATCCCGTCTCTGTTCCGCCGTCGTGCACCCCGGCACGCGTCGGCGGGCCGCGAGCCATTACCTCACCCCCGAACCCGTTCCGCCGCGCTGCGCTTCGCACCACCGCTCACGCCGGCGCCGTGACCGGCCGCCGACGTTGAGCCCGCACGTGCCGTCAATCCGTGGCTCGGCCTTCGCACGGTGATGTTTTCTCCCCGCGCGTGTGTGTGCACGGCCGCGGCGGTCGGGAACCGTCGCCGCCGGCCCTTGCCGCGTCACCGCCCCCTCGTCCGGCATTTTGCCGAGCACCTTGGGCGGAAACCCCCTTTTCCTCTCGACCTTGAGTGATGCCACACTCCGAGCACATGCGCGCGGGATCACTTGAGACACAAAGGATCCCGCGGTCGCCGTGTCGAGCGAACCCCGAAGAGTTCGGGGAGCAGATCCGGACTTCATCATAACCACCGGGCTCTTGTTTGGGCTATGACCCAACAGAGCCCATCTTGGTCCAAAGACTAACCAGCCGAAGCAAACGTAGTCCGAGGACTTTTTCTCGGACTTTGGAACTTTGGGCCAAGTCGGGTCGGCCCATTGGGCCACTAACACTTTGGGCCCAATTTCGGCCCACTAAATCTCCCGACCGCCGACGTCATGCGGCGTCGGCAATATTTTAATAAAATCCTTTTCTAGTTTCATAAAGGCTTTGATAAATGTTTTATAAATGCTTTTACCTTTGGAAAATCATAACTAATTATCCGAAGCTCGGAAATTATGAAACCACTTGCGTTGGTTTCATAATTCCGACACACTCGCCGCTATCCTATCCTTACCCGCTCTTGCCCTTGAACCGAGCCCTTTTCGCCCCGTGTTCTTGGAGCAGCACTCGTGGCCGCCGCCCGCCACCGTGCCAATGTGGGTCCGGGGACGCCGGAGCCCCGCAACTAACCATTGGCGTGCCGTGGACGGGAATCCTACCCCCATTATCTCATCGCCTACCTTTTCTACACCTTTGCCTTCCCTCTTTGCTTCGCTCCGCGCATATCCGCTCTCTCTCCACTTGGCTTCGTGTTGTGAAGCGTGTACCGTGCCATGTGCTTGAAACCGGGATGTCGCACGTGATGGACGGCCGTGTCGTGAGCGAGGCCTCTGCTTCACGCTCGGCAACCCCGAGCCGCAACCTAGCCGCCTTGCCATGAACGTTGCCGCATCACCGGTACTTGCCCGGTAGCGCTCTTAAGCACACCTTACCTCTTCACCACCCGTTATCGGTCACAAGTTGATCCTCTCATCCTCTCTAGGTTATGGCCACATATCTTGGCATGTTAATGCCTTTCCTAATTTATCTCCATCCCGCCTTGCTATCATCATCCGTTGCGCTAACGCTTCACTCCTCCGTGAGCTGAAACCTAGCAAGTGCTTGATCTCATCCTCTCCGCTTTCCGCATGCGAGCTTGATTCCCTAAGGTCTTAGTAGTGAGATCCTTAAACTAACTCTTGCTCATATCTTGATATCTAGAATATAAAAACTAGTTACCGAAACTAGTTTTGTTTTAAAACCAATTGCTCTATTTCAATTATTTAAACCAATGCTAGATGTATTTAGCTTGGAGTTTATTTGGATCTTCTAAATTGGTTCTTATCGATGTTTTTGCATTAGATGAATGCTCGTTATTTATTTCCGCGTCGCATCTCGTGTAGGCTTGTGTTCTTGTTGAAGACCCGAGCCGCGACGACCGAGGAGGCTCGACTACCCCGACTTTGCCCGAGAGGATGCTCAACCTCTACTATTCTACGACGACTACTGTGCAGGTGTCATGTCACTCCCAACCATGTAGAACCCATGCATGCTATTAGTGTATAGTGCTATATTTATGTTACTTGATTCGATGGATTGCATAGGCATTTGATTAGCCTTGCCTTGTTATTTGATATATCCTGATTCCTTGCCTTACCTACCTTGGGACAAGCTACAGACCCCTAGCTAGTCCCATATACTTACTATCCATACTTTTATTGCTTGATTATGGATGGTGTTCTGGGCTTGGACTGAGACGTGGGAGATCTCGGTCTGTTCTAGCGTGAGTTACGGTGTGTTCTTCCGTGATGTGTTACGGCGGGAGCGAGCCGTTTGGTTACTTGTGAACGCCTACCTCGGGGAGATGCGATCTGGCCTCTCGCCCGAGCGGTGTGTCGGACGGGATGGAGATGGTGAGTGCTCGCTCTTGGCCCTTAAGGACCGATCGTCAGTTGACCTTGCTTCAGTGGACTTTTACCGTACTAACCGCCCGCCTCGTATTGGGCGGGGGTGCGGGGTGAGACTCGTAGTGGATAGCACCCCTCCTGTAGGCGGATCGGTGTGATCGTGTCGGGAGACGGCTCTTTCCTCCTTAGAAGACTTCGCCCCCGGCGAGGCCGGGGAAGGGTTCCACGGCCTCGAGTGACCCCTCGGCCGCGCATGAGCTCTACGGCGGGGGGCTGCGCCAGACTCGGAGACGCAGGAGGGTACTATCCACTTACTTGGACTCCAGCCGTATGGTAGGGTTCGGGACGGCGGCCACCGTCTCCGGCTCTACTCGGGCGGGTACAGTTGTACAACCTCTGCAGAGTGTTTAAACCTATAGCTATAGTCCGTGTCCACTGGTTATGGACGGTCCTCCGATCTCTCACCCGGCTAGACTCTTTTCTTGTGCTTCTTCTCTCCCCCGAGAGTGTGAGCCGGCCCGTGGCCGTTGAGATGTGGGGATAGGAGCAGGTGGGCCCCATATCGCGGATGAGAGTTGGGAGCCGGATCGTGGTTGTGATTCGGTGCTTTGGTGTGGACATCCTTGTTGAGGGGTGCGGACCCCGGAGGTGTGGACCTCAGAGGTGTGGACCTCGTGGGTGTGGACCTCCCGGAGGTGTGGACCTCGCTGCTTATTCTGCATACCTTGATTGTTGCTACCGCGTTGCTTTGCATGCATCACTTTCTACGACCCAATATAGGTTTTATCCATGCATACTAGATTCAACCACCGCTTTTGCTCTTTGTTGGGAAGGCGACATGACCTACCCGCTTATCGGGTAGATGCGGCATTTCGGACTCGGTGACCGTCTACGACTACAACTTCGGGACGAAGGTGTGAAGACTAGAGCCGGTCCTATGCTCGAGTTTGCTCGTGGAGCCGGAGACGCTTCGCTTATGTAGATCCGCCGCGTAGGTGTTTTACCTTTCTTGATTCGATCTGTTGGACTTGTACCCGCTTGTGCCGAAGAGTTGTACTCGATATTGTAATAATAATATTATGTAATTCTTCTTTTATTTTCGTGTTGTATGGATTTGTACCACTTGAGACGGGGATTGCACGTGATAGCCTCTTCCCCGGGACTATCACGGAGGTGCGAGAGAGTCGGGTTTCCGTTCGCGGAAATTCGGGTCGTTTCACTTGGGCTATTTATACCCCCTCAACTCACTCATTTGAGGTTGCTGGATTGTGTGGAAGTGCATGAGAGTCCAAGACACCTACAAGATCATATCCAATCCACCCAAGTGCTTAATTGCTCATCCTTAGACTTGCATATGCTTAGTGTATGTGCTTAGTGCTAGGCTTAGCCTAGAGCTGAGTGAGTGCAAGGTTGTGCCAAGGTGATTCTTGAGTGAATCAAGTTGTACAAGGTTCGCCAGAAGCCTTTGGGCCTAAGTGGCTCACCGGCAATCGTCATCGACCCTCCGGCTTGGTGTGGAGCGGCGAGGACACTTTGTGCAGGGGACGTGGAGACCCCCTTCCTAAGTGGAGAAGCTCCTTAGTGGAGGCGGCATCAAGATGACCAAGGGAGCTTGGCAAGTGCCTAAGTGGCTAGCCTTTGTGGCGAGTCAAGTGGTGCTCTTGGGAGAGACTTGGTGACCGGAAGCAATACTCTTGTGTGAGTGCTTCAACAACGTGGACTAGGGGTGGCTTAGTGCCTACCGATACCACGGGATAAATCGCATGTCAAGAGTTTACTTTCTCTCATCCCTTTTATGTTTCCGCATTTACTCTTTTGCAATATTTGCTTGCCTTTACTTTCCTAGAGTAGTATCATGCTAGGAATGGCTATAGGTTGCAAACCTTGTTTTGGGATGGGAGTTTCACACTAGAACAACCCTAGTTGCACATCTAGATAGCATGTTCTTGTTTATATTTGTGTAAAATTAGTGAAGCCATAGGTTAAGTTTTTAAGTTGCCTAATTCACCCCCTCCCCCTCTTAGGCTAACGAGCATCCGATTCCTTACAAGTGGTATCAGAGCCAGGACTCACTTCCTTCACAAGGAAACGCCAATTCAATTGGTAAATTGTGAAAACCGACTCATTGGAACGGTTAGGCTTCACCGCCTAGTGAGTTGCTCTCTAGAGGAATGAAAGGGGTGGATACCTTAGGTTTGGCTCCAGATTTGGTGGCACGGGCTATCCTCGGTGGAAGGTTCTCATGGAGGCCTATCTCCAAGCTAAGGACCTTTATGTTTGGAGAGTCACCGATGAGGGCATGAGAAATGGTATAAAAAAAGTAATTTGATGTGATTGCTAAGAGTATCATTTTGTCCTCACTAGATGTAGGCGTTTCAATAGAGTTTTTAATTGTGAAAATGCTCATGAGCTATGGAAAACCATAAAGGAGCAAAATGAGGGTTCAAAATAAGTTGCTAATGAATGCTACGGTTGTCTCCTTGAGGAATTCAATAGCTTTAAGCAACTTGCAAATGAAAATGCCGAATCTATGTACTCACACCTAAATGTGCTTGTCAATGAGATCAATGCTTTAGGTGTGAAGAACATCACAGACTTGAACATCAACCGCAAGATCCTTCAAAGTCTCCGGAAGCCCGATTATGACTTAGTGAAGGCTATCATCTATGAGAAGAAGCTTGAAGAATTGAAGTCATCTCATATCTTGAGCAAGATCACGGCACATGACCTTCAAATCATGCCCAAGTCAAAGAAGGCGCCCCAAGAAAAGCCCCAAGAACCATCCTCTCCAACTACAAGTCATGCTCTCTCAAGCCAACAAGAGAAGATGTTGAGCAGGATGGCTACTCATGGAAGCTCAAGCGAAGATGATGAAGATTCCTCAAGTGATGAAGAGGTTGAATCCATGGTGGCCGAGTACATGAAGAAGATCTTCAAGTATGTGAAGAAAGTCAACATGTACGGCTACAACGTCCACTTGAGAGAAGGGTGTCATCATCAACACATCAAGTTCACCAAGATCGAACACAAGCCCAAGAAGAAGGTGGTCAAGGAAAGGAGACCAAGGCAAGAAGCAACTATCACCATCCGTGAGTGGACAAGTGGTGGAGAATCAAATTTTTCTAGCTCAAGTGATGAATCAAGAAAGAACTTCACCACCCGCTTCATGCAAGGTCCTTCATCAGCACTACACATGTGCCTTATAGTCAAAGGTATGGAGAGCAATGTAAGTGATGACGAATCCGACACCACCTCTCTCGATGATATTGTTGAGCTAGTCCATGAGCAAAAAGGAATGCTTGAGAAACAAGCTAATGAAATTAAAGAACTCAATGCTCTCAATGATCTTAGTGCAACCCTTGCTACAAATTATGAACATTTGTTGTGCAAATTCAAATTGCTTAGCAAGGAGTGTGATGAGCTAAAATCTAAGCTTGAGAGCAAAGAGACTAAAACAAGTAATTCCTTTGAGCTTGATGAATCATCTATCCCTTGTGCAATTCCTATCTCCAAGGTAGATGCTTCAACTTCTTGTATTTAATTGATGAATCTTGCTCACCATCTTGCAATGAGAATATTGTTGTAGAAACATGTGTTTGTCTCATAGCCAAGAAAAATGATGATCTCAAACAAGAAGTGAAATGGCTCCGAGAGAGGTTGGCAAGCTTGATGGGCAAAGGCAAGAATGATGAGGAACAAGTGGACAACTCTCAAGACATGAAGAGCAAAGTCCAACCTTCTCAAGATAACCGTGAGCCCATGGTGAAGAAGCATGAGAAGGGTGCAACCGCGACTTGCTACAAGTGTCATGGAGAAGGGCACAAGTTCTACAAATGCCCTCAATTTGTCAAGAAGATGGACAAGAGCGCAAAGAAGAAGTTGAACCCCACCATCAAGAGCTCTCTCATCTACACCAAGCCCAACTACAAGAACAAGACCAAGAGCAACACCTACGTCATCAAGAAGAAGGTTAATGGCAAGGTGGTTGCACACAAGGTTGGGAAGATGAAGGAGGAGCGGGGTTGGAACCAACCCATTTGGGTGCCCAAGGAAGTCATCATCAACATGAAGGGGCCTCAAATGGTTTGGGTTCCAAAGGCCACTTGAAGGCCATGAGAGCGGGGACGTGGGAGGCTTGGCACAAAGAAGTTGTGAAGATTCAAGCCTAAAAGCCAACCTTGCAAGTTGGACATGTGTTGACCAAGTTCCCCGGTTGAGGTAATGGAAACTATAACTCATCTCTTGTATCATTGTAGCTCCATTGCTTTATTTAAGTTGCATTTGTTGCAATGCTTACATATGGTAGGTAGCTTATGTCATGTGCTAACCTATGGGCAACTTGCATGGTTTTATTAGTGTGTAGGAAAGCTACACTTGTTCTTTCATGGTGTATGTTTTCATATATATCTCTTTGCATCATGAGCAAGCTATAGGGTTAGCTTCCCTTTTGTTGTAATAAAAAATGTGCATACATTTTAGTTGGTGATTTAAACACTAAATGCACACATTTAGGGGGATCTCATCCTATGGTTTGGTTATGGGACTAACATTGTTTCAAGCTTATGGGACTAACAGCTTTTGTCTTCGAACTGCGAGTGCAGACCGCAGTAGAAAATGCATGCACACCAAGCAGTATACAATGCAGTCATTTGACAATTATGCAACACACATGCATCAGGAGGCTTTGTTGTTCCTCCTCTTCTCTCTCATCCTGAGGCTGCGCCACGCTGCCACCGCCCGCCACCCGAGGCCGCCAATGTGTGCTCGTATTGTTAGAGCTTCATAGGATCACTGGAGAAGACGAAGGTGTAGTGAAACAACTACAACACGTGGTAGCTAGGGCGATTGCCCCACTCTGCCTATAGAGTGGCTCAGCGCGGTGCATGTACGATGAGTTGTCGATTGCGTTTGGTCGGCCCCCTACTCAAAATTCCTGGTTACGTCACTGCATACGACGGTTTAAGGTGTTGTTCCAACCGCTGCGGTGTACGCTTTGGAGGTGCTACAGTTCACAGACGGCGTTGTGACGCCCCAAGTTTTTAATTACCGTCATTAACGCTAATGACCGGATCAGCCGGGTCAAACCAGTCAAACCCCGGTCAAACCCAGGTCAACCTGGGTCAGCACCCGAAAACCTCGCCAATGAGCCCTAATGAACCCCTTGACCAAGCCTACAGACACCCGTAGTCAACCCTTGGTCAAAACACGGTCAAAACCGGCTTAACCGTTGATGTCAGCGAATGTCGTCCGGAACTTTTGCCGCGTTCTCCAAAATTCACCTAAACACTTCAAAATCTACCTTTATGAAAGTTGTCCACCTTGTTGAGGGACACAACTTTCATGTAGATTGGCATTTCAAATTTTGGGTAGAAATTAGCGAAAAACTTGATCGACCGACAAGCACCTCCTGTTTTCCGAACCCGCCGACATTCAAAGTTGGCACGACGTTCCTGCAAAATCCATTGAGAAAAACACCATATGGCCTTTTTGAAAGTTGTAGAGGGTAGTTAGATCTACAACTTTCCTATTTACCATTTTGTGCACTTTTATTCAACTTTTGGGAGTTTTACGTGTTCAAACAGGGACACCCGGACACAATTTGGCCGGTCGACGCCGCGCCGCGCCGCGCGCGCGGCGTCGCCCGCGCCGGCCACGCCGCGACATCGCCGCGCCGGCCGCGCCGCGCGCGCCGCACCACGGCCCGCCGTTGCCTCGGCACCCGCGCCTCGCGCCTTCCCTAGGTCGCGGCGCGCCATCCCAATGCCCCGCACCCCGAGAACGTCTCGTGCACCGCGCCGCCGTACGGTCTCGCGTTTGCCCCCGCGGTTCGTCGGCCGTCGTCCGTCCGCGAGCGCCCAAGACACCGCCGTCGGTCCACCGGTCAATGCCGGCGCGCGCATTGCCTATAAAGGTGTTGCTGCCCCCTCGCCTCGCGTGCGGAGCCGCCGGCCGCTACCCGTGCGCGCCGCCGCCTCCCTCCATGGCCGCCGCCGCCGAGCCTCGTCCCCGCTAGCTCCCGCGGCAAATCAACCTCTCCCACCCCTCCTCTAGGCTGCACCGCAACTCACCGGCCCGTCTACCGGGACCAAGCGCGCCCGGCACGCCGGGAACGGCAGCCGCGGTGGCCGCTTTCTCCGGCCGCCGGCGCACCGCTCGCCGGAGCCACCACCGTCCCGCCAAGTGCCCAAACCGACCCCCACTAGTCCCTAGGCCCCTCCCCCCGTCCTTCCCCGGCCGCGAGCTCCGGCGAGCTCGCCGGAATTGGCCCAGCCGCGCCGGCCACCGCGCCCCAAGGGCTACATTGCAAACCCAGAATTCTTCCCGGGGTCCTTCTTGCAAAAGGGTAACTCCAATAGTGTTTGCCATTTCCCTGTTTCTTGTAAATTGCGTAGAAAATCACAAGGAAATCAGAAAAATGCGAAACCAATTTTGTTGGATCCACTGTGAATTATCCTACAACTTTTGTTATTCTGGCTTGAGCTGATTCCTTTTAGTTTTTGCATGAAAAATACAAATGTGAAAACCCTAGATCTGCAATATCTCACAAACCATAAATCCTCTGTAGCTAATTTTTGGATATGTTGTGTGTTAGGTCATGAATAGATCCTAGGACAAAAAATGCACAAAGTTATAATGTAAATCTTTTTTCTAAAAATGCTTTTCCATTTCTGGTAGATCTGCATAAATGATTTTTCTTGCTAAATATATTTATGTTTTTTATCTAAACTTGTGCACAATGTCTTGTAATACCAAAATACACATCTTGTGAATTAATCAAGATTTTTGGCTTTCCAGAAATATTTATCCTCTAATCATGCATGTTTTCATTTGTAAATTAATAAACCAAGTTCAGTAGAGATTCCATGTGAACATGCTGGTTCTTTAGGCTTGTTTAGGGCCATAGAGCATGCACAAGAAAGTTTGAATCATTTTGATGCTTATTTATTTTTGTATGCATTTAAAATGGAATCATTAGCTAGCCTTTGTTATTTTTCCATAATATTTAATTTCCTAGCATCCAACACTCACATGTGGGTCCAATGGACCAGTATAGGTGCTAGTAGGCTTAAGAAACACTACTTTAATTTTTGGTAATTTAATTGCTTAATAAAAAGCTTAAAAGCCCTTTTTCTATTAAGAGAAATTAAATAAAGAAAAGCCCTTATTTAATTCTTTTTCCTTTTTGAAAATATTATGTAATTTAATTAAAAGATAATTAATTCTCATTGCTGATATGGAATTAATTCAAGAATAAAAATATTATTTATATCTTGCTTGTGAAAGGAAAAGGGTTAAAGCTTTCACATGAAATGACAAGTACAAAGAAACCTTTATTCAATTGTGCAATAAAAGAATAACCCATGTACAACCAATAACCTTCCTAAAAGAGAAATCACCAAACCACCCATGTTAACTTGAGGATGGTTGCAAATCATGTTAAAAAGGTTAAGTATACCTACCCACTATGTTGGTGAATTTAAATTAAATTATTTACATACATATGTACACAAACACCATAAAAAAGAATGATTAATAAGAGTTGCATATTGTTCCTTTATGGAAGAGTATGCTTGAATGTATTCTTATCCGGGTGAATGTGTCCAACAAATACACCCCTGGTTGTGATATGTTGTTTGTAATTAATTAAATTAAAAATCGTCAATTAAATCTCGCATTTGCATCCTCGTGTAGATCTCCCGAACGGTAGGCGTACGCGTGTGCGGAAAGGAGGAGACGGAGGAGCCGACGGAGACGTGCACCACGTCGTTGTAGAGCAAGACCCGGACCAAAGTCCGGAAGGGCCCAAGGCCAACCTTGCCATCGAAGGCAAGCCCCGATCATTAACCCCTGTTTTTGAAAATTATGTAATTATCGTTGTTATGATTGTGCATTTACATTTCGGGAGTTGACTTGAAAACATAGATGCATGATCCCTAGGTACCTATGTTCTTTTACTAGTATGCTAGGTCGATAGCTGCTATGCTATAGGACCCGGTAGAAGTCGAGTGATGTTCGTCACTCGCGAGATTAGGTTCCTAGATAGGAATCATAAGATATCCTTAAATGGATTGCTCATGTGGTAAGAGCATGGGATTTGGGCTCCGGTCCAGTGGCTTTCGTGGGCTAAGCTTTTGAACGTACTAAACATATGCCGGGAATGGGACCGGTAAGCCTAGTACCCGATTGACGCGGTAAGGGAACCTTTCCCTACTAAACCTGGGGCACTTGTGTCCCCCTGCTCACAACAGTGTGGTACCTGCGTGAGTCTGGACGTTCGTGTGGGAGCGATCCGTAAAACCTTGTACCAAGGAATGTAGGTTCCGCTCCCGAGCCGAAGATCGACGGGAACGACACGGGGAAAGTTGTCCCTTCGGGGCGGCCTACCGTGTGTTTGGGTTTACCTTGCAAGGTTTGAATCAATCGATTGTCGGCCTCTCACCGTTATCCGAGACTCGCTTAATCAACGGCCATGATATCCCATAATGATGGAACTCGAGAAATATCGTTGTATGAATTAATTGCTTGTCCAAATTCTTGATTGAATTAGATGACACATTTAGAAATGGTAATCAACTAGAACTTGTGCTAAAAGATTGAAAGTAAGGATCTACTTTTAGTAGTCATTCAAAGAAAAAGAAACTCCACCGGCCAAAAGCCTTTCATGTTTAAAGTTTGGTGATGTAGTTATCACCCGACGGTTAAGTCTTGCTTGAGTATTAGTATACTCAGCCTTGCTTTAAAAATTGTTGTTGCAGGTGTGATTGACCGGATGGGTGACGACAAGTGATGACATCACGGATGGCCTCCTGTGATGTTTACCGTTGCGCTAGTTTATTTTATTTCCGCTATTTTCAAACTTTGAACCTTTACTCCATGTCATGAACAATGGTTTGTAATAAATTATGTTAACTCGTGTTGTACTCTGGACTCACCTTCGCATGAGTTTTAATGCATATGTCGATCCTCTCGTTTGAATTCCAAGTGATTTACGGGCGTTAACCCGGCAACTAACGACAGGATGATACTTTACTATTGCTTAATGACCAAAGCGGATCGGTCTTAGGCGATAGTACGGTATTTTCCCCGAGCGGGTTTGTCACGGGCGTACCACACGGTGGTTAGCCTCAAACGTCATGTGATATGACGATAGTAGTATAGTTTTGCAAAAATTTGAATTCGGGTCTAATATTTCTCCGCAATCCAATTTAGTTGGGCTCAAATTGGCCGCAGAATTCACTTTCAGTCTAGGCCACTGCCTCACCCGTTTACACCGACCTTCATGGAACTGTCGAGTCTCCATCGGACGGTATAAACGATCCCTGATTCCCTGCATCTCAGGCGACGCCCTCCTCTGTGGCTCTGTCGTTGGAGCCGCAGCCAGCAAGCGCAGGGAAGGTGATCACTGGTCAAGTGATCAGCAAATGGGACGGCCGCCGGCGCGGCGAAGTGTCAACCAACAACATCCCCAGGTCTTTTCGTTTTTTTTGACGCCCGCTAGTTTGTGTTTGTCAGGTTATGCCATTTGGTAATACAGTTAATGTGAAAATTGTAACCAGTTACGGCTGTAAAGTCTTTGAGAAAACTATTTTTTCCCGAAAGAAACAAGAGGCTGATGCCTGAGCACTCGTGTTTACATGTAACTTTCAGACAATGAACTCTTAACATTGAAAGCAGAGAACAACTAAGAATCCTTATCCCAGAATTGCACAAGAATGTACAAACTGTTGTGTGAACAGTAAGAGTTCATTGCCTTCGCCTAGTACTTGTGCTGGGAAAGAATGCCCAAAATTTTCCAGCTGCGCGAATCAACTGTTGCCTCGATTCTACAAACATCAGCGAAACGACCATTGGATCTCCTCTAGCGTCCTGCCCTTTGTCTCTGGCACCCAAAGGACCACGAACACGAGAGTGAAGGCGCTCACAATCATGTAGGACAGGAAAGTGCCTGTTGAATTTGCAGAAAAAAGTGACATGCATCAGATACCATTTAGAATCCTGTTCCCAAGCAAGCCAGAAGCATAAGATAAAACTATGAACCTCCAACACTCCAGGTGAGCATCAAGTTTGCTGTCATTGTTATAGCGAAGGATGTCAGCCAGGCCGCCAGTGTCGCAATGCTTCCTCCCAGACTCTTGATGCTAACCGGGAGGATCTGAACATATACAAAATTTCAGTTGAGTCTTTAGATAACTCACATCATGTGCCTGAGTTGTGAAACTCACATACTTGATCCAAAAGTATGGTTATGAAGGAAAAAAGGTGCCGTACAGAATGGTCGAAATAAGAAAAAAAATCCAAATCCCATTAAAAACCGGGAGGTAGGAATTTTACAAGCAGACATAATTCAAACCATATTGATAAGTACTGTACCTCAGACATCATGAGCCATGGGATGGCACCCATACCAAAAGAGAAGGCAATGACGAAAGCCTGAACAAATGATCCGAGGTAAAAAAAAATTGGTGTGGATTCCACATTTGGATGCAAATTTTCAGAAGAAATAAACTGAGACATACCACAAGAGCAACCAAGGATATCATACTTAACAAGTAGTATGTGCTTGAATCATGTGAAACATTATCCTGAAACGAATAGAAGAAAATCACTAGACTGAGATGAGGGACCCCTGTGATGATGTTGCGTATCGAAAATCTGCTTGAGCCATGTACTAGCATAATAGTATATTACTGCAAAGATCGCGGTACAATAGCTATTATCTTTTTCATTAAGATCCTAGACTAAGGAAACCTGAACATACCTTGAGAAAAAATACAATCGAAACAGCAAGCAGGCATAGAGTCATGCCAGAAGTAGAAATCTGTCATTTTGAAGTCAGAGTTCAGTAACAGTTGCAGAAAACATGCAAACTAGACATTGCACAGGGGACAGAAAGTACAATAAGAAGGATGCGTCGTCCAGCTCTGTCTAACAACCATGTTGTAACTCCAGTGGCAAGAACCTGATAAAATGCTGTGAGCATTAAACAAATTACACACGAACTGTATCAGGCCATCCATTCATCCTAGATACGCACCTGGATGGCTCCAAGTGAACAGGTGGCCAAGTCGCTGTTTGTAACCCCTGGAGATTTTTTTGATGTTAAATTTGAAGAATGGCAATGCTATCGTTGTTAAAGAGAATTCCAAAGGATCTGGAACTATTAATACATAGGCCTATTTGATGTTTTAGAAACTCTTTTTCAAGAACCAAACATTTTAGTGTACAAAATTCAATGAAACGCCCATATCCTAGCTGCTCTGTAAGGAACACAATGCACATGTGTTCCAGAGAAAGGAATCATCATTATCTCAGATGGTCTTATCTTGCTGGTGTAGGAACAAAATTAGTTTAGAGAAATTCTAGTGGTTTGGAAATCGGTAGTCTGCTAAGTTATTCTATACTACATATAGAAAGCATATTGCCAAATAAACAACGATACTAATAATTTGCTCCATGATATTAGTTATCTCCTACATGTCCAGTTAAATTTGAAAGGTTTCTCTCGTGCCTAAAACTTATGACAGCTACTTAGAACAAAAATGTTCAGACAAGATAAAGACTACACAACTTACCTGCAGCTTTGAAGATGTTACTTGCATAAAACAGTATACCGTTGATTCCACTTAAATTTTGCAGTACAAGTAGGCCAATTCCTAGCTGCCAAGTTGACCAATAATCTCAGTTATATAGGTGCCAATTTTGGCATGCAATAAGTTATTAAGCCAACAAAGTTAAGGGAACTACAATTAGGGGTGTGCGGTATTTCTTTTGGTTTAACTCATGAAAACTGATAGTAGTCCTTTTAGTTGCTGATGTCACTGCCCTCTGCAATATGAGGATAAAAAAAAGATGATTCAGGTGATTCCAGAAGAAATTGAGGTATGTACAGTAGAGCCAAGGAATAGTTCATATAGATTGCATCAAGTCAGTCCAGAGGAAAAGTAGAAAGTGATTGCCTTTATATCATTCACTTCTGTGGTGATGTCAGTTTCAAACCCCCTCAGCACTTGTAGTGAAGTCTCACAGTCTTCCATCAAATTCATCTTTGCCTAGAGATGAGAGCAATGAAAAATGATTGCTAAGATTTCAGTTTGATGCAACATTGCATATCCATTATTTGCATACACATACCAGCCATCTTGGAGATTCTGGGATAAAGAATAGGCCAGGAATCAACACTGTGCAGGGCAAGGCTCCTACAAGAATTTAACCCAGATATTTAGATACGAAATTATGTTGACTCCAGAGTCACATACGTAACCCAGATATTTTTCTGTAGATGTGAAGTTAAAATATCTGACTAGTATATTTTTACGACTACAGATATATTGGCAGGAAAAACATTGCAGTTACCAATCTTGTGAGCTGAAACATCTGAGGTCAAGTGGAAGCACCAACAATTTGAATAAGCAATAGTATTTAGCAACCTTACCCATCACTGCAAGAAGCCTCCACGGAACAAACATGCCAAGCAAATAGGCTAAGAATATACCAAGGGTTACAGACAGCTATACAATGAAAATTTGTGCAATGAGTCCGACATAAAAGGACCAAGCTATTTGTCTCAGAAAAACAGAACATAAGATTCTGGTCAGAAACCACACCTGGTTCACGGAACCAAGAGCTCCTCTCATATTCTGAGGAGATATCTCTGCTATGTATACTGGCACCTGGTATCACATTATTGACATACCAAGAGTTTAGTCATGTAATGTAACTAGTCCAAAGTTCCAAACATCCAACGTTCTTTTGGTAGCAAGCAAATTATACAATGTTCATGGTTCGCTTTGTCTCCAACTATCGGAATCTCGATCTATCTTTTCACCCGTGTCCTCAAACACCTTACAACCGCACTAACTTAAGTTATGAAAGTACGAATCTTCTGTGACAAAATAAGTAGTCAAGAAATCTTCTCTTACGAACCGTATATGATATGATGCCAACACCAAATCCTTCAAGCAATCGTCCCATATACAGAAATGAGGCGTCCTGTAAAGTAAAGCAGACATTATCAGGCAGGTACAGAAGCAGCATTGGGTGAAAATAAACTCAGATAACATGAAACTTGTTGTGTACTTTTGCAAAGGATATCGCAAGCCAGCCGATGATATTTGGGATCGCCGCAATCATCAACGACTGCAAATATTTTCAAAACTGTTAGAATAAATAGTAAGCTTTAGTGCAATTAACTACTGAAATGTTACCATACATTGAGCAAGAGACCGATCTTGTGTACAAATTACACAATCATCACATTTTCTTGCACACTAACTGCATGACTTATATACATTGCAGAAAGCAAGCGAACATGAAGCCATAATGTGAAATCCCAATTTAGCTAACTCTACCAAAAAACTTCCACAGCTCCCAAGCATCAACATATTGAAAGTAACTGACTTATGATTTTTTTTAAAAAAATCCATCTGCATTTTCCCTTAAGCCCCCACCTAAAAGAAGTGACATTTCTATCACGGCAATGGAAGACTTTTTTTTTTGGAGATCAACGAATGACTTTTGTTGTTGGTTAGTTTAAACAGCCTCCTCCGTATCTAATAAAAGAAGTGATGTTGACCCTTGTGCATTGTCAGCTTACAAGTAACAATCTGATCATAAAATGGAAGAACAGCTTATAACTGCCAGAAAGAAAGGAGTCGAATTTCTGACCCCTTTGCGGCCAATGTGCTCGGCCATCTGCCCGCTGGCGATCGCCCCGACCATTGCGCCGACGTTGGACAGCGAGCCGAACGCCGAGAACTGCAGCGTGCGGCCATTTGTTCAGCATTCTCAGGTACGAAGAGATGCAGGACTCGACAGGAAGCCTGGACGCGACAGACAGATAGCGGGTTACCTCGGGGATGGAGAGTTTGAGGTCCCGAACCATGGCGTCCTGGGTGGGGGAGGAGAAGCCGCTGGTGAAGCCGAACTGGATGGGCCCGAGCGCGACGATGAGCGTGCAGAGGAAGGCGGAGACGTGGGACTCGCGCAGGACTGCCATGGAGGATGCCCCGGGGGCGACGCTGGACTGCCGCGAGCCCATCCGGTACCAGCTGCCCGTGTGGACGGCCAGCAGCGGCTTCCGCAGCCCGCCATCGTGGTCGCTGCCGCTCTCCTCACCGGCGCCGGGGCCGGCTCCGCCCCTGTTGCTGGTGCTACCCATGCCTTCGCTCGTCGGCTTCCTCTCCCCTCGTGGCGAACAGAGGACACGATCGACGCGAAGAGAAACCGTCGTCCCGTTGAAATGGGGAAGAGTGGGGATAGTGGGTTGTCTTGTCTGAAGCTCGGTTGGGAGCCCACAGGTCAGTGGCCTAGGGGAAGAAGCCGGCATCTCTGGTTTTCAACGAATCCAAGGGCACTTTGGCAGGCATTTGTCATTTAAAACAGCAGTACTGGTATGGCGTGGCAGAAATAATGGGCTTCTTTGGTGAAGTGAAGCCATTTTGTAAAGTGTTTGGCGAAACTTGACGTGTGGTTGTGGGCTTCTATGTCACATGTGGGAAAGAAGCGCGGGAAGCCACTATTTTTGGCTTCACCTCCAGTAGTACAAATTGCGAAATGAACACTCCATGGCCTGACTTGAAGCCGCTTTTTTGTTAGGGGTTTGGCGGGCTTCCGGAAAAGCGGGTGTAGAAAGCGGCAGAAAAGCGCCCGCCAAAGGGCCCCAAATCTACACGCGTCAGCAAATTGTTTGCAGATTCTTTGCAGCCACTCTTGCATGTTGATCCATGATCAAGCTTCTCCTTGCGGCGGTTTTTCTTGCCATGGAAGAACCTACTACTGGTAAACCAAGGGAGGTCAAATTCAGATGATCAGATAGACAACATAAATTTCTGCCGATCTATCCCATACATGCGCTTGGTTCAACGGATAAGAAAAGCGGAGAATTTGATGCGGATGATATCAAGATTTAGGCGTCCAAAATGAGGGAGCATTGACCGGCAGGTACGGCAGATCGACGCTGCACGCACTAGATTACAAACTGCTCGTCCAGATTCATGTTAGAATATACACGGCATATGCGCACGGAAAAGCACGCACGTTGGTGCCAACCCGATGGAGCTGTCGATCGCTCGAAGCTGCTCATCTCGATCGGCCACGTCAATGTTCGATCATATGGGAGCGTGGGCATCTCAAGGCTTCGATCTGGTTGTCTCGTGATCTCCTCTTGTTCCATCTCGTGCAGCGTGTCCAACTGTTGATGAAATGACCATGTGGGGTGGGGGTCGCCCGCGTCCGGCCACGGCCAAGGTCCGAAGGACATGTGCGGGTCACGGCAGATCTCGAATCTGCCCCGCCCCCTCCCCTGGTTTGATGGAGATGCGTGTTCGGTGGCCCGAGCCCGAGTGTGTACGTCCGGGGATTGGTCCGTCGCGATCCCGCCAGCTGATTAACCATCTGCCACTAGCTAATTAAGCACCCGCGCGCCCTTCGTTGTGCGATGGTGCCACCCTCTCACCTCCGCCGCAGATGTGGACATGTCGGGCACACCCGCCGTGGTCCCTGGCCGCGACGGCGGCGTTACACGTCCTTGAAGCAGAGTTGGAATCAGGGTTCGCCGCCGGGCGGGGGAGCAGGTCGAGCAGTGTCCCCGCGAATTGACGGCCCAAATGGTAACGGCCTCAAACATGGGCCATTGTAAGGTGGGCCAGTACTGACAAATTGGTGGATACCATAATGGGGCCTTCATTTTATGGGCCGCATAGTTTTCTCCCAACGATTCAAAGGATCGAATTTTTTTATATATTTATTTTGTCATGATTTTTCAAAAAATAAATGGTCCAATCAAAATTTTTGAGAAATGTACATCTGACGTCGTACCCCACGGCGACTGGAGTTCCTGCCGCTGTGGGGCACGACGTTAGAGGTGACGCCAACGGTCGGCTCGACTGGCCGGTGGGGCCAGGTTCCTGCCGCCGTGGAGCACGGCAGCAGAATTCCTAGCGCCGTGGCCCACGGCGGCAGCACCGCGCCTATATAAGGGGTCGAGTCCCTGCCGTCGGCCCCTCCCTCACTCCTCCCTCACTCCCCAAACCTTCGACTTTCAACCCTTTGGAGCACTTCTGAGGTATGTTTCTAAATTTAGTCTAGTTTAGTTAGTATAGTTAATTAGTTTAGTTAACTTAAATTAGTTAGTTTAGTTTAGTTAGTTTAGAAATTTATTTTAGTTAACTTAGTTTAGTTAAATTTAGTTTAGAAATTTAGTTTAGTTAACTTAGGTTAGTTAAATTGAACCGAGAAGACGCACTCCTCGAGCATATGCCCCGGATCGGTGGGGGCGGTCGGTGCTTCGTTGCGGCGACTACCTACGAGGGGGCTGTGTTCGGCAGTGACGAGGCCGACGAGTAGGGAGGCGATCCTCCTGGGTGCCCTCTCTTGCTGCAGATGTGGATCCACAAGCGGTTCGACATCGGTCGGCCCAGGACGGACCTCTCTGAGTACGAGCCGCTGGCCGACGGCACCGACCCAGCAGACTTCCCCACCATGGGTTCTATGTGGTGTCTCTGGAAGGTAATGACCTCCCTTTACGTGATTCTTTGCGTTATGAGTTTTGTAGTTCGATTCACCTAACTTTTCTTATTCTTTGCAGCACGTTTGGGCTGGGGAGCAGCTGAAGAAGGCGTACAAGGACTTCGTTGGTCAGATCAACCGGATGGTCGATGCCCAGGTCCGGTGAACGCCGTACGCTCCTGCCATGGTCGTTGCCCGCGCACCACATGGGCTCTCATCCCTGTGATTCCGAGACCAGGCGTACTGGATGACGAGGCGACAATTGGTATTCGACGTATACGTCGAGGAGTACGCCGTCCATTGGGTGATGAGGCAGTTCGGCCTCTTCCAGGGTGCGCCAGTACCCGTTGTGCCACGTCTGTCGCCTACATCGCACAGGTGAACTACCATTTGACAGTTTAAGTATTTTCCGTTACAAATATTCAGTTGTCAATAATTTTATGTTTCATGTTCTATGCTAGGTGGACGCGTAAGGGCGTGCCTGCGGCGACGTTGTTCGTCGATAGGCTGCAGTCATACGTGGTAGAGTGGGCTTCCGCGACGCACGAGCAGAATGTCGTCACCGAGCACCGCCTTCACGACGGCGCCGCCTGGGTAGCGTACATTCAGTGGTACCTACCGAGGACGCGGACGCGGGTGACGTACGTGCCTGCTACACCGCCACCTGTCCCGGACCACGACGGGGATCTGCCGGACGCGACATACCCGGTGCGCCGAGACCGGACCGCCGACACGGCGGTAAGCTACGATACTGCAAACATATTACATTCATATGACTTTTCATTATAACATGTGTTTCTAATTTTGTGCGCAGCACGACGTGTTGGCTGAGGTCGTGCGGCTCGCATCGGTCGCGAGGGAGCAGTGCTTCTCTTGGAGGCCTCAGGAGCACCGGAGCACGTACAAGAGGATCATCGTTGCTGCCATGAGGTACTCCGCCGTCGTGAACTACGCCGGGGCCGTAGAGCTTCCTCTCCTTCCGCGCCACCCAGCGTCATCCTCGAGCCCCGCCTCGACAGCGGCTTCGCAGCCGATGCCTGCCACCCTTGCCGGCAGCTTCTGTGACAACCCCACCCGAGATAATTCCATACTATCGCATAAACCACTCCATTTGGTCATTAAGCGATAATAAAAAGTATCCTGTTGAGTGTTGCCGGGTCAACGTCCGGTAAATCACTTGACATCACAGAGAGGATCGAACGTATGCATTAAAACTCTCACGAAGAAGAGTCTAGTGCCTTACAATTTAACCATCACATCCCCGTAGGGTTCATTATTACAAACATAGTTCTTTGACATGAAAGTAAAAAGTTCAGAGTTTATTGAAAACAGAGGAAGATAGCTAAACGATACGACCACATCATAGGAGGCCTGTCCATGATGCAATCACTCCTCGTTATCCACCCATTCCAGCTCCCAGCCGGGTGGAAGTTCTCCGGGCCACACATCAGATGCATTACCTGGAAACCACGTTATAAAGCAAGGCTGAGTATATTAATACTCAGCAAGACTTACCCGTCTAAAAGAAAGACTTTACCTCTAATCATGCATGGCTTTTGGCTAGTGGGGTTATTTGCCAAAAAGCTGCTAAGTAGTGAATCCTTACTTTCCATATTTTAGCTCATGTTCTAGTAGAAGTGTTCATTACTAGATAAGCAACTATTGCAATCAATGTTGTACAAACAATTAATCAAAGTAGTAATCTTCACAAAGTTCCATCATAAAGGGATATCATGGCCAGTCGAGTAAGTAGTCTCAGATGGCGGTGAGAGGCCGACAATCGATTGATTCATAACCTTGCAAGGTGGACCTAAACACACGGAAGGTGCCCTCACCCAGAGTTCACCAACCAGGCGGTTCCCGTCATTCTTCGGTTTGGGGATAATAGCTCACAGTCTTAAGTACAAGGTTTATCTGGGCTACACCACCAAGGTCACCCAGCCTCACGCATGTACTCGGGTGGCGAGCCCAGGACCGCAACCCTAAGAGTAGTGATAGTAAAACCTCGTACAGCCTCATTTAGGTACTAGGCTTATCGTACCCATTTCCGACAAGTGTTTAGTTCTTTCAAACACTTAACCAACGAAGCCATTGGACCGGAGCCCAAATCCCATGCTCTTACCACATGAGCAATCCATTTAAACCTATGGTGATTGCATAAAAGAGATCCTATTCTCGCGAGTGACGAACATCACTCGACTTGTACCGGATCCTTAAAGCATAGCAACTAGCGACCTAACATGCTAGTAAAAGATCATAGGTACTTATGGATTATGCAACTAGGGTTTCATTTCAACTCCTCAACGTAAATGCACATACAATAACAATAAGTAAATCCAGAAGTGTAAAGAAACACATAGGTTAATGAATAAACCGGGCTTGCCTTCGTCAGCACAAGTAGACACACAAACTTCCGGACTTTGGCCCGAGTCTTGCTCTACGGTCACGTAGTGCACGTCTCCTCTTGCTCCCTCGTCCTCGTCAGCCGGCACAAGCGTATAGCTACCGTCGGGGACTTCTACACGGGGAATGCAATGCAGTGATTAGGAGTGCGATTATTTTAATTTAATTCGGAAACAGTACCAAACAGCAACAAAGAGTGTAAGGTTGGTCATATTCACCTTAAGAAATGTATTTAACCATTTCTCCTTTTAAAGATAATCAAAAAGGCTTATTTAGTCTTCTCTTTAGATGATTGTGTGCACATCTATAAATGAATATTTTATTTACATGCAAACAGCAATGAATTTAGTTTTGTACCACCATTTTACTTTCCTATCTCATTTATTTCACTTATGCACAAAAGGAGGCATTTTTCCTATTTTCCTTTACTAGATTAATCTAGTTTGCAACCTTTTAAACAACTAAACACATAGCAAACTTATCCAATAGTGCCCACTGGCCCTAGTGACCAGGAACACTTCCTTGGACAGCAAGTAACTAGCTTTTGCACAACTGAATTTAAATACACAAAAAATGAAAGCACTTCTAGCTAGCAATTAGAGGATTAATACATAACAAATAAATATAACAGAAATGA
This sequence comes from Cenchrus americanus, assembly GCA_947561735.1. Taxonomy (NCBI): domain Eukaryota; kingdom Viridiplantae; phylum Streptophyta; class Magnoliopsida; order Poales; family Poaceae; genus Cenchrus; species Cenchrus americanus. The sequence goes on along the minus strand of OX387239.1, from coordinate 247,391,977 downwards.
ATCCAAACTTTCTCTCACACATACTTTGGTCTAAAACAAGCCTAAACAGCCAATCAACATACTTATAGCCCTTATGGATCTTGCTACACATATTTATGATTAAAAACAAGCATAAATCAGGAAATAATATTTTTAACAGAGATAAAATCACAGTAAATTCACCAAATGTTCATTTCAACATTACAAGATGATATCCAGAAGTTGGGCTCAAAATTAATTATGTAACAGGCTACAAAAATCATCTAGGCAGATTTATGAATATCACAAGATGATTTATTTAAAAAGATCCCTTCAGTAACTTTGTGCAATTTTTGTCATAGAACCTAAACATGTTAGTTCCCACAACATATCTAAAATCCAGCTCAAGAGCTTGTATGGATTTTGCAGAAACATAAATCTAAGTATTTTACATGTCTATTTTTCAAGCAAAAACTGTAGCTCAAAAGTATATACATGTTTGGTGAAAGTTGTAGTTCTTGTTACACTAAGCACAACAAAATCGGGTTTGCTATTTTTGGATTTTTCTACGAGTTTTAATCAATTTTACAAGTTGCTGGACCCAAACACAAAACAGAGAAGAATCTTTTTACGTTGTGGACCCTAGAACTTTTAAAACCTTCACAAGAATACCCTCGGTCTCTCCCCCCTTGGGCCCGACGGCGAAGGCGAGCTCGCCGGCGGCGAGGTGGGGCATGGGGAGGTAAACAAGCTGCGGGGATCGTCGATTTGGCTCACCAGTGATTGATTGGTGGCGGCGGCTCGGCCGGAGAGGTCACCGGCGAGCGGCGGCGGCGGAGCGGCGGCGCGCGCGCCGCGGAACTCGGACGGCGGTGAGGGAAGGGGCTGGGCTCAACCACGTGCTGCACGGGGAGCTTCCATGTGACCTAGGGAAGGCGCTAGGCAGGTCACCGGCTTGGAGAACCGACGGAGGGGCGAGCTCGACGGCGACGGTCCGGCAGCGGCCGCGGGAACACGGGCTCCTGCGATCGTGCGGCTCGGCTTGATCAACAAGCGGCTCGGGGAGCTGCGGGGTGCACAAGGAAGAGTTTAAGCGCTCGTGGGAGTGGGAGCGTCGACTGGAGGGAGGTGCACACCGGCGGCGCCAATGGCGGGACGACGGTGGCTCGGGGCAGGTGCGCATGTGCGCGAGGGACGGCCGGGGCTTGCTTATAAGCGCGCGGGAGGTCGGTTGGGGTAGGTGGGGTCACGCCGGTGTGAAGCGTCTCCTCATCGAGAGGTGACTAAATGTGGCACAAATACCGATCCCGGAGGGCGGCAACACATTTATTACAACGGGTGGATCGATCTTTTACATCACGGCGACACGAGAGGGCACGGAAGTGCCAACGCTACAAGGAACAACACAAACGCTAACGACCACACTACGATAGCAAAGGCTTCCATAGCCTCCTCGCAGTACCACACCATGGAAGCTTTCGTGGCGGCCACCGGGTACACGAGCACGGTTGGGTGTAGGGCGACGACCTACTCGACGTCTTCGGGGAATATAATCGGGATCCTCCTCGAAAAATAGTTAGTAAAACAAGGGTGAGCACATACGTACTCGGCAAATCCAACCCCACCCACGGAGGGGCTTATAAGCGAATCATGCATAAAGTATAACAAGGATCGAGTTAAGGTTCATTTTGCAAACTTACTCATGCAGGGGTTCATTTCAAAAAGGTTTTCGCAAATCATTTTCATAACCAAAGTGACTCAATTGTTTTAGGAAAACCATTGTGGAACTACCGGACTTCCCGTCCGTCGTAGCCCAGGCACACAGCCACACACTTCACCCAGAAAACAACTCACGCCAGAAAACATCCCATCCCAAACACTAGTTTTTGTGACCACACCGTGACTCGTCCAATACCGTGGACACGGCTATTCGAATAGGTTTGACACTCTGCAGAGGTTGTACATCTTTACCCACAAGTAGGGTACCGTCACACGGACATCTCAGTGCCGGTAAGGATCCTATCAAAGCCATTACCCACCTTAGCTAACGCTACGAGCCACCACGGAAGCAACCAAGGGGTTATCCCACATAACCGGGGCGTACCTCACACGGAGCGTACCCCTACTCCTTGGTCTCCCGCCGCTCACCCGCACACCCGGATGGCAAGTAGATTAACTAGTGGGGTTTATGCTAAGCCGTTGCCACATACAACGGTCGAGTGGTAGTACGATGATTTGGGTCAGGTGAGATGTCACGCAACCCGGTCCTTAACCGACAAGATGGACAACTCCCAACATGCTCAACCACACAGGTACGAGCTCACCCATACTCCTGACACACACGTCCATCCCGTCTACCCAGTTCTTTACTCAATTTCCAAACATATCCCATTTCCATTTTAAAAGCACTCACACATTTTGAAAGCACTCACACATTTTGAAAGCACTCATTTAGGCCAAAACAAGGTTCAATCATAGCAATCAAGGGTGGCTATCCTACCATGTTTTGCAGTAAAATAATATGCAATTTATAAAACGGGTATAGGGTGTATTTATAAAACTAGGACAAAAGTATGCATCAAAGGATGAGATTGGACTTGCCGTCTTCGAAGTCTTCGGGGAGTGCCGGCTCGTCGTTCGGGACCTCGGGCTCCTGCTCGCAGTAGTCGGCTTCGAACTCCGGCTCGGGGTACCTACCCTTCGTTTACACCGTCGGTCGTAGTGCACACATAGGCAAGCAAGCGATATAAGCACACATATTACGGCCGAGCTCGAGGAGGGGAAGACGAGCGGAGAGGGAATATATATAAGCCCCGGGGAGAGGGTTGGTTCGGCGGGGGTACTACTTGTGAAGGGTGTGGTGAAATTTGGATTTCATCGGGAATAAAATTGTGCATAAGGTGTTGGGTTAAAGAGGGGTTATAAGGGCTAAGGACCTATTGGTAATTTCTATTAATGGGGAAAGGGTGTGGTTATGATAATATAAACTTGATTAGGGCCTGGTTGTAAATAGTTTAGGGCCCGACGGTATTTAATTTACAATTAATCATTAACCTAGGGGATTATTTGAAAAGAAAAAGAGAGAGAGGGAATAGGGGCATGGACTTTAGGGAGAAAAAGGGAAAGAGCGGGGGGTCTTTGGCCAAAAGGCCATATTCTTCCCCGGCTCGCATCGAACGAGAGAGGGGGGGGGGGGAAGGGGGCGAGCGGGTGGCCGGCGGGGGTGCTGCCGGCGGCCCGGTGCTCGTCGGCGGCCGGCGATTGGGGGAAAAAGGAGAGGAGGCCGCGGGGATTCGATTCCCGTGCTCACCTTGAGCCGGGGCGGCGCGAGGAGGTGGATCGGCGTGAGGACGGTGGCGTGGCGGCGGTGCTAGGGGGTGGCGGCGCTATGGAGCTCGCGGAAAAGGGGAGGGAGTTGCGCGGGCGGCGGCGGTGGTGAGGTGCGGCGGCCCGGGGAGCCGTCGGCCCCTTTTATAGGCGGCGGAGGGCGGTTCGGGGAAGGGGAGATTTTTTTCCCGGCGAGCTCAACTCCGGCGAGCTCGAGCGGCTTCTCGGCGGCGCCGGTGACAAGACGGCTCGGGCGGCGGCGGCGGTCAACTTGTGCGGGGGAGGGGCGCGGCGCGGTGGACGGGACCGACGGGCGAGAGGGTGCGGGCGAGCCGGTCGACGCGTGCGGTGGTGGGTTGCCGGCGGACGCGACGGCTCGGGCGGGCGCATTGATGGCCTCCGCGGCGGCGGGCCGGCGCGGTGGCGTCTTCGGAATGGGCGGCGTGGTCGGGCGCGGGCACGCGGGCCGTGCGGCGCGAGGGAGGGTCAACGGCGCCAGGCGCCGGTCGCGGGATGCAGGGGGGGCGCGGTCCTGGCCGCGGGAGGAAGAAGGAGGAAGAGAGAAGAAAGAAAGGGAAGGGGAAAAAGAAAAGAGGAAAAGGGAAAAAGGGAAGGGAAAGAAATAAAAGGAAGGAAAAGAAAAGAAAAATGGGAAAAAGAGAGGAAAGAAATTGGGAAAAAGTTTAGAAAATTAGGGAAAATTGTTAGGAAAAATAAGGGAAGGGGTTTTGCGGGGGTTTTATGATTTCCGGGCGTCGGCGTGATTTTCGGGACGGCGGTGATGGCGAGGCGGACCGGCCGGCGGGGACCGCGGCGTGCGGGATTCCCGGCACGGGAAGGCACGCGTGGGTGCTGGCCGGGTGTGGGCGGTGCGGCGGGATTCGCGGCACGCGCGCGGGGTGAGAGGGAGGGACGATGACTAGGGTTTGAAGGGGGGTAATTGAGCTCGGTGCCGGACAGGTTTGGAAATACGCACGATTTATTAGGTGATTTATTTGGGGCTAAAAACGCGGGCGTTACACGGTGCCACTTGCACGCGTGGAGAGGCCGGGGGCATGGCCGGCGACATGCGCGCTCCGGCGGCCGATGGCGCGCCACGGGCGGTGCGCCGGCGGTGGATCGGCGCCACTTGGCGCGGCCACTTGCCACGGACGGCACGGGTGAGCCCTCGCCGACGGCGCGCGGTGACCGGCGGTCACTCCGGTGCCTCGGTGTGCGCGCCGACGCGGGTACGGCACGTACGGCGGGTGGCCGACGTGGCCGCGCACGACATCGCGCCCGAGCGCGTCTCGGCGTTCCCGGTGCATTTGTGTTTCGCTGAGCCGTTTCCCAAATAGTTTTTCTCTAAATTTTCAAACTAAAGTGCACCTTATGGTCTGAAGCAAAGTTGAAGATCACACATCCCTCTACAACTTTCACAAAGGTTGGTAGGGGTTTTGTTCAAGAAATCGAGCAGGAACATCATGCCTAACTGGCCAAAATCTCGGCGCCAGGGAACAGTGAACCAGTGCCTTGTTTTACCATTTCCACCCTCCTACACTCCAAACCAGCAATGCCACTCAACAGCAAAGTTGTGTGCCTTGAAATCCTGCACATTTTCCCCTTTGGGTGGTTTTGAAGTGTTTAGGGAAATTTTGGAGAACGTGCCAAAGTTCTAGAATGGCACAAAGGGGTCAAAGGGGACAATGGAGTTTTAAGCTAGGGTTTTGACCAAGGGTTGACCTAGGGTCCTCATGGTTAGCTAGAGGAGGTATTAAGAGGGTCATTAGCACAAAACACCACTGAGCAAAAACACGGGGTGTTACAGCTTCTCCGCTCCGACGGCACAACAACAGCTACGTGCAGTGGCCGTTTGTTCATCCCGGCCTTGATACTTTCAATGGACCTTATTTTCAACTAATGCACGCAATTATTGTGTGTTTGTAATTATATATATTCTAATCGTATAGGGCGACCGCCGCCTTTTCCGGCAGCCGGGCCTCGACAGTAGGAGCCGCCGCCGATCTATTCGTTAGGAGGTTCCAGATCGCCGACCTTTCAGTTTCCGGCGACAGATATTCCTTCCTCGCCGACTCCGCCTATGTTCCAGCCTACTTTCGACACGACCACCGAGGAGCACCTAGGATGGGATCAGATAGAGTTCCACGACGTCCTCGCGACCCTAGATTCCCCGTAGCGGGCCGAGGAGGTTGGCGCGTCACAGTTGACACCGCCACCACCGGTTGGACTCAGCCGCCACAGTTGACCCCGACGGCCGGCAGAGCGACATCGGCCAGCGGAGCGACACGGCCGGCGGCGGAGCAACACCGGTGGGCGGAGCGACACCGAATGCTGCAGGCTCGTCGCAGGCAGCCATGGCGACACCGTCTCCCGACCAGCTTGGACCGCGGGTGGTCAGGGCACCTGACCCCTGGACGTACAACAGGGACCAGACCTGGGCTAACGCTAGAGCTGTTAGGGGGAAGAGGGGCCGACACATTTAGATGTAGTACTACTTTTACCATGATTTTGTATAAACTATTTCTATCTACTCGTTGATTTGGATATTCCCTTGTGATTATGATTACACTTGTCAGTTTATCGTTTTTAAAAAGGTTAAAAGGTTTTTAAAAATGAAAAACTAAAAAAAAATAAAATGACCTAACGCCGTGTGGCACGGCGGCAGGGACCTGGCGCCGTGCCGCCCCGCCCCCGCCCCCACGGCGGTAGGGCCTTAACGCGGCGGGGGGCCTGCCGCTATGGGGTGTCGATACATTTCTCGAAAATTTTGATTCAACTATTTATTTTTCGAAAATCATGACAAAATAAATATAAAAAAATTCCAAAGGATCCATATCCTCCTGTGTGTCAAAAAAAAAAAGAGTCGGCTCCTCCTCGGCTCCTTTGACCTTTCAACTCCGGCGGCGCCGTACGTCGCAGACGCGCGCTTCCCGGTTGAGACCTTGATGGGGCGGCCGGCGCGCTCCCGATCTCCGGCCACGCCTACGGCGGCCACCGAACTTCGCTCCACCAAGATCTCCTTCCGCTCCCGTAAAATCGTCAAGACACCACCTGCAAAACCTCTCGCCACGACCGCCGTGCCACCACCGGTGCCAGCGCCTCAAGTTCCAGTGCTGCCGGCGCTCTCCTCGCCGGGCGAGATCGCGGCCGCGCTACGTCACCTCCAAGCTGCGGATCCCCTCCTCTCCGCGGTCATCGCCTCCACTGAGGCCCCCACCTTCGCGGCATCCCCCTCCCTCCCCGCATTCCACTCCCTCGCGCGCTCCATCCTTTACCAGCAGCTCGCGACCTCCGCTGCTGACGCCATCTACTCTCGCTTCCTCGCACTCCTCCCTTCCGCGGCGGCGGCCGCAGCCTCCGACGCGGTAACTCCGGCCGCCGTCCTTGCCCTCGCCGCCGCCGATCTACGCACCATCGGCGTCTCCGGGCGCAAGGCCTCTTACCTCCACGACCTCGCGACCAGATTCGCAGCTGGGGAGCTCTCCAATTCCGCCGTGGCCGCGATGGACGAGTCTGCGCTACTCGCCGAGCTCACCAAGGTGAAAGGCGTCGGCGAGTGGACCGTCCACATGTTCATGATCTTCTCGTTGCACCGCCCCGACGTGCTCCCGTCCGGCGACCTTGGCGTGCGTAAGGGCGTGCAGGAGCTGTACAAGCTGAAGGCGCTGCCCAAGCCAGAGGAGATGGCGGGATTATGCGAGCGGTGGAGGCCGTATCGGTCGGTCGGCGCGTGGTACATGTGGCGCCTCATGGAGAGCAAGGGCGCTGCGGCCAAGAAGAAGGGCAAGGCGAACTCTTAGCTAGGTAAGTAATATTATGTGATGGTCTTATGTATCTGTTGTCCCAATCTGTTAAATTTAGATGGTGTCCCAGATTTGTCTATTGTTGTGGATGCTGTGTTGTTCTTCAGTGTTTCAACTGAAGGTGTTCAGAGTCTAGTGCTAGTATGCTTGTAATTGTATTATGTATTTATGCTTGTAAGCTTGTACTGTGGAGCATAATAATTTAAGGGTTTCCTATACCAATTCTTGTTTAGAGAAACATAGATTTTGTGGTTGGAAATCATATGATATTTCTACTTTTTCATATATGCCATTCCATATTCAGTCATGACTTGATTGTGGATCTTAGAGCAGTAGATGCAAAATAGTTGGAATAATATCCCAAACCAATCTGTGTTGCTGTTCTTGATTCTACTGTTACACCATTTCATTTCACTTTATGCGCGGAGGATTCTTTAACAGTTGGTGGACCACATGATTCTAGCATTTGGTTCTTTGCGTTGTTCTTGAGCATGATCTCGAGGCCTCTCTTTTTGAGCCCGGTGCTAAAAGGTGACCAGCTAAGAAAACTTTGGAGGCAACAGAACGTTACGAGGCACGACTTTTTTAATTAACATAAATACATGAGTTTGCATCTTCCATAACTTAGTTCAAGAGGACAATGAATACACACAGTTTATGTACACTAGATCCTACAGCAACAAGGAGGGTTAACCTTGCTCATAACCTACTAGTATATACACATACACACTGTTTCATCATTTTATTCTCCAACCAGAGTTGGATTACTTTGCTTCTATCTGGAACCTAAGACTGACATAGATTCGTTGAAATTTTGTTTCTGCCTACTTGATCTTCCAATGCTTCAACCTGAAAACAAAAGTAAACAAACAAGCCGTCAGTTTATCCAAATTCTGAACATTACTTCTAATTTTAAACCAAAGATCTACTTGCACTGATTTAGGGCTGATTACTTCCAAGTTCCAAAACTATCCCTCGAAAATTAAAGGACAAGAAAGAAAACAAAGAAACTACCCAATTCAAAGCATGGCCACCTATCCCTCGAAAATTAAAGGACAATAAAGAAAACAAAGAAACTACCCAATTCAAAGCATGGCCACCTACACTGCTCAAAAAGCCAGGAAGATAACTTTTTGGCAATAGGCTGTGACTTGTAAAGTAATATGAGAACTGCATGTCGGCTGCAAGCTGGATACACTAGGATGGAGATTTTCCTGATAGTACTAGGATTGGAGCCCACATGATTAGTGGGCATCAGAGTACAAAGACCAAGTAATTAGACCAGATCCCTTTCTTGAGTGCCAAAGGATGTCCTTAGTTTGGCACATGGAAAGTCCCTCATGAATGGGAAGCTAAAGAACACATAAAATACTCAGATGCCATTTGCTCATCGAGTGCGTGAGTTGAAGTGTTTGGCTATCCGTGACAGTCATGCATGGCAAACTATTAATTAAAAGAAATCGAGTGTGTGAGTTGAAGTGTTCAGCTATCTGTGACATAGTCATGCATGGCAAACTATTAATTAAAAGAACTCTTATACTATGCTTAGCTACAACCTGCTGCTTCTGCATATCACTAACTGCATGCTTAACCAAAAGTTTATCAATACAGAATGAAAGCATCTTATGTTATGTGTGCCAGTTTGCTTTGGAAGGGTCATGGACTTTACCTCGGGTCCAGAATCCCTGTGTCTTATACTTGGGGTACGGCACACGCCCTGACTCAATCATCTTGACATCGTCGACAAGATCTTGATAGTGTAAGCGCACCTCCTCAGCAGACTTGATGCCTCCCATGGCGCTGGACACCTTGTCCCACAGGTTGGGTGTGCCCTCACCGTAGTAGGCGAGTGCCTCTTCAAACATCTTGTTTTCCTTCCGGCTCCACTCTGAGTTGGAATTGGGAGAAGAGCTCCGTGATCCAGACATGTTTGAAGTATCCTTGGTAAGATATTAACCTCTGTTGGTGCAAGGATTATTGTATCTAGTGTCTAGACTTAAGTCTTTTTCTCTTCAGAAGCTCTTATGGTTTGGTCTCTCTAGTCACAAGGTCTGCTATATATAGGCTCTGGGGTTGCCTGCTGTGTGTGTGAGCTGTAAGTTGTATGGAATCATGATTGTTGATTAATGGTGGCTGAGGAGAATAAGGTTGGGTGGTTTCAGAGCCAAGGGACATGGAGAGTCTGTGATCTGAATTCAAATAGTAGATTTTCTTTTACCTCTTAAGATTTTTGTGTTGAGATGACTGGTGGTGCATGATGCTCATGTGATATCAGAGAAATGGTTCTTGGTGTGTCAAGTTTATGGTTATGGTCATAGCAGCAGTGAGTTCATCTATTGTTAAAGTTAAATTGGTGATGTTTGGATGACTTTTTGCTTGCACTTCATCACCCTATCTAACATATCAAGCTTGTGGCAGACTTGCAGGTGTTAGGGATATTTTTCTTAGAAAGGGAAAAGGCTCTAGATTCTGGTCTACCTGTGCGTTTCACTCAGCCGAGATGGGGCTCAGCTGATCTGAAGTTCTGACCCCATTTCAGCAGCCCTTTGAATCACTAACAATGTCAATAGTTTGTTTCACATCTCGTTCCTTTTCTGAATTCTGATTCACAGGCACTTAGGAGTGCCTCTTATTACTGTAAGAAATAGGAGTTCTGCGCCGACATATCATCTGACGTGCAAAGTGATAGCCACAGTATCATTGCTCCTTTTAAGATGTCAAAACAATATGTATCAGGTTCAAGCGCGCGCGCACACACACACATGTGAGATTCACAGGCACATCTGAAATCATGGGTGAAACATAAGGAGGTGAAGCTTCCTCTGGATCAGTGATAAAGTAATAGCTCCAATTTATGGCTCAAACTATGATCTAATTTCTACTTTCCAGGTGGCAAAGACAGTGACACTACAAAATACAAATAGATAGACATAGAGGGTAACATCAACATAAGTTATCAGATCAGGTATTGCCATTGTATCCAGCAGCTGCTTTGTATCCTTGCAGAGACCAAAAGATAGAAAGGCATGGTGCTGTGGATGCATGTGCTTATAACCCAGCTAAGCTACAAGCTGACTTTGCTCTGTAAGTAACTAGTGGCTGGTCAAATCTTCACATGTCCTGTGAGTTTAGCTGAACAAGTTTGCAGTTTTGTGCTCTGTCATCTTCACCAAGGCAGATGGTCTGTAAAGGGTTTTAACTTTTGCATGGTGAGTCAATGGAAATCTAAAGCCAAGCCTTTTGTATACCCAAACGGCTTGATCTGGGCTGCCTGCATTCATGCCCCATGCAGGATGCAAGATTGGAAGAATATGTGCCAAAGTGAGGCATGGTAAGCCCCTTTCGGACTGAGAATACGTTGCCCTTGTTGCCAGGGCCTTGGAAGAGGGAATTGGATATGTTCTCTAGGGTCCATGCTAATGCTACCATTAGGGCTTGTTGGCTTTTTCCATGATAAAAACACATCAGTAAATATTTATTAGGTCATGCCTGATTCTTGCAAGATGCTGGGGTTGCAGCATGGAGGCCCACATTGTCTTTACTGTCTGAAATATGAGACTGACATGCAGGTCAATGTCTGAGAACACGGCTCGTAAAATGTGCGTATCAGCCAATAGGCTGTGTGGCTCTCTGCAAGATGCTCTGAAGGACGTGCTTCATGAAAAGTCAGAACTGCAAAGGTGCGCAAACCAAAACTCTGATTGAATGCTTCCATGCCTCATACGGAGTAGTTCCTAGATTCTTTGCCTCTACTTGATAGCCAATTATTTACATCGTCCATTAGCATACCAGTTTCTGATCAGAGTAATCTCCTATCCTAACAGCCTGATCCATGTTTCAGAAAAGAACATGCCCAAAATGCTGCAATTGGAACTAGGACAAGCAGTTCTTCAGAAGTAATTTTCAATATGATTTACTGGTGAATGGAGATAAAAGGGTGTAGGCTAAGAACATTCATCCTTTTTCAGCGTGTATCTCTTCGTAATCTCAGCCATCCGGTGTACAATCCATAGAACATATTCCAAAGGAGATAAGCAGATGGAGAGTGCTCTGGGGACCAAAGGAATATATCAATGGGTATATGTATCTTTTCATCTCCAAGGATCCTGGAAAGGAATTGACTACATTCCGATCTTTGTTCCCAGCTTGTTCGTGAAATTCTCATATTGTCCCGTGCAAGAAGATTTGATTTGCTGCCACTTGACCTGTCCACGGGCTGCCGTTTCTTCATTCAGATGAACTGCGTGGAAGGTTTTGCATCCATCGGATGCATTGGATCAGCGAGTTGCAGTCTTGACTCTTACGGCATGGATCGAGTCATCAGGAGATCGTTCCCCTGGAATCATATCTGTGCAAAGCCGTTGGAAAGATGCAGGATTCCCATTGATATTTTGAACCACGCGGGGGAATGCTTTCTGAGAGATGCTGGGCAGTGAAATGGAGGCTCCTTTCATGCAACCTGCATCCAATGTGACCAAGATACATCAAAAGAATTGTTTTCTGAAGGTTTGAGAGTACTGTTGTTATGTATAGGTTTGCATGGCTGCTATGAGTACCCTGTAAAATTGGAGATTCTGGATTTGAGTATGTGTTGTTTTCAAGTGAAAGGGGGGGGGGGGGGGGGGGGGTTGTATGGAGATGAGTAGAATATTAGATTTTAGAAGAAGAATATATTACTCTGTAGCTTTTTGTGTACAGAGATGTTTTGATTGGTTCTCGCAATTCTTCTGATGTCGAGGTTTCAGAGCACGCACCGGCCAACTTGTCTGTTTTAGTTAAATATATACTATATGACTCCTTTTGTTGTGAGCCATCGCTCACTGCCTATATTCTGTGAGACCTGAGCCATCATTAGTTGGTATCTGGCCAGCTGCTTGATCCTATTATCACCAAGTAGCCAGGATTCTGTGGCCGCCTCTGTATCAATCGGATTCCAAATCTTCAACACACAAAGCTTGGATCCGATTCCGCTCCGAGACAAGTTGAGGAATGGGAATCCGGGGTGGTCTCTGCATCGCAATGTTTGAGATTCAAAGCGCACACTGCCCTTCTTTTTATCTGAAAAGGAAATGCAAGGGGTTCGAAAGGCACCTATAGCCGCCACAAAGACCGCCGTCAAATCTGATACCCAAAGATTAAAACTAGGCATAAATAAAGACTTCAGCTCCTTCCCGTGCACCACACAAAATATAACGTAGCACAGATGGAGCCTCTTAGCATTTGTATGTATCCCAGGATGGGAGTAGAAAGTTTCAGTAACTGATAGAAAATGTGTAAATTATGCCTCAATGATACTTAAGTGCTCACCAGTACCGAAATATGTTCAAGTCTCGCTACAAAACTTTAAACACAAATTTTATCATCAGACTACTTCAAACAGCTGCCTACTTTGCAGCAGTTGGACCGGGACAAAATTCAGCAGCTAGGAGAGCATCCCAGCCATGCCTGCCCGCTTCAGCTTTTGACCTTGGGGATTTCAAACAGCCGCTTACTTTCTAGCTACACTGTAGTTGGACCAGGACAATAATCAGCAGCAAGGAGGGCACCACAGCCATATGCCAGCCGCCTCAGTTTCTTACCTTGGGGATTTCCCAGCCTTCTTCCCTCTCTTGCCACTCCTCCCTTTAGCACCTTTGCCACCCTTCTTGGCCCTCTTGTCCTTCTTCATACGTGGATCTACCAATACCTTCCCTTTGCCAGCCCTATTCTGAACCCCCTTCTTTGCAACAACGTACTCCTTCTGAGGCTTCTTGGGCATTGCCTTCTTGTAAATCCGGTCAATCATCTTACTCTTTGACCGCTCGTTTATGTCACTCTGGTCTGCAATGGCATCTGCCTTTTGGCGTGCCTTGTCCAGTTTCTTCATGGCAACACGCTTCTTCCGCGCCTTTGCCTCTGCAACCTTCTTGGATGGTCGGGCGTCAATCTCCTTAAACTGAGCCCTCTCGGCAGCTACTTCTTCACGTGTAACAGGCTTATTGGGTTGGTTGTGCCTATTCTCATCCTCAACGAACCAATGGGGTAACCCTTCATCATCAAACATGTGCTTGTTGTAAGCGTCATCAAGTATCTGCTCTCTCTGCTTCTTCCTCAGCATTTTCTTCGCATAGGCTAGTACTTCAGCCTTTCTGTAATCATCAAGATCCTCCTCTGATTCATCAGAAGATGAAGATGAATCCTCTTCATTCTGGACCGGTTCTGCTGGTACAATCTCAAAGTCATCTTGTTGCAAACGCTGTGCCTTAGCCATCTTTTCCTTTTTGCCAGTGTCCATCTTCTTTTTCATAATCCTCTGCAAATTCTCCCTTTCATCTTCACTGTCAGTCTGCTCAGCGACGTCTGTTACTGTTTCTGTGAACACATCCTGACTGTACCACTGCTGCACAATCTGCTCTTTGGTTGGTTTGTATTCATCTAGAGATAATAGAAGGGGATTGGTTTCTGGATCTTGATCTTCGTCTAAACCTTGATCCATTTCAATATCAGCACCATCATCTTCACTACCCTATCAAGTTTAAAAGATCACAATCATTACTGTAATTCAAGAGAAATAATTGATAAAATTGTAGAAGTTGGGTACTTTGGCTGCTGTAAAAATTCTGCTTCAGGTGCAATTGTCATTGTATCAAGACATCATGAGAAATAGGTTGTTATTACCTCTAACAAGTCAGCATCAGCATCAGGATTGATTCGCTTCGCACGCTTACGTTCTTGTTTTACTTCCCCACCCTTTCTCGTTACAAAGCGCTCATAAGCTTCATCAAGCATCTCCTCAAGCTGTGCATCGTACCTGATGTGAATGATTATCAGTTACGAGCTTTTGATATTACAGCATTTTTTAAATATAAAATATTTGACCAGGTAATTGCGTGTTCTGATGGTGGATGACAAAAAATAATACCTCTGTTGTTCTTCATCAGAATCCATGTCCTCATCAGAAACTTCACGAGCTTGAGTTTCATCATTCTCACTGTCTTCAATGTCATCTCCCACATCAAGCTCTGCTGATTCAACAGCTTGAAGTTCTTTTCCACCCTAGAAGGAAAATAAAAAGAATATGGAAACTAATAAATTACATCACCACAAATAAGTGTTCACAAGGACAAATATCATGTAAAATCGAAGTCTACCAACAAGCTATAAGAATAAGATTCAAAAGAAAAGCAAGGAACATAGCACAAGACAATGATTACAGAAACAACATGGTACCTTGATAACACTGATAGAAAACAAGTCAGGATCACCATAATCATCTCCTGTAGCATCAATCTGCATTCCTGTAGCCTTGCGTGCTTTATCCTGGAACGAAGAGACCCATGTCACCACAAAACTCCAATTAACGCTACACATATTGCAAAGCATATATATTTCATAATACCTTTGCTCGCCGCTTTGACATGCGCTTTCTCTCTCTCTTTTTCTTCCTATCAATAACACTAGTCAATTCTTCCATCTCTTGTAGAAGTTGATCATCATCATTGACCTTTATGGTCTCTGCATCATCATCATTGACCTTCATGGTCTCTGCATCATCATCAACCTTTGGGGTGATTTGCGATGATGACGCCAGTGCTTTACGTAAGCGGATCCGCCATCTAACATAGATATGCAATAGACACATATGAGACTGATCCTCTACACATGCTCAACTTATAGACTTGTTTGGGTTACATTAACTACTTAATTGAATGCAAATAAGGTACATAAGAAACAAAATGGCAGATAAGATACTCACTTCAAGATATGCTTGAAACTATTTTTATCCAAAAGAAGTAAATCCTCACAGAAATTTTTGATCTGACAAAAAACAAATAATAAGTAGTCAGCACCTATGACTATAGGTGGAAGCCAAGCAGGATGCTTAGCAAAGGCATGAGTTCCTTACATCGTCAGTAGTAAGCTCATGATTCTTTATGGGCAGAGATTCTGGATTATCAAATGAAATCGCATTGTAAGACCCCAAGAACTCTAGTGGTGTCTGGGCATCAGACCATACAAAGTCTGATGCCAAACCAACTTTCCGCAATGTTGTATTCCCTTCTTCATACCTACAAAAATGTTATTTTTATCAGCATAAAACAACCTAAGTATCAATATTGTCCATCAAAAAGGACTTCGCATAACCAAAAACTCCAAAGCTACAACTTCTGCAGATACATTTCACCTATTTTGTTTAGCCAGAACCAGCCTGTGCCTTTTTAACAAAGGCAGCCCAAAGACCGGGTAGAGAAGACCAGTGATATGCTAGGCAAGCCAACATAAAAACCCAGTCACTCGTAAAAGTAAAACCCAAGAGAATTGATGGTGTGTTATTTATAGAATTGTATAGACTGCATCCAGCAAATTTTAATTCATTTTCATGCTCAGCCAAAGGCAGAAGAGCAAAAAGTTTTCTTGCGCAGATTTGGAATGTCTAACTGATTGTGTGACAATTAAAAAATGCTGAATTGTTGACAACAAGCATCAAGGCATGTTCAATCTTTTACAGCAAGTAATATAGCGACTAGTCAACTTCCATGTTATCAATAGCAATGTACTTAACAGAATTGATATACTGCAAAACAGGCTGATATAATTTAATGCAAGAAGTGGAATTGTAATGGAAGATCATATATATGTAGAACATTCTATTCCACTCAAACACAGCTAATCACAATGTGCATACTTCAGAAGTTAATAAAATAACGAGACAAAAATGAAAACAAGCAGGCAAACTGTACAGCAACGTAAAAAGGGAGGCGTACCCATCACGGTGTCTCTTTCGTTTCTGATCCATAATATCCCTAGACTGCAGAGGACACATCCAACATCAAGAGATGCTAGCACATAGAGAGAGAAAAGAGACCAGACAGATAATTCAGACAAGGGGAATAACGTACTTTGGTTTGTTCTGGAACGACACTGAACAAGTGCTTTATATCAAGAAGTTCTGGTTGAATCTTTGCGGGGGCCTTATATTTCAGGCAGATGATATAAATTTCTGCAGATGTAGAGCGACTTGCCGTAGGTTTAGTTGCCTCAACCCTCTCAAACAACTGCATAATGATGTTTGATGTTTCAATTAACTAAACATGTTAAAATAACAAAAACAAAACTTGCTACAAAACATTTAATTAACACACACCTGTTTAAGACAGTACATAATAGCGTTGTAATCTTGAGACCTAAAAACCTGTTGAAAAAAAGGACAGCTGATTAAATGTGTACTGAAATATTGGAAAAACACAAAGGAAAATTGTAACTGGCGTTGTGTAGCTCATTGAACAAACAAAGAAGGTCAATAACAAAATATGACAAGTTGACAACTCTTTAAGAAGATATGAAATCATGAACTGTTAAAACCAGCCAAGAAGACACCAGAAGAGTGCACACAACAACATTGCTTGCACAATGATGAACTGCAATGAACCCTTCAGTGTGCTAGCCACTAAGAAAAGAGCAAATGTTACACCTGCCTAGGAATGACAACATGTTGATATCACGCTGCAAGACTCAGTTAGGACAAATTAGGGTGTTCTCAATGAAGATATTATACGTTCACGTTTTCCTTTGAAAGTAAACATCATGCTGAATTACAAATTGAAGCCAATGCGGAATGCTGCAACAATTGATAGTTATTCTTTGTGTGATTCTTTTACCTTTGTGATAAATGCACCCTTGGGGGCGAGGAACATCGTAGCTAGGCGGAGGGCGTCGATAACGAGCGCAGATTGCGCTGTGGCCTCCTGCGGCCAGTTACCACCGACGTTGGGCGACCCGTCGTGGAGCACGACGTCGAACGCGGAGACGCCGTTGGAGTCCATCAGCCTCCGCACCGCGGCACGGCACTTGGTGGTGGTGATGTTCTCGATGAGCGAGTGGGCGCCGCGGATGGGGCGGATGGGCACGAGGTCGACGCCCACGACGAAGGCTCCCACGGGGGCATGGTTGACGGCCACTTGGACCCACCCTCCCGGCGCGGCGCAGAGGTCGAGCACCGAGCGCGCCGTCGGGAGGAAGCGGAACCGCGCGTCGAGCTGGAGCAGCTTGAAGGCCGCGCGACTCCTGTACCCTTGCTCCTTGGCGAGGTGGTAGAACTTGTCCTGCCGGCTCTTCCCCTTCGCCTTACCCATCTCCGGCACGCTGCTTCAGCAGCCGCCGCCGACGTCGAAGAGACTTGAGACTTCTCAGCGAGGAGGAGGGGTGGGGGCTAGGGTTTTTGCTGCTAGACTTGTCCGTTTTTGTCAAGCCCGGGGGGCTCCGAGGCGGCCAGGTCGTCGGAACGTGCTCATGGGCCTGGGCCTTTTCTTTTCGTGAGCCGTTGAATATGGGCCCAAAAGAAAGGTGCTCCGTCGTCATGGTCTTGCTCGGGGAGCTCTCTCTCTCTTATCCCAAAGGCGAACGCTCGTCTGTCTCACACTCTCCGAGTCTCACTGCCCATTGCCACTGTCGAGGGGATGGAGCTTGGCCTCGCGCTCCGGTTCGTCGCGCCTCCTCCTTCCAGTCTCTCCCGTAGATGTCTCGCTCTTCCGCCGGATTTGCTTTCCCCGTGTGTGCTACGAGGAAGAAGCGTCCGCGCCTCGAGACTAGAGCATGGAGTTGGGGTTGTGTCCAATGCGAGTATGACCTATTCAGGAGTGGAAGATGAGGAGATGGTGGAGGAGGCTGAACCGGCGGTGAACGCGAGGCCGCGCCTGGAACTTATCGAGAAGCCAGATTGGAGTCTGGCGCTGCTGGATGAGTACGAGTCGGAGGAGTTGAGCACCTCTCATTGCGACAATCACCGCAGTGGTTAGGCTTCTGTGCTTTCTGCGTTTGCAATTAGCTGAGTTTAGTATTGTTTAAGATGATGAATTGGGTTTATGCTCTTAGTTTGAAATTGTATTCGCTAAGTAAGTAAATATTGGTAAAGTAATATGATGGAGTTTTCAAAGTTGCAATTAGCAAAACATTTTCGTTTAAGATTCCTGAGAAAAAAATAATTATATGTTCTTAAAAAATTGATCCACTTTATGATTTACATGTACTGATACACTGTCTCCTCAGGCTATGTTGCTGTATTAGGGAAGCCAAATGTTGGCAAGAGCACCCTTATTAACCAAATGGTTGGCCAGAAACTTTCGATTGTAACAGATAAACCACAGACAACACGGCATCGCATTCTTGGTATATGTTCTGAACCAGAATACCAGGTATCAATTTTGTCTCTAATGTACTACTTGCACAACTAAGTTTAGTTCTGTCTAAATTAAGGCCCACGCAAAATTCTGATCCCATTACCATCAAGGGGACCGTCTTGCTTTTCACTGCTAATCTGAGTTATCATTTAGTTTGCAGATTATACTTTATGATACTCCTGGTGTCATTAAAAAGGAGATGCACAAGCTGGACAGTATGATGATGAAGAATGTTAGGAGTGCTATTGGCAGTGCAGACTGTGTGCTTGTTGTTGTTGATGCTTGCAAAGCGCCTGAAAAGGTATTTCCAGCAACCAGCAGTAGTAAATAAAGAAATTAGTCCTTACATTCAACCATTTTACCTTACATGTTGGGAACTTTTATCTTTTAGATTGATGAGATGCTGGAAGAAGGTGTGGGAAATAAAGGAATTGGAGTTCCTGTTCTGCTAGTATTGAACAAGAAAGATATGATAAAACCAGGAGAAATCGCAAAGAAACTTGAGGTATGAACCTTATACAAAAATTGAGAAGGTGTTTCTTTTGTGCTATCTGTCGTATATTGATTTCTGGACAACTCTTTTGACAGTGGTATCAAAAGTTCACTAATGCTGATGATGTTATACCCATAAGTGCTAAATTTGGTCATGGGGTGGATGATATCAAGGAGTGGATATTGTCAAAGCTCCCTCTGGGCCCTGCATACTACCCCAAGGTATTGGCACAGATTATCCATACTTTCTGGATGGCATCTCCTCATGTGTTCTGTTTACCATTGAATGCTATGACTGTCCTTGCATCTTATAAATCAACAAAGTCAGGTTCAGATGCTCAGAGAATTTTAGTGAATGTTTTATTTGTTTTGATTTTCTTTCTCAGCCTCTGCCCCTCAATCCTCGATGAATCAAATCTTTTAGGAGTGTAATGTAATCAGAGTTTTGTCTCTGTGAAAAGTGTGGTCGGTGCTCCTGTATCTCATTATTCTTGAACTTGACATGCCCATTCCAATGTGGAATCCTACAGATCTTGTGTATATAAGGTATCAAACTTAGTTTGATGGACGGAGGTACTGACAAATTAATTTGTGTAGAAGGCATGGTAGGTTGCTTTCCTCGATTGAACCCCACCTTTTGTTTGTTAGATGTTATCCTACTTGGATTTTTTTAGATTAATAGGCTTATTGTTCTGCAAATATTTAGCTGTGATTCTTGTTTCAGGACATAGCTAGTGAACACCCTGAGAGGTTTTTTGTTGGTGAAATAGTGAGGGAAAAGATTTTTGTTCAGTATAGGCAGGAGATTCCTTATTCATGCCAGGTACATATTCTGGTGCTTCTTAAATGTTTAATGCGGCATATTGTCGGTTTTTGTAGCCTTTATTTCTGATATTTGCTTTGTGACAGGTTAATGTTGTCAGTTACAAAAGCAGACCTACTGCCAAGGATTTCATTCAAGTTGAGATCCTTGTTGAGAAAGAATCACAAAGAAGCATTATACTTGGGAAGGTAAAAAAGTTAATTACCACAATTATGCATAGTGTACTATATAAGATAGAAGGTAGAATCATTTCAACCTAACATTACCATAATTATGAAAAACGAACTAGACCATGGATTCTAGCTTGTACTATTGTGTAATAGCAAAGTATGACGCAGGATGGCAAAGCCATAAAGATGTTGGCAACCGCATCAAGGCTTGACATTGAGGATTTCCTACAAAAGAAAGTTTACCTTGAGGTTACATCTTCTTCCCTCTGTGTCGTTGATGTTTTACTAACCATCTCCTTCTGCAGTAGTTTTTTTTCCCAGAGAAGTTTTAAGTTTCTAATAGCAATAAATGATTCCTTGCACAGCTAGAGGTCAAGGTGAAGGAAAACTGGCGGCAAGATGAGCGTCTTCTGAAGCGTTACGGCTACGGCGGCGAGATTCAAGCGCTATGACTATGGGGGGCGCTATCACTCTCAGCTGTCGAGTAGGAGAACGCTTTGTCTTTCCGTTTCTTTTCTTTTGACCTTCCCTCCTTCCTCCTTTTCTTCTTCTTCTTGTGGTGTGAGTGAGAAGTTAACTGAAGGTCGGGATATATATAGTTGAGCAATTAGTGAGGTCCTCTCAGCAAATTTTGTGCTCTTGGTGTTATATGGAACTGGTTTTTTCTGCAGGCACGTTTGTTCTGCTCTACCACTGCAGAGACCATGGATCTGCTGATTTGTACAACATATTTGTTCTGATAGAAAAGTATTACGAAGTGATTTGGAGGGTAGATTTGTTTTGAGAGAAAAGTATTACACAAGGAGCTGAAAGAAGAGAAGCCGAACGGACTTACTGCATATGCATCTACTGAAATCAAATCGCTCCTATAGTCCTATTATGCCGTCAGTTGTCACAACTCACAAGCTAGTACAGTCCTCACTCCGTTCCAAATTCTATAGATTCATAGCTTCGCAGCCTGTTCGTTTGGCTGGTGGCTGATGGCTCGTGTTGGTTTGTTCTGAGAGAAAAATACTACTGGCTGGTTGTTGATGGCTGGTTTGTTCTGAGAGAAAAGTCTTGTTGGTGGTGGTAGGATTCCTAGCCCTCACGGGGATCTCTCGCGGGGGAATACGCGTGAGAGGGAGGTGGAGGCGGTGGGCGACGACGGCGGTGCGCCGTGGTCGGCCGGAAGGGGCGGCGGCGGCGTGCTACGGTACTCGCGCGGTGCGTTCACGCGCTACGGTGCCCGCGCGGTGCTGTTCACGCGAACGGGGAGGCGGCGGCGGGGAGGATTAGGGTTGGCCCTTGAGGCCGGCAATCTTTGATTGATTGCCAAACCGATTATTCTCCTAACAATCCCAAAGTATTTATTACAAATATGAAAACCCTAACGACGAGTACGAATCCGACGGCGGTAGACGATCGGCGGCTTGGGCGCTCGAGGCACCGGGGGGCCGCGCCTCCCCCCCCGGGCCTACGCCCCCTCTCGGCGGGCCGCCGGCCGGGCCATAACATCTCTCCCCTCCTCGACAAACGGCTCGTCCTCGAGCCGGAAGTCGAGGAAGCGAGTCTTGAAGTCCTCCGGTGGAAGCCGGTGTGGGTGCGCTCGCCATGAGGGCCGCGTGTAAAGCGGCCTCTGTGTCGGCGTCGGCCGCGCCGTCCTCCGGTCGTCGGTGATGAGGAGGTTGAAGAGCCGCTTGCACCGATGCCCGCGAACGAAAGGTTCGTCGCGGTTGAAGCGAGTCCCCAAACGGCGGCGCTCGGCCATCTCCGCCGGTGTGAGACGGCGAAAGGGGCGCGTGGGCGCCTGCGCCTGGGCTGGTGTACCGCGGGCGGCGCGCGCGCGCGGGGGGCGCCGGGGGGTGGCGCCGAAGCGCCGAGAGGGGGTGCGCGCGCCGGCGGTGGAAGCGGAAAGCGCGAAGGCGCCGTCGACGAGGCGTGGTGCGCCGTCGGCGGGCGGGATGCCGCCGCGCGCGCGCTCGTAGGCCCGTGCCGGTGCACATGGCCGTGCGGGAGGTCGTCCGGGCCGGACGCGGCTCGACGTCGACGCGGATATGGTCCGGAAGGCCTCCCACGAAGAGGTCCGCCTTCGGTGCGGCGAAGGTCGTCGGTGTGGCGGACGAGCTCGTTGAAGCACTCCCCGGTACTCCCGGACGGAGCTCGCGAGGGGAAGACGTGCCGGCTCGGACGAGGCGGTTGGTACGCACCGCCGCCCGAACCGTTGATGGCACAGGTCCGCGAAACGCTCCCACGTCGGTACGCCTTCGTCAATCTCCAAGGCGTAGTACCATGTCCGGGCGACTCCCGTCGGTGAAAGGAGGCGAGCCGGACGCGGTCGGCGGCGCCGTGTGTTGCCCGCGGAAAACGCGTTCGCGGCGGCGCAACCGGTTCGGCGGGTCGACGGAACCGTCGTAGGAGGGGAACTCCGGCTGCCGAAGCGCGGAACACCCAGCCCCCGGTACGGCCCGCCACCCGCGCCGCCGAGAGGGGGCCGGTGGGGGGCGCCGCGCCAAGGTGGGGGTGCTTTGGGGGGCGTTCGGCGTTTGGCGCGCCGCTTGCGCCGCTGCGCCGCCGCGCGCCGCCGCCGTCCCGCGACCGGTCACGGATGGGTTCGGCCGGTCGGTGAAGAGCGGTGGGCGCGACGGTGAGTGGGGAAACTGGATCTCCGTGATCTTCTTCGGCGCCGAGGACCCCGGAGGGATCGTCGCCGCCGGCTCGGAGATTGGCGGGATGCCGCCATAGCCTGGCAACCCGTACGAAAAACCCTCGGGCATGGCGACGGAGGGGGCTGGGGCAGCCCTCTCGAGCGCCTGGACGCGGGTGCTCAGGTCCTTGACTTGGTCGCCCAGGTCCTTGATCGCCTGGAGGAGGTCGTGCATGGTGGGCTCCGGGCTGGCGTCCTTCCCCTTGTCGTCGTCGCCTGGCATACCTGATACCAGGTTGGTAGGATTCCTAGCCCTACGGGGATCTCTCGCGGGGAATACGCGTGAGAGGGAGGTGGAGGCGGTGGGCGACGACGGCGCCGGTGCGCCGTGGTCGCCGGAAGGGGCGGCGGCGGCGTGCTACGGTACTCGCGCGGTGCGTTCACGCGCTACGCACCCGCGCGGTGCGTTCACGCGAACGAGGAGGCGGCGGCGGGAGGATTAGGGTTGGCCCTTGAGGCCGGCAATCTTTGATTGATTGCCAAACGATTATTCTCCTAACAATCCCAAAGTATTTATTACAAATATGAAAACCCTAACGACGAGTACGAATCCGACGGCGGTAGACGATCGGCGGCTTGGGCGCCCGAGGCACCGGGGGCCGCGCCTCCCCCCCGGGCTGCGCCCCCTCTCGGCGGGCCGCCGGCCGGGCCATAACATCCGGTGGCCGATAAGCCAAACGAATAGGGTGTTACTTTGACTCTAATAAAATCAAAACGACTTATAGTTTATAATTTAGGAGGAGTACTGAACTGAACCTCGAGCAGTTGAGCTGGCTGCTCACGGCGCTCCACTTCCACCGGATACAAAACGGGCTCGGTGCGGGGCGCGCGCGCGGTCGCACACTTGCACTGCATCGTTTCCACGGCAGGCGGCGGCCCAAGCGCAAGCATCCCGCCCGTCGAAACGGGGCGCGTGTGCGGCGACGACGGGTGCGGACGCCGAAAACGGTGACCGGCTCGCGTGTTGTCCGGTCGAGCGAGGTCGAGGTCGTGGCGGCGCGCCGTGCGCCGGGCGTTGGAGCACGACGGTTTCGACCGTCGTGGGCACGAGACGGGCAGGCGGCAGAGGATGCACCGTGCCGTGCGCCCGTGCGTTGACGTGGCCAAGGACCCTTGCAGCTAGTACTAGGTGTTAAGTGTAAAATGGGAACAGTAACGGTGAACAGTAAAATCATTATCTTTATTGATGCGCGGTATCCACTATTTATACATGGCGGTAGACGTCGGTTTCTGGGAGGCCACACTCCCACACACCCCTTCGTGGGGAATACAGTAACTGCAATTAGCAGTTGCTAATTGCCCCCTGATTGATCATTAGGATATGGAATATTCTCAACACTCCCCCTGATCAATTATCTTCTAGATACTCCATGTTCATCATAATATTTAATCTTGAAACCCCTGTGGGAAAAACTTAGATATGCATTGATATATCAGGATAAAACTCCTTAAAAACCTGATGGGAAAATATAGACGAAAACACCATGATAATCATGTGTATGTCCTTAAAATATCATCTCCTAAAAGACCCCCGTGGAGAAAAATAACTTGATATAGCATACATAATGTTGTGGAGAAAATAAGATGATATAGCATACATAATGTTGATATTGACTCGTTAAAAACTTCATATGAGAAACCATCAAAGTAAAACTCATATAAAGAAAAGAGTACGATACGATGCACAAAAAAATAATTTTTCATATGTACTCCCCCAGTTTTCTGCAAGTCTCTAAATCTCCTCATACCAATTCCTTCAACATATT
The DNA here is from genome assembly GCA_947561735.1 of Cenchrus americanus. Lineage (NCBI taxonomy): Eukaryota > Viridiplantae > Streptophyta > Magnoliopsida > Poales > Poaceae > Cenchrus > Cenchrus americanus. Next base: position 247,367,796 of record OX387239.1, on the reverse strand, counting down.
TATGGAACAATGAATATGGTAGAGATTTTGTGAATAAATCAGTGAGATTATCACATGACTTAGTTTGCAGAATCACAATTTCCCCATTCTTTTGTAGCTCGTGGGGATAGAATAATTTGGGAGCAATATGTTTGGTCAAGTTACTCTTGATGTAACCTGATTCCATTTGTGCAACACAAGCAGTATTATCTTCAAAGATAATGGTAGGTGCATCAAGTGAACCAATTTCACATGATTTCAATATGTAACCTACCACTCTGCGAAGCCACACACATTCTCGTGATGCTTCATATAATGCCATGATCTCAGAATGGTTAGTAGAAGTGGATATTAAAGTTTGCTTGGATGGTTTCCAAGGGATAGCAGTTCCACCATTCATGAAGACAAAGTCTGTCTGGGATTTACTATTATGGGGATCAGATAGGTAGCTTGCATCTGCATAGCCTAAAAGATTCTGATTTGGATTTTTTTATAGAACAATCCAAGATCTCTAGTGCCGTTAAGATACCTGAATATGGTCTTAACCCCGACCCAATGTCGTTTCGTTAGAGCTGCACTGTGTCTTGCTAGTAGATTCACTGCAAATGCAATGTCCGGCCGGGTACTATTAGCAAGATACATCAACGCTCCAATGGCACTTAGATAAGGAACTTCAGGTCCCAAAATCTTTTCACCCTCATCCTGTGGTATGAAAGGATCTTTCTCAATATCCAAAGATCTCACCACCATAGGAGTATTAAATGGGTAGGCTTTATCCATGTTGATTTTCTCCAACATTCTATGGATATAGGCACCTTGGTATACGAATATCCCAGATGGTAAATGTTCAAGCTGTAGGCATAAACAAAATTTGGTTTGACCCAAATCTTTCATTTCGAACTCCGCCTTTAAATGATGACATGCCTCATTGATATTTTGTTAATTGCCGATGATGTTTATATCATCAACGTAGACAGATACAATGCAAAATCCAGTTGTAGTTTTCTTAATGAAAACACATGGACAATCATCATTATTTATGTATCCCTTATTCTTAAGGAACACACTCAACTGATTGTACCACATTCGGCCTGATTGCTTTAAGCCATATAATGACTTCTGCAACTTAACACAAAACATGTTGTGATTTGCCTCAGGATATGGTATACTAATTCCATCAAGAACTTTCATGTATAAATCAGAATCCAATGACCCATATAAGTATGCGGTCACTACGTCCATCAACTGCATAGATAGACGATTTTGTACTACCAGGGATATCAAATATCTAAAAGTTATACCACTCATAACTGGAGAATAGGTTTCGTTGAAATCAACACCGGGCCTTTGTGTGAAGCCCTGAGCAACTAGTCTCGCTTTATATCTCACCACTTCATTGTTTTCATTCCGTTTCCGGACGAAAACCCACTTAAATCCAACAGGATTAACATGGGAAGGTTTCGGTAATACATCAGAAAACACTTCCCTTTTAGTGAGCGAGGCTATCTCTGTTTCAATTGCTTCCTTCCATTTGTTCTAGTCAGAGCGCTTCATGCACTCTGCCATGGACTTTGGATCTGGATCAGTATGAAGGACTTCAGCAATTTGTGCGGAGAATAAAATATCGACCTTCGTATTGCTACAATCATAAGACTCTCCAGTCTCTATGTAATTAATGGCAATTTCATCAACCCTTGTAAGATCGTCATGATTTCCCAATACGATTGATCTCGGGTCATTAGATGTCCCAGCCTCAAAATCTGTGCACATAAGAGGACTGGGTATCAACTCAAATCTCTCCAAGAGATATTGATTACCAACAACGTTTGCGTCAACAAAGAATTGACCTTCGTTTACCACTTGTTTTTTTTTCTTATCTTGCATCTGGGAATTGCCTCTCCCCCTCTTGCTTCCAAGAGGTATTATTTGAGTGGTTTTCTTAGGTACCTCCACTCTTTCAGGCACATTCCTTGCAGGATTAAAGGATTTAACAACTCCTTTGTAATTGGTAAACACATTTGCATATTATTTGCAATATTTTGCAAATCTAATAATCTCTGTTGTCGTTTAGTTTCCATAATACGTGGATCAGAAAAGGACATGCTCTTAGCATTCCAATCAATTTCTCGGCATTGATCTTTATGGTACATTTCTCCCCCCAATGCCGGAAAATGATCTTCATCAAAGATACCATCAGCGAATCGGGTAGTAAATAGATCACCTGTCATAGGCTCTATGTACTTGATGATCGACGGAGATTTAAATCCCACATAGATCCCCAACTTTCTTTGTGGGCCCATTGAGGTTCCCTGAGGTGGTGAGATGGGTATGTAAACAACACACCCAAACTTACGCAAATGGAAAATACTTGGTGGATTTCCACGTACCATTTCTAATGGGGAGTTATCGTTATATGCAGTTGGTCGTAGTTGGATCAGGTCAGCAACGTGCAGTACTGCATGACCCCAACACGATGTAGGCAACTTGCAATTCATCAGCATTGGTCTTGCAATGAGTTTAGTTCTCTTTATCAATGACTCTGCTAAGCCATTTTGAGTGTGGACATATGGCACTGAATGCTGGACTTGAATTCCCGTTGCCATACAATAATCATTGAATGCGTGGGATGAAAATTCAGCAATATTATCCATTCTAATTGATTGGATTCTATGTTCAGGATAATGTGTCTTCAACTGTATTAGTTGAGGCAGTATTTTGGCAAAAGCATGGTTGTGTGTCGACAAAAGGGACACACTAGACCATCTAGTAGATGCGTCTATCAACACCATGAAATACCTGAACGGTCCGCATTCTGGCTGAATCGGCCCACAATATCACCTTGAATTCTTTCAAGAAATTTGAGTGGTTCAGCCTTGATTTTAAGAGTTGATGGTCTTAAAATCAATTTCCCAGTTGCACATGTTGTGCAAACAAAATCCGAAGATTGTGGGAATTTTGTTTTGTGCAAGTTATGACCAATGGAATTGCTAATAATTTTCCTCATCATGCCAACACCTGGATGACCAAGTCTATCATGCCAAGTTTGGAATGAATTTAAATCTTGGAAAATTACTTTATATGTGTAAGTGCAATCAAACCCTATGAGGGTTTTGGTGATGTTGACCACACAATTAAAGAGCTAATGAGCCTTTGAGACTATTGTGCAACATAAGGTTGTTTTACAAGTGCAAAAGAAAGAATGGAGACCCCTCAATTACATGAAGAAGGATACCTATGCTCTTTGGAGAAGTTTATTTACTTTATCTTTTGAATTTGAGTATAGGACAATCCGTACTATCAAGAGGGATACTAATGGTGAGTTAGGGTGGATTCAAGTGCTCATAGTCTATCTTTCTTAAACCCTAACCCATACCCAAAGGAAAGAGATCTGCTACTGTTTTTGCCCCTGCTGTTTCCTTGTTTGGAGGTTTCGAGTTTTTTCTCGGAGATTCCAACCGTACGGGCTACAGTCAGGAGAGATTTCAGAGGTCGGAAGTTCCGAGATTTTTCTCGGAGGTTCCGAACTCTGAAATATAACTGTTACTGTTCTGGATCTGGGGGTATTTATACCCCTTGGTCCCCCAACGGTTATCTTCTTCCTCTGCCCAAACAGTAAACTGTTCAAGGGTGTTTCTCTCACCTAGCATTCACTCACAACCTACTCTCTTCCAAATCCTTGCCTAGCATTGATTGAGAGTGGAATTTGAAGTGAGTTTGTGAGCAAATCCCTCTTTCCCTTGACCTTGAGCACTTGGAAAAGTTCTAGCAAGCTTGGTGGATCTATTACTCTTGGAGCCTTGCTCCTAGACGGATAGAGGTTCTTGGAAGCTCTCCAACCCAATTTGTGGAAGCTACAAGGTGTTTGTATTGCCCTTTGTGAATCTAGTGGAAAGCCTCCACCTATTACCCAAAGTGATAGGTGTGAGAGAGGAGTTGACCTTTGTGGTACTTAGCCTTTGAGGCTTCCTCAACAACGTGGACGTAAGCAAGCCTTTGTGGCGAGCTGAACCACGGGATAAATCTTTGTCTCGTGTGTGCTCTCATTTATATTCTTGCATTGCTCTTGTTCATACTTGCTCTTGACTAGATCTATTAGGGTTTGTCCCCGATCTATGTGGTACCTCCCTAGCTTGTTCTTTGCTTAGAAATCTTCTTGCTAGGTCCCAAGTACCTCCTAGAATTTGGTAGATCTGTTTTCCATCAAGTAATTCGCAGCTCATTTCATATTTGCTCTGTTCTAACAGTTCCCCGAAGTTCTGAGTTTATTCTCGGAGGCTGCCTCGTTCGGAGGTTCCGAGAATAATCTCGGAGGTTCCGGAGTCTGACAGTGTTTTTGCAGAAAAAGTTTAAATTTTGTGTGAGGCCTATTCACCCCCCTCTTGGCCATATTGCCTCGATCCTTTTAATATGCAACAAGAGACATTGGTTTTATGTATGTGTAGTACAATCCAGATTTAAAGGAGGGTATTTTCTCGCAAATTTGATTGTCATATCCCGTAAGTTTAGTGAAGCAAATGAATTCTTCTTTTCCATCTACATGTGTTTCCACATGAAGACCATTCTTACGGATATCTTTACAGCTTAGTAGGGTACGTGTCGATTCCGGATACAATAAAGCATCCTCTATCGTCAATTGTGTACCCTTAGGGAGAGCAATAGTGGCTCGTCCTGAACCAACTATTAAAGCATCGCTTCCCGCGATGGTCATAACATTTCCTGTCGGTGTTTAAACCTCTCAACCTCCATGGGAGGTACCCGCAGCAAGGTAGAAGGTGAGGATCGCCATGATCTGGAACCCGAAGGTACGCGCGAGGACACAAGACACAAGATTTATACAGGTTCAGGTAGCCGGAGTAGCTACCCTACGTCCTGTTTGGGGTAGTATTGCGCCCTGCGCTTGGTGTTGTTCCCCGGAGGGATTGAGGATAATCGGCTAGGTACCCTGCCCTCCTTTATATAGTCCAGGGGGCGGGTGCCTAGTCGGTTACAAGGCAGGAGTCCTAGTAGGATTACACAGAGCGAGTCCTAGTAGGAGTACACGGGAATTCTAGTAGGAGTCCGTCTTCTACTTTTCCTCCTTCCTTGCATGAGTACCCGGGGAGTATGCCCGACAAGCCCCCGAGCACATTGTAGTCGAGAGTAGTAGTTCAAGTAGTCTTGAAGCCTCTTCGAGTAGTTCTTGAGCGTCCTCGAGTGCGCTTGGAAAAGCCTTCAATAGTACTTGAATCTGCCGCGAGGCCGGAAGGTGGTCCACTCATTTGTCTTGAAGTCGAGATTTATATGGAAGTGCGGTTGCAAAATCGCACTCCATATGGAGTAGCCCCCGAGCCTTAGGTTGAGTTGCAGACTCTAGCTGAGGGTCAATCTTGATTCCAAATCTTCCGTCTTGAAAAATTTGAATGATGGGTGTAGCATAGCAGCCCCCGAGCCTTGAAATGATTAGGTAATCAATCCAAGGGTCTTCAGTGTTCGCGAAAGCCATCATCTGAGTACTCTTGTAGCGTTCAGCCCCCGAGCTTATTGCCAAGAGAGCCGTAGGAGCCACGTCGAGTAGTTGTTGGTGCTGAGCCCCCGAGCTAGAGAGCTAGCGGAGACTACTGGAGTTGTTGTCGAGTAGTGATTTGGTGCGTAGCCCCTGAGTTCGGGAACTAGCCGCGCCGGTGGAGGTACGCGGAGCGTACTGGAAGTCGCGCCGGAAGCTTACCTTGAAAGTAGAGATGCGTACATTATGTAGCATTTTTGTAGAAATTGAATCTACAAATGACAAATACAAATATGAATATAGATGTAATGTCATGTGTCATGCTCTTGTTGTGGTCGTTAGGCGTCGAGTAGTTAGCCTGATGCGGTTTAGCGCCCAGTCTCTCGTGGTCGCTGTTTAGCCATAGCCGCTGCGGCGTGGAGGCATGACAGGAGAGCTGGTTTAAGCGCCCGGTCTCTGAGGAGCCTGTTTAGCCATAGCCGCTGGGGGCGTGGAGGCATGACAGGAGAGCCGAGGCTTTGCGCGGATCAAGGCGTGTGCTACTGTAGCGAGACCATTAAGAGGTAGACGAAGGTAGTCGGCGAGGCGACAAGAGAGAGCGCGATTGCTCGTTGTTCCGCATGGCGGAGAGCAGGATCACGCAGTGCCTCCTCAGGGTGTAGTTGTGTGCCTCCAGCACTCAGTACACGAAACGTCGTGGCAAGAGCCTCCTAATTTGGTGCACCAAGCCTGTGGCAGCGGCCGACATCCCCAAGGAATAGCCGGCACGGTGTAGCTCGCCGGCGGTAGCCGTTGAGAGGCGTACACGAAGTAGTCTTTGGCGTTGGTTCCTGTATGTGGAGAGCAAGCCAAAGAAAGAACAATTATTGAAATAAGTGACTTAGCTTAATTCGCGGACGAGTGTCGACGAAGCCGTGGCGGTCGGTGATGGAGCCGCGACGGTTGGAGCTGAAGTCGACTAGTTGGAGGTGGATCCGACTAGTTGTTGATGTCACAGGAGCCGTCCTCGACTAGTTTTCTGGTTGAGACTAGTTGAGGTAAGTCGTCGAGGTAGTTGTACGCCCAGAAGACGACGTCGCGGCGGCGTACGACGTAGTCGATGTATAGCCGTTGCGGCGGGAGACGAGTACTCGCGGCGCACGGCAAGGTTGACGTAGAGCCCGTGCGGCCGGGTGACGAGTAGTCGCAGTGCACGGTGAAGTTGATGTAGAGCCGGTACAACGTAGTTGACGTAGTCGTAGCTGCGTACGTCTTCCAGGTGCATGGAGCAAAGAACTCGGAGAATCCTTGGTAGCTTGGAATCTTGGCTCCGGATGCGTGATGTACCGCCGGGATCGCTCCACTTTGATACGGATTTGGACCGTGATGTGTCCATCTTGATCTCCAACCCGACGACTTGGGAACCGAGGCGGAAAAAAAGAAATTGGCGCCGTTTCCGCTTGGTTCATGTGCTTCCCTCGGATACGGAGAGTTGACGTGGAGAACTTCAAACTCGGCGAATTGGAATCCGTTTGCGCCGAGTAGATTGATCCGGATTTGGTCCTTCGAATCGCCCGATGATCGTGACGATGGCCCCACGATGGGCGCCACGTCGGTGTTTAAACCTCTCAACCTCCATGGGAGGTACCCGCAGCAAGGTAGAAGGTGAGGATCGCCATGATCTGGAACCCGAAGGTACGCGCGAGGACACAAGACACAAGATTTATACAGGTTCAGGTAGCCGTAGTAGCTACCCTACGTCCTGTTTGGGGTAGTATTGCGCCCTGCGCTTGGTGTTGTTCCCCAGAGGGATTGAGGATGATCGGCTAGGTACCCTGCCCTACTTTATATAGTCCAAGGGGCGGGTGCCTAGTCGGTTACAAGGCAGGAGTCCTAGTAGGATTACACAGAGCGAGTCCTAGTAGGAGTACAGGGGAATTCTAGTAGGAGTCCGTCTTCTACTCTTTCTCCTTCCTTGCATGAGTACCCGGGGAGTATGCCCGACATTTCCTCTTCTTTTTTAAGAGTCTGGAAATATTTCATCTCCCTTAGTATTGTGTTAGTAGTACCACTATCAACAATACATAATTCCTCCTCCATTGGATTGACATCACAAGACATCTATCATAAATAAGAAAGTAATACATAATTAAAAGACTTATTATTTGGACACATACTAATGTATTACAATGACATTACAATACATAAGTACCATCACAATACATCCATCTCACAAGTTTGCATCTCTCACACATAGAGTTTGCACAACTTAAATTATTACAACATTTTAATAATTATTAAATAGTAGTTTCGGTTTGAGACAATTTATTCCAAGTCTCCAAACATATCGTTTGAGGTGAACTCCATGAGCATGTCATCAGTAGAGGGAAGCTTCTCCTTCATGATATCTAGGTTGTCATTGTTGTTTGAACAACCCACTTGTTCGCAGCAGGTGCAAGATTGAAGTGTGTTTCATATCTTGGCTCTTTTTCTTGCTTTGCTTTGCATCCTTTAAGGACTTTTGGTAGAGGGCTACCAAATGCTTTGGAGTATGGCGATCTTTAGCAAGGTGATTAAAAGTACCACATCTATGACATTTAGAGTCATTTTTGGCTTTAGCATCACCACCTCGCTTACCCTTATGATAAGGCTTGTGCTTTTTGTTGAAAGTTTTCTTCTCGGGCTTGTTCTTTGGGTCACCAGAATTGGATCCCTTGAACTTTCTCTTATTTTTCTTTCCCTTACCCTGCACATTATGAACTTCAGGAAGAGGTGCTGCACCCGTCGGGTGCTTTTGATGGTTCTTCATTAGAAGCTCATCATGTTTCTCAGCCTGAGTCAATGTGTGGATAAGTTGAGAATATTGAGTGAATTTATTAGCTCGGTACTGCTGTTGCAAGACTCGATCCGCAGGAAGCATGGTAGAAAGAGTTTTCTCAATCTTATCAGCATTCGTTGGTTCTTTCTCACAAAACTTCAACTTAGAGTAAATTTTATGAACATCATGATTGTAGTCTGCAACAGACTTGAAGTCCTGCAAACGTAAGTGGTTCCACTCATGATTAGCCTCCGGCCAAATGAGTTCCTTTTGCTGATCATAACGCTCTTTAAGCGCAAGTCATAAAACAAGAGGATTCATCTCCATAAGGTACTCTTGTTTGAGATCCTTGTGGATGTAAAACCTCAATAGCATTAGGGCGCTAAACTTCTTTTGTTCATACAAAGCGACACTTGCAGTAGGCTCGCTAAGGTATAGCAAAAGCCCACGGGATGCAAAGTTAATCTTTATATCTGAAGCCCAAGTGGGGTAATTGTGACCATCAATGGCGAGTTCATCGAACTCTTTTGCCATGGCCATAGCCTACAAAGTAGAACCACATGATTCAATAATTCATAAATGAAGTATATCAAGTGCCTAAATAATGTTGTAATAAATGCAAATTAATTTAAATAACATAACTCTTAAAGGATTAATAAAAGTACAAGGTAAACAAATAGCATGTAAACCCTCAAATTTTAATCTCATCAACTTGTATACATGGTAGATAGTCTCAAATGCTATAGGACATAGAGTAGATCAAAATGATAGGCAAATAAATTGCTGCCAAAGCATGGTCTTAATGCAAATAATTTATCATGAATTAAATGCAACCTTTGCTAAGGTCTCTATCACACCATATGTATACTCAAGTTAATGATTGAGCATTGAATTTGGTAATCACTACAATAGTGTAAACCAAAATCCTCAATGGTAGTCACTTTAATAGTGTAAGCCATTGTGATATTTTCATAATTAATCCTTGTTTTTGGGAACATTATATAGGTAATCATCAATCTTCAAAATGAGCATGATGTAGACCTTTAGTGATAGACCGTCAAAATCCGTAGACATGGATATGATCTCTATCACCTAATGTTTGTATCTCAAAATTTTGAGAGAAATGTATAAATTAATTTCAAGAAATCACTAGTAATATTTTACTAATGAAGAAAATCGCAGCAATGAGATGATGTATGTGAACAAAAACATAGAAATAACGAAATTAAGAATGAAAGTGACAATATTTACACAAACATACTAACATTAATATCGAAATTGCAAAGTACATAAGTGATAAAAACACATTTGTACATAACCATCACATGATACATCTAGACTTAATAAAGTAACAAGGCTAAACAATGATAAACGGCAGTAATTAATATAGACTAATATCTATGGATTGAAATATAAACTGCTGGAAATTTCTAATTGAAATAAATAAAAGAAAACAGATAGACATGCCCAACAAGCATGGCCGCATGCCCCCCACCCAGCTAGCTTGCAGCGCCTCGCCAGCAGGCCGTTGACGCCGCATGGCCCATCTGGTCCGTGCGGACGCGCCCGACCGCCTTACGGCCCGGCGCCCGCGCGTCTTCGCCTTGCGGCCCATCGGGCGGCGCGGCCGTCCGGCCCCGGGCCGCCTTCGCGCCGCCGCCCACCGGGCGGGTGCGGCGGCCCCGGCCCAACCGGATCGCGGCCGCGACGGCTTGGCCCCGGACGACCCGCGCCGCCGCGGTATAAGAAGGGGGCAGTTAGGGTTTCCCAACTCTAACCGCAGCTCCCCCAACCGCAGCGCAGCCGCAGTAGGCTGTCGGCGCCGCCGCATCCTCCGCCACGAATCCTGCCGCCTCCTCGCCGTTCGTAGCTACCAGCCGCCTTTCACGTTGTAGATCTGCCCCTCCGCCATCCCCTTTGCCACCAGAGTTCGAGCTCCGGCGCAGATTGGGATGGGGGCCACCACCGCCCCCCGCACCTCGGTCATCGTTGACGAGGCCGGGCCGGCGGTTCCCTCATCCACGCCGGTGCTGCTCAAGAAGGAGGGGTGTCGTGCCTCTCCCCGGAAGGAGAAGTGTGGTCCCCACCTTGCCCGCCGACGCTCCCGCCGCCCTGAATCCCGGAGCCAGGGCTTCCGCGCGAGCAGACGATGACGTGTGCGAGGCTCGGCGACGGAGGAGCGGACGAGCCGTGCGGGACGTTGATCCACGTCCTGCGGAGCGTGGGGCAGACCGGTCGTGAAGATGGAGGTGGTGGCGACGGGGCCTGCAGTGCCGGCTCGATGATGGCGTCGCCGACGTCTCTAGAGAAGAGGCGTAGCGGGGGCATGCCCCTGCGAGCCGCGAGGGTCCCCGAAGCGTGGCCGTTGGCGAGCGGGCGCGCGACCGCGATGGCCGACCCGTTCACCCTCGACGCCGAACGGGGAGGTCCCGACGGCGGCGAGGACGGAGACCTGCCGCGGCGATGGCCTGCGACAGGTGAAGAAGCACGTGGGGCCACGGGCTCCCTCGCCGGTGATGCAGGAACCACTCCGCTGGTCGGCGGAGAAGACTCATCCAGAGGCAAAGAGCACAGGACAACCGGCACTTGAACCACGGCTGTCCACCCGTGCGCGTCGCAGTAGGCCACATTGGCTACCTGGATGCGAGCGGGTGGAGTCCAGGTCAGGGGTGGGACAGACGCTGCGGGGATGACAACGTTCGGCGACGACTCAGTGGGATCGACGTCGACGGAGATGGCCGCCGGGGCAGCCGGCGGCGCATTGGTGCCTTCGCCGGCGCTGCCCCTTAGGCGGTTTGGCGACTCCACGGCGTTCTAGAGATGGAAGGCCTCCTCAGCGGCGTCAGGCGACGCCATGTAGTTGTAGAGGAGGGTGTGGCGCACATAGTGCTGAAGCAGGGACCTCAGGCGAGGAGCACGGCGAGGAAGAGGAAGATTCATGACATCTCCAACAAGTTCGTCGATGGTAGGCATGGTACCTCTCCTGGTTGGAGGCCGACTCCTTCTCTGGTTGGAGGCCGACTCCTTCTCCGGCGAACTGCTCCCGACCTTCTTTCTTCTCAGTAGTTAGAGCGCTGATAACGTGTTAAGTGTAAAATGAGAACAATAATGGTGAACAGTAAAATCATTATCTTTATTGATGAACAGTATCCACTATTTATACATGGCGGTAGACATCGGTTTCTGGGAGGCCACGCTCCCACGCACCCCTTCGCGGGGAATACAGTAACTGCAATTAGCAGTTGCTAATTACCCCCTAATTGATCATTAGGATATGGAATATTCTCAACACTATGCACACTGCTGGCTGGGTCTTGACGTAATGACCGGGTGAACACGTATACGTGTGTCCGTCCCCAGCGGATTGTTTGAATTAATACGCAGCGCTAAATAATAATGCCGCCATTACGTACGTTAGTAGGCGTGCTACGGCCTTTTCGTTTCTTTAATTTTCTTCGATTCGAGTCAAAGGTGTCACGAGAGATCGGCTGCTATTCTTCAGGTTTAGCGGCTCTCCCGATTCAACAGCGACGACTACGGAGCGACGTGCCTGGCCGTGCATCGGACCACATGCACACACACAACCCCTGCTACTGCTAATGTCAAAGTCAAAGCGTGACCCGGCCCAGCTCGAGCGAGGCGACGTAGGCGCGACGTTGACCCCACGCCTTGCATGCCCTGTGCGTCCAAAGTGCCGCAGCAGCAGCCGCTAGCAGTCAACGTGCATGATGCATATACAGCTCTTTCATCACAAAAAAGGGAAAAAAAATAAAGAAGTGCGCGATGCATCATACGCCGGCCGAGTGCAGCCACCACGTAGTAGTTTTTTTTATAAAAAAAAAACGAATCTCGTAGTTGGAATTAGATGGATCAGTCACAGTTTTTCAGTTCTGAACAGGGATGTGAACTCTACCTTGATTCGTTGATCCACAGAACAAGGACGACGTGACATTGCACTTGCCCTTGCACGAAAAGCACAACGGTCACTATAATAGTCTGAACTCTGAATGCATAGAGTACGCTAAAATACAGCCTGAAAATTGAGCACATTTTCTTCCCTTCCACTAGTAACTTTCTAAGAAACAATCTAGCAAGCACGAAATTGTTACTCCATTTCGTGCCATAAAAATCGACCGAAAGGAGCAGAAAAACGAAGCAAAATTTTGATCTCCTGCCGCGATCGAGGAGACGAAGGAAACTCAACTATGAATTCAAATCTCGAACTGAACGAAACTCACTGCACGTAAGGAACAAAACTTCAAGCAAACGAGCAAGCAGCCGGTCTCCGGGCGATCGCGTCAGCTGTCCTGCTCCTCTACCTTGTCTTCTCTGCTACTGTCGCCGCCGCTGCTCGATGGCGGCGGCGGCGGCACGGTCCCGCTGCTCCCGCCTGCGCCGCCGCTACCACCGCCACTACTGCTGCTGCCGCCCATGTACGACTTGATCGCGGCGGCGAGCACCGCGGGGAAGTTGGGGTCCGACGCGATCACGGCCGCCGCGCTGACGGAGTCTCCGGCGTCCGGCGCCGCCGCCTTATTGGCGCCCGCCGCGGCCTGCACGGCGGCGGAGAGCTTGGAGGGGTCGTAGAGCTTCTGCCCGAACAGCTGCGGCAGCGCCACCGGCCGCGCGGCCTCGGCGAGTGCAGCCTGGAGCTGCGCGGGATCCGGACGCGCCGGCTGCTGCTGCGGCTGCGGTTGCGCACCCGAGCCCGGCTGCGTGAGGTCCAGCGTCACCGTTGGGAACGGCGCCGACGCCGAGATGGTGGCGACGTTGGAGGAGCACGGCAGCACGGCGCGCGCTAGGAAGTTGGACCCCGCCATCAAGCTGCCGTCCGCGCTCGGCATCGAGCCCGATAGCAGCATGGACGCCGCCGCCGCCGTGGTCGTCGCCATCGCCACCGCGGCCGGCGGCAACGGGTGGTTGTGGCTACCCTCGTACGTCGTGATCACCACCGTCGTGTCGTCGGCGCATCGCTGGACCTGCCAGCCATCACACACCATAAACATGTAGGTCCAAAACGTGCCATGAATACGTGCATCAAATCGCTCACACAGCTAGCAGCATACCTGCTTGCGGACTGGGCAGCCGGCGGCCATCGTGCACCGGTAGTACGCGCGGGGGCACGGATTGCCCTTGGCCATCTTCTGCCCATACTTCCTCCATTGGCACCCGTCACTGATCTGCGTGTCAACAAGAACATAACATTTCAGCAACTCAACAAAACACAAGCGTGCCTAGTCCGCAGAACCACCCATGGCTTACCATGGCTGCCTCGGAGCGGGCTCGGACGGAGACGCGGGCCTTCCTCATGGTGGCGGCCTCGGGGACCGGCTCGGGACCCTTGGCCGGCAGGAACTTGGGCACCTTGCTGGGGAGCCATCCCTGCGGCACGTGGTGCGGTGGCGGCGGGTCCTCCGGGCTGCTGCCCCCTTGCTCCCGCTCGTGAGCGCGGAGGTGGTTGTGGTGATCGAACGTCGGCAGCGGCATGACGTCCTTGCTACCGAGCACGACACCGTTGCCACTGCCAGGGCAGTAGCTGGGCGGCGGCGGCATGCTGGCCGCCTCCGTGTTGCTGGGCGACGCCGAGCAGTCGCCGCCACGTGCTTCCGTGACCGCGGAGCGCAGCGGCGGCTCGTCGGGCAACGCCACCGAGCCGAGGCTGATGAACTGCTGCGGGAGCAGACTCATGTCCTGGTCCTTCTTCTCCGGATCAACATTATTCAGCTGATGGTCGCAAATAGAGTTCAGTCCTGCATTCCATATGGGTCGACGTTTTCTCAATTGCATAGTCTCTGTTCGTGTGTTCTATTTACCTCGTGGTGGCTTGGAGCGCCGAGGCTTCTGTGGTTATTCCTGTTCTGCATCAGTGTGAGGACGTGCAGATGGAGGGAGTTGTAGCTCGTCGTGACCCGGGCGAGCATGTTCTTGAGCTGCTTGTTCTCTTCGTTCAGGCGCCCGATCTCCGATTTGGCCAGCGCCAGCTGATCATCATGTTCAGTCAGTAGTGTATTGTATCAGACACCAAACAGGAGCAATCCGCCAATCCTGGCTAATTTTTGTTTCTCACTACAGTCACGTAATGCTACCACCCACCACCACGTGGAGAGAGGTTTGACTACACTAATTGGCGCATCCGAAATCTAAGTTTCCAAGACAAGGCGATATTATTTGGCAGTCAAGCAAGCACATGGCGTGGATCACGGCTCGTTCAGTTTGTTTTAAACCTGCTTGCGAGAGTAATTCCCTCACCTCAGCTTTGGTTTCCCTGTGATCGACCTCGTGCTTGGAGGGCACGCCGTCGTCGACGATGGAATCCTCGCTCCCGCTCTTCCTCCGGCCGACGTGCAGGCCCATCTGAAAAAGTCCGATCGAGCCGTCGCTCGCGTCAGGGAAAACCGGCGCCGATCCACAAGACGAGGAAGGAAAACGGGGGCAAAAAAAAAAGAGTCAATCGACATGAATTCAAAAGCAGTTTCACCGACGGACGTTGATGGTGAGGTCGTCTTTGTTGATGCTGAGATCGCCAGGCGCGCCGGCGGCGGCGGAGCGCGATCGGCCGGCCGCCTCCTCCTTCCTCTTCTCCGTCTTGAAGAAGTCCATCTCGCCCACCACCCGCCGCGCCTCCGCGGCCGCCGCCTCCTCCCCGGCGACGTCGTACCCCAGCGCCACCGCCTGGAACGACCCAGCAGCCGGCGCCACGGACGACGGCTCCCGCTCGGCGCCCGGCGCGCCATTGCCACCCAGCTTGCGCTTGCCCAGGTAGGACTCCATCGTCAACACGGACCGCGACGGTGTGCTCGCGCGCGTGTCAATGGAGACGACGACGGTGAAGGGGAAGGAGGAGGAAAGGAGATCGAAGGCTCGGTAGGGCGGGGGCGTATAAGAAGGCGGTGGGGGCGCACACGTGGCGAGGCTCGGTCGCCGATCTGAGTCCATCTTTATAGGCAGTGTTGGTGACCATTGACCAGGGGAGGAAGGAGGAGAGGGGAATGGCTGGCATGCAGTCGCGCGTCAAGTCAGAGAAGCTCCCAGAGCTGATGCGATCGCCTGCAGTCGCGCACCCGCGACTCGCCCCAAGTCCATGCGAGGGAGAAACGGAGCTGTGGTTTCGCCCCGCGAGAACCGGGGATGGGCAGGGGCGAGAGGCAGCCAGGGGAAATGGTCAGCCCGGCGGACTGCCACCGGTCGGAGGTCAGCTCTTGATCCGAAAAATGGCACGGATGGCAGGTGGAGAGGACACGGGAGAGAGGGTGGTCGTCTTTCTTGGTGAGCCCCGTTGCATGAACTCGTGATCGTCCAGCACGTCATCACCATGTATCACTGTTACGTTCCCTTTAGGACGAGTATCATGTCGTGATTTGATATTGACTAAGCAACTGTGGTCACCGGCACAAGAGATTAAAGCTTGCAACGTCTTGAAGCATATTAACATGAACAAACTTAATCACAATCAAGATGAGATACACATGTACTCCTTCCGTATACGTTTTAAATGACGTTCTGTGAAGGTGCTGATTAGGTGCCGGTGGAAGTTTTTTTCGACGCCGCTGCCCTCGCTAACTTTGGGACTCCGTGCGCGGCATGTGTTGATTGCGTCGTTGGGACTCCTCGTGAGCAGTGAGCTAGTGTGGCACAAGCGGCCTGTAGAAGATAGTTCGACAGGTGCTTTAAATAAGCATTGAACTGGAACTCACGAAGTGGAAAAAAAGGAAAAAATGTGGTACTGAGACTCAAGCAGGGGACCTCCGGCGTCTGTCACCTCAGGAGTTGCCGCAGTAACCAATCAGGACAAAGTCTTTTAGCATCCATAAAGCTCATGCATTGCTATTTAATAAGGGCAAGCATGGAAACTAACCTCTCCTTACTGACGTCTTGGTATACGCAATCATGTCCTAAACGTCATGTAAAAGCAATATGGAGAGGGAGTAGGTATTTGCTTCATGTTAATGCAACGACTATTATAATATTATTGTAAAGAGAACATTCATTGTACACTCAAGAATGGATAAGAAGCAGATTAACAAAAACTAATTTAATCGCAATAAATATTAGATGCACATGTAGGTTTTTGCTCCATGTTAATGCAACAACTATTGTAGTATTACTGTAAAGAGAACATCCATTGTACACTCCTCGTGAGCATATTAAGATGTTCACATGTACTCCTTCCGTATACGTTTTAAATGACGTTCTGTGAAGGTGCTGATTTTGCTATTTAAGTGACATTTAGGCGCCGGTGGAAGTTTTTTTCGACGTCGCTGCCCTCGCTAGCTTTGGGACTCCGTGCACGGCATGTGTTGATTGCGTCTTTGGGACTCCTCGTGAGCAGTGAGCTAGTGTGGCACAAGCGGCCTGTAGAAGATAGTTGGACATATGCTTTAAATAAGCATTGAACTGGAACTCACGAAGCGAAAAAAAGGAAAAAATGTTGTACTAAGACTCAAGCAGGGGACCTCCGGCGTCAGTCACCTCAGGAGTTGCCGCAGTAACCAATCAGGACAAAGTCCTTTAGCATCCATAAAGCTCCTGCATTGCTATTTAATAAGGGCAAGCATGGAAACTAACCTCTCCTTACTGACGTCTTGGTATACGCAATCATGTCCTAAACGTCATGTAAAAGCTATATGGAGAGGGAGTAGGTATTGGCTTCATGTTAATGCAACGACTATTATAATATTATTGTAAAGAGAACATTCATTGTACACTCAAGAATGGATAAGAAGCAGATTAACAAAAACTAATTTAATCACAATAAACATTAGATGCACATGTAGGTTTTTGCTCCATGTTAATGCAACAACTATTGTAGTATTACTGTAAAGAGAACATTCATTGTACACTCAAGAATGGCTAGAGGAGAAAGAGTGGTTAACTATCATGCTCAGGGGCACGTAATGGCTTCAACATGATTGAATGTATCGATGCTGATAGACCAGTATGATACAACAATGTCAACATTCACAGCGGTATGGCACAAAAGTTGTCATTAGGACTCTAGTATAGCCTTAGCTAGTGAGTAGTGAGTCAACAAGGGAGGGTGTCATGGTTCGAGGCTAATCGAGCTAGTGTGTTTACCTTTGGAGTGTATCATACTTTTTACCTAGTTCGGGGATAAAATGAGATGTCAACAGATGCCCACGTATAGTAACCTTGGTTGTATGAACTCGTGATCGACATGTCTTCACCATGTGTTGTTATGTTATATTTAGTATTAGAAATATAGTGGCTGGTTGACCGAGCAATCGTGTTAGTACACTATAGTATTAGTTTTCTTTTAGCTAACTTTTATACATGTATCTGACACATTATACAATCATACATCGAAAGAACTATTGTACCCTAAAATAAATGTTGGTTCTAACTTTTTGAAAAAAAGAGATAACGGAGAAAGAATGTGTAATGTGTACAATGAGGCTACATATTATTGTTTTCTCCTCTTTAAAATGAGGATAACATTAAATTAAAGTTGAATGAGTTAGTGTGTCGATTCCGGAGTGTGTAACATAGCGGGCACTCAAGAGCGGGAGCTTATTGCACTTGTACTTAGAAAAACAATGTAGTATGTAGTATGACTATAGTACACTTGTTTTTTTTAAAAAAGTAATGTACACAGAAAATGACATATTTATTTATGATGACCAGTGGCACTAAACCCATTCCATAAGAGTCCCAACAAATTGGCACCAATCGAGCATATTTGCATTTATGATCGAGCATATTGTCATTTACAATGACTTACTGCATGGACTAGCAATCGACCAACGCATCATCATCATCATGCACTACCACTATGTTCCCGTTGGGATGAAAATATTGTCATGGTTTGAGGCTAATTGAGCAACTACGACAATATGAGTAACTAAATTTATGCAGACATAGAAATGTACAAGACTTGCAACTGTTGTAGCATATTAACTTAAACCAAATCAATCACAATTAATGTAAGATTGAACATACATAAACAAAAGGTAAATCAAATCAATCACAATTAACATAAGATTGAACATAGCAAAGGTATTATTGCACTTCATCAAAAAAACTATTTTACATGATAAAGGTAGATTGAGCACAATAAAAGTACGGAGGGAGGGGATTATGACTGAGAGATAGACTCATAAAACAAGTTGTTTAAAACTGACACGATCCAAAGCGTAACTTTGACTACTTAATTATAAAAATATTTATTAAAACTGACACATATATACTTTTATGAAAATATTTTGTAAGACAAATATATATTCATATAGTTTTCACATTTTCAAACTCAACAATTTAATTCAATGTTTGATTGAATTTCACATTTCAAACTCAACAACTTAATTCAATGTTTGATTGAAATCTTGTCTGAAACAACTAGTTTTATGGATATGGAGGGGCTTGTTTTATAGTTTTATGGATATGGAGGGACTTGTTTTATAGTTTTATGGATATGGAGGGACTTGTTTTATAGGTATGAAGGGAGTAAATGTTAAGAAAGGAGATGTTATTGAGCCTGTACATGTTGCGGGCAAGATTCAGCTATACATCTACAACCAACACCACGATCAGACTAGCTAACCATAACAGTGCGATAAAAGCATACCATTAGATTTAAGTGCGCATATCTCACGAATAACACAAAGGTATAAGTTACGCCACGTTACCAGGGCTCAATTCAGTACAAGAAGCCGAACCAAGATGGCAAATACATCCAGACATATCCTTGACAGTTTGGGTCGTTGTCTCGACTCTCTAGTCTTGGGAAGGACTACTAAACATGTAGCATATATATACACACATCGCCGGCCGGATAAATACGCAAGTTAAAAACATGGTAAACTTGTCTCTCCCGGCGCATGCGTTCACCACTGGACAAGGCACCCAACAATCCTTTCTTAGGCAGAATCCGCGAAGCCAACCCTCAGTTTGCCGTAGTCGAAGACGGTGTGGTAGGCTCCCATGAAAACATCACCCAAGATCCTGCAATGCAAGTAGCCCAAAGTTACGACCAAGGATCAAGTATCGACAGGCCAGAATCTTGGAGCGGTGCATAGATTACCAGAGGGGGCCACGAGGAGGTGGGATATCTATAGCAGTGAATCCACTGATGCACTGAGCAGCAGGTCCTTCACCAACCTTCAGAATGTACTGCATAAATAACCAAAGAGAAACCAAAGTTCAGATACTGTGACATGATGGTTGTATTTTGGAGGGAAATGGGAGGGGTAGTTGGGCACAAGACAGGAGCAAGGAGAGTGGCAAATTGGCAATGGAGAATAAATCGCACCTGCTCAGGTTTCAGCGAGAATTTCTTGCCTCCAATGGTGAACGCGATGTCAGGCATGGACTTAAGACTGGCACAGTCCACAGAAGATTCTCCCATGGGACTAGGGAGACGGTCACAGAGCTGACATAATGACACGTCCATTAGCAGTGTACAAGGCCGTACATGAAACACTCTGCACTAAAGAAGTTCTTAACGCACCTGATTAATGTAGTTCAGGATGACCTCCTGGGTCTTGTTCTGTGCAAGTTGGTTCTGCATCCAGACGACAGCCATCTCACAGGCACTGCACATTGGATCACTCCGAAGATCACCATTAGATTTCCCAGCTTCGTCATCTACAATGCTCCGAATTCCAGCACTGTATTGGTCAAGCATAAAGGAAGAAATGAATAAAAGTATAGCAGCATAATATAAGTACAGGATGCTGAGATGGTCAGCATTATATCACACAAACACATAGGGTGGTCAGCATTCTCACCTAACACCATGGGTGCCATCAAAAGTGCACAGACCAACCTGAGAACAGATCTTTGCTGGTTGTGTCTGCAAAATAACCAACAGCAAATTGAGTTACTTCAGAGTAGTGCAAACACAATTAATCAAACCAGAAATCGAAAGGCAAACCCATAGGCAAACCCATGAGAATATACGAACCTCAGCTAGCAACAGAGCTAGGATCTGTTGTCCATATTGAGAAACAACAGTCTTGCACTCCTGGCTCACAACACCAGCAGCACCAATCTTTTCATTGATTTCAGTAATTATGGCCTGCATTGATGATATTAACCTGTGAGCACCACAGGGAGAAACACAAAATGCAGAGAAAGCAAAGAATGATAACCATTCACTCAAAATTAAAACTTGCATGAAGTGAGTGTCTTTTCACAAAATTATGTTAGACAACCACATACTAGAGTTTTGGGGAATTGCTGAACATTGCTAAAAGGATTACCTTTTTAACATTTCATATGTACAAAGATAGCAAATCTTGTTAACAAAGGAATGTTTGTTTCTAAGGGGCAACTCAGTAAATCAAAACAAGCACAATTCCAAACTGATCTAGTTATCAAAGTATTAAGCACCTGACTACGGATTTCTCAACAAGGCCATGGTATGATGCATATTATCATAACTTACGTAGAAGTAGTTAGTCAGCCATTTTACAACACATGACTGTACGGACAACACTTTGGTTTCAACAAGGATCATCAGGACATAAAAAGCCCTTTTTGCTCCAAACAACAACAAATGTAAAAAAAGGCTCAAAGCGTATTATATAGAGTCAGAACAAAGAGAAAATTAAGCAGCATTTTAAGTTCATAAAGGTTTACTCCCATCATCACAGTTATGCAGATAAAACAAAAACACAAAGCTCAAACTTACTGTGGGGCCAGCAAGCAAGGAAGTCCCAGAATCTGCAATTGCTGCACAGCCGCCTTTACAAAACCCTGATAGTTACAAATGCAGAATTTAGTAACATTCTCATTAACATGAAATTAGAATAAACATGAAGAGAAACATTGGAGTACCAGTGGACTTCCCATCAACCAGGACATCACCCATGTTAAACTGCAGCGAACAATTGTATATTTTAACCCCAAACACATGTATAAAAAGAAGTTAACAGAGAAATACAATAAAAAAAAACCTTACCTGCCAATATCCCTTCTGAGTGACTGGGACATATGTGTGATTGCCCTTGTAGTGGTTAGGATCCATTCCACCAAACACAATTTCACCACCTTCTCCTTCACCGGCATGTCGGTTGAACCAGAAAGAGAAAACAGGATCGCTGATGAGACCTTGTTTTATCATGCTATACCTGTAATATTGTTTGCCATTAGGGACCAGATGCGCAAAGCTTTAAGTACATCATAGTAAGACACTAAATTTCCATCAGATGTCCCAAGAAATAAATTATACACCAAGATGTAAGAAAGTTCCACAAATACCATATAATCACATCTTACTATTCTGCTAGAATGCTAGATAACAGTTACTAAACAGCATGGGAACACGTAAGAATTAAGATACCCCAGAAAATGCTATTAACAAGCATCACAAAGAATGAGGGAACAGGAACCCTGACAAATGGAATATGACCTACACAGCAGTAACCGGGAATATGTAGCATATGCTGTCACTAATGTAGATATCATGTGTTTCTGAACAAACCATATAACATCCTCTAGTTGATGAAAGAATCTTAGCAACCGCGGAAGCTATATGCACAAAGGAACAATAATTGCTTTTACTGTGATTGACAGGAATGAACAAACAAGATTTGAACTTCGAAGGGCAGAAAAAGCTTACCACACCGGTACTGCATTTCCAACAGAAATTTCCTGAAATCCTAGACCAAGAATACCATCAAATTTGGCAACCATGAAAGTAAGGCCTGGCTCCTTCGTAGCTTCAATAAATTCCTAAAACAGCATTCCAACAATATTAAAAATTTTCAAGTGGATAGATATCACCAGAGAACAATACATGAATTTAGAAACATACACAGATAAGAGAACAAACCTGATCTTTCACAACCAGATCACCTACGGTAACACTATCCTCACTGAAAAACCCAGCAATTGAACCAGTTCCATAGTGAATGGCAGCAGGTTTTCCTGGTGAGATAAAACTCAAGATATCAGGTATTGTCAAGAAGCAAACAAAAAAAACACATATAAGGCCCAATACGCAGAGCTGGATTCTTGATGGCTGTCCCAGGCAGTAAGCATTCGAAGAAGAAATGGATTTTTTTCCTTCCTAAAAAAAGGTGTATGGAGTGGAGTGGAGTGGAGTGGAGTCACACACGTTGATACTATATATATACACCAACTTTTAGAGTCACAATCAAGCTCAACAAGGACAGCTACTGGGAAACATCGGCGTCATTCCTGAATCCTAGCTCCACATCGTTCCACCAGCACAAATTTGCAGTACATCTACATCAGCTACCGCCGATTTCGTTATGACGTTACCAACCATGCAGAGTTTGAACTTTTAAATTATCGCAATACATCACATCAAAACCAAAAAGAAAATGTGTGCTCTTGGTCAACAGAGAAAATTTGACATATGATAAATGCAAGACAGGTCGCAATCCATTGATGAGTAAAATTTAGAACGAAAAACAATATGCGTGCTGGGTGAATGGCTATAAGAGACAAACCGTTCTCCTTGTAAGTGCTTGACTGCCCTGACTTGTAGCGGGAGTGGAAGTAGCAAGCAATCTGCATCACATCACCACGAAAACACACAGTCTTAGCAGAAACACACCCAGAAGGCCAGAACCTTAAAAAAACTCAATGAGGCCAAGGAACAGAGGACACACCGAGAAATAGCACTTTGAGGACGGCACCCAGAGATTGGAGCTGCCGGTGTCGAAGATGACGGTGAACTTCTGCGCTGGCGTGCCGACGCCGATCTCCCCAAAGTACTGCGCGTTCATGTAGTTCTTAAGCGCGATGATGTCGACCTCACCGCCCGAGCCCAGGGAGTTGGCGCCGCTGAGAAGGCGCTGCTTCTCCTCGGCGGAGAGGCGCTCGGCGACGCGGCTATTCTGGTCGATGGGCCGCTTCTTCAGCGCGATCCGCACCAAACCCTCCGCCGCCGAGGCGGGGAGGAGGGTTTGGAGCAGAACGGCGGCGAGGAGCACCAGGGCGACGCTGCGGGTTCCCATGGTCGCGATCTGCAGCAATCGGAGGGGTAAGCGCACGGATTAAGCCTAGGGAGTGAGGAAATTTGAAGGGTGGTTCAGATCGGACAAATCCTTGATGCCGAAAGCACTGGAAACAAAAAAGGAGTGCTCCAAACTGACACTGCTGCGACAGATTTGGTACGATGCATTCTAGAAACGGGTACGAACATGAGAAACGAAATTGCTTGAATTAGCAGTTGATTTAGGAGAAAATAAGGCGCCGAATTTCACGTCTACAAACCTACCAAACCGAATCGAGGGTTAAGCCAGTGAACTCACAGTAGTTGAACTATTTTAGCAAAGCCAACAAATAAAAATCAAAGTCGGCCGGGATTGTTTGATGTACTCCTAACTGGAAACATGGACTGAATTTTTTTCGAGGGAGAAAACAGTTAATTCAGCCGATCAAAACTGCTCAGAAACCTAATGATAAAAAAACAATTCGAGGAAGCCGGATTTGCATCTACGAGCACGGGAGAACAAGCGGATCTAAAACCAATCCCCCAGATCACGAGCACCGATCGATCCCGCCGCTAGCTAATTCGAGGCACAGTCAGTGCGAGGGTGCGAGTCCACGAGAACTCACCAGAAGTCCGGATGCGGGAGGAGGGGGAAAGGGGTCGCAGCACTACTGCGGCTCGGGGCTGTGCGCTCCCCGTATTATAACGCGGAGGTGGGGAGGGGCCACGCGCCCCGCGGTCCGTCGGATCCGTGGGCGGTTTCGGGCCAGGCGTTGGATGAGGATAGGGACAACGGGTCCGCGGCGGAAATCGCTAGAGCTACCCGGGGAAGCAACGGAGACCCCGTGTGCGTGGAGGATGCAAATAAAAAAAAGTTGCTCGCGGGCGGCAGGTCGCATCTAGTGGTGGTGTGATCACTTCAGAGACTTCAGTGCCTGAGAAAGACGAGCATCTGCTGGTTTCTTTGGCTTGAAGTAACGGACGAGTTTGTAAAAGTTGGGAACGTATAGGGTTGGAAATCTTATGTTTTTGAAAAATCCGTGCAAATCATAATTTAAAAAGTCATTTAAGTTTATTAAAAAAATCATACATATAGATGATGGTGATGATACACAATCTTATAAAATATTTTGTTTAAACTCAACTTCATTTGTGAGGTATAAAAATAACAAATTTCAAGTCAAAAAATTATTTGTAGAACATTTGTTATTTCATATACCGAAGTCGAGTTTTGGCAAAATATTTTACAAAACTGTGTATCATCATATCATATACAGTACATATGTGTGATTTTTTTTAAAAAATTTAGACGACTTTTTTTCGCCTTGGTTTGCATGAGTTTTCACAAAGATTGTGGTTTCCGCTAAATATATATGTTGTTCCCTTTCACTAGCGTTGTAATGGATCAAAAAGGATTTATTAGTTTAGGCTCCATCAATCAACAGAGTCGTCATACTGGATCAAAAGATTCATTAGTTTAGGTTTCATCAATCAACAGAGTAACATGAAAGTACATTGTGTTGCTCCTCATGTGCTTCCAAATTTCAAGTCATCTCCTTGTTCGAACGAGGGAGCGCGACCGCTGGCTTAGTGTCCAGCGCTCGATGCCACGTAGGTGACCTGCATGAGCGCGCTTGCGTGACACTGACACATGTCTCACCGACTATATACTGGGCTCACCTGCAATGGGGTCCACTGCAGGGGTTTGTAGCGTGTGGGGGAAGCGAAACCTTGCTGTTCGGCGCGGGCCCCCGATCGGCTCCGCGCACCCCCTCGCGTGTACGCCAAAAACGTGATGTCGCGCTCGGTCACGTCTCACATCTGCACCTGATGGCCCTGTCGCGGTGTGAACTGAACAAAATGTAAAAGGTTTACAAGGACGAAGCAAAGAATCGAATAATTGGTAGTAGACGAATCCGCAGCCTCCGAATTTCTTACACAATTATATAGGGCCCGTTTGGCACGGTTCGAAACTTCTGTACCAGAAATGTTTTTAAAAACAACTCCACGAAGCAGCCTTCACGAAATGGGGAAAGAGCGATGTTTTGCGCCTTCACCATGTGAACTCGCGAGAGTGAGTTTTCGAACGTTCCACCGAGAGAGTTGGGCAGAGAGGTACCGTTTTGACTATTAAAGTTGTGAAGAAACGCTTTCATAAAGTTCGCATCAACGGGTCCATAGTGTTTCGTGAACGTTGTTTAGGCGAGTAAAGGCTTTGGATCTGCCTCCAAATTAAATTTAGTAGCATATATTATTTAATCGCAAGGTCAGCTAATTCAGGCTATTCCTCGGGGGTAATTGCTGCGTCGTCGTCATCTACGCCGGACGCCTAGTGTCCTCAGTTTTCGGTCTCTATTAGATATATGGAACTTGTATAGGATACGCTCCAACTTGTATAGAATTTATGAATTTTAACATCTCAGCTTAGAGCCTTCGGCTCGAAGCACAATTTTTTTCCCCTTTTTTTTAAGGCGACACCAGTTGAAAGTGGCACACGTTTGTAGAATTCTAGCATGGCATATATGATGTTTCTCGACGTTGCTATCTTTGTAGATAAAAAGCTCGGCCAGTACATGAAAGCTATCTGCGTGTCCCAGAGATAACTCTAAGTAGATTACAGTGGTCCTGTCTGGACTCTATGGTTATTTTCTAAAATTTTTTAGTCTCAAATAGCTGTAGAGGAGCTAAACATGAGAGCTATTTCAGAGCTACTTACAATTAACTCATCTAAAAATAATATCCCTCTCGAGAAGTGTTAATTGAAGATATTTGAAGTGAGACTCTTTGAAAAGGGCCCAAGTAACCAGATTCTTATGCAAGTAGTAGCAGCTGGTGGTAGCAGCTAATGTTAGGACGAAACAGAGGCAGAGCATCTGCCGGGCACATCTCTCTCTCTCTTCGTTTTTTCTTTTTGAGGAACACCGAACACCGGACTCACCCCCTTGTTTCTTATTAGGCGCCGGAATCCGGCGGATGTCATCTCCGGGGCCAGGCAGCCGGTGGGGAACCGAAAGGAGGAGCAGCAGCGTGAGAGAGTTGTGGCGAAGGGGACGGACGCTTTTACGATGCGGCTTCTCTTCGCTCCTCTTTCTCGCATCATCATTCAGATGTTTGAAGGAGAGAAATCGACGAGCCACGTCGTTTTCAGTTTGGTTGACTCGAGCTCGTCTATCCACTGCCAAAAATGACCAAAGGAAAAGGTAGCTATCCGCCGTGGTCACGGTTGATGATGGATCTGACGATTTGTGCATCCGCCACGGTTAGTTGATCGGTAGTTCTCATCTTCGACTTTGTACTAGTAATTTAAATAGGCAGCTTCCTCCAACTCCAAGCCACAGAGAGCTAATAGTGCACGCCATGCTTTGCGTCTCGGCGAGCGGTGAGGGATTCCCCCCTTTCCCGGCGTCTCGCTGTCGCAGTCGGGACGAGGACGATCGAAGGTTGCAGACAACCTCCCTCCCCGTGCCAGCAGACGCCGACTGTGCACGAATGCAGGAAGCACTACATGTGCATGCACCATACGTACACAGCGCAACTCTACTTGCTACGCTAAGGAACTTTCGATTTCGGACGTGGACGTGGCCGACTACGCAGAGGATGAACTCATGTGGAAATGTCAGTGGTTGTGCTGTGTGTCTGATGCGATGGCTTGTGATTTGTGAAAATGGAGATCGCTACCAGAAGGAACAAGCAAGTGAACACGGTCGCTCGCCGTGACGCGCTGCGGTCTGCGGATGAGACATCGACCCTGTTTGATACTCTAACATGGTTGGAGTTACAATTAATTTCTAATTCTAGTTCTACCTCTAACCTAACTCTAGATTTAGAGGTTTTGGATGGAATGGTTAGAATGACATTAAATGTACTTTTTCAATCATTAGATGTGTGGGTGGAGGGAGAGAGAAAAGTCTTTTGTTTTTACCCAACATGAACTATCTCCAATAAACACCTCTTGAGTGGGATAGTTTTTGGATGTGTTAGATGCAAACTAACCCAATCTTACCCTAATATTTGGATATGAAAAAGTCTACGTCACCCCCTCACCTATGAGGGGTAGACTACATAACCCCCCAATCTATAAAACGGTTTATATAACCCCCTAAGCTTTCCAAAACCGGTCAACTTACACTCTAGAGCAATTTTGAAAAATCACAATAAATTACAGAAAAATCATAAAATGAAAAGTCCAATTGTTTTGGGCTTAGAATGGGTAGATCGACATAATGAACATATAATACACTACGTTTCTTATATATTTTTTGTTGGAGCTTTATATCTATGCTTTTCTTCATAGGTGTAAAAATATGTACTACAGCATACCATATTATATGTTCACTGTGTAGATTTACTCATTCTAAGTACAATGCAATTGGATTTTCCATTTTACGATTTTTCTGTGATTTATTATGATTTTTCAAAACTACTCTAGATGGTATTTGACCGGTTTTGGAAAGATCAGGGGGTGATGCAGACCGTTTCATAGGTTGGGGGGTTAGAGCAACTCCAGTGGGGGCCTCCATATGGGCCTTTACTCCAAAATTTGGAGGCTTGGTGCAAAAAAACCAACTTCAGCCGGACCTCTAAATAGGCCTCCATTTTGCATACCCCTCCAAATTTCCCATCTCAACCTCCATTCCTGGAGTCCCTCTACTTCCCCCTCCAAACGTGGGACCCACCATTTTTATTATCTTCTTCTCACATCCACTGTCCCCCTGCACCCTCCCCTCGCCGTGATTCCTCCGCCGCCCCCGCTCCCCCTGCCCCTCTACGGTGCCACACGGGTGCAAAGCACACATCCCTCTCTTCCACGTGGGTGCAGTGATCGAATGGACAGCATGAGCTGCCTCTTGGAAGACTTGATCAGCGGTATGTCCACGGGCAAGAAGTAGGTGCCAGCGTCGGCGCCGAGCAGCAAGCCGCCGCAGCGCGTGGGCGGCGCGGCCGCCGCGATGATGGACACCGCGGAGCCGGCGCGGAGGCGGACTTCGGTGGCGGCGCGAGCCACGGCGCGGTCGACGGGGAAGCCGCCGCCGTCCAAGTACAAGGGTGTGGTCCCGCAGCCCAATAGGCGGTGGGGCGTGCGGATCTACGAGCGTCACCAGCGCGTGTGCCTCGGCACATTCGCGGGCGAGTCCGAGCTCCGCCGCGCCGATGCGGACTCCCGGCCTCGAGCAGCTCCGCGGGGAGCGCCTGCGACAGACACAAGGGGAGGCGGGCGGCGAGGTTCTTGGCCAGGAGTTTGAGGAGAAGCACGAGTGCGCTGCATCGCCGCCGTTGGGCAAGAACCGGACGACCCAATCTTAGCCGCCGATGGAGAAGGGGGCGGAGCGGACGGACATCTCGGCGCAGAGGAGCTCGTGGAGGCTGTAGCTCATCGAGCTCTTGGACGTTCCGGCGCCGTCCGCCCTGTCGTATGGACCTCCCTGGGCCCACTACCTCGATGGGTACCAGGACCGACTACTCGGTGGGCCCCTGGGACTACCTGACTTGCGCTGCACGGTACCTGATGGCGTGAAGCACAAGGACTACAGAGGAGAAGTACTCGGTTAGGAAGCTGTACATGTCCCGCACTGTATGGAAGACTCCTAGACGTACTCGACTAGTACTCTCTCTTTCTATTCCGACTTGTAACCCTGCCTCCCGAACTATATAAGGCGAGGCAGGGGCCCCTCTCTCATCATCTCATCTCACGGCGTACAATTGCACCATCTTGTAATTGTACCCAGTCAATCCAGAGCTACGCAGCATACAGGACGTAGGGTATTACGCACCTCGCAGCCCGAACCTGTCTAAATTGTGTGCCATGTCTCTCTTTCTTCGAGTTACCGATCTCGGCGAGGCTACATTCATCTACTTCGGGTACTCCCCTTAGTAGGTTGCCGGTCTAAAACACCGACAGCTGGCGCGCCAGGTAGGGGATCTCGCCCGAGATCACATGGCGAACTCGACGGCTCCTGTCTACTTCAAGCCAACCGTCGCCTTCAACCGCGGCGACACCTTCGTTTTCGGCGCTTGGGTCTGCACTACTGACGGCGCGGGATCCTTCCAGCGCCGCCTCACCATGCCGCCCAACCCGGAGACCGACTTCGTGACGCTCCCTGAAGTTGTCACAGGTGAACTCGCCGGCAAGTTCGGCGAAATTTCGCTTTTCGACCATCACGCTGACTTCGAGATCGGGTCCGCTTCCAACTCGAACTCGACGTTTCCGTGGGCTATCGCATGCGAGCCGGCTACTCAGCCATCGCATGTGGTCTCACCACCCCGCGAGCGCTCCACGCGTGGCCCTCGCAACGTCAGCAGGGCCCGCACGGAGGCTCCCTCTTCGCGCCGGGCCGGCAAGGAGCCCGTACCCGAGTACAACTCGGACTCCGACACCGCCCCCGGCCACGCTTCGGACTCCAACCCCCTCTCCCGGCTTCTACTCGGACTCCGCGTACGAGTTCGATTTCGGGTCGGACCCAGAGGATCCCGAGTCCGAGGACAACACTACGAGCATCCCTTATCAGGGCCGGCCTCTGGGCTGGTCATAACGTCCACACCTGCCGGGAGATTCGTCTACTGGCCAGATCGCAAGCCCGTGGACCTGATAAGTGGAGACTCACGCTACGTCGCCTACCTCGACTCGCTCACGTTCCAGGAGGGAACACCACTTGCCCGAGCTGATTCTTACACCCCAACTGAAGTGGCGAGCTCTGAGTCCAGTCTTGGCAACCCTGATCCCCAAGTCTTCATGGCTGCCGGCGACACGCCAGGACCCTCAGGGACAGCTCAGGACAGGTACCTTGAAGACATCTCCGCAGACGAGTTGTCTGCCGATGCACCTGCAGACGAGACCGCCGCCAACAGGGACGCTCGACGTGAGCGTAACGGAAGCGCAACGAACGGCGCCGGCGTCTCGCAGACAACATCCCCATCCGCAACCTTGCGGAAGCTCTCGAGGCGGTCGAGAGCAGAGTACACACTACCCCCGAGCAATGCCTCATGTCGATCACAGCGATCGCACGCCAGGCTCAGGGAATACGCGCTGGACAAGTCATCGCCAAGCTCGCTGAAGATGCTTACTTCATGCGGGTCGACAACAGAGTCAACCAGCCTCCCCCCGCCAGGAACCGCGACAACGAAGCTACAAGTCACAGCGCTGACCTTGGCCGCAACTATACTCGAGCCAAGCTCCCGGCTCAGCCCAATCGTACACGCGCAAACGCCGGCGGACCCTCACAGGGTGGCAACAGCAACAGTGAGGTCGTCCCTCACCGCGCCCCCAACGGCGGCGGGCCGTCGGTGTTTTAGACCGGCAAACCTACCAAGGGGTACCCGAGGTAGTAGATTGTGCGGTGGGGATCGTGATCGGTTGACCGAGAACTCGAAGGTATGCGCAAGGACACGGGACACAAGATTTATACGGGTTCGGGTTGCCAAGGTGGCGAACCCTACGTCTCGTTTGGGGGATCAAGTATGGCGCCCGCGCTTGGTGTTGGGTTGTCCCCGGAGGGATTGGGGATGTGCGGCTAGGTACCCGCCCTCCTTTATATAGTCCGGGGGGGCGGGTTCCTAGTCGGTTACAAGGCAGAGTCCTAGTAGGAGTACACGGAGCGAGTCCTAGTAGGAGTACGGAGGAATTCTACCAGGAGTCCGTCTTCTACTATTCTTCCTTCCTTGCACGAGTACCCGGGTGTATGCCCGACAAGCCCCCGAGCACGTTGGAGTCGAGAGTAGTAGTTCGAGTAGTCTTGAAGCCTCTTCGAGTAGTTCTTGATCGTCCTCGAGTACTGCTTGGAGAAGTCTTCAATAGTACTTGAACTGCCGCGAGGCTGGAAGGTGGTCCAGCTCATCAGTCTTGAAGTCGAGATTATATGGAAGTGCGGTTGCAAAATCGCACTCCATATGGAGTAGCCCCCGAGCCTTAGGTTGAGTTGCAGACTCTAGCTGAGGGTCAATCTTGATTCTGAATCTTCCGTCTTGAAAAAATTGAACGATGGGTGTAGCATAGTAGCCCCCGAGCCTTGAAATGATTAGGTAATCAATCCAAGGGTCTTCAGTGTTCGCGAAGCCATCATCCGAGTACTCTCGCGAAGCATGTAGCCCCCGAGATAAGAGAGCCGTATGAGCCACGTCGAGTAGTGATTGGTGAGGAGCCCCCGAGCTTGAGAGCGAGCGAAGCACGCGAGAAGTTATCTTCAAGTAGCCCCCGAGCCGGGAGAGATTCCAAGTAGCGCTTGGCGTCGAGCCGTGGAGCTTTGAGAAGTAGTCGTGCCGTCAGAGCGGACTTTAGGTGCGACCAAAGTCGACTTTAGATGCCGGCAGAGCGGACTTTAGAATGCGACTTGAAAACCGAAGTCGACTTTGTGCCGCGCGGAGCGGACTTTGAGATGCGACTTGAAATCCGAAGTCGACTTTGTGCCGCGCGGAGCGGACTTTGAGATGCGACTTTAGAAGTCGACTTTAGAATGCCGCGCGGAGCGGACTTTGATATGCGACTTTAGAAGTCGACTTTAGTTGCCGCGTAAAGCGGACTTTAGGTGCGACCGCAAGTAGTCGACTTTGTGCCACGCGGGGTGGACTTAAGATGCAAAAAACGAAAAGCACTTTCCGAAAGCCAAAGCGAATGAAAAATCAGAGAAAACGAGTAGTTTTGCCGCCGGAGCGGGCTTAAGATTGCGACCGGAGTCGGCTTGTGCCACCGGAGTGGGCTTAAGTACCTGAGCCATGGATTTCAGACCCAAGGTACGCTTGCCGCCGGGAGCGGGCTTGTGCCACCGGAGTGGGCTTGGATGCGACCGTTAGCGTCGACTTGTGCCACCGGAGTGGGCTTAAGTACCGAGCCATGGATTTCGGACCCAAGCGTACGCTTGCCGCCGCAGCGGGCTTGAAGGTGCGACCGGAGTCGACTTGTGCCACCGGAGTGGGCTTAAGTACCTGAGCCATGGATTTCAGACCGGGGAGTATGCCCGACAAGCCCCCGAGCACGTTGGAGTCGAGAGTAGTAGTTCGAGTAGTCTTGAAGCCTCTTCGAGTAGTTCTTGAGCGTCCTCGAGTACTGCTTGGAGAAGTCTTCAATAGTACTTGAACTGCCGCGAGGCTGGAAGGTGGTCCAGCTCATCAGTCTTGAAGTCGAGATTATATGGAAGTGCGGTTGCAAAATCGCACTCCATATGGAGTAGCCCCCGAGCCTTAGGTTGAGTTGCAGACTCTAGCTGAGGGTCAATCTAGATTCTGAATCTTCCGTCTTAAAAAATTGAACGATGGGTGTAGCATAGTAGCCCCCGAGCCTTGAAATGATTAGGTAATCAATCCAAGGGTCTTCGGTGTTCGCGAAGCCATCATCCGAGTACTCTCGCAACGCATGTAGCCCCCGAGATAAGAGAGCCGTATGAGCCACGTCGAGTAGTGATTGGTGAGGAGCCCCCCGAGCTTGAGAGCGAGCGAAGCACGCGAAGTTATCTTCAAGTAGCCCCCGAGCCGGGAGAGATTCCAAGTAGCGAGCTTGGCGTCGAGCCGTGGAGCTTTGAGAAGTAGTCGTGCCGTCGGAGCGGACTTTAGGTGCGACCAAAGTCGACTTTAGATGCCGCAGAGCGGACTTTAGAATGCGACTTGAAAACCGAAGTCGACTTTGTGCCGCGCGGAGCGGACTTTGAGATGCGACTTGAAATCCGAAGTCGACTTTGTGCCGCGCGGAGCGGACTTTGAGATGCGACTTTAGAAGTCGACTTTAGAATGCCGCGCGGAGCGGACTTTGATATGCGACTTTAGAAGTCGACTTTAGTTGCCGCGTAAAGCGGACTTTAGGTGCGACCGCAAAGTCGACTTTGTGCCACGCGGGGTGGACTTAAGATGCAAAAAACGAAAAGCACTTTCCGGAAAGCCAAAGCGAATAAAAAATCGAAAAAAACGAGTAGTTTTGCCGCCGAGCGGGCTTAAGATTGCGACCGAGTCGGCTTGTGCCACCGGAGTGGGCTTGGGTGCGACCGGAGTCGGCTTGTGCCACCGGAGTGGGCTTAAGTACCCGAGCCATGGATTTCGGACCCAAAGTACGCTTGCCGCCGTAGCGGGCTTGTGCCACCGGAGTGGGCTTAAGTACCTGAGCCATGGATTTCAGACCCAAGGTACGATTGCCGCCGTAGCGGGCTTGTGCCACGGAGTGGGCTTAAGTACCTGAGCCATGGATTTCAGACCCAAGGTACGGGTGCCACCGTAGTGGACTTGAAGGTGCGACCGGAGTCGACTTGCGTACCTGGGCCATGGATTTCGGACCCAAGGTACGGAGCGCGAGTACTTAGGGCACTTGGACCCATGGTACGGAGCGTGAAGACCACGTGCAGCTAGGTTCCATCGTCGCCAGACCCGAGGGCCGCTTACGGCTAGGTTCCATCGAAGCTTACACACGTAGTATGCCATCGAAGCAGGCGAAGATGCGACCGGAGTCGACTTTAAGATGCCGCACGGAGCGGACTTTAGAATGCGACTTTAGAAGTCGACTTTAGATTGCCGCGCGTAGCGGACTTTAGAAACTGCCTCCTAGGGATAGCCCCCGAGTTGATGAAGTAGACTCGCGGCGACTTGATTGATATGCCCCAAGAGTAGTCAGCAGAGTGTAGCTCCCGTGAAAACCCGCCGAGAAGCATACACAAATGAGTAGTCGGCAAGTAGTCCTACATGATGAGGAGAACAAGCCAAGAGAACAATAATCGTTTAGATAAATGACTTAGCTGTTGCTTCGCTCGGGCAAACCGATGATGAAGCCATGGCGGTCGGCGATGGAACCGCGACGGTTGTTGTTAAAGTCGACTAGTCGAGTTGATTCCGACTAGTTGTTGGGGGCGTGATCGCCGTTCTCGACTAGTTTGGAAGACTAGTCGAGATGAATGGTCAACGCGATGCGACCGAAGACGACGTCATGGCGGCATGCGGCGTACTCGAAGCAGAGCCGCCGTTGCCGCGAGACAAGTAGTCACCACGCACGCGCGTGGCCGGCGGAGGCCGCCGTGGCCGCAAGACGAAGTCGCGGCGCACGGAGTGGTCGACGACGAGCCCGGGCGAGGCGCAGTAGTCGACGATGAGCTCGCGCGAGGCGGAGTAGTCGATGACGACGAGCGGCGCGACGAGCCGCATGACGAGCCGCGCGACGTGCCGAGGCACCCCGACGCGCGGCGGAGGCGAAGTAGTCGACGACGAGCCCCGGGCGAGGCGGAGTAGTCGACGACGAGCGGCGCGACAAGCCGCGTGACGAGCCGCGCGACGTGCCGAGGCACCCGGACGCGCGACGTGCCGAGGCACCGCGCGCGCGGCGGAGGCGAAGTGGTCGACGACGAGCCCGGGCGAGGCGGAGTAGTCGACGACGAGCGGCGCGACAAGCCGCGTGACGAGCCGCGCGACGTGCCGAGGCACCCCGACGCGCGACGAAGACGAAGTAGTCGACGACGAGCCCGGGGCGAGGTGGAGTAGTCGACGACGAGCGGCGCGACAAGCCGCGTGACGAGCCGCGCGACGTGCCGAGGCACCCGGACGCGCGGCGAAGACGAAGTAGTCGACGACGAGCCTGGGCGAGGCGAGTAGTCGACGACGAGCGGCACGACGAGCCGCATGACGAGCCGCGCGACGTTGTCGAAGCAACCGGAAGTGCGGCGTAGGAAAATTGATTCCGCTTTGACAAGAGCAAGGAGACTTGCTTCAATGGATCTCGGCGAGTCGACGAGTAGATTGATCTTGTTGACGAGGGTCCTTCGAATTCGCCCGTGGTGATGATCACCCCTACCCGGCGCCGCCACCGGTGTTTTAGACCGGCAAACCTACCAAGGGGTACCCGAGGTAGTAGATTGTGCGGTGGGGATCGTGATCGGTTGACCGAGAACTCGAAGGTATGCGCAAGGACACGGGACACAAGATTTATACAGGTTCGGGTTGCCAAGGTGGCGAACCCTACGTCCTGTTTGGGGGATCAAGTATGGCGCCCTGCGCTTGGTGTTGGGTTGTCCCCGGAGGGATTGGGGATGTGCGGCTAGGTACCCGCCCTCCTTTATATAGTCCGGGGGCGGGTTCCTAGTCGGTTACAAGGCGGAGTCCTAGTAGGAGTACACGGAGAGCGAGTCCTAGTAGGAGTACAGAGGAATTCTACCAGGAGTCCGTCTTCTACTATTCTTCCTTCCTTGCACGAGTACCCGGGGTGTATGCCCGACGCGGCCTCGACCCCCGACGGCGGCGGCGGCCGAAGGCGGAAGCTCCAACCACGGATCCAACAGAGGGCCGGCGGCGGCGGCGGCCGCGGCGGTCGAGACCACGCGACCAGCCACGCCTCCGGAGCCTCACAAGGCGGCTACGACGCCCGCCAGAAGATTGAAGAGCTGCGGCGGAAGAAGTCAGCCACGGCAGGCGACAACGACGGCTTCCCCGCCTTCTCACATCGACTTCGCAACTTGCTCCTCCCCGACAAGTTCAAGCCTTTGGGGATTACCAAGTACGACGCGAAGCAGGACCCTATCCAGTGGCTCAGGTGCTACGCCCTCTCCATCGAGAACACTGGCGGCAACAACGACACCAAGTGCCTCTACTTCCCCTTCTGCCTGGACCAATCCCCACTCACATGGCTCGAGTCGCTGGACAAGCACTCGATCGACAAGTGGGACCAGCTGAAGGAGCAGTTCACCAGCAACTTCGCGGGCGCCATGGGCCGCTCGGGTACTCGCATGGACCTGGTCATGGTCAAGCAGGAACAAGGCGAGACCCTCCGCAAGTACATGCGTCGCTTCTTCGACAAGCGCGCTACCGTAGTCGACGTCACCGACAAGGAGGTCATCGACCTCTTCCAAGACGGCCTCTACCATCACCGCACCTTTGAAGACTTCGGTCGTTGCCGCCCCAAGTCCATCCCCCACCTCAAGGACATGATCACGTCCTGGGCGTATGAAGAAGACAAGACCAATGCCAAGTACGATGCCATCCGTGGCAAAAACAAGCAGAACACGGGCGGCGACAGCGGCAACAATGGGAACCAAGGCGGTCGCACCAACAACAACAACTTCTCGGGTCCCAACCGCAAGCTCAAGCCAGACAACACGGTCGCGGCTATCCAGCGCCCTGTGAAGGAGAACTTGAAGAAGAACTCCGGCGGCTTCAAAGACTTGCTGAAACAGAAGTGTCCGTGGCATCTGGACGGCAACCACACTACCGAGCAGTGCTACCAACTCAGGCGAGCACTCAAGAGTACTCCAGAGCCACCGCACCCTCACGACAAGAAAGGCAAGAAAAAGAACGACGGAGACAACGGCGACTTCCAGGAACCCGACAAGACTGTCAACGTCCTCTTCGGCGGACTACCCAGCAGACGGGAGCAGAAGGCTACTCGTCGAGAAGTGATGAGCATTGAACCAACGGTACCGACCCCCTCAGGTGGTCGGAGGTACCCATCACCTTCTCCCGCGCGGATCAATGGACCAGCTTCTCTGAACCAGGGCGGTTCCCTCTCGTCTTGAAGCCGGTGGTCGCGGGCTCCAAGCTCAACAAGGTCCTCATCGACGGTGCAAGCGGGCTCAACGTCCTTTTCACCAAGACCTTGAAGAAGATGAAGCTCGACATCACCCACATGCTCACCAAGAGCAACACGCCTTTCTACGGCATCGTCCCCGGTAACGCGACTATCCCGCTGGGCTCAGTGGTCCTGCCAGTTACCTTCGGGGAATCTCGGGACAACTATCATACCGAGTACGTCAAGTTCGAGGTCGCTGACTTCGAGACGTCCTACCATGCCATCCTCAGCAGACCGGCCATCGCCAAGTTCATGGCGGTGCCCCACTACAGCTACTTGGTACTCAAGATGCCAAGCCCGGCAGGTGTACTCTCTCTCCAAGGGGACTTGAAGATCTCGCACGACTGCGACACGGAAGCTGTGGAGATCGCCTCCACAAATCAAGTACCCAATGCTATGATGGAGGTCTACGCCGCGTCGAAGAAGCTTGCCCCAAGTGAACTCAACATCCCTGAGAAGTCTGACAAAGCCAACAAGCCTCAACCAGATGAGGAGGTTCTGGTCAAGACGATCGACCTCAGCACAGGCGTTAGCAGCAAGACCACCACCATCGGGGCCGGCCTCGACCCCAAATAGGAAGACGCGCTCATCAACTTCCTCCGGGCTAACCACGACATCTT
Organism: Cenchrus americanus; assembly: GCA_947561735.1. Lineage (NCBI taxonomy): Eukaryota > Viridiplantae > Streptophyta > Magnoliopsida > Poales > Poaceae > Cenchrus > Cenchrus americanus. The sequence continues at coordinate 247,330,476 of OX387239.1, read as the reverse complement.
CGCGTGGAAGCCAGCAGACATGCCAGGAGTGCCCAGGGAGTTGATTGAGCACTGCCTCAACGTCGATCCTAAGGCCACCCCAAGCGACAACACCTCCGCCGTTTCGCCGACGACAGACGGGATGCCATCAAGAAGGAACTCGCCAAACTACTCGCGGCTGGCTTCATCAGAGAAGTCTTCCATCCTGAGTGGCTCGCCAACCCCGTCCTCGTCCGCAAGAAGAACTCGAACGAGCGGAGGATGTGTGTCGACTACACCGATCTCAACAAGCACTGCCCTAAGGACCCCTTCGGGTTGCCACGGATTGATCAAGTCATCGACTCCATGGCGGGCTACGACCTGCTCTGCTTCCTCGACTGCTACTCTGGGTACCACCAGATCGCGATCAAGGAAGAAGACCAGGAGAAGACTGCGTTCATCACCCCATTTGGCGCGTACTGCTACACGACCATGTCCTTCGGGTTGAATAACGCCGGCGCCACCTATCAACGAGCTATCCAGGCCTGCTTCAAGAGGCAACTCAACAAGAACGTCGAAGCCTACGTGGATGACGTGGTCGTCAAGACCAGAAACTCCAGTACCCTCATCGACGACCTTGAAGAGATGTTCGCATCTCTGCGCGAGTACCGCTGGAAGCTCAACCCGAACAAGTGCGTCTTCGGCGTACCTTCGGGCAAACTACTCGGCTTCATCATCAGCCAACGCGACATCGAAGCCAACCCCGAGAAGATCTCCGCCATCACCAGCATGAAATCTCCCACGTGCATCAAAGACATCCAGAAGCTGACCGGGTGCATGGCGGCCTTGAACAGATTCATCTCGAAGCTTGGAGAACGGGGGCTCCCCTTCTTCAAACTACTTAAGCACCAAGAAAAGTTCATGTGGACTCCAGAGGTGGACCAAGCCCTTGCCCAGCTCAAGGACTTCCTATCGAAGCCGCCATTCCTCACGGCCCCTCGCAAAGGCGAGCAGCTACTGCTCTACCTCGCTGTGACTACCCATGTGGTCAGTACTGCCATCGTCGTCGAGCGGCAGGAAGACGGCCACGCCTATCCAGTCTAGCGCCCAGTCTACTTCGTCAGCGAGGTGTTGTCAGAGTCCAAGGCACGCTACCAGCCTGTACAGAAGCTTCTGTACGCAGTACTCATCACCTCGCGGAAGCTACGACACTACTTCCAGCAGTACTCGATCTCCGTCCTCACCGACTACCCGCTGGGCAACATCCTACGGAACCAAGATGCTACTGGAAGAGTCTCCAAGTGGGCAGTCGAACTCGGCGCCCTCACCATCGACTTCAAGCCATGCACAGCCATCAAGTCGCAGGCGCTAGTCGACTTCATGGCGGAGTGGTGGGAGAATCAGCTACCTACTCCAACCGTGCGACCAGAGCATTGGGTGATGTACTTCGACGGCTCACTCAACCTCGAGGGCGCAGGTGTAGGGGTACTCCTGATCTCTCCAACGGCGAACAACTCAAGTACGTCCCGCGATCTTCTCGGAAGGTCTCAAACAACGAAGCCGAGTACGAAGCTCTCCTACACGGCTCCGCCTCGCGGCTTCACCGGGCATCAAGCGGCCATCGGTCTACGGCGACTCCGCAAAGGGTCATCAACCAAGTCAACAAGTCCTGGGACCGCAACAAGGAGAACATGGATGCCTACTGCCTAGAAGTCCGCAAGCTCGAGAACAAGTTCTACGGTCTCAAGTTCCACCACATCGTCTGCGACAACAACGTTGCAGCGGACGTCCTGTCGAAGCTTGGTTCTACTCGCGCTCAAGTACCAGCGGGTGTCTTCGTCCACGAGCTTCACGCGCCATCCATCCCGGAGCCGGCGCCACCGACCACCGTCCCGCCGCATCCGCCACCGGCCAGAGGTCATGATGATCGACGTGGACCGGAGGCAACCCTTCATCGACTACCTCGGCCGAGCGTAAAAGTTCCCTCGGACAAAAACTTGGCTGAGCAGCTCATCCGCCGCGCCAAGTCCTACGTCCTCGTCGGAGACAAGCTTTACAAGCGGGGCACATCTTCTGGAGTACTCATGAAGTGCGTCCCCAGGCAAGAAGGCAAGGACATCTTGGAGGAGATCCACAAGGGCGTCTGCGGCAACCACGCGTCTTCTCGTACGCTGGTCAGCAAGGCCTTCCGGCGAGCCTTCTATTGGCCCACAGCTCTTGGAGACGCTAAAGAACTCGTCAGAAGGTGCCAAGGATGTCAATACTTCGCCAAGCAGCAACACGTCCCAGCCTACAAGCTAGTCACCATACCGCCAACCTGGCCCTTTGCTTGCTGGGGGCTCGACATGATTGGGCCACTGCCAACTGCGCCAGGTGGATTCATCAGAGTATTGGTGGCCATCGACAAGTTCACCAAGTGGATCGAGGTCAAGCCTGGTCACGAGCCCCAAGACCGACAGAGTACTCGACTTCCCGGATGAACTCGTGCATCACTACGGACTACCCCACCGCATCATCACGGACACCGGGCTCCAACTTCAACAACCACCGCCCGGGAGTACCGCGAGAACAACGGGATCGACGTCCGATATGTCTCAGTTGCCCACCCTCGGGCCAACGGACAAGTCGAGCGTGCCAACGGGATGGTGCTCGACGCTCTCAAGAAGCGGCTACACGACGCTGCTAACTCTAAAGGAGGCAAGTGGATCAAAGAACTACCCAATGCACTCTGGGGGCTACGTACTCAGCCTTCCAAGCCAACAGGGCAATCCCCTTACTTCCTGGTCTACGGCTCCGAAGCAATCCTCCCTGCTGATGTCATATGGAATTCACTAGCAGTGGAGCACTACGACGAAGGCGTCTCTGAAGACAGCAGACGAGTTGACATCGATGGACTCGAAGAAGCTCGCTGCGCCGCCCTCGTCCAATAAGCAAGGTACCTGGAGGGTATCCGACACTACCATGACCGCAACGTCAAGGAACGCTTCTTCAACATTGGCGACCTCGTCCTCCGTCGCATCCAGAACACGGAAGGGCTACACAAGCTCAGCTCCCCCTGGGAAGGTCCCTTCACAATCGCAAAGGTGACCGGGCCGGGCTCCTACCGCCTCCAGACACTTGAAGGAGAAGATGTCAACAACTCGTGGAACGTCGACCAACTCTGTCGGTTCTACGCCTAGTCTACACGACTATCCTGGGGGCTCAAGTCTACATGACTACATCAAGACCCCCCCCCCCCCCCCCGTAAGCGGCCTCCGGGTCCGGGCACTAGTCTCCGGACTACTACTTCGCTGTAAGCGGCCTCCGGGTCCAGGCACCAGTCTCCGGACTACTTCCCTCCAGAATCCAGCCCACGCGGCTACCTACGGATCCTGGGCTGCGACGAGCGACAAAGGACTCTAGCAGCGGTCTACTGAGAGACCATGTACTTCTAGATCCAACCTATACGTGAAAGGATCTTGATGTCGCCTAGAGGGGGGTGAATAGGCGAGTCCTGAAAATCACCACTTAAAACAAATTTATTAGTGAATCCCGGATACTCCGGACTTTTCTCCGGAGTTTCTGGAAAGTCCGGAATCTCTGGAGAAATCTCCGAAATCTCTGGACTGGTGCCTTCGCAGCGGAATGAACACACTGCCCAAAACCGGTGCCACCGGTTTTGCAAATCCGGTACCACTGGGTTTGCCTGGCAGTGACTCCCCTCTTCTTCTCCTTCTTGTTTGCTTGTTTGACTTGAACTTAAACTTGATGAATAGCTTAAGGATCAGTTATTTGATGAATATGGAGTGCATGCACTTCACAAACACTAACAACTGAGTAGCTCCACCAAGATGACAAAGACAAGGAAGGAAAGATATGACACGGTAAATGTGAGGTAACCAACAGGAGACACAAGGATTTGTTTTACCGAAGTTCAGATTCACCACCGTGTGAATCCTAGTCTCCGTTGGGTGCTTCTCCTACCGAAGTCGGGTTGCATTCAACCCTTTTCCCGATCCACTAGATAGCTTCTCCCCTTTTGGAGGCGAAGCACGACCTTCACAAATTGTCCCACAGCTCACCACACCTTGGGAGCTTGAGGGCGACGCCTAGCCATCTAGGAGGCAATCCTCCAAGAGTAACAAATGATTCACACAAGCTTGACGACGTCCAACAGTGCTCAAGGGATACAAGTGCTCTTGAAATGCTCACAAAGGTTTCTCTCTACCACCCAACTCACTAGATCTAGCAAAGATCAAACAACCTCACAAAGAGGGGTTGGGGAGAGCTAGAATGGCTTTGGCTTAGCAAGGAATAGCAAGGAAGCACTCTAGCAACCTCAGGAACAACAGCTTGCAACAGTAGAGGTTGAAGGGTATAAATACCCGACTCCCCAAAAACTAGCCGTTGGAGTTAAAACCTGGAATCTCCGGGAAAAACCTCGGATACTCCGGACTTCCCAAAACTAGCTGTTGCAAATTCCAGTGAAAACCGTAGCCACCGAGTTCTCAAAACCGGTGCCACCGAGTTTTCAAAAACTAGCCGTTGGGACGGCTGACACAAAACCGGTGCCACCGTTTTTTCCAAAACCGGTGCCACCGGGTTTGACACAGGGTCAAACCCGAAGACGTGTACGTGTGGTTTTTGTGTCTCTCTGAACTCACTTGGGTTACTTGAGCACTGAGACATTATCAAAACTCCTTGTGATGCATCCCTCTTGATAGTACGGCGTACCTATACTCAAGATCAAATATAAATGCAATAAAAGAACTCTTGAGCTTCTTCTTCAAGAATAGCCATACTTGATCAATATATCCTCGTGAGAGATCCATCCATCAATGTCTCATTGGTTTGAGCACTTCTACCTTGAGCTAGTGACTTTGATCTTTATATAAGAATGAAACCCAATTCTTGATTAAGTCACCCTTCACATGACTCAACGAATATGTAATGCTTCTTCATTGCTTCACTCGGTTAGGCTCGACTTGATAACTCGAAACTTTCCAAGCTATAGCCACTTCACCCTAGCCAAGCACATGGTCCAAGTCACCGCTTGGCCAATCTTAGCTTAGTACCTCGTTGCTAATCCCTTGCTTGATTTCTTCATCCATTCGTTGCCAATTTGAGTTAAGCTTTGATTCAACATCAAGAGTGGAATTCTATTGAGATCATGCTTTCTTTTAATTTAAATATCCCCTTTTATTATAGCAAGCTTCTTCCTTCAATAAGAGACCATCCAATGTTCCAAAATCAATATGCCTCTTTCTTATCCTTCATTAGCTTGTCATATACCATCTATATGCTTCATGGGATCATATATCTCAAATATCATGACATTCACCATTGAGTCAAGCCATTTCACAATGTGAGGCTAAAACCATGCCTCAACTTATCTTGTATACACATAGCTTGTTTTCAACATGTAGATAACCAATGTCATATATTATACCTTGTCATTTATATGTTACAACCTGCTCACATGCTTAACAAGGACATTAGATCTTTAATCTAGTTGTCAATCAATACACCAAAACCCACTAAGGGCCTAGATGTCTTTCAATCTCCTCCTTTTTGGTGATTGATGACAACCTCAATTAAAGCTTAGAAAAGATATTCAATAAAGCTTAAAAGAATAGATTTAGATTGAGCTCCCCCTTAATATGTGCTTTGAGTGGAATTCATAAGAATTGACTTTAAATGCCATTTTGCACATTTTCAAGAAAACATGGAGCTCCCCCTAACTCTCAGCAACAGTGGGGTGCAAAACAAGTGTGTGAACATTTAAACCGTGATGCATGCAATAAATAAGCACTCCAACACATAGAGCAAGAAAAGGCAGTGCTGTCTGGCCAACCCGGTGCCACCGGTTTTGTCCGGGCAGCCCTGTCAAAAACAATACATCACCCATATAAAGACACACTAACATGCAATTGAGTCTTAATAAGCATGAGAAGGTTCACCACACATTTTAACACACATAACAAAGGTTCTCAAGTCCAATTGAAGCTAAAGAGGATTTATTACATGGGCCTGTTGCATCCAACAGCCAAAACCGGTGCCACCGGTTCTGGAAACTCGGTGCCACTGAGTTTGCCTGCCAGAAGGGATACTGAGACACACCAAAACCGGTGCCACCGAGATCTGGAAACCGGTTCCACCGGGTTTGTGCAGACAGAGCAGATGCGGAGTAGAACAGCAAGCTTTCAATCGACAACCTCTCTCCCCCTTTGTCATTAAGCATCAATAAAGGTCTTGGGGGGGTCTTGGGCAGCTACTCATGGTTCTTCTTCTTCATCATCTTGAGACGGTTGCACAAACTGACTCGGAGGCATAAAGGGTGGTGGTGGCAGGAATGGAGGATAGTGAGACGGCATTCCCTCATATGGATTGACTGAGCCAAATAGTGAACCATAGTAATATCCACCGCAAAGACTCGAACTTCCTTGTGCATTAGGATCCACCGGAGGTATGCTAGAGGATGTGCCTTGGCCTTGTGTGCCCATGAAAGGAACCTCTGAATAAGACGATCGAGCACTATACACTCCTCCAAAGGTGGGGTTATAGTATGAGTTTCCATAGGCTCTATCCCAATAATCCTTGTTGGTTGTCGGATCAACTTGTTGTGATCTTTCCCAAATGCTTTCAAAGGTCTCCGGCTCACTCTATTCCTCATCGGATGGTGCATGTGGTATGGGAGGCCTGTTTGTGGGAGAGGGGTTTTCATACATGAGCCTTATCATCCTTGAATCCCTCTTTCTAAGCTGTCTCTCCTTATGAACTGCATCACTTGCTTTCATGCAAGACCCACACCCAAAGTTGAACAATTTTCTAAGCGGGGAAGGAGGCTTTTGCACTTGTTGCTGCCCACGTCCACGCCCTCGACCATGTGAAGACCCTGCTGCCCTAGATGGTGCAGCAGCTGCAGCGGGCTGTTCGGGGGCTTCTTGGCCTCCAAAATTCCCTTCTGCCCTTTCCAAATCTGCTAGTGAAGGTCCCACAACATCATTCTTCAAGTGGAATGGCTTATGCTCATGATCATAGACAAATGTGTAATTTGTGATGGTCTCAATAACATGCATAAGATAAGGAGCATATCCACAACTCTTTTGTGGCGAGCCGGAGATGGAATGAATTTCCTCCCAAATGCAGTCCACAACACTAAACTCCGGCTCACTAGGACACATGTGCCTTAAAAAATCTCTTCCATAGCTTGACACATTTGATTGGTCCCCTTCCCTAGGTGCAAGTGTCTTTCTAAACATGCGGTGCAAGTATGCATAGAATGGTAGCATGCCATTGACTCGTCCAAAGTTCCATTCTTGTCCCGGGATGTACATGAACTTCATGTCTACCTTGTCCATGTCATGATCTCTATGGATCTTCATCCTTCCAAGGTCTTCTTCATCAAAACCAAGTAGATATGCAAACTCAGTGATAGTGATGCCAAACCATTTTCCCTCAGTCATCCAATGCACAATTTTGTCGTTCTTCCATGTGGTGAAGTAGCATGTGGCATAGAATTGTGCAATCACTTCACTGTTCCATGACTTGGCAAAACCCATGATATCATAGACATTTTTCTTCTTGCATTCCCGAATAATTTCAGCTATCTTTGCATCCTGCATGACTGATAAGAATCCCCAATCAATGTATCCTGAGCGAGCAATGGGGAAGTCCTTCTTGATGATGGCACTAGCATAATAATCTTGATGGAATTTGGTGCCAAACCGATAATCCAAGTTCCTTCCACCAACGGTCAAATGATTCTTTTCCCTTTCCTTTCTTGCCCTTTCTGTCATACCTCTTCCCTTATAGTTGACTATGTTGCGGCGCTCAGGGTCAACAGGTGGCCTCATTCTCACATTGAAGTGAGTCACATCACCACTCTCAACGGGCTGCGGTCCAAGAACTGAGATGCCCTCATACTCACCATCACTATCATCATCTCTGGTGCCCTGACTGTGCTCATGGCTAGCTGTGCGGATGTTCTTGCCCTTTCTCTTATGCGTCGAGCCGCCGCCGTAGGTGACTCAGGAGGGGATGGTTCCTGCCTGTATGGGCTCTCCTCATCATCATCAGTAGAGGTTGACTCAGGCTCGGAGTCCTCAATGCACATAGCACCTCTAGGGAGATTAATTCTGCCTGCTGCCCTTTTTGACCTTCTAGGTGGCTCTGGAACATCTTCTGTGATCTCATGAGCGCTACTAGTTCCTTCTCTTCTTCTGAACTCAAAACTTGCATTCTTCGTTCTAGGTTGCCTTCTCCCATAAACCGCGTCAAACCTCGGATCTGTGAACAAGGGAGATACATATGGATCTTAGGAACATTTCTCTGCCGCAAGTATATGCAAATCAATTTTATGGAGCCCCCTTTTGCAACTGAAATTGTGAACCAGCACTGAAACCGGTGCCACCGAGTTGGGAAACTCGGTGCCACCGGGTTCAGCATGAACCCTAAAATGTGCCCCTGACCAGCAGCCAATAAATTCTGAATCCATTGATTTTAATCTGTTCTAGGACCATATAGAAGCCATTCTACCAAAGGAATCCAAGAGATAGTCCCTAGAAAAGTAGATCGGGCAAAACCAAGTCATGGGGTACCTCCCGACATGGTGAGAGAGCTGCTGCAGCCAAGGGATGAAAGGGAATCCGGTCCAACCGAGTTGGAGAACCGAGATCTTGTCCCAAGCCTTGAAATCCTTGGAGGAATCCTCAAATCGCCAAGAAATCGCCTCCTCTCCCTCTCTTTTTACTGTTCTGAGTCGTGGGTGAGAGAAGGGGGTAAATGGAGTGAAGAGATGACTGTAACCGGGTAAGTCACGGGTATATCCTGTGCTGCCGACAGAAACCGGTGCCACCGGTTTTGGAAAACCGGTGCCACCGGGTTCTACTCAACCCGTGGACTTTTGTCCATTAATCCATCTCTGCACTTCCTTCTTCTTTCCTCTTTCTTTTTCTGACTTTTATATTCATTTTTGCACAACCCTCTGTCTAAGATATGGATTTTGAAAGATTTTGATGAAATGGGAGAAATCCAAAGTTTGCAATCCCTTGAGATAGAAATGAGTAGCTTCTTTTGAACTTGAGAGAATCTTGTCATTTATGGTTAGCCAACAATCAAACATGAGCAACAATAACCATAAAAAACAAGACATGATCTAAAAGATCAAGACTCAAAAATTTTGCAAATAGCACACCACCTACACATGCTAGTGAATTTTTTTGAAAGTCTATCCTAAGTCACAAAGAGTATGCAAAGATTACTAGCCAAGATTGGTCTTAGCATATTTAGCTCATGCCTCTACTAAAATTTTCAGCCACGGTAAGAAAACAAAATTTCCAACAAAAATTTGTGAGGCATCAACTAAATATCTAAAAGCTCATCACTACCACCAACCAACAAATCAAGGTGATGCTAGCTCCTTTTGCACACCAAAACTCACACTAGCAAGAATAGGGCCTAGATGCCCAAATTAATAACTTGAATTTAGGATTCATACCTTTGCCTTCATTTTAGATTTTCTCACTTAGAGAAACTCACATAAGTTAACTTGTACTTTTTAGTCTTTCAATAACTTCCTCTTGTCAGTTTTGATGAGAAATACCCATTGTGTGCTAATGATGACAAGAGAACACAAATATTAAAAGCACAAGCTCTAGTCTCACATTGGATGACTCATTGAGAGTGGAATGGAAGAAAGTCACCCAACATGAAACCTCATAGCATGGGCTAAACTCCTCAAAGATATAGTGCACACATGGATATGTGGATGGAAGGGACATGTGTACTACCTTGGTCAAATATGTCCAAGTTAAAAAATTTAAACCATGCTATGGTGAGTAGCCAAAGATAAATGTAATCCAATCCAAAAATAAAGAGAAAGAGATACAATTACAGATATGGATTGGTGACCTCCTTGTCATGTGGCTTGCTCACAACCAACACCCTTGCCATAAGAATCATTCAAGTGAAGAGTATAGATAAAATATTGAGACACCTCACACTTGAACTACACACATGAATCCTTGCAAGTGATGTTAGTACCAAGAGACACAAAATGTGAAGTGAGCTCCCCCTAAACAGGTGCATCAAGTGTTTGAATCTTGAGAAGTGCACTTTTGGCTCAATTAAAGCACTAGGGTAGCAAGCTCCACATTTTGGTCAAAATACATAAGCAAATTAGAATGTGTGAAATAAGATCAAGAATAGCTCACAAACTAATTTTGCTTAGTCCCTTTTTATTTTGAATCAAGAATAATGTGCCTTGAGGTATTTCCAAACATTTCCTTTCCAACCCTTGCTGATCGTGGAAAACTCGGTGCCACCGAATTTATGAATCTGGTGCCACCGGATTTTTCCTGAATTCTGCAAATTTGCTTTTCTCAAGAGTTGACCATCCTTTTCTTGATTCTTTCTTGCTCTTTTAGCTCACATAAGTTCTCCTACATGCACAAGTCACTCAATGCTTCTAGATGAAGCGGTTAATAGCATCGAATGGTATTTGACACAATTTTGCCAAAGAGAACATATGTAAGTTGTTCACCTCATATGATCAACTAGCACATGAGAAAGTTTTGCATATGAGAGTGAACAACAGCAGTGAGAGGTACTTATCATGGGAGGAGCAATTGAATAAGATTTCTTTGATTTATGTCACTTGGTCCATTTCTATTGATGAGTCACAAAATTTCTCTTGAGATATAGATGAATGAAAATTAATATCTTCTCAAGTGAACAAAGCTTTCAATGCTACTCCAAGTACCTGCAAAGTCCTTTTAGGCATGTTTTGGTGCCCAACGTCCATTGGGTCTGACAAGATTAGTGATCAAGGACTTAGGTACCCAAATGGCCTTTGTGCCCTTCCTTTGTGAAATAACCACTTTGGGGGCACTAGAGTCATTTGAGTTACTCCTAAGCTTCTCATTACTAAAATGAACATGGTTGAGCTTAGGATTCTTACTATTGGGACAATCTTTACCAAGATGTCCCTTTTGGCGACAAGTGTAGCAAATCTTGTGCTTGATGTTGCCATTGCCATTTACACTTGTCACTGGGCCATTCTTCTTTCTAAATTTTTCTTGAGCCTTCAGAAATCCTTTGTTGAGCTTCACTTGTGGTTTCTCAGTGGAAACCGGTGCCACCGGTTTTGCAAACCCGGTGCCACCGGGTTTCCCTGAGGGAACCTTTGCCCGGTTGGTACAAGCTTCAATCTTGTGCCCTTTCTCATGACAACCAAAGCATCTTCTTTGAGCAAGACTTCTTTGCCTCATTGATTGGTTTGAGTTGTCTTCTTGCTTGACTGAGCACATGGATGCATAATGTCCCATGTGTGAGCACTTGTAGCACTTGATGTGATCTAGCTTCATTTTGTCCTCAATCTTGTGATCATTGATCTTGTGTCTTTGTTGAGAGATTGATCTAGTGACGATTGTCCTCTTCTCAAGCTTCTTCACCATGGGCTCACGGTTATCTTGAGAAGGTTGCACCTTTTCTTTTCCCTTCAACTTAGCCACCTCTTTCTTGAGCTTTTCGACTTCTTGCATAAGATCATAATTTTCTTGAGCAATGAAGTCATCACAAGATTCTGCAATCACACAATCATACCATGAAGGTTTGCCTTTTGGGCCACATGGGTTAGCACAAGATATATCATTTTCAACTAGAGTACGAGTGCTAGCGGTGAAATGAGGTGTGTAAGATTTAAACGAGTTTATCAAAACCTCATTTGTCACTTCTAGCAAAGTGTGTGATTCTACAAGCCTCTCATGAGAATATTCAAGTTCTATATGAGTTCCTTATAGTTTCACGAGCTTGCAAGTGATTTCCTCAAGTTGGTCCTTGAGAGTTTGATTTTCTTTCTCCAAGGATGTTGCACAAGATAAAGAGTTAGTAGCACAATAATATGCCTTGGTAATGTCCTCCTTGCACTTTCTAGACAAGACATCATTTGACTCCTTAAGCTTCTTCAAATCTTCTTCAAAGGAGTCACGATATGCTTGTTGTCTTGTGAGCTCATCTTCTTGTCTTCTTACTCTCTTTATGAGCTCTAGCACATTTTTCTTGTCTTTCTTGGTCATCTTGTCGAGCTCGAAGTTAAATTGCTCAACTTCACTTCCCTTCTTCCTTCTACCTTTAGTTACTTGAGACTTGGAATCATTAGTACATAGTGAGGAAGTACTAGGGGCTGTAGATACCTCAATATTATTGTGCGATGTTGTTCTGAGGTCCAACAAAGCAAGTTGGTGTTGTTCACTGCCAAACCCGGTGCCACCGAGTTCTGAACTCGGTGCCACCGAGTTTGCCTGGTCAGAGGCAGTGGTCGCGATGTTGTTGCTCTTTTGCGTGGATGAGGTCTTTGAAGGAGAGATGCAAGATGTTGATGTTGGGCACTCCTCCTCTTCATCTTCATCATCGTCATCATCGGCACTAGTATACATGTCTTTGAGTGCCACCCAAATATGATGTGCATCATCGCAAATGTCTTCATTGTTGAAGATGAATTCTCGAATAACCTTGCTCACATTATTGTACATGAGGTTAGTAATAGAGTAGTTATGGAGCACACTTTCCTTTTCCTCCTTTGATAGGTTGGACGTGTCCTCACTATCAAAATCCTCGGGAAGGATGCTAGCAACCACAACTCGCTCAAAAAGAGGACCCCAAGTATTTAATACATGAAGAACATGAGCAGACCAAGAAGAGTAGTTGAGCCGTCAAACCGAAGAGGCTCAAACGATACCTCACAGGTAGTCGACATCCTTTTAACTCCAAGCGGTTAAGCTCGAATCGGAGCACCACGCTCTGATACCGATTGAAAAGATCTTGATGTCGCCTAGAGGGGGGGTGAATAGGCGAGTCCTGAAAATCACCACTTAAAACAAATTTATTAGTGAATCCCGGATACTCCGGACTTTTCTCCGGAGTTTCTGGAAAGTCCGGAATCACTGGAGAAATCTCCGGAATCTCTGGACTGGTGCCTTCGCAGCGGAATGAACACATTGCCCAAAACCGGTGCCACCGGTTTTGCAAATCCGGTGCCACCGGTTTTGCAAATCCGGTGCCACCGGGTTTGCCTGGCAGTGACTCCCCTCTTCTTCTCCTTCTTGTTTTCTTGTTTGACTTGAACTTAAACTTGATGAATAGCTTAAGGATCAGTTATTTGATGAATATGGAGTGCATGCACTTCACAAACACTAACAACCAAGTAGCTCCACCAAGATGACAAAGACAAGCAAGGGAAGATATGACAAGGTAAATGTGAGGTAACCAACAGGAGACACAAGGATTTGTTTTACCGAAGTTCAGATTCACCACCGTGTGAATCCTAGTCTCCGTTGGGTGCTTCTCCTACCGAAACCGGGTTGCATTCAACCCTTTTCCCGATCCACTAGATAGCTTCTTCCCTTTCGGAGGCGAAGCACGACCTTCACAAACTGTCCCACAGCTCACCACACCTTGGGAGCTTGAGGGCGACGCCTAGCCGTCTAGGAGGCAATCCTCCAAGAGTAACAAATGCTTCACACAAGCTTGACGACGTCCAACAGTGCTCAAGGGATACAAGTGCTCTTGAAATGCTCACAAAGGTTTCTCTCTACCACCCAACTCACTAGATCTAGCAAAGATCAAACAACCTCACAAAGAGGGGTTGGGGAGAGCTAGAATGGCTTTGGCTTAGCAAGGAATAGCAAGGAAGCACTCTAGCAACCTCAGGAACAGCAGCTTGCAACAGTAGAGGTTGAAGGGTATAAATACCCGACTCCCCAAAAACTAGCCGTTGGAGTTAAAACCCGGAATCTCCGGGAAAAACCCCGGATACTCCGGACTTCCCAAAACTAGCCGTTGCAAATTCCAGTGAAAACCGGTGCCACCGAGTTCTCAAAACCGGTGCCACCGAGTTTTCAAAAACTAGCCGTTGGGACGGCTGACACAAAACCGGTGCCACCGGTTTTTCCAAAACCGGTGCCACCGGGTTTGACACAGGGTCAAACCCGAAGACGTGTACGTGTGGTTTTTGTGTCTCTCTGAACTCACTTGGGTTACTTGAGCACTGAGACATTATCAAAACTCCTTGTGATGCATCCCTCTTGATAGTACGGCGTACCTATACTCAAGATCAAATATAAATGCAATAAAAGAACTCTTGAGCTTCTTCTTCAAGAATAGCCATACTTGATCAATATATCCTCGTGAGAGATCCATCCATCAATGTCTCATTGGTTTGAGCACTTCTACCTTGAGCTAGTGACTTTGATCTTTATATAAGAATGAAACCCAATTCTTGATTAAGTCACCCTTCACATGACTCAACGAATATGTAATGCTTCTTCATTGCTTCACTCGGTTAGGCTCGACTTGATACCTCGAAACTTTCCAAGCTATAGCCACTTCACCCTAGCCAAGCACATGGTCCAAGTCACTACTTGGCCAATCTTAGCTTAGTACCTCGTTGCTAATCCCTTGCTTGATTTCTTCATCCATTCGTTGCCAATTTGAGTTAAGCTTTGATTCAACATCAAGAGTGGAATTCTATTGAGATCATGCTTTCTTTTAATTTAAATATCCCCTTTTATTATAGCAAGCTTCTTCCTTCAATAAGAGACCATCCAATGTTCCAAAATCAATATGCCTCTTTCTTATCCTTCATTAGCTTGTCATATACCATCTATATGCTTCATGGGATCATATATATCAAATATCATGGCATTCACCATTGAGTCAAGCCATTTCACAATGTGAGGCTAAAACCATGCCTCAACTTATCTTGTATACACATAGCTTGTTTTCAACATGTAGATAACCAATGTCATATATTATACCTTGTCATTTATATGTTACAACCTGCTCACATACTTAACAAGGACATTAGATCTTTAATCTAGTTGTCAATCAATACACCAAAACCCACTAAGGGCCTAGATGTCTTTCAATACGGCTACCTACGGATCTACTGCTGTAAGCGGCTACTCGCCCTAGCACTACTCAGCCGTAGGCGACCTCCGGGTCCTGGCGACTACTCTGTAACTACGGCCCTGGCCATACAGGTGTACTCCTTCAGTAATAAAGTTTGATTGTTCATCAACTTCTTTACTGTCTACTTCCCTCAACGGGACTACTGTCGTGTACGACTACTCGCGACAATTCCACGATGGGACTCCGCACTATGAGATCGCGACTACGAGTACTCATTGATGGAACTTTCTTTCATTAATACTTAAACAATTACAATTGTTTTTGTACATCTATTGCTATGAGCTAACTATTACAGGGCTACTGGAGATTAAGCTTTTCGGCGACTTGATCCGCAATGGGCGCCATCTGCTCCAGCAGCTCCGCATATTGCTCGTCGGTACAATTGGCGACTAGTCCATCGACGACTACATCTACGGGAGCCTTCGGGAAGTACGACTTCATGAAGGCCAGCACCTGGTTCGGGATCGACTTCGCCAGATGCTTCACATAGGCCGCCAGCTGGCTGGGGGCTTCCTTCAGTCGATCCACCAATGGCGCTATCTTGGGACCGCCAGGGTGAGGCACCAGCAGCCTCGCGATGGGGAGTGCGGCTTCTTCAAGCTCCTTCAGCTGGGCCCGCAGCTTCTCACAATCCTCGTTCGGCCTTCCCGCAACGATTTGTAGCGATTGACAATGTCACGATCGGATGCAATACGGAGCTCCATGTGCTTGTCGCACTCGTGGGAAAGCTCCTTATAATCTAACTCGAGTACACGCGGGCCTCCCCGCTCCCGTAGAAGAGATTCTTCAGATCCGTCTCTGAAGTCTTCAACTGTTCTACCCGAGCCTCAAGCTCTGCAAGCAACAAGGCACAACGGGTTAGACTACCTCTCGACCTCCAACAAGTACTCATCAAGTCAAGTGGTGTACCTTTGTTCTTGCTGCGAAGCGACTTGTTCTTCAGCACCAAGTAGTCGCCCTTCGCCTGCATCTCCTGGATATCATTGTGGTACTTGGTGAAGGCGGCGTCCAGCTTGGACTGCATGGCGGCAGCGTGTTTCCGGGACTTCACGAGTTGGTCCTCCAGTGCCTCGGCCCGAAGCACAGCGTCGCCGTACCCTTGAAGCACCTCCGACTTCAGGCGGGACCTCTCAGCGATGTCCTGCACAGACAATTCACATCAACTGGGTACTCAACGCTACAGGATTGACTACTCAAGAGTTACGGCTACTCACCTTCATCCACTTCTCGGCTTGGCGAACCGCCTCCAGGTGCCGAGCCATCGTTGCCGGATCGACCAAGTCGTCCGCCAACAACTGAATCCCGCCACGACTACTCGTGGCGGCTTCGGTCATTGGTGCAGAGCGGATGGGCTCTGCGTCTTGGATCTCCGGGGAGCGAACGACCACCTTCAGAGTGGGTTCTGGCAGCGTGGTAACCTCCTCCCCTCCAGTCGTCGTGGCGGCCTCTCCGGCGGCCACCTCCATCGGCTCGGGGGCTCCTCCGACATCCTCTTGAGTCTCTGGTGTCAAGTTCTCCATGGGCACCGCCGCTGGGATATCGCTCCCTTCGGCCTCAGCGCCTGTCAATGAGAAGACAAGTGCATCTGTCATATCTGACAACTACGACTACTCTTCGGGGATAATACAACCTCAACAGAGTACTCACCTTCAACTACGCTGGCTTCGGGCAATGTAGCCTCAGCGACCGACGCTTCGGGCTCCGCCTGAGGGGCGGGAGCAGACTCCTCAGCGGGTGGCGCGGTTTCTTCTTCCGCCACCGCTGCGGCGGGTTCATCCCCCTCCCAGGACAGATCCGTCGACTTCCTGCAGAGTACACAAGCCGGTTGTCAGCCAAGTACGACTATCACATCAAGTACTACTCAGGAAGACTTAACACTTACAAGCTTGACCGGACCACCGTCACGGTCGGGGCGCCGAGGATGTTGGCGATTTCCACCAGTCCAGCCTCGACGGGTGCCTCCTCCTGCACCTCCACGGATGCTGCCTCCTCCGCAGCAGCAGCAGCGGGTTCTGTGCTCTCCTGTGCAGCAGGGGGCTGGCGCTCCATATGCACCAAGAGTTCTTCGACAGTGGGGGCTGGGCTGCGACTCCCAGCGGCTCCCCCCACCGTGTCCCACTCGCCTTCGTCACCCTGATCAACGGGCTCCGTAGGCGGCAACTCCTGCAAGCAAGGAAACTTCTTCATCAACGAGTGTACTCGAGAAACCAGTACTCGCCTACACTACTCAAGACGGCTTACCTCTAGGGACGTGGTCTCAGTGACCTTCAATTTCTTCGTCACGCGCTTGCGGGCCGGGTTGCGCGGCTTCCGCGGCGGCGCGGCCAGACTAGCCTCCAGGCTAGCCGGCGGATCCTGAACAAGAGGCACATGAGGCAAGCCGGGACGGCTGAACCTCGACCGCAACTGGAAGCGGTCCTGCAGTGTCTCCTCGTCGTCGCCCTCGTCGGACGTGTCCTCCATGACTACGGTGTCGTCTCCTTCGCCGACTTCACACCGCTCCTTGACCTTGGTCTTCCCGTCCTCTGGGATCTCAACTTCCTGAGGGGGCGGCGGCGGCTCAGAGACAAACTTCTTCAAGTCATCCTGTAAGACACAACTCACTAGTGAGACTACTCACATGGACTGGGTACTCGACACTGGGTGCGGCTACTCACCTCCTTTGGCGGGCGCGCGGCAGAGTACTCCGGTACGGGGCACGCTGTGTACGGCGGCATGTCCTTGAAGATCCGAGCCAGCCTGTCGACAATGTCATCGTCGTCGACTTCATCTCCAGGCATCCGCGACGTGTCGTCGTCGCCGGTGTACTCGAACCCCAGGGTGTCGCGAGCCATCAGCGACTGCACCCTGTGCTTCATGAAGTTGAAGGCCACGTGCTCGGCCCTCAGCCCGGCTTCCCTCAGCGCCTTGATCCACGCCAACAACTCGGGGAGCTAGATCCCTTCCTGCATCGTCGGCTATGTGTTCCACCATGGGCGGTGCTTGGGCTGCTTCCCACTCGGCTTCGGCAACCCGGGATGGTGGTTCGTGACGTAGAACCACTTGGCCTTCCGGTCTTGGTTGGAGTCTATGAGCTTGTACGAGAGGTACTTCTCGGCGGTGTCCTCCCTCATCTGGATCCCCGCTCCTCCGACTACCCGCGGGTTGCTGCGCTGGGTTGCGGCTTCACCCGGAAGAACTTCCGGAACAAGATCCAATGGGGCTTGATCCCCAGAAAAGCTTTGCAGAAATGCACGAAGACGGCAGTGTGGAAAATACCGTTGGGATTGAGGTTGAGGTGCTCGACGCCGTAGTACCCCATGAGTCCCTTGAAGAAATCGCTCGCCGGGAGAGAAAGCCCGCGCTCCGCAAACCGCGTGAACATCGCGATCTCATCTTCATTCTTCTCCATCGGGTACGGATCCCCGGCGGCGGCCCTCCACATGTCTACTTTCTTCTCGCGGAGGAATCCACTGTTCAGAAGGGCTAGCAGGTCTTCCACTCGCGGTTTGGATTTGGCCGCGGCGGGGACACCGGCGGTGATGCCCCTGCGGCAGATCCGGCGGCCTCCTCACGGCCCCTTTTCTTCCCGCCGGCGGCCTTCGTGGTCTTTGATGGCGAAGGCTTCATTCTCCAAGTGCAAGGAGTCTTAACTCGCATTCGCTCGGGGGCTGCGGCGGTGGCTAACGACGGCGGCGCGCTCGGATCTATTCTCTCCTCGACGGCGGCAGTGCGCGCTGGCGGTGGTTCCTAGGCACGGATTGCCGGGAAGGGCCGAAGATGCGCGTGGTAAAAAACCCTAAGGGTTTCGACTTCTATTTATAAGCCAACAGTGGCTCCTCCAATGGCCGGATGGATAAGTCTACGCTCGGCTGACTCAGCGGCCGCGCGTGACTCTTCAACTTCTACTAGTCGACGCGCTTCACCGCGGGGGCTCGGCTACTTCTACTGGACTTCCTGGGAAGCGACAAGACTCAGAAGCATCTCAGGACACATTCTACAAGATGACCCTTCAATTCGAGAGTAAGTACTCGACTCAAGGCTCGGGGGCTCCGTGCCACGTGTCCTTCGGTTTTTTCTCCGGATTTTTCGGGATATTCTTGCCAAAACTTCAGATGGACCCTCAGCCAGAGTCTACAACTCAACCTAAGGCTCGGGGGCTACTCCATATGGAGTGCGATTTTGCAATCGCACCTCCATACCAGCTTCGGCTTCAAGACAACACGGGCATTGTTGAAGACCTTCAAGGGCAGCACTCGAGGACGCTTGGGACTACTCGAGAAGACTTCAAGATTGCTCAAACATCAGCTGGAGTACATTCCAGCCTCGGGATGCTTCGACTACTCTTGAGGACTTTTGACTTGTAGTACTCGGGGACGCTTGAGGACTACTCGTTAAGGCCGTCAAGAATACTTGAAGCTATCCTTCTCGACTACAAAGTACTCGGGGGCTTGTCGTATGGACCTCCCTGGGCCCACAACCTCGGTGGGTACCAGGACCGACTACTCGGTGGGCCCCTGGGACTACCTGACTTGCGCTGCACGGTACCTGATGGCGTGAAGCACAAGGACTATAGAGGAGAAGTACTCGGTTAGGAAGCCGTACATGTCCCGCATCGTATGGAAGACTCCTAGACGTACTCGACTAGTACTCTCTCCCTATTCCGACTTGTAACCCTGCCTCCCGGACTATATAAGGCGAGGCAGGGACCCCTCTCTCATCACCTCATCTCACGGCGTACAATTGCACCATCTTGTAATCGTACCCAGTCAATCCAGAGCTACGCAGCATGCAGGACGTAGGGTATTACGCACCTCGCGGCTCGAACCTGTCTAAATTGTGTGCCACGTGTCTCTTCCTTCGAGTTACCGATCTCGGCGAGGCTACATTCATCTACTTCGGGTACTCCCCTTAGTAGGTTGCCGGTCTAAAACACCGACACGCCCACCCTCTTGTCCCCCTCCTCCACGCGCGGTCTCTACCCCGGCCTCCACGCCGGTCTCCGCACTAGGCTGGAAAGGGCGCCAGCGGCGATGCGTCGCGCTGTTGCTCGAGTCGTCGGCGTGCATCTCGCCCAATGCCACCGCGGCGTACCTGGCGGTTCGTGGCGTCGACATGAAGCAGCATCCTCACCGCACTACTGCGCCAGGACGCGGCTGCAAGGAGGCCCCTCGACGACTGCTTTGTGCTGGAGCTCATGGCCGTCGTCGACTTCAGGGACGCCGGGCGCGGCGGCGCAAAGCAGAGCAGGGCGAGATCCCGCGGTCCCTAACGTCGGAGCTGGCGCCAGTGCCAGGAACCTCCTCCTCCGGGCGCGGTGCGGCGTGGTCGGCGGCGCGGCCATCGATCGGACCGGGAGGCATGGTTCGCGGAGCGCCGAGAGACCGGTCGGCGGCGCGCGCGCAGGACACGGCGAGACAAGCGCTGCGGCGTGGGATGCGGGGTGGAGTGCGTGCGGCGTGCGCTAGAAGAGCTACGGGAAGCTGACAGATGGGGACCACAGAAGAATAGAGGCCTAGATTGATCTCCACACTAATTTCAAACCTCTATAATTTGCAATTGGGCCTGCAAATAGGTTTTAGAGGCCGCAATTTGCAGACCCTTGCTGGAGTTGCTCTTATGTAGTCTACCCCTCATAGGTGGGGGGTGGTATAGACTATTTCCATTTGAATACTTTGTGGCTAGTTGAGCTCCAATTAACTAAAACTAACTCTGCGCAATCCGTGACAGCGTTCGCTCCACCGGCGTTCGCTCCACCGGTCATTATTAACGATGAAATATTGAAGTGTTGAAATCATGAATCCATGAAAGTATGAAATGCCAGCTTCCTTTTAATTTAGAACTTGACTGGCAAGCCAAAAGATGCGGAAAAAGGGTCTATTTTAGCAAGATAAATTTGAGATGTGAAGAACTTTTTTTAGCAAAGTAGACAATGGTTAAAGAACTGGCAACTTCTGCCTTGCCAAAACTTTGACATGTCCAAAATTTTAACACCAAAAGTTGTAGGCCGCCGCATTAGGCGCGCGACAGCACATCAACAGCCTTCTGACAAACGAAGCAGTAAGACTCCTTGTTAGGTTATCACGTCTCAGTTTTACAGGACTGCACCTCCGCACATATAACTCACTATCGAAAAAGAAATCACAATGCATCAGTCTGACAACACAAGCAACATGTTAAAAAGCGCTCTCTAGAACTTTTGTATGCCGGGTACCCTCTCAGGGCTCAAGTTACAAGCTCAGCTAATCCGAGCTGCTTACTATGAAACTGAGTGAGGACACAAGCACGTGAAACCGTCTTGCAACAGCCAAAGAGCCACTAAGACAAGGAGCACAGGGCTCAGTATGTGTGCTGGTGCTGCCAGCTCGGGTGAGATTGCTGAGACGGTGCCGCGGCAGGGAAGCCGTTCATGCTGCTATCAGCCAGGTTCTGGGGGTGCTCCTGTGTCAGGCCACCCTGGGACTGGTAGAAAGTTGGGTACCCATGGCCTCCAAACTGGGAAGGCTGTGGTTGCTGCGCCTGGCGAAAGCCACCCAGCTGACTCTGTCCCTGAAAGCCATAAAAGTGGCCCTGTGGAAGTGCAGACGTGGCTCTTGAACCAGAGCCATGAAGCCACATTGCAGAGTTGTCACCCTGAAAGAGGTCAACAAATCAACATTCTGTAAAAACCTTCATCAAGAAATAGAGATTACATTTTAGGGCAGATACAGATGAGATGACAATAATTGGGAAGAGCACAAAAGGTTAGCCACACAAGTATGCGATGATTACCTGCTGGGGAGCCATGTACTGACTGTTATCTTTGTACTGTCTGCTCAATGCTTCATCAAAACCGAGAGTTGATGCAGAGCCGGTACTCTGATTAAGGGCAAAATTTCCTGGAAGATTACTTGAGTTTCCGAAGCCACCATAACCAGAGATAACAGAAGAAGGCGGTGGTTGTTGTTGTGGTTGCTGTTGAAGGCCTGTAGCAGAAAGGTTGTTCTTATACTCTGGCGTCGAGTACTTCAACCCAGATCCTAGCAAAGCAGCTGCAGACTGATGGAACTGTGCATTGCTCGGGTATGGTTGCTGAAAGGCGCCTGAAGATAGGTAAGTAGCATAGTTCTGTGGCAAATATGTTGGATAACCAAACATATTTGCAAAATGTGTGAGGGGTAATGTTGGCTGAGAGTAAGGGTGAGCAGCTAATTGCTGGGGGAGAGGAGGCCCTGTCTGAATGCTGGTACTTGGAAGACTTTGAGTAGATTGAGTGTTGGAGAAAACACCTGTTTTCAGGGCCTGAAAAATATATTCATGAAATGCAAACTTAGAAAATGTAAAACGTGAATGACATGACACTAAACAAGACAAAGTTCAGAACATACACTGAATTTACGCAAGGTAGATGTTATGCTTCCAGTTTAAATCATTGCTGGTAATGACATGTCACTAAACTAGGATGCTACTTCTATAAGCTTTATGGGTTAACTTAATTCATATTTACTAGTAAGCTCAAGTATTGGAAACCTCTTTTTTCTTTCTAATATGCAGAGCCACATAATCAACTTTTACATGGGATATGAAGACAAGCCACTCTGTAACATTCTAAAGATACCAAAAACTGCATATGCACAGATGCAAGAGTGAATTCAATATTTAACTAACCTCCTGCATGGAGATGGCTGGTCTAGGATTTGCAGTTGAGCCTGTGTTATATTTTCCTTCCAGATAAGGCGGTAAATCATACTCTAAGCCATGAAGAGTTGGATGGTTTTGATTTGACCCCAATAGGCTGTTGGTGCTCAAAGGATTCGCTTGCTGGGGGGGAAATGACAAGAGTGAGAGAGATGACAATCAAAAACCAGCTGGATTAAAAGAAGAGCAGGACAAAATAAATGTTAGCAATAGTACATTTCAGTAAGAATGAAGCATGACATCAATAACCAGGGACAGGAAACTAGAATAAAACTGCTCCTCCATATGTTATCGCTGAAGAATTCCTCAACGGACAGCAGTACATGAAATATATAGCAAAATTTATAGTGCTCATTTTTTGTAATTCCTTTAAATAGAGTTATGTTAGCACACATCATCTTGCAGCAATATTTCCTATACAGTTATGAACTCCTGTTTTCACAGTTTACATACATTAATAACGTTGAAAGAGACCAGCAAAAAAAATCATAATTCCACCCATCACTGGTTCTACGTTGATTTGGGAATGTGCACAATAGGATGGCTCACCAAAAACTAATATATCTATCAAAGGCAGTTAAAGCTTTTTGCTAGATAAAAATACTCCACCATATGTATGCTCACAACATCTACCTTTCCTTAACATCTGACAATTTAGGAAGACATATGTCAGGTGTCAAGGGCCTAATGGGCCGGGAGGCCCGTTAGGGTTAGGTTTAGGGATAAGATCGAGTCCTTGCTCAGGGGTCAAGTAATCCTCTCTATTTAAAGAGCGGATATGTATCAATTTAATCAAGCAAGAGATTAGAAGGAAAACCCTTCTCTCTTGCCAGCCGTGGGCGGAGCCCCGCGGCCGGCGTTCCTAGCGTCTCTGCAACCCTAGCAGCTCTCCCTCTCAGCCCCCCTCCACGTGAACAGTACCGCGGCGTCTGGTAGCGCTCAGCCACCACGCAGTTCATAACAATCTGGTATCAGATTGCTTTGGTTTCGATCCAATCCATGGCGTCTGCTGCGGAGCAGGGCTGGCCACCGGAGCTGTTCTCCGAATGGATGGCTTCGATCCGGGCGCCGCAGACACCTCTGTCACCCGCGCTCTCGGCATTGCTGACGGCGTACGCCGCCGTTCCGCTGCCAGCGTCCAATATGCCCTAATATGCCCTAATTTTTTTCTGAACTTGCAAACACAATTCCCTAATATGCCCTAATCGCTTCAATCTACTCTACATAATCAAACAATGCAACACAGTAAAGCAAACATATTAAAAACACCGACAGTGGATGCCCACTTGATGCCCAAAGTTTTCGCAGATCTACAGAAGGTGATAATATTTCTATCACCTCCCATCAACAATATTCAACACTTACGCTATCATGTGAGTCTCTCAGCATATATTTCACAACTCATGCTCCCTATGTCCAAATGTATCACAAAAATGCAATATAAGCAGTAGTTTCATAAAATAGCATTTTACATTTTTGGAATAATTAGATCTTGAAAGATCCAAAAGTTAGATATATAACATTGACCCCACATGTCATTGACTCATGTGAACCCCACATGTCATTGACTTGTGATGGTATACATCTAACTTTGGGATCTTTTAATGGTATGGATCCAAATTTCCCTTTAATCCACAAAACCCAGTTTCACACTTCAAGAACCAAACTTCAGTTTGTTTCAAGCACTCAGCCTGCTCACTTTTGAGAGACTGAAAAGTAAGAACAGTGTTTATAAATGTAGTCTTGTGAAATGCTAAACAATCAGAAGTGTGATTCTCTATAATGTTCCTTAAAAGTGTGGTTAATGATACATCTTTAGTTTTAATCAAACCTTCAAATTATATCTATTCTCATTCTCAAAATCAGCCACATTGCATGTTTGTGTTAGTTTTATTTTTATTTTTACACCTGTTTAAAACAGAAATTGGGGCGTGTTTCTAGCAGTTTGGAACTCAACTGGTGCACATGTCGCATGAACGTATATTTTTTCAATAAAACAATCCCAGGCTGTTCGATAATTTGGCATCACTTAAATGTGCACGTCTGACTAGATTCTTAATCAGGGCAAGACCTCATGAAGGAATCTAAGTGCACTTTGCCCTAGTGACACTACAATCAGGAACATCCTAAGTACTTCATGTTTGTCAAAAATGTAATAAAATGCAATAGTGCATCTAGATTTGTTATCATGTCATGGAAACTCAAGAAATTTCCCTTAACGCTGTAATGCAAGTTTATATATACCGTTGACTGTTAAAATAAAACAGAAATGCTGCACAATGCAGGCACAGTCTATTATTGGACTAACTGAGGGCAATGTAAGACGAATTACTGAGGATCGGGGGGGGGGGGGGGGGGGGCATTATAGAAAGAAGAGACAGCATACCATTAAGTTTGACAAATGGGAAAGGGTATGTGCTTGGCTGTTTCCTTGCGGGTCCTCCATTGTGTTTGGCTGCGATGTGTTCGTATTTGAATAAGCATGACTTGAAACTGATGGCATGTCATATTGAAGATCAGATGGATCAGGTACTTCTGCCATGTTCTCATTAGCATGTGTAACAGAAGGTGCATCAACACTCTCCATGTTAGCTCCCATCATGGCCTCGAGATTTCCATCTGCTGATGAGTTCACGGCAACACTTTCATAGTAATCTTTATTCCTGCAACAGAAAATTCTACAATGTCAACACTTCCTTGCCAAAGGTGACAGTGCCACAAAATAAAGAACAAACAGCAGTTATGCGTACCTTGCATCTATTTGATCCACCGGTGCAGATTCCTCTCGAACAGGCAACTCCACATTGCTATCAGTGGTCTTTTGTGGGAGCAGCCCAGAAAATGCACCAGATCCAAAACTGCCAAAGCTCAAACTGACACATTCTGTATTTGTAACTTGCAAATGATCAGGAATTATCACTGCAGGGTTGTCTTCGGCAATCGTTTTTGCAGCTAACTCATCATTATGTATGTTTAAATTCTGGAAGTTTGCTGCTGCCGCTGATACATCAACACTGGAATCCTCAACTGCAAGAAAAGGCCACAATCAGAAGAAACAACATCTAAACCATAGTTACCGATGGAATAAGAATTCATTGCGGAACATGGTGGCAACAATAAATGCAACATTAAAAACAAGAACCCAAGCTATCTGCACAACATGATTACTAAAATACCACAATAGCTGCTTGCTGACAAGTCTAGCAATTAAAAAGCCTCCCCTTTCTTATAGAAAGCAAAAAACCTTAATCCAAAGCATAATATTGAAGAAAAAACGGTACTCTGGATAAATGTTCTTTAAACCTGTTTTAACTACAATATCTATATTTTAAATAAAATATAACTGCATTTGATCACCTCTCGGTTCAGATAAAGTGATTATACCGGTCTTTATGTGTCCCATACCTTCCTGATTATGTTTACAGCTACTGTTGGCACTTCCCAGGGAGAAATACAGAGGCAGAACTAATGTCAGAAAAGTAGTTACGTTACCAACGTAAACTTTATGAATCATTACCATATTGAATTACAATAGACCAATTATTCCATGATGCTGAATAAGACTGTTCAATGGCATTAGTCTACAAAACTATTAAATCAAATACGAAAGGGCATCTTACAACTAAATATGTTGGTTTACTTATCCATTCTTAATGTACACAGAAAATTAGGATGTTTAAAAAGGTCATTTGACCTCTAATATGGTTAACCAACAAATGCACTGCAGATTGTATAGTTAGTTCTATACTCACCATCATGTTCTGTGTAAGCGTACTTCTGAGGCTGATAGGACATTCCATCATTGTATTCAGAAATACCCTCACTACTTTCCAAGTGCCTCTCGGAGGCAGGCACTGATCTCACTGCTATGGTACTGTTTTCATCCAAGTGTGAATTTTCATGTGCATTAACCACATCAGCAACCAACGTAGATGACTGTAACGATGCCTCATACAAGGATGTGTCACCAGATGTCTCAGGGAGGGACAATTGGTTCGCTGATGTTGGCTCGTCTTGCGGAGACCAATCACTCCCATAGGTGTGCTTGTTGTCAGAAGCAGACTGACCGTGGTTCTTAATCTGAACAGAATCTTGGGCAGGAGGCAACCCCATGTCAAGCTCTGTTGGTGGAAGTGTGCTTCCAGATTGTTTCAAATTCTGGTTTGCGGTGCTTGGCAAAGATGGGTATTGTCCGGCATATCCTCTGTCAGCTGTGACCGCAGGCTTGCTAGAAGCCTTAACCTGAGGCGGCCTACCCCTTTTCACAATGTCGGCCAACGATGGCTGACCAGATGATGTCCCAGACCAACCATGCTGAAACCCAGATGATGATTGCAATGATACAGCTGGCCCTTCAGCAACCATAAGCTTGTTTGCAGAAGAACTGCTGGACATGAAAGAGGATATTAAGAAGATGTAGATAAAATTCAAGTGGTCAGAAAATATTGACAGTTAAAAATCATTCTCAAGTTTTCAGAGGTAGGGCACCATTCAAACACCTAAACTATGGAGATCTTTGTGTTGATTGCAACCATTATTGAGAAAAATGAATGTTACATGCAATGAGCTGCTGCCTAAATAACAATGGTAGAACTAAGAAATTCTATAAAAAGGACTCATGCTGTCCTCGGATGTTTTCTCAACATGACATGAGCACAACAGTAATAAAATAGACATATCACAGGCTAACAACAAAATAATTAGAGGTGCAAACAAAGAAACATATATAAAAAGCAGGCAATGTCCTTTGAATTGCACAAGGGTAAAACCCTTACCTTGCAATTGTTTGCTTCTGACTGGAATTAACTGATGCTGCACCAGGCCCCGAGACTAGTGGCCTTGAAACTGTGTTATCTAGTTTTCATAATGCAATGAAGAGGGTCAAAATAAAAAACAGCCAAAAACAATAGGCTTGGAGGTAAAAATAGCACATTTTATTACCAGTAGAGCTGGAGTGCACAGAATTGCTCCGTCCACCACGATCTGCTCCACCTCTAATGCCTCGACTAGAAGAAGTATTTGCTCGAGATCTTGGCTCAGGAACCTCTTTAATCTGTTTAAATGCCCGCAGCTGTAGTTGTCAGTTCTAGTGTTCAACTAAGAACAGAGCATTTTATAAATGATCAACCAAAACTGCAGCTGAATATGCTAACTTTGGTGCAAGGGAATTGCAAAGTAGAAAAAAACAGTAGCACAGATAGATTTAATTTAAGTATGACGAAATCAGGAACAAGAAAATGGCTAGTTACCAATTCATAAAATATTGCAAATACAAGATGGCCAATAGTCATCAAACGAATTGGTATTGCAGAATGATATGGGCATGTTGAAGTTAGGAACTCAGTATCAACTCACCTCTTTCTTCTTGTCACGCTTACTCTTTACCTCTTGAAAAGTATCTGAAAAGAAAATATGTAGTGGTAAATTTTCAATGTCCATAGATGAGCTTAACCTATAGACATAACAAATCCACATTGGAGTCACTGCCACACAAACATAGCAAACTAATAAAATTAAACAAACTTAATTATAGGTACAAACAGCATTTGTAGCAATAGTAGCATGATCAGATGATTGAAGAAAAATTTATATTGCCAGCAAACCCTTCGAGAAAACACAATATATTCAAAACAAAAGCTAATGTTCAGCTGATGGTAAAAAGTAGATTTCATTCCATGACAAGCGCATGTAATGTGAACAGGTAGCATTAGGAATATTTTATCTATGAAACAAAATAATGAATTAAAACTAAGAAAAAGAAGCCAAGTCTATCAGGGGTAAACATGATACACTCCAAATTTTATGACTGGAGTCTAGATGGCAAGAAACAGATTTTAAAAGTATTTATTGTTCAAAAAACATCATTCCCCCAGTGTAAAGGCTATACTCTTTCCAAACCTGCTAGCTAAGTTCACCACATCTGTTCCTTCCAAACCAAGTACTTTTAACTTGCCACGGCCATTCTTTACAAATCTTATTCCTAACTCGTTCTAGAACCAAATCGACTAACTAATTTCAGTTAACCAGTACATCAAAATGTTAAAGGTTTCAATCTAATATGATACATTTGTCTTCCTTTCTCGCAAGCTTCTGGTATCCGCATTCTCCACACTAAAAGGTACACCCCACCAGAAACGACAGCTGAAAAAGCCAAGCGCTCCTGAAGTAACTGGCTGAAACTGGCAATTTGCGCCACAAACACAAATGGCGGAACCAACAACAGGAAAGACAAATACATAATCCACCTGCGGGTTGCACGCTACTCCAAAATAGGAAACTCTGTACCACTAGAAGCATTTGCAGTAAATCTAAAGCAGAAACCCTAGAAGGGTAAAGGACATTTGTGCCAGCACTCCACCTGAAACCTAATACTACTACCTAATACCGACTTAGATAGCTAAATCTAGTATGAACTCGAGGACCCGAAGGGGGGAAAGCAATACGGGTTCATCCGATTGCCACTAATCGGGCCGCGCGCTCAGGCTATAGCGGCGAATCGCCTCAGATCGACGAGAACCCACTGGTCTAAGACCCCTCTAAACCCTAGCACCGCCGCCCTCCAACTCCCACCATGGTCCCGTTGAATAACCCGAGAACGACCGGCGAAACAGGCACGGAATCGTGGGAGTGGGGAGAGGATAGCGCAAGGCGCGCCCGAACCTTGGGAGAGGAGGCGGCTGACCGCCTCGTCGGGGTCCATGCCGCACTCGCGCAGTGCTGCGTAGATCTCCGCCTCGGGGCGGTTCACGATCTCCTTCAGGCTCTGTACCAGCTTCCTCGACCCGGCCGGGACGGGCGCCGCCGCCCCCTTCCCTCCGGCTCCGCCGCCGCTCATCCTCGCCGCCGGGATCCCCTCCTCGGACGCGGGAACAGGAAGACGAGGGCCCGGCGCTGCTGCGGTGGGCGGCTGGTGGTGGTGGTGCTAGCTTCGGTTTCGGCTTGGTTCACTTTGCTCTCTCCCACGCAACGGCGGCCGCTCCCTAATTCCAAAACCCTTCCTCCCCTCCCTTCGCTGAGGCCAAGTTTATATAGCTCGATGCTGGCTGGGTGGATTACGGAGAAGGGGATTAAGATTAACACGGGACCATAACTCTTTTCCTGCCCGTCTATGATACGGCGTAGTAGTGCGCGATATTACGCGGTAATTAACGTGGGTCACATGTGTGATTTGCGAGTACCCCTGCTTTAAAAAAAATTGCGTTGTAAAATATTTAAATTCATTTTGAATTTGGTCATCTCATCATAAAACAAAAGCGAAACATGGGTGATTTGTCGCGCGTCCCGTTTTATTGAGGTATATATAGCCCCCATATAAGTAAAGTCAAACTGCCACAATTTTTACAGGAAACCTTTCACTCATAACTTAACAGCACGAGGTTGTCGGAAGAATTACAGAGTTAAGTTCAGTCTCATTGGAGTGTCGTGATAGATTTCATCATCCTTAATTTCTATGCCCCATAAGCAGATTTGGCGACTTGACACTCTAATTATGAAGAGAGAGTTGATCAAAGTTTCATGAGAGTTTCATCACCATGAAACTCACACGGCACAATTACCTAGTCCCGTGTCCAATGAAACTTGCATTGAGAGTGTTATAGTTTCATCACATGACATATATGGTCATTAACTTCATGCAAAAATTAAATGTTGCAAGTTGTCTATGAAATTTTGCAATAAAACTGTGCATTGAGAGTGAGAGTTTCATTCACTTCAAAAGATGACATGAAAATATCGGTAATAGTGCGTTGAAACCTAATAGTTACAAAGTATAGTGCATTCAAAAGTGGGCACCCATGAACATAATTGGGATTAGAACATAATCTTGATAATGAAAAGGTTCGAGAAAAAATGTTGATCTTTGCCGGTCCTGTTTAGTTTGGAAAAAGTTTAGGAGAAAATATTATGGATAGTAAATATAGACTAATTACAAAACTAAATAAGTGAATAGATGAGAAATCGTGAACAAATCATTTAAACTTAATTAATTCATCATTAGAGATTGTTTATTGTAACGTGACATTGTCTAATCTTAACATAATTAAACTCGCTACAATCGTCTCAATTTGAGATGGGAGTTGTGGAATGGATTTTATCCATATTTAATACTCCTATTACTCCATTAGTGTCTGAAGATTTGATGTGACGGGTAGTTAAGGAAGTTCCTTTTATGACTAAATGGCCTCGATAATAAATAATCTTGTATAGAATACAAATACCTTCTTACTACTAACTATTGTATCCCTATTACATACTATTTGAACAACAATATATGGTACTTAGTAGCAAGGGAATATATATGGTGGAAACCATAAATTTCATGAAAACTCGTGCAAATCACAAATAAAATTTTTTCCAAACTCGCCAAAAAATCACACATTGAAAGTGCATCTTGACCCCTAATTGTTTTGGTGATAATGACAAACATAATTTGAGGTATTTAATGGTTGAATAATATGTGTGCAGGATTAAAGCAAAAGAAAATACGCTTTGACCAAAGAAAGAAACCCCAACTCAATTTCCGGTGTTAAGACCCTTTGAAGGCTTAACTTCATTTTCATTTCGAAATTGAGTATAGGAAACACCGCACTATAAAGGGGATGCTAATTGACCGTCTTGATATGCTAAAAGTGCTTAGAGATGTCCCAAGAAACCTAGAGAGACGCTAAGCTTACACGCACACATGTTGATCTCTTTTGAAAAAGATCAGCGATTCTCAGTAGTACCGGCCTTAGGCCGGAGGTACCGATCTAGGCTCTTTGGCAGAGTTTTCGTCACCCTCGGTAGTTCCGGCCCCAGGTCGGTACTACTGATAAGCCTCCACTATTTTAACTTCTAGTGACCCTCGGTAGTACCAATAAAGCACGTTTGCAGCACAGGAACGACTAGTTTTTGAGGTGGGTATTTATACCCACACACCTCCCCATTCATTTGTTGCTGACCTAACAAGATACACACACACCCAAGAGCATTCACTCCTATCCTCTACTCCCTCCTAGAGCTAAGTTTTGATTCCTAAGCTAGGGCTTGTGTTAGGAAGAGATTGAAGGTGTGAGATTGAGAAGCTTTGAGTGACACATCCATCTCCTTCATCTCAAGAGCACTTGAAGCATCTCCGGGTATCAATTTGTGTTTGTTACTCTTGAACCTTGCTTCTAGACGGTTAGGTGTCGCCCATTGAGTGCCCTCTTTGTGTGGAGAACCTGAGATCGTTTGTATTTCCCTCTCATCAGTGGAGAATTCTTAGTGAGCACCATTCTTCCTTTGTGGGGATTGGGTGAGGCAAGAGGCTCATGGTGATAGCCCTTCCTTTGTGAGATCCTCAACGAAGACATAGCTTCCTTGGTGGAAGTGAACTTCAGATCAAATCTCGTCTCTTGATTGTTTGAGTTCTTCTCAAATTGACTAACCCTGGAAGCTTGCTTTGGCCCGATCTATATATTTGTTGTGCTCCTATCTATATCTTTGGTTCTTCTCGTCGTAGTCAAGGGACCCTTCTTCCCTCGAGTGGTGAACCCAAGGTATCGAATCCGTGGAACAATGTGCAACGCAAGGATTCAATCTAGTAAAGCAAGGGAAGCTATCTTAAGAAGAACTAAGTTGCATCTAATCTACTAACTCATAAAGAAAACGAATCTAATCTAATCTACTAAAGAGGTAGCATGAGAAAGCAAGAGATAACCGATCTAGAGAGTCTAGATCATGCTTATGTTGTAGCTCCAAACAAGATAGATGAAGATAGAAAAGCGAATCTCATTAAAAGCATCTTTAAACCGTGGCCTCCGGTCCGATTCCAAAAACGCCCCGCCTTTCGAACCCCCGTTCTGTCACAACGTATTCCTATTCATGCAGGTAGTCTAGGGCGAGTTCGATAAGAACAAGTTGAAATCACTTGGTCGGTCCGGTATGCACCTCTAGCCACCGCGGCTACAAGAGCACCCTAAGCAATCTATCTTAAGTCTAGATTGGGGAAGAAGCAAAACCAAGAAGAAAACAAAATCATCGAGAAGGCACTTGATCGCTAGAAATCGGATTCACTTAAAGACTTCACCATGAATGATTACATGAACAAGATCACCACTGGGATCCTACCTCGATCTTGATCCTTGCTTCAGAGCTCTGACGTGGTCTTCCATGCAAGGTTCCCACGTCGGCTAGGGAGACCCTAGACAACTAGCATGACCCTCATCTCCGAGATGGTGTCCCTCAAGATTCTCTGCTCCTCGGCGGCGGATGACGAATTGATTGATGCATGGCTCTCGGTCAGGGGGCTATAAATAGCCCGAGATGCATCTAGGTCAAAAGGGGGGCCGACTAGGCCTCAAAATGGGCTGGGCCGGCCGGCATGGGCCGACCGGCCTGGGCCCACTTCGGCCCAGTTCGTGGCCTCCTTCGCCCGGTGTTGCTTCCCGAATCTTCTATATCATCCCCCCTTCTGCATGTGGGCCCTTGTCGTCAATTTCTCTCCGAATTGGACGAAGCTCCTTGTCTCGCAAGATTCGGCACTTTTCTGGCTAAGTCCTTGGACTTTGTCATCTTCTCGGGCTTGGTCCTTGGGCTTCTTGGAGTCGTGTTCACTTCATTGCTTGACTTGTACCGGGCTTCAAGGTCTTGTCATGAGGTGCTTAATGAACTTATCTCGGAAGTCTTGCTTTCAATGCTAAAACCCTGCATAAACACTAAACTCCAAAACCGACATGCACAAGTGAACTTGTTATACCATGGGGTTAGTACCAATGGATAAGATACAAAAGTCATGCCAACACCGAAGGTAAACTCATGGCTAGGTTGACGGAATTTCACCGTCAACAGCTCCCCATGCTTAAACCTTGCTCGTCCTCGAGTAAGCCTTCGATGGATATCATCATTGCCCTTCATTGTTTAAACCTTGCACTTGATCATACATGAGAAAACATAATGCTCTCAAAAGTTTAGTTCGTTAAAGTTCCATAATGTACTAGCCTTCATCCCTACGGAGGGTAGATTATTAATTAAGCTTACCCCACAAGTATTAACATGCTCCCAAAATTCAAATGGATCTCGGAAATTTTGAAATAAAGAACAAGATGAAAAAGAGCTAAACCAAGTTCACAAATTTAAACCATCTTGCATCTTGCTCATGAACTCTCATCTCATCTTGTCCCTCGAGCCTATTTATTCTACTCCTTTCCCTCTCATAACACACATATATGTGGTAGGCTTTATATGGAGCGTTCTGGGAAAGTTTAGTCCTACCAAGATATTATAAATGAGATGTTGTCAAAACAAGACAAGCTTCTCATGGTCTTACCGAGACTCGTCAAAAAGGTCATTGGAAAATAATGTTACATCAAGGAGGGGAGAGAGAAAAATACACACGCTTGAGATAGGTGATCATGTGCAAATGGCAAAGAGTGATCCCGAGGCACAAAGGAAGTCCTCGTTATCGGATTGCACATGGTTGGAAAAATGAGTTTGGATCTTTTAATCTTGAAACCTTGAAATTCCTAATGCACTTTAGAGAACGGGGGAGTTCACTTTATTTTTATATCATACATACTCATATATTTTTTCTTTTCTTATTTTTTTCTTTATACTCACTTTTTTCTTCTTTTTTCTTTCTTTCTTCTTTTTTCATTCATTCATTTTTTATTTGCTCCCCTTGAACTCTAAAATTGCGTTGTACCTACCTCCTCCCCCATGCTTAGACATTTGCTCGTCCTCGAGCAAAGAGGTGATAGAGATAAGGTAGGTACCGGAAATACTTTTCCTTTAGAGAGATACTTGAAATCTTTAATAATGGCATCGTCTTGTTATCTTCCTTGAATTGATGATCCATACTAAACGATAGGTTGTGGTCAAGGAGGTAAACACAAAAGATGATATTTGGTTTTAAGGGTGGATATCCGTCAAGGTTTGTGAAATCTCCGATGTGGGGATATACAATGCACGGATAGAAAGGCTAGCAAAAAGATAGATACGCAAAAACGGAATGACCAGCTTCTTAGTCTCGGGCCAGAGAAATCATGGCCTGCAATAACTCACCCAAAAATAAACCTTGTATACTAAGTTTTTGCACTCAAATATATATGGCTCTGGATAGGTAGAGCAACATGCAAGTGGTATTTATGACAAGGTTAGCATTACTTTTAAGAACAAAAATAAATCATCTTTAATCCATCTAAAACTTGAGAGCACATAAAACACTATGGGTCTTTATTTTTATCATAACCTCCGCTAAAGATTAAGCTAGCGTTTAGATAATTTCAGATTTGTATTTTAAGATAGCACTAGCTTAAACATGCATAAAACAATTACAAAGATAAACAAAGCGGTAATTATAATCATATATCATCATGGCATAAATTTTATAACTTTACAAAAATAAACAAAGCGGTAATTATAATCATATATCATCATGGCATAAATTTCATAACTTTACCAAAGGTAAAAACTTGGTGGTGACTTTATTCATGATGAAAATAAAAACTAACACACATGCTGAAAATTTAAATAAAAACTAAAAACACTACGCATACATAGGTGCATACAAGCTGAAAATTAAAGAAAAGAGAAAAGGAAAGATTAAACTAAAGCTCCTCCTCTCTTTAATCTTCCGCCGGTGGTTGATATTGATAGTCTTGGTTGTTGTACCCTTGCTCATAATAGGATTGCACCGCTCCTCCTATGAATTGTATGACGATGCTAAGTGAAGGTGTCAAAGCTCATAAGCGATGTTCGCATTTCCTTCACCCATTTGGTTTGCATTGGTTTGGATGGCTGCAATAATTTGCATGTTTCTTGCAGCGTATCCTCCAATGATGGCCACATTTTGTTGTGGTTAAGGAAGGTGTGCATATGGCTCCGCAAAGGCTACGTTGGGCATCGCAAAATTGGTGGGGGTATGGCTGTACCACTCCCCCATGCTTGCATTGGTACACCACCGTAGTAACTTGGCAGCGCCAGAATTCCTCCAGATGGTGGCACATAATTTTGTTGTGCACCTCTTTCTTGGGCCATAGAAGATCCTTCTCCTATAATCCTTCTCTTCTATTTTTCTTCACCGGCACAAGAAGTCCTTCCTCTAACCAATCTTCTTTCCCCTCAAGAAAAAGTCTTAATCTTCCATCCGATAGGGGAAAATTTACTTTGGCCACTTTGAAGCCTCCTCTCTCATCTTCACTTATATATTTGCTTTTCTTCATATATTCAATCCTAGGGAGGTCCCGGCTAGGAGATGCTTCGGGTTCCTTGTAATACCCGGTTTCAAAGAGATAGCCAACATGGAGAGGTAACACCCCGAACCAATATCTCCCGAACTCGATGTTGCTTCACAACACCACCGGTTGATCATGAGTTGAATGGGGTCGATTGGCTACCTAGCAATCAAAGCCGAGTAAAGCCAATTCAACTCCATGTTGGTTATCTTTGTCTCTCTTATTCTCCCCAAAATCCTTTTGCACATCCATGAGTGAAACTCTTGGATGATGGGGTTCCGGATAAAATTTCTTTGTTGCTATGCTTC
Source organism: Cenchrus americanus (assembly GCA_947561735.1). Taxonomy (NCBI): domain Eukaryota; kingdom Viridiplantae; phylum Streptophyta; class Magnoliopsida; order Poales; family Poaceae; genus Cenchrus; species Cenchrus americanus. The sequence goes on along the minus strand of OX387239.1, from coordinate 247,294,412 downwards.
TCTCGCGATCATACTCCAAAAACCTTCCCATGTGCCTCCATGCACATCCACTTGTTCCGGAGCTCCCTTTTGAAAACCAAGCTATTCCCTAATACATAGGGAACCGCTTGTTCAATCAAGATAGGAGACACTCGCCCATGGGTCTACGATACTAGAACATGCAATCGTTTTGAACATGAAAACCAATCTAATCTATCGGGGGTTGTGACCACGGTTTCGCCCTTTCCCTCCTCTCGTACTCACTACGCGAAGGTATTCATGACTAGACCTATGATGGACACGGTGTATTGAATGGATCCAAGGAAGCATTAGAGCTCTACTCCCTTTATGGCATGGTAGCTAACCTTAAGCAATAAAGTATATTCAACACAAGATGATAGATAGATAATCCAATAAAGTATGATTACATCTCAAGATTGATTACAACCCATGGATGAATAAGGAGATTAACCCATCAAGGTGCTAGACATAGCACCGTTGATCACAGTTACCCTTCTGACGGTGTCTTCCTTCTTCTCCACTTGTGGGCTCCCTCCAAACGGAATGAGAGACTCAACACTCCTTCATCGAGGATATGCTCCATGGTCATGAGAATTTCCTAGGCGAATTCCTTGTGGGTGTTTGCCGACACTCCGTTAGAGAATTGCACCCAACCTCGGTGTCCCGTATGAAAACCCAATATGTGGAGAGCTTGGTCGTCGAAGTCAATGTTCACTACAAGCCTCTACTCAAGGCGAGCGAGCTTCTTCTCCTCCTCCTCCGTCATGATGACAAACCCCTCAGAACCGCGGAGCGTATGGAGGTGGAGTGGATGATCGTGTCGAGTGGCGAGGTCGGACGGGCGGCTCCTCCATGTCCTTGAGGTCTGGTGAACCTCATAAATGAGTTTCGTGTGCCCCTCATGCCACCGAGGAGAAGAGTGTGGTTCCTCCTCGGCGGTGCTGTGTCGTCCTCAATACTCCGAGGAGACTCGGAAACCAAGCGCCTGCTCGAAGAGGTTGTCGATGATGGCTTAGACGACGATGATCCTTTCTTCTTTGGTGAAAAAGCTTGTAGGTCTTGATACGACTTGGGTTCCCAATCTTCCGAAAGGTTCAGATAACTATCGATTTGGGCGGATTCGAGACACACCGATCCGGCTTCAAATCCAAAGAAATGAACCCTGCAATCTTAGCACCACGAACCCTATGGTTATCAACCAAGCTGCAGCTCGATTGACCTTGCCAAGAAGGCTTACTCTTGCCTGCAAAATCGAAGAACACAAGCAAGTGCACGGATAAGAAACCAAATCACAGAAAGTATTCGATTCGACTCACGAATGGGGTTCCACAACCGAAGAATCGGTGTCCTGTTCTTGATAGAATGAAACTAAGCAAAACCCAAACCCTAGAGGAGAGGGTGGCGGCTGGATAACAAGTGTTTGGGGCGGCCAAGTCCCCCCTGGTCGAAACCCTAATGGGCCAAGGCGAGATACATAGCCCGAGAAGGCCAAAAGGCGGTGCACAACACCGAGGCAGATTCCGGGCGTCCTCTTGTTTGGACGATTCCTGTCGACCCCAGATGAATTTGGGCCTGAGACTAGTTCCATTTGAAAGTTTATCTTCTTAGCTTTCCATCCATATAAAGAACGTCCAAATCCGAGTTATTATGTGACCATGGCGGCCATTTTAGTGCGGATCGTTCCTCGGCCCTCGAAACGGACCCGAGGCCAACTTGGTTTGGGCCTCCCTCTTGACTTTCTTGTCCTTGCTGGTCCTCCATGACTCCAAGCCCATCTTCAAGCATTCCTTGACCTTCTCCATTGTTCCTAATCACAATATAATCATTAGGTAGCAATCTATTCTCATAATCATACAAGGAGGTGCTTAGGAACGAGCTCACCTCTAGATTCAATTGTCGCGCTCGAGCTCTAGTGATTGGACCTTGCATGACCAGCGGAGGATCATTGGTTGTATCCAAAGGAGTGATGTCCTCATCATCCTCCCCCTCTTGAATTGGAGTCGCCCTCGACTCAAGCTCATCGTCTTCTCCCAAGTACGGTTTTAAATCTGAAATGTTAAAGGTTGGACTAACCCCCAACTCGGGAGGCAACTCAAGCTTATATGCATTGTCATTTATTTTATCAATTATTTTGAAAGGTCCATCAACTCTAGGCATCAGCTTAGATTTTCTTAATTCTGGAAATCTTTCCTTTCTAAGGTGTAACCAAACTAAATCTCCTAGTTGAAGTTTAATTTCTTGTTTGCCTCTACTACCAATGACTCTATACCTTTCATTCATCTTCTCAATGTTGTGCTTAGTTGTCTCATGCATTTGCAAAATAAAATCAGCACATTTCTTTGCATCACTATGAACCCTCTCACTAGTAGGTAAAGGCAATATATCAATTGGAGCAAGGGGGTTGAAACCATACACTACCTGAAAAGGACTTACCTTGGTGGTGGAATGTGTTGCCCTATTGTAAGCAAACTCCACATGAGGCAAACATTCTTCCCACACCTTCAAATTTTTCTTCAAAACAGCCCTCAACATGGTGCCCAAGGTGCGGTTCACTACCTCTGTTTGTCCATCAGTTTGTGGGTGACATGTTGTAGAGAACAACAGCTTGGTCCCCAACTTGTTCCATAGAGTGCGCCAAAAGTGACTCAAGAATTTAGCATCGCGATCTGAAACAATAGTAGAAGGCATACCATGCAAGCGAACAATCTCTTTGAAAAAGAGGTCAGCAATATGAACAACATCATCACTCTTATGACATGGTATGAAGTGCGCCATCTTAGAAAAACGATCCACCACAACAAAAATGCTATCCCTCCCCCTCTTAGTCCGAGGCAATCCCAAAACAAAGTCCATTGAAATATCCGTCCAAGGAATCGAAGGAACAGGAAGAGGCATGTATAAACCATGTGGATTCAAGCGAGACTTAGCTTTTTGGCATGTGGTGCAGAGGGCCACGAAACGCTCAACATCTCTCCTCATCTTTGGCCAAAAGAAATGTGAGGCCAAAATATCCTCTATCTTCTTAGCACCGAAGTGTCCCATCAGCCCTCCTCCATGCGCTTCCTGCAACAACAAAAGACGAACGGAACCAACTGGAATGCATAGGCGGTTAGCTCTAAACAATAATCCATCATTGATCACAAACTTGTTCCATGTACGTCCCTCTCTACAATTCAGCAACACGTATTTAAAATCAAGATCAAGCGCATATTGTTCTTTAATAAATTCAAGTCCAAACATGCGACAATCAAGTTGGGACAGCAAGGTATATCGCCTAGACAAAGCATCCGCAATCACATTATCCTTCCCTTTCTTATGTTTGATAACATAAGGAAAAGACTCAATCAGTTCCACCCATTTAGCATGACGACAGTTCAGATTATTTTGAGAGCGAAGATACTTAAGCGATTCATGGTCGGAATGGATAACAAACTCCTTAGGCCACAAATAATGACGCCATGTGTCTAAAGATCGTACAAGAGCATACAATTCCTTATCATACGTGGAGTAATTTAAAATATGACCATGCGTTTTTCGCTAAAGTATGCAATGGGTTTACCATCTTGCATTAGAACAGCCCCAATGCCAATTCCACTAGCATCACATTCTAACTCAAAAGTCTTACCAAAGTTTGGAAGTTGCAGCAATGGTGCATGTGTAAGCTTGTCCTTCAAGGCATCAAAGGACTCATTATGTGCCTTTCCCCATTGGAATACCACCCCTTTCTTTGTCAACTCATGCAAGGGGGCTGCAATGGTGCTTTGAAATCTTTGACAAAGCGGCGGTAGAATCCTCGCAAGACCAAGAAAACTCCTCACCCGTGTGATGGTTTGGGGAACCGGCCAGCTCTTTATAGCTTCAACCTTCGTCTCATCCACCTCAATTCCCCGTGGAGTAACAACATAGCCAAGAAAGGATACTCGATCCGTGCAAAAGATGCACTTCTCAAGGTTACCAAACAAACGTGCGGCACGTAAAGCATCAAAAACAGCACGCAAGTGATCCATATGTTCATCCAAAGACTTGCTATAAACCAATATATCACCAAAGTAAACCACCACAAATCGTCCAATGAAATCCCTCAAAACCTCGTTCATCAAGCGCATGAAAGTGCTAGGTGCATTAGTCAAACCAAAAGGCATTACTAGCCACTCATACAATCCAAATTTGGTTTTAAAAGCTGTCTTCCATTCATCTCCAAGTTTCATTCTAATCTGGTGGTAGCCACTTCTCAAGTCAATCTTTGTGAAAATTATAGAACCACACAACTCATCAAGCATATCATCAAGCCTAGGAATAGGATGACGATATCGAATAGTAATATTATTGATGGCTCTACAATCAACACACATACGACAAGTACCATCTTTCTTAGGAACCAAAAGCACGGGGACAGCACAGGGACTAAGGCTCTCACGTACATACACACGGTCCAAAAGCTCTTGGACTTGCCGCTGAATTTCCTTAGTGTCCTCGGGGTTGGTTCGGTAGGGGTCGCTCGATTGGGCGAGTTGCCCCGGGATCAAGTCGATTTGATGCTCTATGCCTCTCACGGTGGCAGCCCCGGTGGTATCTCAACCGGAAAAACATCCGCATACTCCCGCAAAATGTTAGTGATAGCGGGAGGTATCGAGCTAGCAATATCATCAAGGGAAAACAAAGAGCTTTTGCAAATTAAGGCATAGCAGATTTCATCTTCGTAAATTTCAGCAAGGTCACATTTTGTTGCAAGCATAACCCCACCCTTCAATTTAATGCCCTCGGCCTTAGAATTAGGTGCGGGTTTACCCTCTTTAGGTGGGAAAACAGATTTTGCTACTTGCTGATTTTCAGATTGTGTGCCATGCAAACTCGCAGCTCGTTCTTTCTCGGCTTGTACAATTTCAGCGGGGGTCAAAGGTAACAAAGTATATTTCTTTCCTTTATGCACAAAGGTGTATTTGTTACTTCTACCATGGTGTGTTGCATCATTATCATATTCCCAAGGTCTACCCAACAAAAGAGAACAAGCTTGCATAGGAACTACATCGCAATCAACCGAATCGGAATAAGAACCAATTGAGAATGAAACTTTGCAAGTTTGTGTTACCTTGGCCTTTCCTGAGTCATTTAGCCACTGAATATGATATGGATGTTGGTGTGGCCGTGTGGTCAAGCCAAGCTTCTTGACAAACTCTGAACTTACCAAATTGTTGCAGCTACCTCCATCAATGATGACTCGCACACGTCGGTTTTTGATGATGAAGAAAATCTGAAATAGATTGTGGCGTTGTAGCCGTTCGGGTTGTTGCACTTGTGTGTTGAGCACCCGCTAAACAATTGCACTCCTATAGATCGTTGTATCCTCTCCACCAAGGATCTCTTCTTCTCCATCATTTTCTTTCTCTTCTTCATCTTCAATGTCGGAGGTGCTGATGTAGCCATCCTCTGTCGCAATGTATGCCCTCTTGCTTGGGCAGTCCTTCTGCACATGCCCAATCCCGTGGCAACGATGGCACTGAATGCCGGAGGTGCGACCCGTTGATGCCATGGATGAGGTACTCTTGGCGGGCACTTGCGAAGGTTTTTTACCTGAACCTGAGGAGTGTGCAGGTGCAACAACTCCCGAGGCTATTGGGCGCTTGCTCTCTGGTGGCGGCACTCGAAAAGTTGATGGCCTGTTCAGCCCCATCGGTGGTGTGGCACGTGGTGTGTAAGTGGTGTTGGACTTGCCCTTCCCTTGCTGTTCACGTCCCTGCAATTCCTTCTCTGCAAGCATAGCAAACTGAAACAACTGGTCGATAGAGTTAAATTCTTTATAATCAACAATGTCCTAAATTTCACGCCTTAGACCCGAATAGAAACGACAAATAGAATCCTCAGGTCCCTCCACAATACCACAACACATCTTGCCCTTTTGGAACTCCCCATAGTAATCTTGGACAGATTTCTCTCCTTGCTCTAAGCGCATCAATTTCTTACGCAAGTCTCTATGGTAGGAAGGGGAAACAAAACGATCACGCATAGCTACCTTAAGTTGTTCCCATGTGGTCGGTAAAGCATTCTCTGCAGCTAACCCACTCCACCAAATGATTGCAAAATCCTTAAACTCACTATAGGCTTGACGAACTCTATGCCTTTCAGGAAAAAGGTGGGCACTAAATTTTTGTTCTACTGTCATCTCCCAATCAAGATACCCCTCAGCATCATAATAACCAGAAAAAGGTGGAATTGTAAATTTGACCTTAGCATAAGGATCATCAGAAATATGATGGTTATTACCTTGATATCGAGGACCTCCCATACCTCTCCTGTTCTCACGTAGACGACGTCGTAGCCTCTTAGCTCGGGTGACTGCCTGCATCTATGTTTCCATCCTCATCAAACACAACATCTTCATCTATGTTGTTTCCTCCCATATCTTCCTCATTTGGTAGACAATTTTCTAACTCTTTAACCTTTTCGGTTAGAGTAGATATCCGCCTATCCAACCTCTCCATGCTTGTTACCAAGCTTGAAATCAATTAGTGCATCGATGACAACCTCTCTTGATTGCATCACTCATCCCTCTCTGCGGGATTCCTCCATGGCAGCTTGAAGTTGAGCTCTGCTAACACACTCATTGAAGTCTTTGGGAGAGTTAGCCTGTTCATCCCCTGTCATTGCAAACAACCAAACAACAGCAAGTAGCGAAGGTTATCCCTAATAAATGACTACAAGTTGTAGTGGTGCCTCTCAATCATGCAAAATGGCAGCTCCTCCACAAGCTCTTGCAAATGTTCTTACCAATCACAAAACAAGAGTTGGTGCAACCGGTGGCTGGTTCGTGATACCTGTGAGGAGATGGCACCAAGATTGCAAGGTCTTCTTTCTATACCGATTTGAAGAAATATGTGGAGCTTGGGAAGGCACAAATATAATTTTTGTAAGTGGCACAAATGTTAGCAGCAGATAGCAATGCTGAATTATAGTCCGAAATAATTGTTCTCATTGCTGGCCTAAGGTGCTCCAAGACCTAGTGTGTGCATGAGTAGCATGGTGAAGAAATAATATATGGTGGACAACAAGATCACAAGATGAAATGCTCAAATCAGCACACACTTCACAGCTCACTTTGCCCTTCTCTATGTGCTCCTACAAATATTGTTCCCTCTTTATCCTTCTCTTTTTCCCTCTTGTTGGGCTGTTTTTTTTGGAAATTTGACTTTTCCTTTTTCCTGATTATTTTTGACTTAGGAGCACATAGAAAGGTGTGGCCTGTGGAAAATTCAGAAGACGTGTGCGCAACAAGTGCTGCTGCAGCAAGTGTGTGGAGGAAAAAGATGGGAAAACACAAGAACTAGTGGGGGAAAACACACACACTGAACTCTAACACGACCTAACCAGCAACCAGACTTTGATAAGGACACAAACTCAGCAATACGAACTCTGAAACTAACAAATGCAGAGGCTATGGCGCGGAAGGTTCTAGGAAGGGAACTACAAGTATGGTTGTAGGATGTAGGATGAAGGTAAACACTCAAACTAAGGGGAAAAATGATGTGAACCTGACGGTATACCTTTGCTCTGATTACCACATGATACGACTTGGGTTCCCAATCTTCCGAAAGGTTCGGGTAACTATCGATTTGGGCGGATTCGAGACACACCGATCCGGCTTCAAATCCAAAGAAATGAACTCCCGAATGAGTTTAAGTAGCCTTCGCCTTCTCGCGACCTTGAGATTGTCTCGGAAATTCTCCTTTGTTACCCATCGGGCGCCCGACAAGTTGTCCCACTTGCGTCTCTAATATCTTCATCACGATGAACACTTCACGTATAGAGCTTCCGACCTCCGTCACCTTGCCATCTAAATTCTTCAATATTTTCTCCATAGCCTCGAACTTAGTGACGACGTCCTTGTTGATCTTAGCTTGCTCGTCCATGAAGTTCTTGAATTGTGCACAAAAAGGAGCCAAATCTTGAATGGACGAACTTGCATTAAATCGAGGTTTACCTTGGGACATGGCCGTACTCCTCACACTCCTCGCATGTGGATCTTGCCTTGGTAACCTTTAGGTCTTGAGCTTCTCTTTCTATCTCCATCTTCTCCATCCTCCTCTTAAGTAAACCGATATGCCAGTCAAGGAATTCAGCTCGTATGTATTCATTGAAACGCTCCAAAGCTCTCGCATTCGTCATGAGGATAGTTGAGCTTGATCTTGAACGGCCTTCCAGCGTCTTGAAGGTTTATGATAGGTAGATCAACGATGTCTGGGGTGCTTAGTTCGATCTTGCGCTCCGGTTGTGATTGTTCTCCCATGGGTGGCGGTTGAGGTTGATCTTCCTTTGGACTTGGAGGTGGTGATTCCCTTGTAGATTCCGACGGTCCTTCGACTTCGACTTTTGGATCTAGGGTTTCCAACCCTTTAGCTTGTGTTGCACATCTCCTTTGCCTGTAAAGTTTTCCTGGATCATCCGCACAAGAAAGTTTGGGTTTCTTGGAGAGGTAGCCAACCATCTTCGGTTAGGGTTAGCAATAAAACAAAAATCTAAAAAAGAAAAATTAGGGTTAATCAAAAACTAGATTAGATTGTTTTTTTCTTTTTGAGGATGATAAAAGTTAAGAGATGCAAAAGAAAATCAAAAGAAAAACTGAAAAATAAGCGATACTAGATTGGATCTTGATTGCTTGTTCCCCGGCAACGGCGCCAGAAAAAGGGGCTTGTTGACGGTTAATAATTGTATCAAAGTTCTTTAGACTTGCAAGCGGACAAGTCTCCCGTCGTAGTCGAGGGACCCTTCTTCCCTCGAGTGGTGAACCCAAGGTATCGAATCCGTGGAACAATGTGCAACGCAAGAATTCAATCTAGTAAAGCAAGGAAAGCTATCTTAAGAAGAACTAAGTTGCATCTAATCTACTAACTCATAAAGAAAACGAATCTAATCTAATCTACTAAAGAGGTAGCATGAGAAAGCAAGAGATAACCGATCTAGATAGTCTAGATCATGCTTATGTTGTAACTCCAAACAAGATAGATGAAGATAGAAAAGCGAATCTCATTAAAAGCATCTTTAAACCGTGGCCTCCGGTCCGATTCCGAAAACACCCGCCTTTCGGAACCCCCGTTCTGTCACAACGTATTCCTATTCATGCGGGTAGTCTAGGGCGAGTTCGATAAGAACAAGTTGAAATCACTTGGTCGGTCCGGTATGCACCTCTAGCCACCGCGACTACAAGAGCACCCTAAGCAATCTATCTTAAGTATAGATTGGGGAAGAAGCAAAACCAAGAAGAAAACAAAATCATCGAGAAGGCACTTGATCGCTAGAAATCGGATTCACTTAAAGACTTCACCATGAATGATTACATGAACAAGATCACCACCGGGATCCTACCTCGATCTTGATCCTTGCTCCGGAGCTCCGACGTGGTCTTTCATGCAAGGTTCTCACGTCGGCTAGGGAGACCCTAGAAAACTAGCATGACCCTCATCTCCGAGATGGTGTCCCTCAAGCTTCTCTGCTCCTCGGCGGCGGATGACGAATTGATTGATGCGTGGCTCTCGGTTAGGGGGCTAAATCTAGGTCAAAAGGGGGGCCGACTGGGCCTCGAAATGGGCTGGGCCGGCCGGCCGGCCGGCCTGGGCCGACCGGCCTGGGCCCACTTCGGCCCAGTTTGTGGCCTCCTTCGCCCGGTGTTGCTTCCCGAGTCTTCTATATCCTCCCCCCTTCTGCATGTGGGCCCTTGTCGTCAATTTCTCTCCGAATTGGACGAAGCTCCTTGTCTCGCAAGATTCGGCACCTTTCTGGCTAGGTCCTCGGAGTTTGTCATCTTCTCAGGCTTGGTCCTTGGGCTTCTTGGAGTCGTGTTCACTTCATTTCTTGACTTGTACCGGGCTTCAAGGTCTTGTCATGAGGTGCTTAATGAACTTATCCTGGAAGTCTTGCTTTCAACGCTAAAACCCTGCATAAACACTAAACTCCAAAACCGACATGCACAAGTGAACTTGTTATACCATGGGGGTTAGTACCAATGGATAAGATACAAAAGTCATGCCAACACCGAAGGTAAACTCATGGCTAGGTTGACAGAATTTCACTATCAACATGTATTGTCTGGGTTTCAAGGTTCAACAGCTATATTGGAGTCTGTGAGTGACCGGATGATCTGACGCTTTGCAGGGGGAGACCATCAGTTCATCCGACGGTACTACTTTTTCAGGAAACCTTTTCTAACAGCTAGCCACCCTTGCTAGGCCTATAAATATGACCCCCTGCCTCTCTTGAGTTGCCTTTGCCATTCTGAAGATCCATTGCAGCCAAGGAGAGAAGGAGAGTGTGTTCTTGCCATTTGGGATCCTCTTCCTCTTCATTGAGGTGTTCTTCTTAGTGATCAAGAGTGTTCAAGGTGCATACATGGCTTAGTTGAGTGCTCAGGTCAAGTGAAGGTGTGCGGGCTTGTTACTCTTGGAGTTTGATGGCTCCTAGAAGGTCTAGGTGACTTGGGGGTTCTTGGTGAGCTCTTGGAGATTGTGGGAGCCTCAAGACAAGCTTGGTGTACACGGTTCGAGACCCACCGTTCTGGAGATGGAGAACAGGTACTCTTAGTGTGCACTTGTTTCTTTGTGACTCAAGGGGGAGCAATACTCTAAGTGAGTGCTCCAACGTGGACTAGGGGGAAGCGTCAACTTGTCGATACCACGGGAAAAAATTCGATCGCCTCTTGTCCCTCTCATTTACTTCTAGCACTTACTTTCAGCACCTTATTTCCGCTCGCAAGTTTCTTTGTCTTCGCTCTTGTTTTTGCTTGTGTGCTTCATATCTTGTCTAGGTTGTTATCTTGCCTCCTAGTGTGTTAATTGCTAAGGAAACTTGTGATAGTGTGCTCTAGTAGTAGGGAAGAACCTTTTTAGAATGGGCAACACTAGTTGATAGGCTAAGGTTTTCAGTTTTCTCTAGAGCTTGTAAAAGAAATCCCATATTCAAGCCCCCCTTCTATGTGACTTGATCCTACAAGTGGTATCAAAGCTAGGCTCCCTTTTGCTTGGCTTAACCACCTAGGGAGATGGGGAAGGGAAGCGGCAATGGCCCTCCTAAGTTGGCTGGGAAGCGCTTCACCTTTTGGGCTCATAGAATGGCTAGCTACCTTCAAGCTCAACACCATGATGTGTGGCGCACTACCATGTATCCGTTGCCTACGGTTCCTACCGAGAGTGAAGCTAAGTGGAATGCGTGTGCTAGAAACCACATTTTTGAGGCGCTAGATGAGGAATTGTTTGATCAGGTCTTTGCTTTGCCAACCGCCCATGAAGTGTGGATGGAACTCAAGGAGATCCACGTGGGTAACAAAAAGATCCGTGAGGAAAAATATGAGTTGCTCAAGTTGGAACTCAACTAGTTCAAAATGAAGGATGATGAGGGGGTAGAGCAAATGTATTCTAGGATGGGGGTGCTTATTCAAAGTATCAATGCTCTCGATGTTGATAACCTTTCCGAGCAGGAAATCATCCGAAAAATCCTCCAAACGCTCCCCAAGCCAAGATACAACATCGTCAAGGCACTTCTCTTTGAGAAGGATTTCACTACCCTCACCATCACCGAGGTTGTGAGCAAGATCCGCTCCCACGAGATGTTCATGATGGAAGACATGGAATCATCTACATCACACTCAAGCGCCAAGAAAGATCTTGCACTCAAGGCAAGTGAAAAGGGCAAGTCTAAGAAGATCAAGGAAAAAGCTCCTTCGTCCTCAAGTGAAAGTGAAGATCCAAGTGACTCAAGTGAAGCAGACAGAGATGATGCTAAGCTTGCTCTTCTCATGAGGAAGACCACAAGAATGCTCTCCAAGATTGGCAAGAAGGGCTACAACTATGATCCTAAGAAGCAAAAGTTCCGGTCATCAAGAAGAAGTGGTGAGGGAAGCAATCGGAAGTGTTACAATTGTGGTAGCTATGATCATCTCTCATATGATTGCCCCAAGCCCGACAAGCGAGTGTCAAACTCAAGCAAGAAGAATGATGAAGATGACAAGGATGCCAAGTACTACAAGAAGAACTCGTCTAAGAAAATGTCATTAAACAAGCCCTACCACAAGAAGAAGGGTGAACATCGTTCTCTCTTGGTCAATGAATGGGTGACCGGTGGTGAGACATCAAGTGAATCAAGTGAGAGTGAAGAAGACAAGAACAAGAAGATCGCCGGTATTGATATCATGGATGATGAGCCTCCACTTCCACCTCCACCTATGTGCTTCATGGCAAATCACTCCAAGGTGAGCAATAGTGATAGTAGTGGGTCTTCTAGTAGTGATGATGAACTCTCACCGCTTGCTCTTAAAGGTATTCTTGATGAATATACCTCCATGATTAAGAAACAAAAGAGTAAGCTCAAAGCACTTGATGAGACTCATGAGAAACTTAAGCTATCATATGATGAGTTGCTTGTGAAGCACAATGACCTTAGCAAAGAACATGATGCTTTGGTAGTGTCCAACAAGTCACTTAGAGATGACCACAACAAGTTACTTGATAAGCACAATGAGCTAATTGTCGGGCATGACGACATAACCATGCTTAAAAAGTCTCTTGAGTCAAATCATATGAAACTTAAGAAAGAACATGTGCTCTTAGAGATGAAATATCAAGAACTTGAGCTTGCTAGTGAGGACATTGGTTCTAGTGGGCATGCAAATGCTAGAGAAGTCACTAAAGTCAATGCCTCCACCTCATGTGATGATCTAATTGAAGAACCTAAGGTCTTGCTTAATGTTAAAATATTGCATCTTCCTCCAAGACTAACCATGATAGGGTGAAAGCTCTTGAAGATGATGTGAGAAGTTTAAGGTCTTGTGTAAAGACTTTGGCCAAGGGTGAGGAGTTGCACAAGGAGATCCTCTACTGCAATGCAAGAGACTATGGGACAAAGGGGCTTGGTGCTTTCCCTAATCCCATCAAGGAAACTCCTAGGTCTAAGGAGCTATATGGGTGTTTCATCAATGAAGTTGGATCTTATTGTCAACATTCCAAGGTCACCGGTCATCACACAAGGGAGTGCCCAACACCTACTCGTCCCTTGCCCACCTTGCCTAACAATTACAAGTCCATGTACAATGATAACCATTTCTTGTTGATGAATAAGAACAATGGCAAAGTGGCAATCAAGTTCATTGGGACCAAACCAAAAGTCAAGCCATCTAGAAGCTTGTGTATTCCTAAAGCTCTTGTCACTCACATCAAAGGGCCCAAACTAGCTTGGGTTCCTAAATCTCAATGCTAATTTCTTGTATGTAGGTGAACTACAAGGCCGGAGGGAGTCATTGGATACTTGATAGTGGTTGCACTCAACACATGACCGGCCAAGTAAAAATGTTCACCTCACGAGTGGATGATGCGGGAGATCATGAACAAGTTTCATTTGATGATAACTCTAAAGGAAGGATCTCCAGATTGGGTGAAATCTCTCTAACAAATGATTTATCCCTTTCCAATGTTCTCTTTGTGGATTCTTGTAGTTATAACTTGCTTTCCATTGCACAATTTTGTGACCTTGGTCTTTCATGCACATTTGATGATGAAGGGGTCACACTCACTAGCCATCCCTTCAAACGGGGTTTCCACCACCATCTCGATGATCTTGAATTTAATTTCATACTTGGTCGCTTCGAGCTTCGAATCTGACTCTTGTACTTTTATGTCTTTGCATCGAGGACTAGCGTAATCCCTTAGCGATTTCTCCGGTTCTTCCACGGGGTGGTTGACGAACGCCATCTAGACAACAAAATAAAAACAAAACAAAAACAAAACAAAAACAAAACAAAGTGCTTATCTAGGTAATATGGGTTAGATATTAGCAAACAAAAGATAAACTAAATATAAAACAAAGTTAGATGCAAAACCAAACGATGTAAACTAGCTAGCTCCCCGGCAACGGCGCCAGAAAAAGGGGCTTGTTGACGGATAAAAGACGTATCCACCTACGATCCGCAAGCGTACGGACCTACACCTTTTTCACCACGGGATTCCCAAGGTTCTTGTCAATCTGCGGAGCATGGGGATTACAAGCGTTTGATCTACCTCTACGCACTAACTTACCTAAACCCTATCTATGATTAAACTAGAAAACAACTACTCTACACTAGAGAGAATGATTAAGCCGACGAGATATGAAAGAGACACTTGCCCATGGGTCTACGATACTTGAACATGCAACCGCTTAAAGCACGGAAAACCAATCTATCTATTGAAAGTTGTGACCACGGTTTCGCCCTTTCCCTCCCCCCGTACTGTCACTACGCGGAGGTATTCGTGACTAGACCTATGATGGACACGACGTATTGAATGGATCCAAGGGAGCATTGGGGCCCTTACTTCCTTTACGGCATGGTAGCTAACCTTAAGCATCAAAGCATATTCAACACAAGATGATAGATAGATGTTCCAACAAAGTAGCAATTACATCTCAAGATCGATTACAACCCATGGACAAATGAGAGGATTACCCCATCAAGGTGCTAGATATGGAACCGTTGATCATGGTGACACTTCCAACGGTGTCTTCCTTCTTCTCCACTTGTGGGTGCTTCCTTCAAGTTGGGCGATCCTCTCCGGAGATCTCCCTCCTCTCTCTCTAGCTTGTGGATGGCCTCTCGATGCGAATGGCTCTCTGTATTGCGAATGGCAGCGCCTCTAGGGACTTAGGGTTGAAGATCCTTCTGGTGCAAGGAAAGGGGGGCCGAACCGACGCTGGAAGTGGGCCAGGCCGGCCGGCTTGGGCTGACCGGCCCAGGCCCATCCCGGCCCGGCTCGGTCGCCCCTTCGCTCCCTTGGGTCCTCATTCATTATGCACTTTGCCCCCTCCACTTGCACTATTTTGATGATGTCATCCTCACGTCCAAGATGGAGGTTCACCTTGCATGAAGTCCGGTCTTTTACGCTTCAATCCTCGGGGATGTTCCTTTGTAACACTTCAGTCCTCGCCACCATTGGAAGTGATTTCATCGAGCTCATGAACACGAACATGACTCTGTAATTGCTCCTTTGAACTTGTTGTGAATCTGTCCTCTATGTCCATGTTTTCCTACATAACACTTCCAAATGCATGCACAAAGATGAACTTGTTATATGATTAGTGTGCCTAGTGGCGGGTTAGTTCCATAATCAAATCCAAACCAAAGTGTAACGAACATGTTTGGTGTACCAAAATACACTGTCAACAGAACCCTAAGGCGTTACTCAACTTCCTCCAAGATAGAGTGTGCTCTTGACGGAACAACCGAAAGGTTACCCCATCGTTAGAGGATTTCAAAGTGCAAAGTAACTCTAAAGTGAGGAGCCGGCTACCCCTTTCAGAAGTGTTATAAAAAGAGGTCCACCCCAGCAGAGCAAAAATCTGGCTGAACTCAGAGTCCAAGCCTACTTCTTGCATGAATTCTTCGCTAAACATGGGTGTAAGGACAAAAGAATGTTTCTTCAGTTTCTCATACATGTCCTTCTCTTCTCCTCTCTTGATGTGCAAATGCACATCAGCGGTTAGGATTTTACTTTCAGAGGGGTTAAAGACCGGTGAGGGAGAACGTCTACACTCATCGATCGCTGGGAGTTGGCTCTAGAGCTAGTGCGTCTAAGGATCCTTCCAAGCATGGTGTTTAAGGTTTTCAAGAAAAGTTTAGAGCTAGTGCGTCTAAGGACCCTATGCAAATTAGAGTTCTAGGGGAGATAAAAAATGAATAAGATAAGAGGACAAAATAAAAAAATTCAAGTACCTCACATGACAAAAGAAAAAAAAGAGAAAAAAAGAAAGGAAAGAAAAAATAGAGTAATAATAATCTCCCCTGATTCTCTAGATGCTTAAGGATTTTCCAAGGACTTCAAGATCAAGACCCATACTCATTTTTCCAACCATGTGCAATCCGAAAGCGAGGACTTCGTTGGGACCTCGAGATCATTCTTTGCCATTTGCACATGCCACCTATCTAAAAGTGTGAGTTCTTTTTCTTCCCCCTTCTTGTGAACATTATTTTTCCAATGACCTTTTTGACGAGTCATAATAAGTCCATGAGAAGCTTGCCTTGTTTTGATAATAGTCTCAACTTTAGCATCTTGGTAGGATAAAAACTTTCCTATGAGCTCCAAGTAAAACCCTTCCACCTACAAACATGATAGGGAAAGGATATGGATCAAGTAGGCTTGAGAGTGTTGTGAGATGAGAGAGTTCATAAGCAAGATGCAAGAAGGTTTAAATTTTTGTACTTGGTTTAGCTCTTTTATTCACCTCGTTCTTCACTTCAAAAGTTTCTAAGACCTATTCGAATTTTGTGGAGCATGATTGATTACTTGTGGAAAGAGCTTAAATTATATCTACCCTCCATAGAGATGAAAGCTAGTTATATTATGGAATTTTAAACTTGGAGAGCATTATGCTTTCTCATGTGTGATCAAGTGCAGGGTATGAACAATGAAAGGCAATGCTGATATCCATTGAAAAATTACTCGAGGGCGAGCAAGGTTTAAGCATGGGGGAGATGTTGACGGCGAATTTCCGTCAACCTAGAGTACTTGTTATACATTGGTTTCGATTATGATTTGCAAATAACTAGCCACTAATGATGTAACAAGTTCACACTTGCATGTCGATTTTGAAGTTTGTTGTTTACGCAGGAAATCAACGCTAAAGAGAAGACTTCGGGATAAGTTCACCAAGCACTTTAGAAGAAGATCATGAAGCCCGACAAGAGTCAAGACACGCGATGAACATGACTCCAAATGACCCGAGGACCGAAGCATCAACGTGCAAGTCTTCAGGGACTCAACCAGAAAACAGCGAACCTTGCATAGCAAGGATTCAAGCCTAAACCGTGAAGGAAACAACGTCAAAGGCCCACATGCAAGTGCACACAAATAAGGGATCACGCGAGAAGCAACCGGGAAGAAAACTGGGGCCGAACTGGGCCGAAATGGGCCTGGGCCGGCCTGGGCCGATCAGCCCATCCCACTCCGGGCCCGGTTCGCGACCCCCTTTTGCCCTAGATGCTTGTCTATTTGTTGCCTTTGCCTCCGCCGGCCGCCACATCCATCCATTCATCAGAGAGCCGCCGACATGAAGGAGAAGCACCCGGAGGAAGCCGCCGGACGCCGCGAGTCCTCAAAGTCGTCTAGGAGATGGCCTAGGCCTACCCTAGCCGCCATGGCCGCCTTGCACGGTTGAGCCATGGCGGAGTTCCGAAGCTAGTTGAGGTCATCAACGGTATGTACTCGGTGGAGATGATCTAAACACATTTATTATGTGAGTAAAATACTTCATGTCATCCAATCTTTTAGCGACTCGATTCCTCCCTTTATGATTTTGCTCTCGCTTGGTTTTGCTTCTTCCTTAATCTATACTTAAGATAGATTGCATAGGGTGCTCTTGTAGCCACGGTGGCTAGAGGTGCATACCGGACCGACCAAGTGATTTCAACTGGTCCTTTTGGACTTACCCTAGACTACCCGCATGAATAGGAGTCCGTTGTGACAGAACGATTGCCCCGAAAGGCGAGCGTTTTCGGAATCGGACCGGAGGATTGTAGTTTAAAGATGGCTTTGGATGAGATGCATGTCGCGCTTGCTCTTTTGGCTAGAACTACGACTAGAAGATGATAGGCCTTAGTTTCCCTTGCTTGCTCTTTACCTTATCGACGTTCATGGATGCGATCAACCTTATGCTATAACTCATACATCTTTAAGGTTTATCTTCTTATGCAATCAATGCTTCATGTTAGGCTAGATCAATAGGTTAGATGGAGAATCCTAGGAGTTTGCTTCCGATCATTAGATTGACAAATCTAGGGAGGACCCTCCTTGGTGAAAAAGGCACCAAGTCACCCATAGGCTTGCGGTGAACTTGAGCACGGTTTTGAATCGTCAACAGTCATCGTCTTTATCAGGTCGTTAGACCTTCCCCCGGCTCCGTCGTCGTCTTCGTCAGGTTCCTAGACCTTCCTCCAGCTCTGTCGTCGTCTTCGTCAGGTCGTTAGACCTTCCTCCGGCTCTATCGTCGTCTTCGTCAGGTCGCTAGACCTCCCTCCAGCTCTGTCGTTGTCGTCGTTAGGTCGCTAGACCTTCCGCCGGCTCCATCGTCGTCTTCGTCAGGTCACTAGACCTCCCTGCAGCTTCGGTGTCGTCAACGTCAGGTCCCTAGACCTTCCTTCGGTGTCATCTTCGGTGGATTTCCCGGTGTCTCTGTCGTCGTCCTCGTCAGGTCACCAACGACCTTCTTCTGGCTCCGTTGTCATCTTCATCAGGTCATTAGACCTTCCTCCAGCTCCGTCGTCACTTTCGTCAGGTTGTTAGACCTTCCTCCGGCTCCGTCATCACCTTCGCTAGCTCGGAAGACCTCCCTAGGATTTAACATCGGGAATGAAGGCCTCCCTGTGGGGTGCGTGCCTAATGGCCCTACCAAGTATCTCCGGGTGCTTGGACGTTTCTTTATCTTGAGACCTTGTTGAGGTCAACATGCCTCGAGTGGCTCTGCCAGACTCCTTGCAGCTATGCAGGATATCTGGATGTCTCTACACTCCATATGGTCAAGATTCACTATTTCGTCAGTAACGACTCCGGACATCGCAACTTCAGCTACAATATCATCGATGCCTTCTTCATTCAACGCACCTTTCAAGACCTTGTTGGGTATCCTCGGATACTGGGCATTGTTGATTTGAGGCCTCTTCGAGGTCAGCACGCCTACAAGGCCTCCTTGAGGTCGGCCCTGCCAGACTCCTTGCAGCTATGCTAGGAGATCTGGGTGTCTCTACACTTCGTTCGATCAAGACAATTCTCTTTTTGAGCATCAAACCAGCCATGGTGTCTACTTCAATGCTCGGGGACTACTCTACGAGTGCGTCTTCGACGCCCTCTTGTTTTCCTCGTTGTACCGACCTATTGGGAAACCCGTTTCTCATCACGTCGTTACTCGACCTACTTTTTCTTCTCTTCTCTTTTGGGTCATCTTGCCGGCCATCCTACCCGCCACGATGCTCGGATACTACTCTATGAGTGCATCCTTGACGCCCTCTCAATTTTTTCATCGTCGTTTCGATCTATTGGAAGTCAGCTTCCTACAGGTTGTTACTCGACCTCTCTTCGTTCGGCAAGACTACATACAGGTCGACTGCTAAGTCGATTTGTTCTTTTTTTCTTCTGGACCGACGTGCATGCTATTCGACCTGTTTATAGCTCGAGGGCTTGTGAGACATGGGTACCCCTGGGTCCCCACCGACTAGGCTCACAGCCATCCCTGACAAGTAGGTCCGACCTACTAGAAGACCCGCAGACCTGTTAGTGGGCCCAACCAACCTAGTTGGCGGCCTACATGACCTCCTGAAGACCTTCCAGAAAATTCCTCATACGACCTAGTTCATCACGACCTCAAGACTTGGCGTACAAGACAAGATCTCGGTGGACTTCGACCAAAGCAGATCGACGGGATATGGCAAGATGTCTAACGTAGACTTAGGTCTCCTGGTTGTAACCGACCAGGAGTCTGGGAACCGACCTCATCCGCCAGCCAATATAATGCGGGTGAGGCGACCCTTGTACACAACGCCCAATCCATCCTGCAATCCCTAAGCAATACAAACCGAAGAACTGGACGTAGGGTTTTACTCTCCGGAGGCCCGAACCAGTATAAAATCGCCTTGTCCTTGTGTCTCGTCGTAATTTTCGTGTGCTACACTAGCATAACCATCGCGTTCTTAGCTCCCGATCTCCCCGCCAAACAAATAAACATAGGGATTAACACCCCCGTGGGCTGTCCAGATCTCACCATCTGACAGCTGGTGGATGAAGTGATAAGATAAGGTAGGTAAAGATTTGATATGTATTCCTATGACATGTGGGTCCCGAGAGTAAGGGTAAAGGCAAACAACAAAAATATAGCAGTAAAAATATTTTTATGCCACCACAAAAAATCATTATACGGGTTTTGACACACCGTAAAATTATTTACCACGGGGCGTGAAAAAGTTTTTATTATAGTAAATATGAAATTCAGAAATATTTTTGTGTTTTTACCGGTTACCTTTGGCGAGGGTTCGGGACTTCTGAGTCTTCTAATATTCAGGTGCATCCTCCATCTTCGGAGACAATGGTCCTTCTGATGATGTCTTTTCTTGATCAATCATGTTCGCGTTGATGTTGAACTCCGGTCTGGGTTCGAAGGCAAACATCTCCTCCTTTCCATCGATCTCAAATGTGATCTTCCCTCCACCTAAATTGATGCGTGCATTGGCGGTGCTCAGGAATGGTCGCCCGAGAATCAGTGAAACCCTAGAGTCTGGGTGCATATCCAATACCACAAAATCAACTGGCACCAAGAACTCTTGGATTTTTACTATAACATTCTCGGCAATTTCTGATGGGTAGCGAACTGATTGATCTGCCAATTGGAGACACATTGATGTTGGAACCAAGGTGGGGTTCTTGAGCTTGTCGAAGACAACCTTGGGCATCACACTAACATTTGCTCCAAGATCACAGAGTTCATAGTTGAAGTATTGATTTCCAATGGAGCACTCTATAGTGGGGCATCCTGGATCCTTTTTCTTGATGAGTGATGTGTTCAGGATTGCCGCACTACATTCTTCGGTCAACTTGATGATCTCCATAGTTGGCAAAGGTTTCTTTTTATTCAAGATGTCTCGGGTGTATTTGGCATATGTCGGGACTTGCATGGAATCCAATAAAGGTATGTTGACATAAAGCTTCTGGATGACTTCAATGAACTTCCCGAATTGATCATCAACTTGAGGTTTTCTCACTCTTCTTGGATATGGTATGAAGTTGGTGTCATGGAAATCTTGTCTTACTGAGTCTCGTTCTTCTTGCACAACTTCTTCTATGTCATTATCCTTCTCTGGAGCTTCGGCTGGTGCCACAGGTACTGTAGATGTTGTAGGTGTTGTAGCCGGTGGTTTTGCTGTGCCCTTGGGATATGGTGGATCTATTGTTTGCTTTCCACCTCTTGTTCGGACATTAAATATCTACTCAGGGTTAGTGGCAATAGGTGCAACAACAGACATTTTTGATAACTTTGATTCTAGTTTGTCACTAAAGATAGCTTGATCTTTTAATATTTCAGAAAAAGTACCCATCTTAACATTTATGTCTTCTAGAATCTTATCATTAGCAACAAGCTTCTTAGAGAGAGTATTGGTTATTTTATCCTGTTCTTCAATTAACTCTCGTAGTGAATGTCGCTTGGAATTATTACCTGTATACTTACCTGCGTAAGTCGGTTGTGGTTGTAGGTCTTTTTCTTGGGTTAGTGCTGACTTGTGGACCACCAAGCTTGAATTTCTTGAAGTATTCATCGAATCTTGTAAAGGTTGTCGATCCTTTTTGAAGTTGGCTCGTTCCTCAAGCCTGTTCAACCGCACATCCATACTAGTTGATAGTTCTTTCAACTCTTCATCTTCTTGTGCTTCTTCACTCTGATGACATTGTTGAGTGTTCTTCTGGGTCTAGCCTTGATTTTCAGATATCTTCTGCATAAGTGTATTGGCTTATCTCGTAGTGAGTGACAAGAATGATCCTTTAGCAGCTGCATCTAGATGCTCCGACACTTTTTGATTTAATATATGGTAAAAGCTTTGTAAGGGTATCCATTCTTTTATTCCATGATGAGGGCAATCTGATATATATTCTTGCAAACGTTCCCATGCCTCTGGAATTGACTCGCCTTTCTGCTGCTGAAAATTGGTGATTTTTCCACGTAAAACATTGTTTGGCCTGTGCATAAAAATTTTGATAGGAAGGTTGTAGAACATTCCTCCCATGTGTTGATTTCATTGGAGTAGAACCATTGTCTTGCCCTTCCCTTTAGTGAAAATGGGAATAAGCGGAGTAGGATCGTTTCCTTGGGAATGTCCTTGATGGAGATGGTGGCGCCTTTCGCCAAAAAGTTTTGGAGATGAGCACTTGCATCTTCATGTACCTTTCCGCTGAATAGATCAGCTTGCACCATGTTGGTGAGGCTAGGCTTAAGCTCGAATTCATGATCGATTGTTGGTCCAATGCGAATGTTATTGATGTTTGGAGCAGAGAATTCCAACAACATCTTCTCAACCATGGCTTCAGAACTTGGTGTAAAGCTTCCTTGGTTGATTTGACTCAAATAATTGAAGTGTGGTGAATCACAATCAAACCTGTTAATACCCTGCAAACAAGATAGACAAAAACAAACAAGGGTAATTCTGTTTAAGCAGAGATGCCAAAATACAAAGTCTCATTAAAGTATCTAGGCATCGGTTTTCAAAAGGAAGCCATCCATGCTCCCCCCGACAACGACGCCATAAATGCTTGTTGAAATTTTTTAACGCAACTTCCAAAGAATGGATCTTGAAACCATTCTAAGCAATGGCGCAAGAAATGTGATTGGCGTAAGAGCCTATAGAAATATTATGGTAGATAATCTGCAAGCACACGGATACCGGTGAGCATTTCACTAGGGGTGATGGGTTTTAAAATATTGTATCCACAGGGAAGATGAATGGATGTAACAACAGACATAGAGATGATAGTAGATTACTTTATGACTTTGATGGAATGACACATACTTTAACAGGGTAAGCCAAATGATAAAGTAATGATAAATCAGACAGGCAGAGGCACATGTGGAGCATAGCATAAACTATCCCTAGTCTAGATTAGGATTGGATTTACTTAAGAGGCACAATTCTATATAGCATACAAAGACTGAGTTTGTTCATCTATTCTAATGTAGCATATCATCACATATAGCATAGTCATGGATAAATGTGAACACCCCGAAGATTACCCAAGAGAATCAAGGACGAAACTTGATCCTCCCAAGAACCATTGTTCAACTAGTCTTATACTCAAGGGGTAGACTACGAAGGACTCAATAGGCCTGTCACGCCCACGATCTACCACAAAACCCGGAGTATAAGGTGTATCCGCAACTAAATTATATCTAAGCACCATGCTTACATACTTTCTACTACCTAGCATAAGCGCATAAAATACTAGGAGCTCTACTAATAAGTGCGTATACTTATCATTGATCATGACTATATCAAATATACTACTAGAATAAAGTAAGAACTTAGCAATTGTACACATAACATTGAAATAGCATAAAGTCATTGAGAAACAATATAAAAACTGAATCTTGGTAACGTACAGATTTGAACTGGAGCAAAGCTCAACTCTACTCGAATCTGACTCTCTATCTAGAACTAGGTTCTTGATCTAGAAATTAGATCTTGAACTATGAAGTAGCTATCCTATCTCTGACGTATCCTCTTCTTCTCCTGTCTTGGCCTGATGATGATGATCTTCTGAGAGATACATCCCATGCCCTGGGGGGGGGGTTTGGGGTTGCTTATATAGTCCTGAGCGATAATCCTTCGTCGCAGTATCAAACCAACCTAAACAAGTGGTTTCGATTAACCCTAAGAGGCGATGGAAGAACCTTCCTGAAGCAGGGCGTGATCGGGGCCAGGGGGGCCCGATCGGCCTCCCCATTGGGCCAGTCGGCATGGGCTGGGCCCAGGTCGGGCTCCGTCTTCACGTGTGGGCCTCTTGTCCCTTCTAGATGCGTATATTCTTGGAGCCCACTTTGGTTGAGTTCGGGAGTCTTCTGGAGCCTTCTAGAATTCATTCTTTTCGTATTTTCCTGAATAGTCCCTGAAAATATATTATTTACCAAAACTCTTGGAATTCATTAGTCCAAGGCCCTATACTACTATTGATTTATCTTTTTGGTCCCTTTTCATGTATTTTTGATGCATAAAAATAAGAGTTAATGAGCATCAACAACTCCCCCAAGCATACCTCTTGCTAGTCTCTTAGCAAGACTCAGTGTTACCACAATAAATTCTTTTCCAAGGTAGGATGAAAAGGTTAGACTTTTAAAACCTGCTTATATTTGCTTGAGAACATGGGGCTTTTATTTGTACTTGGGTCTTGAGCAGTTGAAAGATATAACAATTAAGTCAAGCACCATGTCTCAAGTTCTCGGTTTCACTAAAAATCTGGAGTTTTGCAAAAGATATTCAAGTTAAAGCTTAGAGTACTCCTGTATGACAACTTGATATGATAAAATTTTAAAAACTTTTAACTTTAGCATGCTTTTGCTTCTTTTGTTCCTGAAATATATCTCTCTTTCTAGCAACAATTCTTTAAGAGAACCTTGGGTTTCATGACATTAGGAGAGGTGGGCGCTACTCGCCCCAGACTTTTGTCCATTTTTCTCTCTCCTTAGAGATGTGGGCTCTTCTCGCCCTCAGACTTGTGTCCATTATTCATCTCTAATTTATTCTTTTTAGGGAGGTAGGCCCTTCTCACCTAGTAGAATACTTGTTCATTTCTCTCCCTTCTCATCTCACTTTTTCCTCTCTTTCTTCTTTTTTTTATGTCATGCCCAAGTCTCTTCAGAAGCATAGAGAGATATAAAACTGGAACACTCTTAGCAAATTTTCAACAAGGCTCTCTGTTTTTTTAACAGGACATAAAGTCTTGTGTCATATAGGAGACTCGTTATATATGATTAAAAAGTGAATCTTCAGAATTTAGTATTACTTTGAAGAAGATAAACAAAAGCTCAACTTAATCATGTCAATCAATCAATCAATCACCTAGACTTAGATCGAGAAATTGCTCCCACAAGAATCTCAAACTCAAAGCATGTTTCAAAATCAAAACAATTGCATACATGTCTTGGGAGAACTTCAAAAGATGGTAAGTTAGGTATTTGCAGCAATGAAGAGAATTTGTTTATCATGTCCATTTAGCATACTTCTCTAGTTCTTTATTTATTTTAAACAAGGAAAATTTTATTTTATTTTATTATGTCAAACTCATCAAAACTTAAATATAAAATAGATAATGATACTTACCCTGGGGGCTTCTCCCCCAAGCTTCTTGATTCTACATCCCCCACTGGCGAAATCTCCTTGCCAGTAGTTCAGCATTTGCATCTGTGGTTTCTTGTTTATATTCTAATTGTTGTCCTGCCTGGTCCATCCACTGTTGATGTTGGCGTAGCATGTTTGTGTGGATATCCTGAGTGTTCATTTGGGTCCTCATGTTGTCATGGACACCTTGGCGGAACGTCGCAGTATACTGATGGTTGAATCCTGAAAAAGAGTTACGAGCAGGTACAAAATTCGAAGATGATGCATAAAACCTGCCACTTCCAAACTCTTGTCCTCCGAGATTGCTTGGTCCCTGTGGTGGTAAATCTCCTCCTTGGTATGCGCGACGAGGGTATGTTGGCACAAAGTTTTCATATGATCGATACGCAACGTCTTGGGGCCTTGGGTCAGCTCCGGCATAGTTTGACGATGAAGCTCGAGCTGACGCTCGTGGAGGTTGCTACTGGATTGGTTGTGCCTGCTTATTGATTAGAAAAGATTGCACAAAATATATACCCAATCCCGGGTTAGGTAACAGGATTGCGTTCTTATTATGGATGCAGTGCAATTTTTCTTGAATTCTCTTGACCCATCTTCCTTGGCGGAAGTAATCGTAGCTGATGATGTCACGAGGAGTATCAATGTCGATGATAGTGGCATCTCCAAGGATGCCCAAGTCATTGGCTATCCGGGTGATCAGAGAGGTGCAACTTATATCTCCAACTAGATGGGGGAAAAAAGCCAGTGCTCTACTAGCATCTTGACAAGGGACACAACTTGTCTCTTCAGAGCAGCATAAATCAGTTGCATATCCCCTACTCTCGCACTGATATTATCATTGCATGGAAAAAGGACAAGGCTCATCCACTTGTGAAAGAAACAGAGAGTGGGATGCTGAATGTCATTGTGCACGGTTTGTGCATGTTCTCTTTCCGTGTAACGTCTGTCCAAAGGAGTAGCCTATCAAAATCTTCAAGAGATGATTCTAAATCTAAGGCACATCCTTCTACAAACCCTAAGACGTTACCCAGCTTCCTCCAAGATAGAGTGTGCTCTTGACGGAACAACCGAAAGGTTACCCCATCGTTAGAGGATTTCAAAGTGCAAAGGAACTCTAAAGTGAGGAGCCGGCTACCCCTTTCAGAAGTGTTATAAAAAGAGGTCCACCCCAGCAGAGCAAAAATCTGGCCGAACTCAGAGTCCAAGCCTGCTTCTTGCATGAATTCTTCGCTAAACATGGGTGTAAGGACAAAAGAACGATTCTTCAGTTTCTCATACCTGTCCTTCTCTTCTCCTCTCCTGATGTGCAAATGCACATAGGCGGTTAGGATTTTTCCTTGTGATGGCGATGCTGATGGAGAGGGGTTAGAGACCAGTGAGGGAGACCCCTGAGAGTCTACACTCATCGATCGCTGGGAGCTGGCTCTAGAGCTAGTGCGTCTAAGGATCCTTCCAAGCATGGTATCTAAGGTTTTCAAGAAAAGTTTAGAGCTAGAATACCCTTAGATTTCTTCTCCACTCTCTTACTAAGCTTACTATCTCTTAAGGCAGCACTACAAAGGCTTGAAGGTGAGGTTTTCTGGGCTGTTGAGTGTGTGAAAAACTGGGCAGGAGGTGGCTGCTTAAATAAGGCTGAGGGGGGGTGACCAGTCGGCCTGCTGGTGGGGCCGGTCGGTCCCACCTGCCCTCCACTCGGGTGCTCTCTCCTCCATCCATTTCCTGTCGTCTTCCAACGCTAGAATAAATGCCTTGTGAGTGGGAAAAGAAGGTGCTAGTGGATGAAGTGATAAGATAAGGTAGGTAAAGATTTGATATGTATTCCTATGACATGTGGGTCCGGAGCGTAAGGGTAAAGGCAAACAACAAAAATATAGCAGTAAAAATATTTTTATGCCACCATGAAAAATCATTATACAATTTTTGACACACCATAATATTATTTACCACGGGCGTGAAAAAGTTTTTACTATAGTAAATATGAAATTCAGAAATATTTTAGTGTTTTTACCGGTTACCTTTGGCGAGAGTTTGGGACTTCCGAGTCTTCTAATATTCAGGTGCATCCTCCATCTTCGGAGACAATGGTGCTTCTGACGATGTCTTTTCTTGATCGATCATGTCCGCGTTGATGTTGAGCTCTGGTCTGGGTTTGAAGGCAAACTTCTCCTCCTTTCCATCGATCTCAAATGTGATCTCCCCTCCGCCTATGTAACATACCAGAATTTTGGATGTTTTCCCATGTATGAATTTTCGCAAAAATTTAAAACTTTTTGTTTGAACATGTGTGCTACCTAGTTTTATCCCAAATTGTCGGTGTTTTAGACCGTCAACCTACCAAGGGGAGTACCCGAGGTAGACGAATGTGGCCTCGCCGAGATCGGTAACTCGAAGGAAGAGACATACCTTGCATGAGTACCCTGGGAATTCTAGTAGGAGTCCGTCTTCTTCCTTCCTTGCATGAGTACCCGGGGAGTATGCCCGACATTCGTCTACCTCGGGTACCCCCTTGGTAGGTTTGCCAGTCTAAAACACCGACAGCTGGCGCGCCAGGTAGGGGTGATCATCACCACCGGGCGAATTCGGAGGACCTTCATCTACCAGATCAATCTACTCTACTGCAAGCAAATCGCCAAGTCGCAAATCGAAGCAAGTCGCCGATTGTGGCAAAACGGAATCAATCTCCATATTCTGTCTGCGCATTGGCAGAAGTCGCTGTAGCCGAGCGGATCACCCAAGATGAAGCAGAATCAATGCTAATTCTTCCGTCTCGGATTCCAAGCCATCAGGACCGCACAGGAGAAGGACACGAACCTAACTGTTGTCTTGGCCGACTCTGTTCCAAGTACAAGTCTGCTTTTTCTTGGTGCGTGCAAATAACCTGCTACTTGTTGTGCATGCACGTGATGACAAAAGGGTGTATTTAGCTCTTGGCTATGTGCACATAGACGGCTACACCAACAAGCTCTACTACTCACGTGCAAAACCATTGGTTGATCATATTGCTAAGTGACGTAACCGGGAGGCATCAAATTGTTATGAGTCGCTACAAGCACACATGGAAGGCTACCACGGAAGCATCAAGATCAACGCCATGCGCCGCAACTACTCATCTTGCGGTCGCACCGACTCTACGTCAACTGTGTCGTGTGCCACGACTACTCGTCGTCCGGATTGCACCGGCTTTACTACGCCTATGCCATGCATCCGGACGCGCCGTCTCGACGCTCGACTTCCCGTCAGTCGGTCGCACTGGCTCTCGCCGTGTGCCCGATCATTCCGTTGTGCATCGTCACTACGTGTCACGCGGCCATAATAGATATACTTCACCTACGTCACGCGTCCAGGTACCTCGGCACACGCGCGGCTCGTCACACGGCTCGTCGCGCCGCTCGTTGTCGACTACTCCGCCTCGTGCAGGCTCGTCATCGACTACTTCGCCTCCACCGCGCGTCTGGGTGCCTTGGCACGTCGCGCGACTCGTCACGCGGCTGGTCGCGCTGCTCGTCGTCGACTACTCCGCCTCGCGCAGGCTCATCGTCGACTACTTCGCCCACACCACACGCCTCCACCTCACGCAGGCTCGTCGTCGACTACTCCGCCTCGCGCAGGCTCGTCGTCGACAACTCTGCCTCGTACAGGCTCGTCGTCGACTACTTCGCCTCCGCCGCACGTCCGGGTGCCTCGGCACGTCGCGTGGCTCGTCATGGGGCTCGTCACGCCGCTCGTCGTCGACTACTCCGCCTCGCGCAGGCTCATTGTCGACTACTTCGCCTTCGCCGCGCGTCCGGTGCCTCGGCACGTCGCGCGGCTCGTCGGCGGCTCTTCGCGCCGCTCGTCGTTGACTACTCCGCCTCGCGCGAGCTCGTCGTCGACTACTTCGCCTCCGCCGTGCGTCCGGGTACCTCGGCACGTCGCGCGGCTCGTCACGCGGCTCGTCGCACCGCTCGTCATCGACTACTCCGTATCGCGCAGGCTCGTTGTCGACTACTCTGCCTTGCGCAGACTCGACGTCGACTACTCTGCCTCGCGCAGGCTCGTCGTCGACTACTTCGCCTCCGCTGCGCGTCTGGGTGCCTCGGCACATTGCGTGGCTCGTCATGCGGCTCGTCGCGCCGTTCGTCGTCGACTACTCCATCTCGCGCAGGCTCGTCGTCGACTACTTTGCCTCCGACGCGCGTCCAGGTGCCTCGGCACGTCGTGCGGCTCGTCATGCGGCTCGTCGCGCCGCTCGTCGTCGACTACTCCACGTCACGCAGGCTCATCGTCGACTACTCCGCCTCGCGCAGGCTCGTCGTTGACTACTTCGCCTCCTCCGCGCGTCCGGGTGCCTCGGCACGTCGCGCGGCTCGTCATGCGGCTCGTCGCACCGCTTGTCGTCGACAACTCCGCCTCGCGCAGGCTCGTCGTTGACTACTTCGTCTCCGCCACGTGTCCGGGTGCCTCGGCACGTCGCGTGGCTCGTCTCGCAGATCATCGTGCAGCTCGTCGTTGACAACTACGCCTCGCGTAGGCTCGTCATCGACTACTTCGCCTCCGCCGTGCATCCGGGTGCCTCGGCACGTCGCGCGGCTCGTCATGCGGCTCGTCGCGCCGCTCGTCGTTGACTACTCTGCCTCGTGCAGGCTCATCATCGATTACTTCGCCCCCGCCTCGCGTCCGGGTGCCTCAGCACGTTGCGCGGCTCGTCACGCGGCCCGTCGCGCCGCTCGTCGTTGACTACTCCACATCGCGCGGGCTCGTCGTCGACTACTTCGCCTCCGCCGCGCGTCCGGGAGCCTCGGCACGTCGCGCGGCTTATCACGCGGCTCGTCGCGCGCGCTTGTCGTCGACTACTCCGCCTCGCGCGAGCTCGTCATCGATTACTTCGCCCCCGCCGCACGTCCGGGTGCCTCGGCACGTCGCGCGGCTCGTCACACGGCTCATCGCACCGCTCGTCGTCGACTACTCCGCATCGCGCAGGCTCGTCGCCGACTACTCCGCCTTGCGCAGGCTCGTTGTCAACTACTCTGCCTCACGCAAGCTCGTCGTCGACTACTTCGCCTCCGCCGCGCGTCTGGGTGCCTCGGCACATCGCGCGGCTCGTCATGCGGCTCGTTGCGCCGCTCGTCGTCGACTACTCCGCCTCGCGCAGACTCGTCGTTGACTACTTTGCCTCTGCCGCGCGTCCGGGTGCCTCAGCACGTTGCGCGGCTCGTCATGCGGCTTGTCGCGCCGCTCGTCGTCGACTACTCCACCTCGCCCAGGCTCGTCGTCGACTACTTCGCCTTCGCCGTGTGTCCGGGAGCCTCGGCACGTCGCGCGGCTTATCATGCGGCTTGTCGCGCCGCTCGTCGTCGAATACTCCGCCTCGCGCAGGCTCGTCGTCGACTACTTCGCCTCCGCCGCGCGTCTCGGTGCCTCGGCACATCGCGCGACTCATCATGCGGCTCGTCGCGCCGCTCGTCGTCGACTACTCCGCCTCGCGCAGGATCGTCGTCGACTACTTCGCCTCCACCGCGCGTCGGGTGCCTCGGCACGTCGCGCGGCTCGTCATGCGGCTCGTCGTGCCGCTCGTCGTCGACTACTCCGCGTCGCGCAGGCTCGTCGTCGACTATTCTGCCTCGCGCAGGCTCGTCGTTGACTACTTCGCCTCTGCCGCGTGTCCGGGTGCCTCGGCACATCGCACGGCCCGTCATGTGGCTCGTCGCACCGCTCGTCGTCGACTACCCCGCCTCGCGCAGGCTCGTCATCGACTACTTCGCCTACGTCGCGCGATCGAGTGCCTCGGCACATCGCGCGGCTCATCGCGTGGCTCGTTGCGTCGCTCGTCGTCGACTACTTCGCCTACGTCGCGCGATCGAGTGCCTCGGCACATCGCGCGGCTCATCGCGTGGCTCGTTGCATCGCTCGTCGTCGACTACTTCGCCTACGCCGCACGTCCGGGTGCCTCGGCACATCGCGCGGCTCGTCGCGTGGCTCGTTGCGTCGCTCGTCGTCGACTACTTCGCCTACGCCGCGCGTCCGGGTGCCTCAGCACGTCACGCGGCCAGTCACGCGGCTCATCGTCGACTACTCCGTGCGCCGCGACTTTGTCTTGCGGCCACGCTGGCTTTACTTCAGCCACACCATGCGTGGTGACTACTTGTCTCGCGGCAACACTGGCTCTACTTCGAGTACACCGCGCGTCGCCACGACGTCGTCTTCCGATCGCATCGCATCAACCATTCATCTCGACTAGTTTTCCAAACTAGTCGAGAACGGCAGTCACGCCCCCAACAACTAGTCAGAATCAACTCTGACTAGTCAACTTCAGCAACAACCGTCGCGGCTCCATCGCCGACCGCCACGGCTTCATCAATAGTCTGCCCAGGCAGCAATAGCTAAGTCATTTATTTAAATGATTACTATTTTCTTTTCTTGGCTTGTTCTCCTCATCATGTAGGACTACCTGCCAACTACTCATTTGTGTACGCTTCTCGACGGGTTTTCACGGGAGCTACACTCTGCTGACTACTCTTGGGGTATATCAATCAAGTCACCATGAGTCTACTTCATCAACTCGGGGGCTATCCCTAGGAGGCAGCTTCTAAAGTCCGCTACGCGCGGCAATCTAAAGTCGACTTCTAAAGTCGCATTCTAAAGTCCGCTCCGTGCGGCAACTTAAAGTCGACTCCGGTCGCATCTTCGCCTGCTTCGGTGGCATACTACGTGTGTAAGCTTCGATGGAACCTAGCTGTAAGTGGCCCTCGGGTCCTGGCGACGATGGAACCTAACTGCACGTGGTCTTCACACTCTGTACCATGGGTCCAAGTACCATAAGTACTCGCACTTCGTACCTTGGGTCTGAAATCCATGGCCCAAGCACATAAGTCGACACTAACGGTCGCACCCAAGCCCACTCCGGTGGCACAAGTCGACGCTAATGGTCGCACCTAAGACCACTCCGGTGGCACAAGTCGACGCTAACGGTCGCATCCAAGCCCACTCCGGTGGCACAAGCCGACTTCGGTCGCAATCTTAAACCCGCTCCGGCGGCAAAACTACTCGTTTTCTCTGATTTTTCATTCGCTTTGGCTTTCCGGAAAGTGCTTTTCGTTTTTTGCATCTTAAGTCCACCCCGCGTGGCACAAAGTCGACTATTGTAGTCGCATCTCAAATTCCGCTCCGAGCGGCATCCTAAAGTCGACTTCTAAAGTCGCATATCAAAGTCTGCTTTGTGCGGCAACTAAAGTCGACTTCGGTTTTTAAGTCGCATCTCAAAGTCCGCTGCGCGCGACACAAAGTCAACTTCGGTTTTTAAGTCGCATCTCAAAGTCCGCTCCGCCCGGCACAAAGTCGACTTCGGTTTTCAAGTCGCATTCTAAAGTCCGCTCTGCTGGCATCTAAAGTCGATTTCGGTCGCATTTAAAGTCCGCTCTGACGGCACAACTATTTCTCATGCTCCACGGCTCGATGCCAAACTACTACTCGGAATCTCTCCAGCTCGAGGGCTACAATCAACATACTACTCGAGGATAACTTCAGCATGCTTCGCTCGCTCTCAAGCTCGGGGGCTCCGTACCAACAACTACTCGACGTGGCTCATACGGCTCTCTTTATCGGGAGCTACATGCTGCAAGAGTATTCAGATGATGGCTTTCGCAAACACTCAGGACCCTTGGATTGATTACCTAATCATTTCAAGGCTCGGGGGCTGCTATGCTACACCCATCATTCAAATTTTTCAAGACGGAAGATTTGGAATCAAGATTGACCCTCAGCTAGAGTCTGCAACTCAATCTAAGGCTCGGGGGCTACTCCATATGGAGTGCGATTTTGCAACCGCACTTCCATATAAATCTCGACTTCAAGACTGATGAGCTGGACCACCTTCCAGCCTCGTGGCAGTTCAAGTACTATTGAAGACTTCTCCAAGCAGTACTCGAGGACGCTCAAGAACTACTTGAAGAGGCTTCGAGACTACTCGAACTACTACTCTCGACTACAACGTGCTCGGGGGCTTGTTGGGCATACTCCCCGGGTACTCATGCAAGGAAGGAAGAAGACGGACTCCTACTAGAATTCCCCTGTAATCCTACTAGGACTCGTTCCGTGTAATCCTACTAGGACTCCTGCCTTGCAACCGACTAGGAACCCGCCCCCTGGACTATATAAAGGAGGGCCGGGTACCTAGCCGGGCATCTGATCTCACCCAACACCAAACGCAGGGCGCCATACTTGATCCCCCAAACAGGACGTAGGGCTCGCCACCTTGGCGGTCCGAACCTGTATAAATCTTGTGTCCCGTGTCCTTGCGCATACCTTCGAGTTCTCGGTCTCACGATCACGATCCTCGCCGCACAATCTACTACCTCGGGTACCCCCTTGGTAGGTTTGCCGGTCTAAAACACCGACACGTGGCACACAATTTAGACAGGTTCAGGCCGCGAGGTGCGTAATACCCTACGTCCTGTATGCTGCGTAGCTCTGGATTGATTGGATGTGTTTACAAGATGATGCGTATGAGAGAGATAGGGGTCCCTGCCTCACCTTATATAGTTTAGGAGGCAGGGTTACAAGTCAGTTTGAGGAGAGAGTACTAGTCGTGTACGTCTAGGAGTTCTCTACATGGATCCGGACATGCATAGCTTCCTATCCGAGTACTCCTCCACCGTAGTCCTTGCGCCCTACGCCATCAGGTGCCGTGTGGCCCAAGTCGAGTAGTCCCAGGGGCCCACCGAGTAGTCGGTCTTGGCACCCACCGAGGTAGTGGGCCCATGGAGGTCCATATGACAAGCCCTAGAGTACTTTGTAGTCGAGTAGGATAGTTTCGAGTAGTCTTGATGGCCTTGACGAGTAGTCCTCAGGCGTCCCCGAGTACTACAAGCCAAAAGTCCTCAAGAATATTTGAAGCATCCCGAGGCTGGAAGGTACTCCAACTGATCCTTGAGTAGTCTTGAAGTCTTCACGAGTAGTTCCCAAGCGTCCCCGAGTTCTTCTCCTGAAGGTCTTCAATAGTACTCGCATTGTCTTGAAGAAGAAACCATATGGAAAATGCGATTCGAAGAATCGCATTCCATATGGAATGTAGCCCCCGAGCCTTAGGTCGAATTGTAGATTCAAGCTGAGGTTCAATCTGAAGTTCTGCCAAGCTTATCCCGTAAAATCTGGAGAAAAAACCGAAGGACACGTGGCACGGAGCCCCCGAGCCTTAAGTCGAGTACTTCCTCTCGAATTGAAGGGTTATCTTGACTGTGGAATGTGTCCTGAGTGGATTGAGTCTCGTCATCACCCATTGGACCGAGCGGTTGTAGCCGAGCCCCCGAGATGGGCTGTTTCGAGTACTGGAAGCCGAAAAGTCAGGCAGCCGCTGCTGAGTCAGCCGCCGATACTTATCCATCCAGCCATTGCGGTGCCGCTTGCTAGGTTATAAATAGATGTTGAAACCCTTAGGGTTTTTCATTCCCCGCAGTAGCAGCCGGTGGAATAGATCTATCCAAGTTTTCATCCATTGTTGCTTCTACTGCCGCGCGAGAGAGTGAAAGTCCATGGGCGCCGCTGCCACTTGCCACCAGCGTAGCCCCCGAGCGAATGCGAGTGAACTCTTGGAGGATGAAGCCGTCTCTGTCCAAGGTCTCGAAGGCTGGTGCCGAGAAGAAGAGGTCCCGTAGCGAAGCAGAGGGATCTGCTCAAGGGTCATCGCCACCAACATCTCCCCCGCGCCCCAATCCATCCAAGGAGTGGAAGAAATTCAAGATGAAGACCGAAGATCTGCTTGCCCTGGTGAATAGTGGGTTCATGCGGGAGATAGAGATGGACATGTGGCGCGCCACCGCGGGCGACCCGTACCCCATGGAGAAGAAACCCGACGAAGTTCTCATGTTCGCTAGGTTCGTGGAGCACGGACTAGCACTCCTGGCCAGCGATTTCTTCAAGGGTCTCTCAAGTACTACGGTATCGAGTACCTGAACTTGAACCCTAATGGTATTTTCCATGTCTCTGTGTTTGTGCACTTCTGCGAAGAATTCGTGGGAATCAAGCCCCACTAGATATTGTTCCGGAAGTTCTTCCGTTTGAAGCCGCAGCGAAGCGCCAACGACCCGCGAGTAGTCGGAGGGGCTGGCATTCAGATGCGAGAAGACGCGGCCGACCAGTACTTGGCGTACAAGCTTATTGATTCAAACCAAGACTGGAAGTCCAAATGGTTCTATATCAGTAATCACCACCCGGAGCTGCCGAAGTTGAGCGGGAAGCAGCCAAAGCATCAGGCATGGTGGAACACAGAGCCGACGATGCAAGAGGGTATCCAACTACCCGAGTTGATGTAGAAGATCAAGGCCTTGAGAGAGGCCGGACTGAGGGCCGAGCATGTGGCTTTCAGTTTCATGAAGAGGAGGGTGCAACCACTGATGGCTCGCGACACCCTCGGGTACCAGTACACGGGCGACGAAGACACGCCAAGGATGCCCGGCAATGAAGTCGACGATGATGACATTGTCGAGAGGCTGGGCAAGATATTCAAGGATATGCCACCATACACTCCTTGCCCAGTTCCCGAGTACTCCACGGCTCGTCCGCCGAACAAGGTTAGTAATTGTGACCTTGGCCTTTGAGTACTGATTGACTTGGGGTAGTCACCCTCACCCAAGTTGTTTGCCGCAGGATGACATTGTGAAGTTTGTCTCCGACCCAGCCCCCCTCCCCGACTTGTAGATATTTCGGAGGAGGGCAAGAGCAAAGTGAAGGAACGCCGTGAAGTCGGCGAAGGTGACGACACCGTCACCATTGAAGACACATCCGACGAGGAGGATGGGGAAACGCTCCAGGAGTGATTTCAACTACGGTCCAGGTTCAGCCGACCTGGACTGCCCCATATCCCCCTCGTTGATGATCCACTGACTAGCTTGGAGGCTAGTCTTCCTACACCGTCGAGAAGGCCGCGCAATGTGGCGCGAAAGTGCGTCGCCAAGAAGCTCAAGGTGACAGAGACCACTTCCCAGGAGGTGAGTTCCTTGAGTAGAGTAGTCGAGTACTTGTCTTGAAGCATTGCATGCTGATAGTTGAATTTGGAGTTGTCGCAGGACATTCCATCGTCCGACCCCACGAATCAGGGAGAAGGAGACGACTGGGACACGGTGGGCGGAGCGGCTGATAGGAGCCTCAGTCTAGCCCCCACCGTAGAGGAGACCGTGCCACAGATGGCACAGCAGACGCCTGTTACTGCCGAGCCACAGGCGTCGGCAGAAGAAAGCAGGCTAGAGCCTTCCGCGACTACTGGAACCGGAGGACCAATAGCAGCCCAGGCTAAAGAAGAGGTGGCCGCGGAAGCCGGGCTTGTTGATATTGCTAGTTTGCTTGGCACTCCGACCGTGACTGTTGTCTGGTCCATCTTGTAAGTAAAATCAATCTTCGAGTAGTACGTGTAGGTTGGTAATCTTGCTTGGCTGATCACCAAATTTGTACTGTGCAGTAAATCCACCGATCTGTCCTGGGAAGGAGAAGAACCCAGTATAGCAGCTGATGAAGAAAGCCCGTCGCCAGCTGTTGAGGAGTCCGCTCCCCTTCCTCAGGCTGAGACTGTTGCGCCGGGCGCAGAGGCTACGCCGCCGGAGGCCACAATAGTAGAAGGTACGTTAGTCTGCGGCGATGCCGTCTGCCCCGTGTAGTAGTCGTAGCCCCAGGTACTGACGTCGTATGCTTTGTGATGATAGAAACACAAGTCGAGGGGACCACAATCCCCAAAGTAGTGCCACTTGAAGGCGTCATGCCTGAAGCTGAAGTGCTGCAGGGAGCAGCTTCCGGACCGAAGGTACCAATAGCCCCCGAGACCACAGAAGAGGTGCATGACTACGCGCTCCCGGAGTCGAGCATGGACGTTGTTGCCCGGTCTCCAGAGATCTAAGACGCGGAGCCAATTCGTTCGACGCCGATGTTAGAGGCGGCAACGACTAGTCGTGGCGAGCTGGAGCTTCTGGCAGATGACGTCATCGACCCGGCGATGGTGGCCCATAACTTGGAGTCGATGCGCCGGGCTAAGGAGTGGGTGAAGGTACGTGACAGTACCCTTGAGTAGTCGAATTCCACAAGAACTGAGTACTCAATAATGGTTGTTGCCTTGTGCAAGATGTCATGGAGAGATCCTGACAAAAATCAGACATGCTCCAAGGATATGGCGACACGGTGCTCCGAGCAAAGCCGCTAGAAAAGGAGCTCAATAAGGTCAGGAAGCACTCCGCCATGTTGCAATCCAAGCTGGATGGAGCTTTCACCCAGTACCATAATGAGGTACAAGAGATGCAGGAAAAAAGCGACAACTTGATCCGGAAGAACAAGTCGTTAAGCCAAAAGAATAAAGGTAAGCCGCCATCAGCCTTGTCGAGTACTTATTGAGGGTGCCTTGTAGTAGTTTGACATGTGTTCTTTGAGCTTTTGCAGATCTTGAGGCCCGTGTAGACCACCTGAAGGCATCAAAGACTGATCTGAAGAACATTGTCTACCGAGAGAAGGATGCTCGAGAGGTACTTGAATATGAATATAAGCAACTGTCTCATGAGTGCGTCAAGCACATGGAGCTTTGAGAAGCCTCGGATTGTGACCTCGTGAACTGCTATAAATCTCTGCAGAAGCTCAACGAAGATTGCGAAAGGTTGCGGGGCCAACTCAAGGAGCTTGAAGAAGCTGCGCTCCCCATTGCAAGACTGCTGGTGCCTCACCCAGGCGGGCCGAAGATAGCTCCGTTGGTTGATCGGCTGAAGGAAGCCCCCGGGCGTCTGGCAACTTATGTGAAGCATCTGGCGAAGTCCATCCCCAACCAGGTCTTGGCGTATATGGAGTCGTACTTCCCCAAGACCCCGGTAGATGTAGTCGCGGGAGGACTACCCGCCAATTGCATAGACGATCAATACAAGGAGTTGCTGGAGGAGATGGCGCCCATCGCGGAACAAGTCATGGAGAAGCTGAACCTTTAGTAGTTGTCCTGTAGGGTTAGCTCACAGCAGCATATGTAATATAAACGAAGTTGTGAATAACTTGTTTAAGTTTGAATGAAAATCTTCCATGATATATGTATGAAAATGAGTACTCGTTGTCGCTGTTTGTATGTGCGGAGTGCCCATCCATGGAAATATTGTGAGTAGTAGTACTCGACAGTGGACCCGTTGCGGGAGACAGTAAATGAGTTGACTGAGAATCAAACTTTATTACTGAAAAATACACCTGGATGGCCAGGGCCGTTTACAAGTGTAGTCGCCTGGACCCGGAGGCCGCCTACGTCTTGAGTAGTGCTAGGATGCGTGGCCACTTACAGCTGTAGACCCGTTAGTAGCCGTATAGGCTGGATCTAAGAGTACATGGTGTCTTGATAGACCGCCGCTAGAGTCCTTGATGATCTGAGCAGCCCGAGATCCATTAGTAGCCGTTGACACTAGATCTTAGAGTAGAGTAGTCCGGAGACTAGTGCATGGACCTGGAGGCCGCTTACGGTGGAGGGCCCGGGAATAGTCGTTTAGACTTGGACCCAGGAGTAGTCGAGAGACTACGTGTAGAATCGACAGAGCTGGTCGATATTCCACGAGTTGCTGACGTTGTCGCCTTCAAGTGTCTGGAGGCGGTACGAGCCTGGTCCGGTGTTGACGGTTAATAGTTGTATCAAAGTTAGTTTATGACTTGCAAGTGGACAAGTCTCCCGTCGTAGTCAAGGGACGCTTCTTCCCTCGAGTGGTGAACCCAAGGTATCGAATCCGTGGAACAAATGTGTGACGCAAAAGTTGATCTAGTAAAGCCAAGTAACTCCAATCTTCGGTAAAAGAGAAACCCTAATGCATCTAGGTAAAAGACACAAAACTAATCTAATCTACTAAAGACCGGAGATAACAAAGTAAGATTGGGTAGATAAACCGATCTAGAGAGATCGGGATAAGCCTTTTGTTGAAGTTCCAAGCAAGAGAAGAAGTAGCAAATCGAATCTTATAAGAAGCCTCTTTAAACCGTGGTTTCCCGTCCAAATCCGAAAACATCCGCCTTTCGGAACCCCCGTTCTGTCACATCGTATCCCTACTCATGCGGGGAGTCTAGGGCGAGTCAAAAGACAAGTCGTGATTCTTTCGGAAGATCCGGCGTGTACCTCTAGCCACCGCGGCTACAAGAACACCCTATGTAATCTATCTCGAGAATAGAATTGGAATAAGCAAAGCCGATCGAAAAACGAAATCTTCGAGGAAACACTTGATCGCTAGGAAAAGATTTAACTTGATAATTCAACTATGACAATGATACATACACAAGATCACCACCGGGATCCTTCCTTGATGTTGCTTTTAGCTCCGGGAACTCCGACGTGGTCTTCCGTGCAAGGTTCCCATGTCGGCTAGGGAAACCCTAGTCAACTAGCTCGACCCTCTCCTCTTCGAGATGGTGTCCCTCTGTTCTCCGCTCCTCGGCGGCCGATGACGAATTGGATGATGCGTGGCTCTCGGTCAGGGGGCTATAAATAGCCCGAATGGCGGCTAGGGCAAAGGAGGGGGCAAACGGGCCCTGGACTAGGCTGGGCCGACCGGCCTGGGCCGGCCGACCTGGGCCCATCTAGGCCCAGCCCGCTGCCTCCTTTGCTCTATGTCGGTTCCCTTGCTTCCTGGATGTTTCCCCCTTCTGCATGTAGGTCCATGTCGTAAGTTTCTCTCCGAATTGGGAATAACTCCTTGTCTTGCAAGATTCAGCACTTTTCAGGTTAGGTCCTCGGAGTTTGTCATCTTCTCGGATCAAGTCCCTGACTTCTTGGAGTTAAGTTTGCTTCATTGCATGACTTGTACGGGGCTTCAAGGTCTTGTCATAAGGTGCTTGATGAACTTATCCCGAAAGTCTTGCTTTCAACGCTAAAATCCTGCATAAACACTAAACTCCAAAATCGACATGCACACGTGAACTTGTTATACCACGGGGGTTAGTACCAATGGATAAGGTATAAAACTTATGCCAATACCGAAGGTAAACTCATGGCTAGGTTGACGGATTTTCACCGTCAACATCTCCCCCATGCTTAAACCTTGCTCGTCCTCGAGTAAGCCTTCGATGGATATCATCGTTGCCAAACAATGTTTAAACTTT
This sequence comes from Cenchrus americanus, assembly GCA_947561735.1. NCBI lineage: Eukaryota > Viridiplantae > Streptophyta > Magnoliopsida > Poales > Poaceae > Cenchrus > Cenchrus americanus. The sequence continues at coordinate 247,254,481 of OX387239.1, read as the reverse complement.
GCACTTGACCACGTCATGAGAAAACATAATGCTCTCAAAATTTTAATTCATTAAAGTTCCATAATGTACTAGCCTTCATCTCTACGGAGGGTAGATTCTTAGTTAAGCTTATCCCACAAGTATTAATATGCTCACAAAGTTTAAATAGATCTCAGAATTTTTTTGAAATAAAGAATGAGATAAAGAAAAGCTAAACCAAGTTCACAAATTTAAATCATCTTGCATATTGCTCATGAACTCTCATCTCTTCTTGTCTCTCAAGCCTATATATTCTACTCCTTTCCCTCTCATAACATATATGTGGTAGGCTTTATATGGAGCTTTGGGAAAGTTTAGTCCTACCAAGATTTTATAAATGAGATGTCGTCAAAACAAGACAAGTTTCTCATGGTCTTATCGAGACTCGTCAAAAAGGTCATTGGAAAATAATGTTAAATCAAGGAGGGGAAAGAGAAAAATACACACACTTTAGATGAGTGGACATGTGCAAATGGCTAAGGGTGATCCTGAGGCACAAAGGAAGTCCTCGTTATCGGATTGCACATGGTTGGAAAATGATAATGGATCTTTTAATCTTGAAGCCTTGAACTTCCTAACGCATTTTAGAGAACCGAGGAGTTCACTTTATTTTTGCACATACTCATATTTTTTCTCTTTCTCATATTTCTCCTTCTTTTCTTTCTTTCTTTCTTTCTTTCTTTCTTTCTTTCTTTTTATCATTCATTCATTTTTTTCTTGTCATACATTCGGTCACGAGACTTTCACATCGGAGTTTTGATTTTTTTATTTGCACCCCTTTTGAACTTTCTTTTTTAATTACTCCCCTTTGAACTCTAAAAATTGCATCGTACCTACCTCCTCCCCCATGCTTAGACGTTGCTCGTCCTCGAGCAAAGAGGCGATAAATAAGGTAGGTACCGGAAATATTTTTCCTTGGAGAGATACTTGAATTCTTCAATGTTGGCACCGTCTTGCGATCTTCCTTGAATTGATGATCCATTCTCAATGATAGGTTGTGGTCAAGGAGGTAAACACAAAAGATGATATTTGGTTTTAAGGGTGGATATCCGGCGAGGTTTGTGAGATCTCCGATGTGGGGATACACAATGCACGGATAAAAGACTAGCAAAAATATAGAACGCAAAAACGGAATGACCAGCTTCTTAGTCTCGGGCCAGAGAAATCATGGCCTGCAATAACTCACTCAAAAATAAATCTTGTACACTAAGGTTTATGCACTCAAATATATATTAGGCTCTGGATAGGTTGAGCAACACACAAGTGATTTTTATGACAAGGTTAGCGATATTTTTGAGCATAAAAGACATCTTTAATCTATTCATAACTTGAGAGCACATAAAACACTATGGGTCTTTATTTTAATCATAACCTCTGCTAAAGATTAAGCTAGCATTTAAATAAATTCAGATTCGTGTTTTAAGAGAGCACTAGCTTTAACATGCATAAATCAATTACAAAGGTAAACAAAGCGGCAATTATAATCATATATCATTATGGCACAAATTTTTGTAACTTTTCCAATGGTGAGAACAAGGTGGTATCTTTATTAATGATGAAATCAAGTTGAAATACAAACTAAAAATAAACAAACACACTTGCTGAAATTTAAATAAAAATAGAAAATATTACGCAAACACACAAAAACAAAAGCTGAAAATTACAGAGAAAAGGGAAACGAAAAGAAAACTAAAGTTCCTTAATCTTCCTAGTCCTCCGCTGGTGGTTGGTGTTGATGATCTTGATAGTAGTACCCTTGCTTGTAGTAGGGTTGGACATTCCCTCCAACGAATTGATTCGGCTCCACTAGGTGAAGGCGTCCAAGCTCATAGGCAATATTTGCATTGCCCTCACCAAGTTGAGCCGCGTTGGCTTGGATGGCTGCGACGTTTTGGGCGTTTCTCGCAACATACCCTCCAGTTATGGCCATGCTTTGTTGTGGTTGGTGATATTGTGCGTAGGGCTCCGCGAAGTTTGCGTTGGGCACCACATAATTTGGTGGGGGTACCGGTGCACCACCTCCCCATGCTTGCTCTTGTGGCCCTCCGTAATAACTTGGCAGAGGAGGGATCCCGCCGAATGGTGGCACATTGGGTTGTGCACCACTCGCTTGTGCGGAGGATGTTCCCTCCTCTACGATTCTTCCTCTTTTGTTTTTCCTTGCCGGGACAAGGAGTCCCTCTTCCAACCAATCTTCCCTCCCTTCGATGAAAAGCCTAAGCCTTGCATCCGGAAGGGGTAGGTTTACCGTGGCCAAACGAAAACCTCCTCTCTCATCTCCACTAATGTATTTGCCTTGTCGCAAATACTCAATGCCGAGAGAGGTACCACGCAAAAGATGTTCGGGGTTTCTTGTGATCCCCGGCCGTAGAGAGAAGGCCAACATAGAGAGGTAGCACCCCGAACCAATATGTCCCGCTCCCGATGTTGCCTCGCAACACCAACGGTTGATCATAAGGTAGGAGGGGTCTATTGGCTGCTTGGCAATTAAGGCCGAGTAGAGCCAATTCAACTCCGTGTCGGTCACCTTCGTCTCCCTCATCCTCCCCAATACCCTCTTGCACATCCAAGAGTGAAATATCCGGATAATGGGGTTGCGGATGCAATTGCGTTGTTGGTGGGCTTCTCCGGAGATCAAATTCCAAAATCCATCTAACATGCCGGGTGGCACGTCAACTTTCTCCGGAGCTCCCTTATGGAATCCAAGTAGCTCCCTAACATGCTCATAGGGAACCACTTGTTGGACTCCCTCCAAACGGAATGATAAGCTTTGCACCCCATCATCAAGGATAGGTGCAATGGTCATCAAGATTTCCAAGGCGAACTCCTTGCGGGTGTCCGCCGATACTCCGTTGGAGAATTGCACCCATCCAAGGTGCCCCAACATGTAGTATATGTTGGTACCGAAACCCAAGTTGTAGAGTGCTTGGTCGTCGAACTCGATGTTGGGCACACGCCTCTTCTCAAGACGAGAGAGCCTCTCCTCCTCCTCCTCCAACAAAATGATGAAGCCATACGAGGAATATATCGGAGTGTATGGAGGTGGCGCGGTCGAACGGGTCGATCGTCGTGGTGGCACGGGCGGCTCCTCCGCGTGCCCTTGAGGTTCGGTAAACCTCATGGACGTGCTCCTTGCTGCCCTCATGCCACCGAGGAGGAGAGCGTCGTTCCTCCTTGGTGGTGGTGCCGTATCCTTCTCCATGCTCCGAGGAGACTCGGAAACCGAGTGCCTCCTCGAAGACGTTGTCGACGACGGCTTGGATGACGATGAACCCTTTTTCTTGGAGAAGAGACTTGTGGTTTTCTTCCACATAGTTGCTGCACTCTTCTCTCCACTAAAACTCCGGGTTGCAACCGGTAACTAGGTACTAAAAATCTTACTTCGGGATGTGGACTTTGAGTGGATTAAGGTGGTGGATTTTTTTTTGAGCTATCAAGCTTGGGAAGGTTGGCTATGTCTACGGAGGTTCTGGGCACACAAACTTGAACACACAAACTAAGGAAGGAGAGGGAAGCTTGCCTGCAGAAAACGGGAGCCGGGAGGCTCCTTAAGTAGGGGAGGCCGGCCGGCCTGGGCCGACCGGCCTGGGTGGCCTCTGGCTCCTCCCCGCCTCGGCTTTCTTCCAGCACGATCATTTCTCCTCTACAACTTTTCTGCCCGCGTGCTCCACGAGTTGCACCGCCCAAACGCTCTCGTCCACTCCTTTTCTTGCATTATTGGTCCTTCCACTTGATGCTTCATGCTTTGAGTCATGTCCATGCTCCCTAGCTCCACTTGCTTCACATGCCACCATGAAATTCCTGCAAAGTTTATGCTTGCTGCCCACCATGCTTGTCCTTTGCATGTGGACTTGGTGAAAGTTGATGAAAGGGTATCCAATGGTGCATGCATGATTAATTCAAACTAGATTGCCTCCCTTTAGGCATGTTTAAGGTTAAGCACTCCTCTAATTCGAAAATTAAAAATATTTTTCAGAGCCATGCAAGAGCTCAAGCATAAATTTAGAGAAGTTTTTAAACCATTAAAAACAAAATGCAAGTCGAAAATATTTTCCGACTACGTTGATATCGGTCTCACCGGTATAGTTTGCCTTCATTGGTTGAGAGCAAACTTTTCCCGGCTTGATCATGGCGGCATAGGTTTAGGTTCTAATTTTGGGTAAATAAGAGAGATTTTGAATAAAACAAAATTAGATGAGGCTTAGAAAAATTCTAATCCTAGAGAAACCAAGGATATGGATTTTTAAATCAACCAAAAGTTTTAATTTCTAGGTTCACGCGAGTCCTACCACGTGCTGAAATTTAATTAACACCTAGATATAAGTCGTGGCTCTACTCGTGTGTTTTTAGCATGAATAATAAGTCAACCACAGCACCATAATGAGGGTGAAAGGTTGAGTTAGGTTCTGAAATTATTTGGTTGTGGTTTCTCGAAAAGAATCAAACTAACACATAGGAGGGTTCATGCAAAGGGTTTATGATAAAGCAAAATATTCAATCAATAATTATGTCTCTAATATTATTCAACCACTTCTAAGTCTAATGTCTTTGCGTAATAAAACTCAAAACTAAATTATTAAAAAGACTCGAAAAACCTGGAATCGGGTTGTCCTCCCGGTAGCTTATTCTTGACTCGACGAAACGGGTTGCCTCCCGCCTAGCGCTTTGTTTATAGTCTATAGCTAGACTTCTTCACTTGATTACTTCGGATCAACGCTCTTTGCGGGTGTTGCAATCTTGGGTACCCACTTCCGCACCATCTTGGGCGCGGGCTTGTCTTCCGGCCTAGTCATTTTTTTGGTCTTCACAGACGACTTTTCTTCCTTTGTCTTGACGGATGCAACACCTTCTTTGATTTTCTTTACGTTCATTTTTGTTGGCTCCTTCTTCTTTTTCAGCCCCTCCTTTTCCTTTGGTTCTCCCTTCACTCCAATCATGTTGCATGCCTCGATTCGTGGTCGAAACTTGAAGGAACTCCTTTCTCAGTTGATATCGAACATGATCTCCCCCTTGCCAACATAAATAGTAGCTCCCACGGTCTTGAGGAAAGGCCTCCCAAGGATGAGCGGCGGCTTCTCCCTCTCTCCCATCTCGAGCACAACGAAGTCGACGGGGATGAAGTGGTGTCCGACCTTCACAGGTACATCTTCGGCAATGCCCAAGGGATAGCGAATGGAGTTATCTCCCAACTCCAAACATATACCCGTAGGCTCCATTGGTAGGTGTAGCTTCTCGAACACATCCCTCGGCATGACGCTCACACTTGCTCCAAGGTCGCATAACGCCTTCTCGAAGTTGAAAGAACCAACCGAACATGGAATTGTAGGGCACCCGGGGTCCTTTTGCTTTTCTAGCCCATTAGCAATAGCGGCACTACACTCGGAAATTTTGACATGATCTACCCCGAGTGTTTCTCTCTCATATTTATTTGCAAGTATGTCTTTAAAGTAACGAGAATATGTAGGTACTTGTAGGGAATCTAGTAATGGCATGTTGATGCTAAGTCTACGCACAACTTCCACAAACTTCTCAAAGTGGTTGTCAAGTTTACCTCGGAAGTAGCGTGGCTTGAGTTGTGGTATCCTCATGTCTTCCTCCGGCATCTCAAATTCGGGCTCTTCGGTGACGATCCCCGTAACCTTCTCTTTAGCAACTCCTTCCACCTCGGTGGATGGTTTAAGCTTCCTTGCTCCCGCGGAACGTTCCGGATCTTCAGTCTCCTTCCCGAACGTGTTTGAATGGCCTTCGCCGATTCGGGACTTTTAGGTTGTCCCGGAAGCTTCCCTTCATCGTTAGTGAGGCGCCCCGCAAGTTGTCCAACTTGCGTCTCGAGCATCTTCATCATGTTGAGCACTTGATGATTGGAACTTTCGACCTCCGTCACTTTGCTATCGATGTTCTCCAACACCTTGTCTATGGTCTTGAACTTGGTTACGGTGACCTTGTTGATCTTAGCTTGCTCGTTCATGAACTTCTTCAATTGTATACGAAGCGGAACCGCATTAGGAATAGATGAGCTTGCATTAAATTGATGTCTACCTTGCCCGTAGCGGAAGTTCGGCAATTCTCCCTTACTCATGTAGTCGAGCGTTTTGGCTTCCTCCGGACAATCTTTGCGGACATGGCCATACTCTCCACATTCTTCGCATGTGGACCTTGCTTCGGCGGCCTTCAAGTCTTGAGCCTCTTTCTTTTCCATCTCCATCTTCTCCAACCTCCTCATGAGCGAGTCGATCTTGCCTTCAAGTATGTTCTCCTTCTCCACTTGCAAGACTCCCTTGACGTTCCCCGCGGGTTGAACCGGATGTAGGCGCCCGGATGACGCCCATGTGTCATTATCCGCGACCTTCTTGAATAGCGTGAAAGCTTCCGTCGGTGTAAGCTCGATGATAGATCCTCCCGCCGATGCATCGATGATCGTCCTTGACGCCATGGTGAGTCCTTGATAGAACTTTTGCACGAGGTCTTCCTTCGGGAACTTGTGATGTGGAACCGCCCGAGTGTACTCGTTGAAGCGCTTGAATGCCTCCGAGATAGTTTCCGTAGGATATTGAACAAAGGTGGCAATCTTATTACGCAAGCTTTGAGTTTTACCCGGCGAGTAGTATTCCTTCATGAAAGACTTCATCAACGTGTTCCAATTTTGCACCGTCTCCGCCGGTTGAGAGTGGAACCATTGCAAAGCCTTCCCGAGTAGTGAGAACGGAAAAAGCCTTGCCCTAATTTGATCTTGAGTCACCCCATCCATGTTGAAAGTCTGACATAGTTGAATGAATGCTTGGAGGTGAAGGTTCGGATCCTCTTTACCGGTGAAGGGTGAATGTTGCACCATGCGGATTGTTGAGGTCTTGATCTCGAACGGTCTTCCGATCTCCTCAAGGTTCAAGATTGGTAGGTCGATGATGTCTGGGGTGCATAGCTCCCCAATCTTGCGTTCTTGCGGTGGTTGGTCACCCATCGGTGGAAGTCGATTCTCCCGAGGACTTTGAGGTGGTGAATTCTTCGGAGATTCCTTCGATCCTTTGTCTTCCAACTCCGAATCTACAAAATCTAGCTTTTTAGCTTGATGTGCTTCGTATCTCTTTAGCCTGTAAAGTTTTTCTGGATCATCCACAAAATTATCGGGTTTGTTGGAGAGGTAGCCGTCCATCTCCTGTTAGGGTTAGCAATAAACAAAGTATGCAAAAACTAGAAAGTAAAAACAAATCTATAAAAACTAGGGCTAGACAAACTAGATTAGATGTATTTTGAGGATTATCAAAGTTTAGTAGATGCAAAAAGAAAAACAAAAAAAAACTGAAAATTACAAAAATGCAATAAAAAATCAAATCTTGATCACTTGTTCCCTGGCAACGGCGCCAGAAAAAGGGGCTTGTTGACGGTTAATAGTTGTATCAAAGTTCATTTATTACTTGCAAGCGGACAAGTCTCCTGTCGTAGTCAAGGGACCCTTCTTCCCTCGAGTGGTCAATCCAAGGTATCGAATCCGTGGAACAAATGTGTGACGCAAAAGTTGATCTAGTAAAGCCAAGTAACTCCAATCTTCGGTAAAAGAGAAACCCTAATGCATCTAGGTAAAAGACACGAAACTAATCTAATCTACTAAAGACCGGAGATAACAAAGTAAGATTGGGTAGATTAACCGATCTACAGAGTTCGAGATAAGCCTTTTGTTGAAGTTCCAAGCAAGAGAAGAAGTAGCAAATGGAATCTTATAAGAAGCCTCCTTAAACCGTGGTTTCCCGTCCAAATCCGAAAACATCCGCCTTTCGGAACCCCCGTTCTGTCACAACGTATCCCTACTCATGCGGGGAGTCTAGGGCGAGTCAAAAGACAAGTCGAGATTCTTTCGGAAGATCCGGCGTGTACCTCTAGCCACCGCGGCTACAAGAACACCCTATGTAATCTATCTCGAGAATAGAATTGGAATAAGCAAAGCCGATCGAAAAATGAAATCTTCGAGGAAACACTTGATCGCTAGGAAAAGATTCAACTTGATAATTCAACTATGACAATGATACATACACAAGATCACCATCGGGATCCTTCCTTGATGTTGCTTCTAGCTCCGGGAACTTGTTAACACCAAAATTTGGTAAGGAGTCTGACCTGTGGGCCCGGTTCGGAAAAAGAGTCCGTCTGGTGGAAGGAAGGATATTTTCAGAGATTTTCGGCAAAAAGATCTGCGGTCGGCTATTTGCTCCGGTTCGGCAAAGGAACAGTAGAGCTGATTTTGCGGGATTGGACGGCGACGTGGCTCAATCAGGGGAGGCGAATGGATAGGTAGGCGATCGAGCTTAGTTAGGCAACTAATCCATTCGCAGTTGTACTCAACGGGGTATAAATACGACCCCCGAATGTATGTAACGGACACAATCATTCCTCATTATACACCGGCCTTACGCCAAACCCTAGAGTCCTTGTCGTGTCGTCGAGTTCTTCGAGAGGGCCAATCGATCCGTCGACCTCCGTGAGTACCGCAACCTTGTATCATGTCTAGTATCATGCGGTGGATTTAGATCTGATGCAAGTAGTCTTGTTACCATGCTTCGTGTCATGCGGTAGATTCAAGCTTGGTTCAAGAAGGTTTCTTGTTAGATCATGAGCCATGCGGTAGGCTAAGATCTAGCTTGGAGCTAGTTATCGGCTCTATTGGGTTTTGGCAAGATCCAATAGATTCATTAAGTTATCCCGTGTTATCTTGAGTTTTTACTTTATGTTTTAATTCATGTAACACACCTTTGCCCAATCTAGATGGATTTGGATCGATCGTATCTCTTTTATGATCCTTGTTCGAATAGGTTTCATGTGTTAATACGTGGATCTTATGCTTTCCGATAGCCGAAACCGAATCGATCTAGGTTGTTACGTGTTGCGGGTTCAAACTTGCTATGTTCGTATAAATCTTGAAAGAACCGGGTATCATGCGGTAGATGCAGGTTTTGGGGTTGCTTTGGAGCTAGTCATCCGGTGGACTAGATTCCCAAATCAATCTGATAGATTTATTCTCGTGGTAATGTTTGTTCCTTCTTCATGGACCCCCGAATCGGTACGTCCAGGCCGCATTCGGTTATGTTTCTTCACGAGTAGATCACGTGTGTTATTTATGTTTTAAATGATGTATGCTTTTAGCTTTCCATATCTAGATTGTATCATGCGGTGGATAGATCTATTCGTGGAAAGTGGTACGGTTTTTCATGCAAGTTGTATGATGCGGTGGATAGATTTGTTTGATATCGTACCCGACGGATCTTAAAGTAGCTAGACATGCGGTAGACTAGTGCTTTGGATCTATGCGTGCTTATTTAATACATGATCATGTCCGTGCTTTACTTTATTTATTTAATGTTAGTCTTCATGGGGATCGGTCATAACTTCGCGCATGCATCCATGTTTTTACAAAGACCGATTGCCGTCATGCTTACGTCATCCATTCGGCAATGTCATTTTTCCCTTTTGGTTTCCCGAATGGTCGTGGATCTCTGACAGATAGCTTTCTATAGCTATTGTGTTATCCCATCTGGCTCTTTAGCCGTAAATATGGAACTGTCTGGTACCACCCGGCAAGTTCCAAGCTTTGATATCTAACTGCTTTATCTTTTGTTAATTTTCAGGAAAAATTGACTGGCACGTCATTTGCTCTCTGCGCGTGTGAAGCCAGCTTTGTTCGGCTTGCTGTGTGATTGGCGTTGAGTGCACTTTTTGCGTCAACACACTTTCTGGCACGCCCAGTGGGACCACAGCCGAATCGGTTCAAGATGCCTGAAATCTCAGACCTCTTGGATGTCAACATCGAAGAGCTTTCTCCAGAGCAGCATCAGCAGCTCCAAGACGCCGTGAACCAGTTTCAGCAAAAGTGTCTCATGTCGTTTAAGAAGAACAGAAGTGGTGTACCGTATCTGAAAAACGACCTGCCCAGGTGCCGCCGGGAGAAAGCGATGCCACATCCCAGCAGGAAAAGGAGGAATGCGCGCGCGTATTCCAAGAGTCAGCGGACTACATGCTCACCAAGCACAACAAGGCTTTCCTCGGGTCGCTCCAGCGATGATGGTGGCCATCTTTGGCCCGGCATGGAGCAAGCGTTCGGGAAGGCGCCCGTCCGGAAGAGCACCGTGGAGCCGGGTGAATCAAGCTCTCGGCCGCCGCTACGGAGCGGCCCGCAACGCCTCCTCCTCGCAGCTCCGAAGCCAAGCATTCCAACCTCCTCCGCGGGCGCCGGGGGGCGGCCGGTCCGGCCCCCCGTTGCAAGCTTCGAAGTCGGCCCAATCTCCGCCGCCACCACAGAGCAGCACAGGTCAGCCTGTGCAACAGCCGAATCCGTACCAGCCTACGTACGGAGACCTAGCGTTCGGCTCGTCTGGGGCCCCACTTGATCCCGGCCGGAGGATTGCTCCGTCGACCAACTGGCTCCAGAAGAATTTGTACGGCGGTGGTTATCATGAAGTGGGAAACTACGGAGCGTTCGACGCCTTCCCGCACCCAGGGTACGCGCCAGCTGCAGGCGCGCAAGAAGATGACGCCCTAGCACGCAAGATGGCCGAATTGATGCAGAATCAGTTCGGCCTGAAGCCAAAGATGCAGGGCCCCACCTATAGGCCGCCGTTCCCGGAATGGTACTATAACGTGCTCTTGCCGCCGAGGGTGAAGCCGCCAACGGAATTCACAAAGTTCTCGGGGCAGGACGAGACGAGCACGGTCGAGCACATCGCCCGTTACCTCATGCAGCCTTGGGGGAATTCTCGGCCGAGGAGGCGTTCGGGGTTCGCTACTTCCCCGCCTCACTAACGGTCCGGCTTTTCGGTGGTTCTCATCCCCGCCTCCCCGAATCGGTGGCTAGATGGAAGGACTTGGAGCGTAAATTCCACGCTCACTATTTCGCCACGGCTCCGAGAAGAAGCTAATTGATCTCGCCACCCCGAAGCAAAGGCACAGTGAAACACCGCCGGGAGTTTCTTAGAAGATTCGGGGAAGTCAAAGTCATGTGCTTCTCGTTGAACTTGCCAGATGATCAGTTGGCCGATATGGCCGTCGCCGGGATGTTGCCGGCCGTGCGCGAGAAGCTATTTGGGATGGAGTTTGAGAACCCGGGCCGCCTATCACGAAGTTGTCTCCGATGAGCAATCAAGCATATGGCCTCAAAAAGGACCCCAAATTCGGCAAGCGAAGACGACGTCGCCGACATCTACAACCGCCCTCGGACAAAGCCGATCCGTTCGAGGATTCTCGAGGACGAATTGGATGTAGCCGCGGCGGAGATCATGTGGGGCAAGGAGCCCTTGACAATGAATCGGCCGGGTCAAGCGCACCAAGGGGACATATGACTTTGACATCACGAAGGCTGATAAGTTGTTTGAGCTCTTAGTGAAAGAAGGCCGAATCAAGTCGCCCGAGGGGCATTCTATGCTTTGGCCCGATGGAGTTAAAGCGAAACGTTACTGCGGCTTCCATGACAGGGATTCGCACTCCATGAACGATTGCAGGGTCTTCAGGATGAGGATCCAGAAGGCCATCCAGGAGGGACATCTCAAGTTCGATAACAAGATGAAGCTGGATGGCCACCCCTTTCCCCAGAACATGCTCGGCTTTTCTGTCAATATGATAACAGCCGAAGAGAAGGGAAAGGTCAAGGTCCTGACCTCAACCAGGTCCAAGCAAGGCGGAGCAGTGGACCTAGAGCGCCAGGTGACCCTGGGGCAAGTACAAGGTGATGCCCCCCGCATTCTCAAGAGCCACATCGAGATTGGGGAATCGTCCAGGCCTAAGCCCAAGGTGACGTCGCGCATTCTCCTCAACAAATGGCAGCGCCAAATGGAGAAAGAGCGCTACCAGAAGCATCGCCACGAGGAGGAGCAGCGCAGAGCCGAAGAAGAGGCGCGCAGGAGGGACCACGAGCAGTACACGCGCGAACAGGAGCGCGCACACTGGGGATGCGCCTTCTTCAGGCACTGCTGGAATGAGGGTCTAAAGCTGCCCACATTGAAGAACTGTCCTGAATGCAGTGACAGGTATGTTGAGTACAGGCAGGAAGCTGCCAATCGCCGATCCGTCCACGAGAGACTTGGAAGGATCCACCCTAATGGGGATCGGCGCCAAAAAATTAAAGTCATCGATCATCCCAGGAAGCGCCAGGCTGATCTCAGGTGGGCTGATCAAGAAGACGACGAGATTGACTACATCTGGCAAAAGGGGCAGTGGTGCCCGCCCGGCCTACGCAAGAGCCAGAAGAGACGGGTCCAGCGCTTGAGGAACCGTGAGTTGAAGCGGCCGGGATCCGGACGAGGCGGATGTGGCGTCCCAAGGACCAACCCGAGGGATCGAAGCGTTCGGCTCCGAGATGCATGGTATACTTTTTGCCGAACGAGTTCATGGCTCCTGCTAACCAGGTTATACAGGAGGAAGCTTCCTTCGACGACGAGCACACCGAGGAGATGATGGCACAACTGGTGCTGGCCAAGTAGGCCATCTTCGACAAGCCGGCCAAGAACCGTCACATGAGGCCGCTGTACTTGAGGGGATACGTCAATGGAAAGCCATTGACCAAGATCAACTGCTCGGCAAGATCAACTTCGTGAGAAGATTCATCTCAAATTTATCACAGAAGGTGTTGCCATTCTCTCCATTGCTGAAGCTAAAGAAAGATCAAAAATTCACATGGGGTGACGAACAACAAAAGGCTTTTGATGAGATCAAACAGTACATGAAGGAGCCGCCGGTGTTGGTTCCTCCTCAGCTAAACAAGCCTTTCAAGTTGTACGTGGCGGCCGATACCCAAACCATTGGATCGGCCCTTATTCAAGAATACGAAGGAAAGGAGCGGGTAGTAGCTTATCTTAGCCGAAAACTACTTGATCCTGAAACCAGGTATTCGGCTGTAGAGAAACTGTGTCTTTGTGTGTACTACTCGTGTACAAAGTTTCGGCACTACTTGTTGAATGCCGAATGCACTGTATACTCCAAGTTTGATGTGATAAAACATATGTTATCTATGCCAATTTTGAACGGTCGGATTGGCAAGTGGATTCTAGCTTTATCAGAATTCGAGTTGAAGTTCGAATCGGCAAAAGCCGTCAAAGGTCAGGTCATTGCCGATTTTATAACTGAACATCGTGACCCGTCAATTGATCTGCTTGAAATTACCCCTTGGGCTTTATTTTTTGATGGGTCATCGTGTGGCAAAGGTGGGGGAGTAGGGATCCTGCTAATTTCGCCCAGAGGTGAGATGTTTGAGTTCGCCATTCCTATACAACCCACCGTCACAAATAACCGAGCCGAGTACGAGGCATTACTTCGAGGGCTTCAATATTTGAGAGAAGCTGGGGCCGTTTCAGTTGAGATCTATGGAGATTCAGAATTGGTAATCAAGCAATTGAACGGCCAATACGAGTGCAGAAGTGAAGCGCTGAGGAGTTACTACGAAGAGTGCAGGGAAATCTTGAAGAGCTTCCCATTGGTAACCCTACAGCACATTCCTAGAGAGCATAACGAGGAAGCAAACCGGCTAGCTCAGAGCGCCTCTGGTTACAAGGAGAGTCAAGAAGCGTTTGCTATGCGAAGTGTGTGCACTAGGGGCTGATCTTGCAGAAGATGATTGGAGGAAAGAAATCGTCGATTACTTGAAAGATCCATCCCGAAAAGTCTCTAGGAAACTCAGGTACAAGGCAATTAAGTTCGTTCTTCTGGATGATAATCTGTTCTATAAATCATTAGATGGGGTATTACTACGATGCCTGGGTCCAGAAGAGGCCAAGAACATGATGAGCGAAGTGCACGATGGGATATGTGGAGCGCACCAATCGGCCTACCGTATGAAGTGGGTTATTAGACAAGCTGGATGCTTTTGGCCGACGATATTAGAGGACTGCTTTGAGTATTACAAGGGATGTCGGGATTGCCAAAGGTTTGGGAATATTCGGAGGGTCCCCCGCATCGGCATTGAATCCCATCATCAAGCCATGGCCATTCGGGGGCCGGGGTATAGACTTGATTGGCCAAATTAATCCGCCGTCTAGCAAGGGGCATAAGTTCGTGCTTTTGGCTACGATTACTTCACCAAATGGGTCGAGGCAATCCCACCGAAGAAGGTGACGTCGAAAAACATGATCGAATTCGTCAAGGAACACATCATCTATCGATTTGGGATCCCTCAGACGATTACCACTGACCAGGGGGCACAATTCGTGTCGTTGGAGTTCAGAGGCTTTGCCGAAAGCATGGGAATCAAATTGTTTAATTCTTCTCCATATTATGCCCAAGCTAATGGTCAAGCAGAGGCTTCTAATAAGATCATGATCAAGCTGATACAGAAGAAGATCGATCAGAAGCCAAGAAGGTGGCATTCGGTACTCAGCGAAGCGCTATGGGCTTACCGGATGGCCCCCCATGGAGCTACAAAGACTTCTCCTTACGAGTTGGTTTACGGGCATCACGCAATCCTGCCTTGGGAAGTACAATCAGATTCAAGGAGAGTGGTGCTGCAAAACGAGTTGAGCTCCAAGGATTACAGTGGCCTAATGATGGATGAACTAGAAGATTTGCATATGATCCGTCTCAGGGCCCCGGAGAACATCGAGAAAAACAAACCGCGGGTTGCCAAATACTATAATAAGAAGGTAAAAGTAAGGCAATTTGCAGAAGGCGATCTAGTTTGGAAAGCGCTATTGCCGATTGGAACTAAATACAGTGAATTCGGCAAATGGTCCCCTAACTGGGAGGGGCCTTTTCGTGTGGTCAGATGCGTTCCTGGTAATGCATACATATTAAAAACTTTGCTAGGAGAGGAATTTTCCGCTGCAATCAATGGAATATATCTGAAGAAATATTACCCTAGCATTGAGATCGATCGATGATTACACACATCTGGCACGAAAATAGCCGGCGCTCAAGAATGAGGCCGCCTTCAGAACAAAATCCATGAACAAGAGAAAATGGCCAGTGCCTGGGTGTATTGCCCTTAGCTCAAAATTACATTACAACGATTTCTCGCAGAACTACCTCTAACAACCCCGGTGATCAGATCCTCGAGGAGGAGGGAAGCAGAAGGCGTGGAGGAAGAAGCGAAAGTATGATACAATCTTTTCTTTAATTCTTCGGCTGCTTCCTCTTCAGTTGCTCCAGGACCACCGTGACGGCAACCCGGAACGCACGTGGGTGACCATGGTTGGCGACCTCCACCAAGCTATCCCAAGCCGTCTTCAGGTTGTTGTACCTGTCAGAGACATCTAAAGCGGAGGAATCAAGATTAGGGGCAAGAAATCCAAGTGCAAGCACGAGGTCAAGAAGGAGTCAGGAACATTTACCCCCTACTAATGCCTCCAGAGCCATGCGACGCTCGTGCTCGGCTTGGCAACGGGCGGACATGTCCCTGAGGCCGTGCTCCGTGTGCGGACGCGGCGGCGCGGTCGATGGTTGGTCCTCTCGTTCGGGCGTGGCATCCTCTCGCTTCGAGAGAGGAATCGGAGGAGATGTACTCGGGCACATCTTCGGTCCCGATGACTTCTTCGGAAGCAAATCAAGGCCGAAAAGGACGAGAGGAAAACATGAAGTGCAAGATCATGCGGGGGAACAAGGAGCGAGATCGAGAAAGAACTCACTTCCGAATCGTACGCTTCCTTGATGAGTCGCTCTCTGGGGTTGTTTACCCTTGTCCATGGCGTTGGGGTTTTTTCCTCTAGAGGCAGGGGGAGAGATGAGAAATGATGGATGAGTGCGCGAGTGGATTTGCAGAGCACCCCGCAGGCTATTTTATTGACCGGAGAGGCGCATTGGGAGTGATGACTGGCCAGTACACACTGTTGGAATACCAAGCGGCAGGGTTTTCTACCAAGTGCGAAGGGTTTTCTCTTGAACAGTGTTTATGGATTGCCGAACTGGGATCCTCTGTGGATTTTGCGCCAAGGGGCAGTTGTTCTCGCGCGCTCGGCTAAAGATAGTTCCCGGATGCATTCAAAGAAAACAAAATTCGCAGATGCAAAATGCAAAAGGAGTCATCACAGAACAGGTGCAGAATTCAAAAGTTCTTCATCTATTGCCGATATTTACACATCCCTAGTACAATCTAGTCGAAGAGCCTGTTCAACACAGATTGGGGATGAGTAATTTCGGCAATGGCGTCGCCATGGCCATCAAGGCGCTCTAGGATGAGCTCGATCTCCTCAATGTCCTCTGGCGCGCCGCCCTGGAAGCCGCGCGGCCTGGTGGAGTAGTCGACGTCCGTGTGCGTCGCCATGGCAGCCCGGCCCAAGGTGGTGCCCAGACGGACGCCGTGGACAGCCACCTCATCAACGCGGCGCTCCACCGCGGCAAGGCGCTCCACTGGTGTATTGCCGAGGGCGTTCACCTTCTCGGCCAGCTGCTCCACCAGCTCCTTCAGCTGGTTGAGCTCCGCGTCGCGGGCTACAAGAAGCAAGAAGAGAAAGATTAACGTCAAAAGCCGGGTGGAATCAAGAACTAATCTCAAAGCCGCACCATCAATGGTTTCCAGCAGCTGTCTGCGCTGGTCCTCCCACTCTAACTCGGCTATGCCCGCTTTCTTGGAGACGTCCTCCAGCTCACGCCGGGACGCCTCTAGCTCCTCCTTGAAGCGGATGGCGTCTTCTTCCCCGTACGGTACCGGGGAGTGGCCATCGGACTCCGAGGAGTCATCTGGGAGGGGCTGATTGGCCGGCGCACGAGGCGGATTCCACTGAATCAATCTGAAAAAGGGGGGTAATCATCAAGGCAAAAGAAGATCAAGAATAGAATCAAAGAGTTGAGATCGACGATCATCACCGCCTGCGCGCATTGGCGCTGCTCCCCTCGGCCTCGTCGGAGGCGCGGCGGCGGTTGAGGTGGTGCACCATTGTGGTTTGGGATGTGCACTGTTTGCAAAAGGGCTAAAGATTGGCAAGGGTTCGAGAGCTAGAAGGCCTGGTGGAGAGCTAGGGGCACCTATGGTAACATTTATAGGACTGGCAGGATGAATCGTGGCTTCGAGTCGTGGTTGTGGATCGTGGCGCATATCCCAAGAAAATCGGAAGGTGGAAAGGTTTCCTTGGCCAGCCCGCCAACGGGTCGCTTGGAGTTCTAGGCTGAGCCGCGTGCAGTTGATTGGTTCGGCTATAGAAAATCGAAGTGCCGTTCGGGAGTTGGCGTTTCACTACCGAATGGGTCGTTCAACATTATGTTTGAAGGTGCGCAGAAGAAAGGAAACAGATTGCAAGAAGATATTACAAGAACGACCAATTCAATTACACATCAATAAGGACATTCAAGCATTCAGAAGTTTGGCAATTACACCACGAGCATTGGATGTTATCAGATGGGAATTGTCCAGCAGCTCCTGGCAATCCCTTTGGGTACCGGATAGATCAGCGAGTTCTGCATCGCATTGCTCTATCTTGGTGATAGCCGATTTTGCTTCCGCTTGGGTCTTTGTTATCAGTCCAGGAAGTTCGGCTATTTTCTCTTTGTCGATCTCTATCTCCGCTGACAGGCTTTTCAGTTCTGCTTCTAGAGCAGCCTTCCTGGCGATTTTCAGATCATAAGAAGCCTGCAGGTTAGCCAATGCATCCTTTTGGCTCTCTGCTTGGGATTGTGCCCCGTTCATGGCATGTTCAGCATCGGTTTTCCTCTTTTCAATGGCCGGACGGGAGCGCAATTTCCTCCAAGCGTGCCTTACGGGTGCATAAAGGGCTTCTAAGCCATAGACGGATGATAGAGAAGCTCTGATGTCTTCGGGGAGTTCTTGACTGATAGATTCAAACATCTCTTCGAAGTGATGGAGATCATTGAACTGATCTCGAGCATCTTTTTCTAGCCAGGCAGCAATTTCTTTGAGCTTGGACAACACTTCATCTGGCAGCGGCTGGTGTACTCCTTCCATCACCTCGGCAGCTGGATTGCTCTCTGATGGCAGGCTTGATGATGATGGAGCCTGATCCTGAGAAATAACATTGCCGAATTAAGGATGCTAAACATCGAGGTACCAAAATTAAATACAGATGGATACCTCATGGCTGGTTTCTTGAGCAGGGGCAATCATAGGTGAAGGAGGTGCTCCATGCAGAGCCGAAACTTCAAAACTAGAAGGTGCCGATGTGGCCACTGGCAGCTCGTGGGTTTCTGGCTGAAGAGGAGTCGGGTCTGCCGCCTCTGTTGGGTTGGTTATCTCTGCTTGACCAACAGGTGATGGCACTCTTGGAGAACTTATTGGCTCCGGTTGAATTGGGAGATTCATCCCTGGGGAATTTGTTGTTTCTGCGGAAGGTGATGAAGATGAGATCTCCACCGGGATGGGTAATTCAACCCTGGATGGACTTGCTTGTTGCACCACTGGAACATCTACAAGCTGTTCCTCCATGGCTTCTTCTGCAAATGTCAAATCGAAAGGGTAAGTGCCAGTGCGCATCCTTAAGAAAGAACAGTAGAGGTCATACCAGTGGATGGGGCATTGGCGAACACCGGTTCCCAAGGTTCTTTGGACTCGGTCCGAAAATGCACAATGAATATATTTTATCAAGAGCAGAGTGACCTGGTAATCAAGAAGGTAAAGGGGTTTACCTCAACAAGCACTTTCTTGACGCTTCTTCTCCTTTTAGCACTTGGAGGGGCAATCGGATGCGGGCCTTGCCTCCCGTCTCAGCCGAGGCTAGAAAGGTCGGGATCTGTGGTAGCATACCTGGCCATTAGCTGATGCAGAGTTGTGGATTTGAATCCCAGTGCTGAAATCGGGCCTTCAGCATTATAAGCAATTACCCTGGCTCGAGGGGCAGGCACTGTGTTCTGTGGACAAGAAGGTGAAGGTCAGGACCATGAATAAAGAGGACATGCCTGATCCAGGGGCTCATTGTATTACCTCTGAAGTCGGCAAGAAGTCAGGCACCAACTCTGCACAGAATACATGAACAGCTCACCGAAGATGTGATCGTGGAATTCTTGCCACCGGGGAGTTAAAGGTGGGGTGAGCTATGGTTGTGGGCATGAAAGGACATGTGTAGACAGTGGGACTGCACTCATAGTTGAAAACTCTGCTGCCCTGCATCAGCTCTTTGATTTCCTCTCTGGGTTTGAGGAATTCATGCAGGAACAATCTCGGGGGCATCTGGCCGCATCCAAGTTGCCTGGCCATTACATTAGGCTGATAGTACTCATAAGTGCTGACATTCAGCCTTCCTCCATTGACTCGGCTGGCAGTATGCATGGGCAGATTATGATATTGAGGATCTCCAAGAATCTCCCATCTTCATGGCCGGGCTCGAAAGAGAATTCAACAGGGAAGGTCAAGGTGTCGTTGCCCAAATAAGGAAGCCAGAGAGGATTGGGGAAACCTTTAAAGAATAGCTCGAAGAACTGGCTGATGTTTTGTTGAACGAGAACGCTTGAAGCCGCTTCTCCGTAATTCGGCACCCTCTCGGTAGCTTGGGGTTCTCCTTCGGATGATTGGACAAGGGGAAGAACACCGGAGTTCAAGTCGACACCGATGATCCGATGCATGTGGAGCTGCAGCCACATTTGAACGAACCACCAAGGGCCGTTAACACATGATATTCTTTGGCTAGTATACATCCGAGTAACGAGTTTGGTGAAGCATGTGGTATACACTACCGAGGAAGAATTTTCCAAGAGGGAGGCGGTTGCCACCGGCCAATTGAGATGCCATCGCGATATGGTTCAAGGTGGGCTCGTTGGCTTTCCCACGTAAAACAAATCCGCACGACCACATATTCGAAAAGGCTTTGTATTCGACTTCACCAAGGGGATTGTCCTTCATGTGTTTCAAGATGTATTGCTTGTATCCGTTCCCCGGCTTCACCCCCGTGCCGCCGTGAGGAATTTTTGAAATTCCAAGGCCGAACGGATCCTCGTAATGTCAAGGCCGGTGATCATATATACATCGGCCAAAGTGGGAGACATCGGACCATGGCCAAAAAGGAAGGCGTTGACGCCGTTTGACCAAAAGTGGCGGTCGCTATCGAAGATCTTCGTTCTTGGGGGTCTCAGCCACGGATAGCTCCAAGCACTGGGCAATACGGAGAGCATCCAGGTTGGTCAATCCACTCTTATCTGCAAGAATCCTCCGATACCAAGTCTTCCAGCCTGCAATTGGAGGTAAAGGCCAGTTCTTGAACGCATCTTGCCACTGAGGAGGTGGAGATAAAGCTGCTTTGAAGGGGATTCTCTGAGATTCAGCGGCAATGAAATCTCGAGGATCAGGATTCCCCACAGGACCAAGGTAATAAGACCTCGAATTGGCCTCGGTGCGAATTAAAAGCTCAATAGAAGGCTCCTGAAAGAAAGCGAAAAAGAAAATCTCAGGTAAAATTGAAAATCTAACGCCGAACAAGGTTTGCGGGGGGTGAATTTACCTGAGCATCTTGGTTCTGAGCTGCCATTGGAGGTTCGAGCTCGGAGCGAGGAGATCTAGGGTTGGATCTGGATGAAGATTCCGGCGGATTGCGAAGAACAGGTGTTGACAGATTTGATTCGAGGATTCGTGGCTGGAGTCAATTGTGGAACAAAATTACTTTTATCCCACAATTGAAGGGGCATGTGTTAACACCAAAATTTGGTAAGGAGTCCGACACAGTGGGCCGGTTCGGAAAAAGAGTCCGTCCGGTGGAAGGAAGGATATTTTCGAGAGATTTTCGGCAAAAAGATCTCGCGGCTCGGCTATTTGCTCCGGTTCGGCAAAGGAACAAGAGAGCTGATTTTGCGGGATTGGACGGCGTCGTGGCTCAATCGGGGAGGCGAATGGATAGGTAGGCGATCGAGCTTAGTTAGGCAACTAATCCATTCGCGGTTGTACTCAACGGGGGTATAAATACGACCCCTGAATGTATGTAATGGACACAATCATTCCTCATTATACACCGGCCTTACGCCAAACCCTAGAGTCCTTGTCGTGTCGTCGAGTTCTTCGAGAGGGCCAATCGATCCGTCGACCTCCGTGAGTACCGGCAACCTTGTATCATGTCTAGTATCATGCGGTGGATTTAGATCTGATGCAAGTAGTCTTGTTACCATGCTTCGTGTCATGCGGTAGATTCAAGCTTGGTTCAAGAAGGTTTCTTGTTAGATCATGAGCCATGCGGTAGGCTAAGATCTAGCTTGGAGCTAGTTATCGGCTCTATTGGGTTTTGGCAAGATCCAATAGATTCATTAAGTTATCCCGTGTTATCTTGAGTTTTTACTTTATGTTTTAATTCATGTAACACACCTTTGCCCAATCTAGATGGATTTGGATCGGCTGTATCTCTTTTATGATCCTTGTTCGAGTAGGTTTCATGTTTTAATACGTGGATCTTATGCTTTCCGATAGCCGAAACCGAATCGATCTAGGTTGTTACGTGTTGCGGGTTCAAGCTTGCTATGTTCGTATAAATCTTGAAAGAACCGGGTATCATGCGGTAGATGCAGGTTTTTGGGTTGCTTTGGAGCTAGTCATCCGGTGGATTAGATTCTCAAATCAATCTGATAGATTTATTCTCGTGGTAATGTTTGTTCCTTCTTCATGGACCCCGAATCGGCTGTCCAGCCGCATTCGGTTATGTTTCTTCACGAGTAGATCACGTGTGTTATTTATGTTTTAAATGATGTATGCTTTTAGCTTTCCATATCTAGATTGTATCATGCGGTGGATAGATCTATTCGTGGAAAGTGGTACGGTTTTTCATGCAAGTTGTATGATGCGGTGGATAGATTTGTTTGATATCGTACCCGACGGATCTTAAAGTAGCTAGACATGCGGTAGACTAGTGCTTTGGATCTATGCGTGCTTATTTAATACATGATCATGTCCGTGCTTTACTTTATTTATTTACTCGTTAGTCTTCATGGGGATCGGTCATAACTTCGCGCATGCATCCATGTTTTTACAAAGACCGATTGCCGTCATGCTTACGTCATCCATTCGGCAATGTCATTTTTCCCTTTTGGTTTCCCGAATGGTCGTGGATCTCTCGACGATAGCTTTCTATAGCTATTGTGTTATCCCATCCGGCTCTTTAGCCGTAAATATGGAACCGTCTGCGGTACCACCGGCAAGTTCCAAGCTTTGATATCTAACTGCTTTATCTTTTGTTAATTTTCAGGAAAAATTGACTGGCACGTCATTTGCTCTCT
This sequence comes from Cenchrus americanus, assembly GCA_947561735.1. Taxonomy (NCBI): domain Eukaryota; kingdom Viridiplantae; phylum Streptophyta; class Magnoliopsida; order Poales; family Poaceae; genus Cenchrus; species Cenchrus americanus. The sequence goes on along the minus strand of OX387239.1, from coordinate 247,232,365 downwards.
GCGCGTGTGAAGCCAGCTTTGTTCGGCTTGCTGTGTGATTGGCGTTGAGTGCACTTTTTGCGTCAACAGAACTCTGACGTGGTCTTCTGTGCAAGGTTCCCATGTCGGCTAGGGAAACCCTAGTCAACTAGCTCGACCCTCTCCTCTCCGAGATGGTGTCCCTCTCTTCTCTGCTCCTCGGCGGCCGATGACGAATTGGATGATGCGTGGCTCTCGGTCAGGGGGCTATAAATAGTCCGAATGGAGGCTAGGGCAAAGGAGGGGGCAAACGGGCCCTGGACTAGGCTTGGCCGACCGGCCTGGGCCCATCCAGGCCCATCCCACGGCCTCCTTTGCTCTACATCGGTTCCCTTGCTTCCTGGATGTTTCCCCCTTCTGCATGTAGGTCCATGTCGTCAGTTTCTCTCCGAATTGGGCATAACTCCTTGTCTTACAAGATTCAGCACTTTTCAGGTTAGGTCCTCGGAGTTTGTCGTCTTCTCGGATCAAGTCCCTGACTTCTTGGAGTTAAGTTTTCTTCATTGCATGACTTGTACGGGGCTTCAAGGTCTTGTCATAAGGTGCTTGATGAACTTATCCCGGAAGTCTTGCTTTCAACGCTAAAATCCTGCATAAACACTAAACTCCAAAATCGACATGCACACGTGAACTTGTTATACCACGGGGGTTAGTACCAATGGATAAGGTATAAAACTTATGCCAACACCGAAGGTAAACTCATGGCTAGGTTGACGGATTTTCACCGTCAACATCCGGTCACCTTTGCGATTGAGAAGGGACCTTCCCATGTCAAGCTGAGCTTGTGTAGTCCTTCTGTGTTCTGGTTGCGACGGAGGACTAGGTCACCAACATTGAAGGAGCGTTCCTTGACGTTGCGATCATGATATCTTCAGATACCTTCAAGGTACCTTGCTGACTAGACGAGGGCGGCACAGCGAGCTTCTTCGAGTCCGTCAATATCAACTCGTCTGCTGTCTTCGGAGATGCCTTCGTCGTACTGCTCTACTACTGGCGAGTCCCACATGATGTCGGCAGGTAGAATAGCTTCAGAGCCGTAGACCAGGAAATAGGGTGACTGTCCCGTCGGCTTGGTGGGTTGTGTGCAAAGTCCCCAAAGTGCATTAGGCAGTTCCTTGATCCACTTGCCTCCTTTTGTGTTAGCAGCGTCGTGCATTCGCTTCTTGAGAGCGTCGAGTACCATCCCATTGGTGCGCTCGACTTGTCTATTAGCCCATGTATGGGCGACTGAGACATACCGGATGTCAATCCCGCTGTTCTCGCAATACACCCAAAACTGGTGGTTGTTGAAGTTGGAATCCAGGTCTGTGATGATGCGGTGGGGTAGTCCGAAGTGGTGCACGAGTTCATCCAAGAAGTCGAGTACCCTGTCGGCCTTTGGGCAAGTGATCGACTTAACTTCTATCCACTTGGTGAACTTGTCGATGGCCACCAGAACTCTGTTGAATCCTCTTGGCGCAGTCGGAAGAGGCCCAATCATGTCGAGCCCCCAGCAGGTGAAAGGCCAAGTTGGTGGTATTGTGACTAGCTTGTAGGCTGGGACGTGTTGTTGCTTGGCGAAGTACTGGCACCCTTGGCACCTTCTGACGAGTTCCTCAGCATCGCCCAAGGCTGTGGGCCAATAGAAAGCTCGTCGGAAGGCCTTGCTGACCAGCGTGCGAGAAGACGCGTGGTTGCCGCAGACGCCTTTGTGGATCTCCTCCAAGATGTCCTTGCCTTCTTCTCGGGGAACACACTTCAAGAGTACTCCAAAAGTGGCGCCCCTCCTATAGAGCTTGTCTCCGACTAGTACGTAGGACTTGGCCCGGCGGGTGATTTGCTCGGCCAAGTTCTTGCCAGTGGGAACCTTCTGCTCGTGGATGTAGTCGATGAAGGGTTGTCGCCAGTCCATGTCTATCATCATGACCTCCTGGCCTGTTTGAGAGGGCGCCGGGTCAGTGGTTGTGGGCGCCGGCTCCGGGATGGATGGCGGGTGAAGCTCGTGGACGAAGACTCCCACTGGTACTTGTGCGCGAGTAGAACCAAGCTTCGACTGGATGTCCGCTGCAACGTTGTTGTCGCAGACGACATGATGGAACTCGAGACCGTAGAATTTGTTCTCGAGCTTGCGGACTTCTGGGCAGTAGGCATCCATGTTCTCCTTGTTGCGATCCCAAGACTTGTTAACTTGGTTGATGACCACCGCGGAGTCACCGTAGACTAGTAGTCGCTTGATGCCCAGACATATTGCGAGGCGGAGCCCGTGTAGTAGAGCTTCGTACTCGGCTTCGTTGTTTGAGACCTTCCAAAAGATCTGCAGGACGTACTTGAGTTGTTCAACCTTTGGAGAAATCAGGAGTACACCTGCACCCGCGCCCTCGAGCTTGAGTGAGCCATCGAAGTACATCACCCCATGCTTTGGTCACTCGGTTGGAGTTGGTAGCTGATTTTCCCGCCACTCTACCATGAAGTCGACTAGTGCTTGCGAATTGATGGTTGTTCCTGGCTTGAAGTCGATGTTGAGGGCGTCGAGTTCGACTGCCCATTTGGAGATTCTTCCAGTAGCATCTTGGTTCCGTAGGATGTCACAGAGCGAGTAGTCGGTGACAACGGAGATCGAGTACTCCTGGAAGTAGTGTCGTAGCTTCCGCGAGGTGATGAGCATTGCATACAGTAGCTTCTGTACTGGTTGGTAGCATGCCTTAGATTCCGACAGGACCTCGCTGACGAAGTAGACTGGTCGCTGGACTGGGTAGGTGTGGCCGTCTTCCTGCCGCTCGACGATGATGGCAGTACTGACCACGTGAGTAGTCGCAGTGAGGTAGAGCAGTAGCTACTCCTTTTTGCGAGGAGCCGTGAGGACTGGTGGCTTGGACAGGAAATCCTTGAGTTGATCCAGAGTTTGTTCTGCCTCTTGGGTCCACACGAACTTCTCTTGGTGCTTGAGTAGTTTGAAGAAGGGTAGCCCCCGTTCTCCAAGCTTCGAGATGAATCTATTCAGGGCCGCCATACACCCGGTGAGCTTTTGCACTTCTTTGATGCAGGTGGGAGCTTTCATCTTGGTGATGGCGAAGATCTTCTCGGGGTTGGCTTCGATGCCACGATGGCTGATGATGAAGCCCAGTAGTTTTCTCGAAGGTACGCCGAAGACGCACTTGTTCGGGTTGAGCTTCCACTGGTACTCCCACAAAAATGCGAAAGTCTCTTCAAGATCGGCAATGAGCGTGTCAGAGTTTCGGGTCTTGACGACCACGTCATCCACGTAAGCCTCGGTGTTCTTGTTGAGTTGTTTCTTGAAACATTTCTGGATAGCTCGCTGGTAGGTAGCTGTTAACACCAAAATTCGGTAAGGAGTCTGACTTGTGGGTCCGGTTCGACAAAGAGTCCGTCTGGTGGAAGGAAGGATCTTTTCAGAGATATTCGGCAAAGAGATCTGCGGTCGGCCATCTGCTCCAGTTCGGCAGAGGAACAGTAAAGCTGATTTTGCGGGATTGGACGGTGATGTGGCTCAATCAGGGGAAGCGAATGGATGGATAGGCGATCAAGCTTAGAGATAAGTTAGGCAACGAATCCATTCGAGGTTGTACTTAACAGGGTATAAATATGACCCCTGAATGTATGTAACAGACAATCATTCTTCAATACACACCGGCCTTACGCCAAACCCTAGAGTCCTTTGTCGTGTCGTCGAGTTCTTCGAGAGGGTTCATCGATCCGTCGACCTCCGTGAGTACCGGCAACCTTGTATCATGTCTAGTATCATGCGGTGGATTTAGATCTGATGCAAGTAGTCTTGTTACCATGCTTCGTGTCATGCGGTAGATTCCAGCGTGGTTCAAGAGGGTTTCTTGTTAGATCATGAGTCATGCGGTAGGCTAAGATCTAGCTCGAGGCTAGTTATCGGCTCTATTGGATTTTGGCAAGATCCAATAAATTCATTAAGTTACCCCGTGTTACTTTGAGTTTTACTTATGTTTAAATTCATGTAATACACTTTTGCCCAATCTAGATAGGTTTGGATCGGCTTTATCTCTTTTATGATCCTTGTTCGAGTAGATTTCATGTTTTAACACGTGGATCTTGTGCTTTCCGATAACCGAAACCGAATCGATCTAGGTTGTTACGTGTTGCGGGTTCAAGCTTGCTAATGTTTGTATAAATCTTGAAAGAGCCGGGTATCATGCGGTAGATGCAGGTTTTTGGGTTGCTTTGGAGCTAGTCATCCGGTGGATTAGATTTTCAAATCAATCTGATAGATTTATTCACTTGGTAATGTTTGTTCCTTCTTCATGGACCCCGAATCGGTACATTCGTACCGTATTCGGTTATGTTTCTTCACGAGTAGAACACGTGCATTATTCATGCTTTAAATGATGTACGCTTTTAGCTTTCCATACTTAGATTGTATCATGCGGTGGATAGATCTATTTGTGGAAGGTGGTACGGTTTTCCATGCAAGTTGTATCATGCGGTGGATAGACTTGTTTGACATCGTACCCGACGGGTTTTAAAGTAACTAGACATGCGGTAGACTAGTGCTTTGGATCTATGCATACTTGTTTAATACATGATCATGTCCGTGCTTTACTTTATTCATCTATTTAATGCTAATCTTCATGGGGATCGGTCATGGCCTCGTGCGTGTGCATCCTTGCTCAAACAAAGACCGACCGCTGTCATGCTTACGTCATCCATTCGGCAATTTTACTTTTTCCCCTTTGCGAGTTCCCGAATGGTTTTGGTTCGTTGGCAAATAGCTTTCTATAGCTATGTGTCATCCCGTTTGGCTTCTTAGCCGTAAATATGGAACTGTCTGGTACCACCCAGCAAGTTCCAAGCTTTGGTATCTAACTGCGTTGTCTTTTGTTAATTTTCAGGAAAAATTGACTGGCACGTCTTTTGCTCTCTGCGCGTGTGAAGCCAGCTTTGTTCGGCTTGCTGTGTGTTTGGCGTTGAGTGCACTTTTTGCGTCAACACACTTTTTGGCACGCCCAGTGGGACAACAGCCGAATAGATTCAAGATGCCTGAGATCGGAGACCTCATGGATGTCAACCTTGAAGATCTCTCTCCCGAGCAGCGGCAGCAACTCCAGGATGTCATGGACCAGTTTCAACGTAAATGTCCGCGTCGTTCAAGAAGAATAGAAGCGGCGTCTCGTATTTGAAGAACGAGATGCCCAGAGTGTTGCTACCAGGGGAGAGCGACACCACAGCTCAGCAGGAGAAAGAGGAGTGCATGCGAGTATTCCAGGAATCTGCGGACTACATGCTTAGCAAGCACAACAAGGCGTTCCTCGGTGCGCTTCAGCAGATGATGGTGGCCGTCTTGGGCCCGGCATGGAACAAGCGTTCAGCAAGGCACCCATCCGGGGGGGAACCGTGGAGCCGGGCGAATCAAGCTCTCAACCGCCGTTACGGAGCCAGCCATAGCAGCCTCCTCCTCAGAGCTCTGGAAGTCAAGCGTTCCAGCCTCCTCCGCAGGGCACTGGGGGCGGCCGGTTCGGCCCCCCATTGCAGGCTTCAGGAGGGCAGCCAATTCAGCCACCACCACAGAGCAGCACGGGTCAGCCTGTGCAACAGCCGAATCCGTACCAGCCTACGTATGGAGATCTAGCGTTCGGCTCGCCTGGGGCCCCACTTGATCCCGGCCGCAGGATTGCACCGGCGACCAACTGGCTGCAGAGGAACTCGTACGGCAGAGGCTATCATGAGGTGGGAAACTATGGGGCATTTGACGCCTTCCCGCATCCAGGATACGCGCCAGCTGCAGGCGCACAAGAGGATGACGCCCTGACGCGGAAGATGGCCGAATTGATGCAAAATCAGTTCGGCCTCAAGCCAAAAATGCAAGGACCTGCCTATAGGTCGCCGTTCCCAGAATGGTACTACAATGTGCTCTTGCCGCCAAGGGTGAAGCCGCCAACGGAGTTCACAAAATTTTCGGGGCAAGACGACACGAGCACGGTCGAGCACATCGCTCGTTACCTCATGCAGCTCGGGGAGTGCTCACCGAGGAGACATTCGGGGTCCGCTACTTCCCCGCATCACCGACAGTCCGGCGTTCCGGTGGTTCTCGTCCCCCCCCCGAATCAGTTGCCAGATGGAAGGACTTAGAGCGGAAATTCCACACTCATTATTTCAGTGGCAGCTCGGAGAAAAAATTGATCGACCTTGCCACCCTGAAGCAGAGGCACAGCGAGACGCCGCTGGAATTTCTTAGAAGATTCAGGGAAGTCAAAGGCATGTGCTTTTCGCTTAACTTGCCAGACGACCAGTTGGCTGATATGGCCGTCGCCGGGATGCTGCCGGCCGTGCGAGAAAAGTTGTTCGGGATGGAGTTTGAGAATCTGGGCCAGCTATCGCAGAAGTTATCACTAATGAGCAATCAGGCATATGGCTTTAAGAAGGACGCCAAGTTTGGCAAGCAGCACGACGTCGCTGACGTCTACAACCAGTTCTTGGACAAGGCTGATCTGTTCGAGGATTCTGATGATGAGTTGGATGTAGCCGCAGCAGAGATCATGTGGGGGAAGGAGCCTTTGACAATGAATCAACGATGGGTCAAGCAGACCAAGGGTACTTATGATTTTGATATCACGAAAGCCGATAAATTGTTCGAGCTCTTAGTGAAAGAAGGCCGAATCAAGCCGCCCGAGGGGCATTCCATGCTTCGGCCCGATGGAGTTAAAGCAAAACGTTACCGTGGCTTCCACGACGGGGATTCACACTCCATCAATGATTGCGGGGTCTTCGTGGATGAAGATCCGTAAGGCCGTCCGGGAGGGTCACCTTAAGTTCGACAACAAAATGAAGCTGGATGGCCACCCCTTTCCTCGAACATGGTGGGCTTTTCTGTTAACATGATAACAGCCGAGGAGAAGGGAAAAGTCAAGGTCTTGACCTCAGCCAGGTCTAGACAAGGTGGAGCAGTGGACCCAGAGCGCCAAGTGACTCTGGAACAGGTGCAAGGTGAAGCCCCCCGCATTCTTAGAAGTCACATCGAAATTGGGGAGTCATCCAGAGCCAAGCCCAGGGTGACATCGCGCGTCCTCCTCAACAAGTGGCAACGCCAGATGGAGAAAGAGCGCTACCAGAAGCGGCGCTACGAGGAGGAGCAGCGCAGAGCCGAAGAAGAAGCGCACAGAAGGGACCAGGAGCAGTACACGCGCGAGCAGGAGCGCACACATTGGGGGTGTGCCTTCTTCAGGCATTGCTGGAATGAGGGTTTAAAGCTGCCCACGTTGAAGAACTGTCTTGAGTGCAGCGACAGGTATTTTGAATACAGGCAGGAGACTGCCAATCGCCGATCCGTCCACGAGAGAATTGGAAGGATCCACCCCAATGGGGATCGGCGCCAAAAAATTGAAGTCATCGATCACCCCAGAAAGCGTCAAGCTGATCTCAGGTGGGCTGATCAAGAAGAGGACGAGGACGACTACATCTGGCAGAAGGGGCAGTGGTGCCCGCCTGGCCTACGCAAGAGTCAGAAAAGACGGGTTCAGCGCTTGAGGAACCGTGAACTAAAACAGGCCGGGATCCAGACGAAGCAGGTGTGGCGCCCCAAGGACCAACCGGAGGGATCGAAGCGTTCGGCTCCAGCATGCATGGTATACTTTCTGCCGAACGAGTTGATGGCTCCTGCTAACCAGGTTATGCAGGAGGAAGCTTCCTTCGATGATGAGCAGACCGAGGGGATGATGGCACAACTGGTGCTGGCCAAGCAGGCCATCTTCGACAAGCCGGCCAAGAATCGTCATATGAGGCCGCTGTACTTGAGAGGATACGTCAACGGTAAGCCGTTGACCAAGATGTTTGTCGACGGTGGAGCGGCAGTCAACGTAATGCCGTACACCACCTTCAGGAAACTTGGCATGGGCCCGAGCGATCTGACGCCTACAAGCATCATCTTGAATGATTTCGCCGGGAACCCTTCAGACACCAAGGGATGCGCTCACGTGGACTTGATGATCGGGTCCAAGACGCTGCTCACCACCTTCTTTGTCATCGAAGGCAAAGGAGCCTACAGCCTGCTGCTTGGGCGGGACTGGATTCATGCTAACTGTTGCGTCCCATCCACCATGCATCAACGGGCCGATCCAGTGGGTGGACGATGAGATCGAGGTCGTCCCAGCGGACGACTCCGTGAGCGTGGCAAACATGGAACCAGCCTTCTGGGAATACCAAGGCATCGATTGTTTCTCAGGGAAAGACTGGGGAGAAGGTCCTGTTGAACCTGTCAGCAGTGATCAACAGCCGATTCAAGCAGTCGGCTCTTATAGCAATTTTTAATGGAGAACCCCATGGATGGCACTGATGGCAAGTTAGGGCGAGGATTCATGTCGGCTGATAAATTAGAAGAGGTTGACATTGGAAGCGGTGATAAGCCAAGGCCGACGTTCATCAGTGCAAATTTGCAGCCAGACTTCAGGGGGAATTTAATTAAGCTTCTCAAAGAATACAAGGATTGCTTCGCCTGGGATTATTCGGAGATGCCTGGATTGGATCGCTCCATCGTCGAGCATCGGTTGCCAATCAAGCCTGGTTTCAAACCATATAAGCAACCGCCCCGGAAAATCTACAAGGATGGCCGATGTGAAGAATGAAGTTGAAAGATTACTTGACGCAAACTTCGTTCGGCCATGCAGATATGCGGAGTGGATTTCTAACATCGTCCCTGTGTACAAGAAGAATGGAAAAATGAGGGTTTGCATAGATTTCAGGGACCTGAACAGAGCTACTCCGATGGATGGTTACCCGATGCCTATTGCCGATTTGTTGATTGACGCCGCCGCTGGACACAAGGTGATCAGTTTCATGGATGGCAATGCGGGATACAATCAAATCTTCATGGCAATAGAAGACATTTCAAAGACGGCCTTTAGATGTCCTGGTCATATAGGCCTGTTCGAATGGATCGTCATGACATTTGGATTAAAAAATGCCGGTGCAACTTACCATCGGGCCATGAATTACATTTTTCATGAGTTGATTGGCAAAATCGTGGAGATCTACATTGATGATGTGGTAATCAAGTCCCTAAGTCATGACACCCATTTGGAAGATGTAAGGAAGACCTTAGAGTGCACCCGGAAACATGGTTTGAAGATGAATCCAAACAAGTGCGCTTTTGGGGTATCAGCTGGAGAATTCCTGGGGTTTTTGGTCCACGAAGGAGGAATTGAAGTTGGCAAAAAGAGCATGAAAGCCATTGATGAAGTCGTTCCTCCAACTAACCTCAAGGAGTTGCAATCACTGCTCGGCAAAATCAACTTCGTGAGAAGATTCATTTCAAATTTATCACAGAAGGTGTTGCCATTCTCTCCATTGCTGAAGCTGAAGAAAGATCAGAAGTTCACATGGGGTGACGAACAACAAAAGGCTTTTGACGAGATCAAGCAGTACATGAAGGAGCCACCGGTGTTGGTTCCTCCTCAGCTAGACAAGCCTTTCAAGTTGCACGTGGCGGCCGATACCCAAACCATTGGATCGGCCCTTATTCAAGAATTCGAAGGGAAGGAGCGGGTAGTAGCATATCTTAGCCGAAAATTACTTGATCCTGAAACCAGGTATTCGGCTGTAGAGAAACTGTGTCTTTGCGTGTACTACTCGTGTACAAAGTTTCGGCACTACCTGTTGAATGCCGAATGCACTGTGTATTCCAAGTTCGATGTGATAAAACATATGTTATCTATGCCAATTTTGAACGGCAGGATTGGCAAGTGGATTTTAGCTTTATCAGAGTTCGAGTTGAAGTTCGAATCGGCAAAAGCCATCAAAGGTCAGATCATTGCCGATTTTATAACTGAACATCGCGATCCGTCAATTGATTTGCTTGAGATTACCCCTTGGGCTTTGTTTTTTGATGGATCATCATGTGGTAAAGGTGGGGGAGTAGGGATCCTACTAATTTCGCCTAGAGGTGAGATGTTTGAATTTGCCATCCCTATACAGCCCACTGTCACAAATAACCAGGCTGAATATGAGGCACTACTTCGAGGGCTTCAATACTTGAGAGAAGCAGGGGCCGTTTCAGTTGAAGTTTATGGAGATTCAGAGTTGGTAATAAAGTAATTGAACGGCCAATATGAATGCAAAAGTGAAGTGCTGAGGAGTTACTACGAAGAATGCAGGGAAATCTTAAAGAGCTTCCCGTTGGTGACTCTACAGCACATTCCTAGGGAACATAACGAAGAAGCAAACATACTGGCTCAAAGCGCCTCTGGTTATAAAGAGAGCCAAGAAGCGTTTGCTGCGGAAATATGTGCACTAGGGGCGGATCTAGCAGAAGATGATTAGAGGAAAGAGATCGTTGATTACTTGAAGGATCCATCCCGAAAGGTCTCTAGGAAGCTCAGGTACAAGGCCATAAAGTTCGTGCTTTTGGATGATAACTTATTCTATAAATCATTGGATGGGGTATTACTACGATGCCTGGGTCCAGAAGAAGCCAAGAACATGATGAGCGAAGTGCACGATGGGATATGTGGAGCACACCAATCGGCCTACCGTATGAAGTGGGTTATTAGACAAGCTGGATGCTTTTGGCCGACGATATTAGAGGACTGCTTTGAGTATTACAAGGGATGTCAAGATTGCCAAAGGTTTGGGAATATTCAAAGGGTCCTCACGCGTCGGCATTGAATCCCATCATCAAGCCATGGCCATTCAGGGGTTGGGGTATAGACTTGATTGGCCAAATTAATCCACCATCCAGCAAGGAGCATAAGTTCGTGCTTTTGGCTACAGATTATTTCACTAAATGGGTTGAGGCGATCCCACTGAAGAAGGTGACGTCAGAAAACATGATTGAATTCATCAAGGAGCACATCATCTATCGATTTGGAATCCCTCAGACAATTACCACTGATCAAGGGGCACAATTCGTGTCACTGGAGTTCAGAGAATTTGCCGAAAGCATGGGGATCAAATTGTTTAATTCCTCTCCCTATTATGCCCAGGCTAATGGTCAAGCGGAGGCTTCTAATAAGATCATGATCAAGTTGATACAAAAGAAGATCGACCAGAAGCCAAGAAGGTGGCATTCGGTTCTCAGTGAAGCACTGTGGGCTTACCGAATGGCCCCCCATGGAGCTACAAAGACTTCTCCTTACGAGTTGGTTTATGGGCACCACGCGGTTTTGCCTTGGGAGATGCAATCAGATTCAAGGAGAGTGGTGCTACAAAAGGACTTGAGCTCCAAGGATTACAGTGGCCTAATGATGGACGAGCTGGAGGATTTACATATGATCCGTCTTAGGGCCCTGGAAAACATCGAGAAAAACAAGCTGCGGGTTGCCAAGTACTACAACAAGAAGGTAAAAGTAAGGCAATTTGCAGAAGGCGATCTAGTTTGGAAAGCGCTATTGCCGATCGGGACTAAATACGATGAATTCGGCAAATGGTCCCCTAACCGGGAAGGACCTTTCCGTGTGGTCGGATGCGTCCCCGGTAATGCATACATATTGAAAACTTTGCTAGGAGAAGAATTTTCCGCTGCAATAAATGGAAGATATCTGAAGAAATATTATCCTAGCATTGAGATCGATCGATGATTACACACATCTGGCACAGAGATAGCCGGCGCTCAAGAATGAGGCCGCCTTCAGAACAAAAAATCCATGAACAGAAGAAATGGCCAGTGCCTAGATGCATTGCCCTTAGCACAAAACCACATTACAACTGCTTCTTGCAGGTTTACATCTAACAACCCTGGTGGTCAGATCTCCAAGGAGGTGGGAAGCAGAAGGCGTGGAGGAAGAAGCGAAAGTATGATTCAATCTTTTCTTTACTTCTTCGGCTGCTCCCTCTTCAGTTGTTCCAGGACCACCGTGACGGCAACTTGGAACGCGTGGGGGTGACCATGGTTGGCAGCCTCCACCAAGCTGTCCCAGGCCGTCTTCAGGTTGTTGTACCTGTCAGAGACATCTGAAGCGGAGGAATCGATGTTAGGGGCAAGAAATCCAAATGCAAGCATAAGGTAAAGAAGAAGTCAGAAGCGTTTACCCCCTACTAGCGCTTCCAAAGCCATGCGACGCTCGCGCTCGGCTTGGCAACGGGCGGTGATGTCCCTGAGGCCGTGCTCCAGATGCCGAACGCGGCGGCGCAGCTGATGGTTGGTCCTCTGTTCAGGCGTGGCATCCTCTGCTTCGAGGGAGGAATCGGAGGAGATGTACTTAGGCACATCTTCGGTCCCGATGATTTCCTTAGGAAGCAAATCAAGGCTGGAAGAGGAGAAGAAGAAAACATGAAGCACGAGATCATGCGGAAGAACGAGGAGTAGATCAAGGGAGAACTCACTTCCGAATCGTGCGCTTCTTTGATGAGCTGCTCTCCCGGGGTTGCTTGCCCTTGTCCATGGCTTTGGAGTTTTCTCCTCTAAGGACAGGGGAGGAGATGAGAAATGATGGATGAGTGTGCGAGTGGATTTGCAGAGCATCCCGGCAGGCTATTTTATTGACCGAAGGGACGCGTTGGGAGTGATGACTGGCCAGTACACACTGTTGGAATACCAAACGGCAGGGTTTTCTCCCAGGTGCGAAGGGTTTTTGCTTGAACAGTGTTTATGGATTGCCGAATCGGGATCTTCTGTGGATTTTGCGCCAAGGGGCAGTTGTTCTCGCGCGTTCGGCTCAAGATAGTTCCCGGATGCATTCAAAGAAAACAAGATTCACGGATGCAAAATGTAAAGGGAGTCATCACAAAACAAGCACAGAATTCAAAAGTTCTTCATTTATTGCCGATATTTACACATCCCTAATACAATCTAGTCGAAGAGCCTGTTCAACACAGATTGGGGATGAGTAATTTCGGCAATGGCGTCGCCATGGCCATCAAGGCGCTCCAGAATGAGCTCGATCTCCTCAATGTCCTCTGGCGCGCCGCCCCGGAAGCCGCGCGTCCTGGTGGAGTAATCGACGTCCGTGTGCGTCGCCATGGCAGCCAGGCCCAAGGTGGTGCCCAGACGAACGCCATGGGTGGCCACCTCGTCGACGCGGTGCTCCACCGCGGCAAGGCGCTCCGCCGGCGTGTCGCCGCGGGCGTTCACCTTCTCGGCCAGCTGCTCTACCAGCGCCTTCAGCTGGTTGAGCTCAGCATCGCGGGCTGCAAGGAGCAAGAAGAGAAAAATTAGCATCAAAAGCCGGGTTGGATCGAGAATTGATCTCAGAGCCTTACCATCAATGGCTTCCAGCAGCTGTTTGCACTGGTCCTCCCATTCTAGCTTGGCTATGCCCGCCTTCTTGGAGACGTCCTCTAGCTCACGCCGGGACGCCTCCAGCTCCTCCTTGAAGCGGAGGGCATCGACCTCCCCGTACGGCACGGGGGAGTGGCCGTCGGACTCCGAGGAGTCGTCTGGGAGGGGTTGATTGGCCGGCGCAGGAGACGGATTCCACTGAATCAATCTGAAAAAAGGGGATGATCGTCAAGGCAAAAAGAAGATTAAAAGTTGAATCAAAGAGGAGGAGTCGACGATCATTGCCTCCAGCGCGCGTTGGCGCTGCTCCCCTCTGCCTCGTCGGAGGCGCGGCGGCGGTTGAGGCGGCACACCATGGTGGTTTGGGATGTGCACTGTTTGGAAAGAGAAAGGGCTGAGATTGGCAAAGATTCGAGAGCTAGAAGGCCTGGTGGAGAGCTAGGGGCACCTACGGTTGCATTTATATGCTTGGCAAGATGAATCGTGGCTTCGAGTCGTGGCTTTGGATCGTGGCGCATATCCCAAGAAAATCGGAAGGTGGAAAGGTTTCCTTGGCCAGCCCGCCGACGGGTCGCTTGGAGTTCTAGGCTGAGTCGCATTCAGTTGACTGGCTCGGCTAATGAGGATCAAAGTGCCATTCGGGAGTTGGCGTTTCTTTGCCGAATGGGTCGTTCAGCATTATGTTTGAGGGTACGCAGAAGAAAAGGAACAAATTACAAGAAAATATCACAAGAACGGCCAATTCGGTTATACATCAATGGGGGCATTCAAATGTTCAAACGTTTTGCAATCACACCACGAACATTGGATGTTGCTAGACGGAAATTGTCCAACAGTTCCTGGCAATCTTTTTGAGTACCAGACAAGTTGGTGAGTTCTGCATTGCATTGCTCTATCTTGGTGATAGCCGATTTTGCTTCTGCTTGGGTCTTTTCTATCAATCCAGGGAGCTCGGCTATTTTCTCTTTGTCAGCCTCTATCTCAGCTGATAGGCTTCTCAGTTCTGCTTCTAGAGCAGCTTTCCTGGCAATTTTTAGATCATAAGAAGCCTGCAGGTTAGCCAATGTATCCTTGTGGCTCTCTGCTCGGGATTGTGCACCGTTCATGGCGTGTTCAGCATCGGCTTTCTTCTTTTCAATAGTCGGGCGGGAGCGCAATTTCCTCAAAGCATGCTTTATGGGCGCATAAAGGATGTCTAAGCCATAGATAGATGATAGAGAAGCTCTGATGTCTTCGGGAAGTTCTTGGGCGATGGATTCAAGCATCTCCTCGAAGTGATCAAGATCCTTAATTTGATCTTGTGCATCCCCTTCTAGCCAGGCAACAATTTCTCTAAGCTTTGATAACACTTCATCTGATAGAGGCTGGTATACTCCTTCCGTCGCCTCGGCAGCTGGATTGCTCTCCGATGGCAGGCTTGATGATGATGGAGCCTGATCCTGAGAGGCAGTATTGCCGAGTTAAGGGAGCTAAACGTGGAGGTAGCAGAGTTAAGTGCAGATGAATACCTCATGGCTGATTTCTTGAGCAGGAGCAATCACAGGTGAAGGAGGTGCTCCAGGTAGAGCTGAAGCTTCCAAGTTGGAAGGTGTTGATGCAATTGCTGATAGTTCATGGGCTTCTGGCTGATGAGGAGTCAGGTCCACCTCTGTTGGGATTGTTGTTTCTGCATGACCGACAGGAGATTGTGCCTGTGGAGGACTTGATGGCTCCGGCTGGATTGGGAGATTCATCTCTGGAGAATTCATTGCTTCTGCAGAAGGTGATGAAGATGAGATCTCCACTGGGATAGGTAATTCAACCCTGGATGGACTTGCTTGTTGAGCCACTGGAACATCTACAAGTTGTTCTCCCATTGTCTCTTCTGCAAATGTTAAATTGAAAGGGTAAATGCCAGTGTTCATCCTTAAGAAAGGACAGTAGAGGTCATACCAGTGGATGGGGCATTGGCAGGTGCTGGCACTGAAGGCTGCTGGGCTCTGGTCTGGAAATGTACAAAGGTATGATTTATCAAGAACAGGGTAATCTTGTGACCAAGAAGGTAAAGGATTTTACCTCAACAAGCACTTTCATGACAGTTCTTCTCCTCTTGGCATTTGGAGGAGCAATCAGATGCAGACCTTGCCTCCTGTCAGCAGCAAGGCTAGAAAGGCTGGGGTCTGTTGTAGCATACCTGGCCATTAGTTGAGCTAGAGTTGTGGACTTGAATCCCAGTGCTGAGATTGGGCCTTCAGCATTTTAGGAGATATCCCTAGCTCGAGGGGCAGGCACTGTGTTCTGTGGATAAGAAGATGAAAGTCAGAATCATGATTAAAGAGGATATGTCTGATCCAAAGGTTCATTGTATTACCTCTGAAGTTGGCAGGAAGTCAGGCATCAACTCTGCACAGAACATTTGTACAGGCTCACTGAAGATGTGATCATGGAATTCTTGCCACCAGGAGTTAAAGGTGGGATGAGCTATGGTTGTGGGCATGAAAGGACCGGTGTAGGTAGTAGGACTACACACATATTGGAAGACCCTGCTGCTATGCATACTCTCTTTGATTTCCTCCCTAGGCTTAAGGAATTCATGCAGAAATAGCCTTGGGGGCATCCGTCCACATCCAATTTGCACGGCCATTACATTGGGCTGATAATATTCATAAGTGCTGGCATTCAGTCTTCCTCCATTGAACTCAGCCGGCAGTATGCATGGGCGGATTATGATGTTAAGAATCTCTAAGAATCTCCCATCTTGACGGCCGGGCTCAAAGGAAAATTCAACGGGAAAACTCTAGGTGTCATTGTCCAGATAAGGAAGCCAGAGAGGATTTGGGAAACCTTTGAAGAATAGCTCGAAAAGCTGGGCCGATGTCTGTTTGAACAAGAACGATTGAAGCCGCTTCTCCATAATTCTGGCATCCTCTGGTAGCTTGGGGTTCTCCTTCAGGGTGATTGGATAAGGGGAAGAACCTGGAGTTCAAATCGACACCAATGATCTGATGCATGTGGAGCTGCAGCCACATTTGAACAAACCACCAAGGGCCGTTGACACATGCTATCCTTTGGCTGGTATACATCTGGGTGACAGTTTGGTGAAGCATATGGTATACGCTGCCCAAGAAAAATTTTCCCAGGGGGAGGCGGTTGCCACTGGCCAAATGAGATGCCATTGCGATGTGGTTCAGGGTAGGATCGTTGGCTTTACCACAGAAGACAAATCTGCACAGCCACATATTCAGAAATGCCCTGTATTCAACACTACCAAGGGGGTTGTCTTTCATGTGTTTCAAGATGTAATTCTTGTATCCGTTCCCTGGCTTCACCCCTGTTTGCCGTGAGGAATTTTTGAAGTTCCAAGGCTGAACAGACCCTGTAATGTCAAGGCCGGTGATCATGTATACATTGGCCAAGGTTGGAGACATTGGGCCATGGCCAAAAAGGAAGGCGTTGACGCCGTTTGACCAGAAGTGGCAGGCTACTATCAGGAGGTCTTCGTTCTTGGGGGTCTCAGCTATGGATAACTCCAAGCACTGGGCGATACGGAGGGTATCCCGGATTGGTCAATCCACTCTTGTCCGAGAATCCTCCCGGTACCAAGTTTTCCGGCTGCAATTGGAGGTAAAGGCCGGTTCTTGAAAGCGTCTTGCCATTGAGGAGGTGGAGACGGAGCCGCTTTAAAGGGGATTCTGCGAGATTCGACCTGCGATGAAATCTCGAGGGTCAGAGTTCCCTACAGGACCGAGATAATAAGATCTCGAATTGGCCTCAGTGCGAATCAAAAGCTCAGTGGAAGGCTCCTGGAGGAAAAGCGGAAAAGGAGATCTCAGGTAAAATTGAAAACCTAAATGCCGAACGAGGCTTACGAGGGATGAATTTACCTGAGCATCTTGGTTCTGAGCTGCCATTGGGGATCTAAGCTCGGAATGAGGGGATCTAGGGTTTGGACCTGGATGAAGATTCTGGCGGATTGCGAAGAGCAGGTGTTGACAGATTTAATTTGAAGTATTCGTGGCTGGAGTCAATTGTGGAACAAAAATTACTTTTATTCCACAATTGAAGGGGCATGTGTTAACACCAAAATTCGGTAAGGAGTCTGACTTGTGGGTCCGGTTCGACAAAGAGTCCGTCTGGTGTAAGGAAGGATCTTTTCAGAGATATTCGGCAAAGAGATCTGCGGTCGGCCATCTGCTCTAGTTCGGCAGAGGAACAGTAAAGCTGATTTTGCGGGATTGGACGGTGACGTGGCTCAATCAGGGGAAGCAAATGGATGGATAGGCGATCAAGCTTAGAGATAAGTTAGGCTGAACGGATCCTGTAATGTCAAGGCCGGTGATCATATATACATCGGCCAAAGTGGGAGACATCGGACCATGGCCAAAAAGGAAGGCGTTGACGCCGTTTGACCAAAAGTGGCGGTTCGCTATCGAAGATCTTCGTTCTTGGGGGTCTCGGCCATGGATAGCTCCAAGCACTGGGCAATACGGAGAGCATCCAGGTTGGTCAATCCACTCTTATCTGCAAGAATCCTCCGATACCAAGTCTTCCAGCCTACAATTGGAGGTAAAGGCCAGTTCTTGAACGCATCTTGCCACTGAGGAGGTGGAGACAAAGCTGCTTTGAAGGGGATTCTCTGGGATTCCGCAGCAATGAAATCTCGAGGATCAGGATTCCCCACAGGACCAAGGTAATAGGACCTCGAATTGGCCTCGGTGCGAATCAAAAGCTCAGTAGAAGGCTCCTGAAAGAAAGCGAAAAAGAAAATCTCAGGTAAAATTGAAAACCTAATGCCGAACAAGGTTTGCGGGGGATGAATTTACACGAGCATCTTGGTTACGAGTGCCATTGGAGGTTCGAGCTCGGAACGAGGAGATCTAGGGTTGGATCCGGATGAAGATTCCGGCGGATTGCGAAGAACGGGTGTTGACGATTTGATTCGAGGATTCGTGGTTGGAGTCAATTGTGGAACAAAATTACTTTTATCCCACAATTGAAGGGGCATGTGTTAACACCAAAATTTGGTAAGGAGTCGACTGTGGGCCGGTTCGGAAAAAGAGTCCGTCGGTGGAAGGAAGGATATTTTCAGAGATTTTCGGCAAAAAGATCTGCGGTCGGCTATTTGCTCCGGTTCGGCAAAGGAACAGTAGAGCTGATTTTGCGGGATTGGACGGCGACGTGGCTCAATCAAGGGAGGCGAATGGATAGGTAGGCGATCGAGCTTAGTTAGGCAACTAATCCATTCGCAGTTGTACTCAACAGGGTATAAATACGACCCCTGAATGTATGTAACAGACACAATCATTCCTCATTATACACCGGCCTTACGCCAAACCCTAGAGTCCTTGTCGTGTCGTCGAGTTCTTCGAGAGGGCCAATCGATCCGTCGACCTCCGTGAGTACCGGCAACCTTGTATCATTTCTAGTATCATGCGGTGGATTTAGATCTGATGCAAGTAGTCTTGTTACCATGCTTCGTGTCATGCGGTAGATTCAAGCGTGGTTCAAGAGGGTTTCTTGTTAGATCATGAGTCATGCAGTAGGCTAAGATCTAGCTTGAGGCTAGTTATCGGCTCTATTTGATTTTGGCAAGATCCAATAGATTCATTAAGTTACCCCGTGTTACTTTGAGTTTTACTTATGTTTAAATTCATGTAATACACTTTTGCCCAATCTAGATAGGTTTGGATCGGCTTTATCTCTTTTATGATCCTTGTTCGAGTAGATTTCATGTTTTAACACGTGGATCTTGTGCTTTCCGATAGCCGAAACCGAATCGATCTAGGTTGTTACGTGTTGCGGGTTCAAGCTTGCTAATGTTTGTATAAATCTTGAAAGAGCCGGGTATCATGCGGTAGATGCAGGTTTTTGGGTTGCTTTGGAGCTAGTCATCCGGTGGATTAGATTTTCAAATCAATCTGATAGATTTATTCACTTGGTAATGTTTGTTCCTTCTTCATGGACCCCGAATCGGCTGTTCAGCCGTATTCGGTTATGTTTCTTCACGAGTAGAACACGTGCATTATTCATGCTTTAAATGATGTACGCTTTTAGCTTTCCATACTTAGATTGTATCATGCGGTGGATAGATCTATTTGTGGAAGGTGGTACGGTTTTCCATGCAAGTTGTATCATGCGGTGGATAGACTTGTTTGACATCGTACCCGACGGGTTTTAAAGTAACTAGACATGCGGTAGACTAGTGCTTTGGATCTATGCATACTTGTTTAATACATGATCATGTCCGTGCTTTACTTTATTCATCTATTTAATGCTAATCTTCATGGGGATCGGTCATGGCCTCGTGCGTGTGCATCCTTGCTCAAACAAAGACCGACCGTTTGTCATGCTTACGTCATCCATTCGGCAATTTTACTTTTTCCCCTTTGCGAGTTCCCGAATGGTTTTGGTTCGTTGGCAAATAGCTTTCTATAGCTATGTGTCATCCCGTTTGGCTTCTTAGCCGTAAATATGGAACTGTCTGGTACCACCCGGCAAGTTCCAAGCTTTGGTATCTAAGCTGCGTTGTCTTTTGTTAATTTTCGGGAAAAATTGAGGCACGTCTTTTGCTCTGCGCGTGTGAAGCCAGCTTTGTTCGGCTTGCTGTGTGTTTGGCGTTGAGTGCACTTTTTGCGTCAACAGTAGCACCAGCGTTCTTTAACCCGAACGACCTTGTAGTGTAGCAGTAGGCGCCAAACGGGGTGATGAACGCGGTCTTCTCCTAGTCTTCTTCCTTGATAGCGATCTGGTGGTACCCGGAGTAGCAGTCGAGGAAGCGAGCAGGAGTCGCGGCCCGGCTGTGGAGTCGATGACTTGGTCGATCCGCGGCAACCCAAAGGGGTCCTTGGGGCAGTGTTTGTTGAGATCAGTGTAGTCGACGCACATCCTCCACTCGTTCGTGTTCTTCTTGCGGACGAGGACGGGGTAGGCGAGCCACTCAGGATGGAAGACTTCTCTGATGAAGCCGACCGTGAGTAGTTTGGCAAGTTCCTTCTTGATGGCGTCCCGTCGTTCGTTGGCAAAACGATGGAAATGTTGTCGTTTCGGGGTAGCTTTAGGGTCGACGTTGAGTGAGTGCTCGATCAGCCTCCTGGGCACCCCTGGCATGTCCGCTGGCTTCCAAGCAAAGATCTATCGGTTAGCCTGGAGGAAGCTGACAAGCGCGTCTTCCTATTTCGGGTTAAGGCCTGCCCAGATCATGGTAGTCTTGCTGCTGTTGCCTGTCCCAGGGTCAATCGCCTTGACTTGCACTTCCTCAGATGGCTGAGGCTTGTTGGCTGTGTTCGACTTCTCTGGGATGTCGAGTTTAGTTGGGGAGAGCTTCTTGGATGCAGCATAGATTTCCATCATTGCATTGGGTACTTGATTGGTAGCTGCGAGTTCCAAAGCTTATGTGTCGCAGTCGAAGGATATCTTCAAGTCCCCTTGTAGTGAGAGTACACTGGCGGGACTTGGCATTTTGAGTACCAAGTACGTGTAGTGGGGTACCGCCATGAACTTGGCGATAGCTGGTCTGCCGAGGATGGTATGGTAGGAAGTCTCGAAGTCCACGACTTCGAACTTGATGTACTCGGTGCGGTAGTTCTCCCTGGTTTCCCCGAAGGTAACTGGCAGGACCACTGAACCTAGTGAATATCCGCGTTCCCGGGGACAATGTCGTAGAAAGGCGATGTGCTCTTGGTGAGCATGTGGGTAATGTCGAGCTTCATCTTCTTCAAGGTCTTGGTGAAAAGGACATTGAGCCCGCTCCCACTGTTGATGAGTACCCTGTTGAGTCTGGAGCCCACGACTACCGGTTTCAGGACGAGTGGAAACCGCCCTGGCTCAGAGAAGCTTGTCCACTGATCCGCGCGGGAGAAGGTGATGGGTACTTCTGACCACCTGAGAGGGGTCGGTACCGCTGGTTCAATGTTCAAGACTTCCCGTATGGTGGCCTTCTGAGACCGTCTGGTGGGTAGTCCGCCGAAGAGGACATTCACCGTCTTGTCAGGTTCTTGGAAGTCGCCTTTGCCCTCGTCAGCTTTTTTCTTGCCCTTCTTGTCGTGAGGAGGCCGTGGGTCTGGAGAATCCTTGAGTGCTCGCCGGAGTTGGTAGCACTGCTCGGTGGTGTCGTTGCCCTCCAGGTGCCACGGGCACTTCTCTTTCAGCAAGTCTTTGAAGCCGCCAGAGGTCATCTTCGAGTTGTCTTTTCGCAGGGCACTGGATAGCCGCGATTGTATTGTCTGGCTTGCACTTGCGATTAGGACCCGAGTAGTTGTTGTTGCGACCCCCTTGATCCCTGTTGTTGTTGTTGCTGCCGCCCGGGTTTTGCTTGCTCTTGCCGTGAATGGCGTCATATTTGGCGTTTGCCTTGTCTTCTTCGTCGGCCCATGAAGTGATTATGTCCTTGAGCTTGGTGATGGAACTCGGGCGGCGGCGACCGAAGTCTTCGAAGGTGCGACGGTGGTAGAGACCGTCTTGGAAAAGGTCGATGACCTCCTTGTCGGTAACATCGACTACGGTAGCGCGCTTGTCGAAAAAGCGTCGCATGTACTTGCGTAGGGTCTCGCCTTGTTCCTTCTTCACCATTGCCAGGTCCATGCGAGTACCTGAGCATCCCATGGCGCCCACAAAGTTGCTGGTGAACTGATCCTTGAGCTGGTCCCACTTGTCGATCGAGTACTTGTCGAGCGACTCGAGCCAGGTGAGTGGTGCTCGGTCCAGACAGAAGGGAAAGTACAGGCACTTTGTGTCGTTGTTGCCACCAGCGTTTATGATGGAGAGGGCGTAGCATCTGAGCCATTGGACTAGGTCTTGCTTTGCGTTGTACTTAGTGATCTCCAGAGGTTTGAATTTCTCTGGGAGAAGCAGATTGCGAAGTCGAGGAGAGAAGGCGGGGAAGTCGTCGTTGTCGCCTCCCGTGGAGGACTTCTTGCATCGTATTTGTTCAATTCTGCGGTGGGCATCGTAGCCGCCACGTGAGGCACTGGTGACGTGGCTGTCTGCATGGCCTCGGCCTCCGCGATCGCCTCCGCCGCCGGCTCTCCTGCCAGCCCCGTGTGAGGAGCTCCCGCCGCCGCTGCCTTCGCCGCCAGCGTCACCATGATCAGCAGCGCCGCGACTACCACCGGCGCCGTCGGCACTGTTACCGCCTTGAGAAGGTCCTCCAGCTGATGCTCTAGTACGGTTGGGGTTCTGTGGCAGTTCTCCTCGGGTACGATTGCGTCCATTACCCCCTGGAGTGCGACTTGTGGCTTCATGGTTACCGAGTTCACGAGTTCTGAGGGGAGGTACTTGAGTGACTCTATTGTCGACTCTCATGAAGTAGGCGTCCTCCGCGAGCCTGGCGATGACTTCACCTGCGCGTATCCCCTGAGTCTGACGTGCTATTGTGGTGATAGACATGAGGAACTGTTCGGGGGTTGTGTGCACCCGGTTGGCGACTTGATCGAGGGTCTCTGCGAGGTTCCGTACAGGGAGGGTCTCACGGAGATGTCTGCGTCGTTCGTTTTGCTTCCTATTGCGCTCACGTCGGGCGTCCTTGTCGTCGTTGGTTTCAGCGGGTGCATTGGCAGGCAACTCGTCTGCTGAGATATCTTCGAAGTCCCGGTCAGGTCGGGTCCCTGAAGGTCCTGGCGTCTCGCCAGCGGCCATGAAAACTTGGCGATCAGGGGTACCGAGACCAGAGTCAGTAGTCGCCACCTCTGTTGGAGTGTGCTCCTCTGTTGGAGCTAGGATTTTACCTCCTAGATGGGAAGCGAGTCGAGGTAGGTGACACAGCGTGAATTCCCGCCTGTCAGGTCTGCAGGCTTGCGGTTTTGCCAGTAGACGAATCCCCCGACGGGTGTAGATGTTATAACCAGACCAGTAGAAGGTCCTGACAGTGGTTGCTCAGCCGTGGAGCTCTCGGACTCGGGCTCGTCAGGGTTCGATCCGAAGTCAAACTCGTAGGAGGAGTCTGAGTAGTAGCCGATGGCGGGGTTGGAGTCCGAAGAGTAGTTGGAGACGATCTCCTTGCCGGCCCGGCGTGCAGCGAGAGCCTCTGCATGGGCCCTGCTAGCATTGCAGAGGCCATATGGGTAGTGCTCATGGAGTGGGTCATCAGCACACGATGGCTCAGTAGTCAGCTCGCATGCGATGGCCCATGAGGACGTCGAGTTTGAGTTGGAGGCGGATCCGGACTCGAAGTCGGTGTGTTGGTTGTAGAGCGAAATTTCACCGAATTTTCTGGCAAGGTCACTCGTGATCACCTCAGGAAGTGTGACGAGCCCAGTCCTCGGGTTGGGTGTCATGGTGAGCTGGCGTTGGAAGGATCCTGCGCCGTCAGTGGTGCAGACACAGGACCCGAAGACGAAAGTGTCGTCGCGGTTGAAGGCGACGATTGGCTTGATGGAGATTGAAGCCGTCGAGTTCGCCATGAGATCTTCGGCGAGATCCCCTACCTGGCGCGCCAGCTGTTGGTGTTTTAGACCGGCAACCTACCAAGGGGAGCACCCGAGGTAGAGGAATGTGGCCTCGCCGAGATTGGTAACTCGAAGGAAGAGACACGTGGCACACAGTTTAGACAGGTTCGGGCCGCGAGGTGCGTAATACCCTATGTCCTGTATGCTGCGTAGCTCTGTATTGATTGGGTGTGTTTACAAGATGATGAGTATGAGAGAGATAGGGGTCCCTGCCGCACCTTATATAGTCCGGGAGACAGGGTTACAAGTCGGTTTGAGGAGAGAGTACTAGTTGTGTACGTCTAGGAGTTCTCTACATGGATCCGGACATGCATAGCTTCCTATCCGAGTACTCCTCCACCGTAGTCCTTGCTCCCTACGCCATCGGGTGCCGTGTGGCCCAAGTCGAGTAGTCCAAGGTGATGGACCGATTAGGCCTTGCATTCTTGGGACCTAGAGGTGTCTACAAAGACATGCTAAAACAATATGGTTAGTCCCAATGATCATGTTGTCATGAATCACCAAAATCAAACTCGAACTAATGGCATATGAGGCCATGTTCGCTACACATATAGTATATATTGTCGGTGCGAATATGGTCCCGACACTAACCCGTGGGTAACGCCTAAGTCTATCCCTCTGTAGTCGATGCTAAGCAACAAATGAGGATTTATCCACGGTTCCCGCCGAGGGGCCGTACGTCCAAGCATGGTGGTGTGCTCGTGGCACTATATTGCTCAGCACCGGGGTGCTTGTAGTGGGGCGAATACAAGCAAGGCGGGAGAGGAAGCGTGGCTCCCAAGTCCCTTGGTGAGTAGCGCGAAGATGTTGTGGGAGAATAAGAGAGTGAGTGCACGGTGCGGTTGTGTTCCTCCGATCCGTCCCCGCGGGTGGGGGCTCGCCTTCCCTTTTATAGGCCAAGGGAGCGGCGAGTTACATGCACGCCGCGCTACCTAGCTGCGTGTGGGAGCACATCGTGCTACGGTGTAGAGCGGGCGGCCGTCCGGTCGATCTTCGCCATTGCGATCCGGCCATGATGGCCTATCTCGTACCCGAACGGTGGCGGTTCGAGGGTAGGAGGCGGCGGATGGCGATGGCGCCTCCCGATAGGCTTCGAGGGAGGTGCGCTGATGGCGGTACGGGGCACGGGGGCGGGCGAACGGCGTTCCTTCCCAATGAGCTGCGGTGGTGGAGTGGTTGCTCGCGGTGCTCGGGCGTGCGCCCGCGGAGTCGGGCGCGTGCCGCGCGCGTGGGTACGGCGGTCGCGCCGTTACGGTGGCCGGGATGGCCACCCACCGGCCTAGCGCCCCTCACCTAACTGCGGGGTCACGGGAAAGGTGGAGTCGAGGGTGCGCCCGGCCCCTTTCGAGGGTCGAGCGCGTTAGCCGGTACAGTGGCGTGCGCGCGGTGTCATGGGACTGACGCCGGCCGTACCGCACGGTCCACCCCACGGTGGTGGGGATGGGCTCCTCCCCCGGGGGGTTGGTGCGGCGGCACGGGCGTGAGCCCCGGCGCATGATGGCGCCGCGGTCTGCGGCGTCGGGCGTTAAATGCCCAAGTACGGGGCCGGCGCACGCGTGCGGGGCGCCGTGAGCGCGGCGGGCCCCCAGCCGAGGGGGTGGAGCGAACCCTCGAGCGAGGCGAGGCCCGCTCGAGGGGGAGCGAGCCCTCGAGCGGGGCGAGACCGCTCGAGGGAAGGGGTCGCCCCTCGAACCGGGGCGGAGCCCGTTCGAGGAGGGGTTGCCCCTCGAGCGGGGCGGAGCCCGTTCGAGGAGGAGCGTACCCTCGGGCGAGGCGGAGCACTGCTCGAGGGGTCTCCATCGGCGAGGCGTCTTGGTGGGCCTCCGAAGTCTGCTGCATGGGCCACGTCTCGCATGGTTAGTTCCACCGCATGGTTAGGCTTAGCTCATTTTGATGCGAGGAATTTAAGTGAGGGGTTCCCCCATTATTTGAGGGGGACCCCCAGGGCGGTCCCCGACAGGTGGCCCCCGAGCATCCGCGGGTTTGCCATTGAGGCTCCCGCGGATGCGGAACCTGCGATAGGACGTTCTTCCCTCCTTGTTTGCGAACGCTTTCCGTGGGGGCCGCGCTAGCGGCCCCGCGGGTCTAGCCCCGAAGCCTGCGGGGAGTGTGGGCTCTCCCCGCGGGGGTTAACCGCGAGCAATTCGGTCGAAGGCGTGGCACATATGCCAGCCGGCATCGGCGGTATTTCGGCCCGGCATCGGGGGTGCACGCTCCCCCCGTCCTTTGTCTCCCGGCGGGTGCAATTCCAAGGAGGTGTAGCCGTGCGTCAAGCCCCCGAGCCTTGGCCCGTTCGAGGCGATCGGGTCGAGCCCGACGACTTGTTTTTTATCGCGCCCTCGCCGTCCCTCCGCGGGTCGGGAGGTGAGGTTTCCACGACTCCCATCGAGCGGGTCGCGAATCGCGGATTCCTCTTCGAGCGCTCAGCGGGTGGTTCAAGTGGACGTCCATGCCCCGTTCGGATAAGGGTAGGCCGCGCGGTCGGAGACACGTCCATGGAAGCGCTTGCGTGGGTTTGCTAGGTGGGGCTCGGTCCCGTTCGCTAGGGACCGAGGGCGCGAAGCTCTCCCTCGGTGGGATCCCCCGGGCTAGCCGCCCTCGGCGGCTCTCGAACACGACATGTGGGGCACCCTCGGCCGACGGGCTCGAGGAACGGCTCGAATGCGCGTGCCCTCGTCGTCCCTAACTCCGTGATGCTGGGGCGCCTGTTCGGGCCCGTCGAGGGTCGGGCTTCGAACCTCGATCGGTAGGCCGTGCGGGGCCGTGCCTTGGCCGCCCCCGTCTTTTCGCGTTTGCGGCCGTCGAGGGGTCCGGGGCGTGCCGACCCTCGAGGTGCTGGTTGGTGGCATGGCGCGGTATGAGTGCTTTCGGTGTCGCTCTATTTCAAGCGTGACACGGGCGATCCTCTTACGCGCGTGCCTTCTTTAGGGGGTTGACATCGTCTCGAGTTGGGGGTCATGCCACTCGAGGGTCTTACGTGGCATGGGTGCCCGCGGTGGTCCGCTCTACATCGAGCGAGTCCGGGCGACCTTCTCACGCCGATATCCCATCGAGGGTCGCCTTGTTTCGAGTTGGGGGTCATGCCGCTCGAGGGTCCTACGTGGCATGGGTGCCGCGGCCGCTCGCTCTACACCGAGCAGGTCCGGGCGACCTTCTCACGTCGTCATCCCATCGAGGGTCACCCTTGTTTCGAGTTGGGGGTCATGCCGCTCGAGGGTCCTACGTGGCATGGGTGCCGCGCGGCTGCACCCGCTCTACACCGAGGCCCCGGCGACCTTCTCACGCTCGTCATCCCATCGAGGGTCACCCTTGTCTCGGCCGAGGATTCGCCTCGCTCGAGGGCTCTCCTTGCTTGGCAAGGGGCCGGGCATTTAATTGCCTTGCGGGGGCGTGGCCGCGGGTTTTGCGCGCGGGCGCGCCTTTTTAGGCGCCGCGGCGCGCGCGCGCGCGTAGTGGGCGATGTGGCGGCGGACGTGACGGTTTCGCCTCGGTCGTCGCCGGTCTTGCCGTGATGATTACCCGCCCGCGGTGTTAGAGCCGCTGCGGTCGTGGTGGGGCCCGCCCGTCGACGCGATGGAAAGATTCCTGCCCGGCAGCTAATGTTGGCGAGGCGTGCGCTCCGGAGAACTCGCTCGTCGCCTATAAAGCGCGGTGAGGAAAGGGCGGCGGTTTTCTACCTTGGCTCCTCACCGTTTTCGGTCCTCCGTCCCTTCGCCTTCGCCTCGCTCTTGCCGTCGCGCGGGCTCGGCCCTTTAGAGCTTCTTCCTTGTCTCCTTGTCCTCCGCCCCTCGCACCCGTTCGCCCCCCCCCCCTCATGGCGCCGCCTCGGCTTCCGATTAGGGTCCCGGAGCCGTACGCATGGGAGAGGTCGACGGCGTGACCGGCTCGCGCCGGGCGAGCCGGCCGCCGCCCGGCCGGCTCTCGGCCAACGAAGAAGGGCGCCGGCGGCGGGTGGATCGTGCCGCCATCGTCGCACCTTGAGCCCAATCGCGCGAGGGGGCTACGTGGTGAGCTTCCTCCGCTACCACGAGCGCGGCTTCAACGCGCCGCGAGCACATTCATGCGGGCGTTGTGCTACCACTATGGGGTGGAGCCGCACAACTTTGCCCCCCAATGCGATCTCGCGGCGGCCACATTTGTGGGCGTCTGCGAAGGGTACCCCGGGGGATCCCGCTCAACCGGGAGCTGCGGGTACCCTCTTCCGCGCGGGGCTCATCACGCGCCCACGTCGGAGCCGAGGACCCGCCGCGCGGTGCGCGCCGGCGGGATGTCGCTCGCTCGCGGGGCGACTCAAGGAGTTCTACATCCCACACGCACCATGACGACGAACAACGCCGGCCGGGGAGCGGGGATGGTTTTATCTGCGCAACGCCGAGCCCGGCCTTCCTCCCTACACCGGCCGGGTGTTCAAGAAGAGGCCGGACTGCTGGGGCTACGGGTTGCCCACGGCCAACCATCGGGCGCGCCAGGGGTCCGTCCTCGCCGCCTTGCAGCGGCTGGCGAGGGAAGGGCTCAACGCGATGGGCGTCCTCGCCTTCCTTCATCACCGGCGAATCGTGCCGTTGATGGAGAGGCCGCTCCGCATCTTCGAGATGACGGAGGCGGCCAACCCCGTCGACGTGGCGAGGTCGCGGATGCTCCCGACGCCGGCCCCGGAGCGGCCGTACGCGCTCACCCGGGCGCGGAGCGCCGTCGACACCGGGACGCCGCAACCTGGCGGGTCGGACCCCGTGGGACATCGAAATGCTCCCCATCGGCCGTTGGTGAGTGTGGTTTTTTGACTCTGTTTTAATCCTTGCCCTTGATTCCGTTTCACGATGTGCCACCGTTGTTCTCGCGCGCAGCCGGTGCGGTTCAACGCCGCCAAGTCCGTTCCACCCACCCCCCGACTCCCGTGCGCTCGGCCGGCGGCGGCGCGAGCGGGGCAGGAGCGGGCGGCGCGCGGAGGGAGCACGCAAGGCGGCGCCAAGCGCGCGCGACGCACGGTCCGCGGAGCCGCGCGGCGGGAGGAGCCGGGGCTCTCCTCCCTCGACATCGAGGAGCCCTCGTCCTCCGGACCCGGGACGAGGAGGAAGAGTCCGAGGGGGAGGGCCCCTCGCACGACGGTGGCGGCCGCGCCCCCGTCGCCGGATCTCGCGCCGGCGTCGGGGGTGGCTTTGCACTGGGGCGGGCGCGCCGGCGCCCGCCGCCGGGCGGTCATCGTCGGGGGGCGGCACGCGCCGCGGAGGTGCCGGCGCGCCCACGGAGGCGCGCGGCGGACGTGCCCTCGCGCGCGCGTCAAGCGTGCCGCGCGTGGCGGGAGCGCGTCCGCGCGCGCGGCGTCCTCGTCGAGGGGCGCGTCGGTGGGCGCGCCCGCGCGCGGGGCTAGCGTGCCCCCGCGCGTGGTGGCGGCGTCGGGCGCGCCCACGCGTGAGGCGGGCGTGTCCGTGCGTGCGGCGGCGCCGTCGGGGAAGGTGCCGCGGCGAGCGCGGCCCCGCGCCGGCCTCGTCGGAGGCCTCGAGGAAAAGGAAGCGGGCCTTTTCCTCCGCGAGGTAAGGAACCCGTTCTTCCTTTGCTTGGCCTTAGTTTGCTGGTTATTAGACGCTCAAATCCTCCGTTCATGTTTGCGCAGGCGGTGCCAACCGTCCCTCTTGCACCGCCAAGGTGCGAGGACGGACGCGTCGATCCCCACCCCGGCGGCGTTCGTCGAGGGGGTCGCGCCCGGGGACGCGCGCGGCGGCGGGCACGAGCGCGCGAGGCGCCGGCCGGGGCTTCGAGGCCCCGGCCGGTGGATCGGCCCCGCCGCGGCGCGGCCGAAGGTCGCCGGGGGCGGCCGGCGCCGGGCGCCATGGAGGCGCGGGCCGCAACGCGGCGGCTACGGTGGAGGTGCGCCGCCGCGGTGGCGGCCCCTGCGGAGGAGGCGGAGCGGGCGCAACCTCGCGGGAGCACCCGCGGATGTGGCGGCGCGGACGGAGGTAGCGGCAACGGCGCCACAACGGGCGCCGCGGCCGCGGAGGCGCGCGAGGTGGGGGCGCCGGGCGGAGGCGGAGCGGGCGGCTCCGCCCCGCCGGCGGTCCCCGAGCGGAGGTGGTGGAGCTCTCGGATGACTCCCCGCCGCCCGGGTGGAACCGGTGGGCCGGGCGCCGTGAACTCCCCCGAGCCCCGGAGGGGGCCCTCGTGAGGCGGCACGAGGGTCACGTGATAGTGGGGGGCCGAGGGCACGACGCCGAGGCCTCGTCCTCCCACGCGGTCGCCCGCCCGGTTGGGGGGCCGTGGAGGACCCCCGGCGTTTGCGACGCCCGGAGGGAGCAGGGCTGCGGGGCGAGCTTCGGAGCCACGGCGCCACGCTCAGCCGCGCGTTGAACGAGGCGGCGCGGGTCCACGGCGGCCGGCTGGGATCGTCTTCCGGGTGAGCCACGGTTGCTCTTCTTCTTTCGCGTGCGCATTCGGGACTTGGCGCTTACGAGGCTCGATGTGTGGATGCCGGGAGCTCGAGCGCCGCGCCCACGAGAAGTACGGCGCGTTCGACCGAGGTGAACGCCGAGGCCCGCCGGCTCGGGAGCGATGCGGCGCTTTCGACGCGCTTGCGGAAGCTCTCCGGACGCCGGGCACCGGCGGGCGGGGTGTGCGGGCGATGGCGTGGTGCGACGTGCTCCCCGAGAGCTCGGGCGGGGTGCGGCGCATCACTCGAGTCTCGAGCGGATTCGCGCGGCCCTCGTCGATCGTGACGAGGCGCGTGGAACGCGCGCGAGGACTGGACAAGACGCGGACGTTGGCCGCCACCTAGGGAGGCGGAGGTGGCCACGCTCGCGCGCGAGACCGGGAGCTCCGCACGTCGCTCGAGGGGGCGCGGGCGCGGCGGCGCCGGGCGGGGAGCGGGCGCGCGGGGCGGGAGCAGCGCGCCAAGGAGGCCGATGACCGAAGGCCGCCCTCGACGTCAAGGCCGCGGCTCTCGTCGCCGGCGAGGGGCGGCTCCGGCGGGAGCGCATCGCCGCCGGGGGGCGAGGGGCGGCTCCCGGCGGGAGCGAGGCTGCCCTTGGCGGCGCCGGACGGCGCCCGGAGTGGGAGCGCGTTGCTCGCGAGGGCGGCGGAGAAGTCGGCCGGAGGAGCGGAACGCCGCATTCTCCGAGGTTGAGGGATGAGGCGTTGGCGCTCGGCATCGGCAATGCCGCCGAAGAGATGGCCCTCGTCGAGCAAGGCGAGACCGTCCCGAGCCTCGAGGCGGCGCTTGAGTCCGCGCGCCGCGACCTCGATCTGGGGAGGAGACAAATCGAAGGTAAGCTACTGTCGACCCTGCTTGTTAGTTCTTGCTTTAGAGGGTTCGTTTCCCCCTTTCTGATTTCTTGTCGTCTTGTCGCTTCCAGGCTTGCGCACTGCCCTGGGACACGCTGCTGGGCGGGCCGAGGCCCTGCAAGCTTCTTACAACTCCTCGGAGCGAGGAGGCCGCGGGGAGCCGCGGGACGCGGCCCTCGAGACTTTGTCGCGTCGTCGAGGAAGGCGAGGCCCGGGGCCGGCGGCTCGGCGGCCGCCGCCTACGCGCTCTCGGTGGCCACGTCACGGGGCGGGTGCGTCGGGCGTTGCACACGGGCGTGCGAAGGCCCTCGGAGTGGTGCGATCCCACTACGAGGTCAACCTCGAGGCGGTAGCGGAAGGCTACATCGTGCCCGAGGGCGTCGAGGATGAGGTGGCCATGGAGCGTGCGGACGCGCTTGCCGCCGACGCCGCCGAGTCGCTCGCCGAGGCCTTCGAAGAATTCCTCTTCCGGACGCCGCCGACGCCGCCGCTCCACCCGCCTTTGAAAGCACACAGGGCGCTAGGCCCGTTTTTTGTTTATGTGTATCGGAACTCGGCCTCGTGGCCTCTTGTAAATAAACAAGTAGTTTCGTGAACATGGTCGGTTGTAAATGAAATCGCTTGCTTATTGCGCTTTTTGCTTCTTCTTCTTCCCCGAGTAGATTCTAGTTAGGGGAGTTCGCCTTTCGCGGGGGCCCGCCGGGTTGGAGGCGAGAGAGAAGGGCCATAGCCACGCGGCGTAGGGCGTCTCTCGGCTCGCGCGCTCCTTCCCCTTGTGCCACCTACGCCCTTTTCGAATCGTGGCTCGTGGTTGAAGTAGGAAACAAACTTAGCGCGTGTTATTACGTTTTTTGCGCGAAAAAATGGGACCATTTGGGGGGGGGGGGGGGTGCCCCCCCGCGGCTCCCGAGGGTAACTTGGGTTTCGGGGGAAAGCCGAGTTGCCCTTTTATTAGATTCGGAGTATTTACATAGGTTACACCAAGCGGGGCGTTGGCCGTGCGTTTTTACAACGGAAAATACTTGGGAATCCTAGCTAAGGGTAGAAGCGACGTAGCTGTTGGATGTTCCAAGCGTTGGTGAGTTCTTCGCCGTCCTCGTTGGCAAGCTTGTACGTGCCCGGTTTGAGCACCTTCACCACGACGTAGGGTCCCTCCCATGGGGGCGATAGCTTGTGGCGCCCTCGGTTGTCTTGGCGTAGCCTTAGGACCAAATCCCCCTCGGCCGAAATCCTCGCGACGTATCTTGCGCGCTTGGTAGCGTCGTAGGGACCGTTGATACCTTGCGGAGTGCATCAACGCCACGAGGCGTACTTCGTCTAGGCGGTCCGGTGAGTCCTCGCGGGCTCGCCGGTTAGCATCCTCGTTGTAGCCCCGAACCTTGGGCGACCCGTATTCCGGATCCGTGGGGAGGATGGCCTCCGCGCCATGGACTAGGAAAAACGGGGTGAACCGGTGGCTGCGCTTGGGGTAGTCCTTAGGCTCCACACAACCGCTGGGCGAGCTTCTTGGAGCCATTTTCGGCCGATTTGTTGAGTTGGTCGAAAATTACGGGTTTGAGGCCCCGTAGGATCATGCCGTTGGCACGTTCCACTTGGCCGTTAGTACGTGGGTGCGCCACGGTACGCCCAATCCACTCGGATGTGGAACTTGTCGCGAGAACTCCAAGAACTTCCGGCCGTGAGCGGGACCCGTTGTACGTGATGATGGAGTTTGGCACTCCAAAGCGGTAGACGATGTCGGTGAAGAACGTGATTGCCCTTGCTCGGCCCTCAAATTCGTAATGGGGCGCACCTCCACCCACTTGGAGAACTTGTCGATCGCGACGAGCGGTGGGTGAAGCCCCCGGCGCCTTCCGCGGGGGCCGACGATGTCTAATCCCCACACGGCGAACGGCCATGTTACGGGGATCGTTTGCGGAGCTTGAGCCGGCAAGTTGGTCTTGCGGGCGTAGAACGGCACCCTTCGCAAGTGCGCACGATTTCGTTGGCGTCCGCGACCGCGGTAGGCCAATAGAAGCCTTGGCGGAACGCGTTGCCGACGAGGGGGTGCGCGGCGCGGCGTGGTGACCACAGATCCCCGCGTGGATGTCCCGTAGGAGCTCGCGCCCCTCGGGAATGGGTATACACCGCTGGAGGATGCCCGACGCGGCGCGCTTGTACGGCTCGCCGTCGACGAGGGGTGAATGACTTGGCCATCCCGGCGATGCGCCCGGCCGTGGCCCTGCGCGGGGAGCTCCCCTCGAGCAATCCGAGCGATGTACTTCTCCCGCCAGTCCGCCTGGACGGGAGCCGGCTCGATGTCCATTGCGACAGCCCCCCGTGGGAGCCGTACCCCTCGAGAAGGGAGAGTACGTACGCCTCGTTCGAAGGGTCCTCTTCCATGGGGTCCGCACCCGCCGGATTCGAGGGAGCCCCCGAGGGTCCGCCGTCGCTCGAGGGGGTAGGGCTCGAAGGTTGCCGAGGGCTGCGCGATGTCGCGCGCGAAAACGTTCGGGGGAACGGTGATCCGCCGGACGCTATCTTTGCCGGCTCGTACGCTTCTTCGTTGTACCGGCGGGGTACACGATTAAGCTCGATGCCTAGTAAAATTTGTCCTCGAGGGCTCGCACGGCTTTACGGTAGGCCTCCATCTTGTCGTCGTGGCGCTCGCGTTCTTCATGACTTGGTCGATCACGAGCTGCGAATCCCCTCGCACATCGAGGCGCTTGATGCCCAACTCAATGGTGATTTTGAGGCCGCGAGAGGAGGGCCTCGTATTCCGCCATATTGTTAGACGCGGGAAGTGGAGACGCCTTTGCGTAGCGCATGTGCTCCCCGAGGGGTGACACGAAAAGCAGGCCCGCGCCGCTCCTGTCTTCATCACCGAGCCGTCGAAGAACGAGTCCGGCCTCGCTTGAATGCGAGGGCGGCGGTGCGTGTCCGTCCATTCAGCCGACGAAATCGGCTAGGATTTGCGATTTGATGGCCTTGCGCGGGGCGTAGGCGAGCGTCTCGCCCATCAACTCCACGGACCACTTGGCAATTCTGCACCGCCGCGTCGGGGTTGCGAATGATCTCTCCTAACGGGAAGGAAGAGACCACCGTGAACCGGGTGGGCCTCGAAGTAGTGGCGGAGCTTGCGCGCGCGAGGACTACCGCATACAACGGCTTCGGACACGGGGGTAGCGCGTCTTCGTGTCCGATAGGACTTCGGCCGATGTAGTAGACCGGCCTCTCGCACGGGCAAGGCATGTCCTTCCTCCGTGCGCTCCACAACGATCACGGCGCCGACCACCCGGGTGGTTGCGGCCACGTAGAGTTGGAGGGGCTCGCCGGTCTCGTGGCGGCGTAAGGATTGGGGCGTGCGTCGGGAGATGCCTTCGGCTTGTCGAGCGCTTCTCGGGCCTCGGCGGTCCAAGAGAAGCGCTCGTGCTTCTTGAGCAGCCGGTAGAGGGCGAGGCCCTTCTCACCGGAGCCTCGAGACGAAGCGGCTCGGGGCGGCAAGGCACCCCAACACCTTCGCACCCCTTTGTGGTCCCGAATTGGACCCATTCGCTCGAGGGCCGCGACCTTTTCGGGGGTTGGCCTCGATTCCCCGTCGGGAGACGATGTATCCTAGGAGCATGCCCCGCGGCACTCCAAAGACACATTTTTCGGGGTTGAGCTTGACCCCGTTGGCCGCGCAGCAGTGAATGCGATGCCAAGATCGGCGACCGGGTCGTCCGCCTTCCGGTTTTGACGACGATGTCGTCTACGTAAGCCTCGACCGTCCGCCCGATATGGTCCCCAAAAACGTGCCGCATGCGGCGGCGATATGTTGCGCCCGCGTTTACGAGGCCAAAAGGCATCGTGACGTAACGAACGTCCCGAACGGTGTGATGAACGAAGTCGCGAGCCGGTCGGACTCCTTCATTTTTATTTGATGATATCCCGAATAGGCATCAAGGAAACGGAGTAGTTCACACCCGCAGTGGAATCAACGATCCGATCTATGCGCGGCAAAGGAAAAGGAACTTTTGGACATGCTTTATTGAGGCCGGTGTAGTCAATACACATCCTCCACTTCCCATTTTTCTTTTTTACAAGCACGGGATTAGCTAACCATGTCGGGTGGAACACTTCCTTGATGAATCCGGCCTCGAGGAGCTTCCGCGGCTCCCTCCCGATCGCCCGTCGCCGTTCCTCGTCGAAGCGGCGCGGCCCGCCGCCCCGAGCCGCGCGGCGTTAGGCGAGATATCAAGGGAGTGCTCGGCGACCTCCCTCGGGATGCCCGGCATGTCCGAGGGGCTCCACGCGAAAACGTCGGCGTTGGCGCGGAGGAAGTCGACGAGCACTTGCTTCCTATTTAGGATCGAGGGTCGTGCCGACCCTCAATGCTTTGCCCTCGGGGGCCGATGGGTCGAGTGGGACCCCTTTGGTTTGCTCGGCGGCCTCGAACGTGCCGACGTGCTTGGTGGCGGAGGCGAGGTCGTCATTGACCATCTTCTCCGGTGTGTTTACCGGCGCTTCATCCGGCGCTAGCGCCTCTGCATGTTCCACGCACTCGACATCGCGATCGAATGCATGCTCGATCGACGACCCGACGGTGATGACGCCGTTTGGACCGGCATTTTCATCTTCGGGTACGTGTAGTTGGGAACCGCCATGAACTTGGCATAGCATGGTCGCCCAAGGATGGCATGGTAGGCCCCCTTTGAATCCCACCACCTCGAAGGTGAGGGTTTCCTTGCGGAAATTCTTGGGGGTCCCGAACCGGACGGGCGGATCGATCCGCCCGAGGGGTTGAACCTGCTTTCGGGGCGCGATGCGGGTGAAACGGCTTCGTGCTTGGGCCGCGGCTGGTCCACCCCAATCCCCATTAGGCGCAATGTATGCGCGAAGAGGATATTGAGGCTACGCCTCCGTCCATAAGGACCTTCGAAAACCGGGCGTTCCCAATGATGGGATCGACCACCGAAATCTTGGCCGGGTTCGGGATGCGGTTTGGGTGATCATCCCGGCTAAAGGTGATGGCATCCTTCGACCAGTTGAGAAAGGCCGGAGGCGCCCTCTCTGCGGCGAGGACTTCGTGCCGCTCCTTCTTGCGCTGCCGGGTTGACATGTCGACAGTAGGTCCCCCAAAAATGAGGAACACATTTTCAACAGCAGGGAAGCCACCTGCGTCGCCGTCGCCCCCATCCTTCTTGGCCTCTGCCTCCTTCGCGGCGGCACGGCCATAGAACTTCTTGAGCATGTCGCATTTGCTCAAGAGTGTGATTCACGGGGGTCTTGTGGTAGGGGCATGGCTTCTTCATCATGTCGTCGAACACCCCCGGGCCTCGAGGAGCCGGTCGAGGGCCCCGTCGGGCCGGGTCAACGGCGAGGGCTTCGGCGTTGCCGCCGTTGCGTCCCTGCTCGCGCGCCTCGCGGCGCGGCTTCTTCCCCCTTCTTGCCCCGCTTGTCATTGCGGCGCGGCTCCTTGGACCCGCTGCCCTCCGCGGGCGTGTCCTCGGAGCGCTTGCCCTTCTTGCCATCGAAGATTGCCCCCACGGCCTCCTCTCCCGAGGGCGAAGGCGGTGGCAATGTCGAACAACTCGTTCGAGTCCGTGGGCGGGCTGCGTCCCAGCTCGCGCACAAGGTCCCGGCACGTGGTGCCCTCGAGGAACGCGTGCACGATCTCTCGGCGTGCCACGGCCGGGGGAGCTCCGTGCGGCGCTTGGAGAAGCGCCGTATGAAGTCCGCGGCGGTCGCACGGCTTCCGCGTGCGGGGAGCGCGCGATCCCCGGGGAGTTCCCGGGGCGCACGTATGTGCCTCGGAAGTTGCCCACGAAAGTGTGGACTAGATCGTCCCGAGTTGTGGATGCGGTCGGCGGGCAAGTGCTCGAGCCATGTCGGGCCGCATCGCCCGGATGCGGGGGCAAGTTGCGGATGATCACTTCGTCGTTGGTGGCCCCGCCCGGACGGGCCGGGCGGTAATCGTTGAGCCAAACACGAGGGTCCGTCTCCCCGTTGTATTTGACGATCGTCGAGGGGGCCGACGGAAGCGCCGGGGGAACGCCGCCGTGCGGATCTCCCGGCCGAACACGCGGGTGCCGGGGGCTCCGGCGTCGGGGAGCGATCCTCACCGCCGGCGTAGCGTCCACCCCTTCGAGGGTGGTAGCCCCCGGCCGCTCGCGCGTCCGCCTTGCCGGTGCGCTCGGCGTTGATGACGTTGCGGGCGTCGCCATCCGGCGCCTGCGTGTGTCGAGGAGCCGTTCCTTGGCCGGCGTGCGTCCCTGGTCGGCGGTCGACCCACATGCACCGAGGGTTCGCCCCCCCGGTGCCGGATCATCACCCCGCGCGTCCCCCCCGTTGGCGGATGCGTGAGGCCGAGCTTTCGGCTTGCCGGACGGCCGCTTGCTCAAGGAGGGTCCGCACCTCGCGGTGCATGTCTCGAGCCTCGGGGGTCGAGGGTGCCGGCATGGCGCGCGACAATGTCGCGGCGGCGATGAGCTTTTGGCTCGCTCGCGGCGGAGTATCCGCGTTGTCGACGTTGGGGACGGGGTTGAGGCGGTCGCGGACTTGTCGGCCTAGCTCCCGCGCGCGTTCGCCACGCGCGGAGGCCTCCCCCTGCCATCGAGGCGCGGAGTAGCCGCACGGTCCGTACTCCTCTGCCGGCTTAGCCTCGAGCTCGCGAGCTTGGGCCGGCGCGCGTCGACGTCGGCCCCGGCGGGGAGCGCTCAGCCCCGCGGCCGGGCGCGTGGCAACCCCCCGGGGCCGGCGTGACTTCCCCATCTCCCGGCGCCGCCGCACCGGCGGCGTTGGCCGGGTCGTTGGTAATGACGGCGCGGCACTCCCGCGTGGGGTCGTAGCTCCCGGTCTTTGGAGTCGTCGGAGCGACCGAACCGCTAGTCCGTGGCGTCGAGGAAGCGCCCCGAACGCGACCGGGGGTCCGCACACCGAGAAGGGTCCCACTCCGCGTACCCATGACGGTTGGCGGGTGGCATCGTGTCGACGGAGCCCGGGGACGACTCGTCCGTGGCCGGAGTGCGGGATCCCCGGCGACGAAGACGTGCCGACCGGGCGGAACCCCGCGCATTGTCGTGTTGACGTTGGCGTTGTAGGCCGTAGTGGCGCCACGCGGCCCCGATGGGGACGCGTGGTCGGAGACCGCGCGCGGTCCCGCCGGGGGCGGTGGCGGCCGTCGTGACGGTGGGCGCACCGCGCCGGGCGGCGCGCGCGCTCGGCCCCTGCCGCCGCTCGGACCGCGCCCGACGCGAGCGCGGCCCGGAGCGGCGACGGCGTCGCGGCGTCGACGGTCCCCGCGGCATCCGTGTCCGCGCGGCGCTCGCGCCGGTGTCGTGCGTGCGGCGGAGACCGAGCGGACTCGGCCTCCCCGCCGCGCGCGTAGCTCCTCACGGTTGGTGAGGCGCATGAGATAGCCATTCCCCGTGGCCCGGAAGTTCAAGTCCCCCGAAGCGGATCTCGAGCCGGCGGAAGGGGGGTCCGAGCTACCCATGTTGTAGCGGGTGCTACGGTACTCGGTGCGAATCACCATGGAGGGAGTTAGCGAAATGACCTTAGGCGCTCGTTGCCCCACGGTGGGCGCCAACCGTCGGTGCGGAATATGGTCCCGACACTAACCGATGAGATAACGCCTAGGTCTATCCCTCAATGGTCGATGCTAAGCAACAAATGACACAAGGATTTATCCCGGTTCCCGCCGAGGGGGCCGTACGTCCCGGCGGTGGTGTGCTCGTGGCACTATATTGCTCGGCCCCCAGGGGTGCTTGTAGTGGGGCGAATACAAGCAAGGCGGGAGAGGAAGCGTGGCTCCCAAGTCCCCGGTGAGTAGCCGAAGATGTTGTGGGAGAATAAGAGAGTGAGTGCACGGTGCGCCGTGTTCCTCCGGATCCGTCCCCCGGGCGGGGGCTCGCCTTCCCTTTTATAGGCCAAGGGAGCGGCGAGTTACATGCACGCCGCGCTACCTAGCCTGCGTGTGGGAGCACATCGTGCTACGGTGTAGAGCGGGCGGCCGTCCGGTCGATCTTCGCTGCGATCCGGCCATGATGGCCTATCTCGTACCCGAACGAAGTGGCGGTTCGAGGGTAGGAGGCGGCAGATGGCGATGGCGCCCCCTGATAGGCTTCGAGGGAGGTGCTGATGATGGCCGGTGCGGGGCACAGGAGTGGGCAGAACGGCGTTCCTTCCCAATGAGCTCTGCGGTGGTGGAGTGGTTGCTGCAGTGCTCGGGCGTGCGCCCTCGCGGAGTCGGGCGCGTGCCCGCGCGCGTGGGTACGGCGGTCGCGCGCGTTACGGTGGCCGGGATGGCCACCCACCGACCTAGCGCCCCTCACCCAACCTCGCAGGGTCACGGGAAAGTGGAGTCGAGGGTGCGCCCGGCCCCCTTTCGAGGGTCGAGCGCGTTAGCCGTACGCGGTGGCGTGCGCGCGGTGTCATGGGACTGACGCCGGCCGTACCGCACAGTCCACCCCACAGTGGCGGGGATGGGCTCCTCCCTGGGGAGTTGGTGCGGCGGCACCGGGCGTGAGCCCCGGGCGCATGATGGCGCCGTCTCGCGCGGCGTCGGGGCGTTAAATGCCCAAGTACGGGGCGGGCGCACGCGTGCGGGGCGCCCGTGAGCGCGGCGGGCCCCGCCGAGGGTGGAGCGAACCCTCGAGCGAGGCGAGGCCCGCTCGAGGGGGGAGCGAGCCCTCGAGCGGGGCGAGACCGCTCGAGGGAAGGGGTCGCCCCTCGAACGGGGCGGAGCCCGTTCGAGGAGGGGGTTGCCCCTCGAGCGGGGGCGGAGCCCGTTCGAGGAGGAGCGTACCCTCGGGCGAGGCGGAGCCCCGCTCGAGGGGTCTCATAGGCGAGTTGTCTTGGTGGGCCTCCGAAGTCTGCTTGCATGGGCCACGTCCCCGCATGGTTGGTTCCCGCGTGGTTAGGCTAGCTCCATTTTGATGCGGGAATTTAAGTGAGGGTTCCCCCATTATTTGAGGGGACCCCTAGGGCGGTCCCCGACAAGCTCGGCTTCACCGGTTGTTAAGTCATATCTCTCTCTCAGATCCTACAGTGCTTCTGAAATCAATCTTAAATCAATCTGCCTTGTACGTAAACTTGTTTAACATCTCAAGCTCCTTTTTGCTTCTCTTGCTAATCACGCTGGACACCTGATTCAGGTAATGAAAAGCTAGTTTTCCTTCCTTGCTAATCCTTCTTTTCGCAAGAACCCAAACCAGCCGGCCTGCTTTGCTTGGTAGCCCAGCAGCAGCCCTAAGCCAGCAAGGCCTGCTCTGCGTTGCAGCCCAGCGCACGCTTGCACCACCCTGTTCCTCTTTCTCTGTCACGCGGCCAGACGCTGTCGCTCCTCAGCTTTTGCTCTACGCCTTACCGCACCATGTCGTCGCAGCTCGCGTTGCTCGCATGCTACTGTGCCTGGAGAGCCCTGGCCCACCTAGAAGCCATCTCCTCTCACTCTGTTGCCCGTGCTGGGACC
Source organism: Cenchrus americanus (assembly GCA_947561735.1). NCBI lineage: Eukaryota > Viridiplantae > Streptophyta > Magnoliopsida > Poales > Poaceae > Cenchrus > Cenchrus americanus. Next base: position 247,192,050 of record OX387239.1, on the reverse strand, counting down.
CACACATGAGAGCGACGGGACATCGCATCGCAGTCTCTTACGCGCGAGAGCTTCTCGACATTCGTGTACGACAGCACATTCGCCCGTCCGCCCTGCGCACGCCCGTGACCCAGTCGTGAACCCTAGCCCTGTCGCTACCCTATAAAGCCTAACCCCTGCTTGCTTCTCCCCCATCTCCCACCTGCACCACTACCAAACTCCCCCAAGAAGACCCTAGTTCCCAGCTGTGCCGTTGTTCATGTTGAAGCAGAGAGGAAGGAGGAGGATCTGCGCCGGGAGGGTTCGTTTCTGGCGTTCGTGAGGAGAAAGAACCGAGGAAGTCGCCGTTCGGGAACGTCGCACCGACGCTGTCCAGGAGCACCGCGCCGTTGCCGTGGAGGAGCACCGCATCGTCGGCATCCAAAGCTCCGCGTCGCCACTGACGGGAATGACCTCACCAACAACAAGTTGGACTTGGAGGAGCCGAGGACGCCCATGGACGACAACACCGAGCTGGAGCCGTCGCTAAGAGCATCAAGTACATCGACGATCGTGAGTTTGGGTTCGAGGAAGCCCAGCCGGAGATCGACGCCAACGCCGTCCGCGAGGTGAATCGCGACCACCGGCCGGCCTGCTCCGCACCAAGCCGCCACGGTCTCGATCTCTGCCTGCCTCACCGTGACCTTCCGCAAGCCCTTGGTGAGCAGTTTGCACCCAAGTCGCCCCTCTTTTACCCTGTGTTGACGGTTAATAGTTGTATCAAAGTTCGTTTAGACTTGCAAGCGGACAAGTCTCCCGTCATAGTCAAGGGACCCTTCTTCCCTCGAGTGGTGAACCCAAGGTATCGAATCCGTGGAACAAATGTGTGATGCAAAATATGATCTACTAAAGCCAAGCAACTTCAATCTTCAGTAAAGTGAAACCCTAATGCATCTAGATAAAGAACACGAAACGAATCTAATCTACTAAAGACCGGAGGTAACAAAGATAGATAGGGTAGATAAACCGATCTAGAGAGATCGGGTTAAGCCTTTTGTTGAAGTTCCAAGACAAAGAAGAAGTAGCAAATCGAATCTTATTAGAAGCCTCTTTAAATCGTGGTTTCCCGTCCGACTCCGAAAACGCCCGCCTTTCGGAACCCCCGTTCTGTCACAACGTATTCCTATTCATGCGGGTAGTCTAGGGCGAGTCCAAGGACAAGTAGAGTTCTTTCGGAAGATCCGGCGTGTACCTCTAGCCACCACGGCTACAAGAACACACTATGTGATCTGTCTCGAGAATAGATCTAGAATAAGCAAAGCCGATCGAAAAACGAAATCATCGAAGAAACTCTTGATCACTAGAAATAGATTCAACTTGATAATTCAACTAATACAATGATATATAAACAAGATCACCACCGGGATCCTACCTTGATCTTGCTTCTAGCTCTGGGAACTCCGACGTGGTCTTCCTTGCAAGGTTCCCACGTCGGCTAGGGAGACCCTAGTCAACTAGCTCAACCCTCTCCTCTCCGGGATGGTGTCCCTCTCTTCTCTGCTCCTCGGCGGCCGATGACGAATTGATCGATGCGTGGCTCTCGACCCCGGGGCTTAAATAGCCCGAATGGCGGCTAGGTCAAAGGAGGGGGCAAATGGGCCCTGGACTGGGCTGGGCCGGCCGGCCTGGGCCGACCGGCCTGGGCCCATCCAGGCCCAGTTCCCAGCCTCCTTTGTGTGGTGTCGGTTCCCGAGTCTTCTAAATCCTTCCCCTTCTGCATGTAGGCCCTTGTCGTCAATTTCTCTCCGAGTTGGACGTAGCTCCTTGTCCCGCAAGATTCGGCACTTTTCTGGTTAGGTCCTTGGAGTTTGTCATCTTCTCGGGTTAAGTCCCTGGCTTCTTGGAGTTAAGTTTGCTTCATTGCATGACTTGTACGGGCTTCAAGGTCTTGTCATAAGGTGCTTGATGAATTTATCCCAAAAGTCTTGCTTTCAACGCTAAAACCCTGCATAAACATTAAACTCCAAAACCGACATGCACAAGTGAACTTGTTATACCACGGGGGTTAGTATCAATGGATAAGGTATAAAACTTATGCCAACACTGAAGGTAAACTCATGGTTAGGTTGACGGATTTTCACTGTCAACACCCTGCTTACTCTCGCGTTCCTGCCTGTGTTGGGCGGCCATCGTGCTATGCATGCTCCCGTTCGTCCCAGAACTCCAGTGATGTTGGATGGCATGTCTGAAGCTATGACTGTGTATGCCCACCACCTAGTCGATGTTTTGTGCAAGAGCCGAAGCTTCTCTGATGAACCACACGTACACACGTTCTTCTTTTTCTCTTCCTTGAACCAGCTAACTAGGATAATCCAAGCTGCCTCCTTGTCTACCTGTGTTGGACGGTTGTGTGTCGTGCCTGTACATGTTAGCTGGGAACCCATTGATCGTGGTTTCCCGTTCTGAAGCTGCCCCTTTTGAATGCCCACCACGTGTTCGACGTTATGCACAAAAGAATGCAGCACATGTTTCTCCCCTTTTGCTCCACCTTTGTCCGGCCGACGTGTCGTGGTCTTCTGCAGGTGCCACCGCTGCCCCTGTTTGTCGCAGCTGTGGCTTTAGGCCAGCCTCGCATCGCGCCGCCGCCTTTGCATCGCCACCATGTCGGGCGCCGTCCGTAGAGGTCCAGAGCTTGGACCTTTGCTATGCTTTTTTTCGGCCGTGAACCATCGGCCTTCCCCTGTCTCTAACCTATCGCCGACACCCTAACCTGCCGCCTGGCCGTGCTTCGCCGCCGTGGAGCACCGCCGGTAAACCGTCGAGCACTTGGGGTGCATGGACGTGTGACCAAAGAACCCAGCCGAACCTCATGGAAGAATCCAGGGTGGACTTCTCGACTTGGCTTACTGGGCCCTATCGAGCCAGGTCCAATGGGCCGCTTCCGGCCCACTGACTTTTGACGTCATGCTGATGTCATCCTGTTTTATAAAATCCTTTTCTGTTTTAACAAAGGTTTTAATAAATGTTTTATAGATCCTTTTCCTCTTCAAAAATCCATAACTAATTTTTGGGAGCTCCAAAAATTATGAAACTAATTGCGTTGGTTTCATAATGATGAGGCGCTCGCGCTATCTTGTCCTCCTCTGCTCTTGCCCTTGAATCGTGCCCTTTTTGCCCTGCGTTGTTGGTGGAGAATTCGTGGCCGCTGCCTGCCACTGCGCTATTGTGGGTCTGGGATGCCGGAGCCCCGCAACTAGCCATTGGCGTACCGCAGACAGGAATCCTTTCCCAAGTTCGCCACTTGCCTTTACTACACCACTGCCTTCTCTTTGTGATGCTTCGCGCATATCCGCTCTCGCTCTACTTGGCTTCATGCTGTGAAGCGTGTACCTTGCTATGTGCTTGAAACCAGGATGTCGCACGTGATGGACGGCCGTGTCGTGAGCAGAGGCCTCTGCTTCACACTCGGCAACCCCGAGCCGCAACCTAGCTGCCATGCCATGGATGTTGCCGCATCACTAGTACATGCCTCGTAGCGCTCTTCAGCACACCTTACCTCATCACCACTCGATATCTGTCACAAGTTGATCCTTTCATCTCCTCTAAGCGGTCGCCGCATATCTTGGCATGATAATGCCTTTTCTAGTTATTTTTGTCTCACTCTACTATCATCATCCTTTGTGCTACCATTTTAACCATCCGAGAGCTAGTACCTTGCAAATGCTTGATCCCAGCCTCTCCGCTTCTCGAGTGCGGACAAGATCATGTATGGATCTTAACCATGAGACCTTAAACCCGACCTTGAACTATTCCTCTGGTTCCAATCTTGTTTTCTAGTATAGAAAACTAACTTGTTTAAACTGATTTTGATTTGAAACCTATTGCTTTATTTTCATTAATTAAACCAATGCTGCTTGTATTTACTCTGGAGTTTATTTGGGTCTTCTAAATTGGTTCTTATTGATGTTTTTGCATTAGATGAATGCTCATTATTTATTTCTGCGTCGCATCTCGTGTAGGCTTGTGTTCATGTTTGAAGACCCGAGCTGCGACGACCAAGAAGACCTTCTACCTCAACATTGACCGAGAGGACACTCAACCTATACTACTCTACATCGACTACCGCGCAGGTGTCATGTCACTCCCAACCATGTAGAACCCATGCATGCTATTAGTTGCTAGTGCTATATTTATGTTACTTGATTTGATGGATTGCATAGCCATTTGATCAGCCTTGCCTTGTTATTTGATATATCCTGATTCCGTGCTTTACCTACCTGGGGATTAGCTACAGACCCCTAGCTAGTCCCATATACCAACTATCCATACTTTTTTTGCTTGACTATGGATGGTATTCTAGGCTTGGACTGAGATGTGGGAGATCTCGGTGTGTTCTAGCGTGAGTTCTGGGTGAGTTCTTCCTTGACGTGTTTTTGGCGAGAGCGAGCCATTTGGTTACTTGTGAACGCCTACCTCAGGGAGATGGGATCTGGCCTCTCGCCCGAGCGGCGTGCCGGACGTGATGTAGATGGGGAGTGCTCGCTCTCAGCCCTTAAGGACCGAGTCGACTTACCACCAGATGCAGTATCTACTTTCGTACAAACCGCCCGCCTTGTTATGGGTGGGGGTGCAGGGTGAGACTCATAGTGGATAGCACCTTGCCTGTAGGCGGATCAGTGTGATCGTGATGGGAGACGACATTCCTCCTTAGAAGACTTCGCCCCGGCGAGGCCGGGGAAGGGTTCCACAGCTTCGAGGGACCCCTCGTTGGCAGTACGAGCTCTACAGTAGGGGATGCGCCAGACTCGGAGACACAGGACGATACTATCTGTGGTATGGACCTCCTTGGGCCCACTACCTCGGTGGGTACCAGGACCGACTACTCGGTGGGCCCCTGGGACTACCCGACTTGTGCCGCACAGTACCTGTTGGCGTGAGGCGCAAGGACCATGGTGGAGAAGTACTCGGATAGGAAGCTATACATACCATGTATTGTGTAGAGGACTCCTAGACGTACACGACTAGTACTCTCTCCCTAAACCGACTTGTAACCCTGCCTCCCGGACTATATAAGGCGAGGCAGGGGCCCCTTCCCTCTCATACTCATCAGATTACACGCCATCTTGTAATCACACCCAATCAATCCAGAGCTACACAGCATACAGGATGTAGGGTATTACGCACCTCGCGGCCCGAACCTGTCTAAATTGTGTGCCACGTGTCTCTTCCTTCGAGTTACCGATCTCGACGAGGCCACATTCATCTACTTCGGGTACTCCCCTTAGTAGGTTGCCAATTTAAAACACCGAAAGCTGGCGCGCCAGGTAGGGGATCTCGCCGAAGATCATATGGCGAACTCGATGACTTTCGTCTTCATCAAGCCAACCGTCGCCTTCAACCGCGGCGACACCTTCGTCTTCGGCTCCTGGGTCTGCACTGCTGACGGCGCTGGGTCCTTCCAACGCCGCCTCACCATGTCGCCCAACCCGGAGATTGGGCTCGTGACACTTCCCGAAGTTGTCACGGGCAATCTGATCGGAAAATTCGGCGAAATTTCGCTCTACAACCAACACGCCGACTTCGAGCTTGGATCTGACTCCAACTCAAACTCGACGTCCCCGTGGCTATCGCATGCGAGTCGGCTATCCAGCCATCGCGTGCGGCCTCCCCACTCTGTGAGCGCTTCACACGTGGCCCCTGCAACGTCAGCAGGGTCCACGCAAAGGCTCCCACCTCGCGCCGGGCCGACAAGGAGATCGTACCCGAGTACGACTCGGACTCCGACACCGTCCTCGGCTACAACTCGGACTCCAACCCTCTCTCCGGCTTCTACTCGGATTCATCCTACGAGTTCGACTTCGGGTCGGACCCCGATGAGCCCAAGTCCGAGAACAACACCACAGAGCAACCCCTGTCAGGACCAGCTTCCGGCCTGGTTATAACATCTACACCCGCCGGGAGATTTGTCTACTGGCCAGACCGCAAGCCCGCAGACTTGACAGGAGGGAACTCATGCTGCGTCGCCTACCTCGACTCACTTCCCTTCCAGGAGGGAACACTGCTTGCTCCAGTTGGGGAGCATACTCCGACAGAGGTGGGAACCAGCGACTCCAGCCTTGGCTCTCCCGACCGGCAAGTCTTCATGACTACCAACGAGACGCCAGGGCCCTCAGGGACGGTCCCTGACCAATACCTTGAGGACATCTCAGCGGACGAGTTGTCCGCCAACACGCCCGCCGACGAGACCAACGCCAACAGGGACGCCTGACGTGAATGCAACAGAAAGCAGAACGAACGACGCCGACGTCTCCACGAGTCCCTCCCCATCCGCAACCTCGCAGAAGCACTCGACCAAGTCGAGAGCCGGGTACACACTACCCCAGAGCAATGTCTCATGTCTATCACTACGATAGCACATCAGGCTCAGGGGATGCGCGCGGGACAAGTCATCGCCAAGCTCGCGGAGGACACTTACTTCATGCGAGTCGACAACAGGGTCGCTCAAGCGCCCCCCGTCAGGAACCGCGACAACGAAGCCACAAGTCGCAGTGCGGACATCGGTCGCAACCGTACTCGAGCGGAGCTACCTGCTAACCCCAACCGTACTCGGGCAACGGCTGGTGGACCCTCTCAGGGTGGCAACAGTGCTGGTGGTGACCGGGAGATCGTCCCTCACCACGATCCTGGCGGTGGAGGCAGCGACGACGGGAGCTCCAACCATGGGGCTAACAGGAGAGCTGGGGGCGGTGGCGACTGTGACGGCCGAGGCCACGTGGACAGTCACGTCTCTGGCGCCTCACGTGGCGGCTTCGACGCTCGCCAGAAAATCGAAGAACTACGACGCAAGAAGGCCTCCACGGCAGGCGACAACGATGGCTTCCCTGCCTTCTCTGTGCGACTTCGCAACCTACTCCTCCCAGAGAAATTCAAGCCTCTGGGAATTACCAAGTACGACGAGAAGCAAGATCCAGTGCAGTGGCTCAGATGCTACGCCCTCTCCATCGAGAACGTTGGTGGCAACAATGACACCAAGTGCCTCTACTTCCCCTTCTGTCTAGACCAAGCCCAGCTCACATGGCTCGAGTCACTCGAGAAGTACTCGATCGACAAGTGGGACCAGCTGAAGGAGCAGTTCACCAGCAACTTCGCGAGCGCTATGGGCCGCTCGGGTACTCGCATGGACCTGGCAATGGTGAAGCAGGAACAAGGCGAGACCCTTCGCAAGTACATGCGGCACTTCTTCGACAAGCGCACCACCGTAGTCGATGTCTCTGACAAAAAAGTCATCAACCTCTTCCAAGATGGCCTTTACCAGCGTCGCACCTTCGAAGACTTCGGTCGTCGCCGCCCAAGCTCCATCACCCACTTAAAGGACATGATCACCTCCTGGGCTGATGAAGAAGACAAGGCTAACGCCAAGTACGACACCATCCATGGCAAGAGCAAACAGAACACGAGCGGCGGCAGCAGCAATAACAGGAACCAAGGCGGTCGCAGCAACAACTACTCGGGTCCCAACCGCAAGCGCAAGCCAGACAACACTGTCGCGGCTATCCAGCACCCTGCGAAGGAGAACTCGAAGAAGACCTCTGGCGGCTTCAAAGACTTGCTGAAAGAGAAGTGCCCGTGGCATCTGGATGGCAACCACACCACCGAGCAGTGCTACCAACTCCGGCGAGCACTCAAAGATACTCCAGAGCCATGGCACCCTCACGACAAGAAAGGAAAGAAGAAGACCGACGAAGGCAATGGCGACTTCCAGGAACCTGACAAGACGGTGAACGTCCTCTTCGGTGGACTACCCAACCTACGGGCTCAGAAAGCTACCCGTCGAGAAGTCATGAGCATTGAACCAGCGGTCCCGACCCCTCTCCAGTGGTCGGAGGTACCCATTACCTTCTCCCGCGCGGATCAATGGACAAGTTTCTCTGAACCAGGATGGTTCCCACTCGTCCTGAAGCCAGTGGTCGCGGGCTCCAAACTCAACAAGGTCCTCATCGACGGTGGAAGCGGGCTCAACGTTATTTTCACCAAGACCTTGAAGAAGATGAAGGTCGACATCACCCACATGCTCACCAAGAGAACCTCGCCTTTCTACGGCATCGTCCCCGGGAACACGGCTATCACACTGGGCTCAGTTGTTCTGCCAGTTACCTTCGGGGAAACAAGGGACAACTACCGTACTGAGTACGTCAAGTTCAAAGTCGCGGACTTCGAGACGTCCTACCATGCCATCCTCGGCAGACCAGCTATCACCAAGTTCATGGCGGTACCCCACTACACCTACTTGGTACTCAAGATGCCAAGTCCAGCAGGTGTACTCTCACTGCAAGGGGACTTGAAGATATCCTTCGACTGCGACACAGAAGTTGTGGAACTCGCAGCTACAAATCAAGTACCCAACACAATGATGGAGATCTACACTGCGTCGAAGAAGCTTGGCACAAGTGAACTCGACATCCCAGAGAAGTCGGACAAAGCCAACAAGCCTCAGCCAGCTGAGGAACTTCTAGTCAAGACAATTGACCTTGGGACAGGTGACAGCAGCAAGACCACCACCATCGGGGCGGGCCTCGACCCCAAATAGGAAGACACGCTCATCAACTTCCTCCGGGCTAACCGCGACATCTTCGCGAGGAAACCAGCGGACATGCCAGGGGTGCCCAGGGAGTTGATTGAGCATTCACTCAACGTCGACCCTAAAGCTACCCCAAAGCAACAACACCTCCGCCGCTTCGCCGACGACAGACGGGACGCCATCAAGAAGGAACTCGCCAAATTACTCGCAGCTGGCTTCATCAGAGAAGTCTTCCATCCTGAGTGGCTCGCCAACCCCGTCCTCGTCCGCAAGAAGAACTCGAACGAGTGGAGGATGTGCGTCGACTACACCGACCTCAACAAGCACTGCCCCAAGGACCCCTTCGGGTTGCCACGGATTGATCATGTCATCGACTCCACGGTGGGGCCGCGACCCGCTTCTGCTTCCTTGACCGCTTCTTCTCGGGTACCACCAGATCGCGATCAAGGAAGAAGACCAGGAGAAGACCGCGTTCATCACCCCGTTTGGCGTGTACTGCTACACGACCATGTCCTTCGGGTTGAAGAACGCCGGCGCTACCTACCAACGAGCTATCCAGGCCTGCTTCAAGAGGCAACTCAACAAGAATGTCGAAGCTTATGTGGATGATGTGGTCGTCAAGACCAGAATCTCCAACACACTCATCGCTGCTCTTGAAGAGACCTTCGCATCTCTGCGAGAGTACCGCTGGAAGCTCAACCCGAACAAGTGCGTCTTCGGCGTACCGTCGGGCAAACTACTCTGCTTCATCATCAGCCACCGCGGCATCGAAGCCAACCCCGAGAAGATCTCCGCCATCACCAGCATGAAAGCTCCCACGTGCATCAAAGACGTGCAGAAGTTGACCGAGTGCATGGCGGCTCTGAACAGATTCATCTCGAAGCTTGGAGAACGGGGGCTCCCCTTCTTCAAACTACTCAAACATCAAGAGAAGTTCGTGTGGACTCCAGAGGCAGACCAAGCCCTTGCCCAGCTCAAGGACTTCCTATCAAAGCCACCAGCTCCTCACGGCTCCTCGCAAAGGCGAGCGGCCATCGCTCTACCTCGCTGCGACTACTCACGTGGTCAGTACTGCCATCATCGTCAAGCGGCAGGAAGACGGCCATGCCTACCCAGTCTAGCGCCCAGTCTACTTCATCAGCGAGCTCCTGTCAAAATCCAAGGCACGCTACCAGCCAGTACAGAAGCTTCTGTACACAGTGCTCATCACCTCGCAGAAGCTACGACACTACTTTCAGGAGTACTCGATCTCCGTCGTCACCGACTACCCGCTCAGTGACATCCTGCGGAACCAAGATGCTATTGGAAGAATCTCCAAGTGGGCAGTCGAACTCAGCACCCTAAACATCGACTTCAAGCCACACACAGCCATCAAGTCGTAGGCACTAGTCAACATCATGGCAGAGTGGCGGGAGAATCAACTACCTACTCCAACCGAGCGCCCAGAGCACTGGGTGATGTACTTCGACGGCTCGCTCAAGCTCGAAGGCGCAAGCGCAGAGGTACTCTTGATATCTCCAACGGGCAAACAACTCAAGTACGTCCTGCAGATCTTCTGGAAGGTCTCAAAGAACGAAGCCGAGTACGAAGCTCTGCTACACGGGCTCCGCCTCGCGGCTTCACTGGGCATCAAGCGGCTACTAGTCTATGGAGACTCCGCAGTGGTCATCAACCAAGTCAACAAGTCCTGGGACCGCAACAAGGAGAACATGGATGCTTACTTCCTAGAAGTCCGCAAGCTCGAGAACAAGTTCTACGGTCTCGAGTTCCACCACGTCGTCCGCGACAACAACGTTCAGCGGACGTCCTGTCGAAGCTTGGCTCTACTCGCGCTCAAGTACTAGCGGGTGTCTTCGTCCACGAGCTTCACGCGCCATCCATCCCGGAGCCGGCGCCAACGACCACTGATCCAGCACATCCCCCGGCTGGCCAGGAGGTCAGGATGATCGACGTGGACTGGAGGCAACCCTTCATCGACTACCTCAGCGAGCAGAAGGTTCCCTCGGACAAGAACTTGGCCGAGCAACTCATCCGCCGCGCCAAGTCCTATGTCCTAGTCGGAGACAAGCTCTACAGGCGGGGCGCATCTTCTGGAGTACTCATGAAGTGCGTTCCCCGAGAAGAAGCCAAGGGCATCTTGGAGGAGATCCATAGAGGCGTCTACGGCAACCACTCGTCCTCTCGCACGCTGGTCAGCAAAGCCTTCCGACGAGCTTTTTATTGGCCCACAGCTCTGGCAACGCCGAAGAACTCATCAGAAGGTGCCAAGGGTGCCAATACTTCGCCAAGCAACAACACGTCCCGGCCTACAAGCTAGTCACCATACCGCCAACCTGGCCTTTCGCCTGCTGGGGGCTCGACATGATTGGGCCACTCCCAACTGCGCCAGGTGGATTCAAAGAGTACTGGTGGCCATCGACAAGTTCACCAAGTGGATCGAGGTCAAGCCGGTCACATGCCCCAAGGCTGACAGAGTACTAGACTTCTTAGATGAACTCGTACATCGCTACGGACTACCCCACCGCATCATCACAGACCTGGGCTCCAACTTCAACAATCACGAGTTCTGGGAGTACTGCGAGAACAGCGGGATCGACATCCGATATGTCTCAGTCGCCCATCCTCAGGCCAATGAACAAGTCGAGCGCGCCAATGGGATGGTGCTCGACGCTCTCAAGAAGCGGCTACACGACGCTGCCAACACCAAAGGAGGCAACTGGATCAGGGAACTACCCAATGCACTCTGGGGCTACGTACTCAACCCTCCAAGCCAACGGGATAATCACCATACTTCCTAGTCTACGGCTTCGAAGCAATCCTCCCTGCTGATGTCATGTGGGACTCACCGGCAGTGGAGCAATACGACGAAGGCATATCTGAAGACAGTAGACGAGTTGACATCGACAGACTCGAAGAAGCTCACTGTGCCGCCCTCGTCCAATCAGCAAGGTACCTCGAGGGTATCTGACGCTACCACGATCGCAACGTCAAGGAACACTCCTTCAACGTTGGTGATCTTGTCCTCCGCCGCATCCAGAACATGGAAGGACTACACAAGCTCAGCTCGCCCTGGGAAGGTCCCTTCATAGTTGCAAAGGTGACCGGACCGGGTTCCTATCGCCTCCAGACGCTTGAAGGCGAAGATGTCAACAACTCGTGGAATATCGACCAGCTCTGTCGATTCTACACCTAGTCTACCGACTACCCTGGGGGCTCAAGTCTACACGACTACTCAAAGACCCCTTCGCTGTAAGCGGCCTCCGGGTCCAGGCACAAGTCTCCAGACTACTCTACTCCAAGATCCAGCGTTAACGGCTACTAACGGATCTTGGGCTGCTCCGAGCAACAAAGGACTCCAGCAGCGGTCTAGCTGAGAGACCATGTACTCCTCGATCCAGCCTACGCGGCTACTAACGGATCTACTGCTGTAAGTGGCTGTACGCCCTAGCACTACTTAGCCATAGGCAGCCTCTGGGTCCTGGCGACTACTCCTGTAAAACGGCCCTGGCCATCCAGGTGTACTCCTCTCAGTAATAAAGTTTGATTATCTATCAACTGATGATTTACTGTCTCTTTCCCTCAATGGGCCTACTGGCGAGTATGACTACTCGTGACAACTCCATGATGGGACTCCGCATACACACACCGCGACAATGAGTACCCATTTATGGAAGTTTTTCTCATTCATATTTAAACAAGTTCATTACAACTTTATTTATCTACAACTGCTGCTACGAGCTAACCCTACAGGACTACTGGAGGTTGAGCTTCTCGGTGACTTGTTCAGCAATTGGCGCCATCTGCTCCAGCAGTTTCGTGCACTGCTTGTCCGTGCAGTTGGCGGCTAGTCCGCCGGCGACTACGTCAACTGGATCCTTCGGGAAGTACGACTTCATATATGCCAAGATCTGGTTGGGGATCAACTTCGCCAGGTGCTTGACGTACGTCGCCAGACGGCTGGGTGCTTCCCTCAGCCAGTCCACCAACGGAGCTATCTTCGGCCCGCCCGGATGAGGCACCAGTAGCCTCGCGATGGGAAGTGCGGCCTCCTCGAGATCCTTCATCTGGGCTCGCAACTTCTCGCAGTCCTCGTTCAGCTTCTGCAGAGATTTGTAGCAGTTGACGAGGTTACGATTCGAAGCAATGCGAAGCTCCATGTGCTTATCGCACTCGTAAGCCAACTGCTTATAGTCATATTCAAGTACCTCACGGGCCTCCTTCTCCCGGTAGAAGAGGTTCTTCATGTCGACTTCTGAGGCCCTCAGCTGCTCGACACGAGTCTCAAGCTCTGCAATCCACAAGCAAGGCGGGTCAGACTACTACAAGGTACTCCCAATAGGTACTCGACAAGACAACACGTACCTTTATTCTTGTTGCGGAGCGACTTGTTCTTCCTCACAAGCTCGTCGCTCTTCGCCTGCATATCTTGAACCTCGTTGTGGTACTGGGCGAAGGCGCTGTCCAGCTTTGACTGAAGCATGGTGGAGTGCTTTCGGGCCTTCACGAGTTGTTCTTCTAAGGTTTCCGCCCGGAGCACTGCGTCGCCATACCCCTGGAGCATGCCATACTTCTGGTGGGATCTCTCCGCGACGTCCTGCAGCAAATAACAAATGTCAATTGGGTACTCAGAATCCACAGCAGATCGACTACTCAAGGGCTTCGACAACTCACCTTCATCCATTGTTTGGCCTGGCGCATCGCCTCCAAGTGATGAGCTACCGCCGCTGGGTCGACAAGGTCATCTGCCAGCAGCTCAATCCTACCACGACTACTTGTGGCGGCTCCAGACATTGGCACCGAATGGATTGGCTCCGCATCCTGGATCTCCGGTGAACGGACGACTACTTCCAGAGTTGATTCTGGCAGTACGTCATCGCGTTCTCCCTCGGCCATCGCGGGGGCTCCTCCGCTGGCTACCTCCATCGGCTCGGGGGCTTTTGCGGCAGCTCCTTGGGTCTCCGGCGCCTAGCTTTCAACGAGCACCGCTTCGGGAATAGCGCTTCCCTCGGCTTCGGCACCTGTCAATAAGAAGACAACGGGATTAGTCAACCTTGGTGGCTACGACTACTCCTTGAGGATACCTGCACTCGTGCAGTGTACTCACCTTCTACGATGCTGGCCTCTGGCAATGCAACCTCCACGGCCGGCGCCTCGGACTCTTCTTGCGGGGCGGGAGTGGACTCCTCAGCGGCTGGCGCGGATTCCTCTTCCGCCACCGCTGCGCTGGGTTTATCCCCATCCCAGGTCAAGTCCGTCGATTTCCTGCAGAGTACACAACTGGTTGTTAACCCAGTACGACTACCAAACCAAATGTACTGCTCGGAAAAGGTCTTCACTTACAGGCTCGACCAGACTACCATCACGGTTGGGGCGCCGAGGATGCTGGCGATGTCGACCAGTCCAGCCTCGGCAGGCGCCTCCTCTTGGGCCTCAGTAGCCGCTGGCTCTTCAGCGATAGCAGCGGCCGGTTCAGTCCTCCCTTCAGCAACTAGGGGCTGGCGCGTCAGCTGCGCCACGAGTTCTTCCACGGTGGGGGCTGGACTGCGGCTGCCTCCAGCCGGCTCCCCCACGTATCCCAGTCGCCTTCGTCCCCCTGCTCTACGGGGCCGGAAGGCGGAATCTCCTGCAAGCAATGGAGTTTCATCGTCAGCATACACAGCATCGAGACATAAGTACTCGACTACCCTACTCAAGGAAGGTTACCTCTTGAGATGTGGTCTCCATGACCTTAAGCTTCTTGGCCAAGCACTTGCTGGCCACGTTGCGCGGCTTCCTTGGCGGCGCAGGCAAACTAGCCTCCAGGCTAGTTGGCGGATCTTGAACGAGAGGGACACGCGGCAGTCCAGGGCGGCTGAACCTTGACCGCAGCTGGAACCACTCCTGCAGTGTCTCTCCATCGTCTTCGTCTGACGTGTCTTCAACGACTACTGTGTCGTCTCCTTCACTGACTTCGCGACGCTCCTTGGCCTTGCCCTTCCCCTCATCTGGGATCTCGACAAGTCGAGGAGGCGACGCCGGCTCGGAGACAAACTTCACTACGTCATCCTGCAAGAAGCACATTGGATGAGCATGACTACTACTACATAATCAGTACTCGACTTGAGTATGGCTACTGACCTCGTTGGGTGGACGCGCGGCGGAGTACTCGAGCATGGGACATGGCGTGTACGTTGGCATGTCCTTGAAGATCCTGCCCAGCCTAATAACGATGTCGTCGTTGTCGACTTCACCCCCGGGCATCCGTGACGTGTCGTCGTCGCCGGTGTACTGGTAGCCCAAGGTGTCGCGAGCCATTAGAGGCTGCACCCTTCTCTTTATGAAGCTGAAGGCCACATGCTCGGCCCTCAGCCCGGCTTCTCTCAAAGCCTCGATCTTTGCCAGCAGCTCGGGTAGCTGGATACCCTCCTGCATCGTCGGCTCGGAGTTCCACCAGGGCCGGTGCTTTGGCTGCCTCCCGCTCGGCTTCGGCAGCTCCGGGTGGTGATTGGTGATGTAGAACCACTTTGATTTCCAATCTTGGTTGGAGTCGATCTGCTTGTACGCGATGTACTGCTCCGCGGCATCCTCGCGTATCTGGATGTCGGCTCCCCCAACTACTCGGGGGTTGTTGGCGCTAGGCTGGGGCTTCACTCGGAAAAATTTCCGGAAAAGTACCCAGTGGGGTTTGATCCCCAAGAAGGCTTCGCAGAAGTGAACGAAGATGGAAGTGTGGAAGATACTGTTGGGGTTGAGGTTGAGGTTGAGGTACTCGATGCCGTAGTACTCCAAAAGCCCCTTGAAGAAATCGCTAGCCAGGAGAGACAACCCTCGCTCCGCGAATCGCGTGAACATGGGGATCTCGTCTGGGTTCTTCTCCATGGGATACGGATCTCCCGCAGCGGCACGCCACATATTGACTTCCTTCTCCCGCAAAAAACCCACTATTGAGGAGCGCCAGCAGATCTTCAGTCTTCGCTTTGGACTTCTTCCACTCCTAGTTGGGATTTGGCCGCGGCGGAGACACCAGCGGCGATGTCCCCACGGCGGATCCGGCGGCTTCCTCGCGGGACCTCTTCTTCCCATCGGCGGTCTTCAAGCTCTTCGACGGCGAGGGCTTCATCCTCCAAGTGCACTGGGTTTTCACTCGCATTCGCTCGGGGGCTACGGCGGTGGTTTCCGGCGGCGGTGCGCTTGGATCTACACTCTCCTCTGAGGTGGCAGTGCACACTGGCGGTGGTTTCTAGGCACGATCTGCTTGGAATGACTGCAAGTGCGTGGGGTGAAAAACCCTAAGGGTTTCGGCTTCTATTTATAAGTCAACGACAGCTCCTCCAACGGCCAGATGGATAAGTCCCCAGACGGCTGACTCAGCTGCGGCGCCTGACCCTTCAACTTCTACTAGTCGACACGCCTCATCTCAGGGGCTCGGCTACATCTAATCAACTCCATGGGTAGCGACAAGATTCAAGAGCAACTCGGGGACTCGTAAGTGCAATCAAGCCCTATGAGGGTTTTGGTGATGTTGACCACACAATTAAAGAGCTAATGAGCCTTTGAGTTTGTTGTGCGGCATAGAGTTATTATCACGGGTGCAAAAGATTGTTTGGAGACCCCTCAACTTGTTACAAAGAAGGTTGCCTATGCTACTTAGAGGAGTTTAGTTATTTTATCTTTTGAATTTGAGTATAGGACAATCCGTACTATCAAGAGGGATACTAATGGTGAGTTAGGGTGGTTTCAAGTGCTCATAATCCATCTTTCCAAAACCTTAATCCTCACCCCAAGGGAAGTAACCCCGGCAACTGCTTTGCCTCTGCTCGTTTGTCGTGTTCGGAGGTTCCGAAGATTTTCTCGGAGGTTCCGACCGTACGGGCTACGATGCCGCAGAGTTTTCAAAAGTCGAAGTTCCGAGATTTTTCTCGGAGGTTCCGAACTCCGGAATATAGCCGTTATCGTTCGGATGCGGGGGTATTTATACCCCACGGTCCCCCAACGGTTATCTTCTTCCTCCCCCGGCACATAATGCCGTTTTCTCACCGTTTCTCTCACCTTGCATTCACTCCTAACCTACTCTCTTCCAAATCCTTTCCTAGCATTGATTGAGAGTGGATTCTTGAAGTGAGTTAGTGAGCCAATCCCTTCTCCCTTGGAACTTGAGCACTTGGAAGATCCCTAGCAAGCTTGGTGGATCTATTACTCTTGGAGCCTTGCTCCTAGACGGATAGAGATTCTTGGAAGCTCTCCAAACCAATTTGTGGAAGCTCCAAGGTGTTTGTATTACCCCTTGTGATTCTAGTGGAAAGCCTCCACCTATTACCCAAAGTGATAGGTGTGAGAGAGGAGTTGACCTTTGTGGTCCGAGCCTTTGGTGGCCTCCTCAACAACGTGGACGTAAGCAAGCCTTTGTGGCGAGCTGAACCACGGGATAAATCTTTGTCTCATGCGTGTTCACATTTACTTACTTGTTCATGCTTGTGCTTGACTAGATCTATTAGGGTTTGCTCCCGATCTACTTTGTGGTGCCTTGCTAGCTTGTACTTTGCTTAGAAATCCTCTTGCTAGGTCCTAAGTACCTCTTAGAATTTAGTAGATCTGGTTTCCATCAAGTTTCTCGCAGCTTTTGTTATTTGTGCTCTGTTCTTACGACAGTGTCGGAAGTTCCGAGTTTATTCTCGGAGGCCGCCTCGTTTGGAGGTTCCGAGAATAATCTCGGAGGTTCCGAGGTCCGACACCGTTTTCGCGAAAAAAAGTTTAAATTCTCGTGTGCGGGCCTATTCACCCCCCCTCTAGGCCACATTGCCTCGATCCTTTCAATTGGTATCGGAGCGAGTCATCCTCGTAAACACCTAACCGTGTGAGGATATGGCAAGTGATGATGACAAGCACGAAGAAGAACGAGCTTGAAGACATACCAAGCGAAGCCGAAAGTGATGCCTCGGAAGTGGGCGATACATCAGCTCAATAGAAGTTTGAAAAGCTTAAAAAGGTCGTGAAGGAAAGCTCAAAAGATGAAAGCAAGAAAAGCAAGAAAGAGAACAAGAAAAAGAAAGATGAGGAAGAAAAGAAGAAAGAAGACGACAAGCGAGGAAAAGAAGAAGAAGAGAAAGAAAGAAGAAAAGAAAAGAAGAAAGAGAACACCTTCACCATCTCCATCACCATCCTCGTCATCCTCATCGTCGTCCTCATCTAGTGAGAATGGAGATGATGATGATGAGTACTACGGCACAAGAATTCCCAAGCGAACAATCAAGCCAAAGTCGAAGTCTAAAGCAAAGAACGACTACAAAAGTGTATCCTTTAACTATGATTCCTTGGATGTCAAATCCAAGGATGAAGTGACTATTCCCGTTGGCAAATTACCCAAATTCGATGGGACTAACTTTGCTAAATGGAAGCATGTGATGAAAGCTTATCTAATCGGCTTAATCTTGGAATTGTGGAATATTGTGTGTGTAGGTTTTGAAGATCCCAAAGATTTTAGGAACCTCACTCCAATTGACCGACTCAACATTAGAAGGAATGGTCAAGCTACAAGCATACTTCTTAGTGCCTTGAATGCCGTTGACGGTGAAAATCCGTCAACCTAGCCATGAGTTTACCTTCGGTGTTGGCATAACTTTTGTATCTTATTCATTGGTACTAACCCCCGTGGTATAACAAGTTCACTTGTGCATGTCGGTTTTGGAGTTGTGTGTTTACGCAGGGTTTTAACGTTGAAAGCAAGACTTCCGGGATAAGTTCATTAAGCACCTCATGACAAGACCTTGAAGCCCGATACAAGTCAAGCAATGAAGTGAACATGACTCCAAGAGCCCAAGGACCAAGCCCGAGAAGATGATAAACTCCGAGGACTGAACCGTAAAAGTGCTGAATCTTGCAAGACAAGGAGTTGAGTCCAATTCGGAGAGAAACCGACGTCAAGGGCCCACATGCAAAAGGGGAGAACATCTAGAAGACGTGGGAAGCAACACCGGCGAAGCGAGCCACGAGATGGGCCGACTGGGCCCGGGCCGGTCGGCCCCCGGCCGGCCGGCCCGGCCCCCACCCGGGGCCCAATCGGCCTCTCCTTTGACCTAATTGCTTCTCGGGCTATAAATAGCCCCCTGACCGAGAGCCACGCAGAGAAGATGTCGTGTTCCGCCGCCGAGGAGCAGAGAAGCTTGAGGGACACCAACTTGAAGATGAGGGTCGTGCTAGTTGTCTAGGGTTTCCCTGGCCGACGTGGGAACCTTGCATGGAAGACCACGTCGGAGCTCCGGAGCGAGGATCAAGATCGAGGGAGGGCCCCGGTGGTGATCTTGTTCATGTAATCATTCATGGTGAAGTTTGTAAGTGAAATCGATTTCTAGCGATCAAGTGCCTTCTCGATGATTTTGTTTTCTTCTTGGTTTTGCTTCTTCTACGATCTATACTTAAGATAGATTACATAGGGTGCTCTTGTAGCCGCGGTGGCTAGAGGTGCATACCGGACCGGCCAAGTGATTTCAACTTGTTCTATCGAACTCGCCCTAAGCTCCCCGCATGAATAGGGATACGTTGTGACAGAACGGGGGTCTCGAAAGGCGGATGTTTTCGGAGTCGGATGGGAAGGCCACGATTTAAAGATGCTTTTAATGAGATTCGCTTTTCTATCTTCATCTATCTTGTTTGGAGCTACAACATAAGCATGATCTAGATTCTCTAGATTGGTTATCTCTTGCTTTCTCTTGCTACCTCTTTAGTAGATTAGATTAGATTCGTTTTCTTTATGAGTTAGTAGATTAGATGCAACTTACCTTCATAAGATAGCTTACCTTGCTTTACTAGATTGAATCCTTGCGTTGCACATTGTTCCACGGATTCGATACCTTGGGTTCACCACTCGAGGGAAGAAGGGTCCCTTGACTACGACGGGAGACTTGTCCGCTTGCAAGTCATAAACGAACTTTGATACAACTATTAACCGTCAACAAGCCCCTTTTTCTGGCGCCGTTGCCGGGGAACAAGCAATCAAGATCCGATCTAGTATCGCTTATCTTTCAGTTTTTCTTTTGATTTTCTTTTGCATCTCTTATGTTTGATCATCCCTGAAAAGAAAAAAAAGAGTCAATCTAATCTAGTTTTAATTAACCCTAATTTTTCTTTTGTTAGATTTTTGTTTTATCACTAACCCTAACCGGAGATGGTTGGCTACCTCTCCAAGAAACCCAAAACTTTTTTGTGGATGATCCAGGAAAACTTTACGGTGCAAAGGTGACGTGCAACACAAGCTCCCGAAGGACCATCAAAATCTCCAAGGGAATCACCCCCTCCAAGTCAAGACGCCGGAAGGCCGTTCAAGATCAACGAGGATGGAGAAGATGGAGATGGAGAAAGAAGCTCAACACCTAAAGGCCGCCGAAGCAAGTTCCACATGCAAGGAGTGTGTGGAGTACGACCATGTCCAAGGTAACCCCGATTTAATGCAAGTTCGTCGATTCAAGTTTTGGTTCCTCTTTGTGCACAATTCAAGGACTTGATGGACGAGCAAGCTAAGATCAACAAGGACGCCGTCACTAAGTTCGAGGCTATGGAGAAAATATTGAAGAATTTAGATGGCAAGGTGATGGAGGTCGGAAGCTATATGCGTGAAGTGTTCATCGTGATGAAGATACTAGACGCAAGTGGGACAACTTGCCGGGCGCCCGATGGGTAACAAAGAAGAATATCCGAGACAACTCCAAGGTCCCAAGACGGCGAAGGCTACTCAAGCTCATTCGGGAGAGATGAAGGATCACACTAGAGACCATGAAGATCACGACCGAAGGACCGGAGTTCAAGATGCCGAGCCACAAGGAAGTTGTTGCATTCGTCAAGACCAAAGGACAAAGCCAGCCTGTGAAGACCAAAAAAAAATTGACTAAGCCAAAGTGGGTACCCAAGATTGCAACGCCCGCAAAGAGCGTTGATCCGGAGTAATCAAGTGAAGAAGTCTAGCCATGGACTATAAACGGAGCGCTAGGCGGGAGGCAACCCGTTTCGTCGAGTCAAGAATAAGCTACCGGGAGGACAACCCGATTCCAGGTTTTTCAAGTCTTTTTAAATATAATTCAGTTCTGAATTTTACTACGCAAAACCTTAGACTTAGAATGGTTGAACAATATTAGAGACATAATTCTTGGTTGAATATTTTTCTTGATCATAAACCCTTTACATGAACCATCCTATGTGATTGTTTGCTTCTTTTTCGAGAAACCACAACCAAAAAGAAAAAAATTTCAGAACCTAACTCAACCCTTCACCCTCATTATGGTGCTGTGGTTGACTTGTTTTTCATGCTAAAAACACTCGAGTAGAGCCACGACTTATATCTAGATGTTATTTAAATTTCAGCATGTGGTAGGACTCGCGTGAACCTAGAAACTTGATTTTTGGTTGGTTTAAAAATCCATATCCTTGGTTTCTCTAAGATTAGAATTTTTCTAAGCCTCACTTAATTTTATTTCATTCAAAATCTCTCTCATCTAATCAAAATTAGGACCTAAACCTATGCCCCTATGATCAAGCCGGGAAAAGCTTGCTCTCAACCAATGAAGGCAAACTATACCGGTGAGACCGAAATCGACGTAATAAAAAAATATTTTCGACTTGCATTTGTTTTTAATGGTTTAAAAACTTCTCTAAAATTATGTTCGAGCTCTTGCATGGCTCTGAAAAATATTTTTAAATTTCGAAACTAGAGGAGTGCTTAGCCTTAAAGGGAGGCAATCTAGTTAACCTAACCATGCATGCACCATGGTACATCACGGGATGCCCCTCCAACATATTTAAACCACATGCAAAGTACAAGCATGGGGGGCAGCCAAGGCTTTGTTTTGTAGGAATATCATGGATGCATGTGAGGCAAGGGAGTATGGAAGTGAGTCAAAGCGAAAACATCAAGTGGAAGGAGCAATAATGCAAGCGAAGGAGTGGACGGGAACGTTTGGAAGGTGTACGCGGTCACGAAGCAACATGCACTAGAGAAGAACCGAGCCAAGAGGAGGAGAGAGGTAGTCTTTCATCCAAATCTTTGTTCATGTGCTCTAGTTTGTAGGCCGGAATCACCTTAGACTTAGCCATCCACCGCGTTTGTTTCGTGCAACAAATCACATCCTTAATCCACTCAAAGTCCGAGACTCCAAAATAATATTTGTGTACCTTGTTACCGGGTGGAAACCCCGGATATTTATTTGTGAGGGAGAGTGTTGCAATCATGGAAGAAAACTACAAGCCTTTTCACCGAAGAAGAAGGGATCATCGTCGTCTAAGCCATCATCGACAACCTCTTCGAGGAGGCGCTCGGTTTCCGAGTCTCCTTGGAGTATGGGGGAGGACACGGCACCACTGAGGAGGAACCACTCTTCTCCTTGGTGGCATGAGGGCCACACAAAACTAGTTTATTAGGTTTACCAAACTTCAATAACATATGGAGGAGCCGCCTGTCCAACCTCGCCACTTGACACGATCATCCGCTCCACCTCCATACGCTCCGCGGTATTCCGAGGGGTATGTCATCATGACGGAGGAGGAGAAGAAGCTCGCTCGCCTTAAGTAGAGGCTTGTAGCGAACGTCGACATCGACGACCAAGCTCTCCACATATTGGGTTTCACACGGGACACCGGTGCAATTCTCTAGCGGAGTGTCGGCAAACACCCACAAGAAGTTCGCCTAGGAAATTTTCATGACCATGGCGTATACCCTTGATGAAGGAGTGCCGAGTCTCTCATTCCGTTGGAGGGAGCCCACAAGTGGAGAAGAAGGAAGACACCGTCGGAAGGGTAACCTTGATCAGTGATGCTATTTCTAGCACCTTGATGGGGTAATCTCCTTTCATCCATGGGTTGCAATCGATCTTGAGATGTAATCACACTTTGTTGGATTATCTATCTATCATCTTGTGCTGAAAATACTTTAATGCTTAAGGCTAGCAACCATGCCATAAAGGGAGTAGAGCTCCAATGCTTCCTTGGATCCATTCAACACAATCCCCGATAGATTAGATTGGTTTTCATGTTCGAATCGATTGCATGTCTAGTATCGTAGACCCATGGGCGAGTGTCCCCTATTTTCAAAAAGGGAGCTCCGGAACAAGTATGTGCATAAAGGCACATGGGAAGGCTTTTGGAGTATGATCACGGGAAGAGACCATCAACGAAGAAATACTATCCGGAACCCCATCATCCAAGTGTGTCACTTTTGTGCAAGTGGATTTTTGGGGAGAATAAGAGAGACATAGATAACCAACACGGAGTTGAATTGGATTTACTTGCAGCCAATAGACCCCGCTCACCTATGATCAACCGGTGGTGTTGTTGCAACATCGAGTTCGGAAGATATTGGTTCGGGGTGTTACCTCTCCATGTTGACTATCTCTTTAAAACCGGGTATTACAAGGAACCCAAATCATCTCCTACCCGGACTTCCCTAGGAATATATGAAGAAAGGAAAATATAAGAGTGAAGATGAGAGAGGAGGCTTACAAGTGGCCTAGGTGAATTTGCCCCTTCCGGATTGACGATTAAGACTTTTCTTGAGGGGAAGAAGATCGGTTAGAGGAAGGACTTCTTGTGCCGGCGAAGAAAAAAAAAATAATAGAGAAGGATTAGGAGAAGGTTTTTCCACGACCCAAGAAGGAGGTGCACAACAAAATTATGTCCCACCATTGGGAGGAACCCTGGCGCCGCTGAGTTACTACGGTGGTGTACCAATGCAAGCATGGGGGAGTGGTGCAGCCATACCCCCACCATTTTTTGCGGTGCCCAACGTAGCCTTTGCGGAGCCCTATGCACACGTTCCTCAACCACAACAAAATGTGGCCACCATTGGAGGATACGCTGCAAGGAACATGCAAATTATTGCAGCCATCCAAACCAATGCAAACCAAATGGGTGAAGGAAATGCAAACGTCGCTTATGTGCTTGGACACCTTCACCTAGCACCGTCGGACAATTCATAGGAGTAGTGGTGCATTCCTATTACAAGTAAGGGTACAACAACCAAGACTATCAATATCAACCACCAGCGGAAGATTAGAGAGAGGAGGAGCTTTAGTTATCTTTCTTTTACCCCCTTTTCTTTAATTTTCAGCGTGCATGCGCCTATGTTTGCGTAGTGTTTTCAGTTTTGCTTTAATTTTCAGTTCTTAGTTTAATTTTCAGCATGTGTCTTAGTTTTTATTTTCATTATGAATAATGTCACCACCAAGTTTTTACCTTTGGTAAAGTTACAAAGTTTGTGCCATGATGATATATGATTATAATTGCTGCTTTGTTTATCTTTGTAATTGGTTTATGCATGTTTGAACTAGTGCTCTCTTAAAAATACAAATCTGAAATTATCTAAATGCTAGCTTAATCTTCAGCGGAGGTTATGATTAAAATAAAGACCCATAGTGTTTTATGTGCTCTCAAGTTATGAATAGATTAAAGATGTCTTTTATGCTCAAAAATATTGCTAACCTTGTCATAAATATCACTTGTGTGTTGCTCAACCTATCCAAGCCTTATATATATTTGAGTGCATAAACTTTAGTGTACAAGATTTATTTTTGAGTGAGTTATTGCAGGCCATGATTTCTCTGGCCCGAGACTAAGAAGCTGGTCATTTCGTTTTTGCGTATCTATCTTTTTGCTAGCCTTTTTTCCGTGCATTGTGTATCCCCGCATCGGAGATCTCACAAACTTCGCCGGATATCCACCCTTAAACCAAATATCATCTTTTTGTGATTACCTCCTTGACCACAACCTATCGTTGAGAATGGATCATCAATTCAAGGAAGATCGCAAGACGGTGCCAACATTGAAGATTTCAAGTATCTCTCCTAGGAAAAATATTCCGGTACCTACCTTATTTTTTGCCTCTTTGCTCGAGGACGAGCAACGTCTAAGCATGGGGGAGGAGGTAGGTACGGTGCAGTTTTAGAGTTCAAAGGGGAATATTTTAAAAAAAATGATGAAAGAGATGTATAGGGTTGGGTAAAAAACAAATCCAGTGATACTCATGACTTTCAAGGTATAAAAAAATCAAAACTTCGTTGTGGAAGTCATGGGCTGAATATATGACGAGGAAAAAAAATGAATGAATGAAAGAAAGAAAAGAATGAGAAATATGAGAAAGAAAAAAAATGTGCGTAAAGTAAACTCCCCGGTTCTCTAAGAGTGCAATCAAGGATTCAAGTTAAAAAGATCCATTCTCATTTTCCAACCATGTGCAATCCGATAACGAGGACTTCCTTTGTGCCTCGGGATCACTCTTTGCCATTTGCACATGTCCACTCATCTAAAAGTGTGTGTATTTTTCTCTTTCCCCTCCTTGATTTAACATTATTTTCCAATGACCTTTTTGACGAGTCTCGGTAAGACCATGAGAAGCTTGTCTTGTTTTGACAACACCTCATTTATAAAATCTTGTTAGGACTAAACTTTCCCAAAGCTCCATATAAAGCCTACCACACATATATATGAGAGGGAAAGGAGTAGAATATATAGGCTTGAGAGACAAGTGAGATGAGAGTTCATGAGCAATATACGAGATGATTTAAATTTGTGAACTTGGTTTAGCTCTTTTCTTTATCTTGTTCTTTATTTCAAAATTTCTGAGATCTATTTAAACTTGGTGAGCATGTTAATACTTGTGGGATAAGCTTAATAAGAATCTACCCTCCGTAGAGGTGAAGGCTAGTACATTATGGAACTTTAACGAATTAAACTTTTGAGAGCATTATGTTTTTTTTCATGTATGATCAAGTGCAAGGTTTAAACATTGTTTGGCAACGATGATATCCATCGAAGGCTTACTCGAGGACGAGCAAGGTTTAAGCATGGGGGAGATGTTGACGGTGAAAATCCGTCAACCTAGCCATGAGTTTACCTTCGGTGTTGGCATAACTTTTGTATCTTATTCATTGGTACTAACCCCCGTGGTATAACAAGTTCACTTGTGCATGTCGGTTTTGGAGTTGTGTGTTTACGCAGGGTTTTAACGTTGAAAGCAAGACTTCCGGGATAAGTTCATTAAGCACCTCATGACAAGACCTTGAAGCCCGATACAAGTCAAGCAATGAAGTGAACATGACTCCAAGAGCCCAAGGACCAAGCCCGAGAAGATGATAAACTCCGAGGACTGAACCAGAAAAGTGCTGAATCTTGCAAGACAAGGAGTTGAGTCCAATTCGGAGAGAAACCGACGTCAAGGGCCCACATGCAAAAGGGGAGAACATCTAGAAGACGTGGGAAGCAACACCGGGCGAAGCAGGCCACGAGATGGGCCGAATTGGGCCCAGGCCGGTCGGCCCAGGCCGGCCGGCCCAGCCCAATTCGGGGCCCAATCGGCCTCTCCTTTGACCTAATTGCTTCTCAGGCTATAAATAGCCCCCTGACCGAGAGCCACGCAGAGAAGATTTCGTGTTCCGCCGCCGAGGAGCAGAGAAGCTTGAGGGACACCAACTTGAAGATGAGGGTCGTGCTAGTTGTCTAGGGTTTCCCTGGCCGACGTGGGAACCTTGCATGGAAGACCACGTCGGAGCTCCGGAGCGAGGATCAAGATCGAGGGAGGGCCCCGGTGGTGATCTTGTTCATGTAATCATTCATGGTGAAGTTTGTAAGTGAATTCGATTTCTAGCGATCAAGTGCCTTCTCGATGATTTTGTTTTCTTCTTGGTTTTGCTTCTTCTACGATCTATACTTAAGATAGATTACATAGGGTGCTCTTGTAGCCGCGGTGGCTAGAGGTGCATACCGGACCGGCCAAGTGATTTCAACTTGTTCTATCGAACTCGCCCTAAGCTCCCCGCATGAATAGGGATACGTTGTGACAGAACGGGGGTCTCGAAAGGCGGATGTTTTCGGAGTCGGATGGGAAGGCCACGATTTAAAGATGCTTTTAATGAGATTCGCTTTTCTATCTTCATCTATCTTGTTTGGAGCTACAACATAAGCATGATCTAGATTCTCTAGATTGGTTATCTCTTGCTTTCTCTTGCTACCTCTTTAGTAGATTAGATTAGATTCGTTTTCTTTATGAGTTAGTAGATTAGATGCAACTTACCTTCATAAGATAGCTTACCTTGCTTTACTAGATTGAATCCTTGCGTTGCACATTGTTCCACGGATTCGATACCTTGGGTTCACCACTCGAGGGAAGAAGGGTCCCTTGACTACGACGGGAGACTTGTCCGCTTGCAAGTCATAAACGAACTTTGATACAACTATTAACCGTCAACAAGCCCCTTTTTCCGGCGCCGTTGCCGGGAACAAGCAATCAAGATCCGATCTAGTATCGCTTATCTTTCAGTTTTTCTTTTGATTTTCTTTTGCATCTCTTATGTTTGATCATCCCTGAAAAGAAAAAAAAGAGTCAATCTAATCTAGTTTTAATTAACCCTAATTTTTCTTTTGTTAGATTTTTGTTTTATCACTAACCCTAACCGGAGATGGTTGGCTACCTCTCCAAGAAACCCAAAACTTTTTTGTGGATGATCCAGGAAAACTTTACAGGCAAAGGTGACGTGCAACACAAGCTCGAAGGACCATCAAAATCTCCAAGGGAATCACCCCCTCCAAGTCAAGACGCCGGAAGGCCGTTCAAGATCAACGAGGATGGAGAAGATGGAGATGGAGAAAGAAGCTCAACACCTAAAGGCCGCCGAAGCAAGTTCCACATGCAAGGAGTGTGTGGAGTACGACCATGTCCAAGGTAACCCCGATTTAATGCAAGTTCGTCGATTCAAGTTTTGGTTCCTCTTTGTGCACAATTCAAGGACTTGATGGACGAGCAAGCTAAGATCAACAAGGACGCCGTCACTAAGTTCGAGGCTATGGAGAAAATATTGAAGAATTTAGATGGCAAGGTGATGGAGGTCGGAAGCTATATGCGTGAAGTGTTCATCGTGATGAAGATACTAGACGCAAGTGGGACAACTTGCCGGGCGCCCGATGGGTAACAAAGAAGAATATCCGAGACAACTCCAAGGTCCCAAGACGGCGAAGGCTACTCAAGCTCATTCGGGAGAGATGAAGGATCACACTAGAGACCATGAAGATCACGACCGAAGGACCGGAGTTCAAGATGCCGAGCCACAAGGAAGTTGTTGCATTCGTCAAGACCAAAGGACAAAGCCACTGTGAAGACCAAAAAAAAATTGACTAAGCCAAAGTGGGTACCCAAGATTGCAACGCCCGCAAAGAGCGTTGATCCGGAGTAATCAAGTGAAGAAGTCTAGCCATGGACTATAAACGGAGCGCTAGGCGGGAGGCAACCCGTTTCGTCGAGTCAAGAATAAGCTACCGGGAGGACAACCCGATTCCAGGTTTTTCAAGTCTTTTTAAATATAATTCAGTTCTGAATTTTACTACGCAAAACCTTAGACTTAGAATGGTTGAACAATATTAGAGACATAATTCTTGGTTGAATATTTTTCTTGATCATAAACCCTTTACATGAACCATCCTATGTGATTGTTTGCTTCTTTTTCGAGAAACCACAACCAAAAAGAAAAAAATTTCAGAACCTAACTCAACCCTTCACCCTCATTATGGTGCTGTGGTTGACTTGTTTTTCATGCTAAAAACACTCGAGTAGAGCCACGACTTATATCTAGATGTTATTTAAATTTCAGCATGTGGTAGGACTCGCGTGAACCTAGAAACTTGATTTTTGGTTGGTTTAAAAATCCATATCCTTGGTTTCTCTAAGATTAGAATTTTTCTAAGCCTCACTTAATTTTATTTCATTCAAAATCTCTCTCATCTAATCAAAATTAGGACCTAAACCTATGCCCCTATGATCAAGCCGGGAAAAGCTTGCTCTCAACCAATGAAGGCAAACTATACCGGTGAGACCGAAATCGACGTAATAAAAAAATATTTTCGACTTGCATTTGTTTTTAATGGTTTAAAAACTTCTCTAAAATTATGTTCGAGCTCTTGCATGGCTCTGAAAAATATTTTTAAATTTCGAAACTAGAGGAGTGCTTAGCCTTAAAGGGAGGCAATCTAGTTAACCTAACCATGCATGCACCATGGTACATCACGGGATGCCCCTCCAACATATTTAAACCACATGCAAAGTACAAGCATGGGGGGCAGCCAAGGCTTTGTTTTGTAGGAATATCATGGATGCATGTGAGGCAAGGGAGTATGGAAGTGAGTCAAAGCGAAAACATCAAGTGGAAGGAGCAATAATGCAAGCGAAGGAGTGGACGGGAACGTTTGGAAGGTGTACGCGGTCACGAAGCAACATGCACTAGAGAAGAACCGAGCCAAGAGGAGGAGAGAGGTAGTCTTTCATCCAAATCTTTGTTCATGTGCTCTAGTTTGTAGGCCGGAATCACCTTAGACTTAGCCATCCACCGCGTTTGTTTCGTGCAACAAATCACATCCTTAATCCACTCAAAGTCCAGACTCCAAAATAATATTTGTGTACCTTGTTACCGGGTGGAAACCCCGGATATTTATTTGTGAGGGAGAGTGTTGCAATCATGGAAGAAAACTACAAGCCTTTTCACCGAAGAAGAAGGGATCATCGTCGTCTAAGCCATCATCGACAACCTCTTCGAGGAGGCGCTCGGTTTCCGAGTCTCCTTGGAGTATGGGGGAGGACACGGCACCACTGAGGAGGAACCACTCTTCTCCTTGGTGGCATGAGGGCCACACAAAACTAGTTTATTAGGTTTACCAAACTTCAATAACATATGGAGGAGCCGCCCTGTCCAACCTCGCCACTTGACACGATCATCCGCTCCACCTCCATACGCTCCGCGGTATTCCGAGGGGTATGTCATCATGACGGAGGAGGAGAAGAAGCTCGCTCGCCTTAAGTAGAGGCTTGTAGCGAACGTCGACATCGACGACCAAGCTCTCCACATATTGGGTTTCACACGGGACACCGGTGCAATTCTCTAGCGGAGTGTCGGCAAACACCCACAAGAAGTTCGCCTAGGAAATTTTCATGACCATGGCGTATACCCTTGATGAAGGAGTCCTGAGTCTCTCATTCCGTTGGAGGGAGCCCACAAGTGGAGAAGAAGGAAGACACCGTCGGAAGGGTAACCTTGATCAGTGATGCTATTTCTAGCACCTTGATGGGGTAATCTCCTTTCATCCATGGGTTGCAATCGATCTTGAGATGTAATCACACTTTGTTGGATTATCTATCTATCATCTTGTGCTGAAAATACTTTAATGCTTAAGGCTAGCAACCATGCCATAAAGGGAGTAGAGCTCCAATGCTTCCTTGGATCCATTCAACACAATCCCCGATAGATTAGATTGGTTTTCATGTTCGAATCGATTGCATGTCTAGTATCGTAGACCCATGGGCGAGTGTCCCCTATTTTCAAAAAGGGAGCTCCGGAACAAGTATGTGCATAAAGGCACATGGGAAGGCTTTTGGAGTATGATCACGGGAAGAGACCATCAACGAAGAAATACTATCCGAACCCCATCATCCAAGTGTGTCACTTTTGTGCAAGTGGATTTTTGGGGAGAATAAGAGAGACATAGATAACCAACACGGAGTTGAATTGGATTTACTTGCAGCCAATAGACCCCGCTCACCTATGATCAACCGGTGGTGTTGTTGCAACATCGAGTTCGGAAGATATTGGTTCGGGGTGTTACCTCTCCATGTTGACTATCTCTTTAAAACCGGGTATTACAAGGAACCCAAATCATCTCCTACCCGGGACTTCCCTAGGAATATATGAAGAAAGGAAAATATAAGAGTGAAGATGAGAGAGGAGGCTTACAAGTGGCCTAGGTGAATTTGCCCCTTCCGGATTGACGATTAAGACTTTTCTTGAGGGGAAGAAGATCGGTTAGAGGAAGGACTTCTTGTGCCGGCGAAGAAAAAAAAATAATAGAGAAGGATTAGGAGAAGGTTTTTCCACGACCCAAGAAGGAGGTGCACAACAAAATTATGTCCCACCATTGGGAGGAACCCTGGCGCCGCTGAGTTACTACGGTGGTGTACCAATGCAAGCATGGGGGAGTGGTGCAGCCATACCCCCACCATTTTTTGCGGTGCCCAACGTAGCCTTTGCGGAGCCCTATGCACACGTTCCTCAACCACAACAAAATGTGGCCACCATTGGAGGATACGCTGCAAGGAACATGCAAATTATTGCAGCCATCCAAACCAATGCAAACCAAATGGGTGAAGGAAATGCAAACGTCGCTTATGTGCTTGGACACCTTCACCTAGCACCGTCGGACAATTCATAGGAGTAGTGGTGCATTCCTATTACAAGTAAGGGTACAACAACCAAGACTATCAATATCAACCACCAGCGGAAGATTAGAGAGAGGAGGAGCTTTAGTTATCTTTCTTTTACCCCCTTTTCTTTAATTTTCAGCGTGCATGCGCCTATGTTTGCGTAGTGTTTTCAGTTTTGCTTTAATTTTCAGTTCTTAGTTTAATTTTCAGCATGTGTCTTAGTTTTTATTTTCATTATGAATAATGTCACCACCAAGTTTTTACCTTTGGTAAAGTTACAAAGTTTGTGCCATGATGATATATGATTATAATTGCTGCTTTGTTTATCTTTGTAATTGGTTTATGCATGTTTGAACTAGTGCTCTCTTAAAAATACAAATCTGAAATTATCTAAATGCTAGCTTAATCTTCAGCGGAGGTTATGATTAAAATAAAGACCCATAGTGTTTTATGTGCTCTCAAGTTATGAATAGATTAAAGATGTCTTTTATGCTCAAAAATATTGCTAACCTTGTCATAAATATCACTTGTGTGTTGCTCAACCTATCCAGAGCCTTATATATATTTGAGTGCATAAACTTTAGTGTACAAGATTTATTTTTGAGTGAGTTATTGCAGGCCATGATTTCTCTGGCCCGAGACTAAGAAGCTGGTCATTTCGTTTTTGCGTATCTATCTTTTTGCTAGCCTTTTTTCCGTGCATTGTGTATCCCCGCATCGGAGATCTCACAAACTTCGCCGGATATCCACCCTTAAACCAAATATCATCTTTTGTGATTACCTCCTTGACCACAACCTATCGTTGAGAATGGATCATCAATTCAAGGAAGATCGCAAGACGGTGCCAACATTGAAGATTTCAAGTATCTCTCCTAGGAAAAATATTCCGGTACCTACCTTATTTTTCGCCTCTTTGCTCGAGGACGAGCAACGTCTAAGCATGGGGGAGGAGGTAGGTACGGTGCAGTTTTAGAGTTCAAAGGGGAATATTTTAAAAAAAATGATGAAAGAGATGTATAGGGTTGGGTAAAAAACAAATCCAGTGATACTCATGACTTTCAAGGTATAAAAAAATCAAAACTTCGTTGTGGAAGTCATGGGCTGAATATATGACGAGGAAAAAAAATGAATGAATGAAAGAAAGAAAAGAATGAGAAATATGAGAAAGAAAAAAAAATGTGCGTAAAGTAAACTCCCCGGTTCTCTAAGAGTGCAATCAAGGATTCAAGTTAAAAAGATCCATTCTCATTTTCCAACCATGTGCAATCCGATAACGAGGACTTCCTTTGTGCCTCGGGATCACTCTTTGCCATTTGCACATGTCCACTCATCTAAAAGTGTGTGTATTTTTCTCTTTCCCCTCCTTGATTTAACATTATTTTCCAATGACCTTTTTGACGAGTCTCGGTAAGACCATGAGAAGCTTGTCTTGTTTTGACAACACCTCATTTATAAAATCTTGTTAGGACTAAACTTTCCCAAAGCTCCATATAAAGCCTACCACACATATATATGAGAGGGAAAGGAGTAGAATATATAGGCTTGAGAGACAAGTGAGATGAGAGTTCATGAGCAATATACGAGATGATTTAAATTTGTGAACTTGGTTTAGCTCTTTTCTTTATCTTGTTCTTTATTTCAAAATTTCTGAGATCTATTTAAACTTGGTGAGCATGTTAATACTTGTGGGATAAGCTTAATAAGAATCTACCCTCCGTAGAGGTGAAGGCTAGTACATTATGGAACTTTAACGAATTAAACTTTTGAGAGCATTATGTTTTTTTTCATGTATGATCAAGTGCAAGGTTTAAACATTGTTTGGCAACGATGATATCCATCGAAGGCTTACTCGAGGACGAGCAAGGTTTAAGCATGGGGGAGATGTTGACGGTGAAAATCCGTCAACCTAGCCATGAGTTTACCTTCGGTGTTGGCATAACTTTTGTATCTTATTCATTGGTACTAACCCCCGTGGTATAACAAGTTCACTTGTGCATGTCGGTTTTGGAGTTGTGTGTTTACGCGGGGTTTTAACGTTGAAAGCAAGACTTCCGGGATAAGTTCATTAAGCACCTCATGACAAGACCTTGAAGCCCGATACAAGTCAAGCAATGAAGTGAACATGACTCCAAGAGCCCAAGGACCAAGCCCGAGAAGATGATAAACTCCGAGGACCGAACCGGAAAAGTGCTTGAATCTTGCAAGACAAGGAGTTGAGTCCAATTCGGAGAGAAACCGACGTCAAGGGCCCACATGCAAAAGGGGAGAACATCTAGAAGACGTGGGAAGCAACACCGGCGAAGCGAGGCCACGAGATGGGCCGAATTGGGCCCGGGCCGGTCGGCCCGGGCCGGCCGGCCCGGCCCAATTCGGGGCCCAATCGGCCTCTCCTTTGACCTAATTGCTTCTCGGGCTATAAATAGCCCCCCGACCGAGAGCCACGCGAGAAGATGTCGTGTTCCGCCGCCGAGGAGCAGAGAAGCTTGAGGGACACCAACTTGAAGATGAGGGTCGTGCTAGTTGTCTAGGGTTTCCCCGGCCGACGTGGGAACCTTGCATGGAAGACCACGTCGGAGCTCGGAGCGAGGATCAAGATCGAGGGAGGGCCCCGGTGGTGATCTTGTTCATGTAATCATTCATGGTGAAGTTTGTAAGTGAATTCGATTTCTAGCGATCAAGTGCCTTCTCGATGATTTTGTTTTCTTCTTGGTTTTGCTTCTTCTACGATCTATACTTAAGATAGATTACATAGGGTGCTCTTGTAGCCGCGGTGGCTAGAGGTGCATACCGGACCGGCCAAGTGATTTCAACTTGTTCTATCGAACTCGCCCTAAGCTCCCCGCATGAATAGGGATACGTTGTGACGAACGGGGGTCTCGAAAGGCGGATGTTTTCGGAGTCGGATGGGAAGGCCACGATTTAAAGATGCTTTTAATGAGATTCGCTTTTCTATCTTCATCTATCTTGTTTGGAGCTACAACATAAGCATGATCTAGATTCTCTAGATTGGTTATCTCTTGCTTTCTCTTGCTACCTCTTTAGTAGATTAGATTAGATTCGTTTTCTTTATGAGTTAGTAGATTAGATGCAACTTACCTTCATAAGATAGCTTACCTTGCTTTACTAGATTGAATCCTTGCGTTGCACATTGTTCCACGGATTCGATACCTTGGGTTCACCACTCGAGGGAAGAAGGGTCCCTTGACTACGACGGGAGACTTGTCCGCTTGCAAGTCATAAACGAACTTTGATACAACTATTAACCGTCAACAAATGCCCAAGAGTATAACCGTGTTAGTGGACTTGAGATTGCCAAGGAGATTTGGGACATTCTCCACATTGCACATGAGGGTGTTGACAAGGTCAAGAAATCCAAGATCAACATATTGATGGCCGAGCTCAATAGATTTACTATCTTTGATGGAGAGGGGCCACAAGAGATGTTTGATAGGTTGATGGTTATTGTTGGAAAGATAAGAGGTCTAGGTGGTGATGAGCTAGATGACCACTTTGTTGTGAAGGTAATGTTGGAAGCTTTTGCACCAAGGAATCCTACTCTAGTCACCTTGATTAGAGAGAAGAAAAGATTTGAGGAACTCTCTCCAAATGATGTTCTTGGTAGAATTCTCACACATGAGCTCATGGACAAGGAAATTCAACATAGAAAGAAGATTGGGGAGTTGGAGGCTAAGTTAAACAACTTGAAGGTTAAAGAGGTGGCTCTCCACTCTCACAAGTCAAGCAAACCCTCCTCCTCATCCAAGTACACCACTTCTTCCAAGCCTCTCAAGTCAAAGTCCAAAAGGGTGGAAGTAGAGAGTTCCACAAGTGATTCAAGTGAAGATGAAGATGAAGGTTCTCATGTTGAGATTGGGGACATGGCCTTGTTCATGAAGACCTACAAGAGAGGGTTGAAGAAGCAAGGGTACAAGTTTGCCAAGAGGAAGTTTCCCAACAAGAAAAAGAGAACTTGCTACAATTGTGGAAGTACCGAACACTTTATTGCTTGATCGTCCTAATGAGAAGAAAGAAAACGAAATGACAAGGGTAAAGGGAGCTACAAGAAAGATCAAAAGCCACATTACAAGAGAAGACACTATGGTGGTGAAGCCCACATTGGTCATGAATGGAACTCCGGGGATGAAAGCTCTAGTGAAGAGGAAGGGAAGAAAGTTGCAACCGTGGCTATCAAGAAGCTTCCCTCCACCTCAATATTGTTCAACAATTTGACCGATGATGAAGAGAGCACTTCCATTCATTGTCTCATGGCCAAGGGTGAGAAGGTAAAAACGCCCCAAAACCCTTTCCTCAACCTAGTGATGAGTCGGAAATGGACTCTAGTGATGATACTAGTGATGAAGAAGCTAACCAACTTGTTCGTAAAATGGATGAGCAATCTAGGGATTTTATGGCTAAGTTAATAGTTGAGCTAGAGAAAAGCCAAGACACCATTATCTCCGATAGAAGTGAGATTGAGGCTTTGCGTTTGGAAATCAACCAAGCAAAGAGTGTCATAGCCACTCTCAAGGAGGACCTTACTGTCACTCAAGCTCAATGTAATTCTCTCAAGTTGAGGAATGAAGAGCTTGAGGAGCAATATAGCCTCCTTTGGAGTAGCACCTCACATCCCTCGAAGGTAAAAGGCAACTCTAGTGCTTCTACTAGCAAGGGCTGTGATAGATGTTATCATATTGACATTGAATCTTATGCCACTAACCTTGCTAACATGGAAGCTTTAAAGAAAGAAGTTGCTAGGTTGAACTCAATCATAGCTAGAGGGTGCATGGGTGAAGAAAACAAAAGGCCAAGATTCACCAAGAGGAAAATGTTAGAGAAGAGCAAGAATCCGGGCTTTGGATATATTGAAGGTGGCAAGACCAATGAAAGAAAAATCATCAAAGAAAAAGAATGCCTTGAATTCAAGAGTTCTGGATTTCTGTTCTCCCCGGACCCGGAGGTTCCGACCTCCAAGCCCGGAGGTTCCGAGTCCGGAAGCCCCGAGCAGCTCGGACAGGTCCAACTCGGAGGTTCCGAGAAAATTCTCGGAAGTTCCGGGACCGCAAAGACGAGACAAAGAAAAGGAGCAAAACTCGGAAGCGACATGGTTCCGTGGCCCCTAACACTCGTATGCAAGTTGAAAATCATCCAATGGTGCCAAGAAGAAACTTGAGTCCCAACAAAAGCAAAGCCCATGCATCTAGAGACATACCTCCTAGCTATGTGTTGAGACACAACAATGTTGGTAAAGTTGTTGCCACGTATGTTGGAAATGAGTCCAACATATATGTGAAAAGATCACTATGGGTACCAAAAGTTTTGGTTGCTAACGTGGAAGGCCCCAAGTCAAATTTGGGACCTAAAAGAAGGAACTAAATTGTTTTGTAGGCATACTCCTCCGGTGGTTCAAGTTGGGTGCTTGATAGCGGATGTACACATCATATGACCTGAGAAAAGAGTATGTTCTCATCCTATCTCCATTTGGAAAGACCAAGGGAAACCATTGCATATGGAGGGGATACTAAAGGAGAAGTCATCGGTGTAGGTGATATTCCTATATCTCAAAATTACTCAATTACAAATGTTCTTCATGTTGATCCGTTGGGTTACAATCTATTATCGGTTTCACAACTTAGTGAGATTGGTTTTGATTGCCACTTCACGGATAAGGATGTGTCCATCATAAAAAGGGAGGATTCCTCTATTGTCCTCACGGGTCGCTTGAGGGGGAGGCTTTACCTAGTTGATCTCAACAAAAGTAAAGTTTCTCCCAAGACTTGTCTAGTGGCAAAATCTAGCATGGGTTGGCTTTGGCATCGCCGTCTAGCCCATGTTGGCATGAGGAACTTGGCCAAACTTTTGAAAGATGAACACATCCTTGGACTAACAAATGTACATTTTGAGAAAGATAGGATTTGCAAAGCATGCCAAGCCGGAAAGCAAGTAGGAGCACCTCACCCACCAAATAGCATTCTCACTACTTCAAGCCCATTGGAGCTCATCCACATGGATCTATTTGGACCGGTGGCCTACATAAGTATTGGCGGTAACAAATATGGTTTGGTTATTGTTGATGATTATTCTCGCTTCACGTGGGTGTTCTTTGTGTTTGACAAGAGTGAAGTGCAAGGAAAGGTGAAGACCTTCATTAGAAGAGCACAAAGGGAATTCGGGCTACCAATCAAGAAAGTGAGAAGTGATAATGGCTCGGAGTTCCGAACACCTATG
The DNA here is from genome assembly GCA_947561735.1 of Cenchrus americanus. Lineage (NCBI taxonomy): Eukaryota > Viridiplantae > Streptophyta > Magnoliopsida > Poales > Poaceae > Cenchrus > Cenchrus americanus. Next base: position 247,155,097 of record OX387239.1, on the reverse strand, counting down.
TTGAAGAATTTCTTGATGAAGAGGGCATCAAGGCGAGGACCGGGAGCGTCCCGGTGGTCGGTGGATGACCGCTCCTTAGTGATGAGTGATTGACAACGGGTGTTGGACCGACTCTTGGCTTAGTGCGCGGTGTAGGCCGCGGCCTAGTTCGTGTTGTTGCGGTGGAAGAACGGGCGCGAAAGGTCTTCGACCTTGAGGGGCCTCCGGGAGATGGAGAGACAAGTAGGCTCGGTTCGAGGGACCCGGTGGACAGCGGGGCCGGGTGCGGGCCACATGGTGGCGACACAAGCAAGACGAAGTCATGGACAAGTGAGCCGGTGCACGGTGGCGGTCAAGTCAAGTGGTTTGGCGGGAGGCCGGACCGGCACGCGGGGTTTGGTGGTTTGCCCACAAAACCATCGGCGGACGGTTTCTTGGTTTGGGCCTCAAAACCAAGTCCGAGGGCCCAACACGACGGAGACGGGATCCGGGCGTGTCGGGAAGCTTCGAAGCGGAGGACACGCGGCGGGATCGCATGGCTTGCGTCGGGAGGACGCGGGGTGCGGCAAAGGCGTGGCCGTCCGATGGCAAGACCCACAAACATTACCAAAATGCCCCTACGTGGGTTGTATCGCCAGTAGTGTAGTTAGGGGTAGTCGAGTCATTTACCACTCCGGCGGGACCTGATATATAAGCCTGGAGTGTGTGTTGATGGCTCTCTGGCTCCGCGACTTAGGGTTTCATTTGCTCCCTCCTCTTTCTCATTTTCGTAGCTATTTTTCTTCCTATTTTGTCTAGGCTAGCATGAGAGCTTCATGAGAGATTTGTTGAGAGGGATGGATGCTAGGGCGGCATGCTAGACCTTGTGAATCTTTCCTGGTTTGTATAGAAGATTCGGGGTTGTTTTTCGTGGCTTTTTGTGCTTATTTTCGTGCCTTTGTTCCCGGGGTGATTCCGCGGATTTGAGTGAGTTTCTTCCCGGATTTCTTTGAGGGAAACATGGATAGATGTCTTGTGCATCTTTGTGCTTGATCTTGTGCCCTCAAACGCCGGAAACTACTTCGATTCGTGAGTTTTCGTTCGGTGCTCTAGTTTTTGGTGGTGCTCAAAGGCTTCGCGATTCCCGGTGATTTAGGGAGTTAGGAGGCAAGATTTTTGGGCTATAGCATCCTTGTGTGACGCTTTTCAAGTACCCAAACCCTTGTCTCCACAGCTTCAACCGTTTGGGAAATCCGATGATGATTTGGGGGAGTTGACTTTCGAGGTCGGGCATTTTTCTCGTTCGTCCGAGCCTCGCGGACGGTCCGCGCCCTCCCCGCGGACGGTCCGCGCCGCTCGAGTTCATCCCGAGTTCTTCGTGTTCTTGCTCGTCCTTTGTTTCGATCCGTTGTGATTTTGGTTTTTGGTTGGACGAAGTTTCGGACGGTCCGCGGTGTCGGGCGGACGGTCCGCGGGTGCTTGGCGGACGGTCCGCGTGCTCCCCGCGGACGGTCCATGGCACGGGGGTGTCTTTGGGTCGTTCGTGTAAATTAACGGACGGTCCGCGGCTCGGGTGCGGACGGTCCGCGATATCCCGGCCGGACGGTCCGCGCGGCTCTTGCGGACGGTCCGCCCCTCCTGTGCGGACGGTCCGCCAGAGCCTGTGTGCTTTGCTTCTTGGTTCGATTCCCTTTCCCCTTCTTTCGTGCTTCCGCGTGTGCTTCAAGGAATCGTTCCTAGGACTAGAGGTTGATCCATAACCTCGTGGTCTTGGCGATTGGTGCGAGATTCGATCCATCGCTTGTGTGTGACCGGGATTTGAGTAGGACATAGGCCGGGTTCTTTGGGAAGAATTTTTACCGGCTCCTATTCACTCCCCCCCTCTCTAGTCGCCATCTGATCCTTCAATTGGTATCAGAGCTTGGTGCCGGATTCTTTGCGACTTTGACAAGTCTCGAATCCTAAGATGGCGTACGTAGAGCGGGGCGGTCCGCCGCACTTCGATGGCAAGGGTTACCACAAGTGGGCGGCTCGTATGATGATTTTTCTTCGAGGAAAGCCGTTGGATTTTATTGTGCTTGACAAGACCTATGCTATTCCGGTCAACATCCATACTCTTATGGTGACCGATGCCGATGCCAAGGCCAAGTATGAGGCTAATGCAAAAGCCGTTGATCACTTGTGCCGAGCTTGTGTGATCCGCAGTTTGAGCGTGTTCGCCATTTGAATCTTGCTTGGCAAATTTGGGAAAAGTTGTTGGTTGCTCACGGTGGTGATAACCATGTGAAGGCTCGCCTCTTTGTCTCTTACCGGATGCAATATGAGAATTTCACTCCACTTCCCGGTGAGGACATTGATGCGATGTTTCGCAGGTTCACCGCCATTGTGAATAACATGAAGGCAAATGTTGAGGATTTTCCGTATTCCGAGCATGATCGAGCTTTGAAGCTCTTGCATGTCTTGGATCCAAATGTTTGGGGTGCTAAGGTTGAGGCCATCAAGGAGTCCCGGGAACTATTTGACTATTGAGTTGGATGACCTCTTTTCTAAGCTCAAGTCGGCCGAGGTTGACAGGAAGTTGCTATCCAAGCATGAGGGCTCGACCGACCATAGTCTTGCTCTTGTGGGAGGATCAAAGGGCAAATCTAACCCTTCCCGTCGACGCTTTTCTTTGTCCTCTCTTATGTCCATTCCGGATGAGGAGTTTGATGTGCCGGGCGAGGAGGAGCCGACCTTGCTCTCAAGAAGGTTTGAACGACTACACGAGAGTCGGAGGAACGCAAGGCGGAGCTCGGGGACGTGCTACAAGTGTGGCAAGCGTGGCCACTTCATCGCCGAGTGCCGGAAGCGGAGGAGAACAAGTACAAGGTGAACGAGTACAAGGCGCACCCGAGGCGTGAAGACAAGTACTCCTCCAAGGGCAAGCACTTCAACAAGTCCAAGAGCAAGGACAAGGACAAGCGGCGACCGAGCAAGAGCACCTACAAGAAGAACAAGGCAAGAGCGATGGTGGCCGGTGCGAGCGACGTCGACTCAAGCTCAAGCGAGGAGCGATCAAGCTCGAGCAGCGAAGATGAAGACGCCGGGAGGCGCGGTGGCAAGAAGAGTGCAAGCCGGAACCTCGGCGGGGTGGCCGTGTGGCGCTTGAGGGCTTTTGTGGCATGGCCCATAGCTCAAGCCAAGAAGAGTGTGAAGGAAGACGGCGACTCCGACTCGGAGGATGAGGTAAACCGTGATCCCGACTCTTTGCTTGCCGAGATTGCTAGGTTGAACGGTTTGCTTGATAACCGTGATAGTGTGCCTGAGAGATGCCAAAAAGATGAGGAAAGATCTTAGGGCTCGGCTTGAGAATGCTAGCGAGAAAGTAGGAGAGTTAGAGTCAAAATTACTTGAATTGAAACTTGAGAATGACTCTTTGAAACTTGCTCCTACTTCTCCCCGATGATGTTGAATGTGTTGAATGTGATGCTTGGTTGAATGAGATCAAACTCGCTTAATGAAAAGAATGCTTCTATTTTGGCTCAACTAGATGCTCTTAGGATCGAACATGATGAGCTTAAGGCTAGACCCACTTTGCTTGGTGCTTGCAAATCATGTCCTACTATGCATGCTAAGCTTGTTGATGCTCGCTCTACTATTAGTTCTTTGGAAGCATCTTTGAAATCTCCTCGTTGCAAATGCATGTTCTAGCCGTGATGAAGTCACTTTGCGTAATCTTGAACTTACTTCCCGTTTGGATGTCATTTATGAGGAAAATGATTATTTGAGGAAGGTGTTGGGTTGGTTGTCCGGGCGGGAACCTCAATTGAAAATCATGATTGAGGAGTTCAAGAGAGCCGATGGTCGTGGTTTGGGTTTTGAGAAGTTGGGTGAGAAAGTGGGAGAGAACAAGGGGGGGAGAGTGTGTACGAGAAGTGTGTTGAGTCGAACCCCGAGTTTGAGGTGATCGGAGAGATCCAAGTCCCACTCCCAAAAGCACCCAAGAACTCTTTCACACCAAAGCCCAACCACCTTCGCAACAAGCTTGACACAACCCAAGATCCACCCAAATTCCCACCTAAAACAAATGATTTCCGAAAACCGGTGAAGTTTGTGGGTGAGAAGGGTGAGAAGCCTAGAGAGAAGCCGAGCCAAAACCAAAACCCATCCCCTTCGGTGTGAGTATTGTGGCAAGGAGAGGCATCTTGCGAGTTTTGCTACAAGAGGAAGAGGGATGAGAGACTTGCTAGGGAGCAAGCGAACCGGACGAGTATCGCCGGCCTCATGGTGTTCCCGAGCCTAGAGTGCCACTTCCACGGGGTGTGGGAAGTGTGAGGAGTGTTGGCGGGGTTCCCACGAGAGGTGGTGGTGAGAGGTTTGTCGGGAGAGATGATGGTGTGCGTCTTGGTGAGAGGTTTGGTCGGGCTCGTGGTGGTTTTGCCGGACGTCCTCCTACTCGTCCTCGCACGGGTTTAGGGGAGATGATCGCAGCTTTGGGTTCCGGAGGAACTACGGACCACGTTTTCCCCCTCGTGGTGCTCGTACTCCTCCCATGGGACATGGGAAGTTTGGTGGCAAGGGAGTGATGTTTGCTAACCCCTCTTTTGAGCGGATGGCTCGACACCGGTTTAACTTTCTCTCGTGCTAACCCCGTGTCGAGTCGCTAGCTCATTCTCGTTCTTGTTTCGACCGCAGCGGGAGGCTTGGAGAACATTTGGTTGATCGACTCCGGTGTTCTCGACACATGACCGGAGATAAGAAGTGGTTCTCCAGCCTCACCCCGTTGAAGGAAAAGATGTACATCACATTTGGGGACAATGGACGAGGTAGGGTGTTAGTTCGAGGGTGTTGTGCATGTGAGTGACAAGGTAACGTTGAAGAGAGTGGCTCTTGTGAAGTCTTTGGGTTTTAACTTGCTTTCGGTTTCTCAGTTGCTTGATGAGGGTTTTGAGGTGCGTTTTAAGTCTGGCGAGTCTCGCTTGCTTGATTCTCGAGGTGATCTTGTCTGTATGATCATCCCCGAGGGTCAGATTTTCAGGGCTGATTTCTCTCGTTCTTTGGGTCCTGCTCGCCTGTTTGATGGCCGGTCCTTCTTCGATTTGTGGAAATGGCATAGGCGGTTGGGACACTTGAGCTTTGATTTGGTTTCCCGCTTGAGTGGTCTTGACCTTGTCCGAGGATTGCCGAAGTTGAAGTTTGAGAAGGATTTGGTTTGTGCTCCTTGTAGGCATGGTAAGATGGTAGCCACTCCCCATCCACCCCCGACCGATGTCATGACCGAGCGTCCGACGTAGCCGTTGCATATGGACCTTGTTGGGCCGGCTCGAGTTCGCTCGGTGGGTGGGAAGTGGTATGTCCTTGTTGTGGTGGACGATTACTCTCGCTATGCCCGGGTGTTCTTCTTGGAGGATAAGAGTGAGACTTTTGGTTTTGTTCGAGATCCGATCGTGAGGTTGAAAAACGAGAGGCATGGAAATGCTATTCGAGCTATCCGCAAGGATAATGGCTCGAGTTCAAGAACTCTCGTTTTGATACTTTTTGTCGTGATCTAGGTCTTGAACATCGCTATTCGACCCCTTATGTGCCCCCTCAAAATGGAGTCGTGGAAAGGAAAAATCGGACTCTTTGTGAGATGGCTAGGACGATGCTCGATGAGCACGGGACTCCTAGGAGGTTTTGGGCCGAGGCGGTCAATACAACTTGTCATGTTTCCAATCGGATTTTATTGAGAGCTTTCAAGAAGAAGACCCGTTATGAGCTTATGCATGGTCGGGCACCCAAAGTGAGTCATTTCCGAGTTTTTGGCTGCAAGTGCTTTATTTTGAAAAAGGGAAAACTCGACAAGTTTGAGGCTAGGTCTAGTGATGGTATTTTCTTTGGATATGCTAACCACTCTAGAGCCTATAGGGTGCTTAACCTTGAGACTAACAAAATCATGGAGACTTGCGAGGTGACCTTCGACGAGACAATGCCATGTATTTATCTTGGCTTTGAATGTGCGGGTGATGAAGAGATGGCCGAGGACCTCTTTGAAGAGGAGAAAGATGAAGCCGGAGATGATGATGGGGAGAACCATGCGCCCGAAGCCGAGCATGTACCCACTACTTCCCCTACGACTACTTTGGAGCATGGACCGTCTACTTCATGGACAACGACGGTGCAACAAGAGGACCAGGCGAGAGAAGCCGAAGTTGAGGGGGAGGTAGTCTCGAGGCGTGAGGCTCCCCGGCGGATTCAAGAAGTGCATCCCCCGTCGAAGATCATTGGAGACATCAATGAACGTACTACACGGTCGAGGTCCGGGAATTCCTCTCATTTTGCTCATGCTTGCTTTTGTTGCTACTTTTGAGCCCAAGGACAATGGACATGCTTTATCCGATGCAAACCGGGTTAATTCTATGCATGAGGAGTTGGAAAACTTTGAGAGGAACCAGTGTGGGAGTTAGTTGAACCACCTCCAAATTGCCATCCCATAGGAACCAAGTGGGTTTGGAAGAACAAAGAGGGAGAGAATGGGATGGTTGTGAGGAACAAGTCCGGACTTGTTGCTCGGGGGTTTAGTCGAAGGAGGGGATCGACTATGAGGAGACCTTTGCTCCCCGTGGCCCGTCTTGAGGCAATTCGGATCCTTTTAGCCTTTGCCGTGGCTAAAGGGTTCAAGTTGTTTCAGATGGACGTGAAGAGTGCTTTTCTGAATGGGGTCATAGAGGAGGAGGTGTATGTGAAGCGACCACACGGGGTTTGAGAGCGAGTTGTACCCACACAGGGGTATACGGGTTGAAAAGGGCTCTGTATGGGTTGAAACAGGCGCCCCGTGCTTGGTATGGGAGATTGAGAGGTTTTCTTTTGAGCAAAGGGTTTGTGATGGGTACCGTGGATAGAACCTTGTTTCTCCTCAAGCATAGGAATGACTTGCTGATTGTGCAGATATACGTGGATGATATTGTCTTTGGTGGCTCGTCACATAACCTTGTTGCCAAGTTTGCAGATGAGATGAGCAGGGAGTTCGAGATGAGCATGATGGGCGAGTTGCGGTACTTTCTCGCGCCGCGATCAAGCAAGTGAAGGACGGTACATTTGTGCACCAAACCAAGTACATGAAAGACATGCCGAGGAAGTTCCGGATGCAAGATGTGAAGCCGATGTCGACTCCCATGGGGAGTACGGCCACTTTGGATGCGGATGAGGACGGAGACCCGGTGGACCGGCGGGAGTACGGGAGCATGATCGGCTCCCTCCTCTACTTGACGGCGACGAGGCCGGACATACGGCTCGGCCGTGTGTCCGTGCGCTCGTTTTCGAGCTTCGCCGAGGACATCACATCGACGGCCGTCAAGAGGATTTTCGGTACCTACGATCCGCCCCCGGTCTTGGCCTTTGGTATTCTTCCTCCTCGACTCTGTCTCTTCATGGTTTTTCCGATGCGGATTTTGCTTTGGTTGTCGAGTCGAGAGGAAGTCTACTTCGGTACTTGTCGGTTTCTTGGTTCTTCGTTGGTCTCATGGTCTTCCCACAAGCGAGCCTAGTGTAGCTCGGTCTACCACGGAGGGCGGAGTATGTTGCCGCCGCTAGTTGTTGCTCCCGGTTGTTGTGGATTTCATACACTTTGAGAGACTTTGGTGAGGAGTGCACCCGGATCCCACTTCTTTGTGATAGCACCGGTGCCATAAGCGTAGCCAAAAACCCGGTGCTTCACTCCGAACCAAACATATAGAAGTGAGGTATCATTTCTCGAGGGACAATGTGGAGAAAGGAACCATTGTTTTGAGCCATGTCCCTACCCAAGATCGCTAGCCGATATCTTTACAAAGCCTCTCGACTAAGCTACATTTGTGCGCTTGCGGGGGAACTTGGGGTTTGTTGCCCGTTCTAGTTGATTCTTGGGGGATTTCCTTTTTGTACCATATGTATCATACCATGTTTTTACTTTGATGTATATACATGCTTTGCTTGATGTACAAACCATGGTAGGATAGCCATCTTGTCATATATCTTGTTGCATTTGTATCATATTGCATTTTAGGATGATGAGCTTCTTTTATATGCCATATGTGAGTCTCTTTGGCTATTTGTGAGATTTTGGTTATATGTGTGGAGAAATGGTGATGTGAGGCTATGCTCTTGGAATATTTGAGATATATGTGTGGTGAGATAGCCCCTTTTTGAAATAAATGCTTAACTTGACTAATTTCTGATGAAATATGCTCCACTCGTGTGTAGTGTGTATCCATGTCACAGTTTGGTCTAAATATGCTTTTCATGCTTAGATTGTGCTTGGATGCCTTGTTCTTGCATTTGGGCCAAAGGCCGGATATCATTGTGAATGTTTAGCCTATGTTGCATTCATGGGGGAGCATAAGCTTCTTTTTGCCGCAAAGGCACTTCATGTACCATGAAATGAATTAATCTTGAAAAGAAGTGTATAATGCTTACAAAATGCTCCATCCATCATGTCTATGTTTAAAATGTCTTATCTTTCACATATGGGTGCAAAACATGTTGCATGATGTTCACCGGTGGAGAAGTCTCCCCGAAGTGGACACATGGCTCATGAGCTTTGACATGACATGCTTTGCTTTATGGGTGTTTGCCATGATCTTTTGCTTGAGAATTTGATATCCTTGTATGATCTTTAAATGGTATGCATGTTTGTGGCTCAAGTGTGACATGGATAGGCTTTTACATGTGAAGCGAGCCTTCTTTTGGTAAAAGCGCTTAAATCTGAAAATTTTGCTTTGTCACATGCTTGTATTTTCATATATTACTTGTGGCAATGCTTTGACTATGCTATGATTCATGTGTGTGATCTTTGTCTCATTTTTAGCCTTTGACACTAGATTTGGCCTATTTGAGAAGCTCATGTAGATGTTTATATGCTTTGCTTTGCATTTCGCATTTTCACCTTGATTCATACATTGTCAACAAGGGGGAGAAAAGGTGAGCTTAATGAAAATTCGAAGAGGTGAGCTGAAATTTGGGAGTTTGCATGAGTTTACATCCACATGTTCGGGGGGAGCTTGCATTTGTTCGGGGGAGCTTTCTTGCCGTTTTCGGTGTGGATTTTGTGCTTTGCTTGGCTTGTGACCTTTCTTCGCCTTTCTTCGGTTTTGGTCATGAGTTGAGCTTCCTTGTTTTTCTTTCTTCTTTCTTTCTCTTTTACTCGAATTTCATTTCGCGTTGTGTGTTGTCAATGCACTCATCAAGGGGGAGATTGAGGACCGGGAGCGTCCCGGTGGTCGGTGGATGACCGCTCCTTAGTGATGAGTGATTGACAACGGGTGTTGGACCGACTCTTGGCTTAGTGCGCGGTGTAGGCTACGGCCTAGTTCGTGTTGTTGCGAGGTGAAGAACGAGCGCGAAAGGTCTTCGGCCTTGAGGGGCCTCCGGGAGATGGAGAGACAAGTAGGCTCGGTTCGAGGGACCCGGTGGACGGCGGGATCGGGTGCGGGCCACATGGTGGCGACACAAGCAAGACGAAGTCATGGACAAGTGAGCCGGTGCACGGTGGCGGTCAAGTCAAGTGGTTTGGCGAGAGGCGGGACCGGCACGCGGGGTTTGGTGGTTTGCCCACAAAACCATCGGTGGACGGTTTCTTGGTTTGGGCCTCAAAACCAAGTCCGAGGGCCCAACACGACGGAGACGGGATCCGGCGTGTCGGGAAGCTTCGAAGCGGAGGACACGCGGCGGGATCGCATGGCTTGCGTCGGGAGGACGCGGGGTGCGGCAAAGGCGTGGCCGTCCGATGGCAAGACCCACAAACATTACCAAAATGCCCCTACGTGGGTTGTATCGCCGGTAGTGTAGTTAGGGGTAGTCGAGTCATTTACCACTCCCACGGGACCCGATATATAAGCCCGGAGTGTGTGTTGATGGCTCTCTCGCTCCGCGACTTAGGGTTTCATTTGTTCCCTCCTCTTTCTCATTTTCGTAGCTATTTTTCTTCCTATTTTGTCTAGGCTAGCATGAGAGCTTCATGAGAGATTTGTTGAGAGGGATGGATGCTAGGGCGGCATGCTAGACCTTGTGAATCTTTCCCGGTTTGTATAGAAGATCCGGGGTTGTTTTTCGTGGCTTTTTGTGCTTATTTTCGTGCCTTTGTTCCGCGGGTGATTCCGCGGATTTGAGTGAGTTTCTTCCCGGATTTCTTTGAGGGAAACATGGATAGATGTCTTGTGCATCTTTGTGCTTGATCTTGTGCCCTCAAACGCCGGAAACTACTTCGATTCGTGAGTTTTCGTTCGGTGCTCTAGTTTTTGGTGGTGCTCAAAGGATTCGCGATTCCCGGTGATTTAGGGAGTTAGGAGGCAAGATTTTTGGGCTATAGCATCCTTGTGTGACGTTTTTTCAAGTACCCAAACCCTTGTCTCCACGACTTCAACCGTTTGGGAAATCCGATGATGATTTGGGGGAGTTGACTTTCGAGGTCGGGCATTTTTCTCGTTCGTCCGAGCCTCGCGGACGGTCCGCGCCCTCCCCGGCGGACGGTCCGCGCCGCTCGAGTTCATCCCGAGTTCTTCGTGTTCTTGCTCGTCCTTTGATTCGATCCGTTGTGATTTTGGTTTTTGGTTGGACGAAGTTTCGGACGGTCCGCGGTGTCGGGCGGACGGTCCGCGGGTGCTTGGCGGACGGTCCGCGTGCTCCCCGCGGACGGTCCGTGGCACGGGGGTGTCTTTGGGTCGTTCCGTGTAAATTAACGGACGGTCCGCGGGCCGAGGCCGGACGGTCCGCGGCTCGGGTGCGGACGGTCCCGCGATATCCGGCCGGACGGTCCGCGCGGCTCTTGCGGACGGTCCGCCCCTCCTGTGCGGACGGTCCGCCAGAGCCTGTGTGCTTTGCTTCTTGGTTCGATTCCCTTTCCCCTTCTTTCGTGCTTCCGCGTGTGCTTCAAGGAATCATTCCTAGGACTAGAGGTTGATCCATAACCTCGTGGTCTTGGCGATTGGTGCGAGATTCGATCCATCGCTTGTGTGTGACCGGGATTTGAGTAGGACATAGGCCGGGTTCTTTGGGAAGAATTTTTACCGGCTCCTATTCACTCCCCCCCCTCTCTAGTCGCCATCCGATCCTTCACAAGCATGAATTTTCAGCACCTTATACCCCTCAACAAAATGGGGTGGTTGAGAGGAAGAATAGAACTCTTATCGAGATGGCACGAACCATGTTGGATGAGTACAAGACTCAAGACATCTTTTGGGCCGAAGCTATCAACACGGCTTGCCATGCAATCAACCGCCTCTATCTTCACAAGTTTCACAAGAAGACCTCCTATGAGCTCATTACCGGTAAAAAGCCCAAGGTGTCTTACTTTAGAGTGTTTGGGTGCAAATGTTTCATTCTAAACAAGAGGCCCCGAACCTCTAAGTTTGCACCAAAGGTTGACGAAGGATTTCTTCTTGGTTATGGTCCAAATGAGCATGCTTATCGAGTCTTCAATCTAACCACCGGGAGGATTGAAGTCACGGTAGATTTGACCTTTGATGAATCTAATGGCTCTCAAGTGGAGCAAGTTAATTTAAATGTTGTAGGTAAAGAGAAGCCATCTTGTGAAGCAATCAAGCAAATGGCCATAGGTGATGTTAGACCAGTTGAGGCACAAGAGGAAGATGAAAACCAAGCACAAGCCTCAACACCACTCGAAGGGCCGAAGCCACCTGGTTCGGGAGCAGTGCAGACTTCGGAGGTTCCGAGAATTTCCTCGGAGGTTCCGGAACCGACACTTTGGAATCCAACCTCCGAGAAATTCTTCGGAGGTTCCGGGTCCGGAAGTTCAACACAACAAGACACCCCGAACCGACGGAGGCGATCGGCAAGGGGATGTCCAAGGAAGTACATCCGAGCCCCAAGCCGATGAAGATGAACCTCTACACCAACCTCTTGGACCATCACATCCTCGTGTACATCAAGTAATTCAACGGGATCATCCCGTTGACAATATTCTTGGGAGCATAAGGAGAGGGGTAACAACGCAATCTCGTCTTAAGAATTTTTGTGCATTTTACTCGTTTGTTTCCTCTCTTGAACCAACCAAGGTAGAGCAAGCTCTCGAGGATCCGGATTGGGTGGTAGCTATGCAAGAGGAGTTAAACAACTTTGAAAGAAACCAAGTGTGGGAGTTGGTGGAAAGACCAAATACAAACATCATTGGCACCAAATGGGTCTTTCGGAACAAGCAAGATGAGTTTGGTGTTGTGACTAGGAACAAAGCAAGATTGGTTGCTCAAGGATACACCCAAGTTGAAGGGCTAGACTTTGGAGAAACATATGCACCGGTAGCAAGACTTGAAGCAATTCGGTTTTTACTAGCTTTCGCTGCCCATCATGACTTCAAGCTCTATCAAATGGATGTCAAGAGTGCATTTCTCAATGGACCACTCTCCGAAGAAGTATATGTTAAGCAACCACCGGGTTTTGAAGATCCCAAGCATTCTAATCATGTCTACAAACTCCATAAGGCTCTCTATGGGCTAAAACAAGCACCAAGAGCATGGTATGAATGCCTTAAGGATTTCTTGCTTAAGCAAGGCTTTGAGATAGGCAAAGCCGATGCTACTCTATTTACTAGAAAAGTTGATGGTCATATTTTTGTGTGCCAAATATATATCGATGACATAATATTTGGTAGTACTAATGAAACTTTTTGTGAAGAGTTTAGTAGGGTGATGACAAAGAGGTTTGAAATGTCCATGATGGGTGAGCTTAAGTTCTTTCTTGGATTTCAAATCAAACAAGCTAAAGAAGGGACGTTCATATGTCAAACCAAGTATACAAGGCATATGTTAAAGAAATTTGACATGGACAAGGCAAAGCCCATCAAGACTCCAATGCCTACCAATGGACACATGGACCTCAATGAAGAAGGGAAATCCGTGGATCAAAAGGTATATCACTCCATGATCGGCTCTCTTCTTTACTTATGTGCATCTAGGCCGGATATTATGCTTAGTGTGTGCATGTGTGCTAGATTTCAAGCTAACCCGAAAGAGTGCCATCTCATGGCCGTAAAGAGAATCTTGAGATATCTAGTGCATACCCCTAACCTTGGCTTGTGGTATCCTAAGGGCTCCACTTTCGATCTACTTGGCTATTCGGATTCCGATTATGCCGGTTGTAAAGTAGATAGAAAGAGCACATCGGGGACTTGCCAATTCCTTGGTAGGTCTCTAGTGTCTTGGAGTTCTAAAAAGCAAAACTCGCAGCCCTTTCCACCGCCGAGGCCGAGTATGTTGCAGCGGCGCATGTTGTGCTCAACTACTTTGGATGAAGCAAACCTTAAAAGATTACGGATGTCACTTTTCCCATATCCCACTTTTGTGTGATAATGAAAGTGCCATAAAGCTTGCAAACAACCCCGTAAGCCATTCTCGCACAAAACATATAGACATCCGTCATCACTTCTTGAGAGACCACGAAGCCAAAGGAGATATCGTTTTAAGCCATGTGAGCACCGACAAGCAACTAGCCGATATCTCACTAAACCTCTCGATGAGTCAAGGTTTTGTAGTTTAAGGAATGAACTAAATATTCTTGATTCTCGTTGCGTGGTTTGATCTCTAGCATGCCATATTTGTTTGCTTCAAATCTGTTAGTTTTCTCTGAAAATTTTGTTTGAAAAATGTGTGTGAAAACTCTATCTTAAAGGTTTTTCAAAAATCTATTTTCCTTATCCCTAACTTGTCTTAAGTGGCTATAGTTGTGTGTGTGATTGCTTGTTTTCTAGCCACTTGAGTCAAGGGTACCATGACCTAAGAATCTCAGTTGATAGAAAGTTCAAAATCTCAAAAGGAGTAGAAGCTAGTCGTCTCGGAATTTAATTTTTCGGAAGCTCCGAGAAAATCTTTGGAGGCTCCGGCCTCGAAGTTCCGAGAAAATCTTCGGAAGCTCCAATCTTTACGGACTTAGCGCTCGGTCTCAACCGAAGAGGAGTTAAAGGGAATAAAGAATCTTCGAAGGATATTCCTTTACCTAGGGTAAACCCGCCTTCCCTTTCACCGCGGTCAACACGCTCGCATCTACTTTCACCGCTCTCTCTTCTCTCTCCCGACGCGAAACCGCAACACTCCATCTCTCACACCGCCTCACCGCCGCCGCCTCCCTCGCCGCTGGTGACCGCACCTCTTGCGGGCTACCGCGCGAAGCCGTGCCACCCTTCACGTTCGTGGGCCGCCGCTGGGGAGTGTCAAGGAAGAGGTCGCCTCGGATCCCGTACGGAGAAGAAGAAGAAGGCTCCAATCCGCACCCGTTCCTGTTGATTCCCTGGCGTGTACAAGCTTTGAAGATCTTCATCTTCCTTCTCCTTGATCCCAATCAAGGTAATCAGAGGCCGTACCCTAACCCTAACCCTAATTCCTAGATCTACATGCTTTGTTAGGGTTCTAAATCTTGGAATTTGTAGAATGTTGCCTATCTATCCTGTTCCTGAATGCCTGTGTTGCAAGTAAAGCTAGGTTTAGTTGAAAGTTGAATCAAATGTGAGAATGCAGTAAGGTTGACAGAGGCTCGGAGGTTCCGAGAAAATTCTCGGAGGTTCCGAACCCTGTAACCCACTGTAAGCTGACCTTGATTCAAAGTTCCACTGAACTTCACTTCACCTGTAACACCCTTTCTCTCTTGACCTAGTTAAACTGAATCATGGTTGCTTTCTTGATTAAAATTCAGTTGAAAGTTGAATCAACGACCGTCCTCTGTCGGTACACCGACTTCATAGGTTCCGAGAATTTTTCCGAGGCTCCAACTCCCCGGAGGTTCCGAAACTTTCTCGGAGGTTCCGTGTCCGTACTAACAAGTGACGATCCGTGATTCAAAATTCCACCGAAGAGTAATCAATTGAACATCATGCTAATCTTGTTCCTCTATCCTTATCGCCCCGATCCCACTCTTATCTGTCGCTCACATGTCTCTCCGACGGATGTCCGGCACTCCCGTGGACAAGACTTACACCAAGAGGCGAGAGGCCACCATTTGAGACACCCGCCGGTGAGAGGGCTTTCAAATTAGCAGCAAGAGCAACCGGCAGGAGGCGGTGGCAGCGAGAGGAAAGGCCACTTCTAGGAGGGGCGAGAGGTGGCGGTTGTCGGGAGGCGGAGGCTGCGGGTCTACCGCCCATGTGGATGACAATGGAGGGACCGAAGGCAAGACCATTCCTATAGAGCTAGAAGATGACATGCCTCTAGGAGAGATAGACTCAACCTATCTCAAGTACCACAAGGAGCCGCTCAAAAGGCATCCTCCAACCAAATATGACAACTCTGTGTATATTGAGCACACCAACTATGATGGAGCAGGATTCTTGGTCAAGAAAGCCAGAGAGGAAAATCCCTATGTGAACCCCAAGATGGCAGCTATTGATTACAGATTTTGGTCTGTCTTCCACTTCAAGTTCTATGAAACTGTCCTCAACACCAAGATGAAGTTAATCAAGATGAAGTGGATAGACTTCACCCATCTGGAGGCAGCAGAGGAACCTGTCAAGGAGGAGGTGCTTGATTTAGTGGATCAGTATAAGATGAGGGACATCATGAGCTTCAAATATGATTGGAACATAGAGGTTTTAGCTCAGTTTCATGCTACATTCTTCCATGAAGACAACAAGGAGACCATCCACTGGATGACAGAAGGAGTGCATTACAAAATAGATTTCCTCACTTTTGCTAGGTTGTTTGGGTTCAAGAAGGAGGACAGGGAGGCCGATATTATTCATTTTGAGGCCCATATGAACCCAAATAAAATTGCCGCAACTTATGAGTATGAGGAGTTGGGCGATGGCTCTACCACGGCTCTCAAATCGATATATTATGTGCTCAACAATATGTTCAGGGAAACAATATATCCAAAAGGGGGCAGTGACTCAACAAGTCTTAGGAGGTTTGCACCAAACCTGCTGGCTAGGCTGCTGCCTGGAGCTAGGCCATTCTCTGTGAGCAGATTCATTTGGTACAACCTGGTAGAAGTGACAGAGAGTGGGAAGTGCAACCTTCCTTATGCTCCTTATCTTATGTACATGATAGAAATGGTTTCCGGGGTCAGCTACAAGAAAGATGTTGAGCATGCATCCTACCAAGTAAAGCAGTGGCGGCATCGAAGAAGCAAGACATTGTGGAAGAGCATATCCTTAAGAAGGCCAAGCACCAAGCCATCTCGATCCGGTCCAAAGCGGTAGGAGAAGAAGGACCCGCAAGGCTCCCATGCCCGCCGGTCCGCACAAGCCGAGAGGGATGGTTAGGGACACCTGGAGGTACCGGATGGACTTCCCATCGGCTTTTGAGCTCGGGGAAGACATGAACAGATTGCTAAAGCACCGGGGCCGTCCTTCGATGCCATGCACCATCCCCCCTCCTCTCTTCCCCCGACTTTCCGCAGTACACTACCGAGTGAGGATGAGGGTGAGCAGGAGCCCGCTACTCCCATGGCCGAGGATACTCCCCGCCGCCCACTTTGCTTGCGGATGAAGAAGATGAAGAACCACTTGGTGCTAAAATGGCCAGCCGAGGAAAGAGGCTGCCGGCAAGAAGGCAATGGGGTCCTCATCCGGTGCAAGACTCGGGAGAAAGGCCACCGCCGGGAGGCTGTCGTCGAAGACCCATAGATCCGTCCTCATCCGGTTCCGACCTTGGCTCGACAAAGACCGTACTCCGGCGAAGATGAGGACTCGACTTCGGTGATGAGGAGTGACTTCCCTAGGTTCTCGTTCTCACTTCCTCTCTTCTTTTCTTTCCTTTTTGTTAAATTGTTGACAAAGGGGGAGAGATGAAGATTGAGAAGCATCCGAAGACCTCGGAGCTCCTTCTCGGTGGCCTCGCTAACCACGTAAATTCTTTTGTTCTTTTGGTGAGATGAGAGTGCTAACTTCTCTCATAAACTCCCGTTGGTAAATTGGTGAACTGCTCGTAAAAATTTTAGCTTGCCTCTCGTTGGCAAGCGAGGTTCTCGTCATGGTTGTATGGGATTTGCAAAACTTTAAAACCTTGTGATGGATGTAATAGGGCTAGATGTGTTGAATGCCGTTATCCTTATCTAGCTGCTATTTTCTCGGTCTTATCTCGTTGTTTTGCCCGTGTGTTATTGTTATCTCGTTGGAGTATCCGTTGCGGGCCTCGGAGGTTCGAGAATTTTTCCGAGGCTCCAACCCTTGGAGGTTCCGAAACTTTCTCGGAGGTTCCGAACTCGCTAACAGATAACTCTCTGAGTGTTTTCACATGGCATATGCATCACGTATTATCTGCTACACCTCTTTTGCACCCCTCGATGGCTTGAGTACAACTTTCTTGACACTTTTACTCACAATGTATGCAATTTAATTGTCGGTTATGACATTTTTCCTATTCAAAAGGTACATGCATACATTGAGGGGGAGACTTGTACTCAAATCATCAAAAGCTCAATCTTTCAAATTAAATTGTAAACTTTAATTGGGTTGTCAACATTTACCAAAAAGGGGGAGATTGTAAGTGCAATCAAGCCCTATGAGGGTTTTGGTGATGTTGACCACACAATTAAAGAGCTAATGAGCCTTTGAGTTTGTTGTGCAGCATAGAGTTATTATCATAGGTGCAAAAGATTGTTTGGAGACCCCTCAACTTATTACAAAGAAGGTTGCCTATGCTACTTGGAGGAGTTTATTTATTTTATCTTTTGAATTTGAGTATAGGCCAATCCGTACTATCAAGAGGGATACTAATGGTGAGTTAGGGTGGTTTCAAGTGCTCATAATCCATCTTTCCAAAACCTTAATCCTCACCCCAAGGGAAGTAACCTGCAGCTGCTTTGCCTCTCTCGTTTGTCGTTCGGAGGTTCCGAAGATTTTCTCGGAGGTTCCGACCGTACGGGCTACAGTCTGCAGAGTTTTCAAAAGTCGGAAGTTCCGAGATTTTTCTCGGAGGTTCCGAACTCTGGAATATAGCCGTTACTGTTCTGGATCTGGGGGTATTTATACCCCACAGTCCCCCAACGGTTATCTTCTTCCTCCCCTTGCACAGAACGCCGTTTTCTCACTGTTTCTCTCACCTTGCATTCACTCCTAACCTACTTTCATCCAAATCCTTGCCTAGCATTGATTGAGAGTGAATTCTTGAAGTGAGTTAGTGAGCCAATCCCTTCTCCCTTGGAACTTGAGCACTTGGAAGATCCCTAGCAAGCTTGGTGGATCTATTACTCTTGGACCCTTGCTCCTAGACGGATAGAGGTTCTTGGAAGCTCTCCAAACCGATTTGTGGAAGCTCCAAGGTGTTTGTATTACCCCTTGTGATTCTAGTGGAAAGCCTCCACCTATTACCCAAAGTGATAGGTGTGAGAGAGGAGTTGACCTTTGTGGTCCGAGCCTTTGGTGGCCTCCTCAACAACGTGGACGTAAGCAAGCCTTTGTGGCGAGCCGAACCACGGGATAAATCTTTGTCTTATGCGTGTTCACATTTACTTACTTGTTCATGCTTGTGCTTGACTAGATCTATTAGGGTTTGCTCCCGATCTACTTTGTGGTGCCTTGCTAGCTTGTACTTTGCTTAGAAATCCTCTTGCTAGGTCCTAAGTACCTCTTAGAATTTAGTAGATCCGGTTTCCATCAAGTTTCTCGCAGCTTTTGTTATTTGTGCTCTGTTCTTACGAACGTCGGAAGTTCCGAGTTTATTCTCGGAGGTCGCCCTCGTTCGGAGGTTCCGAGAATAATCTCGGAGGTTCCGAGGTCCGACACTTGTTTTCGCGAGAAAAAGTTTAAATTCGTGTGCGGGCCTATTCACCCCCCTCTAGGCCACATTGCCTCGATCCTTTCAAGGACACCTTCTACATACAAGATGACCCTTCAATTCGAGAGGAAGTACTCGACTCAAGGCTCGAGGGCTCCATGCCACGTGTCCTTCGGTTTTTTACTCCGAATTTTTTGGGATAATCTTGCCAGAACTTCAGATGGACCCTCAGCCAAAGTCTACAACTCAACCTAAGGCTCGGGGGCTACTCCATATGGAGTGCGATTTTGCAATCGCACTTCCATATCAGCTTCGGCTTCAAGACAACACGGGTATTGTTGAAGACCTTCAAGAGCAAGCACCCAAGGCCGCTGGGGACTACTCGAGAAGACTTCAGGATTACTCAAATATCAGCTAGAGTACACTCCAGCCTCGGGATGCTTCAAATATTCTTGAGGACTTTTGGCTTGTAGTACTCAGGGACGCTTGAGGACTACTCATTAAGGCCGTCAAGACTACTCGAAGCTATCCTATTCGACTACAAAGTACTCGGGGGCTTGTCGTATGGACCTCCCTGGGCCCACTGCCTCGGTGGGTACCAGGACCGACTACTCGGGTTGCCCCTGGGACTACCCGACTTGTGCCGCACGGTACCTGTTGGCGTGAGGCGCAAGGACCACGGTGGAGAAGTACTCGGATAGGAATCTATACAAACCATGTATTATGTAGAGGACTCCTAGACGTACACGACTAGTACTCTCTCCCTAAACCGACTTGTAACCCTGCCTCCCGGACTATATAAGGCGAGGCAGGGACCCCTTCCCTCTCATACTCATCAGATTACACGCCATCTTGTAATCACACCCAATCAATCCAGAGCTACGCAGCATACAGGACGTAGGGTATTACGCACCTCGCGGCCCGAACCTGTCTAAATTGTGTGCCACGTGTCTCTTCTTTCGAGTTACCGATCTCGGCGAGGCCACATTCATCTACTTCGGGTACTCCCACTACTAGATTTTCCCCCTAAAGCAACGCACAAAATGTGTTGCAATATGCCATATTTGGTTGCAATAGACACAATTGCAACCAAATTGTTCCGTGGACCGTGGGCTGCGAAAAGCCGCGTTGCATTAGGTTATTGCGACGTTGTCCATCTAGTGGTTGCCAAAGTTTTTTTGTTGCAACGTAACGCAACGTTGCAATTAGGTTTTTTTACAACGCTTGTTCTGGTTGCAAAGTGTACTATTGCGACGCATCTGGGGTGTTGCCAAAGGTGCAATTGCAACGTTTCTGTTTCGTTGCAAGTTATAGTATTGCTACGCACTGTCTTTGGTTGCTATTGGTTGAACCTGGTCTATTACCACGAAAGTAATTTGGTTGCAATATGTAGTATTGTCTGATGCCACGAAATTGGTTAGTTGCTATAGGTGGTCTCCTCTATTGCCACAAAAGTTGATTTCGATGTGATAGGTAGCATTGTCGATGCCACGATATTGGTTACGTTGCTATAGGTAGTATCCTCTATTGCCACGTAGTTTGATTGGTTGTAATATGTGGTCCTCTATTATTGCTTCGACATTTGGTTGGTTGCCATAAGTTAAAGTCTTTATTACAACGTTTCTATTAGGGTTGCTACAAGTGCACTATCTATGGCCACGTAATTTGATTGGTTGTAATATGTGGTCCTCTATTATTGCTTCGACATTTTGGTTGGTTGCCATAAGTTAAAGTCTTTATTACAACGTTTCTATTAGGGTTGCTCTTAGAGCACTATCTATTGCCACGCTCATTTTGTGTTGCTACAAGTTGAACTTCTTATTACCACGTTCCTATTTAGGGTTGCTTCAAGTACACCATACTATTGCCACGTTCCCTTTGTGTTGCTACAAGTTGAATTTCTTATTACCACGTTCGTATTAGGGGTGCTACAAGTGCACCTTACTATTGCCACGCTACTTTTGGCAACGAAAAACACTGATGTATTCGCCACGCTCATTTATGTAGCAGCGGTAATTGCGCATTAATTAACATCGACAGATAAATATAACAATGCATCTATAGTTAATTAACCAACATTGAACCATCCACTGAGTTAATTACATGACTCATGAAGTACTTAAATACTGAAAAGTTTGGCACAGGACATTGTTTCAACACATAGTAGACAAATTTGCTAGGACATGAAGAACTTGGTCAGCCAATTGTTACTTGGAGATGATCCCAACACTTGATCAGCAAAGGGGGATTCAATGCAAGGAGGTGTCATCACCTGTAAAGAATCAACAAAATTTTTAAGCTAGCATCAATTAATCTCTAATATTGGAATTTGTGAAACAACAACATATAGCAAACCAAAGATTGATTGTGATTCATAAAAATAGCATAATGACATCAAATAATTACCACAACCATAAACACACTTTGACAAATGAAACATGAATTACATTCACAAAGCAGTGAAGAGTTGTTGAAAAAAGCTTCACCTCTTGTCTTTTTGGTGCTTTGTCGTCTCCTTTGTGCAACTTGTACCCGTAGTCGTTGAGAAGAAATTTGTCTAACGGTGGATTGAGTTTCGGGATTGTTAACACCACCTTTAGTGCTTCGGTTTTGCGAAATACTTGTTTTCGAGCTTCTTCGCATTCCTTCTCCTATGAACCAATCATTTGGAAGGACAAGATTAGGCGTAATTTCATCGAGAATCGATGATATGTACTAGTAAAAAGTTGTGAATTCGAGAACAACTCGAGTACACGAGAGCACATTCCCGGAGTCCGGTTGTACATTCCCGCATGTAGGAATTGATGGTTCCGCCGCCACGTTGTCCGCGGATTCGGCGACAAGGTTGTTTTGCCGGGTGATTGATGCAACCGCCGCTTCGTCGGCGCATTCGGTGACATTGTTGCTTGGGCATGGTAGTACGGATATTGGCCGGTCAACCTACCAAAGGATACAAACATTCATATATAGAACCCAAGGAAAGAAACGCATTCATGCAAATAGCTTGACCGATACTGTGGAACTTGTGATTGTCCATTTGATGCTTGCGGCATTGATAGGAACTCTTGCCTAAGCCGTTGTAGTTCGCCCGCCTTCTCTTTTCACTTTCTTCAAGTTGGCGTGCATGTTCTCTCCTTTCTCGCTTCCCTTTCTTCTTCCCATCCCGACATTTTTTCTTGTAGCTGCCCAAATGCGTCCATGAGCTCGACGTGTTCCTCATGCCTGTAGCTCTTCCCTACGAATTTGTTCCTCGCGCTCCGCATTGAGCGCAAACCGCCTTCTAGTTGGGTTTTTTGCCGTGTACCCGTTTCCATGCAACTTGGTTGATTTGCACTTCGTGACCGATTTGTAGGCTTTTTGGAACATCTCGTTTTTTCCTTTTGGGAAACAAAGTTGTTGTCCGCATTTGATTCCGCCTCAAGCAATAACGCCGCTTGCGGTGTCCTAACATTTGCAAGGCACAGTGGAGGAGTTAGTTGAACAAGAGATTGGTTGCATTCTATAGTTGCATAAGCCTATGTATAGTAATGTATGTACTAATTCATTGAGAACTCACATAGACATTTTTAGATTGTTCGTCCGTCCAAGACCCCTGGTTAGTGTGAGTTATCCACCAAAGTTCCATATCATTCGGCTCTTCACCGGTTCGGGTCTCTCTCGTTATGCCAAGAAAATAACAAATTAATGTTCTTCATCCCGCAAGACAGATTGGAGATGTGCTTGTCCAGTTATTACCTTCTCATAGCCGCGCCGAGAATAAGGCTTAGCGCCCGACAAATGTCTTGTCATTTGTTGGCATCGAATCGCAGAATTTTGTGTGCTCCTTTCCTATACAATGAAAAGTTATGAACAAAAATCTTAAAGACTCGGACATCGCCATTTGAATGAAAAATGTAGTGGTCGAAATCGTAATTAACAATGTGGAACAAACCTTGAATTTAGCAAGATCGAAATACTTCAACGGATAGTGCCATTCAACAATATCTAATTTCGTAGGCTTATGTAACATTCTCTCGGTGGTAGCCGTTGTATGTCTTGGTCGTAGCACCGAAAGTTGAACGCCATCCTTTGTAACGCTCCCTAGCAATGGCCCATATCTTTTCCCTTGATTCAAAGATTATCCTCCATGTCCCACTTTGCCTCGTTATATAATCACAATAGCATTCAAATATTGTGTGAGTTTATATGTTAGTTTTTATTTGAATTGTACCGAAAAGCAAAGTCTATTATTACCAATACATCGGTTGCTATTGCGTTTTTGACTTCTTCCCTAACATTTTTCCATGATTTCACTCCAATGATAGGAGCCCTTTTCCTTGTATACATGACCACTTCATCAACGAATGAGCGGTAGTTATCACCTACCGGTCCTCCATGTTTAGAGAATTGAATGTCTAACTGCGCTTGCCCGCCTTGATTCTCTTGGCGATTACCGTCAATGCTCTTACGGACCGCGTCCTCTTTTCTTAACTTTTTGGGAGCCTATTCCATGCGAACAACATGCATGTGATAATACCCACAAAATAACCGTATGCACAGACAGTAATTTCTATGGAACACATGTTACCGGATCCTTGCTCGTGTTGTTTCCAACGCCGAGCATGAGATGGAGGCCGCACTTGCAGGTGTTGGGTTCATTTCATTCCCGTGTTGCAAAATGAAGGTGGGGTCCACGTACCGTTCGCGGAGAATTTAGTGGCATATGATGACCGATCATATTTTGTAGTATGACAAAAAATGGTAATTTGCTTGCAAATTAGGAGAGGGATATTACCGATGTCTTCAAGCAGTCCCGCAACATTCGGTATTCTCTCGTATGTATCGATTGTGTCATCCCCGAAAATGTCTTTTAATTCTGAAATATAATCCATAATTAATTTCATTCATGTGACCGAACATGCAAATTCTGGAGTATAAGTACACAAATATTTGGTGAAGCATATCTTACCCAAGGCTTTCTTCTCTTGATGCAAATCGGCTAGCCAAAGTTTGTATTCATCTAAGTCACATTCTTCTACTTCTTCTTCATCATCGGCATTTATGTAAGCACTTTTGGATTTCAAAGGTGTTATGGCCATGGTATGGTTTCTAGGTATTGGCTCTCCGGAGACAACTAATCCGATCACCATCTCCTCCTCGTGAATCTGTTTCATTCTTTCTACGTCGACGTCGTAGTCGATCTCGATGAGTGTTGCTTCCGCAAGAGAGTCGGAATTCTAGTCTTGTAGTAAACAATGTCCCTCATCCCGTACCCCGCTTTTTGTTTCGGGTTGTTTATGGTTTGTAGGGTGATTTGTGAACCACGAGGGTGACAAGTATGTGTTGTATCCGGCTCCCCATCTATACCCTTCTCAATCATATATACGGTCCAAGACCGATCATCTAATGATCCGCGCATTCATTTCGATGTCATATCAATAACATGTGAAGAAATTTGGTGTGCAAATCGCGTGTTCAAATGCATGAAATCTAGGGTACCGGTGCGTGCACGGATGCATGAGATGTTGGATGCGGTACGAACGAGGGGAAAGATGGAACCAAGATACGACGTACCCGGCCTCGGTCGTCTCGTCCCGAGATGAAGGTAAAACATCGTGGTCCGCACCTATGTCCACGTCGACGCGTGCTTCATCGTCGCCCGAAGGTGATGATGACCCAAAGAGAGCCCCCGTCGCCCTAGGCCTAGGGGCCATGGTGGCGGTAGGTTCATCAATCGCCGCACCAGGGGTTGTGAACATTCTAGGTAGCATGGCCGACGACGGTGTGCGCTGCGCTTCGCAGGTCGTAGGGGTCACCCTTGCCGGCTCCCTCGACGACGGCATCCTCGTGTACGCGCGGCGAGAAGCGGCGGCGGCGGCGGTAGTCGTATCGTCTACCCGGCCCCTAACCGACCGAGTTCTAGATTTGTTTTGCGAGGGGATTCGGAGGGAAAGTAAAGACGCGCGACTTTTTACTCTTGTAACCCGGCGTGGTGGCCCCGCTCATGGTTGCGCGGTAGTTTGGGCGAAAGTTAAATAATTCGGATGGGAAAAAAAGCGGCGCCACATTCCAAATCGCCGGCTACCCATTTTTTCTGAACGTTTGGCGTATTTGAGGGATGCATTTTGGTGTGGCCACCGACGGGTGGGTCCCACAAAGTTTACTTCTTGTTTACCACAAAGTTATTGTATATTGGTTACACATTTTTTGTATAAACTTTAGCAGACTACCATAAACCCTTTATCGCATTTGTACCGTAGTAAAATGCATCACACAAATATGTGTAACAAACATAAAGATCGGGTAGCAATCGGTAAGATTTATGACAACCGAGTTTTCACAAAGCTAGCTACCCGAGTCACGTTGACACCACACCAACTAAGGATCATCAAAAACATGCTCTACAAGGACACAAATTGTAAAGACACATACATAGTCGAAAGACACAACTTGAGAGACATGCTTTGTGTTTATTAGCCGGATTTCTTCAAAGATGTGACCGAAATGACGCCGAGCCTCTCTCGCAAGGTCCCTCGTCACTTGCGGATAAATTTCCCGAACATGAAGAAAGCATTAAACGAACTCGTTAGAACAAATGATAACTCAAATCTTGTGCACCGAAACAATGTTTAGCAATCGACTCGAACTTGTAAAACACAAGAAAGAACGCAAACATGTACACTGAAATCCAGAATGTCTTTTAGGGTGCATCATGTGTGGAACTAATTTATCAAGAAATATCAGCAATCACAACTTTTATACCTTCCTTCAGATCATTAACGCTTCCTTGAGTGTGTAGAAGAACCAATCACACTCGTTTCGGATCCTACACTCCTCGCTGCAGAACCTACGCCACGAGTACCAAGCATGCCATCTCGCGTGGTCGCCACACCCGCGACCCGCACACTGCAAATCGTCGTGGCGAGGTACGGGCGCCGCACCGGCGACACGGCAATCGCATTCGCATTCGCATCCGTAAGGTAGTGCCACGTCGACGCAATGATCCCGGGAGCGGCGTTTTGTGCAAGTCAAATTTATCCAAGGAAGCACCGTCGCCCCCTCTTGGGGTGCCTCGACCAAGCGCGGGAGCCGCCCGGCCTCGTCGTCGTCGGCCTCGCCGCCGTTGGGTCCGTAGAGGAAGAGGGAGAGGGCGTACATCGATTCCTTGTGACCCGCCCTCCGCGCGCGCGCCGTAGCCGGTCGAGGCACGGCGTGATGACGCCACGTGTGTTCCCCAGTACTGCGCGGCGCAAGCCGCCCGGGAACAAGGCCTCCGGTTGCCGACGTTGGCCGCGTGTGTTGACGAGCGCCGTGCGATACTCGTGGCCGAGGTAGAATCGACGCCGCAGACGCGTTTCAGGGCTAGGCGTCGTCCGACCGTGGCGGCGCCGCCCACCACGCACATTGCCTTGCATGTTGCGCGCAGGTTGCGGAGATCCACAATGGCATCCTCTGACTGCGCAGCGACGCGGGAGACGATGTCAATCGTCAGCTCCGTCGGCAGTTCCAGCAGCCTCGACGACGCCTCGTAGCGAGCCACGGAGATCTTTTCCATGGAGTGGTTGCAGTTCGTCACGCACGGTGGGTAATTGGATGTGCGACGCTATTATCCCCGGCGAGGATGAGGGGAGATGGAAAAGAACCGCCGCCTCCAGATCATGTTGTAGATTGAATTTGGGGGGTCGCAGGGTTCATTGGGTTTTAAGGAAACTGCGCTTTCATAGGGAGGACACGGAATCACGGGGTCAATGACGGGTGTACCCGGCACTAGTTGGCCCACAAATCGCCCCGTACGGAAATTTGACCCCATCTCGTGGACGGAGTTGCGGGACCCACCCGTCGGTAGGATTGTTGCGCCAAACCGTCGGCCCGAACCCGCGAGAGATTTCCCCATTGGACGTAGTTGTGGGCCCCACCTCGTCGGCACCCGCATTGGGATGTGTTCTTGAGTTGTTCATGTTCATAATGAACTTGATCATTTGTATCATTTAATCATAACTTCAAAGTTGTTTATATTTGTCAAATGACGTCCAAATCGGAAATTTTTTTTTCCTACATTCTTATGACAACATAATCTAGATCATGGTGTCCACTCCATATCGTGTCACAAAGTACCGAGCAATAATAATTTGAAAATAGAACATTTCATAACTAGATTCAAGATTTTCAATCGAGAGACGACGTCAATTTGAAATGAGATGAATACCAAAGTTTCATAGCTCGTCGAGATGAACAATCTTTATATTGGTTGGATTCTCATTTGAAGAAGTGGTACGATCACGTAGAACAAAAATGACATGTCTCCGACCAAGTTTCTTAAACAATGAGAGTGAACCTAGGATTAACTAACAATGTGTAGGACCACTTATGAAGAAACTTAAAATGACATGCACTAAAGAAACTTAAAATGACATGCACGTGTCTCGAATCACCCTTTGCACTTTATCCAAGGAGTCGGGAATACAATGCCGGTCGAGGAGAACCTTTCCAAAGAGCTTAAGTATGGCCTCCAATGACGCGTTACTTAAGCCATACATGCACTTTATCCGAAAAAGCTCCACAATAAAAGAGACCTTCGTTGCATTTTTGCATCCCGGATACAATTCCTTCTTTGCCTCGCTCTAATAGTTTCAAAAAGATCTCTCGCTCGCTTATCCGCTCTCTTCCTCATCTCCGGTTTGTCTATGATGTATAGTGCCACCGATAATGTTTCTAATCGCAGTATTGGTGGCAGCGGGTTATCATCCAAACCATCTTCTTCATCGTCTTCTACAAATAAATGTGTTGTATCATCGACCGTAGGTAGTGCATCATGATTTTCGAGATCGGCGGTAACATCTTGATTCACAGGACCCGAGAAGAAGTATTAGTTTGGTCTTGAATGTTACCAAGCATCGATGAAACAATCAGCAAACCCTCTATTGAGTAAATGAATTTGAATGCGACCCACGGTGGAATGTCTGATCATGCATTGACACAATTTACATGGACACGCAATAGATCCACCTCGCGCTGATGAGGCCGTAAATTTTTGCAAAAAAATTCGAAAATTGTTCTGCCAATCCGCTGAGTGTCGAGGCAAGCGCATCCAACTTCGATCTTCGTCTGATGCCATTAGTTAATCTGCATTGTTCATGTTTAATTTCAATCGACCTTGATGACGATATATATACCAATATGCATATATATGCAGCGAACGATTGGATATATATACGAGATCAAGACATCGGTACGTACCGGCCGTGGCCGTAGCGCCGCTCAGATCTCCGCAACAAGAATCACGTGGAGATCGCCGTGGAGATCGATCCCCTAGAGGCCGTCGTGGAGATCTCCGCAACAATAACCAGTTGTCGAAGACGGAATTTTGGAATGGTCCAGATCGGAAGAGCCCCTATCTGATCGTGGCAATACATACACGATAGACAAAATTTTAGTACAACCAAGGAATACCTGGTTTCAATATTTCTGAGGTTGTACGTAGTATGACCTTTCTCAGGGTTTTATGCGTAATTCATTATTTTTCTTTTCTGATCGGCTACTATAGGGGCTAACAATAATACACAAAATTCAGGAGTTCTAGTGAAGAGTCTCCAAATTGTTGATCACAATGCTTTGTGAACATTCACATGAATAGCATAAACAATAGCATGTCGCAATTCGAAAACGGACGGATGGTTAGTCCAAATATGCATGACAGACCCAACAGATTTCAATTTGTGTCACTCATGAGTTCAAATATTTTGCAAGGGCTCATCCGGATCCAAACACATAGACATACGAAGATGCATGTATAAATGTTCAAAGTTATTACTTAGATGTTGCCACATACACATCCATAGACCATTCACCAAAGATCCGCATAACATTCACCTAGGACTCGGTTATGTTACGTACTAAGCTAGATTACTACTACTTGCGATTGACTTTATCCCGAAGCTTGCGGATCTTCTTCGCCATCACTTCTAACTTGTCGCCAACAGCCTCCATGAATTCCTTCGGGGTCATCTCCATGTCTTCTGCGTTCCAAAGCAATGTCGACGCTTAGGTTCTCAATCGCTCCCGCAAATCATCATAGCGCTCCTTCACCGTTGAACCATTTGGCGCAAGGGCATTTGCTATGGCGGACAACAAACACAAGTTACTAACATGAAATGTGTTACAACAAATTTGTGGCCAATGCAGCAAATTAGTCAAAAAAATGCACCTTTCTTTTTGATGATCCCGAAGCTTTTGATGGAGACGGTTTCTTGCTATTGTCCTCGCTCGAGCATCCGAGTCCGGAATGATGATCCTCACCCGACTAGCGTTGTTCACTAGCCCGAGCAAACAAAACAATTTGCTTGTTATTCAGCTTTTAAACAACCTATTCAATCTCTTGACTCATAATGTATACCAATTTACCCGTGATCCCCCGACTACCTGCCGAAAAGGCCTAACCTACTAAATGGGACGACTCGCGTTCATTTGGCCGGCTTTGTTTTCGTGATTGTGATCAAATGTACACGGGTCGGATTCACGCAAAAGATGGCAAGAAATCAAGCCAATTATCATTATCATTATCTAGTATGGGGTGAGATGGATGCACACAAAAACACAATTACCATTATCTAGTATGAAATTTTGATTACTATGAACTACTAACATTTTTCTAATTGCAAAAGGAGTCACACGATTCCCGGAAAATCAAAGAGGGTAGGGCGGTGTACCTCACTTCTCTTCTCGGAACGCTTGCATCCGACTAGGGCCTCGCTTACCCTTACGGATGGATCGACTTGGCGATGCGGGCCGTCGACGACGACGACGAGGTGGCGGTGTCGTCCGTACCGCAGGACGACGGGGTTGGGGTGCCGCCGACCATACCGCAGGACGACGAGGTAGGTCGTGTGGAACACTTGAACCGCCCGCGTGCATCGCGCTTCGCGTGGTGGAGTATTGGCACCTCCGTACGCCGCCGCCGCTCGCCCGAAAACCCTCGGTGCGGCCCCGCCGTCCGCCGCCGCCGCTCTCCGGGATCCCCTCGATGCGGCCCCGCCCCCGCCGTGGCGGCCGCTCGGCCGTGTTACGCGCCGCGGCCGCGGCCCCTTCCGTCCGCGCCCGCCACCGGTCTGGGAAGGCTCGATGCGGCCACTCCGGCCGCTGTCGCCGCTTGCCGCAGGGGAAACCGCGATGCGGGGCATCTCGATGTGGACGCGACGGTCAGAGCCGACGAGGGGGATGGTTGGGAGCAACAGTGTATTGGGGGTGGGGGAGCCGTAAGTTATAGACGATTTGGGCCGGCATATCCTTGTTTTTATTACTCTCATCGGCCCATTTGACATTTTCACATCCTAGTCTCCGGTACCTTTAGTGCCACCCCCGTAAACCGAGAAGGGGGTATCCCGGCTTAAAAGGAGAGGCGTGCTCGCGCCGTCGAACTCCGTATTACCATCATCAACTAATGCTTGCTACTTGCGCTCTGGGGCTTAATGGGCTGGCCGGTCCACTCGGGCTCCCGCTCGCTGGGCTTTACGCTCGCCGGTTGAGCCTATTGTGGTCTGGCTTAGCCCACATCCCCATAGAACACAATTTTTTTCCTCTATTTTTTCATGGTACATATAGTCTATACCATATTGTTAAAATTCAGATTTTTCATAATAAAATTTATTTATTAAATCGCATTTTAAATTTCGCTACAACCCCATTGCGCATTTTTTTCATCTAAACAAATTTTGTGGCAATACGTACACAATATTCCTCCTTGAGGCTAGAGACGAAGCAATAGCCTTCCTTGTATTGCAACAACGCAAAGAGATATTTGCAACCCAAATAAGACGTTGCATAAGGCCGTTCAAACGCAACCAACCCTAGTATGGTAGCCATAGCAAATTTATATTGCAACACCCGAATTTCTAGTGCAACGCAGAAATAGGGTAGCAATATTTCCCACCAAATGCAACACAATTCTGAATAATGGGTGCATTAGCGCCAACTTGTTGCAACATCGCAAAGATATATTTGCAACCAAAATTCTACGTTGCGACATACTTGTTCAAACGCAACCATCCCTAGTATGGTGGCTATAGCAACTTTCTGTTGCAACGTAAGGAATGCTAATGCAACACAAAATTGGGGTGGCATTAGTTCCAACCAAATGCAACGGAAATCCTAAAAAAGGGCGCATTAGCGTCAACATGTTGCAACCGAACAAATAGATAATGCAACTCAAATTTTGTGTTGCAATAGACACACAAATTGCAACCAAATCACCGTTTCGGTAATAGTACCCCCCTATTGCAACCGAAATAGTGGTGTTGCCTAAGGGATTTGTTGCAATAGGGGGAAAATCTTGTAGTGTCCCCTTAGTAGGTTGTCGGTCTAATACACGGACACTATCCACTTACTTGCACTCCAGCCGTATGGTAGGGTTCGGGGCGGCGGCCACCGTTTCCGACTCTATTCGGGCGGGTATAGTTGTACAACCTCTGCAGAGTGTTTAAACCTAAAGCTATAGTCTGTGTCCACTGGTTATGGACAGTACTGCTATCTACCGCTACTTCCAACTAGACTCTTTTCTTGTGCTTCTTCTCTCCCCCGAGTGAGTGAGCCCGGCCTGAGGCCGTTGAGATGTGGGGATAGTAGCAGGTGGGCCCCACATCACAGATGAGAGTTGGGAGCTGGATCGTGGTTGTGGTTCAGTGTTTTGGTGTGGACTTCCTTGTTGAGGGGTGTGGGCCTCGGAGGTGTGGACCTCAGAGGTGCGAACCTCCCGGAGGTGTGGACCTCGCTTCTTATTCTGCATACCTTGATTGTTGCTTTCGCACTGCTGCATGCATAGATTTCTACACCAAATATAGGTTTTATCCATGCATATTAGATTCAATCACCGCTTTTGCTCTTTGTTGGGAAGCTGACATGACTAACCCGCTTATCGGGTAGATGCTGGCGTTTCAGACTCGGTGACCATCTACGACTACAACTTCTACGACAAAGGTGTGAAGACTAGAGTTGGTCTTATGCTCGAGTGTGCCTGTGGAGCTGGAGACGCTTCACTTTTATAAATCCACTACGTAGGTGTTTTACCTTTCTTTATTCAGTCCTGTTGGATTTGTACCCGGCTTGTGTCGAAGAGTTGTACTCTGATGTTGTAATAATATAATGTAATGTCTCTTTTATCTTCGTGTTGTATGGATTTGTACCACTTGAGACAGGGATTGCACGTGATAGCCGCTTCCTGGGACTATCACAGAGGTGCAGAGAGTCGAGTTTCCGTTTGCGGAAATTCGGTTCGTTTCAGCCTATATTGATGCGTGCATTGGCGGTGCTCAGGAATGGTCGCCCGAGAATCAGTGAAACCCTAGAGTATGGGTGCATATCCAATACCACAAAATCAACTGGCACCAAGAACTCTCGGATTTTCACAAGAACATTCTCGGCGATTCCTGATGGGTAGTGAACTGATTGATTTGCCAATTGGAGACACATTGATGTTGGAACCAAGGTGGGGTGCTTGAGCTTGTCGAAGACAACCTTGGGCATCACACTAACACTTGCTCCAAGATCACAGAGTTCATAGTTGAAGTATTGATTTCCAATGGAGCACTCTATAGTGGGGCATCCTGGATCCTTTTTCTTGATAAGTGATGTGTTCAGGATTGCCGCACTACATTCTTCGGTCAACTTGATGATCTCCATAGTTGGCAAAGGTTTCTTCTTATTCAAGATGTCTCAGATGTATTTGGCATATGTCGGGATTTGCATGGCATCCAATAAAGGTATGTTGACATAAAGCTTCTGGATGACTTCGACGAACTTACCGAATTGATCGTCAACTTGAGGTTTTTTCACTCTTCTTGGATATGGTATAAAGTTGGTGTCGTGGAAATCTTGTCTTATTGAGTCTTGTTCTTCTTGCACGACTTCTTCTATGTCATTATCCTTCTCTGGAGCTTCGGCTAGTGCCACAGGTACTGCAGATGTTGCAGGTGTTGTAGGTGTTGTAGCCGGTGGTTTTGTTGTGCCCTTGGGATATGGTGGATCTATTGTTTGCTTTCCACCTCTTGTTCGGACATTAAATACCTACTCAGGGTTAGTGGCAACAGGTGCAATAGCAGACAATTTTGATAATCTTGATTCTAGTTTGTCACTAAATATGGCTTGATCTTTTAATATTTCAGAAAAATTATCCATCTTAACATATATGGCTTCTAGAATCTTATCATTAGCAACAAGCTTCTTAGAGAGATTATTGGTTATTTTATCTCGTTCTTTAATTAACTCTCGTAGTGAATGTCGCTTGGAATTATTACCTGTATACTAACCTGTGTAAGTCGGTTGTGGTTGTAGGTCTTTTTCTTGGGTTAGTGCTGACTTGTGGACCACCAAGCTTGAATTTCTTGAAGTATTCATCGAATCTTGTAAAGGTTGTCGATCCTTCTTGAAGTTGGCTCGTTCCTCAAGCCTGTTCAACAACACATCCATACTAGTTGATAGTTCTTTCAACTCTTCATCTTCTTGTACTTCTTCACTGATGAAATTTGTTTGACGTGATTTTGGTTCAAATCATTTTTGAATCGAGTTAACGAGGCTGCCAAGATAATTATAGTAAAGAGAAGAAATAAAAGAAGCTAATAGGCTCCATGAGCCCCTCTCACGTATGAAAATACACGAAGAGAGGCAAGTGCTATACAAAATAAGATGAGGCAAGGACTGCCATCACAAGAGGCGTCTAGGACCTGGTCTATCGCGTATTCGTAACAATCGTACCCGAGCATACATGTACATATGTACGCTGGCAGGACATGATATAATCATACATGGACGAATATAGCCACATATATCACAATTTGGCCCATACGTGCATGAACTCGTATGGGACTCGTATATGTGTGCGCCGACCAAGCCAGCGTGTGCACGTAATTGAGTTCCCAATCTGAAACCGTACCCAGATACGGCCAGGCCCACACAGCAGTCGGCGTCATCTAGAAGCATCCGGAAGTTTCCGCTGGTCGAGAGGCCCAAGAGCTCTCGCCATGCTCGATCGAAGTCCAGAGGATCCGGAAGCCAGATCAATGATTGTTTGAATAAATCATACACGTCTGAGGCTTATCCAGATAAGCATTGATCAACTTATCTAGCAAGCTACCACGTGAATCAGCGGCCGCCGAACATCTCGCTAACTGACGATTGCGGCACCGAGGGAGCTTCCAAGGGCCGCATGCCCTAGCCCCTAGCCTATATAAAGTCCCCCTGCCTCTCACGGCGGGGGCTAATAATCCAGTTGGAGACACCAAATCTCGCAGGTGCTGGAAGCCGCAAGGAGCATAGGTCGAGACGCCGTACAGGTGCCCCTTCCGTTCGCCGCCACCAGAGACTAGCTGCCGCCGGGGAGAAGAAAGGAGCAGCAGCTTTTCATTGTTTCCAGTTGCAACGCCGCCGGTAGGCGAACAGGAACAAGCAGGCACTCGTGAAGCAGGCGAACAGGTGAGGACTTGATGAGCCGGACGTCAAGACGATGGCCCCGCTCTTCGTCTTCGGCGGCGCAGGTTGAACTTGCGCTCTTTTCTCTCCTTCCGCCAGAGATCATGCACTCGCACTTCACCGGCCAGCAAGCCCGCTCGCCTCGTCCTCCGCCTGCCGCGTCGCCGACTGTGCCAGACAAATAGGGGAAGAGCCGTGCCGCCGCCGTCGATGTCGCATTGATGGCCATGGGCAACCAGGCGAACAGGAGAAAGACCGGCGTACAGGTCCACGCAAGCAAGGACTGCCATCTACAGGGCCATGCAGCCACGTATGTGCACGTATGATGTATGTGTGCTTGTGCTCTTGTATGATACACATGTAGGAAGCAAGCAAGGTTGCTCCATGGAGCCATGCATGCACATGCATATGTGCATGCAGCTCTACGTGAAGATAATCAGAGGCCATGAAGATATCAAGGCCTGGGAGATCATTGTTTTGGAGGCCGTCTCGCTGCCTCGACGCCCGTCCCCGACGTGACGACTTCTCAGTTCCAGCTACAGTGCTCCATACATCCACGATCAACCACTACAACGACTACGCGTCATTCGATGCCGACGAGGACGGACGACGCAGGCGAGCGGAGCTGATGTCCCAGCTGCGCTAGGCTCATGGACCGATGAGGCCATGGATGATGCCGATGCCACACCCACCTACACTACACATGCATGGAGAACAGGTTGCGAAGACGAGAAGACGACCACAGCGGCGGAATCAGAGGTACTCCAGCAAGACACGCTTGCGGAGATAATTAACTAGGAGCCTTGCGAGGCCCTAGGAACCAGAAGACCACATCGCCCAAGATCATATCGCCGTCAGCAGGCTATGGAGCGCACATATGTAAAAGGAACATGTATTTGTATTTTACTAATATGAATAAAATATGTTCCTTGATCTTTTTGTGTACTTTAGTACAATGGCACACCCGCATTCTTTTTCTCAAAGAGATGAATCTTTGTGATTTTTCTCTCCAAACAACATTGTTGAGTGTTCTTCTGGGTCCAGCCTTGATTTTCAGATATCTTCTGCATAAGTTTATTGGCTTGTCTCGTAGTGAGTGACAAGAATGATCCTTTAGCAGCTGCATCTAGATGCTCAGACGCTTTTATATTTAATCTATGGTAAAAGCTTTGTAAGAGCATCCATTCTTTTATTCCATGATGAGGGCAATCTGATATATATTCTTGCAAACGTTCCCATGCCTCTGGAATTGACTCGCCTTTCTACTGCTGGAAATTGGTGATTTTTCCACGTAAAGCTTTGGTTTGGTCTGTGCGGAAAAATTTTGATAGGAAGGTTGTAGAACATTCCTCCCATGTGTTGATTTCATTGGAGTAGAACCATTGTCTTGACCTTCCCTTTAGTGAAAATGGGAATAAGCGGAGTAGGATCGTTTCCTTGGGAATGTCCTTGATGGAGATGGTGGCACCTTTCGCCAAAAAGTTTTGGAGATGAACACTTGCATCTTCATGTACCTTTCCACTGAATAGATCAGCTTGCACCATGTTGGTGAGGCTAGGCTTAAGCTCGAATTCATGATCGATTGTTGGTCCAATGCGAATGTTATTGATGTTTGGAGCAGAGAATTCCAACAACGTCTTCTCAGCCATGGCTTCAGAACTTGGTGTAAAGCTTCCTTGGTTAATTGGACTCAAATAATTGAAGTGTGGTGAATCACAATCAAACCTGTTAATACCCTGCAAATAAGATAGACAAAAACAAACAAGGGTATTCTGTTTAAGCAGAGGTGCCAAAATACAAAGTCTCATTAAAGTATCTAGCAATTGATTTTCAAAAGGAAGCCATCCATGGTCCCCCGACAACAGCGCCAGAAATGCGCTTGTTGACATTTCTTAACGCAACTTCCAAAGAATGGATCTAGAAACCATTCTAAGCAATGGCACAAGAAATGTGATTGGTGTAAGAGCCTATAAAAATATTATGGTAGATAATCTGCAAGCGCACAGATACCTGTGAGCATTTCACCTGGGGTGATGGGTTTTAAAATATTGTATCCACAGGGAAGATGGATGGATGTAACAACAGACATAAAGATGACAGTAGATTACTTTATGGACTTTGATGGAATGGCACATACTTTAACATGGGTAAGCCAAATGATAAAGTAATGATAAATCAGACAGGCAGAGGCACATGTAGAGCATAGCATAAACTATTCCTAGTCTAGATTAGGATTGGATTTACTTAAGAGGCACAATATTATATATAGCATACAAAGACTGAGTTTGTTCATCTATTTTAATGTAGCATATCATCACATATAGCATAGTCATGGATAAATGTGAACACCCCGAAGATTACCCAAGAGAATCAAGGACGAAACTTGATCCACCCAAGAACCATTGTTCAACTAGTCTTATACTCAGGGGGTGGACTACGAAGGACTCAATAGGCTTGTCACGCCCACGATCTACCACACGACCCGGAGTATAAGGTGAATCTGCAAGTAAATTATATCTAAGCATCATGCTTACATACTTTCTACTACCTAGCATATGCGCATAAAATACTAGGAGCTCTACGAATAAGTGCGTAGACTTATCATTGATCATGACTAAATCAAATGTACTATTAGAATAAAGTAAGAACTTAGCAATTGTACACATAACATTGAAATAGCATAAAGTTTTTGAGAAACAATATAATAACTGAATCTTGATAACTTACAAATCTGAACTGGAGCAAAGCTCAACTCTACTCGAATCTGACTCTCTATCTAGAACTAGGTTCTTGATCTAGAAATTAGATCTTGAACTATGAAGTAGCTATCCTATCTCTGATGTATCCTCTTCTTCTCTTGTCTTGGCCTGATGATGATGATCTTCTGAGAGATACATCCCATGCCCTGGGGGGGTCTGGGGTTGCTTATATAGTGCTGAGGGATAATCCTTTGCTGTAGGATCAAACCAACCTAAACAAGTGGTTTAGATTAACCCTAAGAGGCGATGGAGAAACCTTCCCGAAGCAGGGCCTGATCGGGGCCAGGGGGCCCGATCGGCCTCCCCATTGGGCCAGTCGGCCTGGGCTGGGCCCAGGTCGGGCTCTGTCTTCGCGTGTGGGCCTCTTGTCCCTTCTAGATACGTATATTCTTGGAGCCCACTTTGGTTGAGTTCGGGAGTCTTCTGGAGCCTTCTAGAATTCATTCTTTTCGTATTTTCCTGAATAGTCCCTGAAAAATATATAATTTACCAAAACTCGTGGAATTCATTAGTCCAAGGCCCTATACTACTGTTGATTTATCTTTTTGGTCCTTTTTCATGTATTGTTGATGCATAAAAATAGGTGTTAATGAGCATCAACACTTACGTTGTGGTCCATGGAATGGTCAGAGTAGAAGAGCTTGGCGTCGGCCGGTGAATTCGAGCTGGGTTGGGGAGTTGGGCCATTCTGGATGCCTACGACCATGATGTCCCATGGAGCGTGCGAAGTCGAGGTGCAATAGGTACAAGTTGGATTTGCAAGAACACCTCCATGGTGGTGCCATCCTTCTGCTCATGGTCGTGGCCGACACCCGACGTGTGCTCGTAGACCTCCCATAGCTCGACCCCGCATGTGGCCCGACTCGACGTCCACATTACAAGGCCCCCAGGACCTACTAGTCTGGGTCCCACCTATCGTTCATCGCATATTGAGAACTTGTGCCTTGGGTGGGCAGTCAGGCTTATAGTGACTAAGGATTCACTTGTGAGAAAAAAAGATGCACAGGGGGGTTATATATAAATTTCAGACTCAAACGAAGGGGTATAGACCTACAGTGAACCACTTAAAAAGTTTATGGACCCAAAAATGCAGTTTCAGAGTTGATGGACCTAGATGACACATGCTTACAAATTAATGGACCTACAATGCATTTTACTCTTTCATTATTTTCCCAGACTTTTGGGAAAAATCTTGTAGAGAACGGAGGACAATTTAATCTGAAAATTACATTCTATACTGATTTTCTGGTACGCAATCCAAACAAAGACTTCAAATTGAGAAATTAAATTGTATAACAGTAATATTTCATATTTTTTCTCTTATCCACTTTAGTGTTTGAGACAGGAACACTGAAATAATTTATGTGGATACGACACATATGATTTTTTTCAAGTACAAACTCAAGAGATTATACCGTGAGTAAATTAAATAAACCTATTAATAATACATTATTTTCTAACCGCGTACATATTTAATTTTTGGGTGCAATATATTAATATATTTGCACATTATAGATGGATATGGTTAAGGACACACTTATTGAGAAAGACCCTTTTTTAGCGGTTTAAGAAGGTCACATGGGATTCCTCTTGGAAGAGGTGATTAATACAGCATGAAAACATTAATATTATGGATCTCCAATGGAGAAACTTGAATGATTAGCACCTACATTGGAAGAAGATGTCGTATGGACCTCCCTGGGCCCACTACCTCGGTGGGTACCAGGACCGACTACTCGGTGTGCCCCGGGGACTACCCGACTTGCGCTGCACGGTACCTGATGGCGTGAAGCACAAGGACTACAAAGGAGAAGTACTCGGTTAGGAAGCTGTACATGTCCCGCACTGTATAGAGGACTCCTAGACGTACTCGACTAGTACTCTCTCCCTAATCCGACTTGTAACCCTGCCTCCCGGACTATATAAGGCGAGGCAGGGAGCCCTCTCTCGATCATCTCATCTCACGGCGTAAGATTGCATCATCTTGTAATCGTACCCAATCAATCCATAGCTACGCAAAGACAGACGTAGGGTATTACGCACCTCGCGGCTCGAACCTGTCTAAATTGTGTGCCACGTGTCTCTTCCTTCGAGTTACCGATCTCGGCGAGGCCACATTCATCTACTTCAGGTACTCCCCTTAGTAGGTTGCCGATCTAAAACACCGACAGCTGGCGCGCCAGGTAGGGGCTCTCGCCCGAGATCTCATGGCGAACTCGACGGCTCCTGCCTACATCAAGCCAACCGTCGCCTTCAACCGCGGCGACACCTTCGTCTTCGGCGCCTGGGTCTGCACTGCTGACGGCGCTGGATCCTTCCAACGCCGCCTCACCATGCCGCCCAACCCGGAGACCGGCTTCGTGACACTCCCCGAAGTAGTCACGGGCGAACTCGCCGGCAAGTTCGGCGAAATTTCGCTTTTCGACCAACATGCCGACTTCGAGCTCGGATCCGCTTCCAACTCGAACTCGACGTCCCCGTGGGCTATCGTGTGCGAGCTGGCTGCTCAGCCATCGCATGTGGTCTCCCCACCCCGTGAGCTCTCCACGCGTGGTCCCCGCAACCTCTGTAGGACCCGCACAGAGGCTCCCTCCGCACGCCGGGCCGGCAAGGAGCCCGTACCCGAGTACAACTCGGACTCTGACACCGTACCCGGCCATGCTTCGGACTCCAACCCCCTCTCCGGCTTCTACTTGGACTCCGCGTATGAGTTCGACTTCGGGTCGGACCCTGAGGATCCCGAGTCCGAAGAAAACACTACTGAGCAACCCTTATCAGGGCCGGCTTCCGGGATGGTTATATCGTCGACACCGGTCGTTATATCGTCGACACTGGCCGGGTGATTCGTCTACTGGCTAGACCGCAAGCCCACCAACCTGATAAGCGGGGACTCACGCTACGTCGCCTACCTCGACTCGCTCCCGTTCCAGGAGGGAACACCACTCGCTCGAGCTGAGGAGTACACTCCAACTGAGGTGGCGAGCTCCGACTCTAGTCTTGGCAACCCCGATCGCCAAGTCTTCATGGCTGCCGGCGACACGCCAGGACCATCAGGGACGGCAGAGGACCGGTACCTTGAAGACATCTCCGTAGACGAGCTGTCTGCTGAAGCACCCGCGGACGAGACCGACGCCAACAAGGACGCTCGACGTGAGCGCAACAGAAGGCGGAACGAACGGCGCCGGCGTCTCCGAGACAGCTTACCCATCCGCAACCTTGCGGAGGCCCTCGAACAAGTCGAGAGCAGGGTACACACCACCTCTCGAGCAATGCCTCATGTCGATCACAGCAATCGCACGCCAAGCTCAGGGGATACGCGCTGGAGAAGTCATCGCCAAGCTCGCAGAAGACGCTTACTTCATGCGGATCGACAACAGGGTCAACCAGCCTCCTCCCGCCAGGAACCGCGACAACGAAGCTACAAATCGCAGTGCGGACCTCGGCCGTAATCGTACTCGAGGCGAGCTGCCGGCTCAGCCCAACCGTACTCGTGCAAACGCCGGCGCACCCTCACAAGGCGGCAACAGCAATCATGAGATCAACCCTCACCGCGACCCTGGCGGCGGCGGCCGTGACCCTGACGGCGGCGGTGGAAGCTCCAACCATGGGGCGAACAGAAGGGCCGGCGGCGGGGGCGGTCGAGACCACGCGAACAGCCCGCCTCCGGAGCCTCACAGGGCGGCTACGACGCCCTCCAGAAGATTGAAGAACTGCGGTGGAAGAAGTCTGCCACCGCGGGCGACAACGACGGCTTCCCCGCCTTCTCTCCTCGGCTTCGCAATTTGCTCCTCCCGGACAAGTTCAAACCTCTGGGGATCACCAAGTACGACACGAAGCAGGATCCCATCTAGTGGCTCAGGTGCTACGCCCTCTCCATCGAGAACGCTGGCGGCAACAACAACACCAAGTGCCTCTACTTCCCCTTCTGCCCGGACCAAGCCCCACTCACATGGCTCGAGTCGCTGGACAAGCACTCGATCGACAAGTGGGACCAGCTGAAGGAGCAGTTCACCAGCAACTTTGCGGGCGCCATGGGCTGATCGGGTACTCGCATGGACCTAGCTATGGTGAAGCAGGAACAAGGCGAGACCCTCCGCAAGTACATGCGCCGCTTCTTCGATAAGCGCGCCACCGTAGTCGACGTCACCAAGGAGGTCGTCGACCTCTTCCAAGATGGCCTCTACCACCGTCGCACCTTCGAAGACTTCGGTCGCCGCCGCCCCAAGTCCATCCCCCACCTCAAGGACATGACCACGTCCTGGGCGGATGAAGAAGACAAAGCCAACGCCAAGTAAGAGGACATGATCACGTCCTGGGCGGATGAAGAAGACAAAGTCAACGCCAAGTACGATGTCATCCGCGGCAAGAGCAAGCAGAACACGGGCGGCGGCAGTGGCAACAACGGGAACCAAGGCGGTCGCAACAACAACAACTACTCGGGTCCCAACCGCAAGCGCAAGCCAGACAACACTGTTGCGGCTATCCAGCGCCCTGCGAAGGAGAACTCGAAGAAGACCTCTGGCGTCTTCAAAGACTTGCTGAAGGAGAAGTGCCCGTGGCATCTGGACGGCAACCACACCACCGAGTAGTGCTACCAACTCAGGCGAGCACTCAAGAGTACTCCAGAGCCACCGCACCCTCATGACAAGAAAGGCAAGAAGAAGAACGATGGAGGCAATGACGACTTCCAGGAACCCGACAAGACTATCAACGTCCTCTTCAGCGGACTACCCAGCAGACGGGAACAAAAGGCTACTCGTCGAGAAGTCATGAGCATTGAACCAGCGGTTCCGACCCCTCTCAGGTGGTCGGAGGTACTCATTACCTTCTCCCACGCGGATCAATGGACCAGCTTCTCCGAACCAGGACGTTTCCTCTCGTCCTGAAGCCGGTGGTCGCGGGCTCCAGGCTCAACAAGGTCCTCATCGATGGCAGAAGCGAGCTCAACGTCCTTTTCACCAAGACCTTGAAGAAGATGGGGCTCGACATCACCCACATGCTCACCAAGAGCTCCTCGCCCTTCTACGGCATCGTCCCCAGGAACGCGGCTATCCCACTGGGCTCAGTGGTCCTGCCAGTTACCTTTGGGGAATCTCGGGACAACTACCGTACCGAGTACGTCAAGTTCGAAGTCGCAGACTTCGAGACGTCCTACCATGCCATCCTCGGCAGACCGGCTATTGCCAAGTTCATGGCGGTACCCCACTACACCTACTTGGTACTCAAGATGCCAAGCCCAGCAGGTGTACTCTCACTGCAAGGGGACTTGAAGATCTCGCACGACTGCGACACGGAAGCTGTGGAGATCGCCTCCACAAATCAAGTACCCAATGCAATGATGGAGGTCTACGCTGCGTCGAAGAAG
This sequence comes from Cenchrus americanus, assembly GCA_947561735.1. Taxonomy (NCBI): domain Eukaryota; kingdom Viridiplantae; phylum Streptophyta; class Magnoliopsida; order Poales; family Poaceae; genus Cenchrus; species Cenchrus americanus. Next base: position 247,112,927 of record OX387239.1, on the reverse strand, counting down.
CTTGCCCCAAGTGAACTCGACATCCCGGAGAAGTCAGACAAAGCTAACAAGCCTCAGCCAGCTGAGGAGGTTCTGGTCAAAACAATTGACCTTGGGACAGGCGATAGCAGCAAGACCACCACCATCGGGGCGGGTCTCGACCCCAAATAGGAAGACGCGCTCATCAACTTCCTCCGGGCTAACCGCGACATCTTCGCATGGAAGCCAGCGGACATGCTAGGGGTGCCCAGGGAGTTGATCGAGCATTCCCTCAACATCGATCCTAAAGCTACCCCGAAGCGACAACACCTCCGCCGCTTCGCCGACGACAGACGAGACGCCATCAAGAAGGAACTCGCCAAACTCCTCGCGGCCGGCTTCATCAGAGAAGTCTTCCATCCTGAGTGGCTCACCAACCCCGTCCTCGTCCACAAGAAGAACTCGAATGAGTGGAGGATGTGCGTCGACTACACCGACCTCAACAAACACTGCCCCAAGGACCCCTTCGGGTTGCCGCGGATTGACCAGGTCATCGACTCCACGGCGGGCTGCGACCTGCTCTGCTTCCTCAACTGCTACTCCGGGTACCACCAGATCGCGATCAAGGAAGAAGACCAGGAGAAGACCTCGTTCATCACCCCGTTTAGCGTGTACTGCTACACGACCACGTCCTTCGGGTTGAAGAACGCCGGCGCCACATATCAACGAGCTATCCAGGCCTGCTTCAAGAGGCAACTCAACAAGAACGTCGAAGCCTACGTGGATGACGTGGTCGTCAAGACCAGAAACTCCAGTACCCTCATCGACGACCTTGAAGAGACTTTCGCATCCCTGCGCGAGTACCGCTGGAAGCTCAACCCGAACAAGTGCGTCTTCGGCGTGCCTTCGGGCAAACTACTCGGCTTCATCATCAACCACCGCGGCATCGAAGCCAACCCCGAGAAGATCTCCACCATCACCAGCACGAAAGCTCCCACGTCCATCAAAGACATCTAGAAGCTGACCGGATGCATGGCGGCCCTGAACAAATTTATCTCGAAGCTTGGAGAACGGGGGCTCCCCTTCTTCAAACTACTCAAGCACCAAGAGAAGTTCGTGTGGACTCCAGAGGCGGACCAAGCCCTTGCCCAGCTCAAGGACTTCCTATCAAAGCCACCAGTCCTCACGGCTCCTCGCAAAGGCGAGCAGCTACTGCTCTACCTTGCTGCGACTACTCACGTGGTCAGTACTGCCATCATCGTCGAGCGGCAGGAAGATGGCCACGCCTACCCAGTCCAGTGACCAGTCTACTTCGTCAGCGAGGTCCTGTTAGAATCTAAGACACGCTACCAGCTCGTACAGAAGCTTCTGTATGCAGTGCTCATCACCTCACGGAAGCTACGACACTACTTGTCGGGGACAGCCCTGAGGGTCCCCTAAAACAACCGGGGGGATCCTGCTTAAAACCTGCAAAAAACCAAAACGAAACACCTCTCACCTAAACGCACACACAGGGCACGGCCCACACTACGGTGGCCCCCACGGCCCACCGGAGTGGCCCAGCCAAAGGCCCCCTCGAGCAGGTTCCGCCTCGCTCGAGGGTTCACGCCTCCCTCGAGCAGGTTCCGCCTCGCTCGAGGGTTCACGCCTCCCTCGAGCAGGCTCCGCCTCGCTCGAGGGCTCATGCCCCCTCGAGCGGGTTCCGCCTCGCTCGAGGGCTCATCTCCGCCTCGCTCGAGGCCCCCTCATGAGCACACCTGTTCCCGCACGCGGGTACGGGCATTTAATGCTCTGACACGGCAGAGCCGTGCCATCATGCGCCTGGGAATCACGCCCCGACACTGTTACGCCAGCTCCCTAGGGGGAACCCATCCCCGCCACTGTGGGGGACTGTGCGACATGGCCAGTGTCAACTCCGTGGCACTGTGCCGCCCACTCCCGTACGGCTAACGCGCCGCGCCCTCGAAGGGGGGCCGACCACACCCTCGAACCCCTCTCTCGTAACTCTGAAGGGTCAAAACGTGACGTCAGGCCGGCGGGATGCCATCCCCGCCACTGTTGGTCCTGTGCGGCCGCCCCCGTGCCAGCAGCACCACGTCGGGCACTGCTACAACACCTCCAGCGCTGTTAGGCACGCGGGGAGGGGACGCCGCCACGCCTGCCGCTGTATCCCGTACGGATCACCGTCAACGGCTTCCTCGAGCCCGTCTGAGGACGCCGCGGCCAACCACTACGCCTTCACCCTCGAAGTCGCCCCTGTCCAAGTACAGGACACGACACAACAACAAGACCGTAGCAAGGACCGTCAGGACGGCCGCCAACTCCGCGGCGCTGCACGCCATGCTTCCCCGTGTAGCTAAACAGTGTGGCATGCTTGTAATTCACCCCCTCCTTTGTCTATAAAAGGAAGGTGAACCCCCTCGCCGTAGGGGAGATCGAACATCAGATAACACACACGCGCTCCTTAACTCACTCACGATATTGGCACTTGCCTCAATCACTTCGCTTGGGACTTGGAGGCCACGCCTCCTCTCCCGCCTTGCTTGTAGCCGCCCCACTACAGGCACCCCAGTGCGAAGCAATACAGTGCCTCGAGCACACCACTACTGGACGTACGACCCCGACCAGAACCAAGATAAACCAAGTGTCTCTAGTTGCTTAGCACCGACCATCGAGGGACAGACCACAGCGCTTACTACTAGTTAGTGTCGGGACTACATTCCGCACCGACAGTTGGCGCCCACCATGGGGTAGACGAGCACTGAAGGTCAACCTGGTGTCCTCTCCCTCAATGGTGATTCGCACCGAGTACCGCAGTACGCGTTACTCCATGGGCAGCTCGGACCCCCTCCCCGCCGGGTTCGAAATCCGGTTCGGGGGCCTGAACTTCCGTGCTACGGGGAACAGCCTACCGATGCGCCTCACCAACCGTGAGGAGCTTCGCGCGCGGCGCCAAGCCGGTCCGCCCCGGCCGCCGCCGCACGTGTCGCCGCGACGCCAACGCCCGCCGGCCACGGACGCCGCGGGCCCATCGGCGCCACGGCGCCGCCGCCGCTCCGGCCGGCCGCTCACGCCGGGCACGCGCCGGAGCGACCGCACGCCGAGCGCGTCGCCTCCCGGCAAGGTGCGCCCGTCGGCCACGACGACGCCGCCCCCGGCCGGGGAGCGCTCGGCCTCCGGACCGCGCTTCCCCATCGGTCTGCGCGGCACCACGGCGGCCTCCGCCAACACCAGCGCTAGCGCCACGATGCACAGGGTTCCCCCTGGCCGCCACGTCTTGGTTGCCAGGGACCCCAGCGCCTCTGCCGGCGATGAGTCATCCCTAGGCTCTCTCGACGCGCTGCCACCCGCCACCTCGCATGGGTACGCGGAGTGGGACTTCTCTGGCGTGCCGGACCCAGTGATGTTCAGGCGTTTCCTCGACGCCACCGACTACTGGTTCGGCTACTCCGACGATTCCAGCGCGGGGAGCTACGATCCCGCGCGGGAATGCTGTGTCGTCACCACCAACGACCCGGCGAATGCCACCGGTGCAACGGGCACCAGCGACGGGGAGCTTCCCCTGTCTTGGGGACTGGATCGTGCCTGGCTGCGGGGCCAAGCGCCCCTCCTCCTGTGACGCCCCAGTTTTCTAATTAACGTCATTAACGCTAATGACCAGGTCACCCGGTCAAACCCCGGTCAAACACCGGTCAAACCTAGGTCAACCTGGGCCGTCACCCGAAAACCTCGCCATTGAACCCTATTGAACCCCTTGACCGAGCCTGCACACACCCGTGGTCAACCCGTGGTCAAAGACACGGTCAAACCCCGCTTAACCGTTGACGTCAGCGAGTGTCATCTAGAACTTTTGCCGTGTTCCCCAAAATTCACCTAAACACTTCAAAATCTACCTTTATGAAAGTTGTCCATCTTGTTGAGGGACCCAACTTTCGTGTAGATTGGCATTTCAAATTTTGGGTGGAAATTAGCGAAAAACTCGATCGACTGGCAGTACCTCCTGATTTTCAGAACAGGCCGACATTCAATGTTGGCACGACGTTCCTGCAAAATCCGTTGAGAAAATCACTAGACGGCCTTTACGAAAGTTGTAGAGGGTAGTTAGATCTACAACTTTCCTGTTGACCACTTTGTGCACTTCTATTCAACTTTTTAGAGTTTTGCGCGTTCAAACACTGGTCCAGCGACACAACTTCGCCGCGCCGCGCCACGCAGCGACGTCGCCCGCGCTGGCCGCGTCGTGCGCGCTGCGCCGCGCCGTACGCGTCGTACGCCCCGCACCGCATCCCCGCGTGCTCCGTCCCGAGGCGCCCGCGCGTCCCGAGGACCGCAGCCGAGGTCGCACTCGGCCCGAGCTCCCTTGGAGTCCGCGCGCGCCCAGACGTGCCGCGCGCGCACGCCACCGCGCCGCCCGCGCGCGCCGCGCGCGCCGGCCGGCCGCGCCCGCGCACGGCCGACCGCCGCCCGTGGCGTGTCTCCCTCCCCCCGTGCCGTGCGTGCCGACGCTTGGACGCCGCTATAAAGGCCCGAACGCCACGCCCGCGCCCCGTCCCGTTCCTCCGCCTCGAAGCCGCGCCGTCGTCGCCATTGGCAGGACGCGCGGTGTTCCGTCCGCCGTCCACCGGCTATCACCGACCACCACCCCCGCCGCCCTAACCTTGCCTCCCTACTCCACCGAAGCCGCGCCGGCCGCCCCCCTTGCTGCCCCGGCCGCGAGCTCGCCGGAGGCGCGCTCTAGGCGGACGCCGCACGGCTGTGCCGCGGAGCACCCACGCCGGCAGCCCCTTTCCTCCATTTGAGCCCCCAAACCGGACCCTTAGGACCCCTAGATCGCTCCCCTACCCTCCCCGGCCGGACTCCGTCGAGGCATCGCCGGAATTTCACCGGAACCGCCGCTGCACCGCGCCCAGGGACCACATTGCGAAAACAGAAATCTTCCCAGGGACCCTGCTGCAAAAGCACAACTCCAATAGGAAAAGTGAGTTGGCTGATTTTTGTAAATTGCGTAGAAAATCACAGAAAATTCAGAAAAATGTGAAACCAATTTTGTTGGATCCGTTGTGAATTATTCTACAACTTTTGTTATTCTGGCCTGAGCTAATTCCTTTTAGTTTTTGCATGAAAAATACAAATGTGAAAACCCTAGATCTGCAATATCTCAAAAACTATAAATCCTCTGTAGCTAATTTTTGGATATGTTGTGTGTTAGGTCATGTCTAGCTCCTGAGCCAAAAGTTGCACAAAGTTATGATGTAAATCTTTTTATAAAAATATTTTTCTATTTCAGGCAGATCTGCATAAGTGATTTTTCTTGTTAAATATTGAAGGACCGATACGGCGAACCAGAGAGGGGGGGAGTGAATGGGAGCCGATAAAAATTCTTCTCGAAGGAGATGAAAACTCCAACAAGATGAGCACGGCTTCCAACACACGTCTCCGACTCACTACCCAAGTTGGCCAAGCCCACGTAGCCACTAGAGTGCCACTGGACCTAGGAACCAACACACACAGCCTTCCGACTCGAGAACGCAGCGGAAAAACCAAACCTCGAGTCTACGGACCCACACCCGCCGACCGGTGAGCACCCCCGGTCGGACCGGTCCCCCGCCGGTGAAACCGAGCAACTTCCACTAAATGGCTCTACACCGGCCGGACCGGTGAGACGCACCGGCCGACCGATGGCAGCCGTAAAGCCCCCAAGACACCAAACAAAGCCAACCGACCACCAAACGGACCCAAACTCGAAACAACGAAGCAACACGGGACAACAACAAACTCACCAAGACGTTCACCCGAGCAAAAACCCACAAGGGCTCGCACCGGTCGACCGGCCAAGAGCACCGGCCGACCGGTGTAGCCCGGGCGGCTCGGAATGAACAAGACCCGCGAGTCAACTCCCCCAAATCCAAATCTCGATCTCCCGAATCGCTCCACGGACTTGAACAAGACTTTGGGGATATCAGGAACACCTCATGAGGAGTCCATAGCCAAGTTTAATCCCACCAAATCTCGTCCAAAAAGGAGGAATCGAAGAAATCCCGCCGAAAGCACTTCCAACCCAAGAACTCAAGAAACCCCAAAATCGAGCACCTTTACTCACGGATTTGGGAGGGGAATCACAGCCCAAAGAACCACGAAGGGTTCCCACAAATTTCCCCCATCAAATCCCCAAGAGAAAAGCCCCGAAAACAACCCAAGGAAATCACCGAGAGAGGGCTCCGAAAATCACCACCAAGAACAACCGGGGAAAACACATCCAAACCTTGAGGAACCACGCCGAATCATCTATACATGAAACAAAGGTTCGTACATGGTCTAGCAAGCCGCCCGATCATCCATCCCTCTCTACAAGATCTCTCCGTGAAGCTCTCATGCTAGTCCTAGAGAAAACCTAAGGAAAATAGGTGGAAAATAGGAAAACTAATGAGCTAGGGTTCCAAGAGTTGGCTGCCATCCTCTCACCTCTTGGGTTATATGGAGGCAACCGAATGTCTAAAATGTCCTTCTCTACTAACTAGGGATACAAGCCCCTCAAGGGCGGATTTGGAATTCTTGATGTCTTCACCATCGGACGGATGCCCGGCGACCACACCCCGCGTAGCCTCGACGCAAGCCATGCGATCCCGACGCGTGTCCTCCGCTTCGAAGATTCCGGACTACGTCGTCGCACACCGGTCGACCGGTGCTCCTCACCGGCCGACCGGTCCCCACCGGCCGGACCGGCCGGACCCACCGGCCGGGGACCGGCTCCGTGCCGCCGCACCTCCGTCTTCGGTTCTCCGGTCTTGGCTTTGTGGATCAACCAAGGAACCCGGTGGTTTTCTCGGTGAACCACCGGAAACCCCGCGAACTCGGTGTAGCCTCCGCCAATCTCCACTCATGACTCGGCTCCCACGTAGTCCCGGCTCGACCTTGGTTTTGAGGCTCAACCAAGAAACCGTCCATGACTTCATCTTGTCGTTCATGCCACCATGCGGCCCGCACTTGACCCCCGTTGGCCACCGGTCCCTCGAACGAAGCCTACTTGTCTTCTCCACACCTGGAGGCCTCACCGGCGACGACCTTTCGCGCTTGTTCTTCACTTGCACCAACACCAGTCAAGCCGCAACCTGCACCTGCAATACTTAGCCAAGAATCAGTCCACACAACGTTGTCAATCACTCATCACACAAGGAAGCGACCATCCACCGGTCCTCGAACCACACATGGTCCTCAATCTCCCCCTTGATGAGTGCATTGACAACACCCACACGAAAGTAACAAGAGAGAAAAGAAAAAGAAAAGAAACGAACAAAAAGAAACTCCAACAAGCGATCGAAAGCCAAACAAAGGCAAAGAGCAAGATCTCTTGAAGAAGACAAGTCTCGGACCCCTTAGGGAAGGGCAACGGCTCGACACATCCGAGACAAAGCAAAGCTCAAGCAAAGAGCGCAAACCACCAAAACAAAGCTCGAACACCACAAAGAGCTCCCCCCGCACACAAGCAAGCTCCCCCGAACCAATGCACCTCCCCCGGACAAATGCATGCAAACCAACTGAAAATAGGGCAGCTGCAGCAATTTCAGCTCACACCGGTCAGACCGGTCATCACCACCGCCGACCGGTGCCTAACATGCATACAGACCAGCACTCACACCGGTCAGACCGGTGCTCCTCACCGGTCAGACCGGTGTACAACAGAGCCCAGAAATGGCTCGAAACCACCTGAAAACCTTCTAAATGCGTCCATTAAGCCATTTCAAGCTCAAACTTCTCCCCCTTGTTGGCAATGCATGAATCAAGCCAAAAATGCAAAACTTTCAACCTAGAGCTTCTCAAATAGACAAAATTCAACAAAGAATGCTACACATGTCCAAATGAGCAAGTTAGATACTCTACGGCTTCGTATCGATCTCAACTACGTGATCACCAAGTTTCACAACCATTGGACGAAGCTAAGATGGATTTTGGCAATTTTGCGAAAAACGTGCCTCTCATGAGCAAAGTCCTAAACATGATCAAAGCATATCAAAATGGCAAAGCCACACAAACTTCATGCTAGGACAAAGAATTCTAATCATAAGACCATCACAAACACCCACAAGCACCTCATGTCATGTCAAAGCCACCGAGCCATGTGCCTACTTCTATTTATGAGACTTCTCATTGGTAGGCATCATGCAACGGTTTAGCACCCAAAGCAAATTAAATTCAAGACATATGACATGGGAGCATATTTTCCAAGCATTTTTCATTTCATTTTCAGATTTGTAAATGGTACATGAAATGTCTTTGCGACAAAAAGGAACTTATGCTCCTCCACAAGATAAATCAAGAGGGCTAAACATTCATGATGGCAAATGAGCCTTTGGCCCCATATGATCAATAAACTAGCCATCCAACCACAAATTAAGCATAGTAAGGCCACAAAAACATGTCAAGAGCATGTAAAGGCATTTACACATGAGAGAGCATACATGTGACATTTTTCAAAAGCATAGCTATCAACCATGGATTATTCATCAAGATCATCAAGAGCTAAGCCAAACTAACCGTAGCATACCAAACAAGCTCACAAAGACATATATCTCATTCCATGGTGAACAATGTATATGAGAGAAGCTTTCCTAACCAATGCATATGATACAAAATGCATGCAATCTAAGATACAAGGATGCCTATACATCATGTTACATATGCCATGCCAAATGCAAGAAATGCACAAAGGAAAGCTATACATATGCTACAAACCGGCTCCTCGAGGGGAGGCAAAAAGGGCTCGACACCACCGACAAAAGAGCAAAGGAGCACCAAACTCACAAGCTCCCCCTAAACTCATGCATTAAGGCCAAAGAGCATACAAAGCTCACCTTACACACATGAGATAAGGCAAAGAGCAAAAGAAACCAAGTGGCTTGACCAAGGCCACACACTTGAAGGTCACAAAAACACTTACCTTTATCATTTCTTCACAATTCACTCATCCTTGTCCACCATCCCCGAAAGTGATGCACCTACATGTCACCACCGGGATATGAAGCCGAAGAACCACCCCCAACATCAACCAAATGTTCTCCGGGCTATCCGCCTGCAACTCAAAAGCAAGAGCGAGAGCGAGCAACCGACTCAACACTGGGGTTAGTTCCAAATGTGTAAAACCAGTGCCTAGCCATTTGCTCGAAAGTGGGGTTAGCACAAACCAAACCATCTTTCCTACCAAAGCTACCTCCACGAACACCACTACGGTAACCATCATGAGGGAACCAACCCTTTCTGCCTGGAGGAGAACCAAAACCACGAAAGAAAGCCCGTGGACCGTCCCTCCTCTCCTTCTCAAAGCCATGACTCCTCCCATCCCCGTAGTGAGCTCGAGGGGGAGAATGCCTAGCAACCGACCTCCCCGCAAACTTTCCGGACCAATCACCGTAACCACGACCTCCGTAAACAACCCTCGCACCTCGTACGAGCACGAAACCCAAACCGCCGCCCCGTCCAGTGCTCGCACCGGTCCGACCGGTGCCCCTCACCGGCCGACCGGTGTAGCTCGGACAAGAAAGACCTCCAACAGCCCTTCCGCTCTCCCCAAGCCCGAACTGACCTCACACTCGCCTTGGCCCTGGGCAACTGCACACGAGGCTCAAGTACACCATCGGAAGGGTGGTACTTGTACTTGTTAGCCCACTCCTTCGCCATTCTCTCCTCACGCTTCCTCTTGAAGCAAAACGCTCTCTTGTGACCATCCTTTCCACAAAACTCACAATGAAAACGGATCGATCTGGGCTTAGGCTTGGGATGAGATTCTTCACAAGACTTCTCACTTGGTTTCTCACTAGGCTTTTCACTTGCCTTCTCACTCGGTTTTTCTCTTGGTTGGTTTGGCTTGGATGCAAACTTGTCTTTGGGTGTGGGTTGTGGTGGAACTGAAACATTACCAAATTTCCTTCCTCTCTCACCACTGCCCTCACCAACCTGATCCAATCCCAAAGCCCAACCGTCAAAGCGCTTACGGCCTAGCAATCATCATACCAAGCCGAGGTTTTTGACACGACAACCAACTCGCCGCTTCACGCAACTTATCATTCTCATCTTGCAAGCGACCAACACATTTTGCAAGATCCAAATTCTTCATAGCGTGCAACTCACATGTAGAGCAAGAAGTAGGAATAGGCACTTTCAAATCAGCCTCAAGCGAAACAATGCGAGAACGGAGCTCAACAATTTTCTCATGCAAACTAGGGCAAGAAGTGCAAGCACCAAGCAAAGTGGGTCTAGATTGTAGCTCACCCAACTCAACCCTAAGCACATCTAGTTCCTCACACTTGGAGGCATACTTCTCCCTAAGATCGACCAAGTCGCCCCAGAAAACAAACGAGCGGTCATCACAATCATTCTCATCCGAAACAACAGGCTAGCCTTAAGGGAATCAATCTCAAGCTTGCTATCAAGCACCCGTGTCTCTAGCTCGGCCCACTCTAGTCCTAGCATCCTCGAGTGAAGATCTAAGCTCCTTCCTAAGCTTCTTAGCCTCTCTAAGCATGTGATCGCGATTATCAAGCAAGTCAACCAACTCCTCATTCTCCTTGCGCAAAGAGGAGAGCTCATCACATACCTCATCCTCGGAATCCAAGTCCGAGGCATCCTTCTGGCTTCTCTTGCTGCTCGAACTGCGAGCCATGCCGCGTGGTCGTCCTTGAGGCTTAGGCCCGTCACACAAAGGCCGTTGAGATACTTGCCGATGTTCTTCTTCTTCCTCTTCTTGTCATCCTCTTCGTCTTCGTCACTCGAGCTTGAAGACGTGTCCTCGAATCGGACTCAATGTCGCTCGATCTCTTCATCTTCTCTCGAGACCGCGTCTTCTTCTCATGTCCATGATCCTTCTTCCCGGACTTCTTCTTCTTGTCCTTGAACTTGTGCTTGTCGTGGCTATTCACCTTTGGACACTCGGCGAAATAGTGTCCGGCCTTACCGCACTTGAAGCATGTCCTCGTGTTCCTCCTCTCCGTTCACGCGGTTCTCGTGCGGCCTCTCGAACCGCCTCGTCGGAGCGCCGCCTCGTCCTCTCCAAGCTCGTCGAACTCCTCATCCGGCATAGACATCAAAGAGGAGAAAGAGAACATCCTGGTGGATGGGTTAGAGTTAGCCTTTCCTTTGGAACCACCAACGAGGGCGAGACTATGGGAGTCAGTCGGACCCTCGAGCTTGGCAGTCATGCCCCTATCCACCTCAGCCGACTTGAGCTTCGAGAACAGCTCGTTCACCGTCAGAGTATCATACCTTTCCGACTCGACTATGGCCTCGAACTTTCCGCCCCATATCGTGCGATCCAAAGAGTGTAAGAGCTCGACCGCTCTATCATGATCATCGTACGGGAGCACGTCCACATTGGCCCTCATGTTGTTCACCACCACCGTGAACCTCTGAAACAAGGCATCGATGGACTCACCGGGGAGATGAGTGAAGTTCTCGTACTCTCTCCGGTAGGTCGCATACAACCGTGCCTCGAACCCGGGCGTTCCCAACATGCACCTCCTTCAACACCGCCCAAATCCTACAAGCCAAGTGCTCGGTGTGCACCCGATCGAACTCGGCCGACACAAAGCACGAAACAAGTAGTCGACCGCCTTATTGTTGGCGTCGAAGCCGTCCCCTCGATCCTCGGAGCGAGGAAATCAACCGCTGGACATAGCCCTGTGTCCACCGTGACATCCCAAAGGATCCGACCCTTTCCACGGAGAAAAGCACTCATCCGCTTGCTCCACATCCGGTAGTTCTTGCCATCGAAGTGTGGAGGACCCGAACCCCGTTCCTGGTACGCCATCCTTGGATCTTAGACTGGTTAGAGTCAACAAAGACCCGAACCGGCTCTGATACCACTTGAAGGACCGATACGGCGAACCAGAGAGGGGGGAGTGAATGGGAGCCGATAAAAATTCTTCTCGAAGGAGATGAAAACTCCAACAAGATGAGCACGGCTTCCAACACACGTCTCCGACTCACTACCCAAGTTGGCCAAGCCCACGTAGCCACTAGAGTGCCACTGGACCTAGGAACCAACACACACAGCCTTCCGACTCGAGAACGCAGCGGAAAAACCAAACCTCGAGTCTACAGACCCACACCAGTCAGACCGGTGAGCACCCCCGGTCAGACCGGTCCCTGCTGGTGAAACTGAGCAACTTCCACTAAATGGCTCTACACCGGTCAGACCGGTGAGACGCACCGGTCAGACCGATGGCAGCCAGAAAGCCCCCAAGACACCAAACAGGCCAACCGACCACCAAACGGACCCAAACTCGAAACAAGCGCAACACGGGACAACAACGAACTCACCAAGATGTTCACCCGAGCAAAAACCCACAAGGGCTCGCACGGCCGACCGGTCAAGAGCACCGGTCGGATAGGTGTAGCTCGGGCGGCTCGGGATGAACAAAGACCCGCGGGTCAACTCCCCCAAATCCAAATCTCGATCTCCCGAATCGCTCCACGGACTTGAACAAGACTTTGGGGATATCAGGAACACCTCATGAGGAGTCCATAGCCAAGTTTAATCCCACCAAATCTCGTCCAAAAAGGAGGAATCGAAGAAATCCCGCCGAAAGCACTTCCAACCCAAGAACTCAAGAAACCCCAAAATCGAGCACCTTTACTCACGGATTTGGGAGGGGAATCACAGCCCAAAGAACCACGAAGGGTTCCCACAAATTTCCCCCATCAAATCCCCAAGAGAAAAGCCCCGAAAACAACCCAAGGAAATCACCGAGAGAGGGCTCCGAAAATCACCACCAAGAACAACCGGGAAAACACATCCAAACCTTGAGGAACCACGCCGAATCATCTATACATGAAACAAAGGTTCGTACATGGTCTAGCAAGCCGCCCGATCATCCATCCCTCTCTACAAGATCTCTCCGTGAAGCTCTCATGCTAGTCCTAGAGAAAACCTAAGGAAAATAGGTGGAAAATAGGAAAACTAATGAGCTAGGGTTCCAAGAGTTGGCTGCCATCCTCTCACCTCTTGGGTTATATGGAGGCAACCGAATGTCTAAAATGCCCTTCTCTACTAACTAGGGATACAAGCCCCTCAAGGGCGGATTTGGAATTCTTGATGTCTTCACCATCGGACGGATGCCCGGCGACCGCACCCTCGCGTAGCCTCGACGCAAGCCATGCGATCCCGACGCGTGTCCTCCGCTTCGAAGATTCCGACTACGTCGTCGCACACGGGCCGACCGGTGCTCCTCACCGGTCGGACCGGTCCCCACCGGCCGGACCGGCCGGACCCACCGGTCGGGACCGGTCCGGTGCCGCCGCACCTCCGTCTTCGGTTCTCCGGTCTTGGCTTTGTGGATCAACCAAGGAACCCGGTGGTTTTCTCGGTGAACCACCGGAAACCCCGCGAACTCGGTGTAGCCTCCGCCAATCTCCACTCATGACTCGGCTCCCACGTAGTCCCGGCTCGACCTTGGTTTTGAGGCTCAACCAAGAAACCGTCCATGACTTCATCTTGCTTGTTCATGCCACCATGCGGCCCGCACTTGACCCCGTTGGCCACCGGGTCCCCTCGAACGAAGCCTACTTGTCTTCTCCACACCCGGAGGCCTCACCGGCGACGACCTTTCGCGCTTGTTCTTCACCCGCACCAACACCCGTCAAGCCGCAACCCGCACCCGCAATACTTAGCCAAGAATCGGTCCACACAACGTTGTCAATCACTCATCACACAAGGAAGCGACCATCCACCGGTCCTCGAACCACACATGGTCCTCAAATATATTTATGTTTTTGACCCCAACTTGTGCACACTGTCTTTTAGTACCAAAATACACATCTTGTGAATTAATCATGATTTTTGGATTAACAGAAATAATTATTCTTGATTTATGCATGTTTTCCTTTGTAATTTAATAAACCAAGTTCAGTAGAGATTCCATGTGAACATGCTGGCTTTTTAGACTTGTTTAGGACCAGAGAGCATGCACAAGAAAGTTTGGATCATTTTGATGCTTAATTATTTTTATATGCATTTAAAATGGAATCACTAGCTAACCTTTGATATTTTCCACAATAATTAATTTCCTAGCCTCCAACACTTGCATGTGGGTCCAATGGACAAGGATAGATGCTAGTAGTCTTAAGAAACACTTCTTTAAGTTTTGGTAATTTAATTGCTTAATAAAAAGCTTGAAAGCCCTTCTTAATGTTAAAGGGAAATTAAATAAAGAAAAGCCCTTATTTAATTCTTTTTCCTTTTTGGAAAAGTATTATTTAATGCAAATAAAATATAATTAATTATCATCACTAATAAGAAATTAATTCTTAAATAAAAATATTAATTACACCTTTATTGGAGAAGATAAAAGGAAATGAAGTTTTCACATGAAATGATAAGTATAATAAGAACCTTTATTCAAATGTTTAATAAAGAATTGCATATTGTTCCTTTCGGGAAGAGTATGCTAAATGTATTCTTATCTAGGTGAATGTGTCCAACTAATGCACCCTATGGTTGTCATTTATGGTTTGTGGTTAATTAAATTAAAAATCATCAAATAAATCTTGCATTGCATCCTCATGTAGATCTTCCGAGCGGTAGCTGTACGCGTGTGCCGGACGGAGGAGACGGAGGAGCTGACGGAGACGTGCACCACGTCTCTATAGAGCAAGACCTGGACCAAGTCCAGAAGGGCCAAGGCCAACCTTGCCATCGAAGGCAAGCCCCGGATCATTAACCCCGCCTTTTAAAATTATGCAATTATGTTTGCTATGATTGTGCATTTACGTTTCAGGAGTTGATTTGAAACCCTAGATGCATGATCCCTAGGTACCTATGCTCTATCACTAGTATGCTAGGTCGATAGCTGCTATGCTATAGGACCGATAGAAGTCGAGTGATGTTCATCACTCGCGAGATTAGGTTCCTAGATAGGAATCATAAGATATCCTTAAATGGATTGCTCATGTGGTAAGAACATGGGATTTGTGCTCCGGTCCGGTGGCTTTCGTGGGCTAAGCTTTTGAACGTACTAAACATATGCCGGTATGGGACCGGTAAGCCTAGTACCCGATTGACGCGGTAAGGGAACCTTTCCCTACTACACCCGGGGCACTTGTGTCCCCCCTCGCTTGCAACAAAGGTGGTACTCGCGTGAGTCCGGACGTTCGTGTGGGAGCGATCCCAAGGTAAAACCTTGTACCAAGGAATGTAGGTTCCGCTCCCAAGCCGAAGATCGACGGGAACGGCCCGGGAAAGTTGTCCTTGCGGGGGCGACCTACCGTGTGTTTGGGTTTACCTTGCAAGGTTTAAATCAATCGATTGTCGGCCTCTCACCGTTATCCGAGATCGCTTAATCAACTGGCCATGATATCCCATAATGATGGAACTCGAGGAATATGGTTGGATGAATTAATTGCTTGTCCAATTCTTGATTGAATTAGTTGGCACACTTAGAAATGGTAATCAACTAGAACTTGTGCTAAAAGATTGAAAGTAAGGATCTACTCTTAGCAGCTGTTTGGCAAAAGAAACTCCACCGGCCAAAAGCCTTTCATGTCTAGAGTTTGGTGATGTAGTTATCACCCGACGGTTAAGTCTTGCTGAGTATTAGTATACTCAGCCTTGCTTTAAAATTGTTGTTGCAGGTGTGATTGACCGGATGGGTGACGACAAGTGATGACATCACGGATGGCCTCCTGTGATGTCTACCGTTGCGCTAGTTTATTTTATTTCCGCTGTATTTTCGAACTCTGAAACCTTTACTCCATGTCATGAACAATGGTTCGTAATAAAATGTTTAATTCATGTTGTACTCTGGACTCGCCTTCGCGTGAGTTTAATGCATGTATCGATCCTCTGTTCGATGTCCAAGTGATTTACCGGGCGTTAACCCGGCAACCAACGACAGGATGATACTTTACTATTGCTTAACGACCAAAGTGGATCGGTCTTAGGCGATAGTACGGTATTTTCCTGAGCGGGTTGTCACAGCTGGTATCAGAGCGACTGCATGCACCAGAGTTTAATTAACCACTCTAATCACATGATTTTGGAATAAAACTTGCCAAGATTGGTTGTGATTACAAAATGCGTTGGTCCGTTAAGGATAAACTAGACCGAGAGGCCCTAGAGGGAATTTTGGGTTCGTTCAGGTGGCTTATTAATCTATGGTTTATTTTTGCTAACTCCCAGCACATTACTTTATGTCAGACTTACTTTCATGCACAACCAAACTAGATGAGCCACGTGTTTTATACGTGTGCTGTTCCGCATCACGGGAATTGCGAGGGTCGATGGAGTGATCCATTCCACGGATCCCATTTTCGCGTCTGTTTGTGAGTTGTGTGTCGCCACGTGTTTCATACATGTGCATTCCGCATGTCGCTTATGCGAGGCAAGGATACACTCCATTCAAACGGAGGGTGTCCGAGGTTGGACGCTGTCCATGCAGCGGCTTAACGCATGGATGTCGTTTCTATAGTGAACGGTAATGTATGTGGACGCTTTCATGAGTGCTGGCATGAAAGGTTCGTGGTGTTCTGTGATCTTCTGCAGGTACACTAACCACGTTCGTAAGTCGCTAAGCGAGTATCGATAGTCTCGACTAGTTATTATAGGGAGAGACGTAATTGTTGCCTTGCCACCGGCACTAACTCCGATTTTGGCTTAATTGCTTGGTGAGGACGAATAGGTCGTTCTTGCATCATGATCAAAACCTGCTGAATAATAAAAGGGTCACATGTGTGGTTTTCCTTAAGTAATAATCTAATAACAACAATAACAACCTTTAAACCGAATCTAAAGTGTTGTTGAACCGTTTAGTCGACCCTGTTGTCGTGACCTATTCTTAGACCTTTCTGCAGAGTTTCCGTAATAGTGATCTACACCAAGTGCTCCCAATCTATCCAAATCTTTGTCGAGAAGTTTTTGCACGATCATAGGTTTTCAAATCTCAGGCTATGCTCAAATAGTAAACCTAGATCTTGCCGTCTTTCCGGAACACGTCACTCCGAATCTTGCACCTTTGTGCCTTGTTCCTGACACACCTAGCTTAACCCTTGACTATCAAGTTTGGTCTTATGAACCTACCGAGTTGCCGGAAAATTTTGAACATTTCGGGAACTTTGGTTTCAGAATGTTGGGAAATTGTCAATTCGATGCAGTGCAACCGTCTCGAGTCTAGCTATTTGGTCAATTTGAGTTTTCGTCGTACATGTTCTACTTGTTGAACAAGCTTACGAATGTGTAACTTATGAAAACTCGAATTTTTCAGATGGTGGGCTCGACACGCAGCACTCCGAATGGTTTCGGTGATCCTAGTGGTCGCAACCAGCCGCCACCATCGCCAGACCCGACAATAGTGGCTACGCAAACCGAGATGATGCGCCAAATTCTTCTATACCTGCAGCAGCAATCCCAGCAGCAGCAGCCCCATGGGAATCAGATTAATGCCCAAGGTCAAGTAACCGAGTACAAGCACTTTCCGGATATGAATCCTCCGCAGCTCAATGGGACGCGAAGAACCCTTGGATGCCGATGCTCGGATTCGGGCTATTGAAGCTATGTTTGCGGTGTTTACCTTGCCATGTTCGAAGGACGCAAGGCTAAATTCGCGGCATTGCAGCCTTCATGGTTCGCTTTAATGTGGTGGGAACACTACAAATCCATGCAACCACCGGAGTATGAAATCTCTTGGGAAGAATTCGGAAAGGCTTTCGAGAGATCATCACCTTCCTAAGGCACTTACCGATAGGAAAATGAGAGAGTTATTGGCTCTCAAGCAAGGGTCGGACACGGTTGTACCAATACGCGCGAGGTTTAATAACCTCTCGCCGCATGGAGGGTATCATGTGGATACCGACACGAAGAAGATGGAGCTTTTTCGTGAAGGTCTGAATAGTAAATTGGCTGAATGGCTGAACCTGGTAAAGTTTGACAGCTACCCCATGCTAGTAAATAAGGCTATCTCCCAGGAAGATGCCATGGAGAGAGCCCAAGCCGAGAAGAAGAGAAAGGCTGACTCCATGCCCCATAATGCACATCATTGCAAGATACGCATTATGCGGAAGACCTTCCCAGACTTCCAGCAGGCTTCACAGTCGGAAAGGTTAGAGGCTAAGTTGTCCCAGGATCGGATTCAAGAAAATCTTCACCTTCCCAACACTCGACAGCCGACTCCCAAGCCTATTGTACCTAGTCCTAATGGCAACAATGAGCGTTGTTGTTTCAAGTGTGGTGAACCAGGACACTTCGCTAGGACATGCCTGCAACCGTGCCAGACCAACAGGCAGCACCGGCTAACTCAGCCTAATCAGAGACAAGTTTCCAAACCCATCAAGAAGGGCAAGAAGAAGATTGCTCAAGTCGGGGAGGGCGGACTCGGCTTCACTTCGTGGGTGATATTCCGAAGGAGCACCGAAGTAATGATGGGAACATTCTCTATTCGAGGCAAACCCATCCATGTGTTTTTTGATTCGGCGCTACCCATAGTTTCATGAATGCAAAGACGCTGAGCAAAGTAGGACTCAACTCCTGCAACACCAAAGACTCTTTTACAATCAAAACAGCGGGAGGGAACCTCTCTTCCGAATTGGTGACCAGGGGGGTACTCTTGGAATTAGGAAGTAAAACAATTGACACGGACCTTATCATTTTGGGATTAGAAGGTATGGATGTCATTCTAGGAATGGACTGGATGAACCGTCATAAGGTAGTACTGGATATTTCAGAGAGAGTGGTAGAGATCAACTCACCAATTGTTGGAGCCACGACTCTATATTTACCTTTCAAAGATGATGTGAATCCTTGTTCTTATGTGGCAATCACTTCTCGGTGGAAGAAATTCCAGTGGTTCGAGAGTTTGCGGATGTTTTTCCCGATGAATTGCCGGGTATGCCACCCGACAGAGATGTTGAGTTTGTCATCGAACTTCAACCGGGGACAGCCCCCATCTTCAAGAGACCTTACCGTATGCCACCCAAGGAATTAGCAGAATTGAAGACCCAACTTCAAGAGTTGCTAGATAAGGGTTATATTCGCCCAAGTTCTTCACCTTGGGGTTGCCCAACCTTATTTGTGAAGAAGAAAGATGGTAGTTTGAGGTTATGTGTGGATTACCGACCTCTCAATGCGGTAACAATCAAGAATAAGTATCCTTTACCCCGCATCGATGTTCTCTTTGATCAGTTGGCTGGAGCCAAAGTTTTCTCCAAGATTGATCTTCGATCAGGGTACCATCAAATAAAGATCAGACCATGTGATATCCCCAAGACAGCTTTCTCCACTCGATACGGTCTTTATGAGTATTTGGTAATGTCCTTTGGTCTTACCAATGCACCTGCTTATTTCATGTATCTCATAAATTCTGTATTCATGACGGAATTGGACAAGTTTGCAGTGGTATTCATTGATGACATCTTAATATATTCCAAGAATGAAGAAGAACATGCGGAACATCTCCGAGTTGTTTTGCAACGTTTGCGAGATCACAAGCTTTATGCAAAGTTCTCCAAATGTGAATTTTGGTTGGATAGTGTGAAATTTTTGGGGCACACTATTTCCAAGGAAGGCATATCTGTGGATCCTAGCAAAGTACAAGAAGTTATGGATTGGAAACCACCCAAGACAGTACATTAAATCCGAAGTTTTCTTGGTTTAGCAGGCTACTATCGTCGTTTCATTCCGGATTTCTCCAGGATCGCTAAACCTATGACTGAACTATTAAAGAAGGGAGTTAAGTTTGTGTGGAGCGAAGATTGTGAAAAAGCTTTCCACACATTGAGGCAACATCTGACTACAGCCCCATTGCTAGTGCAGCTAGATAATTCTAAACCGTTTGAAGTCTTTTGTGATGCTTCGGGCACTGGTCTCG
Organism: Cenchrus americanus; assembly: GCA_947561735.1. Taxonomy (NCBI): domain Eukaryota; kingdom Viridiplantae; phylum Streptophyta; class Magnoliopsida; order Poales; family Poaceae; genus Cenchrus; species Cenchrus americanus. The sequence continues at coordinate 247,093,125 of OX387239.1, read as the reverse complement.
GTTGTGTTCTCATGCAAGAAAATCGAGTCATTGCGTATGCCTCACGATCGCTTCGACCCCATGAAGTGAATTACCCGACCCACGATCTTGAGTTAGCAACGGTTGTTCATGCTTTCAAGATCTGGAGGCATTATCTTATGGGAAACCGTTGTAATATCTTCACCGATCACAAGAGTCTTAAGTATATCTTCACCCAATCAGAATTGAACATGAGGCAGAGAAGATGGTTGGAATTGATAAAGGATTATGATCTAGAAGTACACTATCATCCCGGAAAAGCCAATGTGGTTGCAGATGCGCTTAGCCGCAAGGCTCACTGCAACTGCTTAACCGTGGAGTCGTATAGTGAGACTTTGTGTGAAGACTTGAGGAAGCTCCGATTGGAAATTGTGGAGCAAGGAAGCTTGAATGCTATCTCAGCTGAGTCCAATCTTTATGACAGAATCGTTTTGGATCAACTCAATGATAAAGGTGTCCAGCTAATAAAACAGAAATTAGCGGAAGGAGACCCCAAATATAGTTGTTTCCGTAAGGATGCAAAAGATGTGGTGTGGTTTGAGCAACGTCTCGTAGTTCTTGTTGATCCGGAACTCCGAAAGGAAATTTTCGACGAAGCTCATCTATCCAAATTCTCTATTCACCCCGGAAGCACTAAAATGTATCAGGATTTGAAGAAAAACTTTTGGTGGTCAAACATGAAGGTAGACATAGCCAAATATGTGGCAGAGTGTGATACTTGTCATCGAGTCAAAGCCAGCCATTTGAAGTCAGCCGGTGTACTTCAACCGTTGACCATACCTTTGTGGAAGTGGGATGACATCAGTATGGATTTCATTGTGGGTTTACCCCTGACTGCCAGAAAGAAGGATTCCATCTGGGTTATAGTGGACCGATTGACCAAGACCGCTCATTTCATCGCAGTGCACACCACTTACTCCGTCCAAGATTATGCAGAACTCTATATCGATCAAATTGTGCGTCTGCACGGGATTCCCAGGACCATTGTTTCTGATCGAGGTACTCAATTTGTGGCTCGTTTTTGGGAACAGTTGCATGAATCTTTGGGAACCAAATTGATTCGTAGTTCAAGTTATCATCCTCAGACCGATGGTCAAACCGAGCGAGTCAATCAAATTATGGAAGACATGCTGAGAGCAAGCATCATGCATTTTGATAAGAGTTGGGACAAGTGTCTATCTTTGGCAGAATTCTCTTATAACAATAGTTATCAAGCTAGTTTGAAGATGGCACCATTTGAAGCTCTTTATGGACGAAGATGCCGAACTCCTTTGAATTGGTCAGAAGTCGGAGAGCGAACGCTCTTTGGTCCAGATTTAGTTAAAGACGCAGAAGAGAAGGTGGAAGTGATCAGAGAAAACTTGAAGTTGGCTCAAATGAGACAAAAGAGTTACCATGACAAAGGAACAGCACCCCGACACTATGCAGTGGGTGATTATGTATACCTCAAGGTTTCCCCGACCAAAGGTGTACAAAGATTTGGCGTTAAAGGGAAGTTAGCCCCACGCTATATCGGCCCATACGAGATCATTGAGATATGTGGACCAGTCGCTTATCGTATCCGACTTCCGGATCGACTCTCGGCTGTGCACAATGTGTTTCATGTGACACAATTGAAGAAAGGTGTGAAAGTGCCTGAGACAGAAGTGATCACGGAAGCGAACGCTTGGATCGAGCCAGATCTTTCAGTGGTAGAGCATCCGCTGAGAGTGCTAGATCAAAAAGAAAGGCAAACTAGGAGACATACCGTGAAGATGTACAAGATACAGTGGAGTCACCATACTGAAGAAGAAGCCACGTGGGAGACCGAGCACTTCCTCAACACCAAGTATCCGGGTTTTCTTCAATCGCGAAACGGTAAGAACCTTACCCCTACCTTTGTCTTTAATTTTCGAATCTCGGGTCGAGATTCCTTTTAAGGGGGGTAGGCTGTGACGCCCCAGTTTTCTAATTAACGTCATTAACGCTAATGACCAGGTCACCCGGTCAAACCCCGGTCAAACACCGGTCAAACCTAGGTCAACCTGGGCCGTCACCCGAAAACCTCGCCATTGAACCCTATTGAACCCCTTGACCGAGCCTGCACACACCCGTGGTCAACCCGTGGTCAAAGACACGGTCAAACCCCCGCTTAACCGTTGACGTCGGCCGAGTGTCGTCCGGAACTTTTGCCACGTTCCCCAAAATTCACCTAAACACTTCAAAATCTACCTTTATGAAAGTTGTCCATCTTGTTGAGGGACACAACTTTCGTGTAGATTGGCATTTCAAATTTTGGGAGGAAATTAGCGAAAAACTCGATCGACTGGCCCTCCTGATTTTCAGAACAGGCCGACATTCAATGTTGGCACGACGTTCCTGCAAAATCCGTTGAGAAAATCACTAGACGGCCTTTACGAAAGTTGTAGAGGGTAGTTAGATCTACAACTTTCCCCGTTGACCACTTTGTGCACTTCTATTCAACTTTTAAGAGTTTTGCTCGTTCAAACACCGGTCCGGGCGACACAACTTCGCCACGCCGCGCCACGCAGCCGACGTCGCCCGCGCCGGCCGCGTCGTGCGCGCCGCGCCGCGCCGTACGCGTCGTACGCCCGCCCGCATCCCCGCGTGCTCCGTCCCGAGGCGCCGCGCGTCCCGAGGACCGCAGCCGAGGTCGCACTCGGCCCGAGCTCCCTTGGAGTCCGCGCGCGCCCGGACGTGCCGCGCGCACGCCACCGCGCCGCCCCCGCGCCGCCGCGCGCGCGCCGGCCGCCGCCCGCGCACGGCCGGCCGCCGCCCGTGGCGTGTCTCCCTCCCGTGCCGTGCGTGCCGACGCTTGGACGCCGCTATAAAGGCCCGAACGCCACGCCCGCGCCCCGTCCGTTCCTCCGGCCTCGAAGCCGCGCCGTCGTCGCCATTGGCGGACGCGCGGTGTTCCGTCCGGCGTCCACTACTATCACCGGACCACCACCCCGGCCGCCCTAACCTTGCCTCCCTACTCCACCGAAGCCGCGCCGGCCGCCCCCCCTTGCTGCCCCGGCCGCGAGCTCGCCGGAGGCGCGCTCCCGGCGGACGCCGCACGGCGGTGCCCCGGAGCACCCACGCCGGCAGCCCCTATCCTCCATTTGAGCCCCCAAACCGGACCCTTAGGACCCCTAGATCGCTCCCCTACCCTCCCCGGCCGGACTCCGGCGAGGCATCACCGGAATTTCACCGGAACCGCCGCTGCACCGCGCCCAGGGACCACATTGCGAAAACAGAAATCTTCCCAGGGACCCTGCTGCAAAAGCGCAACTCCAATAGGAAAAGTGAGTTGGCTGATTTTTGTAAATTGCGTAGAAAATCACAGAAAATTCAGAAAAATGTGAAACCAATTTTGGTGGATCCATTGTGAATTATTCTACAACTTTTGTTATTCTGGCCTGAGCTAATTCCTTTTAGTTTTTGCATGAAAAATACAAATGTGAAAACCCTAGATCTGCAATATCTCAAAAACTATAAATCCTCTGTAGCTAATTTTTGGATATGTTGTGTGTTAGGTCATGTCTAGCTCCTGAGCCAAAAATTGCACAAAGTTATGATGTAAATATTTTTATAAAAATGTTTTTCTATTTCAGGCAGATCTGCATAAGTGATTTTTCTTGTTAAATATATTTATGTTTTGACCCCAACTTGTGCACACTGTCTTTTAGTACCAAAATACACATCTTGTGAATTAATCATGATTTTTGGATTAACAGAAATAATTATTCTTGATTTATGCATGTTTTCCTTTGTAATTTAATAAACCAAGTTCAGTAGAGATTCCATGTGAACATGCTGGCTTTTTAGACTTTTTTAGGACCAGAGAGCATGCACAAGAAAGTTTGGATCATTTTGATGCTTAATTATTTTTATATGCATTTAAAATGGAATCACTAGCTAACCTTTGATATTTTCCACAATAATTAATTTCCTAGCCTCCAACACATGCATGTGGGTCCAATGGACAAGGATAGATGCTAGTAGTCTTAAGAAACACTTCTTTAATTTTTGGTAATTTAATTGCTTAATAAAAAGCTTGAAAGCCCATCTTAATGTTAAAGGGAAATTAAATAAAGAAAAGCCCTTATTTAATTCTTTTTCCTTTTTGGAAAAGTATTATTTAATGCAAATAAAATATAATTAATTATCATCACTAATAAGAAATTAATTCTTAAATAAAAATATTAATTACACCTTTATTGGAGAAGATAAAGGGAAATGAAGTTTTCACATGAAATGATAAGTATAATAAGAACCTTTATTCAAATGTTTAATAAAGAATTGCATATTGTTCCTTTCGGGAAGAGTATGCTAAATATATTCTTATCTAGGTGGATGTGTCCAACTAATGCACCCTATGGTTGTCATTTATGGTTTGTGGTTAATTAAATTAAAAATCATCAAATAAATCTTGCATTGCATCCTCGTGTAGATCTTCCGAGCGGTAGCTGTACGCGTGTGCCGGACGGAGGAGACGGAGGAGCTGACGGAGACGTGCACCACGTCTCTATAGAGCAAGACCTGGACCAAGTCCAGAAGGGCCAAGGCCAACCTTGCCATCGAAGGCAAGCCCCGGATCATTAACCCCGCCTTTTAAAATTATGCAATTATGTTTGCTATGATTGTGCATTTACGTTTCAGGAGTTGATTTGAAACCCTAGATGCATGATCCCTAGGTACCTATGCTCTATCACTAGTATGCTAGGTCGATAGCTGCTATGCTATAGGACCGATAGAAGTCGAGTGATGTTCGTCACTCGCGAGATTAGGTTCCTAGATAGGAATCATAAGATATCCTTAAATGGATTGCTCATGTGGTAAGAGCATGGGATTTGGGCTCCGGTCCAGTGGCTTTCGTGGGCTAAGCTTTTGAACGTACTAAACATATGCCGGGTATGGGACCGATAAGCCTAGTACCCGATTGACGCGGTAAGGGAACCTTTCCCCACTACACCTGGGGCACTTGTGTCCCCCTGCTTGCAACAGTGTGGTACCTGCGTGAGTCTAGATGTTCGTGTGGGAGCGATCCAGTAAAACCTTGTACCAAGGAATGTAGGTTCCGCTCCCAAGCCGAAGATTGACGGGAACGGCCTGGGAAATTTGTCCTTGCGGGGGCAGCCTACCGTGTGTTTGGGTTTACCTTGCAAGGTTTAAATCAATCGATTGTCGGCCTCTCACCGTTATCCGAGACTGCTTAATCAACTGGCCATGATATCCCATAATGATGGAACTCGAGGAATATGGTTGGATGAATTAATTGCTTGTCCAATTCTTGATTGAATTAGTTGGCACACTTAGAAATGGTAATCAACTAGAACTTATGCTAAAAGATTGAAAGTAAGGATCTACTCTTAGCAGCTGTTTAGCAAAAGAAACTCCACCGGCCAAAAGCCTTTCATGTCTAGAGTTTGGTGATGTAGTTATCACCCGACGGTTAAGTCTTGCTGAGTATTAGTATACTCAGCCTTGCTTTAAAATTGTTGTTGCAGGTGTGATTGACCGGATGGGTGACGACAAGTGATGACATCACGGATGGCCTCCTGTGATGTCTACCATTGCGCTAGTTTATTTTATTTCCGCTGTATTTTCGAACTCTGAAACCTTTACTCCATGTCATGAACAATGGTTTGTAATAAAATGTTTAATTCATGTTGCACTCTGGACTCGCCTTCGCGTGAGTTTAATGCATGTATCGATCCTCTGTTCGATGTCCAAGTGATTTACCGGGCGTTAACCCGGCAACCAACGACAGGATGATACTTTACAATTGCTTAACGACCAAAGTGGATCGGTCTTAGGCGATAGTACGATATTTTCCTAGGCGGGTTGTCACACCTCCCTCACCACCGACAGGGGCCGATATCAACGCGCAACTGGCCCAAGCACGTGAGCTCGAGGCCAAGCTGGCGGAAGAATACTGCACCGTGCGGCTGCTTCACGCCTCCATGGCGGGAGAGGCTTCTGCGCACGGCGAACGCGCACGTGAACTGGGCAGGCAAGCCCGCGATCGCATCAACGCCGACTTCAACGTCGACAACCCGGATACGCCCCCACGAGCAAGCCAGAAGCTCATCGCCGCCGCAACACTGCTGCGGGCCATGCCCACCCCTTCGACACCCGAGGCGCGGAACCTGCACCACGAGGCGCAGGTGCTCATCGAGCAAGCGGCCGTCCAGCAGGCCGAGATCTCGGCCTCCCGCATCCGCCAGCAGGGGAGCGCACGGAACGATGGGGGCGCGCAAGGTGCTGAGCCCTCGGTCCACGCGGGTGAGGACCAGGAGCGTCCCAGTGGTCGATGGATGACCGCTCCTCTGTGATGAGTGATTGACAACGGGTGTTGGACTGACTCTTGGCTTAGTGCGCAGGTGTAGGCTGCGGCCTAGTTCGTGTTGTTGCAGGTGAAGAACGGGCGCGAAAGGTCTTCAGCCTTGAGGGGCCTCCGGGAGATGGAGAGACAAGTAGGCTCGGTTCGAGGGACCCGGTGGACGGCGGGGCGGGTGCGGGCCACATGGTGGCGACACGAGCAAGACGAAGTCATGGACAATCGAGCCGGTGCACGGTGGCAGTCGAGTCAAGCGGTTTGGCGGGAGGCCGACCGAGCACGCGGGGTTTGGTGGTTTGCCCACAAAACCATCGGCGGACGGTTTCTTGGTTTGGGCCTCAAAACCAAGTCCGAGGGCCCAACACGACAGAGACGGGATCCGGGCGTGTCGGGAAGCTTCGAGGCGGAGGACACGCGGCGGGATCGCATGGCTTGCGTCGGGAGGACACGGGGTGCGGCAAAGGCGTGGTCGTCCGATGGCAAGACCCACAAACATTACCTAAATGCCCCTACGTGGGTTGTATCGCCGTAGTTAAGTTAGGGGTAGTCGAGTCATTTACCACTCCGCGGGACCCGATATATAAGCCATGAGTGTGTGTGGATGGCTCTCTCTCTCCGCGACTTAGGGTTTCATTTCCTCCCTCCCATTTCTCATTTTCGTAGCTATTTTTCTTCCATTTTCTCTAGGCTAGCATGAGAGCTTCATGAGAGATTTGTTGAGAGGGATGGATGCTAGGGCGGTATGCTAGACCTTGTGAATCTTTCCTGGTTTGTATAGAAGATTCGGAGTTGTGTTTTTCGTGGTCTTTTTGTGCTTGTTTTTGTGCCTTTGTTTCCGGTGCGATTCCGCGGATTTGAGTGGGTTTCTCCCCGGATTTCTTTGAGGGAAACATGGATAGATGTCTCGTGCATCTTTGTGATTGATCTTGTGCCCTCAAACGCCGGGAAACCACTTCGATTCGAGAGTTTTCGTTCAGTGCTCAAGCTTTTGGTGGTGCTCAAAGGATTCGCGATTCCCGGTAATTTAGGGAGTTAGGAGGCAAGATTTTTGGGCTATAGCATCCTTGTGTGATGCTTTTCAAGTCCCCAAACCCTTGTCTCCACAGCTTTAACCGTTTGGGAAATCCGATGATGATTTGGGGGAGTTGACTTTTGGGGTCGGGCTGTTTTCAGTTCTGTCCGTGTCTGGCGGACGGTCCGCGAGGGGCAGGCGGACGGTCCGCGTGAATAGTGTTCGTCAGGCGTTCTTCGTGTTCTTGCTCGCCTTTCGTTTCGATCCATCGTGGCTTTGAGTTTTGGTTGGACGAAGTTTCGGACGGTCCGCGTGTGCGGGGCGGACGGTCCGCGGGTGCCTGGCGGACAGTCCGCGTGCTCCCCGCGGACGGTCCGTTATACGCGGTGCATCTCTGTTGGTTCTATGTGATTTAACGGACGGTCCGCGGAGTAGGCCGAACGGTCCGCCGTGTTGGCGCGGACGGTCCGCGGTAGCAGGCCGGACGATCCGCGAGGCCGCGTCGACGGTCCGCCCCTCCCGGTCGGACGGTCCGCCGCAGCCCGTGAGCTTTGCTTCTTGGTTCGATTCCTCCCTTCCTTTCTTGTGCTTCCGCGTGTGCTTCAAGGAATCGTTCCTAAGGCTAGAGGTTGATCCATAACCTCGTTGTCTTGGCGATTGGTGTGTGATTCGACCCATCGCTTGTGTGTGACCGGGATTTGACTAGGGCATAGGCCGGGTTCTTTGGGAAGAATTTTTACCGGCTCCTATTCACTCCCCCCCTCTCTAGTCGCCATCTAATCCTTCAATTGGTATCAGAGCTTGGTGCTGAATTATTTGCGACTTTGACAAGTCTCGAATCCGAAGATGGCGTACGTTGAGCGGGGCGGTCCGCCGCACTTCGATGGCAAGGGTTACCACAAGTGGGCGGCTCGTATGATGATCTTTCTTCGTGGGAAGCTGTTGGATTTCATTGTGCTTGACAAGACCTATGATATTCCGGTTGAAGGATCAGATGGCGACTAGAGAGGGGGGGAGTGAATAGGAGCCGGTAAAAATTCTTCCCAAAGAACCCGGCCTATACCCTAGTCAAATCCCGGTCACACACGAGCGATGGATCGAATCACACACCAACCGCCAAGACAACGAGGTTATGGATCAACCTCTAGCCTTAGGAACGATTCCTTGAAGCACACGCGGAAGCACTAGAAAGGAAGGGAGGAATCGAACCTAGAAGCAAAGCGCACAGCCTCTGGCGGACCGTCCGGCCAGACAGGGCGGACCGTCCGCGATGGGCCGCGCGGACCGTCCGGCCGGCACCGCGGACCGTCCGCACCCGAGCCGCGCATCGTCCGCCCGAACCGCGGACCGTCCGTTAAAGCCACCGAACCACCGGTGGCACACCGCGAACCACGGACCGTCCGCGGGGAGCACGCGGACGTCCGCCGGGCACCGCGGACCGTCCGCCCGCTGCTGCGGACCGTCCGAAACTCCGTCCAACCGAAAACCAAAAACGCGACGGATCGAAACGAAAGGCAAGCAAGAACACGAAGAACACGGGACGAACCCTAGCCGCGCGGACCGTCCGCCAGCACCTCGCGGACTGTCCGCCAGGTGCGGACAGAGCAGAAAATGCCCGACCCCGAAAGTCAACTCCCCCAAATCATCATCGGAATTCCCAAACGGTTGAAGCTATGGAGACAAGGGTTTGGGGACTTGAAAAGCTTCACACAAGGATGCTATAGCCCAAAAATCTTGCCTCCTAACTCCCTAAAACACCGGGAATCGCGAGTCCTTTGAACACCACCAAAAGCTAGAACACCGAACAAAAAACTCCGAATCGAAGTGGTTTCCCGGTGTTTGAGGGCACAAGATCAATCACAAAGATGCACGAGACATCTATCCATGTTTCCCTCAAAGAAATCCTGGGAGAAACCCACTCAAATCCGCGGAATCACACCGGGAACAAAGGCACGAAAACAAGCACAAAAAGACCACGAGAAACACAACCCCGAATCTTCTATACAAACCAGGAAAGATTCACAAGGTCTAGCATGCCGCCCTAGCATCCATCCCTCTCAACAAATCTCTCATGAAGCTCTCATGCTAGCCTAGAGAAAATGGAGGAAAAATAGCTACGAAAATGAGAAATGGGAGGGAGGAAATGAAACCCTAAGTCGCGGAGAGGGAGAGCCATCCACACACACTCATGGCTTATATATCGGATCCCGCACGGAGTGGTAAATGACTCGACTACCCCTAACTTAACTACGGCGATACAACCCACGTAGGGGCATTTAGGTAAAGTTTGTGGGTCTTGCCATCGGACGGCCACGCCTTTGCCGCACCCCCGCGTCCTCCCGACGCAAGCCATGCGATCCCGCCGCGTGTCCTCCGCCTCGAAGCTTCCCGACACACCGGATCCCGTCTCCGTCGTGTTGGGCCCTCGGACTTGGTTTTGAGGCCCAAACCAAGAAACCGTCCGCCGATGGTTTTGTGGGCAAACCACCAAACCCCGCGTGCTCAGTCCGGCCTCCCGCCAAACCACTTGACTCGACCGCCACCGTGCACCGGCTCGCTTGTCCATAACTTCGTCTTGCTTGTGTCGCCACCATGTGGCCCGCACTTAGTCCCGCTGTCCACCGGGTCCCACGAACCGAGCCTACTTGTCTCTCCATCTCCCGGAGGCCCCTCAAGGCTGAAGACCTTTCGCGCCCATTCTTCACCTGCAACAGCACGAACTTGGCCGCAGCCTACACCTGCGCACTAAGCCAAGAGCCAGTCCAACACCTGTTGTCAATCACTCATCACTGAGGAGCGGTCATCCATCGACCACTGGGACGCTCCTGGTCCTCACCGGTCAACATCCATACTCTTATGGTGACCGATGCCGGTGCTAAGGCCAAGTATGAGGCTAATGCAAAAGCCGTTGATCACTTGGTCCGGAGCTTGTGTGATCCTGAGTTTGAGCGTGTTCTCCATTTGAATCTTGCTTGGCAAATTTGGGAGAAGTTGTTGGTTCTCACGGTGGTGACAACCATGTGAAGGCTCGCCTCTTTGTCTCTTACCGGATGCAATATGAGAACTTCACTCCACTTCCTGGTGAGGACATTGATGCGATGTTTCAGAGGTTCACCGCCATCGTGAACAACATGAAAGCTAATGTTGAGGATTTTCCTTACACCGAGCATGATCAAGCTTTGAAGCTCTTGCATGTCTTTGACCCAAATGTTTGGGGTGCTAAGGTTGAGGCCATCAAGGAGTCTGGGCATTATTTGACTATTGAGTTGGATGACCTCTTTTCTAAGCTCAAGTCGGCTGAGGTTGACAGGAAGTTGCAATCCAAGCATGAGGGCTCGACTGACCATAGTCTTGCTCTTGTGGGCGGATCAAAGGGAAAATCTAACCCTTCCTGTCGACAGTTTTCCTTGTCTTCTCTTATGTCCATTCCAGATGAGGAGTTTGATGTGCTGGGCGAGGAGCTGGCCTTGCTCTCAAGGAGGTTTGATCGACTACACGAGAGTCGGAGGAATGCAAGGCGGAGCTCAGGGACGTGCTACAAGTGTGGCAAGCGTGGCTACTTCATCGCCGAGTGCCCGGAAGCGGAGGAGAACAAGTACAAGATGAACGAGTACAAGGCGCACCCGAGGCGTGAAGACAAGTACTCCTCCAAGGGCAAGCACATCAGCAAGTCCAAGAGCAAGGACAAGGACAAGCGGCGACCGAGCAAGAGCGGCTACAAGAAGAACAAGGCAAGAGCTATGGTGGCCGGTGCAAGTGACGTCGACTCAAGCTCAAGCGACGCGCAGTCAAGCTCAAGCAGCGAAGATGAAGATGCCGGGAGGCGCAAGGGCAAGAAGAGTGCAAGCCGGAACCTCAGTGGGTTGAGCTGTGTGGCGCTTGAGGGCTTTTGTGGGATGGCCCATAGCCCGAGCAGCAAGAAGAGCGAGAAGGAAGACAGCGACTCCGACTCAGAGGATGAGGTAAATCGTGACCCCGACTCTTTGCTTGCTAAGATCACTAGGTTGAATGGCTTGATTGACAACCGTGATAGTGTGTTGAGAGATGTTAAGAAGATGAGGAAAGATCTTAGGGCTCAACTTGAGAATGCTAGTGGGGAAGTAGGAGAGTTAGAATCCAAATTGCTTGAATTGAAACTTGAGAATGACTCTTTGAAACTTGCTCCTACTACTCCTGATGATGTTGAGTGTCTTGAGTGTGATGCATGGTTGAATGAGATCAAGTTGCTTAATGAGAATAATGCTTCCACTTTGGCTAAACTAGATGCTCTTAGGACTAAGTATGATGAGCTTAAGGCTAGACCTACTTTGCTTGGTGCTTGTAAATCATGTCCTACTATGCATGCTAAGCTTGTTGATGCTCGTTCTACTATTAGCTCTTTGGAAGCTTCTTTGAAATCTCCCGTTGTCAATGCATGCTCCGAAATTTGTGATGAAGTTTCTTTGCGCAATCTTGAACTTACTTCCCGTTTGGATGTCATCTATGAGGAGAATGACTATTTGAGGAAGGTGTTGGGTTGGTTGTACGGCGGGAACCTCAATTGAAAATCATGATTGAGGAGTTCAAGAGAGCTGATGGTCGTGGTTTGGGTTTTGAGAAGTTGGGTGAGAAAGTGGGAGAGAATAGTGGGGAGAGTGTGTATGAGAAGTGTGTTGAGTCTAACCCCGAGTTTGAGGTGATCGGAGACATCCAAGTCCCACTTCCAAAAGCACCCAAGAACTCTTTCACACCAAAGCCCAACCACCTTTGCAACAAGCTTGACACAACCCAAGATCCACCCAAAATCCCACCTAAGACAAATGACTTCCAGAAACCGGTGAAGTTTGTGAGTGAAAAGGGTGAGAAGCCTAGAGAGAAGCCAGAGCTAAAACCAAAACCCATCCCCTTCAGGTGTGAGTATTGTGACAAGGAGAGGCACCTAGCAGAGTTTTGCTACAAGAGGAAGAGGGATGAGAGGCTTGCTAGGGAGCAAGCAAACCAGGACAGGTACCGCCAGTCTCGTGGTACCCCTGAGCCTAGAGTGCCACTTCCACGGGGTGTGGGAAGTGTGAAGAGTGTTGGTAGAGTTGGAGCTCAGGGTGGTAGGTTCCCACAGAGAGGTGGTGGTGAGAGGTTTGTTAGGAGAGATGATGGTGTGCGTGCTGGTGAGAGGTTTGGTCGGGCTCGTGGTGGTTTTGCTGGACGTCCCCCTACTCGTCCTCAATACGGGTTTAGGGGAGATGATCGCAGCTTTGGGTTTCAGAGGAACTACGGACCACGTTTTCCCCTTCGTGGTGCTCGTACTCCTCCCATGGGACATGGGAAGTTTGGTGGCAAGGGAGTGATGTTTGCTAACCCCTCTTTTGAGCAGATGGCTCGACACTGGTTTAACTTTCTTTGTGCTAACCCCAGTGTCGAGTCGCTAGCTCACTCTCGTTCTTGTTTCTGACTATAGGCAAGAGGCTTGGAGAACATTTGGTTGATTGCCTCCGGATGTTCTCAACACATGACCAGAGACAAGAAGTGGTTCTCCAGCCTCACCCCAGTGAAGGAAAAGATGTACATCACATTTGGGGACAATGGACGAGGAAGGGTGATTTCTGAGGGTGTTGTGCATGTGAGTGACAAGGTAACGTTGAAGGGAGTTGCTCTTGTGAAGTCTTTGGGTTTCAATTTGCTTTCGGTTTCTCAGTTGCTTGATGAGGGTTTTGAGGTGCGTTTCAAGTCTGGCGAGTCTCGTTTGCTGGATTCTCGAGGTGATCTTGTCTGTATGATCATTCCCGAGGGTCGATTTTCGGTGGCTGATTTCTCTCGTTCTTTGGGTCCTGCTCGCTGTTTGATGGGCGGTCCTTCTTCTCGATTTGTGGAAATGGCATAGGCGGTTGGGACACTTGAGCTTTGATTTGGTTTCCCGCTTGAGTGGTCTTGACCTTGTCCGAGGATTGCCGAGGTTGAAGCTTGAGAAGGATTTGGTTTGTGCTCCGTGTAGGCATGGCAAGATGGTAGCCACTCCCCATCCACCCCCGACCGATGCCAAGACCGAGCGTCCGACGTAGCCGTTGCACATGGACCTTGTTGGGCCGGCCTCGAGTTCGCTCGGTGGGTGGGAGGTGGTATGTCCTTGTTGTGGTGGACGATTACTCTCGCTATGCTTGGGTGTTTTTCTTGGAAGACTAGAGTGAGACATTTGGTTTTGTTCGAGATCCGATCGTGAGGTTGAAAAATGAGAGGCATGAGAATGCTATTCGAGCTATCCGCAAGGATAATGGCTCGCAGTTCAAGAACTCTCGTTTTGATGCCTTCGTCGTGATCTAGGTCTTGAACATCGGTATTCGACCCCTTATGTGCCCCCTCAAAATGGAGTCGTGGAAAGGAAAAATCGTACTCTTTGTGAGATGGCTAGGACGATGCTCGATGAGCACGGGACTCCTAGGAGGTATTGGGGTGAGGCGGTCAATACGGCTTGTCATGTTTCCAACGAGGATTTTATTGCGAACTTTCAAGAAGAAGACCGTTATGAGCTTATGCATGGTCGGGCACCAAGGTGAGTCATTTCCGAGTTTTTGGCCGCAAGTGCTTTATTCTTAAGAAGGGAAAACTCGACAAGTTTGAGGCTAGGTCTAGTGATGGTATTTTCTTTGGATATGCTAACCACTCTAGAGCCTATAGGGTGCTTAACCTTGAGACTAACAAAATCATGGAGACTTGCGAGGTAACCTTCGACGAGACAATGCCATGTACCTCTCTTGGCTTTGAATGTGCAGGTGATGAGGAGATGGTCGAGGACCTCTTTGAAGAGGAGAAGGATGAAGCTGGAGATGATGATGGGGAGAACCATGCGCCTGAAGCCGAGTGTGTACCTACTACTTCCCCTACGACCACTACGGAGCGTGGACCGTCTACTTCATGGACGACGACGGTGCGGCAAGAGGACCAGGCAAGAGAAGTGAAGGTGAGGGGGAGGTAGTCTCGAGGCGTGAGGCTCCCCGGCGGATTCAAGAAGTACATCCCCTGTCGAAGATCATTGGGGACATCAACGAACGTACTACATGGTCAAGGTCCAGGAATTCCTCTCATTTTGCTCATGCTGCTTTTGTTGCCACCTTTAAGCCCAAGGACATTGGACACGCTTTATCTGATGCCAACTAGGTCAATTCCATGCATGAGGAGTTGGAAAACTTTGAGAGGAACCAGGTGTGGGAGTTAGTTGAACCACCTCCAAATTGACATCCTATAAGAACCAAGTGGGTTTGGAAGAACAAAGAGGGTGAGAATGGGATGGTTGTGAGAAACAAGTCCAGACTTGTTGCTCAGGGGTTTAGTCAAAAGGAGGGGATCGACTATGAGGAGACCTTTGCTCCTGTGGCCCGTCTTGAGGCAATTCGGATCCTTCTAGCCTTTGCCGTGGCTAAAGGGTTCAAGTTGTTTCAGATGGATGTGAAGAGTGCCTTTCTGAATGGGGTCATAGAGGAGGAGGTGTATGTGAAGCGACCACACCGGGTTTGAGAGCGAGTTGTACCCACACAGGGTGTACAGGTTGAAAAGGGCTCTGTATGCCTTGAAACAGGCGCCCCGTGCTTGGTATGGGAGATTGAGAGGTTTTCTCGTTGAGCGAGAGGGTTTGTGATGGGTACCGTGGATAGGACCTTGTTTCTCCTCAAGCATAGAAATGACTTGTTGATTGTTCAGATATACGTGGATGATATTGTCTTTGGTGGCTCGTCACATAACATTGTTGCCAAGTTTGCGGATGAGATGAGCGGGGAGTTCGAGATGAGCATGATGGGCGAGTTGCGGTACTTTCTCGGGCGCGATCAAGCAAGTGAAGGACGAAACTTTTGTGCACCGGACCAAGTACATGAAAGACATGCCGAGGAAGTTCCGGATGCAAGATGTGAAGCCGATGTCGACTCCCATGGGGAGTACGGGCACTTTGGATGCGGACGAGGACGGAGAACCAGTGGACCAGCGGGAGTACAGGAGCATGATCGGCTCCCTCCTCTACCTGACGGTGACGAGACCAGACATACAGTTCAGTGTGTGTCTGTGCGCTTGTTTTCAGGCTTCGCTGAGGACATCACATCGACAGGCCGTCAAGAGGATTTTCAGGTACCTACAGTCTGCCCCTGGTCTTGGCCTTTTGTATTCTTCTTCCTCGACTCTCTCTCTTCATGGTTTTTCCGATGCGGATTTTGCTGGTTGTCGAGTCGAGAGGAAGTCTACTTCTGGTACTTGCCAGTTTCTTGGGTCTTCGTTGGTCTCATGGTCTTCCCGCAAACGAGTCTAGTGTAGCTCGGTCTACCACCGAGGCGGAGTATGTTGCGGTCGCGAGTTGTTGTTCCCGACTGTTGTGGATTTCATACACTTTGATAGACTTTGGTGAGGAGTGCACCCAGATCCCACTTCTTTGTGATAGCACCAGTGCCATAAGCGTAGCTAAAAACCCAGTGCTTCACTCCAGAACCAAACACATAGAAGTGAGGTATCATTTCTTGAGGGAAAATGTGGAAAAAGGAACCATTGTGTTGAGTCATGTCCCTACCCAAGATCAGCTAGTCGACATCTTTACAAAGCCTCTCGACCAAGCTACATTTGTGCGCTTGCGGGGGGAACTTGGGGTTTGTTGCCCTTTCTAGTTGATTCGTGGGAGTTTTTCTTGTACCATATGTATCATACCATGTTTTACTCTGATGTATATACATGTTTTGCTTGATGTACGAACCATGGTAGGATAGCCATCTTGTCATATATCATATTGCATTTGTATCATATTGCATTTTAGGATGATGAGCTTCTTTCATATGCCTTATTTGAGTCTCTTTGGCTATTTGTGAGATATTGGTCATATGTGTGGAGAAATGGTGATGTGAGGCTATGCTCTTGGAATATTTGAGATATATGTGTGGTGAGATAGCCCTTTTTGAAATCAATGCTAATCTTGACTAATTTTTTGGTGAAATGTGCTCCACTCGTGTGTAGTAGTGTATCCATGTCACAGTTTGGTCCAAATGTGCTTTTCATGCTTAAATTGTGCTTGGATGTCTTTTTCTTGCATTTGGGCCAAAGGCCGAATATCATTGTGAATGTTTAGCCTATGTTGCATTCATGGGGGAGCATAAGCTTCTTTTTGCCGCAAAGGCACTTCATGTACCATGAAATGATTTAATCTTGAAAAGAAGTGTATAATGCTTGAAAAATGCTCCATCCATCATGTCTATGCTTAAAATGTCTTATCTTTCACATATGGGTGCAAAACATGTTGCATGATGTTCACCAGTGGAGAAGTCTCCCCGAAGTGGACACATGGCTCATGAGCTTTGACATGGCATGCTTTGCTTTATGGGTGTTTGCCATGATCTTTTGCTGAGAATTTGATATCCTTGTATGATCTCTGAGTGGTATGCATGTTTGTGGCTCGAGTGTGACATGGATAGGCTTTTACATGTGAAGCGAGCCTTCTTTTGGTAAAACTGCTTAAATCTGAAAATTTTGCTTTGTCACATGCTTGTATTTTCATATATTACTTGTGGCAATGCTTTGTCCATGCTATGATTCATATGTGTCACTTTTGTCTCATTTCTAGCCTTCGACACTAGATTTGGCCTATTTGAGAAGCTCATGTAGATGTTTATATGCTTTGTTTTGCATTTCTGCATTTTCACCTTGATTCATACATTGTCAACAAGGGGGAGAAGAGGTGAGCTTAATGAAAATTCAGAAGAGGTGAGCTAAAATTTGGAAGTTTGCATCCACATGTTCAGGGGGAGCTTGCATTTGTTCAGGGGGAGCTTTCTTGCTATTTTCGGTGTGGAGTTTGTGCTTTGCTTGGCTTGTGACCTTTCTTCGCCTTTCTTTGGTTTCGGTCATGAGTTGAGCTTCTTTGTTTTTCTTTCTTCTTCCTTTCTTTCTTTCTCTGAATTTCATTTCGTGTTGTGTGTTGTCAATGCACTCATCAAGGGGGAGATTGAGGACCAGGAGGGTCCCGGTGGTCGATGGTTGACCGCTCCTCAGTGATGAGTGATTGACAATGGGTGTTGGATTGACTCTTGGCTTAGTGCGCAGGTGTAGGCTGCGGCCTAGTTCGTGTTGTTGCAGGTAAAGAACGGGCGCGAAAGGTCTTTAGCCTTGAGGGGCCTCCGGGAGATGGAGAGACAAGTAGGCTCGGTTCGAGTGACCCGGTGGACAGCGGGACTAGGTGCGGGCCACATGGTGGCGATACGAGCAAGACGAAGTCATGGACAATCGAGCCGGTGCACGGTGGCGGTCGAGTCAAGTGGTTTGGCGGGAGGCCGGACCGAGCACGCAGGGTTTGGTGGTTTGACCACAAAACCATTAGAGGACGGTTTCTTGGTTTGGGCCTCAAAACCAAGTCCGAGGGCCCAACACGACGGAGACGGGATCCGGGCGTGTCGGGAAGCTTCGAAGCGGAGGACACGCGGCGGGATCACATGGCTTGCGTCGGGAGGACACGGGGTGCGGCAAAGGTGTGGCCGTCTGATGGCAAGACCCACAAACATTACCTAAATGCCCCTACGTGGGTTGTATCGCCAGTAGTTAAGTTAGGGGTAGTCGAGTCATTTACCACTCCGGCGGGACCTGATATATAAGCCATGAGTGTGTGTGGATGGCTCTCTCTCTCCGCGACTCAGGGTTTCATTTCCCCCTTCCCATTTCTCATTTTCTTAGCTATTTTTCTTCCATTTTCTCTAGGCTAGCATGAGAGCTTCATGAGAGATTTGTAGAGAGGGATGGATGCTAGGGCGGCATGCTAGACCTTGTGAATCTTTCCTGGTTTGTATAGAAGATTCGGAGTTATGTTTTTCATGGTCTTTTGTGCTTGTTTTCGTGCCTTTGTTCTCGGTGTGATTCCGCGAATTTGAGTGGGTTTCTCCCCGGATTTCTTTGAGGGAAACATGGATAGATGTCTCGTGCATCTTTGTGATTGATCTTGTGCCCTCAAACGCCAGGAAACCACTTCGATTCAAGGATTTTCGTTCGGTGCTCTAGCTTTTGGTTGTGCTCAAAGGATTCGCGATTCCCGATGATTTAGGCAGTTAGGAGGCAAGATTTTTGGGCTATAGCATCCTAGTGTGACGCTTTTCAAGTCCCCAAACCTTGTCTCCACAGCTTCAACCATTTGGGAAATCCGATGATGATTTGGGGGAGTTGACCTCCGAGGTCGGGCTGTTTTTCTGCTCTGTCCGTGCCTCGCGGACGGTCCGCGGCGTCCAGGCGGACGGTCCGCGCCGCACGTGTTCGTCAGGTGTTCTTCGTGTTCTTGCTCGCCTTTCGTTTCGATCCGTGGCGATTTTGAGTTTTGGTTGGACGAAGTTTCGGACGGTCCGCAGCAGCGGGCGGACGGTCTGCGGGTGCGTGGCGGACAGTCTGCGTGCTCCCCGCGGACGGTCTGTTTTTCGGGGTTCGCTTCTGGTGGTTCTGTTGGTTTTAATGGATAGTCCGCGGCCCAGGCCGGATGGTCCGCCATACCTGTGCGGACAGTCTGCGGTACATTGGCGGACGGTCCGCGTGGCCCGTGCGGACAGTCCGCCTCTCCTAGCCGGACGGTCCGCCAGAGCCTGTGTGCTTTGCTTCTTGGTTCGATTCCTCTCTTCCCTTCTTGTGCTTCCGCGTGTGCTTCAAGGAATCGTTCCTAGGACTAGAGGTTGATCCATAACCTCGTTGTCTTGGCGATTGGTGTGTGATTCGATCCATCACTTGTGTGAGACCGGGATTTGACTAGGGTATAGGCCGGGTTCTTTGAGAAGAATTTTTACCGGCTCCTATTCACTCCCCCCCCTCTCTAGTCGCCATCTGATCCTTCAGTGGAGCCCCTCGGACATGCCCGGCATCCCGAGGGAGGTCGCCGAGCACTCCCTTGACATCCTACCTCACTCCCGTGTCGTGCAGCAACGGCTCCACCGCTTCGACGAGGAGCGGCAGCGGGCGATCGGAGCGGAGCTGCGGAAGCTCCTCGAGGCTGGGTTTATCAAGGAATCTCATTAGAAGCCTCTTTCAACTATGGTTTCCCGTTTGACTCCGAAAACGCTCGCCTTTCAGAGCCACCGTTCTGTCACAACGCACTCGTATTCATGCGGGTAGTCTAGGGCGAGTCCGAGGACAAGTCGAGATCTTTCAGAAGGTCAGGCGTGCACCTCTAGCCACCACGGCTACAAGAACACCCTATGTGATCTATCTCGAGAATAGATCTAAGATAAGCAAAGCCGATCGAAAATGAAGACTTTAGAGAAACACTTGATCGCTAGAAATCGGATTCAACTTGATAATTTAACAGTACATACGATACATGAACAAGATCACCACCGGGATCCTACCTTGATCTTGCTTCTAGCTCCGGGAACTCCGACGTGGTCTTCCTTGCAAGGTTCCCACATCGGCTAGGGAGACCCTAGTCAACTAGCTCGACCCTCTCCTCTCTGAGATGGTGTCCCTCCCTTCTCTGCTCCTCGGCGGCCAATGACGAATGAGTTGATGCGTGGCTCTCAACCCCGGGGCTATAAATAGCCCGAATGGCGGCTAGGTCAAAGGGGGAGGCGACTGGACCCTGGAATGGGCTGGGCCAGCCGGCCTGGGCCCACCCCGGCCCAGTTGCCTGCCTCCTTCGCATGGCGTCGGTTCCGAGTCTTCTAGATCCTTCCCCCTTCTGCATGTGGGCCCTTGTCGTCAGTTTCTCTCCAAGTTGGACGTAGCTCCTTGTCCCGCAAGATTCGGCACTTTTCTGGGTAGGTCCTCGCAGTTTGTCATCTTCTCGGGTTTGGTCCCTAGGCTTCTTGGAGTCAAGTTTGCTTCATTGCATGACTTGTACGAGGCTTCAAGGTCTTGTCACAAGGTGCTTGATGAACTTATCCCGGAAGTCTTGCTTTCAACGCTAAAACCCTACATAAACACTAAACTCCAAAACCGACATGCACGAACAAACTTGTTATACCAAGGGGGTTAGTACCAATGGATAAGGTATAAAAGTTATGCCAACACTTAAGGTAAACTCATGGCTAGGTTGATAGAATTTCACCGTCAACAATAATAGTGCACACTTACCTAAGGCCAATTTGATCTTGTTGTTGTCGTGCTTTTGAAGATAAGTACTATTTACTAATGATGATACACATGTTTGCTACAAATTGATGAACTTGTACTTGTGAGTGAATGTATCTTAGTTTCTGAAGCTATTCTGGTATTTGTTCTTTTTTCATGTGTGTCATCAAGCCGTGTGAGACATCCATTCTCAGGCAATACTGCCAAGGCTGGGATGGATGTGTCACATGGTTTGATGGCTATCATGACTTTGTTTGCCTACAGATGTTTCCTTATGCTACAAGTACAAGTTCAAGTCACAATGCAACTAATCTAAGGCTAATTATTCCTTGTTGTTGTTATGCTTTCTTATGATGATCTTGATCATGTTAATTTTCCTATGATGTTACACATGTTTGCTATAAAATGATGAACTTCAACTTGTGAGGGATTGGAGTTTGGTTTCTGAAGTTGTTCTGGCTTTTGTTCTTTTTACATGTATGTCATCAAGCCATGCGAGACATCCATACCCAGGCAATGATGTCAAGGATGGGATGGATGTATTGCATTGTTCCATGGCTATCATGACATTCTTGTTTGCCTACACATGTTTTCTTATGCTCCAAGTTGAAGTTCAAATGATAGTGCAAACTAATCTGAGGCCAATTATTCTTGTCCTCCATCGTTGCCTATGATGATAAGATTGATTTATTATACATGCCCATGATGACTTGGAGTTGTGTTGTATATATGTACTGATTAATTCTCATGTCTCCCATCAAAACATGGGAAACATCCATGCCCATGTTTTCCAAGCCTGGGCTGGATGTCTCCCATGTTTCCATGGTTGCCATGAACCTTTTGATATGCTATTGTTGTTCTTATGCTCCAGATCTGGGTCATATGAATCTGAGGCTCCTTTTGTTCTTATGTACCATGTTGTTGATGTTATTGCCTCCTTGCCGATGATGATATGATGTTGATTAATGCTTGTCATGTCTCCCATCAAAACATCAAACTCATCCACACTAAGTGAAAATCTCAAATAGGTAACGTAACATTCGTAACAGACCTATGTGGCCTGTTACAAAAAATATTTAAGGTAGCAGGCATCGTTTATGCCCGTTACAACTGAGTTTATGCCCATTACCAATAAAATTTCTAGACTACAGTCCAACTTATTAGTAACGGGCGTTGATTAGAGCCTGTTACCTTTTATATTTGGTATAACGAGCGACGGAATGTTCATTACCCGTGCTGGTTCCTGGACCCGAATTTTTCATTCAATCTCATTAACTTCCCCTCGCGTCTGCCGCCCACCCCTCGCGTCCATCCCTACCCATTCCGCCAGCTTACCCGTGACCCGCCTCATCTCTCTAGTCTGCATCCTCCCCTCTTCCTCTCCCTCTATGATCTCCCTCGCAAATGACGACCTCGCTCCCCTCTGCCTCCGCCGCCGCGACCCACCCCTCTTCCTCCACCGCCGCGACCCTCCCCTCTACCTACGCAGGGACATCCCCCTCCCTCACCCCTTCACCATCTCACCATGTCTTTCCCTTCTCGCAACCCCATCCTTTCGTCCCTTCTCTTTCCTTGTTGCAGCAGTTTGGAGATGGCCGGTGGCTAGATCTTCACCGGAGATGGCCGGATACGCGTGGGGGAAGGCCCGATCCGCGTGCGTGGATGCTGGATCTTTGCGTTCTCAGACTCGAACGCAACGGGGGTGAGGCTGCACCGCCCTACTTGACAGGCGGCGACTCCTGTTCTCCGTCACTAGCCCTCGCCCACAAGCGGCGTATCGGGAGTTGCGGTGTTACCCATCCGACGACCACGGCTACAGGTGTAATATCCCGAATTTTCTCAGAATGTTATTGTTTGCAAAAATGTGAATTTCAAAATTTCGATTTGAAATTGAGTGCATAATTAAAATTTAAGGTTGCCTTCTTTGATCCTTCCCTTAAATTCATAGATTTAATTTGAGCAAGATAATAAAATTTAGGAAATATAAAATGCTAGGGTGAGAACCTTGGAGTTTATTGGATTTATTTTTGGATCTTATTTGTGTGGGATTCAAATTTGGATGCTAATTCAAATTTGAATCTAAAGTTTGTATAGGAGTTAAAGTTTAAGAAAATATGAAAACCTTAAACCGGTTTTAGGCCTTTTTTCTTCGCTTGCTAAGTTCGCTGGACCACCCCAGCCAACCAGCCCGCCGAGCCTTTCGGCCCACCTACCGCGCCGGCCCGTCCACCACCAACCACACCTTCCCTGTCTCGCTGCCAAGTGGGCCCGCAAGACAGCCGACCTCCTCTGTTTTCCTTCTTCCCCACCATGACGCGAGTGTGGGGGCGGAAGGGGCGCCGACGCCAGCCATGGGCGCCGGCCCCTATCGTGCTGGCACGCCGGATGGATGCCGCGTCTTCCCCATGCCGCATCCCAGCCCTCCGCTCGTTTTCCCCAAACCCTAGTAGCCGCCGTATAAGAGGCTGACCGCCAGCCTCTTCCTGTACCGCACCGCCCCTTGGGGATTTCCCCCCAAATCCGCCACTCTCACCCGGCTGTAGAGGAGGAGGGAGGAGAAGGGAGAGGGGATGGGAGGAGGTGCGCCCACCGGAGCCCTGCTGAGGATCCGGAGCCACGCGCGTCGGGGGCTTTAGCGCCGTCCGCTGCTGCTCTGCTTCCTCGTCGTCCCGCGCTGACCCTGCTCGTTTTCCACGACGACTACTCGTGAACCAAGGAGTCGGGGCTGCTGCGTGGAGGGGGCCGCCGTGAAGCCACGAACCGTGCTGCCCAGGAGCCGGACCAGCCTCTGCTTCCTCTGCTCCAATCGGTCTGCCACCGTCTCGGTTCTACTACCTGCTCCGCTCTGCGTCCCCCTCCATCGAGCCCTTCACTGCTGCCTCGACGTCGCATCCGGAGCCCTGGTGAGCGCCTCGACCCCCCCCCCCCCCCATTCACCGTGTTGTGGACCGGGCCATCGAGCCATGGCTGAACCGAGCCTAGTGAGCTCGCTGTCTGAATGTCGTTGCTTGCTCACGCCGCTGCGCAGACCCGCCATAGCCTGAGAGCCAGCCATCGAGACGAGCCGGACGCTTGTGATGCCCTAGGTTTTTAATTAGCATCATTAACGCTAATGGCCGAATCAGCCAAGTCAAACCGGCTGACTTTGGTCAAACCGAGGTCAACATGGGTCATCACCTCGAAAACCGAGCTGACAACCCCTATTGACCCCTTGACCAAGTCAACAAACCCTTGTGGTCGACCCTCAGCCAAAGACACGGTCAAACCCCGCTCAAGTACTGACGTCGACGAATGTCTTCTGGAACTTTTGCCGCGTTCCCCAAATTTCACATAAACACTTCAAAATCTACCAATATGAAATTTGTCCAGTTTGTTGAGGAACACAACTTTCATGTAGATTGGCATTTAAAATTTTGAGTGGAAATTGGCGGAAAACGAGGTCAACTACCAGCAGCTCCTGTTCACAGAGACATGGTGTCGGGCATACACCCTGGGTACTCATGCAAGGAAGGAAGGAGAGTAGAAGACGGACTCCTACTAGAATTCCCCTGTACTCCTACTAGGACTCGCTCTGTGTAATCCTACTAGGACTCCTGCCTTGTAACCGACTAGGAACCCGCCCCCTAGACTATATAAAGGAGGGTCGGGTACCTAGCCGAACATCAACAATCCCTCCGGGGAACAACACCAAGCGCAGGGCGCAATACTACTCCAAACAGGACGTAGGGTAGCTACTCCAGCTACCTGAACCTGTATAAATCTTGTGTCTTGTGTCCTCGCGCGTACCTTCGGGTTCCAGATCATGGCTATCCCCACCTTCTACCTTGCTGTGGGTACCTCCCATGGATGTCGAGAGGTTTAAACACCGACAGCTGGCGTCCGAGATTGAGGTGGTTTTCACCGTCATTGCCCCATACGACTCGTATACAAGTCCGTATACAAGTCCCTCGTCAAACGCTTCACACCGGTGGGGGAAAACACTAAAATGGGGCAGTACATCTATTGGCTGGCAACGACATGCACGTGAGGATCATGCAAGCATTTATCTCTTGGCTACGTGCACACACAAGATGCACCAGCAAGCTGCAACATCATTGCTTGATGCACATGGAAGACGTAAACGCGCCACGACTACTCGTCACCCGGCCGCACGGGCTCTACGTCAACCTTGCCGTGCGCCGCGAGTACTCGTCTCTCAGCAACAGCGGCTCTACATCGACTACGCCGTACGCCGCCACGACGTCGTCTTCTGGGCATACGACTACCTCGACTACTTACCTCGACTAGTCTCAACCAGAAAACTAGTCGAGGACGGCTCTCGCGACATCAACAACTAGTCGGATCCACCTCCGACTAGTCGACTTCAGCAACAACCATCGCGGCTCCATCACCGACCGCCACGGCTTCGTCGACTCTCGTCCGCGAATCAAGCTAAGTCACTCATTTCAATAATTATTTTTTCTTTGGCTTGCTCTCCACATACAGGAACCAACGCCAAAGACTACTTCGTGTACGCCTCTCAACGGCTACCTGCCATAAGAGCTACACCGTGCCAGTTATTCCTTGGGGATCGTTGACTGACTGTCATAGGCTTGGTACACCAAATAGGAGGCTCTTGCCACGACGTTTCATGTACTGAGTGCTGGAGGCGCACAATGGCTACACCCTAAGGAGGCACTGCGCAATCCTGCTCTCCGCCATGCGGAACAACGAGCAATCGCGCTCTCTCTTGTTGCCATGTCGACTACTTTCGTCTACCTCTTAATGGTCTCGCTACAGTAGCACACGGCTTGATCTGCACAAAGCCTCGGCTCTCCTGTCATGCCTCCACACCCCCAGCGGCTATGGCTAAACAGGCTCCTCAGAGATCGGGTGCTTAAACCAGCTCTCCTGTCATGCCTTCACGCCCCCAGCGGCTATGGCTAAACAGCGACCACAGAGACTAGGCGTTAAACCGCATCAGGCTAACTACTCGACGCCTAACGACCACAACAAGAGCATGACACATGACATTTACATCTATATTCATATTTGTATTTGTCATTTGTAGATTCAATTTCTACAAAAATGCTACATAATGTACGCATCTCTACTTTCAGGTCAAGCTTCAGCGACGACTTCCAGTACGCTCCGCGTACCTCCACCGGCGCAGCTAGTTCCCAAACTCAGGGGCTACGCACCAAATTACTACTCGATGACAACTCGAGTAGTCTCCTCTAGCTCTCTAGCTTGGGGGCTCGGCACCAACAACTACTCGACGTGGCTCCTACGGCTCACCTGGCGATAAGCTCGGGGGCTAAACGCTACAAGATTACTCAAATGATGACTTCCGCAAACACTGAAGACCCTCGGACTGATTCTTCAATCGTTCCAAGGCTCGGGGGCTACTAGGCTACACTCATCAGTTGATTTTTTCAAGACGGGAGCAGAATCAAGATTGACCCTCAGCCAGAGTCTACAACTCAACCTAAGGCTCGGGGGCTACTCCATATGGAGTGCGATTTTGCAATCACACTTCCATATAAATCTCGACTTCAAGACAAATGAGCTGGACCACCTTCCAGCCTCGCGGCAGTTCAAGTACTATTGAAGACTTCTCCAAGCGATACTCGAGGACGCTCAAGAACTACTCGAAGAGGCTTCAAGACTACTCGAACTACTACTCTCGACTCCAACGTGCTCGGGGGCTTGTCGGGCATACACCCCGGTACTCATGCAAGGAAGGAAGAAGAGTAGAAGACAGACTCCTACTAGAATTCCCCTGTACTCCTACTAGGACTCGCTCTGTGTAATCCTACTAGGACTCCTGCCTTGTAACCGACTAGGAACCCACCCCCTGGACTATATAAAGGAGGGCCGGGTACCTAGCCGAACATCAACAATCCCTCCGGGGAACAACACCAAGCGCAGGGCACAATACTACTCCAAACAGGACGTAGGGTAGCTACTCCGGCTACCTGAACCTGTATAAATCTTGTGTCTTGTGTCCTCACGCGTACCTTCGGGTTCCAGATCATGGTGATCCCCACCTTCTACCTTGCTGCGGGTACCTCCCATGGAGGTCGAGAGGTTTAAACACCGACACATGGAGACATTCAAAGTTTGGCAGCAGATTGTGCAAAATCTGTTGAGAAAAACACCTTAGAGCCTTTGTAAAAGTTGTAGAAGGTAGTTAGATCTACAACTTCCCTATTCACCACTTTGTGCACTTCTATTCAAATTTTTGGAGACTTCAGCGTCCGAACAGGGGTACTGAGAAATATGTGCGAGCCGGTCGACGCCGCGC
The DNA here is from genome assembly GCA_947561735.1 of Cenchrus americanus. Classification (NCBI taxonomy): domain Eukaryota; kingdom Viridiplantae; phylum Streptophyta; class Magnoliopsida; order Poales; family Poaceae; genus Cenchrus; species Cenchrus americanus. The sequence goes on along the minus strand of OX387239.1, from coordinate 247,066,452 downwards.
CGCGCCACGCCATGACGTCGCGCGCCGCGCCCGCGCCGCTCTCCGCCTCGACGTTTGGGCCACGCGCCGATCGAGGTGCCGCGCGCCTTCCCAAGGCGCCGCATACCCCGAGGCGCCTTGAGCTCCGCGCCGTTCTACGTGTCGCGTACAGGGTCACCGCTCACGCGCACCCCAGAGACCGCGGTCCGTTTGCACCCTCCCCCTGCAAGGCGCGCCGGCCGAGGTCTTGGACTTCGCGCCCGCCTCGGCAGCCGTGGGCACGCACAAGGGAGGTCGCCGCGCCTATAAATCAGGTCGGTGCTCGCTGGCCGACGGGGGCAGCGTCTCACCGCGCGCCATGAGTGTCGGTGTCGCTGAACTTCCACCCCCGTGTGTCTCCGCAGCAAATTGGTAGCTCCTCACCTTCCCTAGCCCCTCCTAGAACCAGCACCGCCGCCTGTGTGGAAGTCCCGGTCGAGAGCTCGCCGGAGCCAAGCTCCAGTCGCACGCCGCCCGGCCAAGCCGCGGAGTCCCATCGCCGGCCACCTCCCAGACCCCAACCGGCTCCAAGAATCGGGCCTAGGAAACCTCACGGCCGCCTTCCGCCCGCGCCCGGCCGACCACGGCCGCCGGGCCGGCCGGGTTTGGCCGGAGCCGCGCCGGTCACCGCCCCAAGGGCCGCATTGCAAGGTCTGGAATCTTTCAAGGGTCTTATGTGTGAACCGAGGGTATTTTTGTAAGAGGGTTGAGATTTCCAGGGACCCCGGTGCAAAACTTCATCTCCAATAGTAGTGGTGAATTGCTGAATCTTTGAAAATTTGTAGAACATCGTAGAAAAATCAGAAAATGCAAACCCAATTTTGTTGGATTTGTTGTGAAAAATTCTACAGCTGTTGTTATACTCACCTAGTCTGTTTCCTGATATTTTTAACATGCAAAATACAAATGTTAAAACCCTAAATCTGCTATATCTCAAAATCCATATATCCTCTGTAGCTAATTTTTGGATATGTTGTGTGTTATGTCATTACTAGATTCTGTACCACCAATTGCACAAATTTGTACTGTAAATCTTTTTCTAAACATTGTTTTCCATTTCTGCAGAATCTTCCTAGATGATTTTTGTAGCCAAAAATAATTATGTTTTTGTGCCCAAATTCTGCATGTTGCCTTGTTATACCAAAATACACCTCTGGTTAATTAAAAGCAATTTTATGATTATCAGAAATATTTATTCTTGAAATATGCTTGATTTTTTTTGAAAATACATAACTCAAGATTCATAATAGTTCTAGGTGTATATGCTACATTCCTAGGCTAGTTTTGGACCATATAACATGTGTGAGAAAGTTTGGATCATTTTGATGAGTATTTATTTTTGTGTGCATTTACCTTGTTTTACTAGCTAGCTTTTGTTATTTTCAAAATGATTAAATTCATGGCTTTCCTAAACATGCATGTGTGTTTAGTGACTTGTTGCAGGTGGTTAGTGCCTAATGCACACTTTCCCTGAATTTTAATTAATTAGTTTATGAATAAAAGCTACGGATGCAATTTAAGGCTTAATAGTCAATTAAATGGGAAACATCACCACCCACCTTTGATGACCTTGTGTGTGATGAATATCATTTTAAAAACAAAAGGTAAATACCAACCCATTGCTGTATGTGAAGTTAAAATTGAATTATTTACATATATATGTACACAGTCACTATCAAAAAGAATATTTAATAAAGAGCTGCATATCGTTCCTTTTTGGAAGAGTATGCTGAATGTATTCTTATCTAGGTGAATGTGTTCAACCAATGCACCCCATGGTTGCCATTTATTGTGTGTAATTAATTAAATTAAAAATCGTCGAATAAATCTTGCATTTGCATCTTCGTGTAGATCTTCCCGACGGTAGACGTACACTCGTGCCAGAAGGAGGAGACGAAGGTGCTGACGAAGAGCTGCAGTACGTGGACGTAGCTCAAGACCTGAACCCAAGTCCAGAAGGGCCCAAGGCCAACCTTGCGAGCGAAGGCAAGCCCCGGATCATTAACCCGTCTTTTAAAATTATGCCATTATGTTTTACTATGATTGCGCATCTACGTTACAGGAATTGAATTGAAACCCTAGATGCATGATCCCTAGGGACCTATGCTCTATCACTAGTATGCTAGGTCGATAGCTGCTATGCTATAGGAACGGTAGAAGTCGAGTGATGTTCGTCACTCACGAGAATAGGTTCTTATGTTGGAATCATAAGATCTTTATAAATGGACTGCTCATGTGGTAAGAGCATGGGATTTGTGCTCCGGTCCAGTGGCTTCGTGGGCTAAGCTTTTGAACATACTAAGCACTTGTCGGGAATGGGACCGGTAGGCCTAGTACCTTAATGATGTGGTGAGGGATCTTACTATTACTCATCTTGGGATGCGTCTCACGGCTAGCTACCGGTGGTGTATGGTGAGTCCGGGTGCCTCGCGGGGTATTCCGGATAGCCTACACCAAAGACTGTAAGATTCGATCCCGACCCGAAGAGTTTTCGGAACCGCTTGGTGGTTGTCCTCGCGGGGGCATCCCACCGTGTTCTTAGGTTTACCTTGCAAGGTTTAAATCAATCGATTGTCGGCCTCTCACCGTTATCCGAGACTTCTTAATCAACTGGCCATGATATCCCGTACTGATGGAATTGGTAAATAATATTGTATGAATTAATTGTTTGTCCAAATTCTTGATTGAATTAGTTGGCAAACTTAGAAATGGTAATCAACTAAAACTTGTGCTAAAATACTGAAAGTAAGGACCTACTCTTCGTGGCTTTTCAGCAAAAGTGAGGACCAGGAGTGTCCCAGTGGTCGATGGATGACTGCTCCTCAGTGATGAGTGATTGACAACGAGTGTTGGACTGACTCTTGGCTTAGTGCGCAGGTGTAGGCTGCGGCCTAGTTCGTGTTGTTGCAGGTGAAGAACGGGCACGAAAGGTCTTCAGCCTTGAGGGGCCTCCGGGAGATGGAGAGACAAGTAGGCTCAGTTCGAGGGACCCGGTGGATAGCGGGACTGGGTGCGGGCCACATGGTGGCGACACGAGCAAGACGAAGTCATGGACAATCGAGCCGGTGCACGGTGGCGGTCAAGTCAAGTGGTTTGGCGGGAGGCCGGACCGAGCACGCGGGGTTTGGTGGTTTGCCCACAAAACCATCGGAGGACGGTTTCTTGGTTTGGGCCTCAAAACCAAGTCCGAGGGCCCAACACGACGGAGACGGGATCCGGGCGTGTCGGGAAGCTTCGAGGCGTAGGACACGCGGCGGGATCGCATGGCTTGCGTCGGGAGAACGCGAGGTACGGCAAAGGCGTGGCCGTCCGATGGCAAGACCCACAAACATTACCTAAATGCCCCTGCGTGGGTTGTCTCGCCAGTAGTTAAGTTAGGGGTAGTCGAGTCATTTACCACTCCGGCGGGACCCGATATATAAGCCATGAGGGTGTGTGAGTGGCTCTCTCTCTCTCCGGGACTTAGGGTTTCATTTCCCCCTCCCATTTCTCATTTTCGTAGCTATTTTTCCTCTGTTTTCTCTAGGCTAGCATGAGAGCTTCATGAGAGATTTGTTGAGAGGGATGGATGCTAGGGCGGCATGCTAGACCTTGTGAATCTTTCCTGGTTTGTATAGAAGATTCGGAGTTGTGTTTTTCGTGGTCTTTTTGTGCTTGTTTTCGTGACTTTGTTCTCGGTGAGATTCCGCGGATTTGAGTGGGTTTCTCCCCGGATTTCTTTGAGGGAAACATGGATGGATGTCTCGTGCATCTTTGTGATTGATCTTGTGCCCTCAAACGCCAGGAAACCACTTCGATTCGAGAGTTTTCGTTCGGTGCTCTAGCTTTTGGTGGTGCTCAAAGCATTCGCGATTCCCGGTGATTTAGGGAGTTAGGAGGCAAGATTTTTGGGCTATAGCATCCTTGTGTGACGCTTTTCAAGTCCCCGAACCCTTGTCTCCACAGCTTCAACCATTTGGGAAATCCGATGATGATTTGGGGGAGTTGACCTTCGAGGTCAAGCGCTTTTCCGCTCCGCGCGGCGGCGCGCGGACGGTCAGCGGGGAGGTCGCGGCCGGTCCGCGGGTTGCGAGTTCATCCGGTGTTCTTCGTGTTCTTGCTCGTCTTTCGTTTTGATCCATCGCGAGTTTGAGTTTTGGTTGGACGGAGTTTCGGACGGTCCGCAGCAGCGGGCGGACGGTCCGCGGGTGCCTGGCGGACAGTCCGCGTGCTCCCCGCGGACGGTCCGTTTTCTCGGGTCGCTTCTGTTGGTTCTGTGTGATTTAACGGACGGTCCGCGGCGTAGGGCCGGACGGTCCGCAGTGTTGGCGCGGACGGTCCGCGGCGCGGGCGGACGGTCCGCGAGGCCGCGCGGACGATCCGCCCCTCCCCGGCCGGACGGTCCGCCGCAGCCCGTGAGCTTTGCTTCTTGGTTCGATTCCTCCCTTTCTCGTGCTTCCGCGTGTGCTTCAAGGAATCGTTCCTAAGGCTAGAGGTTGATCCATAACCTCGTTGTCTTGGCGATTGGTGTGTGATTCGATCCCTCGCTTGTGTGTGACCGGGATTTGACTAGGGCATAGGCCGGGTTCTTTGGGAAGAATTTTTACCGGCTCCTATTCACTCCCCCCTCTCTAGTCGCCATCTGATCCTTCAATTGGTATCAGAGCTTGGTGTCGGATTCTTTGCGACTTTGACAAGTCTCGAATCCTAAGATGGCGTACGTTGAGCGGGGCGGTCCGCCGCACTTCGATGGCAAGGGTTACCACAAGTGGGCGGCTCGTATGATGATCTTTCTTCGTGGCAAGTTGTTGGATTTCATTGTGCTTGACAAGACCTATGCTATTCCGGTCAACATCCATACTCTTATGGTGACCGATGCCGTGCTAAGGCCAAGTATGAGGCTAATGCAAAAGCCGTTGATCACTTGGTCCGAGCTTGTGTGATCCTGAGTTTGAGCGTGTTCGCCATTTGAATCTTGCTTGGCAAATTTGGGAAAAGTTGTTGGTTGCTCACGGTGGTGATAACCATGTGAAGGCTCGCCTCTTTGTCTCTTACCGGATGCAATATGAGAACTTCACTTCACTTCCCGGTGAGGACATCGATGCGATGTTTCAGAGGTTCACCGCCATCGTGAACAACATGAAGGCTAATGTTGAGGATTTTCCTTACACCGAGCATGATCAGGCTTTGAAGCTCTTGCATGTCTTGGACCCAAATGTTTGGGGTGCTAAGGTTGAGGCCATCAAGGAGTCTCGTACGTATTTGACTATTGAGTTGGATGACCTCTTTTCTAAGCTCAAGTCGGCCGAGGTTGACAGGAAGTTGCAATCCAAGCATGAGGGCTCGACCGATCATAGTCTTGCTCTTGTGGGCGGATCAAAGGGCAAATCTAACCCTTCCCGTCGACGCTTTTCTTGTCTTCTCTTATGTCTATTCCGGATGAGGAGTTTGATGTGCTGGGCGAGGAGGAGCTGGCCTTGCTCTCAAGAAGGTTTGATCGACTACACGAGAGTCGGAGGAATGCAAGGCGGAGCTCAGGGACGTGCTACAAGTGTGGCAAGCGTGGCCACTTCATCGCCGAGTGCCCAGAAGCGGAGGAGAATAAGTACAAGACGAGCGAGTACAAGGTGCACCCTAGGCGTGATGACAAGTACTCCTCCAAGGGCAAGCACTTCAGCAAGTCCAAGAGCAAGGACAAGGACAAGCGGCGACCGAGCAAGGGCGGCTACAAGAAGAACAAGGCAAGAGCCATGGTGGCCGGTGCGAGCGACGTCGACTCAAGCTCAAGCGACGAGCAGTCAAGTTCAAGCGATAGAAGACGAAGACGCCGGGAGGCGCAAGGGCAAGAAGAGTGCAAGCCGGAACCTCAGTGGATTGAGCTGTGTGGCGTTTGAAGGCTTTTGTGGGATGGCCCATAGCTCAAGCAGCAAGAAGAGTGAGAAGGAAGACATCGACTCCGACTCGGAGGATGAGGTAAATCGTGACCCCGACTCTTTGCTTGCTGAGATCACTAGGTTGAATGGCTTGATTGACAACCGTGATAGCGTGCTAAGAGATGCCAAAAAGATGAGGAAAGATCTTAGGGCTCAACTTGAGAATGCTAGTGAGAAAGTAGGAGAGTTAGAGTCCAAATTGCTTGAATTGAAACTTGAGAACGACTCTTTGAAACTTGCTCCTACGACTCCTGATGATGTTGAATGTCTTGAGTGTGATGCTTGGTTGAATGAGATCAAGTTGCTTAATGAGAAGAATGCTTCTACTTTGGCTAAACTAGATGATCTTAGGATTGAGTATGATGAGCTTAAGGCTAGACCTACTTTGCTTGGTGCTTGTAAATCATGTCCTACTATGCATGCTAAGCTTGTTGATGCTCGTGCTACCATTAGTTCTTTGGAAGCATCTTTGAAATCTCCTGTTGCAAATGCATGCTCTAGCTGTGATGAAGTTAATTTGCGCAATCTTGAACTTACTTCCCGTTTGGATGTCATCTATGAGAAGAATGACTATTTGAGGAAGGTGTTGGGTTGGTTGTCTGGGCAGGAACCTCAATTGAAAATCATGATTGAGGAGTTCAAGAGAGTGGATGGTCGTGGTTTGGGTTTTGAGAAGTTGGGTGAGAAAGTGGGAGAGAACAGTGGGGAGAGTGTGTATGAGAAATGTGTTGATTCTAACCCCGAGTTTGAGGTGATCGGAGACATCCAAGTCCCACTTCCAAAAGCACCCAAGAACTCTTTCACACCAAAGCCCAACCACCTTTGCAACAAGCTTGACACAACCCAAGATCCACCCAAATTCCCACCTAAGACAAATGACTTTCGAAACCAAGGAGGTTTGTGAGTGAGAAGGGTGAGAAGCCTAGAGAGAAGCCGAGCCAAAACCAAAACCCATCCCCTTCGTGTGTGAGTATTGTGGCAAGGAGAGGCATCTTGCTGAGTTTTGCTACAAGAGGAAGAGGGATGAGAGGCTTGCTAGGGAGCAAGCAAACCAGGACAGGTATCGCCAGTCTCATGGTATTCCTGAGCCTAGAGTGCCACTCCCATGGGGTGTGGGAAGTGTGAGGAGTGTTGGTGGAGTTGGAGCTCAGGGTGGTAGGTTCCCACAGAGAGGTGGTGGTGAGAGGTTTGTTAGGAGAGATGATGGTGTGCGTGCTGGTGAGAGGTTTGGTCGGGCCCGTGGTGGTTTTGCTGGACGTCCTCCTACTCGTCCTCAATACGGGTTTAGAGGAGATGATCGCATCTTTGGGTTAGAGAGGAACTACGGACCACGTTTTCCCCCTCGTGGTGCTCGTACCCCTTCCATGGGACTTGGGAAGTTTGGTGGCAAGGGAATGATGTTTGCTAACCCCTCTTTTGAGCAGATGGCTCGACACTGGTTTAACTTTCTTTGTGCTAACCCCAGTGTCGAGTCGCTAGCGCATTCTCGTTCTTATTTCTGACTGCAGGCAGGAGGCTTGGAGGACATTTGGTTGATCGACTCCGGGTGTTCTCGACACATGACCAGAGATAAGAAGTGGTTCTCCAGCCTCACCCCAGTGAAGGAAAAGATGTACATCACATTTGTGGACAATGGACGAGGAAGGGTGATTTCTGAGGGTGTTGTGCATGTGAGTGACAAGGTAACGTTGAAGAGAGTGGCTCTTGTGAAGTCTTTGGGTTTCAATTTGCTTTCGGTTTCTCAGTTGCTTGATGAGGGTTTTGAGGTGCGTTTCAAGTCTGGTGAGTCTCGTTTGCTGGATTCTCGAGGTGATCTTGTCTGTATGATCATCCCCGAGGGTCAGATTTTCAGGGCTGATTTTTCTCGTTCTTTGGGTCCTGCTCGTTGTTTCATGGCTGGTCCTTCTTCTGATTTATGGAAATGACATAGGCGGTTGGGACACTTGAGCTTTGATTTGGTTTCCCGCTTGAGTGGTCTTGACCTTGTCCGAGGATTGCCGAGGTTGAAGCTTGAGAAGGATTTGGTTTGTGCTCCGTGTAGGCATGGCAAGATGGTAGCCACTCCCCATCCACCCCTGACCGATGTCATGACCGAGCGTCCGACACACCGTTGCATATGGACCTTGTTGGGCCGGCTCGAGTTCGCTCGGTGGGTGGGAAGTGGTATGTCCTTGTTGTGGTGGACGATTACTCTCGCTATGCCCGGGTGTTTTTCTTGGAGGATAAGAGTGAGACATTTGGTTTTGTTCGAGATCCGATCGTGAGGTTGAAAAACGAGAGGCATGGGAATGCTATTCGAGCTATCCGCAAAGTGATAATGACTCGCAGTTCAAGAACTCTCGTTTTGATGCCTTTTGTCGTGATCTAGGTCTTGAACATCACTATTCGACCCCTTATGTGCCACCTCAAAATGGAGTTGTGGAAAGGAAAAATCGGACTCTTTGTGAGATGGCTAGAACGATGCTCGATGAGCACAGGACTCCTAGGAGGTATTGGGCTGAGGCGGTCAATACGGCTTGTCATGTTTCCAATAGGATTTTATTGCGAGCTTTCAAGAAGAAGACCTGTTATGAGCTTATGCATGGTCGGGCACCCAAGGTGAGTCATTTCCGAGTCTTTGGCTGCAAGTGCTTTTTTCTTAAGAAGGGAAAACTGACAAGTTTGAGGCTAGGTCTAGTGATGGTATTTTCTTTGGATATGCTAACCACTCTAGAGCCTATAGGGTGCTTAACCTTGAGAGTAACAAAATCATGGAGACTTGCGAGGTAACCTTCGACGAGACAATGCCATGTACCTCTCTTGGCTTTGAATGTGCAGGTGATGAAGAGATGGCCGAGGACCTCTTTGAAGAGGAGAAGGATGAAGCCGGAGATGATGATGGAGAGAACCATGCGCCCGAAGCCGAGTGTGTACCCACTACTTCCCCTACGACCACTACGGAGTGTGGACCGTCTACTTCATGGACAACGACGGTGCGACAAGAGGACCGGGCGAGAGAAGTCGAAGTTGAGGGGGAGGTAGTCTCGAGGCATGAGGCTCCCCGGCGGATTCAAGAAGTGCATCCCTTGTCGAAGATCATTAGGAACATCGACGAACGCACTACACGGTCAAGGTCCAGGAATTCCTCTCATTTTGCTCATGTTGCTTTTGTTGCCACCTTTGAGCCCAAGGACATTGGACATGCTTTATCTGATGCAAACTGGGTCAATTCTATGCATGAGGAATTGGAAAACTTTGAGAGGAACCAGGTGTGGGAGTTAGTTGAACCACCTCCAAATTGCCATCCCATAGGAACCAAGTGGGTTTGGAAGAACAAAGAGGGAGAGAATGGGATGGTTCTGAGGAACAAGTCCAGACTTGTTGCTCAGGGGTTTAGTCAGAAGGAGGGGATCGACTATGAAGAGACCTTTGCTCCTGTGGCCCGTCTTGAAGCAATTCGGATCCTTCTAGCCTTTGTCGTGGCTAAAGGGTTCAAGTTGTTTCAGATGGACGTGAAGAGTGCTTTTCTGAATGGGGTCATAGAGGAGGAGGTGTATGTGAAGCGACCACACCGGGTTTGAGAGCGAGCCGTACCCACACGGGGTGTACGGGTTGAAAAGGGCTCGTATGGGTTGAAACGGGCGCCCGGTGCTTGGTATGGGAGATTGAGAGCTTTTCTCGTTGAGTAGAGGGTTTGTGATGGGTACCGTGGATAGGACCTTGTTTCTCCTCAAGCATGGAAATGACTTGTTGATTGTTCGAGTATACGTGGATGATATTGTCTTTGGTGGCTCGTCACATAACCTTGTTGCCAAGTTTGCGGATGAGATGAGCAGGGGAGTTCGAGATGAGCATGATGGGCGAGTTGCAGTATTTTCTCGGGCTGCAGATCAAGCAAGTGAAGGATGGAACATTCGTGCACCAGACCAAGTACACGAAAGACATGCTGAGGAAGTTCCAGATGCAAGATGTGAAGCCGATGTCGACTCCCATGGGGAGTACGGCCACTTTGGATGCGGACGAGGACGGAGAACCAGTGGACCAGCGGGAGTACAGGAGCATGATCGGCTCCCTCCTCTACTTGACGGCGACGAGCAGTGGCGTAGCCAATGGGTATGCCAGGTATGCCTTGGCATACCCTGAGAATTGGCAGGCCGATGTACCAGTTAAAAGAAAATCCCTTGCAATCATGAGTCGTGTGAGCACATGCAAGAAGGAAAGCAGCACGAAGAGGTGGGCGGCGGCCGTAAACGTCACGGCATAGGGCGCGGTCTGCGGCCACATAGCCGGGAGCTAGCAGTCTCGGGTCTCCAGTGCAGCTCTCCATAGACATGTAATAATTTTGTTCACCGTATGAGTGAATTCTATTTAGCAATATTTTTCGCTTATCCGGCTTCTTGATATTGTTTACTTTAACATGAAACCATTGATTCACAATATATCATAGATTGATTTACAACATTTCGCTTATCCAATTTTTTTTGCTGCATTTGCTATATTGTTAATTATGCAAGTTTTGAACTTATTTGTTGAATTAAAGATATTATGAGATCCTTATACTTGCATATCAAATTGAATGAAAATTTTCAACGAATTGCATGGTGAGTTTTATAGTTGTATACCGAATTGTATATTTCATTATTGAACTATTGATTCGGCATACCCTAAGTTGAAATCCTAGCTCCGCCACTGGCGACGAGGCCAGACATACAGTTCAGCGTGTGTCTGTGCGCTCGTTTTCAGGCTTCGCCGAGGACATCACATCGACAAGCCGTCAAGAGGATCTTCAGGTACCTACGACCGCCCTCGGTCTTGGCCTTTGGTATTCTTCCTCCTCGACTCTTTCTCTTCATGGTTTTTCCGATGCGGATTTTGCCGGTTGTCGAGTCGAGAGGAAGTCTACTTCGGTACTTGCCGCTTTCTTGGTTCTTCGTTGGTGTCATGGTCTTCCCGCAAGCGCCTAGTGTAGCTCGGCCTACCACCGAGGCGAGTATGTTGCGGTCGCGAGTTGTTGTTCCCACCGTTGTGGATTTCATACACTTTGAGAGACTTTGGTGAGGAGTGCACCCGCATTCCACTTCTTTGTGATAGCACCGATGCCATAAGCGTAGCCAAAAACCCGAGTGCTTCACTCCAGAACCAAACACATAGAAGTGAGGTATCATTTCTTGAGGGACAATGTGGAGAAAGGAACCATTGTGTTGAGCCATGTCCCTACCCAAGATCAGCTTGCGTACATTTTCACAAAGCCTCTCGACCAAGCTACATTTGTGCGCTTGCGGGGGGGAACTTGGGGTTTGTTGCCCTTTCTAGTTGATTCTTGGGGGATTTCCTTTTGTATCATACGTATCATACCATGTTTACTTTGATGTATATACATGCTTTGCTTGATGTATAAACCATGGTAGGATAGCCATCTTGTCATATATCATGTTGCATTTGTATCATATTGCATTTTAGGATGATGAGCTTTTTTCGTATGCCTTATTTGAGTCTCTTTGGCTATTTCTGAGATATTGGTCATATGTGTGGAGAAATGGTGATGTGAGGCTATGCTCTTGGAATATTTGAGATATATGTGTGGTGAGATAGCCCTTTTGAAATAAATGCTAATCTTGACTAATTTTTGATGAAATTTGCTCCACTCGTGTGTAGTAGTGTATCCATGTCACAGTTTGGTCTAAATGTGCTTCTCATGCTTAGATTGTGCTTGGATGTCTTTTTCTTGCTTTTGGGCCAAAGGCCGTATATCATTGTGAATGTTTAGCCTATGTTGCATTCATGGGGGAGCATAAGCTTCTTTTTGCCGCAAAGGCACTTCATGTACCATGAAATGATTTAATCTTGAAAAGAAGTGTGTAATGCTTGAAAAATGCTCCATCCATCATGTCTACGCTTAAAATGTCTTATCTTCACATATGGGTGCAAAGCATGTTGCATGATGTTCACCAGTTGAGAAGTCTCCCCGAAGTGGACACATGGCTCATGAGCTTTGACATGACATGCTTTTCTTTATGGGTGTTTGCCATGATCTTTTGCTGAGAATTTGATCTCCTTGTATGATCTTTGAATGGTATGCATGTTTGTGGCTCAAGTGTGACATGGATAGGCTTTTACATGTGAAGCGAGCCTTCTTTTGGTAAAACTGCTTAAATCTGAAAATTTTGCTTTGTCACATGCTTGTATTTTCCTATATTACATGTGGCAATGCTTTGACTATGCTATGATTCATATGTGTGATCTTTGTCTCATTTTTACCCTTTGACACTAGATTTGGCCTATTTGAGAAGCTCATGTAGATGTTTATATGCTTTGTTTTTGCATTTCTGCATTTTCACCTTGATTCATACATTGTCAACAAGGGGGAGAAGAGGTGAGCTTCATGAAAATTCAGAAGAGGTGAGCTGAAATTTGGAAGTTTGCATCCACATGTTCAGGGGGAGCTTGCATTTGTTCAGGGGGAGCTTTCTTGCCGTTTTCGGTGTGGAGTTTGTGCTTTGCTTGGCTTGTGACCTTTCTTTGCCTTTCTTTGGTTTTGGTCATGAGTTGAGCTTCGTTGTTTTTCGTTTTCTTCTTTTCTCTCTTTCTCTGAATTTCATTTCGCGTTGTGTGTTGTCAATGCACTCATCAAGGGGGAGATTGAGGACCAGGAGCGTCCCAGTGGTCGATGGATGACCGCTCCTCAGTGATGAGTGATTGACAACGGGTGTTGGACTGACTCTTGGCTTAGTGCGCGAGTGTAGGCTGCGCGCCTAGTTCGTGTTGTTGCGGGTGAAGAACGGGCGCGAAAGGTCTTCGACCTTGAGGGGCCTCCGGAGATGGAGAGACAAGTAGGCTCGGTTCGAGGGACCCGGTGGACGGCGGGGCGGGTGCGGGCCACATGGTGGCGACACGAGCAAGACGAAGTCATGGACAATCGAGCCGGTGCACGGTGGTGGTCGAGTCAAGTGGTTTGGCGGGAGGCCGACCGAGCACGCGGGGTTTGGTGGTTTGCCCACAAAACCATCGGAGGACGGTTTCTTGGTTTGGGCCTCAAAACCAAGTCCGAGGGCCCAACACGACGGAGACGGGATCCGGGCATGTCGGGAAGCTTCGAGGCGGAGGACACACGGCGGGATCGCATGGCTTGCGTCAGGAGGACGCGGGGTGCGGCAAAGGCGTGGCCGTCCGATGTCAAGACCCACAAACATTACCTAAATGCCCCTGTGTGGGTTGTATCGCCAGTAGTTAAGTTAGGGGTAGTCGAGTCATTTACCACTCCGGCGGGACCCAATATATAAGCCATGAGGGTGTGTGAGTGGCTGGTTTCATTTCCCCCCTCCCATTTCTCATTTTCGTAGCTATTTTTCCTCTATTTTCTCTAGGCTAGCATGAGAGCTTCATGAGAGATTTGTTGAGAGGGATGGATGCTAGGGCGGCATGCTAGACCTTGTGAATCTTTCCTGGTTTGTATAGAAGATTCGGAGTTGTGTTTTTCGTGGTCTTTTTGTGCTTGTTTTCGTGACTTTGTTCTCGGTGCGATTCCGTGGATTTGAGTGGGTTTCTCCCCGGATTTCTTTGAGGGAAACATGGATGGATGTCTCGTGCATCTTTGTGATTGATCTTGTGCCCTCAAACGCCGGGAAACCACTTTGATTCGAGAGTTTTCGTTCGGTGCTCTAGCTTTTGGTGGTGCTCAAAGGATTCACGATTCCCGGTGATTTAGGGAGTTAGGAGGCAAGATTTTTGGGCTATAGCATCCTTGTGTAACGCTTCTCAAGTCCCCAAACCCTTGTCTCCACAGCTTCAACCGTTTGGGAAATCCGATGATGATTTGGGGGAGTTGACCTTCGAGGTCGAGCAGTTTTCTGCTCTGTCCGCGCGGCGCGGACGGTCCGCGGGGAGGTCGCGGATGGTCCGCGGGTTGCGAGTTCGCCCGGTGTTCTTCGTGTTCTTGCTCGTCTTTCATTTCGATCCGTCGCGAGTTTGAGTTTTGGTTGGACGGAGTTTCGAACGGTCCGCAGCAGCGGGCGGACGGTCCGCGGGTGCCCCGGCGCATAGTCCGCGTGCTCCCCGCGGACGCGTCCGTTTTCTCGGGTCGCTTCGTTGGTTCCGTGTGATTTAATGGACGGTCCACGGCGTAGGGCCGGACGGTCCGCGGTGTTGGCGCGGACGGTCCGCGGCGACGGCCGGACGGTCCGCGAGGCCAGTGCGGACGGTCCGCCCCTCCTAGCCGGACGGTCCGCCAGAGCCTGTGAGCTTTGCTTCTTTGTTCGATTCCTCCCTTTCTCGTGCTTCCGCGTGTGCTTCAAGGAATCGTTCCTAAGGCTAGAGGTTGATCCATAACCTCGTTGTCTTGGCGATTGGTGTGTGATTAGATCCATCGCTTGTGTGTGACCGGGATTTGACTAGGGCATAGGCCGGGTTCTTTGGGAAGAATTTTTACCGGCTCCTATTCACTCCCCCCTCTCTAGTCGCCATCTGATCCTTCAAAAAGAAACTCCACCGGCCAAAAGCCTTTCGTGTCTAGAGTTTGGTGATGTAGTTATCACCCGACGGTTAAGTCTTGCTGAGTATTAGTATACTCAGCCTTGCTTTAAAACTTTTGTGCAGGTGTTGTTGATCGGGCGGATAACGACAAGTGATGACATCACGGATGGCCTCCTGTGATGTTTACTGTTCCGCTAGTTTAATTTATTTCCGTTGTTTGCGAACTCTGAACCTTTACTCCATGTCATGAATAATGGTTGTAATAAACTGGCTCTTAACTCATGTTGTACTCTGGACTCGCCTTCGTGTGAGTTTTAATGCGTATGTCGATCCTCTGTATGATCTCCAAGTGATTTACCGGGCGTTAACCCAGCAATTAACGACAGGATGATACTTTACTATTGCTCAATGACCAAAGTGGATTAGTTTTAGGCGATAGTACGGTATTTTCCTGGGCGGGTTGTCACAATGCTTCTTGCAGGTGCCGCTGCCGACATCGCCGCGCGCGCTCTCCCTTGCTTTGCAACCGTGTTGATCCTTCCGTTCTGACGTGCGCTCTCAGGGCTATGGCCACCGTCGTTCTGCGCGCACCTACACGTGCACTCTAGAGGTCCAAAGTCCTGCCTTTTCTAGTCAGGGAGTCATGGCCAACGCACGCTCACACTGCAGCGAGCCCGGACGCCGGTGCCGCCAAACCGTCCCTCGCCACCTAGAGCGTCACTCCCCGCCGCACTTCGTCGCTGGCGCACACAGGCCCGTGCACACCACCGTCGGCCAAATCTCTGTTTTTTGCCCGAAATCACACGCACCCGCATGTACCCGTGCACGCACACACGTCCACGCGCTCGCACGCGTGATACCTCACAGGCGTTGGGCACCTCCGCCGCGCCGTTGCGCTTCCCCTGTTGAGGACCATGTGTGGTTCGAGGACCGGTGGATGGTCACTTCCTTGTGTGATGAGTGATTGACAACGTTGTGTGGACTGATTCTTGGCTAAGTATTGCAGGTGCAGGTTGCGGCTTGACTGGTGTTGGTGCAGGTGAAGAACAAGCGCGAAAGGTCGTCGCTGGTGAGGCCTCCAGGTCTGGAGAAGACAAGTAGGCTTCGTTCGAGGGACCTAGTGGCCAGCGGGGTCAAGTGCGGGCTGCATGGTGGCATGAACAGCAAGATGAAGTCATGGACGGTTTTTGGTTGAGTCTCAAAACCAAGGTCGAGCCGGGACTATGTGGGAGCCGAGTCATGAGTGGAGATTGGCGGAGGCTACACCGAGTTCGCGGGGTTTCCGGTGGTTCACCAGAAAACCACTGGGTTCCTTGGTTGATCCACAAAGCCAAGACCGAAGAACCGAAGACAAGTGCTCCGCTGAGTGCCGGACCGCCTTGATCGGTGGGTCCGACCGGTGGGTACCGGTCCGACCGGTCGAGGAGCACCGTCCGACCGATGTGCGACGACGCGGTCCGAGACTTCGAAGCGGAGGACACGCGTCGGGATCGCATGGCTTGCGTCGAGGCTACACAGGGTGCGGTCGCCGGGCATCCGTCCGATGGTGAAGACATGAAGACTTCCAAATCCGCCCTTGAGGGGCTTGTATCCCTAGTTATTAGGAAAGGGCATTTTAGACTTTCGGTTGCCTCCATATAACCCGAGAGGTGAGAGGATGGCAGCCAACTCTTGGAACCCTAGCTCATTTGTTTTCCTATTTTCCTTAGGTTTTCCATAGGACTAGCAAGAGAGCTTCATGGAGAGATCTTGTTGAGAGGGATGGATGATCGGGCGGCTTGCTAGACCTTGTATGAACCTTTGTTTCATGTATAGATGATTCGGTGTGGTTCCTCAAGGTTTGGATGTGTTTTCCCCGTTGTTCTTGGTGGTGATTTTCGGAGCCCTCTCTTGGTGATTTCTTTGGGTTGTTTTCGGGACCTTTCTCTTGGGGATTTGATGGGGGAAATTTGTGGGAACCCTTCGTGGTTCTTTGGGCTGTGATTCCCCTCCCAAATCCGTGAGTAAAGGTGCTCGATTTTGGGGTTTCTTGAGTTCTTGGGTTGGAAGTGCTCTTAGCGGGATTTCCTTGATTTCTCCTTTTTGGACGAGTTTTGGTGGGATTAAACTTGGCTATGGACTCCTCATGAGGTGTTCCTAATATCCCCAAAGTCTTGTTCAAGTCCGTGGAGCGATTCGGGAGATCGAGGTTTGGATTTGGGGGAGTTGACCCGCGGGTGTTGTTCATCCCGAGCTGCCCAGGCTACACCGGTCTGACCGGTGCTCTTGACCGGTCTGACCGGTCCAACCCTCGGTGGGATTTTGCTTGGGTGAACATCTTGGTGTGTTTGTTGTTGTCCCGTGGTGCTGCTGTTTCGAGTTTGGGTCAGTTTGGTGGTCGTTTGGCCTGTTTGGTGCCTTGGGGGCTTTCAGGCTGTGATCGGTCTGACCGGTGTAGAGCCACTTAGTGAAAGTTGCTCAGTTTCACCGAGAGGGGACCGGTCCGACCGGTGGTGCTCACCGGTCTGACCGGTGTGGGTCTGTAGACTCGAGGTTTGGTGTTCCGCTGCGTTCTCGGGTTGGAAGGTTGTGTGTTGGTTCCTAGGTCCAGTGGCACTCCAGTGGCTACGTGGGCTTGATCAACTTGGGTAGTGAGTCGGAGACGTGTGTTGGAAAAGCCGTGTTCATCTTGTTGAAGTTTCCATCTCCTTCGAGAAGAATTTTTATCGGCTCCCATTCACTCCCCCCCTCTCCCGGTTCGCCGTATCGGTCCTTCAAGTGGTATCGAGCCGGTTCGGGTCTTTGTTGACTCTAACCGCCTAAGATCCAAGGATGGCGTACCGAGAACGGGGTTCGGGTCCTCCACACTTCGATGGCAAGAACTACCATATGTGGAGTAAGCGGATGGGTGCGTTCCTCCGCGGAAAGGGTCAGATCCTTTGGGATGTCACGGTGGACACAGGCTATGTCCAGCCGATGGACTTCCTCGCTCCAGGATCGAGGGACAGATTCGACGCCAACAATAAGGCGGTCGACTACTTGTTTCGTGCTTTGTGTCAGCCTAAGTTCGATCGGGTGCACACCGAGCACTTGGCTTGTAGCATTTGGGCGGTGTTGAAGGAGTCTCATGTTGGGAATGCCCAGGTTCAGGCACGGATGTATGCGACTTACCGGAGAGAGTACTAGAACTTCACTCATCTCCCCGGTGAGTCCATCGATGCCTTGTTTCAGAGGTTCACGGTGGTTGTGAACAACATGAGGGCCAATGTGGACATGCTCCCGTACGATGATCATGATAGAGCGGTCAAGGTCTTACACTCTTTGGATCGTACGATTTGGGGCGGAAAGTTCGAGGCCATTGTGGAGTCAGAGAAATATGACACTCTGATGGTGAACGAGCTGTTCTCGAAGCTCAAGTCGGCTGAGGTGGATAGGGGCATGACTGCCAAGCTCGAGGAACCGACTGATTCCCATAGTCTTGCCCTTGTTGGTGGTTCGAAAGGAAAGGCTAACTCTAACCCATCCACCAGGATGTTCTCTTTCTCCTCTTTGATGTCTATGCCAGATGAGGAGTTCGACGAGCTTGGAGAGGACGAGCTGGCGCTCCTGACGAGGCGGTTCGAGAGGCTGCATGAGAACCACGTGAACATGAGGAGAAACACGAGGACATGCTTCAAGTGCGGCAAGGCTGGACACTATTTCGCCGAGTGTCCGAAGGTGAACAACCACGACAAGCACAAGTTCATGGACAAGAGGGAGAAGTCCAAGAAGAAGGATCATGAACATGGGAAGAAGGCTCGGTCTCGAGAGAAGATGAAGAGATCGAGCGACATTGAGTCCGATTCCGAGGACACGTCTTCAAGCTCGAGTGATGAAGACGAAGAGGATGGCAAGAAGAAGAAGAAGAAGAAGAAGAAGAAGAAGAAGAAGAAGAAGAAGAAGAAGAAGAAGAAGAAGAAGAAGAACCTCGGCAAGTATCTCAACGGCCTCTGTGTGACGGGCCTAAGCCTCAAGGACGACTTCTGTGGCATGGCTCGCAGTTCGAGCAAAGAAGAGAAGCTAGAAGGACGCCTCGGACTTGGATTCCGAGGATGAGGTATGTGATGAGCTCTCTTCTTTGCGCAAGGAGAATGAGGAGTTGGTTGACTTGCTTGATAATCGCGATCACATGCTTAGAGAGGCTAAGAAGCTTAGGAAGGAGCTTAGATCTTTGCTCGAGGATGCTAGGACTAGAGTGGCTGAGCTAGAAACACAGGTTCTTGATAGCAAGCTTGAAATTGATTCTCTTAAGGCTAGCCCTGTTGTTTCTGATGAGAATGATTGTGCTGATTGCTCTGCTTGCTTGGCTGACTTGACTGATCTTAGGGAGAAGTGTGCCTCCAAGCGTGAGGAACTAGATGTGCTTAGGGTTGAGTTGGCTGAGCTACAATCTAGACCCACTTTGCTTGGTGCTTGCACTTCTTGCCCTAGTTTGCATGAGAAAATTGCTGAGCTCCATTCTCGCATTGTTTCGCTTGAGGCTGATTTGAAAGTGCCTATTCCTACTTCTTTCTCTACATGTGAGTTGCATGCTATGAAGAATTTGGATCTTGCAAAATGTGTTGGTCACTTGCAAGATGAGAATGATAAGTTGCGTGAAGCGCTGAGTTGGTTGTCAAGTCAAGAACCTCATCTTGGTATGATGATTGCTAGCTGTAAGCGCTTTGATGGTTGGGCTTTGGGATTGGATAAGGTTGGTGAGGGCAGTGGTAAGAGAGAAAGGAAATTTGGGAATGTTTCAGTTCCACCACAACCCACACCCAAAGACAAGTTTGCATCCAAGCCAAACCAACCAAGAGAAAAACCAAGTGAGAAGGCAAGTGAAACGCCTAGTGAGAAACCAAGTGAGAAGCCTTGTGAAGAGCCTCATCCCAAGCCTAAGCCCAGATCGATCCGTTTCCATTGTGAGTTTTGTGGAAAGGATGGTCACAAGAGAGCGTTTTGCTTCAAGAGGAAGCGTGAGGAGAGAATGGCGAAGGAGTGGGCTAACAAGGACAAGTACCACCCTTCCGATGGTGTACTTGAGCCTCGTGTGCGCTTGCCCGGGGCCAAGGCGAGTGTGAGGTCGGTTCGGGCTTGGGGGGAGCGGAAGGGCGTTGGAGGTGCTTCGCGCCCGTGCTACACCGGTCGGACCGGTGAGGGGCACCGGTCGGACGGTGCGGGCTCCGACGGCCGCGGTTTGGGTTTCGTGCTCGTACGGGTGCGAGGTTTGGTTCGGAGTTCGTGGTTCGGTGGTTGGGCTGGAAAGTTTGCAGGAGGTCAGTTTGCTAGGCATTCTCCTCCTCGTGCTCAATACGGGGATGGGAGGATCCGTAGTTTTGAGAAGGAGAGGAGGGACAGTCCACGGGTTTTCTTTCATGGTTTTGGTCCTCCTCCAAGTAGAGAGGTTTGGTTACCTCATGGTGGATACCGTGGTGGTGTTCGTGGAGATAGCTTTGGTAGGAAAGATGGTTTGGTTTGTGCTAACCCCACTTTCGAGCAAACGGCTAGGCACTGGTTTTACACTTTTGGAACTAACCCCAATGTTGAGTCGTTTGCTCGCTCTCGCTCTTGGTTTTGAGTTGTAGGTGGATGGCCCAGAGAACATTTGGTTGATATCGGGGGTGGTTCTTCGGCTTCATATCCCGGTGGTGACATGTAGGTGCATCACTTTCGGGGATGGTGGACAAGGATGAGTGAATTGTGAAGAAATGATAAAGGTAAGTGTATTTGTGACCTTCGAGTGTGTGGCCTTGGTCAAGCCACTTGGTTTGTTTTGCTCCTTCTCTATCTCATGTGTGTAGGGTGAGCTTTGTATGCTCTTTGGCCCTAGTGCATGTGTTTAGGGGGGCTTGTGAGTTTTGTGCTCCTTTGCTCTTTTGCCGGTGGTGTCGAGCCCTTTTTGCCTCCCCTCGAGGAGCCGGTGGTTTGTGAGCTTTGTGTGTGGGAGCTCCTTTGTAGCATATGTATAGCTTTCCTTTGTGCATTTCTTGCATTTGGCATGGCATATGTAACATGATGTATAGGCATCCTTGTATCTTAGATTGCATGCATTTTGTATCATATGCATTGGTTAGGAAAAGCTTCTCTCATATACATTGTTCACCATGGAATGAGATATATGTCTTTGTGAGCTTGTTTGGTATGCTATGGTTAGTTTGGCTTAGCTCTTGATGATCTTGATGAATAATCCATGGTTGATAGCTATGTTTTTGAAAATGTCACATGTATGCTCTCTCATGTGTAAATGCCTTTATATGATCTTGACATGTTTTAGTGGCTTGGCTATGCTTAATTTGTGGTTGGATAGCTAGTTTATTGATCATATAGGGCCAAAGGCTCATTTGCCATCATGAATGTTTAGCCCTCTTGCTTCATCTTGTGGAGGGGCATAAGTTCCTTTTTGTCGCAAAGACATTTCATGTACCAATTATGAATCTGAAAATGAAATGTAAAATGCTTGGAAAATATGCTCCCATGTCATATGTGCTGAATTTAATTTGTTTTGGGTGCTAAACCGTTGCATGATGCCTACCAATGAGAAGTCTCATACATAGAAGTAGGCACATGGCTCGGTGGCTTTGACATGACATGAGGTGCTTGTGGGTGTTTGTGATGGTCTTATGATTAGAATGGCTGTCCTAGCATGAAGTTTGTGTGGCTTTGCCATTTTGATATGTTTTGATCATGTTTAGGACTTTGCTCATGAGAGGCACGTTTTTCGCAAAATTGCCCAAATCCATCTTAGCTTCGTCCAATCGTTGTGAAACTTGGTGATCATGTAGTTGAAATCGATACAAAGCTATAGAGTATCTAACTTGCTCATTTGGACATGTGTAGCATTCTTTGTTGAATTTTGTCTATTTGAGAAGCTCTAGGTTGAAAGTTTTGCATTTTTGGCTTGATTCATGCATTGCCAACAAGGGGGACAAGTTTGAGCTTGAAATGGCTTATTGGATGCATTTAGAAGGTTTTCAGTGGTTTCGAGCCATTTCTGGGCTCTGTTGTACACCGGTCCGACCGGTGAGGAGCACCGGTCCGACCGGTGTGAGGCCGGGTCCCGTGCACATCTTAGGCACCGGTCTGACCGGTGGTGATGACCGGTCTGACCGGTGTGAGCTGAAGTTGCCTTGCCGCTGCCCCGTTTTCACCGTGGTTTGCATGCATTCATCCAGGGGGAGGTGCATTGGTTCAGGGGGAGCTTGCATGTGTGCAGGGGGAGCTCTTTGTGGTTTTTCGAGCTTTGATTCAGTGGTTTGCGCTCTTTGCTTGAGCTTTGCTTTGTCTCGGATGTGTCGAGCCGTTGCCCTTGCCTAAGGGGTCCGAGACTTGTCTTCTGCAAGTGATCTTGCTCTTTGCCTTTGTTTGGCTTTCGATCGCTTTTTGGAGTTTCTTTTTGTTCTTTTCTTTTCTTTTTCTTTTCCCTCTTGTTACTTTCGTGTGGGTGTTGTCAATGCACTCATCAAGGGGGAGATTGAGGACCATGTGTGGTTCGAGGACCGGTGGATGGTCGCTTCCTTGTGTGATGAGTGATTGACAACGTTGTGCGGACTGATTCTTGGCTAAGTATTGCGGGTGCGGGTTGCGGCTTGACCGGTGTTGGTGCGGGTGAACAACAAGCGCGAAAGGTCGTCGCCGGTGAGGCATCCGGGTGTGGAGAAGACAAGTAGGCTTCGTTCGAGGGACCCGGTGGCCGGCGGGGGTCAAGTGCGGGCCGCATGGTGGCATGAACAAGAAGATGAAGTCATGGACGGTTTCTTGGTTGAGCCTCAAAACCGAGGGTCGAGCCGGGACTACGTGGGAGCCGAGTCATGAGTGGAGATTGGCGGAGGCTACACCGAGTTCGCGGGGTTTCCGGTGGTTCACCAGAAAACCACTGGGTTCCTTGGTTGATCCACAAAGCCAAGGCCGAAGAACCGAAGACAAGATCTTTGCGCAAGATGCCCGAGGCCGGTCCGACCGGTGGGTCTGACCGGTCTGACCGGTGAGGAGCACCGGTCTGACCAGTGTGCGACGACGCAGTCCGGAGACTTTGAAACGGAGGACACGCGTCGGGATCGCATGGCTTGCGTCGAGGCTACGCAGGGTGCGGTCACCGGGCATCCGTCCGATGGTGAAGACATGAAGACTTCCAAATCCGCCCTTGAGGGGCTTGTATCCCTAGTTATTAGGAAAGGGCATTTTAGACTTTCGGTTGCCTCCATATAACCCAAGAGGTGAGAGGATGGCAGCCAACTCTTGGAACCCTAGCTCATTTGTTTTCCTATTTTCCTTAGGTTTTCCATAGGACTAGCAAGAGAGCTTCATGGAGAGATCTTGTTGAGAGGGATGGATGATCGGGCGGCTTGCTAGACCTTGTATGAACCTTTGTTTCATGTATAGATGATTCGGCGTGGTTCCTCAAGGTTTGGATGTGTTTTCCCAGGTTGTTCTTGGTGGTGATTTTCGGAGCCCTCTCTTGGTGTTTTCTTTGGGTTGTTTTCGGGACCTTTCTCTTGGGGATTTGATGGTGGAAATTTGTGGGAACCCTTTGTGGTTCTTTGGGCCGTGATTCCCCTCCCAAATTCGTGAGTAAAGGTGCTCGATTTTGGGGTTTCTTGAGTTCTTGGGTTGGAAGTGCTCTTAGCGGGATTTCCTTGATTTCTCCTTTTTGGACGAGTTTTGGTGGGATTAAACTTGGCTATGGACTCCTCATGAGGTGTTCCTAATATCCCCAAAGTCTTGTTCAAGTCTGTGGAGTGATTCGGGAGATCGAGGTTTGGATTTGGGGGAGTTGACCGCGGGTGCTTGTTCATCCCGAGTCGCTCGAGCTACACCGGCCTCGGACCGGTGCTCTTGACCGGTCTGACCGGTGCAACCCTCGGTGGGATTTTGCTCGGGTGAACGTCTTGGTGTGTTCGCTGTTGTCCCGTGGTGCTGCTGTTTCGAGTTTGGGTCAGTTTGGTGGTCGTTTGGCCTATTTGGTGCCTTGGGGGCTTTCAGGCTGTGATCGGTCTGACCGGTGTAGAGCCACTCAGTGAAAGTTGCTCAGTTTCACCAGCAGGGACCGGTCTGACCGGTGGTGCTCACCGGTCTGACCGGTGTGGGTCTGTAGACTCGAGGTTTGGTGTTCCGCTGCGTTCTCGGGTCGGAAGGTTGTGTGTTGGTTCCTAGGTCCAGTGGCACTCCAGTGGCAACGTGGGCTTCATCAACTTGGGTACTGAGTCGGAGACGTGTGTTGGAAGTCGTGTTCATCTTGTTGGAGTTTCCATCTCCTTCGAGAAGAATTTTTATCGGCTCCCATTCACTCCCCCCCCTCTGGTTCGCCGTATCGGTCCTTCACCTGTCTTCCGTCGTGCCGGCCGGGCCTTGCCTCCCGGCCCGACGCACGCACGTGTGCACGACCAAACCACCACTGGGCAAGCTGTTCCCGACCGTACTCCTCCGTTCGCAAGACGGCGCCCCCGCCGCGTGGTGCGCCACCTCTGTCGACCTCCGCCGCGCCGAGCCGCACCTCATCACCGCCGTGAAGCCGAACCCTAGCTAAAGGCCGCACCTTTCGTTGCCCTAACCTCTTCCCTTAAATACCCTCTTCACTTCTCTCTATTTCACTGACTCCCAAGCCGCCGCCGCACTCTGCTCTCTTTCCTCTGTTCTTTCTCCTCTTGCAAGAAGTTAGCACTAGCATCTCACCCTCTCTGTTTTTCTTCTTCCACCGAAGGAACACGACAGCAACAACTCTTTTCCCATCACTTCTTCTCCAGTCGATAGCCACCAGCAGCTCGAATCCCCCATCTCCTACCAGCTACCAATCCCCTTTCTTTTTCCCAATCCAGTCAATCAGACAGCCCCTGTGCTTTCTTGCATCGAGCATGCACACAGCTACCAATTGGGACTCATCCCCTTCCTCCTTGCTAGCAAGTGCGAGCTCCAAATCCACACACACCATCGTCGCCACATCCTGTGAGGAGATCGAGAGGAAAAGGGGAAGCAACGAGAGGAGGGGAGGAACGTCACGTGGTGGAAGACTCCAGCACCACTCGGTCGTCGTATTGTCGCCCGCCTGAGGTAGCGCCCTCGCTGCCGAGCGCAACAAGGCCCGCCGAGGAAAGGGCCGACCGGGCATTCTACCGCGTTCGTCGCGACCTGCTGCACCATGCCAGGAACGACGACGACCGCGCTGCACGCTGCACTTAGAGCACCAGGATTCATGACTCTCGATTTCCATGGTTTCCAGGGTACCACTGTTCGACCCATCTCCTGTCCCGTGTACGGCGAGCCCGCCCGACGGCCAAGTCGTCGCCCTTCTTCTGTCTTTGAAGCCGGTCTTCGCACCGTGCTCGTTTCCCTGCAGAGTTGGACCCGGCAGCGTTTCCGTAACCAAGCTGATGCCTTTGTCCTCTTCACCTTCAACCTGTTTGACAAAATGTGAAAAGGGGAACTGCGCGTTCGTGGACGACCATCAGCTGCCACCATGACATGTTGCCACTCTGCCTCGTCGTCGATCGAACCATAGGTGAGGCACCCATCCAACATGCTACCTCTCTGCTTTGGAACGCAATCAACATCCATCTTGCCCACAACCTGCTCGATGTTATGCCGAAACGCCTAGTCGAGTCGGCCATGCCATCGTCTTTTCCTCTCTGAAGCCGACCTTCGATGTTGCGACCGAGACGTGATCCGGAGTTGCACTTTGGTCTACCTGCCACCACTGCGTGTGCGCCGACGCCCCTCTGAGAAACTAGCCTTCGCACCAGGTTTTGAACTGCAGGTGCCGCATCCTACAACAACGCGCACTGTCGCTTGCTATTGGATCACGAATCGTGCTCACGCGTCGCACTGTCGATCTCTGTTCTTTGACACGGCCGAACCTTAGCCAAAGACCATCTCGTCTCTAACCATCGGCCGAAACTCTTGAGTTTCTGCCATGTAGTGTGTATGCTATAGTGGTTCAAGTCCAGAGCTAGCTAGTGGCATTTCAGATCCAAACCATGGTGCTGCAGCCATGCTACCTTGCAAGTTGTAGCCATCCCGTAGGCCATGTGTGAGCTATCTCCACCATGACCAATATCCTTTCTTCCTAAGCCCTCTGTGTGTTTGTATTAGCAAGGGAAGCACGATCAAACGTTGTCGCTAATCCTTTACCCTTACTTGTGCACCTCGCCGACCGGGCAATCGCTCCGCCCATCACCTCACTGTCTTTTTGCCCAGTCTGTGTGCGTACACCCCTCGTTCATCACCCTGTTCCATCTGGCAAACCTTTGAGGCATATCATATCTATCCAGCCGCCTTGTTACCAGCCATGCTTAGTCGGTGACCTTTCTGTCCCAATTAGTGAAGTGGTGCCAATGCAGGATGCTAGCAAAGCTGAGACCACTCGTGATTGGTTACGTGCCATGGACATATAGCTCTAGCTATCTCCCTGGAAGTTCGGTCCCATCATGAGGACACCCTAGATCTACAAACCTGTAGTGCTGGTTCTCGGCCACAACCAATACAAGTAGTAGCTACTGCTTGTAAATCTATAAGCTGTGTAAGTGCTAATCTAGCCTTAGCTCCTTATCTTTCTTGCTTGTGCGTTGCTTGCTAGCAGCAACACTTGTCCTGTTGTTCGTCGAGCCTTATCTTAGTACCGAGTGCTTGTTCTCAATCTTTCAAGTCCCGACCTTAGCTCTCGCCTGTCATGCCTTCGCTGTGTACGACACGTGGGCTAACCAAGCTGACGACCCTTGTCACACCTCTGCCATGTTCCAGCCCGAGCCCAGTTTCTCAGCCACACAGCTTCTCTTCTACCTGATCAATCATACACAGTCTCGCCATCTGACCAAAGGGGCCTACGAACTTATCGTTGGCTCCCACTGACATGTGAGGCCGCTAACTCTCCAACCTAGTCCCATCTGTCATATGGGACCCACAGTATGTCTTGTGGGGTCCGGTTGACCTTTGACCTTTCTTTTTGACTCGGTCAACAATGATCGTTGAATAGTCAACTTACTATGCAAATCAACCCAAAACCTAGCTTATGGCTCTCTAACTTGCTGACTTATGTTTTGTGTGCTTTATCGCAATTAACTAAATTCGTAAAACATTTCTGAAAATCCATAATAAATTGAGTCTAGCTTAGAAAAATATCAAATCGGTTTCTTTATTCTTCTATAATCATGAAGCACCCGTTAGACTAGCTTTTGGAGTTTTTTGGTTGTTTATTGCTTCTCTTTGGAGTTATTTGCATCTAAACACCGTGTTTATTTATATTTGCGAATCTAGGAATTCCCAGAGCTGAGGAGACGAGCCAGAAGATCAAGTACAACTGCGGAAACTACTACAACTACTTGCACACAGGTGTTCATGCCCATCCGACTTTGAATACCTATTAGGCATTACTTATTAGAATGCTAGCGCTTTATTGCTTGCATGATGATGATGATGAACCTTGCATAGCCTATTTTGATATCATGTCCTTGATTGACCTATTACTACTATACTATATATGTGTGTGTGTATACGCTGAGCTTCGCTATGTGTGGGATTAGTTGTGGTTTTAAACCTCTTGGCGTGAGTTGTGGGTTCGGAAAACTTGGAGAGTTTTGAACCCCCGGCTGGAGTAAGCAGACAACAACCGACTTTCGGGTCGGGACAGGAGGTGACCTTGGACGCCTCCTATGGATACGAGATGAGGAGTTTGGAGCGGCGATACCTGTGATGGGTGTCGTAGCGGACCACGTAGTGGAGACGCATTGGGAGACTTGCTGCTCTAGTCTATATGTATCGATGGAACCTATGCTTCGTGGGAATATGTTGACGTGCGCACCACTTACCCTATGGGAAGGGTTCCAACCCTTCTCTAGTTAGGCGGTACCGGCTCTACGGGACAAGCGTGTTAGGATTGGGCTTGCCGTTTCATGAGGGTGTGCGGAGCCTGGCTGCTGTTCAGCCCTTGTTTCTGAGACCCTCGACACCACTTTTTGGCTAGGTTAGAGGTTCAGGATCTCGGGGTCATTCGGTCTTCTGAATGGGTCCAGACCCGGGAATACAGTCTGGTGTCGTTCTGCTAGCGAGTCTTGGTTGTGGGTTGTGTCTCAAGACGGCCGTACACCGTATGCAGCCGAGTGGGTCCAGGTGTACACACTCTGCAGAGTTTTGATCTATACGTATAGCCACGCCCTCGGTTATGGACACTCCTATGTTCTGTTACACTGATTAGTGTTTTGGGATTTCTATCTCCCCCACTTCTAAAACTATATGTTGGGTTGTGAGAGCTATTAGTTCAAAAATAGGATCCGGCGTTGGCTGCTGAGATGGGAAGGATAGAAGCCTTCCCATCAACTCGAGAGGAGGTTTGGAGGAGATCTTGAGACGGAGCCTTGGAATGCCAGGGAGAGTCGTGGTGTTGTGATATAGTTGGGATGATGAAGATTTACTCTTTGTTTTGCTGCTGCTGCATAGGAAACCCGAGCTTGCTCCTTGACTACTTTTTACCTTTAGAATTAGGCCACTTAAAGCTTGCATATGGATGGTGACGTGAACCTATCCCAATCCTTGTGGATAGTTGGTGAGTGTGCAGGATTGGACTTTGAGTGAGAGTCCGAGTCTGAGGAATCTATGAAGAAAGGTTGCATTGCTTCGCTCAAGGGTGCCTGTGCTGAAGATCGAGGAAGAAAACCTGAAGCCCTAGCTACCGCTACGCAGGATTTCTACTTGTCGTTTAGCCCAAGGGGTTTGTACTAAAATCGTATACCGAGTTGTTTCGGGTGTAATATATTTTGTTTTGTACTCTGTTATCATTGTATGGAAAAGATATTGTTGACGGTGAAATTCCGTCAACCTAGCCATGAGTTTACCTTCGGTGTTGACATGAGTTTTATACTTTATCCATTGCTACTAACCCCCTTGGTGTAACAAGTTCATTCGTGCATGTCGGTTTTGGAGTTTAGTGTTTATGCAGGGTTTTGATGTAGAAAGCAAGACTTCCGGGATAAGTTCATCGAGCACCTTGTGACAAGACCTTGAAGCCCAGTACAAGTCATGCAATGAAGCAAACTTGACTCCAAGAAGCCTAGGGACCAAACCCAAGAAGATGACAAACTCCAAGGACCTATCTAGAAAAGTGCCGAATCTTGCGGGACAAGGATCTACGTCCAACTCGGAGAGAAACTGATGACAAGGGCCCACATGCAAAAGGGGGAAGGATCTAAAAGACTCGGAAACCGAGGCCACACGAAGGAGGCAGGCAACTGGGCCGGGGTGGGCCCAGGCCGGTCGGCCCAGGTCGGTCAGCCCGACCCATTCCAGGGCCCAGTCGCCTCCCCTTTGACCTAGCCGCCATTCGGGCTATTTATAGCCCTGGGGTCAAGAGCCACACATCGATCAATTCGTCATTGGCGGACGAGGAGCAGAGAAGAGAGGGACACCATCCCGGAGAGGAGAGGGTCGAGCTAGTTGACTAGGGTCTCCCTAGCCGACGTGGGAACCTTGCAAGGAAGACCACGTCGGAGTTCCCAGAGCTAGAAGCAAGATCAAGGTAGGATCTCGGTGGTGATCTTGTTCATATATCATTGTACTAGTTGATGTATCAAGTTGAATCCGATTTCTAGCGATCAAGTGTTTCTCCGAAGTCTTCGTTTTCGATCGGCTTTGCTTATTCTAGATCTATTCTCGAGATAGATCACATAGGGTGTTCTTGTAGCCGTGGTGGCTAGAGGTGCACGCCTGATCTTCCGAAAGAACTCGACTTGTCCTCGGACTCGCCCTAGACTACTCGCATGAATAGGAGTACGTTGTGACAGAAGGGGGGCTCTAAAAGGCGGGCGTTTTCGGAGTCGGGCGGGAAACCACGGTTTAAAGAGGCTTCTAATGAGATTTGATTTGCTACTTCTTCTTTCGCTTAGAACTTCAACAAAAGGCTCAACCCGATCTCTCTAGATCGGTTTATCTACCCCCTCTATCTTTGTTACCTCCAATCTTTAGTAGATTAGGTTCGTTCTTGTTTTGATTCTTATGATTAGATGCATTAGGGTTTTATCTCTCGAAGATTGAAGTTACTTGGCATTACTAGATTATCTTTTGCGTCACACATTTGTTCCATGGATTCGATACCTTGGGTTCACCACTCGAGGGAAGATGGGTCCCTTGACTACGACGGGAGACTTGTCTGCTTGCAAGTCTAAACGACCTTTAATACAACTATTAACCATCAACAAGCCCCTTTTTCTGGCGCCGTTGCCGGATCAAGATTTGATCTTTTATTGCTTTTTTGTGATTTTTAGTTTTCTTTTAGTTTTCTTTTTGCATCTACTAACCTTTGATCATCCTCAAAATTAATCTAATCTAGTTTATCTAACCCTAGTCTTCTTAGATTTATTTTTACTTTTTTGTTTTTGCATATTTTGTTTATCGCTAACCCTAACAGGAGATGGGCGGCTACCTCTCCAACAAACCCGATAATTTTGTGGATGATCCAGAAAAACTTTACAGGCTAAGGAGACGCGAAGCACATCAAGCTAAAAAGCTGGATTTTGTAGATTCGAAGCCGGAAGACAAAGGATCGAAGGAATCTCCGAAGAATTCACCACCTCAAAGTCCTCGGGAGAATCGACTTCCACTGATGGGCGAACAACCGCCGCAAGAACGCAAGATCGGGGAGCTATGCACCCCGGACATCATCGACCTACCAATCTTGAACCTTGCGGAGATCAGAAGGCTGTTCGAGATCAAGACCTCAACAATCCGCATGGTGCAACATTCACCCTTCACCGGTAAAGAGGATCCGAACCTTCACCTCCAAGCGTTCATTCAACTATGCCAGACTTTCAACATGGACGGGGTGACTCAAGACCAAATGGTTCCGTTCTCGCTACTTGGGAAGGCTTTGCAATGGTTCCACTCTCAACCGGCGGAGATGGTGCAAAACTGGAACGCGTTGATGAAGGCTTTCATGAAGGAATACTACTCGCCGGGTAAAACTCAAAGCTTGCGTAATAAGATTGCCACTTTTGCTCAATATCCTACGGAGACTATCTCGGAGGCATCCGAGCGCTTCAATGAGTACACTCGGGCGGTTCCACATCACAAGTTCCCGAAGGAAGACCTCATGCAAAAGTTCTATCAAGGACTCACCATGGCGTCAAGGACAATCATCGATGCATCAGCGGGAGGATCTATCATCGAGCTTACGCCGACCGAAGCTTTCACTCTATTCAAGAAGGTCGCAGATAATGACACATGGGCGTCATCCAGACACCTACTTCCGGTTCAACCCACGGAGAACGTCAAAGGAGTCTTACAAGTGGAGAAGGAAAACATTCTTGAAGGCAAGATCGATTCACTCATGAGGAGGTTGGAGAAGATGGAGATAGAAAAGAAAGAGGCTCAAGATTTGAAGGCTGCCGAAGCAAGATCCACATATGAAGAATGCGGAGAATATGGCCATGTCCACAAGGATTGTCCGGAGGAAACCAAGGTGCTCGACTACATGAGGAAGAGAGAATTGTCGAACTTCCGCTACGGGCAAGGTAGACCTCAATTTAATGCAAGCTCATCCATTCTGAATTCGGTTCCACTTCGTATACAATTGAAGGACTTCATGGACGAGTAAGCTAAGATCAACAAGGACACCGTCACCAAGTTCAAGGCCATAGATAAGGTGTTGAAGAACATCGATAGCAAAGTGAGGGAGGTCGGAAGCTCCAACCATCAAGTGCTCAACATGATGAAGATGCTAGAGACGCAAGTGGGACAACTTGCCGGGCGCCTCACTAATAATGAAGGGAAGCTTCCGGGACAACCTAAAGGTCCCGAGTCGGAGAAGGCTATTCAAACACGTTCGGGAAAGGAGACCGAAGATCTGGAACGTTCCGCGGGAGCAAGGAAGCCTAAACCATCCACCGAGGCAGAGGAATTTGCTAAGGAGGAAGTTACGGGGATCGTCACCGAAGAGCCCGAGTTTGAGGTGCCGGGAGAAGACACGAAGATACCACAACTCAAGCCACGCTACCTCCGAGGTAAACTTGATAACCACTTTGAGAAGTTTGTGGAGGTTGTGCGTAGACTTAGCATCAACATGCCGTTATTGGATGCCCTTCAAGTACCTACATATTCTCGTTACTTTAAAGACATACTTTCAAATAAATATGAGATAGCAACACTCGGGGTAGATCATGTCAAGATGTCCGAGGAGTGTAGTGTCGCTATTGCTAATGGGCTAGAGAAGCAAAAGGATCCCGGATGCCCGACAATTCCATGTTCCGTTGGTTCATTCAAGTTCGAGAAGGCGTTATGCGACCTTGGAGCAAGTGTGAGCGTAATGCCAAGAGATGTGTTCGAGAAGCTACGCCTACCGTTGGAGCCTACGGGTATGTGTTTGGAGTTGGGTGATAACTCTATTCGCTATCCCTTGGGCATCACCGAAGATGTTCCCGTGAAGGTCGGACACCACTTCATCCCCGTCGACTTCGTGGTGCTCGAGATGGGAGAGAGGGAGAAGTTGTCGCTCATCCTTGGGAGGCCTTTCCTCAAGACCGTGGGAGCTACTATCGATGTTGGCAAGGGGGAAATCATGTTCGACATTAACGGAGAAAGGAGTTCCTGTCGTATGGACCTCCCTGGGCCCACTACCACGGTGGGTACCAGGACCGACTACTCGGTGGGTCCCTGGGACTACCAGGCTTGTGCTACACGGCACCTGATGGCGTGAGGCGCA
Source organism: Cenchrus americanus (assembly GCA_947561735.1). Classification (NCBI taxonomy): domain Eukaryota; kingdom Viridiplantae; phylum Streptophyta; class Magnoliopsida; order Poales; family Poaceae; genus Cenchrus; species Cenchrus americanus. Next base: position 247,034,400 of record OX387239.1, on the reverse strand, counting down.
AGGACTACGGTGGAGAAGTACTCAGATAGGAAGCTATACATGCCTTGTACTGTGTAGAGAACTCCTAGATGTACCCGACTAGTACTCTCTCGCTGAACCGACCTGTAACCCTACCTCCCGGGCTATATAAGGCGAGGCAGGGACCCTTCTCTCTCATACACATCATCTTGTGATCACACCCAATCAATCCAGAGCTACGCAGCATACAGGACGTAGGGTATTACGCACCTCGCGGCCCGAACCTGTCTAAATTGTGTGCCACGTGTCTCTTCCTTCGAGTTACCGATCTCGGCGAGGCCACATTCATCTACCTCAGGTACTCCCCTTGGTAGGTTGCCAGTCTAAAACACCGACAGCTGGCGTGCCAGGTAGGGGCTCTCACCGAAGATCTCATGGCGAACTCGACGGCTTCAATCTTCATCAAGCCAACCGTCGCCTTCAACTGCGGCGACACCTTCGTCTTCGGCTCTTGGGCCTGCACCGCTGACGGCGCCGTATCCTTCCAGCGCCACCTCACCGTGCCGCCCAACCCGAAGACCGGGCTCGTGACGCTTCCCGAAGTTGTCACGGCGATCTCGCCGGAAAATTCGGCGAAATTTCGCTCTACAACCAACACGCCGACTTCGAGCTTGGATCCGCCTCCAACTCGAACTCGACGTCCCCGTGGGCCATCGCATGCGAGCCGGCTATCGAGCCATCGTGTGCGAACTCCCCAGTCCATGAGCACTACCCATACGGCCTCTGCAACGCCAGCAGGGCCCACGCAGAGGCTCTTTCTGCGCGCCGGGCCGGGAAAGAGATCGTCTCCGAGTACAACTCAGACTCCAACCCCGTCTCCGGCTACTACTCGGACTCCTCCTACGAGTTCGACTTCGGGGGGGACCCTGACAAGCCCGAGTCCGAGAACCACACAACCAAGCAACCGCTATCAGGACCAGCTTCCGGTCTGGTTATAACATCTACACCCACCGGGAGATTCGTCTACTGGCCAAACCGCAAGCCCGCTGACCTGATAGACGGGAACTCACGCTGTGTCACCTACCTCGACTCACTTTCCTTCCAGGAGGGAACACCGCTAGCTCCAGCTGAGGAGCACACTCCAACAGAGGTGGCGACTAGCGACTCCAGCCTCGGCTCTCCTGATCGACAAGTCTTCATGAGTACCAACGAGACGCCGGGACCCTCAGGGACACAGCCTGACCAATATCTCGAGGATATCTCAGCAGACGAGTTGTCTGCCAACGCACCCACAGACGAGACCGATGCCAACAAGAACGCCCAACGTGAACGCAACAGAAAGCGGAACGAATGGCACCGACATCTCCGTGAGTCCCAACCCATCCGGAATCTCGCAGAGGCTCTCGACCAAGTCGAAAACCGGGTGCACACTACCCTAGAGCAATGCCTCATGTTTATCACCACGATAGCACGTCAAGCTCAGGAGATGCGCGCGGGAGAAGTCATCGCCAAGCTCGCAGAGGACACCTACTTCATGAGAGTTGATAACAGAGTTGCTCAAGTGCCCCCCGTCAGGAATCGCCAACCCGACAACGAAGCCACAAGTCGCAGTCCAGCTGACAACTGTCGCAACCATACTCGAGGAGAGCTACCGGCTAACCCCAACTGTACTCGGGCATCGGCCGGTGGACCTTCTCAGGGTGGCAACAGCGTCGGCGGTGCCGGCGGTAACCGCGATATTGTCCCTCACCGCGATCCTGGCGGCGGAGGCAGCAGCGGCGGGAGCTCCTCACACGGAGCTGGAAGGAGAGCCGGTGGCGGAGGCGATCGCGGCGGCTAAGGCCACACAAACAGCCACGTCACTGGTGTCTTGGGCGGCGGCTACGATGCTCGTCGCAAAATCGAGGAAATTCAGCGCAACAAATTCGCAGGTGAGAATGACGGCTTCCCCGCCTTCTCTGCACGGCTTTGCAATCTACTTCTCCTGGAGAAATTCAAACCACTGGGGATCACCAAGTACGACGCGAAGCAAGATCCAGTACAGTGGCTCAGATGCTACGCCCTCTCCATCAAAAACGCTAGTGGCAATAATGACACGAAGTGCCTCTACTTCCCCTTTTGCCTGGATCAAGCTCCGCTTACATGGCTCGAGTCACTCGAGAAGTACTCGATCGACAAGTGGGACCAGCTCAAGGACCGGTTCACCAGCAACTTCGCGGGCGCTATGGGTCGCTCGGGTACTCGCATGGACCTGGCAATGGTGAAGCAGAAACAGGGCGAGACCTTACGCAAGTACATGCAGCGCTTCTTCGACAAGCGTGCCACCGTAATCGACGTCACCGACAAGGAGGTCATCGACCTCTTCCAAGATGGTCTCTACCACCGTCGCACCTTTGAAGACTTCGGTCGACGCCGCCCGAGCTCCATCACCCACCTTAAGGACATGATCACCTCCTGGGCTGATGAAGAAGACAAGGCTAACGCCAAGTACGATGCCATTCGCGGCAAGAGCAAGCAGAACGCGAGCGGCAACAACAACAACAACGGGAACCAAGGCGGTCGCAGCAACAACTACTCGGGTCCTAATCGCAAGCACAAGCCAGACAACACAGTCGCGGCTATCCAGCGCCCTGCGAAAGACAACTCGAAGAAGACCTCCGGCGGCTTCAAGGACTTGCTGAAAGAGAAGTGCCGGTGGCATCTGGATGGCAACCACACTACCGAACAGTGCTACCAACTCTGGCAAGCACTCAAGGACACTCCAGAACCACGGCACCCTCACGACAAGAAAGGCAAGAAAAAGGCCGACGAAGGCAACGACGACTTCCAAGAACCCGACAAGACGGTGAACGTCCTCTTCGGCGGACTACCCAACCGACGGGCTCGGAGGGCCACCCGACGAGAAGTGCTAAGCATTGAACCAGCAGTCCCGACCCCTCTCTGGTGGTCGGAGGTACACATTACCTTCTCCCGCGCGGATCAATGGACAAGCTTCTCTGAACCAGGGCATTTTCCTCTCGTCCTGAAGCCGGTAGTCGCGGGCTCCAGACTCAACAAGGTCCCCATCGACGGTGGAAGCGGGCTCAATGTCCTTTTCACCAAGACCTTGAAGAAGAAGAAGCTCGACATCACCCACATGCTCACCAAGAGCACTTCGCCTTTCTACGGCATCGTCCCCGGGAACGCGTCTATCCCACTGGGCTCAGTGGTCCTGCCAGTTACCTTTGGGGAGACAATGGAAAACTACCGCACCGAGTACATCAAGTTCAAAGTCGTGGACTTCGAGACTTCCTATCATGCCATCCTCGGCAGACCAGCTATCGCCAAGTTCATGGCGGTACCTCACTACACATACTTGGTACTCAAGATGCTAAGTCCGGCCGGTGTACTCTCGCTGCAAGGGGACTTGAAGATATCCTTCGACTGCGACACAGAAGCTGTGGAACTCGCAGCCACAAATTAAGTACTCAACAAAATGATGGAGATCTACGTTGCATCCAAAAAGCTCGCCCCAAGTGAACTCGACATCCCAGAGAAGTCGGACAATGCCAACAAGCCTCAGCCAGCTGAGGAGGTTCAAGTCAAGACGATTGACCTCGGGACAGGCGACAGCAGCAAGACCACCACCATCGGGGCGGGCCTCGACCCGAAATAGGAAGATGTGCTCGTCGGCTTCCTCTGGGCTAACCGAGACATCTTCGCGTGGAAACCAGCGGACATGCTAGGGGTGCCTAGGAATCTGATCGAGCACTCACTTAACGTCGACCCTAAAGCTACTCCGAAGCGACAACACCTCCGCCGTTTCGCCGACGACAGACGGGATGCCATCAAGAAGGAACTCGTCAAACTACTCGCGGCTGGCTTCATCAGAGAAGTCTTCCATCCTGAGTGGCTCGCTAACCCCGTCCTCATCCGCAAGAAGAACTCGAACGAGTGGAGGATGTGCGTCGACTACACCGACCTTAACAAGCACTACCCCAAGGACCCCTTCGGGTTGCCGCGGATAGACCAAGTCATTGACTCCACGGCGGGCTGCGACCAGCTCTGCTTCCTCGACTGCTACTCTGGGTACCATCAGATCGCTATCAAGGAAGAAGACCAGGAGAAGACCACGTTCATCACCTCGTTTGGCGCGTACTGCTACACGACCATGTCCTTCGGGTTGAAGAACGCTGGCGCTACTTACCAGCGAGCTATCCAGGCCTGTTTCAAGAGATTGCTCAACAAGAACGTCGAAGCCTATGTGGATGACGTGGTCGTCAAGACCAGAAACTCCGACACGCTCATCGCCGATCTTGAAGAGACTTTCGCATCCCTGCGAGAGTACCGCTGGAAGCTCAACCCGAACAAGTGCGTCTTCGGCGTACCGTCGGGTAAACTACTCGGCTTCATCATCAGCCATCGCGGCATCGAAGCTAACCCCGAGAAGATCTCCGCCATCACCAACATGAAAGCTCCCACATACATCAAAGATGTGCAGAAGCTCACCGGGTGCATGGCGGCCCTGAACAGATTCATCTCGAAGCTTGGAGAACGGGGGCTCCCCTTCTTCAAATTACTCAAGCATCAAGAGAAGTTCGCGTGGACTCCAGAGGCAGACCAAGCCCTTGCTCAGCTCAAGGACTTCTTATCAAAGCCACCAGTCCTCACGGCTCCTCGCAAAAAGGAGCAGCTGCTGCTCTACCTCGCTACGACTACTCACGTGGTCAGTACTGCCATCATTGTCGAGCGGCAGGAAGATGGACACGCCTACCCAGTCCAGCGACCAGTCTACTTCGTCAGTGAGGTCCTGTCCGAATCTAAGGCACTCTATCAACCAGTACAGAAACTACTGTATGCAGTGCTCATTACCTCGCGGAAGCTGCGACATTACTTCCAAGAGTACTCGATCTCCGTTGTCACCGACTACCCGCTCGGCGACATCCTGCGGAACCAAGATGCTACCTGAAGGATCTCCAAGTGGGCAGTCGAACTTGGCGCCATCAACATCGACTTCAAGCCACGAACAGCCATCAAGTCGCAGGCACTAGTCGACTTCATGGCAGAGTGGTGGGAAAATCAACTACCTACTCCAACTGAGCGCCCAGAGCATTGGGTGATGTACTTCGACGGCTCGCTCAAGATTGAAGGCGCAGGTGCAGGGGTACTCTTGATTTCCCCAACGGGCGAACAACTCAAGTACGTCCTGTAGATCTTTTGGAAGGTCTCAAACAACTAAGCCGAGTACGAAGCCCTTCTACACGGGCTCCGCCTCGCGGCTTCACTGGGCATCAAGCGGCTACTAGTCTACGGCGACTCCGCAGTGGTCATCAACCAAGTCAACAAGTCCTGGGACCGCAACAAGGAGAACATGGACGCCTACTGCCTAGAAGTCCGCAAGCTCGAGAACAAGTTCTACGGTCTCGAGTTCCATCACGTCGTCTGCGACAACAATGTTGCAGCGGACGTCCTGTCGAAGCTTGGCTCTACTCGCGCTCAAGTACCAGCAGATGTCTTCGTCCACGAGCTTCACACGCCATCCATCCTGGAGTCAGCGCCATCGACCACTGACCCAGCACCTCCCCCAGCTGGCCAGGAGGTCATGATGATAGACGTGGACCGGCGACAACCCTCATCGACTACATTCGCGAGTAGAAGGTTCCCACGGACAAGAACTTGGCCGAGCAACTCATCTGCCGCGCCAAGTCCTATGTCCTAGTCGGAGACAAACTCTACAGGTGGGGTGCATCTTCCAGAGTACTCATGAAGTGCGTCCCCCGAGAAGAAGGCAAGGGCATCTTGGAGGAGATCCATAAAGGCGTCTGCGGCAACCACGCGTCTTCACGCACGCTAGTCAGCAAGGCTTTCCGACGAGCTTTCTACTGGCCCACAGCTCCGGGCGATGCCGAAGAACTCGTCAAAAGGTGCCAAGGGTGCCAATACTTCGCCAAGCAACAACATGTCCCGGCCTACAAGGTAGTCACCATACCACCAACCTGGCCCTTCACCTGCTGGGGGCTCGACATGATTGGGCCTCTTCCGATTGTGCCAGGAGGATTCAACGAAGTCTTGGTAGCCCTCGACAAGTTCACCAAGTGGATCGAAGTCAATCCGGTCACATGCCCCAAGGCCGATAAAGTACTCGACTTCTTGGATGACCTCGTGCATCACTACGGACTACCCCATCATATCATCACAGACCTGGGCTCCAACTTCAACAATCACCAGTTCTGGGAGTACTGCGAGAACAGCGGGATCGACGTCCGATACGTCTCAGTCGCCCATCCACGGGCCAATGGACAAGTCGAGCGTGCCAACGGGATGGTACTCGACGCTCTCAAGAAGCGACAGCATGATGCTGCTAACACAAAAGGAGGCAAGTGGATCAAGGAACTACCCAACGCACTCTGGGGGGCTGCGTACTCAACCCTCCAAGCCGACGGGACAGTCGCCATATTTCCTGGTCTATGGCTCCGAAGCTATTCTATCTGCCGACATCATGTGGGATTCGCCGGCAATAGAGCAATACGACGAAGGCATATCTGAAGATAGCAGGCGAGTTCACATCGACGGACTCGAAGATGCTCGCTGTAACGCCCTCGTCCAATCAGCTAGGTACCTTGAGGGTATCCAACGCTACCATGATCGCAACGTCAAGGAACGCTCCTTCAATGTTGGTGATCTCGTCCTCCGCCGCATCCAGAACACGAAAGGACTAGACAAGCTCAGCTCGGCATGGGAAGGTCCCTTCACAGTTGCAAAGGTGACCAGACCAGGCTCCTACCGCCTCCAGACACTTAAAGGCAACGACATCAGCAACTCGTGGAACGTCGACCAGCTCTATCGGTTCTACGCGTAGTCTTTCGACTACTCCAGGGGCTCAAGTCTACACGACTACCTCAAGACCCCTTCGCTGTAAGCGGCCTCCGGGTCCAGGCACTAGTCTCCGGACTACCCTACTCCAAGATCCAGCGTTAACGGCTACTAACGGATCTCGGACTGCCCAGAGCATCAGAGGACTCTAGCAGCGGTCTATCAAGACACCATGTATTTCTAGATCCAGCCTATACGGCTACTAACGGATCTACTGCTGTAAGCGGCTACGCGCCCTAGCACCACTTAGCCGTAGGTGGCCTCCGGGTCCTGGCGACTACACTTGTAAACGGCCCTGGCCATCCAGGTGTACTTTTTTCAGTAATAAAGTTTGATTATCAATCAACTCATTTACTGTGTCTCTCTCAACGAGTCTATCGCCGAGTATGACGACTCGCACAACTCGACAACATGGGCACTCCGCATATATATCTCGCGACAACGAGTACTCATTTATGGAAGTTTTCTCATTCTTATTCAAACAAGTTCATTACAACTTTGTTTGTGCACAACTATTTCTACAAGCTAACCCTACAGGACTACTGGAGGTTTGGCTTCTCGACGACTTGTTCAGCTATTGGCGCCATCTGCTCCAGGAGCTCCGCGTATTGCTCATCAGTATAGTTGGCGGCTAGTCCACCCGCGACTACGTCCACCGGAGCCTTGGGGAAGTACGACTTCATGTACGCCAAGACTTGATTGGGGATGGACTTCACCAGATGCTTGACGTATGCCGCCAGACGACCGGGAGCTTCTCTCAACCGGTCAACCAACACAGCAATCTTCAGCCCGCCCGGATGAGGCACCAGCAGCCTTGTAATGGGAAGTGCGGCTTCTTCAAGTTCTTTAAGTTGTCCCCGCAACTTCTCGAAATCTTCATTCAGCTTCTGCAGAGATTTGTAGCAGCTGACAAGATCACGATCCGAGGCAATCCAAAGCTCCATGTGCTTATCGCACTCAAGAGCCAACTGCTTATAATCATACTCAAGTACCTCACGGGCCTCTTTCTCCCGGTAGAAGAGATTCTTCATGTCGACTTTTGAGGCTTTCAGCTGTTCAACCCGGGTCTCAAGCTCTGCAAACAGCAAAGGAGGCGATGATAGACTACTACAGGGTACTTCCAATAAGTACTCGACAAGTCAGCGGCATACCTTTGTTCTTATTGCGGAGCGACTTGTTCTTACGCACCAGCTCATCGCTCTTCGCTTGCATATCTTGGACTTCATTATGGTATTGGGCGAAAGCACCATCAAGCTTCGACTGGAGCATGGCGGAGTGCTTCCTGGCCTTGGCGAGTTCTTTCTCCAGTGACTCTGCCCGGAGCACCGTATCGCCATATCCTTGGAGCATTTCAGACTTCTGTCGGGATCTCTCCACGACATCTTGCAGCAAACAACACTTGTTACTCGGGTGCTCAGCACTCATGGAAGATCGACTATTCAAGGGTACTGATAATTTACCTTCATCCATTGCTCGGCCCACCGCATCGCCTCCAAATTGCGCGCTACTACTGCTGGGTCGACAAGATCGTCCGCCAGAAGCTCGATTCCACCACGACTACTCGTGGCGGCCTTGGACATTGGCGCCGAACGGATCGGCTCTGCATCTTGAATCTCTGGCGAACGGATGACTACCTTCAGGCTTGACTCCGGCAGCACATCGTCGCGCACCTCTTCAGCCATCTCGGGGGCTCCCCCGCTGGCTATCTCCGCCGGCTCGGTCGCTGCTCCAGTGGCTTCTTGGGTCTCCGGCATCACGCCTTCAACGGGCACAGCCTCAGGGATGGTGCTTCCCTCGACTTCGGCCCCTGTCAACAGAAGACACATGGGATTAGTTTCCCGGGGGCTACGACTACTACTCGAGGAAGGCTGTGTCTGTGCAGTATACTTACCTTCTACTATGCTGGCCTCCGGCAGTGTAGCCTCTACGGCCGGCGTCACGGTCTCAGCTTGGGGGAGGGGAGCGGACTCCTCGGCAGCAGGCGTGGAATCTTCTTCAGCCACCGCTGTGTTGGGTTCATCTCCCTCCCAGGACAAATCTGTCGATTTCCTACAAAGTACATCATTGGTGGTCAACCAAGTAAGACTACCTAGCTACACGTACTACTCGGGAAAGATCTTCACTTACAAGATCGACCGGACAACAGTCACGGTCGGGGCGCCAAGTATGCTGGCGATGTCAACAAGCCCAGCTTCGGCGGGCGCCTCTTCTTCAGCTTGAGTTGCCGCTGGCTCTTCAGCAGCAGGGGCTGCGGCCAGTTCCGTCCTGCTTTCGATGAACGGCGCCTGAGCTCGACTACTGTAGTCGACTGCTGTGTCAATTGCGACACGAGCTCTTCCACGGTGGGGGCTGGGCTGCGGCTTCTTTCAGCCGGCTCTCCCACCGTCTCCCAGTCGCCTTCGTCCCCTTGGTCTACGGGGTCGGAAGGCGGAATCTCCTGCAAGCACTCAAAATTCAGTTGTCAGCGTACACAACATTGCAAGACAAGTACTCGACTACTCTGCTCGAGGAGTTTACCTCTTGAGACGTAGTCTCGGTGACCTTCAACTTATTGGCGACGTGCTTGCGTGCCACATTGCGCGGCCTCCTCGGCGGCGCAGGCAAATTAGCCTCCAAGCTAGTCGGAGGATCGTGGATGAGGGGGAAATTGGGCAGTCCAGGGCGGTTGAACCTCGACCGCAGCTGGAAATCGCTCCTGAAGCGTCTCCTCGTCTTCCTCGTCGGACGTGTCCTCGATGATGACGGTGTCATCACCTTCGCCGACTTCGCAGCGCTCCTTGGCTTTGCCTTTCCCCTCCTCTGGGATATTCACAAGTCGAGGAGGCGAAGCCGGCTTAGAGACAAACTTTACTATGTCATCCTGCAACAAGTACATTGGGTGAGCACGACTACTACCACATAATCAGTACTCGGACACTGAGTGCGGCTACTGACCTCGTTTGGCGGATGAGCGGCGGAGTACTCGGGGACCGGATAGGGTGTGTACGACGGCATGTCCTTGAAGATCCTGCCCATCCTCTCGACGATGTCATCATCATCGATTTCATCGCCGGGCATCCGCGACGTGTCATCCTCGCCAGTGTACTGGTAGCCGAGGGTGTCGCGAGCCATCAGTGGCTGCACCCTCCTCTTCATGAAGGCTTCTCTCAAAGCCTTGATCTTCAGCAGCAGCTCGAGTAGCTGGATACCCTCCTGCATTGTCGGCTCCGTATTCCACCAGGGCCAGTGCTTCGGCTGCTTCCCGCTTGGCTTCGACAGCTCCGGGTGGTGGTTGGTGATATAGAACCATTTTGACTTCCAGTCCTGGTTGGAGTCGATCAACTTGTACGCCAAGTATTGCTCAGCGGCGTCTTTGCGCATCTGGATGCCGGCCCCTCCGACTACTCTTGGATCATTGGCGCTTGGTTGGGGTTTCACATGGAAGAACTTCTGGAACAGCACCCAGTGGGGCTTGATCCCCAAGAACGCTTCACAGAAATGGACGAAGACAGATACATGGAAGATGCCATTAGGGTTCAAGTTGAGGTACTCGATACCGTAATAATCGAGAAGACCCTTGAAGAAGTCGCTCGCTGGGAGAGCCAACCCGCGCTCCACGAATCGTGCGAACATCGAGATCTCGTCGGGGTTTTTCTCCATCGGGTACGGATCTCCCGCGGCGGCGCGCCACATGCTGACCTCCTTCTCCCTGAGGAACCCGCTGTTCAACAGCGCCAATAGGTCATCAGTCTTCGCCTTGGATTTCTTCCACTCCCTATTTGGATTCGGGCGCGAGGGAGATGCCGGCGGCGTTGACCCTACAGCGGACCCATCAGCCTCTTCGCGGGATCTCTTTTTTCCGGTGGCGGTCTTCATGCTCTTCGACGGGGAAGGCTTCATTCTCCAAAGGCAGCGGCTCTTCACTCGCATTCGCTCGGGGGCTGTGCGCGGAGGCAACAGCGGCGGTGCGCGTGGATCTACGGTCTACGGCGTGGTTGCAGTGTGCACTGGCGGCGGACTCTTGGCTCGATCTGCTTCGAGTGACTGCGAATGTGGGGGCTGAAAAACCCTACGGGTTTTGGCTTTTATTTATAAGTCAATCGGCGGCTCCGCAACGGCCGGATGGATATGTTTCAAAACGGCTGACTCAGCAGCGGCCACCTGACCTTTCAACTTCCAGTAGTCGATGCGCCTTATCTCGGGGGCTCGGCTACATCTACTCAACTCCCTGGGTAGCGACAAGATTCCAGAGCAACTCAGGACACATTCTACATTCAAGAGGACCCTTCAATTCAAGAGGAAGTACTCGACTCAAGGCTCGGGGGCTCCAAGCCACGTGTCCTTCGATTTTTTATCCGGATTTTGCGGGATAATCTTGCCAGAACTTCAGATTGACCCTCATCTAGAGTCTATGACTCAACCTAAGGCTCGGGAGCTACTCCATATGGAGTGCGATTTTGCAATCGCACTTCCATATAAATTTCGGCTTTAAGACAACACAAGTATTGTTGAAGACCTTCAAGAGCGGAACTCGAGGACCCTGGGAACTACTTGAGAAGACTTCAAGATTACTCAGGGATCAGCTGGAGTACCTTCCAGCCTCGAGATGCTTCAAGTATTCTTGAGGACTTTCGGCTTCTAGTACTCAGGGACGCTTGAGGACTACTCGTCAAGGCCATCAAGACTACTCGAAACTATCATGCTCGACTACAAAGTACTCGAGGGCTTGTCGTATGGACCTCCCTGGGCCCACTACCTCGGTGGGTACCAGGACTGACTACTCGGTGGGTCCCTGGGACTACCCGGCTTATGCCACACGGCACCTGATGGCGTGAGGCGCAAGGACTACGGTGGAGAAGTACTCAGATAGGAAGCTATACATGCCTTATACTGTGTAGAGAACTCCTAGACGTACCCGACTAGTACTCTCTCCCTGAACCGACCTGTAACCCTGCCTCCCGGGCTATATAAGGCGAGGCAGGGACCCTTCTCTCTCATACGCATCATCTTGTGATCACACCCAATCAATCAAGAGCTGCACGGCATACAGGACGTAGGGTACTACGCACCTCGCGGCCCGAACCTGTCTAAATTGTGTGCCACGTGTCCCTTCCTTCGAGTTACCGATCTCGGCGAGGCCACATTCATCTACCTCGGGTACTCCCCTTGGTAGGTTTCCGGTCTAAAACACCGACAGTTCCTTCAAGTTTCGACCGTGCCTCGAGGTATGCAATATGATTGAAGTTAAAAATGTTTCACCTCATCATCGCGTTGTTAAGGAAGAATCAAGGAAGAAGGAAGGGATGAAGAAGAAGAAAAAGCCGAAAAAGAAGGACGTAAAGAAAGTCAAGGAAGTTGTTGCATCCGTCAAGACGAAGGAAGAAAAGCCGCCTGTGAAGACCAAAAAAATGACTAAGCCGGAAGATAAGCCCGTGCCCAAGAAAGTGCGGAAGTGGGTACCCAAGATTACAACGCCCGCAAAGAGCATAGATCCGAAGTAATCAAGTGAAGAAGTCTAGCCATGGACTATAAACGAAGCGCTAGGCGGGAGGCAACCCGTTTCGTCGAATCAAGAATAAGCTACCGGGAGGACAACCCGATTCCAGGTTATTCGAGTCTTTTTAATAATTCAGTTTTGAATTTTACTATGCAAAGATATTAGACTTAGAAGTGGTTGAACAATATTAGAGACATAATTCTTGGTTGAATATTTTGTTTTGATCATAAACCCTTTACATGAACCCTCCTATGTGTTTGTTTGCTTCTTTTCGAGAAACCACAACCAAATAAATTCAGAACCTAACTCAACCATTCATCCTATTTATGATGTTGTGGTTGACTTGTTTTTCATGCTAAAAACACACGAGTAGAGCCACGACTTGTGCCTAGGTGTTAATTAAATTTCAGCACGTGGTAGGACTCGCGTGAACCTAGAAACTAAACTTTTGGTTGTTTTAAAAATTCATATCCTTGGTTTCTCTAAGATTAGAATTTTTCTAAGCCTCATTTAATTTTATTACATTCAAAATCTCTCTCATTTAGACAAAATTAGAACCTAAACCTATGCCCCCATGATCAAGCCGGGAAAAGTTTGCTCTCAACCAATGAAGGCAAACTATACCGGTGAGACCAATATCAATGTAGTCGGAAAATATTTTCGACTTACAATTGTTTTTAATGGTTTAAAAACTCCTCTAAATTTATGCTTGAGCTTTACCATAGCTCTGAAAATATTTTTAATTTTCGAAATTAGAGTAGTGCTTAGCCTTAAACATACTTAGAGGGAGGCAATCTAGTTAAAGTTAATCATGCATGCACCATTGGATGCCCTTTCATCAACTTTTATCAAGACCACATGCAAAGGACAACCATGGGTGGGAAGCAAGCATAACTTTGCAGGAAATTCATGGTGACATGTGAAGCAAGTGGAGCAAGGGAGCATGGACATGACTCAAAGCATGAAGCATCAAGTGGAAGGACCAATAATGCAAGAAAAGGAGTGGACGAGAGCGTTTAGGCGGTGCAACTCGTGGAGCACGCGGGCAAGAAAGTCATGGAGGAGAAATGATCATGCTGGAAGAAAACTGAGCCAGGGAGGGGCACGAAGCCACCCAGGTCGGTCAGCCCAGGATGGCCGGCCTGCCCTATAAAAGGAGCCCCCCGGCTCCCGTCTTCTGCAGGCAAGCATCCCTCTCCTTTCTCTATTTGTGTGCTCAAGTTTTTGTGCCCAGAACCACTGTAAACATAGCCAACCTTACCAATCTTGATAGCTCAAACAATTTACACCCTTAATCCACTCAAAGTCCACATTCCGAAGTAATTTTTAAGTGCCTAGTTACCGGTTTCAACTCGGAATTTTAGTGGAGAGAAGAGTGTTGCAATCATGTGGAAGAAAACCACAAGTCTCTTCACCAAGAAGAAGGGGTCGTCGTCGTCCAAGCCATCTTCGACGACGTCTTCGAGGAGGCACTCGGTTTCCGAGTCTCCTCGGAGCATGGAGGAGGACATGGCACCGCTAAGGAGGAACGACACTCACCTCCTCGGTGGCATGAGGGCAACAAGGAGCACGTCCATGAGGTTTACCGAACCTCAAGGGCGTACGGAGGAGCCGCCTGTCCCACCTCGTCGATCGACCCGTTCATCCGCGCCACCTACATACACTCCGCGGTACTCCACATATGGCTTCATCATATTGTCGGAGGAGGAGAAGAAACTCTCTCGCCTTGAGAAGAGGCTTGTGGCAAACAACGATTTCGACGATCAAGCTCTCAACACATTGGGTTTCGGCACGGACATATTATATGTTGGGACACCTTGGATGGGTGCAATTCTCTAACGGGGTGCCGGCAAACACCCACAAGGAGTTTGCCTTGGAAATTTTGATGACTATGGCGCATATCCTCGATGAGGGGGTGCAAAGTTTATCATTCCGTTTGGAGGGAATCCAACAAGTGGTTCCCTACAAGTATATTAGGGAGTTACTTGGGTTCCAAAAGGGAGCTCCGGAGAAAGTTGACGTGTCAGATGGCATGTTGGATGGATTTTGGAATTTAATCTCCGGAGAAGCCCACCAACAACGCAATTCCATCCGCAACCCCATTATCCAAGTATTCCACTATTGGATGTGCAAGAGGATTATGGGGAGGATGAGGGAGACGAAGGTGACCGACACGGAGTTGAATTGGCTCTACTCGGCTTTAATTGCCAAGCAGCCAATAGACCCCTCATACCTTATGATCAACTGATGGTGTTGCGAGGTAACATCAGGATCGAGAGATATTGGTTCAGGGTGCTACCTCTCTATGTTGGCCACCTCCTTAAGGCCGGGGATTACAAGGAATCTTGAACATCTTTTACATGGGACCCCTCTCGGATTTTAGTATTTGAAGTAAGGAAAATATATTAGTGGAGATGAGAGAGGAAGCTTTCATGTGGCCAAGGTGAACCTACCCCTTCCGAACCCAAGACTTAGGCTTTTCATTCAAGGGAAGGAAGATTGGTTGGATGAGGGACTCCTTGTTCTGGCGAAGGAAAATAAAAGAGGAAGAATTGTAGAGGAGGGATCTTCCTCCGCGCAAGCGGGTGGTGCACAACCAAACTATGTGCCACCATTCGGAGGAATCCCTACTCCACCAAATTATTACGGAGGGCCAACGATGCAAGCATGGGGGAGTGGTCCAGCCATGCCCCCACAAAATTATGTGGTGCCCAACATGACCTTTGCGGAGCCCTACACACAATACCCCCAACCACAACAAAGCATGTCCATAATTGGAGGGTATGCTGCGAGGAACATGCAAAACATCGCAGCCATCCAATCCAACGCGGCTCAACTTGGTGAAGGCAATGCAAATATTACCTATGAGCTTGGGCGCCTTCACCTTGTACCACCGGATCAATTCGTTGGAGGGGATGTCCAAACCTACTATGAGCAAGGGTACAACTACCAAGACCATCAATACCAACCACCGGTGGAGGATTAGGAAGAAGGAGGAGCTTTAGTTTTCTTTTTCTTTCCTCTTTTCTCTGTAATTTTCAGCTTGTGTTTGCTTGTGTTTGCGTAGTATTTACAGTTTTTATTTAAATTTCAGCAAGTGTGTTAGTTTATTTTCAGCATGTACTTCAATTAGTTTTCATTAGTAATGAAGACACCACCTTGTTTATACCTTTGGAAAAGTTATGAAATTTGTGTCATGATGATATATGATTATAATTGCCGCTTTGTTTATCTTTTGTAATTGATTTATGCATGTTAAAACTAGTGCTCTCTTAAAACACGAATCTGAATTTATCTAAATGCTAGCTTAATCTTTAGCGGAGGTTATGACTAAAATGAAGACCCATAGTGTTTTATGTGCTCTCAAGTTTTAGATAGATTAAAGATGATTTTTATTCTTAAAAAGTAATGCTAATCTTGTCATAAATATCACTTGTGTGTTGCTCTACCTATCCAAAGCCTTATATATATTTGAGTGCATAAACCTTAGTGTGCAAAATTTATTTTTGAGTGAGTTATTGCAGGCCATGATTTCACTGGCCGAGACTAAGAAGCTAGTCATTCTGTTTTTGCGTATCTATCTTATTGCTAGCCTCTTATCCGTGCATTGTGTATCCCCACATTCGAGATCTCACAAACCTCGTCGGATGTCCACCCTTAAAACAAAATATCATTTTTTGTGATTACCTCCTTGACCACAACCCATCGTTGAGGATGGATCATCAATTCAAGGAAGATTGCAAGACGGTGCCAACAATGAAGAATTCAAGTATCTCTCCAAAGGAAAAGTATTCTCGGTACCTACCTTATCTCTATCACCTCTTTACCCGAGGACGAGCAAACGTCTAAGCATGGGGGAGGAGGTAGGTACAATGTAATTTAGAGTTCAAGGGGAGCAAATAAAAAATTTTGATGATAAAGACAAAGAAAAAAAATGAATGGGAAAGAGAAAGAAAGAAAAAGAATATATATATATATGAGAAAAGAGAAAAATATGAGTTGTGTAAAATAAAATAAAGTGAACTCCCCGGCTCTCTAAAGTGCATTAGGAATTTCAAGGCTTCAAGATTAAAAGATCCATACTCATTTTCCAACCATGTACAATCCGATAACGAGGACTTCCTTTGTGCCTCGGGATCACTCTTTTGCCATTTGCACATGTCCACCTACCTCAAGTGTGTGTATTTTTCTCTCTCCCCTCCTTGATATAACATTATTTTCCAATGACCTTTTTGACGAGTCTCGGTAAGACCATGAGAAGCTTGTCTTGTTTTGACAACATCTCATTTATAATATCTTGGTAGGACTAAACTTTCCCAAAAAGCTCCATATAAAGCCTGCCACATATATATATGTTATGAGAGGGAGAGTAGAATAAATAGGCTTGAGAGACAAGGTGAGATGAGAGTTCGGGAGCAATATGCAAGATGATTCAAATTTGTGAACATGGTTTAGCTCTTTTTCATCTCGTTCTTTATTTCAAAATTTCTGAGATCTATTTAAACTTTGGAGCATGTTAATATTTGTGGGGTAAGCTTAATTAAGAATCTACCCTCCATAGAGATGAAGGCTAGTACATTATGGAACTTTAACGAATTAAAATTTTGAGAGCATTATGTTTTCTCATGTATGATCAAGTGCAAGGTTTAAACAATGAAGGGCAATGATGATATCCATCGAAGGCTTACTCGAGGACGAGCAAGTTTTAATCATGGGGGAGATGTTGACAGTGAAATTCCGTCAACCTAGCCATGAGTTTACCTTCGGTGTTGACATGAGTTTTATACTTTATCCATTGGTACTAACCCCTTGGTGTAACAAGTTCATCCGTGCATGTCGGTTTTGGAGTTTAGTGTTTATGCAGGGTTTTGACGTAGAAAGCAAGACTTCCGGGATAAGTTCATCAAGCACCTTGTGACAAGACCTTGAAGCCTCGTACAAGTCATGCAATGAAGCAAACTTGACTCCAAGAAGCCCATGGACCAAACCCGAGAAGATGTCAAACTCCAAGGACCTATCCAGAAAAGTGTTGAATTTTGCGGGACAAGGAGCTACGTCCAACTCAGAGAGAAACTGACGACAAGGGCCCACATGCAGAAGGGGGGAAGGATCTAGAAGACTCGGGAACCGACACCACGTGAAGGAGGCAGGCAACTGGGCCGGGGTGGGCCCAGGTCGGTCGACCCGACCCATTCCAGGGCCCAGTCGCCTCCCTCTTTGACCTAGCCGTCATTCGGGCTATTTATAGCCCTGGGGTCAAGAGACACGCATCGATCAATTCGTCATCGGTCGCTGAGGAGCAGAGAAGAGAGGGACATCATCCCGGAGAGGAAAGGGTCGAGCTAGTTGACTAGGGTCTCCCTAGTCGACGTGGGAACCTTGCAAGGAAAACCACGTCGGAGTTCCCGGAGCTAGAAGCAAGATCAAGGTAGGATCCCGGTGGTGATCTTGTTCATATATCATTGTACTAGTTGATGTAAAGTTGAATTCGATTTCTAGCGATCAAGTGTTTCTCCGAAGTCTTCATTTCCAATCGGCTTTGCTTATTCTAGATCTATTCTCGAGATAGATCACATATGGTGTTCTTGTAGCCGCGGTGGCTAGAGGTGCACGCCTGATCTTCCGAAAGAACTCGACTTGTCCTCAGACTCACCCTAGACTACCCGTATGAATAGGAGTACGTTGTGACAAAACGGGGGCTCTGAAAGGCGGGCGTTTTTGAAGTCGGACGGGAAACCACGGTTTAAAGAGGCTTCTAATGAGATTTGATTTGCTACTTCTTCTTTCCCTTGGAACTTCAACAAAAGGCTCAACCTGATCTCTCTAGATCGGTTTATCTACCCCCTCTATCTTTGTTACCTCCGGTCTTTAGTAGATTAGATTCGTTCTTGTTTTGATTCTTATGATTAGATGCATTAGGGTTTTATCTCTCGAAGATTGAAGTTACTTGGCATTACTAGATCGTCTTTTGCGTCACACATTTGTTCCACGGATTCGATACCTTGGGTTCACCACTCGAGGGAAGAAGGGTCCCTTGACTACGACGGGAGACTTGTCCGCTTGCAAGTCTAAACGAACTTTGATACAACTATTAACCGTCAACAGATATTATACTATAATGAGTTCTGTACATGATAGCTACTGATCCAGGGACTATCACAAGGGTACAGGGAGTCGGGTTTTCCTCACCCAAAACCCTGGTCGTTACAACAGGTGATCTGAACCCCATCCCCCCTCTCTCTCGGTGTTTCTGAACCTAGGGTTAGGGTAAAGTTTTTTCTCCAATGTAAGACAAGTGTAGGAGATTAACACGGGTTAGATGGAAATATGCCATTATAATTTTCACAGTTTGGAAATATGCCATCGGTATCTCACTGGCAGGTGGCTGCCACCACAGTCACTGACATGTGGGTCAGGATGGCATATCTCCAACTTAGCATAATCATAATGGCATGGTTCAAATTATCCTCCTTTTTTATTAGTACCTTTTGCTTCTCAATTTCACAGGCATTGCAAACAGACATTACATACCCTTTTCATGGTCACTGAAACGTGCATACATATCAATCATATAATTTGATTACAAGTTCATACTCATAGCAACATATGATAGACTGCCAAATAGCACCGGCACACGTTTGACCACTCCAACAATACAAACTATATATATCAATATGGTGATTTATTTCTTTTCTGATAATCATTTGGTGCATCGAATTGAACGGGAAGGTTTTCCTTTTCCTTCATAAACAATGTGATGAGCCTCATTTTTTTCTGTAGCAAGAATTAAGGAGGTTGGAGAAGATAGCAGCGAATAATGGAAAGAAAGCTTGACTTGCACTAGTACTTGAGAACACTGGTATGTGGATTCTGGTGAAGCTAAAGAAAGCTTCACTTGCACAATCTCGTGATCTAAAAAATTATGGTTTAAAAGTAAAAATTCCATCTGGAAACTATCTGACCTTTAAGATCTAAGATATACATGTCAGATGAGTATCACATCTAAATCTGTCTAATCAGTTCAATTTTGAGCTCATTGTCAATGAAACTAGTTTAGCTCTTTTTTCAATAAAATGGCAATAACTATGAGCTCAAAATTGAACTTATTATTCTATAAGCATACTAAAGCCCATACATTTTTATGTTGCCTATTTGAACCGGTTGATTGATTCTGGCTACTTTATTACTTTATTACCTTTTTTGGGGTTACTAAACTTAAAGAAAATTGATTCTACCTGCTAACTTATAAATATTCTTGGTTGCTACTAGTTTCCAACATGTTCATTGATATCAGGTACCGAGGACATTAGTGATGAAAAGTGGGACTTTATCAGTGAGGTATGCACATCTCATCCCATGATGATGATTATGTTTGTTTTCTATTTTCTAATTAATTTCACTTTGTGCAATATGTTATATTAGACATATAACTAGCAAGTGCATTGTAACTGTGTTCTAATCCTTTTTACTAATCTCTTGATTTCATCTTATTTTTACTTTTGTGCATAAATGCCCTTGTTCCTGTCACAAGACATACCCAATAATGCATTTGCCCTTTCATGTATGGAGCTTTCTTTATTGTTGCAGTTCAATGTATGGATGTAACTAAGTGTATTTTGTGTAACTGAGCATTTATGTATGCAACTGAGTGTATTTTATGTAACTGAGCATGTATGTATGTAACTGTATACTTGTGTGTATACATGTATGTATAAAAATAAAGTATATGAGGTTTTGTGATTTCTTTTTTATTTTTTAATTCCATATTGGTAACAACCAGAGATTGTTGTCGTTACCAATAGTCTGCTATTGGTAGCAGGCAACAATCTCTGCCCGTTACCAATCTGGATTATTGGTAACTGGCAAAATGACCGTTATTATTTGTAACGCTTGATCGGTAACGGGTGCTATGCCCGTTACCAATGACCATCTGCGCCCGTTACGAATCACTCTTTTTCACATAGTGCCATGGCCCATGTTTTCAATCCTAGACTAGGTGAGTTTCATGTTTCCATGGTTGCCATGAAGCCATTCTCCTGCAATATCTGAGGCAAACATTTCCTCACCTATCTTAAGTGACTCAATTGGGACTTTTTTTGAAGGTACAATGAATTGGAGTTAGGAAACTGGAAATGTTGTCTATCTTACATTGACAATGACTTTGTTAATGTTGTCTATCAAGGAAGGAAAACTGGAGTGAAACTTGTTAATTTCAACTCGGTTCTTTGGAGCAGGTTGTCAGTGTGTTGCTCCTGTAATTGATGTTTGGGTTCTATGGCCGATAATGATTGTTTTTACCCATGTTTATAACTAAACCTATTATGAATGAAAACATTATTTCAGTTTGAGGCCATGTTCATAACTTGTATCCATTTTTTTACTTTTATCATGATATGTTTGGCTCCCATAATTTGGATGAATGGAACATGTCTTGCTTCTCCTCTTCCTCTGAAATGCAATTCGAGTCTGTCGATCTGGGCCTAGCCCGAATCAAACACCATCCCGATTTGGTAGTTGGAGGTGGTCGTCCTTCAAACGGTGAATATTAAGGAAAGGAGAGCGAGGGGGAGAGGGGTTTAGAAGCCAAGCTTCACAATACATATCAAACAAAAAAATGGCATCGGACAGGCTTAATTGGGCCAACAAAATCAAATAAACACACTAGCCGTAGCAGGTCGGGCGGGCCAGGGCCTGGCTGACTAGCCAGGCCTTCCACAACCACGAAATCAAACACGTCCTTTGAACCTGCACCACCAGGCGCCCAGCCGTCGTCCTGGCCCAAGGCACGCCCGTCCTGCGGCACTATAACCAATCAGCAATCACGCCTGGCCGTTTTTTTAGAATCAACAGGGGGCAAGAAGCTCACCTGAAATTTTTGTATTCTATCAAGTGGCTACATTGTTCGAGTAAGTACACCCTCGTTTAGGAGGAAAACACCGGACCGTTTATTGACCCTATATAATCTCTGATGTCTGACCGTCTGATCCGTGTAGCAAGCTGAGAACCCCGCCGCCCACGGCGCGCGAGATGTGGATGTGGTGATCTGCGCTGCAGTGCGGGAAAAGGCAACAAAAACGAAGAGTGATGAAGTCATGAAAACCTGACGTGCTGCGCGTGCACATGAACATCTCGTGAATTTTCCTCCTGCAACGCCAGGACCAGGTCACCAGACAATATATAGCTGTGTAAAGAAACGTCGAAAACTGAAGAAACTACTCCATAGGCCATAGCTAGCATCTGGCCTTCTTTCACAAATGAACACAACGCAGAATTCCAGAATGGCCTGGTCTGCCGTCGAATTAGCACGCAAACGCGCCATGATGATTTTGATAGTGGCAGGCGTACGTTGTCGTTGCGCAAGATTCACGGAGCACTACGGGTTTTCCGTCGAAAAGAGTGTGTGTATTATCAACACATCTAAAAGTTTGTGCAATTAAGCTATACCGGATGCACAGATGCAAAATTTCCTCATCAATGTAGGATGTCAGCTAAAATGGGATCTTTTACCTTTTTCAGTGTAATGATTGTTCGAACAATGGTGGGTTGCACTTGCATAGGCCACACTGCCACAGAGAGCAAAATTTTAGAATTTCTGTGACCACAAGATTGACACCCAAAAAAGTTCAGCAAAAATTCGTGGCGTTAGCCCCCACGACCTCCATCTGTGACCATCAGGTAAGCAGAGATGCCTGACGTGCAATTCAGCATAAAGGGAAAACATCAAACGATTGAGCAGATTGTAGATCCTTTTAGTATCCCCTTCCCATATAATATGGGCATAATCGGCATTGTGATGCAGCAGTAGTCTAGATCATCTTGCACTTAAACATTCCAGTTCCAGTAGCTTTCACTATCCACATACTTGACTGCTTAAGTGCTTAGCACATTCCAGCTGAACGCATCCCATTGGGGGGGGGGGGGGGGGGGGGGGGGGGCAGTGCCGCCTTTTCTGTTGGGGGATCCAGGCCCTGGTTTGCTACCTGATCATTTACCGACCAGGCTTTGTTGTGCACCCAGTTTCTCTCTGTGATAAAACACCCGATTTTTCAAGCAAAACCGATGGTAAAAAAGGGGACACAATCAGGCAATGAACACAACAATTCCTTCTCGGTTGAACCCTCGTAATTTACATGGTACAAACTGAAACCAGTGCACGCTCACATCCGGACACCCTCCTACTCAGATCGAACGGTTTGGCACGGACGCCTCACTTGCCGGGCACGAAGTTGGTGGCGTAAGCCCAGGCGTTGTTGTTGACGGGGTCGGCGAGGTGGTCGGCGAGGTTCTCGAGCGGGCCCTTGCCGGTGACGATGGCCTGCACGAAGAAGCCGAACATGGAGAACATGGCGAGGCGGCCGTTCTTGAGCTCCTTCACCTTGAGCTCGGCGAAGGCCTCGGGGTCGTCGGCGAGGCCGAGAGGGTCAAAGCTGCCGCCTGGGTAGAGCGGGTCGACGACCTCGCCGAGCGGGCCGCCGGCAATGCGGTAGCCCTCGACGGCGCCCATGAGCACGACCTGGCAGGCCCAGATGGCGAGGATGCTCTGCGCGTGGATCAGGCTCGGGTTGCCGAGGTAGTCAAGCCCGCCCTCGCTGAAGATCTGGGAGCCCGCCTTGAACCAGACGGCCTCGCCGAACTTGACGCCGTTGCGTGCGAGCAGCTCGGGGAAGACGCAGCCGAGAGCGCCGAGCATGGCCCAGCGGGAGTGGATGACCTCCAGCTCGCGGTTCTTGGCGAAGGTCTCGGGGTCGGCCGAGAGCCCGGCGGTGTCCCAGCCGTAGTCGCCGGGGAACTCACCGGTCAGGTAGCTCGGGGGCTCGCCGGAGAGCGGGCCGAGGTAGAGCACGCGGTCGGGGCCGTACCACGGGCTGCCGGAGGAGACCGGCTTGGCCTTCGCCGCGGTCTTGCGCATGGTCACGCGGGCCTCGCCGAAGAGGGACGATGGCACGTTGACGGCCTTGCCGGCGAAGGTTGTGGAGGAGAGGGCCATGGTGCTGGTCGCCATTGCGCTGCTAACACCGGAGGTGTCTTCGATCTGTGGTTTAAGAGTGAGGCTCGAGGTTGCAGATGGCTTGAGATGTCTGGAGACGACGAAGGTATTTAAAGCGATGGAGGGAGACGATGGTGCGTGGCAATCTATCTTGAATGTTGCCAAGAGTTACAAAAAAATCTGTTGCTCGGATGCCATTGGTGCGCCTGTGATCCTGGCACACTTGGCGCGATGGGAGCCTCATGCAGATGAGGTAGCTGTGGCTGAGGCTAGGAATCTCCTTGGAGAAGGGCGATTGGGCGCTCCGGATTTTGTGGTGGTTGTGGATTTTTCTTCATATTTCTTTTGGACACCACAGATGCACTACTTTCTCTGAGTTCCCTGTCGATACTTTTGCAAGACAGTGCACAATCACCAGCACCCGTGAGTAACGGTAAGAAACCAAATTGGTTTTCTTGAAAGAGATTGTCTTAGCGACAGTGACTCAGTAGCACAAGGCCCTTGTGACAAATGGAACATGCTGGTCTTCAAGCAAGGCAAAGCTAGTGGTTACTGCAAGGTGGCACTTCTTCTTTCTCTAAACAAGTGAACATCAATGGACAATCGGCATTTACGTGTTGTTGTTTATACATCCGGTAGAAATTTGCGCACTCAAAGTACTAGACGAATCAAATAGCTGCCGTATTTACTGTTGTTCGTGCAATTTGATACTGTATATGTGATATGTCTCCTTCATTCGCCAAAAAACACAGTATATGCAGTAACTTTCACATATTGTTGGGGTTCAGACCATACGGAAACGATGCAATCATGGGCCGACGAACGAATCGTAATCCGACCACACAAAGCAAAAAAAAAAGGCTTCCAGCGGCCTCTATTCAGCCCAAACTAAATTGGGCCAAGGATGGATGATGGGCCTAATAATTTCGTGCTTTTCATGCATCACTAGAATCAACAACGAGCGGCGTTGCCGCACTTTGGCCTTTGCTTGGTCAGTTTAAAGTGAATTGTACCTTTAGACGCTGGAACATACGGAGTGTAATGCAAATTGATGTGCTTTAGAGCCGCAGAAGTTTGCTAAAAAGGTAGATACTGTTTAATGGTTCTTATTTTTGAACCATGTTAACATTGGACCTCAAACTATGTCTAGGCCTTCAATAAAACTTATATACCACAACTTACTAGTTGATTAGTGGTTTCTAAACTTATAACATTTTCTTAAAGATAGGTTTTTACCGAAAAGTAGTCCATTAGTGTTACTTCATAGTTTGAGGTCCAATGTTAGTCATGTTCTAAAGTAATCTGTTCCACATTACATTTTATCTCGATGCACCATTATTAAAGAGGAACACTGCAACTGTAAAGCAATCAAGCAAATTTTTTGAAAGAACTAACTGTCATGGTAAATTTAGGCCCAACACAAATACAAGCAGCCCATTTCACTGAAATTCAGAATCTGCAGCGTTGAATAATGGATACTTTGTTCATGTTCTAATTTATGCTTATACATCAGGGTTCCAAGAGTTGGAGTCAACAATCAGCTATATTGACAGTTTTTATAGCCAATGCTCGTAGCACCGCTCAACAGCTTCACAGGCATAGTTGTGCTATGCGATGGTCGAGTCCTCAAAGGCACTACCTAGTGAGAGCAGCAATCCATCAGTTCAAGAGGGAAAGCTTCATTTAAGCAATCCATTTTAATAAACATCCCACGATAATATGGATTATGGATTGTTCGGGAGATAGAACATATTGTCTTTGTGTCAGGGTAGAAGATGCAAATACTGCAAAAGAGGAATTATGTGATAAACTGTTATGAAGCTCCTGCTGAATCTACTTCGTGCTAAAGTAGGCAAAACCTTAAACTAGCCAAAAGCATATCAGTGATAATATATTGTTTTGACGATAATTCTGTAAACAAAACGAAAGATAGATAAGGTTTGAAGATATAGTACCTTACCCAAGAATAGGGGATTATCTACAATTTTGCACAAAGTGCGGCATTACATTAATTTAAAAGAGTAATGTTTCACCAGATTGGTAGTGCAAGCACATGATGGTATTGAACTTAATCATATATTATCAATAGGAGATGGCACTTGTACAGAGGCAAATTCTCCTAAGCTTCAGCCACTGGTGTTTACCCTCGCCAAAATTTTATAATTAATAAATATGCATATATCAGGTTATAATATGCCACAAGTATATGTGGTTGCCTTAAATGTAGAGCATAACCAATGCACTGCCCTTTACGTGGATCACTATGAATTTACCTAATGTGTGAGTGTGCGATCATGCAGAAGCATCATCCGCTTCAAAATTACACTGATTTCTAGGCATTCTCACCTTAGCCAAGGATAGTAGTCTCAGTTTCCTTGATTCCTATCTGCTTCTTTCATCAAGCAGATCTTGTTTCTGCAGAAACCTGAACATGATACATACACATTGAGAATAGGCGTAGTATCTTCTACTTTCTACATTGTCTTTTAGAATTTTAGTGAAAGAATTTTCACAATGGCTACTCAGAAGAAGGTTGAATTCAAAACATAGAAGTGCGCTAACTGGACCAATATGCTTAAATTATAATTAGGTTATCAATCAATTACAGAACAAGGTAAAAAAGTAGAGATTCATTTAAGAGCAATTCAGAATATCAAAAAAGTTAAAAACACTTAGTGAATTGTAGAAAGGATCCAGTAATTGTCCATTCTCAATTTGGCTTCCTATAAACATTTAGTTGGGTGTTGGCAATAAGTAATTGCTCAGCCCCAGAGCTTATACGTAACTTATTTTTGTAGTTCAATAATTCCATTTACATCTCCTCTCTGTTTCAATTGAAGTTGTAAGCGTTTAGCCATATGAATCAATCTTAGTGTGCAATGGAATAGAATTGTGGAGCTTACCTATTAGGGGATGAACATTTTGTCAAACACCTCTCAGGCAGTGGTAACATGGTTGTGATATCTTTCGATTTCTCGCAAGTGTTTCATCCCTAGCTCTATGCAGGTGTTGTTGTTTCAATGCTTCTTGCAATATGAGTTTGCGACGGTCGCTTGCTTGTTACCCAACTTTTGGGATAATGGCGTACCTCAATACCTCATGGAGAGATTAATGATGCCTACAGGTCAACTACAAGGAGCTCTTCGGACTGCAATTTTATGCGCCATTGTCAGCCACCACGAACTTGGAGGCCGCCCTGGAGTCTGCAAGGATTAGGACTGCATAAGGGAGAGGAAGGGAACTTGCCGCTGCGTCAAAGGGATCGGAGTTGGGAAGCCCAGCGAGGATCGGAGCTGGGAAGCTCAGCGGACGGTGGAGGTGGCGAGCGTGCAGCAGGCGGAGGGAGGCGCGGCCGCTCGGGTGCCGCAATAGGCACAAAGCAGAGCAAAGGCCGGTGATTCTGTTTGCACGGCAGGGGCGGAGGGGATAAACCATGGCTGCGGTGAGAGGTCGGAATGGCGGCGAAGCGTGAGACCGCATGGATGACGGGAGGTCACTGGCGGTGCGACAGGCGTCCGGCGGTCACGACAGTGGAGCCGGCCACCGGCACGGCATGTGGGAGGCAGAGGGCGAGAGGCGAAGGGAAAGCCCAGGTTCTCGAGGATTCGCGAGCTCCCGGTCTGCGGATTAGCGAGCGGGAGACCCACGCCGACCACGATCAAATGGCTGGTGATGCAAGCTCGCCGGATCGAACGGTCAGCAAATTAACGGGCGACGTGGACCCGCTGCCCGTTTAGGGAATGAACCCGGCTTTGGTCTTTGTAAAAAGATAAAGATGCATCTAAGACCATGCGCACCGGTGCCCTTTAAAAGTCATTGTGATATGAAGGAGAATCCCCTGCAACAGTCTACTGGAGAACCTCCTTCATTCTCCCGTCGACGCCAAATGGAGAGGAGTTTGGGTGGGATGCAGGAGTGACGGCATCCGCACGGGCCCACGCGTCCCACGCTTCGCGCCCTCCCTCGGAGGTGGACTCGCGCCGCCGGAGCTCCTCGAGGGGGACCCGCGCCCCCGGAGCTCCTCGAGGTGGGCCCGAAGCGATGAGTTCTCAAGCTTGTCGTCGATGCTGCAGCTGCCCCTCCACTTCCCGCCACCGCTGGGGGCTCCACCGGCCTTGCTCCTCCCGCGCAGGGAGCTCGAGGCGCGCCCGAAGCGATGAATCCTCGAACTCGTTGTCGACGTTGCAGCTGCCCCTCCACCTCCCGCCGCCACCGAGGGCTCCGTTGGCCTTGCTCCTCTCGCGCAGGGAGCTTAAGGCATGCCCGAAGCGACGAGTCCTCGAGCTCGCCGTCGACGATTCGCGACGGAGGAAAGGGAGGACGCCGCCGGAGGGGAGGGAACAGGGGAAGGGGAGGCAGCGCCGCCGGAGCTCCCCGCGCCCCTAGCCTCGACTCCTTCGCGCGCGCGCATCGACAACGCCAACGCTCGCTCCGCGACGCGGAGAAAACGAGGACGCCATGGTGGATCCGCTCCCATGCCGCCATGGGAGGGGATCCACACCGGCGACGACGGGCGGGCTCGCCGGCGGGACCGACGGCCGCCGCATGGAGGAGCCGAGGGCCGAGACGCGCCCCGCACCGACGGAGGACGACCGCGCCTCGCCTGCGCCGCGCCGGGGTCGTAGGGGTCACACCGCCGGAGCTTTCTTCGCCAGTGGTGGGAGAGCAGAGAAGAGAGACAGGGTGGGGAGAGATAGGGGGTAGGCGGGTGGGAGGGGAGGAAGAGGATAAAAAATTCAAGTGGGCTCGATTGTTGGTATGAAGGAAAGATATAAAGGAAGATGGATGCGAGAGGAGCAAATATAAAGAAGAGAATCAGCGAGAATATTTTGTTTTGAAGGAGAAAATGAAAGACGACGAGTGTGGATGGTCTAAGAACCGCAAGTATAGGGCGTGATTGGTTGCCCTGCATGGTAAGAGCCGGGATGGAGAGGGGGTACTGGCCCATGGGAAGCGGGATGACTTGATACAAGTGCACTTGATTGGTTGCACTTTAGATTTCCATCCCGGCTGGGAAGCTCCGTGATTGGTTTGCTGCACGAATGATGTTGTTGTATGAAACGATTCAAGTGGTGTTGATTGGTTTGGTGCACGGATGGTGGTGCAAGAACCCATGTATGGGTTTGGTGAGGTTACCGCAATAATGCAAGGATGATCATCTAGTCACCACAATACACATTCTTACAACACTTGATTACATAAATTATTTACGCATGATTAACACAAGCAGCCCCACAATAATTACAAACTCAAGAACCACTAAGATTGACAGACGCTTAGTCTTGCTAATCACCATTTGCGGCGGTTGGTAATAAACATGAACCGCGGCTTCACCAGTGACTCAAGAAATGATGCATTTGCATCTTCTTCGTTGCTGAAGCACTTGTAGCAACAATTGGGATACTCACTAACCTGTTGATGACAAGTAGCCCATTTTGCATAAACCCCAGGCTTCCGACCTTTGTATACTGCATACCACGTCATTGATCCTTCAAAACAAAACAAAATAAAAGGAACAATTTAGCTGGAATAGAGAGGAGAATTTTTTGAGACCTCACATGGAGCTGAATGGGTACATGGGAATCATGGAAACATCGAAGTCACCAGATCCAGGCTTAAAACTTGGACCATAGATGAAGTTCGACGTTTTGATGACACACATGAGAAGCAATAATCATACACCAAATCATCATTGGCCATAAGTTGAATTGAATTGGAGCATTTACAAAACATATAACCTGTCAGCCTCAGTTTTGTAAAAAACAGTAGCAAATGGTTCATGCCAACCATGGAAACATGGGAGACATCCAGCCTAATGTTGGAAAACATGGGCATGGATGTCTCGCATGTTTGGATGGGTGCCATGAGAGGTATATTAGTTCCAGATGAGTATCATCGTAGGCTAGACAGGAGGAAAGCCAGATCACAAAAAATTGGCCTCAAACTAGTTTGGTTGTATCATTTGAACATTGAACTTGGAGCATAAGGACTAGTTTCCGGTCCCTCACAAGTTGAAGCTCATCAATTCTGTGCAACTTACCATATTATAGCAAACATGTTTGTCATCATAGGCCAAATGAAAGAAAAACATGTAAACAACAACCATGATCAGGAAATGTAAACAAAGCAAGCATGATCAAAAGATGTAAACATATTTGTCATCATAGGCCAATTGAAAGGAAAACATGTAAACAGCAAAATCATATAATCATTGACCTAGGCACCGAGCTCGGCAAAATCAATGAAATAACCATCATCATCGCATACAAAACGAGAAGATCCGATATGGAAATAAATAGGGCGTGATTGGTTGCCCAAAGATCCGGCTCGAAATCGCACAGATCTAGCAAAACAACAAACCCTAACCATAGTGGAGGTCACAAGCAACAAGTCGAGTACGAATCAGGAGGGACGAGGTGGAGGTAGGCGAGGTATACCGTCCGAACCACCGGAGGACCAACAAGGAACCGCTGGAGGTGGTGACCGCCGTCGGAAAATGGAGAGCGAGAGGGGGAAGAAGAAAGGGCGTACCAGAGCAATGGAGGCGAGAATGGGGGTAACCCTAGCGCCCACCTCCCCCGTGCGCTTTTATGCCTGCACCGCGCCATCTCCCGCGCTTCCCCCAATTCTTCCCGCCAAGCACCATCCCGTTCTGGCTGGCGAGGGAAGCTCGCGTGCGGCGGACGGCCTCGTCCCGAACGGCAGAGGGGAAGTGCACGGGGCGGTGCGGGTAAATGGTACGAGTTAGGGAACCAAACATAAGCCTACTAGTGGGGCGGGTCTAAATGGGGTTTTCGGGGCGGGTACTTGTTGTGGGGTTTGCTTGGATGGGTAAAAATGGAGTTCCAATAGTTAACGGGTCGGGGCGGGTGGGGTCTAACGTATTTTGCGGGTTGGTGCAGGTTATAATGGGGGAGCGTGCGGAGTGCCGGAGACTAGCCGCATCGTTTGCTTTCGCAAAACCGCAAAAGGGAGTCACTGACAGTCTACAAAACCTTTTGCTGCAGCACTGTTTCGTTGGCAGAAGAAAGTTGCTACTGATGTACTGCTACTTCAGAGTGCTACTAGCGAGTACTGGATGGGAGTAAAAAAAATTTCACCAACCGAATCAATGAAGTAGTAAATAAAGTCTATTTGCAAAACTAAACAGATTCATTCCACCGGCCTGTTCGTTTGGTGGTGGTGATGGCCGATCTTGATTTGTTACGAGAGAAAATCTTCTTGATGATTCTTTGGTGGTTGGTTTGGTCGAGAGAAAATATCGCCTATTTGGTGGTGATAAGCGAACGAACGAAGCCGCACAATCCCTACCTTAATTTTGGAGAGGAATCCAACAAGTCTAATTATGCTATGATTAGATAATGTCGTGCTACCATAACCAAGCTCTAATGGCAGATTAATTATACTTAATACATTCATCCGACAATTTTTATTTTATTTATGTAATAAGTTTTGTAATCGATCTACGTTTAATACTCCTAATAGATTTTGAAAGTGGACCCTAAAAATTTCTCGAAAAATGTTTAGTTTGAGAGAAATTTATGGAGAAAATTTTGGAACTCCTTTCAAAGCTTATCGGGGGTAATAAATGTAGACTAACTTCATAGATGGACATAACATTGGAGATGAATCCATTAGGGCACGTACAACGGGAGTCTACAAGCCGTCTGCGAGCCGTACATTTCACGAAACACCCCCGCCCCCGCCAAGCGGCGAGCTCGTCGTCGCCTCGCGAAAGGACGACCTGGGCTCGTGCTCCCAAGTCATATCGTCGAGCTCAGCACCGTTGTAGGCTCGGGAGGCTGCGAAGCTCGATCTCGTGCGGCCTCTGAGATTTGGCGCGCACGCGCGGGAATAGGCGCCAAGAATCGATCCATCCGCACGGGCTGGCGAGGGAGAGCAGCGGCAGGTGCACGAGGAGCAGCGGCCGGATGACGGCCTACGAGAGGGTGTCGCACCGGCCGGCGGTCCGCCACCGCCGGCCGGCCGGCCTTAAGAGAGGGGGAGAGAGAGCGCCGACGGTGAGGAGCCGTCGGCCGAGCCGCTCTCGTGGGGGAGATCGCCTACCCGCGTGTCACGCCGCTCGCTGGTGAGGGAGGTTGCACACCCGTGCGCCCTCGGGCCTGCAAGGGAGCTTGCCCACCTTCTGCCGCTGCCACCGCAAGCACCGCCGGGGTATGCTCAACCCCGGCTGCCGCGAGACCCGCTACTGGCCTGCGGGGGAGCACGCTCGCTATCTGCCACCGGCGGCCCGGCGCTGCGAGCTGCATCTGCCTGAGCTGCCCAGCACACCTGCGATTTTGGAAGGGAGCAATGTCCTGCGGTGGGGTAGGAGAGAACAGAGAAGATACGAAATGAGTGGATGCGCACGCAAACAACATTTAGGCTCCTTGTTTATTCAAGGGCTACACAGTCATACAGATGCCACATGCCATTGCTTATTCAAAGGCAATTCGACTTTTTTCTCTTTTTGTTTTTCCGTTTATTTCCTAGAATTTTTATCCAAACAAAAAAATTTACATAAAACAAACCAAGTAATGGTATTGCAACTTTACTAAATCATACCATGTACTAGGAGTGCCAATTGATATTAATATATATTCTATCAATAATTGTCTCAAGTATTTTATATGAATTAATATAAATTCATGTATTATCTCAATTGAGCACCAAAATAGCTACAAAGATCAAATGTGCACTTGATCACCATGATTTATGTGCCAAAAGATGATTTAAATATCTTACAGACACCCAAATAGACGACTCATTGTACAGACTGTCTTTTTAGTTGTCTGTGTGTATCAAATAGACGATGTAGTACTGTCTAAATGTTGTACTTGCCCTTAAGTCTAATTAATTTGTGATTAGCGTTTTTACTGTAGCATGTAGTTGTCTAATCATGGTATAATTAGTTTAGTTAGATTTGTCTCGTAATATTAACCGGTGTCTGAATATTGATGGGACAAATAATTAGAGGAACTTTTAACTATTTCTCACAATTTTTTACTGTTCACACATCACATCTCCACTATTAAACCATCACATCATCTCTATGCATGTGGATCGATGCAAAACTTTTCAATATTCAGCGGTTAGCATCCTCACTAAATTCAAGCAAACTAAACATCATATGACAATTTTCTAATATTCACCCGCCGCATCATGTGCATCGGTACAAGATCTGAAAAAGTGGCATTACGATTCCTGCGCAGCATTATGACCTTG
The DNA here is from genome assembly GCA_947561735.1 of Cenchrus americanus. Taxonomy (NCBI): domain Eukaryota; kingdom Viridiplantae; phylum Streptophyta; class Magnoliopsida; order Poales; family Poaceae; genus Cenchrus; species Cenchrus americanus. The sequence goes on along the minus strand of OX387239.1, from coordinate 247,001,902 downwards.
ACCTCGTTCACCAATGAGAAAACCGACATCATCTCTGCTTGACTGCTTATGAAAATAGCTCTCCTTATGGGAATCCCGCGGTCTGCACAGGGCATGATTCAACTCACTGCGTTTTTTTATTTTGACAACACACTGCGGGTTGTCCTGGGTACAAAATGCACAAATGGGGCGAGGCAGGGCGGGTGAATCTCTACTCCCAAAAAGTGTGGGCCAAGACAATCCCATGGGTTCACCTTTCACCCTCCACCTCCGCGCATTCACCCGTCCCGCGCCTTCACCCCGTCGCCCCCCGCCCCCGGACATTCCACCCGCGCCCCCCCGCCCCCAACCGCACGCGCCGAGCCGGGTCAACCCCCCCGCCCCTAGACCTATTAGGCGGCCGCCGGCCACCCGTCGACCCGCCGCGGCCCCCGACGCCCCCCCCCCCAAGCCCCAACCTTAGCTGCGCACGCCGGATCGGCGATCGGGCGGCGAGCAGCACCGGCCACCCGTCGACCCGCGGCCGCCGTCGTCCTCCCCATCTCCGCATCCCCCTCCCGCACAACTCCCCCCCGCCGGCGGCCCCTCCGAATCTTCTCCGCCCCTTCCACGACGGTGGCGGCCGGGACCACGGCCACGGCGAGGGCGGACCACGAGCACCACCACGGCCATGGGCACGGGCACGGCTGCGGGCGGGGGGGGGGGGGGGGATCACGGGCACCATGACCACGGCCACGACGAGATCCGGCGGCGCTTCCCAAGGAGATGGTTGAGGAGGCGGATCTCGAGCTCGAGTCCTTTGGATACGACGAGCATGACCACGCCCACCACCACCACCACCACCACCACCACGGCCACGGAGACATCGAGGCATCCCTCATGGGTTAGGCATTTTCGCTTCGATTTTGGGCGCGGTTTTCTGCGCACGATTTGATTTACTCCAAGGAGATCGAGTGATTTGGGGATTCGATCGGGCGGTGTGTGGGCGAGCGCGATGGGGTGCTCGGCTGGCCGGTCGGCATGGCGTCGCTCGTCTGCCTCGTCCTCCTCCCAGTCATCTTCTGTAAGTGTCCCCCTGCTTGGCCCATTGAAATTCCGAGATTATTTGCTTGCGCTTCTGCGTAGGATCTGATTGTTATTTTTTTCTTCACGGTTTTGCAGTTCAAGGGAAACCGTCAAAAGCAATGGTGGATGCGCTTGCGGTGTTTGGGGTAAGTATGCAGGGTGGAGTTGTTATAGGATTTTTGCTAGCAGATGGATATGCCTGCAATCTACACAATTCTATGTTATTTGGGTCTTTTATTATTCCTAACAAAAGATAATAGTTACCTAGCCAATCTGAACAATTGTTCCTGTTACATTCGTAGCTTCAGATTAATTTACGTTCTCTGCCAAGGTGATCTTCAGCAATTTGCATTCACTGAAAGTCAGAAACATGAACTATCTGTTATCTGAATCTACTTCATGTGTTGACGGTTGGCTCTACATTTGAAATTACTGAAAGTCATGAAACATGAACTATCATATTATCTTATGAATTAGTTTCATGTGTGGACAATTGGCTCTACATTTATTTATTGTGCAGCACCCTCCAGTTCGTGCAAAAGCAAGGTGACCAGATGAACGCATGGTCCATGACGGTAAGATGTTTGATAAAATGCCTTGAAGACATAGCAGTTGTTCTTCAGTTGACTTTTCTAGCAACTTGATCTTTTCTCATGGAGATATAGACCATTCCATTTTATCAGATTCTTATTAATTCCCTCTTATGAACTACTCAGGACATGTTTTTGTGAAGATACCTATTCAAATTTGCTCTCTTTCTTATGATATCTTTACTTGTAATGAAAATGCACATAATAAATATACATTGCTCAGTAGTGTTGGTAATGCACAACAATGTACTTTTGTTGTTTATTTCCTTGATGAACTGCTCACCAGAAATGTTCTGATGCAAAATCGATTGGGTTGAAGATATGTAACAGTTTGTGGATTTAACCACATATACTTGATCCATACTATGATCTTAATTCTGAGGTGTCATGACATGCATAAAAGTAGACTCATCTTTTTAATTAAATGCTGTTTGTAGGACACTGGGAACCTAGGAAAAGCTGATGAATCAAGAGGAAATTAAATGTTGGTATCAGCTAGCAAGCAGTCATTTACTTGAGTAGACAATACTGAAAATGAGGGTGCTATTTGTGGACGAGCTGCTGATATCTTTGTATGCTTCACTCAAGATTAGAAACTTCACCGACATGGTTAAGGTACAAAGTGATCTTTTCTGATATGCTTCATCACACGATGTTTGGAGTCATATATATGGTCTTGGGTAGAGTCGATGAATATTCATAGTTAAACATTTTTGCATGGATTTCTTATCCAGTGTGCAGTCTCTTTGTTGAAACTTTTTTTAACAATTAGTTTTATATATAATTACATACAAATAGCATATGTTTTTATGTTACACTCAGCTGCAATGTTTGATTAGTATCGTCAATGGTTCTTTCCCCTCTAATTTGACTGTTTCAGCCACTATTCTCAGCTAAAATGTCTCATGATCATTTATGCTTTTATCTCTATTCTCAAGTTGGATTAGTAATGACCTTTTACCATGTGACACAGTTTAGTTAGTTGTTCAATTGGCTTATTGTGTGTCCTATTCAAAGGTGGTGCCAGTTGCCATTGCTAATCCAAGGAGGCGAGGAACACGTTTGATTACTACTGTCTATCTGTAATGGTCATGCGAAGTTTTGGCCTTGGCAAGTGTCTATGTTCCTTTTACTATGGATATGTTGGATTGCACTATATTCTTTTTTGAAATTATTACTATCCTTTTCATATTTGTCAAATGGCTATAATAAATATGTTTCTGTTGTCTGCTATAGTTTCGTGGTTTATTAAAGTTCTTAGGTTTAGATTCCTTTTGACTTCTGAATAATGCAATTGAAGCTTCAAATCTTGCTAATAGTTTACTTTATTTATAATCTGTGTTGTTTGTGTAACTTTCTGATAGCCAAACATGTGTTGTGGATTCGATTTTTTTGCGGGTGGTGTGCAGACCTTCCGGAGCTCTGGTCGTTGAGGCAGTCAGGAATGAGGATGAACCTTAGGACTTAGACTTCTTCTAAAGCGGAAGACTTCAGGTCCCGCTTTGGTGCATCCATAAAAAATACCAGTGTCTATCTGACCTACTAGAGAGTGCTTATTGATGAACTGATTTTTGGTACTTCCTCTTTAGCAGCATCTTCCCTTTCCAGTACCTGGATGAGTAATAAGATTATTCTGTCCACTTTTCTCACAGGTGGAGACTCTGAAATGAATATGCATGGCAGTGTTAGAAAGGCATTAAATTTGGGAAACTGAAAAAAATCAGGTAAAGAGATGATGATATCTACTTGCTTTATTTGTCATTACCTTCAGAAACTCATAACTTTTTTGCGTAGTTTTTTCCCGCTGCTGATGGAATGTGAATCATATGATTCTAAGTCGTACTAATTGGTCTCATATTTTTCATTCCTGGTTATAAATGAGATTTGTCTTGAGTTGTTTCAGAATGTTGTACAAACATAGACCGTAGAAAATTGTTTGTGTGCTTGAAGACTTATGTACCTTTTTTATCTGGTTCGGATGGAAAGAACGGCGAGTTCGGTTGATGTCTTGACGAGAAGGATCATACCTTGATAATACAAAGTTTGACTGTTAAGTTTGCATGAATATGACCAACTATGCACTTGTCTTTAAATCAATGGTACAGAGCTCCTGCCCTTCGTTAACAAAATGAGGTATCCCTTGACTTGGTTCAACTTGCAGTTGTGAAATGCATAAGAAGGAAATTTCATAGTGATGGGTTAATATTTGTTGTAATTAAAAATTCAAGCATTGCAATTTATAAGCTTTCGATCTTGCGCAATGTCATTGATCTATTGTTCTTTGGATTGACATCATGCATGATATTGACCATAATGTTTGTCATTATACTTTGCATTACATTATTTATGAGCATCATGTGTGACATGATTTTTGGAATAATGATTATTTTGTTCAAATTAGTATGCCGTGGCAACGCACGGCACTTTCCTAGTGAATTAAGATTTTGGGGGCGGGGGCGGGTTGGGCGTAGTGGCTCAATAGCCATGGGTTGGGGTGGGTGAGGGACGGGTTTGGCCCCATTAGCGAGCCTAACCAAACATGGGCTTCATGCACGGCCTCATTCCGGATGGGCCTTTGGAGTTTGGATAGCCTCATACGGGCAACAAATCACGCACCCATACTTGCACACATGTTTGGGGTGGCGGATCGCCGCCGAGGTCTGCAGGGACGGACGATTGCAACTGATTGGTCTTTTTTCAAAGGTCTTTCCAGCTGCATCGCACCGCATCACGCGAAACACCACAAGTTTCACTCACCACTGTTCGTTTGGCCGGTGGGCGATGGCCAGGTCTTTGGTTTGTTACTGAGAAGTAATCTTTGGTGGTTCTTGGTTTGTTTTGAGAGAAAAAATCCTCTTATTGTTATTGGCCGATAAAGCGCAAGCGAACAGGACGCGCATGACTTCCACAGTCGCACTTGCACATCGCTTCGACTCTTGCGCCCGTGGCAAGGCCGCCGGAAAACCCCCTGCTCGTCACGAGCTGCGGCGTACCATCCAAAGGTCGGTGCACCGTGCACCGCACGCGAGATCGGCACGGGTTGTCAGCCAAGCAACCCCCCCCCCCCCCCCCCCCGCCGCATTCTACAGCTGTACCCACCGAACCGGCAGCAGCGCCAAAATAAGCAATGGCGTAGCCTCACGCATGAGGCCTTTGCGCGCGATCGCCGATCGCACGGCAGATCCTAACGGAATCACACGAACACGAGCCGAGTCCCACACGACGACCACCACAGCAGCCGGTGCCGGGCAAGGTACGCAAGAGCACCGGGCGCTTCCGCCCGTCCGTCCACTCCACCACCCTCGTGGCGCGCGCGGCCTCTCGTGGTGAGTGGAAAAAGTCGCCTCCTCCGGTCCTCCCCGCGCGCCGCGGCGGGCACGCCCGGGGGACGGACGGGGAAGGCCCCCTCCACAGTGTCCACACCACACCACGTGGCCGCCCGCAGACTCCCACGCCCGCCGATTAGCTGCCCGCCCCGTCGTCCCTTGCAAATTGCCATCGAGACCTCATCACAGCCCTGTCCGCGACAACGGCCGAGAGCTTGAGCGAGAGCGAGACGAAACAGCTTCTTCGAGTCTCTGTAGAGTAGAGACACTGTGAGCAGCGGCAATCAACCCGCCTAGTACGCGAAATGTCCATCTCGATGAGCCTCGCGATCCCGGCGCCCGCCGCGACCGTGGCGCCGCCGCGGCTCAGGGTGCGGGCGGCGGGGGGCGGGGGCTCTCCCCCCGTCCCTCGCGTCGCCCTGCGGACGGAGACGCACGCGCTCAGGTGAGTGAGACTCCGCCCGCCCTCGGTAAAAATCCGTTCCAGGCTTCCAGCTGGTTAATCCGAGCTGCCGTGGGTGACGTGCATTTGTTGCAGGGGATGCGCCTCCCTGCCCGTGAAGCCGCAGCCGATCGGCGCGACCGCGGGCCAGCCGAGCCAGCGGCGCCGGGGGGCGGCCGCCGTGTGCCACTCGTCGGCGCACCTCAGCGCGCGGACGATGCAGTGGATCTCCGCCGGGGCCAGCGCGTGAGTGACACTAATCTCGCCACTCAAAAAGTCTCTTTCCGTTCTCGTGATCTCGGTGACACGCAAGAAAGCTCTCATTCCCCCCATTCGGCTCGACCCACACATTCAAACCCATGCATTGCTTTGTTCGTTCGCCCTGCATCTGTTCGCTAATTTGCCCCTGAGGATTCTGAGCTATTTGGGCATGTAGCTATGATAACTGTATACGGTGTGCGCCATGTTAATATGTTATGACTTGTGATCTTGTGCATGTTTAGTTGTTGGGAGGGCATGACACATTTGTTATGCTGATCATAATAGCTGGTCCTGACACACATGCACATTATAATTTTTTAGTGATCTTGATCATAAGAGTGTCTGTTTATAGAAAATTCAGCCAGTTCTATCTTTTTAGTGAATTCCGCATATACCTGGGATTGTGGAGGACATGCACATTATAATTTCGCAGTACGCTGCAAGATTTTTATTTGAGCAATGTCAATCTTTTGTTTTTTGCAGAGTGCTATTTCTTGCTAAAGGAACAGCCATACACAAATCTTTCCTCGTGCCATTTTTCGCTTTGCAAGCACCTTGCAGCATAATCTCATGGATCAAGTAAGATGTTACTGTATGCTATAAATGTTTCTTGGTCTCAATGGAAGTTCTATATTGATGCCTCCTAATTTTGTGTTATCAACATCTGTTTCTAGGAGTGATTATGGCCAATGGACTGCTTTTCTTGCTCTCTTGGTGCGCTTGTTCTTCTTCATTCCAGGTAGAGTAACAAACACCACTCATAAAACATTCATGGTGAATTTCTTTCTTGTCATGCTAATAGATAAGTTTGAGGTAATGTAAAATTTACATTTCTCATTTGGGAACAACTCAGCCCTTGTGGGCATCATGAACAGACTTGCAAGTATTCATACAAAGTTGAAACGAAAGGAACAGAAGGAATGAGGACACAATTTGATCATAATTCTGTTGGACCAAATTAGAAGACAGTTCATATCTTGTAGTGTTGACTCTGAATCAACTTATGTTACATATGACTATCATAGGTGAACTGGAGCTTCCACTGTTAACAATGCTGCTTGTGAGCGTTGCTCCTTACCAATTGATGAATCTGAGGTATGTAACCAACATTACCCATTTACCCCTGTTTTGCAAAAGGTTGTGTAAACAAAGGCCATAAGAGCATGCATCATAAATAGTCATAGCAATGAATACAGGCTCAGAACTGAACCATGTTCTGTGTGAATAGCAGCAAGCACCTATGTATATCTCTGATCAAATGTTATTATTGATAGAGAAGCACTCCACATCTTCTTTGTTTTCAGTTAATGTCCTGATTACGAGGCATACTGAGCCCACATATCACTAAGACTTGTAGTGGTAGCATGTTCAAAGCACCACATGCAGAATTTCATATTCTCGTTCCCTTTAAAAATTTGTTGCTTAACACTTTGCTAGAAGAAAAAGGTCATGATTTTGCTAGTGTGCTCTGATTCCCAATTTCTGGTTACAGGGGAACTCAAGGCGGTGCAGTCCTGTCATTGGCGATAGCTGGGTACCTCGCATTTCAGCACTTCACCAGGGTGGGAGGACTAGGCAAAGCCTTTGAGCAGGGATCGGTCATCGCTACATTGGCCATTATTTGCATCACAACCATCCCTTTAATGCTGCTATTCTGATCTGGATTAGGTTGGAAGGAGTTTGCCCCTCATTGTGCATGGAATGATGGCTAAATAAAAAACTTGTGATGCAACATCCTTTCAGTCTTTCTAGTTCATTTCCCCAAATAAGACTGATCTGTTATATAGTCCGAAAAAATATGTGCTGATGTTTGGCTTTGGTAATGTTCGTCCAAAAGCTTACATGATGGGTGATGTTTACCTTCTCTGTCACCTCTTTTCTGGGCCTCTTTGGCCGAGCTCCTTCCGAGGCGGAGCGGGAGCTGGAGCAGGCGGAGCGGCATTTTTCAGCTCCGCCTGTTTTGGCCCAAAAAGGCTCCGTCCCTCACATCTCGGTCAGCAGAAGCGGCCACGCGGGGGAGCGTTTGGTGCAGCTCCGACTCCTTCGGCGCGTGGTGCGGAGCGCGGCCCTGTCAACAACCTCGTTCGTCACCACGCCCATTCCGTTGAGCTCGTCGCCCCCCGCGGCGGATGTTAAAGTTAGCAGGGGCAGTCCCTATCTATTTTTTTTATATTTTCGTTTCAAATTTGTTTCTTTCACTTCCACGAAGAGTCGAATCCGGGTCTCCTCTTGAGATCACTCGCATGCTCTCTAAGACCGTCTCCAGCAGTCGCCGCAGCCTCTCCTGCATCTGCAATTTGCAGCAGCGACGGCAACTGTAGCGGCTCCAGCAGGAGCCGCAACAGCTGCTGCAAAATGCAGCAACACCCCCCGCGCGTGCATCCCGGGGCGTCTGCATCCCAACCGCTCGGTCTCTCCTCCCGCACGCCGCTCCCGTCTCTCTCCTCCCGCGCGCCACTCCGTCTCTCTCTTGGCGCGCGGGCGGACGCGCTCCTCGCGGGCGCGCGCACCCCGACGCCGGCCGGTGGAGGAGGAGCAAGGCCGATGCGGAGGAGCTCCATGGCATGTAGGCGAAGCAGGAGCAGCCTCCTCCGTGACGGATTCCACGCCCGCCGCCCGCACCACCCGGTGCAGATCCGATCGCCATGGACGGAGCTCCTCCAGGCCGGCGCGGAGGAGGCGGAGGCGGAGCTCCACGACCCTTCTTCCCTCCCTGCGCCGGAGGGATAGATCCCGACGGCGGGCCTCCAGCAAAGGCGAGGAGGGCGCAGGAGAACGACAACGCGTAGATCGGCAAGGCAGGCGAACAATGGGCTTGGGTGCGATGGCGACGGACGAGGTCCCTCCTGGTCAGATCAGGGGCGACGACGGCGACGAGGTCCCTCCCGACAAGATCAGGGGTGACGGCGGTGGCGAGGTCTCTCCCGGCCACATAGGGGTGACGACGGCTGCGAGGTCCCTCCCGGAAGGACGTGGGGCTCCGGCGGTGGCGAATCGAGATCTCCGTCCGTCCGCCAGGCCAAAGACGAGGAGCTCGAGGTGCGGCTTGCCTGCGGCGGACTACCCCTCTCCTCCGCCTCCGCTCGATTCCCAGCAACCGCGCGAGCCAACTGCTCTGGGTGATGTGCAATGGGTTGCGTGAAACTGCTAGAAACCCTCCTTCCCCTCCATCTATCTCCTTTGCTCAATACACGGTATATGCATATGCGCTTCCGCGTCGTTGCTGGAGACGGTCTAAACCATTAAGTTCACAACTCCTCTAGTTATCGTGGAAAATGAAAGGATAGAGAAAGGGGATTGGTGAAAGAGGAGACGGTAGAACATTTCCAACAATTTACCAAATTTTACTTGGCAAATCTTGTGTTTTGTCAACTTGTAAAAAGATATGACAAGTAAAAAAGAGTTCATCTCCAACAGTTTGGCATAATCCACTTGCCAAATTCAGATATAACTTACATCAGAAATCTGAGAGAAAAATACAATTATATTTCTACCTTACACCTCTTGAAAACTTAAAGCAGGAATCCGGAGAAAAAACAAAATTATTTTTATACCTTTCCACCTCTTCTAAAATGGAAGGATGCGCCGTGGATTGCTGTGCGCATATATACGCGTGCGGAGTTGTTTTTTCTCAACTTGGGATAAATGACAACATGAGATGGAGAACTTTTGGAGAAGGTTTTTTCTGTTTTTGCCAAAAAAAACATTGGCAAGTTGAGATAAGGAACTGTTGGAGTTGACTGAGAATGATTTTTTTTATTAAAACTAGTTTAGTTTCTATAACAAAAATCCTCTTTAAAATAGTTTTAATATGATCTAGAATTTTATTAAAAATAGTTTAGTTTCTATAACGAAAATCCTCTTTAAAATAGTTTTAATATGATCTAGTATTTTATTTGGAAAAATGTCTCGAGAATGTTTACATTACCTTTTTAAATTTATAAAATATACTTTCTAACAATATCTTTTTTTTAAAAAATGTTTAGAAGGTGGACAAGGGAGGAAAACACGGAAAAGAATAAAATCGTATGAGGGAGGGGTTAAGGACATGTTTAGTGCTCAAATTCTTTTCACCAGCCATATCGAATGTTTGGACACATGTATGAAGTATTAAATAAATGTAGAAAAAAGGGTAATTAATTGCACAAATTGCAACAACTTTGCGAGACAAATTTTCAAACCTAATTAAACCGTGATTTAACAGTATCATGCTACAGTAAATATGTACTAATGATAGATTAATTAGCTTTAATAACTTTATTTGGCATTTTCGAAACGAGTTCTATAGTTAACAGTTTTTAAATATTTGTTAATCTTTTTAACAACCCGTGAGATGTCACTAAGCGCAAAGCACGCAAAACATCTTCTGATGTGATAAATCGTGGCAGCGTGCGCGTGGCTACGACGCAAGCCTGGCCGCGGACACCGCCTCCTGCGATAGCATACGGATTCACAAGGTCCCACTCTCCGCTTTCCCGAAAGGAACACATACTCCTCGCTCCACACGGGAAGCTCGCGTTGGTTGGGACTTTGGACGGAGGCGATGACGCCACCTCCGCCTCTCCGCGTGCATCCGACGCTACGCCTGCCTGAGCCTCAAGGACGACAACAAGACAAGTACCAACTCCGCCCCCACATCTGGTCATCTCACATCTCCACGCAGCACTTCTTCCTTCCAACAAACCTCGAGAACCTCCCCGTCCCCCCTTCCTCGTCGGCGCGGCAACAGTCGACCGACCGAGACGCCCGCCCATCCGCGTTGCCGACGGATCCTCCCTCCACTCCGCACCCTCCCCGCTGAAGCTTGCGGCTCCGGGGGACTCGTCGACTCGGTAAGGACGCCCAGCCCCTACCCTACCATAGCTTGCTTGCTTGGTTTGGAACGGCGGGCCGCTCGTTACGGTCCGCGTGGGGTTTCGACCTTGCGGCGAGCCGGCGTGGTCTCGAATCCGAGGCCGGAATTTCGTCTCCTCCTTGCTCCTGAGCCGCGTGGGCGCTCCGATTCGCCTAGATTGCTGCCGATTTGTGTATTTTCGTGGTTGTGATGCACATTAGTGCTTGCACAGGCACAAGGCGTAGAGAGAGAGATGGCGACTCTAACTGGCATCGCGGCGAACCCTAATCCGAACAAGTCATTCGAGGTTTGCTGCCCTTTGAATTTCAATGTGGTACTGCCAAGGGTACGTTTCTACTGTAAAATCTGGAGTAATTGGCATTTGGTTGTGAAATGCAGATCCTGCCCAACCCGGGAGACTCAGTCTCGAGCCTCAGCTTCAGCCCTAAGAGCAACTTACTGGTGGCGACCTCCTGGGATAACCAGGTAGCTTTGCTTATGCTGTAATTTGCAGTTGGTACTTGTTAATGTGATGCATAATCTATCTTACCTGGATTGGCTGGCTTTGTGTTTTGTGCAGGTGAGGTGCTGGGAGATTGTTGGCGGGAACAGTCAGCCGAAGGCGTCGATTTCGCATGATCAGCCGGTACAGTCTCAGTGTTTTCCTTGATCCGGTAGTATTTGACCTCCAAGTAGTTAATATCTGGTCTGCCAATTGATTTATTTCCTATTCCAGGTCCTCTGCTCCACTTGGAAGGATGATGGAACTACTGTCTTCTCTGGAGGTTGTGACAAGCAGGTCAAAATGTGGCCTCTGCTGTCAGGTGGACAACCTCAGACGGTTGCGATGCATGATGCACCTGTCAAGGAGGTCGCATGGATTCCTCAGATGAACCTTCTTGTCTCTGGAAGCTGGGATAAGACTCTAAGGTGTGCAAAGTCCACTCTGTTGCTCTCTAACTTCATTTTTTTCACTTGGAAGTTTAATTCACATCGTTGATTCATAATCTCTTATGTTGTTAGCAATGGTTGGTTATCATCATAACATGTTCTTTAAAAGGAATATTATGTTGCCTAAGTTTGGGATCACTAGTTTTGCACAATTGAGAAGAATATCAAGATATTACGGCCATTCCTTTTGTCAACTACCGCGAATGATTTAGTTTCGGAAACATTCTGAAATTCAGTCTTCATCCTGTTGTGGCATGTATTAAATCTGGTCCCTAGTACATTATACTCTCAAGTATGATGACCGATTTATTCTTATCCACCTGAATGCTAATCAACACACTTATTATAGGTACTGGGACACAAGACAAGCAAACCCTGTGCATATCCAACAACTTCCAGAGCGTTGCTATGCTCTTACAGTGAATTACCCTCTTATGATTGTGGGAACTGCTGATCGTAATCTTGTAGTCTTCAACTTGCAGAATCCTCAGGTGATTGTCTTGTCATTACTAGCAATGTTGATTTCTTTAATTTCAGTTGGGCATTGATGTTTTGTGTTATTCAAATGACCTATTTCATCTGCTATGTTTTGATCATTAGACGGAGTTCAAGCGTATTCAGTCACCACTTAAATACCAAACACGGTGCCTTGCTGCATTCCCTGATCAACAAGGATTTCTGGTAATGCTTAATTATTCACATGTCCTTTACTTTCACTACAAATTATTTATTTATCATTTGTGCATCACAGTTCTGTTAACCGAAGACAAATGTGTACTCACTCAAAATTTTTCTACAAAACTTATACGTTACTCAAATCACTGAAATCTCCATGTGGACTGTCTAACTACTTGAAATGTAGATCATGTATCAATATTACTGATGATGTTGTGTTTGAATTTATGGAATGACTCACTAGAGGGCCTGGATTTAGTCTCCCTAGTCTGTCATGGGAAGTAAACTGTACCCAAACTTACTACTATCCACGTTTCCTAGTTTTTGCTCTTCCTCATCCCTAGAACCAGATCACAACCGATCTAGACTTCTATAACTCTGGACTAAAACATATCTAAACCACCCTTAAATGTACATTTTTATGCTGCACACAGTTACATGACATAGTTGCTTCATTCTAATTGGAGATAGTTTCATGAAAGTGTAAATTTCCTACTCTTACCTGGAAACCAGTTATTTTTTACACAACTTTGATCACTAGAAGGTGTCTTATATCGTTTCTGTTATGGTCAATCTGGATATAAAATTATTTCCCCCTTTTGTGCTGACTTTCAGTTCTCTAGCTGCCTAGTGGCCAAGTGTTTGGGAGGTGGTTGTTTTCATGTCGTATAGTGCTAACCAATGTTAACCTGGTACCTGATATTTACTTTATTTTACATTGGGTGTCAATATCTTGCATAAAATTGTTGGTACTTGTCAATACATATTGTTTCTATTTCTTCGAATACCTTTCATATGAATTTGAGAATATTACTTCTCCATGTGACTGACCCACTGTTTGCATTTAAAGGTTGGTTCGATAGAAGGAAGAGTTGGTGTTCATCATATCGATGATGCACAACAAAGCAAGAATTTCACTTTCAAATGTCACAGGGAAGGAAATGATATATTCGCTGTCAATTCATTGAACTTCCATCCTGTAAGATTTGTCTCACCTTGGGCTTATAGCTCTTTTTTGTATTGCTTAACATATGTTATTGCAAAGCGTACATATGCAATATACATGCTGGGTTTTAGTACCGTGTCTCCATTCTTAGTTGATTTGTTGGATAGCATAACCTCAACTTCTTGTCTTCCATAAAATGTCTTGAGCTAAAGCCTAAAAATCAATGTTATACTGCAGTTTAAATTATCTACAACCATACACTGCAATCATAGGCATATGAATGACGCAAAAGTATTCACTCATGTCCATACAGATTTTCGTGGACTGCCAAAAACAATTTCAACAGTTTTTTAGTTTAGTTGAGCAATTTTTATGATACCAGTTGAATATACATCTAAGAACCGTGTTGATTGTTTGGTTTTGTTCTTTTTTTGGTACTTGACCATTGCATTTGTATGGCTGATTAATGATATTGAATACCAGTTGAGTTGGTTGTCCTTGTAGGCATTTCATTGACACAAGCAGCACCCACTTTCTTATGATAATTTCCAATTTTGGGAATAGCAGTTGGTTCAAAGCTTAGACATTGTAGGTGCAGTTGCTGATGTTGAATTTAGGAATTCATACTTGTTATACAACTTGCTGCAGGTCCATCACACATTTGCAACTGCTGGATCTGATGGTGCTTTCAACTTCTGGGATAAGGACAGCAAACAGAGGCTGAAGGTACAACAATTTCCATGGGAAAGAAACAGATTGGTGCAAAGTGGCCAATTGGGCCAGGCTTACTTCTTTGCCTCCCCCCCTTCTTCGGTTTTCTCCTTTTTTTAACCGATATACTTTGATTACATGAACATACTTTTTAATCTTCGCAATCGATCCATTAGCCTGGATTCCTCAACCCAGATTTGTCCAGTTTCCTGAACTAAATCTGAAAGGACAGTGCCTTTCTTTGACCCACATTTAAGCCACCTAGAACCCACATCCCAGGACACTGCTCGTTGACCCTGAGTTTCTGGCAACTTTGATTCGTACCCTTTAATGTCCTACCATATTTGTTTAGTGTAGATCAGGAAAATGAAACCATGGTCAGCTCATGAGCATAACTATGAAATCTTGAGCAAGACTATTTATTGGTAGAGTTATATAGGGTTCTACCCACTTGTCCAATTTTGTATGACAACCTGTTTTTTCCCTGCTCTCAGTATATCTGTTAATATATTTTTTTAGTCTTGATGACAACAAGTTACATTTTCACCTAATGGTGTGAATCCATTGTCATGTGTGTGTTTTGCCTTTTTGTTGGTGCATCAGAATCGGTTATTTTTTGCGCTCAGTTTGACAGTTTTCATACAGGACATTCATTCATTTCATACTTACACCATTTTTGCACAGGCTTTTAGTAGATGCCCTCTCCCCATTACTTGCAGCACCTTCAACAGTGATGGTTCCATATTTGCTTATGCGGTAAGTCAACTATGCAAATGATGATTTTAGTGTCTATCTGTAAGAACAAAGGTGTTTTTCCATCACATTTGAGACCATGTTTTTTATGAGTTTTGAGCTTTTAAATGTTTCTGCCTTTGATTTATACAACCTGGTACATGTATTAAATACGCACAAATCAATTCATGGACTTTCAGTCCGAAGTTCACGCTTATGGTTAGGATTTAAATTGCTACAGTATTTTAAAATGCATTATCTGGTCGTAGTTTCAGTTAGTGTTCTTAGTGGGGTTTAACATGTCTGAAACATAAAGCGAGGCAGGAAGAGTTTTAATTGCTACAGTATTTTAAAATGCATTATCTGGTCGTAGTTTCAGTTAGTGTTCTTAGTGGGGTTTAACATGTCTGAAACATAAAGCGAGGCAGGAAGAGTTACACAAATTGTGTCCAATTACAGATCATGTAGCGGTTGATTTGGCAAGAGACCCTTATTGCAGTAGATGTGTAGAATCATCATGATTCCAAAAGATGCTAGAGACCATTAAAATGCATATATTTATGCCCTGTAGCTTACGATCTAGGATAATGTTACTTTCGACATCATTTTTATAAAGTTGATATAGTATCATGTATAAAGTTACAAAACTAAGTTGTGTGATCAAATTGACTCTTTGAATTTTCCTTCCGTGCTGGTTTGGTGTTGTGAATTTTTCTCTTACACTTGAATCAATGGAATGAAGTGAGTGACTAGCCCTTCTACCATTTTTTTTGTAATGTAGAACTAATGATGTTACTGTATTACTGTAATCAAGATAAACAGTCCAAAATCTAATAAGGTAAAAAGTTATCAAAAGGCAAACTGGGATTAGTGTGTATAAATAATTCTGCTATAGTGTGTATAAATAATTCTGCTCTAGTGTGTATAAATAATTCTGCTCTAGCAAACACTTCCACAGTGTATTTCAATGGCTACCCATTTCCATTATCTGTTACACATCTTCAATGGAGTAACATCAATTCTGTTTTTTACATGGCAAAATAGGTCTGCTATGATTGGAGCCGTGGGGCTGAAAACCACAACCCTGCAGCTGCAAAGACATCCATCTACCTCCACAGTCCACAGGTAAGTTCTGTTTACAGCATTCATCCCTTCTGTTTATTTATTATTTTTGGCATTAAACATCCCTTTTTTACAGGAATCTGAGGTCAAAGGAAAGCCGCGGATCGCAACAGGCCGCAAGTGATTTCGTTCCAATTTGCAGGATCTGTTTGTCTTTAGGCCAGTCACCAGTTTTGTTATGCTGCCACCTATAGTCCCTGAAGTCTGGTAGATGTAAATTTCCGCGTACATGTAGGCACAGATGATAGGGTTTCTGTTGCACGTCCTTGACATGTAGTAAGTGTTTGCAGTGTCTAGCCTTCGAGTTGTGTATCGAGGTGCTTTTCAATGATGTAAATTATGGTGCATTTCTATAATATACATCGATGGAATTGTCAGCATCTTCTGCAAGGTACTCCCTTTATGGTATCATGGTTAAAAAGAATCCCTATGCTTTACTGGCAGGTTTATCCGTTTATGTATATAAGACCCAGTGGCATACTGGTACACTATTTAACAGCAGTTAAAGTCTATATAAGACCCAATGGCATACCGACATTTGTGGAGCCTCGTGATCTTAGTTCACGCGATGCAGAGAAATGTATTTTCAGCTGAACAAGGCTGTTTCCTTAGCCTCGTACGCAAATTTATGTTCTTATCGTGTTTGGCAGTTCTAGGCCTGCCTTTTCAACATTTTGAACTTACGTAGCACGTTTCGTTTGTTTGTGGTAGATGTTGTCCAATCATGACTTAACTGGACTCAAAAGATTCGTCTCGTGATGTACAACAGAATTGTGTGATTAGTTTTTTTATCTACATTTACTGCTCCGAACATATGTCTTTTGGTGTATTTAATGTGATGTGTAAGAGAGTTGAAAAAGTAGCAAAATTTGGCAAATTTCTAGTCAACTAAACAAGGCCTTGATCTAGATTTCGTCCTGCTTATACTTGTAGTCAGCGATTTATGGGATGGTCATTTGGAAATATGCCATTATAATTTTCACGGTTTGAAAATGTCATTAGTGTACCAGTCGGCCACTGACATGTAGGTGCCACTCGATGACATCTCCCATTTAGCAAAATTATAATGGCATGGTTTGAATGGGAGCTAGCAAAATTATAATGGCATGGTTTGAATGGGGAGCTAATCGAAGATGTTCCAAGGCACCAGCATAGCATAGGAACCAGAAACAGCATTCTTTTTGTCGGATGTCAGCAAGCATGTGGTGGACAGCAGGGCTTGGAAAGGCCCCAATGCAAAGCTGCACACCATGATCTACGAGCATATTAGTACTGGATATATTCTGGAAAAGACGAAGAGTCGAAAAGCACAATGACGCGCCGTCAACCGATCCGAAACAAATAACAGACGGTGTCAACAGTAAAGCCTTCGTAGGCTTCCTTAATCGGCTAATCCTTAGCTTAGCGCAGGGGAAAGAACCGTTAGAAAACTAGGCAATTTTCGGTACATTTTAATTCCAGAAATTATTAATATGTTCATGACACATATAAGTGATCCCGTGAGAGCAAAGTATGTGCTTGTGTTCAAGTTGAATCTCAAATAAAACTCGAACAAAAATACACAGAAAAGGTTTAGTGTGTACCCAAAGGCGGGACGGTTGACGCAGAGTCAACCGGTGCGCCGTTATCCCTTGGACTAGACATGCTAGTCGTGGAGGGACCTTGTTCGGTGTAGTCGTACTGAGTTGATGCAGTGGCGAGTCGTTGCAGTGAAGTCCCACGAACGGCCTTCGGGAAGTAGTCGTTCACGCTGACCCACGAACGGCCTTCGGGAAGTAGTCGTTCACGCTGATGTAGTCGTTCTCGCGGAGGACGTAGTCGTACTGGAAGTAGTCGTTCTCGCGGAGGACGTAGTCGTACTGAAAGTAGTCGTTCTCGCGGACAGGGAGCAGGCGCGTACGGGTACGCTCTCCAAAAACCTTATCGCCCGCCTATCCCGATCAGGATCGCTAGGTGGACGAGGTTCGGAGGCAACTGCTCACGCAAACAGTGTGCGCGCAAAGCTTGCGTTGGGAATGGCAGAGAGCAGCAACAGAGGGAGAAGAGAGAGGTCTCCTAAGCAGAAGTACCTGAGTATGAGAGTGTGTATATGTGCCAGAGGAAGGAGTCCTCTTATATAGGCGCAGAGGAGAGGAGGAGGGAATGAACCTGGACGCTTCTGACCACCATAATTCTCATTAAACGACGAGTACCGAATGCGCTTGTATTCAACGTCATCAGTTACCAGTAACGGTCGTTTTAATACAGAGGATTATGGCTGACATGAATGACCGACATGAATGACAAAATGACAAAAACTGTGCATACGCCTCACGGTCTCGGACTCGACACGACACGCCCACGCCCACGGCCCGGCGAGGTGAGGCGAGCGAGCGCGCGCGCGTGTGGCACGCCCTTCTCCTTTTACCAACTTCACAAGTGGTCCACCATTGGTCCACCCTTTAAGTTAGTTAAGATTCTCATTGGCTTTCAATGCGGGATTGAATCCCTAGCATTTATTCTGTGGACCTTTTAATTCTTAAGATTAATTGAGATTAAATGGCCCAAGGCCCAATTAATCCAACAATCCCCACCAAGAATTTCAAGGTACACAAAGAAATGTCCTCTTCTCAACTCTTGTTTTGATATCTTGACTTTATGGTGGAGACTTGTTAAGTTGAACATCCACCGAGACAAAAGCTACACTCATTCACAACTGACCAATGGACTATGCCTTGAATTGGCAGTTTCGTGCAACAAGTTTGACTAGAGCCCCTTGCCAGTACTAGGCTGCTATAAGCATCCCCTCGGGTTGGAGCGTATAAGTCATACTCCGTGCCTTTCATGGGTATCTAGAGATCACCCTATCTCATAGATTGTGACTAGCAATCAGACCCATATAGGTGCAATCCTTTAAGATGTTCTGTAGGCCAACATCTTTGCTCCTCTTTGAGCCACTCGGATCACATTAAGGTTTTTCACCAACCTGCCATACAAATTTTAGAAAAGAAATGCATCTCTACTGGAATGAGCCCTTTACAAAGGTTCTCTTCTCTATGTTAAACAGTAGTTTGTTGCACAATCCTAATTCACGGGATCTCCAATCACATAGGACAGGTTACCACTACTGAATAACGCTGACGGGTCTCAAGCCCAATTCCCTGAATGCATTGTCTATCACATTACGTGAAAGACCCTTTGTGAATTGATCTGCCAGATTCTTAGCCGTTTGGATGTAGTCCAAGGCTATCACTCCGAGTTTCTCATTTTCTCGACAGATTTCAGCCGCCTCTTTACATGCCTAGATGACTTCATGTTGTCCTTTGAACTATTCACCTTGACAATCACCGTTTGATTATCACGGTTCATGAGGACCGCCGGTATCGGTTTTTCAACTACCGGTAAATCCATAAGGAGTTCACGAAGCCATTCGGCCCTCAGCGTGGCGGTGTCCAATGCGGTGAGTTCGCCTCCATAGTTGACCTCGTTAAGATGGTGCGCTTGCAAGACTTCCGGAGACAGCGCCACCTCCAAGTGTAAGCACATATCCACTAGTGGCTTTAATCTCATCCGCATCGGAGATCCAATTCGAATCACTATAACCCTCTAGTACCCTAGGATACCCGAGTATAGTGAATCGCGTAGTTCATTGTTCCTTTTAGATAGCGCATTACCCGTTCAAGAGCTTCCCAATGAGCATCTCCCGGGTTAGACACGAATCGACTCGGTTGCTCACGGCATATGCGATGTCGGGTCTAGTAGCACTAGCTAGGTACATTAGTGAACCAATGATTTGGGAGTATCTCGGTGATCTCTCATTATTTTTATGTTTTTCCTTAACATTTTACTAGCATCATAAGGTGTTGGAGGCTGGCTTGCGGTCGTTGTAACCAAAACGACTCAAGATTTTCTCCACATAATGAGATTGTGTAAGAACAACCCCACCATCACCTTCTCTCACTAGTTTAATGTTTAGAATCACATCGACCTCCCCCAAATCTTTCATCTCGAAGCTTTGAGACAAGAATTCTTTCACTTCCTTAATCGCATTAAGGCTTGTCCCAAATATCAGTATGTCATCTACATACAAACATAGGATCACTCCTTCGCCCCCACCATAGCGATAGTACACACATTTGTCAGCTTCGTTCACAACAAAGCCAACTGACGTTAAAGTTTTGTCAAACTTCTCATGCCATTGCTTAGGAGCTTGCTTAAGACCATACAAATATTTTACCAATTTACACACCATCCCTTCTTAACCTTTTACTACGAATCCATCTGGCTGATCCATATAGATCTCCTCCTCCAACTCTCCATTTAGGAAAGCTGTCTTAACGTCCATCTGGTGAACGATAAGACCATGGGAAGCTGCCAAGGAAAGTAGTACTCGAATAGTGGTCAATCGGGCAACTGTTGAGTAAGTATCGAAAAATCTTCTTCTTCTTTCTGAGTATAGCCTTTAGCCACCAGCCTTGCCTTGTACTTATCAATAGTACCATCAGGCCTAAGCTTTTTCTTGAACACCCACTTGCATCCTACAGGTTTGCACCCATAGGGACGCTCCACAACCTCCCAAGTACCATTAGACATAATAGAGTCCATCTCACTTCGAACTGCTTCCTTCCAATAGTCAGCATCCGGAGAGTAATATGCCTCTTCAATGGTTCTAGGAGTGTCATCCACGAGGTACACAATGAAATCATCACCAAAGGACTTTGCAATCCTCTGTCTCTTGCTCTTTCTAAGAGCTTCATTGCCATCCTACTCAGGATTTTTCTCATGTGGTTGTTCATTGTGTTCTATCAAAATAGCAGGTTCTTTGAGTTCATTATTAATAGACAATTCATGACTAAATGTGCTATTTATCTCTTTCATAGGAAAAATGTCCTCAAAAAATGTAGCGTCTCTGGATTCCATGATGGTGCCAACATGCATATCAGGTACTACAGACTTCAATATTAAAAACCTATAACCCACACTGTGTAGAGCATAACCAAAAAAGATACAATCGACAGTTTTAGGTCCTAGTTTACGTTTCTTGGTTATAGGCACATTCACTTTGTCCAAACATCCCCAAGTCCGTAAGTATGAAAGTGTTAGCCTTTTCTTTTCCCATTCCTCGAATGGTGTTATCTCTTTGTTCTTTACAGGAACACGATTCAGGACATGACATGCAGTCAATATAGCCTCACCCCACCATTCCTTGGAAAGTCCCGCCGTGTCTAACATGGCGTTAACCAAATCGGTTAGAGTGCGGTTCTTTCTTTCGGCTACCCCGTTTGATTGAGGTGAATAGGGAGGCGTCCTCTCATGAATTAT
Organism: Cenchrus americanus; assembly: GCA_947561735.1. Classification (NCBI taxonomy): domain Eukaryota; kingdom Viridiplantae; phylum Streptophyta; class Magnoliopsida; order Poales; family Poaceae; genus Cenchrus; species Cenchrus americanus. Next base: position 246,980,967 of record OX387239.1, on the reverse strand, counting down.
TCCGTGTTCCTCACGAACGCAAGTGAAAACATTAGAAAAATACTCTCCACCACGATCGGACCTAATTCTTTTGATCTTTCTCTCAAGTTGGTTTTCTACTTCGACTTTATAGATTTTAAAGTATTGATGCTTCATCTTTAGACTTCAACAAATAGATATAGCGAGAATCTAGTACAATCGTCTATCGAGTCATGAAAAACTTTTTACCACCTTTTGTCAACACACCATTCATCTCGCATAAGTCAGAATGAATTAGTTCTAGAGGTGCCAAGTCTCTCGCCTCAGCCGAAAAATGAGGCTTGCGAGGTTGTTTTGATTCAACGCACACATGGCACTTAGAATTTTTGACTAAGGTAAATTTCGGAATTAAACTCAAGTTTGCAAGACACATCATACAACCAAAATTAACATGACAAAGTCGCGAATGCCAAACATTTGACTCATCATTAACATTCGAGACATGGTTCACAACTTTATTACAATCATATGACAAAGAAAAGCAGAACAAGCCTCCGCTATCATAACTTTTTCCAATAAAACTTCCAAACTTAGAAATTACACATTTATTGGATTCAAAGACTAATTTAAAACCGTCTCTACACGGTAGAGACCCGCCGACTAAGTTCTTCTTGATAGTAGGGACATGCTTTGCACGTTCTTCAATCGAACGATCTTTCCCGAAGTAAGCTTCGGATCGACCGAACCAACACCAAGAACACGCGCATGTGATCCGTTTCCCATCAACAAGGAGGAAATTCCGCCCGCCTGGTAAGAGGAAAACAAGGAAATGTCAGCACAAACATGAATATTAGCACCCGTATCAATCCACCAATCAGATGACTGACATAGTGAAAGAACTGTAGGTAAAAGATTACCGTACCCCGACGTTCCACCAGTTTCACTAATAACCATGTTGGCACTTTTGCCATCTTTCTTATCCTTGCGATCCGGACACTTTGCAGCAAAGTGTTCCGTGCTACCACAGCAGTAGCATTTTCCAGTTGGCGACTTTTTCTGCTTGAACTGAGCCGTCTGCTTAGCCCTTGGTTGATTTTGATGCGGCTTGTTCTTCTTTTTTAATGCATTGTTGTTCTTCTTCTGCACCAAATTAGCACTAGAAGACCCAACAATCCCTTTACCATGTGTCTTGTCCTTTGCTCTCGCCTTCTATTCAACATCAAGAGTGCCGATAAGATCGACGACAGCAAACTCTCGCCTCTTGTGTTTTAGAGAGGTTCCAAAGTCCTTCCAAGAAGGTGGTAACTTGGAGATAATACCTCCAGCCACAAACTTGTCGGGCAACTTACATGGTGCATCCTTGCTATAATTCTCAAGATCTCTAGCTAGCGCCTGAATCTCATGGGCCTGCTCTACCACAGAACGGTCTTCAACCATTTTGTAGTCATAGAGCCGTTCCATGACATACAACTCACCACCAGCATCAGAAACCCCAAATTTAGCCTCAAGCGCATCCCAAATATCTTTGCCACTTGGCGAGAAGGTACGTGTCCACAAGGTTTTCAGCGAGAACACTCAAGATGGCACCACGAAACAGGTTATCGTCCGCCTCGAAAGCCTTCTCCTCCTCCGGGAAAAGCTGTTCGGGCTTCCCCTGTATGACATGCATGATGCTCATCGCTGTCAACCAATACGTAACCCTTTGCTTCCAACACTTGTAATTTGAACCATCGAAAACATTTGGTTTGAGCGTTGCAGCGAAACTAGTTACCGAAAGCCTATCAACAATATAAGGTTTTTGGATTGTTAGAAAACTAGGCAATTTTCGGTACATTTTAATTCCAGAAATTATTAATATGTTCATGACACATATAAGTGATCCCGTGAGAGCAAAGCATGTGCTTGTGTTCAAGTTAAATCTCAAATAAAACTCGAACAAAAATACACAGAAAAGGTTTAGTGTGTACCCAAAGGCGGGACGGTTGACGGAGTCAACCGGTGTGCCGTTATCCATTGGACTAGACATGCTAGTCGTGGAGGGACCTTGTTCGGTGTAGTCGTACTGAGTTGATGCAGTGGCGAGTCGTTGCAGTGAAGTCCCACGAACGGCCTTCGGGAAGTAGTCGTTCTCGCGGAGGACGTAGTCGTACTGGAAGTAGTCGTTCTCGCGGACAGGGAGCAGGCGCGTACGGGTACGCTCCCCAAAAACCTTATCGCCCGCCTATCCCGAGCAGGATCGTTAGGTGGACGAGGTTTGGAGGCAACTGCTCACGCAAAGCTTGCGTTTGCCAGAGGAAGGAGTCCTCTTATATAGGCGCAGAGGAGAGGAGGAGGGAATGAACCTGGACGCTTTTGACCACCATAATTCTCATTAAACGACAGTTAGCACTAACTGTTGTATTCAACGTCATCAGTTACCAGTAAATCACGGTCTCGACACGACACGCCCACGGCGCGGCGCGGCGAGCGAGCGTGCGCGCGCGTGTGGCACGCCCTTCTCCTTTTACCAACTTCACAAGTGGTCCACCATTGGTCCACCCTTTAAGTTAGTTAAGATTCTCATTGGCTTTCAATGCGGGATTGAATCCCTAGCATTTATTTTGTGGACCTTTTAATTCTTAAGATTAATTGAGATTAAATGGCTCAAGACCCAATTAATCCAACAAGAACACCACCCTGAAGCAGGTACTCATACGGATTTACAATAGCTGCTGCCACCAGTGGCAAAGTTACTACCTTGTGCGTGTATATAGAATTGAATTTTGGAGGGTACATGTGCATATATGCTGAAAAAATAGACTTTATCAATGTTTTCCAATTTTCGAGATTCGCCCAAACTTCCTCTTCATCATATTCATCCTATTCATCATTCTCTTTTTACTGAATTTGATTTAATTTAAATTAGTTTAACTTAGAAAAACATTTATGATATCAGATTCAATTAGGCCGGTCTCAGTGGAAGGGGTCATGGACACAGGTACCAAGTTTGCCACGTCAGCTTTTCAGGATGATGACCCTGTCACTCTCAATGCACAGGGTCATGGGCACAGTTTCATAGATAGAATCCAGCATTTAACCTCTCACAAGGTTCTTGGTAACTGTGATGACCTTGGGTCATCACCATGACCCTCCCATCACCTCTCACCTCATCAATTTGATGTCATGTCATCAAACAAGCTTATGTGGCAGTGTATTTATTATCCATGACCCTTCTATTGAGACCGGCCTTAGGCGGTCGAGACAGCTTGGCCAAAACTATTTCGACGTGGTATTAGTTTCAATCGGTGGTAATGGACTATGACTCTAATTCATTATTCACAATCTAACTAAATCCTACTATTTTTTAACTTGAAATTGTAAAGTATTATGATCTGATTATATAATATTATAATTAAATTTGTTAGATTTAATTAGATGGTCTATTACCACCTTAGGAGCCGATCATTAAATTAGAGGGTCCATTACCACTCTAGGAGCCGTGGAGCAAAGGTCTTTGCCTCACGTAGAGGTTATACCTTCTCCAGTAATCTTCAAGTTTCTGCAGAAAGTTCACACTTCTCACAATTAAAAAAAATAAGCTCAGGTCACACGCATAATAACAGTCTGAATTAAAGTTATAGAATCTTTACCTATGATTCTTGGCCAATACCGAGGCCAAAGAAGCTGGCCACGTCGCCAGCTTTTCACGGCCGTTGGATCGGCCACACTAACGGCTCATTTCGACCAAGCAACAAACATTTTTGAAAGAGGTCCTTTCACTTAGCAAAAATTAAACCCTCGGTCCACGGAATTTTACACATGACCCCTAAACTTTCAGAAAAAATATGTTTTCATTTCATGATTTTCAAAAAGGTCCTTGAACTTCATAATAATCTATTGAGGAGCCCCATAATCCACGGATTTTTACAGATAAGCCCCTTAACTGTTAGAAAATATGCCTGCAGTCCATAATTTTTTAAAAATATCTCAAACTTCACAATAATCCACCAGAAAATCCTAGAATTTTACGAAAGACATCTGATTTACCACAAATCGGCAAAACACTCAAAACTTACTAAAACAATCTTAAACTTTACAACAACAACTCCTTACTCCACACTTTCATAAAGAAGTCCCTATACTTAAAAAACTAAACACATAGTAAAAAAAGTGTTCCATTTACCATTAAATGATCCCAGAGTTCACAATTTTTTTACAAAAGGGTCATAAACTTCAATGAAAATCTACTTCATATACATTTGTACCAAAATACCCAATAGTCCCAGCAGATTTGAATCTCCTGTTCCATCACAAACTAACCCCTAACTTTACTAAAATTAATATGTAACCTACCATTATGAAACCCTCTTCCAATAACTACCTCAACGCAACTCAAATCAACCAAGCAATGACTTATTGCAAAAGACCCTTCTATTTATTCAAAATCGATTCCGCTGTCCATATATTTTTACATAGTAGCCTAAAATTTTGTATATTTTTACATACCAGCCTAAAATTTTGTAAAAAAACACCCTTCACGTATGTGACTTTACACAAAAAGAACCACACTCTGAAACAATCGTAATGAAGTGGTAAGCTTATATCGGCAATGACCATCAATTTTTCCAAAAGCCAATGCACACACTGAATTTATTGAAAGAATTATGAACTTCTACAACAATCACTTCGTAGTCTGTACATTTCTACGAAATGATCTTATGCTTCCAACAAACTACTGACAAATAGAGTTGTAACTCCTCGATTTAAAAAACGAATAAATGTAAGATACTGGCCTTGCGCGGCAAAGCCGCGTTGACTTTCTAGTAATTTTCCATTACAGTGAGATGATAAAAAAAGAAAAGAAAAGGCCTCCCGAGCCTTCCGGCCCAGGATGGACCCGAGCGCAGTCGCGTCCTCCCTTTCTTTACCTCCGCTGTCTTTCTTTGGCGTTCCGCCCCCCATTCTCGCCCTTTCTTTGCTAGCCGCAAGCCGGCGACGACAGGGCGAGCGGCCACCCTTTTTCAGGTCTTCGTCGGGCGCTTCGCCGGCGGCGAGCACCCGACAGGTATGCCCGTCTATTTCCTTCCCTTCCCCTCCTGTTGTGCGAAATCGAACACCCTAAACCCTGATGTATGCTATTTGTATTCCCCACGATTGGGATCGAAGGCGCTTCTGCAGTTGTCCTGACTGACTTTACCTTTACCTGCTGGTGTTGGGCTTGGGTGGTCTCGGTGTGTAGAGCAGGGCAACTGAGTGGTGGATATCATGTGGCTAGGTTTTGTAGTTTGTACACGCTGTGCCATTCGACGGACCCTTTGAGTATGCTTTAAATCATCCACTAGCATCATTTCACCATTTTGATGTGTGTATGATATGCTAGTTTATGAACTAAGGTTTGAATGCTGATTTATGAAATGAAACAGGAATTTGCTCTATCGTTTGTCAATGGGCATTTCTTATAAAGTTCCCATATTAGCGGTTAAATAGCTCGAGGAGGGGCGGAGTAACTTCACTTTGTAACTTTTTAAAAGTAAAGTAAAACTGCTGGGGAGTGCCTTCACTTTGTATTGTAACATGATTGATCATTGATGCATCTTTCTGCTTATTGTGATATTGCGAGTCTCTGACCAGTGACCAGTGCATTTCACATGGCAAAGTTAAATTTATGTGCTGTTGTGTTTTTTAGCCATCTGTGTTGTTTAAAACATCAACTCTAGCTACTCCATTTGTGTATGATTAACACAATGGCAGTTTAAAATCATTTTTTACAATGCAGTTGTGACACACTAAGATAGCAACTACCAACTGTACATGTTCTTTATAAAATGAAACAAAAAAACAGTAGGGGCCAGCAGTAATTTGTACTCGCAAGTCATAAAAAAGAGTCCCATAATTCAACCAACATGTAAGCTTTGTTTACAACTAATTCAAGCCATAATTAGGTGTAACTTCTCGAAAGAGTAAAATACATCGGAGGTCCATCAACTTGTAAGGAGATGTCACTTAGGTCCATCAACTCTCAAAATGCATTTCTGGGTCCATGAACTTGTTCAGTCATTCACTGCAGGTCCATAATTGTTCAGATATGCGTACTAGTGACATGACATGATGACTTGGCTCAAGAAGCATCATCTAGCTGAGGCATTTCAATGAGTAGGTTACAAATGGGTGACACATATAATTAGACATTCCTTGGGTTGAATAACGGTAGCCTCCTCGCGTGCACAATAGGAGTAGGCTGCTATCGCTTAGCTCCGAAAATATCAAGTATGTTGTTGGTGGAAATCGGGCCCGAAGGTGGACGCCGACATAACAGCCCCCTGATCGTTTCTCTTCCTTCACTAGAGCGCCGAAGCTACTTCCACAACTCTAGACGTGGAGAGGAAATGAGGAAATACTTAACAGAACTGGAAATGAAACAAGGAAACTCTTTGCAGACCGAAGACCGAAAGACCAGCAATAGCCTTCGGCGCTCTCTTCTCATTACAGTGTGTCCGTTCCATCACAAGGGGTTCACTATTTATAGGAGACCCCTGGGTATGGTCATTTGCCTCAATTACACCTTTTCCGTTCCTGACAAACAGCTTTAAACACTTTACAAGGGTATAACAGTAACTCCCCGCGTCGTACAAGCCTCTAGCGTGTCTTCGTACGGCCGAAACACCTTTACACGCGGCGCCCCTTGTCTCCGCCTCGTACGGCGCCCCCTTTACACGTTCGCCGCAGCCACGTGTCGCAGCACGCTGCACCTTCGGCACCGAAACAGCTAAAGATCTCGCCCAGGTCGCGTCGTGCCTTTAGGGACGTCTCGCCCGGGCCGCCTCCAGCCCCGGGCCGAGGTGTTCTCGACGCGCGGCGCTTCTGGCTCTTCCAGACCTTCGGCGCCGAAACACAACCGCCTGTGCCTTCGGCACCGAAGGCCAGCACCGCTCAGATAGGCTGCCCCTGCACAACAAAACTCACATAACTCGAGTAGCATTAGCGTTTCCGTTAAACCAGCACTGCTTGAACTCCCTCGTGTAGCCGAAGCTGCGTGCGAGCCGAAACCGTCAGCCTGGCTGGACGTGGACAGAGCTTCCGAAGGTCATTTTCCCCAACATATGTGTCACTCATAAGCTGCTCGATGAAATGCCTCAATTAGATTATGCTTCTTCTAGCTAAGTCATTATGTCATGTCACCAGTAGAAGCATATGTGGGCAGTTATGGACCTGCGGTGAACGACTCAACAAGTTTATGGACCTAAAAATGCATTTTCAAAGTTGATAGACCTAAGTGACACCTTCTTGAAAGTTGATGGACCTCTGGTGCATTTTACTCTTCTCGAAACAAGAAAGAAGTTGTGTTTATAAGTAAAGTAACCATTATTGGGCTATTGTGCATTATTATCAAGTTGCTCGTGCTGGGGATTCCTCTTTATAAATTTGGAGCTTAGGAGCTAACTAACAAGGTACATGTTTCTATAAATCTTTGCATGGTTTTGTGTAGCTATGTGGCAGCCTGTTAGGCTATGAGTGTTCGCGAGCACTATTCCATGTCTTTTGAACTGGTACTATGCCAGAATACATTGGTTGGTTTAGTACTGATTTTATATCTATTAGGTTCATTGTTTGTCTTAGGAAAAACTTTGGACATTTACGAGCGTCCAGGATGGTCTGCTCCATTTTATCCATTTCGAGGACAAAGGCCTGGTTAAAAAAAATTGCCATTTGTACAGTTTTGTACTTCTTCTGGTACCAGAATGAGCAAAAAAATACAAGATATAGCATCCTAGTTTTAAATTCAGTGTTAGGACTTGTAAAATCTTTCTAGGGGATGGTAAAGTTTATTACTTAGATATTTAAAAATACATGTTCCTGCATCACTATATTGAAGTTTAAACGTGAGATGACCATCTTTGAGTACAGCATGTCGGACAAACCATCTGATGCTGCAACTAGTGATGTGAGGCCTGAAGGAGATGTTTCTGATGAGAATGTAGATGCTTCAGATCAGAATGAAAGAGATGGTATGCCTTCCCCACAACAAGAGGTATTGTATTTGGCGATTTCTACCCTTAGCCTATAGCCCTATATTCTTTTACACAACGTGACATGGACGAGTATTTGCAGGAAGCAGCAATCAAGAAAAAGTATGGAGGAATAATGCCCAGAAAAACACCACTTATTTCCAAGGTTTTTACTAAATGCATGCATACACCGTTCAAAGAAGTTAATTTAATTTCTCTCTATGGTTCAGTTCTCTTACCTGTGTTAAATTTCATATCAGGATCATGAGCGAGCTTACTTTGATTCTGCTGATTGGGCTTTGGGGAAGGTACTGTCCTGATATCCTTGAAAAAGCTAAAGCTAAATTTTGTACCATGCTACTGGATACTTATCCTGACAGTACAATCTTATTAATCTGTCCTGCAGCAAGGAGGAAACCCTCAAAAACCTAAAGGACCACTTGAAGCACTTCGACCAAAATTACAGGTTTAGAAACTGAACCTCATTGCTTGTAAGAAGTACTTTTTACAATTGGTACTTTGTAACCTTGGCATGAAATGCAAGCCTAGATGATGAGGATATTTTTTTATGTTTTGTACTAACCAATAGACCACACATCTATATTTTCATCAAGTTTTGAGACCAACAGTCACACCACCACATTAAAATGTATTTGATATTCTCTTCACATTTGTAATTGTTCTTTCTGTTTCAAAGCTGAGCTGGTTACATCTGTATTCGTTGGTTTAATGTTTCACAATTATCTTTCAGCCTACTCAACAACAAACTCGTTCGAGTCGATTTCTTGGTGTATCTGCTGACGAAGGTACATATCCCATGCGACCAAGAAAGTGGTGCTTTTATGTGTATGTTACAATTGTTACAAGCATCACTTTTGACTTGCAGAGATCGTCCATTCACCTACGGAGGATGTCAATTCACCAACTGATGACGCAGGCCAGAACCAGGATCCAACTGAAGGCAAGGACAAGGAATGAGTATAATGAGCGGCCCCAAGTTTTGATTAAGATTTTCTGCTTAAAGCAATAAGCGCTTGAGTGCATGTAATGATCATGCCCCGCGAGGCCAAGCTGAATTTTGAATTGTCAGTGACGCACCTACTGCATCCTGTTGTTCCATGCATGACACCAATCACAAATCATAATTCTGGATGGAATTGGGGGAAATTCGTGGAGCGCGGTGTTGTTTCACCTTTTGAGCAAACAAAAATGGAACATGAGAACATGAGATTTACTTTGTGGTGAAAGTATAATCGTGTCTAATACGAGGTGAACTGAGCAGAAAATTTATTGCCTTGCATTGCTCGATTCTTTTGACATGTTACTGCGGAACTGTGGTCTGGATTTGGTAGACGAAAAAGTTATGCTCAAGCTCAACAGCTGATTGATATTCTGAAATTCTTTCGGGTCTGTTAATTTCAGTCTCATAAATGTGGGAGCCTTGTAGTTTTTGGAGCTAGATTACTGAAAGCAAAGCAAAACAGTTTTGTGTTCGTCATACGCGATGTCACGAAAGCTACAAGCAAGACCCTGCCTGAAAAACTGGTATGTGGACCCTCGAGACCCAGAATTGTTTGTGGGCCGGACATCAGCGCGGGCCGTAAACCCGTATCAGCTCAAATACCATAGAGACACTATTTTCCCCCAAACCCTAATAGCCTCTTCGGCTCTTCTTCCTCCCTAACCCCACCCCCGCCGCCGCGACCTCTAATCTCCGGATCCAATCCACCATCGCCGCCGCAACCATGGGCTTCGACATGAGCGTTGTCCCCTCCAATCCCGACGGCTGGGGTCCTCCTGACGTGGCGGCAATTCCCCAGTCCCTGGGCGGCGGCGCCTCCATCCCCTTCGCGCCCTTCTCCCGCTCCGACAAGCTGGGCCGCATCGCCGACTGGACGCGCAATCCTGCTGGACCCGCCGCCTTCGCCGCGGCGTCCCGCGACTCCGTCTTCGACTTCACCTCCGCCGACGACTCTCTCTTGGCCGGGGCCGAGGACTCCTCGTTCCGCCTCGTCGACGCCAAGCCGCCGCCGCGCCAGCCGCGGTTCGGCCCCAGGTGGCGCTTCAACCAGCGCCCACAGCTGCCGCAGCGCCAGGACGAGGAGGTGGAGGCGCGCCGCCGCTTGGCCGAGAAGGAGCGCGCCCGCCGTGAGCGCCTCTTCCAGAGCAATCGCTCACACCACCACCACGGTTTCCGCGGCAACCAGTCGTCGTCGGCCAAGCCCTCCGTCGACATCCAGCCAGACTGGACCATGCGCGAGCAGATCCCCTTCGCCAACTTCACCAAGCTCTCCTTCTCCGTCGCCGACCAGCCCGAGGACCTCCTTGTCTGCGGCGCAGTCGAGTTCTATGACCGCACCTATGACCGAGTCAACCCCAAGGCCGCGCGCCGCCTCGAGCGCTTCAAGTCTCGCAACTTCTTCAAGATCACCACCACCGATGACCCTGTCATCCGCCGCCTCGCCGAAGAGGACAAAGCCACAGTGTTCGCCACTGATGCCATCCTCGCGGCGCTCATGTGCACGCCCCGCAGCATCCAGTCATGGGACATTGTTGTGCAGCGCGTGGGCAACAAGCTGTTCTTTGACAAGCGTGATGGCTCCCAGCTCGACCTGCTCACTGTCAATGAGACTGCACAGGAGCAGCTGCCGGAGAATAAGGAAGACATCAACTCAGCGCACTCACTGGCTGTTGAGGCCACCTACATCAACCAGAACTTCTCACAGCAGGTGCTGCGCCGTGATGGTGAGAAGGTTACCTTTGATGAGCCTAACCCTTTTGCTTCTGAGGGCGAGGAGGCAGCATCTGTTGGCTACCGCTACCGCCGCTGGAAGCTGGATGATGAGATCAGCATTGTTGCTCGTTGTGAGGTGCACGCTGTCATTGCTGATCCAAGTGGTGGTCACCAGTTCCTTGCGCTCAACGCTCTCAATGAGTTTGATCCTAAGATTACTGGTGTTGACTGGAGGCAGAAGCTTGAGACCCAGCGTGGTGCTGTCCTTGCTACAGAGCTCAAGAACAATGCGAACAAGCTTGCTCGCTGGACTGCCCAGGCTTTGCTTTCTGGTGCTGACATGATGAAGTTGGGTTATGTTTCACGTGTGCATTCTCGTGATCACTACAACCATTCCATACTCACTGTAATGGGTTACAAGCCAAAGGATTTTGCTGCACAGATCAACCTCAATACTGCGAACATGTGGGGAATCGTCAAGTCAATTGTGGACATTTGCATGAAGTTTGAAGAGGGCAAGTATGTGTTTGTGAAAGATCCAGCAAAGCCTCAGGTGAGGATCTACGAGGTGCCTTCTGATGCATTTGAGAATGATTATGTTGAAGAGCCACTTCCTGAGGAGGAGCAAGTTCGCCCGCTAGCAGATGTTGATGCCACTGCACAGGAAATGGATGCTGCTGCTGAGGCAGAGGCTAATGGTGCATCAGCTGCTAATGGTGGACAGGGTGACAAGAGTGCAGAGGCTACTGCTGCTTGAAGGGTATAAATCCTTTGCGAGATAGGTATTTCTTTGGGCTAATTACCTGTTTTGATGGATACCATAAAGAGTTGGTACTGCTTGTTAAACATCTGTTTTGGTAACTGAGAATGCTGTAGCTCTCATTTTACATGCTTAGGCATGTTAAATTTTGTTAGCTCCAGATGGTTTTAAATTTAGTGACTTTGTTGGTAGTTAATCGTTTCTGCTGCCATGTTTCTGTGTTCATGCCATTGAGTTTGCCTGAATATCTATGTTTGGGCTAAGCATAACTGATGCATCATTGAATTTATCTTCTGAACTGCTGCCATTTTTCTTTTGTCTTTGTGATTTGTGAATCATCTTGCAATCAATTTGATCCACACTGCTGGTAATTTCGTGATTATGTTGCTGCCGCTGCATTCTAGTTGAAATGCTAGATTGGAATAATGCCCTAGTTTAGGGTTTTCTATTGTAGGGAAACCTAAACATTGATTTTGCAACAATTTAACATCAGGATGTTTTGTTACTTGTACATATGCATTGCAGGCTTCTGTATTGGAACAGGTTTAAATTTCATAGTTTCATATTGCATATCCCTATCTCGCATCACAAGCATGTTGATCGCATATTGCTTATTCCTGTGTACTGTGTTTTGCATGACGAGCATTCTGAACCTTGTGTAGAGCTTTTCTATAGATTGTTAGTTTTTTTAGGGCTCCATTGATTGTTAGTTTTATCTCCTTTCGTTACAGTTTATCTTTGGGTCCATGTTCTTCCTTTCGGAAAATGAACCTTGAGGTGCGACTTTGATATCCAAAGTCTCTCACAGGAACATAACATGTACGGGGGCTTAGCAGACTACTTTAGGCATGTGAGAGTGAAGTGGTTTGATGGTGCGCAACAACATGAAACTGCTAGTGGCTGTTCCTTATCGCTCACTCCTTGGAACTGGTTGCTGTGATCTTTTTTCTCTCGGTTACGTTTACTTGCGGAGCCGCTGTGTCTGTGTGGACTTCAGCTCTGCAAAATGGGAGCCCATCCTGGCTCTTCTGGCCAGCTAAAGCCAGTTGTTGGAATTTATTTATTTATTTATTTTTACGAATTTACAAAAAATATATCTCTTTCAAAGTTTTGCAAAATTATGTCTATAGCTCCCTACAGCCATTTGAAACGGCGGAGTGTACCGCCGTTTCAAATAACGGCATATGTATAGTTTTGCGAAACTTTGGGAGAGATATATTTTTGTAAATTCTTTAAATAAATAAATAAAAATATCAATCCTTGCATATCCGTTGTGTGCCGCGTGTGCTCTCTCATCATGGAATGGCCAGATTTTGTGAAGGGAGGAGCTCTGAATGCTGATGCCGACGCTTGAGGGCTCCCGGTATCAGCCGCAATGAATAATGCAATGCAATCAATCATCAGGACGCGGTCACTTGGTCACTCACCACTCAGTTGCACCACGGCTGCGCTCGCGACGCGTATTGCAAAATCCCCTCGATCGATCGATCCTTGAGAACGTTCCCGAATCCCGAGAGTAGTGCCTGCCCCCTTCTAGTTTTGAGCATGTTTGGATCACCTTTAGCCCTATGACTAAAATTAGTCAGGCTAAAAAACTTTAGTCACCCCCTCGTTTATGGCGGGCTTAAACTGCGCTTAAAAGCAGTTAATTACTTGATTTCTCTCCCCTAACTTCTTTCTCCTCTCCTTTTAGCCCCTTTAGCCCCTTTTAGCCTCCTCCCACCCCATCTAAGAAATTTTAGCGCCGAGGGCTAAAATTAATCTCACTTTTAGTCCCCGTTTGGAAGATTAGGCTGCGCATTAAAATTAAAATTAGTCGGTAATTTTAGCCCCTGTGATCCAAACATGCTCTTTAGCGGCCGCACTAAAAATGCGCGCCACTCCATTAAGTGCGCCAAGTCGACGTCCCGTCGCGGTCCTGGAACGCACACACGGCGAGACGACGTCGTCGCGGCTCAAGCTCAACATCAGCGTCCCGGCCGCCGCCGCCGCAGCTGCCCGGTGCCGTCCCGACGGTCCGCCCATGTGTATGCTCCCCGGCCGCACTACGTGGCTGTTGGGTCATCCGTTTTACACACGCTCTCGCTCGCCCGCCCGCTCGATCGATCGCTGGCATGGCATGCACGGCACGGCCGGAGCTTTTGACTCGCAGCTCGTCGTGTTGCTGCGCAGTGCCGCATGCTGCTGTGACTTGTACTATTCCTGGTAGCCATACGACCAACCGACGACGCAGGCGCCGCCCCTGGTAAACTGGCATCGAGGATCGATGGAGCCGCGAGCGAGCGAAGGCGCCGTTAGTTAAAGCGGGGAACCGTGGGGACGGGAGGGCGCGCAGGAAGCCAGGAAATCGGCATCGGCGACGGCGATGGCGGTGGGGGAGGGTGTGGACGGACGGCTTGTATGTATCGAAGGCTGAAGCGGGCCGGGCAGGACACGGGAGGTGCCATCGGAGAAAAGGCACTCGCACCGAGCGAGCTACTGGTCCCCTGCTGTTCCCTCCCACCCTCTCCCTCTCGGAGAGAGCAGCAGCAGCGGAGGTGGTGAAGCGCGCACGGGGGTGTCCTGCCAAATCCTCTGGCGCCATGTCATTGTCGTCGTCGCCCCGCCCTGCCTGCCTGCCTCCTTCCTCCCTTCTTCTTCCTTCCTTCCTTCCTTCCTTCGCCCACGGCCCGGTGCCCCGGTGGACCCTGCACACGACGGGGCCACACGGCCAAAACCCTCCCCCGCTCGGCCGCTCCCGACCGCACACCGCGCGGCAGGGTATCCCCACGTCGGCGTCGGAATTATTCGGGTGCGAGCGAGCGAGCGCCCCCCCAGGTAGAGAGGACTCCGGAGAGCGACCCGCGCTGCGCGGGCGCGGATCCTCTGCGCCGCTCCGCGCGTGTGCGTGCGTCACCGCATCACCGGCGGCGGCGACGGCAGCCGTTCACCCACGCCCATACAAAAAGATTATTATTATTTTTTTACAGACGGCTGGGGGAGGCGCGCGCCGCGCTCCGCCGTCGCCGTGCTTTTCGCTTTTGAGCTGCTGCTACTCGTAGCTCAGGCAGATGAGCAGGTGCTGCCGGTGCCAGCTTCCCGCCGTCGCTGCGGTGAGCGCGGGACAAGGGCGCGTGGGTCTCGTGCCGGATCATACTAGTCCTACCGCCGCGAGATGTGGTGGGGCCGGGAGGGGGGATGGGTCGCGCCTGTCCCGACTCGGGCCGTGCGCCCGCCGTCGCCGTCGTCGTCGCTGGGGCAGTGCCGCAGTGGGAGATCGCGGTGGATGCGGATCTGTCGACGAGCACGTGCGGCGGAACGAGGGCGCTTGCGTCACTCGGTGCGTGTGCACGTACACTTTGGCCTTTGCTAGGAGTAGCTACAGGAACAGCTGGGGGTCGTCCGGTCCGATCGAGCGGCGCTTGAGTCTCTCCAGCTGTAGCGCCCCGTAAAGATCTTGGGATATTTTCGGCACATACGCAGCAGATGGAATACCGTGTGCTGTCGCCTGCGGCCTGGTTGGGTGTAGTAGAGGCTAGGGACATCAGCAATAATTCAAAGTGGGGGCGTAGGCGTGCGTAGGCTTGCAATCAGTGTACTACGTATGAGGAAACGTCGGCCAGCCATTCCTTTGGACAGACAAAAGGAAAAGCTAGTGGCTTGCCGGAGAAAGTGAGCCAATCAATGGCCGACAGTCGCATGTACAGTGTCGCTGAATCGCTGATGGGGAAAAACGGCGAGGGTCCCTGCCACTGTGGATCTCTCGTGCATTTCGTTGCCGTAGAATGTACTAGCCGGTAGCCATTCCCATTCATACCAACCCCTCGTCCTCCCGTGAATCCAATCAATCAACCACCGTGAGATCCGGTAGCTGGTGCGGTGCCTTGGGCCTTGGCCCTTGGCCTATGCTGCTGCGGGGGGCGTGATCCGCGAGCGCCGTGGCCAACCTGCAACGCTAAACACGCAGGGCACGCGCGGGTTTTCCACGTCGGAGCACGACTGCACGAGGGGCCCTCCCGCGCGTGCTCCGCCCGCTCGCCCGCACGCCGCCGGTTCACTCGCGCTCGCCGGCGCGGCGCGGCGGGGCACCCACAACTTTTTCGCAGGACGCGTTAGGTCACTGGTAGTAGCAGCTGCTGGCTGCTGCTACACGGGTGGGTGTCGTCGTATCGATCGAGCACGCGGTTTCCCGGACTCGGATGCATCGGGGGCCGGGCGGGCGGATCGCAAGATCCGCAACCACCACCGTACCACACGCCGCGCGCGAGCGAGCGGCCGGGGGCGACGGACGACGGAGACCGCGTGCGCACATGCGCGAAATCCCATCGGAATCTCGACCGCCATGTGCGCCGCGCCACCACCAGCTCCCTCCTCGTCGTCGTCGTACCCGCTCGTACGTCCTCGGCAGGAAGGTTCGGGCGCCGCGTCACCGGCCGCGCGCGCGCGCGCCGTTCGTTCTCGGCCACTCGATCCGCCACTACTCATCAGACGATGGCCCATGGTCCAGGGACGGATGGGTGGCACTGATTGAGCCGGGAAATATCGCTGGCCGCTGGCACTGGCAGGGGGGCGGGCGATCGAGCGCCGAACCATTTCCCATTTCACGCGCGTGCTGCTACTAGCTGCGAGGGCGAGCGGGCGATAGAGCTGATCACTCACTGATCAGCTGACGGGCAACAGCAACGTGCGTGTTCCACGCCGCCATATATTTTTTATTACTAACCGCGCCGCTGACAGGGCAGATCCGGGCCCCCGGCAAGATCTTGTCTGCTCGCGCCTCAACGTCTCGAGGTTCTCGAAGTCTCAACGCGAGGACGACGACGTGCGGGTGGAGGAAAGGCGAGGCGACTTGGCTGCTCCTCTGGCCACGGCGGGAGTGTTTCTTAATGGCACCACGTCGGTCGGATGACTCGGACGAGAGCATGTTTGGGTTGGGGATGGGCCCCGTTCATGTAGTGCTCGTTGACTCCCTCATGATCCTGTGCCTGTGCGTTGGCGTGTGGAGTTGCATAAACATCTCGATCACCATCCGGGAAACTGTTTATCGAAGCAAACATGCTCGGCGCGTGCCCTGTTTTTAAAATCACCCACCTTGCATTTCCCCCCCGTGTACGTTTTCAAAACGAGAGTTATTTGTTTGGTTCACGCATATTGCTAGTTTCAACAGAGAACTAGCATGACCACTCATCACACGGGGGAAACAGCAGTGGCGTTTTCTTGGCTGGCTGGTGCCACCGACAGCCCATCTCCTCACTCTTTTGCCGTCTTGCGTGCTCTGACCCCAACTAAACTACTATACACGAGACGGGACATATATACACACATCCAAAACTATAAAATAAAATAGAATAAAACTAAAATACCCCACAGCTCGGTCTCACAGCTTCATATGCGTTAATGTATCCATTCGTTAATCCTGTTAAGAAAAGCTTAAGATAGATGCACACCACCTAATGTACCGGCCGGGATCGTATCTGATTAAAAAAAAATGAATGAAAGAAAAACTAGCCAGGTCACCTCAATCTTTACCTTTCACCAAACGCAAACGTCACACCGAGGAGAGAGCCAATAAAGACGAGGTAAATTGAAAATAAGCATGGAGCAACAACCCTAGCTACTACTACTCCCCATCACGTAATTTAACACAAGAGGGCAAACTTGCATTGTGAAGCAGTGAAGCGCATAATAACCTACATTATCCTCTCCTACAGCGCGCCGGCCCCGAGCTCATCAGGCTCACTACCGACCTAGTAGTAGAGTACAACCCACGAGGTACAAAAACTACCGGGAGGAAACGATTTCAGAATCCGATGCAGATGGCGTACGTGCTTAAACTATTCGCAACAAGGCTAAGCTCTTGCTTAAACAAGAAAGAGAAGGGAAAAAAAGAGCTAGTCGAATCAGAGGAGAGGCCGGTGGCGATCAGCTGGGGCATCGAGCTCACGCTACAGCGCCAACGGAACGCGCCACCTACTTCGATCACTCTCCACTCCACCAGCAGCAGCTACTGCTAGCGCCAGGGGACGATGCCGATGCCTGTCGCTAACTGCGGAGAGGACGGTACTTGGGCTGGATCCCAGGGCACATTCATCGGCGAAACTGTGTCCCCAACGAGAGATTCTGAACCACACATATGCTAGGGGAGAATCATATATGATTGTTTAATTTTTTTTGGTTGAGTGATGAGTCATGACACACACATAAAGAATCGAGATTGCGGGTATCAAAGTTTCAAGCATATTCCATTGCGATGTCCCATTAATTAAAAAAAAATGGTCCCCTTCCTAGAGCTTTTTGGCAAATTTTAACAGAACCTTCATCATCAGTAACTCGTGCGGTTTGGTCCGAAGTTTCTTACTGCGTGTCCTTTCTCTCTCATATACTAGTACAGTATGAAAGATGAGTTTTTGTTTCTTCTTTCCATTTTTTTTCAAAAGCGTTCGTCCAAAGATGGAGATATTATCGTCTCGGCGCGCAAGATACAGTGCATTCACCGGACACGTGGAAAAAAGGAAGAATTATCCGGATAGGGGGTTAAAAGTTAAGTAAAAACCCAGCGAAACCAGCCACGTCAACGCCACCCACCCCTACACGTCAAAACCAGCACGGCAGCAGACACGGGGTTACCCATACTACCCCTCCCGCTCCCCCGCAACAGCGACGCGGCCACCACTGCAGCTCGGCTGGCTCTGCAGGGGTAGGACCGTCCACCCGAAGATAGGGCTTCGGCGCGTCTCCTGGACTGGCACCCACCCCCGCGCCTGCACCGCGCGCATATAACCAAGAGGATGCCGCTGCTCCCCTCTCGTCCATTTCCTCCTCCTCCTCCTACCTCTTCATTCTCGTCCCTGCCCGCGATTCCGCTGCGGATTGGAGCGGCGAGGGCTCACTTCTCCGGCGGGATCTCTCCGGCCGCGGCCTGAAGATGCCGGAGGCAAATGCGGGTGCGACGGCGCCAGCGGAGCAGAGGAAGAAGGTGGGGGAGCTCTCGGTTCCAGGACTGAAAGATTGCTTCTTTTCTTCTGCCTTGTTGGTGCCATGGATGCGAAGAGTCCCGCGGGGTTTAGGGGCCGTGTGGTGCCCCTAGAGCAGCGGTGCTCCGTTCTCGTGTGGGGAGTGACTGGATAAGGATGTGGCCTCTGTCTGTCTTCTACGGAGTTTGGCACGGCCGGAGCTGCTGGATTCGGGGGGATTTGGATTCCTTGCGGCTCTGATCCTGACTAGCTTGCTTCCTGCGCGCGAGAATATAATTCCTAGGATAATGGGATCTACCATAGTTATTTCTTGCCTTTCTTAGGAGATCCGGTCTTATCCGAATTATCGGAGGTAGTAATTCCTCAGAGTCAAAATCCTCCTTGGTACCTGCAGGAAATCCGCTCTCTCTTTAGTTAAGGTTTCCAATCCCCCAAACCTGTCTCTTTTCACGCTATCGAAAAGAGGGCGCGGTAATTCTTGTTTACCACGCAACACTGGTGGTCGAGGAGTCTTGGTAAACGCGGGTATTGGATTCGGTGACTTGGTATGTTTATCTTAATCCAGGTCGGCTTTTTTCTTTCCTTTGTGGGCAGAGATGGCTTAGCCAAGCATAAATATTCCTTACCCACTGGAGAGGCATACTTACCGTCTATATATTTTAAGTGCCCCGTCGTCCTGAGTCTCTTGACAGGGTTTGAGAGACTATGAGTTCTTTGGCCGGTGGCAAAGGTCAGTCTAGGCTGGGTCAGAGAGGGTAGATACTGCAGAGCTTTTGCGTTCGAGTTGTTTGGATTACTTGCCGTCAGTAGTTTGGTGTGGGTGAGTAGAAATCAGGCTAAGACTTTACTATTCCATTGGTTCATCTAGTAATATATAAGAAAGCATCTCCTGTTGCATATCAGTTGCAGTTGCCTCTTGCTATCTGTGGAAGAGCCGCTTCATAAGTTCCTCTTGTGGATTTCATCTCTGCTTATTTTGTCGCGCTGATTATTTGGTTTTTGTGCTTCAGCTGTTTACCACATGAAAAGATGCAATTCCACTGAATTTCTCACTATTTTCTGAGTCATATGTCACTACTTACATTATGTGATAGTTGACTTGGATATACTTTTCAGAAAAAAAAAGTTTATTGTCTGCTCAATGTTAATGTTTTCCACTGTTGAACTTCCAGAATTCGCCGGAGATGGATTTCTTCAGTGAATACGGCGATGCCAACAGATACAAAATCCAGGAAATCATCGGCAAAGGAAGCTATGGGGTTGTTTGTTCAGCTATTGACCAACATACCGGTGAGAAGGTAGCAATCAAGAAGATACAGAATATCTTTGAGCATCTTTCCGACGCTGCTAGGATCCTCCGTGAGATCAAGCTCCTCCGGCTTCTAAGGCACCCTGATATTGTTGAGATCAAACATGTAATGTTACCTCCATCGAGGAGGGACTTCAGAGATATTTATGTTGTTTTCGAACTGATGGATACTGATCTTCACCAAGTTATTAAGGCCAATGATGACTTAACAAAGGAACACTATCAGTTCTTTCTCTATCAGATGCTGCGTGCATTGAAATATATTCATACCGGTATGCACCTTTAAAGATCCCTTATTTTACTCTGAAAGTTTTTCTGACTAGCATTCATAGTGTGATGGTGCTGCTTTTCTGTTTTCAATTAGGAGTATGAACGGTTGTGACTAGCCTAGCAGCCTTTGCACACGAATTCAACTTTAGTGCTAATCAATGACAAGGACTTATTCTGCACCCTCCATTCTTTAAAGTTGTTCCTCCACCTATCCCACTACTATCACGGGTGTCCTGTATTCTGGATCATTCCTTGCTTTCTGAAGTTAGCTTTGAGGTTCTGACTATGTAGTATTCCTTTCTTTGTGTTGAAATTTGAAATATCTTGGGCATTCTCCATGCTTAGATGGCAATGTGCATGTATGTACTCTCGATTTCAAAATTTATCCTAAAAATATCTTTATTTTGTTGCGATAATTTTCATCCACATAATCTCAGATGTATTGATTTCTTTCGTGTAAATCCTTGTTTAAGCCTGCCATATGCATTTACTTTATATCTATCATAGGTCGACTTTGAGCTATGCTCTGATCACTTGTCTATTTTGCTGCAGCTAATGTTTATCATCGTGATTTAAAGCCAAAAAACATATTAGCAAATGCTAACTGCAAACTCAAGATTTGTGATTTTGGACTAGCAAGGGTTGCATTTAATGACTCTCCTACAACAGTTTTCTGGACGGTATGTTATTTTTACTGTCATATTATAGTTGATTCACAATATTGCATTTTTATCAAAGCATCTTATGACAACATGGTTGATATAGTGTGTTCCACACCAAAGAGTCCTTCTGGAACTTAAGTCTCACTGTCTGCCCTAAAATGACTTGCAGGACTATGTTGCTACTAGATGGTACAGGGCTCCGGAGCTGTGTGGGTCTTTCTTTACGAAGGTACTAAATCGTACTGTGGTTTTGTTATGTCTTACTGGCTGGGTTTTGTTTCTTCTGTCGCCATGTTTAGTTTCGGTTATTCTGATGTACTAAGTTGATTCTCTTGTGCAGTATTCACCAGCTATTGATATGTGGAGCATCGGTTGCATTTTTGCTGAAATTTTGACTGGAAAGCCTTTGTTCCCTGGTAAAAATGTGGTTCACCAATTGGATTTGATGACCGATCTTTTGGGTACACCATCAGCAGATACTGTTTCACAGGTACATTTTTTAATCTTTATTGTTATGGAAATATTGAAATGTTAACCTTGAGCATAATTATTGCAAAGTCTAAATGGTTTCTGCCATCACCTACAGATTCGAAATGAGAAAGCAAGGAGGTATCTTAGCAGCATGAGGAAGAAACAACCAATATCCTTTTCACAGAAGTTCCCCAATGCAGATCCTTTGGCGCTCAAGCTCTTGCAAAGGCTTCTAGCATTTGATCCAAAGGATCGACCAACGGCTGAAGAGGTAGGTTTGTATGGATCATAGATTTTATGTTTGCACTGTTGTTATTTATTTTTACTTCGCAGAATCCTTATTAACTAAATAATTGTGTTGTATGCTCAATCAGGCATTGGCTGATCCCTATTTTAAAGGCATTGCAAAAGTGGAAAGGGAACCATCGTGCCAGCCAATTTCGAAAATGGAATTTGAGTTTGAACGGAGAAAGTTTACCAAAGAGGATGTCAAGGAACTTATTTTCCAGGAGATACTGGAGTATCATCCTCAACTTCTGAAGGATTACAAGAATGGCTCTGAAAAAACAAGCTTTCTATATCCCAGGTTTTTTACCTTGACTATCTCTTTTAGTTCTTTCCCCTCTTGTTATTATGTTTCAATGTGGTAATATTCAGAACATACATCCTTAATTTTTTTTATTTTTATTTTTGTTATGCAGTGCTGTTGACAATTTCCGGAGGCAGTTTGCTAGCTTAGAAGAAAGTGGAGGGAGGAATGCCACAACCGATAGAAAACATGTTTCTCTCCCAAGGTAACTTAAATTGTTTTTTCCATGATCTTTCAATGTACTAGTTATATAATTAATGGGCTTTCTGTCAACTAGATATGGGATGGTGTATTTATTGTGATTCTTGAAAGAGTATCCCAGAAAATCGTATACCCTATTAGATGATGGGTAGGGCTGGTGTACGGACTACTGACCTTGATTGGCTGCTTGCAGGACTACAACCGTTCACTCCACTCCGATTCCTGCGAAGGAAGGGCCGGTTGCAACTCCTCAAAGGATTCCAACAGGTAGCTGTTTCTATTTACTATTTGTGGCTATCCAGCAGCTTGTATTTCAGGCCCTCATGACTTGAAATTTTCCTGACATGTTTAGTCTCTTCCAATCTTGCAGCTAGACCAGGAAGAGTGGTTGGTCCAGTATTACCATTCGAGAACGCAAGTGTTGCCGATCAACACATCTCGCGACGGGTGGCAAGGAATCCAGCTGCTCCTCCAGCAACTAACAACTCATCAGTCTACTGCTACCACATGAAGTCGGACAGCTCGGACAGGCAGGATTATCAGCGAGAGCTTGAGAAAGACCGGATGCAATATAGGCAAGGCCAGCACGTCATGGAAGCCAAAGTAGCACCTGAGATGGCCCGGGACATGCGACCATCGCAGTACTATGTCTCGAGGGGTGTACCCAGAGCTGATCTAACAGAAAGGGCCACCCTCCAAAGGAGCATGATGCACAGCGTTGCTCCCTTCAATGGCATCACAGCGCTCGCCAGTGGGTACAGCAAGGCCGGCGTTCTTCACTATGGAGTTACAAGTTTGTACTAGAGCAGCAGCACCTTCGGTGAGGATAATAAAATGGGAACCGGAGTGCAGCTCCAGCTGCCCCGTCCCTCCGGCTGGAAATCCAGAGCACGGACGGGAGGTCAGAGACTCAGACGTGCGCACCTGATCAATGGTGCAGGCGTCCTGAAAGGATTTTTCAGGCTTGGAAAATGGCGAGCGCCACCTTCTTTGCTCTTGTTTGGTGAGCAATGGGTCAGTGATCTCGCGCAAATGTTGTGATCTTCCTTGTGCCGCAAAGAGTGAAGAGCAGGGTGGGGTTGAAAAATCTCACAGCCCCTTTCCAGGAAAGGAAGAATTACCCATCTTAAAAACGGGGATGGGGAAAAAATGTGGATAGTTGTACAGTGCAACATTTAATTTTGTATTTAACCATCTGGAGCGTTCTGCTTCGAGTTCTACACATTTAATTCATATTATGTTTATAGGTTCTAGAATTTTCCAATTGGCTTTTACGCATAGATGTCCCTTGCAGGTTTTGGCGAAAAGAAGATAGCAGAGTAGCACAAAATGATATTTGAACTCATTTACATTAAATTAACAGAACAGGAGCACGCTCTATAAATTATCAAATCTTTTTCTTCTATTTGTGCAAATAAATCTCTCTCTGTTCTAACAGCCTTTGTAGGAAATAGAATCCTAATCTCGACTGAAATTCACAAAAAAGTCTCATGAACAGCATATTTATACGTTATTTCATTCACATTTTTTTATTTATCATGTCATTTTAGGCTGGGGCTGAATCGGCAGTGGCTACCAGCTATTCCACTGCGCAGCCGCTTGAAACTCATACAGGCTAGGTGTGAAGTGTGATACAGCAACAGAAAAGGCGTAGTTGTACAAAAACCAGTAGAAAAGGTGTGCACACATCTAGAAGTGATCGCGATATGTACAGTGCACTGTCAAGAAGAAACTTTTATTGCTCAATAATCTCCATAACACACACCTTATCAGGAGCGCAAGAATTCAATACACTCGCAACGTCGGCGTGCAGGCGATGGGAATTCGCAGCCTCCGGCTGAACGGCAACCCACTGGCCGTCGACATGATCGACGTGTGCACTTTGCTCAGGGCGTACAGAGAACCTGAGCTGAGTGACATCTCGGCACATCTTGTTCAGCTGGTCAATGGAAATGATCAAGTCGAAATCATCTTCTGTTTCACGGCTCTTGGAGAGGTTGACGCCAACATCAGCACCGCTGGAAGCAACAGCACCAAAGAGCAGAGGATGCCCGATGACTGGCCTGTTGGATGAGCTGCATATCTGCAACGGAAGAGTAATTTTAGGTAATACCAAGCTAACATAACACAAGGGTGTCAGGATAACTGAAAGAGGTGCAAACTTGTGAGATTTAAGCTCGCATAGGGATACATCTCATTGTTGTAGCGCCATACAACAAATCAGTTCATCCTCGGTAGTTCAGAATGATCGGCTAATGCAATTAGTTAGGTCACCAGCAGATGATCATACCTGTGTATACTGTACACCCATTTCATTGAGGGAGTCCAAAATTTTGTTGGATGACAGCAAGCTGAAAATACCCCCAGATCCTGCTGGCTTTTTTATTATCTCCCAGGGAGACTTCATCAGAACCTTTTTTCCACCAGCCTCAGAGGTTATACTGACAATTGGAAGCTCCAGCTCTTCTAGAACCCAAACCTGCAAATTATTCCACAACACATTATAGGAAGAAAGGAAGAATTGAGACGATAATCATAGTAAGACAATGCTTTGAGCTCTGTACCTTTTTAGTATCCAAACCAAAGTAGTCATTCTCCATTAGGCAGTTCCTAACTGACTCCACATGAACAGGTGGGGAAACAATAATGAGAGGGGGTGATACATGATTTTCAATAACCTGTGTCAAGCGAAAAAAGATCAGATTTATCCATATGACGACCGTTTTGTCAAACATTTCTTCTAACAGAACAACACTAATAAACAAGTGACCAATGATCGACTAAATAGACTAATCCATCCGATAATATATTCATTGAACTAATTCCTCATATAAAACGGAGCTATACACTTAAAAAAAACAGTAGAAACAATAGAACCAAAGGTTAATAGGCAGGTTAAACTTCAGTATCCACAGAAGTGATTGTCAGCAGTTCTTCACTTTTCCTACATTTATCTATTAAGTTCATTGAGGAAATTATGTATTTTAGGAATTAACAACATATATGAAAATAAATACAGAATAAGCACTCACAAATTATTCAGCACCTATATGTTAAACTACATCAAACGACCATAAACAAGAATGCATACCTTCATTAACTCACTAAGAGAATGGAGCAAACTCAAAAACTCAGCATCAGAGTCTGAGCCATTTCTAACAAGTACAATAGCTGCTTTTGACTTCAGAAGAATCTCAAGACCATTTTTGAGTTCTCTACTGAATGAATGTTCAGTTTTCTCTCTGAGGTTGATGAGACTCTTGTATGGTATTTTGATCACATTTTTCCTTGACAACAAAGAATTAGGCACCATTTTTTTTGAAGAGCTGAAATTGACAATTTTGGAGAGCAAATGAGATAAAGAGCTTTGAACAAATGAATAAATGTTGTTATTTCCCCATAAGGAAATAAATAATTATTCTTATAACCGGCACTCGTGCAGTGTCAACATTTGTACATAGTAAAGGTGCAGTTAAAAACCAAATTCCTTCAATTTGGTCTTCTCATTTATATTTTGGTGATCAGCTTTGAAGCTGAATTTACTGTAAGAATTGGGTTGTGTGCGGTCGCAGAGGCTTGAGATAATTCCATTTTCTATAAGAAAAGGTAAATTACATAATATTCTGTTTCTATTGAAGAAGATGTTGGCAGGATACTGAAGAACAGGTGTTACCTCTCAATTTGCTTGCTGACACAATGCACGGCATGTCGGAACAATTGAAAGTCAATGCACGCAATCTGCTCCGCAAGTGATGCCTTCTGGACTTTGTCCCCTGATAGCAAACCCTCCAGAACATGGCCCTGATCCATTTCGGAAAGCACCTTCTTTCCAGCAATTACACGTCGTTGAAGTCTCTTCCTGTCCTTCCACTCCTGTAACGATCCAATCATCCAAACTGAGTCATGCATTAATTCAACAAAAAGAAGACAATATAAAACACCACTCGAAAGCATCAGTTTCTTAGGGCCTGAAGCACAAAGGCTTATCATATACTTCAATATGCTTATTATACTGTATGCCACATGCATCTAAGCTGCTATCAACATTTCAGTACTATGAATCTGAAGTACTCTTTGTTTCTTTTAAGATGCAAAATTTATGACTTTAGATATGAACATGACATGCAGGAAAAAGATGATGCAGACCTAACCATCGCGCGCCTTTCTTTCTTTGATCTCTTGTCAGAACGTGCATTGAGCTCAAGTAACCCCTTTGGAGGTGTAATCCACATTTCTCTGCTCTCCATATCAACATTAGGTACAATATCTTCAGCAAATGGAATCCACACATGGTCGCGTGATGAAGTTGAATCTTGATTTTCTGAATCTGGATCCACAACTGTGCCCTCAGCAGACCCAAGCACCACCTGTAGAAGATCTCCGCCTCCAAAATTGAAAACCTGGCCAACTGTTCCTACAAACTTGCCTGTATCCTGTGAGCAACAATTTCAGTTACTAAATCGTGATCACAATACCTCCATGGAAAATAAGTAGGATACTTTGTGCATGGAATTTTGAGTTTCTGGCTACTTTCAGGGGGTGCAAAGAGCAATTTTAGAAGGTAACAGTGACATGGATCAATATTGTGACTGAAACAGTGGCACAGGCCAAAATTTCCCTTATCAGTAGTGACAGCGCATGTGTGATGTGCTTTAAATTCCCCTTACTGAAATAAACCATCGATGCGGCAATAACTTGAAAAATAAAACATAGAAACATGTGTACCTTGACAATAACTCTCATTCCAACAAGGTCAAGTGAATAGAACTCATCATCCTCAATTTCTGGCCTATCTCCAGCTTTCACAAGTATAGCTGAACCGACTATTTGTCTAGCCTGAAACAGGAGTAGCAACATAATTGTGTCTGGAAGGTAACTGTACTTCAACATAAGGAAAAGTGGTATCTCAAACTGAAAGAAGAGCAACATCTGCTAGTTTGAGCTGGACTAATCTGACAGTCAAGCCAGTCATAGAACTTGAGCCGCCCAACTGTTTTGATTTGTTACTCTACATCTCAAATGCAGATTGAGATTTGAGAGCAACAGAGATATAGAACAGGATTTCACATTATATCGAGGATTTCCAGCAAGCAGTCCACCTAACTTCTAAACCAATATTACAGCACCTTACTTTTACTTGGTACCTCTTAGACTAGTTGTTGTACTACGCAAATCAGCAAGCAATAGCAAAATACTCTTGGAAAGCAAAGAAGACAGACCTCATCCAGGTTATGGATACCATCGAAGCTGACGATCCAACACTTCTTTCCTGTGTGGGCCCTTCCTCGAACAAGCTCGAATTCCCTGACCTGTTGCTTCCCAGCAGCTCGAGCCCTCAGCCATCTCGTCCCCGGCTGCCAGAACAAACAAAAGGCAACCGTCAAACCAACAGGCAGTTAGCATTTGGGTATGAAAGCGAGCGAACGAGCCAGAGAGTCCACAGCCAATTAAACACGGGTTACCGTGGCGAAGCGGAGCTCGGGAAAGTCGGTGCGTGGCGTGACGAGGACGTCCCCGCGCACCCCGTGCGCGCCGGACACGTAGCCCACCTCCACCAGCTCCTCGTCCTCCTCGCCGTATTCCTGCTCCTCCTCCTGGCCGCCGTCGTATTCCGGTTGCTCATCCTCCTCCTCGTAGAATTCCTCTTCGTCTTCAACCTCCTCCTCTTCCTGCTCCCGCGCGTCGCTGAGGCTGGAAAGGAGAGCGGCTCCAGGACGGGCCGGCGCGAGCGCGACGCGGCGGCCCGGGAGGAGGCGGGAGGAGAGCGCGGTGTGGACGCGCGAGGAATGACGGGGGAGAGGGACGGTTAGGGGGAGGGATAGAGGCCGCGCCGAGGCGGAGGCGGGAGACGCCATTCGCGGCGTGGGAAGCAGCCGAAGCTTTGCCGCTCGGAAGCGGATAGGGGTTAGTAGTGTGGGAGACGAGACACGTCTGGCCAGAGTGAGGGTTTTACCACACGGGCCGTGGGCTGCTTCTGGCCTGACTGAAATAAGTTATTGGGCTGGATCACAGACAAAGGCTGCTGTCCGTTAAGATCAAGCCGGGCCGGCCCATCTCAATTTTCCAGCGTCGGTTCTGTGTCCGTCCAGCCGTCAGAGACTTGGACGCCAAGTTGCCGACCCTGACACGAAAACGAACACGAACCCGTGACCGCCACGGAACCTGGCCGCGCACGCGCACTGCGCCTCCCGTCTCCCGGCATATATATCCCACAGGCTGCCCCAATACCTTGCTCACACAAATCCCCCACAGCAACCAAGGTAAACCAAGCACGATGCGTCGCGAGGGCCGCCAGCACGGGTGGGTGTTCACCGTCGACCGCAGCATGGTCGACGAACCGGAGGGCAAGCCCCGCAAGCGCGCCGTGCAGGTCGAGGGCGCCGCGGCGGGCAACGGGGGCTTCGTCAAGGCGCCGCGCAAGCCCACCAACCACTCCAAGCCCGCCGTCGGCCGCGCGTACAAGGCCCTTGTCGGCAAGGGGGAGGCCGGATCCGGCAGGGGCAGGAGCAAGTTCAAGCACGACGAGGTCAAGATGTACTACCTCGAGGACGAGGTCCATGGCGCCGACGACGCCTTCTTCGATGCGATGCAGGACTTCTGTTACTACTGACGACGTTGGGTTCCGCCGGCGGGCGTGGGCCGCATTTGCCAGCAGGAAGAGTAGGGATGAGATCGAGTCCGTTGATTGATTGTGTTTTGGGATGTGAATCTGTGTTGCTTCGGTGAATAAACTAGAATTTGTTGTTAGGGAATGTTAATTTGTGATATCGATTGTAATTCAGAACCGGAAATCAATCATGATCTCCAAAGTTAAAATTGTAAAGTTGAAATTTCGGCATCCTTATCGATTTGAAATGAAATGCCGCCGTTCTTATAATTTTAGCCAAAGACGGTGTTAAGTGCTATTTTCTGATCGACTAGCCATTACGGTTAAATATTTGATTTTAAGTTTTCCAATGCTATTTTCTGATTGACTAGCAATTACAGTTAAATATTTGATTTTACTTTATGTTTTTCAATGCTATTTTCTGATCGACTAGCAATTACAGTTAATTATTTTCTGATTGACTAGCAATTACGGTTAAGTATTTGATTTTACAGCAATTACAGTTAAACTTGATTTTACGTTTCAATGCTATTTTCTGATCGACTAGCAATTACAGTTAAATATTTGATTTTACTTTACGTTTTTCAATGCTATTTGATTTGATTTTACGTTTTCCAATCTTTTTTTAGTTAAATATTTGATTTTACGGTTTCCAATCTTTTTTTTTGTTATGAACCACCCCTTTAGTCTCGCTTCTGGGAAGAAATATTTGAAAATCCGCTTTTGGGGAGAAATATTGAAAATCCCTAGGAGGCCTCGTACACACGCACGCCACAAGTCGGATGTAATATACGCGTGCGCGGTGCGGGGATTCGAAGACATTTAGCCTCACGCGTAGCTTGCTTACTATCTCACCTACATAACAAACGTGATTGAGTAGAGAATGCAATCCTCTTATAGTAACTCGCGGGAGACCCTTTAGTCTCAGTTGGTAACCTAGACTAAAGGGGGCCTTTAGTCTGAGTTGGTAACCTAGACTAAACGGGGTGAACACTCCTGGCATTATCGGCCACGTCGATGCAACCCCTTTAGTCCCGACTTCAAAGTTGAACGGGGACTAAAGAGGCGTACCAAAGGCATTTTCTCTACTAGTAATCAGACCACGTTAACCTCCTGGTTTTTTTTAAGCAAAACGTAACCTCCTGGTGGCCGGTCTTACTAGCACGCAAAAGCCCAGACCATCTCGGCCTGTCTTGCTTGCTAGCCCAACAAAGACCCAAGGTTAGCACGACCTGCCCTACGTTGCAGCCCAGCCCAAGCCTGAATTCCTTTGTTCACCTTTCTTCCTCACGAACGAGCACGTTGTCGCTGTGTCGTCGTTGTGCCTCTACGCCGCTACTCCGCGTGACTCACACGCCACGACCGTGACACCACTGGCCCACCTACTCTGACACGCTCGCGCCACGCTGGATCCCGCATGTGAGAGCGATAGGCCGTCGCATCCCAGCCACCGCGCACAGAATCTTCTCGACGTTCGTGTATGGGAGCACATCCGGCTGTCCGCCCAATGCACACCTTGCAACAACTGTTGTTTCCTTCCTTGCCACTGTGAAAGTAGAAGGAAACGAGATGCCTAGATGGCTCTCGGTGCATGTTAATATATATAGCCCGTAGCAGGGGCGAAGCCAACACAGAATTAACCCTGGTGCACAGCTGAAGAAGTACATATCATTTTCTTAAAATATAAGTTGAATATGAGGATGTTTAGTGGTAAAATGTCTTTTTACCCCGGTGCCTTGGCACCAGGCAACCTGAACCTAGCGTCGCCCCTGGCCCGTAGGCTTGTACAACAAGAGTATATCTCACTAACTCATCTACACACATCGTATCCAACTACCACCGGATACATCTTGACTTACACGATAAGTACACAACAACCATCAACGCATGAGTCATTATCCTATCGTCTAACACTCCTCAATCTAAGCCACCTCCAAGGTTGAGATTGTGCCTGAACTCCTTCATCTTAGCCACTGTAATCGGTTTCGTGAAACCGTCTGCGACTTGATCATTTGTACTTATGTACCGAATATCCAGAAGCTTCTGAGCAACCCTCTCTCTAACGAAATGAAAGTCAATCTCAATGTGCTTCGTCCTCCCATGGAACACTGGGTTAGCTGAGAAGTATGTTGCTCCAATGTTGCACCATAATCGTGCCACCGGAGAGTGAGGCACCTGCAATTCAGTGAGTAATTGCTGAATCCACATTGTTTCAGCTGTCGAATTTGCCAAAGCCTTGTATCCCGCCTCTGTGCTTGATCGTGATATCGTGGGTTGCTTTCTTGCACTCCATGATACAAGGTTGGATCCAAAGAACACTGCAAAACCTCCTGTGGAGCGCCGGTCATCGACACACCCTGCCCAATCTGCGTCGGAGAATGCACTCACGATAGTTGAGGCTGATCTTCTCACTTTCAGTCCCATACTCAGCGTGCCTTGGATGTATCTCATAATCCGCTTCACAGCACTCCAATGTGTAGTGGTAGGGGCATGCAGAAACTGACAAACCTTGTTGACGGCAAATGATATGTCTGGTCTCGTCAGTGTTAAATACTGCAGTGCTCTTACCATACTCCTGTACCGTGTAGAATCTACTGGTCCCAGCCTCACGCCATCTGACAAACTTAACTTGTCAATTGTTGAAATGGGAGTATCAACCGGCTTACTTTTTCCCATATTGGCACGTCTGATTATATCCGTGGCATACCTCTGCTGGGTGAGCAATAAACCATCAGAGATCTTCTTTACTTCTATGCCAAGAAAGTAGTGAAGATCCCCAAGATCCTTTAGAGCAAACTCCTTTTCTAAATCCTTCAATAAGGCCTTTATTGCATCTACCGACGAGCTAGCCACGATGATGTCGTCAACATATACGAGCACATAAACAATAATTTCCACCTTTACTGTAATAGAACAAAGATGTGTCTCCCTTGGAAGGTTTGAAGCCTAACTGAATAAGCTTGCTGCAAAGACGAGCATACTAGGCACGTGGTGCTTGCTTAAGTCCATAAAGGGCCTTGGCCAGCTTGCACACATAATTCTCCTTGCCCTTGACTTCATAGCCTGGGGGCTGATGCATGTAGACTTCTTCATCAAGGATCCCATGCAAGAAGGCGTTTTGTACATCAAGTTGTCTGAGTGACCACCCCTTTGAGACGACAATGGACAAAATAAGGCGAATTGTAGCAGCCTTTACCACTGGACTAAAGGTATACTCATAATCGATTCCGTACCGCTATTTATAGCCCTTGGCCACCAAACGTCCTTTATAGCGATCAATACTTCCATCAGCCTTCTGTTTAATCTTAAACACCCATTTGCACCCAATGATATTTTTCCTTGCTGGTGGAGGTACCAAATGCCATGTCTTATTCTTTATCAACGCTTGATACTCACTGTTCATTGCTTGAACCCATCGTTCATCTTGAAAAGCTTCTTCTACGGATACGGGTTCTTCCCCATGAACGGTGCTCATCATCAATGTATCGGGTTCTTCTAGGGAGAGCCCTTCTTGTGCCATCAGTGTATGTCTTCGGTTTTGTAATTCCATGCTGAAGCCGAGTTACAGGGCACATAGGTGCTTCTCCTCCTATTTGTAAAGGCTCAGATGTCATCGTTTCACCGGTGGAAACACCACCTCCATCCGCAGCTGATCCAGCCGATGCCACACCCGACCCGCCGACAGAATCAGCCTCGGGCGTCCCCCCGTGCAGCGGATCTCCGTGCGCCAGCCCAGCCGGTGTGGCACCCGACGGTGAAAAGGACCCGGCCATAGACGATCCCGCCTCCGCGGACCCCGACGGTGCAGCTACAGCGCCCACCGCTGAGGTTGTCTCCCGTGCGTGATCCAAGGCAGATCTGCTGCCCGCGTCAGTCCGAGGAGCAGGCGGATCAGCTCCGTGTCCCGCGCCAGCCCCGTGTCCCTGCATATGCATAAAATGACGCCGATTTTGCAGCATTTCTTCTCCGATTTTCTCAGAATTTTCTCCTATATTACAACCTGCATCTGCACAGCTTGTCAAAGCATCAGTGGGTAGAGAATTAATCGAAGTTTGATCTCGCATGTTTGCATTCCCAAATTCGGAAGAGGGATTTTTGAGGACATCGGGAAGAAGCTCAACCTCCTTGCGGAGGCGTGCTCCAGCATTTGGGTGGAGAACAGAGAAGGGAAAAATAGTTTCGTCAAACACAACATCGCGTGAAATGTACACACGCCCAGAAGATGGGTCAAGACACTTAAACCCCTTATGTAGATTGTTGTATCCAAGAAAAACACATCGCTTGGATCTAAAATCAAGTTTTCTGGAATTGTAAGGTCTAAGGTTCGGCCACATAGTGCATCCAAAAGTCCGGAGAAAACTATAGTCAGGAGATTTCTTATATAGCAGATCAAAAGGAGTGTCATTACCAAGAACACGTGTGGGAAGGCGATTAATAAGAAACACTGCTGTGAGGAAGGCTTCATCCCAGAACTTGAGCGGCATTTGTGCATGGGCAAGAAGGGAGAGCCCTACCTCTACAATGTGCCGATGTTTGCGTTCAGCTGATCCGTTTTGTTGGTGAGCGTGTGGGCATGACACATGGTGGGCAATACCAAGATGTTTAAAGAAGGTGTTAAGACCTTGGTATTCTCCACTCCAATCCGACTGGACAACAAGAATTTTGGTGTTAAATTGGCATTCTACCATGGTTTGAAACTCTTTGAAACACGAGAAAACTTCAGATTTGCGTCGCAGCAAGTAGATCCACGTATACTTGCTGTAATCGTCTATGAAGCTCACATAAAAATCATGCCGCCCAACTGAAGTTGGTGCCGGGCCCCACACATCAGAGAAAACAAGTTCGAAAGGCTTAAATGAAACACTATCTGATTTGGGATAGGCCAATTGATGGCTCTTCCCTTGCTGATACGCATCGCATATCACATTATTCTCTTGATTACTAGAAAAAGAAAGTTTATGGTGACGAATAACCTGCTGAACGACATTATGAGATGCATGACCTAGCCTACTATGCCACGTAGAGACCGTGGGCTTAAAAGCTCCAAGAGCTTGTTTATTGCGAGGAAGATGTTCATGCAGGTGAGGCTTCAAAGGGTAGAGGCCACGCTCACATCGGCCTTCGAGGAGTGTCGTCCTCGTCTTCTTGTCCTTAAGAGAAAAATAAGTAGGATGAAATTCCAAAAAGGCATTATTGTCACGGACAAGTCGATTAACAGATAGGAGATTTTTAGTGGCATGGGGAACATGGAGAATGTTTTTCAATCAAATCTTACGAATGGGAGAATGCAAAGTGTTGTGACCAACATGATCGATTCTCATACTTGTGCCAGATGTCGTGTGCACCTGATCTCCTCCGTGATACTTGTCACGGATGGACAACTTCTCCAGCTCCCCCGTCACATGGTCTGTGGCCCCTGAATCCACGTACCAGTTCGTGTCCACGCCGTACGTCGTGGTTGCAGAGGCGACACTTTTCTAGGGCGGTCCGGTCCAAGATGGATCAAACCTTTTGAAGCACTTGACGACGTAGTGCCCCTCTTTGCCACATAGCTAACAGATTGCTCCTGGAATGAAGCCGCTCCCGCGGCCTCCACCTCCGCCATGACCTCCTTTGGCGCCTCCTCGCGTGAAGCCTCCACGGTTTCCTCGACCGCCACCGCGGCCTCCTCCATTTGTGCCACCACCTCGGCCACCCTTGGCGGCCATGTTTGCGGAGGAATGAGATCCCCTCCATGGTACTCCATCCTTTGCTCGAAAGCTGTGAGCTGAGTGAACGGCTCCTGAACCGTGATCGGTTCCACCCTTGCCGCGACAGCAGATACGACAGGATTGAACTCCATGTCCAATCCAGTGATGATATATGAGATGAGTTACTCGTCCTCCAGCTTGCGCCCAGCAAATGCCATCTCATCCGCTAGAGACTTCATCTTGGCGATGTACTCTGCAATAGTCGCCGATCCCCTGGACGCCGTAGCGAGCGCCATCCTGGTGGTGATGATGCAAGCACGGGACTGCGAGGCAAAGCTTGCCTTGATTGCTGCCCATGCTTCCGAAGTGGTCACGGCATGAGATACCTGACCCAGAACTACCTTCGACAGATTGGAGAGAAGGTAGTGAAAGTGCATCTAGGCCCCTAAGTGGATTTTGGTGAATTGAATGACAAGGCGATTAAAGGACTAATGCTTTTGTCTAAGATTGTGAGCAGGTTTTCATTATATATTCATGAGCAACCTTTGAAGTATTTTAATTATGGATGTATTTTATGGCTCACATCTAAAAAGACAAGTATATGGTGCAAAACTTCATGAGTTTATTGAAAGAGAACAAGATGATGAGTATACACACTATGGTTCTAAAAATTGGAAGCTTGCATATCCGTTGTCAATCAAGATCAAGCATTTGAAGCGGGATTTTCAAATGAAGGTTATTTGTGGATGAAGCAAAGTGGAACTCAAAGTGGATTGGATAAGTGATGAAGAGATCAACCGAGGTGTCTAGGGTGAGGGACTAAGCAATCTTTGGGGCCGTAGCTAAGCCGCCATAAGTGTTTTTGCTAGGGTGAAGGTCTAGCATCCGTGGGGTCTTCAAGTATCATATTCAAACCTTAACCGAGGGAAGCTCTGCAAGTCATCAACTCGTTAAGATTGGCAACATGGAGTGACCATGGATCCAAGTGTGCATTCTTATGCTATATGGAAAGATCCTAAGTCACTAGCTCAAGTATGGACGTGCTCAAGTCAAAGGCTATGTTGAAAACCCTCAAGTGGTTATTGATCAAGTATGGCAAGAATTGAAGTTGTTCAAGCTCAAGAGGTCATCGAAGCTCTTTTATTCTTTTCTTGAGTATAGGTATGCCGTACTATCAAGAGGGATGCAACTTAGCGAGTTGACCAAGTCAAAGTGTTCTTTAGTTGACCTAAGTGAGAATTAGCCTAAGAGTGTGCTAACAAACCCTCCTAACCTAACCTGGGTCATTTCATCTTGGTGGTGAAGTGCTAGTTTCTTTAAAAGAGGTTTTGGGGGTAACTCGGGCCTGACCGGTCAGAGGCACCGGTTTGACTGGTGCCGCTAGCCCAACGGCTAGTTTTTCGAATACCGGTCTGACTGGTGTGGGGCACCGGTCTGACCGGTGCCACCCGGGGACTAACGGCTAGTTTTCTCCTTTGAGGGGTATAAATACCCCAAGCCTTCTTCAAGTGAGGGTTGCTGTTTCTAGTGAATTTGCTTTGAGGTCCCAAGCCATTTCTAACTAGCTCTAAGCCTTAGTGGCTCTCCCCAACCATCTCTTTGTGAGATTTGTGGATTCAAGCCATCATCTTTATGTTGGGTTGAGAAAGTGAGCCTAGGAGTGACTTTGTGAGCTAACAAGAGCAGTTTCCATAGCTTGAGCACTTTGGTTTCGCGTCTACAAACTTTGAAGCATTTGTTACTCTTGGAGGTTTGCCTCCTAGACGGCTAGGTGTCGCCGGCTAGCTCCCAAGATTGTGGTGAGCAGCGGGAAGTTTGTGAGGGCTGCGATCTTGCCTCTTTGTGGAAAAGATCACCTTAGTGGAAAGGAGGAAAGTGGTTGAAAGAGACCCGGCTTGTTGTGGGAATTGTCCCTTACAAGCTCCTCAACGGAGACGTAGCCATTCCTCAGTGGGTGGTGAACTTCGGGAAACAAATCCTTGCTTCTTCATGTGGTTCGACTCTCTAAGTTGTTTATTCTAGCATATTACATTTGCTTCCACTTCGATCTACTTGGGTGTGTTACTTGTGTGTGCAGGGCTCATTACTCTGCTTGTGATCATCTACAAAGGCCACACCCTGAGTTTGGTTCGTGCTAGAAGCCAAGAGGTGCTTGAAGTTGTTTTTGCAGAGTTCTCTCGTGCTACCTTGGTTTGGTGGTGAGGCGCACCGGTCTGACTGGTGACACCTGTGAAGTCCAGTGCCTGACCGGTCTGACCGGTCACCACCACCGGTCTGACCGGTGGAGCACTGTCAGCTCAAGTGTTTAGGGAGAAAGAGTTTAAATTGGTCGTCTCGCCTATTCACCCCCCCTCTTGGCGACATCAAGGTCCTTTCAGGTAGTCAAGGACCTGCTGGTCCTTGGCCACCCAATCTTCATACTCCAGATTGGAGACGGGTGGATCATCCGCTTTGGCTCCTTGCTTTGGCGGCAGGAACTCCGCCGGCGCTTCAACATCTGGCGCAATGAACTTCGCCAGTCTTGCTCCCTTGATCGCCGAAACAACTTGAGACTGCCACTGCTGGAAGTTTGCACTGGTCAACTTCTCGCTCGGTGGACAGAAGCCGAGAGAGGGAACAGCAGATAGCGCGGAAGAGGAAGCCATGGTGAAGCTCATGGATGAACCGAGCTCTGATTACCATGTGAAAGTAGAAGGAAACGAGATGCCTAGATGGCTCTCGGTGCATGTTAATATATAGCCCGTAGGCTTGTACAACAAGAGTATATCTCAATTAACTCATCTACACACATCGTATCCAACTACCACCGGATACATCTTGACTTACACGATAAGTACACAACAACCATCAACACATGAGTCATTATCCTATCGTCTAACAGCCACAACAACCGCCGCCTCTCTTTGCCCAAACTAGACTGTGGGAAAACCCAATTCCAAGTTGTCGCTGCTACTGTTGGAGGAAGAGAGTAGAGAGCAGGGAGACCGTAGGGAGGAGGAGAAACCACTGTCAAACTCCAAGCCAAGAAGTTGCAATGCCGACAACATCGGAGTGGTGCTGCTCCTTCGAACTGACGTCCCCGTCAACAACGATGAGCAGAAGTTGTCGAGTTGTCGTGGAAGACGACCACAAGCCAAAGAGGGAGGCTGGTGCCACAACTGTCTACACCGACGTTGACCACGAGCACGAGCTGGAGGACGCGCCAAGTTGCTTTGAATGGTAAATAAGGGAACTCTCCATCTACTCATCTACTTCATGTTGCTTTCCTTCTTTCTTCCATCTGCTCTACTGCCTGCTATACATCGACTCTCCTTGCTTGTTTCACACTCAGCTATTGTCGTCGCATCCATGCTCGTCTGACCATGTTGTGGATTGAACTGCGCACCAGATAGTGACGACGGTGAAGAGTCCAAGAGGTCCGGTTTGTGATGGATTCAATGGGTGGCGATATATAGGTTCTGGAAACTCAAGAATGCACTGGTGTTATCATGGAGGAAGGCATATATGTAGTCGAGGACGTCGCTCTTACACTTCTACAACTCACATTCATAAAGGTTAGCAAATTTGATGCTAACAAGTGACAAGGAGGTGTACAACCATTGGGGATGGGAAGCTGTGAATATAAATTTTAGGTTCCATTTTCCCCCTCCAGGTGGTCAAGTTCGACCCTAATTTTGGTTTGTAGGAGTCTTCCACAAGTGAATGGAGAAAGCATGACGGCAGGAAAAATAATGATCATTGGGCGAGAATGAAGTTAGACTACTCACTAGTAAAGAAGAGGCCTTCAGTCCCGGTTGGTAAGGCCTTAGGTCCCTACATGACCGTTTGGGATGGATGCTAAGAGAAAAAAATCCCCCCCTTTTAAATCCATGGGAGGTCCTCACAAACGCGCACGTCTCAATTCAAAAGCGTGTGTGGTGCGGGGATTCGAACTCATGACCTCTAGCCTCGCACGTAGCTTCCTTACCGTCTTAACTACAAAATACGCCTGACTGAGTAGAGGATGCAATCCTCTTATAGTAACACCATCACGGACTAAAGCCCCCCCACACCCCACCTTTAGTTTACATTCGTGCTATGAGCTGAGACAAAAGGGCCACCCTCTTTAGTCTAGGTTGGTGTTATGAACCGAGACTAAAGCCCCCCCATTAGTTAGGCCTGGGCATTCGATTTTTTCGGGTTAAAGGAGAAAAATGGAAGTGCAAGATTTTTACCTTCTTCTAGCTTAGCCAACTTCAGTATCCTCTTCATTGGTGATAGGAGCTGTACGCCTCATCCAATCTGGAGTGCAGATAAGAGCTTGCACCATAAATGGAGTGAGAGAGCTTCTAAGATCATCTAAAATTAGCCCACCAGTGCTAAGGCGGACTCAGATGCAACTGTGCGGATGGGGATGGCTAGCACATCACAAGCCAAGTGTGATAACACCAGAAACCTTGTAGAGTTTATCTTCCACCAGCCCAGAATATCAAACTTGTTGCTATGTTCTTCAGTCTCTTCACCAAGATACTTCTGCAGTTCTGATTTTGAAGAAGCAACACCACAATTATTCAACTTCATCATCTTAGCGATCAAAGATCTCGTCAAGCCACCTTCTGCTTGGCTATCTTTCTTTACTTGTTTAGATTGGATTTCTTTGCTAGTTGTATATTTTTTCCCATATTCTTCACAGTTCGGTAAGTGTTTTAGTCATTTCTGCCCAAACCAGTTCTCCTTTGACATCAGTTTCCAAGTTTGTACCTTGGATCAAGATCAACAACCACAAAGACAAGGATGTTAAAGCTTCTACGATCACCCCAATACTTATTGTACTCTGCTATCATTCCTTTAGCCATTTCTTTACGCAAAGTGTCACTACTTCCACACCATGACCGCAACAATATGTTCAGTTCAGCAACCTCATGGAAGAAGATATGACCTGTAGGGTAGAGAATGACAAAAACATGAAGAGTCAGCTTGTGGAAGTTCTTCGGAAAGCCAACCATCTTTGATGCATTAGCCCAATCATTAGAATCAGGAACTATAGGTTGCTTATCACCATTTAAATAATGTGTGTAGTAAGGGTCATCATCTGCATATCTCTCAAAAACTTTTGCTAATGTAGCCACCACCATTTTATATGTTGAGTTCCATTGTGTGACAACATCAAGACACAAGAAAGCTTTGGTCTTTACCTTCTCCAACTCAACACATTTCTTGAACCTAGTGATCCTAGAAGGGGAGGTCTTGATGAATTTAACAGCTGCATGAACACGCTTCACAGATGTGTCAAGCTCTTTTAATCCATCCTAAACTATTAGGTTCACAATATGTACAACACACCTCATGTGAAGCAACTTGCCTTCAAGGATGCTGGTCTTTGCTTTATTACTAATCTTTGCTAGGTAGGTTACTACACCATCACTAGCTAAAGAATTATCAACAGTTATGGTAAACACCTTTTCCAATCCCTAATCCACCAAGCATCTCTCTATGTCTTTTCCTATGTCATTTTCCCTGTGACCTTTCACCATGAAAAAAACCTTTGATCCTCTTTTGCAGTTGCCATTGCTCATCAATTTAATGAGCTGTCACACACATGCTGCTTTGTTGTTTCCTAGACGTCCATGTGTCTGTGGTCAAGCATACTCTTTCACAAGACTTCTTGAAGAATCTTTTTAGCTTCTGTTTCTCACTATCGTAAGCAGCAACTACATATCTAGTTGTCGATCTTCTTGATGGATAACCAAACCTTGGACAAGACTTTGACATGAACTTCTTGAAACCTGGTTTTTCAACAAAAGCTAAGGGAAGCTCATCTTTAACAATCATTTCAGTAAAAGCCTCCCTAAGCATTTCTGGATCAAACCTCCAAGCAGTAATACCGGACTTAGATCCATCTTGACTTGCTGAAGCTTACAGTATAGAAAATGATTTTTATGCAAATAGCTCTCTGAATAATAATTTAGAGAGAAATTCAGAATTGAGACTATTGGAGATGCTCCCAGGATGCTTTTGGTTTGCAACTTCACACTTTCGTAATTTGCTATTCCTTTGGACCAAGAATTAGAAGACTCACCACCACCCATGGGCTTGAAATATCATATTGTGGTCCAGGCCAACACATTTCGTTGGGCCTTCCAGCACACCAAATTGCTTTTGGACTAATCGCACATGTGATTTCTGTTTGGAGAAGTCCTTTTACATCTCCCACTGAAATTTGATTTCCGCACCTCATCCGCAAAATTAGATATCTAATATCTCATCTATCCAATACATTTATTTTTATCCTGCTGGTTTTGATAGTGTTTTTGTGTGATGTGGCAGTAGGCTCACATGTCAAGGGTAGGTCCCACGTCCCGATTCGCTTCTTCTCCATCTCTTCTCCTATTGGTGATGTCTGCCTCTCCATAACGTCGGTGTGACGGCCATCTCGTCGTGGCTCCCGCCACCTGCCCACCTCGCGTGCCAACGACCATCTACTTGTGCTCAATGTACGGCAACGCACGTATGCCAAGCTTCGCAAGTTCATCTATCCCTTATTCTTTTCGTTCCTTTCTTCTTACATAGGCCCAAGCACAGTCGAGCCAGGTCACGTCGAGATGGTCCCCGATGTCGCCCCCCATCCATGGGGAGAGGGGTGTCACTGAGGCGAAGAGAGAGGGGAGAAGATGCCAATCAGAACGTGGGACTCACCCTTGACATGTGGACCCCACTACAATATGACGCAAGAATGTTGTCAAACCCAACGAGAAACAAAAATAATTAGATCGAATAGATAAGGGCAGCCACAGTGGTTGTAGAGAGCAACTCTCTATAACAATGTCCATGTCACCTGTAGAGAGCTGTGTAGCAAGTTCACCCAACAATTTGTCTTTAACACATGCTATAGAATAGGGTTAGTTAGATTTGTGCCATTATAAATATCATATTTTTTGAAGAACACCATTATTATTCAACTAACTACGCCAGTGCCATTACAATTTCCCACTTGTTTGAACCATGCCATTATGTACGCGAAACGTCGTATTGGGCCCACCTGCAGACGTACAGGAGGATGTGTATTCTGGTATGGACAAAATTGCCCTTTGCTTTATTCTCTCTCATCTCATTGACATGTGGGGCCCACATGTCAGGGTCGTCTTCAACCTCGTGACGCAGCAGCCCCTTTGGTTGGTAGTGCTTGCTTAGGGCTCGCCGCCGCCTCCCGAGTGGCCGGCGCTCCCCGAAGGCCGGTGTGTACGAAGCCGCGTGGCGCCGTCGCCGCCCGCAGGAAGACCTGAGCGCCGCCGGCGTCGAGCTCTACGGCCGGACCAAGGCGACACCACGACAGGCTCCGTGACGCCATGCTGCAGCTTCACGTCGTCATCCTGTTGCTGAAGGAGCTCCACAAGGTCGCACTGTGCCACCCCGTCCAAGTTCCATCGCCGGCCGCCACCTCCAAATCCATCCAAGCTCCATCGCCGTCCGCCACCTCCAAATCCATCCAAGTTCGGTCGCTGGCCGCCACCTCCAAATCCGGTCGATCCGTCAGGGAGGTGGCACCACCGCCGCGCGCCCAGATCCAGCAATCGAGCGCGGCGCTTTCGCGGCATGACCGTTGGGGACGAGGGACGCATATGTATGGACGGGCCGCTCACGGGCAGATGTGGCAGCACTTCCTCCGGGCTCGGCTCCATCTCCGCCTCAGAGGCCTGGCTCTGGTCGTGGAGCAGGGGAGCAGAAGGGTCGGGCGTATGAGCACCAGCGGCGAGAGGTTGAAGAAGCTCCTGACGTGTGGGTCCTGCATGTCAGTGAAACGAGAGAGATGAAACGAGCAAGGACAATTTTGTCCATACGAATATACGACCCCACCAACACGTCTGCAGGTGGGCCACGGACGCCGTCAGGCGTACATAATGGCATTTTTCAAACAAGTGCGAAGTTGTAATGGCACCGGCATAGTAAGTCGAATAGTAATGGCGTTCTTCAAAAATATGTAAATTATAATGGCACAGATCTAATTAACCCTATAGAATATTGTGAGCCCCATCTGTAAGATTATTATTTAATAATCAGCACATGCTTATCTCTCCCTGGACTTCACGGATCTTTTCCCAAATCAGCCGCACACCACGTAAGCGCCGTGGGGACCGACGGCGGGCATGCGACGCTCGTGGTGCTTGGGCTTGGTGACGCAGCGAGGAAGCCCTCGACGATTTTGCACGCGACGGCGGCCTTGCTCCGATGGCCCTCGCCTCCACGCCCGTCGGTTGAGATCCGCCCGCCGACGGAGGTGACGAGGGCCGCCTGCTGCCTTTGCCTGCGGCGACGCGACCGATCTCCACTTGCTAGCGACGACGACGCCGATGTCTAGGGGTAGGGTGCACGCTGTCCGCCTGGCTGCCGTCTCCGCCTCTTCGTCGCCTGTGCGCCGGCCGCGGCCTCCTCGCATCGGCCGCCGGCTCATCCCGCTCCTTACGGCGGCCACCACCGGCCTCCCCGGCCCCTGGTCCCGGCCTCCTCGCACCGCCGCCACCACCTCCCCAAGCCCCGACCTCAACCTCCTCGCGCGCGGCCGCCCCGGCTTCTCCCGCGCTCGGCCTCGGCCTCGTCGTGCCGGGACTACCGACCGCTGGCTCCTCTCCGCGCCCCGGCAGCAAAAAAAGAAGAAGAGAGGTCAGCGCCAGTTGCTGGAACGCAAGGAGCAGAGAGAAGAGAGAGACGTGGGGCCCACGCAGCACCGTGGTGCGTGCTATCGGCTCTCGTCACTGGCTAGAGGCAACTCAATTTCTCTTTCCTAGGTGGATCATTTCTCTTTCCTAGTTGGAATCTCGTAGAGAGCCTAACCCTTAAATATCCGACGAGAAACGAAAGTCAAACAACCGCAATACATAGAGATGTCGTCAGGGGCGGAACCAGGGGGCGCAGGGGCCTAGCCCCCCAAGGGTTCAAGGATTAGTGGGAAATTAGTGAAAGATTAGTGAAAATTAGGCAAAAATCAGTGAAAATTAATCTATTTGACTTCAAATTGGTTGTTCGGCCCCCTTATAGCAGAGCTGCTGTACATACGTGCACGGAATCAAAATCAGATCAACTGAACGGCGCCGACCCTCTTCGCCGTGAAAGCAGCAAGCCAGCAACCGGTCTCTCTGTCACCGCCACCCTCGTCAGTTAGCTTCCATCCATTCCATCCCTCACCTTTTTTTCCATCAAGGACTACACCCGAATTTCATTACTCAAGAGCAACGAAATTACAGAGTTACTTATCGTAGCAGTCCGATTGAAAGTAGACAAAATATTACACCTTCAGACGCCAAGGGTCCACCAAACTCCAGCTGCTTAACGACACCCAGCTAACAAAGGGCACCAAAACCACACAGGCTAGCCATACAAACCTACACAGAAATTCTCTCTAACTTGCAACTTCCAAAAGAAAGGATTCATCTTCAGCTGGCCTACAGCAGGACCACCGCCCCATCATCCTCAACCCCCGAGTCTCGGCGCGAGTGGAAGTGGAGCGCCGTGGCCTTCAAAGCTTTAGCTCCCGCCTCCAGATCCAATCTCTCCCCCTCCCGATGAAGACCTGCCCAGTACATAATGAAGGATGAAGCAAGGCACACTATCTCAGTAGGAGATTTTAAAGATTTTTCCTCAAAGCAAACTGCATTTCGGGTTTTCCATATTGCCCAGCACACCGCTGTCGGACCAGCAACATGAATTTTATTATTAGCGAGCATATATCTTAAGACCCATTCCCGGAAGCGTGAGAAAGAGGCGGGGCCTGCAAGTGGCTTTAATGGTGTAGGAAATCGGGCTCCAAATGTATCGGCCACCGAGCAACTAAAAAAGAGATGTTCAATGTTCTCATTTTCATTGCGAAATAGCATCTTATATCACCAGTCCAATTCCTTTTGGACAGGTTGTCTTTAGTCAAAATTGCATTTTGTTGGATTAACCATAAGAAAATCTTTATTTTCAATGGGATTTTAACTTTCCATAATTTTGTGTTGGGATCATCAGGATCCCCACTGAACTGATGATTGTACATCGATTTGACAGAGAAGGCCCCTGATTTCTCCCGGGACCATTTTGCTATATCCTTTTCATTAGAGAGGGGACATATAAGAAGTAAATCCCTCAGTTGTCTTAACTGATTCTGGGCTCTCTCATCTAGCCACCTACGAAATTGCAACCTCCAGCCTCTTGCTGCCATGTAAGCCACACTTACATCTTGTTCTAAACATATTTCAAACAGATCTTTAAATTTATCTTTCAGAGCTATTGTTCCACACCATGTGTCTTCCAACTATTACTCTTCCCTTCAGGTACATATGCTTAACCTTCATCAAATCTTTCCAAATTGGGGATTCATTGCCCCGGATCGACCGCTCCCCCAGCCGCGAGACCACGAGAGCTCGACCGACCCGTCCGCGTCGAAGCGCCTTGGGTGGGGGTTTGGCGATGCGCGGCCGAGCAACCGCCGTCCCTCGACGCCACCCTTTCAAAGCCTCCCCAAAAAAAGAGGTCTCGCAACCGCGGGGATCG
The DNA here is from genome assembly GCA_947561735.1 of Cenchrus americanus. Taxonomy (NCBI): domain Eukaryota; kingdom Viridiplantae; phylum Streptophyta; class Magnoliopsida; order Poales; family Poaceae; genus Cenchrus; species Cenchrus americanus. Next base: position 246,936,272 of record OX387239.1, on the reverse strand, counting down.
CCGGCTCGCCGTTGCGACGCGGCCGTCGCACGGCCGCGGGCAATTAAACTCAACCCCCCGCCCGCCCCCCCCCCGCCGGGGGCGCGCGCGGCGTGTGCACTTTGGGTCACGTTTGATACGGGCCAAAAAAGGCCGGCCGAGGCCCGCTAGGGCCATTTCCACCTGTTTGATATGGAAACCCTAGCGGGGAGCGAGGCCGTCGGCGACCATTTCTCCCTCTCTCTCTCCGGCTCGTGCCGCACGCCCCCCCTCCCCTCATTCCTCCTCGGCCCGGCTCGACGGCGCGCGCGCGCGGCGAATCTTGGGCGACGGCGGGGCCGAGGCGGGCTCGCGCGGGGAAGGTGAAACTTCCGCGCGCGCTTCTTGCGGGGCGAAATCCATGGCCTACATATACCACCCCTCCTCCCTCCCTCGGTTTCTTCTCCTCCTCTCCACGGTCCACTCCCCGTAGAAGCTCCGTCGTCGAGGTAAGCTCCGCCGCCGCGCGGCCGTGGTTTTCCCGGGCTTCTCGTCTGTCTCCCCCGCGTGGATGCGCGTCCGGGCGGCGCGGCTCTCCGACGGACTCCGGCGAGGCGGTCTTCTTCCTCTTCTTCTCCGGCTAGGTGGTGTTGCTTGGTCGTAGATCCGTGGGCAGTTGTGCTTCCCCGTCCCGATCTGCTACCTCCTTCCCATCTCCTTCTGTTCCCCTTCTGGCCTTACCGAGGTAAATCCACATCCCCCCTTTCGTTACACCGTTTAATGTTTTGCTCAGATCTATGTGTTGTTTGTTGTTCCTTCCTTTTGTGATGATAAATCTTGGACGTATTTGTTCTCGTATCATTGTTATTGCTCTGTTACAGTGTTCATTTCAGTTATCTTGTTACTGTTTTTGCCTTTGCGATATAAATGGTCGATGATGACTAGCCAATGCGCACTGGGAGGCAATATTTGCGTTGCAGCCGTGCCTTTTGATGATGTTTGAATGCTTGCACTTACATTCGAGAGGCCGCCCGGGTCTACTTAATTTGCTCATACATTTGTGAATGCATTGTTGATGGCCGAAAATGCGAACATGATGCGATGGCTAGGCAAGCGACTGCCATGGTTGTTGTGATGGTTTCCTTTGTGCTTAATAGGCTTAGACGTGTTAGAAGACATGAGTCAATTCCTTATGGCCCTAGGACCGAAGCCGAGAGGCATAGACGAGAGGACACTCGAGATGTTGTACAACTACAATGATATAGAATGCATTGCCATGTTACGCATGAAAAGAGTCCCCTTTTTTACTTTGTGCAACCTTCTTAGGAGCGAGAAAACTTGTTCTCGAGACATTAGGTTGTCCCGTGGAGGAGCAGGTGGCAATGTTTGTTTTTGTGGTTGGACACAATGTCGAGTTTAGGGTAGTTCATCAATTCTTTAGGAGGTCCATTGAGGCTGTGAGCGAATCTTCCACCAAGTGTTGTTTGCCATTGGTGAATTAAGGGCCGACATGATCAAGCCTCCAAGCAACGTCACACACCCTAAGATTGTAGGCAGCCACGGATGGTTCCCTTATCTAAAGGTAAAGTCATATCTATGTGATTCAAACACATGCACATCCGTCCTTAAGTTTGACACACATGTTCATCTCGTTCATGTTAATCTCTCGTAGAAATGCATTGGTGCCATTGATGGCACACATGTGTTGGCAAGGGTGCCTAGACGCATGCAACAAGCTTTCGGGGGTAGGAAGTCCAACCCCACACGAATGTTATGGGCTGCCGTGAACTTTGATCTAAAGTTCACTTATGTTCTAGGCCGGGCCGGGAAGGGTCGACCCATGATGCACTAATTTTGGCCGATGCCATTGCCGGAAATGATGGGTTCACGGTCCCGGCGAGTAATCGCATTAGCTAGTACATGCACTTATGGTCACTTTGACACATTGCACACTTGCACACTAATCCTCCACTAACTCGTAGGTCATTACTACCTGGTAGATGCTTTGGATATTCATGCGAAATGGCTTCTTACCTCCATTTAGGGGGGTTAGGTATCACTTGAGTGAGTTTTGAAGCACAAACCAACCCACCAATGCAAGAGAGCTATTCAACCTTAGACACTCTTCACTAAGGGTGACAGTGGAGAGGGCCTTTGGTGCACTTAAAGGGAGGTTCAGAATTATAGACAACAAATCTTTCCACACTTACCAGACACAAGTTAAACTTGTGCAAGCCTGCTGCATATTACACAACTGGATTATTGGTTTTGGGTTGGACTCTGTTGTTCCAGTTGAGGAAGGATTCCAGTGTGCTGAGCCAGATGATGATCCTGGTGAACTGCCTCTAGAGGAACCTGCAATGGTGTCTGTTAGGGATGACATTTGCAATGCTATGTGGGCTGCTAGGGGTTCTTCTAGGACTTGATTTCTTTGCATTTTATGGATGTGTAAAATAATTTTGTAGACCCTTAACATGGAACTAATGTAGTGTAACATTTATGTATTTCTGCATGCTATGTCTGAGACCAAACATTTCTTATTCAGTAATTGATTGATTTATTGAGCTGCAATTATTGTTCATTCCCTAATTTTTATAATGATAGGATGTCTGCAATTGACCTTGATGCCCAAGAGGGGTTTGTAGGCGCTTGTCAACATGGCCGCCCCTCGCTGTTGTAGACCCGGTAGATGCCGAGGCCGCGCCTTCCGGCGGGCGCGTGCCCTATGAGGTGGAATAACAACACTTCAGGGTTTGTCCTCAGGAGGATGGCCCAGATTGTTAGTAATGGGTCTAAGACTGACAAGACCTACAAGGATAAAGATGTTAATGCAGTAGCTAGGTTAGTTACTGAGTACAGTGGGGTGCCTATTAGTGCAACTCAGGTGTACAATCACTTGAGGAAGTGGAAGCAGAAGTGGTCTAAGATAGCTAGGCTGAAGGAACTTAGTGGGGCATCATTTGATGAAGATACTTGTGCCATAATGCTAGAACAAGACCACTACCTAGGTCATTGCAAGGTACCTACCCATGTCTGAAGAATCTCTTTCTGTGCCCCTCTTCTTAACTGTGTGCTTCTCTCTTCTAAACTGTGTGCCCTCTCTTCAGGACCACCCTAAGGATGTTGAGTACCTTAACACTCCAATTAGGTTCTACTTTGAGTTGGAGACTCTCTTTGGTAGTACCTTGGCAACTGGTAGGTTTGCCTTAGGTTCTAATGAACCTTTGGGTGTCAACAAGGCAGATAGTCGGCCGTAAAGCCGGAGGAAGATAGTGTGGGGCTTAAGCGGGGAGGTCGATAGGGATAAAACTACCTTTGAGTGTGGCAAGACCACTGTTCCAGTGTCTGAAAGTGTGTGTGGTAAGAGGAAGAGGGGCACTTTCACTGAAGAAGAGATCCTAATGATGACCAACATGAATGATGCTATCAACAATGTTGCCAATGCTATGATCAAGACAGGTGCTGCACATGTTGACCCAGACCTCTATCTTGCTGTCATGGAAATGACTGAGTTCAGCACTGATGCCTTGATTGTTGCCTACACCTTCCTACTTGAGCACAAGGCCACTGCTACTGGTTTTGTGCAGATGTCAAGCCCACACAGGGCCATATGGTTGAGGACCTATCTTGCCAAGAACTACTGCATGTAGTTCTGTGGCCACTGATGTATATTTTGGCTAGAATCTGTGCATGGTTAGTGGCTGACCAGCACCTGTCTAGATGGTGATGTATATTTTGGGTAGAACCTTTGCATGGTGGAGGGCTGACCTTTTGGTTTAGTTAGTGGGATTGTGGCTAACTAAAGAAACTACATTTTGGCTCACTTTATGTGAGTAAAAACTATATTTGACTCACTCAATGTGAGCAAAACTATGTAATTGGAGCCTCTGTTGGCTTACTGCGGTACCGAATGTGTTGATGCTTCGTTATTTTTGCTTTGTTGTCCGCCATTTTTGCTACTTGTCTTGTGACAACCCGCCCGGGAAAATACCGTACTATCGCCTAAGACCGATCCACTTTGGTCGTTAAGCAATAGTAAAGTATCATCCTGTCGTTGGTTGCCAGGTTAACGCCCGGTAAATCACTTGTACATCGAACAGAGGATCGATACATGCATTAAAACTCACGCGAAGGCGAGTCCAGAGTACAACATGACTTAAACATTTTATTACAAATCATTGTTCAAGGCATAAGATAAAAGTTTCAGAGTTCAAAAATATAGCGGAATAATTTAAACTAGCGGAACGGTGAACATCACAGGAGGCCGTCCGTGATGTCATCACTTGTCGTCACCCTTCTGATCAAGCACACCTGCAACAACATTTTTAAAGCAAGGCTGAGTATACTAATACTCAGCAAGACTTAACCGTCGGGTGATGACTGCATCACCAACCTCTAGACATGAAAGGCTTTTGGCCGGTGGAGTTCTTTTGCTGGAAAGCCACTAAGAGTGGATCCTTACTTTCAATCTTTTAGCACGAGTTCTAGTTGATTACCATTTCTAAATGTGCCAACTAATTCAATCAAGCATTGGACAAGCAATTAGTTCATCCAACCATATTTCTCGGGTTCCATCATTATGGGATATCATGGCCAATAGAATAAGCAGTCTCGGATAACGGTGAGACGCCGACAATCGATTGATTTAAACCTTGCAAGGTAGACCCAAACACACGGTCGGCTGCCCCCCGCGAGGACAACTCCCCGGCCGTCCCCATAAATCTTCGGGTTGGGATCGAATCTTACGGTCCACTGGTGCGGGCTATCCGGCATACCCCGCGAGATACCGGAGTCACCATACACCACCCTTTCCGGTAGCTAGCCGGTAAGGAGATTGCTCAAGAGTAGTAATAGTAAGATCCCGCGCCGCCTCATTAAGGTACTAGGCTTACCGGCCCCATAACCGGCATATGCTTGGTATGTTCAAAAGCTTAGCCCACATGCCCACCGGACCGGAGCCCAAATCCCATGCTCTTACCACATGAGCGATCCATTTGAGGATATCTTATGATTCCTATCTAGGAATCTATTCTCGCGAGTGACGAACATCACTCGACTTCTATCGGTCCTATAGCATGGCGGCTATCGACCTAGCATACTAGTGATAGAGCATAGGTACCTAGGGATCATGCATCTAGGGTTTCAAATCAAATCCCGAAACGTAAGTGCACGATCATAGCAAACATAATTGCATAATTTTTAAAGACGGGGTTAATGATCCGGGCTTGCCTTCGATGGCAAGGTTGGCCTTGGGCCCTTCCGGACTTGGGTCCGGGTCTTGAGCTATGTTCACGCACGACGGCTCTTTGTCGGCACCTTCGTCTCCTCCTTCGGCACGAGCGTACGTCTATCGGCGGAAAGATCTACACGAAGATGCAAATGCCGATTTATTCGACGGTTTATACTTTAATCACTTACAAACCATTTTGACAATCAAGGGTTGTATTTGTTGGGCACATTCACCTAGATAAGAAGACATTCAGGCATACTCTTCCATAAAGAAGTAGTATGCAACTCTTTATTAATTATTCTTTTGATGGTGATTGTGTACATATATATGTAAATAATTTAATTTAATTTCATCAACAGTAGTGGGTAGGTACATTTAACCTTTTTAACACGATTTGCAACCACACTCAAGTTACATGGGTGGCTGGGTGGTTTCTTTTTATTGCACAATTGAATAAAGGTTTCTTTACTTGTCATTTCATGTGAAAGCTTTTAATCATTTTCCTTCCACAAGCAAGATATAAATAATATTTTCATCCTTGAATTAATTTCTTATCAGCATCTAGAATTAATTATCTTTTAATTGAATTAGATAATATTTTCCAAAAAGGAAAAGAATTAAATAAGGGCTTTTCTTTATTTAATTTCCCTTTAATGGAAAAGGTTTTTTAAGTCTTTTATTAAACAATTAAATTACCAAAAATTAGTGGGATGTCTCTTAATCCTACTAGCATCTATACTGGTCCATTGGACCCACATGTAAGTGTTGGAGGCTAGGAAATTAAATATTATGGAAAATAACAAAGGTTATCTAGTGATTCAATTTAAATGCATATAAAAATAATTAAGCATCCAAATGACCTAGAATTTCTTGTGCATGCTCTCTGGTCCTAAAAAAGCATAGAAAACCAACATGTTCACATGGAACCTCTACTGAACTTGTTTTATTAATTTACCAAGGAAAACATGCATAAATCAAGAATAATTATTTCTGTTAATCAAAAATTCATGATTAATTCACAAGATGTGTATTTTGGTATTATAATACAGTGTGCACAAGTTGGGGTCAAAAACATAAATATATTTAACATGAAAAATCCTTTATTCAGTTCTGCCAGAGAAAGAAAAACATTTTTATAAAAAGATTTACATGATAACTTTGTGCAATTTTTGGCATAGGATCTACACCTGACCTAATACACAACATATCCAAAAATTAGCTACAGAAGAGTTGTGGTTTTTGAGATATTGCAGATCTAGGGTTTTTACATTTGTATTTTTCATGCAAAATTTAAAAGGAATTAGCTCAGGCTAGAATAACAAAAGTTGTAGTACAATTCACCATGGATCCAACAAAATCGGTTTCACATTTTTCTGAATTTTCTGTGATTTTCTACACAATTTACAAGATTCGGCAATTTGGGTTTACTTTTGGAGTTACCTTTTGCGAATCAGCCCCTGGAAAGATTTATACGTTTGCAATGTAGTCCTCGGGCTGGCCGGCCGGCGCGGCTTGCCGAAATCCGGCGAGGCCGGCGCGGGTTCGGCCGGGGAAGGGGCGGAGGATGGTCCTAGGGGTCTAGGGGCTCGGTTTGGGGCACGGTTTGGTAGGTGGTGGCCCGGCGGTGGGGTGCCGGCGGCGGTGGCCGGCGGCCGGCGCGGTGCGCCCGTGTCCGGCGAGGTGAGGGCGCGGGCGGTGGCACATGTGGCTTGGGGGGCTTCGGTAGGTGCTCGTGGTCTCGTGGCGGTGCTCAAACCGGGGGCGACCGCGGCGGACGGGGGATTGCAACGGTGGCGGCCATGGGGGGAGGGCGGCGGCGAAGCAAGGCGCGGAGGGCGAGCGGGTGCCACGGCCGGGGGACCGGCTCCCCCCCTTTTAAGCGCCTGCGCGGCTCCCTAGGGCCCGGGGACCGACGGGGAGGGGCCTCGGAAGGCGTGCGGCGGGACAACGGCAAAGGACCGCCGGTCCGTCGGGGGGTCGCACGGCAACCTTGTTTTTCAAGGCGTTCCCGTCGCCCAAGGCATCAGGAGGCGTGCCACGGCCTTGGGAAGGCGCGGCCTGCCTCGGGAACACGCGTGGGCGGGCTCGGACGCCGAGGCGGCGGCGGCCCGTGGCGGGCGCGCGCGCGCGGCGTGCCGGCGGCGCGGCGTCGCGGCGTGGCCGCGCTCTGGCGCCTGTGCATTTCGGACTGCCCTGGTTCAAGCGCGTTTTTCTCCCAAAAATTGAATAAAAGTGCACAAAGCAATGAATAGGAAAGTTGTAGATCTAACTACCCTCTACAACTTTCAAAAAGGCCATATGGTGTTTTTCTCAACGGATTTTGCAGGAACGTCGTGCCAACTTTGAATGTCGACACGTTCTGGAAAACAGGGAAATCTGTCTTGCAAGGGGTTTTTCACAATTTTCCACCCAAAATTTGAAATGCCAATCTACATGAAAGTTGTGTCCCTCAACAAGATCTACAACTTTCATAAAGGTAGATTTTGAAGTGTTTAGGTGAATTTTGCGGAACGCGGCAAAAGTTCCGGACGACATTCGCTGACGTCAACGGTTAAGCGGGGTTTGACCGTGTCTTTGACCAAGGGTTGACTACAGTTGTTTGTAGGCTTGGTCAAGGGAGTCATTGGGGTTCATTGGCGAGGTTTTCGGGTGATGACCCAGGTTGACCTAGGTTTGACCGGGGTTTGACTGGTTTGACCCGGCTGATCCGGTCATTAGCGTTAATGACGGTAATTAAAAACACGGGGTGTCACATGTTTGTTTCATGGCAGTAATTGATTGATTCAGTTATATCTGTGCTTGTTATCTATTTACATTTTTGGCTGGGTTATTAATTTTGCCTATGATGATTCCATATATCCCATAAATGATGACATGGCCTTATGAGGAACTTGTTGCTGTTATTTGTTTTAGTGTACCAGGTAGCCCTACTCTTGTCTCCCATCTGACCATGCGACACATCGATTCCCATGTTTCCAAACTTGGGATCGATGTGTCGCATGGTCACATGGTTGACAAGATTCCGTACTTTATTATCCGTTCACCTTTTGGGCTTGTTATCCATACTCTTGTCTCCCATCGACCGTGGGACACATCGATTCCCATGTTTCCAAACTTGGGATCGATGCGTCCCCCCGTGATATGGTAGACAAGAACCGTGTCGTACTCTTCTTCTTATACTTATGTTTCGTATTGTCCACCGGTTGCCATTATGCTCCAAGTCCATGTCATATGATTGAAAAACATATAATTTGAGGCAAATATTTTACGTCCTTTCATTTTTTTGGCCTATGATGACCGGAGTTTATATATTACTCATGTCTCTCATCAAACCGTGAGACACATCCATGCCCATGTTTCCAAACTTGGGATGGATGTGTCCCCGGCTCAATGACTGGTCATGAAAGTTCTGTTTCACTTTTGCTCCAAGTTCAAGTAGTCCGAGGCCACTTTTGCACGTTCCAATTCCACCGTCGGGCCGATGATGATCTGTTCCATTTATCTATCATGACATCCATCAAACCATGTGAGACGTCAATGCCCATGTTTCTCAAGCGGGGGCCGGACCTCTCACATGGTTCCATGGCTTTGCCATGAAACGAGTTGCTACTCATTTATTTACACCGAGGCCACGCTTTCCTATCTTTTAGCCTATGATGATATGATCTATGATTATTGCTTGTCATGCATTCCATCAAAACGTCAAATTCATCCATGGTCCAAGTATTCAACTATGGACCATGTGAATTTGACGTTTCCATGGTTCACATGTACCCATTGATCTCCTATATCTGAGGCAATATTTTTATCTCCATTATGCTTCTAAACTCTTTGTTGCTTTGGTTTTGAAGGAGCAATGACATGGTATGTAGTGTACGAGAGGTCGGAAGCTCCGGGGTTTATCAAAATTGGGTAGCATGTCATCAACGGAGTTCTTGCCTTCCACAACTGCTGCTACAAGAGCTTCAACTGCAAAGAAGAGGCAATTGCTTCTTATCTAGAGTTCACCGGTGAACCTGTTGTTTCTGTTGAAGGAGATGTTCCTAAAATCGGTCCGCATTTGCCTAGTAGTGGTAAATTGTGCCTGCTCTTCATAGCAATTATCGAGTTTATTATTATTTTAGGGTTGCTTATGTTCATTTATGTCACCTTTCTGTAATTATTTGGCTGCTTGTAATGTTGTTTTGTAATTAGTAATGTAAGCACATTGAGGGAAACTGCTACCTTCTCCTCTTCCTATGAAATGCAAAGTTGCACCAACTGAGCTCGGCCCGAATCAAACACAATCACACATTGGTAGTTGCAGTTAGTTGCCCTTTGGCCAGGCTCCACACTCCGAATCAAACAAGAAAAAGGCTTCAGCCAGGCTCAGTTGGTGCAAAAACATCAAACAAGGCCTCTGGCCTTTCCGGACCGAGCTCTGGCTGATCGAGTCCGGTTCGCCGGCCAGGCCTTCCAGGGTCGGCATATCAAACACGCCCTTTGAGTCCCCGCGAAGGCGCAGGGGGGGCGCTAGCTCGCCACCGGCCGGCCGGTCATGGCCTTTTGCCGGCCGTTGATGCATCCACGAGCGCGCGCTCGCACGGGTACACACACGGCCGCCGTCGCTGTCGCGGATCGGTGTGGCACTGTGGCTTGCAAACCCAGCTTCCGATGAGGATCCTATAGCTCCCGTCGCTGCTGCTGCAGCTCGCATTAATGGGAACCAAAAAAAAAACGTCGTACCGCGCATGTGCCGTCGCTACGATTGGCACGCCGGATTAGCGCTTAATTCGCTTTCGACAATTAATAATCACAACTGCCAATTCTAGCTTTATACTCACTCGTCCAGTACAGGGATATGATAATGCATTTTTGCCCCCACCGGCTACCGCCATTTCTTCAGCAGAAAGCAGAGCAGTGATTCTCCAAATGCAAGAAATGCAGAAGGATTCATGCGTTCCGAAATAAAACAGAGATTAATTAGCCCACACGGGGTCTGCAAATTAAAACTGATCATGAGGAAGAAGCTAATTCGATCCAGGGAGTGTCGACGCGGGTCCCTGGCGCGGCTTATTGAAATCTGGTGGCGTGGCGGTGGCGTTCGACGTTGTTTGTATACGCGCGCGGCGCAGCAAGGTTGACCGGTTTCGATCTCTGTCGGAGCATTAACACGTGCCGAGGTCAGTCATTTGACCCCGGATTAATCGATCTCGCACACAGCTAGCGCTCGCTCGCCCAATCAATGCACAGCCTTCTAATCGATCTGCTGCTACTAGCTACTACCAGCCTACTACATACTAGCATGGAATGAGTCAGCCTTCATGCTCTTCCTGGGTGTGGACGGCATACGCGTGCGTATATATACGGTATACGTAGTGCGTGCTAATTAATAGCGTACGCCGACGACGATGGAGTTGTCGCGCGCTGTTTAAGCTGCGGCTGTCATGGCCGTGGGAGCTGACTTTCCTTTGGTTCCAAAAAGGCATCGCATCCCCGCCGGCGAGCTGTTGAAGACGATTTTAATGACCGGTAGTATGTATGTCCATCGTTTCAAAATACTCGTCATCATTAATTTTTTTCTGCAACTTTGATCATTCGTCTCATTCAAAAAATTGTGCAGGTACAATTTATTTTGCTTGATATATGTTTTGTATGTATTTTAAGCTTAACTTATCGTTTTACATATTTGTAACAATTTTTTATAAGATGAATGGTCAAAGTTGAAAAAAAAAGTTAAGTACGTCGTGCAACCGTCGCTCGTGCGTGCTGTCTTATTTATTCGCGTAGTACGTGTTGAGCGCGCGTGTCGCCTGCCGTTTGCACAGCGCCGACGTCGTTGGTGGCGTCAATGCAACCGGTAATTGTAAAAACGTTAAATTAAAAGAAAAAACACAAACACTACTGAATGGGATCGGGCATGCATAAATACATCTTAAACGCTCCACACGGAACATATAGGTAGTGTGTTCATGTATCAATACTGTATCATGTATGCTGCGATGTACACTCGTGCGTGGAACAAAACAAATCATGCACTGTAATCACTGTCAGGTCATAGATTGCAGTATTATATTACAAAAGAAAGAGAAAAAGTTATTGCAACCTATATTTCATGTCAAATTCAGTCTACACTGGGCACACTACTCGCATCCGTAGTCAAAGAGATAATAATGTCACTTTGGGGGCGCGTCTGCATGCATGACCCTCTTTTTTTCCCTTTTCCTTTTTGGCGACGCATGCCATGACGAACGTCGATATACTGGTAGTATTACACAAAGATTATTATTCATAGGGAGTAAGGGACGTTCATACAGATGTAGATCCATCATATATAGATCAGGGAAGTTAATTAGCATATGTAGTTTTTATACATCCACAAAATGATGGTCCTTGGCCTGAACTCATGGAAATGTCATGATATACTAATAGGGGATCAGATAAAACTGGAGAAAATTTCTCAATTTGGCCCTGTTTGGATCCATGTGCTAGAGTTAGTTTTGGCTAGTTGGAGCTCAACTAGCCACAAAGTATCCAAACATGAGGGTTAGATTGAGCTAGTTTGCATCTAACCCAACCCAAAAAACTATCCCACCCAAGAGGTGCTTATTGGGGCTAGTTCATGTTGGGTCTACCAAAAAGTGACTTTTCTCTCTCTCCACCCACACCTAACGATTGAAAAAATACATTTAATGTCATTCTAACCCGTTCATCCAAACACCTCTAGAGCTAGAGTTAGTTTAGGGCTAGAGCTAGAGTTAGAAACTAGCTCTAACTCTAACCCTGCTGGAGTATCCAAACAGGCCAAATGTCCTCTATGCATTTGGCACACAGAAAATTTTCTCATAAAACTGTCCCACGGCTCAACAGCACAGTACATGCATGCATGTCCCAAATTAAGTGCAAATAAGCATAATTGTAATTAAGGAGCTCATTAGAATCAGGTACATGTACAACAAACTTCTAGTACGTACTGGAGCCCGTCCGTCCTACACTGCATGCTGATCGATATGATGCTACTACTAGCTACCTCAGCTCAGATCATATATCACCAGCATACAATGACACAAGAACCAAAAAAAAGTTAACAACGACAACTAAATATCTCTACCAGACTGCTGCTAGTTCCTGATCATCAGTTCATCACCATCATCAATAGTCTCGGCCGGGGGGCCTGGGAAAAAAGGCTCTCACTCGGTCATCATCAATGGTGGTGAGTGTCGTCGCCGTCGTCGTTGCTGTGAACGAAGGATGGAAACATGTCCTGCAAGAGGCCAGCATAGTCCTGCGCCATGAAGTGCTGCATCCGGAGAGGAGCGCTGCTAGCTGCCGCCACCGTAGCGGTTGTTGCAGCAGTGGTACCGGCCGTGCCGGCAATTGCAACCAGGCCATGCTGGTGGTCATCAGGCAGCGCGTGTTGGCTGCCCATGGCGGCGTTCACCTGCTGAAACCCGGCGGAGACGGAAGCGGCGCCCACGCCGGTCACCAGCTGATGCGGCGGCATGGCGTGGTGGTGGTGACCCTGCTGCTGCTGCTGCTGCTGCTGCAGGAAGCTGAGCGCGTCGAAGGCGTTGCCGGCGCCGGGCCTGAAGGCGAGGGCGCCGAGCGCCGGCGCCGGCGGCATCCGGAAGTGCGGGTGGTGGTGGAGGCCCGCGTGGTGGTGCGCGGCGAGGAGGTGCGAGCTCCCGCGCAGCGTGGCCGGGATGGGGTGCGTGTGCTTGCCCTCGTACGTGGTGATCACGACCGCCGCGTCCTGGTACGACCGCTCCACCCGCTTCTTCACCGGACACTTCTGCGTCGTGCACCGGTAGTAGCTCCTGCATTTGCATATCGTCGTGAGCACCCGAGAATATCGAACTACACTTCATCGTAATAAGTAAGTACAGAAAATTAAGGAACACAGCATGTAACGTGTGCAAACCTCGGAAATGGGCTGTTCTTGACGGCTTTCTGGCCGTACTTACGCCACCGGTAGCCGTCCTCGAGGTGGTCGACCTCGCTCTTGGTCATGAACGCGAACCGCGGCTGCCGCGGCCGCTTCCCCCCCTTGCCCTTGCCCTTCGCCGCCCTGCACACATCGTCGTTACACACAAACATGCGTCACGAACTCACGCCAACTTTGGTAAATCTGTTCAAACATGGCGGTGGTATTAGCTACTAGATCTGAATACTACACATGTGTTTCATTTGGTGTGCTGGATGCTGCGTTCATACTTGCACAAAGCTACAAATTAAGAGTATCAGTTGGTACGGTCCATTCAAACATGCATGGCTAGCTGTCGTGGAAGAGTAGCTACGTATGTACGGTCCGGCGCGCACACACCTGCATGCTTGCTTCAGGTTCACACCGTGCTAAACCTGCAGTACTGTTCTTAAATTTTGCTCTGCTGGATTATTTGGAGATCCGTCATGGTCACACAGGTTGCAACAAAAAGGAGGAGTTGCCAAGTATGTTTCGATGAAATTTAAGGATCAGTTGGGCAAGCAGCTAGCTAGCTATGATTGGGTAGATCAAAGTCGTCTGCTGATCTTAAATCCTTTCCGGGCGGGTGTGATTTTGAACTATGAAAACGGCAGGCAGTTGGTGCAGTCCGGTCAAATTGGAGGTAGATGCCAAGACAAGGAAAACGAAATCAAGGAGGCGAAGCAATCTATATATATTTGTGAAGCGAAAAGGTACTGTCACCGATCAACTTTTGTATTGTAGGAACCCTAAAAGATCAAGTTCTTTTCTGTTTTGTTTTCCTTTCTTGCAATTGGGGACGCAGCGTGCTAAATGAGAAACCCTAGCGGAGTTCACACCAAGCTTTGGTGGCCAAACCGAAGATGGAAGCTAGCGGCAACGAATAGTATTCATTATGCATGTGGATGAAGGGATTCGCTAATGAGCAAGCAAAGTGCAAAGGGAAGAAGTTACTCCAGATAAACCTGCCTCGGATCTTGATTCGTGTTCTAAAGATTAAAAAAAATCTGATGACTAAACTTATCAGAGATTAAAGCTATAGCATCAAAGACAAATCAAACATCTACCTATATAATCAAGCTACAATTGATCTATAAGAACAACTCCAAGATCCAGAGAGAAATGTTTTCTGAATAGATCGACGATCGAAATCTGATTATTAGATCAACTCACCCTTTCTTGTTTTTCTCCTCTCCTTCCCCTTCTCCCTTGGCCGCCGCCGATCCATCCTTGCTCTCCTCCCCGTCCTCCTTCTTGCACTTCCCGGCCGCCGACTCCTCGCCCGCTCCGGCGCCGGCGCCGCAGGCCTCGCTCGACGTTGACGACATCGACATGCTGTTCGGCGTGAGCGGCACCGTCGTCATCCCGCCCCCGCTGCCGACAGCGCTGCCGCCGGTAGCGGACTCCACCACGAGCTCCGTCTTCACGACCTCATCCACGTCCGCAGCGTCGAAGTCACACGCGAAGGCGTCGTAGTCGAGCGGCGTCGGTGCGCTCGCCTGCAGGTAGTCCGTGAACCATGGCTGCTGCAACATCGGCGTCGGCGCGTCGGGCCGCTGCGCTAACAGCGACACCAGTTCGTCATGGAACTGGAAGTCCCCGGAGAGGTGGTGCTGGTGGTGGCCGCCGGTGTGGTCATGCCTCGCGCCCGACATGGAGATGAATCGATCGGCAGGATCGGAACAGTTACCTCTCAGAGAGATCAAGAACTCCAAGCTGGTGACCTTGAGCGTGTGCTCTCTCTCTCTTTCTCTCTTCACATATAGATTTGCCGATGCTAGTATGGTGAGGCGAGAGAGAGAATGAGGAAAGGGAGAGGTGTGTAAGCAAGGGAGCTAGCTCGCTTGGTAGAGTGTGATCGTGTGTGCCTGTGTGGGGAAAAGATCAGAGATGGATGGTTCAATTGGTTGGTTGGGTGGGAGGACTAATAAGGGCTCCGGTTAGAAGGACTAGTAAAAATATTCAGGCTTGCTTAAAGTAAAGTTAATTAATTGATTCATCATGGCAGTCAGTAAACTTTCTTTAAGTTCTAGTAATATCAGGCTTTTTACCAGTTCTCCACAGCAAAAAGTCGGTGCCAGTTCTTTATTAATACTGTTGGACTATACCACTTATCTTATCAAATGGAACACGGAGAACGTGTCAAAAATTGTGTCTTCTGCAGATTCTAGCTAGGCTTCATCTGGGTCGTGGGATATTATTAGATTTGCTAGTGAATTTTAGACGATTTTTGCCTCAGTTTTGTGCGTTCTTCCAAACGCTTACTAACTCTTTGTTGTTGTTTGCTAGCTGGTTACCAATTGTGGAGCTGTTTGTTTCAGACAAAGCTTCAGACAAGGAGATTGTCTGCTTCTAAAAAGTCATTAGCAACAGTGAGGCAACACTAGTGGGTTAGCAGTGGTCCAAGGTCGCATACTCGCATACGTACTCATCTGGTGAGTCAGCGACGCCTACCGGGTGCTACCGGTCACGTAGGTCAAAGCGCCGGAGCTGCGTCAAACCGTTCAAACCCAACTTCACCGACACGTGTCCGTGCCGCTTTGACCGGCCCCACTTCTCTGACCCAGCCTCGGCGTCCTCGGCCCCTTGCCCCCTTGGTTGACGCCAGCATGACGCTGCCGGTGCCTAGTCGACGCCGTGCTCCGTCCGATCCCGATCCAACGGTTCTAGTGGCGCAGATGTCGCGGGGCTGATGAAACTAATAAATGCCTTTTGGAGGAATGAGTTGGATATTGACAGATTAAACTATGGAGTGATAACACTAATCCCTAAATCTAAAGAGGCGGTGAAAATTCAACAATACGAGCCGATCATCTCTCTACCGAATGTGAGTTATAAAATTATAACGAAAACAACGATGCTTGAGATTTGAGGACGGTTTGAGTAGAATTATCAATAAGAGTCGAACGCGTTTATCAAGGGGAGGAATATTATGGATGGGGTGATGTGCCCGCATGAAATTCGCATGATTCCGAATCAAAAAGAAAGACGGGATTGCACTGAAATTAGACTTTGAAAAAGCCTATGATAAAATCAATTGGAGTTTTCTGTTGGAAACTTTGAAACAAAGGGGGTTCTGCGAAACTTGGTGCAAATGGATTGAGAAGGTAGTGTGCAGCGGGACTCTCAGTGTTAAAGTGAATGACAAGGTTGGAGATTATTTTAAAAGTAAGAAAGGCGTAAGACAAGGGGACCCTCTGTCTCCCCTTTTGTTTAACTTAGGCTGCCGACCGTTTGGCCAAGATGGTTCAAACAGCTCAGAAAAATGGGATGATTAAAGGGTTAGTTGAAAATTACATTACCAATGGAGTGGCAATTTTGCAATACGCGGATGACACAATACTTTGTATGGAGGAGAACCAGGAGATTGCTAGGAATATGAAGTTTCGTTGTACATTTATGAAAAGATGTCGGGTCTTAAAATCAACTTTGATAAAAGTGAAGTAGTGTTGATATCGATGGATGAGGTGAAATCTAAGACATATGCTTTGAGATGTTTAATTGCGCTATAGGGCGGTGGCCAATAAAGTATCTAGGAGTCCCGGTGGCGGGATCCGGGTTACACATTAAAGATTGGGTGAGCATTCATGAGAAAGTGATAAAAAAAGCTGGCAGGGTTGGCAATGTGCTTCTTTATCGGTGGAGGGAAAATGGTCCCGATAGACGCTTGCCTTAGCAACATTCCAATCTATGCTATGTCTATGTATTTGATCCCAAAAACAGTGATCAAGAAAATGGATGGAGTTAGGAAAAAATTCTTCGGCAAGGAGGTGGAGATAAAAAGAAATATCACTTAGTAAAATGGGTTGTGATTACGAGAACAAAAAAGAAAGGAGGTCTAGGGATTAAAGATTTAAGGAGAATGAATCTAAGTTTGTTGTGTAAATGGTGGTGGAAATTAGAAACTGGAGAGGGGCTTTGGCAGGAGATAGTAAGGAAGAAATATAAGATCAAAGGGGGTATAGCCAGGTTGAAGCACAAACCTGATAACTCCCCTGTGTGGAATGACCTTTTGAAAGTAAAAGAGATGTATATGGCTGGTAGACAATTTATAGCTGGTAATGGCTCAGAAATTGATTTCTGGAGAGATGCTTGGTGTGGGGCTGTTATGTTGCAAGATAAATTCAGTTGTTTGTTTGAGTTGTGTAATGAACAATGCGGGAGTGTAGCCGATATGGCCGGTAAGAGATGGAGACTCACCTTCGGGAGGTGGCCGGATGAAAGTGCTCAGAATCAATTAAGGCAATTGAGGGACATCCTCACATCCTGTGCTTTGGGCCAACAAAAAGATAGACCCATTTGGATCTGGGAAGCAAAAAGAAACTTTTCTGTCAAATCTATGTATGCTCACTTGTGCAGTGCTGATACTGAGAGACCTAATAAAAACATGTGGAAAGCCAAAATACCTTTGAAAGTCAAGATTTTTATGTGGTTAGTCCATTTGAATGCAATACTGACTAAAGATAACCTTGTCAAAAGAAAGTGGCAGGGAGATAGAAGATGTAGTTTCTGCAGTGAAGAGGAAAATACAGTTCACCTTTTCTTTGAATGTTATCTTGCTAGATATATCTGGAGTCTGATAACATGGGTAGTTGGAGGTAACCGCAGGCCATCAAACCTGTCTCAATTCTGGGAATGGAGTAATATGTTTCTCCCTGCTAATAAGAAAATACATATGGTGGGGCTTTCAGCTGTCTGCTGGGCTGTGTGGAAAACCCGCAACAGGGTGTGTTTTGAGGGGCTACGTGTTAGATCTCCTACTGAGATCATTTGCTTAGTTTCGTCTTTTGTTTCTTATTGGGCAGGTCTTCAGAAGGATGATACGAAGGAGGTGCTGGAAGCTGGCGCAGAGATGCTCAAGAACGCGGCGCTGGCTTTTCACACCCAGATGGTGCACCAGGCTGATCCAGGACCAGGGGCGGTGCTGTTGCAGTAGGGGCGAGGTTGCCTCAGCAAGTTGGAAAGTGTGTGGGGGAAGTTTAAATCTGTGGTTGATGTTAAGCTGGTGTTTGTGTGTGGTAGCTGGTCCTTGGATAGTTAGGCGGGTGTTTTGTTCAAGTGGCTTTGCTGGAAAAATTGTCAGTGGACTGTTGTTAGCGACATCGGTGGTTTTCGCCCCCTCAGTAGGGATTGCCCTGTGTGCAATTGTGCTGCTGAGAGGGTCCAGAAAAGTACTGCTGTAGTTGGTTTGTTCGTTTTTATTTTGAACCAAAGACTGTGTAATTTCGTTGCATCAGTAATGAAATTCGGGCGTGGCCCTTGGTGGAAGATGTCGCGGGGCTGCGGACCCAATCCATCGCTATCTGGCAGGTGGGCCATGCCCTTGCTGCGTTTGTGCGCGCTGGCTGCTGTGCTGCCTACGGAGTAGGAGTCGGAGGAGAAAGAACCTTTCAACAGCGACCACCGGCGGGTGGCGGCGGGAGATGCCAGGTCTCGCTGGTGTGAATGAAAGTGAGCGGCTAGCTGGAGCCACGCCGCGCGCGCGCGGTTGGGCGGCGAGCCCGCGCCCTGGGGCAGGTCACGAGGTTGGTCGCGGGCGGGCCGACCGCGGACTGCGCCGGGCCTGCGGCGGCGTACGTGTTCACCCGTTGATCGATCAGACGACGATGGCCGCCACCGCCGGGCCGGCGAAAGCAACGCGCGCGCGCGCGTTGGCAACCCTGGCTCCGGGCATAGTGCTCCGGTTTCGTGTGCGCTTCCCTTGATTTGACGCGAGGGCTCGCTGTTTCCGCGCGGCCCTTTTGCTGCTGCGAAAAGGTTAGATTTGGCTCGATCGCGCGGCGGCCGGGACGGCGACGGCGGCGATGGAGGTCGCTAAAACTGATCAAGCTGCCGCTCGACGATGTGTGCTTGCTGGCGTGCTAGCTGGGATCTCGCCGCAGCATTCTGGTTCAGATTTCAACGCCCAGCGGTCGACTGCTGGTTACTGGTAGTGGTAGCTAGTGGTTTAGACGATTACATTGACAGGTTTCTTCATGATGCAGAATCAGCAGAGATTCAATGCTTGTCACGATCGTTTGGTAGTTATTGGTAATAACAATAATAATATTGTTGCAGTTGTTGTGTTCCGTGGATTTGATTCACATTGCGATTTGACGCCGACTTGACTCAGTGACGCCTTCAGATCAAGCAACACACGGTCTCAGATGATCAAGCAATTAACATGCAAGGATGATCAGGTTGGCATAGTTGAAATACCATTTGTTTATTGTAATCTTGTTGAACTGCGTCGACTAATGATCTGCTAGTCCCCCCTGGTGCAGCTCTAGCTTCATGCTTTAGAATGGCACATACATCACTCACCAACCAGCAATGATATGGAGTAGGCGTTTGAAGATCGCAGGAACTTACTATATATATAAATAGCTAACTCGAAAGGGCTAGCTGGATTATCCAAGTACAGGCAGCGTTTTCTTTATGTCTTTGATGGTTGGGTGCTGAATCCCATCAACGTTTGGTCTAATCAGGGTGCATCATCAGTCAAGACAGCGGCGTTGGCACGCCAGAACAAAACCGCACGCTCTAGCTTTATTTTCTGTTATTACTACCAGGACGATGCAACGAAATTCGGAGTTCAGACACAGCAAGCTGGCCTTTAATTTAGTTCAGAATTCAAACAGAGGGTTTAAAGAATTATACAGATTAGTATAGTACAGCAGTGGAGTAGGAATCTTTAGCACTGTAGTATGTTTCTTAACAAAGTCTTTTGTGCAGTGTTTTTTAAAAGTGTTTGACATAAAAATTTAATTTATTACAGGATAAGTATAGGAAGCGACCAAACCAAAGTCAATTGCAGATCTGCAGATGTATGGAGAGGACGACTGCTATCCACAGAAAAGACACTTTTGGTCCCAATAAATTTACAAAGCTGACAGCAACAAGCAGGAGGTGAGCACATCAAGCAAAGCACGTCAAATGCGAGGCAGCCAACTACTGCTAACATATACGTATCCAGACGTCGTTACCCATTGTTAATCCCCTGCAAGGCACGGCCGCCGGTGACTTGCGATGCATCTGCCAGAGCTTTGACTTGAGCCAAAGTCCCCTGTGGGCTCTCGTACACTATTCCGGAGTGAAATAGCATTGGTCCGTATCACTTTGGTTAATCCAAAGCTAAGCAAAGACCGTGTCCTCACCTAATCCTCAAAGCTACGACGACAACAAGCATCCTCGTCGTCCTATGCGAGGAGAAAAGTAATGTAGTTTATCATCATCCCTGCCATTTGTCGTGGCATCCTATCTACTCGTATAGCACTAGCCTGATCCTACAGCATCTGTGTTTTATTCTTTGAGCTTGATATATAGGGTGAGTTTAAACTTTAAACATACAATATTTTTCAAAAAAGTTTGAACATAAAAGTACTGAACTGCCATTTTTATTTATTTACTACCTTGCATACAGAATGGATTGTGGTTTATGTGCTCGTCAGTAGTATTAGAGCTGGTGATTCCTTGTGCTTGTTCTAGAATGAGAGATGGAAAAGACGTATGGAGACTATTGGAGCATGAGAATGTTGACCGGATCAACTCTCACTCGATGCTGGTACGTAATACTAGTACATATGCTTTGGAAGGTAATCCCGTCATGGAAAATAAGTTTTTTTTTAAAAAAAGGAAAACTAAAGGTTCGACAGACAGGTGACTGGTGCAGCAGCTCTCAGTCTCACCTTTAATTTGAAGTTTGAACAGGGAGGCATATGCAGCTCCCGCTTTTGGACTCCAGTCCACCACCACCGTCCCTCTCGCCGCTCTCACATCGATCCCCGCCGGCCGACGTGCCGCCGCCGCCGTCGTTTTGGCGACTCATGTGTAGGAGTAGGAGTACTGAAGATTGGCAAGCCGGAAATCCGACCGAGCTGCATTTACATTACATTGGTACTAACATATACTGTACTATCATCATTATGTTGCTAATGCATTTTGCAGCTCTATGCATGGGTTTTAAGCTCCATCGGAATGAGTGACCTGACACAGCCCAAGGCCAAAGGACAGCAAGTGCGAGTACTAGATGCTTAAAAAAATCCTTCCCAGAAAAGGTATCTCTTTCTGCTCGATTCTTTTCAGAAACCTTTTATGCATGCTCGATAGGTTTCTCACCTGCAGAAAGATGGATCAGCATGCACTTATGGTATCCCGGCCGCCAAAACCCCCGCCTTGAGATTCGCGCTCCACCTCCCTCCCACCCTTTGGATAAAACGAAAGGACTGATGGATCCCACCCTTTGAAATGAACGGCTCGGATAGCTCGCCCGGAGGACACTGCACTTCTGTCTAGCTACGTTCCTAGTAGAGGCTACGAGCACATCTCATGTATCACAAGGTTGCCAGACACACCGCTAGATAGGTTATGCTAATCAATTATTCAGTCCTGTATGGTGTCAACAGTTAAAAAATTAAGGATCTTGCAGGAGTAAATCATCAGAAGACTGTGTATTAATACTGACAGGCTTGACTTGATCAGGTTAAAATTTGGACTAGCCTCACCAAGTCAAGTTCAGCTCTTGGACCGCGTACCAACTGTTCAACTTGGACGATTGACCATCATGCCATTTGTCTTCAATCGTGGAAGTTTTATATATTGATTAACCTACCCAAGAAAGGATAAGCATTTCATAATTCACTTTTCTGTTTCATGATAAAATTGCTTTGGCGTACAGTAAGTTGCTGTTCGCACTCTTCCTACTTTGAGTCAAAAGAAGAAAAAAAAGTTCAGACATCCTGGAAAAAGATTGGTTTCAGCTCTTCCGAGAGCGAGACATGGTCCTTTAAACATCTTGGTTATTCCTGAATCCTTAATGCCCGATGAGACACATTTTCCAAACTATTCCTGGCAAGGAATAATAAGCATCTTTTGAAAAGTCCCTGTGATGAAAACAACATCCCATTTGCCTCCCCTTCCAAACACATGAGATGCTGCGATCAAGCGCATATGTATAGCTCCTCATGGAAAAAGGAAACAGCTGGAATCTTATTCCATGTTCAAACGGGCACTCGAACTAGAAGCCAGTACTATTACCGTATAAATTCCACTGCCACAACATTTGCAGCACGTTCCTGATCATGATCTTGTCAAAAGCGAGAAATACCAAAGATTTCAACTGTGGACAATGCTTATTCAGTCAGTCAGATCGCCTCTGGGAACGAAGAATACCAAAGCCATCAACTTGACCGAGTCGCATTCGCAAAGCCCGGCAAGTTACTGATGGCCATAGGATAGACAGGCGCGAGAAAAGTCTGCAGCTTTCCGGGGCTAGTTGCTGGATAATGGGTAGGAAAACCTCGCGTTTCAGTATCTTTTCTCACCCCACCGAGGGACAGAACGTAGAAAGGTTAACTTTTTCCAATCTGAAAATCTCACCCCTTTTGATCCTGCTTTTTGCAATCTGAAAACTCACGACCTGTATGTGCTGAAAGTGATCCGAGCCGGGGGGTTGGATCTGATGCCGGGGGGCATATGGCTTTTTGCCTGAAGAATTATCCACCTGTTTGGCCTATTCTCGTGGATCTTGGACCAGGAAAACTACGTACAATGGCTCTATGCTTGAGGAAAAAACTACAACGGTTCTATGGCTGAGGCAGCTATAGCAGGCACTGTTTTTGTAACGGAAAATAACTAACAAGCACTGACCAGGAAAAATTGGGCACATAATTGTCTCAGCAAGACAGCAACTATATGTTTCGTTTCACATGCCGCTGCTTCTCTGAAAATTTGGTAAAACCATGTTCTAACCGAGGTAGGGAGTACTTGCTGGTGAATGGTGATGCGATCAGTCAGCAGAGAAGATATAAAATCCAATGGGCACAGCACGTATGTATATACTAGTCCATCTTGTGGGCATGGCATGCTGAACTTTGGTGGGAAAGTCAACAGAGGAGACGACTTCCCTTCTGTTCCAAAGGGCGTTTCTGTGGAGATCCACTACCCCCCTAAAGTTTGTTTACTCCTGTTACACTCGTTTGGACCAGTGCCACGAGACCAGCAAATACTGTAAACATCGGAAGCTTTTCTGAGGCAGGATCTGTGCGTCATGTGATCCACTCGTGAAGGATTTGTTTAAAGCGCAGACCAGGAACCTGTGTGCAGTGCAGGCAGGGTTGATCAGTTTTGTTTATGTGGTAGGTGAATGGTTTTTATTCCCAAATAATTGTGTTTCATGCTTTGGCACTTTTGACTTGCTTCCTGTCATATCATTATGTTTCTTTTTGGCATTTGCCTGCCTCTTTTTCTGGGGCTGCAGCTACGGTCTGGCAGGGGACGAATCTTTTTTTTTTTTTGCATGAGCCCCATCCTTGTTGTTTCACACTGCAAATCATCGCCTGGCTTAGCTCAAAATCAGGCTCTCAGCTCTTTCCGAGTTGAGCGGAATGGTGGTGGAACTGATATGATTCGTATAAGGTTCAGTCACAGTCAGGCTAGTGGTTGATCATCTTTCTCTTTCTTTTTTTTGCGAATTACACAATACATCGGAGACACTCACAACGCACGCACACTCATCCCTATGAATACACGCATCTTCGAAGGCCGCGCCGACAAATCCTCAAGATTGACGAAGTCACCACGGCGCCTCGCTTGTCGACGGGAACGTCGCCTACCACCGAAAGCACAAACGTCGTTAAATCACCGAGAAATTCGCTCCCACAAGGAGTCGAACCCAGGACTGAGGTCTTCTGCACGGGGCTGTTGTAACCACTGCGCTACAGGCCCTTTCGCTGATCATCTTTCTCTTGTTTGACGTAACTGGAGAATAACACTGAAAGTTGTTTTTTCGTTCAAAAAAGAACAACGTTGAACGAACGAGACGTACGGCTGGGAGAAATCGACCGTTGAGCTTTGAGAAAAGATAGGAGTAACGAGACGTATTCGTCGTACAGAGACGGAGTGAGGAGCTTCATACGGAGACAGTGTTTTATTTCCCGTTTGCGATACAGAGACAATGACGCGCAACTCATTATCAGGCAGGCTGCACCCTGCACATTACTATCTCGTATCAGGACCTCACATGAAGTGTGCTCTGCCGTGGTCTCAAGCTGTGTGCAGTGTGCTCCTGTATGCTGAGCTGCACGCCTGCACCATGCTGCATGCACGCGTGCATCCTCGCGAGTCTACCGCAGGCGCTCAGTTTTCACACCCGCGAACCGATTCCGGCATTCCGCCGAGCCGAGCTCGAACGCGGAGATCGAGCAGCTCGTGCCCGTGCCCTGGCCCAGCATTCCACTGCGCGCGCTGGCTGCATGCACGCACAGCACAGGCACAGCGTCGCAGGCCGGCCGGCACACAACAACACAGCCGTGTGCCGGTGTGCGTGCAGCAGCAGAGACCGCGTTTGCAGCCGCCCAGCTCGAGGGCGCGCGGGGACAAACGCGTGCGCGGGCACATGCCGCGGCAGTCAGCCATGCACGCCACGCCCCTTGGGTAGATTCTCCTCACGCGCCCCGGGCTCGATCCGGCTGCGGCTAGAGCTACCCATGCTGCCGCTGCGAGATCGCCCAAGGTCAACTCTCGCAAACTGTCCACCGTCCGTCGACCGTCGGTGTGGCTCAATAGTTAAACAATGCACACGAACGGGAGTAGTGTGTTTTTCTGCATCGGTTGTGACGTTGTGTTGTGCGCCCATCGCAGTACGGTGATACCGCGAGACGAGGGGAGATGTCTGTCGCCCGATCTACCCCTCCCTCCTCTGGGTCGTCGCCACCGCCGTGATTTGTGCGCCCTAAACAAACACCCCCAAAAAGTCAGAGCTCGTGTCCTTCCAAGACACTTTTCTGCTGCGTTGCAGTGGGAAGATAAAATACACGATTACTACTACACGGGAGAGCTAGTAAAAAAAAGAAGGCATCGGCTTTTGCTGCGGTGAACGGGGACAAACTAGGCGCGGGGTCAAATGCGGCCATGGTGGCGACAGATTTCACGGATCGTTCCCGTCTCGGTCTCATACTCTCATGGGAGGAGGAGCATGGGCGCCGCGACGGGATTGGGTTGGGACTGGGAGACCAAGGCAGCGGCTGAGGCGATGGAGTCAGAACAGAACGCTTGACCCGATCGCAGATCGCTGCTCTGCCTGCGCGCGCGCGGATACTTTTCGCCGTGCCCGTGCGCGACTCACCCGCCGGGGGTGCGTTGGACTGCGACACGAGGGGGTAACTCTAGCCCGTGGTGGAAAATCCGGCGCGGCTGTCAATTTGGAGTCCGTCGGCCGCCGCCGGTTGTGTGTGAGTGTGTCCTCGCTCGTGGCTGCACGGCACGGCGCTTACACCTACACGTGTGACGGGTTCGCTTGCCCACGTTCTGTCTGTCACCGCGAGTCCGCGTCGGCTTTTTGAACGACGGGTGTGGACTTCCAGCGGCAATGACGCATGTGTACTGCACGAAACTACTAGTCTTTGCTACTACTACTGCTTCGTGGGGAAGAAGAACATGATGAGTTGATGACTAGCGGAAGCGATCACTTATTCACTTTCAGAGGGAAAAAAGGAAACAGAATGCAGAAGATGCAAAAAAAAAAAAGAAGAGATAGAGAATTCAGCCCAACTGTATGTGTCTGGTCTGTGTGGATGGGAGCCCCGGCCCGGCCTTTGTAGTGCTTTGGGCAACAAATAAGTCTTTTACGGGAGTATATAGCCCAAACAAGAAGGTAATATTGCTTGGTCACGGACGCAAATGTTCACGGGCTTTGCTTGGTTGAGGCGGGCGGCTTAAAAATGGGATGGGCCACGTTTCATTCTTAAACTCTGTCGAAATATTGTGAAGTGCAACTCCGGTCCATAAATTTTCTATGCTTTGTCATCTCGATCCATATATTTTTAAAGTATGTCGTTCCTGTGCCTAAACTCAATTTGGGTCTCTAATCAGCATGTTAACGAAGCAGACTAAAAAAAGATGGGTTTTAGTGCAAAAGAAGCACAAGCTTTAGATTGGGAAATTCCGTGTTCAAATTTCGTTGTTTATTGTTCTGATGTATGCCATCAGCATGTGCATGTCCTTCTCTGAAATATTGCTGAGATTTTCATAATGAGCTAAAATGTCAAATTTGGGTAAAATTTGACCAAAGTCAAAATTGGAGTTTCAAATCCGGTAAAATTTGTCCAAAATATGGATCCTAGAGTTTGAAGTATTTAAAACGTAGAGGAATCAAGAGTGGGGCTGAATCAGAAAGAAAGGACCGAAGCTGTTACTGTTTTGTATCGGAAGAAATCACAGTTCAACAGTGGCAATGAGCTGTTATTGGAATTAATTTCAGAGAGAATTTATATATAGACTTTTGGCTCAACATGGCCAAAAATGGAATATATAAACATCTGAAAACACATGTAAGCTACTTGTGGTCATAGAAGAGAAGGTTTAGATATTTTCATTGGGATGCAAAGTTTGCAAACAACCACTGTTGGCCTGAACTGAGGCAAAAATTCAGTTAATTCTGGAGGTCTGGAAACAGTAATGATTATCTAAGTTCTGAGTCTAATTCCTGGAGGAATCTTTATCTAAACTTTGGGAGTTTAAGGATTACAAAGGGATTTGAATGTTTAGAGAGTATATTGGACTAGTTGTTACACATATAAAGGAAAGGATTCAAATTTATTTCGAAACTCAAATTTGCTAAGTTGAGACTGCTTATCAGTTGGAACTGATGAAACTGAATGGCTAAGGGCCATTGCCCATCGGGTTCAGAAAGGGGCCGGCCACAGATTTTAGAAGGACTGTTTTTTAAATGCAAAAGAGTGATAGAGGGTTTTTCTGGTTATATTCACAAACACCTCAGGCAAGCCAGACCCGTTAACAGGCTTTTTTAGAAACCCAAATTGAGTTTAGGCTCAATAATAACAAATTTCACTTTACTCGTCAAAACAAAATGCCACTCGATGGCACCATACCATGATCATGATCATCTTTGTGTTAGAAGGCTGATCTGGTCCCCCAAACTTTTTTACTGTTCCAGTAGCCACTTTTATGACGCAATGAACCAAAAGTTTCTCTAAAATTAGTCTGTGAACATTGCTGTGTGGGATACAGATCCTACTCCAGATCCTTCGTGATCATCATCATAGACCATGCCACGGAACTCCTGAAGAACCCCGTCTCCTTTCGGTGGCGTCGAAAATGCAGGCACCATGCCATTGCCATCCGCCCATCCCCATGCATGCATAATCTACTGCCCGAACTGGGCTGATCATTACACTTACACGTACAGCTCTGCACGCAGCCGCAGTGGATTAAGATTTGCTAAGCAGCCGGCCGCCATTGGTTCTCCTGTAACAACCGTCATGAGCGCGGAAACGCCTTTCCCTCGTCGTGATGACTCTTGCGTGCAGGCAGGGAGGCAGCAGAACAGCTAGCGGTGGCCAAGGCTTGTATATGCTCGTGCTCTGCCATCATTGTACCTCCGTTGTTCAGTGCCGGGGGCAGCGAATCGACAAGACCCAAATATCTTTTCGCTTCGTGTTTAGTGGGCACTGGGCAGCGTCCGACTTCCGAGCAGTTGTTTTATGCAGAAATGAACCTGCGATCATAGCGCTTTTTTTTTGGGCAGAATGATGTGCCCTTTTATGCTGATATCGCTTGTCTGTAACAGCGGGTTTTCATATTCGTACCCAGTCCACCTGGATTGTTCTCTGATGAATTCTGAATATGGTGATCAGATGCAAAGAGGGGATGTCGTCTGTCCAAGCATAGCATAGCAGTATAGCACCACAGGCACAGGGGGTGGCATTAGATGGCTCCGGCGGTCTCCTCTCCGCCATTCTGGAGACGCAAATGCAGAAAAGAAAAGGGTAGCCTCCACCACCGAGACTATGCGCTTCCTTTTTTTCGCGCCATCCTATGCCATGCGGCGTGCCCGCCCGGCGCGGCCATTTCCGGCGGCTCCCCCGTCTCTCCCGAGAAAGGAAAAGGAGCGCGTGACCGCGGTTTTCTAGAGGCCTCTAGAGATGGAGAAAGCGTACGTGAGCCCCGGAGTCCGGAGATGGAAGCCAGCGAGCACGGCGTCGACGTTCGTCCCCCGGCAGCGTGCATCTCTCCGACCTTTACCTTTGCTTCCCCGCAGGCTAAAGCAACGCAGTTGGATCGGCAAAGACTGGTGCTTTCTTTTTATTCCCTCTCTCTTTTTCTCCCCAAAAGAATACCAATCTTTTCTTTGTTCTGCGAATGGCTGGAGCAGTGCGCGGAAACTGAAACTGCTTCAGTGCTAAGGTTTTTTTCAGCAGGATGAGCAGATGTCAAAAAACACGGCATTGTTCTCATTCTGCCCGCCCCTGTTTTCGTGCAGCAGGTTACATATACTGGCCAATGCATGCAATCCAAATCTTAGAAAAAGATAGCAGAACATATTCCTTCGCTAAAGAGGGAAGAAAAAAGCGATGAAATCCGTGTATCAGTATAGTATATGCAGGGCAGAGACGAACACACTGGCAAAAGGAAGACGTGATGGAGACCATCACTCGCGTTGGAAACATCGATGTGGTTTTCGGTAGGGGGGGCATATATTCCTCCACACAGCTAGAAAGTGATCTCCCGCTGCTCGCTTTCCTCAGCGCGTTAACTTCGCTTTCATCCGCGAGATAGCTGTGTGAACTGTGAAGTTCATCGGAACACACACGACACCTGCCCCGGCTTGCAGTGGAGCAATTTCCAGTGCTGCAATTCCCTCCATTTCCATTGAGAGAGAATTGGGAGTAGAATGTCCTTGGATTTGTTAGCTGGAAGCTGCAAAGCAAAGCTGCATCAATCTATCTTTTTTTCCTTTCTTTGGAAGGAGTAGGCCAATTTTTGGTGTCCGCGATCTTCGTGTTGGTGCGCCTGAAAGTGTCGTCATGATACGATTCTCCAATTGCGAAAACCCAATGCTGCACCCTGTCTTGTCTCTTCTCCACTTTTTTAAACGCTATGCATGGGCCTGCGGCAAAGAAAGGCCAGAAAATGTTGAGCTCACAAAGGTTGGGACTTGGGACAGACAGCTATATGGATTTGATCATCGCAATAGGAACATTTGTTAGGCAAAGCTGTTAACGGCTAGAACATTTGTTTACTGCGGTGATTGGTGGGCGGTGCTGGTTCTTGCTTGGTCTGCATATATGAATGCGAAATCTGTATTATTATTTATATAAATATATATATATTTTGGAGACAATCTGTATTATGATATTGCCCTCTTTCACAACGACTAACACATGTATATTTTAACACTGCTTAACTGTAACCTTGAATTGGTCATGATCCATTTGGATACAGATTGAGCTGTCCTGAGCTGAGCCCTGCTGCATTATGTTAAGCCCCAGTATTCTCCTCCTCATGTAGTAGTACCCACAACGGACAAGGACACCATTAAGGCATTAATAACCCGGTGGCACACCAACGGTTGGAAATGGTAGCAGCAGCGTAGTACTCCTTTAGGAGAAAGAGGATGAGAAATTTCTAGAAGAGCTAGCTAGCACAGTGAAGTCGTTCTCAACAGTTGGCGCCCCAGGCCGAGTGATAAGGTGAGCAACGTGCTCGCTCGCTCGCTAGTCGCGACCAACCCAAGTACCCAACGCCAAATTCCCCGCGTTCGCGCTAGCCCCAACCGTACCTCTGGCCTCTGGGTCGGAGCAGCCGGCCGGGAAGCGCCAACCGCCCGCGTAGCCTCCAATCGTGGGGGTGCCGTGCAACGCCCGTGCTGATCGCCCCGCACAGGCTTTCTGCGTGTGCCACGACGAGATGGCGGCATGGCGCTGCTGCACCCCCCTGAGTCCCTGACCCAAACCGCTCTCGGCTCGCACCCGCAGGGCGGCAGGGCCTCGACTGCCTCTGGCTGGCCGCACGGACGGCGGACGGACTCCATCCGCGGCCCCGGCTTCCCCGTCCGTCCCAGTCGCTACGGCTGCGCTGGATCGCGTGGCGCGCGCCTCATGGGTGTGGCGTGTTGGGGGGGTCGGCGTGAGAGCGCGACTGCTCCCATGAAAGCGAAGGAAACGAGGGGCAGAGTAATAACAACAGCTAGCAAAGCTGAAATCATGACTGCATGAGCGCGACACGTCCCGACGTCCGAACATGAGAAATAGACAGCCAGCAAAACGATCGATCATGTAGCGGACGGCTCACGGCCGGTGCTGGCCCGGCCGCCCGGGTATACAAGCGATGCCTGCAACCGCTGGTCCGCTGCGCACCATCAGCCAGCGCGGCTCCAGCCGCGGGGAACACAGGACGGCATCCAACCACCGGGCGTGATTTTCGAGCCGCGACGCTCGCGGAGTCGCGGTGTGGGCTGGCTGGGGGCGCGGCAGCGTCCGGTGCAAGCTCCCTCCTCGCGCGCGTTCATTCGCTAGCCGTCCGTGTGCCTGCCTGCCTGTGCTATGCTCCAGCAGTGCTGTAGCGGTCTGGAAGCGGACAAGTTGTAAAGCTCGTCTTTTGCAATTCGCACCCTACCTCGCCGTGCTTGCTTCAAAAGCGTCCTGGTGAACGCTCCCTGCCCGGTTATATGCAAGCGTTTAAATTAGATATAGAAAACATTTTAACTTTGTGAAGCTGAATTGGGTAATAATCCCATCCACCACGGGAGGAGTTAAATTGTGTGGCTTTTTCAAACAGATTATTAGTAATAAAATAAAATAATATAAAAAGAGATTGGTGCCTCTGAATAGTAGCATTTGTTGCCATATCCACGCACCGTGCACTTTCGGTTCATGTTTGAATTTGGTGCTGCTTGGTTCTTTGATGTTAGTGTTAGTGCTAGTGTTAGTCTTTTGCACCCCCAACTAACACCTTTGAATGCTTAGACCCTGTTTGGCACAAATTTCGAACCATCGATAGAGTGTTTTTGGAAAACAACTTCGGGAGCAACTTCATGAGCGGCGGGAGAGCTATGTTTTTGCAGCTTCACCATGTGCTTAACTCTGTGAGAGAGAGTTTTCAGAGAAGCTGGCCAGAGAGCTGGGCAGAGAGCTGGTCGTTGGGCTATTGAAGTTGTGAAGCTGCTCGTGAAGCCCCTCATGAAGCTGTACCAGACGGGTCCTTAGATGCAAGTGTTACTTTTGCATGTAATGCTACTTTTCCGATCATTGGAGGATCTAGAGGGCGAGAGAAAAAGGAGTAAAATAGGTGGGGTCCACCAAAACTAACACCAATTACCACCTCTTGGGGATGTTAGTTTTTTGGGTGTTATTTGGAACTAACACCAAACTAACACATATGCTTGGATCTCTGGTGTTAGTTTAGTGTTAGTTTACTCCTCCCAATGGTGTATTAAAATAGTAGTTTCTATCCCTCTTAAATAGTTTGTCAATTAATCAAAATGGTGATGTGGCAGCTTAATTAATGAGGAAAGAGATGAAGAATCATAGAAATGGTTTCTTCATGAAGGAACCAAGTCTTCTCTTGAACCAATGCACCAAGCACCAAGAAATCATGAAATTACCATTGGGAAGAAACTGCTAATTTCTACTGGACTCATGGGTCATGACACTCTCTCATTGGATGGATAAGTTAGAGTTGAGAGAGAGGAAGAGGAAATAATTATTACTCGAAGACACTACCACTGTGAAAGATAGTTTCTATAGATGATTTCTTACGCTATGTAAACCGTGATAGTTTCTTACATTGGGACTACCCTAGCACCTTCAACCAGCATGACCTTTATTTCCTCATGTACTAACTTAAACAACTATAACCAATCAGCCTACTACAATCAGTATGGCATGAGCTTTCATTCTGGCCCGTCCAACATATAAGATCTTATCGGAAAGAGATAATATTTTATTTTATTTTAAAATTGTTATTAAGAGTTCTAAACAAGTTTATACTAGTTCCTACTTTATCTATTACTACTTTCTCAAAGAAAATAAACCAAACTTCTCTCCAAAATAGAATTACAAATCACACTGGTTTGCAAGGAAATCAAGCGCCACCACATCGCCAGTGTGCCACTAGACGTTGGTTTGCATCCCTGTTGCCTTGGACTCAAAGCAAAGTCTAAGGGAAAAAAAGGAAATCCAGAGGGGCAAGACGCAAAACAAAAACATTCCCCGCCGGCTCCCATATATTCCCCGGTCTTCCCGATCCTCTGCTCCCCCGCAGCCGCAGAGCACGTCGCCCCTCCCCCGTCTCTTTCCCAAGTTATTTTTCCAACCAAAAACCCGATCGATCTTCACCAGCCAAACCAATCCCCCCATGACGCCAGAGTGCCCAATGGCCATCGAGGCGGACGCGGTGGCGGCGGCGAGGGCGGCTTCGGTTTCGGTTTCGGACACGGCGCCCATGTCCCCGGCCGCCGAGGCGGCGGCGGCAGCGGGAACGGCGCGGCCGCGCGGCGGGTGGCTGAAGAAGCTCATCCCGCGGGACTACCTGCCCCGGAGCCGGCGCTGGAGGCTGGCAGCCCCGTCCGCCGGCGGCGCGTCCAGGCTGGCGTCGTCGCTGTCGCGCTCGCTGCGGTGGAAGCGCCTCCCGGGGCTCTCCTCCCTCAGCCTGCGCAGCGGCTCGGCATCGGCGGTGGTCGACGCGGTCGCGTTCCGCGTCATGTACGTTGTGGAGGCCGTCGTGCTGGGGCTCGCGCTCTCGTGCTTCTTCCTCTGCTGCGGTTGCCACCTCTGAGCTGTTTCCTCCCTCCCTCACTTGGCCGTTCGTGTAACAAAATGCCATCTTTTGCTGCCTTTTCAGTTCTTCTATCAATCATTTTGCTGTAAATTTTCCACCTTTGAGTATAAAAATGAAAAATTGCATTGTCAATTGGCAGTTGATTTAGTTTAATTTGCGTGTTTTTGGATTTTGTGATGCAAGAAATTGTGTCATGGGAGACTGGGACTCCTGCAGTTCTTGTTTGTTTATCACTTGATATTGATGTCGTTTTCTCGTTATAAAAAGAAGAGAACGGGCTATCATTTCTTTCCAAAACGGAGGATAGCTCTTTAGTTTCGCTTTCGCCCCCTTCCTCTTCACGCCCCTCTTTCCAAAATAATTGGTAGCCTGAGGATAGCTCTGGAGGGGATCATGGAGGAGGTGCGGAAGGCGGATGCAGCGGCGTTTGGTTTCCCGGCGGCGGTGCGGCCGGGGGCCACGCGTGTGGGGTGGATCGGCATCGGGGTCATGGGCGGCGCCATGGCCAAGCACCTCCTCACGGCTGGGTTCGCGGTCACCGCGTACGCTCGCACGTCGGCCAAGGCGGAGGGCCTTGTGGCCGCCGGTGCGAGCCTCGCGGACTCGCCGGCGGCAGCTGCTGCTGCATCTGATGTGGTGTTCACTATGGTAGGAAACCCCAGCGACGTCCGCGCTGTGGTCCTGGACCCAGCCACCGGCGCCCTCGCCGGCCTCCGCCCCGGCGGCGTGCTTGTGGACTGCACGAGCTCCTCCCCTTCACTCGCGCGCGAGATCGCCGCGGCCGCAAGCGCGGCAGGCTGCTACGCCATCGACGCGCCAGTCTCCGGGGGCGACGTCGGCGCCCGCGACGGCACGCTCGCTATCTTCGCCGGCGGTGAGGAGGCTGTGGTCGCCTGGCTCGCCCCGATCTTCTCCCACCTCGGCAAGGCGACCCATATGGGCGCGCCGGGCAGCGGCCAGAGCAGCAAGATCGCCAACCAGATCGCGGTGGCCGGCGCGGTGGTGGGCCTGGGCGAGTCCGTGGCCTTCGCCAACGCCGCGGGGCTCGACGCGCGGCTGTTCCTCGACGCGGTGTCCAAGGGCGCGGCGGGCTCGCGCATCATGGACATCTTCGGCGACCGCGTGCTGCGCCGCGAGTTCGGGTACGGGGGCAGCGTGCGGTACATCGTCAAGGACCTCGGCATGGCGCTGGAGGTCGGGGACGGCGGGGAGGAGGCGAACGTCCTGCCCGGAGCCGCGCTGTACCGGCAGATGTTCTCGGCGATGGTGGCCAACGGCGACGGCGACTTGAGCTTGCAGGGGCTGATCACCGTCGTTGAGCGCCTGAACGGCATTGGCAAGTAAATGCAAGCTGCAGGCAAGATGTTCGTCGCAATGCTGCACTGGATTCTATAACTTCTGTAGCTTTTCTGAAAAATATTTGGGGCCGTGGGTTTAAGAACCTGTGTCAATGCTTCACGGACTATGTCAGTGTGTATCAAGCTTGACTTGCTGATTTGCGGTTGTCATTGTTGCACCTGCTTGGTGGTATCTGTATCACAGGCGTCCCAAGTATTCCTGCTGTGTGTTAGTCAGTTAGTGTGAAATACCACCACAGCAACCACCTCGACTGAAACTCTGAAAGTCTGAAACCTCTGCTGTGAAAGTGAAACCAACGTGATTATCTGACTGCTGAGGACTAGTTTGCAAGGACTGTAAACACCAAGGGGCTTCTTGCGATAAGATATTTGAAGTGCCAGGCAGATATTTGCAGGCGATAATCATAAACACACGGTCGTTTGTGTGCTAGTGCCATCTTATCTCTTTCTCCTTCCCTACCAAAAATCTTCAGCCGAGGGCAGTGCAACTGTGCAAGAGGAGCAGCTGAGCAAGAATGGCAGCACCGGGCTCGCTAGGACTCCTCCATGCCCCAACCTTCACTGCGGCCAAGTGCCAGCCGGTGGCGAGCCGGGCAGCTGCGCGGCGAGCGCCGCGAGCACTGTTCGCCGTGCGCGCCTCGGCTGCTGGCGCGGCCGACAAGGACGCCGTCCTCAAGGCCTTTCGCGAGAACAGGGCTCTCAAGGTTCATCTTTCTGTGTCTCCATCACCTTGTCAATCTTTTGATGCCAACGTTTGCGCTCCATTTGGAACATGAGTTTGGACTATTTTCCAATAAAAAATTATGAAATGCGTGCGTTTCAGACATGACACTAGGGTGCTGCAAGTTTCACATGTTACCTTTAGTGGATTGGATTAGATTAGAAATGTGTAGATGTACTGCCTTCAAAGTGGACAGTTGGATGGGTTTTCCTTGCTGAGTGCTGACAGTTACCGGCTTATGCAGATTATTTCTGGGCTCCAAAACTTCGACAGGAGCAACGTTGCATCTGTTGTCACGGCAGCAGATAAGGTGTTGATAATGCATTTTTCTTTCAATGTTTATTATTGCATTCTGCAGACTTCTTTGGGACTGAACAATAAGAAAAATAAGAATGAGATGGTCTTGCCTGGTTCCTTGTAGAGTATGAGAATAATTCCGTAAGCTATAACAAAATAATAAAACATCCTCATGTTACATTGTTTATTGGTGTTCTCTAGAGCTATGAATAATCTAAGATTGTGTCGCTGATGGATATTTTCAACAACGAGGTTTAAAACTACACGGCAGTTCACTACCAAGGATCCAATATCATGAGCGACAGAGCAAGCACGCATTATCCTTCATCTAGTATGTTAATTACGAAGTTTATCTTTGGAGAAGTCATTATCAAAGCAAGTTAGCTGAATCATCTACCTACTCCCTTCAAATACAGTCAACATCTTTGAAAACCAGGAAGGAACCTAAATTAGCTATTATTTTTCAACATATGTGAACTTTCTTAAGAAAAAACGAGGAAGCAACCTATGTTAGTTAAAATTTTCTCTTATGTCTCATGCGAACCTTCTCTAAGAAAAGTAGGAATTGTACTATTAGCCATGCATCTGGCAGGAGTCCGCCAAAAGGGCCTCTTGTTTCATTCCTTAAGTTCTAAACCGAAATTTGTATGAATTGGTGGAAATAAAACTCTTATCTTACTTTGGATCAGCAAACATATACTATACTCAAGTTTAGTATAACAGAAGTGTAATACTTGCTTCTACACATGTTACATTTGAACTGAAAGATTGCTCATTAGTCAACATAACAAATCGATTTACCTTTGTAATTAATGGCTGCAGGGAGGTGCCACCCATGTTGACATAGCATGTGACGAGGACTTAGTAAAGCTTGCTCTGGATCTTACCACCCTTCCTGTAAGCTATCCATTCATAGGGTGATTGGAATTTGTCAATTGTAATTTCCATTACTGTTTAACCCAGTAGCAGAGTTGGTTATGCTAAGTGCATTCTGGAAATTGCATATTGCAGATCTGTGTCTCATCTGTAGATCCTTCAGCGTTCCATTCTGCAGTACAAGCTGGAGCTAAAATGGTCACGCTTTAAACTTTGGATGAGATCTACACAAAAATATCAGAGTTCATTTAAAATAATAATTTTCCTCCATAAATCTTCTTTCTTGCAGGTTGAGATTGGAAATTATGATTCTTTTTATGAAATGGGCATGGAGTTCTCTTCTGAGAAGGTGCTCACTAACCTTCCCTATTCAGAGCTGCTAAGTTTGCTAAATGTTCATCGCTTACTGCAACATGATCCAAAAGTTGGATATTGAGAGAAATTCACTTGTGTAATTAATTTCAGATATTGAAGCTGACAAGGGAAACCAGGAAGATGCTTCCAGGCATTACCCTATCCGTAACAGTTCCCCACACACTAAGTCTGCCAGATCAGGTTATCACCAATTACTGCATTTTGACATGAAATCTTCTGAAATGAAAATAACCATACATGCTTTAAACTGGCTAATTTTGATGCATATTTGCAGATGAGACTTGCAGAACTACTTGAAGAGGAAGGTGCTGATATCATTCAAACTGAAGGTGGAAAATGTTCTAGCCCTACAAAGCCCGGAGTGCTTGGACTAATTGAAAAGGTATGGCGAACCTGGAATAAAATGAGAAAATGTTGTATCAAACTATTTCTCCATTGTCCCGGAATCACGAAATTGAGTTTAAATTGGCAGGCGACACCAACACTGGCTGCAGCATACTCCATCTCTCGGGCTGTCAGCATTCCAGTGATGTGCTCATCCGGGTTAAGCTCGGTGACTGCACCAATGGCAGTAACTGCAGGAGCTGCTGGAGTGGTAGGCATGAATATGTACCT
Source organism: Cenchrus americanus (assembly GCA_947561735.1). Lineage (NCBI taxonomy): Eukaryota > Viridiplantae > Streptophyta > Magnoliopsida > Poales > Poaceae > Cenchrus > Cenchrus americanus. The sequence goes on along the minus strand of OX387239.1, from coordinate 246,899,343 downwards.
GATTTTTTTATTTTTTTAACGACATGACATTTTACAAGAGCCGATTTTTGTTCTACTGATTGCAGGGAGTCGGTTCTGCTATTAACAAACTCAACGATGTTGTGGCGATGATCGCTGAGGTGAGAAGCATCGCACAAGCAATGGGTCTGGCTTCAAGAAACGCCTCCGAAAACTTGAGAACAGTTCATCACTAGTGGCTATAGGAATCAATCTTTTACCTTTCCTGAGCGAACTTGAACAGTTAATAATAAAGTAAGAGATGTAATCCAGTGGCTGTGATGAAGGTGAAAGCACCATACAAGTGCTGCCAGTGATCAATAGAAGTGTCGTTTTCCATTTTCCATGTGCTTCTTCATCACCGCAAGTGTTGTTGAACTCACACTCACAGGAAGCTTAGGCCATGGCCTTGTATTCTTGTTGCTTGACACTGATTTGGGTAGCCTTAGCCTGGCCCTCGATTCCTGTGTAAGGTCTCGATTTGGGTGATGAGTATTTCAATTTGGATGGCTCAAAGCTCGATTCGTTCTAAAGAATCTTGATTTGGGCGATGAGGACTTCGATTTCGGAATTTCTTCATCGGCTTCGCCGAATCGAAGTCAACATCAGAGCTGGGAGGCATGTTTTTTTTGGCGGTAAAAAAACTAATATCACGCAGGATTAGATGAACAAACGGCGTCATTTTCTCTGGTATGGGCCTCGGCCGAAGAAAAATAGGTGGGCCCCGTTTTAGAAGGAGGGCGAATCGGAAGCCTCTCGTTCGAATCGGACTCCACGCTGCTATGTTCCCTAGTTCGTCTCCTCGCCGCGCCGCCACAGTTGGATTCCTTGCCGTGTTCGTCCCCTTCATCTCCTCTACTAATACTCCAAAGGGATTGGAACAAATAACGGTGGGGTTGGAGATTGGAACAAACCATGGAGTTGGGGAAGCACTTGATGAATTTGGAGGTGGCCACCTTGCATCCGCCTGCCCTCTGGCGCCGCCCTGAGGACGACGACGACGCTGCTGCTGGTATTCCTTGGGTCCTCCTCGACCTGGAGGCCTACGTCGCCGACCACCGCAACGCCACCACCGCCTTCTCGCGCTCGGGCTCCGGCAAGGAGATCCAGGTCACCTTCTTTCTCGCCCGCCCTCCGGGCGTTTCATATTACTGCGTCTTCTGCCCTGGGAGGGACCACACGGAGATCCCCATCGAGCCCAAGATCCTCGCCATGGACGAGGACCTCGTCCTCCTCCGCATCGTCGTCAGCCCCGAGAAGGAGTTACTCAGAGACGGCGACTTGTACGTCTACAAGGCCAACGGGGCCGAGGACGGGGGGCCTTCGCTCGAGCGGCTCCCACGTCCCCCAGGCAGCTGCCTCTTCGATTACGATAAAGTCGGCCTCCTGCGCTGCAGCGACGCCGACAACGGCGGCGGCGGTAGTTCCGGCGTCCTGCATCCTCACCGCGTCAAAAAAGATGACTTCATAGTCGCGGCACTCTTTGACCTCTCCGATCCAGGAGTCAACCCAGCAAAATTCACCGATGTGGACTTCCGGGAAAGACCAGGGCAGTTCGCTCTTTTCGTCTACAACTCCAAGTGCCAGTCTTGGAGCGCCAATGTCGTCTCACTGGACAAACAGCAGCTGCAAAAGCAACCTAAAGACTGCTTTATTCATTTCAACAGCAAGGTGATCGCCATAGGGGGAGAAGCTGGCACCATGGGCTTCGTCGACCTCTGGCGGGGCATTCTCCTTTGTGATGTTCTCAAAGGCAATCTGAATCTTAGCTATGTCCCACTACCAAAGCCCAAGGTGCAAGACAGGTTGCGGAGGGGTGAGGCGTGCCTCCATCGGGACATCGCCGTCGTCGGAGGCCGCATCATCAGGTACATCGAGCTGGAGACCGTGTGGGATCCTAGCCTCTTCAGGAGCCGTCGCTACGCCAGCGATGGCTGGATGGCCTGGAGATACAGCAGGCCGGTGGCTGCTGCTGGCTCGGCGGCTGCAGCGAACTCTTCCTCTGATGATTGGAGAATAGAACGCGAGATCGAGTCCTCCGATGACATAAGTGTCGACGGCAACCCACATTTTGAGCTGCTGCCTAGGCCAGAGGATCGTGAAGGCCGGCCTCTGCCACCCTTCAAGGGCCTTTACATACGCCATCCTGTGCTCAGCTTGAGCGGCGATGTCGACGACGACGACGTCTACTTCATGAACAAGTTGTTCCCTGGGGACGACAAGGCTTGGGTCATGTCCATCGACATGAGGACAAAGGAGCTACTAGGAGTGGCTAAGTTTGCTGCAGAAAGGACTGAGTGTGTCCCCTTTGCCTACGCCCACAGTAGGATCTCCAAGTATCTGAGGCCAAGGGGGCATACTGTGGTTTATGAAACAGAGTAGTCACATAGGTGCCTCTAAATGATACTATTACTTGCACAGAGGGCAACTTTTTTCTTCAGCATCTCCCTTCTGCTGTCTCCTGTTTCAGTGCACAGTTGAATAGACTTAAAATCGATGAAAACTTTCTCGTTCTATGAAACTCTCCCTGAGATCTCTACTGAAACTTGCCTGATAATGCAAAAAAAAGCATAAATGAGGAATTGCTGCCTTGATCGATGGCTGTTGTAAGAGTAAGACCATCATGTTCCATGTGTGCTGTTTCCTTGCCACTGACGTTTTCGTGTGTGCAAAGGCTTTACGGAGCAGCTCCAGTTCACGCTTTAAAAGATATAATACATATATTTATATATGGTAGAAATGAGAAATCCGCACCATATCGATTTGTATTCAGATCGAGAGCTGCACAGCTCTGCAGGTGTGTGCTTCATTACCTTGATATAGATTTTCAGATTGATAAAGGCGTCAAGGACTCCGTGGCCCAATGGATAAGGCGCTGGTCTACGGAACCAGAGATTCTGGGTTCGATCCCCAGCGGAGTCGTTTTTATTTTTTGAACTTCCATTTCATTCACTTGAATTCACGATTTCCTTCACGCCCCACCCCCTTGCTTCACCTGCATGCAGTACAGGATGCCATCATCCATGATTTCAGCAAAACAAATAAAATGTATGAACATGTAAACAAACTGGATGTCTGGATTGCTACTAGTATGAGCTCATGTGAAGAACAAAAAAAAAGGAAACGCATCTCGTTCCATTAAAAGCCTTGCCAAACTGGGAAATGGCTCCAGGAGAGAAGCTCTTTGAAATGCTGCTGACAGCAGCCACCTAAGGTAGCGGGAGCCCAAACAATTGACCGAAACAAATATAAGGGCACGAATGGGTGTCAAGCGGGTAAGGTAAAATATGACTGGCATGTCAAAATTACAAACAACCTCACATATTTATAGATGAAGTCGGCAAAATACAGCATATGCTTGATATTCAGGACCCATGTTATATTTAAATGGTGGGACCAACACATGTGTTAAGTGGTTCTTACATGGTACCACTATTAAAATGAAATCAACACACGTGCAAGTGGCTCAGTAGAACCCACACACTCAGAATGACCACATATTATTTGGTGGGGCCCACATTACATTTGAGTGGTTATAAAATTTTTTAACAAAATTATTGATGATGGTTTTTCTACTATTTAGTAGGGGTATAAAATAACAGATTATTATATATATAATAAATTAAATTCTATGCTATTTTGAGCTTTACTTTCACTTCATAAACTCAAACTGAGCAAGATATATATTGATGTCAATCATATAATCATATTTTCCTTTAGATATGCTATCTCCCTTTAGATATACCCTAAGCTAATACTACTTATAGGTCATCCACTGGACCAGCTCAATTGGTGCGCCAACGGCGCACCTCAGATTTCTAGTTTATAGATGAAGTTGGCAAAATACAGTATATGCTTGAGAATTGAGATATTCGGGAAACATGATATATTCAATTAACATGACACTCAAAAAATAATACAACAGAATAGACATGCAAATTTTTACTTGCATGAGGCAAGTTCACATGGTTACATTTCACAAGCAAAAGTTATAGTAAATGAGTATAGTAGTTCAAAGTCTGAGAATGCACCAATGCCAAGAATTTCAGTATAAAGTTATATATGACTTTTCTTAGAAATTCACTCTTTTTTTGTGTAAGTAAATATAGTTGACAGATTGATTATTGGTTTTGGTAGGGGAAAAGGATAAGTTCGGCTTCTCGCACAATATTTTTTCTCAGAACATCTCAACCATACAAATAAATATGTGTTATTTTTCTATCAGAATTCATATTATTTTGTGAAAATATCATTCGTGACTTGAATATCAAGAGAGAAAACATAAACAAAAGGCCCCAACATTTGATTCAATCTGGCGAGCTGCACGGTAGAAACTTGGAAAATGTCGTGAGCACGGTGGGAACTTGGAAAATGTCACGAAGATCTAGTGATTGTATTTCCATAGGTAAATCATTGACTAAGGAGGTGCTTGAATCCATGGGATAAAGTTTCATAGATGTCACATTGGATGTTCGGATGCTAATTAGGAGGATTGATTAAACGAGAACTAATTGCATAAGGCCCGGTTAATTCGCAAGATGATTCTATCAAATCTAATTTATCCATCATTAGCCCATGTTTATTGTAGGACAACATTGTCAAAACAATAGATCGTGGACGTCCATTAAGGCACACATTACCTAATAGATCAATATAATATTAATTACTATTTATATATTTTTTATTTTAGAAAATAGGATAAACATGGAGGAAAATACACTTTTTCTGCACCTGATCTTATCGTTGGTAACTTTTCTTGACGTGGTGCCACGTGACAAGTTGTTAGTGACACAACACGTGGTTTTTCTTAATGTGATCCTTTTCCTTGTTGGCAATGTTTGAAGAAATAATGTGAGGTGTACACAAATTGGGGGGGGGGGGGGGGGATCTGTACATGACGGACTCTACGCTGTGGACGCAAAAGTATTAGTGTAATGAAACGGGAACTGTGCCTGATACAGTGATACTACATCCCTTGTGTTATTAGCATGGGCTGCCACAAATATATCCTGAAAAGATAGTCAGCTACAACATTGTTTAACATGGAGAATCAAAAGAAGACGTGTCTTTGCTGTAGCGAAAATTTGTTTGACAAATTGCTATTATTCACCCATCCCATAACCCCGATAACATCGTGACACCGTAAACAATCACTTATGATGAATTAATTAGAATCAATAGATTTATCTCGTGATTTTCGGTCCTTCTGTGTATTTAGTTTTATAAATAAATTATATTTAATCCTCTTAATTAGCAATTTTATACTCGATGTGACATTTCGCCATAGTGTTTTTCACCCATCTAAACACCCCTAAGCAGAAAGAGAGAGTGTAGAATCTTTTTTGACAAAGAACTTTTGCGTAAGACACTCTTCCATTTATTTTTTTCAATGGGAAACCTCTGGAATATTTGGAAATGCGAACTGAAAAAATTTGGTTTCGAATATCACTACAAGATAGAGTCTAATAACTCATGTAACCTTGGGTTTATATACCTATCATGTGTATATAGAGGCTGGATTTTATTTTTTTCTAAAAAATTATATGGAGCACCACTCATATACGTTTGCACCTTCATCCTTCTCATTTCTACCCTTTTGCTTTCCTCTTCCTGTTTACATCCCAACCATATCCACTTGTCATCATCTTTTTTTTAGCAACCACTTGTCATCATCTTTGAAAATGTTCTCATTAATATGTGAAAAAACAAGATCAGTGTATTATGAGTACAGTGACAAAGCCCGTGACAAATTGAATTCTTAAATGTTAACATATTTAGCTTTAATACATGGTCAAGTGCTAAAGTGCTTACTTCATCATGAATTTTTTTCTTCAACTACCATGTCGATCTGGTATTGTAACTTTCAAAACTTTAAGGGCACATGTTTCTCGGTAGCAACTAAAGTTTTGAAGGATCGAAACGGCGAACCATAGGGGTGAATGAGAGCCGATAAAAATTCTTCTCGAAGGAGATAGAGGCTCCAACAAGATAAACAAGGCTTTCAACACACGTCTCCGACACAACTACCAAAGTTGGTCAAGACCACGTAGCCACTGGAGTGCTACTGGTCCTAGGAACCAACATACAACCTTCCAAACCAAAACTCACGAACACACACAGCGGAAACTTGCACCGCTTGCTGCTGTGCTACACCGGTCAGACCGAGGGCCTGCGCCGGTCAGACCGGTGATACCGGTCAGACCAGTGGACAGAGCTGGTCAGGCCGGTGGCTTCAGCAGCTGCACAACAAGCATTTCAGAGAGCCTCAGCGACTTCTCTAGGCCCTGGAACATAAACACCCCCAAAACACAACCTGCAAGGAAGAAGAACCCTACACAAAGCCTAGCAAAACAACTCCAAACTGGCCAAGAACTGACCAACAACAGCACAACCCAAGACACACGAATTAAGAACTTCACCCGAGACAAATCCCACAAAGGGCTCACACCGGTCAGGCTGGTCAAGAGCACCGGTCAGACCGGTGATGCCTGGGCAGCTCGGGATGAACAGAACCCGCAGGTCAACTCCTCCAAATCCAACTCCCGATCTCCTGATTTGCTCCACGGATTCGAACAAGACTTTGGGGGGGATAGTAGGAACACCTCATGGGCACTCCATTGCCAAGTTATGGTCCACCAAAACTTGTTGAATCAAGAGTAATCGAGGGATTTCCGCCAAGTACACCACAAACCTTAGGACAACGAAAACCCCAAAATTAAGCCCTTTTCTCACGGATTTGGAAGGAGAATCAAAGTGAAAAGAACCATGAAGGGTTCGTGCATACATCCCCCCAACAAATCCCCAAGATAAAAGCCCCAAAAACTCTCGAAGAAAATCACCGAGAAAAGACTCTGAAAATCACCAAAAAAGAAAATCGGGAAGAACTCAAACAAGCCTTGAGGAACCACGCCGAATCATCTATACATACCATAAAGGTTCATACAAGGTCTAGCTTCCGCCCGATCATCCTACCCTCTCACAAGATCTCACCATGAAGCTCTCAAGCTAGTCCTAGAAATTTCAAGGGAAAAAGGAAGGGGAAAATAGGAAAACAAAATGAGCTAGGGTTCAAGAGATGGCTGCCATCCTCTCACCACTTGGGTTATATGGAGGCAACTGAAAGTCTAAAATACCCTTACTAGCTAATTAGGGATACATGCCCCTCGAGGGCGAATTCAGAAATCTTTGTCATCGCTCCATCAGACAGATGCCCAGCAACTGCAAACTTGCTTAGCCTCGACGCAAGACTTGCGATCCTGACGAGTGTCCTCTGCTTCGAAGTCTCCGGACTGCGTCGTCGCACACTGGTCAGACCGGTGCTCCTCACCGGTCAGACCCGTACCCACCGGTCAGACCGGTCCGATGCTGCTGCACCTCCGTCTTCGGTTCTTCGATCTTAGCTTTGTGGATCAACCAAGGAACCCAGTGGTTTTCTGGTGAACCACCGGAAACCCCACAAACTCGGTGTAGACTCCGCCAATCGCCACTCATGACTCGGCTTCCACGTAGTCCCGGCTCGACCTTAGTTTTGAGGCTCAACCAAGAAACCGTCCATGACTTCATCTTGCCGCTCTTGCTACCATGCGGCCTGCACTTGACTCCGCTGGCCACCAGGCCCCTCGAACAAATCCTACTTGTCTTCTTCACACCTGGAGGTCTCACCGACAACGACCTTTTGAAAGTGCATTTAGGCCCCTAAGTGGATTTTGGTGAATTGAATGACAAGGCAATTAAAGGACTAATAGATTTGTCTAAGATTGTGAGCATGTTTTACTTGTATATTATATGGCTCACTTTATAGAAGACGAATATATGGATGATCCTAATGCTTAAGCAAGCAATAAATGAAGATAAACATTGGGATAATTTGAGAAGATCAATTCATGGTTCCCCATATGAAGATGGAGCTTGATTAAAATAATAAGGATCACAAAAGAGAAGATGGTAATTCTCTAAGTCAAGTGCAGCGCTTCATGTGCTTATTGAAGGAGAACACAAGGATGAGTGTATACGTTATGGTTCTAATTTGGAAACTTGCACATTCGTTGTCAATCAAGATCAAGCATTTGAAGCGGGTTTTCAAATGAAGGTTAATTGTGTATGAAGCAAAGTGAAACTCAAAGTGGATTGGATAAGTGATGAAGAGATCAACCGAGATGTCTAGGGTGAGGGACTAAGCAATCTTTGGGGCCGTAGCTAAGCCGCCATTAGTGTTCTGCTAAGGTGAAGTTCTAGCATCCGTGGGGTATTCAAGTATCATATTCGAACCTTAACCGAGGGAAGCAATGCAAGTCATCAACATGTTAAGATTGACAATATGGAGTGACTCATGGATCCAAGTGTGCATTCCTATGCTATATGGAATGATCCTAAGTCATTAGCTCAAGTATGGACGTGCTCAAGTCAAAGGCTATGTTGAAAGCCCTCAAGTGGATATTGATCAAGTATGGCAAGATTGAAGTTGTTCAAGCTCAAGAGGTCAACAAAGTGTTTTCATTCATTCTTGAGTCTAGGTATGTCGTACTATCAAGAGGGATGCAACTTAGCGAGTTGACAAAGTCAAAGTGCTCATTAGTTGACCTAAGTGAGATCTATCCAGTGTGCTAACTAACCCTCTTAAACTAATCTGAGTCATTTCTTCTTGGTGGAGAAGTGCTAGTTTCTTAGAAAGAGGTTTTGGGGGTGTCTCGAGCCTGACCGGTCTGATCGGTCAGAGGCACCGATTTGACCGGTGCCGCTAGCCCCAACAGCTAGTTTTTCGAACAACGGTCTGACCGGTGTGGGGCACCGGTTTGACCGGTGCCGCCCGAGGACCAACGACTAGTTTTTTCCTTTGAGGGGTATAAATACCCCAAGCCTTCTTTAGTGGAGGGTTGTTGTTTCTAGTGATATTGTTGAGGTCCTAAGCCATTTCTAACAAGCTCTAAGCCTTAGTGGCTCTCCCCCAACCCTCTCTTTGTGAGATTTGTGGATTCAAGCCATACTCCTTGTGTTGGGTTGACAGAGTGAGCTCAAGAGTGACCTTGTGAGCTAACAAGAGCATTTCCATAGCTTGAGCACTTTGGTTTCGCGTCTACAAGCTTTGAAGCATTTATTACTCTTGGAGGTTTACCTCCTAGACGGCTAGGCGCCGCCGGCTAGCTCCCAAGGTTGTGGTGAGCAGCGGGAAGTTTGTAAGGGCTGCAATCTTGCCTCTTCGTGGAAAAGATTCCCTTAGTGGAAAGGAGGAAAGTGGTTGAAAGAGACCCGGCTTGTTGTGGGAATTGTCCCTTACAAGCTCCTCAACGGAGACGTAGCCATTCCTTAGTGGGTGGTGAACTTCGGGAAACAAATCCTTGCTTCTTCGTGTGGTTTGACTCTCTAAGTTGTTTTTCTAGCATATTAGTTTTGCTTCCGCTTCGATCTACTTGGGTGTGCTATTTGTGTGTGCATGGCTCATTACCTTGCTTGTGATCATCTACAAAGGCTACTCACCAAATTTGGTTCACGATAGAAGTCAAGAGGTGCTTGAAGTTGTTTTTGCAGGTGCTCTGTGCTACACCGGTCTGACTGGTGAGGCGCACCGGTCTGACCGGTGTCACCTGTGAAGTCCAGTGCTTGAACGGTCTGACCGGTCACCACCACCGGTCTGACTGGTGGAGCACTGTCTGCTCAAGTGTTCGAGGAGAAGGAGTTTAATTTGGTCATCACGCTTATTCACCCCCCCTCTAGGCGATATCAAGGTCCTTTCACCTTTCGCGCTTGTTCTTCACCTGCACTAATGCTAGTTAAGCCGCAACCTGCACATGCAATACTTAGCGAAGAATTAGTCCACACAACGTTGTCAATCACTCATCACACCAGGAAGCGACCATCCACCGGTCCTCGAACCACACATGGTCCTCAAGTTTCTCTCTTATTTTCCTTTTAACTTATAGTAAAAGTGGCTCATTTTACTACATTAGAATATGACTAAATCAAATCACATGACTTCAAATACAGTAGTATTAAAGCATCATCCATAATGGCATCTAAAGAAACACATAAATTTGATTTTTCTATTTTGAAGTAGCGAACAAGTTACTAATCGATATAAAATAAAACAGATACTGGTAACTTGGTCACAATATGTATTCTATTATATAGTGGTAACATAGTTTAGTTTCTTTTTTTCATTTTGATTTTTAACAGGAAAGTTATCAAAATGCAAGCAGAATGATGTTGCAGTTCGTAATCTAATATAAAATAAAACACATTGACTGAGTACACCATCTTAATCCCTTACTAGACATGGCATGTAGAGTCTATCCACTTTGAAATAAATGAGTAGTGAAAAGAATGATTATCCACGTGAGAACACTAACATCATCTTGGCCGAGTCTTATCGTGTATTTGGATCTAGGGATGAAGTCGCACGGGACGAGATGATCCCGCTTCATCTCTCATTTGATTTCGAGACATGTGGGATGGGGACATTCCTATGAGGGACTCCAGACGCGGATGCCCCCATCCTGAAGCGTCCCCTCATCCGAGGTGACCAAATGTGACACAAATACCGGTCCCCGGAGGCCGGTAGCACATTTATTACAACGGGTGGAATCGATCTTTTACATTACGGTTACAGAAAGGGCACGGTAATGCCAACGCTACAATGAACAACACAAACGCTAACGACCACACTACGATAGCAAAGGCTTCCATAGCCTCCTCCGAGTACCACACCATGGAAGCTTTGGGTAGGGCCCTGGTACACAGGCACGGTTGGGTGTAGGGCAATGACCTACTCAACGTCCTCTGGAATGTAATCGGGATCCTCCTCTGTAAAATAGTTAGTAAAACAAGGGTGAGCACATACGTACTCAGCAAATCCAACCCCACCCGCGGAGGGGCTTATAAGCAGAGTCATGCATAAGGTATAACAAGGATCAGGTTAAGGTTCATTTAGCAAACTTACACATGCGGGGGTTCATTTCGAAAAGGTTTTCGCAAATCATTTTCATAACCCAAGTATCTCACTTGTTTTAAGCAAAACCACCGTGGACCTACCGGACTTCCCGTCCGTCGTAGCCCGAGCACACGGCCACACACTTCACCCGAGAAAACAACTCACGCCGAGAAAACATCCCATCCCAAACACTAGTTTTTGTGACCACACCGTGACTCGTCCAATACCGTGGACACGGCTATTCGAATAGGTTTGACACTGCGCAGAGGTTGTACATCTTTACCCACAAGTAGGGTACCGTCACACGGACACCTCGGTGCCTAGGTACGGATCCTATCAAAGCCATTACCCACCTTAGCTAACTCTACGAGCCACCACGGAAGCACCCAAGGGGTTATCCCACATAACCGGGGCGTACCTCACACGGAGCGTACCCCGACTCCTTGGTCTCCCGCTGCTCACCCGCACACCCGGATGGCAAGTAGATTAACTAGTGGGGTTTATGCTAAGCCGTTGCCACATACAACGGTCGAGTGGTTGTACGATGATTTGGGTCGGGTGAGATGTCACGCAACCCGGTCCTTAACCGACAAGATGGACAACTCCCAACACGCTCAACCACACGGTACGAGCTCACCCATACTCCCGACACACACGTCCATCCCGTCTACCCGAGTTCAATACTCATTTTCCAAAAATACCCCATTTCCATTTTTAAAGCACTCACACATTTTGAAAGCACTCACACATTTTTAAAGCACACATTTAGGCCAAAACAAGGTTCAATCATAACAATCAAGGGTGGCTATCCTACCATGTTTTGCGGTAAAACAATATGCAATTTATAAAACGGGTATAGGGTATATTTATAAAACTAGGACGAAAGCATGCATCAAAGGGGGAGGTTGAACTTGCCGGTCTTCGAAGTCTTCGGGGAGTGCGGCTCGGCGTTCGGGACCTCGGGCTCCTGCTCGCGGTAGTCGGCTTCGGTCTCCGGCTCGGGGTACCTCACTCCTTCTACTTCGTTGGCTATGGCATACACACCGGCAAGCAAGCAATGTTAGAATACATGTTTCCGACCGAGCTCGGGGAGTGGGTAGTGAGCGGAGGAGGGGTATATATAGGCACGGTAGGGTTTGGTCTTAACCGAGAAGGAAGGGCGTGTGTGAAAAGGGACTAGGTTTAGGGGGCTATAGATGTTATGGACCTATTGGTAATTTCCTCTTAATGAGGTGGTTTAGGCGTGTTTGGGATTAAACCCGCGCATGAATTGTCGGGTACAAGGGATGCTTAGGGTTAATTAAGTCCGGTTAGTAATTTAGTTGTAGACAAAAAGGGGCCTAAGCATAATACTTAAGTGAGGTGCGTTTAACTAAAATAGCCCTAGGGATCTGTTTGAAAAAGGGCGGGGGTCTTGGTGGATTTGTTTAAAAGGTAGGGGTTAAATGAAAGGAGAAAGAGAGAGGGGGAATAGTGTCAAGGGTTCTTGGGGGAAAAAGGAAAAAGGGGCGGGGGTTTTCGGTAAAATAGCCCCCCCTTCCTTCATCCCCTACCTCGCAACGAGCGGGCGGGGGAAGGGCGGCCGCGGGGGGCCTCGGTCGGCGGCGGCCGGCCGGCCTCCCGCCACGAGCGCGAGCGGCGCGAGGGGGAAAAGGAGGAGGGCGACGAGGGGGTTCGATTCCACTCACTCACCTTGGGTTGAGGCGGCTCGAGGGGCGGATCGGCGGCGGCGGTCCCGGTGGTGTTGGCCTACGGCGGTGGCTCGGTGTGGGCTTGCGGCGGGCGGTGGAGGGGTTGCGGTGGCTTGGTGGTGCGGCGAGGATGGGGGCGGGGCTATTTATAGCCGGATTGAGGTCGGTTCGGGGAAGATTTTTCACGCACACGGCGCTCCGGCGAGGTCGGCTCCGGTGAGCTCGAGCACCTTCGTGAGGCGGCGGCCGGTGACAAGATTGCTCGGGCGGCGGCGGCGGGGTCAACTCTTGCCGATGGTTCGGTGTGTGCGGCGAGGGGGGGGGGGCGGGGTCGACGGCTGCGGCGGCGGCGGGGGTGTGGTGGTGGCGGGGCGGCGGCGACGGGTCGCGTCGCGGGGCCGTCTGCGCGCGCGCGGCGCGGAGGGGGGCGCGCACGGTGGCGTGCGGAGGGGGGTGACGTGGTCGGCGCGGGCGCGCGGGCCGGGGGTCAACGGCGCGCACGGCGCGCGCGGGGGCGTCGGGCGGGGGCGGCCGCGGGAGGAAGGAGGAGGGAGGGGGAAGAAAGAAAGGAAAAGAGAAGAAAAAGAAAAGAGGAAAAAAAAAAGGAGAAGGAGAAAAAGAAGAAGAAGGAAGAAGGAAAAGGGAAAAAGAAAAGAAGAAAAATAGAAAAGAAAGAAGAGAAAGAAATTGGGGAAAAAATTTAGAAAATTAGGGAAAATTGTTAGGGAGATTAGGGAAAGGGTTTTTGCGAGATTTTTCCGATTCCGGGCGTCGGCGCATTTTCGGGACGGCGGTGATGGCGGGGCGGACCGGGCATCGGGACCGCGGCGTGCGCGGGATTCCGGCCGGTGGCCGACCGCGGCGTTGGGAAGGTGCGCGGGGGCGCGACCGAGGTGCGGTGCGGCGGGAATCGCGGCACGCGCGTCGGGGAGAGAGAGAGAACACGGCGGCTAGGGTTTAAGTGATAGCGAGCTCGGCGGACCGGTTTACGGATTTACGCATGATTTAATAAGTGATTTATTTAGTGCTAAAAACGCGGGCGTTACAAACCTACCCCACTTAAAATGAATCTCGTCCTCGGGATTACGCTAAGTCTCGAATAGGTGGGGGAATTCCTTCCTCGGTGCATCCTCTCGTTCCCACGTGGCTTCTTCCACCCCGTGTCTACTCCATTGGACTCGCACACCCGTACTTCGGTCGTCCTTGTCCGCTTGACCACGGTGTCTAAGATCTTGACGGGCACCTCCCGGTACCTAAGGTCCGGTCGTAGATCGATGGTCTCCACCGGTACTCGCTTTTCTTCCCGAACCTTCAAACATCGGCGTAGGGCCGAGAGATGTGGAATGCGGGTGTATCTCTGCCATTTCTTCGGGTAGCTCCGGTCGATATGCTACTTTGCTCCGACTTTCTTGAGCACTTTATACGGGCCGATGTACCGAGGGGCCAACTTCCCGTGTACTTGAAACCTTCGAGTCCCTCGGATAGGTGAAACCTTGAGGTAGACGAAGTCTCCGGGTTGAAGCTCGCTTCACGCCTTTTCTTGTCCGCGTAGCTCTTTTGTCGGGACGAGCGGCTTTCAACTTTTCTCGGATATCGGCTACTCGCTCCTCGGCTTCCTTTATAAGCGCGGGCCCAACCGGAGAGCACGCTCTCCTACTTCGACCACATCAGAGGGGTCCTGCATTTTCTCCCGTATAGTGCTTCGAATGGCGACATTCCCAGACTTGCTTGGTAGCCGTTGTTGTAGGAAAATTCTGCGTATGGCAGGCTCTGCTCCCAATCTTTGCCGTAGGTGAGGACACATGCTCTCAACATATCTTCCAAAATTTGGTTCACCCTTTCGGTGCCGTCCGTCCGTCCGGGGGTGGTATGCGAGTCGAAGTCTAGCTTGGTGCCCATGGCTTTGTGCGGGCTTTTCCCGGAACCTAGAGGTGAGCCGGGTCCCTCTCGTACGAGACTATTCTGCTGGGGCACTCCATGCGGCTTCACTATATTTTCTATGTAGAGTTTCGCCAACTTTTCTCCTCCATAGGTGGTCCGTACGGGTAGAAAGTGAGCGACCTTAGTGAGTCGGTCCACGATCACCCATATGGAGTCATGTCCCTTCGAGTCCTTGGCAACCCTACTATGAAGTCCATACCTATCTCTTCCCACTTCCATGCTTGGGATTGGCAAGGGTTGCAACGATCTGCGGGCTTCGATGTTCGGCTTTGATCCTCGACACGTGTCACGGTGGGCGACGAACCGTGCAATGTCTGCCTTCATTCCGTTCCACCAATACTTCGCTTTAAATCCATGTACATCTTGGTGGATCCGGGTGTATGGAGTACGGCGAGTTGTGTGCCTCATCCATGATGGTCGTCGAAAATCTCCACCTTCGGGCACGCATATCCTGTTCTTGTACCACGGGGTGCCTTGGTCATCTACCCCGAAGTCGGGGGCCTTGTTCTCTCCGGTGTGCTTGCGGATCCTCATTAGACCCTCGTCGGCTTCTTGGGCCTTCCGGATCTTCTCTTCTAGGGTAGGCCGGACACTCGGTGGCGGACGTAGCCCCGGGGGACGATGTGTACGTTGAGTCGGGCCATCTCCTCTTGCAACCGAGCACTCTTGGGTGCTTGCCTTCTCGTAGGTTTTCGGCTTAGGGCATCGGCTACCACGTTGGCTTTCCGGGGTGGTAGTGGATTTCTAGGTTGTAGTCCTTGACTAGCTCTAGCCATCTTCTCTGCCTTAGGTTCAAATCGGGCTGGGTGAAGATATACTTTAGACTCTTGTGGTCTGTGTAGATTTCACACTTGTTCCCGATCAAGTAATGTCTCCATATCTTCAGGGCATGCACTACGGTCGCAAACTCCGGATCATGGGTGGGATAGTTCTTGCTCATGGGGTTTGAGGGCGACGGGAGGCGTATGCCACTACCTTCCCATCTTGCATGAGCACACATCCCAACCCTTGTCGGGAGGCGTCGCAATATACGACAAAGTCCCGTTGAATGTACGCGGGGGTCGGCAAGCCGGGGCCGTGGTCAACCTCTTCTTCAACTCTTGGAAGCTTCTCTCACGGGCCTCGGTCCGGTTAAACTTCTTCTCTTTCTTGAGCAGCTCTGTCATGGGCCGGGCGATCTTGGAGAATCCCTCAATAAACCTCCGGTAGTACCGGCTAAACCTAGGAAACTCCCGATCTCACTCACGTTGGTTGGTTGCTTTGCCCGGTTGGAGACCGTCTCAACTTTCCCCGGGGTCTACAGCTACTCCTTCTGCGGTCAATATGTGCCCAAGGAAGGATATCTTCTCTAGCCAAAATTCACACTTGCTGAACTTGGCGTATAGCTTGTGTGCCCTCAATTTTCCCAGTACTACTCGAAGATGTTGTTCATGCTCCTCCACACTCTTGGAGTAAACAAGTATGTCGTCGATGAAGACCACGACAAACTTGTCCAACTCCTCCATGAACACCTTATTCATGAGGTTCATGAAGTACGGCTGGGGCATTGGTTAGTCCAAAGGACATCACCGTGAACTCGTATTGCCCGTAGCGAGTGACAAAGGCGATCTTGGGGATGTCACTTTCCACGATCTTGAGTCGGTGGTACCACGATCTTAGATCCACCTTCGAGAAGTACTTGGCTCCCTTCAGTTGGTCAAACAGGTCATCTATTCTGGGAAGAGGGTACTTGTTCTTAATAGTGACCTCGTTCAGCGAGCGATAGTCCACACACATCCTCATGCTCTTATCCTTCTTTTCCACGAAAAGCACTGGTGCTCCCCATGGTGATGAGCTTGGTCTGATGAACCCACTTCGCTGGAGCTCTGCTAGCTGCTTCTTCAATTCTGCCAACTCAGGGGCTGCCATCCTATAGGGCCTCTTGGCTATGGGAGAGGTTCCAGGGATAAGGTCGATCACGAACTCTATGTCCCCGTCGGTGGCATTCCGGGGAAGCTCTTCGGGGAACACATCTGGGTATTCTCGTACTACTGGGACATCTTCTATGGACTTGGCTTCTATGTTGAAAACCATTATATCCGGCTGTGTCCCGGGTGTGGCGGGTCACTTGTATCCCGTCCGGGTTGGTCGGGTGTACTACTTTATCGGTGCGGCTTATGAGGCCATGGTGTTGGCTTAACCGGTCCATACCAAGGATCACATCTATCCCCTTGGATTTCGGTACTACCGAGTCTGCTAGGAACTCTACCCCACTTAAAATAATCCTTACCGGGGGCATCCCGGTTGACGGTTAATGTCACCTCCGGGCGTTCGAGTTATTAGGGGTGCTTTGAGTAGTACCGTGGGTATGCTATGCTTTTCCACAAAGCTTGAAGATATAAATGAGTGTGATGCTCTGAATCGAACGGTATGGTAGCCAAAGCGGGCGACCGGGGAACTCACCGAGTACCACTCCTTGTGCTTCTTGTGCCTCCTGCGCATTGATGTGATTCACCGGGGCGCGTCCATACGACTGCCGGGGCTGCCTCATCTGCCGGTTGTTGGGGTTGTTGCCGAAGGCATTGTTGCTTTGCGCACCGGCATGCGGTTGGCTCCCGACGCAAGTGGCCTTGGTCCGTTTACCGAGTTGGAGTAGGTGGTGGTGGCTGCGGCTTTTTTAGCATAGGGGCGAGTTGGCGATGAAGTGCCTGTTTCCGGCGGTTGAAACACACTCGGGAGCTGTTGTTGTTGTTGTTGTTGGTAGTGAGCCGGGCCGGTGTTGTTCGTGGGGGCTTCATGGCATTCTGGTTGTAGGAGGGCTTGAACTGGGCTCTGGGGGCTTGTGAGCTTGTGGCTTGGGTTTGGGTTCTGTATTGCATCGGAGCTTGGAACCTGGACATGGGGTGTCCAAAGTTTCTCGGTCTCTGGGACCGCTCTTGCTGCTTGGCCTTGTGTTCCATGAACTTGCGCTTGTTTTCCTTCTTCTCCTCGGCCTTTGCCCTTTCCGTGAGGATTGCCATGTTCATAAGGGTGTTGAAGTCGGGTAAATGCGAGGAGTCGGCGGTGTCCTCGGTTCGGAGTCGGCCCCTTTTTGAACATCTCTTGCTTTTTGGAGTCTTTATCTACCTCCTCGGGGGCATAGCGTGCCGGCTCTATGAGCGGTACGTGTACTCCTCCACGGACATGTTGCCTTGGCGGAGTTCGCGGAACTCGTCGCCTTCCGCTTCGGTGTGGCCTCGGGATGTGGTAGCGGCGGAACTCCTCCACGAATTCGTCCCATGTGATGGCGGAGGGATCCTTGGGCTGCGGCGCGGTAATTCTCCCACCGAGGCTAGGGGCTGTCCGGTGAGTCGGTGAGCTGCCGAGAGAACCTTGTCATGGTCCTCGCGGTGGAGGGGCTCCGGTTCCCTCGGGATGGCTCTCGGCCAATCGTCGGCATCCGGAGGATTCACCGACCCGCTAAAGGTGGGCGGCTTAGTCTCGAGGAACTCGATCAGCTTCTCATTCATGCTCATGGCACGGGGTCTTGGGCGGTTGATGGCATTGAAGATAGCCTCCATCAAGACAGTCTGGTTGGCTAAGACTTGAGCCAAGTCAATAGGAGGGGGTGGTGGTGGCAGGACCACGTTCTCTCCTCCATCCTCGTTTTGGTTAACTTCTTGTTCGGGGAGACGCTCCCTTCGATCGGCCTGCGATCCCTCAGCATCCGACCGGTGGGTCCTGACAGGGCGCCTGGAAACCATCTGTAAAGAAGCGGGTTTCTAAGAGACCTAGTTTTTGTGATGTTTAAGTGGATTATAACGGATTTCTTTTGAAAAGGCAGGGTTTACTCTGCCGGTAAGCACTCAACAAGCATATAGCAAACAAGCAAGCACAACAAGTTTTTATTACAAACTAGTGAGGAGGATACATCCCGACTACGCGGACACATACTACACGACTAAAGACTAAGGGCGCGACTTGGACCGGTACGGCTTCATTCCCTGGGTCTTGGGGCACACTACTCGCGAGGAGAGCTGTCTTCTGGGGTCGAGTGTTCTTCCAGTGGAATGAGCAACTCGTCATCGTTTCCTCCTTCGGGGTCTCCGTTTTCCTGAGGCTGTGCTGCGGCTTCGGTGGTAGCTGTTGGGGGTTCGGTGACTGTTGGTGGTGCTGGTGGGACTTCTATGGCTCCTCCCCATCCTACCAGGGGTGTTCCCAGCAGGACTTGAGGTTCTCCAATGGCTGGAACGGGCGTTCCGCCATGGGTCCATTCTTGCATGCGTTGGTCCTGGATCCTTCTGAGGCTTTCCTGGGCAACGGCTTCACTGCTTATGGCTGCGGCGGTCCTTGCTTCAGCTTGAGCCACTCGGACTTGGTGCATCCGTCTTGTGACTTCGGCTTGCTCGGCCGGCCGATCTGTTCCCTCAAGTGTACGGCTTTGGTCATCAAAGAGCTTGTCCGGGGAGACAAGGTAGGCGACTACGTGGTACGGCGGGTCTTCTTGGTGGCGGCGTCGCTCCAAGTTCCTCATGCGGGCACTCGCCAAACCGGGGTCCCGATGGCGGGAGGGAAGTACCTCATCGGTGTGGGGACGAGGTGCTCTTCGTAGATTCGGCACAGGTAGCGGAGGGCTTTTCTGAGGGCCAAGGGATAGGTGTCCCGATGTCGGAACCCTGTGGCGGTCACGCGCCACGGCTCGATGTTGGTGTGGCGGTTGCTTCTAGCGACGGAGAGGACCACTCTACAGCGAAGAGTGCCGAGTTGCTCGTACTCTCTGCTGTAGTACCTAGGGCGCTCAGTGATACCGAGACGCTCCAGGGGAGTGGATGAGCGGGCGAGCAAAACCGGGCTCCTCCTGGCACACGCCTTGGGTCCATCCATCTTCCGCCATCGAAAACAAAGATAGGGTTGAACGGGTTGTGGTGGGGTACAAGAGATGGATAACTTTATTTAGTAGGAAGGTTGGGGTACATTCTTCGGGGGTACACTTATTATTACTAGGACTCGACTTCTAGCCTAACACACCCTAGTCTTATCCTCAAGGTGATTCTTCCTCTAACTGGATACGACGTTTCTTCAGTGGAAGATCTTGCTCCAGTAACTCATCCTCAGTCTGAGTTCCTTTGTCCCAGTGGGTTTCTTCGGGCTCATTTTCTTCTGCTCTGGTTCCTTCATCTCTGCTTCTACGCTCCTTCAGTTCATCCCATAGGGCTTTATGGGCCAACAACGTGCGCTCTCTTTCCCTACTGTATTCTTGCCTGGTGTTGTGTAGTTCAACTTCTGCTATGGCTGTATTCACCCTTTCCAGTTCTACTCTCTGTTCTGCTCTTTCCGCCCTGTCGATCTGCTGCTTCAGCTGCTGGGCTTGCTCCTGGTAAAGGTGGTCTAGGCCTCTGAGGTATATGGATAGGTGGGAGACTGCCTCTTCTAAGTCTTCTTCCTCTCGTCCCAAACTTCTCATACGAGCAATCCACGAGCGTCCTCTTCCTCCGGAGGGTGGAAAGAATCCCATTGGAGTCCTTCGGAGGTGCTGTCTATAAACCACTCGTAGCTGACGCAGGGCCTTCCGAGCAGCCTTGGGGTAGGTGTCGGCAAAGCGAAAACCAGTGGCAGAGACGAACCATGGCTCTATGTCGGGGTAAAGCGTGCTTCTTCCCACAAAGATCGGCGGCTTACACCGAAGGGTGCCGAAGCGTTCGTACTCCCGGTAGACGAACTCTGGCGGATCCCTTACTCCGACGCGCTCTAGGCTGAGTAGCAACAGGTTAGGGAGGCCGGTCGGACGGGGCAAATTCCACCGTTCCACTCGGGGTTAGGCATCGGAAGCAAGCAAGAATCAAGGTAAGGATTTGGGAAAAGGTGAGCTTAGCAAAGGAAAGGTTAGAGAGGGCCGAGAGGAGGTCTCGTATCCTAGGGGTCATGTCCTACGGCCAACCTACGGCTCGATACCACCCCGAAGCGTCCCCTCATCCGAGGTGACCAAATGTGACACAAATACCGGTCCCGGGAGGGCGGTAGCACATTTATTACAACGGGTGGAATCGGTCTTTTACATTACGGTTACGAAAAGGGCACGGTAATGCCAACGCTACAATGAACGGCACAAACGCTAACGACCACACTACGATAGCAAAGGCTTCCATAGCCTCCTCGAGTACCACACCATGGAAGCTTTAGGTAGGGCCTCCGGTACACGAGGCACGGTTGGGTGTAGGGCAATGACCTACTCAACGTCCTCTGCGGAATGTAATCGGGATCCTCCTCGAAAAATAGTTAGTAAAACAAGGGTGAGCACATACGTACTCGGCAAATCCAACCCCACCCGCGGAGGGGCTTATAAACGAGAATCATGCATAAGGTATAACAAGGATCGGGTTAAGGTTCATTTAGCAAACTTACACATGCGGGGGTTCATTTCGAAAAGGTTTTCGCAAATCATTTTCATAACCCAAGTATCTCACTTGTTTTAAGCAAAACCACTTTGTGGACCTACGGACTTCCCGTCCGTCGTAGCCCGAGCACACGGCCACACACTTCACCCGAGAAAACAACTCACGCCGAGAAAACATCCCATCCCAAACACTAGTTTTTGTGACCACACCGTGACTCGTCCAATACCGTGGACACGGCTATTCGAATAGGTTTGACACTCTGCGAGAGGTTGTACATCTTTACCCACAAGTAGGGTACCGTCACACGGACACCTCGGTGCGGTACGGATCCTATCAAAGCCATTACCCACCTTAGCTAACTCTACGAGCCACCACGGAAGCACCCAAGGGGTTATCCCACATAACCGGGGCGTACCTCACACGGAGCGTACCCCGACTCCTTGGTCTCCCGCTCGCTCACCCGCACACCGGATGGCAAGTAGATTAACTAGTGGGGTTTATGCTAAGCCGTTGCCACATACAACGGTCGAGTGGTTGTACGATGATTTGGGTCGGGTGAGATGTCACGCAACCCGGTCCTTAACCGACAAGATGGACAACTCCCAACACGCTCAACCACACGGTACGAGCTCACCCATACTCACGACACACACGTCCATCCCGTCTACCCGAGTTCAATACTCATTTTCCAAAAATACCCCATTTCCATTTTTAAAGCACTCACACATTTTGAAAGCACTCACACATTTTTAAAGCACACATTTAGGCCAAAACAAGGTTCAATCATAACAATCAAGGGTGGCTATCCTACCATGTTTTGCAGTAAAACAATATGCAATTTATAAAACGGGTATAGGGTATATTTATAAAACTAGGACGAGAAGCATGCATCAAAGGGGGAGGTTGAACTTGCCGTCTTCGAAGTCTTCGGGGAGTGCGGCTCGGCGTTCGGGACCTCGGGCTCCTGCTCGCAGTAGTCGGCTTCGGTCTCCGGCTCGGGGTACCTCACTCCTTCTACTTCGTTGGCTATGGCATACACACCGGCAAGCAAGCAATGTTAGAATACATGTTTCCGACCGAGCTCGGGGAGTGGGTAGTGAGCGGAGGAGGGGTATATATAGGCGCGGTAGGGTTTGGTCTTAACCGAGAAGGAAGGGCGTGTGTGAAAAGGGACTAGGTTTAGGGGGCTATAGATGTTATGGACCTATTGGTAATTTCCTCTTAATGAGGTGGTTTAGGCGTGTTTGGGATTAAACCCGCGCATGAATTGTCGGGTACAAGGGATGCTTAGGGTTAATTAAGTCCGGTTAGTAATTTAGTTGTAGACAAAAAGGGGCCTAAGCATAATACTTAAGTGAGGTGCGTTTAACTAAAATAGCCCTAGGGATCTGTTTGAAAAAGGGCGGGGGTCTTGGTGGATTTGTTTAAAAGGTAGGGGTTAAATGAAAGGAGAAAGAGAGAGGGGGGGAATAGTGTCAAGGGTTCTTGGGGGAAAAAGGAAAAAGGGGCGGGGGGTTTTCGGTAAAATAGCCCCCCCTTCCTTCATCCCCTACCTCGCAACGAGCGAGGCGGGGGAAGGGCGGCCGCGGGGGCCTCGGTCCGGCGGCGGCCGGCCGGCCTCCGGCCACGAGCGCGAGCGGCGCGAGGGGGAAAAGGAGGAGGGCGACGAGGGGGTTCGATTCCACTCACTCACCTTGGGTTGAGGCGGCTCGAGGGGCGGATCAGCGGCGGCGGCGGTCGGTGGTGTTGGCCTACGGCGGTGGCTCGGTGTGGGCTTGCAGCGAGGCAGTGGAGGGTTGCGGTGGCTTGGTGGTGCGGCGAGGATGGGGGCGGGGCTATTTATAGCCGGATTGAGGTCGGTTCGGGGAGGATTTTTCACGCACACCGGCGCTCCGGCGAGGTCGGCTCGGTGAGCTCGAGCACCTTCGTGAGGCGGCGACCGGTGACAAGATTGCTCGGGCGGCGGCGGCGGGTCAACTCTTGCCGATGGTTCGGTGTGTGCGCGGCGGGGGGGGCGGGGTCGACGGCTGCGGCGGCGGCGGGGGTGTGGTGGTGGCGGGGCGGCGGCGACGGGTCGCGTCGCGGGGCCGTCCGCGCGCGCGGCGCGGGGGGGGCGGGCACGGTGGCGTGCGGAGGGGGGGTGACGTGGTCGGCGCGGGCGCGCGGGCCGGGGTCAACGGCGCGCGCGCGCGCGCGCGGGCGTCGGGCGGGGGCCGGCCGCGGGAGGAAGGAGGAGGGAGGGGGGAAGAAAGAAAGGAAAAGAGAAGAAAAAGAAAAGAGGAAAAAAAAAAGGAGAAGGAGAAAAAGAAGAAGAAGGAAGAAGGAAAAGGGAAAAAGAAAAGAAGAAAAATAGAAAAGAAAGAAGAGAAAGAAATTGGGGGAAAAAATTTAGAAAATTAGGGAAAATTGTTAGGGAGATTAGGGAAAGGGTTTTTGCGAGATTTTTCCGATTCCCGGCGTCGGCGCATTTTCGGGACGGCGGTGATGGCGGGGCGGACCGGGCATCGGGACCGCGGCGTGCGCGGGATTCCCGGCCGGTGGCCGACCGCGGCGTTGGGAAGGTGCGCGGGGGCGCGACCGAGGTGCGGTGCGGCGGGGAATCGCGGCACGCGCGTCGGGGAGAGAGAGAGAACACGGCGGCTAGGGTTTAAGTGATAACCGAGCTCGGCGGACCGGTTTCGGATTTACGCATGATTTAATAAGTGATTTATTTAGTGCTAAAAACGCGGGCGTTACACATCCCCACCAAAACAAGTGGACGGGGGCATCCCACTTCACCCCCATCTCGCTCCATACGTTCTCCGTCTTTGCTCGATCGAGACTGGATTGCGCTTGTTTGGAGTGGAACCATGAGTGCGGCGTAAAGAGCTCGCCTAGACCTCATGAGTGGTATGGTGTAACCGAGGCCCATGGCGGGCGAGTTGGGCTCACCAGAGCATCACGCGTGGTGTTCATGGCTGGTGAGGCAAACTCCTAGTGCTAGAGACCGGTGGGGCACCCTCCTCCGGCGCCACGACCATGACTAGTGGGGAATGGGTCCCCACACAGAGTGCTGCCCACTTTAAGACCATCCACACTCGTCATCCTCCATTTCCTCCTTCAAAACGGAATATTCCATCCAAATCATCACGATTCTCTCCTTCATATTCACTTCTCTCGCATCCATATTCCTTTATAATCTCTCCTCCATCCCAACTCCCACCGTGGGGCCCACATCACCCCCACCACCGACAGCTTCCTCCCCTA
Organism: Cenchrus americanus; assembly: GCA_947561735.1. Lineage (NCBI taxonomy): Eukaryota > Viridiplantae > Streptophyta > Magnoliopsida > Poales > Poaceae > Cenchrus > Cenchrus americanus. The sequence goes on along the minus strand of OX387239.1, from coordinate 246,875,191 downwards.
CCTACCCCATCTCCTCTGCCACCCCCACAATTCCACCGCTGGCTGCTCCCTTGCTCGCGGCCATGGGAGCTCGTGGCCGGCCGCTCTCGTGCCCTCGCTAGTGCGCCGAGCGTGATTCGAGGCGGCACGTCGGTGGTGGGGACAATCGAAGACACGTGCAACGGTGCGCGCGGCGGAGCTCCCTCGCTACGAAGGTGCCGAGCTCCTCGTGCTACCCGCCGGCACCTCCTCGTGCCGCACGCCTCCCCCCGCTCCCCGGCCGGCGCGGAGGAGCTCCTCGGCGAGGCCGCGGCGACGTCTATCCTTCTCCCTCTCCTCACGTCGAGTAGCGGCGGCGCCCCTCGCTCCCTCCTCTCGCTCCTCGGCTCGGCGCGCCTCCTCTTGTTCCGGCCCGCGGCGGCCCGCCCGGTGTGGGTGCGCCGGTGGGGCGTGACGGTGCGAAGGGGCGGCGGCCGGCGCGGCGGGGGCGGCGGGATGCGCGGGCGGCGTGGCGGGGACGACCGCGGCGGATCCGAGCAAGGGCGCAAGGCACCGTGGTGGGAGCGGAGGCGGAGGTAGGGCGAGCTCTCCTCCCACGGCGGCGGGATGGGCTCGTCCTCGAGCTCGGCGAAGGTCCTTGGGCGAGGGAGGAGGGCGGGGCCCCGGAGCCGGCGGAGCACCCGACGCCGGCGGAGCTCCTCCGTCGAGCACCGAATCTCCCGGCTCCCGACGCCGGCGGAGCTCCTCCGTTGAGCACCGAACCACGGAGGCGGCGACTCCCTCCCCGCGGCGGGCCGGCGCTCCTCCCTTGCTCCCCGCGCTCCACCGGCTTCCGGCGACGGCGACGACCACCCCGCGGCATCTCCCCTCTCCCCCGTCGCGTCCCGGCGGGCAATGGCGCGAGGTCGTTGGGGCGGCCGCATCGGGACGCCTGGTGGGCCCTCGCGGAGCACGCTCGATCCCTCTGGATCTGGAGGGAGCCGGGGGACAACGCTTTTTTCGCGGGCTCCTGCAGGACACCGCTGCGGCGCGTTCTCCGGCAAAAGTCTCCTGGATCCGGATGGCGTAGCCGGATGCCGTAGCCGGTGTGGATGGTCTAAGGCCGGTAGGGCAAGCTTCCCAAGCAGCGCGACCGATGCCCAGGGCTGGTGGAGCAAATCCGTTATGTGCAGGAGGTTGTTGTTAGTTGGATGAGCTAAAAGACTGGGAAGGTTGTTAGCTGGATAAGTTAGAAGGTTGGGGGAAGATTGGAAGAAGATGGGCTCATTAGAATTATTACAAGCGGGACTGTTGATAGTGGCTAAAAATAGGGAAAACAATGCTCGTCCCATGTACTTCGGTACCTCCTAGGCTTCAACATAAAAAAAATCTAGATGAATTGATTTTCTCAACCAAACCTGAGTTGGGCGCATTCCATAAAAAACTAGAATGGGCCCAATCATCTCATTTCATCTCCAAACCAAACACACCGTTAAAAATTAGAAACGAATATATGTTGTGATCATCATAAACTTCAAAAACCATGTTGTTTTGGCTATGCTAGAAAGTTGATAAAATTATTGGTACCAACTAACAAGTTTATATATGAAGCAAACATTAAAGGAATAATAAACATGTTACATTCAATGTCGCACCATGCCTTCCTCCTCGCCCCAACACCAACTCTCACCGCTCACTGCTTATGAAACCTACTTTACCTTCAACATTTCGGTGAGTAGCAAACTGTCCAGCCTCCTGAACGTGTGCTCCCAATGGCTGCTAGAAGTGTGATTTCCCATTAATTCTGGATCATGTCTACTGACACGTGTACTATGATGACTCCCACGCATACTAGTTACACCAGAGTAAATAGCACATAAGTAAGCGCTGCTCATCGCATGTTTTTTAACCTTGCCGTTCAATGTACAATTTTTTTATGACATTAAGATGTAGATGCTTAAATCAGTGGGTTCAACAGACTTCTTCTCACGAAGAACCTACCTTATCGAAGTTAGAAGGGGAGCAACATACTATAAGCATACTATAGAAACCACAAGAGCATTAGTCCTCTACAACCCAGTAACCCACGCTTCAGACTATTGATTATACATAATTCTAAATTCAAATCATCTTGCCGACCACTGTTAATTAAGACAGATTGATCCATGATCTCTTATTGTGTTCTTTGCCTTGTTGAATGTTATGTGCACCCGTTGCGATGGTGAGTTGGTCTATGCAGGCAAAGAACATAATACTACAATTTTCTTCCAGAAGTCTTACAGAAATGATACATAAGAGTACGCAGATCTCACCAAGATTGAGTATTCAGAGTACACAGATCTCACCAAGGTTAAGTATTCAGAGGTTGTTGCCTCGTGCGCTGTGTTTAGCGCCAAAAATGACTATGGTCCTTTTTTAATAGATGGAGACAGTCTCATGCACTCACGTACACTGATGTCCTACAAATATACACACAACTTTATCCCTATGAGTACATTCGAATCTGAGACCAAATAGACTATTGCTCTCATCTAATAATCATTATGTTTCACAAACATACATGTACGATCAATCAGTATTTTTTTTTTGTCATCGAGACATGTTGTAAGAATAAACAACTGTATTGGCACAGTTTGTGTCGGTTCTTACGGTATCCTTAACCCGAAGTCATGGACACAAGTGAGTCAGGGTCTTAGGGATGTTTGAATCAAATTTAGTATTTGTCACACCGAATCTTTAAATGTTATTATGCTAATTAGAAGAGTTAATTATAAAACTAATTACACAAATGGTTGCTAATTTGCGAAAGAAATCTATTAAGCATAATTAAACGAAACTTATGATCAAAATAAGGTGATACTAGAGATCAAATGACATGTTTATTTGCATTTTTTTCTGGTAGCATTCTCTATACCACCTTCATTTGTACTAAAATGCAAAAAATAGTTCAAACCTGCTTCTCAAATAAACACTATTTCAATATTTGTACAGCTCACCAAAGCCCTCTAGGCCGAGTTGGCTAGTGGAGCTGAGATAGGGTCGCAACCACCCAGATTTGATTCCTTGTTGGAGCGAATTATGGGTTTTTTTAAAAAAAAAATCCCCTCGCCGGTGAAACCGGGGTTCGGGGGTTTTCTAAGCCGGGAGAAGGTTTCTTCTTCTTAATGAAAACCGTGGAGCGGTCTTACCCCACCGACTTAGTTTTTTATATTTGTACAGCTCACTATTTCAATATTTATACAACTTATTTGGGAAGCTTGCTCCCGACCGCGGTTCCAAACAGGACGTGTGTCCTTAAGGATCTCACAATATGTTCCACATTACTTTTACTATTTTTGGTAGGCAACGTATAAGATGTAAATCAACCTCTTCGTGCAACTTTGAAAATATTCAATCTGAACGACATGATGTTGCCCTGTTCGCTTGGCTTATTTAGCCACCAAACAGCAGTACTTTTCTCTCGGAACAAACCAGTCACAAACAACCAGCAACAACCAGCCATCAGAATTTTTCTCTCTGGACAAATAAGGAGCGTATGAGACAAGGTAGGTAGTTTTACACTTAACATCCTGCCTCTAATCACACTTGCAAATCCTTGCCTCGTTATTTTCAACTGAACGCCGGCACCCTGGATTGATCCCAGCGGATTCGATGTCTTTCAGGGCTTGTTCGTTTTTGTGGGATTCAATCCGGCCGGAATAATATATATATCAAGAAATTTGTGATAGAGACTCGGATTCATTCCGGATTGAGATTTAATTTACTCATCATGATAGGTAGAATAAGAGACCGAAGAGCCGGATTGATTCCACACCTCTTGACTAGTGGATTGATTCCGAGTCTCATGGTGTGCCTATCATGAGTAAATTAATTTTCGACCCGGAATAAATCCATATCTCTTATAGTATCTATCACGATTTTCGTATTACATTTATCAATTCCGGTCGGAATCAACCCGATGGAAACGAATGAGGCCTCACACGTTTTGTTTCTCCCCCTTATTTTCGCTGCACCCCTGTCCTGGCTGTCCAGTGTCCATTTCAGCATCGCCGCTTATCTCCGCTCAGAAGAGATGCCATGTTTGTGTTGCCTATTAGAGTATCCAACTTAAGAATAATGTCGCCATACAGTCATTGATATCATTCTCTAATACAGCTGTGCCAAAATTATGTAAAATTTATTATTAATAAATTGGCAAGTGCATCTGCTGCACGTCGATAAAGCTCAGGCGATCTTTTATCGGCGCTTATTGCCAGTCGCAATTTCCCACGCTCGAAGAACATGATTCACGATTTCCTCTACGCCCACTCCGTGTTTCACCTGCACGCCGTGCCAGAGTAAAGATGCCTTCATACATGGTTTCAGTATGTATGAACATGCCAACCAACTGCTACTAGCATGAGCTCATGTGAAGAACCAAAAAAAAAAAGAAATAAAAATGTGCACAGCTAGATCCTGAACCTGTGCAAACACAAAAGGTCCTCCTTCCCGCATGCGAAGCGCATCTCGTTCCATTACAGCCAGGTCAGCACCAACAGCTGGTGCAAGGTCTGTCTTATTTATCACCTAAGTTCAGAACGATCAAAATCAATATAAAAATGTAGGAACCAATGTCAGATCTGTCTTATTTATTACCTGAGTTCAGAACGATCAAAATCAATAAAAAATAGTAGGAACCAATGTCAAGCAGGTAATTGTGACCAGTGTCTCAAAGAAGTTCACTTAGTTGTAGGTAGAGTTGGCAAAATACAGTATGAGTGTATTACGCACCAAAAGATCAGCTTGGGTTATACCAGGACCACCTTTTCTTGGTATTTTATCCCCACCAGAGACATCGATTATGTAGATTATGTAGTCTGCTAATTCCCTGCTGAAGTTAGCAGCCAAGTTATCTGCATGAGAAATGCATATATGGCACCCTTTAATGCTTGGTTATTGAGTTGTAGCAAAAAAATGTATATATTACTCAGAACTTAGGATACTCATTATTATTCAGATGTAGGGTGCTTCAGGGCACATAAGGATAGTCAATTAACATGTTGCTCCCAAAAAAAAACAAAAGAATAAGCTCGGCAGAAGCATTCTCTGTATGTCACTTTCGAACATGAGGAAACATGATCCCAGTAGGATGATTTCAGGAGCATCAGGCAGGCAACATGATCCAAGTAGGATGAATAGGCTGGTCTACACAAATATAGCTATAATGGGGTATAGTAGTGGGGGATGGTAAACAGATTAGATTTTAGGAGCATAACTGGGTGGGCTCTTCTAGCCTGGCAATTTTTTTTTGGAGATTTATGTTCTAGTGAACGAGCAATCTGCCACAATTGCAGAATATAGAGTGAATCTGAAATGTACCTTTAGAAGATGAGTAGATGAGAGACCAATGAGGCAATGGGAGGTTACCATTGTCTTCTTAGGGGTAGAGGATGAAATGTTGTGGCACTACACCTCATCTGGGGGTATGTTCCTCACAGTCCCTTTACAAAATTATAATTTTCGACGGTTCACTGGTGTTTGCACCAGCTGTGTGCAAACTTAGGATCCCCCCCAAGAGCTAATGTATTTTTGTGGATCTTGTCAGAAAAAAAAAATCTCACTAGAGATAACCTAGCCAAGATACAGAAAGTACATAATGATTAGGGCCTATTTTGTACTGAATCAGAAACCATCGTGCATCTGTTTTTTGACTGTGTTTAATGTGAGTGAGACGAAGCATGCAGTGTTAAATATGATATCTGCAGAGGCTCTGTGGAGCCTGTGGAAACTAAGAAATGCTATATGTTTTCAGAATGGACTATGCCGCAGTTCGGGCACAGTAACTACATCAGGGCGGGGGGGGGGGGGGGGGTGCTACGCTACAAGCTACGCATTCTGTGATTTAGGTGCCTGCGTGCATAGTGGATAGTGAATTCTGGAGTCTGGACTAGAGAAGCTTCATGCAGGGGAGGGAAAATTGGATGATGTATGACACTTAAAACTTTTTCATGTCCTGATGCAATATGATGGACAGGGGATCGCTCCACTGAATTCTAAAATACAATAGAAATAGCCTACTTAGTTCAGATCCAGTGAAAACATACCTCCTCCAGATTCACAGAGTAGCAAATCAGCTTTATACAAGTTTGATAGCTCCTCCAGAGGACCAAGATTTATACTGATGTCTTCACGTATAGCTGCATGAGGGCACCCTCCAGTTTCCACAGCGCGTATGCGCTCTTCCGGGAGTGCTCCATGCTTGATCAAGAATTCCCCATCTTCTTTGGTAAAAATATCATTTGTGACCTGTATATGAAGAGAACAGATAAATAAAATGGCCCAGATATGTGATCAAGCTGCATGACGTAGATTCTATGCTCTGGAAAATGTCACAAGAAGACCAAGTGCTTGTATTTCTATATCAGCACATAGGTAAATCGTTGATTAAGACAGGAACATGCATTGGTTTAAGTTGAATTATCAGAAATCAGATAAATAAGATCTCTTTTTAGAAGTGAAAAGTCCGAAGATCAGAAACAGGGGAAAATGAAGCACTAGATTGTAGATGAATATATCGAAACTATATGACCAGGCATGCAAAAAGTCTTATGTAGCATTGCATTTTCAATTTGTTCAGGAAAACTAGAAGGCATCTGTAACTAATCAGAGGGCAGAGTGATGTCACATACCGCTGCAAGACTATATTTATCACGTAGGAATCTGCATAGTTCTAACATCAGTGCAGTTTTCCTGAATAAGGAAAAAAAATGTTTGTACAAATGTTAAGAACCATATAATTGTAAATGTAGCCAGTGGTGGAACCAGAAATTTTGAGTGGGGGGGGGGGGGGGGGGGGTAAACTCGATCAACAACTCAATTTTCTATGCTTATACTTGCACTTATAAATTTATAACACATAAGTTTTAAATTTCAAGATAGGGGAAATGTTAGTGAAAATTTCAGCTAATCACATTTTTGGAGAAGGAAATGCTTTGCACACGGTCTATTTGCACTCCATATGACTTTATAGCACACAAAGCCAACTTCATGTATTGCAAATTTGCAATCTCTTTCTTTTTTACAATAATGTCACATATCTTCCTTTTCTGCTCAGCCATGTTTTTCTTAAGAGATTATAACATAAAGTTTACTTCCCATTACACTACGTGCAATGTTTTGAGATAAGGAATGAAATGCGTGAACATATATGCATGTGCAATGTTTTCTTGACGATGGTCAAAGTGCATGATTGTATGACATGCTGCCTGGTGCTAGGCTGCTCGCTGCATTTCCTGCTGTAGGCAGCCAAGGTAAGGGGTTGTAGTTAATACGCCCTGCTTCCTAAGCATTTTCCTAGATAACTATGCTAGTTAATTACAGTCATTTAAAGACCTTGGGGCCCAAGAGGTGTGTGCGACTGCCAAGGCATCTATCTGTTTAGCTATGCTCTAATGAGCTGTTTGTAATCAATGCAATGTCTAAACCCTATATATAATCAAGGAGACGGCCTGGGCAGAATTGCCTCTAGCTAATCAAGTCTGTGTTACCTCTAACATTTGGTACCAGAGCCTAGGTTAGACACAAAAGAGCCACGAGGCCAACTCCTCATCCCCTCCACCCCATGTCGACCTCTGCTGAGCGCGCCGCCAGGCTCAAAGCCAAGGGAACCGGCGATGGAGAGCTGGGCGACTCCTCCAGCCGGGCCGCGCGCTTGAAGGCTGCAGAGGAAGCAGCAGCGCTGGCAGTCCAGGCAGCAAAGCAGGCGGCGGCCGCTGCAGAGGCGGCAGCAAGGACGGCGCAGGAGCTGCGGGCCGAAATTGCTGCAGAGAAGGGAGAAGAAGAGGATGCGGACGAGGAAGAGGAGGAGGAGGAGGAGAGAAGGAATCGGGGGATGCGGACTCCGTCGCGAGACCGGAGGCGCTCGCAGTCACCACTGCGGGACCGGAGGCGCGGCCGCGGCGTCGGTCGCTACGAATCACCGCAAGGCAGAGTGGTGTACCGCGACTCCGGTAGCAGCACGTCTTGGCCGATGCTGGACAAGACGAACTACTACGAGTGGAGTCAGACCATGAAGCTGAGGATGCAGGCGCATGATCTCTGGGAAGCTATCGAGGGCGGCCCTGTCCAGTTTCGCGATGATAGGCGCGTGCTGGAGGTGATTATCGGGGCCGTCCCCAAGGAGATGGGCATCCCACTCCTCGACAAGGCTACGGCAAAGGAGGCGTGGGACGCCATCGCTGCGGCTCGCATTGGCGTGGACCGGGTCTGTCGAGCAACGCTGCAGCGTCTACGCCGCGATTGGGAGAACATCGGAGTCAACCCTGGCGAACAAGTGGAGGATTTCGCCCTACAGCTGTCAACTCTGCACCAGCAGCTTGTCATTCATGGTGACAAGGACATCACTGAAGAGCGTGTGGTGGAGAAGTTTCTGCGCACGGTGCCGGCCAAGTATGCGCAGATTGTTGTCGCCATTGAGCAGTTCCTCGACTTCGAGGCACTCACTCTCGAGGAGGTGACTGGAAGACTCAAGGCGGTGGATGATCGCGAGGAACAAGCGCTGACCGAGTCGGTGGCTATCAACGGCAAGCTGTTGTACACCACGGAGCAGTGGAAGGCGCGCTAGAAGAAGGAGAAGAAGGGAGATGATGCCGGTGGTTCTGGCTTCAGGAACCAGCGCGGTGGCGGTGGACGTGGCCGTGGTGGTGGACGAGGATGAGGCAGAGGCGGGGGACGTGGTGGCGGACGAGGAGATGGCAATGTTCCTGGCCGCGTCGGCCCCAACACTTGCCTCAACTGCAACCAGGAGGGCCACTGGGCACGTGAATGTCCCCAGCCGCACCGTGAAGAAGCAGAGCGCGGCGGTGGAGGTGGAAACCGTGCTGGCCGCGGCGGTGGCAACCGTGGTGGAGGCCGTGGTGGTGGAAATCAGGCTGGGCAGCGTGGCGGGAACCAAGGAAGGCATGAGGCACGCGCTCAATACGCCGAGTGTGATGAAGATGGCGCTTTGTTTCTAGCACATGGCTTCATTAGCCTGGAACAGAGCACGCTGGCGCACAGCTATACGGCGCAGCATGTCGAGCTCTCCGAGCCACGTGCTTGCGCCTATCTTGGCGTGGACGAAAAAGAGGTGGGCAGCGGCTGGTACCTGGCCTCCGGTGCGACGCATCACATGACCGGGCGCCAAGAGTTCTTTGCTGATCTGAACACTGACGTTCGAGAAACGGTCCGTTCGGGGACGCGTCAAAGGTAGAGATCAAGGGCGTCGGGTCTATTGTTTTCCAAGCCAAGACCGGTGAGCAGAGGGTTCTTCATGGCGTCTATTTCATTCCGGCGCTGAAGAACTCTATCCTAAGCCTGGGACAGCTTGATGAAGGAGGGTCCAAGGTTGAGATTGACGATGGTGTGCTTCGCATTTGGGACAAGAGCCGCCGTCTGCTTGCCAAGGTACACAGAAGGAAAAACAGGTTGTATATTCTGCATCTTGAGGCTGCACAACCTCTCTGCCTCGCGGCGCGCAAGGATGATGAGGCGTGGAAATGGCATGAGCGTTTCGGCCATTTGCACTTCGACGCACTCCGGCGACTCAGCAAAGAGGAGATGGCGCACGGAATGCCGGTGGTCGATCATGTTGAGCAGATGTGTGACACCTGCGTTACCACCAAGCAGAGGCGGCGTGCTTTTCCAGCTGCAGCAGCATACCGGGCCCCGAATCAGCTTGAGCTGGTGCACGGTGACCTGTGCGGTCCGGTCACACCAGCAACACCGGCGGGCAACCGCTACATCTTGCTGCTCGTCGATGACGCCACCCGCTTTATGTGGGCTATGCTGCTGCCATCCAAGGACGCAGCAGCAGAAGCAATCAAGAAGGTCAAGATGGCAGCAGAGGTGGAAAGCGGGCGCAAGTTTAAGGTCCTGCGCACCGACAATGGCGGCGAATTCACTGTCGCGGAGTTTGCTGCATACTGCGCTGATGAAGGTATTAAACGGCATTTCAGTGCCCCTTATTCACCGCAGCAGAATGGTGTGGTTGAGCGCAGGAACCAAACAGTGGTGGCCATGGCAAGAGCTTTGCTTAAGCAACGCCGAATGCCATCTCGTTTTTTTTTTGGGGGGGGGGGGGGGGGCTGTGATGACGGCGGTGCACATTTTGAATCGATCTCGGACGAAGGCACTGAAGAATGCTACTCCTTATGAGGCATGGCATGGCCGGGCACCAACAGTCAGCCATCTCAAGATTTTTGGCTGTGTGGCCTATACCCGGCGGCTCACTCAGCTTCGCAAGCTCGATGACCGCGGCGAAGCTGGCGTGTTTATTGGCTATGCGGAAGGGGCCAAGGCATACCGTATCTATGATCCAATGTCCCAGAGAGTGCGTGTTAGTCGCGATGTGGTATTCGACGAAGGCCGCGGCTGGGACTGGGTATCACCGGCAGCAGGCACATCAGAAGCAGTGGGCAGTGAGTTTACTGTTGAATTCCCATGGGCGGAGGAACTCCCTGAAGCAGGAAGTTCAGCGTCGCCCTCACTATCTCCTCCGCCACATCCTGCATCGCCTGGTTTCTCTCCGGTGAATGCAGGATAGCCTGCATCGGAAGCAGAGGAGCCCCTAGCAGAGGCGCCCGTAGCGGAGGTAGAGGCGCCCGAGTCGCCCAGAACACCTATACCAGCTCCAGCAAGTCCTCAGGTTGAGCATGTGACCCCCTTGGATGATGATGATGAAAGAGTGGATGCCTACCACGATAATGAAGAACTCCGCTATCGGAAGATTCATGACATCATTGGTGATGAGCCAACACCTCCGCTGGCGCAGTGGCTGTTTGTAGAACTGAATCTCACCCATTCTGGTGAGCCTACAAGCTATGAAGAAGCCAAAGATGATCCAGACTGGCAAGCAGCAATGAAGGAGGAGCTGAGATCAGTAGAGCGGAATGGGACTTGGGAACTTGTTTCTCCCCATCCTAGTCACCGTCCAATTTCACTGAAATGGGTGTTTAAGCTGAAGAAGGATGAACATGGAGCTGTAATTAGGCACAAGGCAAGACTTGTGTCCCGTGGTTTTGGGCAGCAGGAAGGAGTTGATTATGAAGATGCTTTTGCACCAGTTGCAAGGATGGAATCAGTGCGTGTTTTGCTTGCTCTAGCAGCACAAGAGGGATGGGCAGTACATCACATGGATGTGAAGTCTGCATTCCTGAATGGAGAACTCCAGGAGGAGGTTTATGTTACACAGCCTCCAGGTTTTTGCAGTATCAGGAGAGGAGAAGAAAGTGTACAGGCTGCATAAGGCTCTGTATGGCCTAAGACAGGCTCCTTGGGCGTGGAATGCCAAGCTTGATTTGACTCTCAAGCAGATGGGTTTTGAGCAGAATGTGTATGAGGCTGCTATGTACAGAAAGGGATCAGGTAACTCCCTACTAGTAATTGGAGTCTATGTTGATGATTTGATCATCACAGGAGTCAATCAGCAGAAGATTGAAGCTTTCAAGGCAAAGATGAAGCAAACTTTTGAAATGAGTGATTTGGGTCTTCTGTCTTTCTATCTGGGAGTTGAGGTGAGGCAATTAGAAGGGAGCATCACTCTGAAGCAAACCCATTATGCTAAGAAGATACTTGAGCTTGGTGGTATGGCAGGTTGTAATCCAGCCACCACACCCATGGAAGAAAGGCTGAAATTGAGCAAGAAAAGCACAGCAAAGGAAGTAAATCCAACTCAGTACAGAAGACTGGTTGGCAGTTTGAGATACCTAGTGCACACAAGACCAGATTTGGCTTTTTCTGTAGGGTATGTCAGCAGATTTTTGAAGAAGCCAACAACTGAACATCTTCAGGCTGTGAAGAGAATCTTGAGATACCTGGCTGGTACTCTAGATCATGGGCTCTGCTACACCAGAACAACAGACAAAGCAAGGTTTGTGGGTTACAGTGATTCAGATTTGGCTGGAGATGTTGATTCAAGCAAAAGCACAACTGGATGCTTGTTTTTCTTTGGAACCAGCCTGGTCAGTTGGCAGTCTGTCAAACAGAGAGTTGTTGCTTTGTCTAGTTGTGAGGCTGAATATGTGGCAATGACAACAGCAGCAACCCAAGCTTTGTGGTTGTCAAGGCTGTTTGCAGATTTGTTGGGAACAAAAGTTGAAATGGTGGAACTCAGAGTGGACAATAAGTCCGCTCTGGCTTTGGCACAGAACCCTGTTTTCCATGACAGGAGTAAGCATATTAGAATCAAGTATCATTTCATCAGAGATTGTGTGGAGGAAGGAAGCATCAAGACAGAGTTCATTCCCACTGCAGATCAGCTCGCTGATATACTGACTAAAGTTTTGGGCAAAACCAAGCTGGAAGAGATGAGGAGCAGGATTGGGATCAAGGCGATCAAGATTAGTTGAAGCAGGTCTTAGGGGGAGAAATGTAGTTAATAAGCCCTGCTTCCTAAGCATTTTCCTAGATAACTCATTTAAAGACCTTGGGCAGCCCAAGAGGTGTGTGCGACTGCCAAGGCATCTATCTGTTTAGCTATGCTCTATGAGCTGTTTGTAATCAATGCAATGTCTAAACCCTATATATAATCAAGGAGACGGCCTGGGGAGAATTGCCTCTGGCTAATCAAGTCTGTGTTACCTCTAACAGGGGTGTCATGGAGTAAAACGCGTACTAGTATTCTGGTTAGATGTACTAGGAGTACTAGCTACGGAGTACCTAGCTGCCTAGCTAGATGAGGGATGACACATGCATCGTTGAGTATTTGTTATTTAATTAATTAGGTGTGAACTGTGAAGGTTGGCAGCTGAAGAACCGAAGACTGTGAGGGGCTTCAGGAAATAGGTAGGGATCCCGGGGGTTCAAAAGTTTTCACCGGTGTTGGGGGGCGGGGGGGGGGGGGGGTGTTCCGCCGTTGAATGTAGCGGCACAATGCATATGCAGAAACAGAATTGTATTGGATTGCAGGAGTAGAAATCATTCTGGCCACAAGACAAGCGGTGTGTGCCTTGAAAATGATCACTGAGCACAGCGAAAACTACAAATGAATTTATACGCTTGCCTCAATATCATGCATTCAGTGTTTAAATAGAACTCATAACTCACTTAGAGTCATAAAAAATACAATGCATCCCCTTTAAATAAAGGTATGACGAACGAGCCATATGCTGAACTGGCTAGGTGGCTTTAGTAGCATCTCTCCCTAGGTTCAATTCCCCGTATGAGTGAATTTCAGGCTAAGGGTACAAAAATCCTGTCGTGTATCGCATGACAAAGCATATAGCAAGACCCGGCCTAGTCTTAGAGAGTCACGAGACAGGGGTCCGAAGGTTTTCTTCATCTGTGTTAGTGAGAATGTCTTTTCTTAATACTCAACACGAACGCGGGGCATATGTGTTTCTCTCGGACCGTCACAATTTCACAGCCCTCCACCAAATAACCGCACAGAAATTATGTGATACACGCTATCAGCAATGGGAAGAATTATATAGTACGAAGTAACGAGGCTTACCCGGTGCCGACGGGGCCGCCAATGCCGACGGTGAAGGCGCGCTCGGCGAAGGCGCGGGAGGCGAGCGGCGGCGCGCGCTTGGTGAAGTCACCGGGGGAGTAGATGGGCTCGTGGGAGTGCGGCGCGAGGCCGTCGTGGGAGTGCCACACGCGGCCGTCCTCCCCGACCCACGAGCCCCCCGCTGCGTGGCCATCACCGTCCCTGAAAGCGCGGCGAAACCACACCACCAAGCATGAGTCGGGTCAGATGCGCAGGCAGTGGCAACGCGGCGCTAGAGGAATGAGGGCACACGCGATACACGCACCCGTGGGAGTGATGGTGGTCGTGGGAGTGGTGGTGGTGTTGATCGTGAGACGCCATGGATCTCGGAGCTTGGAGGTGGAAGGTTTCGGATAGGGAGGCGGAGCAGATTCTGTGATGAGCGTCAGAAGATGCTCGTTGACTTCGGGGAATCGGGTTTAGGATTCTGGAGAGAGGGGAAGCGACGTGGGCCTAATTTGGTCCCTGAAGGGAGCGAGGGATAGGAAAAACAAACAGGCGTCAAGCTGGCAGGATGGGCCAGCTTTTTCTTTTTAGCACACGGATGGGCCAGCTGTGTGCCCATGACCTGCCTTTTGCCTAATAGAGGCGCAGGCAGGAGAGCAGAAATGTGGGAATGGGCCTCTGGTCCAATACGGTACAGTGAGATGCTCTACCTATCCGGGTTCAAATTCTGTGCTCGCACCTTTTCCGAGATTTTCCGGCGTTATGCATTAAGTGGTAAGCGACGTTCTCCATATCTGTCAGTGCTCAGTCCTTCGAAGGTGGCTATAAGGGTAGGGTTTGTGTACGTGTATTCATAGGGGTGAGTGTGCGTACGTGTTGTGAGCGTCTGTCGGTGCACAGTCCTTCGAAGGAGCTTATAAGGGTAGGGTTTGTGTACGTGTAGGGTGCTCAGTCCTTCGAAAGTGCCTATAGGGGTAGGGTTTGTGTATGTGTGTCCATAGGGGTGAGTGTGCGTGCGTATTGTGAGCGTTAGTCGGTGCTCAGTCCTTCGAAAGTGCTTAGGGTTTGTGTACGTGTGTTCATAGGGGTGAGTGCGTGTACATGTTGTGAGCATCTGCGTTGTACTGTGTAACTAGCAAGTTAGCTCGCGCTAATAGCGCGGCTAGATTTTATAGATTATATTATTTTTTAAAATACTATGTTAGCATAATATATTTCTTTATCCTTTTGAAATCATCAATACTCAATCTTCATATAGACAGTGGTCCCCCGATTTTGAAATTTGTATTGGTACACCCGAATTTTGATGTTTGGGTGGTCTTGGATTGGTGAATGAAAATCCAATAGCGAATGACGTAATCGACGCTTTACTGCACCCTCGCATACATTGCAAGCTCCACAACTTTGTATATTGGATTGACATTGCGAATCACCCACTTTAGCATCTCTCGATCCCTCTGCGAATCTCTCTCTGCTTATAAAGATGTGAATGGTACCAATAGATAAAACCAATGGAAGGAAAGTGGTAGAATAAGACGGATAGGGTTTTCTGTATCTCGTTTCGAAATAAAGGACCGTAGTGAGGATCGACCCCGGATAAGTGAGTCAGTGTAGGGACAGAGGCTGATGATTCTAAAGGTGATTTCAAACTACAAGATGACTTTATTTGAAAACGGAATCCAAATATCAACAAAAAGATGAGACCAACCATAATGTATCAGATCTCCACAATGAAAAGTTGGTTTTTTGAATAGCAGGAGGACTTCCGGTTGTGGTTATGCAAGTCCCATGCACGGATAAATCCAATAAACAAATAATCGAAGCATGCCGCATGCACTCGTTTTTTCTAATTTTTGTCAGGTGAACTATGTTGTTCTGATTCCGTGGCTTCTGAGACGTTGACCTTGTGTAGAGTCTCAATGCTCCACCTCTTGATGTGTGGATCCAACTCCTCTCAGCTAGTTCGTCATACCTAGCAACGATGTCAGCTGGTAATGCATGCGACCTTGAAGATTCTTCTCGATCTAGGGATATGCTAGTGTAGCAATGACACATGTCCCTTCATCCCTCCTCTATCTTTGCGCGCGCACTCTCTCTCTCTCTCTACACACACTGAAAATGCCTCTTTGTCCCCTACTTTTGTCGTGCGAACTCTGCCTCTCTGATTGCGCAGCTTCCGAGTCTGACTCAGGCATTGTCCTTATGTAGAGTTTCAATGCTTCACCTCCCAACGTGTGGATTCAAATCCTTCAGGCAAGCTCGCAGTACATGGCTAAGATGCCAGATGCTGGCGTAGGAAACTTAAAAAGTTCCTATTAATCTAGGTACTGGCTCATGCAATAGTTGCATAGGTCCCTCCGATCTCTGTAACATCCCCGATGTTTGATTGTGCTAATGACATTAATTACATGAATTAATCAAGGTTAATTACCTTCTAAGCATGTTTGACGTGATTGGGCACACTTTTGCACAGAAGACCTTGGTCAAAATCCCAAATCCCGGTCAAACCCTAGATCTCCTTTAAGGCTGAAACGGTTTTCTCGCGCGTTCTCCAAATTTCACTATAGAAGTTCAAAATCGGCCAATACGAAAGTTGTTCGTTATTTCCGTGAACACATTTTTCGTAATTGGCAGACATTCCAATTTTGAGTGCAAATTGGCCAAAAATCGGTTTGACTGCGCTGTGAACAGTAACTCGAGTCGTGGAAAAACTGCAACTTCGGCCGACGTTCCCGGCAAACCGTTGACCAAAACATATGTCGCCCTTTGGGAAAGTTGTAGATCTATAGTTCCTCTACAACTTTCGTTTTTGGAGATTTTTGACTTAGTTGTCACTTTTGGGAGTTATGCAATTTTGAAACCGGGTAAATGGAATAAGACTGGGTCGGGCGACGTCGTCACCGCGCTCTGGTGCGCGCGCGGGCGTTCCTGGTGCGCCGACCACGTGTCCTAGGGTCGAAGCTCCGGCGTACGGACGCACGGGAGTCTCCGCTGTGGACCCGCCCGTGCCTCGACCCCTCCGCCTCACCTCTCCGCGCCATGCACCGCGCCCCGGGCGGCCTAGATGCTCGGCCGCGGGCCGGCCGGCCACGCGTCGTGCCACGCACGCCCGCGCGAGCCCCCGGCCGCGCCGTGCTTTATGGCCGCCCGCCGCTCTTCCCGCATCGTGGGACACGCGCGCCTCGGCCGAAACCCGCGAAGCCGCGGCGTGCCGCTGCCCTTCCTGTCCGCCGCTGCACGAGGAGGGCGCCGCCGCCGAGCTCTAATTCCCGCGCCAAACCAGCACCACCCGACCTGCTTTCCCTCTTCCCTAGTCCTCCCTCGACGCCTCCACACCGCCGCCTGGCCACCAGACGTCGCCGGCACCGGACGCCGGCGACGGCGGCGGTCCCGGGCCCGGCCGCCCGCCGCCGACGCCGGCGCGGCTTCCCCCGGCCCTATCTCCGTCTCCCACACCTCCAGCTACCCCTAGATAGGCTCACACACCCCTCAGGCCCGCCTTTCGGCCGCCGCCGGCCGCCAATTCCACCGCCGGCGGGGTCTGGACCCCGCCGGGGACTACATTGCAAGAGAGAAGGTATTTTCAGGGAGATTTATGCAAGTTTCCAGGGACCCGGCTGTAAAGGTCGTTTTAGGGTTACAGCAGCAACTTCAAAAAATCATTAAAAATCGTAGACAAATCAGAAAAATGTAAAACCAATTTTGTTGGGTTCGTGGTGAAGAAATCTATCTCTTCTAGAAAACATGTATAGGGTTTTTCTGTACAATTTTTGAATAAAAAATTCAAACTCAGTTTGGAGTGTTTTTAGTGTGATTTAAAATATACACATGCTATGAACTTGAATTTTGGATATGTTGCTCTTTATAGCATGTCTAGATCTATGGCAAAAGTTTGCATGATTTTGATGTATATATTTTCAGTTATAATTTATTTAAGCTTTATGCTAGAATAAGTTTGATGCTTTTTATATCCCCTTTAATGAACTTTTCTTTGAGCACAAGTGCACCCTAGGGCTTTGACTTGATGATTAGTACCCCTGGTGTAATGTATGTGATTTTAGAGAATTGTTTAATAGGTGTTTTGGATTTAATCTTGTGTAGGAGTTTAAATTCAAAATCTGAAAAATAATTTGAATTTGCAACCATGATTTGGTCAGAAACTCATTTTTGGCATGCATGACCTGCAGGAGAAAGTTGAGATCAAAAGGTTTATTAAATCTTTTTATATGAATTAATGTTGATTTACTAGGCTGCAATTTGTCTTTTTCGCATAAATTAATTTATAAATGATCTTCAGCCAAATTTTTGTGTGAGAGCTTAAACTAAGCATATGTTGTTGTGTGCAAAATATTAGGTTCATTGGAAGTGTTTTTGATTTAATTTGGATTTATGGTTGAAAGGCTTGTTGTAAGTAATTAAAGAAAGAAATGGAAATTAAAAGTGCTAAATTGTGAAATCATGTTTGTTTCTGTTTTTATTAAATTAAACACACCCCCTTGCTGTTTGGTGAAGTTAAGTAACTTAAATTACTTAGATGTGTACACAATCACCATCAAAATCGTGTTTTGTTTATTGTCACACACCCTAATAATTTCTGTGAGAAAATAGTAATGTTTGGATGAATGTGTCCAACCAGAGTTGGTTTTGTGGTAATTCTCCCACCCTCACCATAATCTAATGCATGTGCATGTAAACGTGTAGATCTTCCCGATGGGACGTACACGCTCACCCAGGAGGAGGGGGCAGCTAGTGGAGAATTGAATCAAGCTAGTGTGCAGCAAGACCCGGACCAAAGTCCAGAAGAGCCCAAGGCTTGTGTTGGAGTAGAGTCTGAGTAAGGCAAGCACCGTTTCATCTAACCCATTTTATAAATTAAAATCATGTCTTTTACTTTTCAGTAGTTATGCTTTACTTTGTGCATTTAAGTTTCAGGAGTTGCTTTGAAACCTAGAAGGATGATCCTTAGGACTCCTATGCTCTTTTACTAGTATGTTAGGAACGCTAGTGCCATGCTCTAAGGTCACGGTAGAAGTCGAGTAATGACTCATTGCTCGCGAGATATAGGATGCTTATGTTAGAATCATAAGTTGGTTAAATTGACTCGCTCATGTGGTAAGAGCAATGGGTTTGGTCTCGACCGAGTAGCATGGTGCTAGTCCTAAGCTATTGAACGTACCAAGTGCTTGTCGGGAATGGGACTGGTAAGCCTAGTACCTTCTGAACCGGGGCGGGATCTTTCTAGTTACCCACTTGGGATGTGTCTCCGGGCTAGGTACCCGTGGTATAGTGTGTGAGTCCGGACTAGTCGGGTTAGACCCTCCGGATAACCGTGTACCAGAGTTTGTAGCGTCTGATCCCAAACTGTGGGATGTTGGGAACCGCCTGGTCGGGGTAGACCCTGCATTTGCTTTTATTTGAATTCTTGGGGTCTACTTCTTCCGTGTATCTTGGGTTTACCTTGCAAGGATATAAATCGATCGATCGTCGGTCACTCGCCGTTATCTGAGTCGGCTTGACCACTGGCTACCCCATGTTTATTTATGGAACATTTTGGATTAATATTGTTACCTATTTAATATTGTTTGCACAACATGCTTGTTTAGTACAGGTGCTCACCTAGACTGATTAACATACTAGAATATGAGCTAAAACTTGAAAATAAGGATCCACTCTTAGTCGCTTTTGGCAAAACAAACCCAGCAGCCAAAAAGCCTTGCATGTCTTGTTGTACTTTATTTTTGTCGGGTAAGTCTTGCTGGGTATTAGTACTCAGCCTTGCTTAATTTGTGGTTTTCAGGTAACCCCATCTGGCCTGGCTCTACCCCAGATGGTTGGGAGCTTGAATGGGAGAACGATGTGTTAACACCAAAATTTGGTAAGGAGTCTGACTTGTGGGTCCGGTTCGATAAAGAGTCCGTCTGGTGGAAGGAAGGATATTGTCAGAGATATTCGGCAAAAGAATCCGCGGTTGGCTATTTGCTCCGGTTCGGCAAAAGAACAGTAGAGCTGATTTTGCGGGATTGGACGGTGACGTGGCTCAATCAGGGGAGACGAATGGATGGATAGGCGATCAAGCTTAGAGATAAGTTAGGCAATGAATCCATTCGAAGTTGTACTCAACAGGGTATAAATATGACCCCTAAATGTATGTAACAGACACAAATCATTACTCAATACACACCGGCCTTACGCCAAACCCTAGAGTCCTTGTCGTGTCGTCGAGTTCTTCGATAGGGCCAATCGATCCGTCGACCTCCGTGAGTACCGGCAACCTTGTATCATGTCTAGTATCATGCGGTGGATTTAGATCTGATGCAAGTAGTCTTGTTACCATGCTTCGTGTCATGCGGTAGATTCAAGCTTGGTTCAAGAAGGTTTCTTGTTGGATCATGAGCCATGCGGTAGGCTAAGATCTAGCTTGAAGCTAGTTATCGGCTCTATTGGATTGTGGCAAGATCCAATAGATTCATTAAGTTACCCCGTGTTATCTTGAGTTTTTACTTTATGTTTCAATTCATGTAACACACCTTTGCCCAATCTAGATGGGTTTGGATCGGCTCTATCTTTTTATGATCCTTATTCGAGTAGATTTCGTACTTTAACATGGGGATCTTGTGCTTTCCGATAGCCGAAACCGAATCGATCTAGGTTGTTACGTGTTGCGGGTTCAAGCTTGCTCATGTTCGTATAAATCTTGAAAGAGCCGGGTATCATGCGGTAGATGCAGGTTTTTGGGTTGCTTTGGGGCTAGTCATCCGGTGGATTAGATTCCCAAATCAATCTGATAGATTTATTCACTTGGTAATGTTTGTTCCTTCTTCATGGACCCCGAATCGGCTGTTCAGCCGCATTCGGTTACGTTTCTATACGAGTAGAACACGTGCGTTATCCATGCTTTAAATGGTGTGTGCTTTTAGCTTTCCATATTTAGATTGTATCATGCGGTGGATAGATCTATTTGTGTAAAGTGGTACGTTTTCATGCAAGTTGTATCATGCGGTGGATAGATTTGCCTGATATCGTACTAGACGGGTTTTAAAGTAACTAGACATGCGGTAGACTAGTGCTTTGGATCTATGCATGCTTGTTTAATACATGTTTGCGTTCGTGCTTTACTTTATTTGTTTATTTAATGATTAATCTTCATGGGGATCGGTCATGACTCTGTGCACGTGCATTCTTGTTCAAACAAAGACCGATTGCCGTCATGCTCACGTCATCCATTCGGCAGTGTCATTGCTTCTCTTTACGCTTTCCCGATTGGTTGCAAATCGTTGGCAGATAGCTTTCTATAGCTATATGTCATTTCATTCGGCTTTTTTAGCCGTAAATATGGAACTGTCTGGTACCACCCGGCAAGTTCCAAGTTTTGGTATCTAACTGCATTATCTTTTGTTAATTTTCAGGAAAAATTGACTGGCACGTCTTTTGTTCTCTGCGCGTGTGAAGCCAGCTTTGTTCGGCTTGCTGTGTGATTGGCGTTGAGTGCACTTTTCGCGTCAACACGATGATGATGAGTGATATGCATGGATGGCCTCCCGTGTGTATCATGCGTTTAGTTTACTTTCCGCTGTTTAAACTCTGAATCACCTTTACTTTCATGTATGAAAAACCTGGTTTGTAATAATCTTGAACTTGTGAACCTTTTATGTAATGTAATGTTGTACTCTGGCCCCGCCTTCGTGTGGGCTTAGCGCATATCAGCGATCCTGTTGTATGTGATTTACCGGGCTTTACCCGGCGGAAGCGACTTAATAATTCTTTATTATTGTTTAATGGCCATGTGGACCGGCTTAGGCGATAATACGGAATTATTTTGGGCGGTTCTGTCACAATCTCCCTCCTCTTCCTCTCCACCCTAACAACACCTTTTTCTCGGTGTCTACCCTACTTTCGTCGGGGCGAACTATGCTTCTCTGATTTCGCGGCTTCTAAGTCCATCTAAGATGTTGACCTTGTGTAGAATACCAAGTGTTCCACCTCCCAGCATGTGGATCTAAGTGAATTCATCGTACCCTGCGGCGTTGATAGTTGCTAGCATAGACGATGTTGAAGGTTCCTCTTGATATAGGGACAGACTCATGTAGCGGTGGCACATGACCCTTCATCCCCCCTCTCTTTCTCAGTTTCTTCCATACTTTTGCTGGTGAACTCTTGCTCCTTGATTCTGCGACTTCTGAGTCTCAGGTGTTGACATTGTGTAGAGTCTCGGTGCTCCACCTCCCAGCGTGAGGATCCAACACCTTTCGACGAGCTTGTCGTACCTCGCAGTGATGCCAGTTTCTAGCTCTGATCCTATCGTGCGTTGGGTGTTGTTGATCTGATCACAAACAACTACTAATTGGATTCGACTATTTATCTTTTTCTATAAAAATACATTATGGTATATTATTTTATTCAAATTTAGATATTAACTAATCATATTGTAAATGAGATGTTTATTAAAGGAACGTTCCAAAATAAACTCGTAAAATCACAACATACCACCACATGCATGACACACGCACACACTCATTGACTTGTACTGTACTTACAATTTTGTCAACTCTCCCCTTTTTTAATATTAACCAAAGACAATTAGCAATTGTCTATAAGATCAATATGTGTGGTCATTCAGATTATGGGATCTAGAATTTTTTCACTCCAAGTGCACATATGGACGCTGACCTTGACAGCGTTATTCTCACATTAATTAGCATGGTTCCCAAAGGTAGAGAAGGAATTAAGGACATATCAAATACTCGCAATTGATTTGTGATGGTCAAGCATATTATTTATAAACACAATATTAACTTTCCTTATTTTTTATAACAAATTTAGTTATTTATTAATTGTATTTGGTATGGACTCTTTTATTTAGCTATTTCCCTTCTCAACTCGTACAAAATCTGCTTCTAATTTTCTTGTTTTTTGAAATCTTGAATTTATATATATATTTATTAGTTATATTATAAATTGTGGATTCTTTGGATTGATCTAGACTGTCAGATCAGTGGTGACTTCATCTATCTTGAGGATTTGCCGACTCATTCAAAAGTGCTCAAAGGGGGAGGGCGAGTGTGTGTTGTGTATGTGAGCGTACCATGTGATTAAAAAAACTTGCTTTCATGCAATTTGTAGAGTCGTATTGATCCATATTCCTCTTTTAATTTCAAGTACGTGACATACTCCATGATCCATTAAGCAGAAGTCTCAAAAACTTACCAAAGTTTGTTAGAAATTTAAAAAAATATCCGTATGCAACACGTAATGTTAGGCAATATAAAATATTTCATATGTATTTAAGTACAGAGTAACGTAAGGAAAGGAAGTTATAAAAAATATTTCATTTTTTCAGAATATATGAATCATTAGATCTTCGTAAAATCCAACGATTCAAACTCTTCTCTTTTTAGATTAATGTGGAAATTTCTAGACCCTCGCGGCGGATGTGGTGGCTTCTTTTAACATTGAAGTATTAAGAGATTGATTTTTATTTTTTAATAGAAATTTATTTTCATCATGTGTCGTGCCTTATCAATGTTGGCATTTAGAGGCTTGCAATGCTACACGCCTATGCAGATAAATATTTCATGAGCTTCTTAATTAGTACTTTAGCAGAGACACAGAACTAATTTAATGACCATCGTGTGAAACTTTCTAAATTATAATTGTATTTGTTATTTACTCTTCAGTTAGTTTTTTTGCTTCCCCCATATGTGTAAACATTAACTACCATTTTTCTTAATTTTAATTCTGAATTTATGTATTTATTAATTGTATTTGTATTGAATATGGACTCTTTGAATTTTCTTATTTTAATTCCGAATTTATGCATTTTTTGGATTAATCTAGACCTTCAGATCTTCATAAAATCCAACGGTGTATATTCTTCTCCTTTTGGATTAACGTGACAATTTCTAGACCCTCTCGGCGAACGTAGTGGCTTCTTTTAACACTCAAGTATAAAGATAATGGATAGATAGATTCTTAAAAAAAAAGTAGAAATGTGCAAACGTTTAGGAATTCCGTTCTGTGTAATTCTTTTTTTAAAAATAGTAGAAATGTGCAAACGTTTAGGAATTCCGTTCTTTGCTCCACTGCACGGGCACACGCTGATGATGTGCATTTCCATGTCATGACCTGAGTGTGCTTTCACAATGTAACCCCCAAGTGTTTATTCATTTATAGTTTCGCAATGATCGAGAGACCACACAAGATTGGGAATCCACACATCTCGTGTTAATCTGGAGGAACGCGACGCAAGGATGGAACTACTATAGAACCCATTCGAGAATCCGTCAGAGTTAGGAACCGGTGTGTATGATGTCAGTGGCGGGCACAGGCCTATACTTTCAAGGATTCAACCACACCGCCTATTCAGTATTCACCTGTACAGATGCAAAGCTATCCATGACGGCACGGCATTCATGTTATACCATAGCTCGATCGATCGCCGTCTAAGCCGGTGTGATTTGGTGAGCCGTGCCGACAGCAAAGATTAGCTCAAGGCACCACGATGACCTCCTTGTGGTCGTTCGCCGGGTACATGGCGGTGGACCCTTCGCTCCGCTCGTCACCCATCATGGCGGCTTCCTCCTGCTGCCGCACCCGCACCACGTGGTTCCACCGGTCCTGGAACAGGTACGCGAACGCCATGGCCGCGACCTCCACGGTGAGGAGCACGGTCCACAGCCGCGCGCTCCGGCCGGTCCGCTCCTGGTAGGTGTGCAGGCCGATGTACACGTTGGCGACGCCGACGACGCAGACCCCGATGCCCAGGAACCAGTGCGTCAGGTACCACGCGCTCCTGAACCTCATACCTCTGAACAAGAAGAAGAAATTCAATCCGCATCGTCGCCTTGATCACAAGAGGCAAACGGAATTCAGATAGGGATGCTCGATGCCTCAATCTAACCTGTCCGGCCTCAGGAAGCCGATGAGCGGCTGGAGCCAGATGAAGCCGTACAGGGCCAGCCCGATCCTCTGGTGAGTGTTGTTGAAGGCGTTCTCGAAGTTGCTTATCGACAGCACCGCCCCGGCGGTGGCGAGAACGACGGCGACGATCTGCATCGGCAGGAACTTCGCATCTGAATGTCTGACATGGTGCGGTGCTGTGGGGAACAGGAACTGATCGAGCGGTTGCAGGAGATGGGAGTTGGCTGACCTGTGAACCGACATGGCAGTAGAAGAGAAGCTTGACGCTCCTGGCGGTTTTGACGTTGCTGGAGGCTCTGATCAGTAGCACTCCAATAGGCATCAGGAAGCCAACCGAAGACCAAAGAAGGAAGGCATGGACCTTGAGTTGCAACGAGAGTTTTGGTGTGAGCTGCAAGAGAAATTCAGTTGTCGCAGTCAGTAACACAGCTTCTACTGTAATCAGAGATATTCAGATTCTTGTAGAGTTGAACAGAACCAGGGAGATTGTGCAGACAGTTTCAGGCGTACAGGAAATGGAAGTTACCTCCAGAGGCCGAGCGATCTTGTAGCTTTGCTCTGAATTTGAATCACCCTGGGTCGGTGTGAGAAGCAAGAGAACCACACAACATGCAGATGCAAGGAGCAGTCTTTTTCTCTTGAACAGTAGCATTGCTGCTTGTCAATTCAGACTCTCCGCGGCAGAAACGGACGCCAAAAGGTGGCAAGAAACAACTAAAACAGAGCTCCTCGACAGCTCCAAAAAAAAATTCAGAACTGAAGCAAAGATGATGTGCACATGCTATTCCTTTCTTCCAAGCCCTTCCCGTGCTTTAAGTACCGGCACTACAAGAACAGCTGAAGAATCCTTCGGAACTGAATAATGATAAAAGAGAAAGAAAAGGAACTGCAGAAACCGACGCCTTGTTCCAATTCTCCGCGCAATGCGGCAACGCCGGCGGTCTTCCAAGATGACTTGCAGAAGAATGAAAGAATCTTGCCAAGGAATTCAAGGGAATAACTTGGAAGGGATGTGAGGCGAATGATTTGGATATGAGCACAGCACCTGCTGCTTTTGGTGCCTAGGAATTATATAGTGCGGTGGACTTTTGCGCTGCCGGGGAAGTGAATGGGATGGAATCAGAGATAGATGGCAGCTCTTTACTCTAGCTCCTTTGAGCTTTTGGCTATGGTTTGACAGCTCTGCGGTATGATGGTATGAAAGGACGGCTTTGTGGTGGTGCTGCAGGAAGCACAAGATATTGTTGGCTGCTCCTGTATCAGCAGCATCCAGGAAAATTTTGCAAAAGCAGGCCTGAAAGTAGGGTATCAACTGTTGAGGTTTGTAGGCAGGGTCTCACAAAGAAAAGGCAAGGGCCAGGTCCAGCGTCTAACAAACCTTCTGGAGGAGCACAAGACAGGCCGCAAAGCAATCTGCTTTGCGTCGGCGTCCTGCTTTTCTTCAGATACGGTCATGATATTACTGCATAACCGATTGATATGTATACATGACTACAGTCTACAGATAGTACAGAAAGTAAACAAGAGATATGCACGAGCGGCTCTGCGTGAATGGAATGAGGCCTAAACTTCTGCCAAGACAAACCTGATCATCCTTGTTCTCGTCTCATGTGCAAAACTAGAGCGAGAATAGTGTAAGATTTCGTCATGATGATCTGCAGATCTCACCATGATTCAGGCATTGTAGGATTTGGTCACCACTGAAAGATTTCGTCCTGCTTTATTCTGATTACCTTATTATTTTGTCATAACCTAATCTGCTCATTTATGCTCAGACATTTGCAAACAATTTCATTTGCCGACGATGGATCGGTTGAGATTGCTTGAACAGCGGGCGAGAATACAAAGATTTTGGACACCACCTCGATCCTCCTCGACGGGAGCAAGTGAGATTTCGGTCCAGCAGCTGGCGTGTGTCCTCCCGGCCGGTCACCCACCAACTCGTTGCCCTGCACATGTTGGATACCAATAATCTCTGTGAATGCATGGCGATGTGCAAGATGCCTCCCCTCTCCTACGATGTCTGCTCGCAAGTTGCCATCGCTTCAAAATTTTCATCTTTTCCTTTTCTCTCCTTTTCTTTCTCAGTGAAGTAGCCATCGCCTTAGCTCATGTGGTTCTCACTGGGAAAGCAGAGGAGTCGGGGAGGCAAAAGGGTTGGATAGGCTGACCAAGCTGATGAGGGATTTGCATGGCTTCGGACGATGATCTGAAAGCTTAAAGAAAGGTTGCAGTAGTTGGTAATGGGAGGATCCGTTAACAAGTCCCTGTCAGTTGCAGACAGGGATGGTCAAGAGAGTTTCGCTGCACCGTCGGAAAGCAAACAACTTTGGCACCTTAATCGAGTGCCCAATCTTGTTTGTTCGGTTGCCACTGGATTTTGTGCGTAGCGCGTTCGAGGTTTCTCCTTGCGGAGCTATGCTACGTGACGGATACAGTACAGTATCTAAATTTAGAAACGAGATCCCTTTATTTATAGTATGTATATATAGGCGAATTATTGGCTCTGAGATGACTGAAGCATTAGTGATGGCAATGCACGCGGTCTTATTGTAATGGCCAACCGGCCGACCAGCTCCAGCCTTCTTTTTAGTCTGTTCTCTGAATGAGATAGAGGGATCATGCTGCACATATGCGTATGGCCACATGCAGGACCAAGCTACAGCTCAGACTTGAGAGACTGTGTTGCCGAAATGAATCCAGAAAGGACATGGATTTGTGTCGATGCGCTGCGTTCGTTGTGTCTCTGCGAGTGCACTCATTGGTGATGGGCCAGCGCGCACTCGAGTCCACCCCAATCGAGTGAGGGGAAAAGAAAAAGGGGGTTGGACTTGGGCGGCCATACGATTTCCATGCCGTGTGCCACTATTATCTGCCGGACTGCCGCCTCTCGGCAAGTGGTGCTGAACTGAAATGTACCCTTCGTTCATTCCCCATCAGTATAGCACGGCAGTGAGCCCAATGACTTGCACAGACGAAATTGACGCTAGCTTCGTAACTCCAAATGATCCTTTGTCTGCGGGACGACTGCAGGGAAAAAAAAGGACTCCCTGTCTCCTGCTTTCGGGCGCAAAATGTCAAGAGCCTTCATGAGTTACTGCATACACTTGCAGTCGCTACTGGTGTTCACCACCCATCCATACCATTCTATCCCACCAGATCTCAATGGAATCACCTGGCTATTGTCACCGTAATCATGCCTCTAATCTGCTTTCCAGCAACCACCATTGGGCCAGTTATCAACTCGAGAGAAAGGCGCCGGAATAACTTAAAGAGGTAGGAGCAGCTGCTAAAGCCAGTGTAGCGATGGATCACCTGGATCTGCTTCCGCAAGCAGCCCGAAAACCAAACCGTGGACGTATGTACCATCAGTGCACCCTGATTAGCCATGGACGAGCTTTGCTTTACTTTGCTTTGCTTTGCTGCTTTCGGGTGGTGGTTAGGTAATGCAATGGCCTGACGTATGTAGGTAGCAGCTAGCCTCTAGTGCGCCCGGCTGCAAATCACATGAGCACATCCCGTCGTCCGCCGCTGATGTCGCGTTGATGGGATGCAAACGTGTTGCCGCACGTCCAAAGGCGCATCATTTCAGCGGGAGCTCTCGGACTGTGCTGCTCTGCCTGCAACAAGCGGCATCACCAGGAGGGCCTTCCACTACCAACCTTGGGTTCAGCAGAGCGGGACCAGACCATGGTCGCTTGCAAACGAAGAGGATCATGGTGGCTGTGGCTTGCAGGATGAACGGACAACTGGCTGCAGCTTCGTCCATGGCGAAATAAACTGGCGAGATGACGGCGACCTCTAGCCGCTGCCATAATGGTGCGCGCTTCGGGGAGGAAGGCGGGCTTTCATGGTTCCTGGAGCCCCCCGGAACCACCCAGTTGCCAACGACCCACAGCAGCCGGCAAGTCGGCGCGCCTCGACGGCGCCTCCCGGCAGAGAGGGAGGCGGGTGCATGCGGCAGGAGAAATTCTAAGGGGAAGCGGGGCGGGGATTTGGAGGAGGAGCGGAGCTTCTTACGCAACGGCGAGGCAATCGTCGGAGCAGCGCGGGAAGGGAACCCAGCCGCAACCATTACGGAGGGACCATTATGAAAATATATAGGGGTACTAATGTAAATAGTTGGATCGCTATTATAGATCGCGATCCTTTTCAGGAGGATATATATAAATACTTGATCGCGACTACCAACCTCTGATCCAATTTAGAGGGCTTTGTGTAAAGTTTTGGGTCGCGACTATTGATCGCGATCCATTCCAGGGGGTTTCCGCAAAACCATTGAACACCACCGGTGACGGCCGTCGTCTGATTCCGGCGGCCCCCGAGCCCATTTCTGTTCTTGGGTCGCCTCCGCTCTGACTCCCCGCCTGCCAGGAACCACCCTAAAAAAACATCAGTCGCGTACTCGAATGAGGAGACGGCAGCCATGGAGGCGGTGGAGGCATGAACTTCCCCACCCAATCTCCGGCCCAGGCAATGGCGGGGACGGCAGCGGGGCCGCATACGTGCAGTAGCGGCCGTCCTCGACGTATACCATCTGGCCCGCGGTGCGGCGCACCCACCGTGGCGTGTCGATGCCCGGGCCCTAGCTCAAGCGCTCGCGCTGGGGCCGTTGCGCCTTGTCGTGGAGGTGGCAACATCACGGCCGGCGGCGCTGGGAGGAGAGCAAACAAGAGGAGGTGGAGGTGATGGAGCGACCAAGAGGAGTCGACAACAATGCCACAATGATATGCTTTGAAGAATAGAGTCAACAAAATAACAGAGCCAGAATGTGTTTCTCATTATTGAAAATAAAACACCTGTGTTAGCGTTCTAACCTGTTCAGCACCAGACGAGCGCACGATGCGCTCTAGGCGTCCGCCTACGTCGCATGCCCGGCGTCCTCGCCACGGAATCGCCCAGGACTCAGCTGCACGCGCCCACGATTCCGTCTCCTCCGGAACGCCTGCGCGTCTTGCTTTCTAGGATAGATCGGATCAATCCGTTGAGTTGTAAAGTGTATAAAGAGGCTTTGCCATTGATCCATGAAACCTGCGGTTCATTCTACATCTTTCTACATGGTATCAGTTACCTTAAGATCCTAAATCCTTACTTCCGCTCTCCTTCACTCCATGGCGCACTCCCCGACGCGCTCATCTTCATCCTCTGACTCTGGCGTCTCTGACTTCCTCGACGCGCTGCATGCCGTCTCTCTTGTCGTGGTTCAGACGGTGAACATCCACAATCACGTTCCCATCCTCCTTGACCTCTCTGACTCCAATTACAGCCAGTGGTGCTGCTTTCTTGACTCCGTTCTTGGCAAGTTCGGCTTACCGGACATGTCCTATCGCCGTCACCCATTCACGACCGCGACGCCGAATGGCGCCACGTCGACTGCTGCATCGTCAATTGGTTGTACACCACAGTCACCAAAGTCGTTGTGACAACCCCATCCGAGATAATTCCGTACTATCGCCTAAACCACTCCATTTGGTCATTAAGCGATAATAAAGAACTATCCCGTTGAGTGTTGCCGGGTTTACACCCGGTAAATCACTTGGAAACACAGAGAGGATCGAACGTATACATTAAACTCCAGCGAAGGATAGTCCAGAGTGCCTTACACATTAATACTAATCTCCCCGTAGCGTCCAATTATTACGAACCATTGTTTCTGATATAAAAGTAATCATTCAGAGTTTTATTAAAACAGCGGAAGTACTAATAACGATACGTTACGACATCACCAGAGGCCATCTGTGATGCCATTACTCAACGTCCGCATCCACCCATTCCAGCTCCCAACCGGGTGGAATCTCACCAGGCCAAACAACTTCACCTGAAAACAACAATTATAGCAAGGCTGAGTATACTAATACTCAACGAGACTTACCCGACAAAGGTTACCTCTAGACATGCAGGGCTTTTGGCTGGTGGGTTTGTTTTGCCAAAAAGCAACTAGGCTCATGGATCCTTACTTTCAACATTTTAGTTCAGATTCTAGTGAGATTACCATTATTACCATGAGCAACTAATACAATCAAGAATTATACAATACAATTAATTGACGCAGGGGATTTCACATAGTTCCATTATTAAAGGATATCATGGCCAGCGGATTAAGCAGTCTCGGATAACGGTGAGAGGCCGACAATTGATTGATTCATACACCTTGCAAGGTAACCTAAACACACGTAGCGGTGCCCCACAGAGCTGACACCGACCAAACGGTTCCCAAAAATCCTCGGGTTGGGATGATAGCCTACAGTCCTGGGTACAAGGCCATCTGGAATGTCCCACTTAGTACATCCAGCCTCACACATGTACCCTCCTCCCGGTTGCAAGCCAGGCAGGAGACGAATCGAGAGTAGTAGTAGTAAAATCCCGTACCGTCTCATTAAGGTACTAGGCTTACCGGTCTCATTCCCGACAAGTGCTTAGTACATTCAAAAGCTTAGCCCACGAAGCCACTGGACCGGAGCCCAAATCTCATGCTCTTACCACATGAGCCATTCATTAATTTAAATGGGGGTTCCACAAAGGAAAACCTATTCTCGCGAGTGACGAACATCACTCGACTTTTACCGGGTCCTTAGAGCATAGCATCTAGCGACCTAGCATACTAGTAAAAGAACATAGGCACCTAGGGATCATGCAACTAGAGTTTCATCTAATTCCTGAACGTAAATGCACATATAATAACATAGATAGTTGAATAAATTTAAATAAAACATGGGTTAATGACAAAATCGGGGCTTGCCTTCGCTAGCACAAGCAGTTAGACAATCTTGCGGACTTTGGCCCGGGTCTTGCTCTATGGCGACGTAGTGCACGCCTCCTCCGGCTCTCTCGTTCACGTCCTCCGTCACGAGCGTGTAACTACCGTCGGGAACTTCTACACGGAGGATGCAATGCAAAACTTGAGTGACAATTTGGATTGAATTTGTTTCAAACAACTTTATGGCAACATGGGGGTGCATGTTTGAACACATTCACTTAGATAATAAATACATTCAGCATACTCTTCCTAAAAAGGGTCAAAATGCAATGCTTTCTCCTCTAGACTTTTCAATAGTGATTGTGTACATATATATATATATATAAATAAATAAATGTAATTCACATAACGAACAGTATCAACAGCTACAAGTTGGATAGGGTTGGTCATATTCACCTTAAGAAAAGCATTTAAACATTTACTTATTTAAAGCAACACAAAAGACTATGTGACACTTGATGGTGAAAACAGGTACATCTTATAAAAGAATATTACCTTTAATTACCAACAGCAAGGAAATTTACTGTTAATACCACCATTTTACTTCATCAACTCATTCTCATATCTTATACACAAAGAATGCATTTTTCCTATTTTCCCTTTACTAGATTAATCGGATTTGCACTCCTTTAACCAAATTAAGACATATCAAACCTGTCCAACAGAGCCTACTGGTCCTAATGACCAGGAGCACTTCCTTGGACAGCAAAAGACTATCCTTTGCACCACTGAAATTAACTACACAAATTACAGGCATTACTAGTTAGCAATTAGAGGATTTAAGCATATGAAAATAAATATAACAGAATTGAGTTCAAACTTTCTCCTATACATGCTTTGGTCCAAAACAAGCTTAAAGAACTAACAAACACACATATAGCCTTTATGAAACATGCTACACATATTTATGATTAAAAACAAGTATAAATGAGGAAATAATATTTCTAACAGGGATAAAATCATGATAAATTCACCAAGGTTGCATTTTGATATAACATGACAGCAGCCAGAAGTTGGGCTAAAAAATAATTATATTTTGAGCTAAAAAATCATCTAGGAAGATTTATCAATTTCACAAAATGATTTTTATAAAAAGATTTCTTCAATAACTTTGTGCAAGTTTTGTCACAGGACCTACACATACTAGTTCCCACAACATATCCAAAGTTCACCTCCAGATCAGTTGTAGATTTTACAGCCCAGATCTAGGTATTTTACATTTGTATTTTTCAAGCAAAAACTAAAGCTCAAAAATATGTACACCTGTGGAGAAAGTTGTAGTTTTAGGTACACATAGCACAAAAATAATCGGGTTTGCTATTTTTGGATTTTTCTACAATTTTTAATCGATTTTACAAGTTTCAGCTGAAATACACCAAAGGATAAGAATCTTTTTACTGGAAACCCCCTGGAAAGATTTGGACTTCACAAATTTACCCTGGAATTTATCACACTGGTCCCTACACAAATTCAAGGGACGAGCGGGGGCCCCCGGCGGCGCAGGGGAGTTCGCCACCAGCGAGGGGGGGCCGCCGGTCCTGGCGAACAAGCGGGCCAGTGAGACGGGCGAGCCCACCTAGGGGCTATTGGTGACGGATTTGGGGTCGGGGGCGTCTCCGGCGAGGGGGTACGATGGGGACCGGCGGTGGTGACCGCGTGGAGGACTGCTCCGGCGAGCTGTTGGCCGGGGAGTACGCACAGGGGGCGCGGGAAGCTTCACGGTGTCCTAGAGAAGGGGCTAGGAGTGCCCACTGGCTTGGAGAGCAGG
This sequence comes from Cenchrus americanus, assembly GCA_947561735.1. Taxonomy (NCBI): domain Eukaryota; kingdom Viridiplantae; phylum Streptophyta; class Magnoliopsida; order Poales; family Poaceae; genus Cenchrus; species Cenchrus americanus. Next base: position 246,842,338 of record OX387239.1, on the reverse strand, counting down.
CGGAGGTACAAGCTCAGCGAAGGTGACCCGACGGCGGCTGCGGGAGCCCGGATGCCGGCGAGCTGGGGGTGTGGCCTGAGCAACAAGTGACCGGGGAAGCTACTAGGGATCCTAGGGGAGGCCGGGGCAACCCGCGTTGGCGGTGCAAGCGGCCGGAGGGTGGAGCTCGCCGTGGGCACCACTGGCGGCTGCAATGGCGGCTCGGTGTGGGGGCAAGGCGCGCGGGTAGGGCGAAGAGGGGGCTTTTGTAGCCGGACACAGGTGAAGGCGGTGCGCGACGGATCGGTCGAGAGGCGGCTCGGCATGGGCTCGCACGGCATGGGCGGGGACCGGCGACGACGTGCGGCGGCCGGCCGGCCAATGGCGGCGATCGGGCGGCGCGGCGTGGCCGGCGCGCACGCACCACATGGCTCGGTGTAGGACCCACCGACATCGCGCACGGGGACCACGGAGCGCGACGCACGGACCTCGGGACGCGGGCCGGTCTCGGCGTGCGTGTACGGCGTCGTACGGCGGCGGGCCGTCGCGGCCGGGCGCGATGTCGCTCGCGCGGCGCGAGCGCGCGGTCCGACGCCAAAACCATTCAGTTTAGCCCTGTTCAAACGCGAATTTCTCCAAAATCTTCAACTAAAGTGCACCAAGGGCTAATAACCAAAGTTGTAGACCACGTGACCAGCTACAACTTCCACAAAGGCCAAGTGGTATTTTTCTCTACCGATCGTGCACAAAACGCATGCCAAGATGCGGATTTCCTGGGCGCCGATGAATAGTGACGCTGTGTGTTGATTTGCAGTTTTCACCAATTTAAGCTTCAAATCTTAAATGCCACTCAACACGAAAGTTGTGTCCCTCGGCAAAACACACAACTTTTGTATTGGGAGAATTTGAAGTGTTTAGGAGAAATTTGGAGAACACGGCAAAAGTACCGGCTGACATGGATGGGTCAACAAGGAGTCAAGGGTTTTTGAGTAGGGTTTTGACCAAGGTTGACTATGGTCGACCGAAAGGTGTCATTAGGGTTTGCCGGTGAAGTTTTCGAGGTGATGGCCCAGGTGGACCGACGTTTGACCAAAGTCAACACTGTTGACTGGGTAACTAGGGTTAATTAACCCGGTCGAAAACCTGGGGCATCACAGGCGTCTTCGACCTGGTCCGACATTGAAGGCCTATTTCGTGACAACGAGCTCCAGCGGGTCGTCCTTCTTGAAGCTGAGTTTCGCAGCGTCGTTCAAAGCAACCTCAACATCTCTGGTTACTGCACCAAACTCAAGAAGCTCTCCGACAGCCTGCGGGACGTTGGACATCTAGTTTCTGAGCCCAGTCAGGTGCTCAACCTTCTCCGCGACTTGAATCCCAAGTTCCGCCATGTCCAGCCCGTGCTGACCTCGAAGTCGCATACCTTCATGAGCGCCTGCTCCTACCTTCTTCTTGAGGAGCTCCAGCTTCAGAACGACGACAAGACGGAGGCCGGACACGCCGGCGGCTCTGCTTCTGGCGCCGCTAGTGGCTCTTCCTTTGGCGCCGGCGGTTCCTCCACCACCGATTCCGGTGGCCAGCGTGGCTCCAAACCCAACAACAAGCATCGTGGACGCGGCTCTGGCAATGGATCAGCCTCATTCGGTGAGGGCTTCGGCGGCGGCGCATCGCAACGAACCCAGCGCCGTGGACGACCAACTACAATCCCTGAACCGGGCTTGTCCAGGCATGGCAAATGTCATTCTGCGCGCCCGGCTCTGGGTTTCTGGGCCCTCACCCTCCGGCCCAGCAAGCGATGGTGGCCCAGCAACAGCTTACGTAGACCGTCGTCTACAACTTGCCTGCTTGGGACAACTCCGCCCTGTACGCCGCTCTGAACAATGCCGGCGTCGCCACACATTCGCCCAGCTTCGGCGATTGGTTCTTCGACACCGGTGCATCAGCTCACATGTCGAGCGGCTCTGGTATCTCTCCCTCCCGTCCCTCATTCCTTTTCATTCTTCTGTCACCGTTGGAAACGGTGCCCGTCTGGCGGTCACTCACACGGCTGTTGGCACCATTCCTACAACCCATGCTCCTTTGCATCTACATAATGTTCTTGTCACTCGTTCCATCGTTAAAAATCTCATTTCTGTTCGTCAGCTAACTCGTGACAATAACATATCCATTGAATTTGACCCTGTCGGTTTTTCCATTAAGGATCTGCCAACTCGCAAGGTGATGCTCCGCTGTGACAACACTAGTGATATGTATCCTCTTCGGCTGCCTCTTCACCAGGTTCTGTCTGCGTCCTCAACGGCGTCGATCAAGCTCTGGCACAGCCGTCTTGGACACCCGGGGACAACAACTCCGCAACAACTTCTTCGTAGTTTGAATTACACCTGTAATAAAACGGCAGCCCACTCTTGCTACCAATGCTGTGTTGGCAAGCACACCCGCCTTCCTTTTCAGCATTCTGAAACTCCTACTCCCTCCCTCCCAAAAAGAATGACGTTTTATGATTCAAAATGTCCCAAAAAGAATGACATTTTGCTTAATTTGGCATGTGTGCATGTGCATGTAGGCATACAACAATCAATTAACACATAATATGACAAATAAATAGGGGTAATTAAGGTCATTTCACCTCTTAATAAATTGTTCTAAAATTTCTAGAATGACATTCTTTTTGGGACAGAGAGAGCACTTATTTTTCCTTTCAACTAGTGCATTCCGATGTGTGGACATCACCCATTTATAGTCACTCTGGTTATAAGTACTACGTTGTGTTCATCGATGCTTACACTCATTACATCTGGACCTTCCCAATTCGACAAAAATCAGATGTTGCACATGTCATCCGCACTTTCTTTGCTTATGTCCGTACACAATTTCGTCTTCCCATTGTTGCTCAATGGCCGCGAGTACGACACTGCCGCCATGCGCCACTTCTTCTCCACACAGGGGACGACGTTCCGCTTAACTTGCCACTACACCTCTGAACAAAATGGCAAGGCCGAGAGGATATTGCGTACTATCAATGACTGCATTCGTACTTTGCTACTTCACGGTGCATCTCCTCTTTCCTTTTGGGCGAAGGCTCTGAATACGGTGACATACCTCATCAATAGACACCCCTGCCGCGCCACAGGGCCTGTCACGCCGCACCATCTGCTGCTCGACGTTCCTCCCCGCTACGAGGAGCTGCGGACCTTCGGTTGTCTCTGCTACCCCAACACCTCAGCGACGTGGCCGCACAAGCTGAGCCCCCGATCAGTGGCTTGTGTCTTCCTCGGCTATCCGCACGGCCACAGGGGCTATCACTGCTACGACATTGCCATTGGACGTGTCTATACATCGTGGCATGTCACATTTGTGGAACACGTCTTCCCGTTCCGTGACGCAGCAGCCACCACACCGACACCAGCGCTCTCTGCGCTTGACGCCGCCGACGACATCATGCCCGCCACGCGCCAGTGCCGCGACGGACGCATCACGCACCAGCGCACGCAGCAACGTCGTTGTCCGCCTCGCCTCAGCTCGCGCCCGACGTCGCGCCCATGCAGCTCGCGCCCGACGTACCGTCACCTCAAAGCTCCACATCCTCCGCGAGCATGCCACTGCCCCAGGCAAACACCAACCCTTTGTTCGATGCTACTCTAGGCTCGCAGCCCACGCCCGACGCATCGCCATACACCGCGCCGCTATCTGCCGTGCCGCCATGCACCGCCTCGCCGGCTCGCGCACAGCCACGCCAAGCAGCAGCGCCATCCCATCCAATCATGACCCATGCCCGTGCAGGGGTCTTCAAGCCAAACCCTAAATATGCCCTCACCAGCACGTCACCTGTGAGCACCGTACCGCGGTCCGTACACGTCGCACTACGTGACCCATGGTGGCGTGAGGCCATGCTCCAGGAGTTCAACGCCCTCCAGCAAAACAACACATGGTCCCTTGTCCCACGAACGCCTGGCGCTCGAGTTCTATCAGGCAAGTGGGTATGGAAGATCAAGACCGGTTCTGATGGCGCCTTCAAGAGGTGCAAAGCTCGGTGGGTCGTCCGCGGCGACCGATAGCAGCCGGGGATCGACTTCGACGACACATTCTCCCCGGTCGTGAAACCTGCCATGATCCGGACGATCTTGACGTTGATCGCCTCCAAGGGGTGGCCTGCGCACTAGCTAGACGTCTCGAAAGCCTTCCTCCATGGGCATCTCAATGAGCGCATCTACTGTCAACAGCCACCAGGTTTCGAGGATCCGGCACGCCCGAACGATGTCTGCCTCTTATTCCGGTCCCTCTACGGCCTCCATCAAGCACCTCGCGTGTGGTTCACTCGCTTCGTCAAGCACGCGATCTCCATCGGCTTCAGGCAGTGCCGCACCGACAGCTCCCTGTTCGTCTTCAAACGAGGAACGATATGGCATATCTCCTATTGTACGTCGACACTTCATCCTGTCGGCGTCCTCACAGGAGCTCCTCGAGCACTTCGTCCGCACGCTCAAGTCCACGTTCGCCATCAAGGATCTCGGACCCGTCAGCTATTTCCTCGGCGTGCAGGTCCAGCGCAACAACGAGGGCTTTCTGCCGTCCCAGTCCTCCTATGCGCTCGACATCCTAGAGCGTGCAGGTATAGCCAACTGCAAACCCGTCGCGACACCAGCCGAGGCAACGCCCAAAAGATCCTCTTATGATGGAACACCTCTCAACAAGGACGACACGACCTGGTATCGCAGCATGGCCGGCGCGCTCTAGTACTTGACTCTGACGCGGCCCGACATCGCCTACGCCGTTCAACAAGCTTTGCCTGCATATGCACGCGCCTACGATCGAGCACAATGCACTCCTGAAGCGTATCCTGCGCTACCTCAAAGGAACTTGCGCGTTCGGCCTCCAGCTACTCGCGTCGTCCTCACCAAGCATCACGACGTACACTGACGCGGATTGGACCGGCTGCCCTGACGCATGTCGCTCGACGTCGGGATTTGCTATCTTCCTGGGGGATTCGCTAGTCGTGGTCCTCAAAGCGACAGAGCACAGTATCGTGCTCTAGCGCGGAGGCGGAATACCGCGGCCTGGCGAACGCTGTTTCAGAGTGCACCTGGCTTCGACAGCTGCTCCGCGAACTCCATTGCGACGTGACGAAGGCAACGGTAGCTTACCGCGACAACATCTCCAATGTGTATATGGCGCGCAATCCAGCACATCACCGCCGCACCAAGCACATCGAGATCGATATTCACTTCGTTGGAGAGAAGGTTGCCGTTGGGGAGCTGCGTGTCCAGTGTATAAAGAGGCTTTGCCATTGTAAAGAACAAAGTTACCGCTGCTGTCGGTTAGTTCAGGGCTTCAGGCATCTAATTTACTCCAGTTGCTAAGAATTTCATTTGGAGAAAAAGCATATGCGTTGGCACTTGGCAGCTATGCAGTTGTCCCATACGAATACTAGCATCCAAGCACAAAAACAGCAGCTTAACAGAATTAACAGGCTTTACCTTTAACAGCATCGGCTGCATCCACTGATATCAGTGGTTGTTGACACACGAAATAGTAATGGGGTGAGGCATGATGTTAGACCGACTCCAGCGGAATCTGCATATGCGTCTGCACCCGCAAAATGCAGAAACATGCGACACTGTTTTCCTTTCGGTGGTCGCTGCATTCGCGTCTGCATTTTGCAGTTGGCTGCCTCCCCACGCGCATTCTCGAGGAATCCGAGTGTTTCTCTCTCCTTTCTTCAACTCTGCAGTCCAACCGCTCTCGCGACCGTGACGTCACCTGCGACTGCAACCCCGCCGCCGCCGCCTCTCCCTGCTCCGCGGCAACACGTCTTCCGAGATAGGATGCTGGAGAAGGAGGAGGCAGATGGGGAGGAGTTCGAGCATGGAAGCGGCGGCAGGAGACTGCTGCTTCTTCCCCTCGCCTCCCCTTCGCTCCCTGCTCCGCCCTCCGCTCGGCGGCAGGAGCCAAGTCGCCTCCCCTTCGCTCCCTGCTCCGCCCTCCGCTCGGCGGCAGGAGCCAAGTACCGCGACCGATGCGCGAAGGGATGCACGCGACCGATGCGCGAAGGGATGCACGCGACCGATGCGCGAAGGGATGCACGTCACCCGCTAGAAGCGCGTGTTTTTCGAGAGAGTTTCCTCTCTTTTCTTCATAGGGGCGTTTTGCAGCATGGAGATCCAGAACATTGCTGGAGTCAAGTCTTATCCGTTTTTTTACAGACCTGCATCGGCAATTCGTTGGCCCTCCTGATCTGCATCCCCTTGACGTTGGATAAGCAGCGGACGAGGATCAGGGGCCCTCCTGATCTGCATCCCCTTGACGTTGGATAAGCAGCGGACGAGGATCAGGGGCCCAGAGTCGATTAGCGTCAGCGCGTGGAATGCACCTGCCTCGAGGTAAGAAGTATGCAGAGTTGCAGTTCAAAACAAACATCAACAGGCCATGGCCATGTAGATGGTCGTCTGGAAAAGATGGGGGTCACAATACAAACGAACCATCAACAAAACCATATTCACCATCGAGCAACTAGGCACATCTGGAAAAGATGGCATCGATAAGCAACAATGGCAGCAACTTGACAGCACAGAGTAAATAAGAAGTCTGCCGATAACTAATTTGACAAAAGTCAGGGGTTGCCATAGCAGCATTCGAATTCGTAACTCGAAACATCAAAGTGCTCAATCCACAGGGCACCAAATCTCCCTTGCGCGCTAAGACACTGAACACAGGTACCATCCTGCTGACACTTATTACATGAACAAGTTGGGCCTAGACGCCTTGAAGGTGGTCTTGAGCTTCCTGGTGGGTGGCCTCACCTTGCGGGACACGAGCGGGAACTTGATCTTGGAGTTGTGGAACTGCTTGGTGTTGTCCCTCTTGCACAGCTTGAAGTCGACCGTCGCCGTCTTGATGATCTGGATGCAGGGGGACCTCACGCGGTGGCGGGATGCCATCTCATTGTACATCTGCTCCACACCACCGTTCAGGGTGGTGTCACGGTACTCCTTGTACATGTTGTGGTAACCTGTCCTGCTCTGGTAGCGCAGCCAGATGCCGTAGTTCTTGATTGTGGTTGGGTTGCGCTCAAAGATCTGAAAAACATCAAGCATGTTTAGAAGCAGGTGTGACAATGGAAACAAGCACTATATGAAGTATAATGAGAAAACTATCTCGAAGGGGGCAACATTTAACACATTCAAATTTCCCTTAAATCTAGATTAGTAAATTTTCCGATGGATCGAGGGGCCAATTAACTTATGGATTGCAAGGCCATCCTCATCCAGCTCTATCCCAGCTATGTCTAAGGCAGGCTAATCAAAATGCCACCAAGAAAGCTAAGCATCAATCAAATAGCCAAATATCAAATCCGCTTTGGGCCAACAACTGTGTCACCAAATATGTTACCAGACGGCCATATGTAGTTGCAAAATATGCTCAACAGCATTCATATGCATTAAATGAGGTAGGGCCGTATAACAGCACTATTAGTCTGACCAGTTAGGGCAGATCCAGCAGATTTTGATTCCTTGATAACACGATATATTTGGGGCTATTCACTTTTATGCAGCTTAAAAGGAAAATCTGTAAGTACATGATTCAAGACATTGTGCACCAATGATCCACTAGTACATTTTCATCATGTGTAAGGTTTAGGTAATCATCCAAGAGGAACCCAAAATCTCAACACAAACGACAAATTCAGAATTGTAGAGCCCGGACCAAAATCCAATATCATTCAGCATTGAAACATGGGTCATCTCTACAACCGCAGGACTTTGAGCTCTTAATAACTTGCACTAGTAATTTGAGCAGACTACACTTTTCATCTATTATCCTAGCCAGTCAATGACAATGGAGGTAATGAGGCACATAAACAGCACCCAGCCAGGAAAGGCATCAACTTCACAACATAAGATTAGTGATGGCAACACACTGATAACATCTATCTACCTATAGTGCATTGGCAGTAATTAACCATTTGATAGCCACCAGTTCAGGAAGTATTGCAGCATTCGAGAAAGATGTTAACGAGTTGTACCTCGTTGATGGCGAGCATCTGGCCATTGCTCTTCTTCACCTTCTTGAGCTTCCTCAGGAAGTACCTGCACAAAAAACAAAAAAGACGCTATCGTCAGAATACGCATCGAAGAAGCAATCAAATAATCCTAGCATCGCCACGAGAGTGTTCAGCACTGACCAGAACTTGGACTTGGCGCGAACCTCGTTGGTGGCCCAGAGCTTCATGCGGTAGATCTTAGGGTGCTCATCGCCGGGGGTCGGGAGCGCGCGACCCACCACCTGGTACTGATGGAACTGCGCGATGAAAACAAATCACGCAAAAACAGCAGATCAGCTATACCGGGAAAAGGCAAAGACGCGGTGGATCTAAGAGGGGAGGAGAAGACGATGGCGAGCGAGAGAGGCTTACCCTGTGGGCGACCATTTTCGCGAGCTCGGGAGGCCGGAGGGGGGCGGCGGAAGAGACCTAAACCTAAGCGGGGGAGCTGGCGGCCGTCGAGGGAGGAGAGAGTAGACGGCAGAGTATTTATATGTTGGGGCGAGGAACCCTAATAGACTGTGGGCTTCATCTTTTTCCATTTCAAAGGAGGGTGTATATGGGCATGGGCCTATGAGATTTTGGGCTTACTATAAGTTCGGCCTTCACCTATTGAACGGGGCCATCTTTTGGTTTTTTTTTAACGAAAAGAACTGGCCATCATTTTTTTTCCGAATTACATCGGGCCATCATTTGTCGTAGTACTTTTCCCCCCTTGTTCGTCTACCTTCTTCTTTTTTTTTTTGTCTACCAGATCTTACAAATCACTCGAAAACAAGTGTCGATTTCCACAATGTATCTTATAATACGTTCCAATGCTTCTCATGAGAAGCAGACTGCGTTTCAAATTTTATTACAAGTAGATTACACATGGATATATGAGTACAAGGATGCTGTTCACACTTTATACTATACATATATATACAACATAAACAAGTAATACATCGATGGGTTGCATTTGGCCATTGCCAAAACTATGGAGGCAATTCACCATACGTGAGTTCCTTTAGTTATCCCAAATAGGATGGCAATTGCAGCAATGGCAGCCTGTTTAAGATACAAAAACATTTGAAGGAAAATCAGCTTGAGATTCCAAAAAAGAAGGAATTCACGGCACGGTCAGCAAACAAATGCATTCAATAATTAAGCATTTGCTTAATATTCGTTAAGCGTGAGTGTAATGTAGCTGCTCAGTTGCTTGCACAAAATGGTGTTACCCAGGAGGGCATGTCATCATGGTACTGGGATGGTGATGTACCAGCGTTTATCATGGGTGATTTGCCCAGGTCTTCAGTAATATAGTCAAGTTTCATGGAAAAAAAATGATAATTAAGCAATCATGTAAGGTTGCGTGTAAATGTTGAGCAACCATGTCGATAACCTTGCACTAATATTGAGCACATTAAAAACTCAAATCCTTAGTGGAACTCTATTAAATGTGGACATTGCTTTTCTTACAAGAATATATGTCTCCAACCAACAGCTAGTGGCTAATCATCGGCAGTGCTGACAGCTGAGAACTACGATTGCCATATACATTTTTTCAATGTCTATCTACCATATTCAGCAGTAGTCTGCATAGTTTAGTTACAATGTAAAAATATATTTGTAGGTTTAGCTGTTGTTTTTTTCTACAATTGTTTATTTCAGGTCCACAATAGTTCAAAATTATCATGGACATAAGCCTGTAACTATATAAGGGAGGAGTCTGACAGTCCGTGGTCTTTGCATAGCTATGGTCTTTTGTTGTACATACCCTATGATAGTAGACACAAGTAGATCGAAAAGAATCTTGATCACTAAGACACTAACTTCTACAAAATTAAGAATGGCTCCAGTACATTTTAACTTCTACTTCTAAACAAAAACTCCAAATGGGGATGGAAAGTTTCCATACAGCACGGTATGATTTAGGACCTTCTCCATTTTAGCAAAATGTGAAGATTATCATTTCAACTATTTCACAGCTGTTTTTTTATCATTTTTGTTTTTAATCATGTCATGAATATATATAGCAAAATCATAACATGACGTGTTTCGTCTTGCTTCCTATTGCAAATATGATTTCTGATCCTTTTGATCTCAACATCCACCTACAGATAATTTGAGGGCCATGGGCCAAACAGGAGTCATACACCAGCCCATCATTAAAGAGATACTACACACCTACCTACCATGTGAGTGGTTAGAATTGGCCAACTCTAGCCAAGCGCGGCATTGGCCGCACCAAGTTTCTATTAAGTACCTGACTGTATTTAGTGCACTATGTTTTCATATCAGTAATTGCAACAAAGATGATTATCAACAGTTTGTTTAAATACCATGCAGCTCAGTTTCAAATTCCATAGGAAATAAACAGCCAGATGCATTGTATTAGTAGAAAGGAACTTACAGCGATTGTGCAGGCTACGTATCCAGGTTTCTCTCTTTGGTCATGTACCCGCACACATATCATAATAAAAGCTCCAACATACCATGGAATGGCAGCAAGGAAAAACCCAGTGATGAACCTTGTTCCAGGAAGAGAGATGGAATTGTTAGTAATGCTGTTTACCTTCACATTGACAAACAAATGTGCTGGGGCAAACAGAGACACTCACAAGCACCAGCCTAAGCCAAGGCCACAACATGGGAGACGCCGCATTCTCACCGGCCGTCCTTCGACAACTTCACCATAGCCTACAGCGCAGAAACCATATGATCATTCAACACAAATTTCTATTTTTATGCTAGGCGCATGTCAACTCATTATTGCAACTTAATTCATGCAGTCGCAGACTAACTCAGGAGTTCCATTTCTTGTATCCTTTCAGACAAGTAACAGGTGCGCAAAGGAGATGAAACCAAAGAAGCCCACAAACTAGCAGTTGTCTGCGCATCACAATCAGTGGCGGAGGACCAACATGGCAAGGTATGGCAGTTGCCATGCCTTGTTTTTCATGTTAGGTTCCACCTATTTCTGTTAATTTCTACTATATGTAAAAGCTATCTTGTACCAAGAGGAGGGGTGAAGAGATAGGTACATTCAGACATTCTACACTGCAAATAGAAGTTTGATTTGTTTCAAGATCAATAAAATTCGCCACACCTTAATTTTTATCTGTCTTCCGCCACTGACCAGAATCGGTTTTGGCCACCGCATTCAATTCTCTTAGATTTAGCTGATTTTTTTAGGCTCTGCAGCCCTCAAAAAGATCTCCAATGTCACTACCGACTCAATTATTGTTATAGCTAGTGGTCGGTAGCTGAATAGTAGCAAAATAGACTAAACCAATTATTTCGTTTTCCTTGTCATCAATTCAATTCTACCCGAGAACAAGTTCTAAGGTTCTGAATCGATTCACCGAATTTGCAGTTTAAGCTGAGTTTACTATCAGTGGATGAAAGCTGAATACATGGAATCTAGAATCATGCACAAACACGAACCAACCAAACGCTTCCCCTCAATTCACCTTTGTTTCCCCTCAATAAGCACGAGCGAACGCAATCTCAGCAGCGGACAAGACCCCATACCTGGCACAGCCTGGTAATCCGCGTAGTACGGCTCCGCGGGCGCGTAGGGCTGCTGGTTGTGATAGCCGCCGCCGCCGCTGCCGAATCCGGGCGGCGGGGCGGGCTGTGGGAACCCGACGGGCGGCTGCCGGAACTCGCCCGAGCCAACGCGGGAGCCCTGGAACGTGCCGTACCCGTACTGCTGCGGCGGCTGGCCCTGCAGGTGCGGCGGCTCCGAAGGCGGGAGGCCGGAGGACGAGTAGCCCCCGGCCTTGCCGGCGTCGGCCTCCTGGTCGTGCCCTCCTCCCATGGGCGATGGTGGGGTTGACCGTTGACGGACGCGACGAGGTGAGGCGTGTGCGCGTGTCGCAGCGGGAGAGGCGCAGTGGGATCTGGAAGGAGAGTGATATGAACTGATGACTAGGCGACGCGGAGGAGGAGGAGGTAGGTAGTGGGGGAGTTGAGTTGATGCGTACAGTGGGCCAGCCAGATAAAAATGCCATACTGGGCTGAATCTAGCCCAGCAGTTGTTCTTGCTCCTCTCTTCTTCTCTCTAAAAAAAATGTTTTGTTGCTGACTTCGAAAAAAAGTTAGGTACCGTTTGGCAGGACATTCCGCAAACCATTTTATCCATAGAAACAGAAGATTCCATGAAACAGAAGCGTATTCCGAAGATGAACAGAACAATATGTACGGAACAAGTCAGGTAGTATTTAGGGCTTCTTTGGTCGAGCTCCTTGCGAGGCGGAGCGGGAGCTGGAGCTCCGCCGGCTACGCCTGTTTTGGCCCAAAACTGCTCCGTCCCTCACATCCAGGTCAGCGGAAGCGCGCACGCGGGGAGGGTTTGGTGGAGCTCCGACTCCTTCGGCGCATGGAGCGGCACGCGGAGTGCGGCCAAACAGGCCCTAGATTGCTCGCAAAAATGTGCCTGACCAAAATTTTGTAGGATTCTTGCTCGGCACCCAATCAAGTCATCTTCTAGGATTCTTGCTCAGATTTTTGTATGGTGCGCTCATATTTTGGCTTTGCTCAATTTCGGTATTGCAATTTTGGGCACCAAGCAACCAGTTAGGCTCTTTAGAGGCAAAAATCAGAAATAATTGCAGAATCATTCTCTCAAAAAAAAAATCTTTAATAGACTGAATTTGGTAACAAACAGGCCTTAGAACGACTCAAAGAGACTAGCTATCTTGGCTTAACTAGCTAAAAAATAGAAAATTTGTCTAAAAACTCAATCCAACGTACTAGCTAAACTTGCTCTCGCTATCCTCCGCTAGCTAAACCGGAGGCTTCGCTAGCCATCTTTGGCTAGCCGTCCCGCTAGCTATCCCCTCGTACATGAGTATGGCGAGGCGGGACCCACAAGCGGTGCGGCATATGGAGAGTTGATTTTAGTGAGTACGTTGGATTTCACCAACCTTTTGCTAGTTATTTCATTTTACATACTAGTTAAATCAAGATTTTAGCTAGTGAATTTTAAAGAGGCTCTTGGAGTTGCTCTTAGAACAACTCAAAGAGACTAGCTATCTTGGCTTAACTAGCTAAAAAATAGAAAATTTGTCTAAAAACTCAATCCAACAGACTAGCTATCCCCTTGTACACGAGTATGGCAGACGGGACCCACTAGCGGTCGAGCATATGCAGAGTTGATTTTAGCTAGTCTGTTGGATTTCATCAACTTTTTACTAGCTATTTCATTTTACATACTAGCCAATCAATAATTTAACTAGTGATATTTAGAGAGGCTCTTGGAGTTGCTGCCCGTGACTGCTCATCGAAAAGTGATTGTTTTGCACACACACAAAAAAACAGATAAAGTGATAATGAAGCTTTGGGCAAGCCCAAAACCATACGGAGCATTGCATGTTTAGGGCATAAGCAGTGTAAATACAGGATTTGCTTTAGTCCAGATTATATTTACGAGTTATCGAGCTTTATGGGCAATTGGGCATGTATTATACTCGTCGACACTAACATTATCTACAAGCACCTCATGATCTCATCTCAATCTGCATACACATCCTGATTGGATGAACAAATCCAGCTCCACTTGCGCACAGGCTGGACACAAACAGCAACCTAATCAGAATGACACAAATGGTCATCCGAGATCACCAACAAGTCGGCAAGTGGGGGTCTTCTATTGTATAGTTCAGGCCGAATTCCCAAGCACCAAATCCCTGTGCGTCATGAACAAGTTGAGGGACAGAGATCACGACCGAGCATTCTACCGCAACCTCCCAAAGCGATCTGATGACGCCCTAATGAGACAGTGCATCAGCTAGCCATGATCGGAACGCACATTGAATCGAATGGCGGTCAGTTCCTGCGCCCGGACGCGTTCTTGACATTTCTGCTCCGGCGCGGCGTAGGAGCGGCGCAACGGGGAGGGCACGCGATTTCCTCCAGAAAGCCAGGGCTTTGGGCTTTCCAACCGTCGATCCTAGCATATGCACACTGCTGGCTTCCGGCTTCAATGAGTGCGTCGAACTCGAGACCCGATGGAACCGCTAACCTAGCTAGCTTTCAGACCAAGCTGAAGGATAAACTATTTAACACAGCAGCTTGCATCGTGTTCGTCGTCAGAAACTCAGAACTCAGAATTAAGCGACCTGTGCACGAACGTGTGGCTCTGAAGATTATTCTCGTCAGTTCAACTGACTTGTTTGTTTGTTTATTAGTATTTATTTATTTATCTTGCAGGACGCGTTCAAAGATAAGACCCACAGATCGGCGCGACGCAATGATAAAAAACAATTGGGCTAGCTGGATGCTGTAACGGTGTATCTGGATGATCGGTGTGCAATGATAGACCTGGAAGAACATGCATGTGCATGGCTTGCTTCTGAAGCTCGCGACTGGGGTCAGGGGAGGAGGAGATGACCCAATCATGAGCAGATTTTCTTACTCGCCAAGGGAATTGTTGGTCAGAAAGGGGGAGACGATGCTGTGTGCGTGCTACGGCCTCGATGGCCGATATGTTAGCTTATTCTTTTGGAAAACCGATGAGCATGTTGTATGCCAATGCTAGTACGATGGTAGTAATATACATGACCAGTGAGCACCAAGGCATGTTGTGTGCTGTTGCCATGCCTGTTTGAGTCAAATTCTCTTTAGAGATGCTATAGACACGACAGTTCCAGTATTACAGTGATACAGAAACATAATCTCGCAACTCAAATTCATAATGGCGATTGGCAAACTATAAACTCGTCGAGGTTCATAAGTGAAGAAATTCAGAGTTTTTTTTCTTAAATACAACCATCACACTTGATCAGTATTTGTACATTCTGGAATACTGAAAATTCAGAATGAATTCTGAAGCCAATAAAGAATGATGTCTATGACCCGGTGAAAGTCTGAACTCTGAAAATACTGCAGGCTGCAGCTGACCTATGCATTACATGGCATCCACGCTTTTAGTCAACCCTGCAAAGGAATGCAAACCATCAACCGCCGCAAGATACCATGCACAGGAGCGTCCCTGAATTTCTGCAGAGATCTTGCACAAAATTAAATCCTTCACTGGTTCGAGTTTGCATGCCAGCTAAGTTTCCCTCTCATTTCGCGAGCTCGCTTGACAAATGAGCCACACTGACTTCATTTGCCAGATACCCCCAACTGCGAGCCCGTGTCAGCCGTGACGTACACCACCAGTTCGTGGGCAGATATATATACCCCAGTGCAATCCACAGTTCCAATCTTCACAAGAGCGAGAAAATACAGAACAATTCCACAGCGCAGCCATGGCGCTCGGAGCACCAGGTTCTCAACAGCCCAGCAACGACGAGGCAGCCAACATCCTCGAGAGCGTGTGGGCAACCATCATGGTCACTTCCACTACTCCGGCGTCATCGACGGCCGCGTCGTCGTCTGAGGCCGGCGAGGAGAAGCCGGAGGCCATCTTGCAGAGGCTGCCGAGCCTGGGGAGGTGGATTTCTATGGGAGCCGAGGAGTGGGACGAGCTCCTCCTCAGCGGAGCCGCGCTCACGTCAGACGCCGCCTCCGGCGAGCAGCTGCTTGCCGCCTCGCCGGCGATCCAGGATCAAGACCGGCGTGATGATCGTCGGGCCAGGTCTAACAGGGCGGCGGTGGCGTGCAAGAGCTACAGGGGCGTGCGGAGGCGGCCGTGGGGCAAGTTCGCGGCGGAGATACGAGACACGCGGAGGAAGGGCGCGCGGGTGTGGCTGGGCACGTTCGCGACCGCCGAGGAGGCCGCGCTGGCTTACGACAAGGCGGCGCTGCGCATGCGCGGGCCCCGCGCGCACCTCAACTTCCCGCTGGACGTGGTGCAGCGCGAGCTCGCCGGAAACGGCGGCTGCGGCGAGGCGAGCCGGGTGCTGCGCCGGAGGAGGAGGAGAGGCAGCAATGCTGATGACGCTGGTGGTGCGTCGACAACAACCCATGGTGGTTTTGATCAGACCATGGTGTCGTTTGCTTGCGGGAGGAAAGATCAAGGGACATCGTCGATGGTGCAAGAGCGTTCGATCAGTGATCCAGGAGCAGTGATCGAGTTCGAGGACCTCGGTGGCGAGTACTGGGACTACTTGTTCACACCGTTAGGGTAGGAGGAGGATCAAGTAGAGTTATTAGAGGTTTCCAAAGAAAAAGAAAAAAAGATACACCAAAATAGTGGCTTCGAGAAAAGAGAAGGATAGCTAAAGTACGTAATTTGTATAGATAAAGTTCGACCAGTCATAAATGTGTGTAGGCGATTCATTAGCTAATCACTCGATAATATTATGTATATAAATAGTATTCATAATTAAAGAGTATTCTTTTAGGTTGCTACAGAGTGTTTACATGATCTCTACGAGAAAATGTAAACCCTGGTTTCCCCTTGATTAAACCCCTCAAACCTCTGAAAATGTAACCCGTGGCATTTTGGCTTGCTAAAAGCCCATCAGTGAAATTCAGGTGGGATGCTCTCAATGCTCTCCCCAGTGACCGTAGAAAAAAAAGATAGGTACGAGAAAATGCCACAAGTTACTAGAGCTTTCCACTAGTTGTGGGTGAGGATACATGCAAATAAAAGGCTAGCTAAATCTCCTATTAAAATCCAGCAGTAATTTATTTTGTATAGATCAAGTTCGACTAGTCATAGCCAACAAGCAATAATAGGTTATTAATTAGCTGGATAATATTAACAGAGCTATTTTAAGGTACATAAGACTACCCCTCGATGGTATGTACTAGTGCAGAAAGATGATAGTAACTATTAATTTATTACTTAATATTTAACGGGTGATTGTATATGCTGGTATGTAATACAAAGAGAAGATAATACATTAATGATCATTAAATGATTAACGGGCGATTGTAATCTGTACATAGTAAGTATAGATGGCCAAATGGGCCAGGTCCGATGGGCCGGCACGGAAACGACCCGAAAAAGCACGGCCCTAGAACGGCCCGGTATGGAGGGGTTCGTGCCTCGGGCCGGCCTGGCACGACTGTCGGGTCGTGCCTCGGCCGCCACCTCGGCACGGCGACCCAACACGGGCACGACACGAAATTGGGCCAGCTCGATGTCAGTCCGTCAATTTTAGCCTGCTAAGAGCCCACCCTACCATTTCATATAAAAACAGAATTCCTCCAATCCTAACCATAATTCCCCACTTCTTCTCTTTCTCATGGGGCGACTGCGTTGCGTTGGTGTCACTCCGGCCGCCGCCTCCTCCGCCACGGCTTGGCGCCGAGCCGACCGCCTCCTCGTCCGCCACCGCCGGGCGCCGAGCCGGCCGCCTCCTCCTCCGCCGTGGCCGGGCCGCACCCGGCCGCCTCTTCGTCCGCCACCGCCGGGCGTCGAGCCAACCGCCTCCCCTCCTCCGCCGGGGCCGGGCCACGCGGCGGCCGCCGCTTCCTCCCCACGACCGGGCCGTGCGCCGACCGCCGCCTCCTCCCCCATGGCCGGGCCGCGCGTCGGCCGCTTCCTCTTCCGCCGCGGCGGCCGCGGAGCCGGCGGGATCTACATCGTGGCCGGGCACCGCCGCAGGGCCGCCGGGAGCCACATCGCCACCAAAGAAGGGTCGGCGCCGCGCGGTCGTTGGAGCACGGTCGGGCCCGATGGGCTTGATGGGCCGTCGGGCCTTGCCGTGCCTCGGGCCGGGCCAGCACGGCACGAGGGGCATTATTGCCGTGCCTGGGCCGCCACCTCGACCCGGTGGTCCGACATGGCCTGGCACGGAAGTCCACCTTGCTTGTATAGTGTCGGGCCGGGCCGGATCGGGCTAGGACCGGGCTAGGGTCGGGCGGCCCGTTTGGCCATCTATAATAGTAAATATACATGATCTTTGAGAAAAGTTTGACGCAAAAATATATTCATGGATAACCAACCATGCACGCGAAGTGGAAAATAAATTCAATCAAATGGATCTTGAGTTTCAAATAAATCATCAGCATCCCATGAATTTTATAGTTGTTTTTTTCATCAGGGCTCATGCCAAAATTTCGTTACTAGCGAGTAATGAAATTACAGAGTTCGGACTTAAGTACCACCTCCAAGACTGCTTATTACAAGTTCAAATCAGAGAAGATACCAAGGATTTGGCCTCTGAAGAACTAAGAACGTTACAACCACCCTACCAACGCAAAAGTTCATAAGAGCGATAAGTTTCAGAACCCACACACAGAAGACTACATCAGGTGGGGGTTCAACCCTAGGCAAAC
The DNA here is from genome assembly GCA_947561735.1 of Cenchrus americanus. NCBI lineage: Eukaryota > Viridiplantae > Streptophyta > Magnoliopsida > Poales > Poaceae > Cenchrus > Cenchrus americanus. The sequence continues at coordinate 246,824,163 of OX387239.1, read as the reverse complement.
GTCACTGAAGAAGCAATGCACCATCCCAACAACATCTGAGTCTTGAAAAGGATGAAAGTAAAGCGTCGTTTTTTTATTGCTTCAGCTCATATTTCCAACGCCACCTTCCCGTCCTACTTGCGAAGACCCGCCTAATGTACAATAAAAGATGAAGCCAAACACACAATCTATGTAGGAGATTTTACTGATTTTTTATCAAAACAGACAACATTCCTAATTTTCCATATGGCCCAGCATATAGATGTCAGTCCAACAAGATGCTCGACATTACATGTGAGTTCCTGGATAAAGCCTCGATATACACCAAATATCATGAATAACATTTTTTGAATCACCAAATATTAATTGATGCACCTGCAGTTCAAATTTGAAGTATGCAGAAATATTCAACAAAACGAAAAAAACTAACAAAATATACCAAAATAATTCAAACTTATCCCAAATTTGAGCAAGAAGTTTCAAGTAATGTGGGAAGGCCTAAAAAATGAGGCAAAAAACAAACAAAAATCCCCGAGTGCCACCGAGTGCCTTCTGTGGCACTCGGGGAAGAAATTCGAAAGAAGAAGGCCAACAAGAAGCTCCAATGGTGAAGGTGAAGAGTATCTTGGCCCCCTAAGTGGGTTTTGATGATTTAATGACACACGCTTAAGTGACTAATGATTTATCTAGTGTATGAGCGGGAATTAAAATTGTATGTGGCATCAAGGGTTATTCATTGTTTATGCAAAAAGGAATTGATGCTACAACGGGCTCCTATGAAGGCATATTTATTTTATATTTTGAATTTGAGTCCTAGGAACACTGTACTATAAAGAGGGACAGGAAATGTATCTTCCAAGAGTTGAAAAGGTGCTCTAGTTGCCAAAACAAAACCTATGAGAGACACCTTTGCACCTACACGTTCATGGGATTAACTTTGTGAGTGCTGACCTTGGAAGGCCGGAGTTTCCAGGTTCTTCTCGGAGTCTCCGAACTTCCTGGAGTTTACGGGGTTTTCCTGGATATTCCGGGTCTTAGATCTGTAACAGCTCTTTTCTGCGTGAGGGGGGTATAAAAGCCCCCTCCACCCTTTCCTCCCCCCCTCTCTCTCTTGCCCATTTCGACCTGCAAGCTTCAAAACACATTCACTCACCCTCTTTACTCCCCTTGGCCTTGGTTTGGTGAGATTCGTTGGGGATTTAAGAGGGATTGAGAGCAAGAGATTGAAGAGTGCTAGTGAGCTGATTTCCCATCTCTAAAGCACCTCGTTCTTCGCTTGTTTGACACCTTTTGTGTTTGTTACTCTTGGAGCATTGAGCTCCTAGTCGGCTAGGCGTTGCCTTGGAGCATCCAAAGGTTTGTGGCTGCCCAAGGAAGTTTGTATTGCCCCAAATTTGAGTAAGTAACTCTATCTTGATTTATGTGGTCGCTAGAGGGAGGAAAGTGTCCAGGTGTAAAGATCCACCCTTTGTGGGTTCCTCAACGGAGACTTAGACCTCAAGGTGTGAGGTTGAACTCCGGTAACAAATCCTTGTGTCTTTTTGTGATTGTTGCTCTTGTTGTATGCTTGTATATCTCTTGAGCTCATTTCTAGGGTTTGGTGCCGATCTACTCCGTGTTGAGGTTTCTACAGGTTCTAGGTGGAGAAACAGGCTTGTCTCATCCCATTGCATAACCTATTTTCGTAGATGTATGTTTGAGCAAGTTTAACTTCTGTCGATTTAAATCCCCCCTCCCAGACCCGGACAATCCGTACATTTTCCCGGAAATTCTGGACTTGATTTAACAGATGCTTGAAGAGTTTGTAAATTCAGGTTAGACTATTCACCCCCCTCTAGTCGACATCTTGATCCTTTCAAAAGGAGATCAAACTCTAAATATATCTAGTTATCGCACAATCAAAGAATAAATGTTCTATGTTCTCATCTACATTACAAAAAAATAACATCTTGTGTTGCCATGCCAGTTTCTTTTTATCAAATTTCTTTTGTAAGGATTGCATTTTATTGCACTAGTCACATGAAAATCTTGACTTTTAGAGGAGTCTTAGATTTCCAAAGCTTAGTATTAGGGTTATTTGTTTCATTGCAGAAGAGATGCTCATACATAGACTTTACAGTAAAAATTCATGATTTCTCCCAAATCCATTTGACTGTGTCTTTTTCATTAGAAAGTGCACATAATACTAACATATCTCTCATCTATCTTAGCTGATTTTGGGATCTTTCATCGAGCGATCCACATAAGCTCATAATCCACCTTCATGAGGCCATTTCAGCCACACTTTTATCCTATCCCATACAGATTTCAAACAATTCCTTGAATTTGTCTCTTAGGGGAACTATTCCACACCAAGGGTCCCCAAAAAATCTATATTGTGACCATTCCCTGACAACATTATTCTCCTCTTGATATACAGTTGGCTTACTTTCAGCAGATAACTCCATACTAGTGAATTTTTGGGATTATTCCTTAAGTGAAAAATCCCTCTGTTTATTCTATATTTTTTCTTAACTATTTATTACCATGGTCCTTCTTCCTGTTCTAGCTTCCACCACCACTTACAAAAAAGGTTGAGGTTCATTTTCCTCACATCCTTAATGCCCAATCCTCCTTTTTGTTTAGGGCTGGAAGCCTTAATCCATTTAACCAAATGATACCTTTTCTTTTCTCTGTCTCCCTACGGTCCCAGGTCTCTGAGTGTGGTGGAGAGCTCATAATGCTCTTGAGTGGGTGTGTGTTGCTATCGATCTCGTTGTGTTGTTGTTATATGTCGTTTGATATCATATCCAATCCCCCTCCGTTCAGTACATGCTTCCCCTTTTATACTTTAAGGGGAGCCAATGTACAAGGGGTAAGTTGGTAAAAGCAAGTTCTGCTATGGTGCTGGAACAATTGTCACGATGGCACCACAGTGCGGGTCTTGATCTTCCATTAGCGTTGTACACTTGGCTAGAAGCAGTAGTCTTCGAAGGGCGGCGTAGGCAGCAGCCCCTGCCCCAAGGCAGTGGCTCCTCGACTTACTGTCTCACATGGTCGGTAGGTCGGAGACTTCTGGTGCAAGCCTCAACCTTTCCCCTGGCGGTCACTCGGCTGGAACACGCTGCCCGGTGACTTATACATGAAGGATTCGCCCCATCAATTGCCACTGTGTTGTATTTAGGTGATGGGACATCCTCGCAGAGATCTTCCCACACCGGGGGAAATCTCATCATGGCCTGACAACATGGATCCTTCCGCTCTGCACCCCGGCATGCTCCCGGGCGGCGCAGAGCTGCTCCCGCCACGTTGAGGTTCCCATCAGGGGGGCCTGGTACTTGGTTTCTGGGGGCACATCCTTAGATTGTGCGAGGCGTAGTCTCCCCTCGAGGGAGCCATCAAACATGAGCACCTCCTTAGGTCGCGCAGGGTGGACATTTAGGTCGGAGTCGGGCCTTTGGGAAGCTTTGAGACCGGTGCTTGCTGGAGATGATGGGCCCGTATCGTTGGACTTGTTGTTGGGGGGTCGTGGCTGTGGGTTGTCTTAGTCTTGTAGATTTGGGGGTTAGGGCCTAAGTTGATTACCCTCGGTTTATCCCCTCTTCAAATCTTTTCCTGGTTCTACCCATCTTTTTCAAAATGGTTTTTGAGACGAGATACATTGACATACAGTATGGTGGAATACTGCTCAAGTAAGAATTAATTAACACCATTCCACCCCCCAAAGGATAATGCACTCCCCTTCCATCCCTCTAATCTTTTCAGCAACTTTTCATACACTGGAAGCCAATCAATCACATGCAATTTGTTGCATGCTACAAGAACTCCCACATTTGATTGGCCACTCCCCTGTGGCACAATTCATATTATCTGCATACATGATTGCTTTTTCCCAATCCTGAGAGATCATAAGGGCCTCACCTTTACTGAAATTAATCTTTAAAGTTGTCACTTTTCAAATAGACGTAAAAGACGTTTCATATTCTGAACCCCTTACAGGTCTTCTTCCAAACATATATAGGATTGTATTGTCTGCATACTGCAACACTGCCAAACCATGATCAATATATTCTGAACCAAGCCTTTAACTAACCCATTTTCTTTAGCTTTGTATATCATTTTTGCCAAACCATCTACTTCTAAGTTAAACAAAAGGGAAAACGGAGGGTCCCCTTGTCTAACTCCTTTTCCACTTTTAAAGTAGCTTCCTATAGAACCATTTACTTGTACACTCAGAGTACCACTTGATACTACTGCTTTAACCCACTTACACCAATTTTCATCAAAGCCTCTTTGGGTAAGCATCTCAAATAAAAGGTCTCAGCTGATATTATCATATGCTTTTTCAAAATCTAATTTGAGAATCAAACCATCCTTCTTTTTACACTTGACATCATGTAAAATCTCATGAAGAGTCAGCACTCCATACATAATGTTCCTCCCTTTTATAAAAGCATATTCGCATCTATGAATTATTCTACTCATGCAATCTTCAAATCTAAGCATCATAATTTTTGTTATGATTTTGAAGCTTACATTCAGTAAGCAAATCGGTCTATATTATTTAATTTTATTAGCCTCTTTCAATGTTTTGATCAAAGTGATCACACTGTAGTTGAGTCTCCCCACATCAAGTTTATGTTCCCAAAATTCACTTAGCATTTCACAAAGATCATTTTCAATAATATCCCACCCTTATTGATAAAGTTCAATCAGAATATGGTCAGGGCCTGGGGCCGTATTCTTCTCCATGGAGATAACCGATGTTTTTATTTCTTCCATGGAGAAAGGCTTTGTTAATAGCTCATTTTCCTCCTCTGTCACCTTTTATTCTTGGGTCCAACACTCTGTATCCAAGTTGAATAGTGGCTTATTTGAAGGCCCGAAAAGGCTCTTGTAGTACTCGGTAACATGCTTAAGTATTTTCTCTCCTTGCAGGGTGGCACCCCCTACTCCGTGTTAAAGATCATATTCTTCCTTTTTTTCCCATTTACATATCTATGGAAAAAATTTGTGTTGCTATCCCCTTGCAATAGCCAGTTTAAGTTCGATCTCTCATACCAGTATAGTTCCTCTTCTTCAAGAACTCTTAGCAATTCTGTTTGTATGAAAGTTTTCCTTTCAAGAATGGAAGCAGAGAGGCTTCCTTCTTCTTCCTTTTTTCTATCTTTATCAATTCCTCACTCAGAATTGTTTTGTACCTTCTGTTTATACTTTTTATGTTTTGTCCCCACCCTTTGAGAAATTTCTTCACTTTGTTAATCTTAATGTACCACTTTTCAACAACATTTCTTGCTGAGATCTCTCTTCCCCAAATTTCAGAAATTTTAGGAAGGTAATCAAGATGTTTAATCCAAGCAGTTTCAAAACAGAATTGTTTTTTCTCTTCAAGCTCTGAACATAATATCAAAGGACTATGATCAGACAAGATTCTAGGATTTTTCCTTATATTTGTCAAGGGGAACTTTGCTTCCCAATGTTTGCTTATGAGAACTCCGTCCAACCTTTCTAAGGTGGGGTCAGACTGATTGTTGCTCCAAGTGAACCTCCCTCCATTTAAAGGGAGATCTCTAAGTTTGTATGTGTTCACAATCCAATTGTATGTGTTCACAATCCAATTGAACATATCAGTGAACCTGTTAATAGTAAAATTCTTGTTCTTGACTAGTAAATATTAAGATATTGAAGTCCCCACCAATAAGGGTGGGAATTTTAATGTCTGCACAAGTCCGTGCCAATTGTGCAGGAAGTCATTCTTCCTGTCATCATGAGTAGGGTCATAAACCACAACTAGCATCAGCTTAATACCTCAAGATTTGTCATGTACTTTTGCTGAAATAGAGAATTCTTTTTCAGTCACTTTGATTATTTCATATCTCTCTTTTTTTTAATCTCACATAAGATTCCACTAGATTTGCCATCTAAGGGCAACCAGTGCCAGGCATAGTGCTTATGTGGGTCAATCAATCTGAAAAATTTATCAGAATATTTTTTGCTCATAGTTTCTTGCAGCCCAATTAAGTCTGCCTTAAACTCTATGTAGAGATCGCTTACTTTGGTTGTCATGTCTTTTTTAGACACCCCTCTGCAATTCCATATTAAACATATCATTGATTATTTCGATTTAGTAGGTGCCGCTTTTCTGAGATAATATCTAGCACCATGTCTAGGCATCTCTCCCTCAAAGGGATCCTTCCCATCAATCATCATGTTGGGATGACACACCCTTGGTTTTGAATTTTACAGTTGTCAAAAGGCGGAACTGACAATTAGTTACTGAACCAACTGGCTTGATTGAGAGCTGGCGAGTGGCGTAGCTAGGGGGTATGTAGGTATGCACTGGCGGCATACCCTGCAATTCTGACTAATTCATGTATACGTTTTTTTAAAGAAAACATACAAATATGTTGCTGCTACATGACTGATTACCTGAAGCCGAGTTGTGTTACTTAGTGGTTAGTGCATATATACCGAATTGTATTGTTAGTTTTGCTATTTTTATTGAATTTGTAAGATGAATTTACCGAATTGTATATGAATTGTTTTGGGTGACATACCCTACGCTAAAATCATAGATTCACCACTGGGTCAGCCGGCTGAAATGCCGGTACGTACGTGGGCGTGTGCATGATGCACGAAGTGTGAGCCGTAAGCAAAGAAGGCACATGGCTACGGTTGCTGGAACCAATGGCGAGCACACGAATGAAAGGCCACAGCCGGTCGTCGCACAGCCGCACGTACGCACAACTAAGAATACTACGCCGCTAATGTCGCGGCAAGCTAGCAGCATAGTCAAACTGGTGATCGGAGAGGCCCGGAGCTGAGAAACTGTTGCGTGCGCATCTGAATTATTAAAAGGAAAAGTCGTTACGTGCATCGTTCGTTGCTGCCGCAGACCAATGGATCACGAAACATCCACCGTTAAGATCATCCTGTACCGGAGCGGTGCCGCAGCAGGCACACGTCTGCCACTTTGTTGACGACAGAGAGACGCGTGCAGTGATGACAGAGAGCAGCAATGCACGCACGTACTGTACACATGGATGTTTCGTCTTCCGTGATAGAGACGGACCAGTTCGAGAGAGCTGCGTGGGGGTGGTGCGGCAGAAGAGAGAGCAGCTAGCGGCAGATGGAACAGGTGCGCAACCGTCCAGTTGGTCAGCCGGCACACCCGCTCGCTCTGCACACGGGAGAGGCCTGCCCACACGTAACGTATGTTCCCTACATCCACAGTGCCACGCAAGGTCGTCGTGATCACGGAAAATACAATGCCGCTGCAGTACATCTCCATCATCAAACCAGCCTCCCCCATGCACCCGCAGGCCATACCATCACAGACCAGGGCAAATGGGCAATGGCATGTCAATTGTCACGTTCCAGAGCTCGTAGCTACTAGTCTCCGACTCTCCGTTCAAAACAAAAATGGTTCAGTGCTATTTCCAGAACCTGGATGGCTGGATGGGCTTATTATATTGCAACCAAATTAACACACAGGCATATTGCTGTTTGCTTGATACTGACTTGAAAATACATGACAAAATATACCTAATTAAGCTCGATCCATACTTAAGGAAAATACAGATACGACGAGCAGCGAAAATATGGTTCCCAAATGCTTGCGTGCATTGCATTGGTAACAGGCCGTGCCACCAACATCAATATAAAAGGCTTCTTCGACCGGCCTCTTTTGATTCGACCTGCAGCTTATCGTTCAGTGCGTCACCTGTCAATGAAAAACCAAAGGGGGATCAATGTTAATACAGATGATTAACACGTTGAGCCAACCATGTTGTCGTGCAAAATGTATGGTCAGCAAGACAGCAAGTTCATCATTACCATCAGCAGGTAGTAGAGGGTGTCCTGCTGGAGCGGCTCCACGGTAACGCCGGACTCGTCGACGAGGACCGGCTCGCCGGTGTGGCGCACCAGCACGGCCGCGTCGCCGAACGCCAGCTTCACGTCCAGGCGCATTGCCGGGACGCTGAACTGCGCGGTGGCCGCGCACGTCACGGCGTCCCGGGCCACGGCCACCACCGTCGCCGTCGGCGGCGGGGTTCCTCCGATCAGCCCAGCGTCCAACAGCCCTGCTGACAGATTATTTATGGAATTCAAACTCGCAGCTTTTCGAAGCTTTTGGCACGGGTATAATGACCGAGATTTCAATCGTTTGCTTGGCGCTAGAGCAGGGAGAGGATTTGACAGCCATCGCTCTCAATCTTTTCAACAAACGTACGCATGATAATTTAGGACCGCGACAAGACCATACAAGATTTATGACCTCGAACCAGACCCAAGTTTGCTACTGTTCACTGATATCTGCTTTCGGATCGTCCGCATGGTTCATTTCACATCAATTCCCATCCTAGTCTTTTCACATAAATCATGTGGTACAACGTGGAATACTACTAGCAATACGTCCATGAGTCCAACATTGGCCACGAATGGATGATTGGTGTTAGTGTTAGTTTTAGTGGTAGTATTTTGCACCTCAAACTAACACCTAACAAACTAACACCTTAAATGCATGGATACATGTGTTACTTTTGCATATAGTGCTACTTTTGCAATCATTGGAGGATCTAGAGGGAGAGAGAGAAAGAGTAAAAGGTGTGGGGTCCACTAGAACTAACACCAATTACCACCTCTTGGAGGTGTTAGTTTTTTTAGGGGTGTTAGTCCAAACTAACACCAAAATAACACCTATGCATGGATCTTTTGTGTTAGTTTTGTGTTAGTTTGCCACAAACTAACACTAACACATGGATCCATTCATGCCCATTGGGAGACAAAAAGCGGCAACTTCGTTGGGACGAGAGAGGAGATGCAAAATTGCAGCCTCTCTTCTCAAAGGCATCCGCCGTGAGAACAAGATAGCCGGCCACGCGCGCGGCAGAAGGAGGGGCGACGGCCTCGACACCCGCCACCTCCTCCCATCAATGCTGAATCCGCCTATTCACATGGACCCAGCGCGGGCCACTCATCGGCGGCGTCCTCCAGTGCCGCCCCCTAGCCGTCGCGAGGGTTGGAGGGGGTCGCAGGAGCCGCCTACGCACGGGCGCTACGCCATCCACGCCGGCGTCGACTCACAGCGCGGAGGAGGGGCGCGACGTCGCCCCCAACCTCGAGCTAGGCGCGGCGGAGCAGGTCGATTCGGCGGCGCGCCGACGGCGAAGCTCGATTCAGCGACACATGAGCTCAAATCGGCGGCGGAGCGACTCCAATCGATAGCGGTGTAGGTCGATTCGTCGACCTTCTTCCCCATGCGTGGCCACCTCCAGCCGGCAAGCGCGGCCTCCTTCACTCCGCATCAAGGTTGAGGAACAGGGGATGTGGAGGAGCACAGGAGGTTGGGGCTTCCTCCTATCCAGCGAATCCCAGCGACTGAGCATCCTTCCCTTCTCTTCCTCCTCGGAGCGGCGGCAGCGCGTGGGTCACGCGGGGGCGGCGGCACAGAGCGGAGGAGGAACACTGGTGGGAGGCGAGTGCGGTCGGCAAATGTCAATGCAGTGGTGTTGGCGCTCGATTCAAAGGTCACAGAGCTCGATCCCTCAGTAGTGGAGCTCGATTTGAGGAAGGAGAAGTCGATTCGATAGTTGTAGGGTCGATTTTCAGTGGACGGAGATCAATCTGGCATTGCATAAGCTTGTTGTGGCGTGGTTGGAGCGGGAGGCGCGGAGGAGGCCCTGGATCAAGCCGCTCCATCTCCAGCGCAGAGGAGGACCCAGATCGAGCCGCTCCAGCTACAGCGTGACGTCAGCGAGCTTGGGCACGACAGTAGGCGAGCAATGCGGGCCGACAAGCTTCTCGTGTGCTCCTCGATTCTCTCAGGTGCACCCCCCTAATGCTCCTGCACGTAGAAGCCTGAGCAGCCCATCCCCTGCTCCGCGCGTCGGCAACGAGGCGAGCTGCTCTGATGCTTTTTTCCTTGCTCCTATTGGAGACGACACCTTTTACCTTCTCTCCTATGCACTGTGCACACAAGGCAAACATGGTTTTGCCTCTCGAAATTGCAACACCTTGTTGAACTTAGCCTAAAAGCCGGCAGATGCAAGGGTTCAAGGCCCGCAGGCCAACTCTATCATACCTATTGATATAGAGGATTTTGCTATCCCCAGCGGTAGGAAAGAGGACCAATGAGTTGGCCGCCCAGGTGCCCACTTGCGTCCCCTATGGGGAGGAGGATGCGCCGCATCGGTGAGAGGAGGGAGGTCAGGGCGGCGCTCCGAAGTAGTTCGTGGGTGGAAGCAGGCGGCGACACTCAACACCGACTCCAGCTTGGGGAGGAGGCCGCACCCTTCGCACCATGGGGAGGCCCGGCCCCTGGGTGCCCGTGTGGTGCATCATGCCCATTGGCTAAGCTAAATGAAACTGGAGAGAGTGCACTTGTCATAGAGTTAAGTTTTAGGTGGTGCATATATGGTGAAAATTTGAACCTAAACACTATTTTTACAAAATTGTGTGTGCGCATTAGCACCCCTAATTTGACTCCCGCCTGGCCAGGAGCAGGAGAAAGGAGGAGGGACGATGGAGCTGCTCGTCAGCTCACCTCCACCGACGATGAGGTGCCACCGCGTGAGCAAGCTTCGTCGTCCCGCGTGAAGGCAAGTGCCAACAACCCTCGACTCACCTCAGGCTCCACTGACTCTGGCAGGGAATGAGGGAGTCGCGGGTGTTGTAGGTCAGCGTGCAGAAGCGGAGGGGGATGAGAGGCTTCGAGTGGTGGCGAGCAAGAGAGGAGGCCATGCATGACAGACAGTAGCGGCGACCAAGGAGATAAAGCAAGCAATAGCATTTACCAATCTGTATAGTAGCGGGGAAGCCAAGCGGGAATAGAGGCGACACATGACGGCAGAGATAGCATTTACCAATCTGTATAATATGTCTTGCCTTGTGAGCTACTTCCTTTGTCCCAAATTAGTTGTCATTTTGGTTTTTCTAAATACATTTTTTTTATTATGTGTCTAGATATAAGTATATATCTAGATGCATAGAAAAGTCAAAACGACCTAAAAATGTTTGTATAAGCGATAAGTAATATGAAAAGTTGGAGTATTAACTTGTGGGTTTTTGGGTGACGAGGGTTGCGGATAGCCTATAAATGCTATCCTTTTGCAGTTAAACAATCAACATGTTTGCAGTTATACCATAAAGGTTTTCTTTTGAAAAGGATACCATAAAGTCCTCTTTTGGATTCTTATGTTCAAAATTGTTGGACAATGGCCAGTAATGCTAAATAGGGTCCTTCTTCATGAACGTGCGTATTCTACTGTCCTATGTTTGTGTTTAGTGGCTTTGTTCTATATGTCAAGTACTGCATTGTTGCACCACGGTGCTTTCCAATCATGAAATGGGTAACAGCTCACTACTTTTGGCTCTTCCTACCTCTACAGCTACCGGGCAATGCGTATTGTTACAAGCTGACAAGCTACCCTGTGTATCCTTGTCATGGAAACGTGGATCCCTACGCATCAACAGGGTGCGCCAGGCAGCGTGACAAGATCGGTGCTCGCACAGGAGATTTTACATGCATGCATGCCTAACCTTGTCTCATTGCCTGCGGCATACCATGCACATGTTGGCATCCGATGTGATCGCCAGGAATTGGAGCCATGCGTCCCTATCATCGAAGTGGCATGTACTCTCCTAAGTTTCCTTGCCCTTGCCATGCCAAGCTCTCGCTACGGCCAAGCTGCTTGCAGGTAGCTAGCTCGAAGACAGGCCAGGGTCCAGGGACAAGAAGAAAGTACCGTACCCTTCTATGCGCATGCATGCTTACACGATTTGCATGAACAATCAACAATGCTTGTGGAAACCGAACAGAAAAAGGGAAAGAGACAACACTACAACAGGCGTGCATGATCTAACACGTACCTTGCAACTGATCGGTGAGTACGGCGCTCGTGGCGGCAGCAGCAACGTTGCTCGGCGCAGAACTTGGGAGCAGCAGCATCGCCGTGCTGGCATCTGCAGCGGCTTGCTGCACAGGAGCGGCAAGAGGCGCCGTAGTGGCAGCGGCGGCGGCGGCGCCGGTGGTGGCCGTGCCGAAGCCGTAGTGGAGGAACCCGAGCCTGGCCTTCTCGTCGTCCCTGATCACGGCGCTCACGGCGTCGGTCTTGTAATTGCTGTTCAGATCAGAACCGCAGGTGGTGTTCCAGTACTGCCCATGACCAAGTCCTTGCTGCTTGGAGCTGTTGATGTCGACGCCGTCCTGCCCTAGAGCTTCGTTGCACAGGCCCAAGAGCACGCTGGGTGAGATGGCCGGGTGCATGGCCGGTGGGGGCTCGTGCGTGTGGGCGCCGAGGACGCCGCCAAGCTCGGTGGCCGGCAGGTAGTGGCCGCCTGCTTGCTGCTGCCACTGCAGGAGGAACGGCTCGGGGGAGGTGATCAGCTCGGGCATCGGCGGCGGCACGGCAGACGCCATGAGCTGGCTGTGGTAGTAGAGCTGGCGTGCCGACAGAGCCGGCGTCGGCGAAAGCAGCATGTCCATGGCTGTCGCCGGCAGCACGCCCTGGATGGCCGCCGCGGGAGACGGCAGCAAGACGGCCGGCCTCACCGACTTGCTCGACCCGGAGGACCGGTCAGAGGAAGACGAGGAGGAGGAGGCGGGCGCCACGGGGGACGCGAGAAGGTGCCGCGGCGGCGTCACGGGGGCGGGTGCCGGGGTAGGCGGCTGCGGCGGCACGCACGCGCGCGCCAGGGCGGCGCGGCCGGACGGCTGCAGTTGGCCCGCGGCGCGCAGCTTGTGCTTGGTGCGGGACTTGCGGTTCTGGAACCAGTAGAAGACGTTGGCGTCGCCGACGGGGCCGTACTCCTGCAGCTGGAGGCGGATGCGGCGGATTTCATCGCGCGGCGGGTTCACCATGCCGGAGTTGAAGATCCCCTCCAGGATCCTGATCTGCTCCGGCCGCGGGTTCCACCGCGGCCTCGGCTCCGGGTTCCTCCCACTCTCCTCTGACCCTGAGCATCCGCAACCACACGCATCACAACGAGTTGAGCAAAAAAAGCCGGCGGATTCGGCGCTCACAAACTTTCAAGAAACCAAACCCTAGCTACGTAGTATATATGCTGCTGGTGATCAGCATGCAGCAAGAAACAGTAACATGCATGTGGTGAGGTGCAACATGATGCAGATCAGAGACATACTTGAGGACATCAAGGAGGACTTGCCGCCGCCGCCGCCGTTGTTCATGTCAGGCTGCGGCTGCTGGAAGTTGCAGGCGAGGCTGGACCTGTACATGCTCGGCCAGTGCCTGTTGGACGACGCCATGCTGCTTCGATCTGCCGCCCTTTTATCGACGGATTCCCGGTGGCCCTTGCTGCCTTCGGCGAGACGCAGCTAGCTAGCTGTGTGGTGGTTTGTGCTCGATCGATGGGTGCTGCCTGGTGACTGGTGAGATGGTGAGAAGGCCAGAAGAAGCAGATCGAGAGGAATCGAGTGTGGGGGGTTGTGTCTCCCAGCTGTTGCTGCTCCTGTAGTCTGTAGAGGAACAGTTTGGGGGAGGACGAAGAACCCTATGGATTTGGCTATGGCTCTTCTCCTGTTCTCCCCCCGCTGCTTATAAATGGGCTTTCTCACCTACTACCCCATCATGCAGCGCAGCAGAGTTACACCGAAGTTAATGCACTTCCGTTTGTTTTGCTGGATCCCTTGGAATTGTTGGGAGAGCGTACGTGAAAATGGAGGGGTGGTGACTGGTGAATCTTGTAGGGAATTGAAGAGGGATTACTGAAGGATGGGGACATGGATGGACACGCCTACGTACGCGTGCTGAGGGGTGGAGTACTGGAGTCGATGAAAGCCTAGTACACACTGTGATTTGATCCTTATTCCAGTTTGCCAAGCAAGTGTGACATGAGCCATGGCTGGCAGGTGCCTTTCTGCCTGGCCTTTCTGCAAGTACTTTTGCATCAGAGAGTATGAGGTTGCCATAGCGGTTAATAAATATGCGATGCTAGTGGAGAATATTGCAGACGGTGCAGGTGAGGGAGAAATTTGAGTTTGGACAGGTGAGCACTTTAAACGGTTACCTGAACTACCTGAAGGTTCGCACTGATTCGTTTTGCTTATCACCACTAGCCAACAAGATTTTTCTCTCCGAACAAACCAGCCATCACTAACCGACAACAAGATTTTCTCTCGTAACAAACCAAAGACTACCATCGGCCACATCAAAACGAACGAACAGGCTGAAGACTAATAATGGTTTCCTTTTCATGTCATCAGCTTGTGCCGGAAGACTCCTAATATAATCTCTTTAGATTCTCAAACCTCACAATTAATCCCTAAATTTAGATTTCTTCATCATGTTAGTTTGGCTCGTAGTGACGCGGTCTCGTATATATAGTAGCAAGGTTGTATGATAGTGTACTATTATCTCCCCGTACGTGTTTGCATAACAGCAAGCTTGTAATTATCTGTGTTTGCTTGCTTGCATGATTGCTTTTGTAGTGACTGATGACGAAGTAGAAGGAGAGCAACACGTGAACTTGAGTCCTTAAAAAAAATCTAAGCAATAGCAGTTTGAGAGAAAAGGTAATTGTCTTTGGTTATGTTGCTCCAGTTAACATTCAATCGCATTTTGCATGTTGTGTCTAATACGATAGGCCTCAATGTTTGGATTAGAGACATGTTTTTAGAAAAAGGAATTTTTAGAGACATGTAGTGTGGTTGCTACGTACTATTTTTATCTTTAGGAATTATTTATCTGTAAAATAGAAAAAAATCTAGAGGTGTAATGAGCACTTGAGTAGATGGATCTATACGAGTACTCCAGTATCTTTTATTTACTACTACTGCACTAGCCTGAAACTTGGAAGAGAGCTGTAAAGATTCCCCGATTCTATGGGAACATTTCGAAAACTAGCAAGCTAGGAGCACAATCTAGAATTTACTCTTCTCCCTCCCGCTGCAACTCGTGTGCAGTCAAATCGCCGCGTTAATGGGAGTGGAGCGGTCTCTCCCCTCCCTTCAGTTCAGCGTTGCGTGAGCGAGCGAGCGACGGAGCGAGGAACAGACCCCTTCCGGATGGAGATCGTTGCCCCCCAGATGCACCCACCTGCCTGATCCCACCAGGTGACGGGTCACGGCAACGCACGCACGCTTGCTCGTTTCGTTGCTGGTATTGAATGGCGACTCTCTGAGGTTGAGAGCTTTGATTGATCAGAAGCTAGCGCCGGGCTCCGAGCGAGGAGGGTCGTAGTATTCCTAGTGGACGCTGCTGCAGCTGACGATGCGCGGACCCCGGCCACCGCCGAGTAAATGGCGCGGCGCTAGCGAGAGGTTGAGGGAAAGCCGGAGTGCCGCGCGTGCGCGCGCATGGGTGCGTGTCGTTTTTGCTCGCGCGGAGTTAAGACTGGAGGAGGAAGAAGACGACCCGGAAGCAAGAGAGAGGCTCTTTGATTGGGAAATGGCCGCCGCGTTTCCGGCCGGCAAGCCAGCGCCAGCGCCAGCGCGCTGCGCGCACGGGGACGGCACGGGCGTGCAGGCGGGCGCGCGCGGTCGCGAGTGACGATGAACTGGCAAGCTGGTCGGTGTCTGTTGTGCAGCGCCGGGAACCAGCCGGCCGGCACACGCACGCGCCTGGCGAAAGAAAAAAAAATGAAATGGCCCATCCAGCAGTATCCACCGTCACGGGCGCTGACGAAAACTCGCGGCGGGTGCCCGGGCTCCGTGTCATCTCGTCTCGACCGACCGCGCGCACGGGCAAAACCACGCGTGACGACGGGTGGTGATGCACGTACGTTGGCACGGCGCACGGCGCACGGGCGGGGGGAGTGCGCGGTGGCGTGCGGTGCGCGGCCGGCCGGGGTTCTTGTTGACCGACCGGCCAGCGGCCAGCGGCCAGCGCAGCGCAGCTTCTACGGCGCGTTCGCACGGTGCTCGCTCGACGCCTCGACCATGAGACCATCATCCATCGGGGGGGCCTTTGCCCTCTGGTGCGCGCGCGGTCGGCTCGAGCGTGCGAGCATGCAGCCAGGAGCAGGACCCGGGTGCTCCCCCGTGGGGGACTCCAAACCTCGTAGACAGGATCACAAGAACGTGGCAGAGAGGAGGACGAGGCGGCCATTGCCAATTCCCAACGACTGCACACTGCAGTAATGGCGGAGGCCGAGGAGTGGGACGCGAGAGGAGCGGACGGACGACGGCACGGCGCGGCTGGAATTGCGCGGTCGACGACGCCACCGATCCCCATCGCCCCGCCCGTGCGGTCTTGCTCCTGCCTGCCTGCCATGGTCCGCGAACCCAGACGGCCAGCCACCAGCCCGCTGCCCACCACCAGTCCACCACCTCACAAATCACTCGTCGTTCTCCCCCGTGTCGTGTTCTTTCCTCCACCTCCACAGTCCACACTAGTAGTAGACTCTTCCCGTCCACATCAGGGTCACTCCACTCACGGTGTCACGGTCACCGTCTGTTCTGGGGGGCTTGTAGCTGAAACCAACCGACCGTGACACGGTGTCAACAAACCACATGTTGGTCCACCAGGCCTGCCAGCGCCTGGCTGCCCCCTTCCGGCGAAGCACGAATCGGGAGAGCTTCTCTCCTGGGTTTTGGGGAACCAGACCAGGACAGGACCACAGCGCACAGCGCTACTACTGCTGCTTGCATAGGATTTAGGCCGGCCGGCCGGAGACGTCGGAACGAATGGCCGGTGCGGGCCACCCTGCTGCCATGCCTTGCCATTCAAAGGCCTCCGCTTCGGGAATCTTTCTAGCCGCCGCCGTTGCCGTGTCAAACGCGACATGATTTATGGAGTGCAGGTGAGGAGGCAGCGGACGCAAAGTGTGAATGTGGGGAGGTGTTGCACGTTCGGGGAGCATGGCTGAAGAATGAGTGAACGAATTCCGATCCGGCAACTGAAATATTGGGTGGGTTACCTTCATGTTTCAATTGTCTTGCTCAGTAGACTGAGAGCGTGTTGGTCACGATGTGGAAGCACAATGCTGATGGATAGTCCCTCATCACCATCTGGAATTGCAAATGGCAGAAAAACCAGCAGCAGCAGCGCAGCTGCTAACCACCGCATGATTCCCAGCTATGTTAGTCTGCTGCATGCTATGTAGTTGAATGATGGAGAAGAGATGATACTTGAAAAGCCTCAGGAGGATGAAGAGTTAGAGCACTTACCTGATGAATGGATATATGCTACAGATAACCCAAATGAAAGGGAAGAACAGAATGGTGACCAGGACAATTGCTATAGTCAGCAAGAGAACCTAAAGAGAGGAAATTCAAAGAGCAACAATGGGAGCCAGTAGTGGTGAAGGAAAGGAACAAAAGATATGTGAAAGATGGCAAAACAGTCATGGAGAAAGCTCAGGAGGCAAAAAGGAAGTGGAATGAAGCAAAAAGGTATGACAAAACAAAAACCCTCTCATGTTACTTCTGCTGATTTAAGTAGTACTGCTTCTGTAATGGAAAAAGTCTATATCACCCCCTCACCTATGGGGTTTCGATTACATAACCTCCCAACCTATGAAACTGTCTATATCACCTCCTGAACTTTGCAAAACGGGTCAAATTACCCCCTACTGCAGTTTTGAAAAATCACAGTAAATAAAAAAAATCATAAAATGGAAAATCAAATTGTGTTAGATTTCAAATGAGTAGATCTACCCAATGAACATATAATATGGAATGCTTTAGTATAATTTTTTGTGTGTAGCTTTAGATCCATGTTTTTTCTTCGTAGTTGTATAAAAATATACTAAAGCATACAATATTATATGTTCACTATGTAGATCTACTCATTTTTAGTCTAACACAATTGGATTTTTCATTTTATGATTTTTCTGTGATTTACTATGATTTTTCAAAATTGTTATAGGGGGTAATTTGACCCGTTTTGCAAAGTTCAGGGGTGATACAGACCGTTTCATAGGTTGGGGGTTATATAATCCAACCCCCATAGGTGAGGGGGTGATATCCCTTCTGTAATAGGCATAGTTGGGAAGGATGGCTATCCTGTTGATAGTAGTTTAGTTAGACAATTAGAGTCCCTAGAGGAAGAGAAAAGTGAAGCTCATGAAGAGAGATGTGATCAAAATTTTTGTGAATTAGTTGGTGATAGGTCCACCTAGAATGCCAGGGATGCAAACCAAGGATGTGGTTTGGATCCTCCTGAGACTGAGGATAACTTTGAGATAATTAGGAATAGAGTTGAAACAAACATGAACAGAGGTAGAGTAGCAGCAAAGAATAAGAGAAGGTTTAAATGATTGGTCTTTTCTGGAATATTAGGGGTCCGGGGCAAATAGGTAGGATCCCTGCTTTGGTTAGTAGAATTAGAGATAATCATGTATATTTTGTTGGGTGATAGAAACAAAAAAAGAATCCTTTACTCCTGGTTTTCTTAGATCCTTGATAGGTAATATTCCTTTTAGTTGGTTTAATAAACCTGCTGCTGGTACAACAGGTGGGATTCTTCTTGGTGTCAATTTTGTTCTCTTTGTGGTTACATTAGGTCAGGTCTTGAATTTTTCCATTAGTGTTATGATGATGGATAAGAAATCTGGCTTCAACTGGAAACTGGTGGTAGTGTATGGTTCCCCTTATGAAAATGACTAACAATCTTTTCTTGATGAACTGCATGAGGTGATGTCTTCTTGGCAAGGGCCTATAGTTGTAGGTGGTGATTTTAATTTAGTTAGGGATAGCCAGGATAAAAGTAATGGTGTTATTAACCATAGGTGGGCAAATGCCTTTAATGATTGGGTTAGCAACTGGAGTCTTCTAGAGTTAGATCCTCCCAACAAATCTTTTACTTGGACTAACAATCAAGAGAACTTGATAATGGCTAGAATTGATAGAATTTTTGTAACTACAGAGTGGGAAGCTGCCTTTCCCCTGGCTAGGGTAAAGGCACTAGAAAGGCCACCTAGTGACCATAACCCCCTGCTTTTGAATGCTAGAGATAATATGTTTTTTGGGAAGAAGAAGTTTAGATTTGAGAAATGGTGGTTGAGTAAGGAAAATTTTACAGAGGTGGTTTCCAAAGCTTGGAATACACCCTATTCTGAGGGTAAGAGTATAGATAAATGGCAGAATAAAATCAGAACCCTTAGAAGAGTGGTGAGAGGGTGGGCTGCCAATGAAGTGGCAGCTCTAAATAAAACAAAAGTCAACTTAGCTAAGGAGTATAATAGGTTGGATGAGGAGGCAGAAAGAACTGGGCTTCCTGCTCAGGGCATTAAGAGGTTGAAAGAGGTGGCTGATGAGCTGGGGAGGATCTGGGCTTTAAAAGAAATTAAAATCAGACAGAGATCTAGGGATAGGGATATTTTGGAGGGGGATAGGAATACAACTTATTTCCAAGCTATAGCTAATCAGAGGAGTAGGAAGAAAAGAGTCTATAGTCTCAAAGGGCCTAATGGTTTGGTAGAGGATCAAACTGGGATGAGTAAGATAGCAGTAGACTTTTATAAGAACCTCTTTGCAGTAGAGAAAAGGGAGAATATCTCCCTTTGTACTGATTTTTGGGAAGAAGGTGATAGAGTCACCTATGAAGAGAGAGAGATGCTGGATGCCCCCTTCTCTGAGGAGGAAATTAAAGAAGTTGTCTTTAGTAGTTATGCTGATGGGGCTCCAGGGCCTGATGGCCCACCTTTTCTTTTCTATCATAAATTCTGGGACCTCTTGAAAGGGGACCTAGTAGCCCTCTTTGAGGATTTCCATAAAGGTGTCCAAGACATTTATAGGCTGAACTGTGCTATGATAACCCTTATTCCAAAGGTAGAGGAAGCTATAGAAATGAAGCAATTTAGACCAATTAGCCTGATTAATTGCAGCTTTAAGATCTTCTCCAAAGTCCTGACTGGTAGATTAGGAAAAAATTCTCGAAGGCTGATCTCTCCCAACCAGAGTGCCTTTATTAAGGGTAGGTACATCCTGGAAAGTGTGGTGGTGGCTCATGAGTTAGTCCACAGTTTAAACAAAAGTAAGAGCCCAGGTCTGATTATCAAGTTGGACTATGAAAAAGCTTATGACAGAGTTAGTTGGGACTTCCTTTTTGAGACTCTGTCTGCTAGAGGTTTTAGTGAGAAATGGGTTAATTGGGTGAAGTGCCTGGTGAAAGGTGGTTCAGTGGGGGTGTGCCTCAATGGTGAGGAGAGTGCTTATTTCAAAACCGGGAAAGGCTTAAGGCAGGGTGACCCTCTCTCCCTGCTTATGTTTAACCTGGTAGAAGATGTGCTAACAAAGATGTGGAGAAGAGCAAGTACAGGTAACATGATCAAGGGTTTGCTGCCTGATTTTAGGGAGGGAGGGGTGATATCCCTCCAGTATGTTGATGACACAATTGTGTTCTCAGATCCCTCAGAGCAGTATCTGAGGAATCCGAAATCCAGCCTGATCTGGTTTGAACACCTGTCAAGAATGAGGATATATTACCACAAAAGTGAGCTCATTTCCATTAATCTCAGTAGTGAGCAAATTTCTGTGGCAGCCCATATCTTTGGATGCCCAGTAGGCTCTTTCCCTGTTAAGTATCTAGGCATACCTTTACACCATGACAAGCTTAGAAGGGAGGATATTCAGCCTTTGGTAGATAATATTCTGAAGAAAGTAGCTAGCTGGAGGGGTAAGCTTTTGTCTCATGCAGCTAAAGTTACCCTCATTCAGTCTTGTCTGACTAGTGTGCCTGTCTACTTGCTCTCCTTTATTAAGTTCCCAAAATGGGCTATCAAAACCTTAAACTCTCATTTTGCCAACTGCCTTTGGAGTGATACAGAAGGCAAACACAAGTACCACTTGGCTAATTGGGAAAGCGTGGCCATGAAAAAAGAGTTTGGTGGTCTAGGCATTCCAAACTTAAGAGACTTAAACATTTGCCTCTTGGCTTCTTGGGTCAAGAGGTACCAGGCTGACAGGGGTAAGCTCTGGAAAGAGCTGCTTGATTTTAAGAATAATACTAACAGCCCAAACATTTTATCTTCTAGAGATACTAATCGTTCTCAGTTCTTTAAAGGCTTTGTGTGGGAAGCACAAGCAGCCAAATTGGGTTTTAGATGGAAAATAGAGGACAGAAGGAAAGTTAAATTTTGGGAAGACAACTGGCTGGGGTCCTCTAGCCTGGCTGTCCAGTTTTGGGAGTTGTATGTTATAGTGAATGAGAAGTCTAGCACCATTGCTGATTTATGGGATGGGTGCAATCTCAAGTGTACCTTTAGGAGGGCAGTAAATAAAAGACTAGGAAGATTTTGGCTAGAAATTGTGCAGTTAGCTTCAACCATCAAGTTTAGTGATGAGGAAAATGCCATGATCTGGAAGTTTACCTCCAATGGCATATATTCCTCACAGTCTCTCTACAAGATTGTGAACTTTAGGGGGATTAAACCCATATATTTTCAAAGTATTTGGGCTTTGAAAATCCCCCCAAGAGTGCAGTTTTTCCTTTGGCTTCTTTTCAAGAACAAAACTCTCACAAGAGACAATCTGGCTAAAAAGCAAAATGTGAATGACAAAACATGTCTCTTCTGTGAAGAGTTGGAGACATGTCAACACTTGTTTTTTGATTGTGTGATAGCAAAAGAGATGTGGTGTAGAATCTCTAGGGTAGCTGGTAGAGAAATAGGTAGATCCCTGGAATCTATTGGAACCTGTTGGCTTAGTAACAAGAAGTTTATTACCTTGAATATGATTAGTGTTGTTGCCCTTTGGGCAATTTGGAAACTCAGGAATGATCTTTGTTTTCAGAACTTGGCTTGGAGAAACATGGGTGTTGTACTTACGAAGATTGTGGTTTTAGTGCAAAATTGGACAATTTTGTGCCCAACAGAGAAAAAGGAAGAACTGGCAGAATTTGTGAAGAACTTGAGCTGCTTGGCAAACGAGCCAGAAGCACCGAGGAGCTGCTGATAGGAGAGAACTTCCTCTGCATGAAGACGTGAGTTGCCCAGCTGAATGATCTGATGGACATGTTCCTGCAGGCGTGACATTTAGAAGCTCTACCCCCCCAATCGTTCTGGGCGCAGCGAAGGTTGAAGAGGTCCCCATATCAGGCGGTCTGGTTGATGTTCTCCTGGCTTCTGTTGCTGTTACTTTGCCCGGCGTTTTTTGGTTTTAGTAGTGTTGTTGTTGTGCTTTCTCGAGCCCGGTGAGCAGGGGCGGCAGACAGTGTGTGTGGGCGATGGTGTTGTGGCGATAGCCGAAGCTACCGAGCACAAACAATGAGAGGAAACAAAAGCTCGAGAACCAAAACCAGAATACAAAACAAAGGACAACCAAAAGCTCTTTAATCAACAGCAGATTTCTCAAAAGTCGATCCCCTTTACAAGTGTCGTTCGTCTCCTTTTATAGGGAGGCGAACGGACTTTTTATATTCCGAGAATACCCTCGTGTAAAATGGATCAAAACAGAATGTGATAGGCTATCTTTGGGAAATCTCCAACTAGGTCTCCACGTAATCGGCGCTTCATGATGTCACGCCGCAAATCGCGGCGCCTTTCTTGTTGTCATCACGTGCGCCTGTCGGGAGAAGACCTTCAATCTTTTGGAGACTCCCCTTTCGCCTGGCACCTTTCGTCACCTGAAACACGGATCACATTCAAACTTAAAATCGTTAGATGTTAGGGACGACGAAACCCCCCAAGCGAATCCTAGGCTAAGACTAACTGGGTGAGCAAGATTCGTCTCTGGGGTTTCGTCGTGGGAAAACTAAACAGCCTGACCGAGACCCTAACATCCCGGGTTATTCTGAGCTTATTTGGCGGCTCCGCAGGCGACGAAGGGTATTGGTCGAAAGACGGATTCTGAGAGATGAAAATGGATTCAAGAACTTCTGGGGTTTCGCCGCTGGGCCTTTCGCATAAAAACTCGGGCAACTGAAAACACTCTTTTATTTTTGGTATACGAAAGGCTTGATTTCGAATCCCCCAACAGAAACCCTCGATGGCGAAGCGCTTGCCTCGGCGCGAGCCTGAGCCAGCGAAATCAGGGGATCGAGAATCGAGGCGGAAGAAAACGCCTTCCCAGGCGTCGGTTCCCGAGGGCCTCGCTTGAATTACCCCAAATACCCTCGAGGCGCTGCGTTTTACCGTTAGGTTCAAAATTTTTGACCGTTGCATTTCATCCCCTATAAATAGATGGGGCCGACGCTGCTGCGAACCTGCTGCCACTTTCATCCCTGCTTCTCTCGTTTTATTTTTTGGCTGTTCCTCTTGCCTTTGCCTCCCGCGAGTCGCTCTAGCGGAAGCCCCGGTCGACTCGACAGGTTAGTTTTCTCCCTGGCGTGAGTACATGTTTTCATTTTTTAGCTTCTGGAGCTACGCGCACGAGTCTGGTTTTTTAAGAGATTTGTACAGCTCGTGTCAGGCACCCTGATATGGTCATGGAGGATGAAGGGTCATCATCAGACCGTGGGAAACAAGCGGCGCCGCCGGAAGCTACGGAGGCCATCACGACGTCTTCCACTTCGTCATCCAGCTCGGAGTCTGGTAAGATCTCTGGCCTGGATTGGTCTGCTAGCTCTCGCGAGAGTGGCAATACTTCATCCACCTCTAGTAGCGATGAAAGTAGCAGTTCGGGTGATGGGAGTTATGTCGAAATAATGCTGAGCGACACAGATGCTGGAAAACGTGATGCCGACTTGGAGGAGGGCGAAATAGGAGAGGATGTTGATGCAACCGTTGAAGAAGCCGCGGAAGGATCCGGGGAGAACTTAACTGGTGTAAAAGCTTATCTCCGTGACTTAGCGAAAGCCCGGACCTGTTTTATTGGTCGATCTTTGATGACCCAAGCGGATTTGGATGCTCTGCGGTTGGAAGGTTGCTTTGAGCCCGGAATCTGTCGGTTACCTAGGAAGGAGACCACGCCGAAGCCCCAGAAGAATGAGAGCATGCTCTTTCGGGATTTCTTTACCGCGGGGCTTCGACTGCCAGTGTCCAAGAAGTTTGCAGATATCTTGGCGGCTTACAATGTTCAGATCCATCAGCTGACCCCCAATTCCATTCTGCAAGTGCTGAAATTTCTATGGGCCTGTCGGGCCTTTGCTGGTGACAATGATGTGGAGACTTTCATTCGCCACTTCGAGATCCACTGGGCGAGGAAGCTTATAACTGTCGATGACGAAGAAAAGGAGGCTCAGTATGACTGTTGTACCTTTCAGACGCGTCGTCCTGGCAAGAATCAAGCTCTGCTGGAATTAGCCCCAGCATACAAAAACAAGTGGGCTAACCGATGGACCTCCTACTGATTTTATGCTCCTATTGCAGTGGTGGGGCGAAACTCGAAGCAGGAAGAAGTGACATCATTTGACTTGGCAAGTTGTATGGTTGATTTAGAGGTCGAGCTGTCGCCGGAGCTGACGAAGGCTAGCCCTCATCAGACAGCACAGGTGCATTTTACCAGGCGACTTGCGTGATTACTACGCGGGACGCCCTCGAGGAATTTGTGGCTGCCGACATTTGGCCGTGCCAGCCCCGATGGGGATCATGGGCATTTAAGGTGCAATGGCTGCCCGGGCTAGATCAAAATGTGCGAAGCCCCATATTTAATGTTAAACGACCTGCAGATAAAACCGACGAAGAGGTCGTAGCTGAGGTTGAAAGGAAAGTTGTCCAGATGATTAGAAATTTCACCCACAAAGAATGGGAATGTGCCCAAAGGATTTTGAAACATTAGGGCCGGGTTAACCGTGTTTTTGACGAGATGGGTGTCACCTATTCCCCTCTCCCGGTGCCCCCGACTGCCAGCAAGAAGATGCAGCCGCCGGGCAATATTGGATCTGAGCCTGTCGAAACCTCACGGAGGAGTAAGTTGAGTAAGACTGCTCGTAACAACGAAAATGTTGTGAAGAACACAAAAGCCCAAGATATCTTTGCCAAGCGAAAGGCGGATGTTGCTAAAGCTACCTTGCCTCCGCTTGCCGAAAAATCTACCAAGTTGTTGAAGGTTAATGAAACCTTAGCTCGTCACAAGGTCGGGGAAGCAAAAGTGGTCGCGGCCGAAAGAGAAAAGAAAAAGGTTCACGACCCCTCCCCTGCTAGTGATACAGATAAGAAAATGGCTTCGAAGAAGAGGCCTTCGGAAGCTACAGAGAGGGGAAAGCGTGTCACAATCAAAGAGAAAGGTCCCGACGATGACGAGCCCTCTGGAAAAAGGGCACGCGCTGACCCAGTCGCAGAGACGAATGAGAACGTTGACATCCTGTCGACACCTCAGATCCGGCCTTGTGCAAATTATCCACCGAAGGGGCTCGGCGCGGAAGTGACGGAGGAGCCATCGACGGCGGTGTCCGGCCGATCCCGAGGAGCCGGAGGCGCGCGGAGCCGGGGGCAAATGTGTGGCCGAAATGATTCGAAGCAAATTGCCATGGCCGGCACAACCTCGAAGGAACGCGTGGTCGGCCTTGTAGACGTCGTGGACGAGTCCGAGGACCCGTGCTACATTGATGATGACGCTACTTTGGCGCTCAAGGATTCGCAGGTTCTCACTCGCAGCCCCAAAGCAACCCAGAAGGTGCTGCAATGAATTCGGGCGAAGGCTCGGGTCTGAAGGCCCAGGACCCAATCGACTTGGATGCTCCGGAAATTGAGGAGTCCGCGGCACACACGTCACGTTCGCCGCCGCCGGTGTCGGATGATCTTTACCAAGCTGCAGCGAAAGCTGCCGATGAAACTACACCGGCGCTGGCGATGACATCCAACGTTCTCCAGCTTGATGATGCCGGTATGATACTTTGACTTAAAGATAGTTTTTCGTGTCCTTCCTATAGAACATGTGTTCCATTCGCTGATGTCTTTCGTTTCTGTGTTGATATTAGTGGCCAAGACTTTGGTCACCTTGAGCACCAATGACACGGAGAAAGAGGCTCTGCAACTTGAAGCAAACCCT
Organism: Cenchrus americanus; assembly: GCA_947561735.1. NCBI lineage: Eukaryota > Viridiplantae > Streptophyta > Magnoliopsida > Poales > Poaceae > Cenchrus > Cenchrus americanus. Next base: position 246,798,374 of record OX387239.1, on the reverse strand, counting down.
TCAGCATCCAGGACAGACCTTGCGTCTGTGTTGGTAGAACCTGGTACGATATAGCGCCGACTGCTTTACTGATAGCATTTCGACTTGGTGCCTCCGCTATCAGGACCGCACGGAGGGGTCTGGATGAATAACGTGACTGTTAATTTTTTGCAGATTTTGAGTGCTCCCTGGAGGGTTTAAACACGGATGATTTGATGAAGACTGTGCGCGCTTATCTATCAAAAGGCGTCGTCGCTTGTCAAAAAGGATTCGAGAGAGCAGCTACGGAAGCTAAGACCTCCCTTGAGAAGCAAAAACTTCTGGAGGACGAGAACCGGCGCCTGAAAGAGGAGAACGAGAAATTGAAACAAGAGTCTCGTCTACTGACAGACCAGCGCGCTAAGCAGCAAGATGCTATGGATGCTTTGAAGAAGGAACTGGAATTGAGCCTGAAATGCTATGAGGAGTGCCGCATTGAATTGAAATACATGGTTACCTAGTACGATGCCTAGAATATCCTTTTGGAGGCCAATGCCAACCTCATTGTGGAACTAAAAAAGGTGAAGGGTGAGCTTGAAGATACTTTGGAGAAGAACGAAGCCTATTGCCATCAATGGGGTGCATATCTGACGACAGAGTATCGTCAAGTGCTAGAAAGCTTTGGTGCCGAAGCCCAGGACTTTAAAATTACTGATAATATCTCGAGCTTCGTGGAGTGGTTGCACAGCGAACTGAAGCTTCTTCCGAACACTATGAGCAAGATTGGAGATTATGGGGAAGCTACCTGTTCTGAAATGCTGTTGTATCTTCTCGAGCAACAGGGCTGTGACCATTTCAGAGCTTTTGGAAGTCGAGGCTTCGTATTCCCTTCACCCGACGATGTGCCAGCCCCAAGCAAGAAAGTTGAACTAATCAACAAGATCATTCTCCGTAACTTTTGGGCTAAGAGTGGGCGAGCGCACTCTCGAAAGAACGTTGTGGACCGCTTGGCAAAGGTAAGCCTTTTCGGTTTGCTTTGACTATGATCATATTTATTGGGCAATCTTTGCGCTAATGCTTACTGCTTTCTTCCTTCTCATAGTTCTATTTTGGGCAGGCAAAACAAGCTCTGGAGCTTCGTGAGCATCGTGCAACACATGGACCCGACGCAACTCTTGGGCCGTATGGACCCTTTAGAGATGGGCCGCCGAAGACGAGCGACGACGCTGTCGACCAAGGAATCCCCAGAGCCCCTGTCCGCGAAGCGCCTGGAGTCGAAGGTGGCCTGGTGGATCCTGTGATGGCGAAGCTCTGGCTCCTCTTCGTCACGAAGGATTGCCCCGGGACTCCACCCCGATCCTACTGCGTAGTTCTAGGCTGAACCTGAATTGGCATATCGGCCGCTTAAATTTTTGACGATCGAAATGTAAATTTATGTATGTTGTGTTGATGGACTGGGTGCGGGAGCGTGGCGCTGGATGTGTTGCCCGAAACTCTTTACCGCACCAGTATTTTTGAATGTTTCGAACTAAAGTTTTCGCCGCTTTCGATTTGTTGTTTTCGGAAGAAAACGTCTCCCCCCTTCGGAAGCGGGGAAAACTAGAGCCCATTCGTTTTACTTGTACCCGTCGAATCCGTGTGGTTTCCACTTTGCTGGCCTATGAGACTTTGTGCGACATGGTGTAATGAATTTATTTGCTTTTCCATTGCAATCTTTCATTAAGAACGAACTAGCCTGCGATGCAACGCCTAGGCGTGAAACGCATTGCAGGACTAGAGGCTGCCTGCCCCTGTCAAATTTTACAGCTTTTGGGCTGTTTTTTGACAACGCGCACTCTTTTCTAGCTTAGAATAGGTTTGTATTTATGGCGTTAAGTGTCGTTTGCGACAATGTTTTTACAAAAAATCGGCGATTGTGGTGCCTTGTTCAGGATTCCTCGATTCGAGACTGAATCACTTTCACACGTCCTTTTTGGACGGGCTGCCGTGAAGGCAACTCTTTGATGGGTTGATTCTTGTGAAACATCTTGACCGCATCACTTGTGGGTGGGCTACCCCTAGGTAGCACTTTAATGCTCTCGCTTTCGGAGAGGGCTATTCGAAGATAGCACTTTAATTCATCCTCTTTTGGGATGGGCTATCTTAAGATAGCACTTTACATTATGCGAGGGAAACACAACTAATCGTAGGGAGGAAGTATTTCATTCATTGGCAAAGAAATTTTACATCAAGACTGCCTCGTTAAAAACCTCATGCTCCAAGGTGGAGTCCTCCCTATGTGAGGAAAAGAGTACCCGCCTTGTTATTGAATTTAAAATGTGCGAAAGTAAAGACTGGAAAGTGTAAAACTAGCTGAGTCCTCCGCACTTATAGTTCCGTGTGACGGACTCCTACTGAAAACAAACTACGGGAAAAACTTGCACAAGTTGTCCACATTCCACGAATGTGGCAACTCCACACCTGTCTCATCCTTGAGACGAAAGGCCCCATCTCGAACAGAGCTTGAGACCACGTATGGTCCTTCCCAAGCAAATTGGAACTTGCCTACGGCGTCGGCATTCTTCTTTCTTTTCAGGACGAAGTCTCCCACCTTAATGTCTTTGAGGGATACCTTCTCGTCTCTCCACCTCCTGGTTTCTTCTTGATATTTCAACAGGTTCTGAACTGCATCCAGCCTGTCGATTTCCACGAGGTCCTTGTCGACTTCTTCGTTCTTGCGAGAGCTTCCTGCCAAAACTCTAGCGCTTTCGTTGGCGAGCTCTTCAGGGCACATTGCTTCGACCCCGTACAATAGTCTGAATGGAGTGAACTTGGTGGTTCTTGACTCTGTGGTATTATGCGACCAAATGACCCTCGATAACTCATCCGCCAACTTTCCTTTCTTTTGCTCGAAAAGGCATTTCTTTATGGCTGAGAAGATTTTCCCATTGGCTCTTTCTACTGCACCGTTGGACTGAGGGTGGTACATGGACGCGAAGCACAGCTTTGTTCCGATTGATCGACAATACTCCCTGAAATCCTAGCAATCGAATTGCTTCCCGTTGTCAACGGTGAGCTCCCTGGGCACTCCAAATCTATAGATGATTTGCTGCCAGAAGAATTTTCTGATGGTGGTTGAGGTGATGGTAGCGAGAGGTCTCGCCTCAATCCACTTGGTGAAATAATCGATTGCAACCACCGCGAACTTGAAGTTGCCTTGGGCTGTTGGAAGCGGCCCAACAATATCCATTCCCCAGCGTTGCAACGGCCAGGTGGGCGTGACGAGCTGCGATGGAGCACCAGGCCTTCGCTGATGCTTTGCTGCGAACTGGCAAGCTTTGCAAGTCCTGACGATGTGCTCAGCATCCTTTATCGCCATTGGACAATAGAAACCCTGCCTAAAAGCTTTTCCGGTCAGGGCTCTCGCTGCTATGTGTAATCCGCACATTCCTCCATGAATTTCCTTCACGAGCTCGATGCCTTTGTCGTATGGACCTCCCTGGGCCCACTATCTCGGTGGGTACCAGGACCGACTACTCGGTGGGCCCCTGGGACTACCCGACTTGCGCTGCACGGCACCTGATGGCGTGAAGCACAAGGACTATAGAGGAGAAGTACTCGGATAGGAAGTTGTACGTGTCCCGCACTGTATGGAGGACTCCTAGACGTACCCGACTAGTACTGTCTCCCTGAATCGACTTGTAACCCTGCCTCCCAGACTATATAAGGCGAGGCAGGGACCCCTCCTCTCTCATATGCATCTGATTGCATCATCTTGTAATCGCACCCAATCAATCCAGAGCTACGCAGCATACAGGACGTAGGGTATTACGCACCTCGCGGCCCGAACCTGTCTAAATTGTGTGCCACGTGTCTCTTCCTTCGAGTTACCGATCTCGGCGCGGCTACATTCATCTACTTCGGATACTCCCCTTAGTAGGTTGCCGGTCTAAAACACCGACATCTGGCGCGCCAGGTAGGGGCTCTCGCCCGAGATCACATGGCAAACTCGACGGCTTCCGTCTACATCAAGCCAACCGTCGCCTTCAACCGCGGTGACACCTTCGTCTTCGACGCTTGGGTCTGCACTGCTGACGGCGCTGGGTCCTTCCAACGCCGCCTCACCATGCCACCCAACCCAAAGATCGGCCTCGTGACACTTCCCGAAGTAGTCACAGGCGAACTCACCGGCAAGTTCGGCGAAATTTCGCTCTTCGATCAACACGCCGACTTCGAGCTTGGATCCGCCTCCAACTCGAGCTCGACGTCCCCGTGGGCCATCGTATGCGAGCCGGCTACTCAGCCATCGCATGTGGACCCCCACCCCGCGAGCGCTTCACGCGTGGCCCCCGCAACATCAGCAGGGCCCACACGAAGGCTCCCACTACGCGCCGGGCCGGCAAGGAGCCCGTACCCGAGTACGACTCGGACTCCGACACCGCCCTCGGCAGCGCCTCGGACTCCAAGCCCCTCTTCGGCTTCTTCTCGGACTCTGCGTACGAGTTCGACTTTGGGTCGGATCCTGAGGAGCCCGAGTCCGAGGACAACTCTACAGAACAACCCCTATCAGGTCCAGCTGCCGGCTTGGTTATAACATCTACACCCGCCGGAAGATTTGTCCTGGCCAGACCGCAAGCCCGCAGACTTGACAGGAGGGAACTCGCGCTGCGTCACCTACCTCGACTCACTTCCCTTCCAGGAGGGAACACCACTTGCTCTAGCTGGGGAGAACCCTCCTACAGAGGTGGCAACCAGCGACTCCAGCCTTGGCTCTCCCGACCGGCAAGTCTTCATGACTACCAACGAGACGCCAGGGCCCTCAGGCACGGTCCCTGACCAGTACCTCGAGGACATCTCCGCGGACGAGTTGTCCGCCGACGCGCCCGCCGACGAGACTGCCGCCAACAGAGACGCCAGACGTGAATGCAACAGAAAGCGTAGCGAACGGCGCCGTCGTCTACGCGACTCCCTCCCCATCCGCAACCTCACAGAAGCACTCAACCAAGTTGAGAGCCGGGTACACACTACCCCAAAGCAATGCCTAATGTCTATCACTACGATAGCACGTCAGGCCCAGGGGATGCGCGCAGGACAAGTCATCACCAAGCTCGCGGAAGATGCCTACTTCATGCGAGTCAACACCAGGGTTGCTCAACCACCTTCCGTCAGGAACCGCGACAACGAGGCAACAAGTCGCAGCGCTGACCTCGGTCGCAACCGTACTCGAGCTGAGCTGCTGGCCAATCCCAACTGTACTCGCGCAACGGCCGGTGGACCCTCTGAAGGTGGCAACAGCGCCGCAGCTGCTGGCGGCGATCGCGAGGTCGTCCATCATCATGACCCTGGCGGCGGAGGCAGCGACGGCGGAAGCTCCAACCACGGGGCTAACAGGAGGGTCGGTGTCGGAGGCGATCGCGGCGGTCGAGGCCACGCAAACAGACACGCCTCCGAAGCCTCACAGGGCGGCTATGACGCCCGCCAGAAGATCGAGGAACTACGGCGCAAGAAGGCTTCTATGTCAATCGACAACGACGGCTTCCCCGCATTCTCCGCCCGACTTCGTAACCTCCTCCTCCCAGAAAAATTCAAGCCTCTGGGAATTACCAAGTACGACGCGAAGCAAGATCCTGTGCAGTGGCTCAGATGCTACGCCCTCCCCATCAAGAATGCTGGTGGCAACAACGACACCAAGTGCCTATATTTCCCCTTCTGTCTGGACCAGGCACCGCTTACATGGCTCGAGTCACTTGAGAAGTGCTCGATCGACAAGTGGGACCAGCTGAAGGAGCAGTTCACCAGCAACTTCGCGGGCACTATGGGCCGCTCGGGTACTCGCATGGACCTGGCCATGGTGAAGCAGGAACAAGGCGAGACCCTTCGCAAGTACATGTGGTGCTTCTTCGACAAACGCGCCACAGTAGTCGATGTCTCTGACATAGAGGTCATCGACCTCTTCCAAGATGGTCTCTACCACCGTCGCACCTTTGAAGACTTCGGTCGACGCCGCCCAAGCTCCATCACCCACCTCAAGAACATGATCATGTCCTGGGCTGATGAAGAAGACAAGGCCAACGCCAAGTACGATGCCATCCGTGGCAAGAGCAAGCAGAACACGGGCGGCGGCAGCAGCAACAACGGGAACCAAGGCGGTCGCAACAGCAACAACTACTCGGGTCCCAACCGCAAGCGCAAGCCAGACAAAACTGCCGTAGCTATCCAGCGCCCTGCGAAGGAGAACCCGAAGAAGACCTCCGACGACTTCAAAGACTTGCTGAAGGAGAAGTGCCCGTGGCACCTGGACGGCAACCACACCACTGAGCAGTGCTACCAACTCAGGCGAGCACTCAAGGATACTCCGGAGCCACGACACCCTCATGATAAGAAAGGCAAGAAGAAGAATGACGAAGGCAATGACGACTTCCAGGAACCCGACAGGACAATGAATGTCCTCTTCGGCGGACTACCCAGCAGACAGGAACAAAAGCCTACCCGTCGAGAAGTCATGAGCATTGAACCAGCGGTCCCGACCCCTCTCAGGTGGTCGGAGGTACCCATTACCTTCTCCCGTGCGGATCAATGGACTAGCTTCTCCGAACCAGGGCGGTTCCCACTCGTCCTGAAGCCGGTGGTCGCGGGCTCAAAGCTCAACAAGGTCCTCATCGATGGTGGAAGCGGGCTCAATGTCCTTTTCACCAAGACCTTGAAAAAGATGAAGCTCGACATCACCCACATGCTCACCAAGAGCACCTCGTCCTTCTACGGCATCGTCCCCGGCAACGCGGCTATCCCACTGGGCTCAATGGTCCTGCCAGTTACCTTTGGGGAATCTCGGGACAACTATCGTACCGAGTACATCAAGTTCGAAGTCGCGGACTTCGAGACATCCTACCATGCCATCCTTGGTAGACCGGCTATCGCCAAGTTCATGGCGGTACCCCACTACACCTACTTGGTACTCAAGATGCCAAGTCCAGCAGGTGTACTCTCGTTGCAAGGGGACTTGAAGATATCGCACGACTGCGACACGGAAGCTGTGGAGATCGCCTCCACAAATCAAGTACCCAATGCAATGATGGAGATCTACGGTGCGTCGAAGAAGCTTGCCCCAAGTGAACTCGACATCCCACAGAAGTCAGACAAAGCTAACAAGCCTCAGCCAGCTGAGGAGGTTCTGGTCAAGACAATTGACCTCGGGACAGGCGATTGCAGCAAGACCACCACCATCGGGGCGGGTCTCGACCCCAAATAGGAAGATGCACTCATCAACTTCCTCCGGGCCAACCGCAACATCTTCGCGTGGAAACCAGCGGACATGCCAGGGGTGCCCAGGGATTTGATTGAGCATTCTCTCAACGTCGATCCTAAAGCTACCCCGAAGCGACAACTCCTCCGCCGCTTTGCCGACGACAGACGGGACGCCATCAAGAAGGAACTCGCCAAACTACTCGTGGCTGGCTTCATCAGAGAAGTCTTCCATCCCGAGTGGCTCGCCAACCCCGTCCTCGTCCGCAAGAAGAACTCGAACGAGTGGAGGATGTGCGTCGACTACACCGACCTCAACAAGCACTGCCCCAAGGACCCCTTCGGGTTGCCGCGGATTGACCAAGTCATGGACTCCACGGCGGGCTGCGACCTCCTCTGCTTCCTCAACTGCTACTCCTGGTACCACCAGATCGTGATCAAGGAAGAAGACCAGGAGAAGACCGCGTTCATCACCCCGTTTGGCGCGTACTGCTGCACGAACATGTCCTTCGGGTTGAAGAACGCCGGCGCTACATACCAAAGAGATATCTAGGCCTGCTTCAAGAGGCAACTCAACAAGAACGTCGAAGCCTATGTGGATGATGAGGTCGTCAAGACCAGACACTCCAGCACGCTCATCGACGACCTTGAAGAGACTTTCGCATCCCTGCGCGAGTACCGCTGGAAGCTCAACCCGAACAAGTGCGTCTTCGGCGTACCTTCGGGCAAACTACTCGGCTTTATCATCAGCCATCGCGGCATCGAAGCCAATCCCGAGAAGATCTCCGCCATCACCAGCATGAAAGCTCCCACGTGCATCAAAGACGTCCGAAGTTGGCCAAGGGCTCCCCTTCTTCAAACTACTCAAGCACCAAGAGAAGTTCGTGTGGACTCCGAGAGGCGGACCAAGCCCTTGCCCGGCCTCAAGGACTTCCTATCGAAGCCACCGGTCCTCACGGCTCCTCGCAAAGGCGAGCGCCTCGCTCTACCTCGCCGCGACTACTCACGTGGTCGATCGCCATCGTCATCGAGCGGCGGGAAGACGGCCACGCCTATCCGAGCCCGGCGCCCGGCTCACTTAGTCGGCGAGGTCCTATCAGAGTCCAAGGCACGCTACCGGCCCGGTTCGAAGCTTCGCACACGGTGCTCATCACCTCGCGGAAGCTACGACACTACTTCCAGGAGTGCTCGACCTCCGTCGTCACCGACTACCCGGTCGGCGACATCCTGCGGAACCAAGATGCTACTGGAAGAATCTCCAAGTGGGCAGTCGAACTCGGCGCCCTCAACATCGACTTCAAGCCACGCACAGCCATCAAGTCGCAGGCACTAGTCGACTTCATGGCGGAGTGGCGGGAGAATCAGCTACCTACTCCAACCGAGCGCCCAGAGCACTGGGTGATGTACTTCGACGGCTCACTCAACCTCGAGGGCGCAGGTGCAGGGGTACTCTTGATCTCTCCAACGGGCGAACAACTCAAGTACGTCCTGCAGATCTTCTGGAAGGTCTCAAACAACAAAGCCGAGTATGAAGCTCTGCTACACGGGCTCCGACTCGCGGCTTCACTGGGCATCAAGCGGCTACTAGTCTACGGTGACTCCGCAGTGGTCATCAACCAAGTCAACAAGTCCTGGGACCGCAACAAGGAGAACATGGACGCCTACTGCCTAGAAGTCCGCAAGCTCGTGAACAAGTTCTATGGTCTCGAGTTCCACCACATCGTCCGTGACAACAACGTTGCAGCGGACGTCCTGTCGAAGCTTGGTTCTACTCGCGCTCAAGTACCAGCGGGTGTCTTCGTCCACGAGCTTCACGCGCCATCCATCCCAGAACCGCCCCCACCGACCACTATCCCAGTGCATCCCCCGGCTGGCCAGAAGGTCATGATAATCGACGTGGACTCGAGGCAGCCCTTCATCGACTACCTCAGTGAGCAGAAGGTTCCCTCGGACAATAATTTGGCCGAGCAACTCATCCGCCATGCGAAGTCCTACGTCCTCGTCGGAGACAATCTCTACAGGCGGGGCACATCTTCTGGAGTACTCATGAAGTGCGTTCCCAGACAAGAAGGCAAGGACATCTTGGAGGAGATCCATAAAGGCGTCTGCGGCAACCATGTGTCCTCTCGCACGCTTGTCAGCAAGGTCTTCCGGCGAGCTTTCTATTGGCCCAGAGCTCTGGGCGACGCCGAAGAACTCGTCAGAAGGTGCCAAGGATGCCAATACTTCACCAAGCAGCAACACGTCCCAGCCTACAAGCTAGTCACCATACCGCCAACCTGGCCTTTCGCTTGCTGGGGGCTCGACATGATTGGGCCGCTACTAACCGCGCCGGTGGATTCAATAGAGTCTGGTGGCCATCGACAAGTTCACCAAGTGGATCGAGGTCAAGCCGGTTACATGCCCCAAGGGCGACGAGTACTCGACTTCTCGGATGAACTCGTACATCGCTACGGACTACCCCATCACATCATCACGGACACAGGCTCCAACTTCAACAATCACCAGTTCTGGGAGTACTGCGAGAACAGCGGAATCGACGTCCGATATGTCTCAATTGCCCATCCTCGGGCCAACGAACAAGTCGAGCGCACCAATGGGATGGTGCTCAACGCTCTCAAGAAGCGGCTACACGACGCTGCTAACACCAAAGGAGGCAAGTGGATCAAGGAACTACCCAATGCTCTCTGGGGGCTACGTACTCAACCCTCCAAGCCAACGGGGCAATCTCCGTACTTCCTGGTCTACGGCTCCGAAGCAATCCTCCCTGCTGATGTCATGTGGGATTCACCAGCAGTGGAGCAATACGACGAAGGCATATCCGAAGACAGCAAACGAGTTGACATCAACGGACTCGAAGAAGCTCGTTGTGCCGCCCTCGTCTAGTCAGCAAGGTACCTAGAGTGTATCCGACGCTACCACGATCGCAACGTTAAGGAACGTTCCTTCAACGTTGGTGATCTCGTCCTCCGTCGCATCCAGAACACGGAAGGACTACACAAGCTCAGCTCGCCCTGGGAAGGCCCCTTCACAGTTGCAAAGGTGACCGGACCGGGCTCCTACCGCCTCCAGACGCTTGAAGGCGAAGACGTCAACAACTCATGGAACATCGACCAACTCTGTCGATTCTACGCCTAGCCTACACGACTACACTGGGGGCTCCAGTCTATACGACTACTCAAGACCCCTTCGCCGTAAGTGGCCTCCGGGTCCAGGCACCAGTCTCCGGACTACTCCACTCCAAGATCCAGTCCATGCGGCTACTAACGGATCTTGGGCTGCAACGAGCGATAAAGGACTCCAGCAGCGGTCTACTAAGAGACCATGTACTTCTAGATCCAGCCTACATGGCTACTAACGGATCTACTGCTGTAAGCGGCTGTACGCCCTAGCACCACTTAGCCATAGGCGGCCTCCGGGTCCTGGCGACTACTCTATAACAATGGCCCTGGCCATCCAGGTGTCCTTCTTCGGTAATAAAGTTTGATTATCTATCAACTGCTTTACTGTCTCCTTCCCTCAACGGGACTACTGGCGAGTACGACTACTCACGACGACTCCATAATGGGACTCCGCACTCACAAATGGCGATAACGAGTACTCATTCATGGAAGTTTCTTTCATTCATACTTAAACAAGTTCATTACAACTGTTTATGTACAACTACTGCTACGAGCTAACTATTACAGGACTACTGGAGATTGAGTTTCTCGGCGACTTGTTCGACGAATGGGCGCCATCTCGCTCCCGGCGGCTACGCGTCACCGCTCGTCCGTGCAGTTGGCGGCTAGTGCGCCGGTGACTACGTCCACAGGAGCTTTTGGGAAGTACGACTTCATGAAGGCCAGCACTTGGTTGGGGATCGACTTCGCTAAGTGCTTGACGTAGGTCGCCGCGCGGCGGGGGCTTCCTTCGGCCCGGTCCACCGGTGGGGGCTATCTTCGGTCCCCCGGGGTGAGGCACCAGCAGCCTCGCGATGGGAAGCGCGGCCTCCTCGAGTTCCTTCAGCTTGGCCCACGACTTCTCGCGGTCCTTGTTCGACACCCGCAAGGATTCGTAGCAGTTGACAAGGTCACGATCTGATGCAATACGGAGCTCCATGTGCTTGTCGCACTCGTAAGCAAGATCCTTATAATCATACTCCAGTACCTTGCGGGCCTCTTGCTCCCGGTAGAAGAGGTTCTTCATGTCGGTCTCAGAAGCCTTCAGCTGATTGACGCGGGTCTCAAGCTCTGCAATCAACAAGGCAAAGTGGGTCAGACTACCACAAGCTACTATCAACAAGTACCCGGCAAGGTGGTCGCGTACCTTTGTTCTTGTTGCGGAGAGACTTGTTCTTCCGCACCAACTCGTCGCTCTTCGCCTGCATATCTTGGATATCGTTATGATACTTGGCGAAGGCGGTGTCCAGCTTCGACTGCATCGCGGCGGCGTGTTTCCAGGACTTCACAAGCTGCTCTTCTAAAGCTTCCGCCCAGAGTACTGTGTCGCCGAACCCTTGAAGCATGTCGGACTTCTGACGGGACCTCTCCGCGACGTCCTGCAACATACAACAGATATCAACTGGGTACTCAACACTAAAGGATTGACTACTCAAAGGTGTCGACTACTCACCTTCATCCATCGCTCGGCCTGGCGCACTGCCTCCAGGTGACGAGCCACCGTCGCTGGGTCGACCAGATCATCGATCAGCAGCTCAGTCCCGCCACGACTACTCGTCGTGGCTTCGGCAATTGGCGCCGAGCGGATTGGCTCCGCGTCCTGGATCTCTGGCGAGTGGACGACTACCTCCAAAGCGGGTTCTGGTAGCGTGTCGTCGCCCTCTCCTCCAGTCGTCGCGGCGACTTCTCCGACGGCCACCGTCATCGGCTCGGGGGCTCCTCCGGCAGCTCCCTGAGTCTCCGGTGCCACATCTTCAACGGGCACCGCCGACGGGATATCGCTTCCTTCGGCTTAAGCACCTGTCCTCAAAGGACAAGTGGATCAGTGATACCTGGCGGCTACGACTACTCATCGGGGTTACTTGCACTTGAGCAAAGTACTCACCTTCAACCGGACCACCATCACGGTTGGGGCGCCGAGGATACTGGCAATGTCGACCAGTCCTGCCTTGGCAGGCGCCTCCTCCTGCGCCTCAGTAGCCGCTGCCTCTTCAGTGGCAACAGCGGCTGGTTCTGTGCCCCCCTCAGCAACAGGGGGCTAGCGCGTCATCTGCGCCAAGAGCTCTTCCACGGTGGGGGATGGGCTACGACTACCCCCTGCTGGCTCCCTTACCATATCCCAATCACCTTCGTCACCCTGCTCAACGGGGTCGGAAGGTGGCATCTCCTGCAAGCAAGGGAACTTCGTCGTCAACACGCAACATCGAGACATAAGTACTTGACTACCCTAGTGAAGACGGCTTACCTCCTGGGACGTGGTCTCTATGACCTTCAACTTCTTGGCCATGCGCTTGCGGGCCACATTGCGCGGCTTCCTTGGCGGCGCGGGCAGACTAGCCTCCAGGCTAGTCGGCGGATCCCGAACGAGAGGAATGTGCGGCAATCCAGGGCGGCTGAATCTCGACCGCAACTGGAAGCGCTCCTGCAGCGTCTCTTCATCGTCATCCTCCTCGGACGTGTCTTCGACGATAACTGTGTCGTCTCCTTCTTGTTGTAGCGACAGCCGAAGCTACCGCACACAAACAATGAGGGAAAACTAAAGCTCAAGGATCAAAACCAAAACATGGAACAAAGGACAACCAAAAGCTCTTTACTCAACAGTTGATTTCTCAAAAGTCGATCCCCTTTACAAATGCCGTCCGTCTCCTTTTATAGGGAGGCGAATGGACTTTTTACATTCAGATAACACCCTTGTGTAAAACGGATCAAAACAGAATGTGCTAGGCTATTTCCAGGAAGTCTCCAATCAGGTCTGCACGTAATCGGCGCTTCATGATGTCACACCGCAAATCGCAGCGCCTTTCTTACTCTCATCACGTGCGCCTGTCGGGAGGAAACCTTCATTCTTTTGGAGATTCCCCTTTTGCCTGGCACCTTTCGTCGCCTGAAACAAGGAATTCACATTCAAACTTGAAGCCGTTAGGGGTTAGAGACGACGAAACCCCCTGAGCGAATCCTCGGTCGAGATTGCCTGGGTGAATAAGATTCGCTCTTGGGGTTTCGTCGTGGAGTAAATCAGTCAGCCTGGCTAAGACCCCAACGCCTTGGATTGTTCTGAGCTTATTTTGCAACTCCGCTGGCGACAAAGGGTACTAGTCGAAAGACGAATTCTGAAAATTGGAAAAGGAATCAATGGCTCCTGGGGTTTCGCTGCCGGGCCTTTCGCATAGAGATTTTGGCGTCTAAAGACACTCTTTTATTTTTGGTATACGAAAGGCTTGATTCCGAATCCCCGCAACACTTCTCCAACTTCACGCCGCTCCTTGGCCTTGGCCTTGCCTTCCTCCAGGACCTCGACAAGTTGAGGAGGCGGCGCCAGCTCGGAGACAAACTTCGCCAAGTCATCCTGCAAGAAGCACAACACGTCAGTACGACTACTCTTACGTAATGAGTACTCGATAATGGATGCGGCTACCGACCTCTTTTGGTGGGCGCGCAGCGGAGTACTCGGGCATAGGGCACGATGTGTACGCCGACATGTCTTTGAAGATCCTGCCCAGCCTATCTACGATGTCGTCGTCGTCGACTTCATCACCGGGCATCCGCGACGTGTCGTCATCGCTGGTGTACTGGTACCCTAGGGTGTCGCGGGCCACCAGCGGCTACACCCTACGCTTCATGAAGCTGAAGGCCACATGTTCGGCCCTCAGCCCGGCTTCTCTCATCGCCTTGATCTTCGCCAGCAGCTCGGGTAGCTGGATACCCTCCTGCATCGTGGGCTCTGAGTTCCAGCACGGACGGTGCTTGGGCTGCTTCCCGCTTGGCTTCGGCGGCTCCGGGTGGTGGTTAGTCATGTAAAACCACTTCGCTTTCCAATCCTGGTTGGAATCTATCAGCTTGTAGGAGAGGTACTGCTCCGCGGCGTCCTCCCTCATCTGGATCCCAGCTCCCCCCACTACTCGGGGATTGTTGGCGCTAGGCTGGGGCTTCACCCGGAAGAACTTCCGGAACAAGATCCAATGGGGCTTGATCCCCAAGAAGGCTTTGCAGAAATGTACGAAGACTGAGGTGTGGAAGATACCGTTGGGGTTGAGGTTGAGGTACTCGATGTCGTAGTACCCCAGCAGCGCCTTGAAGAAGTCGCTGGCCGGGAGAGATAGTCCGCGCTCCGCAAACCAAGTGAACTTCGGGATCTCGTCCGGGTTCTTCTCCATGGGGTACGGATCCCCTGCAGCGGCTCTCCACATGTCCACCTCCTTCTCCCGCAAGAAACCACTGTTGAGAAGCGCCAGGAGGTCTTCGGTCTTGGCCTTGGATTTCTTCCATTCTCGATTTGGATCTGGCCGCGGCGGAGACACCGGCGGTGATGTCCCCGCAGCAGATCCGGCGGCCTCCTCATGAACCCTCTTCTTTCCACCGGCGGCCTTCGAGGTCTTCGACGGTGAGGGCTTCATTCTCAAAGTGCAAGGTGTCTTCACGCGCATTCGCTCGGGGGCTACGGCGGTGGCTTCCTACGGCGGCGCGCTTGGATCTACAAACTTCTCAACGGCGGCAGCGCGCACTGGCCGTGATTCCTGGCTAGATCTGCTAGGAATGGCTGCGAATGCGTGGGTGAAAAACCCTAAGGGTTTTGGCTTCTATTTATAAGTCAACAGCGGCCCCTCCAACGGCCGGATGGATAAGTTTGCGCGTGGGTGACTCAGCGGCGGCGCCTGACTCTTCAACTTCTACTAGTCGACGCGTCTCATCTCGGGGGCTCGGCTACTTCTACTCGACTTCCTGGGTAGCGACAAGACTCAAGATCAACTCAGGACACATTCTACAAGATGACCCTTCAATTCGAGAGGAAGTACTCGACTCAAGGCTCGGGGGCTCCGTGCCACGTGTCCTTTGGTTTTTTCTCCGGATTTTACGGGATATTCTTGCCAAAACTTCAGATGGACCCTCAGTCAGAGTCTACAACTCAACCTAAGGCTCGGGGGCTACTCCATATGGAGTGCGATTTTGAAATCGCACTTCCATATCAGTTTTGGCTTCAAGACAACACGAGCATTGTTGAAGACCTTCAAGGGCAGCACTCGAGGACGCTTGGGACTACTCGAGAAGACTTCAAGATTGCTCAAATATCAGCTGGAGTACATTCCAGCCTCGGGATGTTTCGACTACTCTTGAGGACTTTTGACTTGTAGCACTCGGGGACGCTTGAGGACTACTCGTTCAGGCCGTCAAGACTACTCGAAGCTATCCTTCTCGACTATAAAGTACTCGGGGGCTTGTCGTATGGACCTCCCTGGGCCCACTACCTCGGTGGGTACCAGGACCAACTACTTGGTGGGCCCTTGGGACTACCCGACTTGCGCTGCATGGCACCTGATGGCGTGAAGCACAAGGACTACAGAGGACAAGTACTCGGATAGGAAGCTGTACATGTCCCGCACTGTATGGAGGACTCCTAGACGTACCCGACTAGTACTCTCTCCCTGAACAGACTTGTAACCCTGCCTCCCGGACTATATAAGGCGAGGCAGGGACCCCTCCTCTCTCATACGCATCAGATTGCATCATCTTGTAATCGCACCCAATCAATCCAGAGCTACGCAACATACAGGACGTAGGGTATTACGCGCCTCGCGGCCCGAACCTGTCTAAATTGTGTGCCACGTGTCTCTTCCTTCGAGTTACCGATCTCGGCGAGGCCACATTCATCTACTTCGGGTACTCCCCTTAGTAGGTTTCCGGTCTAAAACACCGACAACCTTGGTCCTGAGAAATGCACTTTAGCAATGGTGCACATACTCCCAACTTGAACAAGATGTCATCCTTGAGGATGTAGCCCTTGGCCCGCGCCTGCATCCTTTTGAGGTCGTGGGTTTCGACCGGCTCATAGTGTCCGCGAAGAAAGGCGATTATGGGAGCTCTCTAGTCCAGGCTAGCGATTGCGTTGACTGTGCTGAGCGGCTGTTTGTCCGGCCTTGTGAACGGGGCGATCAGGATCTCAAAGAATACGTCTGGAGGCATCGCCTCCCCCCTTGCAGCTTTCTTTGCGAGCTCGTCGGCTTCGCTATTGTTTTTCCTGGGCAAATGCTCGATGCTGAACCGCCGGAAGTGCCTTTCCATTTTGCGCACCTCCGCGAGATATTTGACTAGCTCCGGCTCCCTGGCCTCGCTTTCTTTCTCCACGTGGTCCTTGATGACCTTGGCGTCACATTTGACCAGGAAATTGCTGGCCCCTAGGGCTCTCACCTTGCGAAGGCCCAGCAGTAAAGCCTCATACTTTGTGGTGTTGTTGGTGGGTCTTTGTAGTCTAGTCTTGCGGCGTATCTTAGCTTGATATCCGTCAGTGAGGTGATGATGGCTACGATGCCAGCACCTTTGCGCCCCCAGGCTCCGTCACATCTGATCTCCCAAACCGGTACCAACTCTTCGTCGGCAGTAACACTGCTTGGTGAAGTCCAATCTACGATGAAGTCCGATAAGACTTGGGACTTGATTGCCGACCTCTTTCTAAAGTCTATTGTATGATCGGACAACTCAGTTGCCCCCTTGGCAATTTTGGATGAGGCCTCCTTGTTGATGAACAAATCATTTAAGGGTTGATCCGTGAGCACGGTAACCTTGTGTGCCTCAAAATAGTGCCTGAGCTTTTGCGTGGCCATGATCATTGCGTAAGCAATTTTCTCCAGCTCTGAATAGAGCAGCTTGGAGCCCGCCAGGGCTTCGGAGACAAAATAGACGGGACATTGAAGCTTCCCTTTTTCGGTCTTGACCTCTCGGACCAGAGCAGCGCTGACCGCAGCTTTTGAAGCGGCCACGTATAAGAGAAGTGGCTCCGACGGCAAGGGTGGTGAGAGTATTGCCATCTTCTCGATGTACTCCTTGAGCTCGGCGAAGGCTTTGCTTTTCTCAGGTCCCTACTCCATCGTGCCCTTGCCCTTCAGTGCTTTGAAGAACGGGAGGCTTCGCTCAGCAGATCTTGGAATGAATCTGTTTAAAGCTGCTACCCGACCATTCAGTTTCTGAATGTCCTTCTTTGTCTTGGGCTATTCCATCTCTCTGATTGCTCTTATCTTGTCGGGGCTGGCTTCGATTATTTTGGCAGAGATGAGGCATCCCAAAATTTTTCCTTTCGTGACCCCGAACATGCACTTCTCTGGGTTTAATTTCAAACCGGCCCGCCTCATGTTGGCGAAGGTCTCAGCCAAATCACTTACGTGGCTGGCCCGGTTGGAACTCTTGACGATGAGGTCGTCGACGTAGGCCTGGATGTTCCTACCAATCTGCAGTTTAAACATTGTCCCAGTCATTCTGGTGAAAGTTGATCCGACATTTTTCAAACCTTCTGGCATTCGGACGAAACAGAAGGTTCCAAAGGGTGTGATGAAACTGTTTTTTTCCTCATCCTCCTTCGCCATCCAACACTGATGATATCCAGAAAAGCAATCTAACAGAGACATGATCGCGGCGTTGGCCGCAGAGTCCACGACCTGATCCATTCGTGGCAATGGATAGTTGTCTTTTGGCGTGGCCTTGTTGAGACCAGGGAAATCGATACACATTCGCCATTTGCCATTCTTTTTCTTGACCGGCACCGTGTTGGCTAGCCACTTGGGGTACATGACCTCGCGGATGACGGTGGCGTCCAGTAGCCTTTAAACCTCCGACTTGACAGCTATTACTTTGTCGTCAGACATCTTCCTTAGTTTCTGCTTTCGCGGCTTGACCGAGGGGTCGATGTTCAATTTGTGTTCAATGAAGTTTCGGTCCACGCCCGTGAGATCCTTGGCGGACCAGGCGAACACATCTTTGTTCTTCTGGAGGAATTGAACTAGGTTTGCCTCCTCGTCTACCGAAAGGTCAAAGCCAATGACGACGGTCTGATCCAGGACCAGTGCGTCTAATAGGACCCTTTTGGTGTCGCAGTACGGCTGCATGTTAACTTTCTCTCTGTCTGCCTTCGGCTGCTTTTCCACCTCATTGCTCTCGAATGCTTCGTCGAGGGCGTGTATGTTTCGTTGTCTTGGGGTACAACCTCTCTCTAGGTTGCGGCCATCGTTTTGGTGACCCCAGATTGTGATGACCCCTAGCGTTGCCGGGATTTTCATGCACAGATAAGCCTGGTGAATGACTGCCTCAAACTTGTTGAGGAACCCTCTGCCCAAGATGCCATTATAGGGATAGTACATCTCCACGATAGGTATTCTGTTCTGGCGTTTTGGACTGTGCCGAAGGATACTGGGAGAACCACTTTGCCCAGCGCATGGATGATGCGCCCTCCGAATCCATACAGAGGTGTGTCTGGGGGTTGCAACAAATCTCTGTTGAGCCCCATCTTGTCGAAAGCGTTAGCGAAGATAATGTCGGCTGACGAACCATTGTCTACCAGAAGCTTCCCCAGAGTCCAACTCGCTATGTTTGCTTCTATCACTAGAGCGTCATTGTGGGGGGAAACCTTGTAGCCTTACGTCTTCCTCTGAGAGGGTGATTGGGATGTGGGACCATCTTGTTTTCTCGACTCTTCCTTCCACACAAATGTTCCGCACCTCGCGGAAGTAGTGCTTCTGTTCCTTTTTGGTATCAAACTCCAAAGTGGAGCCTCCTGAAATTGGCATTATGGTTCCGACGGATGGCAGGGGATCATTCTGACCCTCAAGCTTGGCTGGCAACGGTGGAGCTGAGGGGCCTTTGTAAGGAGGAGGTGGCGGAACGATGGGGTGTTGCTCGATGGGTCTGCGCTCAATATTCTGAGCTTGGAAACTTTGTGATTGCCAGAGTGGGGGTTGAGGATATGTGAAATGAGGTGGCTGGAATTGAGGTGGCTGGAAAGGATTAGCGAAAGAGTTTCGCCCAAAGTTAGAGTTTTGCCAAGCCGAAGCAGAGTGGTTTACAACGCTCACTCTCCCCTTTTTCTTCCTCTCCTCGAGGATGGCCTCAAATCTTTTCTTGTTTGGGCAATAGTTTGAACTATGGTCATCGTTTTCCTTATGGAAAATGCAATACCACTTTCTTTTCTCATGTTGGCCTCGGCCCCTGCCGCGACCCCTGCCTCTGCCGCTGCCTCTCTCGCCTCTGCAGCCTCCCCCTTGACTGGAGTGTGGTGGGCTAGGCGGGTTGGGGACCAGACTCTGCGCATTAGCCTGTGGATTGGGGTTTTCCTGGGCGTTTTCGCCGTCTAGGCCGAATACGCCCCGAGGGTTTGCGTGCGAGGCATTTCTGGGATTGGGCCATTCCTTCTCGCTGGGTTGGTTTGCTTTTGCAGACTTTTTCTGCTGAGATTGCTCTTCCATGCACATCCTGAAGTCATTGTCCAAGCGACAATACTTCTCGAACTCTTCGTATAGGCACTGGATCGTCTTGGGCCTTTCGCGCATAAGGTGCGAGCGAAACTGGCCGGCTCTCAAACCCACGATTGCAGCGTTAATGGCGACGACGTCCAAAACATTTGGCGCTTGGGCTCTGAGATGCACGAATGCCCTGAAATAGTTTTGGAGAGACTCCTTGTCTTTCTGCTTGCACGAGAAAAGGTCGCTCTCAGTGAGTTCTGGACGTTGGAAACCCTGGAAGTTTGAGAGAATCCGCTGCTTCAGATCATCCCATCCGTGAATTACACCTGGGCTTAGCAGAGAATATCACTGCGCTGCCGCCTCGTCAGCAGCGATGATGAAGGATTTCACCAGTACAGAGTCGTCGTCACCATCTGATAGGATAGCGGCTTCGTAGCTCATTAGGAATTGCCTTGGGTCGGATTGACCCGAGAATCTGGGTAGTGGGACTGGCCTGTACGTTTGTGGCCATGGAGTGATCTGAATTTCTTGAGACAAGGGGGATTTGGGATCCCAAGATCTCGTGCGGATGGTATGAACATCCTGATGCGAAGGACCCGACTCGAAAGGGCTCACGAAGGGGTTGCGACTGAAAGTGGTGTGCAGAGGCGGCTGGGTGAAAAACTCAGTGCGCTCATTGAAGTTGGACTGGTTGGGAATAGTGTACTCGGGTGAGGGTTGATTGAAACTTAAGGATTGCTTTGCTTTTAAGGCGCGCAACTCCTCCTTCAAACTGGCGATCTCTGCCTTTTGCTTTTGGATCTCAGCTTCGTGCTGTATTGCTAGCAGCCTCTTCTTGGTTATAGCTAGTTCTTCAGCCTCCCTGCGCAGTTTGGCCAACTCCGCTTCGTGAGCGGCGCCGGATTCTGGGAGCGCCTCCCCCTGGGTGAGTAAGGTAGAGGGGTTCAGCTCTTCGTCGAGGGATGACGAAGCCCCTTTGGTAGAATTGGCGGTAGTTCTCTTCTTCCTTGTGGACATTCTGGGTTTGTTACTCGAGCCAAGCACAAACGGTGGGCGCCAATTGTTGTGGCGATAGCCGAAGCTACCATGCACAAACAATGAGAGAAACAAAAGCTCGAGAACCAAAACCAGAATACAAAACAAAGGACAACCAAAAGCTCTTTACTCAAGAGTAGATTTCTCAAAAGTCGATCCCCTTTACAAGTGTCGTTCGTCTCCTTTTATAGGAAGGCGAACAGACTTTTTATATTCCGAGAATACCCTCGTGTAAAACAGATCAAAACAGAATGTGCTAGGCTATCTTTGGGAAATCTCCAACTAGGTCTCCACGTAATCGATGCTTCATGATGTCATGCCGCAAATCGCGGCGCCTTTCTTGTTGTCATCACGTGCGCCTGTCGGGAGAAGACCTTCAATCTTTTGGAGACTCCCCTTTCGCGTGGCACCTTTCGTCACCTGAAACACGGATCACATTCAAACTTAAAGTCGTTAGATGTTAGGGACGACGAAACCCCCCAAGCGAATCCCAAGCTAAGACTAACTGGGTGAGCAAGATTCGTCTCTGGGGTTTCGTCGTGGGAAAACTAAACACCCTGACCGAGACCCTATGTCGGGCATACACCCCGGGTACCGCAAGGAAGGAAGCAGACAGACTCCTAGTAGAATTCCCCTGTACTCCTACTAGAACTCGTGCCATGTAATCCTACTAGGACTCCTACCTTGTAACCGACTAGGTTCCCGCCCCTGGACTATATAAAGGAGGGCCGGGTACCTAGCCGATCATCCACAATCCCTCCGGGGAACAACACCAAGCGCAGGGCGCAATACTACTCCAAACAGGACGTAGGGTAGCTACTCCGGCTACCCGAACCTGTATAAATCTTGTGTCTTGTGTCCTCACACGTACCTTTGGGTTCCGGATCATGGCGATCGATCCTCACCTTCTACCTTGCTGCGGGTACCTCCCATGGAGGTCGAGAGGTTTAAACACCGACAGCTGGCGCCCACCGTGGGGCCATCGTCACGATCATCGGCGGATTCGAAGGACTCCATCCAGCAAAAACATCAATCTACTCGACACTGCATCTTCACCAACTAATTGACGATTCGCTACGTCGATATTAAGTCCAAGACGGATTCGGATGGCTCTGCATGGCTGGCTCCAGACCTTGTGGCGGCGTCCCACTTGTGGACTTTTTAAAAAAAGGAGTTCAAAGAAAAGCATCTCGTGATGCATGCACGTAAAGATCAACATTGGCTCTTTTCTCTACGTGCACACAAGGCGTACCAGGACGCTTGAAGACCTTCACTTGATGCACACAAGAGGGCACGACTACTTGTCCCCCGGCCGCACGGGCTCTACGTTAACCTTGCCGTGCGCCGCGCGTACTCGTCTCCCGGCCGCAGCGGCTCTATATCGACTACGCCGTACGCCGCCACGACGTCATTTTCTGGGCGTACGATTACTTCGACTACTCATCTCGACTGGTCTCAACTAGAAAACTAGTCGGGAACAGCTTTCGCGGCATCAACAACTAGTCGGATCCACCTCCAACTAGTCGACTTCAGCTCCAACCGTGGCGGCTCCATCACCGACCGCCACGGCTTCGTCGACACTCGTCCACGAATTAAGCTAAGTCACTTATTTCAATAATTATTCTTTCTTTGGCTTGCTCTCCACATACAGGAACCAACGCCAAAGACTACTCCGTGTACACCTCTCAACGGCTACACCGCCGGCGAGCTACACCGTGCCGCCTATTCCTTGGGGATGTTGATCGCGCCCCGGGCTTGGTGCACCAAATTAGGAGGCTCTTGCCACGACGTTTCGTGTACTGAGTGCTGGAGGCGCACAACTACACCCTGAGGAGGCATTGCGCAATCCTGCTCTCCGCCATGCGGAACAACGAGCAATTGTGCTCTCTCTTGTCGCCATGTCGACTACTTTCGTCTACCTCTTAATGGTCTCGCTACAGTAGCACACGCCTTGATCCGCGCAAAGCCTCGGCTCTCTCCGTCATGCCTCCACGTCCCCGGGCCGACTACGGGCCGAACAGGCTCCTCGCAGACCGGCGCTTAAACCGGCTCTCTCCGTCATGCCTCCACGCCCCCCGGCGGCTATGGCTAAACAACGCCGACCAAAGGGACTGGGTGCTAAACCGGACCAGGCTAACTACTCGACGCCTAACGACCGAAACAAGAGCATGACACATGACATTTACATCTATATTCATATTTGTATTTGTCATTTGTAGATTCAATTTCTACAAAAATGCTACATAATGTACGCATCTCTACTTTCAGGTCAAGCTTCGGCGACGACTTCCGGTACGCTCCGCGTACCTCCACCGGCGCGGCTAGTTCCCAACTCGGGGGCTACGCACCAAATCACTACTCGACAACAACTCGAGTAGTCTCCGCTAGCTCTCTAGCTCGGGGGCTCGACACCAACAACTACTCGACGTGGCTCCTACGGCTCACCTGGCGACGAGCTCGGGGGCTGAACGCTGCAAGAGTACTCGGATGATGACTTCCGCGAACACTGAAGACCCTTGGATTGATTCATCAATCGTTCCAAGGCTCGGGGGCTACTAGGCCACACTCATCCGTTGATTTTTTCAAGACGGAAGCAGAATTAAGATTGACCCTCAGCTAGAGTCTACAGCTCAACCTAAGGCTCGGGGGCTACTCCATATGGAGTGCGATTTTGCAATCGCACTTCCATATAAATCTCGACTTCAAGACAAATGAGTTGGACCACCTTCCAGCCTCGCGGCAGTTCAAGTACTATTGAAGACTTCTCCAAGCGAGCTCGAGGACGCTCAAGAACTACTCGAAGAGGCTTCAAGACTACTCGAACTACTACTCTCGACTCCAACGTGCTCGGGGGCTTGTCGGGCATACACCCCCGGTACCGCAAGGAAGGAAGCGACGGACTCCTAGTAGAATTCCCCCGTACTCCTACTAGGACTCGTGCCATGTAATCCTACTAGGACTCCTACCTTGTAACCGACTAGGTTCCCGCCCCCGGACTATATAAAGGAGGGCGGGTACCTAGCCGATCATCCACAATCCCTCCGGGGAACAACACCAAGCGCAGGGCGCAATACTACTCCAAACAGGACGTAGGGTAGCTACTCTGGCTACCTGAACCTGTATAAATCTTGTGTCTTGTGTCCTCGCGCGTACCTTCGGGTTCCAGATCATGGCGATCCTCACCTTCTACCTTGCTGCGGGTACCTCCCATGGAGGTCGAGAGGTTTAAACACCGACACCCTAACATCCCGGGTTATTCTGAGCTTATTTGGCGGCTCCGCAGGCGACGAAGGGTATTGGTCGAAAGACGGATTCTGAGAGATGAAAATGGATCCAAGAACTTCTGGAGTTTCGCCGCTGGGCCTTTCGCATAAAAACTCGGGCAACTGAAAACACTCTTTTATTTTTTTATACGAAAGGCTTCATTTCGAATCCCCGACATATGGTTCTCGCCGTGTCTGTGTGGAGTGCTCGTGGCACTGGAACTGTAAACTTGTGACTTTTTTGTCTATTCATTAGTGCGGGGCTATAGCCCTATAACTCTAAAAATTCCCAAGCAAGTACTCCGGATCGCGGGAAACATGGACACATAAGTTCCCAGCTGCACGAAACAAGCACCGACGACCAGCTCGTGGCATCTTCTCGATCAGTAATCTCACACAGACCTGGTCACCTGGAACTGGAAGAGATGGCTCGCAAAATATTTTACGAAATCCATTGGACGGAGGCCGAGAGCGCCATACCGTGAGCAAGAAAATGTAGAGAGGCACGCAGGCAACATTTCTACCACTGTTCCAACAGCTAGCACATGAAGAGTGCTCTTGTGTGTCCAGGTCATACACCCACTGATTAATCTGTGGCACGGAAACTTTGATCTTGTCAGGTAGCGTCGCCGTACGTGCGCCAGCCACAGGCCACAGGGCCAGATCCAGATCCTGATGCGTCCTGAGCTGAGCGCGACCGTTTTTGAGCTGAGCTGGTCTCTCTGGCTCTCCCAGCGCACCCAGCCAGAGAACTGCTGCTGGACATTTCCACCACGCGATCTGCCGAGAAAACAACGAAGCCCCAAAACGCCCCCCAAAACGAGCCCAAACACGGCCGTTTCGCTCGTTTTCTCTCCCTTTTCCACACACGGTCCTCGCTCACCGTCGCTGATCTCCCCGGCACGGGGCGGGAGGACGACGTGCACCCAACGAGCCCAAAGCCCCAAAACCGAGCACGACGCGCACCGACCCCCGCCGCACGAACCCGAGGGAAACGCAACAAAAAAAGCGGTGCAAACTGAGAAAAAACCCGCACCGCACCGCGTCCGCGTGCTCCGCTCCGCCCTTCTTCCCATCCGCGCTCGTCCTCCTCCCACCGACCGTCCCGTCCCGTCCCGCCCCGCCGCCCCCGCCCCCGCCGCGCCGGCCCGGAGGCAGGGAGGGAGGGCCCAGGCACCGCGTCCCGCGCCGCACGGAGCAGCGCGTGCCTCCAGCGCCCAGTCCAGGCGGCGATGGCGTACCGGGCGGACGACGACTACGACTACCTCTTCAAGGTGGTGCTCATCGGGGACTCCGGCGTCGGCAAGTCGAACCTGCTCTCGCGATTCACGCGCAACGAGTTCAGCCTCGAGTCCAAGTCCACCATCGGCGTCGAGTTCGCCACCCGCAGCATCCACGTCGACGACAAGGTCGTCAAGGCCCAGATCTGGGACACCGCCGGCCAGGAAAGGTACGCGCCCCAGATCCAGCCGAGCTCGACGAGGCTCATCGATCGCCTCCCGCTTATCTGATCTCCGATTGTTCCGTCCATTCGTTATGTTAGCGATAGGTATGTCTGGGTCGTATGGATCTCTGTAGCTTAATTTGGTCGGTGACCCCTTAATTGCTGCTGCACATTCACGCAACTGAACTGCTTCGATGCTCGTGAGAAAAATGGAACGAATCTGCACTTAATTCAGATCTTCCGTAATTGTGCGTACTGTTTCTCAATCTGTCACATTTGTAGCAGAATCTGCAGATTATGCAGGGGGCAGGAGCTGACACGGCCTGCTTTGTTAGATTGATAGTATGTGGCATTGATTCATGTAGTTGATTTAGGAGTAGCATTTATTCATTTGGCTTTTGCTATTTAAACATTTCCCGCACTCAACTTACAATAACTTGCCACTGCTCATGTAGATATCGTGCTATCACAAGTGCATACTACCGCGGAGCAGTAGGGGCACTAGTTGTCTATGATGTCACACGGCATGTCACCTTCGAGAACGTGGAGAGGTGGATGAGGGAGCTGAAGGATCACACAGATGCCAACATCGTGATCATGCTTGTTGGAAACAAGGCGGATCTGCGCCACCTCAGGGCTGTCCCGACCGAGGATGCAAAGGCCTTCGCCGAGAAAGAAAATGCCTTCTTCATGGAGACGTCGGCCCTGGAGGCAATGAATGTGGAGGATGCCTTCACCGAGGTGCTCACACAGATCTACCGCGTGGTGAGCAAGAAGGCACTTGACATCGGTGATGACCCAGCGGCACCTCCCAAGGGCCAGACCATCAATGTTGGCGGCAAGGACGATGTGTCCGCGGTGAAGAAGTCTGCTTGCTGTTCGTCTTAGCTTTGGAAGGATAGAACGTGTACTTGGGTTGGTTGATACTTTGCAGTAGAGGGCTCAAGATGTTATTGCTGTCTGTATTCATGTGTTACATCCTTACAGGTGGCCCGTGTTCATTTTGCCATTTGATACATTAATTCATTCAGGACTTTTGCTTGCTGGTATAGTTTAGGGATGTGAAAGTGTGTGGCTATCAGATTTTTTCATATAGGTTTTCTACCTTGTTGCTTTCATTTCTTGTGTCTTATACCGTCTCTTTTCCGACCAACTTGTTATTTGCTGGTATAGTTGTGTCCTTCAGCAGCTATTTGCTTTGCTATACTGCTGAATTGAAGTTAGCAAAAGCAATTCGCCTGTACGAAGCCCGTAATCTACGAATACGCCTGATGTAGCATGGCATGCATCTATTAGCGTCTGCGAAGACTCAAATATCGTACAGCTTTAGATAATGCTCCATAGGTGACGAAATCTTTTTGTTCTTCCAATTCCAGAATATACAGAACTAACGTTTCTCGTGCTTTTCTTTTTTGAAAAAGAAAAGAGGATAAATACAATGTACAGTAGAAACTAGAAAGGGACCATCTAGCAAGGCCATCATGGAGGAGTTCCACACCATGAGACTGTTTAACGCCTAAAATATCCTACAAAATGTCTGTACAGTTTTCGGAAGCTCAGTTTATGTCCACAGCAAAGGGACGCAA
This sequence comes from Cenchrus americanus, assembly GCA_947561735.1. NCBI lineage: Eukaryota > Viridiplantae > Streptophyta > Magnoliopsida > Poales > Poaceae > Cenchrus > Cenchrus americanus. Next base: position 246,771,485 of record OX387239.1, on the reverse strand, counting down.
ATACAGGCAGGCCACCGTGTCTATATACAAAATGGAGCTAATTTTGCTCGCGGTAAATAACCAATAATGTTATTGGCAACGGTCAAGGTCAGCCATTCGTTCTATCTGATGACAACGCTGTTGTCTTGCAGATGGGGCAGAGGTTCTTCATCATCAACCATTGTTTTATGCACGTGGCATGGTACTTGTGGCCACATTCAAGGATTCCTACAAGTTCTTTAGCTTCATACTCATCCTGCAAAACATAAGCCAAATTATTCCTGATAACAAGAAAGCATGCATTTAGTTACCTTGAGCAAATGTCAAACATGATGGGTTGACTATTATCAGTAAACTAGGTACTTCTGAAACTTATGAGGTAAAGTAAATTACTATGATATTGTGCAATGGTGGAATCTGTCATGTACCAGGTAGCTGGTTAATGATTAAGAAAGTCAACATATCATAATTTAGATGTGAACATGGCAAGATGTTAACCTGGCATATTATGCAAGCATCATTCTCCAAAGAAAGCTCAGAAAACTGATCAGACACGCCAGCTGCTCCTGGAACATAGAACGTTGACCTCAAGTTCTCTTGGATGTAACTTTCTGTCAAACCAGTATTGACATCACCTATCTGCTCTTCCAATGCTACAAGCTCCTGCAGAGTAAGCAAAGAAAATCAATTTAATCAGATACGCACATGCTCAGAAAAAAGGTACCTAAAGGCTTGTTTGGACAGAAGAGAATTGTAGAATAAATTGGTGAATTGGTTTGGGTAAAAAATGAACTAATTTCCTCTCCAATACCTTCCATTCCACTCAATCCACCAGTATCCAAACAAGTCCTAAGGAATTCACAAGCCCAAAGGAGATACATACCTCGTAAGTCATGTTATCCACATCCAGACGCATGTCTCTATGTTCATCAATGATATGTCCTGCTTCATGTATCCTTGATCGGTCCGTCAGTGTAGCATTCTGCACCAATGCATCAGTTAATTGAGATAGCTTTATGAAATAGGAATCATTCACCGGGAACATGCTTAGTTATGCAAATATTGCAGATAAGCTGTACCATCGTGGCAGTGATAGTATTCGTAACTTTGTATTGCATACAACGTATTGTCCAAGGCCAGCAGGTAGCTGGGATAGAGACTCACATATCACGCAACAAAAGAAACAAATTATAGACCAAACAAAGGGATTTTCAGACTAATAAATGCAAGTTATTCAAGCAACCATGAATGCAGTGAAAAGATACATATTGTGAGAATGGTGGCTGTGTTAAGTATCTGTACCAGATTTAAAAAGTCAATGACCAATAATTTCTGGAACTTGATGACCAACATCAGCAGTAAAATTCTGACATCGATTATATTTGCCGTGCCTCCTTGTTTATTTTATTTATATAAAAAATGAATTGTGCTTCGAGAATGAGTATGAAGCACAATCGATAACACAGGCCCAAATGTAAAATATCAACTGTAATGTAAGCTCACATGATTACCAAGAAAGATAAGACTGCAATGGAAATATAAAAATATCCAACAAGACATTTTCCAGCATTCAGCGTGTCATTAGTAGATACATGCAACTATGCAAGTAATTTAGGGGTAAAAAAATTGGAAAATGAAGCTACCTGATATGGCAGAATTCTTAAAACTCCATTATTAACTTGGTTTGCAAGAGGTTGATGCATCGAATGCCCAAAGGTATGCTCAGAATTGAGTGGGAGAGCCAGCATTCTTGGATCTAATGGAAGGCCTGCGGCAGAAGGATTCAAACCATGCACCACATTGTTACTGAGGAACTGTTGATGGGTTACTTGTATTTGAGGTACTTGCATAGTATGCAAAGGATTCTGGCAGAAACGAGGTAGAGGCCCATGAATAGAAGAATGGCCAGCTTGAAGATTTCCATTCGTCATGTCTGTGGTCCCTGATGAACATTATGTCTGTTAAAATCAAGTGTTGCCAAGCAGCTCACACTCAAATATCTCCATTTTATAGCCAGTTAGATCATGGTAGCAGAACTTTACTGCTAAACATACTAGCAAAGCTAACAAAAATAGTAATCTACTTTGTCAAATCTAAAAAAACAGTAAACCACAAAACGGTCATGTAATTCATTATTCAGCAAATTAGCAAAGCATCAGATTAATTTATCTCCATTCAGAACTTTTACTTACCTGGAGGATTGACCACTGCATTAATATATCCCCATGGTGGTACTCCATGAGCAACACCATTTGCAGCCTGTGGAATCCATGTATTACAGAGGCCCATGTGACAGGCTGGAAACACATAATTACCATGAGGTACCAACTCTGGACGAGCAGCTATTGAACTGAAACTTCTAGGAGCATCTGCAGAAGATCCCTCTAAGAATGGCCAGCCATTGCTACTGCGGTACTCTAGTGGGTTTGAAGCAGCAGAATTAGGCAAGCAATTTGATTGAAATGAAGCATTCCATGGCCCATGTGCAGGATTCTGAGGCACGTGAGCAGATGAACTTGAGCCTGCAAATCCATGGAGAAAATGATGGTTGCTAGCCACCATGGCATTTTTTCTTTTGATGAATCCACTAGCACCATCACCGAAGTTGACACTGCTGTTACTCTCATCAATAGTTCCTGTGGACTGATACAAAGATGGTGGTAGCACATTGCCCAGCCCAAAGCTTTGAGTCTGAGGAACATATACATTCACAGCTGCTGTTGCCATGCTCGGGTTGTACATAGTAGTTGGGAAGACCAAGCTTGAAGCAACACCAGCATGTGGGTATAAATTATGAACATGCTGGTGCTCATGATTCCGCAAATCACAGATACCAACATTAGCAGTATTTTCGGGAACTCCGACAGCAACTTGCACACCCAGGTTGGATGAATTACTTCCAGGACCTCCATAATAAGAACTTTCAGAATGAACTTGGACATGTCCTTGCTCCCATCCAGGATTAACAGACTGATGTGTCCAGACCATATTTCTATGTGACATGATGTCAACTTCTTTTTCCTTAAGGAAAATTACAGTGGGTTTGGTCAGTAGTTATCCTTTAACATCACCTCTCCCTGCATATAAGAATGTTCAAAGATGGTCAGCATTCAATCTAATCGTGGATAGCAAAGATGTAAAATACAACGGAAGCATGTTCGAAGCATCAGATAATCAATTGTGAAATCGTAACTCAAATGTCCAGTAACAGACCATGGGCAGGCTAATGTTAGTGGCAACGGCACAACACAACTATAGTGTGGTACTGTAGCAGCTACAATAGCGGAAATACAAGATACCAACTTACTAGATTAGCTCACATACATTATTTTGTATCAGATTTTGATTCATCGTGGATCTCTCTAGTATGTATGATTTGTTAAACTTGAAATGCTGCATATGGTGTTGTATCTTAAATGACAGATCAAACCAGCGCTATAAAAGGCTGTGCATCATATCCTGATAACACACACTATTTGATGGGAAATTGTCGATGCCAATGGGGCTACACTTATGACATAACATATCAAATTACATGTATGTGTTATTGAGTTGCTCATTTATTTGCTCACAGGTGACCATGTGGGTAGTTATGTTAAGAAAACAAAGAAAAGATGTAATTTCCTACCATATACGAAATAACATTGAACATTTAGTGCACTATTTACATGTCAACCAGGAAGGAGGAATAGAAGATTTGGTAACACAAGCAGCAAAGTTCATGCCACTTATGAAAATCTTGCATTAACTTATGCCCTTCTGCACCAAGGGGTCTCCCATGGGTGCAAGATAGTGTGCCTGAGAATTACTTCTGCTGCCACAGTCTTGGAATAACATTGGAGTCAGGAGCAACAGAGGCAGTGAGAATTTACACCGGGCAAAGACACACCATTGTCTGGACGTATTGGACTCAGAGCCATGTTCGGTGTAGTGAGCAAGTGACAACCATGTGGTTGATATGACTGACAATACTAATGTGACATGATGCAGGTGTTCAAATCCAATGCCAGACTGCCAATGCAGTGTATGGCGCGGCAGGGTATTATAAGAAAAACAGATTAAATGGTTTTGATAAAGCACTTCAACACTCAAATTTGGGGCACCATTTGGTAGCCACCATCTGCAACCACGAGTCTGCAACTACAGAAAGTACCCATACTCCGGACCACTTGATAGAATGGTTACTACCACTAGTCAATAGTAAATGCAGACTAGTCACAACCTTGCAACATGTAATTGGAGCAATTTTCTAAAGCCTACTGTACAGTTACCTGATTGAACAGTACTGTTTTCTTTCTTTCCTTTTTGCAAATCTCCGTGTCATCAATTAATAACCCAGTAAGCCTTATACATAGCTAATGATGTAATTGTTAGCGATGTTAATTATTAAGCCTGGTTAAGATGCCTTGTGGAGGTTAGGTTGTGAACTTGTGATGCATAACGAATATTACAATCTTGACTAATGAACAAAAATTACTACGTGAACAAAATCCCAGGCTTTAAAAATACATATTGAGAGATATGCAGTACAATCCACAATAAGAACTCAAAAAGTTGCTAAATAGATATTAAAGTGTGTGTGCAGAAGAAAGGAACATGAAAAATAAGATTTGCCAGAGGGTATCAAGCTTGCAATACATTGCAGTGGCAGGATGAAAATACAAGAAAAGCTTAGCCATTGAATGTTTCCACCAAACACGGTTCGGTCATCTCTCCTACAAACAAACAACATGACACAATGAAACAATAATGCAATTGGCTGGCCCAGCTGGATCCGCCCCTGCTTTTCCTTGAGCTTGCCAAGGGAGGACTGGAAGAAGTATATGAGAGAGAGGAGTCAAGAAGTACTGTTTGAGTAACACCTTTTTTTGGGGTTGGTTTCTCTCGTGCAGAGTTGTGTGGACATCATGACCTCACATCACCATGGCACTACCTAGGGCTTCAACCATGTACCAGGCCACAAAGTTTGAGGATAAATTATTTACTAGGAGAATAGCAATTAAGGGAATATGTCCAAGCAGAAAAGTGGGCGAAAAGTAAGCTGCAGAGGAAGTTATGACAACTCATGAATATTAAAACGCAACAGCAATGCAGTAGCACTCGCAAAAAAAAAAAGCAGCAATGCGGCAGACCCATGGTTAGGAATTACCCATTTTAGTGACAACTTCCCTTACATAAAAGATATAATTGTCAACTTCCTTGTTAGAGAAGATTAAGAGAATTCTAGTGAGATGGGGGTTGACAGATTTAGCAGTCCAGCACATTTATCTACTTTCTCCACTGCCATGTTAGCCTCTCTCTTGGTATTGTTTTGTTCCTCTCTACCCATCTGTGCTCTTATTCCATAGCTTACATTGCACCACAAGTCCACAACAACCAAAGAAAAAAATCAATTAAAAGCACCACAGCCGTACCGTAAACTACCTAGACCCAAAATGCTAGCAACTACAAAATCCCAAGGCCCAGTAGTGTCCAACTGGTAATGCCGAATTTATAAAGAACAAAATGAAGAACACACTAGAACCAAATTCTTCCAACCAAGCCAAAGTTTGGATATAACTGTTAAAAGTCCAAACTATTCCCTAATTGTTAGAACCAAGTCCCATTGCTAATCAGATATGATCATGGCAAGAAATGTCACAGCTATCTCCAAACCCCATTCAACAGCTAAGAGTTTCTCATTCCCAAGTCATACTCTCTTCTACCAAAAAGCTGATTGGTTAGTGGAGTTCCAATCTGTACAGCCAGCCCAAACGAAAAACCATACTCCATGGCACAAATTTCAAACCATATTCGTCCTCGATCCGCCACAAGTCAATCCAGCAACCGAAAATGCTGACCCCGTAGCTCCACAGTCCACAGCCTGAACTCCGAAATGAGCTCGGCTGCCTCAATTGATCGATCGTGCAACCACACCACAAACGCACGAGCTGAACACCGGCTCAGAAGCTTCCCGCGACGGCAGAATGAATGCCGGCCCCTGGGCGCGCGAAGGAAGTCGTTGGAACGAAAGCCCCTCCTCCCTCACAGCTCCGAGCAAACAGCGCCACCATAGCCCAATCGCTGCCCGAATCGCAGCGCCTGGGGAGGTCCAATCGCTCGCGGGGGCAAAGTGGGCACCGAGAAGCACAGCAAGCTCCCCCGCCTGCCCGGAACAATTCGACAAAAGGAAGGGAACACAACTTCGCGCGCGGGGAGGATTCGAGGAGCCTCACCTCGGGGCCGGGCCGGGTCGCGATCGGCGCGGGGAGCTACGAGAATCCTCGGACCGGACCGGAGAGGAGAGCCTTCGCCTCGGGAGCCTCGGGGGCGGGGGCGCGGGACGGAATCGGTTGGTGGAGGCGGTGGCGGAGGGTATCCGGGGGTGGGGATCGATCGATCGGAAGGGGACGACGGGACGGGGTGAGCCGCGTATTTATAAGCTCGGGGAGCTTTTCGCGAAAATCGACCGAGGGGAGGAGGAGCTCTCTGCTTCCTAACGTTTTTTTTTTTTCGAATTTGCTTCCTAACGAATTTTGTTTGGACAAAATGTGCTGTATAATTCACAGCGAATCATCTGCGGCCGCGTCGTCGTTGCCCTCTCTGCCCCCCTCGTTTTACCACTAGCTCCACGTTTTCCTCTCGGCTCCTTTTGGGGGCGGTTCGTGCTGGCTTCCGAGTTCCCTCGATTGGGCCCCTCTCTCGGTCAGCGCAGCTGTTATCTTTCTTTAGGACTATGCTTATCTGTTTATCTCTATTCCTGTGTCAATCAAGAGGGATATATTGTCAAAAACGTGATTTTTTGTTTCCATATGCTTGCGTCTCGTTCTTAACCAGCTAACGCTTTTTTGGTCTTTGTGTGTCTGTTGGTAAATAAGGGTAGGGGATGCCTGGTGGATAGTTGAGCTCGATCTCAGTGTGGCGACCCAGGTTCGAACCCTTGCGATGGGCTCTCGCTAGCGCAGAAGGAGTTACCGGCCGAGAGTATCATAGAGAGAACCAGCTACGTCGTAGCTGGCCCCTATAAATAGGGTAGGATCCTGTGTGCTAATAGATCATGATCTTAATTCACTCTAAATTCTACTTTCTTTTAGTTTAAAGTTGTATGATCCCATGATCCGACTTTGTAGAATTTGATTCGATTTTTAAATTTGCTAGCTTAAATTAGAATACGCTCTGGTCATGGTCTCACCGATCATGAGATAGTAAAAATATATTTTTTTTGCTTGGTCGTAATTGGAAATACTCCCTCCAGCTCTCCTCGGCACAATTATTGCTCTGCTAGCTTAAATTATTTAAAGTTGTATGATCCCATGATCCGACTTTATAGAATTTGATTCGATTTTTAAATCTGCTAGCTTAAATTAGAAGACGCTCTGGTCATGGTCTCACCGATCATGAGATAGTAAAAATACATTTTTTTGCTTGGTCGTAATTGGAAATACTCCCTCCAGCTCTCCTCGGCACAATTTATTGCTCGGCTTTATTTGGCTGAACAACAAAGCTTATTGGTCGCGCTTTGGTATCTCGTTGTGTCGCATCCACCGGTCGTAGAAAGGCGTTCCGGTGATCGCGACACCTCCGCCAGGATATCGACGCCAGTCTTCCGTCGCTGCCATTGCTGCAAGTGGCTCCTGCTACCTGCTGGCCTTGGATAATACGGTACGCTTTTTATCAATTCGGTACCCGTCCATTTGACGCCCACGGGCCACAGGCAGAGACGCTGCCCAGCTTGTCAGTCACCCGGTCGACGTCCACGTCAGAGCCTGGGGCCCATCGAGTCGGATCATCGGATGAACATGAACTTGACCTCGTTTCTGCTGACGCCTTGTGGTCTTGTGGATGTGGCCTGTTTGGTTCTCGGTTATGGACGATGCGAGCGAGAGAGTTGGCCTTAGCGTGCCGCTCAGGCGGATGATGACAAAAGAGAAGGGACACCTCGTCCGGATAAGCGCAAGTGTGCAAGGGCCATAGCCAAGGAGGGGCCGGAGATTAGCGCATCTGTTTCAAGCCCTGGGGCACCACGCAACGGCACGGGGGCCGTGGGGGGAACGCTGGTCGTCACCACCCGAAGGCCGCCGCTGCCAACGGCCTCGGGCGGCACATGGCCCCCGCACCGGGTTCGTCAAACGGGTGGTCGTCGTGGGCGACTTGCCAAACCGCAGCGCAAGGCCCCCCGGTCGGCGCCTGTATTTGCCGCGTCCCGCTGGGGAAGATCACGACGAGGGCGTGTGAGGTGTAACACGTACGTAGTACGCGGGCGAGCGCCATTCACGCCATAACGTGCTTTCGATTTGTTTTAAGCTCTCATCAGCGCCAGAGCTAGAGAGAGAGTAAACGAACGAAACTGCGGCAAAAGCATGGAGCAGGATGGATATTCCCGGTGCGGCGGTACCTTGGAAGATGCCAGCAGAATCTTCTTCCTCCGCGAGCGGGGTGAGTCCAAGACGCCGACCCAGCTCAAAATTGCCAAGCACGTCACGATGCGGGAGAGGGCCGGACACACCAGGAAATGTGCATACTACTTTCGGACTCACATTCAGTGACATTTCCCGATGACATTCCCTGTGACATTGAGTCACTGACATGTAGGTCATATGTGTCAATGGAGTACATTGATCCTACGTGTAAGTGACTCAATGTCACGGGAAATGTCATTGGTGGAATAGCCGAATCGACCCCTAAACTATCACGCCAGCCTCAAATTAGCCCCCGAACTATCAAAACGTCCGAATTGGCCCCTGAACTTTGATTTACGACTCAATCTAATCCAATTGTCAAAATTACCCCTCTCTAATCCTCTACCAGATACCAGTGACGCCGTTTCTCATCCCCTCGACCTCTCTCCCGTGAGACTCCTGTTTCTCATCCCCTCGACCCCTCTCTCTCTCTTCTCCATGACGGCTAGGGTTTTGGCTTGGAGAGGATAGCAGGCAGTGGGCGCTCCTCCTTCTGTAGGTGGAGGCGCACCCTTTGGTGGCGCACCCTCTAGGCTCATCTGCAGCATCGACTCAGGAATAGGAGTGCGGGAGCTGCAACAGGTAAGATGGCAGTTCTCTGATTTTCTGATTGGATTTGATTTCCTTATAGATTTTTTGAATTTGACCATATGGTTGATCTGTAGGGCTGAAAAACGATGTCTGAATTTGAGGTACTGGAGGTTCGATTTCATTTTAATGGGGGCTTTGTTGTTGACGGGTCAAAGATGTTGTATTGTAATGGGGATTGGGGAGTGTCTCACGTAGAGAAGGACAAGATATCTATCCCAGAACTTGAAGGACACATGTTGGATCACACAACTTTTCCTAGATCTCTTAGAATGCACTGGTTGCCATATGGTGCTGAATTGAATAGTGGAATGAGGTTGCTTGTAGATGACAAGTCATGTTTGGACATGATTAACCAGTTGGGAACTAATAGAGTTGTAGATATATACACTGAATCAGTTGATATGGGTGGGAATGAAGAATCCGGAACACAATATGCAAATGAGGATGTATTTGCCCTTTTTCAAGATGAAAATGTCATGCATTTGGATCATGTTAAACCTATTGCTGAAGATGAAACAGTCCAAAATGGGACAAATTTATTCAGGGTGGTAACATGATGTTGTTGGAAGGTACAACTCATGGTCAGGATGGTCTGAATGAAGAAGAAAAGGAGGAGGAAGAAGAGGAAGAGGAAGAGGAAGAAGAAGAACAAGAATCAGAGAGTGGTTGTGATGCTACAAGTTTCACAAGTGATGAAGATGATGAAGTTAGGGAGATAAGAACCAAATACAAGAAATTTATGTCAGAAGCCAAGAAGAGAGGAGATATTCCATTAGATAGCCCAATTGAGGTGAATGGCATACCAGATGGAGAAATTCCATTGGACAATAATAATCATGACTTAGAAGGTGGAGATGGTGTCCAGTACTTTGATTCAGATGGTGATGCATCGTATGAGGAGGATAGTGATGGTGTTCAGAAAAGAAGGAAGAGCAGGTTCCAAATATTTGACGGTTCTGCTGATACGCCACAATTTGCAGTAAACATGTGCTTTAGAGGAAAGGATGAATTGAAGGATGCTATACAGAGGTATGTACTAAAGAGGAAGATAAATATCAAATACAAGAGGAATGAAAGCAAAAGGATTAGGGCTGTTTGCAGGTGGAAAGGTTGTCCCTGGCTTCTATATGCTCCCCAAAACTCAAGGTCTGACTGGTTTCAGATTGTAACTTATAACCTTTCCAACCATGCTTGTTGTCCCGAGCTTAAAAATAAAAGGTTGTCTACCAGTAGGATATGTGAAAAATATGAGAGTACTATCAAGGCTAATCCATCTTGGAAGCCTATAGCAATGACGGAGACAGTACAAGAGGACATGGGAGTGGATGTGTCTATCACAATGATTAAGAGACCAAAGGCGTGTGTCATGAAGAAAATAATGGATACTCAAACTGGTGAGTACTCAAAGTTGTTTGACTATGCTCTGGAGTTGCAACGTAGTAATCCTGGAACTAGTGTTCATGTTGCTCTTGACCCAGAGGAAGAGGACCATGTGTTTCAGAGATTTTATGTATGTTTTGATGCATGTAAAAAAGGCTTCTTGGAAGGCTGCAGGAAAGTGCTCACACATAAGGGAAGTCAAGTGCTCAAGCATTTGCAAAGGCATCTGCTGGAGGTAGTACTTTTGTTGTCATCGAAACCAATTGTGGGACTACTTCCTCATTTGCAAAGGCAACAATCAATATACAAGGTGCCCGTGCATGTGCAAAAATCAAATCCACATCACTTGGTCGTGGATCAGCATCAGGCAATAGCAGTTCTCAGAAAATAACATCCAAGAAGATGTCGTTGCAATCACAGAACAAAAAGATGTAGTTTCAAGGCATTGAATACTTTTGTATCATTTATTATGTTAAAACCATGAGACATGTTACATTTGCCAACAATTTGTGAACAATTTGCCAACAATGCAATCTGTTTCTGCATTCATTCATTCCTAATGTTACACAATGAGCCACAAGAAGCAGGCGACCGAGGCTACAGTCTCGGAGGAGAGCAGACATCCTGCAGCCTGATTGGGCAAAAAGGCAGTGGCATCTTGATTCTATGGTGAGGAATTTGAGGATGTGCGTTTGATTTCTTCTTTTCGAGCATAATTAACCTGTTGTGGTCGGCGAGATTGCTGTTGTGCCCCGCCGCAGCCGCTCTGTCGCGCCGCACTGCCGCGCCCCATCGCTGTCGTCGTGCCGCGCCACTCTGCGGCGCCCCACCGGCTCTGCTAGGCCCGCCGCTGCCGCCGCGACTCGCCGCTCTGTCGCGCCCCCGGCTCTGCTACGCCCCCGCCGCTGCCGCGTGACGCGCCGCTGCTACCGCACCCCGCCGGCTCTGCTAGCCCCGCCGTTGCTACCGCGTAGCGCTGCTGCTACTGCGCCGCGCCGCTTTGCCGCATCCCGCTGCTGCTGCCACGCCCCACCGCTCTGCTGCGCCCCGCTGCTGCTACTCTAGCTTGCTGCACCACTACTCACGGGGAAAAAACCAGAGACAAAGAAAAGGGGTGAGTTCGGATGAGGACGGCAGGCGACGCCATGACCGGGAGAAATAACGACGTTAGCGGCTGAGGGACATTTTAGACCTTTTTCAAGCTAAGCGGGTACATTGAGCTGTAAATCAAAGTTCAGGGGTTAATTAGGACGTTTTGATAGTTCGGGGACCAATTTGAGTCTGACGTGATAGTTTAGGGGCCACATTGGCTATTCCGCCAATGTCATTAATGTCACAGGTAATGTCACTGAATCCGCACCGCGTCTGGAGTCCGAATGTCAACAGCTTTGCACCCAGGCTCGTTGACTTCCTGTTTCCACACAAGTCTGAAACCGGGTCAGAAGTCAACAAAGTCCGTTTAACTACAGGTATGCAGCGCCCTTTTGATTTCCAAACCTCGTGGCATGACAAAATTGGATCCCGAAATTGAATTACACCTGCTGCTATTCAGTCAGTAGTCACTACACAAACCAAAATGCCAGCACATCCCTATGGCTATTCAGACTCACAAGGAACAACAGCTAACATGACAAAAAACAAGATTGCGATTGATCACAATTGACATAACACTGACACCACAAATGATTTCACACTGATGCTAGCTTGGACAGCAAACTAGCAAATGATCCAACGCAGTACTACAGATAGAAATAAATGAAGTTTACATGTCTGATCAAACAAATTTAGCCGCTTTGTCACCAACACAAAATTACTTAGAATATATAGCAGTATAACTGACAAGCCAAGCAACAACTCCAGCGAAAGCTCATCTGGTGACGCTTGCCACCCACAGAAATCTCACTGCTTCGCCTCCCGTTCACGGTTCCACTGCTCAATCTTGGCCCTGCGCTCCTCGCTGCTCTCCCTAACTGGGCTCCTCCCACGCCTTGGGGGTGGGCTACCATGCCTGCGCCTTCCACCATCATCGTACCTGTCGTGCCTGCCACCTCTGCCACCTCCATCATCATACCTGTCATGCCTGCCGCCTCTACCCCGTCCACCACCACCGCCACCACCGCGGTAGTCATCACGGTCTCGACGGTAATCATCACGATCACGATGGCCCCTCCTTTGAGGTGGGGGGCTTCGGCTTCGGCTTCTCCCATGGTACTTCCTCGAAGCGGAACGCCCATAGATCTTCCTCCTGAGATCTCTGCCAATCTGCTTGACGTGCATGAAATTACAATACCCACCACGGTTGCAGCTGTTCTCCTCAAACTGCCTACAGGTTGCTTCACGGAAGTCAGTCACAGGAGAATACTCCACAATTATCGGGCGGCCAGAGTAAAAGCGGCCCTGAAGAGCATTGTATGCTGCAGCTGCCTGTTCTTCCTCCCTGAACTGGACATAGACATTTCCAATCATGTGGTCAGCAAGGTTGTCGCAGACATTCAGGTTCTCAATCTCACCAAACTTGCCCAACTCCTCATAGATGTCCTCAAAGAAGTCCTCAAAATGCTCCTGCATCTTCTCAGGATCAATAGGTTGGCCTTGAGCATCAACTCCAGGAGTTATCATATCAGGGCGCTGATACATGTTAGCAAGCACAAGAGTTGGTGATATGGTTGGCCTGTTGTGCAGACGGGAGCAGCGATCCCCATGACGACAAGCCCCGATCTTGAAATAAAAAGGGCAGTTGACCCTGTCCTTCTCAGTGCCGAAGATCGAAGCCAAGTGCTCCGCCATGATTCAGCTCTCTAACTGACACTAAACCTGCAAGTTCAAGAACGCTATCAGGAACCATCTTCAATTATAAGGAGAACTAGAGTACCTATACATATTTTCTTATGTAGAAACCGTGGGAATAAAGGAATACCTCAATAAAGATCGTCAATGTGCAAGACTAAGTAGACAAAAAAGGTACATAGGTAGCTAAAACAAACCAGGTTTTACAACATATGCATCATTTAGGATCACCATCAAGTAGTATTCCTGTAAATTTAACCCTGCACAGACCACTGTGTGACTGGAAATTATAAAGCTCATGCTCTTGCAAGAAATCCTAGTCCCAATCCATTCTTAAGACCTAATCTGCACACTTACTCAAAACGTTAAATGTCAGGAGAGAGTGAATAGAAACACCAAAATAACTCTATTTCAGAGCCCATCAGGGCTAGATCTTGCTCCTGGTAAACTGATCAGTTTTTAACCTATATAAATCTGCACACCGTTCAACTAGGTTCAGCCCAACAGATCAACTAAATGTAAGCAAAATGAATTTGCTTCTCCACTATAATGCTTAGATTCTCCCCCTGCAACTGCAAAAAGAATAAACCAAACAAAACTGCAGAAAGACAGCTCTTCATCTGGGTATTCCACTATTCCTTCTGGTGTAGGCCTCGTATTTTCCGCCCGACAAAATATTATTTGATTTTAACCTAAGCTGCACACCATTTTAGATTATTATTAATCTCTGATCAAAAGGAAGACCCAAAACACAGTTAAATCTTTCACCGATAAAAACAAAATCCATTAATATTCTGAATTGACTACTGTTTTGTTCATAATTCAAGCAATCTGCCATAACATGTCACCATGCCACACAATTACAACTTCTAACAAGCTAAAGGTGCAAATCGCAAAGAGCTTTGTCTGAATTCAATCGGCTAAAAGGGGGCCTACAGGCTACAACTCATAAACATGCCAACCATGCTAACTCTTCCACTGCAAGATGAAGAGCTTAATAGCGGCCGCACAGTTGCAACGAACAACAAAACCAGAGGCAGTACTAATCAGAACCCTAGATCAGACTTCGTGGGGCCTCGAGTTCAGCTAAACCAAAAAATGGGGAAAACAATTTTCAAGTAATCCTATACGCAGCAACCGAATCCGCAATAAACAGGATGGTTGGAGTATTCATCCAATCGATAACGTTGTGGGTTCGACTGCTCAGAAAAGAGCCTGCAAATCAAATCCAAGAAAACTAAAGGTTTCCTTACCGAATCGATCAGAATTCCTGATGGATCTGTGACGAACGGGGGCGGTGAACGGGTGGGAGTCAGGGAGTAGGCGTCGATTGATTCCTGCACCCGCCGTAGCGACGGATGGGGAAGAGGGAGTCGCGAGGAAGAGGCGTCGAGCGAAGTCGCCTCGCCGCCGCGAGTTCGCGAGGAAGAGGATTGAATTGTTAGGGCAGCCGAAAGGAGGGGGTATTCCATATAAATAGAGTATATCTGTTTTTTTTTTAATTTGATGTGTTTTTTCTTTTGTTGTTTGATGGGTATACGAATTTGCCGTGTCCGCGTAGGATTTTGGTCCGGAAGTTCGAAGAAAGAAAACTCTCGGCAATTTAAGAAAGGTAAAGACTACTATAAATCAGCCCGCCTTTTTTTTTTGTCGGAACGGCCGGCCATATCCACCGTCCGCCCACCATCCGACTACCGTGCGCACCGCGGACGGCATCAGTTCCGGCCCCACTTGTCATAGCGAAACTGTTCAAATCTCGGGGCTTGCGACTGTTCGTCTCTTCCCCTCTCTCATTTCCAGCATTCCCCTCTCTCTCTAGGGTTCCTCTCTCTTCCCCTCCTTGGCGATTTCCCCATCCTCTAATCTGCTCGGATCCATCTACCCGCGGGCACAAGAATTCCTGATCAACGACATAGAAGCGCAGAAGCATGCTCGACGAAACTCCAGGTGCGTTTTGTTCGGCGAATCCCTGTTGATTTTCCCCCATTGCTATCTTATTCGTCTGATTTTTTGCACTGCCCCTTTTCCTATGGTTTCTCTCCGGCGAGGGTAAGAAAGCGTGATTGCTAGCGCGCACGAATCAACGTAGGATGGAGTTGTTCTTTTAATCGCCATCTGTTTTTTTTTTCTGATTTTCGAATGTTTTTTTAGGGTGTTCTGGCTGTCTCGAGAGGGAAAGCACACTGCGCACGAAGGTGAGGGCTCGGTCATCCAATCCCCCTTTTGTTTTCCACTCATCCATCATCTGATTTTTTTACATCAATTTGTACAGGATTTTTTGTTACAAATTGGCGTCAGATCATTGTGTGGAGGAAAACTATGGAGGAGGGGGTGTTGCGAGGTCGCAAGCAAAGGTGTGCACCCATCGTTTTTTTATTCCTGATGATGAAATGTTATACTGCAGCTACCATTGTAAGACCCCTGTGAACAGATATTAATGTCAGGGTAAATTAGATAAAAAATGTGCTACTTTATAGGCTGGGAGCTCATTACATTATGAGGTGATTTGATACTAGTGTAGTCTGGGAGTTAGTTCAAAAAAAATTGAAGCAATTCAAGACCTACGATGAAGCGCTGTAGGACACATATAAGGAAAAATAGTCCCCCATGGTAAGCAAGTTTAGTATGGTTTAAGATTTTCATAACTTTTTTTTATCATTTATGTTCTTTCAGAAGTTTAGCATCCCCTAATTATAATCAATTTTCTGGATTCATGCAGGTGGAAGTAGAGGAACAAAGAACAAATTAATCTGAATCAATCGTGGGATTCATCAACGGGTTTGAGCGCCTACCTGACCAGTCTGATTGTTGTAGTGGAATAAATACCTGAGAGGAGGGGGTGCTTCTTTGGAGGGCTCTCAGAAAGGTATGCATCAACTGTTTTTTCTACCGTTTTTGTGGTGTCTGTTTGGCGATATATACGGTGCGTGGGAGATAGCATATCAATTTTGTCGACACTGAAGGATTCTGCTAGTGGTGTCTGATTGGTGATATACATGTTATGTTTCCTTGATATATGATACTTTACTTATCGGCAATCATAAACAAGGCTTAGGGCTGGATATCGAACTTGGCTCGGCTCGTTAAGGCTTGGCTCGTTAAGAAGCTCGAGCTGGCTCGTTAAGCTCGCGAGCTAGCTCGTTAACAATTATAAATTTACAAAATCATAGTTAACAGGTAAATATGGAATAAAAATGCAATATGTTTACAAGACAACCAACAATGAAACCAAGTAGTCAACAAACAATTTAGTACTCCAAGTTATTAGGCTGTGATTTGAAGTTGGACCTATTAGGTTGTTTGTTGTCTGCTGCAACCCTGGCTCGTTAAGGCTCGCCAGCCAGCTCGAGCTCGGCTGGTTATCGTAGCGAGCTAAAACCTAAGCTCGGCTCGTTACAAATTTACTAACGAGCCGAGCCGAGCCACTAACGAGCGAGTTCGAGCGAGCTAACGAGCTTCGAGCTTTTCGTCTAGCCCTAGGCACAACATAGGATATGATAAAGCAATTTAGGATCACAGGATGAAGTATTTGTAGGCCATTTAATATAGAAAATTAGCATTCCAGTAGTACGATTTAGCAACTTTATATTTTTTATTTTTTATTTTTTTCGTAATTTTCTAGCATTCCTCATCACGCTCGAGCTTGACAATCTTTGACTTTTTAAATTAGAAATGGTAAGACTGACCATTCCGAGCATATGTTACTAGTGTGGTGTATTTAAATCTGAGATGCTAAGGCTCATTTTTAATAGCCTTTCAATGTTATATCAATTTTTTTAGGCAGACACGTGCATGATGATTATGTTTACAAAAGAGTGATACCAATTGATTAAACTAATTCAATTAGTTCTTTTTTCATGAAGCAATTCAGGACCTATGATGAAGCATCGTAGGTCACATATATGGAAAAATAGCCCCCCATGTTATCCAAGTTTAGTATGATTTAAGATTTTCATAGCTTTTTTATCATTTATGTTCTTTTCATAGGTTTAGAATCCCCTAATTATAATCAATTTTAGTATCCCTGGTTAGCACCCACGTTAGCCACTCGGAAACCAGCAGTTGTTTCATGATGTTTTTTATTTTCATGGAATCATTTATGTATGCTCTGAATTAAAGCACATCAGCAATTCTTTTTTTAAGCTGTATTTAATTTTCCTAAGTGTGCAATGAACACTAGAATGATGTTTCATAGCAGTTAGGTGTGCGCTAGTCTATTTCTTCACTCAGTGCACACATCTGATTTTTTTTCTTCAAATCATTTTTTCGTTTGTTTTTATGCAACAACTCCCTGATATCCTCTGTGGTGAAGATCTGATAGTTCTACATCAAATCAAGCTGGAAGCAATCAGTATATATACAATGGCTATAGCAAGTCCAGCATCGAACATCCTGGCATGAGTATGACCCTCAAATCCTATTTTTTTCTCCAAAATCTTAATCTAAAGTTTACATTCATGCTTACCTTTTTAATTAGTCAACATGTTACTGGCCATGCAATAATGTAGCCAATATATGTAAAACTATGGTTCTTAAATAGTTAAGATTTTAATTATTTTTAGACTTTTTTCTTTTTCCTTTGTATGTTATTAAAAATCGATGCAGTATATGTTATTGTGTCAACTCAACAGCAATAGTGAGACAACCATGTGCATTATGATTATGTTCTAAAAACATTCTATTGATTAGACTAATGCAACTTGGGACATACAATGAAGCATTGCAGGCAACAAAATATCTCAATTTAGCCCCCTAAATTGAGCAAGTTTGTAGCATTTTGTCACATAATACTTTCATAGTTTTTTTTACCATTTCTGTTTAAAGGATTTGTTTACCACGTGAGTCATTTGCTGACTGTGATATCTATTACATTTTTTATTTTTCTAAATAATCTAGAGAGGTGGTTCTGTTCACATCTTACTCAATTGCACCCTGCATGTCCTCTGATTTGTTTCCATTTGCAAATTGCCTGTTGTGACCTCACAAGAAAATATGCATGCCAACTACCATATAAATCGATGACCCATCCAGAAGCTCCGAATAATTAGCTACCATGCCCATCATCAAATACGAACATATATGCAAGCGTGAGACTGTTTAGGGTGCACTTACGAAAGGTGAACATCCACTGTTTTTGGGTTTACCTCCTTACTGATTTTTTTATATGCTTACTGCTGTTGACGCAAAAAGTGCACTCAACGCCAATCACACAGCAAGCCGAACAAAGCTGGCTTCACACGCGCAGAGCAAATGACGTGCCAGTCAATTTTTCCTGAAAATTAACAAAAGATAAAGCAGTTAGATATCAAAGCTTGGAACTTGCCGGGTGGTACCAGACAGTTCCATATTTACGGCTAAAGAGCCAGATGGGATAACACATAGCTATAGAAAGCTATCTGTCAGAGATCCACGACCATTCGGAAAACCAAAAAGGGGAAAAATGACATTGCCGAATGGATGACGTAAGCGTGACAGCGATCGGTCTTTGTATAAACAAAGATGCATGCGCAAAGCTATGACCGATCCACATGAAGATTATCATTAAATAAATGAAGTAAAGCACGGACATGATCATGTATTAAATAAGCATGCATAGATCCAAAGCACTAGTCTACCGCATGTCTAGTTACTTTAAGATCCGTCGGGTGCGATATCAAACAAATCTATCCACCGCATGATCAACTTGCATGAAAAACCGTACCACTTTCCACAAATAGATCTATCCACCGCATGATACAATCTAGATATGGAAAGCTAAAAGCATACATCATCTAAAACATGAATAACGCACGTGATCTACCCGTGAAGAAACATAACCGAATGCGGGTAGGCGGACCGATTCGGGGTCCATGAAGAAGGAACAAACATTACCACGTGAATAAATCTATCGAGGCCGATTTGGGAATCTAATCCACCGGATGACTAGCTCCAAAGCAACCCAAAAACCTGCATCTACCGCATGATACTCGGTTCTTTCAAGATTTATACGAACATAGCAAACTTGAACCCGCAACACGTAACAACCTAGATCGATTCGGTTTCGGCTATCGGAAAGCATAAGATCCACGTATTAAAACATGAAACCTACTCGAACAAGGATCATAAAAGAGATATAGCCGATCCAAATCCATCTAGATTGAGCAAAGGTGTGTTACATGAATTAAAACATAAAGTAAAAACTCAAGATAACACGGGATAACTTAATGAATCTATTGGATCTT
This sequence comes from Cenchrus americanus, assembly GCA_947561735.1. NCBI lineage: Eukaryota > Viridiplantae > Streptophyta > Magnoliopsida > Poales > Poaceae > Cenchrus > Cenchrus americanus. Next base: position 246,752,089 of record OX387239.1, on the reverse strand, counting down.
GCCAAAATCCAACAGAGCCGATAACTAGCTCCAAGCTAGATCTTAGCCTACCGCATGGCTCATGATCTAACAAGAACCCTTTTTGAACCAAGCTTGAATCTACCGCATGACACGAAGCATGGTAACAAGACTACTTGCATCAGATCTAAATCCACCGCATGATACTAGACATGATACAAGGTTGCCGGTACTCACGGAGGTCGACGGATCGATTGGCCCTCTCGAAGAACTCGACGACACGACAAGGACTCTAGGGTTTGGCGTAAGGCCGGTGTATAATGAGGAATGATTGTGTCTGTTACATACATTCAGGGGTCGTATTTATACCCTGTTGAGTACAACTGCGAATGGATTAGTTGCCTAACTAAGCTCGATCGCCTACCCATCCATTCGTCTCCCCTGATTGAGCCACGTCGCCGTCCAATCCCGCAAAATCGGCTCTCTTGTTCCTTTGCCGAACCGGAGCAAATAGCCGACCGCATCTTTTTTGCCGAAAATCTCTGAAAATATCCTTCCTTCCACCAGACGGACTCCTTTTCGAACCGGACCCACGGTCGACTCCTTACCAAATTTTGGTGTTAACACATGCCCCTTCAATTGTGGGATAAAAGTAATTTTGTTCCACAATTGACTCCAGCCACGAATCCTCGAATCAAATCTGTCAACACCTGTTCTTCGCAATCCGCCGGAATCTTCATCCAGATCCAACCCTAGATCTCCTCGTTCCGAGCTCGAACCTCCAATGGCTGAGATTTTCTTTTTCGCTTTCTTTCAGGAGCCTTCTACTGAGCTTTTAATTCGCACCGAGGCCAATTCGAGGTCTTATTACCTTGGTCCTGTGGGGAATCCTGATCCTCGAGATTTCATTGCCGCTGAATCTCAGAGAATCCCCTTCAAAGCAGCTTTATCTCCACCTCCTCAGTGGCAAGATGCGTTCAAGAACTGGCCTTTACCTCCAATTGCAGGCTGGAAGACTTGGTATCGGAGGATTCTTGCAGATAAGAGTGGATTGACCAACCTGGATGCCCTCCGTATTGCCCAGTGCTTGGAGCTATCCGTGGCTGAGACCCCCCAAGAACGAAGATCTTCTGATAGCGCCTGCCACTTTTGGTCAAACGGCGTCAACGCCTTCCTTTTTGGCCATGGTCCGATGTCTCCCACCTTGGCCGATGTATATATGATCACCGGCCTTGACATTACAGGATCCGTTCAGCCTTGGAATTTCAAAAATTCCTCACGGCAGACAGGGGTGAAGCCAGGGAACGGATACAAGCAATACATCTTGAAACACATGAAGGACAATCCCCTTGGTGAAGTCGAATACAGAGCCTTTCTGAATATGTGGCTGTGCAGATTTGTTTTCTGTGGGAAAGCCAACGAGCCCACCTTGAACCATATCGCGATGGCATCTCAATTGGCCGGTGGCAACCGCCTCCCTCTTGGAAAATTCTTCCTCGGCAGGTGTATACCACATGCTTCACCAAACTCGTTACTCGGATGTATACTAGCCAAAGAATATCATGTGTCAACGGCCCTTGGTGGTTCGTTCAAATGTGGCCGCAGCTCCACATGCATCGGATCATCGGTGTCGACTTGAACTCCGGGTTCTTCCCCTTGTCCAATCACCCCGAAGGAGAACCCCAAGCTACCGAGAGGATGCCGAATTACGGAGAAGCGGCTTCAACCGTCCTCGTTCGGCAAGACATCGGCCAGCTTCTTCGATCTATTCTTTAAAGGTTTCCCCAATCCTCTCCGGCTTCCTTATTTGGGCAACGACACCTTGACCTTCCCCGTTGAATTCTCTTTCGAGCCCGACCATCAAGATGGGAGATTCTTGGAGATCCTTAATATCATAATCCGCCCATGCATACCGCCGCCGAGTTCAATGGAGGAAGGGCCGAATGTCGGCACTTATGAGTACTATCGGCCTAATATAATGGCCAGGCAACTTGGATGCGGCCAGATGCCCCCAAGATTGTTCCTGCATGAATTCCTCAAACCCAGAGAGGAAATCAAAGAGCTGATGCAGGGCAGCAGAGTTTTCAACTATGAGTGCAGTCCCACTGTCTACACATGTCCTTTCATGCCCACAACCATAGCTCACCCCACCTTTAACTCCTGGTGGCAAGAATTCCACGATCACATCTTCAGTGAGCCTGTTCATGTATTCTGTGCAGAGTTGGTGCCTGACTTCTTGCCGACTTCAGAGGTAATACAATGAGCCCCTGGATCAGGCATGTCCTCTTTATTCATGGTCCTGACCTTCACCTTCTTGTCCACAGAACACAGTGCCTGCCCCTCGAGCCAGGGTAATTGCTTATAATGCTGAAGGCCCAATTTCAGCACTGGGATTCAAATCCACAACTCTGCATCAGCTAATGGCCAGGTATGCTACCACAGATCCCAGCCTTTCTAGCCTCGCTGCAGACAGGAGGCAAGGCCTGCATCTGATTGCCCCTCCAAGTGCTAAAAGGAGAAGAACTGTCAAGAAAGTGCTTATTGAGGTAAACCCCTTTACCTTCTTGATTACCAGGTCACTCTGCTCTTGATAAAATATATTCATTGTGAATTTTCAGACCAGAGTCCAGCAGCCTTCAGAACCAGTGCCTGCCAATGCCCCATCCACTGGTATGACCTCTACTGTTCTTTCTTAAGGATGAGCACTGGCACTTACCCTTTCGATTTGACATTTGCAGAAGAAGCCATGGAGGAACAGCTTGTAGATGTTCCAGTGGTGCAACAAGCAAGTCCATCCAGGGTTGAATTACCCATCCCGGTGGAGATCTCATCTTCATCACCTTCCGCAGAAACAACAAATTCCCCAGGGATGAATCTCCCAATTCAACCGGAGCCAATAAGTTCTCCAAGGGTGCCATCACCTGTTGGTCAAGCAGAGATAACCAACCCAACAGAGGCGGCAGACCCGACTCCTCTTCAGCCAGAAACCCACGAGCTGCCAGTGGCCACATCGGCACCTTCTAGTTTTGAAGTTTCGGCTCTGCCTGGAGCACCTCCTTCACCTATGATTGCCCCTGCTCAAGAAACCAGCCATGAGGTATCCATCTGTATTTAATTTTGGTACCTCGATGTTTAGCATCCTTAATTCGGCAATGTTATTTCTCAGGATCAGGCTCCATCATCATCAAGCCTGCCATCAGAGAGCAATCCAGCTGCCGAGGTGATGGAAGGAGTACACCAGCCGCTGCCAGATGAAGTGTTGTCCAAGCTCAAAGAAATTGCTGCCTGGCTAGAAAAAGATGCTCGAGATCAGTTCAATGATCTCCATCACTTCGAAGAGATGTTTGAATCTATCAGTCAAGAACTCCCCGAAGACATCAGAGCTTCTCTATCATCCGTCTATGGCTTAGAAGCCCTTTATGCACCCGTAAGGCACGCTTGGAGGAAATTGCGCTCCCGTCCAGCCATTGAAAAGAGGAAAACCGATGCTGAACATGCCATGAACGGGGCACAATCCCAAGCAGAGAGCCACAAGGATGCATTGGCTAACCTGCAGGCTTCTTATGATCTGAAAATCGCCAGGAAGGCTGCTCTAGAAGCAGAACTGAGAAGCCTGTCAGCGGAGATAGAGATCGACAAAGAGAAAATAGCCGAACTTCCTGGACTGATAGCAAAGACCCAAGCGGAAGCAAAATCGGCTATCACCAAGATAGAGCAATGCGATGCGAACTCGCCGATCTATCCGGTACCCAAAGGGATTGCCGGAGCCGCCGGACAATTCCCATCTGATAACATCCAATGCTCGTGGTGTAATTGCCAAACTTCTGAATGCTTGAATGTCCTTATTGATGTGTAACTGAATTGGTCGTTCTTGTAATATCTTCTTGCAATCTGTTTCCTTTCTTCTGCGCACCTTCAAACATAATGCTGAACGACCCATTCGGTAGTGAAACGCCAACTCCCGAACGGCACTTCGATTTTCTATAGCCGAACCAATCAACTGCACGCGGCTCGGCCCTAGAACTCCAAGCGACCCGTCGGCGGGGCCGGCCAAGGAAACCTTTCCACCTTCCGATTTTCTTGGGATATGCGCCACGATCCACGGCCCATGACTCGAAGCCACGATTCATCCTGCCAGGCCTATAAATGTTACCATAGGTGCCCCTAGCTCTCCACCAGGCCTTCTAGCTCTCGAATCTTTGCCAATCTTTAGCCCTTTTGCAAACAGTGCACATCCCAAACCACAATGGTGCGCCGCCTCAACCGTCGCCGCGCCTCCGACGAGGCCGAGGGGAGCAGCGCCAATGTGCGCAGGCGGTGAAGATCGTCGATCTCTCCTCTTTGATTCTATTCTTGATCTTCTTTTGCCTTGACGATCACCCCCCTTTTTCAGATTGATTCAGTGGAATCCGCCTCGTGCGCCCGCCAATCGGCCCCTCCCAGATGACTCCTCGAGTCCGATGGCCACTCCCCCTGCACCGTACGGGGAAGAAGACGCCATCCGCTTCAAGGAGGAGCTGGAGGCGTCCCGCGTGAGCTGGAGGACGTCTCCAAGAAAGCGGGCATAGCCGAGCTAGAGTGGGAGGACCAGCGCAGACAGCTGCTGGAAACCATTGATGGTACGGCTTTGAGATTAGTTCTTGATTCCACCCGGCTTTTGACGTTAATCTTTCTCTTCTTGCTTCTTGTAGCCCGCGACGCGGAGCTCAACCACCGAAGGAGCCGGTGGAGCAGCTGGCCGAGAAGGTGAACGCCCTCGGCAATACACCAGTGGAGCGCCTTGCCGCGGTGGAGCGCCGCGTTGATGAGGTGGCCGTCCACGGCGTCCGTCCGGGCACCACCTTGGGCCCGGGCCGCCATGGCGACGCACACGGACGTCGACTACTCCACCGAGCCGCGCGGCTTCCGGGGCGGCGCGCCAGAGGACATCGAGGAGATCGAGCTCATCCTGGAGCGCCTTGATGGCCATGGCGACGCCATTGCCGAAATTACTCATCCCCAATCTGTGTTGAACAGGCTCTTCGACTAGATTGTACTAGGGATGTGTAAATATCGGCAATAGATGAAGAACTTTTGAATTCTGCACCTGTTCTGTGATGACTCCTTTTGCATTTTGCATCTGCGAATTTTGTTTCCTTTGAATGCATCCGGGAACTATCTTTAGCCGAGCGCGCGAGAACAACTGCCCCCTTGGCGCAAAATCCACAGAGGATCCCCGTTCGGCAATCCATAAACACTGTTCAAGAGAAAACCCTTCGCACTTGGTAGAAAACCCTGCCGCTTGGTATTCCAACAGTGTGTACTGGCCAGTCATCACTCCCAATGCGCCTCTCCGGTCAATAAAATAGCCTCGGGGGTTGTTTGCAAATCCACTCGCGCACTCATCCATCATTTCTCATCTCTTCCCCTGCCTCTAGAGGAAAAAACCCCAACGCCATGGACAAGGGTAAACAACCCCAGGAGAGCAGCTCATCAAGGAAGCGTACGATTCGGAAGTGAGTTCTTTCTCGATCTGCTCCTTGTTCCCCCGCATGATCTTGCGCTTCATGTTTTCCTCTCGTCCTTTTCGCCTTGATTTGCTTCCCGAAGAAGTCATCGGGACCGAAGATGTGCCCGAGTACATCTCCTCCGATTCCTCTCTCGAAGCGAGAGGATGCCACGCCCGAACGAGAGGACCAACCATCGACCGCGCCGCCGCGTCCGCACCCGGAGCACGGCCTCGGGGACATGTCCGCCCGTTGCCAAACCGAGCGTGAGCGTCGCATGGCTCTGGAGGCATTAGTAGGGGGTAAATGTTCCTGACTCCTTCTTGACCTCGTGCTTGCACTTGGATTTCTTGCCCCTAATCTTGATTCCTCCGCTTTAGATGTCTCTGACAGGTACAACAACCTGAAGACGGCTTGGGATAGCTTGGTGGAGGCTGCCAACCATGGTCACCCCCGTGCGTTCCAGGTTGCCGTCACGGTGGTCCTGGAGCAACTGAAGAGGAAGCAGCCGAAGAATTAAAGAAAAGATTGTATCATACTTTCGCTTCTTCCTCCACGCCTTCTGCTTCCCTCCCCCTCGAGGATCTGATCACCGGGGTTGTTAGACGTAGTCCTGCGAGAAACCGTTGTAATGTAATTTTGAGCTAAGGCCAATGCACCCAGGCACTGGCCATTTTCTCTTGTTCATGGATTTTGTTCTGAAGGCGGCCTCATTCTTGAGCGCCGGCTATTTTTGTGCCAGATGTGTGTAATCATCGATCGATCTCAATGCTAGGATAATATTTCTTCAGATATCTTCCATTTATTGCAGCGGAAAATTCCTCTCCTAGCAAAGTTTTTAATATGTATGCATTACCGGAACGCATCCGACCACACGAAAAGGCCCCTCCCGCTTAGGGGACCATTTGCCGAATTCAACGTATTTAGTTCCAATCGGCAATAGCGCTTTCCAAACTAGATCGCCTTCTCGCAAATTGCCTTACTTTTACCTTCTTATTATATTACTTGGCAACCCGCAGTTTGTTTTTCTCGATGTTCTCCGGGGCCCCGAGACGGATCATATGCAAATCTTCTAGTTCATCCATCATTAGGCCACCGTAATCCTTGGAGCTCAACTCGTTTTGCGAGCACCACTCTCCTTGAATCGATTGTACTTCCCAAGGCAGGATTGCGTGATGCCCGTAAACCAACTCGTAAGGAGAAGTCTTTATAGCTCCATGGGGGGCCATCCGGTAAGCCCACAGCGCTTCGCTGAGTACCGAATGCCACCTTCTTGGCTTCTGATCGATCTTCTTCTGTATCAGCTTGATCATGATCTTATTAGAAGCCTCTGCTTGACCATTAGCTTGGGCATAATATGGAGAAGAATTAAACAATTTGATTCCCATGCTTTCGGCAAAATCTCTGAACTCCAACGACACGAATTGTGCCCCCTGGTCAGTGGTAATCGTCTGAGGGATCCCAAATCGATAGATGATGTGTTCCTTGACGAATTCGATCATGTTTTCTGACGTCACCTTCTTCAGTGGGATTGCCTCGACCCATTTGGTGAAGTAATCTGTAGCCAAAAGCACGAACTTATGCCCCTTGCTAGACGGCGGATTAATTTGGCCAATCAAGTCTATACCCCAGCCCCTGAATGGCCATGGCTTGATGATGGGATTCAATGCTGATGCAGGGACCCTCTGAATATTCCCAAACCTTTGGCAATCCTGACATCCCTTGTAATACTCAAAGCAGTCCTCTAATATCGTCGGCCAAAAGCATCCAGCTTGTCTAATAACCCACTTCATACGGTAGGCCGATTGGTGCGCTCCACATATCCCATCGTGCACCTCGCTCATCATGTTCTTGGCTTCTTCTGGACCCAGGCATCGTAGTAATACCCCATCTAATGATTTATAGAACAGATTATCATCCAGAAGAACGAACTTAATTGCCTTGTACCTGAGTTTCCTAGAGACTTTTCGGGATGGATCTTTCAAGTAATCAACGATTTCTTTTCTCCAATCATCTTCTGCAAGATCCGCCCCTAGTGCACATACTTCGCAAAAACGCTTCTTGACTCTCCTTGTAACCAGAGGTGCTCTGAGCTAGCCTGTTTGCTTCCTCGTTATGCTCTCTAGGAATGTGCTGCAAGGTTACCAATGGGAAGCTTTTCAAGATTTCCTTGCACTCCTCGTAGTAACTCCTCAGCGCTTCGCTTCTGCACTCGTATTGGCCGTTCAATTGCTTGATTACCAGTTCTTAATCTCCATAGATCTCAACTGAAACGGCCCCAGCTTCTCTCAAATATTGAAGCCCTCGAAGTAGTGCCTCGTACTCAGCCTGGTTATTTGTGACAGTGGGTTGTATAGGAATGGCGAATTCAAACATCTCACCTCTGGGCGAAATTAGTAGGATCCCTACTCCCCCACCTTTGCCACACGATGACCCATCAAAAAATAAAGCCCAAGGGGTGATTTCAAGCAGATCAATTGACGGGTCACGATGTTCAGTTATAAAATCGGCAATGACCTGACCTTTGATGGCTTTTGCCGATTCGAACTTCAACTCGAACTCTGATAAAGCTAAGATCCATTTGCCAATCCGACCATTCAAAATTGGCATAGATAACATATGTTTTATCACATCAAACTTGGAGTATACAGTGCATTCGGCATTCAACAAGTAGTGCCGAAACTTTGTACACGAGTAGTACACGCAAAGACACAGTTTCTCAATAGCCGAATACCTGGTTTCAGGATCAAGTAGTTTTCGGCTAAGATAAGCTACTACCCGTTCCTTTCCTTCGAATTCTTGAATAAGGGCCGATCCAATGGTTTGGGTATCGGCCGCCACGTACAACTTGAAAGGCTTGTTTAGCTGAGGAGGAACCAACACCGGCGGCTCCTTCATGTACTGCTTGATCTCATCAAAAGCCTTTTGTTGTTCGTCACCCCATGTGAATTTTTGATCTTTCTTTAGCTTCAGCAATGGAGAGAATGGCAACACCTTCTGTGATAAATTTGAGATGAATCTTCTCACGAAGTTGATCTTGCCGAGCAGTGATTGCAATTCCTTGAGGTTGGTTGGGGGAACGACTTCATCAATGGCTTTCGTGCTTTTCTTGCCAACTTCAATTCCTCCTTCGTGGACCAAAAACCCCAAGAATTCTCCAGCTGATACCCCAAAAGCGCACTTGTTTGGATTCATCTTCAAACCATGTTTCCGTGTGCACTCCAGGGTCCTCTTCACATCTTTCAGATGGGTGTCATGACTTAAGGACTTGATCACCACGTCATCAATGTAGATTTCCACAGTTTTGCCGATCAACTAATGAAAAATGTAATTCATGGCCCGTTGATAGGTTGCACCGGCATTTTTCAACCCAAACGTCATGACTATCCACTCGAACAGGCCTATATGACCAGGACATCTAAAGACCGTCTTTGATATATCTTCTATTGCCATGAAGATCTGATTGTATCCCGCGTTGCCATCTATGAAACTAATCACCTTGTGTCCAGCAGCGGCGTCAATCAACAAATCGGCAATAGGCATCGGGTATCCATCCATGGGAGTAGCTCTGTTCAGGTCCCTGAAATCTATGCAAACCCTCATTTTTCCATTCTTCTTATACACAGGGACGATGTTAGAAATCCACTCCGCATATCTGCATGGCCGAACGAAGTTTGCGTCAAGTAATCTTTCAACTTCCTTCTTCACATCGGCCAATACTTCATCCTTGTAGATCTTCCGGGGTGGTTGCTTATATGGTTTGAAACCAGGCTTGATTGGCAACCGATGCTCGACGATGGAACGATCCAATCCAGGCATCTCCGAGTAATCCCGTGCGAAGCAATCCTTATATTCTTTGAGAAGCTCAATTAAATTCCCCCCCGAAATCCGGGCCGCAAATTTGCACCGATGAACGTCGGCCTTGGCTTATCACCGCTTCCAATATCAACTTCTTCCGGTTTATCGGCCGACATGAATCCTCGCCCTAATTTGCCATCGGTGCCATCTACGGGGTTTTCCATTAAAAATTACTATAAGAGCCGATCGCTTGAATCGGCCGTTGATCACCGCCGACGGTGTTCAACAAGACCTTCTCCCCGCCTTTCCACCGAGAAACAATCAATGCCTTGGTATTCCCGGAAAGGCCGGTTCCATGTTGGCCACGCTCACGAGTCATCTGCCCGGACGACCTCGATCTCATCGTCCACCCACCGGATAAGCCGTTGATGCATGGTGGACGGGACGCAACGATTAGCATGAATCCAATCCCGCCCAAGCAACGAAGTCCGTAGGCTCCTTTGCCCTCGATGACAAAGAAGGTGGTGAGTAGCGTCTTGGACCCTATCATCAAGTCCACGTGAGCACATCCCTTGGTGTCTGAGGGGTTCCCGGCGAAGTCGTTCAAGATGATGCTTGTAGGCGTCAAATCGCTCGGGCCCATTCCAAGCTTCCTGAAGGTGGTGTACGACATTACATTGACTGCCGCTCCACCGTCGACGAACATCTTGGTCAATGGCTTTCCATTGACGTATCCTCTCAAGTACAGCGGCCTCATGTGACGGTTCTTGGCCGGCTTGTCGAAGATGGCTTGCTTGGCCAGCACCAGTTGTGCCATCATCTCCTCGGTGTGCTCGTCGTCGAAGGAAGCTTCCTCCTCGCATAACCCGGTTAGCGGAGCCATGAACTCGTTCGGCAAAAAGTATACCATGCATGCTGGAGCCGAACGCTTCGATCCCTCAGGTTGGTCCTTGGGACGCCACATCTGCCTCGTCTGGATCCCGGCCTGCTTCAACTCACGGTTCCTCAAGCGCTGGACCCGTCTCTTCTGGCTCTTGCGTAGGCCGGGCGGGCACCACTGCCCCTTTTGCCAGATGTAGTCAATCTCGTCGTCTTCTTGATCAGCCCACCTGAGATCAGCTTGGCGCTTCCTGGGATGATCGATGACTTCAATTTTTTGGCGCCGATCCCCATTAGGGTGGATCCTTCCAAGTCTCTCGTGGACGGATCGGCGATTGGCAGCTTCCTGCCTGTACTCAACATACTTGTCGTTGCATTCAGGACAGTTCTTCAATGTGGGCAGCTTTAGACCCTCATTCCCGGCGGTGCTCGAAGAAGGCGCATCCCCGCCGTGTGCGCGCTCCCCGTTCGCGCGTGTACTGCTCGTGGTCCCTCCTGCGCGTCTCTTCTTCGGCTCTGCGCTGCTCCTCCTCGTGGCGACGCTTCTGGTAGCGCTCTTTCTCTATTTTGCGCTGCCATTTGTTGAGGAGAATGCGCGACGTCACCTTGGGTTTAGGCCTGGACGATTCCCCAATCTCGATGTGGCTCTTGAGAATGCGGGGGGCATCACCTTGTGCTTGCTCCAGAGTCACCTGGCGCTCTGGGTCCACTGCTCCACCTTGCTTGGACCTGGTTGAGGTCAGGACCTTGACTTTTCCCTTCTCTTCGGCTGTTATCACATTGACAGAAAAGCCGAGCATGTTCTGAGGAAAGGGGTGGCCATCCAGCTTCATCTTGTTATCGAACTTGAGATGTCCCTCCTGGATGGCCTTCTGGATCCTCATCCTGAAGACCCTGCAATCGTTGATGGAGTGCGAATCCCTGTCATGGAAGCCGCAGTAAACGTTTCGCTTTAACTCCATCGGGCCGAAGCATAGAATGCCCCTCAGGCAGCTTGATTCGGCCTTCTTTCACTAAGAGCTCAAACAACTTATCAGCCTTCGTGATGTCAAAGTCGTAAGTCCCCTTGGTCTGCTTGACCCAGCGCTGATTCATTGTCAAGGGCTCCTTGCCCCACGTGATCTCTCGCCGCGCCCACATCCACTTCGTCCTCAGAATCCTCGAACAGATCAGCTTTATCCAGGAACTGGTTGTAGATGTCAGCGACGTCGTGCTGCTTGCCAAATTTGGGGTCCTTTTTGAGGCCATAAGCTTGATTGCTCATCAGAGACAACTTTTGTGATAGCTGGCCCAGGTTCTCAAACTCCATCCCGAATAGCTTCTCGCGCACGGCCGGCAACATCCCGGCGACGGCCATATCGGCCAACTGATCATCTGGCAAGTTCAGCGAGAAGCACATGCCTTTGACTTCCCTGAATCTTCTACGAAACTCCAGCGGTGTTTCACTGTGCCTTTGCTTCAGGGTGGCGAGATCAATTAGCTTCTTCTCAGAGCTGCCGCTGAAATAGTGAGCGTGGAATTTACGCTCCAAGTCCTTCCATCTAGCCACCGATTCGGGGAGGCGGGGATGAGAACCACCGAAAAGCCGGACTGTCGGCCGAGGCGGGGAAGTAGCGAACCCCGAACGCCTCCTCGGCCGAGCATTCCCCCAAGCCGCATGAGGTAACGGGCGATGTGCTCGACCGTGCTTGTCTCGTCCTGCCCCGAGAACTTTGTGAATTCCGTTGGCGGCTTCACCCTCGGCGGCAAGAGCACGTTATAGTACCACTCTGGGAACGGCGGCCTATAGGTGGGGCCCTGCATCTTTGGCTTGAGGCCGAACTGATTTTGCATCAATTCGGCCATCTTGCGCGCTAGGGCGTCATCTTCTTGCGCGCCTGCAGCTGGCGCGTACCCTGGGTGCGGGAAGGCGTCGAACGCTCCGTAGTTTCCCACTTCATGATAACCACCGCCGTACAAATTCTTCTGGAGCCAGTTGGTCGACGGAGCAATCCTCCGGCCGGGATCAAGTGGGGCCCCAGACGAGCCGAACGCTATTTCTCCGTACGTAGGCTGGTACGGATTCGGCTGTTGCACAGGCTGACCTGTGCTGCTCTGTGGTGGCGGCAGGATTGGCTGACTTCCTGAAGCTTGCAACGGGGGCTGGACTGGCTGCCCCCCGGCGCCCTGCGGAGGAGGTTGGAATGCTTGGCTTCCGGAGCTCTGAGGAGGAGGCTGCTGCGGCTGGCTCCGTAGCGGCGGCTGAGAGCTTGATTCACCCAGCTCCACGGTGCTCTTCTGGACGGGCGCCTTCCCGAACGCTTGCTCCATGCCCGGGCCAAAGATGGCCACCATCATCTGCTGGAGCGACCCGAGGAAAGCCTTGTTGTGCTTGGTGAGCATGTAGTCCGCTGACTCTTGGAATACGCGCGCGCATTCCTCCTTTTCCTGCTGGGATGTGGCATCGCTTTCTCCTGGCAGCAGCACCCTGGGTAGGTCATTTTTCAGATATGGGACACCACTTCTATTCTTCTTAAACGACATGAGACACTTTTGCTGAAACTGGTTCACGGCATCTTGGAGCTGCTGATGCTGCTCTGGAGAAAGCTCTTCGATGTTGACATCCAGGAGGTCTGAAATTTCAGGCATCTTGAACCAATTCGGCTGTCGTCCCACTGGGCGTGCCAAAAAGTGTGTTGACGCAAAAAGTGCACTCAACGCCAATCACACAGCAAGCCGAACAAAGCTGGCTTCACACGCGCAGAGCAAATGACGTGCCAGTCAATTTTTCCTGAAAATTAACAAAAGATAAAGCAGTTAGATATCAAAGCTTGGAACTTGCCGGTGGTACCGAACGCTTCCATATTTACGGCTAAAGAGCCGGATGGGATAACACATAGCTATAGAAAGCTATCCGTCGAGATCCACGACCATTCGGAAAACCAAAAAGGGGAAAAATGACATTGCCGAATGGATGACGTAAGCGTGACGGCGATCGGTCTTTGTATAAACAAAGATGCATGCGCAAAGCTATGACCGATCCCCATGAAGATTATCAATAAATAAATGAAGTAAAGCACGGACATGATCATGTATTAAATAAGCATGCATAGATCCAAAGCACTAGTCTACCGCATGTCTAGTTACTTTAAGATCCGTCGGGTGCGATATCAAACAAATCTATCCACCGCATGATACAACTTGCATGAAAAACCGTACCACTTTCCACAAATAGATCTATCCACCGCATGATACAATCTAGATATGGAAAGCTAAAAGCATACATCATCTAAAACATGAATAACGCACGTGATCTACCCGTGAAGAAACATAACCGAATGCGGCTGGGCAGCCGATTCGGGGTCCATGAAGAAGGAACAAACATTACCACGTGAATAAATCTATCAGACTGATTTGGGAATCTAATCCACCGGATGACTAGCTCCAAAGCAACCCAAAAACCTGCATCTACCGCATGATACTCGGTTCTTTCAAGATTTATACGAACATAGCAAACTTGAACCCGCAACACGTAACAACCTAGATCGATTCGGTTTCGGCTATCGGAAAGCATAAGATCCACGTATTAAAACATGAAACCTACTCGAACAAGGATCATAAAAGAGATATAGCCGATCCAAATCCATCTAGATTGAGCAAAGGTGTGTTACATGAATTAAAACATAAAGTAAAAACTCAAGATAACACGGATAACTTAATGAATCTATTGGATCTTGCCAAAATCCAACGAGCCGATAACTAGCTCCAAGCTAGATCTTAGCCTACCGCATGGCTCATGATCTAACAAGAAACCTTCTTGAACCAAGCTTGAATCTACCGCATGACACGAAGCATGGTAACAAGACTACTTGCATCAGATCTAAATCCACCGCATGATACTAGACATGATACAAGGTTGCCGGTACTCACGGAGGTCGACGGATCGATTGGCCCTCTCGAAGAACTCGACGACACGACAAGGACTCTAGGGTTTGGCGTAAGGCCGGTGTATAATGAGGAATGATTGTGTCTGTAACATCCCTAGTTTTGACTTGCATTCAAATGTCGAATTTCAAAAACTTGAATTGAAATGGAGTGCTCGTAAATCGAATAAGGTTGTCTTCCTGTTTCTTTCCCCACAAATCCTAGATTTGGTTTTGGCTTCGACGATGCTTTTAGGGTTTATAACCTGCTAGTGTGGAAATTTGGTTCTTCAATTGAAATTTTATTTGGGTTTTGTTTGGGGTGAATTCAAATTTGAGTTGGAATTCAAATTTGAATCCATTTAAGGCCTAAGAAAAATTGGCATGCTACACTATTGCACACGGGCCGCCAACCTCACTTCTGGCCCAGCTCCGTTTTCAGCCCAGTGGCGGCCCAGCCAGCCGCGCCCGCGCTGTCCACCTACCCCGCCGCGCCTGAGCCGCCGCCGCGGGCGGGCCCCCTTGCGTCATGCCGACTTCGGCGTCGTCACCCTCCCCCCTCCTTTCTCCTTTTGTCGGCGTCGAAAGGGAAAGGGGGCGGGGCGCGCGCGGTCATGGCGCCGTCGCGACACGCCCCCGCGGCCTCCCATCGCCTCAGCGCCGTCCACGTGCCCCCGCGCCCCGCCGCTATAAGAAGCCTGCGCCGCCGCCTCTGGAACCCCCCAAACCCTAGCCGCCCGGGGGAATCGATCCCCTACCCACCTACCCGCAGCCGGAGGAGAGAAGGGAGAAGAGGAGGAGAAGGAGCTGGGAGCGGCGCCGCCACCGCGGAGCCGTACCCGCGACGCCGGAGCTGCCTGCGAGGAGGAGCCGGACCCGCAGACGCGCACGCCTTCGACCTCGGCCCGCTCGACGCCGCGCCGCCGTACCGCACCGCCACCTCTACCAGCGCCGCCTCCCTCCTCGTCTCTGCATCACCGTCCTTCACCGACGCGCCTTCACTTCGGCCCGTGGCCACCTAGGTGAGGGCACCCGCCTCCCGTCACTCATGGATGCCCCCGGCCTTCGCGCCGGGGAGGAACGTGCTGTGCCCCGCGCCGCCGCCAGTGAAGTCGGCCATCGTGCTAGGCTGGGTCAATTTTCTGCAGGTGCCGCTGCCGTCGCCAAGCGCGCGCCGCCCGCCTAGTTCTCGTTTCTCTTTGCGCTAGCACCCGTGCCGCCCGCGCCGCCGCCGCGCCGTGTCGAGCGCCGCGACGCGTTCGCGTCGCAGCACGCCCGCGCGCGCGCGCCCGCGCACGCCACGGAGCACGCACGCGTGCACCCCCCCGCACGCGCGCGTCGCAACCGTTTGGGCAAAAACCGGGCCTTGGCCCCTCTCCTTGAGCCCCGCCGCGGCCACCGAGCCTCGTGCTCGTCACGCCGCCGTCGTGCCGGGGTGGCCACGTCGCGCGAACCCCCGTGCTTGCCGTGTAGGTGATTACCTAGCGCCGTGCCGTACCTCGGGTCAAAGACGCACCAGCCCGGCCCAAGCGCCAAGCTCGCCGCCGCCCATGGCATCGAGCCGTACGCCGCCGTAGCGCCGCCGCGACACCCGTCGCGAGCTCGAGCCGAAGCCCCGGCTAGGCCCGCCCTAGACGCCCTAGCGCACCCCGTGCACGCTCACCTCAACTCCACCCGCCGTGCCCGCACGAGGGAAAACCCCCGCACGCCGCCGCGCCGCGCCGCCGCCGCGCCCACGCCGACGACCGACGCGCACGGCCGTACCCCCGCCGCCCTAGCGGTCTCCTACCCCCCAACCCGAGGAGCTCGCCCAGGAGCACCTTGCACACCGGCCACCCAGGCGCCGAGGCCGCCACCGCCGACGAGACCCGACGCGCCGCCGCCCTTTTTCACCGAGCCGGCGGTCCCGTCGTCACCAGAGAAGGGGGAAAAGCCCCTGGGCGCAGATGAACCCACACGCGCGCGTGGCCGCAGAGAGATCCCCAGGATCAGGTGCGGCCCGCCGCTCAGCACCCGGACCACACAACGGGCCACACCGCAGCCCGCCGCACGGGCCGCCGCCGGACGGCCGCGGCCGGCCGCAGCGGGCCGAGCCACACCGCGGGCCACGGGAAGCCCCGGCCGCAGCTAGGATCCGGGGATCCCGTGCGGCCGGCCGTAAAGAAGGGGGGAAAATTCTTTTTATTATTTGAAAATTCCAGAAAACCCTTTTTCCTCTTCTAAAAATCCTAGAAAATCCATTTTATCTCCGAAAATTACAAAACCTTTTCCAGAAAATTTCTAAAATCTCAAACTACGGGTTGGGATAGTGTTTGTTCCCTTTTCGGATCTTATTTGCTCTTATTTGGAGTTAAGTTGACATAGGGCCGCTGTTTATTGTCTTTTTCGTGCTACTAGGAGCAGGAGGAGCCGGAGAGCTCAGTCAGGAGTACGACTACGCCGACGACTTCGCCCCGGAGGACTACCCGACCCCAGGTTCACGCCCGACCGATTCTGAACTACCCATTAGGCATTGCTGAGTAGTATTGCTAGCGCTTTACTTTATGTATGCATGTTGATGAACCTTGCACTGCCTCTTTATTTACCCTGTCCTTGATTGTCCTACTACTACTATATATGTTTATGTGGGCGTGTATGTGCGCCGAGCTTCGCGATGCATGTGTTGGGCTGGGAATAGGGGTTCTTGGCGTGAGTGGGGTAAAAACCGGCAGGAGAAGGCGTTTTGGGTACTTTGGCGGGGGTGAGCTCGAAACAACCGATCTGGGATCGGGGATAGGGGTGCACTCCTTAGTGCATCCCTCCTGTTACGGTTTTCGGAGCCTAGGTGTTGGGGTTTTCGTGCGCTTGGAGGACATGAGCTCGCCCCGGTCTGAAATCGAGTGGATCAACTTGTTTATAGGACATCGTACACACCACCCCGCCGAGAGTGGGGATAGGGCCGTGTTGAGCTCGGCAAGTGCGAAACCATACCCCGCTAGGATGGATAGCGGGGTATCGTGGGGGGAGCGGTGGAGGTGAGACCACCCTCTCGGAGCGACTCCCCGTGTGGCCACACGGGAGCATTTCACGCTTCCGGTGTAGTCCCTTCCGAGGGGGGGGGGGCAACTTTGAGGGCCGGATGCAGGATGGGTTCGTAACTACCGAGAGTTCGCCGTAGGATGGGCTCGGTCGGCCGTACACCGGCCGGGTACCATTCCGGGATGGGTACAGGTGTACACGCTCTGCAGAGTTGTTCGATCTATAGCTATAGCCGCGTCCTCGGTTATGGACACTGCCTAGAAGACATGTTCGTTCCTCATGTTTTGGGATTTCTACCTCCCCTTATAGATGAGAGTGTGGTGAGCCGTGGTTATAGCCGGCTAGAGGAGAGAGGCTCCATCTACCTCGTCGATCCGGTTGTAATCATTGAGATGCGAGGAGAGGAAGTTCTCGCATCGCCCCTAGACAGGAGTAGGAGCTGGTGACGGGTCTTCTGGGTGACCGCTGGATCCGGTTGTGTTGAGAGACTTGGGTTTTGGGATATTGATGGAGATACCTTGTTTATACTCTGCCGTCGCGCTTAGGAAACCACGTACCGATTCCTTGTCTACTCTCTTTTCCCTTTAGATGTTAGGCCACTTAAAGCCGCATACGGTTGGTGACGTGGACCTATCCCGCTCCTTTGGGATAGACTTTGGGTGTGCGGGGTACGAGTCCGACTTCGACCGCAACGCCGACGGATGGTACGACCGAGGGATACGTCGCTTCGCTCGAGTTGCCCGTGGCGGAAGGAATAAAGATGGAGACCCTTCGAGAAGATAGCTACCGCCGCGTAGAATGTTCACTCCGATTCGCCCAAGAGGCTTGTAATGATGTACTCCGTTATGGACATGTAATAAATTAATGTACTATTAACTTTATGTGATGCGATGTATGACTTTGTGTATCATTCTGTGAGACGTTCTGTACGCGATAGCCACTGATCCAGGGACTATCGCGATGGTACAGGGATTCGGGTTTTCTATGAAAATCCGGGGTTTTACAGTGTCTGTTACATACATTCAGGGGTCGTATTTATACCCTGTTGAGTACAACTGCGAATGGATTAGTTGCCTAACTAAGCTCGATCGCCTACCCATCCATTCGTCTCCCCTGATTGAGCCACGTCGCCGTCCAATCCCGCAAAATCAGCTCTACTGTTCCTTTGCCGAACCGGAGCAAATAGCCGACCGCAGATCTTTTTTGCCGAAAATCTCTGAAAATATCCTTCCTTCCACCAGACGGACTCCTTTTCGAACCGGACCCACAGGTCAGACTCCTTACCAAATTTTGGTGTTAACAACTGCTTTTATAGTTTTATGCGCCACTAGTTACCTTGCTTGTTCAATAAATGTTGAATTACTTTTTTCTGTTCTGTTAGTTTGCCAGATTACTTTTTTTACCGAGTTTTTCTTTTGCATCGTCATGTGGTTGTACGTATATTTTCAATTGTTCAAACCTTCAAAAACAAGTGTCTCCTGTATGGTGGTCACTACCCAAACCCACCACTGAAATAATCAGTCAGAATAATCAATGATCCATTGAAGTGTATGTTTTCATGTTTTCAGATTAGTTTATCTTTTCTCGGTACCAATCTTAGTACGTGCCACAATCATAGTTTTTAGATAAAGCATTCTAGGTCCCACGATAAAGCATTGTAGGCCACAAAATATAGAAATTTAGCATCCCAGGTTAAGCAAGTTTGTGGTATGATTTATAAATCAAGATTTTCAAAGCTTTTTCTCATTGTATTCTCTGTTCCATTTAGAATGCATTCTCTAAAATGTTGTTAGAATGCATAGTGCTTGAAATGTTTTTCTGCTATGTTTTCACTCTCTACAGACTCAGGCTATGATACTGAACTTTGATGCTTAGGAAACCTATGAGGGACAAATATAAATTTAATTCGTAACAATATGATTGTTGAGATGGATTGTTTTTCCCTCTGGATATTTCATTTCATTATGAGCTGATTATATCAATACGATAAGAATGTTTCGGATACTAATGTTGTTTCAATTGTCGGGGTCAGTAAAATAGTTTAGTTATGAATTTTCTGCCATAATCCCCATGTGGTTTACATTGGGGGGGGTAAGATTTGAGCTTCAAGTTTGTAGGCATAATTAAAAGACATGACTGAGTTTTAATCACCCGTTAGCAGTTTGGCAGTCTGTTAGCCATCTTTTTGGTCCTCTGCTGGTGAGAGTTTTCCGAAAAAAATTGAACCTGCATTTACGAAGTTGCTCACATGCATGGTAACAATGAATATCTTATGTTAGATGGGCATGCACCGGGACCCTTGAACTAAATGAGGCAATAGCCGCTGATGCTAGCTATAGGCTATAGGAAATTAAACAGAAGCATGATTTTTAATACACTAGTAATTTGTGTTGTACTGATGAGCCCATATAGTACTAATATAGTTTATTTAAAGTTTAAACCCGATGAACATCAAAATGCAATTATTCATAAAAAAGCAAACATGCAACACACATAATGCAACATGGCTTTGTATACATACATAACAACACTTATAATGAAGTTAATTTAATGTTAAGAATGCGATCTAATTATGATTTTTATTTCTTTTTTTTTGTTCAGGTACATTACTGTGTCAACTTAATAGCAACAGTGAGGCCCCATGAACTACATGATATTGGAGCCAAATAATGTACGAAGCAGGCAGCAGATCAAGTCAATAACGAGGGACTGAAATCAGTTGATTCAGTGAAGTCACAAAGATAAACTTTTGTAAAGCAGGGAAGCAGATCAAGTCAATTTTTAGGCAATGAAATTTGAAGCTAGTACAGATCAAGCAATGAGGAACATCAGGTTTTTCTCTAGCCAAATCTGAGTGAATTTGTTTACAGCATTTTCATGGATCTTAGTATCCCAAAAACACATTCTGCAAAAATCACTGCGGATCTGTGTACATAGATGTGATTGCTGTCTTGCTTTTTTTCTCCTCTTCAGCAGGATCCTGATTTTTCACTTCCGCATTTGCTTTTCTGTAATCCTGTCTTTTTTGTCGCCGCTGCCGTCTTGCTCGACGCCAGCGTGCCGATTTTTTTTTTGAAAAACCCGACGTGCTAATCGAATCTCATTTTGGCAGTGTCATCACGGGAAAATGGTGGGCCCTACTGACGCTCGTGGCGTTCGGGTCGGTTATCACGTGCGCGGGTCTGCCAACCGTGTCGGACTGTCGGTGATAAGCTTGCCTAAAATGGAAAACAACGGATCGATTATGCCTAGATAGGAAAGGCCGTTCGATGGGACTAAACTACGGCCGGCCGTATTTTAGGTCCCTAGATTCATCATAAACTTATTACGAGCCATAATAAACTTACGATTTGGGTCGAACCTAAGACATCCATAAAATAAAGGTTTGGGTCCATTTCACAAAAAGAACTTGATATCCGTTAGTTTTTCAAGTAAATGTACAACTCTCATGACTAATTGTATCAAATTAACGGGTGGTTGGTAGCTCTGGTGGAAAGGAGGCAGGTGGTGCATGAAGAAGATGTGGAAATGAAACTTAAATCAGGTTTGCTATGAGGGTGTTTGGATCCCTTGTCCCCTGACCAAAGTTTAGTCAGACTAAAACATTTAAGTCTCTACCCTGTTTGGAGGGTGACTAAAATTAGTCAGCATTAATTGTTCTCAGCTTTACAGCCTGTTCGTTTGGCTGGTGGCTGATGACTGGTGCTGGTTTGTTGTGAGACAAAAGTACTGTTGGCTGGTTGCTGGTGGCTGGTTTGTTCTGAGAGAAAAGTACTGCTGGCTGGTGGCTGATAAGCCGAACGAACAGGCTGTTAATTGTTCTCTCCCTCACCTTTCTCTCTCCTATTTTTTTTTGGCGCGCTAGCAACTACCGTGACCTGCTGTTGCCTGCCTGCAACGTTCCACGGCCCTCTCTTTTGCTGTTGCCTGCATGCAAATGTTGCCCGCCCCCAAGTATCAGCACACACGTTGTACCACCAAGTATCAGCACACACGTTTTCTTCTCTCCTAACACCAGAAGCTAATTTAAATGAGAAAAAAATGTTCATACACAATGAATCAAAACTGTTCACACACTAGGAAATTAAATTTGTTCCACAATTTTTCTTCAATTTTACAACGCTACATGTTGGAAACGAAATAAATAACAACACAAATTTCTCAATGCCTGTTGAACAAACCATCATCAATCCTATCTCTCACTTCATTCATGTCTACAGAATCTGGCTCCATTTCTTCACCCCTAGTGTTACGACGCCTCCTCCTTGTTTCCTCAAGGAGAGGTTGATAATTCTCATCATTGTCACACCTATCGAATTCCTTGTCCGCCAACTGATGAAATTGTGCAAAGCCATGCATGCCACAATAATTTTCGTTTGCTTGCGTAGAGGATAACTTGGTATTTTAAAAAGGATCCTCCACTTATTTTTCAAGACTCCAAAACAACGCTTAATGACATTGCGTAGTCTAGAATGAGTATAATTGAAGTGCTCCTTTTTTACCTCTCGGCATGGTGCCTTGGTGGAACTCTTGGAAATGATACTTTTGCCCCCTGTACAGTGCAAGATAACCCAGCTGGTTGGGGTAGCCCGAGTCAACAAGGTAAAACTTCCCTACTCAAGGCAATGTATTTTAGCCAAAGTAAATGTAAGGCATAACAATATGTACTAAATGTCAAGTTCGGTACATGGTTGTGGATGTAGAAACTTGTGACTGAATCGGGTACGAGCATCCTTGAACGGCCTTATATCATGAACAGATCCAGGCCACCCCGCAAGGACGAAAGTGAATCTCATGTCGAAATCACATACATCCATAACATTCTGACTATAGTAACTATGTCTGCTTAAATACTGGGGGACCTTGTTAGGTGGCACCACAACCGGTACATGAGTTCCATCTATTGCTCCAATGCAATCATTGAACCATGGGTACCACTGAGCACCTCTTAACCTTTCATGGACAACTCTAAATTCAGGATCTCGTGGCTTAATGATGTCTATAGAAAGCTTAACCATACATTCCAATACTTTGTCAAACTTTCTACTAATTGTTTCCATGGACCCCACAAACCGATTCTCAGCCTGTCTAATAGATTGGGGAGCTCCAACTATCCAAAAAAGAGAGCTAAACACTCAACTGATGACATTTTCTTGGTTCCCTTCAGTCCATAAGACTCAACAAGGACATTATGTAGTTTATCAAACACCGGTGGGTACATCCTAAACATTTTGTAGCAATCTGTTATGTGTCCTAGAGTTCTTACTAGCCATTCATATCCAGATTCTCTAGCTCTTAAAATTCTCCTTTTCCCCCTTATCCATGAAACGCTCAATGTAATACATACCAAACATGTGGGCGAGCATACCTATATTGTTGAGCCTCTGTCGCCTCAGTTGAAGCAGTGCTAGCACTTTGTTGGTCCTTGTATATTCCTCTTCCTCATCACTAGAGTCATCATCTTGATCAATACTGTCCTCACTACTAGAGTCATCATCTTGATCGGTACTGTCATCATCAGTGCAGTCATCCTGCAACAAAAGAACAAAGAAACACGCATTATTAAACAGACATATTAAAATATCATCAATATATTGAAATGCACCGATGCAAATAAGCCCACAAATCATATTACAAAACCGAGAGTCCATAAGACTCAACAAACACATAATTAGGTTCATAAACATAATAATTAAGGCCACATTAGGTCCACAAATCATGTCATACATAGCATAAGAGGACAAAAGTAATTAAATCAGCATGTGATTATTATTTCAGAACTGCCAGACAACACTCTTCCATATGTATCAGCATGTAATTATATCTGGCAAACAACAGAATAGTGTATACAGTTTGGGAGCATCCAATTTAGATCAATCAAGACTGAAGCACATTTTCTGTACTCAGATGTATACTGCAAGATGCCATGTTTTGCTAGATGTAGATACAACACATTTTCTTCTTTCCATTACAAGGCAGTGAACTATAACACTTAGCATACTCAGTACTCACACACAACAGCATGCAAAATCGCTTAATGTTTTTGCTCATATTCATGCAATAATTTCTAGTGCAACATAACCACCTCAAACTACTGCAGGAGCAGCAAACTGCGCAGGCGCTACCCTTTTGCTCAGCACACTCCAGTACTTTTCAGCTTGCACAAGTTTATACATAAGTAGGTACAAATGCAGGTTGTGAAAGCTTTATCCACCCACATCTATCTCCAACTAGAAAGCTATTTCTAAACAGAAATGCATGTGACTGATCCATTACATATGAGGTAGGAGGCAATTTACACTTGCACTTTACGGTTTACACACTACATTAGTTCACTTTACAGTTTACACACTGCATTAGCACTTTACAGTTTACACACAAAGCACTAGTATGGCCAACCCAAGCACACATTTATTATAATATCACAAGGAACCCAATGATCAGTTTTCATTAGACTTATTATGACACTGGACTTCAGGGAGTGGATTGTGAAGACATGTCATTAAGTAATGGCTGCAAGGGTTCTATAGTAACAATTTGGAGCCTTTGAAAAGAGGTTGCCATTTCAAACTAAGTAAATATTATGTTGACCATCAGATGGATTTCGCACAGGCATTTTAAAATACAATATGAGCCAAAAGTAAAAAAAGGGACCATTTTTGTATTAGTCTTGCGCAAACAGCAAACATACAGAGTAGAGCACTATATTAGCACAAGAACGAATTTGACTTGAAAATAAAAGTTAATGGACTAAATTAGTCAATCTGAAAGTTTCTTTTTTCTTGAGAATAGTCAATCTGAAAGTTTCTTTTTATGACTTATGAGCATGGAACTAATCGACTGAATTTCTAAAGGGGCTTGAAAAAATGATCATCACAACCACCATTTCTTTTCATTGAATGTATCAAGTGGCAATGCATCATCTAAGATTTCTTTGCAGTAATTATTTCAGGTACTGACACAGACAATATAGTGGGCAGCAAAAAAAAGTGCACTCATCTTCTTAATTCTAAAACATACTGAACAAATTATAAATGCAATTCTTATAAAGGCAAATTAGGCAGACAATCATGCAACACAAAATAGCTTATGACATTCATCCAATTGGATAGCATCCAATTGCAAATCAAATTCACATCTAATTGCAAATCAAGTGGTCTGCCATGTCAAATGGATTGACAGATCATATCTGGTTATGCTAGTTCATCATGTTGTCGTCTTCCTCTTCTTCATCTTCGTCGCCGACGTTGTCTACCATGATTGGGGGGTGGCTGCCGCTGCCTACCGCCACCAGAGCGAGTTGTACCAGCACCTTCACGCCCCGATGCAGCTACGGCCTTGCCACGACGATCTGGGGCCCTCACTGGGGGGAGACCCTGGCAAGGTGGACGACCCCCCCGCTGCGGCGCACCGTCTGATCTGGCCCTGTGTGGAGGCATACCATGGCCGGTCGAGCTCCCTGGCTGAAGGAGGTGCGTGTACATGCTCATGTTCGGGTAGGAGGCGACGGCGTCGCAGTTGGTGTTGAGGTTTAGGTTCTCCAGCCCGACACGAGGAGCGCCGAGCCCACCGGCCACCGACCGCGGCTGCCGGATGCACTTCCTCCCCGGAGACGAGGTGGCGTCAGTCCCCAATCGGCGTCGTCCTCGATTGGGAACGCCGCAGCACCGGACGAAGCAGATTGCGAGAAGAAGTCGTGGGGGGTCCTACCGTCGCCGTCCATGGTGGAGGAGGGAGCGCGGTGGGTGAGGAAGAGTGCTGGGTCGGCGTGAGGGAGCTTCGCAGCGGGTCGGCGGAGGAGGGGGCGGGCGGCGGCCCATCGGGCGGGGAGGAGGGCAAGGGAACGACAAGTCGGGCATTGGGCGGCCGCGCCCGGAAGCGGCGCGGGGACTCGCGTTAGGCGGGCGCGACGGGATGCGACGCGAACACCGACGACCGGCGGGAGGAGGGGAGCGCGGGGTGGTGGCGTTGGGCGGGCGGGCGGAGGACGGCGCGCGCGCGTCCCGGCGGGAGCGGCGCGACGGCGCCCTTGGGAGGGAGGGAGGGGATGAGAAGGGACACGCCCGTGCGTGGGCCGTGGGGAATTATAGTTGCCGTAATTGCGGGGAGAGAAACAGGGTTTTAGTCCCTTTTAGCTGGGTCATGGGTGACTAGAGGCTAGACTAAAATTAGTCACCCTTTAGTCAGAGGTGTTTGGCAAATTAGTCTCTCTAGGTGACTAAAATTAGTCTAGTCACCTCTAGTTTGCTGGATCCAAACACCTCTAGTTATCTGGTTTTGACAAGAAAGGTGGGTAGGCAAAGGAAGGATGGAAGAAACCAGCTGAGGACTTAAATTAATGTTGATGCAAGTTTCGGTAATGGGTGCGGGTAATTGTTATGGCGCAAAAATATTTATTACCATATATTGGTAATGCACCTATAAGAGAGGCTTCTG
The DNA here is from genome assembly GCA_947561735.1 of Cenchrus americanus. NCBI lineage: Eukaryota > Viridiplantae > Streptophyta > Magnoliopsida > Poales > Poaceae > Cenchrus > Cenchrus americanus. Next base: position 246,726,612 of record OX387239.1, on the reverse strand, counting down.
CGTTGCTGGATGGGCTTCAACTTGCCGAATAGGTGCGATGCAACCGAATTATAGTCAATTTAGACTATATACAGGTGGTTAATACCTTTCGTGATGGCTTCTTGGCAACATCTGCAACGGTTTTATGATGATTGTTTTTCAATCCGGATGAGTTTTAGTTCAAAATCAATAGAACATTGTAATAGAGATGCCATAGCTCGTGACTTCGTGAGCTAGCAAAGTTTGTAAATATGTGCACTTGTATTTAGGCCGATGAACCTCCTAAGTTCCTAATTGCTACTGCTAATGATGTAATTTTGTTTAACGATCAATAAAGCTAGACATGATGGCATTCCCTAAAAAAAATTGACATAAATTTGAAGCATAGATTAAGAGGATGTTTATCCAAGGGTTCAAATGGATAAGATAAATTACTTAGGGTAGTAAGAAACCTTTTTTCAATGATCTAGATGCAATTTTAATTTGGGTTCTCATGGCAACATATCATATGTAATTAAATGATATTAGTTTCCACTATCGGCATTATCCAGCAGCACAGAAGGATCACAAGCTCTTCGCGGAGCACCCCAGCCGATAAACAGTGTCTGATGGAAGTCTCAAACTTTCAGCACCATCACACATGACGACTGGATATAATATCGAAGGGCCATAGAGTAATAAGGATTGATACAAAACACTGCAAAAGAACGGCTTCACAATGAGAAGATGATAAATGATCAACTTTTTGTCAGGCATAACTCCGGTTATACACAACAATTAACCCTATGCACGAACACAACATCTCAAAAAAAAATCTCGAAAAAAAAAAACTATACACGACAGAGTTGCCACTTGCCCACCCCTAACGGACGCCAGCAAAACACATAAAGTCCTCCTAATCTGGGCAAGCAAGACATGCTAATGCCCAAGCATGATCATGTACAGAACTGGAGGAGAAGATAAAACGCACATGCTAATGCCCAAGCACGACCCGCTGAAGTGAAAGATAAAACGCCATGGTGGTGTCATGCTACCACCGGGAGGCATGCCGACCCCGAACTGAAACAATCAACAATGTACATATATCCAATTATACACATATACATGTCCAGTTCGAGGATCAACATGTCTCCCGGTGGTAGCATGACCTTATCGTGGTTCTATTACATCAGATATGTGCATGGATATATACATATAGTCAGCTGTATTACAAATTAAGTGCTCGGTGCATTCAAATTACACATTCTACATAACAAAAAGATCACTTCAAATTAAGTCAGGTCAAGCCTCATCCAAGGACTATATTCCACATTGTTTTTAGTTATCACAGTATCAGAGCATGAACTTGCACTGCTGTAAGCATTGCTGCATCAAAATTCATGGCGACTTACCAATCTTATTTCAAACCGCTGCTCCCAAGATTCAACCAATCTTTGACAGCACATATTTATTTTAAACAACATAAGATGATAATTCCGTCCTACCAACATGTTCAGTTTAGATTGGCATACTAGAGGCAGGATGGAACTGAAGTCAAACTGATGCTAACCACGAAGTTTCACTTTACTACCAACATCAATCAGCCAGGAAAAAACCATAAAACTACATAATGTCAGCCCCTCACAAAAGATGTTCTATCTTGCTGCAAATGTCGAGTATTGAGAATTGAGATGCCTAGTGAACTTTAGTGTGCTCCCTCCGTGCTATGTTGTAGGTCATTTTGACATTTCTAGGTGTATAATTTATGTGATGCATCGATATAGTCGATGTCTAGATGCATAACAATGTCAGTGGACAAAAAAGCTAAAACAACCTACGATTTCTACTGAGAGAGTACAGGTTAAATTCTTACTCATCTACACAATGTAATGCATGGAAGGCAACCACAAACATGGAAACCTGAGAATATTCACAACATAAAACATCCTTAAAACCATTTAACTCTTCTCGGAACACAATAGCAAAACAATACAAGTATAGCATTTGCAATCAAACCAATGCTGCAACCTCTACTCCACAAGAAGCAAGGACTTCTCCAAGAAGTATTTGAGTTCTTTTTTATCAACCAGATCTGAGCAGATGCATCAGAGATGTCAAGTTGTTGATTAATGAGTCCATTCATCATCAACAAAAAGCTATAGAAAATCTGTATTGTATCCTCAGTAGTCAATGACCATGACTAAAAGCTCATAACTTGTGAGCTCAATAAGCAACCTTCATGAGTAAATTGTTAGCAATAGGCCAAATAGCACTCCACCTGACCTCACTGCCGTGGTCTTCTCCGGAGTATGTACACATCGGATTCCTCGTAGGCGTAATCTGGGTCGAGGTGCTCCCGTGCCACCTTCTCGATCACTGGGAAGGCGGATGGGACGGAGTCCCAGAACGCCTGGTGCGCCTCGGGCGACCGGATCTGGTAGCCGAGCAACACCACGCCGCGCTCGGAGTCGGCGAGCGCATCCATGGCCGCGATGAGGTGTGGCACGGACTCCTGCACGTAGACCACATCTGCGGCGACGACGAGGTCGAAGCGGCGCGGGGTGGCTAGCGTGGCGAGATGCGCGGGACAGTTCCAGTGGAGTTGGGCGAGGCGGGGCGCGCGGGGGAGGTGAAGGCGATTGCGCCGCAGGTTGCGGCGGAGCGCGGGGAGGACGGCGGCGATGTCAGTGAGGACGAGGTCGGTGAGGCCGAGGCGGGAGAGGCCGAGTCCCGCAGGGCCGCATCCGGAGCCGAGCTCCACGGCCCGGGTGCCGGGGAAGCGGAGCACGTCGGCGAAGGGGAGGGCCGCGTGGCCGAGGCAGCGCTCGACGAACTTGACGAGGACCAGAGACGAGGGCCACACAGAGGTGCCCACCTCGAAGGAGTCGTTGTCCTGCTCGAACGTCAGCACCGCTCCGCCCACCAGAAGCTCCACCACCGGAGATGCAGTGAATCGCATCTTCTCTCCGCCGCCGCCGGCCCGTCAATCCACCGAAGCGAAGGGGCGAGAAGGGTTTTGGCCTTCGGGCGGCTGGCGGCAGCCCTGCGCTCTGCGCACCGTGGAGGCTAGGCGAACGGTGGAGAGAATATTAGATTCGAGGTCCTTGTTGAATTTATAATTGTGTACAGCCCCTGAACATTCATGTAGCAAAGCAAGTTAGGGACACAGCTGTAATAAAAACTTAAAGGGTCTAACAGCAAAAGCAACAGCGCACCGCCGAAACCTTCCCCTCCGTCTCGTTCTCTTTTCATCTCGGAGAGACGGTCGCATCTCTCTTCCGCTCCTCCGTGATGGATCCCAAGGCGGCGGCGAAGTCGAAGCGCTCTCACACGGTGCATGGCCGCCGCGCCCACCAGACCCCTGCCGCGGCGGCAGCGCACAGGCAAAAGCGCGCTGCCGCCTCCGCCACCTCATCCGGACCACGCAGCCGCAACCTCCCCTCGAATTGGGACCGATACGACGCCGAGGGCGAGGAGGAGGACCCCGCGCCCGCCGCGGAATGGGCCGGCGAGGTGGCACCGCGCAGCAAGGGCGCCGACTTCGGGTTTCTGCTAGAGCAGGCGCGAGCGCAGCCCCGCGAGGCCCGGGGCCTTGGGGCGCCATGGCTCCCCTCGCAGGATTCGCCATTTGGTGAGTGAGCGCCGCGACCTTTCATCTTGCTCTGCCGTTACCTGCACATTGAGCAAGCTTATTGATATTTTCTCTTTAAAGTAGGAGTGGTGATGCTACCATCCCAGTTCCCATAAGTAATGCTGAAATCCGTGTGGGGAATTCTAGCAATACTGATTCCGGGAAATTCTGAATTCTTTTTAAGTCTTCCTTTTCCTTATTGACTCAATCGATAGGGAATTAAACAAATTCATTACTGGTACCTTACGTGGAGGCTGCTTTAGAAACAAGCCTCCAGGGGGTCCCATTGTGTTAAGCTTTCATATCATATTCCTAACTGAATTTATATAAATTGATGTAGCGTTGAGAATTCCTGCAGCACTCAGTTAGCACATAATCTCTGCATATGCATTTTTTAATAGTTCCTCAAATTGATAAGTAGAATCTTTGTTTCTGATGTTGCTTTATGAGTGTTGATTCGCTATGTTTTAGATTTCATGCAGGCCTCTTCATCTATGTTTGAAGCTAAAGGTGAAGGGATCTTGTCCTGGTGCGCTAATGATAACTTCATATTAGAGGACGATTTAGCACCAGATTTCGAGGTACAATGTATACCCTGTGGATTTTACTTTGCTGTACAGAGTGTGCCTCATCTTAAATTGTTAGCATCAATAACAGTGTTAAAAAGTAGAGGGATTGTGACAGTAACCACACTTTTGGCTAATTATTGATTTTGTGGAAGGAAGTTTTGCATGGGTTAACCAGACAGTGATATCCTAGTAGAGTATCAGTTAGAATGTTGTATGTGAAAATGTAGAGACATTTTTTGGGTTGGCGGCCCTTCTGTGGTTTCTGGGTTTACCATGCATATAGAAACAATTAACTTTTGCATTCTCTTCCTCTTTGGTTGTGGGCTTACTATACCAAAAAAAATCATGTACATGACAACTCTTCTTCTCCCCAACTTTCAGGTGCCTTTTCTTTCAATGGATTTGCATGCATTGGCCAACCAGCTTTCAAAGCTTAAGCTTTCTCAGAGACTTTTTCTAGAAGAAGATTTACCACCTGAGGATCTGGTATGCTCTTGTTTATAGCTATTCTGTTAGGAAGCTACTTATTTTGACTTGGATCCTATGGCATGCACAGTGCAAAGACGCTAAAATAAAGAGAGAATAAATGCTAGGCCATTATGTCTGTGAAGTACCTTAACCTACAAGGAAAATAGCTTTTGTGAAAATGCTCAGATTAGCCGGTAATTATGTTCTGTTTGGTTTGAGGAATCACCTCATCCTAGATGAAATGATCCATCATGAGTTGATCCTATAACCTTGTGTTTGGTTGCCGGACGTGTGGGTTGGGTTGGCTCCAACCCTCGTTTTGGGGATGGCTCCAACCCTCACCATGTTTGGTTGCGAGAGGGATGAAAGGGTTGGAGCCAACCTGTCACCTGTTTGGTTGGATGTACTGGGTTGGAACCTATGAATCTGATCACCTTCCCACTCAAATGGTGATCTTACCCCCTGCTTTATACATACCACAAGCACTTTGCATCAGCCACACGATTAACTTAACAGCCACATAAAAACTTAACAGCCACACAATAATTTAACAGCCACATCATCAACACATAGTAATATTTCATATGCTTGCACCATGCATCAAGGAACGGCACACACAATAATTTAGAAGCCACATAAAAGTCTTGGCTACATTATCTCATGCCTCATCTCTGTACTAATTATTAGTTTATGAGGGATCAACCCATCTGCTCCACAAACCAAACAAAAAAAGCAAGTAAGAAGATGATGGATGACCCCATTCCTGAAACCAAACGCCCCCTTAAGGAATTGTTTAAGCATTCATCTAGTCAGGCACAGCCTACAATGCATCTCATTTGCTCCAACCAAATTTTGTGCCAATCTGCTCATGTCACTTACTGTACTGAAATGTGATGCGAAGAGCCTGGCTCCCCAGGATCGATGGATCCTGCTGCCGCTGTCAACCACCAGGCTGAGAGCTGATGCTGCCATAAGAACCCTCCCTGGTATCCACCCTGCCATAATTTTTGAGCAACTACCCACAAGTAGTCTGCCACATCATTGCCTTGTACAGGACCTTAAAAGCTAGTTGTGAATTGTGGGTTGTTAAAAGCTGTAAGCTGAAGGGATGTGGATTGTGGATTGTAATATAAACAGGGTTGAATTCTAACAATCTGCTTTTAAAAACTGCATGCATGTTTTAGCTTCAACTCTTATAACCAAAATATACAATCCAAAACTAAACCAAACAGGTCCTAACTTTGCAAGGTTTGCAACTAGGCACTAGGATTAATATTGTCTTGATTACTAAATCAGTAAATCCGCAACCACAGAACCACCAGTTCAGTTTTCTTCCGGAGCTTTATTTTTATAATCTTGAGAACATGGTGCATTGCATGAACACATGAACTGGAGCTCTTGCTACTGTTATTGTCGACACACATTGGCTTCTTGTTGCAACCAGAGGCAAAGCTAGTGGGAAAATGACCATAGATGAGTTTGATTGGACATCAAAGAGCACAAATCTGTGTAATATATGCCAATATATATGGTAAACATGAGCCTATTTGTTGGGAAATTTTTATTTGCCATGATGCATTGGCACCAGGGAAGCTTAACGTGGCTTCGCCCCTGGCTGCAACGGGTTTCATCACCCATGACAAGGATAGGGTGCTTTGGTGCTCTTCCTGTCATGCATCTACATGTGCAGTGGTGCACTTCTTGCTGTTTTGGTCACAACTCACAACCACTTCTTTCTGCAAAAACTAGCCATCATGGGAGTTACCTCAATGGCTCACTCTGCTATCATTTGTGGCAGCTAAGCTTATCTTAGCTTTCCAAAATTTCTTATCAGTGCTGTTGCTGTTCAATCACAACAGTATTGCACTATCTGATCCATTGCGCTTCATGACTAAAACTTCTGTTCTGCTTGCTTTGTGCAAAAATATATACAATTTTTATGTAGGTGAGACTAATGTGTTTTCTTGTTATTGTGTAATAGTTTAAAATCAGCTGTTTTACCTTCTATTGTATACCTTCTATCGAGATTCTCATTGATATTGTTTTTATATTATAAGCGTGCCATTTTTATTTGAGCCTCTTTCATAATCATTTCCCTGACCTGATCTTTCTGGATTCATTTGATTATTTCTAGGCTGATGCATCAGAAGACAATGAAATACTGATTCAATGTGACACATCTGTGGAAAGTGATGCTAAAGTCAGTTCAGTTGGGCATAACTTGAACTTTGAGCCAAGGAAAGATGCAAGTCATCATGAGTGTGGCGGCAACACCTATTCTGATGATCAAGTGCAATCAGAACGTCAGTCGCAATGTTTTGAACATGAAGCTACTGGATCACCCAAGATTTGTACTCATTTAGTGAAATCAGACAGTGAAGAAGATAAGACATATACAAGAACCATGGATACTGATCCTGGTACAGGGCTTAGCAAAGGGTTGAAGTTTGAGGTGGGCTCTGCAGAAGAACTTGACATGCTCCTCAATTCATTTAGTGGAACTTACCTTTCTAGCTCCAACTTGGATGAATCATTTGGACATGATTCAACTTCACAAGGTGCAAAGATCAGTTGGTCGAACAATAAAGTTACACCTAGTGTGCCATCCCGATCACCTCTTGCACCTGTGGACAATGCTCTAGATGACTTGCTTTCAGAGACTTCCCTACCTGTACAGAACGAAGGTTTTGCTACACAAATTTCAACTTCTCAACCAACTGTTAAATCCGGCCAGTGCTTTGACTCCAGATATGCTACGAAGATTGATGTGATTAGATCTATTGATGATTCAGTGGATAATTTGCTTAAAGGCACTTCACTGTGCTTAAGTGAGCCGAAGGAGACTACAACAGTACAAGGACCAAACACCACCCCACATGGCAGTGTCCCCACTCCTGGCCCCTCAAATGCATCAGAAGATTTTGATGCATGGTTTGATTCCCTATAGGGAGAAAAAGGTTGGTGCTGTGAGGAAGTGATGACTGACTTGAGTAATTCTTCTCTGTGACGTTATGGTCCTTTGTGCCGTTTCACCCAGTTCTTGAATCTAACTGGTAAACGTGTTCAAGAAGCTGTATTTCAACTGACTCTTTTATATGGAGGTCCACTAGAGAACGATCTCTGTATTATGTTTTCATGGGAAGTGGTGAAGTGGATAGAGCATTGTATAAAAGCTAAAGGTCATTTGTGCTGGTTCATCATGCGGTTCATATTGATTCAGTTGGCTGGCTGCTGTGAAATCTGAATGGGATATACACCTCCTTGAACTTAGCATTTTTTGCTGTTGTACCATTGTGTGCGAACTGCCCCATTCTTCTTACTTTCCTTCTTAAGGGTCCATACCGGAATTCCTGATGTGCAATTTGTTTATGCTACATGTAAGCTAAACTATGGAATGCTGAGCTAGCTAGACGAATCATATGGTGGGACCCAATCACCTAACTTTAAGCCTGTGTAACTAACAGTTGGTCCTTCATAGTGTTGCCCTCTGATTCAGATGCTAATCTGTGTGCTAATGATTCTGTTAAAGACCACTTAAGATGTGTTAGTTCGCGAACCACAAGCATCTGGAAAAGAAAGAAAAGGTAGATCTCCGTTGAAAAGGTACGATATATGTACTCCTCGTCCTTCACCAGTATAAAATATAATATTTGAGCAATTGAGCTTTGTTACGGTGAAGCACCCCAAGGTAACAGGAAGTAACTTATGTTCTGTTAATAAAAAAAATATGAAATAAATAAATAAAATTGATTGTTCGTCCTACTATATGTTGGTAATTAGTCTTGTCAAATTGATACTTCTTTGTACTTCCCTATTAGTTAGTACTTCCGGTCTTATGGTACTTCTACTGTTAGATTTGAGTGGATGGATGGTTCTCATTAATTTCAAGCATCCTAAATTTTCTAAAAATTGTTTTGGTGAAAGCTTGCTTTCGACATATTTGTTTTGAATGGAAAAATAAAAATTATTGTTGCAGTGACTCTATTAAATTGGTTTGCCTTCGACATTTTCAGTGTGAGGTCTGTTGATTTTGTTGCTCATTTGGTTTGCACTTGTGCATGGTTCGTAGCCTAGACTCGAGCATATCTTTTTTTTAACACCTTCTGTCCATAATATGCAAAAAAAAAAATCTGGTATTATCGCGGGGCTAGAGACGATGTGGCTCTTGCATCATCCCAGAGGTTACGTGGGGACGTGGGGGTATGCTGAGCCAAAACTAGTTACTTTCGTGGGCCAACCGCGTGACAACATTGCTATTAACCGATCCCGTGACTTCAGCTCCATGTTTGGGTAAGAGGTCTGAACTCAACATTTTAGATAAGGTTACCGAAAAACCTACATATAAAGTACAAGTGTGATTTATTTCATCACACGGGATCTTTCTACCCTATACAACATGTACAAATAGGCATGCACGTTGAAGAGAAAATAACGATGGCGCCATGATGCCAAGCAGCTTGAATTCGAATTGCCAGCCAGAGTCAAGCATTCTTTACTCATCCGCCCTACAACGTGGACTGTTATACTTTGGCTAGCTTCTGTTTTGTACACAGTAGTACAGCAAAGCGGCAAAGCCTGCTCATTTCTTCCAACATCTTCAACGCAAGTTGTGACTGGCCAAAGCCGTCTCCAATACAATACACGATGCCTTATGCCATGGATTCCTTCCATGGTACCAATACTAAAAGAATGACCTATACGGTGTACTGAACAAACAAGAGAATACCTCAGGATTTTCCAACCACACACACCTCAGTTCTTGACAACACTTCGTTGAACAGAGACCGGGTCCTTAAACCCCGGCCCCACCCAAAGTCCTCCATTAGAAGATGCGCTGGAAACCTCGTGCACGAACAAATCAACCTGACGTCCTCTAATCCCGCAGATCTGCGGGGGCGGTGACGTCAACAGGAGTCCTTGCAACGCACATTACCCCCAGTAGTAGCCCGCCCCGCGCCCCCAACCACTTGTTGTCAAACCTGTTGACGTCAGGGGGCGATCCTCCCGGATCTCCGTCCCACGTCGGACCGTGGCCGTGCTCGGGCCACGTCGGCGCGCGAGACCGAGTACGCTGCCGCCGTCACCGGATTACGTCGGCGGTGCCCGATTTTTTTTTTATTTTAATGTGCCGGCGACAGGCGACTGCTCTGCTCGTGAGATCTTGACGCCGCCCCCTCTCTCCCGCCGTGCCACTGGTTTGCCTGCACGTCTCCTGGTTGGTTGTTGCTATGGATGTGAACTCCCAACCATATTCCTCTGCAGCAGCAGCTGCTAGCCTGCTGCTGCGTGTGCTCTTCGGCTTTTGCTGGCTGACGCACCCCCAGCGGCCACAAGTGGTTGGGTGCGAGTGCGTTTTTTCAGGGGTTTTCCAGCTTCTAGACGCTGGGCAGGCTGGGTTTAAGCTTTTGATATTTTGCGTGTTCCCTCCGAATGGTTGTGGAGTTTTGCAGTTGATGACTTGTTGTGCGTGTGGAGTTCCTCGCTTTTCCAGCCATTCTCTTTCCATCCTCTCGTTTTCTCTTCTTGCCACGTGCTTCTCGAGTGATTGCAATGCTCACTCTACAATGTGCCCATGCTAACCTCACTGTGAGGAGGCTGACCCCCCGTTTTTTTCTTGTAATTTCGCTTGAAGCAAAGTCCATATCAGCGTTCATGCATTTGAGTTAGGTGACTCCATATATTTTTTTATATAGTTTTGTTAGCAAAATCTTATCCTCGGGAACGGGGAAAACGAAAGTGAGAGAGTAATCATTTCTTTCTGAAGCAAGGATACACTTACTAGGTAGTTGGCGTGTACGAGTCAGGACACTGCGATGCACTCTGTGTGCGCGATTTTGTCCGGTACGGTACATACATGCATCTGACATCACGGATCAGTGGATGCACACACGTCTAATAATCCAGGTTTTCATTCCGTGCAAGCTTTTGTCTCGTGACAACTCACCAGCTGCTATTTTTCGCACCGGCCGGGCCAGCACCGGAGATATATGCGTACCCAAATACCCGTTTGGTTCCTAGTTGCTACTCCGTGGTGGTACTAGTCTTTGTTCATTAGCGATGCACGATTACATAGTACGTGCCGTTGGCTTCTGTCTGGTTAGTTTTGGTAGGCTCGTGTATCTCCTGGATGATGGAACACATGGTGTGACGTGCCAACGTGGCCAACTGCTGGAAACATTGCTTTTGTGCCCATTTTTCTTATTAAGTTTTTTCTCCCTTTTTCTCTGTCAGGTGGTAATATTGTGTCACTGTGTTTGCTTTAATGTGGATTTTGGATCACACAGGCTGACAGGCGACAATGACAGACAGTACGAACGAATTGAATACAGGTCTCAGACGAGGATTTCCTGACTGATTTATTGTGTCGGTAAATTATGTTTTGGTCGGAAACATTTTATTTGGATTCATTTTGCGATCATCTTATGCTGCCGCGTAGTACATCCGGGGAAATGACGATCACACATTCACACGTCCTTTTCGTAACACTTGCGCTCCTAAAATAACAGGGGAAAATCTCAATCATGCGAAAGTCCCTCGCGTAAATTGCTTTGATCATTGCAGCTCCGAAAGCTTGTGGCGTTCATCTCCGAAAGCTTGTGGCGTTGATGAATAGTATGGGCACACACTGACCGTCCGACAGGTCCAGAAAGCAGAAGCTCAGGTAAGTTTTCTCGGCACTCTTTCTCAATTGATATTTACATGATGGGAAATATATAATATATATGCTTCTCCTAAAAGAATCGAAGTCCTATCTAAGATAAGTTAACACACCTTCATTAACTGGAAGGAGTAAAGTAAAAGAAGAAGAGATGAGGAATAGGAGGAGCTAACGCCAGCCGCCAGCAGAAAGAGAACTGATGTGCACGGCCACGGCCCACGAGCCAGCAGAGCCTCATGTATCCTCAAAGCCAGAGCGCGCCGGCATCCTTGAGTATGGGCACGAGCTCGCCGGAGATGTGCACGGCCATGAGCCGGTCGAGGCCCCCGAGGAGCCTGCCCCCGACGAACACCGCCGGGAGCGCGACGTCGCCGCCGTCGGCGACGATCCCGGCGAGCTCGGCCTCGCCGGCGACCTCGTGCACGGCGGGGTTGACCCCGAGCCCCTGCAGCAGCCGCTTCACGACGTGGCTGAGGCAGCACCCGCGCCTCCCCACCACCAGCACGGGGCTCTCCGCCACGGCCCGCCTCACCTCCTCCCTCGCCGCCGGCTGCTGCGCGGCCTGCAGCCTCTCCTCCTCGGCCGCCGCCGCCGCCGCGACGGCGTCGACGACGGCTGCCGCCTCGGCCGCGGCCATCGGCGCGGGGCGCGGCATCGGACGCGGCGGCCACGGCCGGCTGGCGGCGCTGTACGGGATGGCCTGGTACATTTCTCCTTTCTCCGGGTTCGGTTCGCGATATGCGAGAACTGCGTGCGACTTGTGCTGTGTGCGTGTGACGGGCAGAGCGCGGGAGGGCCCGGATATATAAAGGGCGGTGAGGTCAGCGGGGCAGGGGCATGGCGTCATCCGGCGCGGGGAGGGCCCACGCGGTGGGGGAGGACGGCGACCGCGGCGTTCGCGCCAACCGCGGCGCGCGCGCGGCGTGGCGTGGCGGGGCGTCAGCCGCGGTTGGGAGGTGGTTTGGTGGGCCCGGCCGGCCGGGCAACCGATCGGTGACGGGGCGGGCGGAACGTGCAGCGCGTGGGAGAGGTGACGTGGTCGGTGACGCTTGGTTGGCCCGCCGTGGGTCCCAGTGACGGCCGCCGGCGGGAGTCGGAGTCGTGGTAACTTGTGACTTTCGCATGCCAATGTAATTATGCCGAACACGTCATCCATTCTGTACTAATTATTAATTAATAAACGAAATACGGAGTGGAACTTTCGCAGAGATTTTAGTTGTCCATTTTGTTTTCATCCCACGTACTGTAGACGGGGTTCAGTATATGACCATTCACGCTACCTGTTCTTCCTAGTTTTACATCAACGGTTTTAGTTTCTTTTAGTGATTTGCTGATTGAGCTTCATGCAGTAATTTGCCGATTGATCCTCACGCAGAAAAAAATCGCACAGAAATTCGAAATTTCAGTTTCTTGCGTTGCGTCTGACTGTCGACTTTTCCTCGCAATACTCCCAAGCGCTGGCGTCGGCAGGGGAGGGAGAGCAGCACCCACGTCTCGTTTGTCGCCGCGCGCGGTTCGCTGGACATTTCCAAGTTCTCCACCGCTGACCGCCCCGACGACGGACGATCCCTCCTCCTTCCCCTCCGTCGGTCGTGTTCGTTATATTCTACTGGTAGTACGTGTTCGTGAAGTCGGATTTGATTTTCGAGCTAGCTGGACTGCACACGTATTGCACGTAGCACCGCTGCCGCCACGCCCATATATATACTCGAACGGATGACCTTCAATTCATTACCGATCGATCGCTTACGTGTGCGTGCATGGCAAGCGTGTTTTTTTCTCCGATCCGTTTTGTCGTGTCGCGTTTCGCGATCGCGTTCGCATATCTAAGCATACGTGCTGCGTCGATCGCGGCTTGCGTTCGAAAGGTTGGCCTCTCTCTCTCTCTCTGTGGTTCGGATAAGACTGACCCAGGCAATGAGGCGGCATCTACCTGTACGTGTACGTCGTGGTCGTTGTCGGCAGCCGGCAGGTTTGTCTCGTATAAAAATATACGTGAAATTAAAATTATCATTAATACGGTTCTGGTACACCACCGAACAAGATCTCAAGTTATCTATTTGCATATTCTGGTTTGGCGTGTGTATGGAGTTCCAAGGAGATTGATTACCATGAAAACTGCTGCGTGTCTTTTGAAAAAAAACGTCTTTCCAACAATTGTTTTTTTAAATAAAAGCAGGAGCACTGTTATGTCATTTGAGGAGAAGCAATTGGTACATAACACACAGAATCGAACACCACAACACAAACAAACCTCCGAACAAGAACAAACACACACGACACACCACACCACCACCCCCGACCACCCGGGAGAGGAGAACAAATCAAGCCGTCGACACCTGCACCGTCGTCACTCATCACCAACGTTGTGCCACGACGAAACCGCAGCCCGCTGCAATCCCGGACGGCCCTCCTGAGCGCCTCCACCATGGTACTATCCCCCTCAAGCCACACACCCGAAAGTCGATCTCTTAGATCCAGAGAAAAAATAGCAGAACACTCCATCTCGACACCGAGGGAAACCACTGATCCTGACCATTCTGCGTGGGGGGTTTCGCCTCTTCCGCCGTCTCACTCTTTTTCCAAGGACTCAGATATCAGAGGTTGCAACCAGAGCATCTTCGAACAATTGTGAAGGATGTCACTGGAGAGACTGTGGTTGTCGAGATTAATAACAAAGTTGGACCATACTTTGTGAGTAAGAAAGGTGTGAGACAGGGGGATCCCCTCTCACCAATCTTGTTTAATATGGCAGCTGACTGTCTAACTAGAATGGTCAGAAAAGCTCAAGAAAATAATATGATAATTGGACTAGCTGACAAACTGATACCAAAGGGGGTGGCTATTCTGCAATATGCAGATGATACCATCATTTGTCTGAAAATGATGATGAAGTGGCAAGAAATATGAAATTACTTTTGTTTCTGTATGAAATAATGTCTGGTTTAAAAATAAACTTCAACAAAAGTGAAGTGATAATGATCTTGGGGGATGAGGAAAGGGGGCAACAGATTGATGACCTGTTCACCTGCCAAGTGGGTGGGTTCTGTCGGTGTTTTAGACCGGCAACCTACTAATGGGAGTACCCGAAGTAGATGAATGTGGCCTCGCCGAGATCGGTAACTCGAAGGAAGAGACACGTGGCACACAATTTAGACAGGTTCGGGCCGCGAGGTGCGTAATACCCTACGTCCTGTATGTTGAGTAGCTCTAGATTGATTGGGTACGATTACAAGATTATGCAATCTTACGCCGTGAGATGAGATGATGAGAGAGGGGTCACTGCCTCGCCTTATATAGTCCGGGAGGCAGGGTTACAAGTCGGGATAGGGAGAGAGTACTAGTCGAGTACGTCTAGGAGTCCTCTATACAGTGCGGGACAAGTACAGCTTCCTAACCGAGTACTTCTCCTCTGTAGTCCTTGTGCTTCACGCCATCGGGTACCGTGCAGCGCAAGTAAGGTAGTCACAGGGGCCCACCGAGTAGTCCGTCCTGGTACCCACCGAGGTAGTGACACGGAGTAGTCCCACGATGCTCAAGTAGCAGCCCAAGCATCGCCCGTGGTGGAACACGGAGCCGACGATGCAAGAAGGGATCCAGCTGCCCGAGTTGTTGGCGCGGATCAAGGCGCTGAGGGAAGACGGGCTGAGGGCCGAGCACGTGGCCTTCAGCTTCATGAAGCGCAGGGTGCAGCCGCTGATGGCTCGCGACACCCTGGGGTACGAGTACACCGGGGACGACGACACATCGCGGATGCCTGGATATGAAGTCGACGACGACGGTATTGTTGACAGGCTGGCCCGGATCTTCAAGGATATGCCGCCGTACACGGCGTGCCCCATACCAGAGTACCCCGCCGCGCGCCCACTAAAGGAGGTTAGTAGCCGCACCCATAGTCGAGTACCCATTCCATGTGAGTAGTCGCACTGATGAGTTGTTTCTTGCGGGATGACTTGAAGAAATTTGTCTCCGAGCCGCCGCCGCCCCCTCAGGAAGTCGAGGTCCCAGAGGAGGGGAAGACCAAAGCCAAGGAGCGGCGTGAAGTCGGCGAAGGAGACGACACCATTGTCGTAGAAGACACGTCCGAGGAGGACGACGACGAGGAGATGTTGCAAGACCGCTTCCAGCTGCGGTCGAGGTTCAGCCGTCCTGGCCTACCCCATGTCCCTCTCGTTCAGGATCAACCGGCTAGCCTGGAGGCTAGTCTAGCCGCGCCGCCGAGGAGGCCGCGCAATCCGGCCCGTAAGCGCGTGGCGAAGAAATTGAAGGTCAATGAGACCACGTCCCAAGAGGTAAGCCATCTTGAGTAGTGTAGTCGAGTACTGGTGTCTCGAGTTCACTTGTTGATGAAGAAGTTTCCTTGCTTGCAGGAGTTGCCGCCTACGGAGCCCGTTGATCAGGGTGACGAAGGCGAGTGGGACACGGTGGGGGAGGCCGCTGGGAGTCGTAGCCCAGCCCCCACTGTCGAAGAACTCTTGGCGCAAATGGAGCGCCAGCCCCCTGCTGCTCAGGGGAGCACGGAACCCGCCGCTGCTGCTGCGGAAGAGGCAGTGGCCGTAGAGGCGCAAGAGGAGGCGCCCGCCGAAGCCGGACTGGTAGACATCGCCAGCATCCTCGGTGCCCCGACCGTGACGGTGGTCCGGTCAAGCTTGTAAGTGTTGATTTTTCCCGAGTAGTACTTGATGTGGTAGTCGCACTTGGTTGACAACCGGCTTGTGTACTCTGCAGGAAATCGACGGACCTGTCCTAGGAGGGGGATGAACCCTCTGCAGCGGTGGCAGAGGAAGAAGCCGCGCCACCCGCTGAAGAGTCCGCTCCCGCCCCTCAGGCGGAGCCCGAAGCGCCGGCCGCTGAGGCTACGTTGCCCGAAGCCAGCGTAGTTGAAGGTGAGTACTCTGCTGAAGTTGAAGTGCCTTCGTAGAGTAGTCGTAGTCGCATGTTGACTGATACACTTGTCTTCTTGTCGACATGTGCTGAGGGCGAAAGGAGTGATATCCCATCAGCGGTGCCCGTAGAGGACATGGCACCGGAGACTCAGGAGGCAGCCGTAGAAGCCTCCGAGCCGATGGAGGTGGTCGCCGGGGAAGCCGCCGCTACGACTGGAGGAGGAGAGGACGACACACCGCCAGAACCCGCTCTGGAGGTGGTCGTCCGCTCACCGGAGATCCAAGACGCGGAGCCCATCCGCTCGGCGCCGATGACCGAAGCCGCTACGAGTAGTCGTGGCAGGATCGAGTTGTTGGCGGACGATCTGGTCGATCCGGCAACGGTGGCCCGGCACATGGAAGCAGTGCGACAAGCCGGACAGTGGATGAAGGTGAGTAGCCATCACCCTTGAGTAGTCAATCCTTTAGCGTTGAGTACCCATTTGATGCGAGTTGTCTGTGCAGGACGTCGCTGAGAGGTCCCGCCTGAAGTCGGAGATGCTTCAGGGGTACGGCGACGCGATGCTTCGGGCCGAGACGCTGGAGGATCAACTCTTGAAGTCCCGGAAGCACGCCGCCGCCATGCAGTCAAAGCTGGATACCGCCTTCGCCAAGTACCACAATGATATCCAGGAGTACCATATTTCCATTTATCTGATGCCTAAGACTGTAACTAGTAGATTGGACAAGCACAGGAGAATGTTCTTCTGGCAGGGGGGTTGTACCAAAAAGAAATACAGACTTATTAGATGGGCTGTGATTTGCAAAAGTAAAAGAAAGGGGGGTCTGGGGATTAAAGATATTAGAAAAATGAATGTGAGTTTGCTTTGTAAGTGGTGGTGGAAATTGGAAAAAGAAAATGGACTTTGGCAGGAATTGGTGAGGGCAAAATATCTACAAAATAAGACCATTAGCACGGTGACTCACAGGCTGGATGATTCTCCTGTATGGCAGGACCTTCTTAAAATAAAAAATATTTACCTAAGGGGGAGGAAGATTGAGACAAAAAAGGGAGACCTAACCTTATTTTGGTTGGACCCATGGCTATATGATAGACCAATGTGTCTAGTGGCTCCTGTGCTGTTTGATCTCTGTGAAGAAAAAGAAGTCACATTATATAATTTTTTAGTGGGGGTGATTTGAACTTCTCAAGGTGGCTTGTCCCATTGTTGTTTGAACATTGGATGGAGATAGTTGATAAGGCTTTCCAGTTCAATTACCAGAATAATGGTGATTGTGTTAGCTGGAGATGGGGAGGGAAAAAAGCTTCACAACAAAATCAGTCTACAATCACCTCACCAGTGATGAAAAAGGGAATAACTACAAGCATATTTGGAAATCCAGAATTCCATACAAGATCAAAATTTTCACTTGGTTGATGGAAAATAATGCCATTCTAACCAAAGATAATATGATTAAGAGAAAGTGGACAGGGGATCCCACATGTCTGTTTTGCAACCAGGTTGAGTCACTTGAGCACTTGTTTTTCCGGTGCACCGTGGCCAAGTGTGTGTGGGGCACATTTGGGATTTGTCTGGGTACAGGCAGTATCCCAGGAGACATAAATCAGTACAAACGGTGGATTAAAGAATCATTGCCAGGGGGAAACAGTGTATCATTTTGGCTTCGCAGCTATATGTTGGGCAGTGTGGAAATGCAGGAACAAGGCGGTCTTTGACAAAAAGTGGGTGAAACATCCAGCGGAAATTGTAATATATGCTTGCTCTCTTATGTTATATTGGGCAGGGTTGTTCGGGGCGAGCATGAAGGCGCAGATGGAAGAGGGAGTTGGGACCATGCTCAAAATAGCATACAAACTGCTGGCCGGATCAAGACAAGTGTCGACTCCTCTGATGCTGCAGGCGCCGCAAGACGACCAGATGGAGGATGAGGAAGATGGCACGCACTGGGAGAGGAATTTCGTATAGGTGCAGTAGCATAGCTTCTAGAAACAGCCTGTTTTCACGCTAGCACCCAGCTCGCTTTCACCTTTTCCCCCCGAATCATTTGCGACGATTTCATCCCTTCGGAATCACTGAACCAGTGGACGGACGGGGCACACAACACCATCATGCATTCAGAGCTGGACACGGAAACCCATCCAGCGAACCACCTCACGTACGTCACGGATCGGAGGCGTGTGCGTGCATGCACGAGTCGCGCGCGACCGCCACGACGTCCCGCGGGTTCGGCAAAATGTCCCAACCGCCCGCGTCAGATGATGGACGAGACAGAGACACGAGTACGTGACGAATTAAGGAGAAAGATGCTCGGTATAGTAGGGGTGAACGAAGAATTAGTGGATCGCCAGAGATAGCAGCGAGCCAACGATCGATGTGGGACCACTAATTCGAAGCATCTAAGCGAGTTAGGCTTTCCCCAGACTATTGGTTTTTTTTATAATGCCGTCACATCATGTTCGGATGTTAATAGAAATATTAAATGTAGTTTATTGACAAAATGAATTTCGCAATGCTTTTACGATTCCATTAAACCTAATTAAGTCATAATTAGCCACTATGATGCTACAACAAAAATGCGCTCAATAGATTCCTCTCGAGAAAAACGTAAACAATTAAATTATATTTAATTCTCCTAAATGATATAAAAACAACAAAAATGTGCTTAATGGAGAAAAAATGTAAGCAACTAATATATTTAATTCTCCTAAATGATATAAAAACAAGCATGTTATACCTTAGTTGATGCAGCTGGAGTATATGTTCTCTTTTTTGTGCGATATATACGGGGTACTACTATGTGCTATGAGTTGAGCTCGATTTTATTCTCTCGCTCTCACGTTACACCACGGGGCAAGGAGTCAAGGACTATCACCGTGGCCGGGTGTAGTACTAGTCACTTTCCCGTGACGACCAGGATGCCGTGGCCAACCACCGGCCCCGAGCGCGCCAGCCGTGCGTGTGTCACGTCGCTGCATGGGCCGCTCGATCGCGTCACGATTGACGTGTGCGGGGGCCCGCGCGCGGAGCCGCGGCCAACCAGCTGCGCGGGTGGGCGAGAAAAATATCCGATCCGCGCTGTAGGCGGCAGGTCGGCACAACTCGTTGCGGCAGAGTGCAAGTGCAACGAACCAAAGGAACAAAACCCGCCGGCGCGAGCTCTCCACGGTCGCGCACTCGCGCTCGCGCGCACGGCGGCGAGGCCGAGGCGGCTTGGAGCCGGAGCGCGCCGGTCGTCCTGTCTTATCAGGTCTGCGTCGGCCGCGGCGCCGGCACGATCACACTGACGTGTCAGGATGGCGGCGGCCGGCGGTCAGTGGGCATGCCGAGCACGCCTTCGCGAAGGAGAAAAAAACAGAGACAAACGTTTTTCCTGTGCTGTTTCTCCCGTTGGTAATACTACTATGCTAGTATGCTTCTCCCGTTGGTGCAGTGTGTTGGTGGAAATGGGGCGAAGGTGACTCCGACACAACAGCCCCCCTTTTTCTCTCTCACTCTCTCGCTCACTACCGCGAAGGGTTCTACCGCCACTAGCGCTAAGAAGGAAGATGCGGAAACTAAACAACGCAAGGAAAACACAAGGGAACACTTAGCAGACCGAAGACCGAAGGAACCGCGATTGCCTTCGGTGCTCTCTTCTCATTACGCGTGTGTCCGTTTCATTACAAGGGGTTCACTATTTATAGGAGACCCCTGGGTATAGTCATTTGCCTCAATTACACCTTTTCCGTTCCCCGACAATCCGCTTTAAACAAGTAAGTCCCCGCGTCGTACGAGCCTCCAGCGTGTCTTCGTACGGCCGAAACGCCTTTACACGCGGCAACCCTTGTCTCTCGCCTCGTACGGAGCCCTCTTTACACGTCGGCGGCAGCCACGTGTCCAGGGTCGCCACACCTTCGGCGCCGAAGTAGCGACCCCGCCCTGGACGCGTTGCACCCCTCCGGGTACCTCGCCCGTGCCGCCACCGGCCCCCGGCGCGATGTTCCCGGCCGGCGCGTCGCGCTCCTGGTCCCCTCGGACCTTCGTCGCCGGAGCACAGCCATCCGTGCCTTCGGCACCGAAGGCAGGCACTGCCATGTGAGACCGTCCCTGCACAACAAAACTCACGTGATATGAGCAGTATAGCGTTTCCGTTAACATCCGTACCGCGAAGGTCTCCCTGCGAGACCGAAGTCGTACGCGGACCGAAAGCCGTCAGCGTCGCCGGACGAGGGTGAGGTTTTCGAAGGCCAACTTCCCCAACAGTAGCCCCTCGTCAGTGAGGGCCGTCCTGAACCCACGATGGGCCGAACTTACGATGAACCTTAGTCGGGGTGAAGAACGGCCTTCGGAACTCCCCCGGACGGCCGACGCTGACGCGAAAACCTGAAAAAAGACGTGCGTTGCCCCTTGGAGACTTTACCGTTGTGAGGGGTTGTTACTGGGTAAAACGGTAATTTCGGACGTCATCGGCGCGATTATCGGGGCTCATTACTATAAAAAGGGGGCCGTCCTTTGGTTTGCCCCACACCGCGGCTGCAACCTACAGCTACGACGCGCGAGAGCTCCGAAGGTCTACTGTAAGACTTCCCCCAGTCCCCTTGCTTCCGTTTTTGCTTCGAGCTCAGTTAGTACTCATGGCGCCGAAGCGTAGATGCGATGCTGTCGCAAGGGAGATTGCGAAGACATACACGTTCGGTCGAAGCCAAATCGACAAGACTGACGTGGAGTCGCTGGTGAAGAACCGAATGGTCGGGGTCGGCCGAGCCCCCCGGCGGGAGACGTGCGCGGCCACGGGACAACGAAGTTGTCATTTTTCGCGATCTGCTGTACGCGGGGCTTCGGTTCCCGTCGCACCCCGCCGTCATCGACATCCTCCGGTATTTCGACATCTACTTGCACCGGCTTACTCCGAACGCCATCTTGCGGCTGTCAGTGTACATGTGGATATGCCGGACGACGAAGATCAAGCCCTCCGCCGAGGGGTTCGCTTCGGCGCATCAAGTGCACCACCAACGGTGGACGGTCTTCGAGGAGGATGGGGACCAGTCTGTCGAGAAGGACTGTCAATTCGGTTGTCTCAACTTTTCGTACAAGGCTGGCGTGGTGAGCCTGGTCACCGCATATCGGAATAAGTGGCCTTCGGATTGGCAGCAACACTAGTTCTACTACACCGTGAGCCCTCCTTCTTCCGGAGGCGCTCACCCCCTGGCGACGAAGGAGCTCCCGCCCCTCCACGAGTCCTACGCCAAGAACCCTTCGTGCCCGGAGGGCGACGAGTTCGTGATAATGCTGCGCCGGTTCACGCGCAAGTACGGCACACGCGACATCGTGGAGAAGTACCGCAGCATCCCCGTGTGCCCGTTGGTGGACGGCTGGTCTGTGGCCGATGACGAGTGGGCGGAGGATATCGGGGGCATTCCCTGCCCTGACTGGACGAAGGTCTTCGGCTTCACAGCCGAACGTAAGTTATTTTGCGTCCTTCGGAGGGTTCTTTTTTTAGCGACGTCCTTGGTAAATAAAATGCTGACCGAACGGATTGTTTCCCCGCAGTGCTGAGGAGAAGGAAGGTGGAGGCGCACGGGGACTTCATCCTCGGCCCCGTCTCGCCGAAGGAGTATAAGGACACCGTCGCGGAGCTGAACGGATCTCGGACGAACCGGGTATTCGAATTCTTCAAGATCACTCCACCTGAGCGCGTCGGTTTTGCCAAGCATCGCGAGGCAGCCGAGAAGAAGGCCGCGACGGTTGCGGCCGCCGAAGCGGATGCTGAGGAGACGGCGACTTCGCCGCGCGCGCGCTCGCGAAGACCGGCGGGAGGAGCGCGCGCCGCCGCGGCCACTCGCCGCCGCCGAAGGGAAGGCCCGGAAGAAACGGGGCGGGCCGAAAGGACCTTGATGTCGCCTAGAGGGGGGGGTGAATAGGCGTGACGACCAAATTAAACTTTTTCTTCCCAAATACTTGAGCTGACAGTGCTCCACCGGTCAGACCGGTGGTGGTGACCGGTCAGACCGGTCAAGCACTGGTCTTCACAGGTGACACCGGTCAGACCGGTGCGCCTCACCGGTCAGACCGGTGTATCACAGAGAACCTGCAAAAACAACTTCAAGCACCTCTTGACTTCTAGCACGAATCAAACTCAGGGTGTGGCTTTTGTAGATGATCACAAGCAGAGTAAAGAGCCCTGCACACACAAGTAACACACCCAAGTAGATCGAAGCGGAAGCAAATGAAATATGCTAGAAAAACAACTTAGAGAGTCGAACCACACGAAGAAGCAAGGATTTGTTTCCCGAAGTTCACCACCCACTGAGGAATGGCTACGTCTCCGTTGAGGAGCTTGTAAGGGACGATTCCCACAACAAGCCGGGTCTCTTTCAACCACTTTCCTCCTTTCCACTAAGGTGATCTTTTCCACGAAGAGGCAAGATCGCGGCCCTTACAAACTTCCCGCCGCTCACCACAACCTTGGGAGCTAGCTGGCGACACCTAGCCGTCTAGGAGGCAAACCTCCAAGAGTAACAAATGCACCAAAGATTGTAGACTCGAAAACAAAGTGCTCAAGCTATGGAACCTGCTCTTGTTAGCTCACAAAGTCACTCCTAGGCTCACTTCCTCAACCCAACACAAAGAAGATGGCTTGAATCCACAAATCTCACAAAGAGATGGTTGGGGAGAGCCACTAAGGCTTAGAGCTAGTTAGAAATGGCTTGGGATCTCAAAGCAACAACACTAGAAGCGGCAACCCTCACTTGAAGAGGGCTTGGGGTATTTATACCCCTCAAAGGAGAAAACTAGCCGTTAGTCCCGGTGGCACCGGTCGGACCGGTGCCTCACACCTGGGCGGACCGGTGTACGAAAAACTAGCCGTTGGGCTAGCGGCACCGGCGGATCGGGTGCCCCCGACCGGTCGGACCGGTCGGCCCGAGTTGCCCCCAAAACCTCTTTTAAAGAAACTAGCACTTCACCACCAAGATGAAATGACCCAGGTTAGGTTAGGAGGGGTTTGTTACCTCACTCAAAGGCTAGATCTCACTTAGGTCAACTAAAGAGCACTTTGACTTGGTCAACTTGCTAAGTTGCATCCCTCTTGATAGTACGGCGTACCTATACTCAAGAAAAGAGTAAAAGATCTTTGATGACCTCTTGAGCTTGAACAATCTTCAATTCTTGCCATACTTGATCAACAACCACTTGAGGGCTTTCAACCTAGCTTTTGACTTGAGCACATCCATACTTGAGCTAGTGACTTAGGATCTTTCCATATAGCTTAAGAATGCACACTTGGATCCATGGCCACTCCATGTTGCCAATCTTAACGAGTTGATGACTTGCAAAGCTTCCCTCGGTTAAGGTTTGAATATGATACTTGAAGACCCCACGGATGCTAGACCTTCACCCTAGCAAAACACTTATGGCGGCTTAGCTACGGCCCCAAAGATTGCTTAGTCCCTCACCCTAGACAACTCGGTTGATCTCTTCATCACTTATCCAATCCACTTTGAGTTCCACTTTGCTTCACACACAATTAACCTTCATCCGAAAATCCCGCTTCAAATGCTTGATCTTGATTGACAACGGATATGCAAGCTTCCGAGTTTTTAGAACCATAAAATGTATACTCATCATCTTGTTCTCTTTCAATAAACTCATGAAGTCTTGCACCATTTACTTATCTTTGTAGATGTGAGCCATAAAATACATCCATATTTAAAATACTTCAAAAGTAGCTCATGAATATATAACGAAAACCTGCTCACGATCTTAGACAAAAGCATTAGTCCTTTAATCGCCTTGTCATTCAATTCACCAAAATCCACTTAGGGGCCTAGATGCACTTTCACGGGCGGCCGGCGGACTCGCCCCCATCCCCCAAGAGGACCCACGTCGTTGACGTGGAGACGAGCCTCGTCGGGGATGTGATAGGCGCCGTGCCGCCGCGCGCGGCCGCGCCTTCGGACGTGCCTTCGGCGAGGGGCCGGGAAAGGGGCCGCCGGGCCGCCGCTTGTCCCCCCTCATCCCACAAGAAAACGATAGTGACGACGACGGCGATGTTCGCATCGTGTCGTTCGTTGGTGACGCGCGCGCGCGCCGAGCCCCGTCGCCCTCGGCGCCGAAGCCCCACAAGAAAACGATAGTTCCGGCTCCACCTCCGGCGGCTCGTCCGACACGTCCTCCCGTGGCACCGAGCAATCCGCCTCGCCTTCGGCCCCCGCTTCCGAGAAGGTTGATATCGTCGCCGAAGTGGAGGAAGAGGAGGATGAGGGGCCCGAGAGCGACAACTATCGGGTGACGCCCGAGGAGCCCCGCGCCGCCGGCCGTCCGTCTTCGGGTTCCCGCCGAGGCCAAGCCGATTGGCGGGAAGATGATTCGCTTTTGGGGCCGACGAGTGGCGGGCATGAGCGTCAGTTCCTGGAGGAAGCGGGGGCAAGCTTCGCCATACCTCATGAAGAGGAATACTTCGGGAAGCTTACCGCGGGCCGAGCCGACGACGGCATGCGGGGACCTGTCCCTGAAGGCCTTCATTGCGTCGCGATGCCTCGCCCGAAGGCTGGAGCAGGAGAGCAAGGAGGCGAAGGAGAGATCGGTGGCCGCTGTCTCCTCGCTTGAAAACCGAGTGGCGGAGCTGGAGGGACGGCTGGCTGCGGAGCAAGAGCGCGCCGGAAGCCGCAGCGAGGGAGAAAGAAGACGCGGCGAAGGCCTCCGAAGGCGTCCTCGGGACGCCGCGCCACGACATAGAGAGCCCGAGCGCCGCTAAGGAGGACTTACACGCTCGGCTTGCCGACAAGGAGGCCAAGCTGGCCGAAGCGCGAAAGAGGCGAGCGAGCGCGAGCGGGCGCGCCGGAGCGGTACCGCACAGATCACAATCGGAGCGCTGAGGCCCTTCGCAACGACATACTGCGGCCTGCCGGAGCGGGTGCAATCCGAGCGCGCCGCCTATCCCGTTTCCCCCGTAGCACCGTCGAGTCATACTATGAGTGGGTGAATGCCCGCTTCGACCTCATCTCAATGAACACGAAGATCTTCGGAGAGCTCGGGGCGCGGTGGGGGTTCGCACGGCGGCGTATTCGGTGTGCTCGGCCGGTGCCCCCGGATCGTCCATCTTCGGAGAAGACGATCGGCAAAGGCGACTGCGTCGGCTTACGAAGGAGAACTTCGAATGGCCCACCGACGCGGACACGGACGTTGGACGGCTCCCGGTGCTCCCCAAGAACCTTGCGAAAAACTTCATGAACACCTTCTTCGCCCAACGCGGGTATCAACTCACTTTGGGCGAGTCCGCTCGCCTTAGTGCCCAGGTACACCGAAGCTACTTCTTCCTTTTGTTTATGGTTGCGTTAAAAGTAGATTCTGGCGAGTATTTTAACACATTGCCCTCGCTGTTTCGCAGATACGGCCTCGTACGCAACGGCGTGTCTACGGCCGTGTCGTGCTCGGTTCGGCGGCACTCCGCCCCTACCCCAGTTCTTGACGGAGGGGGATTGGATTGCCATGCCCGGCATTCCTCTTATCACCGGCGGGGGCCCCGAAGCTGCGGCGCGGGAAGAAGGTGAGGCCACCGGCATTCCTGAGGACGAAGCTGGCGCCGCCGAAGACGTGGCGGCTCCCGCTACCGAAGAGGGGCACAGGGGAGGCGCGCCGGAGCCCGCGATCGAGAGGGGGAGCGTGCCGAGGGCGGCCGCGAGGGGCTCGCCCCTTCCGCGCCCGCCGGCCTTGAAGGCGCCCCCCCTGCCGGCCGAGGAAGAGGTCGCGCCCCCCCGGCGACGCCGTGGCGGCCGCCGGTCCCCGCGAGGGAAGACACTTGCGGCCGATGCTTCGGAGCGGCACACGCGGCGGAACTTGAAGCCGCGCCTGCCGCCGCGCTCTCCCGGCGGCGAAGGACCCGCGGGAGCCGGCGGTCGACGCGGCCGTCGCGTCGGTCGAGGCCACCGAAGCGAGCGCCGTGCCGAGCGAGGCACCCGTCGTCGCCGAAGGTGCCGAGGTCCGAACCGCGCCGGTCCGCGCCTTGTAAAGGAGTGAACCACTCTCCCCTTGGCGGGATGAATTTTTGTAAAGTAAGGCGATGTACGGTATCTGCGCGGGTTCCTTCGGTGGTTCTGCGCGAGAGGGCCGAAGGTGTGAGTAGCTCAACTCGCCCCTTAACTCACTTTTTGTCGCGCCGAACGTTTGGACGAAGTTTAGCATTCGCCACCCTAATGTTTCGTACGCCGAGTTTTTGTCGTATCGTGCGGAGCGTTACCGCCTTCACAATGAAGCCGCTAAACGCTTTTTTGCGGATTTTTCGAAGGATCTGTACGTCGGGATGCCATTCTTAGAGAGCGAGCCGCCGTAGGGCGGCTAAGCGAAATTTAGTGGACCCCTTCGTGACCGAAGGGGTCGTACCAAAAACGGAGCCGATCGAAGAGGGGGTCCTTGGGCCGCCCGAGTATGTATATTTGATTCCTGACGCCTCGTCGGAGAGCTTCGCGGCCGTGAAGGTGGAAACGGAGTGATCGCCTGCGTACTGACTCTAACCCCGACTTCGGCGCGGGGACGGATGCCTACCGACGCCGAGCTTTGGGAGATGGCTGCGGAGATTATAGATATGGCGTATCTTCGGTTGATCGACGAGATCCGTGAAGACGTGCTAAACGAAGATTGATTGCTAATTGTGGCTACGGGGCTGCCGCAAAGACTTGAAGCACGGGACTTCGGAACTCCCCCGGAAGTGTTCGCGGCATGCCCGGAGCGAATTTCTGCCTACAGATTTGTAAACTTAGTGTTCGAGACGATGTGTATTGTAACTGCATTGTTTTTTCCCTTGTAAAGTCAAATTGTTGCTACGAAGGACACTATGTGTTAAAAATGTGAGAAGGGAAGA
The DNA here is from genome assembly GCA_947561735.1 of Cenchrus americanus. Taxonomy (NCBI): domain Eukaryota; kingdom Viridiplantae; phylum Streptophyta; class Magnoliopsida; order Poales; family Poaceae; genus Cenchrus; species Cenchrus americanus. Next base: position 246,699,603 of record OX387239.1, on the reverse strand, counting down.
GGACGAAAGGTGCCTGTGCCCATCTCTTGCGTGCTTCGGTGTTGCGTTCGCTATCTGCTTGATTGAGAATGATCCTGGATACGTTGGGACGAAGCGGCACCGCGCTTCCCCTCCAGACTTAGCTTGCAACGGCCTTGCGTGAGGCTCGCTCTCTCGGGTTAGAAAACAACGTTATGTTCAGGACGCGCGTCTTTCGCTGACCGCATAGCCGTCTCGTGCTGCGTCGAGAGGCCTTTTTAGTGCGCCCGCTCGAGCCAAATCGAGGGTGTATACCACGCGAAGCGTGCTTTCCCTTCGGTCGAATCAGGACCGACGCATCGCTCTAGTCGTGCGCTTACTTCGGCCGAGTCATGGCCTTGCTCTGCATTAAGTGCTTTTCCCTTTCGGTCAAATCAGGACCGACACATCGCTCCAGGCGTGCGCTTACTCCGGCCGAATCGTGGCCTCGTTCCGCGTCAAGCGGTTTTTCACTTCGGTCAAATCAGGACCGACGCATCGCTCCAGGCGTGCGCTTACTCCGGCCGAACCGTGGCCTCGCTCCGCGTCAAGCGGTTTTTCTCTTCGGTCAAATCAGGACCGACGCATCGCTCCAGGTGTGTGCTTACTCCGGCCGAATCGTGGCCTCGCTCCGCGTCAAGCGGTTTTTCTCTTCGGTCAAATCAGGACCGACGCATCGCTCCAGGCGTGCGCTTACTCCGGCCGAACCGTGGCCTCGCTCCGCGCCAAGCGGTTTTTCTCTTTGATCAAATCGATAAGTGACGAGGCTTGGCGCGCGCGCCCCCAAGGCGGTCCGTGCCGGGCCGTCACTTACTCGCCGAAGGCCACCTCGGAGACTAGGCCCCCCCCCCCCCCCCCAAGGCGGTGGCCTAGCTTCGACGAGTGGCGAAAGCATTCTTTGAAGAGAAAGTAGGCGGATACGAAGGGATGGGGGAACACCGACTTATATTACATGTCAGGAACAAAGGGGTACAAGGGGCCGCCTCGTTAAAAACCTCACACTTCGCGGATCCGGAGGGGAAGCTGCGAAGCCTCCCCCGTGAGGAAAAGAGTACGTCCCCCACTACTTTAATGTACATAAGATACAGAGTCGCTACCATGACTTAAGAGAAAAAGAAACTATTGAAACTCAAAAACTATGTTAAAACTTGCAGTTGCTTCAGACGAAGTACTTCTGAAGCATGTCCACATTCCAGGTGTATGGCTCTTCGTCGCCTGTTAGCCGGCGCAGCTTGAACGCTGCTTCGTTTGCGGTCGCTGTCGCTATGAACGGGCCTTCCCACTTCCCATGCATCTTGCCCTTCGGCTTGCCCTTCGGCACCTTGCGTAGCACCGGGTCCCCCCGACCGTATAAGCTTTGGTCGATCTTCTTGTTTTTCCACCTTCGGGTCTCGTCTTGGTAGGCCGACGGGTTTGTGGCTACACGTAGGCGGACCTCCTCAATGTTACGAACCGACGCCTTAAGGTCTTCGTCTCGGAGGGTGTGCTCCTCCGGGTGCCCGAGCATAGCTCTTCGGGCGGCATGGCTTCCTCCCCGTACAACGGTTTGAAGGGGGAGAACCGGGTGGTTCCGGATGTGGTGGTGTTGTGGGACCGAGATTACCCTCGGTAATTCTTCGGCCCATTTTCTCTTAGGAGGGTCGGTGATGTTCCTCTTGATGCCGGCGAAGATGATCCCATTGGCCCGCTCCACCGCCTGTTGGAGCGGGTGGTAGAACGAAGCGAAGCACAACTTCGTTCCCAAGTATGCACGGAATTCCTTGAACTCCGCGCTGTCAAACTCGCTTGCCATTATCCACTTTGTGACCTCGTGGGGGACGCCGAAGCGGCACACTATGTTCCGCAAAAAGAACTTCGAATGGTTGCCGAACCGATGCTCAATAATGGCTTCGCTTCAACCCACTTGGAGAAATATTCGACCGCCACAAGCTGCGTGAGTGTAGTTTCGGGTGCCGTGGGTAGCGGACCGACGATGTCAATACCCCACGGGCGAAGGGCCACACGGTGGTAACGAGTTCCGTATCTCGTTGGAAGCGAACTTGCCGTAGGGCGCATGGCGGCGGCATTCGGACAATGGCGCACTATATCATGGGCATCTGCGACCGCCGAAGGCCAGTAGAAACCCTGGCGGAAAGCTTTCTGCACCAACGCCCGGTGCCGAGGTGGTGTGAGCACATGCCGCTATGGATTTCGTGGAGCGGCATTGTTTGCCCTCGGTGACCGATATGCACTTTAGCAGTGGGGCACACACCCCTCTTCGGTACAAGTTGCCGTCGATGAGGTGATAGTTTCTCGCCCTGATTGCCACTCTCTTGCTGATGACCCCATCTTCGGCCTCATAGTAACCCTTGAGCGCCGCCACTATTGGGGCGCGCCAGTCCTCACTCTGTATGGCGTTCACAAACTTGGGGGCTTTGCTTCATCGGGGCGGACTTCGAGGTGGTTGTTTCATAGAAGACATCCGGTGGCAGGGGTTCGAGTAGTGCGGTTGCCTTTGCGATGGCATCGGCCTCCTTGTTGTAATTCCTGGGAAAGCTTCTTACTGTGATGCCGATGAAGAACTTTTCCATGCTTCGGACGGTCTGCAGGTACTTCATCATATCCGGATTCTTTGCCTTGTAGGTTTTCCCAATGTGGCAGGCAACAAGTTCGGAGTCTGTCAGGATGACGAGCCTCCTTGCACCTACGGCCACGGCTTTCCGAAGCGCAAGCGACAAGCCTTCGTACTCGCCACGTTGTTTGTGCGGTTGTCATGTTCGGCCGCAAGGCATACGGAGCTTGATGCCCGAGGGGGACTTCAAGGCTGCCGCGGTCGCCGACCCAAGGTGGCGGTATGCACCATCGCACCTGGACTTCCCATATCGGTTACGTAACTACTCTTGCTTCCCCCTTCGGCGCGAAGGCGTCCAATCGGCTACGAAGTCGGCGAGGACTTGAGACTTTATCGCGGCGCGGCGACGAAGCTTATGACGTGCTCCGCCAATTCCGAGGCCCACTTGCCCATCCTGCCCGTTGACTCCTTGTTCTCGAACATGTCCCGGAGAGGGAAAGCTGTGGGCACCGAAACGTTGTGGCTCTGGAAGTAATGCCGAAGTTTCCTTTTTGCCATCACGACGGCATATGCCATCTTCTCCATTTCGGAGTAGAGAAGTTTTGAGCCACTCAGAGCTTCGGAGACGTAATATATGGGGAATTGCCTCAGAGCGTCTGCCTCTTTGCGCTCTTCCACAAACACTGCGCTAACCGCTGTGTCGGTTGCAGCGATGTACAACAGTAGTTCAGCCTTCGGTGACGGTTTGGTCATGACTGCTGCATCTTCAAGGTATTTCTTAAGGTCGTCGAAGGCTTGTTGTTTCTCTGGGCCCCATTGGAAAGTTGAATTCGCTCAGAGTACCTTAAAGAAATGAAGGCTTCGTTCGGCGGCTCTGGAGATGAAACGGTTCAGCGAGGCAATTCTGCCTGTGAGCCTTTGGACTTCCTTTCTAGTGCTTGGAGGCTGCATCCTTCGTAGGGCTTCAATCTTTTGGGGGTTCGCCTGAATGCCTCGCTTAGAAACCATACAGCCCAGCAGTTGCCCCTTCCGGATGCCGAAGATGCACTTCGCTGGGTTGAGCTTGAGGCCGTTTCGCCTCATGTTGTCGAAGGTCTCGGTCAGATCTGCAATGTGATCTTCCTCTTTTTCGCTCATGATGACGATGTCATCAACGTACGCCGAGGCGTTGCGCCCCCGCTGGCCGCCCCGGGATCGGCTTCATCATGCGATTGAAGGTGGACCGGCGTTGCGTAGGCCTTCGGGCATTCTGACGAAGCAGAAGATGCCGAAGGGGGTTGTGAATCCGGTTTTTGCTTCGTCTTCCCTTTGCATCCACACTTGGTGATAGCCGGAGAAGCAATCTAGGAGGCTCAACATGTCACAGCCGGCGGCCTGATCAATAATGACGTCGATCCTTGGCAACGGGTAAGGGTCCTTCGGGCATGCCTTGTTGAGTTCAGTGAAGTCAATACACATTCGCATGTTGCCGTTCTTCTTCGGCACCATCACCACGTTTGCCACCCAAATGGGGTATTGGACTTCTCTGATGATTCTCGCGTCGAGCAGCTTTTGCACCTCGGCCTCCGCAGACTTGACCCTGTCCGCCGACATCGGCCGCTGCCTTTGCAGCTTCGGTTTGACCCTTGGATCGGTGTTGAGCGCATGTTCTATGACCGAACGATGGACGCCTGTCAGATCGGACTTGGACCATGCGAACACATCTTGATTGTTACGAAGGAACTGCAAGAGCCGGTCTTCGTCCTCCATGCCGATTTCGCGCACCTATCATCACGGTCTGCTAGGCACGTCCGCGCATAGGGGACCGTCTTCGTGACGTCGACGGCTTTCATGCGCTCGGCTTCGGCCCCCTTCATGGACGCCTCATTTGGGCTTCGACTTTTCGCTCTTCGGTCGCTGCGACTTCATTGCTCTCGTCTTCATTGATGACATGAACTTGTCTGTTGTGGACCGACGTGTTGCGCTCGGCTCTTCGGGCCTCCTCCTGGCTGCCGTACACGGAGATTACCCCCGCCTCCGTTGGTATCTTCATCGGCAAGTACCCTTGATGGATGACCGTCGCGAACTTGTTGATGGTGTTGCGGCCGAAGATGGCGTTGTACGGGTATGCGAAGTCAACAACATCGAATGTTATGACCTCGGTTCTCATGGTGGCGTCTTGGCCGAAGGATACATTGACATCAATCTTGCCCGGGGCTTCGATTTCTTGTTGCCGAAGCCGTACGGCGGGTGTTCCGCCTTCTTCAAGTCTTCCTTTTTGAACCCCATGCCGGTGAAGCACCGCCCGGTCGGGATATCTGTCGAATCGCCGTTGTCCACCAAGATCCTCCCCACGTCATTGCCGAAGTAGTACTTTGTGTTCTTGCCGATGTTGGCCCTTATGACGAGCGGATCATTGTGAGGGTAGTGCTTGCGGCCGGATGTCGGTACCGCCGTGAAAGTTATGGGGACGTGGGACCATGGCAAGTGAAAGTACTTGCCGGAGCAGATGTGCGACACGCTTCGGTAGTAGTCTTGGCGTTGCCTCTTTGTCTCGTGCGCCGGCTCATTGGATCCGCCGGAGATCGCATTGATGATGTTGAGCATGCCCGTCATCCCCGAGCTGCTGGAGTCAGGGGCCTCTTGCTTTGGTGGGGGTGGAGGTGGCGGTTGGGCGTGGGTGTAGTGTGCTGGGTGGTGGGCGGCGGGTTCGTCCACGAAGGCACGAAAACCGAAGGTTGCGCGCGTGTGGGGGGTGGCGGAAGGCGGGGCGCGCGCCGAAGGTGTATCTTGTTGCGGTGGGTGAAAAGCATGCGCGAGTGCCGAAGGTTGGTAGGGCCGGTGATGATATGGTGGTGGTAGGGCCACCGAACCGACCCGCATTCCGGTATTTCATGACATGGTTCACGGCCATGCCCGCCGCCTTCGCTTTCTCCTCCGCCTCCCACTCCGGTTTCATCTTGACCGCTGTCACACCCGGATTTAAGGGCAAATCCGAATGCATAGAACACATGTGCGCCGGGATCAAGTTTCACACATGCATTGACTCGGTGTATACCAAAACACGGTGTAAAAGTGTAAAGAGAGTATTAAAACTTTATTACATGACCGAATGTCTCGGAATCGTAACATAAGCGAGTACTAGCAGCGGTAAAGGACGTCTCCACGAGCGGTGGCGACGGTGGCACGCTCGCCTAGAAACCACCGAACTCTCCAGGAAAATCTTCAAAGCGTCCGTCCGAGCGACAACCGGGTTGTGTAGATGCATATAAAGGAACAACAAGCATGAGCACATGTTGTACTCAACAAGGGAAAAGTTCTATAACAACATGCAAAGGCTTTATGGTGGAAGCTTGTGGTTGCATAGCGAATCGACATTTTAGTTGGTCAAATTTTATTAAGCAAGCTAAATTACCGGCAAATGTAAGTTCATACCAACCCAAAGATTAACATAAGCATCAACATCATGAACGAAAGTAAATGCAACAAGTTTAATCCATCTTCCATAGTTTAATCATGTGAGGGTCCGGGCCGCCCGTGACCGTGGGCACGGCTAACTAGTTAGTTTTACACTGCGCAGAGGTCGTACATCTTTACCCACAAGTCGCGTAAAAACTCCGAAGAGCTTTAAACCCAACCACGCGATGCGATCGGGCATCATACCACACTTTGCCGAGGTGTGATTGCATAGGGACGCTACGAGGCCGTTACAAAGATCCCCGGATGCGGTCGCTCGCTAGGTTACTTGACAGCGCAATGCATAAACCTCTCTCAGCTGTGAAGCTACCATAGAGCAGATCAGTCTGAGGGCCGGGTTATACACCAACTACCGGCAACCCCCAACCCTTATCAGGTAAAGCATACCTAACACCTAGTTCACTAATTAATAAGCCAAGACAGAGCCATATGTCTTATGGTAGCACTGTTTTCTTGGGTGGTCGCTCCATGTTCCGATTAACATAGGTGATCTTGTTTAATGAAAGGTACAACATAAGTAAAGCAAAATTTACATTGTTGTTCATCAAAACCACCATAAACCCAAGTTGAGCAACTAAGCATGGTCTACCCAACATAAACATAAACCCAGGTTGATCAAGGCACTAGATAAACAAAGCTAGTCAAACCTTAATAGTAGGACCCATCGATTTAATGCAAAGCAATAATAAATAACAATGTAATTAAATGCATGTTGTAATAGGATCAACGGGCAGCAAGAACTTGCCTTCTACCAACGTTTGCTGCTGCTCAGGATCTTGGAAATCTTCAACACTGGCGTAGTCCACGAACGAACCGTCTTCTACGCAGCACATCATTCACATACAAGCATACAATGAAGTAAAATAAGAAACAGTACACCAATCATCTCATACAATAATAAAAACAACAAAAAGCTATACTACTCGTCGAGACGATCACGTGGACATAAAGAACGCTAAAAACGGAGCTAAAACGACGAAGTTATGGCTAAAACAAGTTTTAGGACTAATCTGTAAATTAAAATTAAGTTCTCGGGCTAAACTGAAGAAAACAGGACCTAATCGCAAAAGGTTTCCTAAGGTGGAAGGACCGGGTTGCAATTTTAGAAAAACTCAGGGCTTTATTTGCAAAAGCGCGCGGTTAAGTCTAAAGGCACGGATCGATCCGTAGGATCCGGATCGGGCGGCGGGGATCAATGCGGGTGGATAAGGGTGGTTGGCCATGGGCGGTTTGACCGAGGGGTTCAATATAATCCGGGCCGTTGATCAAGGATCCGGCGGCCACGGTCTCCTGCAGGGCGGCCGGCGGCGGGGGAGCGGCCGACGACGGGGCAAAAGCGGCGGCGGGGCGGCGGCTCGCCGGCGCGACGGCGAAAACGAGCGAGGGGGTGCTCCAATCGCGACGGGGCGGCACCGGGACGACGACAAGCGAACGGCGAGCACAACGGTGGCCTCCGGGGGGTGGCGAGGGTGGCGCAACGCGAGAGGTCGGTGAGGAGACGCGGCGGCGGAGGTCCGGCGAGGCCGAGCCGGCGAGCGGTGCACACGGATGCGTACAACCGCCACGGTTCAAATCCTCACCTCCTCGCGAATCGCTGCGGTGCACACTACGACCGGAGGCGGCGGCGGAGCGGAGGAGGACGGCGGCGGCGCGCTAGGGTTAGGAGGCGGCGGCCGCACCGGCTCCGAGGCGGCTAGGGTTTCGGCGAAGGGGGCGCAACCGAGGGCGGCGGGCGCTCTTATAGGGGCGGAGCCCCTAGGCGGGCGGGCCGGCGGGCCGGGGCCGGGCGGCGCGGACGCCGAGTCGGGTTGGCCTCGGGTACGACCCCGACTCGGCCGCGGGTGCGGCCGGCAGCGGCGGGAGGTTGAAGGCGACACGCGGGCCCCGCGTGTCGGCGGCGACGAGCGAGCGCGCGCGCGGTTGGGCTAAGGCGGGCCGGAAACGAGGGCGGGCCCGCTCGCGCACGCGGACGAGGGGAGAAGCTGAGGGGCTGCGAGCGGACTTCACGGGAATTGGGCCGCGACGAAAACAGGGCTGGGAGGCTGGCTGGCTTTCTTCTTTTTTTTTAATATCCTTTTTAAAGCAAGCAAACAAACTCGAATTCAAACCAGGTTTGAATCCAAACACCCAAAAATAATGCACCGGCATGAATGCAACACACACACAACTATTTATTTAATTTAGAAAACCAAAGAAAGGATTTTTTTCCCTATACTATATTTCTGTAAAGAAAATAAAAAGCCGGGCAAAATTTTAAAATTTAGAATAAATCGTTGTTTAAATTTTTCTTCCTATTCACATCCCGAAATTGGAAATTTCGGGGTGTGACACCGCCGAAGGGCACCGGTGCGTGTGGTGCCGGGCATCAATTCCATGGAGCCGGCGGAAGAAACGCTCGCCACCGGCCCGGCGGGGCGGATTATCTTCTTTGTGGCTTCGGCCCCCTGTTATGCTTGTATCCGCCCTTGTGCCCGCCGCCCGGTCTTTGGTTCCGGTCGGGGGCGCGGACACGTTGTTGATCGACGGTTCGCTTGCTTCGGCGGGCGGTTTTGCCACCCCTTCGGCCGGTCCCCCGCCCCCGTCGTTTCGCTTCTTTCTTTGCGTTTGCCGGTCGAGCCTTCGGCGGCGGCCTTTGTCGGACTTGCGGTATTCTTGCATAACTTCAAATAACTCTTGCGAGAGACTTCGGCTTGACCTCGTCGAGCACATCTTGGCGCTTTCCAACCCTCGGGCCCCCAACGATGGCGTCGATGATGCCGCTTTCGGACACGTGGGCGCACGCGCCGTCAATTTGACAACCCCGTGCATGTACTCTTGCGGTGACTCATGGTCCCCCTGGACACACATGTTAACGAGGTCGTTGGAGTCCGGCTCTTCGACCCGCATGCCTTTGAAGTTGGACAACAACTTGTTCGCGACCGGAACCAAGATGTTATATGCCCCTTCGGTATGTTGGCATACCAATGCTTGGACTTCTCCCTTGAGCGCGAGCACAATGGCCTTCGCCTTCGTAGTGGCATCGCCCCCGTTGGATTCTACCGCCGCCTCGAACTTCATCGAAACTCCTTGGGATCGTAGTCTCCGTCGTACCGGGGCTAGGTGTTGGCATTGAATCGGCGGGGCCACGGCGCGCTCTCGAGCTCGGCCGAGAGCGGGGACACGGGACAACGTTGCGAAGTGGTGCGTCGTCGGGAGCGAAGTGCTCGTGCGCCCGCCCCCTCTCTTGGCGGTGGCCTATGCTTTGCCCTTCGGAGGCATCCTTCTGCTTGCCTCCATTGATCCCGGCTCGAGCCTACATGGCTGCCGGGGTGAGCCGGGGCGTCTTCTGTGGGCCGCCGGCGCGGCATGCGCGGCGGGCGTCGGCGTTGGTGCGGGCGGCGCGGAGCGACTTGCTGCGCCGGCGCCGCGCCGCAACTCGGCTTTGTAGCATGGCGAGGTAGCGCTCGGCCGCCCGATGTTGAAGTCGATGGCGTCGGAGGCGGTGTGTGGCGGAGCCGCATCCTGGTGCTGGGATGGCTGCACCTGCGACGAGGATGGGCGCGTCTCCTGCTCAGGGATGAGCCGGCACGGACTTGCCAGCGATGAGGGCCCGGATCCTTCGGAGGGCCTCGATGTCTTGCGCCGAAGCCCCCCGGCCCCTCGAGGTCGACCTCGAACATCCCCGAGCGGTGTGCTCTACCTCCGGGCGCTCGGCCCGGCACCGGTCCCTACCGAAGGCCGGACGGCCGAAGCGGATGGGTTGGCGGGCTCCGACACGAGTGGAGGGGTCGACGCCTGAGCCGTTGCGGCTTCGGCGCATGCCGAACGTGTCCCGGCCATGTGGTCTTGAATTCTTCCACAAGGTGGGCGCCAAGCCGTTGGTGGAAATGGGGCCCGAAGGGTGGACTCCGACACAACGCCCCCTTTTCTCTCTCACTCTCTCGCTCACTACCGCGAAGGGTTCTACGCCACTAGCGCTAAGAAGGAAGATGCGGAAACTAAATAGCGCAAGGAAAACACAAGGGAACACTTAGCGGGCCGAAGACCGAAGGAACCGCGATTGCCTTCGGTGCTCTCTTCTCATTACAGTGTGTCCGTTTCATTACAAGGGGTTCACTATTTATAGGAGACCCCTGGGTATAGTCATTTGCCTCAATTACACCTTTTCCGTTCCTGACAATCTGCTTTAAACACTTTACTAGGGCATAACAGTAAGTCCCCGCGTCGTACAGGCCTCCAGCGTGTCTTCGTACGGCCGAAACGCCTTTACACGCGGCAACCCTTGTCTCCGCCTCGTACGGAGCCCTCTTTACACGTCGGCGGCAGCCACGTGTCCAGGGTCGCCGCGCCTTCGGCGCCGAAGCAGCGATCCCGCCCTGGACGCGTTGCACCCCCTCCCGGGTACCTCGCCGTCTTGCGGCGGCCCCGGCGCGATGTTCCCGGCCGGCGCGCCGCGCTCCCCCGGTCCCCTCGGACCTTCGTCGCTGGAGCACAGCCATCCGTGCCTTCGGCACCGAAGGCAGGCACCGCCATGTGAGACCGTCCCTGCACAACAAAACTCACGTGATATGAGCAGTATAGCGTTTACGCGAAGGTCTCCCTGCGAGACCGAAGTCGTACGCGGACCGAAAGCCGTCAGCGTCGCCGGACGAGGGTGAGGTTTTCGAAGGCGAACTTCCCCAACACAGTGATCTGAAGTTCTGAACAAAGTACGTAGTACGTTGTTACGGTCATGCTGCTACTCGATACAATTCCGATGAGATCGCGTGTGCTGGGTGCACCTCATGACCTCAGCTCGATCCTGCGCGTAAGGCCTTCTTGTCTTGGACACTCCGGTCTTCCATCCACCAGTTAGCGCCGCCGCCGCGGCTTCTCCGACCGGAAAATTCGCCGCCTCCGTCGGTCGTCGACACGCGCCTCTGCCAGCCCGGCCCGCACGTATATGGAATGAACGATAATTGTGGCCCGCATTGCATCATTGCCCAAATTAGGTTTTTATGGGTCAGGCCGAACCATCACTCGAAGGCCCATGAAGTCCATCCTTGTCGTAAAATCAGTACAGTTGTTAGAATCATCGGTACACTATTCTTAAAAAAATTGCCTCAGGAACAAGGCGCAATCCTACCGCCACCAGTTGTAACGGCGGCACGAATCCAAAACGGCGGTTTAAGGCTATTTCTGCCGATGTGAATCCGACTATTTATTTTGGTAAAATCGAAGAAAAAAAAAGTATAAAACAAATTCCCACACGTGTATGGAATTAATGATTTGCGGCCCGCATTACATTTTTCCCAACTTAGGTTTTTATGCGCCAGGCCGAACCATCACTTCGAAGACCCATGAAGTCCATCCTTGTCGTAAAGATCAGTAGTTGTTTAGAAGTTAGAACCCCCTAAAAAAAGTAGTTGTTTAGATCATCGGTACACTGTTCTTCCAAAAAAATGCCTCGGGAAGAAGGCGCCATATATATGTAGGCAGTAAGATTGACACAGCTGAGCAGACCGAAGTATGCTGTACTAACCGACCAATGTGGGACTTTGAATTGTTTCCTTATTGTCTGTATTCAGGCCCTTATATTGGCATTGGAATCGACATCCTCAATACCACGTGTTTGGTCGGTCAAGGCATTGGAGTCTGGAAACTCAACTCATTTCCGCACGGCATTGCCTTTGTCTGGCGCAAGCCCAAAACAATACGGAGGCAACACCCTCCGTATCGGCCGGAATCGAGGCATCCTCTTCCCCAAATCCTCTTCAATAGGAGCCCAGCAACGCACGCCAGCTGTTTTGCCCAGCCGGCGAGCGCACAACCCCTCTCAGAGCAGGTATTATAAAGGTGAGTCAGCGGGCGAAGAGCCTTGCCACATCATAATAGTCTTACGTGGAGGTGTGTGAAATGAAGAAAGAGAGAGACGCGGGCGCATCGCCACTCGCCGACCTGAAGCGGGCTAAACACTCTATCCAAGAAAAATCATCTATCTGCACCAATACTAGTGACCGCATGCAGCAATTAAATATTAAACAATTGATCCATCGGCACACTCTAGCAACCAACCCAGAATACGAGTCTGGTAGAATGCATTGAATGAGTGACATGGCAGCTCGATTTAGCCGGCAGCCGGCGAAACTATAATCCTTGCTCTGAAGCTGCCTGTGCCGGCGAGCGGGCCACCCCTTTCCGGGCTCCTCTCCTAGCGACGCGACGTGTAACACCCCGTGTTTTTGCTCGGTAGTGATTTGTGCTAATGACCCTCTTAACACCTCCTTAACCACCCTTGAAGAGTCCTAGGTTGACCCATGGTCAAAACCCTAACTCAAAAACCTTAATGTTCCTTTGACCTCCTAGTGCCAGTGTAGACTTTGAGCACGTTCTCCAAAATTTTCCTAAACACTTCAAAGTCGCCCAAAGAGGAAAATGTGCAAAATTTCAAGGCACACAACTTTGCTGTTGAGTGGCATTGCTGATGTGGAGAGTAGGGTGGTGGAAATGGCTAATCAAGGCACTGGTTTACTGTTATCGGCGCCGAGATTTTGGCCAAGTTGGCATGATGTTCCTACTCGATTCTTTGGGTAAAACCCCTACCAACCTTTGTGAAAGTCGTAGAGGGATGTGTGATCTCCAACTTTGCTATAGATCGTAAGGTGCACTATAGTTTGGAAATCCAGAGAAAACAATTTGGAACAATGCTTCAGCGAACTGTTTCCACCCCGCGACGCCAGAGCGCGCTCCCGCGCGACGTCGCGCGTGCCACGCCCGGCCCGCCGTACGCTTGCCGCGCGCGCACGCCGAGGCACCGGCGGACCCCGGCGGTCCATGCGCCGCGCGGGAGTGCTATTGTTGGTGACGTTTGTGAGCGCTTGGACGACGCCAAGTGGGCGTTTCCCACTCGCCGGCGTGCCAACCGCCGCGCACCATTGGGCCGCCGCTCCGCCGCACGTCGTCGTGCCTTGCTGCCCACGCCGCGCGTGCACCGGCGACGTGGGTTGACCCCACAACCCCCTAACCTGTAACAACGAAAATTCTATCACAATAAAATATTGCTAGAAACAAGACTTAGTTTTATTTTCTAAGGATTTAATAAATTTGAATAAATAAATTTGCCTTTAATTAAATTAAACATCATTTAATAATTAGAATCAATCAAGTGTTTGTGCATCATGTTGAAATGCATGAGTTTTGGTTGTGGTGTGATTTTAAAAGTCTTAAAATATTTGTGAAAAAGTCCTTAAAAGATTGTGAAAATTGGTGTAAAAAGTTTGAAAAAAAATGATGAAAGTTTGAATTTAAAAAAAAAACAATGTTTGAAAAGTTGTTTAAAAGGTTTTCGAAAAGTCTTAAAATAGTTGGAGAAATTTGTGTTAAAATTTGAATTTGAAAAGTTGTAAAAGATTCGAATTTAAAAAGGTTTGAAATTGGTTTGAAAAAGGATTTGAAAAAAAAGAAAAAAAACAACAACAAACCTATCTACCCAACCCACCGCGGCCCAGCTCCGCTTCCGACCCACACGGCCCGCCTCCCCTCCCTCTCTCTCTCACGCAGCCACCGACTGGTGGGGCCCACCTGTCGGGGCCATCCCCTTCCTCCAGCCGCCTGCTTCTCTCCCATGGCCGCGTCGGCCGCTCTGTCCCCGACGCCCTCTCTCCTTCCCGCGCCGCCTGATTACTCCAATGGTCGCGAGTGAGTGCACTCCACTCAACCGACGCCGTCCCCGCCTCTTCTTCTCCCCGAAACGGCCGCCACCGAGCCGCACGCCATCAATGGCGGTCACCGGAACGCCGCCGCCCCACCGCCTCAACCGTGCCCCTCCGCTCCCCTCTTGGCCCTATATAAGATCCCCTCGAGCTCCTGCATCTCCCGCGCCCCTCCCTTCCTCTCCTCCACTCCTCCACCGCGCCACCGCCGGAGCGCCAGCCGCCGCGGGAGCTCCGCCGCCCGATCTCCTCCTACGGCGCCTCTCCCTCCTCTTCAAGCCGCCGGTAAACTTCCCCCTAGTCCTCCTCTTCGTTTCGGTATTTTTCTCGTCGCGATTAGTGGCGGAGGCCCCGTTTGGCCGCCGCCGGCGAGCCGCCGCCGCCCACGTGTCGGCGCCGCCGCCGCCCTTTTGCTCGCAAGCATCCGCGGCCGCCGGATCGGCATCCGACGGCGGATCTCGCCCGAGCCCAGGTCAAAAGATCGGATAACGGTCAAACCAAGTAAAGAGCCGCCATTTTGAAAATATGCCCCCGCCCTTTCTAGATATTAAAAATATATCCTTCCACCTATAGAAACCCTTTCAAGCGAGGTCCTTGTTTTTATGTTTAGAACCCCGAGCTCCATAGTTTTCATGTTCGGCGGCCCATCCTTAACCTTTTACATGTTAGACCTCCTAGTTTCACACATATTTATGTTTAGGTCCCTGAAATCTTGCGAGAAAACTCCATAAACTTTCGGATATTCACAATTTAGTCCCCGAATCTTGTTTCGACCATATCTTTTTCATCCTAGCTCCGTTTTACGCGTTCTTGGTGTCCACGCGATCGTCTCTCCGAGCCCGTCATTTCTAAAAGCTTGTTTTAGTATTTTGGTAATGTTTGATATATTGTTTTAGTTATTGTATGTTTTTCTTGCATGATCGTAGCCAACGCGCCGTTCGAGGAAGAACAAGTGCGCAGCTTTGCGGATAAGGAAAGTAGCTTATCGTTGGAGAAAGACAAGTGAACCTAACCACCCTTCTACCTATGCTTTAATCAAGAATACTATAAATTAATTGGAACATGGAGAACCACCCGGAAAACGGTGCAACCACAGTCCATATGGCTCGGCTTAGCCAATTAATTAGGTGTGTGATTGTATTGACGACCCTATCCGAAAGGAACACGGGGGGCTCGGGTTGCGGGGGTATAGCCCGGTTCTTTTGGGGTAGCGACCTTTGCTAAGGTGCGACCACTAGGGAGGGTTATGGTCCGCCCGAGCCGCAAGCGTCGTGGGTTGTTGATGCTTTTGCATATCTTTGTAAAGGCTTTGTAGCGTCCCTATGCAATCACACCTCGGAAGTGTGGTATTGTGCTCGATCGGCACATGCGTGGTTGGGTTCAAAGTTCTTTGGAACTTTTACGCGAACCGTGGGAAAAGTGTGCAACCTCTGCGAGTGTAAACCGATCGATCGGCCGTGCTCACGGTCAAGAGCGGCTGGACCCTCACATGATTAATTGAACTTAAAGATGGATTAATATTGCTTTCCGGTTATTCCTGTGGCCTTGCTTTGAGTACCAACCATAAGTGTACTCATCCTTGCTTACGCCGTTCGAGAGAAGAATCCCGGAGTGGAGTACTTCACCGACTACCGGGAGTTCGAGGATGCGATCAACCGGTCGAAGCTTGTGGAAGATGAAGATGGAGTCGCGTCTTCATAGTTTATCGATGTTCGTGTAAAGACCTTCGTGTCTACCATCGTGAGTGTAATAAAAGTTAATAAATCTTTTCTGTACGTTTTGAGCAATGTCTTGTGATATTACACTCATTAGTCTATCATATGTGTGAAATTGTGATCCTGGCACACATATGAGATGCATTCGGTTTTCTACGGAAAATCGGGTGTGACAGAGTCGTATCGAGCAATGCTTGCGACCGTAGGACGCGGCCTCGGATAGAAATGGTCGAGTTTAAGGACTCTCTTTCTAGAAAGCCTTTCCAGCATTCAAAATATCTTATTTACGCTTAAAAAATATATTTTATTCTTTATTCTCTAACAAAATCAAATCTTTTGTTTTCTTCTACACCTGAATCGATTCTTGTTCTTCCACCTTGAACTACCACCCGTGTTTTCTAGGATAGCTTCTTAGGTTGCCTACCCCTTTTGTCAGTTTCGTTTCGATAGAGCCGTTCTTGTGAGGACGTGCGATGTAAATGCTTGTTGGTTGTAAACATGCATGATTTGGATCTTTGATTTGATTGGAATGTTTTGTGGAGTGATGGCCACAAATGCATCAATAAAATAATTAAAGTTAAAATTTGAATCTTAGCCCCTTTCTCTTCATCTTTATCAATTCAATATCTTATCGAAAATACCTTTTCCCTAACAAATGGTCAACATCAGGTCAGGAGCTGGACAGGATATTCCGTTCGTGCTCACATCGCCAATCAGCTGAATCAAGTTCCCTCCTCCACCACAAGAATTAGCGAATGGATCCCACGATGCAGCAGTTCTTTACGGAACAGATGCAGTTAATTCAGAACCTCACCGCCACCGTCCCGAATCTACGGGCACAACAGAACCGACCACCACCACAAGGACCCCCACCACCTCCACCACCGGTGAACAAGAATAGAGAATTCATGAGCCACAACCCGCCCGCTTACTCTCATTCCGTGGATCCCCTCGATGCCGATGATTGGCTCAAGACCATCAACAAGATGCTGAATATCACTCAATGTAATGATCGTGAGAAGGTTTTGTATGCCTCGGGACGTACGGAAGGTGCGGCCTCGATTGGTGGGATGCTTACACCGTCGCACATCTTTGCTGTCGACACCATTACCCGGTAGGAGTTCCGGGAGAGTTTTCGTACACATCACATCCCGACCTGGTGTGAAGAAGGCGAAGAAGAAGGAATTTCTAGCTCTAAAGCAAGGCAACATGACAGTTAGTGAGTATCTGGATCAGTTTACTCATTTGTCCCGCTATGCACCAGATGAAGTCAACACGGATGCAAAGAGACAAGAACGCTTTCTCGATGGATTGATAGGGCCACTTAACTATCAGTTGCAGAGCCACACATTTCTTAACTTTCAGATGTTACTCAATAAGGCTATAGGCTTGGAGAATAAATGCAAGGAACTTCGTGAACAGAAACGCAAGTTTCAATCTCGGGGTCGATCTACCGGTAACACCCGCCCTCGTTACAACTCATCGCAAGACTCTCGGTTTCGTTCTAGCACACAAGGCGAAATCATGGACGAGTCGAGCGAGTATCGTTCGTTTGATGAACCCGAAGAATCCAACCCAATGACACCACGAGGCTCCAAATCCTCATCGAACCGCTCGGGTGCACCGATGAAGGAACACTACTCCGGTTCATCCAAGTGGTTGCTTCAACTACGGAGAATTAGGACACTATGCTAGTATTTGCCCTCAGCGCAATATGCAGACACCTCAGAGAGATAACGAGAGGCCAACAGAACTATATGCATGGTAGGGTGAACCATGTGACAGCCGAAGAAGCTCAAGGAGACAAAGATGTTGTGCTTGGTACGTTCCTTATCAACTCGTACTCGCAACAATTTTATTTGATTCCGGGGCATCACATTCATTTATTACCGAACAATTCGTGACAAAGCATGATGTACCCAAGAGTTCCATGAAGACACATTTGTTAATTAGTTCTCCAAACGGTGAAATGAAATCCACCTATGTGTGCCCACATGTCAATCTTAAGATCAGAAAGATAGATTTTCAGGCTGACTTAGTGATTCTAACATCAAGTGGGATAGATGTGATCCTTGGTATGTATTGGTTAAGCAAGCATGATGGAATCATTTTGTGTCTCAAGAAGTCGGTGCTCTTAACTACCCCTCAAGGAGATAAGATTGAGTTTGCCACTACAAGTTCGAAGAAGAAGGAGAAGTGAATAAGCTCTATGGTAGTAACCCATCATCTTCAAGATCGTCTTGTATCTCCTCTTGTTTTCCGATCCCTCCGAATCTCGGGACGAGATTCTCTTGAAGGGGGTAGGATTTGTATCACCGAAAATTCCATCACGATAAAATATTGCTAGAAACAAGGCTTAGTTTTATTTTCTAAGGATTTAATAAATTTGAATAAATAAATTTGCTTTTAATTAAATTAAACATCATTTAGTAATTAGAATCCATCAAGTGTTTGTGCATCATGTTGAAATGCATGAGTTTTGGTTGTGGTGTGATTTTAAAAGTCTTAAAATATTTGTGAAAAAGTCCTTAAAAGATTGTGAAAATTGGTATAAAAGTTTGAAAAAAATGATGAAAGTTTGAATTTAAAAAAAAAACAATGTTTGAAAAGTTGTTTAAAAGGTTTTCGAAAAGTCTTAAAATAGTTGGAGAAATTTGTGTTAAAATTTGAATTTGAAAAGTTGTAAAAGATTCGAATTTAAAAAGGTTTGAAATTGGTTTGAAAAAGGATTTGAAAAAAAAGAAAAGAAAAAAAACAACAACAAACCTATCTACCCAACCCACCGCGGCCCAGCTCCGCTTCCGACCCACACGGCCCGCCTCCCCTCCCTCTCTCTCTCACGCAGCCACCGACGTGGGGCCCACCTGTCGGGGCCATCCCCTTCCTCCAGCCGCCTGCTTCTCTCCCATGGCCGCGTCGGCCGCTCTGTCCCCGGCGCCCTCTCTCCTTCCCGCGCCGCCTGATTACTCCAATGGTCGCGAATGAGTGCACTCCACTCAACCGTCGCCGTCCCCGCCTCTTCTTCTCCCCGAAACGGCCCCACCGAGCCGCACGCCATCAATGGCGGTCACCGGAACGCCGCCGCCCCACCGCCTCAACCGCGCCCCCTCCGCTCCCCTCTTGGCCCTATATAAGATCCCCTCGAGCTCCCCGCATCTCCCGCGCCCCTCCCTTCCACTCCTCCACTCCTCCACCGCGCCACCGCCGGCGCGCCGACCGCCGCCGGAGCTCCGCCGCCCGATCTCCTCCTACCGCGCCTCTCCCTCCTCTTCAAGCCGCCGGTAGAACTTCCCCTAGTCCTCCTCTTCGTTTCGGTATTTTTCTCGTCGCGATTAGTGGCGGAGGCCCCGTTTGGCCGCCGCCGGCGAGCCGCCGCCGCTTTGTACGGCGCCGCCGCCGCCCTTTTGCCTGCAAGCATCCGCAGCCGCTGGATCGGCATCCGACGGCCGGATCTCGCCCAGAGCCCAGGTCAAAAGATCAGATAACGGTCAAACCAAGTAAAGAGCCGCCATTTTGCAAATACGCCCCTGCCCTTTCTAGATATTAAAAATATATCCTTCCACCTATAGAAACCCTTTCAAGCAGGTCCTTGTTTTTATGTTTAGAACCCTGAGCTCCATAGTTTTCATGTTCAACAGCCCATCCTTAACCTTTTACATGTTAGACCTCCTAGTTTCACACATATTTATGTTTAGGTCCCTGAAATCTTGCAGAAAACTCCATAAACTTTCAGATATTCACAATTTAGTCCCTGAATCTTGTTTCAGCCATATCTTTTTCATCCTAGCTCCGTTTTACGCGTTCTTGGTGTCCACGCGATCGTCTCTCCGAGCCCGTCATTTCTAAAAGCTTGTTTTAGTATTTTGGTAATGTTTGATGTATTGTTTTATTTATTGTATGTTTTTCTTGCATGATCGTAGCCAACGCGCCGTTCGAGGAAGAACAAGTGCAGAGCTTTGCAGATAAGGAAAGTAGCTTATCGTTGGAGAAAGGCAAGTGACCCTAACCACCCTTCTACCTATGCTTTAATCAAGAATACTATAAATTAATTGGAACATGGAGAACCACCCAGGAAAACAGTGCAACCACAATCCATATGGCTCTGGCTTAGCCAATTAATTAGGTGTGTGATTGTATTGACGACCCTATCCGAAAGGAACACAGGGGGCTCCGGGTTGCAGGGGTATAGCCCGGTTCTTTTGGGGTAGCAGCCTTTGCTAAGGTGCTGACCACTAGGGAGGGTTATGGTCCGCCCTGAGCTGTAACTGTCGTGGGTTGTTGATGCTTTTGCATATCTTTGTAAAGGCTTCGTAGCGTCCCTATGCAATCACACCTCGGAAGTGTGGTATTGTGCCTGATCAGCACATGCGTGGTTGGGTTCAAAGTTCTTTGGAACTTTTACGCGAACTGTGGGAAAAGTGTGCAACCTCGCGAGTGTAAAACGATCGATCGGCCGTGCTCACGGTCAAGAGCGGCTCGGACCCTCACATGATTAATTGAACTTAAAGATGGATTAATATTGCTTTCCGGTTATTCCTGTGGCCTTGCTGAGTACCAACCATAAGTGTACTCATCCTTGCTTACACTGTTCAGAGAAGAATCCCGGAGTGGAGTACTTCACCGACTACGAGGAGTTCTGAGAATGCGATCAACCAGTCAGAAGCCTGTGGAAGATGAAGATGGAGTCGCGTCTTCATAGTTTATCGATGTTCGTGTAAAGACCTTCGTGTCTACCATCGTGAGTGTAATAAAAGTTAATAAATCTTTTCTGTACGTTTTGAGCAATGTCTTGTGATATTACACTCATTAGTCTATCATATGTGTGAAATTGTGATCCTGGCACACATATGAGATGCATTCGATTTTCTACGGAAAATCGGGTGTGACATAACCGACCCCAGCGGCTATAAAAACTCACCCCGACCGCTCCTCGCGCGCACGCGCACCCGCCACCGAGCCCCGCCGTCCGCCATTGGTGCCGCCGGTGCGAACCTCCTTCCCGTCGACGTCCTCACCCACACAAGCTCCTAAGCTCCCCCTTGTGCATCACAAAAGCTCCCCGAGTCGCTTGTTGATCAAACCGAGTCGCACGATCGCCGGAGCCCGAGCTCCCGCGGCTGCCGCCGGACCGCCACCGTCGAGCTTGCCCCTCCGTCGATCCTCCGCGCCCGGTGACCTGCCTAGCGCCTTCCCTAGGCCACATGGAGGCTCACGGTGCAGCACGTTGTTGAGCATCGCCCCTTCCCTCACCACCGTCCGAGCTCCCACAGCCGCACCGCCCCTGCGCCGCCGCCGCCGCTCGCCGACGACCTTTCCAGCCGAACCACCGCCACCAATCAATCACTGGTGAGCCCAATTTCAGTTCCCCGTCGCTTGTTTGCCTGTCCGTGCCCCACCTCGCCGCCGGCGAGCTCGCCATCACCGTCGGGTTCAAGGGGGGAAGCCAGGGGCATATCTGTGAGAGATTTAAAAGTTCTAGGGTCCTACGCGCAAAAAGATTCGTTCCCCTTTGCTATGTATTGGCTGAAACTTGTAAAATCGATTTAAAATTGTAGGAAAATCCAAAAATGGCAAACTCAATTTTGCTGTGCTCAGTGTAACAAGAACTACAACTTTCTCTAAATATGTATATACTTTTGAGCTACAGTTTTTGCTTGAAAAATTGAAATGTGAAGTCCCTAAATCTATGTTTCTGCAAAATCCACACATGTTCTTGAGCTGGATTTTGGATATGTTGTGGGAACTAGCATGTTTAGATTCTGTGCCAATAATTGCACAAAGTTATTGAAGGGAACTTTTTATATAAATTATATTGTGATATTGTTAATTCTGCCTAGATGATTTTTGTAGCTTAAAATGTAATTATTCTTGAGCCCAACTTCTGGATATTGTCATGTTATATCAAAATGCATCCTTGGTAAATTTACAATGATGTTATCTCTGTTAGAAATATTATTTCCTCATTTATGCTTGTTTTTAATCATAAATATGTGTAGCAAGATCCATAAGGGCCATAGGTGTGTTTTTTGGTTCCTTAGGCTTGTTTTGGACCAAAGCATGTGTAGGAGAAAGTTTGGATTCATTTCTGTTATATTTATTTTTATGTGCGTTAATCCCTTATATGCTAGCTAGAAATGCCTCTATTTTGTGCATTTAATTTCAATGGTGCAAAAGCTAATTACTTGCTATCCAAGGAGGTGTTCCTGGTCATTAGGGCCAGTGAGCACTGTTGGACAAGTTTGAGATGTGTTTGGTTGATTAAAAGGTTGCAAACTAGATTAATCTAGTAAAGGAAAAATAGGAGAAATACATTCTTTTGTGCATAAGTCACATAAAGGAGTTAGGAAAGTAAAATGGTGGTGTAAAAGTAAATTCCTTGCTGTTGGTATTTAAATTAAATATTTTTAAATAGATGTGCACACAATCACCTTAAAGAGAAGGCTAAATAAGCTTTTTGATTATCTTTAAAAGGAGAAATGTTTAAATACCTTTCTTAAGGTGAATATGACCAACCTTATGCTCTTTGAAGCTGTTTGGTACTTTTTTGAATTAAATTAAAATAATTGCACTCCTAATCACTGCATTGCATTCCCCGTGTAGAAGTCCCCGACGGTAGCTATACACTTGTGCCGGCTGACGAGGACGAGGGAGCAGGAGGAGACGTGCACTACGTGACCGTAGAGCAGGACCCGGGCCAAAGTCCGGAAGTTGGTGTGTCTGCTTGTGCTGACGAAGGCAAGCCCCGGTTTATTCATTAACCTATGTGTTTCTTGAACTTCTAAATTTATCTTTGTTATTTATGTGCATTCACGTTCAGGAGTTGATTGAAACCCTAGTTGCATGATTCCTAAGTACCTATGATCTTTTACTAGCATGTTAGAAAGCTAGTGGCTATGCTCTAAGGATCCGGTACAAGTCGAGTGATGTTCGTCACTCACGAGAGTAGGATCTCCTTGATGGAATCACCTTATTGGTTAAATGGATAGCTCATGTGGTAAGAGCATGGGATTTGGGCTCCGGTCCAATGGCTTCGTTTGTTAAGTGTTTGAAAGTACTAAACACTTGTCGGAAATGGGCACGATAAGTCTAGTACCTAAATGAGGCGGTACAGGGTTTTACTATCACTACTCTTAGGGTTGCGGCCCCGGGCTCGCCACCCGAGTGCATGCGTGAGGCTGGGTGACCTTGGTGGCGTAGCCCAGATAAACCTTGTACTTAAGACTGTGAGCTATTATTCCCAAACCGAAGAATGACGGGAACCGCCTGGTTGGTGAACTCTCGGTGAGGACACCTTCCGTGTGTTTAGGCCTACCTTGCAAAGTTATGAATCAATCGATTGTCGGCCTCTCGCCGTCATCTGAGACTACTTACCCGACTGGCCATGATATCCCTTTATGATGGAACTTTGTGAAGATTATTACTTTGATTATTTGTTTGTACAACTTTGGTTGCAATAGTTGCTTATCCAGTAATAATTACTTCTACTAGAAGTTGAGCTAAAATGTGAAAGTAAGGATTCACTACTTAGCAGCTTTTTGGCAAACAAACCCACAAGCCAAAAGCCTTGCATGACTAGAGGTAAAGTTTTTCTTTTAGACGGGTAAGTCTTGCTGAGTATTAGTATACTCATCCTTGCTTTATAAATGTTGTTTCCAGGTAATGCATGTGATGTGTGGCCCGGAGAACTTCTACCCGGCTGGGGCTGGAATGGGTGGATGGCAAAGAATGATTGTATCATGGACAGGCCTCCTATGATGTGATCGTACCGTCTAGTTATCTTCCGTTGTTTTCAATAAACTCTGAACTGTTTACTTTCATGTCAAAGAACCACATTTGTAATATGGAACCCTACGGGGATGTGATGGTTAATTTGTAAGGCACTCTGGACTCTCCTTCGTGGGAGTTTTAATGCATACGTTCGATCCTCTCTGTGATGTCAAGTGATTTACCGGGCGTTAACCCGACAACACTCAACGGGATACTTCTTTATTATCGCTTAATGACCAAATGGAGTGGTTTAGGAGATAGTACGGAATTATCTCGGGTGGGGTTGTCACACGACGCCCCTCCCGGGATCCTCCGCCAACGAGCTCGGCGCTCCTCCCGAGCTCCCCCTCAATCAGCCAGCTGCGTCGCGCCCCTCCCGCGGGCTCCTCCGCCAACTAACGTCGCGCCCCTTCGGGCCCCCTCTGCTCCGGAAGCTCGCCGCCCCATCCCAACCTTGCTCTGACGACCGCCCTTCCCAGCCTCCCTCTGTTGACGAGCTCGCCGCCCCCTCCTAGCCTTCCTCCACTGGCTGCAGTTCTCTCCATTGCCGGGCGACAGATCTAGGCCTGGAGCTCCTGGGAGTGGATGGAGATGGGTGCACAACCAAAATTCGATTCCACCACTTCTGTGCATCCAAACATAAAATAGAATTGGATTGGTTACCAGAATTTCAAAAGGTGATGCATTGTCATCCAAACAATAGAATTTGTATTGTGGTCCAATACAATACCATGACGAATTTGATATTGGTATCAATTCAATACCAAGCTCTCCAATACCAACATCCAAACGCAGCCAAAATTTTTTCAGGAACACAGAAGAATTGAGTTTTCTTTTGGTGTCATAGCGGGAATTGCCCCTAATAAGTCACGTGACTTAAAGAAACCAACAAAGTATGAACATCATCATATATTGTGTGCCTTGTTTAGTTGGCTAGAAATTTGCCAAAATTTTGCTACTTTTTGAACTCTCTCCATCACATCACATTAAATACACCAAAAGACATATGTTCGGAGTAGTAAATGCAGGTAAAAAATTAACTAATCACACAGTTCTGTTGTACATTACGAGACAAATCTTTTGAGCCTAGTTAGGTCATGATTGGACAATATTTACCACAAACAAACGAAACGTGCTACAGTGTGCTACAGGAGTTCAAAACGTTGAAAAGACAAATTTTTCACCAACTAAACAAGGCCTATATTTTTTTTGTCGTGGCAAGTGAAATCCTTTCAGAAAAGTACATAGGAAACGACCTCGAGTACACTATTTCTACAAGTACACTCAACTCAGCTCGGTGATTAATTGAGAAAGCAACATGTCAACACAGGTCCACGTGAACACTGTATTGAATTAGAGCAACCTGCTTCTATAAAACATTGGACCAGATCGGCCGGCTCAAAAGTTAAAACCCTAACGAAAAAAAAGGGTTAAAAACTCAATCTGCTCCATGACTAGGATCACATGTGCGGCCTGTGCAACACCACTAGTTTAAATCCACCGCAGGAGGAGCAACGGGGGAGGCCAGATCCAGAGTAGGTAGGGCTCCACGTGACGCTGCGGCGGCGCAAAAGGGATCGAGACGGAGACGCTCCCCCTCCTCTCTGATCCTCTCCCTCCCTCCCGGTGGCCGGTCAGCCGGTGTACCCGAGGGATACTTCAAACGCAGCGGCCCACCATAGCTACCCACCAATAATGCGTCACCAGGCCCGGCCGTGTTGCATGCCTGCCTGACGAAACTGAACACAATTATTTTGTGCTGACAGCCCGAGCCTTGATCTGAAAAGAGAGACCTGTTTTTACTCGTGTTTCACAGGCAAGCAGAGACATACTGAGCACTGGCATGCATCATGCATGCAAGGTTAATCCTTGTCCTTCGGCAGTAGTATTTGCTGTTACTGTTTGGGAATTTGACTGAGCGGTCGCTGCATGCAGTCGAGGGAAGCTAGCCAACATGCGTTTCGGTCAGGGGACAGCAAAACATTGCTGGCAAGCAAGGCAAGATCTACCGCTACTGTGCAGCCGCCCATGCCTGGTGCCTTGGGCATCGGCATCGATGCGTGTGAACTGCCTGCATGTCTACCCGAATTTTTTTTGCCTGCGTGTCACTGTTTTATAATTATTTCTACCAAAAAAATTCTTAAGACACAAGGGAAAGCAGAAAGCCACCAGCTACGTCCAAACAAAGCTAGATCCAGATCGCGGAGAGCAAGATGGAATCCAAGGAAAGAAGTACTAGTGTATATCACATTAAGTTACAAATCCAAATCACCAAGAAGCCCAAAAAAGAGAGAGAGAAAGAATAAAGCCGATGGACATACGCACGCACGCACGCAGCAGCACAAATGCATGGTACAGGCAGGATCAATTAAATCGATCGATCAATGGGTGCACGGGACTCCAGCAGGCTCGATCGTCGTGACGGCAAATGCACGACCGCCTCACGAGATCTCGTCCATGGATCACAAACCCTCTGTTCTGAAATGTGTCCGATCCGATGTTGTTCTATATATCCTCCTCAGAAGAGGCCGCCGACGACAGCTGCGCTGAGCACCCCGAGTGCGGCGACCCACCTGGCCACCCCGGCGCCGGGCGCGGCCGCCGACTTCTTGTCCTCGTCCGAGGCGGTGGAGTCGTCGGCGACGGGCGGCTCGGCGATGCCGGTGGACTTCTTGTGCTTCTTCTTGGTCTTGGACTTGGACGGCGCCGGTGCGGGCGCGGGCGCCGGGGTGGGCGGCTTGGGGCCGAAGAGCTCGTAGGGGAGCGGCACCTTGTCGACGGGGTAGATGGCGAGCGGGAAGTCCTTGCTGACGGGGCTCCCCAGGAGCATGGAGTTGACGCCGGTGGAGACGTTGACGTTGTTCCCCTCGCGCTGGATTTTGTACCGGTAGGGCCCGTCGTGGCCGGAGCCCTGCGTGTTGACCTTGCCGTTGAGGGTGCCGAGCATGGAGAGGCTGTAGAACCTCGGGAGAACGCAGTAGAGGACGAGCTGGATCTGGTCCTGCGGCGACAGGCCGTTGAGCACGCCGGCCTTGAGCTTGTCGAAGGCGGCGTTGGTGGGCGCGAAGATGGTCAGCCCGTTGTAGCTGTCCGTCAGCTGCGCGTTGATCTGGGTGTCCACGCGCGTGTCGTGGAGCAGCTGCTTGAACTCGCTGAACTGCTCGTCCTTGAGCGCCTTGTTCACGTCCGTCGGCGGCAGCGCGTCCGCCGCGCCCGCGGGACCCGCCGCCGGCTTCGCCTTCGCCTTCTGCGCTGCGGCCAGCGTCCCCGACGACGCCGCCAGGAGCACCACCAGGATGGCGAGGCGGGGCGAGGCGGCCATTGTGCCCGGCTGGTAGTTGTGCGTCTGTACTCTGCGCGCGCGGTGGATGCTGCTGCAGCCTGCAGGGGGGAGGTGGAGGCGCGGATCTGAGCCGCTGTGTTTAATAGACTTATAGCAGCGGTTGGTGAGTGGACGGGGGAGTGTGCGGTGGTGCGGCGCGAGGGCTAGCTTGTGCTGCCGCACCGTGAGCTGGACGACGCGGTGGCCTGAGGAGAGGAGGGAGGTGTGAGCTGGGGTTATAGGCGGGCGGGGCCTCCCTTTGCGAGCGTGGCAAGTCAAGTGTCACGGCACCAGGCACCACCAGCAGCCTCCCTTTTGATTTCTTTTTACGCGCGCGGCGATGTGATCCGCGAACCACCTGAGCTTGAACTCGAGAAGAACAAGCTATAGTACACGTTCATTCATGTACAAGCCATCTGGTTGCATCGATCTACAGGCAAGTTCTCTGATGAGCTTCTCTTGTCCTCCTGCGTTGCAGATTTTTGGCGGTTTGCAGTGGCGGTCCTCAGATTTGGGGGGCCAGGGCAAAACTTAAAACAGGGTTGCAGTTAATAATGGAGATGTGATGCGTTTCGTGGAAGCCTGACCCTGGAGCCTGGAGGGTGGAGGCTGGTGCGAGTCTTGACCGCCTGACGATATTGTGCGAGTGACTGGATTAGAAAGTTCAATTTGAAATTCGCAAAGATAAAAAAAGAAGACAAGGCTAGCCAGTGAGAGGTCTCGGCCTCTCACGAAGGGATCCATTGCGATTTTGCATGCACCGCGGGCATCTCCTCAATTGTTTCCCTTGTTCGTACTATGTTTTTTCCCTTCGACTTGTATTAGTACATATGGGAACTGGAGCGGGGGCCCTGCCGATCGGGGCCCTGGGCGGCCGCACCCCCCCCCCCCCGAGGGCCGGCGCTGGCGGTTTGCAGCACGTATGTACGTACGCGCTGGTGTACCAATCAGGCATGGCTGTAAACACGATCGAGCTGAGTATACGTTCATGTAACTACACACGCATACGTACTTCCAGGCTGCCGCATGTGGCGGCAAGTCAGGCTTGCCAGCTAGCCGGAGAGTGATGTTCTACCTGCCAGGGGAAGGGATCGGAGCTCCCCAAATATCTCATATATTTTTCAGAGTGCGAATCAACTATACAACTAGGCTGGCCTTGCCTTTATACACAAGGGGATGCTGATTGCTGAATATGTTTGCATCCTGGATTTTGTCGGCTGGGAGTTTGTATATTCAGAAAAGTGGTGCTATGCATGCTGCCAATTAGGCCACCAGGAATGGCAATTATACACGCAGAGTGATGCAGCCGTTGATAAGTGATGCTCAACCATCAGCACCAGTACCTTTGCGCACGTATTTAAATCGATTTGTTAATCACGCATCCGCATCCGCAGAAAAGGAAAGAAAGAAAATGCTCACGCATTCGCATTGGTAGCGCAGCTAGCGCAGCAGACGAATCCCACCGACAGTCCAAGAGGCTTGTAGTTTCGAGCCTTCTACTGCAAGCTGGCTGTCAAGCTCAACCCAACCAAATCATAGCCGCAATGACCGACAGCGTCCGCACAACGCCGCGAACGTGCGAGACAACGCGCGTAAATCCACCGCTTTGTATTGTATTAATTGTGGTTCATACTGAAGCTATGTACGTATTGTGTAACTGCTCTTGTTGGTGTTGCTGCTGTCGGAATTTTTGGGCAGTGCCGCAGTGGCAATGGCAGCGGCGCCACCGGCCGGGGGCGGCGCGTAGCAAGTAGTAGAGGCGTGGAAACCTCGCGGCATCCAGCGTGAGTATTAGGGTGCGTACGCCGCCGGGTCGCCAGCTGACGGGGAGGAGGAGATATCGGGCGACGGCGACGCGGCAGCGGCCGGGGAAACCGACCGCCGACCCATTCCGCGGCGAACGGCACGGCGCGACGCGATCTCTCTTCGGCTTCGTGGGCACACCCGCCCGCGCAGACGAGACGACTACCGCACAGGAATACAAAAGGCGCCGACCCACCTACCCCCACACACAGGCAATGGAGCATTCTGAAGCTCTCTTCTTCTCAACTGATGACTCGGAAATTATCTCTAACTCTATAAACCTGACACGATGTATAGATAGATAGATAGATATAAATCTCATGTTGCAGCGAGAGGAGTAATTCTTTTATATAGGGGCTCCTCGACAGACCCGTAACGTCCTAATGAATGAATCTGATCGCCAAGTTCGTGGTCGGTCTTCGGCTCTTCACCGCGGCGGATCTCGTGCAGCCATGTGCGTAGGGGAGGCCCTCGCGAGGGACTCTCAGCATAACACATCGGCTGATCGGCGACACCGCGACAGGTGAGCGGAGCACCACTCCCGTCCCTCTCACGCTTCAGGTTTTGGGTTTTTTCCAGCGTGCAAGGCTGCAGCTGCCTCCTCGCTCACGCTTCGGGCCGGGAGATACCGACGGCTCAACGAGAAGTGCTTGTGCTTGGACATGGCAGGCAACCACACGCTGACATGCGGTCTCTCTCTCTCTCTCTCACCGAGCCGTCGTCCGTCGACCGTCCTCCGTCAGCTCTAGAATGTGCTGCGCTGTGCTCTGCGACACCAAACCCACTTTGTCTCTTTTCGCTCACGCTGTCACAGTGTCACACAATTTAAACGAGGATGCAGCGCTCGGCATCTGGATCGGGTTTGGGCCAGGCTTGGTTAACTTTCTTACGTGGGGCTTCATGGGTTATGGGCTGAGCCTATCGTGCTACCAACACGACTGCACCGACAACAACGAACGGGGCGGCGCGTGCGCACCGTGGGGTCCAGTAGTGACTTCGAGAATCGCTAGATCTCGAGGTGCTCATAGTGATAGGATTTGCGTACGTGTATTCACAAGGGTGAGTGTGTGTGCGTGTTGTGAGTGTCTGCGTTGTACTGTGTGAATCTTAAAAAACCTAATTATTTATTCTGATAACATGATGGTGGAACAGAAGTAACAGACTTTGTAAAAATTTGATTGAATAGTTAAATTGTTTTTGACTGTCGCGGATACCACAGGTAGTCTTCTATATATTGCCCCCCATTCATATCTTTAGATTTCCAGGCCGAACGTAGTTGGGCAGCTCTTGCCTTCCCGCACATTTGAAGCCCGGGTGAGACAACGCAACGGGCTCGTCGGGATCGGACGGTGAACTCTTCTTTTTTATTTCCTCACCTTCATGTTGCTATGGGCTTACTTCCGTGCTACTGAGCCATCACCTCGCCTAGGCATGTAGAAAGGATCAACTCGCTTCGCTTCACCTTATCATTTTCAACAAACAACGGATATCGCAACCTGTTAAAAGGAAGTCGTGGTAAAGACTCGAGCAACAGCTAGAGAAAAAGGAAAGTCGTGGTAAAGACTCTGAGTTGCTGGACAAGGGGGTGTGGGGGTGGCGCACGTGCTGACCTCGTAGAGAGCGACATGCGTTAAGGTCGTGGAACGGAAGAAGGTGGTGGGTTGCATGGAGGAGAAGAAGAAGAAGTTTATAGGATACAAATGATGGATTGTGTGCTTATCAAGGATGAGAAGGGTAGCTAGGGTGTACAAAGAATCTTGTTTGACGGATTGGTGTCATGTATCAACATTCATTTTTATTTTTAATTTGAATACTTTAGCATACATATTGAGTACTTATTAAATACATGATACGACACCTGCTGATGCGTAAGTGTAAAGTAGCGTGGGAAGGATGGAAAATGAGTCCACATTTTAAAACCGATCAATTATATTAGTCTAAGAATTTAAAATTAAATAACACTCTAACCTAACAAATTTCATAACTTTAGAAAGTTATACTAATGTTCGAAAATAACATAATCAACATCACTATTAGTAACACACTCAATATCTTCTTTAAACTACATATGAATATAACAATTCAACAATTTTCAAAACAAAGATCAACATTTTTAAAATGTTAGTTTTTTTATTTCTTCTTCTTTCCCAAATAGTAGCTGAAGGGTAGTGTGGTAAGCACAAGTAGAATGCTGAGAAGATAGATGACATCAATAAGCCTCGGTCGTGAACAAGGTAGGAATGTGCGCAACGAGCATGGGCAGACGCGACGGGACCATGTGCACAAGGCACTGCAACAAGCATGGGTGGTGCATGGCAGAGATGGCACTAATGAATGGAAACAAAAGCAGAGCGTGCAGCGAGCACAAGTAGTCTGAAGTATTTAGTATTGTTTTTTCTAAAGTATTACCTTGACATAACATATAATTCTAATTTTTTTTTTACTTTGTGAGGAATTCTTTTTGAAATATCATTGAGATCAAATAGATACATACCCATAGATATTTTAAGCCTGACTTACACTTTTTCTTATTTGTAATAATATTTTGAATAAGGCGAATGATCAAAGTTGTAAGAAAAAAGTCAACAACGATAAATGTTTTGATATAGAGGGATTACTACATTGTCGTCGACCCAACTCTATGTTTCTTGAGTTTAGAAAAAAATATCGCTCGAAAAACAATTTTAATTTTAACAAAATTTAAAAGAGAGACAAGCGTTCAGGACTGCAAAAGTGCTATATTTTTGCAGATCAGCTGCCATTCGGTATGTACTCCAACTTTTAATAATTTTGTGGTGAAGAGTTGCATCATTACTTCGCATGGAGTTGCCATATTAGAGCGTGACATATATTGCCACTTCCTTTCCATTTCTTCTTTCGTTACCTTCTTTTTTCATAATACTAGCGAAGTGCCAGTGCGTTGCCACGAGCATTGGACACTAAATGATTGTATCTTCCCATGCACTTATATTAAATGAAGCATTTCTTCTATCGCAAATACATATTTTAATTTTCAAAATTCATAATTAATAATAAGAATAATGAAAGTAACCATATGTTTAGTAGATAGGTTAGGTATTGTGCTGCAATGATAAGCATGTTACCTTTCCGCAAAAGAATAATCCACTATTTGCAATGACTTACATATTTTAAATTTCGAAATTCATAATAATTAACAATAAGAATAATGATAGTAACTGTATGAATAGTACGATACTATGTTTTGATAGTATACCTGTGTCACATGGATAAGAGGGTGAAATACACTGCCCTTCACTTTTCTTTTTCTTTTTCCTTATTTTTTCCACCTATGTTTTCATTTCTTTTTTTACTTTTCCTTTTCCCCTTTATTTCCATCTTTCCCTTCATATCTCCACCGCAAGCCCTTGTGGCCTTATTCGTTCGCACCAGGCCGCAACTCAGAGCTGAGCTCGCCGATCCCGCGGGGAGCTCGCAGCCGGCCGGCCACCGACCCTCCTCTGCGCCGCATCCTCAACCTCAGCTCCTGTCCCAACCCCGCCGCTTGCGCTCCACATCGCCGTCTCCACCGCAAGTCCTCCTTACGTCAGCCCCCAAGGTCACCTCCCACATCCCCTTTGTTCTTGCGCAGAGGAAGGTTGCCCTCGTTGATCTCCCTTTCCAAGCTGCCCCTGCCCGAGGTGAGTCTAGATCGAGTTTCCCCATCTACTCCTCTCCCTCCCCATGCTATTTGATTTGAAAACGGTTGCCGGAATCACCCCACAGCTAAGCTCCAGTGAGCTTCGGCTGCCTCCCATGGCGGACGAGCACAAGCTACTTGTGCTTTATCTCTCTTCGGTCCCATTTTGAGCCATTGGATAGACTGCCATGTAACACCCCAGGTGTTTATTAAATATAAATACCTTATTTAGTTGTGTTAATCAAGTGTAATCGGCTCCTAAACATGTTTGACGTGATTTGGCACATATTTGCACAAAAGACCTTGGTCAAAATCCCAAATCACGGTCAAATCCTAAATGCTCCTTTAAGGCTGAAATGGTTTTCTTGCGCGTTCTCCAAATTTCACTATAGAAGTTCAAAATCGGCCAATACGAAAGTTGTTCGTTATTTCGGGAACACATTTTTCGTAATTGGCGGACATTCCAATTTTTAGTGCAAATTGGCCAAAAATCGGTTTGACGCGCCGTGAACGAAGTAACTCGAGCCGTGGAAAAGCCGCAACTTTGGCCGACGTTCCCGGGCAAACCGTTGATCAAAACATATGTCGCCCTTTGGGAAAGTTGTAGGTCTATAGCTCCTCTACAACTTTGCTTTTTGGAGATTTTTGAGTTACATTCAAAATTTTTGAGTTACGCAATTTCGAAAACCGGTAAATAAAATAAAAACTAGGCAAACCGCCATCGTCTCGCCGCTCCAAGAGCGCGCGCACATGTACAGCTGTGCCACGCGTCCTCCGCTGTCTCCGGTGTACGGATGCGTCGAGCCGTCCGTGGTGGACCACGCACGCGCAGTGGGGTATCCGCCCGAGCCAAACGCCGTGAGCCGAGCCTAGCCGCCTTTTTCGCGTCGTCCAGGGCCACGCGCGGTGCGTGCTGCGTCGCGCGTCCCCCGAGCGCATGCAGGCCGCGTCCAGCTGCCCGTCCTGCGTCTTTAGGCTCACCCCCACCTCATCTTCGTCGTGCCACACGCGCAGTTCGCTTACATCGTGTGTCACAGCTCTTGTCGTCCGTTTCTCCCGTCCGCCTGCACGCCATTGCTACCACCGCCAAGCACCTTGTCCAGCGTCGTTCCGTCGTTGTGTGAGATTACCCCTGTCGTCCTACACCCTTAGTCGAGCCAACCGGGACGGCAGCAAGGCTCCACCGCCGGCCACCTCACCGGAGACAGTGAGGCAGCGGCTGCAGATCGGCTGTGCCGACATACTACCTCGCCGGCACCTTCTCCGGTCTCTCCAACCCTCGGAATGGAACCTTAGGTAAGCCTAGACCTCTCCTAGGCCCTTTCCCGGCCAAGCCCGGCCTTTCCCTAACCGAATTCCGGCGATTCCCGTCGCTGGCCACGGCCAGGGACTACATTGCTTTGATTCAGTTCTTTTCAGGGTTCCCAGTGTAAGTTTCCAGGGACCCGGCTGTAAAGATCGTTTTATGGTTACAGCAGCAACTTCGGAAAACCATTAAAAATCGTAGAAAAATCAGAAAAATGCAAAACCATTTTTTTTGGTTTCGTGGTGAAGAAATCTATCGTTTCTAGAAAACATATATAGGGTTTTTCTGTAAAGTTTTTGAATTAAAAATTCGAACTCAGTTTGGAGTGTTTTTAGTGTGATTTAAAATATACACATGCTATGGACTTGAATTTTGGATATGTTGCTCTTTATGGCATGTCTAGATCTGTGACAAAAATTTGCAGGGTTTTGATGTATG
Organism: Cenchrus americanus; assembly: GCA_947561735.1. Classification (NCBI taxonomy): domain Eukaryota; kingdom Viridiplantae; phylum Streptophyta; class Magnoliopsida; order Poales; family Poaceae; genus Cenchrus; species Cenchrus americanus. The sequence goes on along the minus strand of OX387239.1, from coordinate 246,665,920 downwards.
TATTTTCAGTTATGATTTATTTAAGCTTTATGCTAGATTAAGTTTGATGCTTTTTATAGCCCCTTTAATGAACTTTTCATTGAGCACAAGTGCACCCTAGGGCTTTGACTTGATGATTAGTACCCCTGGTGTGATGGATGTGATTTTAGGGAATTGTTTAATAGATGTTTTAGATTTAATCTTGTGTAGGAGTTTAAATTCAAAATCTGAAAAGTAATTTGATTTTGCAACCATGCTTTGGTCAGAAACTCATTTTTGTCATACATGACCTGCAGGAGAAAGTTGAGATCAAAAAGTTTATTAAATCTTTTTATATGAATTAATGTTGATTTACTAGGCCGCAATTTTGTCTTTTCGCATAAATTAATTTATAAATGATCTAAGCCAAATTTTGGTTTGAGAGCTTAAATTAAGCATATGTTGCTGTGTGCAAAAGATTAGGCTCATTGGAAGTGTTTTTGATTTAATTTGGATTTATGGTTGAAAAGCTTGTTTTAAATAATTAAAGAAAGAAATGGAAATTAAAAGTGTTAAATTGTGAAATCATGTTTATTTCTATTTTTGAATTTTAATCATACCCCTTGCTGTTTGGTGAAGTTAAATAAGTTAATATTGCTTATATGTACACAATCACCATCAAAATTAACTTTAATTAATGCATATGCATGTATACGTGTAGATTTACCGGACGGTACGTACACACTCGCCCAGGAGGGAGACGGGACCGTTGATGGTGAGCTGAACCAGCTTGGTGTGCAGCAAGACCTGGACCAAAGTCCAGAAGAGCCCAAGGCTTGTGTTGGTGTAGAGTCAGAGGAAGGCAGGCACCGGTTTCATCTAACCCATTTTTATAAATTAAAACCATGTCCTTTACTTTTCAGTACTTTATTGCTTTACTTGTGCATATAAGTTTCAGGAGTTGTTTTGAAACCTAGTTGCATGATCCTTAGGACTCCTATGCTCTTATACTAGTATGTTAGGAACGCTAGTGCCATGCTTTAAGGACACGGTACAAGTCGAGTAATGACTCATTGCTCGCGAGATATAGGATGCTTATGTTGGAATCATAAGTTGGTTAAATTGACTCGCTCATGTGGTAAGAGCAATGGGTTCGGTCTCGACCGAGTAGCATGGTGCTGGTCCTAAGCTATTGAACGTACCAAGTGCTTGTCGGGAATGGGACCGGTAAGCCTAGTACCTTCTGAACCGGGGCGGGATCTTTCTAGCTACCCGCTTGGGATGTGTCTCCGGGCTAGCTACCCGTGGTATAGTGTGTGAGTCCGGACTGTCGGGTTAGACCCTCCGGATAACCGTGTACCGCAGTTTGTAGCGTCGATCCCAAACCGTGGGATGTTGGGAACCGCTCGGTCGGGGTAGACCCCGCATTTGCTTTTATTTGAATTCTTGGGGTCTACTTCTTCCGTGTATCTTGGGTTTACCTTGCAAGGATATAAATCGATCGATCGTCGGTCACTCGCCGTTATCTGAGTCGGCTTGACCACTGGCTACCCCATGTTTATTTATGGAACAATTTTTGGATTAATGTTGTTACTCGTTTAATATTGTTTGCACAACATGCTTGTTTAGTACGATTGCTCACCTAGACGATTAACATACTAGAATATGAGCTAAAACTTGAAAATAAGGATCCACTCTTAGTCGCTTTTGGCAAAACAAACCCAACAGCCAAAAAGCCTTGCATGTCTTGTTGTACTTTATTTTTGTTGGGTAAGTCTTGCTGAGTATTAGTACTCAGCCTTGCTTAACTTGTGGTTTTCAGGTAACCCCATCTGGCCTGTCTCTATCCCAGATGGTTGGGAGCTTGAATGAGAGAACGATGATGAGGAGTGATATGCATGGATGGCCTCCCGTGTGTATCATGCGTTTAGTTTACTTTCCGCTGTTTAAACTCTGAGTCACCTTTACTTTTATGTATGAAAAACCTGTTTTGTAATAATGTTGAACTTGTGCACCTTTTATGTAATGTAATGTTGTACTCTGGTCCCGCCTTCGTGTGGGCTTAGCGCATATCAGCGATCCTATTGTATGTGATTTACCGGGCTTTACCCGGCGGAAGCGACTTAACAATTTTTTATTATTGCTTAATGGCCACGTGGATCGGCTTAGGTGATAATACGGAATTATTTTGGGCGGTTCTGTCATCACAGGGTATCGAGCGATGATATGCACCGAGTAATTAAAATACCTTAACAAACTTGTTTTTGGAATAAAATTGCCAAGATTAATAATCTTGCTAAAAGAGTAGGACGTTCAAGTTTAATCTAGTCCGAGAGGCCCTAGAGGGAATTTTTGGGTTCTTTCGGTGGCTAGTATTCTATGGTGTATTTAGTCCGACTTTCGAAAGACATTTATTTATGCCAAAACTTACTTTCTTGCACAACCAAACTAGATGAGCCACATGTTTTATACGTGTGCTGTTCCGCATCACGGGAATTGCGAGGGTTGATGGAGTGATCCATTCCACGGATCCCATCTTCGCGTCTGTTTATGAGTTGTGTGTCGCCACGTGTTTCATACGTGTGCATTCCGCATGTCGCTCATGCGAGGCAAGGGTACACTCCATTCAAACGGAGGGTGTCCGAGGTTGGAGGCTGTCCATGCGGCGGCTTGATGCATGGATACCGTTTCTATAGTGAACGGTAATGAATGTGGACGCTTTCGTGAGTGCCGGCACGAAAGGTTCGAATGTGCTATGATTTTCTGCGGGTACACTAACCACGGTTGTTAGGCACGGTAATTAAGAAACGAATAGCTTCCGACTAGTTATTATAGGGAGAGACGTTTATATATGCCCCCGCCACCGGCACTAACTTCGTTTTTAAGCTTAAAAGCTTTGTGAGGAAGTTTAGAACGCTTTTTGCATCATGTAAAAGCTATCAAACAAAAACTGAAGTTAATTCATGTGTTGCTTGGTCTCTATTTAATGTGTGTTTCTTAAGGACCAATCTTGCTAGTGTGATTGCTTTGATCAGGTGTTAAGCAAAAATTGTAACTAGATGCTGTTCAAATTTTCTAAGGTTTATCTAGAAAATGTCTGGCTAGGTGCTCTTCAGGGAAATTGTTCATCACCTAGTTAAGTTTGCTTTCTGAATTTTTCATGATTTTAGGATGTTTAAAACTGAAGTTAGGATCAAAATGGCTAGCCTAAGTCTTGTTGAAATGCTGTCAAAATCCCGAGTTAGGTAGAAAACTCAATTTTTACCTATAGTTCCAAACAGATCCTTCCTAGAGAATCTATACCAAAAATGTTTCTTGTATAGCCTACTTTGTGCTGTCAAAATCTCATGGTCATAGGGTTCTTAATCTTTGAGATATGATCTCTTTAGTGAAGCGCTGTCTTGCTGAAAATTTCTGGGCAATATCACTCTGAAAATCGATCTATTAGACCCTTTTCCAATCTGATATTATTCAAACTTTGAATAACAAAACTGCTCTTTTGGTATTTATCTACCTCATGTAGAAATCTCAAGGTCACTAGATTTTTAGTTTGAGAGTTATACCCAAAACACTAGGTCTCTGTCCTGCTGAATTTCAGAATTAGTGATCTCTGAAATTCAAATTTTTAGGTCATCTTCCTTTGGGATATAGAGCAAACCTTGAATATCAAAATGATTCACAATTTTGTGATGGTCATGCTCACAAAAATTCAGCATTTTTGCATGTGTTTATTCAGAAATATTAAATTTTTAGTAAGTCCCTGTTTGCTGTAAAAAAACTGCTAGACAGAGCTTTGTTAACGAACCTTTCGACCCCAGTAAAAGTTGAATCTGTCCTGGAGTTGAATACCAAAGTTGTGTCTTATGCAATTCTACACATGATAACCAAATTTAGAAATTTTCGACACTTGGACCGAGAGGTATGAATTTATTTCTCAGAGCTATTGATGTCCAAATTCTGGAAGTTTCCACTTGAAGTCTCCTTAGACATGCCTACTTGTCATTTTGTTGGCAAAATTATAGATGAAATATCTAAGGGAAAATCACATGGTTTCGATGGACGGAACCCTTTCCTCAATTCTGGAGAAGTAGTTGATAATGAGGCAAGTGGTAGCAATCCACCATTGTCATCGAACTTGTGCTATACGAATGGTTATTACCTTCCATTTGGTGTGGTGATCAATGCATGAGGCTAGCCCAACTTGAAATTGCTCTCGCTTGGCAAGTGCTTGATTAGCACCATGAGAGCATGACCCAAACATTGGGTACCAAATGAAATCATTTGATAGCTAGGATTTTTCTTCCAGCGAAATCGTGATAAGATCTTCTTTTAATTTCCATGAAAATTTTGGGCTAATTAAAACTACAAACGTGGGTTGAAACTTTGTATTCGACACGCTCATCAAAATTCAGCCTCCTCGTGTTCCTACTCTAAGAGTTGTGAACATGTTTGTGAACCTTGGCTTGCTGCACAACCGCCAAGGCAGAGTAGAGGTTTATGATTTCTTAGCTGACATGTTCACTCCCGTATCATGCGGGTATGCTCTTTGAAGCACTCAACTATTCCTGGATGTTGACATCATGGGTTCGATCACTATTGATCTCCCAACTTCGAAAATGTTTCTTTTGATCTTGCTCATTGATTTTGAGGGCAATAAAATGAATACGAAGTATCGACACCTTCTTACCTACATAAGGAACATATCGTATCTTTTGTCAAGTCAACTAAAACTCCGTTGTGCTCTTTTTCTTTGGTCGTTTTCCCCACACTTTCTCTAGATAGGAGACAACACTTCAACTCCTTATAGCCATGAAACGTTGGTCCCACAACTTTCTGGCGTTGGTATCCCTACTTTTCTCGCTCTAAAGTTCCTTGCCTCATATTTGATTTTTTTCTGTGCTTGCTCACAAACAAATAAATAAATTAATGTTTATAAGTGTGAAGAATCATGTGGCATGCAAATTGGAGCATTTTATCACAATGCATATGCGTACCTTAACAACACATTTTCATTATGCATTATATAACTTGTGCATTTGGGAAATCTTGGGTGACTAACTTGCATAGGTATATATATATATATATATATAATCCTTCTACCCTACCTTCCTTGTGGTTGATGATGTTTCCCTAACTAAAGGTGCCGCGACGGGACCTAGGGTATCATGTGGTCTGCAGACCATGTGATTATCACAAGGAGCGCGCCGGGCATCTTGGGTTATGGAAAATGACTCACCACAATTTTGTTTCCTCCTCTTTGATTGCTTCCCCTTTCTTAACTAACTCCATGGGTGCAATAAAGCATACCGACTATGCGCTATGAGCAACATATCTCATGAGCATATGCATCAACGCATTTCATCAACATGTGCATCGGCATGTGTGCACTACATCATGCATGCATCATGTGCATCACTCATGCATCATTACATAAGCACCATAAGTTCATGTGCATAAGCATCATATGCTCATGTGCATATACATCATACTATATGCACCTCATCATAAGCATCATTATGAGCACCATTCCACCGATGCACCACTCATCTATATACATTAATATTGCAAGCATGTCTCATGGGTGCAACACATATCCTGTTAAAAGTCATTGCACCACTAATGGGATGAAGGATGTCGCTAATACTCATAAAATAAGTGACATGTGAGCAAGCCTTTCTGAAATTCCTGTACTAGCCTGTCTTTGTATATCTTTCCCACTAAATATCTGTAAGAACTTCAGGTAACGGCTCTCCATGACTTTACCATCCTTAACTATTCTTATGAACTAACATCAGATCTACGATGGTAGAATCCTTAATCCATCATCGAACCATTGTTACTCTCCTAAAATATTTCTTTTAGCAATCTTAGTATGATCAATTGCTAAGATTCTCATTCCTTGTAGCGATCCTTATGAAAATTTTTCAACTCGGCCTTCTTTCGCTCATTCACAAAAGTTCGCTCGATATCAACTCAACTGAGTTAAGGTGAAGGCGTATAAATAGAGATTTTCATGAGCAATCAAGGTTCTCCAAAAGTTATCTATGAGGAGTTTTCGGGTACTCAGTGATTTGTGATCATTTTGCACATTTCTTTTAAATTAATGGAATCAGGATATAAGAAAACAAAAGTTGGCAAATCCTTCGATCAACCTTCTCAAAGCAACTCTGATTCTAAATTAAGGATACCTCGAGCTCTTTTCGATTTCTCCACTACCTCGGCTAATCCTCTCAACGGCCAATTTGACCCCTCTATATCCGTGCTTCGCCTGTTCTGCGTCGCTTTGTAATAGCCACCGCTGTTGATCGTGGCCGTCATGTCGTCAAGGTATCACAATGCCGGCCACTAGCGCACCAGGCGCAGCCATCACAACATCATTTCACCTACCCTACTACAACTTGGCACGCACACCAATTGCTGTTGCAGTTCTCTGGTCATCGTTAAAAGGAGAGCACATCTCGTCGATCCCTTACCACCTCCAAACCTCACCTCCAATTGAGTTGTACGCCACTTTTCCTTCGTCTGCTCCTTTGAGGAAGCACACCGGCCACTTTTGCCGCTCACGGCATTCCGTGTCGATTAAGCTCTTTCCCCTATCTTCCCCAGCAATGTGGAGAAGAGTCAAGCTCCTCCAGCTATCGGTGTTAAGTCTGAGCCTTTTCCCTGAAGCTCGTCCCCTGAAGGTTGGTGCCAACATCACAAAGAAGAAGCTCGAGAAGAGAGACACAAGAGGGAGCTAACCGTACACCACCAACTATGGATCGTTTTCCGGAGATGTTTGATTCCGTCTGTTGGACTCTAGTAGGACTGTATGTCTGCTTTGCGATCCAGTCCTTGATGGTTTTAGTTTGTCATGTATACATTCATCGCCCACTCCCTCACGAGTAACTTTATTTTCTCTTCAAGCATGTTATTCCCCCTGGAGGTTTTCCTCTGATCTTATTGTCAAATCTCGGGACGAGATTTCTTTTAAGGGGGGTAGACCGTAACACCCCATGTGTTTATTAAATATAAATACATTATTTAGTTGTGTTAATCAAGTGTAATTGGCTCCTAAACATGTTTGACGTGATTTGGCACATATTTGCACAAAAGACCTTGGTCAAAATCCCAAATCACGGTCAAATCCTAAATGCTCCTTTAAGGCTGAAATGGTTTTCTTGCGCGTTCTCCAAATTTCATTATAGAAGTTCAAAATCGGCCAATACGAAAGTTGTTCGTTATTTTTGGGAACACATTTTTCGTAATTGGCGGACATTCTAATTTTTAGTGCAAATTGGCCAAAAATTGGTTTGACTGTGCTGTGAACAGTAACTCGAGCCGTGGAAAAACTGCAACTTCGGCCGACGTTCCCGGGCAAACCGTTGATCAAAACATATGTCGCCCTTTGGGAAAGTTGTAGGTCTATAGCTCCTCTACAACTTTGCTTTTTGGAGATTTTTGAGTTACATTCAAAATTTTTGAGTTACGCAATTTCGAAAACCGGTAAATAAAATAAAAACTGGGCAAACCGCCAACGTCTCGCCGCTCCAAGAGCGCGCGCACACGTACAGCTGTGCCACGCGTCCTCCGCTGTCTCCGGCGTACGGATGCGTCGAGCCGTCCATGGTGGACCACGCACGCGCGGGGGGTATCCGCCCGAGCCAAACGCCGTGAGTCGAGCCTAGCCGCCTTTTCCGCGTCGTCCGGGGCCACGCGCGGGTGCGTGCCGCGTCGTGCGTCCCCCCGAGCGCATGCAGGCCGTGTCCAGCTGCCCGTCCTGTGTCTTTAGGCTCACCCCCACCTCATCTTCGTCGTGCCACACGCGCAGTTCGCTTACATCGTGTGTCGCAGCTCTTGTCGCCCGTTTCTCCCGTCCGCCTGCACGCCATTGCTACCACCGCCAAGCACCTTGTCCAGCGTCGTTCCGTCGTCGTGTGAGATAACCCTGTCGTCCTACACCCTCAGTCGAGCCAACCGGGCCGGCAGCAAGGCTCCACCGTCGGCCACCTCAGCGGAGACAGTGAGGCAGCGGCTGCAGATCGGCTGTGCCGACATACTACCTCGCCGGCACCTTCTCCGGTCTCTCCAACCCTCGGAATGGAACCTTAGGTAAGCCTAGACCTCTCCTAGGCCCTTTCCCGGCCAACCCCGGCCTTTCCCTAACCGAATTCCGGCGATTCTCGTCGCTGGCCGCGGCCAGGGACTACATTGCTTTGATTCGGTTCTTTTCGGGGTTCCCGGTGAAAGTTTCCGGGGACCCTATTTGTAAAGATCGTTTTAGGGTTACAACGAAGCAACTTCGGAAAACCATTAAAAATCGTAGAAAAATCAGAAAAATGCAAAACTAATTTTGTTGGTTTCGTGGTGAAGAAATCTATCTTTTCTAGAAAACATGTATAGGGTTTTTTCTGTAAAGTTTTTGAATTAAAAATTCAAACTCGGTTTGGAGTGTTTTTAGTGTGATTTAAAATATACACATGCTATGGACTTGAATTTTGGATATGTTGCTCTTTATGGCATGTCTAGATCTGTGACAAAAATTTGCAGGGTTTTGATGTATGTATTTTCAGTTATGATTTATTTAAGCTTTATGCTAGAATAAGTTTGATGCTTTTTATAGCCCCTTTAATGAACTTTTCTTTGAGCACAAGTGCACCCTAGGGCTTTCACTTGATGATTAGTACCCCTGGTGTGATAGATGTGATTTTAGGGAATTGTTTAATAGATGTTTTAGATTTAATCTTGTGTAGGAGTTTAAATTCAAAATCGAAACCCTTCGCGTGAGTTTTAATGTATATTGTCGATCCTTTGTTGATATCCAAGTGATTTACTGGGCGTTAACCCGGCAACTAACGACAGGATGATACTTTATTATTGCTTAATGACCAAAGTGATTGGTTTAGGCAATAGTACGGTATTTTCCTGGGTGGGTTGTCACAACTGGTATCAGAGCGATTATATGCACCAGAGTTTAATTAACAACCTTAATCACTGGTTTTTGAATAAAACTTGCCAGGATTGGTTGTGATTGCAAAATGCGTTGGATCGTTAAGGATGGAAATAGACCGAGAGGCCCTAGAAGGAATTTTTGGGTTCTTTCAGGTGGCTTATTAATCTATGGTTTATCTTGCTAACTTCCAGACTTTACTATATGTCAGACTTACTTTCTTGCACAACCAAACTAGAAGAGCCACGTGTTTTATACGTGTGCTGTGCCGCATCACGGGAATTGCGAGGGTTGATGGAGTGATCCATTCCACGGATCCCATCTTCGCGTCTGGTCATGAGTTGTGATGTCACCACGTTTTGCCAAACATGAGCATTCCACATGTCGAATATGTGAGGCAAGGATACACTCCATTCAAACGGAGGGTGTCTGAGGTTGGACGCTGTCCATGCAGCGGCTTAATGCATGGGTGCCGTTTCTATAGTGAACGGTAATGTATGTGGACGCTTTCATGAGTGCTAGCATGAAAGGTTCATTGTGTTCTGTGATTTTCTGCAGGTACACTAACCACGTTCGTAAGTCGCTAAGCGAGTACCGATAGTCTCTACTAGTTATTATAGGAAGAGACGTAACTGTTTCCTTGCCACCGGCACTAACTCCGATTTTTGGCTTAATTGCTTGATGAGGACGAATAGGTCGTTCTTGCATCATGATAAAAACCTATTAAATGTTAAAAAGATCACATGTGTTGTTCTCCTTAAATAATGATAATAACAACAACAATTACAACCTTTAACCGAATCTAAGGTGTTGTTGTTGGACCGTCTAGTCAACCCTGTTGTCGTGACCTTCCCTCAGACCTTTCTGCAGAGTTGCCGTATAGGTGATCTACACCCAAGTGCTCCCTATCTATCCAAATCTTTCCTGAGAAATCTTTTCATGTTCATAGGTTTTCAAATCTCAAGCTATGCTCAGATAGTAAACCTAGGTCTTGCCGTCTTTCCGGAACACGTCACTCCGTATCTTGCACCTTTGCACTTTGTTCCTGACTCATCCAGTTTAACCCTCGACTACCAAGTTTGGTCTCATGAACCTACCAAGTTGCCAGAAAATTGTGAACATTTCGGGAACTTTGGTTTTGGAATTTTGGAATTGTCATTCGATGCAGTGCAACTGTCTTGAGTCTGACTATTTGGTCAATTTGAGTTTTCGTTGTACATGTTCTACTTGTTGAACAAGCTTACGGATGTGTGACTAATGAAAACTCAAATTTTTCAGATGGTGGGCTTGACATGCAGCACTCCGAATGGTTTCAGTGATTCCAGTGGCCGCAATCAGCTGCCACCACCACCGGACCTGACGTCAGTGGCTACTCAAAACGAGATGCTGCTTCAGATCCTTCTGCACATGCAACAGCAGTAGCAGCCCCATGGGAATCAGATTGATGCCCAAGGTTAAGTAACTGAGTACAAGCACTTTCTAGATATGAATCCCCCGCAGTTCACTGGGATGGAAGAACCCCTAGATGCTGATGCCTGGATTCGGGCCATTGAAGCCATGTTCGCGGTGTTTACCTTGCCATGTTCAAAAGGACGCAAGGCTAAATTCGCGGCATTGCAGCTTCGAGGTTCTGCTTTAATGTGGTGGGAACACTACAAATCCATGCAACAGCCTAAGTATGAAATCACTTGGGAAGAATTCAAAAAGGCTTTCAGAGACCGTCACATTCCTAAAGCACTTACCGATAGGAAAATGAGAGAGTTATTGGCTCTCAAGCAAGGGTCAGACACAGTGTACCAATACGCGCATAAGTTTAATAACCTCTGCCAGTATGGATGGTATCATGTGGATATAGACATGAAGAAGATGGAGCTTTTTCGCGAAGATCTTAATAGGAAATTGTATGAACGACTGATTCTGGTAAATTTAACAACTACCCTATGCTAGTGAATAAAGCTATCTCCCAGGAAGAAGCCATGAAGAGGGCCCAAGCTGAGAGGAAAAGAAAGGCTAACTCCATGCCTAATAATGCGCAGCTTTGCAAGCTAAGCATCATGCGGAAGACTTTTCCAGACTTCCAGCAGGCTTCATAGTCGGAAAGGTTAGTGGCTAAGTCGTCCTAGGATCGGACTCAAGCAAATCTTCACTTTCCCAACACTCAATAGCTGACTCCCAAGCCTATTGTACCTAGTCCTAATGGTAGCAGTGGGCGTCGTTGTTTTAAGTGTGGTGAACCAGGACACGTCGCTAAGGCCTGCCTGATTGTGCCAGACCAATAGGCAACGCCAGCTAACTCAGCCTAATCAGAGACAAGTTTCCAAACCCATCAACAAGGGCAAGAAGAAGATTGCTCAAGCCAGGAAAGGCAGACTCAGTTTCACTTCTGTGGGTGATATTTCAGAAGGAGCACCAGTAATGATGGGCACATTCTCTATTCGAGGCAAACCTATCAGTGTGTTGTTTGATTCTGGCACTACACATAGTTTCATGAATGGAAAGACGCTGAGCAAATTTGGACTGAACTCTTGCAACACCAATGACGCACTTACGATTAAAATAGCGGGAGTGAACATCTCTTCCGAGTTTGTGACCAAGGGAGTACCCTTGGAGTTAGGCAGCAGAACAATTGACACAAACCTTATCATTTTTGGGATTAGAAGGCATTGATGTCATTCTAGGAATGGACTGGATGAACCAACATAAGGTAGTACTGGATATTTCAGAGAGAATGGTAGAGATCAACTCACCAATTGTTGGAGCCACGACTCTATACCTACCTTTCAAAGATGGTGTGAATCCTTGTTCTTATGTGGCCATCACTTCTCAGCTGGAAGAAATTCCAGTGGTTCAGGAGTTTGCGGATGTTTTTCCTGATGAATTGTCGGGTATGCCACCCGACAGGGATGTCGAGTTTGTCATCGAACTTCAGCCTGGCACAGCCCCTATCTCCAAAAGACCTTACTGCATGCCACCCAAGGAATTGGCAGAATTGAAGACCCAACTTCAAGAATTGCTGGATAAGGGTTATATTCGCCCAAGTTCTTCACCTTGGGGTTGCCCAGCTTTATTTGTGAAGAAGAAAGATGGTAGCTTGAGGTTGTGTGTGGATTACCGACCTCTCAATGCGTAACAATCTCTACCTAATATTAAAGCAAGGATTGCTTCTGCCCCATATTTTCGTCCGTCAACAGTAGCCCGAGGGAAAACCGCGCGAACCGGCGCACGCAGTAGCAAAACCGTGAAAACAACGCATGAACCGGCTGTAAAAACAAGTCAACCGGGTCGCACAGGTATAAAACCGAGAAAACCTGAAGCCACATGAACCGGAACCCACCAACCCGAACTCGACGCGCCCTTGCGCACGGGGACGGAGCCCCTAATAAAAAACAAAAGCCGCGGTCGCACGAGTTCGAACCACGGTCCTCGGGTCCTCAGGAAAGGTGGGCCAACCGGTTGTGGTACTATTCATCATTGTCTTAAGACAGCGTTGCAACCACTTGGCAATCATTAATTAGCGTCTTAAGAGCACAATAAGTGGCATTGCTTTTTTATTATTCTGGTAAAACTATTCTTTAATCGCAAATGATGTGTATGCATCCACATATAATGTTAAGTTTTGTAAAAATAATTCTATCTAGATGTTTAGTTTTGAGTAAAATACACCAGGGGCCCTTAAACTTGTCACGATGTGCCACTTAGGTCAACGAACTCGCAAAATCAAAATTTGGCACCCCCTACTTGTTAAGTTGTGCCACTTGGGTCCATACCCCTTCGGTGGTCACACATATATGCAAACAGACCCGTTCTTTTTATCTTCTTCTCCATCCACATCATTCTCATTCTCGTCTCACTCCGGATGATTCTCCTGCCATCCTGCATCGCGCCGCCCTCCACGGGTGCTGGCTGGCCCCTCCCTGCCATACCCGCGACTCCTCTCTTGCGCCCCTCTGCTTCCCACAGTCGTCCTCCCCACAGGAGCTCAGGGTGATGGCGTCGTCGATCCTTCCTTCCTGCGGTGGTGTGGACTGGGAGGAGGAGGAGGAACAACAGCGGGCCGTACCTTCCCGCTCCCGCACCACCACTGGTGGCACCTCCCTCCCCTCGCTAGACCCTCACCACGCCCCTACCCCCCCACCGGCCTCTCCTTCTCCTCGGCTCTGGCGTGCAGGGGAGTCGCGGCCGCCGCGCTGCGGCACCGAGGGTGCCCTTGGCCTAGTTAACATCGTCGAGCGCACCGCCCCCGAGCTACTCAAGCGAGCGAATCACTGGACAGATCCTGCTCGAGTGCTCGATGCCGTTGCCAGGCCTCGACAACCCACGCAGAGCTTCGATTCGTGTTCACATGCGCCCCTGCCTGTGTTGCCCGCCGTCACTGCGGTGCGGTCCCCGAACCCATCCGGGACCGGCGAGGTCCTCCCTTCCGCCCACACGAACGCCACCTATGTGCACTTCTGCGGAGCAGAGCAGCGCCGAGGGCGGCCCAACGCAGGGACACCACAGAGAAAGAAGAATATGCGTAGGGCTGCGGAATGAGCAACAGTCGCCGACCATGTTCACCGGTGTCATTCGGGGAGAGAGAGTAGATGAGGAGGACATAGATGGAGAAGAAGATAAAAAGAAAGGGTATGTTTGCATATATGTGTGACCACCGAAGGGGTATGGACCCAAGTGGCACACCTTAGCAAGTTTGGGGTGCCACATTTCGATTTTGCGAGTTCGTGGACCTAGCTGGCACATCGTGACAAGTGTAAGGACCACTGGTGTATTTAACTCTTTAGTTTTCAAATTTTATAAAAATCATTTGCTTAAAAACAAACAAACAAAAAATGTTGCGAAACGACATAAAACGATAGTTGTTGTTAGTTGGATCATAAGTCAAATATACGTACAACGAAATGACATAAAACGATAGTTGTTGTCAACTTTGATAAGAGCATACAATTAGATATGCGTTAGTGTATGGTGCAATATTATTGTACTTTTCTCTCTACAAATCTCTTGTCTACACAAAAAATAAATGAATGATTATTTGAGTATAATGATATTTATTAAATGAAAAAGTATAAAGATCCACTTAATGTAGTAAAAATATTGTGATATAAATAGAAAAATTACACAAATTTTACAAATGCATTTCTCTGTAGCAACGCGCGGGCATTTTGCTAGTCAAGAATAAATATCCATTACCCCGCATCGATATTCTTTTTGATCAGTTGGCTGGAGCCAAAGTTTTCTCCAAGATTGATCTTCGGTCAGGGTACCATCAAATAAAGATCAGGCCATGTGATATTCCCAAGACAGCTTTCTCCACCCGATACGGTCTTTATGAGTATATGGTGATGTCCTTTGGTCTTACCAATGCACCTTCTTATTTCATGTATCTCATGAATTCCGTATTCATGACGGAACTAGACAAGTTTGTAGTGGTATTCATTGATGACATCTTAATCTATTCCAAGAATGAAGAAGAACATGCAGAACATCTCTGAATTGTTCTGCAACATTTGCGAGATCACAAGCTTTATGCAAAGTTCTCCAAATGTGAATTTTGGTTAGATAGTGTGAAAATTTTGGGGGCACACTATTTCCAAGGAAGGCATATTTGTGGATCCTAGCAAAGTACAAGAGGTTATGGATTGGAAACCACCCAAGACCGTACATCAAATCCGTAGTTTTCTGGGTTTAGCAGGCTATTATTGTCGTTTCATTCCGGATTTTTCCAGGATCGCTAAACCTATGACTAAACTATTAAAGAAGGGAGTCAAGTTTGTGTGAAGCGAAGATTGTGAAAAAGCTTTCCACACATTGAGGTAACATCTGACTACAGCCCTAGTGCTAGTGCAGCCGGATAATTATAAACCGTTTGAAGTCTTTTGTGATGCTTCGGGTACTGGTCTCGGTTGTGTTCTTATGCAAGAAAATCGAGTCATTGCCTATGCCTCACGATCGCTTCGACCCCATGAAGTGAATTACCCGACCCACGACCTTGAGTTAGTCGCGGTTGTTCATGCTCTCAAGATTTGGAGGCGTTATCTTATGGGAAACCACTGTAATATCTTCACCGATCACAAGAGTCTTAAGTATATCTTCACCCAATCAGAATTGAATATGAGGCAGAGAAGATGGTTGGAATTGATAAAAGACTATGATCTAGAAGTACACTATCATCTCGGAAAAGCCAATGTTGTTGCAGATGCCCTTAGCCGTAAGATTCACTGCAACTGCTTAACCGTGGAGTCGTATAGTGAGACTTTGTGTGAAGACTTGAGGAAGCTCTGATTGAAAATTGTGGAGCAAGGAAATCTGAATGCTATCTCTGCTGAGTCCAATCTATATTACAAAATTGTTTTGGCTCAACTCAATGACGAAGGCGTCCAACTAATAAAACAGAAATTAGCAGAAGAAGACCCCAAATGTAGTTGTTTTCACAAGGATGCAAAAGATGTGGTTGTTGACGGTTAATAATTGTATCAAAGTTCGTTCGTGACTCGCAAGCGTACAAGTCTCCCGTCGTAGTCAAGGGACCCTTCTTCCCTCGAGTGGTGAACCCAAGGTATCGAATCCGTGGAACAAATGTGTGACGCAAGACTTAATCTATTAAAGCCAAGTAACTTCAATATTCGATAAAAGACCTAATGCATCTAAGTAAAAGACATGAAACAAATCTAATCTACTAAAGACCGGAGAAAACAAAGTAAGATTGGGTAGATAAACCGATCTAGAGGGATCGGGGTAAGCCTTTTGTTGAAGTTCCAAGCAAGAGAAGAAGTAGCAAATCGAATCTTAATAGAAGCCTCTTTAAATCGGGGTTTCCCGTCCAAATCCGAAAACATCCGCCTTTCGAGACCCCCGTTCGTCACAACGTATCCCTATTCATGCGGGGAGCTTAGGGCGAGTCAAAAGACAAGTCGAGATTCTTTCGGAAGATCCGGCGTGTACCTCTAGCCACCGCGGCTACAAGAACACCCTATGTAATCTATCGCGCGAATAGAATTGGAATAAGCAAAGCCGATCGAAAAACGAAATCTTCGAGGAAACACTTGATCGCTAAGAAAAGATTCAACTTGATAATTCAACTATGACAATGATACATACACAAGATCACCACCGGGATCCTTCCTTGATCTTGCTTCTAGCTCCGGAACTCCGACGTGGTCTTCCATGCAAGGTTCCCACGTCGGCTAGGGAAACCCTAGTCAACTAGCTCGACCCTCTCCTCTCCGACATGGTGTCCCTCTCTTCTCTCGCTCCTCGGCGGCCGAAGACGAAATCTTCTCTCCGTGGCTCTCGGTCAAGGGACTATAAATAGCCCGATTGGCGGCTAGGGCAAAGGGCGACGGTTTTGGGCCCAAAATGGGCTCGGGCCGACCGGACCGGGCCGGCCGGCGCCGGGCCCATTTAGGCCCGGCCCCACGGGCTCCTTTGCCCGAGGTCGGTTCCCTTGCTTCCCGGATGCTTCCCCCTTCGCATGTAGGTCCATGTCGTCGGTTTCTCTCCGAATTGGACTCAACTCCTTGTCTTGCAAGATTCGACGCACTTTTCCGGTCGGATCCCCGGAGTCCGTCGTCTTCTCGGATCAAGTCCCCGGCTTCTTGGAGTTAATTTTGCTTCATTGCATGACTTGTTCAGGACTTCAAGGTCTTGTCATGAGGTGCTTGATGAACTAATCCCAAAAGTCTTGCATTCAACACTAAATCCCCGCATAAACATCAAACTCCAAAACCGACATGCACACGTGAACTTGTTATACCACGGGGGTTAGTACCAATGGATAAGGTATAAAACTCATGCCAACACCGAAGGTAAACTCATGGCTAGGTTGACGGATTTTCACCGTCAACATCTCCCCCATGCTTAAACCTTGCTCGTCCTCGAGTAAGCCTTCGATGGATATCATCATTGCTAAACAATGTTTAAACTTTGCACTTGATTACACATGAGAAAACATAATGCTCTCAAAATTTTAATTCATTGAAGTTCCATAATGTGCTAGCCTTCATCTCTACGGAGGGTAGATTCTTATTAAGCTTATCCCACAAGTATTAACATGCTCACAAAGTTTTAAATAGATCTCGAATTTTTAAAATAAAGAACGAGATAAAGAAAAGCTAAACCAAATTCACAAATTTAAATCATCTTGTATATTGCTCATGAACTCTCATCTCATTTGTCTCTCAAGCCTATATATTCTACTCCTTTCCCTCTCATATATATGTGGTAGGCTTTATATGGGGCTTTGGGAAAGTTTAGTCCTAACAAGATTTTATAAATGAGGTATTGTCAAAACAAGACAAGCTTCTCATGGTCTTATCGAGACTCGTCAAAAAGGTCATTGGAAAATAATGTTAATCAAGGAGGGGAAAGAGAAAAATACACACACTTTTAGATGATTGGACATGTGCAAATGGCAAAGAGTGATCCCAAGGCACAAAGGAAGTCCTCGTTATCGGATTGCACATGGTTGGAAAATGAGAATGGATCTTTTTAACTTGAAGCCTTGAATGCACTTTTAGAGAGCTAGGGAATTTACTTTACGCTCATATTTTCTTTCTCATATTTCTCATTCTTTTCTTTCTTTCATTCATTCATTTTTTTCCTCGTCATATATTCAGTCCATGACTTTCACAACGAAGTTTTGATTTTTTATACCTTGAAAGTCATGAGTATCACTGGATTTTTTTCTTTCATCATTTTTTTTAAAATATTCCCCTTTGAACTCTAAAACTGCACCGTACCTACCTCCTCCCCCATGCTTAGACGTTGCTCGTCCTCGAGCAAAGAGGCGAAAAATAAGGTAGGTACCGGAAATATTTTTCCTTGGAGAGATACTTGAAATCTTCAACGTTGGCACCGTCTTGCGATCTTCCTTGAATTGATGATCCATTCTCAACGATAGGTTGTGGTCAAGGAGGTAATCACAAAAAGATGATATTTGGTTTAAGGGTGGATATCCGGCGAAGTTTGTGAGATCACCGATGCGGGGATACACAATGCATGGATAAAAGGCTAGCAAAAAGATAGATACGCAAAAATGGAATGACCAGCTTCTTAGTCTCGGGCCGGAGAAATCATGGCCCGCAATAACTCACTCAAAAATAAATCTTGTACACTAAGGTTTATGCACTCAAATATATAAGGCTTTGGATAGGTTGAGCAACACACAAGTGATATTTGTGACAAGGTTAGCAATATTTTTGAGCATAAAAGACATCTTTAATCTATTCATAACTTGAGAGCACATAAAACACTATGGGTCTTTATTTTAATCATAACCTCCGCTGAAAATTAAGCTAGCATTTAAATAAATTCAGATCTGTATTTTTAAGAGAGCACTAGCTTAAACATGCATAAATCAATTACAAAGATGAACAAAGCTGCAATTATAATCATATATCATCATGGCACGAATTTTGTAACTTTTCCAATGATATAATCAAGGTGGTGTCTTTATTAATGATGATATCAAGTTGAAATACAAACTGAAAATAAACAAACATGCTTGCTGAAATTTAAATAAAAACAGAAAATACTACGCAAACACACATAAGCAAAAGCTGAAAATTACGGAGAAAAAGAAAAGAAAAGAAAACCAAAGTTCCTAAATCTTCTAGTCCTCCGCCGGTGGTTGATGTTGATGATCTTGATAATAATACCCTTGCTCGTAATATGATTGGACATTCCCTCCGACGAATTGATTTGGCTCCACAAGGTGAAGGCGTCCAAGTTCAAAGGCAATATTTGCGTTGCCTTCACCGAGTTGAGCTGCGTTAGCTTGGATGGCTGCGATGTTTTGAGCATTTCTTGCAGCATACCCTCCAATAATGGCCATGCTTTGTTGTGGTTGGGGATGATGAGCGTAGGACTCCGCGAAGTTAGCGTTGGGCACAACATAATTTGGTGGGGGTACCGGTGCACCACCCCCCATGCTTGCTCTTGTGGCCCTCCGTAATAACTTGGCGGAGGAGGAACCCCGCCGAATGGTTGCACATTGGGTTGTGCTCCACTCGCCTGTGCGGAGGATGTTCCCTCCTCTACGATTCTTCCTCTCTTGTTCTTCCTTGCAGGGACAAGTAGTCCCTCTTCCAACCAATCTTCTCTCCCTTCATTGAAAAGCCTAAGCCTCTCGTTGGGAAGGGGTAGGTTCACTATGGCCAACCGATAACCTCCTCTCTCATCTCCACTAATGTATTTGCCTTGCCGCAAATATTCAATGCCGAGAGAGGTACCTCGCAAAAGGTGGTCGGGATTTCTTGCGATCCTCGGCCACAAGGAAAAGGCCAACATGGAGAGGTAACACCCCGGACCAATATTACCCGCCCCCGATGTTGCTTCACAACACCAACGGTTGATCATGAGGTAAGAGGGGTCTATTGGCTGCCCGGCAATAAAGCCGAGTATAACCAATTCAACTCCGTGTCGGTCACCTTTTTTTCCTTCATCCTCCCCAATACCCTCTTGCACATCCAAGAGTGAAATATCCGGATAATGGGGTTGCGGATGCAATTGCGTTGTTGATGGGCTTCTCCGGAGATCATGTTCCAAAATCCCGCTAACATGCGGGTGGCACGTCAACTTTCTCCGGAGCTCCCTTGTGGAATCCAAGCAGCTCCCTAACGTGCTCGTAGGGAACCTCTTGTTGGACTCCCTCCAAACGGAATGACAAGCTTTGCACCCCATCATCATCAACGATGGGTGCAATAGTCATTAAAATTTCCAAGGCGAACCCCAAATGGGTGTCCACCGATACTCCGTTGGAGAACCGCACCCATCCGAGGTGCCCCAACATATAGTATATGTCGGTGCAAAAACCCAAGGTGTAGAGTGCTTGGTCGTCGAACTGACGTTCGGCACAAGCCTCTTCTCAAGATTGGCGAGCCTCTCCTCCTCCTCCGCCGACAAGATGATGAAGCCGTACGAAGAGTGTGTCGGGGTGTAAGGAGGTGGTGCGGTTGAGCGAGTCGATCGTCGTGGTGGCGCGGGCTGCTCCTCCGTGTGCCCACGAGGTTCGGTGAACCTCATGGAAGTGCTTCTTGCAGCCCTCATACCACCAAGGAGGCGAGCATCGTTCCTCCTCGGTGGTGCCGTATCCGTCTCCATGCTCCGGGGAGACTCGGAAACCGAGTGCCTCCTCGAAGACGTGGTTGATGACGGCTTGGACAACGACGAACTCTTCTTCTTGGAGAAGAGACTTGTGGTCTTCTTCCACATGGTTGCTTGCACTCTTTCTTCAACTAAAATTCCGGGTTGCAACCGGTAAACTAAGCACCGAAACTCTTTGCTTCGGATGTGGACTTTGATTGGATTAAGGATGTGGATTTTTTTTTCTTGAGCTATCAAGCTTGGGAAGGTCGGCTATGTCTACGGAGGTTTTGAGCACACAAACTTGAACACACAAACAAAGGAAGGAGAGGGAAGCTTGCCTCGCGGAAAACGGGAGCCGGGGGGGGGGGGGGGGGGGCTCCTTATGTAGGTGAGGCCGGCCTCGGTGCTCCTCCCCGCCTCGTCTTTCTTCCAAAGCACGATCATTTCACCTCCGCAACTTTCCCCGCCCGCGTGCTCCACGAGTTGCACCGCCCAAACGCTCTCGTCCACTCCTTGGTCCTTCCACTTGATGCTTCATGTTTTGGGTCATGTCCATGCTCCCTAGCTCCACTTGCTTCACATGCCACCATGAAATTCCTACAAAGTTGATGCTTGCTGCCCACCATGCTTGTCCTTCGCATGTGAAATTGGTGAAAGTTGATGAAAGGGAATCCTATGGTGCATGCATGATTACTAGATTGCCTCCATTAAGGTGTGTTCAAGGCTAAGCACTCCTCTAATTCGAAATTTAAAATATTTTTCAGAGCCATGCAAGAGCTCGAACATAATTTTAGAGAAGTTTTTAAACCATTAAAAACAAATGCAAGTCGAAAATATTTTATTTTTACGTCGATTTCGGTCTCACCGGTATAGTTTGCCTTCATTGGTTGAGAGCAGACATTTTCCCGGCTTGATCATGGGGGCATAGGTTTAGGTTCTAATTTTGGCTAAATAAGAAAGATTTTGAATAAAACAAAATTAGAATAGGCTTAGAAAAATTCTAATCCTAGAGAAACCAAGGATAAAGATTTTTAAAACCAACCAAAAGCCTTGATTTCTAAGTTCACGCGAGTCCTACCACGTGCTGAATTTTATTAACACTTGAATATAAATCGTGGCTCTACTCGTGTGGTTTTAGCATGAAAAATAAGTCAACCTCAGCACCATAATGAGGGTGAAAGGTTGAGTTAAGGTTCTGAAATTATTTGGTTGAGGGTTTCTCGAAAAGAAAAGAATCAAACAAGCACATAGGAGGGTTCATGCAAAGGGTTTATGATAAAGCAAACATTCAATCAAGAATTATGTCTCTAATATTGTTCAACCACTTCTAAGTCTAATGTCTTTGCGTAATAAAACTCAAAAACTAAATTATTAAAAAGACTCGAAAAACCTGGAATCGGGTTGTCCTCCCGTAGCTTATTCTTGACTCGACGAAACGGGTTGCCTCCCCGCCTAGCGCTTCGTTTATAGTCCATGGCTAGACTTCTTCACTTGATTACTTCGGATCAACGCTCTTTGTGGGCGTTGCAATCTTGGGTACCCGCTTTGGCTTAGTCAATTTTTTTGGTCTTCACGAGTGGCTTTGTCCTTGGTCTTGACGGATGCAACAACTTCCTTGTGGCTCGGCATCTCGAACTCCGGTCCTTCGGTCGTGATCTTCATGGTCTCTAGAGTGATCCTTCATCTCTCCCGAATGAGCTTGAGTAGCCTTCGCCGTCTTGGGACCTTGGAGTTGTCTCGGATATTCTTCTTTGTTACCCATCGGGCGCCCGGCAAGTTGTCCCACTTGCGTCTAGCATCTTCATCACGATGAACACTTCACGTATAAAGCTTCCGACCTCCGTCACCTTGCGATCTAAATTCTTCAATATTTTCTCCATAGCCTCGAACTTAGTGACGGCGTCCTTGGACATGGTCGTACTCCACACACTCCTTGCATGAGGATCTTGCTTCGGCGGCCTTTAGGTGTTGAGCTTCTTTCTCCATCTCCATCTTCTCCATCCTCCTCTTAAGTAAACCGATATGCCACTCAAGGAATCCGACTCGTATGCATTCGGCTCTCGCAATCGTCATGCGGATAGTTGAGACTTTGATCTTGAACGGCCTCCCGGCGTCTTGAAGGTTTATGATAGGTAGATCAACGATGTCCGGGGTGCGCGGCGCTCCGGTGGTTGAGGTTGATCTTCCTTTGGACTTGGAGGTGGTGATTCCTTTGGAGATTCCGACGGTCCTTCGACTTCAACTTTTGAATCTAGGGTTTCCACCCCTTTAGCTTGTGTTGCACGTCACCTTTGCCTCGTAAAGTTTTCCTGGATCATTCACAAAAAGGTTTGGGTTTCTTGGAGAGGTAGCCAACCATCTCCGGTTAGGGTTAGCAATAAACAAAGTATGCAAAAAAAACTAGAGAACAAAACAAATCTATAAAGACTAGAGTTAGACAAACTAGATTAGATGTATTTTGAGGATGATCAAAATTTAGTAGATGCAAAAATAAAACAAAATCAGTACTGAAAATTACAAAAAAAAAGCAATAAAAAATCAAATCTTGATCACTTGTTCCCCGGCAACGGCGCCAGAAAAAGGGGCTTGTTGACGGTTAATAATTGTATCAAAGTTCGTTCGTGACTCGCAAGCGTACAAGTCTCCCGTCGTAGTCAAGGGACCCTTCTTCCCTCGAGTGGTGAACCCAAGGTATCGAATCCGTGGAACAAATGTGTGACGCAAGACTTAATCTATTAAAGCCAAGTAACTTCAATATTCGATAAAAGACCTAATGCATCTAAGTAAAAGACATGAAACAAATCTAATCTACTAAAGACCGGAGAAAACAAAGTAAGATTGGGTAGATAAACCGATCTAGAGGGATCGGGGTAAGCCTTTTGTTGAAGTTCCAAGCAAGAGAAGAAGTAGCAAATCGAATCTTAATAGAAGCCTCTTTAAATCGGGGTTTCCCGTCCAAATCCGAAAACATCCGCCTTTCGAGACCCCCGTTCTGTCACAACGTATCCCTATTCATGCGGGGAGCTTAGGGCGAGTCAAAAGACAAGTCGAGATTCTTTCGGAAGATCCGCGTGTACCTCTAGCCACCGCGGCTACAAGAACACCCTATGTAATCTATCGCGCGAATAGAATTGGAATAAGCAAAGCCGATCGAAAAACGAAATCTTCGAGGAAACACTTGATCGCTAAGAAAAGATTCAACTTGATAATTCAACTATGACAATGATACATACACAAGATCACCACCGGGATCCTTCCTTGATCTTGCTTCTAGCTCCGGAACTCCGACGTGGTCTTCCATGCAAGGTTCCCACGTCGGCTAGGGAAACCCTAGTCAACTAGCTCGACCCTCTCCTCTCCGACATGGTGTCCCTCTCTTCTCTCGCTCCTCGGCGGCCGAAGACGAAATCTTCTCTCCGTGGCTCTCGGTCAGGGGACTATAAATAGCCCGATTGGCGGCTAGGGCAAAGGGCGACGGTTTTGGGCCCAAAATGGGCCCGGGCCGACCGGACCGGGCCGGCCCGCCCGGGCCCATTTAGGCCCGGCCCACGGGCTCCTTTGCCCGAGGTCGGTTCCCTTGCTTCCCGGATGCTTCCCCCTTCTCGCATGTAGGTCCATGTCGTCGGTTTCTCTCCGAATTGGACTCAACTCCTTGTCTTGCAAGATTCGAGCACTTTTCCGGTCGGATCCCCGGAGTCCGTCGTCTTCTCGGATCAAGTCCCCCGCTTCTTGGAGTTAATTTTGCTTCATTGCATGACTTGTTCAGGACTTCAAGGTCTTGTCATGAGGTGCTTGATGAACTAATCCCAAAAGTCTTGCATTCAACACTAAATCCCCGCATAAACATCAAACTCCAAAACCGACATGCACACGTGAACTTGTTATACCACGGGGGTTAGTACCAATGGATAAGGTATAAAACTCATGCCAACACCGAAGGTAAACTCATGGCTAGGTTGACGGATTTTCACCGTCAACAATGGTGTGGTTTGAGCAACGTCTCGTAGTTCCTGTTGATTCGGAACTCCGAAAGGAAATTTTTGACGAAGCTCATCTTTCCAAATTCTCTATTCATCCAGGGAGCACCAAAATGTATCAATATTTGAGGAAAAACTTTTGGTGGTCAAACATGAAGGTAGACATAGCTAAATATGTTGCAGAGTGTGATACTTGTCATCGAGTCAAAGCCAACCATTTGAAATCAGCCGGTGTACTCCAACTGTTGACTATACCTTTGTGGAAGTGGGATTACATAAGTATGGATTTTATTGTGGGTTTACCACCGACCGCCAGGAGGAAGGACTCTATCTGGGTTATAGTGGATCGATTGACCAAGACTGCTCATTTCATTGCAGTGCACACCACTTACTCCGTCCAAGATTATGCAGAACTCTATGTTGATCAAATTGTGTGCCTGCACGAGATTCCCAAGACCATTGTTTCTGATCGAGTTACTCAATTTGTGGCTCGTTTCTGGGAACAATTGCATGAATCTTTGGGAACCAAATTGATTCGTAGTTCGAGTATCATCCTCAGACCGATGGTCAGACCGAGCGAGTCAATCAAATTGTGAAAGGCATGTTGAGAGCTATCATCATGCATTTCGACAAGAGTTGGAACAAGTGTCTATCTTTGGCAGAATTCTCTTATAACAACAACTATCAAGCTAGTTTGAAGATGGCACCATTTGAAGCTCTTTATGGACAAAGATGCCGAACTCCTTTGAATTGGTCAGAAACCGGGGAGCGAACACTCTTTGGCCCAGATTTAGTTAAAGACGCAGAAGAGAAAGTGGAAGTGATCAGAGAATACTTGAAGTTAGCTCAAATGAGACAAAAGAGTTACCATGACAAAGGGACAACACCCCGACACTATGAAGTGGGTGATTACGTATACCTCAAGGTTTCACCGACCAAGGGTGTACAGAGATTTGGCGTCAAAGGGAAATTAGCCCCACGGTATATTGGCCCATATGAGATCATCGAGGTATGTGGACCAGTCGCTTATCGTATCCGACTTTCGGATCGCTTCTCGGCTGTGCACAATGTGTTTCATGTGACACAATTGAAGAAAGGTGTGAAGGTACCTGAGACAGAGGTGATCACGGAAGTGAATGCTTGGATTGAGCCAAATTTTTCAGTGGTCGAGCATCCGTTGAGAGTGCTAGATCAAAAAGAAAGAAAAACTAGGAGACACACCGTGAAGATGTACAAGATACAATGGAGTCACCATACTGAAGAAGAAGCTACTTGGGAGACCGAGCACTTCCTCAACACCAAGTATCAGGGTTTTCTTCAATCACGAAACAGTAAGAACCTTACCCTACCTTTGTCTTTAATTTTCGAATCTCGGGACGAGATTCCTTTTAAGGGGGGTAGGCTGTAACACCTCAGGTGTTTAATTACCTTGTTTAGTGCTAATGACACTCTTAATTAAGTCAAAACACCTTTGTGGTCAAAGCTTGGTCAAACACTAGCTAGAACCCTAGTCAAACCCTTTGTCACTCCTTGTCCTTCTGGAACTTTTGCCGCGTTCTCCAAATTTCACCTAAACACTTCAAATTCTACCAATATAAAAGTTGTCCAGTTTTTCGAGGGGCACAATGTGACGCCCCAGGTTTTCAGCGGGAATGGTTAACCCTACTGAGCAAGTCAACAGAGTTGACTTTGGTCAAACGACGGTCAACCTGGGCCATCATCTCGAAAACATCACCGACAAACCCTATTGACACCCTTTGGTCAACCATAGTCAAGGTTGGGTCAAAACCCTAGTCAAACCCCTTGAACCCCTTTTGACCCACCAGTGTCAGCCGATACTTTTGTCGCGTTCTCCAAATTTCACCTAAACACTTCAAAATCTCCCAATGTGAAAGTTGTGTGTTTTGTCGAGGGACACAACTTTCATGTTGAGTGGCATTTTAAATTTTGGGTGGAAATGTGTGAAAAACTCAAGTCAATGCTTCTGGTTACTATTCACCAGAGCCGAGTTTTCAGCAATGTTCCACTGCATTATATGCAAAATCCATTGAGCAAAACCCTAGTCGACCTTCGTAAAAGTTGTAGGGGGTCTTTAGATCTACAATTTTGGTGTTCAAAGGTTTGCCTACTTCAGTTCAAAAATTTTGAGAAAAAACCTCTTGAACAGGGCTAAGTCAATTTCTTCTGGATGCCACGCGAGGCGTTCGCGCCCACGCGCGACGTCGTGCTTGTGGTCACGCCGGGCCGAACCGCCGGCTGACCGGCACGACCGCCGGAGCACCCCCCGTGACCGCCGGTCCCAAGGCCTTCCACCGTCGTTCGCACCCAATCCTCCATTGCCACGCACCGCATGCTCACGGGCCGCATGAAACCGACCTACGCCGCCCGCCAACGGCGTTGCCGCCGTACCCCGCCCCGCGCGCGCACATTGCCGCCCTGTCCGCCGTACTCCGGCCATGCCGCGACCCACATCGAGACTGGCCTCAACGTGGTGCCCAAGCTACGCCTCAACCGCCTCGAGCCGTCCATAAAATCCTCTCCTTTCTTCACGCGCGTGAGCACCGAGCCGCCGCCGTCCGCCATCGGTGCCGTCCCGGTGAGCTTACTGCGCCGCACAACCCCAGTGCCCCAAGCACACCTAAAGCTTCCTCCCGTACCCAGAGAGCTTGCACGCTCGCGTGTTGCCCTGGCTGTTCCACCTGCTCGTTGGATCACGGTTCCCGGCGGCTGCCCCATTGCCGCCGTCGACGAGCTCTGCTCTCCGCGCGACCCCCGAGCCAACCAACCATCCCAGCGCCTCCACTAGGTACCAGAGAAGCTACCCGTGCCACACGTTGGCCAGCTCCGCCTCTGTCCTCGCCGGAATTCGAGTGCCCGCGGCCGCGCCACCACCGGTCCGTCGCCGCCGCTCGCCGGCGATCTTTCCAGCCGAACCACCGCCACCAATCAATCACCGGTGAGCCCAATTTCAGTTCCCCGTCGCTTGTTTGCCTGTCCGTGCACCCCCTCGCCGCCGGCGAGCTCGCCATCGCCGTCGGGACCAAGGGGGGAACTAAGGGCCTGATTGTAAAATTTTTAAAACTTCCAGGGTCCTAAGTGTATAAAGATTCTAACCCCTTTGTGTGTTATAGCTGAAACTTGTAAATTCGATTTAAAATCATAGAAAAATCCAAAAATAGCAAACTCAAGAACTACAATTTTCTCCGTATATGTATATACTTTTGAGCTACAGTTTTTGCTTGGAAAATAGAAATGTAAAATATCTAGATCTGCGATTCTGCAAAATCTATACATGATCTTAAGCTGTATTTTGGATATGTTGTGAGAACTATTATGTCTTGGTCTTGTGCCAAAAATTGCACAAAGTTACTAAAGAAATCTTTTTATATAAATTATCTTGTGATATTGATAAATCCGCCTAGATGATTTTTGTATCTTAAAATATAATTATTTTTTAGCCCAACTTCTGGCTATCATCTTGTAATGTTGAATTGCAGCTATGGTAAATTTATCATGATTTTATCACTGCTATAAATATTTATTCCTGATTTATGCTTGATTTTGATCATAAATGTGTAGATCAAGATCTACAAAGGCTATAGGTGTGTTTGTTGGTTCTTTAGGCTTGTTTTGGACCAAAGCATGAGTAGGAGAAAGTTTGGGTTCACTACTGTTATATTTATTTCCATATGCTTTAATCCTCCATTTGCTAGCTAGAAATGCTTTTGTTTGTGTGCATTTAAATTCAAGGGTGCAAACCAGTTGCTTGCTGTCCAGAGGAGTGTTTTCTAGTCATTAGGACCAGTGGGCACTATTGGACAAGTTTGGAGCAAGATTGGTTGATTAAAGGAGTGCAACCTGACTTAATCTAGCAAAAGAAAAATAGGAAAAATACATCCTTTTGTGCATGAGTTGAATAAATGAGTTAGGGAAGTAAATTTGTAGCATATAAATAAGGTTTCCTTGCTGTTGATATTTAAATAAGATATTCTTTATAGATATGTACACAATCATCATCACTAAAGGGTTGAATAGAAATGCTATATTTGATATATTTATTTTTATAGCTTAAGCAAGTGTGCATGTGTGACTAGTGGCTTGTGCTAGATTCATTGAGACCAGAGAGCACTACTCTTGGTGTTTTATGATTTATTTTTGTGCATTAATGTGAAGGAGCCTTTGTAGGTTTAATATTGAAATCATTTGGAAAATCATAAGTCTCACCTAAGGATTATGTGTTGGTGTGGTGAAACTTGCCAACAAGTTTATGACCAACCCATTGATGTTTTTATGAGAATTAAATTGATTTACTTGTATATATATGTACACAGTCACTATTAAAAAGTCTAGATAATAAAGCAACGCATATTGTTCCTTTATAGAAAGAGTATGCTGAATGTATTATTATCTAGGTGAATGTGGTCAACCGAGCACCCCGTGGTTGACATAAGTTGTTTTGAAATTAATTAAATCAAATTGTCACTTAAGTCTTGCATTGCATCCTCCGTGTAGAAGTTCCCGACGGTAGTTACACGCTCGTGCCAGTGGATGTGAACGAGGGAGCTGGAGGAGACGTGCACTACATCACCGTAGAGCAAGACCCGGACCAAAGTCCGGAAGTGTGTGGGTCTGCTTGTGCTGACGAAGGCAAGCCCCGGTTTATTCATTAACCTATGTGTTTCTTTAAACTTCTGAATTTACTTATTGTTATTGTATGTGCATTTACGTTCAGGAGTTGAAATGAAACCCTAGTTGCATGATCCATAAGTACCTATGATCTTTTACTAGCATGTTAGGTCGCTAGTTGCTATGCTTTAAGGATCCGGTACAAGTCGAGTGATGTTCGTCACTCGCGAGAATAGGATCTCCTTTTTGGAATCACCTTATTGGTTAAATGGAATGCTCATGTGGTAAGAGCATGGGATTTGGGCTCCGGTCCAATGGCTTCGTTGGTTAAGTGTTTGAAAGTACTAAACACTTGTCGGAAATGGGTACGGTAAGCCTAGTACCTAAATGAGGCGGTACGGGGTTTTACTATCACTACTCTTAGGGTTGCGGCCCCGGGCTCGCCACCCGAGTGCATGCGTGAGGCTGGATGACCTTGGTGGTGTAGCCCAGATAAACCTTGTACTTAAGACTGTGAGCTATTATCCCCAAATTGAAGAATGACGGGAACCACCTGGTTGGTGAACTCTTGGTGAGGACACCTTCCGTGTGTTTAGGTCCACCTTGCAAGGGTTATGAATCAATCGATTATCGCCTCTCACTGTTATCCGAGACTGCTTAATCAGCTGGCCATGATATCCCTTAATGATGGAACTATGTGAAATCTTCTGCGTGAATTAATTGTATTGTACAATTCTTGATTGTATTAGTTGCTCATTAGAGTAATGGTAATCTCACTAGAATTTGAGCTAAAATATTGAAAGTAAGGATCCATGATCCTAGTTGCTTCTTGGCAAAACAAACCCACTAGCCAAAAGCCCTACATGACTAGAGGTAACTTTTGTCGGGTAAGTCTTGCCGAGTATTAGTATACTCAGCCTTGCTATAATTGTTGTTTTCAGGTGAAGTTGTTTGGCCTGGTGAGATTCCACCCGGCTGGGAGCTGGAATGGGTGGATGATGTCGCCGTGTAATGACATCACGGATAGCCTCCAGTGATGTCATATTGTATCGCTACTAGTACTTCCATTGTTTTAATAAAACTCCGAACCTTTTAGTTCACGTCAAAGAACTATGTTTGAATAATGGACCCTACGGGGAATTTGGTATTAATTTGTAAGGAACTCTGGACTCTCCTTCGTGGGAGTTTTATGCATACGTTCGATCCTCTCTGTGTTTCCAAGTGATTTACTGGGTGTAAACCCGGCAACACTCAACGGGGTGATTCTTTATTGTCGCTTAATGACCAAATGGAGTGGTTTAGGCGATAGTACGGAATTATCTCAGATGGGCTTGTCACAGCTGGTATCAGAGCATCCGTATGCACCAGAGTGATTAGATTAATACTAATCACATGATTTACAATAAAACTTGCCAAGATTGATTATATTTTGAAAACTCGTTGGATCGTTAAGGAATGATCTAGATCGAGAGGCCCTAGAGGGAATTTTGGGTTCTTTAAGGTGGCATAAGAATCTATGGTGTATTTTGCTAACCCCCAGCACCTTACTTTATGTCAGACTTACTTTCTTGTACAACCAAACTAGATGAGCCGCGTGTTTTATACGTGTGCTGTTCCGCATCACGGGAATTGCGAGGGTTGATGGAGTGATCCATTCCACGGATCCCATCTTCGCGTCTAGATATGAGTTGTGGTGTCGCCACATGTCTCATACGTGTGCATTCCGCATGTCGATCATGAGAGGCAAGGATACACTCCATTCAAACGGAGGGTGTCCGAGGTTGGACGCTGTCCATGCAGCGGCTTGACGCATGGATACCGTTTCTATAAGCGAATGGTAATGAATGTGGACGCTTTCGTGACGTGCTGGCACGAAAGGTTCTTTTTCTGCATGTACACTAACAACGTTTCGTAAGTCGTTAAGTGCGAATTGAGTAGCTCCGAGTAGTTGTTATAAGAAGAGCCGATTATAAGCATGCCACCGGCACTAACTACGTCTTTTGGATCTAGTTGAGTAAGGTCGTTTAAGACGTGTGCATGCATAATTAAATTCTTGTTGAACCTAAAATTGGTCCCCGGTTGCTTGAATAATTTTTTTAAGTAATTTGGTTGATCTTAGATAAGGTTTTCCCCTCTTTTGATCTTACGAAATTTTTGGCACATTCTGTCTCTGTCATTTCTCATTTTTTAGCCAAATCTGTAAGGAATCTGAGACAACCTTTAGGAATGTTGTTTCTTATCAAATTGAGCTTCTACTATGAATTTATCAGGATTTTAGGAATTTTCTGCAGAGAGTTATGCTCAGTTTAGTGAGTCTCTGTTCTGCTGTTTTTCAAAACAACACCCCTCTGCAAATGGGAATTTTCGAGCATGTTCCAATCCAATCTAGATCTACCTTTGAATACCAAAAAGGTGTATCAAAATATCACTGAGTTGCTACCAAAATTTGGTAATTTTTTGGGATTGTAGGTTCTGAGTTATGAATTTTTGATTCACAACCCCGAACTTTACGCCATCATTTTATGAGTACTCGTTTCGAGTCCGGCATACCTTGCACCTTGTGCGAATGGCTACCCCAAATGTTATTCACTTGAGGATCAAATGATTCTTTTCGCTCACCGAAACCTTGTGGAAGGTTGAAACCTTTAGAAGTGGTCTGTGTATGCGACATTCCTTTATAGCCGTGAGAACTTAACTTTGTGCACGTGTTCGCATCTGGTTCTGACAGTTGTCACTTATTCCAGATGTGTGCCTCCGGATCCGTGACCGTTGATGCGCAGGTGCGGACTCACTTGAACTGCCTCGAGGAGGGTGGTTTCCCTGCACTTTTGTGGGACACCCTAAAGGACCTTGGGTACACAGCGTATCCCGAGTACTCGACACGTGAGCTCATGAGCACAGGCCAACTGCTTCGTTGGGAAGTGAGGGTGAAGATCCCCGTGTGCCCGACACATCCTACTTGGGAAGAGTGGGAGGTGAAGGCACAAGGGTTGAACTTGGCTGACACCATGCAAAAGGCTGCCTTGGAAGCACTCATGACTTTTTGTGAAAACCGAATCTCAAATAGTAAATGACTTTTGCTGAATCTTGTAAAATCCATAAAAAATCGTAGAAAAGTCAGAAAAATGCAAATCCAATTTTTTTGGATTCCTGGTGGCCAACTCTACAACTTTTACAAAGCACTACCATACTTTTTCCTGACAGTTTTTGCATGAAACATAGAAATGTGAAAACCTAGATCTGTTGTATCTCCAAATCCACAAGTGATCTATAGCTGAATTTTGGATATGTTGTGTGTCATTCCATGCCTAGCTCCTATACCAAAAGTTGCACAAAGTTATGTTGTAAATCTTTTTATATGAGTTGTTTCCTATTTATGCAGAATCTGTCTAGATGATTTTTGTATCTAAAAATAATTATATTTTTGTGCCTAACTTTTGCATGCTGTCTTTTTATATCAAAATGCACCTCTGGTGAAGTAATCACAATTTTATATTTGTCAGAAATATTTATTCTTGAAATATGCCCAATTTTCTTTGTAAATGCATAACTCAAGATCTATAGTAAGTCTAGGTGTATATGTTGCATTTCTAGCTTAGGTTCTGACCAGAGGCCATGTGTGAGAAAGTTGGAATCATTTTGATGTGTATTTATTTTTGTATGCATTTCTCATGCTTTGATAACTAGCTTTTGTTATTTTCAGTATAATTAAATTCATAGCTCTCCTAAGTGTGCATGTGTGAGACAAGGGTACCCATGGGTCCCCACCGACCAGGGTCCTAGAGGCCCCTGTCAAGTGTACCTGACCTTCCAGAGGCTCAGCCAACCTACAAGTGGGCCTGAAGACTTTATCCACAGTTCCGGCGACCTTGGAAGACTTCGAACGACCTTATCCAGATCGCGGGCGACCTGCCAGGCTTGCGGGGCAAGCCTCTCCTTACATCATGGTGGCGGCGCCGCCAGTAGACCTGAGGATCGCGTGATCTTCTCTGTAATCACGGAAGGCGACCTTCCCAAATCTGTAACCGACCCCGATGAGGGTCCACCGACCTCGAATGGAAACCCTAACCCGTCCGCCATATAAGGCGGCCTAGAGCTCCATTCGAGGGGAGGTCACCTCTTCCACATAATTCCACCACAGTGGACATAGGGTTTTACTCTCCAGAGGCCCGAACCAGTCTAAAATCCCTGTGTCCTTGCCATACTCGCCGAGTTCCGAGTTCATCCTAGAACTACCGCTTACGCCCTTAGGTCCTGATCCCCTCATCAATCCACCTACAACCACTTGGGTAGCACCCTTGCGGATCTGTGCAGGTCTCACCCCCTGACAGTTGGCACACCAGGTAGGGGAGATCAGGAACTCGCTGTGTAGCATGGCGGCCCGATTTGGCGTTGTTTTCCCGATGAGCATGGCGGACATCCTCGCCGACCCCATGGAGATCTGCTTCGGTTCCTTCACGGCGACCTCGACCACGCTGGCGGCGACGACCTCACCAACGGCCTCCGTGAAGGTCCCCGCGACGTCTGGCATTGCCCCCAGCTCCGGCCGAAAGTTGAAGACCCACCCGCCCAAACCCTATGACCTTGTCCAGGGGATGGAGCGCGTCATCGACATGACGGAGGACACCCTCCAGATTTGCGAACGAGCTCAGCGCTCAATGTAGGATGCGTCGCACCGCAAGACCTTCCCGTTCAGCCCGCAGGCTCCCAGCGACGTATACCAGCATCAGGCGGCAAAGTCGATCCAGATCCAATCTGGACGATAGCAACCAACTAGCGACCTCAAGGTCGAACCTCGCGCACGTCGTGACCCTCTTGACGTATCGTTCTTCCTGGTATACGGATCAGAGGTGGTCCTTCCAACCAACGTAGCCTTAGGTGCCCCATGCATCCAACACTACGAGGAAGGGACGCCTGAGGAAACACGCAAGGTCGACCTCGACAATATTGAAGAACATCACGTAGCCGCTCTGATGCGGCACACGCGGTATGAGCAACAACTGTAGTGCTATCATGACCGCAACGTACGAGAGCGATCCTTCAACGTGGGAGACCTGGTCCTACGTCGTATCCAGAGCACCAAGGGGATGCACAAGCTATCTGCCCCTTGGGAAGGCCCCTTCATGGTGATGGAAGTTGTCAGCCCATCGACCTACCGCCTCCAGTGGGCCGACGGCCAAGGCGTTCCTAACGTCTGGAACATTGAACATTTACGTCGCTTCTATGCTTAGAAGATCTGTACAAAAAAAGCTATGTACTTTCTGTCGGTGTTTTATACCGGCAACCTACTAAGGGGAGTACCCGAAGTAGATGAATGTGGCCTCGCCGAGATTGGTAACTCGAAGGAAGAGACATGTGGCACACAATTTAGACAGGTTCGGGCCGCGAAGTGTGTAATACCCTACGTCCTGTATGCTGCGTGGCTCTGGATTGATCGGGTGCGATTACAAGATGATGCAATCTGATGCGTATGAGCGAGATGAGATAGATAGAGAGAGGTCCCTGCCTCGCCTTATATAGTCCGGGAGGCAGGGTTACAAGTCGGTTCAGGGAGAGAGTACTAGCCGAGTACGTCTAGGAGTCCTCTATACAGTGTGGGATATGTACAGCTTCCTATCCGAGTACTTCTCCTCCGTAGTCCTTATGCTTCACGTCAGCAGGTGCCGTGCAGCGCAAGTCGGGTAGTCCCAGGGGCCCACCGAGTAGTCGGTCCTGGTACCCACCGAGGTAGTGGGCCCAGGGAGGTCCATACGACAAGCCCCCGAGTACTTTGTAGTCGAGAAGGATAGCTTCGAGTAGTCTTGACGGCCTTAAAAAGTAGTCCTCAAGCGTCCCCGAGTGCTACAAGTCAAAAGTCCTCAAGAATAGTTGAAGCATCCTGAGGCTGGAATGTACTCCAGCTGATGTTTGAGCAATCCTGAAGTCTTCTCGAGTAGTCCCAAGCATCCTCGAGTGCTGCTCTTGAAGGTCTTCAACA
Source organism: Cenchrus americanus (assembly GCA_947561735.1). Classification (NCBI taxonomy): domain Eukaryota; kingdom Viridiplantae; phylum Streptophyta; class Magnoliopsida; order Poales; family Poaceae; genus Cenchrus; species Cenchrus americanus. The sequence continues at coordinate 246,631,371 of OX387239.1, read as the reverse complement.
ATGCCCGTGTTGTCTTGAAGCCGAAGCTGATATGGAAGTGCGATTGCAAAATTGCACTCCATATGGAGTAGCCCCCGAGCCTTAGGTTGAGTTGTAGACTCTGGCTGAGGGTCCATCTGAAGTTTTGGCAAGAATATCCCGCAAAATCCGGAGAAAAAACCGAAGGACACGTGGCACGGAGCCCCCAAGCCTTGAGTCGAGTACTTCCTCTTGAATTGAAGGGTCATCTTGCAGAATGTGTCCTGAGTTGCTCTTGAATCTTGTCGCTACCCAGGAAGTTGAGTAGAAGTAGTCGAGCCCCCGAGACGAGGCGTGTCGACTAGTAGAAGTTGAAGAGTCAGGCGCCGCCGCTGAGTCAGCCGTCTGGAGACTTATCCATCCGGCCGTTGGAGGAGCCGCTGTTGACTTGTAAATTGCTGCCGAAACCCTTAGGGTTTTTCACTCCACGCATTTTCAGCCATTCCTAGCAGATCGTGCCAGGAACCACCGCCAGTGCGCACTGCCGCCTTTGAGGGAAGTGTAGATCCAAGCGCGCCGCCGTCGGAAAACCACCGTCGTAGCCCCCGAGCGTATGCGAGTGAAGACACCGTGCACTTGGAGAATGATGCCCTCGCCATCGAAGACCTTGAAGACCGCCGGTGGGAAGAAAAGGTCTCGCGAGGAGGCCGCCGGATCCGCCGCGGGGACATCGCCGCTGGTGTCTCCGCCGCAACCAAATCCGAATCAGGAGTGGAAGAAATCCAAGGCCAAGACCGAAGATCTGCTGGCGCTTCTCAATAGTAGATTTCTGCAGGAGAAGGAAGTTGACATGTGGCGAGCCGCTGCAGGATCCGTACCCCATGGAGAAGAACCCGGACGAGATCCCCATGTTTACCCGATTCGCGGAGCGAGGGCTGTCTCTCCCGGCCAGCGACTTCTTCAAAGGGCTGCTAGGGTACTACGACATCGAGTACCTCAACCTCAACCCCAACGGTATCTTCCATACTTCAGTCTTCGTTCACTTCTGCGAAGCCTTCTTGGGGATCAAGCCCCACTGGGTACTTTTCCGGAAATTCTTTTGAGTGAAGCCCCAGCCCAGCACCAACAATCCCCGAGTAGTGGGGGGAGCCGGGATCCAGATGCGCGAGGACGCCGCGGAGCAGTACCTCTCGTACAAGCTGATCGACTCCAACCAAGATTGGAAGTCGAAGCGGTTCTACATCACCAACCACCACCCGGAGCTGCCGAAGCCGAGCAGGAGGCAGCCGAAGCACCGGCCGTGGTGGAACTCCGAGCCGACAATGCAGGAGGGTACCCAGCTACCCGAACTGCTGGCGAAGATGAAGGCTTTGAGAGAAGCCGGGCTGAGTGCCGAGCATGCGGCCTTCAGCTTCATGAAAAGGAGGGTGCAACCGCTGATGGCCCGCGACACCCTAGGCTACCAGTACACCGGCGACGACGACACGTCGTGGATGCCCGGTGATGAAGTAGACGACGACGACATCGTCGACAGGCTGGGGGGAATCTTCAAGGATATGCCGGCGTACACGCCGTGCCCCGTTCCTGAGTACTCCGCCGCGCGCCCGCCAAATGAGGTCGATAGCCGTACTCATTGTCGAGTAATCATTACATAGGAGTAGTCGTGCTGACGTATTGTGCTTCTTGCAGGATGACTTAGTGAAGTTCGTCTCCGAGCCGGCGTCGCCTCCTAAACTTGTTGAGGTCCTAGAGGAAGGGAAGGCCAAGGCCAAAGAGCGGCGCGAAGGTGATGAAGGAAACGACACAGTAGTCGTCGAAGACACGTCCGAGGAGGATGATGGGGAAACGCTGCAGGAGCGGTTCCAGCTGCGGTCAAGGTTCAGCCGCCCTGGGCTACCGCAAGTCCCTCTCGTTCAGGATCCGCCGACTAGCCTGGAGGCTAGTTTGCCTGCGCCGCCGAAGAGGCCGCGCAACGTGGCCTGCAAGCGCGTGGCCAAGAAGCTTAAGGTCACGGAGACCACGTCCCAGGAGGTAAGCTTCCTTGAATAGGGTATTCGAGTACTTATGTCTCGATGTTGTGTATTGACGACGAAATTCCCTTGCTTGCAGGAGATTCCGCCTTCCGACCCCGTAGAGCAGGGTGACGAAGGCGATTGGGATACAGTGGGAGAACCAGCTGGAGCCAGCCGCAGCCCTGCCCCCACCGTAGTAGATCTCTTGGCGCAGTTGTCGTGCCAGCCCCCTGTTGCTGAGGGGAGTACTGCACCGGCTGCTGCTTTTGCTGAGGAGGCAGCAACTACTGAGGCCCAAGAGGAGGCGCCCGCTGAGGCTGGGTTGGTTGATATCGCCAGTATCCTCGGCGCCTCAACCGTGACGGTAGTCCGGTCGAGCCTGTAAGTGCTGATCCTTCCCGAGTAGTACATTAGATGTGGTAGTCGTACTGGGTTGACAACCAAATTGTGTACTCTGTAGGAAATCAACGGACTTGACCTGGGAGGAAGATAAACCCACCACAGCGGTGGCTGGAGGGGAAACCGCGCCGCCCACTGAGGAGTCCGCTCCCACCCCTCAGGCAGAATCCCAGGCGCCGGCCGTGGAGGCTACATTGCCTGAGGCCAGCATCGTAGAGGGTGAGTACTTTGCTCAAGTGCAAGTAACCCCGAAGAGTAGTCGTAACCACCAGGTATGACTGATCCAGTTGTCCTTTTGTTGACAGGTGCCGAAGCCGAGGGAAGCGCCATTCTCGAAGCGGTGCCTGTTGAAAGCCTAGCACCGGAGACCCAGGGAGCTGCCGGAGGAGCCCCCGAGCCGATGGAGGTGGCCGTTGAAGAAGCCGCCTCGACAGCTGGAGTAGAGCGCGACGACGTGCTGTCAGAACCGGCTCTGGAAGTAGTCGTTCGCTCACCAGAGATCCAGCCCTACTCACCAAGTTCTGACGCGTGCTCTGGAACCCAGGATTTTAGGTGTGAAAATTTTTCGAAAAATTTAAAACTTTTTGTTTGGAATTGAGTGCTATCAATTTTCAAACCAAATTGCTAGCCCTCTCCCAAATTCTCCACCTTTTTAGCCCATTTATAAAAACATAATTTCAAACTATGGTAAAATATGTGAGTTGGATTTTTCTGGTTTTATTTGGATTTAATTTGTGTGAAGTTTGAATTTGAAAAGTATTAAAATTCAAACTCTAAACCTGTTTGATTTAATCCTTAAACCTTTCCCAAAAGAACTGAACTTCTAGTCTAGGGCCGAATCCATCTTCCTAACCGATCCAGCCGGCCCAGCCCGTGCGCCAATCTTGGCCCATCTAAACCGCACCACCCCTCTCACCCTCTCTGTCACTGCCCGGTGGGGCCCGCCCATCGGATCCCCTATCCTCACCAGCCTCACCTTTTCCTCCCGAGTCAGCCTCGGCCGCCGCACCGCACCGCACGCCGCGCGCGCGCGAGGGAGGAGACGGCTGGGCCACCGAGCTGGCACGCACACCAAGCCCACGCACGCGCCCGTGGCCCACCCCAGGGGGGAAATCTGCTGAGGAAAGGACCCTTATGCCCCTGTCGGTGACGCTACAGGCGCAATGGCGGCCACTGAGGGCCGGCCATGTCGTCGAACCCGCGAGAGCAGCCAATCCTGGAGCGCCGGGGCATCCTTGCCCTCACACCGCCTTGACCGTGCGTCTACATCACCCGGGGCCGAGCCCATCTCTCGCCAGCCAAGCTGTCTTGGGGTTTTCCCCTTTCCAAAGCGCGGCACCGCTGAGAGGAGAGAAGAGGGGGGGGGGAGCGGGAGAAGTGCAAGTGGAGCAGGAGGAGGTCCTGCGTCGCGTCGCCGCCGGTGCGTTGCTACCTGGAGCCGGTCGGGTCGAGGCGAGACGAGGGGAGCGCTCACGCCGGGAGAAGACGCCGAAGCAGAGCCGGGAGCCGGGAGCCGCCACGTACGCCTACACCGCGCCACAGTCTACCTAAGGCCGGCAACGACTACACCGCCGCCCCACTGTGAGCACCGTGGTCTTCTCTTTCCTTGCGCCGTACCTTCTCTTAGCCTTGTCTGTGCGCGTGCCTTCGTGCCGCCGAACACCAGTGGCATCGCCGTTCTTCCATGAACGGGCGGCGACCCGTGTCGCTCTCGAAGCGCCGCCGTGCCGTGGCCACCCCAGGTTCGCGGCGTCGGCTGTGATGGTGAACGCGCCTTCGCGCCTCGTATGATGTTGGCGGACCGAGGGCCACCCCGCGCGCGCCGCCGAGCCATGTGCCCCGGCGGGTGCCGTGCCTCGGTCGCCGGTGCGATGTATTGTTCCTTGCAGTCGAATGCGTGTGCGCGCGTGAGTCCTGATCGGCCGCACCCCAGCGCGCCTTGGCCACGAACTCGCCGTGGTGAAGTCCAGCGCGCCGGCACTCCGTGTCGCGCCGTGAGCGGCGACTGGTTTTTCTGGGAGTAGGCCTTCATGCCGTGAGTTTGTTTCTGCAGGAACGAACGTGCGGGCGTCCCGAGTCGTGCGCACCCCAGCGCCTAGGCCCGGGATCGCCGCGCCGCCGAGCGTGCGCCGCGCCGTGGCGCCGCCGTTTTCCGCGCCGCGCGCTACGCGCCGCACCATCCCGTGAGCCGGCCTTCGAGCCATTGCGACCATGCATTGTATGTTAAGATGTGGGGATGGATGTGCCGGAGCGCACCCCAAAGCACCGCGGCCAAACCCGCACCGTCGACCCGCCGCCGGCGGCGCGCACGGTGATGCCACGCCGTGCGTGTGTTCGAGACAGCCCTTCGCGCCGTGCGTGAACTTTGCTCGGTGTGCTCGCGCGCTCCCTTGCGGCCCCGGCTCGGGCACACCCCGCCGCCGTCGCCAGCCGCCACCGGAGACGACGTCGCCGGTGGAGCCGCGCCGTCGGGGAACGACCGCATGCCCAGGAGGAGCGGCCGACATCTCGCCCTGGGGATTTTAGATCCGACCGGGGGGCTGATGGGCCTTAAGTTGCGCCCCGGCCCAACAGTGCCTGCCTGAAGACTAGTTATCCGCCTGGACCCCTGGGTCGATTTTCAAGGAGGTCTAGCACACTTCTGCTATCTGGGCTAGTTGGGCCGAGCCCACTGGGCCACCATGTCCCCAGTAACACTTTCAGCCCATCTGCGGCACACGAACCGAGGGACGCTGATGTCATGCTATCGTCAATAGCCTATTTAATTAATATCCTTTTTCCTTTTCCAGAAAGTAATTCAGAAATAATTTAAAATGGTTTTAACCTTTGAAAAATCATAACTAATTATAGGAAGCTCAGAAAAATATAAAACTAATTTCTATAAATTCGTAATTTCGAAACATTGCTGATTGTAGGTAGTTTGAGCTCTTTTGGATCTTCTAAAAATTGGTTCTTATTTGGAGTTATTGCTTAGTTGTGTACCGTATTCTTATTTTCGCGTCGAATCTCGTGCCGCAGACCCGAGCTTCGACCAGGAGGACGTGGAGGACCTTGAGTACACTGCTCCGGACAATGACTGCTTCAACAGCAACGAAGGTGTCATGTCACTCCCAACCATGTAGATCCCATGTTGATAAAAAGTTGCTAGTGCTTTACTTTATATGCATTGCTCTGTTGAATTGCATAACCAGTTTAATAGCCATGCCTTCATATTTTGATACACCCTGTTTCCTTGTTCTACTTCCTACGGGACTAGCTACAGACCCCTAGCTAGTCCCATACCTCAACTATCCATACTTTTGTTGCTTGATTATGGATGGTATTCCGGGCTTGGACTGAGATGTGGGAGATCTCGGTGTGTATCTAGCGTGCGTTCTGGGTGCGTATCTCCTTGATGTGTTTTGGTGGGAGCGAGCCGCTTGGTTACTGGTGAACGTCTGCCGAGGGAAGATGCGATCTGGCCTCTACCCGAGGGACGTGTCGTGCGGATTGGAGATGGGGAGTGCTCGCTCTCGGCCCCTTAAGGACCGAGTCGACTTACCACCGGATGCGCATCTACTTTCGTACAAACCGCCCGCCTTGTTATGGGCGGGGGTGCGGGGTGAGACTTGTAGTGGATAACGGCCCTCCTGTAGGCGGATCGGTGTGATCGTGTCGGGAGTGGGCTTTCCCTCCTTAGAAGACTTTGCCCCGGCGAGGCTGGGGAAGGGTTCCACAGCTTCGAGGGACCTCTCGCGGGCAGTATGAGCTCTACCGCGGAGGCTGGGCCAGGCTCAGAGACGCAGGAGGGTATTATCCACTTGGCCTTCAGCCGTATCGTAGGGCCTGGAATCGGTGATGGCCGGTTCCGGTCCTATTCGGGAGGGTACAGTTGTACAACCTCTGCAGAGTGTTTAAACCTATATCTATAGTCCGTGTCCACTGGTTATGGACAGTACTGCTATCTACCGCTACTTCCGACTAGATACTCTTCTCTTGTGCTTCTTCTCTCCCCCGAGTGTGTGAGCCCGACTTTGGCCATTGAGATGTGGGGATAGGAGCAGGTGGGCCCCACATCGCAGATGAGAGTTGGGAACTGGATCGTGGTTGAGATCTGGTGCTTTGGTGTGGTATCCTTGAGCGGGGTGTGGACCCCAGAGGTGTGGGCCTCGGAAGCGTGAGCTTCCCCGAGGTGTCGACCTCTCAGCTGAATTCTGCTTACCTTGTTCGTTGCTTTGCTGCTTTGCTTAAGCCTTCTACAGCCAGAGTAGGGATAAATCATGCATAGTAGAATATACACTGCTTTTGCCTCTTTGTTGGGAAGCTGACATGACCTACCCACTTATCGGGTAGACCCTGGTGTCTCTGACACAGAGCCGGACTACGACTTCGACAACGACAGATGGGTGGACTAGTGCTCTTCTTACACTCGAGCTGCCTGCGGATTTGGAGTTCCTCGCGCATTCATGGAGTCGCTGCTAGACGTTTTATTTCTGTTTGATTCAGTCCCGATGGACTTGTACCCGGCATGTGCCGAAGAGATGTACTCTGATTAATGTAATAATTAAATGTTGTACTTTACCTATTTTGTTTTATCTTTCTGCATGGATTTTGGCATCGCTGAGACAGGGATTGCACGTGGTAGCCCTCCTGGGACTACCACCGAGGTGCAGAGAGTCGGGTTTCCGTCCGCGGAAATCCGGTTCGTTTCAGCCGAGGCCTTAGAAGAACATCTTGTGAAGGCCCAGAAGCACGCCTCCGCGATGCAGTCGAAGCTGGACAGCGCCTTCGCCCAATATCACAACGAAGTCCAAGATATGCAGGCGAAGAACGACGAGCTGGTGCGGAAGAACAAGTCTCTCCGCAACACGAATAAAGGTACACCACTGCCTTGTCGGGTACTCATTGATAGTGCCTTGAGGTAGTCTGACCCGCTTTTGCCTTGTTGATTGCAGAGCTTGAGACCCGTGTCGACCAGCTGAAAGCCTCAGAGACCGACACGAAGAACCTCTTCTACCGGGAGAAGGAGGCTCGCGAGGTACTGGAGTATGATTATAAGCAGCTTGCTTACGAGTGCGACAAGCACATGGAGCTCCGTATTGCGTTGGATCGTGACCTCGTCAACTGCTACAAATCTTTGCAGAAGCTGAACGAGGACTGCGAGAAGCTGCGGGCCCAACTGAAGGAACTCGAGGAAGCCGCACTCCCCATCGCGAGGCTACTGGTGCCTCATCCTGGCGGTCCGAAGGTAGCTCCTTTGGTGGACCGGCTGAGGGAAGCCCCCAGCCGCCTGGCGATGTATGTCAAGCACTTGGCGAAGTCGATCCCCAACCAGGTTCTGGCGTTCATGAAGTCGTACTTCCCAAAGGCTCCGGTTGACGTGGTCGCCGGCGGACTAGCCGCCAACTGCACGGACGAGCAGTATGCGGAGCTGCTGGAGCAGATGGCGCCAATTGCTGAACAAGTCACCGAGAAGCTCAATCTCCAGTAGTCCTGTAAAGTTAGCTCGTAGCAGTAGTTGTGTATAAACAAAGTTGTAATGAACTTGTTTAAGTATGAATGAAGGAAACTTCCATAAATGAGTACTCGTTGTCGCGATCTGTGAGTGCGGAGTCCCATCATGGAGTCGTCGCGAGTAGTCGTACTCGCCAATAGTCCCGTTGAGGGAAAGAGACAGTAAAGCAGTTGATAGATAATCAAACTTTATTACTGAAGAAGTACACCTGGATGGCCAGGGCCGTTGTTATAGAGTAGTCGCCAGGACCCGGAGGCCACCTACGGCTAAGTAGTGCTAGGGCGTACGGCCGCTTACAGCAGTAGATCCGTTAGTAGCCGCATGGGCTGGATCTAGGAGTACTTGGTCTCTTAGTAGACCGCTGCTGGAGTCCTTTGTCGCTCGTCGCAGCCCAAGACCCGTTAGTAGCCGCGTGGACTGGATCCTGAAGTGGAGTAGTCCGGAGACTAGAGCCTTGACCCGGAGGCTGCTTACGGCGAAGGGGTCTTTGAGTAGTCGTATAGACTGGAGCCCTCGGTGTAGTCGTGTAGACTAGGCGTAGAATCGACAGAGTTGGTCGATGTTCCACGAGTTGTTGACATCTTCGCCTTCTAGCGTCTGGAGGCGATAGGAGCCCGGTCCGGTGACCTTTGCAACTGTGAAGGGACCTTCCCATGGCGAGCTGAGCTTGTGAAGTCTCTCCGTGTTCTGGATACGGCGGAGGACGAGATCACCAACGTTGAAGGAGTGTTCCTTGACGTTGCGATCGTGGTAGCGTCGGATACCCTCTAAGTACCTTGTTGATTGGATGAGGGCGGCACGGCGAGCTTCTTCGAGTCTGTCGATGTCAACTCGTCTGCTGTCTTCAGATATGCTTTCGTCGTATTGCTCCACTGCTGGTGAATCCCACATGACATCAGCAGGGAGGATTGCTTCGGAGCCGTAGACTAGGAAGTATGGAGATTGTCCCGTTGGCTTGGAGGGTTGAGTACGCAGCCCCTAGAGTGCATTGGGTAATTCCTTGATCCACTTGCCTCCTTTGCTGTTGGCGGTGTCGTGTAGCCGCTTTTTGAGAGCGTCGAGCACCATCCCATTGGCGCGCTCGACTTTTCCGTTGGCCCGAGGATGGGCAACTGAGACATATCGGACGTCGATCCCGCTGTTCTCGCAGTACTCCTAGAACTGTTGATTGTTGAAGTTGGAGCCCAGGTCTATGATGATACGGTGGGGTAGTCCGTAGCGATGCACGAGTTCATCCAGGAAGTCGAGTACTCTGTCAGCCTTGGGGCATGTAACCGGCTTGTCCTCGATCCATTTGGTGAACTTGTCGATGGCCACCAATACTCGGTTGAATCCTCCTGGCGCAGTTGGAAGTGGCCCAATCATGTCGAGCCCCCAGCAGGCGAAAGGCTAGGTTGGTGGTATGGTGACTAGCTTGTAGGCCGAGACGTGTTGTTGCTTGGCGAAGTATTGGCACCCTTGGCACCTTCTGACGAGTTCTTCGGCGTCGCCCAGAGCTGTGGGCCGATAGAAAGCCCGTCGGAAGGCCTTGCAGACCAGCGTGCGTGAGGACGCGTTGTTGCCGCAGACGCCTTTATGGATCTCCTCCAAGATGTCCTTGCCTTCTTGTCGGGGAACGCACTTCATGAGTACTCCGGAAGATGCGCCCCGCCTGTAGAGCTTGTCTCCAATGAGGACGTAGGACTTGGCATGGCGGATGAGTTGCTCGGCCAAATTCTTGTCCGAGGGAACCTTCTGCTCGCTGAGGTAGTCGATGAAGGGCTGCCTCCAGTCCACGTCGATCATCATGACCTCCCCGGCCACCGGGGATGCGCCGGGGTCGGTGGTCGGTGGCGTCGGCTCCGGGATGGATGGCGCGTGAAGCTCGTGTACGAAGACACCCGCCGGTACTTGAGCGCGAGTAGAACCAAGCTTCGACAGACGTCCGCCGCAACATTGTTGTCGCGGACGACGTGGTGGAACTCGAGACCATAGAACTTGTTCTCGAGCTTGCGGACTTCTAGGCGAAGGCGTCCATGTTCTCCTTGTTGCGGTCACGGGACTTGTTGACTTGGTTGATGACCACCGCGGAGTCGCCGTAGACTAGTAGCCGCTTGATGCCTAGTGAAGCCGCGAGGCGGAGCCCGTGTAGCAGAGCTTCGTACTCGGCTTCGTTGTTTGAGACCTTACAGAAGATCTGCAGGACGTACTTGAGTTGTTCGCCCGTTGGAGAGATCAAGAGTACCCCTGCACCTGCGCCCTCGAGGTTGAGTGAGCCGTCGAAGTACATCACCCAATTGATGAGTACTAATCTAGGATTAGCACAAGGGATGGACCGATCTTCACGGCAGTAGGTCACGAACAAGGTAATAGATGTAAAGTAACAGCGGATCAAGATAACTTGCTGCAAAGCAGCGGGTAACTAGCTTTATACCTGACCAAGGTTGGATGCGACCAAGCGACGGGGAGAGAGGCACCGAAACCGCGAAGACTTCGACTCGATCTCCGAACGACCGCAGAACCACAACCGGAGCTAATCCACACAAAGAGAGGCAGCCGTACTCGGAATTCTTAGAGCACGAACTAGTGGATCCCGCAGCAATCTCTTCACAAGTCCAAGAAGAACAAGGAAGAACAAGGGTTGAGTAAGCACTGCGGCAGCTCGGCTGCAATCTCACCGGATTAATCTCAAATCATTCAAAGTTGTTTACATCTGAGGTGTAGGGGTCTATTTATACATGGAACAAGCCTCTAGGATGGGTGAAAACATGAAAACAAAGTATTTGGTTCGTCAATGTGAAAGGGCTCCTCGAAATGGTATTGTGAACTTTTCCCGCGTGGCTGTTTGGCTTCTAAGTAGTCTTCAATGTTTTGACCATAACTTCTTCTAGGGAACTCCAAATGACGAACGGTCAGATGCGTTTGAAAGATAACTTGATCCCCGTTCCAACCATGTATACCATGCACCACGAATTATTGTAGAATGGTACAGTTTAACATGGGAACTTGAACTTCATGTAGGCTGTCGACCACTTGACCAGTGTGCAATCGACCAGAAATAACTCTTAGCTCGAAACTCCAAACTGGTCGAGGCTATACTCTTTGGAAACTAGACTTCCAGCCGGTTCCAACGAGTACTCATATGGCTTCATAGCTTTTGGGAATCAAAAGTTATGACTGTTTCTTCAACTGGTCCGTTTTTACCGCCCTTGTCCGCCGACCGATCCGTTGTGTTCTTCATGTAGCTCGATGGTGTAGCCTCTTGTGTAAACCTAAGTAATATCAACATACAAGACTTAGGTAGCACAAAATTGTCATTAGAATTGAGTTTAAGTTCACAAAGTAGCGCGTGCACCTCTTGTTATATCTTTTTTAGCTCGGCTACATGTGATTGGTCCTGTAGGTGTTGGTGTAGAGGTCGGCAATGTGGTTGGAGTGGTCGATGACGCTGGCGTGGGCGTATCATCCTCCCTTCCTTGAAAAGGAGTCGTCCTCGACTCTAACTCTTGTATTCCAAAGAGTTGTGCTAGGCAAAGGACTTGTACTGTGACAACAACGTAATCTTTGTCCTCCAACACAAGAAGGTGTTTCAATCTATAATCATACAGACCAAGTAGTAGCCTTGTAGGTGGAAACATAAATAATTTGAAGTCAAGTTTAGCTTTCACCTCGAATGGATTCTTAGAGCAAATAGTGAATGTTGAATGCCTTGGCATGGTCATATCACCAATGCTCTGGGCGCTCGGTTGGAGTAGGTAGCTGATTCTCCCGCCACTCCGCCATGAAGTCGACTAGTGCCTCCGACTTGATGGCTGTGCGTGGCTTGAAGTCGATGTTGAGGGTGCCGAGTTCGACTGCCCACTTGGAGATTTTTCCAGTAGCGTCTTGGTTCCGCAGGATGTCGCCGAGCGGGTAGTCGGTGACAACGGAAATCGAGTACTCCTGGAAGTAGTGTCGTAGCTTCCGCGAGATGATGAGCACTGCGTACAAAAGCTTCTGTACTGGCTGGTAGTGTAACTTGGATTCTGATAGGACCTCGCTGACGAAGTAGACTGGGCGCTGGACTGGATAGGCGTGGCCGTCTTCCTGCCGCTCGACGATGATGGCAAGATCGACCACGTGAGTAGTCGCGGCGAGGTAGAGCAAGAGTGCCGCCGCCTTGCGAGGAGCCGTGAGGACCGGTGTCTTTGATAGGAAGTCCTTGAGCTGGGCAAGGGCTTGGTCCGCCTCTGGAGTCCACACGAACTTCTCTTGGTGTTTGAGTAATTTGAAGAAGGGGATCCCCCGTTCTCCAAGCTTCGAGATAAATCTGTTAAGAGCCGCCATGCATCCGGTTAGCTTTTGCACATCTTTGATGCACGTGGGAGCCTTCATGCTGGTGATGGCGGAGATCTTCTCGGGATTGGCTTCGATGCCGCGATGGCTGATGATGAAGCCGAGTAGTTTGCCCGACGGTACGCCGAAGACGCACTTGTTCGGGTTGAGCTTCCAGCGGTACTCGCGCAGGGATGCGAAAGTCTCTTCAAGATCGGCGATGAGCGTGCTGGAGTTTCTGGTCTTGACGACCACGTCATCCACGTAGGCTTCGACGTTCTTGTTGAGTTGCCTCTTGAAGCAGCCCTGGATAGCTCGTTGGTAGGTGGCGCCGGCGTTCTTCAACCCGAAGGACATTGTCGTGTAGCAAGACGCGCCAAACGGGGTGATTAACACGGTCTTCTCCGTGTCTTCTTCCTTGATCGCGATCCGGTGGTACCCCGAGTAGCGGGGCCGAGGAAGCAGAGGAGGTCGCAGCCCCGCCGTGGAGTCGATGACTTGATCAATCCGCGGCAACCCGAAGGGGTCCTTGGGGGCGGTGCTTGTTGAGGTCCGTGTAGTCGACGCACATCCTCCACTCGTTCGAGTTCTTCTTGCGGACGAGGACGGGGTTGGCGAGCCACTCAGGATGGAAGACTTCTCTGATGAAGCCAGCCGCGAGTAGTTTGGCGAGTTCCTTCTTGATGGCGTCCCGTCTGTCATCGGCGAAGCGGCGGAGGTGTTGTCGCTTCGGGGTAGCTTTAGGATCGACATTGAGTGAGTGCTCAATCAACTCCCCCGGGCACCCCCCGGCATGTCCGCTGGTTTCCACGCGAAGATGTCGCGGTTAGCCCGGAGGAAGTTGATGAGCGCGTCTTCCTATTTGGGGTCAAGGCCTGCCCCGATGGTGGTGGTCTTGCTGCTGTCGCCTGTCCCAAGGTCAATTGTCTTGACCAGAACCTCCCCGGCTGGCTGAGGCTTGTTAGCTTTGTCCGACTTCTCTGGGATGTCGAGTTCACTTGGGGCAAGCTTCTTCGACGCAGCGTAGATCTCCATCATTGCATTGGGTACTTGATTCGTGGAGGCGATCTCCACAGCTTCCGTGTCGCGGCCGTGCGATATCTTCAAGTCCCCTTGCAGCGAGAGCACCTGCTGGACTCGGCATCTTGAGTACCAAGTAGGTGTAGTGGGGTACCGCCATGAACTTGGCGATAGCCGATCTGCCGAGGATGGCATGGTAGGACGTCTCGAAGTTCACGACTTCGAACTTGACGTACTCGGTATGGTATTTGTCCCGTGATTCCCCGAAGGTAACTGGCAGGACCACTGAGCCCAGTGGGATAGCCGCGTTCCCGGGGACGATGCTGTAGAAGGGCGAGGTGCTCTTGGTGAGCATGTGGGTGATGTCGAGCTTCATCTTCTTCAAGGTCTTGGTGAAAAGGACGCTAAGCCCGCTTCCACCATCGATGAGGACCTTGTTGAGCTTGGAGCCCGCGACCACCGGCTTCAGGATGAGTTGGAACCACCCTGGTTCGGAGAAGCTAGTCCATTGATCCGCGCGGGAGAAGGTAATGTGTACCTCCGACCATCTGAGAGGGGTCGGAACCGCTGGTTCAATGCTCATAACTTCTCGATGGGTAGCCTTTTGGACCCATCTGCTGGGTAGTCCGCTGAAGAGGACGTTCACCGTCTTGTCGGGTTCCTGGAAGTCGCCATTGCCTTCGTCGTTCTTCTTCTTGCCTTTCTTGTCATGAGGGTGCCGTGGCTCTGGAGTATCCTTGAGTGCTCACCCGAGTTGGTAGCACCGCTTCGTGGTGTGGTTGCCGTCCGCATGCCACGGCACTTCTCCTTCAGCAAGTCTTTGAAGCCGCCGGAAGTCTTCTTCAAGTTCTCCTTCGCGGGGCGCTGGATAGCCGCGACAGTGTTGTCTGGCTTGCGCTTGCGATTGGGACTCGAGTAGTTGTTGCTGTGACCGCCTTGGTTCCCGTTGTTGCTGCTGCCGCCGCCTGTGTTCTGTTTGCTCTTGCCACGGATGGCGTCGTACTTGGCGTTGGCTTTGTCTTCTTCATCAGCCCAGGAGGTGATCATGTCCTTGAGATGGGTGATGGAGCTGGGGCGGTGTCGACCGAAGTCTTCGAAGGTGCGATGGTGGTAAAGACCGTCTTGGAAGAGGTCGATGACCTCCTTGTCGGTGACGTCGACTACGGTGGCGCGCTTGTCGAAGAAGCGCCGCATGTACTTGCGAAGGGTCTCACCTTGTTCCTGCTTCACCATAGCCAGGTCCATGCGAGTACCCGAGCGGCCCATAGCGCCCGCGAAGTTGCTGGTGAACTATTCCTTCAGCTGGTCCCACTGGTGGATCGAGTACTTTTCGAGTGACTCGAGCCGCGTGAGCGGGGCTTGGTCCAAGCAGAAGGGGAAGTTGAGGCACTTGGTGTCGTTGTTGCCACCAGCGTTCTCGATGGAGAGGGCGTAGCACCTGAGCCACTGGATGGGGTCTTGCTTCACGTCGTACTTGGTGATTCCCAGAGGTTTGAATTTGTCCGGGAGGAGCAAGTTGCGAAGCCGAGGAGAGAAGGCAGGGAAGCCGTCGTTGTCGCCTACGGTGGCAGACTTCTTCCGCCGCAGTTCTTCAATCTTCTGGCGGGCATCGAAGCCGCCCTGTGAGGCTCCGGAGACGTGGCTATTCGCGTGGCATCGGCTGCTGTGATCGCCTCCACCACCAGCCCTCTTGTTAGCCCCATGGTTGGAGCTTCTGCCGTTGCTGCCTCCGCCGCCAGGGTCGCGATGAGGGACGACCTCACAATCACCGCCATCAGCTGTAGTGCTGTTGCCACCTTGAGAGGGTCCACCGGCCGTTGCACGAGTACGGTTGGGATTGGCCGGCAGCTCGGCTCGATTACGGTTACGACCGAGGTCCGCACTGCGACTTGTGGCTCGTTGTTGCGGTTCCTGGTGGGGGCGGCTGAGTGACCCTGTTGTCAACTCGCATGAAGTAAGCGTCTTATGCAAGCTTGGCGATAACTTCTCCTGCGCGCATCCCTTGAGCTTGGCGCGCGATCGCTGTGATCGACATTAGGCATTGCTCTGGGGTAGTGTGTACCCTACTCTCGACTTGGTCGAGAGCCTCTGCGAGGTTGCGGATGGGGAGGTTGTCACGAAGACGCCGGCGCCGTTCGTTCCGCTTTCTATTGCGCTCACGTCGAGCATCCCTATTGGCGTCGGTCTCGTCCGCGGGTGCGTTGGCAGACAGCTCGTCTGCGGAGATGTCTTCGAGGTATCGGTCGCTTGCTGTCCCCGAGGGTCCTGGCGTGTCGCCGGCAGCCATGAAGACTTGGTGATCGGGGTTGCTAAGACTGGAGTCAGAACTCGCCACCTCTGTTGGGGTGTACTCCTCAGCTCTAGCGAGTAGTGTTCCCTCCTCGAAGGGAAGCGAGTCGAGGTAGGCGACGTAGCGCGAGTTCCCGTCTGTCAGGTCTGCAGGCTTGTGGTCTGGCCAGTAGAAGAATCTCCTGACGGGTGTAGATGTTATAACCAGCCCGGAAGCCGGTCCTGACAATGGTTGCTCTGTAGAGTTGTCCTCGGACTCGGGCTCCTCAGGGTCCGACTCGAAGTCGAGCTCATACGCGGAGTCCGAGTAGAAGCCGAAGAGGGGGTTGGAGTCCGAGGCGTAGCTGGGGGCGGTGTCGGAGTCCGAGTCGTACTTGGGTACGGGCTCCTTACTGGCCCGACGTGTAGTGGGATCCTTCGTGTGGGCCCTGCTGACGTTGCGGGGGCCACGTGTGAAGCGCTCGCGGGGTGGGGAGTCCACATGCGATGGCTGGGTAGCCGGCTCGCATACGATAGCCCACGGGGACGTCGAGTTCGAGTTGGAGGCGAATCCAAGCTCGAAGTCGGCGTGTTGGTTGAAGAGCGAAATTTCGCCGAATTTGCCGGCGAGTTTGCCCGTGACTACTTCGGGAAGTGTCACGAGGCCAGTCTCCGGGTTGGGCGGCATGGTGAGACGGCGTTGGAAAGATCCGGCGCCGTCAGCAGTGCAGACCCAGGCACCGAAGACGAAGGTGTCGCCGCGGGTGAAGGCGACGGTTGGCTTGATGTAGACGGAAGCCGTCGAGTTCGCCATGAGATCTTCGGCGAGATCCCCTACCTGGCGCGCCAGCTGTCGGTGTTTTAGACTGGTGACCTACTAAGGGGAGTACCCGAAGTAGATGAATGTGGCCTCGCCGAGATCGGTAACTCGAAGGAAGAGACACGTGGCACACAATTTAGACAGGTTCGGGCCGCGAGGTGCGTAATACCCTACGTCCTGTATGCTGCATGGCTCTGGATTGATCGGGTGCGATTACAAGATGATGCAATCTGATGTGTATGAGCGAGATGAGATAGATAGAGAGGGGTCCCTGCCTCGCCTTATATAGTCTGGGAGGCAGGGTTACAAGTCGGTTCAGGGAGAGAGTACTAGCCGAGTACGTCTAGGAGTCTTCTTTACAGTGCGGGATATGTACAACTTCCTATCCGAGTACTTCTCCTCCGTAGTCCTTGTGCTTCACGTCAGCAGGTGCCATGCAGCGCAAGTCGGGTAGTCCCAGGGGCCCACCGAGTAGTCGGTCCTGGTACCCACCGAGGTAGTGGACCCAGGGAGGTCCATACGACACTCTCCTCACTTGTAATTTCAATATAACAAAGAAAGAGATCCCCTATTCGACAACCCCTCTATCGACCTGTGTTTCGATTTCCTTTTTTACTTTATTTCCCCTTCTCCCTCGAAGCTCTCGGGGGCTTGGTCTAGGTCAGGTCTCAAAACGCTCAAGGTCTTGGCTTCGCCAACCTAAGGGTCTCGCGACCTGAAAGGATTTCTGCTCATGTTTTACGCTTTCAAGTCCTTACCGTTCCGTTAGCATCTGCTTCCGTTATAAACGTTCCTAAGTCTCTGGTTCAAAAGACCTAGGGTCCACGACCCCCCTCCGCGCGCCGGTCGTGCCTAAGTCCCCATGCTGGACCGCCTGATCGGTAAGACGTTCCTCCACTGAGTTGGGTGAGCGGAGGGTTTATCTTGCGACCTAGTTACTTTCGACGTGCATAACGAAAGCATTCTGTTGTAACATGCATGCATCTCTCTCTAGGTAAAAGCTTTTTCATGCTGCAAGTTTACTTACACCACTTATCGACCTAACCCATGTCTAAAAAGCTCCTTTCAGCACCGCCTCAATCAGTGCCGAAGTCAAATTTCTTGGCGACCTCGCCCGCTGTTGCCATGATGTCTTCAGGCCTGATGAGGCCCGACAGGTCCACGTCTTCTAAGACCTTCTGCAGGTCGAGCGACGGGTTGTGGTGCTTGACGGTGGACAACGCCACAGCCACCGCAAGGTTAGCGGTGTCCAGGAGCAGGCCTTGATGCGACCTTCAGCCTCGTCCAACCAGTCGATCAGCGGCTTGGGTTCGGCTCCTTCCTCTTGCGGGACGTAGAGGTCCATGACGTACTGGGTAGCATCCTTGAGCTCGCCCAGCTCCTTCTCAAGACCTGCATCTCAAGAAAGCGGAATCGGAATCACAACCTGCTGCGTCACGTCGGCTGACTCTCAAATAACAAGCAGGATGCTAACCTCGCCGGGTCTCCGGGGACTTCTCCTTGATGAGTGTCAACTGGCTCTTGATCGCGGCCAGCTCCTTCTTGAGGGCCTCCTCGATCTCCTGAGCACCTGCAGTGATTCAAGACCTTACAAAAAGCACGTGGAGTCGGCCCCGAGCAGCGATGTGAGCGTACCCTCTGCAACGGCCTGGAGGTCGGAGGCTGCGTCCTTAGCCTTCCACTCGCCGTCCTCTAGCTTCTGCTTCAGGTCGTCTGCATCCTTTGTGCCTGGCGCGCCATGGCCTTCTTGACGCGCTGGATCTCGCGCGCCGCTGCGTGCGTGTTGGTTACCTCCCGCAGCAGACCTGTCTGCGCTTGTGCCCGCTCAGCAAGAGATTGCACATCGAGCAACAGAGGTCGTTAAAACCTCATGGCATTCAAGTAACTGAAGCAAGAACAAAAGGAACTTAGCAAGGATCCTTACCAGCAGCACAGTACCGATTGTGTGCGCTGCCTCCTTGAACTTCTCGAGGTCGTGGCGGTCGGTAACGACCTCCGCCTTCCACTGGGTGCCGACGTACAGGTACCAGTCTTCGTCGTTCACTGCCTCCATGCCCTCAGCAAAGATGCCTCGAGACGGTGGCTCCTCCTGTGGGCTAGAGGTGCCGCGGTCACCGCCCTCACCCTCGGTGGCGGGAGGCGCACTAGTTCCGGCCTTGTCCGCCTCGGGTGCCGTCGTCGTCCCAACTCCAGCGGCCGTACTCGTCACGTCGGCCTCTGAAGCCGCTGGCAATTCTACAACTGGCGTCTCTGATGCCTTAGTCCCAAATGCCTCTTGCTCTGAGGCGTTCTTCCCGCTCTCCGACGTCGTCGGAGGAACCCTGCTCACAAAAAGGCGACCTAAGCAAATGACCACCTCTATTCTAGCCCTAGAAGGTTTCCTGTGTCCCATCTTTTGCTAGGGTGCTCTCACAAGATCCCAAAGGGAACCAGCTCCGCCTTTGACCTCCCCCGGTGCAGCAAAGCGACCTCCAACACCATATTAAGCCTCTCCTTGCAAGGCCCGTCATGGCATGTACTGCCCCATGCTGCACTTGGATTTTTCGCCGGGCGCGAGTGTACAGGTCGGTGGAGTTCTCCTAACTTCGCAAGCATTCTCCTAGCTTCAAGGGATGATACCTCAACTCTACACTCGGGTGGACGCACACAAAGCCAGGGCGAGACTATATTATCAACTGAAGTTGCCATGGTGCTTTCTCTGGATTTGGCTTGCCGATGGGTCTTGGGTGCCTATTTATAGCAGCGGAGCTCAATATTGGTAGTCATCCACTGCATTGGTGACACGGTGGCCTTATCAGGATACTGTTGGCACTTGGATCGCGAGGTCTTTGTCCTCTACCGGCAGCTCTAGCACGTCTGCAGCAGTACTAATGACACCTTTTCAGACTTTTTCTTCTAGTGGTGGTGGCGACATATCTATACAGGAACAGGCTCTGCACCTACACAGTGCACCTGTGGGTCAATAGGCGACAACAACCCGAGTTACCCAGTGTTCCTACGTGGAGATTCTCGTTGCCTTGTTGGTTTCCAAGAGAAGAGCATCTGTTTCCTCAGCAGAAGGCCGTAGGTTGCAGATTCTTTCTTCGAGCATCAACCCGACCTATCAAGTCGCCTTACTGCTCGGGGACTACTCTACGAGTGTGTCTGTGCGACGCCCTCTTTCCTACACATCGCCTCGACCTACTGGAAGCGCGCTTCCGGTATGTCTCCACTTGACCTCCCGTAGGTCAGCGTCTCGACCTTCCTTGAAGGTCCGGTGGCTTCGCCTGATCCTGTTCAGTTCGAGGATTCTTCTGGCAGTCATGGCGCCTTGTCTTCACTTCAAGCCCCTGGATCTACTCTCCAGAGACTTCATGTTCATCTTCGTCTACGCCCAGGAGGATTTTCTTCTTTGGATCCCCATGCACCCTACACGACTTCATCGTCGTCACGTCTTCACTCTGCTTCGACATGACTTCATTTCTGCCTCTTCGCCTACATGTCGATCGGGGGCTTGTGAGACATGGGTACCCATGGGTCCCCACCGACCAGGGTCCTAGAGGCCCCTGTCAAGTGGACCCGACCTGCCAGAACCTTAACCGACCTGCAAGTGGGCCTGAAGACTTTATCCACAGTTCCGGTGACCTTGGAAGACTACGGACGACCTCATCCAGATCGTGTGCGACGTGCCAGACTTGCGGGGCAAGCCTCTCCTTACATCATGGAGGCGGCGGTGCCAATAGACTCGAGGATCGCGGGATCTTCTCTGTAATCAGAGAAGGCGACCTTCCCAAATCTGTAACCGACCCCGACTCGAATGGAAACCCTAGCCCGCCGGCCATAAAGGCGGCCTAGAGCTCCATTCGAGGGGAGGTCACCTCTTCCACATAATTCCACCACACTGGACGTAGGGATTTACTCTCCAGAGGCCTGAACCAGTCTAAAATCCCTGTGTCCTTGCCATACTTGCCGAGTCCCGAGTTCATCCTAGAACTACCGCTTACGCTCTTAGGTCCTGATCCCCTCATCAATCCACCTACAACCGCTTGGGTAGCCCCCTTGCGGATCTTTGCAGGTCTCACCCCCTGACAATGTGTGTGCAATCGCTTGTATAGGTTTGGAAATGCTTCATAACACATCCCACTGAATTTTATTAAGTTGTTTTTCAAGGTGAATATGGCCAACCATACTCTTCATGGTTGTCATATGTTGTTTCTAATTAATTAAAGTGGAAACTATCATTTCAGTCTTGCATTGCATCCTCGTGTAGATAATTTCGACGGTAGCTGTACGCGTGTGCCGGAAGGAGGAAACGAAGGAGCTGATGGAGACGTGCACCACGTCGCTGTAGAGCAAGACTTGGACCAAAGTCCAGAAGGGCCCAAGGCTAACCTTGCTAGCGAAGGCAAGCCCCGGATCATTAACCCTATTTTTAAAATTTATGCAATTATCGTTGTTATGATTGTGTATTTACGTTTCAAGAGTTGATTTGAAACCTTAGATGCATGATCCCTAGGTACCTATGTTCTTTTACTAGAATGATAGGTTGATAGCTGCTATGCTATAGGTCCGGTACAAGTCGAGTGATGTTCGTCACTCGCGAGAATTTTGGAATCATAAGATCTTTATAAATGGATTGCTCATGTGGTAAGAGCATGGGATTTGGGCTCTGGTCCAGTGGCTTCCGTGGGCTAAGCTTTTGAACGTACTAAACACTTGTCGGGAATGGGACCGGTAAGCCTAATACCTGATTCATGGTTGTGCCCCCCTGCTTGCAACAGTGTGGTACGTGCGTGAGTCTGGACATTCGTGTGTGGGCGAGCCAGTAAGCCTTGTACCAAGGAATGTAGGTTCCGATCCCGAGCCGAAGATCAATAGGAACCGCCTGGTCGGTGTAATACCCCGTTTCGTTTTTGTTGGACCTTCTTGGGGTATGCATTCTTCCGTGTGTTTAGGTCCACCTTGCAAGGTCATAAACCAATCGATTGTCGGCCTCTCACCATTACCCGAGACTGCTTAATCAACTGGCCATGTATCCCTTAATGATGGAACTCGATGAAGTTTACTGCTTGAATTAATGGTTTGTACAATTCTTGATTGAATTAGTTGGCACACTTAGAAATGTTAATCAACTAGAACTTGCGCTAAAATATTGAAAGTAAGGACATACCCCTTGTTGCTTATCAGCAAAAGAACTCCACCGGCCAAAAAGCCTCTCATATCTAGAGTTTGGTGATGTAGTAGTCACCTGACGGTTAAGTCTTGCTGAGTATTAGTATACTCAGCCTTGCTCTAAAACTGTTGTTGCAAGTGTTGTGGACCGGGTGGATGACGACAAGTGATGGCATCACAGACGACCTCATGTGATGTTCATTGAGCCGCTAGTTTATTTATTTCCGCTGTTTTCAAACTCTGAACCTTTACTTCCTGTCATGAACAATGATTTGTAATACTTAAATCCCTTCGGGGCAGTTTTGTTGTAATTGGTGTAGTATACTCTGGACTCTCCTTCGCGTGAGTTTTAATGCATATTGTCGATCCTTTGTTGATATCCAAGTGATTTACCGGACGTTAACCCGGCAACTAACGACGAGATGATACTTTATTATTGCTTAATGACCAAAGTGGATTGGTTTAGGCAATAGTACAGTATTTTCCTGGGCGGGTTGTCACAGCTTTCATCCTAGGATGGATTGAGAACAAGGTGGTGCTGAGATATAAAGCAAGACTAGTAGCACAATGGGGTTTACGCAAAGCCCAAAGCATTGTTTATCAATGTAGTTATTCTCCATAGTAAGTTAAATTTCCGATACTAACTATGATTGGCAGTACAAAAGCATCTATCTTTGCAGATGATAGGTGTAGTGATTACATATAATCACTTGATTTGGTATATTTTTGAACGTTCCGGGAAGGAGTTCACATACCAAACACCAATACTAAAAAGCGCAACACATATTGTGTATTACTTAAGTCAATATATGGCTTAATGTAGTTAAGTCGAATTTGGTACAAACAACCTCGTATGTATTCCTTAAATTGAAGGGATACATGATTGGTTACACGTGGTGTTCATTTTTTGAGTCCTTTTATTGGATTTCCTAGTATTATATTATTGTCAACAATCTTGACATCATTGGTAATGAACACTTGTCAAAAGCGCTATCTATATCCACATCATATTGAATGGCTCAATATAAAAAAATCCTATGGTTGTTCTACCTCAAGATAGAGGAAGGTTGTTTTTATACCATAACAATTGGAATGAGATATTGGGACATGTGGTCCATTATCTCTGTGCTATTTATGCGCTAATATATATATACATATATATATACACACATATATATATATACATATATATATATATATATTGCAATCCCGACCGGATATTATCATTGCAATAATTTGCTATCTAATAGTAGTGCTATCCTACCAAATGTTGGTAGCTTAAAGTTGAGAATATCTTTGATATATGAAAATAGCACATGTGAGGACCATGTGTGGTTCGAGGACCGGTGGATGGTCGCTTCCTTGTGTGATGAGTGATTGACAATATTGTATGCACTGATTCTTGGCTAAGTATTGCAGGTGCAGGTTGCGGCTTGACCAGTGTTGGTGTAGGTGAAGAACAAGCGCGAAAGGTCGTCGCCGGTGAGGCCTCCAGGTGTGGAGAAGACAAGTAGGCTTCGTTCGAGGGACCCGGTGGCCAGCGGGGTCAAGTGCGGGCCGCATGGTGGCATGAACAACAAGATGAAGTCATGGACGGTTTCTTGGTAGAGCCTCAAAACCAAGGTCGAGCCGGGACTACGTGGGAGCCGAGTCATGAGTGGCGATTGGCGGAGGCTACACCGAGTTCGCGGGGTTTCCAGTGGTTCACCAGAAAACCACTGGGTTCCTTGGTTGATCCACAAAGCCAAGACCGAAGAACCAAAGATGGTGCTGCAACACTCCGCACCTGGCCTCGACCGGTGGGTCCGACCGGTCTGATCGGTGGGTACCGGTCTGACCGGTGAGGAGCACCGGTCTGACCGGTGTGCGACGACGCAGTTCGGAATCTTCGAAGCGGAGGACACGAGTCGGGATCGCATGGCTTGCGTCGAGGCTAAGCAGGTTGCGGTCGCCAGGCATGCGTCCGATGGAGAAAACTTGAAGACTTCCAAAACCTCCCTTGAGGGGCTTGTATCCCTAGTTGTTAGGAAAGGGTATTTTAGACTTTCGGTTGCCTCCATATAACCCATGAGGTGAGAGGATGGCAGCAATCTCTTGGAACCCTAGTTCATTTGCTTTCCTATATTCCCTTCATATTTTCTTAGGATTTCTATAGGACTAGCTTGAGAGCTTCATGGTGAGATCTTGTGAGAGGGTTGGATGATCGGGCGGCAAGCTAGACCTTGTATGAACCTTCTTGGTATGTCTAGATGATTCGGCGTGGTTCCTCAAGGCCTTGTTGTGTTGTTCCCGGTTGTTCTTGGTGGTGATTTTCGGAGCCCTCTCTTGGTGGTTTTCTTGGGGTGTTTTCGGGACCTTGCTCTTGGGGATTTGATGGGGGAAATTTGTGGGAACTCTTCGTGGTTCTTTGGGCTGTGATTCCCCTCCCAAATCCGTGAGTTAAGGGGCTCGATTTTGGGGTTTTCGGTGTTCTAGGGTTAGAGGAGTTCTTGGCGGGATTTCTTCGATTCCTATTGATTTGACAAGTTTTGGTGGACAAAATCATGGCTATGGACTCCTCATGAGGTGCTCCTATTATCCCCAAAGTCTTGTTCAAGTCCGTGGAGCAATTCGGGAGATCGAAGTTTGGATTTGGGGGAGTTGACCGACGGGTGTTGTTCATCCCGAGCTGCCCAGGCTACACTGGTCTGACCGGTGCTCTCGACCGGTCTGACTGGTGCAAGTCTTTTGTGGGATTTGCCTCGGGTGAGCTGCTGGACTCGTGTGTCTTTGGGTCTTGGTGCTGCTGGTCAGTTCTTGGTCTGTTTGGAGTTGTTTTGTTAGGTCTTGTGTAGGGTTTTCCTTCCGTGCAGGTTGTGTTTTGGGGGTGGTTTTGTTACAGGGCTTAGAGAAGTTACTAAGGCTTTCTGGAACGCTTGTTGTGCGGCTGTTGTAGCCACCGGCCTGACCGGCTCTGTCCACCGGTCTGACCGGTGTCACCGATCTGACCGGCGCAGGCCATCGGTCTGACCGGTGCAGCACAGGCAGCAAGCCATGCAAGTTTCCGCTGTGCGTGTGGGTGTGTTTTGGCTCGGAAGGTTGTGTGTTGGTTCCTAGGCCCAGTGGCACTCCAGTGGCTACGTGGGCTTGGCCAACTTGGGTAGTGAGTCGGAGACGTGTGCTGGAAGTCGTGTTCGTCTTGTTGGAGTCTCCATCTCTTTCGAGAAGAATTTTTATCGGCTCCCATTCACTCCCCCCTCCCCCCCCCTCTCTCGTTTTGCCGTATCGGTCCTTCAAGTGGTATCGAACCGGTTCGGATCTTTATTGACTCTTACCGCCTAAGATCCAAGGATGGCGTACCGAGAACGGGGTTCGGGTCCTCCACACTTCGATGGCAAGAACTACCGGATGTGGAGTAAGCGGATGGCGCGTTTCTCCGTGGAAAGGGTCGATCCTTTGGGATGTCACGGTGGACACAAGGCTATGTCCACCGATGAACTTCCTTGCTCCAGGATCGAGGGACATGTTCAACGCCAACAATAAGGCGGTCGACTACTTGTTTCGTGCTTTGTGTCAGCCTGAGTTCGATCGGGTGCACACCGAGCACTTGGCTTGTGAAATCTGGTTGGTGTTGAAGGAGGCTCATGTTGGGAATGCCCAGGTTCAGGCTCGGATGTATACGACCTACCGGAGAGAGTACGAGAACTTCACTCATCTCCCCGGTGAGTCCATCGATGCCCTGTTTCAGAGGTTCATGGTGGTTGTGAACAACATGAGGGCCAATGTGGACGTGCTCCCATACGATGATCATGATAGAGCTGTCAAGCTCTTACACTCTTTGGATCGTACGATTTGGGGCGGAAAGTTTGAGGCCATTGTCAAGTAGGAGAAGTATGACACTCTGACGGTGAACGAGCTGTTCTCGAAGCTCAAGTCGGCTGAGGTGGATAGGGGCATGACAGCCAAGCTCGAGGGCCCGACTGACTCTCATAGTCTTGCCCTCGTTGGTGGTTTGAAAGGAAAGGCTAACACTAACCCATCCACCAGGATGTTCTCTTTGTCCTCTTTGATGTCTATGCCAGATGAGGAGTTCGATGTGCTTGGAGAGGACGAGCTGGCGTTGCTGACGAGGAGGTTCGAGAGGCTGCACGAGAACCGGGTGAACATGAGGAGGAACACAAGGACATGCTTCCAGTGCGGCAAGTCGGGACACTTCGTCGCCGACTGCCCGGAGAAGGTCGAAAACAAGGATGGCTACAAGCACAAGTCAAGGACGGATGGCAAGTACCGGTCGAGGCGTGACCACAAGAGCAAGTACAAGAACAAGCACAAGGACGAGCAACGATCGAGGAAGAAGGAGAGCCGAGGCAAGGCCCGAGCGATGGTTGGAGCGAGCGACGTCGACTCCAGTTCCGCGTACTCCACCTCGAGCTCGAGCAGTAGTGAAGATGAAGGTGATCGTCGCATGAGCAGGAAGTCGTCCAAGAACCTGAGCGGGCTGAGCTGCTTCGCTAGAGACGGTTTCTGCACCATGGCGCTGAGCCCCCGCAGCAAGAAGAGCACACATAGTGACTCGGACTTTGACTCCGACGACGAGGTGCGTGATGAGCTTCCCTTCTTGCGTCAGGAGAATGAACGGCTTGGCTCATTGCTTGATAATCGTGATGACATGCTTAGAGAGGCCAAGAAAATGAGAAAAGAGCTTAGGGCTTCACTCGAGGATGCTAGGACTAGAGTGGCTGAGCTAGAAACACAGGTTCTTGATAGCAAGCTTGAAATTGATTCCCTTAAGGCTAGCCCCGTTGTTTCGATGAGGTTGATTGTCTTGATTGCTCAATTTTCCTTGCCGATCTTGCTTTGTTTAAGGAAAAGCATGCCTCCAAGTGTGAGGAACTAGATGTGCTTAGGGTTGAAGTGGCTGAGCTTAAATCTAGATCTGCTTTGATAGGTGCTTGCACTTCTTGCCCTGTCTTGCATGCTAAAATTGATGAGATGCATGTTTACACTGCTTCCCTTGAGGCTAAGCTGAAAGAACCAATTCCTACATCTTGCTCTACCTATGAAATGCATGCTTTGAAGAATTTGGAACTTGCACATTATGTCGATCGCTTGTAGGATGAGAATGATGAGCTGAGAAAGTTGATGGGTTGGTTGTCTGGTCATGAGCCTCAGTTGAGGATAATGATCGAGTCATTCAAGAGGCAGTATGGTGAGGGACTTGGGGCAAACAAGGTTGGTGAGGGAAGTGGAGAGAATATCCCAGAGCTACCAAAAACCCACCACAAAAATGATTTTCCTCCCAAACCTAACCATCTTAGGAACCGACTAGACACAACCCCAGCTCCACCCGTGTTTCCCCCACAAACAAACAATTTCCAAAAGCCTATCAAGTTTGTGAGCGCTTCGGGGAAAGTGTTCTCTAGGAAAGAGAGTGATAAGGCTATTGAGGAGAAACCTGTGGAGAAGTCGAGTGGAGAGAAACCAAGTGAGCAGCCCCAACCCAAGCCTAAACCTAAGCTTGCGAGGTTTCATTGTGGCTATTGTGAGAGAGATGGCCATAAGGATGAGTTTTGCTTCATGAGGAAGCAAGAGGAGAGAATGGCGAAAGAGTGGGCTAACAAGGGTAAGTACCACCCTTCCGATGGTGTACTTGAGCCTCGTGTGCAGATGCCTAGGGCCAAGGCGAGTGTGAGGACAGTTCCGTATTGGGGAGAGCGAAAGGCTGTTGGAGGTGCTACTGGCCGGGCTACACCGGTCAGACCGGTGAGGGGCACCGGTCAGATCGGTGCAGGCCTGGACAGGCAGCGGTTCGGGTTTCGTGGTCGTACAGGTGCGAGGTTTGGTTCTGGAGGTCGTGGTTCTGGTGGTTGGGCTGGAGAGTTTGCAGGAGGTCAGTTTGCTAGGCGTACTCCCCCTCGTGCTCAATACGGGGATGGGAGGATCCATAGCTTTGATATGGAGAGGAGGGACAGTCCACGGGCTTTCTTTCGTGGTTTTGGTCCTCCTCCAGGTAGAGAGGGTTGGTTCCCTCATGGTGGTTACCGTGGTGGTGTTCGTGGAGGTAGCTTTGGTAGGAAAGATGGGTTTGGTTTTTGCTAACCCCACTTTCAAGCAAATAGCTCGGCACTGGTTTTACTCTTTTGGTACTAACCCCAGTGCTGAGTCGTTTGTTCGCTCACGTGCTCGTCTTTTAATTTCAGGTGGGAGACTTGAAGAACATTTGGTTGATTGACTCCGGTTACTCGAGGCATATGACCGGAGACAAGGGGTGGTTCTCAAGTCTCGTCCCGGTGGTGACAAGGAGGCACATCACTTTTGGGGACAATGGGCATGGGCGTGTGCTTTCAGAAGGTGAGATTAAGGTGAGTGACAAGATCACTCTGAGGTGTATTGCTCTCGTTCAATCGCTTGGATACAATTTGCTTTCTGTGTCCCAGCTGTTGGACGAGGGTTTTGAGGTGTTGTTTCGGCTTGGTGGTTCTCGGATTTTAGACTCTCGAGGGGACCTTGTCTGTATGGTCGTTCCCGAGGGTCAGGTGTTTCGAGCTGATTTTTCTCAGTCTTCTGGTGTGGAGCGTTGTTTCTTCGTTGGTTCTTCGAGTGAGTTGTGGAAGTGGCATAGGAAGTTGGGTCACTTTTGCTTTGACCTTTTGTCTCGCTTGAGTAAACTCAATTTGGTCCGAGGATTGCCATGGTTGAGGCTTGAGAAAGAGTTGATTTGTGCGCTATGTAGGCATGCCAAGATGGTAGCCTCTTCTCACCCGCCTCTCACCGATGTGATGACTGAGCGTCCATGTGAGCCGCTCCATATGGACCTCGTTGGCCCGGCTCGTGTGCGATCTCGCGGGTGGGAAGTGGTATGTCCTTGTTGTGGTGGACGACTATTCTCGGTATGTGTGGGTGTTCTTTCTTGAGGATAAGAGGGAGACGTTTGGTTTTGTTCGAGATCTTGTCTTGAGGTTGAGGAACGAGAGGCACGGAGATGCCATACGAGCAATCCGCGGTGATAATGGCTCGGAATTCGAAACTCTCGTTTTGAAACCTTTTGCCATGACTTGGGTCTTGAACACCAGTTTTCGAGTCCGTATACGCCTCCCCAGAATGGTGTTGTGGAAAGGAAGAACAGGACCTTGTGTGAGATGGCTCGGACGATGCTTGATGAGCATCTCCAAGAAGGTTCTGGGCTGAGGCGGTGAATACCGCGTGCTATGTGTCGAACAGGATCTACCTCAGAGTGCATAAGAAGAAACCATGCTACGAGTTGATGCACGGTCGCACACCCAAGGTGAGTCACTTCCATGTCTTTGGATGCAAGTGTTTTATTCTCAAGAAAGGGAAGAAGCTGGATAAGTTTGAAGCTAGGTCTGTTGATGGTATTTTCTTTGGTTATGCATCTCATTCTAGAGCATATCGTGTGCTCAATCTTGAAACTAACCAAATCGTGGAGACTTGCGATGTAACCTTCGACGAGACACAGCCACGTAGTCAGCTTGTCTTTGAGTGTGCAGGTGATGATGAGATTGGCGAGGAGATCTTTCAGGAGGAGGAGCATGAACATGGGGACGATGAAGATGGCGGTGTGGTGCCCCGACTGAAAATGTACATACTACTTCGACTACGGTGGTGGACGGACCCTCTCCTACACCTACGACGACAAATCAAGATCGAAGAGAAGCTGTTATTGAGGGGGAGGTAGCATCAAGGCGAGAACCTCCCCGGCGAGTACAAGTGGATCACCCAGCTTCAAGGATCATCGGCGACATGAATGAATGCACAACACGGTCGAGGGTTCAGAACAATTCTCATTTCACTCATGCTGCATTTGTTGCTACTTTTGAGCCCAAAGACATTGGACACGCACTATCTGATCACAATTGGGTTAATTCTGAGGAGTTGGAGAACTTTGAGAGGAATCAGGTTTGGGAGTTGGTTGACCCTCCCCCAGGGTGTAAGTCGATTGGTACAAAGTGGGTGTGGAAGAACAAAAAGGGAGAGAAAGGTGAAGTGGTGAGAAACAAGTCAAGGCTTGTTGCTCAGGGGTTCAGTCAGAAGGAGGGGATCGACTACAAGGAGACCTTTGCTCCCGTAGCCCATTTGGAGGCAATAAGGATCCTTCTAGCCTTTTCCGTGGCTAAAGGGTTCAAGTTGCACCAAATGGATGTGAAGAGTGCTTTTCTGAATGGTGTGTTGGAGGAAGAGTGTATGTGAGGCAACCACCGGGGTTTGAGAGTGAGAAGTACCCCCACCGGGTGTACAAGTTGAGGAAGGCGCTTTATGTGTTGAAGCAGGCGCCTAGAGCTTGGTATGGTAGGTTGAGGGGGTTCTTGTTTGAGAGAGGTTTTGAGATGGGGAAGGTCGATCACACCTTGTTTCTACTGAGGAAGGACAGAGATATCCTGATTGTGCAGGTGTACGTGGATGATATTGTCTTTGGTGGCTCGTCTAACCCTCTTGTTGCAAGGTTTGCAGAGGATATGAGCAGGGAATTTGAGATGAGCATGATGGGCGAGTTGCAGTTGTTCCTCGGGCTACAAATCAAACAATCAAAGGAAGGAACATTTGTGCACCAAGCTATGTACACCAAGGACATTGTGCGGAAGTTCAAGATGAAGGACTCCAAGGCTATGACGACGCCGATGAGTACGACTACAGCTCTTGATGCGGACGAGGAAGGTGAACACGTGGACCAGAAGGAGTACCGAAGCATGATTGGGTCACTCCTCTACTTGACGGCGACGAGGCCGGACATCCAGTTCTCGGTATGTCTGTGCGCTCGTTTTCAAGCGTCTCCGAGGACTTCGCATCGGCAAGCGGTGAAGCAAATTTTCAGGTACTTGCGCCACACTCCCGACTTCGGCCTTTGGTACTCCGCGTCCTCTTCTTTGGCGCTTCATGGTTTTTCGGATGCGGATTTTGCCGCGTGTCGGTTGGATAAGAAGTCCATTTCTGGGACTTGCCAGTTTTTGGGATCTTCTTTGGTGTCTTGATCTTCCCACAAATAGTCGAGTGTTGCTCAATCCACTACCGAGGCAGAGTACGTTGCCGCTGCTAGTTGTTGCTCTCAGCTCCTTTGGATCACATACACCATGAGTGACTTTGGTGAGGAGTATACCCATGTTCCACTTCAATGTGATAGCACTAGTGCCATAAGCGTTGCAAAGAACCCAGTGCTCCATTCCAAAACCAAGCACATAGAAGTGAGGTATCATTTTCTGAGAGACAACGTAGAGAAAGGAAATATAGCTTTGATCCATGTACCCACACATGACCAACTAGCCGATATTTTCACCAAACCCCTAGATCAAGCAACTTTCACTCGTTTGCGGGGGGAACTTGGTGTGTGTTTGATTTCTTGAGTTGGGTGTGTGGGAGCTCCTTTGTAGCATATGTATAGTTTCTTTGTGCATTTCTTGCATTTGGCATGGCATATGTAACATGTTGTATAGGCATCCTTGTATCTTAGATTGTATGCATTTTGTATCATATGCATTGGATAGACAAAGCTTCTCCTACATACATTGTTCACCATGGAATGCTATATATGTCTTTGTGAGCTTGTTTGGTATGCTATGGTTAGTTTGGCTTAGCTCTTGATGATCTTGTTTAATAATCCATGGTTGATGCCTATGTTTTTGTAAAATGTCACTTGTATGCTCTCTCATGTGTAAATGCCTATACATGATCTTGACATGTTTTATTGGCTTGGTTATGCTTAATTTGTGGTTGGATAGCTAGTTTATTGATCATATGGGGCCAAAGGCTCATTTGCCATCATGAATGTTTAGCCCTCTTGTTTCATCTTGTGGAGGGGCATAAGTTCCTTTTTGTCGCAAAGACATTTCATGTACCAATTATGAATCTGAAAATGAAATGAAAAAATGCTTGGAAAATGTGCTCCCATGTCATATGTGCTGAATTTAATTTGCTTTGGGTGCTAAACCGTTGCATGATGCCTACCAATGAGAAGTCTCCTCAATAGAAGTAGGCACATGGCTCGGTGGCTTTGACATGACATGAGGTGCTTGTGGGTGTTTGTGATGGTCTTATGATTAGAATGGATGTCCTAGCATGAAGTTTGTGTGGCTTTGCCATTTTGGTATGTTTTGATCATGTTTAGGACTTTGCTCATGAGAGGCAAATTTTTCGCAAAATTGCCCAAATCCATCTTAGCTTCGTCCAATGGTTGTGAAACTTGGTGATCTTGTAGTTGATGTCAATACGAAGCTACCGAGTATCTAACTTGATCATTTGGACATGTGTAGCATCCTATATTGAGTTTTGTATATTTGAGAAGCTCTAGGTTGAAAGTTTTGCATTTTTGGTTTGATTCATGCATTGCCAACAAGGGGGAGAAGTTTGAGCTTGAAAGGCTTGCTAGATGCATTTATAAGGTTTTCAGGTGGTTTCGAGCCATTTATGGGCTCTGGTGTGCACCGGTCTGACCGGTCGAGGTCACCGGTCTGACCGGTCAGAGTGTTGGTCCTGTGCACATGTTGAGCACCGGTCTGACCGGTGGTGGTGACCGTCCGACCGGGAGAGCCGAGTTGTTGCGGCTACCCCGTTTTCAAGTGGTGTTCTGCATGCATTCGTCCGGGGGAGTTGCATTGGTTTAGGGGGAGCTTGCATGTGTGCAGGGGGAGCTCTTTGTGGTTGTTCGAGCTTTGGTTTGGTGGTTTGCGCTCTTTGCTTGAGCTTTGTTTTGTCTCGGATGTGTCGAGCCGTTGCCCTTGCCTAAGGGGTCCGAGACTTGTCTTCTTCAAGTGATCTTGCTCTTTGCCTTTGTTTGGCTTTCGATCGCTTGTTGGAGTTTCTTTTTGTTTGTTTCTTTTCGTTTTCTTTTCTCTCTTGTTACTTTATGTGGGTGTCGTCAATGCACTCATCGAGGGGGAGATTGAGGACCATGTGTGGTTCGAGGACCAGTAGATGGTCGCTTCCTTGTGTGATGAGTGATTGACAACGTTGTGTGGACTGATTCTTGGCTAAGTATTGCAGGTGTTGGTTGCGTCTTGACTAGTGTTGGTGCAGGTGAAGAACAAGCGCGAAAGGTCGTCGCCGGTGAGGCCTCCAGGTGTGGAGAAGACAAGTAGGCTTCGTTCGAGGGACCCGGTTGTCGTATGGACCTCCCTGGGCCCACTACCTCGGTGGGTACCAGGACCGACTACTCGGTGGGCCCCTGGGACTACCCGGCTTAGGCTACACGGCACCTGATGGCATGGAGCACAAGGACTACGGAGGAGAAGTACTCGGTTAGGAAGCTGTACATGTTCCGCACTGTATAGAAGACTCCTAGACGTACTCGACTAGTACTCTCTCCCTACTCCGACTTGTAACCCTGCCTCCCGGACTATATAAGGCGAGGCAGGGACCCTTCTCTAGCATCTCATCCAATCTCATGGCGCACAATTACACCATCCTGTAATCGTTCCCAATCAATCCCGTAGCTACGCAAATACAGACGTAGAGTATTACGCACCTCGCGGCCCGAACCCTCGTCTAAATTGTGTGTCGTGTGTCTTCCTTCGAGTCACCGATCCCGCGAGGCCACATTCATCTACTTCGGGTACTCCCCTTAGTAGGTTGCCGGTCTAAAACACCGACAGCTGGCGCGCCAGGTAGGGGCTCTCGCCCGAGATCACATGGCGAACTCGACGGCTCCTGTCTACTTCAAGCCAACCGTCGCCTTCAACCGCGGTGACACCTTCGTGTTCGGTGCCTGGGTCTGCACTGCTAACAGCGCAGGATCTTTCCAGCGCCGCCTCACCATGCCGCCCAACCCGAAGACCGGCTTCGTGACGCTTCCTGAAGTTGTCACAGCGAACTCGCCGGCAAGTTCGGCCGAAATTTCGCTCTTCAACCATCACGCCGACTTCGAGCTCGAGTCCGCTTCCAACTCAAACTCGACGTCTCCATGGGCCATCGCATGCGAGCCGGGCCGCTCGCCCATCGCATGTGGTCCCACCACCCCGTGAGCGCTCCGCGCGTGGTCCTCGCGTCCCCAGCCGGGCCCGCACAGAGGCTCCCTCTTCGCGCCGGGCCGGCAAGGAACCCGTACCCGAGTACAACTCGGACTCCGACACCGCCCCCGACCATGCTTCGGACTCCAACCCCCTCTCCAAGTTCTACTCGGATTCTGCATACGAGTTCGACTTCGGGTCGGACCCAGAGGAGCCTGAGTCCGAAGACAACTCTACTGAGCATCCCTTATCGTGGCCGGCCTCTAGGCCGGGTAATAAAATCCACACCGGTCGGGGAGATTCGTCTACACGGCCGACCGCAAGCCCGCTGACCTGATAAGCGGAGACTCACGCTACGTCGCCTACATCGACTCGCTCCCGTTTCAGGAGGGAACACCACTTGCCCGAGCTGACTCGAACAACCCAACTGAGGTGGCGGTTTCTGAGTCCAGCCTTGGCACCCCTGATCGCCAAGTCTTCATGGCTGCCGGCGACACCCCAGGACCTTCAGGGACGGCTCAAGACAAGTACCTTGAAGACATCTCCTCCGACGAGCTGTCTGCCGACGCACCGGCAGATGAGACCCCCGCCAACAGAGACGCTCGACGTGAGCGTAACAGGAAGCGTAGCGAACGGCGCCGGCATCTCCGAGACAACCTCCCCATTCGCAACCTCGCGGAAGCTCTCGAAGCAATCGAGAGCAGAGTACACACTACCCCTGAGCAATGCCTCATGTCGATCACAGCGATCGCACGTCAGGCTCAGGGCATACGCACCGGGGAGGTCATCGCCAAGCTCGCTGAAGATGCCTACTTCATGCGGGTCGACAACAGGGTCAACCAGCCTCCTCCCGCCAGGCACCGCGACAATGAAGCTACAAGTTGCAGCGCCAACCACGATCCCAACCGTACTCGAGCTGAGCTCCCAGCTCGGCCCCAACCATACTCGCTCAAACGTCGACGGACCCCCACAGGGTGGCAACAACAACCGCGAGGTCGTCCCTCACCGTGCTCCCCGCCGGCGGCGGCGGCCGCGACCCCGACGGCAGCGACGGCGGCCGACGACGAAGCTCCAACCATGGAGCCAACGGAGGGCCGGCGGCGGCGGCGGCCGCGGCGGCCGCGGCCACGCGAACACCCACGCCTCCGGTGCCTCACGGGGCGGCTACGACGCCCGCCGAAGATTGAGGAGCCGCGACGGAAGAAGTCGACCACCGCAGGTGACAATGACGTCTTCCCCGCCTTCTCACCTCGACTTTGCAACTTGCTCCTCCCCGACAAGTTCTAGCCTTTGGGGATCACCAAGTACGACGCGAGCAGGACCCCATCCAAAGGGCTCGGGTGCTACGCCCTCTCCATCGAGAACGCCGGCGGCAACAACAACACCAAGTGCCTCTACTTCCCCTTCGCCCGGACCAAGCTCCACTCACATGGCTCGAGTCGCCGGACAAGCACTCGATCGACAAGTGGGACCACCGAAGGAGCGCTTCACCAGCAACTTCGCGGTGCCATGGGCCGATCGGGTACTCGCATGGACCTAGCCATGGTCAAGCGAGAACAAGGCGAGACCCTCCGCAAGTACATGCGCCGCTTCTTCAACAAGCGTGCTACCGTGGTCGACGTCACCAACAAGGAGGTCATCGACCTCTTCCAAGATGGCCTCTACCACCGCCGCACCTTTGAAGACTTCGGTCGTCGCCGCCCCAAGTCCATCCCCCACCTCAAGGACATGATCACGTCCTGGGCGGATGAAGAAGACAAGGCCAACGCCAAGTACGACGCCATCCGTGGCAAGAACAAGCAGAACGCGGGCGGCGGCAGCGGCAACAACGGGAACCAAGGCGGTCGCAACAACAACAACAACAACTCGGGTCCCAACCGCAAGCGCAAGCCAGACAACACTGTCGCGGCTATCCAGCGCCCTGCGAAGGAGAACTCGAAGAAGAACTCCGGCGGCTTCAAAGACTTGCTAAAGGAGAAGTGCCCGTGGCATCTGAACGGCAACCACACCACCGAGCAAGTGCTACCGGCTCGCATGCACTCAAGGGTACTCCGCAGCCACCGCATCCTCACGACAAAAAGGGCAAGAAGAAGAACGATGGAGATAACAACGACTTCCAGGAACCCGACAAGACCGTCAACGTCCTCTTCGGTGGACTACCCAAAGGGCGGGATCAAAAGGCTACCCGTCGAGAAGTCATGAGCATTGAACCAGCGGTCTCGACCCCACTCGGTGGTCGGAGGTACCCATTACCTTCTCCCGCGCGGATCAATGGACCAGCTTCTCCGAACCAGGACGGTTCCCCCCTCGTCCCGAAGCCGGTGGTCGCGGCTCCAAGCTCAACATGGTCCTCATCGACGGTGGAAGTGGGCTCAACGCCCTTTTCACCAAGACCTTGAAGAAGATGAAGCTCGACATCACCCACATGCTCACCAAGAGCAACATGCCCTTCTACGGCATCGTCCCCGTAACGCGGCTATCCCACTAGGCTCAGTGGTCCTGCCAGCTACCTTCGGGGAATCTCGGGACAACTACCATACCGAGTACATCAAGTTCGAGGTCGCGGACTTCGAGACTTCCTACCACGCCATCCTCGGCGGGACCGCCATCGCCAAATTCATGGCGGTGCCCCACTACACCTACTTGGTACTCAAGATGCCAAGCCCGGCGGTGTACTCTCTCTCCAAGGGGACTTGAGGATCTTCCACGACTGCGACACAGAAGCCGTGGAGATCGCCTCTACGAATCAAGTACCCAACGCTATGATGGAGGTCTACGCTGCGTCGAAGAAGCTTGCTACAAGTGAACTCGACATCCCGGAGAAGTCTGACAGTGCCAACAAGCCTCAACCATCTGAGGAGGTTCTAGTCAAGACGATCAACCTCGGAACAGGCGACTCCAGCAAGACCACCACCATCGGGGCCGGCCTTGACCCCAAATAGGAAGACGTGCTCATCAACGTCCTCCGAGCTAACCGCTACATCTTCGCGATGAAGCCAGCGAACATGCCAGGAGTGCCCAGGGAGTTGATCGAGCACTGCCTCAACGTCGATCCTAAGGCCACCCCCAAGCGACAACACCTCCGACATTTTGCCGACGACAGACGGGACGCCATCAAGAAGGAACTCGCCAAACTACTCGCGGCTGGCTTCATCGGAGAAGTCTTCCATCCCGAGTGGCTCGCCAACCCCGTCCTCGTCCGCAAGAAGAACTCGAACGAGTGGAGGATGTGCGTCGACTACACCGACCTCAACAAGCACTCGCCCCAAGGACCCCTTCGGTTGTCGTGGATTGATCAAGTCATCGACTCCACGGCGGCCGCAACCTACTCTCGCTTCCTCGACCGCTACTCCGGGTACCACCGGATCGCGATCAAGGAAGAGGACCAGAGAAGACCGCGTTCATCACCCCATTTGGCGCGTATCGCTACATGACCATGTCTTTCGGGTTGAAGAACGCCGGCGCCACCTACCAACGAGCTATCCAGGCCTGCTTCAAGAAGCAACTCAACAAGAACGTCGAAGCCTACGTGGATGACGTGGTCTTCAAGACCAGAAACTGCAGTACCCTCATCGACGACCTTGAAGAGACTTTCGCATCCCTGCGCGAGTACCGCTGGAAGCTCAACCCAAACAAGCGCGTCTTCGGCGTACCTTCCGGCAAACTACTCAGCTTCATCATCAGCCAACGCGGCATCGAAGCCAACCCCGAGAAGATCTCCGCCATCACCAGCATGAAAGCTCCCACGTGCATCAAAGACGTCCAGAAGCTGACCGGGTGCATGGCGGCATTGAACAGATTCATCTCGAAGCTTGGAGAACGGGGGCTCCCCTTCTTCAAACTACTCAAGCACCAAGAGAAGTTCATGTGGGCTCCAGAGGCGGATCAAGCCCTTGCCCAACTCAAGGACTTCCTATCGAAGCCGTCGGTCCTCACGGCTCCTCGCAAGGGCGACCGACATCTTGCTCTACCTCGCTGTGACTACTCACGTGGTCAGTACCGCCATCATCGTCGAGCGGCAGGAAGACGGCCACGCCCTACCCGGGCCCGGGGCCGCCCGCCCACTTCTTCGGCCGAGGTCCTATCGCAGTCCAAGGCACACTATCGCCCGTACGAAGCTCCCGTACGCAGTACTCATCACCTTGCGGAAGCTACGACACTACTTCCGGAGAGTACTCAATCTCCGTCATCACCGACTATCCGCTCGGCGACATCTGCGGAACCAAGATGCTACCGGAAGAATCTCCAAGTGGGCGGTGCCGAGCTCGGCGCCCTCACCATCAACTTCAAGCCACGCACGACCATCAAGTCGCGGGCGCTAGTCGACTTCATGGCGGAGTGGCGGGAGAACCACTACCTACTCCAACCGTGCGGTCGAGCATTGGGTGATGTACTTCGACGGCTCACTCAACCTCGAGGGCGCAGGTGGGGGGTACTCCCGATCTCTCCAACAGGTGAACAACTCAAGTACGTCCCGCAAATCTTCTCCGGAAGGTCTCAAACAACGAAGCCGAGTACGAAGCTCTCCTACACGGGCTCCGCCTCACGGCTTCACCGGGCATCAAGCGGCTACTAGTCTACGGCGACTCCGCAGTGGTCATCAACCAAGTCAACAAGTCCTGGGACCGCAACAAGGAGAACATGGACGCCTACTGCCTAGAAGTCTGCAAGCTCGAGAACAAGTTCTACGGTCTCGAGTTCCACCACATCGTCCGCGACAACAATGTTGCAGTGGATGTCCTGTTGAAGCTTGGATCTACCCGCGCTCAAGTACCAGCGGGTGTCTTCGTTCATGAGCTTCATGCGCCATCCATCCCGGAGCCGGCGCCACCGACCACTGTCCCCGGGGCACCCACCGACCGGACAGAGGTCATGATGATCGACGTGGACCGAAGGCAACCCTTCATCGACTACCTCAGCGAGCAGAAGGTTCCCTCAGACAAGAACCTGGCCGAGTAGCTCATCTGCCGCGCCAAGTCCTACGTCCTCGTCGGAGAAAAGCTTTACAAGCAGGGCGCATCTTCTAGAGTACTCATGAAGTGCGTCCCTCGGCAAGAAGGCAAGGACATCTTGGAGGAGATCCACAAGGGCGTATGCGGCAACCACGCATCTTCCCGCACGCTGGTCAGCAAGGCCTTCCGGCGAGCTTTCTACTGGCCCACAGCTCTGGGCGATGCTGAAGAACTCGTCAGAAGGTGCCAAGGATGCCAGTACTTCACCAAGCAGCAACACATCCCAGCCTACAAGCTAGTCACCATACCGCCAACCTGGCCCTTCGCCTGTTGGGGGCTCGACATGATTGGGCCACCGCCAACCGCGCCGTGTGGTTTCAACGAGTATTGGTGGCCATCGACAAGTTCACAAGTGGATCGAGGTCAAGCCTGGCCACATGCCCCAAGGCCGACAGAGTACTCGACTTCCCGGATGAACTCGTGCATCGCTACGGACTACCCCACCGCATCATCACGGATCCGGGCTCCAACTTCAACAACCACCGCCCGGGAGTACCGCGAGAACAACCGGGATCGACGTCCGATACGTCTCGGCTGCCCATCCTCGGCCAACGGACAAGTCGAGCGCGCCAACGGGATGGTGCTCGACGCTCTCAAGAAGCGGCCACACGATGTCGCTAACTCCAAAGGAGGCAAGTGGATCAAGGAACTACCCAACGCACTCGGGGGCTACGTACTCGCCCTCCAAGCCAACGGGGCAATCCCCTTACTTCCCCGGTCTACGGCTCCGAAGCAATCCTCCCCCGCCGATGTCATATGGAACTCACCAACGAAGTGGAGCATTACGACGAAGGCGTCTCTGAAGACAGCAGAAGAGTTGACATCGACGGACTCGAAGAAGCTCGCTGCGCTGCCCTCGTCCAATCAGCAAGGTACCTGGAGGGTATCTGACGCCACCATGATCGCAATGTCAAGGAACGCTCCTTCAACGTTGGTGATCTCGTCCTCCGTCATATCCAGAACACGGAAGGACTACACAAGCTCAGCTCCCCCTGGGAAGGTCCCTTCACCGTGGCAAAGGTGACCGGCCGGGCTCCTACCGCCTCCGGACACTTGAAGGCGAAGACATCAACAACTCATGGAACGTCGACCAGCTCTGTCGGTTCTACGCCTAGTCTACATGACTACTCCGGGTTCAAGTCTACACGACTACATCAACACCCCTCTCGCCGTAAGCGGCCTCCGGTCTTGGCTCCGGGCCTCCGGACTACTCCTCTCCAGGATCCGGCCCGCGCGGCTACCTCACGGATCTTGGGCTGCGACGAGCGACAAAGGACTCTAGCGCCGGTCTACTAAGAGACCATGTACTCCAAGATCCAGCCTACACGGCTACTTACGGATCTACTGCTGTAAGCGGCTACCCGCCCTAACACCACTTAGCTGTAAGCGGCCTCCGGGTCCAGGCGACTACTCTGTAACTACGGCCCTGGCCATCCAGGTGTACTTCTTCAGTAATAAAGTTTGATCGATCATCAACTTCTTTACTGTCTACTTCCCCGAACGGGACTACAGCCAAGTACGACTACTCGCATCAACTCCACGATGGGGCTCCGCACTCTAAGATCGCGACTACGAGTACTCATTGATGGAACTTATCTTTCATTAACACTTGAACAATTACATTACAAATGTTTTTGTACACATACTGCTATGAGCTAACTATTACGGATCGCCGGAGGTTAAGCTTTTCGGCGACTTGCTCCGCAATGGGCGCCATCTCGCTCCGGCCAGCCTCCGCATACCGCTCATCCGTACGCTTGGCGGCTACCACGCCGCCGACTACTTCCACGGGCGCCTTCGGGAAGTAAGACTTCATGAAGGCCGGCACACCGGTTCGGGATCGACCTCACCGGATGCTTCACATATGTCGCCACCGGCCGGGGGGCTTCCTTGAGGCGATCCATGAGCGGCGCTATCTTGGGGCCGCCAGGATGAGGCACCAAGAGTCTTGCAATCGGAAGCACGGCTTCTTCAAGTTCCTTCGGCGGGCCCGCATCGCCCTCGCGGTCCTCGTTCGCTTCCCGCAACGATTTGTAGCAGTTGACGACGTCAC
Organism: Cenchrus americanus; assembly: GCA_947561735.1. Classification (NCBI taxonomy): domain Eukaryota; kingdom Viridiplantae; phylum Streptophyta; class Magnoliopsida; order Poales; family Poaceae; genus Cenchrus; species Cenchrus americanus. The sequence goes on along the minus strand of OX387239.1, from coordinate 246,590,958 downwards.
GATCAATGCGAAGCTCCATGTGCTTGTCACACTCGAAGGCAAGTTCCTTATAGTCAAGCTCGAGTACCGGCAAGCCTCCCCGCTCCCGTAGAAGAGGTTCTTCATATCTCCGTCTCTCGAGGTCCTCAACCGGCTCCACCCGGTCTCAAGCTCGCGAAACAACAAGGAGCAGCGGGTTAGACTACCTCTCGACCTCCAACAACTACTCAACAAGTCAAGCGGTGTACCTTTGTTCTTGTTGCGGAGTGTCTTGTTCTTCCGCACCAAGTCGTCGCTCTTTGCCTGCATCTCCTGGATGTCATTGTGATATTTGGCAAAGGCGGAGTTGAGCTTGGATTGCATGGCGGCCACGTGCTTCCGCGACTTCAAGAGTTGATCTTCCAGCGCTTCAGCCCGAAGCACCGTGTCGCCGAAGCCTTGCAGCATGCTAGACTTCTCGCGGGACCTCTCCACGACGTCCTGCACAGACAACACATGTCAAATGAGTACTCAACAACAGAGGATTGACTACTCAAGAGTTAAGATTACTCACCTTCATCCATTGTTCAGCCTGGCGGACCGCCTCCAGGTGCTTGGCCAACATCGCCGGGTCGACCAGGTCGTCTACCAGCAACTCCACCCCGCCACGACTACTCGCGGCGGCTTCAGTCATCGGCGCAGAGCGGATGGGCTCTGCGTCCTGGATCTCCGGTGAGCGGACAACCACCTCCAGAGCAACCTCTGGCGGCACGGTGGCCTCCTCTCCTCCGGTCGCCATGGCGGCCTCCTCGGTGACCTCCTCCATCGGCTTGGGGGCTCCTTCAGCAACCTCCGGCACTTGTGGTGTCAAGTTCTGCATGGGCACTGCCACCGGGATGTCGCTCCCTTCGGCCTTGGCGCCTGTCAAGAAGAAGACAAGTGCATTAGCGACTACGACTACTCTATGGGGAATGCTAAAGCCTCAGCAGAGTACTTACCTTCAACCACGCTGGCCTCGGGCAATGCAGCTCCAGCAGCCAGCACTTCGGACTCTGCCTGAGGGGCAGGAGTGGACTCCTCGGCGGGCGGCACGGCTTCCTCATCCGCCACCACCGTAGAGGGCTCATCCCCCTCCCAAGACAGATCTGTTGATTTCTTGCAGAAGTACACAAATTGGTTGTCAATCAAGCTCGACTACTACACCAAGTACCACTCGGGAAGGCTCAGCACTTACAAGCTTGACCGGACTATCGTCATGGTCGGGGCACCGAGGATGCTGGCAATGTCTACCAGTCCACCCTCGGCGGGCGCATCCTCTTGCGCCTCGGTGGCCACTGCCTCTTCGCGACGACGGCGGCGGTGCGCCGCCCTCCCCGTCCTCCTGCGGCCACCACCTCTTTAGCAGTAGCGGCTGCTGGCTCCGCGCTCCCTTGAGGAGCAGGGGGCTGGCGCTCCAGCTGCGCCAATAACTCTTCAACAGTGGGGGCTGGGCTACGACTCCCAGCGGGCTCCCCCACTGTATCCCACTCGCCTTCGTCGCCCTGATCAGCGGGCTCCGTAGGCGGCACCTCCTGCAAGTAAGGAAGCTCAATCATCAGCAAGTGAACTCGAGCGACTAGTACTCGACTACACTAGTCAAGACGTCCTACCTCTTGGGGCGTGGTCTCAGAGACCTTCAACTTCTTCGTCACCCGCTTGCGGGCGGGGTTGCGCGGCTTCCGCGGCGGCGCAGCCAGACTAGCCTCCAGGCTAGCCGGCGGATCTTGCACGAGGGGCACGTGAGGTAGGCCGGGACGGCTGAACCTCGACCGCAGCTGGAAGCGGTCCTGCAGCGTCTCCTCGTCGTCGTCCTCGTCAGCCGTATCTTCTACGCTGACGATATCATCTCCTTCGCCGACTTCCCGCCGCTCCTTGGCCTTGGTTTTTTCCTCCTCCGGGATCTCGACTTCCTGAGGGGGTGAAGGACCGATTAGGCGACCGGAGAGAGGGGGGGGGGAGTGAATGGGAGCCGATAAAAATTCTTCTCGAGGGAGATTGAAACTCCGACAAGACGAACTAGCTCGGTCGAACCCCCGAAATCACACGCTCCGCACTTCTACCTCTCGTTTGCCAAAACCACGTAGCCACCGGAGTGCTACCGGTCCTAGGAACAAACTCTACCAAGCAACCACAACACACACACGAGACCGACAGCCGGAAACAACTCGAAAGCCGGCTAACCGAGGGGGCGGGTGTAGACCGGTATAGGGGGCGGTTAGACCGCCTCCACCGGCAACCAAGAAATCCTCCGAAACGCCTCTTCCGAGCACCAAAACACACCCCGGTTTCACCAACAGAGATCTCTAGTCAAGGCCATGCTAGCTACCGTAAAATCTTGGCGAAATCCAAAACTTCACCCAAGGGCCTAGGGGCGGTTAGACCGGCTACACCGGGGCGGTCTAACCTCCCGTACCCAAAGAACGAACCCCGACCAAGAACACCTAGCAACCGCACGAGAACGACCCCAAATTTCACCCGGACACTCCTCCGATCAAGGCGAACAAACTCGAGAGAGGAAAACCCGGCGAAACAAAACTTTGACCCGGAAGCACCCGTGGCGGTTAGACCGCCCCCCCGTAGGCGGTTAGACCGCCCCTTCCCGAAAACGAACCCGCGGGTCAAACCTCAACTTCCTCGCGCCCGATCTCCCGAATCACTCCACGGATTGCGGCCAAACTTCGGGAATAGCCGGGTTACCTCCGGGCAACCTCTACCTCAAAGGAATCGACCCGAAACGCTCACAATCAAGAGGAATCGAAGAAATCGCTTCTCTAGGTCAACAACTCGCCCAACTCGAGAAACCACCAAACCGAGTCCGATTCAAAGGGGATTTGGGGGCAAAGTCACCAGCCAAAGAGGCACAAGAACCTCATACGTGACACCCACCAAAAACCCCAAGAAATCGTCCTCAAAACACCGCCAAAAAGAGCTCCGAAAATCAACACCAAAGAGACGGGAAAACCACCATGATGAACAACGCCAAACCTTCTATACATGCCATGAATGGTTCGTACAAGGTCTAGCTTGCCACCCAAACATCCATACCTCTCTCTAGATCTCACATGAAGCTCTCAAGCTAGCCTTCTAAAATCCTAAGGAAAATGGAGAACGAAAATGGAAAAACCAAATGAGCTAGGGTTCCAAGAGTTGGCTGCCATCCACCCCTCTAATGAGTATATATGGAGGCACCCAAAAGACTAAACTACCCTTCACTAATAACTAGGGATACATGCCCCTCAAGGGCGGATTTGGAATTCTTAATGTCTTCACCATCGGACGGATGCCCGCCGACCGCACCTCGCGTAGCCTCAACGCAAGCCTTGCGATCCCGACGCGTGTCCTCCGCTTCGAAGCTTCTCGGCCGGCGGCCGTGGCGGTCGACCGCCCCCCCCCGGGCGGTTAGGACCGGCCGGTGGATCCGACCGGCCCCGGGCGGTCCGACCGCCCCTCCTGGGCGGTTGAACCGGCCTGGGTGGCCGCACCTCCTCGTCGAGTCTTCGGCCTCGGTTTTGTGGCTCAACCGAGTAACCCAGTGGTTTTCTGGTGAACCACTGCAAACCCCGCGAACTCGGTGTAGCCTCCGCCAATCTCCACTCATGACTCGGCTCCCACGTAGTCCCGGCTCGACCTTGGTTTTGAGGCTCTACCAAGAAACCGTCCACAACTTCATCTTGTTGTTCATGCCACCATGCGGCCCGCACTTGACCCCCGCCGACCACCGGGTCCCTCGAACGAAGCCTACTTGTCTTCTCCACACCCCGGAGGCCTCACCGGCAACGACCTTTCGCGCTTGTTCTTCACCCGCACCAACACGAGTCAAGCCGCAACCCGCACCCGCAATACTTAGCTAAGAATCGGTCCACACAACGTTGTCAATCACTAATCACACAAGGAAGCGACCATCCACCGGTCCTCGAACCACACATGGTCCTCGGGGGGTGGCCGTGGCTCGGAGACGAACTTCTTCAAGTCGTCCTGCAAGACACAAGACATCAGCGCAACTACTCACAAGGATGGGTACTCGACTAGGGGGTATGGCTACTTACCTCCTTTGGCGGGCGCGCGGCGGAGTACTCTGGGACAGGGCACGCCGTGTACGGTGGCATGTCCTTGAAGATGTGCGTCAGCCTATCGACGATGTCGTCGTCGTCGACTTCGCCTCCAGGCATCCACGACGTGTCGTCGTCGCCGGTGTACTCGAAGCCCAGGGTGTCGCGGGCCATGAGTAGCTGCACCCTGCGCTTCATGAAGCTGAAGGCCACGTGCTCGGCCCTCAGCCCGGCTTCTCTCAACACCTTGATGCGCGCCAACAGCTCGGGCAGCTGGATTCCCTCCTGCATCGTGGGCTCTGTGTTCCACCAGGCGCGATGTTTGGGTTGCTTCCCGCTCGGCTTCGGCAACCCGGGGTGGTGGTTCGTGATGTAGAACCACTTTGCCTTCCAATCTTGGTTGGAGTCGATGAGCTTGTACGAGAGGTACTGCTCGGCCGCGTCCTCCCGCATCTGGATTCCTGCTCCGCCAACTACTCGCGGGTTGCTGGCGCTCGGCTGCGGCTTCACCCGAAGAACTTCCGAACAAGATCCGGTGGGGCTTGATCCCCGGGAACGCTTCACAGAAGTGTACGAAGACAGCGGTATGGAAAATACCGTTGGGATTGAGGTTGAGGTACTCGACGCTGTAGTACCCCAGGAGGCCTTTGAAGAAATTGCTTGCTGGCAGTGCGAGCCCGCGCTCCGCGAAGCGCGCGAACATCGGGATCTCATCTTCGCGTTTCTCCATCGGGTACGGGTCCCCGGCGGCGGCCCTCCAACTGTCCATCTCCTTTTCACGGATGAATCCACTGTTGAGGAGGCCAACAAATCTTCGGTCTTTGTCTTCGACTTTTTCCACTCGCGGCTCGGATCTGGCCGCGGTGGAGACATCGGCGGTGCTGCCCCCGCGGCAGCCACGGCGGCCTCGTCGCGGCCCCTCTTCTTCCCGGCGGTCTTCGCGGACTTGGACGGTGATGGCTTCATTCTCCAAGTGCACGGCGTCTTCACGCGCATTCGCTTGGGGGCTACTCTGGCAGCTCTGGGTGGCGGCGCGCTTAGATCTACTGCGGCGGCGGCGTGCACTGGAGGAGAATCTGGCCAAGATCTATTCAAAATGGCTACAGCAGCGATGGGTGGAAAACCCTAAGGGTTTTGGCTTCTATTTATAAGTCAAAACGGCCCTCCAACGGCCGGATGGATAAGTCCGCGCTCGGGCCGACTCGCCGGCCGCGCGTGACTCTTCGTATTCTACTAGTCGACGCGCCTCAACTCGGGGGCTCGGCTACTTCTACTCGACTACCCGGGAAGCGACAAGACTCGGGAGCATCTCGGGACACATTCTACAAGATGACCCTTCAATTCGAGAGGAAGTACTCGACTCAAGGCTCGGGGGCTTCGTGCCACGTGTGTTGACGCAAAATGTGCACTCGGCGCCAAACACACAAAAAAGCCGAACAAAGCGGCTTCACACGCGCAAAGAATCACGAGACGTGCCGCTCAATTTTTCCCGAAAATCAACAAAAGACAAGGCAGTTAGATACCAAAGCTTGGAACTTGTCGGGTAGTACCGAACAGTTCCATATTTACGGCCACAAGGCCGGATGAAGTGACATACGGCTATGTAAAGCTATCTCGCAACAAGCCGAAACCAATCGGGAGCCGTGAATAGGAAAAGTAACATAGCCGAATGGCCGACGTAAGCACAACGGCGATCGGTCTTTGTTTAGACAATGATGCGCACGCGTAAGATCGCGACCGATCCCCATGGTGATCAACATTAAATGAATAATTAAAGTAAAACACAAGCATAAACATGTAATAAATAAGCATGCACGGATCCAAAGCACTAGTCTACCGCATGTCTAGATACTTTAAAACCCGTCGGTACGATGCCAAAACAAATCTATCCACCGCATGATATAACTTGCATGAAAATCGTACCACTTTCCACAAATAGATCTATCCACTGCATGATACAATCTAAATATGGAAAGCTAAAAGCATACATTATTTAGAGCATGGATTACACATGTGTTCTACTCGTGATAAACATAACCGAATACGGTGACCATGTACCGATTCGGGTCCATGAAGAAGGAACAAACATTACCAAGTGAAGTAAATCTATCGATTGATTCGAAATCTAATCCACCGGATGACTAGCTCCAAAGCAACCCCAAAACTCTGCATCTACCGCGTGATACTCGGTTCTTTCAAGATTTATTCCAACGTTAGCAAGCTTGAACCCGCAACACGTAACAACCTAGATCGATTCGGTTTCGGCTATCGGAAAGCATAAGATCCACGTATTAGAGTGTGGACTCTACTCGCATAAGGATCACAAAAGGGATAAAAGCCGATCCAAACCCATCTAAATTGGGCAAAAGATGTTACATGAATTTAAACATAAAGTAAAAACTCAAAGCAACATGGGGTAACTTAATGAATCTATTGGATCTTGCCAAAATCCAATAGAGCCGATAACTAGCTTCAAGCTAGATCTTAGCCTACCGCATGACTCATGACCTAACAAGAAACCCTCTTGAACCAAGCTTGAATCTACCGCATGACACGAAGCATGGTAACAAGACTACTTGCATCGATCTAAATCCACCGCATGATACTAGATGTGATACAAGGTTGCGGTACTCACGGAGGTCGACGGGTCGATGAACCCTCTCGTAGAACTCGACGACACGACAAATGGACTCTAGGGTTTGGCGTAAGGCCGGTTGTATTGAAGAATGATTGTGTGTATTACATACATTCGGGGCTCATATTAATACCCCGCCAAGTACAACCTCGAATGGATTTGTTGCCTAACTTATCTCTAAGCTTGATCGCCTATCCATCCATTCGTCCTTCTCGCTTAAGCCACGTCACCGTCCAATCCCGCAAAATCAGCTCAAGCTGTTCCTTTGCCGAACGGAAGCGATAGCCGACCGCGGATCTCTTTGTCGAATACATCCGAGAAAAAACTTCCTTCCGCCGGACGGACTCTTCACCGAGCCGGACCCACGAGTCGGACTCCTTACCAAATTTTGGTGTTAACACATGCCCCTTCAATTGTGGGATAAAAGTGATTTTGTTCCGCAATTGACTCCGACCACGAACATTTTCAAATCGAATCTGTCAACACATGTTTTTCTTCCTTCGCAATCCGCCGGAATCCTCGTCTAGATCCAAACCCTAGATCCCTTTGTTCTAAGCTCAAATCCCCAATGGCGGCTCAAAACCAAGCTTTGCTCGGGTAAATTCCCCTCCCGTAAGCTTCATTCGGCATTTAGGTTTTCAATTTTACCTGAGATTTCTTTTCCGCTTTTTCTTCAGGAGCCTTCCACTGAGCTTCTGATTCGCACCGAGGCCAATTCAAGATCCTATTACCTTGGTCCCGTGGGGAACTCTGATCCTCGAGATTTCATCGCGGCTGAATCTCAGAGGATCCCTTTCAAAGCGGCTCTGTCCCCACCTCCTCGGTGGCAAGATGCTTTCAAGAACTGGCCCTTGCCTCCAATCGCAGGCTGGAAAACTTGGTACCGGAGGGTTCTTGCAGACAAAAGTGCCGTAACCCAAAGCCGGGATACCTTCCGCATTGCTCGGTGCTTGGAGTTATCCTTGGCCGAGACCCCCAAGAATGAAGACCTCTTGATAGCGACTTGCCATTTTTGGTCAAACGGCGTCAACGCCTTCCTCTTTGGCCACGGCCCGATGTCTCCAACTGCGGCCGATGTGTATATGATCACCGGCCTTGACATTACGGGATCCGTTCAACCCCGGGATTTCGAAGTTCTTCACGACAAACGGGGTGGAAACCGGGGAGCGGATACAAGAACTACATCTTGAAACACATGAAGGACAATCCCCTCGGTGAAATTGAATACGGTGCATTTCGAACATGTGGCTATGCGGTAGTTCGTCTTCGTGGTAAAGCCAATGAGCCTACCCCGAATCACATTGCCATGGCCTCTCATCTGGTCAGTGGCAACCGCCTCCCCCTTGGGAAATTCCTCCTAGGCAGTGTGTACCATATGCTTCACCAAACTCGTCACCCCGGATGTACACTAGCCAGAGGATAGCATGTGTCAACGGTCCTTGGTGGTTTGTTCAAATGTGGCTGCAGCTTCACATGCATCAGATCGTTGGTGTTGATTTGAACACCAGGCTCTTCCCTTCATCCAATCACCCTGAAGGGGAACCTCAAGCCACCAGAGGATGCCAGAATTATGGAGAAGCTGCTTCAACTGTTCTTGTTCAGCAGGACATCAGCCAGCTTTTCGAGCTATTCTTCAAAGGTTTCCACAATCCTTATCCGGACAATGACACTTTGATTTTCCCCTGTGAATTCTCTTTTGAATCCGAACGCCAAGATGGGAGATTCCTAGAGATCCTCAATATCATAGTCCGCCCATGCATGCTGCCGACTGAATTCAATGGAGGAAGGCTGACCTATAGTACTTATGAATATTATCAGCCCAATGTAATGGCTCGGCAACTTGGGTGTGGCCAGATGCCCCCAAGACTGTTTCTGCATGAATTCCTCAAGCCCAGAGAGGAAATCAAAGAACTTATGCACAGTAGCAGAGTCTTCCGTTATGTGTGCAGTCCCACTGTCTACGCTTGGCCTTTTGTACCCACAACCATAGCTTACTCCACCTTCAACTCCTGGTGGCAAGAATTCCATGATCATATCTTCAGTGAGCCTGTACACTTGTTCTGTGCAGAGTTGATGCCTGATTTTCAGCCAACTTCAGAGGTAACATGATTGAACCAATGAATCAAACATTTCCTCTTCTAATCATGATTCTGATCTTATTTCTTTTACTCACAGAACACAGTGCCTGCCCCTCGAGCCAGGAATATTACCTACAATGCCGTAGGCCCTGGTCTCGAAGATCGGGATTCGGGTCCCCAACTCGGCTCATCTAATGGCCGGGTTTGCCACGACAGCACCCAAGCCTTTCCGGCCTTTGCCGCCGATAGGAGGCAAGGTTTGTCTCTAATAGCTCCTCCAAATGCCAAGAGGAGAAGAACTGTCAAGAAAGTCCTTGTTGAGGTAAAATCTTTCACTTTCTTGATCACAAGATTACTCTGTTCCTGATAAATCATATCTTGTGCATTTTCGGGCCAGAGCCCAACAATCTTCAGTTCCAGAACCTGCCAATGCCTCACCCACTGGTATGACCTTTACTGCCCTTTTCTTGAGGACGAACACTGGCATTTACCTTTTAATCTGGCATTTGCAGAAGAAACAATGGAAGAACAGCTCGTGGACATCCCAGTGTCTCAACAAACAAGTCCATCCGGGGTTGAATTACCTTTCCCAGTGGAGGTCTCATCTTCATCGGGGACTCAATCACTTTCGTAGAAGCAATGAATTCTCCGAGAGATGAGTCTCCCAATCCACCAGAACCATCAAGTCCTCCAAGGGCCCAATCACCTACCGGTCATGAAGAGACACTAACCCCGGCGAGAGGTGAACTCATCCCCCTTCGACCCGAAGCTCTCGAGTTGCCAGCAACTGCAGCAACACCTTCTCATTCAGAAGCTTCAGCTCTACCTGGAACACCTCCTTCGCCTGTGATTGCCCCTGAACAAAGTCCTGCCCCTGCTCAAGAAATCAGACATGAGGTACTCATTTGCACTTAACTCTGCTACCTTTACTTTTAGCACTCCTAACTCGGCAATACTGCTTTCTTAGGATCAGGCCCCATCATCATCAAGTCTGTCAATGGGGAACAATCCAGTTGCTGAGGCGATGGAAGGAGTGCATCAAACCCGTCGAGAGGCGATGCTAGAAAAGCTTAGGGAAATCTTTGCACGGCTAGAAAGAGATGCACAAGATCAGTTCAAGGATCTCGATCACTTTGAAGAAATGCTCGAATCTATTAGCCAAGAACTCCCTGAAGACATCAGTGCTTCTCTTGCATCTATCTGTGGCCTGGAAGTCCACTACGTGCCCATAAGGCAAGCTTTGAGGAAGGTGCGCTCCCGCCCGGCTATTGAAAAGAAGAGAGCCAATGCTGAACAAGCCATGAACGGGGCACAATCTCAGACCGAGAGCCACAAAGACACATTGGCCAACCTGCAAGCTTCTTGTGATTTAAAAATTGCCAGGAAAGCTACCCTGGAGGCGGAACTGAGAAGCCTGTCAGCTGAGATAGAGGCTGATAATAGGAAAATAGCCGAGCTCCCTGGATTGATAGAGAAGACCCAAGAGGAAGCAAAATCGGCTATAGCCGAGATGGAACAATGCGATGCAGAACTCACCACCTTGTCTAGCGCCCAGAAAGATTGCCAGTAGCGGTTGGATAATTTTCGCCAGACAACATCAAATGTCCGTAGTGTAATCGCGAGATATTTGAACATTTAGATGCTTCAATTGATGTATAGCCGAATTGGTCGTTCTTGTAATATCTTTTCTTGCAATTTTATTTCCTTTTTCTTCTGCGCTCCTTCAAACGTAACGCTGAACGACCCTTTCGGCAAAGAAATGCCAACACCCGAATGGCACTTTGACTCCTCTCAGCCGAGCCAGTCAACCGAATACGACTCAGCCTAGAACTCCAAGCGACCCATTGGCAGTCTGGTCAAGGAAACCTTTCCACCTTCCGATTTTCTTGGGATATGCGCCACGATCCAGAGCCACGACTTGAGGCCATGATCTGCCTTGCCAGGCCTATAAATGAAACCGTAGGTGCTCCTAGCTCTCCACCAAGCCTTTAGCTCTCGAATCTTTGCCAATCTCAACTCTTCCTCTTTCCAAACAGTGCACATCCCAGAGCAAGATGGTGCACCGCCTCAACCGACGCCGCGCCTCTGATGAGGCGGAAGGGAGCAGCGCCAATACGCGCCGGAGGCAATGATCGTCGATTCCTCTTCTTTGATTCATCTTTGATCTTTTCTTGTTTTGACGATCATCCCCTTTTCGGCGATCCAAAGGAATCCATCTCCTACGCCGGCCAATCGGCCCCTCCCGGTCGACTCCTCGGAGTCGACGGCCACTCCCCCCGTGCCCTACGGGGAACTCGACGCTCTCCGCTTCAAGGTGGGCCCGGAGACAGCCCGGCGCGAGCCGGGAGGACGTCTCCAAAAAGGCGGGCATAGCCGAGTTGGAGTGGGAGGACCGGCGCAAACAGCTGGCCGGAGACCATCGATGGTACGGCTACGAAATCAATTCTCGATCCAACCCGGCTTTTGATGCTAATCTCCTTTCCTCTTGTACCTTGCGGCCCGCGATGCCGAGCTCAACCGGCCGAAGACGCCGGTGGAGCAAGCCGGTGGCCGACAAGGTGAACGCCCGTGGTGACACGCCGGCGGAGCGCCTTCTTTGCGCGTGGAGCACCGTGTTGACGAGGTGGCCACCCATGGTGTCCGCTTGGGCACCACCCTAGGCTTGGCTGCCATGGCGACGCACACGGACATCGATTACTCCACCCGGGCCGCGCGGCTTCGGGCGGCGTGCCGAAGACATCGAGGAGATTGAGCTCATCTTGGAGCGCCTCGATGGCCACGGCGACGCCATTGCCGAAATCACTCATCCCCAATCTGTTGCCGAACGGATTTTTTGACTAGATTGTATTAGGGATGTTTGAATATCGGCAATAAATAAAGAACTTTTGAATTCCGCGCTTGTCTTGCGATGATCTTCTTTACGTTTGCATCCGTGAATCTTGTTTTCTTTAAACGTATCCGGAACCGCCTTGAGCCGAATACGTGAGAACGGATGCCCTTTGGTGCAAAATCCACGGAAGGTCCCCGAATCGGCAATCCATAAGCACTTTGTTCAAATGAAAACCCTTCGTACTTGGGGAGAAAACCTCGCCGCTTGGTATTCCACCGGTGTACGGCGGCTAGTCATCACTCCCAATGCACCCCTTCGGTCAATAAAATAGCTCGTCGGGATGCCCTACAAATCCACTCGCACACTCATCCATCACTTCTCATTTCCTCCCCTTGTCTCTTAGAGGAAAAACCCCAAGGCCATGGACAAGGGCAAGCAACCTCGGGAGAGCGGCCCTCCAAAGAAATGCACGATTCGAAGGTGGGTTTTCCCTTGATTCACCTCCTCGTTTCCCTCATGACCTTGCGCTTTACTTTCTCTTCTTTTCCCCTTTCGGTCTTGATTTGCTTCCCGAAGAAATCATCGGGACCGAAGATGTGCCCCGAGTACGTCTCCTCCGATTCCTCCCTCGAAGCGAGGGACGCCACGCCCGAACGAGAGGACCGGCCATCAACTGCGCCGCCGCGTTCGGCACCTGGAGCACGGTCTCAGGGACATCACTGCTCGTTGCCAAGCCGAGCGCGAACGTCGTATGGCTCTGGAGGCACTAGTGGGGGGTAAATGCTTCTGACTTCTTCTTGACTTTGTGCCCACATCTGGATTTCTTGCCCCTAACACCCACTCCTTCGTTTCAGATGTCTCTGACAGGTACAACAACTTGAAAACAGCTTGGGACGGCTTGGTGGAGGCCGCAAATCATGGTCACCCCCGTGCATTCCAAGTCGTCGTCACGGTGGCCTTGGAGCAACTGAAGAGGGAGCAATCGAAGAAGCAAAGAAAAGATTGAAACATACTTTCGCTTCTTTCTCCACGCCTTCTGCTTCCCACCTCCCCGTAGTCTAGATCACCAGAGTTGTTGGATGTAAACCTGCAAGAGGCAATTGTAAAGTAGTTTGGTGCTAAGGGCAATGCATCTAGGCACTGGCCATTTTTCTTGTGTATTTGTTCTGAAGGCGGCCTTGCTCTTGAGCGCCGGCTATCTCTTGTGTCAGACGCTTGTAATCCCACTGCTGGTAATCATCGATCAATTTCAATACTAGGATAATATTTCTTCAAATATCTTCCATTTATTGCAGTGGAAAATTCCTCTCCTAGTAAAGTTTTCAATATGTATGCATTACCAGGGACGCATCTGACCACGCGAAAGGGTCCTTCCCAGTTAGGGGACCATTTGCCGAATTCACTGTATTTAGTTCCAATCGGCAATAGCGCTTTCCATACCAAATCGCCTTCTGCAAATTGCCTTACTTTTACCTTCTTGTTATAGTACTTGGCAACCCAAGTTTGTTCTTCTCAATGTTTTCCAGGGCCCTAAGACGGATCATGTGTAAATCCTTTAGCTCGTCCGTCATTAGGCCACCGTAATCCTTGGAGCTCAAATCTCACTGTAACACAACCCTCCTTGAATCTGATTGCATTTCCCAAGGTAGAACCGCATGGTGTCCATAAACCAATTCATAAGGAGAGGTCTTTGTAGCTCCATGAGGGGCCATTCGGTAAGCCCACAGTGCCTCACTGAGTACCGAATGCCATCTTCTTGGCTTCTGGTCGATCTTCTTTTGTATTAGCTTGATCATGATCTTATTAGAAGCCTCTGCTTGACCATTAGCCTGGGCATAATAAGGAGAAGAGTTAAACAATTTGATTCCCATGCTTTCGGCAAATTCTCTGAACTCCAGGGACACGAATTGAGCCCCTTGATCAGTTGTGATGGTCTGAGGGATTCCGAACCGATAGATGATGTGCTCCTTGACAAATTCAACCATGTTTTCCGACGTCACCTTCTTCAGTGGAATCGCCTCAACCCATTTTGTAAAATAATCTGTAGCCAAAAGCACGAACTTATGCCCCTTGCTAGATGGTGGATTAATGCGGCCAATCAAGTCTATACCCCGGCCCCCGAATGGCCATGGCTTGATGATGGGATTCAATGCGACGCGGGGACTCTTTGAATATTTCCAAACCTCCGGCAATCTTGACACCCCTTGTAATACTCAAAGCGGTCCTCTAATATCGTCGGCCAAAAGCACCCGGCTTGTCCGATAACCCATTTCATACGGTAGGCCGATTGGTGTGCTCCACATATCCCATTGTGCACCTCGCTCATCATGTTCTTGGCTTCTTCGGACCCGGGCATCGTAACAATACCCCATCCAATGATTTGTAGAACAAATTGTCATCCGAGAAGAATGAATTTTATGGCCTTGTACCTGAGCTTCCTAGAGACCTTTTGGGATGGATCTTTCAAGTAATCAACGATCTCTTTTCTCCAATCATCTTCCGCTAGATCCGTCCCTAGTGCACTCACATCTGCAGCGAACGCGTCTTGGCTCTCTTTGTAACCCGAGGCGCTCTGAGCCAGCCTGTTCGCTTCTTCGTTATGTTCTCTAGGAATATGCTGTAGAGTTACCAACGAAAAGCTCTTCAAGATTTCCCTGCATTCTTCGTAGTAACTCCTCAGTGCTTCACTTTTGCATTCGTATTGGCCGTTCAATTGCTTGATCACCAGCTCTGAATCTCCATAAACCTCAACTGAAACGGCCCCGGCTTCTCTCAAATATTGAAGCCCTCGAAGTAACGCTTCGTATTCGACTCGATTATTTGTGACAATGGGGTCGTATAGGGATGGCAAATTCAAACATCTCACCTCTAGGCGAAATCGGTAGAATCCCTACTCCCCCACCTTTACCACATGATGATCCATCAAAAAACAAAGCCCAAGGAGTAATTTCGAGCAAATCAATCGATGGATCGCGATGTTCGATTATAAAATCGGCAATGATCCGACCTTTGATGGCTTTTGCCGATTCGAACTTCAACTCGAATTCGATAAAGCCAAAATCCATTTGTCAATCCCGCCGTTCAAAATTGGCATAGATAACATATGTTTTATCACATCAAACTTGGAATACACGGTGCATTCGGCATTCAACGGGTAGTGCCGAAACTTTGTACACGAGTAGTATACGCACGGACACGACTTCTCTACGTAGAATACCGGTTTCGGGATCAAGTAATTTTCGGCTAAGATATGCTATTACCCGTTCCTTCCCTTCGAATTCTTGAATGAGGGCCGATCCAATGGTTTGGGTATCGGCCGCCACGTACAACTTGAAAGGCTTCTCCGGTCGAGGAGGGACCAAAGACGGCGGCTCCTTCATGTCTTGCTTGATCTCATCAAAAGCCTTTTGTTGTTCGTCGCTCCACGTGAACTTCGATCTTTCTTTAGCTTCGGCAATGGAGAGAATGGCAAAACTTTACGTGACAAATTTGAAATGAATCTCCTCATGAAGTTAATTTTGCCGAGCAGTTGATTGTAACTCCTTGAGATTAGTTGGCGAACAACTTCATCAATGGCCTTCATGCTCTTCTTGCCAACTTCAATTCCCCCTTCGTGGACTAAAAATCCCAAGAACTCTCCAGCTGATACCCCAAAAGCGCACTTGTTTGGATTCATCTTTAAACCATGCTTCCGGGTGCACTCCAAGGTCCTTTTCACATCTTCCAAATGTGTGCCATGACTTAGGGACTTGATCACCACATCATCAATGTAGATTTCACAACTTTGCCAATCAACTCGTGAAAAATGTAATTCATGGCCCGTTGATAAGTTGCACCAGCATTTTTTAACCCAAATGTCATGACTATCCATTCAAACAGGCCTATATGACCAGGACACCCGAAGGCCGTCTTTGATATATCCTCTATTGCCATGAATATTTGGTTGTGTCCGCGTTGCCATCCATGAAACTTATCACCTTATGTCCAGGCCGCGGCGTCAATCAATAAATCGGCAATAGGCATGGGGTAACCATCCATCGGAGTAGCTCCGTTCGGTCCACCGAAATCTATGCGGACCCTCATCTTTCCATTCTTCTTGTAAACGGGGACAATGTTAGAAATCCACTCCGCATATCGCATGGCCGAACGAAGTTTGCATCAAGTAATCTTTCAACTTCTTTCTTCACATTGGCCAATACCTCATCCTTGTAGATTTTTCGGGGTGGTTGCTTGTATGGCTTGAAACCGATTTGATTGGCAACCGATGCTCAACGATAGAACGATCCGGTCCGGGCATCTCCGAATAATCCCGGCGAAGCAATCTTTATATTCCTTGAGCGACTTGATTAATTCCTCCCCGAAGCCCTGGTTGCAAGTCCGCGCCGATGAACGACGGCCTTGGCTTATCACCGTTTCCAATATCAACTTCTTCTAATTTGTCGGCCGACATAAATCCTCGCCCCAACTTGCCATCGGTGCCATCTACGGGGTTCTCCATTTAAAATTGCTATAAGAGCCGATCGCTTGAATCGCCTGTTGATCGGCGATTCCGACGGGTTCAACGGGACCTTCTCCCTAGTCTTTCCCCGAGAAACAATCAATACCTTGGTATTCCCGGAAAGTCGGTTCCATGTTCGCAACGCTCACGGAGTCATCCCGCTTGGACGACCTCAATATCATCATCCACCCACCGAATAAGGCTGCCGGTGCATGGTGGATGGGACGCAACAATTGGCATGAATCCGGTCCCGTCCAAGCGATGAGGTGTAGGCTCCTTTACCTTCGATAACAAAGAAGGTCGTGAGCGATGTCTTGGACCCGATCATCGGATCCACGTGAGCGCATCCCTTGGTATCCGAAGGATTCCCGGCCGAAATCATTCGGTATTATGCTTGTGGGCGTCGGATCGCTCGGGCCCATGCCAAGTTTCTCGAAGGTGGTGTACGGCATTACGTTGATCGCCGCTCCACCGTCGACAAACATCTTGGTCAATGGCTTGCCATTGACGTATCCCCTCAAGTACGGCGGCCTCATGTGTCGATTTTTGGCCGGTTTGTCGAAGATGGCCTCGCTTGGCTAGCACCCACCTGCGCCATCATCCCCTCGATCCGCTCATCACCCGGGGACGTCTCTTCCGAGACAACCCGATTAGCGAGGAGCCATGAACTCATTCGGCAGAAAATATACCATGCATGTTGGAGCCGAACGCTTTGACCCTTCAGGTTGATCTTTCGGACGCCACACTCGCCTTGTTTGGATCCCAGCCTGCCTCAGTTCGCGGTTCCTCAAGCGTTGAACCCGTCTCTTCTGGCTTCTCCTCGGGCGGGCGGGCACCATTGCCCCTTTTGCCGGATGTGCTCGTCCTCATCCTCCTCTTGATCGGCCCACCTTAAATCGGCTTGCCTTTTCCGGGATGATCAATGATTTCAATTTTTTGGTGCCGATCCCCGTTAGGATGGATCCTTCCAATTCTCTCATGGACGGATCGGCGATTGGCAGTCTCCTGCCTGTACTCAACATATCTGTCACCGCACTCGGGCGGTTCCTCGGCGTGGGCGGCTTCAAACCCTCGTTCCAACAATGCCTGAAGAATGCACATCCCCGGTGCGCGCGCTCTGCTCGCGCGTGTATTGCTCCGGGTCCCTTCGTGTGCTTTTTCTTCGGCTCCGTGCTTCTCCTCCCCCGTATCTTCGCTTCGGTAGCGCTCTTTTTCTAACGGCGCCGCCACTTGTTGAGGAGGATGCGCGTGGTCACCCCGGGCTTGGCTTTGGATGATTCCCCGATTTCGATGTGGATTTTGAGAATGCGGAGGGCTTCACCATGCACCCGCTCCAAAGTTACTTGTCGCTCGGGTCCACCTGTTCCATCATGTCTAGCCCCGGCCGAGGTCAAGACTTTGACCTTTCCCTTCTCCTCGGCCGTCACCATGTTGACGGAGAGAAGCCCACCATGTTCCGAGGGAAAGGGTGGCCATCCGGCTTCATCTTGTTGTCAAATTTGAGGTGCCCCTCCCGGATGGCTTTACGGATCCTCATCCCGAAGACCCCTGCGGTCATTGATGGAGTGTGAGTCCCTGTCGTGGAAGCCACGGTAACGTTTCCCCTTGACTCCATCGGACCGAAGCATGGAATGCCCTTCGAGCGGTCGATTCGGCCTTCCTTCACTAGGAGCTCAAATAGCTTGTCGGCCTTCGTGATATTGAAATCGTAGGTGCCCTTGGTCTGTTTGACCCAGCGCTGATTCATCGTTAAAGGGTCTTTCCCCCACATGATTTCGGCTGCGGCCACGTCAAGTTCATCATCAGAATCTTCTATCAGATCGGCCTTGTCTAAGAACTGGTTGTAGATGTCTGCCATGTCATGGTGTTTGCCGAACCTGGCATCTTTCTTGAAGCCATACGCTTGGTTGCTCATCAGTGACAGCTTTTGAGACAGCTGGCCCAGGTTTTCAAACTCCATACCAAACAGTTTCTCACGCACGGCCGGCAGCATCCCGGCAACGGCCATGTCAGCCAACTGGTCATCCGGCAAGTTGAGCGAAAAGCACATGCCCTTAACCTCCCTGAACCTCCTGAGAAATTCCAATGGCGTCTCGTTGTGCCTCTGCTTCAAGGTGGCCAGGTCGATCAGCTTCTTCTCTGAGCTGCCGCTGAAATAGTGGGCGTGGAATTTCCGTTCCAGGTCTTTCCATCTGCTAACTGACTCAGGGGGCAAGGACGAAAACCACTGGAACGTCGGGCCCGTCAGTGACGCTGGGAAGTAGCGGACCCTGAATGCCTCCTCTCGCCGAGCATTCTCCGAGCCCATCGGATAACGAGCAATGTGCTCCACCGTGCTTGTGTCGTCTTGCCGGAAAAATTTCGTGAACTCCGTCGGAGGTTTCACCCTTGGCGGAAGGAGAACGTTGAAGTACCATTCGGGAACGGCGGCTTGTAGGCCGGTCCCTGCATTTTTGGTTTGAGGCCGGCCGATTCGCATCAACTCGGCCATCTTCCGCGCCGGGCGTCGTCTTCTCGTGTGCTTGTAGGCGGGGCGTAACCCGGATGTGGGAAAGCGTCTATGGCACCGTAATTCCCCACCTCGTGATAGCCTCCGCCGTAGAGATTCCTTTGTAGCCGGTTGCTCGCCGGAGCAATCCCGTGGCCGAAGCGAGCGGGGCCCCGGTCGAGCCGAATGCCAAGTCCCCCGTACGTGGGTTGGTACGGGTTCGGCGTTGCACGGGTTGACCGTCTTTGTCTGCGGTGGCGGCCGGATTGGTTGCCCTCTCGAGGCCTGTAGTGGGGGCCGAGCGGCCGACCCCCGGCGCCTTGCGGAGGAGGCCGGAAAGCTTGACTTCCCGGCGCTGCGAGGAGGAGGCCGGACCGGGCCGGCCCCGTGATGGTGGTTGAGAACTTGACTCGCCCAATTCCACTTGTGCCCCCTTGGATGGGTGCCCTGTGAACGCCCTTTGCTCCATGCCCGGACCGAAGACGACCACCATCATCCGTTTGAACGCTCCAAGAAAAGCATTGTGGTGCCTGCTCAAGACGTGGTCCGCGGCATCCCGGAACGCCTGTATGCATTCCTCCTTCTCTTGCTGGGTCGTGGCGTCACTCTCCCCCGACAACAATACCCTGGGCATGTCGTTTTTCAGGTACGGGACGCCACTTCGGTTCTTCTTAAAGGACAGCAGACACTTCTGCTGGAACTGGTTCACGGCGTCCTGGAGTTGCTGCCGTTGCTCAGGAGAGAGGTCCTCAATGTCGACGTCCATGATGTCCCCAATATCAGGCATCTTGATCTTTCGGTACATTTTGTCCCACCGGCGTGTGCCAAAAAGTGTGTTGACGCAAAATGTGCACTCGACGCCAAATACACCGCAAGCCGAACAAAGGCGGCTTCACACGCGCAAAGAATCACGAGACGTGCCGATCAATTTTTCCCGAAAATCAACAAAAGACGAGGCGGTTAGATACCAAAGCTTGGAACTTGCCGGGTAGTACCGAACAGTTCCATATTTACGGCCACAAGGCGGATGAAGTGACATACGGCTATGTAAAGCTATCCGCCAACAAGCCGAAACCAATCGGGAGGCGTGAACGGGGAAAAGTAACATAGCCGAATGGGTGACGTAAGCACAACGGCGATCGGTCTTTGTTTAGACAATGATGCGCATGCGTAAGATCGCGACCGATCCCCATGATGATCAACATTAAATGAATAAATAAAGTAAAGCACAAGCATAAATATGTAATAAACAAGCATGCATAGATCCAAAGCACTAGTCTACCGCATGTCTAGATACTTTAAAACCCGTCGGGTACGATGCCAAAACAAATCTATCCACCGCATGATATAACTTGCATGAAAATCGTACCACTTTCCACAAATAGATCTATCCACCGCATGATATAATCTAAATATGAAAAGCTAAAAGCATACATTATTCAGAGCATGAATTACACATGTGTTCTACTCGTGATAAACATAACCGAATACGGCTGAACAGCCGATTCGGGGTCCATGAAGAAGGAACAAACATTACCAAGTGAAATAAATCTATCAGATTGATTCGAAATCTAATCCACGGATGACTAGCTCCAAAGCAACCCCAAAACCTGCATCAACCGCGTGATACTCGGTTCTTTCAAGATTTATTCCAACGTTAGCAAGCTTGAACCCGCAACACGTAACAACCTAGATCGATTCGGTTTCGGCTATCGGAAAGCATAAGATCCACGTATTAGAGTGTGGACTCTACTCGCATAAGGATCACAAAAGGGATAAAAGCCGATCCAAACCCATCTAAATTGGGCAAAAGATGTTACATGAATTTAAACGTAAAGTAAAAACTCAAAGCAACATGGAGTAACTTAATGAATCTATTTGATCTTGCCAAAATCCAATAGAGCCGATAACTAGCTTCAAGCTAGATCTTAGCCTACCGCATGACTCATGACCTAACAAGAAACCCTCTTGAACCAAGCTTGAATCTACCGCATGACACGAAGCATGGTAACAAGACTACTTGCATCGATCTAAATCCACCGCATGATACTAGATGTGATACAAGGTTGCCGTACTTACGGAGGTCGACGGATCGATGAACCCTCTCGTAGAACTCGACGACACGACAAATGGACTCTAGGGTTTGGTGTAAGGCCGGTTGTATTGAAGAATGATTGTGTGTATTACATACATTCGGGGCTCATATTTATACCCTGCCAAGTACAACCTCGAATGGATTTGTTGCCTAACTTATCTCTAAGCTTGATCGCCTATCCATCCATTCATCCTTCCCGGCTTAAGCCACGTCACCGTCCAATCCCGCAAAATCGGCTCAATCGTTCCTTTGCCGAACGGAAGCGGATAGCCGACCGCGAGATCTCTTTGTCGAATACATCGAGAAAAAACCTTCCTTCCGCCGGACGGACTCTTCACCGAGCTGGACCCACGGGTCGGACTCCTTACCAAATTTTGGTGTTAACAAGGTGTCCTTCGGTTTTTCTCTCCGGATTTTTCGGGATATTCTCGCCAAAGCTTCAGATGGACCATCAGCCAGAGCCTACGACTCAACCTAAGGCTCGGGGGCTACTCCATATGGAGTACGATTTTGCAATCGCACTTCCATATCAGCTTCGGCTTCAAGACAACGCGGGCATTTTTGAAGACCTTCGGGGGCAGCACTCGAGGATGCTTGGGACTACTCGAGAAGACTTCAGGATTGCTCAAACATCAGCTGGAGTACATTCCAGCCTCGGGATGCTTCAACTATTCTTGAGGACTTTTGACTTGTAGTACTCGGGGATGCCTGAGGACTACTCGTTAAGGCCGTCAAGATTACTTGAAGCTATCCTTCTCACCTACAAAGTACTCGGGGCCTTGTCGTATGGACCTCCCTGGGCCCACAACCTCGGCGGGTACCAGGACCGACTACTCAGTGGGCCCCTGGGACTACCCGACTTACGCTACACGGCACCTGATGGCGTGGAGCACAAGGACTACGGAGGAGAAGTACTCGGTTAGGAAGATGTACATGTTCCGCACTGTATAGAAGACTTCTAGACGTACTCGACTAGTACTCTCTCCCTACTCCGACTTGTAACCCTGCCTCCCGGACTATATAAGGCGAGGCAGGGACCCTTCTCTAGCATCTCATCCAATCTCACGGCGCACAATTACACCATCCTGTAATCGTGCCCAATCAATCCAGAGCTACGCAGCATACAGGACATTGGGTATTACGCACCTCGCGGCCCGAACCTGTCTAAATTGTGTGTCGCGTGTCTCTTCCTTCGAGTTACCGATCTCGGCGAGGCCACATTCGTCTACTTCGGGTACTCCCCTTAGTAGGTTGCCGGTCTAAAACACCAACACCGGTGGCCAGCGGGGTCAAGTGCGGGCCGCATTGTGGCATGAACAGCAAGATGAATTCATGGACGGTTTCTTGGTAGAGCATCAAAACCAAGGTCGAGCCGGGACTACGTGGGAGCCGAGTCATGAGTGGCGATTGGCGGAGGCTACACCGAGTTCGCGGGCTTTCCAGTGGTTCACCGAGAAAACACTTGGTTCCTTGGTTGATCCACAAAGCCAAGACCGAAGAACCGAAGATGGTCTTTGCGGCGGCTCCGGACCGGTCGGCCCGGTGGGTCGACCGGTTTGACCGGTGGGTAACGGTCGACCGGTGAGGAGCACCGGTCGGCCGGTGTGCGACGACGCGGTCCGAATCTTCGAAGCGGAGGACACGAGTCGGGATCGCATGGCTTGCGTCGAGGCTAAGAAGGTTGCGGTCGCCGGGCATCCGTCTGATGGAGAAAACTTGAAGACTTCCAAAACCGCCCTTGAGGGGCTTGTATCCCTACTTGTTAGGAAAGGGTATTTTAGACTTTCGGTTGCCTCCATATAACCCATGAGGTGAGAGGATGGCAGCCAATCTCTTGGAACCCTAGTTCATTTGCTTTCCTATTTTCCCTTCCTATTTTCTTAGGATTTCTATAGGACTAGCTTGAGAGCTTCATGTGAGATCTTGTGAGAGGATTGGATGATCGGGCGGCACGCTAGACCTTGTATGAACCTTCTTGGTATGTATAGATGATTCGGCGTAGTTCCTCAAGGCCTTGTTGTCTTTTTCCCGGTTGTTCTTTGTGGTGATTTTCAGAGCCCTCTCTTGGTGGTTTTCTTAGAGTGTTTTCGGGACCTTGCTCTTGGGGATTTGATGGGGAAAATTTGTGGGAACCCTTCGTGTTTCTTTGGGCTGTGATTCCCCTCCCAAATCCGTGAGTTATGGGGCTCAATTTTGGGGTTTTCAGTGTTCTAGGGTTAGAGGAGTTCTTGGCGGGATTTCTTCGATTCCTATTGATTTGACAAGTTTTGGTGGACAAAATCATGGCTATGAACCCCTCATGAGGTGTTCCTATTATCCCCAAAGTCTTGTTCAAGTCCGTGGAGCGATTCGGGAGATCGAAGTTTAGATTTGGGGGAGTTGACCCACGGGTGTTGTTCATCCCGAGCTGCCCAGGCTACACCGGTCTGACCGGTGCTCTCGACCGGTCTGACCGGTGCAAGTCTTTTGTGGGATTTGCCTCAGGTGAGCTGCTGGACTCGTGTGTCTTTGGGTCTTGGTGCTGCTGGTCAGTTCTTGGTCTGTTTGGAGTTGTTTTGTTAGGTCTTTTGTAGGGTTTTCCTTCCGTGCAGGTTGGGTTTTGGGGGTGGTTTTGTTCCAGGGCCTAGAGAAGTCACTGAGGCTTTCTGGAACGCTTGTTGTACGGCTGCTGTAGCCACCGGCCTGACCGGCTCTGTCCACCGGTCTGACCGGCGCAGGCCATCGGTCTGACCGGTGCAGCACAGGCAGCAAGCCGTGCAAGTTTCCGTTGTGCGTGTGGGTGTGTTTTGGCTCAGAAGGTTGTGTGTTGGTTCCTAGGTCAAGTGGCACTCCAGTGGCTATGTGGGCTTGGCCAACTTGGGTAGTGAGTCGGAGACGTGTGTTAGAAGTTGTGTTCGTCTTGTTGGAGTCTCCATCTCCTTCGAGAAGAATTTTTATCGGCTCCCATTCACTCCCCCCCTCTCTGGTTTGCCGTATCGGTCCTTCAACATGTGATCTTGATACAATCAAAGATCCAATTATATGGATATTATGATCCTGGTTATCTATAAGATCCCCCAAATTCCAGATCATTGAAATAGCCTTTACATAAATATAGACATATGAATATTTGCAAAGTAAGTATTGTGATAATCCCGAAGAGATATTCACAAAATCTACCATACTACACATTTCTTATGTTTTGAGTACATCGGTATGCAAGGTTTGCAAGTTTCAGGGGGAGAGTCTCTCATCTCTCTGATTAATAATTTGTTAAAAACATCATATTGCACTCTTTTCTTTGTATGAGTTTTCCCTTCGGGTTTCTCATAGAAAGTTAATGAGGCAATATTGACACAAGATTACGTTATATCATCCATTTTGGTGGATGATATTGTGACATATGATACATTGTACTCTTTTCTTTATTTGAGTTTTTCCTTTCGAGGTTTCTCATGTAAAGTTTTTGACGAGACAGTGCCTATACAAAGTTATATGCCATATCATCAAGTTTTCCCCATCGGGGTTTTTGGAAGATGATATACGAGCATATTGACCATATGGTCAAGGTGTTATTAGACTAAGGCTTTGAGCTTATCTCAAAGGGTCTAACAACATTTGTGATTGTATATCATGAGGTTTCTCCTTATTTTTCCATTGGGTTTTTAAGGAGTTTTACCTGATATACCAATAGCACTTTGGATTTTCCCCATTGGGTTTTTCCAAAGATTCTCCTCACATTTTTCCTAAAAGGTTTTTGTGAGAGGTTGTCATATTATCTATTTTTCCCTATAGGGGTTTTGAAGGATAATATATATACTCCCTCCGGTTCCATATTAGAAGTCGTTTAGGACAGCGACACGGTCACCAAAGCACAACTTTGACTTCTCTTTTCTATAAAAATATTTATTAGAAAGTTATATATGTATATTCTTATGAAATTAATTTTCAAGACAAATCTATTTATATGATTTTCACATTTTCAAACTCAATGACATAAAAGTTATTCATGATTTATATTCCCAATGTTTAACTCAAACCTTGTCCAAAACGACTTCTAATAGGAAACTGGAGGAGTATGACATATTGATCTTTGATCAAGTTGTTTTTAGACTATCTTTAGGATCACCTAAAGGGTCTCTAAACATCAGGAGTTATATATATCATGGTTTTCTCGTTATTTTTCCCACTGGGTTTTTAAGGAGCTTTGCCTGGTATATCGATATACTTTGGATTTTTCCCACAGGGTTTTTCCAAAGATTCAAGATTATGACTGACGAATATACAACTGTGCCTACAACAAGATTAAATGGAGCCTACACAAGATCTATTGATCAAGGGGGATTGTTAAAATTAATTAGATTAATTAGTGATTAAGTAGATAAGCACCATCATTAGGATGGTAACCGATTAGGCCCTTTCGAACACATCCTTGGGAGTCAAGACACTTGTTCAAAAGAGACACCTTTTGGGCTATTAGCCCTTGTATATAGTTATCTTATACACAATAGTTAATTAATAATCGAATCATTCAATCATTCATTTTTCCATCTCTCATTCCTCTCGCTCTCAACTCGCAACACGGATAAGGAGAAGCAAGGCAGGAGGAATCGGGAACAGATAAGAAGAGAAAAAAGATAAAATAAAAAAGAGAAGAAACTTTGTTTTTTGTTGCGAATCCACTATCTATCTGATCCTCTTAATAGTTTTAGTGCACATATTCAGAGTTCTCTCTTGTAGTTTCTGTTTCTAACTAAAAAATAGAATCTGAATGTTAACTGCTAGGTGCTAGAGTACAGAAAAGATAAACGTTAAGATGGGACAAAGAACAATTGAGAGCTTGTCAGAACCTTTTCAATAATCATACTGACTTCTCAACTGCATCCTAATCCTAACTGTTTTCAGAAATGCTCTCTTCTCTTATTGGTTATCAATCACCATTCAAATCTTGCTCGTACATATAAATTTCCACTTATTTGATATTTCTATGCACTTTTCATCAAACACTGAGGACTTATTAGGGGTCCCTTTGGATTGAAGGATTTAACAGAGGAGTTTTGGAGGATTCAATTTCCTAAGGATTGTTTCCTATACCATCCTTTAGCCAAGTTTCACGGGAAAAATAATGCGTTGGCGCGTCGCCTGCCCCCGTCTGCCTGCGCGAGCGGTGTCCCCCTTTACGCACCTTCGAGACTTGCTTGGCTTGTGGTAGTGTGGGATTTGGATGGTCTGTGTGCAGTGGTAGTGGAGGCGCGCAAGGTCAATGTGTTGGCGTCAAGGTGCAGAGGGTTCATGGGTGCTGGAAGTCTTGAGTTGACATGTATGGTGCAGTGGTGATCTCAACGACGGCTAGGTGGTTGTGTTGTTCTCTAAGTAGTTTCAGATATCTGAGTCTTTGGCAGAGGAGTATGAGGCGGTGGATGAGGTGAGGCCCCCACGCAGAGTGGCTTAGATCAGTGTGTTTCAATAGTGATGTGAAGGGATGTTTTCACTATCGCTTCACTAGAGCAGAGAGGTCGACGATTGTGGGTGTGCGGCTCGAGGAAGATGGTCCCATGGTGGAGGAGTTTAGGTTGCTACTTGGGCTTGCAGCGTGCCATGTGGTCAAATCCCCACCCATGGGTCAACCCCCTCATAACCTAAGTCAAACACCTAGAGCTCTAAGCCTTTCTCTAGTGTTCTAGATTTAACTCGAAAATTTTCTTAAGCACTTCAAATTCGACCAATATAAGAATTGTCGAATTTTTCATGGGACACAATTCATATAATTGGTGGCATTTGAAATTCAAAGTGCATATGCTTCAAAAACTCAGTCAAAGCCCTGGATGTCTTTTTGACCAAGCTGAGAAAAACAACAACTTGGATCCTAATTTCTGGTTAATCTAAGCATCTCTCCATAGGTCGACCTTTGTAAAAGTTGGAGCTGGTTAGATGGACAACAACTTTTATTTTGGGAGTCTTCAAAGTTTAGTTCAAAACTTTGGAGTTTGGCTCGATCAAACAGGCCTTGACGAAAATGCTTGGCATGCCATCGGCAGAGTGTGCGCTCTCGCGCCCGACGCCGCGCTGCCGATGCGCCCCTACGTTCGTGCCCGACCATCACATCCAATGGGGCCCGCTTGACACTGTCACCTCACTTGCCACGCTGGCATCCGAAACTGTCGTGTCGCCCCTGGTTTCCCCCTCCTCTCTCCCCTCCCCTTCGCGAAGTGCGTCGACACGTGCATCCCATCGCCACCACGGGCGCCCTGTGCAGAGCCCGTCGGGAGGGAGAGGAGAGCGGCGCTGTCGAGCCATCGCATCACTGTCACCATCATCCTATCGCACCACACCACTTGACACGCTAGGCCGTCAAGTGCCCTAGCTGCCACGTGCCGCCTCACCACACGCCATCGCCATCGAGACACTGGCTGGTGTCATCTGGAGGCCGCGTTGGCGAGCTTATCCACCTCTTCTAGAGTCTTGGCCTCTCCTACAAGTCATGTCTCCTATCAAAGGTGACGTCAGACCCTCGCGTGAGCCTTCACCCTTTTCCATCGGCCGCCATTGCTCTGCTGCCATGGAGCTCCCTTGCTTGAGCTTCACCGCTGCAGACTGACCATCCTAGCCTCACCCCTAGACCTCACTGAAGCTCCTTGTGCCCCACATTGCCTAGCTTTGCCGCTCACCATGCCAGAGTTGGGGATGAGGCAGTCGTTTCGCCTCTGCCTCTTCGCCGACCATCACCGGAGCCCTCTCCGTTGCCACCGACGCCACCAATCGGTCGAGTGTGAGCACAAACCTAGCCCTAGATACTCTCCCGACCAGGTCTGGTTGTCGTTTTGCTGCAAGCAAGCTCCCCTGCGTCACCAGGGTTAGATTTATGAAGATTGAAATCTTTAGAAGGACCTTAGTGTAAGATTCCAAGGGTCCTGCCGCAAGAACATTCTATAGATCTAGTTGGGAATCTTTTAATCTTGCAAAATATGTTATAAATCATAGATAAATGCTAACTCAAACGTTTCATGTGAATAGAAGAAACTTTTCTAGAAAGAAAGTTGTCAAACTTTTTAATAGTTTTTGAATTATTTTGAAATGATCAATTTGGCTAGATTTGAGATAATTTAAATTCTAGAACTGATCTGTTGCTGAATTTTGGATATGTTGTTGAAATGGTTGTGAGGATTTCGGGTAGAAAAATGGCACATAGTTCTCGAGTAATTATATAGTTATGAATTAATGTTGAGTTTTAGCAATGCCTCTATTTATGATTTTTTATAAATTAACTTGTTTATCAAATGTTGCACATATTTTTGTGGTAGCTTTGAGAATGGCTAGCTTCGCCCCTGATAAATAGTGGATCTTTTTATGTTTAACTTAGTCAAATAATTTACCCTTGTTTATTAAGTCTATTTTCATAAGTATAGTTTCATTAAGTTTCTATGTTAGGCAAGTTTATATCTATGTTAGTTATTCGTCTGTATGGCTCTTTATGAAATTTCAGCTCAATATGTTGTATAATATATTTCTATATGATTTAATTTTGAATTGCTAAGCATTTACTTAAGTGATTTTTCATGCTAGTCCTAGTTAATGAAATGAGTTGGTTTTTGGGCTGTGGCTGGCTTAGTCTATCAAGTTCATGACTGAATTTTATTTTTGTCAATTTATTTATATATTTTCCAGAATTAAATTTGGAACCGAATCAAGTTCACTAAAGGCATAAAAAAGGGAACCAAAGAACACCTTTAATTCAACTTAATTTTAAATGAATAAATTTCACCAAATTAATTCAGGTGATCACCCTAGCTTGGTGAAGTAAAAAAATAATTTAATAATAATATATGTGTTCACAATCATTATCAGGGAAGAAAATTTAATAAGCATCAACAGTTATTCTGCGGAAGAGTATGTTGAATATATTAACCCTATTATGATAGTTGTGATGAATCAAACCACCTCATGGTTGTCATCAATTTCAGAACTGGAATTTATCCTTATTTATGAACACATTAAATTTATGCATATGCATATCATGTAGAACTCCCGAACGGAAACTAAGAACTGGTGCCGGAGAACGATGGAGACCACGCTGACGGAGGAGTGAACGCAGTGGAAGTGTAGCAAGACCCAGACTAAAGTTCGGAGGAGTTCACCACTGATGGTGCTAGTGAAGGCAAACACTGAAGCATAATTAAATTATTTTTTTACTTCACTGTTGACGGTGTATATTCGTATCAAACTTCAATTGGACTTGCAAGCGGACAAGTCCTGCGTCGTAGTCAAGGGACCCTTCTTCCCTCAAGTGTGAACCCAAGGTATCGAATCCATGGAACAAATGTGTGATGCAAGAATCAATCTAAAAAAGTCGAGAAGTTTGATCTTCAAAGGGGAATCTTATGCATCTAATCTAGAGAATCATGAAAACGAATCTAATCTATGAAAATTGGAGGTAGCAAGAGGTAGAGAGGGGTAGACAAACCAATCTAGAGAGATTGGATCAAGCCTTCGTTGAAGTTCCGAGCAAAGAAGAAGTAACCAAGTTCAATCTCATAAAAAGCATCTTTAAACCACGGTTTCCTGTCCGACTCCGAAAACGTCCGCCTTTTGGATCCACCGTTCTATCACAACGCACCACTATTCATGCGGGTTAGTATAGGGCAAGTCCAAAGGACAAGTCGAAATCTCACGGAAGGTCAGGCATGCACCTCTAGCCACCACGGCTACAAGAACACCCTCAATGATCTATCTCGAGAATAGATCTTAAGATACGAAAAGCGGATTGAAATCAAAGTCGTAGGAGAAACACTCGATCGCCAGAAATCGGATTGCAACTTGATAATTCAGCATAATACATGATACATGAATCAAGATCACCACCGGGATCCTACCTTGATCTTGCTTCTAGCTCCGGGAACTCCGACATGGTCTTCCTTGCAAGGTTCCCACACCGTCTAGGGACATCTTAGTCAACTAGATCGGCCCTCTCTTCTCTGTGATGGTGTCTCTCTCTTCTCTGCTCCTCGGCGGCGGATGGCGAATGAATTGATGTGTCGCGCCTGGCCTCGGGGCTATAAATAGCTTGAATGGCGGCTAGGTAAAAGATGGAGCCGACTGGGCCTCAAAGTGGGCTGGGCCGGCCGGCCTGGGCCCACTTCAGCCCAGCCCGCGGCCTCCTCTGCCCGGTGTCGCTTCCCGAGTCTTCTAGAGTATTCCCCCAACTGCATGTGGGCCCTTGACGTCAGTTTCTCCTCAGTTTAGATGAAGCTCCTTGTCCCGTAAGATTCGACATTTTTCTGACTAGGTCCTCGGAGTTTTCTATCTTCTCGGGTTTGGTCCTTCGGCTTCTTGGAGTCATGTTTACTTCATTGATTGACTTGTACCGGGCTTCAAGGTCTTGTCATGAGGTGTTTAATGAACTTAACCTGGAAGTCTTGCTTTCAACACTAAAATCCTATATAAACACTGAACTCCAAAATCGACATGCACAAACGAACTTGTTATACCATGGGGATTAGTACCAATGGATAAGATATAAAATTCATACCAACACCGAAGGTAAACTCATGGCTAGGTTGACAAAATTTCACCGTCAACATAGATCGTAGCAAGACCCAGACCAAAGTTCGGAGGAGTTCACCACTGATGGTGCTAGTGAAGGCAAGCACTAAAGCGTAATTTCCAAGTTTCTAACTTATGCAACTATATATGTGTTGTAGATGTTTGTGCATTTACGTTCAGGAGTTGAATTGAAACCATATTTGCATGATCCTAGGAGTCCGGAGTTCAAATACTAGCATGATAGTACACTAGTTGTCATGCTCTAAGGACCCGGTAAAAGTCGAGTGACGAATGTCACTCACGAGTTATAGGTCTCTTATGTTGGAATCATAAGATTGATTAAACAACTTTGCTCATGTGGTAAGAGCATGCGATCGGATCTGGTTAGTGGGTGTCATGGTTAAGCTTTTGAATGTACTAAACATTTCTCAGGAATGAGACCGGTAAGCCTAATACCTCCTGGAATCGGCACGAGAACTCTCAACCACTAATCTTGGGGAGGTCCCCCATGTTCTAGGCCATGTGGTGCATGGGCCGAGTTGGGCAGCGGAGATCGTGACCTTCCAGCCATGTACCAAGACTGTGGACTTTGATCCTGAATCGAGGAATACTGGGAACCGCCTGGTTGATGCATGCTCCCACCCCTTGGTTTTAGTTGTCATTTTGGGGTGTGCATCTTCCGTGTGTTTAAGTCCACCTTACAAGGTTAATGATTGATCGATCACCAGCCTCTCACCGTCACCCAACACTGCTTAACTATACAGTCCATTTCCCTTTACAGTGAAACTGAGAATTAATATGTATGTTTCTTAATTGTATTGCACAACTATGCTTCCAGTAGCTGCCAACCTAGTAATGGTTAAACAACTAGAACTTGATCTAAAATTTGAAAGTAAGTATCTATTCTTTATTGTTTTTCAGCAAAGTGAACCCACTAGTCAAAAGTCTTTCATGTCTAGAGGGTTGGTGAAGTATATCGTTGTCAGATAAGTCTTGCTGAGTATTAGTATACTCAGTGTTGCCGTTGTTGATGTTTATAGGTGATATGAACAATGATGGGTTTCCGTGCCCTAGATTGTTCCCACCCAATTGGGAAATCGAGTGGGAGGAGGACAATGCTTAGTGACATCATGGATGGCCTCCTAGGATGTCTCTCATGACATTTAATAGTTTATTTCCTCTTTGTGTATTAAAATTAGAACCATTTACTTTTATGTAATGAAGTCGGTTTGTAATATAACCCTTAAGGGATTTGATGTAATATATCATGTGATATGTAATCTTTGGACTCGCGTTCGTGTGAGTTTTGATGTATGAATGTTGTGATCTGGGTTACTCATGATTTACCGGGTTTGACCCAGCAGAGACGACAGGATACCTGTTGACGGTGTAATTTGGTACACCAAACGTGTTCATTACACTTTGGTTTGTACTTGATTATGAAACTAACCCACCACTAGGCACACTAATGATACTAGGATCATGCTCGTGCGTTGCTACGGACTCCAATAAATTTATAGTGTAAGAACATGGAGCGGAACAGGAATAGTCTGAAATCAATAACAAATATATCACAAAAATAAAAAATAAAGCAACAAAAACGTATTTTAGGCAACGACGATCTCCATCAAAATTAGTAGAGTTTCGTTCAGGAATATAAAACAAATTGAAACTGAGCCAACACTCTAAAGTATGAATTATTTAATTAGCATATGCAAATTGTTTGAAACATTATGAAATCATCACGTTTGTTCAAAACCATTGTAGATGACTTGGCCATTGTAGAATCAAGGCATTCTGAGAACAGTATACTTCATGTTGTCATATAGGAAACAACAAGGTCTACTAAACTCAATAGCCCTGTCAATGCTATGAGGTGGGTATAATAATGCCTTAGATTTGTCATCCTCATATGTCAAGAATGCTATCGGTCATGAAGATGAATTGAGTTCAGAGGTCATTATTCACATGTGTAAAAGTTCAATAAAAGTGGAAGGATCAGATAAGCTCGCAAGACTCTTCTTGATAAAAGTTTCACAATTCTCATACTAAATTACTTCAATCACTTCTGGTCATTTGCTTAAAGCTGAATTATTTAAGTATTTCAATTTTTTGCACACCTTTTAGCTGAAGCAATAATGTACTCATTTAAAGATAACTTTCACTGATATTCTTAATTGGACTGTAATGTGATGTCCTCAACCGCCTCTTTCAATAAACATTGGCGCAAAGAGTAGCAATGAACCACAAATCTGAAATTTTTTCTAGCAAGACATGTTAATCTGAATTATCAAGTTCTTTACTGAAGCCTAAACCCAGAACTATCAAGCACTTTATTTATTGAAACCATCAAGCATCACTTATGGAAAGAAAAAGAAATATGAAATTGAGAATATGAGAAATATCACTGGTGAATTTATTTAGACAACTTGTGAGAAATTATATCGCACCTGGTTGCAGGTTGAGCAGTTCAAAAAACAGGCTTCCAGGGCATCCACGGATAGACGAACATCCACCTCAATCATAGACAGAAAGATAAAATAAGAAAATGCATCCTACTAATCACATGAGTATGTTGGCATGTTAATTTCTATTTACATCTCCTATTCAGTTATGAGTTTATTACTCAAAAGTTGAGGTTCTGATTTACTTTTGAATTTCCAATATTAATAATGGCAACCATCATTGCAACTATCTGAACTCAATTTCATTATGATTCATTAGAATATTCATCATGGTCACTTCCCATTTAAAATGCTAGAAACATTCAGAAAATGGCTTAATATTTTTTCCCTTTACAACTCAGCTCCTACTTAATGAAAAGTAAATCACATCAGATTTTTTGGCAAATTAAATACTAATGTGGAAACCAGCAGTTACGCTTCCAAACTAATTTAACCATTGTTGTTGCAGCAGTCCTTAAGCTTGCGGATCCCTTCCATATCTGGGTCTCTGTCAATGCCTGCAGAAAGCAGAAAATCCTCAGGGTGGTGATCTAATCAGAGATCACTTTAGAAATATACACATCAGCCTAACACATGGTTCCATTCAAAAATATACATTTTTTACAATGTTTTAAAGATAGACATTGACCAGTGTTGACAGTGTATTTTGGTACACCAAACATGTTCATTACACTTTGGTTTGGATTTGATTATGGAACTAACCCTCCACTAGGCACACTAATCATATAACAAGTTCATCTATGTGCATGCGTTTGGAAGTGTTGTGTTTATGCAAGAAAACATGGACATAAAGGACGGATTTGCAACAAGTTCAAAGGAGCATTTACGGAGTCTTGTTCGTGTTCATGAGCTTGATGAAATCACTTCCAATGGTGGCGAGGACCGAAGTGTTACAAAGGAACATCCCCGAGGATTGAAGCGTAAAAGACCAAACTTTATGCAAGGAGAACCTCCATCTTGGACGCGAGGATGACATCGCCAAAATCGCGCAAATGGAGGGGGTAAAGTGCATAATCACCTGAGGACCCACGAACGCGAAGGGGTGACCGAGCCTAGCCGGGATGGGCCTGGGCCGGTCGGCCCAAGCCGGCCGTCCTCGCCTAGTTCCGGGGTTGGTTCGGCCCCCCTTCCTTGCACCCGAAGGATCTTCAACCCTAAGTCCCTGGAAGCGCCGCCATTCACGAAACAAAGAGCCATTCGCACCGAGAGGCCATCCACAAGCTAGAGAGAGAAGGGAGATCTCCGGAGGAGGATCGACCATCTTGAAGGAAGCACCCACAAGTGGGGAAGAAGGAAGACACCGTCGGAAGGGTGACCATGACCATGATCAACGGTGCGATGTCTAGCACCTTGATGGGTAATCTCCTTATTCGTCCATGGGTTGTAATAGGTCTTGAAGATGTAATCGTACCTTATTGGATTATCTATCTATCATCTTGTGTTGAACATGCTTAGATGCTTAAGGTTAGCTACCGTGCCGTAAAGGAAGTATGGATCCTAATGCTCCCTTGGATCAATTCAATACGTCGTGTCCATCATAGGTCTAGTCACGAATACCTCCGCGTAGTGACAATACGGGGGGAGGGAAAGGGCGAAACCGTGGTCACAACCCCCGATAGACTAGATTGATTTTCGTGTTTAAAGCGATTGCATGTTCAAGCATCGTAGACCCATGGGCGAGTGTCTCCTATCTTGATAGCTTAATCGTTCTCTCTAGTGTAGTGTAGCCGTTTTCTAGTTTGACCTTAGAAAGGGTTTAGGTAGTTGGTGAGTAGAGGTAGATCAAACGCTTGTAATCCCCTTGCTCCGCGGATTGACAAGAACCTTGGGAATCCCATGGTGAAAAAGGTGTAGGTCCATACGCTTGCGGATTGTAGGTGGATACGTCTTTTATTCGTCAACAACCAGTGACCATGGTATTAAATGGGATCAAGGGGAGAATCTCATCAATACCAGTGACCTCCTAGTGCATGAAGCTTGAGGCATCATCACTTCTCCAACCAGATCAGGAGACCGGCATGATAAAGGAGTGAGTGACAATTAAAATGAAAATATGAACGGGTCAATATACTTAAAACTAATTTTCCTTTTACCTTCATGTATTGCAATGACACACGTATGATTGTTGTCCACTGAAGGCATCACATAAATACTTGTGATCAAGATATCCAAACCTTCTGGACCTTCTGATAATGGAACAACTGGAATCAAATCTGTCTTCGCTCCAGGAGAAACGATCGATAGGATCCTAATCACAATAGACAACAAGCACTGATTAATAGTGTGACTGCTGCTGCAAAAAATATAAACAGGCACAAATGCTCAATATGAGTCAATACTCGAATTGCCCTAAAAAGTAAAAATCGAATTGGTAATAATTTCACTCGATCATGCCAAGCAACTCATCATAGACCCAAGAACCAAAAGCTAGAGGCATGATCCGTAAGGACAGGTAGATCTATAGAAGGAACACTTCTCTGGAGCACTTTTGGTTCGTCACCATAATGCAGAGGCCAACAACATGGACCGTCTCCAAGGGGCGGTTCCTCTCGCTGAACCTTCTGGACCTTCCGATAATGGAACAACTGGAATCAAATATGTCTTCGCCCCAGGAGAAACGATCGATAGGATCCTAATCACAACAGACAACATGCACTGATTAACAGTGTGACTCCTGCTACAAAAAATCTATACAGGAACAAATGCTCAATACGAGTCAATACTCGAATTGACCTAAAAAGGTAAAAATCGAATTTGTAATAATTTCACTCGATCATGCCAAGCAACTCATCCTAGACCCAAGAACCAAAAGCTAGAGGTATGATCTGTAAGGACAGGTAGATCTATAGAAGGATCACCTCTCTGGAGCACTTCTGGTTTGTCACCATAATGTAGAGGCCAACAGCATGGACCATCTCCAAGGGGCGGTTCCTCTCGCTGCCGTCGCAAGCCACGGGCCAAAACCAAGCAGCGGGTGGCTCGAATCTGAACCCCAAGTCAGTGCACCCACAAACCGCATCTAGGTCGTCGTCAATGGTGGATGCGCATGAGAGTTGGCCACTGTCGATCCCTCGATCTTGTAATCTACAAGACCCCAAGTTCGGAACAAGCAACTGCACTGAATAAATTTAGTTAGGTAAGCTCATATGTTTGCATACCTTGTATAAATCAAATCATTGGCGAAGGAAATCATATGCAAGTAAGCAAACATCAATCCAACAATGTTTATATTGCGGTACCTGAATTTTCTTTTAGAAGGACTGAACAGATTCTTGATATCTTCAAATTGAGAACATTTCTTTTCGTGAACTACACACAAGCACATAATCCTTCGTTAGGGTTAGCTAATGTGTAAGAACAATCTAGAAATCCCTACACTGGCAAGTAATTTTACCCTACCCACACAGGTATAAATTGGTATAGACTTGACCTTACCCTTGCTCTAGAACTCGGTCTCCATCAGTTACAGTATTAAGCTATTTCCCTCTTTAGCTGGCCTGAGCCTTGCTGACTTAGCTGTTGGATGCAAAGAAGATTGTTGTTTACATTGCAGCCAATATAAATGGGCAAAACTAGATCCTTTTTCTTTTCATCACCAAGCTAACAAAAACCCTTAAGGGATTTGATGTAATATATTGTGTGATATGTAATCTTTGGACTCGCGTGTATGTGAGTTTTGATGTGTGAATGTTGTGATCTGGGTTACTCATGATTCACCGGGCTTGACCCGGCAGAGACGACAGGATACCTGTTGACGGTGTATTTTGGTACACCAAACATGTTCATTACACTTTGGTTTGGACTTGATTATGAAACTAACCCGCCACTAGGCACACTAATGATATAACAAGTTCGTCTTTGTATGTGCATTTGGAAGTGTTATGTTTTTGCAGGAAAACATGGACATAAAGGACGGAGTCACAACAAAGTTCAAAGAAGCAATTGAGGAGTCCCGTTCGTGTTTGAGAGCATGATGAAATCACTCCCAAAGGTAGCAAGAATCGAAGTGTTACAAAGGAACATCCCTGAGGATTGAAGCGTAAAAGACTGAACTTCATGCGAGAAGACCCTGCATCTTTGACGTGAGGATGACATCGTCAAAATGGTGCAATTGGAGGGGGCAAAGTGCAAAATGTCAAGAGGACCCACGTGTGCGAAGGGGCGACCAAACCGGGCCAAAATGGGCCTAGGTCGTTCGGCCCAGGGTGGCCGGCCTGACCCATTTCGACGTCGATTCGGCCCCTCATTTCTTGAGCTTGAAGATGACACAACCCTAAGTACGTGGAGACGCCACCATTCACGGAGGGAGAGCCATTCGCTTGAGAGGTCGTCCACAAGCTAGAGAGAGAGAAAAGGAGGGAGATCATTCGCGAGAAGGATCGCTCTACTCGAAGGAAGCAACCACAAGTGGTGGAGGACGTCGAGGCCCTGCAAAGACACCGTCAGAGGAGAAGGATGTGACAACCCACCCAGAAAAATACTGTACTATCACCTAAGACCGATCCACTTTGGCCATTAAGCAATAGTAAAGTACCATCCTGTCGTTGGTTGCCGGGTTAACGCCCGGTAAATCACTTGGACATCGAACAGAGGATCGACACATGCATTAAAACTCACACGAAGGAGAGTCCAGAGTACAACACGAGTTAACAAAATTTATTACAAACCATTGTTCATGACATGGAGTAAAGGTTCAGAGTTTGAAAACAGCGGAAAATAAAATAAACTAGCGCAACGGTAGGCATCACAGGAGGCCATCCGTGATGTCATCACTTGTCGTCACCCTTCTGGTCAACAACACCTGCAACAACAGTTTTAAAGCAAGGCTGAGTATACTAATACTCGAGCAGACTTAACCGTCGGGTGACAACTACATCACCAAGCTCTAGACATGAAAGGCTTTTGGCCGGTAGAGTTCCTTTTCTGAACAGCTGCTAAGAGTAGATCCTTACTTTCAATCTTTTAGCGCAAGTTCTAGTTGATTACCATTTCTAAATGTGCCATCTAATTCAATCAAGAATTGGACAAGCAATTAATTCATACAACAATATTCCTCGAGTTCCATCATTATGGGATATCATGGCCAGTTGATTAAGCAGTATCGGATAACGGTGAGAGGTCGACAATTGATTGATTTAAACCTTGCAATGTAAACCCAAACACACGGTAGGCTGCCCCCGAAAGGACAACTTTCCCAGGCCGTTTCCAAAAGTCCCCGGGTTGGGAGCACGCCTACAGTCCTGGGTGCAAGGTTAGTCGGTATACCCCGCAAGGTATCCGGTCTCACACAATACACCCCCCTTCCCCGTAGCCAGCCGGTAAGGCGATTACTCAAGAGTAGTAGGGGAGAGTGCCCGCACCATCTCATTAAGGTACTAGGCTTACCGGTCCCATTCCCGGCGAATGTTTAGTACGTTCAAAAGCATAGCCCACATGACCACCGGACCGGAGCCCAATCCCATGCTTTTACCACATGACCAATCCATTTAAGGATATCTTAGGATTTCTATTTAGAAACCTATTCTCGCGAGTGACGAACATCACTCGACTTCTATCGAGTCCTATAGCATAGCAGCTATCGACCTAGCATACTAGTGATAGAGCATAGGTACCTAGGGATCATGCATCTAGGGTTTCAATTCAACTCCTGAAACGTAAATGCACAATCGAAGCAAACATAATTGCATAATTTTAAAAGACGGGGTTAATGATCCGGGGCTTGCCTTCGCTGGCAAGGTTGGCCTTGGGCCCTTCTGGACTTGGGTCCAGGTCTTGAGCTACGTCCACGCACGGCAGCTCTTTGTCGGCACCTTCGTTTCCTCCTTCCGGCACGAGCGTACGTCTACTGGCGGAAAGATCTACACGAAGATGCAAATGTAAGATTTAGTTGACGGTTTTTATTTTAAACACTTACAAACCATTTTGACAATCAAGGGGTGTATTTGTTGGACACATTCACCTAGATAAGAATACATTTAGCATACTCTTCCAAAAAGGAACAATATGCAATTCTTTATTAAAATTCTTTTTGATAGTGACTATGTACATATATATGTAATTAATTTAATTTAAATTCACAAACAGCAGTGGGTAGGTGCATTTAGCTTTTTAAAGCGATTTTCAGCCACACACAAGTTAACAAGGGTGGTTTGGTGATTTTTCCCATTTAATGACTATTAAGCCTTTAATTTCTTCCATAGCTTTTATTCATGAAATCAATTAAGAAAATTCCTTGGATGGGTGTGTTACACTCTAAACACCTATAACAAGCCACTGGACACACATGCAAGCTTTGGATAGCTATAAATAAATTATTTTTGAAAAAGACAAAAGCTAACTAGATGGACAAGGTAAATGCACATAAAAATAATTACCCATCAAAACGATCCAAACTTTCTCACACATGTTATATGGCCCAAAACTAGCCTAGTGGTGCAGCACCTATACCTAGAACTATTATGGAACTTGAGTTATGAATTTTTGAATAAAATCAAGCATAATTCAAGAATAATTATTTTTTGGTATCTATAAAATTGTGATTAATTCACCCGAGGTGTGTTTTGGAATGAAAAGACAGTGTGCACAAGTTGAGCTCAAAAACATAAATATTTTTAGCTAGAAAAAATCATTTATGCAGATCTAGCAGAGATGGAAAAAACATTTTTATAAAAAAATTTACATCATAACTTTGTGCAGTATTTGACATAGGAGCTAGCCATGACCTAACACACAATATATCCAAAAATTAGCTACAGAGGATTTATGGTGTTTGAGATATTTCAGATCTAGGGTTTTCACACTTGTATTTTTCATGCAAAAACTAGCAGGAATTTGCTCAGGCCAGAATAACAAAAGTTGTGGGATATTTCACCATGAATCCAGAAAAATTAGTTTTACATTTTTCTGATTTTTCTGTGATTTTCTACACAATTTACAAGAATCAGGAAATCACTTTTACTATTGGAGTTCACCTTTTGCAGTGAGGACCCTGGAAAGAATCTGGGTGTTGCAATGTAGCCCCTGGGGTGGCTGGCCGGCGCGGGTGAGCCAATTCCGGCGAGCTCGCTGGCGCTCGCGACCGGGGGAGGACTGGGGAGTGATCTAGGGGTGCCCTAGGCCCGATTTGGGGGTTTGGACCGGCGGAGGTGGCTCCGGCGAGCGGCCTCGCCGGCGGCCGCGGTGGGGGGCTGTTCCGGCGAGGCTGCGGCCAATGCGCGGTAACCGGCGGTGGTGGCGGCTCTAGGGGATGCTAGAGGAACGGTTGGGGCCGGCCGGGACGGGCGGTGGTGGCACGGCGGCGGCGCGCGGCGGCCGGTGAACGCGGCCGCCGCGGCCGCCGTTCTGGCGGCGAGGGCGGCGCGGTGCGGTGGGGGAAGGGGTCCTTCGCGTCCAAGAGGGAGCGGCGGCCCTTAAAGGCGATGCGCGGTAGTGAGAACGAGAGAGGGCGGCGCGGGCGGGGGCAAGTGCCACGGCGGTACGGCGGCGGGCACGGCGGGCGGCCGCAAGGACCACGGCGGCGCGGCGTTCCGGCGGCCTCGGCATGCACGCGGCGTGGGGAAGGAGCGAGCTGCATTGGGAAGGGGCGAGGGGACCTCGGGAGACGTGCGGGTGGCTCGAAAACCGAGGGGCCAGCGCCGGCGCGGCGGCGCGCTCTCGGTGAGATTTTGCTCGGACTGCCTCTGCTCGAAATAGTTTTTCTCCAAATTTTTGAATAGAAGTGCAACATGTGGTGAATAGGAAAGTTGTATATCTAACTACCCTCTACAACTTTTGTAAAGGCCGTCTAGTGTTTTTCTCGACAGATTTTGCAGGAACGTCATGCCAACATTGAATGCCGGCATGTTCTGAAAAACAGGAGGTACTGTCAGTCGATCAAGTTTTTCACCAATTTCCACTCAAAATTTGAAATGTCAACCTACACGAAAGTTGTGTCCCTCAACAAGATGGACAACTTTCCTAAAGGTATATTTTGAAGTGTTTAGATGAATTTTGGAGAACGCGGCAAAAGTTCCGGACGACATTCGCTGACGTCAACAGTTAAGCCGGTTTTGATCATGTCTTTGACCAAGGGTCCACTACGGGTGTGTGTAGGCTTGGTCAAGGGGTTCATTAGGGTTCATTGGCGAGGTTTTCGGGGTGATGGCCCAGGTTGACCCAGGTTTGACCGGTGTTTGACTGGTTTGACTTGGCTGATCCGGTCATTAGCGTTAATGATGTAATTAAAAACCTGGGGCGTCACAGTCTACCCCCCCTTAAGAAGAATCTCGTCCTGAGATTCGAAACTACAAGAGGAAGTGAGGAGTGGTTCTGGGATAGGGTGTTACCTAAGAAGTTCAGTTGGCCCTGCTCCACTTGAGGGCTTGGCTTGTTGTCGTAGTTGTTGATAGCGGATCCGGGGTTCTGCTTGTGTTGCTGGGGGTTCGGCTTTCTTGGGTTCGGGCACTCCTTTGCGTAATGCCCGGGTTGTCTACAGTTGTAGAACAAATGGTGTGGAAGGTCTCCGGGCTTGGAGGTTTGTTGCTGGGCTTTCTTGATAAGGCGAAGCCTCTTCCTCTCCTTTTTCCTTGCTGACTTCGTGGCTCGCGAAGGTGTTGCACTAGCAGGGGGTTGAGTGGTCTTGTTAGTGTTACATCTTCGTTTGCCCTTGTGCGGATGGGTCTCTGTACAGGTAATTTCCCACTCACTTACATCTATCTCAGATAATACTCGTTTACTGCCTCGATTCGCCCTCTCTTCTGCTCTAAGATCCATTGGTAGTCGAGAAGGTGGTAATATTGAGTCGGAGGCTTGGGGCTGGTCTCGGTTAACATATTCCTCCAACAGATTGAACAAACGGGCTTGTTCGACCATAGAGGCCGATAAGGACTG
The DNA here is from genome assembly GCA_947561735.1 of Cenchrus americanus. Taxonomy (NCBI): domain Eukaryota; kingdom Viridiplantae; phylum Streptophyta; class Magnoliopsida; order Poales; family Poaceae; genus Cenchrus; species Cenchrus americanus. The sequence continues at coordinate 246,549,436 of OX387239.1, read as the reverse complement.
AGAGAGACTGTCTGCCAAACTATTCTGATATGGCTTCCCATAACGTCCTTGGATAACATCGTACACTATCTGGCTCAGCACGGAATTCTGCCCTTCTAACAGTTGAGTTGCACCGACAATGGCGTTTATGTCCCTCTGGGTAGGTACTTCGGGTGAATAGGGCTTGGGAGATTGGATCTTCTATGGCATCGGTGGCGCTTGTTGTAGTTGTTGAGCCATCCGTTGTTGTGCTTGCAAAAGTTGGCACAACACTTCGGTATGTGCTGCTACGAAAGCTTCGGTCAACATTGTAGGTGGCGGTAGCGTAAGATCACCACTACCCGATGCATCAAAACCATTTGGGTTATTCCATGCCGGTCGGAACATCTGAAAATTTAAGTCCCTAATTAGCACATGTTCGGAATCTCACCCATAAGCTTATAATTCGAACATATTCTACGAGACTCATTCACGGTAAGCAATGCAAACCGGGCATTCAAACAGTCACAAATATCATCTTGGTAAAGCTTTGTCTACACACCCCATGATCGGGAATGCAGCTGGAACAAAAAGGTATAAGGTACTTTTCCTTACTACCTCATCGCCGTTCGTGAGGAAGCGGGCGATGAATGTGCACATGCACAGCTATTAGTAGACATAGTCCGCCTACGATACAGAGATACATCCCTATCAACGTCCAGCGAAACGACTCGAGCTCTTCCGAAGACGGAGTCATGGGTGGCATCTTGAATTGATTTCTGCTTTCGGTCTACTCTGAGCTTCACCTCGACGTCAGGGACGAAGACGGGAGAGCAGCTTGCTCGAGAGGATTGAAGCAGGTGGAAGAGATGCCTTAGGTGGCCGTGTAGCCGAGGCTAGCTGGAAGAAGAACAAGAACAGTGATAATGCCGAGCTTGGATGGAAATGGAGCTTTCGCATCGGTGGTTTTGGGTAAAAGGGTTCCCTTTTATAATCGCTGCGGGGCTGTAACGGTCAGTTGACCCAGTTGGGTATCTGGTGGAGGCAACACGGAGCTCGACAATGGTCAGCCCGTGAGGCTTCGGCGTTGTGAATACGGTTGCGGAAATCGATGGTAGAGCGATGTCATGGCGTCGTACGGTCGTGATACTGATGACGATGGGGCTCAACGGTCTAAAGAATCGACGTGATGAGAAAAGATCAGTGTACCACGCTTTGCGTTCGTGATAGCAACAAGAGAAGCATAGCCCAAAAGCTTCGATCGATCCTGGGCGTACTTCCTTGCTCGATTCTGAGGATTTGAAGCACGGACCAAGAACGAATACACGATGGACGACTCCTCCACAATGACTATTCGAGAACCTTGACTGCTCAAGAGAATTTCTACGTCTAAGGCTTCCGCTTAGCTGGCAGGAAAAAGGAATCGGTGCCACAAGGTCGTCGAGATTCACGGCACGAGGCCGAGTCGACAGGAATTTCCAAAAGATCATCACAGAGAAGGAAGGCTAATTTACGGAGCTCCATAACTTCTTGTACGGATAATGTCTTTACGCGAAAACTTCAGAATAGGCTTGCTCACACCCTTACTTTCTTCGTAAAATTTGAGGTTTTGACAACTCCTTATTTTGAAGGTGCAATACTTTTCAAAGTTGATGCGATGCATATGCTTGTGAAGACACTATGCACATGCTCGTGCGGTACGGTGCTCATGAAACACGTTAGAATGACTCGGTTACCCATGTGTTAGTGATTGCAAGGGCAATCAAAAGTAGGGAGAGGATCTGTGTGACGAGTTGTTATCTCATAACCAAGATACCTAGCGCGCTCCTAGTGGCAGTCGGGTGGCTGCAGCACACGCGATACCCTAGGTTCCATCGCGGCACCTTTGGCTATGGGGTAACAACATCACCAATCCAGAGAGGTAAGGCAAAAGGTACGGAGTTTTCATGCGGATGCACATTAGTATACCCATGCTTCCCAAATGCATATGCGATGCAGTGCATGCTCAAAAGTAACATTTATTTTAATTCTAAAACACATGGTGGTGAGCAAGACCAAAAAGAATAAGTTCGGGATTGATGAACCGATTGGATCTTTGATTGACACGAAATTGGTGGAGCACAGAACTTGATGGATCACAACCAGCATAAGTCATGCCTTACAAAGATCATTATGGAAAGAGAGGTTTAGTCAAGGCATTACATCGATGAGGGTTTCAGAATTACCAAACAACATTTGGAATTACAATGCAGACTAGCTGCAACGACAAGGTTCCTAGTTCGACCGACAGCGATAGTTGACCGAAAGCGGTCATGGTACACTAGGGTTCCTTACAACACTGCACTCTTACGACTTAAAATTTTATTCCTGACGGACCAACTTCCAAGGGTGGGATCTTCCACGCTGAGGGACTATGGTGACTCGGGTCCAGACTCAATTCCAGATTCTCCGTGGATATCTTCAGCATCTCCTTCTTGCGCTGGTCCAGGTATGACAGGTTCTGGGGGTGGAGCTGCTATAGCTTCCAGTTGATTTTCTAGTTCAAGCATATACTGATCGTTATGCTGCAACAAGAAATTCTACTCATGTATGATCTCCGTTAACTCTTGTATCTTTGCCTTGTCCTTGCGTCTTTCCTTCTTGAGAGTAGCGATCATTGCTCGGGCTTCCTTCAACGCTTGAGCTGAACACTCCACTTCCTTAACTTTGTATCTATAGATTTGGTGTCTATAGAATACGCTTTCTCCCACCATCCGTTGGTAGGTGTCGTACATGGCTTCTGAAAAGCGGACTGAGGTGACAAGATCAGGACTATAGTGAGAGTTGCTCTGGGCTGGAAGGATAGTTTCTCGTTCACCACCCGGTGCAAAGTGTCGCTCGGGTACCGGAATTACTTTGGCGGCAGAGTTGACTATCTCGGAAGGGTGCTTCCCACAGAAGGTCGTGAGTGCCTCAAGAGCAGCCTTCTGCACTGTGTCGGACAAGTTTCTTCCGTGTGCCATACACTCCCACTCTTCCCAAGCAGGATTGGTCGGGCACACTGAAATCCTCACCTTCACTTCGCAACGAAGGAGTTGGCATGTGGTCATGACCTCACGTGTCGAGTACTCTGGGTAAGTGGTGTACCCAAAATCCTTCAGGGTGTCCCACAAAAGTGCAGGAAATCCACCCTCCTCGAGGTAATTCACGAGAGTCCATGATTCCACATCAGCCGACGTAGAGCCAGCATGGTCCATCTGGACATAACGACAAAAGTGAGAATCAGTCGGGTGCGAGTGTACAAAGGTAACTCGATCCACGAGTATGGGTGGGGTTAAGGTATGGGGTGACCATGCATACTAAATACCATCGTATGTTGGACTCGAACGAGCAGGCATACCATATGATACCAGGTCTGGCATTCTGAATCCGACCTCCTAACTCGAACCAGAGTCCAACACTTCTCAACTCCTGTAGTAACCTAGCAAGGTTATGAAACTCAAGTTGGGTGCGCAAGGTTGAGCTAGAAGATTAGGGAAGGTGCTATCTAAGCGAGATTCCAGAGGATTCTACGAAGATAGCAAGACAAAGGTTGACTAACCGAGCATAACGTGCGGTAGACCTAAGTTATGATCGTGAACTTGGGCGAGCAGAAACTGGATTAGATTGGAGCAACCTAGGTTAAGATCACCTAGACGAAAGATTCTTGGACAAGAACAACAATCTAAGCAACAACTCTAATAAATCTGAGCATGAAAACACATCTATACCTAAAGAGGCTAAACAGGACAAAACACGCTATCACTATTTTTCCTCAGAGAGCACGGAAACAGTCGTGAGTCAGTTTAGGTTCTTTCACGACTTTTAACATGATGCAAGACGTCCTAATCGTCCTCACAAGGCATTCAAGCCAAAACTCGGAGTTAGCGCCGGTGGCATGGCACATACACGTATCTCCCTATAATAACTAGTCGAGATCTAGTCGATGCTTACTTAGCGACTTACGAAACGAGGTTAGTGTACCTGCAGAAGATCACAGAACACAACGAACCTTTCATGCCAGCACTCATGAAAGCGTCCCCATACATTACCGTTCACTATAGAAACGGCATCCATGCGTTAAGCCGCTGCATGGACAGCGTCCAACCTCGGACATCCTCCGTTTGAATGGAGTATATCCTTGCCTCGCATGAGCGACATGCGAAATGCTCACGTATGAAACACGTGGTGACAACACAACTCATAACCAGACGCGAAGATGGGATCCGTGGAATGGATCACTCCATCAACCCTCGCAATTCCCGTGATGCGGAACAGCACACGTATAAAACACGTGGCTCGTCTAGTTTGGTTGTGCGAGAAAGTAAGTCTGACATAAAGTAAAATGTGCTGGGAGTTAGAAAAATAAACCATAGATTAATAAGCCACCTGAAAGAAACCAAAAATTACCTCTAGGGCCTCTCGATCTAGTTTATCCTTAACGGACCAACGTGTTTTGCAAATCAAACATTCTTGGCAGTTCTTATTCCAAAATCATGTGATTAAGATTGTTAATTAAGCTCTGGTGCATGCAGTCGCTCTGATACCAGCTCTGACAACCCACCCAGAAAAATACTGTACTATCACCTAAGACCGATCCACTTTGGCCATTAAGCAATAGTAAAGTACCATCCTGTCGTTGGTTGCCGGGTTAACGCCCGGTAAATCACTTGGACATCGAACAGAGGATCGACACATGCATTAAAACTCACACGAAGGAGAGTCCAGAGTACAACACGAGTTAACATAATTTATTACAAACCATTGTTCATGACATGGAGTAAAGGTTCAGAGTTTGAAAACAGCGGAAAATAAAATAAACTAGCGCAACGGTAGGCATCACAGGAGGCCATCCGTGATGTCATCACTTGTCGTCACCCTTCTGGTCAACAACACCTGCAACAACAGTTTTAAAGCAAGGCTGAGTATACTAATACTCCGCAAGCCTTAACTGTCGGGTGACAACTACATCACCAAGCTCTAGACATGAAAGGCTTTTGGCCGGTAGAGTTCCTTTTGCTGAACAGCTGCTAAGAGTAGATCCTTACTTTCAATCTTTTAGCGCAAGTTCTAGTTGATTACCATTTCTAAATGTTCCATCTAATTCAATCAAGAATTGGACAAGCAATTAATTCATACAACAATATTCCTCGAGTTCCATCATTATGGGATATCATGGCCAGTTGATTAAGCAGTATCGGATAACGGTGAGAGGTCGACAATTGATTGATTTAAACCTTGCAATGTAAACCCAAACACACGGTAGGCTGCCCCCGAAAGGACAACTTTCCCAGGCCGTTTCCAAAAGTCCCCGGGTTGGGAGCACTGCCTACAGTCCTGGGTGCAAGGTTAGCTGCTATACCCGCAAGGTATCTAGTCTCACACAATACACCCCCCTTCCCGGTAGCTAGCCGGTAAGGCGATTACTCAAGAGTAGTAGGGGAGAGTTCCCGCGCCGTCTCATTAAGGTACTAGTCTTACCGGTCCCATTCCCGGCGAATGTTTAGTACGTTCAAAAGCTTAGCCCACATGACCACTGGGCCGGAGCCCAATCCCATGCTCTTACCACATGAGCAATCCATTTAAGGATATCTCAGGATTCCTATTTAGAAACCTATTCTCGCGAGTGACAAACATCACTCGACTTCTATCGGGTCCTATAGCATAGCAGCTATCGACCTAGCATACTAGTGATAGAGCATAGGTACCTAGGGATCATGCATCTAGGGTTTCAATTCAACTCCTGAAACGTAAATGCACAATCGCAGGAAACATAATTGTATAATTTTAAAAGACGGGGTTAATGATCCGAGGCTTGCCTTCGATGGCAAGGTTGGCCTTGGGCCCTTCTGGACTTGGGTCCAGGTCTTGAGCTACGTCCACGCACGGCAGCTCTTTGTCAGCACCTTCGTTTCCTCCTTCCGGCACGAGCGTACGTCTACTGGCGGAAAGATCTACACGAAGATGCAAATGTAAGATTTAGTTGACGGTTTTTATTTTAAACACTTACAAACCATTTTGACAATCAAGGGGTGTATTTGTTGGACACATTCACCTAGATAAGAATACATTTAGCATACTCTTCCAAAAAGGAACAATATGCAATTCTTTATTAAAATTCTTTTTGATAGTGACTATGTACATATATATGTAAATAATTTAATTTAAATTCACAAACGGCGGTGGGTAGGTGCATTTAGCTTTTTAAAGCGATTTTCAGCCAACACAAGTTAACAAGGGTGGTTTGGTGATGTTTCCCATTTAATGACTATTAAGCCTTTAATTTCTTCCATAGCTTTTATTCATGAAATCAATTAAGAAAATTCCTTGGATGGGTGTGTTACACTCTAAACACCTATAACAAGCCACTGGACACACATGCAAGCTTTGGATAGCTATAAATAAATTATTTTTGAAAAAGACAAAAGCTAACTAGATGGACAAGGTAAATGCACATAAAAATAATTACCCATCAAAACGATCCAAACTTTCTCACACAAGTTATATGGCCCAAAACTAGCCTAGTGGTGCAGCACCTATACCTAGAACTATTATGGAACTTGAGTTATGAATTTTTGAATAAAATCAAGCATAATTCAAGAATAATTATTTTTGGTATCTATAAAATTGTGATTAATTAACCCGAGGTGTGTTTTGGAACGAAAAGACAGTGTGCACAAGTTGAGCTCAAAAACATAAATATTTTTAGCTACAAAAAATCATTTATGCAGATCTAGCAGAGATGGAAAAACATTTTTATAAAAAAATTTACATCATAACTTTGTGCAGTATTTGACATAGGAGCTAGCCATGACCTAACACACAATATATCCAAAAATTAGCTACAGAGGATTTATGGTGTTTGAGATATTTCAGATCTAGGGTTTTCACACTTGTATTTTTCATGCAAAAACTAGCAGGAATTTGCTCAGGCCAGAATAACAAAAGTTGTGGGATATTTCACCATGAATCCAGAAAAATTGGTTTTACATTTTCTGATTTTTCTGTGATTTCTACGCAATTTACAAGAATCAGGAAATCACTTTTACTATTGGAGTTCACCTTTTGCAGTGAGTACCCTGAAAAGAATGCGGGTGTTGCAATGTAGCCCCGGGCGGGCCGGCCGGCGCGGGTGAGCCAATTCCGGCGAACTCGCCGGCGCTCGCGGCGGGGGAGGAGCCGGGGAGTGATCTAGGGGTGCCCTAGGCCCGATTTGGGGGTTTGGACCGGCGGAGGTGGCTCCGACGAGCGGCTCGCCGGCGGCCGGGGGTGGGGGCGGCCGCGGTGGGGGGCTGTTCGGGAGAGGGCTGCGGCCAATGCGCGGTAACCGGCGGTGATGGCGACTCTAGGGGATGCTAGAGGAACGGTTGGGGCCGCCGGACGGGCGGTGGTGGCACCGGCGGCGGCGCGCGGCGGCCGGCCGTGAACGCGGCCGCCGCGGGCGCCGTTCCCCGGTGAGGGTAGGCGCGGTGCAGTGGGGGAAGGGGTCCTTCACGTCCGGGGAGGGAGCGGCGGCCCTTAAAGGCGACGCGTGGTAGTGAGAATGAGAGAGGGCAACGCGGGCAGGGCAAGGACCACGGCGGTACGGCGGCGGGCACGGCGGGCGGCCCGCAAGGACCACGGCGGCGTGGCGTTCCGGGCGGCCTCGGCATGCGCGCGGCGTGGGGAAGGAGCGAGCTGCGTTGGGAAGGGGTGAGGGGACCTCGGGAGACGCGCGTGCGGCTCGAAAACCGAAGGGCCGGCGCGAGCGCGCGCGGCGGCGGCGGCGGCGCGGCGGGCGCGCTCTCGGCGAGATTTTGCTCGGACCGCCTCTCGCTCGAAATAGTTTTTCTCCAAATTTTTCAATAGAAGTGCAACATGTGGTGAATAGGAAAGTTGTAGATCTAGCTACCCTCTACAACTTTTGTAAAGGCCGTCTAGTGTTTTTCTCGACGGATTTTGCGGAACGTCGTGCCAACATTGAATGCGGCTACCGTTCGAAAAATAGGAGGTACGCCGATCGATCAAGTTTTTCACCAATTTCCACTCAAAATTTGAAATGCCAATCTACACAAAAGTTGTGTCCCTCAACAAGATGGACAACTTTCATAAAGGTAAATTTTAAAGTGTTTAGGTGAATTTTGGAGAACACGACAAAAGTTCTGGATGACATTCGCTGACGTCAACGGTTAAGCCGGTTTTGACCGTGTCTTTGACCAAGGGTCCACTACGGGTGTGTGTAGGCTTGGTCAAGGGGTTCATTAGGGTTCATTGGCGAGGTTTTCGGGGTGATGGCCCAGGTTGACCCAGGTTTGACTGGTTTGACTTGGCTGATCCGGTCATTAGCGTTAACGACGTAATTAAAAACCTGGGGCGTCACAAAGGAGGACACCATCGGAAGCGTCACCATGATCAACGGTGCTATTCCTAGCACCTTGATGGGGTAATCTTCTCATTTGTCCATGGGTTGTAATCGATCTTGAGATGTAATGGCAACTTTGTATGATTTTCAATATATCATCTAGTGTTGAAGATGCTTTCTTGTTTAAGGTTGGCTACCATGCCGTGTAGGGAGTATATATCTCACTTCTCTCTTGGTACCATTCAATACGCCGTGTCCATCATAGGTCTAGTCACGAATACCTCCGTGTAGTGACAGTATGGGGGGAGGGAAAGAGCGAAACCGTGGTCACAACCCCCGATAGATTAGATTGGTTTTCATATCTTAAGCGATTGCATGTTCAAGCATCGTAGACTCTTGGGCAAGTGTCTTTTACATATCTTGTGAGTTTAGTCATTCTCTCTAGTGTGGCGTAGTAGTTTACAATTGCGGTAACCATACCCAACATCTACATGATAGAATTTACCTACGGGGACAGAAAATAAATCCTATGGCCTCTAAATTGGATTAGGACAGTGAACAACTACATTGGAAATGTTGACTACTTACCTTCAGGTACAACAAAACCATTACGCTTCAGCAAGTATGAGGGCATCATGTGTTGAGCCCTCCCAACCACCTATGACATATGTTCATGTCAAACTCGACAACAATCATGACATTTTGTGTAAGGTCTTTGTACCTACCTCTAAATGGTTGTTGCCTGCTTCAAGGAACCCTGGCCAACACATGAGTGCCATCTATTGTACCAACATAGTTCTAAAAAATTGTTAATTGTCTAGTACTTTGGTTAATGTGTGGTTACCTGCAAGTATGGGTACCATCTATGACTCCTAAGGATTTTTAGATTGGTAGTGGTAGAATGAGGCTCGATCAGGTGATTCCTAAGCTCACCAACAACAAAAAGAACTTGGTGGAAGTGTCTGTGGATTGTCCCAATGGACCTCCTAAAAGATTGATGCACTACCCTAAACCTCTGATTGAGCCCAACTACATGAAGGGACATTGCAACATGTTCCTCAATAGTAACACCAGCATTGCCGTGGAGAAGCCCCCTAGATCTAAACTTCTCATACACAAAAAAGGTTTCCTCCTCATTCTTAAAATAGAGACACATTGTACATCTATGAAATGGTAGATGCCCTGCAAGGTTCTCCATCTATGCTACTCAACATCATTTCTAAGGTCATACACGAGAGGGTTTGGCTCTGTATCGGGCTCGAGTTCATCCCTCAATCTCTTCAAAGTAGAGACAACAATAAACACCATGGCCACTATCACCCCAGTAGCTTGCCTCACCATCATATCACAAGTATTAAAAACATCCATCAACATGCATAGTAATTCAAAGAATATCTAAGTAAAGGTAGCCCTGACTAGCATCAACAAGGAACTCATGCTTCAAGACATTTGTGCACGACTCCTTGATTGAACAAGCCTCTTAGTGCATAGGACAACATCATCGACCACATTTAAACGAGTAAAAGCACTGGATCGAAACCAGAGTAAAAGCATCGCATCGAAATAAATTCACCCAAGGCACATCATAAATCCATAAGAAGGATGGGGATTTGGGGGTCGATTTCACCTTGAGAAGCTTGAACGAGGCACATGAAGCATAGAAGACCAGCCGAAAGAGGAAGCAGATCGGGTCGGAAGCAAACCCTAGGTCAACACCAACACCGAGGAAGAAAAACTGCACTACTCGGAGTCCCAACAAGGAAGTGAGGCACGTCGGCAAGACGGAGCAGATCCGCGGCGGGAGGGGGGTAGGGAGAGGAAGCCCGCCGGTGGCAGACCCGAGCTCGCCGCACACCACCACAGAAACCTAGTTGGTGTCTCACAGGAGTGTAGAAATCGCGACGACGATCGACTTTATAGGCTATGGATTTCGCGGCGGAGAATGCCGAGGCAGGGACGGATCTAGCAGGGGGCTCTAACCCGCTACCACCAAGAATTTTATTGAAATTAAGGGAAGAAGAGAAAGAAAAAGAGAAAAAATCGAGTGTTGTGCTAAGGCGAAGCCTAACACGAACAATGAATCGAAGGACTCAAGTAGAAAACACTAGGAAGACAAGAAGCTAACTCTCAACAGTGTAAATCTCAAAAGACCATTGTCGGTTGGTCTCTTTTTATAGAGAGACGAACAAACTTTTTACATTTTGAAATTGACCTTGTGTAGAAAGAATCTAACAAGGATGTACTAGGCTAAAACTGGGAATTCTCCATTGGGTCTTCACATAATCGGTGCTTTCCTGATCCCCCGCCGCATATCACGACGCTTTATCCGGCATGTGCACGTGCGCCTGTTGGGTAAAGACCTTCAATTTGGAGAACACCCTTCGCCTAGCACACATCGCCACCTGAAACACATCACAGGCAAACATTGTGAAACTTAACATTAGTCGCGACGAAACCCCGAGCGAAAGAATAGCTAAAGTCTTTCGTTCATGACAGATTTGTCTCAAGGGTTTCGTCCTGTGAAAAATCAGTAATGTCAATGCTACAGGTTAGAAATCAATACTTCTTATACCGTTATGGCTTTAGGGCGACGAAAGGTGCCCAACGAAAGTTCGCGGGTTAATGAAAGAGTCAAGGCGAATGGCTTCGAGGGCTTCGTCACCCGTATAAATAACGTCGTTGGATTGATTGAGCGTGTTTCGACAATTCTAAAACATTGACTTTATCAATTCTGATTCTGAATCCGCCGACACTGAGAAGAACGAGAGGAAGAAGAAGTGAACCATCTGGTGACCAGTGAAACCCCGATTTGGTTGCCGCACGAGGAGAAGGCAGAAGAAGGGTGTAGACGCGACCGCGCATGCAGCAGCAACCACGCGCTGTGCAACATGGTGAATTGGCCATAAATTCGAGGGGCTGCACGCAAAAAACGAAACACCAGTCACCAGCGGCTACCGGCGACGCGAGAGCGCTCGAGAGGGCCGGTTCCCCCACCCACGCAGACAGTGTGGGGCCACGGTCCCACCGGCGCAGTATTTCCGTGGCGTGGGGTGCGGTGGGCCCCGCCACGCGGTGGCGTCTCTTCTCTTTTGTTCGCTCCTTTTTCTTTCTCTGATCTGAGAGAAAAGATCGATGAATCGGTCGGCGTGCACGCGGGCGCGAGCGGCGAGGCCGGTCGTGTGCGCGGCGGATTAACCGAGCCGTGGACCGCGGTCGGGGACGCGTGTTTGTTGGGTTGGACCGCCGGACCGGACCGGACGAGGGGACGTGCGAGTTTATAAGAAAGTAGTAGAAAGGACTCGGCTGGCCAGCCCACTACTCGCCCCCCTGCCCTAGCTCGTCTCTCACTCTCTCAAGCAGCGGCGCCGCCACCGCTTGTCTCTCTCCCTCATTCTCCCTTTCCTCCCACTCTGTGCCCGTTGACAGCGGGGCGGCGGTGGTGCCGGGAGCCCTGCGCTGGGTCAGGAGGAGGCCGTGGGGCTGCGGGTGGTGGAGCAGGGAGGAGCGCGGCGACGGGGGCGAGTGGAGGTAGAAGAGCGGCGAGCAGGGCCGCGTTGGCGGCGCGGTGGGGTCTATTTCCCCTACATTCTTCCCCTGCTTCACTCCCTCTCGCTGCATTTTAGCTAGGCGACCAGGACGCCCAGGATTGTTGGAGCGCCTGGAAGCCTAGGCGACGCCTTTGAAACCCTTGGTCGAGCGGACGGGCGCTTCGCCGGCGACGAACATCCGACAGGGGTACGCCTTCCTATTCCCCTCCCTTCCCATTCTGCTGCGCGAAATCGAACACCCAAACCCCTAAGGTAGGGTATTTGTATTCGGATCTGGAGCATGATTTTACCTATTAAAAATTCGATCTTTTTTGCAACAGTTGTTGGGTGTACATGTGTACATTTGAGGATGTGAGTGAAAAGAATTGAATCTAAGAAAATAAGTGTAGTAGGTTGGAAAAAGGTAAAGCTGTGTAATTATTGGTGCCTATCTGGAGCTATTGTCTCCTTGCAATGGTGGGGAAGGCAGCGGCTTTTTGCTCGCCCGTGGAGAGTTGGCGAGTTCCTTTACTCCTTTTTCCGTGGCAAGTAATTATGATTAGTTGTGCAAGGGGATGCTGTCACCGTAGATGTGGTCCGTAAAGTCCAGAGCTTGTTGTTGAGTTGGAATGGTAGTAGAATCTGGCAGGGGATTTTGCCGGGTTTTCCCGCTTAAAGCCGTTGGGAGAGTTGTTTTGGTTGAGCTGCTAGTTGGGTTGTGTTCAACCAGGTTGGATTAGTATAGCATACCTGAGCGTGTAGCTGTGTAGTGGTGTGGAGTTGTTAGTTGATGGGTCGTTGTAGTGAAGTGACGAAGTTGCGGGATGGGTGGTGCAGTCTCCCCAGTTATGTGGCTTTTGGGCTTGATTTTCGCCCATGAAACTGGGCCTGCACTTGTCCTTTAATTTAATTCTTCTAATAAAAACCACAATTTTCCCAGCCTTGAAAAAATAGTTATGGTTTTTTATCGTTTGGTTTATCCCTGCAGCTGTTGTGCAAGACGAGTTTCGTTCCTTTTTAAGATGAGTTAAATTTGTTGATCTTGTTATTATTTTGGTATGTAGCTAGTAAGGTGGTTGCTTTTTAATTTAGTCAGTATGCAATTTCCTGAAGTCAGATAGCTGCAGTGTTCAGACAGGTTTTAGATTGAGTGAAATGCAGTTTCTTTTCACTAATTCACTGGTACATCCCAATTCTGCAGGGGTCGTTCCAAGATTGGTGATGTAGAGTTCATTCTTTTCAGAAATTCAATGGTTTCCTCCCATAGCGCCATATGAGGAAATGTTCACAATGCCTTTACCTGCGTTGCTTGACTATTAATTGCTGAGGTACTAGTTTTGCTCTTTGCTTCATATTATTATTCATCAGTGCATGTTCCTTTGTACTAGCAGTTTTGTGTTAACAGTGTTTTACTTTTGGTGTTGTTCCAGCTCATCTAGGACATCAACTGGGATAACTTTTGGAGTTGTTCCAGCTCATCTGGGACATCAACTTGGATATCTTGGGTTCTTTCTGTATTCTGTGAGTAGTTGGCTGGTTGAAGATCTTCATTCAAGATGATGCAGAGGCCGCCGTTCCGTCCTGAGGAGTACTCCTTGAAGGAGACGAGACCTCATCTTGGTGGCAATGCCACTGGTGACAAACTCACCAGCACCTATGATCTTGTTGAACAGATGCAGTATCTCTATGTCCGAGTGGTGAAAGCAAAGGAACTTCCAAACATGGACATCACTGGGAGCTGTGACCCATATGTTGAGGTGAAGCTAGGAAATTATAAGGGCACAACTCGTTTTTTTGAGAAAAACAGCAACCCAGAGTGGAATCAGGTCTTTTCCTTTTCGAAGGAGCGCATTCAGTCATCAGTTGTGGAGATAGTGGTCAAGGATAAGGATCTTGTTAAGGATGACTTCATTGGGCGTGTTATATTTGACCTTAATGAGGTCCCAAAGAGGGTGCCGCCTGATAGCCCATTGGCTCCACAGTGGTATAGGTTGGAGGACCATAATGGCCACAAGGTGAAGGGGGAGTTGATGTTGGCTGTTTGGATGGGTACTCAAGCAGATGAAGCATTCCCTGAAGCATGGCATTCTGACGCGGCCTCAGTCGCTGGAGATGGGCTTGCAAGTATTAGATCAAAAGTGTATCTTACTCCAAAGCTTTGGTATTTGCGTGTCAATGTCATCGAAGCCCAGGATCTTATACCAAATGATAAGACCAGGTTCCCTGATGTTTATGTCAAAGCCATTCTAGGCAACCAGGTTCTTAGAACCCGGGTATCACCAGCCCGGACTCTGAACCCAATGTGGAATGAGGACTTGTTGTTTGTCGCTGCTGAGCCATTTGAGGAACACCTGATTTTGAGTGTCGAGGACAGAGTGGCCCCAGGTAAGGATGATGTAATTGGAAGAACAGTCATTTCGCTGCAGCATGTACCCCGGAGGCTGGATCACAGGTTGCTGACCAGCCAGTGGTATAATCTTGAGAAGCATGTGATGATTGATGGTGAGCAGAAGAAGGAGACCAAGTTTTCAAGCCGGATTCACTTGAGGATTTGTCTTGAAGGTGGATATCATGTCCTGGATGAGTCAACACATTACAGTAGTGATTTAAGGCCAACTGCGAAACCTCTGTGGAAACCTAGCATTGGCGTTCTTGAGCTGGGTATCTTGACAGCACAGGGCCTGTTACCAATGAAGACCAAGGATGGGCGTGGCACAACTGATGCCTACTGTGTTGCAAAGTATGGACAAAAATGGGTCAGGACTAGGACTATAATTGACAGTTTCACCCCCAAATGGAATGAACAGTACACATGGGAGGTGTATGATCCATGCACTGTGATCACAATTGGTGTGTTTGACAATTGCCATCTGAATGGTGGGGACAAGGGTAATGGAGCTCGGGACACCCGAATTGGCAAGGTCCGCATCCGCCTCTCCACACTCGAAACTGATCGAGTGTATACCCACTCGTATCCTCTTATTGTTCTGACACCTGCTGGCGTCAAGAAGATGGGTGAGGTGCAGCTTGCTGTTCGGTTCACATGCTCATCGCTGCTCAACATGATGCATCTATACTCACAGCCCTTGCTGCCCAAGATGCACTATGTGCACCCATTGTCCGTGATGCAGGTAGACAATCTGAGACGCCAAGCCACAAACATTGTCTCAACAAGGCTGAGCCGTGCAGAGCCACCGCTGCGAAAGGAAATTGTGGAGTACATGCTAGACGTGGATTCACACATGTGGAGCATGAGAAAGAGCAAGGCAAACTTCTTCCGTATCATGGGTGTCTTGGGCCCCTTGATTGCTGTGGCAAAGTGGTTTGATCAGATCTGTCACTGGAGGAACCCGCTGACCACTATACTGATCCACGTCCTCTTCATGATACTGGTCCTGTACCCGGAGCTGATACTGCCCACAATCTTCCTCTACTTGTTCCTGATCGGTGTGTGGTACTACAGGTGGCGGCCGAGGCAGCCACCTCACATGGACACTCGCCTCTCACATGCAGAGACTGCCCACCCCGACGAGCTTGACGAGGAGTTCGACACCTTCCCTACCTCGCGCCAGCCCGACATCGTGCGGATGCGTTACGACCGGCTGCGGAGCGTCGCCGGGAGGATCCAGACAGTTGTCGGCGATCTCGCGACGCAGGGCGAGCGGCTGCAGTCCCTGCTGAGCTGGAGGGACCCCAGGGCGACGGCGCTGTTTGTGGTCTTCTGCTTCATCGCCGCCATCGTCCTGTACGTGACGCCATTCCGCGTGGTGGTCTTCCTCGCCGGCCTGTATGTGCTGAGGCACCCCAGGTTCCGCTACAAGATGCCATCTGTCCCGCTCAACTTCTTCAGGCGGCTCCCGGCGAGGACCGACAGCATGCTGTAGTAGGCGCATTCTGCTGCTGTTACCTGTTTAGGCAGCATTCGGCTGCTGTTACCTGTTTAGGCTCCATGTCTTGTTAAGTTGTTGAACTGCTAGTTGTAACTCGAATGGGTCATGTCTTAGTGCATCCGAGAACAATGAACTGCTTGCTATCTATGTTGCTTTTGTAGTTTGTAGTGTTTCTGTTGCAAGATGGGTGGTTTTGCTTCTGAAGTGAGATCAAACCAGAACTTGTATCTGAAAAAGAAGCTGGACTTCCATCTCCAGGTGAGGTTGCTGCCGATGTTTTCTTCAGATAGCTCGTGGTAGTCATGGAAAATGTTGATGCTTTAAGCATGCACTAGAAGGCTTCGCCGCACACTTGTTTGAGCGGCTAGCTAGCCAACGCTGGAGTTTGAAGATTTTGTTCCATGTGGCTTGGAGATTTAAATCTGCACTTGGAGGACATGTATTTTAAGGCTCAACATATATCAGTAGAGTAACTAATATGTGCATCCTATGCAGTCATAAGCTAATAATATATGCAAGTACAAATCAACTGGAAATGTTGGCAGGTCAATATTCACTTTTGATATAGCCAATCGCCCTGTCGTCTGGCTTATCAGCCACCAGCCAGCAGTAGTTTTGTCTCATAGCAAATCAGTTACCAGCAATCAACCAGTAGTACTTTTCTCTTAGAACAAATCAGCACCAGCCATCAGTCACCAACCAAGCGAACAGATTGAATGATCACTGACATGTAGTTGCTCGTATTTAGTAGTACACTTTTAGCAATTGGAAAGGTCAGCTGTGAAGTCATGAATGGTCAAATTTACATTGACCTTGTACCAGCATTACTCTATTACCAAGTCTTCAGGAAGAATATGGGGTTATGTATAAATATGATTATATTGTCAATGATTTGCTATGTTCAATCAATGGGAGTACAAATTCACAATCAGCTACAATGTCCAGCACCAGATTTGGAATGTGAGGTGTGTCGAGTTGCTTGGTTGCATTCCCTGTGATCCGTTCATGCGTGCATCAGTTTCAGCATGCATTGAAGCTTCAACTTGATGAAAAATACAATATGTGCCCTATTCGTTTGGCTTATCAGTCACCAGCCTGCAGTACTTTTCTCTCAGAACAAACCAGCCGCCAGCAATCAGCCAGCAGTAATTTTCTCTCAGAACAAATCAGCACCAGCCATCAGCCACCAGCCAAACGAACAGGCTGATGATTGATGTCAGTGCAGCCACAGTGAATGCCAACTTTGGAGTTCCCTACAGAATAATCTTGCAACTCTCTCACTCTCTGGACATTGCATAACAATGAAAAGGGCAAATCTCTGTCACATGGAATCGCAAATACTAAAGATAGGTCATATTAACTTGCAAGTAGATGTAAGCTCTTAGGAATTATCTTTTTGATATACGAAGTCAGTGTTGGTCTTTAACCACCTGGCGCCCTCCCGTTCCCAGTTTAGTGTTGCCTTAAAGGAAGCTGCCAATCTTTGGAAGTATGGGGCTACTGGTGTGTGGTGTAATGCTTTGTGTAACCAAATCAGTTAACTTCAATAGAGAAAGATGTAACAGGAGCATGAATCCGTACTGAATCTCTTCCATCTCTTATTCTATATCCTATTCATTTGAAAGCTTGTTGCCGTCAATCCATCACATGAATGGCCGCAATTTAGGATCAGGTCACCGTTATCCACAATTGCTGCCGCAATTAAGGATAACTACTTATTTAATATCCCAGCGTGCTCTAGCTAGGTCAATGTTTGTGTACAGGGGAGTATTCAGTATTACGATGTTAAGATATACTTTGCTCTGCACAAACGAGTTATTTTCCCGAGGTAACGGGTCCATTTCCCGATGGCGGCGCTCTTGGGGGCGTTGATCTCCCCGTTGGGGGCGTCTTTGCGAGGTATGCTCTTGTCGTGTGGGATTCTAGGGTGAAAACCTCGTCCATCTGGATGTGCGACGGCGACGTCTTGGCGTCGTAATCTTCCTGAAGATGTCGCATCTCGAATCCCGCCGTGTGTGCTGGTGGTGGTGGAGGCGTTTGGTGGCGCTGCGGCCTGTGCGCTTGGTTTGTGCTGCTGTCAGGGTGCTGTGGGCCCATGGGTGCTTGTTTGCCTTGTGCTGTTGTTCAAGGTGCAGTGGTGAACTCGGTGTTGGCGAGGTGGAGGAGATGCTCTCTTTCGGTCTTAGTTATCTGAGTCCTTGGCAGAGTTTAGAGGCGGTGGATGAGGCGAGGCCCCCACGCATAGAGGCTAGGTTCAGTGGTTGCCATGGTACTGTGATGAGAGTGTGTGCTGAAGCTTCACCGGTTCAGAGGGATCGACGATCGTGTTTGTGCAGCTTGAGGAGGACAGCCTCATGGTGGAGGAGCTAAGGGGGTCGTCGGGTCTGCAGCGGGTTGCGTTTTCGGCGTGACACAGCGTTGGTGACAACAGCGCGGGCGGCAGTGGCTTTTTTCGATCTTCTCTCCCAGTTGGTTGGGGATGGGGGTGTTTTGTTGTGGGTGTGTTTGTTTTGTTCAGGGTTTATTCGTGTGGTGGTGTTGCTTCAGCTTGTTATGTACAATTGCTTCTTCTTCTTAAATGACAGAGCAGTGCTCCTGCTATCAAAAACAGTAAATGACAAGAAAACATAATAACAATTTTTTTTGAAAAAAGTATGATTTGTTTATTCTAGCTGCGGTTCTTAGCCACACGACACATGTACTCTTTTATTCCCCTCTATCTCATGAAAACTCTTTTTTCAATGGATGCAGTCAGCTTAATCCTGACCGTAAAAAAAGAACTACTCCCTCTGTCTCAAATTACTATTGGAATTGATTTTTTAGAAATATTATTTGTCTCAAATTACTATTTGAATTGATTTTTTAGAAATATTCTTTTTTATGTATCTACTAGAGCGCGTATCAAAATGTGTGTATCTGGAAAATTCAAAACTACCTCCTTTGAAGAGGGGAATAGATCTACCTCCTTGAGAATGACATGACACCTAACCTTGATAGTGGGACGAACAGAACTGTTAAGCAATTTAGATGAATTTCGACAGCAATTTCTAACCCCCAAGACGGACAAGGCGCCCCGGGGTCATCATGCTACCTACCCAACCAAAATCTGGTGCCTAATTGGGTTATTTAAGCACATATAGCTTATCCAAAAGTAGTAAGAGCACTGATTGAGGGAACAAAAACTAATTTCGCGAAATATAAAAAAAATAAATGCTCGTGAGGAAATGGAGAAAAATAATCTCAGTAACTGAGCATCATTAACATTCAGGGATCGGGATCACATGGCCCGGTTTTCTCAAACCAGGTGATAGCAACAAACAAATCCAAGATCAAGACGAGGAGAAGAAAATGAAATCGCAACAAGAACTACTCATGCACATGCACGCCGGATCTCGCCGTGTTTGTTGGGACGACGATCGATGGCTTGTTCGCATATAGTATATTCTCACAACAGGCTGCCCGCCGCGGCCAGAACCACAGCGCCCAGCACGCTCCACCCGGCGACCCTGGCGCCGCCGGCCGCGGCGCCGGTGGGCGCGGAGTCGGCGGAGCCGATGGGCGCCTCGGCCACAGATCCCCCCTTGGACGGCTTCTTGTTGGGCGCGGGCGGCGCCGACGAGGGCGGCTTGACGCCGAACAGGTCGTTGGGCAGGAGCACCTTGTCGACGGAGTAGACGGCGAGCGGCTTCGTGTCGCGCAGCGCGGTGCCGACCCTGGTGGCGACGAGCCCCGTGGAGACGTTGACCTGGTTGTTGCTGTCGGCGGTGATGTTGAGCGTGTAGGGCCCGTCGGAGCCGGACGCCTGGGTGCGGACGGGGTTGCTGGCGGTCTCGAAGGAGTCGAGGGAGTAGAACTGCGGGAGGATGTGGTACTGCACCAGCGACACCTGCTCCTGCTGCGAAAGCTTGTTGAGCGTGCCGGGCTTGAGGCTGCTGAAGGCGTTGTCGGTGGGGGCGAACACCGTGTAGCCGCTGCCGAAGGAGTTGTTGAGCTGGCTGTTGAGCTGCGTGTCCTGCTGCGTCGACCCCATCAGCCGGATGAAGGTCGCGTACTGCCCGGCCTTCTCCAGGATCGCCGTCACGTTCGGCGGGCCCTTGGGCGCCGCCACCGGGCCGGGCGCCTGGCACAGCACAGCCGGCACCGCCAGCGCCACGAGCGCCGCCGCAAGGAGGATTCTTGCCGCCATTATCGGTGACGGTGCGAGGTGGCGCTGCTTGCTCACAGCTCACTGGCTACAACGCTACTGTTAACTGAGAAGCAGGCGGAGATCGAGACGATGGCGATATAAATAGAATAGGCATGGCGCGGATCGATTCGGAGTTGTCAGCATGTGAGATGGGGAGCACTGGAACAGTCTGGCAGGGGAGGCTGGTGTTGACCGGATGGTTCGGGTGATCCGATAGTGGAGGCGCACGGGATCACAGATGGGGGGACATTAGATTAGAGCAAATTGCAGGTACGGTTTCAGGTTGTTTAATTTCCTCTTCAAAGTTCAGCTATTGTTCGAGATGCAGCTGATGCAGATCGGATTTACTAATTGCTGTCCGGATCCGTTCCCAAAGTGCTTAAACTGATTCCGATTTATATCGGTGGAGTTACTGGTTGCTATAGCTACACAGCGTGAAACTTTTGTGATAGGATCGTGCCCGTGCGTTGCTACGGGCGATAAAATTCAGAATCTCAATAACAATCTAAACAACACTCGGTGTAACAAAATCTAAGTGCATTGAAGCTTCAACAGTCGGACAACATGCAATGAAGCGGAGAAATCTAAATGTCGTCACAATGCGAGATGAAAATAGTAAAACTCCATCTGTTTAAAATTAGTACACATATTAGTATTTTTATAAGTCACAAAAATGATAGGGTACTTTTCAACCTTGTAAACCTTAGAATTATTTTTATATTCTTACATAATGTACTTTTCAACAAATCAGAGGGCGGACCTTGTAAAAGGTCACTCTTTAAATCCTTAAAATCTGAAAGCAACGTTGTAAATTACCTCTAGCTCAAAGCATGACCTTTTACAACTAACTCTGACTATGTGTCCTAAATCCTAATTAACCCTTGTGCTATTGACAATAGTAACACTGAATATTAAGTGGCTTCAGCTTTGTCAAAATAATAATACAGAAAGCCTGCTTGACATTGAGGCTTAATTTTGGTCGTCATCTCAACAAAAACTGTACAATCATATGATGCACTCCCTCGATTGAAATATATATATTATCCTGGATCTTTAGCATATTTTCTTGGCACCCTTGATCTATTTGAAAAAAGTGATGCAAAAGGAAAAAGGTTGGAAAAACTATTTTCAAAAATGCCTGCATCTTCTCATGTATAGGTTATTTTCATGCACATTAGTGGTTTGAAATTTGAAGTCATTTCACTCATGGGGCTTGGGGCATTTTATTTGAACGGAGGAAGTGCAAACCTTCCACGGAGCTTGTTCAAGCTATCGGTACTCGAAGTGATTAACGGTAGCCTACTTCTGGTAACAAGCTCAGCGAACCAAAGAAGCATATTTAAGTAGTTAAGAAAACTTCTTAAGCTAACAGGCTGACGCCTTACTAATAATTAAATTATAGTACCTACAAATCTGCTTTTTATTATATGGTTCGGATGTGTGCAAGATGACACGATGAGTTAGGCCAAAGTTACCAAACACTTGGAATCCGGCCAGTCCACAAATGCATAAAGCTAGACTTTGCAATAAAAATAAATATGCGGATATTGCGCAAATATATTCAAACAAGGGAAGATGTAACTGGAATTATAGATGAGAGCATATAACGGTGAAGGATTTTTTATGGGGCATGCATTGAAGACAAAAACAAAGTGTAGCAACCTTGTGAATTAAGTGCTGCAATATGGTAATATGGAGTATGCATTATTTATCATTGCAAAAACTCAAAAAAACTGATAAGAAAACCAACACTCTACAAATAAAAGAAAATTTCAGAATAGATAAAGTGTTGATGAGTAATGGTCCAGTTTCTCAACAGCGAATGTTCGCTAATGAGACACAAAATCTTTCAATTCAAAGAGAATTATCGGGATTTAGGAACAAATTATCCCGAGAGGGAGTTGTTACCTTTGATCTAAAAATTTGTCATCCAATGCGATTTAGAAGGCACTTCGCCATCCCACCAACATGTAGCAGGATCCCTCCGACAATGATTAGCTCCATCATGCCATAATTCTCGGTCCGGAAACATTAAAATGAAATTTGTTAATGATCAACAACTTACAAAGTAGAAGTATATGTGCTTAGTAGAATGCATGCCTTGCGTAAGTTTACCATAGAACTATATGTTTTCTTTGTTTCTCCAACTCAAATAGTATATTAATGCCCCTGTGCGTTGCAGGAGCAACTAAGCATATGTATGGTTAGCTTGCAGCTACTTTTGCAGCCCTACCTATCACCCTCCAAAGACGCAACATTTGAAATAATTTTGGAGGACCGAGAGGAAAGGCTAGTAATCGGACCTTGGAGAAAAACCCAAACAATTTTTTCATTAACAATTTCTGGACCTAACTCAGCATATGTCTGCATTTAGCCTGTAAAGTTTCCTTCTTTTCTTTAAATTCCTTCACTTTTACATCTACACAGAATCTTAACTATTTTTAAAAAAATACAACTAATATTGCAACATTCAGTGTTTGGCTCAAGTAAATTAATCATACCAAATGTAACAGCCATGTAGGATAATCAAAGTTGTTAACTAACATAGTACAAGAATACAAAAGGAGGAATGCATCATCTACATTCTGCAACAACTAAAACACTATGCACGATGGAGAAATAATTGCCCTGGTAGCCCAGAATCGCAGCAGAACGCTACCGGAAAAATAAGCTATTCATAAGAAACAAACCTCGAGTCAAAGAAAGAAAACACAAACCTCATGTGAAAGAAAGAAAAATGACCTCCTAACTCCTTGGAGGACGGACATTCAAGTTAGGCTTTCTTTTCGGCAAGCACCGACTAGAGCCGAGCCTCTACCTTGAGCCACTCCTCTTTGGTGTCACCCTTGACAACCTTCCTCATGGCCGCGAGCACCTCCTTTGCCTGTTTGGCCTTCCCGCTCTTGAGCAAGCCCCGAACCAAACCTTTGACAGGCTTGGAATGGTGGCGCCCACTTGTTGCGGAGGCACTCCTTGCGGACCTCCAATGCAGGACCGAACATACTCTTGTTGACGAGGGCCTCGAGCGCATAATGTAGGTCTCAAAGTTGGGGGAGACCCCCGTGTCGCCATTCTCGCCCGGGCACCTCGGCCATCTTTTTGAAGAGCGCCATGGCGGCACCCACCTCCCCTTGGTTGCGAGAGGCCCTTGATGACCGTGTTGAAGCCGGCGCGGTTGGGCGGGACGCCCTTCGCCCCCATGGTGCCTAGCGGCTCTTCGCTTCCAATCTCCTCCCTCTCGCGCGGAGCGGCACCATCCGGAGGTTGTAGATCCCGACGCCGGGCCGGAGGTGCCGCTTGGTGATCTCCTTAAGCGCGCTGGTCGAAGGCGCGCTTTGTCGCCGGTGTTGAGGTTGTCGTATGGACCTCCCTGGGCCCACTACCTCGGTGGGTACCAGGACCGACTACCCGGTGGGCCCCTGGGACTACCGGCTTGCGCTACACAAAGACACCGAAGGCGTGGAGCACAAGGACTGCAGAGGAGAAGTACTCGGTTAGGAAGCTGTACATGTCCTGCACTGTATGGAAGACTCCTAGACGTACCCGACTAGTACTCTCTCCCTACTCCGACTTGTAACCCTGCCTCCCGGACTATATAAGGCGAGGCAGGGACCGTTCTCTAGCATCTCATCTCATACAACTCACGGCGCACTATTGCACCATCTTGTAATCGTGCCCAATCAATCCAGAGCTACGCAGCATACAGGACGTAGGGTATTACGCACCTCGCGACCCAAACCTGTCTAAATTTTGTGCCACGTGTCTCTTCCTTCGAGTTACCGATCTCGGCGAGGCCACATTCATCTACTTCGGGTACTCCCTTTAGTAGGTTGCCGGTCTAAAACACCGACAGCTGGCGCGCCAGGTAGGGGCTCTCGCCCGAGATCACATGGCGAACTCGACGGCTCCCGTCTACTTCAAGCCAACCGTCGCCTTCAACCGCGGCGACACCTTCGTGTTCGGCGCCTGGGTCTGCACTGCTGACGGCGCGGGCTCCTTCCAGCGCCGCCCGACCATCACTACGGGCGTTCGGGTTACCCGATCCGATCGGGTTGGGTAGTTCGGGTAATGAAAAGTTCGGGTAATTGAAACTGTTACCCGATGTCAGCCCCGAAATTGTATTACCCGAAATTGCGGGTACCCGTAATTTCGGGTTCGGGTTCGGGTATTCCCGTTCTACCCGAAATTTGTAAATTGATTAAAAAAACGTCAAAAATTATAGAATTTTTCAGCAACATAATTGATATAAAGTTTTCAACCACAAACATGCAAGTACTAGTAGAGTAGCAGTACAGTAGTGTTGTACGTGTACGACACAGCAACATAATCGATGGGATGCCAACTTGGGCCGATGTTGGGCCGAGCCGGCCCGGCCGGAGTGGAATCATAGATGTTTGCAAAGTTCGGGTACTACGGGTAGTTCGGCACGGACGCACTACCCGAATTACCCAATAAAACTTCGGGTAATTAGATTCACTACCCGAATTAGCATCGGGTAGTACGGGTTCGGGTAGTTTGGGTTCGGTTCCGGTAGTTCGGGTTCGGGTAACGGGTAGCGGGTAATATGCCCGAGTGACCCGACCATGCCGCCCAACCCAAAGACCGGCCTCGTGACGCTTCCCGAAGTTGTCACGGCGAACTCGCCGCAAGTTCGGCAAAATTTCGCTCTTCAACCACCACGGCGACTTCGAGCTCGAGTCCGCTTCCAACTCGAACTCGACGTCTCCACGGGCCATCGCATGCGAGCCGTCCGCTCGGCCCATCGCAGGCGGTCCCCTCACATCGTGAGCGCTCCGCGCGTGGCCCCCGCACCCTTGGCCGGGCCCGCACGGGGGGCTCCCTCTTCGCGCCGGCCGGCAAGGAGCCCGTACCCGAGTACAACTCGGACTCGACACCGCCCCCCCGGCCGCGCTTCGGACTCCAACCCTCTCTCCGAGTTCTACTCGAACCCCGATTACTAGTTCGACTTCGGGTCGGATCCGGAGGAGCCCGAGTCCGAGGACAACTCCACCGAGCTTCCCTTGTCGGGCCGGCCTCTAGGCCGGTTATAACGTCCACACCGGCCGGAAGATTCGTCTGCGGCCGGACCGCAAGCCCGCCGACCGATAAGTGGAGACTCACGCTACATCGCCTACATCGACTCGCTACCGTTCCAGAGAGGGAACGCCACTAGCCCGGCCGACTCAAGCACACCAACCGAGCCGGCGCCTTCGAGTCCGGCCTTGGCACCCCCCGATCGCCAAGTCTTCATGGCCGCCGGCGACACCCCGGGACCTTCGGGGACGACCCAAGACAAGTACCTTGAAGACATCTCCTCCGACGAGCTCTCTCGCCGATGCTCCAACAAACGAGACCCCTACGGACGGAGACGCTCGACGTGAGCGTAACCGGAAGCGCGGCCGAACGTCGCCGGCGCCTCCGCGACAACTTCCCCATCCGCAATCTTGCGGAAGCTCTCGAGGTGGTCGAGAGAAGAGTACACACTATCCCCGAGCAATGCCTCATGTCGATCACGGCGATCGCACGCCGGGCTCGGGGCATACGCGCCGGGAGAGGTCATCGCCAAGCTCGGCTGAAGACGCCTACTTCATGCGGGTCGACAACAGAGTCAACCAACCTCCTCCGGCCCGAGCACCGCGACAACGAAGCCACAAGTTGCGGCGCCGACAACGGTCCAACCGTACTCGAGCCGAGCTCCCGGCCGAGCCGAACCGTCGACGCTCCAACGCCGGCGGACCTCCACAGCGTGACAACAGCAACCGTGAGGTCGTCCCCCACCGCGCTCCGGCCGGCGGCGGCGGCAACGACCCCGACGGCGGCGGCGGCGACGGCGGAAGCTCCAACCATGGAGCCAACGGAGGGGGCGGCGGCGGCGGTCCGCGGCGGGCCGAGGCCACGCGAACGCCCACGCCTGCGGCGCCTCACGGGCGGCTACGACGCCCGCCGAAGATTGAGGAGCCGCGGCGGAAGAAGTCGACTATCGCGAGCGACGGCGACGACTTCCCCGCCTTCTCACCTCGACTTCGCAACTTGCTCCTCCCCGACAAGTTCAAGCCTTTGGGGATCACCAAGTACGACGCGAAGCGGACCCCATCCGGTGGCTCGGGTGCTACGCCCTCTCCATCGAGAACGCCGGCGGCAACAACGACACCAAGTGCCTCTACTTCCCCTTACGCTCGGACCAAGCTCCACTCACATGGCTCGAGTCGCCGGACAAGCACTCGATCGACAAGTGGGACCAGTCGAAGGAGCACTTCACCGAGCAACTTCGCGGGCGCCATGGGCCGATCGGGTACTCGCATGGACACCGGCCATGGTCAAGCGAGAACAAGGCGAGACCCTCCGCAAGTACATGCGCCGCTTCTTCGACAAGTGCGCTACCGTCGTCGACATCACCAACAAGGAGGTCATCGACCTCTTCCAAGACGGTCTCTACCACCGCCGCACCTTCGAAGACTTCGGTCGTCGCCGCCCCAGTCCATCCCCCACCTCAAGGACATGATCACGTCCTGGGCGGATGAAGAAGACAAGGCCAATGCCAAGTACGACGCTATCCGTGGCAAGAGCAAGCGAGAACCGGGCGGCGGCATCGGCAACAATGCGAACCAAGGCGATCGCAACAACAACTACTACTACTACTACTCGGGTCCCAATCGCAAGCGCAAGCCGGACAACACCGTCGCGGCTATCCGGCGCCTCGCGAAGGAGAACTCGAAGAAGAACTCCGGCGGCTTCAAGGACTCCGTCGAAGGAAAGGTGCACGCTCGTGGCACCCAAACGGCAACCACACCACCGAGCGGTGCTACCAACTCGTGCACGCACTCAAGGATACGCCGAGCCACCGCACCCTCACGACAAAAAGGGCAAGAAGAAGGACGGCGACAACAACGACTTCCAGGAGCCTGACAAGACCGTCAACGTCCTCTTCGGCGGACTGCCCAGCAGGCGGGAGCAGAAGGCTACCCGTCGTGAAGTCATGTCCATTGAGCCAGCGGTCCCGACCCCTCTCAGGTGGTCGGAGGTACCCATCACCTTCTCCCGCGCGGATCAATGGACCAGCTTCTCTGAACCAGGACGGTTCCCCCTCGTCCTGAAGCCGGTGGTCGCGGGCTCCAAACTCAACAAGGTGCTTATCGACGGTGGAAGCGGGCTCAACGTCCTTTTCACAAAACCTTGAAGAAGATGAAGCTCGACATCACCCACATGCTCACCAAGAGCAACACGACCTTCTACGGCATCGTCCCCGGCAACGCGGCTATTCCACCGGGCTCGGTGGTCCGCCGCTTACCTTCGGGGAATCTCGGAACAACTACCGTACCGAGTACATCAAGTTCGAGGTCGCGGACTTCGAGACTTCCTACCATGCCATCCTCGGCAGACCGGCCATCGCCAAGTTCATGGCGGTGCCCCACTACACCTACTTGGTACTCAAGATGCCAAGCCCAGCCGGTGTACTCTCCCTTCAAGGGGACTTGAAGATCTCTTACGACCGCGACACGGAGGCCGTGGAGATCGCTTCTACGAATCAAGTACCAACGCGATGATGGAGGTCTACGCCGCGTCGAAGAAGCTTGCTACAAGTGAACTCGACATCCCAGAGAAGTCTGACAGCGCCAACAAGCCTCAGCCACCTGAGGAGGTACTCGTCAAGACGATCGACCTCGGAACGAGCGACCCCGGCAAGACCACCACCATCGGGGGCCGGCCTCGACCCCAAATAGGAAGACGCGCTCATTAGCTTCCTTCGGGCTAACCGCGACATCTTCGCGTGGAAGCCGACGGACATGCCGGGAGTGCCCGGGGAGCCGATTGAGCACCGCCTCAACACCGATCCTAAGGCCACCCCCAAGTGACAACACCTCCGACGCTTCGCCGACGATAGACGGGACGCCATCAAGAAGGAACTCGCCAAACTACTCGCGGCAGGCTTCATCGAGAAGTCTTCCATCCCGAGTGGCTCGCCAACCCCGTCCTCGTCCGCAAGAAGAACTCGAACGAGTGGAGGATGTGCGTCGACTACACCGACCTCAACAAGCACCGCCCCAAGGACCCCTTCGGGTTGCCGCGGATTGACCAAGTCATCGAATCCACCGCGGGCTGCGACTCGCTCGCTTCCTCGACCGCTACTCCGGTACCACCGGATCGCGATCAAGGAAGAAGACCGAGGAGAAGACCGCGTTCATCACCCCCGTTTGGCGTGTCCTGCTACACGACCATGTCCTTCGGGTTGAAGAACGCCGGCGCCACCTACCGGCCGAGCTATCCGGTCTGCCTTCAAGAGGCAACTCAACAAGAACGTCGAAGCCTACGTGGATGACGTGGTCGTCAAGACCCGCAGACTCCGCACCCTCATCGACGACCTTGAAGAGACTTTCGCATCACCGCGCGAGTACCGCCGGAAGCTCAACCCGAACAAGTGCGTCTTTGGCGTACATTCGGGCAAACTACTCGGCTTCATCATCGCCCGGCGCGGTATCGAAGCCAACCCCCGAGAAGATCTCCGCCATCACCAGCATGAAAGCTCCCACGAGCATCAAAGACGTCCCGTAAGCCGACCGGTGCATGGCGGCACTTAACGTATTTATCTCGAGGCTCGGAGAACGGGGGCTCCCCTTCTTCAAACTACTCAAGCATCAAGAGAAGTTTGTGTGGACTCCAAAGGCGGATCAAGCCCTTGCCCAGCTCAAGGACTTTCTATCGAAGCCGCCGATCCTCACGGCTCCTCACAAGGGCGAGCAACCTCTTGCTCTACCTCACCGCAACTACCCACGTGGTCGGTTTGCCATCGTCGTCGAGCGGCGGGAAGACGGCCACGCTTACCCGGTCCGGCGCCCGGTCTACTTTGTCGGCGAGGTTCTATCGAAGTCCAAGGCACGCTATCGCCCCGTGCGAAGCTCCCGTACGCGGTACTCATCACCTCGCGGAAGCTACGACACTACTTCCGGGAGTACTCGATCTCCGTCGTCACCGACTACCCGCTCGGCGACATCTGCGGAACCAAGATGCTACCGGAAGAATCTCCAAGTGGGCGGTCGAGCTCGGCGCCCTCACCATCGACTTCAAGCCACGCATAGCCATCAAGTCGCGAGCACTAGTCAACTTCATGGCAGAGTGGCGGGAGAACCACTGCCCACTCCCACCATGCGACCGCAGCATTGGGTGATGTACTTCGACGGCTCACTCAACCTCGAGGGCGCGGTGCGGGGGTACTCCCCGATCTCTCCAACGGGCAAACAACTCAAGTACGTCCCGCATCTTCCGGAAGGTCTCAAACAACGAAGCCGAGTACGAAGCTCTCCTACACGGGCTCCACCTCGCGGCTTCACCGGGCATCAAGCGGCTACTAGTCTACGGCGACTCCGCGGTGGTCATCAACCAAGTCAACAAGTTCCGGGACCGCAACAAGGAGAACATGAACGCCATCGCCTAGAAGTCCGCAAGCTCGAGAACAAGTTCTACGGTCTCGAGTTCCACCACATCGTCCGCGACAACAACGTTGCAGCGGACGTCCTCTCGAAGCTTGGATCCACCCGCGCTCAAGTACCAGCGGGCGTCTTCGTTCACGAGCTTCACGCGCCATCCATCCCGGAGCCGGCGCCACCGACCACTGTCCCAGCTCACCCACCAGCTGGACAGGAGGTCATGATGATCGACGTGGACTGGAGGCAACCCTTCATCGACTACCTCGGCGAGCGAAGGTTCCCTCCTACAAGAACTCGGCGGAGCGACTTGTCCGTCGTGCCAAGTCATACGTCCTCGTCGGAGACAAGCTTTACAAGCGGGCGCATCTTCTCGGAGTATTCATGAAGTGCGTCCCTCGAAAGAAGGCAAGGACATCTTGGAGGAGATCCACAAGGGCGTCTCGCGGCAACCACGCGTCCTCACGCACGGCCGGGTCGGCAAGGCCTTCCGGCGACCTTTCTACCGGCCCACGGCTCCGGGCGATGCCGAAGAACTCGTCGAAGGTGCCGGGGATGCCGCATTTCGCCAAGCGCAGAACACGTCCCGGCCTACAAGCTAGTCACCATACCGCCAACCCGGCCCTTTGCCTGCCGGGGGGTCGACATGATTGGGCCACCGCTAACCGCGCCGTGTGGTTTCAACAGAGTATTGGTGGCCATCGACATTTCGGCAAGTGGATCGAGGTCAAGTCGGTCACATGCCCCAAGGCCGACAGAGTACTCGACTTCCCTGGATGAACTCGTACACCGCTACGGACTACCCCACCACATCATCACGGACACCGAGCTCCAACTTCAACAACCACCGGCCCGGGGAGTACCGCGAGAACGGCGGGATCGACGTCCGATACGTCTCGCCTTGCCCATCCTCGGGCCAACGGACAAGTCGAGCGCGCCAATGGGATGCTCGACGCTCTCAAGAAGCGGCTACACGACACTCGCTAACTCCAAAGGGGGCAAGTGGATCAAGGAACTACCCAACGCACTCGGGGGCTACGGACTCGGCCTAGCTAATAGCCAAAGTTCGACTACTACACCAAGTACTACTCGGGAAGGTTCGGTACTTACAGGCCGGGACCGGCTATCGTCACGGTCGGGGCTCCAAGGATGCCGGCAATATCCACCAGCCCCGGCTTCGGTGGGCGCCTCCTCTTGTGCCTCCGTGGCCGTTGCTCCTCCTCCGGCGGCAGTGGCCGGCGCGGCCGCTCTCCCCGCACTCCCGCGGCTACTACTTCTTTAGCGGCAAGCACCCACGGGCTCGTGCTCCCTTGAGGAGCGAGGGGCCGGCACTCCAACCGCGCCGAGAGTTCTTCAACGGTGGGGGGGCCGGGCTACGACTTCCGGCCCGCTCCCCCACCGTGTTCCACTCGCCCTCGTCGCCCTCCTCGACGGGCTCCGTTGGCGGCACCTCCTGGAAACAAGGAAGACTACTCATCGGCAGGTGTCCTCGCATGATGGGTACTCGACTACACTAGTCAAGACAACTTACCTCCTGAGGCGTGGTCTCTGAGACCCTCAGCTTTTTCGTTACCCTCTTGCGGGCGGGGTTGCGCGGCTTCCGTGGCGGCGCAGCCAGGCTAGCCTCCAGGCTAGCCGGCGGGTCTTGCACAAGAGGCACATGAGGTAAGCCTGGACGGCTAAACCTCGACCGCAGTTGAAAGCGGTCCTGCAACGTCTCCTCGTCGTCGTCGTCGTCGGTGGTGTCCTCCACGATGACGGTGTCATCGCCTTCGCCGACTTCTCGCCGCTCCTTGGCTTTGGCTTTCCCTTCCTTCGGGATCTCGATCCCATGAGGGGGGTGGCCGCGGCTCGCAGACGAACATTTTCAAGTCATCCCCGCAAGGCACAAGACATCGCCGCATCTACTCCAAGCGAGGACTACTCGACTAGGGGAGTACGACTACTCACCTCCTTTGGCGGGCGCGCGGCAGTACTCCCCGGACGGGGCACGCCTTGTACGGCGGCATATCCTTGAAGATCCGCGTCGGCCCTCTCGATGATGTCGTCGTCGTCCATCTCGCCTCCGGCATCCGCGACGTGTCGTCGTCACCGGTGTACTCGAAGCCCAAGGTGTCGCGGGCCATCGCGGGTCGCACCCTCCGCTTCATGAAACCGAAGGCCACGTGCTCGGCCCTCGCCCAGCCTCTCCGAGCACCTTGATGCGTGCCGCCAGCTCGGGGATCCGGATCCCTTCCCGCATTGTGGGCTCCGTGTTTCACCGGTCGCGGTGCCCGGGCTACCTCCCACTCGACTTCGGCGAGGGCGGGTGGTGGTTCGTGATGTAGAACCACCTCGTCTTCCAATCGGTGTTGGAGTCAACGAGCTTGTACGCCGAGTGTACGTTCGGCGGCATCTTCTCTCAACCGGATGCCGCCCCTCCGACTACTCTTGGATTGTTGGCGCTCGGTGCGCGCTTCACCCGAAGAACTTCCGAAGAGGATCCGGTGCGGCTTGATCCCAAGGAATGCTTCACAAAAATGAACGAAGACCGAGGTATGGAAAATGCCGTTAGGGTTCAGATTGAGGTACTCAACTCCGTAGTACCCGAGGAGGCCCTTGAAGAAATCACTAGCCGGAAGAGCGAGTCCGCGCTCCACGAAACGCGCAAACATCGGGATCTCGTCTTCGGCTTTCTCCATCGGATATGGATCTCCGGCGGCGGCCCTCCACATATCCACCTCCTTTTCCCGGATAAATCCGCTGTTCAGGAGGGCCAACAGATCTTCGGTCTTCACTTTTGACTTCTTCCACTCGCGGCTTGGATCTGCCCGCGGTGGAGACATCGGGGCGGCGCCGCTCCGGTGGCGCCCGCGCGGCCTCTTCGCGGCCCCTCTTCTTTCCGGCGACCTTCGCGGACTTGGACGGTGAAGATTTCATTCTCCAAGTACGGGCGTCTTCACGCGCATCCGCTTGGGGGCTTCTCTCGAAAGCTCGGGTGGCGGCGCACTTGGATCTACTACGGCGGCGGCGTGCGCCGGAAGTGGATCTACCTCGCATCGAATCAAAATGACTGCAAGACGGATGGGTGAAAAACCCTAAGGGTTTTGGCTTCTATTTATAAGTCAAACCGACCCTCCAACGGCCGCATCGATAAGTCCACGCTCGGCCGACTCCGCCGGCCGCGCGTGACCCTTCGCATTCTACTAGTCGACGCGCCTCACCTCGGGGGCTCGGCTACCTCTACTCGACTACCCGGGAAGCGGCTAGTCTCGGGAGCATCTCTTTACACATTCTTCAAGATGACCCTTCAATTCGAGAGGAAGTACTCGACTCAAGGCTCGGGGCTCCGTGCCACGTGTCCTTCGGTTTTTTCTCTCCGGATTTTTCGGGATTTTCTTGCCAAGACTTTAGATGGACCCTCGGCCCGCAGCCTACGCTCAACCTAAGGCTCGGGGGCTACTCCATATGGAGTGCGATTTTGCAATCGCACCTCCATATCGCCCTCCGGCTTCAAGACAAGACGGGCATTTTTTGAAGACCTTCGAAGGCGTAACTCGAGGACGCTTGGGACTACTCGAGAAGACTTCAAGATTGCTCAAACATCGCTCGTAGTACATTCCAACCCTCGGGATGCTTCGACTACTCTTGAGGACTTCGACTTGTAGTACTCGGGGACGCTTGGGGACTACTCGTTAAGGCCGTCAAGACTACTTGAAGCTATCCTTCTCGACTACAAAGTACTCGTGGGGCTTGTCGTATGGACCTCCCCGGGCCCACTACCTCGG
This sequence comes from Cenchrus americanus, assembly GCA_947561735.1. NCBI lineage: Eukaryota > Viridiplantae > Streptophyta > Magnoliopsida > Poales > Poaceae > Cenchrus > Cenchrus americanus. Next base: position 246,516,330 of record OX387239.1, on the reverse strand, counting down.
TGGGTACCGGACCGACTACTCGGTGGGCCCCCGAGACTACCGGCTTGCGCTACATGGCACCCGAAGGCGTGGAGCACAAGGACTGCGGAGAGGAGAAGTACTCGGTTAGGAAGCTGTACATGTCCCGCACTGTATGGAAGACTCCTAGACGTACTCGACTAGTACTCTCTCCCTACTCCGACTTGTAACCCTGCCTCCCGGACTATATAAGGCGAGGCAGGGACCGTTCTCTAGCATCTCATCTCATACAACTCACGGCGCACTATTGCACCATCTTGTAATCGTGCCCAATCAATCCAGAGCTACGCAAAGATACAGACGTAGGGTATTACGCACCTCGCGGCCCGAACCTATCTAAATTGTGTGCCACGTGTCTTTTCCTTCGAGTTACCGATCTCGGCGAGGCCACATTCATCTACTTCGGGTACTCCCCTTAGTAGGTTGCCGGTCTAAAACACCGACAGAGGTACCCCTTGAGGATCTCGTTGCAGAGACGATGTCCGGCCGGACGCCGGCCGTGCCGGGCATCTCGTCGAACACCTTGCGGGCGGCGGTGACGTCCCCGGTGGCGACGAGGGTCTTGAGCAGGACGTTGTGGGAGACGAGTCCCGGCTTGACGGATAGCTCGGTGGGGAGGGTGCCCCGAAGGCCCCGGACGACGCGGTCGTAGAGGCGGTTGTCGTGGTAGGCGGAGAGGAGCGCGGAGAGCGCGCGTTCGGAGGGGGGGCTTGACGAGGCGGAAGGCGGTGAGGGAGTGGCTCGGGCATTCCCGCGGTGGAGTAGAGGCAGATGAGGCGGATGAGGAAGCCCTCGGACGGGTGGGGGCCGGGGGAGGGTGGTGAGGGAGGAGGAGAGGACAGAGGCGACGAGGTCGCGGTGGCCGGCGGAGGCGACGAGGTCGCGGCGGCCGGCGGAGGTGAGGCGGTGGACGGAGAGCGCGAAGAGCGGGCGGTCGGCGAGGAAGGCGGGGCGGGGGAGGCCCGAGAGGAAGAGGGCGGCGAGGGCGTCCGGTTTGGTGGCGGCGTCGCGGATGGAGGCCTTGAGGCGGCGAGAGGTCGGCGGGGGTGGTGGGCGCCCGAGAGGAAGAGGGCGGCGATGCATCGCTTTTGGGGCGGACGAGCGGGAGTGGGGTGCGAGACGTGGGCGGATCTAGTCCGAGGGGATGCGGGGGGGGCGGTGGTTGGGGTGGACGCACGGGAGGACGCGGGGGAGGGGCGGACTCACGGACGGAGGGCGGACACACGGGGAACGACGCATCAACTTTTTGTCTTACTTCCAGAGAGATTCCGCTGCACAGTTTTCTGGTGGTTTGCCTGCCAGTTCGCCTTGCCGTGACAAACCCAGCATTTGCATCGTGCACCTCCGGACGCATTCTGACTGTTTCCTGCTCTGCATTTCTGAAATGCAATCACATGGACGAACGAACGGTTCTCTGCAGCCTGAAGGACACAGCATGACACCCGTGTGATCCATCAAAACGAACAAATAACTGTAGGCAGGATCAGGAAAGATTTCCCTGATTATATTCAATTCAACACTTTCTCAGTTTTTGTCACACCTGATTTTACAAGGAAAACCGAATGCATCTCATGTATGCGTCAGTATCAGAATTACACATATGATAGACAAAAGAGTGTAATATCATAACTGTAATCAAACGTACAAGAGTCTAACTGGTAAAATATTCATTTATTACACTCAGACGGTGGACACGAAGGTCCGAAAACAAACGATAACTAAACGAGCAACTCCTTGAACTTCCACAGGCACATGACTAGGGGGTTCGCATGCCTTAGAACTCCTCAAAGTCGCTCCAGTACTCCTCACAGTTGTTCTCATCTGAACAGCGGTAAGCAAGGGTGAGCACTCTTATGGTTGGAGCTCAACAAGTGGGGGAAACATGCAAGGCTACCAAGGTAGGCTAAGGTTTGCAGCGGTTAACATTTTATAAGTTGGTCAAATTTTAGTTAACAACACCTAGTTACTAGATGTAAGTTCATATCAACCCACTTAACCATTAAAAACATCTCATCCCAAAAACCCACAAGATCCACGGTTTACATCCATCTTTAAGTTTGATCAACATGGGAGGGTCCAAGCCGCTAATAACCGTGAGCACGGCCGATCGATCAGTTTTAACTCTGCAGAGGTTGTACACTTTACCCACAGCTCGTGTTCCCCATGTTGCCCGGGTTAGCTAGACCCTTAAACACTTCCCAGGTGAGTGGCTAGGGGTCCACTACGAAGCCTTTACAAAGTAAAGCAGAAAACTAACAGCCCGCGACAGATTCATAAAGAATGAGCGGACCATAACCCTCCCTAGTGGTCGCACCTTAGCAAAGGCTCGCTACCCCAAAAGAACCGGGCTATACCCCTTCAACTCCGGCCCCCATATGCCCCCCTCGGAAAAAGGTTATCAGATAATTCTACTCTCTTGATTAATTGGCTAAGCCAGAGCCATGTGGACTGTGGTTGCATTGTTATCTTGGGTGGTTCTTCATGTTCCATTTAAGTTATTTGATCTTGTCTTAAAACACAACCAACATTTTATAAATATAGAAGACTGTAACATAAAACCATTATAACCAGCCCAAGTTTAGCAACTAAGCAATTATCTACCCAAAACATTTGTTAAACAGGGTTGATCAAGGTAATAGGGGTGAAACATCTAGTCATGTCCTTAAAAAGGTGTTTTCCCATCAATTTAATGCATATCAACAAGTAAAAGTAAACATTATGTAAACATGCGGTTATATAGGTTCAAAAAGAATATGCAGAGGGGGGAATCCACTTGCCTTCCTTTACAAACTGATGATCTTCTTCTTCGTAGACAGGCTCTTCATGATCGTCTCCAATGGGGTGCTCAGATGAAACAGACACGGTATCTACACACAAGCATATACAAACAAACAATAAATAAAACAGTACACCAAACAGTACCAAAAGCTAAAAACACGCTGTCTAAAAGATTCTACTCGCTGAGATGATCATTTTGGTATATAAAACGTTAAAAACAGAGTTAAAACATGAAATATATGATTAAAACAAGTTACAGGGACTTTTCTATAAGAAAACTAAGCCTACATGACTGATATGAAAGAAACCAGGGACTAAAAACATAACTTCATATAAAAATAGAAGGGTTTATATGTAAAAGAAATGAAAAGGACCTCTGGTGAAGGAATATAAAAGAATCAAGGACTAAAACATAAAAACATGGACTTATGTGCAAGGATTCTTGATGGTGGAAGGACCGGCATGTGAATAAAAAAAATGGCAGGGGCTCTTAATCAAAAATGCCGGCGCTAACCGTTACACATGGATCTGACTCGCGGGAAGGCTGGATCTGAGTCGTAGATCTTCGATCCGGCGGCTGCGGTGGCGGTGGACCACACCGTAGTCCTGGTCCACGGGTCCATGATGGACCGGGCCAATGGGTATCTCCCCGATTAGATCTGAGCCGCTCCCGCGTGTGATCAAACGGCCCTGGTGGCCTGCAAGCGAGGGCGTGGCGGCAAGCGCGCCGGAGACAGACGCGCGGCGGCGCTTCACCGGCGTAGGCTCGGGATAAGGTTCCCGACCATAATTTCGAGCGCGGGTGGATGCCATGCAAAGCTGGAGAGCATGCACACACGGTCAGGGGGTCGGGGAGACATCACAGGCGACGGCGACGGGATGCCGTGGCCGGTGGCGGACGGTGGCTCGCCGACGTGAGGCGGTGACGGGCGAGATCGTGCTACGGGCCTTGGTTTGGCATGCTAAGCGGCTTAACAGGATGCTGGGGCAAAAACAAACGCGATCGTGACCACAGGGGCATGGACTGGCCAAAGAGGAGGTGGCCATGGCCGGCGGGGCACCCGGCGGCGACTGCATGCCGCGACAACGCATACGGGTGCACGGGCTAGTGGAAAAAGAAGGGGCGGCGGCCTTCTTACCCTGCAGTGAAGCTACGACCGAGAAGATGGACGGCGGGGACGGAGCGATGGCGGAGTTTGGTGGCGATGGCGAACTCGGGCGGCGCTCCGGCAGACAGGGAGAGGAGCTCCGGGAAGCGACGAAAACGAAGACCTAATGCAAGGGAGGCTCACTAAGCGTCGGATGCAGCACCAAAGAGAAATGAGAGGGAGAGAGGGGGTCCCTCACCGGTGACGAGCTTCTCCAGCGACGGCAGAAAACAGAGGCAGCGGCGCTGGTGGTTTTGGTGCTCGGGCGCGGGAGGGAGAGCATGCGGGAGCGAAAGGGAAGGAACGAGGGAGACGCCGGGGTTTTATATGGACACACAGAGAGAGAGAGAGGGAGGGGGAAGCGGAAGGGGGGTGGCGGCGGCGGGCAAAGCGGCGCAAGGAACAAGAGGAGGGGGAAAACAGCAAGTAACGGAGGGGATTGATTGTGGGGGGAATTATTGCCTTAATTGGCACTTTCGGGCTGAAGGGGAAAGTGGAGGAGGCGGCCAGGCGCGGCGGGACTGACGACGGCGCGCGGCTGAGCAGAGGAAAGGGAGGAGACGTGGTGTGGAAGGAGGAACTGACGGGTGGGGTCGGCCTGTCAGCGGCTGTGAGAAAAAGAAAAGGGAAGGCGGGGAGGCGGGCCGCTGCGGGAGAGGAAGCTGGGCCGGGCCGGGTGAGAGGTAAGATGGTGAGATCTTTTTCTCTTTTCTTTTTTTAACTCCTTTTTCAAACTCAAACTTTTCAAATTGTTTTCAAATTATTTCAAACACATTTAAAACTTTTGAAACTTAAACCTTCACACAAAACACTATGCAACCAAAAATATGATGCACAAGCACTTGTTTTTTCTAAATTTAATTTAATTAAATTACTTTAGAGCTCAATTTTTAATTAGCAAATTGATTTAAATCCTTAAGATTAAAACATTATGTTGCTGAAGTGAATTTTAGTGATGGAATTTTAGGGTCTCACAAATCCTACCCCCTTAAAGAGAATCTCGTCCCGAGATTCAGAAGATTTAGAGAACAACTGAGGAAAATCTTCCTTGAGTTCATCCTCTCTTTCCTAGGTTGCCTCTTCCTCTGTATGATGACTCCATCGTACCTTACACATCCTGATAACCTTGCTCCTAGTAACCCTTTCTGAGGTATCCAAGATTTTGTTAGGATATTCCTTGTAAGTTAAATCTTTCCCCCATTTCAATGTCTTCTAGCAGTATTGGTTCTGTTCTGACCTCACTTGTACATTTCTTTAATTGTGATACATGAAACACATCATGTACACCTGACAACTGTGCTGGCAACTCCAACTGGTGGGCTACTTCTCCTCTTCTTTCCACGATCTTGAAAGGTCCTGTAAACCGAGGTGACAGCTTCCCTCTGACATTGAACCTTCGCAGACCACGGATAGGTGACACTCTGAGGTATGCATAGTCACCCACTTCCAAAACCACTTCTCTTCTTCGAGAATCAGCATAACTCTTCTGGCGTGAATGTGAAGCTTTGACCCTAATGATCTCAACTTGCCTTTCTGCTTCCCTTATGTTGTCTGGTCCAAAGAGGCAAAGAGCTGACTCTCTCCAGTCTGGTTCCAAAACAAGGGTGTTCTGCACTTTCTTCCATACAAAGCTTCAAATGGTGCCATCTTGACGCTGGACCGATAGCTGTTGTTATAAGCAAATTCTGCATAAGGCAAACTCTTATCCCAGCTACCACTATTTTTCAATGCACAAGCTCTCAGCATGTCCTCAAGAATCTGATTTGTTCTTTCTGTCTGTCCATCTGTCTGAGGATGATATGTTGAACTGAAATTTAGCTTTGTATCCATTGATTCATGTAATTTCTGCCAAAACCGTGAAGTGAACTGAGTACCCCGATCGGGCACTATCTTCTTCGGTAGCCCATGTAAACACACTATCCTTGAATTATATAACTCTGCCAACTTGACTCCTGTATAAGTCGTCTTCACTGGAATAAAGTGTGCTACCTTGGTTAATCTATCCACAATAACCCATATAGAATCATACCCATCACGAGTACGGGGTAATCCCACTATGAAATTCATGTCAATCTCTTCCCACTTCCACTCAGGTACCTTTAAAGGTTGAAGCAATCCTACTGGTCTTTGGTACTCAGCTTTCACTCTTTGACATGTGTCACACAAAGCTACATGAACTGCTACATCCTTTTTCATCCCATACCACCAATATCTTTGTTTTAAATCCTGATACATCTTAGTACTTCCAGGATGAATAGAGTAAGCTGAATCGTGTGCTTCCTTCAAAATAGTTTCTCGCAGCTCCTTGATCTCAAGTACACAGATTCTGTTCTTGAACCACACAGTTCCTTGCTCATCTTCCCTGAACTCTGGAACTTTACCCATCTTTATCAATTTCTTATACTCTGCAATCTTCTCATCAGTGAATTGCCCTTTTCTAATATCTTGCTCAAGGGTCGACTCAATTTCTAGTGTCATGGTTTCATTCTGAGCAACTACTCCCAAGTTAAGCTGTGCCATCTCCTAACATAACTCCTGAGGTAACAAGCGACATATCAACATGTTGGCTTGACTCTTCCGACTCAAAGCGTCTGCTACCACATTCGCCTTACCAGGGTGATACTGTATATCCAGATCGTAATCCTTGATTAACTACAACCATCTCCGTTGCCTTAAATTCAGATCCTTCTGTGTAAAGATGTACTTCAGAATCTTATGATCAGTGAAAATCTGACATTTATTCCCAAACATATAATGCCTCCAAATTTTCAGAGCATGAACAACTGCTGCTAGCTCAAGATCATGTGTAGGATATTTCTGCTCATGTTTCCTTAACTGCCTTGAAGCATATGCTGCTACCTTTCTGACGAAGGCCCAGATTAGGGCCCCCTTTGACGGCGAGATTGCCACCCTTAAGACAACAAGACATTCCAACACCATTGACAATGAGAAGGCCAAGATCGACAATGTCAAGGCAAAGATTCAGGACAAGGAGGAGAGATGACCCTGGTCAAGACCCACACTGGCAAGACGTCCAGTCTTTAGTCGGTCAGCTGCATCTCCGACCAGTTTCCCACTATAGGAACCCCCCACGACAAGTCTCCGCCTCGCACAACAAGTCTCCATCTTGCACAACAAGTCTCACCTCGCACGAGAAGTCTCCGCCTCGCACGAGAAGTCCGATCCCGACTGGTGCGTGGGCCCGAACGCATGGCACGAGCACCGCCACCGATGCGAGCGGAGGAACGAATCTCCACGTCATGCAGGAGCAACAACTTGCGGCCATGCAGGCGGCCCACCCCGCCAAGAGTCTTAATGTTGGCCTCACCGGCTGCGCGGCCATCACATCGCCATCATCTCCCACTCTGCCACACGCAAGCTCAGCCTGAGGCACTCAAGCACCCTCTACGACGTGCACAAGCCTAGACTTAGGCTCAGGCGTGGCAAGCTAAGCAAGTACTCGGGCAGACCGAGACAAGCCCAAACTACTCGGGGAGGAGGCCAAGAATCCCGGAGTGAACAGTTCAACCCGGCCACGCGGCGGCTCCCCCGACAAGGCACCACGACTTGGCTTCAATGCGCCCCGACAGACCGTGACGTGCGACGGGACGTGCCAACTATCAGGCACTGTAACTCTTTTTTCTTCTCCTTGTGCCCCTCTCCTTGTGACTATAAAAGGGAGAGGAGGGCAACAGTTATAAAGGTTAGACCTTCATAGGATCGAGCACCATCTCCCGGGACCTGGGCTCGACACCCTCTCCCGAACAGCTTGTAACCCCTACTACGAGCACACCTAGCTCAGGAACACGGCAGCACCGCACAGGACGTAGGGTATTACTCATCGGAGGCCCGAACCAGTATAAACCTCGTTGTCTCCTGCGCTAACCATCCGAGCCCGACGCACGATCGATATAAATTTACTTCCAGCAGTAGAGAACCCGGACACTTTCCTTCCTGCATCAACACACAACCCAATCCTTGCCGAGAAGCATCACAATACACATCAAACCCTTTGTGTATATCTGGCATTATCAACACATGAGATGTAGTTAATGTTTTATTTAATTCCTCAAAACTATCTTGACACTTTTCATCCCACTTAAACTCCTTACCCTTCTCAAGTAAAGTTGTAAGGGGTTTCACAATCTTCGAGAATCCCTCGATGAATCTACGATAATATCCTGCAAGTCCAAGGAAGCTTCTGATCTCCGGTACATTCTTAGGCGGACTCCAGTTCAACACATCCCGAACTTTGCTTGGATCCACTGCAATTCCTCCATCAGTGATAATGTGTCCGAGAAAGGAGACCTCCTTCAACCAGAAATCACACTTGCTGAACTTGGCATACAACTGATGTTCACAGAGCTTCTGCAACACAAGCCTCAAGTGTTCTTCATGTTCTTCCTCACTCTGAGAGAATACCAGAATATCATCAATGAATACCACAACAAACTTATCAAGATACTCCATGAATACCTTGTTCATCAAGTACATGAAGTACACTGGAGCGTTGGTCAAGCCAAAAGACATCACGGTGAACTCATATAACCCATATCTAGATGTGAATGATGTCTTTGGTATATCCTCCAATCAGATTTTCAACTGATGGTAACCTGATCTAAGATTTATCTTGGAGAAAACCTTTGCTCCTCTCGTCTGATCGAACAAATCCTCTATCCGGGGTAAAGAGTATTTGTTCTTGATAGTAACCTCATTAAGAGATTGATAGTCTATACACAATCTCCTAGATCCATCCTTCTTATCAACGAAGAGTGTGGGGGCTCCCCATGGTGAAGAACTAGGACGGACAAACCCTTTGCTAAGTAATTCCTCTATTTGTTTCTTTAATTCAGCTAAATCTTTAACATCCATTCTATAAGGTCTTTTTGATATAGGAGCAGTACCAGGTATAAGTTCAATACTGAATTCAATGTCACGGTCAGGTGGCATACCTGGCAAATCTTCTGGAAACACATCAGGGAATTCATTTACTACTCTTATATCCTCCAAGGCCTTGCCTTCTACTGAATCCACGGTACCACTGTTGGATGAGGGTGTACCCACATATTCTATTCTCTCTCCTTGTGGACTGGTCAACAATACTGACTTCTTTCGACACTGAATAACTCTGTCACAACTTCTTAACCAATCCATTCATAGGATGACATCTATCCCCCATGATTTAAGACTACCAAATTAGCAAGAAAGTCTACTCCCATGATATTAATCTTGTGGGCATATACAACAAGTTTTCATTTCTCCTCCCGGGGAGCTAACTACCAGTGGATTCTTCATGGAACTCATAGATAAGTTATGTTTTGTCACAAATTGATCAGTTATGAAAGAATGTGATGCTCCTGAATCAAACAATACTGTAGCGGGTATAGAGTTGACGGGAAACGTACCCAATACCACGCCGGAGTCATTCTGAGCTTGCTCCACGGATACATGATTAACCCGGCCACGCACATAGTTCTGTTGGCCTCTCTTGCTAAGAGCTTGTGGAGTGCGAGGCTGTGAAGATGACTGTCCAGATCTGTGACTGTTATCCCTCTGAGGGGTCTGCACTGCTCTCTTAGGACAGTTGTTAGCATAGTGTCCCAACTGTCCACACTTGAAACACCCATTGGGCTGAACAGGGGTAGTATTCCTGACAGGTGCCCCAGAGCCATTGTTGGAACGACTCTGCTGAGGAGTAGGAGCTCGGGGTGTCTGAGGGTTGAAACGTTGTGGTTGAAATGAGCGCTGCAGCTGCAAGTTCTGTGGATACCTTCCTCCTTGTCCACCAGGACGATACTGAGACGAACTCTGCTGTGAACTGAAGCGAGGATGAGTGTTACTGCTTGACTGCCCATGTGACTAGAACTTGCGTTTCTGCTCACCCAGTTCCTTCCTCTTGCTCTGCAGTCCAATTTCCTTGTTCAACAGTGTCTAGAAATCCGGAAAGGTGTGACTCTGCAGCTGATAGTTGAGAGGCCCAATCAACCCATCCAGAAACCTTTCCTGCCTCTTAAGGTCAGTGTTGACTTCATCTGGTGCATAATGAGACAGATGAGTGAACTTGTCCAGGTACTCAGTAACTGACATGCTTCCTTGCCTCAGTGCCAAGAACTCCTTCCACTTAAGCTTGATTACCCCTGAAGGGATGTGATAAGTACGGAAGTTGTCCCAGAACTCTTGCCAAGTGATGTAATGCCTGTTGGGATGTGCAGTTGCGTATGCATCCCACCAATCACCAGCCTGTCCAACAAGTCTACCAGCAGCATACAAAACCATCTCCCTGTCAAGTACACTAAACAATCTCCAACTTTTTAGTAATTATTTTCAACCAATCATCTGCATCCAGCGGATTAGTTGAATGAGAGTGAGTAGGAGGATTGTGGCTCAAGAATTCCTTGTGCCTATCCCTGGGTGGTGGTGGAGCTAGCTGTGGTGGCTGGTTCTGCTGAGCCTGCATGTTCTGAACAGTGTTGTTGAGATTTTGGATCAGCTGCATTTGTGCTTCAAAGAACTGTTGCATTGCCGGATCCATTGCTTGATTAACTGGCGGGGGTGGTGCTTGGTTCTGTTGATTAGCAATATGAGCACAGATCACAGGCAGTACATCTTGAACTCCTCTGAACCAGGTGTTTACCATCTGAACTTTAGAAAAATATGTTTCAGAGAGGTGTATTGAATTGATGCATAAGAAGATGAACTCAAAACGATAAAGCAACATGAACTTCCAACTAGGACAGATTCTGTTGACCTCAATAAATCAGGTGCAACTCTTTGTGCTGTTATCCAAAAATCATGAATTTTTAGCAGATTGTGAAGTGCAAAATTATGAAACTATTCCAACTGGAATCACCTCAATTTGAGGTCTACAACTCGAGATAAAATTCAAACAGTGCAGCTATATCAGCAGAAATTACAGATTCTGATGTGCTCAAAACTTTATGCATAACTCCCAGAATATATACTGTATGATATTGAATTTTTGACATAAAATCATCCGTAAAAGTTGTGAACTAACCCAACTAGTTTCATATCAAACGGAGCTCTGTAGCTCGAGATAAAATTAAAACATTACTGCTACGTCAAATAACTGCGAGAACAGACTTGCATCATTCCGAACTTGCATGAGATAAAATAGAAGACAATCAGATTTGGACCCAAACTAACTTTATTTAAATTAACAATTTCTTGTTGCATCGTGACCATCACTCCACCATACAACTCACACAAGCAAAAAATCCAAATCAAACATGTGTTCAAGCAACAACCATTATTACAAGCATTCGTCCTCACACGAACGGTCTATCGAAACATAAAAAGGTAAAGGCAGGCATCCTAAGATCCTAGCCCAGATGGGTTGTAGCTTCTGGTGTGCCATAATGGAGCTTCTTGCGTGGAGGAGAGGCTGTGGTGCTGTAGAACATTGCTTCTTGAGGTGGCCGCTGACCAGCAAGTTGTGCTTCCAGATGGGCAATCCTAGCTTGTGCAGTCTGCAGTTCCCCATGGTACCTATCCAGCTCAGTTGTAGAACCTTCAAGATCAATGTTAAGTGCAGAAGTCACCCGAGCCAGGACGTCAATACGATCATCTCCTCCAGCAGGTACTATAGTCTCCTCAGAGCCACTCACGTGACGAGGAATGTGGCGGAACTTAGACCCATGCAGACGATCGCGTTGAGCATTGCAAAGCGACCAGAGAGCCCTCCTAGCTGCATCATTGACAACAGCCTCATCAGTAGAGAAGTGAGCGGTGCTATGGTGTGATGAGCGGTTCCTCCATCCATTGGTATCAATCAGAGGCACACGGATGTAGACACGGCTTGTGTAGTAATCTCTCAGACCAGACTCACTATAATGCTTGGTGACATAGAGCGGTTTCATAGTGTATCCCAGATGCTGCAGTACTTCCTGCAGCAATACACAGAATTGGCCATTCTCATCTTCAGTGGTGTGCTTGTGGTACTCAGCCCCATAATAGCGAGGATCATGATCCTCTTCCTCCTCGGGATCTTCACCATCATTGTTGTTGTCTCCATCATCCTCACCATTGTCATCCCCCGAGTCATCTGCATCTCCACCCATAGCATTGGGTGTAGGGGCAACTGGCGCAGGTGGTGCATCTTCTGTTGCTTCAGGTGCTGGCGGAATCACAATGTCACCATCTGCATTGGCCTCCAGGACAATACCATCATACAGCTGTGGCTGCTCAACTGGGTCCTCATGCTGCACCTCCTCAGGATCTTCTTCAACCTCAGCTTCCGGCCGCACTTCTTCTGGATCCTCTTCAATTTCAGCCTCTGGCTGCACCTCTTCGGGGTCCTCCTCAACAACAACCTCTGGTTGATAGCGAGGAGCCAGCTGTCCAGTAGGGAAACGACCACCAGTGCTCTTGCGGTGAGTTTGATAAGTCCTGGCCATCTGACAAAATAAAACTGAACTCGGTACAGAATAAATCAAAACGATAGAGTTTTAATAATAAACAAGAATAAATTAGATTTTTATGCGTAAATAAGACAATTTGAAGCATGGCATGGCTTTCTAGAATATGAATCCTTAATTTCGACCATTTCTAACTAAGGTTGCGACCTACAGTTATTACAAGGAAAACCGAATGCATCTCATTTGTGCACCAGATCAGAATTACACACACATGATAGACAAAAAAGTGTAATACCATAACTGTAATCAAACGTACAAGAGTTTAACTGATACAATATTCATTTACACTCAGACGGTGGACACGAAGGTCCGAAAACAAACGATAACTAAACGAGCAACTCCTTCTTCAACTTCCACAGGCACATGACTGGGGGATCTGCATGCCTTAGAACTCCTCAAAGTCGCTCCAGTACTCCTCACAGTTGTTCTCATCTGAACAGCGGTAAGCAAGGGTGAGCACTCTTATGGTTGGAGCTCAGCAAGTGGGGGAAACATTCAAGGCTACCAAGGATAGGCTAAGGTTTACAACAGTTAGCATTTTATAAGTTGGTCAAATTTTAGTTAACAACACCTAGTTACTAGATGTAAGTTCATACCAACCCACTTAACCATTATAAAACATCTCATCCCAAAAACCCATAAGATCCATGGTTTACATCCATCTTTAAGTTTAATAAACATGTGAGGGTCCAAGCCACTCAATACCGTGAGCACGTCTGATCGATCAGTATTAACTCTGCAGAGGTTGTACACTTTACCCACAGCTCGTGTTCCCCATGTTGCCCGGGTTAGCTAGACCCTTAAACACTTCCCAGGTGAGTGGCTAGGGGTCCACTACGAAGCCTTTACAAAGGAAAGCAAAAAACAACCAGTCCGCAACAGTTACAGCAGCGGAGCGAACCATAACCCTCCCTAGTGGTAAGCACCTTAGCAAAGGCTGCTACCCCAAAAGAATAGGGCTATACCCTTCAACTCCGGGCCCCTGTGCCCCTCTCGGAAAAATGCTATTAGATAATTCTACTCTCCTAATTAAGTAGCTAAGTCAGAGCCATGTGGACTGTGGTTGTACTGTTATCTCGGGTGGTTCTCCATGTTCCATTTAAGTTATTTGATCTTGTCTTAAAACACAACCAACATTTCATAAACATGGAAGACTGTAACATAAAACCATTATAACCAGCCCAAGTTTAGCAACTAAGAAATTATCTACCCAAAACATTTGTTAAACGGGATTGATCAAGGTAATAGGAGTGAAAATCTAGTCATGTTCTTAAAAAGGTTTTTTCTCATCAATTTAATGCATAGACAGGCTCTTCCTGATCGTCTCCAATGGGGCGCTCAGACGAAACAAACACGATATCGACGCACAAGCATATACAAACAAACAATAAATAAAACAGTACACCAAACAGTACCAAAAGCTAAAAATATGTTGTCTAAAATATTATACTCGCTGAGACGATCATTTCGGTATATAAAACGCTAAAAACGGAGTTAAACATGAAAGATATGATTAAAACAAGTTATAAGGACTTTTCTGTAAGAAAACTAAGCCTACAGGACTGATATGAAAGAAACCAGGGACTAAAAACATAATTTCATATAAAAACGAAGGGTTTATATGTAAAAGAAATGAAAAGGACCTCTCGGTAAAGGAATCTAAAAGAATCAAGGACTAAAACATAAAAACAGAGAGACTTGTGTGCAAGGATTCTTGATGGTGGAAGAACCGGCATGTGAATAGAGAAAAAGGTAGGGGCTCTTAATAAAAATGCCGGCGCCGACCGTTACACACGGGTCCGACTCGCGGCGAGCTAGATCCGAGCCGTAGATCTTCGATCCGGCGGCCGCGGTGGCGGTGGACCGCGCCGTAGTCCCGGTCCACGGGTCCATGATGGACCGAGCCAAGGGGTATCTCCTTATTAGATCCGAGCCGCGCCCGCGTGTGATCGAGCGACCCCCGGTGGCCTCGCAAGCAAGGTTGCGGCGGCGAGCGCGCCGGAGACAGACGCGCGGCGGCGCGCGCGGCACTTCACTAGCATAGGCTTGGGAGAAGGTTCCTGACCATCATTTTGAGCGCGGGTGGATGCTATGCAAAGCTGGAGAGCATGCGCACACGGTCAGGGGGTCGGGGAGACGTCACAGGCGACGGCGACGGGATGCCGTGGCTGGTGGCGGACGGTGGCTCACCGGCGTGCGACGGCGACGGGCGAGATCACGCTACGGGCCTTGGTTTGGCATGCTAAGCAGCTTAACAGGATGCTCGGGCAAAAACAAATGCGGCTGTGACCACAGGGGCATGGTCCGGCCAAAGAGGATGCGGCCATGGCCGGCGGGGCGGCCGGCGGCGACCGCATGCCGCGACAACACATACGGGTGCACGGGCTAGACGAAAAAAGGGGTGGAGACCTTCTTACCCTGCAGAGAAGCTACGACCGAGAAGATGGACGGCGGGGACGGAGCGATGGCGGAGTTCATTGGCGACGGTGAACTCGGGCGGCGCTCCGGCAGACAGGGACATGAGCTCCAGGAAGCGACGAAAACGAAGACCTGGTGCAAGGGAGGCTCACTGAGCGTCGGGTGCAGCACCAGAGAGAAAAATGAGAGGGAGAGAGGGGGTCCCTCACCGGCGACGAGCTTCTCCAGCGGCGGCGGAAAACAGAGGCGGCGGCGTTGGTGGGTTTTGGTGCTCGGGCGCGGGAGAGAGAGAGAGAGAGAGAGCGTGCGGGACCGAAAGGGAAGGAACGAGGGAGACACCCGGGTTTTATATGGATAGAGAGAGAGGGAAGGGGAAGCGGAAGGGGGGTGGCGGCCGGCGGCCTTGCCATAGATGGCTGGTGGGCAAAGCGGCGCAAGGAACAAGAGGAGGGGGAAACGGCAAGTAAAGGAGGGGATTGATTGTGTGTGTGTGGGGGGGGGGGGTATAGCCTTAATTGGCACTCTTGGGCTGAAGGGGAAAGTGGAGGAGGCGGCCAGGCGCGGCGGGACTGACGGCGGCGCGCGGCTGAGCAAAGGAAAGGGAGGAGACGCGGTATGGAAGGAGGAACTGACGGGTGAGGTCGGCCTGTCAGCGGCTGTGAGAAAAAGAAAAGGGAAGGCGGGGAGGCGGGCCGCTGCGGGAGAGGAAGTTGGGTCGGGGTGAAAGGTAAGAGGGTGAGGTCTTTCTCTTTTCTTTTTTTAACTCCTTTTTCAAACTCAAACTTTTCAAACTATTTTCAAATTATTTCAAACACATTTAAAACTTTTGAAACTTCAAACCTTCACACAAAACACTATGCAACCAAAATATGATGCACAAACACTTGTTGTTTTTAAATTTAATTAAATTAAATTACTTTAGAGCTCAATTTTTAATTAGCAAATTGATTGAAATCCTTAAGGCTAAAACATTTTAGGGTGTCACAGTTTTATTTTTCATTCTCTGAGTCTGAACAACGGTCACACAATGCCCAGCTTCGCTTTAAAAGACCCCAGCAGCAGGTTCAGAAGCCATTCGTGTTTGCACGTCTCCAAATCTGCCATCGAGAGCGTGCCGAAACTCAACTCCGTCGTACTACCTGTCGGGCAAGTTGTACTATCTATCGGGGCAGATCAATTTCGTGCTTGCCCACAACGTGTGCCACCGACAAAAAATGCTGCTGTGTACGCTGCGCGCCTAGCACGACGAAGGGAAACCCAGGCATGTAAATGCACAGCAAGTGTTTGCCATCATGGAGAATGAAAGGGTTCGTTCGTTTGAGCTCCGAGCGATCCAGCTGGGGCATCTCGGCCGTTTGAGATCGGTCCCTGTTTTTCATATTGTTCGATCGCGTTGGCAAGAATCTCTCCAGCAGTCAGCATATCAAATGGATCTGGCCTTTGCAAAAAAAAGAAGGAAAAAGATAAAAAAGAAAAAAGATAAGATAAGATACTAAAAGAAAAACGAAAAGGAAAAGAAAAAGGAGAACGAGCTGTCAGCTCGGTGGTAGGACCTCACGATGCTGAGGCCGCCCGCCAGCGTTCGAGCCCCTGGCTCGGCGCTTGCGTCGCACGAGGGGACCGGTGGCTGTAGGTGTAGGTGTGTGTGAGCCTCGGTAAGCGCGTTTCGAGACTGCTCGAGCAGCTTCACCCTTGTTTGAGCGTGCGGTCAGCATAGGTGCCCAATTAAGTTCTTACATGACGGGCCAGTGCTCCTGGTAAATTTCAAAAAAAAAAGAAAAAAGAAAAAGAGAGGAGCTAGCTAAAGCTAACTGCCCAAGATGCTTCACACTCCAGAGATCACAAAGGATCAGAAAAGCCCAGGTGTACATGCTCTTGGGACCCTCCCTGCCCAGCGCCCACAATAATGCAGGTCCCTTGCCCAACGGCAATACTATCTGTTTGTTCGCGTGTGGTGTGTGACCCCCACAAGAGATGAATGCGGCCGAGAAACCCGGTTCCGGATCCAAGGCAAGCTCGATCCCGCAAATTCAACGGGAAATTCTACTGGGCGCGGCGGGATTTCACGACCAAAAACTAACCGCATGCACGTGGACTTCGCTTCCTGCAACTGCAAGATCTCTTCTTGACTCTCGTAAACTACTGCAAAAATAGACAAGCATTTGTGCTCTGAACGTTGGTCAGACGAAGCAGCACTTGGGGCTGCGCGGCCGTCAGATTACAATACGAGAGTAGTATACGACAAAGAGCTGAAATTAGCCGTTACCACAAGTCATGCATTGGTTAACTGGGCGAAACATTGATAGAGATCACTGAACTGCGTGGATAAAACAATTTCTCAAATCAGGCATGCCTGCAAATTCGGCCAGTGATTATTCAAGGCAGCAGCGCGACGTAGCAGCATTTGCTGTGCCCCTGCAAGTTGCGAGTTCAGCTGACCACACGGCGAGGGAGGGACGCCTTGTTGCTGGCATATATTCACGTGCCAAGTTGCGCCGGGCTTGATCTGTGCTGTGATTCTGTCTCCGGAAGAGCTTTGTTCACTTGTCACTTTGTCAGTGTGGTTTATGTTCTCACCAGTACTACTACTGAAGAACTTCAGATTGATCATCTCTCGTTTTAACTGTGGCTTATGTTATCTCCTTCTCTCTTTTTTGGGGGAAAAATGATGCTCCTTCACCAGTTCGGCTCTGTGAAAGGCAGGCATCTGGCCTGACCTGGAAGGCCGGGTCAGAATCTCACCGCAGATACATCGAGTTCTGTGTGCAGTTTCGGTGCGGACAAGGAGTTTTGGGTGGGCACAAGAAGAATTGCCTGGTGTTTCATACGCAGGCTGGATGAAGCCTGATTGTGCGCTGTCATGGAGGCACGGAGACCCCACAGCATGTTCACCAATAGGAGGAGGTCGGGTTATCCTGCTGCTAATCTGGGCTGGGCAGCTTGATCCGTACCGGGGCAGCCTTGCAGTTGCAGGCAAATGTCCAGGCTTGCCGTGAGCAAAATCAGGTGGTCGGTCGAATGCCACGTCAGTTCCCAACGGGCAACGTGCAACGGCCAACGTTCGAGAGGTAGCACACCTTAAGAATCTCCGGTGCAGACAAATGTAAATATCATAAATCTGTCTTCTCCAACTGTGTAGTTCGCATCCAAAGTCGAGAGGTAGCACACCTTAAGAATCTCCGGTGCAGACAAATGTAAATATCATAAATCTGTCTTCTCCAACTGTGTAGTTGCTAAAACGGAAGACCTATAATTCTTTCAAGAACTAATTTTAATAGAATCTTTTTTCAGGGGTCACTTTACAAAATTGACAAATCCTTATGCTCTCGTCTCTTCTCCCCTACGGCAATGCGCCTCTACTTGCCTTGTACATGCGCCGCTACTTGCCTGTACAAGGACCACGGCGCCCACCCCAAGCCGTCGTGAGGCGTGTTTTGCGATGGGGTGGAGTGGGAGGAGGAGGCGTCAACATCACTCTTCGATGAGATGTTGTGGCGATGGATGGTGCCGGGTCCTACGCCCGCAGCGGCTAGGAGGTGGAGGTCGGGGACCGCGGGTGGCGAAACTCAATGTAGCGTCGCAACCTCACCCGACATCAGGCGACGATGCGTGGTATGACGCGGGAGAGGGCGGACGGCGTGGCAGACCATTGGAGGAGGTAAGGTTGAGGGAGAGGACAACCGATAATGAGGTTCGGTGACCGAACGACAAACGAAGCAGTCGAGGTGGGGCATGAATAGGTGGATAGGCAAAAGGAAAAGTCCCTCAAGTGGTGGTTGGCTTCTCCCGCACAAGAAAATAGCAACCCACTCTTGGCTTGGTATATTTGGCAACCAAAGGTGAATTTTAGGTACCAACCTAAAATGTCATCCCATACAAATCCTCTGTTTGAGTTAATTTTTTATTGCTTTTAGGTTATGTGTTCGTTATTAGGTATAACAACCCCTTTTAGAGGTCTCTTAGAGTCTTGGAGATGTCTCGGGAACGACTTCAATTGCCTAGGACTTTAGTTGCTGTGTGGATGATCATTTCTAGATTTCCTGCAAAAGTATTGTCTTCATTCTTACATATGTGGCCTTTAGAACAAACGGATTAGTTGAAGCATGGTATCACTTACTCATTTACTCGCACGGTTGGACAACACAAGTTTCGTACCCACCCTCAACTTGTTAAGGGCTAGTTCGTTTCCACGGGATTGGATCCGGTCGGAATTGATAAATATATATAAAAAATCATGATAGTTACTATAAGAGATCCGGATTTATTCTGGGTTGGAAACCAATTTACTCATGATATGAACATCAAGAGACTCGGAATTAATCCACTAGTCAAGAGGTGCGGAATCAATCCGGCTCTTTGGTTCCTTGTTGTGCTTATTATAATGGGTAAATTAGTTCTCGAACCGGAATAAATCCGGGTCTCTATATTATCTATATTGATTTTTTTCTATAGTATCTGTCATTTCCGTCCGGATTGAATCCCGTGGAAACGAACTAGCCCTAAGGCCGCTAGAAAGGAGGAGATGGATCCAAATCTTTACAACCCATATTATATGCTGAAGTATCTTTATTTCAAGTTTGGACTGAATTTAGAAAACGACACCTCACTCCCAATCATTATACTTTGTTTACTTGGATTTCCAGTGTGCACACTAGAGAGATATAAACATAGATTTAATTTCCTTTGAAAAATTGCCTAGGCTGTTTTTTTTTGAGAATTAAGCCTCTATGGTCAAATATCCAACGAAACAACTTTTTTTTTAAATGCAACGAAACAACTTTTGGCTAGAACAATCCAAAGATAATCCTGATTCTTTTCCTGTCAGTAAAACCATATATTATTGATGAATTCCAACATGGGCTGATTTTATCTAGCCCACTGACAAATATTCATGGGCCTTGGAAGCGACTCCTTCCTTACTTACTCCGGCCACCTCGCTCCCAGACTCTCACACCCTTCCCTCCATTCCCTCGCGAAGCAGAAAAAAGCCGCGGGAGTTCGACGGAAATCGCCGGCGATGTCGTCGGTGACCACGAAGCTTTCCAGCGCCGCCAGCTTCGCCTCATCGGAAGCGCAGGCCCTCGTAGCTGTAAGCACCCTCCGCAGATCACCTCTCTCTCCCTGGCACCAACTCCCCCTCTTTGGTCGCGCCCGCAAAACCCTAACCATCCGTCGATTCCCCAAACCCGCAGGAGATGCGGAAGGCTCTCGGCAACATGAAGTCCCTCGCCGTGGACTACGAGAAGGATGGCAAGTCCGATAAGGCAAGGGCACACCAGCGTTACCCCAATTTTAATCACCATCTCACCTCACCTCTAAACCCCTACCGTCCCAACCGCATGAGATTGTCCTTTTCAGGTGCAGAAGCTTGAGGAGATGGTTCTGGAGATGGTGGCTTCGTACGAGGACTGCACGGCCTTGTCCCAGGCGATTGAGGCGGTGCCTGGAGTGTACCAACCGTCTGATCAGGTGGGGGTGCTGGCTGCCTTCCCAATTGAAGCAATTCAGGGCATTTGAATTGGAGCATTTTTGTCTAAATCTTTTTGGCTCTGTTGTTTTTGGTATGGTTTCCACTTGAAGACAACAGATTTCAAAACATTGATCGAGTCAGAGGTTAACAAGATCAAGGAAGCCTCATCAGCATCAGGACAGAACCATCCACTGTTTCGACAGTTCAGGGAGTCTGTTTGGGTATGTAGTGCTCGTTGGTCACATGATGCTCATTCGGGGTTATGCATTTCATCTGTGCTCATTGCATTAGCTAGGTTCTCAAGTGTAATCGACAATGGGTAGGAACCAAAATTGATAGACTGAATTTCAGTTGGTTACGTTTGAAAAAAAAAGATATGTGTATACACTTGCAAGATATCTGATTCTGATTTTTCATATTTTGTGTTATTCTCTGCAGAATGTTCACCACGCAGGTCAGCCCATGCCTGGTGAGGAACAGGAGGATATTGTCATGACTAGCACCCAGATGAGCATCTTAAACGTCACATGTCCACTAACTGGGAAGCCGGTTATTGAGTTAGCAGAACCAGTTCGCTGGTACGAGTACAATTTTTCTTCTGCCCTTTGAACATTCTACAACCAAAGGTTGAGCGGCATACTGTTCAGCCTGCTAAAAACTGACCGAAGCTTTTAAACCCTGTCATGATAAAAGATAATCATTAGTCAGATTTTTTTTCAACTGATAAAAATGATGCGAAAATAGTAGGCACAACATACATGCTCCCACAGCATTTTGAACTACGTTTTAATTGTTTATTGAGTACTACAATGTTTCTTGTGTACTTTTGTTTACTTAATGGAATTAGGATTTTTCCTGACCTCAGTGATATCGCGTTCTTGTCAGCAGAATGATCTGTTCTCGTTTTCTGTTGTCACTATAATGTTAGGGATTCTCAAAAGCACACACCTATTTACGCCAGATGCCTGGTGCTACTTGTAAAATCTTTTATGGTAACCTGACTTTGAGACTTAGCTCAAAAGTAGCAATCTTCCTTTTGTTACAAAGCTATACTTTGATACAACTCTGAGTCATTGAATGATAAATCTTCAATTGCCCTGATTGAATGAATAGAGGGGATTTCTAGTTACACATTTAAAATATTTCAGTTCAGTATACACATAGATATAATATAATTCATTGCCCTGACTGAACTCATGGTGTGACTGAACTCATGGTGGTCTCCTATGCAGCGTGGATTGCAGGCACATATATGAAAAGGGCCCAGTAATGCATTATATAAGGTCTAAAAAACCACCACAGTGCCCTATTGCAGGTACATCGCTGCTATCTGCCCATTCCTTGTTGCTTCCTTTTCACGAGGTGTTCACTTTGGGTTTTCTTCTTCAACCAGGCTGTCCCAGAGTCCTACAAATAGGGAAGGTTGTCTGTGATCCTCTCCTCCTTATTGAAATCGACGAGCTGCGTTCATCAGGGCCTGCTGCTCCAAATGCCACAAACATAGAGGACTTTACTGATCTACTTGACGAAGATGATGAATGAGGAGTGTCTGATAAAAAGGTGGCGGCAGTCAGCAGTCACTATTATGTAGGAGGATAATGTTTAGTATCTTCAGGACAGACTATCTTGTTTGGTGCTGTAGGAGGATGGGTTTTATTATGTTCAGGATGCCTCTTTCTCTTGTTGTGTGCTGCAGGAGGAATGGAGCATGGGTTTTTGTATGTTCAGGATGCAGTCTGTATCTTGTTGGATGCTGCAGCTGCAGGATGATGGGTTTTAGTATGTTCAGGATGCACCCTTTGTCTTGTTGGGTGCTCTGCCCATACCTTGGTATGCTTCACAGAGAATGGGATTTTGGTGTTTGATTGAACTAATCTAACTGTGGAGGTACTACGTGATTCTTATTCTGCACCATGTCTATTTGTCTATATGGCAATTTTCTCCTGTACCAAACTGTTTCTATTCGATGGAGTGGGTTTAGTGGCCTGATCAAGTGACTAGGGAAGTCCATGTGTGGACCCACACACCTCCCAAGATATGCCTCTAGAACACTGGGGCAAGGTTCCATCTATTTTTCAACATGTTCATTCAGCTACTTTCCCTCGCATGCTTATTAACGGAATTCACGGTTCGCAGCCACTCGGCTGCTGCAGGCCTGGATATGGACGGTTGGTGCACGGTGGGATCATAACACAGCGGCACAACTGCAAATACCCGAGAGAAAGAGGCGCTGTCCGCCGAGGTAAGGCATGCTTTCCGAGTAGCGGTGGAAAGCATGGGTTTGGCGAACATAGTGCATATGGTCACGGCGCGGCTGAGCAAAACGTTGGAAAGTACAGCTGGTGCTGGGATGGCACCTCTCCTCAGCAGGGCGCCTTCAGGAGCGCAGCATCAGCATGCTGGATCATTGCAAGCGCCTGAATGTGCAAGTTTGCTACCGATGGACCACTGTTCTCGACGATTCGATCTCTCTTGCCAAGACGGTCGCCCTCCGGCAACCTCCGAGGAAATTCACACGGTGCAAACCTGTCTGTCTACCTCACGGCTCCCTGCCTCCGGTAGGTGCACCATTTCCAACCTATCACAATATTTTCTCTCTAAAATTGATCGAAGTCAGACAATCTATTTGATAATTTAATCTACAAACTTGTTTTAGAATAAAATTAGAACATCTTACATTTTAGGTTTTAGAATCAAACTTAAAACATCTTACGTTTTTAAGGATATGATGAGATGGTGGGTTCTATCAACATTTCTGCTACGGAAGGGGATACGGATGATTCCCAAATGCAGGGTACAACTGTATTTGTTCTAACATGACATTTTCAGCAGATTGGACAAGTAACCTCAGAATCAATGCTTGCTTTCACCACCATTCATCTATGATGATACAACACTAATTCTGATCAGCAGGACAACTTGAATTTAAGAAACATGACAGCGGTGCAAAGCAACATAAGCAAATTATGTTCTCATATTACTTAGTCTAGAATGATGCTAATGCCAACAAACCCTCTATAGATGGGTTTGTCACAGCATACAGCTTATAAACATACATGCAAGTTTAGAGCAGCAACAAACGCTGATAACATGGAGCACTGAAGGTTGTCATACAAGTGCTAACACTACAACTACGGTACAAGTTTGATCAGCATCCTCTGTCCATCCACCTTTCATCAGACAACCATCAACCTGATAAGTTTGATCAGCATCCTCTGTCCAACTGTCTTTCATCAAGACCCAATCATCAACCTGAGACTATCCACACTACACGACAGAAAAGTCCCTGCAAAATATCATCAGACTATAATTAGTGCACTCGGACACTCGGACAAGAACTGCTGCGATGATGTAAGTATCACTAACATGAAGATGAAAGCAGTCCTAGCATTTCTTCACCTCCTGGATAATTTGACTAACATATCAGATCATCATGTCCATGGTTGAAACATCAATCACCCTGCCAACAACAGGCCTTTGCTCATGAACCTGCAGGATTTTTTAGTTAAAAGGCAGTTTACTCTAGAACTACAACAAAATTGGACCATGGGGCACTTACAGTTGCACAACTGTGGCCCAGTGATTTTGGCACTTGTTGCTTCAAAGACAGGAATGGGGATGGATAATTGACATCACCAGATTCCGTTTCTTTGCTTGCTGGAACCTTCTCAGTCAAAGATATGCCAAATATTTTGCAACTATTTGTGTTAACTTCCCTGTTATCTGGCCCATCCTTCCTGACAGCAGCGGAGTGAAATTTCTCAACTGCCACATGCCTATTTCTCACTTCTCCAGAAACATGATTAGGCTGGAGCATCAACGATTGCTCAGCTCCTCCAGTACCTCCATGGCCAAACATAGCAGGTCTATCATCCTCATTCTTATTCAAGGGGCTATGCCCAAATTCAAACCAGGGTATCTTCGAATTACCTCGCTGAAACATAAGGACAGATGGTGGCGATGAGGATTGAGACGGAAGCATTGGTGCTTCAGGCCCCTGAAAAGCACATCCATGAAGTTGTGTATGCCATTTATTCGCCACACTAGGCGCATGAGAACTATCTTGTGGATGGAACGCATTATTTCTCAAACACGTGTCAACTAGACTTCCTCGATACGGACGAAATACTTCTTGACCTTGCAAGACCTTTTGGAATCTTTGAGACTCCCCAAAGCCTGAGCAATGGTAGGAAAACCCAGGGCTTCCTAGTGGTGGTTTGACACCAAGTCTTGGAAACCCTGGGACACTGTTACTCGCATCATTGGAGCAACTACGCTCATCAATGTACTGCATAGTCCTTGCTTCACATGGCTGAGAAGTAGCAACAGCAGCATTGTCATGAGTTCTATAACCCAATAATTCTTGACCTTGCAAGACCTTGTGGAATTGGGCAGATTCCGCAAAATCAGGACGACCACTTCCTTCTACCAAAACAAAACATAGAAATCATTAAGGTAAAAAAATTAATGGAGTGGACAGTTTTGCTGGACGCGGACTACGGACATACTTGGAACTAGGTAGTCTGGATTGACATGGGGAAGACATGGTTTCAGTCTCTTCGCATTTGGTGCAGACAGATGGGATCCTGAAACTGAGCTAGTCAGCTCGATCTCCCAAGGAGAAATCCTGTTCGGTCGACGGAAATCTACATCATCATCCCATCTGACCTGCATATAGATCATTGGTTTATAAAAATATGTAAGATCATCAATAAGATTATGTTTGCAGCAATTTAAAACTGCCTTATTCAAGTCGAGAGAAAAGAATTATAAGCCCAAAATGGGGATTTCAGTGGGATAACAAACCAGAATAAAACTTATTTACTTTGTAGTGTCCTGATGAAGGAAACCAGGCTGGCACACAACATAACTCTAAAAATGCTCATCAAAGTACATGATCTGGAGGAATTCTAACGAAAACTTTGTGTCATTGAAGTTCTAAATCAAACAGAGCTCTCAGAGAGGGCTTTCTCTGGGTTCCATAGAGCAGGTTACAAGTTGCAATCCTCAACAATAGTTGTAAAACGCGTTGCCGCATAAATGTGCACGGTTTGTCCTATGAGTAAGCAATTTGTGCAGTAAGTTTAGACTGATACAAAAGCAACATCATGCAACTACTTAATGCGCTGTTCGAATAAACAGGTTAAATTTTGTATATCTCTATCATGAGTTATTTTGAAACATATAGCTCAAATTTACCACTAAAAAGGTCACACAAAGGAAAGCTGATAAGAGTCATATCATGTATGAAAATACAGCATACCATCAAACATTTCCACTTTGAACCACGCCACATGGGGTCAGCTTCGCTAATTCCTGCTATGATCCCAGTGTATCTGCGCAATATTCTTGAGTCAACAATTTGCCATAAATTTGTAGAAGATCAGATTAACTTTCAGAGCATACCTTCTCTCTGTAGCATCATCACTCTCATATCTCATTTTGAACCTCGACCCAGCAGAAAATGGTTGGCTCAAGCTTTTCATGAACTTCGAGTATGGTATGATGAATTCAGATTGACTTACTCTGCAAGGGTTTTTTTTCAAAGCAGTAAATCCCATAAGGGCCAGTATTGTTGCTATATAAAATACAAGTCTCGCAGCAAAGCTATTTATAATCTTTTTTTAAGAATATTTATGGTTCTTAATTTTCTACATCACAGTCCAAGAAGGTAAAAAAAAGCCCAACATGTACATGAGGAGACAACTTGTCATAACTTTTAAAACATTTCAAAAACAAGCTTTTAGATTGCAAGGGTCCAAGCAGTAAGGACACTGAATAACTTAAATTGTTTTTATGGGAAATTAGTAGCACTTAAGAACTATGTGATGTGATTTGATGTGCTAAACAAAAAGAATCAGGCACTGAATTTCAGAAATGATTTCACATCCTCATCAGCCATCAGTAAATAGGTCAGGAACTGTAGCAGATAAGCTCATTCTAGTTTCTACCACCTCCAAGACTTGCAACGACATGAGCATGTGAAAGCATTATAGAGAAGCCAGTACATTCTTCATTACCTGGGGTTATAGTAGATGTGGAACACACTTTTCGTGGCAACAGCATGTGCTACATTGGCTAGAGAACCAAGATTTGAACACTGATTATAAAGCGCTGGAAAAGCAGATCCATTTTTAAGCTGAGCCGCACGGCGCACTCCAAGTCTTAGCTCTCCATCATCTCCCCTGAAAATTATGAGGAATCTTCAGAAAAGAGTAGCGCCAATAATTATCTACACAATCGTGTTGGCCTACCGCAGAAATTATATACACATTCGTGTTGGCCTACCGTAGAAATAGTACAGCGTCCCCTGAGACAAGCTTCTTCTTGTTGACAAATGCACTCCATCCAGTGGTTAAAAGGTGCCTGCGGGGCTGGCCTGCATTACATTCAGATGCAGATTCATCAGAAATCAAGGACCACACATGACATAAGTCCTCATGTTTGTCCTTTACATTCCTTAAAAAGGGACCATAACTTCTCAATAAATAATTCGATGAGTTTCATAAGGAACAGGTAAATTTTGTTACAATGACGAAGGAACAACAGTGCAGATTCTTCAAGATAAATGCTGTGCTCAGCACACAAGAAAGCAAATGTAGAGAACATGAAAAGTTGATATACATCTCTATCTCAGCATATAATCATTATTTTGATTATACAATGGCAAGATGCATTCCAAAAGGGTGATTGGCGGACCATGACTACAAATCCTGGTCCTAGGTGAACAAAGACAACATCATGCACAAGTGCTCAACCAGAACAAGAAGTGCAAGTTCTGTAAAAAAAACACTAGTTAGCATTTAGGTGCTACTTTTCAATCCCATTCCAGTGATATTGAATGGATTCAGGGTGAACCAGTACACAGTACAGGAGCCTATTGAAGAAGTCGTATATGTTGATGTACCTCGATAGATGTGGCGGAACCTCCACTCGGTTCCGTGCAAATCCTTGGCGACAAGCTCCTGTGACGGCCGTTGCTGGCTGTAATCCTGCACACCAAAACCACATGATTCAGCAAAGCAGCTGAGAGCATCAACCGGGCGGGCACCCAGAGATGGAAGCTTCTTCTTTTCCAAGCCAATGCAAAGCGTACCAGAGGCGGGAAGCAGTCCTCGGCGGCGCGGCGCGGCACGGAGAAGCCGCCGTGCGTGCTGGTGTCGGAGGCCGTGAGCGTCTTGCAGAACATGTGCGGCATCCGCGAGAACCGCTGCTTCACGGTGTCCCCGTCGTCGCCGTCGCCACCGCCCCCGTCTGCCAACCCTCCGCGCAGCCGCCTCACGGCATCCTGCAAAGCGTCAGAAGCGGACGCCCGAAGAAACAAATCAGCTCAAACAAAATCTTTGGCGGCCAACGCCCAACGGGCGGAGAGCCAAATCGGATCGAATGCTGCCGGTGCACAGTAGCTTCCCCGCACCTCATTCTCGGCGACAAGGGCGAGCTGCGCGTACACCTCGTCCGTGGACGCGTTCGCCTGCAACAAACGCAACAGCACGAGGCAGTCAAGCTTCATTCCCACGGCAATCCAGAGAGAGGCATTGAGCTTGTAGAAGAAGCCAGCAGCGAGCCAGCGCACGCACATGGAGGGTGACGTCGACCACGCGGCAGAAGACGTGGGGCGGCACGCCGGAGGGCGGTATGGTGCCGCCACCGGCCGCGGCGTCAGCGAGGTGCTCGAGATGGCCCTGCGGGAGGTACACGACGACGGTCCCCTTCCGCGGCAGCGGCGCGACGGGGCCGGCGCACGCGTGCCACAGCTCGAGGCACACCGCGGCGCCCGGCTGGGGCTGCTGCTGCGGCGGCGGCGGCGGCGTCCCCGTGGCCGCGGAGCTGGTCCGGCTGTGCTGGGAGCAGGAGTTGCCGGGCTCCGCCTCCTCCGCGTCCTCCTCCACGGTGTCGTTGAGGTCGATCCCCGTCATCGCTGCTGCTGCTTCTGCTGCGGCGGCGGCGGCGCCTGAGGCGGCACGGGCGCGAGCGCGAAGCACGAGAAGGGAGGCAGCACGCTGCGCTGAGGGAGGCAAGTGATTAATGAGGGGGTTGGGGTGGGGGTTGCAGGGGGGAAGGCAAAGCACCACCGAGAACAGGGCTAGGGGGGCAGCAACGGAGGGGGCGGTGTGGTGGGGTGACACATCGTGGTAATGGCCATGAATGGGGGGTTATGGGGACTGAGGCGATAGGCAGCTACTCCTAGCTAGGAGTACCAGCTACAGCTAGAGGAGGTGGGCAGGGAGGGAGAAGGGGAGGAGAGAGGCCGCGAGGCTGTCGCTGTGAGCCAGCCAGCACCAGCAGCAGCAGCCGGAAAAGATGCGAGGGCGAGCGAGGGGGACGGGGGGCTGTGCCGGGCCGCCGTGCGTGCCAGTGGAAATCAACACTTGTGCCTCTCCGCTGCTGCGTCCTCCTCGGGGAGTAAAAAAAGGGAGGGGGGAGCGGGGTGTGGTGGTCACTGCCTCACTGGGAAAGAGGTGGGGAGGAGGGTGAGAGCGGACGATGCGGGAGGCGCGCACAGTGATGGCGCAGACCCACGGGCAGACGGGCGGCAGAGGAGAGAGAGACGTGGGTGGATGACGGATGAGGGTACGAGTACAGCAGGAGTATGGCAATGGTATGGTACAACAAGAGCAAGACTACCAGTAGTCTACTCCCTCCGTCCAAAATATTTGCACTCGTTGACTTCTGCATTTCACGTTTGACCATTCTTCTCATTCGAAAAAATTGTGAAAATATTATTTATTTTGTTATTACGTGTGTTATCATTAAATATATTTTAAGTATATCATAATTATTTTTACATTTTCACAATTTTTTTTGAATAAGACGAAGGGTCAAACGTGATCTATAAAAGTCAAAAGGTGCAAATATTTTGGGACGGAGGTAGTACGTATTGGATACGGTTGTATAGAAGCTGTTTGCTGATACTGACTCACTTTTCTTCTACAAGTAGTGGTCACGACTCACGAGCTTTGTTCCTTCCTCGGTCGTGTCGTGCCCATCGCGTCGGAATATAAATGTGACATCAACGCTTATAATCCATGTACTACTATTGTATTCCAAAGTACAGTACTATGTACTCCAAATTATAGGTTAGTGTTAATGGTAGTGGTAGTTTTTAACACCTCCAAATTAACACATAAAAAACTAACACCTTGGATGTTTGGATGGAGGTGTTAGTTTGCATTTAAAGTAACTTTTCCAATCATTTGAAAAAGAGAGGGAGAGAGAAAAGGGGTGGGGTCCACCAAACTAACACCAATTACCACCTCTTGGAGGTGTTAGTTTTTTGGGGGGTGTTAGTTCCAGCTAACACCAAACTAACACATGTGTTTGGATGAAAAGTGTTAGTTTTGGTGTTATTTTGCTTCAAACTAACACTAACATCACCATCCAAACATGCCCGTAATGCTTAAAAAAAATTCAGACCATAAAGTATGATCATGATTGTTTATCTTTCGCTGATCCGGTATGGTCTGAAAAATTCGAGGTTCACGTGTGGGGTAGCATATACTCTTGTCTAGACTATGACTGACTGCTTGTCTAGCTCAACTCTTCTTTGGGACCGTTCAACGCAAACGTTTGCGGTACTCGTGTACGGACGGCCTCCCTCGTAACCGTACGGTCTCCACGGTATACTGCCCGTGTACGTACATTATACTCCGTACATATGCAAACAATCCGTTGCTATACCACTCGGCATTATAATTTCGAGGGTCAGTACGGGTATGTACGTACTCGCCGGGGTCAAACTGTCGACGCCATCCGTACCCCTGCAGCCCGGGCGTCCATTACGACCAACTCCCTGTAGCCATTTGCGTGTGTCCCTTTCCGTGTCTGCGCCCGTGCCCCCCCTACCCCTCATCCGAAAGCCAGCGATGTTTTCGCGTTTCAGGACCTCGAATCCTCGATAGATTTGTTGATCTATCCGTCTCCGTCTCCGGCCGGGCGCCTCTCTCTCTCCGGTTGCCGCAGGGCAGCCCGGCGTCGGCCCCCCCGGTTGATGTCCATGCGTTGGCACGCCACCGCTCCATTATTGGCCGTGTTGTCGCCGCCGCGCCGGTGCCCGTTGGTGGTCCGTCTTGTGGTGCGCGCGGCTCGTCAAATCGGTGTTAAGACAACGATTCGATTTGTCGCGGTTTTATTACACCACCTTAATTCCCTGTCCGATCCGAACCGAAACCCGCGTGGATGGGGGTGCATGCATGGAAATGGATGCTCGGCGGCATGCAGTACTAGTAACGGTACACGTTCCGGTCTCGGCTGAACTGACACGGGCCGTGCCCGCCTCGTCGCTTCGCATGTGTTGGTCGCACCACCTTGCAACCCCCCCCCCCCCCCCCCCCCAATGTGCTCTCCCCCGTAGGCGCCTGTTTGCCCGAGATGGGTACCAGAATACACGTCTCAGGTACAAGTAGAAACTACCACAACTGGTAGCGCTAGCATAGCACGAATATGGATGCTGTACATTCGCTCCAGTATGTACCACTTGAGGTGTACTACCGGTGCGCGAAATCTCAAGAGTACCAGGGTTCGAGGCGCAAAGCCACCACTTGGCATGGCTCCCCCATGCCATGCTGGCCGTATGACTAATGACGCAGCTAGCTGCCTCTCTCTGAAACCCACTGGCCGCCGCTGCCGAATTTGATGGCGCTGTCGCTGCCATGCCACCGCTCCAAACAAGGGGCGGAAACCACCAAACGCAGCGCACAGTCACCGCGCGCAGGGGTACACGCGTACGCATCCGCCCACGCCGTAGACGCAGAAGAGAGAGAGGGTGGCGTCTCGGCGTAGATCGCCTCGTCCCCTCTCGCCTCTAGCG
Source organism: Cenchrus americanus (assembly GCA_947561735.1). Classification (NCBI taxonomy): domain Eukaryota; kingdom Viridiplantae; phylum Streptophyta; class Magnoliopsida; order Poales; family Poaceae; genus Cenchrus; species Cenchrus americanus. Next base: position 246,485,253 of record OX387239.1, on the reverse strand, counting down.
GCCGCCAGACAGGGCCAGGGAGGGGTCGGTCAGAGGCCCGTCGCGTAGACGACGCACGACGGAAATGGGTGGCAGGGGGGGAGCACTGCAGTCACCCCGCGTACGTATAGGCTGGGCAGAAGGCGGCAGGGCTAGGAGGAGGGCGGCAGTGAAACTGTGTGAAACGTCCCACCCACACTTTCTCCTCGCTTTTATCGGGCGTGTGGGTCAGATCCTGCGTCTGGCTCCGCTCCACACACATGCCCCCTCTGCACCGCGCCTGGGGACCCGGGCGGAGGGCAGACCGGCACAGGCGCGCGCTTGTTCGATCCGCCCCGTCGTCGTCACCCCGACTCGGCTCACGAGTGCCACCGCCGCCGTATCCAGAGGACTGGAGGACCAGAGGGAACGCAACAGTACTACGTGACTTCTGACCTGAAACTGCCGCGGTGACGAAAACTTTCAGAGCGTGCTCGTACATCTTCTGCGTACACTACATGACGTGCATGCTCCCTGCTTGGGGATTACTGTTCCTTTTCCAGATTTTTGCAGTAGAAATGGAGGGCTGGCGTCATGTTGGCCGCTTTTACCGGGAAATCTTGTGGTCTCACACTCTGTCACCCAGGTGCCAGGTGCTGCGCTTAGCGAGAAACATATTTACATTTTACCAGTACCCGGTCCTGTTAACTATAAGCAGTGCATCAGTGCATGGCGTCCGGACGGAAGCCGGACCACCACGGGGCAGGGCCAAGCGGGAAGCTGTTCCCCTCCGTGCTGCGTTTCTCGCTGCTCCCGCTTCCACGGTCGGGGTGAGCGGAGCCCCTCTCCCCCGGTGAACCCCCCACGCGTCGTTGGGCGCTGCAACCGGAACGCGGGCCCGCCAGGCAGCTGATCGGAGGAGGCACCATCTGAGTACCCCCGTACCTGAACAGTGGGAATGGCCTTGTTGGCTTGCGTCGGGAGGCTAGCTAGGAGCCGAGCTGCGAGTTTAATGGCGAGACATCAAGGGTGACAGCACGGGGGAGACGCCGCTCTGCTTTTCCGGAAGTGAGCAGCAGTGAGCCCCGGCAGCAGCAATGGCGTTGTTGTCCGTGGTGATCGCTCGCGGGTCCGCGTCTCACCTGTTGCGCTCCGTTGTTTGCATCCGGAACGGCTCCGCAAGAATACGGGGGCACTTTTGTACGCACCCTGAACCCCCGCGGGACCCCCGTGGTCGGCATCGGCACAGCGAAGCTGTTTGAGTCGACCTTTGTACGTGCCGCTACCCCAGTACAGCATCAAGCACTAGACTGCCAATTAGGAAACATACAGGTAGTCCGTAGAAGTGGATACACACGTGTTGTTTAATTCATCAAATTTATGCAAATAAATAATGTTGAAATGGTGTATTTTCATGGAAAGTTGTGAAAAGTACGCCTTTAGTGCTTGTGTTGTGACTTGCGAGAAAAGTTATAATTTAATGGGACTGAGATGTGATAGATAAATTGTGAATTTAAGTTCAGGTTTATTTTTAGAAAAACTACGTAGTCAAGAAGCCAATAAGCGATTTTTTTCTTACAAGTTGAGATAGGGGGACAGAGAGGGGAAGCATGGACGTAGATTAAATTACAACTGACTGGAAAAACTAAACTCGGAAAACTCATTTTTCAATCAGGATCGCCTAAGCCGGTCCACACGGCCATTAAGCAATAATAAAAGGTATTTTGTCGCCTCTGTTGGGCTATGCCCGGTAAATCACCTACAACAGGATCGCTGATATGTGCAAAGCCCACACGAAGGCGGGGCCAGAGTACAAGTTCAACATTAGATAAAGTTCTTCAAGTTACATTATTACAAATCAGGTTCTCATACATAAAAGTAAAGGGTTTCAGAGTTTAAACAACGTAAATAAAACTGAACACGGGATATACATGGAAGGCCATCCATGGAGTATCCTCCTCGTCATCGTGCTCCCACTCGAGTTCTCAACCATCTGGAATAGAGCCAGGCCAGATGAGGTTACCTAAAAACCACAAATTAAGAAAGGCTGAGTATACAAAGTGGGTGTGCACTGTTGACCGCATAGTCAATCGAAACAAATGTGACAAGACTAGGTAGTGAACAGAAAGTCGCTTACGTTTTTCAGGGCAGGTGATGGCTAAAAGAACCTTAATTAACGACGACAGGACCTGCCGGACATTTTTCCCCCCAACCCCCTTTGTTCGAGAGGTTTTTTATGTTCACAATACGACCCAGTGGTCGTACGGTCGTATTATCGGTTTTTCTCTATGAGTAAAATGGTAATTTGATAGATATATATTATTTGAAAAAAATTGTCCGCTGCTCCCTTATACTATCTAAGGCTAGTCTCAATGGCTATGGCTAGAACCTTAAGAACTGTGCCAGTGGAGGGTCATGGTGATGACCCTGGGGTCATGGGATGACCCTCCTCTCTCATTCCTTGACATTTCACATTCTCTCTCCTCGTAAATTTGTTGATGTGTCAGGAAATTTAATGCTCATGATCCTCCCACGACCCTTCCCACTGAGACTGGCCTAACGCATTTCATATATTTCATTTCCTATATTACAACAATATCATTTTACATTTTTATAATTGTTGGGGGTATCCGAAAAACCGGATGGGATCCCCGAACACGAGAGAGATAGAGCAGTAAGCGCGTCCAGAAGCAGTAACAATGCAGTAGAAGACTGAGAATCTCCCACTAGTAGCACAAATTTCCAAAGTTATAAATCCATTTACACGTGCCCTCGCACCCCCTTTATAAGGAGACGAAGGGACTTTTACATTCCGAAAACACCCTCACACTCGAAGAATATTCCTAATGTGAACACATATATGAATGTCTTTTTCATCTCATACATTTACAAGCCTGCCACTAGTTCACACCCTAAACCCGGACTTTTTGGGACGACAACTTTGACTTTGCTTCTCACTAGTTCGTGAATTTCCCTGTTCGTGACTTCCGAACCAGACCTCCGACATATTCTTGAATTTCCGTCTCCTGAAGTTCGTGACTTCGCCGGTTCGAGATTACAGACTTTCGCATGTTCGCGACTCCGAAGTTTCACAGGTTCAAGCTTCCTGAAAGTCGCGCGTCCGCGACCCCGAGGCTTCGCCGGTTCGAGATTCCCGAAAATTGCATGTTCGCGATTCCGAGGCTTCGCGGATTCAAGATTCCTGAAAATCGCGAATGCTTTGCCCCTGAAAAACACATCTTAAGAACTTCGTTAAACTCGACGTTTCGAGGGTGACAGGTTTTCTTGAATTCCCCAACACTAGCCCCTCGGGGAAGCGGGTTGACTCCGACGATCCGATTCCACGAAAACCAGAATTTCAGTAAAAACGTCACCCTCAGAACGTCAGAGGGGACACGCGTCACCCGGAAACCCCGCAACGGTCTAATCGAGGCAGGTTTCGCGGAACTACCCCCCCCACGCCCCTATAAATAGAGGGCTTCCGCTGTTAAAATTTTTCACTACTTTCTTGCTTTTGTTGCGAATCGTAACTCTTCTTCTTAGTGGAAACTCGTCTTGTGTTCCAGAGTTCGCGACCTTTCAACTTTCTTCGAACTTCTCTAAGGTATTGTTCTTTTCGTTCTTTAGCTCTTATTCGTTCTTTCTATTGTATTAGGTTCCTTTACTCTGCTTGCTTTATTCGCGAATGTTGTTCTTTTTTCTGTGTAAAACTGTCGAATAGGTGGCTCAAGTCAAAAGCACCGCAAGACCCATGACGACCGAAGAACTTGCCGTAGCTGGTCTTCCAGCCGAACCGGTTGTCGAGGGTCCTGAGAATGCTCCACCTCCCGAAGAGGGGGGCTCTCCCGCCGCCAGCGGCTCCAGGAGTCACGAGGATGGTGAAGTCAGAACAGATGGCGAAGACATCGGAGATGTGGATGTCGGCGTCGGAGATTTGGTCAGGACAAGGCCAGCGGGACCTCTGCCTTCTTCTCTCGTTTTCGGAGAATCGAAGGTTACTACCAATATTATTAGAGAATATGAAGCAGCTAGCTTCTTCCCCTCACGCACTGGGCGAGCTCCACTGGACGAACAAATCCCTGTTCCCGAAGACGGAGAGGTTGTCGTATTTCGGGACTTCTTCACTTGTGGCCTTAGGTTTCCTTGCGATCCGATTCTGCCCGCGATCTTGAATGCTTTTTCGGTGAAGATTCATCAGCTCTCACCGACGTCTTTCCTTGAGGTGTCAAAGTTTATATGGATCATGAAAACCTTCGGTCGTAACCTCAGCGTCGATGCTTTCGCCAGATTTTTTGAACTGCTCATTGTTCCCGACATCATCAAAGTCGACGACGGGCAATATTACGAAGCTCAGCATGCATGTTGCACTTTCAACACCCGATGACAGAACACACGAAAAGGGATTACGCGAATTCAGATCGCTCCCTGCTGCAAGACCAACCTGACCGATGATTGGAACTCGTACTGGTTCTACGTAAAGGTTGACATTGTCGGGGACGGCCCTAAGGGTCCTCTAAATAACCGAGGGGAAACCCGCTTAAAACCTACAAAAAATGCAAACGCAAATCGACTTACACACCTAACACGCATACACAGAGCCACCACGATCCTGGTGGCCCCTGCGGCCCGCCAGGACGACACAACACACGCCCCTCGAGCGAAGTCCGCCTCGCTCGAGGGGTAGACGCTCCCTCAGGCGAGGTCCGCCTCGCTCGAGGCCCTTACGCCCCCTCGGGTGGGGTCCCCCCGCTCGAGGGCTCAACCACGCCCCTCGAGCGAGGTCTGCCTCGCTCGAGGGTTGGCACCCCCTCGGGCAGGGCCTGCTCCGCTCGAGGGCACCCGCGCACGCCTTTCCCGCGCCCCCGCACGCATGTACGAGCATTTAATGCTCTGACGCAGCAGGTCATGCCACTACTCTGACGCGCCTGGGAATCACGCCCCGGCGCTGTTTCGCCAACTCCCGGGGGAGGCCATCCCTGCCGCTGTTCGGCACTGTGCGGCAAGGTTAGTGTCAGCTCCGTGACACTGTGCCGCCTGCCCCCCGTACGGCTAACACGCCACACCCTCGAAGGGGGCCGGTGGCACCCTCGAATATCTTCTACGTGCTTATGCAGCACTCACCGTGACGTCGGGCCGGCAGGATTGGGCATCCCCGTCGCTGTCAGCCCTGTGCGGCCATCCCCGCCACTGCAGCACCACACCGAGCGCTGTGGCGACATCCCAGCGCTGTTGGGACGTACGGGGACAAGACGTCGCTGCGACGACCGCTATGCCACGCGTGGCTCCCGCCAGCGGCACCCTCGAACCCCTTTCTCGTGACTATGCAGGGTCAAACCATGACGCCAGGCCGGCGGCAGCACCATCCCGTCGCTGTCAACCCCGTGCGGCCGTCCCTGCCATTGCCGCGCCACGCTGCGCACTGCTACAACTACTCCAACGCTATTGAGCACGCGGGGACGGGACGTCGTCACGCCTGCCACTGTACCTCGTACGGGTCACTGTCAACGGCCCCCTCGAGCCCTCTCGGAGCCGCTCCGGTCAACCACTACGCCTCTACCCTCGAAGCCGCTCCTGTTCGAGCACAGGACGCGCCACGACGCTACGACTGGAGCAAGATTCGCCAGGACGGCCACCAACTCTACGACACTATTCGCCATACCGCTACACGTGTGGAAATAGTGCGGCATGCATGTAACCTGCTCCCTCCTTGGCCTATAAAAGGAAGAGCAGCCCCCCAGCCCCAGGAGACAGACACGGGATGACGGACAGCAAGCGCTCGCATGCTCTCCGCCCTCCCCACGATATTGGCACTCGCCTCAATCAAATCCCTGGGACTTGGAGGCCATGCCTCCTCTCCCGCCTCGCTTGTAGCCACCCCTCTACGAGCACCACGGTGCAAGTAATATAGTGCCCCGAGCACACCACTGCTGGACGTACGGCCCTGGTCGGAACCAGGATAAACCAAGTGTCTCTAGTTGCTTAGCACCGACCATCGAGAGGCAGATCTTAGCGCTCATTACTAGTTAGTGTCGGGACTACTTTCCGCACCGATAGACATGTCTGAGGTTCCTAGCTACGAAGGACCAGCTTGCCCTTTGTCTTGCTCCATCGAACCCTTGACTGCTGTGAATGCTGCTGAATTCAACCATTGGGCAGTGAGGATTAGAAATTGCGAAAATGCTTTTCACCTCGCCAGCACTATACTTGGAGGCCGCGACATTGTTGAGGAGTTCGTTGCTGCCGAGATTTGGTCGATTTCTTATGGCTGGGCCCCAACGAGATCGTGTACTTCAATGTCAACTGGGCAACTCAAGAGGTCCCTTTCCCGAAATTCGGCATTAAACTTAGGGAAGGCCAAAGTGCCGATTCTTTCATGGTTGAGGTCGAGAAAAAAGTGACTCTTATGATAGGCGAGTACACCATGAACGAATACAAGGCATACAAGGCGCTGGTGAGACACAAGAGAAGAATTAATCGCGTGTTCACTGAGGTCTGTGGGGACAAGTCCTTTAATTCTCGACGCCCGGGTCGCAAATTGAAGGTACCCGCGGTCGCTGTCGCCAGTTGCTCGGCTGCTCCTATAAGTGCCCCGAGAAGAAGATCTTCGAAACGGGGCCCGTCTGTTATCGACGAGAGCACTTCCTCTGGCGTCCAGCCTTCTAAGACAAGATCTCTAGAATCGACGAAACGCAAGAGCAGGACCTCCGAACAAATTTCGGACGCCGAACTCCAAGCAGCCTCCGGCCTCGCTCAAATGAGCCGCAAGAAATCCAAGAAAGCTGTGAGGAAGGTTGTTTCTTCGGGGGTTTGGCGGGTTCCATCTACATTCGATGACAACCTCGCCGTGGAGGCGGCCAGCCAGAAAGGTTCTTGCTTTTGGCCCTTGTTGAGATTTAACTTTCGAGAAAATTGCACGTCTGGTTCTGAGAATGAGTTCGTGGATATTGATTCATTTTCAGATGCTACCCCCGAAGTTCAGAAGGATGTGGTTCCCGACGCTGCTGTTGGGACCCCTGTTGCTGCTACTGCTGCTGCTGTTTCCCAGTCCACCCTGTCGGTGTTTTAGACCGGCAACCTACTAAGGGGAGTACCCGAAGTAGATGAATGTGGCCTCGCCGAGATCGGTAACTCGAAGGAAGAGACACGTGGCACACAATTTAGACAGGTTCGGGCCGCGAGGTGCGTAATACCCTACGTCCTGTATACTGCGTAGCTCTGGATTGATTGGGCACGATTACAAGATGGTGTAATAGTGCGCCGTGGATTGGATGAGATGCTAGAGAAGGGTCCCTGCCTCACCTTATATAGTCCGGGAGGCAGGGTTACAAGTCGGAGTAGGGAGAGAGTACTAGTCGGGTATGTCTAGGAGTCTTCCATACAACGCAGGACATGTACTGCTTCCTAACCGAGTACTTCTCCTCCGTAATCCTTGTGCTCCACGCCATCAGGTGCCGTGTAGCGCAAGCCGGGTAGTCCCAGGGGCCCACCGAGTAGTCGGTCCTGGTACCCACCGAGGTAGTGGGCCCAGGGAGGTCCATACGACAAGCCCCCGAGTACTTTGTAGTCGAGAAGGATAGCTTCAAGTAGTCTTGACGGCCTTAACGAGTAGTCCTCAAGCATCCCCGAGTACTACAAGTCAAAAGTCCTCAAGAGTAGTCGAAGCATCCCGAGGCTGGAATGTACTCCAGCTGATGTTTGAGCAATCTTGAAGTCTTCTCGAGTAGTCCCAAGCGTCCTCGAGTGCTGATTTCGAAGGTCTTCAAAAAATGCTCGCCTTGTCTTGAAGCCGAAGCTTGATATGGAAGTGCGATTGCAAAATCGCACTACATATGGAGTAGCCCCCGAGCCTTAGGTTGAGCCGCAGGCTCTGGCTGAGGGTCCATCTGAAGTCTTGGCGAGAAAATCCCGAAAAATCCGGAGAGAAAAAACCGAAGGACACGTGGCACGGAGCCCCCGAGCCTTGAGTCGAGTACTTCCTCTCGAATTGAAGGGTCATCTTGAAGAATGTGTCCTGAGATGCTCCTGAGTCTTGTCGCTTCCCAGGTAGTCGAGTAAAAGTAGCCGAGCCCCTGAGGTGAGGCACGTCGACTAGTAGAATGCGCAGAGTCACGCGCGGCCGCTGAGTCAGCCGAGCGCGGACTTATCCATCTGGCCGTTGGAGGGCCGGTTTGACTTATAAATAGAAGCCAAACCCTTAGGCTTTTTCACCCATCACTGCTATAGCCATCTCGAATAGATCTGGGCTAGATCCACTTCCAGCGCACGCCGCCGCCTCAGTAGATCCAAGCGCGCCGCCACCCAGAGCTTCCAGAGTAGCCCCCGAGCGAATGCGCGTGAAGACGCCGTGTACTTGGAGAATGAAGCCTTCACCATCCAAGTCTACGAAGGCCGCCGGGAAGAAGAGGGGCCGTGACGAGGCCGCCGCGGCTGCCACGGGGGCAGCGCCACCGATGTCTCCACCGCGACCAGATCCAAGCCGCGAGTGGAAAAAGTTGAAGATGAAGACCGAGGATTTGTTGGCCCTTATCAACAGCGGATTTATCCGGGAGAAGGAGGTGGATATGTGGAGAGCCACCGCCGGAGATCCGTACCCAATGGAGAAAGCTGAAGACGAGATCCCGATGTTCACGCGCTTCGCGGAGCGCGGACTCGCGCTTCCGGCCAGCGACTTCTTCAAAGGCCTCCTCGGGTACTACGGAGTTGAGTACCTCAATCTCAACCCTAACGGCATTTTCCATACCGCGGTCTTCGTCCATTTTTGTGAAGCATTCTTGGGGATCAAGCCGCACTGGATCCTGTTCCGGAAATTCTTCCGGGTGAAGCCGCAGCCGAGCGCTAGCAATCCGCGGGTAGTCGGAGGGGCGGGCATCCAGATGAGAGAAGACACCGTTGAGCAGTACCTCGCGTACAAGCTCATCGACTCCAATGCTGATTGGAAAGCGAGGTAGTTCTACGTACGAACCACCACCCCGGCTTGCCGAAGCCGAGCGGGAGGCAGCCCAGGCACCGGGACTGGTGGAACACGGAGCCCATGATGCAGGAGGGGATCCAGCTCCCCGAACTGCTGGCATGCATCAAGGTGCTTAGAGAAGCTGGACTGAGGGCCGAGCACGTGGCCTTCAGTTTCATGAAGCAGAGGGTGCAGCCACTGATGGCCCGCGACACCCTAGGCTTCGAGTACACCGGCGACGATGACACGTCGCGGATGCCTGTAGGTGAAGTCGACGACGACGATATCGTTGATAGGCTGACGCGCATCTTCAAGGACATGCCACCGTACACGGCGTGCCCGGTCCAAGAGTACTCCGCCGCGCGCCCGCCAAAGGAGGTAAGTAGCCGTACCCCCTAGTCGAGTAGTCATTGCTTGAGTAGTCGCGCTGATGTCTTGTGCCTTGCAGGACGACTTGAAGAGGTTCGTCTCCGAGCCGCAGCCGCCCCCTCAGGGAATCGAGATCCCGAAGGAGGGGAAAGCCAAAGCCAAGGAGAGGCGAGAGGTCAGCGAAGGAGATGACACTGTCATTGTAGAAGACACGTCTGACGACGACGACGACGAGAAGACACTACAGGACCGCTTCCAGCTGCGGTCGAGGTTCAGCCGTCCCGTCTTGCCTCATGTACCCCTCGTGCAAGATCCGCCGACTAGCCTGGAGGCTAGTCTGGCTGCGCCGCCACGGAAGCCGCGCAACCCCGCCCGCAAGCGGGTGGCGAAGAAGCTGAGGGTCTTAGAGACCACGCCTCAAGAGGTAAGATGTCTTGACTAGTGTACTCGAGTACCCGTCGTACGAGTACACTTGCTGATGACTGATCTTCCTTGTATGCAGGAGGTGCCGCCAACGGAGCCCGTCGAGGAGGGTGACGAAGGCGAGTGGGACACAGTGGGGGAGCCTGCTGGGAGTCGTAGCCCGGCCCCCACTGTTGAAGAACTCGTAGCGCAGCTAGAGCGCCAGCACTCTGCTCCTCAGGGGAGCACAGAGCCTGCGGCCGCTGCCGCTGAAGAAGTAGTAGCTGCGGGAGCGCAGGAGAGCGCTGCACCGCCATCGCCGCCGGAGGGAGAAGCAACGACCACGAGAGGCGCAAGAGGAGGCGCCCGCCGAAGCTGGACTGGTAGATATTGCCAGCATCCTTGGAGCCCCGACCGTGACGATAGTCCGGTCAAGTTTGTAAGTGCTGAGCTTCCCGAGTAGTACTTGGTGTAGTAGTCGAGCTTGAATGACAACCAATTGTATACTTCTGCAGGAGATCAACAGACTTGTCCTGGGAGGGAGATGAGCCCTCCACGACGGTGGCGGAGGAAGAAGTCGCGCCGCCCGCCGAGGAGTCTACCCCAGCCCCTCAGGCGGAGTCAGAAGTGCCAGCCGCTGGGGCTGCGTTGCCCGAGGCCAGCGTGGTCGAGGGTGAGTAATCTACTGAGGCTTTAGTCTTCCCCATAGAGTAGTCGTAGTTGCTGATGAAGTTGACGTCTTCTTGCCAGGCGTCGAGGTCGAAGGGAGTGACATCCCCCCGCGGCGGTGCCCATGCAGAAGTCGACACCACAGGCGTCGGAAGCTGCTGAAGGAGCCCCCGAGCCGATGGAGGAGGTCGCCAAGGAAGCCGCCGTGGCGACCGGAGGAGAGGAGGCCACCATGCCGCCAGAGGCCGCTCTGGAGGTGGTTGTCCGCTCTCCGGAGATCCAGGACGCAGAGCCCATCCGCTCTGCGCCGATGACTGAGGCTGCCACGGGTAGTCGTGGCGGAGTGGAGCTGCTCGCGGACGATCTGGTTGACCCGGTGACGGTGGCCAGGCACCTGGAGGCGGTCCGCTAGGCTGAGCAGTGGATGAAGGTAAGTAGTCTTAACTTCTGAGTAGTCAATCCTCTGTTGTTGAGTACTCGTTGATGTGTGTTGTCTGTGCAGGACGTCGTGGAGAGGTCCCGCGAGAAGTCCAACATGCTGCAAGGCTTTTGTGACGCGGTGCTCCGGGCTGAAGCACTAGAAGATCAGCTTTTGAAGTCGCGAAAGCACGCGTCCGCCATGCAGTCCAAGCTCGACGCCGCTTTCGCCAAATATCATAATGACATCCAGGAGTTGCAGGCAAAGGGCGACGACTTGGTGCGGAAGAACAAGACGCTCCGCAACAAGAATAAGGGTACGCCGCTTGACTTGTTGGGTAGTTGTTTGGAGGTCGAGAGGTAGTCTAACCCGCTGCGCTTTGTTGTATTGCAGAGCTTGAGGGCCAGGTGGAGCAGTTGAAGTCCTCAGAGACAAGTATGAAGAACCTCTTCTACCGGGAGCAGGAGGCCCGCCAGGTACTCGAGCTCGACTATAAAGAACTTGCCTTTGAGTGCGAGAAGCACATGGAGCTTCGGATCGCTTCTGACCGTGATCTCGTCAACTACTACAAATCGTTGCAGAAATTGAATGAAGATTGCGAGGCGCTGCGGGCCCAGCTGAAGGATCTTGAAGAAGCCGCGCTGCCGATCGCAAGGCTCTTGGTGCCTCATCCGGGCGGCCCCAAGATCGCTCCGCTCGTGGATCGCCTCAGGGAAGCCCCCAGCCGGCTGGCGGCTTATGTGAAGCATATGGCGAGGTCGATCCCGAAGCAAGTCTTGGCCTTCATGAAGTCCTACTTCCCGAAGGCGCCCGTTGAGGTAGTCGCTGGCGGGGTAGCCGCCAACTGTACCGATGCGGAGTACGCGGAGCTGCTGGAGTAGATGGCTCCCATAGCGGAGCAAGTAGTTGATAAGCTCAATCTCCAGTAGCCCTGTAATAGTTAGCTCGTAGCCAAAAGTTGTACAAAAACAATTGTAATGGAATTGCTTAAGTTTGAATGAAAGAAAAATTCCAGCAATGAGTACTCGTAGTCGCGATCTCAGAGTGCGGAGCCCCATCGTGGAGTGGATGCGAGTAGTCGTACTCGACATTAGTCCCGTTGAGGGGAGTAGACAGTAAAGAAGTTGATGAACGATCAAACTTTATTACTGAAGAAGTACACCTAGATGGCCAGGGCCGTAGTTACAGAGTAGTCGCCTGGACCCGAAGGCCGCTTACAGCTAAGTGATGCTAGGGCGAGTAGCCGCTTACAGCAGTAGATCCGTAGGTAGCCGCGTAGGCTGGATCTTTGAGTACATGGTCTCTTAGTAGACCGCTGCTAGAGTCCTTGTCGCTCGTCGCAGCCCAGGATCCGTAGGTAGCCGCGTGGGCTGGATCCTGGAGAGGAGTAGTCCGGAGACTGAGGCCAGGACCCGGAGGCCGCTTACGGCAGAGGGGTGTTAATGTTGTCGTGTAGACTTGAACCCCAGAGTAGTGGTGTTGACTAGGCGTAGAATCGACAGAGCTGGTCGACGTTCCACGAGTTGTTGATGTCTTCGCCTTCAAGTGTCTGGAGGCGGTAGGAGCCCGACCCGGTCACCTTTGCCACGGTGAAGGGACCTTCCCAGGGGGAGCTGAGCTTGTGTAGTCCTTCTGTGTTCTGGATGCGACGGAGGACGAGATCACCAATGTTGAAGGAGCGTTCCTTGACGTTGCAATCGTGGTAGCGTCGGATACCCTCCAGGTACCTTGCTGATTGGACGAGGGCAACACAGCGAGCTTCTTTGAGGCTGTCAATGTCAACTCGTCTGCTGTCTTCTGAGACACCTTCGTCGTAGTGCTCCACTGCTGGCGAGTTCCATATGACGTCGGCAGGGAGGATTGCTTCGGAGCCGTAGACCAGGAAGTAAGGGGATTGCCCCATTGGCTTGGAGGGCTGAGTCCGTAGCCCCCAGAGTGCGTTGGGTAGTTCCTTGATCCACTTGCCTCCTTTGGAGTTAGCAGCATCGTGTAGCCGCTTCTTGAGAGCGTCGATCACCATCCCATTGGCATGCTCGACTTGTCCGTTGGCCCGAGGATGGGCAACTGAGACGTATCGGACGTCGATCCCGCTGTTCTCGTAGTACTCCTAGAACTGGTGGTTGTTGAAGTTGGAGCCCAGATCTGTGATGATGCAGTGGGGTAGTCCGTAGCGATGCACGAGTTCATCCAGGAAGTCGAGTACTCTGTCAGCCTTGGGGCATGTGACCGGCTTGACCTCGATCCACTTGGTGAACTTGTCGATGGCCACAAATACTCGTTGAAGCCACCACGGCGCGGTTGGCGGTGGGCCGATCATGTCGAGCCCCCGGCGGGCGAAGGGCCGGAGTTGGCGGTATGGTGACTAGCTTGTAGGCCGGGACGTGTTGCCTCGCTTGGCGAAGTACGGCATCCTTGGCACCTTCGACGAGTTCTTCGGCGTCGCCCGGAGCGGTGGGCCGGTAGAAAGCTTGTCGGAAGGCCTTGCTGACCAGCGTGCGGGAGGACGCGTGGTTGCCGCAGACGCCCTTGTGGATCTCCTCCAAGATGTCCTTGCCTTCTTACCGAGGGACGCACTTCATGAGTACTCCGGAAGATGCGCCCCGCGTGTAAAGCTTGTCTCCGACGAGGACATAGGACATGGCACGGCGGATGAGCTGCTCGGCCGAGTTCTTGTCCGAGGGAACCTTCTGCTCACTGAGGTAGTCGATGAAGGGTTTCCTCCAGTCCACGTCGATCATCATGACCTCCTATCCAGCTGGTGGGTGTGCTGGGACAGTGGTTGGTGGCGCCGGCTCCGGGATGGATGGCGCGTGAAGCTCGTGAACGAAGACACCCGCTGGTACTTGAGCGCGGGTAGATCCAAACTTCGAGAGGACGTCCGCTGCAACGTTGTTGTCGTGGACGATGTGGTGGAACTCGAGACCATAGAACTTGTTCTCGAGCTTGTGGACTTCTAGGCAGTAGGCGTCCATGTTCTCCTTGTTGCGGTCCCAGGACTTGTTGACTTGGTTGATGACCACTGCGGAGTCGCCGTAGACTAGTAGCCGCTTGATGCCCAGTGAAGCCGCGAGGCAGAGCCCATGTAGTAGAGCTTCGTACTCGGCTTCATTGTTTGAGACCTTCCAGAAGATTTGCAGGACATACTTGAGTTGTTCGCCCGTTGGAGAGATCAGGAGTGCCCCTGCACCTGCGCCCTCGAGGTTGAGTGAGCCGTCGAAGTACATCACCCAATGCTCTGGTCGCACTGTTAGAGTAGGTAGCTGGTTCTCCCGCCACTCCGCCATGAAGTCGACTAGAGCCTGCGACTTGATGGCTGTGCGTGGCTTGAAGTCGATGGTGAGGGCGCCTGTCACACCCGATTTTACAAGGAAAACCGAATGCATCTCACGTGTGTGCCAGGATCATTTTACACACACATGATAGACAAAACGAGAGTAATACCATTGCAGTAATAAATCGTTCAAGAGTTAAACCAGTATGATATCCATTATTACATCCAGAGAGGTGGACTCGAAGGTCCGAACACAACGATAACTAAGCGACGAGCGACTCCATCTCCTCGACTTCCACGGGCATGATGACCGGGGGATCCGCATGCCCTAGAACTCCTCGTAGTCACTCCGGTACTCGTCCTCGCCTCCGACGTTCTCCTCTCGAACACGGCGGAAAGCAAGGGTGAGCACACTTATGGTTGGTGCTCAGCAAGCGGGGGAAACAATGCAAGGCTATCAAGGATAGGCTATGGTTCACAGCGGTAAGCATTTTATAAGTTGGTCAAGTTTTATTAGCAAGCACCTAATTACTAGGTGTAAGTTTATACCAACCCACTTATCATTAAAAGAAACCCCAAACCAAACCACAAACCCATGATTTGCATTAATCTTCAAGTTTATTAATCATGTGAGGGTCCAAGCCGCTCTTGACCGTGAGCACGGCTGATCGATCAGTTTACACTCGCGAGGTTGTACACTTTACCCACGGTTCGTGTTCCCCATCTTGCCGGGTTAGCTAGACCCTTAAACACTTCCAAGGTGAGTGGCTAGGGGTCCACTACAAAGCCTTTACAAAGGAAAGAAGAGAAACCAACGCTCGCAACGATTCTGACCCGGGCGGACCATAACCCTCCCTAGTGGTCGGCACCTTAGCCAAGGCTGCTACCCCAAAAGAACCGGGCTATACCCCTGCAACCCCGAGCCCCCTGTGCCCCTCTCAGAAAAGAGCTATCAGCTAACCCACTCTCCTAATTACATGGCTAATCCAGAGCCGTGTGGACTGTGGTTGTACTGTTGTCTTGGGTGGTTCTCCATGTTCCGATTATAAATCAAGTTATCTTGTTTTAAGCACAAACACATTATATAAGCAAAACTGAGATGTAAAACATAAACAAAGCATAACCAACTCATGTAAAGCAAAATAAGCATTTATCTACCCCAAGCATTTGTTTAAACAGGGTTGATCAAGGTAAAGTGGTAAAGTATCTAGTCAAGTCCTTAACTAGGTGTTTGCCCATCGAGTTTATGCATAGCAACGGGAATAGTAAACTTTGTTTAACATGCGGTGACATAGGTTCAAAAAGATAATGCGAGAGGGGGAAAGCCACTTGCCTTCCTCTACAACCGAGTGAAATCTTCCTCGAAAACGGGCTCTTCCCCGATCACCTCCGACAGGGAGCTCAGACGAAATAGGAACGATATCTACGAGTCAAACATGAACAACAAACAATAAATAAACAGTACACCAAACAGTAACAAAACTGGTAAATTTGCTGTTTAAAAGATTCTACTCGTCGAGACGATCATTTCGGTATATAGAACGCTAAAAACAGAGTTAAAACGAGAAAGATATGATTAAAACAAGTTACAGGGACCTATCTGCAAGAAAACTAAGTTTACAGGGCTCTTTATAAATAAAATCAGGGGTTAAAACAGAATTATATATAAAAACAGAGGGGCTTATATGCTAAAAGAAATGAAAAGGACCTCTGTTAAAGGAATTTAGACTGGCCAGGGGCTAAAACATAAAAATCAGGACCTACCGTAAGAAAACCTATAGGTGGGAGGACCGGCTTGTGAATTTAAAAACTTTCAGGGACTCTTAATCAAAAAGGCCAGCCCGACACCGTGGATCTCACATCCAACAGCCACGGACTCGCGCGTGCGCCGTGGACCGCACCGTGCGCCCGGTGCACGGGTCCACGGTGGACCGCCCGCTTCAAACGAAGGGGTACGCGATCCTGGCCATCCGCGCGAGATCGAACGGCCCGGGACGCGTGCGGATGGGCGGCGGCGATGTCGCCGGAGAGCGGTGGCGCGCGGCGGGAGCTCGCCGGCGTTGGCCACCGGACGGCGCTCCCGGCCATCAACACGACCACAAGCTAGCGCAAAACGTAGAGGGGGCGCATGCACACGTGACCGAGGGGTCAAGGGGGGCGATCGTGCCTCGTCGGCGGCCGGCGCCGAAAGGGGGTGGCGCGGGCCGCTCCGGCGAGCTCGCGGGGACGCTCGCGTGCGTGAAAGGAAGGGATTGGGCGGGGGTTAATGCTCACGGTTCAACGGTGAAGCGGGCGAGCTCGAAGACGAAGAGGATTCAACGGCGGCGGGGGCTTGGCAACGGCGGCGGGACGGGCGGCGCTTCAGTGTGGACGAGGCGCGGCGCCCACGGGCTCCAAGGACGCGAACCTGCAGCCAAATGAGCTTGATGAGCCCCTGGTGAACCCAAAGAGAAGAGAAGGGAGGCGGCGGAGGTGGTCCTTCACCGACGGCGACGCTTGCACGGCGGCGTCGGGGACCCGAGGGCGGCGCGCCGGGGGAATGGGGGCTCGGTTGCGCGCGTTGGTGTGCTGCGGGTGCAAAGGGAGGCGCAGGAGCTCGAGCGCGAGCTTAAATAGGGGCGCGCGGGAGGAAGGCGAAGCGGAAAGGGACGGGGCGGCCGGCGGGCTTGCCATTGATGGTCGGCGGACCGTCCGGCGTAAAGAGGGCAAGGGGAAAAGGGGAAACGGCCGGGGATTGGAGTGGGCGATTAATTGCCTTAATTGGCGAGCTCGCTGGGGAGAAAAAGGAAGGGGAGAAGGCGGGGGCGCGGCGGAATCCGCGAGGCTGCGGCGGCGGCCGGCGAACAGGGGGAAGAAGAAAAGGAAGGGGGGAGGGAGAGGCTGACTGGTGGGCCCCCGGTGTCAGCGACAACAAAAGAAAACGAAAAGAGAGAGGGAGAGGCGGGCCGACGCGGGGTGGTTAGCTGGGCCGGTAGGCCTGGCTGGGCCGAAAGGGGAGCAGGGTAAGGTTTTGTTTTTTTCTTTTCTTTTTCAAACTTCTTTTTAAAACCACTTTTCTTTTCAAATTCAAATCAAAACTCTTTCAAACTTTTTCTCAAAAGCTTATAAACTTTTTAGAAACCACACAAGCAACCAAAAACCATGCAAGCCAACTGATGATGCACAATCACTTGTTGTCTCTAAGTTTATTAAATTATGTTTAATATTTTAGAGCTCAATTTAAATAGCAATTTAAATTCTTTAAATCCTTAAGACTAATTTAAGCTGCTAAGTGATTTTAGTGATGGAATTTTAGGGTGTCACAAATCCTACCCCCTTAAAGAGAATCTCGTCCCGAGATTCAGAAGACTTAGAGAAGAGCTGAGGAAAATCTTCCTTAAGTTCATCCTCTCTTTCCCAAGTTGCCTCTTCCTCAGTATGATGACTCCACTGTACCTTACACATTCTTATGATCTTACTCCTAGTAACTCTTTCTGATATATCCAAGATCTTAACAGGGTATTCTTTGTATGTCAGGTCATTCTCCATTTGAATATCCTCTAACTGTACCAGTTCTATCTTAACCTCACTTGTACATTTCTTCGACTTTGTGATACATGAAACACATCATGGACTCACGACAACCGTGTCGGCAACTCCAACCGGTATGCTAGTTCTCCTTTCCGTTCCAAAATCTTGAAAGGTCCGATAAATCGAGGTGATAACTTCCCTCGACATTAAACCTTCGTAATCCCCGAATAGGTGACACTCTGAGGTATGCATAATCACCGACTTCCAAAATCACCTCTCTTCTCCGAGGATCAACATAACTCTTCGACGTATTTGTCTTTGCTTTAAGATTCTCCCTTATGATTTCAACTTGCTTTTCTCGCTTCTCGTATCTTTGTCCGGTCTAAAGAGTTGCCTCTCACCAGTCTGGTTCCAAAACAACGGTGTTCTACACTTCCTTCCATACAGAGCCTCAAAAGGTGCCATTTTAATGCTGGACTGATAGCTGTTGTTATAAGCAAACTCTGCATAAGGCAAACTCTTATCCCAACTGCCACTGTTCTTCAACGCACAAGCTCTCAACATATCCTCAAGAATCTGATTTGTTCTCTCCGTCTGCCCATCTGTCTGAGGATGGTATCTTTGAATCGAAGTTTAACTTTGTATCCATCGATTCATGCAGCTTCTGCCAAAACCGTGAAGTAAACTGTGTGCCTCGATCTGACACTATCTTCTTCGGTACCCCGTGCAAACACACTATCCTTGAATTATACAACTCAGCTAGCTTCACTCCTGTATAAGTCGTCTTCACTGGGATAAAGTGCGCTACCTTGGTTAATCTATCCACAATAACCCAAATAGAGTCATACCCATCACGAGTACGAGGTAAACTCACTATGAAATCCATACCGATTTCTTCCCATTTCCACTCAGGCACCTTTAGAGGCTGAAGCAATCCTGCTGGCCTTTGATACTCAGCCTTCACCCTTTGACACACATCACACAAAGCTACATGAGCTGCTACATCTTTCTTCATTCCATACCACCGGTATCTCTCCGTTTCAAGTCCCGATACATCTTAGTACTCCCGGGGTGTATAGAGTAAGTCGAATCGTGTGCTTCCTTCAAGATAGCTTCTCTCAACTCCTTGATCTCAGGTACACAGATTCTGTTCTTAAACCACACTGTTCCTTGCTCATCTTCTCTGAATTCCGGAACTTTGCCTAACTTAATCAGCTTCCTGTACTCTGCAATCTTATCATCAGTCAACTGTCCCTTCCTGATATCCTGCTGAAGCGTCAACTCAATTTCTAATGTTAAGGTCTCACTCGAAGCAACTATCCCCAAGTTGAGCTGTGCCATCTCCCAACATAGCTCCTGAGGTAGCAGGTGTCCTATTAACATGCTAGTCTGTCCCTTCCGACTCAAAGCATCTGCCACAACATTCACCTTTCCTGGATGGTATTGAATATCCAAATCATAATCTTTGATTAACTCCAACCACCTTCTTTGCCTCAAATTCAAATCCTTCTGAGTAAAGATATACTTCAGACTCTTATGGTCAGTGAAGATCTTACACTTGTTTTCCAATCATATAGTGTCTCCAAATCTTCAATGCGTGAACAACCGCGGCTAACTCAAGATCATGAGTAGGGTAGTTCTGCTCATGTTTCCTCAACTGTCTTGAAGCATAAGCTACTACCTTTCCTTCTTGCATCAACACACAACCCAATCCTTGCTGAGAGGCATCGCAATACACATCGAATCCTTTGTGTATGTCTGGCATGATCAACACAGGTGCTGTGGTCAATCTCTTCTTCAACTCTTCAAAACTAGCCTGACACTTCTCATCCCACTTGAATTCCTTTCCTTTCTCGAGCAGAGTGGTAAGTGGCTTCACTATCTTAGAAAATCCTTCAATGAATCTCCGATAGTATCCTGCAAGTCCAAGGAAGCTTCTGATCTCCGGTACATTCTTAGGCGAACTCCAGTTCAATACATCCCGAACCTTGCTTGGATCGACTGCAATTCCTCTATCTGTGATGATGTGTCCGATAAAAGAGACCTCCTTCAACCAGAAAGCACACTTGCTGAACTTGGCATACAGCTGATGTTCCCGAAGCTTCTGCAACACAAGCCTCAGATGTTCTTCATGTTCTTCCTCACTCCGAGAGAATACCAATATGTCATCAATGAATACCACAACAAACTTATCCAGATACTCCATGAAGACCTTGTTCATCAAATACATAAAGTATGCTGGTGCATTGGTCAGGCCAAAGGATATCACTGTGAACTCATACAACCCGTATCTAGATGTGAATGCTGTCTTTGGTATATCCTCCACTCGGATTTTTAACTGGTGATAACCTGATCTAAGATCTATCTTAGAGAATGCCTTAGCTCCTCTCATCTGATCAAATAAATCCTCGATCCGAGGTAAAGGGTATTTGTTCTTGATAGTAACCTCATTAAGGCATCGATAGTCTATACACAACCTCCTAGATCCATCCTTTTTATCAACGAAGAGTGTGGGGGCTCCCCATGGTGATGAACTAGGACGGATAAACCCTTTACTAAGTAGTTCTTCGATTTGTTTCTTTAATTCAGCTAGATCTTTAACATCCATTCTATATGGTCTTTTAGATATGGGAGCAGTACCAGGTATAAGTTCAATACTAAATTCAATGTCACGGTCAGGTGGCATACCTGGCAAATCCTCTGGAAACACATCAGGGAATTCATTCACTACCCTTATATCTTCCAAGGTCTTGCCTTCTACAGAGTTCACAACTCCTTTGCTGGATGAGGGTGTACTCACATATTCTACTCTCTCCCCTTGAGGACTGGTTAACTGCACTGACCTCTTCCGACACTGAATAACTCCATCATGCTTTTGTAACCAATCCATCCCAAGAATGACATCTATTCCCCATGATTTTAGAACTACCAGATTAGCAAGAAAGTCTACCCCCATGATATTAATCTTTACTTGTGGGCATATATGACCGAGCTTTTCATTTCTCCACCGGGAGTGCTAACTATCGGTGGGTTCTTCATTGAGCTCATAGATAAGTTATATTTTGCCACAAATTGATTAGTTATGAATGAATGTGATGCTCTCGAATCAAATAATACGGTAGCGAGGTACGAGTTGACGAAAAACGTACCCAATACCACGCGGCGTCATTCCGAACTTGCTCCACCGATACATGATTAACTCGGCCACGCACATGACTCTGCTGGCCTCTCTTCTTTGGGTGTCCGTGGAGTACGAGCTCGCGAAGATAGCCGCCCGATCCTGTTTCCACCGTCTCTGCGGAGTTTGCATCACCCTCTTGGTACAATTGTTAGCATAATGCCCCCGGCTCTCCACACTTGAAGCATCCACCGAGTCGAACAGGGTTGGTGTTTCGACGGGTGCCCCGCAGTTATTGTTAGGACGACTCGGTGAGGGGTAGGAGCTGCGGGTGTCCGAGGATTGAAGCACCGTGGCCGAAACGAGCGCCGCAACTCGCATGTTCCGTGGGTACCTCCCACCTTGACCACCGGGACGATATGGAGTCAGGCTCTGCTGAGAACTGTAACGAGGACGGGTGTTGCTGCTAGACTGTCCATGTGACTGAAACTTGCGTTTCTGTTCACCCATCTCCTTTCTCTTGCTTTCCAGCCCAATAGCTTTGTTCACCAGCGTCTGAAAGTCTGGGAAGATGTGACTCTTTAGTTGATAGTTTAAAGGCCCAATCAAGCCATCCAGAAACCTTTCCTGCCTCTTTGGGTCGGTGTTGACTTCATGAGGTGCATAGCGTGACAAGTGAGTGAACTTGTACAGATACTCGGTCATTGACATATTGCCCTGCCTCAGTGACAAGAACTCCCTCTGCTTAAGCTTAGTAACCCCTGAAGGGATGTGGTAAGTACGGAAGTTGTCACGGAACTCCTGCCAAGTAATGTTCTGCCTGTTGGGATGAGCAGTTGAGTAAGCGTCCCACCAGTCTGCGGCCTGCCCCACAAGCCTTCTGGCAGCATACAGGACCATCTCCCAATCAGTGCATTGCACGATCTCCAGCTTCTTGGTGATGGTTTTCAGCCAGTCGTCAGCATCCAGTGGATCAGACGAGTGAGAAAACGTAGGAGGATGGTGGCTCATGAACTCCTTGTGCCTGTCCCTTGGTGGCGGGGGTGGCGGAGGAATTGGCTGTGGTGGCTGATTCTGTTGAGCTTGCATTTGCTGCACAGTGTTGGTGAGATCCTGAATCAGTTGCATCTGCGCCGCCAGAAACTGCTGCATGTTTGGATCCATTGCTTGGTTGATCGGTGGGGGTGGTGCTGGGTTCTGTTGATTTGCGATATGTGCACGGATCACAGGCGGCACGTCTTGACCTCCTCCGGACCTGGTGTTTACCATCTGACCGTTAGAAAAATCATATCTCAGATAGTTGTACTTGAATCAATGCATAAGAGGATAACTCAAAATGAAATAACAGCATGTTCTTCAGCTAGGACAGATTCTGTTGACCTCAAAGAATTATGTATAACTTTCTGTGTCATTATCCAATGACCACAAATTTTTACCAGATTATGATGTATAAAATTATGGAACTATAACAACTGGAATCACCTCATTTGGACATCTATAACTCGAGATAAAATTCAAACAGTGCAGCTGTATCAGCAGAAATTTACAGATTCTGACATGTTCATTACTTTGTGCATAACTCCCAGAATATGTATTGTATACCATTGAATTTTTGAAATAAATTCATCCTCTAAATTTGTGAACTAACCCAACTAGTTTCATGTCATTTGGAGTTCTGTAGCTTGAGTTATAAATAAAACATTACTGGTATGTCATATGACTGCGAAAACAGTTTTGATCCAATCAAACTTGCATAGAAGATTAAGCAATGACAACCGATAAAACCCAAACCATCCTTTAATTAACTTAACAGTTCTGATTGCATAGTGGCCATCACTCCACCATACAATTCACAATCAAGCAAAGATCCAACTCAAACATGTTTGCAAACAACATTCATTATTACAAGCAATATGTTCACGCAGGAACGATCTAGCGAAAAAGTAAATGATAAGGGCGAGTATCCTAGGATCCTAGCCAAGACGGGTAGTAGCTTCATCGGAGCCGTAACGGAGTCTCTTGCGCGGAGGGGAAGCTGTGGTCTGATATGGCATAACTTCTTGAGGAAGTTGCTGTCCCGCCAGCTGTGCTTCCAGACGTGCTATCTTCACCTGAGCAGCCCGCAACTCCTCGTGATACTTGTTCATTTCAGTAGTTGCCCCCTCCAGATCTGTGTTCAAGGCAGCGATCCACATGTGCCAAGACGTCGATGCGATCATTGCCTCCTGCTGGCACCACAGTCACCTCTGTGCCACTTGCACGACGAGGCACATGGCGATACTCCGAGTGGAACAGCTGTACCCGATTTGCATTGCAGATTGACCAGAGTGCCCTCCTCGCTGCATCATTCACTGCAACATCATCTGTGGAGAACTGGGCCGTGCTGTGGTGAGATGAGCGATATCTCCAGCCTTCTGTATCATTCAGGGGCTTCCTGATGTAGACCCTGCAGGTGTAGTAGTCTCTCATTCCTGGCTCGCTGAAGTGCTTTGTCACGTAGAGAGGCCTTATGGTATATCCCAAGTACTGCAGAACCTCCCACAGAAGAATGCAAAACTGTCCGTTCTCAACTTCAGTGGAATGTTTGTGATATTTTGCCCCGTGATAGCGAGGGTCTTCATCCACATCTTCCTCCGGGATGCCATCAGCATTGTTATCACCTTCCTCATCTCCACCGTCATCACTAGAGTCATCTGGGTCACCTCCTTCACCATCAGGCACTGGATCAACATGTGCAGGGGGTGCTTCCTCATCTGCCACAGGCGCCGGTGGAATCACAATGTCCCCATCAGCGTCTGCCTCCAGCACGGTGCCATCGTACGAGTTGTGGGCGTTCCAATGACTCATCTGGCTCCTCCTCCTCCATCTCAATCTCTTCAGGATCCTCCTCTTCTAGTTCCGGCTGGACCTCTTCTGGGTTTTCCTCCACCTCAACCTCTGGCTGGTACTCCTCTGGTTCCTCCTCAACATCCTCAAGGCGATGGCGAGGAGCCAGCTGTCCAGAGGGAAAGCGCCCACCAGTGCTCTTACGAGGGGTCATGTAGGTTCTGGCCATCTGTCAAAGCAAAACTGATCTCAGAGTACAGAATAAATCAAAATGACAGTTTAAAATGATAAACAAAATTAAATTAGATTTTTAATGCGTAAATAAGATGATTTGAAGCATGATAAGGTTCTCTAGAACATGAATCCTTAATTTCGTCCATTTCTAACTAAGGTTGCGACCTACAGTCAACCTGGCTCTGATACCACTTTGTCACACCCGATTTTACAAGGAAAACCGAATGCATCTCACGTGTGCGCCAGGATCATTTTACACACACATGATAGATAAAACGAGAGTAATACCATTGCAGTAATAAATCGTTCAAGAGTTAAACCAGTACGATATCCATTATTACATCCAGAGAGGTGGACTCGAAGGTCCGAACACAACGATAACTAAGCGACGAGCAGCTCCATCTCTGACTTCCACAGGCATGATGACTGGGGGATCCGCATGCCCTAGAACTCCTCGTAGTCACTCCAGTACTCGTCCTCGCCTCCGACGTTCTCCTCTGAACAGCGGAAAGCAAGGGTGAGCACACTTATGGTTGGTGCTCAGCAAGCGGGGGAAACAATGCAATCAAGGATAGGCTATGGTTCACAGCGGTAAGCATTTTATTAGTTGGTCAAGTTTTATTAGCAAGCACCTAATTACTAGGTGTAAGTTTATACCAACCCACTTATCATTAAAAGAAACCTCAAACCAAACCACAAACCCATGATTTGCATTAATCTTCAAGTTTATTAATCATGTGAGGGTCCAAGCCGCTCTTGACCGTGAGCACGGCTGATCGATCAGTTTTCACTCTGCAGAGGTTGTACACTTTACCCACGTTCGTGTTCCCCATCTTGCCGGGTTAGATAGACCCTTAAACACTTCCAAGGTGAGTGGCTAGGGGTCCACTATGAAGCCTTTACAAAGGAAAGAAGAGAAACCAACGGCTCGCAACGATTCTGACCCGGGCGGACCATAATCCTCCCTAGTGGTCAGCACCTTAGCCAAGGCTGCTACCCCAAAAGAACCGGGCTATACCCCTGCAACCCCGAGCCCCCTGTGCCCCTCTCGGAAAAGAGCTATCAACTAACCCACTCTCCTAATTACTTGGCTAAGCCAGAGCCATGTGGACTGTGGTTGTACTGTTGTCTTGGGTGGTTCTCCATGTTCCGATTATAAATCAAGTTATCTTGTTTTAAGCACAAACACATTATATAAGAAAAACTGAGATGTAAAACATAAACAAAGCATAACCAACTCATGTAAAGCAAACTAAGCATTTATCTACCCCAAGCATTTGTTTAAACAGGGTTGATCAAGGTAAAGTGGTAAAGTATCTAGTCAAGTCCTTAACTAGGTGTTTGCCCATCAGGTTTATGCATAGCAACATGAATAGTAAACTTTGTTTAACATGCAGTGACATAGGTTCAAAAAGATAATGCAGAGGGGGAAAGCCACTTGCCTTCCTCTACAAACTGAGTGAAATCTTCCTCGAAAACAGGCTCTTCCTGATCACCACCGACAGGGAGCTCAGACGAAATAGGCACGATATCTACGAGTCAAACATGAACAACAAACAATAAATAAACAGTACACCAAACAGTAACAAAACTGGTAAATTTGCTGTTTAAAAGATTCTACTCGTCGATACGATCATTTCGGTATATAGAACGCTAAAAACAGAGTTAAAACGAGAAAGATATGATTAAAACAAGTTACAGGGACCTATCTGCAAGAAAACTAAGTTTACAGGGCTCTTTATAAATAAAATCAGGGGCTAAAACAGAATTATATATAAAAACAGAGGGGCTTATATGCTAAAAGGAATGAAAAGGACCTCTGTTAAAGGAATCTAGGCTGGCCAGGGGCTAAAACATAAAAATCAGGACCTAACCGTAAGAAAACCTATAGGTGGGAGGACCGGCTTGTGAATTTAAAAACTTCCAGGGACTCTTAATCAAAACGGCCAGCCCGGCACCGAGGATCTCAGATCTAACGGCCACGGACTCGTGCGTGCGCCGTGGACTGCACCGTGCGCCCGGTGCACGGGTCCACGGTGGACCGCCCGCTTCAAACGAAGGGGTATGCGATCCTGGCCATCCGCGCGAGATCGAACGGCCCAGGACGCGTGCAAGCGATGGGCGGCGGCGACGTCGCCGGAGAGCGGCGGCGCGCGGCGGGGGCTCGTCGGCGTTGGCCCCGGACGGCGCTCCCGGCCATCAACACGACCACAAGCTAGCGCAAAACGTAGAGGGGGCGCATGCGCACGTGACCGAGGGATCAAGGGGCGATCGTGCCTCGTCGGCGGCCGGCGCCCCGAAGGGGGCGGCGCGGGCCGCTCCGGCGAGCTCGCGGGGACGCTACTGTGCGTGAAAGGAAGGGAAATTGGGCGGGGGTTAATGCTCACAATTCAACGGTGAAGCGGGTGAGCTCGAAGACGAAGAGGATTCAACGGCGGCGGGGCTTGGCAACGGCGGCAAGACGGGCGGCGCTCCGACGTGGACGAGGCGAGGCGCCCACGGGCTCTGAGGACACGAACCTGCGGTTAAATGAGCTTGATGAGCCCCTGGTGAACCCAAAGAGAAGAGAAGGGAGGCGGCGGAGGTGGTCCTTCACCGACGGCGACGCTTGCACGGCGGCGGCGGGGACCGGCGGCGGCGGCGGGGGTGGGGCTCGGTTGCGCGTGTTGGTGTGCTGCGGGTGCAAAGGGAGGTGCAGGAGCTCGAGCGCGAGCTTAAATAGGGGCGCAGGGAGGAAGGCGAAGCGAAAAGGGACGGGGCGGCCGGCGGGCTTGCCATTGATGGCCGGCGGACCGTCCGGGCGTAAAGAGGGCAAGGAGAAAAGGGGAAACGGCCGGGTATTGGAGTGGGCGATTAATTGCCTTAATTGGCGAGCTCGCTGGGGAGAAAAAGGAAGGGGAGAAGGCGGGGCGCGGCGGAATCCGCGCGGGCGCGCGGCGGCCGGCGAGCGGGGGGAAGAAGAAAAGGAAGGGGGAGGGAGAGAGGGCGACGGTGGGGCCGGGTGTCGGCGGCAACGAAAAAGGAAAAGAAAAGAGAGAGGGAGAGGCGGGCCGTCGCGGGGTGGTTAGCTGGACCGGTAGGCCTGGCTGGGCCGAAAGGGGAGCAGGGTAAGGTTTTGTTTTTTTCTTTTCTTTTTCAAACTTCTTTTTAAAACCACTTTCCTTTTCAAATTCAAATCAAAACTCTTTCAAACTTTTTCTCAAAAATTTATAAACTTTTTAGAAACCACACAAGCAACCAAAAACCATGCAAGCCAACTGATGATGCACAATCACTTGTTGTCCCTAAGTTTATTAAATTATGTTTAATATTTTAGAGCTCAATTTAAATAGCAATTTAAATTCTTTAAATCCTTAAGACTAATTTAAGTTGCTAAGTGATTTTAGTGATGGAATTTTAGGGTGTCACAGCGCCGAGCTCGACTGCCCACTTGGAGATTCTTCCGGTAGCATCTTGGTTCCGCAGGATGTCGCCGAGCGGGTAGTCGGTGACGGCGGAGATCGAGTACTCCTAGAAGGAGTGTCGTAGCTTCCGCGAGGTGATGAGTACTGCGTACAGGAGCTTCTGCACGGGTTGATAACGTGCCTTGGACTCTGATAGAACCTCGTTGACGAAGTAGACTGGGCGCTGGACTGGGTAGGCGTGGTCGTCTTCCTACCGCTCGACGACGATGGCAGTACTGACCACATGAGTAGTCGCGGCGAGGTAGAGCAGTAGTTGCTTGCCCTTGCGGGAAGCCGTGAGGACCGGTGGCTTCGATAGGAAGTCCTTGAGCTGGGCAAGGGCTTGATCCGCCTCTTGAGTCCACACGAACTTCTCTTGGTGCTTGAGTAGTTTGAAGAAGGGGAGCCCCCATTCTCCAAGCTTCGAGATAAATCTGTTTAGTGCCGCCATGCACCCGGTCAGCTTCTGGACGTCTTTGATGCTCGTGGGAGCTTTCATGCTGGTGATGGCGGAGATCTTCTTAGGGTTGGCTTCGATGCCACGTTGGCTGATGATGAAGCCAAGTAGTTTGCCCAAGGGTACGCAGAAGACGCACTTGTTCGGGTTGAGCTTCCAGCGGTACTCGCGCAGGGATGCGAAAGTCTCTTCAAGGTCATCGATGAGGGTACTGGAGTCTCTGGTCTTGACGACCACGTCATCCACGTAGGCTTCGACGTTCTTGTTGAGTTGCCTCTTGAAGCAGGCCTGGATAGCTCATTGGTAGGTGGCGCGGCGTTCTTCAACCCGAAGGACATGGTCGTCTAGCGATGACGCGCCAAACGGGGTGATGAACGCGGTCTTCTCCTCCGGTCTTCTTCCTTGATCGCGATCTGGTGGTACCCGGAGTAGCGGTCGAGGAAGCGAGAAGCGAGGTCGCGGCCCGCCGTGGAGTCGATGACTTGATCAATCCGCGGCAACCCGAAGGGGTCCTTGGGGCAGTGCTTGTTGAGGTCCGTGTAGTCGACGCACATCCTCCACTCGTTCGAGTTCTTCTTGCGGACGAGGACAGGGTTGGCGAGCCACTCAGGATGGAAGACTTCTCTGATGAAGCCAGCCGCGAGTAGTTTGGCGAGTTCCTTCTTGATGGCGTCCCGTCTGTCGTCGGCAAAACGTCGGAGGTGTTGTCGCTTGGGGGTGGCCTTAGGATCGACGTTGAGGCAGTGCTCAATCAGCTCCCTAGGCACTCCTGGCATGTCCGCTGGCTTCCACGCGAAGATGTCGCGGTTAGCCCGAAGGAAGCTGATGAGCGCGTCTTCCTATTTGGGGTCGAGGACAGCCCCGATGGTGGTGGTCTTGCTGGGGTCGCCTGTTCCGAGGTCGATCGTTTTGACAAGAACCTCCTCAGGTGGCTGAGGCTTGTTGGCGCTGTAAGACTTCTCCGGGATGTCGAGTTCACTTGTAGCAAGCTTCTTCGACGCAGCGTAGACCTACATCATAGCGTTGGGTACTTGATTCGTAGAAGCGATCTCCACGGCTTCCGTGTCGCAGTCGTGGGAGATCTTCAAGTCCCCTTGGAGAGAGAGTACACCCGCTGGGCTTGGCATCTTGAGTACCAAGTAGGTGTAGTGGGGCACCGCCATGAACTTGGCGATAGCCGGTCTTCCGAGGATGGCGTGGTAGGAAGTCTCGAAGTCCGCGACCTCGAACTTGATGTACTCGGTACGATAGTTGTCCCGAGATTCCCCGAAGGTAACTGGCAGGACCACTGAGCCTAGTGGGATAGCCGCGTTGTCGGGGACGATGCCGTAGAAGGGCGTGTTGCTCTTGGTGAGCATGTGAGTGGTGTCGAGCTTCATCTTCTTCAAGGTCTTGGTGAAAAGGACGTTGAGCCCGCTTCCACCGTCGATGAGGACCTTGTTAAGCTTGGAGCCCGCGACCACTGGCTTCAGGACGAGGGGGAACCGTCCTGGTTCGGAGAAGCTGGTCCATTGATCCGCGCGGGAGAAGGTGATGGGTACCTCTAACCATCTGAGAGGGGTCAGGACCGCTGGCTCGATGGACATAACTTCTCGACGGGTAGCCTTCTGCTCCCTCCTGCTGGGCAATCCACCGAAGAGGACGTTGACGGTCTTGTCGGGTTCCTGGAAGTCGTTGTTGTCGCCGTCCTTCTTCTTGCCCTTTTTGTCGTGAGGGTGCGGTGGCTCTGGCGTATCCTTGAGTGCATGCCTGAGTTGGTAGCACTGCTCGGTGGTGTGATTGCCGTTTGGATGCCACGGGCACTTCTCCTTCAGCAAGTCTTTGAAACCGCCGGAGTTCTTCTTCGAGCTCTCCTTCGCAGGGCGCTGGATAGCCGCGACAGTGTTGTCTGGCTTGCGCCTGCGGTTGGGACCCGAGTAGTAGTAGTTGTTGTTGTTGTTGCTGCGACCTCCTTGGTTCGCATTGTTGCCGCTGCCGCCGCCCGGGTTCTGCTTGGTCTTTCCACGGATGGCGTCGTACTTGGCGTTGGCCTTGTCTTCCTCATCCGCCCAGGACGTGATCATGTCCTTGAGGTGGGGGATGGACTTGGGGCGGCGACGACCGAAGTCTTCGAAGGTGCGGCAGTGGTAGAGGCCGTCTTGGAAGAGGTCGATGACCTCCTTGTCGGTGACGTCGACGACGGTGGCGCGCTTGTTGAAGAAGCGGCGCATGTACTTGCGGAGGGTCTCGCCTTGTTCCTGCTTGACCATGGCCATGTACATGCGAGTACCCGATCGGCCCATGGCCCCCGCGAAGTTGCTTTGGTGAACCGCTCCTTCGGTGGTCCCACTTGTCGATCGAGTGCTTATCCGGCGACTCGAGCCATGTGAGTGGAGCTTGGTCCGGGCGAAGGGGAAGTAGAGGCACTTGGTGTCGCCGTTGCCGCCGCATTCTCGATGGAGAGGGCGTAGCACCCGAGCCACCGAATGGGGTCTGCTTCGCGTCGTACTTGGTGATCCCCAAAGGCTTGAACTTGTCGGGGAGGAGCAAGTTGCGAAGTCGAGGTGAGAAGGCGGGGAAGCCGTCGCCATCGCCCTGCGGTGGTCGACTTCTTCCGTCGCGGCTCCTCAATCTTCGGCGGGCGTCGTAGCCGCCCGTGAGGTGCCGCAGGCGTGGTTGTTCGCGTGGCCTCGGCCACCGCGTCGCCGCCGCCACCGGCCCTCTCGTCGGCTCCATGGTTGGAGCTTCCGCCGTCGCAGCCGCCGTCGTCAGGGTCATTGCCGCCACCGCCGGCCGGAGCACGGTGAGGGACGACTTCGCGGTGGCTGTTGCCACCCTGTGGGGGTCCGCCGACGTTGGAGCGAGTGCGGTTGGGTTGAGCGGGAATCTCAGCTCGAGTACGGTTGGGACCGTTGTTGGCGTTGCGACTTGTGGCTTCGTTGTCGCGGTGCCTGGCGGGAGGAGGTTGGTTGACCCTGTTGTCGACCCGCATGAAGTAGGCATCTTCAGCGAGCTTGGCGATGACCTCTCCAGCGCGTATGCCCTGAGCCTGGCGTGCGATCGCTGTGATCGACATGAGGCATTGCTCGGGGGTAGTGTGTACTCTGCTCTCGACCACCTCGAGAGCTTCCGCAAGGTTGCGGACGGGGAAGTTGTCGCGGAAGCGTCGGCGACGTTCGGCCGCGCTTCCGGTTACGCTCACGTCGAGCGTCTCTCGTCGCGGGGGTTCTCGTTTGCCGGAGCATCGGCAGAGAGCTCGTCGGAGGAGATGTCTTCCAGGTACTTGTCTTGGGCCGTCCTTGAAGGCCCTGGGGTGTCGCCGGCAGCCATGAAGACTTGGCGATCGGGGGTGCCGAGGCTGGACTCAGAAACCGCCACCTCAGTTGGGGTGTTCGAGTTAGCTCGGGCAAGTGGTGTTCCCTTCTGGAACGGTAGTGAGTCGATGTAGGCGACGTAGCGTGAGTCTCCACTTATCAGGTCAGCAGGCTTGCGGTCTGGCCAGTAGACGAATCTCCCGGCCGGTGTGGATGTTATAACCAGCCCCGCAGGCCGGCCCCCGACAAGTGATGCTCGGTGGAGTTGTCCTCGGACTCGGGATCCTCAGGGTCTGACCCGAAGTCGAACTCGTATGCGGGGTTCGAGTAGAACTCGGAGAGAGGGTTTGAGTCCGAAGCGTGGCCGGGGGCGGTGTCGGAGTCCGAGTTGTACTCGGGTACGGGCTCCTTGCCGGCCCGACGCGAAGAGGGAGCCCCTGTGCGGGCCCGGCTGAGGATGCGGGGACCATGCGCGGAGCACTCACGAGGTGAGGGGATCGCCTGCGATGGCTGAGTAGCCGGCTCGCATGTGATGGCCCATGGAGACGTCGAGTTCGAGTTGGAAGCGGACTCGAGCTCGAAGTCGGTGTGATGGTCGAAGAGCGAAATTTCGCCGAACTTGCCGGCGAGTTCGCCTGTGACAACTTCAGGAAGCGTCACGAAGCCGGTCTTCGGGTTGGGCGGCATGGTGAGGTGGCGCTGGAAAGAGCCCGCGCCGTCTGCAGTGCAGACCCAGGCGCCGAACACGAAGGTGTCGCTGCGGTTGAAGGCGACGGTTGGCTTGAAGTAGACTGGAGCCGTCGAGTTCGCCATGTGATCTCGGGCGAGAGCCCCTACCTGGCGCGCCGCGTGTCGGTGTTTTAGACCGGCAACCTACTAAGGGGAGTACCCGAAGTAGATGAATGTGGCCTCGCCGAGATCGGTAACTCGAAGGAAGAGACACGCGACACACAATTTAGACAGGTTCGGGCCGCGAGGTGCGTAATACTCTACGTCCTATATGCTGCGTAGCTCTGGATTGATTGGGCACGATTACAGGATGGTGTAATTGTGCGCCGTGAGATTGGATGAGATGCTAGAGAAGGGTCCTTGCCTCGCCTTATATAGTCCGGGAGGTAGGGTTACAAGTCGGAGTAGGGAGAGAGTACTAGTCGAGTACGTCTAGGAGTCTTCTATACAGTGCGGAACATGTACAGCTTCCTAACCGAGTACTTCTCCTCCGTAGTCCTTGTGCTCCATGCCATCAGGTGCCATGTAGCGTAAGCCGGGTAGTCCCAGGGGCCCATCAATTAGTCGGTCCTGATACCCACTGAGGTAGTGGGCCCAGGGAGGTCCATACGACACACCCCCCCGTCGTGATGATGCAACCCCCGAATTTACCAAGGAGCTCGAACTCACCGTTCACCGGTGTGATGATCTTGTCCAAGATGCTCCCTTGCTTGAAGTTCGCGAAGTGGTTCCCGAAGGCCAGGCTCCCTCTCCTTCCTTAGCTGCATTCAACAAGAGCTTTGGTACGTCTCACCGCGGCGAACTACTAAGTGTTGGTTTCGAGGTGGCTAGTATCGGGAGCGGCGCATCCAAGATTTTAACACTCTGGAAATCGCCTACACTTGTTGATGACACAGAAGAAGGGTCGGAACAAACCGGAGGAGTCGCTCGTGAATCTGGAAATGGACCTCACTCCGCTTTGACGAGGACTTCTGCGTCGCAGGGTAAAACTTCTTTGAGTTCAGGGAAGAAGGTTACCATGCAAAATCTAAGCAAACAAGGTTCGTTTCTTTTCGTTAACTTTTGTATATTTCAGATTTGCAAATTTTTGCTCAAAACTTTAGTTATAGAATTTTTCAGAATTCAAGGACCTTGTTTGTTCGTATCCTCCGTCGAAGCTGGCGAGGTTTCAAGAAGATTACGCCCTCAAATCTTCTATGCTCGGGAAAGTTGCCATTGAACGACTCGTTGATCAAGAGAAGACAAACAAGCAACTTTCCCAAGAATCCAAGGAACTCAAACGCAACTTTGCTCTTGCTCAATCCGCGAACCTTGACCTCGAGAAGAAGGTAGCCGAACTGGCGGAAGCCTTGAAGGTTTGCCAGGATGAGAAGAAAATCGCTGGCGAAGCACTTGAGCAATCAAAGAAGGAGCTGGAAAAGCTGCAAAAAACTCACGAAGACGATCTGAGCCTGATTGAGAACCTTCGCAAAAACCATGACAGGTCCTCGAAAGTTGTCGAGGATCTTCGTGCTAACAATGCCGATTTGGCCAGATCCCTAAGCAGCAAGGATCAACGAATTCAAGATCTCGAGAAGGCCTTGACCGAACAGAGAGAATCTTCTGGGAGGAGGATTTCTGAGATTGTCGACAGGCTGAGAGCTTTGTTCGGAGAATATGAGAAATCTTTAAATGAATTTGGCGTTCGTCCAGCGCCACTCCCTTCCAACTTAGGTATTCCAGTGTTCATGGATTGGATCGACGCAGAGTTCAAGGCACTTCCCGAAGTTATCTCTGGCGCTAATGATTTCGCAACTTCGACTACGCAGATCTCGCGAAGTTTCGCGAAAAACTCGCGCAGTTTCCCGACGCCCTGAGTACCTCAAGAATTCGGCCAAACGAGGATGTTCAAGTTATCAAGTCCAAATTCGCGAGGGAATTTTGGATAGCCAGCGAGAAAGAAGCTGTCAAGAGCATTGCACGTGCTAAGCTTGCTCAGGTTGATTTTCGCACGATTCTGCTTGCTACTGTTTATTCGCGGGATTTTTATCCCTTGATTTTTCTTACATTTGTTTCTTCACTTTTATTAGTTGATCGAGGAAGAGAATCGTGGAGAAGGCGCTGCATCCCCTGAATCGTCTACTGAAGATGAAGACTATAGCGACTCGGAAGAAGAGGGCTCAGGCAGCAGCAGCGATGATGGCAGTGATGGCGACCAAACTTCTGGGCACGAAGGGAATTCTCCGAAGGTTGACATCACAGACTAGATGTTTTTCCGAAATATTCGCCCCTCTAGGCCGCTTCTGTATATTTGTACATTCACTTAGTTTTAGTGCTTTGTCTGAACTAGCTGTTTTGTAAACTTTAACCTGCGTAGGTCTTGCAAGCTGGGCCTGCGCAGGACGTGATGCCACTATGGATTCATCGCGATAAAATGTTTGTTAGTGGCGAAGCGTGGCGCTTGTTCAAAAGAGCTCATCCCGAACAGGATTTTTCCGATTTTTTGGCTCGAAGCTTCGCTTAAGTTTTCTATGGGATGCTTCGACCTTTCTTCCTTTTTCTTGCTTTGTAAGAAGGAGGGTTCTACATCTGCGAATTCAAGTTCCATGAAGATTCCGAAGACGAAGCCCCTTAGCCCAATTGGCGGCGAGCTCAACTTTGCTTACGCTAGTGATATTGCAGAAGACGATAGTTGCGAACCCGGACATGTGGTCGAACTTTCGTTCTAGGTTTTTGTACTTATCAATGTAATTGGTGTTGAACTGTTTCGAAATTTTTATGCAATTAAGGCAATAAAGACGTTTTCTTTTGAAAAAACGTCACCCTCCCCCACCTTGCCGTTTTGCATGAAAATTTCTAGACAAGCTAACGAAACTTTAGTGTTCTTCGAATACTCTGATCACACGCACTTTTGGATAAATCTTCGGAAATTCTTTAAAACTTCACATGTTGTTAGGCAAGTCGACAAAATTTGTTCTCGAATTTTGTGGATTTGACCCTCTTGGCATACTTTCCCTGGTTGATATTGCAACTCTCAGTTGCTTCAACCATGACTTTCTACGAATTTCTACTCGAGCCCCTTGCCCTTTTGCCAGAACGAATTTTTTCGTGACTAACTTTTCGGCAGTTTTCATTAAGGAAACAGAATTTTGGAACAATGCTACACACATTCACTTATCCGCAATCACCATTTTTTATCATGATGGAAACTCAGGCTGCAACTCATCGTTGTCTCGAGCCTTTTTGGTGGGAATCCCTTTGTGGATGGGATTTTGGGCCACAACTTGTTGTTGTCTCAGGCCTTTTTGGTGGGAATCCCTTCGTGGATGGGATTTTAGGCCACAACTTATTGTTGTCTCAGGCCTTTTTCGGTGGGAATCCCTTCGTGGATGGGATTTTAGGCCACAACTTATTGTTGTCTCGGGCCTTTTTTCACAACCTCTTTTTTCTTTTTTACGATGGAATTCTGGCTATCAAGAAGCCTCTTTCCCAAACTTTTCTTTTTCACGATGGAATTCTGGCTATCAGGAAGCCTTTTTCACGAACTTTTTTTACGATGGAACTCTGGCTATCAAGAAGCCTTTTTCACAAACTTTTCTTTTTCACGATGGAATTCTGGCTATCAGGAAGCCTTTCTCACGAATTTTTCCTTTTTCACAATGGAACTCTGGCTATCAGGAAGTCTTTCTCACGAATTTTTCTTTTTTCACGATGGAACTCTGGCTATCAGGAAGCCTTTCTCACGAATTTTTCTTTTTTCACGATGGAACTCTCGAAATGCGCAATTTGGGGGAAAACTCTTTTCATATATATCACAAAGAGTATTTACATAGGATCCGCCTCGTTAAAAACCTTGCCTCTTGATTTAGAGCCCCTTTGCAAGGAAAAGAGTACGGTCCTCCTTAGTCTAATGCAACTAAGAAAGTAAAAGCTAATGTTTTTTTTCCCGAAATCACTTATAGACACGTGATTCGGATTTTTTGTTTTTCAGAATACAAATTTGCGAAAATAGAAAAAAATCACTAAATTACATCTAACTACAACTGGAACTTTCAAGGGTAATACCTTTTCAGGCTGTCGGCGTTCCATGAATATGCAACTCTTCGCCAGTTTGCTCCATCAAACAAAAAGCCCCTGGCATGTCTGTTTCTTTTGCAATGTAAGGCCCTTCCCAAGACTCATGAAGTTTTCCCGGGTTCTCCCAGTTTTTCTTCCTTTTCAACACTAGATCGCCAGTTTTGATGTCCTTTCGGACCACTTTCTTGTCTCTCCAAGCTTTAGTCTCTTTTTGGTACTTCTCGATGTTTTCAACAGCTTCAAGGATTGTTAGCTCGATCATGTCCTTTTCCACTTTCTTATCAATTTCTTCAATGTCTTTTGCTTTCAGGACTCTCATGCTTTCATTTTTTTTATTTCCTCTAGTGTCATTGCCTCAGTGCCGAAAAGTAGGCGAAAGGGCGTGAAATCCGTTGCTCTTGACACGGTAGTGTTGTGGGACCAGATTACTTTCGGCAATTCATCCACCCATTTACCCTTCTTTTGGTCGAATAAGCACTTCTTGATTCCCGAAAAAATCAGGCCATTTGCCCTTTCAACTGCTTCGTTGGACTGTGGGTGGTACACTGATGAAAATTTGGCATGAGTACCCAAAGTCTTGCAATATTCTTTGAAACCGTAACAGTCGAACTGTTTCCCATTGTCAACAGTCAGTTCTCTAGGAACCCCAAACTGCGCGGACTATGTTACGCCGAAGAACTTCGAATTCTTGGTGCTTTGATGTTCGCAAGTGGTTTTGCTTCCACCCACTTCGTGACATAATAGACTGCAACAGCTGCGAATCGGCAATTCCCCTGAACCGTTGGCAATGGCCCTACTAGATCCATTCCCCACCTTTGCAATGGACACGATGGTGGAATCAAGTGAACTGGCATTGATGGTAAATTTTGTTGATTCACTGTTTTCTGGCATGCTTCACATTGCCGAACTAATACCTTTGCATCTATGTTTATGGTGGGCCAATAGAATCCCTGCTTTATTGCCTTTCCAGCTAAAGGCCTGGTGCCTATGTGCGCACCACAAAATCCGCTGTGAATTTCCTTGAGAAGCTCCAGGCCTTTTTCGGAGGTAATGCACCTTAGCCAAGGCTCAGTGACTCCTGATTTGTAGAGTTCTCCGTTTACCCCTGTGTAGCCCCGTGCTCTTTGTTTTAACCTTTTCTCTTCCAACTCTTCTTGTGGTTCATAATAGCCTCTAAGATAAGCCATGATTTCTGCTCTCCAATTGGGAGTCTCCACTACATTCACGATTTTCGGCCTCGAATCCTTGATGGATGGTTCTCAGATGATTTCGAAGAACACATCAGGGGGTAGTTCTTGATTTTTGGTCTCGTTTTCGCCGGCTTGTCTGTCTCATTATTGTCATCTCTTGGGATATGCTGGACTGAGTAACCTTTGAAGTGCCTTTCCATTTCCCTGACTTTTTCTAGGTACTTCATGAGAACAGGATTTCTTTTTCGACATGTTCTTGAATGACTTTCGAATCCGTTCTGACTATGAAGGTCTGCTGCCCCAAGGCTTTCATTTTCCTTAATGCCAGAAGTAGAGCTTCATATTCTGTTGTGTTATTCGTGGAATGTTCATTGTTCGCGAATATGAGCCGAGCTGCATATCTTATCACTACCCCCGCCGGGGATGTTACGACAACCGAAATTCCAACTCCCTTGTAGCACCAAGCCCCATCACACTGGACTATCCAGGGTTCAGGTATTTTTTCATCGGGGTTCTGAGTTGGTGAAGTCCAATCTACGACAAAATCTGCCAGAACTTGCGACTTTATTGCACTTCTCCTCTCGAAGTCCACTACATACTCTGAGAGTTCGGCACCCCATTTGATTAATCGGGTAGATGCCTCTCTATTTGCGAACAAATCATTCAATGGCTGATTGGTGATGACCCTTATTCTGTGACCCTCGAAATAATGCCTTAACTTCCTTGCTGCCATGATAACTGCGTATGCAATCTTTTCCAGCTCGGAATAGAAGATTTTCGAGCCAGACAAAGCTTCGAAAGCGAAGTATACTAGAATTTGTTTGAGCTTCCCTTCTTCCCCCTTTTCCTGCACTAGCACAACACTTACTGCCGAATTTGATGCGGACACATATAGCAGAAGTGGCGATTTCAGTTCGGGAGGGCACAACTTGGTCATGTTGGACAAGTAATCTTTCAATTCTTGGAAAGCTCTGAAGGACCGATACAGCGAACCAGAGAGGGGGGAGTGAATGGGAGCCGATAAAAATTCTTCTCGAAGGAGATGGGAACTCCAACAAGATGAAAGCAGCTTCCAACACACTTCTCCAACTCACTAACCAAGTTGGTCAAGCCCACGTAGCCACTGGAGTGCCACTGGACCTAGGAACCAACACACAACCTTCCGACCCGAGAACGCAGCGGAACACCAAACCTCGAGTCTACAGACCCACACCAGTCAGACCGGTGAGCACCACCGGTCGGGCCGGTCCCTCGCTAGTGAAACCGAGCAACTTTCACTAAGTGGCTCTACACCGGTCGGACCGGTGAGGCACACCGGTCGGACCGATCACGGCCGAAAGCCCCCAAGGCACCAAACGGACCAACCGACCACCAACCGACCCAAACTCGAAACAGCAGCACCACGGGACAACAGCGAACACACCAAGACGTTCACCCAAGCAAAATCCCACCGAGGGTTGCACCAATCAGATCGGTCAAGAGCACCGGTCAGACCGGTGTAGCCTGGGCAGCTCGGGATGAACAGCACCCGCGGGTCAACTCCCCCAAATCCAAATCTCGATCTCCCGAATCGCTCCACGGACTTGAACAAGA
Source organism: Cenchrus americanus (assembly GCA_947561735.1). Taxonomy (NCBI): domain Eukaryota; kingdom Viridiplantae; phylum Streptophyta; class Magnoliopsida; order Poales; family Poaceae; genus Cenchrus; species Cenchrus americanus. The sequence continues at coordinate 246,446,767 of OX387239.1, read as the reverse complement.
CTTTGGGGATATTAGGAACACCTCATGAGGAGTCCATAGCCAAGTTTAATCCCACCAAAACTCGTCCAAAAAGGAGGAATCAAGGAAATCCCGCCAAGAGCACTTCCAACCCAAGAACTCAAGAAACCCCAAAATCGAGCACCTTTACTCACGGATTTGGGAGGGTAATCACAGCCCAAAGAACCACGAAGGGTTCCCACAAATTTCCCCCATCAAATCCCCAAGAGAAAGGTCTCGAAAACAACCCAAAGAAATCACCAAGAGAGGGCTCCGAAAATCACCACCAAGAACAACCGGGGAAAACACATCCAAACCTTGAGGAACCACGCCGAATCATCTATACATGAAACAAAGGTTCATACAAGGTCTAGCAAGCCGCCCGATCATCCATCCCTCTCAACAAGATCTCTCCATGAAGCTCTCTTGCTAGTCCTATGGAAAACCTAAGGAAAATAGGAAGGAAAATGGGAAAACAAATGAGCTAGGGTTCCAAGAGTTGGCTGCCATCCTCTCACCTCTTGGGTTATATGGAGGCAACCGAAAGTCTAAAATACCCTTCTCTAACAACTAGGGATACAAGCCCCTCAAGGGCGGATTTGGAAGTCTTCATGTCTTCACCATCGGACGGATGCCCGGCGACCGCACCCTGCGTAGCCTCGACGCAAGCCATGCGATCCCGACGCGTGTCCTCCGCTTCGAAGATTCCGGACTGCGTCGTCGCACACCGGTCAGACCGGTGCTCCCCACCGGTCAGACCGGTCAGACTGGTCTGGCGCTGCTGCAGCTGCGTCTTCGGTTCTCCGGTCTTGGCTTTGTGGATCAACCAAGGAACCCAGTGGTTTTCTGGTGAACCACCGGAAACCCCGCGAACTCGGTGTAGCCTCCGCCAATCTCCACTCATGACTTGGCTCCCACGTAGTCCCGGCTCGACCTAGGTTTTGTGGCTCAACCAAGAAACCGTCCACGACTTCATCTTGCGTTCATGCCACCATGCGGCCCGCACTTGACCCCCGCCGGCCACCGGTCCCTCGAACGAAGCCTACTTGTCTTCTCCACACCTGGAGGCCTCACCGGCGACGACCTTTCGCGCTTGTTCTTCACCTACACCAACACCAGTCAAGCCGCAACCTGCACCTGCAATACTTAGCCAAGAATCAATCCACACAACGTTGTCAATCACTCATCACAGAAGGAAGCGACCATCCACCGGTCCTCGAACCACACATGGTCCTCAATCTCCCCCTTGATGAGTGCATTGACAACACCCACACGAAGGTAACAAGAGAGAAAAGAAAAAGAAAAGAAATGAACAAAAAGAAACTCCAACAAGCGATCGAAAGCCAAACAAAGGCAAAGAGCAAGATCACTTGAAGAAGACAAGTCTCGGACCCCTTAGGCAAGGGCAACGGCTCGACACATCCGAGACAGAGCAAAGCTCAAGCAAAGAGCGCAAACCACCGGATCAAAGCTCAAACAACCACAAAGAGCTCCCCCTGCACACATGCAAGCTCCCCCTGAACCAATGCACCCCCCCCCCCGGACGAATGCATGCAAGACACCACTTGAAACAGGGCAGCCGCAACAACTCGGCCACGACCGGTCGGGACTACCGGTCAACACCACCGGTCGGACCCAAGTGACCGACCGGTCGACCGGTGCACCACGAGAGCCCGAAATGGCTCGAAACCACCCGAAAACCTTCTAAATGCGTCCAGCAAGCCATTTCAAGCTCAAACTTCTCCCCCTTGTTGGCAATGCATGAATCAAGCGAGAAAATGCAAAACTTTCAACCTAGAGCTTCTCAAATAGACAAAATTCAACAAAGAATGCTACACATGTCCAAATGAGCAAGTTAGATACTCTACGGCTTCGTATCGATCTCAACTACATGATCACCAAGTTGCACAACCATTGGACGAAGCTAAGATGAATTTTGGCAATTTTGCGAAAAACTTGCCTCTCATGAGCAAAGTCCTAAACATGATCAAAGCATATCAAAATGGTAAAGCCACACAAATTTCATGCTAGGACAGCCATTCTAATCATAAGACCATCACGAACACCCATAACCACCTCATGTCATGTCAAAGCCACCGAGCCATGTGCCTACTTCTATGTATGAGACTTCTCATTGGTAGGCATCATGCAACGGTTTAGCACCCAAAGCAAATTAAAATTAGCACATATGACATGGGAGCACATTTCCAAGCATTTTTCATTTCATTTTCAGATTTGTAAATGGTACATGAAATGTCTTTGCGACAAAAAGGAACTTATGCTCCTCCACAAGATAAACCAAGAGGGCTAAACATTCATGATGGCAAATGAGCCTTTGGCCCCATATGATCAATAAGCTAGCTATCCAACCACAAATTAAGCATAGCAAAGCCACTAAAACATGTCAAGATCATATAAAGGCATTTACACATGAGAGAGCATACATGTGACACTTTCAAAAACATAGCTATCAACCATGGATCATTCATCAAGATCATCAAGAGCTAAGCCAAACTAACCATAGCCTACCAAACAAGCTCACAAAGACATATATCTCATTCCATGGTGAACAATGTATATGAGAGAAGCTTTTCCTAACCGATGCATATGATACAAAATGCATGCAATCTAAGATACAAGGATGCCTATACATCATGTTACATATGCCATGCCAAATGCAAGAAATGCACAAAGAAACTATACATATGCTACAAAGAGAGCTCCCACACACCCACCTCAAGAAATCAAACACACACCAAGTTCCCCCCGCAAACGAGTGAAAGTTGCTTGATCTAGGGGTTTGGTGAAAATATCGGCTAGTTGGTCATGTGTGGGTACATGGATCAAAGCTATCTTTCCTTTCTCTACGTTGTCTCTCAGAAAATGATACCTCACTTCTATGTGCTTGGTTTTAGAATGGAGCACTGGGTTCTTTGCAATGCTTATGGCACTGGTGCTATCACATTGAAGTGGGACATGGGTATACTCCTCACCAAAGTCACTCATGGTGTATGAAATCCAAAGGAGCTGAGAGCAACAACAAGCAGCGGCAACATACTCGGCCTCGGTAGTGGATTGAGCAACACTCGATTGTTTGCGGGAAGACCAAGACACCAAAGAAGAACCCAAAAGCTCGGCAAGTCCCGAAGTGGACTTCCTATCCAACCGACACCCGGCAAAATCCGCGTCTGAAAAACCATGGAGCGCCAAAGAAGAGGATGCGGAGCACCAAAGGCCGAAGTCGGGAGTGTGACGCAAGTACCTGAAAATTCGCTTCACCGCTTGCCAATGCGAAGTCCTCGGAGACGCTTGAAAACGAGCGCACAGACACACCGAGAACTGTATGTCCGGCCTCGTCGCCGTCAAGTAGAGGAGTGACCCGATCATGCTCCGGTACTCCTTCTGGTCCACGTGTTCACCTTCCTCATTCGCATCAAGAGCTGTAGTCGTACTCATCGGCGTCGTCATAGCCTTGGAGTCCTCCATCTTGAACTTCCGCACAATGTCCTTGGTGTACTTAGCCTGGTGCACAAATGTTCCTTCCTTTGATTGCTTGATTTGTAGCCCGAGGAAGAACTGCAACTCGCCCATCATGCTCATCTCAAATTCCCTGCTCATATCATCTGCAAACCTTGCAACAAGAGAGTTAGACGAGCCACCAAAGACAATATCATCCACGTACACCCGCACAATCGGATATCTACTCGCCCGCCTCGGCAAAAACAAGGTCTGATCGACCTTTCCCATCTCAAAACCTCTCTCAAACAAGAACCCCCTCAACCTGCCATACCAAGCTCTAGGCGCCTGCTTCAGCCCATACAACGCCTTCCTCAACTTGTACGCCCGGGGGGTACTTCTCACTCTCAAACCCCGGAGGCTGCCTCACAAACACTTCTTCCTCCAACACTCCATTCAGAAAAGCACTCTTCACATCCATTTGATGCAACTTGAACCCTTTAGCCACGGAAAAGGCTAGAAGGATCCTAATCGCCTCCAAACGGGCTACGGGAGCAAAGGTCTCCTCGTAGTCGATCCCCTCCTTCTGACTGAACCCTTGAGCAACAAGCCTCGACTTGTTCCTCACAACCTCACCCTTCTCTCCCTCTTTGTTCTTCCACACCCACTTTGTACCAATCGGCTTACACCCCGGGGGAGGATCAACCAACTCCCACACCCGATTCCTCTCAAAGTTCTCCAACTCCTCATGCATCGAATTAACTCAATTGTGATCGATAGTGCGTGTCCAATGTCTTTGGGCTCAAAAGTAGCAACAAACGCAGCATGAGCGAAATGGGAATTGTTTCGAACCCTCGACCGTGTAGTGCGTTCATTCATGTCGCCGATGATCCTCGAAGTTGGATGATCCACTTGTACTCGCCGGGGAGGTTCTCGCCTCGATGCTACCTGCCCCTCAACATCAGCTTCTCCTCGTTCTTGATTTGTCGTCGTAGGTGTAGTAGAGGGTCCATCCATCACCGTAGTCGAAGTAGTGGGTACATGTTCAGCGGGGGCACCGCACCGCCATCTTCATCGTCTCCATGTTCATGCTCCTCCTCCCCGAAAGATCTTTTCACCAAGCTCATCATCACCGCACACTCAAAGACAAGCTGACTACGTGACTCTGTCTCGTCGAAAGTTACCTCGCAAGTCTCCACGATTTGGTTAGTTTCAAGATTGAGCACACGATATGCTCTAGAATGAGATGCATAACCAAAGAAAATGCCATCGACGGACCTAGCCTCAAACTTATCCAACTTCCTCGCCTTTCTTCGAATGAAACACTTGCAACCAAAGACATGGAAGTGACTCACCTTGGGTGTGCGACCATGCATCAACTCATAGCGGTCTTCTTCTTGTGCACTCGAGGTATATCCTGTTCGACACATAGCACGCGGTATTCACCGCCTCAGCCCGATACCTCCTCGGAGTCCTATGCTCATCAAGCATCGTCCGAGCCATCTCGCACAAGGTCTTGTTCTTCCTTTCCACAACACCATTCTGGGGAGGCGTATACGGACTTGAAAACTGGTGCTCAAGACTCAAGTCATGGCAAAAGGTTTCAAAACGAGAGTTTCTGAATTCCGAGCCATTATCACTGCGGATAGCTCGTATGGCATCTCCGTGCCTCTCGTTCCTCAACCTCAAGACTAGATCTCGAACAAAACCAAACGTCTCCCCCTTCTCCTCCAGAAAGAACACCCACGCATACCGAGAATAGTCGTCCACCACAACAAGGACATACCACTTCCCACCCGCAGATCGCACACGAGCTGGGCCAACAAGGTCCATATGGAGCGACTCGCATGGACGCTCGCTCATCACATCGGTGAGAGGCGGGTGAGAAGAGGCTACCATCTTGGCATGCCTACACGGCGCACAAACCAACTCTTTCTCAAGCCTCAACCGTGGCAATCCTCGGACCAAATTGAGTTTACTCAAGCGCGACAAAAGGTCAAAGCTCAAGTGACCCAACTTCCTATGCCACTTCCACAACTCACTCGAAGAACCAACCAAGAAACAACGCTCCACACCCGAAGACTGAGAAAAATCAGCATGAAACACCTGACCCTCGGGAACGACCATACATACAAGGTCCCCTCGAGAGTCCAAAATCCGAGAACCACCTGGCCGAAACAACACCTCAAAGCCCTCATCCAACAACTGGGACACAGAAAGCAAATTGTACCCCAGCGATTGAACAAGAGCAACACGCCTCAGAGTGATCTTGTCACTCACTTTGATCTCACCTTCTGAAAGCACACGCCCACGCCCATTGTCCCCAAAGGTGATGTACCTTCTTGTCACCACCGGGACGAGACTTGAGAACCACCCCCTCTCTCGGTCATATGCCTCGAGCAACCGGAGTCAATCAACCAAATGTTCTTCAAGTCTTCCACCTGAAATTCAAAAACGAGCACGTGAGCGAACAAACGACTCAAAGACCGGGGTTAGTACCAAAAGAGTAAAACCGAGTGCCGAGCCATTTGCTCGAAAGTGGGGTTAGCACCAACCAAAGCATCTCTCCTGCCAAAGCTACCTCCACGAACACCACCACGGTAACCACCCTGAGGGAACCACCCCTCTCTGCCTGGAGGAGGACCAAAACCACGAAAGAGAACCTGTGGACCGTCCCTCCTCTCCTTCTCAAAGGTACGACTCCTCCCATCCCCGTAGTGAACTCGAGAGGGAGAACGCCTAGCAACCTGACCACCTGTAAACTCTCCAGCCCAACCACCAGAACCACGACCTCCAGAAACAACCCTCGCACCTGTACGAGCACGAAACCCAAAACGCCGCTCGTCCGGAGCTCGCACCGGTCCGACCGGTGCCCCACACCGGTCTGACCGGTGTGACCCGGACAGCAGCACCTCCAACAGCCTTCCGCTCTCCCCAAGCCCGAACTGTCCTCACATTCGCCTTGCCCTAGGCATCTGCACACGAGGCTCAAGTACACCATCGGAAGGGTGGTACTTGTCCTTGTTAGCCCACTCCTTTGCCATTCTCTCCTCACGCTTCCTCTTGAAGCAAAACTCCTCCTTATGGCCATCTCTCCCACAATAGCCACAATGGAACCTCACAAGCTTAGGCTTAGGCTTGGGATGTGGCTGCTCACTTGGTTTCTCTCCACTCAAATCCTCCACCGGTTTCTCACCACTAGCCTTCTCACTCTCCTTCCCAAAGAACACTTTCCTCGAAGTGCTCACAAACTTGATAGGCTTTTGTAGGTCATTTGTGGGTGTAGGGAACACGGGTGGAGCTGGGGTTGTGTCTAGTCGGTTCCTAAGATGGTTAGGTTTTGGGGGGAAATCATTTTTGTGGTGGGTTTTTGGTGGCTCCGGGATATTCTCTCCACTCCCTCACCAACCTTGTTTGCCCCAAGTCCCTCACCATCCTGCCTCTTAAACGCCTCGATCATCATCCTCAACTGAGGCTCATGACCAGACAACCAACCCATCAACTTCCTCAAGTCATCATTCTCATCTTGCAAACGATCAACATAATGTGCAAGTTCCAAATTTTTCAAGGCATGCATTTCACAGGTAGAGCATGATGTAGGCATGGGTTCCTTCAATTTAGCCTCAAGTGAACTAGTGTAAACATGCATCTCATCAATCTTAGCATGCAAAACAGGGCAAGAAGTGCAAGCACCTAGCAAAGTAGGTCTAGACTTAAGCTCAGCCACTTCAACCCTAAGCACATCTAGTTCCTGACACTTGGAGGCATGCTTCTCCTTAAACAAAGCAAGATCAGCAAGGAATATGGAGCAATCAGCACAATCAACCTCATCCAAAACAACAGGGCTAGCCTTAAGGGAATCAATCTCAAGCTTGCTATCAAGTACCCGTGTCTCAAGCTCGGCCCACTCTAGTCCTAGCATCCTCGAGTGAAGCCCTAAGCTCTTTTCTCATTTTCTTAGCCTCTCTAAGCATGTCATCACGGTTATCATGCAAAGAGCCAAGCCTCTCATTCTCCTCGGCGCAAGAAGGGAAGTTCATCACGCACCTCGTCGTCGGACTCAAAGTCCGAGTCGCTCCGTGTGCTCTTCTTGCTTGCCGGAGCTCACCGCCATGGTGCGAGAAGCCATCTCTCGCGAGCGGCCTCGGCCCGCTCGGGTTCTTGGATGACTTCTTGTTCTTGCGACGATCACCTTCGTCTTCACTGCTGCTCGAGCTCGAGGTGGAGTACGCAGAACTGGAGTCGACGTCGCTCGCTCCCACCATCGCTCGGGCCTTGCCTCGGCTCTCCTTCTTCCTCGATCGTCGCTCGTCCTTGTACTTGTTCTTGTGCTTGCTCTTGTGGTCGCGCCTCGACCAGTACTTGCCATCTGTCCTTGACTTGTGCTTGTAGCTGTCCTTGTTCTCGACCTTCTCCGGGCAGTCGGCGACGAAGTGTCCCGGCTTGCCGCATTGGAAGCATGTTCTCGTGTTCCTCCTCATGTTCACGCGGTTCTCGTGCAGCCTCTTGAACCGCCTCGTCAGGAGCGCCAGCTCGTCCTCTCCAAGCTCGTCGAACTCCTCATCTGGCATAGACATCAAAGAAGAGAAAGAGAACATCCTGGTGGATGGGTTAGAGTTAGCCTTTCCTTTGGAACCACCAACGAGGGAAAGACTATGGGAATCAGTCGGTCCCTCAAGCTTGGCAGTCATGCCCCTATCCACCTCAGCCAACTTGATCTTCGAGAACAGCTCGTTCACCGTCAGAGTGTCATACTTCTTAGACTCCACAATGGCCTCGAACTTTCCGCCCCAAATCGTACGATCCAAAGAGTGTAAGAGCTTGACCGCTCTATCATGATCATCGTACGGGAGCACATCCACATTGGCCCTCATGTTGTTCACAACCACCGTGAACCTCTGAAACAAGGCATCGATGGACTCACCGGGGAGATGAGTGAAGTTCTCGTACTCTCTCCGTAAGTCGCATACATCCGTGCTCGAACCCCGGCGTTCCCAACATGAGCCTCCTTCAACACCGCCCAAATCCTACAAGCCAAGTGCTCGGTGTGCACCCGATCGAACTCAGGCTGACACAAAGCACAAAACAAGTAGTCGACCACCTTATTGTTGGCGTCGAATCTGTCCCTCGATCCTGGAGCAAGGAAGTCCATCGGCTGGACATAGCCTGTGTCCACCGTGACATCCCAAAGGATCTGACCCTTTCCGCGGAGAAAAACACCCATCCGTTTGCTCCACATCTGGTAGTTCTTGCCATCGAAGTGTGGAGGACCCGAACCCCGTTCCTGGTATGCCATCCTTGGATCTTAGACTGGTTAGAGTCAATAAAGACCCAAACCGGCTCTGATACCACTTGAAGGACCGATACGACGAACCAGAGAGGGCGGAGTGAATGGGAGCCGATAAAAATTCTTCTCGAAGGAGATGGGAACTCCAACAAGATGAAAGCAGCTTCCAACACACTTCTCCAACTCACTACCCAAGTTGGTCAAGCCCACGTAGCCACTGGAGTGCCACTGGACCTAGGAACCAACACACAACCTTCCGACCCGAGAACGCAGCGGAACACCAAACCTCGAGTCTACAGACCCACACCGGTCAGACCGGTGAGCACCACCGGTCAGACCGGTCCCTGCTGGTGAAACTGAGCAACTTTCACTAAGTAGCTCTACACCGGTCAAACCGGTGAGGCACACCGGTCAGACCGATCACAGCCTGAAAGCCCCCAAGGCACCAAACAGGCCAACCGACCACCAAACTGACCCAAACTCGAAACGGAAAGCACCACGGGACAACCAACACACCAAGACGTTCACCCGAGCAAAATCCCACCGAGGGTTGCACCGATCGAGGACCGGTCAAGAGCACCCGGTCGGACCGTGTAGCTCGGCGGCCTCGGGATGAACAGCACCCGTGGGTCAACTCCCCCAAATCCAAACCTCGATCTCCCGAATCGCTCCATGGACTTGAACAAGACTTTGGGGATATTAGGAACACCTCATGAGGAGTCCATAGCCAAGTTTAATCCCACCAAAACTCGTCCAAAAAGGAGGAATCAAGGAAATCCCGCCAAGAGCACTTCCAACCCAAGAACTCAAGAAACCCCAAAATCGAGCACCTTCACTCACGGATTTGGGAGGGGAATCACAGCCCAAAGAACCACGAAGGGTTCCCACAAATTTCCCCCATCAAATCCCCAAGAGAAAGGTCCCGAAAACAACCCAAAGAAATCACCAAGAGAGGGCTCTGAAATCGCCACCAAGAACAACCGGGGAAAACACATCCAAACCTTGAGGAACCACGCCGAATCATCTATACATGAAACAAAGGTTCATACAAGGTCTAGCAAGCCGCCCGATCATCCATCCCTCTCAACAAGATCTCTCCATGAAGCTCTCTTGCTAGTCCTATGGAAAACCTAAGGAAAATAGGAAGGAAAATGGGAAAACAAATGAGCTAGGGTTCCAAGAGTTGGCTGCCATCCTCTCACCTCTTGGGTTACATGGAGGCAATCGAAAGTCTAAAATACCCTTCTCTAACAACTAGGGATACAAGCCCCTCAAGGGCGGATTTGGAAGTCTTCATGTCTTCACCATCGGACGGATGCCGGCGACCGCACCCCGTGTAGCGTCGACGCAAGCCATGCGATCCCGACGCGTGTCCTCCGCTTCGAAGATTCCGGCACCGCGTCGTCGCACACCGGCCGGACCGGTGCTCCCCACCGGTCAGACCGGTCGGACCCACCGGCCGGGGCTGCCGGTCCGCGCCGGCGCAGCCTCCGTCTTCTCGTTCTCCGGTCTTGGCTTTGTGGATCAACCAAGGAACCCGGTGGTTTTCCGGTGAACCACCGTAAACCCCGCGAACTCGGTGTAGCCTCCACCAATCTCCACTCATGACTTGGCTCCCACGTAGTCCCGGCTCGACCTTGGTTTTGTGGCTCAACCAAGAAACCGTCCATGACTTCATCTTGCTTGTTCATGCCACCATGCGGCCCGCACTTGACCCCGCCGGCCACCGGTCCCTCGAACGAAGCCTACTTGTCTTCTCCACACCCTGGAGGCCACACCGGCGACGACCTTTCGCGCTTGTTCTTCACCTGCACCAACACCAGTCAAGCCGCAACCTGCACCTGCAATACTTAGCCAAGAATCAATCCACACAACGTTGTCAATCACTCATCACAGAAGGAAGCGACCATCCACCGGTCCTCAAACCACACATGGTCCTCAAGCTCGCCTCTAGGTTTTGGACCACTGGAAGTTCTTAGCACTTCTGAGGACTTGGAAGAATGGTAAGCTTCTTTCTGCAGCTCTGGGAATGAATCTGTTAAGGGCAGCCACTCTCCCTGTTAATTTCTGCACATCCTACACTGAAACTGGATCTTGCATTTCCACTAACGCTCTGATTTTGTCGAGATTCGCCTCTATGCCCTTTGTTGAGACTAGACATCCGAGTACTTTCCCTTTGTGAATGCCGAATACACACTTTTCCGGATTTAGCTTCAGATTTGCTGCTCTCATGTTCGCGAATGTTTCTGCCAGGTCACTGATGTGATCTTTTCTCTGAACACTTTTGACGACTATATCGTCCACGTATGCCAAGATGTTCCTCCGGAGTTGGGGATGGAGGACTATTGCTATCATTCTTGAAAATGTACACCCTGCATTCTTTAACCCTTTTGGCATTCTCACGAAACAGAATGTTCTGAAGGGAGTGATGAAGCTTGTTTTTTCTTGGTCCTCTTTGTGAACCCTGATTTGATGATACCCAGAGAACATATCCAGGAGTGAAAGCATCTCGCTGTTGGCCGCATCATCTACGATTTTGTCTACCCTTTCCAGGGGAAAATCGTCTTTTTTGCATGCCTTGTTCAAATCCGTGAAATCCACACACATTCTCCACTTTCCATTTTTCTTCTTCACTGGTACAGTGTTGGCTAGCCAGACTGGATACTTTACTTCTCTGATTACTTGCGTGTCTTGCAGTCTCTGAACTTCGGCTTCCACTGCGTTCACTTTTTCCTCAAACATTTTCCGAAGTTTCTGTTTCTTGGGAGGTATTCTTTCGTCTGTTTCCAGGGCATGTTCAATGATGTCCCTGTCGACACCTTGCAGGTCCTTGGCTGACCATGCGAAAACATTTTTGTTTTTGTTCAGGAATTGTACGAGCTCTTTGTCTTCTTCGGCACTGAGGTGAGCCCCTATTGTGACTACTCTCTATCGGGCATGTCATCCAGGTACACTTTATTGGTTTCACCATCTGCGGCTATTTCAATCTTTTCTTTATCCCGCCTGGCCTCTTCGTAGGTTTCCTTCTTCTCATCATCTGTTTTCAACTGGTACACGTTTGTCTGGCCAGGCATGTGGCCTTTTTCTATGTTTCTGGCCTCTTGTTGATTGCCGAACACTATGATAACCCCCTTGGGTGCAGGCATGTTCATACATAAGAACTGCTGCCTTATGACTGCGTCAAATTTATTCATGAAGCCTCTGCCGAAAATCGCGAGATACGGGTGATAGATGTCGACCACATCGAAGGTGAGATTCTCTGTTCTGACATTGTCAAGATTTCCGAAGGAAACAAGAAGTGATATTTTTCCAACTGGCTTGATTGGTTTTCCTCCAAAACCTTGTAATGGGTATTATGGCGGGTCCAACATGTGCTGGCTCAGATTCGTCTTTTCGAAAGTCTTCAAGAACAAGATATCTGCTGAACTTCCATTGTCAACTAGGACTTTTCCGATGACCCACCCAGTTATGTTTACCTCGATGACCATGGCATCATTATGAATCGCAAATTTCAACCTGAAATGCTCTTCTGTGAAAGTGATTGGCACTTTTGCCCATTCCGGACGTGCAGCTGGACCGTCATTGATGATGGTGTTCACAGACCTGAAGTAGTTGCTTCTTTGCTTCTTAGTCTCGAACTCCATGGCTGACCATCCTGTGATTGGTATGATAGTCCCGAAAGACGGCAATGCTTTGGAATTCTGAGGTCCTGCACTTGACCGAGGCCTTGACGAGCTGTCTGGGGGTGGTGGCAAGATTTCCCGAATTGGTTGTGGTTGCTGGATTGATTGGATTGCCTGTGACTGGGGAAAAAACTGCTGAGATGGTTGCCATGATGATTGTGGTTGTGAGAACTGCTGAAATGGGACTGAACTTGATTGAGAGTTCATGGATTGCGGCTGCCAGAAATTCGGGCGAAACTGGCTTGGCATTGAGGATGCGATGCTCATCAACGCTTTTTCTTGTTGGATTCTTGCCATGTTTTCTTGGTTTCTGGGCACCCTTCGGTGCTGTGTCCCCTCCCATGATACTGACAATAGAAGTATGGGTCTTTCGGGTTATGATTCGTGAGCCTCGGGGGTCCTCTTCCTCTTCCCCTTCCTCTGGGCGCGAACCCTCCTATGGTGCTTGGCCTGCTGTTTTGGTCAGGCTGTGGATTTTCGACATTGTTAACATTTCGTGGATTCTGGGATTGTGCTCTCCAGGTTATTTCTCTGTTGCCCTGCCTGGCTTCGTTTCGTTCGGCTACTCTCTTGCGATGATCATCATCAGACAAGATGTATTCCTCCAGTTCATGAAAATGTTCCTCAACCGTCTTGGGTTTCTTTCTAGTCAGATGCGAAGCTGTTGGCTCTGGAGTCAGGCCCTTGATTAGCGCATTGATCGTTGTTCTTTCATAAGCTTCTGGGATTTGGGATCTCTATTGCATGAATCTTCTCACGAAGTTCCGCAGTGGCTCTCTGTCTTTCTGCTTGCAGTTGTACAAATCTGATGCTTCAGCTGTTGTGTCATGGAACATCTGAAATGCTTGCATGAACTTTGTCTTGAGATCTACCCGGTAAATGCAGATCGAGTGCGGCGGCAAGAAAGAGTACCAATTCAAGATCGGTCCTTCGCAAGCAATGATGAAGGATTTGGCCAGTGCAACATCATCTCCTCCTGCTGAATTCACAGCCGATTCGTACTTCATAAGGAACTGCCTGGAGTTTTCGAAGCCGTTATATTTCGGGAGAGAAACCGGCTTGAACTTCGGTGGCCATGGTGCAGTTTGCAGCACTATGGACAGTGGCGATTCGGAATCTACGAAGTGTGAGATTCCGTTTCCCGTGAAGAAGTTTTCTTTCGGGGGTCCTCTTGCTGGCCCAGAGTTCTAATGTGGCGATTCTTGCCACAGGGAACTGTTTTCTTGTTCTTTCATTTCATCTATTTCTCTCTGTATTATTTCGATTTGTTCTCTTGCTTTGTTCAGTTGTTCTAACTTTTCAGAGATTTTTCTTTTCGCTTGCAACTGACTTGCGAATTTTTCCTTGTCTTTCTGCAGCTGCTGTATCTTCTGTTGAACTCTTTCTAGTTCCCTGTCTATGGTGTCATCATCATCATCAACGTTCTCATGTGTTTGCTGTTCAGCAGGTTGTTCTTGAGTGTGTGCTGTCTTCTCAGCTCTTGCCTTCATCAGAGCTTCGAGCTTTGCTCTCCGTTCTTGATCTGTGATGTTGGAATGTTCAGGGACGAAAGAGATTTCATTCCCTTGAAGAGGATGGTGGTCTTCTCGATTTGTCTCAGCTGGAATGTTCTTCTCGGACTTCATCTGTGGTGGCATCGTGAGCTGTTCTTCGGCTGAAACACGATGGGCGTCAATGTTGGGGGGTATCCGAAAAACCGGATGGGATCCCCGAACACGAGAGAGAGATAGAGCAGTAAGCGCGTTCAGAAGCAGTAACAATGCAGTAGGAGACTGAGAATCTCCCACTAGTGCCACAAATTTCCAAAATTATGAATCCATTTACACGTGCCCTCGCACCCCCTTTTATAGGGAGACGAAGGGACTTTTACATTCCGAAAACACCCTCACACTCCAAGAATATTCCTAATGTGAACACATACATTAATGTCTTTTTCATCTCATACATTTACAAGCCCGCCACTAGTTCACACCCTAAACCCGGACTTTTGGGACGACAACTTAGACTTTGCTTCTCACTAGTTCGTGAATTTCCCTGTTCGTGACTTCCGAACCAGAACTCCGACATATTCTTGAATTTCCGTCTCCTGAAGTTCGTGACTTCGCCGGTTCGAGATTCCAGACTTTCGCATGTTCGCGACTCCGAAGTTTCACAGGTTCAAGCTTCCTGAAAGTCGCGCGTCCGCGACCCCGAGGATTCGCCGGTTCGAGATTCCCGAAAATCGCATGTTCGCGATTCCGAGGCTTCGCAGATTCAAGATTCCTGAAAATCGCGAATGCTTTGCCCCTGAAAAACACATCTTAAGAACTTCGTTAAACTCGACGTTTCAAGGGTGACAGGTTTTCCTGAATTCTCCAACAATAATACCTTTATAGTACCACACGACCTTTGAATATCATTGTACCACAGCTAAAAAATCTGTCATATATGTCATTTTCTATTATAGAATTAATCTTCAACCGCAAGACCCTTACATATAGGTCATTTTCTATTATATGCGAGTCCTTTTCAACCGGTCGTACAAATCGTACAGTAAAAAACCTTTTTGCTCGAAGCTATGTTATTCCAAAATAAAACGTCACGTTAATAGTCCGTGTCCGACCCTAATAATCGCGATAGAAACGAGAAACCCCCGTTGCTTGCCGTGCTCTTCTGATCACATGATAAAAGGTGCCGAGATGCCAGAAAATCTTGTATCGTGGCATCTCGACTCCCCGACCCCGGACTGCCTCAGCTGTCAGGAGCATCGCCATTGTAGTACGCGCTTTCTACCTGATCCGTTGCCCGTCGGCGCGGCGCGGCAAAAGGGCGAAACCCGGTAGAAGATCCCATCCGTGGCCAACGTTGCTGTTACCTCTCGCTGTGGCGTGCGTCTCCCATTGGATGCTCTCTCGGCCGCACGTACGCGCCGAGGGGGCAAAAAGCAAAAATGAGCGTCCAGCGGATCGCTCCCCTCTCCCTCTGTCCCTCCCTCCTCCTCTACCGGGGGCGGGGCAGGGTTGATGCGACCAGGCGAACGCGACGCCCGAAGCGCGCGGCACGGGCGCCCGGGAGGCACCAGCACCACCATGATTCGCCGCATGATTGCGCGCCGGGCTTTGCCTGGCTTCTGCGTCGGCCACTCTCTCCTCCGGTCGGTCCTCCCTCCCCTGCCTCTCCCCTGGTCGGCGCAAAAGGCAAATCTTTCACGGGCACCCGCCCGCGATACGCACGGCTCGCATCGGCTATTGCAGTGAGGGTGTGAGTCTGTGAGCGTCTAATGCCGTAGTACGGGTTCATGGGAACACCGCTTGAGACATTTTTGTACGGGAGGGGGCTGCTTTTGGAGCTTTCCCCTGTTCCATGGACCATGGGGGCTCTTTCAGTTTCCTTGATTTCCTGGAGTAGCACGACAATGGGTAGCTCCTTCAAAAACGACAATGGGTAGTTGGGTACCGCCACAGACATTTCGACGACAATATTTTCCTCAGGAAAAAAAAACTAGCTCTGCATGCTCGCTTCGTCCTGCAAAATGCCACTTGCGATTTCCGGATAGATTCCGTGGCGCCAAACACGTAGCAGCAGTGCGAAGGAAACGACAGACAGCGCGCGCAGCTTTCACGAGCGGGGAGGAGAATCACGAATGGAGGCAGCCGGAGAAGAGAGCGTGGTAAAAAAAGCGGCGTGTCGCGTTCAAGAGGGGAAAAGCCCGACCTTTTGCGAGTTACAAGTACTGCGTACCCGCCTGCTTGTCCGTGACATGGAGACAAAGCACTTTTACGCGCGAGAAAAGACAGCGGTTCTTTATGTCGCAAAAAAAGCATCATCCGCTGCCTTCCCCCACGGTTCGTCACCGTGCCAGCACGATTTGCTGATGGTGCACCGGAAATTTTTGTGAGCAGCTAGCATGCATGCAGCATCGTAGCAGCCGAATCTTCGCCAGAAACGCGAACCGTCAGGCGGACACGGACACGGGCACGGACACAAAGCGAAAACCTTGGTAGCAGCCGAATTTTCGCCAGAAACGCGAACAGTCAGACGGACACGGACACAGAGCGAAAACCTCATCAGTCGGCGAATTCTTGTCATCTGGAGGGTCTCGTCGGCGAACTTCGCAGCGAGATCCTGTGATCCCCCCCCCCCCCCCCCACACACATGATCCGACATGGAGTCATGGACCCGACATTACAGAACACATTCGCCGGTCGTTCCGGTTTTTTTACAAATCCCAGAGCCCCCCGGGCAAAGCAGTCTGTTAATTAGCGTGGCCAAACAACTCCACGGAATCACTTACATCTATTATCTTTAGGCCAGTCTCAACAGACAGTGTCACTGCACGATTTCACATACTAGCACGTCATCAAGATTGAAATGAAACCATCCGTGAAACAACCCCAGCAATGGAGCATTTCACTTTGTTGTTTCCAAGGCTAAACAAAGTATTTAATTACCGCAAGATGATTGGATCATATGCCAGATAGTGTAACGATTTGACCCTCAATGGAGTTTCACTCGGTTACCAAAGTCTGTGAAACAGCGCATACGAGTTTCACCATGGTGAAACTCTTTTCTTCTCTCCTCTCCATTTCATACAAAACTTGTTTGTTTTTTGATGTGTCACGCTATTAAATATGCATGACACTCTACTGAAATGCCCATTGAGACTGGCCTTATACTAAGAAGCCACCACGTTCACCGAGAGAATCTAGAAATTCTCACGTTAATCCAAAAAGGAGAAGAATATACACTGTTGGATTTTATGAAGATCTGAAGGTCTAGATTAATCCAAAGAATACATAAACTAGGAATTAAAATAAGATGTCGGGGACAGCCATAGGGGTTCCTAAAACACCGGGGGAAAACCCATTTTCTTTCGCAAATAACAAAACACAAACGAACTCACAAATCATAAATCACGCCCAAGACAAGCACGACCCAATGGCAGGGACCCACGGCCCTGGCAACCTCAGCGGCCCACCAGAACGGTCAGCCCCAGCACCCCTCGGGCGAAACTCCGCTTCGCTCGAGGGACACAGCGCCGTACCGACGGAACTCCGCCTCGTTCGAGGGTTGGGAGCCCCCTCGGCCGAGACTCCGCCTCGCTCGAGGCTCTCACAGGCTCGCCGCTCCCGCACCCACGCCCCCGACCGGAGCATTTAATGTTCTGACACAATGCAGGCGCCCGAGTCAAAGACGAATCCACGCCATGCCATCCCTCAGACACCGCCTGGGAATCGTACCCCGACGCTGTTTCACCAACCCTCCCGTGAGGCCATCCCCGCCACTGTACGACACTGTGCGGTAAGGCCAGTGTCACCTCCGTGACACTGTGCTGCCCACTCTCGTACGGCCCGAACGCCGCACCCTTGAAAGAGGACGGCGGAACCCTCAAAAAGGGGACAGACGCCTGTCTCGCGCCCGCCTAGGATGACGCCGTGACGTCGGACCAGTGAGGCACGTCTCCTCTGTCACCATCGACCCTATGCGGCCATCCCCGCTACCACGCCGCCATCCCGGGCACTGCAGCACCATCCCCGGTGCTGTGGGAGTCCGGGACGACAAGACGCCGCCACGTCCGCCGCTGTGCGACCGCCGACCGTCCGTCAGCCCAACCCTCGAAATGACGCACGCACGACGACCAGGGAAGAAGCTCCCACACCGCCACCCTCAAAGCCGCTCCTGGACCAATACAGGACACGCCATGACGCTCTGCCAGAAGCGAGATTCGCCAGGACAGCCGTCTACTCCATGGCGCTATACACCATACCGCCATACGTAGCTGAAACTGTGCGGCACGGTTGTAAACTGCCTCCCCTTGGCCTATAAAAGGAGGAGGCAGTCCCCTGGTCGCAGGGGGGGCGACGGATAGCGCACACTTATACACTTACCGCTTCACCACGATATTGGCACCAAGCCTCAATCAAACCTCCGGGACCTGGAGGGCCTGCCTCCTCTCGCACCTTGCTTGTAGCTCCCCTCTGCAAGCCCCACGGTGAAGTTCAATACAGTGCCTCGAGCACACCCCTGCTGGACGTACGGCCCCGTCCGGAACCAGGATAAAGCTCGTGTCACTTAGTTGCTTAGCACCGACCATCAAGAGATAGATCTCAGCGCTCGTACTAGTTAGTGTCGGGATTACTTTCCGCACTGACAGTTGGCGCGCCAAGTAGGGGAGCTGCGCTGACGATCAGCTTTCCACCAGCCATCTCGATGGTGATCCGCACCGAGTACAGGTCCCAGAGGTACTCCATGGGCAGCTCGGACCCCCTCCAGGCCACGGGGAACGACTACCTCATGCGCATCACCAACCGTGCCGAGCTCCACCCGTGGCGGACGACCGGGCCAGGACCGGTTCCCGTCACGCCCGCAACCGACACCCCGGCGCTCGCCCGGGCGGACGCCGTGCGGGCCCTTCGGCGCCGGACGCCGACGGCGCTACGGCTAGCGCTCGCGCCAGGCGTGGATGGAACGACGTCAGGCCGCGCGCGTCGCCTCACAACGCGACGCACCTACCAGCGAGACGGCGGCAGCACCCACAGAGGAGCGTGTGGTTCCCGAGCCGCGGTTCCCCCACGGGATGCGTAACGCTGCGACAGCGTACGCCCTGTCCGCTAGCACCGACGTGGCGCCGTACGAGGACCTTCCCAGCCACCACCTCCCGGCGGTCAGGAACCTCATCGCCATCACCAACGACGAGTCCTACCACGGCTCCGCCAGCGAGCTACCACTCGCCACCTCGCATGGGTACGCGAAGTGGGACTTCTCCGGCGTGCCGGACTGTTAACGGTTAATAGTTGTATCAAAGTTCGTTTAGACTTGCAAGCGGACAAGTCTCCCGTCGTAGTCAAGGGACCCTTCTTCCCTCGAGTGGTGAACCTAAGGTATCGAATCCGTGGAACAAATGTGTGACGCAAAAGATGATCTAGTAAAGCCAAGTAACTTCAATCTTCGGTAAAGAGAAACCCTAATGCATCTAGATAAAGAGCACAAAACTAATCTAATCTACTAAAGACCGGAGGTAACAAAGATAGATAGGGTAGATAAACCGATCTAAAGAGATCGGGTTAAGCCTTTCGTTGAAGTTCCAAGCAAGAGAAGAAGTAGCAAATCGAATCTTATTAGAAGCTTCTTTAAATCATGGTTTCCCGTCCGACTCCGAAGACGCCCGCTTTCGGAACCCCCGTTCTGTCACAACGTATTCCTATTCATGCGGGTAGTCTAGGGCGAGTCGAAGGACAAGTCGAGTTCTTTCGGAAGATCCGACGTGTACCTCTATCCACCGCGGCTACAAGAACACCCTGTGTAATCTATCTCTTGAATAGATCTAGAATAAGCAAAGCCGATCGAAAAACGAAATCATCAAAGAAACGCTTGATCGCTAGAAATAGATTCAACTTGATAATTCAACTAATACAATGATACATAAACAAGATCACCACCAGGATCCTACATTGATCTTGCTTCTAGCTCCGGGAACTCTGACGTGGTCTTCTTTGCAAGGTTCCCACGTCGGCTAGGGAGACCCTACTTAACTAGCTCGACCCTCTCCTCTCCGGGATGGTGTCCCTCTCTTCTCTGCTCCTCGACGGCCGATGACGAATTGATCGATACGTGGCTCTCGACCCCGGGGCTATAAATAGCCCGAATGGCGGCTAGGTCAAAGGAGGGGGCAAATGGGCCCTGGACTGGGCTGGGCCGGCCAGCCTGGGCCGACCGACCGGGGCCCATCCAGGCCCAGTTCCCAGCTGTTGGGGAAGATGGCCTTTGGAAGCCTCGTCCACGTCCGGCCAGGCTGACGATTTCAGTTCGCGCACAGTTTCGGTCATGCGGAGAGGTCTTCGCATTATGGGTTTGACGGAAACGCTAATGCTGCTCAGGTTACGTGAGTTTTGTTGCGCAGGGGCGGTCCATCGAGGCGGTACCGACCTTCGGTGCCGAAGGCACAGGTGGCTGCACTTCGGCGACGAAGGTTCGAGAGGGCCAGAAGCACTGCGCGCCGGCCGGGAACATCACGTCCTGGGCCGGTGGCGGCACGGGCAAGATGTCCAGAGAGGCGCGACGCGACCGGAGCAAGATCCTAGGCTGCTTCGGTACCGAAGGTGCGGCGCTCCAGGACACGTGGCTGCTGCGAACGTGTAAAGAGGGCACCGTACGAGGCGGAGACAAGGGGTGCCGCGTGTAAAGGTGTTTCGGCCGTACGAAGACACGCTGGAGGCCTGTACGACGCGGGGAGTTACTGTTATACCCTTGTAAAGTGTTTAAAACTGTTTGTCAGGAACGGAAAAGGTGTAATTGAGGCAAATGACTATACCCAGGGGTCTCCTATAAATATTGAACCCCTTGTAATGAAACGGACACACTGTAATGAGAAGAGAGCACCGAAGGCAGCAGCTGGTCTTTCGGTCTTCGGTCTGCTGAGTATTTCCTTGTTTCCTTTATTGTGTTGTTAAGTTTTTGCATTTCCCTTCCTTGCGCAAGTAGAAGTAGTAGCCTCGTGGTAGCAAGAAAAGGGAGGGAGAGAACCCAGGGGGCTGTTGTGTCGGCGTCCACCCTTCGGGCCCGATTTCCACCAACAGTTTGGCGCCCACCTCATGGAAGAATCCAAGACCACATGGCGAGGACCCGTTCGGCAGGCGCCGAAGCCACCACGGCTCAGGCGTCGATCCATCCGCTCGCATCGGAACCCGCCAACCCGTCGGCTTCGGCCGTCCAGCGTTCGGCGGGGACCGGTGTTGAGCCGAGCGCTCCGGAGGTCGAGCACACCGCCTCGAGGATGTTCGAGGTCAGCCTCGAGGGGCTGGGGGCTTCGGCGCAAGACATCGAGGCTCTCCGAAGGATCCGGGCCCTCATCGCAGGCAAGTCCGTGCCGGCTCAGCTTGAGCAGGAGACGCGCCCATCCTCGTCGCAAGCGCAGCCATCCCAGCACCAGGACGCGGTTCCACCCCACACCGCTCCCGACTCCATCGACTTCAACATCAGGCAGGCCGAGCGCTACCTCGCTCTACTGCAAAGCCAGATCGCTGGCACGACGCCGCCGCAGCAGTCGCTCCTACGCCGCCCGCACCAACACCGACGCTGCCGCGCATGCCGCGCGGCGGCCCGGCAACACGCCCGGCACACCCGCGCAGGGCCATGCGGGCTCAGCTAGATCAATGGAGGCAGCAGAAGGACGCTTCCGAAGGGCAAAGCATCGGCCACCGCCAGGAGAGGGGGCAGGCGCAGAAGCACTTCGCACCCGACGACGCACCACTCCGCAACGTTGTCCCGGTGTCCCCACTCTCGGTCGAGCTCGAGAGTGCGCCGTGGCCCCGTCGTTTCAACGCCAATACCCTGCCCCAGTACGATGGTGACTACGATCCCAAGGAGTTCCTGATGAAGTTCGAGGCGGCGGTGGAGTCCAACGGAGGCGATGCCACTACGAAGGCAAAGGCTCTTGTGCTAGCACTCAAGGGAGAGGTTCAGTATTGGTATGCAAACATACCGAAGGGGCACATAACATCCGGTTTCGGTCGCGAAACAAGTTGCTATCCAGTTTCAAGGGCATGCAGGTCGAAGAGCTGGACTCCAATGACCTCGTCAACATGTGTGTCCAGGGGGACCGAGAGTCACTGCAAGAGTACATGCACAGGGTTGTCAAGCTGACAGCGCGCGCACCAGCGGTGTCCGAAAGCAGCATCATCGATGCCATCGTTGGGGGCCTGAGGGTTGGAAACTGCCAGGATGTGCTCGACAGAGTCAAGCCAAAGTCTTTGAAAGAACTCTTTGAAGTCATGCAAGAATACTGCAAATCCGACAAAGGCCGCCGCCGAAGGCTTGACGAGGCAAATGCGGCGAAGAAGCGAGAAGCAACGGGGGCGGTGGGACCGGCCGGAAGGGGTGGCAAAATCAGCCACCGCAGCAAGCAAACCGTCAGATCAACAACGTATCTGCACCCCCTGACCAGAACCAGAACCGAGGCGGCGGCGGGCACAAGGGCGGATACAAGAATGGCAGAGGGCCGAAGCCGCAGCAGCAAAACCCACCTCAGTGAGGCGGCGGTGAGCGGTTTTTCTGCTGGCTCCACGGAATCGATGCCCAGCATCATACACACCAGTGCCCCTCGGCGGTCAAGATGAAGCTGGAGTGGGAGGCTGAGGAGAAGGCGAAGGCAGCAGGCATGGCCGTGAATCACGTCATGAAGTACCAGAATGCGGGCCAGTTTAGGGCCCTGCCACCACCATACCATCACCAACCTTAGCAACCTTCGGCACCCGCGCATGCTTTCCACCCACCGCAGTCATACACACCTTTGGCGCCACAGCTGCCTCCACCCCCTCCCATGCACACGCAGCAATCCTCGATCTTCGTACCTTCGTGGCCGAACCCAACCGCACACCATCAAGCACACTACACCCAGCCACCACCGCCGCACCTCCACCAAAGCAAGAGGCCCCTGACTCTAGCAGCTCAGGAATGATGGGCATGGTCAACATCATCAATGCAATCTCCGGCGGGTCCAATGAGCCGGTGCATGAGATGAAAAGGCAACGGCAAGACTACTACCGAAGCGTGTTGCACATCTGCTCCGGCAAGTACTTTCATTTGCCATGGTCCCACATCCTAATAACCTTCACGACAGCTGACATTCGGCTGCAGCACTACCCTCACAACGATCCGCTCGTCATAAGGGCCAACATCGGCAAGAACACGAAGTACTACTTCGGAAATGACGTGGGGAGAATCCTGGTGGATAACGGCAGTTCAGCAGACATTTTGACCTGGCAGTGCTTCACTGGCATGGGTTTCAAGAAGGAAGATTTGAAGAAAGCAGAGCACCCACTGTACGGCTTCGGTAACAAGAGGATCGAAGCTCTGGGCAAGATTGACGTCAATGTGACCTTCGGTCAAGATGCCACCATGAGAACTGAGATCATAACCTTCGATGTTGTTGACTTTGTATACCCGTACAACGCCATCTTCGGCCTCAACACTATCAACAAGTTTGCAGCGGTCATACATCAAGGATACCTGCTGATGAAGATACCAACAGTAGCGGGGTAATTTGGGTGTATGGCAGCCAGGAAGAGGCCCGAAGAGCTGAGCGCAACACCTCTGTACACAACAGACAAGTCCATGTCATCAACGAAGAGGAGGCCAACGAAGCGGCGATAGCCGAAGAGCAGAAGGCCGAGGCCCAAATGAGGCAATCCATGAAAGGGGCCGAGGCCGAGCGCATGAAAGCGGTCGATGTCACGAAGACAGTCCCCCTGTGCGCGGACGTGCCAAGTAGGACCGTCATGATAGGTACCGAAGTCAGCACGGAGGATGAGAGCAGGCTCTTGCAGTTCCTTCGTAATAATCAGGATGTGTTCGCATGGTCCAAGTCCGATCTGACGGGCGTCCACCGCTCGGTGATAGAGCATGCTCTCAACACCGACCCGAAGGTCAAACCGAAGCTGCAGAGGCAGAGGCCGATGTCAGCGGACAAGGTCAAGTCTGCGGAGGCCGAAGTGCAAAAGCTGCTCGACGCAAGAATCATCAGAGAAGTCCAGTACCCCGTCTGGGTGGCCAATGTAGTGATGGTGCCGAAGAAGAACGACAACATGTGCATGTGCATTGACTTCACTGAACTCAACAAGGCGTGCCCGAAGGACCCTTACCCGCTGCCAAGGATCGACGTCATCATTGATCAGGCAGCCGGTTGTGACATGCTGAGCCTCTGGATTGTTTTTCCAGATACCACCAGGTGTGGATGCGAAGGGAAGACGAAGCTAAAACCAGGTTCACGACCCCCTTCGGCATCTTCTCGCCGTCGGGATGCCGAGGGGGGCCTCCCGCAACGCCGGGTCTACTTTCAACCGCATGATGAAGTTGATCCTGGGCAGCCAGCTGGGGTGCAACGCCTCGGCTTACGTTGATGACATTGTCATCATGAGCGAAAGGGAGACAGATCACATTGCAGACCTGACTGAGACCTTTGACAACATGAGGCGAAACGACCTCAAGCTTAACCCAGAGAAGTGTATCTTCGGCATCCGGAAAGGGCAACTGTTGGGATGCATGGTCTCTAAGTGGGGCATTCAGGCGAACCCCCAAAAGATTGAAGCCTTACGAAGGATGCAGCCCCCGAGCAGCAGAAAGGAGGTCCAAAGACTCACAGACAGAATAGCCTCGCTGAACCGCTTCATCTCTAGGGCCGCCGAGCGAAGCCTACCCTTCTTCAAGGTGCATCGTGCGAACTCAACTTTTCAATGGGGCCCGGAGCAACAGCAAGCTTTCGATGACCTCAAGGAATACCTTGAAGATGCAGCAGTCATGACCAAACCGTCGCCGAAGGCTGAGCTACTGCTGTACATTGCAGCAACCGACACAGCGGTTAGTGCGGTACTTGTGCAAGAACGGAAGGAGGCAGATGCTCTAAAGCAGTTCCCCATCTACTTTGTCTCCGAAGCCTTGAGCGGCTCAAAACTTTTCTACTCCGAAATGGAGAAGATGGCATATGTTGTGGTGATGGCAAAGAGGAAGCTCCGACATTATTTCCAGAGCCACAACATTTCGGTCCCTACAGCTTTCCCTCTCCGGGACATGTTTGAGAACAAGGAATCCACGGGAAGGATGGACAAATGGGCTACGGAGTTGGCAGAGCACGTCATAAGCTTCGTTGCGCGCAGTGCGATAAAGTCTCAAGTCCTCGCTGATTTTCTAGCCGACTGGACGCCTTCGGCGCCGAAGGGGAAGCAATAGTCACGGAACCAGTATGGGAAGTGCAGTGCGATGGTGCATACTGCCATCTTGGGTCAGCGTCCGCGGCAGTCTTAAAGTCCCCTTCGGGCATCAAGCTTCGTTATGCCCTGCGGCTGAACTATGATAACTGCACAAACAACGTGGCAGAGTACGAAGGCTTGCTGCTCGCACTTCGGAAGGCCAGGGCCGTGGGAGCAAGAAGACTTGTCATCTTGACAGATTCTGAACTCGTCGCCTGCCACATTGGGAAAACTTACAAGGCAAAAAACCCTGATATGATGAAGTACCTGCAGGCTGTCCGAAGCATGGAAAAAATTTTCATCGGCATCACAGTGCGAAGCTTCCCCAAGAACTACAACAAGGAGGCCGATGCCATTGCAAAGGCAACTGCTCTGCTTGAACCCTTGCCATTGGATGTGTTCTACGAAACAACAACCGTGAAATCTGCCACCGACGAAGCAGTGCCCCCAAGTTCGTGAATGCTATACAGAGTGAGGACTGGGGCGCCCCAATAGTGGCGGCGGTCAGGGGTTACTACGAAGCTGAAGATGGTGTCACCAACAAGAGGGTGGCCATCAGGGCGAGAAACTACCACCTCATTGACGGCAACTTGTACCGAAAGGGGGTGTGCGCCCCATTGCTAAAGTGCATATCGGTGACCGTGGGCAAGCAACTACTCCACGAGATCCACAGCGGCATGTGTTCACATCACCTCGGCACGAGGGCCTTAGTGCAGAAAGCTTTCCTCCAGGGTTTCTACTAGCCTTCGGCGGTCGCAGACGCACACGACATAGTACGCCATTGTCCAGAGTGCCAGCGCCATGCGCCCTACAGCAAGTTCGCCTCCAACAAGATACAGCTGCTACCACCAGTGTGGCCCTTCGCTCGGTGGGGTATTGACATCGTCGGCCCGCTACCCACCGCACCCGGAAACTACACTCACGCAGTTGTGGCGGTCAAGTATTTTTCCAAATGGGTTGAAGCGAAGCCATTGTTGAGTATCACTTCGGCCACAATTCAGAAGTTCTTTTGGCAGAACATAGTATGCCGCTTCGGCGTACCGCATGAGATCACAGTGGATAACGGCAAGCAGTTTGATAGTGTAGAATTCAAGGAACCAAGCTGTGCGTACTTGGGGACCAAGCTGTGCTTCGCTTCGGTCTACCACCCGCAGTCCAATGGGGTGGTGGAGCGAGCAAATAGAGTCATCTTCGCTGGCATAAAAAGGAACATCACCGACCTACCCAAGAGCAAGTGGGCTGAAGAGCTGCTGAGGGTAATCTGGTCCCATAACACCACCACGTCCAGGACCACTCAATTTTCGCCCTTCAAGCTGTTGTACGGGGAAGAAGCCATGCTGCCCGAAGAACTGTGTCTGGGCACTTGGAGGGACACTCCCTCCGGAGACGAAGACCTCAAGGCTTCGGTTCAGAACATTGAGGAGGTGCGCTTACAAGCAGCCACAAACCTGTCGGCTTACCAAGATGAGACCCGGAGGTGGAAAAATAAGAAGATCAGACCGAAGCTCATACGGTCAGGAGATCTGGTGCTGCGTAAGGTACCGAAGGGAAAGATGAAGGGCAAGATGCACGGGAGTGGGAAGGCCCGTTCATAGCAACCGCGACAACAAACGAAGCAGCATTCAAGTTGCGCCGGTTGACCGGCAAGGAAGGGCCTTACACTTGGAATGTGGACATGCTTCAGAAATACTTCGTCTGAAGTCGCTGCGAGCAACTAGTGTAAATTGAGTTACAATGGTTCCTTCTTCTCTTTAGTCATGTTCAGGAGTCTGTATCATATGTACATTAAGTAGTGGGGGACGTACTCTTTTCCTCACAGGGGGAGGCTTTGCGGTCCCCCTCCGGATCCGCGAGGTGTGAGGTTTTTAACGAGGCGGCCCTTTGTACCCTATTCTGACATGTAATATAAGTCAGTGTTCCCCCATCCCTTCGTGTCCAATTACTTTCTTTTCGAGAATGCTTTCGGCACACTGCCGAAGCTATGCTACCCCCTTGAGGGGGCATACTCTTCGAGGTGGCCTTCGGCGGGGTAAGTGACGGCCTGGGCACGGATCGCATTGGGTGCACGCGAGCCAAGCCTGTCACTTATCGTCGTGACCGAAGCAAAAGTCCGCTTGACACGACACGAGGCCCCGATTTGGCCTGAGTAAATGCACGCCTGGAGCGTCGCGTCGGTCCTGATTTGACCGAAGAGGAAGTCCGCTTGACGCGGCACGAGGCCCCGATTTGGCCTGAGCAAACACACGCCTGGAGCGTCGCGTCGGTCCTGATTTGACCGAAGAGGAAGTCCGCTTGATGCGGCACGAGACCCCGATTTGGCCTGAGCAAGCGCACGCCTGAAGCGTCGCGTCGGTCCTGATTTGACCGAAGATAAAGACCGCTTGGCGCGGCACGAGGTTGCGATGTGGCCAAAGAAAACGCACGTCTCGAGCGTGGTGACGTTTCTGATCCGAAGGAGTTGGTCTTTACGAAAACACACCAAAGACAACGGGTTCGGTACAAGCTGTGTCCGGAGGGAAAGCGCGGTGCCACTTCATCTCAACGCGTCCAGGGGCAGCTTCGTTCGAGCAAGACGCAAGGATCGTGTCACCGGCTGGAGGCAGCATTAATCCTAGGAAAAATCATGTTGACGGCGCGGTAACGAAGGGCGCAAATGATGGGCACAGACACCCTTGTTTCCTTCTCTTATCACATTTTTAACATACAATGTACTTCGGGACAACAATACAGTTTTACAAGGATACAATAATGCAATCACAATACATTTCATCACAAATACACACTTTACAAATCCGCTGGCACCGTGTCGCTTCGGTGTGCCACGAACACTTCCGGGGGGGGGGGAGTATCGAAGTCAATCGCATCAAGTCTTCGCGGCAGCCTGTAGCGCGACGCGGAGTCATGATCAGCCAGCCCCACTGAACGATCAATCTTCGTTAAGAACATCTTCGCAGATCTCATCGATCAACCGAAGATACGCCATATCTATAATCTTCAATGCCATCTCCCGGAGCTCGCTGTCGGTGGGCATCCGTCCTGCGCCGAAGTCGGGATCATAGTCAGTGCGCGGGCGGTCATTCCGTTTCAACCTTCACGGCTACGAAGCTTTCCAACAAGGCGTCAGGAATTAAATACACATACTCGGGCGATCCAAGGACCCCCTCTTCGACCGACTCTATTTTTGGGACGACCCCTTCGGTCACGAAGGGGTCCGCTAAGTTTCGCTTAGCCGCCCTACGGGCGGCTCGTTCCCTAAGGATGGCCTCCCGACGCGTGGGATCCTTCGAAAAGTCCGCAAAGAAACGCTTAGTGGCTTCGTTGTGAAGACGGTAGCGCTCCGCGCGATACGACAAAAATTCTGAGTACGACACGCGGGGGTGACGTATGCTAAATTTTGTCCATACATTCGGTGCGACAAAAAGAGAGTTTAAAGGCAGAGGCGAACTGCTCACACCTTCGGCTCTCTGCGCAGGAACCACCGAAGGAACCTGCGCAGAGATACCTTACATTAGTTTCTTTTACAAAAATTCACAACTCCAGAAGGAGGCATTTCGTCTGTTTACAAGGTCAAGCCTGGCGCGCTTCAGACCTCAGCTCCTTCGGTGACGACGGGGGCTTCACTTGGCGCGGCGGCTGCATCGGGGGCCTCAACGGACGTGACGACTGCAGGCTCTGCAGGAGCCTCGTCACCGGGAGAGCTAGCGGCCAGTAATGCGGCCTCAAGCTCCACGGCGTGCGCCGCTTCCGAAGTGTCTGCTGCAGCATCCTCTTCTGTGGCGGCAGTGGCCGCGACGACCTCGCCGCGTGCGGGCGCAACCTCCACTTCGGGAACGGGAGCGGCTTCGGCAGCAGCAGACGCGGGAGGGGTGATTTCTTCGGTAGCCTCGGTGCACTCGGCCTCAGCTGCAGGTTCCGGTGCACCGTCCGCGTGCTCTTCTTCGGTAGTCGGCGCCGTCGTGTCCTCGGCAGCACCAGCCTCGTCGCCGGGAACGCCGGTGACTTCACCCTCTTCCGTTGCAGCAGCTTCGGGACCTCCGGCGGTGATAAGTGGAACACCGAGCATAGCGATCCAATTCCCCTCCGTCATGAACTGGGGAAAGGGAGGAGTGCCGCCAAATCGAATCCGGAGGCGATCGTAAACACGCTCTTGCAGCCGAGGCCTTATCTGCAAAACAACGAGGGCAATATGTCAAAATAGGTGCAAGAATACACCACTTATGGAGCCTTAAAACAAGAATAGAAGTGGCTTCGGCGTACCTGAGTGCTTAGACGAACAGATTCGTCCAATGTGAGGCGGTACCCGCGCTGGGCGAAGAAGGTGTTCATGAAATTCTTGGCGAGGTTTTTGGGGAGCACAGGGAGTTGTGCAACGTCGAGATCCGCGTCAGTGGGGCATTCGAAGTTATCCTTCGTGAGCCGGCGGAGATCGCTCTTGCTGATTGTCTTCTCCGAAGACGAGCGATCTGAAGGCACCAACGAGCACACGGAATATGCCAGCGTGCGAACCCCCACCGCGGCCCAAGCTCTCCGAAGATCTTCGTATTCATGGCGATGAGGTCGAAGCAGGCATTCACCCATTCATAAAATGACTCGACGGTGCACTGGGGGAATGAGATAGGCGGCGCGCCAATGTTGCACTGGCCCAACAGCTCCAAATTGTCGATGCAAAGGGCTTCCGCGCTCCGAATGTGATCCGCTCGGTTCCGCTCCAACGTCCCGCTCAGCTCGCTCGCTTCTTTCTGTGCTTCGGCCAACTTGGCCTCCTTGTTGACAAGCTGAGCGTGCAAGTCCTCCTTGGCGCTGCTCAAGGTCTCCACGTCGTGGCACAGTGTTTTAAGGACGGCTTCGGAGGACTTCGCCACATCTTCTTTCTCTTGCTGCAACCTCCGGGTGCGCTCTTGTTCGGCAGCCAACCGCCTCTCCAGCTCCGCCACACGGTTTTGAAGCAAGGTGACTGCGGCAATTGACTCCTCCTTCGACTCCTTGCTCTCTTGTTCTAGCCTTCGGGCGAGGCATCGAGATGCGATGAAGGCCTTTAGGGATAGATCCTCGCACGCGGTAGTGAGTTCTGCCGCGGTAAGCTTCCCGAAGTGCTCCTCTTCATGAGGAATAGCGAAGCTTGCCCATGCCTCCTCCAGGAATTGGTGCTCGTGCCTGCCACTCGTCAGGCCCAGGAAACGAATCGTCTTCCCGCCAATCTGCTTGGCTTCGGCGGGAACTTGGAGATGGACAGCGGCGGCTCGGGGCTCCTCCGGCATCACCCGGTAGCTGCTGCTTTCGGGCTCCTCTTCTTCGCCTTCCTCGGCTTCAGCGATGATATCATCTTTTTCGGTACCCGGGGCCGAAGGGGAGGCGGATTGCTCAGTTCCATCAGAAGACGAGTCGGACGAGCTGGTGGAGGTGGAGCTGGAGTCGTCCTTGTCACGCGGAGCTTCGACGCCGAGGGTGATGGGGCTCGGCTTGCGGGGAGCTTCACCAACAGAGGACACGATGCGGACATCGCTGTCGTCATTGCTATCTTTCTCCTTCGGGCTAAGGGGGACGAGTAGCGGCCCGGTGGTCTCCCTCCCGGCTCCCGCCGAAGGTGCGGCCGAACGGAGTGGCACGGCGGCAATCACGTCCCCAACGAGGCCGGTCTCAACATCGACGATCCGGGTCCTCTTGGGTGATGGGGGCGAGTCCGCCGGCCGCCCGCCGTGTTTCTTCCGGGCTTTCCCTTCGGCGGTAGCAGTGGCCGCAGCAGGGGTGCCCCTCCTGCCGGTTTTCTTCGGTGCAGCGCGCGGCGAAGTCGCCGTCTCCTCAGCGTCCGCTTCGGCGGCAGCAAGCGCCGTAGCTTTCTTCTCGGCTGCCTCGCGATGCTTAGCAAATCTGACGCGTTCAGGGGGGTTAATCTTGAAAAACTCGAATACTCGGTTCGTCCGAGATCCGTTCAGCTCCGCGACGGTGTCCTTGTACTCTTTCGGTGAGGCAGGACCGAGGATGAAGTCCCCGTGAGCTTCCACCTTCCTCTTCTTCAGCACTGCGGACAAATAATTTCAAGCGGTCAGCAACTCAAGCATCCGAAACATAGCAAAAAGGCGAAATCCACCGAAGGACGCAAAATAACTCACGGTCGGAGGTGAAGCCAAAAATCTTCGTCCAATATATCGGGGCAGGGGATACCCCCGATGTCGTCCGCCCACTCGTCATCGGCCACTGACCAACCGTCCACCAGCGGACACACCAGGATGCTGTGATACTCTTCCATGATGTCGCGTGTACCGTACTTGCGCGCGAACCGTCGAAGCATCATCATGAACTCATCGCCTTCGGGGCACGAGGTGTTCTTCGCGTAGGACTCGTGAAGGGGTGGCAGCTCCTTTGTGGCCAGCAGGTGAGACCCTCCGGAAGAAGGGTGGTTCACCGTGTAGTAGAACCAATGTTGTTGCCAGTCCGAGGGCCACTTGTTCCGATACGAGGTCACGGGGCTCACCACGCCAGACTTATATGAAAAATTCAGACAACCGAACTAGCAGTCTTTCTCCACAGATTGGTCCCCCTCTTCTTCGAAGACTATCCGCCGCTGGTGGTGCACTTGATGCGCCGAAGCGAACCCTTCGGCGGAAGGCTTGATCTTCGTAGTCCGACATATCCACATGTACACCGACAGGCGTAGGATGGCATTTGGAGTGAGTTGGTGCAAGTAGATGTCGAAATACCGGAGAATGTCGACGACGGCGGGGTGCAGGGGGAAACGAAGCCCCGCGTACAACAGATCGCAGAAGATGACGACTTCGTTGTCCCGCGGCCGTGGTACAGTTTCCCGGCCAGGGGCTCGGCTGGCCCCGACCATACGGTTCTTCACCAAGGAGTCCACATCGGTCTTGTCGATCTGGCTCCGGCCGAGCGTGTACGTCTTTGCGATCTCGCTCGCGACAGCATCGCGTCTCCGCTTCAGCACCATGTGTGCTATCTAAGCGCGGAGTGAAAACAGAAGCAGCGGGGGCTGGAGGAAATCTTACAGCAGTACCTTCGGAGCTCTCGAGCGTCGTAGCTATAGGTTGTGGTCTGTGTGGGGCAGCCCAAGGATCGGCCCCCTTTTTATAGTAAATGAGCGCCGATAATCGCGCCGGTGATGATCGAATTTACTGTTTTACCCTGATAACAACTTCTCACAACGATAAGATTCTCAAAGGGTAACGCACATCTTTTACTCGGATCCGTGTCAGCGTGGGCCGTCCGTGGGAGTTCCGAAGCCCATTCTTCACCCTGAGAAGAGTTGGTCGTAAGTTCGGCCCATCTTGAGGTCAGGACGGCCCTCACTGACGAGGGGCTACTGTTGGGGAAGATGGCCTTCGGAAGCCTCGTTCACGTCCGGCCAGGCTGACGATTTCAGTTCGCGCGCAGTTTCGGTCATGCGGAGAGGTCTTCGCATTATGGGTTTGACGGAAACGCTAATGCTGCTCAGGTTACGTGAGTTTTGTTGCGCAGGAGTGGTCCATCGAGGCGGTACCGACCTTGGGTGCCGAAGGCACAGGTGGCTGCAGTTCGGCGACGAAGGTTCGAGAGGGCCAGAAGCACCGCGCGTCGGCCGGGAACATCGCGTCCGGGGCTGGTGGCGGCACGGGCGAGATGTCCAAAGAGGCGCGACGCGACCGGAGCAAGATCCTAGGCTGCTTCGGTACCGAAGGTGCGGCGCTCCAGGACACGTGGCTGCTGCGAACGTGTAAATAGGGCACCGTACGAGGCGGAGACAAGGGGTGCCGCGTGTAAAGGTGTTTCGGCCGTGCGAAGACACGCTGGAGGCCTGTATGACGCGGGGAGTTACTGTTATACCCTTGTAAAGTGTTTAAAGCCGTTTGTCAGGAACGGAAAAGGTGTAATTGAGGCTAATGACTATACCCAGGGGTCTCCTATAAATAGTGAACCCCTTGTAATGAAACGGACACACTGTAATGAGAAGAGAGCACCGAAGGCAGCAGCTGGTCTTTCGGTCTTCGGTCTGCTGAGTATTTCCTTGTTTCCTTTACTGTGTTGTTAAGTTTTTGCATTTCCCTTCCTTGCGCAAGTAGAAGTAGTAGCCTCGTGGTAGCAAGAAAAGGGAGGGAGAGAACCCAGGGGGCTGTTGTGTCGGCGTCCACCCTTCGGGCCCGATTTCCACCAACACCAGCCTCCTTCGCGTGGCCTCGATTCCCGAGTCTTCTAGATCCTTCCCCCTTCTGCATGTAGGCCCTTGTCGTCCGTTTCTCTCCGAGTTGGGTGTAGGTCCTTGTCCCGCAAGATTCAGCACTTTTCTGGTTAGGTCCTCGGAGTTTGTCATCTTCTTGGGTTGAGTCCCTGGCTTCTTGGAGTCAAGTTTGCTTCATTACATGACTTGTACGAGGCTTCAAGGTCTTGTCACAAGGTGCTTGATGAACTTATCCCGGAAGTCTTGCTTTCTACGCTAAAACCCTGCATAAACACTAAACTCCAAACCGACATGCACAAGTGAACTTGTTATACCACGGGGGTTAGTACCAATGGATAAGGTATAAAACTTATGCCAACACCGAAGGTAAACTCATGACTAGGTAGACGGATTTTCACCGTCAACATCTCCCCCATGCTTAAACCTTGCTCGTCCTCGAGTAAGCCTTTGATGGATATCACCATTGCCCATCAATGTTTAAACCTTGCACTTGATCATACATGAGAAAACATAATGCTCTCGAAATTTGAATTCATTAAAGTTCCATAATGTACTAGCCTTCGTCTCTACGGAGGGTAGATTCTTAATTAAGCTTATCCCACAAGTATCAACATGCTCCCAAAATTTAAATAGATCTCAGAAATTTTGAAAATGAAGAACTAGATGAAAAAGGGCTAAACCAAGTTCACAAATTTAAATCACCTTGCATATTGCTCATGAACTCTCATCTCATCTTGTCTCTCAAGCCTATATATTCTATTCCTTTCCCTCTCATAACACATATATATGTGGCAGGCTTTATATGGAGCTTTTTGGGAATGCTTAGTCCTACCAAGATATTATAAATGAGATGTTGTCAAAACAAGACAAGCTTCTCATGGTCTTACCGAGACTCGTCAAAAAGGACATTGGAAAATAATGTTATAACAAGGAGGGGAAAGAGAAAAATACACACACTTGAGATAGGTGGACATGTGCAAATGGCAAAGAGTGATCCCGAGGCACAAAGGACGTCCTCGTTATCGGATTGCACATGGTGGAAAATGAGTATGTATCTTTTAATCTTGAAGCCTTGAAATTCCTAATGCACTTTAGAGAACCGAGGAGTTCACTTTATTTTTATTTTTACACATACTCATATTTTTTCTCTTTTTCTCATATATATTTTTTCTTTCTTTCTTTCTTTCTTTTGAATTTTTTATTTGCTCCCCTTTGAACTCTAAAATTACATCGTACCTACCTCCTCCCCCATGCTTAGACGTTGCTCGTCCTCAGGCAAAGAGGCGATAAATAAGGTAGGTACCTCCTCCCCCATGCTTAGACGTTGCTCGTCCTCAGGCAAAGAGGCGATAAATAAGGTAGGTACCGGAAATATTTTTCCTTCGGAGAGATACTTGAGATCTTTAATGGTGGCACCGTCTTGCAATCTTCCTTGAATTGATGATCCATTCTCAACGATAGGTTGTGGTCAAGGAGGTAATCACAAAACATGATATTTGGTTTTAAGGGTGGATATCCGGCGAGGTTTGTGAGATCTCCAATGTGGGGATACACAATGCACGGATAAAAGGCTAGCAAAAAGATAGATACGCAAAAATGAAATGACCAGCTTCTTAGTCTCGGGCCAGAGAAATCATGGCATGCAATAACTCACTCAAAAATAAATCTTGTACACTAAGGTTTATGCACTCAAATATATATAAGGCTATGGATAGGTTGAGCAACACACAAGCGATATTCATGACAAGGTTAGCGATAATTTTGGGCATAAAAACCATCTTTAATCTATCTATAACTTGAGAGCACATAAAACACTATGGGTCTTTATTTTAATCATAACCTCCGCTAAAGAGCATTTAGATAAATTTAGATTCATATTTTAAGAGAGCACTAGCTTTAACATGCATAAATCAATTACAAAGATAAACAAAGCGGCAATTATAATCATATATCATCATGGCACAAATTTTGCAACTTTTCCAATGATGTAAACAAGGTGGTGTCTTTATTAATGATGAAAACAAACTGAAATACATGCTGAAAATAAACTAACACACTTGCTGAAATTTAAATGAAAATTGAAAACATTGCGCAAACACAAGAAAACACAAGCTGAAAATTACAGAAAAAGGGAAAAGAAAAAAAAACTAAGGTTCCTCCTTCTTCCTAATCCTCCGCCGGTGGTTGGTGTTGATAATCTTGGTAGTTGTACCCTTGCTCGTAGTAGGGTTGGACATCCCCTCCAACGAATTGATCCGGCTGCACTAGGTGAAGGAGTCCAAGCTCATAGGCAATATTTGCATTGCCCTCACCAAGTTGAGCCGCATTGGTTTCGATGGCTGTTTTGCATATTTCTCGCAACATACCCTCCAATTATGGCCATGCTTTGTTGTGGTTGGGGTATTGTGCGTAGGGCTCCGCGAAGGTTACGTTGGGCACCACGTAATTTGGCAAGGGCACCGGTGCACCCCCCATGCTTGCATTTGTGGCCCTCCGTAATAACTTGGCGGAGTAGGGATCCCGCCGAATGGTGGCACATAGTTAGGTTGTGCACCACCCGCTTGTGCGGAGGAAGATCCCTCCTGTACGATTCTTCCTCTCTTATTTTTCTTTGCCGGGACAAGGAGTCCCTCTTCCAACCAATCTTCCCTCCCTTGGATGAAAAGCCTAAGCCTTGGATTCGGAAGGGGTAGGTTCACCTTGGCCACATGAAAGCCTCCTCTCTCATCTCCACTAATATATTTTCCTTGTTTCAAATACTCAAGACCGAGAGAGGTCCCATGTAAAAGATATTTGGGGTTTCTTGTGATCCCCGGCCTTAAGGAGATGGCCAACATAGAGAGGTAGCACCCCGAACCAATATCTCCTGATCCCGATGTTGCCTCGCAAAACCATCGGTTGATCATAATGTATGAGGGGTCTATTGGCTGCTTGGCAATTAAAGCCGAGTAGAGCCAATTCAACTCCATGTCGGTCACCTTCGTCTCCCTCATCCTCCCCATAATCCTCTTGCTCATCCAAGAGTGGAAGACTTGGATAATGGGGTTACAGATGTAATTGCGTTGTTGGTGTGCTTCTCCGGAGATTAAATTCCAAAATCCATCTAACATGCCATCTGGCACATCAATTTTCTCTGGAGCTCCCTTTTGGAACCCAAGTAGCTCCCTAACATACTCATAGGGAACCACTTGTTGGATTCCCTCCAAACGGAATGATAATCTTTTCACCCCCTCATCAAGGATAGGCGCAATAGTCATCAAGATTTCCAAGGCAAACTCCTTGTGGGTGTTTGCCGACACCCCGTTGGAGAATTGCACCCATCCAAGGTGCCCCAACATATAATATATATCCGTGCCGAAACCCAATGCATTAAGAGCTTGATCGTCGAAGTTGACGTTGGCCACAAGCCTCTTCTCAAGACGAGAGAGTTTCTCCTCCTCCTCCTCTGACAATATGATGAAGCCATATGTGGAATACCGCGGAGTGTATGGAGGTGGTGCAGATGAACGGGTCGATCGACGAGGTGGGACGGGCGGCTCCTCCGTACACCCTTGAGGTTCGTAAACCTCATGGATGTGCTCCTTGTTGCCCTCATGCCACTGAGGAGGAGAGTGTTGTTCCGCCTTGGCGGTGTCGTGTCCTCCTCCATGCTCTGAGGAGACTCGGAAACCGAGTGCCTCCTCAAAGACGTCATCGAAGACGGCTTGGATGACGATAACCCCTTCTTCTTGGTGAAGAGACTTGTGGTTTTCTTCCACATGGTTGCAGCACTCTTCTCTCCACTAAAATTCCGGGTTGCAACCGGTAACTAGGCACTTAAAATCTTACTTCGGAATGTGGACTTCGAGTGGATTAAGGGTGTGTATTTTTTGAGATATCAAGCTTGGGAAGGTTGGCTATGTCTACAGTGGTTCTGGGGACGAAAACTTGAGCACACAAACTGAGGAAGGGGGGAGGGATGCTTGCCTGCAGAAGACGAGAGCCGGGGGGCTCCTTTTGTAGGGGAGGCTGGCCGGCCTGGGCCGACCGACCTGGGTGGCCGCGTGCCTCTCCCCGCCTCGGCTTTCTTCCAACACGATCATTTCTCCTCCATGACCTCCTTGCCCGCGTGCTCCACGAGTTGCACCGCCCAAACGCTCTCGTCCACTCGTTTTCTTGCATTATTGGTCCTTCCACTTGATGCTTCATGCTTTGAGTCATGTCCATGCTCCCTTGCTCCACTTGCTTCACATGTCACCATGAATTTCCTGCAAAATTATGCTTGCTGCCCACCCATGCTTGTCCTTTGCATGTGGTCTTGATGAAAGTTGATGAAAGGGCATCCAATGGTGCATGTATGATTAACTTTAACTAGCAGATTGCCTCCCTCTAAGTGTGTTTAAGGCTAAGCACTCCTCTAATTTCGAAAATTAAAAATATTTTCAGAGCTATGGAAGAGCTCAAACATAAATTTAGAGAAGTTTTTAAACCATTAAAAACAAATGTAAGTCGAAAATATTTTCCGACTACGTTGATATCGGTCTCACCGGTATAGTTTGCCTTCATTGGTTGAGAGCAAACTTTTCCGGGCTTGATCATGGGGGCATAGGTTTAGGTTCTAATTTTGGCCAAATGAGAGAGATTTTGAATAAAATAAAATTAAATGAGGCTTAGAAAAATTCTAATATTAGAGAAACCAAGGATATAGATTTTTAAACCAACCAAAAGTTTAGTTTCTATGTTCACGCGAGTCCTACCACGTGCTGAAATTTAATTAACACCTAGGTATAAGTCGTGGATCTACTCGTGTGTTTTTAGCATGAAAAACAAGTCAACCACAACACCATAACTAGGATGAATGGTTGAGTTAGGTTCTGAATTTATTTGGTTGTGGTTTCTCGAAAAGAAACAAACAAACACATAGGAGGGTTCATGTAAAGGGTTTATGATCAAACAAAATATTCAACCAAGAATTATGTTTCTAATATTGTCAACCACTTCTAAGTCTAATGTATTTGCGTAATGAAATTCAAAACTAAATTATTTAAAAAGACTCGAAAAACCTGGAATCGGGTTGTCCTCCTAGTAGCTTATTCTTGACTTGACGAAACAGGTTGCCTCCCGCCTAGCGCTTCGTTTATAGTCCATAGCTAGACTTCTTCACTTGATTACTTCGGATCAACGCTCTTTGTGGGCATTGCAATCTTGGGTACCCACTTCTGCACCATCTTAGGCACGGGCTTATCTTCCGGCTTAGTCATTTTTTTGGTCTTCACAGGCGACTTTTCTTCCTTTGTCTTGACGGATGCGACATCTTCCTTGACTTTCTTCATGTCCTTCTTCTTCGGCTCTTTCTTCTTTTTTCAGCCCTTCCGTCTTCCTTGGTTCTTCCTTAACAACACGACGATGTGGTGGAACATTTTTAACTTCAATCATATTGCATGCCTCGAGTCGTGGTCGGAACTTGAAAGAACTCCTTTCTCCGTTAATATCGAACATGATCTCCCCCTTGCCAACGTCAATAGTAGCTCCCACGGTCTTGAGGAAAGGCCTCCCAAGGATGAGCGGCGGCTTCTCCCTCTCTCCCATCTCGAGCACCGCGAAGTCGACGGGGATGAAGTGGTGTCCGACCTTCACGGGTACATCTTCGGCAATGCCCAAGGGATAGCAGATGGAGTTATCTCCCAACTCCAAACACATACCCATAGGCTCCAACGGTAGGCGTAGTTTCTCGAACGCATCCCTTGGCATGACGCTCACACTTGCTCCAAGGTCGCATAACGCCTTCTCGAAATTGAATGAACCAACGGAACATGGAATCGTAGGGCATCCGGGGTCCTTTTGCTTCTCTAGCCCATTAGCAATAGCGGCACTACACTCCTCGGACATCTTGACATAATCTACCCCGAGTGTTGCTATCTCATATTTATTTGCATGTATGTCTTTAAAGTAACGAGAATATGTAGGTACTTGTAGGGCATCTAATAATGGCATGTTGATGCTAAGTCTACGCACAACCTCCACAAACTTCTCAAAGTGGTTATCAAGTTTACCTTGGAAGTAGCGTGGCTTGAGTTGTGGTATCCTCGTGTCTTCTTCAGACATCTCAAATTCGGGCTCTTCGGTGACGATCCCCGTAACCTTCTCCTTAGCAACTTCCTCCGCCTCGGCGGATGGTTTAAGCTTGCTCCCGCGGGACGTTCCGGATCTTCGGTCTCACTTCCCGAACGCGTTTGAATGGCCTTCGCCGATTCGGGACCTTTAGGTTGTCCGGAAGCTTCCCTTCATCATTAGTGAGGTGCCCGACAAGTTGTCTCACTTGCGTCTCGAGCATCTTCATCATGTTGAGAACTTGATGGTTAGAGCTTCCGACCTCCATCACTTTGCTATCGATGTTCTCCAACACCTTGTCTATGGCTTTGAACTTGGTGACGTTGTCCTTGTTGATCTTAGCTTGCTCGTCCATGAATTCCTTCAATTGTATACGAAGCGGAACCGAATTCGGAATGGATGAGCTTGCATTGAATTGAGGTCTACCTTGCCCGTAGCGGAAGTTCGGCAATTCTCCCTTCCTCATGTAGTCTAGCACTTTGGCTTCCTCCGGGCAATCTTTGTGGACATGGCCATACTCTCCGCATTCTTCGCATGTAGATCTTGCTTCGGCGGCCTTCAAGTCTTGAGCCTCTTTCTTTTCTATCTCCATCTTCTCCAACCTCCTCATGAGTGAATCAATCTTGCCTTCAAGTATGTTCTCCTTCTCCACTTGCAAGACTCCTTTGACGTTTCCCGTGGGTTGAACCAGATGTAGGCGCCCGGATGATGCCCATGTGTCATTATCCGCGACCTTCTTGAATAGAGTGAAAGCTTCCGTCGGTGTAAGCTCGATGATAGATCCTCCCGCCGATGCATCGATGATCGTCCTTGACGCCATGGTGAGTCCTTGATAGAACTTCTGCACGAGGTCTTCCTTCGGGAACTTGTGATGTGGAACCGCCCGAGTGTACTCATTGAAGCGCTCGAATGCCTGCGAGATAGTTTCCGTAGGATATTGAACAAAGGGTGGCAATCTTATAACGCAAGCTTTGAGTTTTACCCGGCGAGTAGTATTCCTTCATGAAAGCCTTCATCAATGTGTTCCAATTTTGCACCGTCTCCGCCGGTTGAGAGTGGAACCATTGCAAAGCCTTCCCGAGTAGCGAGAACGGAAAAAGCCTTGCCCTCATTTGATCTTGAGTCACACCATCCATGTTGAAAGATTGACATAGATGAATGAACGCTTGGAGGTGAAGGTTCAGATCCTCTTTACCGGTAAAGGGTGAATGTTGCACCATGCGGATTGTTGAGGTCTTGATCTCGAACGGTCTTCCGATCTCCTCAAGATTCAAGATTGATAGGTCGATGATATCCGGGGTGCATAGCTCCCCGATCTTGCGCTCTTGCGGTTGATCACCCTTCGGTGGAAGTCAATTCTCCCGAGGACTTTGAGGTGGTGAATTCTTTAGAGATTCCTTCGATCCTTTGTCTTCCGACTTCGAATCTACAAAATCCACCTTTTTAGCTTGATGTGCTTTGTGTCTACTTAGCCTGTAAAGTTTTTTGGGATCATTCACAAAATTATCGGTTTGTTGGAGAGGTAGCCATCCATCTCCTGTTAGGGTTAGCAATAAACAAAATATGCAAAAACTAGAAAGTAAAAACAAATATATGAAAACTAGAGTTAGACAAACTAGATTAGATTTATTTTGAGGATGATCAAAGTTTAGTAGATGCAAAAAGAAAAACTAAAAGAAAACTGAAAATCACAAAAAAGCAATAAAAGATCAAATCTTGATCACTTGTTCCCCGGCAACGGCGCCAGAAAAAAGGGGCTTGTTGACGGTTAATAGTTGTATCAAAGTTCGTTTAGACTTGCAAGCGGACAAGTCTCCCGTCGTAGTCAAGGGACCCTTCTTCCCTCGAGTGGTGAACCCAAGGTATCGAATCCGTGGAACAAATGTGTGACGCAAAAGATGATCTAGTAAAGCCAAGTAACTTCAATCTTCGGTAAAGAGAAACCCTAATGCATCTAGATAAAGAGCACAAAACTAATCTAATCTACTAAAGACCGGAGGTAACAAAGATAGATAGGGTAGATAAACCCATCTAAAGAGATCGGGTTAAGCCTTTCGTTGAAGTTCCAAGCAAGAGAAGAAGTAGCAAATCGAATCTTATTAGAAGCTTCTTTAAATCGTGGTTTCCCGTCCGACTCCGAAAACGCCCGCCTTTCGGAAACCCCCGTTCTGTCACAATGTATTCCTATTCATGCGGGTAGTCTAGGGCGAGTCCAAGGACAAGTCGAGTTCTTTCGGAAGATCCGGCGTGTACCTCTAGCCACCGCGGCTACAGGAACACCCTATGTAATCTATCTCGAGAATAGATCTAGAATAAGCAAAGCCGATCGAAAAACGAAATCATCGAAGAAACGCTTGGTCGCTAGAAATAGATTCAACTTGATAATTCAACTAATACAATGATACATAAACAAGATCACCACCGGGATCCTACCTTGATCTTGATTCTAGCTCCGGGAACTCCGATGTGGTCTTCCTTGCAAGGTTCCCACGTCGGCTAGGGAGACCCTAGTCAACTAGCTCGACCCTCTCCTCTCCGGGATGGTGTCCCTCTCTTCTCTGCTCCTCGGCGGCCGATGACGAATTGATCGATGTGTGGCTCTTGACCCCGGGGCTATAAATAGCCCGAATGGCGGCTAAGTCAAAGGAGGGGGCAAATGGGCCCTGGACTGGTGTTACAACCCGCCCAGGAAAATACCGTACTATCGCCTAAACCAATCCACTTTGGTCATTAAGCGATAATAAAGTATCATCCTGTCGTTAGTCGCTGGGTTAACGCCCGATAAATCACTTGAATAGCAACAAGGATCGAAATATATGCATTAAAACTCACTCGAAGGCGAGTCCAGAGATACAACAACATTAACATCCAATTTGTACCCCGAAGGGTTTAATTATTACAAACCAAAGTTTTTGCCATAAAGAAATAGTTTAGAGTTTTGAAACAGCGGAATTAAACGAACGGGAAGCGGAAACACCACGGGAGGCCATCCATGATGCTCTCAGTAGTCGTCCTCCACCCACTCCAGCTCCCAGCGGGGTGGGATCTCTCCGGGCCACACATCACCGAAAGCATTACCTGGATCAACATATTATAGCAAGGCTGAGTATACTAATACTCAGCAAGGCTTACCCGTCGGTGATAACTACTTCACCAACTCTAGACATGAAAGGCTTTTTGGCCACTGAGTTTCTTTTTGCTGTAAAGTAACAAAGAGTATGTCCTTACTTTCAAGATTTTAGCACAAGTTCTAGTGGGTTTAATCTTTACTACATTAGCCAACTAGTACAGACAAAGTTGTACAATACAATTAATCAAGCATAGTATTCATCAACTTCCATCATTAGGGATCTCATGGCTAGTGGAGTAAGTAGTCTCAGATAACGGTGAGAGGCCAACAATCGATTGATTCAAACCTTGCAAGGTAGACCTAAACACACGGTAGGTTTCCCCCGCAAGGACAACTTCCCAAGCAGTTCCAAAAAATCCTCAGGTCGGGATGAAAGGCCACAATCTTTGGTGCAGGCTATCCGAAATACCCCGCGAGATACACGGACTCACCATACACCACCGGTAGCTAGCCGTGAGACAAACCCCAAGAGTAGTGACAGTTCCATCCCTACCCGTCTCATTAAGGTACTAGGCTTACCGGTCCCATTCCCGACAAGTGCTTAGTACGTTCAAACACTTAACCCACAATAGCCATTGGACCGGAGCCCAAATCCCATGCTCTTACCACATGAGCAATCCAATTAAGGATATATTGTGATTCCTATCTAGGAATTCATTCTCGTGAGTGAGGTCATCACTCAACTTGTAACGGTCCTATAGCTTAGCAGCTATTGACCTATCATACTAGTAAGGACAAAGGTACCTAGGGATCATGCATCTAGGGTTCCATTCAACTCCTGAACTTAAATGCACAATCATCCATAGATAATTGAATAAAGAATTTGAAAACTAGGTTAGATGCACCGGAGCTTGCCTTCGTCAGCTAAGTTAGCCTGGGCACCCTCGGTGTCGTCGAGCACTTCCACGTACTGCAGCGAAGCTTCTGCTCCTCCTTCATCGGATTCCGAGGCACAGGAGTAATCACCGTCCGGAAGATCACACAGAATGCAATGCAAGGTTCAGGTGATGTGATAGGTTGTTATCTTGCCCAACTCTTGTTGGTCATATTCACCTTAACAAGTATCTAGATAGTACATCTCTTTTAGGAAGGTTATTAATAATGTGTGATTCATTCTTTTATTGCTCATTTGAATAAATGTTCCTTTGTACTTGTTATTTTATGTGAAGGTTTAACCCTTTTCCTCTCACTAGCAAGGGTATGAACAATATTTTTATTCATAGATAAATTCATTATCAGCAAGGGGGTTTTATTAACTTTTAATTAAGTTAGGTAATACTTTCAAAAAGGAAATGAATTAAAAAGGCATTTTCCTTATTTAATTGTTCTTTAATCCTTCAAAGGGTTTTAGAGCTTTTTATTAAGCAATAAATTACCAAAAATTTAAAGAAGTGTTTCGTAAGCATATCAGCTCCTATACTGGCCCACTGGACCCACAAGTAATGCTTGAAAGCTAGGAAATTAAATATTATGGAAAATAACATAGACTAGCTAGTGATTTGAATTAAATACATACAAAAATAATTAAGCATCAAAATGATCCAAACTTTCTCATTTATGCCCTCTGGTCTTAAACAAGCCTAAAGAACCAGCATGTACACCTAAAAACTCTACTGATCTTGCTTCATATATTTACAAAGGAAAACATGCACAAATGAAGAATAAACATTTCTGTTACACCAAAAATCATGATTAATTCACAAGAGGTGTGTTTTGACATAACATGATAGCATTCACAAGTTGGGCACAAAAACATAAATATTGTTTGCTACAAAAATCATCTAGGCAGTTTCTGCAGAAATGGTAAACAATTTATATAGCAAG
Organism: Cenchrus americanus; assembly: GCA_947561735.1. Classification (NCBI taxonomy): domain Eukaryota; kingdom Viridiplantae; phylum Streptophyta; class Magnoliopsida; order Poales; family Poaceae; genus Cenchrus; species Cenchrus americanus. The sequence goes on along the minus strand of OX387239.1, from coordinate 246,402,411 downwards.
ATTTACTTCATAACTTTATGCAATTTTTGGCACAGGAGCTAGTGATGACACGATATACAACATATCCAAAATTTGGATACAGAGGAGTTGTAGTTTTTGAGTTATGGCAGGTCTAGGTATTTCACAATCTTATTTTTCATGTTAAAAATATTTAGAATCAGACCATGTGAGAATAACAAAAGTTGTAGGATTTCTCTCCGTGAATCCAACAAAATTCTTTTGGCATTTTCTGAAATTTATACAATTTTCTAGGGATTTTCTAATGCACTGGACTAACTAGCAAGAAAACATAGATATGTTTCATTACAGACAGGTCCTAGAATTTACATGAAACACCCTGTCAAGAACTCGAACCCTGCCATTGGGTCCCTGGCTGGGGGAGGCGGTGCGGCTCCGTCCAATTCCGGCGAGCCGGCAGCGCTCCCGGCCGGGCAAGCAGTGGGGCTCGACGGGGTGCTCACCTAGGGTCGACGGGTGGTCGGAGTTAGGGCGGAGAGAGGCTGCCGGCGAGGGGGATTGACAGCGGCGGCGGCGGTTGCCGCGGCGGCTCGGGGAAAACGGCGAGGAAGGCGCGAGGCTTGGACAACACGTGACCTTGGGAGGTGCACTGGGGTCTAGGGAAGCTAGTGGAGTGGGCTGGCGGCGGCGAGCGCGAGTGGGGACGCGAGCTCAAGGCGGCGCGGCAATGGCGGGGGGGGGGGGGGGGGCTCGGTGGCGCGCGGAGGGGAGGAGGACGGCGCTTAAATAGGCCGGCTTGGGTTCGTGGGTGACGGCGGCGTGACAACGAAGATGCCGTCGTGGTACTCTCCCTCGGTGGCCGCGCGTACGGCCGGCGACGCCCGCGTCGGACCGGCGGTCCGTGGCGGCGCTCGGCGCGGACGGGACGGCGCACGGCGTCTAGGGGGGCTACGGGCTTGGGGGCGCGCACTCACATGGGGAAGGAGCGTCTCGGGCGGAGGGCCTCGGGCGGCGTGCGGGGGCGCGGACGTCGAGGTGCGGCGGCACCGGCGGGCGACGCGCGGCGCGCGACGTCGCGGCGTGCTGGAGCCCGACCCTAAATTGTGTTGCTGGCACTGATTTCAAATTAGAATTTCTCCAAAATTTTGACTAGATCCTGACCAAGCTTTGAACATGAAAGTTGTAGATCTAGTCACCCTCTACAACTTCTAAAAAGGCTATATGGGGTTTTTCTCCACGGATTTTGAATTACACAAATGCCAACTTTCAATGTCAGACTGTTCTTTTGAACAGTGAACCCTGCCCTTGCAACCAATTTTTCAAGCTTTTCCACTCAAAATTTGAAATGCCAATCTACATGAAAGTTGTGTCCCTCAACAAGATGGACAACTTTCATAAAGGTAGAATTTTAAGTGTTTAGGTGAATTTTGGAGAACGTGGCAAAAGTCCCGGCAGACACCTATGGACACTAGGGGGACAAAGGGGTTTGACCAAGTCTTTGACCATGGGTTGGCCCCACAAGTGTGTTTACTATTCAAAGGGGGTCACTAGAGTAGGTTAGTGAGTTTCGAGGTGAGGGCCCAGGTTGACCGTGATTTGACCACTGTTAGCTGCTGACCGGTTGTTAGGGTTAATTAAAAACCCGGGGCGTCAGAATTGGGCTGGGCCGACCGGCCTGGGCCCATCCAGGCCCAGTTCCCAGCCTCCTTCGCGTGGCGTCGGTTCCCGAGTCTTCTAAATCCTTCCCCCTTCTGCATGTAGGCCCTTGTCGTCAGTTTCTCTACGAGTTGGGCGTAGCTCCTTGCCCCGCGAGATTCAGCACTTTTCTGGTTAGGTCCTCGGAGTTTGTCATCTTCTCGGGTTGAGTCCCTGGCTTCTTGGAGTCAAGTTTGCTTCATTGCATGACTTGTACGGGGCTTCAAGGTCTTGTCACAAGGTGCTTGATGAACTTATCCCGGAAGTCTTGCTTTCAATGCTAAAACCCTGCATAAACACTAAACTCCAAAACCGACATGCACAAGTGAACTTGTTATACCACGGGGGTTAGTACCAATGGATAAGGTATAAAACTTATGCCAACACCGAAGGTAAACTCATGGCTAGGTAGACGGATTTTCACCGTCAACATGGACCCAGTAATCTTCCAGCGGTTCCTCGATGCCGCGGACTACTGGTTCGGCTGCTCCGAGTGCTTCGTGGTGGTCATCGACGACCAGGCCGATGGCACGAGCGCGGCGGGGGCTGGTGACAGAGAAGCCCCCCAAAACCCGGGGGCGGCGTACCCCGGAACCCGGGGTCAAGCGCACCTCCCACCTCACAGGCGAGAGGCGTTGACATCAATGCGCAGCTGGCTCAAGCGCGCGAGCTCGAGGCTAAGCTCGCAGAGGAGTACCGTGTGGTACGACTGCTTCGCGCCTCCATCGCTGGAGAGGCCTCCACACGAGGCGAACGCGTGCGCGGGTTGGGTAGGCAAGCCCGTGAACGCATCAACACGGACTTCAACGTCAACGACCCGAAGACACCCACGCGAGCGAGTTAGAAACTCATTGCAGCCATGACGCTGCTGTGGGCCATGCCCGCTCCCTCTACTCCCGAGGCGCAGAACCTGCATCGCGAGGCGCAGGCGCTCATCGAGCAGGTAGCCATGCAACAAGCTGAAAGCTCGACATCCCGCATTCGCTAGCAGAGTAGTGCGCGGGATGACGGCGGCACGCAGGATCCGGAAGCGTCTATTCATGCAGGCGGCGCGGCGGCATAGGCGACCAACCAGGGCCGAACGCCGGTCAGGGAGCGTATCCTTGATACGCGCAGACAGGCTTAGGACGGCGACGCCCGCAACGTCATCAACGCCCGCCGAACAGGCAATGCAGAGGCATAGCCGGTGACAGGCTACCACCCCCGGCGGGGCAGACGTTACGACAGCCGCGAGGACCGCTCGCCGACACCGGAGCCCCCGGGGACCCGTGTGTTCAGCCGGGAGATCCGCACAACGAGTTTTCCTCAGCGCTTCCGTCAGCCCACCTCGATCGACAAGTACACGGGGGAGACAGACCCTCGTGTGTGGCTCAACGACTACAGCCTGGCGTGCCAGCTGGGCGGCGCCACCACCGACGAGGTCATCATCCGCAACCTACCGCTGCACCTCGCGGACTCAACCCGGACGTGGCTCGAACACCTGCCACCCAGCCAGATCCATAACTGGGACGACCTGGTGCGCACAATCATAGGGAAGATCCAGGGCACATACGTGCGCCCGGGGAACTCCTGAGACCTGCGGGCGTGCACCCAGAAGCCCGGCGAGTCGCTCTGGGACTTCATACGACGCTTCTCCAAGCGCTGTACTGAGCTCCCGAGTGTGGCCTAGTCCGAGATCATGCATGCCTTCCTCGAGGGAACGACCTGCCGGGACCTCGTGCGCGAGCTCGGGCACAATCCGTCGGTTGACTCCAACGAGCTGTTCGATATCGCCACCAGCTTTGTTTCCGGCGAGGAGGCGGTGGGGGCCATCTTTGACGGCAAGAAGGGCAAGCGTGTGGATGACGCGCCCGCGGAGGGCAGCAAGTCCAAGGAGCCCCAGCAGAATCACTAGCGGGGCAAGAAGGGCAAGAAGCCGCGCCGCGAGGCACGCACACAGGGATGCAACGATGACGGGGACGAGGCCCTCGCAGTTGACTCAGCCCGAAAGGGCCCTCGAGCGGCCCCTCGAGGCCCCGGCGTGTTCGACGACATGCTGAAGAAGTCGTGCCCGTACCACAAGACCCCGGTCAACCACACCCTCGAGTAGTGCGACATGCTCAAGAAATACTACAGTCGCGCCACCACGAAGGATGTCGAGTCCAAGAAGGATGGTGGTGACGGAGACGCCGGTGGCTTCCCGGCGGTGGAGAACGTCTTCCTCATCTTCGGGGGACCAACCGTGGACATGTCCAACAGCCAGCGCAAGCGGGAGCGGCACGAGGTCCTCGCTGCGGAGAAGGCTCCCCCCTCTTTCCTTGACTTGTCGGGGGACGCCATCACCTTCAGCCGTAAGGATCACCCGAACCACATCCCCAATCTGGGCCAGTACCCGCTGGTCGTCGATCCAGTCATCGGCAACGCGCGGTTCTCCAAGGTGCTGATGGACGGAGGCAGCAGCCTCAATATCCTCTACACGCACACCCTGCGGTTGATGGGGATCGGGTTGGACTAGCTGCAGCCCAGCACGACGCCGTTCCATGGCGTCGCTCCAGGCAAGCGCGTCCAACCCCTCGGGTAGATCGATCTGCCGGTTTGGTTCGGCACGCCGGACAATTTCCGCTAGGAAACGCTCACCTTCGAGGTGGTGGGGTTCAGGGGCGCACATCACACCATCCTTGGGCGGTCGTGCTACGCCAAGTTCATGGCAGTCCCGAACTACACGTACCTCAAGATGAAGATGCCGGGACAAAAGGCATCATCACTGTGGGCTCGTCAATCGAGCACTCGTTCGACTGTGATTTCGAGTGTGTGGAACACGCCGAGGCGTTAGTGCTGGATGAAGCGTTCATCGCAAACCTAGAGAAGCTAGTCAACGAAGACCTCGACTCCACCACCAAGCACGCCAGGAACTTCAAGGCTGCCGAGCAGACCAAGGAGGTGCCCCTCGACCCTACTGCCCCCGAGGGCAAGGCGTTGAGGGTGAGTTCCACCCTCGATCCAAAATAGGAAGTGGTGCTCGTCGAATTTCTCCGCGCCAACGCCGACATCTTTGCGTGGAGCCCCTCAGACATGCCAGGCATCCCGAGGGAGGTCGCCGAGCACTCCCTTGATATCCTACCTCACTCTCGAGCCGTGCAACAACGGCTGTGGCGCTTCGACGAAGAGCGACACCGAACGATCGGAGTGGAGCTGCGGAAGCTCCTCGAGGCCGGATTCATCAAGGAAGTCTTTCACCCTACGTGGCTAGCTAATCCTGTACTAGTTAAGAAAAAGAATGGGAAGTGGAGGATGTGTGTAGATTACACTAGTTTGAATAAAGCATGTCCTAAAGTTCCTTTTGCTTTGCCACGAATCGATCAAATTGTTGGCTCAACTGCAGGGTGTGAGCTTTTATGTTTCCTTGATGCCTATTCTAGGTACCACCAAATAAAGTTTAAAGAGTCCGACCAGCTCGCGACTTCATTCATCACGCCGTTTGGGATGTTCTGCTACGTAATGACGCCATTTGGCCTTCGAACTGCAGGCACTACATACCAGCGATGTATGCAACACGTCTTCGGAGACCACATCGGGCAGACCATCGAGGCTTACGTAGACGACATGGTCATGAAGACCAGGAAGGCGGACGACCTGGTCAATGACCTGCGTGTTGCATTCGACTGCTTGTGGGTCAAGGGGGTGAAACTGAACCCCGAAAAGTGTGTCTTCGGGGTGCCGCGTGGCATGCTGTTAGGGTACATCGTATCCCAGCGAGGCATCAAGCCAAACCCCGAGAAGGTCGCGGCCCTCAATCGTATGGGCTCGATTCGAGACCTCAAGGGGGTCCAGAAGGTGTTGGGGTGCCTTGCCGCCAGGAGCCGCTTCATTTCGCGGCTCGACAAAAAGGGCTTGCCCCTCTACCGGCTCCTAAAGAAGCATGAGCATTTCTCCTGGACCGTCGAGGCCCAGGAGGTGCTGGAAAAACTCAAGGCCACCCTCACCCATGCGCCAATCTTAACACCGCCCCAGGGCAGCAAGCCTCTGTACCTTTACGTCGCCGCAACCACCCAGGTGGTCAGCGTCGTCATCGTGGTAGAACATACAGAGGAAGGGCACGCACTACCGGTCCAAAGGCCGGTGTAATACATCAGCGAGGTGTTGTCCGAAACCAAGGCGCGATATCCACTGATCCAGAAGCTGCTCTACGCGGTGGTGCTCGCGCGGCGCAAGCTCCGGCACTACTTTGAGGCCCACCCGATTACGGTGGTCTCCTCGTTCCCGTTGGGGGAGATCATCCGTAACCCGGACGCGGCGGGCAGGATCGCCAAGTGATCTGTGGAACTTATAGGCGAGACGCTCGCCTACGCGCTGCACAAGGCGATCAAGTCCCAGATCTTGGCGGATTTCGTCGACCGGTGGACGGACACACAGCTGTCACCGCCACAAATCCAGGCCGAGTGCTGGACCCTCTACTTCGACGGGTCAGTGATGAAGACGGGGGAGGGTGCGGGCCAGCTCTTCATCTCACCCCTCGGGGAACACATGAGGTACGCGGTACGCCTACATTTCCCCGCGTCAAACAACATGGCAGAGTACGAGGCCGTTCTTTACGGCCTCCGAATCGCTATTGAAACAGGCATCAAACGCCTCGACGTCAGGGGAGACTCGTAGCTCGTGATTGATCAAGTCATGAAGAACGCGAGTTGTCACGATGACAAGATGGAGGCCTACTGCAACGCCGTACGAGCCCTCAAGGACAAGTTCTACGGCATTGAGCTCAATCAGTCCCCCGCAGGTACAACGAGGAGGCGGACGAACTCGCCAAAATTGCATCGGGGCGAATCACTGTTCCCTCGAACGTTTTTGCTCAGGACGTCGCGAAACCGTCCATCAACCTCGAACCAACACCCTCGAGCGAGAAGGAACCCTTGAGGGCTCCTCGAATCCAGCGAGCGTGGAGCCTATGGATGAGGACCCCTCGAACGAGGCGTTTGTGCTCTCCCTGCTCGAGGGTTACGGCGCAGACGAGGCTGAGGCCAAGGACGCGGAGCCAGCCCCTCGCACGGAGGACTGGCGGGCCAAGTACCTCGTCTGGATGGATCGAGGGGAACTACCCCCGGATCGGTTCGAGGCTAGGCGCATCGCCAGGATGGCCATGTCGTTCACCATTGTCGACAGCGAGTTGTACAAGCGCGCCGCATCCGACGTCTTACAGCGGTGCATACCCATCCCCCAAGGGCGCGATCTCCTCCGCGACATCCATGCAGGCGTGTGCGGCCACCATGCGGCGCCACATACCCTCGTGGGCAATGTGTTCCGCCAGGGCTTCTACTGGCCCACCGCGGTTGCTGACGCCAACCTGGTTGTACCACCTGCGAGGGGTGCCAATTCTACGCCCGCAAGACCAATCTCCCAGCGCACGCCCTCTAAATGATTCCCATCACATGGACATTCTCCGTGTGGGGGATGGACATCGTCGGACCCCTGCGAAAGGCGCCCGGGGGGCTACACTCACTTGTTGGTCACCATAGACAAGTTCTCTAAATGGGTTGAGGTGCGCCCAATCACAAACCTCAGGGCAGAGCAAGCCGTATCATTCTTCACTGACATCATCCACCGGTTTGGGGTGCCTAATTCCAACCTCACCGACAATGGGTCCCAATTTACCAGTAGGAAGTTCATGGAGTTTTGCAACAAGTACCACATCCGCGTGGACTGGGCGGCCGTCGCACATCCACAGACCAATTGTAAAGTGGAGCGGGCCAATGGCATGATCTTACAAGGCCTCAAGCCCAGGATTTTTGACAGGCTGAACAAGTCTAGCCGAAGATGGCTCCAGGAGTTGCCGGCGGTTGTTTGGAGCCTCAGGACCACCCCGAGCAGGGCCACGGGATTCTCCCCATTCTTCCTGGTCTATGGCGTGGAAGTCGTCCTCCCCATGGACCTGGAGTACGGGTCATCCAGAGTCAAGAGCTACGACGAGGGCGCCAACCAGCGAGCCCGTGAGGACTCACTGGATCGATTGGACGAGGCCCGCACCGTGGCCCTAATGCATACAACAAGGTACCAGCAGGAACTGAGGCGGTACCAAGCCCGGAAGATACGGCGCCGAGACTTCGACGAAGGGGACCTTGTCCTGAGGCTGCGCCAAGACAATCGACGCCGCCACAAGCTGTCACCCCCATGGGAGGGACCCTACGCCGTCGTCAAAGTGCTCAAGCTCGGCACCTACAAACTGGCGAACAAGGACGGCGAGGAACTCACCAACACTTGGAACATCCAACAGCTACGTCGCTTCTATCCTTAGAAAGGATTTCCAAGTCTTTTTTCGTTATTTACATACCCAACACCCCAGTTGGTTGTACAAATGTAAATCTCATCGATTAATAAAGTAAAAGGGTGACTCGGCTTCCCTTGAAAACCAAGTCCCCCTCGGGGGCTACTGCGGGGGGCATTCCCCCCAAAAATGGTCCCATTTTTCGCAAAAATTCCATTGCAAACGTGCCAAGTATGTTTCGACCCTGAATATTGGGTGAATTCACGTGGGACGCAAGTGGCCAAAGGGCGAAGAAGTGCGAGTCGGGGACAGCCCACGCCTCCAGCAGGATACGACCTGTCCCCCTCGCCGCTTTGCCTACAGGCTACTCGTGCAAATGAAATCTTCCCGGCCAAAATTCGCCTAAGAAAGCGGTGGAAACAGAACAACACAACTATCGAAATAGACAACAAGTACTCAAAATATACAAACATTCAAAGTGTTTCAAGCAGCAAATGTTTACTACATAGCTGTGTGGCTCAAGTTCTAACATAAAAAGCATAAAGGGAACGAACACACAACTGATTTCAGGCTTGAGGGCCGCCAGCCGGGGGTGCATCCGGGAAGAGGAAGTCCATGAAGTCTTCGGCGAGGACGTTGGCGGTAGGAGCAGCGAGAGCGTCCGCACGGTTCATCACCACTTCGTCGTCGACGCCGACAGGGACGACATAGCCCGTGGAGACGGACTCGAGGTCGACCTGGTAGTGGGAAGCCACCACGCCGAGGGCCTTCTGGACACCTAGGTGAAGGGCGCGGGGCATGCGCTGGGTGACGTGCTTGCTGAGGGCGCGGAGGCGACTCACCATCGAGCTCCCGGCCTGCACCTCGCTTTCCTCGACCCCCTGACACGCCTCGATAGTGGCGGCCCGCAGCTCCTTCAACTCCTGTTGCGAGGAGTTGTAGGTTGTTTGGACAACCTGCGCCTGGGTTGCTCAGCCTCCTTGGGTTTCTCCTCAGCCTGGTTCTGCCAAGACCGCGCCCCCTCGAGGGTTGTGCGGTCCTGTTGGAGTTGGGCGCGAGTCGAGGCAACCTCAGTCTCCCACTCCGCCGCCACGGTCCGCATCGCGGCCAGGTCCTCGCGCGCCTTCCGCAGCGCCTCGCCCCGCTCCATAAGCGCCGTAGTCACCATCTTGACCGCGGAGGCGTCTTCCGCAGCCTGGGCGCCTTGATCCAGGAACGCGTCCCGCACAACTTGCAGCCGGTACTCCAGCCAACCATTGTCGGTCCGCAGGGCCTCCACGAGGGCGTCAAGGGCGTCGTACTGGTCACGGCACCAGTCGCGCTCGGAGCTCAACTGGGCGAGGCGTCCGTACCTCTCCCGGGCTCGGCCCTCCAACTCCTGTCACCGGCGGACAAGGCGCGGGGGAAAACAAAGTCAGGAGACGCGCAAATACGGAGTGGACATGGGAGAAAACTCCAAACTCAATGAAAAATATGCACCCGGAAGATCCGCCATGAGGGACCCCCGTGAATCCGCAGCGCCTCGTTCAGCGCATTGTTGAGCGAGGCGCCGTGGTCTCGGAATTCCTGCCACAGCGCCTACTCGGCCTAGGCCTCATCAAAATGGGTCGGCGTGCCCCTCGTCCTGCTCCGGGCGTGCAACGGCGACATCTAAGGCGGGTAGGCCGGCGCGTGACGACGAGGCCTCGGCGCCATGCGTCGAACGCCCCGCGGCATCACACAGCCGTCCTCCCGCATCACCAACACGCCCGGCGCGAGCTCGAGGGGCGGCGCGGGCTAGTTCTCCCATTGGCCCCACCGGGCGGCGGGGGCGTCGTCGTCGGGGATCTCCACCACGGCCGCCCGGTCGCCCGCGGTGAGGGCAGGCGTTGGTGACTGAAAGGATCAAGATGTCGACTAGAGGGGGGGTGAATAGTCGAACCTGTAAATCACAAACTTTTTCACAGCTGTTAAATACAGGTCCGGAGTTTCCAGATATTTTTCCGGATACTCCGGAAAATTCGGAGAATCCGGGAAAATGTCTGGATATTCCGGCCTGTCAGGGGGGAATCAAATTCGACAGAAATTAAACTTGCTCAAATGTAAATCTGTGAAAATAGGTTATGCACTGAGTTGAGACAAGCATGTTTACCCAATCAAATCTTGTAGGAACCTCACCACGAAGTAGATCGGCACCAAACGCTAGATATGTGCTCAAGATAGAAACAAGCATACAACAAGATGAACAAGCACAAGAGACACAAGGATTTGTTACCGGAGTTCAACCTCACACCTTGAGGTCTACATCTCCGTTGAGGTACCCACGAAGGGTGGACCTTTACACCTAGGTCACTTTCCTCCCTCTAGCGACCACAAAGATCAAGCTAGAGTTACTTACTCAAAGTAGGGGTGATACAAACTTTCTTGGGCAGCCACAATCTTTGGATGCTCCAAGGCAACGCCTAGCCGGCTAGGAGCTCAAGGCTCCAAGAGTAACAAACACGAATTTTGCCAACCAAGAGAAGAACGAGGTGCTCTAGAGATGGGAAATCAGCTCACTAGCACTCTCCAAGCCCTTGCTCTCAAACCCTCTTAAATCCCACAACAGTGACGCTGATGTCGCCGCGGTTGCTGCTGCTGCGGCTGCCGCCGCAAACACCGCTTCCTGTTGTGGCCCCGTGGCCACTGCCATGGCACGCGGTGGCTCATCCGTCGTCGCGGCTCCCCTCACTGCCTGCCTCGTCCTCGATGAACGCCGCCTTGTCGGCACAGATGTATCCGACCTGAGCGCCTTAGCAGGCGCAAGGGCGGGGATGGTCGGTGTCGCCCTGCGAAAGGGAAACACAAGGGTGAACGTTGACCCTCGAGATTAAAGACGCACACGAGAAATACCACTCACCTCACGCTGGAGAATCCCCTCTTCCTCTTCCTCGAGGGTTCGGAGGCGCCCGAGTCGCGCCCGCCGGTGCCCGCGTGGCGCTCGCCGGCGCCCCCACCGGCGCCCGCGAGCGCCTCCACTGATGGCCCCGCAGCAGGCGCTCCTTCGGCAGGCCACCTCCGCGGCCCGTGGTGACGGGGGTGGGGGATTACACCTCTCGGGAGGGGCGCGCCCCCCTGTCGCTCTCTTCCTGCTCCTCCTCCTCCGATGAGTTCTCCGGCATCGCCGGGGGGGGGGGGGAGCCCATGCTGCTCGCGCAGCCGGTACTCCTCACTCTCCTGCTCCTGGCGCTCCTGACGCCGGATCCTCCTATCCTTCTTGCGCGCTGCCCGCTCCTGTTCCCGTCGCTGCGCGGCGCGGGCAACCACCCAGGCTCGGGGTGTTGGCGGGTTAGACCGCGCGACGTCCACTGTCACCCTCTGCTAAAAACAACCGTCAGGACCACACCGGTGTGCCACAAGAGACCAAGGAGGGAAGGGAAGCCTACTCACCGCCGGGGCGTCGGGGAGCATGACGAACGACCAGAGGTCGTCACGGTCGTGCAACACGGACCTAAGGTTCATCGCGCACCTCGCCCTCGTCGCCGCATACTCCTGAGGAAGACGCTCGTGCAGCAGCCGTGAGCGCGCCAACGCTGTAGGGTCAGCCTCCTCGGTCATCTCAAAGATGCGAAGCTCCCTCTCCATGAGGGGGACGATCCGCCGGTGGTGAAGATTGGCTAGGACCAAGGCCGCCCCTAGTTCCGCGTCCACCAGACTCCTCAGTGTGCTGGTGAGTGACTCTAGCCACTCCTGGAGCCACGAAGGAGACACGCTGTGATGCCAAGCGTCGGTCTTCGCCTTCAATACCTTGCCGGTGTAGGGGGTAGGTTGGTGCCGTCGTTGGGGAGGTAGAACCACCCCCTCTCCCACTCCGCGTTGTTGCTCATCATTGTGCATGGGGGGGTACAACTCCTTGTGCAAATCGCGCACCGCGAATGTCAGGCCGCCGGCACGCACCACCCGACGCACTCGCGTCTCGCTTGTGGCGCCGGTGTGCAGCTTCGCGCGGAACTAGTGGACCCAGAGATCCCAGTTCACAGGGATCCCCAGGAACCCTCGCAGATGCCGACAAAGGTCGCCGCCTGCGAGATCGCGTTGGGGGCGAAGTTGTGGAGCTCCACCCCATAGTGGTAGCACAACCCCCGCATAAAGCGGCTCGCCGGCGCGGTGAAGCCACGCTCGTGAAGCCTGATGAAGCTGACGACATAGCCGTACGGTGGGTTGGGCTCCCGGTCCGTCGCCGGCGCAATGATCCACGCCGGGGGCGCCCCCTCCACATTCGGCGCCAGCTTCCCACCGCTCACAAGTTCATGCAGAGCGAACTCCGTCGCTGTTGACCGAGGCCATGGCAGAGGGTCCAGCACCACGATTGGCTGGGGTGGAGCCATTGTAGGTACAAGGCTGAAGCGAGGGAGGTGGCGGCGTGTGATAGCGAAACGAGCAGGGGACGGTAACTAGGAGGTGCGCGGCCAGGAAGCAGAGGCGAGAAGTGAAGGGGCAACAAATGCTAAGTAGCGAGGTAATGGATTCGCCCCTCCCTCCCTTGCGATTTATAGATCTGGGGGAGCCGTGCCCCCGAGACCGCACGCGTTGCACGCATTAACTGCAGGTGGTGGCATCTACCACCGATAGGCGGGCCCCACCGCGCCGAAAACAGCCAGACATGCGTGCGTGCACGATCATTACGACGCGGCAACCGAAGGGCCGCGGCGCCCCCGTCACGTCCGCCCCCCACGTCGCCCACTACACGCACGGCTGCCCCGCCTGAAAAGGCGCGCCCGCCGCGCACGATCGCAGCCACAACTGTGGGCATTTAATGGCCTGGTCCCTTACCGAGTAAGTGTGACCCCTGCACGGCCTGAGCCAAGCACTCGAAAAACCAAACCCTCGAAGGGTGCGAGTACTGACCAGTGGCCCCAAGTCCTCCTCGACGAGAGTGGACGCCACAGGTGCCCTCGAATCTAGAGGATTAATGATCAGCATCCCGAGGGCCAGCTCTGCCGTGAACCCACGAGTCTTGCAGATGTAGCCAAGACGGGGGCACCTAGCTGCCACCCCGCGATGGCCCTAAATCAGAGGTTCGAAGACTAACCCTCGAAGGGTTCGAACAGGCGCCCCAGATCAACAGAGTCAGGGCGATGAGGGCGCGCGCATTCGAGCCTATCCTCGAGCCCACCAGCTCGAGAGCGCCCCACGTGTCGTATTCAAGAGCCAACGAGGCCAGCTAGTCGAGGATCCCATCGAGGGAGAGCTTCCGCGCCCTCGGTCCCCAGCGAACGATACCGAGCCCTGCCTAGCACACCCGCGTAAGTGCTTTCATGGACGAGTCTCCGAACCACGAGCCAACCCTTACCGAGCGGGGCATGGGCGTCCACCTGGGTCACCCGATAACAGCTCAATGAGGAACCTGCAATTCGTGACCCGCTCGATGGGAGTTGTGGATACCTCACCCCTCTGTCCTACGGAGGGTCGGCGAAGGGGCGTGTAAACAAGACGGAGAGCACCCCTCGATCGCCTAGACTGGGCCCAGGCTCGGGGGCTCGACGCATGGCTACACACATGGCAGATGTGTGCCAAATACGTGTGCATGGCACCGCCGAGGCCGGCTAAAATATTGCCGACGCCGGCTGAAACTAACACCTCGCACACCGGCAGACTCTGCGAAAAACCCTGCAAGAGCACCCACGCGCCTGCAAGGCTTCGGGGGATACACCCGCGGTTGCGCTAGCGCGCCCCCACGAAATAGCACAACATTTAGGAGGGAAGGATGTCCCATCAGCAAGCATCATCCTCTGCGGGATCCTAACGGATACCGCCGTAGAGGCTCGGGGGCTACTGTCGGGGACAGCCATAGGGGTCCCCCAAAAAACCGAGGGAAAACCCATTTTCTTTCGCAAATAACAAAACACATATGAACTCACAAATCATAAATCACGCCCAAGACAATCACGGCCCAGTGGCAGGGGCCCATGGCCCTGGCAACCTCAGCGGCCCACCAGAATGGTCAGCCCCAGCACCCCTCGGGCGAAACTCCGGTTTGCTCGAGGGACACAACACCGTACTGACGGAACTCCGCCTCGCTCGAGGGATGGACGCCCCCTCGGGCGAAACTCCACCTCGCTCGAGGGCTGGACGCCCCTCGGGCGAAACTCCGCCTCGCTCGAGGGCTGGACGCCCCCTCGGGCGAGACTCCGCCTCGCTCGAGGCTCTCACGGGCTCGCCGCTCCCGCACCCACTCCCCTGACCGGAGCATTTAATGTTCCGACACAATTCAGGCGCCCGAGTCAAAGACAAATCCACGTCATGTCGTTCCTTTGACACTGCCTGGGAATCGTATCCCGGCGCTGTTTCACCAACCCTCCCGGTGAGGCCATCCTCGCCATTGTACGGCACTGTCGGTAAGGCCAGTGTCAGCTCTTTGACACTATGCTACCCACTCTCGTACGGCCCGAACGCTGCACCCTAGAAACAGGACAGCGGAACCCTCGAAAAGGGGACGGACACCTGTCTCGCGCCCACCCAGGACGACGCCATGATGTCGGACCAGTGACGCACGTCTCCTCCGTCATTATTGGCCCTGTGCGGCCATCCCCGCTACCACACCGCCATCCCGGGCACTGCAGCACCATCCCCAGCGTTGTGGGAGTCCGGGACGACAAGACGCTGCCACGCCCGCCGCTGTGCGACCGCCGGCCTTCCGTCAGCCCGACCCTCGAAATGACACACGCACGACGACCAGGGAAGAAGCTCCTACACCGCCACCCTCGAAGCCGCTCCTGGACGGATACAGGACACGCCATGATGCTCTGCCAGAAGTGAGATTCGCCAGGACGACTGTCTACTACATGGTGCTATACACCATACCGCCACACGTAGCTGAAACTATGTGGCACGCCTGTAAACTGCCTCCCCTTGGCCTATAAAAGGAGGAGGCAGTCCCCCTGTAACATCCCTGATGTTTATTTTGCTTATGACATCACCTAGCTTTAGTAATCAAGATTAAGTAGCCTCTAATCATGTTTAACATGGTGGACCACACTTTTGCTCAAAGAACCTTGGTCAACACCCTAAACTGTTGTCAAGGCCTAAGTGCTCCTTAAGGTTGGATTAGTTTTCCTGCGCGTTCCCAAAATTTTTCCATAGAACTTCAAAATCAACCAACAGCAAAGTTTCTCCGTTTTTCCGGGAACACATTTCATTCCATTGTTGGCATTTCAAATTCTGAGGTTTAAACCCTCAAAAACTCAGTCAAAGTCCTGCTGCACAGTTTGACCAATGCATACAAATCTGTAACTTTGAAGATGATTATCTCCAAATCCGTTGAGAATTCGACCGGTCGGCCTTAACGAAAGTTGGAGAGGGTCAACTGGTCTACAACTTTCGTATTTGGCGATTTTGAACTTTAGTTCAAAGTTTTTGAGTTTGAATCGGTCAAAGTGGGGTACATCGAACGGTTGTGGGCCGAAACGCCGCAGCGCGCCCGAGCACGACGTCGCCCGTCGGCGCCGCGTCGGCGCATCGCGCCGGCCCACGCCCGCCCCGCCGTCCGTACGCCGGTCACGGCGAGGACCACGCGCCGATCTTCGCCGACCGGGCCCACGGCCTTGCGCCCGCCCGCCCGCACGCCCGCACGCCCGCGCGCGCGCGCGCCGGGCCGGCTAGGCCGCGCCGTGCGCACGCCGTCGCCACGGCCACGCGCCGCGCCCCCACGTTTGGGCCCGGCCCCGCCGATGCCACCTCGGCTTTAATGCGCGCATTAAGCTCCTCCCGACGCCCCACGCAACTCCCCCTCGCTCACATTGCTCGGGCGCCACACCACGCCGCCCTCCGCGCCCGCCGCCGCCGCCGCCGCGCCGAGCTCGCCGGTGCGCCCCGCCATCCACCGCCTCTCGCTCGATCCCACGCTCCACCTTAGCCTCCACATGCACCCCCGGAACGCTCCGAGTGCACACGCATTGGTCGGCCGAACCGCCGCCCGCCGGCATTGCGGTCGCCGCGGCCGTCCGCCGCTCCCCTCGCCGTCGACCATCGCAGGAGTCGTTTTCCGTCAAACCAACCCCGCCAATCGACTGAGGGTGAGTCCAAACCCCACCCTAGCCGCTTGCTCGCCGGAGTCCGGCCACCCCTCGACGCCGGCCAGCCTTGCTCCGCCGTCGGGGACCTGATTGTAATCTTAAGTATTCGATCGGGGGGCCTTTCTGCAAAACGACATCTACAGATTTAGGGTTAACAAGCTGAGCCTTGTAAAATCGAGATAAAATCACAGGAAAATTGTAAAAATGCAAACTCAACTGTTGTGGAATTCTTGTGAAGAAACCTAACTTTTCTAGAAAGGAAGTTTTTAAATTTCAGAGTAGTTTTTAAATGATCTTGAATTGATCAGTTTGAGTAATTTTAAAATAACTTGAAATGTATAAATGATCTGCATGTGAATGTTGGATATGTTGTCCATAATAGCATTTCTGGCCTTGTGTAGTAAAATGGCACTGAAATCATGTGTGAAACTCCAGTTATGATTTTATATTGATTTCAGCCTGTTCTCCATTTATGAATTGTTTAGATTTATCTGTTAGTCTAATGCCTTCCAACTTTCTCCTGTAGCTCTGCAATGCTTAGTAGTATGTTTCATAAATTAGAGATGAACTTTAGGCTTATGTAAAATGCCCTGCTAATTTATGGTTGCTATTTTGAGTTAACTTCAAATCCATATTTCTGCTGCAGCTATGTATGTGATTTTTGGTGTGTGAGCTAAATATGTCCTTATCATGCTGTGTGCCAAGTTATAGCTTCAGATTCTAAGTATCTTGTGCTTTATGATTTATTCATGCTTCTATTAGCTTAAACTTGTTATATTTGTCATAATTGCCTAGTAATGTTGTTTTTCCTAATTTTTGGTCAGAAATTATGTTTTGCTGTCATGTGCGTGCTGGTGAAAGTTTGTGGTCAGTTTGGGTATATTTTTGCCAGAATTAATTTCCTAAGTAAACAAGCTTAACATGGGCCAAATAAAGGGAAATCAAACTTGTCTCCATGTGCCGTTTAAATTCAAAGCTTGAAATTTATGAAACCATCTCTGAACAGCCCCAAAACACTTTAATGAAGTTCACTTAGCTAATGAACATATATGTGTACACGGTCACCATTGAGTAAAAATAAAGTTCCACACCCACCCACTTGTCCTAGTGAAAAACAGTTTAATTAAAAACTTGTTAAGGTGAATATGACCAACAAAAATCCCTATGTTTATCTCTGAATTCAGAACTGAATTTAACTTCTTAAATTTGTATACTTGAATCATAATGCATCTGCATGTCGTATAGAACTTCCTGACGGGAACTACGAGCTGGTGCCTGAGTCTGAAGGAGAACCAGCCGAGGGAGAAGTGAACGTGGTGGAAGTGCAGCAAGACCCGAACCAAAGTTCGGAGGATCTCGCTTCTGACTTTGCCAGCGAAGGCAAGCCCCGGAGCATAACCTACTTTTGTTAAACTCCTGCAACCTTTCCTTTTTATGCAATGCTTGTGCATTTACGTTCAGGAGTTGACTTGAAACCTTAGATGCATGATCCTAGGTTCCTATGTTTAATACTAGTCTGTTAGGTCGCTAGTTGCCATGCTTAGGACCACGGTAGAAGTCGAGTGATGACCATCACTCGCGAGCTATAGGTCTCTTATGTTGGAATCATAAGATTGTTGAACTTATCTGCTCATGTGGTAAGAGCATGGGACTGACTCCGGTCAGTAGATGTGAGTGGTTAAGCATTTGAACGTACTAAGCATTTGTCGGGAATGGGACAGATAAGCCTACTACTTTCCTGATCCAGCAAGGGAACTCTCTACCACTACACCCGGGAGAGATCCCCAGATACTAGGCAGTGGTGTGTTGGTGGATCCAGACGGTCAGATACCGTGGCTGGATAACCTCGTACCAGGGACTGTGGACTTGATCCCGAACTGAGGACGGTTGGGAACCGCCTGGTTGGTGTATACCCCACCCCTTTGGTTTTGTTTGGCATTCTTGGGGTATGCATTCTCCCGTATGTTTAGGTCCACCTTGCAAGGTTACTAATCGATCGATCGTCGGCCTCTCACCGTTATCTGAGACTGCTTAACCATTCACTCTATGTCCCTTAATGATGGATTGAGAAGGAACTTGTATACTTGTTTTAATTGTATTGTACAACTTTTGCTTGAATTAGTTGGCTAACCTAGTAATGGTTAAAAGCATAGAATGTGAGCTAAAATTTGAAAGTAAGGACATATTCTTTGTTACTTTTCAGCAAAACAAACTACCAGCCATAAAGCCTTGCATGTCTAGAGGGTTGGTGATTTTCCAATCACCCGACGGTTAAGTCTTGCTGAGTATTAGTATACTCAGCCTTGCTTTTGTTGCTGATTTTCAGGTGATGATCTGTGTGATGATGGCTTTCCGTGGCCTGGTTCTCTCCCACCCGGTTGGGAATACGAGTTGGAGGATGACAGTGCTTAGTGGCATCACAGATGGCCTCGTGTGATGCTACTTATGTCGTGTAGTGTTTTATTTCCGCTGTGTTTCGAACTCTGAACTGTTTACTTTTATGCAATGGACTTGGTTTGTAATAATGAACCTTTGAAGGATGTTAAGTAATATCTTGCGACTTGTTTATCTCTGGACTCGCCTTCGTGTGAGTTTGTTGTACAAATGTCGATCCTGTGATGTAAGTGATTTACCGGGTTCGACCCGGCAGAGACGACAGGTTACTTCTGTATCATTGCTTAATGACCCAGAGGAGCGGTTTCGGCGATAATATGGAAGTAATTTGAGCGGTTCTGTCACAGTTGGCATCAAAGCTTGATTTGTACACCAGAGGTCTTAATACACCCTTAACAACATGTTTTAGAATAAAACTTGCAAGAGTAAGGTGTGTTTTCTAAAGTACGTTAGGGACGCTAAGGATGGTTTAGTCCGAGAGGACCTAGAGGTTTTGGGTTTTTCTGGTGGCTAGTTAACTATGGTTTATCTAGACTAACTTCCAGCACATTACTTTCAGTCAAGATTTACTTTCTTGTACAACCAAACTAGATGAGCCACGTGTTTTATACGTGTTGTTCCGCATCACGGGAATTGCGAGGGTTGATGGAGTGATCCATTCTACGGATCCCATCTTCGCGTCTGTTTATGAGTTGTGTGTTGCCACGTGTTTTATACATGTGCATTCCGCATGTCGCTCATGCGAGGCAAGGATACACTCCATTCAAACAGAGGGTGTCCGAGGTTGGACGCTGTCCATGCAGCGGCTTGATGCATGGATGCCGTTTCTATAGTGAACGGTAATGTATGGGGACGCTTTCATGTGTGCTGGCATGAAAGGTTCGGGATGTTTTGTGATTTTCTGCAGGTACGCTAACCGCGAATCGTTAGATCCGGTAACTCCTTGGTTTAGCTCTCAACTAGCTATTATAGGGAGAGATTATTTGCCATGCCACTGGCACTAACTTCGTGTTGACAAGAAATTGTCTATGAGGACGCATAGGTGTGCTTGCATCATGTTAAAAATCACAAGTGAACAGCAACCCTACAATTAAAACTTGAAGTCAAGACTTGACCAACACTCTGTCAAAAAGCATGTAAGGTCCAACTAGCTATCTTGTGAATAAGCTGCTAGTCTGGAATTATTTCCCGATCAATATAACAAGTTTTTCTTCAGAAATCATCTAAGAAAAAGGTTCCAAATCTCCCAAAGGGTATACTGTAAAAATTTCATAAAAATTGGTTTAACCAAACTCAAGTTAGGATTTCTTCCTAAGGTTGTTCTAGCAGTCTTTTAGCAGCAGTTCAGTTCTGAAAATTTTAGGCCCCAAAATCTAGTTTCCAGCAAAAGTGCTAGATACAAAAGTTGCTCTAAATCTTGTTGTGGATCTGCTGTGAAAAATTCAAGAAGTTTGGGTAAAGGGAATTGAAGTTAGGCTCTGTTTAGTGCAATGTTGTTGGCTGGAATTTCTGGGTGACAGCAACCTGAACTTGTAGCTTTTTGGCCTTTCTCCTTTTGTTTTTAGCTCGGCTTTTGAATACCAAACTTGTGTCTTAGTATCTCAACAAGAATCTGGTAAAAATTGGGAATTTTTGTCTCAATAGTTTTTGAGTTACATGCATTTTTGTGCACTGTACAGAATCTGTCATTTCTCAACTCACACTAACCAGTGGGAGTTTTGTGATGCAGATGGTTGGACGCCTTTTCTGGGAGGTTCGTCCGGACGGTTCAGTCCGTACTGACGGGCTGCAGCTTGAGGGTTTTGCCAGCATCTTGTGGGACGCCCTCCGCTCGTCTGGGTACCCGACGCCTCCGACGTACGAGGCGATGGAGACCGTGCAGCTGGGAGTGCCCCGCTGCCATGTTCAGGTGTCTGTGCCGCTCCACCCTGACCACCCGAAGTGGGCCGACCTGAGCACGGACGTGGTGAGCGTCCCGCTTCTCGGAGACGCCGGAGGTGGCCGCTTTGGGAGTGCTTAACTCCTTCGCGCCCAAAGACCCGACGAGGTGTCCACCTCACTGGTGGGACTGCTACCGGCAGTGGACCCCGAGGACCCTGCGTGGAAGCACCGTATGGGGCACATGGCCGACCTTCTGGCCGGCATGCGCCCACTCGACGTGCTGCAGGAGATGGTTCGGCGCGAGGGTGCGTTGTACCGTCTTCAGGCTCTTCACAGCGCTGCTTCCACCACGGTGACTGCTACTGCTCTCGACTCCGCCGGAGAGCTGGGAGTGCGCACCCACCACCTGAGCTCTCTTTCGTTTGGCTACATGGGCCTTGAGAGGGACCTCGCCGAGGCTCGACTGAGGGTTGGGCAGTTGGAGGCTCGTGAGGCCAACTGGGTGGCACGTGACGCTCAGTGGGTTAACATCCTCACTGACCGTCTCCACGCCATCGTGGGACTGCGGGAGCAGCGGGAGCAGCAGAGAGAGGAGATGGAGCATCAGAGAGAGCAGATGGAGCAGCTGAAGGATGAGAGGTTTGTTCACCTCCAGGCACTGATAAATATGGATGGGCAGCTTGAGGCCATGGACCAGGACCTGGAGGCGGCCAACGAGTTGATCCAGGTGTTGCAGCAGTCGGCTCCCCCACCAGCCCCTGGAGCTATGGAGGGTGACCAGGACGACGCTCAGTCCATGGTGGACGACACCGAGGCTCCGCCGCCGGACCCGATGGTCGAGGGTTCACCAGCTGCTAGTGCCGCCTCGGGCGGTGATGATAATTACTAGATGTTGATAGACTAGTGTCCATACTCATACGGGTGGCCTGATTTTGGTCCGTGAATGGGATAGGCTGACGTAGGATGAGTATTCTTTTGGGTGGCCTGATGCTACCATTGACCACTATGTAACCTAGGGTGAAGACTTGTTGAAAGTTAGGCTAATATGTTGTAATTAAGTCTGCTAGTGAATGCTGCGGTCTGGATGCAGCGGTATGTAATGGCAGTTTGAACCTCTTTATGGCATGATCTGGGCTGTGAAATGAATACCAAAGTTGTTGGAAATTACTTTGTGTGCATGCTCGTAAAATTTCAGCCTCGTTGCTTCTACGGTTTTGGAGTTATGAATTTTTCTGTAACTGACTGCAGTCTGAAATTCAGACTGGGCAAACCAGTGGGATTTTAATTTTTCGGGCATGTTAACGTCGAAATTTAGAGTTCGGTTGAATACCAAAGTTGTAGTGAAGGAAATTTTGCTGCTACTGACCAAAATTTATTATCGTTTGATAACCGAGCCGCAAGATATGAATTTTGTACGGCAGAGTACTTGGCTGTCTTGCTTCTGAAATTTGTGCATGGAGGAAACGCTTTACACATGTTCTTCTTGTTTATGCTTATATTGGCAAGATTATGGATATGTGGCTAACCTCCATTACCAAATTTTTCAGATGGTGGGAGCAACACGCAGAAATCCCCATGGGTTTAGTGAGGCTAGTGGTAGCAATCTTGCACCACCACCTCCCCCACCGAACTTGACGCCTATGGAGACCTTCCTCCTTGCTCAAGCTGATATGATGCGCCAGATACTGCAAAATCAACAGCAGATGAATCAGCGGCGCAATGACCAGTTAGAAGAAGATCCTCGAGTGGCAACCTATGTTCAGTTCTCTGCGCTGAAACCGCCGCTTTTTCACAAAGCGGAGGAACCATTGGAGGCTGATGCTTGGCTGCGTGCTATTGAAGCCAAGTTGGATGTTCTCACCTCGCCGTGCTCCGAGGAGAGAAAGGTTAAGTTTGCAGCAATGTATCTCCGTGGTTCGGCACTGCTTTGGTGGGATCACTTCAAAATGATGGCCCAATGGCCATGAGATCACATGGGCTGAATTCAAAACTGCATTCAAGAATCACGTTCCTAAGGGGATGGTGGAGAGGAAGTTAAATGAGCTCTTGAACTTGAGGCAAGGTTCTGACTCTGTATATCAATATGCCCAGAAGTTCAACAACCTGTGTCAGTATGGTGACTACTATGTTGATACAGATTTCAAGAAAATGGATCGCTTTCGTAGGGGTCTTGATCCTGAGCTCTATGAAAAGCTAAACCCCATCAAAACAAACAGCTATCATGAGATAGTGGACCTGGCCATATCCCAGTAAGATGAAATGAAGAAGGTGCAGAATGCAAAGAAAAGGAAGGTTGCGTTCAACTCTAACAACGCGCCTAAGCGCAAGTTCCGCATAGTTCGGAAGGCACAACAGAATTTTCAGCAGAACCAACGTTCTGGGCGATGGGTGGCAAAACCTCCCCAAAATCAGCAGCAAGCGAATTTCCGTTCCCCAAATCTTCAGCAGCAGAATGCCAGGCCCAATGCACCCCCACCTTCCTGCACCAACAATGAAGGACGCTGCTACAATTGTGGGAAACCCAGGCATTTCATGAATGCCTGTCCTCAACCCGAGCATGGCGAGAATCAAGGACGGGGACGACCTCGGAACAACAAGGACAAAGGGAAGAAGCGGTACCGTGCAAGTCAAACGGGGTCGTCTTAACTTCACCACGATGGTGGGAATTCCTGAGGGAGCAGCAGTTATGACGGGTACCTTCTCTATCCATGGCAAACCTGTTAAGATTTTGTTTGATTCCGGTGCTACACATAGCTTTATGAACCAAAGTACACAAGTCAACTTGGGTCTAAATGTGCTTCGAGTTAAGAATGAATTTAAGATCGCAACCCCGGGAGGGAAAGTATCCTCGAACTCACTAGTCAAGAGTGTCCCGTTGCAGCTAGGTAGCAAGATCTTCCAGACCAATCTCTTAACCTTGGGGTTAGATGGAATAGATGTCATTTTGGGAATGGATTGGATGTCACATCATAAAGTACTTTTGGATATTGTTGAACGAAGAATAGAAATCACTTCACCTGCTGTAGGTGTCTCAACTCTCTACTTACCTTTGAGGGGATCTGCGGACCCGAGTGCCTATGTCTCGATAGCCACAAGCTTAGAGGAGATCCCAGCGGTATGTGACTACCCGGATGTCTTTCCTGATGATCTGCCGGGCATGCCACTGGATCGGGACATTGAGTTCGTGATTGAACTACAACCTGGTACGACACCTATTTCGAAAAGAGCTTACTGTATGCCTCCCAAGGAGCTGGCAGAGCTGAAGACCCAACTTCAGGAGTTATTGGACAATGGTTTTATCCGCCCGAGTTCTTCTCCTTGGGGATGTCCTACTCTCTTTGTCAAGAAGAAAGACGGTAGCTTGAGACTGTGCGTAGACTACCGCCCTCTCAATGCGGCCACCATCAAAAATAAGTACCCCCTTCCACGCATTGACGTGCTGTTTGATCAACTGGCTGGAGCCAAGGTCTTTTCCAAAATTGATCTTAGGTCGGGTTATCATCAGATAAAAATTCGGCCTTGTGATATTCCTAAGACTGCCTTCTCCACACGTTATGGACTGTATGAATATCTGGTTATGTCCTTCGGTCTCACTAATGCACCTGCCTACTTTATGTACCTCATAAACTCAGTATTCATGAATGAACTGGATAAATCCGTGGTGGTTTTCATCGATGACATCTTGGTCTATTCCAGGAACGAAGAGGAGCATGCGGAACATCTTCGCATTGTTCTTCAACGTTTGAGGGATCATAAACTTTATGCCAAATTCTCCAAATGTGAATTCTGGTTGGAAAGTGTCAAGTTCTTAGGGCACACCATATCTAATGAAGGTATATCCGTGGATCCAAGTAAAGTGCAAGAAATGATGGAGTGGAGACCGCCAAAGTCCGTCCATCAAATTTGAAGTTTTCTTGGATTGGCTGGGTATTACCGTCATTTTTTCCCGGATTTTTCTAGAATTGCCAAATCTATGACTGAATTATTGAAGAAAGGGGTCAAATTCGTGTGGGACCAGAAATGTGAGAATGCTTTCCAAACTCTGAAACAGTACCTAACTTCCGCCCCAGTGTTAGCTCAACCTGATAACTCCAAGCCATATGAAGTTTACTGTGATGCCTCAAGCACAGGTCTAGGTTGTGTCCTTATGCAAGAAAACCGAGTAATTGCCTATGCTTCCCGAGCACTCCGCCCTCACGAGAAGAATTACCCAACTCACGATCTCGAGTTAGCAGCGGTTGTTCATGCCTTGAAAATTTGGAGGCATTATTTAATGGGAACCCGTTGCAATATCTACACCGATCACAAAAGTCTCAAGTACATCTTTACCCAAGCTGATTTAAATATGCGATAAAGAAGGTGGTTGGAACTCATTAAGGATTATGATCTTGAAGTGCACTACCACCCAGGCAAAGCAAATGTAGTTGCGGATGCTCACAGTCGTAAGAGTCACTGCTACTGCTTGTCCACCGAATCTTATAGAGATACCTTGTGCAGCGAGCTAAGTAAATTACGCCTGGAAATTGTTCCTCAAGGCATGTTGAATACCATCTCGGTAGAATCTGTCTTGTGGGATAAGTTAGTAATGTCTCAAGCCATGGACGAGGGAATCAAAACCATCAAACAAAGGTTGTCTCAAAATGATCCGAAATACGTGTGTTTTCGACAAGACACCAATGGTACAATTTGGTTCGGGCAGCGTCTATTTGTCCCGGAAGACCCTACCCCCCAGAAGGAAATTTTGGATGAGGCTCATCTCTCCAAATTCTCAATCCACCCCGAGAGTAGTAAAATGTACAAAGATTTGAAAGGGAATTTCTGGTGGTACAACATGAAGGTCGACATAGCAAAGTATGTTTCTGAGTGTGACACATGTTCTAGAATCAAGGCAAGCCATTTAAAAACAGCGGGTACTCTCCAACCTTTGTCCATACCCTCTTGGAAGTGGGATGATATCAGCATGGATTTTATTGTGGGATTGCCGCTCACATCCAGAAATCACGATTCTATCTGGGTCATGGTGGATAGGTTAACCAAAACTGCATACTTCATCGCAGTTAACAGCACCTACTCAGCCAAGGACTATGCAGAGATATATCTTGACCGCGTAGTGCGACTACACGGAATTCCTAAGACCATCATTTCTGATCGAGGTCCTCAATTTATATCTCGTTTTTGGGAACAATTACACGAAAGCTTGGGAACCAAGCTAATCCGTAGCTCCGCCTATCATCCTCAAACGGATGGACAAATGGAAAGAGTCAACCAAATTGTAGAAGACATGCTTCGGGCATGTATCATTCACTTCGACAAGAGCTGGGACAAATGCTTGGCACTGGCAGCATTTTCTTACAATAACAGCTATCAGGCTAGCTTGAAAATGGCACCTTTTGAGGCTCTTTATGGGTGAAGATGCCGCACCCCTTTAAACTGGTCACAAGTAGGAGAGCGAAAGTTCTTTGGACCCAATTTAGTTAAAGAAGCTGAGGAGAGGGTCGAAGTGATAAAAGAAAACTTAAAAGCCGCACAAATGAGGCAAAAGAGTTACCATGACAAGGGGAAACTTGTAAGGGAATACCAAGTTGGCGAAAAAGTGTATTTGAGAGTTTCACCAACAAAAGGGGTACAAAGATTTGGAGTCAAGGGGAAGTTAGCTCCAAGATACATTGGCCCTTATGAGATTACTGAAATTTGTGGACCCGTTGCTTATCGCATTCGCCTACCCGAGCAGTTTGCTGCTATACACAACGTGTTCCACGTGTCTCAATTGAGAAAGTGCGCCCATGAACCTGAAATGAGGGTTATCAATAAAGCCAACGCATGGATACAACCAGATCTTTCACTAGTGGAACATCCGATGCGGATTCTTGACACAAAGGAGAGGAAGACGAGGAAAAAGTCGGTGACCATGTATAAAGTCTTGTGGAGTCATCATACAGAAGAGGAAGCCACATGGGAAACTGAACACTATCTTAACACTCACTATCCAGGGTTCCTGCAAGTCCAGAACTGTAAGTGACCTATCCCTAACCTATGTTTTTAAAATTCCGATCTCGGGACGAGATCCTTGTTAAGGGGGGTAGGCTGTAACATCCCTGATGTTTATTTCGCTTATGACATCACCTAGCTTTAGTAATCAAGATTAAGTAGCCTCTAATCATATTTAACATGGTGGACCACACTTTTGCTCAAAGAACCTTGGTCAACACCCTAAACTGTTGTCAAGGCCTAAGTGCTCCTTAAGGCTGGATTAGTTTTCCTGTGCGTTCCCAAAATTTTCCCATAGAACTTCAAAATCGACCAACAGCAAAGTTTCTCCGTTTTTCCGAGAACACATTTCATTCCATTATTGGCATTTCAAATTCTGAGGTTTAAACCCTCAAAAACTCAGTCAAAGTCCTGCTGCACAGTTTGACCAATGCATACAAATCTGTAACTTTGAAGATGATTATCTCCAAATCCGTTGAGAATTCGACCGGTCGGCCTTAACGAAAGTTGGAGAGGGTCAACTGGTCTACAACTTTCGTATTTGGCGATTTTGAACTTTAGTTCAAAGTTTTTGAGTTTGAATCGGTCAAAGTGGGGTACATCGAACGGTTGTGGGCCGAAACGCCAGAGCGCGCCCCGCGCACGACGTCGCCCGTCGGCGCGCGCGCGGCGCATCGCGCCGGCCCACGCCCGCCCCGCCGTCCGTACGCCGTCACGGCGAGGACCACGCGCCGGTCTTCGGCGGCCGGGCCCACGGCCCTTGCGCCCGCCCGCCCGCACGCCCGCACGCGCGCGCGCGCGTTGCCGGCCGGCCGGCCGCGCCGTGCGCACGTCGTCGCCACGGCCACGCGCCGCGCCCCCACGTTCGGGCCCGGCCCGACCGACGCCACCCGGCTTGCATGCGCGTATTAAGCTCCTCCCGACGCCCCCATGCAATTCCCCCCTCCCTCACATTGCTCGGGCACCACACCGCGCCGCCCCTCCGCACCCGCCGTCGCCGCCGCGCGGAGCTTGCCGGTGCACCCCCGCCATCCACCGCCTGCTCGCTCGAGCCCAAGCTCCACCTTAGCCTCCACACACACCCCCGGAACGCTCCCGTGCACACGCATTGGTCGGCCGAACCACCGGCTCGCCGGCATTGCGGTCGCCGCGGCCGTCCGCCGCTCCCCTCGCCGCCGACCATCGCCGGAGTCGTTTTCCGTCAAACCAACCCCGCCAATCGACTAAGGGTGAGTCCAAACCCCACCCTAGTCGCTTGCTCGCCGGAGTCCAGCCACCCCTCGACGCCGGCCAGCTTTGCTCCGCCGCTGGGGACCCGATTGTAATCTTAAGTATTCGATCGGGGGGCCTTTCTGCAAAACGACATCTACAGATTTAGGGTTAACAAGCTGAGCCTTGTAAAATCGAGATAAAATCACAGGAAAATTGTAAAAAAGCAAACTCAACTGTTCTGGAATCCTTGTGAAGAATCCTAACTTTTCTAGAAAGGAATTTTTTAAATTTCAGAGTAGTTTTTAAATGATCTTGAATTGATCAGTTTGAGTAATTTTGAAATAACTTGAAATGTATAAATGATCTGCATGTGAATTTTGGATATGTTGTCCATAATAGCATGTCTGGCCTTGTGTAGAACAATGGCACTGAAATCATGTGTGAAACTCCAGTTATGATTTTATATTGATTTCAGCCTGTTCTCCATTTATGAATTGTTTAGATTTATCTGTTAGTCTAATGCCTTCCAACTTTCTCCTGTAGCTCTGCAATGCTTAGTAGTATGTTTCATAAATTAGAGATGAATTTTAGGCTTATGTAAAATGCCCTGCTAATTTATGGTTGCTATTTTGAGTTAACTTCAAATCCATATTTCTGCTGCAGCTATGGATGTGATTTTTGGTGTGTGAGCTAAATATGTCCTTATCATGCTGTGTACCAAGTTATAGCTTCATATTCTAAGTATCTTGTGCTTTATGATTTATTCATGCTTCTATTAGCTTAAACTTGTTATATTTGTCATAATTGCCTTGTAATGTTGTTTTGCCTAATTTTTGGTCAGAAATTATGCTTTGCTGTCATGTGCGTGCTGGTGAAAGTTTGTGGTCAGTTTGGGTATATTTTTGCCAGAATTAATTTCCTAAGTAAACAAGCTTAACATGGGCCAAATAAAGGGAAATCAAACTTGTCTCCATGTGCCGTTTAAATTCAAAGCTTGAAATTTATGAAACCATCTCTGAACAGCCCCAAAACACTTTAATGAAGTTCACTTAGCTAATGAACATATATGTGTACACAGTCACCATTGAGTAAGAATAAAGTTTCACACCCACCCACTTGTCCTAGTGAAAAACAGTTTAATTAAAAACTTGTTAAGGTGAATATGACCAACAAAAATCCCTATGTTTATCTCTGAATTCAGAACTGAATTTAACTTCTTAAATTTGTATACTTGAATCATAATGCATCTGCATGTCGTATAGAACTTCCTGACGGGAACTACGAGCTGGTGCCTGAGTCTGAAGGAGAACCAGCCGAGGGAGAAGTGAACGTGGTGGAAGTGCAGCAAGACCCGAACCAAAGTTCGGAGGATCTCGCTTCTGACTTTGCCAGCGAAGGCAAGCCCCGGAGCATAACCTACTTTTGTTAAACTCCTGCAACCTTTCCTTTTTATGCAATGCTTGTGCATTTACGTTCAGGAGTTGACTTGAAACCTTAGATGCATGATCCTAGGTTCCTATGTTTAATACTAGCCTGTTAGGTCACTAGTTGCCATGCTTAGGACCACGGTAGAAGTCGAGTGATGACCATCACTCGCGAGCTATAGGTCTCTTATGTTGGAATCATAAGATTGTTGAACTTATCTGCTCATGTGGTAAGAGCATGGGACTGACTCCGGTCAGTAGATGTCAGTGGTTAAGCTTTTGAACGTACTAAGCATTTGTCGGGAATGGGACCGGTAAGCCTAGTACTTTCCTGATCCAGCAAGGGAACTCTCTACCACTACACCCGGGAGAGATCCCCAGATACTAGGCAGTGGTGCGTAGGTGGATCCAGACGGTCTGATACCGTGGCTGGATAACCTCGTACCAGGGACTGTGGACTTGATCCCGAACTGAGGACGGTTGGGAACCGCCTGGTTCGTGTATACCCCACCCCTTTGGTTTTGTTTGGCATTCTTGGGGTATGCATTCTCCCGTATGTTTAGGTCCACCTTGCAAGGTTACTAATCGATCGATCGTCGGCCTCTCACCGTTATCTGAGACTGCTTAACCATTCACTCTATGTCCCTTAAATGATGGATTGAGAAGGAACTTGTATACTTGTTTTAATTGTATTGTACAACTTTTGCTTGAATTAGTTGGCTAACCTAGTAATGGTTAAAAGTATAGAATGTGAGCTAAAATTTGAAAGTAAGGACATATTCTTTGTTACTTTTCAGCAAAACAAACTACCAGCCATAAAGCCTTGCATGTCTAGAGGGTTGGTGATTTTCCAATCACCCGACGGATAAGTCTTGCTGAGTATTAGTATACTCAGCCTTGCTTTTGTTGCTGATTTTCAGGTGATGATCTGTGTGATGATGGCTTTCCGTGGCCTGGTTCTCTCCCACCCGGTTGGGAATACGAGTTGGAGGATGACAGTGCTTAGTGGCATCACAGATGGCCTCGTGTGATGCTACTTATGTAGTGTAGTGTTTTATTTCCGCTGTGTTTCGAACTCTGAACTGTTTACTTTTATGCAAAGGACTTGGTTTGTAATAATGAACCTTTGAAGGATGTTAAGTAATATCTTGCGACTTGTTTATCTCTGGACTCGCCTTCGTGTGAGTTTGTTGTACAAATGTCGATCCTGTGATGTAAGTGATTTACCGGGTTCGACCCGGCAGAGACGACATGTTACTTCTGTATTATTGCTTAATGACCCAGAGGAGCGGTTTAGGCGATAATATGGAAGTAATTTGAGCGGTTCTGTCACACCCCCGGCCGCAGGGGGGACGACGGATAGCGCACACTTATACACTTACCGCCTTCACCACGATATTGGCACCAAGCCTCAATCAAACCTCAGGGACCTGGAGGCCCTGCCTTCTCTCCCACCTTGCTTGTAGCTCCCCTCTGCAAGCACCACGGTGCAGCGCAATACAGTGCCTCGAGCATACCCCTGCTGGACATACGGCCCCAGCCGGAACTAGGATAAAACTCGTGTCACTTTGTTGCTTAGCACAGGCCATCGAGAGATAGATCTCAGTGGTCGTACTAGTTAGTGTCGGGACTAGTTTCCGCACCGACATACGGAAATTCAAAGAGTTCATATTCAATACAAATACAATTAATAAATACATAAATTCAGAATTAAAAATAAGAAAATAGTAGTTAATTAAAAAGAGTAGAGTTTGAACCATTGGATTTTATGAAGAACTAACTATTCATATTATTATGAAAAAAGGAATTCCCGCGTTAATCCAAAAGAGAGAAGAGTTTGAACCGTTGGATTTTATGAAGATCTAACGATTCATACTATTATAAAATTGAAATATTTTTTATCCATAATTTCCTTTCCTTACGACACTATGTAGTTGAATACATGTGCAATATTTTTTATTGCCTAACATTAGGTGCCAAACTTGAATACCAACTTGAATGCGCATGGAATTTTTATTTATTTTCCTAACAAACGTTGGTAGACTTTTTGAGACTTCCCCTTAATGTATCATGGAGTATGTCACGTACTTAAAATTAAAAGAGGGTTAATACGACTCTACAAATTACATGAAAGCAAGTTTTTTAATCACATGATATAGACGCGATGCTCACATACAACACACACTCGCCCCTCCCTCTATGATCACTTCCAAATCTATCTATTATCTTTATACTTGAATGTTAAAAGAAGTCACCACGTTCACCGAGAGGGTCTAGAAATTCCACGTTAATCTAAAAAAGAGAAGAATATACACCGTTGGATTTTATGAAGATCTGAAGGTCTAGATTAATCCAAGGAATACATAAATTAGGAATTAAAAGTAAGGAAATTCAAAGAGTCCATATTCAAATACATAAATTCGGAATTAAAAGTAAGAAAATAGTAGTTAATTAAAAAGATAAGAGTATGGACCATTGGATCTTATGAAGATCTACCGATTCATATTATTATGAAAAAAGGAATTCCCAAGTTAATCCAAAAGAGAGAAGAGTATGAACCGTTGGATGTTATGAAGATCTAACGATTCATATTATTATAAAAATTGAAATATTTGTTATCCATAATTTCCTTTCCTTATGGCACTCCGTACATGAATACATGTGCAATATTTTTTATTGCCTGACATTAGGTGCCAGACTTGAATACCAACTTGAATCCACATGGAATTTTTGTTTAATTTCCTAACAAACTTTGGTAAGCTTTTGGAGATTTCCCCTTAATGGATCATGGAGTATGGCACGTACTTAAAATTAAAAGAGGGATAATACGACTGTACAAATGACATGAAAGCAAGTTTTTTAATCACATGATATAGAGGTGATGCTCACATACAACACACACACTCGCCCCTCCCTATATGATCACTTCCGAATGAGTGAGCTGACAAATCCTCGAGATAGATGAAGTCACCACTGGTCAAACGGTCTAGATCAATCCAAATAATCCATATCTAATATAACTAATAAATATATATACAAATTCATGATTTTAAAAAACAAGAAAAATAGAAGTAGATTTCTATACAGATTGAGAAGAGAAATACCTAAACAAACTAGTCCATACTAAATGCAATTAATAAATAACTAAATTTGTTATAAGAATAAGGAAAGTTAATATCGTGCTTATAAGTAATATGCTTGACCACCACAAATCGACTGCAAGTATTTGATACATCCTTAATTTCTTCTCTACCTTTAATATGTTGTGATTTTACGAGCCTATATTGGAAATTTCATTTAATAAACATCTCATTTACAATATGATTAGTTAATATCTAAATTTGAATACAATAATATAATATATTTTGATAGAAAAATATAAATAGTCAAATCCAATTAGCAGTTGTTTGCAATCGGACCAACAACACCCAACACATGAGAGGATCAGATCTAGCAACTAGCATTGCCGTGAGGTACGACAAGCTCGCCGAGAGGCGTTGGATCCTCGCACTGGGAGGTGGAGTACCGAGACTCTACACAATGTCAACGCCGGAGGCTTAAAGTCGTGGAATCAAGGTGACAAAGTTCACTCGACAAAAATAAGGGAAAAACTGAGAGACAGAGAGAGAGGGGTCATGTGCCACTTCTACATGAGTTTGTCCCTATATCAAGATGAACCTTCAAAATTGCTTATCCTAGCAACTGCCATCGCCACCAGGTACGACAAATTGGCCCAGAGGAGTTAGATCCACGTGCTTGGAGGTGGCGCACTTGAGATTCTACACAAGGTTAACATCTAAGTCAGACTCAAAAGCCGCGAAATTAGAGAGGCATAGTTCGCCCGACAAAAGTACGGGAGAAAATGAGGAGGAGGTGTTGTCGGAAGATGAGGGGGATCGGAGGGACCTATGCAACTATTGCATGAGCCAGTACCTAGATTAAGAGGAACTTTCAAAGTTGACTATACCGACAACTGGCATCTTAGCTATGTATAACGAGCTCGCCGGAAGGAGTTGAATCCACACGCTGAGAGGTGAAGCATTGAAACTCTACACAAGAACAATGATTGAGTCAAACTCGAAAGCCGCAGAATTAGAGAAGCAAAGTTTGCACAACTGTCGGGGACAACCCTGGGGGTCCCCTAAACAACTAGGGGAAAACCCATTTTTTCGCAACTAATGACACACAAACGAACTTACAACTATAAAACAGACCCGAAACGACCACGGCCCAGCAGCAGGGGCCCACGGACGTGGCGGCCCCAGCGGCCCACAAGAACGGTCGACCCCAGCCACTCTCGGGTGAAACTCCACTCCGCTCGAGGGGCACAGCACCGCACTAACGAGATTCCGCCTCACTCGAGGGTCGGACGTCCCTTCGAGTGAGGTTCCGCCTCGTTCGAGGGCTGGACGCCCCCTCAGGCGAGGTTCCGCCTCGCTCGAGGGCTGGACGCCCCCTCAAGTGAGGTTCCACCTTGCTCGAGGCTCTTGCGGGCTCACTGCCCCCGTACCTGCTCCCCCGACCAAAGCATTTAATGTTTTGACACCTGCAGGCTCCCAAGTCAAAGACGAATCCGCGCCACGCCTCTGACACGCCTAGGAATCATGTCCCGACGCTGTTCCGCCAACCCTACCGGTGAGGCCATCCCCGCCACTGTACGACACTGTGCGGTAAGGCTGGTGTCAGCTCCATGACACTGTGCCACCCACTCTCGTACGACCGGCGCGCCGCACCCTCGAAGGACGACGGTGGAACCCTCGAAAGGGGGACGGACGCCTGTTCCGCGCTCGCCTAGGACGACGTCGTGATGCCGGACCAGTGAGGCGTGTCTCATCCATCACCATCGGCCCTGTGCGGCCATCCCCGCTGCCACAATGCCATCCCCGACGCTGTGGGAGTACGGGGCGACAAGACACTGCCACGCCTACTATTGTGCACCTTACGGCCTCCCGTCGACTGCACCCTCGAGTCAGCGTATGGACGACGACCAAACGGGAAGTTCCCACATCGCCACGCTCGAAGCCGCTCCTGAACGGACACAGGGCGCGCCATGACGCTCTGCCAGAAGCATGATTCTCCAGGACAGCTGTCTACTCTGCCACATTGTGCGCCATACCGCTACACGTAATTAGAATAGTGCGACACGTTTGTAAGATGCCTCCCCTTGGCCTATAAAATGAGGGGCAGCTCCCTGGCCGCGGGGGGGGGGCGACAGAGAGCACTCACATGCGCTCACTGCCTTCACCACGATATTAGCGCTTTGCCTCAATCAAACTTCAGGGACCTGGAGGCCCTACCTCCTCTCCCGCCTTGCTTGTAGCTCCCCTCTGCAAGCACAATGGTGCAACGCAATACAGTGCCTCGAGCACACCACTGCTGGACGTACGGCCCCGGCCAGAACTAGGATAAACCTCGTGTCACTAGTTGCTTAGCACCGGCCATCGAGAGATAGATCTCAGTGCTCTTACTAGTTAGTGTCGGGACTACTTTCCACAACGACAGTTGGCCCGTCAGGTAGGGGAGCCGCGCTGAAGATCAGCTTTCCACCAGCCATCTCGATGGTGATCCGCACTGAGTATAGGTCCCAGAGGTACTCCATGGGCAGCTCGGACCCCCTCCTGGCCGGGTTCGAAATCCGGTTCGGGAGCCTGAACTTTCTGTCCACGGGGAACGGCTACCTCATGCGCATCACCAACCGGGCCGAGCTCCACCCGTGGCGGTCGACCGGACCAGGACCGGTTCCCGCCACGCCCCGCTACGAAGCCACAACGCCCGCCCAAGCGGACGCTGCGGGCCCTTCAGCACCTCGATGCCACGACGCTCCGCAAGCGCTCTGGCCACACGCGGATGGAACGACGTCGGGCCGTGCGCGTCACCTCACAACGCGATGCACCTACCAGCGCGATGACGGCCGCACTCGCGGGGGAGCGCGTGGTTCCCGAGCTGCGGTTCCCCCATGGGATGCGCAATGCCACGACGGCGTCCGCCAGCACCGACGTGGTGGCGTACAAGGACCTGCCTGGCCACCACCTCGTGGCGGTCAGGAACCTCATCGCCTCCACCAGTGACGAGTCCTACCACGGCTGCGCCAGCGAGCTGCCACCCGCAACCTCGCATGGGTAGGCGGAGTGGGACTTCTCCGGCGTGCCGGACCCAGTTGTTGACGCAAAAAGTGCACTCAACGCCAATCACACAGCAAGCCGAACAAAGCTGGCTTCACACGCGCAGAGAGCGAAAGACGTGCCAGTCAATTTTCCCTGAAAATTAACAAAAGATAAAGTAGTTAGATACCAAAGCTTGGAACTTGCCGGGTGGTACCAGACAGTTCCATATTTACGGCTAAAGAGCCAGATGGGATGACACATAGCTATAGAGAGCTATCTGCCAACAAACTAAAACCATTCGGGAAACCGCAAAGGGGAAAAAGTAATACTGCCGAATGGATGACGTAAACATGACAGCGATCGGTCTTTGTTTGAACAAAGATGCATGCACGAGGCCATGACCGATCCCCATGAAGATTAACATTAAATAAATAAATAAATAAAGTAAAGCACGAACATGATCATGTATTAAACAAGCATGCATAGATCCAAAGCACTAGTCTACCGCATGTCTAGTTACTTTAAAACCCGTCGGGTACGATATCAAACAAATCTATCCACCGCATGATACAACTTGCATGAAAAACCGTACCACTTTCCACAAATAGATCTATCCACCGCATGATACAATCTAAATATGGAAAGCTAAAAGCATACATTATTTAAAGCATAGATAATGCACGTGTTATACTCGTGGAGAAACATAACCGAATGCGGCTGAACAGCCGATTCGGGGTCCATGAAGAAGGAACAAACATTACCACGTGAATAAATCTATCAGATTGGTTTGGGAATCTAATCCACCGGATGACTAGCTCCAAAGCAACCCAAAAACCTGCATCTACCGCATGATACCCGGCTCTTTCAAGATTTATACGAACATTAGCAAGCTTGAACCCGCAACACGTAACAACCTAGATCGATTCGGTTTCGGCTATCGGAAAGCACAAGATCCACGTGTTAAAACATGAAACCTACTCGAACAAGGATCATAAAAGAGATATAGCCGATCCAAACCCATCTAGATTGGGCAAAGGTGTGTTACATGAATTAAAACATAAAGTAAAACTCAAGATAACACGGGGTAACTTAATGAATATATTGGATCTTGCCAAAATCCAATAGAGCCGATAACTAGCTTCAAGCTAGATCTTAGCCTACCGCATGACTCATGATCTAACAAGAAACCCTCTTGAACCAAGCTTGAATCTACCGCATGACACAAAGCATGGTAACAAGACTACTTGCATCAGATCTAAATCCACCGCATGATACTAGATATGATACAAGGTTGCCGGTACTCACGGAGGTCGACGGATCGATAGGCCCTCTCGAAGAACTCGACGACACGACAAGGACTCTATGGTTTGGCGTAAGGCCGGTGTGTATTGAAGAATGATTGTGTCTGTTACATACATTCAGGGGTCATATTTATACCCTGTTGAGTACAACTGCGAATGGATTCGTGCCTAACTTATCTCTAAGCTCGATCGCCTATCCATCCATTCGTCTCCCCTGATTGAGCCACGTCACCGTCCAATCCCTCAAAATCAGCTCTACTGTTCTTTTGCCGAACCGGAGCAGATAGCCTACCGCAGATCTCTTTGCCGAATATCTCTGAAAATATCCTTCCTTCCACCAGACGGACTCTTTATCGAACCGGACCCACAAGTCAGACTCCTTACCAAATTTTGGTGTTAACACATGCCCCTTCAATTGTGGGATAAAAGTAATTTTGTTCCACAATTGACTCCGCCTACGAATACCTCGAATCAAATCGTCAACACTCGTTCTTCGCAATCCGCCGGAATCTTCATCCAGATCCAACCCTAGATCCCCTCGTTCCGAGCTCAAAACTCTAATGGCAGCTCAGAACCAAGATGCTCAGGTAAATTCATCCCCCGTACGCCTCGTTCGGCATTTAGGTTTTCAATTTCACCTGAGATTTCCTTTTCCGCTCTTCTTCCAGGAGCCCTCTACCGAGCTTTTGATTCGTACTGAGGCCAATTCGAGATCTTATTATCTTGGTCCTGTGGGGAACTCTGACCCTCGAGATTTCATTGCCGCTGAATCTCAGAGAGTCCCCTTCAAAGCAGCTTTGTCCCCACCGCCTCAGTGGCAAGACGCGTTCAAGAACTGGCCTTTACCTCCAATTGCAGGCTGGAAAACTTGGCATCGAAGGATTCTTGCAGATAAGAGTGGATTGACCAACCTGGATTCCCTTCGTATCGCCCAGTGCTTGGAGTTATCCGTGGCTGAGACCCCCAAGAATGAAGACCTCCTGATAGCAGCCTGCCACTTCTGGTCAAATGGCGTCAACGCCTTCCTTTTTGGCCACGGTCCAATGTCTCCCACCTTGGCCGATGTATATATGATCACCGGCCTTGACATTACAGGATCTGTTCAGCCTTGGAACTTCAAAAATTCCTCACGGCAAACAGGGGTGAAGCCAGGGAACGGATACAAGAATTACATCTTGAAACACATGAAGGACAATCCCCTGGGTGCCGTTGAATACAGAGCATTCTTGAATATGTGGCTGTGCGCATTCGTCTTCCGTGGTAAAGCCAACGAGCCTACCCCCGAACCATATCGCAATGGCGTCTCATCCGGCCGTGGCAACCGCCTTCCCCCCGGGGAAAATTCTTCTTGGGCAGGTTGTATACCATATGCTTCACCGTATCGTCACCCGTATGTATACCGGCCAAAGGATAGCATGTGTCAATGGCCCTTTGTGGTTTGTTCAAATGTGACTGCAGCTCCACATGCATCAGATCATTGGTATCGATTTGAACTCCAGGTTCTTCCCTTTATCCAATCATCCTGAAGAAGAGCCCCAAGCTACCAGAGGATGCCAGAATTACGGAGAAGCGGCTTCAACTGTTCTTGTTCAGCAGGACATCAGCCAGTTCTTCGAGCTATTCTTCAAAGGTTTCCCCAATCCTCTCTGGCTTCCTTATCTGGGCAACGACACCTTGACCTTCCCTGTTGAATTTTCCTTTGAGCCCGGCCATCAAGATGGGAGATTCTTAGAGATTCTCAACATCATAATCCTCCCATGCATACTGCCGGCCGAGTTCAATGGAGGAAGGCTGAATGTCAGCACTTATGAATATTATCAGCCTAATGTAACAGCCAGGCAAATTGGATGTGGACAGATGCCCCCAAGGCTATTTCTGCATGAATTTCTTAAGCCTAGGGAGGAAATCAAAGAAAGTATGCACAGCAGCAGGGTCTTCCAATATGTGTGTAGCCCTACTATCTATACCTGTCCTTTCATGCCCACAACCATAGCTCACCCCACCTTTAACTCCCCGGTGGCAAGAATTCCACGATCACATCTTCGGTGAGCTCCGTTCATGTGTTCGTGCGCAGTTGGTGCCTCGACTTCCCGCCAACCTCGCAGGTAATACAATGAACCTTTGGATCAGACATGTCCCCTTTATTCATGATTCTGACCTTCATCTTCTTGTCCACGAGAACACGCGTGCCCCGCCCCTCGAGCCAGGGAAATTGCTTACAATGCTGAAGGCCCAATTTCAGCACTGGGATTCAAATCCACAACTCTGCATCAACTAATGGCCAGGTATGCTACAACAGATCCCAGCCTTTCTAGCCTTGCTGCTGACAGGAGGCAAGGTCTGCATCTGATTGCCCCTCCAAGTGCTAAAAGGAGAAGAACTGTCAAGAAAGTGCTTGTTGAGGTAAAACCCTTTACCTTCTTGATTACCAGGTTACTCTGTTCTTGATGAATCATATCATTGTGCATTTTCAGACCAGAGCCCAGCAGCCTTCAGAACCACACTCGCCAATGCCCCATCCACTGGTATGACCTCTACTGTTCTTTCCTAAGGATGAACACAGGCATTTACCCTTTCAATTTGACATTTGCGTAAGAAGCCATGGCGAAACAGCTTGTAGATGTCCCGCTGGTTCAACAAGCAAGTCCACCCGGGGTTGAATTACCCATCCCGGTGGAGATCTCATCTTCATCACCTTCTCCGCAAGCAATAAATTCTCCAGAGATGAACCTCCCAATCCAAATCGAGCCACCAAGTCCTCCAAGGGCACAATCACCGTTGGTCATGCGAGAGATAACCATTCCAACAGAGGTGGACCCAACTTCTCATCGCCGAAGCCCACGAGCTACCGGCCACCGCATCGCACCTCCCCCACTTGGAAGCTTCGGCTTTTACCCGGAGCACCTCCTTCACCCGCGATTGCCCCCCGCTCAAGAAACCAGCCAGAGGTATCCATCCGCACTTAACTCGCTATCTCAATGTTTAGCACTCTTAACTCGGCAATGCCGCTTCTCGGGATCGTGCCCCATCATCATCAAGCTCGCCATCGCAGAACAACCCACTCGCCGAGGTGATGGAAAGAGTACACCGGCCTCCGCCGGATGAAGTATTATCAAAGCTTAAAGAAATTGTCGCTGGCTAGAAAAGGATGCTCAAGATCGGTTCAAAGATCTTGATCACTTCGAAGAGATGTTCGAATCCGTCGCCCAAGAACTTCCCGAAGACATCGAGCTTCTCTATCATCTGTCTATGGCTTAGATACCCTTTATGCACCCATAAAGCATGCTTTGAGGAAATTGCGCTCCCGCCCGGCTATTGAAAAGAGGAAAGCCGATGCTGAACATGCCATGATCGGGGCACAATCCCAAGCAGAGAGCCACAAGGATACATTGGCTAACCTGCAGGCTTCTTATGATCTGAAAATTGTCAGGAAAGCTGCTCTAGAAGCAGAACTGAGAAGCCTGTCAGTGGAGATGGAGGCTGACAAAGAGAAAATAGCCGAACTCCCTAGATTGATAAAAAAGACCCAAGCGGAAGCAAAATCGGCTATCACCAAGATAAAGCAATGTGACGCAGAACTCACCGACTTGTCTGGTACTCAGAAAGATTGCCAGGAGCTGCTGGGCAATTTCCGTCTGACAACATCCAATGCTCGTGGTGTGATTGCAAAACTTCTGAACATTTGAATGTCCTTATTGATGTATAACCGAATTAGTCGTTCTTGTAATATTTTCTTGCAATTTGTTTCCTTTCTTCTGCGCACCTTCAAATATAATGCTGAACGACCCATTCGGTAGAGAAACGCCAACTCCCGAACGGCACTTTGATTC
Organism: Cenchrus americanus; assembly: GCA_947561735.1. Taxonomy (NCBI): domain Eukaryota; kingdom Viridiplantae; phylum Streptophyta; class Magnoliopsida; order Poales; family Poaceae; genus Cenchrus; species Cenchrus americanus. The sequence continues at coordinate 246,362,353 of OX387239.1, read as the reverse complement.
TCCTTAGCCGAACCAATCAACTGAACGCGGCTCAGCCTAGAACTCCAAGCGACCCGTCGGCGGGCTGGCCAAGGAAACCTTTCCACCTTCCGATTTTCTTGGGATATGCGCCACGATCCAAAGCCACGACTCGAAGCCACGATTCATCCCCGCCAAGCCTATAAATGTAACCATAGGTGCCCCTAGCTCTCCACCAGGCCTTCTAGCTCTCGAATCTTTGCCAATCTTAGCCCTTCTCGCAAACAAAGGCACATCCCAAACCACAATGGTGCGCCGCCCTCAACCGCCGCCGCGCCTCCGACGAGGCCGAGGGGAGCAGCGCCAACGCGCGCCGGAGGCAATGATCGTTGATTCCTCGTCTTTGATTCTACTTTTGATCTTTTTCTTGCCTTGACGATCATTCCCTTTTCTCAGATTGATTCAGTGGAATCCGCCTCCTGCGCCGGCCAATCAACCCCTCCCAGATGACTCCTCGGAGTCCGATGGCCACTCCCCGGTGCCGTACGGGGAAGAAGACGCCCTCCGCTTCAAGGAGGAGCTGGAGGCGTCCCGGCGTGAGCTGGAGGACGTCTCCAAGAAAGCGGGCATAGCCGAGCTGGAGTGGGAGGACCAGCGCAGACAGCTGCTGGAAGCCATTGATGGTACGGCTCTGAGATTAATTCTTGATCCAACCCGGCTTTTGGCGCTAATCTTTTTCTTCTTGCTTCTTGCAGCCCGCGATGCTGAGCTCAACCAGCTGAAGGCGCTGGTAGAGCAGCTGGCCGAGAAGGTGAACGCCCGCGGCGACACGCCGGCGGAACGCCTTGCCGCGGTGGAGCACCGCGTCGACGAGGTGGCCACCCATGGCGTTCGTCTGGGAACCACCTTGGGCCTGGCTGCCATGGCGACGCACACGGACGTCGACTACTCCACCAGACCGCGCGGCTTCCGGGGCGGCGCGCCAGAGGACATTGAGGAGATTGAGCTCATCCTGGAGCGCCTTGATGGCCAAGGCAACGCCATTGCCGAAATTACTCATCCCCAATCTGTGTTGAACAGGCTCTTCGACTAGATTGTACTAGGGATGTGTAAATATCGGCAATAAATGGAGAACTTTTGAATTCCGCGCCCGTTCTGTGATGACTCCCTTTGCATTTTGCATCTGTGAATTTTGTTTTCTTTGAATGCATCCGGGAACTGTCTTGAGCCGAACGCGCGAGAACAACTGCCCCTTGGCGCAAAATCCACAGAGGATCCCAATTCGGCAATCCATAAACACTGTTCAAGAAAAAACCCTTCGCACTTGGTAGAAAACTCTCGCCGCTTGGTATTCCAACAACGGTGTACCGGCCGCTCATCACTCCCAATGCGCCTCTTCGGTCAATAAAATAGCTCGCGGGGATGCTCGCAAATCCACTCGCGCACTCATCCATCATTTCTCATCTCCTCCCCTGTCTCTAGAGGAGAAAACCCCAACGCCATGGACAAGGGTAAGCAACCCCAGGAGAGCGGCTCATCAAGGAAGCGTACGATTCGGAAGTGAGTTCTTTCTTGATCTGCTCCTCGTTCTCCCGCATGATCTCGCGCTTCATGCTTTTCTTCTTGTCCTCTTCCAGCCTTGATTTGCTTCCCGAAGAAATCGTCGGGACAGAAGATGTGCCTGAGTACATCTCCTCCGATTCCTCCCTCGAAGCAGAGGATGCCACGCCTGAACAGAGGACCAACCATCAGCTGCGCCACCGCGTTCGGCATCTGGAGCACGGTCTCAGGGACATCACCGCCCGTTGCCAAGCCGAGCGCGAGCGTCGCATGGCTCTGGAGGCACTAGTAGGGGTAAACATTTCTGACTCCTTCTTGACCTCGTGCTTGCACTTGGATTTCTTGCCCCTAATCTTGATTCCTCCGCTTCAGATGTCTCTGACAGGTACAGCAACCTGAAGACAGCCTGGGATAGCTTGGTGGAGGCCGCCAACCATGGTCACCCCCATGCGTTCCAAGTTGCCATCACGGTGGTCCTGGAACAACCGAAGAGGGAGCAGCCGAAGAAGTAAAGAAAAGATTGCATCATACTTTCGCTTCTTCCTCCACGCCTTCTGCTTCCCACCTCCTCGGAGATCTGACCACCAGGGTTGTTAGATGTAATCCTGCAAGAAGCAGTTGTAATGTAATTTTTGTGCTAAGGGCAATGCATCTAGGCACTGGCCATTTCTCCTGTTCATGGATTTTTGTTCTGAAGGCGGCCTCATTCTTGAGCGCCGGCTATCTCTGTGCCAGATGTGTGTAATCACCGATCGATCTCAATGCTAGGATAATATTTCTTCAGATATCTTACATTTATTGCAGCGGAAAATTCTTCTCCTAGCAAAGTTTTCAATATGTATGCATTACCGGGGACGCATCTAACCACACGAAAAGGTCCTTCCCAGTTAGGGGACCATTTGCCGAAATCACCGTATTTAGTTCCAATCGGCAATAACGCTTTCCACACTAGATCGCCTTCTGCAAATTGCCTTACTTTTACCTTCTTATTGTAGTACTTGGCAACCCGCAGTTTGTTTTTCTCGATGTTTTCCAGGGCCCTAAGACGGATCATATGTAAATCTTCTAGTTCATCCATCATTAGGCCACTGTAATCCTTGGAGCTCAACTCGTTTTGTAGCACCACTCTCCTTGAATCTGATTGCATCTCCCAAGGCAGAATTGCGTGATGCCCGTAAACCAACTCGTAAGGAGAAGTTTTTGTAGCTCCTTGGGGGGCCATCCGGTAAGCCCACAGTGCCTCACTGAGTACCGAATGCCACCTTCTTGGCTTCTGATCGATCTTCTTCTGTATCAACTTGATCATGATCTTATTAGAAGCCTCTGCTTGACCATTAGCTTGGGCATAGTAGGGAGAAGAATTAAACAACTTGATTCCCATGCTTTCGGCAAATTCTCTGAACTCCAGTGACACAAATTGTGCCCCTTGATCAGTGGTAATTGTCTGAGGGATTCCAAATCGATAGATGATGTGCTCCTTGGCGAATTCAATCATGTTTTCTGACGTCACCTTCTTCAGTGGGATCGCCTCAACCCATTTAGTGAAATAATTTGTAGCCAAAAGCACGAACTTATGCCCCTTGCTAGATGGTGGATTAATTTGGCCAATCAAGTCTATACCCCAGCCCCCCCGAATGGCCATGGCTTGATGATGGGATTCAATGCTGATGCAGGGACCCTTTGAATATTCCCAAACCTTTGGCAATCCTGACATCCCTTGTAATACTCAAAGCACTCCTCTAATATCATCGGCCAAAAGCATCCAGCTTGTCTAATAACCCACTTCATACGGTAGGCCGATTGGTGTGCTCCACATATCCCATCGTGCACCTCGCTCATCATGTTCTTGGCTTCTTCTGGACCCAGGCATCGTAGTAATACCCCATCTAACGACTTATAGAATAAATTATCATCCAGAAGAACGAACTTTATGGCCTTGTACCTTAGCTTCCTAGAGACCTTTCGGGATGGATCCTTTAAGTAATCAACGATCTCTTTTCTCCAATCATCTTCTGCAAGATCCGCCCCTAGTGCGCCAACTTCTGTAGCAAACGCTTCTTGACTCTCTTTGTAACCAGAGGCGCTCTGAGCCAACCTGTTTGCTTCTTCGTTATGTTATCTAGGAATGTGCTGTAGAGTTACCAATGGGAAGCTCTTCAAGATTTCCCTGCATTCTTCGTAGTAACTTCTCAGCGCTTCACTTTTGCACTCATATTGGCCGTTCAGTTGCTTGATTACCAACTCTGAATCTCTATAGACTTCAACTGAAACGGCCCCAGCTTCTCTCAAATATTGAAGCCCTCGAAGTAACGCCTCGTACTCAGCCTGGTTATTTGTGAGAGTAGGTTGTATAGGGATGGCAAATTCAAACATCTCACCTCTGGGCGAAATCAGTAGGATCCCTACTCCACCACCTTTGCCACACGATGATCCATCAAAAAACAAAGCCCAAGGGGTAATCTCAAGCAGATCAATTGAAGGATCACGATGTTCAGTTATAAAATCGGCAATGACCTGACCTTTGATGGCTTTTGCCGATTCGAATTTCAACTCGAACTCTGATAAAGCTAAATTCCACTTGCCAATCCTGCCGTTCAAAATTGGCATAGATAACATATGTTTTATCACATCAAACTTGGAATATACAGTGCATTCGGCATTCAACAGGTAGTGCCGAAACTTTGTACACGAGTAGTATACGCAAAGGCACAGTTTCTCTACAGCCGAATACCTGGTTTCAGGATCGAGTAGTTTTCGGCTAAGATAAGCTACTACCCGCTCCTTTCCTTCAAATTCTTGAATAAGGGCCGATCCAATGGTTTGGGTATCGGCCGCCACGTACAACTTGAAAGGCTTGTTTAGCTGAGGAGGAACCAACACCGGCGGCTCCTTCATGTACTGCTTGATCTCATCAAAAGCCTTTTGTTGTTCGTCGCCCCATGTGAATTTCTGATCTTTCTTCAGCTTCAGCAATGGAGAGAATGGCAACACCTTCTGTGATAAATTTGAAATGAATCTTCTCACGAAGTTGATCTTGCCGAGCAGTGACTGCAATTCCTTGAGGTTAGTTGGAGGAATAACTTCATCAATGGCCTTCATGCTCTTCTTGCCAACTTCAATTCCCCCTTCGTGAACCAAAAACCCCAAGAACTCTCCAGCTGATACCCCAAAAGCGCACTTGTTTGGATTCATCTTCAAACCGTGTTTCCAGGTGCACTCCAAGGTCTTCTTCACGTCTTCCAAATGGGTGTCATGACTTAGGGATTTGATCACCACGTCATCAATGTAGATCTCCACAATCCTGCCGATCAACTCATGAAAAATGTAATTCATGGCCCGTTGATAGGTTGCACCGGCATTTTTCAACCCAAATGTCATGACTATCCACTCGAATAGGCCTATATGACTAGGACATCTAAAGGCCGTCTTTGATATGTCTTCTATTGCCATGAAGATCTGATTGTATCCCGCATTACCATCCATGAAACTAATCACCTTGTGTCCAGCGGCGGCATCAATCAACAAATCGGCAATAGGCATCGGGTATCCATCCATCGGAGTGGCTCTATTCAGGTCCCTGAAATCTATGCAAACCCTCATTTTTCCATTCTTCTTGTACACAGGAACGATGTTGGAAATCCACTCCGCATATCTGCATGGCCGAACGAAGTTTGCATCAAGTAATCTTTCAACTTCCTTCTTCACATCGGCCAATACTTCATCCTTATAGATTTTCCGGGGTGGTTGCTTATATGGTTTGAAACCAGGCTTGATTGGCAACCGATGCTCGACGATGGAGCGATCCAATCCGGGCATCTCCGAATAATCCCAGGCGAAGCAATCCTTGTATTCTTTGAGAAGCTCAATTAAATTCCCCCTGAATTCTGGCTGCAAATTTGCACTGATGAACGTCGGCCTTGGCTTATCACCGCTTCCAATGTCAACTTCTTCCAATTTATCAGCCGACATGAATCCTCGCCCCAATTTGCCATCAGTGCCATCCACGGGGTTCTCCATTAAAAATTGCTATAAGAGACGACTGCTTGAATCGGCTGTTGATCACCGCCGATGTTCAACCGGACCTTCTCCCCGCCCTTTCCCCGAGAAACAATCAATGCCCCCGGTATTCCCGTAAGGCCGGTTCCATGCCGGCCACGCTCACGGAGTCATCCGCTTGGACGACCTCGATCTCATCGTCCACCCACCGGATAAGCCGTTGATGCATGGTGGATGGGACGCAACAGTTAGCATGAATCCGGTCCCCGCCCAAGCAACGGATCGTAGGCTCCTTTGCCTTCGATGACAAAGAAGGTGGTGAGCAGCGTCTTGGACCCGATCATCAAGTCCACGTGAGCACATCCCTTGGTGTCCGAGGGGTTCCCGGCGAAATCATTCAAGATGATGCTTGTAGGCGTCAAATCGCTCGGACCCATGCCAAGCTTCCTGAAGGTGGTGTACGGCATTACGTTGACTGCCGCTCCACCGTCGACGAACATCTTGGTCAATGGCTTGCCATTGACGTATCCCCTCAAGTATAGCGGCCTCATATGACGATTCTTGGCCGGCTTGTTGAAGATGGCCTGCTTGGCCAGCACTAGTTGTGCCATCATCTCTTCGGTCTGCTCATCATCGAAGGAAGCTTCCTCCTGCATAACCTGGTTAGCAGGCGCCATGAACTTGTTCGGCAGAAAGTATACCATGCATGCTGGAGCCGAACGCTTCGATCCCTCCGGTTGGTCCTTGGGGCGCCACACCTGCTTCGTCTGGATCCCGGCCCCGCTTCGCCCGCGGTTCCTCAAGCGCCGGACCCGTCTCTTCGACTCTTGCGTAGGCCGGCGGGCACCACCGCCCCTTCGCCGCATGTAGTCATCCTCGTCCTCTTCTTGATCGGCCCACCCGATCGCCTTGGCGCTTCCCCGGGATGATCGATGACTTCAATTTTTTGGCGCCGATCCCCGTTAGGATGGATCCTTCCAAGTCTCTCGTGGACGGATCGGCGATTGCGCTTTCCCCGCCCGTACTCAACATACCTCCGTCGCCGCATTCGGGACGCTTCTTCAACGTGGGCGCTTTAAACCCTCGTTCCAAGAATGCCCGAAGAAGGCGCATCCCCGCGTGCGCGCGCGCTCGCTTGCGCGTGTCTCGCTCCCCGGTCTCTTTTGCGCGCCTCTTCTTCGGCTCTGCGTTGCTCCTCCTCGTAGCGCCGCTTCTGGTAGCGCTCTTTCTCTATCTGGCGCTGCCATTTGTTGAGGAGGATGCGCGATGTCACCCTGGGCTTAGCTCTGGATGATTCCCCGATCTCGATATGACTCTTAAGAATGCGGGGTCGTCACCTTGTACCTGTTCCAGAGTCACCTGGCGCTCTGGGTCCACTGCTCCACCTTGTCTAGACCTGGCTGAGGTCAAGACCTTGACTTTTCCCTTCTCCTCGGCTGTTATCATATTGACAGAAAAGCCGACCATGTTTTGAGGAAAGGGGTGACCATCCAGCTTCATCTTGTTATCGAACTTGAGGTGACCCTCCTGGATGGCCTTCTCGGATCCTCATCCCCGAAGACCCCCGCAATCATTGATAGAGTGTGAATCCCCGTCATGGAAGCCACAGTAACGTTTTTCTTTAACTCCATCGGGCCGAAGCATGGAATGCCCCTCGGGCAGCTTGATTCGGCCTTCTTTCACCAGGAGCTCGAACAATTTATCAGCCTTCGTGATGTCAAAATCATAAGTCCCCTTGGTCTGCTTGACCCAGCGCTGATTCATCGTCAACGGCTCCTTCCCCCACATGATCTCCGCTGCGGCTACATCCAATTCATCATCAGAATCCTCGAACAGATCAGCCTTGTCCAAGAACTGGTTGTAGACGTCAGCGACGTCGTGCTGCTTGCCAAATTTGGCGTCCTTCTTGAAGCTATAAGCCTGATTGCTCATCAATGACAGCTTCTGCGATAGCTGGCCCAGATTCTCAAATTCCATCCAGAACAACTTCTCGCGCACGGCCGGCAACATCCCGGCGACGGCCATATCAGCCAACTGATCGTCTGGCAAGTTCAGCGAGAAGCACATGCCTTTGACTTCCCTGAATCTTCTAAGAAATTCCAGCAGCGTTTCGCTGTGCCTTTGCTTCAGGGTGGCGAGGTCAATCAATTTCTTCTCAGAGCTGCCACTGAAATAATGAGCGTGGAATTTCCACTCTAAGTCCTTCCATCTGGCAACTGATTCAGGAGGCAGGGACGAAAACCACTGGAATGCTGGACCTGTTAGTGAGGCGGGGAAGTAACGGACCCTGAACGTCTCCTCGGCTGAGCACTCCCCGAGCTGCATGAGGTAACGAGCGATGTGCTCGACCGTGCTCGTGTCATCTTGCCCCGAAAACTTTGTGAACTCCGTTGGCGGTTTCACCCTTGGCGGCAAGAGCACATTGTAATACCATTCTGGGAACGGCGGCTTATAGGCGGGTCCTTGCATTTTTGGCTTGAGGCCGAACTGATTTTGCATCAATCGGCCATCTTCCGCGCCAGGGCGTCATCCTCTTGTGCGCCTGCAGCTGGCGCGTATCCTGGGTGCGGGAAGGCGTCAAATGCTCCGTAGTTGCCCACTTCGTGATAACCGCCGCCGTACAAATTCCTCTGCAGCCAATTGGTTGCCGGAGCAATCCTCCGGCCGGGATCAAGTGGGGCCCCAGACGAGCCGAACGCTAGGTCTCCGTACGTAGGCTGGTACGGATTCGGCCGTGTGCACGGCCGACCCGTGCCGCTCCGTGGTGGCGGCGGACCGGCCGACTTCCCCTCGAAGCTTGTAACGGGGCCGAACCGGTCGCCCCCCGCCGCCCCCGCGGAGGAGGCCGGAACACTTGACTTCCAGAGCTCTGAGGAGGAGGCTGCTGCGGCTGGCTCCGTAACGGCGGCCGAGAGCTTGACTCACCCAGCTCTACGGTGCCCCCCTGGACGGGCGCCTTGCCGAACGCTTGCTCCATGCCCGGGCCAAAGACGGCCACCATCATCTGCTGGAGCGATCCGAGGAAAGCCTTGTGCTTGCTAAGCATGTAATCTGATGACTCTTGGAATACTCGCGCGCATTCCTCCTTTTCCTGCTGAGATGTGGCATCGCTCTCTCCTGGCAGCAACACCTTGGGCATCTCGTTCTTTAGATACGGGACGCCGCTTCTATTCTTTTTGAACGACAGCAGGCACTTCTGCTGAAACTGGTCCACGACGTCTTGGAGTTGCTGCCGCTGCTCTGGAGAAAGATCTTCAAGGTTGACATCCATGAGGTCTGCGATTTCAGGCATCTTGAATCTATTCGGCTGTTGTCCCACCGGGCGTGCCAAAAAGTGTGTTGACGCGAAAAGTGCACTCAACGCCAATCACACAAAGAAGCCGAACAAAGCCGGCTTCACACGCGCAGAGCGAAAGACGTGCCAGTCAATTTTCCCTGAAAATTAACAAAAGATAAAGTAGTTAGATACCAAAGCTTGGAACTTGCCGGGTGGTACCAGACAGTTCCATATTTACGGCTAAAGAGCCAGATGGGATGACACATAGCTATAGAGAGCTATCTGCCAACAAACTAAAACCATTCGGGAAACCGCAAAGGGGAAAAAGTAATACTGCCGAATGGATGACGTAAACATGACAGCGATCGGTCTTTGTTTGAACAAAGATGCATGCACGAGGCCATGACCGATCCCCATGAAGATTAACATTAAATAAATAAATAAATAAAGTAAAGCACGAACATGATCATGTATTAAACAAGCATGCATAGATCCAAAGCACTAGTCTACCGCATGTCTAGTTACTTTAAAACCCGTCGGGTACGATATCAAACAAATCTATCCACCGCATGATACAACTTGCATGAAAAACCGTACCACTTTCCACAAATAGATCTATCCACCGCATGATACAATCTAAATATGGAAAGCTAAAAGCATACATTATTTAAAGCATAGATAATGCACGTGTTATACTCGTGGAGAAACATAACCGAATGCGGCTGAACAGCCGATTCGGGGTCCATGAAGAAGGAACAAACATTACCACGTGAATAAATCTATCAGATTGGTTTGGGAATCTAATCCACCGATGACTAGCTCCAAAGCAACCCAAAAACCTGCATCTACCGCATGATACCCGGTTCTTTCAAGATTTATACGAACATTAGCAAGCTTGAACCCGCAACACGTAACAACCTAGATCGATTCGGTTTCGGCTATCAGAAAGCACAAGATCCACGTGTTAAAACATGAAACCTACTCGAACAAGGATCATAAAAGAGATATAGCCGATCCAAACCCATCTAGATTGGGCAAAGGTGTGTTACATGAATTAAAACATAAAGTAAAACTCAAGATAACACGGGGTAACTTAATGAATCTATTGGATCTTGCCAAAATCCAATAGAGCCGATAACTAGCTTCAAGCTAGATCTTAGCCTACCGCATGACTCATGATCTAACAAGAAACCCTCTTGAACCAAGCTTGAATCTACCGCATGACACAAAGCATGGTAACAAGACTACTTGCATCGATCTAAATCCACCGCATGATACTAGATATGATACAAGGTTGCCGTACTCACGGAGGTCGACGGATCGATAAGCCCTCTCGAAGAACTCGACGACACGACAAGGACTCTAGGGTTTGGCGTAAGGCCGGTGTGTATTGAGGAATGATTGTGTCTGTTACATACATTCAGGGGTCATATTTATACCCTGTTGAGTACAACTGCGAATGGATTCGTTGCCTAACTTATCTCTAAGCTCGATCGCCTATCCATCCATTCGTCTCCCCTGATTGAGCCACGTCACCGTCCAATCCCGCAAAATCAGCTCTACTGTTCCTTTGCCGAAACGGAGCAGATAGCCGACCGCAGATCACTTTGCCGAATATCTCTGAAAATATCCTTCCTTCCACCAGACGGACTCTTTATCGAACCGGACCCACAAGTCAGACTCCTTACCAAATTTTGGTGTTAACACCAGTGATGTTCCAACGGTTCCTCGACGCCGCGGATGGAACGACGTCGGGCCGCGCGCGTCACCTCACAACGCGACGCACCTACCAGCGCGATGACGGCCGCACCCGCGGGGGAGCGCGTGGTTCCCGAGCCGCGGTTCCCCCATGGGATGCGCAATGCCACGACGGCGTCCGCCAGCACCGACGTGGTGGCGTACAAGGACCTGCCTGGCCACCACCTCGTGGCGGTCAGGAACCTCATCGCCTCCACCAGTGACTAGTCCTACCACGGCTGCGCCAGCGAGCTGCCACCCGCAACCTCGCATGGGTAGGCGGAGTGGGACTTCTCCGGCGTGCCGGACCCAGTGATGTTCCAACGGTTCCTCGACACCGCGGACTACTGGTTCGGCTACTCTGACGACTCCAGCACCAGAAGCTACGACCCCGTGCGTGAGTGTTTTGTGGTGGTTGTCGACAACCAGGCCGATGGCACGAACGCGGCGGGGGCTGGCGACGGAGAAGCCCCCCAGAACCCGGGAACTGGTGTACCCCAGAACCCGGGGCCAAGCGCACCACCCAACTCGCCAGCGTGGGGCACTGACATCAACGCGCAGCTGGCTCAAGCACGCGAGCTTGAGGCTAAGCTTGTGGAAGAGTACCGCGCGACGCAACTGCTTCGCGCCTCCATCGCTAGAGAAGCTTCCGCGCGCGGCGAACGTGCGCTCGAGCTGGGCAAGTAGTCCCGCGAGCACTTCAAAGCCGACTTCGTTGTCAACAACCCGAACACGCCCCCGCGAGCGAGCCAGAAGCTAATCGTAGTCACGACGCTGTTGCGAGCCATGCCCGCTCCCTCAACGCCCGAGGCTCAGAACCTGCACCGCGAGGCGCAGACGCTCATCGAGCAAGCGGCCGTGCAACAGGCCGAGAGCTTGGCATCCCACATGCACCAGCAGGGTAGTGTGCGGAATGATGGCGGCGCGCAGGACCTGGAGGCGTCAGTTCACGTAGGCGGTGCGACAGGACAACCGGCCAACCAAGGCCGAACGCCGGCCAGGGAGCGAATCCTTGACATGCGCGGACAGGCCCAGGACAATGACACCAGCAATGTCATCAACGCCCACCGGATGGGAAACACAGAGGCGCGGGCAGTGGTCGGCTATCATCCATGGCGAGGCGGGCGCTACGACAGCCGTGAGGATTGCTCACCGACGTCGGAACCCCCGGGGACCCGCATGTTCAGCCGGGAGATCCGCACGGCTGAGGACCATGTGTGGTTCGAGGACCGGTGGATGGTCGCTTCCATGTGTGATGAGTGATTGACAACGTTGTGTGGGCTGATTCTTGGCTAAGTATTGCAAGTGCAGGTTGCGGCTTGACTGATGTTGGTGCAGGTGAAGAACAAGCGCGAAAGGTCGTCGCCGGTGAGGCCTCCAGGTGTGAAGAAGACAAGTAGGCTTCGTTCGAGGGACTCGGTGGCCAGCGGGGTCAAGTGCGGGCCGCATGGTGGCATGAACAGCAAGATGAAGTCATGGACAGTTTCTTGGTTGAGCCTCAAAACCAAGGTCGAGCCGGGACTACGTGGGAGCCGAGTCATGAGTGGAGATTGGCGGAGGCTACACCAAGTTCACGGGGTTTCCAGTGGTTCACCAGAAAACCACTAGGTTCCTTGGTTGATCCACAAAGCCAAGACCGGAGAACCGAAGAAGGTGCTGCAGCAGTGCTAGACCGGTCTGACCGGTGGGTACCGGTCTGACCGGTGAGGAGCACCGGTTTGACCGGTGTGCGACGACGCAGTCCGGAATCTTCGAAGCGGAGGACACGCGTCGGGATCGCAAGGCTTGCGTCGAGGCTAAGCAGGTTGCGGTCGCCGGGCATCCGTCCGATGGAGAAAGCTTAAAGACTTCCAAAACCGCCCTTGAGGGGCTCGTATCCCTAGTTGTTAGGAAAGGGTATTTTAGACTTTCGGTTGCCTCCATATAACCCATGAGGTGAGAGGATGGCAGCCATATTTTGGAACCCTAGTTCATTTGCTTTCCTATTTTCCCTTCCTATTTTCTTAGGATTTCCATAGGACTAGCTTGAGAGCTTCATGGTGAGATCTTGTGAGAGGGTTGGATGATCGGGCGGCAAGCTAGACCTTGTATGAACCTTCTTGGTATGTATAGATGATTCGACGTGGTTCCTCAAGGCCTTGTTGTGTTGTTCCCAGTTGTTCTTGGTGGTGATTTTCGGAGCCCTCTCTTGGTGGTTTTCTTGGGGTGTTTTCGGGAACTTGCTCTTGGGGATTTGATGTGGGAAATTTGTGGGAACCCTTCGTGGTTCTTTGGGCTGTGATTCCCCTCCCAAATTCGTGAGTAAAGGGGCTCGATTTTGGGGTTTCCGTGTTCTAGGGTTAGAGGTGCTTTTGGCGGGATTTCTTTGATTCCTCTTGTTTGGACAAGTTTTGGTGGGATTAAACTTGGCTATGGACTCCTCATGAGGTGTTCCTATTGTCCCCAAAGTCTTGTTCAAGCCTGTGGAGCGATTCGGGAGATCAAGGCTTGGATTTGGAGGAGTTGACCCGCGGGTCTTGTTCATCCCGAGTCGCCCGAGCTACACCGGTCCCGACCGTGGTCGTGACCGGCCTGACCGGTGCAACCCTTGGTGGGTTTTTCCTCGGGTGAACGTCTGGGTGTGTTTGTTGTTGTCCTATGTTGGGGCTATTTCGTGTTTGGGTCAGTTTGGAGGTCGGTAGGCCTGTTTGGTGATTTGGGGGCTTTCAGGCTTAGCGGCCGCGTCGACGGCCGTGTGTCTCACCGGCCTGACCGGTGTGAAGCCTTTCTGTGGAAGTCGTCAACGCTCACTAGCACGGACCGGGCTGACCGGTGGTGCTCACCGGTCTGACCGGTGTAGGTCAGTGGACTCGAGGTTTGGTGTTCCGCTGCGTTCTCGGTCGGAAGGTTGTGTGTTGGTTCCTAGGTCCAGTGGCACTCCAGTGGCTACGTGGGCTTGGCCAACTTGGGTAGTGAGTCGGAGACGTGTGTTGGAAGCTGTGTTCATCTTGTTGGAGTTTCCATCTCCTTCGAGAAGAATTTTTATCGGCTCCCATTCATTCCCCCCCCCCCCCTCTGGTTCGCCGTATCGGTCCTTCAACGGCGAGCTTCCCTCAACGCTTTCGCCAGCCCACATCGATCGACAAGTACACGGGGGAGACGGACCCTCGTGTGTGGCTCAACGACTACCGTCTGGTGTGCCAGCTGGGAGGCGCCACCACTGACGAGGTCATCATCCGCAACCTGCCGCTGCATCTCACGGACTCAGCCCGGACGTGGCTAGAGCACCTGCCGCCCAGCCAGATCCACAACTGGGACGACTTGGTGTGCACGTTCGTGGGAAACTTCCAGGGCACGTACGTGTGCCCTGGGAACTCCTAGGACCTGCGGGCGTGCACCCAGAAGCCCGGCGAGTCGCTCCGGGACTTCATACGGTGCTTCTCCAAGCACTGTACTGAGCTCCCGAGCGTAGCCCAGTCCGAGATCGTGCATGCCTTCCTCGAGGGTACGACCTGTCGGGACCTCGTGCGCAAGCTCAGGCGCAGCCCGCCGGTCGGTTCCAACGAGCTCTTCTACATCGCCACCAGCTTCACCTCCGGCGAGGAGGCGGTGGGGGGCATCTTCGATGGCAAGAAAGGCAAGCGAGTGGACAACGCGCTCGCGGAGGGCAGCAAGTCCAAGGAGCCCCAGCAGAAACACAAGCGGGGTAAGAAGGGTAAGAAGCCGCGCCGCGAGGTGCGCGCACAGGGACGTGACGACGACGGGGACGAGGCCCTCGCAGTAGACCCGGCCCGAAAGGGCCCTCGAGCGGCCCCTCGAGGCCCTGGCATGTTCGACGACATTCTGAAGAAGCCATGCCCATACCACAGGACCCCGGTCCACCACACCCTCGAGCAGTGCGACATGCTCAAGAAGTACTACAGCCGCACCGCTGCGAAGGATGGCGAGGCCAAGAAGGACAGTGGTGACGGAGATGCCAGTGGCTTCCCGGCGGTGGAAAATGTTTTCCTCATCTTCGGAGGAACGACTGTGGACATGTCCAATAGCCAGCTGTTGACGGATAAAACTCGTATCCACCTACGATCCGCAAGCGTACGGACCTACACCTTTTTCACCACGGGATTCCCAAGGTTCTTGTCAATCCGCGGAGCAAGGGGATTACTAGCGCTTAACCAAGTACTAATCTAGTTGACTAAGGAAACCTTTAAAGAGAGTATTAATCTAAAAGTAAAGACAATCTAACCTAAGTTAATCTAGGTTAAGTTGATCAAACAAATCTAGGGTTAAACTAGATGGTAAAGGGGTGAACACAAGAGAGTGAGCAAGAAAGATAAGCGTTCCCTCCCTAGGATCTAGGATAACATGGTATGCATCTACTACACGAAAGCGGTAAACCAATCTACCGGGGTTGTGACCACGGTTTCGCCCTTTCCCTCCTCTCGTACTGTCACTACGCGAAGGTATTCGTGACTAGACCTATGATGGACACGGTATGTTGATGGAATCTATGGGAGTAGCGGATATCATACGCCCGAAAAGCATGGTAGCTAACCTTAATCATCAAAGCATCATCAACATGAAAACAATAGATTGAAATCACAAATCGAATAGCGATCACATAGCATGTATCCATCTAATCCTAGGGATGAACGGAGACATTACCCCATCATCTTACACGGATTGAAGCACATAGGGGTGATGGAGACTCCGGAGAACGTCGTCGATGAAGATGGCGGCGATGGAGCTTGGGAACACCCCTAGGCCAGCGGCTTGGAGTCCTCCTCTTGCTTCCTTCTCTCCGCCGGCGTTGATCCTTGCGACGAGCTCATCTAACTCTCTCCCTCATCTTGCGGCGGCGGTTTTCTCGGTGATTGGCGTCGGTAGGATGATTTGTTCGATGGGTAACCACATTGGGGCGCCTAGGGGGTTGTATTTATGTCCTTGAGGTGCCTTTGGGCGTGCTTCACCTTGCCTTGCACGAGATCCTCCTTGGGAGAGAAGCAAACTTGGTTTCCATAAAATCAGCCAGATTTTCCTGATTCGCAGTCCTTCCTTGCTAGGGCCATATCTCCCACGTCTGGACTCCAAATAATGCAAATTCGGTGTCCAGGTTGTGTGCCACGAAATTATCTTCAACTTTGGTATTCATTTCTTTCCTTAAAAACGAAGATATGATCTCCAAATCGGCCTCGGAAGATAATCTGTTCTGATTTCGGACTGACTGCGCAGCAGGGATTTCGGGGGCTATATCTCCTAGCTCCCTTATCCGAATTGGGCCTTCCACATGTCCAAATCGAAGGTATCGTCGAGGCCCACAACTTTGATAGTCAAACTTTTGCCATTTAAGACCGTTTTAGTCTCCGAATCTGTACCGAAAGATCATGCTGTCCTGAGCTGCGAGAATATCTCTCGGGCTGAGTTGATCCCGTTGGTAAACATCCAAGTCCCCGGAGTTTTGCGTGTTGATGCTTCGGTCCTTGGGTTGTTTGGAGTCTTGTTCACTTCGTGTCCTGACTTGTGACGGGCTTCATGATCTTCTCTTGAAGTGCTTGGTGAACTTATCCCGAAAGTCTCCTCTTTAGCGTAGATTTCCTGCGTAAACAACAAACTCCAAAATCGACATGCAAGTGTGAACTTGTTATATCATTAGTATGCCTAGTGGCGGGTTAGTTGCAAATCATAATCGAAACCAATGTATAACAAGTACTCTAGGTTGACGGAAATTCACCGTCAACATCTCCCCCATGCTTAAACCTTGCTCGTCCTCGAGTAAGCAATCCTTGCTTAAAAGGGAAATCAATGTTGCCTTCCAATGTTATCCCCGCACTTAGTCATTCATGACGAGTCAAATTGCTCTCTCTTAAGAATTTATTTTTAAAGTTCAAGTTGTGACCGACTTCTTTTTCATTATGGAAGATAGACTAACAATAAAGAACAAGCCACATTTAACACGATGCTCTCAAACTTAAGTGAACTTCAAACCATTACCTTGTCACATGGAAGATTTTCAAAAAGATGCATATCCAACATAAGTGAAAATCTCTTGCAAGAGCTCATGTAACACTCATCTCATCAAGTCACTCAAGCCTATACTAGATTATTTTCAACCTACTCTACTCATATGTGATAGTGGAAGGCTTATGTGGAGCTTGGAAGGTTAAAAACAATCCTAGCAAAACATACATCCGAAATATTGTCAAATTAAGAGAGAGGTCTATTGGAATTACCGAGACTCGTCAAAAAGGCCATGGAAAATAAATGTTGGAAAGAGAGAGGGACGAAACACACACATTTAGATAAGTGGACATGTGCAAGTGGCAAATGGATGATCTCGAGGCACGAGTGAAGTCCTCGTTATCGGATTGCACATGGTTGGAAGATTTGAGTATGGATTTGTCATCAAGGCACTTGAGAACTTATGAAGCAAAAAGATCCGAGGAGCATCTTTATTATATTTTTTTTACTTTTATTTTATTTCCTTCTCTTTTTTCTCTGTTTCTTTTTTTCACTTTATTCTTCATATTTTCCTTACTTTTCTTTTCTTCTCATCGTAATTTTTTTTCTTTTTTCATTTTTTCTCTTTTTTTCTTTTGCTCCTCAAAACTTTTTGCAACATAATACTTACATAGCATTTTTGTCAGAGAATGACTCCTCCCCCATGCTTGAACGATGCTCGTCCTCGAGCATAAAAGAGAGGGGAAATGACTGCTAAAGTAAGTACAAATTCCATAATCTTGCGGAATATTTGAATCTCCATCGAGAATTTTACTCCATACTCAAATTGGGTTGTGGACAAGGAGGTGATCACAAAAAGATGTTTTTGGTTTAGGGTGGATGCCCAGCGAAGTTTGTGAAATTTTCGATGTGAAAACCCACAATGCATGGACAAAAAGGCTAGCATGAAAAAGTTACACAAAGGAATGACCAACTTTCTTAGTCTCGAACCATAGAAATCAATCCTAATCCAACTCATCAAAACATATGTTTGCAATCTACGGGTTTTGTTATCATAAAACATATATGTATATGGCTTTGGTAGGTAGAACTTTGCAAGAGCATCACAAATATGTAGATAGCATAAAAGTTGAGTTTTCATAAAAACAACAAGTTATCCGGCTATCCATAAACTTAAATCAAAGAGCAAAGATATGTATGTGGGTCTAGAGCATAGTCATTTCACCTCCACAAATAAAAGAGCCGGTATTTAAATTAATTTCAGATCATATTATAGGGAGCAATTAGCCACGACATGTATAACTTCATGTAGGTAAAACAAAGCGGCAACTTTCATCATCTTTCCGTAAGCATAGGCAATGTAGAACATCGAGGTGAACACATGGTCATGCTTATCTATTGAAAGTAAAAAGAAACCTAGGTTGTCCTCCTAGTAGCCATGTTATTGTTTGAAGAGAAAAACAAAATGTTGCACCTAGTTGAGGTTGAAGGCATACTTACAAGCATTTGTGTTTGGAAAAGAGAAGGTCCATGGAGATGTTACCATCCTTTGTAATTCTTTGTTGCCTTCTCCCGACATCTCCATGTATCGATGTGGCTTTTGCTTTTGTCTTGATTTATTAATGCTCCTAAACTTATGAATTTGACCTTGTATGCTTAATGGAGTCATTGGTCACCCTTCTCTTCAATGTTGTCATCGTCATCTCCTCTTTCTTGTTCTCATCATCTCCTTGCTGTCTCTTTTTCATGGATTTCCCCCTCTGTCCAGAACAGAAAATATATCGAAATATAGCTCTATTGAAAAGTTTATGAAATTACCTTTCCAACGTGTGGTCATTCATCAAAAACGGAGTTCAAACAAGGGAGCTATGTCCGTTTTACTTCAGCACTGCGTGCTGTCCAAAACTGATTTCAGGACGTGTTGCACTCGGTGATTCGGGCATAACCGCTTGTAGAAACCTCCGATTGTCTTGATTCTTGATTTGTTGGAATCGTAACTTCATGGGGCTTCTAAATATCCAAAAATATCCAGTGTTTTCCCTTCAAGACCATGCAGAATTTTGATGAGATCGATAGCTTCTCGCGCATTGATCCGGTGATGTTAACGATCTTGATCATTCTATCTTCTAGAACGTCATGTTGCACTTCCGTGTTGAAGATTCAGGGTCTCCCCCATGCTTAGCATTTTGCTAGTCATGGAAGAAGAAGACAAAGAACTTCTTATCCATCCTTCAATTTCCTTGTAGTGAGAGTCTTTATCTTGCCTGTAAGACGTTTTAAACGCACATTCTACCCCCAAGGTGACGGTTGGGAGTAGATAGAATTGCCAACAATCCAACAATGTCTCCTAAGATTCTTAACTTGTGGCATAATTAGTTTAATGAGGAATAAAAACCTAATGAGTGTACGTGGTGCAAGGTGTGTATGCACATGATAGGAAAGCATATAAACAAAGACAATGTTTTCACCTAGTTCTAAACACCATGTTTACAACTAGGTTGCTGAATTTCTCCATAGCCATAAAGGTTTATATATCTAGGGTTAAAACACCATGTCTATCCCTAAATCAATAACTCTTATAGCACAAGAAAAATTAAGCGCATTGCAGAGCTTATAAACTAACCAATGCAACATGAAAACATATGAAAAGCTAGCAAGGTTTATCGAACTTAATGATGATGGTCCGCAATCATGTTTAAACACCACGTTTACACAAGATCACAAAAGAAAAATACTCATAAGGCCTTATGAAGTATTAACATGGAAAATGAAGCATACATCATTAAGTATATAACAACCAAGCCAACTATGTACAAAACATATATACACAAAGAAACATCACATTGATAACAAAATGCAATGCACGCAAATAAATAAATATGATCATGAACATGATGGTGGTTCTAAAAAGGAAAACTAAACTTAGATTAATAACCACAAGTTGATCATCATAAGATAGTTTCATTTTTTATTTTCTCTAAGAAAGTAGTAAAAATATAAAGAAACGGGTTGCCTCCCGAAAAGCGCTTCATTTAAAGTCATAGAGCTGGACTTTCTCACATAACCTTCTTTTCGTTGCATAGCCATGGCCCTTCATGCAAGAAGAAAAGGTACCAATGCAGCTTTAATTTACTTCCCATGTTGTGCTTGATCACTTATAGAAGACTTGCCCAAAGCATCCTTTTGTTTCATCATTATCTCCTTCTTTATCATCCTTCGGTGCTGCCTTCACTCTATGAATTTTTTTTAATGTCCAGAACAGATAGTATACTCAAGATCTACTCCATTGCACAGTGCACAAAATTTTCTTTCCAACGAGTCTTTATTTGCTCAAATCGGACTCCGGACAAGAGAGTTACGTCCGTTTTACTTCGGCGATGAAATCTGTTCTGAAATTTCAGAACGCGCAACGCTCAATGTTTTCTCCATAACTCCTTGCACGGGTCTTCAAACTTGTTGGTTCTTGATGCGTTGGAATGGTAATTTGATGGAGCTTCTGAATATCTCATTTTCTTCATTTGTACACCTCTGAACAAGCTCTCAAATTGATGAAGACAGCAGCATCCATCGCGGGATTCGGAGAGGTTGATGATTTATCTTGCAACTCTTTTAGGCGTGACTTCTTTTTTCATTATTCAAGCCTCGTCTACATGGTTAGTGAAAATCGGGCCTTTCCCGACATATGATTCTTTAAGGTCACTAGCTTGACCAAGCGCAAAGCATGATCGAGATTTACAAAACTTATTGTAAACATACGCGTCCATAATTAACACCACATGTGAATTGTAGCAACAAGTCAAGGTGTAAATAAAAGAAGCATATGTTTCATGCATAGCACTTAGCTCATCATTAGGCAAAGGTTCTTTAGGTGTGAGATTAATTGGATCAAACTTAAATGTTTCCTCTTTTTCGTTCTCAAGAAACTCTAGCCTATCAACATGATCACTATTGGAACAAGGCATAGACATTAAACTATCATTCATACTATTGGTTGAGCATGAGTATTTGAATTTATCAACATCAATATCAATAATATCTTGAGATTTCAGCGCGTACCTTGGCCTTAGAGATTTTTCAACAAGAGTGATATTTGGTTCATCAAGCAGTGTTGAAGGCGAATCGATCTCAACGAGTGAAGGTGTCTCTTTGTTACCTTTTTGCATCCCCTCCATCTCATCATGTGGAACATGTAATCCTTCAACTATGTATGCATTCATCTTTTCTTTGAAGTCTTCTTTATCAACCAGATCTTCATCTTCAAAGACTTGTATGTTGCTTTCTTTATCTTCCATGTACCACATGTCGTCAAGATCGCTCATTGTTGATTCACTCTTTCCTTCATCCTTGAGTACTTCCATGTCTTGATTTGCTAGTGTGTAGGCTTCAATAGCACACAAGCTATCATCTAGCTTGAGTCCTATCTCCTCCCATTTATCCTTTGAGTCACTAGGCTCATCACGGTTGTACTCTTCTCTTCCTTCATCATAAATATTTGAGTTGTCAAACCGGTCGATCCATCCTTCATCTCCTTCTTCTCTTTCTTCTTCAAACATCTTTTGGATCGACTCTCCACTCATCTCTTGATCAAATATATCTTCAATTAGTTTGGCAATGTGTCAGCATTCCTCCTTCCTTCGGTAGTTAATTAGTGGGGCGAAATCAACTTGAACCCAACCGGATTGCTTGAACTCCGCCAATGGTCTAGCATTCCACATACTTCGGCCTACATTCATGTTAGTTTCAACATTTTTAACATCCGAAATGACTTCTCTTACCTTGGGAAGTGGATCTTCACTTTCTTGTATGGTCGATTCATCTTCCTTGACCTTCGGTTCATCTTTTTCAGAAATTTCAGCAAGCACCTTGGGCTTGATTTTGTCATTTTGCTCCTCTCGACAACATCTTTGTCAATCTCGTATTGTTCTTTGTCCATTGCTTATCCTTTGTAAGATTTGTGCGGCTTCACTAATTGTTTTATCCATTATATCACCGCCTGCACACATGCTTACAAAATGAGACGAGTTAGGGGTTAGTGAAAAATAAAAGGTATGCAACATCAAGTCACCGGAAAATCCCAAGTTCGGGCCTCGCTCAAGTAGTTCATTAAAATGGTCCCATGCTTCATCAATTCCTTCATCCTCTCCTTGCTTGAAAGTGAGCACTTGCCTCCTTAAGTCTTGGACCTTGCTTATGGGAAAGAACTTCAAAAGAAACTTCTTCACTAGCTCATCCCAATTTCCTTTTGCTTCAACGGACGCAAGTGTGTACCATTTTCGCGCTTCATCTTCGAGAGAGAATGGAAAAAGATTCCACTTGAACCAAGCGGTCGGAACTCCTTTTTGTTGCACCGTGTTGCATAACATCGTGAATTCCTTAATGTGTCTATATGGGTTGTCATCCTCCAATCCTCTAAATGGTTTTGTCGCCACTAACTTGATGATTCCAGGCTTCACTTCGTAGTGGGTTGTAGCAAGCATCAAATCTGATTTTTGTATCTCAATGTCTTCCATTGACGGCATTGCTAGCTCCCTTAACGACATCTCTTCGTCTTCCAATGGTGAGGTGAACAAATCCATCTAGGCACAAGAAAAGTAGAAAGAAAAACAAAAAAGATTTTTTTCTTTTTTTTAGAAAATAAGGGTTAGGTGTTAGTAATCAACAAAATTAATACTAGATTAAACGTAGCAAACGGCTTGCTCCCCGGCAACGGCGCCAGAAAAAGGGGCTTGTTGACGGATAAAACTCGTATCCACCTACGATCCGCAAGCGTATGGACCTACACCTTTTTCACCACGGGATTCCCAAGGTTCTTGTCAATCCGCGGAGCAAGGGGATTACTAGCGCTTAACCAAGTACTAATCTAGTTGACTAAGGAAACCTTTAAAGAGAGTATTAATCTAAAAGTAAAGACAATCTAACCTAAGTTAATCTAGGTTAAGTTGATCAAACAAATCTAGGGTTAAACTAGATGGTAAAGGGGTGAACACAAGAGAGTGAGCAAGAAAGATAAGCGTTCCCTCCCTAGGATCTAGGATAACATGGTATGCATCTACTACACGAAAGCGGTAAACCAATCTACCGGGGGTTGTGACCACGGTTTCGCCCTTTCCCTCCTCTCGTACTGTCACTACGCGAAGGTATTCGTGACTAGACCTATGATGGACACGGTATGTTGATGGAATCTATGGGAGTAGCGGATATCATACGCCCGAAAAGCATGGTAGCTAACCTTAATCATCAAAGCATCATCAACATGAAAATAATAGATTGAAATCACAAATCGAATAGCGATCACATAGCATGTATCCATCTAATCCTAGGGATGAACGGAGACATTACCCCATCATCTTACACGGATTGAAGCACATAGGGGTGATGGAGACTCCGGAGAACGTCGTCGATGAAGATGGCGGCGATGGAGCTTGGGAACACCCCTAGGCCAGCGGCTTGGAGTCCTTCTCTTGCTTCCTTCTCTCCGCCGGCGTTGATCCTTGCGACGAGCTCATCTAACTCTCTCTCTCATCTTGCGGCGGCGGTTTTCTGGTGATTGGCGTCGGTAGGATGATTTGTTCGATGGGTAACCACATTGGGGCGCCTAGGGGGTTGTATTTATGTCCTTGAGGTGCCTTTGGGCGTGCTTCACCTTGCCTTGCACGAGATCCTCCTTGGGAGAGAAGCAAACTTGGTTTCCATAAAATCAGCCAGATTTTCCTGATTCGCAGTCCTTCCTTGCTAGGGCCATATCTCCCACGTCTGGACTCCAAATAATGCAAATTCGGTGTCCAGGTTGTGTGCCACGAAATTATCTTCAACTTTGGTATTCATTTCTTTCCTTAAAAACGAAGATATGATCTCCAAATCGGCCTTGGAAGATAATTTGTTCTGATTTCGGACTGACTGCGCAGCAGGGATTTCGGGGGCTATATCTCCTAGCTCCCTTATCCGAATTGGGCCTTCCACATGTCCAAATCGAAGGTATCGTCGAGGCCCACAACTTTGATAGTCAAACTTTTGCCATTTAAGACCGTTTTAGTCTCCGAATCTGTACCGAAAGATCATGCTGTCCTGAGCTGCGAGAATATCTCTCGGGCTGAGTTGATCCCGTTGGTAAACATCCAAGTCCCCGGAGTTTTGCGTGTTGATGCTTCGGTCCTTGGGTTGTTTGGAGTCTTGTTCACTTCGTGTCCTGACTTGTGACGGGCTTCATGATCTTCTCTTGAAGTGCTTGGTGAACTTATCCCGAAAGTCTCCTCTTTAGCGTAGATTTCCTGCGTAAACAACAAACTCCAAAATCGACATGCAAGTGTGAACTTGTTATATCATTAGTATGCCTAGTGGCGGGTTAGTTGCAAATCATAATCGAAACCAATGTATAACAAGTACTCTAGGTTGACGGAAATTCACCGTCAACACCAGCGCAAGTGGGAGCAGCACGAGGTCCTCGCTACGGAGAAGGCCGTGAGGATCACCCGAACCGCATCCCCAATCCAGGACAGTACCCGCTGGTCATCCACCCAGTCATCGGCAACGCGCGGTTCTCCAAGGTGCTGATGGATGGAGGCAGCAGCCTCAACATCCTCTACACGCACACCCTGCAGCTGATGGGGATCGGGTTGGACCAGCTGCGGCTCAAAACGACTCTGTTCCATGGTGTCGCGCCGGGCAAGCACGTCCAGCCCCCTCGGGCAGATCGACCTGCCTGTTTGGTTCGGCACGCCGGCCAATTTTCACAAGGAAATGCTCACCTTCGAGGTAGTGGGGTTCAGGGGCGCATACCACGCCATCCTTGGGCGACCGTGCTATGCCAAGTTCATGGCGGTCCCGAACTACACCTACCTCAAGATGAAGATGCCGAGACCAAAAGGCGTAATCACCGTGGGCTCGACGATCGAGCACGTGTTCGACTGCGACGTCGAGTGCGTGTAGCACGCTGAAGCATTAGCGCTGGATGAAGCGCTCGTGGCAAGAATGGAGAAGCTGCTCAACGAGGACCTCGACTCCACCGCCAAGCATGCCGGCATCTTCGAGGCTGCCGAGCAGACCAAGGAGGTGCCCCGACCCTGCTGCCCCCGAGGGCAAGGCGTTAAGGGTCAGTTCTACCCTTGATCTGAAATAGGAAGTGGTGCTCATCGACCTTCTCCGCGCCAACGCCGACACCTTCGCGTGGAGCCCCTCGGTTATGCCAGGCATCCCGAGGGAGGTCGCCGAGCACTCCATTGATATCCTACCTCAGCGAAGTGTTGTCCGAGACCAAGGCACGCTACCTGCAAATCCAGAAGCTGCTCTATGCGGTGGTTCTTGTGTGGCGCAAGCTCCGGCACTACTTCGAGGCCCACCGGGTTACAGTGGTCTCCTCATTCCTGTTGGGGTAGATCATCCGCAACCCGGACGCGGCTGGCAGGATCGCCAAATGGCCTATGGAACTTATGGGCGAGACGCTCGCCTATGCGCCACGCAAGGCAACTAAGTCCCAGGTCCTGGCGGATTTCGTCGCCAAATGGACGGATACACAACTGCCGCCACCGCAGATCCAGGCCGAGTGTCGGACCCTCTATTTCGACGGGTCAGTGATGAAAACGGGGGCGGGCGCGGGCCTGCTCTTCGTCTCACCCCTCGGGGAGCACATGAGGTACGCAGTACGCCTACATTTCCCCGCGTTGAACAACATGGCGGAGTACGAGGCCCTTCTTTGCGGCCTCCGAATAGCCATCGAGACAAACATCAAATGCCTCGACATCAGGGGGGACTCACAGCTCGTGATTGACCAAGTCATGAAGAATGGGACTTGTCACGACGACAAGATGGAGGCCTACTGTAACGTAGTACGGGCCCTCGAGGACAAGTTCTACGGCATCGAGCTCAACCACATTCCCCGCAGGTACAACGAGGAGGTGGACGAGCTCGCCAAGATCGCGTCGGGGCGAATCACCGTTCCCCCGAACGTTTTTGCGTGGGACGTTGCAAAATCGTCCGTCAACCTCGAGCTGGTACCCTCGAGTCAAGAGGAACCTTCGGGGGCTCCCTCGAATCCAGTGGGCGCGGAGCCTATGGACGAGGACCCCTCGAACGAGGCATTTGTACTCTCCTTGCTCGAGGGTTACGGTGTGGACGACGCTGAGGCCTTGGACACAGAGCCAGCCCCCCGCGCGGAGGACTTGCGGGCCAAGTACCTCACCTGGATGGATCGAGGGGAGCTCCCCTCGGATCGGTCCAAGGCCAGACGCATCGCCAGGATGGCCAAAGCGTTCCCCCTCGTTGACGACGAGTTGTACAAGCGTGCCGTGTCAGGCATCTTGCAGCGGTGCATACCCATCCCCTAGGGGCGCAAGCTCCTCCGAGACATCTACGCAGGCATGTGTGGCCACCACGCGGCGCCGCGCACCCTCATAGGCAACGTGTTCCTCCAGGGCTTCTACTGGCCCACCGCGGTCGCTAACGCCAGCGAGATCGTGTGCACCTGTGAAGGGTGCCAATTCTACACCCGCAAGACCAATCTTCCGGCTTACACCCTCCAGACGATCCCTATCACATGGCCTTTTGCCGGCTAGACATAGTCGGGCCCTTGCGAAAGGCGCCTGAGGGCTACACCCACCTGCGTGTCGTCATAGACAAGTTCTCCAAGTGGGTCGAGGTGCGCCCAATCACAAACCTCAGGGCAGAGCAGGTCGTGATGTTCTTTACCGACATCATCTACCGATTCGGGGTGCCCAATTCCATCATCTCCGACAACGGGTCCCAGTTCACCGGCAGGAAGTTCCTAGAGTTCTGCGACAAGCACCACATCCGCATGGATTGGGCGGCTGTAGCACATCCACAGACCAATGGTCAAGTGGAGCGGGCCAATGGCATGATCTTACAAGGCCTCAAGCCCAGAATCTTCGACAGACTGAACAAGTCTGGCCGAAAATGGCTCCAGGAGCTGTCGGCGTTCGTGTGGAGCCTCAGAACCACCCCGAGCATGGCCACGGGATTCACCCCGTTCTTCCTGGTCTACGGTGCTGAGGCCGTTCTCCCCACAGACTTGGAGTACGGGTCACCCAGAGTTTGGGGCTACAACGAGGGCACCAACCAGCGAGCCCGCGAGGACTCGCTGGACCAATTGCACGAGGCTCGCACCGTGGCCCTGATGCACACAGCGAGATACCAAAAGACTCTGAGGCAGTACCAGGCCCGGAAGATACGGTGCCGAGACTTCAACGAAGGGGACCTAGTCCTAAAGCTACGCCAAGACAGTCGAGGCCGCCACAAGCTATCGCCCCCATGGGAGGAACCCTACGTCTTTGTCAAAGTGCTCAAGCCCAGCACCTACAAGCTGGCCAATGAGGATGGCGAGGAACTCACCAACGCTTGGAACATCCAACAGCTACGTCGCTTCTACCCTTAGAAAAAATTTCCAAGTTTCTTTTGTTATTTATATACCCAACCCCCCAGTTAGCTGTACAAATGTAAATTCCGTCAAATTAATAAAGTCAAAGGGCGACTCGACTTTCCCCTGATAACCAAGTCCCCCTCGGGGGCTACTGCACGGGGACATCTTGTCCCCCCAAAAAATGGTCCCATTTTTTCGCAAAAATCCATCGCAAATGTGCTAAGTATGCCTCGACCCAAACTCTGGGTGAATCTACGTGGGACGTGAGTAGACAAAGGGCGAAGAAGCGCGAGTCAGGGATAGTGCACGCCTCCAGCAGGATACGACCCTTCCCCCTCGCTGCTTTGCCTACCAACTACTCGTGCGAGCGAAACATTCCCAGCCAAGGTTCACCTAAGAAAATAGGGAGGGCAGAACAACACAGTTGTCGAAATAAATAACGAGTACTTAAATTTACAAACATCTAAATGTTTTAAATAGCAACTGTTTATTACATAGCCGCGCGGCTCGAATGTCAACACTAGAAACATAAAGGGCAAACGCCGAGCTACTTTTAGGCCTCGGGGCCACTGGCCGGAGGAGCATCAGGAAACAGGAAGTCCATGAAGTCTTCGGCGAGGTGTAGGATCTAGGATACCGACTAGAGGGGGGTGAATAGGCGGTTTAAAAACTAAAACCACAACACTAGAGAAATTTAATTAGAACCACAAGGAGAAATAAATCTCTACCTACTCTATTCCTATGTTGGGGGTTTTGCGGCCTAGGGTGACAAGATAAACAACAACCTCTAGAAATAGAATGCTCAAAGTAAAGTGCTTGAAAGGAAATTGAGAAAAGAGATAACCAAGCACAAGAGACGAATTTTATCCCGTGGTATCGATGACTTGCCGGTCACCCCTAATCCACGTTGAGGTGGATTCAATGTTCAACCGCTCCTCTATCAAGACACCACTTGATCTTGAGCCGGTTAGAATAAGAGAACCACTCCACACCTCGATTCCACTAGAGTTGCTCTTTACCGCTCCGGTGAGGTGAGCACAACACCTCTCACAACACGAAATCCGGAGTCACGCACAATCTTCTTGCGAGCTTCAACGGATTCTTCCACCACCAAGCCGTCTAGGAAGCGGCAACTTCCAAGAGTAACAAATCAACCACTTGCTTGATGATTCCCTAGTGCCACAAAGATCATAACCTTGATACAATGCACTAGAAACTCTCAATCTTACAAAGAATACCACCACTAAGTCAAGTGAGTGAGAGAGAGGAGAGGGAGAGCTCTACAAGGGAGTATGAACCTTTCAAAGTGCCAAGAGAAACTCTCCAACCCCGGGCTTGGAGTATAAATACTCCCCCTTCCCGTTACTAGTCGTTAGGAACAAAACGCGTGCCTCGCGGACTGTCCGCGATGCCCTCGCGGACTGTCCGCGTTTGAATTCCAACGGTAAAATCGCGAAGTCAACAACTGGGGTGACTGCCCGTTGGGCCGGGTGGACCGTCCGCTAGGGCCACGCGGACCGTCCGCCCGGGCCACGCGAACCGTCCGCGGGCGGGCCGCGGACCGTCCGCCCTGTCCACCGAGCAGCACCTCGTTCTGTTACGAATAACGGACCGTCCGCCGGTCCTCGCGGACCGTCTGTCTTGTCCACGCGGACCGTCCGCCTGGACCCTGTGGACCATCCGCCCGGAAGCGTATTTTCTCGAAAACTTTTGCCAAAAAACTCAGTATTAAATAAAAACCAACAACCCACGGACCGTCCGCCCGAAGGGCCCGGACTGTCCGCCAGATACCTGAAAACTTGTTTTTCTTATGATTTTCAATGAAACCCTTTTACCAAGAGAAACCGCCACTCATCTAAATGCAATGCATGCAAATTTTTGATCCAAGTGGCACTATGGAAAGTCAAGCCAATGAAATTGATCCCTCTTGATAGTACGGCTATCTATCCTATTAACCTGGTCATATAACATCCTCTAATCACCTTATGACCGGTAAAAGCAAAACCCTATCTTTTACCTTTGCCTTGAGCCCTTTCCAACACAAGTCATCCAAGACCATCTCATGTACACCACATGATCTCATCATTTCACCGGACTAACCTATTCTTATAACTCAAATAAAATTGTTAGTCCATAATGATTGTCATTAATTACCAAAACACGAATTAGGGGCCTAGATGCCTTCAATCTCCCCCTTTTTGGTAATTGATGACAACCATTTAAAGGAGTGATATAAGAAAGGTTTTGTGTTTTGGAATCACTTACTCTTTTCAAATAAATTCAATAAACAGATAGAGTGAATGTCTCCAAAACAAGAATATAGAGAGAACTCCCCCTACATATGTGCATGTAATTTCCATTTGATTTTTACACATATGCATAAACATAACAAATTTTGACGGAGTTTCCCTACAAAATGGAGATCAAGGCAACAACCACATATATATATATATATATATATCCAAAGAGATTAAGAAAGGGTTAGCTTCAAAAACTACTACGGGAACTAGAACAAGCGATAAGATAAACAAAACTAGATCATAATTATAGAACATCACAAGATAGCCACAAGTTCTAGTTCTCAATCACATCACACACCAAAACGTAAGTCTCACAAAATTATTACAAGCCAAACGAAGTTCATGCAAAAC
The DNA here is from genome assembly GCA_947561735.1 of Cenchrus americanus. NCBI lineage: Eukaryota > Viridiplantae > Streptophyta > Magnoliopsida > Poales > Poaceae > Cenchrus > Cenchrus americanus. The sequence goes on along the minus strand of OX387239.1, from coordinate 246,332,871 downwards.
CGAAATTAAACATGTAGATGCAATGCAAGAGAGTTCCAAATTCATGCAAGCAAAGTGAGCTCCCCCTAAAGATCACACACTCCTCCAAATCTCTCTCCCCCTTTGGCATCGAATACCAAAAGGGCCTAGTCATCCTGAGGCGGCGGCAGAGGAGGATAGAATGGTGGAGGGGGACAGAACTGTGGTGGCGGAGCAGGAGCTGGATAGTATTGATAAAAATGATCTCTAAAGTCTCCAAAAGCTGTGTTCAGGGCATGGACATCGTGGAGCTGCTGATACTGCTCTGAGGTGGACATCTGAGAGAATCTATCATTGAAGGCACTGAGGTCATTCTGAAGATCAGTCTGCATCACCCAATCGCTGCATCATGGGGTCATGCATAGTATTATAGACATGATGACCAAAGGTATCCAGACTAGTATCAATCTGATGCTGAAAATTCTGCTGCATAGTCTGAAAAGTATCAGTCATCTGTTGTCCATATGCCTCAAAGTGAGATTGAAACCCCGATTGCATTTGCTGAAACTGAGAGTTCATTGACTGTTGAATATTAGCAAAATAGGAATCAAAATATCCAGCAGGAGGCTCCCACTGTGGCTGCATGGGAGGAACTGGAGGAGGAGGCATAGCATAAGCACCCTCATCAACATTAACATTGCCCATGTTGCCAACATTTGCATTTTCATCATCACCACCATGAGCCTCAATATTTTCTGCAACATTGTGAGCCTCTGCTTCCTGTCCATAGGGTGTCAATGGCTTGTTCAAAAAGGCTTTAGCATTGTAAAATGGACGATAAAGTTCATGCTTCACATCACATAACCCATTGAACCCCGTCTTGATCTTGATCAATGACATAATATAGGGAGCAAAATAAATACTATCTCGAACAAGACGTTTCTTGCAAATCATTTGATCAAGAATAAGCTTCACAACATTAAATCTAGTTCCATTCATAACATAATCAATCACATTCCAATAATGTTCCCGGACTTTATCCTTATTACCACTTTTAGGCATAAAAGTGTGCCTAATGATGTTGTTGATGGCAGCCGGATGGTGTCTAAGTCCTGCTGATAGTCAGTTCATTATAGTTGCATTAGGGGTGCCCGGTTCATAGAATACAGCTGTATCTTCAAGAATATCCTCGTTATAAACATCAACACCCTCGCTAAAATACTCATAGTTAAGATGATTAGCAGCCGCAAATTCTGCAAATGTGGCCTCATACTCACTCTCACCAGTCATCCATTTCATTTTCTTCCCTATGAAATCCATTTCATAAGTTGCATAGAATTGTCTAACTATTGTATCATTCCAGTCACATCTATGCTGAAGAAATGGTTTTAACCCCAAATTCTCAAATTTCATTGTCACCCCAGCAAGGACAGGTTTAGACTCAAGATAATCAAAATCAACCCTTTGATGAGAGAAAACTGTGCACTCCATCAAACTACCGAAAAATGCTTGTTCTTGCACAAGAGTGTGGAAGAATAAATTGTGGGTGTCGCGGGGTTGATTATAAGCATTTTCATTTCGAGCAATAGCAAACTCTCTTTGTGTCCACTGCCTTCTAGGAGCTGTGTAATTAACCACATCAATGATTTCAACATTGTTACCTCCCCCTTGACTTATCTCATCTTCATCCATCATGAATGAGGCACTTGCCGCTTCATCGGCCGGATCAAAGTCGATGTCATTTGGATTGTCGGGTTCCTCTTCTTCCTCAGAGGTATCATCTTTTCTCCCCCTCTTCGATGTCCCAACATCCTTGCCCTTCTTCTTTGATGTGCCCTTTTTGGTCACCTTTCTAGCGAGTGAAGCTATAGCCTTGCGAGCACTGTCAAAAGCCATATATTTCAATGAGTATTAACATTTGGAAAGCAATTTCAATTGATCATGAAACCCCATTCGAGAAGCCACTAGACATGGGAGCCGCTGTCGGGGCCGCGCGGACCATCCGCACAGAGGCGGCGGATGGTCCGCCCGGTCCGTGACGGCGGGCGCCCATGAACAGTGGGTCCAATTCTTTCCATCCTCATAACTTGATCAAAAACCAAAATTTCTTTACCAAAATTTTGCCACAACATCACATTGATATCCCAAACACATTCACCAAGCCAAAAAAATCATGGACGAATTTTAGATCACACATCCAAACCCTAACCACCTCTTTGCTCAAAATCCGAGAGACAGAATGAGAGATACGAAACAATACCCGGATGACATGGTGGAGAACCTCGCGGAGAGTCCGGGGATGTTCTCGGACGGTCCGGGGAGTGCCCTAATCAAAATCCCTAAGAGGGAGCTCTTTTCTTTGAGAGAGGGCAAGAAGAAGGAGAAAGGAAAGAACTGCCTTCGGTGGAGGAAGGGAAGAAGTGGCTGGAACGTTTTCATCTGCGGCCTGGGTCCCACCCGCGTGCGGAACGGGCGGACGGTCCGCAACACCCCCGTGGACAGTCCGCGAGGAGCGCGGACGGTCCGGCCCCGTGCGCGGACGGTCCGTTATTGCTTCCCGAACGACCGGTAGCCGCGCCTTCGCCCCCACGAGCCACGCGGACGGTCCGCGCGCGCCTCGGCGGACGGTCCGCCGGGGAGCGACGGACGGTCCGCCCTGTTGATGCGGACAGTCCGAACTCCTCTTTTAAATTCATCGTGAAATAACTCTAGAAAGAGATTTTCAAGGATTTCTTTTGGGATCATTGCTCAAGAATAATGAGAGAAATTTATTGAATGATGCAATGTACTGAGTAATGCTAGAAAAATATGCAAAAGCAAGCTTCACGGAAATAAAAGACAAGAGATAAGGTAGAAATAAATGAGATAGACAAAAGCATATGGATAAACACATGTGCTAGTTCTCAAGCCACATTTGAGATGTCAATCACATTTAGCTCATTTCTCAATTTGCAAAAACGAGACTCATCCAAAGGCTTCGTAAATATATCCTCCAATTGATCATCCGTGCTTACTCCATCAATCTTAATATCTCCTTTACTCACATGATCTCTAAGAAAATGGTGCCGGATATCAATATGCTTGGTTCTAGAGTGTTGAACCGGATTGTTTGCAATCTTGATAGCACTTTCATTGTCACATAAGAGAGGAATTTCCTTGAATTTCACACCATAATCAAGAAGTGTTTGCTTCATCCATAGCAATTGAGCACAACAACAACCCGCCGAGATATATTCCGCTTCGGCGGTTAAAAGAGCCACTGAATTTTGCTTCTTAGATGACCAAGAAACAAGTGATCGTCCAAGCAATTGGCAACCTCCGGAAGTGCTCTTCCTATCAACCTTGCAACCGGCATAATCCGAGTCCGAAAACCCTACTAACTCAAATTGAGCACCCTTCGGATACCAAAGACCAATGTTAGGAGAATACTTCAAATATCTCAAGATCCGCTTTACGGCGGTCAAATGACATTCTTTAGGAGCGGCTTGAAATCTAGAACACATGCACACACTAAACATGATATCGGGCCTAGATGCGGTAAGATAAAGCAAACTACCAATCATGGACCTATAAAGCTTAAGATCAATCGGTTTACCTCCCTCATCAAGATCAAGATGTCCATTAGTAGCCATAGGAGTTTTGATGGGTTTTGCATCTTCCATGCCAAATTTCTTTAAGATGTCCCTCACATATTTAGATTGGAAAACAAAAGTGCCTTCCTTCAATTGTTTGATTTGAAGACCAAGGAAGAAACTCAATTCACCAATCATAGACATTTCAAATTCCCTAGACATCATTTCTCCAAATTCTTTACAAAAATCTTCATTTGTTGAACCAAAGATGATATCATCAACATAAATTTGACAAATAAAGATGTCATTTCCAATTTTCTTGGTGAACAATGTAGTATCAACCTTTCCAATTTTAAAGCCATTTGAAAGAAGAAAGTCCCGAAGCCTTTCATACCAAGCACGAGGGGCTTGTTTCAACCCATATAATGCCTTAGAGAGCTTGTACACATGATTAGGCTTTGTGGGATCTTCAAAACCGGGAGGTTGCTCAACATATACTAGTTCACTAATTTTCCCATTCAAGAAAGCACTTTTGACATCCATTTGATATAACTTGATGTTGCGAGAACAAGCATAAGCAAGCAAGATTCTTATGGCCTCAAGTTTAGCTACGGGAGCAAAAGTTTCATCAAAATCCAATCCCTCTACTTGAGTATAACCTTGAGCAACTAATCTTGACTTGTTCTTCACAACAATACCATCTTCATTTTCTTTGTTTCGGAAGACCCATTTAGTACCAATAACATTATGATTCTTGGGTCTTTCAACCAACTCCCAAACTTCATTTCTAGTGAAATTATTTAATTCTTCTTGCATGGAAATAACCCAATCCGGATCATTAAGTGCTTCATCTACACGCTTAGGCTCATGGAAAGAGACAAAAGAATAATGTTGACAAAAAGAAGCAACACGAGACCGAGTTTGAACACCCTTACTAATGTCACCCATGATTTGATCAATAGGGTGATCTTTGGCGACTTGATGATGAATTCTTGGTTGATCAATTGGTTCTTGAGTTGATGGAGAAGGTGTGGTCATATGGGCCATTTGATCATCTTCTTGAGGTGAGTCATTGTTACTTGAGTTACCATTTTGTTGATCATGATCATTTGTTGTGGAAGTAGATGGATTGACTTCAATAGATATCGATGGATCTTCATCATCGTCTTCTTCTCTAGGCATGATATCCCCAATGGCCATAGTCTTCATTGCTTTGCTTAATTCTTCACCTCTCACATCATCTAAATTCTCTTTTTCATCTTGAGAGCCCAAAGTTTCATCAAATTGCACATCATATGCCTCCTCAACAAATCCTTTAGACTTGTTGTATACTCTATAGGCTTTGGAATTTGAAGAATATCCAAGAAGAAATCCCTCATCACACTTGCTTTGAAATTTAGACAACCGAGATCCTTTCCTCAAGATATAGCACTTGCAACCAAAAACCCGGAAATATGAAATATTTGGCTTTCTTCCATTTAGAAGTTCATAAGGTGTTTTGTTGAAGAATCTATGACAATATAGCCTATTAGAGGCATGGCAAGCGGTGTTGATAGCCTCGGCCCAAAAAGAATCCGAAACTTTGTACTCATCTAGCATTGATCTTGCCATCTCAATCAAGGTCCTATTCTTCCTCTCAACTACACCATTTTGTTCCGGTGTATATGTAGTTGAAAACTCATGCTTGATTCCTTTCTGATCACAAAAGTCTTCAACATTTGTGTTCTTAAACTCACTACCATTATCACTTCTAACTTTCTTCAACTTTAGCTCAAATTCATTTTCGGCTCTTCTCACAAATGACTTAAAAAATCACAAGTAATAGCTTTGTCATGAAGAAAGAATACTCATGTGTATCTTGAATAATCATCCACAATTACAAGACAATAGGTATTGCCACCAATGCTTCTATAGGTAGTAGGACCAAATAAATCCATATGTAGTAATTCCAATGGTCTTGTGGTTGACATAGTACTCTTGTTAGGATGTGAGTTGGCAACTTGCTTTCCGGCTTGACAAGCACTACATAATTTATCTTTCTCAAATTTTACATCTTTCAAGCCAAGAACTAAGTCATGTTTCACCAATCGGTTGAGTTGTTTCATACCAACATGGCCAAGTCTTCTATGCCATAACCAACCCATAGAGGCCTTTGAGAATAAGCAAGTAGTCAAATTTGCCTTTTTCGATGAGAAATCCACTTGATATAAGCTCTCATGACGAAAGCCCTTAAAAATAGAATCTTTCCCATCAAGTGAGGTAACCTCAAAATCATTGCTAGTGAAAGTACATTTATAGCCATTGTCACAATGTTGAGCAATAGATAGCAAATTGAAATTGAGAGAATCAACTAGTAGGACATTAGAGAGATTATAGTCTTTAGAGATAGGTATTTCACCAATGCCTTTTACACCTCCCTTGCTATCATCTCCAAAAGTGATGTTATCAAAATCGAAAATGTCTTCATCAAGATGAGAGAATATTTTTCTTTCGCCGGTCATGTGGTTTGTACAACCACTATCAATTACCCAATGTCTTCCTCCGGCTTTATAGTTCACCTACAAAAGAAATTACTTTGTTTTAGGTACCCAAATTTTCTTGGGTCCTTCAATGTTAGTGACCAAAATTTTAGGCACCCAAATAGATTTCTTTTTACTATTACCGAGAGAACGACCAACATATTTAGCACAAACAACTCCCTTAGAATCTTTCTTAAGAATATATGAAGGATCCAAGGATATAGTCTTCTTGCTCTTGCATTGGTGATCCACATTAACCCTTGTCTTGCACTTATGGCACATCTTAATCTTTTCTTCTTCCTCAAAGGAAACATTTGAATTTACAAAGACACTTTCCTTAGAAATGAAAGCCTCTTTTCCTTTCTTGGGCAAGTAACCAAGTGCATCTTTATTTAAGGTGAATTTTTGATTTGTCCAAATATGATTAAACCGAACATGACTTCCAAAATACCGTGCAAGATCATTAGATAAGCACTCAATCTCCTTCTTCAAAGATTCATTCTCCAATAATAGAGAGTCATAAGACATATCCTCACTAATGCAAGAGCTAGTGCTTGTGCTACAAGATGGGTTAGATGAACAAAGAGGAGCATTCAATATATTACATTCAACACCCATACTCATTTTTCCTTTGACTTCTTGTGCAAGGAGAGAGTTGTGAGCTTACTTAAGCTTCTCATGCTCATCTTTTAGAGTTTCTTAAGAAATGTTAAGTGTTTCATGGGAAGTCTTTAGATTTTCATGAGTAATCTTTAGCTCCTCAAAAGAATTTTGAAGTGAAATATTTTTCAACTCCAAATCCTTCAACTTTGATCTCTCCAAGCGCAATTTGTCATCGGACTTAATAATCATGGCGACAAGATCATCATAAGATAAAGCATTATCATCATTATCACTATCACAATCATCATCGTCATCGTCGATTATTACCTTAGATTCACCTTTTGCCATGAGACAATATGGCTTGGAGAAGAGAGAAGGTGCTTCCTTGATAGCAACCCCGACAAGTCCTCTCGAAGGCTTGTCATCATCTTCTTCATCGGAGCTTGCATCGGAATCCCACTCAACAAAATATGCTTGACCATTCTTCTCCTTCTTGTAATATTTCTTCCTCTTAGGTACACTCTTCTTGTCTTTCTTCTTGCCATATTTGTCTTCTTTCTTGTTTGGACAATTAATTGAGATATGTCCAATTTCACCACAATTGAAGCAATCTTTTCCTTCAAAAGGATTCTTCTTTGAAGATTGCCCCATCTTGCCAAACTTCTTCTTCTTCATGATTCTTCTAAGTCCCTTTACAATAAGAGCCATTTCTTCATCGGAGTCAATATCTTGGTTCTCATCATCATTTTCCTCTTGAGTAGCCTTAGCCTTGAGAGCAATATTTTTCTTCTCTTCATTAATTGATTGGCCTTGAACTTCCTTTTGTGATTGCTTGAATAGATCATGAGTTTGCACTTCACCAAGCACCTCCGTAGGAGTCATCTTACTCAAATCACTCCTCACAAGCAAGGTCACAATTGTCTCATATTTTGCCTAAGGCACCTAAGGAACTTGTGAGAGAAGTCTTTGTTTGATACATCAAAATCAAGACACTTGAGTTCATTCACTATATCATTCAACCGGTTGAACATGGTTGAAACATCTTCATCCTTCTTCATAGTGAACTCATTGAACTTTCCTTTGTACACATAAAGTTTTGCTTCCTTAACCGTAGATGTTCCCTCATAAATTTCCATAAGCTTCTCCCATATCTCATTAGCCTTCTCAAGACCCTTCACTCTATTGAATTCACTAAGAGCAAGAGCATTGTAAAGTACACTCAAATCTCTATCATTGAGTTTTTCATTTTTATCATCTTGATCCATTTTATTCTTAGAATCCAAAATAACATATCCTTCCATTACAATCTTCCATAATTTTCTTCCCAAGGCCTTAAAGTGAACCTCATTCTTTTCTTCCAATAGTCATAATTGTTCCCATCAAAGACCGGTGGCTTCCCAACATGAAACTTATCTTCCTCACCCATTTATCCTACTCCGAGATGGTTAAATCACTCAAATAAGGAGTTCTCGGCTCTGATACCACTTGTAGGATCTAGGATACCGACTAGAGGGGGGGTGAATAGGCGGTTTAAAAACTAAAACCACAACACTAGAGAAATTTAATTAGAACCACAAGGAGAAATAAATCTCTACCTACTCTATTCCTATGTTGGGGGGTTTTGCGGCCTAGGGTGACAAGATAAACAACAACCTCTAGAAATAGAATGCTCAAAGTAAAGTGCTTGAAAGGAAATTGAGGAAAGAGATAACCAAGCACAAGAGACGAATTTTATCCCGTGGTATCGATGACTTGCCGGTCACCCCTAATCCACGTTGAGGTGGATTCAATGTTCAACCGCTCCTCTATCAAGACACCACTTGATCTTGAGCCGGTTAGAACAAGAGAACCACTCCACACCTCGATTCCACTAGAGTTGCTCTTTACCGCTCCGGTGAGGTGAGCACAACACCTCTCACAACACGAAATCCGGAGTCACGCACAATCTTCTTGCGAGCTTCAACGGATTCTTCCACCACCAAGCCGTCTAGGAAGCGGCAACTTCCAAGAGTAACAAATCAACCACTTGCTTGATGATTCCCTAGTGCCACAAAGATCATAACCTTGATGCAATGCACTAGAAACTCTCAATCTTACAAATAATACCACCACTAAGTCAAGTGAGTGAGCGAGAGGAGAGGGAGAGCTCTACAAGGGAGTATGAACCTTTCAAAGTGCCAAGAGAAACTCTCCAACCCTACATAAACACTATACTCCAAAACCGACATGCACAAGTGAACTTGTTATACCACGAGGGTTAGTACCAATGGATAAGGTATAAAAGTTATGTAACCACCGAAGGTAAACTCATGGCTAGGTTGACGGATTTTCACCATCAACAGCTCCCCCATGCTTAAACCTTGCTCATCCTCGAGTAAGCCTTCGATGGATATCATCATTGCCCTTCATTGTTTAAACCTTGCACTTGATCATACATGAGAAAACATAATGCTCTCAAAAGTTTAGTTCGTTAAAGTTCCATAATGTACTAGCCTTCATCCCTACGGAGGGTAGATTATTAATTAAGCTAATCCCACAAGTATTAACATGCTCCCAAAATTCAAATAGATCTCAGAAATTTTGAAATAAAGAATGAGATGAAAAAGAGCTAAACCAAGTTCACAAATTTAAACCACCTTGCATCTTGCTCATGAACTCTTATCTCACTTTGTCTCTCGACCCTATTTATTCTACTCCTTTCCCTCTCATAACATATATATGTGGTAGGCTTTATATGGAGCTTTGGGAAAGTTTAGTCCTATCAAGATATTATAAATGAGATGTTGTCAAAACAAGACAAGCTTCTCATGGTCTTACCGAGACTCGTCAAAAAGGTCATTGGAAAATAATGTTAAGTCAAGGAGGGGAAAGAGAAAAATACACACACTTGAGATAGTTGGACATGTGCAAATGGCAAAGAGTGATCCCGAGGCACAAAGGAAGTCCTCGTTAACGGATTGCACATGGTTAGAAAATGAGCTTGGATCTTTTAAATCTTGAAACCTTGAAATTCCTAATGCACTTTAGAGAACCGGGTAGTTGACTTTATTCTATTTTTATATCATACATACTCATATTTTTTTCTTTTCTTCTCTTATATTCATATTTTTGTTCTTTCTTTATTTTTCTCATTTTTTTCTTTTTCTTTCTCGTCAAAAAATTTTTTTATTTGCTCCCCTTGAACTATAAAATTGCATTATACCTACCTCCTCCCCCATGCTTAGACGTTTGCTCGTCCTCGGGCAAAGAGGTGATAGAGATAAGGTAGGTACTGGAAATACTTTTCCTTCGGAAAGATACTTGAAATCTTCAATCGTGGCACCGTCTTGCTATCTTCCCTGAATTGGTGATCCATACTCAATGATAGGTTGTGGTCAAGGAGGTAATCACAAAAGATGATATTTGGTTTTAAGGATGGATATCCGGCGAGGTTTGTGAGATCTCCGATGTGGGGATACACAATGCACGGATAGAAAGGCTAGCAATAAGATAGATACGCAAAAACGGAATGACCAGCTTCTTAGTCTCATGCCAGAGAAATCAAGGCCTTAAATAACTCACCCAAAAATAAACCTTGTATACTAAGTTTTTGCACTCAAATATATATATGGCTCTTGGATAGGTAGAGCAACACGCAAGTGGTATTTATGACAAGGTTAGCATTACTTTTAAGAACAAAAATAAATCATCTTTAATCCATCAAAAAACTTGAGAGCAGATAAAACACATTGAAGGATCGGATGGCGACTAGAGAGGGGGGGAGTGAATAGGAGCCGGTAAAAAATTCTTCCCAAAGAACCCGGCCTATGCCCTACTCAAATCCCGGTCACACACAAGCGATGGATCGAATCACGCACCAATCGCCAAGACCATGAGGTTATAGATCAACCTCTAGTCCTAGGAACGATTCCTTGAAGCACACGTGGAAGCACTAGAAAGGAAAAGAAGGAATCGAAACAAGCAGCACTGCTCACAGCTCCTGGCGGACTGTCCGGCCTGGCAGTGCGGACCGTCCGCGGTGAACCGCGCGGACTGTCCGACCTGCTACCGCGGACCGTCCGCGCCGACGCCGCGACCGTCCGGCCCACTCCGCGACCGTCCGTTAAACACACACGGAACCACCGGGGACGCACCCGCACCACGGACCGTCCGCGGGGAGCACGCGGACTGTCCGCCAGGCACCCGCGGACCGTCCGCCCTCTGCTGCGGACCGTCCGAAACTCCGTCCAACCAAAAACCAAAAACGCGACAGATCGAAACGAGAGACGAGCAAGAACACGAAGAACACGGGACGAACCCTAGCCGCGCGGACCGTCCGCCTGGTCCTCGTGGACCGTCCGCCAGGTGCGGACAGAGCTGAAAATGCCCGACCCCGAAAGTCAACTCCCCCAAATCATCATCGGATTTCCCAAACGGTTGAAGATGTGGAGACAAGGGTTTGGGGACTTGAAAAGCATCACACAAGGATGCTATAGCCCAAAAATCTTGCCTCCTAACTCCCTAAATCACCGGGAATCGCGAATCCTTTGAGCACCACCAAAAGCTAGAGCATCGAACGAAAACTCACGAATCGAAGTGGTTTCCCGGCGTTTGAGGGCACAAGATCAAGCACAAAGATGCACAAGACATCTATCCATGTTTCCCTCAAAGAAATCCGGGGAGAAACCCACTCAAATCCGCAGAATCACACCGGGAACAAAGGCACGAAAACAAGCACAAAAAGGCCACGAAAAACAACCCCGAATCTTCTATACAAACCAGGAAAGATTCACAAGGTCTAGCATGCCGCCCTAGCATCCATCCCTCTCAACAAATCTCTCATGAAACTCTCACGCTAGCCTAGAGAAAATGGAAAAAAAATAGCTACGAAAATGAGAAAGAGGAGGGAGCAAATGAAACCCTAAGTCGCGGAGAGGGAGAGCCATCCACACACACTCATGGCTTATATATCAGGTCCCGCCGGAGTGGTAAATGACTCGACTACCCCTAACTAAACTACTGGCGATACAACCCGCGTAGGGGCATTTAGGTAATGTTTGTGGGTCTTGCCATCGGACGGCCACGCCTTTGCCGCACCCCGCGTCCTCCCGACGCAAGCCATGCGATCCCGCCGCGTGTCCTCCGCCTCGAAGCTTCCCGACACGCCCGGATCCCGTCTCCGTCGTGTTGGGCCCTCGGACTTGGTTTTGAGGCCCAAACCAAGAAACCATCCGCCGGTGGTTTTGTGGGCAAACCACCAAACCCCGCGTGCCCGGTCCGGCCTCCCGCCAAACCACTTGACTTGACCGCCACCGTGCACCGCTCGATCGTCCATGACTTCGTCTCGCTCGTGTCGCCACCATGTGACCCGCACCCAGTCCCGCTGTCCACCGGGTCCCTCGAACCGAGCCTACTTGTCTCTCCATCTCCCGGAGGCCCCTCAAGGCTAAAGACCTTTCACGCCCGTTCTTCACCTGCAACAACACGAATTAGGCCGCAGCCTACACCTGCGCACTAAGCCAAGAGTCAGTCCAACACCCGTTGTCAATCACTCATCACTGAGGAGCGGTCATCCATCGACCACTTGGACGCTCCTGGTCCTCAATCTCCCCCTTGATGAGTGCATTGACAACACACAACGCGAAATGAAATTCAGAGAAAAAGAGAAAAGAAGAAGAAAGAAAAACAAAGAAGCTTAACTCATGACCAAAACCAAAGAAAGGCGAAGAAAGGTCACAAGCCAAGCAAAGCACACACTCTACACCGAAAACAGCAAGAAAGCTCCCCCTGAACAAATGCAAGCTCCCCCTGAACATGTGGATGCAAACTTCCCAATTTCAGCTCACTTCATCTGAATTTTCATTAAACCTCACCTCTTCTCCCCCTTGTTGACAATGTATGAATCAAGGTGAAAATGCAGAAATGCAAAGCAAAGCATATAAACAACTACATGAGCTTCTCAAATAGGCCAAATCTAGTGTCAAAGGCTAAAAATGAGACAAAGATCACACATATGAATCATAGCATAGTCAAAGCATTGCCACAAGTAATATGTGAAAATACAAGCATGTGACAAAGCAAAATTTTCGGATTTAAGCAGCTTTTACCAAAAGAAGGCTCGCTTCACATGTAAAAGCCTATCCATGTCACACTTGAGCCACAAACATGCATACCATTCAAAGATCATACAAGGATATCAAATTCTCAAAAAAGATCATGGCAAACACCCATAAAGCAAAGCATGTCATGTCAAAGCTCATGAGCCATGTGTCCACTTCGGGGAGACTTCTCCACTGGTGAACATCATGCAACATGTTTAGCACCCATATGTGAAAGATAAGACATTTTAAGCATAGACATGATGGATGGAGCATTTTTCAAGCATTTACACTTCTTTTCAAGATTAATTCATTTTATAGTACATGAAGTGCCTTTGCGGCAAAAAGAAGCTTATGCTCCCCCATGAATGCAACATAGGCTAAACATTCACAATGATATTCGGCCTTTGGCCCAAATGCAAGAACAAGGCATCCAAGCACAATCTAAGCATGAAAAGCACATCTAGACCAAACTGTGACATGGATACACAACTACACACGAGTGGAGCAGATTTCATCAAAATTTAGTCAAGTTTAGCATTTATTTCAAAAAGGGCTATCTCACCACACATATATCTCAAATATTCCAAGAGCATAGCCTCACATCACCATTTCTCCACACATATAACCAATATCTCACAAATAGCCAAAGAGACTCAAATATGGCATATGAAAGAAGCTCATCATCCTAAAATGCAACAAGATATATGACAAGATGGCTATCCTACCATGGTTTATACATCAAGCAAAGCATGTATATACATCAAGGTAAAACATGGTATGATACATATGATACAAAAAGGAAATCCCCCAAGAATCAACTAGAAAGGACAACAAACCCCAAGTTCCCCCCGCAAGCGCACAAATGTAGCTTGGTCGAGAGGCTTTGTGAAAATGTCTGCGAGCTGATCTTGGGTAGGGACATGGCTCAAAACAATGGTTCCTTTCTCCACATTGTCCCTCAAGAAATGATACCTCACTTCTATATGTTTGGTTCTGGAGTGAAGCACTGGGTTTTTGGCTACGCTTATGGCACCGGTGCTATCACAAAGAAGTGGGATCCGGGTGCACTCCTCACCAAAGTCTCTCAAAGTATATGAAATCCACAACAACTGGGAACAAGCAACTCGCGGCGGCAACATACTCCGCCTCGGTGGTAGACCGAGCTACACTAGATTGCTTGCGAGAAGACCATGAGACCAACGAAGACCCAAGAAACTGGCAAGTGCCAGAAGTAGACTTCCTCTCGACTCGTCATCCAGCAAAATCCGCATCGGAAAAACCGTGAAGAGAAAGAGTCAAGGAGGAAGAATACCAAAGGCCAAGACCAGGGGCAGACTGTAGGTACCTGAAAATTCTCTTGACGGCCTGTCGATGTGATGTCCTCGGCGAAGCCTGAAAACGAGCGCACAGACACACGCTGAACTGTATGTCTGGCCTCGTCGCCGTCAAGTAGAGGAGGGAGCCGATCATGCTCCTGTACTCCCGCTGGTCCACGGGTTCTCCGTCCTCATCCGCATCCAAAGTGGCCGTACTCCCCATGGGAGTCAACATCGGCTTCACATCTTGCATCTGGAACTTCCTCAGCATGTCTTTTGTGTACTTTGTCTGGTGCACAAATGTACCGTCCTTCACTTTCTTGATCTGCAGCCCGAGAAAGTACTGCAACTCGCCCATCATGCTCATCTCGAATTCCCTGCTCATCTCATCTGCAAACTTGGCAACAAGGTTATGTGACGAGCCACCAAAGACAATATCATCCACGTATATCTGAACAATCAACAAGTCATTTCCATGCTTGAGGAGAAACAACGTCCTATCCACGGTACCCATCACAAACCCTCTGGTCACCGTAAAACCTCTCAATCTCCCATACCAAGCACGGGCGCCCGTTTCAACCCATACGAGCCCTTTTCAACCCGTATACCCCGTGTGGGTACAGCTCGCTCTCAAACCCGGGTGGTCGCTTCACATACACCTCCTCCTCTATGACCCCATTCGAAAAGCACTCTTCACATCCATCCGAAACAACTTGAACCCTTTAGCCACGGCAAAGGCTAGAAGGATCCGAATTGCCTCAAGACGGGCCACGGGAGCAAAGGTCTCCTCATAGTCGATCCCCTCCTTCCGACTAAACCCCCGAGCAACAAGTCCGGACTTGTTCCTCACAACCATCCCATTCTCTCCCTCTTTGTTCTTCCAAACCCACTTGGTTCCTATGGGATGGCAATTTGGAGGTGGTTCAACTAACTCCCACACCCGGGTTCCTCTCAAAGTTTTCCAACTCCTCATGCATAGAATTGACCCAGTTGCATCGGATAATGCATGTCCAATGTCCTTGGGCTCAAAAGTGGCAACAAAAGCAAGATGAGCAAAATGAGAGGAATTCCCGGACCTTGACCGTGTAGTGCGTTCATCGATGTTCCCAATGATCTTCGACGGGGGATGCACTTCTTGAATCCGCCGGGAGCCTCACGCCTCGAGACTACCTCCCCCTCAACTTCGGCCTTCTCTCGCCCGATCCTCTTGTTGCACCGTCGTTGTCCATGAAGTAGACGGTCCATGTTCCAAAGTGGTCGTAGGGGAAGTAGTGGGTACATGCTCAGCTTCGGGCGCATGGTTCTCCCCATCATCATCTCCAGCTTCATCTTTCTCCTCTTCAAAGAGGTCCTCGGCCATCTCTTCATCACCTGCACATTCAAAGCCAAGAGAGGTACATGGCATTGTCTCGTCGAAGGTCACCTCGCAAGTCTCCATGATTTTGTTAGTCTCAAGGTTAAGCACCCTATAGGCTCTAGAATGGTTAGCATATCCAAAGAAAATACCATCACTAGACCTAGCCTCAAACTTGTCGAGTTTTCCCTTCTTCAGAATAAAACACTTGCAGCCAAAGACTCGGAAATGACTCACCTTGGGTGGCCGACCATGCATCAACTCATAACAGGTCTTCTTCTTGAAAGCTCGCAATAAAATCCTGTTGGAAACATGACAAGCCGTATTGACCGCCTCAGCCCAATACCTCCTAGGAGTCCTGTGCTCATCGAGCATCGTCCTAGCCATCTCACAAAGAGTCCGATTTTTCCTTTCCACAACTCCATTTTGAGGGGGCACATAAGGGGTCGAATACCGATGTTCAAGACCTAGATCACGACAAAAGGCATCAAAACGAGAGTTCTTGAACTCGAGCCATTATCACCGCGGATAGCTCGAATAGCATTCCCATGCCTCTCGTTTTTCAACCTCACGATCGGATCTCGAACAAAACCAAAAGTCTCACTCTTATCCTCCAAGAAGAACACCCGTGCATAGCGAGAGTAATCGTCCACCACAACAAGGACATACCACTTCCCACCCACCGAGCGAACTCGAGCTGGCCCAACAAGGTCCATATGCAACAGCTCTGTCGGACGCTCGGTCATGACATCGGTCAGGGGCGGATGGGGAGTGGCTACCATCTTGCCATGCCTACAAGGAGCACAAACCAAATCCTTCTCAAGCTTCAACTTCGGCAATCCTCGGACAAGGTCAAGACCACTCAAGCGGGAAACCAAATCAAAGCTCAAGTGTCCCAACCGCCTATGCCATTTCCACAAATCGAAGAAGGACCGGCCATCAAACGGCGAGCGAGACCCAAAGAACGAGAGAAATCAGCCCTGAAAATCTGACCCTCGGGGATGATCATACAGACAAGATCACGTCGAGAATCAAGCAAACGAGACTCGCCAGACTTGAAACGCACCTCAAAACCCTCATCAAGCAACTGAGAAACCGAAAGCAAATTGAAACCCAAAGACTTCACAAGAGCCACTCTCTTCAACGTCACCTTGTCACTCACATGCACAACACCCTCTGAAAGCACCCTTCCTCGTCCATTGTCCCCAAATGTGATGTACTGCTTTTCCTTCACTGGGGTGAGGCTGGAGAACCACTTCTTATCTCCGGTCATGTGTCAAGAACACCCGGAGTCGATCAACCAAATGTTCTCCAAGCCTCCCGCCCGTAGTCGAAACAAGAACGAGAGTGAGCCGGTGACTCGACACCGGGGTTAGCACAAAGAAAGTTAAACCGGTGTCGAGCCATCTCGCTCAAAAGAGGGGTTAGCAAACATCATTCCCTTGCCACCAAACTTCCCATGTCCCATGGGAGGAGTACGAGCACCACGAGGGGGAAAACGTGGTCCGTAGTTCCTCCGGAACCCAAAGCCGCGATCATCTCCCCTAAACCCGTACCGAGGACGAGTAGGAAGACGTCCAAAGAAAAACCACCACGAGCCCGACCAAACCTCTCACCAAAGACGCACACCATCATCTCTCCTCACAAACCTACCACCCCGAGCTCCAACTCTACCAACACTCTTCACACTTCCCACACCCCGTGGAAGTGGCACTCTAGGCTCGGGAATACCACGAGATCGGCGATACCGTCCCGGTTTGCTTGCTCCCTAGCAAGCCTCTCATCCCTCTTCCTCTTGTAGCAAAACTCGCAAGATGTCTCTCCTTGCCACAATACTCACATCCGAAGGGGATGGGTTTTGGTTTTGGCTCGGCTTCTCTCTAGGCTTCTCACCCTTCTCACCCACAAACTTCACCTAGGTTTCGGAAATCATTTGTCTTAGGTGGGAATTTGGGTGGATCTTGGGTTGTGTCAAGCTTGTTGCAAAGGTGGTTAGGCTTTGGTGTGAAAGAGTTCTTGGGTGCTTTTGGAAGTGGGACTTGGATCTCTCCGATCACCTCAAACTCGGGGTTAGACTCTACACACTTCTCATACACACTCTCCCCACTGTTCTCTCCCACTTTCTCACCCAACTTCTCAAAACCCAAACCACGACCATCGCCTCTCTTGAACTCCTCAATCATGATTTTCAATTGAGGTTCCCGCCCCGTACAACCAACCCAACACCTTCCTCAAATAGTCATTCTCCTCATAGATGACATCCAAACGGGAAGTAAGTTCAAGATTGCGCAAAGTAACTTCATCACAGCTAGAACATGCATTTGCAACAGGAGATTTCAAAGATGCTTCCAAAGAACTAATGGTAGAACGAGCATCAACAAGCTTAGCATGCATAGTAGGACATGATTTGCAAGCACCAAGCAAAGTGGGTCTAGCCTTAAGCTCATCATATTCAGTCCTAAGAGCATCTAGTTGAGCCAAAGTAGAAGCATTCTTCTCATTAAGCAGTTTGATCTCATTCAACCAAGCATCACATTCAACACATTCAACATCATCAGGAGTAGTAGGAGCAAGTTTCAAAGAGTCATTCTCAAGTTTCAATTCAAGCAATTTGGACTCTAACTCTCCTACTTTCTCATTAGCATTCTCAAGTTGTGCCCTAAGATCTTTCCTCATCTTTTTGGCATCTCTAAGCACACTATCACGGTTATCAAGCAAGCCATTCAACCTAGCAATCTTAGCAAGCAAAGAGTCGGGGTCACGGTTTACCTCATCCTCCGAGTCGGAGTGCTGTCTTCCTTCTCACTCTTCTTGCTGCTTGAGCTATGGGCCATGCCACAAAAGCCCTCAAGCGCCACACAGCTCGGCCCCGCCGAGGTTCCGGCTTGCACTCTTCTTGCCATTGCGCCTCCCGGCGTCTTCATCTTCGGCCGCTTGAGCTTGATCGCTCCTCGCTTGAGCTTGAGTCAACGTCGCTCGCACCGGCCACCATCGCTCTTGCCTTGTTCTTCTTGTAGCAGCTCTTGCTCGGTCGCCGCTTGTCCTTGTCCTTTCTCTTGGACTTGTTGAAGTGCTTGCCCTTGGAGGAGTACTTGTCTTCACGCCTCGGGTGCGCCTTGTACTCGTTCACCTTGTACTTGTTCTCCTCCGCTTTCGGGCACTCGGCGATGAAGTGGCCACGCTTGCCACACTTGTAGCACGTCCCTGAGCTCCGCCTTGCATTCCTCCAACTCTCGTGTAGTCGTTCAAACCTTCTTGAGAGCAAGGCCAGCTCCTCCTCGCCCAGCACATCAAACTCCTCATCTGGAATGGACATGAGAGAAGACAAGGAAAACTGTCGACGGAAGGGTTAGATTTGCCCTTTGATCCGCCCACAAGAGCAAGACTATGGTCAGTCGAGCCCTCATGCTTGGATTGCAACTTCCTGTCAACCTCAGCCGACTTGAGCTTAGAAAAGAGGTCATCCAACTCAATAGTCAAATAATGCCCAGACTCCTTGATGGCCTCAACCTTCGCACCCCAAACATTCGGGTCCAAGACATGCAAGAGCTTCAAAGCCTGATCATGCTCGGTGTAGGGAAAATCCTCAACATTAGCTTTCATGTTGTTCACGATGGCGGTGAACCTCTGAAACATCGCATCAATGTCCTCACCGGTAAGTGGAGTGAAATTCTCATATTGCATCCGGTAAGAGACAAAGAGGTGAGCCTTCACATGGTTATCACCACCGTGAGCAACCAACAACTTCTCCCAAATTTGCCAAGCAAGATTCAAATGACGAACACGCTCAAACTCTGGATCACACAAGCTCCGGACCAAGTGATCAACGGCTTTTGCATTAGCCTCATACTTGGCCTTAGCACCGGCATCGGTCACCATAAGAGTATGGATGTTGACCGGAATAGCATAGGTCTTGAAGCACAATGAAATCCAACAGCTTCCCACGAAGAAAGATCATCATACGAGCCGCCCACTTGTGGTAACCCTTGCCATCGAAGTGCGGCGGACCGCCCCGCTCAACGTACGCCATCTTAGGATTCGGGACTTGTCAAAGTCGCAAAGAATCCGGCACCAAGCTCTGATACCAATTGAAGGATCGGATGGCGACTAGAGAGGGGGGGAGTGAATAGGAGCCGGTAAAAAATTCTTCCCAAAGAACCCGGCCTATGCCCTACTCAAATCCCGGTCACACACAAGCGATGGATCGAATCACGCACCAATCGCCAAGACCACGAGGTTATGGATCAACCTCTAGTCCTAGGAACGATTCCTTGAAGCACACGCGGAAGCACTAGAAAGGAAAAGAAGGAATCGAAACAAGCAAGACCGCTCACGCCTCTGGCGGACCGTCCGCCCGGGCAAGTGCGGGCGACTCCGCGGTGAACCGCGCGGATCGTCCGACCCGCTACCGCGCGACCGTCCACGCCGACGCCGCGGACCGTCCGCCCACTCCGCGGACCGTCCGTTAAACACACACGAGAACCACCAGGGACGCACCCGCACCACGGACCGTCCGCAAGGAGCACGCGGACTGTCCGCCAGGCACCCGCGGACCGTCCGCCCTCTGCTGCGGACCGTCCGAAACTCCGTCCAACCAAAAACCAAAAACGCGACGGATCGAAACGAGAGACGAGCAAGAACACGAAGAACACGGGACGAACCCTAGCCGCGCGGACCGTCCGCCTGGTCCTCGTGGACCGTCCGCCAGGTGCGGACAGAGCTGAAAATGCCCGACCCCGAAAGTCAACTCCCCCAAATCATCATCGGATTTCCCAAACGGTTGAAGATGTGGAGACAAGGGTTTGGGGACTTGAAAAGCGTCACACAAGGATGCTATAGCCCAAAAATCTTGCCTCCTAACTCCCTAAATCACCGGGAATCGCGAATCCTTTGAGCACCACCAAAAGCTAGAGCACCGAACGAAAACTCACGAATCGAAGTGGTTTCCCGGCGTTTGAGGGCACAAGATCAAGCACAAAAATGCACAAGACATCTATCCATGTTTCCCTCAAAGAAATCCGGGGAGAAACCCACTCAAATCCGCAGAATCACACCGGGAACAAAGGCACGAAAACAAGCACAAAAAGGCCACGAAAAACAACCCCGAATCTTCTATACAAACCAGGAAAGATTCACAAGGTCTAGCATGCCGCCCTAGCATCCATCCCTCTCAACAAATCTCTCATGAATCTCTCACGCTAGCCTAGAGAAAATGGAAGAAAAATAGCTACGAAAATGAGAAAGAGGAGGGAGCAAATGAAACCCTAAGTCGCGGAGAGGGAGAGCCATCCACACACACTCATGGCTTATATATCAGGTCCCGCCGGAGTGGTAAATGACTCGACTACCCCTAACTAAACTATTGGCGATACAACCCACGTAGGGGCATTTAGGTAATGTTTGTGGGTCTTGCCATCGGACGGCCACGCCTTTGCCGCACCCCCCGCGTCCTCCCGACGCAAGCCATGCGATCCCGCCGCGTGTCCTCCGCCTCGAAGCTTCCCGACACGCCGGATCCCGTCTCCGTCGTGTTGGGCCCTCGGACTTGGTTTTGAGGCCCAAACCAAGAAACCATCCGCCGGTGGTTTTGTGGGCAAACCACCAAACCCCGCGTGCCCGGTCCGGCCTCCCCGCCAAACCACTTGACTTGACCGCCACCGTGCACCGCTCGACCGTCCATGACTTCGTCTCGCTCGTGTCGCCACCATGTGACCCGCACCCGGTCCCGTCGTCCACCGGTCCCTCGAACCAAGCCTACTTGTCTCTCCATCTCCCGGAGGCCCCTCAAGGCTGAAGACCTTTCGCGCCCGTTCTTCACCTGCAACAACACGAACTAGGCCGCAGCCTACACCTGCGCACTAAGCCAAGAGTCAGTCCAACACCCGTTGTCAATCACTCATCACTGAGGAGCGGTCATCCATCGACCACTTGGACGCTCCTGGTCCTCAAGATAAAACACTATGGGTCATTATTTCTATCATAACCTCCGCTAAAGATTAAGCTAGCATTTAGATAATTTCATATTTGTATTTTAAAGAGAGCATTAGCTTAAACATGCATAAATCAAATACAAAGATAAACAAAGCGGCAATTATAATCATATATCATCATGGCACAAACTTTGTAACTTTACCAAAGGTAAAAACTATGTGGTGACTTTATTCATGATGAAAATAAATACTAACACACATGCTGAAAATTAAAATAAAAACTAAAAATACTACGCATACATAAGCGCGTTCAAGCTGAGAATTAAAGAAAAGGGAAAAGAAAAGATTAAACTAAAGCTCCTCCTCTCTCTAATCTTTCGTCGGTGGTTGATATTGATAAACTTGGTTGTTGTACCCTTTCTCGTAATAGGATTGCACCGCTCCTCCTATGAATTGTCCAACGGTGCTAAGTGAAGGCGTCAAAGCTCATAAACGATGTTTGCGTTTCCTTCACCCATTTGGTTTGCATTGGTTAGGATGGCTGCAATATTTTGCATGTTTCTTGTAGTGTATCCTCCAATGGTGGACACACTTTTTGTTGTGGTTGAGGAAGATGTGCATATGGCTCCACAAAGGCTACGTTGGATACCGCAAAATTTGGTGGCTGCATGGGTGCACCACTCCCCCATGCTTGCATTGGTACATCTGTACTAACTCGGCGGTGCCGGGAATTTTGTTGTGCACCTCCTTCTTGGGTCGTGGAAGAACCTTCTCCTACAATCCTTCTCTATTATTTTTTTCGCCGGCACAAGAAGTCCTTCCTCTAACCAATCTTTCTTCCCTCAAGAAAAAGTATTAACCTTCCTTCTGAAAGGGGCAAATTCATCTTGGCCACTTTGAAGCCTCCTCTCTCATCTTCACTTATATATTTTCCTTTCTTAATATACTCAAATCCTAGGGAGGTCCCGGGTAGGAGATGCTTCGGGTTCCTTGTAATACCCGGTTTCAAAGAGATAGCCAACATGGAGAGGTAACACCCCGAACCAATATCTCCCGAACTCGATGTTGCTTCACAACACCACCGGTTGATCATAGGTGAGTGGGGTTGATTGGCTGCCTGGCAATCAAAGCCGAGTAAAACCAATTCAACTCCGTGTTGGTTATCTTTGTCTCTCACATTATCCCCAAAATCCTTTTGCACATCCATGAGTGAAACACTTGGATGATGGGGTTCTGGATAGTATTTCTTCATTGATGGTCTTCTCCCGCGATCATATTCCAAAAACCTTCCAATGTGCCTCCATGCACATCCACTTGTTCCGGGGCTCCCTTTTGAAAACCATGCAATTCCCTAATACTCATAGGGAACCACTTGTTCAACTCCCTCCAAACGGAAGAAGAGACTCGACACTCCTTCATCAAGGATATGCGCCATGGTCATGAGAATTTCCAAGGCGAATCCCTTGTGGGTGTTTACCGACACTCCGTTGGAGAATTGCACCCAACCTAGGTGTTCCATATGAAAACCCAATATGTGGAGAGCTTGGTCGTCGAAGTCGACGTTCGCTACAAGCCTCTACTCAAGGCGAGCGAGCTTCTCCTCCTCCTCCTCCTCCTCCTCCGTCATGATGATAAACCCATTGGAATACCACGGAGTGTGTGGAGGTGGAGCGGATGATCGTGTCGAGTGGTGAGGTCGGACAGGCAGCTCCTCCGTACATCCATGAGGTTCGGTGAACCTCATAGACGAGCTTCGTGTGGCCCATGCCACCGAGGATAAGAGGTTCCTCCTCGGTGGTGCCGTGTCCTCCTCCATACTCCGAGGAGACTCGGAAACCGAGTGCGTCCTCGAAGAGGTTGTCGATGATGGCTTAGATGACGATGATCCCTTCTTTTTGGTGCAAAGACTTGTAGTTTTCTTCCATGTTTGCAGCACTCTCTCCCTCACAAATAAATATCCGGGGTTTTCAACCGGTAACAAGGTACACAAATATTATTTTGGAGTCTGGACTTTGAGTGGATTAAGGATGTGATTTGTTGCTCGAAACAAGCGGGGTGGATGGCTAAGTCTAAGGTGGTTCCGGACTACAAACTAGAGCACACGAACAAAGTGCTGGATGGGAGACTTACCTCTCTCCTCCTCTTGGCTCAGTTCTTCTCTAGTGCACTTTGTTGCTTCTTGACCGCGTGCACCTTCCAAACGTTCTCGTCCACTCCTTTGCTTGCATTATTGCTCCTTCCACTTGATGTTTTCGCTTTGAGTCACTTTCATGCTCCCTCGCCTCACATGCATCCATGATATTCCTGTAAACAAAGCTTTGGCTGCCCCCCCCATGCTTGTACTTTGCATGTGGTTTGATAAAAGATGTTGTAGGGGCATCCCATGATGCATCTTGGTGCATGCATGTTTAAGTTAACTAGATTGCCTCCCTCTAAGCATGTTTTAAAGCTAATCACTCCTCTAATTTCGAAAATTAAAAATAAACTCAGAATTTGCAATGAGTTCAAACATAAATTTAGAGGAGTTTTTAAAGCATTAAAAACAAATGTAAGTCGAAAAATATTTCCGACTACTTTTATTTTGGTCTTACCGGTATCGTTTGCTTCCATTAGTTGAGAGCAAGCTTTTCCCGGCTTGATTATGGGGGCATAGGTTTAGGTTCTAATTTTGGTTAGATGAGAGAGATTTTTAATGAAATAAAATTAAATCAGGCTTAGACAAATTCTAATCTTAGAGAAACTAAGGATATGGATTTTTAAAACAACCAAAAGTTGAGTTTCTACGTTCACGCGAGTCCTACCACGTGCTGAAATTTAAATAACATCTAGATACAAGTCGTGGCTCTACTCGTGTGTTTTTAGCATGTAAAACAAGTCAACCACAACATCATAAAGGGGATGAATGGTTGAGTTAGGTTCTGAATTTATTTGGTTGTGGTTCCCCGAAAATAAGCAAACAAGCATGTAGGATGGTTCATGTAAAGGGTTTATGATCAAAACAAAATATTCAACCAAGAATTATGTCTCTAATATTGTTCAACAATTCTAAGTCTAATGTTTTGCGTAGTAAATTCAAAACTACATTACTTGAAAAGACTCGAAAAACCTGGAATCGGGTTGTCCTCCCGGTAGCTTATTCTTGACTCGACGAAACTGGTTGCCTCCCGCCTAGCGCTTCGTTTATAGTCCATGGCTAGACTTATTCACTTGATTACTTCGGATCAATGCTCTTTGTGGGCGTTGCAATCTTGGGTACCCACTTCCGCACCATCTTGGGCATGGGCTTATTCTTCGGCTTAGTCATTTTTTTTGGTCTTCACAGGCTGGCTTTGTCCTTTGGTCTTGACGGATGCAACACCTTCCTTCATGTAGTGGCTCGGCATCTCAAACTATGGTCCTTCGGTTGTGATATTCATGGTCTCCTAGTGCGATCCTCCATCCCTCCCGAACGAGTTTGAGTAGCCTTCGCCGTCTCGGGACCTTGGGGTTGTCTCGGATATTCTTCTTTGCTACCCATCGGGCGCCCGGCAAGTTGTCCCACTTGCGTCTCTAGCATCTTCATCATGATGGACACTTCACGGATAGAGCTTCCGACCTCCGTCACCTTGCCATATAGGTTCTCTAATACTTTCTCCATAGCCTCGAACTTAGTGACGGCGTCCTTGTTGATCTCAGCTCGCTCGTCCATCAAGTTCTTGAATTGTGCACAAAGAGGAACCAAATCTTGAATTGACGAACTTGCATTAATTCGGGGTTTACCTTGGACATGGTCGTACTCCTCACACTCCTTGCATGTGGATCTTGCTTCGGCAGCCTTCAGGTGTTGAGCTTCTTTCTCTATCTCCATCTTCTCCATCCTCCTCTTTAGTAACTGATATGCCACTCAAGGAATTCGGCTCGTATGTATTCATTGAAACGCTCCAAAGCTCTCGCAATCGTCATGCGGATAGTTGAGACCTTGATCTTGAACGGCCTTCCGGTGTCTTGAAGGTTTATGATAGGTAGATCAATGATGTCCGGGGTGCATAGCTCAATTTTGCGCTCCGGTTGTGATTTTTCTCCCACGGGCGGCGGTTGAGGTTGATCTTCCTTTGGACTTGGAGGTGGTGATTCCCTTGGAGATTTCGACGGTCCTTCAACTTCAACTTTTCGATCTAGGGTTTCCAACCCTTTAGCTTGTGTTGCACGTCTTCTTTGCCTATAAAGTTTTCCTGGATCATCCATAAAAGAAAGTTTGGGTTTCTTGGAGAGGTAGCCAACCATCTCCGGTTAGGGTTAGCAAAAACAAAAATCTACAAAATAAAAATTAGGGTTAATCAAAACTAGATTAGATTGATTTTTTTCTTTTTGAGGATGATCAAACTTAAGAGATGCAAAAGAAAATCAAAAGAAAAACTAAAAAATAAGCGATACTAGATTGGATCTTGATTGTTTGTTTCCCGGCAACGGCGCCAGAAAAAGGGGCTTGTTGATGATAGATTATCGTACCAAAGTTCATATGGATTTGCAAGCGGACAAATCCACCGTCGTAGTCAAGGGACCCTTCTTCCCTCGAGTGGTGAACCCAAGGTATCGAATCCGTGGAATAATGTGCAACGCAAGGATTCAATCTAGTAAAGCAAGGAAAGCTATCTTATGAAGAACTAAGTTGCATCTAATCTAAGATATAATCAAGAAAACTAATCTAATCTAATCTACTAAAGAGGTAGCAAGAGAAAGCAACAGATAACCGATCTAGAGAATCTAGATCATGCTTATGTTGTAGCTCCAAACAAGATAGATGAAGATAGAAAAGCGAATCTCATTAAAAGCATCTTTAAACCGTGGCCTCCGGTCCGATTCCGAAAACGCTCGCCTTTCAGAGCCCCCGTTCTGTCACAACGTACTCCTATTCATGCGGGTAGTCTAGGGCGAGTTCGATAAGAACAAGTTGAAATCACTTGGTCGGTCCGGTATGCACCTCTAGCCACCGCGGCTACAAGAGCACCCTATGCAATCTAGCTATAGACTAGATTGGGGAAGAAGCAAAACCAAGAAGAAAACAAAATCAT
This sequence comes from Cenchrus americanus, assembly GCA_947561735.1. Classification (NCBI taxonomy): domain Eukaryota; kingdom Viridiplantae; phylum Streptophyta; class Magnoliopsida; order Poales; family Poaceae; genus Cenchrus; species Cenchrus americanus. The sequence goes on along the minus strand of OX387239.1, from coordinate 246,306,488 downwards.
TGAGAAGCCACTAGATCGCTAGAAATCGGATTCACTATAAAAACTTCACCATGAATGATTACACAAACAAGATCACCACCGGGATCCTACCTCGATCTTGATCTTTGCTCCGGAGCTCCGACGTGGTCTTCCATGCAAGGTTCCCCCGTCGGCTAGGGAGACCCTAGACAACTAGCACGACCCTCATCTCCGAGATGGTGTCCCTCAAGCTTCTCTGCTCCTCGGCGGCGGATGACGAATTGATTGATGCGTGGCTCTCGATCAGGGGGCTATAAATAGCCCGAGAGGCATCTAGGTCAAAGGGGGGCCGACTGGGCCTCGAAATGGGCTGGGCCGGCCGGCCTGGGCCGACCGACCTGGGCCCACTTCGGCCCAGCTCGTGGCCTCCTTCGCCCGGTGTTGCTTCCTGAGTCTTCTAGATCCTCCCCCCTTCTGCATGTGGGCCCTTGTCGTCAGTTTCTCTCCGAATTGGACGAAGCTCCTTGTCTCGCAAGATTCAGCACTTTTCTGGCTAGGTCCTCGGAGTTTTGAATCTTCTCGGGTTGGGTCCTTGGGCTTCTTGGAGTCGTGTTCACTTCATTGCTTGACTTGTACCGGGCTTCAAGGTCTTGTCATGAGGTGCTTAATGAACTTATCCCGAAAGTCTTGCTTTCAACGCTAAAACCCTACATAAACACTAAACTCCGAAACCGGCATGCACAAGTGAACTTGTTATACCACGGGGGTTAGTACCAATAGATAAGGTATAAAAGTTATGTCAACACCGAAGGTAAACTCATGGCTAGGTTGACGGATTTTCACCGTCAACACTCGCTCGTCGCCGCTGCGCTCTCTGGCACCCGTGGCGCTCTCGACGAGCGCTGCCTCGTGGGCACGGACGCATTCGACCTAAGCGCCTTGGCAGGCGCAAGGGCAGGGACGGTCGGTGCCACCCTGCGAACGCATGAACGCGAAATTGAGCTCCAGACCCTCGAAATCAGGGGCGCCCGGGGAGAATGCCACTTACCTCAAATTGGAGAAGCCCCGCTTCCTCTTCCTCGAGGGTTCGAGGGCGCCCCCACGCCGCTTGTCGCCGCCGCCGCCGCGCCGCCGACGCCCGCCGGCGCCTCTGCAACGTGTGCGGCCTCCTCTACTAACTGCCCGGCGGCGAGCATTGCCGCCTCTCCGGCCCTTGGCGGCGGGGGAGGGGGACTCCACCTCTCGGGGGGACCCACCCCCGTTGCTCTCTTCTTCCTCCTCCTCGTCCGATGACGAGTTCTTCGGAGTCGCTGGGGGACAGAGTCCCTACTGCTCGCGCAGCCGGTTCCTCCCGCCGCTGGATTCTCCTCTCCTTCTTACGCGCCGCCTTTTCTTGCTCTCGCCGTTGCGCGGCGCGGGTGACCGCCCGGGCACGGGGCGTTGGTGGATCCGACCGTGAGGCGTCCATGGTCACCCTCCGCTAATGGCATCCGTCAAGATCTCATCAGTACATCACATGGAACCGAAAGGAAAGGGGAAGCCTACTTACCGGCGGGGCGTCGGGAAGCATGATGAACGACCAAAGGTTGTCATTGTCGGTCAACATGGTCCTAAGGTTGCCGCGCACCTCGCCCTCGTCGCCGCGTACTCCCGAGGGAAACGCTCGCGCAACAGCCGTGAGCGTGCCAACGCTATAGGGTCGGCCTCCTCGGTCATTTCGTAGATGCGGAGCCTCCTCTCCATGAGGGGGACGATCCGCCAGTGGTGTAGGTTGGCAAGAACCGAAACCGCCCCTAGCCCAGCATCCACCAGACTCCTCAGTCCGTTGAGGAGCGACTCCAGCCGATCTTGGCGTGAGGAAGAAGATAAGCCGTGGTGCCAAGTGTCGGTCTTCGCCTTCAGCACCTTGCCGGTGTAGGGGGGTCGGTGCCTTCGTTGCGGAGGTAGAACCACCCCTTCTCTCACTCCACGTTGTTAGACGTCATCGTGCACAGGATGTACCACTCCTTGCGCAAGTCTCGCACCGAGAACGTTAGGCTACCAGCGCGCACCGCCCGGCATACTCGCGTCTCAGTCGTGGTGACGGTGTGCAGCTCTGCGCGAAACAGGTGGATCCAAAGATCCCAATTCACGAGGATCCCCAGAAACCCCTCGCAGACGCCGACGAAAGTGGCCGCCTGTGAGATCGCGTTGGGGGCGAAGTTGTGGAGCTCCACCCCGTAGTGGTAGCACAACCCACGCATAAAGCGGCTCGCCGGCGCGGCGAAGCCACGCTCGTGATGCCGGACGAAGCTGATGACATAGCCAAATGGCGGGTTTGGCTCCCGATCTGTCACCGGCGGAACAATCCACGCTGGGGGCGCTCCCTCCACGTTCGGTGCCAGTTGCGCGCCGTTCACAAGCTCGCACAAGGCGAACTCCGTCACCGACGAACGGCTCCACTGCAGCGGGTCCAGCACCACGATTGGCTGGGGCGAGGCCATTGCGGTTATTGGCGACGGCGCGAGAAGATGAAGCGAGCAGCGGGCGAGAGCAAGGGGGCGAGCGGCCGGGAAACAAAGGCAAGAAGCGAGAAGCAGCGGATGCCAAGTGTTGAGGTACGGGATTCCCCTTCCCTCTCCTTCGATTTATAGATCCAGGGGAGCCGCGCTCCCCGAATCGCGCGCACGCGCCGCACGCATTAACTGTAGGTGGCCGCATCTACCACTAACGAGAGGGCCCCACGTCACCAAAATAGCCAGGCGTGCGCGCATGCGCGATCATTACAACGCGGCAACGGAAGGGCCGCGGCGGCCCTCACGTCCGCACCCCACGTCGCCCACTACACGTGTGGCCGCGCCACCTGAAAAGGCGCACCTGCCACGCATGACTGCAACCACGACTGTGGGCATTTAATGGCCTGGTCCCTTACCGAGTAAGTGTGACCCTCGCATGGCCCAATCCCAGGGCTCAAAAAAACCAGACCCTCGAAGGGTGCGATTACTGACCAGTGGCGTCGAGACCCGCTCGGTGAGAGCGGGCGCCACAGGTGCCCTCGAACCCAGAGGATTACTAATCAGCAACCTCAAGGGCCGACTCGTCCGCGAACCCACGAACTCTACAGATGTAAACAAGACGGGGGCACCTAGCTGCCACCCCGCAACAGCCCTACTGATCAGGGGTTCGAAGCCTAACCCTCGAAGGGTTCGAACAGGCACCCTAGATCAACAGAGCCAGGGACGACGAGGGCGCGCGCATTCGAGCCTATCCTCGAGCTCACCAGCTCGAGGGCGCCCCGCGTGTCGTATTCAAGTGCCAACAAGGGCAGGTAGTCGAGGGATCCTATCGAGGGAGAGCTTCCGCGCCCTCGGTCTCCAGCGAACGGGACTGAGCCCTGCCTAGCAAACCCTGAAGGACCGATACGGCGAACCAGAGAGGGGGGGAGTGAATGGGAGCCGATAAAAATTCTTCTCGAAGGAGATGGAAACTCCTACAAGATGAACACAGCTTCTAACACACGTCTCCGACTCACTACCCAAGTTGGCCGAGCCCACGTATCCACTGGAGTGCCACTGGACCTAGGAACCAACACACACACACCCTTCCGACCCGAGAACGCAGCGGAACACCAAACCTCGAGTCCACTGACCAACACCGGTCAGACCAGTGAGCACCACCGGTCAGACTGGTCACTGCTGGTGAAACTGGGCAACTTTCACTAAGTGGCTCCACACCGGTCAGACCGGTGAGACGCACCGCCGGACCGGTCCACGGCCCCGAAAGCCCCCAAGCCACCAAACAAGCCAACCGACCTCCAAACTGACCCAAACTTGAAACAGCTGCAACACAGGACAACAGCGAACACACCCAGATGTTCACCCGAGCAAAAACCCACTGAGGGTTGCACCGGTCAGACCGGTCAAGAGCACCGGTCAGACCGATGTAGCCTGGGCAGCTCGGGATGAACAACACCCGCGGGTCAACTCCGCCAAAACCAAACCTTGATCTCCCGAATCGCTCCACGGACTTGAACAAGACTTTGGGGATATTGGGAACACCTCATGAGGAGTCCATAGCCAAGTTTAATCCCACCAAGACTCGTCCAAAAAGGAGGAATCGAAGAAATCCCGCCAAGAAAACCTCAAACCCTAGAACCCGGAAAACCCCAAAATCGAGCCCCTTTACTCACGGATTTGGGAGGGGAATCACAGCCCAAAGAACCACGAAGGGTTCGCACAAATTTCCCCCATCAAATCCCCAAGAGAAAGGTCCCGAAAGCAACCCACAGAAATCACCGAGAGAGGGCTCTGAAAATCACCACCAAGAACAACCGGGAACAACACATCCAAACCTTGACGAACCATGTCGAATCATCTATACAAGCAACAAAAGTTCTTACAAGGTCTAGCTTGCCGCCCGATCATCCAACCCTCTCACAAGATCTCTCCATGAAGCTCTCAAGCTAGTCCTATGGAAATCCTAAGAAAATAGGAAGGGAAAATAGGAAGCAAATGAACTAGGGTTCCAAAGCTTGGCTGCCATCCTCTCACCTCTTGGGTTATATGGAGGCAACCGAAAGTCTAAAATACCCTTCTCTAACAACGAGGGATACAAGCCCCTCAAGGGCGGTTTTGGAAGTCTTCATGTCTTCTCCATCGGACGGATGCCCGGCGACCGCACCCTGCGTAGTCACGACGCAAGCCATGCGATCCCGACGCGTGTCCTCCGCTTCGAAGTCTCCGGACTGCGTCGTCGCACACCGGTCAGACCCACCGGTCGACCGGTCCGGCACCGCCGCAAAGCACCGTCTTCGGTTCTTCGGTCTTGGCTTTGTGGATCAACCAAGGAACCCAGTGGTTTTCTGGTGAACCACCGGAAACCCCGCGAACTCGGTGTAGCCTCCGCAATCGCCACTCATGACTCAGCTCCCATGTAGTCCCGGCTCGACCTTGGTTTTGAGGCTCTACCAAGAAACCGTCCATGACATCATCTTGCTGTTCATGCCACCATGCGGCCCGCACTTGACCCCGCTGGCCACCGGGTCCCTCAAACGAAGCCTACTTGTCTTCTCCACACCTGGAGGCCTCACCGGCGACGACCTTTCGCGCTTGTTCTTCACCTGCACCAACACCAGTCAAGCCGCAACCTGCACCTGCAATACTTAGCCAAGAATCAGTCCACACAACGTTGTCAATCACTCATCACACAAGGAAGCGACCATCCACCGGTCCTCGAACCACACATGGTCCTCAAACCCGCGTAAGCGCTTTCATGGAGGAGTCTCCGGACCACGAGCCAACCCTTATCGAACGGGGCATGGGCGTCCACTTGAATCAACCTGATAACAGCTCAACAAGGAACCCGCAATTCGCGGCCCGCTCGATGGGAGTTGTGGATGCCTCACCCCTCTGTCCTGCGGAGGGACGGCGAAGGGACGTATAAACAAGGCGGAGAGCACCCCTCGATCGCCTTAACTGGGCGCTCGGGGGCTCGACGCACAGCTACACCTCCTGGCAATGCACTGGACGCATACGTATGCCAAATACGTGCGCATGGCACCGCTGAGGCCGGCTGAAATATTGTCGACGCCGACTGAAACTAACACCTTGCACACTGGCAGACTTTGCGAAAAAACCTTGCAGTAGCACCCACACTCCTGCAAGGCTTCGGGGGCTACACCCGCGGGTGTGCTAGCGCACCCCCACGGAACAGCACGGCATCCAGGAGGGAAGAATGTCCCATCAGCAAGCATCAGCCTCTGCGGGATCCTAACGGAAATCACCGCAGAGGCTCGGGGGCTACTGTCGGGAACAACCCTGGGGTCCCCTAAACAATCGGGGGAAAACCCATTTTCTTTCGCAAATAATGACACACAAACGTACTTACAACTATAAAACACACCCGAAACGACACAGCCCAGCAGCAGGGGCCCACGGACCTGGCGGCCCCAGCGGCCCACTAGAACAGTCGACCCCAGCCACCCTCAGGCGAAACTCCGCTCCGCTTGAGGGGCACAGCACCGCACTAACGAGATTCCACCTCGCTCGAGGGTCGGACGCCCCTTCGGGTGAGGTTCCGCCTCGCTCGAGGGCCTGACGCCCCTTCGGGTGAGGTTCCGCCTCGCTCGAGGGCTGGACGCCCCCTCGGGTGAGGTTCCGCCTCGCTCGAGGCTCTTGTGGGCTCGCCGCCCCCACCAGAGCATTTAATGTTCTAACACCTGCAGGCGCCCAAGTCAAAGACGAATCCGCGCCACGCCTTTGACACGCCTGGGAATCATGTCCCGACACTGTTCCGCCAACCCTCCCAGTGAGGCCATCCCCGCCACTGTACGTCACTGTGCGGTAAGGCTGGTGTCAGCTCTGTGACACTGTGCCACCCACTCTCGTACGGCCGGCGCGCCGCACCCTCGAAGGAGGATGGCGGAACCCTCGAAAGGGGGACGGACGCCTGTTCCGCGCTCGCCTAGGACGACGTCGTGACGCCGAACCAGTGAGGCGCGTCTCATCCGTCACCATCAGCCCTGTGCGGCCATCCCCGCCACCACGACGCCATCCCGAGCACTGCGGCGCCATCCCCGACCCTGTGGAAGTACAGGGCGACAAGACACTACCACGCCTGCTGCTGTGCACCTTACGGCCTCCCGTCGGCTGCACCCTCGAGTCAGCGTACGGACGATGACCAAACGGGAAGTTCCCACATCGCCACCCTCGAAGCCGCTCCTGGACGGACACAGGGCACGCCATGACGCTCTGCCATAAGCATGATTCTCCAGGACGGCCGTCTACTCTGCCACACTGTGCGTCATACCGCTACACGTAATTAGAATAGTGCGGCACGTTTGTAAGCTGCCTCCGCTTGGCCTAAAAAGGAGGGGAAGCCCCCTGGCCGCGGGGGGGCGACAGAGAGCACTCACACGCGCTTACTGCCTTCACCGCGATATTGGCGCTTTGCCTCAATCACACCTCAGGGACCTGGAGGCCCTGCCTACTCTCCCGCCTTGCTTGTAGCTCCCCTCTGCAAGCACAACGGTGCAACGTAATACAGGGTCTCGAGCACATCACTGCTGGACGTACGGCCCTGGCCGGAACCAGGATAAAACTCGTGTCACTAGTTGATTAGCACTGGCAATCGAGAGATAGATCTCAGCGCTCTTACTAGTTAGTGTCGGGACTACTTTTCGCACCGACAACAACAAAAGTAAGGGAGAAAGAGGCATTGTCAGGGTGGACAGAGAGAGAGAGAGAGTGCGCGTGCGCAAAGAGAGAGGAGGGATGAAGGATCCCGTGCCACCGCTACACTAGCATATCCCTAGATCGAGAGTAGCCTTCAAGATTGCCTACGCCAGCAATTGGCATTGTGCCAGTACGACGATCTAGCTAAGAGAAGTTAGATCCACGGATTGGAAGGTGGAGCATCGAGACGCTACGGAAGGTCAATGCCTAAGTCGGACTCAGAAGGCGCAGGATCAGAAAGGCATAGTTCACTCGACAAAAATAAGAAAGAGATATGCGGAGAGAGATTCGCGGAGGGACCGAGAGATGCCGGAGAGGGTGATTTACGATTTCAATCCGATATACAAAGTTGCCGAGCTTGCAATGTATGCAAGGGTGGAGTGAAGCGTTGATTGTGTCATTCGCTATTAGATTTCCATCCACCAATCCAAGACCACCCAAACAACAAAATTCGGTGTACCGATACTAATTTCGAAATCGAGGCACCCGTATCTATATAAAGGTTGAGTGTTACTGATTACAAAAGGAGGAATAACGAGTCATATATAAGGATAACTTTATCAAATCTGGCCGCACTATTAGCGCGGGCCAACTTGCTAGTTTAACTAAGAATAATGTCAGGGCCAACACACATGGATCGAGTAAACTGCTGTGCTCGGACACGAACCTGACCGGGGCTCTACTGTAGAAGCTAATCTGGCCGGGAGCGCGGGGGCCAGGGTCCAGAGAGAGCGACGCGGTCGCCCTTGGCCTTGGGGGGCAAGGCGCAGGGCGGAAGTTTTTGGCGCGGCGTCACGTGGTGAGCGTCCACCGCAGCCCCAGTGCGATTAGCAAAGCATCGTATCGCAATCCATCATCATCATCCACCACCACCAGCGCGCGCGCGCGCCCGCGTTAATTCCCCCCCCGGCACCGCCGTCGTGGTCGTGTCGCTCGGCCGATGCCGCCTCCTCACCTCCTGCCTGGCTGCCTGGTGCCTGCCTCCCGCGGCCTTGAATACACCATTAATCCCGCTGCCGCCCGGCGGGGACGGGAAGATCTCGGGAGCTCGCTGCGAATTAAGGCGCGTTAATGGCACGTCGAGGACCGCCGCATGCTTGCAGCGGATCGGAGCACCAAAAGGTTGCCGCGAGGCGTTACCACTTGTGACGTTGGCATACCGACATATACGTACCGATCGCTGGCTGCATCCATGCATGGAGCTTACTGTACAACGCTCAGTACCTACCCCCACCTACTACAGACAGTACAGAGTAGTAAGAAGTAAGTACTCCAGGAAACAGCAGGATATGATCGATCAGTACCAGGAAACAGCAGGATATGATCGATCAGTACCATTCGAGCGTTAATTGATGGACCGTGCAGCACTTGTTAACTGGACATCAAGCTGTGTCAGCCCGTCGAAAACTACAGTAGTGTCATTTGCCGGTGCGCTATACGACTGCATGTCTGGCCGTGATTCAATTGCCTGATAAGCGACACACGCACCTGCATGGTTATCGCTTTTCAGTTACTGGTGGGCGCTGCCCACCTTGCTAAAACAGTACAGGACCCTTGAATCCATGACAAGCACATGCCCATGAGTTAGGCAGGTACAGCCCCTCCAAGACAGGCCGACTAACACACATTTATTTCGGAAAAAAAAGAAACACACACAAAAATTAGCCAAAAAGGAAAAACACATGCATGGTATGGTAACAGCTTGTTCGGTTGGTTTTTTTCCTACCAGCCAAGAGTATTTTTGCCTCGCCAAATCAAAAGCCGCTACCAGCCACCAACTAACCAGCGATATTTTTCTCTTATCAACGTATGAACACCAAGAAGGTCTACATGCTAGCGTACCTACTGATGGATTGGATTTCATTCACATGTGTATTGCATTGCATATACTACTGAGTCGTTCGCGAACTGTCGACCAGGGGCTTTAGACCATCTCCAGCAGATACCCGGTCTGCATCTGCATAACCCACTGATATGCAGCAGGAAAGAGGATATATCCCACGCGCAAAAATGAGTAGCTTCCAGCAATATCGTGCAACCCGAAGCGCGTTCGCAGGGCAGTTGCCTCCCGCCAGGAGGGAGAGGGCCGCGGGCGTGCGGCGGAGCTCGTCGTCGCCGCCCCCGTGCGCGCGCCGGCCGCCGGGGATGCCGCGGAGGAGGTCCCCCGCATCCGCATCGAGGCTAGCAAAGAAGAGGAAGAGGGGGAGCGTGGCGCCGCCGAGCTCAACCCGCCGCGGAGGCGAGCTCGACCCGCCGCCGTGTCTCGCCGTTGAAGAAGTCCCGCGGCTTCGCATCCTCCGCCCGCGCCGTTGCTCGCCGCCCGGCCCCCGCTCGCGCCGCAACACCCTGGCGTTCGGACCTGCGCCGCGGCTCCCCAGCGTCTGGATGTGCGTCGCGCCGCGAGAAGAGGAGGCCACCTCCAACTCCGTCGGGTCGGATCTGGTGAGTGGCCCTTCCTAGGGGGATTCCGGCGGTCTCTGCGGAGGAGAAGGCCGGGGGGATGGAGGAGGTGGAGGCGGCGGCGGTGGGGCTCCCTGCGTTGGTCCCTGCTCCTCCTTGCGCCGGCCGTGGAGCTCCTCCGAGGACGCCTGCGGTGAGGGGCCTGGTGGTCATGGCGGTGGAGACGGGCAGCGGCGGTGGCGCCATGGGCGAGCTCGGATGCGAGGGGGAGACGACAGATGGCGCGGCCCGCACGGGGACGGACGGAGGAGGCGAGGTGGACGGTTGGAACTGTGGCAGATGCAGAAGCGCCAGAACTCCCCGGGAATGCAGCACGCGGAAGGCCTTCGCTCATTTTGGAGCAAGCTCATTTTGCAGCAAGGGATGAGGCAACGGTTGGAGGAGGTACAATAGGGTTTTTTGTTCTGCATATCAGAGATGCAGTTGGAGATGGTCTTAGGCCCGGCATGTCCCTCTTCTCTATTTCGATGATGGTGGGTGGCCGGAAGACATGGCAACCTAGGACAATGAATAGACGAGATCGAACAGCAACCTATATCTATACATAGAGAAGCGCTCGCTCTAGCTCTAGCTTTTGCATGCGCGCTGCACCATCAGTTGTGCTCTCTTTTCATCTATTTGGGCTTGTGATTTGTGACAAGGAATCTACAGATGGGCTAATTATTCTCTCCGGTACCTAGGAGTAGACTTCACTTGGTCCTCTTCTCTCTCTAATTAAAACAGCACTGTTTAGCGAGTCTATGGGCTATATGCCTATATATCACAGAGAGGTGGCGGCCCCGATAGCAAAAAAGGACGATGTGAGCTACTCGTACCTGATGGATGGACAGCTAGCCTACGCAAAAAAAAAGGTGCATCTGTCTACCAAAGCCGGCCGGGCAAAGCTTCCGTTGCTCCACGGATAGACGCTACTATCAGCTCTTGCGGTTACAGGAGATTCATGAAACGCTAGACGCTATCAGCTCTTGCGGTTACAGGAGATTCATGTAACTTTAAGTTCGGTAGCGCTACTTGAAGATAAGGGTTTCCCAGCCGCTTGGGTAGGGAAGGAAACTACGAGCGGACGACGCTGTGCAAAGAGTTAGGCGCACACGTACGTACGGGCCCAAAGCACTTTTTTATGTTCAGCGCCGGGCGGGCGGGCTCATGATTGTGATCCCCGGCTTAGGAAAAGGCGGCTGCATACCCTTTTTAGCTTTGGCTACCTCTCTGGTGGTGTGGTGCCGGAGAGCGGGTGATAAAAGCCTCTCATTTGCACCCCCCTCCTGCTGTATTAACTGTACAGCAAAGCCAAAAGGAACTAGCTAGCGATAATGCGGCATCATTCTCAAAAAAAAAGAAAAAAGCGATAATGCGGCATCAAACAAGCCAGGTGACCACCTTTGCAGTGATGGATTAGTTTTGCCGTGATTCTCTAACCAGTCCCCAACTAATCCCAGATTGTACAACATTCGAACGCGCGTTTCCCGGGTAACCCCGGGACATGCGTGCACAAGCACGCAACCACTTCACGGACTACTGGTGCAAAGTGCCGCTACGGCCTACCCGTAGGGAGTAGTCCAGGCCCACCCGTGTCAATGTACTAGTAGTGCTACTGCGTCGAGGATCTATACGTACAACAGCAGAGTTGGTTCAGGGATTGGCAGCGCATCAAGATTCAAGACCCAAACGCGCGACCCACGCAGACGCAACAAGCTTGCAGCAGGAGGACCATGCTACGCAACGCAAAAGCTTTGCCCGCGCGCTCGAAAGGGGTGGCAGGAGCTTTGCCCGTTTGAGCCGGGGGGCCGCGCCGCCCCGCGGCTAGCGTTTATTGCTTGAGATCACTGGCTCGAGCGTCAGCCAGAGCTGGCACCGGCAGCCCGCCCGGCTGCGACGGGCAGGGCAGGGGCAGCGAAGCAGCGACTGGCCGGCAGATCTTGGCTGCAGGGCGGCCGGAGCGGATGACCACACTGCGCAAAAAAAGTGAGGTTGGAATCAAGGACGAGGACCGCCCTTCAACCAAGTTAACGATCGGCGGTGGTGAAAGGCGGATCCGCGCGATCCATCCGGAGTCTTGTTTACAGCATTAGCAGCGGGGGCATGCATGCCAATCTGTCCTTTTTCCCTTAATCCATGTGTTTATTTGCTTCATTTGTTATGCCATGTCTTGAAGTGGATGGCAGGCCGGCAAAGGCGGCAGGCGGCAGCATACTTCTTGATGTCTTGTACCGGGAGTCTTTAACTGTTAAAGCATCTTTTTTTTTTGAACGAATACTGTTAAAGCATCTGAAAACCCCAAAAGAAGAGATTCGAATTCAGGAGCAGCTGAATACAAGTACTAAGATCACTCTCGTCTCGTGAGAGCATGACATGCAAAGGCATAGCACCGGGTGGGTTAGTTAAAAAAAAGCACCGGGTGGGGGTTTACAGAACGGCACAATGGGTACCTTGTCCGCACAAACGAAACTTTGCAATGTAGCTAAGTTAAGCTATAGGGTAATCTTTTTCAGAAGTAAGTGCTCTAGACAATCAGATAGGGAAGCTAGCCCTCTACTTGCACGCTTAACATCGTGTAGTGTCAGCACTCAGCAGCATGCTTGTTGCTTGAGCATTTTCCCCCCCTTTTCAGCTGAAGCTTTTGTTCGGTAGCATCTTGCTTTCACTTCCTTTCTAGTGTTGGCCTGCACCCTTCCCTTTCCCGTGTTATAAGGATCAACTGCTAATCAAATGATCCTACTCTAGTGTGCCGTTTGTCTTCAGGCAGTAGTACTGTGCATCCACTTATTTCCATGCCGCCTCAAGTGCTGATCACACATATACTCCAGTAATGTGCTGAAGCAGGTGGGTTCAGACAGTGTTTCCACACTGGCACGCCACTGATGGACGAAGTACTGCTGATACTCCGACAATAATCTCCCGAATCTTGACTGCAAAAAGCACGATTGGTTGCCTGAAAGTGCCTAACAGTCACTGCGATTTTTATGTGTATGGGGGGGAATCGGGGCATGCATGATGAACATCCGTCCGACCATGCGGGCGCCTGTAAGATTCTGTCGCGAACGGCGTTGCACAAAAGAGTGATGAGCAGTGCAATTCAGGCAGGGCCACGTGAGCAACCAGAGACCATCTTTTGCTAATCTGGTATGGATGGGACTTGCCTTTGATTCAGACAGGTTTGCTTTGCAGATACGGTGAACCAATAATGGACTTGCCGGAATAAATCGTGCTTGCTCCTGCTCGTTAATATACACACAGACGCCAAAAGGCTACACCTGGAATGCCTATTTCTAGAAGAAAGCAATAAAGCATTACTTGATAGTTGTATTTTAAAATGATCTGATATGCAAGGTTCTTTGTGGAGCACAGACAAGAACACCACAGAAACGAGTTACTAGTTCTAGAAAACCCAAACATTGTGATTTAAGGCCCAATGGGCCCTTGTGTCAAATTTCAGTCTAAAGAGGCCCACACACACAACCACAATTTTTAAAGAGACAAACACACGAATTTTTTCTTTTTTTTCTTTTTTTCACATCAATTTTGCAAAAATATATGGTCCGCAAAAAATTGTAAAATTATAAACGTCGTGAGGGACGGCGGCAAGGACCTACCGCCGTGCCCCACAGCGGTAGGAAGGCACACGGTACTAAAGCACCTCCTACCGTCGTGGGCCACGACGGTAGGGGTCCGGTCTCTTTTCAAAAATTTGTGATTTTTTTTAAATCGGATGGAGGAAAACTTTATATGAAAATTATAGCTTTCGACGAGATCTACAACTTGTAGTTCAAAGTTTTCCATTTGAAGTCATCTTCATGTCAAATAATCGATAAACTATTCAGATCTCAGTTTGCATTCTTCATATCTGAATAGTGTATCGATTATTTGAGTATGAAGATGACTTCAAATGGAAAAACTTTGAACTACAAAATTGTAAATCTCGTCGAAAGCTACAATTTTCATATAAAGTTTACCTCCATCCGAGTTCATGCAAAAAAGTTACAATTTTTTGAACGTAAACTGAGATCTGAATATAAAAACTGAGATCTAGATAGTATATCGATTATTTGACTATGAAGATAACTTCAAATGGAAAAATTTGAACTACAAAGTTGTAGATCTCGTCGAAAGCTACAATTTTCATATAAAGTTTATCGGGAACAGCCATAATGGTCCCCTAAACAACCAGGGAAAACCCGCTTACCTTCGTAAAAAATAAAACACCAACGAACCTAACAACACGCGTAAGATAAACTCACGGGCCCACGGCCCACCAGCCAGGCGGCCTGGACACTCTCGGGCGGAACTCCGCTTCGCCCGAGGATGGCGATGCCGCACTGGTAAAACTTCGCCTCGCTCGAGGACCGGTCGCCCCCTCGGGTGAGGTTTCGCCTCGCTCGAGGGCTGGGCGCCCCTTCGAGTGGGATTCCGCCTCGCTCGGGGGCTGGACGCCCCCTCGAGCGGGGTCCCATCTCGATCGGGAGCTGAGCGCCCCCTCGAGCGAATTTCCGTCTCGCTCGAGGGCATCACGGGCCCGCCGCCTCCATACCTACTCCCCTGACAGGGACATTTAGTGCACTAACATTTGCAGGCGTCCAGGTCAAAAGCGAATCCACGACACGCCTAGGAATCACGCCCCGACCCTGCTCCGCCAGCTCCCCCGGCGAGGCCATCCCCGCCACTGTGCGACGCTGTGCGGCATGGCCAGCAACAACCCCGTGGCACTGTGCCACCCACTCCCGTACGGCCGACACGCGACACCCTCGAAAAGGAACGGCGGAGCCCTCGAAGGGAAGATGAACGACTACTCCACGCCCGCGCAGGACTACGTCGTGACGTCAGGCCAATGGGGGCGGTCACCTCCGTCGCCATCGACCCTGTGCGACCATCCCCGCCATCACGACGCCATCCCGGCCACTGCATCACCATCCCCGACGCTATGGAAGCGTGCGGTGACAGGACGCCACCACGCCGGCTACTGTGCCTCGTACGGCCTCACGTCAACGGCACCCTCGAGTCCTCACGTGGGCGGCCACCGAACAGGCGACCCCTACGCCGCCACCCTCGAAGCCGCTCCTGGACGGATACAGGGCACGCCACGACGCCCCGCCAGATACAAGATTCGCCAGGATGGCCGTCTACTCCGTGGCACTGTACGCCATGCCTCTACACGTAGACAAACAGTGTGGCACACTTGTAAATTGCCGCCTCCTTGGCCTATAAAAGGAGTGGCAGTCCCTCAGCCGCAGGGGGACGGGACGACGGACAACGCACACTTGCACACTTTCCGCCTTCACCACGATATTGGCACTCGCCTCAATCAGTACCTCTAAGACCTGGAGGCCTGATCTCCTCTCCCACTTCGCTTGTAGCCCCCCTCTACGAGCATTACGGTGCAACGCAATAAAGTGCCTCGAGCACACCCCTGCTGGACGTACGGCCCCCGGCCGGAACCAGGATAAAATCCAGCGTCATTAGTTGCTTAGCACCGGCTATCGAGAGATAGATTTCAACGCTTCTTACTGGTTAGTGTCGGGACTACTTTCCGCACCGACAAAGTTAACTCCATCCGAGTTCAAACAAAAAAATTCCAAATTACAAATTTTTGAAAAGAGACTGGACCCCTACCGCCGTGCCCCACGGCGCCAGATATATGGTTTCGCAATTTTTTGATCATATATTTCTGCAAAAAAGAGGAAAAGAAAAATGTAGAAAAACAAATAAATCCAAACACACTTCTATTTTTCATTCTTCGTCCTTTCTTCTATCGCAACTCAGGATCCGAGTGACGGAGTGAGTACTCGTTTCATGAAACTTGGATTTCTCGCAATTTATACGATACTAGCAAAACGTACGTAAAAATCATAATAAATTTTTTCTGCTCCAAGTCCTGTTGACATGGCTAGTACATATGTGCATACACAAATATAAAAATTCAGATAAATCCCATCTCATTGACTGCATAATAGTGGAGTCTCCAGCCGTGAGAATGAACGATCCCTAAATCATAACCGGATCGTGAAAATGTACAGTCCCTACAACCCTGAAAATGTAAAAGAAAAGAAAACTTGGAACAAACTTGCATGCAATTTAAACCTGGAAATAGCTTAGCTTGCCCTTAGTTTATACTATTTTAGGTAACAATTGATTGGGTGAAGAAAAGTTAGTTCACATGTGCATCACTAAGCAATAAATTATTAACAGTTGAGTGCACCTCAGAACTTGTGTGAACTCTGATCACATGTGCATCACTATACATGTGCATCAGAAGGAATCAATTATAAGAATACGCAAATGGTCAAACACCAATTATTGACGACTTGGCATCAATATATTCATCATGGAAAAAAATACTTCCGTAGCATAACTTTCTCTATCTTTAGTTCAGTATTACAAAAACTACCAATCAAAGTACTAGTGTATTGGAGTCCGTTGCCCTAAACAACCTTATTTGGAATCAGAGGGAGCATCATTATTTCACAAAAGCCTTTCATATCATCGAAGCGTATTAGTGTGACAACCCGCCCAGGAAAATACCGTACTACCGCCTAAACCAATCCACTTTGGTCATTAAGCAGTAATAAAGTTGTTAACACCAAAAATTGGTACAGGGAAGAGACTGACCTGTGGGCCGAGTTTGGTAAGAGAACATCATTCGTCAAGAGATTTTCCTCAAAGCGTTCGGTAAAGACGCCTGCGGTCGGGAGTACGTCATCATTCGGCAGAAGAGTTGTTTCACGCTTGGAAGAGGAAGCATTCGGGAATGCGTGATGACGTGGCTTGAACATAAAGAAGTGACGAATTGATGATGGGTGCGAGACGGATATTGGCGTCGGGGCATTAATTTAGGCAATAAATGTTGTAATCGTGGTCGATTAGGAGTCGTGTTAGAACAAGGGTATCCCTTGGTGTTTGTAATAGGGATCGAACAATTTCACAACAAACCGGCCCCGTGCCAACTTTCGAGTCCTTTTAGTCGAGTCGTCGAGTTCTTTGAGAGTAGTCATCGATCCATCGACCTCCGTAAGTACCGGCAACCTTGTATCATGTCTAGTATCATGCGGTGGATTTAGACCGTGATGCAAGTAGTCTTGTTACCATGCTTAGTATCATGCGGTGGATTTAAGCTTGGTTCAAGAGGGCTTTCTTGTTAGATCATGAGCCATGCGGTAGGCTAAGATCTAGCTTGGAGCTAGTTATCGGCTCGATTAGATTTGGCAAGATCTAATAGATTCATTAAGTTACCATGTGTTGCTTTGAATTTTGCTCTTATATTTAATTCATGTAACACTCTTATTGCCCAATTTAGATTGACTAGATTCGGCTCTATCTTATTTGCGATCCATATGATGTATGTTCAAATCCTTAATTAGATGTGGTGCATGAGTCACGTGCTCTTTAATAGCCGAATTCGAATCAATCTAGATTGCCACGTGTTGCGGGTTCAAGCTTCTTAATCTAGCATAGTTTGTTCCTTCTTCACGGAACCCGAATCGGCTGTACAGCTGTATTCGGCAACTCTGTCACGAGCGAAACATGTTCATAAGCTTGTTTTAAACAATGCATGCTTTTAGCCTTCCATGTTTAGATTGTATCATGCGGTGGATTGATCTACTCTTGGTTGGTGGTGTGATTTCAAACAAGTTGTATCATGCGGTGGATTAACTTGTTTGGTGTCACGCTCGACGGGTTTGAAAGTACCTAGACATGCGGTAGACTAGTGCTTTTGGCTTATGCATGCATGTTTACTGCAAATTTATAATCATGCTTCGCCTTTATTTATTTTATTGTGATTTATCTGTGATAATCGGTCATGGACAAGTGTTGTAATGTTGTTTAAATAAAGACTGATTTTTCATCATGCTTACATCATGCATTCGGCTATACCTTGTTTACATGTTTTATCAGCTCCCGAATGATGTTCAGATTGCCGACAGATAGCTTGTTGTAGCTATATGTCGTTTTGAGTGGCTTTGTAGCCGTAAATACGGAACTGTCTGGTATCACCCGACAAGTTCCAGGTTTTATCTAACTATTTTCATCCTTTGTCAGTTTCAGGGAAAATTGACTAGCACGCTTCGGATTCAGCCACGTGTGTTAAGCCAGCTTTTTCGGCTTGCTGTGTGCTTGGCGTGAGGTGCTGATTTTACGTCAACACACTTTTTGGCACGCCCGGTGGGACATTCTAGTTGATCAAGGTGCCTGATATTCAAGATGTCATGGATGTCACCTTCGAGGAACTATCTACAGAACAACAATTACAATTGAAGGAATCTATTGAGCAATTTCAGCAGAAGTGTCTAATGTCGTTTTCCAAAATTAGGAGTGGTGTGTCATTCCTCAAGTCAGACACGGCAAGAGTTCTAATGCAAGGAGAACCTGATACCACAGCTGCTGCAGAAAAACAAGAAGTTTTTGGCATGGTACATAAAACGTTGGAAGACATAATGGCCAAGCACAATACTGCATTTTTTAATAGC
Organism: Cenchrus americanus; assembly: GCA_947561735.1. NCBI lineage: Eukaryota > Viridiplantae > Streptophyta > Magnoliopsida > Poales > Poaceae > Cenchrus > Cenchrus americanus. The sequence goes on along the minus strand of OX387239.1, from coordinate 246,288,400 downwards.
TTCCGACAGATGATGGCGCGGACACGACAGCGTGCGGCCCGGGCGGACTCCCAGGAGCCTCGGGGTGTGGGCGCGTGGGGAAGGCGCGGCCCGGGACGGCGGGCGGCCTTGGGCGGGGTGCGGCGCGGACGCCGAGGGCGGCGACGTGCGGCGCACGGCGCGCGCGCGGCGTCGCGGCGCGACGGCGCTCCGCCCATTTTATTTTGATGAACACATGTTTGAACACGAAAAACTCATTTTTTTTTGAATAAAACTGCACTAAACTTTAAATACAAAAGTTGCACATCTAGCTATCCTCTACCTTTTTCAAAAAGACTATATGGGGTTTTTCTCAATAGATTTTGCAGGAATAGGTTGCCAACTTTGAATGTCACTCGGTTTCCATGAACAGGAGATATGACCTTTGGGCAAGTTTTTCATGCTTTTCCACTCAAAATTTGAAATGTCGATCTACATGAAAGTTGTGTCCCTCAACAAGATGGACAACTTCCATAAAGGTAGATTTTGAAGTGTTTAGGTGAATTTTGGAGAACGCGGCAAAAGTTCCGGAAGACATCTATGGACACTAGGGTTTAAGTGGGGTTTGACTAAGTCTTTGACCATGGATTGGCCCCACATGTGTGTCCATTAGACCAAAGGGTTCAACAGAGTTGGTTGGTGAGTTTTTCGAGGTGAGGACCCAGGTTGACCGTGATTTGACCACTGTCAGCCGAGTTGACCGACGATTAGGATTAATTAAAAACCTGGGGCGTCACAGCCTACCCCCTTAAACGGAATCTCGTCCAGAGATTCGACTTAAGAACAATAAGATGGGAATGAGAACTCACAGTTACGAGATTGCAGGAACCCCGGATACTTGGCGTTGAGATATTCCTCCGTCTCCCAAGTTGCTTCTTCTTCCGTGTGATGACTCCATTGTATCTTGTACATTCGCACTGTTTGCCTTCGGGTTTTTCGCTCTTTTTGGTCTAATACTCTTAATGGGTGCTCAATGAGTGAGAAATCCGGCTCAATCCAAGCATTAGCTTCTGTGATTACTTCGTTTTCTGGCACAGGCATTCCCTTCTTCAATTGGGTCACATGAAACACATTGCAGACTGCGGAAAACCGTTCCGGTAATTGGATACGATAAGCCACTGGCCCACATACTTCTATGACTTCATAAGGTCCAATGTAGTGCGGATCTAACTTTCCCTTGACACCGAACCTTTGCACACTTTTGGTGGGGGATACCTTTAGATACACGTATTCTCCCACTTCAAAGTGTCGGGGCGCGGTTCCCTTATCATGGTAACTCTTTTGCCTCATCTGAGCTATCTTCAAATTCTCCCTTATTACTTGCACCTTTTCTTCAGCATCCTTAACTAAGTCCGAACCAAAGAGTGTCCTTTCTCCAGTTTCCGACCAGTTCAATGGAGTGCGACATCTTCGTCCGTAGAGAGCATCGAACGGTGTCATTTTCAAACTAGCTTGATACCTATTGTTGTAGGAGAATTCTGCCAAGGATAAACACTTGTCCCAACTCTTATCAAAGTGTAAGATGCTGGCTCGTAGCATGTCTTCCAAAATCTGATTTATCCTCTCCGTCTGACCATCGGTCTGCGGATGATAACTGAAACTGCGAATTAACTTGGTTCCTAAGCACTCGTGTAACCGCTCCCAGAAGCGAGCTACAAACTGAGTTCCTCTGTTAGAGATTATAGTCTTCAATTTGTGGTGAATTTTCCCATTTCGCGCATACAGAGAAGGTAACGTGTGAACAATCACCAAGTCGCTTTGACCACTGACCGACACTCACCAAAAGTTTCGTAGTTCTCTCATTATCATGCAAAATGCTTAGTGTTAGCGAGCACGGTTATGGTAACACTGGACACACTTGGTTAAACAACTCGCACAAGGTCTCAATAACTCGGTTGAATCACAACAACGCAAGTTGAAACACAAAGTGCTTGAGCATTCTTTATTACAACACGATGGATAGGGGTCCAAGGACACTACAATACTCAAGCCTGAAAACATCATGATACAACTGAGTTACAATGCAAGCGCATTGCACGACGACATACTTCTAAGCTGACTACCACAATCATCCTGACGATGACACCTAGGAGCACATTTCTTCTTGATGTCGTTCGCTAGCATCCTAGTTACCCACTGACGCACCACTGCCCGCAGGTGAATCTGGTGGAGTCAGTAACAGCGGTCCAGCCTGGCTCGTCTGATCCAAACCGGACGCACCCCCCGCTCGCTCCTCCGGTGTGTGCACGTACGGAGGTAGCGGCTGTAAGGCCACTATAGCCTGTAGGGCTGCAACCTGCACCTCGGCCTCCTCTACTTGCTACTGCATGTCGGCAATGTTCTGCAGTAGCGTCAATCTCTCAATCTCATACGCATCGGCATTCTCCTCCAGGGTGTGAACTTCCGCCTCCAGATCTACAATTCTCTGCAGGTGGTCGCCTCTCTCTAACTCTAACTGGAATCTCCTGGCACGTAGCCTGTCATTCTCCTGCTGCATCTGAGTAAGTGTAAAGTTCAGCTGTTGGTGGGCTGCTGATAGCTACTGCCAATCCCGCCTAGCTGCCTCCAGACGCTGCACAATAATCGCTGCGGTGTTGTAACGCAGCCCCTGAAGTGTGAAGACGACGTTAAGACATCGAGCCAACGTCTGAGTGACATCCAGCGGCTCAGCTAACAATAGCAGCTCCCGTAGGTGATCCATACGGTCCAGCCATGCCGGATCGTGAGGACTCACAGCGGGAAACAACCCGAACGGAGAGCGGCTGACTCGACGGTCTCGTGGGTCATAAAACCCCAGTAGACAAAGCTCAAGTCGAACCAGTCGGCGTGGTCCAGGTGTGGCAGTACAGTGACGATCACCCTGCAATGGGGAACACCCAAACGCTCGAACTCGGACACCTCGTAGGTCGGTGGAGTGGTGTAGCCAGTGGCGCTGAGTGCTTTCCACGCAAGGCGTGGAAAACCCTCCCAGTGCAACCCGTTGGTATGGATCGTACCGTCAGCGTCAAACTCGTGAAACACGGGGAAGCCATCTGTACAAAAATGTAACACATGTCAGGTCTCAAAGAGAACGACATGTCAAATGGTGAAGTTCTGGCAACTGTGAATAAAAATTTATAACAAAAAATCCAGAACCCTATAAATTTCCCCAGGTTTTCCGGCTACTACAACGGTTCTTTTACACACTTTTGGTTTTCAAAGGTTGAGCTAGATCAAGGAAACAAGGTGGAAGGATGCAATGTCTAGATGTGCCTAGAAAGGTGTAAGCCAAGCCGAAAGAAGCTGTGATCGAAATTTGCGAACGAAAGCCAGACTATCAAGGAGCAACTTGTTTTAACATACCAGTTTAATTAATTCCTAGCACGTGGTTCAAACAAGACGAACAAGCTTTTACAAAATTTTGGCAGCATAACACTTATGCATAAGAGACACTCTATTTTGACAAAAAGCACACACTAGTAAAATCTTCGTTAGAGAGCATACGGAAAGTTGTTTTGGGTCCATTTTAGTTGTTTTGATTTTTAATATGCATGCAAGACGTCCTATTCGGCCTCACATGGCAATCGAGCCAAGAATCGAAGTTATTGCCGGTGGCAAGGCTTTTACTCGTCTCTCCCTATAATATCTAGTCAAGAGCTATACGGTACTCGCCTAGCGACTAACGAAACGCTATTATGTACCTGCAGAAAACGAACCTTTCGTGCCAGCACATCACGAAAGCGTCCCCATACATTACCGTTCACTATAGAAACGATATTCATGCGTTAAGCCGCTGCATGGACAGCGTCCAACCTCGGACACCCTCCGTTTGAATGGAGTGTATCCTTGCCTCGCATATTCGACACGCGGAATGCTCACGTATGAAACACGTGGCGACACACAACTTACAACCATACGCGAAGATGGGATCCGTGGAATGGATCACTCCAGCAACCCTCGCAATTCCCGTGATGCGGTACAGCACACGTATAAAACACGTGGCTCATCTAGTCTGGTTGTGCACGAAAGTAAGTCTGACATAAAGGGTTTAATTATTACAAACCGAAGTTTTTGTCATAACGACGTAGTTCAGAGTTTTCGAAACAGCGGAAATCAACTAAGCGGAAAGCGAGAACACCACGGGAGGCCAACCATGATGCCTTCAGTCGTCATCTTCCACCCAATCCAGCTCCCAGTCGGGCGGGATCTCTCCGGGCCACACATCACCGAAAGCATTACCTGGATCAACATATTATAGCAAGGCTGAGTATACTAATACTCAGCAAGACTTACCCGTCGGTGATACTACTTCACCAACTCTAGACATGAAAGGCTTTTTGGCCACTAGGTTTCGTTTGCTGGAAAGTAACAAAGAGTAAGTCCTTACTTTCAAGATTTTAGCATAAGTTCTAGTGGGTTTATTCTTTACTAAATTAGCCATCTAATACAGACAAGGTTGTACCATACAATTATTCAAGCATAAAAATTCATCAACTTCCATCATTAGGGATCTCATGGCTAGTGGAGTAAGTAGTCTCAGATAACGGTGAGAGGCCGACAATCGATTGATTCAAAACCTTGCAAGGTAGACCTAAACACACGGTGGGATGCCCCCGTGAGGACAACCACCAAGCGGTTCCCAAAACTATTCGGGTCGGGATCGAATCTTACAGTCTTTGGTGCAGGCTATCCGGAATACCCCGCGAGGCACCCGGACTCACCATGCACCACCGGTAGCTAGCCGTGAGACACATCCCAAGATGAGTAATAGTAAGATCCCTCGCCGCCTCATTAAGGTACTAGGCTTACCAGTCCCATTCTCGACAAGTGCTTAGTACATTCAAACACTTAACCCACAATAGCCATTGGACCAGAGTCCATATCCCGTGCTCTTACCACATGAGCAATCCATTTAAGGAGATCTTGTGATTCCTATCTAGGAACCTATTCTCGCGAGTGACATCATCACCCGACTTGTAACGGTCCTATAGCTTAGCAGCTATCGACCTAACATACTAGTAAGGACACAGGTACCTAGGGATCATGCATCTAAGGTTCCATGCAACTCCTGAACTTAAGTGCACAAGCATCCATAGATAATTGTATAACAAAATTTGAAAACTGGGTTAGATGCACCGGGGCTTGCCTTCGTCAGCAAGGTTAGCTTGAGCACCCTCGGTGTCGTCGAGTACTTCCACGTACTGCAGAGCAGCTTCCGCTTCTCCTTCCTCGGCTTCCGGGACGAGTGAGTAGTCACCGTCAGGAAGATCTACACGGAATGCAATGCAGGGTTCAGATGATGTGACAGCTTATTTATCTTATCCAACTCCTGTTAGTCATATTCACCTTAACAAATAATTAATCATTACTTTATTTTTATGAAGGTTATTATTGATATGTGTTTCATTCTTTTATTACACACTTGAATTAATGTTTTCTTATATATTTGTTATTTCATGTGAAGGTTTAATACTACCTCTCACTAGTAAGGGTGTGTACAAGGATAATTATTCACCAATTAATTTTTCAACCGCAAGGGTGCATTCTTAGCTTCTTAGTTTAAGTTGGATAACACTTCACAAAAAGGGAAACAAATTAAAAAGGTATTTTCCTAATTTAATCAAAGTATTACTCCATAAGGGCCTTTAAAGCTTTTATTAAACAATAAATCACTACAAATTTAAAGAAGGGTTTCTTAAGCATCACAACACCTATACTGCACCACTGATCACTCATGCAAGGCTTGGAGAGCTAGAAAAATAATTACTTGAAAAATAATAAAAGCTAGCTAGTGATTCAAGTTAAATGCATACAAAACTAAATAAGCATCTAAATGCTCCTAACTTCTTCACAAATGTTCTCTGGTCCTAAACCATCTTAGAAAACCAGCAAACACACTTAGAATCACTACTGATCTTGCATCATTGAATTACAAAGGAAAACTGCACAAATTAAGAATAATTACTTCTGCTCAATCAAAAATTGCGATCAATTCATCCGAGATGTATCTTGGCATAACAAAACTGCATGCACAAGTTGGGCACAAAAACATAAATATTTTTAACTATAAAAATCATCTAGGCAGATTCTGCATAAATGGAAAACAATTCATATAAAAAGATTTACTTCATAACATTGTGCAATTTTTGGAACAGGAGCTAGTCATAACATCACACCCAACATATCCAAAAATTGGATACATGGGACTCATTGATTTTGAGTTATGGCAGATGTAGGATTTTCACATTCCTATTTTTCATGTTACAAATATCAAGAAACAGACTATGTGAGTATAACAAAAGTTGTACTACTTATCACTAGGAATCCAACAAAATTTGTTTTGCATTTTTCTGAATTTTCTACAATTTTCTAGGAATTTTACAAGTTTCAATCAACTCTGCTTACTATTGAAGAATCATTCTTACGACTAGGCCCCTAGAACTTTTCACAGTCTTACAGGCACGGCCCTAGATGGCACAAAACACCCTACACGGATTTTGGGGCTTGCAGTTTGGCCCTTGGCCATGGGAGGCGGCGACGCCGGCCAAATCCCGGCGAGCCGCCGCGCTCCCCGCGGGAAGCGGCGAGGCACGACCGCGGGCTCACCTTGGGCTCGGGGGTGACCGATGTCGGGGTAGAAATCACGCCGCGTGGGCGCTCGGCGGGGACCGACGACGGCGACCGCGGTGGCTCGGCTCCCGGCCGACGCGCGAGCTCGGCCTGGACAACAAGCGGCACGAGACTGCTCTATGGGTTCTACGGAAGGGACAGGGGCGCTTGCTTGATCGCGGAAGGCAGGAGGGGCGCTGCTCGACGGCGGCGGCGCGGATGGCGTGGCGGCGTGGCAATGCCATTGGAGGAGGGGAAATGCGGGGTATTTATAGGCGCGGCGCGGCTCCGGGGTGACGACAGCGGACGTCGAGATACCGTGGTACCCGTCCCTCGGCCGCGCGCCGCCCCCGCCGTCGACCGGCGGTCCGTGGCGCGCACCCAACCGGGTACGGCGCGGACACGACGGCGCGGACACGACGGCGCGGCGGCCCGAGCCCTCGGGGCGCGGGCGCGTGGGGAAGGCGCGGGCGCGTGGGGAAGGCACGGCCCGGGACGGCAGCGGCCTTGGGCGGGGTGCGGTGTGGACGCCGAGGGCGGCGGCGCGAAATCGGCGACGCGCGACGCACGGCGCGCGCGCGACGTCGCGGCGGGGTGGCGCTCTGCCCATTTTATTTTGATGAGTACTTGTTTGAACACGAAAAACTCAATTTTTTGAATAAAATTGCACTAAACTTTAAATACAAAAGTTGCACATCTAGCTATCCTCTACCTTTTTCAAAAAGACTATATGGGGTTTTTCTCAATAGTTTGCAGGAATAGGTTGCCAACTTTGAATGTCACTCGGTTTCCATGAACAGGAGATACTGACCTTTGGGCAAGTTTTTCATGCTTTTCCACTCAAAATTTGAAATGCCAATGTACATGAAAGTTATGTCCCTCAACAAGCTGGACAACTTCCATAAAGGTAGATTTTGAAGTGTTTAGGTGAAGTTTGAAGAACGCGACAAAAGTTCCGAAAGACATCTATGGACACTAGGGTTTAAGTGGGGTTTGACCAAGTCTTTGACCATGGGTTGGCCCCACATGTGTGTCCATTAGACCAAAGGGTTCAACAGAGTTGGTTGGTGAGTTTTTCGAGTTGAGGACCCAAGTTGACCGTGATTTGACCACTTTCAGTCGGGTTGACCGACGATTAGGGTTAATTAAAAACCTGTGGCGTCACAATTAGTCAGCCCCCACCTAGCTAATAAGAAACTATCACAATTTCTAGACTTCGAATGCAAACACAAATATATGTTACAACTTCGAAGCACACAAATATAGGCAGTTAATTAGCAGCACAAAGGGACAAACTTAACTTCAGAGTTCCAATATTTGGCTCTTGATATCCGAGGTGAGATCTGATTCTTTCAATAGAACAGAGATCACACTATTGACCATTGTTATCTGTGTTGGGGAATTAAGGAAAAACCTGTCACCCTCGAAACGTCGAATTTGACGAGATTCGTGAAATAAGTTTTCAGGATAATTAAACATTACGAAGATCTGGAATCTTGAACCCGCGAAGCTCTGAAGTCGCGAACCTGCGAAGATCTGGAATCTTAAACCTGCGAAGCTCTGAAGTCGCGAACCTGCCAAGATCTGGAATCTTGAACCCGCGAAGCTCTGAAGTCGCGAACCTGCAAAGATCTGGAATGTTGAACCTGCGAAGCTCTGAAGTCGCGAACCTGCAAAGATCTGGAATCTTGAACCTGCGAAGCTCTGAAGTCGCGAATCTGCGAAGATCTGGAATCCTGAACCTGCGGAGCCTTGAAGTCGCGAACTTGAGAAAATCTGGAATCGGAATCTGTGAAAATCGGAAATCTACTGAAGATCAAATTCGGATGTTATAGCGCGTGAAGCTTTCTATGAATAAAAGATTCGCGAGCAGTAAGAAGCCAAGTCAAAGACGTTGCCTCAAAAGTCCGGGTTTGACGTGTGAACTAGTGGCAGACTTCTAAATGTATTAGACGTAAAAGAATTCATGTATGTGTTCACATTAGGAATATTCCTTGGATTCGAGGGTACTTTCAGAATGTAAAAGTCCATTCGTCTCCTTATAAAGGGGGCGCGAGGGCACGTGTAAAAGGACACACAACTTTTGAGGCTTGAGCGGTCTTTAGGTGATTCTTTGTCTCCACTTGCGTCATCCGTGTACTTGAAAGTTTTCGTATTCCTTTCTTTTGTGTTCGGGGATCTCAACCGGAATTTCGGGTACCCCCAGCAATTTGATTGACCCTTTAGAATCAAAAGCTCGTAGATATACACCTTGAACTCTCGCAGAACCACAATCATGCTCCAACATTTTGTCTTCAGCTCCAGCTTCATCTTCTCAGCCCGATTACGTGTGGTCAGGAAGGAAATAGTACTGCATAGAGCAACCAACAAAATCAAATATCCCCTAAACAGGAAATAAAAAGAATCACCATTCACCTAATGTTTGATCACTTACTCACCCTCTCCACCAGCTCCTCTTGAGGCTTGCCCTGCATTGTCTGTCCGTCCGCACGACAAAACCCATAAAAGTTGCCATACTCGGAGCTGCCAGCACAAATCGAACACAGCCGCGGCATTAGCAGCAACCAAAAATAACAGGGAGAAGTGAGTAGAGCAACTGTGAAATCTATCATTACCACTGCTAGCCTTCTTATGATCATTGACCTGGAGCACGTGCATCGCCAGCGCCTCCCACATCTTTCTTATACCCAAGACAGCCAGAGGCGTCCGCTCCCTCTCCTCCTTGTCCATCTCACGCAGCCTCCCGAGGCGGGCGCTCAGCTCCTCTAGCGAGAGCCACTTCTACCCCACCCCCGCAGGCTGCAAGCCCCCAGCCTTGCCGAGGTCGTCGTAGCTGTATTGTCATAGGTGGCCAGGGAGGAGGTCCCACGACACAGCCGGTAGGGTGGGGTATTTGCGTTGCCCGCTAGCTATTGCTTGCTAGCGGCGCACGACGGCTGCTACGAGCGGCTCGCTGGCTAGCGCACGGCAGGCGGTGGAGATGGGCATCGCAAGCTGGTGACGCGAGGCGGGCGACGTGCGACTGAGTAATCGGCAGTTCCAATGGCAGCTTCGACCAGCAGGCGCCTATTCGTTTGGCTTATCGCCACCGTGCCAAGCAAAGATTTTCTCTCGTAACAAACCACCACTAGCAACCAGCCAACAGTACTTTTCTATCAGAACAAATCAGCACCAGCCATCAGCCACCAGCCGAACGAACAGACTGAGGGGCTGCGGCGGCGCGCAGAGCAGTCATGGAGAAGGCGTGGCCACGAGGGTGGCCCTGCCATGGCGGCATGTTGGGGAACACAACGCAGGTGGGTGGGTCCTACATGGGTATGGGACCACGTCGGGTGAGAAAATAATTAGCTTTTTAGCAGAAATGCTCTCTAAATTGCGATTTTTATTGTCGTTTCATTTTTTTTGTCATCATGCAACATGATGGGTGGGTCCGGCGTGAGGGGTAAGTCGGAGCTGAATTGGGTGAGAAAAATTTCCATTTGTTCTCGCTATAGTAGATATACTACGTTGTTCAAGCCTCCAAACTTGACTTCCAAAGAAAAAAAATTCAATGTTAACTCACGACTTCTTTGTTGGCAAAAGATGGACGGAAGTCCAGCTCACTCCTGAAAAAGAAATGCTTTCTGCACCGACCACGGCCCAATAGTCCAGCTCATCACGCAGTGCAGCCCAAATAGCCGCGTGCCGGCGTGCGCGTCATTCCAACGCAGCGGGAACCGTCTTCCCCCGACCGACCGACCGCGTCGCTTCGTTGCTTAACCCCCGAGGACTCTCTCGCGAGTCGCAACTCGCAACCCCCGCCGATGCGCCCTTTCCCTCTCCCCATTTTTTGAAAGCACAGAAAAGAGAGTCACGGGACCCTTGCCGCCGCCGGCGAACACGCGATGCTGCAGATGCTCGGCCTCCGCGGGGGCGCCGGCGGGGGCAGCCCCAGCGCCGACGACGCGACCCCCGCCCGGAACGGGGACGGAGGCGCGGCGGCGGGCCCCGCGCGGCCGCTGCGGCTGGTGTACTGCGACGAGAAGGGCAAGTTCGTGATGGACCCTGAGGCCGTGACGGCGCTGCAGCTCGTCAAGGGCCCCGTCGGCGTGGTCTCCGTCTGCGGCCGCGCGCGGCAGGGCAAGAGCTTCGTGCTCAACCAGGTACGCGCGCGACAGGACCAACTTAGGTCTTGGGGAATGCCTGTGGGGTCTGGCCAATCGGTGATGCGCGGCTAGGGTTGTGGTGTTGTTTTCTGAGATATGGCCTGCTGATGTATTTGGGTTTCGATCGGGGAACTGGAAGTTTAAGTGATAAATTTAGCAACTCGGGCAGTAGGGTTTAGGTATCCTCTTGATTTTAGGGTTTATTTACGGTCGGTTAGCTTTCGCCCTCAATTTGAAAATGCGCTGCATGTTCACAATGTTTGACTCAAGCATAATGACACTAACAGTCTACAAGTGTTATAGTATGAGAAAGGGAATTGAAAAGAAGAATAGGCAATGTGGATGGCTTAATTCTGCACACAATGGTTAAGGGTGGTTGTTGCTAGAAAAATCAGTGTTTCTAATGAGGTCTATCACTTAAGCATTTGGAACTCATCTTATAGAAATTTGCTGAATTTTATTAGAAAGTTAATACTTTGCATTTGCTGCATTGTTTTTTGTTTTTTTTGGTGTGCTATCAGCATGGATATAAAGTGGACAACGGATAACTAGCCAGGGAACCTTGTGTGTCTTTTGGACTTGTGCTAACATTGGATATATATGCATGATTGGGTTTTGACATTGCAAAACAGTGTATGATGAAAGATTTCCATGTCATTGGTTACCTGTTCTCGGGTCCATATCTTCAACAACTACAACGTGTAGGATGCAAAAATAAGAGAAATAAGGATGCAATAAGTTTGGTTAAATATCACTATGGACTTTGATTTGCTGTTGAACCTGTAGGGTGTTTGCTGTTAAGCAGTCTTTAGTTTCTTGGTCATAGCTAAACCATGATTTGTTTCACTGCGTTGGTCGTGGCTTATGTTTGGTTTCACCTGTAGGCTAGCCTGTTTGTTCAGGACTAAAAAGTTCTGTTGCTGTATTTCTCATTAGCACCTTCATTTTGTTGGTGTCATATTAGCACAAAGTCTTTAAATGTCTTTAGAAATAGGTTTTAATTAAGCATGAGAAATATCCAGGATCTCCCTATTGTGAGATTCTATTGATGGATAACGTATTTATTACCTGTACATATTCTAGGTTTCAGATTATAATTTTTTTATAGTTTTGATTCTTCTCTTTTTAGCCGATTTTTAAGTGTGCACAACTGCATGTTAATGCTTTTCTATGTGCATTTGCATCCATGAGATGAAATTTGGGAGGTAGGAGTAAATTGAGATGATGTGTAACTCTTTTGTGTCATTGTATACTTAGAGTTCATGTAGATTGATATTCTTTTGTTGTGTATCATTTTTGTTGATTCTCTGCGTCAGATGATAAAATTTTGTCTGCGTGTGTAGCTTCTTGGGCGAAGCAGTGGTTTTCAAGTTGCCTCGACACATCGGCCTTGCACTAAGGGACTTTGGATGTGGAGTGCACCTTTGAAGAGAACTGCTCTTGATGGAACTGAATACAGTCTTGTGTTGTTGGATACGGAAGGAATTGATGCTTATGATCAAACGGTATGTATGGGTGGCTTATCTTTGAAATCTTTGAAGTAACGCCCTTTCATTGACCATGATTTTTATTAATATTAAGAATTATGATATTGTTATAATTGGATTACACCTTTTTGGTGAGACATACGTTCTGGATGAAGTCATAATTCTGAGTGGTTGCTATCATTTACTTTTCTGGTGATTTTTTATTTGTTTGTTTTTGTGTAGTACAGGGTATATTTATAATTTCTAAATTGTTGTCTCATGTCCACTGATTCCCTTTTGGCAGGGGACTTACAGCATCCAAATATTTTCCTTGGCTGTTTTACTGTCAAGCATGTTCATCTACAACCAGGTACATTCCTGAATGAATGAAATTATCCATATTTGGAACATGGTGCTTCATTTGTAACCCCTTCATATTGAAGGATGCTAATCTCTGAGTCTTCTGGTGCTTTTCCTAGATGGGAGGTATAGATGAAGCTGCATTGGATCGTCTCTCTTTGGTCACGGAGATGACAAAGCATATACGTGTCAGGGCCTCAGGCGGAAGGTCCACTGCATCTGAACTTGGGCAGTTTTCACCTGTCTTTGTTTGGTTGCTGAGAGTAAGAGATTTCGTTCTTTTTCTTCTGAACTCCTGATATTAATTATGTTTCCTGAATGCTGAATGCTTAATTAATCCCTAGTTGTGCATCATCTGCTGACTTCCATAAAGCATTGTTATGGTAGTGGGACCGGCTCTGGGCTCACTACTGTAGTACATGAACAGTGTCGTGGGATCAGGATTAGTTCGTTAGCAGATAACATTAGTTTGTTATTTGGATTAAATTTGCTAGTGATTCGGGCGAGTTAGCCGATCTATCAGCTGTTCTAGTATCCATTAATCAGTCCTCAACAAACATACATTATCTCTAACCTCAGTCATTTTGTGTCAGTCTTTGATATGCAATGACATTCTGCTTCGTGTCCTGCAGGACTTCTACCTGGATTTGACAGAGGACAACAGAAAAATTACTCCACGTGATTACCTGGAACTAGCACTGAGGCCTGTTCAAGGTGGAGGAAGGGATGTATCTGCAAAGAACGGGGTATGTTAGTGTTTTTTTTTAATTCTGTGAAAACAGCTCTGTACTTCTGCTTAAGTAACTTGACATATGGATGATCCCGATATTTCTTTTGTTCTGGAAGATACGGGAGTCCATCCGTGCTCTTTTTCCTGATAGGGAATGCTTTACACTTGTGCGACCTGTGAATAATGAGAAAGATCTCCAACGCCTTGATCAACTTCCTGTAAGTATTTCTTCTTTCTTTGGAATTACAGTGAAAAGTTTGCTATTGTGGCTTTGCCCTTTAAAACGCAAGTCAACGTTGTATTTATTTGTTGACTCCAGGTTTGTAATTTCTGATTGGATAGTGAGTATTTAAGAAAGTTGTAGAAAAACTCTTCTAGGTAAATAGCGTGTTAGGTACCACTCAGAAAGATCAGTGCAAACTATAGTATTTTTCCATTTGGCCCAGTAATTATGTAACTTATGACATTTTTTGTTGTGTTAATAATATCTACTCCCTCTGTTTCATATTACTTGTCGTTTTAGCTTTTCTAGATTCAATCCTTTTACTATGCACCTAGATATATAATTATGTCTAGATACATAACAAAAGAAATGTATCTAGAAAAGCCAAAATGACAAGTAATATGAAACGGAGGGAGTAGTTACATGATATTGGTAGATATACCTCCAGATATGGAAGTATTTATACGCAGCTTAGATGACTGAATGTATTTGATATGGCTAGATTAATGGGACTGGATACATGAATTAGCAGGAGATTCACCCCAACTCGCCCTCCCTAGGAGGCTCTGAGTTTCTTGGTTTATCTCTGCTTAACCCCCTCAATCTAATCCCGGTCGGTTTATATTACACCGCCGGTTAACAGATTCCTTAAACTTAAGCAACTAAATCTCCTATTTATTCTATCTGTTCCTCAGCCTGCGGCTGGGACTTCTTCTTCCTCCGCCTAAACTGCTTACCAAAGAATGTGTCCATAACACATTCACCCTCCTGGCAAAAAAGCTCGTCCTCGAGCTTAAAAAGCGGGCAATTCTCCTTGAATGTTGCAAGAGGTTCCCAGGAAGCTTCAGCTGCACAGTGTCCATTCCATTTGACCAACAGTTGCCAGGAATCCCTTGTTGGTTGAGGACGCAGCACCTTCTCAGGAGTAGGGAGCACTCGGCCACGAGAGACCACAGGCAATGCCACCAAGTCCAGTGGTGGGTCACCCTCGTGTTTTTTTTAAGAATTTACATGGAACACATCGTGAATCATACCTTGGCTGGGAGCTTCAGGTGATATGCCACAGGCCCAATCTTCTCCAACACCTGAAAAGAGCCATAGTAACCTGGTGCCAGTTTGCCTGCTGCCTTGTCGGTGATGCCAAACGTAGAGCGATGGTTGAGGCGCAGCCAGACCCAATCCCCCACGGCAAACTCCACATGCCGGTGGTTCTTGTCGTGTGTTGCCTTCATGTAATCCTGAGCTTGGAGAAGGCGTTCACGAATCTCTTGGAGGAACTCATCCCGGTTTTGGAGCTGTTTATCCAAGGCCACCACTCGTGCAACACCTGGCTCATAAGACAGAAGAGTCGGCGGGTCACGGCCAAACACCACCTTGAATGGAGTTGTCTGCAGGGCGGACTGAAAAGATGTGTTGTAGCAATATTAAGCCCAAGGTAGCCACTGAAGCCAACTGCGGGGACGATCACCTGCCAGGCAGCGGAGATAGACGCCCAACACCCTGTTGGTGACCTCGGACTGTCCATCTTTTTGTTGCTGGAATGCTGAACTGAGTCGGAGCATGACACCAGCCAGGGAAACAAGTCTGTCCATAATGTACTGGTAAAGACTGGGTCACGATCACTCACAATGGAGGACGACAGGCCATGGAGCTTAACAATATTCTCAAAGAAAGCCTCCCACTTTGGGAAAACCCTCCACAAAGTCCATGGCAATGTCACTCCAAATGGACGAAGGCACGTCGAGCGGCTGCAGCAGGCCACCCGGGTGAAGGTGCTCCGTCTTGTTCCTCTGGCAGACTGCACACCCCTTGATGAATTCCCGCACTAGTCGAGAGGCGTGCGGGTTGTAGAAGGACGAGCGCAGGCGGTGCAGCGTCTTCTGGGAGCCCTCGTGGCTCGTGCTATGCGCCGTTGCCAGAATCTGTGGCCATAGGGCTAACGTCTCCGACACAAAGACACGGCCGCGGTGCATGACGAAGCCGTCGACAAGGGACCACGTAGCGCCTGCCGTGCCCGCGGCGATCTCCTGCCGCTTGATCAGAATCTCCGGCAAGGAATCAAACTCGCCGGAAACTATCGAAGATATCAAACTCAGGCTTGGAGATGGCGTTGGCGTGCGCGGCAGTCTCCTGCTCGTCGCGTCGGGACAGTGCGTCCGCTGCCCCGTTCTGTTTCCCGGGCTTGTACTCAACCCGAAAGCTGTAGCCGAACAGTTTGCTTGCCCAAGTATGTTGGGGTATGGTGGACAGCCGTTGGTCAAGTAGGTGCTTCAGGCTGCAGTGATCGGTGCGGATGATGAACTCCCTGGCCCAGAGATAAGGCCGCGAATGTCGAACGGCGTGCACCAGGCCAATGAGCTCTCGCTCATATGCAGCCAACTTGGCATGCTGTGGGTCCACAGGTTTGCTGAAAAAGGCAATGGGACCCTGCCCCTGATGCAGAACAACGCCGAAACCTGTCCCGGACGCGTCACATTCCACCATGAAGGGCTTGTCGAAGTTGGGCAGCTGCAGCACCGGGACTGTTGTCAGTGCTTGCTTGAGGGTGTTGAATGCCTCGGTGGCCGTCGGTGACCATAGGAAGGCCTCCTTGAGCAATGCTATCAGGGGCGAGGCGATGACCCGTAGTTATGGATGAACTTCCTGTAATAGCCTGTGAGGCCCAGGAATCCACGTAGAGCTTTCACGGAGCGGGGCAATGGCCAATCTTGCACTGCCTTGATCTTGTCGTCATCCATGGCGGCAGTGTCATTGGCAATGATGTGCTCCAAGTACTGAACACGTTGCTTGCCGAAGACGCACTTCGAGCGCTTGAGGACGAGGCCGTGTTCCTGCAGAACAGAAAAGACTGCGCGGACATGCTGCACATGTTCTGCCCGGGAACGGCTGTAGATAAGAATGTCGTCGAAGAATACCAATACGCAACGACGGAGGGGCGCAACACGTCGTTCATTAGCGCCTGGAACGTGGACGGCGCGTTCGTCAAGCCAAAGGGCATCACCGGGAACTCAAAGTGACCATGGTGAGTGCAGAACGCTGTCTTGGAGATGTCGTCCGAGTGCATCCGAACCTTGTGGTACTCACTGCGAAGGTCTTAGCTTGGAGAAGAAGATGGCACCCTTCAGCTCGTCCAGGAGTTCCTCGAGCACAGGGATCGGAAACTTGTCGCGCACCGTCTGGAGGTTGAGAGCGCGGTAATCGACGCAGAAGCGCCACGTGCCGTCGCGCTTCCGAACCAGGAGCACCGGCGATGAGAACGCTGTGGTGCTGGCGCGGATAATGCCAAGTTCCAGCATGGATGTGCACTGAAGCTCAATCTCGTCCTTGAGAAGTTGTGGGTAGCGGTAGGGCCGGACTGCCACCGGTGGCGATCCTGGCAGCAGATGGATGCGGTGATCAAAGCTGCGTTGCGGTGGAAGGCCCTTAGGCTTGGTGAAGAGTGGCGAATTCCTCCAACAGCAGGGCCATGAGGTTCTCCATGTCGTGGAGGGTGAGGCGCATCACTGGCTTGGAGGAGACACCCTTCCACTTGACCTGGTGGTCATGACGCCAGAATGCCATGGTCTGGTGCTCGAAATGTGACAGAACCGCCCAAAATAATTTCGTATTATCGCCTAAGCCGGTCCACTTGGCCATTAAGCAATAATAAAGAATTATTAAGTCGCTTCCGCCGGGTAAAGCCCGTAAATCACATACAACAAAGATCGCCGATATGCGCTAAGCTCACACGAAGGCGGGACCAGAGTACAACATTACGTTACATAAAAGGTTCACAAGTTCGACATTATTACAAACCAGGTTTTTCATACATAAAAGTAAACATGATCAGAGTTTAAACAGTGGAAATGAAACTAGTGCATGATACACACGGGAGGCCATCCATGCATATCACTCATCAACATCGTTCTCCCATTCAAGCTCCCAACCATCTGGAATGACACCAAAGCCGATGGGATTACTCGAAAACCACAAATTAAGCAAGGCTGAGTACTAATACTCAGCAAGACTTACCCGACAAAAATAAAGTAAGACTAGACATGCAAGGCTTTTTGGCTTGTGGGTTTGTTTTGCCAAAAACGACTAAGAGTGGATCCTTATTTTCAAGTTTTAGCTCATATTCTAGTATGTCAATCAGTCTAGGTGAGCACTTGTACTAAACAAGCATGTTGTGCAAACAATATTAAACAGGTAATAATATTAATCCAAACTGTTCCATAAATAAACATGGGGTAGCCAGTGGTCAAGCCGACTCAGATAACGGCGAGTGACCGACGATCGATCGATTTATATCCTTGCAAGGTAAACCCAAGATACACGGAAGAAGGTAGACCAAGTGCAGTGTCTACCCCAACCAGGCGGTTCCCAACATCCCACAGCTTTAGGATCGTACGCTACAAACTCGGTGCACGGTTATCCGAGGGTCTAACCCGACCGGTCAATCCGACTCACACACTATACCACGGGTAGCTAGCCCGGAGACACATCCCAAGCGGGTAGCTAGAAAGATCCCGCCCCGGTTCAGAAGGTACTAGGCTTACCGGTCCCATCCCCGACAAGCACTTGGTACGTTCAATAGCTTAAACAAGCACAATGCTACTCGGTCGAGACCGAATCCGTTGCTCTTACCACATGAGCGAGTCATTTTAACCAACTTATGATTCCAATATAAGCATCCTATATCTCGCGAGCAATGAGTCATTACTCGACTTCTACCGTATCCTTAGAGCATGGCACTAGCGTTCCTATCATACTAGTAAAAGAGCATAGGAGTCCTAAGGATCATGCATCTAGGTTTCAAAGCAACTCCTGAAACTTAAATGCACAAAGTAAAGCATAAAGTGCTGAAAAGTAAAGGACATGATTTTAATTTACAAAATGGGTTAGATGAAACCGGTGCTTGCCTTCCTCAGACTCTACACCCAAACAAGCCTTTGGCTCTTCTGGACTTTGGTCCAGGTCTTGCTGCACACTCAACTGATTCACCTCTCCGCTAGCTGCTCCCTCCTCCTCCTGGGTGAGCGTGTATGTTCCGTCGGGAATATCTACACGTTTACATGCACATGCATTAGGTTAAGGTGAAGGTGGGAGAATTACCACAAAACCAACTCTTGTTGGACACATTCATCCAAATATTATTAGTTTCTCACAGAAATTATTAGGGTGTGTGATAATAAACAAAACTCTATTTTGATGGTGATTGTGTGCACATCTAAGCAATTTAAGTTATTTAACTTCACCAAACAGCAAGTGGGGTGTGTTTAAAATTCAAAAACAGAACCAAAACCTGATTTCACAATTTTAACACTTAATCATCCATTTCTTTCTTTAATTACTTAAAACAAGCCTTTCAACCATAAATCCAAATTAAATCAAAAACACTTCCAATGAACCTAATCTTTTGCACACAGCAACATACGCTTAGTTTAAGCTCTCACACCAAAATTTGGCTGAAGAACATTTATAAATTAAATTACACGAAAAAGACAAATTGCAGCCTAGTAAATCTACATTAATTCATATAAAAAGATTTAATAAACTTTTTGATCTCAACTTTCTCCCGCGGTCATGTATGCCAAAAATGAGTTTCCGACCAAGGCATGGTTGCAAAATCAATTTATTTTTCAGATTTTGAATTTAAGCTCCTACACAAGATTAAATCCAAAACACCTAGTAAACAATTCCCTAAATTCACATCCATCACACCAGGGGTACTAATCATCAAGTCAAAGCCCTAGGGTGCACTTGTGCTCAAAGAAAAGTTCATTAAAGGTGCTATAAAAAGCATCAAACTTATTCTAGCATAAAGCTTAAATAAATCATATCTGAAAATATATGCATCAAAATCATGCAAACTTTTGCCACAGATCTAGACATGATATAAAGAGCAACATATCCAAAATTCAAGTTCATAGCATGTGTATATTTTAAATCACACTAAAAACACTCCAAACTGAGTTTGAATTTTTAATTCAAAAACTGTACAAAAAAGCCCTATACATGTTTTCTAGAAAAGATAGATTTCTTCACCACGAAACAAACAAAATTGGTTTTTCATTTTTCTGATTTTTCTACGATTTTTAATGATTTTTCGAAGTCACTGCTGTAACCCTAAAACGACCTTTACAGCCGGGTCCCTGGAATCTTACACAAATCTCCCTGAAAATACCTTCTCTCTTGCAATGTAGTCCCCGGCGGGTCTGCACCTCGCAGGCGGTGGAATTGGCGGCCGGTGGCGGCTGGACTTGGCCGGAGGGGGGCGGCACGTGCGGCCACCGACCGTTTTGGAGGGTTGGAGGCGGCGGGCCGGACCGGGAAGGCGGCGCTCGCGGCCGCCAGCCAGGCGGCCCCCCGCATGCCCGCCGGCAGCCGCGCCCGGCGGGGCCGGGAGCGCGGCCGGCGGGCCCGGCGGCGGCTCGACGAGTGGAGGGAGGCGCGGGGGGTCACGTGGAGGAGGATGAGGAGTGGAGCAACCGGCGGAGGAGAGACGGAGCGGCGGACCCAAGACCGGACGGCGACGGCGTCCGCGGGACAGGGCGCGGTAGGCTTCCCCGCCGCGCGCGCACGACGACCGAGGCGGCGAGGGTTCGGCCAGCCCGGCGCAAGGCCTCGCGGCCACCGGGCCGCTTGCATGCGCCGGGGGCGCCTTGGGTCGCCGCTTGCGCCGCGCGTGGCCGCTTGGGCCCGCGGCTAGGCCGCGACGGCCCCTCCCCCGGGCGCGGCGCACGGTCCACAAGCGAACGGAGGCTCCACGGCTCGGTCTTGGGTCCACCACGGAGTTTCCCCGGCTTCCGTACACCGGCGCTCGCGCGCTTCGACGCGTGGCAGAACGGGCGGGCGTGCCTGCCCTGTTCTGGAGCGCGGCAACGCCGGCACCCAGCTCAAGTTTAATTCGTTTAGGCCTTTTCGAAATTGCAAAACTCCAAAAAGTGCCAACTAAGTCGAAAATCTCTGAAAAGCAAAGTTGTAGAGGAGCTATAGATCTACAACTTTCCCAAAGGGTGTCATATGTTTTGATCAACCGTTTGCCCGGGAACGTCGACCGAAGTTGCAGATTTTCCACGGCTCGGGTTACTGTTCATAAGGGTTTCAAATCTGTTTTTGGCTAATTTGCACTCAAAATTGGAATGTCCGCCAATAACGAAAAATGTGTTCCCGGAAATAACGAACAACTTTCGTATTGGCCGATTTTGAACTTCTGTAGTGAAATTTGGAGAACGCGCAAGAAAACCATTTCAGCCTTAAAGGAGATCTAGGGTTTGACCGTGGTTTGAGATTTTGACCAAGGTCTTTTGTGCAAATTTGCGACAAAACATGTCAAACATGTTTAGGAGCTAATTAACTCTGATTAACACAACTAATTGAGGCATTTATCTTTAATAAACACCTGGGGTGTTACACGAAATCCCACAGGACTGGCCCGAGAGTGCGCAACCACTCGCACCCCAGGACGAGGCCGTAGCCGCCCAGTGGAATCACGTACAAGTCGATGGCGAATTCCTCTTGGTCGATGGTGACAGTGATGTTCTTGCAAACGTCGGAGGAGGGGATGCGGTCGCTGTTGGCGACACCCACGGTAAGGCCGGGCTGCGCTACTGGGACGAGGCCGAGGTGGGCTGCAGCCGCCGTGTCGATGAAGGAATGAGTGGAGCCCGAATCGACGAGGGCGTCGAAAGCGGCGCCACGAACCACCGTGGATAGCTGCAGCGTGGCACTGGTGCGAACGCCCGTGAGGGCGCACATCGAGATCTTCATGTCTAACTCAGATGCACTGCTGTCGGAGCCATCACCGTCCCCCAGTTCAAGGAGATAAATCCCCTTCATGGTACACTATTTGGCGTGCTCCCGGGAGAACTTCTCCAGGCAGTTGAAACAGAGGCCGTCCATGCGCCGCTGCGCCATCTCTTCCGGTGTGAGGCGGGTAAAGCGGGCGCCGGCCGGCGGCTTGACGCGGCGCGCCGGCGTTGTCGAGGTGGAGCCCGTCGCGGCCAGAGTGACAGGGGACCAGGCCGGCGGAGTGGTAGGCAGGGCGGCTCGGGATGGTGCGCGTTGGCCGCGGGACGCGATGCGAGAAGTGTCTTCTGTCAACTGCAGGCGACGCTCGAATGCTCTGGCAAGTGACATGGCGTCGTCCAGGGTCGTCGGCTTCTGGAGGTCGACGTCAATTCCCATATGGGGTGGCAGTCCGGCGGAGAAGATGGCAATCTGCTGCTGCTCATTGACGTCCTCGCAGCGCGCGAGCAGCGTCAGGAATCGCTCCTGATACTCGTCGATGGAGCCCAAGCAGCGGAGATGCATGAGCTCGCCAAGCGGGTTGGTCCGCGTCGGCGGCCCGAATCGCTTATTGATGCCAGCGACGGACTCTGTCCAGGATGGCTCGCCGTGGTTTTTTTCCAAGCGATAGTACCATTGTCCCGCGGCGCCCTCGAGGTAGAAGGCCGCCGTCCAGACTTGCTGGGACGTCGGCGTTCCCTGGGAGCGGAAGAACTGCTCGCATTTGTGCAGCCAGCCTAGGGGATCGTCGGTGCCATCATACTTAGGAAAACGGAGCTTGTGGACCGGCGGCGGAGCGCCGTCCTTGCCACCAAACAACGACGAGGAGCAGTCAAAGGCGCCCTTCTTCTCTACGATTTGCATCTGGACATTATCAATTTTGGTGTTGAGGCGGCTCTGCTCCTGGCGGATGGATCCCATGTCGAGATCGTGCTTCTTGATGTGGTCGTTGAGCCTGTCCAGGGCTCGACGGCGGAGTCGAGGGCTTCCGCGGTGGTCTTCATGGCGGCATCGAGTGCTGCCTGGTCGATGGCGTGGTCACCCATGGCGGTGGGTGGCGATTGGTTTCGCGGCGTCGACGGGGAAGAAGGATGCGGCAGCGGTGGGTAAGGGCAGGGGGGCGTGCAGGCCGGGGCGTGGGAACCGGCGGTAAACAGGGGAAAATCGCGGTGCAGGGGGAAAACAGGGGAGGCGGCGCAGGCGGAAACAGGGGAAGTTTGCGATGGTGTTGGTGGGAGGTCGCAGGAAAGCTGGTCTCCTGATACCAGAGATGATATGGCTAGATTAATGGGACTGGATACATGAATTAGCAGGAGATTCACTCCAACCCGCCCTCCCTAGGAGGCTCTGAGTTTCTTGGTTTATCTCTGCTTAACCCCCTCAATCTAATCCGGTCGGTTTATATTACACTGCCGGTTAACAGATTCCCTAAACTTAAGCAACTAGATCTCCTATTTATTCTATCTGTTCCTCAGCCTGCGGCTGGGACTTCTTCCTCCGCCTAAACTGCTTACCAAAGAATGTGTCCATAACAGTATTATGCTATTTTCAGTTTTTCACAATATTTTTGTAAAACCTGTAACTATATCTATACGGAAGTATGATCTTGAAACAATTTGATACTTATGTTGTTTTTGTTCGATCTCAGTATTCAAATGGATGGATACCAATAAAACTTTAAAAAGTTTGACTGCATGTATCCTAGATTACTCTTGTTTGACTGGTTGGAATAGTAAATATTGGCATTTGGTTAGTTCTTAAAATACACGTTATTAGAGAACAACAAATTATGAAGGTGGATCTTAGACTTTGAGAAATTTTGCTGTTCAACAAGTGGCAATAAATAAATTAATGAGGTGCATATTTTCCCTTCAGAAGCTAGAATCATAAAGTAGATTCTGGCATAATCATGTTTGTCTAATGGATTGATGTTGATGCAATGTTTCCCTGTCTCTTTATTACAGATGAGTAATTTCCGTCCAGAGTTCAGATCTGGTCTGGATGCATTCACAAAATTTGTGCTTGACCGAACAAGACCAAAACAACTTGGAGCTAGTACAATGACAGGTCCCATCCTTGCTGGGTTGACACAATCATTTCTTGAGGCCATCAATAGTGGTGCTGTTCCTACAATATCTTCATCATGGCAGGTATATCAAGACAGCAGTATGGCTTATGTTGTCTCTTTCTCGTTTTTAGCTTAATTCATGCAATGCTACAATGTCAAAGATCCGACTGATGTACAAGTATGTTTTAAAATATACATTCCATCAACATATATTTGCAATTTAGGATAGACACTATTAAAACATTAATTCCAAATGATGAAAATGTTCTCGACTGTTTGATGAGCAACTGGGGTACACCTATGCATTAGCCGATGAACTGGTATAGAATTTGATGCACCTCTTCGGTTCAACCATGTATAAGAGTTCCTTTCTGTTTGGAAGTTATCTGATAGTTTTTTCTTTATGCAGAGTGTGGAGGAAGCAGAATGTCGGAGGGCATATGATTCTGCTGTGGATGCTTACAATTCCTCATTTGACCCGAAAAAACAAGTTGAAGAGGTAGGGTTGCTGAGTTGCTGTAGTTTCACATTTGAACTTTCTGGAAACTTTTTTGACCTCTGGCAATTTGCAGGAATCTTTGAGAGAAGCACACGAAGATGCAACGAGGAAGGCTATCAGTGCTTTTAATGCTTCTGCTGTGGGCGCTGGGCCAGCTCGTTCAAAATTCGAAAAGCTTCTTCACACTTCTCTCAGGAAAGCCTTTGAGGTGACATCATGATTAGTCATCACTGCTTTAAGTTAGCATGTGCTTTTATTACTATCTTTTACACGAACCATTGATAAATGCCTGCCAATTGTGGAAGTAATTTTTGAGTTGGTAGACTAACTGATGAACACATCAATGCAGGATTACAAAAGGAATGCTTTTCTGGAGGCTGATTTGCAATGTTCAAACCGAGTACAGAACATGGAATCAAAGGTGCGGGCAGCATGTAACCGTCCTGATGCAAAGTTAGATGACGTTGTCAGGGTAAGGAAACTGTGAACCTCTGCTGGTGTATATAATCAACAAGAACCTCATTCTTCGTTATTGTTTATGTTGATATCCTTTTTGTTGGATTAACTGCAGCTCCTTGATGGCCTGCTCACAGAGTATGAGTCAATGGCCTATGGTCCTGGGAAATGGAAAAGGCTAGCCGCATTCCTACAGCAGTGGTAGGCACCTCTTCATTAGTCTTATTGTTGATCAATGTGAAATGATGATCTCACACAGCCATTGTATTCTTTTGCTTGAATGACCACTGCAGTTTGGTTGGGCCCGTTCTAGACCTTTTCAGAAGGCAGTTGGAACATATAGATGCTGAAAGAAATGCTTTAAGATTGAAATGCAATTCGAGTGAAGATAAGTTGGTATTGCTCAGGAAGCAGCTTGAAGCAAGTGAGGGCCACAGAGCTGAATACTTGAGGCGCTATGAAGAAGTTATCAATGATAAGCAGAAAATTTCAAAGGATTACTCTGTTCGTATTACTGAACTTCAGGCCAAGGGTAGCAAATTGGAAGAGCGGTGTATGAGCTTGTCTTCTTCTCTTGAAACTGCAAAACGGGAATCCAATGATTGGAAGAGCAAGTATGATCACATTATTTTGCAGCAAAAGGCGGATGAGAGCAAGTTGAAATCTCAAATTGCTTCCCTGGAGTCTAGGGTAAGTATCAGTGAGGGCAGATTATCGGCAACACGAGAACAGGCTGATTCTGCTCAAGAGGAAGCATCAGAGTGGAAACGCAAATACGAAGTTGCTGTTACCGAGGCCAAAACAGCTCTGCAGAGAGCGGCTGTAGCACAGGAACGTACAAATAAGAAAGTGCAAGAGAGGGAAGATGCTTTGAGGACAGAACTTGCTAACCAACTATCTGAGAAGGTTATCCTTTCTCTCGATGATCCATTCAATGTTATTTTCCTTCCAAGCTGTATGTATATCTGTGGTCACTTTAACTTTTGCTTGTTATGGTGTAACAGGAAGAGGAAATTTCAAGATTAAGTGCTAAAGTTAGCCAAACCGAAATTCATGCTACAAGTTTGATTTCAAGGCTTGAGGTTTGTCTGGCTCGCCCTTTCTCTTCTCCCTCTCCCTCCCTGTCAACATAATCTCATTTTGCTAATGATCAAATTCAGGCAACTGAAGCAAAGTTGAAGATCCATGAGTCAGACTCTCTGACTTTGAAGGAAGAGATTAGATTGTTGACTGGTAACCTGGAGTCTATTAGAAGTGAAGTTGTTTCACGTGAGAAGGAAGTGAGGATCCTGGAACAAGAAAAGAACCATCTTCAGGAGAAGTATTTGGCAGAGTGCAAAAAGTTCGATGAGACGGACAGTAGATGCAAGGAAGCTGAAAGGGAGGCCAGACGAGCAACGGAATTGGCTGACGTAGCTCGTGCAGAAGCTGCTGCTGCTCAAAAGGATAAGGGTGATGCTCAGAGGCTTGCAATGGAGAGATTTGCACTGATAGAAAGAATGGAGCGGCAGGTTGAGGCTCTGGAAAGAGACAAGGTTAAGATGGTGGAAGAGATTGAGAAGCTTCACCAGTCAGAGAAGGATGCCGTGTCCAAGGTCGCATTGCTTGAAAAAAGTGTTGATGAGCGTGAAAAAGATATTGATGAGATGTTGAAGCGGAATAACCAGCAAAGATCCAGCACAGTCCAGGTGCTTGAGAGCCTCCTGGCAACAGAGCGTGAAGCTTGTGCTGAGGCTAATAAGAGAGCTGAGGCTTTGTCATTGCAGTTGCAAGCAACTCAGGGCAAACTTGACATGCTTCAACAAGAGCTGACATCAGTTCAGCTCAATGAAACTGCACTCGATAGCAAGCTCAAGACCTCCGCAAGACGCTTGAGGGGTGAAGCTACCGAGTCTGTCCATGATATGGATATCGACGATGACAATAATGGGAGGCGTAGGAAACGATCAAAAAGCACAACAAGCCCATTCAAGAACAATCACACAGAGGATGGTGGATCTGTGTTCGTTGGAGAAGATACCTACACTGGGAGCCAGCAAGGGACAGAGACTGAAGACTACACCAAATTCACTGTGCAGAAACTGAAGCAGGAGCTCACCAAGCACGGGTTTGGTGCTCAACTGCTCCAGTTGAAAAACCCTAACAAGAAGGACATTGTCACCTTATACGAGAAGCATGTCGTCGGCAAGTAGCAGTTCCTCGGCAACACTCGTTAGATTCGTGCTTAGACTGTACTGTAGCGTTGGATATTGTTGACACGAAGTGAAACAAAGCATGTAACTTAGTTTTAAAGTCTTTTGTGTGTTTCTCCAATGATGCAGTTAATGTTAGCGCATCATTGTCAAGCACTTGTATCAGTTTGCCCTTCACAGTTAGGACGTGTTGAAAAGCTCGTCATTTCGTACGTGGTGCTGTAGGTGAGATTGAATTATCGGAAAGTTCAAACTTGAAGAAATGAACTGATTGAATCTTCAGAGCAGCATGGCTTCTTCATGTGTGCATGATTTGTGTTTACAAAGTAACTACGATGCAATAACAGCATGTGATGTTGAACATTTATTGAAAAAAAGGACATGTTAAACGATTCATAAACAACGTCAAGTTAGACTGCAAAGAACATGATATCTTTCTACAGTCACAGCATAATGTATCTTCACTTGTGCTGTAGTTTTTTAGGCCAGGGGCAAATACCCTGATGGCAAGGCCTGATCCTAAATCCCTATTAGCCTCCGAATCGAATATGTTTTTTTGTATACTCACGTCCCGAATTCTTGACTCAAGGGCCAAAGGCTGCCCTTGCTGCGTGCACTGCGAAGTTAGGCATGAACGCGGGAGGAGGGGGTGCCCTGTTATTCGGGACACCTTGGCCGTACCCCATAATTGCTCCTGGGTTGTAGAACTGATCGACACCACCGTTTGCTTCCCTGAGAACGCTGCCACCCTGGTGGTGGTGGCCGCCAAGAGCAAGCGCATTGCTGTCCGCGACGGCGTTGTTATGGGCGGCTGCCTCCTTGGCCGCCGTGGAGCCGCACTGTCTGGGCTGCGTCTGGAAGAAGACCTTGGAGACGACGAGCTCGCCGTCGCGCTCCTCCTCGTCGGAGCCGAGGTGGTACTGGTGCATCACCCAGTTGGTCTTCTCGGGCTTGCGCTGCTTTCCGTAGTTGGTGTAGAGCACCAGGATCTTCTTGTACCCGCGGGGCCTGCCGTTGGACAGCACCGGCCGCGTCTTGCCCGTCTTGTGCCACCGCGTCTCGCCGCCGCCGCCGCCTTCGTCCCCGTCGCCGCTGTGCACCTTCCGCCGCTTCCTCGTCCCCGTCGTGTACGCCCTTGACGGCCGGTGGAAGAAGTGCCGGACGAGCCCGTCCTTGCTCACGCCTGGAACAGAATTCATATGCAGGGAGCCGATCGATTATACTACTGCACATACATGCCGATGGACATGCGTGCTGTCCTGACTTGCACGCGCGCACTACATGCATCGACCGGCACCGTCTGTTGCGTACCGGGGAGCCTCTCGGGGTGCGTGTAGCAGATGCCGTCCTCGCCCTCGATGGTGGGGATGAACTCGTCGACGAGGGGGTGGAGCTTCCGGGAGTCCGGCCTCGCCTTGCCCTCCAAGTGCTCCAGCAGCTCCTGGTCGGTCGGATCGAACTTCACGCCGGCCGGCAGCCCCGGCAAGTCCTGGATCGTCGTCGTCTCCTGCAGAAAAATTAGAAGAATAATTGTCACATATATCCGCATCCATGTGGGCCGCAGTGGCATCGCACAAATTATTAGTGGACCCTGTCTTGATACATGCATGTTTTTAATTTCATTCGTCACAGAAAGATGAGATTAGAGCATGGATGAATTGAGAACTGTTTTGAAGCTGTAATTGTCCGTATATATACGTAGAAAGAACTGAGACGAGGTGCTCTGATCATCACCATCATAGACACCACGAGAACTACACAATTGGGCACGCGCGTGCAGCTAGCTAACGTGGTGCGCGCGCTATGTACCTGTTCATACTGCGCGCGGTGGCCGCAGGACGGGCACATTTTGACGAGGACGGCGAGCGACGACGCGGCCGCCTTCTTCCTTCCCGCGGCGGCAGCGGCCGGCGACAGGCTGCTCTCCACGGCGGACCGCACGTCGTTGAAGCCATTGCACCACGTCATCCTCGCGCGATCGACGACGATCGAACGAAGTTAGCTAGCGATCCACTAGTGCGCGGGTGGTGTGCGCGCGGCGTGCCTCGATCTCTCTACAACACCCCCATGACAGAGGGGGCGCGCGCGGCAAAGCTCAGCACGCCGGCTCGGCTGGGGAGGAATATAATGCACAGGGGGCCGGGGGTAAAAAAAGACGACGATAAGCTGAGGCCGGCAGTGGGGAGATCGGAGCCAGAGGGAGCAACAAACAAAGGGGGTTGGTCAAGGAAAGAGAACCGAGCTACTAGGCCCGGCCGGAGAGGGAGGGAGAGAGAGAGGAAAAGGAGGAAGCCGCCGCTAGTTGCCTTGCTAGCAGCTAGCTTGTCCCTGTTAAAAGCTACCCGCGATCACACACACCACCGTACATACACTGACCGCGCCGATCAGTGACTTGTTGTGTCCATCTCCAGCCGGCCGGTACGAACAGTGTACGCACGTTCACATCAACTACTTTCCGAATCGATCGATCGATCGATCGCCGTGTGGTTGGTTTCCCAATAAGACAAGAGAGCTAGCGAGGATATCATCTAACCATCGAGAGCTCCAGGGCACTGGAAAGCCAGCACGATAAAGCTAGGGATGATACGACGATGCATGTAGACTCTACTAGCTAGGCGGCTTCGTTTTTCCTTCTTTTAATTATGTTGTTTTGGGCAATAACGCCGCGTGTGTACGCAAGAAAACACATAAGCAAGATAGGAGGGGTAGATGCATGATATACTACAACAGTAGTAGGTGGATGATGGCATGTTGCTTGGTCCTCACGTATAGGCACCGCAAATCCTTCCGTATACGTGAGAAGGAAACCAGGGCCGGCCGGAGCCCGCACGGCCGGATTCCCTGCGCCGACCGGGGCCCCAGCCCCCCACATCACGCCGCCGGCGATCTAGCTAGTTGCTGACCGTCCCCGTGCAGTGCGGGCCATCTGATCAAACTCCCCGACCGCGCAACTTGTGTGATGGTTTTTTTTTCCACTGCAGAAGTTAATGAACGCAACAGGACAGTACTACTTGCATTTGGCAAGATGAGGAATTGATCGAGGAGCGTGCGTGAGTGAGTGAATATGGCTGTCGATCGGCTGAATGCGATCGAGGTTGTTGGGCCTCGTACTTTCGCCGCGCCCGTGGTAAGAGCAGCAGCTGCTGCTGCGGCACGCACATATTCTCTGCTCTGTACTGGCCGTTTGAGGCCGCCGTACGTGAAGTATGCGTGCATCATGCAAGTGCTGTAGTAGATCAGTAGATGTATATATGGAAATATCTAAATCTGGAACCTGGTTCACTGGTTGCATCGGCCGGATCGATCAGATGCAGCCAATTCTCGATCGCCTTCGTGCGTCGATGGATCCATGTGATCAATGGATCGCGGAACCACTGCCGTGCATGCATGAAGATACTCGTCTACCACACGAGCGAACACACGTGCGGAATTATCAGTCGTTTGGTGTGTGTGTGTGTGTACACTATACGAAACGGACGTATTTGCTGTTGAGACTCGTGTGTTAATTCGGATCGATCTCCGGCCGGGCCAAATGTTCAGTAGTGTAGCGTTGTTCCAGCCTTTATTATTTGTGCCCCAGCCCCACCACCTGCAGCATGCCCGATCGAGGCCGATCGAGGGACTACGTCATGCATGCGTTTTCGTTTGTGCGAGCGAGCTGCATCGATCGGAGAGCCGGAGTAGAGCAGGGTGGAGTGGAGGCGGGGCAACCCGATGGATTCGCATGGACGTTCCACCGTGCGCGCGCACAGGCACGCAGCGGCCGGAGGTAGGGATCGGAGAGGGTGCTGGGACTGGGGAGAGCTTCAGATACGAGGTCGCCGTGGAGTGTCTTGCAAGGCACACACGGATGCTAGTAGCCTCACCCCCACAAAAGAAAAGGCCAGCCGAACTGCGTGCGTCGCATGGTGCATTATTACGCATATGTGCGCCTTGCACGTTTTCGTTTGTAAGGGATAGGATAGGATATATATAGACACACACACACACACACACACACACACACAATTATACATGCATGTATGCATATGCAAATTTCAGTATGAGCGAAATTTTGAACGGTAATTCTACGGAACGGATGTTCGGAATTAAAGAAAAGGAAATGCTGGACATGTAATTCAATAGTTGAGCATCAAATGATATGCATAAACATGTATATTGCTTGTGTTGCGGCACGAATTTTCTATCCTAGAGATCCGGAACAGAAGATGTCTATATTTGGATGACCATTTAGATAAGTTGTTGGAAAGATTTTTTTCACAAAATCTCTATTTCTACCATTTAGAAAGAATATATAGCCTCTTAGAGATGCTCTTACGCCTGCCAAATTTTCATTTAGGGTATATACTTGCACGATTTCGGTAGCATCACCGTAACGCAGTAGCACCTGCTGAGATGTTTCCGAATGATGAAGTTCAAATTACACCATTCTTAAAACGCAAAATGGCTAGACCGGCCGGAAGCACGTTGCGTTTTGTGTCTGGCATCTGGCTTTGCACTCGATCTTGGAGAAAAACACAAGTTAATAAGCCCTTCTCGTAATCTCGTTGGCCTATTCGTGAAATATATAGCTCCCATGCGTGCATCCATTGTGTTTCTGTACTGTGTATGTAGTAGTTTAGTTAGCCGGTCGGTCTTATAGTGAGATTGATCAGTGGACAGAGCAGCGCACGTTCTATTCTGTAGGCAGCTACAGGTCTACAGTACGATCGAGTAGCCTAGCAGGTGTGCATCAGGGTCAGTTGGGAACTTTGGTGGGTGTCGTTGGGGTGGCGTGGCAGGAACTGGTTGGCCGTGACCCGTGATCTAATTCGATTGGCCCTTTAGCTTGCAGCCACGAGTACTACTCCAAGGCGCCGCGCTCGCCGTACTTCAGAGCAGGAGCAGAGCAGAACCTAGCTCATTAGTCGTCGTACATTAAACCGAATGGTCAGGTGATCATCAGAATATCAGATCTCGGATCATGTAGTGTCTTGTGCTGATAATTGAGATCAGCTGGAGTCTGTGGGGTTTGGCCTCGATATGATCCATCGGCCGAGAGAGGATGGCACGCCTCTATCAGAAAATGACAGCGTACCCCTAGATCACAAACAGCGCTCCATCCAAGGAGCCACAACTAAGCATGTGTGTTTATATATTTAGGGCCCCTTTGGCAGGGCTTCTACGCATTTAAAACGGCATGCGGCCATGGCATATGCAGAAAATAATAATGGCTTCTTTGGTGAAGTTCGAAGCCATTTTGTAAAGTGTTTGGCAAAATGGATGTGGTTGTGGCTTCTATGTCACATGTGGGGAAGAAGCCGCGGGAAGCCACTATTTTTGGCTTCACCTCCGTAGTACAAATTGTAAAATGGCTTCTACATGGCTTCAGCTTGGAAGCCGTTTTTTGTTAGGGGTTTGGCAGGGCTTCTGTAAAAGCCAGTGGAGAAGCACTTGGAAAAGCCCTGCCAAAGGACCCCTTATTTGTATCTATCAGTATTCCCTCAAAAAAAAAATATCGCTATAAACAGAGCTGCAGAGCCCGTTGGCAACGAAAGGATGACATGTCATGTTGTCAACCCCTGCATCAGATAGTTTGTCCACATGGATGAGCTTGATTGCGAGGTACGAACTCGCATTGCATGATGAATTCACTGTAGTGTGTCGTTGAGATGTAACACTTGGCAGAAAGATATAGTATGTGTGTGCATGGTCAAAACCACTCCTTTTCATTTCAAATTGTAAATCGTCATTTTAGCCTTTTTGAGTTCATAGATATTATTATGCATCTGCTAGACATATACTACTTCAGTTCCTAAATATATGACGTTTAGAGAGGGAGCACTTATATCTAGGTGCATAGCAATGATTATGCAATTAGAAACACAAAACGTCCTACGGAGTAGAGCCGTACGAAGTATAATGGTCCTGTACAAATCAAATGTGGGACGCTCGATCTCGTACCAAATTGATATATACGATCTGGCTAATTAGTAGTCCTCCCTTCGGTTTGGTTAAAGAACACAACTTGACTTCTCTTTTTTATAAAAATATTTATTAAAAAGTTATATATATATATATGTATGTATATTTTTATGAAAATGATTTTCAAAACACATCTATTGATATGATTTTCACATTTCTAAACTCAACGACTTAAATTTTATTCATCATTTATATTCCTAATGTTATGTTTGACTCAAACCTTGTCAAAATGATTTTTTTTACCAAACCGGAGGGACGTTTTTGCAATTAATCCCAACCAAGAGCTTAAATAGCTTATTAGTTGCCTTAGCTTGCAGGGGAAGCCCTTAAGCGCGTGCCCTCCTTCAGTCCTTGTTGAAAATGGTGGCATCGTACTTCCTGATCGGAATTCATTGCACGTTTTATGGTGCTGTGTCCACTGTCAAGGCTCAAGACGTGACTCACTCGGTCGGTAGTATAGCCTAGTAGAAGGAACACTTTGTGGATGCGAACACTTATTGTACCGGAAGGCCGAAATAGGAAGATTTTACTGCACAATCGGGGAGGAAAATAAACGGACTTTAACCAATCACCATGATGACTCCAAAACTTACAACAAACAAGATACAAGTAGCTATATATACTCGAATGTCGAATTACCTCCGTGCTTAAATATATTGTGTATATGTTGTTTAGGACACTAGTTAGTTAAAAAATAAACTAAATTATTTGTTCTAAATGACGTAGGAGTACTTAAGAACAAAGAAAATGTATACCGTATAATTAATTAATCAATGCATACAAATAAGTATAGTATATTTAGTAATATAATAACAGATGGC
This sequence comes from Cenchrus americanus, assembly GCA_947561735.1. Taxonomy (NCBI): domain Eukaryota; kingdom Viridiplantae; phylum Streptophyta; class Magnoliopsida; order Poales; family Poaceae; genus Cenchrus; species Cenchrus americanus. The sequence goes on along the minus strand of OX387239.1, from coordinate 246,255,100 downwards.
TGACCTCAAATGCTGATCGAGTGAGTCAATGAGATGTGCTAGTAGCTAGGAATCTAGGATAGGATACTTCGATACAGGTAGGGAAAACCTAAGAACAAAAGCTTGCACACACATACAGGGCATGCTACGATTGCTTCATCCATGCATGCTCTGAAAAAAAGAAACCCCCCCCCCCCCCCCTGGTGCACACGATGCAGAATTGCAATGCAATGTGGCGGAATCTCGCTGCACAGGAAAAGCCATTTGGGCTGGCATGCATTACGTTGGTGGCAGCTCGTAAAGAAGAGGGGGCAAAAGAAGAAACAGGCCCACTGCATTTTGCTTGTCGTAGCCTAAAGTGTTTTATTCCGTTACTACGGTCCTTTTTGATCGCATATGCCAGGCAATGTCTGTCTTCTTGTTTCACCATGATGCTGGCTGGGAACATCATTTTTTTTAACGAACGGGCAGCTGCGAACATCACAAAATTGCACATATGTGTAACAATCCCATTTACGCAACGAAGGACTCCGAATACTAACAGCCGCCGCTGCCCTCGTCGCCGCTCACGCCCGCTGGCCCCCCTCCTCTACCCTCCGGTGGTCTCGCCGGCGCCGGTAGGGAGAGGAGCGGGGACATGTTCCTTTTGTAGGTTTAGTTTTTCTTTCTTTTGGTTTCCAGCGACATCAACAGAGTGGTGGTGAAGATGACACTGTGGAATAAGGTCTCTCTGACCTCTCCCTACGTCGCAACGTTCTTTCCGGCGCCGACGAATGGCAAGTGAGAGTTGGCTCTGCCAGATTTGTAGTTTCTCTTTCTATTTTTGCATTTGGTGTGTTCGTCAGGAGATGCAATTGGTTGTCCTTGGTTGTGGCGGTTTTGATCACTTTTTTCGATTTGTTCTTCGTCAAGTTCCAGTTTCTTTAGTCCGCTGGTTTGGTGATGAAGGATTGAAAGCCTGTGTTGCTTGGGGTGTTGCCCCAGCCGATGTTTTTTCAGCGTTTGCTAGATCTCGTTGTAAGCAGCAGGTGGTTCTTGCGGTATTCAAAGCCTTGTGTGGCGATGGTGTATGCAGGTGCTCCTTTCCCTTGTTGCCTTTCCAGTGTATTTTTCAAACTCCGGTGGACCACAAACTTTGGAAGGAAGAAGACGACCAGAGTGCTCTTCAATGTAATTTATTTCCTTCGCGTCGTTATGTGTCAAGCTGTCCTTCCCTTGTACTGGCAATTGTTAATATGATATGAGTACACTTTTTTTTTTTTGGTCTATCTTAAAAAATGCTGGCGATGATTCCAGTATTGTATTGTACAGTGGGCTAGATTGAGTTTCCTTTTTAATAGAAAATGGGATCGAAATCCATCTTTTGGGCCTGCTATTTCAGGAAGAGCATTGAGGCCTTGCTGGGCTTCCCTGCATCTGCAAGCAACGTGTCTTTCTTGCTTATGCGTTCAAGTCACACTCGTTCAGTTGTTCCACTCTCATTCTGCCATGTGGACTAAACTCTTATTTATCCACCACATTTTTTATACAGAAAATTTAAAACAGGACCCGTCGCCGGATCATTCGGGACGTAACGCTGTCTGAACAGACATGTGTAGTCGATCGTCGGTTAGGCATCATCTCGCATCCACGCTATCCATAGCTCATCGCAAAAGGAACGCGCTGGCCGGCCGCCGGCCTCGCAAGTCGCAACGCAAGCATGTCGTGGCCTCAAGCGTGCGCGCGTGCTCAAGCTGGAGTGCGACCGAAAGCAAGCCATGGCCGAATTCAGCCGCGGAACACACAGCCACACACACACACAGGCTCCCCCCGTTCGGCCGTTTCTCGTGCAAGCAACCGCAAGCTCCCCCGATTTGCTTATCAGTTGGGGGTGCCTGTTCCTTGCAAGCCAAGTGCCCCCACCGGGAAATGCCTGACACGCTCGGCGAGCTCGCGTCCTGGCCACACGGATTTCCTCTTCCGCGGCCTTTAAATCCCCGCACACATTCCATTGGCGGCGGCGTTATTGCATATACCATTGATCCATCTTGTGCTCCAGTACTGGTGTCCGAGTCAGTCGGCGGAGACGATCAATAATGCAAGGTGGTGGCCGGGGGTCAGCGGCGATGGCGGCGGCGGCGGCGCGGCACGACGACGTGGAGTCGCAGCACGAGGCGGATCACGACGATGCCAGCAGCCACGAGCAGCAAGCGCAGCGGCCTCTGCTGAAGAAGCGCTCCTTGGCGGACGGCGGCGGCATGAGCCCGATGCAGCGGGCCATCAGCCAGACGTACCAGAGCACGGCGCACCTGGCCGCGCTGCTTCCCACGGGCACCGTGCTGGCGTTCCAGCTGCTGTCCCCGATCGTCACGGACGGGGGCCGCTGCATCCGCGCCAACCGCGCCATGGAGGGGGCGCTCCTGGCGCTCTGCGCGCTCTCCTGCTTCGTGCTCAGCTTCACGGACAGCTTCCGGGACGCCACGGGCGCCGTCCGGTACGGGTTCGCCACGCTCCGCGGGCTCTGGGTCATCGACGGTGGCGCGCCGCTGGACGACCCGCTGGCCGCGGCCACGTACAGGGTCCGGTTCCTCGACCTGGTGCACGCGGTGGTGTCCGTGATGATCTTTGCCGCCGTCGCGCTGTTCGACCAGAACGTGGTGTCATGCTTCTACCCGGTGCCGTCGGAGGACGCCAGGCAGGTGCTCACCGTGCTGCCCATCGCCATCGGCGTCGTCGGGAGCATGCTGTTCGTCACCTTCCCGACCACCCGCCACGGCATCGGTTTCCCGCTCTCCAAGCAATGATTTTGTATCCATTCCCGTTTCCAGTTCCAATTCCAATTCTTGTAAATAAATATTAATTGCACCAACAGATTATGAACACCGCCATGGGGGTGAGTAGGTGAAGCTAGGAACCACACGATCGAGACCCTTGCTTGTTTTCGTGGATGCTTAATGCTACAACTTGACGAACCTGAAACTTCTAAGGCTCATGTAGCAAGCATGCGTGAAGTTACAAGTCATATGATCATGAGTTCATGACATATACCACACCAGAATAGCAAGGAACACGTTGAAATATACTTGCAAGCAGTAAAGGTTATAGTAAACTGCACTGCAAGACACAAACTAATCCAGCCACACGAGCTTGCTTTTGTGGTACCTGAATCTTTAAAAAAAACTAGGCTTTTTTCATAATTTTTTTTAAACCTAGGTCTACCATACCTCAGCTCTTCTAACCAAATAGACTAAGAAGTTTTGGTTTGATACAAAATCTTTTGCACTTCATTATGTCCACTGGGCCGTCCTAGTTAAGGGTGGTGTTTGGTTGGGAGCAGGGGCGGATCTAGTGGTAGGTCGGGAGGGGCTGGAGCCCTCCTACCACCGGGAACTCCATGGGAGCCCCCCCTAAGCCTCTCTAAAAAAAATTTAGAGGAAGAAAAAGTAAAGGAGGAGTTAGAGCTAGAGGAAGAAGGAACCCCTCCTATACTTCATTTCTAGCTTCGCCACTGTTTGGGAGGTGAAAATTTTTGCACACACTCTTAACCGCTAAATTAGAGATATTACATAAAGTTAGTTCACAAAACTACCTCCACAACCCTTGGTCATATTCGCGAAACGAATCTAATGAGATCTTTGACTTCATGATTAGAGGATGCTTATTGTAGTTTTACTATAGCAAATTATAGAGTAATTAGGCTCATTAGATTCATCGCGCAAAGTTACACTCGTCTGTGAAAATATTTTGTAAATACACTTTATTTGGTACTCCATGCAGGCAAGATTCTCTGAGTGAAAAAATTCACTCAGAAACCAAACACAATCAAGCATGCAAGGAGAGGAAAACAATGAAGATGAAGCACGAAACCCTCGAGAACTGAGCAAAGAAAGAGTGTTTAGAAAGAAAAAACAAAGAAAGAAAAACACTTTTGAGGAAAAACACTCTATAGAATATTTTCCTAGGATAGAGTGTTTTTAGATTGCGGAAAATGTTTGATTTCATATATAAAACACTAGTACTTAAACTCTAAAACTCTAAGCTTGAAACTCAGGAAAAAGAAACAAGACAAAAAGAGACTAGAAAGTAAGACTAAGCCTTCGACTTCTTCAATGTCTTTGGTTGTAACAAATACCTCACGTATGTTTTTTTAGAAACTTTTGATGTTAGGATTGACCCCTACCCTAGTGATCATGTGTCGCCCGGTAATCTCTGTCACCTAAAGAGAGTTGATATGTACCACAACATCTAGCAACTCCACTTCAAACACATTGAAAACAAACCGAGCACCACCCACGTTCCAAGCAGACAACGGTGTCATCATCCCAAGGACTCTTGAAGGACCGGATTGGCAATCAGAGGGGGGGGGGGTGAATGAGAGGCGACAAAAATTCTTCTCTCTAGGAGAACGAACTCAGCCTATGTCCCAATTGTAACTCCAAAAGTCACACATGACAAAGCTGGAAGAAAACACAACGAAGTAGGGAGAGGTTCTACTAAAAACAGAGACAATCTGGAACTTCCGATTTTCCAAAATTGGAACTTCCCGTTTTCAGCCAACCCTTAAAAGAAATCAAAACTGGAACTTCCAATTCAACAAAATCGGAAACTACAGTTTTTACTTCAGCCAACACTTCCAATTTCACCCAACGCATAAATAAAAAAAATAAAACTGGAACTTCCAATTTTCCAAAACTAGAGCTTCCAGTTTTCCTGGAGAAACTCAATCTCTCGTTTCGAGCAACAAGGATTGAAACAAAACTTGAGGTAGAGGATCAATACCCCAAGGACAAATAGATCATGTTCTCAAGTAAATCTCACAAAATCGAAGGTCAACTAAAACTGGAACTTCTAATTTACGAAAACCACAACCTCCAGTTTTCCTGCAGCTCTTCGGGAAACACTTGGAACGAATCGATCTCTCAACCCACACAATGAATCAATGTGAGACTTTGGGAGGAAAAGATCTGCCTCAGGGATAAACTATACCCAAAAGATCAAGTCCCAAAACCTACGCTATCATGGGAATCGAGAATCAAAGCCACAAATATAAAGACCTCGGGTTGACCCAAAGAACTTCAAATATGTTGCGATTAAAGGAGTTGGAGGGACAAAGATCATTAGGAAAAGGGTATCCATGAGCCCGTATGTGATTCCCTCAATCAGAACTCCACCAAATCGCAACCAAACCCATATGTGATTCCCTCGATCATAACTCCACCAAATCACAACCAAAACGAAGAACTCGAAAATCCATTAAAAGGGAAAACACTCGAGCATCAAAAAACACAAGTAAAGAATGCTAAATCTTCTATACATCAGAGGAAAGGTTCTTTACAAACTTGGACTAGCCTCCTACCTTCATCCTAACCACTAAAAAAGTGGAGAACAAGAAGTGGAGAGACCTCCTCCTCTCAACTCTCAAACATGAAGCACTTGGCTAGCCTAAGCAAATGAAAATGAGTTTCGGGTCCAAGACATAGCATCCATCCACCCCTAGAGTCCTATTTATATAAAGTAACTTGGTGGAGGCAAAAGACTAAACTACCCCTACAACTTGAAAATAAGATAAACTTGAAAATAAGATACACACCCCTCACGAGGAATACTAGAAAGTTATAGGTATCTTCATCAAGCAGACACATATCGACTGCAGCATTGCTTCCCTTCGACGCAAGCTCCGTGATCACGTCACGTGTCCCCCACTTCGAAGCTTCCCGTCGCACCTGGATCTCGTCTCGGTTGCGACGGGCCCTCGGGCTCGTTTCTGAGGTCCAAACCAAAAACTGTCATGGGCTGGTTTTTTGGCCAAACCAACAAACTCCGCGTACAAGACACAACCTTACCACACCAAGCTCCGAGAATGTCAAGCCTTTCTGCCCTGTTCATTTGGCTTATCAACCACCAGCCAACAATACTTTTCTCTCAGAACAAACCAGCCATGAACGACCAGCCAGTAGTAATTTTATCTCAGAATAAACCAACACCAGCCACCAACCAAACGAATAGGCTGTTCACCTCCAGTGCCCGGACGGTCTACCCGGTCCTGCCCAGTTCCTTGACTTGGCCGCCACCGTTGCACCGACTCCATGTACATGACTTCGTCTTGCTCTTCTTCCACCATGCGAACCACTCTTGATCTTGTTGTTCATCAGGTCCCTCTGAACCAAGCCTACTTGTGTCTCCATCACCCGGAGGCCACTTTGGCTAAAACCTTTCGTGCTTGTTCTTCACCTGCAACAATGCAAACCGAGTAGTATACAAAACTTATAATACTAGGCCAAGAGTCAGTCCGCACAACACTGTCAACCACTCATCACTAAGGAGCGACCATCCACTGGGCTCGGACGCTCCTGGTCCTCAATAATGTGACGCCCGCAAGAGGAAAGCAACATCAAGATGCTACTACTGCTTGAACCAATTGTGTTGGTTAATAATGATACCCATCACATTGCCATCGTTTGGAAACGATCGAGGACCGAGCCAAGCTTCGATTGCTACCGCTACTACAACCGCTTCACCAATGTGAGCTACCAAATAACCGTGCCTACGTAGTACACATGCATGGTGACCCTGATCGCATCATCAGATCGTCCCAATGAGAACGAGAAGAGGTGGGGATATGCCATCATCACAATTCCTCCAAAAGAAGGGACATGGGAGTAGGTTGTAGGGATTTCACGTGCCATGTCCTCCTTGAACCTCATCCTTTAAGTCGAGTGCCATGGGCACAATACCACCCACAACCGCAATGAAACATCTCTCCTGCATATAAATGTCCAAACGGGCCGGTCGACCCAACCCTGGCATGAGCCTAGCAAGGCATGATTGTAGCTGTAGTGCCACCACCGCAGTTGGACTAAGTTGTACCCCACGAGCAAAAAATTGCAGATTGGACCAACAAAAAGCCCAAAATATTTCGAGGCAAAAAATTGCGCCAACGAGAGGCATCAGGGCAATATTTAGGTCTTTCCAGAGCCAAGTCGTCCATCATTCAATTGCAACAAATTTATACACATGTAGGGCGTTCACGTTCATACACATGCATTGCACTCATAAATACGTGAAGATGACTTCTAAGAATGATCAAGACTGGTGAAGTATATTGAGTCTTGCTTTTCAATAGGTATTTTGTTTTTAGTACTCCCTCCATTTCATATTACTTGTTGTTTTCACTTTTCTAAATACATTTCTTTTGCTATGCACCCAGATATATACTTATGTCTAGATACATAACAACATGAATGTATTTGGAAAATCTAAAACAACATGTAATATGAGAAAGATGTTAAACATGTAAATGTGTAAGTTGTTATGAAGTGGAAGAACCTAGAGCTAGTAGTTAGGATTGATAGGATCCTTCCCTTGTAAGTAGGAGATATGGCGGCCAGGTTGTTCCACCGAACCTTGTAATCCAAGCCAGGGGATGTTCCTGGCCATATAAACACGCAGGGCGTGACCCCAAGGGGGCTACGACGCCTTCCTCCAATTTTACATGGTATCACGAGTATAACCTCCAACCACATCCACATATCCATCTACAAACCAATATAAGATGTCCCTGGTCAATGTTGGCTCCTCCTCCGGTGGCTAGCCCTTGTCGCCGCTAGGCCTTTTTGCTCCGCTTGGCCTTCCCGTCTCCGAAAAGCTGTCGAAGAACAATCTTCAGCTTTGGAAGATGCAAGTGCTACCGACCATTCGTGGTGCCCAACTTGAGGGTTTCCTCGATGGATCAGTCTCGGCGCCATCGAAGCTCATCGACGTCAAGAAGGGCGACACTATCGTCCAAGAGGCGAACCCTTAATATGCTAAGTGGCTCACCCAAGATCAGCAAATCCTTAGTTATCTGTTGACTATGATGACACGCGAGGTTCTTCTCCAAGTTGGTGCTGCCGAGACGTCGGCGATGCTATGGGCTGCTGTCAACAAAATATTCTCGTTGCAGACCCATGCTAGGGCGGTTAATACCCGCTTCGCCCTCGCCACCACGAAGAAGGGCGCCATGACGGCGTCTAAATACATGTCCAAGATGAAGTCCCTGGCCGATGAGATGACGGCTGCCGGGAAGTCTCTCGGTGCTAAGGAACTGATGTCCTATATCCTGGTTGGACTTGACATGGAATATAATCCGCTCATCACCTCCATGCTGTCCAGGAAGGATCCGGTTCCCTACAGCAAATTGCTTGCCCGGATGCTTAGCTTCGAGAGCCACCTTGAACTCCTACAGGGTGGCAGTGGATCTTCATCCTCTGTCAACTCGGCGTCTCGCGGCAATGGTGACGGCCGTGGGCGCAACACGTCATGCGGTCGTGGTCGTGGCGCGCAAGGAGGGAGTGGCCGTGGCACGTCTGGGGGGCGCAATCGCGGTTCATCTAAGCCGCGCTTCACTGGGCAGTGCCAAGTCTGCTTCAAGGAGGGGCATAGTGCTACAACCTGTTGGCATCGCTTTGATGTCGACTATGTCCCTAAAGAGAAGAACGCGAACACCGCCAACCATGGGTACGGCTTGGTACACCGACACCGGCGCGACGGACCACATCACGAGTGAACTCAGCAAGCTCGTCATCCACGACAAGTACAATGGGTCTGATCAGATTCATATTGCAAGTGGGGCAGGTATGAACATTAATCGCATTGGTAAAGCTATTGTCAGTACTCCTAATCGTAATCTTCATTTGAATCATGTTCTTCATGTTCCTAGTGCAAGTAAAAATCTAGTTTCTCTTCATCGTCTAGCTGCTGACAATAAAGCCTTTCTTGAATTTCATCCTGATTTCTTTTTGATCAAGGATCAGGCCACGAAGAAAACAATTTTAGAAGGTAGATGTAGAGGTGGCTTGTATCCTCTACCTGAATCGAGATGTGAAGCTCACAGTGTTGTCAAACCTTCCACAACTAGATGGCACAGTAGATTAGGCCACCCTACTTTTCCTATTGTTCATCGAGTTATTAGCTCAAATAAGTTGCCTTGTGCTAGGGGAGATTCTCATCTATCAGTTTGTGATGCCTGTCAACAAGGCAAAAGTCATCAACTCCCCTACCCCCAAGTCCACCAGTGTGTCTCGTTCTCCTTTAGATTTAATATTTTCTGATGTATGGGGGCCTGCTCCTGACTCTGTTGGGGGGAATAAATACTATGTGAGTTTAATAGATGATTATAGTAAATTTGTTTGGATTTATCTCCTTCGCCATAAATCTGGAGTATTTGAGAAATTTCATGAGTTTCAACAGCTAGTGGAAAGACAATTTGATAGAAAAATTGTTGATATTCAAACCGGCTGGGGAGGAGAGTATGAGAAGCTTAACTCTTTTTTCCGTCGGGTGTGTATATCCCATCTCGTTTCATGTCCCCATGCTCATCAACAGAATGGTGCTGCCGAGCGTAAGCATCGCCACATTGTTGAAGTTGCTCTCTCGCTCTTAGCTCATGCATCCATGCCTCTAAAATATTGGGATGAAGCCTTTTTAGCTGACACATATCTGATAAACTGCATCCCATCCAAAATTCTCCAATACTCTACTCCCCTTGAAGCCTTATTTCAAGAGAAACCAGATTATTCCATGTTTCGAGTCTTTGGGTGCGCATGCTGGCCCAATCTTAGACCCTATAACACAAGAAAGCTAGCTTTTCGATCCAAGTGGTGTGTGTTTCTTGGGTACAACAACATGCATAAGGGCTTCAAATGTCTAGATGTCTCCACTGGGCGCATTTATATCTCTTCTCTCGAGATGTTGTGTTTGATGAGGAGATTTTTCCTTTCTCTGGATTGCATGCAAATGCAGGAGCACGGTTGCGCTCAGAAATAGTGCTCTTGCCCTCTACTCTTTTTATTCATCTATGACTTTTGGGAGTATATCTGTTACTGATGCAATTAATAGTTCTACTAACCCTGTACCTGATCCTGATCAAAATCCTGAAGAAAATCCAGTCGTAGGGCTAGTATTTCATGCTGTTGTGCAGGGGGAGACAAGCTCGCATCCCAGAGGTGATCGACCTGCTCCTGGTACCGCCTCGACCTCGTCATCCTCGAGCGAATCCACCTCGGGCTCTACTGACCAGCCAACGTCCGCCACGCCATCTCCTGCCGAGCACGTTCTGCCCCCAGCGCACCAATCTTCGGCGGGCACAGATGCGGTCGTGGACCCCCGCCCTCCGTCCCATGTGCGCCCGGCTGGTGCCAATGCCACGCGGTGCAGCGTCACAGGCTTCGCCCAGCTGGAGATTCGCCTGCGCCTGTCTTCGATGGATTTGGTGCGTCAGTGGCGGGATCTGGCGTGGCAGCAGGATCAGGAGCACCATCGTCATCTGAAGGCCCGTCTGTGGCCGCGCCAAGTGCTCCGTCTTCGCCTCTACGTCCACGCACACGAGCGCAGGTTGGAATTCACAAGCCAAAACAGTACACTGATGGGACTATTAGGTATGGAATGACTGTTACGACTGAACCAAATTCAATTACTGAGGCACTAGCTGATGCAAATTGGAAAAAGGCTATGGATATTGAATATGATGCTCTTATGCAAAATAAAACTTGGCATCTTGTCCCTGCAAGGCGAGGTCAGAATATTATTAATTATCGTTGGCTATACAAAGTGAAATGTAAGGCTGATGGTACTCTTGATAAATACAAGGCTTGTTTAGTTGCTAAAGGGTACAAGCAACGCTATGGCATTGACTATGAGGATACTTTCAGCCCTGTGGTCAAGGCCGCCACAATTCGTTTAGTTCTCTCTCTTGCAGTATCTTTTGGATGGAGCCTTTGTCAGTTGGATGTGCATAATGCATTTCTTCATGGAAATCTTGAAGAAGAAGTGTTCATGAGGCAACGTCCTGGGTTTGAAAGTAAGACTCACCTGAATTTTGTTTGCAAACTTGATAAAGCTCTCTATGGTTTGAAGCAAGCGCCGCGTGCTTGGTATTCTAGGCTGAGTTCCAAACTTCAAAGCTTAGGTTTTAAACCCTCTGAAGCTGATGTGTCTCTTTTTGTGTACAACAAAGGGGGAGTAGTGATATTCCTTCTCGTCTATGTTGATGATATTATTGTGGCAAGTTCTTCCACTGCAGCTACTGAAGCACTTCTTAAGGATCTTCATGCTGACTTTGCTCTTAAAGATCTTGGCGAGCTGCACTATTTCTTAGGAATTGAGGTCAAGAAGGCAAGTAATGGTATATTGTTGACAGAACAAAAATGCACATCAGACTTGTTGCATCGAGCAGGTATGAAAAACTGTAAACCTATGAATACTCCAATGTCTTCTACTGATAAGTTGTCAATTCATGATGGTGATCTCCTTGGACCAAAAGATGAGACTGAATATAGGAGCATTGTTGAATCTCTACAATACTTAACTTTAACAAGACCAGATATCTCCTTTGTTGTTAATAAAGTATGTCAATTTCTGCATAAACCTACTATGGTTCATTGGAGTGCAGTCAAACGAATATTATGGTATTTACAGTTCACAATAGATATGGGGCTTCAGATACGCAAGTCACCATCTACACTTGTCAGTGCTTTCTCTAGTGCTGACTGGGCAGGATGTTCCAATGATAGAAGATCTACTGGTGGTTTTGCAGTTTTTCTTGGGTCAAATCTCATATCATGGAGTTCAAGGAAACAAGCAACGGTGTCAAGGTCAAGCACCGAAGATGAATATAAATCCTTAGCAAATGCCACGCAAAAGTTATGTGGGAACAAACCGTGTTGAAAGAGCTAGGGGTTAAAGGACCCAAGTTTGCAAAATTATGGTGTGATAATCTTGGAGCAACATATTTTTCAGCCAATCATGTGTTTCATGCACGTACAAAACATATAGAAGTGGATTTTCACTTTGTCAGAGAAAGAGTAGCACAAGGTCTTTTACAGATCAGTTTTATATCTACAAAAGACCAAGTTGTGGATGGTTTCACAAAGGCTGTACCTGTTCGGCAACTTGTAGATTTTAGACACAATCTCAACCTAGATAGGTTATGATTGAGGAGGGGTGTTAAACATGTAAATGTGTAAGTTGTTATGAGGTGGAACAACCTAGAGCTAGTAGTTAGGATTGATTGGATCCTTCCCTTGTAAGTAGGAGATATGGCGGCCAGGTTGTTCCACCGAACCTTGTAATCCAAGCCAGGGGATGTTCCTGGCCACATAAACACGCAGGACGCGACCCCAAGGGGGCTACAACACCTTCCTCCAATTTTACAAAAGATAGTGTAGCTGCTAGCGGAAATTTTACAAACAGGAGGTCCAACAAGGCAATTGCCTACTGATACCTCGAAGAACACACTCCATGTTTCATAGAAAAAATGAAGTGGTTCTTATCTGTGCCCTTCTGGGAAGTGCACATACGAAGCGATTTCAGGCATTGTCCTCGTGTGCAGCATTTTATTCATGGAGGCCCAAGAATTGGTATTGGTACTGGGCTCGTTCAGGCAAATTGTTGTTTTCTTGAAACGTTTTTGAACACATAGGCATATATAGTATACAAATCATAAAAAGTGAGCTTCACCAGCAGCATGTCTATAAGCTTACACAGGTAGTGTGAGGGGTTTTAGTCCCACTTGGCTGTGATGCCCCAAGTTTTCGGCCGGGTTAATTAACCCTGATGATCCGGTCAACCGGGTTGATTTTTGTCAAACGACGGTTCACCTGGGCCATCACCTCGAAAACATCACCGACAAACCCTAATGACCCCTTTTGGTCAACCAAAGTTCACCTTGGTCAAAACCCCACTCAAAAACCCTTGACTCCTTGTTGACCCATCCATTTCAGCCGGAACTTTTGCCGCGTTCTCCGAATTTTCCCTAAACACTTCAAATTCTCCCAATACAAAAGTTGTGTGTTTTGTTGAGGGACACACTTTTCATGTTGGGTGGCATTGCTGGTTTGAAGTGCAAATTGGTGAAATTTCAAGTCAACGTCTGTAAGTACTATTCACTGGAGTCGAGAAATTCTGCATCTTGGCACCCAATTTGTGCAAAAAATATTGAGAAAAAGGCTAGACGCCCTTTGTGAAAGTGGTAGAGGATTAGGAGATCTACAACTTTGCTGTTGATCACTCGATCCACTTCTGTTGAAGAATTTTGAGAAATCGGTGGTCAAACAGTGCTAGGCTGAGTGGAGTTGGCACTCTGGCGCTCCAGAGCGCGCGCGCCTGCGCCGGCGTCGCCGCCACCGCGCCACGGTCCGCCGGGTCCGCACGCCGAGGCCGGTCCTTGGTCCGCCGGTCCGTGTGCCGCTCCGGAACCGCCAGGCCACCGCCCCGCTCGCCCAATACGCACGCACCCCGCGTCCACGCCGCGCCGCCCGACCGGTGGCCGCGCCGCCGTACGGCCGGCGCCCACGCACGTCGCCGTCGTGTCACCGCCCCACGCCATGCTTGTACTGCCTCGCCCTCGCCTTGGTGTGCAAGAAAACACTCAACCGTCTCGGAGCTTGCCTATATAAGCGCCTCACCGTCCTTCGCGCGAGGGAACACCGCACCGCCGAGCCGCCATTGCTGCCATTGGTGCTCACAGTGAACTCGACCCTCCGGCCGCTTGCACCGCCAACGCGTCTTGCTGCTACCTTCCCTAGGGTCCCTAGTAGCTTCCCAGTTCGCCTGTTGAGCTGCCCGAGCTGCCAGCTCGCCGGAGCGGTTTCTCCCGCGGCCGCCGCCGTCGGCGCCCGCCGTTCCCGACCGCCGGCCGTCTCTCCGACGTGAGTAAGCCCCCAAGCCGTTTCCTCTCAACCGTTGGACCCTCCCGAGCCGCTTCCCCGGCCGAGCCCGCCGGCGAGGTCGCCGGAATCCGGTAAGCCGCACCGCCCCGCGCCCCCTTGGACCACATTGCAACGTCTCCAGAACTTCTAGGGAGTTTGGTGCAAACCAGGGACCTCTCTGTGACCTTTTGAAAACTTCCAGGGGGCTAGGAGTAAAGAGATTCTTTCCCTCTGATGTGTTTTAGCTGGAACTTATAAAATTGATTAAAAATCATGGAAAAATCCAAAAATTGCAAACTCAATTTTTTTGTGCTCTGTGTACCTAAAACTACAACTTTCTCCAAAGATGTATATGCTTTTGAACTATAACTTTTGTTTGAAAAATAGAATTGTAAAATACCTAGATCTGTGATTCTGTAAAAGCTACAACTAATTTTGAGCTGACCTTTGGACATGTTGTGAGAACTAGTATGTCTAGGTTCTTTGCCGAAAATTGCACAAAGGTATTGAAGAAATCTTTTTATAAAAATCATTTTGTGAAATTGATAAATCTGCCTAAATGATTTTTGTAGCTCCAAATATAATTATTTTTGAGCCCAACTTCTGGCTATAGTCTTGTTATGTTAAAAATCACCTTTGGTGAATTTATCATGATTTTATCTCTGTTAGAAATATTATTTCCTCAATTATGCTTGTTTTTAATCATAAATATGTGTAGCATGTTTCATAAAGGCTATATGTGTGTTTGTTAGTTCTTTAAGCTTGTTTTGGACCAAACCATGTGTGAGAGAAAGTTTGGACTCATTTATGTTGTAATTAATTTAATATGCAATATTTCCTTATCTGCTAACTATTAATGCCTGTAAATTGTGTAGTTCATTTCAGTGGTGCAAGGGCTAGTCTTTTGCTGTCCAAGGAAGTGCTCCTGGTCATTAGGACCAGTAGGTGCTGTTGGACAGGTTTGATATGTCTTAAGTTGGTTAAAGGAGTGCAAATCTGATTAATCTAGTAAAGGGAAAATAGGAAAAATGCATTCTTTGTGTATAAGATATGAGAATGAGCTAAGGAAGTAAATTGGTGGTATCCAGGGTAAATTTCCTTGCTGGTTGTATTGAAAGTAATATTCTTTTGTAAATATGCATGTATTCACCATCGTACAAGTGTCACATAATCTTTTGTGTTGCTTTAAACGAGTAAATGTTTAAATGCTTTTCTTAAGGTGAATATGACCAACCCTAGGCCACTTGTAGCTGTTGCTGCTGTTTGTATGTGAATTACATTAATTTATATATATATACACACATATATATACACACACACATTCACTATTGAAAAGTCTAGATAAGAAAGCATTGCATTTTGTCTCTTCATAGGAAGAGTATGCTGAATGTATTTATTATCTAAGTGAATGTGTTCAAACGTGCACCCCATGTTGGCATAAGTTGTTTGAAACTATTTAAATCCGAAATGTCACTCAAGTCTTGCATTTGCATCCTCCGTGTAGAAGTTCCCGACGGTAGCTACACGCTCGTGTCAGAGGACGTGAACGAGGGAGCCGGAGGAGGCGTGCACTACGTCGCCATAGAGAAAGACCCGGGCCAAAGTCCGGAAGATTGTCTAACTGCTTGTGCTGACGAAGGCAAGCCCCGGTTTTATCATTAACCCCTGTTTTATTCAAATTTATGCAACTATCTATGTTACGCTATGTGCATTTACGTTCAGGATTTGGATGAAACCCTAATTGCATTATCCCTAGGTGCCTATGTTCTTTTACTAGTGAAAGTGCATCTTGGCCCCTAATTATTTTGGTGATAGTGACAAGCACGATTTGTGGTATTTAATGCTTTGACAAGATGTGTGCAGGTCGTAAATGAATAAAACTCATATGGTTGATCAAAGGAAGGCCCCCAATTTCAAGTCGTTGCTTTCAACTCGAATCAAGGCTTAATTTCTTTTTACTTTTGAATTTGAGTATAGGAAACACCGTACTATAAAGGGGGATGCAAATCGATAGCCAAGAGATGCTAAAAGTGCTTTAGAAGGTAATCCAAGTGAGTGAGAAGAGTTGAGAGTTGGCACGTGCACAAATGCTTCTCTTTTCTCAAACTCTCAGGCTGGGCCGGTTGTACCGACGCCACGTCGGTACTACCGACGATCGCCCATCGGTAGTACCGGTGCAGGGCCGGTATACCGATAAGGCTTCTCTGGCGAGTTTTAGCCAGGGGGTCAGTACTACCGACCCTGTGTCGGTACTACTGATGACCGTACTGTTTTAGTTCAGAACCCCCCCCTCGGTAGTACCGACACCGTGTCGGTAGTACCGGGGTTACACGTTTTTGCACAAGAATGTGACTAGTTTTTAGCCCCTTGTATTTAAGCCCCCCTTCTCCCTCCTCACTCATTGCTGACCAACCACGGGACAAACACTTCCTTGAGCATTCACTCCACCTCTCCCCTCTCCTCTAGAGCTAATCCTTGGTTCCCTTGAGCTAGGGTTTGAGAAGAGAGGTGATTTCTAGTGAAGTGTGACCAAGCTTTGAGAGCCCCATCGTTCTTCTCCTTCTCAAGAGCACTTGAAGCATCTCCGGGTTTTTGGTTTGCATTTGTTACTCTTGAATCTTGCTTCTAGATGGTTAGGCGTCGCCCGCGAGTTCCCTCTTGGTGTGGTGCACCCGGGATCGTTTGTATTGCCCTCTCCTTTGTGGAGAATTCTTAGTGAGCACCAATCTTCCTTTGTGGGGGTTGGAAGAGGAAAAGAGGCTCTTGGTGATAGCCCTCCCTTTGTGGGATCCTCAACGGAGACGTAGCATCCTTTGTGGGTGTGAACTTCGGATTAAATCTTGTGTCTCCTTTGCTTGCTTGAATTCTTTGTTTCTAACTAACCCTAGAACTTGTTTTAGCCCGATCTATCAATTTATTGCTATCCAACTCATCTCTGTGGTTGCAGGTGGTTCTTAGCATCTAAACTTAAACTTTGATTCAAGTAGAATTGCTAGAAACCTCGCAAAATTTAAATTTCGTTTTAAGTTATTTCTGCCTGTCGGTAGTACCGACCTGGTACCGGTAGTACCGACCCCGTCGGTAGAACCGGCACCACGTCGGTAGTACCGACAGGAGTTTTAATCCGCTGCTTTTGTTTCAGAAATTTGAAGTGATCCTATTCACCCCCCTCTAGGCATCACAAGGTCCTTTCAATTGGTATCAGAGTCTAATCCCTTGATTTAGGCTTAACCGCTAAGGGATCAAGATGTCGGGGATTGGAAGCAACCCAACCGCCGAAGAAATTGCCGCAAAAGAAGCTCAAGAGAGAGAGCTCACGGCAGCTCAAGTCGGCGACAGCGTCGGCAGGGCCCCAAGCCGTACTCCATCCAACGTGGACAGCTCCGACGACTCATCTTCGGATTCCGACTCCGACTCGGATTCCGACTCAAGTGATGAGGATGCCAAGGACGATGATCTTGCGGCAAAGAAGAGAAGAAAGGCTAAGAAGAAGAAGAAGGCCAAGAAGATGGCAAAGAAGCTCCTCAAGAAGATGGAGCAAGCCAAGTACTCTCACTCCGGCTTCTACGAAGTGCCCCATCACTATGGGCAAATCCCGGGCAACAACTCTAACGTTAAATTTTATTCCGTGCATTTGGGAAAGCCTCCTCATTTCGATGGGAAGGACTATCCCAAATGGGCTTATGATTTGCAAATGCACCTTTACGGGCTTCACCCTTCTCTTTGGAAGATTGTGGTTGTAGGTGTAACAATTCCCGCCGAAGGAGAAGCCCTCACCATTGAGCATGAGCAAGATCTTCACCGCAATGTACAAGCCACAAGAGTCATCACGGGATCCTTGTGTGCACAAGAGTTCAACAAGGTGCGGAACATCCAAATTGCCAAGGTAATTTGGGACACTCAAGAAAGCACATGAGGGAACCGAGCATGTGAGACAAGGGAAGATGGACCTAATTAATGGAGAGCTTGAGCTTTTCTTCATGAAGGATGGAGAGACCGTTCAAGAAATGTATGATAGACTCATGGTACTTGTCTCGGACATTAGAGCCCTTGGAAGCAAAGATTGGGATGACTCAAAGGTCACAAAGAAGTTGCTAAGAGCTTTTGCCCCCAAGGACAAGAACTTGACGCAAATGATAAGAAGAGATCCAAGATATCCAACAATGACTCCCACTCAACTTCTTGGAGAGATATTGCATCAAGAACTTGTCGACCAAGATGTGGAGAAGTCTCTAACCTTGAAGATGGGCAAGAGCCTAGCTCTCAAAGCTAGCTCTAGTGAAGTAGTTGAAGAAAAGCCCAAGGCATCCAAGAGCAAAAAGGAAAACACTAGCGATGAAGAAAGCACGGATGAAGAAACCGCCTTTGCTATAAGGAAGTACAAGAAGTTCTTGAAGTCAAGAAACTCAAGAAAAGGTGGAGATGATAGAAGGAAGAAGTCACAAAGGAAGTGTTATGAGTGTGGAGAGTATGGACATTTCATTGCCGAGTGCCCCAAGAACAAGAACAAGAATGAGGAAGAAAAGAGGTTCAAGGAGAGGAGCAAGGAGTACAAGAACAAGTACCAAGGGCGTGCACACGTGGGTCAACAATGGGACTCAAGTGATGAAGATGAAGAAGCAAGGGATGGCAACAATTGCCATGGCACAAGGTTCATCTTCAACACGCCTCTTCAACAACCTCTCCGATGATGAAGACCACTCTCATTTTTGCCTCATGGCAAGGGGGAGCAAGGTACAAGAATCGACCGTCTCATCCTCTCCAACATCCTCTTCATCCACCTCTAGTAGCGACATAGAAAACCTAGATGAGGAAAAAGAAATAGAGAACAACATGATAAAGAAATTTGGTAAAAATGGCCACAAGGAAATTAAAAGGCTATTGGACAAACTAGAGAAAAAGAAAGAGATCCTTCATGAGCAAGAAGACTTGCTTATCCTTGAAAAGGAAAGAAACCTTGCTCTAGAAAAATCTCTTGCCGAAGAGAAGGCTAAGGTTGAAAAGTTGACCATGGACTTGTCCTTGATCGGCGATTCTAATAAGAAGATGTCAAAGGATTTCACCTTGGCAAATGATTGTTTAGCTTCCCTAAATACTACTCATAGTGAGCTTCAATCAAGCTTCTCATGCTTGACGGAGAAGTACAAATCTCTTGAATCTAACTTTAGTAGTCTTTGGGAAAGCACCAAAGCCACTCCATCGGCAAACTTGGACTCTAGTGCCTCCACTAGCAAAACTTGCTCTTCTTGCGCTAACATTGATATGAATGCTATAAAGACTAACCTTGCAAGGCTTGAAGAGAAAATTAAGAACAAGGATAAGGAAATTGCCCGATTGAACATGTTGTTTACACAAGGCAACATTAGCGCCAAGTCAATACCCAAGGTAGTGGACAAGCAAGGACTTGGACACCGCAAGAACAACAAGGCAAATGGTAGAGTGACGGTGAAAGGGCATGAGATCCCCTTATGGACAAGGGAGGCTACCTCAACACAATAATGGATATTGCCCATGGAGTCACCACATCTACCACAACCAAGGAAGCTCTAAAGATGGTGCAAACCACAAAGGGAATTGGTGGGAGTAACACCCCACCTAAGGCATTGAAGAATGTGGTTGAGCACAAATCCACACCCAACTACACTTGTGATTACATTGTAACCTTGGACCATAATGGTAAAATGGTTGTCAAGTATGTTGGGGCCTATGCCATGAAGGCCATGAGAAAGAGTGTGTGGGTTCCAAAAGTTTTTGCATCTAACCTCCAAGGACCCAAATCCTTTTGGGTACCTAAACCAAGAGCTTAAACTTGTTTTGTAGGCCTACTCCTCCGGTGGAAGTGCATGGTTGATTGATAGTGGTGCCACTAATCACATGACCGGAGATGAAGGCTTGTTTGCATCCCTTGACCGTTATGACAACCCTACGGAAACTATCATTTATGGAGACAATGGTCAAGGGGATGTCATTGGTTTAGGTAAAATTGCTATCTCATCAACAAATTCAATTGAAGATGTTTATCATGTGCAAGGGTTGGGATACAACTTGTTGTAGGTTTCACAACTTTGTGAGAAAGGCTACAATTGTCTCTTTACTCATGAGGGTGTGACCGTCTCTAGAAGGGAGGATTCCTCTATTGTCTTTGCGGGTCACCTACGGGGAAAACTTTACTATGTGGATTTCACAAAAGTAAAGGTGGATCCTACGGCTTGCTTAGTGGCAAAATCCGACTTGGGTTGGCTATGGCATCGCCGACTAGCCCATGTTGGCATGAGGAACTTGGCCAAACTTCAAAAAGACGAGCACATCCTAGGACTAACAAATGTTGTCTTTGAGAAAGATAGGTTATGTAGCGCATGTCAAGCCGGGAAGCAAGTTGGAGCTCATCATCCTGCCAAGAACATTCTATCCTCATCAAGACCATTGAAGCTACTACACATGGATTTATTTGGACCAATTGCCTATATAAGCATCGGTGGTAATAAATATGGTTTAGTAATTGTTGATGACTTTTCCCGTTTCACTTGGGTATTCTTTTTGCAAGATAAAAGTGAGGCAAAGGGAATTGTGAAGAAGTTCATTAGAAGATTTCAAAATGAGTTCGAGCTCAAGGTCAAGAACATAAGAAGTGACAACGGCTCGGAGTTTAGGAACACACAAGTTGAAGAATTCCTAGATGAAGAAGGCATCAAGCATGAACTCTCCGCTCCATATACACCTCAGCAAAATGGCATTGTTGAGAGGAAGAACCGTACATTGATAGAAGCGGCAAGGACAATGCTTGATCAGTACAAGACTCCGGACTCATTTTGGGCGGAAGCCATCAACACCGCATGCCACGACGCCAACCGACTTTACCTCCACAAGTACTTGAACAAGACTCCCTACGAAATCATCACCGGTAAGAAACCTAGTGTGCATTACTTTAGGGTCTTTGGGTGTAAGTGTTTCATACTTAACAAGAAACCCAAAGCCTCAAAGTTTGCATCCAAGGTTGATGAAGGTTTTCTACTTGGTTATGGAACTAACGAGCATGACTATCGTGTTTTCAACAAAACCACCGGTTGTGTTGAGACCACGGTTGACGTGAAATTTGATGAATCCAACGGCTTTCAACGAGAGCAAGTTAGTGAAAACCTTGTAGATGATGAAGAGCCCCCAAGCATATCCATCTTTAGAATGGGGACCGGTGAAGTGATGCCTCGGGAGATTCAAGCACAAACTCCGGTTGACACGAGCACTCATGATCCATCATCATCGACAAGAGTGGAACCACCTAGTTCTCAATTCCAATAAGATGAGAGTCAAGTTCATGGTGACGATCATGGACGAGGCTTTGATCAAGGGGGAGAACTAAGTGATGAAGCTCAAGAAGATACACCACAAGTTGAAGATGATGATGATGGACCTATCCAACGTCAACCTCAAGAGCCACACCCAAGGGTACATCAAATGGTTCAACGTGACCATCCCGTCGACAACATTCTTGGAAGTATTCAAAGAGGGGTAACAACTCGATCTAGATTGTCAAATTTTTGTGCATTTTACTCGTTTGTTTCCTCTTTGGAACCCCTTAGTGTAGAACAAGCTCTTGAGGATCCGGATTGGATTATTGCCATGGAGGAAGAATTGAACAACTTCAAGAGAAATGAAGTTTGGGAGTTGGTACCAAGACCCAAGCAAAATGTGATCGGCACCAAATGGGTTTTTAGGAACAAGCAAGATGAATTTGGTGTCGTCACGAAGAACAAGGCAAGGCTTGTTGGCAAGGGTTACATGCAAGTTGAAGGCTTAGATTTTGGAGAGACTTATGCACCGGTAGCAAGGCTCGAGTCAATTCGTATTCTTTTGGCCTATGCTACTCATCATGATTTCAAGCTTCATCAAATGGATGTGAAGAGTGCTTTTTTGAATGGACCTCTCCAAGAAGAAGTGTATGTGGATCAACCACCAGGCTTTGAAGACTCAAGATTTCCAAATCATGTGTACAAGCTCCATAAGGCGCTCTACGGGCTTAAGCAAGCTCCTAGAGCATGGTATGAATGCCTTAAGGATTTTCTTCTCAAAAACGGCTTTGAGATAGGCAAAGCCGATTCTACTCTCTTCATACAAAGAAATGGAAAAGATATTTTCATTTGTCAAATTTATGTCGGTGATATCATTTTTGGGTCTACTAATGATAAATTTTGTGAAGAATTTAGTAGGATCATGACCAAGAGGTTTGAGATGTCTATGATGGGAGAGTTGAAGTTCTTTCTTGGGTTTCAAATCAAGCAAATGAAAGAAGGGACTTTCTTGTGTCAAATCAAGTATGTGAAAGATATGCTCAAGAGGTTTGACATGGCCGATTCCAAGCCCATCAAAACACCCATGGCATTAAATGGACATCTTGATCTCAATGAAGAAGGGAAGTCGGTCGACCAAAAGGTATTCCATTCCATGATTGGCTCCCTCCTTTACCTTTGTGCATCTAGGCCTGATATAATGCTTAGTGTGTGCATGTGTGCAAGATTTCAAGCCAACCCTAAGGAGTGCCATCTAATGGCTGTTAAGAGTATCTTTAGATATTTAGTTCATACTCCTAACCTAGGCTTGTGGTATCCCAAAGGTTCCACTTTTGATCTACTTGGCTACTCTGATTCGGATTATGCCGGTTGCAAAGTAGATCGAAAGAGCACTACCGGGACTTGCCAATTTCTTGGTAGGTCTTTGGTGTCGTGGAGCTCAAAGAAGAAAAATTCGGTTGCTTTATCCACGGGCGAAGCCGAATATGTGGCGGCCGGTGCTTGTTGTGCACAACTCTTGTGGATGAAGCAAACGTTGAGTGATTATGGTTGCAAGTTTAGTAAGATTCCACTCTTGTGTGACAACGAGAGTGCTATCAAACTAGCGAACAATCCTGTCCAACACTCTAGAAAAAAGCACATAGACATTAGACATCACTTCTTACGGGATCATGAGGCTAAGGGTGACATTGCTTTACGGCATGTTTGCACCGAAAAGCAACTTGCCGACATTTTCACTAAGCCTCTAGACGAGCAAAGGTTTTGTGCTTTGAGGAGTGAGCTAAACATCTTAGATTCTCGTAACGTGGCTTGATCTTTTGCACATAAACCTGTTTGTTGCCTAGATAGGAAACAAATTGTTTTATTTTAACTTTCTTTGTGCGTGTTTTACAAAACTTTGGATTTTTACATAGTGGGTGGTGACTATAGCTTTGATTGATTGCTGTAACTAGTCACCAACTCCTATGGGGTCTCTACATGTCCATATTCCCCTCTACCAAAAATCTCAATCTAGAACCTCAATCAATCTCAAAAACTGGTTAAACTGCCGGTACAACCGACACAAGGTCGGTAGTACCGATATGAGTTCTCTGTTGGAATTTCTGGCGATCCTCGGTAGAACCGACGCCGTGTCGGTACTACCGGACCCCCCGGTAGAACCGGCCCCAGGTCGGTATACTGATATGATTTCTCTGTCAAATTTTTCCAGGGACTGCCGGTAGTACCGACGCCCTGTCGGTACTACCGATAATAGCCGCTGGGCTATTTAAACCCCGCGACCGGAGGGGCTAGGGTTTCTTATTTCTAACCGTTGCACCGCCCCATCTCTCCTCCTCCTCTCAAATCCGTGTGGGGATCTCAAGAACCAGTCGTGGAAAGTGTCTCTAATCCACATCCTTAGATTCTCCACCCTCCGAAACATCCGATCCTCGCCGGAAGTTCGTCGATTCGCGCGGGAAGCTTCTCAAGGTATTCATTCAAAATCTCCGTCGATCGATCTCTCAATGCAGTTGTTTCTAGAGGCAATGCTTTAGGGAATCATCATCTTGACCCCTCTAGAACTCGTATCTATGATTTGGTAGCTTTTGGTTGGCTAAATCATCCAGATTCAATCCTTTCCACCAAAAACCGACCCCCACCGGTAGTACCGACGCCATGTCGGTAGTACCGATGGGGGGGCTGTTAACAGAGTTTCCCCTTTAGGTTGAACCATTCCTTTTCATAATCGATACTCCCATCTTATGCACTCTTGCTAATCCACCAGATGGGTCGCGCCGGCAAGCAAGTGGTTCGTGAAGTATCCGATGAAGACGACGTTCCTCTCGCTCAAAGGAAGAGGAAAGGGGGAGCTAGCTCTCAAGCTCCTCGTGGTCGTGGTCGTACCAACCCACCTGCTGCTCCTCGCCAGTCCACGGGACAAGGTCATCGTGCTCGTACCAAGCAAGCTCACCAACCCGATGATCACTATGATGATTATGAGGACATCTCCTTGGACACCCTCTCCTCGTTCATCCTTCGGCCATCTAGACCTCCTCGTCCAGCCACTCAAATGGGGATTGTTAGGATGGTAGATTACACAAGGGGGTCGCACAATGTCTACAAGGAAAGGTACTCCGACCCCGCTCTTTGGCAAAAGGAGTTTGACGCGGACATCCGCTTTTGGCTCAAGTTCAATGCCGATTGGTATGAGTCAGTTATTCTCAGCAAGGACCACATGACTATTGATATGAAGTCAATCAATTGGGATCTCCTTAGGTCACTTGATATTCCGGCCGTCAATGATGCCATTGATATATGCCATGCCAAGGGGATGACCAATGTGATGTCAATCAACTATGATTGGAATGAAGAAGTGGTCGCCCAATTCTATGCCAATCTCTACATCCGCCGTGAGACCCGGACCTTTCATTGGCTTCTTCAAGGCAAGCCCCTCTCCGTCTCATATGAGCGTTTTGCTCAAATCCTTGGTTTCGGTGAGGAGGATCTCGCTCGTCCAAAGCTGCATGGTGGAGAGTTCCCTCTTGACAGTGAGATGTCTTTCATGTATGACTCTGTGTATGGCAAGGTGGAGTTTGGTACCACTCATGGGATGAAGCCGGTTTATCGGATGTTAAATCAACTCTTTCGCTACACTCTCACTCCCAAGATAGGTGACAACACCAATATCTCCAATGTGGCAAAAGAGATCCTTGTGAGGATGGCACCGGGCAAGGAAGACTTTAGCATATTCAACTTCATTTGGGAGGAAATCATTGTGTGCTCCGTGTCCGCTAACAAGAGTTGCCAATATGCCCCTTGGATATTCAAGATGATTTGTGAGGTGACGGGAGTTGATATCCTCCCCGACAAGACACACTCTTGGTACAAGCCCAACAAAGGCAACATCGAGAGGCTTCTCAAGTTGGGCAAGCATGCCCCTCCTCGTCCTTCTACCGCAGGTGGCTCCTCCTCCGGTGGCCCATCCACCTTTGAGCCACCTTCCTCCTCTCGTGGGCCATCCGCATCCCGAGGCACCGTTCCCCCCGGCAAGAAAAATAGTATCTTCAATTTCCTCTCTCAAGGTCTTTTTGCTTGATTTAATGTGGGAAGACACAAATGCACAGGAAATACGTGCACATAGGCAGCATGTTGATGAGCAGCTCCTTAAGTTAGAGACGCGTCAAAAGTCCTTGCTCGCTCAACACAACATTGAGCACTCTCCCGTCCGCGAGCCCATGGACTTTCCTCCTCCACCAAACTTCTACAACCCTTGGGATCCATGATGTATGGAGCTCCTCCGGCCGACATCGACGACGAGGACTTTGGTGGTGGTGAGACCGACGACGACGACTCTCCTCCAGCTGCCCACTCTCCACATGACTATGATGATTGAAGGGCCTCCTCTTTTTGGCGCTTGATGCCAAAGGGGGAGTGAGCTCACAATTTACTCATGTGTGGTGTGGGCTTGCATCTTCGCTTATCTATCTATCTATCCTTAAGTTTGTGGACATGCAAGGACTATTTGTGTATTCATGTGGTGTAATGCTTGTTGAAGAACTTAGAACTCGTTTAAATTTGTAAGACTTAAGTTGTGCTTGTGTTGTGAGGAACCTTGTTTATCTATTTGTGATGCTTGTTATTTCTCACTTTATTGTTTTGTATACCATGTCATATGCATCACGGTTTATATATCACACTCATGCACTTGTGTATACAATTTGAGAGTGAAAAGTCTTCTAAGTGTGTGATGGGCATTTGAGGCCTTCATAAAAGTTGAAGCACACATTTAGGGGGGGTTTCATTTTCAAATTCGTCAAATACACACATCTTTTATATAAACAAATTGTGGTTGTCATCAATCACCAAAAAGGGGGAGATTGAAAGTGCATCTTGGCCCCTAATTATTTTGGTGATAGTGACAAGCACGATTTGTGGTATTTAATGCTTTGACAAGATGTGTGCAGGTCGTAAATGAATAAAACTCATATGGTTGATCAAAGGAAGGCCCCCAATTTCAAGTCGTTGCTTTCAACTCGAATCAAGGCTTAATTTCTTTTTACTTTTGAATTTGAGTATAGGAAACACCGTACTATAAAGGGGGATGCAAGTCGATAGCCAAGAGATGCTAAAAGTGCTTTAGAAGGTAATCCAAGTGAGTGAGAAGAGTTGAGAGTTGGCACGTGCACAAATGCTTCTCTTTTCTCAAACTCTCAGGCTGGGCCGGTTGTACCGACGCCACGTCGGTACTACCGACGATCGCCCATCGGTAGTACCGGTGCAGGGCCGGTATACCGATAAGGCTTCTCTGGCGAGTTTTAGCCAGGGGGTCGGTACTACCGACCCTGTGTCGGTACTACTGATGACCGTACTGTTTTAGTTCAGAACCCCCCCCTCGGTAGTACCGACACCGTGTCGGTAGTACCGGGGTTACACGTTTTTGCACAGTAACAGCTAGTTTTTAGCCCCTTGTATTTAAGCCCCCCTTATCCCTCCTCACTCATTGCTGACCAACCACGGGACAAACACTTCCTTGAGCATTCACTCCACCTCTCCCCTCTCCTCTAGAGCTAATCCTTGGTTCCCTTGAGCTAGGGTTTGAGAAGAGAGGTGATTTCTAGTGAAGTGTGACCAAGCTTTGAGAGCCCCATCGTTCTTCTCCTTCTCAAGAGCACTTGAAGCATCTCCGGGTTTTTGGTTTGCATTTGTTACTCTTGAAGCTTGCTTCTAGACGGTTAGGCGTCGCTCGCGAGTGCCCTCTTGGTGTGGTGCACCCGGGATCGTTTGTATTGCCCTCTCCTTTGTGGAGAATTCTTAGTGAGCACCAATCTTCCTTTGTGGGGGTTGGAAGAAGAAAAGAGGCTCTTGGTGATAGCCCTCCCTTTGTGGGATCCTCAACGGAGACGTAGCATCCTTTGTGGGTGTGAACTTCAGATTAAATCTTGTGTCTCCTTTGCTTGCTTGAATTCTTTGTTTCTAACTAACCCTAGAACTTGTTTTAGCCCGATCTATCAATTGGTTGCTATCCAACTCATCTCTGTGGTTGCAGGTGGTTCTTAGCATCTAAATTTAAACTTTGATTCAAGTAGAATTGCTAGAAACCTCGCAAAATTCAAATTTCGTTTTAAGTTATTTCTGCCTGTCGGTAGTACCGACCTGGTACCGGTAGTACCGACCCCGTCGGTAGAACCGGCACCACGTCGGTAGTACCGACAGGAGTTTTAATCCGCTGCTTTTGTTTCAGAAATTTGAAGTGATCCTATTCACCCCCCCTCTAGGCATCACAAGGTCCTTTCAACTAGTATGCTAGGTCGCTAGATGCTATGCTCTAAGGACCCGGTAAAAGTCGAGTGATGTTCGTCACTCGCGAGAATAGGATTTCCTTTATGGAACCCCATATGTATAAATGGATTGCTCATGTGGTAAGAGCATGGGATTTGGGCTCCGGTCGAGTGGCTTCATGGGCTAAGCTTTTGAATGTACTAAGCACTTGTCGGGAATGGGACCGGTAAGCCTAGTACCTTAATGAGACGGTACGGGATTTTACTACTACTAATCTCGATTTGTCTCCTGCCCAGCTTGCAACCGGGAGGAGGGTACATGTGTGAGGCTCGATGTACTAAGTGGGGCATTCCAGATAGCCTTGTACCCGGGACTGTAGGCTATCATCCCAACCCGAGGATTTTTGGGAACCGTTTGGTCGGTGTCAGCTCTGTGGGGCACCGCTCCGTGTGTTTAGGTTTATCTTGCAAGGGTTTATAAATCAATCGATTGTCGGCCTCTCACCGTTATCCGAGACTGCTTAATCAGCTGGCCATGATATCCCTTAATAATGGAACTATGTGAAATCCCCTGTGTGAATTAATTGTATTGTACAATTCTTGATTGTATTAGTTGCTCATGGTAGTAATGGTAATCTCACTAGAAATTGAGCTAAAATATTGAAAGTAAGGATCCATGATTACAGTTGCTTTTTGGCAAAACAATCCACCAGCCAAAAGCCCTACATGACTAGAGGTAACTTCTGTCGGGTAAGTCTTGCTGAGTATTAGTATACTCAGTCTTGCTATAATTGTTGTTTTCAGGTGAAGTTGTTTGGCCTGGTGAGATTCCACCTAGCTGAGAGCTGGAATGGGTGGATGAGGACGCTGAGTAATGGCATCACAGATGGCCTCTGGTGATGTCGTGAAACATCGTTATTAGTACTTCCATTGTTTTAATAAAACTCTGAATAATTTACTTTTACGTCAGCAATGATGGTTTGTAATAATTGGACCCTACGGGGAGATTAATATTAATGTGTAAGGCACTCTGGACTCTCCTTCGTGGGAGTTTAATGCATACGTTCGATCCTCTCTGTGTTTCCAAGTGATTTACCGGGTGTAAACCCGGCAACACTCAACGGGATGGTTCTTTATTATCGCTTAATGACCAAGTGGAGTGGTTTATGCGATAGTACGGAATTATCTCGGGTGGGGTTGTCACAGTAGAGGGCTTAGCTCTCTCTAGTCCAACTGAGACTAATAATGCGAGACAAAAGACCCCTCCTTTAGTCCCGAGTGAACGAACCGGGACAAAAGGAGTCCTTTAGTCTCGGGTGGTATTACAGTCCGGGACTAAGAGCAACTCCAAGAGACTAGCTATCTTGGCTTGACTAGCTAAAAATGAAAAAAATAAAAAACAATGTTCCAATAGACTAATCAAACACCCCTCTAGCTAAATTTGTGCCTTCACTAGCCAAAGATGGCTAGTGCCCTCTGCTAGCTATCCTTCACGACCCCACCACCTCCAGCGCGGGCGCGGTCCCTTCCTGCTCCCACCTCCCTCGCACGGCTGACACGTGGACCTAGTTGTGGGATGGTTAGTCGTTTTATCTAGCCTGTTGGAAGAACAGGAAACAAAGAGGAAGAATACTAGCTAAATGACTAGCTAAAATGTGAATTTAGCTAGTCTAATTTAGTGAGTCTCTTGGAGTTGCTCTGAAGGGGTTTCCAGAAAAAAAGTAGGAGCGCGCCCCCACCCTCACCTGCCTACATGTTCTTCAGCTCAATTCAATTTCACCTCCTCGAACATGAACTCAATTTGCACATATCAAAAATGATACAAGTTCTTCACCACAAGTTATATCTCTCGAACTCAATTCATACAAGATTTACATAACACAAGTTCGATTTCATTCACACAAAAGACTCATAACACAACATGTTTGATTTCTCATCTGCACGAAAGATTCACAACACAAAAAAATAAGAAACAAAAATCATGAAAATCTTAGAACTCACAACCCTACGCCACTCAACCCACCGCTCTCCCCGAGCTTCAGCCCTGGCCGCGCGCCGCCGGGCCTCGGAGGCCATCTCGCCCCCGCGTCGGCCGGAGCAAGTCGCCACGCACGCCCGCTCCTGCCGGCCCCACGCCAGCTCCCATCTGACTGCGCGCCACCCGACTGCCACTCTGCCTCCTCCCCTGCCAACGAAGGAAAAGATAAGGTAAATAAGATAGAAACAGAAAGAGATGAATGACTCATGGTGGAGGAAAAGAGAAAAATATAAGGAAGATTGGAAGAAAGGGAAAGAGGGCACAGTGGGTGTGAACATTTAGTCACAGGTGGTGTTCCCACTCGAGACTAAAGTGGTACCCTTTAGTCTACACCACCTCGGACTAAAGTCTGGTGCCAATATTTGAAGCCGGTAGTTGTTGGGTGTCTGGCCTTTAGTCTCAGTTGGTAATACCAACCGAGACTAAAGGGTAGGATGCGTCCAAGGCCATTTCGGACCGCGGCGACGAAACGCCTTTAGTCCCGGTGTCGTCCCTGTATGTCATTAGGCTAGTCTCAGTGGAGTTTCATGGGATGTGGTGAAGAGAGAGAATGTGGGAGTTTCATGGGGTGTGAGGAGAGTTTGATGGGATGTGAGGAGAGTTTCATCACCATGAAACTCCATTGGCACAGTTACCTAATTTTCAGTCTAGATAGTTGTACCCATTAAACTTGCACTGAGACTGACCTTATTAGAGATCTACATACACTCAAATTCCATAGCTCCTTTTCTTTTAGCATTAACGGAGCTTCGTTAATTAGTCATGAACATGATTACAATCAACAACTTGAATGTCACGCAATCCCAGTGACCACTCAGATCGCCACACGACCACTACTGGAAAAACATGCATTTGTATCGGGTAGGAACCCTCATTTGTACCGGGTATCCACCCGGTACAAACCATCTCGTACAAATGTGAGGTCACATTTGTATCGGGTGTCTCACCTGGTATAAATGTGAACGTTAGTACTGGGTGGTGTTAGCACCTGGTACAAATGTGAATGCAGCCGCCGCCGTCCGCCGTCCATCCCCTTCCGTCTCCTTTTCTTTTTCTCTTTTCATTTTCCTTTCCCATTTTATTTCCCCCTGCTTTCCCAATCAACTTCTCAATCACAGATACACAATCACACATACACAAACATATATTCACAATTATACATTCACACAGATCCACAATTACACAAAATTCTCAATCATAGATCTTACAACAAGAGAGATTCAAATCAATCTCACACATATTTGATCATAGTCACAAATTTCCCAACACAAACACAAATTTCGCACCACAAGAATGAATCAACCAAATTTGATTTCACAAGACTGCGCCTCCTACACGGTTGCGTTAGTCGCCCTCGCACCTCCAGCGGTTGGCGACACCCTGAACTCCTTCGCCTACCGCCCCCTGAGAGAGAAGAGATAGGGGATTGAAAGGAAGAAGGTAAGATAGAAGAAGGGCGATAGCTGGTACCCGCCTGTGCGCCGTAGCTCCGCCGCCCGGGAGGCCGTGCGCCACCATGCCTCCCAGCTACGACCGCTGGACTTGCTCGGCTCCTCGTCGCACCGCCCCGGGCTGCCCTGTAAGTGCAATCAAGCCCCTAAGTGGGTTTTGGTGATGTTGACCACTTAATTAAAGGACTAATGTGCTTTTGAGTATGTGTGACAGGTTTAAATTTAAATAAAGGTGAAAAGGAAAGAAAGGTGACCCCTTATTGTTTGAAGTGGCTTCCTAGAGCTCAAGACAAGCTTTAATTTCATTTTCTATTTTGAATTTGAGTGTAGGACAAACCGTACTATCAACAGGGATACTAATAGTGGCATGGATGATACCAAGTGCTTAAAGTCTACTCTAAAGCCAAAATTATCCCAGCCTGACCCATCAGCTAGCTGCCTTAGGCTTGAAAACACCTTTCCCGGAACCTCTAAGCTTTTCCCGGAAGTTCCGGGCTGCTCCCAAGTTAGCCTGCTGAAGTCACCAGTTCCCGGAGGTTCCGGGGTCCAGCCTAGAGGTTCCGGGGTTTCGAAAGTAACTGTTGCAAATCCAGATCTGAGGGTATTTATACCACCTTGTCACCCAACGGTTATCTTCTTCTCTCCTGCACCAAACAGTAGCTTTTGCTCCCCATCTCTCCCAAGCATTGACTCCCACCTACTTGAATCCAAATCCAACCCTAGCATTCAAGGGTGGAGTGATTCCTTGTGAGAAAAAGCAAATCCAAGCCCCTTCTTGTGTTCTTGAGCACTTGGTGGGCCCCTAGCTCCTTGGTGGATCTTTTACTCTTGGAGCCTTGCTCCTAGACGGCTAAAGGTTGCTTGGAAGCTCTTAAATCAATTGTGGAAGCTCCAAGAAGTTTGTATTACCCTCACTTGCTTAGTGGGGAAGGGGGCTTTTGCACTTGTTGCTGCCCACGTCCACGCCCTCTACCTTGTGAGGTCCTTGCTGCCCTAGATGGTGCAGCAGCAGCAGCAGTGGGCTGTTCGGGGGCTTCTTGGCCTCCAATATTCCCTTGTGCCCTTTCCAAATCTGCTAGTGAAGGTCCCACAACATCATTCTTCAAGTGGAATGGCTTATGCTCATGATCATAGACAAATGTGTAGTTTGTGATGGCCTCAATAACATGCATGAGATAAGGAGCATATCCACAACTCTTTTGTGGCGAGCCGGAGATGGAATGAATTTCCTCCCAAATGTAGTCCACAACACTAAATTCCGACTCACTAGGACACATGTGTTTCAACAAATCTCTTCCATAATTTGACACATTTGATTGGCCCCCTTCCCTAGGAGCAAGTGTCTTCCTAAACATGCGGTGCAACTATGCATAGAATGGTAGCATGCCATTGATTCGTCCGAAGTTCCATTCTTGTCCCGGGATGTACATGAACTTCATGTCTACCTTGTCCATGTCATGATCTCTATGGATCTTCATCCTTCCAAGGTCTTCTTCATCAAAGCCAAGTAGATATGCAAACTCAGTGATAGTGATGCCAAACCACTTTCCCTCGGTCATCCAATGCACAACTTTGTCATTCTTCCAAGTGGTGAAGTAGCATGTGGCATAGAATTGTGCAATCACTTCATTGTTCCATGACTTGGCAAAGCCCATGATGTCATAAACATTTTTCTTTTTGCACTCCCGTATAATTTCTGTAATCTTCGGATCCTCCATGACTGACAAGAATCCCCAATCAATGTATTCTGAGCGAGCTATGGGGAAGTCCGTCTTGACGATAGCACTCGCATAATAGTCTTGATGAAATTTGGTGCCGAAGCGATAATCCAAGTTCCTTCCACCAACGGACAAAGGATTCTTTTCCCTTTCCTTTCTTGCCCTTTCTGTCATACCCCTTCCCTTATAGTTGACTATGTTGCGGTGCTCAGGGTCAACGGGTGGCATCATTCTCACATTAAAGTGAGTCACAGCTCCTCTCTCAACGGGCTGCGGTCCAAGAACGGAGATGCCCTCATACTCACCATCACTATCATCATCTCCGGTGCCCTGACTGTGCTCATGGCTAGCTGTGCGGATGTACCCTTTCTCTTACGCTGAGCTGCTGCTATAGGTGACTCAGGAGGGGATGGTTCCTGCCTGTATGGGCTCTCCTCATCATCATCACTAGAGGTTGACTCAGGTTCGGAGTCCTCAATGCGCATAGCACCTCTAGGGAGATTAATTCTGCCTGCTGCCCTTTTAGACCTTCTAGGTGGCTCTGGAACATCTTCTGTGATCTCATGAGCGCTGCTAGTTCCTTCTCTTCTTCTGAACTCAAAACTTGCATTCTTCGTTCTAGGTTGCCTCCTCCCATAAACCGTGTCAAACCTTGGATCTGTGAACAAGAGGGATACATATTGTTCTTAGGAACATTTCTCTGCCACAAATATATGCAATTGAATTTTATGGAGCTCCTTTTCCAACTGAACCAGAAAGTCAACACCGAAACAGGTGCCACCGAGTTGGGGAACTCGGTGCCACCGGGTTCAGCATGAACCCTAAAAAGTGCCTCTGATAAGCAGCCAGTAAATCCTGAATCCAATGATTGTAACCTGTTCTAGGACCATGTAGAAGCCATTCTACCAAAGGAATCCAAGAAATAGTCCCTAGAAAAGTAGATCGGGCAAAACCAAGTCATGGGGTACCTCCCGACATGGTGAGAGAGTTGCTGCAGTCCTTGAATGGAGGGGAATCCGGTCCAACCGAGTTGGAGAACCGGGATCTTGTCCCAAGCCTTAAAATCCTTGGAGGAATCCTCAAATCGCCAAGAAATCGCCTCTTCTCCCTCTCCTTTTACTGTTCTGAGCCGTGGGTGGGAGAGGGGGGGGGAATGGAGTGAAGAGGTGACTGTAACCGGGTAAGTCACGGGTATATCCTGTGCTGCCAACAGAAACCGGTGCCACCGGTTTTGGAAAACCGGTGCCACCGGGTTCTACTCAACCCGTGGACTTTTGTCCATTAGTCCATCTCTGCGCTTCCTTCTTCTTTCCTCTTTCTTTTTCTGACTTTGATATTCATTTTTGCACAACCCTCTGTCTCAGATATGGATTTTGGGAGATTTTGATGAAATGGGAGAAATCCAAAGTTTGCAATCCCTTGAAATAGAAATGAGTAGCTTCTTTTGAACTTGAGATGATCTTGCCATTTATGGTTAGCCAACAATCAAACATGAGCAACAATAACCATAAACAACAAGACACGATCTAAAAGATCAAGACTCAAAAATTTTGCAAATAGCACACCACCTACACATGCTAGTGAGTTTCCTTTTGAAAGTCTATCCTAAGTCACAAAAGGTATGCAAAGGTTACTAGCCAAGATAGGTCTTAGCATATCTAGCTCATGCCTCTACTATAATTTTCAGCCACAGTTAGAAAAACAAAAATTCCAACAAAAACTTGTGAGGCATCAACTAAATATCTAAAAGCTCATCACTACCACCAAGCAACAAATCAAGGTGATGCTAGCTCCTTTTGCACACCAAAACTCACACTAACAAGAATAGGGCCTAGATGCCCAAATTAATAACTTGAGTTTGGGATTCATACCTTTGCCTTCATTTTGCATGATTTCTCACTTAGAGGAACTCTCATAAATTAGCTTGCATTTTTTATTCTTTCAATAACGTCCTCTTGTCACTTTTGATGCCAAATACCCAATGTGTGCTTGGTCAAAATTACAGATATGGTAACCTCCTTGTCATGTGGCTTGCTCACAACCAATATCCTTGCCATAAGATTCATTCAAGTGAAGAGTATAGATAAAATATTGAGACACCTCACACTTGAACTACACACATGAATCTTTGCAAGTGATGTTAGTACCAAGAGACACAAAATGTGAAGTGATCTCCCCCTAAATAGGTGCATCAAGTATTTGAATCTTGAGAAGTGCACTTTTGGCTCAATTAAAGCACTAGGGTAGCAAGCTCCACATTTTGGTCAAAATACATAAGCAAATTAGAATGTATGAAATAAGATCAAGAATAGCTCACAAACTAATTTTGCTTAGTCCCTTTTATTTTGAATCAAGAATAATGTGCCTTGAGGTATTTCCAAATATTTCCTTTCCAATCCTTGCTGATTCTGGGAAACTCGGTGCCACCGAGTTTATAAATCCGGTGCCACCAGATTTTCCCTGAGTTCTGCAAATTTGCTTTTCTCAAGAGTTGACCATCCTTTTCTTGATTCTTTCTTGCTCTTTTAGCTCACATGAGTTCTCCTGCATGCACAAGTCACTCAATGCTTCTAGATGAAGCGGTTAATAGTATCGAATGGTATTTGACATAATTTTGCTAAAGAGAACATATGTAGGTTGTCCACCTCATATGATCAACTAGCACATGAGAAAGTTTTGCATATGAGGGTGGAAAGTTTTGCATATGAGGGTGAACAACAGCAGTGAGAGGTACTTATCATGGGAGGAGCATTTGAATAAGATTTCTTTGATTTATGTCACTTGGTCCATTTCTATTGATGAGTCACAAAATTTCTCTTGAGATATAGATGAATGAAAATTAATATCTTCTGAAGTGAACCAAGCTTTCAATGCTACTCCAAGTACCTGCAAAGTCCTTTTAGGCATGTTTTGGTACCCAACGTCCATTAGGTTCGACAAGGTTAGTGATCAAGGACTTAGGTACCCAAATGGCCTTTGTGCCCTTCTTTTGTGAAGTACCCACTTTAGGGGCACTAGAGTCATTTGAGTTACTCCTAAGCTTCTCATTACTATAATGAACATGGTTGAGCTTAGGATTCTTACTATTTGGACAATCTTTACCAAGATGTCCCTTTTGACGACAAGTGTAGCAAATTTTGTGCTTGATGTTGCCATTTCTCTTTACACTTGTCACTGAGCCATTCTTCTCTCTAAATCTTTCTTGAGCCTTCAGAAATCCTTTGTTGAGCTTTACTTGAGGTTTCTCAGTGGAAACCGGTGCCACCGGTTTTGCAAACCCGGTGCCACCGGGTTTCCCTGAGGGAACCTTTGCCCGGTTGATACAAGCTTCAATCTTGTGCCCTTTCTCATGACAACCAAAGCATCTTCTTTGAGCAAGACTTCTTTGCCTCTTTGATTGGTTTGAGTTGTCTTCTTGCTTGAATGAGCACATGGATGCATAATGTCCCATGTGTGAGCACTTGTAGCACTTGATGTGATCTAGCTTTATTTTGTCCTCAATCTTGTGATCATTGATTTTGTGGCTTTGTTGAGAGATTGATCTAGTGACGATTGTCCTCTTCTCAAGCTTCTTCACCATGGGCTCACGGTTATCTTGAGAAGGTTGCACCTTTTCTTTTCCCTTCAACTTAGCCGCCTCTTTCTTGAGCTTTTCAACTTCTTGCATAAGATCATAATTTTCTTGAGCAATGAAGTCACCACAAGATTCTGCAATCACACAATCATACCAAGATGGCTTGCCTTTTGGGCCACATGGGTTAGCACAAGATATATCCTTTTCAACTTGAGTACAAGTGCTAGTGGTGTAATGAGGTGTGTAGGATTTAAACGAGTTTATCAAAACCTCATTTATCACTTCTAGCAAGGTGTGTGATTCTACAAGCCTCTCATGAGAATATTCAAGTTCTATGTGAGTTCCTTGTAGTTTCACAAACTTGCAAGTGATTTCCTCAAGTTGGTCCTTGAGAGCTTGATTTTCCTTTTCCAAGGATGCTGCAAAAGATAGAGAGTTAGTAGCACAAGCATATGCCTTGGTAATGTCCTCCTTGCACTTTCTAGACAAGACATCATTTGACTCCTTAAGCTTCTTCAAATCTTCTTCAAAGGAGTCACGGTATGCTTGTTGTCTTGTGAGCTCATCTTCTTGTCTTCTTACTCTCTTTATGAGCTCTAGCACATTTTTCTTGTCTTTCTTGGTCATCTTGTCGAGCTCGAAGTTAAATTTCTCAACTTCACTTCCCTTCTTCCTTCTACCTTTAGTCACTTGAGACTTGGAATCATTAGTACATAGTGAGGAAGTACTAGGGGCTGTCGGTACCTCATTATTATTGTGTGAAGTTGTTCTGAAGTCCAACGAAGCAAGTTGGGGTTGTTCACTGCCAAACCCGGTGCCACCGAGTTCTGAACTCGGTGCCACCGAGTTTGCCTGGTCAGAGGCAGTGGTCGCGATGTTGTTGCTCTTTTGCTTCGTGGATGAGGTCTTTGAAGGAGAGATGCAAGATGTTGATGTTGAGCACTCCTCCTCTTCATCTTCATCATCGTCATCGTCGGCACTAGTATACATGTCTTTGAGTGCCACCCAAATATGATGTGCATCATAGCAAATGTCTTCATTGTTGAAGATGAATTCTCGAATAACCTTGCTCACATTATTGTACATGAGGTTAGTAATAGAGTAGTTATGGAGCACACTTTCCTTTTCCTCCTTTGATAGGTTGGACGTGTCCTCACTATCAAAATCCTCGGAAAGGATGCTAGCAACCACAACTCGCTCAAAAAGAGGACCCCAAGTATTTAATACATGAAGAACATGAGCAGACCAAGAAGAGTAGTTTGAACCGTCAAACCGAAGAGTCTCAAACGATACCTCTCAAGTAGTCGACATCCTTTTAACTCCAAGCGGTTAATCTCGAATCAGAGCACCTGGCTCTGATACCAATTGAAAGGATCTTGATGTCGCCTAGAGGGGGGTGAATAGGCGAGTCCTGAAAATCACCACTTAAAACAAATTTATCAGTAAATCCCGGATACTCCGGACTTTTCTCCGGAGTCTCTGGAAAGTCCGGAATCTCTGGAAAAATCTCCGAAGTCTCTGGACTGGCGCCTTCGCAGCGGAATGAACACACTGCCCAAAACCGGTGCCACCGGTTTTGCAAATCCGGTGCCATCGGGTTTGCCTGGCAGTGACTGCCCTCTTCTTCTCCTTCTTGTTTGCTTGTTTGGCTTGAACTTAAACTTGATGGATAGCTTAAGGATCAGTTCTTTCATGAATATTGAGTTCCTGCATTTCACAAACACTAAATACCAAGTAGCTCCACCAATATGACAAAGACAAGCAAGGAAAGATATAACAAGGTGAATGTGAGATAACCAACAGAAGACACAAGGATTTGTTTTACCGAAGTTTGGATTCACCACCGTGTGAATCCTAGTCTCCATTGGGTGCTTCTCCTACCGAAGCTGGATTGCATTCAACCCTTTTCCCGATCCACTAGATAGCTTCTTCCCTTTCGGAGGCGAAGCAAGACCTTCACAAACTGTCCCACAGCTCACCACACCTTGGGAGCTTATGGGCGACGCCTAGCCGTCTAGGAGGCAATCCTCCAAGAGTAACAAACGCTTCACACAAGCTTGACGACGTCCAACAGTGCTCAAGGGATACAAGTGCTCTTGAGTTGCTCACAAAGGTTTCTCTCTACCACCCAACTCACTAGATCTAGCAAAGATCAAACAACCTCACAAAGAGGGGTTGGGGAGAGCTAAAATGGCTTTGGCTTAGCAAGGAATATCAAGGAAGCACTCTAGCAACCTTAGGAACAGCAGCTTGCAACACTAGAGGTTGAAGGGTATAAATACCCGACTCCCCAAAAACTAGCCGTTGGAGTTAAAACCCGGAATCTCCGGGAAAAACCCCGGATACTCCGGACTTCCCAAAACTAGCCGTTGCAAACTCCAGTGAAAACCGGTGCCACCGAGTTCCCAAAACCGGTGCCACCGAGTTTTCAAAAACTAGTCGTTAGGACGGCTGACCCAAAACCGGTGCCACCGGGTTTGACACAGGGTCAAACCCGAAGACGTGTACGTGTGGTTTTTGTGTCTCTCTCAACTCACATGGGTTACTTGAGCACTAAGACATTATCAAAACTCCTTGTGATGCATCCCTCTTGATAGTACGGCGTACCTATACTCAAGATCAAATACAAATGCAATAAAAGAACTCTTGAGCTTCTTCTTCAAGAATAGCCATACTTGATCAATATATCCTCATGAGAGATCCATCCATCAAAGTCTCATTGGTTTGAGCACTTCTACCTTGAGCTAGTGACTTTGATCTGTGTATAAGAATGAAACCCAATTTCTCGATTAAGTCACCCTTCACATGACTCAATGAATATGTAATGATTCTTCATTTCTTCACTCGGTTAGGCTCGACTTGATACCTCGAAACTTTCCAAGCTATAGCCACTTCACTCTAGCCAAGCACATGGTCCAAGTCACTACTCGGCCAACCTTAGCTTAGTACCTCGTTGCTAATCCCTTGCTTGATTTCTTCACCCATTTGTTGCCAATTTGAGTTAAGCTTTGATTCAACATCAAGAGTGGAATTCTATTGAGACCATGCCTTCTTTTAATTTAAACATCCCTTTTATTATAACAAGCTTCTTCCTTCAATAAGAGACCATCCAATGTTCCAAAGTCAATATGTCTCTTTCTTATCCTTCATTAGCTTGTCATATACCATCTATATGCTTCATGGGATCATACATATCAAATATCATGACATTCACTATTGAGTCAAGCCATTTCACAATATGAGGCTAAAACCATGCCTCAACTTATCTTGTATACACATAGCTTGTTTTCACCATGTAGATAACCAATGTCATATATTATGTCTTGTCATTTATATGATACAACCTGTTCACATGCTTGTCAAGGACATTAGATCTTTAATCTAGTTGTCAATCAATACACCAAAA
The DNA here is from genome assembly GCA_947561735.1 of Cenchrus americanus. Lineage (NCBI taxonomy): Eukaryota > Viridiplantae > Streptophyta > Magnoliopsida > Poales > Poaceae > Cenchrus > Cenchrus americanus. Next base: position 246,215,727 of record OX387239.1, on the reverse strand, counting down.
CCCACTAAGGGCCTAGATGTCTTTCAGATTCAAAATTCAAATGAGTAGTACCACAGTGATAACTAAGTCATTTTCCTACATCTCACATCATTCCAATCCTTTCAACCCTCTGAGCCTTATTCATTCCATCTCCTATGTTGAGATGTTTGGAGACTCTTCCAGGAAAAGGGACAAGAGGTCTATCCCCTTTGAGGACATAGAGGGTGAGGAAGCCTTCAACATTGCTGTTAGGCAGGTTGCTCCCAAGAAAGCCACACCCAAAAGGGGAAGAGGAGCAGGCAGCATATCTGGGGGCAGAGGATCCTTGACTGGACAGCATGTTGAGGACAATGGTGGCCAAGAGGGCAAGACCATTCCCATTGAAGTGAATGTGCCAGTGTCTCTTGGTGAAATCGACTCATCCTACTTAGTGCACTATCCTCTCTTTCCCAAGAAGAGGCCATCCACCAAACAGTTCCTTGCAGCTGGAATACCAGAGTTATGAAGGCACATCTGTTCAAGTCAAGCTTTCTAGGGAAGAAAACCCCTACACTAAGCCAAAGCATGTTGGTATTGACAAGAGATTCTGGTCCCTGTTTCATTATTCATTTTACTCATTTGTGTGTTTGAGCAAGCCTAGGATCAGAAAGATGCAGTGGGTTGACTGGCAACATTTTGAAAACTTTGACAAGCCTGAAGTGGAAGAAGTTCTGGAGATAGTTGAGAAGTTTCAGATGAAGGATCTGATGGGTTTCGAATATGACTGGAATGCTGAAATATTTGCTAAGTTTCATGCCACCTTTTTCTATGACAGCTATGCAGACACAATTCACTGGATGACAGAGGGTGTTCACTACAAGATCAACTTTGTGACATTTGCTAGACTGTTGGGTTTTGGGAAGACAGATAGAGAGAGGGACTCAACTTTGAAAACCATCTGAAGAATCACCAGATGGCTGATGCTTATTTCTTGGATGAGATGGCCCAAGGGACCACTTTGGGGTTGAAACCTGTTTATTAAGTGGCGAATAACTTGCTCAGGCAGACTATATACCCCAAGGGAGGCAGTGACTCCACTTCCCTTAGAGGCTTAGCCCCAAATCTGATTGCTAGGATGCTCCCTGGTGCTGCACCATTCTCTGTCAGCAAGTTTATTTGGCTGGATCTGATCACAAGCATGGACAATGGTGTGGATAATTTCCCATATGCACCATATGTTACGTACATCATTGAACTAGTAACTGGCTTTATCTTTAAGAAGGACCGCGAGCATTGCTCTTACCAGGTTAAGCAGTGGCAGCACCAAAAAACAGAGGCAGCAGTTCAAACCTGCATTGATTCAACCAAAAAGTCAGCCAAGAAGCCTGCCATTCATGATGAGGAAGCTGGCCCGAGTAGGCCCAAGAGGAAGGGGTCCACTCTCAAGAAGATGAAAGAAATCATTAGACACCCCCTCTCCATGTGCACCTACTCAACCACTCAGGCTTATGAGGCTAGGAAAGACATCAACAGGCTGCTGTCCCACCATGGCTTAGCCACTCAGTCCATCTCTCCTCCTCCTATCTTCTTTGATGAATTTTCTTTCAGTGAAGAAGATGCTCCAGAAGTTCCACAGCACATATCCAGTGCTGATGAGGAGCCCCTCAGTGCCAAGCTTCAGAAAATGAAGGTCCAGGCCAAGCCCACACCCAGAGGCATCAGAAAGGGTGTTAAGGGGACTGCTGGCTGTGGCAAGCGCCCTCCATCAGATGAGGATGAAGACCTTAGCTCTGAGGATTCTAGTGAAAAATGGAGTGAGTGAAGCTGATCAAGTCCTGATGCCCTTCTTCCTCTCTTCTTCTTCCCTTTTTGTTAACATGTTGACAAAGGGGGAGAAGGAAGATTGAGATGTACCAGCTTAGGGCCTTAGCTTTTGTGAGTTGAGAGATGCTGCTTGATTCCTTGCTTTGCTTATCAGCTGAACTCATTTTATTTGGTTTGTAATATTTGTGGTACTCTGTTGGTTGGTTGCCTATGTTGGCAACTTGGATTTGGTTATGGACAAGTAGGGGATTTTAAAACTTTAAAACTCTGTGATGCTGTAATAGGACTAGATGTGTTTACCATGTTATCTTATTTCTAGCTCCTATTTATGTTGTGTTTCATCTTGCCTGTGTTGACTGTTAAGGCTGGTTGCTGCTAGAGTCCGGAGGTTCTGGGATTTTTCCGGAGGTTCCGAGGTCTGGACCAGAACTTGGAGGTTCCAAACTTGTGCTTGGAGGTTCCGGGGCCTGGGCACAACCAGTCTCCTATTTGATTCTGTTATGACATTGTTGACGGTTAGTAATTATATCAAAGTTCGTTTGTGACTTGCAAGCGTACAAGTCTCCCGTCGTAGTCAAGGGACCCTTCTTCCCTCGAGTGGTGAACCCAAGGTATCGAATCTGTGGAACAAATGTGTGACGCAAAACTTAATCTAATAAAGCCAAGTAACTCCAATCTTCAATAAAAGAAACCCTAATGCATCTATGTAAAAGACACGAAACGAATCTAATCTACTAAAGACCGGAGAAAACAAAGTAAGATTGGGTAGATAAACCGATCTAGAGGGATCGGGGTAAGCCTTTTGTTGAAGTTCCAAGCAAGAGAAGAAGTAGCAAATCGAATCTTAATAGAAGCCTCTTTAAATCATGGTTTCCCGTCCAAATCCGAAAACATCCGCCTTTCGGAACCCCCGTTCTGTCACAATGTATCCCTACTCATGCGGGGAGCTTAGGGCGAGTCAAAAGACAAGTCGAGATTCTTTCGGAAGATCCGGCGTGTACCTCTAGCCACCGCGGCTACAAGAACACCCTATGTAATCTATCTCGAGAATAGAATTGGAATAAGCAAAGCCGATCGAAAAACGAAATCTTCGAGGAAACAATTGATCGCTAGGAAAAGATTCAACTTGATAATTCAACTATAACAATGATACATACACAAGATCACCACCGGGATCCTTCCTTGATCTTGCTTCTAGCTTCGGGAACTCCGACGTGGTCTTCCGTGCAAGGTTCCCACGTCGGCTAGGGGAACCCTAGTCAACTAGCTCGACCCTCTCCTCTCCGAGATGGTGTCCCTCTCTTCTCTGCTCCTCGGCGGCCGATGACGAATTGTATGATGCGTGGCTCTCGGTCAGGGGGCTATAAATAGCCCGATTGGCGGCTAGGGCAAAGGAGGGGGCAAATGGGCCCCGGATGGGCCCGGGCCGACCGGACCGGGCCGGCCGGCCCGGGCCCATCCAGGCCCGGCCCCGAGGCCTCCTTTGCGCTATGTCGGTTCCCTTGCTTCCCGGATGTTTCCCCCTTCGCATGTAGGTCCATGTCGTCGGTTTCTCTCGAATTGGACTCAACTCCTTGTCTTGCAAGATTCAAGACTTTTTCGGTCGGTCCTCGGAGTCTGTCGTCTTCTCGGATCAAGTCCCTGGCTTGTTGGAGTTAAGTTTGCTTTGTTGCATGACTTGTACGGGGCTTCAAGGTCTTGTCATGAGGTGCTTGATGAACTTATCCCGAAAGTCTTGCATTCAACACTAAAACCCTGCATAAACATTAAACTCCAAAACCGACATGCACACGTGAACTTGTTATACCACGGGGGTTAGTACCAATGGATAAGGTATAAAACTCATGCCAACACCGAAGGTAAACTCATGGCTAGGTTGACGGATTTTCACCGTCAACATCTCCCCCATGCTTAAACCTTGCTCGTCCTCGAGTAAGCCTTCGATGGATATCATCATTGCCAAACAATGTTTAAACCTTGCACTTGTTCATACATGAGAAAACATAATGCTCTCAAAATTTTAATTCGCTAAAGTTCCATAATGTACTAGCCTTCATCTCTACTGAGGGTAGATTCTTGTTAAGCTTATCCCACAAGTATTAACATGCTCACAAAGTTTTAAATAGATCTCAGAATTTTTGAAATAAAGAACGAGATAAAGAAAAGCTAAACCAAGTTCACAAATTTAAATCATCTTGTATATTGCTCACGAACTCTCATCTCACTTGTCTCTCAAGCCTATATATTCTACTCCTTTCCCTCTCATAACATATATGTCTGGTAGGCTTTATATGGAGCTTTGGGAAAGTTTAGTCCTAACAAGATTTTATAAATGAGGTGTTGTCAAAACAAGACAAGCTTCTCATGGTCTTACCGAGACTCGTCAAAAAGGTCATTGGAAAATAATGTTAAATCAAGGAGGGGAAAGAGAAAAATACACACACTTTAGATAAGTGGACATGTGCAAATGGCAAAGAGTGATCCCAGGGCACAAAGGAAGACCTCGTTATCAGATTGCACATGGTTGGAAAATGAGAATGGATCTTTTTAACTTGAAGCCTTGAATGCACTCTTAGAGAACCGAGGAGTTCACTTTACGCATATATTTTTTTTCTCTTTCTCATATTTCTCATTCTTTTCTTTCTTTCTTTCTTTCTTTCTTTCTTTCTTTCTTTCTTTCTTTCTTTCTTTCATTCATTATATATATATTTTTTCTTTCTTCTTGTGAGACCTTCACCTTGGAAGTCACGTTCATCGCCGATTTTTTTCATTCATCATTTTTTTAAAAAATACTCCCCTTTGAACTCTAAAACTGCACCGTACCTACCTCCTCCCCCATGCTTAGATGTTGCTCGTCCTCGAGCAAAGAGGCGAAAAATAAGGTAGGTACCGGAAATATTTTTCCTTGGAGAGATACTTGAAATCTTCAATGTTGGCACCGTCTTGCGATCTTCCTTGAATTGATGATCCATTCTGAACGATAGGTTGTGGTCAAGGAGGTAATCACAAAATATGATATTTGGTTTAAGGGTGGATATCCGGCGAAGTTTGTGAGATCTCCAATGCGGGGATACACAATGCACGGATAAAAGGCTAGCAAAAAGATAGATACGCAAAAACGAAATGACCAACTTCTTAGTCTCGGGCCAGAGAAATCATGGCCTGCAATAACTCACTCAAAAATAAATCTTGTACACTAAGGTTTATGCACTCAAATATATATAAGGCTTTGGATAGGTTGAGCAACACACAAGTGATATTTGTGACAAGGTTAGCGATATTTTTGAGCATAAAAGACATCTTTAATCTATTCATAACTTGAGAGCACATAAAACACTATGGGTCTTTATTTTAATCATAACCTCCGCTGAAGATTAATCTAGCATTTAAATAAATTCAGATTTGTATTTTTAAGAGAGCACTAGCTTAAACATGCATAAATCAATTACAAAGATGAACAAAGCTGCAATTATAATCATATATCATCATGGCACAAATTTTTGTAACTTTTCCAATGATATAATCAAGGTGGTGTCTTTATTAATGATGACATCAAGTTGAAATACAAACTGAAAATAAACAAACATGCTTGCTGAAATTTAAATAAAAAACAGAAAATACTAAGCAAACACACATAAGCAAAAGCTGAAAATTACAGAGAAAAAGAAAAGAAAAGAAAACTAAAGTTCCTAAATCTTCTAGTCCTCCGCCGGTGGTTGATGTTGATGATCTTGATAATAATACCCTTGCTCATAATATGATTGAACATTCCCTCCAACGAATTGATTTGGCTCCACGAGGTGAAGGCGTCCGAGCTCAAAGGCAATATTTGCGTTGCCTTCACCAAGTTGAGCTGCGTTAGCTTGGATGGCTGCGATGTTTTGGGCGTTTCTTGCAGCATACCCTCCAATTATGGCCATGCTTTGTTGTGGTTGGGGATGATGTGCGTAGGACTCCGCGAAGTTAGCGTTGGGCACCACATAATTTGGTGGGGGTACCGGTGCACCCCCCCCCCCCATGCTTGCTCTTGTGGCCCTCCGTAATAACTTGGCGGAGGAGGGATCCCGCCGAATGGTTGCACATTGGGTTGTGCTCCACTCGCTTGTGCGGAGGATGTTCCCTCCTCTACGATTCTTCCTCTTTTGTTCTTCCTTGCAGGGACAAGGAGTCCCTCTTCCAACCAATCTTCTCTCCCTTCGGTGAAAAGCCTAAGCCTCTCATTGGGAAGGGGTAGGTTTACTATGGCCAACCGATAACCTCCTCTCTCATCTCCACTAATGTATTTTCCTTGCCGCAAATACTCAATACCGAGAGAGGTACCACGCAAAAGATGGTCGGGGTTTCTTGCGATCCCCGGCCGTAAGGAGAAGGCCAACATGGAGAGGTAGCACCCCGAACCAATATTTCCCGCCCCCGATGTTGCTTCACAACACCAACGGTTGATCATAAGGTAAGAGGGGTCTATTGGCTGCCTGGCAATTAAAGCCAAGTATAGCCAATTCAACTCCGTGTCGGTCACCTTTGTCTCCTTCATCCTCCCCAATACCCTCTTACACATCCAAGAGTGAAATATCCGGATAATGGGTTGCGTTGTTGATGGGCTTCTCCGGAGATCATATTCCAAAATCCCGCTAACATGCCGGGTGGCACGTCAACTTTCTCCGGAGCTCCCTTGTGGAATCCAAGCAGCTCCCTAACGTGCTCGTAGAGAACCACTTGTTGGACTCCCTCCAAACGGAATGACAAGCTTTGCACCCCATCATCAAGGATAGGTGCAATAGTCATTAAAATTTCCAAGGCGAACCCCAAGTGGGTGTCCACCGATACTCCGTTGGAGAACTGCACCCATCCAAGGTGCCCCAACATATAGTATATGTCGGTCCTAAAACCCAAGGTGTAGAGTGCTTGGTCGTCGAACTCAACGTTGGGCACAAGCCACTTCTCAAGATTAGAGAGCCTCTCCTCCTCCTCCGATGACAAGATGATGAAGCCGCACGAAGAGTATGTCGGAGTGTAAGGAGGTGGCGCGGTTGAACGGGTCGATCGTCGTGGTGGCGCGGGTTGCTCCTCCGTGTGCCCACGAGGTTCGGTAAACCTCATGGACGTGCTTCTTGCAGCCCTCATACCACCAAGGAGGAGAGCATCGTTCCTCCTCGGTGGTGCCGTATCCGTATCCATGCTCCGGGGAGACTCGGAAACCGAGTGCCTCCTCGAAGACGTGGTTAATGATGGCTTGGATGACGACGAACTCTTCTTCTTGGAGAAGAGACTTGTGGTTTTCTTCCACATGGTTGCTGCACTCTTTTCTTCAACTAAAACTCCGGGTTGCAACCGGTAACTAGTCACTAAAACTCTTTACTTCGGATGTGGACTTTGAGTGGATTAAGGATGTGGATTTTTTCTTGAGCTATCAAGCTTGGGAAGGTTGGCTATGTCTACGGAGGTTTTGAGCACACAAACTTGAACACACAAACAAAGGAAGGAGAGGGAAGCTTGCCTGCAGAAAACGGGAGCCGGGGGGCTCCTTATGTAGGGGAGGCCGGCCGGCCTGGGCCGGCCGGCCTGGGGGCCTCGGTGCACCTCCCCGCCTCGGCTTTCTTCCAGCACGATCATTTCGCCTCTGCAACTTTCCTGCCCGCGTGCTCCACGAGTTGCACCGCCCAAACGCTCTCGTCCACTCCTTTTCTTGCATTATTGGTCCTTCCACTTGATGCTTCATGCTTTGGGTCATGTCCATGCTCCCTAGCTCCACTTGCTTCACATGCCACCATGAAATTCCTGCAAAGTTGATGCTTGCTGCCCACCATGCTTGTCCTTTGCATGTGGAATTGGTGAAAGTTGATAAAAGGGAATCCAATGGTGCATGCATGATTAATTCAAACTAGATTGCCTCCATTAAGGTGTGTTTAAGGTTAAGCACTCCTCTAATTCGAAATTTAAAATATTTTCAGAGCCATGCAAGAGCTCAAGCATAATTTTAGAGAAGTTTTTAAACCATTAAAAACAAATGTAAGTCGAAAATATTTTTCGACTACGTCGATTTCGGTCTCACCGGTATAGTTTGCCTTCGTCGGTTGAGAGCAAACTTTCCCGGCTTGATCATGGGGGCATAGGTTTAGGTTCTAATTTTGGCTAAATAAGAAAGATTTTGAATAAAACAAAATTAGAATAGTCTTAGAAAAATTCTAATCCTAGAGAAACCAAGGATAAAGATTTTTAAAACCAACCAAAAGTTTTGATTTCTAGGTTCACGCGAGTTCTACCACGTGCTGAATTTTATTAACACCTAAATATAAATCGTGGCTCTACTCGTGTGGTTTTATCATGAAAAATAAGTCAACCTCAGAACCATAATGAGGGTGAAAGGTTGAGTTAGGTTCTGAAATTATTTGGTTGAGGTTTCTCAAAAAGAAAAGAACAAACAAGCACATAGGAGGGTTCATGCAAAGGGTTTATGATAAAGCAAACATTCAATCAAGAATTATGTCTCTAATATTGTTCAACCACTTCTAAGTCTAATGTCTTTGCGTAATAAAACTCAAAACTAAATTATTAAAAATACTCGAAAAACCTGGAATCGGGTTGTCCTCCCGGTAGCTTATTCTTGACTCGACGAAACGGGTTGCCTCCCGCCTAGCGCTTCGTTTATAGTCTTGTCGGGGATAGCCCTAGGGGTCCCCTTAAACAACTGGGAAATCCCCACTTAAAACCCGCAACAAAACCAAATAAGCCTCACTTAACCATACAGGGTATGGCCCACACCACGAAGGTCCCAGCGGCCCACCGGGCGGCCCACTCGAAGACCCCCTCGAGTAGGCTTCGCCTCGCTCGAGGGTGCGCGCCTCCACCGGACGGGCTCCGCTCCGTTCAAGGGGGTGCGCCTCCCTCGAGCGAGGTCCGCCTCGCTCGAGGGTCCGCCCCGCTCTCGAACGGGGTCCGCCTCGCTCGAGGGCACCCCGCGCACGCGCGCCCTGTTCCCCGTACGCGAGCACTTAATGCTCGACATCGGCGGGAGACGGCGCCATCATGCGCCCGGGGCTCGCGCCCCGGTGCCGCCGCACCAACTCCCCGGAGGGAGCCCATCCCCATCACCGTGGGGGGACCGTGCGGCGCGGCCGTGCCGCCCCGTGACGCCGTGCACCTGCTCCAAAGACGGCTAACGCGCCAAGCCCTCGAAGGGGGCCGGGCGCACCCTCGATTTACTTTCTTGTGACCTTACGGGGGTTAGGTGGAGGCGCTAGGCCGGTGGGATGCCATCCCCGCCACTGTTAACAGTATGGCTGCCGCCCCCGCGTGTACGGGCGCACGCCAGGCGCTGTGGCAACGGCTCCAGCACTGTGGAGCGCGTGGGAACGGGACGCCGCCTTACCTACTACTGTATCCCGTACGGACCGACGTCAGCGACTCCCTCGAGCCTATCTGAAGACATCACAGCCGTCCGCTGCCCCTCTACCCTCGAGGACGCCACTGTTCGGGTACAAGATACGCCATGATGGCCGAATCGCTGCAAGGATCGCCTGGGCGGCCGCCTACTCTACAGCATAGCACATCACGCTCCCTCATGTAGCTCGATAGTGCGGCGCACATGTGATTCGCTCCTTCCTTGATCTATAAAAGGAGGGCGAACCCCCTTACTGCAGGGGGACAGGAGACCAAGATACACAGCACACGACACACGAGCAACAGAACCCAACACGAGACAAGGCGCACCACGCACTTGCTCTCCAATTCTCCCACAATATCTTCAGCCACTACACCAGGGACTTGGAAGCCCCGCTTCCTCTCCCGCCTTGCTTGTAGGAGCCCCACTACAGGCACCCCCGGTGCTGAGCAATATAGTGCCTTGAGCACACCACTGCTGGACATACAGCCCCTCGGCCGGAACCAGGATAAACTCTGTGTCTTTTATTGCTTAGCATCGACCATTGAGGGATAGACCTCGGCGCTTATTACTGGTTAATGTCGGGACCACATTCCGCACCGACAGTTGGCGCCCACCGTGGGGCAATCGAGCGCCTAAGGTCAATTGTCAACTCCCTCCATGGTGATCCGCACTGAGTACCGCGGTACGCGCAACTGCATGGGCAGCTCGGACCCCCTCCCCGCCGGGTTCGAAATCCAGTTTGGGGGCCTGAACTTTCAGGCCACGGGGAACGGCTACCTCATGCGCCTCACCAACCGTGGGGAGCTCCGCGCGCGGCGCCAGGCCGGGTCCGTCCCGGTCCCCGCCGCGCGCACCGTCACGCGCGCGCACGCCCGCCGGCACGGACGCCGCGGGTCCGTCGCCACCACGACGCCGCCGCCGCTCCGCCGGCCCGTTCACGCCAAGCGCGGTCCGAGCGACGGCAAGCCGAGTGCGCCGCCTCTCGGCGCGGCGCGCTTGCCGCCACGGCAACCACCACCCCGGTGGGACAGCGCGCGGTCTCCGGACCGCGCTTCCCCATTGGGCTGTGTGGTGCCACGACGGCCTACAACGCCAACATAAACACCACGATGCGCAGGGTTCCGCCTGGCCGTCACGTCTTCGTTGCCAGGGACCCCGCGCCTCGGCCCGAGTGACGAGTCGTCCCTGGGTTCCCTTGACGCGTTGCCGCCCGCCAACCTCCACGGGTACGCGGAGTGGGGACTTCTCCCGCGCGTGCCGACCCGGTCCATGTTCGGGGCGTTTCCTTGACGCTACGGACTACGGTTCGTCTCGCTCCCGATGACTCCAAAGACCGAGAGCTACGACCCCGCGCGGGAGTGCCGCGTCGTCGTCACCAACGACCCGGCAAACGCCACCGCGCCGTGGGCGCCGGGGACGGGGAGGTCACGCCCGCCCCGGGGATCGCTACGCGCCAAGCCGCGGGACCAAGCACTCCCCGCCGGAGCCGACGCCGACGCACAGGCCGGCCCAAGCCCACGAGCTCGAGGCTAAGCCGGCGGAGGAGTACCGCACGGTGCGGGCCGCTCCCGCGCCTCGATGGCTGGGGAAGCCTCCGCGCGTGGCGAACGCGTGCGGGAGCTGGGCAGACAGGCTTGCGACCGCATCAACACCGACAACCCTGACGTGCCACCGCGAGCAAGTCAGAAGCTCGTTGCCGCCGCAACGCTGCTGCGGGCTATGCCAGCACCCTCGACCCCTGAGGCACGGAACCTGCAGCGCGAGGTGCAGGCCCTCATCGAGCAAGCGGCCGTCCAGTAGGCCGAAAGCTCAGCCTCGCGTATCCGCCAGCAAGAGGACGCGCGAGGGGACGGGGCCGCACAAGGGGGCGAACCCTCAGTCCACGCGAGCGGAGGCGCGCGGGTGCCCCGCCAACTCGGGACGCGCGGCGGCCAAGGAGCGGCTCCCTGACACGCGCAGGGCGCTGGACGGTGACGCCCGCAACGTCATCAACGCCCGCCGCACGAGCAGGCGGATGCCCGAGCGGCGGTGGGCTACCACCCTCGACGGGGCGGACGCTACGACAGCGGCGAGGACCGCTCCCTGACGCCGGAGCCCCCAGGGACCCGTGTGTTCAGCCAGGAGATCCGCGCGGCGGCCTTCCCCCAGCGCTTCCGCCAACCCTCGACCATTGTCAAGTACAACGGGGAGACGGATATCTGCGTATGGATCAACGACTACCGCTTGGCTTGCCAGCTGGGCGGAGCCACCAGCGACGAGGTCATCATCCGCAACTTGCCCCTGCACCTCGGCGATGCGGCCCGGACATGGCTAGAGCACCTGCCCGCCAGCCAAATCCACAACTGGGACGATCTGATCCGCATGTTCGTGGGCAACTTCCAAGGCACGTACGTGCACCCTAGAAATTCCTGGGACCTGCGCTCCTGCACTCAGAAGCCCGGCGAGTCGCTGCGGGAATTCATACGGCGCTTCTCCAAGCGCTGCACGGAGCTCCCGAGCGTGGCGCGGTCCGAAATTATGCACGCCTTCCTCGAGGGCACCATGTGCCGGGACCTCGTGCGCGAGCTGGGACGCAGCCCACCCGTGGACTCCAACGAGCTGTTCGACATCGCCACCAGCTTCGCCTCAGGAGAGGAGGCCGTGGGGGCGATCTTTGACGGCAAGAAAGGCAGGCGCTCGGACGATGCGCCCGCGGAGGGCAGCAAGTCCAGGGAGCCCCACCGCAAGGACAAGCGGGGAAAGAAGGGAAAGAAGCCGCGCCGCGAGGCGCGCGAGCAGGGGCGCGACGGCAATGAGGCCGAGGCTCTTGTCGTCGACCGGCTCGACGGGGCCCTCGACCGGCCCCTCGAGGCCCGGGGGTGTTTAATGACATGCCGAAGAAGCCATGTCCTTACCACAAGACCCCGATGAAACCACACCCTTGAGCAAAGGCGACATGCTCAAGAAATTCTATGGCCGCGCCGCCGCGAAGGAGGCGGAGGCCAAGAAAGACGGAGGAGATGGCGACGCCGGCGGCTTCCCCGCCGTGGAGAACGTGTTCCTCATCTTCGGGGGACCCACCGTCGACATGTCGACCCACCAGCGCAAGCGGGAGAGGCACGAGGTCCTCACCGCGGAGAAGGCGCCTCCCTCCTTCCTCACTTGGTCGGAGGACGCTATCACCTTCAGCCGGGAGGACCATCCGAACCGCATCCCCAACCCGGCCGCATGCCGCCGGTGGTCGACCCAATCATTGGGAACGCGCGGTTCTCAAAAGTCTTGATGGACGGGGGCAGCAGCCTCAACATCCTCTACGCGCATACGCTGCGCTTGATGGGGATCGGGTTGGACCAGCTGCGGCCCAGCACGAAGCCGTTCCACGGCATCGCGCCCGGCAAGCGTGTCCGGCCCCCTCGGGCGGATCGACCTGCCGGTTTGGTTTGGCACCGCGAAGAATTTCCGCAAGGAAATGCTCACCTTCGAGGTGGTGGGATTCAAGGGCGCCTACCACGCTATACTTGGGCGGCCCTGCTACGCCAAATTCATGGCGGTCCCCAACTACACCTACTTGAAGATGAAGATGCCAGGACCGAATGGCGTCATCACCGTGGGCTCGTCCATCGAGCACGCATTCGACTGCGATGTCGAGTGCGTAGAGCACGCAGAAGCGCTGGCGCTGGATGAAGCGCTGGTGACCACTTTGGAGAAGATGGTCAACGAGGACCTCGACTCCGCCTCCAAGCACACGGCACCTTCGAGGCCGCGGAGCGCACCAAGGAGGTACCCCTCGACCCCGCGGCCCCCGAGGGCAAGGCGTTGAGGGTCAGCTCCACCCTCGATCCTAAATAGGAAGTGGTGCTCGTCGACTTCCTCCGCGCCAACGCCGACATCTTCGCGTGGAGCCCCTCGGATATGCCGTGCATCCCGAGGGAGGTCGCCGAGCACTCCCTTGACATCCCCGCCTCACGCCCGCGCCGTGCAACAACGGCTCCGCCGCTTCGACGAGGAGCGGCGACGGCAATCGGAGCGGAGCCGCGAAGCTTCTCGAGGCCGGGTTCATCAAGGAGGTGTTCCACCCAACGTGGCTAGCAAACCCCGTACTTGTAAAGAAAAAGAATGGGAAGTGGCGGATGTGTATAGACTACACAAGTCTTAATAAAGCATGTCATAAAGTTCCTTTTCCTTTGCCACGTATTGACCAAATCGTTGATTCAACGGCTGGGTGTGAATTACTTTGCTTCCTTGGCCTACTCCGGGTATCATCAAATAAAGATGAAGGAGTCCGACCACCTTGCGACGTCGTTCATCACGCCGTTCGGGATGTTCTGCTACGTCACGATGCCGTTTGGCCTCCGAAACGCAGGTGCGACGTATCAACGCTGCATGCAGCACGTTTTCGGAGATCACATCGGGCGGATGGTCGAGGGGTACGTGGATGACATCGTCGTAAAAACCAGGAAGGCGGACGACCTGGTTGGCGACCTTGGCATCGTGTTCGGCTGCCTACGGGCCAATGGTGTCAAGTTAAACCCTGAAAAGTGTGTCTTTGGAGTGCCGCGAGGCATGCTCCTGGGATACATTGTCTCCCAACGGCGAATCGAGGCCAACCCTGAGAAGGTCGCGGCCCTCGAACGAATGGGCCCGATCCGGGACCTCAAAGGGGTGCAAAAGGTGCTGGGGTGCCTTGCCGCCTTGAGCCGCTTCATCTCGCGGCTCGACGAGAAGGGCCTGCCCTCTATCGCCTCCTCAAGAAGCACGAGCGCTTCTCCCGGACCACCGAGGCCCGGATGCGCTCGACAAGCCGAAGGCGTCCTTAGCGCACGCCCCGATCCTCACGCCGCCGCAGATGGCGAACCCCCGCAGCCTCTACGTGGCCGCAACCACCCGTGTGGTCGGCGGTGATCGTGGTGGAGCGCACGAGGAAGGGCACGCCCCCGCCGGGCCCGGGGCCGGTCTACTACATCAGCGAGGTCCTGTCTGACACCAACACGCGTTACCCTCAGGTCCAGAAGCTGCTGTATGCGGTAGTCCTCGCGCGGCGCAAGCTCCGCCATTACTTCGAGGCCCACCCCGTCACGGTGGTCTCTTCCTTCCCGCTAGGGGAGATCATCCGTAATCCCGACGCGACAGGCAGGATCGCCAAGTGGTCCGTGGAGCTGATGGGCGAAACGCTCGCCTACGTCCCGCGCAAGGCCATCAAGTCCCAGATCCTGGCGGATTTCGTCGCTGAATGGACGGATGCGCAGCTGCCGCCGCCACAGATCCAAGCAGAGTGCTGGATTCTGTATTTCGACGGCTCGGTGATGAAAACAGGGGCGGGCGCAGGCCTGCTCTTCGTGTCACCCCTCGGAGAGCACATGCGATACGCGGTGCGCCTCCACTTCCCCGCATCTAACAATATGGCTGAATACGAGGCCCTCCTCTGCGGCCTCAAAATCGCCATCGAGTTAGGCGTCAAGCGCCTCGACGTGCGGGGGGACTCGCAGCTCGTAATCGATCAAGTCATGAAGAACGCGAGCCGCCATGACGACAAGATGGAGGCCTACCGTGTGGCCGTGCGAGCCTTCGAAGACAAGTTTTATGGCATCGAGCTCAACCACGTGCCCCGCCGGTACAACGAGGGAGGCGCACGAGCCGGCCAAAATTGCGTCTGGGCGGATCACCGTCCCCCCGAACGTTTTTGCCCGCGATGTTGCCCAGCCCTCGGTCGTCCTCGAGCCTCACCTCTCGAGCCACGCAGAACCCTCGGGGGCTCCCTCGAATCCAGCGGGTGCGAAACCCATGGATGTGGACCCCTCGAACGAGGCGTACGTACTCTCCCTCCTCGAGGGGTATGGCTCCTACAAGGCCGACGTGATGGACATCGAGCCGGCTCCTATCAAGGCTGACTGGCGCGACAAATACATCGCTTGGATGGTTCGAGGAGAGCTCCCCTCAGACCGGGCCACGGCCAGGCGCATCGCCAGGATGGCCAAGTCCTTTGCCCTCGTCGACGGCGAGCTGTACAAGCGCGCCGCCTCCGGCATCTTGCAGCGGTGCATGCCCATCCCCGAGGGGCGCGAGCTCCTACGGGACATCCACGCTGGAATCTGTGGCCATCACGCCGCGCCCCGCACACTCGTCGGCAACGCGTTCCGCCAGGGCTTTTACTGGCCTACCGCGGTCGCGGACGCCAGCGAGATCGTACGCACCTGCGAAGGGTGCCAGTTCTACGCCCGCAAGTCCAACCTTCCCGCTCATGCCCTGCAGACCATCCCCATAACATGGCCGTTTGCCGTGTGGGGGTTGGACATCGTCGGGCCCTTGCGGAAGGCGCCCGGGGGCTTCACCCACTTGTTGGTTGCGATCGACAAGTTCTCCAAGTGGGTGGAGGTGCGCCCCATTACGAATCTCAGGGCGGAGCAAGCGGTAACATTCTTCACCGACATCGTCCACCGCTTTGGAGTGCCAAACTCCATCATCACTGACAACGAGTCCCAGTTCACGGGCAGGAAATTCTTGGAGTTCTGCGACAAGTTCCATATCCGTGTGGATTGGGCAGCTGTGGCACACCCACAGACCAACGGCCAAGTAGAGTGTGCCAACGGCATGATCTTACAAGGCCTTAAGCCTAGAATTTTCGACCAGCTAAACAAATCTGGGCGAAAATGGCTCCAAGAGCTACCAGCAGTCGTGTGGAGCCTAAGGACCACCCCGAGCAGAGCCACCGGGTTCACCCCGTTTTTCCTAGTCCATGGCGCGGAGGCCGTCCTCCCCACGGACTTAGAATACGGTCGCCCCGTGGTTCGAGGCTACGACGAGGATGCCAACCAGCGAGCCCGCGAGGACTCGCTGGACCAGCTGGATGAGGCACGCCTCGTGGCCTTGAAGCACTCCGCGAGGTATCAGCAGTCCCTCAGGCGCTACCAAGCACGCAAGGTACACCGGCGGGACTTCAGTGAAGGGGATCTGGTCCTAAGGCTGCGCCAGGACAACCGAGGACGCCACAAGCTATCGCCTCCGTGGGAGGGACCCTACGTCGTGGTAAAGGTTCTCAAGCCCGGCACATACAAGCTGGCCAACGAGGACGATGAAGAGCTCACGAACGCTTGGAACATCCAACAGCTACGTCGCTTCTACCCCTAGCTAGGATTTCCAAGCATTTTTTGTTGTAAAAAACATATGACCAACGCCCCAGTTGGTGACGATTATGTAAACACCATAAGTCTAATGAAAAGGGCAACTCGGCTTTCCCCCGAAACCCAAGTTACCCTCGGGGGCTACTACGGGGGGCATTCCCCCCAAAAATGGTCCCATTTCCGCGCAAAAACAAAATAATTCACGCGCGCTAAGTTTGTTTTCTACTTTGGCCTCGAGCAACGGTTCGAACAGGGCGTGGGCAGCCTAGCGGGAGGAGCGCGCGAGCCAGAGATAGCCTACGCCTCCGCGAGGATACGGCCCTTCTCTCTCGCCTCCAACCCAGCAAGCCGCCCACGAAAATCGAACTCCCCTAACTAGAATCTACTCAGGAAGAAGGAGAAACAAAAAGCGTACTAAACAAACAGACTTCATTTCACATCAACATATGTTCATGACAAAAACAACTTGTTTATTTACAAAGGTCACACGGCCAGAATACTGATACACAAACAAAACGGGCCAAGCGCCCAGCTGTCTTCAGGAGGGAGGAGCGGCGGCGTCGGCAGCGTCCGGGAAGAGGAAATCCTCGAAGGCTTCAGCGAGCGACCCGGCGGCGTCGGCGGCGAGCGCGTCCACGCGCTCCATCGCCACCTCGTCCTCGACACCCTCGGGGACGACGTAGCCTTCCGCCAGCGCCTCGAAGTTGACCTTGTAGTGGGATCGTACCACTCCGAGGGCCTTCTAGACGCCAAGGTGCAGCGCCCGGCGCATGCGTTCGGTGACATGGCCGCCGAGGGCGCGCAGGCGGCCGACCGAGCTCCCGGCCGCGCCTCGCCCTCCTCCACGGATCGGCAGGTCTCGATGGCCGCATCGCGCAACTCCTGCAGCTCCTACTCGGAGGAGTTGTAGGAGGTCTGCAGCGCCTCGGCCTGCTCAACCGCGTGCCCAAGCGCGGTGCGCAAGCCTGAAGTTGCCAGACGATAAAGAAGTCAGAAAAAGAGTGTGAACCCTCAAGGAAAATCCAACAACACAGGAGTCGAACAGCGGCTCACCTTCGACTTGCTTCCTCTCCACCTCGAGGGCGCGGCGCTCGGCCTCGACTGTCCGCTCGAGGCTCCTGATGGTCTCGCCTTGCTCCTGGTGTCGGTGTTTTGGACCGGCAACCTACTACGGGGAGTACCCGAAGTAGATGATTGTGACTCGCCGAGATCGGTAACTCGAAGGAAGAGACACGTGGCACACAATTTAGACAGGTTCGGGCCGCGAGGTGCGTAATACCCTACGTCCTGTATGCTGCGTAGCTCTGGATTGATAGGGCACGATTACAGGATGGTGCAATGGTGCGCCGTGGGTTGTATGAGAAGAGATTGGATGATGGAGATCGGTCCCTGCCTCGCCTTATATAGTCCGGGAGGCAGGGTTACAAGTCGGAGTAGGGAAGGAGTACTAGCCGAGTACGTCTAGGAGACCTCTATACGAGCGAGAACGTGTACGCAGTCCTAACCGAGTACTACTCTCGCGTTGTCCTTGTGCTCCACGCCTTCGTGTGCCGTGTAGCGCAAGCCGGTAGTCCCGCAGGCCCACCGAGTAGTCGGTCCCGGTACCCACCGATGTAGTGGGCCCAGGGAGGTCCATACGACAAGCCCCCGAGTACTTTGTAGTCGAGAAGGATAGCTTCCAGTAGTCTTGACGGGCTTAACGAGTAGTCCTCAAGCGTCCCCAAGTACTACAAGTCAAAAGTCCTCAAGAGTAGTCGAAGCATCCCGAGGCTGGAATGTACTCCAGCTGAAGTGTAAGCAATCTTGAAGTCTTCTCGAGTAGTCCCAAGCGTCCTTGAAAACTGCCTCTGAAAATCCTCAAGAAATGCCTGTCTTGTCTTGAAGCCGAAGCCGTCGTGGAGATGTGATTCGCAGAACCGCAACCCACATGGAGTAGCCCCCGAGCCTCGAGCCGCGGGCTGGGCGAGGATCCATCCGAAGTCTCGCAAGAAAATCCCGAAAAATCCGGAGAGAAAAAACCGAAGGACACGTGGCACGGAGCCCCCGAGCCTTGAGTCGAGTACCTCCTCTCGAATTGAAGGGTCTTCTTGGAGAATGTGTCCTGAGATGCTCTTGAGACTAGCCGCGTCCCAGGTAGTCGAGTAGAAGTAGCCGAGCCCCCGAGGTGAGGCGCGTCGACTAGTAGAATATGAAGAGTCACGCGCTGACGCTGAGTCAGCCGCGCGCGGACCTATCCAACCGCCCGTTGCGGAGGCGATTTTGGCTTATAAATAGAAGCCGAAACCCTTAGGGTTTTCACCCCAAGCGAGCCGCAGTCATTTCCGATTGAAACTTGAAGTAGAATCCACTCCAGCGCCTGCTGCCGCCGTAGTAGATCCGAGCGCATCGCCGCCCGAAGGATTTAGGGTAGCCCCCGAGCGAATGCGAGTGAAGACCCCTTGCACTTGGAGGATGAAGCCGTCACCGTCGAAGACGTCCAAGGCTGGCGGGAAAAAGAGGAGCCGTGCAGAGGCCGCCGCGGCCGCCACAGATGCGGCGCCGCCCATGTCCCCACCGCGCGCCGATCCGAGCCGCGAGTGGAAAAAGTCGAAGGTCAAGACGGAGGACCTACTAACCCTGTTGAACAGCGGGTTCATCAGGGAAAAGGAGATCGACATGTGGAGATCCGCCGCAGGGGATCCCTATCCGATGGAGAAAGCCGAAGACGAGATCCCAATGTTCTCGCGCTTCGTGGAGCGCGGGCTTGCGCTCCCAGCAAGCGACTTCTTCAAAGGGCTGCTCAGGTACTATGGCATCGAGTACCTCAATCTGAACCCCAACGGAATCTTCCATACATCTGTCTTCATACATTTCTGCGAAGCCTTCTTGGGAATCAAGCCGCACTGGGTGCTCTTCCGGAAATTCTTCCGCGTGAAGCCGCAGCCCAGCGCCTCCAACCCTAGGGTAGTCGGAGGGGCCGGAATCCAGCTGAGGGAGGACGCCGCGGAGCAGTACCTGGCGTACAAGCTCGTGGACTCCAACACCGACTGGAAGACAAGATGGTTCTACATCACGAACCACCATCCCGAACTGCCGAAGCCGAGCGGACGGCAGCCCACGTGCACCGGGAGTGGTGGAACACGGAGCCCACCATGCAAGAGGGGATCCGGCCTCCCCGAGCCGCTAGCGCGCATCAAGACTCTCGCAGATGCGGGACCGAGGGCCGAGCATGTGGCCTTCGGCTTCATGAAGCGCGAGATTCGGCCCGCCGATGGCGCGAGACACGATGGGCTTCGAGTACACCGGCGACAACGATGCGTCGCGGATGCCGGGGGGCGAGCTGGACGACAACGACATCGTCGAGAGGTTGTCGAGGATCTTCAAGGACATGCCGGAGTACACGGCGTGCCCTGTGGAGGAGTACTCCGCCGCGCGCCCGCCCAACGAGGTGAGTAGCCGTACCCCCTCGCCGAGTAGTGAGTACCCGTAGGGAAGTTCTGACGCCTTGTGTGTTTGCGCAGGATGACGTGAAGCGGTTTGTCTCCGAGCCGCAGCCACCACCGAGCGGAATCGAGATCCCGGCGGTGGGGAAGGTGAAAGAGCGCCGCGAAGTTGGAGAAGGCGACGACACCGTCATTGTGGAGGATACCTCCGATGACGAGGAAGACGAAGAGACGCTGCAGACCGCTTCCACCTGCGGCCGAGGTGTAGCCGTCCGGCTTGCCTCCACGGCCGCTCATCCAAGACCCTCCCGCTAGCCCGGAGGCTAGCCTCTGCCGCGCCGCCGAGGAAGCCGCGCAACCCCACCAAGAAGCGGGTGGCGAAGAAAATGAAGGTCTCGTAGACCACGCTCCGAGAGGTAAGTCATCTTGAAAGAGCAGTCGAGTACCCAAAGTGAACGAGTACCGTGCCGACGAGTAGTCGTCCTTTGTGTGCGTGGAGGTGCCGCCGCAGAGCCCGTGGAGGAGGGCGATGAGGGCATGTGGCCCGCGTGGGGGAACCGACGGAAGCCGAAGTCCGGCCCCCACCCGTCGAAGATCTTCTCGGCGCAAACTCGGAGCGCCAGCCCCCCTCGCTCCGGAGAGCAGAAAGTACCCGCGGCCGCCGCCATTGTAGAGGTGGAAGCCACGGAGACGCAAGACACCGCGCCCGCCGCCGCCACCGTGGAGGAGTGCGTAGCCGAAGAGGCGGAAGAAGAAATGCCCGCCGAGGGTGGACCGGCCGACATCGCGCGCATCCTCGGAGCTCCGGCCGTGACTATCGTCCTACTGAACTTGTAAGTACTGTGTCTTCATGAGTAGTACCGCCGTAGTAGTCTGGTGATTGCCTCGACGATCTTCTCGTGAACACTTGTGCGTAAAATCCGCGCATCTAAGCCGGGACGGGGAAGAGCCCGCGCCAGCCGGGAGGCGGGAGAGGCCGGTGCCGCCCGTCGAGGAGCCCGTTCCCGAGGCCGAGGCCGCGACCGAGCCCCCGGCTGCCGAAGCGCCACTGCCAGAGGCGGCCATAGTTGAAGGTAAGCACCCTTCTTGAAGCTGTAGAACTCCATGACGAGTAGTTGTAGGCACTGATGCGCGTGTTCCTTGCTGACAGGCGCTGAAGGAGGTGACATCCCTGCAGGGGTACCCATGCAGGAGTTGACACCAGAGGCCCCGGAGGCCGCGGAAGGAGCCCCCGGGCCTAAGGGGGAAACCGTCGAGAAGTCCGCCGAAGGGGAGGCGGCTACCACGTCGCCAGGGGTTGCCCTGGAGGTGGCGGTCCGATCCCCCGAGATCCAAGACGCGGAGCCTATCCGCTCGGCGTCGATGACCCGAGGCTACGTCGAGTAGCCGTGGCGTAACGAGCCGCCGGCCGACGATCTCGTCGAGCCGGCGATGTTGGCGCACTTGGAGGCGATGCGACGAGCCGAGCAAAGGATGAAGGTACATAGTCGTAGCTTCCCGAGTAGTCCATCCTTTGTGTAGAGTACTCGCTTGACTTGTTCTTGTCATGTGCAGACGCCGCGAGCGATCCCGCGAGAAGTCGAACATGCCGCAAGGCTACGGCGACACCGTGCTCCGAGCCGAGGCCCCGGAGGAGCAGCCGTGAAGTCGCTAAGCACGCGGCCGTGATGCGCCGAGCTCGACACCGCCTTTCGCCAAGTACCACAACGATGTGATGGAGCCACAGTGAAAGGTGATGACCTCGGTGCGGAAGAACAAGGGCCTCCGCAACAAGAACAAAGGTATGCCTCTTGACTTGCTCGGTACTTGTTGGAAGTCGTCAAGGCTCGACCCGTTGCCGTATTTGCGTAACTCGAGGGCCGTGAGCAAATAAAGGCCTCGAGGTTAGTATGAAGAACCTCTTCTACCGGGAGCAGAAGCCCGCTGTGTACTTGAGCTCGACTACAAGGAGCTCGCCTTCGAGTGCGAGAAGCACATGGAGCCGCTGGACAGCATCTCGATCGGATCTCGTCCAACCGCCACAAATCTTGCGTGCTGAACGAAGATTGCGAGGCGCTCCGGCCCACCGAAGGACCTTGAAGAGGTCGCCCTCCCGATCGCGAGGCCGCCGGTGCCGCACCCGGCGGCCCCAAGATCGCTCCTTCCTCGGCGATCGACTTCGTGAAGCGCCGGGCCGCCGGCCGCCTACGTCAAGCACATGGCGAAGTCAATCCCGAAGCAAGTGCCGGCCCTTCATGAAGTCGTACTTTCCCGAAGGCTCCGGTGGAGGTGGTCGGGGCCGGCGAGGCCGCCAACCGGCCGGATGAGCGCACGCGGAGCCGCTGGACCGATGGCTCCCATCGCGGAGCAGTAGCCGAGAAGTTGAACCTCCGCAGCTCGCATAGATAGCTTAGTAGCCATAATTGTACAGAGACAAGCTTGTAATGAACTTTCCATGTATCAATGAAATGAAGTTGTTCCAGAGAATGAGTACCGTAACCGCTGCCTCGTAGCACGGGCGCCCATCGTGGAGAAGGTGGCGAGTAGTAGTACTCGGCTTTAGTAGTCCCATCGTAGGGCGCAAAGCAAGAACAAGTTGATAAAAAATCAAGCTTTTTTACCGAAGGAGTACACCCGGGGTGGCCGTGGCCGTAATTACAAGTAGTCGCCGGACCCTTGAGGCCGCTAGCGCCCAAGTGGCGCCGGAGCGGGGTAGCCGCTCGTGTACTCGGTGATCCGTAGGTAGCCGTGGAGGCCGGATCGCGCATCCGTAGGTAGCCGTACGAGGTTGGATCTTGGAGTGTGGTCTTCTGGTAGACCGCCGCTAGAGTCCTTTGACGCCGTCGCAGCCTCGTGGTCCGTAGATAGCCGTACGGCCGGACTCCGGAGGAGAGTAGTCCGGAGACTTGGAGCCAGACCCGGAGGGTCGCTTGCGGCAAGGGGTGTTGATGTAGTCGTGTAGACTTGAACCCCCGAGTAGTCGTGAGACCATGCGTAGAATCGACAAAGCCGGTCGACGTTCCACGAGTTGTTGACTTCTTCGCCTTCAAGTGTTTGGAGGCGTAGGGGCTCCCGCCCGGCCACCTTAGCCACGTGAAGGGGGCCTTCCCGTGGGGAACCGAGCTTGTGGAGTCCTTCCGTGTTCGGGATACGACGGAGGACGAGATCTCCAACGTTGAAGGAGCGTTCGACGTTGCGATCATGGTAGCGTCGCACACCCTCTGTACCTTGCCGATTGTACGAGGGCGCGCAGCGAGCTTCTTCGATGTCGTCGATATCAACTCGTCTCGCTCGTCTTCCGAGACGCCTTCGTCGTAGTGTTCCACCGCCGTTGAGTTCCATATGACGTCGGGCAGGGAGGATGGCTTCGTAGCCGTAGACCAGAAGTAGGGGGATTGCCCCGTTGGCTTGGATGGTTGAGTCCGCGTCGCCCCCGCAGTGCGTTGGGTAGTTCCCTGATCCACTTGCCCCTTTGGAGCCAGCGCCGTCGTGTAGCCGCTTCTTGAGGACGTCGAGTACCATCCATTGGCGCGCTCGACTTGTCCGTTGGCCCGTGGATGGGCGACCGAGACGTATCCGACGTCGATCCCGCCGTTCTCGCGCACTCCCCGCAACCGGTGGTTGTTGAAGTTGGACCCCGTGTCCGTGATGATGCGTGGGGTAGCCCATAGCGGTAGCACGAGTTCATCCAGGAAGTCGAGTACTCGTCGCCCTTGGGGCATGTGACCGGCTTGACCTCGATCCACTTGGTGAACTTGTCGATGGCCACCGCACTCCGTTGAATCCTCCCCGGCGCCGCTTGGCGCGGGCCCAATCATGTCGAGCCCCCACCAGGCAAAGGGCCGTGCCTGGCGGTATGGTGACCAGCTTGTAGGGCCGGGACGTGCTGTCGCTTGGCGAAGAACCGACATCCCCGGCACCTTCTCGACGAGTTCTTCTAAGACGCCTGTGGCCGTGGGCCAAGAGAAGGCTCGCCGGAAAGCTTTGCCGACCGCCGTACGTGAAGACGCGTGGTTGCCGCGGACGCCCTTGTGGATCTCCTCCAAGATGTCCTTGCTCTTCTTCGCGAGGGACGCACTTCATGAGTACTCCGAAGATGCGCCCCGCTAGGAAGCTTGTCGCCGACGAGGACGTAGGACTTGGCGCGGCGACGAGTTGTTCTACGCCGTGCTCTTGCCCGAGGGGACCCCTCTCGCTCGCCGAGGTAGTCGATGAAGGGTTGCCTCCAAGTCCACGTCGATCATCATGACCTCCCTCGCCCACCGGTGGATGGCCGGGGCAAGGGCTCCGTGGCGCCGCTCCGGATGGATGGCGCGTGAAGCTCATGGACGAAGACGCCCGCGGTACTTGGGCGCGGTGGATCCGAGCTTTCGAGAGGACGTCCGCCGCAACGTTGTTGTCGCGACAATGTGGTGGAACTCGAGACCATAGAACTTGTTCTCGAGCTTGCGGACTTCTGTGCGCAGGCGTCCATATTCTCCTTGTTGCGGTCCCAGATTTGCTGACTTAGTTGATGACCACCGCGGAGTCGCCGTAGACTAGTAGCCGCTTGATGCCAAGTGAAGCCGCGAGGCGGAGCCCGTGCGGAGGGCTTCGTACTCGGCTTCATTGTTCGAGACCTTCCAAGATCCCCAGACGTACTTCGCTTGTTCGCCCGTTGGAGAGATGGAGGGCCCCCGCGCCCGCGCCCTCGAGGTTGAGTGAGCCGTCAAAGTACATCACCCAATGCTCGGTCGCACCTGGGGAGTAGGTAGTCCAGGGGCCCCGCCACTCGCCAGGAAGTCGACTAGTGCTCGCGACTTGATGGCGGTGCGTGGCTTGAAGTCGATGGTGAGGGCGCCGAGCTCGACAGCCTCCACTTGGAGATTCTTCCGTGGCGTCTGGGTTCCCGAGGATGTCGCCGAGCGGGTAGCCCGCGGGGACGACGGAAACGAGTACCCCCGGAAGTAGTGCCGTAGGGCTTCCGCGAGGTGATGAGTAGAGCGCACGTAAGCTTCGCACGGGCCGGTAGCGAGCCTTGGACTCGATAGAACCACGCCGACGAGGAGACCGGGCGCCGGACCGGAAGGCGTGACCGTCTTCCCCGCCGCTCGACAACGATGGCGTACCGACCACGTGAGTAGTCGCAGCCTAGGTAGAGCAAGAGGCCGCTCGCTCTTGTAGGGAGCCGTGAGGACCGGCGGCTTTGACAAGAAGTCCTTGAGCCGGGCAAGGGCTTGGTCCGCCTCCTCGGAGTCCACACGAACTTCTCGTGATGCTTGAGAAGTTTGAAGAAGGGGACCCCGTTCTCCTAGCCTCGAGATGAATCGGTTGAACGCCGCCATGCACCCCGCCGCCTTCCGGACGTCCTTGATGCTCGTGGGAGCTTTCATGCGTCGGTGATGGCGGAGATCTTCTCGGGTTGGCTTCAATGCCGCGCCGGCCGATGATGAAGCCGAGTAGTTTGCCCGAGGGTACGCCGAAGACGCACTTGTTCCGGGGTTGAGCTTCCGCCGTACTCGCGTAGTGAGGCGAAGGTCTCAAGGTCGTCGATGAGGGTACCGGAATCCCCGCCTTTGACAACCACGTCATCCACGTAGGCCTCGACGTTCTTGTTGAGTTGCCGCTTAAAGCAGGCTCGGATGGCCCGTTGATATGTGGCGCCAGCGTTCTTCAACCCGAATGACATGGTCGTGTAGCAAAGATGCGCCAAACGGGGTGATGAACGCGGTCTTCTCCCCGGTCTTCCTCCTTGATTGCGATCCGGTGGTACCGTGTGCAGCGCTCGAGGAAGCAGAGGGTGTCGCAGCCCCGCCGTGGAGTCGATGACTTGATCAATCCGCGGCAACCCGAAGGGGTCCTTGGGCAAAGGCTTGCTGAGGCTCGGTGTAGTCGACGCACATCCTCCACTCGTTCGAGTTCTTCTTGCGACGAGGACGGGGGTAGGCGAGCCACTCAGATGGAAGACTTCCCGATGAAGCCGGCTGCGAGTAGTTTGGCAAGCTCCTTCTGATGGCGGCCCCGTCCGTCGTCGGCAAAGCGCTCTGAGGTGTTGTCGCTTGGGGGGGGGCCTTTGGATCGACGTTGAGGTAGCGGCTCAATCGCCCCCCCGGGCACTCCCGGCATGTCCGCCGGCTTCCACGCGAAGATGTCGCGTTAGCCCGAAGGAAGCCGATGAGCCTACCCGCCGGCATGAGCCCTACGCCCCGTTTGGGGGATCAAGTATGGCGCCCGCGCTTGGTGTTGGGTTGTCCCCGAGGGATCCGGATGTGCGGCTAGGTACCCGGGGCCCTCCTTATATAGTCCAGGGGGGCGGTTCCTGGCTACAAGGCAAGAGTCCTAGTAGGAGTACACGCAGCGAGTCCTAGTAGGAGGCTGTGGGATTCTTACCAGGAGTCCGTCTTCTACTATTCTTCCTCTCCTTGCATGAGTACCCCGGGGAGTATGCCCGACAAGCCCCCGAGCACGTTGGAGTCAAGAGTAGTAGTTCGAGTAGTCTTGAAGCCTCTTCGAGTAGTTCTTGAGCGTCCTCGAGTACCGCTTGGAGAAGTCTTCAATAGTACTGAACCGCCGCGAGGCCGGAAGGTGGTCCACCTCATCGCCTTGAAAAAAATTCGAATGATGGGTGTAGCATAGCAGCCCCCGAGCCTTGAAATGATTAGGTAATCAATCCAAGGGTCTTCGTTGTTTGCGAAGCCATCATCCGAGTACTCTTGCAGCGTGTAGGCCCCGAGATAAGAGAGCTGTATGAGCCACGTCGAGTAGTGATTGGTGAGGAGCCCCCGAGCTTGGGAGCGAGCAAAGCATGCTGAAGTTATCTTCAAGTAGCCCCCGAGCTGGAGAGATTCCAAGTAGCAGTTTGGCGTCGAGCCGTGAGCTTGAGAAGTAGTCGTGCCGTCGTAGCGGACTTTAGAATGCGACTTAAAACCGAAGTCGACTTTTGTGCCGCGCGAGCGGACTTTTGAGATGCGACTTGAAACCGAAGTCGACTTTGTGCCGCGCGAGCGGACTTTTGAGATGCGACTTGAAATCCGAAGTCGACTTTGTGCCGCGCGGAGCGGACTTTGAGATGCGACTTGAAATCCGAAGTCGACTTTAGCGCCGCGCGAGCGGACTTTAGGTGCGACCGCAATAGTTGACTTTGTGCGCCCGCGGGGGTGGACTTAAGATGCAAAACGAAAAGCACTTTCCGAAAGCCAAAGCGAATAAAAATCGAAAGAACGAGTAGTTTTGCCGCCGGGAGCGGGCTT
Organism: Cenchrus americanus; assembly: GCA_947561735.1. Classification (NCBI taxonomy): domain Eukaryota; kingdom Viridiplantae; phylum Streptophyta; class Magnoliopsida; order Poales; family Poaceae; genus Cenchrus; species Cenchrus americanus. The sequence goes on along the minus strand of OX387239.1, from coordinate 246,188,834 downwards.
AAGATTGCGACCGGAGTCGGCTTGTGCCACCGGGTGGGCTTAAGTACCCGAGCCATGGATTTCAGACCCAAGGGTGCCGCTACGCCGAGCGGGCTTGTGCCACCGAGTGGGCTTGGATGCGACCGTTAGCGTCGACTTGTGCCACCGTGAGGGGGCTTAAGTACCCGAGCCATGGATTTCGCACCCAAGGCAGCGCTTGCCGCCGGGAGCGGGCTTGTGCCACCGGAGTGGGCTTGAGTACCCGAGCCATGGATTTCGCACCCAAGGTACGATTGCCGCCGGGAGCGGGCTTGAAGGTGCGACCGAGTCGGCTTTGTGTACCCAGGGGCCATGGATTTCGCACCCAAGGTACCTGGTGTGCCACCGTAGTGGACTCGAAGGTGCGACCGGAGTCGACTTGCGCACCCGCTGCCATGGATTTCAGACCCAAGGTACGGAGGGCGAGTACTTAGGGGTACTCTGGACCCATGGTACGAGAGCGTGAAGACCACGTGCGCCTAGGTTCCATCGGCGCCAGACCCGAGGGCCGCTTCAGACATAGGTTCCATCGAAGCTTACACACGTAGTATGCCATCGAAGTAGGCGAAGATGCGACCGGAGTCGACTTTAAGATGCCGCTCGGAGCGCACTTAGAATGCGACTTTAGAAGTCGACTTTAGATTGCCGCGCGTAGCGGCCTTTAGAAACTCGCCTCCTAGGGATAGCCCCCCGAGTTGATGAGCAATACGTAACTGAACGAAGATATGCCCCAAGAGTAGTCAGCAGAAGAGTGTGACTCCCGTGAAAACCGCCGAGAAGCATACACAAATGAGTAGCTCGCAAGCGTGCCCCACATGATGAGGAGAACAAGCCAAGAAAACATTAATCATTTAGATAAATGACTTAGCTGTTGCTGCCTGGGCAGACTTGTTGATAAAGCCGTGGCGATCGGCGATGGAGCCGCGACGGTTGCTGCTGAAGTCGACTAGTCAGAGTTGATTCCGACTAGTTGTTGGTGGCGTGACTGCCGTTCTCGACTAGTTTGGAAAGCTAGTCGAGATGAATGGTCGACGCGATGCGACCGGGGAAGATGACGTCGTGGCGGCGCGTGACGTACTCGAAGTAGAGCCAGTGTTGCCGCAAGGCAAGTGGTCACCACGTACGGTGTGGCTGAAGCAAAGCCAGTGTGGCCGCAAGGCGAAATTGCGGCGCACGGAGTAGTCGATGATGAGCCGTGTGACGGGGTAGTCGACGACGACGAGCGGCGCGACGAGCCGCATGGCGAGCCGCGCGACGTGCCGAAGCACCCGGACGCGCGACGAAGGCGAAGTAGTCGACGACGAGCGGCGCGACAAGCCGCGTGACGAGCCGGCGCGACGTGCCGAGGCACCCCGGGACGCGCGCGAAGACGAAGTAGCCGACGACGAGCTCCGGGCGAGGCGAGTAGTCGACGACGAGTGGCGCGACAAGCCGCGTGGACAAGCCGCGCGACGTGCCGAGGCACCCCGACGCGCGGCGAAGGCGAAGTAGTCGACGACGAGCCCGGGCGAGGCGAGTAGTCGACGACGAGAGGCGCCGACAAGCCGCGCGACGTGCCGAGGCACCCCGGACGCGCGCGAAGGCGAAGTAGTCGACGACGAGTAGTCGACGACGAGCGGCGCGACAAGCCGCGTGGACGAGCCGCGCGACGTGCCGAGGGCACCCCCGGACGCGCGGCGAAGGCGAAGTAGTCGACGACGAGTAGCCGACGACGAGCGGCGCGACAAGCCGCGTGGACGAGCCGCGCGACGTGCCGAGGCACCCCGACGCGCGGCGGGGACGGCGAGTCGACGACGAGCCGCCGCGAGGCGGAGTAGTCGACGAGCTGGCGCGGCGAGCCGCGGGCACGAGCGCGCGACGTGCCGAGGCACCCGACGCGCGGCGGAGATGAAGTAGTCGACGACGAGCCGCCGCGAGGCGGAGTAGTCGACGACGAGCGCGCGACGCCGCGTGACGAGCCGCGACGGCCGAGGCACCCCGACGCGCGGCGAAGGCGAAGTAGTCGACGACGAGCCCGGGCGAGGCGGAGTAGTCGACGACGAGAGGCGCGACAAGCCGCGTGACGAGCCGGCGTGACGAGCCGCGCGACGTGTTGAGGCACCCCGACGCGCGGCGAAGGCGAAGGAGTCGACGACGAGTAGTCGACGACGAGCGCGCGCGACAAGCCGCGTGGACGAGCCGCGCGACGTGCCGAGGCACCCGACGCTCGTCGAAGACGAAGTAGTCGACGACGAGCCCGGGCGAGGCGAGTAGTCGACGACGAGCGGCGCGACAAGCCGCGTGGCGAACCACGCAACGTGCCGAGGCACCCGGACGCGCGCGGAGAGCAAAGTAGTCGACGACGACGAGCCCGCGCGAGGCGAAGTAGTCGACGACGAGCGCGCGAGGAGCCGCGTGGACGAGCCGCGCGACGTGCCGAGGCACCCCGGGACGCGCGCGAAGACGAAGTAGTCGACGACGAGCCCGGGCGAGGCGAGGCAGTCGACGACGAGCGCGCGACAAGCCGCGTGACGAGCCGCGCGACGTGCCGAGGCACCCGGACGCGCGGCCGGGGACGAAGTAGTCGACGACGAGCCGCCGCGAGGCGAGTAGTCGACGAGAGGCGCCGCGAGACGCGTGACGAGCCGCGCGACGTGCCGAGGCACCCCGGACGCGCGGCGAGATGAAGTAGTCGACGACGAGCCAGCCGCGAGGCGAGTAGTCGACGAGCGGCGCGGCGAGCCGCGTGACGAGCCGCGCGACGTGCCGAGGCACCCGGGACACGCGGCGGAGGCAAAGTAGTCGACGACGACGAGCCCGGGCGAGGCGAGTAGTCGACGACGAGCGGCGCGACAAGCCGCGTGACGAGCCGCGCGACGTGCCGAGGCACCCGGACACGCGGCGGAGGCAAAGTAGTCGACGACGACGAGCCCCGGGCGAGGCGGAGTAGTCGACGACGAGCGGCGCGACAAGCCGCGTGACGAGCCGCGCGACGTGCCGAGGCACCCCGACGCGCGGCGAAGGCGGGGGGGAGTCGACGACGAGCCTGGGCGAGGCGGAGTAGTCGACGACGAGAGGCGCGACAAGCCGCGTGACGAGCCGCGCGACGTGCCGAGGCACCCGGACGCGCGGCGAAGGTGAAATAGTCGACGACGACGAGCTTCAATGGATCTCGGCGAGTCGACGAGTAGATTGATCTTGTTGACGAGGGTCCTTCGAATTCGCCCGGTGGTGATGATCACCCCTACCTGGCGCGCCAGCTGTCGGTGTTTTGGACCGGCAACCTACTACGGGGAGTACCCGAAGTAGATGATTGTGACTCGCCGAGATCGGTAACTCGAAGGAAGAGACACGTGGCACACAATTTAGACAAAGTTCGGCCGCGAGGTGCGTAATACCCTACGTCCCGTATGCCGCGTAGCTCGGATTGATAGGGCACGATTACGGGATGGTGCAATGGTGCGCCGTGGGTTGTATGAGAAGAGATTGGATGATGGAGATCGGTCCCTGCCTCGCCTTATATAGTCGGGAGCGTGGTTACAAGTCGGAGTAGGGAAGGAGTACTAGCCGAGTACGTCTCAGGAGACCTCTATACGAGCGAACGTGTACGAGTCCTAACCGAGTACTACTCTGCGTTGTCCTTGTGCTCCACGCCTTCAGGTGCCGTGTAGCGCAAGCCGGTAGTCCCGGAGGCCCACCGAGTAGTCGGTCCCGGTACCCACCGATGTAGTGGGCCCGGGGAGGTCCATACGACACCCGGAGGGCCGGCTCTCCGGCCCGCGCCGGTGATGCCGAGCACCATCGGCTCGCCCTCGACCTCGCAGAACTTGGCGTTCGGTCCTCCCCCCGGCGACATCCGCGTCGCCTCGCGAGCGCCCGGCCTCGGCCCGCGCCGGGTGATGCGAGCACCATCGGCTCGCCCTCGACCTCGCAGAACTTGGCGTTCCGGTCCTCCGGCGACATCCGCGTCGCCTCGCGAGCGCCGCGCTCCCGCTCCGTGGCCGACCGGCGTCGACGAGGGCGGCACTGCTCCTCGCCGGGAGCCGTCCCTCAGCTCCTTGGCGAGCGGTACGCTCCTGCAGGAGCTGCTCCTCAGCAACGGCGAGGGCCGCGACCTTGGTGTCGAGGGCGGCCTTCAAGTCGTCGGCCTCCTTGACCCTTTGCTTGAGCACGCGCGCCCGCTCCTCGTCCTGGCGCTGCTGCGCCTGCGCCCCCTCGAGGGACGAGCGGAGCCCCCGGTTCTCGCCGTGGACACTGGCCACCTCCGCCTCCCAGTTGGTCGTCAGCGTGTGCATCTTCTCCAGGTCCGAGCGCGCCTGCCACAGCGCCTCATCACAGTCGATGAGGGCTGTGCAGACCTGCTCGAGGCTAGAGCGACGCGCCGGGTCCTGCCTCGTGCTCTCGGGGAGTTCATCGCGCAAGGCCACGGCCCGGTACGACAACCACCCGTCCGGAGTCCTGAGGGCATCAGCAGCGCGTCGAAGGCGCTGCATCGCTCCCGGAGCTGGTGGAGCTCGCCGTTCACCCGATCGAAGGCATCGTACTTGTCGCGGGCGCGGCGCTCGAGCTCCTGGCACCCACAAATCAAAACCCGTAAACACCATGCCGCAAAGGCAAGCGCGCAGAAATAAGGAAATAGGGAAGCAAGCAATGGCACCCTACCTGGAAGACACGCCACGCGGGGCCACCATGGACCCTCAGCGCCTCGTTCAACGCATGGTCGAGCGTGGCGCCGTGGCTCCGGAGCTCCCCCCAGAGCTCTTGCTCCTCCTGGACGTCGGCGAATGCAGGCGGGTCGCCAGCGGCCCCCTCCACCTGGGCGGAGTAACCGGCGCGGGAGGACGAGGCCTCGGCGCCATGCCCTCGACCCCCCGCCACCATGTGGCCCTCGCGTCGCCTCACGAGGGCCCCCTCCCCGGGAACCTCGGAGAGAGCGTGGAGCTCGCCCACCGATCCCACCCGGCGGCGGGGAGTCATCGTCCGGGATCTCCACCACCGCCGCCGGGAACCGCCGGCGGGCGGCCTCCTTGCGCGCCTCCGCCGGCGCCTCCCACTTGCGCCTCCGCGGCGGCCGGCGCCCCGGCCGCCCTCCCCCCGCCCGCCGCCGCCCGCCCTGCGCCCCGCGCGCGGCCGGCGCCGCGAACCGCGCCTCCGGTCGCGGCAACCACCCGGCGGCCGCGTCTCCGGTCCGCGCGCGCCGCCGGCGGCCGCATCTCCGCCACGACGGCGCCCGCCGCTCTTCGACGACCACCGCCGCGCCACCCGCAGCCGATCCGCCGGCCGAGGCCTTGAGGCCTCGGCCCGGCCTCGCGAGCTCTCGCCGCGCCGCCGCCGTGCTCGTCCCCGCCCGCGGCGCCCTCGACGAGCGCCGCCGGGTGGGAATGGACGCGTCCGCCCTCAGCACCTTAGCCGGCGCGAGGGGAGGAACGGTTGGCACCACCCTGCACAAGCACAAGCAAAAAATCAAAACGCCTGGCCGCCAAAAAAAATCAAACCTCGCAGAAAGGCAAGTCCCTTACCTCGAAGAAGAGAAGGCACGTTTCCTCTTCCTCGAGGCCTCGGCGGACGAGGCCGGCATGGCCGACGCGGCCGACGCCGCACCTCTTGACGTCTCCACCTCGCGCGCGGACCCCGGCGCGCGCGCGGGCCACGCTTGCCGCGCGCGCGCTCCGCCGCGCGCGCGCGCACCTCCGCGGCACGCGCCGCTCCCCGTTGTCGATTGCCCGACGGCGGGCGCCCGCCGCGCCGCCCCGGCGCGATGTCGCCCTTGCCGCCGGAGCCGGCCCGGCGACGGGGGCGCGAGCTCCCACCTATCGGGGGAGCCCCGCCCCCTCGGCCTCTTCCTCTTCGTTCTCCTCCGAGGACGAGTACTCCCTCGGTCCCCGGGGAGGAAAGCCCCGCCTCCTCGCGCGCCGGTGCTCTCCGGTTCCGCCGCCGCGGCGTTCGCGGTGCCGCCTCGCGCGCTCCCTCTTGCGCGCCGCCCGCTCCTGCTCCCGTTGCTGCGCCGCCCGACCAAGCGCGCGGGAGTCAGGAGTGGGCGGGATGGACTTCGCGGCGCTGAACTGCACCAACTGCATGCAAGAACGCCAAGGGGGCGTCAGGAGCCAGAGGCAACACCAAGAACAAAAATGGAGTTAGGAATCGTATTCACTAGCGGGCCGGTGGGGAGCATCTCGAGGTCCCACGGGGACCGATCCGGGCGCTGCAACATCCGGGTGTCGACGGCGTTCCGCGCCCGGGTGAGCACATACGCCCGCTCGAGGGGGGTTGGGAGCATCCGCGACCTCGCCAGCGCGACGGGGTCCGTATCCTCTGTCATCTGGTAGATGCAGAGTGGACTCTCCATCAGAGGCACAACTCGCCGGTGGTGGAGGAAGGCGAGGACGCCCGCCGCGGTCAGCCCGAGCGTCGCCAGCTTCTTCAGGGCGGCCAGGAGCGAGTCCAGCCGCCTCCGGTGCTGGGACGTGGACACCCCGTGACCCCAGGAGTTGGGCTTCTCCCAGAGCACCAAGCCAGTGTAGGCGGGGAGGCCGGGCTCGGCGTTGCGCAGGTAGAACCATCTCCGCTCCCAGCCGGCGTTGTTCGTCGTCATGGTGCAGGGGATGTAGTCGTCCTTGAACTGCCCCCGCAGGGCGAGCGACATCCCGCTGGCACGCACCGCGCGGCGGGTCCTCTGCTCCGTCGTGGGCTAAGTGAAGAGCTCCGCGCGGAAAAGGTGTATCCAGAGCTCCCAGTTGACTGGGATCCCTAGATACCCTTCGCAGATGCCCACGAATGTGGTCGCCTACGAAATTGCGTTCGGCGCGAAGTTATGCAACTCCACGCCGTAGCGGTGGCATAACGCCCGCATGAAGCGGCTCGCCGGCGCGGCGAAGCCGCGCTCATGGAAGCGAATAAAGCTCACCACGTAGCCCTCCGGCGGGTTGGGCGCGTGGTCCCCCGCCGGCGGCACAATCCACTCCGCCGGTCGGCCCTCCTCGTTCGTCGCCAACTGGCCGGCGGAGACCAATTCGTTAAGGGCCAGCCGGTTGACCGTCGACCGCTCCCAGGCGTACGGGTCGAGGATCGTGAGGGGCGAAAGCGGCGCCATGAGAAGAGGACAAGGAATGCGAGAGCGAAGGACAAGAAGAAGGGGAAGAGCTCTAATGGCGAAGCCGCACGGTGGCGAGAGCAAAGCGAAGGCGAGAGCTCAAGGGGGAAGAACGGCGGAGCGCTAAGGTAAAAAACCACCGTTTTCCCTCCCCTCAGATTTATAAGCCGCGGGCGAGCTCTCCGGGGCGGACGTCCCGCGCGCATTAACTGCAGGGAATCTTTTCTCCCCGCTGACGGGCGGGCCCCACCACGACCGCGGCGGCCACATCACCGCGAATGGGCCATCATCACGGCGAAGAATACCAGGGACCGTGGCAGGCGGTCACATCCGCCTGCCCACGCCGCCCACTATGCGTGCGCGCGTGGCTGTAACGCCTAAAAAAGCGCGCCCGCGACGCAAAACCGCAGCCTCTACTGTGGAGCATTTAATGGCCCAGTCCCTTACGAAGTAAGGAGAACCCTCGAGCGGCACGGGCTCCAGGCTCGGGAAAACTTCAACCCTCGAAAGGGTACAGGCGTGAGAAGGTCGCCTCGGGGCCCGTTTGAAACAAAACAGGCACCGCAAAGCACCCATGCCACGCTGTATTACTGATCAGCGCCTCGAGGGTTGGCTTGCCCAGGCCCCTCGAAGGAGCGCAGATGCCAGGCCGGGAGCGCTTAGGCACCACCCCGCACCACCTTACTGACCAGCGCCTCGAGGGCTGGCTTACCCAGGCCCCTAGATGGAGCGCAGATGCAAAGACGGGGCCGCCCAGGCGCCACCCCGCACGGCCCTACTGATCAGGGGTTCGAAGCCTGACCCTCGACGGGTTCGAACAGGCGCCCCAGATCGCCGGAGTCAGGGACGACGAGGCACGCGCATTCGAGCCGTTCCTCGAGCCCGCCAGCTCGAGGGTGCCCCACAGTCGTGTTCGAGAGCCGGCGAGGGCAACTGGCGGGGGATCCCACCGAGGGAGAGCTTTCGCGCCCTCGGTCCCTAGCGAACGGGACCGAGCCCCACCTAGCAAACCCACGCAAGCGCTTTAATGGACGTGTCTCTGGACCACGCAGCCTACCCTTATCGAACGGGGCATGGGCGTCCACTCGAACCACCCGCTAACAGCTCGACGAGGAATCTGCAATTCGCGACCCGACCGATGGGGGTTGTGGAAACCTCACCCTCCGTCCCGCGGAGGGACGGCGAGGGCGCGTTAAAAGACGAGTCGTAAAGCTCTACCCGATCGCCTTGAATGGGCCCAGCCTCGGGGGCTTGACGCAAGGCTACACCTCCTGGATTGCACCCGCCAGGGATAACGCCAGCAGCGCGTGCGTCACCGAAGCCGGCTGAGACATTGTCGACGCCGGTTGAAACATGTACCACGCCCTCTGTCCGAGTCTCGCGGTCAACCCCTACAGGAGCGCCTATGCTCCTCGCAGGCTTCGGGGGCTAGACCCGCGGGTCCGCTGACGCGGCCCCACGCGAAAGCGTTCGCAAGACCAGGAGGGAAGAACGTCCTATCGGTAGGCTCCAGCATCTGTGGGAGCCTCAATGGCAAACCCACAGATGCTCGGGGGCTACTGTCGGGGACAGCCCTAGGGGTCCCCTTAAACAACTGGGAAATCCCCACTTAAAACCCGCAACAAAACCAAATAAGCCTCACTTAACCATACAGGGTATGGCCCACACCACGAAGGTCCCAGCGGCCCACCGGGCGGCCCACTCGAAGACCCCCTCGAGTAGGCTTCGCCTCGCTCGAGGGTGCGCGCCTCCACCAGACGGGCTCCGCTCCGTTCGAGGGGGTAGGCCTCCCTCGAGCGAGGTCCGCCTCGCTCGAGGGTCCGCCCCGCTCTCGAACGGGGGTCCGCCTCGCTCGAGGGCACCCCGCGCACGCGCGCCTCGTTCCCGTACGCGAGCACTTAATGCTCGACATCGGCGGACGGCGCCATCATGCGCCCGGGCTCGCGCCCGGTGCCGCCGCACCAACTCCCCGGAGGGAGCCCATCCCTATCACCGTGGGGGGGGGACCGTGCGGCGTGGCCGGCGCCGCCCCGTGACGCCGTGCACCTCGCTCCAAGACGGCTAACGCGCCGAGCCCCTCGAAGGGGGGGCCCGCCGCACCCTCGATTTACTTTCTTGTGACCTTACGGGGGTTAGGTGGAGGCGCTAGGCCGGTGGGACGCCATCCCCGCCACCGTTAACGCATGGCCGCCGCCCCGCGCGCGTGCGGGCGCACGGCGGCGCCGTGGCAACGGCTCCAAGACCGTGGAGCGCGTGGGAACGGACGCCGCCTTACCTACCCCCGTATCCCGTACGGACCGACGTCGGCCGACTCCCTCGAGCCTATCCGAAGACATCACGCCCGTCCGCCGCCCCTCTACCCTCGAGGACGCCCTTTGTTCGGCTACAAGATACGCCATGATGGCCGGATCGCCGCAAGGATCGCCCCTCGGGCGGCCGCCTACTCTACAAAGATAGCACATCACGCTCCCTCACGTAGCTCGATAGCGCGGCGCGCATGTGATTCGCTCCTTCCTTGATCTATAAAAGGAGGGCGAACCCCCTTGCCGCAGGGGACAGGGAGACCAAAATACACAGCACACGACACACGAGCAACAGAACCCAACACGAGACAAGGCGCACCACGCACTTGCTCTCCAATTCTCCCACAATATCTTCAGCCACTACACCAGGGACTTGGAAGCCCCGCTTCCTCTCCCGCCTTGCTTGTAGGAGCCCCACTACAAGCACCCCCGGTGCTGAGCAATATAGTGCCTTGAGCACACCACTGCTGGACGTACGGCCCCTCGGCCGGAACCAGGATAAACTCTGTGTCTTTTATTGCTTAGCATCGACCATTGAGGGATAGACCTCGGCGCTTATTACTGGTTAGTGTCGGGACCACATTCCGCACCGACAAGTCTATAGCTAGACTTCTTCACTTGATTACCTCGGATCAACGCTCTTTGCGGGCGTTGCAATCTTGGGTACCCACTTCCGCACCATCTTGGGCGCGGGCTTGTCTTCCGGCTTAGTCATTTTTTTGGTCTTCACAGGCGGCTTCTCTTCCTTTGTCTTGACGGATGCAACACCTTCTTTGATTTTCGTTACGTTCATTTTTTTCGGCTCCTTCTTCTTTTTCAGCCCCTCCGTTTGTTTTGGTTCTCCCTTCACTCCAATCATGTTGCATGCCTCGATTCTTGGATGGAACTTGAAGGAACTCCTTTCTCCGTTGATATCGAACATGATCTCCCCCCTGCCAACATCAATAGTAGCTCCCACGGTCTTGAGGAAAGGCCTCCCTAGGATGAGTAGCGGCTTCTCCCTCTCTCCCATCTCGAGCACAACGAAGTCGACGGGGATGAAGTGGTGTCCGACCTTCACGGGTACATCTTCAGCAATACCCAAGGGATAACGAATGGAGTTGTCTCCCAACTCCAAACATATACCTGTAGGCTCCATTGGTAGGCGTAGCTTCTCGAACACATCCCTCGGCATGACGCTCACACTTGCTCCAAGGTCGCATAACGCCTTCTCGAAGTTGAAAGAACCAACCGAACATGGAATTGTAAGGCACCCGGGGTCCTTTTGCTTCTCTAGCCCATTGGCAATAGCGGCACTACACTCCTCGGACATCTTGACATGATCTACCCCGAGTGTTGCTATCTCATATTTATTTGCAAGTATGTCTTTAAAGTAACGAGAATATGTAGGTACTTGTAGGGCATCTAGTAATGGCATGTTGATGCTAAGTCTACGCACAACTTCCACAAACTTCTCAAAGTGGTTGTCAAGTTTACCTCGGAAGTAGCATGGCTTGAGTTGCGGTATCCTCGTGTCTTCCTCCGGCATCTCAAATTCGGGTTCCTCGGTGACGATCCCCGTAACCTTCTCTTTAGCAACTCCTTCCACCTCGGTGGATGGTTTAAGCTCCCTTGCTCCCGCGGAACGTTCCGGATCTTTGGTCTCCTTCCCCGAACGTGTTTGAATGGCCTTCGCCGATTCGGGACTTTTGGGTTGTCCTGGAAGCTTCCCTTCATCATTAGTGAGGCGCCCCGCAAGTTGCCCAACTCGCGTCTCGAGCATCTTCATCATGTTGAGCACTTGATGATTGGAACTTCCGACCTCCGTCACTTTGCTATCAATGTTCTCCAACACCTTGTCTATGGTTTTGAACTTGGTGACGGTGTCCTTGTTGATCTTGGCTTGCTCATCCATGAACTCCTTCAATTGTATACGAAGCGGAACCGCGTTAGGAATAGATGAGCTTGCATTAAATTGAGGCCTACCTTGCCCGTAGCGGAAGTTCGGCAATTCTCCCTTCCTCATGTAGTCGAGCACTTTGGCTTCCTCCGACAATCTTTGCGGACATGGCCATACTCTCCACATTCTTCGCATGTGGACCTTGCTTCGGCGGCCTTCAAGTCTTGAGCCTCTTTCTTTTCCATCTCCATCTTCTCCAACCTCCTCATGAGCGAGTCGATCTTGCCTTCAAGTATGTTCTCCTTCTCCAGTTGCAAGACTCCTTTGACGTTCCCCGTGGGTTGAACCGGATGTAGGCGCCCGGATGACGACCATGTGTCATTATCCGCGACCTTCTTGAATAGAGTGAAAGCTTCTGTCGGTGTAAGCTCGATGATAGATCCTCCCGCCGATGCATCGATGATCGTCCTTGACGCCATGGTGAGTCCTTGATAGAACTTTTGCACGAGGTCTTCTTTCGGGAACTTGTGATGTGGAACCGCCCGGGTGTACTCGTTGAAGCGCTCGAATGCCTCCGAGATAGTTTCCGTAGGATATTGAACAAAGGTGGCAATCTTATTACGCAAGCTTTGAGTTTTACCCGGTGAGTAGTATTCCTTCATGAAAGCCTTCATCAACGTGTTCCAATTTTGCACCGTCTCCGCCGGTTGAGAGTGGAACCATTGCAAAGCCTTCCCGAGAAGTGAAAACGGAAAAGCCTTGCCCTCATTTGGTCTTGAGTCACCCCATCCATGTTGAAAGTCTGACATAGTTGAATGAATGCTTGGAGGTGAAGGTTCGGGTCCTCTTTACCGTGAAGGGTGAATGTTGCACCATGCGGATTGTTGAGGTCTTGATCTCGAACGGTCTTCCGATCTCCTCAAGGTTCAAGATTGGTAGGTCGATGATGTCCGGGGTGCATAGCTCCCCAATCTTGCGTTCTTGCGGTGGTTGGTCACCCATCGGTGGAAGTCGATTCTCCCGAGGACTTTGAGGTGGTGAATTCTTCGGAGATTCCTGCGATCCTTTGTCTTCCGACTCCGAATCTACAAAATCCAGCTTTTAGCTTGATGTGCTTCGCGTCTCCTTAGCCTGTAAAGTTTTTTTGGATCATCCACAAAATTATCGGGTTTGTTGGAGAGGTAGCCGTCCATCTCCTATTAGGGTTATCAATAAACAAAGTATGCAAAAACTAGAAAGTAAAAACAAATCTATAAAAACTAGGGTTAGACAAACTAGATTAGATGTATTTTGAGGATGATCAAAGTTTAGTAGATGCAAAAAGAAAAACAAAAAGAAAACTGAAAATTACAAAAAGGCAATAAAAAATCAAATCTTGATCACTTGTTCCCCGCAGAACGGCGCCGTAAAAAGGGGCTTGTTGACGGTTAATAATTATATCAAAGTTCGTTTGTGACTTGCAAGCATACAAGTCTCCCGTCGTAGTCAAGGGATCCTTCTTCCCTCGAGTGGTGAACCCAAGGTATCGAATCCGTGGAACAAATGTGTGACGCAAAACTTAATCTAATAAAGCCAAGTAACTCCAATCTTCAATAAAAGAAACCCTAATGCATCTATGTAAAAGACACGAAACGAATCTAATCTACTAAAGACCGGAGAAAACAAAGTAAGATTGGGTAGATAAACCGATCTAGAGGGATCGGGGTAAGCCTTTTGTTGAAGTTCCAAGCAAGAGAAGAAGTAGCAAATCGAATCTTAATAGAAGCCTCTTTAAATCGTGGTTTCCCGTCCAAATCCGAAAACATCCGCCTTCCGGAACCCCCGTTCTGTCACAACGTATCCCTACTCATGCGGGGAGCTTAGGGCGAGTCAAAAGACAAGTCGAGATTCTTTCGGAAGATCCGGCGTGTACCTCTAGCCACCGCGGCTACAAGAACACCCTATGTAATCTATCTCGAGAATAGAATTGGAATAAGCAAAGCCGATCGAAAAACGAAATCTTCGAGGAAACACTTGATCGCTAGGAAAAGATTCAACTTGATAATTCAACTATAACAATGATACATACACAAGATCACCACCGGGATCCTTCCTTGATCTTGCTTCTAGCTCCGGAACTCCGACGTGGTCTTCCGTGCAAGGTTCCCACGTCGGCTAGGGGAACCCTAGTCAACTAGCTCGACCCTCTCCTCTCCGAGATGGTGTCCCTCTCTTCTCTCGCTCCTCGGCGGCCGATGACGAATTGTATGATGCGTGGCTCTCGGTCGGGGGGGCTATAAATAGCCCGATTGGCGGCTAGGGCAAAGGAGGGGGCAAATGGGCCCCCGGATGGGCCCGGGCCGACCGGACCGGGCCGGCCGGCCCGGGCCCATCCGGGCCCGGCCCCCGAGGCCTCCTTTGCGCTACGTCGGTTCCCTTGCTTCCCGGATGTTTCCCCCTTCGCATGTAGGTCCATGTCGTCGGTTTCTCTCGAATTGGACTCAACTCCTTGTCTTGCAAGATTCAGCACTTTTCTGGTCAGGTCCTCGGAGTCTGTCGTCTTCTCGGATCAAGTCCCTGGCTTCTTGGAGTTAAGTTTGCTCCGTTGCATGACTTGTACGGGGCTTCAAGGTCTTGTCATGAGGTGCTTGATGAACTTATCCCGAAAGTCTTGCATTCAACACTAAAACCCTACATAAACATTAAACTCCAAAACCGACATGCACATGTGAACTTGTTATACCACGGGGGTTAGTACCAATGGATAAGGTATAAAACTCATGCCAACACCGAAGGTAAACTCATGGCTAGGTTGACGGATTTTCACCGTCAACAGACATATGCATCACGTTTACATGCTACACCTTTCTTTGCACCCCACAATGAGTTGAATACACTGCAGTTGCTACACATGCACATAATGTATGCCTATATATCTTACAGGGATTCTCACTCTCTATTCAAAGGAGAAAGACATACATTAAGGGGGAGCTTTCAAGTCATCAAAAGCTAAATGTTTTCAATTAAAAGTAAGCTTTAATTATGTTGTCAACATGTACCAAAAAGGGGGAGATTGTAAGTGCAATCAAGCCCCTAAGTGGGTTTTGGTGATGTTGACCACTTAATTAAAGGACTAATGAGCTTTTGAGTATGTGTGACAGGTTTAAATTAAAGAAAGGTGAAAAGGAAAGAAAGGTGACCCCTCATTATTTGAAGTGGCTTCCTAGAGCTCAAGACAAGCTTTAATTTCATTTTCTATTTTGAATTTGAGTATAGGACAAGCCGTGCTACCAAGAGGGATACTAATACTGGCATGGATGATACCAAGTGCTTAAAGTCTACTCTAAAACCAAAATTATCCCAGCCACAAATGACACATCAGCTAGCTGCCTTAGCCTTGAAAACACCTTTCCCGGAACCTCTGAGCTTTTCCCGGAAGTTCCGGGCTGCTCCCAAATCAGCCTACTGAAGTCACCAGTTCCCGAAGGTTCCGGGGTTTCGAAAGTAACCGTTGCAGATCCAGATCTGAGGGTATTTATACCACCTTGTCACCCAACGGTTATCTTCTTCTCTCATGCGCCAAACAGTAGCTTTTGCTCCCAATCTCTCCCTAGCATTGACTCCCACCTACTTGAATCCAAATCCACCCCTAGCATTCAAGGGTGGAGTGATTCCTTGTGAGAAAAAGCAAATCCAAGCCCCTTCTTGTGTTCTTAAGCACTTGGTGGGCCCCTAGCTCCTTGGAGGATCTTTTACTCTTGGAGCCTTACTCCTAGACGGCTAGAGGTTGCTTGGAAACTCTTCAATCGATTGTGGAGGCTCCAAGAAGTTTGTATTACCCTCACTTGCTTAGTGGAAACCCCCCATCTATTACTTTGGTGATAGGTGTGAGAGAGGAGTGGATCTAGAGAGATTCCATAGCCTTTGTGGCTAACCTCAACAACGTGGATGTAGGCCAACCTTTGTGGTGAGCTGAACCACGGAATAAATTGTTGTCCCTTGTGCTTTATCTTTTATGTGTGGTTGTTGTTGTTGTCTCATCTCTTTAGGTTGCTTGCTCACTAGATCTATTAGGGTTTGCTTTGTATCTTGCAATATCTTTAACCCTAAGGTTGCTAGTGTGATTAGGATACTTTCCTATGTATTTGTGACCAATTTCCAGCCATCTTGTTGCTCTCTAATCATCTTATCTGCAGCAAAGTGACAGAGCATCGAATTCCTGGAAGCTCCAGCAAAATACACCTAAGTGCATTTTCCCGGAGGTTCCAGGGAAAAGCCCGAAGGTTCCGGGGTCTGGACAGAAGTTGGCAGAAATTGGTTGAGTTTGTTTTGCAGGCCTATTCACCCCCTCTAGGCCACTTGCATTGATCCTTTCATGCCCGCCTGCGCGCCAGAGCTCCACTGCCGCTCCTCTCGGCCAGGCCACCAGCCTCCTCCACGCGGCCCATCGGTGAGGCAGCGCGGCCCGCACTGGCTCGATCTGTAGAGAATGGAGATATACTCAGGTGAGAGAGGATCGGATAAGGAAAGGAAAAATGAATGGAGGGAGAGGTGAGTGCAGGATAAAAAGACTTAGCGAGCGCAGCGAGCGCGAGGGATGCCGCGGGAGGGGTGCGACATTTGTACCGGCTTCTGTCTCGACCTGGTAAAAATGTATTCACAATTGTACCAGGTGCGAAGGGAGGCCCCCCGATGCGCGTCCATGAGAGACCATTTGTACCGGGTGGGGCTAGCCCCGATACAAGTGACCACATTTGTACTGGGGGCAAAAATACCCGATACAAATGAAAAATCGGACCAGAGACGAATGTCCGATTCTCTAGTAGTGAGTCACCAGAGATACTCCCACGCGGCCACACACTTAGTTCATCAACATGAATCAGAATCGGTGATACTCCCACGCGGCCACGCACTCAGTTCATCAACATGAATTAGAATCGGTGCCAGAGTGGTAAAAGTCTCTTTTATGCCACATCTGCACGCGTTCTTGGCAAATCCGTCTCAAGGATCAACTTATCAACTCCTTGGTTCCTTGCAAACTCCAAGCGATTGTGCCTCTAGAGTTCAAAACTTGAAGAGTTGATATGAGTATTCATGTATGTCTAAACCTTACCAAATCAACCTTGGTATGGGTTGGATTTTTGTAAGCGAACTGCATGAGTTGGATCTTGGATGGGAGTTTGAAGCCTTTACCGTTTTTTTTGCTCTTCCTAGATCCTTGAAACCATTGAACAGTTCTGTCGACACTCATTTTCCAATTGCCGACTTTTCCAACGAAACACATGCAAAATATTTCAGACTTTTATTCATCACAATTTAGCATCTGTGGAGCCATTTCATTTTTTGTGCTATAGTTCTGTTTCGTTGAAACTTTTAAACATGCATTTTATTTGATTTCCTTGCATCATTTAGAATCTTGTTACGTGTGTTAACAAAAATATTTATCTCTTTTTTGCCGCTTCCTAAGTTGTCCATATGATTCTTTAAACTAAAAGTTGTATTTTAAAAATTAAAAAATCCTTAAACATTGTCATCGAATTAAAGGGTGCCACGCTGATAAGTGGCACTCAACATAGGTAGATCTACTTGAAAAGTACAACTTATAATTTGTGAACCTTGAAATCTAACATGAGTTAAGATTGTGGAGTTAAAATCACAAAAATTATATACTCGAGAAAATGCAATCACGACACTGTTAACACGAGTTTAGCATGGAGTCATTACAATACGGCAATACCACTGTCACGATCGTGAAAAGTCCACTGTAACTGCCACCTGGGTCCCACGGACCACGGTGGTTGGCCAGACACAGACACGCAAAGCATCGAGCCATCGACAGCAAAACTCTTTCGTTTACCGCTCGAGAGGAGGAGCAACTTTGGTACGCGAAGCGCGGCCACCCACGGGGCCCCACCCCCTAGGCCACAAACATTCCGCGCACGCCACAGAAGATCCGCGGGCAGTTCTACGATCTCTCATCGCACGAACGAACAGCACGCAACCAAGCCCGTCCTATGAACACGCGCGCGTCCCGCCCGGCCGCCGCGAGATTCACAACGCGCACGCACGAAATCCACACCGCTCCAAGAACAAATCCACATCATTGCTTTCCTTGGCTGCTTGCCTCATCGCCTGCCTGAGCCTGACTCCTCCGCATCGAGTCGAGAAAGAAAAAAGGGATAACAGCAAGCGGGGCGAGGAGCATCAAACGCCAAGCAGCAGCAGCAGCAGCAGCAAAGGCAATAATAAAAGTCGGAGGCATCAAATCGAAAAGGTTTTTATTTAGCATGGAAGCGATCCAAACCCTGACCAATTCGGGCCGAGCAGCAGACGGAGGAGTTGCATCTGTGGCCTTCCCTGTTGCTCCTCCTCCTCCCTGCGCGCCCGCGTCTCTATTGCTATCCGCTTTTGCGCCGCGGCGCGTCCACCGATCCTGTTCTTCGCGTTCGTGCTTCCTTAATTGCTGTTGTTATTATTGCTGCCGCTGCCGCTGCCGCTGCAGCGGCCGCGGCTGGAGTTCGCGGCGCGGATCGAGCCGCACATCGGGCGGGCCGCCTCGCCTCGGGCTCGGCGTTTCTTCGCCTGCCAGTGTATTTATCACGCAAATCGCTGTTGCGTGTGGTTAGGTGTTGTTGTTTTGTGTTGTGGTCTCGCGTTCGTGTTCGGTTTGGCTGCCGGGAGGCGACGGGGGGTCGGCGAATCTAGGGTTTGGGTCGCTGGGGATGGAGTCCTCCGGCGATGGGGGCGATGAGAGCGCCGGGGCGTCGGCGGCCGCCGGGATGGGGAGTCCCGGCCCGGCGTCGGCCCCCGCGGCGGTTGGCGGCGGGAGTACCGGAGCTGGTCCGTCTGGATCCGGGGGAAAGGCGCCGGTGAAGCGCGTGATGAAGACGCCCTACCAGCTGGAGGTTCTCGAGAGGACCTATGCAGGTTCGTCGACTGCTGAGGATCCTGAATGTTTTGGGTTTGTTTTTGCGAGATTTTGGTCGAATTCTGCGTTTGATTTTCACGGGGATTTGGTTTGCGTTGCGTTGGTGCAGAGGATTCGTATCCAAACGAGACGAAGCGGGTGGAGCTGTCGGTGCAGTTGGGGCTGACAGACAGGCAGCTGCAGATGTGGTTCTGCCATCGCAGGCTCAAGGACCGGAAACCTCCGGCCAAGAGGCAGCAGCGGGATGAGGAGTTCACCATGCCAGTCATAGCGCCACCACCTGCCCTTCCGCCTCCATTACCGCCCAGCGAGATTATGGTGGGGACTGTTGGGACTTATGGTGAGCAGCTGCTGCCCTACTCCAGGAGAGGGCCTGGGCCTGGCCGGTCCTCGGCTGTCCCTAGGATATCTGTCCCGGAGATTGGGAGGAGATACTATGAGCCACCACAGGTCATTCTGCCTCACATGGCAGCAGTGCACCTTACACAAGCTGAGCACCGGATGATTGATTCTGTGGAAACATTGATAGGGGAACCGCTGAGAGATGATGGGCCAGTGCTTGGTGTTGAGTTTGATCCACTTCCTCCTGGTGCATTTGGTGCGCCTATTGGTAAGAACCTTGTGCACATGATGCCTCCACATTGTATTAATTCGATTAGTTCCTTGATAATTTGTTTTTGTTGATACCATACCTCCTTCACTTGTTAATAAATTTATGATACATGGATGAGACTGAATATAAGCTTATGTTGACCTCTCTACATTGCCTTCCGTCATCCTAATACATGTCTATCGTTAAATTTATAGTAGATATATAAACTCGCTTTTCTATTGTTGGCGTGTTGAAAAGTTTTTGACTTCTGTTGTTTATTCTCTCCTTTTTGGAACAGTTCCAGAGCAACCGAAGCAGCCCTACCGATCCTATGAACCCAAGATGTTTTCCGGGCGTGATCCCAAGCCCACGAAGGTATATTGAGTCTTTCTGGTGACTGTTTCATTCATCTGTGTTGGCTTGTTACACTTTTATTTCTTTTATGCATATTTGTTGAAATGAAGGGAATATCATGGTTGCATGGAGAGACATCATGTGCACATTCTCTGTTCATAGAGCCTCATATACAATTGTTTAATCTTTTTATTAGATTTATTACTGCACATCGTATATCACACCTCACGAATCTATCCTGTTTGGAGTTTTTGTTTCTGAACGAGATTATTATCTCCTCAAATAACCCAACTATGGATCGGTTCAAGCTTTAAAATATGTTTTTTCCTCTTGTAGGCATCAGCATTTTTGCCTACTATCGACCCTTTGCTTCCAAATTCAGTTAATGGGAAACGGAAGTCCTTGGTTGGGTCTTCTTCTCATCTTGGTTCACAGGCAGTACATGAATACCAGTTTCTTCCAGATCAGCCAAGTGATATATATGAGAGGGTAAGCCAGTCGCGCTTCTATGATACTCCAACAGAGGCGTCAAATCCGAGGATAGCTTCTCTGTCCACGGGGCCGCGTTTTCTCCATGGAGTTGAGCAGGCACCTAGCTATTCAGTTCATGGTCAATTATCTGGTTCTGGTCATTTGGCTCAACATGGCAGGCCAGCCATTCCATCAGGATCAACAGATCATGACGGGGCTCTATCAAATATTAATGTTAGCCCAGCTATCCACGGGCAATTTGGCATCCCTCAAGTTGCTGGGTTTGAAACCCCACTTGTATCCTCTGAAAGAATGGGTTATCATGATGATGATACTTATCGTGTGGATAGAAAACGCAAGGTAAACACTCCCCACATTTGTAAATGCAAGGTATCTTTTTCTTCTTCATTATCATTAGTTTTGATATATGATCTCTGTCTTAAATTACTTCAGCATAATGAGGAAGCTAAGATTGCGAGGGAAGTTGAGGCTCATGAAAAACGAATCAGAAAGGAGCTTGAGAAGCAAAATCTGCTGAACAGAAAGGTCTTCCTTAGTTACACTTAGAAAGCTTGACATTGCCTTTCATGGTGCATTATTATTTTAGTTTTCATATGTTTGCAGAGAGAAGAACAAATGCGGAGGGAAACAGAGAGGCACGATCGTGAACGACGTAAAGAAGAGGAGAGGTTGATGCGTGAAAGGCAAAGGGAAGAAGAGAGAGTCCAAAAGGAACAAAGGCGTGAACACAAGCGCATGGAGAAGTTTATGCAGAAACAATCCATAAGAGTATGTTTTCTAGTCTCTGAATCTATATTTGTAATACAAGTTGAATGAGCTTAACTTCAGAAGACACCAGCATTGTTTATTTTACAATTTATTATTCACACAGGCTGAAAAACTAAGATATTTGTAATACAAGTTGAATGAGCTTAACTTCAGAGGACACCAGCATTGTTTATTTTACAATTTATTATTCACACAGGCTGAAAAACTAAGACAAAAGGAGGAACTTCGAAGGGAGAAAGAAGCTGCGAGGCAGAAGGTTGCTAATGAGAAGGCTACAGCACGTAGAATCGCGCGAGAAGCGACGGAACTGATGGAAGATGAGCGCTTAGAACTATTAGAACTGGCCTATCGTAGTAAAGGGTTGCCCTCAATGGTTTCTCTTGATAGTGACACATTACAACAACTTGATTCATTTAGAGGTACACTCTACATTCACTGACATAAGCTTCTGGATTGTATGTGCTTGACGTAATATAAGAAATTTGATTTCTCCTTTTCGCAGGAATGCTGGGACAGTTTCCTCCTGAAACTGTGAGACTGAAGGTGCCATTTTCAACAAAACCATGGGCAGCTTCTGAGGATAACATTGGAAATCTTTTGATGGTAACTCCTGATCTTTAGAACCTACGTCCTTCAAATTCTTTCACAACAATGAGCAGTTATGAAAAACTTTAGATTGTCACTGTACCCTTTTCTGTAAAAAAAGGTAGTCCCTGCATTTTAAGATGCAAACCTTATAGCATTTGACAGACAATTGGCCTCATGTAATGTAAATCTTGTTTTGCACAAATACTACATTTGATTGACATTAAGAAGTACTTTCTTATGGTTATGATTTTATTGCCACAAACATTATGGTATAGTTTTGAATACCGTGCCACTTATATCATTTGACAGACAATTGCCTCATGTAATGTAAATCTTGTTTTGCACAAATACTACATTTGATTGGCATTAAGAAGTACTTTCTTATGTTTATGATTTTGTTGCCACAAACATTATGGTATAGTTCTGAATACCGTGCCAAGTCAGATTGTGCCATATAGTTTGGTACAAAGGGAGTACCTCTAGACTTGGATTATTCAGTGGACTAACCAGAAAACAGAAGTTCACTAAGGACTACCGATGTCACTGTTTTGTCCTTTAGAAAGTTTGTTATTCTTTTACTGTGATTTATGTTGTAGTTATCTTTTGTTAATGATCTTCTGTATTTGTTCACTATTATTTGTGGATGTTGCTATCCTGCTACTGCATCCTGGATTTGCGTAACTTCAGAGTGCATTACATGTTGTCAAAATAGCCATTTCGATCCTTGAACTTTGCACCGAGGGGCAAGTTCGTCTCTCAACTAATGTCCAAGCTAGTCTCTCAACTTCGATTTTCGGATCAAACATTTATGCTGATATGGAGCTCCATATTAGCATGAAAAAATATTTTTACCCTTAGCTGTTTCGTCCTTCAATGTGTTAGAATTTGTTCATTATATTGTTTCTAACAGAATGTGTTAATGAAATTCAGGTTTGGAAGTTCTTTATTACCTTTGCTGATGTTCTTGGGCTTCCATCATTCACATTGGATGAGTTCGTGCAGGCTCTTCATGATTATGTGAGTTCCTAACTATAGTCGTATCATGTTGAAATGTTATCTCGATATGATGGCATGATGATAGTCCTTTTTTATATCATGATAACTAGGACATGAACATGGTCCTAGGCCTTCGCATTTGTAGCGTCTCCTTGTTTCTTTGAGTTAATATATTGACATATTATGGTGTCAAATGTTAAATGCACTGTCACATTTCAGCATCCGAAAAGACGTACACATCCTTTTTTATTTGTATTGATTCACTTAAGTATGCTAAATACACTATACTAAACATTGCTTGTTGGTCATGACTTATTTTTGCATAATTTTTCCGTTGTCATTTCATGGATTTAGATGTGTGTGCCATAACCAATTCTAAACTTCTATCACTATTCATTTGATAGGATTCAAGGTTCCTAGGGGAGTTGCATGTTGCTCTGCTAAAATCTATCATAAAGGATATTGAGGATATTGCCCGGACTCCTTCAGTTGCTTTGGGTGTAAATCAGAGCGGTTCTGCTAATCCTGGAGGTGGCCATCCACAAATTATTGAAGGGGTATTTGTGCTGATCTCCTGGTTCTCTAAAACATAGTTTTTTGTTCTGGACTTAGTAAACAAATCACATGTTTCTTAATGCTAGGCATATGCTTGGGGCTTCAACATACTTAATTGGCAGCGCCATTTAAACTTTCTCACATGGCCTGAAATACTGCGCCAGTTTGGTTTATGCACTGGTTTTGGGCCTCAGTTAAAGAAAAGGAACGCTGAAACTGTACATTACCGCGACGATAATGAGGTAAGGATAATCGTCCGTTTCGGTATTTGAAAAAAAATCGTCTGTTTCCAATGTGAAACCAGTTTCAGTTATAATTGTGTGCTTAATCTATGTTTTGATGAGTGTTGTTTGCATAGTCAATACTCTCCCCATTCTTTTTTACTTGTTGTTTGTGGCAGTGACATTCTCATTTGCACCTTTGTCAATTATCTTTTCTATATTATACATTAGTAAAATATACTGTACGTATAATGATCTGAAAGTATTTTCCTTGTGTAACGTAGTGGTCCAAGTTTATAAAGGCAATGTACGCATTATTAAGTGCTGTCTATTTGAGAACAGAAAAAGGGGGAGGGGGGCAAATACTTGATGCATGACTAGGGGGTGGGTGTTTGGTCAGACCGAACCGATCGGTTCGTCGGTCTGTCTTGAATTTTGGTTAGTTAAAACCCGGAACCAATTGGTTCCTGTAAATTCTCAGGAGTCAGTTAGGTTCGGTACTCGCCTACTCAGTCATGACCGAATTGACCGAGCTGCTGGTAAGTACATCAAGTAAAATCACAAATCTAACTAATGCAAATCTTGACGGAGACACATATGAATGCAAATAAAATACAAACCAGACTCCAATCAGAGCAAAGGAGAGACGAAGAGAATATTAATCAAAATCCAACTAGAGCATAGGAGTTCTACACACTTTCTCTTCATGAGGATGAGCTGAGCGGCACCAGCTTCGTTGCAGGCCTGCCACCATGCTTTTAGTGCAGCTTAAAGTGAGGGTGGGGCCATGCATGCCAAGGCTTGTGGCCACCCATGCTGCCGGTGTCGCAGGGAGCACGCCCAAAGTCTTGGTTGCCTGGATAGGCAAGATTGGAAGGGAGGGTAGAAACTGAAGAAGATTAGCGCCGCCGCTGGAGTGGGCTGAGGGGGAGGAGAGCTGTTGGGTGGGGAATGGTGACGATCAGCTGTGGGTCTCGGTGGGTGCGGACAATATATAGGTAGGATTTTGCCTGGACTAGTTGGCTGGGCTGCATGTGTTACCTCTTGCTGGGCCTCAGATTTCGGTTGTCTTCGGTTAATCCGGTCAACCGTGACTAATGACTGAAATAACTGGATTAATTTCGGTTACTAAGAACTGAACCAAATTGACGACCGGAATTCTTGCTTTGGTCTTTTCGGTTTCAGTCAGTTTTTTGGTCCGGTTCGGTCTAGGTGTAATTATGCCTACCCCTGTGCATGACCTACTTGTGGAATTCAGACTGCCAGACTTGTTAGGCATCTGGAGTCATCACGTTGAGGGGCGTTATGAAATTATGAGGTGAAATATGAAGTGTTTGAAGTAAACTCACTCTAACAGGCTAATATTGATAATTCTGTCTGATTTGTATGTTACTGCTTCATGTATTAATTTCTTCCATTGAAGACATGAGGAAGCTTCAAGACGTTGTAACATGTCTGGCTGGACTGATAACCAGACAAGTTCTAGACTGCCAGAATGTGATCCAATGGATGGGAAAGCTTGACCATGATTTTATCATTTGCTAGAAAGCTAGAATCATTTTATAAGGAACTCATGACACCTACTGTTGAGATCTTAGTGTTGAGTAGTTCACTACAATCTTGTATTGGTGGCTTAATAGCATAGGTCCGAAATGGACTGGTTAACACTTGCCTCTGGTAAGAAGGTTAATTTGCTCGAAACTTACTCAATGCAAATCATGATTATGTATATTCCCTTCACAACATATCAACTAAGTACTGTTCATGATATTAACTAGCAGCTGCATATTTGCAGCAGGCTTGTCTTTTCAACTGTTTCCTTTTGTTGTTAATTCAAACAAGATGGAATTTTCCCCAAAATATCTCATAAGTTCACTATATTTTTTCCCCTTTAAAGGGCCGTGATGGCAGGGATGTCATTTCCACTCTGCGAAATGGTTCGGCGGCTGTGAATGCTGCTGCTTTAATGAAAGAGAGAGGGTATACTAACCGTCGCAGGTCACGACACCGTCTGACACCTGGAACTGTAAAATTTGCTGCTTATCATGTATTGTCACTTGAAGGTAGTAAAGGTCTCACAATACTGGAAGTTGCAGAAAAGATCCAGGTATATCCATGCATACAAATTTTTAAATTTTCATTACCTGTTATTTCTAACAGAACTTATATTGGTTCTCATTTTTTCCTCTCCAGAAATCTGGACTGAGAGACCTTACCACAAGCAAGACACCAGAGGCATCTATATCTGCTGCATTGTCAAGAGACACTAAGCTTTTTGAAAGAACGGCACCTTCAACATATTGTGTTAAAACTCCTTACAGAAAGGATCCAGCTGACTCTGAGACTGTGTTATCAGCAGCACGTGAAAAAATCAGGGTGTTTCAGAATGCACTTTCGGAGTGTGAAGAAGTGGAGAAAGATGTTGATGAGGCTGAGAGAGATGCAGATTCCGAATGTGATGATGCTGACGATGATGTTGATGGTGATGACATGAATATTGAGGACAATGTCAAATCTCCGCTAGTTAGAGCTCAAGATGGTGCACCGGTTACAGTAGTTGGTGACGTAAAGCAAGAATCAAATAGCGTGGTTGATACATTAGTACCACAAAGCACTCAGACTAAATGCAGCGAAAGTGTCTCATTGCATTCTTTAGACATTAAAGCAAGTACTTCAACTGATCCAGTGGTTGGAGATGATGTTAAGGACAATGAGATAGATGAAAGTAACCAAGGAGAATCCTGGGTACAGGGGCTGGCTGAAGGTGACTATTGTGACCTTAGTGTTCACGAACGGCTCAATGCGTTGGTTGCACTTATTGGTGTTGCCACTGAAGGAAATTCTATCCGTGCTATACTGGAGGTAATGATCTTATTGTATTTTTTTTATCTTACTATTTTCCCCATTGAACATCATCTGAAAAAGAGGCTTTACAGGAACGTCTAGAAGCAGCAAGTGCTCTGAAAAAACAAATGTGGGCTGAAGCACAACTTGATAAAAGGCGTACAAGGGAGGACTTTACTAGTAAGATGCAATACGATTCTAGTGTTGGTTTGAGGGTTGACACAGATAAAGACAATAATGCTGGTGAGAGTACCCTTACACCAGTGCATAACCCTATTAAAAACGATGATGGAAATGCCAATACAGAAAACACTGATTTGCTTGTTGATAAGCAGAATCAGCATATTACCATTGATATAGCTCATCAGCAGAATGGTGCAAGCCGAGAACCGACTATTAATCCAGAAAGCTTGTCTGTTCAGCAATATGCTTCATCTGATAAAAATCGATCTCAGTTAAAATCCTACATAGGTCACAAGGCAGAACAGCTTTATGTTTACAGATCGCTACCCCTTGGACAAGATCGGAGGCGGAACCGATATTGGCAGTTTTCTGCATCGTCATCATCTTATGACCCTGGTTCTGGAAGAATCTTTTTCGAATCTAAAGATGGATACTGGAGGGTCATTGACTCAGCTGAGGTAGCTATTTCCTAAAATATTCTTAGTTGCAATTTCATGAAATTTTCAGTAGGAGCTCTGCAAAATTTTACAGTTCAACTGGTGAATTTTGTTCTTCGACATGTTAATTGTACTTGGTTTATTTTTATGTAACCTGTGGGGGGAGGTTTCTCATAGAAGCTAACCTTAAAAATATCAGAATAGAACTGCAATCTCAGGCACTAGAACAACTTCTAATGGTGAGGATTATGATGTTTTAGAAGGTTGGAGGTGATAACATTGGCACTTAGCACAAGTAACATTGAGGAACCAGTGTTTGGGTTGGTCCAGGGGCGAAGCTATATAGACCATGGGGGGTGCAAATGCACCCACCGAAAAAAATAAAATCAATGCTAACCATCTTGATTTGGCCACGCATGCACCCCCCTTCAGCTAAGAATCATGCACCCCCTGGCAGCCCAACGTGGCGTGTGAAAGCTCAAGTAGACCACCAAACCAGCGATTGTCTAGCTACAATCATGCACTCTCAGGTTTTAGAAAAAAATCATGCAAAATAAAGATTAATATAAAATTTTATCTA
The DNA here is from genome assembly GCA_947561735.1 of Cenchrus americanus. Classification (NCBI taxonomy): domain Eukaryota; kingdom Viridiplantae; phylum Streptophyta; class Magnoliopsida; order Poales; family Poaceae; genus Cenchrus; species Cenchrus americanus. Next base: position 246,162,048 of record OX387239.1, on the reverse strand, counting down.
GGCTTAAAAGAAACACAATATACAATTTTGCTAATTTCGCTTACATCTCTCTATTTAAAATATATAATTTTTTTCAAACGATTCATTGGTGTTTCTTTTTGTTGGAAAAAAATCCCACATTATCTTTCTCGCTCTAGCTTCGCCACTGGGTTGGTCCATTATTTCTGTGACCTAGTTTTTCTGGGAAACAGCTAGTGACACAAGTTTCTGAACTTCTTTTAGTGTCTGATTCCTTGTGTCTTGTGTCTTTTAAAGATTAGAATGCATAGTGTTTTCAACTGCCTAATGCCTTGTTCGGTTTCGGGAAAAAACTAGATAGTAATTAATAAGTGGATTGAACATGTATGTTTTCTCTTAGCAAGTGGACATTAAGGCGCTAGCCTGATTGACTACATGACAGACGGATCCAGTTGTGCTGTTATGTTAACATGATGCCGGATTAAAATGCAGGCATTTGAAGCTTTGGTAGCTTCCCTCGATACTCGTGGCATCCGGGAGTCACATCTGCACTCAATGTTGCAAAGCGTCGAGCCAACCTTTAAGGAAGCTGTTGAGAAGAAAAGGTGTTCCAGTTTAGAACACCCAGCTGGACGGATTTTGAAAAATGGAAGTACTGAAATAATAAGTACAAATCATGGGAATGAGTTTGGAAGTCCATGCAGTATCCTTTCTGGTGTTGCTTCTGATAATGTAGCACACTCAGATACGTTCAAGATAGAGCTTGGGCGTAATGAAGCCGAGAAGATTGCTATCTCAAAAAGGGCTTGTGTGTTTGTGAAATGGATGTGGAGGGAGTGCTACAGTGGCCAAACTACATATGCGATGAAATATGGAAAAAAGCGCTGCCCTGAGTTGATTCGATCTTGTGATTATTGCTACCAGATTTACTTAACTGAAGAAAGGCACTGTTCTTCTTGCCACAAGACGTTCAAACCCATTCATAATTTTTTGGAGCACTCCTCACAATGTGAAAAACATAGAACAGATTCTAATTGGAATATTATTGTGGACCATTCTGTACCCATAGGATTGAGATTGCTCAAACTGCTCTTAGCTACCATTGAGGTATAGTAACATTTTTGTGATCACCGGTATCTATTTTGTTTGTTGCCAATATTGCTGTTTGTGTGACTTGTGACGCTGTGTATTACAGGCTTCAATACCAGCAGAAGCTCTCCAACCATTTTGGACGGATGGGTATCGAAAATCTTGGGGTGTGAAGTTGTATTCTGCATCATTTTCTGAAGAAGTCTTGCAGGTTGCATATTTTCTCCCTATTTATGGAAATACACTTCAGCAAGTGCTGATTTCTCTTGTTTGCTAGACATATATTGCCCCAAGTTTTTACTGTATTGACAAGCAACAATCTCAGGCTAGGCATAAGTCATCATGAGTCTCTGCACTGTTTGACCTTGAGCAAGTTCTCCACTTAATAGAAGATTGCTTATGAACTAACTTGAATTACTTTTATGTAATATCCCTCCGGTAAAAAATTATAGGTTATTTTGGCAAATCTAGATTCATAGTTGTTACTTGTTAGTATGTATCTACATAAGTATATATCTAGATGCATGCCAAAAATTATGAACCTTGAAATGTCAAAACTACCTACAATTTGGAACCGAGGGAGTAGGAGATTAGCATGGTTAAAAAGACGTTTGTGTCAGCAAACTTGAGATATCTATTTTCTGTGCCTATTCTGAATTCTGCCATGCCATATTTCTGCAGATGCTTACTATGCTGGAAGGTGCAGTAAAGCGAGATTACTTGTCATCTAACTTTGAAACGACAACTGAGTTGCTTAACTCGAACATACAAGATAATAATCAGAATTCTGTTGCACGTTCTGGATCTGCTACTGTACTTCCATGGGTACCTGATACTACTGCTGCTATTGCCTTAAGATTGTTTGATTTGGATTCTTCCATATCATACACACTTCATCCAAAGGCTGCATCAAATGAGGGAGAAGCTGGAGATTTCACGGTGAGCCTTGTAGCTTATTATTATGCATCAAAAGATTCATAGTTGTGCTTACGTTACATGTGGGCGATTGGTGCTTTTGATTTCCTATAATTGTGCATCAAAAGACTCGTGGTGCTTACATTACATGTGGGTGATTGGTGCTATTGATTTGCTATATCTGGATCAATGACATTAAGTGTTGCTATCTGTGTTGGGCTAGTTTGTTTATCTGTTCCTTTTTTTTTTCCTGCAGAATCTTCCACCAAGATACCCCACTATTAAGAACAAACAAGAAATGGACCAGTTCGGATCGATTGGTTTTGATCAACAAGATGGAGTGTTGCTAACTAATAGCAATGGTCGTAGAGGTCGTGGACGTGGAAGTCGAGGAGGTAGCAGGGGAGGTCGATCCCGCAGTCGTGGTGGCAAGGTTCCTAGAGGTATCAGCAGCTCTTCGAGGATCCAGTTCAGGGATGACAACAATGGGTCATATGAGAAAGGCCCTCGAAAGATTGCGAAGAATACCCGTGGGCGTGGGCGTGGGCGCGGCCGCGGCCGAGGCCGAGGCCGAGGCCGTGGACTTCGAACAGTTAGACCTCGGCAACCATCTGAGCTCGGCACCAGATCAATTCCAAAGGCAAATTTATTGGGCAGCTTTAGCATGTTAAGTAAGGCAAACAGTTCTGGAAAGGTGTACTCTCCTGATAGCTCGGGTGCAGAAGATTGGGCTTTGGAGAGAAGGGAATATGCTGAAGACAATGACAACAATTCAGTATCTCAATCTGATGAATCGGAAGAAAATGAGGAAAATGATGAGCCCATGAATGAGGAATATGATGAGGAGCTGGTCCCTAGTTATCCAAGGGACAATTCTGAGTCCAGCCCCCTACAGATGGATGATGGAAGTGAGGATAATGACGAGGATGCTGAAGGGGAAGATGGTGGAGATGAAGATGGAGAAGACTACGAAGCGGAAGACCCTGTCGGTGATGAGGATGATGATGTTGAGATGGGAGGGGATGGTGATGACGACGACGACGGTGGAGATGGAGTGGGAAATGCAGATGTGGATGAAGATGACACTTCATATTCTTCAGAATATAGCGAATGATGAGAGTAAATTGAAGATATTTTTCATGTGACTTAAGCTGAAGCACCTCCGGTTCCATCAACACAAATGCTGAGTTAGAAATTATTAAGAGGCAGCATGTTTCTGTTGTTGGAGCTCGTTAGGTAGAGGCAAGTCGACATCAGAAGATCGGCTTTGTATATGTTGTTAGCCTATGAATTAGGTCATTCCCTGTGTATATTACAAATCAAATGTTTTTCATAGAAAAAAGCTTCATCTAGCAGCTTAGTGCTTAGAGTTCATATGGTAGTTTCCAGTATTGCCAATTCAGAAGAATATAACTGAAACGTCGAATTGGCGGGCGCCCAATTCCGCCCTATTCGAGTGAAGCCCATTAAAGGCCCACGATGCAGCCTAAAAAAAGGCCCACAATGCAAACAAAAACCCTCGTTACGTCCTGAGTAGACAGCCCACCACCGAACAACCTGCCGCATACACGCGTCCGTCACGTACTCACGTGAGAGAGCTCCGCGCGCACCGAGATAGCGCGCGCACCCTCGTGCACCTTCCAGAAGCTTCCACACCCGTCGCCAGACTCCTCTTCCTCCCCCTCTCTCCAGACGCTTCTCTCTTCCCCTTTTCTCTCCCTCTTCTCCTGCCCTCTCCCAACCCGTACCAAACCTCGCAGCAGAAGTAGCAACAACAACGACGAGAACGCCTAAACGAGTGCGAGCCTCCTCCTGCGATTACGAGGAGCACAGGCACGCCAAAGCAGGGAAGCGCGAAGGAAGGAAGGGAGCAGCCATGGGGCTCGACTACTACAAGATCCTAGGCGTCGACAGGGGCGCCACCGACGACGATCTGAAGAAGGCCTACCGCAAGCTCGCCATGAAGTGGCACCCCGACAAGAACCCCAACAACAAGAAGGAGGCCGAGAACAAGTTCAAGCAGATCTCGGAGGCATACGAGGTAAGCATCCCGAGGGAAGATCCCCTCCCTGGCTGATTCATCTCGCGAAACAATCAGCAATGTCGTGACGCGCTTCCTGGTGTTCTGTCTGTGTGCTCGAGCAGGTGCTGAGCGACCCGCAGAAGCGCGCGGTGTACGACCAGTACGGCGAGGAGGGCCTCAAGGGGCAGGTGCCGCCGCCGGGCGCCGGCGGGGCGGGCCCCGGGGGCGCCACCTTCTTCTCCACGGGCGGCGACGGGCCGAATGTGTTCCGGTTCAACCCGCGCAACGCGGAGGACATCTTCGCGGAGTTCTTCGGCGGGTCCAGCCCCTTCGGCGGCATGGGCGGCGCCGGCGGCATGGGGGGAGGGATGCCCGGCATGCGGACCGGTGGGACCAGGTTTTCCTCGTCCATCTTCGGGGACGATATATTCGGCTCGGCGTTCAGCGGCGGCGCGGACGGGCACGGCATGCACACTGGCGGGCGGGCGGTGAAGGCGCCCGCGATCGAGCGGAAGCTGCCGTGCAGCCTCGAGGAACTGTACAAGGGGACCACCAAGAAGATGAAGATTTCCAGGGAAATTGCTGATGCCAGTGGGTAAGTTCGTCGTTGCATTGCTTTAAGAAGTGTCGATTTTATTGTTTGTGCTTAAGATTCCAAATCCAACATCAATGCAATAGACGCCTTGAAACCGTTCAAATTTCATCAGGATAAATTCATCTGTTAGATTCATCCATCTATTGGCCCGTTTCTGCTGTGGAATTCAAATTGAACTTGCATGAATGTGCAGTACACGCCTTGGAACTGTTTAATTAGTGGCAGCACCTTTCTCAATAATTTAATTAGTACTACATTTTTATTTCAAGGGTGAATAATTGCCATTTGTCAATTTGCCACTGATTTGCATCTGAGTATCTTACCATAGTAGAACGCTGCGTTAGTCACATGGGAAACTCGCATCAGGACAGCCACCTTTATGTGCGAATGCTTAGTTCTGTCAAGACTTTTGAGATATATAAGTTTTTTTCCTTTTAGCAAGTCACTATTGTATAGATATATCTTACGAAGTAGTAGTTTTCAGTCACCATCCCAGAGGTGGATCAACGTCCTACTTATTGTTCGATCTTTTCGTATCGGTAGCTCGGTCATTTGACTTGATTGTGTTCCGTGCTATCTGTTCTGTTCTGTTCTATCAGTCCAGCTTCTTTTGCTGTTTGTACTGAAAAATTGTGGTCGTTGCGTGCAGGAAGACGATCCCGGTGGAGGAGATCCTGACGATCGACGTGAAGCCCGGGTGGAAGAAGGGCACCAAGATCACCTTCCCGGAGAAGGGCAACGAGACGCCCAACACGATCGCGGCCGACCTCGTCTTCATCATCGACGAGAAGCCGCACCCGGTGTTCACCCGCGACGGCAACGACCTGGTGGTGACGCAGAAGATCCCGCTGGCGGAGGCCCTGACGGGGTACACCGCGCACCTGACGACGCTGGACGGGCGCAGCCTGACGGTGCCCATCAGCTCCGTGATCCACCCGGGGTACGAGGAGGTGGTGCGCGGCGAGGGCATGCCGATCCCCAAGGACCCGTCGAGGAAGGGCAACCTCCGGATCAAGTTCGACATCAAGTTCCCGTCGAGGCTCACGGCGGACCAGAAGTCCGGCGTCAAGAGGCTGCTCGGGCAGTAGAGGAGCGAGCGCAGGTGCGCGCAGAGACGGTGCTATGTTTTGTGTGAGAACTTTTTTCGTGTTGGTTGAACTGGACAACAGAGCTGCCATTAGCAGCGTGATGAAGGCAGTGAGACCGATAGGCTGATGCCATCACCGTGTGAGAAGCAGTGATGATAGTATACTACCTTGTACGGTTGAGGTACATAGGATTCCTTGTACAATCTAGCAGGTCGATGTTTGTTCAGCGGTCCATGTCGTTGCAACTTGGAATGGTGGTGGGACGGAATAACGGTTGAGCGTATTGATTTAGCATTACAGCAAGAATTGAACGGTTTCTCTTGCTGTACTATTTTTTTTTTCAAAATAAATCAATAGAGTGTATACGTGGTGGTGGAGCGACGTCAATGTTCTTTATTTTAATTTGCAAATAAACTACTAATTTCATGTTTGGTCCTTTATTTTAATTTGCTTTAATTTGCAAATAAACTATTTTTTATAATACGACGTGAAATTAGGCTTTGACTATCTATTTCTCTTATATTATATTATTATGGTGATAAACATATAGTTATTAGAAAGTATATTTGATACAAATCCAACCATATCAAATTTACATTATAAAAATAAAAAAATTGACGTGTAAATTATTGGTCAAGCATAGTATTATAGTTCGCATTTTAATTTGCGTGCGCTTTATAAAAAAAGAGTAATTTGTAAAACTCAACATGCATGATCCAAGCAAACGAACAAGCGCGAGATCAACCGCGCACCGCCCGGCCTTGTTTAGATGTTAGAAAAATTTGTCTTCCTAACACAGTGTAGCAAAAGGTAAGTTTCAATTTTTTTTAAATGTTGTACTACAATAGGCTAACTAGCCTCGAAAGATTCGTATCGCAAAGGCCATCAAAATTGTGTAATTAGTTTTTGATTTCACTACATTTAGTATTCGGAACATATGTCTTTTAGCGTATTTAATGTGGTGAAGAGAGTGGAAAGGAGGAAAAATAGCCAACTGAACCAAACTAAACCAGGCTTCGCCAACGCGGGTGGTCACAGTCAAGGACTCAGACTGTCTCCAGCAACGTGTGTATCTGGTTTTCATCTGCAAAATGAGCTAAAAAACGCCACTGTTCCTCCTCCAGCGGTGTCTGCATCGCGTTCTGCAGTTTGCGCGAAGCCCCCCTCCGTCGCGCATTCCTGGGGGAATCTCCCCTCGTTGCATCTCCTCGACCTCCAACGGCCCGCCTCCCTTCGTCCCCACTCCCCTCGTGCCCGCCTCCACCTCCCCCAACCTCCATCCCGAGCTCTGCCGCCGCCGCCTCCACCTCTCGCGCCGCCGTCTCCATCCCGAGCTCCACCACCGCCGGCTCCTCCGCGTCGCCTCCTCCATCCCGAGCTCCACCACCGCCGCCTCCTCCGCGTCGCCTCCTCCATCTCGAGCTCCACCGCTGCCTCCACCTCCGCGCCGCCTCCTCCATCCCAAGCTCCACTGCCGCCGCCGCCCCCTCCATCCCAAACTCCACCGCCACCGCCGCTACCTCCACCTCTGTGCTGCCTCCTCCACCCCTCGGCTCCTCCATTACGGCGAAGATTCGCCGGATCCAGAGCCGGCAGCCTCCTCTTCCCGCGGCGGGGCCTCGATCTGTGCGTGGCCTCCCTCCCCGGGGACGACGACGGGGCTTGATTCGAAGGGCGGCGACGGTGACCTCCCTCGACAAGCTCCCCTTCTCCGACGGCGACGAGGTGTTGTGCCTGTTGGAATTTGGTCCATGTGGCCCATTTAGTAAATTCTAAAGCATGCACGATAATAGTCCCGTATTGCCAAGACAAGGAGAGGTTGCCTTGTTTAAATATGGGAGTCTCCTATCATAGCAAAATAGATGCATGTGAGAGAAAAGGAGACTGTTGATACACGCACGCGCAGCCCGCGCATTTTCGCGTAAATTATCGCGTGACTTGTGACTTGCGACGAGCGAGGTGCATTTTAATTTTTGTGCTGTGTCAATGACGTTTCAGTTTCGACTGCTTAATGGTGACAGTATTTATCGCAATCAAATAGGCGGTTTCACCGCTTGATAAAGGTGGCCGTTTCTCGCTGAATCAATTGAGCGATTCTACCGATTGATGAGAGAAATATGAAACGTTGGTTGGAGCCTATAAACACCAGGAGACGTCTTGGTGGGCCGCGACACGCAGTAGACATACACTTCATCTCCCACGCGTTCGTCGTTCGACCGCTAGCCGCCGCGCTTCGTCGACCTTCGACCTCGGCGTGCACCGGCTTGGAGGAAGCGGGATCTCCGAAACCACTACCGCAACAATCCCGCACGGGGCGGTAATCGTGTTTTGGGCGGCACACACGCGACCGCTTGGAGGATCCGCAACTACTTCTTCGACGCGTTCGTCAACTCACCGCGAAGAACCGCGAGTAATTTCTTAATATGTGGCTTGTTCATCTGTGTTGTGTGATTGCATCATTTTTAGTCAATATGCTTTTCCTCAACATTAAATCTGGATTATTCATAATTAGGCTGTTTTTTCCAACAGTGCCACGGTTGCTCAGGGGACGGCGGCCTCCTCCTCTTCTCGCGACGCCTCACCTCCTCGAGCTCCACGGTGCCTCGTCTCCTGGAGCTCTGCGACGCCTCCTTTGCCACCTCGCCTCCTCGTGCTCGCAGATTCGCCGCATCAGAGGCGGGAGCCAACTACCTTGGCCAATGCAGATGGGGATGCACCACCACCGCTGGAGTCTACTTCTTTTGCAGACACAGAAACCTTCTCCTTCCCTTCTTCGTACTCTCTGCAGATGCAGAACGTTGCTGGAGACATGGAGGTTACTGCGTTCGGCCCCCATCGAATTCACGTTTTGCCGGTCCCAGGCCCACCCCGTACGCTGCCGAGCGAGCGAGCGCCCCCACGATTTCCTTCCTCGCTCCCGCAGTCCTGCTGCCGCGCCGGGTCCGCCTCGGCGTCAGTAAATTCATTCGCGGGAGTTTACTGCTACTGGCACACTCCGACAGCATATCCACCATTCCGCTGCTCGACAGGTCCACGCCACGTCCCCACCGGTCGCCTCGCTCCAGGCACGTCATCGGCAGCGAAATTTCACCGCCCTGACCGACCGAGGCCAGAGTGGTGTGGTAGACACGGCGAGTGTCAGTGGGCGACCGCGTGCCGGAGAACAATAATAAAAAAAAAGCAGCGGCGCGCCCCGTCCCTGACTCCTCCTCCCCCTCTCTCCCTTCCGCATCTCACCCACCACCTCCCGTCCCGATAAGAGGAAGGGAAGCTCCCGCTTCCCCCCTTTCTTCCTGCTCCTCCGCTTCAGCTCCTCTCCTCGGCGAGAATCCGCGAGATCCGATTCGACTGCTCCCCAGCGTCGCCGAGGACCTGATCGCGCGGAGTCGAGGAGAGGAGGGAGAGGCGCGGAGCTCCTACCACCACCACCGCCGCCACCGCAAGAGGAAGAGGAGCGGAGAGGGGGGAGAAGGAAGAGGACCCGCCGTATCTGCCCGCCCGTCCCCCGCCGAACCGATGGACTCGGAGCACTGGATCTCGCGCCTGGCCGCCGCGAAGCGGTTCTACGCGGCGCAGCTCGGCCACAGCGGTGCGGCGACCGCGCTCCATCCCTGGGATTTCTGCTTTGTGTTTTGGGGGATTTGTTGCTCCGTGGCGGGTCTCTGATCGCGTGTCCTCCGGGCTTTGCTTGGTTTGGTTTGGTTTGATGGGTGCAGATCGGGCGGGGATGGAGGAGCTGGACATGGACGAGGAGGTGAGGCCGGAGTTCGCCTGCCCCTACTGCTACGAGGACCACGACGTCGCCTCCCTCTGCGCGCACCTCGAGGAGGAGCACCCGTTCGAGCCCCACGCCGCGGTGAGTGTCCACACGACCACTCACTTGATCGGAGTTGTGTTTGCTTTCGTACACCGAGCAGAGAAGATGAGGTTTGTGCTTTGATTTGTGTGATTGACCTGGAGATTGAGCTCATACTAGTAGGCTAGGCGTTGTGTAGGGGAACACATGCTTGATTATGGGTTAATTACTGATTGAAACATACCAGCTTGGAGGCGTTGACCTGAAGAACTAGATGGCTTTTTGTTGATCTTTTGGACACCCGAAGGCCCGGAGGTAGCAGATAGATTGTATATCTTGATATCCATGTTACCCGCGGCAAAACTCTGATCTAGCAAATCGATACTAGAACCCATGGATATGCCAAAGATATAATTAGTGGATTTACTGCTCTTCTTATTCATTGGTGTTATAAGCCTAGGCCTGAGTACCAGTCAACAGGACCATAATGGACTGAAAGCCGGCGAGAAGGTCTTGCATATAGTCATTTGAAGAAGTGGTAATAGCTTTGATATAAAAAAGTGAGCATGATTGTGGATTAGTGAACTGAAACATCAACTTCAGGTGGGATGGTTAAATTAATCAGTTTTCAGGGGTAATAACTTCTAGCTTTCCTCAAGTGAACTCATGTGTCTCTAATGTTATATAAACATGCTGCATATCGATTGAGGATCCTTTTTCTATATCTCATTTGAAGTGACACCTTTGCTTATGTATTTGCTCCAATATTTGTTAAACTAGTAACAATGTAGTAGCGTGAATATAACTCACACTTATGTTCTTGCTATCATGATGTAATAACGACTCATTTCACTGGTTGCTTGCTTGTCCTGATTTTCCATTGCTCATTTCAGGCTTGCCCTGTTTGCTCTGAGATGGTTACAAGGGATATGGTTAACCATATTACTATGCAACATGGCTACTTATTCAAGGTATTACCCTATCCCCCAAATGTAATGCATCCCTTGCTCTGTTCCAGAGCATAAAAATGTCTCGCTCAATTTAGATTCTTTCATTCTGAAAGCTCATTTGAGTTTTGACCACCCGCAGAATCGTCGCCGATTGCGCAGATTCATTATTCCAGGCAGCCAAGCCCTTTCTTTGCTGAGCCGAGATCTACGGGAAGCCCATTTGCAGGTGCTTCTAGGAGGTGGACATAGGTCAAGCAACAATAACAACACCACAAATATCTCAGCTGATCCTCTTCTATCATCATTTGGCCTTAGCTTCCCAACATCAGATGCAGAGCAAACATCAAAGTCGACTATTTCTGTTCCTGGTGATGCTACCATGGCAAAAGCGACTCCTGCTCAGGCACGGAAGTTAAGGTACATTAGATATATGTTCATGCTACATATATATATCGATATAGAATTCAAGTTGATAGGCAGGAAATGGTTCGGTTGATTTAAGCCTTAGCTTCCCAAATCCCATATCATTTCCCTCCAGTTTCGCAAAAACATACTCTTCCGGTTACTTTCTGGAGCCGTTTGGTGTCTATATCTTATCTCATTGATACTTAAACTTACTGCGCTATTTTGGAAACGCGTATCTAATGGAAGCCTTGTGCAATCATTCAAAGTTGTCCAGTCATCTGACGAGGTACAAGAACTTGATGAAACTTTACACTTGCACTCATCCGCTTTCTTTTTTGGTGGCACAGTTTCGATTCATCCCTCACAAGTGAAGAAAGGGAGCAGAAACGAAAGCAAGCCAGCGTCAGAGCAACTTTTGTGCAAGACCTGCTGCTCTCTACTCTTTTCGGGGACTAATAAATGAGAATGAGCCTAAGTTATCACTGGAATGGTGCTTTCCTGGTGCAGATCTACAAATACTAGCACGCTCCACCCAAGTTGCTGATCATAGTATCATTGACAGAACAGGCACGCTTCTGGGGGTGCTATCCTTCGTCTCGTCCAATAAGGCGCAGGGTCGATGTGGGCACGATGTATCTTCTAAGTTTGTAGCCGGGTTTCTTCTTCAGTTCTATCACAATCCGCAATCACCATGTGGTGTGCAAGTCGCGGGTGTGCTTGTACCGCTTCTATGTCTGAACTGTGAAGTATTGGTTTGTAGTACCAACGTAATAATTATGTTATGCAACAGTAGATTTTGCACTGCACTGTGTAGTGGCGGTAAACGTGATGCGATACTGTCCAGATTTAGAGGTGAAGCCTGAGATGAAAGTCTATGCACTGTGCTACGCTGTGCTTGGACCAGGACTCCTATGCCTTCTGTGTGGTATGACGTTATCGTAAACAGAAAGGGGACTCGATCAGTTTGCTCTGGTTGGTGGCACGGGCGTGTGTTTTCCTTGATGTTTAGTCTGTTCGTTTGGCTGGTGCTGATTTGTTCTGAGAGAAAATTAGTGCTGGTTGGTTGCTGGTCGCTGATTTGTTCTGAGAGAAAAATATTGTTGACTAGTGGCTGATAAGTCAAACGAACGAGGCGGTTGAGCAGCGTTTGTTACGGAAGACTAGCTGGTACTCCCTCCATTTTAAATTAAGAATCAAGTATAATTATCCTTTTGCTCCTGTGAAATATGATGACGCGGTTTCTGCCCTGGGCAAAACCAGCAGGTCAATTCTTTGACCAACTACAGCGACAGATATGGAGTATTTCATATGCATAGGTTACGCGGGGTAGCAGCGTGCATTGTCAAAGGAAGACTGTGGGTCTCCAGTATCAAGACTCCATTGTCAAAAGATTCCATCTCGTTGCTGGAACACCGGAGAGATCTTTGTTCCAATAGATAGTAACATCCACACAAATTCTCACAAGACAACAGAACTTAATTCAAAGTAAAATCAATTGAGTTTCGAATAAATTTTTGTCACAACTCGAGTTACCACATATTTGACCATTCAACCCCAGCATACAGACCACAATTAGGAGTAGATGAACGAAATTATAGACATCAGAAACCAACAAATTTATCACATCGTTATATTGCAAACATGCGTGTGCAAGTCCACAAGTTACAAGCATATACGTCCATTAAAAGGTAGGACATATGCCAACAACCATCACTTCACCTAACCTGAACACTCTTATTTCATCGTGATCCTCCAGCTAGGAAAAAATAAGCTGGTGGATACATAATCCTGGCTGATAAAAAGATGCCAGAGGAAATACCTGAAGATTTCCGATGATAATAAGTTACACATACCGTGTGACATAACAAACAACTCATGAGTGCGCATGAAGGCTGCCATCGTTCCTGATCTACCCAGACCATGCCTGTGGAGCCACCCCATGGTTAACTGAGCTCAGCCTGTCATGCAGGGGATTATATTCTGCTGGCTGTCCTGCAGCTACCATACGGAATGCAATTCCCTCAACTTGATCAGTTGAGTAACCCATTCGAGCAACCTTTTCAGCAATGTCAGGATGGTTCTGCACTGACTGAGGTCCCAAGTGATGAAGCACCATAGGAGCACTGCCATGTGCTTGTTGATTGAGGACAGCAACAATAGTAGCAGGATTGTTGGAAGGGCTTCCATAAGCAGTGTTGTAGGTCTGTGCACTCCCTTGTACTGTATATGGTGCAACACCACATGGACCAACCTTGTTTGGTTGAGGTACAAATGAGCCATTGCCAAGCGAATGAAGCTGCTGAGGCTGTTGATGTCGCTCTGCTGATGGAACAGAAACTGTGTTGCTTTGAACATAAATAGGAGCGACCTCATGATGCTTCCGCTGAGATGAGGAAATTGTGGAGTATGAAGGCTGCACAACCATACCCCCAGTGCGTGCCCCGGCATTAGCACATGCAGGCTGATGAGGCCCATATGGAGGATATACCAGTGTGACTTGAGGTGCGCTATGAGCCTGTGGAGAAGACGTTTGTTGCTGAACCATCTGTGCTGGAACTTGCTGAATATTGCTGTACTGCTGGTGCTGTACCACATGCGGTTGTTGTAGTGGTAGCCTTGCCTGAGGTTGACCCTGCTGACCTGTTTGATGTTGCCATTGCTGCTGAGGTTGAAGGTAGAACTCTTGTGCCTGACTAGTTACCTGAGGTACCTCAACTACAGTCTGTGCCTGAGGCTTCTGGGTAAGTGGCTGCACAGATTGAGCAGCAGCTTGGAATGGCTGGGCCTGTCTGTGCTCCACATGATTTTGGCCTTGCATACAATACATGGTTGTTTGATTCGAACGCTGTGGATCTTGCTGAGTGCTCAAAGAGACTGGCACCAGTTGCTGCAAAATAACACCATTGCAGCTTCGGAATTGCATCGCAGGAGACTGAGCAGCATTTACTTGGTGCAAGGGCACGAGGGCAAGCTCATTTTCTCTAGCCATGAAAATTGATGGAGCAGTACCTTCACTCTTTTGTGTAGAGTCCTCAGGTACCATCTGAAGTTTGCTCATTTCTTTCTGGGTCTCAGCAAGCTCCTGCTTTTCCTGAAGAACCTGCACCGATTGCTGAACCTGGCCATGAAGTACGCTACTTGTGAGTGACACTCTTAAAAACATCATTACAAATTCTGAAGAAAAGGGTAAAAAAGAAGCATGATAGATGTCAGCTGTGCAGTTTAATTCAGCAGTCTGCCACAATCTGAAAATCTATGGAAGCCATATCTACTTACTCACAATATACAGAACAATCAACAGTCCAACAACTAACATCCATACAACATATTAGTTTAGCTATAATCTATGTATAACTAAGGTGGCAATGTGTTGCCGTTAAAGCATAAGACTCGACGAGCTTGTGCATGCAGCATGCCTGACATACATGATTGCACTACACAAATTCCTAATGCTTCAACTAAACAATATCCCACAATATTTAAGAATACACGATTTAGTAGGTAAACACACCATCCAATCATTACATGCATTTTGTACTGTTCAAACCTAAACCAGCACTAAGGTAAATTAGTGCAAACCTCCCACACATTAGCCTATCGGGAACAGGCAACATAACCTATTTACAGCAAATTCTGAAGCCAAATCCTAAATGTTCACAGTTCATGATGATAATACTGCACAGTAGTGCATCATACAACAAGGCTAAAATAAAAACAGCAAAGTGATATTTCAATGTAAGACAAGACATACCTCTTTCACATGCTTTTCAAGGCACCGGTAGTTAATACTTGCTTCACTATGATAATCCATCACATCACTTCGTAGTTCTCCAATGGACCGTTCCAGCTTATAGCAATATAACTCCAATTGCGACAGCCTACCACTGATGACTTCCAGCGAATTCAACAAGTTATCTGCTTGTTTCTTCATGCAGTTCTCTATAGCTTCTGTTACAATTTCTTTAGAAATTTTTTCTTGCTCATGGAAATTAACAAATGACATCAACAGTCTGTTCTCCTGAAAATCCTGATTCATTGAGGGATGGAAAAAAATTAAATACCACATACAATGAACATATTGGTTCAGCAGAAGATGGTAATTTCACAGATCTGAGAAATCTACACCTATTCCAATATACAACCATTTCATTAATCATTCAAGCAATACCTGCATGTTTGCAACTTTGCATAGCTTAGACAGAATCGTAAATGAACTATGCCAGTATACTACAAGTCGGAAAAGCAAACGCAATAGATCTTAAGATTTATGACTACAGCGAAATTCCAGCTCAAGAAGATGCATGGGATAAAAGGGCCCTGTCAATTAGTTCAGCCATGTATATGAACCTAAAATACTAAGTAATAAATCATGAAACGTGTGGAGCTATTATAGTTATTTCTCATGTAGCCTAGTTGTAGAGAACATACAAGACGATAACAACCATCACTGACTGCATCAGGCACCTAAAACTAAAAGAACATATCTCCCCAGGTCTAGCTGCTTCCAGCCTTGCCCCTAAGACAGGCGCTCCCACTAATCTTCAACCAAAACTAAAGCGAAATCCCCACGCCAACTCGTCCGTTCCTGTTACACAACGGTTTTTAGAGACAGCACAACAGAGGATCCCAAAGCCTAACGCTGCAAAAGCTTCCAGCGAACTTCCAAATCCGCAGCCCATAATCCCCAACCGTCTCCACAAATCAGAACGAGGCAGCACCGAAGCAGCAAGCTGCACCCCAACCCCCAACCCCCAACGCGCAACGACCCACCTTCCCTAGGAAGTACCAACAGACCCACGAGAACACGAAACCCCTTCGGCCAGAACACCTACTCCACTACTCCCCCGCGGCGAAGCCTGGACAGCACCGGGGAGAGGGGGGGGGGGGCACGGAGATGGAGCGGGTACCTTTTGCCGGAGCGCCTGGTCGAAGGAGCAACGTTTGGGGTCGGCCGAGAGGCCGAAGGCGCCGGAGACGGAGGCCGGGGCGGGCCGTGCCGGGGACGCCATGCGGGGCGGCGGTGGCTGCTGCAGCGGTGGGCGGCGGCTGCGTTGGCTAGGTTTTCCTCCGGCGGGCTGCGGCTGCGGCTGCGGTTCTGCTTGGGTCAGAGGATTCGCACGGCGAAGGGAAGGGAAGCGAAGCGACGACGAAAGGGCGCAGGCAGGGATCAGGAGGAGGCGTGGGTGGAGAGGAGTGGAAGCCAAGAGAAAAGAGGAGTAAAAGCTAAAGGTGACCTCGAAAAAAAAAGCGAGAGGGTCGGCGAGGCGACTGGCGTGTTCCGGCCCGCGGCACGGAGGAGCGCCGAATAAATACGGCGGGGGTGGGGGTGGTGGTGGTGCCGTGGTGGGGGGAAAGGAGAAAAAGGAGGGAGACGGGGCGGGAGGCACGAGCGCGCACGGCCCGGACGCCACGCGACCCGAGGGGGGGGGGGGGGGGGGGGGGGGGGCGGGGCGGCCGCGTGCCTCCCCGTCCGCGGCGGTCGAGCCCAGATCCGCTCCGCGGTTTGGTTTGTCTGGTCTGGTCTGGTCTGCAACGGGGCCGCGGTGCCGTGCCGTGCCGTGTGCACAGCCGAGCCACGCTCGTGATCCGCGCGGGGTCAATGCCGCCGCGCCGGGGGTTCACGCGAGGCGTGAATGGCCGTACTATCCCGTGGGCCGTGCGTGGGCGCGGATCGCCAGCCGCCGCCGCCGCTATCCCGCCGACCGCCGTACTTCCGCTGGTGCCTGGTGCTCGCCGGCGACCCGGCGTGATGGCGGGTGGCGTTGCTGACTTGCGGTTAGCAACGCGGACACGGGTTAGCTCCACCGGGCGTTTGTTTCCCGCGGATCAGCCAGTATGAAAAGTTGACGTGGATAGGAATGCCCTCGCCCATGCCCGTGTCCTAAAGATCATACAACTGGACCGGCCAAAAGAAATGGCAAACCGTCCTGGACCCGTGTACGCGTTAGAATGAGCCTACTCTATTTCTGGCTCCCGCGACTGCTGCGGCGCCGGCGATCCGACCCGCACTGTTTGACAGCAACAGAGTAGTACTACTTCAATACAAGTGTACAACAGGCCCACTACTATATGAGTTCAAAATAAACAGGCGAGAGATCTATGAACAGACTGGCCGAAATAAAGCCCCAATCTCGTCGAGTCAAACTCAACGCTTTGGCTTATCAAAATCCAACTTGTGTTCAACAATGGACTCCACCTCAGATTTTTCAGGCTTCACCTTTTCCAGACCCTAGACGACCTCGCCCGAAAGTAAAGGCACACCGGCAGCGTACCACCACAAGTAAAACGGGGGGCAAAAAGGGTCTTCTGGAGGATGCTGCCCGGGACACGTAGCCGCCGTACATGTGGCGGGCGTCGCAGCAGCGCGCGGGAGGGGACGAGACGGCGACGACGACGCCACGGTGGCCCGGCCGGCCGCCGGCCGCTGCTGTGCTGCCGTGCGGATAGGAACGAGTCGGGGAACGAAACGAATCCATTTTGGAAGTGAGATGTCACGCTGACTTGGATTCGGGGAATAAGAAACGGGGTTGGTGGTGGCGCCCTCCGGTGACGGGGCACGCGCGCGCGACGCCCCCCCGCCACACGAAAATCTGGTGGTCTCTGCTGCTGCTGGGGGTGGGCGGGGTCACGGAAACTAAAACGGAAATTTGAGTGGCTGGCGACGGCCTCCTGATCCCTTTCGAGGGGCACACAGTGGTGGCGCATGCCGCCACCGCCCAACGGGGGACATGTGCGCAACGCAACAGGGAATCGACGACGGAATTCAGATCTGATCTCGCGCGCTCGGGACAAGAGGGGGAAACGCACGGTGATGGTCCTGCGCGTGCCTCGCGATTTGTTTTTTCTGGATCGAGTGGCCCCAGCGCAAGTGGGACGAAGGCGATGCCTGACCTTCTTGGAGTGGGCGTGAATCATTCAGGGTTCCCGAGTGAAGATCTGAAGGTTGGAGGCTAGAGCTAGACGTACTACTACGCGCTCCGAGAACAGAAAAGAATCGGGTGCCCATTCCGCACGTGCGACACATTTCGGCGTGGGTTCTCGTGGTCCATATTGATGAGCCATCCTTAGGACGTCCCGCACGTTTACACGATCGAACGCGCCATGACCTCGTGCAGGTACGGTGGTGCAACGAGCTAGGTCAACACCGTGTTTGGGGTGCGACGTTTATGCCTGACCAAACGTTAGTTGGATAGTAACAGGGCCCTTGCCTCTTGACATTGTCGCTGAGACTTTTTTTTTATCGTTGATGGAATGCGCATCAACTTTCGTATGCCTGAGCAAACGTTACGTGGACGACAACATGGACCCTTAGACTCTTTTTTTTTATCGTTGACGGAATGTGCATCAACTTTCATATGCGTTTCCCTATACTGCACGCTAATGCATAAAGTTCAACGTGACAATTTGAGCTCGTCACCTCTACTTTATCGCAACGCCATAATGTCAAGATCTTAGTTAGAGGAACATGATTATGATGGGATCAGCATACTTAGTCGTTGTTTTTTATATTTTTGGATGATCTAAGCATGAAACTGGGTCGGTTTTGGGTTACCTAAACACTGACACCGGACTACCGGAAACGCTCACTCACGCTCTGGGCCGCATAAACCATCGGCTGCGCCGATTCAGGCCCAACATGGAAATGGGCTACGCCATCGACGACATGTGAAATTTGCCTTAAAAAAAACTAAAGCGGTAGTACTGACGCAGTCCTACGCTCCTACGTGGGTAAGCGTGTCAGTGTGTCTGTCTAGACTCGAGAGCTCGGCGGGGATCCAGGCGGGACCGTGCCGACTTCCGCGATGCCGATCTGCGCGCCGTCGTCGGATTCCTCAGCCTCGTCGCCATCGGGTGGCCGCGCGTGGATAGTCCACGGGCTGGCGCTCGGCGCGGCGGCCGCCGCCGCCGCCGCGGCGGCGTACCTGTACCGCCGGCCGAGCGGGTTCCGCAGCCGCGCGGTGGGGATCATACCCGCGCGCTTCGCCTCCTCGCGCTTCGAGGGCAAGCCGCTCGCGCACATCCTCGGCAAGCCCATGATCCAGGTCCGTGCTTGCTTACCTTGTCTTATCGCATCTGACAGTGGCAGCGAGGGGAGGCTTGCAGTAGAAAATCAAGCTGCGGAAACTGTAACAGCAACCTGCGGTTGGCATTGTGAGGGGAGGTTGAGTCGATTTATGCTGTTTCCTCGCCTGTTCTTGGGGCTGTGGTGTCATTTCGCTGTCGTGCGTGGCGTTTCGTTGAGTGATTTTCTCCAGACGTCATACTTCACAGTTCAAATAGTTTCAGTTCAGTGATTACGGTCAATCTATGTGAAGCTGCTGGAGTTTGGTGTTGAACCTGGTTGGATCAACATAAAACTTGGTGACTCTGTGTAACCTATTTCAAATAATGAAGAATTGAAAATGTTCTGACCATGTTTATAACTCTATGTCCGTATAATAGTCCATATTTTGCACTGCAGTTTTAATTGGGGCGTTTTCCATGTGGGAGCCCTTTGACTCAAATGCACTTCATGTAATACTGTAGTAAATACGTTTTCAGCATTTAAATTTAGAAGTTAAGCTTGGGTTCGTTGCTTGTGACTACAAACATATTTATATTTTGTGAATGGATTTCAGGAAAAGAAATGGTACATAGATGTCTTTAACCAGTTATAGTTTCTTGTCTGTGATTAGTTTACCGGTCTGTATAGTTCCTACACTATCTTGTGTTGACACTTATTTATACCAAATGCAGCACTAGTTATCTCTCAAAACGCGTCATTACCTTATCAAAACCGTTTCATTTTCATTTCTTGTTTCTGCCTCTAGTTTTATTATTTTTTGTCTTTCACATTTACAGAGAACATGGGAAAGAGTTATGCTAGCTTCTTCCTTGGACCATGTTGGTAGGCCAAACACATCCAAACCTTAACCATTTCTTTGATTGTTTCATCTGTTCATCATGTTCACATTAGCTTTTTTTTGTCCCCTTAGTTGTGGCAACGGATGATGAGAGAATTGCAGATTGTTGTCGAGGATTTGGAGCTGATGTTATAATGACATCAGAATCATGCAGAAATGGTACTGATTTTATTGTTATGTAGTTATGCTATCGTTTCATGATTATGTATTAAACCACTGTATGCGTTTATTGGCATTTGTAGGATCTGAACGGTGCTGTGAGGCACTTCAAAAGCTTGGGAAACGTTATGATATTGTTGTCAATATTCAAGGCGATGAGCCTCTAATTGAACCAGAGATAATAGATGGTGTCGTTATGGCACTGCAGGTGGTTACTTATGTAACATCACCTTGATGTTTCTTTGACTTCTCTTTGGTTAATTCTTAGCTCCAGTAGTTGGGCACACAATCTGTTTATTTAAGTGTACTGCTGAAAGTCGAATACTGTGCATTCCACCTGACCTTATATTCCTTATCTCCATGTACCTACACAAATTCTCTTTAATTGGCATGCACTTCCCATTTGGCTTGCAGCGAGCTCCTGATGCAGTCTTCAGCACAGCTGTTACTTCACTGAAACCTGAAGACGCATCTGACACAAATCGAGTGAAGTGTGTTGTGGATAATCAGGGCTATGCAATTTACTTTTCAAGAGGGCTGATACCATCCAACAAGTAAAGCCACCAATATTTGTCTTTGGTCTTCCATCAACCATATTTTCAGATGCACCTTTTTTCTGACTTTTGGCATTTCAGATCAGGGAAAGTCAATCCCAATTACCCATATCTTCTCCACCTTGGAATCTCGGTACTCATCAACCTCATGTTCACTTCATGGTCTTTTGTGGCTGGACCTGTAGTCTGTAACGCCCTAAAGTTGACAAATTAACTGACTGTTTCGCATTACAGGGCTTTGATTCGAAGTTCTTGATGATCTATCCAGGACTTCCATCGACACCTTTACAACTGGAAGAGGACCTAGAGCAACTTAAAGTTCTTGAAAACGGCTATAGGATGAAGGTAATTTGGCGTTAGACTTTAGGGTTTATGAGGTCGACATTGTCTATTTGTTACTGCTCTGATGCTTGCTTTTCAGGATGAACTTGTGCAGTTTGAATGTTCCTCTAATTTTCAACGTGTGTTTTATTAGCATCTATTTTTATATACAGTGCATAAAATGTTAGTAGAATGTATCCAAGAGTGCTGAATTTTGTTTCCGTTTCTTCCTTAATTGTAGGTGATCAAAGTGGACCACGATGCCCATGGTGTGGATGCACCTGAAGATATTGAGAAAATTGAAGGATTGATGCAAGCGAGAAACATACAGTAGAAAATAAGCACAGTATTTGGTTTGCATTGCCGTCGGGACAAGATTTGGCATGTTGGGAGACTTTGGGCTTGTGCTATATACAGTATCATTGTCTACAGATGGCATGGTAGACTGGTAGTATGTAAACCTGCTGATTTGATCAGTCAGGATCTGTTCTTTCTCTCTTTTGTTTCCACCTTTTGTGAGGCTCGCATGTCTTCAGCTAACATCTAAATTTTCTTTATCTCCTTTATTTCTTTCAACATGCAAAGGTTGGAGCATTCCAAAATAGCCAGGAATTGTGGAGTTATAGATTATCATGGCTTGGAACTCTAGAATCTAAAGTAAAATTTGGTTTTGGATACTTTTTATTATTGGTAACATGTCAAATGGAAACCAACCTCTCCTCTTCAATCTGAGTCACACGATGTTGATCCAACGGGGCGCTCAGAGGAGGTGGGAGGAGTGATTTGCAAAATCATCTTTGCAAATCACGCATCCCACCTCCCATGAATTTTGCAAATCACCCCTTACACCTTCTGTGAGCTCTCCCTTGGATCAAGATCGTGTGACTCAGATTGAAGTTTGCATAGTTTGCATGAAGAGGTCAGTTTCGACTAGATATGTTCCCTTTATTATTATTATTTTCTTTATACGATCCAAACGGCCCAACTATACACACCTTTTTTCTGCGAAAGCAACTATACATACCGGCGCGCGTGCTCTATCGTTCCCTCTCTCTCTCGTCGGCGAGCGACGGCAGGGTGATCCTGGTAGGAGTCGCGCGCCGCCATGCATCGTCCTCATCCTTTCCTGTGTTACTTCGGGGCACCTTAGATCTGACCATAAAAATTCCGGTGGCAGAGTAACGTATATGCGTCCAACTGTTGAACCTTGTTCTTTAGCGGGTCGATTTCTTGAGCAATACAGTTTTGGGAGTTGTATGTAATAGTTAATGAAAAATCAGCAACTATTCAAGAGTTGTGGGATGGGGAGTCCTTGAAATGTACCTTCAGAAGAACTGTGGGGCAAAAACTTATGAATATGTGGGATGAGGTGGTTCAGCTGGCCACCACAATTTGTTTCTCTACCGAAGAGGACAGCCTGGTTTGGCAGTTCTCTTCTAATGGGATTTATTCTTCGCAATCCCTCTACAAGGTTATTAATAATAGAGGAATTCTTCCTATTTTTGTGTCAGCTGTTTGGAGCTTGAAAGTTCCTCCTAGGATTCACTTCTTTTTATGGTTGCTTTCGAAAAACAAGAACCTCACCAGAGATAATTTGCAGAAAAGGAGAGAAGTGAGAGATAAAACCTGCCTGTTTTGTGCAGAGCTAGAAACCTGTAACCATTTATTTTTTGAGTGTGTGGTAGCAGTTAGGCTGTGGAGACAGCTATCTCAAGTAGTTGGAGTAGAGATAGGGGCTAACTTTGAGAATATTGGTACTATGTGGCTGTCTAATAAGAAATATTTAGTTCTGAATATGATTTCTTCTGCTGCTTTATGGGCCATTTGGAAAGTAAGAAACCATATTTGTTTTCAGAATGCACAGTGGAAGGATATGAGGGAGGTTTTGGGGAGAATTGCAGGGCTGCTGCAGAATTGGACAATTCGTGCCGGAGGACAAGAGGGAGAGTTTGGTGACGTTCGTAACGAATTAAGGCCGCATGCATCGATGCCGAGAGACCGCGATGAAGACGTCAAGGTGGAATGGGGAACTGCTCAAGTTCTGGGCCGACAATGCAACCAATTGGGACTTGGAGGTATACCGCTTGAGTTTCAAGATTGGATTGCCCAAGAAAAAGACATGGAGGCTGCCCAGAAGGCAGGCAAATGGTTTGATCTCAAGATGCTTATGTAGAACTTGGTTTGGTTAGCTGTTTTAGCGATGTTGTCTAGTAGATCTTCTCTCTGTTGCCGTGATGCGGTGACGGTCGGCTAAAGAGTGTGGCTTTTGTGGTTGAAAAGTTTGTAATCTGTGTTGGCGGGGAGGATGGAGTGTAATGAGTCAGAACTGCCGAAACGGTCTTTCGTTAAGTAAGACGGGGGCTTCGGCCCTAGAACTCTAAAAAAAAAAAATCCGCTCAAGAATCATGTATGCTTTCTAATCCGATACAAGTAGCACTATCATCAGCACACGAATATCCTTGTTCAGTTTCAGATTGGTTCCGTAGTATTCTTTATGAATTATCAATAGCTTGTTTTGGTGTGACATGTTAACAGCTATGGCCTTTCTAATTAGTGATTAGACCGCCCTTCCCTTTACTGTTACGAAATCTCCCTACATGTCTGCATTGCCTCCTCTAGACAAACAAGAGGAGATCTTAAAATGATGTTTTTTCAGTTGTGTGGTTGCATACATGGCTGCTTCTGCTTCAATTGTGGATTTGTATTGCACAGTCTAGACTAAATAGTAAGCAGTAGTAGAGAACATATTACATTTAGTCCAATGGAAGGTGAAGCCGAGGCTTACGTACATTAATACCTACCCAGTATATACTACAAGTCTAGAACATATTTGCGGTACCAAAAAAAAAAAAAAAGAGGTCTAACATAAGAGTGAGCTCTTTTCTTTCAGCTGTGTTTGCGGTACGGCCTCCAACAAACCGTTCATATTTGCCTCTGGTGACTTGGTGAGCATATTGGTACTTTAAATACAGTTGGACACAACCTAAGGAATACGCTAGCTGGTTGATACTTTTGCTGCATCAGGTGTAACAGTGCACATGCTGTTTCATGTCAGCACTCCATGCTATAGTTGATAGTTGAGCTAAGAAATGATGCTATCTGGCCACCTTCTCTGTGGACCCCATCCAAAATTATCTAGTATGTTGGTGGTTTAGGGTTCTGTCAAAGACGAGAGTGGATTTTATGAGCATAGGGCCAGGTGCCCACCCTATGACGTGGTGCACTCTCAGCCATCGGATCGGCATCGCAGGGTTGAGATTGAGCCACGTCACTTCTAGATTGAGTTGTCCCATTTCTCCCATTGTTTTGTTTCTAAAGAAAAAATATGCTTCAGTGTGGAAAAAGATGCGGAAAGGTAAGAGGGGTGGTGATCATCTCACGAGAAGCTTTCATAATAAAAGAAAAGCTCTCAACACTCAGTCAGTGGTCTCAGGTATGCTAGTTTTTTCTCTTTTCTGCTAGTTTTTGTCCTTGCATTTTCACAGATTCATTTGAGCGTCTGCAGTTGCCTTATTGTTTTTTCTTCAACTAGGTCCATGGGGACCCTAATCAGTGATGAGCATAGATCATATTTGTCTAAAAGTGTTGCCTCAATTACTTTGTGCAATGGTGATTATATGTGCTGCTACTGTCTTCTTAGCTTTCCAACACATTTATATTCAAAAACACCACCAGGTATAATTTATTTAAATTATGTTCTGTAGGTGACACAACCTTATTTTCATGCTTGGGCACAGCTATAGATCAACAGGGGAACCTTACAAGGTTTCTGACTTCTGCAAGTTTGGTTAGGACTCTCAATGATACTGCAAACAAATGCTATTTTGACTTGAAGGTTGGCACTGAAAGTCACCATTAAATTTGTTTACTTCTGATCATTGTGTGCTCATTTCTTGCCTTATCATTTGGTAGATTAAAGTGCGACTTGAAGGGAATGTGTACAAGGGTTTTTTGGCTGAATTTGATTTAAAGCACAATTTTGCTGTTGTGAACGTCCGTACCTTTCTTGATGTTCATGTTGGACTTGAACATGTGCTGGTAATTCCGCCCCAAGGTGATGCATCATTAGTAGCTGTAGGTTGTGACATCTCTGGCAAACTAATGGCCAGGACGGTGAAATTGAGTGATGCTTTAAGGGTATCTGAGGTCGATGAAGATCTTAACTGCAAAATCTCAGAGATACACTACTTGCATGATTAAATGAGCATATTATTCTGTTTCTATTGTTATATGCATGGAGACAACAAAATTGTTATTTATTTATTACTCTTGTTCCATACCACTTCACGCTGTTCTAATGTAACCCTTGTTTCCCATCACCTCTATTGTGTTATTAGGCTTGGGAAGGTGGGCCAGTCTTTTCTTTCTATGGGAACTTTGTTGGCATGAACCTTTTTTTAACGAAGAGAAGAGCATTTTTCCTACCATGGGGCTCAATTTTGGAGCATCTAGAGCAGCAAATAGCTCTGGCGCAGTCAAAAAGTTTGAAGGTTTACAGGTATTTCTAATCAACTTATCAATGTATGCCCTTCATTAGCTCACCTATTCTATTCTACATCACTCTTCTTCCCTCCATGAGCTATTGAGCTTATAAGGTAATCCTTTTTTGCGTGCCTGTCAACATATGTAGGCAACAATCTTGATCATTTGCTGCTGTTCCTTAGCTTATTTGGCATCTGCGCTTTGTGGTTTGTCATATTACTTTTAATATTAACTTTTCTTGTTCGATAAAAAATATTAACTTTTCTCTTTGCTATCTCAACCAAAAAGATTATCATCCTTGGGCATGTATCACAGTTGCCTGCACTATATTAGTCATATTTCTCACACCAATGTTGAAAACTGTATATTTGTCTTATTGGAATATGCACACTAGGAAAGCATTATGGTTGTTCCTAGTTAAACAATTATATCCACAGTTCCTCACAACTTCAGGTCCTCACTGTCTTGTTCCGCCTCCAAATCTACTCATGCAATTTTTTGTCTCCATTTGTGTATTAACTGTTTGGTTCATTTTACTTTTGGGTTAATAGTCATTTTTGCCAATTTTTTCTTCTGCAGGTTTGGAGCAAGACCTATAGATGAGATATCTAGCAGCCATCTAGAAGGTGAACACACAGCCACTCCCTGAGACTGCTTACATTGTGGTATCATGCAAAGCATTGCAGTTTGTAATAATACCCCCTCCATTCATCTATGCAAGGCTTATTATAAAATCTCAAAAGTTCATTTTTGCAAGGCCTATTCTTATTTTTCCTTGGGAGTGATGCTTTGGGAATCGGTATGGCAGTAATTCATCGCATGCACACTTCGGGAGTGAAGCACATGCAGAGAGTAAAAGAATTCACAATAAAAGCTGGTTGTTTTTTTCGCAAGAGAAACTAATGATGAAAGTGCTTTTCTTGGTCTTTGAGCCAAACAAAAGTAGGTCTTGCATAAATGAATGGAGGGGGTATCTATTTCGAAGCTCTTTAGATTTGTATATATTAATATATTAACTAGATTGGCGCTTTCACTTGTACTCTTATATTGTTAGTGTTTATTAGTTAGCATATGTACACTGCATTTTTGGGTATGTTCATGCACACCAACTTCTAATGTGAATTGTTGATCATGTTATCCTCATAGTATAACTAATGTTACAGGCTGATTGTTATGCGCAGAATTTATGTGAAATCTACTTGCTCTTATTTTGGAATAGTATATGCCAGTGCTGATCGCTTCACCTTGTTGCACCAGTACACAGAGAACTCAATCAGGAAAAGTTGGATTTAAACTCCATGGGTCACCCTAAGTTGCCATCAACCATGTCATCTGGTTAGTTAAGCTTGTAAATCTGCTAACCCTTTACAGCTCACTTGTACCACTAACAACTTTTCTAATATTTCTCCTGCTGGCATGATTTTGCTAATACTGAAGAGACTTTTGGCGACATATGCAGTGAAGGTGTCTGGAGCAAACTTAGTAAGAAAGCTTCTTCTAACATAAATCGCAGTGTTGTTGCACTGACTTCATTCAAAGGTGATTTTACAGTGACGTACTATTTACTATTTCTTCTTTGTTTTGATTTTAATAACTGTCTCAACTAAAATCATGGTCCTCAGGAGGGAAAAGTTTTTTTTGCGTGCACGGGTTTTTTTTTTATTCAGTGGAATGGATCTACGCTTATTTTAACATCAGCGAGCTTGGTTAGAATTTTTGGTGAAGAGAACAAAATTGTTGAAAACTTGACGGTTGGTGCTCTTCGTTTTTCTGCCATTTCTGGTTATTTTAATGTGCTGCTCAAGTCTCATCACTGTATTATTTGCAGATTCAAGTGTTGCTTTCAGACGGCCGATGCAAAAAAGGGATGTTAAAGTATTGGAATCTACACTACAATGTTGCTCTAGTCAGTGTCAGGAATTCGAAAAATCCTTCCCACAACCGGAAGGTGCCCCTCTCGTTATCGCGCGCCGTCGATTCAGCTTTAACATTCGTGCGAATGTTGCCTCACACCGATCTGTGTTGACCTGCCTCACACTCGCCGTCCGCTCGCCGTCGCGCGCCGTCAGCCTCGCAGCCGAGGCATTTCGTACCTCGCAGCACGAAGGAAACCCTAGCGGCGCCCAGGTATGCTCTTCCTCCTCCACCGCGTCCTCACTCTGGCACGCTCCACATCCCGCGCCACTCCGCACGCTCGGCCATTCCGCACCCGCCCAGCTTCGCATCCAGCGCCGCTCCTCACCTTCCGCCGCACCGCATCTTCCGCCGGTCCGCACCCGCCGCCGCTCCTCACTCCCCGGTGCTTCCTGCACGGATCCGCCGTTGGCAGCGGGGTAGGAGGAGGGAGAGATGGTTAGCGGCGCAGGTGATGTTAGGAATGTGCCTGAAGATGCGCCACAATTTTGCCTGAGGGAACGGAGCTGAGTGGGAGGCAGGACGGCAGCGGACGGGAAGCAAGCGGCGTCGGCGCTCGTGCAGTTGACTCGCACGAATCTAGGAGCGCTACCGGCCGAACGATAACGGCGGTTGCACCTCCCAGTAGCGGAAAAACCGCTTTGGTCAGGAATTACAGAGCTTGTCCGGCAAAGACTCTGCTTCATTGGTCCAAAGTGTTTGAAGTAGCAGCGGTGGGGCGTTGCTTCAAATCATGTGTATTAATGGCTAAGTCTGGGAAGCTGGTTCCCTGGTCAGGCACACTTGATTGCCACTTACTCTTACGTTCCTCATGTAGAATTACTCTTACGTTTCTCATGTAGAACTTCTATGATAGCAAAATAGGAACCCCTTTCCTGTCGTGGCAGACCATTTGTAACATTCTAGCATTGTTTGAGATAAAAAGGTATTTGAGTGCACATCGCATATGTTCTTTTTTGGAATATTTCAAGAAGCTTGCTGAAGCGGGTTGAGTGAAGCGTAATGTGTTTATTTGTATGTCTGACAGTGAGGCTGGCAATGATAGTGATCCCTCTGGTGCATCTTCCTTGAAAATGGCTGGAGATGAAAGAACTATGAACAGGTAGGTATTCGGATTCATGTCAGTATGTCAGTATAGGTTGGGGCTCATTATATGATGACTCTTGACAATCATAGTTAGCTGATCATCAATCATAGTTAGTTGAAAATGACAGTGAACTGAATTGCTCTCTGAGTTATTATACATGCACCACAGTCCTGAATACTGTATCATAAGTGATATGTGAATGACCGATATTGAATAAGTTTCTTTTTCATCCTGTTGACGTGAGATGCCATTTCATTTGTCCATCAGCAAGTTTTTTTATTTTGATAATTTCCATCAGCAAGCTTTGAAGTATGTTTGGACATACAGGTGGCCTGTGCCCAATCCATGTTGGCGCCAACAACGTGAGGGCAACTCTGACGATGATTATGACGGCTTTAAATACTGCTATGAAAATGGAGAGAAATTTGTGCTGTTTTAGATGCTGTCACACTCTTGATTCCTTAATCTCCATACTGTTGCTGGTTTGAGGTGGCAGAAGTGACCTGTGGCTCTGGTTACACGTGTGATATGCCGTGGACTTTTGTTGCCGTAGTCTGTAATATGTGCAGCCTCATGTGCCCGCTGTGCATAACCACCCGAGACCGCACTTCACCTGCTTGCTGAGTGTCGATACTCGCGTAGAATTTGGACAGTTGTCGCCAATTGGTTGGGTCTTCACGGTCTACTTCCCAAAGAGTGGACACCCACCACTTCAACGAGCGATTGGTGGATAAGCGTCACTTCGACACCCAACACCCCCCGCAAAGGCTCCCGCTTCATAACTCTCCTGGTCAGTTGGGAGATGTGGAAGGAGAGGAATAGACGAATCTTCGACCGCCGGGAGTCTTTTGTGCCTAGCGTTGTAAATAGGATCAAGGCCGAAGCCTCGCTTTGGATTGCTGCGGGCTCCAAATGTTTGGCGGCCCTCTTCGTGTCAGAGTAGTTTCTCTCGGCACTTTTTTCGGCTCTTTAGCCGGCCTGTACATGTACACCTTTTCCCCCTATATCAATGAAATATGCATTGTCTTGTGCCCGTTCGTTAAAAAAAATACGTGCAGCCTCCGTATCTTAGATATGTTGTAATAATATGAACTGGTAGTTTAAGTCTCACTATCGTACTCTTTGAGGCCTACTAACTAGCTGCGGAGTGTTAGTCGACTTCTGTTTTGGGCACCAAACAATGTTCCGTGTTATATATGTTTGGGGTTTGGATCCTTTGCAAGAGAAGCAAAGCAAGCCGTTTGGTTCTTCTGCCCAAATAAAAGTCATTTTTAGTTCAGTAAGTCAAATCTTAATTTAGATCAAGATGCAGAGTTACTTTGGAGTTTGTATCTAATTAAATGGATGGCCCACGTTCATTTGGGAGTACTTTAGTAATTTCCGATGCCGATTCAGAACGAATAGGAACGGGTGTTGTGGTGAGACCACGAGGGCTGCGTGGTCGCCCTTTCGTCTAGTTTATCAGCAGTAATTCTCTTTTATAATAAGTCAGCATCAGTCACCAGCTACACGAACAGACTTATCGACTTATCGACGTAAACCATTCTGCCACCGATCAATGGCGATGGCATTGCTAATATGTCCACAGCAACGTTAGACGGCAAAGCCGGTAGCTTAATAAGACTTTGGAGCATCAGACAGTAGCCGTGCATAAACATTCTGCTGGGTTTTATTACAACTGTATCTGAAGCAGTCGTTTGGCCTCATCAGCCGTATATGCATCTGGATAATTGGATGCTACTATTTCTACTTGTGGATGCTGAGGAAAAAGAGCTTCATCAGGTGGGTTATCAGACAGACCTTGAGATACTGAATCAAAGCGATGGGTCGAGCAGAAATCGAAGCGTACTAGTAGTCTAGTGCTGGATCTGGATGACTGGATATAAACAAAGGATAGTTGAACACCTTCTGCCACATCCATTTGCTAAGTGGAAATTTGGCCAATCTTTTCCCAATACTTTGAATAGAAATTTTATATCCAAAAGTATGTGACCTAAGGACTAAGGCCGTAAGGCAAGTTATTAAAGCTATCTTTCCACTAATCCCACACGTCCATCACCCCTTTCTTTTTTTCCGCCGACTGAGTTAAACAATGTTGCTTTTAGACCAGGAACCAATTAGTTAACTCTCTTCTTCAATTTTTTTTTTGTCAGAATAGTGACATGAACGATATGCATTGGATTATGCCACTTTGAATCGAGTTTGAGGTAGATGTGCTGCAAGTCGGCAGTGGTGTGCACTGCACTTGGCGCTTTTGATCGCCAGTTAGACAGTTGATAAACTAGATCCAATTAAGCAGGCCACTTTCCTAATGGCCACTGCGATCCGATGCGCTTCTCGGACATGCATGAATGCTCTTTCGGCATATGGTTTCTTGTCGTGACGGCGCACGCTGATAGGTAGTAGAACTGCAAAAAGCTTATGGCAGACAAAGTTTTGTGTGAGCTATAGACATTTCTAGCAGGTTGGTCGTTGTCTACGTTAAAAATATTGTTTTCAAGGCATTGTCATCATCTTTTCAGTTTCCACAGCAATTCATTGTGTCATAATAATAAATTTTAGTACCAGATTAGAAACTTGTGGAGAAACTTGCATTTCGGATACCTTTAGATATCCATATGTGTGACTCATTTGCCATTAGAGGAACTGAGAGGAAGGGTCAAGGTAATAAAATAGCACTGAGCTCGTAATAGCACTTAACGTGCTACTATAAATTACTTGTGGTTTTGACTTTTGTATATACAATTTTTTATGTATCTTTCTTAGAAACTAGAATATATTGATATAAAAAATATAACTAGACTTATACACACACACACACACACACACACACACACACACACACACACACACACATATATATAGAGGTGCATAACAAAATGAATGTATTTAGAAAAGTTAAAATGAAAAATAATTTGAAACGGAGAGAATATAAACGGTTCAGAAGATAGTGATATTTAGTGCGCGAGGCAGTTTACTGGCATAATATCTTATTATTATGGTCAATATATGTAGCATATTGTGTGAGTTCTTTTATTTTTTTGTCGCCTTTATAATTCTTATATATACTTATATATTGCGCGTGCAAGTTATGTACAATTTAAAATTCTAAAATCTTAATTGCGAGTATGTTATTCTGAATAATCATGATATTACGCATAGTATTTAGGAAATTTATAAAGTATCACGTACCACTGCAACTTAGCGCCCGTTATATCCCTCCACTATGTTGATGCCAGTCCGCTACTAACTGTACGTTAGCCATTGGTTTATTACACTGGAGGGTGCAGCTTCACGTAAACTATAAAATACAA
This sequence comes from Cenchrus americanus, assembly GCA_947561735.1. Taxonomy (NCBI): domain Eukaryota; kingdom Viridiplantae; phylum Streptophyta; class Magnoliopsida; order Poales; family Poaceae; genus Cenchrus; species Cenchrus americanus. The sequence goes on along the minus strand of OX387239.1, from coordinate 246,130,495 downwards.
AGTTTTAATGAACAATCATGGAACGTGAGTAAGTGACTTTGTTGAGCCCTGGCAATAAAGTACTAATTACAGGAAAATCCGGTCAACGTCCACTCAAATTAGTGCCAAGTACATCTGCAAATGCTGTTGGTATAAACTAAACGCAGGACTGTTCAGTGGAACGCTACTCATTAGGGTTCGAATCATGGTGCTCACACCTTTTCCTAAGATTTTCTTAGAAGTTACCAGTGTTGTGCTTTAAGTGGTAAGCGGCGTTCTTATCGACAACGGGCATGACTTCAGGATTCTCTAGATTTGTCGGGTGCTCAATCATTCGGATGTGCTCATAAAGGTAGGTTTTGCGTGCATGTTGTGAGTGTCTGCGTTATATTGTGTAATTCTAAAAAAAACTAAACCAAACGTCTAAACTACCCTTTCAATTTTTGCCCGTTTATCTGGCTTTCTATTAGAGTTGGCAAAAAAAAATTCTCTTCGTACCTAGTTGCTCACTCCGACAGATTCTTCATTTTTTTACTCTCCAAATTCCAACAACTCCTTCCACTCTTTCTCTCCACACACAAACACGTGGGTCCCACACGTTATCTCCTTTCTCCCTCCCTTTTCCCCTTCTTCCTAGTTCCACGCATCTTATCTCCTTCCTTCCTTCCTTCCCACCACTTGTTTTTCCATGCTGTATCAAGGTGTGCACCGCTCCCATCCTCCACACCCCTGCCTCCGACACCACCCTTCTCCTGCCCCGTCCATGCCCAGATGTCGTGTGGGAGAGGCCTTGGCGTGTGGCGTGTGAGCATGGAGGAGGCAATGGCCAATGGACGCGGAAGCGGGAGGGGATCAGGAGAGGAGGAAGCATCGTGCGATGGATAGACTGGATAGTTTGCAAAGTTTGACTAGTGGTTTGGGGGAGGTGGCAATTCAACGAGCTGAATAGGATAGCAACTGAGGTAGCAAGTGCATTTGAGGGCAATTTTGAGATTGAGCATTGAGTTGAAAAAACTTGGCTTGGGGTGTTGGATAGCAAGGCTCTTGAACATGCTCTTAGGTGAGACAAATGAGGCTGTGTGTTTATTCCTTTGTATAGAGAACGTGCATATCACATATTTCATTAAGAAGGAGAGGAAAAGTTGCAATATACATGAAAGAAAAAGAAAAGTGAAAACGAAATGACAACACGTTACACAAGCTCGACCCAAACACTTAGGGTTGAGCAAGAAACTCATGTCGTTGCAGACCGAGCCTAGCTAGCTCGGCCGGTGAGGACTCTAAGAGGGGAGCCCCTCCTAGGTTCGAACCCGGCGTGCGCTGACCTCCCGAGGCCAGGGGAGATAAGCACCCCTATATTAAAAAAAAAAGAAACTCATGGCGTTGAAAACTAACGCCAAGCTCCTAGCCTCCTTAAGAATAAATAGTTTCGTGGTATTATCTCTCATACACCCTCGTTTGTCTTATTAGCCGCCAGCCAATAGTACATTTCTCTCATAACAAATCAGTCACTAACTACCAGCTAGCACTACTTTTCTTTCTCTCAGAACAAATCATCATCACACCATCCAAACAAATGGGCCCTCTGAAGAACCATTGCATACATTAGTTCACCTATATACCATACATGGTCTTTTTATAATGGTTTTACGTACAATAGCTGTAAGACTAAAACAAGACCCCCACTGCACCTTTATTCAGACGACCGAAACGCTAGCTCTTTGGAATGCAACAACTCTCTCTCTCTCTCTCTCTCAACTCCTCCCCTGTGTACACGACAACTACAATACGTGCTGTTACGAACAAACGTGGTACGGATCGAGTCGCGGCAGACAGCAACGTGTTCTGGGCTTCAGTGGTGCTGAGGATCCGGGCCGCCGGGGCTCCGCCTCTTGGACTCGCCGACGCCGACGGAGGCGGCGTCGTCCACCTCCATCTCCTCCCGCATTACCGAGCCGAGCCACCGCCCCTTCACGCTTGTAGTCGCAGCCGCCGTAGTCACCACCACCACGGCGCCGCCGTCCTTCCTCCCCACCAGTTTCCGGCCGGCCTCGGCCGTCGCCACAGCGGACGAGAGAATCAGCAGGACGCACAGCAGTGCCACCACCACACCAACGCCAGCCTTCGCCGCCATATTACCCACACTTCGTCACTTGATGTCTAGAGCTCGCAGGCCGATGCTACTATCGCGAACGGCGATCGATCGATCCCGATGCTGCGAGTAGCTAGTGAAGCGGTGGGTGCCCGATGCTACGCGAACGGCGTGGGTTTATATAGGCGCGCGCGCGCGGCGCCGGGCCGGGTGCCTCGATCGCCCTCGAAGAGCCGCGCGTCGTACGGGCCGAGGTCAAATCGGTTTGGTCGCCTCGTCCTCGCCGCATTGCTCGGATCACATCCACCCACCGGCCACCACCGGTGCTGATCCGCGATAAAGACGGCAACCACGCACACAAAGGAGGCGCGCGATAGGTCCTCCGGCACCGCGCGGCCGGGCCGGTCGTGCATGCGTCCGTGCCGTGCGTGCACTCGAGCCGGCCGGCGGCCGGCAGGTTGCGTTGCGGTCGATCGCACGTTGTTGCTTGGATGTGCATGCATGGCGCGCACTGCCGACAAATGGCCAGTAGTCCAGCAGCTCCCGTTCCGTCCTGTGGTGCGCTCGCGTTCTGACGGAAAGGCCGCGCTTCAGAGCAGGACACATCTTACGGCCCCGTGGAATCGTGGATTTCTTGGGGAGTGCTGAACGCTGCGGGAGTTTGACCTGCTGATGAGCAGAGTTTCTTTTTCCACCCCCACCGGACGAGGTGCGCCTGAGCGGCGTTGAAAATGCATGATCAGAGTATGTCAAAAAGGATGTAGATGCAGTCCGTAAACAATAGCTGGCCGAAGCACTATCGTGTGCGACTTTTCGGTGGATGTTTTATTTAGCTTTTTTTGTGCAGCCTGATGATCTGGCGGCGTATAGATTATGACAAAGCGATTGTCCTTTTGGCAGTGTTGCATATGGACATAATGGTTGTGCGATCCAGACGTGTAATATACAGGCATTTATATATATATATATATATATATATATATATATATATATATATATACACGGTAGTGCTAATCTACACCCTAGGTGTAGAATGCTATTCTACACCCAACAGTAATTACTGACCAAACTGCGTAAGAATTACTGAACCAAATCGCGAGATTACTGAACCGGTGAGCATGATTCAGTAATCCCAGGACTTAGTTCAGTAATCGTTAATCAGTTTGGTCAGTGATTACTGCTTGGTGTAGAATGAAATTCTACACCCAGGGTATATAGACACTAAAATGCACCCAGGTGCATTCTGTATAGCAAATGCACAGACCCTGCGGTTGCAACTTCGCAGCTGAACCAATTGCAACTTGGCAGACCAATTGCAACTCGACGCGAACCAATTGCAACTAAACCCGGCCCGAGCCGCAACTAGGCGCGAACCAATTGCAACAAAGAGACTAACCGATTGCAACTGTGACACTATACTAATTGCAACTTGACGGAACTAATTACAACGAATCTGACTCTGTTGCAATTGGACACGAACCAATTGCAACTAGACTCCTAATTGCAACCCGACGTGAATAAATTGCAACCAAAATGAGCCCCAGTTGCAACAAGGGTGGGTGCATTCTCTATACAGAATGCACCCAGGTGCACTATAGCAAAATTGTATATATATATATATATATATATATATATATATATATATATATATATATATATATATACACGGTAGTGCTAATCTACACCCTGGGTGTAGAATGAAAATTCTACACCCAGCAGTAATTACTGATCAAACTGCGTAAGAATTACTGAACCAAATCACGAGATTACTGAACCAGTGAGCATGGTTCAGTAATCCCAGGACTTGGTTCAGTAATTGTTAATCACTTTAGTCGGTGGTAATTACCGGGTGTAGAATTTCGTTCTACACCCAGCTAGGGTGTAGATTAGCACGTGTGTAGATAGATAGATAGATAGATAGATAGATAGATAGATAGATAGATAGATAGATAGATAGATAGATAGATAGACCCCTCCAGATGGCAACATAAAATTCTTATTGTCGTGCTTAAAAGCTGGTATGGTTTTTTTAAGGTCTAAAAAGCTGGTACGGTTAGCCTGCTCCTCGACGATGCAAGCAAAAATTAAAGGACGCAAATCAACTTAGAAAGACTGAAATATAAGAAGAAATGGAATTAATAAAGCATGTTCAGATTTGATTTAAAAACAACGTACTCGTACCTGAACTTACGGGTATATTTGGGCTAGCTCGTTTCCTATCTTGGGTTGCTAAAGAAACACCGCCTTAGTGGCTGATGACGCACGGCAGAGCTAATAAACCGCCGGTCAGTCGAAAAAATAAAATAGCTTATGGACCTTCACAGCAGCATGTCGGCCGCCGCCCAAGATTGGCTATGGACTTGAAGTTCTTCGTCGACGCAAAGATCACCGTCTCCAAGCTAAGCCTTCCTGTCTTCATCGCTTTAGATAAACTTATGAAATCACCATATCCGTATGGCCGTACCTGCGTCGTTTTTTCCATTTCCCCTGGCGGCAACCACTATAGGAAAATAACAAAATACTAGGTGCTTGAAAGTTAAAGTCGTCAATGATTTTGTTTAGCCGGGGAGTAGGTTTATAACGATACAAGAAGACTGCATGGAAAAGTATGTCCAAGAAGGTTGCAAGCAGCATTTCCTTCCTGGCTAAAATAACGAAATTTTGGCTACAGGCCCAATACGAGAACAAACTGCGAGAATGTTAGGGTGCGGCTGGGTGGGTGAGGCAAATTTTTATCTCTCAACAAGACATTCTAATACTACTTTCGGCCCAGTACAGGGAACCCATATAGTCGAATTATTGAACCTTCATACGGTTGTTATTTTTTTTCCAGGTAGAGTTTTTTTAGAAGTGCCAGGTAAAGTATTTCACTGTCATCTCTCTTTCGGTCTCCTCCAGTTTTCCTTTTGAGTTTTTTTTGTTCTTTAGGCGCAAAAATATTCGGAAAAAGTGTTTTGACTAATGATCTTCTCCAGTGATTTCTTGTGGTGGCTGCTCAGCTGTTTCCTTGTCTGGTGGCTAGTGCTAATTTGTTGTAAGATAAAAACACTGCTGATTGGTTGCTGGTGGTTGAATTGTTCTGAAAGAAAAGTACTCATTCCTTTTCCTTATATAAGCATTTCTAGGGTTCAAAATTTTTGTCAAAATATAAATATTTTTAGGGATAGGATAAAAGTAAATAGGGTTGGTGGGTAGTGTAAAATGAGGAGTATAGATATCATTTCTTTCCACGATTGTTTCTTGAATTTGAATGCTTGAAATACTTATATAAAGGAACGGAGGGAGTACTACCTACCGGTGGCTGATAAGCAGGTAGCAGTGAAGTAGTGAACTCCGCCGGTGGTGTTTTTCGCAGCCGCGGAAGAGACAAGAGGAAAGAGCACGGATATATGGCCTTTGAGTAAGACTTGCAAGATTAGAAGAGTAAAATGCTTAAAGGGGGGTGTCAAATGAAGGGAATCTTTTGGAATAGCAGAGGTCTTAGTGACTTGGCTAAAACGAGATTTTTGCGATAGACTTCCATAGAGCACGACCTAGCGTTCATTGCTCTATTGAAGACGGGCAAACATGATTTTTCCCAAAGAACACTAAATAATTTTAGTGGAGGGAGGAACTTCGCTTGGCACTGGACCGCCCCCCGCGGGAGGTCTGGGGGTATTCTGCTGGGGGTCAATATTGATATGTTGGATGTGGGTAGTGTGGAGGACGGTGACTTCTTTGTGAAGTTTAGAGTCAGAGACAGAAAGGACGACTTTAAATGGGTACTGGTGGCGGTCTACGGTGCTGCTCAGCCAGAATTTAAAGAATCCTTTTTAACAGAGTTAGTGCAAGCTTGCAGAGGGGAATGTCTACCGCTGTGCATCGGCGGGGATTTCAATATCATTCGGAGTAGTAGCGAAAAGAACAATGATAGATTTGATGAGAGATGGCCATTCCTGTTTAACACGGTCATTGACAGCCTGGATTTACGAGAGATTGAGATCTCAGGGCGTAGGTTCACCTGGGCTAACTCTCGTAGGATACCTACATATGAGAGGTTAGACAGAGTTTTAGTTAGTACAGAATGGGAACAGCAGTATCCACTAGTTACGGTGGAGGCCCTTAATAGGGAAATTTCTGACCACACACCTCTTTTGCTCTGGTTGAGAGAGGGCACCAAGCGCAAGGGACCGCCTCCTTTCAAGTTTGAGTTGGGTTGGTTGTTGGAGGAGGGTTTTTTATGTCTTTTCTGAGGTTTGGAAGAAGGAGAATAGGGGTAATACCTCGATGCAAAGATGGCAAAATAAAATCAGAAGGTTGAGACAATTCCTGAGGGGATGGGCAAGGAATATGAATGGAGCCTATAAAAAAGAGAAGCAGGAGCTCTTGAGAAAAGCAGAGGAGTTAGACAAAAAAGCTGAGTCCCAGCTGCTAAGCCAGTGCGATTGGGACTTGAAGCAAAGCATTCACGAGAGGTTGAACCAGTTACTAAGGGAGGAGGAGTTGAAGTGGTTTCAAAGGACTAAGACGACCAATATTCTGGAAGGGGATAATAACACTAGATATTTCCAGATGGTCGCTAATGGGAAGAGAAGGAAGACGAGAATCTTCCGGCTGGAACAGGAGGAGGGAGTCATTGAGGGTGAGATGGCTCTCAAAGACTACATTACAAATTATTATAAAGATCTCTTTGGGGCGTCGCAAGAGATTGGTTTCACTCTCAATGAATCCATGGTGGAGGGTATCCCTCAGCTCAACATCTCAGAGAGGGTGGAGCTCATGACCGAGTTTACCGAGAAGGAAGTTAGGGACGCTATCTTCCAGTTGAAGCATAATAAGGCTCCAGGGTCGGATGGCTTCCCTGCTGAATTCTATCAAATTTTTTGGAGTCTCATCAAGGATGACCTAATGGCCATGTTTAGAGATTTCCATTTGGGGAACCTACCCCTTTTTTGCCTTAACTTTGGAGTTATCACGCTCATTCCAAAGGAGAAGGAGGTCAAAAAGATCCAGCAATATAGGTCGATTTGTATGCTCAATGTTAGTTTCAAGATCTTTACAAAAGTGATGGCTAACAGACTTGAGTCGGTTGCGTGTAGGATTACTAAGCCTTCTCAATCAGCATTCCTACCTAGAAGGTATATCTTGGAGGGGGTAGTGATTCTACACAAAACCTTGCATGAGTTAAAGAGGAAGCGACAGAATGGCCTTATCCTCAAACTAGATTTTGAGAAGGCATACGATAATGTTAACTGGAATTTCTTGTAGCAGGTTCTTAGAATGAGGGGATTCCCGAGTTTATGGTGCCAGTGGATAGAAAGTTTGGTCTCAAAAGGCAGTGTCTGTGTACAGATCAATGATGAGCTGGGGCACTTCTTCCAAACCAGGAAAGGCTTGCGATAAGGAGACCCCCTTCCGCCTCTTCTTTTCAATTTGGTGGCTGATATGTTAGCAGTGCTTATTGAGAGAGCCAAAGGTCTGGGCTATTTTGAGGATCTGGTTCCGCATTTAGTGGACGGTGGTTTGTCCATCTTGCAATATGCAGATGATACCATTCTGTTCATTGAGGATGATCTGGTGAAAGCAAAAGGTCTGAGGCTAGTGCTCAGCGCTTTTGAGAAGCTTTCCGGTCTAAAAATCAATTTTCATAAGAGTGAACTTTTTTGTTTTGGAGAAGCAAAGAATAGGACGATGGAGTATATTCGGTTTTTTGGGTGCAGGGAGGAAGTATTCCCATTCAGGTACTTGGGTATACCGATGAGCCCTAGAAAGCTCTCCAACGGGGACTGGAGAATGGTCGAGGAGAGATTTCAAAAGAAGCTGAGTAGTTGGAAAGGGAAGATGTTATCATCGGGAGGAAGGCTAGTCCTAATTAACTCGGTTCTTTCTAGCTTGCCATTGTATAAGTTGTCTTTCTTCAGGATACCTAAAGGTGTTTTGGAGAAATTAGATTACTACAGATCGAGATTCTTTTGGCAGTGTGATAAGCACAAGAAGAAGTATAGGCTTGCAAAGTGGAGTATCCTCCACAAGTCTAAAAGTGCGGGGGGGGATTATGGATTTGGATATCCAAAATAAATGTCTTTTAAGTAAATGGGTTTTCAAGCTGTGAAGATGGTGTCTGACAACAAATGTTAAGAAAGAAGTACCTTAAGGGCAAGACTTTTTCGCAAGTGGAGAGACGAAAGGGGGACTCACATTTCTGGACTGGTTTAATGGAAGTCAAGAATTTGGTCATCAAAAGGGGTAGGTTCCAGGTGCTTGATGGGTCCCAGACTAGATTCTAGGAGGACCTTTGGTTAGGGAAAGAGCCTTTCAACGTTAAATATCCAGCTCTGTATAACTTAGTCAAGAAGAAAAGCGTGTCGGTGGCCCAAGTACTAAGTACGAGACCACTAAATGTCTCTTTCAGGAGGGTGTTAGTTGGGGTTAACTGGGACAATTGGTGCAAACTAGTTGGAAGCGTTCTAGACGTAAACCTTAGCAACCGTAGAGACACCTTCGTTTGGACAGCTTGTAAGAAGTTCTCAGTTAAAGATTTGTATGATGATTTGGTTTTAAGGTCCGGAACGCCGGTTGAGTGTGGGGCTTGGAAAGCCAAAATACCGTTGAAGATTAAAATCTTCCTTTGGTACCTTAAAAAGGGAGTGGTGTTAACCAAAGATAATGTGGCGAAAAGAAAGTGGAAGGGGTGTACTAAGTGTTGTTCTGTGGTATGCCCGAGTCTATCCAACATTTGTTTTTTTATTGCCCCATGGCCAAGCTCGTGTGGGAGATATTGTGTCTCACCTTTGGGATCAGGAGGCCATATAGTGTGGAACATCTATTTGGTCCTTGGCTTCGAAGTTTTTCGAAGAGGCAAAGGAACCTTGTTATGGTTGAGATGGCGGCGTTTTGCTGGGCCATTTGGATCAGTAGAAATGATATCGTGTTTCACAAGTCACATTATATGTCTGTTTTGCGGGTGATGTTTAGAGGGACTCACTGGATCAGGAGTTGGTCCATCCTCTCAAGGGAGGAGGGGAGATATATTTTGAAGCAAGGATGCCGTTGGGTGGAGAGTGTGGCGTTGGAGATTTTCCATAACTCGGGGTGGAACGCCTTTAGACGCATTGGCTGTTAGTCTTTGCTGTTTGCGTCCTCCTGTTTTGAGTTGTTTTTGCTGAGTCGGTTTGTGGCTTTTTTGTGGCCATAGGGGTTTATGTGTGGACGTGTATGAGGGTGCTTGCAGCCTAGTTGCTGCATTTTTGTTGATTGTTGGCTGCACACAATTCCTTGGAATTGTTAAGGTCGGAACTCGTTTTCCTTTATTAAAAAAATGGCCACCTCGACGTGTTCGCCTTGGTGTTGATGACGCTCCCGTGGGACAGGCCAATCTGGACCCCGTGAGCCTCACGTGGACACGCACTCCGGTCGCGTTCGCTGAAACGAGCTAAGGCGATAGCGAAAGCGACGTCTCAGCCGGGCCGGTTAGCTAGCGCCCTCGCGCACACATGGACACCGACCCGTTAGCTAGCTCTAGCTGCATGCAGACGCGCTGAAGAGACATGAGGCATCGCTCGCTCGCTCGTGCGCGCCGGCGGGATGATCAGGGGGCATGCATGCATTCAGTGATTCAGGCGGGCGATGCCTGAGTACACGTAACTGCGCGCGCATGCGTGCCTCATAGCCCTCGGCCCCGTGCACGTGGCCGTGCCGTGACGAAGGGCGGCTGGGTCGTCACCGGTCGTATAGGCGCGATCGATACATGCCGCGCCAGCCAGCCGGCGCCCACCATCTCGATCGGCGACCGCCGCGGCCGGCCGGCCGCCGGGGCGCCGGGCTACGACCCTAGCTAGGGTAGCACGCAGCAGGACAGCTGCAGGCTGCCAGCGCGACCGTCGCGACGGACACGTCGCCTGACACGTCTGTACTTGCGCCCACCGATCGAGTCATCACCGTCAGACTGGCCCACCCGGCCGGGTACCGGGTACGTAGGATGAATCTCTCGGGCGCGCCTGAGCTAGGACGAGTAGCGTAGAGGGTAGAGAGGCTCTGCTGGTAGATAGTGCGGATGCGATGGAACGCGTCACCTGCTACCGACCGGAGCCGGACACACACCACCACCACCTGGCCGAGCATATCGATCTTGCATTGCGATCCCTACCTCCCAGCCCGGACGGTAGTTTCGCTGTCACATGCACGCGCGCGTACGTGCCAGTTTTGCTTTTCACACAGTCGCGCCTTTAGCAATGACGACGACTATTCCTGCGCCTGCTTTACGTTCTACAGACTCCAGAGACTCTCGTCGTTGATACACGTACCCAGATGCACGTCATCGTCGATGCTGCAGCGCGCGCGAGTGGCGCCGAGCATCGTCGATGCCACTTTCGATCCACAGTGCAGACTGCAGAGAAGCAACCGAATCAGATGCACGCCGGCCGTGCGCGCGCGCAGCCGGGTGCGGAGCGGCAGAGCGCGCGCCACCCGTGGTGCGCGTTCCGGGGACCCAGGCCTAGCTGCCTAGCTGCTCCTGCTACCGCTACTGCTAGTTAGAGACGGCAGCGCCGGCCAGCGCGCGCGAGCTGTACCTGTACGTGCACGTTGACATGCGTGCGTGCGTGCGCGCCCGCAGGCCAGGGACGATGGACCTGCTTGCTCTGGTGCGGCCCTGTGGTGTTTGACTCGCAACGATCTGATTCCGATGTTTGGGAGTTGGGACCAATAATTTGGCGCCGGCGCGGGGCGACGCGTGTTCGCTGACCCGCGCGCGGTGCCGCCAGGGCAGGCGCTCGACGCCGCGGGGCGCGGGGGGACCTGAACCTGAGACCTGAGTGGTGGACCTCGCTTCCGTTGGTTTCATGCGGAGGTCCTATGGCTAGCTCCTATCCGACGGTGAGTGGCTCTCCCGGCCCGCCCGCCGCCGGCCGTCTGGTGGTGACCATTGCTGGTGCTCTGCCACGTTACGCAGTAGTACTGTATACGCACCCACGCACAGGTATAGTATTGCAAATGGGCCAGGCACGATTGGCGGCGCGGCGCACGACCTAAAAAAGACGCCCTACCCTGCCCCGACCCGAGGCACGATCAATAGTGCTTAGTGCCGGCCCGGCCCGATGGCCTCTTAGTGCCTGGGCCGCTACCCCGGCATGGCGGGCCGGCCCGAGGCACGGCCCGATTTTTGGCGGCCCGATTATTATGTCCCATCTCATATAAATAGCTGTGAAACCCTAATTTTTTTCCTCCCAATCCCAACTCAGCCTCGCCTTCTCCTTCCTGCTCTCAGTCCCAATCCCGATCGGGATCGCCGGCCGCCCGCCCCGCCTCCCGGCCGCACCGCCGCCCCGGCCGTCCGCGGGGCGGGGGCCCCGCCGCGCCGGCGTGCGCCGCCCGCCCCCGCCTCCCGCCCGCACCGCCGCCCCGGCCGTCCGCGGGGGCGGAGAGCCCCGGCCGCGCCGGCGTGCGCCGCCCGCCCCGCCTCCGGCCCACCGCCGCCGCCCGGCCGTCCGCGGGGGCCGAAGCCTCGGCCGCGCCGCGTGCACCGCCTAGGCCGCGGGGGGGGGGGGGGGGGGGGGCCTTGGCCACGCCGGTGTCGGCCATGGAAACGTCGACGAGCCCCTGCCGTGATCTCTCCCTCCCTCTCTCTTCAAGCCACTGCTACACAGGGGTTTGGCCGCGCCCCGCCGGGAACCCTAGCCGTCGGCCGCTGCCCCTTGACGATATAGCAGAGGTGGGAACGGGCCGGCCGAGCCTGATAGCCCGATACTAGTCCGACGGGCCAGTCGGGCCGTCGTGCCGGCCCGGCCCGAAAAAGAGACCGTAGGGCCGTGCCTGGGCTGCTAGTTCGGCACGACGCCCGACACGGCCCGGCACGAAGTTGCCATCTGGCCTGATAGTGTCAGGCTGTATCGGGCCGGGCCAAATCGTGCTCGGGCCGGGCAGCCCGTTTGGAGATCTATACGCACAGGGAGTACTCTACTGTTGCCAGCAGGTGTCCTGCCCCTGCAGCAGATTGATCTGAGGTAAGTATTCGGTGGTTACGCTGCTGCAGCCTGTACTATATACGTGCAGCGCCTGCATGCGCACACGTACGGGCACTGATCCAAAAGCCATATCGCTTTCCACGCCGACGCCGCCGACGCCGCCGTCGCGATCGCCACGGGTGTCGCGGTTTCATGTCACACCGCCGGCGATCGACCCGCCCCAACATGGAATCGCCCCTTGTCGATCGATCCATTCCCAAAACGTGTTGGTGTGGTATCATATTCCTGAGACTATGATTGATTAGGAGATAGTCAGATAGTACTAATAATAGGCTAATTATAAATACCATAAGTACGTCTTACGTACGTAAGCGCATACTTATTACAAGTACAAAGAGACGATGTTTGTTTTGATTCAGTTAGCTTTACAATAATAAGTACTCTATCGCGTATCCGGTGAGCTCGGCCTTGTTTGATGTAATTCCGAACAGTATGCGTATCCGTATGTGTGTCGTACACGGTACGTATACATATGTCCATCTCATGCACGTACGTCCCCTGCTGCCCAAGTGACGGGGAGAAAGCGATGACGGAAGCAACAATCCCGTGGCTGATGTACGTACGTGCGTCGCGGCCGGTATGGGCACTGTAGCGCCGAGCCAATCAAACGATAATGACCCCGGCCGTATATGATTACGCTGTGCACCACACGTACGCACGGGACAATTCCGACAGTAGCTTTAGCTTGCTTTAGGACGCAAGGTCGCCGTGTCACGCTCGGAGGAGCAAGACGACGCGCACGTCGTCGTTGTGTGGCCGTGGCTTTCCGGTCACAGCAACCGATCGAGCGCATGCAGAGGGCGAAATCACACGGCAGAGCTAGCGTGACCGCTAATGTTCGTTCATGCACACACACAAGATATATAACAGCACTGTTCAAAAAAAAAAGATATATAACAGCAAGCCAATGCAAGCAAGTGATTTGAAACCAAAGCGACACCTTCGGACTGCATGCACACTGCTGCAAACATACATATAGCCCGTGGTTGGACTTTGGACTGTGGGATTGTTATTAGCAAGATCTGTCGGTGCTAAACGCGTGGACGACGTGTTTTTTTTGTTATAAAGACAAAAGGATTCAGGCGTGTCAAGCTTCTTTATCAAAATATGAAGTGAACTCCAAACTCGTGATTGAAAGCTATGAGCTACTATACACAGGACAAACGAAAACTCAGCTAGTCTCAAACAATACCATGGTGATGACATCGACTGACTGAGAAAGTCGAGTGGCCATTGGCCCAATTAGTATATCTTCAGGCCTTTAATAACATTTTAACCCAAGAAGTTTAGCCCCGAGTTTACACGGAAACTGGTGGCTGCAACGAAACAGTAAAACCCCCTATACAGGATTAAAATTCACAACATTATTTCCAAACTGAAAGTCTGAAATAGCATGGTGTCGTTGACTTGGGTGTTCTTCCGGGGAACTTTTCCGTTAATAGGAAAACACCCAACCCCCATGGATTCTCGAAGTTTATGACCGTGCAAACGTCGCTCATCAATTGTGTGGTGAACCTGGTGAGTGGTGAGTGCCCGTTGCTATCTTTCCGGAACTAATGCAACCCAGTGCCGGGGGTGTGCTGCTCCGGTGGCTTGCTTGTCCCTCTTTGTGTTGGTGTGCTAACGCAGCAGATGGTTGCTGCGCTACCGGCTGTTATGTATATGTGTGAGGCCAAAACGCGGCGTCGGCTAGTTGTACTTGTGCCGGATACAACTCGTGGTTGTCCTCCTCCGCCACCGCAGCTGACAATGACTCGAGAGAACCAGGTTTTAGGGCAGTTTCAGTGCCGTGTTGCTGCGATGTGTTGTGGAATGGAATCTAGTTTGTTAGAATATCTTTAGTGGTTCAGTGGTTCTGTTGCAGCTCGCGAAGAAGACAATATGGTTTTGTAAGTCAAAACTCAACTGATACATTCAAAAATAGGATTTCCATGGGTGCTTTTGAGTAGTGGCTCTTTCTCTCTCTCTCTCCCAGTTTTTGACTCAACTTTAACCTTTTCAACTAGTAATCATCCATTTAACCTTTTGCCTTGCCGTCGCTAGAGCACCTCGTTGAAAGTCCGACCGGCCGCAAGGACGGCGGCGGCGGTAGGGCATCCTCCACTTTTATGAATTGAATCTGATGTCTTTGATCTAGATCTGGATTTCAGCACTGCTAGTTTAGTCCACAAATCCATAACGCTCAGAGGATGTTTGGTTTGAGGAATTAGGTGGTATAATGTTTTCTTACTCCTCATATCTTTTATGCAAGTACACCTCATGATTTTGTTTTATTTGAGAAATTAAATGAGTTGATCTATCACCATCTTGTCCCTCTTAATCATAAAGTTACCCCACCTCAGAGGTGGATAGTTATTTGTTGCTATGAACTTAGATATAATGTATGTATACATGCATAATAATATTTATGAAAGGGCAAAATGACCTACAATTTAGAATTGTTAGCGAGGAATGAATTTACCCCACCAAATTTCATACGACTCTGTTGAATCTTAAATGATTTAGATGACCTGGTTCCTCAAATCAAAGGTTTCATTAACAAATACCTACAAATCTAGAAGAAACAAAATGACCTACAATATAAAACAGTTAACGAGGAATGAATTTATCCTAACAAAATTCACATGACTTTGGTGATTCATTCCGTTTTAGATGAGGTGCACCCTTAAATCAAAGGTTCCATTAACAAGAGGGTAGTCCTATTTTGGTACTTCGGCATGAGCTCTCTTTCATTCGTTAAATACAAAAAAAAAACATTTTGAGAAGTTGTCATATGCCAGCATCACATGTAGATACATAATTGTTTTAACTTGCACATACATTTTTTTGTTATCCCTATTATTGAGTCATTTTCAATATGTCATAGAGGTACCACCAAAGATAATGTCTCTTTGAATGAAAAATAATTATTCCTATATTTTCTAATACAACTTGCAAATAGTATAATATTAGAAAAATGTTCAAATTACTTCCTTCAAGTATAGTGAAAGTCCATATTATCCTCTAGACTATGTTTTGGTTCCATTTAACACCCCCCTAAACTATGATATTTGGTTGTCTCATAATGCAATTTGTCATTTTTGTTTCTCCATACAAAAATTTAATTTTAATTTGAGACTTTGCAAGGAGATAGTGGACATTGTGATCTATATTATAAAATATGTGACAAATTTTTCATCATTAATGTCGGTGCGGAAAGTAGTCCCGACACTAACTAGTAAGAGCGCTGAGATCTATCTATCGATGGCCGGTGCTAAGCAACTAGTGACACGGGGTTTATCCTGGTTCTGGCCGGCGCCGTACGTCCAGCAACGGTGTGCTCGGGGCACTATATTGCGTTGCATCGTAGTGCTTGCAGATGGGGGATACAAGTGAGGCGGGAGAGGAGGCCGTGCCTCTAGGTCCCAGAGGTTTTTGATTGAGGCAATGCCAATATCGTGGTGAAGGTGGTGAGTGTGCGGGTGAGTGCTATCTGTCGTCCCCCTACGGCCAGGGGACTGTCCCTCCTTTTATAGGCCAAGGAGGGGCAATTTACAGGCGTGCCGCGCTGTTCTAGCTACTTGTGATGGCATGACAGATAGTGCAACGGAGTGGACGGCCGTCTTGGAGAATCTGGCTTCCGGCGAAGCGTCATGGCGTGCCCTGTGTCCGTCCAGGAGCGACTCTGAGGGTGGTGGTGTTGAAATCTTTCGTTGAGTCGTCGTCCGTACGCTGACTCGAGGGTGCAGCTGACGGGAGACCGTAGGGCGCACAACAACCGACGTGGAGGCGTCTTGTCGCTCCGTAACCCCACAGCGTCGGGGATGGCGCTGCAGTGCCCGGGATGGCGTCGTGATGGCGGGGATGGTTGCACAGGATTGATGATGACGGAGGAGACACGTCCCACTGGTCTGACGTCACGGCATAGTCCTGGGCAAGCGTGGAACAGGCGTCCGTCCCCCTTTCGAGGGTTCCATCGTCCTCTTTCGAGGGTGCGGCGCGTCGGCCGTACGAGAGTGGGCGGCATAGTGTCACGGAGCTGACACTGGCCTTGCCGCACAGTGTCGTACAGTGGCGGGGATGGCCTCACCGGGAGAGTTGGCGGAACAACGCCGGGATTCCCAGGCGTGTTAGAGGCACGACATGGATTCATCCTTGACCCGGGCGCCTGCAAGTGTCAGAGCATTAAATACCCATGTCGGGGGAGTAGGTATGGGGGCGGCGAGCCTGTGAGATCCTCGAGCGAGGCGGAGCCTCACCCGAGGGGGCGACCGGCCCTCGAGCGAGGCGGAACCTCACCCGAAAGTAAGTCTGACATAAAGTAAAGTGCTGGAAGTTAGCAAAATAAACCATAGATTCTTAACCCACCTTAAAGAACCCAAAATTTCCCTCTAGGGCCTCTCGATCTAGATCATTCCTTAATGATCCAACGGATTTTCAAAATCCAATCAATCTTCGCAAGTTTTATTGTAAATCGTGTGATTAGTATTAATCTAATCACTCCGGTGCATACGGATGCTCTGGTACCAATTGTGACAACCCCACCCGAGATAATTCTGTACTATCGCCTAAACTACTCCATTTGGTCATTAAGCGATAATAAAGAATCATCCCGTTGAGTGTTGCCGGGTTAACGCCCGGTAAATCACTTGACAATACAGAGAGGATCGAACGTATGCATTCAAACTCCCACGAAGGAGAGTCTGGAGTGTCTTACAAATTAGCAACAAGTCCCCGTGGAGTCCATTATTACAAACATAGTTCTTTAACATGAAAGTAAATAGTTTAGAGTTTATTGAAAACAGCGGAAGAAAACTAAACGATACGATCACATCATAGGAGGCCTGTCTATGATGCAATCACTCCTCGTCATCCACCCATTCCAGCTCCCAGCCGGGTGGAAGTTCTCCGGGTCACACATCACATGCATTACCTGGAAATAACATTTATAAAGCAAGGTTGAGTATACTAATACTCAGCAAGGCTCACCCATCTAAAAGAAAGACATTACCTCTAATCATGCAGGGCTTTTGGCTAGTGGGTTTGTTTGCCAAAAAGCTACTAAGTAGAGAATCCTTACTTTCACATTTTAGCTCATGTTCTAGTAGAAGTAATCACTACTAGATAAGAAACTATTGCAATCAAGGTTTTACAAACAATTAATCAACAATAATGCAATGCAGTGATTAGGAGGGTGATGAATTTAATTTAATTAACAAACAGTAGCAAACAGCCACTAGGAGTACATGATTGGTCATATTCACCTTAAGAAAGGTGTTTAAACATTTTTCCTTTTAAGGGAAAATCAAAAGCTTAACTAGCCTTCACTTTCAGGTGATTGTGTGCACATCTATAAAAGAATACTTACTTTAAAAGCAAGACAGCAAGGAGGTTACTTTTAGGCCACAAAAATACTTTCCTAACTCATTTATATAGCTTATGCACAAAAGGATTTGGTTTTCCTATTTTCCCCCTCCATAGATTAATCTAGTTTCCAACCTTTAAACAACCAACAAGCATCAAAATTAGCCAAATAGTACCCACTGGTACTACTAACCAGGGAACACTTATTTGGACAGCAAGCAACCAAATTTGAGCCATTGAAATTAAAGCACACAAATAAAAGCATTACTAGCTAGCAATAAAAGGATAAAAGCATATAAAAATAAATCCAATAGTACTGGAGCCAAACTTTCTCTTACTCATGCTTTGGTCTAAAACAATCCTAAGAAACCATCAAACACACTTAGAGCTATTATGGATCTTGATCTATACCTTTATGAGTGAAAACAAGCATAAATTAAGAAATAATATTTATAACAGGGATAAAATCAGGGTGAAATCACCGGAGGTGCATTTTAGCATAACATGACTATATCCAGAAGTAGGGATAAAAAATAATTACATTTTAAGCTACAAAAAATCATCTAGGCAGATTTTTCAATAACACAAGATAATTTATATAAAAAGATTCCTTCAGTAACTTTGTGCAAATTTTGGCACAGGACCTACACATGCTAATAACTACAACATATCCAAAATCCAGCTCAAGATATTGTATGGAATTTGCATAAACATAGATCTAGGTATTTCACATTTCAATTTTTCAAGCAAAAACAAAAGCCCAAAAGTATATGCATCCTTTGCAGAAGTTGTAGTTCTAGTCACACAGAGCACAACAAAATTAGGTTTGCAATTTTTGGATTTTTCTACTATTTTATATTGAATTTACAAGTTGCAGCTAAAAACACTTAAAGGGGTAAGAATCATTTTGCGCACAGACCCTTGAAACAAATTTTGCGCGTGCTCCGGCGAGCTGGCAGTCGGGCCTGGCCAACAAATAGCCTGGGCAGCTTCGGTGGATCCTAGCGAAGAGACCTAGAGGTTCGGGTGGCCGGGAAAACGAGCGGGCACAGGGAGTTCACCGCGCGCCCTCCAAAGTGAACCGCGACGACGCTGGGCATCGATGTCCCGCGCGCGTGGCCGGCGAGCTCCTACGCTTTTATAGCCATAGTACCTTGGGGAGGAAGTCACGACCGTCACGCACGTCAAGGTATGGGCACGGTAAGGCGGTGGCGAGGCGCGAGGGCCAATAGCAGCCCAGGGGTGGCGCGCCGCGCGTACGACCACGTCGCGGTTGGGTGGTCGCCGCGGCATGCTTGAACACGTGGCGCACGGGGAGAGGACCAGGAAGGCGGTTCGGCAAGGGCGGCCACGGCGCAAGGACCCGGCGGACCGAAGTCGGCCTCGGCGTGCGAGCCCGAGCGGGGTCACGGCGCGGCCGGCCGCGCGACGCCGCGCGCTCTGAACGCCAAGGGCTAAAACCATTCCGACTAGCCCCCTTTGATCGAGTTTTTCTCCAAATTTTTCAACTGAAGTGGATCAAGTGGATAATAGGAAAGTTGTAGATCTAGTATCCCTTTACAACTTTTACAAAGGGCGTATGACCTTTTTCTCAACCAATTGTGCACAAAATGCATGCCAACTTGGCTGATTTCTGGGCGCCGATGAACAGTAACTACAAGCGTTGACCAAGCTTTTTCACGCATTTCCACTCCAAATCTCAAATGCCACTCAACATGAAAGTTGTGTCCCATGAAAAACTACACAACTTTTGTATTGGGAGAATTTGAAGTGTTTAGGTGAAATTTGGAGAACGCTGCAAAAGTTCCGAGCGGCATAGGAGGGTCAAAGGGCATTTAAGGGGTTTGACTAGGGTTTTGACTCAACCTTGACCATGAGTTGACCAAGGGGTGTCATTTACCTTGTAAGGGACCGGCCATTAAATGCCCACAGTCGTGGCTGCAGTTGTGCGCCGCGGGCGCGCCTTTTCAGGCGGGGCAACCGCGCGCGTAGTGGGCGATGTGGGGGGCGGACGTGACGGGCCGTCGCGACCCTTTGGTTGCCGCGCCGTAATGATCACGCGTGCACGTGCGGTTGGCCGATTTGGCAACATGGGGCCCACTCGTCGGTGGTAGATGCGGCTACCTGCAGTTAATGCGCAGCGCGCGCGTGCGGTTCGGGGAGAGGGAGGCGGAAGCTCCTTACCTCATCACTTAGCACCGCCGCCCTTTTCCCCTTGCCTTCATTCCTCGGCCGTGCGCCCTTTCGTTTCGCCCGCTGTCCACTTCGTCTTCGTACGCCTAAGCCAACCGCAATGTCTCCCCCACAGCCAATCACGGTGCTGGATCTACTGCCGTGGAGCCGCTCGACGGTGACGAGGTTTGCCCTGATCGAGCTCGTGAACGGTGGCCAGCTGGCGTCGAACGTGGATGGGCAGCCCCTGGCGTGGATCGTTCCACCAGCGACGGATTGGGAGACCAACCCGTCGTACGGCTACATCGTCAGCTTCATCCGACACCATGAGCGCGGCTTCGCCGCGCCGGCGAGCCACTTTATGCGCGGACCGTGCTACCACTATGGGGTGGAACTGTACAACTTCGCCCCCAACGCGATTTCGCAGGCAGCCACCTTCGTTGGCGTCTGCGAGGGATTCCTGGGGATCCCAGTGAACTGGGATTTATGGGTCCACCTCTTCCGCGCGGAGCTGCACACGCTCGCTACGCTCGCTACGCCCGAGGCATGGGTGCGCTGGGCAGTGCGCGCTGGCGGCCTGACGATCTCGTTGCGGGATTCGCGCAAAGAGTTCTACATCTCCTGCACGATGACCTCCAACAACACGGAATGGGAGCGGCGGTGGTTCTACCTCCACAACGACGGCGCCGGCCTCCACCCTACACCGGCAAGGTGCTTATGGAGAAGGCTGATTCCTGGCACCATGACGTGTCTCCCTCCTCGCACCAGGCGTGGCTGGATTCGCTCCTGACCACATTGAAGAGCCTCGCGGACGCCGGGTTGGGGGCAGCTTCGGTCCTCGCGAACCTTCACCATCGGCGGATCGTCCCCCACATGGAGAGGGAGCTCCGCATTCACGAGATGAGCGAGGCGGCCAACCCAACGTCATTGACACGCTCGCGATTCCTCCCTGAGCGCCTCCCTCGGGAATATGCGGCCACAAGGGCGAAGCGCGCAATTAGCCTCAAGACCGTCAGGCACGACAACGATGACCTCTGGTCGTTCGTTATGCTCCCCGACGCCCCAGCGGTGAGTGGGTCTCCCTACCGGTGGCGATCGGGCGGCCACGGTGGTGATTCCTCATGACGACGCCCCGCCGCCGGGATGTGGCCAGTGGGGGAACTGGTCCGCGCCAGCCCCCGAGCCTGCGGCGGGGGTTCTAGTGATACGGGAGGATGGGTGCATGATGTCACGACATCCAACGCACGGCACCGAGGCCTCGTCATCATGTGCCGCCCTCCCCGCTCCAGATGGCATCGTGGCGCGTCTGGAGCAGGAGTGGGAGCACGCCAGCGCGCCGCCGGCCCACTTCAGTGAGGCGCAGGCTGAGCAGGCGCTGTGACAGGAGTTCGACATCCATGACGCCTCGCTCAACAACGCGCTAAACGAGGCGCTGCAGATCCACGTAGGTCCCCGCGTGGCAGGTTTTCCAGGTACGCATTTTTTCCGTTGGATTTTGGAGTTTCTCCCTCATCGTCTCTTCCGCGCTTGCATTTCTCCTGACTTGGCTTCCCCCTTGCCTTGTCTGCCGGTGACAGGAGTTGGAGGGCCGAGCTCGAGAGAGGCATGACCGCCTCGACCAACTGAGCTCCGAGCGTAACTGGTACCGAGACCAGTACGACACTCTTGACGCCCTTGTCGAGGCCCTGCGGACCGACAACGAGTGGCTGGAGTATCGGGTCGAGGCCATCCGCGACGAGCTCCTGGAGCAGGACGCCCGAGCTGCGAAAGATGCCTCCGCAGTCGCGAAGGTGAGGACGGCGCTCCTGGAGCGGGATGAGGTGCTGCGGAAAGCATGCGAGGATTTGGCCGGGATGCGGACCGTGGCGGTGGAATGGGAGACGGAGGTGGCCGCGACTTGTGCCCAGCTCCAACAGGACCATGCGACCCTCGAGGGAGCACGGGCTTGGCAACTAAGTAAAAGGCCAAGGAGGTTGAGCAGTTGAGGACCAGCCTGGCTGACAAGGCCGCCTCCCTCGCCTCAACAGAGGAGCAGCTTCAGCGGGAGCGGGACGCTTGCCAACAGGCGGATGCTCAGCTCCAGCAGGAGCGAACCGCCCTTGCTGAGGCTCGAGCCGCCCTCGAGCGCGAGCGCCTGGCGCGAGAAGAGGCCCAGGGCCTCCTTCAGCAGGAGCGCGCCGCACTCAAGGGGGCGCAAGCAACTCTCAAGCAGCGGGACGAGGAAGTTTCGCATCTCGATGGGGAGCTGACCCAGCTGAGCGTCTCCCTCGCGGATCAGCGCCAGGCCGTCGAGGAGCAGGAAGCTATGATCCTTAGCCTGCAGCAGGCCGCCGAGACCGCGTGCATGGCCCTCGAGATGGAGAAGAGACAGGTCGAAGGTGAGTCACCTCTCTTTGCTGTTTGCTTGTTGATTCGGTTTGCTTGGGATCCCTCCCCAATTTTTGTTTTTGTTCATGGTTTTCAGGCCTGCAGAACACTCTTGGGAACTCGACGACCCAGGCGGAGTCCCTCCAGACGGCCTACAACTCCTCGCAGCAGGAGCTGGAGGAGCTGCGGGCCGCCGCCCTCGAGGCATGCCAGGGGATCGAGGAAGGTGAAGTGCAGGCCGGGAGCTCGATGGCGAGTCGCCTCCGCGCCCTTGGCAGGCACGTCACCCAACGCGTGCGCTGTGCCCTTCACCTGGGAGTTCAGAAAGCCCTTGGCGTGGTGGTCTCCCACTACCAGGTCGACCTCGAGGTCGTCTCCACAGGCAACGTCGTTCCCGCCGGCATCTACGACGAGGTGGCGATGAACCGCGCGGACGCGCTTGCTGTTCCTGCCGCCGACATCCTCGCCAAGGACTTCATGGACTTCCTCTTCCCAGACGCTCCTCCGGCTGGCGGCCCCAAGCCTGAAGACCATTGGGCGTTTGTGCCCTTTATGTTTTTTGTGTTAGCATTCGAGCCACGCGGCTATGTAATAAACACTTGCTGTTTGAAACATTTAGATGTTTGTGAATTGAAACACTTGCTATTTATTTTAGCAGTTGTGCCATTCTGCCTTCCCGTTTTCTTAGGCGAATCTTCGGCTGGGAAAGTTTCGCTCGCACAAGTAGCTTGTAGGCAAAGCGGCAAGGGGGAAGGGCCGTATCCTGCTGGAGACGTGGGCTATCCCCGACTCGCGCTTGCTTCGCCCTTTGGCTACTCGCGTCCCACGTAGATTCACCCAATAGTTTGGGTCAATGCATACTTAGCACATTTGCAGCGAATTTTGCGAAAAAATGGGGCCATTCTTGGGGGGGTGCCCCCCGTAGTAGCCCCGAGGGGTACTTGGTTTTCAAGGGAAAGCTGAGTCGCCCTTTATCTTTGTTAACACAATAGAAGTTTTCATTCGTACATCCAACTGGGGTGTTGGGTATGTAAACAACAAAAGAAACTTGGGAATCCTTTCTAAGGGTAGAAGCGACGTAGCTGTTGGATGTTCCAAGCATTGGTGAGTTCCTCGCCGTCCTCGTTGGCTAGCTTGTAGGTGCCGGGCTTGAGCACTTTGACAACGACGTAGGGTCCCTCCCATGGGGGCGATAGCTTGTGGCGGCCTTGATTGTCTTGGCGCAGCCTTAGGACTAGGTCCCCCTCGTCGAAATCTCGGCGCCGTATCTTTCGAGCCTGGTACCGCCGCAGAGCCTGCTGGTATCTTGCCGAATGCATCAGGGCCACAGTGCGAGCCTCGTCCAATTGGTCTAGCGAGTCCTCGCGGGCTCGTTGGTTGGCACTCTCATCGTAGCTCTTGACCCTGGGCAACCCATATTCTAGGTCCGTGGGGAGGACGGCCTCCGCGCCATAGACCAGAAAGAACAGGGTGAATCCCGTGGCCCTGCTCGAGGTGGTTCTGAGGCTCCACATGACCGCCGGCAGCTCCTGGAGCCATTTTCGGCCAGACTTGTTCAATCTATCGAAAATCCTGGGCTTGAGGCCTTGCAAGATCATGTCGTTGTCCCGTTCCACTTGATCATTGGTCTGTGGGTGCGCGACGGCCGCCCAGTCCACGCGGATGTGATGCTTGTCGCAGAATTCTAAGAATTTACTGCCAGTGAACTGGGACCCGTTGTCCGTGATGATGGAATTCGGGACCCCTAACCGGTAGACGATGTCGGTGAAGAACGTCACGGCCTGCTCTGCCCTGAGATTCGTGATTGGGTGCACCTCGACCCACTTGGAAAACTTGTCAATGGCGACCAACAGGTGGGTGTAGCCCCCGGGCGCCTTTCGCAAGGGATCGACAATGTCCAGTCCCCACACGGCAAAAGGCCATGTGTCGGGGATCGTCTGGAGTTCGTGCGCTGGGAGGTTGGTCTTGTGGGCATAGAATTGGCACCCTTTGCAGGTGCGCACGATCTCGCTGGCGTCGGCAACTGCGGTAGGTTAGTAGAAGCCCTGGCGAAACGCTTTGCCCACGAGGGTGCGCGGAGCCGCGTGGTGGCCACACACGCCCGCGTGGATGCCCCGGAGGAGCTGGTGCCCCTGGGGGATGGGTATGCACCGCTGCAAAATGCCTGACGCGACGCGTTTGTACAGCTCGCCGTCAACGAGGGTGAATGACTTGGCCATCCTGGCGATGCGTCTGGCCTCGGACCGATATGAGAAAAGCTCCCCTTGATCCATCCAGGCGTGATACTTGGACCGCCAGTCCTCCGCGTGGGGGCTGGCTCTGTGTCCATGGCGTCGGTCTCGTCCGCGCCGTATACCTCGAGCAAGGAGAGCACAAATGCCTCGTTCGAGGGATCCTCATCCATGGGTTCCGTGCCCGCTGGATTCGAGGGAGCCCCCGAGGGTTCCTACTGACTCGAGGGCGTTAGCTCGAGGTTGACAGACGGTCTGGCGACGTCTCGCGCGAAGACATTCGGGGGAACGGTGATTCGCCCCGACGCAATTTTGGCGAGTTCGTCCGCCTCCTCGTTGTACCTGTGGGGTACGTGGTTAAGCTCGAGGCCATAGAACTTGTCCTCGAGGGCTCGCACGACGTTGCAATATGCCTCCATCTTGTCGTCGTGATAACTCGCATTCTTCATTCTTCATGACTTGGTCAATCATGACTCCGATATCTGTCTCAATGGCGATTCTGAGGCCGCAAAGAAGGGACTCGTACTCTGCCATGTTGTTCAACGTGGGGAAATGCAGGCGTACCGCATACCTCATGTGCTCCCCGAGGGGTGAGATGAAGAGCAGGCCCACGCCCGCCCCTGTTTTCATCACCGACCCGTCGAAGTAGAGGGTCCAGCAATCGGCCTAGATTTGCGACGACGGCAGCTGTGTGTCCGGCCCCTCGGCGACAAAATCCGCCAGGATCTGGGACTTAATTGCCTTTCGTGGCGCATAGGCGAGCGTCTCGCCCATGAGTTCCACAGACCACTTGGCGATTCTGCCTACCGCGTCCGGGTTGCGGATGATCTCCCCCAACGGGAACGAGGAGACCACCGTGACTGGGTGGCCTCAAAGTAGTGCCGAAGGTTGCATCGCGCGAGCACCACCGCGTAGATTAGCCTCTCGATCTGCGGGTACCGTGACTTGGTCTCGGACAACACTTCGCTGATGTAGTACACAGGCCTCTGGACTGGCAGGGCGTGCCCTTCCTCTGTACGCTCCACCACGATGACGGCGCTGACTACTTGAGTGGTTGAGGTAACATAGAGGTACAGAGGCTCGCCATCCTGGGGCGGCATTAAGATTGGTGCGTGGGCGAGCGTCGCTTTGAGCTTGTTAAGCGCCTCCTGGGCCTCGGCGGTCCAGGAGAAGCGCTCGTGCTTCTTAAGGAGTCGGTAGAGGGGTAAGCCCTTTTCGCCGAGCCACGAGATGAAGCGTCTCAAGGTGGCAAGGCACCCCAGCACCTTCTGGACCCCTTTGAGGTCTCGAATTGGGCCCATCCGTTGGAGGGTCGCAGCCTTCTCGGGGTTGGGCTCGATGCCCCGCTGGGAAACTATGTATCCCAGCAGCATGCCTCGCGGCACTCCGAAGACGCACTTCTCGGGGTTCAACTTCACCCCGTTGGCTCGCAGGCAATCGAATGCCACGCGCAGGTCGCAGACCATGTCGTCCGCCTTCCTGGTTTTCACGACTATGTCGTCTACGTAAGCCTCAACGGTTCACCCGATGTGGTCTCCGAAGACGTGCCGCATACATCACTGGTATGTAGCACCCGCGTTTCGAAGGCCAAACGACATCGTTACGTAGCAGAACATTCCGAACGGCGTGATGAACGAAGTCGCGAGCTGGTCTGATTCCTTCATCTTTATTTGGTGGTACCCGAAATAGGCATCAAGGAAACATAAAAGTTCACACCTTGCAGTTGAGTCAACGATTTAATCGATTCGTGGCAAAGGAAAAGGAACTTTGTGACATGCTTTATTCAAGCTAATGTAATCTACACACACCCGTCACTTCCCATTCTTTTTCTTAACTAGTACAGGATTAGCTAGCCACGTAGGGTGAAAACTTCCTTGATGAACCCGGCCTCGAGGAGCTTCTGCAGCTCCACTCTGATCGCCCGGCGTCGCTCTTCGTCAAAGCGACGCAGCCGTTGTTGTACGGCGCGGGAATGAGGTAGGATATCAAGGGAGTGCTCGGCGACCTCCCTCGGGATGCTTGGCATATCCGAGGGGCTCCACGCGAAGATGTCAGCGTTGGCGCGGAGAAAGTCGACGAGCACCACTTCCTATTTCGGGTTGAGGTTGAACTAACCCTCAACACCTTTCCCTCGGGGGTAGCAGGGTCGAGGGGCACCTCCTTGGTCTGCTCGGCAGTCCCGAAGCTGCTGACGTGCTTAGCGGTGGAGTCGAGGTCCTCGTTGACTAGCTTCTCTATGATCGCCATGAGCGCTTCGTCCAGCGCTAATGCTTCGGCGTGCTCCACGCACTCGACGTCGCAGTCAAATGCGTGCTCGATCGAAGAACCCACAGTAATGACACCGTTTGGCCCCGACATCTTCATCTTGAGGTAGGTGTAGTTCGGGATCGTCACGAACTTGGCATAACAGGGGCGCCCGAGGATGTCATGATACACGCCCCAGAACCCCACCACCTCGAAGGTGAGTGTTTCCTTGCGGAAGTTGGCCGGCGTGCCAAACCAGACCGGCAGGTCGATCTGCCTGAGGGGCTGGACGCGCTTGCCCGGCGCGACGCCATGGAACTGTGTCGTGCTGGGCCCCAGCTGGTCCAACCCGATCCCAAGCAGGCGCAAGGTGTGCGAGTAGAGGATGTTGAGGCTGCTGCCTCCATCCATCAGCACCTTGGAGAACCGCGCGTTGCCAATGACCGGGTCGACGACCAGTGGGTGCTGGCCCGGGTTGGGGATGCGGTTCGGGTGATCCTCGCGGCTGAAGGTGATGGCGTCCCACGACCAGTCGAGGAAGGAGGGGGAGCCTTATCAGTGGTGAGGGCCTCGTGTCGCTCCCGCTTCCGCTGGCTATTGGACATGTCGACAGTCGGCCCCTCGAAGATGAGGAAGACGTTCTCCACCGCCGGGAAGCCACCAGTGTCGCCGTCACCCCCGTCCTTCTTGGCCTCGCCATCCTTCGCGGCGGCGCAGCTGTAGTATTTTTTGAGCATGTCGCACTGCTTGAGGGTGTGGTTGACCGGTGTCTTGTGGTACGGGCAGGGCTTCTTCAGCATGTCGTCGAATACGCCGGGGCCTCGAGGGGCCGCTCGAGGGCCCTTTCGAGCCGGGTCAACAGCGAGGGCCTCGTCCTCGTCGTCGTCTGTCCCTGCGCACGCGCCTCGCGACGTGGCTTCTTGCCCTTCTTGCCCCGCTTGTGCTTCTGTTGTGGCTCCTTGGACTTGCTGCCCTCCGCGGGCGTGTCGTCCACGTGCTTGCCCTTCTTGCCATTGAAGATGGCCCCCACCGCTTCCTCGCCGGAAGCAAAGCTGGTGGCAATGTCGAACAGCTCGTTGGAGTCGACCGGCGGGCTGCGCCCGAGTTCGCGCACGATGTCCCGGCAGGTCGTGCCCTCGAGGAAGATGTGCACGATCTCGGACTGGGCGACGCTCGGGAGCTCCGTACAGCACTTGGAGAAGCACCGTATGAAGTACCGGAGCGACTCGCCGGGCTTCTGGGTGCATGCGCGCAAATCCTAGGAGTTCCGAGGGCACACGTACGTGCCCTGGAAGTTCCCCACGGAGGTGCAGACCTAGTCATCCCAGTTGTGGATCTGGCTGGCCGGCAGGTGCTCGAGCCACGTGCGCATCGAGTCTGCGAGGTGCAGCT
The DNA here is from genome assembly GCA_947561735.1 of Cenchrus americanus. NCBI lineage: Eukaryota > Viridiplantae > Streptophyta > Magnoliopsida > Poales > Poaceae > Cenchrus > Cenchrus americanus. Next base: position 246,102,674 of record OX387239.1, on the reverse strand, counting down.
ACAGGTTGCGGATGATGACCTCGTCGGTGGTGGCTCCGCCCAGCTGGCATGCCAGGCGATAGTCGTTGAGCCACACACGGGGATCTGTCTCCCTCATGTACTTGTCGATCGACGTGGGCTGGCGGAAGCGCTGAGGGAAGCTCGCCGTGGGGATTTCCCGACTGAACACGCGGGTCCCCAGGGGTCCGGCGTTGGTGAGCGATCCTCACGGCTGTCGTAGCGCCCACCCCGCCGTGGGTGGTAGTCTACCACTACCCGCGTCTCCGCGTTGCCCGTTCTACGGGCGTTGATGACATTACGAGCGTCGCCGTCGTGGGCCTGTCCGCGCGTGTCAAGGATGCGCTCCCTGACCGGCGTTCAACCCTAGTTGGCGGGTTGTCCCGTCGTACCACCCGCGTGAACTGACGCCTCCGTCATCCTTGTGCGCCACCGTCATCCCGCGCGCTGCCCTGCTGGCGAATGCGGGACGCCGAGCTCTCGTCCTGTTGCACGACCGCCTGCTCAATGAGCGCCTGCGCCTCGTGGTGCAGGTTCTGCGCCTCGGGCGTCGAGGGAGCGGGCATGGCTCGCAGCAGCGCCGCGGCCGCGATGAGCTTCCCGGCTTGCTCGCGGGGGCGTGTTCGGGTGGTTGACGTCGAAGTCGGTGTTGATGCAGTCACGGGCCTGCCTGCCCAGCTCGCGCGCGCGTTCGCCGCGCGCGGAAGCTTCTCCGGCGATGGAGGCGTGAAGCAGTCATACCGTGCGGTATTCCTCCGCAAGCTTAGCCTCGAGCTCGCGCGCTTGAGACAATTGTGCGTTGATGTCGGCGCCCCTCGCCGGTGAGGTGGGGGCACGCTCGGCCCCGGTCCCTGGGGTACTCCAGTTCCCGGGTTTTGGGGGCTTCTCTGTCACCAGCCCCCGCTATGTTCGTGCCATTCGCCTGGTTGTCGACGACCACCACGAAGCACTCGCGCACGGGGTCATAGCTCCCGGTGCTGAAGTCATCGGAGTAGCCGAACCAATAGTCCGCGGCGTTGAGGAAACGCTGGAACATCACCGGGTCCGACACGCCGGAGAAGTCCCACTCCGCGTACCCATGCGAAGTAGCAGGTGGCAGGTCGCTGGCGGAGCCGTGGTAGGACTCGTCGTTGGTGGTGGCGATGAGGTTCCCGACCGCTAGGAGGTGGTGGCCAGGAAGGTCCTCGTACACCGCCACGTCGGTGCTGGCGGACGAGGCGTACACCGTCGCGGCGTTGCGCATCCCGTGGGGGAACCGCGGCTCGGAAACCGCGCGCTCCCCCGCAGGTGTGGTTGCCGTCTCGGCCCCGTCGGGTGTGTCGCGTTGCGAGGCGACACGCGCGGCCCGGGCCGTCGTTCCATTCGCGCCCGTCGAGAGGCCGGCCGGAGCGTCGTCAGCGTCGTGATGCTGAGGGGCCCGCAGCGTCCGCTTGGACAGGCGCCGGGGCGTCAACAGCAGGCGTGATAGGGACCGGCCCTGGTCCGGTCGATCGCCACGGGTGGAGCTCATCACGGTTGGTGATGCGCATGAGGTAGCCGTTCCCCGTAGCCTGAAAGTTCAGACCCCCAAACCGGATTTCGAATCCGACTGGGAGGGGGTCCGGGCTGCCCATGGAGTACCTCTGGCCCCTGTACTCGGTGTGGATCACCATCGAGATGGCTGCTGGAAAGCTGATCTTTAGCGCGCGAATCCCCTACCTGGCGCGCCAACTGACGGTGCGGAAAGTAGTCCCAACACTAACTAGTAAGAGCGTTGAGATCTATCTCTCGATGGCTGGTGCTAAGCAACTAGTGACACGGGGTTTATCCTGGTTCCGGCTGGGGCCGTACGTCCAGCAGCGGTGTGCTCAGGGCACTATATTGCGTTGCACCGTAGTGCTTGCAGAGGGGGGCTACAAGCGAGGCGGGAGAGGAGGCCGGGCCTCTAGGTCCCAGAGGTTTCTGATTATGGCAAATGCCAATATCGTGGTGAAGGTGGTGAGCGTGCGGGTGAGTGCTATCTGTCATCCCCCTGCGGCCAGGGGACTGCCCCTCCTTTTATAGTCCAAGGAGGAGGTAGTTTACAGGCGTGCCGTGCTGTTCTAGCTACGTGTGATGGCAGGGCGAACAGTGCAACGGAGTGGACGACCGTCCTGGTGAATCTAGCTTCCGGCGGAGCGTCATGGTGTGCCCTGTGTCCGTCCAGGAGCGGCTTCGAGGGTGGTGGTGTTGAAATCTCTCGTTGAGTCGTCATCTGTACGCTGACTCGAGGGTGCAGCTGACGGGAGGCCGTAGGGCGCACAGCAGCCGGCGTGGAGGCGTCTTGTCGCTCCGTAACCCCACAGCGTCGGGGATGGCGCTGCAGTGCCTGGGATGGCGTCGTGATTGCGGGGATGGCCGCACAGGATTGATGATGACGGAGGAGACGCGTCCCACTAGTTTGACGTCACGACATAGTCCTGGGCAAGCGTGGAACAGGCGTCCGTCCCCCTTTCGAGGGTTCCATCGTCCTCTTTCGAGGGTGCGGCGTGTCGGTCGTACGAGAGTGGGTGGCACAGTGTCACGGAGTTGACACTGGCCTTGCCGCACCGTGTCGTACAGTGGCGGGGATGGCCTCACCGGGAGAGTTGGCGGAACAACGCCGGGATTCACAGGCGTGTCAGAGGCGCGGCATGGATTCATCCTTGACCCGGGCGCCTGCAAGTATCAGAGCATTAAATGCCCCTGTCGGGGGAGCAGGTATGGGGGCGGCGAGCCCGTGAGATCCTCGAGCGAGGCGGAGCCTCACCCGAGGGGGCGACTGGCTCTCAAGCAAGGCGGAGATTCGCTGGTGCGGTGTCGCGCCCCTCGAGCGAAGCGGAGTTCCGCCCGAGGGTGGCTGGGCCGACTGTTCTGGTGGGCCGCTGGGGCCACCAGTGTCGTGGGCCCAACTACTGGGCCGTCATTTATCTTAAGCGTGTTTAAGGTTTGTTTTGTGTTCTGTTTTAGCGAAAGTAAGTGGGTTTCCCCCGTTTCTTTAGGGACCCTTATGGCTGTCCTCGACAATTAATTTCTATATAATTGTGTATGTTAAATATAATTTTATTATTAAATATTATAATCTATCAAACTAGTTATGAAAAAAATCATGATACATTTTGTTAAACATATCTTATGTTGTTTGCTACAAACTTGCAAATTTTGAACTTAAAAATCTACTTGTGCATGGAGGAAAAAACAAATTGTGTTAATGGTATAGTTTAGGAGTAAATTGAACCAAGAAATATTTTTTGGTGTTATCCATGTCTATATCCTCTGCATGAATTAGAAATATATATTGCAAAAATAGCGTTGCATAATACTACAACTACTAGCCAACTCAACCTTATACGTGCAATACCCTGATTATGTACCGTGATTATGTACCCTCTTGCTCCTATGACTATAAGCACAGAGATCTTCAGTGCCCTCTTTTGGCTGCACTAACTTCTATACCCCTTGATTTTTCAAGGGTTATAGCAGCATCTTGTTGCTAATTTAATGAAATGTTTGTTGTAGAAAAAAACCTCATACAAAATATTGCATCTTATTTAGTATAATTCTTATAAGTTTGTCTCGATGAAATAATGGGTTTGGCTCATTGCATATTTCAAAATTTCCAAATAAATTTCAAAGGTCCATGTAGACATGAGGGTGATACCGTGAGAGTGGAACCATCCTTTAGTGCCACATCGCTAGTAGAAGGGGAGGATGAGCAACTTAAATGTGGAGGTGGTTTTCACCCATGTAGGCTCGCTCGCCTTGCGGGGATGTAACTTCATTTTATTGTTTTATTTTTGGTTACTTGGTTTTTTATGGAAGTCTAATTGGTTTAGATTATGATTGCGACGTGAGACAATGGGCTCTCTCCTATAAGTACGACATATTGTGCTCTACAAAAACACATCTACAACATCTTCAAGAGTTTGCCAAATTTTACTCGGCAAATCTTGTGTTTTGCTAACTTTTAAAAATACATGCCAAGTAAAAAAAGAGTTCATCTCCAACAATTTGACATAATTCATTTGCCAAACCCAGATCTAACTTACATCGGAAATCCTGAGACAAACAAAATTATGTTTAAGCCCTTCCACCTCTTGAAAACTTAGATCAGGAATCTTTCTTTATTCTTTATTTCTTTTTTCACCCTCCCACCTACAGGGAAACGATGATGGAAACCACGATCCGCGCGCACATACGCGTGGGGAGGTGAGTTTTGCCAAGTTTCTATTTTTACCAAGTTGGTTTGCCAAATTGTTGGAGACCAATTTTTCTTGTTTTGTCAAAATTTGATGGATGTCAAATTGGTTTGCCAAGCAGTTGGAGTTGCTCTTACTTGGTTTTTTATGGAAGCCTAATAGGTTCAGATCAGGAATGCGACGTGAGATAATGGGGCATTCTCTCCTATATGTACGACATATCGTCCTCTACCAAAAACACATCTATTTTGTCTATTCTCGTTGTTGTGTCGTAACCGTAGTCTACTTCATCTCGAGCGCCGTCGTGCACCGACGAACGAGAGAGAAATCTCTGGAATGTCTCGATCTTGTAATTCCGCACTGGAAGAGGGAGAATAAGGTTTTTTTGGAAGCACATGTGGCTGCTCAAGGATCTTCACTATGGATAGTCCTCTGTTTGACTCGGTGTCGCGACTCGCGGTACACAATTGTCTTCGACATCATCTACAGTGCGCCGTCCATAACACCATTGTTGTCCCATTGTCACCACTTATCATGGCTGCACCTGCTAAATAGGTACACCGTGATTCGATATACTATTTCATCATGTTTTCTAAGATCATGCTGACGTGCTTTATCTTGCATAGTATGATAGAGAATTACATGCTAGATTTTGTTCTTATCATGATAAATGTAGTCCGAATTGAATCATACAATTGTCTAATTTTTCAACATGTCTCGATAGTCTAAATAGTGTTTCATGTTTCAAAATAATATGTCTATATGGGAATAAGGATATTTTTGTGTCTAACATATGTCCCTACTATTCTATATTGACATTTTACAAATGACTTAAGACTGCGTCATCATGGTTGGAAATGCTTCAAATAATGTCTAGACATATGACACTTTGGAAAGTACCACAAAAAACATATTAAGATATATTTATAAGGACAAATTACAAAATATCTATACAAAAGTGTCTCTACTTGATGTTTATACTGTAGTGATGATGGCACTAAGCTAAGTTTGGCGCATGACCTAACCTTGTTAAAGATGTTTTTGTACTGCAAATTCTTTGTCAGTGCAACTTTGTGATGCCCTGGCCGCCTATATATTCGAGGCCATCCCCCGCATCGGAGATCACAAGTGCAAACGTGCAACACAGCAGCGCGTCCCCTGCCTCTCGGTCTCGGCTAGCTGCTCCCCTGTTCCTGCTCTGTTTCGCTCACTTCAGCTGACTAGACTAGCCGAGGTGAGCTTTGAGCTCCCCCCTGTTTCCACGTACACAAGGAAGAACAGTAGCTGAGAGAGTCCAAGCACTCAGTAGCCATGGGCGCGATCACAGCGCCGAGCTCGATCGACCAGATCCCGCTGATGCGGTGCCCCAAGGCCAATGCGGACCAGGCGGCCGCGGCCATCCCGTGCGTCGACCTGTCGGCGCCGGGCGCGGCGGCCGCGGTGGCGGACGCGTGCCGCAGCGTGGGCTTCTTCAGGGCGACCAACCACGGCGTGCCGGCGGGCGTCACGGACGCGCTGGACGCCCGCGCGATGGCGTTCTTCGCGCTGCCCGCCCAGGACAAGGAGGCCATGTCCGGCGCCGCCCGTCCCCTGGGCTACGGCAGGAAGACCATCGGCTCCAACGGCGACGTCGGGTGGCTGGAGTACCTCCTCCTCTCCGTCAGCGCCAACTCCATCAAGATCTCCTCCCTGCCACCCTCACTCCGGTAAGCCATCGTCTCTAGCCCGCGTCTAATTTCTGGGCCCTCGCCGTGCATGTCTCAAGGAAGCGCGCGCGCGCTCGCATGCAGAACGGCATTGGAGGAGTACACGGCGGCGGTGCGCGAGGTGGGCGGGCGCGTGCTGGAGCTGGTAGCGGAGGGGCTCGGCGTGGACCGCGCGCTGCTGCGAGCGATGGTGGTGGGGCGGGAAGGGGGCGACGAGCTGGTGCGCGTGAACCACTACCCGCCATGCCCGCTGCGGGCGCCGGTGGACTGCGGCGTGACCGGGTTCGGGGAGCACACCGACCCGCAGATCATCTCCGTGCTCAGGTCCAACTGCACCGCGGGCCTGCAGATCAAGCTCCGGGACGACAGGTGGGTCCCCGTGCCCCCTGACCCGGAATCCTTCTTCGTCAACGTCGGAGACTCGCTGCAGGTACTATACTACTACACTGCTCCTGCTGGATATCACTATGTTTTCCTGTGCATGCATGCATGTCCCTGTGCAGCGGATTGTTGAGCTCACGCTCCTCATCCATGCCTATGCTCTTCCATCGCTCCGGACTAGAGAAGCTGAGGTCACTAGTTAATCGTGTAACCAAACCGATGCGTGTTGCTCCGGCGCAGGTCCTGACGAACGGGCGGTTCAGGAGCGTGAAGCACCGGGTGGTGGCGCCGGAGGGGGCGCTCTCGCGGCTGTCCGTGATCTACTTCGGCGGGACGGCGCCGTCGCAGCGGATCGCGCCGCTGCCGCAGGTGATGCGGGACGGGGAGCGGAGCCTCTACCGGGAGTTCACGTGGGGCGAGTACAAGAGCGCCGCGTACAAGACCCGCCTCAGCGACCACCGGCTCGGCCCCTTCGAGCTGCGCGCCGCCAGCGAGCCCGCTGCCGGCGCCGACCCGCAGCCGCTCTGCAGCATCTGCATGCCGCCGCCGCCGCAGCAGCAGCAGCAGGTGGCGAAGGTGTACTAGCTGGCAGAGCACTGCCGAGGCTACTAGGCTAGGCTTGCTGCCGCCCCCTGATGATGTCCTCTAATCGATCGAATCATCGAATCGACCTCGCTTAGGCCATGTTTTCGCGTAGCTTTGTTTAGTTTGGTGTCACTTCGGATGTTTTGTGGATGTCAGTTGTTCGGATACTAATAAAAAATTTCAGAACTCATCTGAAAATCAAAAATCAGGCGATGAATTTATTAAACTTAATTAACTTGTCATTAGCACATATTTAGAGACAACATTCTGAACTGATAAAATAATGATTAGTAGATTTGTCTCCCAGATTAATTTGTACAATTAATTATTTTTTCATCTATGTCTACTAATGATATTTTTAAAACACTGAATAAAATTTTTAAATGGAACTAATGCATCAGTAACCCTGGGGTTGCCTGTCCGATCCAGGACTGGCACCACAGTCCACCACATCGTGCCTCAACTGACCATTGCCTGCGTAGTAGCAGTCGTTGTGTTCAAGCTACTTTAACTGCCCGAGGCACCGTGCTGTGTCTGTACACGTAGACAGGCAGCTCAATTAGGCTGCGTATATAGTCTGCATCACATCTGTGACAACTGCCGTGAGTGCGAAGTGACCTTATCAATCGGCTATGCATGCTTGTTTCATATTCTTCTTCTACTTCAGCGCCTTCACACACACGGCCGCATGGGCTTTTGGATCACCCCACCCGTGCCAACAGGACCCGGTTTTTTGCCAGGCCATTCAAGACTTGCCCAAACCAGCAATCATCAACCCGACCGACTCATCAATTCTCAGCTTGCAAATTCACCATGATTTTTTCAGTCACATGGAATCTTGAAAAGAAAAATCTTATAAATGGCTTGCAAACTCACCATGATTTTTCAGTCGCATGGAATATTGCAAACTGTCTTCATAAATGGCAAGATTATATGAAGCGGTGCTACGTGAAGCGTCTCATGCATTGACATATAATCTTGGGTCGACTCAACAGACAACCTATACAATAAGTTATCTTGTAAGTCGTCTAGTAGAGCTACATGATTCCTTAATTTGTGCACATAAAAAGAAATATTATAAGTTGCATGGCAGCAACAACTCATACAATTGTTGTGAAGTTGTCTCATGAAGTGGTTGTTTCACTCATGAGGTGGTTGTTTCGCGAAATAACAACCTCTTTCTCTCTCCTCGCTCTCTCTCCTCCACATCAAAAATCTTACGTGGCACTGCATGAGACGACCTATGTGACTAATGACGTGTAGCAATGTACTTGCTCCAATTAGGTCATGTTTGGATCCACTAACTAAATTTTAGCTAGCTAAATTTAGCTGCTATGGTTCCAAACAGAACCCAGCGAAATTTTAGCTAGCTAAAGATTTCTTAGATAGTTGAACCAGTGCCCCTCAACCTTCCTTGAAAAATGTATTTAAAGTGGGAGTAATGGATATAATAGACAAATACCTTTTAAACTACCATTTAGCTAGAGTATCCAAACACCCCTAGGCCCTAGCTAAACTTTAACTACTAGCTAGCGAAAAGAAAGGTTCTAAACAAAACCTTTGTTTGGGTGTTTTATCTCTTGAATCGGTTACATGACTCCAATACCACTACTTACATAATAGGTTTGAAACGAATTGGATTGTATCCAAACTCCAATACCACTACTTACATAATAGGTTTGAAGCGAATTGGATTGTAGTCCAATGGCGTTTGCACATTTTCATGGGATTTTCTCAGAATTTATCGGCGTTGTGCGTTAAGTGGTAAGCAGCATTCCCGTCATCAATGAGGCGTCATTGGTGACTTCGGAATCTCCAGATCTACCAAGTGCTCAGTCCTTCGGAAGTGCTCATAGGGGGAGGATTTGTGTGCGTATATTCATAGGGGTGAGTGTACGTTTTGTACTGTGTAATTCTAAAGAAAGGTATTAGGTTTGAATGGTTCTTACAAAAAGATGATGGGTATGAATCCCGTGTGATTAAATTTTAGAAAGGGACTAAAAAAAATCACTCGTATGTTTCATGTCCAATCATAGTTCTAAGAAAGTTCAACCTATGTCTTTGATCATCTCACCAGAGTTTTTTTTCCGATAACACCAGAGTTTTTATTATATTACCACGAGAGTTTTTCTCTATCCAACCTGCCCCTTCCATGGGAGAAACCTTGTTCTTACTGCTTTAGACCCCCATTTGACAAACTATTCATTTTCACACTGCTAGGCTTGCAGCTTGCATGGTCTCCTGCCATCCACGGTTCCAGAGCATGGAGCATCAAGGACCCTCCGCTGAGGAAGGTGACCAAGGTGAAAATCGCTCTAGCACAGTGGAACAAAAAGAAATCAACTAGTAATATCTAGGGATCATCTTCCCCTCACCTGGGTGATGGGAGCCTCCTATCACCTGGATTTTCTTCTACCTCCTGTCGGTCCCTCCTCTCCTTTCTACCTCTCGCCTCCTCCTCTTCTTCTACCTCCCGCTACCCTGCTACCTAGTCCGTCCACAACGCATGTAGCAGTAGGCTAGGGTTCGTCAGAGCTTCGCATTGGTCGCCGTCGGCACAGAGCTCCGACAGACTCTAGCCTGTCCACACGGGTTGCCTCCTGCCCCTCCTGCCGACGCCTCTAGCGGTGGTGAGCACCCACCCCCGACGACCCTGACCCCCGTAACCTCAGAAATCCTGAACCTTAACCGTGGCGCCTCTAATCCTGACAGTGTCTTCCCAGAGCCGGAGATGGAGAAGAGCGTGCTGATGGGAAGGTGGAGAAATTCGCAGCCTGTTCGTTCGGCTTATCAGCCACCAACCAAGAAGATTTTCTCTCGAACAAACCAACCACCAAAGAACCGTACCAACAAGATTTTCTCTCACAACAAACCAGCACCAGCCATCAGCCACCAGCCAAACGAACAGGCTGTCGGGTGGTGAGGACTGTGGACCTCCAAAACACTGAGGTGATGGTCATCTTTATCCAATGTCCTTAGATATTTTTCCTCCTCCTCCTCCTTCTTAATTCTTTCTTTCTTTTTGACCCGACCTCTCTTCCCCTGTTCAAAGGATTGCTTGCTCCAAAAATTTGCACTAGTTGGGAGTAATATCGTACTACTACTCCTGTGTGAGACCGACGGGTTCACGGTTGCTGCATATGGCGATGTGATCGGAGACGGGACTGGCTGCAGGCTGGTAGGGGACGGGCAGAGACACTGGAGGGACACACACACAACACAACAACGCTCGCGCCGGGAGCTGCCCGTGTCTCCAGCTACCCTGCCTACTTTCTTTTGTTAGATTTGGACGCCGCCTGACCAGACGAGCAAAAAAAGGGAACTCCATGATATCCACTGGAGACTCGAATTTCTGGATACTTGATATATAGGTCAGCAGATTCTCCGTAGCCTGAAGCAAGTCTTGTGAACAAATTGTACTAGAAAAAAAGTCTTGTGAACATTGACCGGACAGGCATTACTACTCGGTCTCTCTCTCGTCTCTTTCCGTGTTTACACGAGCCTTTCAGCAGCTGCCGTGTCCACGATCTGCTGTTGTTGTCACATGCATCACAATTGGCCTAGCTAGCAGCAGCACACTGTGCGTGTGATCGATCGGCACGAACAGTTGGTGCTTTAAGTTTGAAGGCAGCGTACAGGCAGCCGTACGTGCATGTGAACCCCTGAGTTCCCTTATTTTTCAGCTGTACGCGCACGCTTTTCCTCTCGGTACGCGCGCGCCCCCCAAACCATGCACTACCACTACCAGTCTATTTACCACTTTTGCCGGAACACCCAGGTTTTAACTTTGGAGCGATGGAGATCGAGCCCCGCCCACTCAACTGATGATCTCTGTAGACGACGTTGCGCAACAGAGAGACCACATGGTTACTGTTCCCAAGCGACGACGCGTACGTCCTGATGGCCAGTGGGTGCCGTGCGTTCTAGTCAGGCAGCGGCATGGCATGCGCGGTAAGCTCGCATGCAGGCAGGCAGCAGCCGGCCGGCTGGCCGTCGCGTCGCGTCGGCCGGCCCGCGCCGGCAAAGGGAGGCGAGCTTTTAGGGAGACACACAGTACTGCAGGCCGAGCTGGTGCGCGGCTAATAACCCAACGGCCAGCGCGCAACGCGACAGGCATGCGCGGGCACACGGCCGGGGCGATGTGGCGGGGTTCCGATCCCGTGCTCGATCGATCAGTGTGCAGTGGCCACTGGCCAGGGTGATGGAACCCGAGTGCGATCTCCTGGGCTCCTGGCGACCCGGCCGGCCGCGCGCGCGCGCGCACGCAGCCACGCAGCAGCTAGTGGCCGCCTGCTCGACGCGGGCCGCGGACAAGACGCGCCCCCGGCGGCATTGGCTGCTCACTGCTGGCTGCGTTGTTGCGTGCCCACCTCGACAGTTCGGTCAGCTTATTAAAAAAAAACAAAAGGTGTTCGGTTAGATAGCTTCAATTCATTCTAGCGGGCGGGAGCTGGATCGGACGGCCTTCCAAAGAGGTGGTGGCCAGCGCGTCCCGTCCGGCGTCGTGGTACGGGCTGCCGCCTGCCGGTCCCGGGTCGGGGAACGTATCGATCGGCGTCGCTAGCAATTCGAGCAGGGTGAATCGGCGTTGCTATTTTGTCCTACACGTCGACGTGTTCGCCCCACGACGTGAACGTGTGTGCTAGCTAGCTTTATGGGGGGTCGTCGACGAGAGAATCGTCGATCTCTAACCACGACAGCGGCTACATATATGAGATCGAGTGCGCAACGAAGAACAGGCACAGCAATGGATCCCGAAAGGCGAGCGACATCAGGTTGGCAAGTTACTATGTTCGGTGGGGCACAGAGCATGACCGGGGCCTTATTTCGAGGAGAGTTTGCGCCGGAACTCCCACACCCACGTCGACAGGTTTCCTCTCGTAGGTCTGTCTACGCGGTGTGAAATGGGGGTTGAGCTGACAAGTGCGTACGCTCTGGGCAAGCAGCCTGCACTGTTGTACAGTATCCCAAACGTGCCCAACGTGCACCATGTCCTAGCGTGTAAAAAGGACAGCACGCAAGGGATCGGAGGAAAACCGTTTCCTCTGATTATTAGGGCCGCGGCGGCATTATTGACTGTGGACCAGACAGAGCAGCAGCTAGCAGCGAGTGGTGTGGTGTGTGTGGGCGACCTGAAGATCGATCGACCAAAAGACACGAATCAGGGAGAGCGCAACATGCACGCATCGATCTGTCTCCACGCCTCGCCCAGCAGGACTCTGGCCGTCCCCAACGGAGCATCGCGCAGGGGAGAATCTCTCTGCCGCGCGCACAGGCACAGCATCCCCCCCTGCACAGCCACAGATCGCTTCGCTCTGCCCCGCGCGGGATCGGATTGGACAAGTCGTGTGTACAGCATGCAGTGCACCATATATGCGTCCCGTGAGCTCTAGAGAAGGTTAGGGTTTTCAGGTAAAGAGACAAGGAGGCCGGCCGGCGAGGTAGATAGCCTGATGGTTTCACTGCTTTTTCCTCGATCGCGAGCGTACGTGCGTTGTCCCGACGCTATCCGGATGTCGGCATCGATCAGCATTACGTTCTTGTCCTACAAGTGTGTGTGAGCCTTGGGCTACCTACCTACCTACCTACCTAGACGAAGAGATCGAGCATGTATGTATTCGTCGTGCCGTGCGATGGGATTGAAGAAGAGGATAAGGAGCAACACGCAGGACCAGAGAGAGCGGATGAGAGGGAGCGACGACGACCCCGCCCGCGCGCGTCTCGTGCTCCCTGCAGCCCCGCACCTGGAGGAGCACCTAGAGCAATGAGCACGGGCAAGTGCAAACAAGAAGGAAACGATCCAACGTCCGTACGACGTCCTCACCGGGAAGAAGATAGATGTATGTGTCCGATGCAAACTTTCGTCCTCCATCGACAGAAAAAGGAGTGCCCGACCTTATCTCCTCCCTCGTCCAGCTCGGAATCCTTAGCATCTTCCATCCGCCGCCGCCCATACACAACGGATTAGGGGAAAATGATGTCCAGTCTTCTGTTCCTCCCACTGTCCACGTCTCTCTATGGGGCTCTTAACTTTTTTTAGATTCACACAGTACAACGCAGACGTTCACAACACGCACGCACACTCATCCATATGAATACACGTACGCAAACACTTACCCCTATGAGCACCTCCGAAGGATTGAACACCAACAGATTTAGAGATTCTCGAAATCACCACTGGCGTCTCGTCGTCGACGGGAACGAAACGTTGCTTACCACTTAACACCGGAAAATCCCGGAATAAATTCAGGAAAAGGTGCGAGCACCCTGGTGGGTAGCGTCCCACTAGACCGTCCTACCATTACACTACAAGAGACTCTACGGGCTCTTTAACTGTCCATGTCTCTACAGGCTCTTAATCTAAGAGACTCTAAGAGACGTCCCTATGACTATGTGGGCTACGGCCCGGAAGGTGGAATGGAGCAAAGGAAGTAGGGGGGCGGCACAATGCCAATTGCCACCGGACGAGTAATCTTGAGTCGGACCCAGCAGCTGTTGGTGACATGCGTTTACAGGATGATAGCCCAAAAGAGATATCTCTGCGTACAGTGAAAAAGATGTTACGAAGCTGTTGGCAAAACAGCCTCCAATCTTAACACAGTCCACCAAAGAGGCAGCCCAGACAGCTCAGTATAGTCTTGTAAGGCAGGAAATGTTCAAGAAGACGCACAAAGAAGAAAGAGCAGGAATGGTAACAACTGACAAGTCAAAATAGATGTACTGTCAAAGGAGCAAGAGCAACTAGTGAAGGGAGCCAGAGCCACCAAGTACAAAGCATAATTCGAACTGTTAATTTGTTCGAACATTTTCCCCGTCGGAAAATATTGCAATTTGCTGTGACATTCAATAGGCATCGAACTACGACACTGTTATTACAAAGATAACAACACACTTGGTTGTCATGCCCCACTTGCATACATGCGAGTCCACTCTTTCGCTGCAAGAAAAGAAAAGTGAGTTATTAAGAATCAGGAGAGTAATAGTGGATCAATGTACAGTCATGGATATGCTGGCTGCATCTACAAGTACCTGTCTCGACAGCTTCAGCTTCGTTGCTTTTCCAGTGTTTTGCAATGTTGTCTGAGAGAGGATCATCTGGGTTTGGTGCGCTCAGCAGTGCCTGGATGCTGAAGACCAAATATTATCAGGAGGTAGTAAGGTAGCACAGCGATAAGGTATGCGCCAGACAAATGCACAAGCAGTTTGAAATTTGGATATTATGGAGATAAAAAGGATTGCTTCAGTAACTATAATGTATGTACTCCCTCCGTCCCATAAAAAATGCAAGCCTAGCATTTGAAAAAAAATCACACAAAGAGTGCAATCCTTAAAAAAAATAGATCTAATTACCTACCTAATTAAGTAATCAGATATGATATGGATGCCAAAACTTACTGCATATGGCTAAAAACTAGGGGTACTAGAGTCTTTTCGTGCCACCAATTAATCTGTCCTAGAAAAACTAGAATTGCACTTTTTTATGGGACGGAGGGACTGTATCATACATTCAAAATCATCTACCATCAGAACAATGTCGCCAAATAAGCAATAAAATAAGCAGTTACCTCAACAGAACAGTACGTATCTGAAGAGCTGGACTCCATTTGTCCTTAAGAATGTCAAGGCATATCCTACCAAGCTGCAGAAAATTTCATCAGAGATGAGGCACAATTTCCCTTCATCACACACACACACAAAAAAAAAGTGAACAGTAATATTTGCCTACCTTATCAATGTTGGGATGGTAAATTTTGGTGAGAAATCTAACCTGTATCAGCAACAGACATAATACCATCAGAAAGAAAGGTTTACTGTGTCAAGAGTGATGGAAAGTACAGATAGAATGGCTCTAAAAACTAGAAGACATTAACCTCCCAATAGGCAGCATATGGTATTAGTTGCCAACCGGTATGAGCAAATGTGTCGATACACTTATAGTTTTGCTAAACCCCACATTCTAATATTTAGCAATGCACACAAAAGTTTTAACTGCATGACAACTGATGCAAATCAAACCAAAAGTTTTACCAGCAATGAGTAATTACACTTAAATACAATGCTCATAAAAAAAGTCTAGTGTTAAATTTATGTAACGAAAAAATGGAGCTACAAAGAACGAATCTAAGATAGAAAATATAGGAAAGGGATAATAGTGATGACTTTCCAGCAAAAATGAATTGCTATTGCTTCAAGTCAATTAGGATTGCCACGCAAAGTGAGGAGAACTTAATATTAGACATTGACCATACCATAAAAAGAAATGGGAAAAATGTAGACACACAAGAACCACCAGTCAGACAAAGATGGAGCATGGATGTATTCATTACTGAACAGCTACGCAGAGATGAATTACAAGCTAACATATATGGAAGGGACAGCTATAACAAAAGTTAAATATTAGTATGTTACTGGTCCTGCCCCTAGGCTTTGAGAAGTAACATCATATAAATCTCTTCTTGATAGGATTCTTGAAGTTAATACAACTATACAAGTAACATCACATCGACCAAACAGAAATTCGTATCAATGGAGCCAATGGTACAACTGAAAAAATGTGGAAATATAAATGCCAGTTAAACATTTGGGTACTGGTTCATCGAAAAATTACTTTTGGAGCAGCCATCGGATACTCCTCAAGCAAGAATAGTTCAAGCTTGAAAACACCACCTGCCCGACAGATATGTAGAAGACACTATATCAGAACAAATATGATTAGATTTTACAAAATCAATATGGAAACTACTAGTTACTTGCATCCTTACCTATCTACACACAACATATTTCAATTACTCTATGGCATACAAAAAATGGTAGATAAATCAATCAGTAACTTGTATGATCGCTGAAGTTAATGGAATTATGTCATGAGCAGACAAATAAATATGCTGCCACTGCCAGCATGAACCTAACAAAGGAACAAGAGTCAAAAATCATGCCCCAAGTCAAATTGAACGTCTGTGCAGATGTCTCAGTGAGGAAATGTTCTTATCACCCTATGTAACATAGCAAATAGATATCAGAAAGCATGATAATAAGGTGGCTATTTAGTGCATAAGCTATCTAACATCTACTGTTGAACTAGCTCTATTATCCAACTAGACCATGTCGATAGAACTGGTTAATAGACGTGGTCCACTATTCATCACGAGCTCTTCAGAAACAAAGAGATGCATACAGTACTGTTGAACTAGCTCTACTATCCATACCAGAACATATCAACACCAACGATAGTGCACAAAACAGTACAAACAGGTTCACAACATCGAATCCACAGTCCACACACATAACTAGCACATAGCCTATCGCCCTTTCGGGACACCAATAAGCCAACTGAAATCAGTAAAGAGAGAGACCTTCATAGGGTGACTGCGCGGGGCCAAGGATCATGACATTGAAGTACCGCATGTTCTCCTCCGACGGCGACGCGCTAATCCCTGGCGCTGCAAGCATCAGAAGTAGGGATCAAGCAGCATACACGGAGAGTATGGAGACCAGAACAGTGACTCAAACTCCGAACTGCGCCAAAATTCTCAGAAAAATAATTTGCGCGAAGCAATAGCCAGGCACCTGGTTCGCTGAGGAGCCGCTGCGTCTCCTGCACAGATCCAAATTCGAGACAGGTTAACCACCAGCGAGAAAAGAGCATCAGATTCCGTGTAGCAGGAGAGGGCGGCGGGGGCGATGCGATAGATCTGCGGAGAGGGCGGGGAGGGACGACCAGATCGCGAGGCGCACCTTGATGATTCGGCGCGGGAGGTTGCTGTTGGCCATGGCGCCGGGCTGGATTGCGCGGGGCTATGGGGGGGACGGAGATTGCCTCAAGCTTCGTGCGGCGACGGAGAGGAAAGACGAGACGAGGGGGGTCAAAGGAAGAGGGCGAATGGGCAGCGACACGCCAACGGACGGACGCCTTTAAAAGGGTGTTCGGTGTTCCGTTTCAGCGCCGCCGAAGGGCCCGGTATTTCTGCGCTTTCGACGTCGTTGCAAACTTGCGAATTGCGATTGACATCATGAAATAAAGATACAAACTCGTTGAGCCTTCCTGGGTCGAAGACCCACGCAAAAAAAAAAAAAAAAACTACTACCCCTATAAAAAATCATTCTAAAAATGATAGGACAGATTAATAAGGAAATAGTAGAATGATCTCGAATTCCCCTATTTATTAGTTGTACTAGCAACTATGCCCGTGCGTTGCAACGGGAGAAAAAAATTATTTGTGTCGCCTTTGTCCACCCAGCCACCATGCTGCCTTCGCAGCTCTTCGACCTCGTTGTCGTTCCCGTCACTCCCGCGACCCTAACGTCACCTGCCACCATCCGCACCTCATGAAACACACCGAATGGATCGCCCTCTCCATTGCACATACGCCATTCCGACCTTGCCATTGGCGTCCGCACCTGCCCAGCTTTATCGTCATCCACCCCGGTCGTGCTCTCATTTCCGCCTCTCCAGCCTCATCGTCATGCTCACGCCATCCTAACATCGCCTAAGCACCACCGTGCCTCCGTTGTTTGTGCCTCCCGATACTCGTCGTTATTTTTCCGACCTCACCTTATTTCTCGAACGTGCCGTCATTCCCATCACACATGCATAAAACTCCAACCTCGCCAACCGTCGTCCACCCTGGCCGCACCATCATCCCTACCTCCTCAGCCTCACCGTCACGTCCGTGCCTCCCAATCCTGCCAGCCGTCGTCCACTCCAGACTCACTTTCCCTGAGTGTGTCATCATTCCTACTGGCCATGTGCCTCCCCAACATAAACGGACCGAAATAATCCTACATATAAATGGCATATAACACATCAAATGTTGATGTGTTGTTGCTTGGGAGCTCACCTGTCAATATCATATAGGTTGATTATAAAAAAATATGGGGACTTTTCAAAACATCGACGATGCCACTTATGTAGATACTATCTATCTATCTATGCAAAATGAAATATATTTTAATATATTTAGTTTATAATTTCTATTCAACCAAATCAACGTGCACAAGAATATAAGAAAGCTGAAACAGCGTAAGTGGTGGTCCGTAATAAACAATTATTAGTGTATTATAAATAAACCATATCATTATTTAGCTCAAGTGGTGAGAACTCTGCCAACGTCTGTTGTAATTCAATTTTGTTGTTTACCTGACGGTTTTTTACGGCTGGGGTCTCGGTTTGGCGCGGTTCGCAGCCAGAGCTCTTGTTTGGTCCGGGTTTGGAGCGGTGGCAGCGGGAGCTCTTCTTTGATCCGATTTTCTTCCGTTTTTAACAGATGGACTCCGTTTCTGTGTCGGTTTTCAAGCCTAAACTACCAATTATGTTGATGACGAACGAAAAATTCAAGTAGCATTGTATTTCATTAATAAGAAAATCTAAAAACTAAGTCGGTGGGGGAAAGACCGCCCTCACGGTTTTCATTAAGAGAAGAAAGCCTCCTCCCAACTTAAAAAATCTCCGAACTTGTTTGGCCTGGGATGGTTGGTGCTCTCATTGTTCTGTTTTTTTTTCTTTCTGGAAAGAAAATCTAAAACCTAAGCCGGTGGGGGAAAGACCGGCCCCACGGTTTTCATTAAAAGAAGAAAGCCTCCCCTGACTTAGAAAATCCTCGAACGTGTTTGGCCTGGGATGGTTGGTGCTCGCATTGTTCTGTTTTTTTTTTTGAAAGAAAATCTAAAAACTAAGCCAGTGAGAACTAAGCCGGTGGGGGAAAGACCGCCCCCACGGTTTTTATTAAGAGAAAAAAGCCACCTCCCGACTTAAAAAATCCCCTAACTTGTTTGGCCTGGGATGGTTGGTGCTCGCATTGTTCTGTGCTGGTGCTTAATTAGTTCTTTGAAAAGAGCACATTTCTCGGATTATAAGCTCTAGATATCCCAACTACTCAGCCCGATTTTCTTAGAAAATTAACGTTTTAGTTTTACTTAATATTTTCAATCATTTTTTGATGCAAGGGACACAAGGCCAAGAACTTTCAGATCACACTGAACCCGCCGCCTTCCACACCTACGGACCCACGTACCTCTCAACACGTAGAG
This sequence comes from Cenchrus americanus, assembly GCA_947561735.1. Lineage (NCBI taxonomy): Eukaryota > Viridiplantae > Streptophyta > Magnoliopsida > Poales > Poaceae > Cenchrus > Cenchrus americanus. The sequence goes on along the minus strand of OX387239.1, from coordinate 246,083,782 downwards.
CTTATACGTGTGGGACCTGGGCCCATGACCACAGACTGCAATGCATTCTTATCCCTCCGCCGTCGTTGGCATCTACTGCATCTAATCTAAACCATGGAGACAGACCAGACAGCAGTCTCGTTGTCGACGGCCAAGGCAAATCCGGCGGCAGCTCTGCCCTCCTCTCCACTCTCCAAATCAGGCAACGCCTCCTCCCCTCTCGCTTCCGTCCAATCCACCATGCGTCGCCTAGGGGCACGGTGGCACAGGCGCCCAGCCGGTGGCGGTCCTCAGTGCACACGCAATTAATATATAGTGGAGCAGAGTTTGTCCATGTCGCGGTGTCCAAGGCTTCGGGCCTTCAGGGGTAGCAGCGGTGAGTAGGGATGATATAGCGCCTCAATCCCCTCCTATGCAGAGGTGCCGTGCCGGTGGCTGCCATGGTGACAATAGCTATTGCGGTGCCGGCAAGCTTGTTGGTGGCGCAGCACGTGGAAGGTTGGAAGATGAAGCTTCCGCGCATGATGCGGTACGGTGATGGCGTGCTTGTTCACAGTCCCACAACTATACAGAGCGAGAAAGAACATGGTCATGGAGTTCGAGATGGGGAACTTTTTCACCTCGACGTGGTGCTCGGCGTTGAGTCTTGAGGTTGAGGACGGGAGATTATGTCGACTGCGCCGGCTATGATGGTAGCAAATTTAGTTGCGCTAAGGCACGGTGGCCTCAGACGTTTTATGGCCGCGCGGGGGAAGCTCCTTGGCGTGCGTGTCATGAGCTCGATCACTGTGGCACATCAGAGTCCGACTCGATTAATCCACGGAGGGATGAACAAAAAAGGCCAGCTCGGGCTCCAATTTTCATATGCTCACCCAACGGACGACGGACGAAATCTGAAACCGTTTCAAATTCTCACCCACGGACGACGGACGAACCCCAAAACCGGATTTGGCAGAAAACACGAAGGATTTGTTACTTGCTTTAATATTAGGTAGAGATTTGACGTCAATTGACTGTTGAATACATACGTATAATGATTTAATCGCAAACTGATTTATTTGTTTTATTTCATTGCCGAAGGATAAGGAAGCAAAATGTTTTATGCGTTGATCTCTTCTTGTTGGTTTTTTTTACTGCAGGTAATAGTATGTGTTGCTGTTGATTATCAATCAGAGTCGCAAGCTGCGCGCCTGCTCAGGAGGCATGCAAGCTTTGTGCGGAGTCCGGGCACCTACTAGTGCCATTTTTTCACAAAATCCACGGCTATATAGACTCAAAAATTTTGAAGGCCTCAATTTGCGGACTCTTCTTACTGGAGTTGCACTTATGCAGTTTCTTGTCAGCATAATGGGGATTGGGTGAGGTCGTGGGGAGGGCTTCTTGCAGCAGCGCGGCAGAGGAGGAGGAGCCGAGAGCAAGTGGCGAACATGGATTAAGGCCCAATGCGCTGCGTGGACTGCCTCCAGGCCTATATAGCCTCGGCCCACATTGTACACAACTGCACACAGAACAAGAAAATCTAAAATTCTCTGGGATTTTATCTTCTTTCTTTCTTTTCTGCAAATCTATTAAAGCCTTTGTCCACACAAGAGTGTGACTATGAGACATGTGCCGGTCAAAATAATTTAAGTTCGACCCAATTTAAACTAAACACTATTAGCACTTACGTTTCAAATAAATTTATTATAAAAATAAATTCTATAATCAATCTAATGGTACTTATTTTGTATCATGAATGTTATTACTTTCTTCTATAAACTTAGCCAAATTTTAGATTGTTTGACTTCTCGTAAAATGATAATTGCATTCTTTTGTGTTTGCTTATGTGCCGCCACAGCGTGGCGTGTTCCCCTCCTCTGTCTCGCGCTCGTCGCTACGCGGGCAAACCCACGCCCGCCGGCCGCCGCCTGTTCAGCGGAATGCATCTGTACAGCGGGAGAGAGACAGCCTAATTGCTGTTTGTCACGGCTGCTCTGTCATGTAATAAAGTAGCTGATTGCTTAGCAACCTATGGAGCAGACATGTTGGCCTCTGACTCTCCTCTCTATTTGAGTCAAGCCCCAGAGTTTGTAACTGAACTCGTTTTAGGCGATTTGCCTAGATGTGATGCTTAATGAAGTTATGCTTTTCAAAAAAAAAAGGAGTTCCATGCCTACCAGGTCAGGCTACATACCCTTTGACGTGGGTGTTACCTACACAAATTGTTTACCATGCAGCAAGCAAACTCACAAGATTTGTGGCATTCACAAGGTATCGTACCAGCTCTAGACTAGAAGCTTCAACTGCAAGCGTCAATAGTGCATTCGCAGTTTCACACACGAAATATGCCATACGGTACCAGGCTACCAGCTCTACCAGCCGCAGCTGCAAGGGGGTTTAATGCCATCCGCAGAGCCAACAAGAAAGAATATAATTGAAGTGCAAAGAATAATTGAAGTGCGGGAAACTAGAGACCAGAATACGAGCAGCAAAACAAATAATTGCAATTTGCTACAGATGCCCTGTTTCCAGTTGGGCTTATCAACCACCAGCCAGCAACCAACAACCAGCCAGCCAAACGAACATACTGATGAATAGCAAGTAACTTCAATAACATTTTCATTCGCCATATTTTGGAGACAGGGTCAGACACTCTGAGCTACATCGTCAATTGACCAATCACCAGGTAAAGAGCTGGGAAAACATCGCCAACATAGCTTTACACTAAGAATTTCTAGTCCTCGATTAACCTCCATATACTAAATTACAAACTGAATGAACCTCAGAAGAACTGCTCGGACTCAATAATTACCCCAACGACAGTATTGTTCGCTACCAAGCCGGCCCTTCACTGCAGAGAAGGCCATCCCATGATCTGCACAAAGAGAATGCAGTTGGTAAGCAATCAATACATCAATAAGAGAAAAATACCAATAAAATCACAATATTGAGGCATATTTGTCTCGACAAATGCTAATAACATGTCACCAATATTGCTTTTCTTAAGAACATAACTATTTAACAAGCAAGTTTCACTCCTATACTTTTAAAAGAGCAAACGACAATTCATTGTTCTTCAGAGGCTTAGTTTAGGACTAATCAGCCTTCACATCCTTTAATAGGTTTGTGAAATCGTTCTTGATCTCAATTACAGAGGCGTCCATATGTGAAATGTCTGACAGTCCAATTCACTTTACCTGTGGCTTTACAAGAATTTATGTTGAAAAAAATGGGGTCACAAATTACCTAGATTACATTTGTGCATGGTAACGAAGGCAAATGTCATCGTAGCAGCAATTATGTTACGAAAGAAAATCTAATCCATCTGGATGCTAAATTACAGTCAAATGAACTTATGTTTACCTTGTTTTTAAGTATACCACAGATCAAACAGAATTTCGGAACCATCATGGCCCACACATACCGTAAGCCAGCAATATGTTATAGTTTCAGCATCCAAAACTCAGGCTTAGTGGCTTACTGAGCTTTGAATTATAAATAGAGAAGGTGGGTTCAACAGACAAGCTTTGATAGTGGTTGCATAAGCACCTCGACCAAAACATAGCCAGGAGTAGGGCACAGCAAAAATAAACGTTGACCTCAAACCCTCCGATATGTGTTAGACAATATCCAGGCCCAGTTTGTTTTAGCAGCCTGACCTCTCCTTAAGGTTATATGTTTTAGAAACTTTAACCTTCTTAAATCTCATAGAAAACAGATGGTTTTCAGAGCTACTAGACAAATAGTGGACACTAATCTGTTGCCTGATAACAGCAAAAAGCATCCAGACACAATGGCTCGCTAAGAGCCTGGGAAATAATATCTCCATGAGTTAGCCTGAATTTTCATTACAAGATCAACAACTGAAAAGTCACGAACTCCTCTTGCTGTAAACATACATCTTATGGCGCAAAACATTAGTACAATTCAAATCTGTGGGTAACACATTGCACAAATTGCAACAAGACCAGATTCCAAAATTTTTAAATGCAGCAGAGTTCAATGCACAAACACCAGAAACACAGCAGTAAAATAATATGGATCGAAGAATACTCGGGTCAAATAAGAAAACTAAAATAATCTTGACAGATCAGCAGTACATCTCATCCACGAATATCGTACCAATCTATTTAGGTGTTTTATGGCCACATAAAGGCCAATGCCACATGGTGGAAGTCTCTTAGAATCTACCTTTAAAAGCACACTAGGAATGACAGATAAAATACTAGTAAGCTTCAAGCCTAGTTTGTACCCAAACTTGTCACTGAATACTTGTCAAACTCAGCTCAACTAGGAATCAAGGATCAACTACATGTAAACAACCACCTCAAATCTCTTGAGAATTTAATATCGACAACCCTCTCAAACATATAATTTTAGCTTTCCTAACAATATGTTAGCAAAAAATCATAACAGATAAAATAGTATAGAGTTACATTACAAAAACATAAATTCCCTTGTTGGCTGAATCTACTACCATGATTTTCAATCGACAAATCTAAATTAGTTTACACATACCAGAGAACAAGTTTGAAAAGTTTATCAACATGAATTCTAGGAAAACAAAAGGAGGCCATAACACACACCCTCCCTACATAGCTGAGTGTGACAGTATACTGAGGAGACACAGCATTACAAAGTTGTCCAGCACAAACTGGACTGCTGAGGTGCTGCATATTTTTCACCATCCAGAGACACTGAAGATTGTTTACTTCTTGCAAATTATAGCTCATAAACAAACCCACTAATACACAAGATCATGAGTTAATTTCAAATTTGCTAAGGAAACGCATGACATATCAATAAATTCTCATTACAGTTAGCATCCACAAAGCATCCCTTTAATAAAACATGATGATCTTATCTGTAACTAAGGCATTGGCATACCCACTTTAGATTTACAATGTTATAAACTTGTAATTCGAATAATGAAACAAATGAACAACAGTCCATGGCGATGTTAATATAGAGTTTGGACTTATACCTCTCAACATCAGATGAGGGTGGAGGTGGAGACAAAAGGCAGCGACGCAACGGTGGCAACCAACTCCATGGCACCAGCACCATCAGTTGCACCCGCTTTAGTCTTCTTAGGGCGCTGTGCCCTAGCAATCTTCACATGGGCCTCAACGAAATTCTCCATGCGTTTCACCTCTAGCTGCTTAAGGAATTCGATTCGCTGCCGCTCCATCTCCAATGCATGCTTTTGCTTAGCACTCTCCACACGCTCATACATCTCCGCAAAAGCCTCAATCGCCCTCGCTAGCTCCTTGCAACCTTTTTCACCACCGATGCCAGCCTCATCTCTGCTGCGTTTCTTGCTATTGCCAGAGAGCGATGACACCGAGTGAGACGGCGACCGGTGTGAATTGTGATTGTTGTTAGCACCCACATCATCAGAGTCCTCTGAATCAGACACAGGTGCAGCTGCAGCTGCAGCTTCCTTCTGAATCAGAGCAGCAGCAGGAAGCGGAGACCGACGGTGGTGATAGTTGGGCAGCGGCAAAGCCATAGGCGGAGGCGGGGACGGTGAAGGCGATGCGTGGTTCCTGACTACCGGTGGATGCAAGGGCATGGCGAATTGAGGAATCGGCGACGACGAGGGGGGCCTCTTCGAGGCGGAGGCGCTGAGGGTGGGGCCAACGAGGCGGTCGAGCTCATAGTAGAAGGACCAGCCAGACGGCGCGTTGCGGGCTCGCTCGGCCTTGTACTTCTTCTTGAGGGTATCGACACGGTTCTTGCACTGCACGTCGGTGCGCGGCGGGCGGCGGCGCGCGGAGGCCCCCCGGCGCGAGTTGACGGCGTCGGCGACCTCCTGCCACTGCTTCTGGCGCAGGTTGCCCCTGTTGAGCTCGACGTAGCGGCTGCCCCAGGCGGAGACGAGCGCGGCCGTCTCGCCGTCGCTCCAGCAATCCTCCCTGTAGGGCAGGTTGGGGTTGGGCGGCGGCGGCTTCCCTCCTACTCCGCCCACCGCCGCCGCGGCGGCCGCGGCGGCCATCGCCATCTCCCTCACCTCCATCCCGTCCCCCTCCTCCGACGGCGCCCGGAATCAGATCTCGCAGGCGAACCCTAGCCCGGGGAGACGGCGAGCACGGAAGTCGTGGTGGTGGCGTGAATTGGGGGGAGGTGCGGTGAGGGCGAGGCGGGTGGAATAAAAGGACACGGCGAGGGAGGGGTGGGCCGCCGGCCGAGGACGGCACGGCACGCGCGTCGCACGTGACGACGCGGTGGGGCGACCTGGCCTGACCGGCGGGCGGGGGGAGGGCTGCTGGCTGGCATCGTGGTGACCGGATCGGAGACGTGCCGCCCGCCGTTGGATGCGTTTGACCGGGTTACCGGCGAAAGCGAGGCCGGTGGGTTTTGGGTTCGGAGACGGGGTGGGTGGGGACCGAGAGAGGCGCGGGCGGGGCGGCCAGAGCAGCGAGCGTCGTAGCGCAGCCGGGGCGAGGAGGCGAGGCGACAGCCCACCGGGGTCCGGAGACCGGACGGCACGCGGTGGCGGCGGGAAATTACTGGCGTGCCCCCCCTGGCGGTGGCGGGCGGCAGGGGCAGGGTGGGGAATTCGCGCGGCCTCGGGGCACGCACGGGGGCAGCCGCGCGGACGCGGGCGTGTCAGGTGGGGGGCGTGGGATCGCGGGTGACTGCTGAGGTGGTCGCCGTTGGTCGGCTTGCGCCGAAAGAGAGGAGGTGGGGAGAGAGAGGGGAGGAGGAGCCTGGGAGAGAGAAGGAGGGAGGCGGAGAGAGAAGACAACCACTTGGCTCCTTCGGCTCGGCGTGCTCGCGGGTCGCGCGGCGCGGGGTGGGTGACGGGGGGGCTGCTGGGTGGGGCCCGCGTGCGGGGCGGGGAGGCGGGCAATAATTGTCGTCGCTGCTGGGTGGTGGCGACCTTTGCCGGCAAAGAGGACGGCGCGGCGCGGCGCGGTGCGGCCGGCAGATGGAGCTTGCCGGCGCTGCGGTGCAGGCCTCTCGGCTGGACATCGGCGGCGCAGCGCATCAGCTTCATCATCCGTCAATGGGACTTTAGCAGCCTGTTCGTTTGGCTGGTAGAACTGCCGACGGTACCACTTGATTTTGTTCGGCAGAAGAAAATCTTTACTTTGGGTCATTCTTTGGTGCGGCTGTTTGTTTCGGCAGAGAAAAATACTCACGGTTACCGTGGCTGATAAGCCCAAACGAACAGCGCTGCGTAGGATTACTGCGTCATTTTTCACCTCTTTACAGGCATCGTCATCGTCAGAACTTTGTTGAGGTGAAGAAATGGTGTCAATGGATCAAGAACAGGGTTACAGTTACAGCGTGGGTTACAGTTACAGCGTAGGCTAATGGTCCACCAGAAGCCGCCGTTGTTCGGCATGCCCGTGACCGTGAACCGACGGGCGCCGGCACCTCTCGCACGGTCGGGCCAGCTGCCATCCTGCCACCCTCTTCTCCTGCCGCCGGTCACCTCACCGTGTGTGTCCACCGCCGTGTTGCAAGATATTTCGGCGAACCGGGTCCCTATACTTGGCTTTGTCATCACCGGAATCGTTGTTGGGTCGTCGGCCACCACACCGTGGCAGCTAGAAAAGAACGCACGAGCCGCACGACACCGGCCGTCTTCCGGCCGTGAAGGGCGACCGGCGTACATGGCCCGTTCGTTCACCATGCCTCCCTACCCGAGCTGCCGCCCCCGTACGACCGGCGACCGGCGGAAGGAAAGCCGAGCCAGCCCGGTGAGCCGGCCTCGCATTGAATTGGGCGGGCTCTCTTCTCATCAGGCCGCCCTTGCCCTGTCACGCACTAGCGCGGACGGCACGGCACCGCACGCGCCGACGCCGATGCCGACGCGCGCTCGGCGTGGACTCGGGAACCACCGCCGGCGTCGTGCGGGGGGCCCCCCCGTTCGTCCGGCCGTCCGGCCCGAGCGCCGCGAGTAACGCTCGCTTGCTTGTACCCCACGTCCCCACCACCCACCCATCAATTCCAGGCCGGCCGGCCGGCCGGTACCAGCACGTCGTCCGCCCGCCCGTCGGTTTGCCTTTGCCTTTACCCCTGCCCCAGTTTTCCGGCCGGCCCTGGCTGTACGCGCCCCCGTAGGCCGTAGTCCGTGTTAGCTGCGCTGCACCGCCCCCCGTAGATCCGCCTGCCCTGAACCACAAGTTGCCACGGCTGCAGCGAATCATCATGATCCTGTGCGTGCGTGGATCTGGCTGTCTCGTTCAATTGCGCGATTGATACCAGTTCGTACTCCTACATGGCCACAGTACGTACCAAGAGACCTCGGAGTTGTGGCGCAGTCAGATTTGTGACGCCGCCGGAAAGGCACGCCGTCGCGGACAAAGACTCCGTCTCTTCGGCGCTCGAGTCGAACCGGCAGTCGCAAGCCAATCTCCAAGACGCCAAATCCGAGTATCCGACAACGATTTTTCACACGGCCCGCGAGGGTGACGGAGTCGCGCGGGCGCGACGCTGCCCTGCCCTGCCCGGCGCCGGCGACCACGCGCCCACTGCTGGTGGTAAACGCTCGAGCCGGCGGGCAGGGCCTTCACGCCATTAACGTTGCATCGTCCCGGGTCCTCAGGCCAGTTTTTGCGCGGAGGAGGCGCAGCGTTTCCGGTTCCAAGGGAAACGGCTTCATACGTGAGGTCGTGTCCTGCGCCAGTGCACCCAGATGACCCGGCCCTGCTTCGCCTCTCCTCGTGTCTCAAAGTGAAAAATGCTCGTCCGGCCGCGAAGAACACAGAGTCAGAGACGCCGTTCTCAGTTCTGCGTCCATTTGAACGAGAGTAGACTACCGAAAAGTTGGTGCCGTCTTCTACCCGCGATCAACCCGCAAGGTACAGGCCGCGCAAGTATCTGAAGCTTTCAGCTCGACGTACACGCACGCGGATCGGAGGATGGACAAGGGGGGCACCGAAGGACACGGTAAGCTCCGGCAGAGTTGGGTATGGGGCTCGGCTGCCACCGTTCACCGACCCGACGAGACCCCCAGGCCCCAGAAAAGATGCGGGGGCTGGTCGTCAGATGGACTCCAAGCAACGGCGATCGCGGCGCCACTGAACTTGCCCGCACCGCACGTCGCAGCGACCTTGGCAGTTATCAGCAAAAACGCAACGCAGGTATGCAAAGTTGCAAACTGAAACTGTTACACGCGCGCGCGCGTTCCTAGAGCAGAGTTTTGCGTCTATTTGTGCGCCAAAGAAGTTGAACCAAAATTTCCAACGCAGGTCATCACTCTCACAAGTGACGAGCCAGTGCAGTGACTGACAACTCCCCCTGGTCTTCGCAACTGGCGGCCAGGGTTCTAGTCCAAGTCGACGGGTCTGACTCTTGACCCCCGACATTTGGACTGGAACTGGAGCAAGCTCCATCACTGAAATCGTTAGACCACAGCATGAGATCCAAGTATCCAACCGATGCCTGATGCATCCGATTTCGGGGAACGTCGAAAGATCAAGCGCATCCAGGCACACACATATATAAGCGCACTGCGAGCCTTGTTGGTCGTCGCACCAGTCACACCTCAGTGAGCTGCTTGAGACCTGCAGGTTGTAGGGGGAGGAGGAGGAGAAGCAGCTGGATTGCAGATATGCTTGGGAGCAGGAGAGGCGGCTCGTCATCGTCGCGTGAACCCAACACCGGGACGACGGGCGCTGCCGGAAACGGCCAGCAGGGAGTGACCGTCTCGCAGTTCATCACGCAGCTCGGTAAGTCGGTAGGCTGAACTGAAACTCCGTTTGCTTCGATTGTTACCATTTTCCCGGTGTTCAGTTAAGAGAAACTTACTGGCAAGGTCCTTTTGGCAGACGAGTCTGTGACGAAGAGGCTGGACGGCATGAATCAGAGGCTGAGGCTGCTTGAGCAGCAGATGGAGACGCTGGAAGCTGACGTCGCCAAGGCGAGCAGAGATTCTGGAACCCTTGCAGATGAATAGCTCATTGCCTCGAGCGACACTGCAGGCGAATTTAGATGATAGCATTAGCGACTTCGCCTGGCACAGTAGGCGGGCGTTATGGCCGGACCTGGAATTTTCACCTCGTTTTATAGGGCCCGATACTCCTGTTATATTTACCTCGCTTCTGTGAACTCATCAGTTACTTGGATCACCAGTCAGATTCTTTGTGTACAAACTACAGTGACAAATTTACTGAACTTTGAACACCAATCACGATGATGATACTACTCAAACTTCATAATCAAAGTTTACAACAATATATGAATGGTGGCTCTCAAAGAAAAGGAAGAATGGTAGTTCCTCAATCTAAGGGCATATGTATATCCTAAAAAAAAAATCTAGGCATATACTGCTATATACAAGAGGCCCTTTTCTTTTTCAGTTCCCAGCACAAGCTAAGCCTACACACGTTTCCCAGAACTATTCCTTAACCTGAAGGAAATGTGGTGGCTAACTCTTATTAACTCAGAACGCCTTGGTAACAGCTCCGAGAAGAGCATTGGCAGACTCAACTGCCGAAATGCGCAAATATTCAGCGACATGAAGAACTTCCGAACAAGGTTACTCACAAGCTAGCTTTGTCCCAAAGCTGCTAAGGCAGATGGCGAACGCCTGGAATGCTGAGAGCGGCTGCCGATAATCCATAGTGAAGATATCAGTATCAACCTTACCAAACTGCAGAAGTACGGTTTCATCATCCCCCACACTATCAGGATGCCTTGGATCAGCTGTAGCCTCCAGCTGGAAATTCTTGACTGATGCAACTGTCACTCGCCCATGGAAGTTCAAGCACCAGCATTGCAAGTGCTCGTGCCACCGCGGAGCTTTGTTTCTAAGGACAATGGTACCCGTACGCCTTAGAGACTTCACCTTGAGGGAATTCTCCCAGCTTTCTTGAACTGAGGGACACTCCATGGTGCAACACATCCTCCTAGGTCCTCTGGATTTGAGCAGGTTGTATTTGTAAGAAACCTGTCCAACGTCAAAGTTGCCTGACGATACTTGGGGGCTGACTCGCCTGCTTCCAAAATGGCGAATGGATCGAGTGCTTGGTGCCTTTGCCCCATCATAGGGTGGTTGGCTGTCATATATTTTGAAGTTTGTTCTCCAAAAATCAGACCTAAAAAAGGTGCAGGGATGCAATTATGTCAATACCTCAGAAAGCTTACAGCACAAAGACATGACTAACAAAACAATCACTTTGTCCAAATTGTCTGAATCAAGAAATCAAATGGCGACCGGAGTAATGTACTGCAACATGACTGTTAACTTCAAATTTCAAGAGATTGTTAGCATGCAGAGTTCCAATCCATAAGATCAAGGAAGAAGAACAGAGCAAGACAAGACCTTGTGTTTTTAATAAAGAAATATAAGAGATAATATGGACCAAGTATTATAGTTGTTTTCTTGATTAAAGAAAAAGTTATGGAAAAGTTAAATCGATCTTACGTCAAGTACTGGCTCAAATGCTCACACTCAAGTACAATAGCCCCAGCGTAAATATGCAAAGAACTTCATAGATCATGTATTCTTGTAGCAGGTATTGTCAATTAAAACTCATATGAAGTTTAAAGTTGAGTCCAAGATACATTAAAAGGTATACGAAAACTATGCATTTCATAGAAGTACCTCAACTTTCCCACATATGCACTGTTTCCTTGTGACAGATCATCAGCATCGAGAGAAATAATGTATTCTATGTGAGCACCCCGCCTAACCCTTTTAGCAGCCATGAGAAACTTCCCTTTACCTGTGGTGGATGTCAGATCTTCAAATTTAAAAATTAGTAAACATTTTCTCACAAAAAGCTTAGTGGACAATAAAATAATGAAAGAACGGCAATGTAAACTAACATGTTTAAACAAGCATGCACTGAGTAAAATATTCCAGTGATCCATGTAAACTTTTGTTACTAGCTTTATGCACACAATTCGTTCTATCAGAAGGCATGTCCAAGGTATGTAAATCTTTTGTCCACACTATGAACTTGTGCTAATAAAAATGCTTTAGTGTGCTCTATCAAGCATTACACTGAAATACTCCCTCCTTTCGCATATCTAAGGCGTATGCCAGTTTTCTGCTTTTACGGGTATATTAGGCGCGGTAATGTTACCCATGCAAGTAATTACACTTAAATTCTGCATGTTGGGCAGTTGGAAAGTGTGCACTTAAGTTTTCCATGCCCGCAATTAATTTTCCTGCACGAGAATTGCTCCTGTTGAGCATTTGTGTGGCCAGAAAATTCTTGATGGACGCGCCACACTACATGGCTGCATGCAAAATTAACATGAGGTTCACCGATTTAGAGGATCTGCATTTCTTTTTAATTATGTCTTGGTCTCTGGAGTAGCTCTTTGCACGCCTAAGAAATGCGAAAGGAGGGAGTAACAAATAGCATAGAGTTCTGACTTGTGGACAAACATGTAAAAGCAATTCGAACACAATATCCAGTAAGCTTTGAATTGTGGACAAATATGTAAAAGAAATTCAAGCACAGCATTCAATGAATACAAGCTTTGAACACATTTACCAAAGCAAATAGCAAATATGAAAGAGTGAAAAATTGAATCTCACAGCAAACCATTTTATTCACACTGCCTGCTGAAGTGTTATAGAAGACAGGAGTTCACCACTAAGATGAATATGAATAATACAGCAAGGTACGAGGGGTGGCGCTATGCAATCTCATATGAACTTACTGTTTGAGAATCCAAGGTAGAGATAAAACGTAGAGTTCTTCTTGTTTCGCTTGATGAAGCATTGGATCGGGAAGTCTTTTGGCCCTGGCTGTCCAGATCACAAGGAATGGAGGAAAAATGGATCAGTTTTAGCTATAGAGGTGCTGAAAAAAAAACTAAACTAGATACCTAAATCCGCTCTTTTAAACCTTCAATGAGTAGCACCACTAAATTTGCTGCTCACACCCAAAAAAGTACTACACGCCTTTGGACTTTTGGAGTGTCTCTGAACAAAATTATTAACTCACACCTAGACAGCCACAGCCTTAATAGGCAGTTCATAAACATAAATGACACGTAAAACTAGTGCCATATATTTGGATTTTGGGACATGAGAGCATATAAAACATAAAGTTATTCAACCACATGTATTAACAAATTATTTAGTGCCTACTAAGCTTAAACATTAGTATCTCAACTAAATCCAACGATTAGATTCCAAACACAGCACTTCAACTGTCATGGTGGCAATGCCCAAGTGGCCAAATCCTATCTCCCGAAATCCACCATAAATCTGGCATTTCTAAATCGTACTACATTGACCAAAACAGCCAGCGAATCGACGATTCACGCAGCTCCCGGCGGGGTTCTCACCTGCTTGAGCGAGGCCGGGAACGTGATCTTCCCGGACTCGGGCAGCGGCCGCAGGACCGTCGTGGCGACGTCGCGCCACCGCCTGCAGACGGAGGCGCAGGACACCACGTCCTTCCGCGCCGGCCACCGCTCCCCGCCGGACGCCTCCACGCGCCGCACCACCTCCGCCACCAGCTCCGGCAGCAGCCGCGCCCACCTGTCCTCCTCCTCCTCCTCCGCCGCCGCCGCCACCCCCTCCCGCATCACCACCTCCCCGGATACAAGCGACGCCGCCGCCATTCCGCACGCTGCGCAGTGCGCTGCGCACCACCTCCTCTCCCCCCACTTGCCTTCTCTGTGCAGCTGTGCTCTCGTCAGTAGTGGCGGCACAGGGCCGAGCGGGATTGCTCGACGGAGAAGCCGCGTGGGGCGCAGCCCGGGGAGGAAAAATAAATCCGCTCGTGCCTGCGGAAAGCGGATCTAGCGCTCCTGTGGCGTGCTCCTTTATTGCTGCGCCGGACGGTTTCTAGAAGATCTGCCACGGATTTGGTTTGGCGCTGGCGGGTGGGTTGGGTACGAGCGCACTCCGTTTCTGGCCACTTCCTACGCTACGCTGCCGCGTTTTCCCTGGTCGTCGTCGACGGGGTGTCGGATTCCGAATTGCAAAGGTCAGGTGGGCAGCGCGGATTGGCCACCAAGGGGTAAGATTTTGGCAATGTTCTGAAGTGCACGTGACGGTCATCCAGGCATCGTGTCCGGAAACGTTCAGATGAGGGCGTGTGCTGTGCAGTGTGAGAATCAGACAATCAGAAGCTTGGCAGGTCAGCTTCAGGAGATTTGCTTGCTTCAAAATGCAGCGGAAGGCCGGTTAGAATTTAGCGTGAATTTAACAAAGGTCTACTACTGAAAATCTAAAAAAATATACAACACGTTGAGCATATCCGGCGACCGGATAGCACTGAACCGGCTGGAGGAGAGATAATGTGTGTGTGACGACGGCGACGTCCTGCCTCCTCCACGCATTCTGTCCTCCTCAATGGCTCTATTGGTTGAATGTCAGCACCGCCACGAGCCAAATAAATTGGATCTATTTCTTTTGTTGATTTTTCTGAAAGATTATTTTATCAGTTTTTCAGGAAGATTTTGCCCCTCCGCATTTTGTGTACGCGTCTCAGACGACGCCCAGGGACGACGGATGCTATCCGTGACTTGCAGGATCCCATTGGTCATTAGGCAAGGCCATCAAGTCAGTCAACAAGTGACGCCCCCTTGGTTGCAGCCGGCAACACAAACGATGGAGCACACTTGGAATTCTCTTGTTAGTAAAGTCACGTGAATCTGTTCGTTCCCAAAATTTTTCCTAACTATCTACCACATGGGTTGTCATGTGTCAGAGGACTAATGGTACAAGTCTAATAGGTCGGCTCGGCAGGCCCATTAGGGTTACGTTTAAGGATGAGATTGAGTCCTTATTTAGAGGTCAAGGAATCCCCTCTTTATAAGGAGGAGAGATGTATCAATCAAAGCAAGCAAGAGATTTGAAGGAAAATCCTTCTCTCTTACCGGCCGTGGGTGAAGCCCTGCGGCCGGCGTTCCCTGCGCCCCTCCAACCCTAGCCGCCCCACTTTCAGCCTTCTCCGCGTGAACAGTACCCGCGGTTACTGTAGCAATGCGGGTACTGTAGCTCTGCAACCCTAATTATCCACAAATCATCCTCAAATCCCCCAATCACCTTCCCCTCGCATAGCAATTCATAACAATCTGGTATCAGAGACCATGGCTGGATTCTACGCTACCGACGCACATCCTTGGGCTGCGTCGGCCCTGTTCTCCGCAGCGCTGCTGGGCCCTCCTCCGCTCCCCCACGCCCTCTCACCCGAGGAGGTAACGCAGATGCTCCTCGACCACGGTGCTGCCATCCGCGGGATTCACGAGGAGTTGGCGTTGTTGCGCGAGCTCCTGAGGGGCGGGCCGCCGCGTGCGTCCCTCCCTGCCTCGTCGGCGGCCGCACTCCCGATGCCGTCTATAGGACCACTCGCAATGTAGACGGCGGAGAAGATGCTTACTGAAAGACATCTAGGTCCTTAGTGAGTTTGGTGTATTGATTGACAACTAGATTAGAGATCTAATGTCTTTGTTAAGCATGTGAGCAAGTTGTAACATATAAATAACAAAGCACAGTATATGACATTAAATATCTATATAAGAAGACAAGCTATTGTTGTACAAGATAAGTTGAGGAATGGGTTATTGCCTCACATTGAGGAATGACTCTATTTAATGTTGAATGTCATGATTCTTGATATGTATGTTCCCACAGAGTTTTACTTGATATATAAACAAGCCAATGAAGGTGAAGAAAGAGACATAGTGACATAGTGATATTGGAATGATGGATAGTCTCTAAATAAATAGGAAAGCTTGTTCTACACAAAAGGGATATCAAAATCAAATATTGGCATGATCTTAAATGAACTCCACTCTTGATGTTGAATCAAAGCTTAACTCAAATCGGTAACGAATGGATGAAGAAATCAAGCAAGGGATTAGCAACGAGGTACTAAGCTAAGGTTGGCCAAGTAGTGACTTGGACCATGTGCTTGGCTAGGGTGAAGTGGCTATAGCTTGGAGAGTTTCGAGGTATCAATTCGAGCCTAACTGAGTGAAGCAATGAAGAGGCATTATATATTCGTTGAGTAATGTGAAGAGTGACTTGATCAAGAAATGAGTTTCATTCTTGTATGAAAATCAAAGTCACTATCTCAAGGTAGAAGTGCTCAAATCAATGAGAAATTGATGGATGGATCTCTCAAGTGGATATATTGTTCAAAGTATGGCTATTCTAGAAGATAAAGCTCAAGAGTTTTAATATCGCATTTATATTTGATCTTGAGTATATGTACGTCGTACTATCAATAGGGATGCATCACAAGGAGCTTTGATAATGTCTTAGTGCACAAGTAACCCATGTGAGTTGAGAGAGACACAAAAACCACACGTACACGCCTTCGGGTTTGACCCTTGTCGGTGTTTAAACCACTCGACCTCCATGGGAGGTACCCGCAGCAAGGTAGAAGGTGGGGATCGCCATGATCTGGAACCCGAAGGTACGCGCGAGGACACAAGACACGAGATTTATACAGGTTCGGGTAGCCGGAGTAGCTACCCTACGTCTTGTTTAGAGTAGTATTGCGCCCTGCGCTTGGTGTTGTTCCCGGAGGGATTATGGATGTTTGGCTAGGTACCCGGCCCTCCTTTATATAGTCTAGGGGGCGGGTTCCTAGTTGGTTACAAGGCAGGAGTCCTAGTAGGATTACACAAAGCGAGTCCTAGTAGGAGTACAGGGGAATTCTAGTAGGAGTCCGTCTTCTACTCTTCCTCCTTCCTTGCATGAGTACCCGGGGTGTATGCCCGACAAGCCCCCGAGCACGTTGGAGTCGAGAGTAGTAGTTCGAGTAGTCTTGAAGCCTCTTCGAGTAGTTCTTGAGCGTCCTCGAGTACTGCTTGGAGAAGTCTTCAATAGTACTTGAACTGCCGCGAGGCTGGAAGGTGGTCCAGCTCATCAGTCTTGAAGTCGAGATTATATGGAAGTGCGATTGCAAAATCGCACTCCATATGGAGTAGCCCCCGAGCCTTAGGTTGAGTTGTAGACTCTGGCTGAGGGTCAATCTTGATTCTGCTTCCGTCTTGAAAAAATCAACTGATAAGGGTAGCCTAGTAGCCCCTGAGCCTTGGAACGATCGAAGAATCAGTCCGAGGGTCTTCAGTGTTTGCGGAAGTCATCATTTGAGTAATCTTGTAGCGTTCAGCCCCCGAGCTCGTCGCTAAGAGAGCCGTAGGAGCCACGTCGAGTAGTTGTTGGTGCTGAGCCCCCGAGCTAGAGAGCTAGCAGAGACTACTCGAGTTGTCATCGAGTAGTAATTTGGTGCGTAGCCCCCGAGTTTGGGAACTAGCCGCGCCGGTGGAGGTACGCGGAGCATACTAGAAGTCGTCGCTGAAGCTTGACCTAAAAGTAGAGATGCGTACATTATGTAGCATTTTTGTAGAAATTAAATCTACAAATGACAAATACAAATATGAATATAGATATAAATGTCATGTGTCATGCTCTTGTTGCGGTCGTTAGGCGTCGAGTAGTTAGCCTGATGCGGTTTAGCGCCCAGTCTCTGTGGTCGTTGTTTAGCCATAGCCGCTGGGGGCGTGGAGGCATGACAGGAGAGCCGAGGCTTTGCGCGGATCAAGGCGTGTGCTACTGTAGCGAGACCATTAAGAGGTAGACGAAAGTAGTCGACATGGCGACAAGAGAGAGCGTGATTGCTCGTTGTTCCGCATGGCGGAGAGCAGGATTGCGCAGTGCCTCCTCAGGGTGTAGCCGTTGTGCGCCTCCAGCACTCAGTACACGAAACGTCGTGGCAAGAGCCTCCTAATTTGGTGTACCAAGCCTGTGACAGTCAGTCAACGATCCCCAAGGAATAACTGTCACGGTGTAGCTCTGCTGGCAGGTAGCCGTCGAGAGGCGTACACGAAGTAGTCTTCAGCGTTGGTTCTTGTATGCGGAAAACAAGCCGAAGAAGAAATAATTATTGAAATAAGTGACTTAGCTTAATTCGCGGACGAGTGTCGACGAAGCCGTGGCGGTCGGTGATGGAGCCGTGATGGTTGGAGCTGAAGTCGACTAGTCGGAGGTGGATCCGACTAGTTGTTGATGTCGCGGGAGCCGTCCTCGACTAGTTTTCTGGTTGAGACTAGTCAAGGTAAGTCGTCGAGGTAGTCGTACGCCCAGAAGACGACGTCGCGGCGACGTACGGCGTAGTCGATGTAGAGCCGCTGCGGCCGAGAGACGAGTACTCGCGGCGCACCGCAAGGTTGACGTAGAGCCCGTGCGGCCGAGTGACGAGTAGTCGTGGCGCACGGCAAGGTTGACATAGAGCCGCTGCAGCAGGGAGACGAGTACTCGCGGTGCACGGCAAGGTTGAGGTAGAGCTCGTGCGGCCGAGTGACGAGTAGTCGCGGCGCGTGTACGTCTTCCGTGTGCATCAAGCAACTTGCTGCAGCTTGCTGGTGCATCTTGTGTTCACGTAGAGAGAAGAGCCAATGTTGATCTTCACGTGCATGCGTCACGAGATGCTTGCTTTGATCTGAACTCTCTGTTTTTTCCAAAAGTCCACAAGTGGGACGCCACCACAAAGTCTGGAGCCTGAGTTGTATACGGATTGGATAAGAAGCCACGAACTCGTCAACTGCTTGGACTCCAGCTCGGCGACTTCATGTGTACATCCGCACCACGACGACTCACGAACCCAAAGTCACGCAGAGCCAGCCGAATCCGTCTTGGACTTAATATCGACGCAGCGAATCGTCAATTAGTTGGTGAAGATGCAGTGTCGAGTAGATTGATTTTTTGCTGGATGGAGTCCTTCGAATCCACCGATGATCGTGACGATGGCCCCACGGTGGGCGCCAGCTGTCGGTGTTTAAACCACTCGACCTCCATGGGAGGTACCCGCAGCAAGGTAGAAGGTGGGGATCGCCATGATCTGGAACCCGAAGGTACGCGCGAGGACACAAGACACGAGATTTATACAGGTTCGGGTAGCCGGAGTAGCTACCCTACGTCCTGTTTAGAGTAGTATTGCGCCCTGCGCTTGGTGTTGTTCCCGGAGGGATTGTGGATGTTTGGCTAGGTACCCGACCCTCCTTTATATAGTCTAGGGGGCGGGTTCCTAGTTGGTTACAAGGCAGGAGTCCTAGTAGGATTACACAAAGCGAGTCCTAGTAGGAGTACAGGGGAATTCTAGTAGGAGTCCGTCTTCTACTCTTCCTCCTTCCTTACATGAGTACCCGGGGTGTATGCCCGACAACCCTATCTATTGACGGCCAATAGTTGTATCAAAGTTCGTTTAGACTTGCAAGCGGACAAGTCTCCTTTCGTAGTCAAGGGACCCTTCTTCCCTCGAGTGGTGAACCCAAGGTATCGAATCCGTGGAACAAATGTGTGACGCAAGAGATGATCTAGTAATGCCGAGATACTTCAATCTTCGAGAGATAAAACCCTAATGCATCTAATCAAAGAACAATAAAAACGAATCTAATCTACTAAAGACCGGAGGTAGCAAAGATAGAGGGGGTAGATAAACCGATCTAGAGAGATTAGGTCGAGCCTTTTGTTGAAGTTCCAAGCAAAAGAAGAAGTAGTTAGTTTAATCTCATTAGAAGCCTCTTTAAATCGTGGTTTCCCGTCCGACTCCGAAAACGCCCGCCTTTCAGAGCCACCGTTCTGTCACAACGCACTCCTATTCATGTGGGTAGTCTAGGGCGAGTCCGAGGACAAGCCGAGATCTTTCGGAAGGTCAGGCGTGCACCTCTAGCCACCACGGCTACAAGAACACCCTATGTGATCTATATCGAGAATAGATCTAAGATAAGCAAAGCCGATCGAAAACAAAGACTTCGGAGAAACACTTAGTCGCTAAGAATCGGATTCAACTTGATACATCAACTAGTACATGATAAACGAACCAAGATCACCACCGGGATCCTACCTCGATCTTGCTTCTAGCTCCGGGAACTCCGACGTGGTCTTCCTTGCAAGGTTCCCATGTCGGCTAGGGAGACCCTAGTCAACTAGCTCGACCCTCTCCTCTCCGAGATGGTGTCCCTCTCTTCTCCGCTCCTCGACGGTCGATGACGAATGGATTGATCCGTGGCTCTTGACCCCGGGGGTATAAATAGCCCGAATGGCGGTGGCGGCTAGGTCAAAGGGGGGGGGTGACTGGGCCCTGGAATGGGCCGGGCCAACCGGCTTGGGCCCACCCCGGCCCAGTTGCTGCCTCCTTCGCGTGGCATCGGTTCCCGAGTCTTCTAGACCCCCCCTTCTGCATGTGGACCCTTGTCGTCAGTTTCTCGCCGAGTTGGACGAAGCTCCTTGTCTCGCAAGATTCGACACTTTTCTGGCTAGGTCCTCGGAGTTTGTCATCTTCTTGGGTTTGGTCCCTGGGCTTCTTGGAGTCAAGTTTGCTTCATTGCATGACTTATACCGGGCTTCAAGGTCTTGTCAAGGTGCTTGATGAACTTATCCCGGAAGTCTTGCTTTCAACGTCAAAACCCTGCATAAACACTAAACTCCAAAACCGACATGCACGAATGAACTTGTTATATCGGGGGTTAGTACCAATGGATAAGATATAAAACTCATGCTAACACCGAAGGTAAACTCATGGCTAGGTTGACGGAATTTCACCGTCAACATCTCCCCCATGCTTAAACCTTGCTCGTCCTCGAGTAAGCCTTCGATGGATATCATCGTTGCCCTTCATTGTCTAAACTTTGCACTTGATCATACATGAGAAAACATAATGCTCTCAAAATTTAATTCGTTAAAGTTTCATAATGTACTAGCCTTCATCCCTACGGAGGGTAGATTCTTAATTAAGTTTATCCCACAATTACTAACATGCTCGAAAGTTTAAATAGATCTCAGAAATTTTGAAATAAAGAACGAGATGAAAAAGAGCTAAACCAAGTTCACAAATTTAAATCATCTTGCATATTTCTCATGAACTCTCATCTCATCTTATCTCTCAAGCCTATTTATTCTACTCCTTCCCCTCTCATAACATATATGTGGTAGGCTTTATATGGAGCTTTTGGGAAAGTTTAGTCCTACCAAGATATTATAAATGAGATGTTGTCAAAACAAGACAACTTCTCATGATCTTACCGAGACTCGTCAAAAAGGTCATTGAAAAATAATGTTAAGTCAAGGACGAGAAAGAGAAAAAATACACACACTTGAGATAAGTGGACATGTGCAAATGGCAAAGAGTGATCCCGAGGCACAAAGGAAGTCCTCGTTATCGGATTGCACATGGTTGGAAAATGAGTATGGATCTTTTAATCTTGAAGCCTTGAAATTCCTAAAGCACTTTAGAGAACCGGGGAGCTCACTTTATTTTATTTTTACACATACTCATTTTTTTCTTTTTCTCATACATATATATTTTTTCTCTTTTTTCTCTTTCTCATTTTTTTTCTTTTCTTTTTTCTTTCTCATCGAAATTTTTTATTTGCTCCCCTTGAACTCTAAAATTACATTGCACCTACCTCCTCCCCCATGCTTAGATGTTTGCTCATCCTCGAGCAAAGAGGTGATAAAGATAAGGTAGGTACCGGGAATACTTTTCCTTTGGAGATTCTTGAAATCTTCAATTGTGGCACTGTCTTGCAATCTTCCTTGAATTGATGATCCATCTTCAATGATAGGTTGTGGTCAAGGAGGTAAACACAAGAGATGATTTTTGGTTCAAGGGTGGATATCCGGCAAGGTTTGTGAGATCTCCGGTTTGGGGATACACAATGCACGGATAAGAGGCTAGCAATAAGATAGATACGCAGAAACGGAATGACCAGCTTCTTAGTCTTGGGCCAGAGAAATCATGGCCTGCAATAACTCACTCAAAAATAAATCTTGTATATTAAAGTTTATGCACTCAAATATTTATAAGGCTCTGGATAGGTAGAGCAACACACAAGTGATATTCATGACAAGGTTAGCATTACTTTTAAGAATAAAAACCATCTTTAATCTATCTAAAACTTGAGAGCACATAAAACACTATGGGTCTTTATTTTTAATCATAACCTCCGCTAAAGATTAAGCTAGCATTTAGATAAATTCATATTTGTATTTTAAGAGAACACTAGCTTTAACATGCATAAATCAATTACAAAGATAAACAAAGCGGCAATTATAATCATATATCATCATGGCATAAATTTCATAACTTTACCAAAGATAAAAACAAGGTGGTGTCTTTATTCATGATGAAAACAAACTAGCACGCATGCTGAAAATAAATTAACACACTTGCTGAAATTTAAATAAAAACTGAAAACACTACGCAAACACAAGTAAACACAAGCTGAAAATAACAGAAAAAGGGAAAAAAGAAAACTAAAGCTCCTCCTTCTTCTCAATCTTCCGCCGGTGGTTGGTGTTGATAATCTTGGTAGTTGTACCCTTGCTCATAGTAGGTTTGGACATCCCCTCCAACGAATTGATCCGACGGTACTAGGTGAAGACGCCCAAGCTCATAGGCAATATTTGCATTGCCCTCACCAAGTTGAGCCGCGTTGGATTGGATGGCTGCGACGTTTTGCATGTTTCTCGCAGCATACCCTCCAATTATGGTCATGCTTTGTTGTGGTTGGAGGTATTGCGTGTAGGGCTCCGCGAAGGTTACGTTGGGCACCACATAATTTTGTGGGGGCATGGCTGGACCCACTCCCCCATGCTTGCATTGTTGGCCCTCCGTAATAACTTGGTGGAGTAGGGATTCCTCCAAACGGTGGCACATAGTTTTGTTGTGCACCACCCTCTTGCGCCGAGGAGGATCCCTCCTCTATAATTCTTCCTCTTTTATTCTTCTTCGCTGACACAAGGATTCCTTCCTCCAACCAATCTTCCTTCCATTGAATGAAGAGTCTTAGTCTTGGATCCGGAAGGGGTAAGTTTACTTTGGCCACATGAAAGCCTCCTCTCTCATCTCCACTTATATATTTTCCTTGCTTCAAGTATTCATATCCGAGAGAGGTCCCGGGCAAAAGATGTTCGGGATTTCTTGGAATTCCCGGCCTTAAGGAGATGGCCAACATAGAGAGATAGCACCCCGAACCGATATCTCCCGATCCCGATGTTGCCTCGCAACACCATCGGTTGATCATAAGGTATGAGGGGTCTATTGGCTGCCTGGCAATTAAGGCTGAGTAAAGCCAATTCAACTCTGTGTCGGTCACCTTTGTCTCCCTCATCCTCCCCGTAATCCTCTTACACAACCATGAGTGGAATACTTGGATGATGGGGTTCCGGATGGAATTTCGTTGTTGGTGGGCTTCTCCGGAGATTAAATTCCAAAATCCATCCAACATGCCATCTGACACGTCAACTTTCTTCAGAGCTCCCTTTTGGAACCCAAGTAGCTCCCTAATGTTTTCATAGGGAACCACTTTCTGAATTCCCTCCAAATGGAATGATAAACTTGGCACCCCCTCATCAAGAATGGGCGCCATAGTCACCAAGGTTTCCAAGGCGAACTCCTTGTGGGTGTTTGCCGACACCCCATTGGAGAATTGCACCCAACCAAGGTGCCCCAACATATAATAAATGTTCGTGCCGAAACCCAATGAGTTGAGAGCTTGATCGTCGAAATCGACATTTGCCACAAGCCTCTTCTCAAGGCGAGAGACTTCTCCTCCTCCTCCGACAAGATGATCAAGCCATATGTGGAGTACCGCGGAGTGTATGGAGGTGGAGCGGACGAACGGGTCGATCGACGAGGTGGGACGGGCGGCTCCTCCGTACGCCCTTGAGGTTCGGTAAACCTCATGGACGTGCTCCTTGTTGCCCTCATGCCACCGAGGAGGAGAATGTCGTTCCTTCTTGGTGGTGTCGTGTCCTCCTCCATGCTCCAAGGAGACTCGGAAACCGAGTGCCTCCTCGAAGACGTCGTCGAAGATGGCTTGGACGATGACGACCCCTTCTTCTTGGTGAAGAGACTTGTGGTTTTCTTCCACATGATTGTAGCACTCCTCTTTCTAATACAATTCCGGGTTTCAACTCGTAAATAGGCACTTCAAAAATTACTTCGGAATGTGGACTTCGAGTGGATTAAGGGTGTGAATTGTTTGAGCTATCAAGCTTGTGAAGGATGGCTATGTCTATGGTGGTTCAGGGCACAAAAACTTGAGCACACAAATAGAGGAAGGAGAGAGCTACTTGCCTGCAGAAGACGAGCACCGGGGTGCCTTTTATAGGGCAGGCCGGCCGGCCTGGGCCGACCGGCCCTGGTGGCTGCGTGCTCCTCCCTGGCTCGATTTTCTTCAGCGCGATGATCTCCCCTTTGTGACCTTTTTGCCCGCGTGCTCCACTTGTTGCACCACCCAAACGCTCTCGTCCACTCCTTTGCTTGCATTATTGGTTCTTCCACTTGATGCTTCTTGCTTTGAGTCATGTCCATGCTCCCTTGCTCCACTTGCTTCACATGCCACCATGAATTTTCTGCAAAGTCATGCTTGCTGCCCACCCATGCTTGTCCTTTGCATGTGGTCTTGATGAAAGTTGTTGAAAGGGCATCCAATGATGTATTATGGTGCATGCATGATTAACTTAACTAGATTGCCTCCCTTTAAGCATGTCTTGAGGCTAAGCACTCCTCTAATTTCGAAAATTAAAAATAATTTCAGAGCTACGGAAGAGCACGAGCATAAATTTAGAGAAGTTTTTAAACCATTAAAAACGAATGTAAGTCGAAAATATTTTCCGACTACATTTATATCGGTCTCACCGGTATCGTTTGCCTTCATTAGTTGAGAGAAAACTTTCCCGGCTTGATCATGGGGGAATAGGTTTAGGTTCTAATTTTGGCTAAATGAGAGAGATTTTGAATGAAATAAAATAAAATGAGGCTTAGAAAAATTCTAATCTTAGAGAAACCGAGGATATAGATTTTTAAAACAACCAAAAGTTTAGTTTCTAGGTTCACGCAAGTCCTACCACGTGCTGAAATTTAAATAACATCTAGGTACAAGTCGTGGTTCTACTCGTGTGTTTTTAGCATGAAAAACAAGTCAACCACAACATCATAAAGATGATGAATGTGTCGTATGGACCTCCCTGGGCCCTCTACCTCGATGGGTACCAGGACCGACTACTCGGTGGGCCCCTGGGACTACTCGACTTGGGTCACATGACACCTGATGGCGTGGGGCGCAAGGACTATGGTGGAGGAGTACTCAGATAGGAAGTTGTGCATGTCCTGTACCATGTAGAGAACTCCTATACGTACCCGACTAGTACTCTCTCTCCAAACTGACTTGTAACCCTGCCCCCCGTACTATACGAGGTGAGGCAGGGACCCTTACCTCTCTCATACGCATCATCTTGTAAACACACCCAATCAATCTAGAGCTACGCAGCATACAGGACGTAGGGTATTACGCACCTCGCGGACCGAACCTATCTAAATTGTGTGCCATGTGTCTCTTCCTTCGAGTTACCGATCTTGGCGAGGCCACATTCATCTACCTCGGGTACTCCCTTGGTAGGTTGTCGGTCTAAAGCACCGACAGCTGGCGCGCCAGGTAGGGGATCTCGCCGAAGATCTCATGGCGAACTCGATGGCTTCAATCCGCATCAATCCAATCATCGCCTTCAACCGCGGCGACACCTTCATCTTCGGGTCCTGGGTCTGCACTGCTGACGGCACCGGAGCTTTTCGACGCCGCCTCACCATGGCTCCCAACCCGAACACTGGGCTTGTGATGCTTCCCGAAGTGATCACGGGCAACCTCGCCAGAAAATTCGGCGAAATTTCCGCTCTACAACCAACACACCGACTTCGAGTCCGGACCCGCCTCCAACTCGAACTCGACGTCCCCGTGGGCCATCGCATGCGAGCCGGCTACCGAGCCATCGTGTGCTGACATCCCACTCCATGAGCACTTCCGTACGGCCTCTGCAACGCTAGCAGGTCCCATGCGGAGGTTCTCACTGCACGCCAGGCCGGCAAGGAGATCGTCTCCGACTACACTTCGGACACCAACCCCGCCTCCGGCTACTACTCGGACTCCTCCTACGAGTTCGACTTTGGATCGGACGCTGACGAGCCCGAGTCCGAGAACTCCACGACTGAGCAACCACTATCAGGACCAGCTACCGGCCTGGTTATAACATCTACACCCGCCGGCAAATTCGTCTGCGGCCGGACCGCAAGCTGCGGACCGACAGGCGGGAACTCACCCTGCGTCGCCTACCTCGACTCGCTTCCCTTCCAGGAGGGAACACCCCTAGCTCCAATAGAGGAGCACACTCCAACAGAGGTGGCGACTACTGACTCCGGTCTCGGCACCCCTGATCGCCAAGTCTTCATGGCTGCCGGCGAGACACCATGACCTTCAGGGACCCACCCCGACCGGTACTTTGAAGATATCTCAGCAGACGAGTTGTCTGCCAATGCACCCGCGGATGAAACCAACGACGACAAGAACGCCCGACGTGAGCACAACAGGAAGCGGAACGAACGGCGTAGGCGTCTCCGTGAAAGACTCCCAATACGGAATCTCACAGAGGCACTTGATCAAGTCGAAAGCCGGGTGCACACTACCCCCGAACAATGCCTCATGTCTATCACCACGATAGCACGTTAGGATCAAGGGATGCGTGCGGGTGAAGTCATCGCCAAGCTTGCGGAGGACGCCTACTTCATGGGAGTCGACAACAGAGTCACTCAAGTGTCTCCCCTCAGAATTCGTGAACCCGACAACCATGAAGCCACAAGTCGCAGTCCAGCAGACAATGGATGCAACCGTACCCGAGGAGAACTGCCCCAGAACCCCAACCGTATCGGGGCTTCGGCTGGCGGGCCTTCTCAGGGTGGTAACTGTGTCGGAGGCGCTGGCGGTAGTCACGGCGGTGCTAATTATGGTGATGGTGGCAGCGGAGGCAGCGTTGGCGGGAGCTCCTCACACGAGGCTGGCATGAGAGCTGGTGGCGGAGGCGATCGCGGAGGCCGAGGCCACGCAGACAGCCACATCACTGGTGCCTCACGCGACGGCTATGATGCCTGCCGCAGAATTGAAGAAATTCGACGCAAGAAGTCCTCCACGGCAGGAGAAAATGACGGCTTCCCAGCCTTCTCTTCTCAACTTCGCAATGTGCTCCTCCCAGAGAAATTCAAGCCTCTGGGGATCACCAAGTACGACGCGAAGCAAGACCCAGTCCAATGGCTCAGATGCTATGCCCTTTTCATCGAAAACGCTGGTGGCAACAATAATACGAAGTGCCTTTACTTCCCCTTCTGTTTGGACCAAGCTCCACTTACATGGCTCGAGTCGCTCGAGAAGTACTTGATCGACAAGTGGCACCAGCTCAAGGATCAGTTCACTAGCAACTTCGCAGGCACCATGGGGCGCTCAGGTACTGGCATGAACCTGGCTATGGTGAAGCAGGAACAGGGCGAGACCCTACGCAAGTACATGCGGTGCTTCTTCGACAAGCGCGCCACTATAGTCGATGTCACCGACAAGGAGGTCATCGACCTCTTCCAAGACGTTCTCTATCACCATCGCACCTTTGAAGACTTCGGTCACTGCCGCCCGAGTTCGATCACAAAGCTCAAAGACATGATTACTTCATGGGCCGACGAAGAAGACAAGGCGAACACCAAGTACGATGATATTCGCGGCAAGAGCAAGCAAAACGCGGGCGGCAACAACAACAACATCAACAACAACAGGGATCAAGGTGGTCGCAACAACTACTCAGGTCCTAACAGCAAGCACAAGCCAGAAAACACAGTCGCGGCTATCCAGCGCCCTGTGAAAGACAACTCGAAGAAGACCTCTGACGGCTTCAAGGACTTGCTAAAAGAGAAGTGCCTGTGGCACCTGGAGGGCAACCACACCACCGAGCAGTGCTACCAACTACGGCGAGCACTCAAGGACTCTCCAGACCCACGGCCTCCTCACGACAAGAAAGGCAAGAAAAAAGTCGACGAGGGCAACGACGACTTCCAAGAACCCGACAAGACGGTGAATGTCCTCTTCAGTGGACTACCCACCAGGCGGTCTCAGAAGGCCACCAGATGGGATGTTTTGAACATTGAATCAGCGGCCCCGACCCCCCTCAGGTGGTCACAAGTACCCATCACCTTCTCCCACACGGATCAATGGACAAGCTTCTCCGAGACAGGGCGTTTTCCACTCGTCCTGAAACCAGTAGTCGCGGGCTCCAGACTCAACAAGGTGCTCATCGACGGTGGGAGCGGGCTCAATGTCCTTTTCACCAAGACCTTGAAGAAGATGAAGCTCGACATCACTCACATGCTCACCAAGAGCACATTGCCTTTCTACAGCATCGTCCCCGGGAACACGACTATTCCACTGGGTTCAGTGGTCCTACCAGTTACCTTCGGGGAAACCAGGGAGAACTACTGCACCGAGTACATCAAGTTCGAGGTTGCGGACTTCGAGACTTCCTACCATGCCATCCTTAGCAGACCAGCTATCGCCAAGTTCATGGCGGTACCCCACTACACGTACTTGGCACTCAAAATGCCAAGTCCTGCCGGTGTACTCTCGCTGCAAGGGGACTTGAAAATATCTTTCGACTGCGACACAGAGGCTGTGGAACTCGCAGCTATCAATCAAGTACCCAACGCAATGATGGAGATCTATGCTGCATCCAAGAAGCTTGCCCCAACTGAACTCGAGATCCCAGAGAAGTCTGGCAAAGCCAACAAGCCTCAACCATATGAGGAAGTGCAACTCAAGGCGATCGACCTCGGAATAGGCGACAACAGCAAGACAACCATGATTGGGGCGGGCCTTGACCCAAAATAGGAAGACACGCTCGTCAGTATCCTTCAGGCTAACCAAGACATCTTCGCTTGGAAGCCAGCAGACATGCCAGGGGTGCCCAGGAGGCTGATCGAGCACTCACTCAACATCGACCCTAAAGCTACCCCGAAACGACAACATCTCCGCCGTTTTGCCGACGAACGACAGGACACCATCAAGAAGGACCTCGCCAAACTACTCACGGTCGGCTTCATCAGAGAAGTCTTCCATCCTGAATGGCTCGCCAACCCCGTCCTCGTCCGCAAGAAGAACACGAACGAGTGGAGGATGTGCGTCGACTACACCGACCTCAACAAGCACTACCCCAAGGACCCCTTCGGGTTGCCACGGATTGATCAAGTCATCGACTCCACGGCGGGCTGCGATCTACTCTGCTTCCTCGACTGCTACTCTGGGTACCACCAAATTGCTGTCAAGGAAGAAGACTAGGAGAAGACCGCGTTTATCACCCCGTTTGGCGCTTACTGCTACACGACAATGTCGTTCGGGTTGAAGAACACCGGTGCTACCTGTCAGCGAGCTATAAAGAAGTGTTTCAAGAAACAACTCAATAAGAATGTCGAGGCTTATGTGGATGACGTTGTCGTCAAGACCCGAAACTCTGACACGCTCATCGCCGATCTTGAAGAGACCTTCGCATCTCTGTGGGAGTACCAGTGGAAGCTCAACCCGAACAAGTGTGTCTTCGGCGTACCTTCGGGAAAACTACTCGACTTCATTATCAGCCATCGTGGCATCGAAGCCAACCCCAAGAAGATCTCCGCCATCACCAAGATGAAAGCTCCCACTTGCATCAAAGACATGCAGAAGCTTACTGGGTGTATGGCAGCCCTGAATAGATTCATCTCGAAGCTTGGAGAATGGGGGGCTACCCTTCTTCAAACTACTCAATCACCAGGAGAAGTTCGTGTGGACACAAGAAGCAGATCAAGCTCTGGCTCAGCTCAAGGACTTTCTGTCCAAGCCACCAGTCCTCACGGCTCCCCGCAAAAAGGAGCAGTTACTGCTCTACCTCACTGCGACTACTCACGTGGTCAGTTCTGCCATCGTTGTCGAGCGGCAGGAAGACGGCCACGCCTACCCAGTCTAGCGACCAGTCTACTTCGACAGCGAGGTCCTGTCGGAATCTAAGGCACGCTACCAACCAGTACAGAAGCTACTGTATGCAGTGCTCATCACCTCGCGGAAGCTACGACACTACTTCCAGGAGTACTCGATCTCCGTCATCACCGACTACCCGCTCAGTGACATCCTACGGAACCAGGATGCTACTGGAAGAATCTCCAAATGGGCAGTCGAGCTCGGCGCCCTCAACATCGACTTCAAGCCACGAACAGCCATCAAGTCACAAGCACTGGTCGACTTCATGGCAGAGTGGCAGGAAAATCAGCTACCAACTCCAACCGAGCGACTAGAGCATTGGGCGATGTACTTCGACGACTCACTCAAGCTCGAGGGCGCGGGTGTAGGGGTACTCTTGATTTCCCCACAGGGTGAACAACTCAAGTACGTCCTGCAAATCTTCTAGAAGGTCTCAAACAACGAAGCCGAGTACGAAGCTCTACTACACAGGCTCCGCCTTGCAATCTCTCTATGTCGGTGTTTTAGACCGGCAAACCTACCAAGGAGGTACCCGAGGTAGTAGATTGTGCGGTGGAGATCGTGATCGGGAGACCGAGAACTCGAAGGTGTGTGCAAGGACACGGGACACAAGATTTATACAGGTTCAGTCCGCCAAGGTGGAGAGCCCTACGTCTTGTTTGGGGATTAAGTATGGTGCCCTGCGCTTGGTGTTGGTTGAGATCAGGTGCCCGGCTAGGTACCCGACCCTCCTTTATATAGTCCAGGGGGCGGGTTCCTAGTCGGTTACAAGGCAGGAGTCCTAGTAGGATTACACGGAATGAGTCCTAATAGGATTACAGGGGAATTCTAGTAGGAGCCCATCTTCATCCTTCCTTGCATGAGTACCCGAGGTGTATGCCCAACAAGCCCCCGAGCACATTGTAGTCGAGAGTAGTAGTTCGAGTAGTCTTGAAGCCTCTTCGAGTAGTTCTTGAGCGTCCTCGAGTACTGCTTGGAGAAGTCTTCAATAGTACTTAAACTGCCACGAGGCTGGAAGATGGTCCAGCTCATCAGTCCTGAAGTCGAGATTATATGGAAGTGCGGTTGCAAAATCGCACTCCATATGGAGTAGCCCCCGAGCCTTAGTTTGAGTTGCAGACTCTAGCTGAGGGTCAATCTTGATTCCAAATCTTTCGTCTTGACAAATTGAATGATGGGTGTAGCATAGCAGCCCCCGAGCCTTGAAATGATTAGGTAATCAATCCAAGGGTCTTCAATGTTCGCGAAAGCCATCATCTCAATACTCTTGAAGCTTGTAGCCCCCCCCCTGAGATAAGAGAGTCGTATGAGCCACATCGAGTAGTTGTTGGTGCGGAGCACTTGAGCTTGAGAGCAAGCAAAGTCTGCTGGAGTTATCCTCGAGTAGTAATTTGAGTGCAGCCCCCGAGCTGGATAGTTTCCGAGTAGTAATTTGACGTCGAGCCGTTGAGCTTGAGCAGTAGCAATGCTGTCAAAGTGAACTTTACATGCGACCGAAGTCGACTTTAGATGCCGGCAGAGCGGACTTTAGAATGTGACTTGAAATCGAAGTCGAATTTGTGCCATGCGGAGCAGACTTTGAGATGCGACTTGAAAACCGAAGTCAACTTTGTGATGCCGGCAAAGCGGACTTTAGAATGCGACTTGAAAATCGAAGTCGACTTTGTGCCACACGGGATGGACTTAAGATGCAAAAAACGAAAAGCACTTTCCGGAAAGCCAAATCAAATGAAAAATCAGAGAAAACGAGTAGCTTTGCTGCCAGAGCGGGCTTAAGATTGCGACCGAAGTCGGCTTGTGCCACCGGAGTGGTCTTGGGTGTGACCGTTAGCGTCGACTTGTGCCACCGGAGTGGGCTTGAGTACCTGAGCCATGGATTTTAGACCAAGGTACAATTGCCGCCAGAGTGGGCTTCAGGGTGCGATCGGAGTCGGCTTGTGTACGTAGGCCATGGATTTCAGACCCAAGGTACGGTTGCCACCGTAGTGGACTTGAAGGTGCGACCAGAGTCGACTTGTGTACCTGGGCCATGGATTTCAGACCCAAGGTACGGAGCGCGAGTACTTAGGGTACTTGGACCCATGGTACAGAGCGTGAAGACCACGTGCAGCTAGGTTCCATCGTCGTCAGGACCCGAGGGCCACTTACAACTAGGTTCCATCGAAGCTTACACACGTAGCATGCCACCGAAGCAGGTGAAGATGCGACCGGAGTCGACTTTAAGTTGCCGCACGGAGCGGAATTTAGAATGTGATTTTAGAAGTCGACTTTAGATTGCCGCGCGTAGCGGGCTTTAGAAGCTGCCTCCTTGGGATAGCCCCCGAGTTGATGAAGTAGGCTCATGGTGACTCGATTGATATACCCCAAGAGTAGTCAGCAGAGTGTAGCTCCCGTGAAAACCTGCCGGGGAGCGTACACGAAGTAGTAGTCGGCAAGTAGTCCTACATGATGAGGAGAACAAGCCAAGAAAAGAAAACAGTAATCATTTAAATAAATGACTTAGCTATTGCTGCCTGGGAAGACTGTTCTGACGCCCCAGGTTTTTAATTAGTGTCATTAACGCTAATGGTCGAATCAGCAGAGTCAAACCGGCCAACGTTGGTCAAACCTAGGTCAACCTGGGTCATCACCACGAAAACCGTGCTGACAACCCTTAGTGACCCCCTTGACAAAGTCAACACACCCTGGTGGTCAGCCCTTGGTCAAAGACACGGTCAAATCCCTCTTAAACCCTGACGTCGGTGAATGTCTTCCGAAACTTTTGCCGCGTTCTCCAAATTTCACCTAAACACTTCAAAATCTACCAATATGAAAGTTGTCCAGTTTGTCGGGGGACACAACTTTTATGTAGATTGGCATTTCAAATTTTGAGAGGAAATTGGTGAAAAACTTGGTCAACCGTCAGCATCTCCTGTTCACCGAGACATGGCGACATTCAAAGTTTGGCAACAATTTATGCAAAATCCATGGAGAAAAACACCCTAGAGCCTTTGTGAAAGTTGTAGAGGCTAGTGAGATCTACAACTTTTCTATTCACCACGTTATGCACTTCTATTCAAATTTTTGGAGTTTTAAGCGTTCAAACAGGAGAACATTAACACGTTTTCGGGTCAGCCGACACCGCGCCCCGCCCACGCGCGCGCCCGCGCGCCGCCCACGCACCCGCGCGACGGCCGCCCTAGGCATCCGCGCCGCGCGCGCCTCCCGAGGCCGCGCGCACCTTCCCCGAGGCCATTCTGCGCCCCTAGACGCCTCGGAGTTTCCCCACCCCACGTCGCGCCGGACAGGACGCTCGCCGCGCGGGACCGAC
The DNA here is from genome assembly GCA_947561735.1 of Cenchrus americanus. NCBI lineage: Eukaryota > Viridiplantae > Streptophyta > Magnoliopsida > Poales > Poaceae > Cenchrus > Cenchrus americanus. The sequence continues at coordinate 246,050,754 of OX387239.1, read as the reverse complement.
CGGTCCGTCCACTGTTTCCACCCCAGTGTGCGCCTACCAAGGTAGCGGTCGTGCTACGGCCGGTTTTGACGGTGCCTTAGCTCCGAAACGCGAGGCGGCTCCTCTATTTAAGGCCACCGCGCTCCCCTTTTGCGCGAGCGCGCCGCACTCCGTGCCTGGCTCGGCCGCCGGTCCACCTTGGCCTCCGCCACCGCGGAACCCCGCCTCCGGCCGCCTCCACCACCCTCCTGGCGCTCCAGAGCCTTCACTAGCACCCACTCGAGCTTTCACTAGCCTTCATTTTCGAAATAATTAATTTCTTAGCTATCCTAAGCATGCATGTGTGTTCAATGGCTTGATATAGGTGGCTAGTGCTTAGTAAACCCTTCCACTGAATTTTATTAATTAATTTTAGGAACAACATCCCTGGAAGCAATTTAAGGCTTAATAGTCAACTAAATGGGAAAAATCACCAAACCACTTTTGATGACTTTGTGTGTGATGAAAATCATTTTAAAAAGATAAATACCAACCCATTGCTGTTTGTGATGTTAAATTAAATTATTTACATATATATGTACACAATCACTATCAAAAAGAATAATTAATAAAGAGCTGCATATTGTTCCTTTTTGGAAGAGTATGCTGAATGTATTCTTATCTAGGTGAATGTGGTCAACCATGCACCTCATGGTTTTCATTTGTTGATCGTAATTTATTAAATCGAAAATTGTTGAATAAATCTTGCATTTGCATCTTCGTGTAGATCTTCCTGACGGTAGATATACACTCGTGTCGGAAGGAGGAGACGAAGGTGTTGACGAAGAGCTGCAGTACGTGGACGTAGCTCAAGGCCTGGACCAAAGTTCAGAAGGGCCAAGGCCAACCTTGCCAGCGAAGGCAAGCCCCGAATCATTAATCCCGTTTTTCAAAATTATGCACTTATGTTTTTCTATAATTGTGCATTTACGTTTCAGGAGTTGAATGGAAACCCTAGATGCATGATCCCTAGGTACCTATGCTCTATCACTAGTATGGTAGGTCGATAGCTGCTATGCTATAGGACCCGGTAGAAGTTGAGTGATGTTCGTCACTCGCGAGAATAGGTTCTTATGTTGGAATCATAAGATCTTTATAAATGGATTGCTCATGTGGTAAGAGCATAGGATTTGGGCTCCGGTCTAGTGGCTTTCGTGGGCTAAGATTTTGAACATGCTAAGCACTTGTCGGGAATGGGACTGGTAAGCCTAGTACCTTAATGAGACGGTGCGGGAACTTACTATTACTACTCATGAGGAATCACCTAACCGTATAGCTACCGGGAAGGGGGTGCATGTGTGAGACTCGGTGCCTCGCGGGGCATGCCAGATAGCCTTGTACCCAGGACTGTAAGCATTGGTCCCAATCCGAGGATTTTTGGGAACTGCCTGGATGGTTGTCCTCGCGGGGGCACCCTACCGTGTGCTTAGGTTTACCTTGCAAGGTTCAAATCAATCGATTGTAGGCCTTTCACCATTATCCGAGGCTGCTTAATCAACTGGCTATGATATCCCGTAAGGATGGAACTTGGTGAATATTGTTGTATGGATTAATTGCTTGTACAATTCTTGATTGAATTGGTTGGCTCACTTAGAAATGGTAATCAACTAGAACTTATGCTAAAATATTGAAAGTAAGGACACACTCTTAGTCGCGTTCAGCAAAAGAAACTCCACCGGCCAAAAGCCTTCCATGTCTAGAGTTTGGTGATGTAGTCATCACCCGACGGTTAAGTCTTGTTGAGTATTAGTATACTCAGCCTTGCTTTAAAACTGTTGTGCAGGTGTTGATTGATCGGGTGGATGACGACAAGTGATGACATCACGGATGGTCTCCTGTGATGTTTACCGTTGCGCTAGTTAATTTATTTTCGTTGTTTTCGAACCCTGAACCTTTACTCCATGTCATGAACAATGGTTTGTAACAAATTGTTCTTAACTCATGCTGTACTTTGGACTCGCCTTCGCGTTAGTTTTAATGCTTATCTCGATCCTCTGTATGTATTCCAAGTGATTTACCGGGTGTTAACCCGACAACTAACGACAGGATGACACTTTACTATTGCTTAATGACCAAAGCGGATTAGTTTTAGGCGACAGTACAATATTTTCCTGGGCGGATTGTCACAACTGTTGATGAAGCCGTGGCGGTCGGCGATGGAGCCGCGACGGTTGTTGTTGAAGTTGACTAGTCAGAATTGATTCCGACTGGTTGTTGGGGGTGTGACTGCCATTCTCGACTAGTTTGGAAAACTAGTCGAGATGAATGGTCGACGCGATGCGACCAAAAGACGACGTCGCGACGGCGTGCGACGTAGTTGATGTAGAGCCATTGTTGCCGCGAGACAAGTAGTCGCGACGCACGACATGGCTGAAGTAGAGCCAGTGTGGCTGCAAGACAAAGTCGCGGCGCACGGAGTAGTCGACGACAAGCCGTGTGACGAGCCGCGCGACGTGCCGAGGCACCCGGACGCGTGGCGTAGGCGAAGTAGTCGACGACGAGCCTGCTCGTGGCGAAGTAGTCGACGACGAGCAGCGCGACGAGCCGTGCGACGTGCTGAAGCAACCGGACACGCGGCGTAGTCGAAGTAGTCGACGACGAGCCGCGCGGCGAGCCGCACGACGTGCCGAGGCACCCGGACGCACGGCGAAGGTGAAGTAGTCGACAACGAGCCGTGCGATGAGCCGTGCAACGAGCCGCGCGACGTGCCGAAACAACCGGACGCGGGGCTGAGGTGAAGTAGTCAATGACAAGCCGCGCAACGAGCCGCGGGACGTGCCGAAGCAACCGGACGCGCGGCGGAGGTGAAGTAGTCGACGACGAGCCGCATGACAAGCCGCGCGACGTGCTGAGGCACCCTGACGCGCGGCGTAGGTGAAGTAATCAATGACGAGCCTGCGCGAGGCGAAGTAGTTGTCGACGAGCCGCGCGACGAGCCGCGCGACGTGCCGAAGCAACCGGATGCGTGGCGGAGGCGAAGTAGTCGACGACGAGCCGCGTGACAAGCCGCGCGACATGCCGAGGCTCCCGGACGCGCGGTGTAGGCCAAGTAGTTGACGACGAGCCTGCACGAGGCGAAGTAGTCGACGATGAGTCACGCGACAAGCCGCGCGACGTGCCGAAGCAACCGGACGCGCGACGTAGATGATGTAGTCGACGACGAGCCTGCGCGAGGGGAAGTAGTCGACGACGAGCCGCGTGACGAGCTGCGCGACGTGCCGAGACACCCGGACGCGCGGTGTAGGCGAAGTAGTCGACGACGAGCCTGCGCGAGGCGAAGTAGTCGACGAGGAGTCACGCGACAAGCCACGCGACGTGCCGAAGCAACCAGACGCGCGACGTAGGTGAAGTAGTCGACGATGAGCCTGCGTGAGGCGAAGTAGTCAATGACGAGCCGTGCGACGTGCCGAAGCAACCGGACGCGCGACGTAGGTGAAGTAGTCGAAGACGAGCCTGCGCGAGGTGAAGTAGTCGACGAGGAGTCACGCGACAAGCCGTGTGATGTGCCGAAGCAACCGGACGCGCGACGTAGGTGAAGTAGTCAACGACGATCCTGCGCGAGGCGAAGTAGTCGACGACAAGCCGCGTGACGAGCCGCGCGATGAGCCGCACGATGAGCGCGTGGCGTAGGTGAAGTAGTCGACAACGAGCCGGCGCGAGGCGAAGTAGTCGACGACGAGCCGCGCGACGTGCCGAGGCACCCGGACGCGCGGTGTAGGCGAAGTAGTCGACGACGAGCCTGCGCGAGGTGAAGTAGTCGACGATGAGTCATGCGACAAGCTACACGACGTGCCGAAGCAACCGGGCGCGCGACGTAGGTGAAGTAGTCGACGACGAGCCTGCGCGAGGTGAAGTAGTCGACGACGAGCCGCGTGACAAGCCGCGTGATGTGCCGAGGCACCCGGACGCGCGGCATAGGCGAAGTAGTCGACGATGAGCTTGCGTGAGGTGAAGTAATCGACGATGAGTCACGCGACAAGCCGCGCGACGTGCCGAAGTAACCAGACATGCGACGTAGGTGAAGTAGTCGACGACGAGCTTGCGCAAGGCGAAGTAATCGACGATGAGTCACGCGACAAGCCGCGCGACGTGCCGAAGCAACCGGACGTGCGGCGTAGGAAAATTGATTCCGCTTTGACAGGAGCAAGGTGACTTGCTTCAATGGATCTCTATGAGTCGACGAGTAGATTGATCTTGTTGACGAGGGTCTTCGAATTCGCCCGGTGGTGATGATCGCCCCTACCTGGCGTGCCAGCTGTCGGTGTTTTAGACAGGCAAACCTACCAAGGGGGTACCCGAGGTAGTAGATTGTGCAGTGGGGATCGTGATCGGGAGACCGAGAACTCGAAGGTGTGCGCAAGGACACGGGACACAAGATTTATACAGGTTCAGGCCGCCAAGGTGGCGAGCCCTACGTCTTGTTTGGGGATTAAGTATGGCACCCTGCGCTTGGTGTTGGTTGAGATCAGGTGCCCGACTAGGTACCCGGCCCTCCTTTATATAGTCTAGGGGCGGGTTCCTAGTCGGTTACAAGGCAGGAGTTCTAGTAGGATTACATGGAACGAATCCTAATAGGATTACAGGGGAATTCTAGTAGGAGCCCATCTTCATACTTCCTTGCATGAGTACCCGGGGTGTATGCCCGACACTCTGGGCATCAAGCGACTACTAGTCTAGGGCGACTCCACAGTGGTCATCAACCAAGTTAACAAGTCTTGGGATCGCAACAAGGAGAACATGGACGCCTACTGCCTAGAAGTCCACAAGCTCGAGAACAAATTCTACTGTCTCGAGTTCCATCACGTCGTCCGCGACAACAAAGTTGCAGCGGATGTCCCGTCGAAGCTTGGTTCTACTCGCGCACAAGTACCAGTGGGAGTCTTCGTCCACGAACTTCACGCGCCATCCATCCCGGAGCCGGCGCCCATGACCACTGATCCAGCACCTTCTCAAGCCAGGAAGTCATGATGATAGATGTGGACTGGCGACAACCCTACATCGACTACATTCGCGAGCAGAAGGTTCGCACTGACAAGAACTTGGCCGAGCAAATCATCCGTCAGGCCAAGTCCTACATACTAGTCGGAGACAAGCTCTACAAGTGGAGCACCACTTCTGGAGTACTCATGAAGTGCGTTCCCCGAGAAGAAGGTAAGGACATCTTGGAGGAGATCCACAAAGGCGTCTGTGGCAACCATGCGTCTTCCCGTACGCTAGTCAACAAGGCTTTTCGACGAGCTTTCTACTGGCCCACAGCTCTGGGCGATGCTGAGGAACTCGTCAGAAGGTGCCAAGGGTGTCAGTACTTCGCCAAGCAACAACACGTCCTGGCCTACAAGCTAGTCACTACACCACCAACTTGGCCTTTCGCCTGCTGGGGGCTCGACATGATTGAGCCTCTCCCAACTGTGTCAGGAGGATTCAACAGAGTCTTGGTGGCCATCGACAAGTTCACTAAGTGGATCGAAGTCAAGCCGGTCACCTGCCCAAAGGCCGACAGGGTACTCGACTTCTTGGATGAACTCGTGCACCGCTACGGACTACCCCACCGCATCATCACAGACCTGGGTTCCAACTTCAACAACCACCAGTTCTAGGAGTACTGCGAGAACAGCGGGATCAACATCCGGTATGTCTCAGTCGCCCATCCACGGGCCAATAGACAAGTCGAGCGCGCCAATGGGATGGTACTCGACGCTCTCAAGAAACGACTGCACGATGCTGCTAACACAAAAGGAGACAAGTGGATCAAGGTACTGCCCAACACACTCTGGGGGCTGCGTACACAACCCACCAAGCCGACGGGACAGACACCTTATTTCTTGGTCTACGACTTCGAAGCTATCCTACATGCCGACGTCATGTGGGATTCGCCAGCAGTAGAGCAGTACGACGAAGGCATCTTTGAAGACAGCAGACAAGTTGATATCGATGGACTCGAAGAAGCTCGCTGCGCTGCCCTCGTCCAGTCAGCAAGGTACCTTGAGGGTATCCGACGCTATCATGATCGCAACGTCAAGGAACGCTCGTTCAACGTTGGTGATCTAGTCCTCCGACGCATCCAGAACATGGAAGGACTACACAAGCTTAGCTTGCCATGGGAAGGTCCCTTCTCGATCACAAAGCTGACTGGACTAGGCTCATACCGCCTCCAAACACTTGAAGGCGACGATGTCAGCAACTCATGGAACATCGACCAGCTCTGTCGATTCTATGCATAGTCTCTCGACTACTCTGGGAGTCTAAGTCTACACGGCTACTCCTGGGCTCTTCGCCGTAAGCGGCCTCCGGGTCCAGGCACTAGTCTCCGGACTACTCTACTCCAAGATCCAGCGTCAACGGCTACTAACGGATCTCGAACTGTTCAGAGCAGTAAGGACTCTAGCATGGTCTATAAAGAGACCATGTACTCTTAGATCCCGCCTATACGGCTACTAACGAATCTACAGCTGTAAGCGACCACGGGTCCTAGCACTACTTAAGCCATAGGCGGCCTCTGGGTCCAGGCGACTACACTTGTAAACGACCCTGGCCATCCAGGTGTACTGTTTTTTAGTAATAATGTTCGGTTTCTAGTCAACTCATTTACTGTGATTTCCTTCATTGGATCTACTATCGAGTACTACTACTCGCAAACATCTCTGTGGATGGCACTCCGCACATACACACCACGACAACGAGTACTCATTTCATAGAAGATTTTTCATTCAAACTTAAAACAAGTTATTTACAACTTTGCTTATATTACAAATGCTGCCAAAAGCTAACCCTACAGGACAACTACTGGAGGTTCAGCTTCTCCGCGACGTTCCGCGATTGGTTCCATCTGCTCCAGAAGCTCCTTGTTTTGATCGTCTGTGCAATTGGCGGCTAGTTCTCCCGCGACTACATCAACTGGAGTCTTGGGGAAGTATGACTTCATATATGCGAGGACTTGGTTGGGGATGGACTTCGCCTGATGCTTTACATAAGTTGCCAGACGCCCGAGGGCTTCCTTCAGCCGGTCAACCAATGGAGCTATCTTCGGCCCGCCTGGGTGAGGCACCAGCAGCCTTGCAATGGGAAGCGCGACTTCTTCAAGCTCCTCGAGTTGGCCCCGCAGCTTCTCGCAGTCTTCGTTGAGCTTCTGCAGATATTTATAACAGTTAACAAGGTTACGAGGCTTCTCAGAGCTCCATGTGCTTGACGCACTCATAAGATAGCTGCTTATATTCATACTCAAGTACCTCTCGGGCATCCTTCTCTCGGTAGACGATGTTCTTCAGACCGGTCTCCGATGCCTTCAACTGGTGTTGACAGTGAAATTCCGTCAACCTAGCCATGAGTTTACCGTCGGTGTTGACATTAGTTTTATATCTTATCCATTGGTACTAACCCCCTTGATATAACAAGTTCATTTGTGCATTTCCGTTTTGGAGTTTAATGTTTATGCAGGGTTTTGACGTAGAAAGCAAGACTTCAGGGATAAGTTCATCAAGCACCTTGTGAAAAGACCTTGAAGCCCGTACAAGTCATGCATTGAAGCAAACTTGACTCCAAGAAGCCCAGGGACCAAACCCGAGAAGATGACAAACTCCGAGGACCTACCCAGAAAAGTGCTGAATCTTGCAGGACAAGGAGCTATGTCCAACTCGGAGAGAAACTGACGACAAGGGCCCACATGCAGAAGGGGGAAGGATCTAGAAGACTCGGGAGCCGACGTAGGGCAAAGGAGGCAGGAAACTGGGCCGGGATGGGCCCAGGCCGGCCGACCCAGCCCATTACAAGGCCCGGTTACCTCCCCTTTGACATAGCCGCCATTCGGGCTAATTATAGCCCCGGGTTAAGAGACACGCATCAATTAATTTGTCATCAGCTGCCGAGGAGCAGAGAAGAGAGGGACACCATCTCAGAGAGGAGAGGGTCGAGCTAGTTGACTAGGGTCGAGCTAGCCGACGTGGGAACCTTGCAAGGAAGACCACGTCGGAGTTCCCGGAGCTAGAAGCAAGATCAAGGTAGGATCCCGGTGGTGATCTTGTTCATGTATCATTGTACTAGTTGATGTATCAAGTTGAATCCGATTCTTAGCGACTAAGTGTTTCTCTGAAGTCTTTGTTTTTTATCGGCTTTGCTTATTTTAGATCTATTCTCGAGATAGATCACATAGGGTGTTCTTGTAGCCGCGGTGGCTAGAGGTGCACACCTGATCTTCCGAAAGAACTCGACTTGTCCTCAGACTCACCGTTGACTACCCGCATGAATAGGAGTATGTTGTGACAGAACGGGGGCTCTGAAAGGCTGGCGTTTTCGGAGTCAGAAGGGAAACCACGGTTTAAAGAGGCTTCTAATGAGATTTGATTTGCTACTTCTTCTTTTGCTTGGAACTTCAACAAAAGGCTTGACCCGATCTCTCTAGATCGGTTTATCTACCCCATCTATCTTTGTTACCTCCGGTTTTTAGTAGATCAGATTCGTTCTTGTGTTGATTCTTATGATTAGATGCATTAGGGTTTTATCTCTCGAAGATTGAAGTTACTTGGCATTACTAGATCATCTCTTGCGTCACACATTTGTTCCACGGATTTGATACCTTGGGTTCACCACTCGAGGGAAGAAGGATCCCTTGACTACGACGAAAGACTTGTCCGCTTGCAAGTCTAAATGAACTTTTATACAACTATTAACCATCAACAAGCCCCTTTTTCTGGCGCCGCTGCCGGGGAACAAGTGATCAAGATTTGATCTTTTATTGCTTTTTTGTGATTTTCAGTTTTCTTTTTGCACCTACTAATCTTTGATCATCCTCAAAATAAATCTAATCTAGTTTGTCTAACCCTAGTTTTTCATAGATTTGTTTTTACTTTTTCATTTTTGCATATTTTGTTTATCGCTAACCCTAACAGGAGATGGACGGCTACCTCTCCAACAAACCTGATAATTTTGTGCATGATCCAGAAAAACTTTACAGGCTAAGGAGACGCGAAGCACAACAAGCTAAAAAGCTAGATTTTGTAGATACAAAGTCGGAAGATGAAGGATCGAAGGAATCTCCGAAGAATTCACCACCTCAAAGTCCTCGTGAGAATCGACTTCCACCGATGAGAGATCAACCGCAAGAACATGTTCAACCACTTCTAAGTCTAATGTCTTTGCGTTGTAAAATTCAAAACTGAAATAAAAAAACTCGAAAATCCTGAAATCGGGTTGTCCTCCCGGTAACTCGAAAATTCTAAGTCTAATGTCTTTGCGAACAAACGACTCAGCACTGGGGTTAGTACCAAAAGAGTAAAACCAGTGCCGAGCCATTTGCTCGAAAGTGGGGTTAACACCAACCAAAGCATCTCTCCTCCCAAAGCTACCTCCACGAACACCACCACGGTAACCACCCTGAGGGAACCATCCCTCTCTGCCTGGAGGAGGACCAAAACCACGAAAGAGAACTCGTGGACCGTCCCTCCTTTCCTTCTCAAAGCTACGACTCCTCCCATCCCCGTAGTGAACTCGAGGGGGAGAACGCCTAGCAACCTGACCACCTGCAAACTCTCCAGCCCAACCACTAGAACCACGACCTCCAGAAACAACTCTCGCACCTGTACGAGCACGAAACCCAACACGCTGCCTGTCCAGGCCTGCACCGGTCTGACCGGTGCCCCACACCGGTCTGACCGGTGTGACCTGGACAACAGCACCTCCAACAGCCTTCTGCTCTCCCCAAGCCCGAACTGTCCTCACATTTGCCTTGGCCCTGGGCATCTGCACACGAGGCTCAAGTACACCATCGGAAGGGTGGTACTTGTCCTTGTTAGCCCACTCCTTTGCCATTCTCTCCTCACGCTTCCTCTTGAAGCAAAACTCCTCCTTATGGCCATCTCTCCCACAATAGCCACAATGGAACCTCACAAGCTTAGGATTTGGCTTGGGATGTGGCTGCTCACTTGGGTTCTCTCCACTCAACTCCTCCACCGGTTTCTCACCGCTAGCCTTCTCACTCTCCTTCCCAAAGAACACTTTCCCCGAAGTGCTCACAAACTTGATAGGCTTTCAGAGATCATTTGTGGGTTTAGAAAACACGGGTGGAGCTGGGGTTGTGTCTAGACGGTTCCTAAGATGGTTGGGTTTTGGAGGGAAATCATTCTTGTGGTGGGTTTTTGGTGGCTCCGGGATATTCTCTTCACTTCCCTCACCAACCTTGTTTGCCCCAAGTCCCTCACCATCTTGCCTCTTAAAGGCCTCGATCATCATCCTCAACTGAGGCTCATGACCGGACAACCAACCCATCAACTTCCTCAAGTCATCATTCTCATCCTGCAAACGATCAACATAATGTGCAAGTTCCAAATTTTTCAATGCATGCATTTCACAGGTAGAGCAAGATGTAGGCATGGGTTCCTTCAATTTAGCCTCAAGAGAACTAGTGTAAGCATGCATCTCATCAATCTTAGCATGCAAGACAGGGCAAGAAGTGCAAGCACCTAGCAAAGCAGGTCTAGACTTAAGCTCAGCCACTTCAACCCTAAGCACATCTAGTTGCTCACACTTGGAGGCATGCTTCTCCTTAAACAAAGCAAGATCAGCAAGAAATATGGAGCAATCAGCACAATCATTCTCATCCGAAACAACAGGGTTAGCCTTAAGGGAATCAATCTCAAGCTTGCTATCAAGCACCTGTGTCTCTAGCTCAACCACTCTAGTCCTAGCATCCTCGAGTGAAGCCCTAAGCTCTTTCCTCATTTTCTTAGCCTCTCTAAGCATGTCATCACAGTTATCAAGCAAAGTGCCAAGCCTCTCATTCTCCTGGCGCAAGAAGGGAAGTTCATCACGCACCTCGTCGTCGGACTCAGAGTCCGAGTCGCTCTGTGTGCTCTTCTTGCTGCCGGAGCTCAACGCTATGGTGCAGAAGCCGTCTCTCGCGAAGCAGCTCAGCCCGCTCAGGTTCTTGGACGACTTCTTGTTCTTGAGACGATCACCTTCGTCTTCACTGCTGCTCGAGCTCGAGGTGGAGTACGCGGAACTGGAGTCGACGTCGCTCGCTCCAACCATCGCTCGTCCTTGTACTTGTTCTTGTGCTTGCTCTTGTGGTCACGCCTCGACCGGTACTTGCCATCCGTCCTCGACTTGTGCTTGTAGCTGTCCTTGTTCTCGGCCTTCTCCGGGCAGTCGGCGACGAAGTGTCCCGGCTTGCCGCACTGGAAGCAAGTCCTCGTGTTCCTCCTCATGTTCACGCGGTTCTCGTGTAGCCTCTCGAACCGCCTCGTCAGGAGCGCCAGCTCGTCCTCTCCAAGCTCGTCGAACTCTTCATCTGCCATAGACATCAAGGAGGAGAAAGAGAACATCTCGGTGGATGGGTTAGAGTTAGCCTTTCCTTTGGAACCACCAACGAGGGCAAGACTATGGGAATCGGTCGGTCCCTCGAGCTTGCGATCATGCCCCTATCCACCTCAGCTGACTTGAGCTTCGAGAACAGCTCGTTCACCGTCAGAGTGTCATACTTCTCCGACTCCACAATGGCCTCGAATTTTCCGCCCCAAATCGTACGATCCAAAGAGTGTAAGAGCTTGACTGCTCTATCATGATCATCATACGGGAGCACGTCCACATTGGCCTTCATGTTGTTCACAACCACCGTGAACCTCTGAAACAAGGCATCGACGGACTCACCGGGGAGATGAGTGAAGTTCTCGTACTCTCTCCGGTAGGTCGCATACATCCGTGCCTGAACCTGGGCGTTCCCAACATGAGCCTCCTTCAACACCGCCCAAATCCTACAAGCCAAGTGCTCGGTGTGCACCCGATCGAACTCAGGCTGACACAAAGCACGAAACAAGTAGTCGACTGCCTTATTGTTGGCGTCGAATCTGTCCCATCGGCTGGACATAGCATGTGTCCACCGTGACATCCCAAAGGATCTGACCCTTTCCGCGGAGAAAAGCACCCATCCGCTTGCTCCACATCTGGTAGTTCTTGCCATCGAAGTGTGGAGGACCCGAACCCCGTTCCTGGTACGCCATCCTTGGATCTTAGACTGGTTAGAGTCAACAAAGACCCGAACCGGCTCTGATACCACTTGAAGGACCGATACGGCGAACCAGATAGGGGGGGAGTGAATGGGAGCTGATAAAAATTCTTCTCAAAGGAGATGGAAACTCCTACAAGATGAACACGGCTTCCAACACACGTCTCCGACTCACTACCCAAGTTGGCCAAGCCCAAGTAGCCACTGGAGTGCCACTGGACCTAGGAACCAACACACACACCCTTCCGACCCGAGAACGCAGCGGAACACCAAACCTCGAGTCTACAGACCCACACCGGTCAGACCGGTGAGCACCACCGGTCAGACCGGTCCCTGCTAGTGAAACTGAGCAACTTTCACTAAGTGGCTCTACACCGGTCAGACCGGTGAGACACACCGGTCAGACCGATCGCAGCCTGAAAGCCCCCAAGGCACCAAACAGGCCAACCGACCACTAAACTGACCCAAACTTGAAACAGCAGCAACACGGTACAACAATGAACACACCAAGACGTTCACCCGAGCAAAAACCCACCAGGGCTCGCACCGGTCAGACCGGTCAAGAGCACCGGTCAGACCAGTGTAGCCTGGGTAGCTCGGGATGAGCAGCACCTGCGGGTCAACTCCCCCAAATCCAAAACTTGATCTCCCGAATCGCTCCACGGACTTGAACAAGACTTTGGGGATATTAGGAACACCTCATGAGGAGTCCATAGCCAAGTTTAATCCCACCAAAACTCGTCCAAAAAGGAGGAATCAAAGAAATCCCGCCAAAAGCACTTCCAACCCAAGAACTCAAGAAACCCCAAAATCGAGCACCCTTACTCACGGATTTGGGAGGGGAATCACAGCCCAAAGAACCACGAAGGGTTCCCACAAATTTCCCCCATCAAATCCCCAAGAGAAAGATCTCGAAAACAACCCAAAGAAATCACCGAGAGAGGGCTCCGAAAATCACCACCAAGAACAACCGGGGAAAACACATCCAAACCTTGAGGAACCACGCCAAATCATCTATACATGAAACAAAGGTTCGTACAAGGTCTAGAAAGCCGCCCGATCATCCATCCCTCTCAACAAGATCTCTCCGTGAAGCTCTCTTGCTAGTCCTAAAGAAAAACCTAAGGAAAATAGGTGGAAAAATAGGAAAACTAATGAGATAGGGTTCCAAGAGTTGGCTGCCATCCTCTCACCTCTTGGGTTATATGGAGGCAACCGAATGTCTAAAACGCCCTTCTCTACTAACTAGGGATACAAGCCCCTCAAGGGCGGATTTGGAATTCTTGATGTCTTCACCATCGGACGGATGCCCGGCGACCGCACCATGCGTAGCCTCGACGCAAGCCATGCGATCCCGACGCGTGTCCTCCGCTTCGAAGATTCCGGACTGCGTCGTCGCACACCGGTCAGACCGGTGCTCCTCACCGGTCAGACCAGTACCCACTGGTCAGACCGGTCAGACCCACCGGTCAGACCGGTCTGGCACTGCTGCAGCACCGTCTTCGGTTCTTCGGTCTTGGCTTTGTGGATCAACCAAGGAACCCAGTGGTTTTCTGGTGAACCACCGGAAACCCCGCGAACTCGGTGTAGCCTCCGCCAATATCCACTCATGACTCGGCTTCCACATAGTCCCGGCTCGACCTTGGTTTTGAGGCTCAACCAAGAAACCGTCCACGACTTCATCTTGTTGTTCATGCCACCATGCGGCCCGCACTTGACCCCGCTGGCCACCGGGTCCCTCGAACGAAGCCTACTTGTCTTCTCCACACACGGAGGCCTCACCGGCGATGACCTTTCGCGCTTGTTCTTCACCTGCACCAACACCAATCAAGCCGCAACCTGCACCTGCAATACTTAGCCAAGAATCAGTCCACACAACGTTGTCAATCACTCATCACACAAGGAAGCGACCATCCACCAGTCCTCGAACCACACATGGTCCTCATTACTTCAGATCAACACTCTTTGCAGGCGTTGCAATCTTGAGTACCCACTTCCGCACTATCTTGGGCATGGGCTTATTCTCCGACTTAGTCATATTTTTGGTCTTCACAGGCGACGTTTGTTCCTTTGTCTTGACGAATGCAACATCTTCCTTGATTTTCTTCATGTCCTTCTTCTTCGGCTCTTTCTTCTTCTTCAGCCCTTCCTTCTCCCTTGGTTCCTCCTTAACAATGCGACGATGAGGTGGAACATTTTTAACTTCAATCATATTGCATACCTCGAGGCGTGGTCGAAACTTGAAGGAACTCCTTTCTCCGTTGATGTCGAACATGATCTCCCCCTTGCCAACATCAATGGTACCTCCCACGGTCTTGAGGAAAGGCCTCCCAAGGATGAGTGGCGGCTTCTCCCTCTCTCCCATCTCGAGCACCACGAAGTCGACGGGGATGAAGTGATGTCTGACCTTCACGGGCACATCTTCGGCAATGCCCAAGGGATAGCGAATGAAGTTATCACCCAACTCCAAGCACATACCCGTAGGCTCCAATCGTAGGCGTAGCTTCTCGAACACATCCCTTTGCATGACACTCACACTTTCTCCGAGGTCGCATAACGCCTTCTCGAACTTGAACGAACCAACAGAACATGGAATTGTTGGGCATCTGGGGTCCTTTTGATTCTCTAGCCCATTAGCAATAGCGGCACTACATTGCTCGGACATCTTGACATGATCTACCCCGAGTGTTTCTATCTCATATTTATTTGTAAGTATGTCTTTAAAGTAACGAGAATATGTAGGAACTTGAAGGGCATCCAATAACGGTATGTTGATGCTAAGTCTACGCACAACCTCCACAAACTTCTCAAAGTGGTTATCAAGTTTACCTTGGAAGTAGCGTGGCTTGAGTTGTAGGATCTTCGTGTCTTCTCCCAGCATCTCAAACTCGGGCTCTTCGGTGATGATCTCCGTAACTTCCTCCTAAGCAAATCCCTCCGCCTCGGCGGATGGTTTAGGCTTCCTTGCTCTCGCGGAACGTTCCGGATCTTCGGTCTCCTTTCCCGAACATGTTTGAATCACCTTCGCCGATTCGGGACCTTTAGGGTGTCCCGGAAGCTTCCCTTCATAAGTAGTGAGGCGCCCGACAAATTGTCCCACTTGCATCTCGAGCATCTTCATCATGTTGAGCACTTGATGGTTGGAGCTTCCGACCTCCGTCACTTTGCTATTGATGTTCTCCAACACCTTGTCTATGGCTTTGAACTTGGTGACAGTGTCCTTGTTGATCTTAGCTTGCTCGTCCATGAAGTCCTTCAATTGTATACGAAGCGGAACCGAATTTGGAATGGATGAGCTTGCATTAAATTGAGGTCTACCTTGCCCGTAGCGGAAGTTCGGCAAATCTCCCTTCCTCATGTAGTCGAGCACCTTGGCTTCCTCCGGACAATCCTTGTGGACATGGCCATATTCTCTGCACTCTTCACATGTGGATCTTGCTTTGGCAGCCTTTAAGTCTTGAGCCTCTTTCTTTTCTATCTCCATCTTCTCCAACCTCCGCATAAGTGAATCGATCTTGCCTTCAAGTATGTTTTCCTTCTCCACTTGCAAGACTCCTTTGACGTTCCCCGTGGGTTGAACCAGAAGTAGGCGTCCGGACGGCACCCACGTGTCATTGTTCGCGACCTTCTTAATAGAGTGAAAGCTTCGGTCGGCGTAAGCTCAATGATAGATCCTCCGCCAATGCATCGATGATCGTCCTTGATGCCATGGTGAGTCCTTGGTAGAACTTTTGCACGAGGTCCTCCTTCGGGAACTTGTGATGTGGAACCGCCCAAGTGTACTCATTGAAGCGCTCGAATGCCTCTGAGATAGTCTCCGTAGGATATTGAGCAAAATTGGTAATCTTATTACGCAAGCTTTGAGTTTTACCCGGCGAGTAGTATTCCTTCATGAAGGCCCTCATCAACGCATTCCAATTTTGTACTGTCTCCACTGGTTGAGCATGGAACCATTGCAACGCCTTCCCGAGTAGCGAGAATGGAAAGAGCCTTGCCCTCATTTGATCTTTAGTCACCCCGTCCATGTTCAATGTCTGACATAGTTGAATGAACGCTTGGAGGTGAAGGTTCGGATCCTCTTTACCGGTGAAGGGTGAGTGTTGCACCATCCGGATTGTTGAGGTCTTGATCTCGAACGGCCTTTTGATCTCTGCGAGGTTCAAGATTGGTAGGTCGACGATGAACGGGGTGCATAGCTCCCTGATCTTGCGTTCTTGCAGCGGTTGTTCACTCATCGGTGGAAGTCGGTTCTCCCGAGGACTTTGAGGTGGTGAATTCTTCGGAGACTCGATGATCCTTCATCTTCCGACTTTGAATCTACAAAATCCATCTTTTTAGCTTGATGTGCTTCGCGTCTCCTTCGCCTATAAAGTTTTTCTGGATCATCCACAAAATTATCGGGTTTGTTGGAGAGGTAGCCGTCCATCTCCTGTTAGGGTTAGCGATAAACAGAATATACAAAAACAAAAAGTAAAACCAAATCTAAGAAAACTAGGGTTAGACAAAACTAGACTAGATTGATTTTGAGGATGATCATAAGTTAGTAGATGCAAAAGAAAAACCAAAAGAAAAGTGAAAATTACAAAAAGCAATAAAAGATTAAATCTTGATCACTTGTTCCCCAGCAACGGCGCCAGAAAAAGGGGCTTGTTGACGGTTAATAGTTGTATCAAAGTTCGTTTAGACTTGCAGGCAGACAAGTCTCCCATCGTAGTCAAGGGACCCTTGGTGAACCCAAGGTATCAAATCCGTGGAACAAATGTGTGACGCAAGAGATGATCTAGTAATGCCGAGATACTTCAATCTTCGAGAGATAAAACCCTAATGCATCTAATCAAAGAACAATAAAAACGAATAAAATATACTAAAGACCGGAGGTAGCAAAGATAGAGGGGGTAGATAAACCGATCTAGAGAGATCGGATCGAGCCTTTTGTTGAAGTTCCAAGCAAAAGAAGAAGTAGCAAGTTTAATCTCATTAGAAGCCTCTTTAAACCGTGGTTTCCCGTCCGACTCCGAAAACGCCCGCCTTACAAAGCCACTGTTCTGTCACAACGCACTCCTATTCATGCGGTAGTCTAGGGCGAGTCCGGGGACAAATCGAGATCTTTTGGAAGGTCAGGCGTGCACCTCTAGCCACCACGGCTACAAGAACACCCTATGTGATCTATCTCGAGAATAGATCTAAGATAAGCAAAGCCGATCGAAAATGAAGACTTCAGAGAAACATTTAGTCGCTAAGATTCGGATTCAACTTGATACATCAACTAGTACATGATAAACGAACCAAGATCACCACCGGGATCCTACCTCGATCTTGCTTCTAGCTCCGGGAACTCCGACGTGGTCTTCCTTGCAAGGTTCCCACGTCGGCTAGAGAGACCCTAGTCAACTAGCTCGACCATCTCCTCTCCGAGATGGTGTCCCTCTCTTCTCTGCTCCTCGGCGGCCGAAGACGAATGGATTGATCTGTGGCTCTTGACCCCGGGGTTACAAATAGCCCGAATGGTGGCTAGGTCAAAGGGGGGCGACTGGGCCCTGGAATGGGCTGGGCCGACTGGCCTGGGCCGACCCTGGCCCAGTTGCTTGCCTCCTTCACGTGGCGTCGGTTCCCGAGTCTTCTAGATCTTTCCCCCTTCTGCATGTGGGCCCTTGTCGTCAGTTTCTTTCTGAGTTGGACGAAGCTCCTTGTCCCACAAGATTCGGCACTTTTTCTGGCTAGGTCCTCGGAGTTTGTCATCTTCTTGGGTTTGGTCCCTGGGCTTCTTGGAGTCAAGATTGCTTCATTGCATGACTTGTACCAGGTTTCAAGGTCTTGTCAATGTGCTTGATGAACTTATCCCGGAAGTCTCATGCCAACTACGAAGGTAAACTCATGGCTAGGTTGACAGAATTTCACCGTCAACACTGTCTCAAACCCGGTGGCACCGGTTTTGGGAAACTGGTGGCACCGGTTTTGTGTCAGCCGGCCCAATGACTAGTTGTTTGAAATCTCAGTGGCACTGAGTTTGGGAATTCGGTGGCACCGGTTTTCACCTGAGTTTGTCAACGGTAAGTTTTTGGGGAGTCGGTATTTATACCACAACCCCCACTGTTGCAAGTTGTTGTTCCTATGGTTGCTATTGTGCTTCCTTGCTATTCCTTGCTAAGCCAAAGCCATTCTATCTCTCCCCAACCCCTCTTGGTGAGGTTATTCGATCTTTGCTAGATATAGTGAGTTGGGTGGTAGAGAGAAGCCTTTGTGAGCTATTCGAGAGCACTTTAATCCCTTGAGCACTTTTGGACGGCGTCAAGCTTGTGTGAAGTGTGTGTTACTCTTGGAGGCTTGCCTTCTAGACGGCTAGGCGTCGCTCACAAGCTCCCAAGGTGTGGTGAGTTGTGGGACAGTTTGTGAAGGTCGTGCTTCGCCTTCGAAAGGGAAGAAGCCATCTAGTGGATCGGGAAAGGGGTTTAATGCAACCCGACTTCGGTAGGAGAAGCACCCAACGGAGGCTAGGATTCACACGGTGGTGAATCCGGAGTTCGGCAAAACAAATCTCTGAGTCTCTTGTTGGTTACCTTGCATTTACCTTCCTAGCTTACTTGTTCTTAGTATTTGTGGATCTCCTTGTGTTTTAGTGTTTGTGAAATACAGGCATTGAATATTGTATCAAGAACTTCACTCTATGCCACTCACCCAGTTGAGTTGATTTCAAGCAAGGAAACAAGGAGGAAAGAGGGGAAACACTGCTAGGCAAACTCGGTGGCTCCAGGTTTGCAAACCCGGTGGCTCCCGGTTTGGGCAGTGCGCTTTTTCCGCTGCATCGGCGCTGGTCCAGAGTATCCGGAGATTTCTCCAGAATCTCCGGACTTTCTAGAAACTCCGGGGAAAAGTCCGGAGTATCCGGGTCTCACTGATAAAATTGTTTTAAGTGGTGATATTTTGGACTCGCCTATTCACCCCCCTCTAGGCGACATCAAGATCCTTTCAATTGGTATCAGAGCCTGGTGCTCCGATTCGAGCTTAACCGCTTGGAGTTTAAAGATGTCGACTACATGTGAGGTATCGTTTGATCCTCTTCGGTTTGACGGCCCAAACTAATCTTCTTGGTTTGCTCTTGTTCTTCATGTATTACATACTTGGGGTCCTCCATTTCAACAAGTTGTGGTGGCTAGTATCCTTCCTGAGGACTTTGATAGTGAGGACTCATCTAATCTATCAAAAGAGGAAAGGGCTTGCGTGATCCACAACTCCTCTATTACTAACCTTATGTACAATAATGTGAGCAAGGTTATTCAAGAATTCATCTTCAACAATGAAGGCATTTGTGATGATGCGCATCATATTTGGGTGGCACTTAAAGACATGTATACTAGTGCCGATGATGAGGATGGCGAAGAAGAAGAGGAGTCACTTGAGGAGTGCTCAACATCAACATCTTGCATTCATCCTCTAGTGACTTCAACCATGCAACAAAAGAGCAACAACGTCAATGCCACTGCCACTGACCAGCCAAACTTGGTGGCACCAGGTTTAAAAACCGGTGGCACCAGGTTGGGCAGTGAGCAAAGCTGCAGCACTTCATCGAGCATCAATGCAACACCACATCAACCAAATGAGGTATATACAAATCCTAGTACTTCCTTTCGATGTACTAACAATGTCAAGTCTCAAGTGACTAAAGGTAAAAGGAAGAAAGGAAGTGAAGTTGAGTAATTTGACTTCGAGCTCGACAAGATGACCAAGAAAGACAAGAAGAATGTGCTAGAGCTCATAAAGAGAGTAAGAAGGCAAGAAGATGAGCTCACAAGGCAACAAGCTTATCGTGACTCCTTCGAAGAAGAATTGAAGAAGCTTAATGAGTCAAGTGCCTCCTTATCTAGTAAATGCAAGGAGGACATTACCAAGGTATATGCTTGTGCTACTAACTCTCTATCTTGTGTAGCATCCTTGGAAAAGGAAAATCAAGCTCTCAAGGATCAACTTGATGAAATCACTTGCAAGTTTGTGAAACTACAAGGCACTCACATAGAACTTGAATATTCTCACGAGAGGCTTGTAGAATCACACACTCTGCTAGAAGTGGCAAATGAGGTTTTGGTAAACTCAGTTAAATCTTATACACCTCATTGCACAACTAGCACATCTACTCAATTTGAAAATTATATATCTTGTGCTAACCCATGTGGCCCAAAAGGAAAACCTTCTTAGTATGAGTGTGTGATGGCAGAATCTTGTGATGACTTGATTGCTCAAGAAAATGATGATCTTATGCAAGACGTCGAAAAGCTCAAGAAAGAGGTGGCTAAGTTGAAGGGAAAAGAAAAGGTGCAACCTTCTTAAGATAACCGTGAGCCCATGGTGAAGAAGCTTGAGAAGAGGATAATTGTCACTCGATCAATCTCTCAACAAAGCCACAAGATCAATGATCACAATATTAGCAACAAAAAGAAGCTAGATCACATCAAGTGCTACAAATGCTCACACATGGGACATTATGCATCCATGTGCTCATTCAAGGAAGAAGACAATCCAAACCAATCAAAGAGGCAAAGAAGTCTTGCTCAGAGAAGATGCTTTGGTTGTCATGAGAAAGGGCACAAGATTGAAGCTTGTACCAACCGGGCAAAGGTTCGCTTAGGAAAACCCGGTGGCACCGGGTTTGCAAAATCGGTGGCACCGGTTTCCACTGAGAAACCTCAAGTGAAGCTCAACAAGGGATTTTTGAAGGCTCGAGCTAAATACAAGGAGAATGATGGCTCCATGACAAGTGTGAAGAAGATTAGCAACATCAAGCACAAGATTTGCTACACTTGTCATCAAAAACGACATCTTGGTAAGGATTGTCCAAATAGTAAGGATTCCAAGCTCAATCATGTTCATTACCAAAATAATATGCTTGAGAGGAGCTCAAATGACTATTGTGCCTTTAGAGTGGTTGTATCGCAAAGGAAGGGCACAAATGTCATTTGGGTACCTAAGTCCTTGATCACTAACCTTGTAGGACCCAATGCATGTTCGGTACCAAAACATGCCTAAAAGGACTTTGCAGGTACTTGGAGCAGCATTGGAAGCTTGGTTTACTTGAGAAGATATTTATTTTCATTCATCTATATCTCAAGAGAAAGTTTATGACTCATCACTAGAAAAGGACCAAGTGACATAAATGAAAGAAATCTCATTCAATGCTCCTCCCATGATAAGTACCTCTCTATGTTATTGTCCACTCTCATATGTAAAACATGCTCTTGTGCTAGTTGATCATATGAGATGGACAACCTATATATGTTCTCTTTAGCAAAATTACGTCAAATACCATTCGATGCTATTAACCGCTTCATCTAGAAGCATTGAGTGATTTTTGCATGCAGGAGAATATATGTGAGCTGAAGTGGAAGAAATAATCAAGAAAAGGATAATCTACTTTTGAGAAAATGCAAAGATGCAAAAATCTGGGAGAATCCGGTGGCACCAAGTGTCGGGGTTCTTTACCGCCGGCAGTAAATTTATATCGATCGTGCGTCAGGCTCCGATGGTTAGCACAGGAGACAACGAGATTTAGACTAGTTCGGGCCTCCGAGGAGTAATACCCTACGTCCAGTATGGAGCTGCTGTGTTCTCGAGCTAGGATTGCTTGTAGTAGGGGTTACAAGCTGGTCGGGAGAGGGTGTCGAGCCCAAGTCCCTTGAGGTGGTGTTCGATCTATCGAAGGTCTAACCCCTGTAACCGTTTCCCTCCTCTCCCTTTTATAGTCACAAGGTGAGGGGCACAAGGGGAAGTAAAAAGAGTGTACAATGCTTGGTTGCTGGTACGTCCCGTCGTACGTCGTTGTCCGTCAGGGTGCATTGAAGCCGAGTCGTGGTGCTTTGTCGTGGGAGCCGCCGCGTGGCCGGGCATGACTGTTCATTCCGGGACGCTTGGCTTCTCCTCCGAGTAGTTTGCGCTTGCCTTAGCCTGCCCGAGTGTTTTCCTAGCCCGCCACACCCGAGCCTAAGTCTAGGCTCATGTGCATCGTAGAGGGTGCTTGAGTGCCTCGGGCCGAGCTTGCGTGTGGCAGAGCGGGAGATGATGGTGATGGGATGGTCGCGCAACCGGTCAGGACAGCATTAAGGCTCTTGTCGGGGTGAGCTGCTTGCATGGCCGCCAGCTATTGTACTTGCATGGTGTGGGGAATCGTTCCCCCACACGCGTCGGTGGTGGTGCTCGTGCCTTAGGCTTGTGTCGTGTGTCCTGGGCCCACGCACCAGTCGAAGCCGGACTTGTCGTGCGAGGCGGAGACTTGTCGTGCGAGGCGGAGACTTGTCGTGCAAGGCGGAGACTTCTCGTGTGAGGCAGAGACTTGTTGTGCGAGGCGGAGACATCTCGTGGGGATCCCTCTAGTGGGGAATTGGTCGGAGATGCAGCCAACTAGCCAAAGACTGGACGTCTTGCCAGTGTGGGTCTTGACCAAGGTTCTTAGTCCTCCTTGTCCTGAATCTCTGCCTTGATGTTGGCAATCTTGGCCTTCGCATTGTCAGTGGCATTGGATTTTCATGTGTTTAAGGGAGATTATCTCGCTGTCCAAGGGGGCCCTAATCCGGGCCCTTGTCACCGAGTTTCCCAGGATCAGCAGAGGCTAAAGAAGAAAATATTGCAAATAAAGACCCATTATTCTTGATTCAAAATTAAAAGAGGACTAAGCAAATATTATTTGTGAGTTTTTCTTGATCTCATTTCACATATTCTTATTTGCTTATATATTTCAACCAAAATGTGGAGCTTGCTACTCTAGTGCCTTAATTGAGCTAAAAGTGCATTTATCAAGATTCAAATACTTGATGCACCTATTTAGGGGGAGTGTTGATGGTGAATTGCCGTCAACCTAGCCATGAGTTTACCTTTAATGTTGGCATTGATTTATTATTCTAACCACTGGAACTAACCCCCTGTATATAACAAGTTCACTCTTGCATGCTGATTTTGGAGTTTATTGTTTACGCAGGAAATCTATGCTAAAGAGGAGACTTTCGGGATAAGTTCATCAAGCATTTTGGAAGAAGATCATGAAGCCCGACAAGAGTCAAGACACGCGATGAACATGACTCCAAATGAACCGAGGACCGAAGCGTCAACATGAAAATCTTCAGGGACTCAACCAGGAAATGACAAAGCTTGGATAGCAACATTCAAGCCTTAACCGCAAAGGAAATGACGTCAAAGGCCCACATGCAAGTGCACACAAATAAGGAATCGCGCGACAAGCAAGCCTGAAGGAAACAGGGGCCGAACCGGGCCAAAACAGGACTGGGCCGGCCGGCCTGGGCTGAGCGGCCCAACCCATATCGGGCCCGGTTCGGCGCCCCCTTTGACCTAGCCGCCCTTCAGACAATTTATAGCGCCCCTGCCAAGAGCCACAAAGAATGACATTCGTCAGCCGCCGCCGAGGAGCAGAGAAGAGAGGGACACCGTTCCGGAGAGGAGAGGGTCGAGATGGATGACTAGGGTTCCCCTAGCTGACGTGGGAACCTTGCATGGAAGACCACGTCGGAGTTCTCGGAGCTAGGATCAAGATCAAGGTAGGATCCCGGTGGTGATCTTGTCCATGTATTATACTCTCGTGTTAAATTTGCAAGATTGAATCCGATTTCTAGCGATCAAGTGCTTTCTCTACGACTTTGTCTTCGCATGGCTTTGCTTCTTCCCCAATCTAGTCTATATCTAGATTGCTTAGGGTGCTCTTGTAGCCATGGTGGCTAGAGGTGCATACCCGATCTACCGAGCGTTTTCAACTTGTTCTTCTTGGACTCTCCCTAGGCTAACCCGCACGAATAGGGGTGCGTTGTGACAGGACGGTGGCTCCAAAAGGCAGGCGTCTTCGGAGTTGGAATGGAAGCCACAATTTAAAGAGGCTAGTTATGAGATTCGTTTGCTTTATTCTTCTTTGCTTTGGAACTTCAACAAAAGACCCAATCCAATCTCTAGATTGGTTTTATCTCTCTTTCTCTTGCTACCTCTGGTGTTTAGTAGATTAGATGCGTTTTATGGTTCTTCCATAGATTAGATACAAAACCCCTTTTCAAGATCAAAGTGTTTTCCGCTTATTAGATTGGATCTTG
Organism: Cenchrus americanus; assembly: GCA_947561735.1. NCBI lineage: Eukaryota > Viridiplantae > Streptophyta > Magnoliopsida > Poales > Poaceae > Cenchrus > Cenchrus americanus. The sequence goes on along the minus strand of OX387239.1, from coordinate 246,026,670 downwards.
CGTTACACATTGTTCCACGGATTCGATATCTTGGGTTCACACTTAAGGGAAGAAGGGTCCCTTGACTACGATGGGGGACTTGTCCGCTTGCAAGTCCAAACGAACTTTGATACGATAATCAACCGTCAACAGGGAGCTCACTTCACATTTTGTGTATCTTGGTACTAACATCACTTGCAAGGATTCATGTGTGTAGTTCAAGTGTGAGGTGTCTCAATACTTTATCTATACTCTTCACTTGAATAAATCTTATGGCAAGGGTGTTGGTTGTGAGTAAGCCACATGACAAGGAGGTCACCAATCCATATCTGTAATTTCTTACTCCCTACTTTTGGATTGCATTATATTTATCTTTGGGTACTCACCATAGCATGGTTTAAATTCCTTAACTTGGACACATTTGACTAAGGCAGTGCACATGTCCTTCCCATCCACATATCCATGTGTGCACTATATCTTTGAGGAGTTTAGCCCATGCTATGAGGTTCCATGTTGGGTGGCTTACTTCCATTCCACTCTCAAAGAGTCATCCAATGTGAGAATAGAGCTTGTGCTTTTAATATTTTGTTCTCTTGTCATCTTAGCTCACAATGGGTATTTCTCATCAAAAGTGACAAGAGGAAGTTATTGAAAGACTAAAAAGTGCAAACTAACTTATACAAGTTCCTCTATGTAAGAAAATCAATAGAATGAAGGCAAAGGTATGAATCATAAATTCAAGTCGTTAATTTGTACATCTAGGCCTTATCCTTGCTAGTGTGAGTTTTGGTGTGCAAAGGGAGCTAGCATCACCTTGATTTGTTGCTTGGTGGTAGTGATGGGTTTTAGATATTTAGTTGGGGCCTCACAATTTTTTGTTGGAAATCTTGTTTTTCTAACCATGGCTGAAATTTCAGTAGAGGCATGAGCTAAATATGCTATGACCTATCTTGGGTGGTAATCTTTGCATACTCTTTGTGATTTAGGATAGATTTTCAAAATCCACTAGCATGTGTAGGTGGTGTGCCTTTTGCAAAATATCTGAGTCTTGATCTTTTAGATCCTATCTTGTTGTTTATGATTATTTTTGATCATGTTTGAATGTTGACTAACCATAAATGGCAAGATTCTCTCAAGTTCAAAGGAAGCTACTCATTCTTATCTCAAGGGCTTGCAAACTTTGGATTTCTCACATTTCATCAAAATCTCTCGAATTCATATCTGAGACAAGGTCTGTACAAAAATGGATATAAAGGGCAGAGAAAGAAAGTTGAAAGAAAATGGAAATGCAGAAATGAATTCATGGATAAAAACCTGGTAGCACCGGTTTCGGTCGGCATTAAAAGGATAAGACCCATCACTCACCCTACACAGTCACCATTCATCCTCATTCACGCCCCCCATGACCCAAAACAGTAAAACGAGAGGAACAGAAGGGGATTCCATGGTGATTTGAGGCGTGGACCATGAGATTCAAGGTTTGAAGCAAGAAACCGGTTCTCCAACCCGGTGGGATCAGATTCCCCTTAGATCTAGGGTTGCAGCAGCTTCTTCAACTTGTCAGGAGGTACCCTTTGTGGAGTTTATGCCCGATCTACTTCTCTAGGACATATCTCTTGGATTTCTCTAGTAGAATGGTGTATATTTGGAGGGGCTTGACCTAGGGTTCATGCTAAACCCAGTGGCACCGAGTTGAAACTCGGTGGCACCGGTTTCGGCACAGAGGGTCTGTCCAACTTGGGGGTTTTTGCTCGAGAAAATTCAAATTGCACATGTTTATGGTAGAGAATTGTTCCTAAGACCTATGTGTATTTGTTTGTATCAAAGATCTAAGGTTTGACATGGTTTATGGAAGAAGACAACCTAGAACGAAGAATGCAAATTTCGAGCTCAGAAAAAAAGAGGGAACTAGCAGCACTCATGAGATTACAGAAGAAGTTCCAATACCGCCTAGAAGGTCAAAAAGGGCAGCATGGAGAATTAATCTTCCTAGAGGTGCTATGCGCATTGAGGACTCCGAGCCTGAGTCGACCTATAGTGATGATGATGAGGAGCGCCTATACAGGTAGGAACCCTCCCTTCCCGAGTCACCTGCGGCAGCTGCTCAGCGCAAGAGGAAGGGCAAAAATATCCGCACAACTAGTCATGAGCATAGTCAGGGCACCGGAGAGGATGACAGTGATGATGACTATGAGGGCATATTCGTTCTTGGACCACAGCTAGTTGAGAGTGGTGGTGAGCCTCACTTCAATGTGAGAATGAGGCCACCCGTTGACCCTCTGCACCGTAACATAGTCAACTACAAAGGAAAGGGGATGACAGAGAGAGCATGAAAAGAAAGGGAAAAGAATCCCATAGCAGTTGGTGGAGGAAATTTGGGTTATCAGTTTGACACCAAGTTTCATCAAGACTATTATGCCAGTGCCATCATCATGAAAGACTATCCAATTGCTCGCTCGGAATACATTGATTGGAAGTTCTTGGAAGACTTAGGAGATGCAAGGATTGCTGAAATTATTTGTGAATGCAAAAGGAAAACTATTTATGATATCATGGGCTTTGCTAAGTCATGGAACAATGAAGTGATTGCACAATTTTATGCCACTTGTTACTTCACCACTTGGAAAGATGAGAAAATTGTGCATTGGATGACTGAGGGAAATGGTTTGGTATCACTATCACTCGATTTGCCTCTCTACTTGGTTTTGATGAAGAAGGTAATGGAAGGGTGAAGATCCATAGAGATCATGACATGGACAAGGAAGATATGAAGTTCACGTATATCCCAGGACAAGAATGGAACTATGGTCGGGTAAATGGCATGCTACCATTCTATGCATACTTACACCGCATGTTTGTAAATTTGTAAAACTATGGAAGAGATTTGTTGAAACACATGCTCCTAGGGAAGGGGACCAATCAAATTTGTAAAACTATGGAAGAGATTTGTTGAAACACATGAGCCCTAGTGAGCTGGAATTTAGTGTTGTGGACTATATTTGGGAAGAAATTCATACCATCTCAAGTTCACCACAAAAGAGTTGTGGATATGCTCCTTATCTCATGCACATCATTGAGGCAATCACCAACTACACATTTGGATATAATCATGAGCATAAACCTTTCCATTTGAAGAATGATGTTGTGGGACCTTCTCTAGCTGATTTGGCAAGTGCACAAACAAATATTAGAGGGTTAGAAGTCCCCGAACAGCCTGCTGCTGCTACACCATCTAGGGCAGCAAGGCCTTCTCATGGTCGAGGCCGTGGTCGTGGGCAACAACATGTGCAAAAGCCCCCTTCTTCGCTTAGAAAGTTGTTCAACTTTTGGTGTGGGTCTTGCATGAAAGCAAGCGATGTTGTTCACAAGGAAATGCAACTTAGGAAGAGGGATTCAAGAATGATAAGACTCATGTATGAAAATCCCTCCCCCACGAATAGGCCTCCCATTCCACTTGCACCGTCTGATGATGAAGATAGTGAGCCGGAGACCTTTGATACCATTTGGGACAAATCACAACAAGTTGATCCGGCAACCAACAAGGATTATTGGAATAAAGCCTATGGAAACACATATTACAATCCAACCTTTGGAGGAATGTATAGTGCTCGATCTTCATATTCAGAGGTTCCTTTCATGGGCACACAAGGGCAAGGCACATCCTCTAGCATGCCTTAAGTGGATCCTAATGCACAAGGAAGTTCAAGTGATGTAGGTGGATACTACTATAGTATCCTATTTGGCTCTGTCAATCCATATGAGGGAATGACATCTCACTTTCCTCCATTTCCACCTCCACCATCTTTTGTGCCTCCTAGTCATTTTGTGCCACCACCTCAAGATGATCATGAAGAAGAACTATGAGCAGGTGTCCAAGACCCCCCAGGACATTTATTGGTGATTAATGGCAAAGGGGGGGAGAGGTGTCAATTCAAAGCTCAGTCGTCTATATTCTGTCTGCTCTGTCTGTCAAAACCCGGTGGAACCGGCTTCCAGATTTCAGTGGCACCGGTCTCAGTCTCAGTGCTCGGCTTCTTCCAAAACCGGTGGCACCGGTTTTGGCTACTGTATGCAATAGGCCCTTGTAATGAATTCTCCGAAGCTTCAGTTGGACTTGAGAACCCTTGAATGTGTGCTTAAATTGTGTGGTGAACCTTTTGTGCTTATTAAGACTCATTTGCATGTTAGTGTGACTTTATGAGTGATGTGATGCTTTTTGACAGGGCTGCCTGGGCAAAACCGGTGGCACCGGGTTTGGCCAGACAACACTGCCATTTCTTTGGTTTATTTGTTTGAAGTGCTCTTTTAGTGCATGCATCACGATTTAATTGTTCACACACTTGTTTTGCACCCCACTGTTGCTGAGATTTAGGGGGAGCTCTATGGTTTCTTGAAAATCTGCAAAGTGGCATTTGAAGCCAATCTTTATGAATTCCACTTATAGCACATATTAAGGGGGAGCTCAACCTAAATCTGAGTTTTTAAGATTTATTGAATATCTTTTGTAAGATTTAATCGAGGTTGTCATCAATCACCAAAAAGGGGGAGATTGAAAGACATCTAGGCCCGTAGTGGTTTTTGTGTATTGATTGACAACTAGATTAAAGATCTAATGTCTTTGTTAAGCATGTGAGCAGGTTGTAACATATAAATAACAAAGCATAGTATATGTCATTGAATATCTATATGAGAAGACAAGCCATTGTTGTACAAGATAAGTTGAGAAATGGGTTATTGCCTCACATTGAGGAATGACTCTATTTAAGGTTGAAGGTTGAATGTCATGGTTCTTGATATGTGTGTTCCCACGGAGTTTTACTTGATATATAAACAAGTCAATGAAGAAATTAAGCAAGGGATTAGAAATGAGGTACTAAGCTAAGGTTGGCCAAGTAGTGACTTGGACCATGTGCTTGGCTAGGGTGAAGTGGCTATAGCTTGGAGAGTTTTGAGGTATCAAGTCGAGCCTAACTGAGTGAAGCAATGAAGAGGCATTATATATTCATTGAGTCATGTGAAGGGTGACTTGATCAAGAAATGAGTTTCATTCTTGTATGAAGATCAAAGTCACTAGCTCAAGGTAGAAGTGCTCAAATCAATGAGACATTGATGGATGGATCTCTCAAGTGGATATATTGTTCAAGTATGGCTATTCTTGACGATGAAGCTCAAGAGTTTTAATATTGCATTTATATTTGATCTTGAGTATAGGTACGTCGTACTATCAAGAGGGATGCTGAAGCGTCCCCTCATCAGAGGTGACCAAATGTGACACAAATACCAGTCCCAGGAGGCTGGTAGCACATTTACTACAACAGGTGGAATCAGTCTTTTACATTACGGTTACAAAAAGGGCACGGTAGTGCCAACGCTACAACGAACAACACAAACGCTAGCGACCACACTACGATAGCAAAGGCTTCCATAGCCTCCTCAGAGTACCACACCATGGAAGCTTTCGGTACGGCCCTGGTACACAGGCACGGTTGGGTGTAGGGCAATGACCTACTCAACGTCCTCTGGAATGTAATCGGGATCCTCCTCTGTAAAATAGTTAGTAAACAGGGGTGAGCACATACGTACTCAGCAAATCCAACCCCACCCACGGAGGGGCTTATAAGCAGAATCATGCACAAGGTACAACAAGGATCAAGTTAAGGTTCATTTAGCAAACTTACACATGCAGGGGTTCATTTCAAAAAGGTTTTCGCAAATCATTTTTATAACCCAAGTAACTCAATTGTTTTAGGGAAAAACCAATGTGGATCTACCGGACTTCCCGTCCGTCGTAGCCCAGGCACACAGCCACACTCTTCACCCGGAAAACAACTCACGCCGTAAAACATCCCATCCCAAACTCTAGTTTTTGTGACCACACCGTGACTCGTCCAATACCGTGGACACGGCTATTCGAATAGGTTTGACACTGCGGAGGTTGTACATCTTTACCCACAAGTAGGGTACCGTCACACGGACACCTCGGTGCGGTACGGATCCTATCAAAGCCATTACCCACCTTAGCTAACACTACGAGCCACCACGGAAGCACCCAAGGGGTTATCCCACATAACCAGGGCGTACCTCACACAGAGCGTACCCCGACTCCTTGGTCTCCCGCCGCTCACCCGCACACCCGATGGCAAGTAGATTAACTAGTGGGGTTTATGCTAAGCCGTTGCCACATACAACGGTCGAGTGGTTGTACGATGATTTGGGTCAGGTGAGATGTCACGCAACCCGGTCCTTAACCGACAAGATGGACAACTCCCAACACGCTCAACCACACGGTACGAGCTTACCCATACTCCCGACACACACGTCCATCCCGTCTACCCGCCCGTACTCATTTTCCAGAAATACCCCATTCCCATTTTTAAAGCACTCACACATTTTGAAAGCACTCACACATTTTTAAAGCACTCATTTAGGCCAAAACAAAGTTCAATCATAGCAATCAAGGGTGGCTATCCTACCATGTTTTGCAGTAAAACAATATGCAATTTATAAAACGGGTATAGGGTATATTTATAAAACTAGGACAGAAGCATGCATCCAAGAGGGAAGGTTGAACTTGCCGTCTTCGTAGTCTTCGGGGAGTGCCGGCTCGGCGTTCGGGACCTCGGGCTCCCCGCTCGCGGTAGTCGGCTTCGATCTCCGGCTCGGGGTACCTTACTCCGTCTACTCCGTCGGCTAGGGCATACACACACACAAGCAAGCAATGTTAGCACTCACGGTTCCGCCGAGCTCGGGGAGGGGAGGTGAGTGGAGAGGGGGCATATATAAGCCCTAGGGGGTGGTGGTTCAGTGGTGTACCACTGGGAAATAGCGGGGCGAGGTCTGGGTTTAATCGTAACTGTTGGGTCACGGGGGGGGTGGTATAGGAGTTAGGGACCTATTAGCCATCCCTACCACTGGTAAGAAGGGAGTTTATGCTAATATAAACTAAGTTAGGGTCATTTCGTAATTTATTCTAGGGTATAACAGTGTTTAACCTTTGATTAACCATTAACTCAGGGACTTATTTGGAAGGAATAAGGAGAATTAGGAAGAATGGGCTCGGTTTTGAAGGAATAAGGGGAGACAGGGGGTTCCTGGCAAAAGTGCCATCCCCCCCCCCCCCCCCCCCTTCGAACCGGACGAACGAGAGGAGGGGGGGGGGGGGGCGGCGCGCGGCCTCGGGCGGCGACGGCCGGCCGGCCTCCCGGCCACGGAGGCGGACGGCGAGAGGGGAAAAGGAGGAGGGCGACGAGGGGGTTGATTCCACTCACTCACCTTGGGTCAAGGCGGCTCGAGGAGGCGGATCGGCGGCGGCGGCGGACCGGTGGTGTTGGCCTACGGTGGTGGCTCGGTGTGGTTGTGCAGCGAGGCAATGGAGGGTTGCGGTGGCTTGGTGGTGCGGCGAGGACGGGGCGGGGCTATTTATAGCCGGAGCAAGGTCGGTTCGGGGGAGATTTTTGTGCACACCGGCGCTCCGGCGAGGTCGGCTCCGGCGAGCTCGAGTAGCTTCGCGAGGCGGCGACCGGTGGCAGGTCAACTCGTAGCGGCGAGGAGGCGCGGTCTTGTGGACAAGACCGGTCGTGCGGGCGGCGAGGCGGCCTTGGGGCGGATGGAGGTGACCGGCGCGGCGTGGCACCGACGGCAGGGGACGCGTCGCGTCGTCTGCGCGGCGCGGCGCGGCGCGGTGGCGTGCGGGGAGGAGGCTCTGCCGGCCGGGGAGGCGTGCGGAGGAGGGGCTGCGTGCGGGCGCGCGGGCCCTAGGTCAACGGCGCCAGGGGCGCCGGTCGGGGCCGCTGTCCTGGCTGCGCGGGAGGAAGAAGGAGGGAGGGAGAAGAAAGAAGGGGAAAAAGAAAAGAAGGAAAAAGGAAAAAGGAGAAAGGAAAGAGGAAGAGAGGAAAGAAAAGGAAAGAAGAAAAGAAAAAAGAAAAATAGAAAAAGGAAGAAAAAGAAATTGGGAAAAAAGTTTAGAAAATTAGGGAAAATTGTTAGGGAAAATTAAGGGAGGGTTTTGTGGGGTTTTTCCGTCTTCCCGGGTGTCGGCGTGATTTTCGGGACGGCGGCGACGGCGAGGCGGACCGGGCATCGGGACCGCGGCGTGCGCGGGATTCCGGCCGGTGGCCGACCGCGGCGTTGGGAAGGTGCGCAAGGGTGCGGCCGTGGTGCGGTGCCGGCGGGATTCGCGGCACGCGTGCGGGGGGAGAGAGGGAGAAAACAGTGGCCAGGGTTTGAATGGTGATTGAGCTCGGCGGATCGGTTTTTGAAATTACGCATGACTTAGTAGGTGATTTATTTAGAGCTAAAAACGCGGTCGTTACAAACCTACCCCACTTAAAATGAATCTCGTCCTCGAGATTCGGCTAGGTCTCAAATAGGTGGGGGAATTCCTTCCTCAGAGCATCCTCCCGTTCCCATGTAGCTTCTTCCACCCCGTGTCTACTCCATTGGACTCTGTATACCCGTACTTCGGTCGTTCTTGTCCGCTTGACCACAGTGTCTAAGATCTTGACGGGCACCTCCTGGTACCTAAGGTCTGGCTGTAGATCGATGGTCTCCACCGGTACTCGCTTTTCTTCCAGAACCTTCAAACATCGGCGTAGCTGAGAGATGTGGAATACTGGGTGTATATCTGCCATCTCCTCGGGTAGCTCCAGTCGATATGCTACTGCTCCGACTCTCTTGAGCACTTTATACGGGCCGATGTACCGAGGGGCCAACTTCCCGTGTACTTGAAACCTTCGAGTCCCTCGGATGGGTGAAACCTTGAGGTAGACGAAATCTCCTGGGTTGAAGCTCGCTTCGCGCCTTCTCTTGTCTGCGTAGCTCTTCTGTCGGGACTGAGCGGCTTTCAACTTTTCTCGGATGTCTGCTACTCGCTCCTCGGCTTCTTTTATCAGCGCGGGCCCAACCAGGGCACGCTCTCCTACTTCTGACCACATCAGGGGTGTCCTGCATTTTCTCCCGTATAGAGCTTCGAATGGCGACATTCCCAGACTTGCTTGGTAGCCGTTGTTGTAGGAAAATTCTGCATACGGCGGGGCTCTGCTCCCAATCTTTGCCGTAGGTGAGGACGCAGGCTCTCAACATATCTTCCAAAATCCGATTCACTCTTTCCGTCCGTCCGTCGGTGCCTCGTGGGTGGTACGCTGAGCTGAAGTCTAGCTTGGTGCCCATGGCTTTGTGCAGGCTTTTCCAGAACCTAGAGGTGAACTGGGTCCCTCTGTCTGAGACTATTCTGCTGGGCACTCCATGCAGCTTCACTATATTTTCTATGTAGAGTTTCGCCAATTTCTCTCCACCATAAGTGGTCCGTACGGGTAGAAAGTGAGCGACTTTAGTGAGTCGATCCACGATCACCCATATGGAGTCATGTCCTTTCTGAGTCCTTGGCAACCCTACTATGAAATCCATACCTATCTCATCCCATTTCCACACCGGGATTGGTAAAGGTTGCAACAGTCCTGCAGGCTTCTGATGTTCGGCTTTGATCCTCTGACAAGTGTCGCAGTGGGCAACGAACCGTGCAATGTCTGCCTTCATTCCGTTCCACCAATACTTCTGTTTTAAGTCCATGTACATCTTGGTGGATCCCGGTGAATGGAATATGCTTGAGTTGTGTGCCTCATCCATGATGGTCTGTCGGAAATCTCCACCTTCGGGCACGCATATCCTGTTCTTGTACCACAGGGTGCCTTGGTCATCTACCCTGAAGTCAGGGGCCTTGTTCTCTCCGGTGTGCTTGCGGATCCTCATCAGATCTTCGTCGGCTTCTTGGGCCTTCCGGATCTTCTCTTCTAGGGTAGGCTGAACACTCAGCTGGCGGACGTAGCCTTGGGGAACGATGTGTACGTTGAGTCGGGCCATCTCCTCTTGCAACTGGGCACTCTTGGGTGCCGCCTTCTCATAGGTCTTCCGGCTTAGGGCATCTGCTACTACATTGGCCTTTCCCGGGTGGTAGTGAATCTCTAGGTTATAGTCCTTGACTAGCTCTAGCCATCTTCTCTGCCTTAGGTTCAAATCGGGCTGGGTGAAGATATACTTTAGACTCTTGTGGTCTGTGTAGATTTCACACTTGTTCCCGATCAAGTAATGTCTCCATATTTTCAGGGCATGCACTACGGCCGCAAACTCCAGATCATGGGTGGGATAGTTCTGCTCATGGGGTTTGAGCTGACGGGAGGCATATGCTACTACCTTCCCTTCTTGCATGAGAACACATCCCAACCCTTGTCGGGAGGCGTCGCAATACACGACAAAGTCTCGTTGAATGTCTGGCAGGGTTAGCACTGGGGCTGTGGTCAACCTCTTCTTCAACTCCTGGAAACTTCTCTCACAGGCCTCGGTCCAGATGAACTTCTTCTCTTTCTTGAGCAGCTCTGTCATGGGCCGGGCGATCTTGGAGAATCCCTCGATAAATCTCCGGTAGTACCCGGCTAAACCTAGGAAACTCCTGATCTCACTTACGTTGGTGGGTTGCTGCCAGTTGGAGACTGTCTCAACTTTCCCGGGGTCTACAGCTACTCCTTCTGCGGTCAATATGTGCCCAAGGAAGGATATCTTCTCTAGCCAAAATTCACACTTGCTGAACTTGGCGTATAGCTTGTGTGCCCTCAATTTTCCCAGTACTACTCGAAGATGTTGTTCATGCTCCTCCACACTCTTGGAGTAAACAAGTATGTCGTCAATGAAGACCACGACAAACTTGTCCAACTCCTCCATGAACACCTTATTCATGAGGTTCATGAAGTATGCTGGGGCATTGGTTAGTCCAAAGGACATCACCGTAAACTCGTATTGCCCGTAGCGAGTGACAAAGGCAGTCTTGGGGATGTCACTTTCCACGATCTTGAGTGGTGGTACCACGATCTTAGATCCACCTTCGAGAAATACTTGGCTCCCTTCAGTTGGTCAAACAGATCATCTATTCTGGGAAGAGGGTACTTGTTCTTAATAGTGACCTCGTTCAGCGAGCGATAGTCCACACACAACCTCATGCTCTTATCCTTCTTCTCCACGAAAAGCACTGGGGCTCCCCATGGTGATGAGCTTGGTCTGATGAACCCACTTCGCTGGAGCTCTGCTAGCTGCTTCTTCAATTCTGCCAACTCAGGGGCTGCCATCCTATAGGGCCTCTTGGCTATGGGCGAGGTTCCAGGGATAAGGTCGATCACGAACTCTATGTCCCTGTCCGGTGGCATTCCAGGGAGCTCTTCGGGGAACACATCTGGGTATTCTCGTACTACTCGGGACATCTTCTATGGACTTGGCTTCTATGTGGAAAACCATTATATCCGGCTCGTGTCCCCGGGTGTGGCGGGTCACTTGTATCCCATCTGGGTTGGTCAGGTGCACTACTTTATCGGCGCAGCTTATGAGGCCATGGTGTTGGCTTAACCAGTCCATACCAAGGATCACATCTATCCCCTTGGATTTCGGTACTACCGAGTCTGCTAGGAATTCTACCCCACTTAAAATAATCCTTACCGGGGGCATCCCAGTTGACAGTTAATGTCACCTCCGGGCGTTCGAGTTATTAGGGGTGCTCTTAGTAGTACTGTGGGTATGCTATGCTTTTCCACAAAGCTTGAGGATATGAATGAGTGTGATGCTCCTGAATCGAACAGTATGGTAGCCAAAACGGGCCGACCGAGGAACTCACCGAGTACCACTCCTTGTGCTTCTTGTGCCTCCTGCGCATTGATGTGATTCACCCGGGCGCGTCCATACGACTGCTGGGGCTGCCTCATCTGCTGGTTGTTGGGGTTGTTGCCGAAGCTGTTGTTGCTGCGCACTGGCATGCGGTTGGCTCCTGACGCAAGTGGCCTTGGTCCGTTTACCGAGTTGGAGTAGGTGGTGGTGGCTGGCTTTTTAGCATAGGGGCAGTTGGCGATGAAGTGCCCTGTTTCCCGGCAGTTGAAACACACTCGGGAGCTGTTGTTGTTGTTGTTGTTGGTAGTGAGCTGGCTGGTGTTGTTCTGTGGGGGCTTCATGGCATTCTGGTTGTAGGAGGGCTTGAACTGGGCTCTGGGGGCTTGTGAGCTTGTGGCTTGGGTTTGGGTTCTGTACTGCATAGGGGCTTGGAACCTGGACAGGGGGTGTCCAAAGTTTCTTGGTCTCTGGGACCGCTCTTTCTGCTTGGCCTTGTGTTCCATGAACTTGCGCTTGTTTTCCTTCTTCTCCTCGGTCTTTGCCCTTTCCGTGAGGATTGCCATGTTCATAAGGGTATTAAAGTCCGGGTAAATCTGAGGAGTCAGCAGTGTCCTCAGTTCCGGAGTCAGCCCCTTCTTGAACATTTCTTGCTTTTTGGAGTCTTTATCCACCTCCTCGGGGGCATAGCGTGCCAGCTCTATGAACTGGTACGTGTACTCCTCCACAGACATGTTGCCTTGGCGGAGTTCGCGGAACTCATCTGCCTTCCGCTTCAGTGTAGCCTCCGGGATGTGGTAGCGGCGGAACTCCTCCACGAATTCATCCCATGTGATGGCGGAGGGATCCTTGGCTGCGGCGCAGTAATTCTCCCACCGAGGCTAGGGGCTGTCCCGGTGAGCTCGGTGAGCCGCCGGGGAGAACCTTGTCATGGTCCTCGCGAAGGGAGGGGCTCTAGTTCCCTCAGGATGGCTCTCAGCCAATCGTCAGCATCCAGAGGATTCACCGACCCGCTGAAGGTGGGCGGCTTAGTCCTGAGGAACTCGATCAGCTTCTCGTTCATGCTCATGGCACGGGGTCTTGGACGATTGATGGCATTGAAGATAGCCTCCATCAAGACCGTCTGGTTGGCCAAGACTTGAGCCAAGTCAATAGGAGGGGGTGGTGGTGGCAGGACCACGTTCTCTCCTCCATCTTCATTTTGGTTAACTTCTTGTTCGGGGAGACGCTCCCTCCGATCGGCTTGCGATCCCTCAGCATCCGACCGGTGGGTCCTGACAGGACGCCTGGAAACCATCTGTAAAGAAGCGGGTTTCTAAGAGATCTAGTTTTATGTGATGTTTAAGTGGATTATAACGGATTTCTTTTGAAAAGGCAGGGTTTATTCTGCCGGTAAGCACACAACAAGCATACAACATACAAGCAAGCACAAACAAGTTTTTATACAAACCAGCGAGGAGGATACATCCCGACTACGCGGACACACTACACGACTAAAGGCTAAGGCGCGACTTGGACCGGTACGGCTTCATTCCCTGGGTCTTGGGGCACACTACTCGCGAGGGGAGCTGTTTTCTGGGGTCGAGTGTTCTTCCAGCGGAATGAGCAGCTCGTCATCGTTTCCTCCTTCGGGGTCTCCGTTTTCCTGAGGCTGTGCTGCGGCTTCGGTGGTAGCTGTTGGGGGTTCAGTGACTGTTGGTGGGGGCGGTGGGACTTCTATGGCTCCTCCCCATCCTACCGGGGGTGTCCCCAGCAGGACTTGGGGTTCTCCAATGGCCGGAACGGGCGTTCCGCCATGGGTCCATTCTTGCATGCGTTGGTCCCGGATCCTTCGAGGCTTTCCTGGGCAACGGCTTCACTGCTTATGGCTGCGGCGGTCCTCGCTTCGGCCTTGAGCCACTCGGACTTGGTGCATCCGTACCGTGACTTCGCCTTGCTCGGCCCCTGCTGATCTGTTCCCTCAAGTGTCTGGCCTGGTCATCAAAGAGCTTGTCCAGGGAGACAAGGTAGGCGACTATGTGGTATAGCAGGTCTTCTTGGTGGCGGCGTCGCTCCAAGTTCCTCATGCGGGCCTGCCAAACTGGGGTCCTGATGGCGGGAGGGAAGTACCTCATCGGTGTGGGGACGAGGTGCTCTTCGTAGATTCGGCACAGGTAGCGGAGGGCTTTTCTGAGGGCCAAGGGATAGGTATCCCGGTGTCGGAACCCTGTGGCGGTCACGCGCCACGGCTCGATGTTGGTGTGGCGGTTGCTTCTAGCGACGGAGAGGACCACTCTACAGCGAAGAGTGCCGAGTTACTCGTACTCTCTCGTCGTAGTACCTAGGGCGCTCAGTGATACCGAGGCGCTCCAGGGAGTTGATGAGCAGGCGAGCAAAACCAGGCTCCTCCTGGCACACGCCTTGGGTCCATCCATCTTCCGCCATCTGAAAACAAAGGTAGAGTTGAACAGGTTGTGGTGGGGTACAAGAGATGGATAACTTTATTCAGTAGGAAGGTTGGGGTACATCCTTCGGGGTACACTTATTATTACTAGGACTCAACTTCTAGCCTATCACCCTAGTCTTATCCTCATGGTGACTCTTCCTCTAGCTGGATGCGGCGCTTCTTTAGTGGAAGATCTTGCTCCGATATCTCATCTTCGGTCTCCGGGTTCCTTTGTCCCGGTGGGTTTCTTCGGGTTCATTCTCTTCTCTCGCTCGGCTCCTTCATCTCTCGCTTCTACGCTCCTTCGCTCATCCCATAGGGCTTTATGGGCCAACAGCGTGCGCTCTCTTTCCCTGAGGTATTCTTGCTTGGTGTTGTGTAGTTCGACTTCTGCTATGGTTGTCTTCACCCTCTCTAGTTCTATTCTCTGTTCTGCTCTTTCCGCCCTGTCGATCTGCTGCTTCAGCTGCTGGGCTTGCTCCTGATAAAGGTGGTCTAGGCCTCTGAGGTATGTGGATAGGTGGGAAACTGCCTCTTCTAAGTCTTCTTCCTCTCGTTCCAAACCTCTCATGCGAGCAATCCACGAGCGTCCTCTCCCTCCGGAGGGTGGAAAGAATCCCATTGGAGTCCTTCGGAGGTGCTGTCTATAGACCACTCGTAGCTGACGCAGGGCCTTCCGAGCAGCCTTGGGGTAGGTGTCGGCAAAGCGAAAACCAGTGGCGTTGACGTACCATGGCTCAATGTCGGGGTAAAGCGTGCTTCTTCCCACAAAGATCAGCAGCTTACACCGAAGGGTGCCGAAGCGTTCGTACTCCCGGTAGACGAACTCTGGCGGGTCCCTTACTCCGACGCGCTCTAGGTCGAGTAGTGTTGACGGTGAATTTCCGTCAACCTAGAGTACTTGTTATACATTGGTTTCGATTATGATTTGCAACTAACCGGCCACTAGGCATACTATGATATAACAAGTTCACACTTGCATGTCGATTTTGGAGTTTGTTGTTTACGCAGGAAATCTACGCTAAAGAGGAGACTTTCGGGATAAGTTCATCAAGCACTTCAAGAGAAGATCACGAAGCCCGTCACAAGTCAAGACACGAAGTGAACAAGACTCCAAACAACCCAAGGACCGAAGCATCAACACGCAAAACTCCGGGGACTTGGATGTTTACCAACGAGATCAACTCAGCCCGAGAGATATTCTCGCAGCTCAGGACAGCATGATCTTTCGGTACAGATTCGGAGACTTAAACGGTCTTTAATGGCAAAAGTTTGACTACCAAAGTTGTGGGCCTCGACGATACCTTCGATTTGGACATGTGGAAGGCCCAATTCGGATAAGGGAGCTAGGAGATATAGCCCCCGAAATCCCTGCTGCGCAGTCAGTCCGAAATCAGAACAGATTATCTTCCGAGGCCGATTTGGAGATCTTATCTTCGTTTTTAAGGAAAGAAATGAATACCAAAGTTGAAGATAATTTCGTGGCACACAACCTGGACACCGAATTTGCATTATTTGGAGTCCAGACATGGGAGATATGGCCCTGGCAAGGAAGGATCACGAATCAGGAAAATCTGGCTGATTTTATGGAAACCAAGTTTGCTTCTCTCCCAAGGAGGATCTCGTGCAAGGCAAGGTGGAGCACGCCCAAAGGCACCCCAAGGACATAAATACAACCCCCTAGGCGCCCCAAGGTGGTGACCCATCGAACAAATCATCCTACCGACGCCAATCACCGAAAACCGCCGCCGCAAGATGAGGGAGAGAGTTAGATGAGCTCGTCGCAAGGATCAACGCCGGCGGAGAGAAGGAAGCAAGAGGAGGACTCCAAGCCGTTGGCCTAGGGGTGTTCCCAAGCTCCATCGCCGCCATCTTCATCGACGACGTTCTCCGGAGTCTCCATCACCCCTATGTGCTTCAATCCGTGTAAGATGATGGGGTAATGTCTCCGTTCATCCCTAGGATTAGATGGATACATGCTATGTGATCGCTACTTGATTCATGGTTTCAATCTATTGTTTTCATGTTGATGATGCTTTGATGATTAAGGTTAGCTACCGTGTTTTTCGGGCGTATGATATCCGCTACTCCCATAGTTCCATCAACATACCGTGTCCATCATAGGTCTAGTCATGAATACCTTCGCGTAGTGACAGTACGAGAGGAGGGAAAGGGCGAAACCGTGGTGACAACCCCCCGTAGATTGGTTTACCGCTTTCGTGTAGTAAATGCATACCATGTTATCCTAGATCCTAGGGAGGGAACGCTTATCTTTCTTAATCACTCTCTTGTGTTCACCACTTTATCATGTAGTTTAACCCTATATTTGTTTGATCAACTTAACTTAGATTAACTTAGGTTAGATTGTTTTACCTTTAGATTAATACTCTTTCAAAGGTTTTCCATTCAACTAGATTAGTACTTGGTTAAGCGCTAGTAATCCCCTTGCTCCGCGGATTGACAAGAACCTTGGGAATCCCGTGGTGAAAAAGGTGTAGGTCCGTACGCTTGCGGATCGTAGGTGGATACGAGTTTTATCCGTCAACAAGCCCCTTTTTTCCCGGCGCCGTTGCCGGGGAGCAAGCCGCGGTTGCTACGTTTAATCTAGTATTAATTTTGTTGATTACTAACACCTAACCCTTATTCTCTAAAAAAAAGAAAAAAAAAAATCTTTTTTGTTTTTCTTTCTACTTTTCTTGCGCCTAGATGGATTTGTTCACCTCACCATTGGAAGACGAAGAGATGTCGCTAAGGGAGCTAGCAATGCCGTCAATGGAAGACATTGAGATGCAAAAATCAGATTTGACGTTTGCTACAACCCACTATGAAGTGAAGCCCGGAATCATCAAGTTAGTGGCGACAAAACCATTTAGAGGATTGGAGGATGACAACCCATATAGACACATTAAGGAATTCACGATGTTATGCAACACGGTGCAACAAAAAGGAGTTCCGGCCGCTTGGTTCAAGTGGAATCTTTTTCCGTTCTCTCTCGAAGATGAAGCGCGAAGATGGTACAAACTTGCGTCCGTTGAAGCAAAAGGAAATTGGGATGAGCTAGTGAAGAAGTTTCTTTTGAAGTTCTTTCCCATAAGCAAGGTCCAAGACTTAAGGAGGCAAGTGCTCACTTTCAAGCAAGGAGAGGATGAAGGAATTGATGAAGCATGGGACCGTTTTAATGAACTACTTGAGTGAGGCCCGAACTTGGGATTTTCCGGTGACTTGATGTTGCATACCTTTTATTTTTCACTAACCCCTAACTCATCTCGTTTTGTAAGCATGTGTGCAGGCGGTGATATATTGGATAAAACAATTAGTGAAGCCACACAAATCTTACAAAGGATAAGCAATGGACAAAGAACAATACGAGATTGGCAAAGATGTTGTCAAGAGGAGCAAAATGACAAAAGCAAGCCCAAGGTGCTTGCTGAAATTTCGAAAAAGATGAACCGAAGGTCAAGGAAGATGAACCGACCATACAAGAAAGTGAAGATCCACTTCCCAAGGTAAGAGAAGTCATTTCGGATGTTAAAAATGTTGAAACTAACATGAATGTAGGCTAAAGTATGTGGAATTCTAGACCATTGGCGTAGTTCATTCAATCCGGTTGGGTTCAAGTTGATTTCGCCCCACTAATTAACTACCGAAGGAAGGAGGAACGCCGACACGTTGCCAAACTAATTGAAGATATATTTGATCAAGAGATGAGTGGAGAGTCGATCCAAAAGATGTTTGAAGAAGGAAGAGAAGAAGGAGATGAAGGATGGATCGACCGGTTTGACAACTCAAAGATTTATGATGAAGGAAGAGAAGAGTACAACCGTGATAAGCCTAGAGACTCGAAGGATAAATGGGAGGAGATAGGACTCAAGCTAGATGATAGCTTGTGTGCTATTGAAGCCTACACACTAGCAAATCAAGACATGGAAGTACTCAAGGATGAAGGAAAGAGTGAATCAACAATGAGCGATCTTGACGACATGTGGTACATGGAAGATAAAGAAAGCAACATACAAGTCTTTGAAGATGAAGATCTGGTTGATAAAGAAGACTTCAAAGAAGAGATGAATGCGTACATAGTTGAAGGATTACATGTTCCACATGATGAGTTGAAGAAATTGCAAGATGGTGATGAAGAGGCAACTACACTTGTTGAGATCGATTCGCCTTCAACACCGCTTGATGAACCAAATATCACTCTTGTTGAAAAATCTCTAAGGCCAAGGTACGCGCTGAAATCTCAAGATATTATTGGTATTGATGTTGATAAATTCAAATACTCATGCTCAACCAATAGTATGAATGATAGTTTAATGTCTATACCTTGTTCCAATAGTGATCATGTTGATAGGCTAGATTTTCTTGAAAATGAAAAAGAGAAAACATTTATTTTTGATCCAATTAATCTCACACCTAAACAACCTTTGCCTAATGATGAGCTAAGTGCTATGCATGAAACATATGCTTCTTTTATTTACACCTTGACTTGTTGCTACAATTCACATGTGGTGTTAATTATGGACGCGTATGTTTACAATAAGTTTTGTAAATCTCGATCATGCTTTGCGCTTGGTCAAGCTAATGACCTTAAAGAATCATATGTCGGGAAAGGCCCAATTATCACTAACCATGTAGACAATGCTTGAATAATGAAAAAAAAGAAGTCATGCCTAAAAGAGTTGCAAGATAAATCATTAACCTCTCCGAATCCCGCGATGGATGCTGCTGTCTTCATCAATTTGAGAGCTTGTTCAGAGGTGTACAAATGAAGAAAATGAGATATTCAGAAGCTCCATCAAATTACCATTCCAACACATCAAGAATCAACAAGTTTGAAGACCCGTGCAAGGAGTTATGGAGAAAACATTGAGCGTTGCGCGTTCTGAAATTTCAGGACAGATTTCATCGCTGAAGTAAAACGGACGTAACTCTCTTGTCCGGAGTCCGATTTGAGCAAATAAAGACTCGTTGGAAAGGAAATTTTGTGCACTGTGCAATGGAGTAGAGCTTGTGTATACTCTCTGTTCTGGAAATTAAAAAAAAATTCATGGAGTGAAGGCAGCACCGAAGGATGATAAAGAAGGAGATGATGATGAAACAAAAGGATGCTTTGGGCAAGTCTTCTATAAGTGATCAAGCACAACATGGGAAGTAAATTAAAGCTGCATCGGTACCTTTTCTTCTTGCATGAAGGGTCATGGCTATGCAACGAAAAGAAGGTATGTGAGAAAGTCCAGCTCTATGACTTTAAATGAAGCGCTTTTCGGGAGGCAACCCGTTTCTTTATGTTTTTACTACTTTCTTAGAGAAAATAAAAAAAATGGCACCATCTTATGATGATCAACTTGTGGTTATTAATCTAAGTTCAGTTTTCCTTTTTAGAACCACCATCATGTTCATGATCAAATTTATTTATTTGCATGCATTGCATTTTGTTATCAATGTGATGTTTCTTTGTGTATATATGTTTTGTACATAGTTGGCTTGGTTGTTATATACTTAATGATGTATGCTTCAGTTTCCATGTCAATGCTTCATAGGGCCCCATGGGTATTTTCCTTTTGTGATCTTGTGTAAACGTGGTGTTTAAACATGATTGCGGACCATCATCATTAAGTTCGATAGACCTAGCTAGCTTTTCATATGTTTTCATGTTGCTTTGGTTAGTTTATAAGCTTTGCAATGCGCTTAATTTTTCTTGTGCTATAAGAGTTATTGATTTAAGGATAGACATGGTGTTTTAACCCTAGATATATAAACCTTTATGGCTATGGAGAAATTCGGCAACCTAGTTGTAAACATGGTGTTTAGAACTAGGTGAAAACATTGTCTTTGTTTATATGCTTTCCTATCATGTGCATACACACCTTGCACCACGTACACTCATTAGTTTTTTATTCCTCGTTAGACTAATTATGCCACAAGTTAAGAATCTTAGGAGACATTGTTGGATTGTTGGCAATTCTATCTACTCCCAACCGTCACCTTGGGGGTAGAATGTGCGTTTAAAACGTCTTACAGGCAAGATAAAGACTCTCACTACAAGGAAATTGAAGGATGGCTAAGAAGTGCTTTGTCTTCTTCTTCCATGACTAGCAAAATGCTAAGCATGGGGGAGACCCTGAATCTTCAACACGGAAGTGCAACATGACGTTCTAGAAGATAGAATGATCAAGATCGTTAACATCACCGGATCAATGCGCGAGAAGCTATCGATCTCATCAAAATTCTGCATGGTCTCGAAGGGAAAACACTGGATATTTTTGGATATTTAGAAGCCCCATGAAGTTACGATTCCAACAAATCAAGAATCAAGACAATCGGAGGTTCCTACAAGCGGTTATGCCCGAATCACCGAGTGCAACACGTCTTGAAATCAGTTTTGGACAGCACGCAGCGCTAAAGTAAAACGGACATAGCTCCCTTGTTTGAACTCCGTTTTCGATGAATGACCACACGTTGGAAAGGTAATTTCATAAACTTTTCAATAGAGCTATATTTCGATATATTTTCTGTTCTGTACAGAGGGGGAAATCCATGAAAAAGAGACAGCAAGGAGATGATGAGAACAAGAAAGAGGAGATGGTGATGACAACATTGAAGAGAAGGGTGACCAATGACTCCATTAAGCATACAAGGTCAAATTCATAAGTTTAGGAGCATTAATAAATCAAGACAAAAGCAAAAGCCACATCGATACATGGAGATGTCGGAAGAAGGCAACGAAGAATTACAAAGGATGGTAACATCTCCATGGACCTTCTCTTTTCCAAACACAAATGCTTGTAAGTATGCCTTCAACCTCAACTAGGTGCAACATTTTGTTTTTCTCTTCAAACAATAACATGGCTACTAGGAGGACAACCTAGGTTTCTTTTTACTTTCAATAGATAAGCATGACCATGTGTTCACCTCGATGTTCTACATTGCCTATGCTTACGGAAAGATGATGGAAGTTGCCGCTTTGTTTTACCTACATGAAGTTATACATGTCTTGGCTAATTGCTCTCCATAATATGATCTGAAATTAATTTAAATACCGGCTCTTTTATTTGTGGAGGTGAAATGACTATGCTCTAGACCCACATACATATCTTTGCTCTTTGATTTAAGTTTATGGATAGCCGGATAACTTGTTGTTTTTATGAAAACTTAACTTTTATGCTATCTACATATTTGCGATGCTCTTGCAAAGTTCTACCTACCAAAGCCATATACATATATGTTTTATGATAACAAAACCTGTAGATTGCAAACATATGTTTTGATGAGTTGGATTAGGATTGATTTCTATGGTTCGAGACTAAGAAGCTGGTCATTCCTTTGTGTAACTTTTTCATGCTAGCCTTTTTGTCCATACATTGTGGGTTTTCACATAGAAAATTCCACAAGCTTCGCTGGGCATCCACCCTAAACCAAAAACATCTTTTTGTGATCACCTCCTTGTCCACAACCCAATTTGAGTATGGAGTAAAATTCTCGATGGAGATTCAAATATTCCGCAAGATTATGGAATTTATACTTACTTTAGCAGTCATTTCCCCTCTCTTTTACGCTCGAGGACGAGCATCGTTCAAGCATGGGGGAGGAGTCATTCTCTGACACAAATGCTATGTAAGTATTATGTTGCAAAAAGTTTTGAGGAGCAAAAGAAAAAAAAGAATAAAAATGAAAAATGAGAAAAAAAATATATGATAAGAAGAAAAGAAAAGTAAGAAAAATAGGAAGAATAAAGTGAAAAAAAAGAAAGAGAGAAAAATGAGAAGGAAATAGAATAAAAGTAAAAAAAATAATAAAGATGCTCCTCGGATCTTTTTGCTTCATAAGTTCTCAAGTGCCTTAATGACAAATCCATACTCATATCTTCCAACCATGTGCAATCCGATAACGAGGACTTCACTCGTGCCTCGGGATCATCCATTTGCCACTTGCACATGTCCACTTATCTAAATGTGTGTGTTTCATTCTTCTCTCTTTCCAACATATATTTTCCATGGCCTTTTTGACGAGTCTCGGTAATTCCAATAGACCTCTCTCTTAATTTGACAATATTTCGGATGTATGTTTTGCTAGGATTGTTTTTAACCTTCCAAGCTCCACATAAGCCTTCCACTATCACATATGAGTAGAGTAGGTTGAAAATAATCTATTATAGGCTTGAGTGACTTGATGAGATGAGTGTTCCATGAGCTCTTGCAAAAGATTTTCACTTATGTTGGATATGCATCTTTTTGAAAATCTCCCATGTGACAAGGTAATGGTTTGAAGTTCACTTAAGTTTGAGAGCATCGTGTTAAATGTGGCTTGTTCTTTATTGTTAGTCTATCTTCCATAATGAAAAAGAAGCCGGTCACAACTTGAACCTTAAAAATAAATTTTTAAGAGAGAGCAATTTGTCTCGTCATGAATGACTAAGTGCAGGGATAACATTGGAAGGCAATGCTGATTTCCCTTTTAAGCGAGGACCACTTACTCGAGGACGAGCAAGGTTTAAGCATGGGGGAGATGTTGACGGTGAATTTCCGTCAACCTAGAGTACTTGTTATACATTGGTTTCGATTATGATTTGCAACTAACCGGCCACTAGGCATACTATGATATAACAAGTTCACACTTGCATGTCGATTTTGGAGTTTGTTGTTTACGCGGGAAATCTACGCTAAAGAGGAGACTTTCGGGATAAGTTCATCAAGCACTTCAAGAGAAGATCACGAAGCCCGTCACAAGTCAAGACACGAAGTGAACAAGACTCCAAACAACCCAAAGAGCGAAGCATCAACACGCAAAACTCCCGGGACTTGGATGTTTACCAACGAGATCAACTCAGCCCGAGAGATATTCTCGCAGCTCTGGACAGCATGATCTTTCGGTACAGATTCGGAGACTTAAACGGTCTTTAATGGCAAAAGTTTGACTACCAAAGTTGTGGGCCTCGACGATACCTTCGATTTGGACATGTGGAAGGCCCAATTCGGATAAGGGAGCTAGGAGATATAGCCCCCGAAATCCCTGCTGCGCAGTCAGTCCGAAATCAGAACAGATTATCTTCCGAGGCCGATTTGGAGATCTTATCTTCGTTTTTAAGGAAAGAAATGAATACCAAAGTTGAAGATAATTTCGTGGCACACAACCTGGACACCGAATTTGCATTATTTGGAGTCCAGACATGGGAGATATGGCCTTGGCAAGGAAGGACTGCGAATCAGGAAAATCTGGCTGATTTTATGGAAACCAAGTTTGCTTCTCTCCCAAGGAGGATCTCGTGCAAGGCAAGGTGGAGCACGCCCAAAGGCACCCCAAGGACATAAATACAACCCCCTAGGCGCCCCAAGGTGGTGACCCATCGAACAAATCATCCTACCGACGCCAATCACCGAGAAAACCGCCGCCGCAAGATGAGGGAGAGAGTTAGATGAGCTCGTCGCAAGGATCAACGCCGGCGGAGAGAAGGAAGCAAGAGGAGGACTCCAAGCCGTTGGCCTAGGGGTGTTCCCAAGCTCCATCGCCGCCATCTTCATCGACGACGTTCTCCGGAGTCTCCATCACCCCTATGTGCTTCAATCCGTGTAAGATGATGGGGTAATGTCTCCGTTCATCCCTAGGATTAGATGGATACATGCTATGTGATCGCTACTTGATTCATGGTTTCAATCTATTGTTTTCATGTTGATGATGCTTTGATGATTAAGGTTAGCTACCGTGTTTTTCGGGCGTATGATATCCGCTACTCCCATAGTTCCATCAACATACCGTGTCCATCATAGGTCTAGTCACGAATACCTTCGCGTAGTGACAGTACGAGAGGAGGGAAAGGGCAAAACCGTGGTCACAACCCCCGGTAGATTGGTTTACCGCTTTCATGTAGTAGATGCATACCATGTTATCCTAGATCCTAGGGAGGGAACGCTTATCTTTCTTAATCACTCTCTTGTGTTCACCCCTTTATCATATAGTTTAACCCTATATTTGTTTGATCAACTTAACTTAGATTAACTTAGGTTAGATTGTTTTACCTTTAGATTAATACTCTTTCAAAGGTTTTCCATTCAACTAGATTAGTGCTTGGTTAAGCGCTAGTAATCCCCCTTGCTCGCGGATTGACAAGAACCTTGGGAATCCCGTGGTGAAAAAGGTGTAGGTCCGTACGCTTGCGGATCGTAGGTGGATACGAGTTTTATCCGTCAACAAGTAGCAACAGGTTAGGGAGGCCAGGCTGGACGGGGCAAATTCCACCGTTCCACTCGGGGTTAGGCATCTGGAAGCAAGCAAGATTCAAGGTAAGAATTTGGGAAAAGGTGAGTTTAGCAAAGGAAAGGTTAGAGAGGGCCAGAGGAGGTCTCGTGTCCTAGGGGTCATGTCCTACGGCCAACCTACGGCTCTGATACCACCTGAAGCGTCCCCTCATCAGAGGTGACCAAATGTGACACAAATACCAGTCCCAAGAGGCTGGTAGCACATTTACTACAACAGGTGGAATCAGTCTTTTACATTACGGTTACAAAAAGGGCACGGTAGTGCCAACGCTACAACGAACAACACAAACGCTAGCGACCACACTACGATAGCAAAGGCTTCCATAGCCTCCTCAGAGTACCACACCATGGAAGCTTTCGGTAGGGCCCTGGTACACAGGCACGGTTGGGTGTAGGGCAATGACCTACTCAACGTCCTCTGGAATGTAATCGGGATCCTCCTCTGTAAAATAGTTAGTAAACAGGGGTGAGCACATACGTACTCAGCAAATCCAACCCCACCCACGGAGGGGCTTATAAGCAGAATCATGCACAAGGTACAACAAGGATCAAGTTAAGGTTCATTTAGCAAACTTACACATGCAGGGGTTCATTTCAAAAAGGTTTTCGCAAATCATTTTTATAACCCAAGTAACTCAATTGTTTTAGGGAAAAACCAATGTGGATCTACCGGACTTCCCGTCCGTCGTAGCCCAGGCACACAGCCACACTCTTCACCCGGAAAACAACTCACGCCAGAAAACATCCCATCCCAAACTCTAGTTTTTGTGACCACACCGTGACTCGTCCAATACCGTGGACACGGCTATTCGAATAGGTTTGACACTCTGCAGAGGTTGTACATCTTTACCCACAAGTAGGGTACCGTCACACGGACACCTCAGTGCCGGTACGGATCCTATCAAAGCCATTACCCACCTTAGCTAACACTACGAGCCACCACGGAAGCACCCAAGGGGTTATCCCACATAACCGGGGCGTACCTCACACGGAGCGTACCCCGACTCCTTGGTCTCCCGCCGCTCACCCGCACACCCGATGGCAAGTAGATTAACTAGTGGGGTTTATGCTAAGCCGTTGCCACATACAACGGTCGAGTGGTTGTACGATGATTTGGGTCAGGTGAGATGTCACGCAACCCGGTCCTTAACCGACAAGATGGACAACTCCCAACACGCTCAACCACACAGGTACGAGCTTACCCATACTCCTGACACACACGTCCATCCCGTCTACCCAGTTCTGTACTCATTTTCCAGAAATACCCCATTCCCATTTTTAAAGCACTCACACATTTTGAAAGCACTCACACATTTTTAAAGCACTCATTTAGGCCAAAACAAAGTTCAATCATAGCAATCAAGGGTGGCTATCCTACCATGTTTTGCAGTAAAACAATATGCAATTTATAAAACGGGTATAGGGTATATTTATAAAACTAGGACAGAAGCATGCATCCAAGAGGGAAGGTTGAACTTGCCGTCTTCGTAGTCTTCGGGGAGTGCCGGCTCGGCGTTCGGGACCTCGGGCTCCTGCTCGCAGTAGTCGGCTTCGATCTCCGGCTCGGGGTACCTTACTCCGTCTACTCCGTCGGCTAGGGCATACACACACACAAGCAAGCAATGTTAGCACTCACGGTTCCGGCCGAGCTCGGGGAGGGGAGGTGAGTGGAGAGGGGGCATATATAAGCCCTAGGGGGTGGTGGTTCAGTGGTGTACCACTGGGAAATAGCGGGGCGAGGTCTGGGTTTAATCGTAACTGTTGGGTCACGGGGGGGGGGGGGTGGTATAGGAGTTAGGGACCTATTAGCCATCCCTACCACTGGTAAGAAGGGAGTTTATGCTAATATAAACTAAGTTAGGGTCATTTCGTAATTTATTCTAGGGTATAACAGTGTTTAACCTTTGATTAACCATTAACTCAGGGACTTATTTGGAAGGAATAAGGAGAATTAGGAAGAATGGGCTCGGTTTTGAAGGAATAAGGGGAGACAGGGGGTTCCTGGCAAAAGTGCCATCCCCTTCCCCCCCCCTTCGAACCAGACAGAACAGAGGAGGGGGGGGTGCGGCCGCGCCGGCCTCGGGCGGCGACGGCCGGCCGGCCTCCCGGCCACGGAGGCGGACGACGAGAGGGGAAAAGGAGGAGGGCGACGAGGGGGTTGATTCCACTCACTCACCTTGGGTCAAGGCGGCTCGAGGAGGCGGATCGGCGGCGGCGGCGGACCGGTGGTGTTGGCCTACGGTGGTGGCTCGGTGTGGTTGTGCAGCGAGGCAATGGAGGGTTGCGGTGGCTTGGTGGTGCGGCGAGGACGGGGCGGGGCTATTTATAGCCGGAGCAAGGTCGGTTCGGGGGAGATTTTTGTGCACACCGGCGCTCCGGCGAGGTCGGCTCCGGCGAGCTCGAGTAGCTTCGCGAGGCGGCGACCGGTGGCAGGTCAACTCGTAGCGGCGAGGAGGCGCGGTGCTGTGGACAAGACCGGTCGTGCAGGCGGCGAGCTGGCCTTGGGGCGGATGGAGGTGACCGGGCGGCGTGGCACCGACGGCAGGGACGCGTCGCGTCGTCCGCGCGCGCGGCGCGGCGCGGTGGCGTGGCCGGGGAGGAGGCTCCCGCCGGCCGGGAGGGCGTGCGGAGGAGGGGCTGCGTGCGGCGCGCGCGGGCCCTAGGTCAACGGCGCCAGGGGCGCCGGTCGGGGCCGCTGTCCTGGCTGCGCGGGAGGAAGAAGGAGGGAGGGAGAAGAAAGAAGGGGAAAAGAAAAGAAGGAAAAAGGAAAAAGGAGAAAGGAAAGAGGAAGAGAGGAAAGAAAAGGAAAGAAGAAAAGAAAAAAGAAAAATAGAAAAAGGAAGAAAAAGAAATTGGGAAAAAAGTTTAGAAAATTAGGGAAAATTGTTAGGGAAAATTAAGGGAGGGTTTTGTGGGGTTTTTCCGTCTTCCCGGGTGTCGGCGTGATTTTCGGGACGGCGGCGACGGCGAGGCGGACCGGGCATCGGGACCGCGGCGTGCGCGGGATTCCCGGCCGGTGGCCGACCGCGGCGTTGGGAAGGTGCGCAAGGGTGCGGCCGTGGTGCGGTGCCGGCGGGATTCGCGGCACGCGTGCCGGGGGGAGAGAGGGAGAAAACAGTGGCCAGGGTTTGAATGGTGATTGAGCTCGGCGGATCGGTTTTTGAAATTACGCATGACTTAGTAGGTGATTTATTTAGAGCTAAAAACGCGGTCGTTACAGATGCATCACAAGGAGCTTTGATAATGTCACAGTGCTCAAGTAACCCATGTGCGTTGAGAGAGACACAAAAACCACACGTACACACCTTCGGGTTTGACCCTGTGTCAAATCCGGTGGCACCGGTTTTGGGAGCCCGGAGGCACCAGTTTTGTGTCAGCCGGCCCAACGTCTAGTTGTTTGAAATCTCGGTGGCACCGAGTTTGGGAACTTGGTGCACCAGTTTTCACCTGAGTTTGTAACGGCTAGTTTTTGGGGAGTCGGGTATTTATACCCCACAACCCCCACTGTTGCAAGTTGTTGTTCCTAAGGTTGCTAGTGTGCTTCCTTGCTATTCCTTGCTATGCCAAAGCCATTCTATCTCTACCCAACCCCTCTTGGTGAGGTTGTTCGATCTTTGCTAGATCTAGTGAGTTGGGTGGTAGAGAGAAGCCTTTGTGAGCTATTCAAGAGCACTTGAATCCCTTGGGCACTGTTGGATGTCGTCAAGCTTGTGTGAAGCGTGTGTTACTCTTGGAGGCTTGCCTCCTAGACGGCTAGGCGTCGCTCACAAGCTCCCAAGGTGTGGTGAGCCGTGAGACAGTTTGTGAAGGTCGTGCTTCGCCTCCGAAAGGGAAGAAGCCATGTAGTGGATTGGGGAAAGGGTTGAATGCAACCCGACTTCGGTAGGATAAGCACCCAACGGAGGCTAGGATTTACACGGTGGTGAATCCGGACTTCGTCAAAACAAATCTCTGAGTCCCTTGTTGATTACCGTGCATTTACCTTCCTAGCTTACTTGCTCTTAGTATTTGTGGATCTACTCGGGCGTTAGTGTTTGTGAAGTACATGCATTGAATATTGTATCAAGAACTTCACTCTGTGCCACTCACCTAGTTGAGTTGATTTCAAGCAAGGAACGAGGAAAGAGGGGAAACACTGCTAGGAAAACCCGGTGGCTCCAGGTTTGCAAACTCGGTGGCTCCGGGTTTGGGCAGTGCGCTTTTTCCGCTGCACCGGCGCTGGTCGAAAGTATCCGGAGATTTCTCCAGAATTTTCGGACTTTCCAGAAACTCTAGGGAAAAGGTCCGGAGTATCCGGGTCTCACTGATAAAATTGTTTTAAGTGGTAATTTTCAGAACTCGCCTTTTCACCCCCCCCTCGGCGGTATCAAGATCCTTTAAATTGGTATCAAAGCCTGGTGCTCCGATTCGAGCTTAGCCGCTTGGAGTTTAAAGATGTCGACTACATGTGAGGTATCGTTTGATCCTCTTCGGTTAGACGGCTCAAACTACTCTTCTTAGTTTGCTCATGTTCTTCATGTATTACATACTTGGGGTCCTCCATTTGAACGAGTTGTGGTGGCTAGTATCCCTCCCGAGGACTTTGATAGTGAGGACTCATCCAATCTATCAAAAGAGGAAAGGGATTCGTGCTAATGTGAGCAAGGTTATTCAAGAATTCAACTTCAGGCGGTGTTGCGGCTGCAGGTGGCGACACGCGGCTTCCTAGCGCGACGGCGGCTACAAAAGGCGCACAACCAGATGCGAGATCGGGAGGCAGCCTTGGCGGCGGTTGACTTCGCCTTCGATGCAGAGGGACGCGACCTCGACTCGCTCGATGGCTACCAACAATCATGCCGATCCGCTGATATGTCCAAGGGTGCGCATGGTGTTTTTCCTGCAGACGGTGTACTCCAACTCTGTGGGGATGGTGGTAAGGAAGGTGTGTTCCTCCTTGTCACCAACGGGGATGCATTGCCTAGCGCCTCAATTTTCCGTCTCCGACCACCGCGAGGACGTCACTAATTAGAAATATTAAATGTGAATTAATGACAACATCTATTTTATAACCTCTCTTACTTCGTGAGACGGATCCCGTCCTACATGACATCCTCGCTCAACCTTGCACGCTTCTAACGTTAGGCTTTCAATGACGTGCGCACGTTCTTGATATCTTTTTTCAGTAAGCTTCGCTCCTCAGGTCATGTTTAGTGTGTTGGTGGTGTGGAGACGTGGGGGTTCTTCCCTTGTTCTTTTTTTCCATGTTTCAGTTGATAGATCGCTTTGTCAGCTCTTGTACTTTTTGCGCTTTGGGTGTTTCCACTAAAGTCCCTTCGTTGTAACTCTTTATCCTCCCTTAACGAATAACATGTTATTCACATCTTTAAAAAATTCCACCATTACATTAATGTTTTAGATACATGCATGGAGTGTTAAGTGTAGACGAAAAACAATTAATTGCACATATTGCATTAACTTTGCAAGACCAAATTTTAAGCCTAATTAATTCATGATTTGATAATGTTGTGTTACAACGAATGTGCTAATGATATTTTAAGTAGGTTGATAAATTCGTGTCGCGGTTTCCAACTGTAATTAACATTCCGTACTAGTATCTAAACATCGCTGTGACATTCCATAAAACATATAATTAGGGTTGGGCATTCGGTCTATTCAGTTTCTTCGGTTAGTCTATTCGGTGTTTAAGATTTTCGGGTTTTGAAAAATAAAGACCGAAATTTTCAGAAAATTTATAAGAATCGAACCCTAATGGACCAAATTTTTCGAGTCGGTCTATTCGGTCCATCGAATAAACCTAACATCATGCCAACCAACTCCTGGAGGCTGTGAGGGGGGCCGTTGTCCGCGCCATCATTCACGCCGCGAGGGGTGCGTCATCCGCGCCGCCGTGTCGTCGCCGTCCGCACCGCGAGGAGCCTGCCGAGTTGCAAGGAGGAGAGAACAGGTGTCGTTGCTGCCCCTCTCTCTGTCGCCAGAGGGAGCAAGGCCTCCATGTACACCGGTTTGCGTCGCCTCTGCTCCGTGCAGCCAAGATTAGGGCGAGGAGCCGGGAAGAGGGTGGAGGAAGGGGAAAAGGCGAGGAGCCACCGCGACCACGCGGAACTCTCTACGGTGGTAGGGTAGAGAGGATGCTCGTCGGTCGCCGCTGCCACTCCGCCAGGAAATCGCGCCATGCATTGAAATTGTTGCGGTGCGGGAGCAGATGGGTGGAGGGGGTAAGCTAGGTTTGGGAGCTGGGAGGTGTCAGTGGGAGTAGGAAGACCTAGCAGGCTTGGGCCAAGAGGATTACGGGGCTATCGACCCTTTTTCCTGTTGTGTTACGGTTCTTTAGGTCTATTCGGATTCCAGATGGCAGGAACCGAGACCGAAAACCGAACCGTAGAGAAGTCCGGACCGAAAATGAACACCAAAAACCGAGGAAAAAACCCGGCAAGTCAGGTTACTCGGGTTTAGTTCGGTTCGGATCGGTTTTCGGTCTTCGGGTTAAAAGTGCCCAACCCTACATAGTATGACGTGACATGGTTAAAAAGTTTCACCCCTCAATTCATCAAACACCCCTGTACCATGAGTTATGAACCCTTCCCACTTGTGAATTGACACAGGGACACGGCTTGATATCGATCTTTTAGCAGGCGATACTACTACTACTAGCAACTAGCCTGCAGAGATAGCACTGCTCCATGTCAACGGCTAGCGTTCGTCGCTGTCATTGACGCGTAATTACACCCGCTACGTACTTATCTAACCTTAACGTTCTGTCACTAGCCAGTGCTTCTTCTAGCACAAGACGTTGAACCCTTCCCTCCTTGCGGCTGTGTCCTTTTCCTTTGGCTTTCATACTGGTGACGCTCACAGGATATGACAAACATGAGAGTTGTGAAGGCTCCACCAACAACGGCGAGAAACAGCCATGTATAGATGGAAGAAGACCGATTCGGCTGCAGGTAAGCGGTCGCCGTCCAGCGAGTCGGTCGGTCAAGATGCATCGCCGCACATTGCAATCCGCAGAGCGACACTACACAGGCGCCTGTCCTGTTGGGGTGGCTCACTCGTGAGTCGTGCGTGTGACCCGCGCCGCTCGCGGCCCTCGCCGCGACAAGCGGCTCCGCGCCTCCGGCTGCCGGAATCGACAGCTCGTGCGTGCCTGGGGACCAACCGCAACGGCTACAATTCAGAACCACCAGGCGGGTCCAAGTCCAAGGCTCCAAGCCTCCATTTCCTCCCGCCCGCGCGCGTCTGGTGATCTGGATCTCCCTTCTCCAGGCGCAGACGGGTCGCGCTCGGCGCGGAGTCCGGCCGGCTCCCAGCCCAAGGTCGTCGCGGCGGCGCCTTGTAACGGACAGTTTCCGGCGTGGGGTTGCTCCGCACGCTGTGCATCCTTTTTGTTTCGGGCAAGCGGCGGACGCTACTCCGTAGCCTCTAGTACCACCGCGGCTGCGATTAAAAACGCTACGCGTTGAAACTTTGGGCGCCGGTGATTGACGCCATGGCCAGAGAACGTGGCCGCTACCCGACAAGGAGCTGCGTGACAGCGCGTGGAGCTGAACTGTTCCTCCCAGCCCCAGTTATTGAAGCGATCTTTGACAAAAAGGAGGTGACGCTGCCACGAGAAACGAAACTTCACCCGTTCCTTTTCGGCACTGTTTGTTTTAGTCCCCATTTTTCCCTTCGAAAAGGAAGAAAAGTGTGTTACCGGTGCCTCCACCAAACCAAAGAACTCCAATTATCCTTTCTCGTCTTCCATCCTCTTCACACTGTAAGTCCCCTCCTCCACCCGCCCCTGCTCCTCTTCTCAGTCCACGTTCTTCAGTTTGTTCGCCGGCGTCGCAAAGTGTCTGACGGCTCCGGTGGTTCTGTCCAGGTTCTGATTTTTCCCCACAAGGTGATCGCGTGGAGGGTTAGTTATCTGATCACCATCATCTGATGTTGTGATCTTTGGGCACGGCGCCAACGACGATGGATGCGTCGAGCTCTTTCGTGGTTGCCGTGTTGACCCTCCACTCTGTCTCCGCCATGTGCGGCTGCTCCTCCGTGGATCTGCCGGCGGCGCAAGCCAGCCACCGGAGGCTGCTCCAGGAGGAACCCAACCTTGCTGCGCGGCGTTCGGAACATTATGTCCCCGTGCCAGTTGCTCCTCGCGTCCCTTCTCTCGGGAGCGGCTCGTTTCCGGCATCTAATCCACATGGGCGGAATCATCCCAGCAAGGGAGCGCCTGCGCCGTCTGCAACTGGCCATTCCAACCTCCATGGTTCATCGAGATCCGGCTTGAAGTGGCTGTACAAGGCTGTTCTCCCGGCGGTCGGCCTGCTGCTGCTTACAGGACTAGCTTGCCTGCTGCTGCCATGCCGCAAGAGTGCAGTTGCAACTATAGGCCCTTGGAAGACAGGACTCAGTGGCCAGCTGCAGAAGGCATTTGTCACAGGTACTACTTTATTTGCTCAATTTCATACATGTGCAGTGCAGATGTGCTCGACAATATTTTACACTTCTTATACTTCTTGCCAAAAATGGAAAAGGATAAAGCTCCCAATTGCTCTGTTGATCCTTAGAAAGTTTACCTGCTCGTTTCAGCAAAAAAAAGAAGAAGAAGAAGGTTCACCTGACACTTTGCTGTCTGATTTTACTTTTGAAACGCAACTTGCTGCTTGAATTGCACTTTCCTTTCAAAAAGAAAAAGAAAACACTAGAGCTGCTGTATACTGGAGTGAACTCTGCTGATCTGAATTTGCTTCAGGAGTACCAAAACTCCAGCTGTCAGAGCTGGAACGTGCCTGTGAGGACTTCAGCAACATTGTAGCAAGTTACCCACACTACACTGTCTATAAGGGGAACTTATCATCTGGTGTTGAGATCGCTGTGGTATCTACTATGATCACATCAAGCAAGGAGTGGTCAGAGCATTCAGAGAGCCGTTTCAGGAAAAAGGTTATCCACATTTTGGCAATTAGATGAACAACGTGCTCATATGTGTATTGCGTATTAGCATGATTATTTTACATTTCTTTGATGGACGAGCAGGTAGATTCACTGTCACGGATAAACCACAAAAACTTCATCAATCTAATTGGCTTTTGTGAGGAGGAGGAACCTTTCACCAGGATGATGGTGCTTGAATATGCACCAAATGGGACACTTTATGAGAGTCTTCATGGTATGTACAAATTGTCCTTGCTAATTCATCTATAATGAGCAGGGTAGCTATATAAATATTATAAACAATTTTGGTAAATGTTTTTGCAGGTGAGGATTTTGAGCATATTGGTTGGCGAGGTAGGATGCGGATTATCATGGGGCTAGCATACTGCATCCAACACATGCACGAGCTCAACCCTCCAGTGCTGCACCCTGACCTGCAGTCCAGTTCCGTACTGCTCTCTGAAGATGGAGCTGCAAAGGTGCATACTCCTGGTTTTATAAGCTAGGCCTTTCCATTTTGA
The DNA here is from genome assembly GCA_947561735.1 of Cenchrus americanus. NCBI lineage: Eukaryota > Viridiplantae > Streptophyta > Magnoliopsida > Poales > Poaceae > Cenchrus > Cenchrus americanus. The sequence goes on along the minus strand of OX387239.1, from coordinate 245,992,936 downwards.
ATTTTGTAGACCCTGCATTTCACCAAATCGATCCAGCATCAGCGCATGTTCTGCTGTTTAGCATCAAAGTGATGTAACTAATAACTATATATCAAACTGATCCAACCTGAGTGCTTTCTGCAGATCGTTGACATGAGCGTTTGGCACGAAGTGATTTCCAAAGGGAAATCGCCGACAGATGGTGAGCTTGGCCACCACCAAGAACAAGCGTCTGCTACCCTAGCAGGGAACGTATATAGATTTGGTGTTCTACTGCTTGAAATCATCTCGGGGAAGCTTCCTGAACCTGCACACGAGCGCTCACTCGTCAGCTTGGTAATCAAATATTAACCAAGGAACATCGTCTTAACTGAAAGCAAAAATTCATGCATCTTGAAAAATAAAATGATGTTTTGTTTGTTCTTCCTACTAGGCTCTGGAGTGCGTTGGCAACGGTGACCGGAGCATGGTCTCTCTGCTTGATCCTACACTGAAGGATCACAAGGAAGAAGAGCTAGCAGTCATCGGCAAGGTGATCCACGCTTGCATCCAGAGTGACCCGAGAAACAGACCGAGCATGAGTGAGATCACTGCCAGGCTGAGGGAAGCCATCGGCATCTCGCCGGTCGCTGCGACGCCGAGGCTGTCCCCGCTCTGGTGGGCAGAGCTGGAGGTCCTTTCGACCGCGGAAGCAAGCTAACTAATCGGCGAAGGGATGATATCCATGGGACGTTTTCTGAAGAAAACACCCAGCAGGCTCACGCTGTGCATACTTCTACGTTCTACATACGCAACCTTTCTGCATGCATCCATCCAGCAACGTCAACTGCTGTAAATGTAAAATTGTAGGGGGGGGGGGGGGGGGTATCCTCGTGGAGTTATCTTCATTGGTTCCTTGCATCATTACGCATGTGTCTGAATTCTGAAGGTGCCATCAGGCATCAGCAAAACGTGCAATCAGCATAGCCGTGGCAAGTATATATAGCACACCAAAGTCAGACCAGCACTCTCGGTGTTATCCTTTCGGGTATTTGTCCCTGATCAGGCGGGCCAAAGGGAGCCAATTTCTATTATAATTAAGGCCACGCCGCCCGCCATCGCCGGCAGCCCGGCACATAAAGAACTCCATGATTGATGCTGGAAAGTAGAAATCTGACATTGGGGGCACTAGAGACGACACTATCCGCATTGTCTTTCTCTGGGCAACTACTATTATAATCCAAGATCAGGCCGCCGAGAACACTCTCCTGTTTCCAGCGAAGCTCAGTAAACAGTGGAGCACATGAGTGCCTATTCGAAGCAGAACGCCTGCAGCCAGCCAGATGGCATGGAATCCAACCCAAAACTTTTCGCCTCGAATGGCCCAAACTTCCGCTGTGGACCGTGGTGATGAACTGGTAATCGTCTAGTCTACTGAGAGTACTGACCAGAGCTACTCCGTCCGTCAGCTCGCCTCAAGAATCTGACATTTCCAATGAAGCGAAGCTGAACACTCTTTGATGCCCTCTCTTGAACGAGCAACTGGCGACTGGTCAGCAGCTGGGAGTGTTTCCGCAGCGACGGCAGGTGGGCGGCCGTGAACGGGGACTTGCCTGAGATGAGAAGGAGGCAGCGACCGTGGATGGAGCAGGACTCCGTATCTTCCATGGGAAAATTCAACTTCAGTTTCTAGTGCTCCGATCCAACAGCATCTATTGGGCGAACGGCACCAACCAAGGCGTGCGTCACTACACCCACAGACACACTGGCACGTCGGACCGAGCCACCCGCTCCGCCTGCCCGCCGTGACGGCGTCGCCGTCGCCGCCCAGAACCTGACGGCCAGTGCTCTGGGCACACATGGGCTCCTGCATGCGCGCCACCTTTCGCCACCTCATACGCCCGGCCGGCGCGCCCTCGCAACCGTCCGTTCGTCTCCGCTGCACGGCTCCGATGGCGCGGCCGCACCCTATAAATCCCACCGCCCACGCGTGGCCGTTGACACTTGACGCACCACCACCACCTCCCGGCGGCTCCCCGCCCGCTCGCCGCGCGCCCTCAGCTGCTGCAATGGAGCTGGAGGCCGCGACCCGTCGGTTCCACCTCTGGTTCCGCGGGCTGCGCTCGCTGCGCCGCGACCTCAGCTCGGCCCGCTGGTCGGACGATCCGGCCCAGCTGGAGGCGCTGGTGGGCCGCTTTGTGGCCCACCTGGAGTCCTACTGCGCAGCGCGCGCGGAGCTGGACCCGGTGTGGACGCTGTCGGCGCCGTGGGCCAGCCCCGTGGAGCGCGGCGCCGTGTACTGGCTCGCCGGGTGGCGCCCCACCACGCTGGTCCACCTGCTCTACACGGAGTCCGGCCGCCGGTTCGAGGCGCAGCTGCCGGACCTCCTCCTGGGCGTGCGGTCGGGGAACCTGGGCGACCTCAGCCCGGCGCAGCTGGCGCAGGTCGACGAGCTGCAGCGGCGCACGGTGGCAGAGGAGGACGCGCTGTCGCGGGAGATGGCGCAGGTGCAGGAGGGCCACGGCGTGGTGGCGGCGGCGCCCGCGTCGTCGTCGGGGGAAACCGAGCTGGACGTGCGCGGGCTGGTGCGCCGGGTCAGGGCGGTGCTGGACAGGGCGGACGCGCTGCGGCTGCGCACGATGAAGCGCGCGGTGGAGATCCTGCAGCCGGCGCAGGCGGCCGAGCTGCTCGTCGCCGCCGCCGACATGGAGATCGGATTCCGGGAGTTCGGGCTCAAGTACGGCTCCGGCCGCGACGGATTATGACCCCCGTGGCCCGTGGGGCGGTGGTTCTTCTGGATTTTCCTCTGTCTGCATGGCTGCACTGCATCCCCTCCTCGGCGTCGCCGTCGGCGGCGTAACCCAGTTTTTTCTCCATCCACGATATATTTTTCGTGATGATGGCTATTTTTGATTGGGCCTTCTTGCCGCCGACTGTCGAGGGCCATGCGAAAAATAATAAGATGCACTAGCGAGATTGCCGCCGGAGGTTTTGGATGAGAGAAGTTTTGCTATATGTTTTCAGAGGACCCTCTTTGTTGGCTTCTTGCTACTCTGCGCCTTCTGGCGTGCAATGTTCAAACCAGGCTTCGTGGTTTGATGTTCGCATTGCTTGCGAGTAATTTCACACTCTATTTGCATCTGCTGTATTGCGACTTGGGATTATAGATGGTCATTTGGCACGAGCAATATGGGCCGCCACTAGCACAGTCCTGGCACGACACGCCACGAAAATGATAGTGTTAGTGCCTAGGTCGCCAATTCGACCCGTAGTGCCGGCACGACATGATTAATAGGCTGCACGATGGTAGTCTGTTAATCATGATCTGCTAAAAGTTCATATACTATTCTATAGTACAAAAAGAACACTCAAACCCTAAGTCCCTCTCCCCCAACCCATCCCCTCTGCCCACCCCACCGTCGTCGCCACACCCTGGGCGATGAGCCGGACCCTCGGCTCCGGCCTCCGCGACCGGCACGCCGCCCGCTCCCTCTCGCGTCGACGCCGCGCGGCGGCGGTCCTCTCCGCCTCGACGCCACACCGGCGACCGACCCCCTCCGCCTTGAACTCACCTCTCTTCCTTCTTCGGCGAGATCCGGTCACCTCCCTCCTCCTCCTCCTCCTCCTCCTCCTCCTCCTCCTCCTTCTTTCGTGGTGGGCACTACAGTGTCGTCGTGCCCACTGGCATGGCACGGCACGCCTGAGCCCTGGTAGGGTCGTGCCTATGCCGGCGATTTGGCACGGCGGCACTATGCAGCACGGCACGACGGGCCGCCGTGCCTCATAGGGCTAGGCCCGTACCGGGTCGGGAGGCCCGTTTGGCCATGTATACTTGGGGTTTAAAGGACGAAACGCTTTCCGTCTCGTCGAGAATGTAATTCTAACGTTTTAAATTTCTTTATAAAAAGTGTAATCTTAGAGCAACTCCAAGAGCTTATGTGTAATTGTGTGATAACCCGCCCAGGAAAATACCGTATTATCGCCTAAGACATCCACTTTGGTCGTTAAGCAATAGTGAAGTATCATCCTGTCGTTAGTTGCCGGGTTAACGCCCGGTAAATCACTTGGAATTCAAACAGAGGATCGACATATGCATTAAAACTCACGCGAAGGCGAGTCCAGAGTACAACGTGAGTTACCAACATTTTATTACAAACCAATGTCCCTGACATGGAGTAAGGGTTCAGAGTTTGAAAACAGCGGAAAATAAATTAATCTAGCGCAACGGTAAACATCACAGGAGGCCATCCGTGATGTCATCACTTGTTGTCACCCTTCCGGTCAACAACACCTGCAACAACAGTTTTAAAGCAAGGCTGAGTATACTAATACTCAGCAAGACTTAACCGTCGGGTGATAACTACATCACCAACTCTGGACATGAAAGGCTTTTTGTTGGTGGAGTTTCTTTTGCGGAACAGCTACTAAGGGTAGATCCTTACTTTCAGTTAGACGGTTAGGTGATTCCTCAGGAGTAGTAATAGTAAGTTCCTGCACCGTCTCATTAACGTACTAGGCTTACCGGTCCCATTCCCGACAAGTGCTTAGTACGTTCAAAAGCTTAGCCCACGAAAGCCATTGGACCGGAGCCCAAATCCCATGCTCTTACCACATGAGCAATCCATTAATAAAGATCTTATGATTCCAACATAAGAACCTATTCTCGCGAGTGACGAACATCACTCGACTTCTATCGGGTCCTATAGGATAGCAGCTATTGACCTAGTATACTAGTGATAGAGTATAGGTACCTAGGGATCATGCATCTAGGTTTCAATTCAACTCCTGAAACGTAAGTGCGCAATCATAGCAAACATAATTGCATAATTTTAAAAGATGGGGTTAATGATTCGGGGCTTGCCTTTGCTAGCAAGGTTGGCCTTGGGCCCTTCCGGACTTGGGTCCAGGTCTTGAGCTACATCCACGTACTACAGCTCTTCGTCGGCAGCTCCGTCTCCTCCTTCCGGCACGAGCGTACGTCTACTGTCAGAAAGATCTACACAAAGATGCAATGCAAGATTTAATCGACGATTTTTAATTTAAATAACCACAAACAATAATTGACAACCATGGGGTGTATTGGTTGGACACATTCACCTAGATAAGAATACATTCAGCATACTCTTCCAAAAAGGAACAATATGCAGTTCTTTGTTAAATATTCTTTTTTGATAGTGTCTGTGTACATATATATGTAAGTAATTTAATTTAACTCCACAAAAAGTAGTGGGTGGGTATATTTAGCCTTTTAAAATGATTTACAACCACACACAAGATTATTAAAGGTGGGTTGGTGAATTTTCCCATTTAAATGACTGCTAAGCCTTTAATTGCTTCCAAAGCTTTTACTCATGAAATTAATTAATAAAATTCAGTGGAAGGGTGTGTTACACACTAGACACCTATAACAAGCCACTGGACATACATGCATGCTTTGGATAGCTAGAAGTTAATTATTTTTGAAAATGACAAAAGCTAGCTAGAAGGACAAGGTAAATGCACACAAAAATAAATACTAAACCAAATGGTCCAAACTTTCTCACACATGTTATATGGTCCGAAACTAACCTAGGAATGCAGCATATACACTTAGAACTATTATGAAACTTGACTTATGCATTTGCAAAGAAAAACAAGCATAATTCAAGAATAAATATTTCTGGTAATTATAAAATTGTGATTAATTCAGCAGAGGTGTGTTTTGGAATAACAAGATAGTATGCAGAAGTTGGTTGCAAAAATCCAATTATTTTTAGCTACAAAAATCATTTATGCAGATTCTGCAGAAATGGAAAACAATTTTTATAAAAAGATTTACATCATAACTTTGTGCATTTTTTTGGCACAGGAGCTAATCATGACATAACACACAACATATCCAAAAATTGGAGACAGAGGATTTATAGATTTTGAGATATTGCAGATCTAGGTTTTTCACATTTCTATTTTTCATGCAAAAACTATCAGGAACTAGCTCATGCAAGAATAACAAAAGTTGTAGGATTTTTCACAACGAATCCAACAAAATTGTGTTTGCATTTGTCTGATTTTTCTACGATTTCTACGCATTTTACAAGATGAGCTTAATGGCTTTACTATTTGAGATTCACTCTCGCAGCGGGGTCCCTGAAAAGTTTTAGATTCTTACAAACATGCCCTCAATTCACACTTAGGACCCTGGAAAGATTGGAAAGCCTGCAATTGGGTCCCCGGGGGCCGACCGCCGGCGGCCTTGCCGGATTCCGGCGAGGTGGCGGCCGGGGTTGGTGTGGAGAGGGTGGGGGAGGCCTTGTGGCTCACCTAGGGTGCGTTTGGTTTGCGTTTCTGGGCCAACCAGGCTCACGGGGTGCAGGCGAGATGCGTTTGGTTGCCTGCACCGCCCCCAGAGCCAGGCTCTCCAGACGCAATTTCCCTCCTCTTGCCTGCATCCCCAGAAACGCCAGAAACAGCCGTTTCTGCAGAGCCACGCTCGGCTCATGCAGTTGTTTCTCCCACTAATGATGTATTAGTGTATAATTAGTAAATATCAAGTGATATTAATGTATTTTATTGATAATTAAGAGATGATTAGATAAAATAAGTCCTCTAAAACTGTATTTGTACAAAATAAAAATTATAGTCATAATTTTTTAATATTTTTTATCTCATGCGACTTATCTCGTACAAGTAACCAAACGCCTGACCTCTTTAGCCTGGCTCTGGATGTGCACGCAACCAAACAACGACACTATGTGAAGCGTCCCCTCATGAGAGGTGACTAAATGTGACACAAATACCAGTCCCAGGAGGCTGGTAACACATTTATTACAACAGGTGGAATCAGTCTTTTACATCACGGCGACACAAAGGGCACGGTAGTGCCAACGCTACAAGGAACAACACAAACGCTAGCGACCACACTACAATAGCAAAGGCTTCCATAGCCTCCTCGCAGTACCACACCATGGAAGCTTTCGGTAGGGCCACAGGTACACGAGCACGGTTGGGTGTAGGGCACGACCTACTCAACGTCTTCGGGAATGTAATCGGGATCCTCCTCTCGAAAAATAGTTAGTAAAACAAGGGTGAGCACATACGTACTCGGCAAATCCAACCCCACCCACGGAGGGGCTTATAAGCGAACCATGCATAAGGTATAACAAGGATCGAGTTAAGGTTCATTTTGCAAACTTACACATGCGGGGGTTTATTTCAAAAAGGTTTTCGCAAATCATTTTCATAACCCAAGTAACTCAAATGTTTTAGGAAGAACCACCGTGGAACTACGGACTTCCCGTCCGTCGTAGCCCGAGCACACGGCTACACACTTCACCCAGAAAACAACTCACGCCAGAAAACATCCCATCCCAAACACTAGTTTTTGTGACCACACCGTGACTCGTCCAATACCGTGGACACGGCTATTCGAATAGATTTGACACTCTGCAGAGGTTGTACATCTTTACCCACAAGTAGGGTACCGTCACACGGACACCTCAGTGCCGGCACGGATCCTATCAAATCCATTACCCACCTTAGCTAACACTACGAGCCACCACGGAAGCACCCAAGGGGTTATCCCACATAACCAGGGCGTACCTCACACAGAGCGTACCCCTACTCCTTGGTCTCCCGCTGCTCACCCGCACACCGGATGGCAAGTAGATTAACTAGTGGGGTTTATGCTAAGCCGTTGCCACATACAACGGTCGAGTGGTTGTACGATGATTTGGGTCGGGTGAGATGTCACGCAACCCGGTCCTTAACCGACAAGATGGACAACTCCCAACACGCTCAACCACACGGTACGAGCTCACCCATACTCCCGACACACACGTCCATCTCGTCTACCCGTTCTTTACTCATTTTCCAAACATATCCCATTTCCATTTTTAAAGCATTCACACATTTTGAAAGCACTCACACATTTTTAAAGCACTCATTTAGGCCAAAACAAGGTTCAATCATAGCAATCAAGGGTGGCTATCCTACCATGTTTTTGTAGTGAAACAACATGCAATTTATAAAACGGGTATAGGGTATATTTATAAAACTAGGACAGAAGCATGCATCAAAGGGGGAGGTTGAACTTGCCGTCTTCGAAGTCTTCGGGGAGTGCCGGCTCGGCGTTCGGGACCTCGGGATCCTGCTCGCAGTAGTCGGCTTCGATCTCCGGCTCGGGGTACCTTCCTCCGTCTACTCCGTCGGCTATAGCACACACACAAGCAAGCAAGCAATATTAGCACACACGTTTCCGGCCGAGCTCGGGGAGGGGGAAGTGAGCGGAGGGGGGTATATATAGGCCCTAGGAAAGGGGTTGGTTCGGCGGGGGGTGCGGTAATGTTTGGTCTTAACCGGAAAGGAAGGGCGTGTATGAAAGGCTAGGTTAAGGAGGGGTTATAGGTATTAAGGACCTATTGGTAATTTTCTACTAATGAGAAAGGGTGTGTTTATGACAATAAATTTTGGGTTAGGGCCTGTTTGTAATTTGTTTGGGGCTTAACAGTAATTAATTACTAGCCTTAGGGTCTATTTGGAAGGAAAAGGGAAGGAAATAAAATAGGATAGGGGGGGCTCAGGTTAAAGGAAAAGGCCAGGGGCCTATTAGCAAAACGGCTTTCTTCTCCCCCCCCCTCGATACAGAACAGAGAGGAGGGGGGGCGCGGCATGGCCGGCGGCGGGGGTGCCCCCGGCGGCTCCCCGTCCGCGGCGGCGGCTGGAAACGGGGGAAAACGGAGAGGGGGAAGAGGGGATCCTAATCCCGCACTCACCTTGGGCTATAGGGCTCGGTGGAGGTGGCTCGGCGGCGGGCAGAGGGCGGCGGCGGCGCTAATGGTGGCGGCGCGGTGGTGATTGGGAAACCGGCTCAGGGAGGCTTGCTTTCGGTGCGGTGCGGCGAGGTGGTGGTGGTGCCGGCCTTAAATAGGCGCCGTAGGTTGGTTCGGGGTGGGGGAAGATTTTTCCCGGCGAGACCGCCGGCGAGCTTGGGTTCCTTCTCGAACTCCGGCCGGCTCCTTGCGGCGACCGGCGACGCGACGGCTCGGGACGGTACGGGTCAACTTGTGCAGTGCGTGGCGCGGGGCGGGGGCTTCGGTCGGTGGTGGACGTGATGGCTCGAGCGGGGGGGGCATTAATGGCGGCCGCGGTCCGGTGGCCGGCCGGTCCACCGGCGTGCGCGGGCAAGCGGGGCCGGCGGTGGCGTGCGGAGGCGGCGTCCCCGCCGGCCGGTGGCGTGCGGCGGGAGGGCGGGTGCCGGCGCGTGGGGCCCGGTCGGCGGCGGCGGGGCGCCGGTCGGGTCTTTGCACGGCCGCGCGGGGAGGAAGGAGAAGGGAGGGGGAGGAAAAGAAAAGAAAAGAAGAAGAGAGGGAAAAAGAGAAAGAGGGAAAAAGAAAAGGAAAAAGAAAAAGGAAAAGAAGGGGAGGAAAATTAGGAAGAGAGAAGAAAAATAGGAGAAGGGATTTTGGAAAAATCCGGAAAATTGTTAGGGAAAATTGGGAAGGGTTTTGCGGGGTTTTTTTCCGGTTTTCGAGCGTCGGCGCATTTTCGGGGACGGCGGTGATGGCGAGGCGGACCGGTCACGGGACCGCGGCGTGCGCGGGATTCCCGGCCGGTGGCCGACCGCGACGTTGGGAAGGCGCGCAGGGGTGCGGCCGAGGTGCGGTGCCGGCGGGAATCGCGGCACGCGCGTCGGGGAGAGAGAGAGAGAGAGAGAGAGAGAGAGAGAGAGAGAGAGAGAGAGAGAGAGAGCAGTGGCTGGGATTTGAATGGTAGTTGAGCTCGGCGGGTCAGTTTTGAAAACACGCATGATTTATTAGGTGATTTATTTAGAGCTAAAAACGCGGGCGTTACAAACCTACCCCACTTAAAATGAATCTCGTCCTCGAGATTCGGCTAGGCTTCGAATAGGTGGGGAAACTCCTTCCTTAGTGCATCCTCTCGTTCCCACGTAGCTTCTTCCACCCCGTGTCTACTGCATTGGACTCTGCATACCCGTACTTCGGTCGTTCTTGTCCGCTTGACCACAGTGTCTAAGATCTTGACGGGCACCTCTTGGTACCTAAGGTCTGGCTGTAGGTCGATGGTCTCCACCGGTACTCGCTTCTCTTCTAGTACCTTCAGACATCGGCGTAGCTGGGAGATGTGGAATACTGGGTGTATATCTGACATTTCTTCAGGTAGCTCCAACCGATACGCTACTGCTCCGACTCTCTTTAGTACTTTATATGGTCCGATGTACCGAGGGGCCAACTTCCCGTGTACTTGAAATCTTCGAGTCCCTCGGATGGGTGAAACCTTGAGGTAGACGAAGTCTCCTGGATTGAAGCTCGCTTCACGCCTCTTCTTGTCTGCGTAGCTCTTCTGTCGGGACTGGGCAGCTTTCAACTTTTCTCGAATATCCGCTACTCGCTCCTCGGCTTCCTTTATGAGTGCGGGCCCAACCAGGGCACGCTCTCCTACTTCTGACCACATCAGGGGTGTCCTGCATTTTCTCCCTTATAGTGCTTCGAATGGCGACATTCCCAGACTTGCTTGGTAGCCGTTGTTGTAGGAAAATTCTGCGTATGGCAGGCTCTGCTCCCAATCCTTGCCGTAGGTGAGGACGCAGGCTCTCAACATATCTTCCAAAATTTGATTCACCCTTTCGGTCCGCCCGTACCGTCCGGGGGTGGTACGGCGAGCCGAAGTCTAGCTTGGTGCCCATGGCTTTGTGCAAGCTTTTCCAGAACCTAGAGGTGAACTGGGTCCCTCTATCTGAGACTATTCTGCTAGGCACTCCATGCAGCTTTACTATATTCTCTATGTAGAGTTTTGCCAACTTTTCTCCTCCATAGGTGGTCCGTACGGGTAGAAAGTGAGCGACTTTAGTGAGTCGGTCCACGATCACCCATATGGAGTCATGTCCCTTCTGAGTCCTTGGCAACCCTACTACGAAGTCCATACCTATCTCATCCCACTTCCATACCGGGATTGGTAAAGGTTGCAACAGTCCTGCTGGCTTCTGATGTTCAGCTTTGATCCTCTGACAAGTGTCACAGTGGGCGACGAACCGTGCAATGTCTGCCTTCATCCCATTCCACCAGTACTTCTGCTTTAAGTCCATGTACATCTTGGTGGATCCCGGGTGAATGGAGTATGCTGAGTTGTGCGCCTCATCCATGATGGTCTGTCGAAAATCTCCACCTTCGGGCACGCATATCCTGTTTTTGTACCACAGGGTGCCTTGGTCATCTACCCTGAAGTCAGGGGCCTTGTTTTCTCCGGTATGCTTGCGGATCCTCATCAGATCCTCGTCGGCTTCTTGGGCCTTCCGGATCTTCTCTTCTAGGGTAGGCTGAACACTCAGCTGGCAGACGTAGCCTTGGGGAACGATGTGTACGTTGAGTCGGGCCATCTCTTCTTGCAACTGGGCACTCTTGGGTGCCGCCTTTTCATAGGTTTTCCGGCTTAGTGCATCTGCTACTACATTGGCCTTCCCCGGGTGGTAGTGAATCTCTAGGTTATAGTCCTTGACTAGCTCTAGCCATCTTCTCTGCCTTAGATTCAGGTCGGGCTGGGTGAAGATATACTTTAGACTCTTGTGGTCCGTGTAGATTTCACACTTGTTCCCGATCGAGTAGTGTCTCCGGATCTTCGGGGCATGCACTACGGTCGCAAACTCCCGGATCGTGGGTGGGATAGTTCTGCTCATGGGGTTTGAGCTGACGGGAGGCATATGCCACTACCTTCCCATCTTGCATGAGAACACATCCCAACCCCTGTCGGGAGGCGTCGCAATACACGACAAAGTCCCGTTGAATGTCTGGCAGGGTTAGTACTGGGGTTGTGGTCAACCTCTTCTTTAATTCTTGGAAACTTCTTTCACAGGCCTCGGTCCAGTTAAACTTCTTCTCTTTCTTGAGTAGCTCTGTCATGGGCCGGGCGATCTTGGAGAATCCCTCGATAAATCTCCGGTAGTACCCTGCTAAACCTAGGAAACTCCTGATCTCACTCACGTTGGTTGGTTGCTGCCAATTGGAGACCGTCTCAACTTTCCCGGGGTCTACAGCTACTCCTTCTGCAGTCAATATGTGTCCAAGGAAGGATATTTTCTCTAGCCAAAATTCACACTTGCTGAACTTGGCGTATAGCTTGTGTGCCCTCAATTTTCCCAGCATTACTCGAAGATGTTGTTCATGCTCCTCCACGCTCTTGGAGTAGACAAGTATGTCGTCAATGAAGACCACGACAAACTTGTCCAGCTCTTCCATGAACACCTTATTCATGAGGTTCATGAAGTATGCTGGTGCATTGGTTAGTCCAAATGACATCACCGTGAACTCATATTGCCCGTAGCGAGTGACAAAGGCGATCTTGGGGATGTCACTTTCCCTAATCTTGAGTCGGTGGTACCACGATCTTAGATCCACCTTCGAGAAATACTTGGCTCCCTTCGGTTGGTCAAACAGGTCATCTATTCGGGAAGAGGGTACTTGTTTTTAATAGTGACCTCGTTCGGCGAGCGATAGTCCACACACATCCTCATGCTCTTATCCTTCTTCTCCACGAAAAGCACCGGGGCTCCCCAAGGTGATGAACTTGGTCGATAAACCCACTTCGCCGGAGCTCGCTAACTTGCTTCTTCAATTCTCGCCAACTCGGGGGCTGCCATCCTATAGGGTCTCTTGGCTATGGGAGAGGTTCCGGGGATAAGGTCGATTACGAACTCTATGTCCCCGTCGGGTGGCATTCCGGGGAGTTCTTCGGGGAACACATCCGGGTATTCTCGTACTCTTGGGACATCTTCTATGGACTTGGCTTCTATGTTGAAAACCATTATATCCGCCTGTGTCCCCGGTGTGGCGGGTCACTTGTATCCCGTCCGGGTTGGTCAGGTGCACTACTTTATCGGCGCAACTTATGAGGCCATGGTGTTGGCTTAACCAGTCCATACCAAGGATCACATCTATCCCCTTGGATTTCAGTACTACCAGGTCTGCTAAGAACTCTACCCCACTTAAAATAATCCTTACCCGGGGGCATCCCAGTTGACACTTAATGTCACCTCCGGGCGTTCGAGTTATTAGGGGTGCTTTGAGTAGTACTGTGGGTATGCTATGCTTTTCCACAAAGCTTGAGGATATGAATGAGTGTGATGCTCCCGAATCGAACGGTATGGTAGCCAAAGCGAGGCGACCGGGAACTCACCGAGTACCACTCCTTGTGCTTCTGTGCCTCCTGCGCATTGATGTGATTCACCCGGCGCGTCCATACGGCTGGCCGGGGCCGCCTCATCTGCCGGTTGCTTGGTGTTGTTGCCGAAGTTGTTGTTGCTTTGCGCACCGGCATGCGGTTGGCTCTCGACGCAAGTGGCCTTGGCCCGTTCACCGAGTTGGAGTAGGTGGTGGTGGGCGGCTTTTTAGCATAGGGGCGGTTGGCGATGAAGTGCCGGTTTCTCGGCGGTTGAAACACACTCGGGAGGCTGTTGTTGTTGTTGGTAGTGATCGGTGGGTGTTGTTCTCGTGGAGGCTTCATGGCACTCTGGTTGTAGGAGGGCTTGAACTGGGCTCTGGGGGCTTGTGAGCGCGTGGCTTGGGATTGGGTTACGCTCGCATAGGAGCTTGGAACCCGGACATGGGGTGTCCAAAGTTTCTCGGCCTCGGGACCGCTCTTCTTCGCTTGGCCTTGTGTTCCATGAACTTGCGCTTGTTTTCCTTCTTTTCCTCGGCCTTTGCTCTTTCCGTGAGGATTGCCATGTTCATAAGGGTATTAAAGTCCGGGTAAATCTGGGGAGTCAGCAGTGTCCTCAGTTCCGGAGTCAGCCCCTTCTTGAACATCTCTTGCTTTTTGGAATCTTTATCCACCTCCTCGGGGGCATAGCGCGCCAGCTCTATGAACTGGTACGTGTACTCCTCCACAGACATGTTGCCTTGGCGGAGTTCGCGGAACTCGTCCGCCTTCCGCTTCAGTGTGGCCTCCGGGATGTGGTAGCGACGGAACTCCTCCACGAATTCGTCCCATGTGATGGCGGATGGATCCTTGGCTGCGGCGCAGTAATTCTCCCACCAGGCTAGGGCTGTCCCGGTGAGCTGGTGAGCTGCCAGGAGAACCTTGTCATGGTCCTCGCAGTGGAGGGGCTCCAGTTCCCTTAGGATAGCTCTCAGCCAATCGTCAGCATCCAAGGGATTCACCGACCCGCTAAAAGTGGGCGGCTTAGTCCTGAGGAACTCGATCAGCTTCTCATTCATGCTCATAGCAGGGGTCTTGGGCGGTTGATGGCATTGAAGATAGCCTCCATCAGGACAGTCTGGTTGGCTAAGACTTGGGCCAAGTCAACAGGAGGGGGTGGCGGTGGCAGGACCACGTTCTCTCCTCCATCTTCATTCTGGTTAACCTCCTGGTCGTGGAGACGCTCCCTCCGATCGGCTTGCGATCCCTCAGCGTCCGATCGGTGGGTCCTGACAGGGCGCCTGGAAACCATCTGTAAAGAAACGGGTTTTCTAAGAGGTCTAGTTTTATGTGATGTTTGAGTGGATTATATCGGGTTTCTTTTTGAAAAGGCAGGGTTTATTCTGCCGGTAAGCCCACAACAAGCACATAGCAATCAAGTAAGCACAAACAAGTTTTTATTACAAACCAGCGAGGAGGATACATCCCGACTACGCGGACACATTACACGACTAAGGGCGCGACTTGGACCAGTACGGCTTCATTCCCTGGGTCTTGGGGCACACTACTCGCGAGGGGAGGCGTTTTCTTCGGGGTCGAGTGTTCTTCCCGGCGGGATGAGCGGCTCGTCGTCATTCCCGCCTTCGGGGTTACCGTTTTCTGCGCCGTGCTTTGCGGCTTCGATGGTAGGCGTTGGGGGTTCGGTGACTGCTGGTGGTGCTGGTGGAACTTCTATGGTTCCTCCCCATCCTACTAGGGGTGTTCCCAGCAGGACTTGAGCTTCTCCAATGGCTAGAACAGGTGTTCCGCCGTGGGTCCATTCTTGCATGCGTTGGTCCTGGATTCTCCTGAGGCTTTCCTGGGGCAACGGCTTCACTGCTTATGGCGGCTGCGGTCCTTGCTTCAGCTTGAGCCACTCGGACTTGGTGCATCCGCACTGTGACTTCGACTTGCTCGGCCGGCCGGATCCGCTCCCTCAAGTGCCTGGCTCCGGTCATCAAAGAGCTTGTCCAGGGAGACAAGGTAGGCGACTACGTGGTACAGCGGGTCTTCTTGGTGGCGACGTCGTTCCAGGTTCCTCATGCGGGCTTGCCAAACTGGGGTTCTGATGGCAGGAGGGAAGTACCTCATTGGTGTGGGGATGAGGTGTTCCTCGTAGATTCGGCACAGGTAGCGGAGGGCTTTTCTGAGGGCCAAAGGATAGGTATCGCGGTGTCGAAACCCGATGGCGGTCACGCGCCACGGCTCGATGTTGGTGTGGCGGTTGCTTCTAGCGACGGAGAGGACCACTCTACAGCGAAGAGTGCCGAGTTGCTCGTACTCTCTGCTGTAGTACCTAGGGCACTCAGTGATACCGAGGCGCTCCAGGGAGTTGATGAGCAGGCGAGCAAAACCAGGCTCCTCCTGGCACACGCCTTGGGTCCATCCATCTTCCGCCATCTGAAAACAAAGATAGAGTTGAACAGGTTGTGGTGGGGTACAAGAGATGGATAACTTTATTTAGTAGGAAGGTTGGGGTACATCCTTCGGGGTACACTTATTATTGCAAGGACTCGGTTTCTAGCCTAAACACCCTAGTCTTATCCTCATGGTGATTCTTCCTCTAGTTGGATACGGCGCTTCTTCAGTGGAAGATCTTGCTCCAGTATCTCATCTTCAGTCTGGGTCCCTTTGTCCCAGTGGGTTTCTTCGGGTTCATCTTCTTCTGCTCTGGCTCCTTCATCTCTGCTTCTTCGCTCCTTTAGTTCATCCCATAGGGCCTTATGGGCCAACAGCGTGCGCTCTCTTTCCCTGAGGTATTCTTGCTTTGTGTTGTGTAGTTCAACTTCTGCTATGGTTGTCTTCACCCTTTCTAGTTCTATCCTCTCGTTCGCTCTTTCCGCTCCGTCGATCTGCTTTGCTTGATTCTTTGGGCTTGTTCCTGATAAAGGTGGTCTAGGCCTCTGAGGTATATGGATAGGTGAGAAACTGCCTCTTCTAAGTCTTCTTCCTCTTGTTCTAGACCTCTCATGCGATCAATCCACGAGCGTCCTCTTCCTCCGGAGGGTGGAAAGAATCCCATTGGAGTCCTTCGGAGGTGCTGTCTATAAACCACTCGTAGCTGACGCAGGGCCTTCCGAGCAGCCTTGGGGTAGGTGTCGGCAAAGTGAAAACCAGTGGCAGAGACGAACCATGGCTCTATGTCGGGGTAAAGCGTGCTCCTTCCCACAAAGATCAGCAGCTTGCATCGAAGGGTGCCGAAACGTTCGTACTCCCGGTAGACGAACTCTGGCGGATCCCTTACTCCGACGCGCTCTAGGCTGAGTAGCAACAGGTTAGGGAGGCCAGGCTGGACGGGGAAAATTCCTCCGTTCCACTCGGGGTTAGGCATCTGGAAACAGGCAGAATCAAGGTAAGGATTTGGGAAAAGGTGAGCTTAGCAAAGGAAAAGTTATAGAGGGCCAGAGGAGGTCTCGTATCCTAGCGGTCATGTCCTACGGCCAACCTGCGGCTCTGATACCACCTGAAGCGTCCCCTCACCAGAGGTGACTAAATGTGACACAAATACCAGTCCCAGGAGGCTGGTAGCACATTTATTACAACGGTGGAATCGAGTCTTTTACATCACGGCGACACAAAGGGCACGGTAGTGCCAACGCTACAAGGAACAACACAAACGCTAGCGACCACACTACAATAGCAAAGGCTTCCATAGCCTCCTCGCAGTACCACACCATGGAAGCTTTCGGTAGGGCCACGGGTACACGAGCACGGTTGGGTGTAGGGCACGACCTACTCAACGTCTTCGGGAATGTAATCGGGATCCTCCTCTCGTAAAATAGTTAGTAAAACAAGGGTGAGCACATACGTACTCAGCAAATCCAACCCCACCCACGGAGGGGCTTATAAGCAGAACCATGCATAAGGTATAACAAGGATCAGGTTAAGGTTCATTTTGCAAACTTACACATGCAGGGGTTTATTTCAAAAAGGTTTTCGCAAATCATTTTCATAACCCAAGTAACTCAAATGTTTTAGGAAGAACCACTGTGGAACTACCGGACTTCCCGTCCGTCGTAGCCCAGGCACACAGCCACACACTTCACCCAGAAAACAACTCACGCCAGAAAACATCCCATCCCAAACACTAGTTTTTGTGACCACACCGTGACTCGTCCAATACCGTGGACACGACTATTCGAATAGATTTGACACTCTGCAGAGGTTGTACATCTTTACCCACAAGTAGGGCACCGTCACACGGACACCTCAGTGCCGGCATGGATCCTATCAAAGCCATTACCCACCTTAGCTAACACTACGAGCAACCACGGAAGCACCCAAGAGGTTATCCCACATAACCAGGGCGTACCTCACACAGAGCGTACCCCTACTCCTTGGTCTCCCGCTGCTCACCCGCACACCAGATGGCAAGTAGATTAACTAGTGGGGTTTATGCTAAGCCGTTGCCACATACAACGGTCGAGTGGTTGTACGATGATTTGGGTCAGGTGAGATGTCACGCAACCCGGTCCTTAACCGACAAGATGGACAACTCCCAACACGCTCAACCACACAGGTACGAGCTCACCCATACTCCTGACACACACGTCCATCTCGTCTACCCAGTTCTTTACTCATTTTCCAAACATATCCCATTTCCATTTTTAAAGCATTCACACATTTTGAAAGCACTCACACATTTTTAAAGCACTCATTTAGGCCAAAACAAGGTTCAATCATAGCAATCAAGGGTGGCTATCCTACCATGTTTTTGTAGTGAAACAACATGCAATTTATAAAACGGGTATAGGGTATATTTATAAAACTAGGACAGAAGCATGCATCAAAGGGGGAGGTTGAACTTGCCGTCTTCGAAGTCTTCGGGGAGTGCCGGCTCGGCGTTCGGGACCTCGGGCTCCTGCTCGCAGTAGTCGGCTTCGATCTCGGCTCGGGGTACCTTCCTCCGTCTACTCCGTCGGCTATAGCACACACACAAGCAAGCAAGCAGTATTAGCACACACGTTTCCGGCCGAGCTCGGGGAGGGGGAAGTGAGCGGAGGAGGGGTATATATAGGCCCTAGGAAAGGGGTTGGTTCGGCGGGGGGTGCGGTAATGTTTGGTCTTAACCGGGAAGGAAGGGCGTGTATGAAAGGCTAGGTTAAGGAGGGGTTATAGGTATTAAGGACCTATTGGTAATTTTCTACTAATGAGAAAGGGTGTGTTTATGACAATAAATTTTGGGTTAGGGCCTGTTTGTAATTTGTTTGGGGCTTAACAGTAATTAATTACTAGCCTTAGGGTCTATTTGGAAGGAAAAGGGAAGGAAATAAAATAGGATAAGGGGGGGCTCAGGTTAAAGGAAAAGGCCAGGGGCCTATTAGCAAAACGGCTTTCTTCTCCCCCCCCCCCTCGATACGAACGAGAGAGGAGGGGGGGGCGCGGCATGGCCGGCCGGCGGGGTGCTGCCCGGCGGCTCCCGTCCGCGGCGGCGGCGGCCGGAAACGGGGGAAAACGAGAGAGGGGGGAAGAGGGGGATCCTAATCCCGCACTCACCTTGGGCTATAGGGCTCGGTGGAGGTGGCTCGGCGGCGGGCGAGAGGGCGGCGGCGGCGCTAATGGTGGCGGCGCGGTGGTGATTGGGAAACCGGCTCGGGGGAGGCTTGCTTTCGGTGCGGTGCGGCGAGGTGGTGGTGGTGCCGGCCTTAAATAGGCGCCGTAGGTTGGTTCGGGGTGGGGGAAGATTTTTCCCGGCGAGACCGCCGGCGAGCTTGGGTTCCTTCTCGAACTCCGGCCGGCTCCTTGCGGCGACCGGCGACGCGACGGCTCGGGACGGTACGGGTCAACTTGTGCAGTGCGTGGCGCGGGGCAGGCTTCGGCCGGTGGTGGACGTGATGGCTCGAGCAGGGGGGGCATTAATGGCGGCCGCGGTCGGTGGCCGGCCGGTCCGCCGGCGTGCGCGGGCAAGCGGGGCCGGCGGTGGCGTGCGGAGGCGGCGTCCCTCGCCGGCCGGTGGCGTGCGGCGGGAGGGCGGGTGCCGGCGCGTGGGGCCCCGGTCGGCGGCGGCAGGGCGCCGGTCGGGTGCTGCACGGCTGCGCGGGAGGAAGGAGAAGGGAGGGGGAGGAAAAGAAAAGAAAAGAAGAAGAGAGGGAAAAAGAGAAAGAGGGAAAAAGAAAAGGAAAAAGAAAAAGGAAAAGAAGGGGAGGAAAATTAAGAAGAGAGAAGAAAAATAGGAGAAGGGATTTTGGAAAAATCCGAAAAATTGTTAGGGAAAATTGGGAAGGGTTTTGCGGGGTTTTTTCCCGGTTTTTCGGGCGTCGGCGCATTTTCCGGGACGGCGGTGATGGCGAGGCGGACCGGTCACCGGGACCGCGGCGTGCGCGGGATTCCCGGCCGGTGGCCGACCGCGACGTTGGGAAGGCGCGCAGGGGTGCAGCCGAGGTGCGGTGCCGGCGGGAATCGCGGCACTCGCGTCGGGGAGAGAGAGAGAGAGAGAGAGAGAGAGAGAGAGAGCAGTGGCTAGGATTTGAATGGTAGTTGAGCTCGGCGGGTCAGTTTTGAAAACACGCATGATTTATTAGGTGATTTATTTAGAGCTAAAAACGCGGGCGTTACACTATGCATGCTGACAGCCTGGCTGGTGGGAGCCTGGTCGGAGGGAGTCTGGCCAGGAAAACAGAGAAGGGAACCAAACGCACCCCTAGGGACCGATTTGCGTGCTCGGAGGGGGTCGAGGAGCGGCCGGCGGCGGTGGACGGCGGCACCGGCGGCGGCGCCGCCGCGGAGCGACCGCTCCGACGAGTGGATCGGCGCCGGCTGCATGCGCGCACGCCGAGGAGCTCACGTGAGGCACTAGAGAGAGCGTGGTAAGCTCGGAAGATGGTGGAGTGGTGCGTGGGGCGGAGCTCGGTGATGGTCCCCAATGGAGCACGGCGGCGGCCATTGGCGGCGCGGCGGCGGTGCACTCCCTGCGAGGAAAGGGGCGGAGGTCTCTTAAATAGGCGGCAGGGAGGTGAGGCGCGGCTCCGAGCCTCCGATGCGCGAGTCCCCAGGTCAATAAGTCGCCGGGACGGGGCCGGCCTCGGCAGGCGTGCGGGCGCGGGGAGAGGCCGCGAACGGACCGGCGGACGCAATGCGGGCGGCCGGGCGACGAGTGTGGGCACAACACGCGGCGGGGACGGGCCCCAATGCGTCTTGGAGCGCGCGTCCTCGGGACCACGCGGGCCGGATGCCGAGGGTGGCGGCGCCGCGCGGCCGGTGCCTCGCCGTCGCGACGTCGCGGTGCAACGACTGTTAATCCGACTGGCCTTGTTTGAAAAGGAAAAACTCCAAAAAGTTGAATAAAAGTGCACAAAGCAGTCAATAGGAAAGTTGTAGATCTCACTACCCTCTACAACTTTCACAAAGGCTGTATGGTGTTTTTCTCAACAGATTTTGCACAAATCACTGCCAAACTTTGAATGTCGCCATGTTTCGGTGAACATGAGGTACTGTCAATCGATCAAGTTTTTCACCAATTTCCCCTCAAAATTTGAAATGCCAATCGACATGAAAGTTGTGTCCCTCAACAAACTGGACAACTTTCGTATTGGTAGATTTTGAAGTGTTTAGGTGAAATTTGGAGAACGCGGCAAAAGTTCCAGAAGACATTCGCCGACATCAGTTCTTAAGCGGGGTTTGACCATGTCTTTGACCAAGGTTGACCGCGGGTGTGTGTAGACTTGGTCAAGGGGTTCATTGGCGAGGTTTTCGAGGTGATGACCCAGGTTGACCTAGGTTTGACCAGTGTCGGCCGGTTTGACCCAGCCGATTTGGTCATTAGCGTTAATGACATTAATTAAAAACCTGGGGCGTCACAACCTACCCCCCTTAAGAAGAATCTCGTCCCGAGATTCAAAATTACAAGAGGAAGTGGGGAAGTTGTCTTGGATAGGGATGTTACCCATAGAGTTAAGCTGGTCTGGCTTTCCTTGAAAAATCGGGTTCTTGCCGTGAGCACACTTAGCTGCTCCGAGGTTTTGATCCTGATGCTGGAGATTTGGGCAATTATGTATGTAATTCCCGGGTTGTCTACAATTGTAGCACAAACGGGGTGGAAGGTCTCCGGGCTTGGAAATTTGTTGCTGGTCTTTCTTGATGAGACGGAGCTTCTTCTTCTTTTTCTTTCTTAACCTCGTGGCTTGCGAAAGTGTTTCACCAACAGGGAGCTGAGTGGCCTTGCCAGTGTCACATCTTTGTTTGCCTTCACGCGAGCGAGTCTCCTTATAGGTAATTTCCCACTCACTTGCATCTATCTCAAACAATACTCGCTTGTTGCCCCGACTTGCCCTCTCTTCTTCTCTAAGATCCATTGGTAGTCGAGAAAGTGGTAATATGGAGTCGGAGGCCTGGGGTTGGTCTTGATTAACATACTCCACCAACAGATTGAACAACCGGGCCTGTTCGACCATAGAGGCAGATAAAGACTGAGAGAGACTGTATGCCAAACTATTTTGAGATGGTTTCCCATAACGTCCTTGGATGACATCGTACACCATCTGGTTAAGCATGGAATTCTGCCCCACCAACAGCTGAGTTGCGACGACAATGGCGTTTATGTCACTTTGGGTAGGTACTTCGGGTGAACAGGGCTTGGAAGGTCGGAGCTTCTGTTGCATCGGCGGCATTTGCTGTAGTTGTTGAGCCATCCGCTGTTGTGCTTGCAGGTTCTGGCACAACACGTCGGTATGCGCTGCCACGAAAGCTTCGGTCAGCGTCGTGGGCGGTGGTAGCGTTAGATCACCGCTACCCGACATACCAAAACCATTGGGGTTACTCCGTGCCGGTTTAAACATCTGAAAATTAAGTCCCTAATTAATACATGTTCAGAATCTCACCCAGAAACTCACAATTCGGACATGCTCTACGAAACTCGTTCACGGTAAGTAATGCGAACCGGACATCAAAACAGTCACAAGTATCAAATCTGTAAGCTCTGTTTACACGTCCCAATATCGGGAATTCAGATGGAACAAGGGTGTAAGGTACGTTCCTTACTACCTCATCGCCGTTCATGAGGAAGCGGCCGATGAAGGTGCACATGAACAGCTAAGAGCAGACAGATTCCGCCTATGATACAGAGATACATCCCTATCAACGTCCAACGAAGCGACTCGAGTTCTTCCATAGACTGAGTCATGGGTGTCGGCTTGGCTTGAGTCCTTCTTCCGGTCCACTTCCGAGCTTCTTCTCGACGTCGTGGACAAAGACGGAGGAACTACTTGCTTGGCGAGGAACGGACAGATGGGAGAGATGCTCTAGTGGCAGGGTGGCCAAAATCCAACTGGGAAAGAACAATAGTGGTGGGAATGTCGAGCTCGGACGGACATGGAGCTTTCGCATCAGCGGTTTTGGGTAAAGGGCTTCCCTTTTATGGCCGCTGCGGGCTGCAACGGTCATATAACCAGCCGGGTATCTGGTGTAGACAACATGGAGCTCGACAATGGTCAGCCCGTGAGGTCTCGGCGTCGTGAGTACAGTTGCGGACGAAGATGGCTGAGTGGCGTCACGGTGTCGTACGGTCGTGACATTGACGCAGATGAGGTCCAACCGGTCTAAAGAATTGATCGTGATGGGGATAAGAACGAGAAAGCTCAGTGTTCAATACTCTACGTTCGCGATAGCAACAAAGAGAAGCTTAGCAAAAGCTTCGATCGATCCTGGGTGTACTTCCTTGCTCGCTTCCGAGGATTCGAAGGTTATGGATACAGATCGAAGCGAAAATGCGATGGATGACTTCTCCACATTGACCTTTCGAGAACCTTGACTGCTCAAGAAAATTTCTACTTCTACCACTTCCACTTGGCTAGCAGGAAGGGAATTGATGCTATGAGGTCGTCGCGATTTGTGGCAAGGGACCATGTCGACAGGGATTTCGAAAAGACCACCACGAAGAAAAGGAAGGCTAATAAAGGGGTTCCATAGTTTCTTGTACGAAAGATAACTTCAGGCGGAAACTTCAGAACAATCTTGCTCACACCTTTACTTAAGGTGTGAATTTGAGGTGTTGACATCTCACTATTTTAAGGTGCAATAATTTTTTTTAAGTTTGACGCGATGCACATGCTTGTGAAGACACTATGCACATGCTTGTGTGGTACGGTGCTCATGATGCACGTTAGAATGACCTAGTTACCCATATGATGAGTTAGTGATTGTGAAGGCAACCATAGGCAGAGAAGGATCTGAGTGGCGAGTCGCTTTCTCGCAACCAAGATACCTAGCGCGCTCCTAGTAGCAGTCGTGTGGCTACAGCACACACGATGCCCTAGGTTCCGTCGCGGCACCTTTGGCTATGGGATCACCACATCACCATCAAGAGAAGCAGAGTATGAGTACGGTGTTTTCATGCGGATGCACGTTAGTATACCCAAGCTTCCCAAATGCATATGTTATGTAGTGCATGCTCAAAAGAAACATTTTTAATTTAAATCGCAAGGTTGTGAGCAAGACCAAAAGAATAAGTTCAGGACTGAGGATTCGATTGGATCTTTGATTGGTACGAAATTTTTGGACGAGTTTGAGATTCACCACAGAGCTTTGGTTTGAGCACAACTAGCATAATAATGCTTTACGAACATTACTGCTGAAAGAGATGTTTAATCTAGTCATTACATCGATGATGGTTTTCAGAATTACCAAACAACGTTTGGAATTACAATGCAGACTAGCTGCACAAGGAAGCTCCTTGTTCAACCAACCGCCATAGTTAACCAAACACGATTATTGTACACTGAAGAGTATCTTGGCCCCCTAAGTGGGTTTTGGTGATATAATGACACACACATAAGTGGCTAATGAATTTACCTAGTCCATGAGCAGGTATTAAAATTATGTATGGCATCAAGCACAGCTCGTTGACTACCCAAAAGGAAGTGGTGCTCAAAAAGGCTTTCTAAGAAGACTTATTTATTTTCTCTTTTAAATTTTGAGTCCTAGGAATGCCGTACTATCAAGAGGGACAGGAATTATGTCTTCCAAGAGTCGAACAGGTGCTCTAGTTGCTAAAACAAAACCTATGAGAGACACCATTGCACCAACACATTCACGGGGATCTTATCTTGGGTGCTGGCCTTGGAAGGCCGGAGTGTCCGGGTTTTTGCCCGGAGACTCCGGACTTCCCGGAGAGTCCGGGTTTATCCCGGATACTCCGGGTCATAAAGCCTCAACGGCTATATTCTGGGTGAGGGGGTATAAAAGCCCCCTCCACCCCTTCATTTACTCCTCTCCCTGCCATTTTCGTCCTGAACTGTTGCAAACCTCATTTACTCCTCCCCTCTCTCCCTTTGGCTCAAAGTTGGTGAGATTTGTTGTGGGAGTTAAGAGGATTTGAAAGCAAGGGCTTGGAGAGTGCTAGTGAGCTGATTTCCCATCTCTAGAGCACCTTGTTCTTCGCTTGGTTGGCAAAATTCGTGTTTGTTACTCTTGGAGCTTTGAGCTCCTAGCCGGCTAGGCGTTGCCTTGGAGCATCCAAAGGTTGTGGCTTCCCAAGGAAGTTTGTATCACCCCGACATTGAGTAAGTAACTCTAGCTTGATCTTCGTGGTCGCTAGAGGGAGGAAAGTGACCTAGGTGTAAAGGTCCACCCTTTGTGGGTACCTCAACGGAGACGTAGACCTCAAGGTGTGAGGTTGAACTCCGGCAACAAATCCTGTGTCTCTTGTGCTTGTTCATCTTGTTACATGCTTGTTTCTTGCTTGAACACCTATCTAGGGTTTGGTGCCGATCTACTTCGGGTTGAGGTTCCTACAGGTTTTAAGTGGATAAACAGGCTTGTATCACTTCAGTGCATAACCTATTTTCACAAATTTACTTTTGAGCAAGTTTAAATCCTGTCAATTTAATTCTCCCCTGGCAGGCCAGACTATCCGGACATTTTCCCGGATTCTCCGGATTTCCCGGAGTATCCGGAAAAATATCCGGAGTCTCCGGACACCGGGTCTAACGACGCGCGAAAAAGTTTGTGATTTTCAGGTTCGACTATTCACCCCCCCTTCTAGTCGACATCTTGATCCTTTCAATTGGTATCAGAGCCTGGTGCTCCGTGTTTGAAGTCTAACCGCTTGGAGTTAAGAAGATGTCGAATCCAAATGATCAAGCCATACCTCTCGCCGAAGGTGATCCCGTCAACAATGTTGTTGGCATGCCTCCTCCCCCTCGAGGAGACAACACCCGTGGTGCAAGCACTAGTCATCAAGCGCACGGACGAGGTGATGAGTCCTCCGATAGTGAGGACGAAGAATTCGATGATGCAAGATCCACCCGCTCCGCTCGACGACCATCAAGGGATTACACTCGAACCTCTTTCGATTATTCTCGCTTATCCTTTAACCATCCATCGGGTTCTAGCCACATTGGGAAGATACCCCAATTTGATGGAATCGGCTATTCCAAGTGGAAGAACTCGATGGAGGAGTATTTGATGGCGGTGAATCCCGCACTTTGGAGTATTGTGAACAGGGGTATTACATTTCCAAGTGGTGATGCGACGCTAACTCAAGATCAAGCAAATGAGATACAAAGAAACTATCAAGCCATCCGCATCATCAAGAGTTCACTCACGGCCAAAGAATATGACAAGGTAGATGGATTGAAGTCCACCAAAGAAGTGTGGGACACCTTGTTCATCAATCATGAAGGGACAAAGCAAGTAAGGGAAGGAAGGATCCGAGCCTTGGAAAGTGAGCTCAACCGGTTTGTAATCAAGGATGATGAGTCACCACAAGACATGTACAACCGATTGAACAAGATCATCAACAAGATCAAATCACTTGGAAGTACAAGATGGGGAAGAAGAGAAGTGGTTGACAAGATCCTCTCTGCTTACATGGCAAGGGATGTTCAACTCCCTACTCTCATAAGGTAAAAGAGAGGATTCAACAAGTTCACTCCGGCGGATGTGATTGGAAGAATGGAAGAACACCTCATCACCGTCAAGGAGTCCAGGCTCTCACAAGAAATGTCAAAGATGCATGAACAACTTGAGAAGAACAAGGGAGTGGCCCTCAAGGCATCTAGCAAGGACAAAAGGTCAAGCTCATCAACCTCAAGAACCACGGCCGAGGAAGAAGATGATGAAGATAGTGACATGGACATGACTCCCGAACAAATGGCTCTCTTCGTAAGAAAGTTCAACAAAATGTTCAAGAAGAGTGGCTTCTTCAACAAGAACAAGGACAAGGACAAGATCAAGACCAAGAGAACTTCAAAGAGACCATGCTTTGGGTGTGGCAAGGAGGGACACTTCATCGCGGAGTGCCCAAACATAAAAGTAAGAAGAAGAGACACCAACAAGTTTGACAAGAACAAGAGAAAGGAAGTTGGTGAAGCTCATTTGGGTGAAGAATGGGATTCAAACGATGATAGCTCCGACTCTGACATAGAAGCCAGTCTTGCTACCATAACCATTAAGGAACCAATCAACAAGTCATCACTATTTGAAGATCTCACCGATGATGAAGATGACTTCACCCACACTTGCCTCATGGCTAGGGGCTCCAAGGTAGACACTCCCACCCCACCCCTAGACGATGGTAGTGAAAATGATTTCGATTTTGAAAAAAATGATCACTAGCTTTGGTAAAAAGGCAACTAAGAAAATCATGTTTTTAATGTAATAAATTGAGAATAGAGATGGGACTCTTGAGGTGCAAGAAGAACTCTTTAGACTTGAGCGGGAGAAAACCATTGCCCTTGAGGATGCCCTTGTAATTGAAAAGAAGGGTTTCAAGGTGCAAGAGGACTCGCTCAAGGAAAAGGAGAAAGAAATTCTTAGCCTCAAGAAATCCCTAGCTAAAGATAAGTTGTTGGTAGATGAATTAACTAGGGAATCTTTCCTAGCTAAGGATGCTTGCAAGAAACTTGAGGATGAAAAGCTTGAACTTCAAAAGAGCTTTGATAGCTTAAAGACTAGTCACATAGCATTAGAAGTTCAACTTGACAACCTCAAGAACAATGCTACAACTTCATCTAATGATGCTCTCTCAAACTCTCAAACATCAACAAGCAAAGGTTGTTCTAGATGCTATAAATTTGATATAAATGCTTGTGCTACTAATGTTGCCGAGATGAATGCCATGAGAAAGGAAATTGCTAGGTTGTCAAACTCTCTCATAATTGAAAAGAAGAAAGAACCCAAGAGAGGTGAGTTTGAAAACCACACCAAAGGGTTTGGGTCAAGCTACATGAAGAAGTTTGTCTTTGAGGATGGGAAGGGGCTTGGTAAGCAAGAACAAGGTACAAAAGACCCCATCCCATTCATCAAGAACTACCACACCAAAGGTATGGGAACAAGAAATGTGGTGCACGGCATGAAGCTAATGGGTGTCAAGAAGCATGACAACCAAGTTGGGTACAACACTCCAATCAAGTTCAAGAGCACCCAAGTGGCCACACAAGCACCACCTTCAAGGCCAAACAAGTCAAACAAGAAACCCAAACCTCATGCTTCACAAGATAATTTTTATGCCGATTATGTGTTGACTTGGAACCACAAGGGTAAGGTGGTTGCCAAGTATGTGGGGCCTCGCACAAAAGGGACTATGATAAAAAGGAATGTGTGGGTGCCCAAGATTCTTGTGACTAACACTCTAGGACCCAAATCCACTTGGGTACCTAAAACACAAGCATAATTTGTTTTGTAGGCATACTCCTCCGGTGGAACAAAATGGGTGATTGATAGTGGATGCACAAATCATATGACCGGGGAGAAGAAAATGTTTACATCTTGTGATATGATTGAAAATCCTACGGAAAGCATTGCCTTTGGAGGCAATGGTGGAGGGACGGTTATTGGTCTTGGTAAAATTGCTATCTCAATCAATCATTCAATTTCCGATGTTTATTTGGTTGAATCTTTGGACTACAACTTGTTGTCCGTCTCACAACTTTGTGAGATGGGCTACAATTGTTTGTTCACAAATGAGGGTGTGACCGTCTTTAGAAGGGGCGATGACTCCATTGTCTTTAAGGGTGAACTCAAGGGAAGGCTTTACTTGGTGGACTTCTCATCGGATAAAGCCCAACTTGATACATGCTTATTGGCAAAGTCTAGCTTGAGTTGGCTTTGGCATCGCCGACTAGCTCACGTTGGGATGAACAATCTCAATAAGCTTCTAAAGGGGGAACACATCCTAGGACTAACAAACGTTCATTTTGAGAAAAATAGAATTTGTAGTGCTTGTCAAGCCAGAAAGCAAGTTGGTGCCCCTCATCCTGCCAAGAATATTGTGTCTACCACAAGGCCATTGGAACTACTTCACATGGATATCTTTGGTCCGGTAGCCTATGTTAGCATTGGGGGAAACAAGTATGGATTTGTCGTTGTTGATGATTACTCTCGGTACACTTGGGTATTCTTTATGAAAGACAAGAGCAAAATTCATGAAATATTCAAGAAATTTGCAACAAGAGCCCAAAATGAGTTTGATGTGAAGATCAAAAGAGTAAGGAGTGACAATGGCACCGAGTTCAAGAACACCAACATTGAAGAGTATCTTGATGAAGAAGGCATCGGTCATGAGCTCTCCGTCCCATACACTCCACAACAAAATGGGATTGTAGAGAGGAAGAATAGAACCCTCATTGAAGCCGCAAGAACCATGCTTGACGAGTACAAGACTTCGGATAGTTTTTGGGCGGAAGCAATCAACACGGCGTGTCATGCTATCAACCGTTTGTATCTTCACAAGCTTCGCCACAAGACCGCCTACGAGCTCCTAATTGGTAAAAAGCCTAATGTCTCCTACTTTAGAGTTTTTGGTTGTAAGTGCTTCATTTTCAACAAGAAGCCCAAAAGCTCTAAGTTTGCATCTAAAGTTGATGAAGGTATCTTTCTTGGTTACGCCTCAAGCGCTCATGGCTATCGTGTCCTCAACAAAACCACCGGTTGTGTTGAAGTCACGTGTGACTTGACGTTTGATGAATCTAATGGCTCTCAAGAGGAGCAAGTTGATGAATTGTGTGTAGGCAAGGAAGTACCCGCTGAAAAGGCTATAAGGAGAATGGCCATTGGAGAAATCAAGCCTCAAGAAGAAGATGATGAAGACTGCATTATTGAAGATGCAGCAGCCCTGCCCCCTGCTGCGCAACCCGGAGTATCCGGACAAAAACCCGGAGACTCCGGATTTTCCGGAGACTCCGGAGATAAGCCCGGAGACTCCGGACCTGCTGCTGAAGCTCCACAATGCAGTCAAGAAAATGAAGACTTGATTCAACAAGAAGTGTCTGACCCACATCCAAGAGTTTGACAAAGTGTTCAACGAGATCATCCCGTTGATAACATACTTGGAAGCATCCGTAGAGGGGTAACAACTCGTTCAAGATTAGCAAATTTTTGTGAACATTACTCGTTTGTTTCTATGTTGGAGCCTCTTAAGGTTGAAGATGCTCTTGGAGATGCTGATTGGGTGATGGCCATGCAAGAAGAGCTCAACAACTTCACTAGGAATGAAGTCTGGTCCTTAGTGGAACGCCCCAAACAAAATGTGATTGGAACCAAGTGGGTGTTTCGCAACAAACAAGATGAAGACGGCGTGGTGACCAAGAACAAAGCTAGATTGGTTGCAAAGGGTTACACTCAAGTAGAAGGATTAGACTTTGGAGAAACTTATGCACCGGTGGCGAGAGTTGAAGCAATTCGTATACTTCTAGCCTTTGCCATGTGACAACCCGCCCAGGAAAATACCGTACTATCGCCTAAGACCGATCCACTTTGGTCATTAAGCAATAGTAAAGTATCATCCTGTCGTTGGTTGCCGGGTTAACGCCCGGTAAATCACTTGGACATCGAACAGAGGATCGACACATGCATTAAAACTCACGTGAAGGCGAGTCCAGAGTACAACATGAATTAAACATTTTATTACAAACCATTGTTCATGACATGGAGTAAAGGTTCAGAGTTCGAAAATACAGCGGAAATAATTTAAACTAACGCGACGGTGAACATCACAGGAGGCCATCCGTGATGTCCTTACTTGTCGTCACCCTTCTGATCAATCACACCTGCAACAACAGTTTTTAAAGCAAGGCTGAGTATACTAATACTCAGCAAGACTTAACCGTCGGGTGATGTCTACATCACCAACCTCTAGACATGAAAGGCTTTTGGCCGGTGGAGTTTCTTTTGCTGGAAAGCTACTAAAAGTGGATCCTTACTTTCAATCTTTTAGCACAAGTTCTAGTTGATTACCATTTCTAAGTGTGCCAACTAATTCATTCAAGAATTGGACAAGCAATTAATTCATCCAACATATTCCTCGAGTTCCATCATTATGGGATATCATGGCCAGTAGATTAAGCAGTCTCGGATAACGGTGAGAGGCCGACAATCGATTGATTTAAACCTTGCAAGATAGACCCAAACACACGGTCGGCTGCCCCCGCGAGGACAACTCCCCAGGCCGTTTCCAAAAATCTTCGGGTTGGGATCGAATCTTACAGTCCCTGGTGCAGGCTATCCGGCATACCCCGCGAGATACCCGGAGTCACCATACACCACCCTTCCCGTAGCTAGCCGGTAAGGAGATTTCTCAAGAGTAGTAACGGTAGGATCCCGTGCCGCCTCATTAAGGTACTAGGATTACCGGCCCCATAACCGCATGTGCTTAGTACGTTCAAAAGCTTAGCCCACATGCCCACCGGACCGAGCCCAATCCCATGCTCTTACCACATGAGCAATCCATTTAAGGATATCTTATGATTCCTATCTAGGAACCTATTCTTGCGAGTGACGAACATCACTCGACTTCTATCTGTCCTATAGCATAGCGACTATCGACCTAGCATACTAGTGATAGAGCATAGGTACCTAGGGATCATGCATCTAGGGTTTCAAATCAATTCCTGAAACGTAAATGCACAATCATAGCAAACATAATTGCATAATTTTAAAAGACGGGGTTAATGATCCGGTGCTTGCCTTCGCTGGCAAGGTTGGCCTTGGGCCCTTCGGACTTGGGTCCGGGTCTTGAGCTACGTTCACGCACGACGGCTCTTTGTCGACACCTTCGTCTCCTCCTTCCGCACGAGCGTACGTCTACGGCGGAAAGATCTACACGAAGATGTAAATGCAAGATTTATTCGACGGTTTATACTTTAATCACTTACAAACCCATTTGACAATCAAGGGTCGTATTTGTTGGGCACATTCACCTAGATAAGAATACATTCAACATATTCTTCCATAAAGGAACAATATGCAACTCTTTATTAATTATTCCTTTTGATGGTACTGTGTACATATATATGTAAATAATTTTAATTTAAATTCACCAACAGTAGTGGGTAGGTATATTTAACCTTTTTAACATGATTTGCAACCACACTCAAGTTAACATGGATGGTTCGGTGATTTCTCTTTTAGAAAGGTTATTGGTTGTGCATGGGTAATTCTTCCATTGCACACTTAAATAAAAGGTTTCTTTATACTTGTCATTTCATGTGAAGGCTTTAATCACTTTCCTTTCACAAGCAAAGGTATAATTAATACTTTTATCCTTGAATTATTTCCGTATCAGTAATAAGAATTAATTATCTTTTAATTAAATTAGATAGTACTTCCAAAAAGGAAAAAGCATTAAATACGGCTTTTCTTTATTTAATTTCTCTTTAATAGAAAAAGGGATTTTAAGCTTTTTATTAAGCAATTAAATTACCAAAAATTAAAGGAGTGTTTCTTAAGTCTACTAGCATCTATACTGGTCCATTGGACCCACATGTAAGTGTTGGATGTTAGGAAATTAAATATTATGGAAAATAACAAAGGTTATCTAGTGATTCAATTTAAATGCATATAAAAATAATTAAGCATCAAAATGATCCAAACTTTCTTGTGCATTCTCTCTGGTCCTAAACAAGCCTAGAGAACCAACATGTTCACATGGAATCTCTACTGAACTTGGTTTATTAATTTACAAAGGAAAACATGCATAATTCAAGAATAATTATTTCTGTTAATCCAAAATTCATGATTAATAAAAAAAAGTGCATTTTGGTATTACAAGACAGTGTGCACAAGTTGGGGTCAAAAACATAAATATATTTAACATGAAAAATCATTTATGCAGCTCTGCCAGAGATAGAAAAACATTTTTAGAAAACGATTTACATTATAACTTTGTGCAATTTTTGGCATAGGAGCTAGTGATGACCAAACACACAACATACCCAAAAATTAGCTACAGAGGACTTATGTTTTTTGAGATATTGCAGATCTAGTGTTTTCAGATTTGTATTTTTCGTGCAAAAACTAAAAGGAATTAGCTCAGGCCAGAATAACAAAAGTTGTAGTATAAATCACCACGGATCCAACAAAATTTGTTTCACATTTTTCTGAATTTTCTGTGATTTTCCACGCAATTTACAAGATTCAGCAATTCAGTTCAACTATTGGAGTTACCTTTTGGCAAAAAGGGCCCTGGAAAGACTTGAACGTTCGCAATGTGGCCCCTATGGCGGCCGGCCGGCGCGGGCTTGCCAATTCCAGCGAGGCCGACGGCCTTGGCCGGGCGGGAGCGGGCCGGGGAGGGTGGAGGAGGGTCTAGGGTTCGGTTTAGGTACTTGGCCGGGCCGGTGGCGGCTCCGGCGAGCGGCGCGCGCCCGCGCGCCGGGGAGGGGCGGCCGCGGGCCCGCTGCGTACGCCGGCGAGGATGGCTCGGGCGGTGGCTAAGTTTGTCTGGCGAGTTGTGGAGGAGCTAAAGGAGGGCTCCGGGGCTTCAATTGGTAGTGGAGGCTAGTGGGGCGGCGGTGCACCCGTGGCCGGCCATGGCGGCGCGGTGGCGGCCTGTGGCGTGGTGCGGGCGCGGCCGTGCACTGCTCGGTGTCATGAACGGCGCGAGGGAGGGCGCAGACGACCGAGGGCTTATAAGGCGCAGTGCTACAGCTAGGAGCGAGGAGGACAGGGGGGATCGTGGCGGGCAGCTCGGGTACGGCGTCGGGAAGGAGCGTCGTGGCGAGGACGTACGGGGCGCGCGTTCGGGGCACGGGCGGGCGGGCGGCGCGGCTCCGGGACGCCTCGGCGTGCGTGCCGCCTCGGGAAGGCGCCACGCCCGGGGAAGGCGCGCCTCGGGCGACGCACCGTCCTTGGGGCGCGCGGGCGGCGGCGCCGCGCGCTCCGAGCGCCGGCGCGGGCGACGTCGCGGGGTGGCGTCGGCCGGGCCGGAAAAAAGTTTAGAGTGCCCCTGTTTGAACGTGTCAAACTCCAAAAAGTTGAATAAAAGTGCACCAAACAATGAATAGGAAAGTTGTAGATCTAACTACCCTCTACAACTTTCAAAAAGGCCATATAGTGTTTTTCTCAACGGATTTTGCAGGAACGTCGTGCCAACTTTGAATGTCAACATGTGTCGGGGACCGCCCTAGGGGTCCCCTAAAACAAGGGGGGAACCCCTACTTAAATTCCTGCATCAATATAAACTAAGCCTAACCATGCAGGAAACTAACCCTGCAGGACACGGCCCATGCAGCAGGACTCCGGAGGCCCACCAAGGCGGCCCGCCTAGGAAGACCCCTCGGGCAGGCTCCGCCTCGCCCGAGGGCATGCTCCTCCTCGAACGGGCTCCGCCCCGTTCGAGGGGCAACTCCCTCCTCGAACAGGGTTCCGCCCCGCTCGGGGGCGACCCTTCCCTCGAGCGGCCCCGCCCCGCTCGAGGGCGCGCTCCCCCTCGAGCGAGTCCCGCCTCGCTCGAGGGTCCGCTCCGCCCTCGGCCGGGGCCCGCCACGATCACGGGCGCCCCCGCACGCGTGCGCCGGCCCCGTACTTGGGCATTTAACGCCCGACGCCGCGGGACGGCGCCATCATGCGCCGGGGCTCACGCCCCGTGCCGCCGCACCAACTCCCCGGGGAAGGAGCCCATCCCCGCCACCGTGGGATGGACCGTGCGGTACGGCCGGTGTCGGTCCCGTGACACCGTGCGCACGCCGCCCGGTACGACTAACGCGCCCGACCCTCGAAAGGGGGCCGGCGCACCCTCGACTCCACTTTCCCGTGACCTTGCGGGTTAGGTAAGGGGCGCTAGGCGGTGGATGGCCATCCCGGCCACCGCGCGGCGCGGCCGCCGTACCCACGCGTGCGGGCGCACGCCCGACTCCACGGGGGCACGCCCAAGCACCGCAGGCAACCACTCCGTCACCGCGAGCTCATTGGGAAAGAACGCCGTTCGCCCCGCTCCCCGTACCCCGTACCGGTCGTCATCGGCACCTCCCTCGAAGCCTATCGAGAACGCTATCACCATCCGCCGCCTCCTACCCTCGAACCGCCACCGTTCGGGTACAAGGTAGGCCATCATGGCCGGATCGCGGCGAAGATCAAACGGGCGGCCGCCCATTCTACGCCATAGCACGACGAGCTCCCACCCGTAGCTAGGTAGCGCGGCGTGCATGTAACTCGCCGCCCCCTTGGCCTATAAAAGGGGAGGCGAGCCCCCGGCCGTGGGGGGAGGGGTGAAAAACGAGTTCGGGGGAGTTCGGTTCAACACAACACACTTGTGCACTCACTCTCTTATTCTCCCACAACATCTTCGACCACCCACAAGGGACTTGGGAGCCACGCTCCCTCTCCCGCCTTGCTTGTATTTGCCCCACTACAAGCACCCCGGTCCGAGCAATATAGTGCCACGAGCACACCACCGCTCTGGATGTACGGCCCCCTCGGCGGGAACCGGGATAAATCCTTGTGTCATTTGTTGCTTAGCATCGACCATCGAGGGATAAACTTAGGCGCTATCTCCTGGTTAGTGTCGGGACCATATTCCGCACCGACGGTTGGCGCCCACCGTGGGGCAAACGAGCGCCTAAGGTCATTTCACTAACTCCCTCCATGGTGATTCGCACCGAGTACCATAGCACCCGCTACAACATGGGTAGCTCGGACCCCCTTCCGGCCGGGCTCGAGATCCGCTTCGGGGACTTGAACTTCCGGGCCACGGGGAATGGCTATCTCATGCGCCTCACCAACCGTGAGGAGCTACGCGCGCGGCGGGAGGCCGGGTCCGCTCGGTCACCGCCGCACGCACGACACCGGCGCGGTACCTGCGAGCACGGATGCCGCGGGTCCATCGACGCCACGACGCCGTCGCCGCTCCGGGCCGCGCTCGCGTCGGGCGCGGTCCGAGCGGCGGCGGGCTAAGCGCGCCGCCGCCCGGCGCGGTGCGCCCACCGTCACGACGGCCGTCACCGCCCCGGCGGGACCGCGCGCGGTCTCCGACCACGCGTCCCCATCGGGCTACGTGGCGCCACTACGGCCTACAACGCCAACGTCAACACGACGATGCGCGGGGTTCCGCCCCGTCGGCACGTTTTCGTCGCCGGGGATCCCGGCGCCTCAGCAGCGGACGAGTCGTCCCTGGGCTCCGTCGACACGATGCCACCCGCCAACCGTCATGGGTACGCGGAGTGGGACTTCTCTGGTGTACCGGACCCAGTCGCGTTCAGGCGCTTCCTCGACGCCACGGACTACTGGTTCGGCTGCTCCGACGACTCCAGCACCGGGAGCTACGACCCCACGCGGGAATGCTGCGCCGTCATCACCAACGACCCGGCCAACGCCGCCGGTGCGGCGGGCGCCGGAGATGGGGAAGTCACGCCGGCCCCGGGGGTTGCCACGCGCCCGGCCGCGGGGCCAAGCGCACCCGCCGGGGCCGACGTCGACGCGCGGTCGGCCCAAGCTCGTGAGCTCGAGGCCAAGCCGGCGCGAGGAGTACGGACCGTGCGGCCGCTCCGCGCCTCGATGGCGGGAGAGGCCTCCGCGCGCGGCGAACGCGCACGGGAGTTAGGCCGTCAAGTCCGCGACCGCCTCCAACCCCTGTCCCCAACGTCGACAACGCGGATACTCCGCCGCGGGCGAGCCGAAGCTCATCGCCGCCGCAACACCGCCGCGCGCCATGCCGGCACCCTCGACCCCCGAGGCTCGAGAAATGCACCGCGAGGTGCGGACCCTCCTTGAGCAAGCGGCCGTCCGGCGGGCCGAAAGCTCGGCCTCACGCATCCGCCAACGGGGGGACGCGCGAGGTGATGATCCCGCACCGGGGGCGAACCCCTCGGTGCATGCGGGTCGACCCGCCGACCGAGGACGCACGCCGGCCAAGGAGCGCCTCCTCGACACGCGCGGGCGCCGGATGGTGACGCCCGCAACGTCATCAACGCCGGGCGCACCGGCAAGGCGGACGCGCGAGCGGCCGGGGGCTACCACCCTCGAAGGGGTGGACGCTACGACGGCGGTGAGGATCGCTCCCCAACGCCGAGCCCCCGGGCACCCGCGTGTTCGGCCGGGAGATCCGCATGGCGGCGTTCCCCCCGCCGCTTCCGTCGGCCCTCGACGATCACCAAATACAACGGGGAGACGGACCCTCGTGTCTGGCTAAACGACTACCGCCCGGCTCCGTCGGTGGGCGGGGCCACCAACGACGAAGTGATCATCCGCAACTTGCCCCCGCACCCGGGCGACGCGGCCGGACATGGCTCGAGCACTTGCCCGCCGGCCCGGATCCACGACTGGGACGATCTAGTCCACACCTTCGTGGGCAACTTCCGGGGCACATACGTGCGCCCGGGAACTCCCCGGGATCCGCGCTCCCCGCACGCGAAGCCGGGCGAATCGGCCGCGGGACTTCATACGACGCTTCTCCAAGCGCCGTACGAAGCTCCCCGGCGTGGCACAATCCGAGATCGTGCACGCGTTCCTCGAGGGCACCACGTGCCGGGACCTTGTGCGCGAGCCGGGACGCAGCCCGCCCGTGGACTCGAACGAGCCGTTCGACATTGCCACCGCCTTCGCCTCCCGGAGAGGAGGCCGTGGGGGCAATCTTCGACGGCAAGAAGGGCAAGCGCTCCGAGGACACGCCCGCGGAGGGCGGCGGGTCCAAGGAGCCGCGCCGCAACGACAAGCGGGGCAAGAAGGGGGAAGAAGCCGCGCCGCGAGGCGCGCGAGCGAGGGCGCAACGGCGGCAACGCCGAGGCCCTCGGCCCGTTGACCCGCCCGACGGGGCCCTCGACCGGCTCCTCGAGGCCCGGGGGTTTTCGACGACATGATGAAGAAGCCGTGCCCCTACCACAAGACCCCCGTGAATCATACTCTCGAGCGATGCGACATGCTCAAGAAGTTCTATGGCCGTGCCGCCGCGAAGGAGGCGAGAGGCCAAGAAGGATGGGGGCGACGGCGACGCGGTAGCTTCCCTGCGGTCGAAAATGTGTTCCTCATTTTTGGGGGATCCACCGTCGACATGTCAACCCGGCGGCGCAAGAAGGAGCGGCACGAAGTCCTCGCCGCGAGAGGGCACCTCCGGCCTTTCTCAACTGGTCGAAGGATGCCATCACCTTTAGCCGGGATGATCACCCAAACCGCATCCCGAACCCGGGCCGGTACCCCCCGGTGGTCGATCCCATCATTGGGAACGCCCGGTTTTCGAAGGTCCTTATGGACGGAGGCGGTAGCCTCAATATCCTCTTCGCGCATACACCTTGCGCCTAATGGGGATTGGGGTGGACCAGGCCGCGGCCCGGCAGACGAAGCCGTTTCACGGCATCGCGCCCGAAAGCGGGTTCAACCCCTCGGGCAGATCGATCTGCCCGTCCGGTTCGGGACCCCCAAGAATTTCCGCAAGGAAACCCTCACCTTCGAGGTGGTGGGATTCAAAGGGGCCTACCATGCCATCCTTGGGCGACCGTGCTATGCCAAGTTCATGGCGGTCCCCAACTACACGTACCTGAAGATGAAGATGCCGGGCCCAAACGGCGTCATCACCGTCGGGTCGTCGATCGAGCATGCATTCGACCGCGATGTCGAGTGCGTGGAACATGCGGAGGCGCTAGCGCCGGATGAAGCGCCGGTAAACACGGCGGAGAAGATGGTCAACGACGACCTCGGCTCCGCCACCAAGCACGTCGGCACGTTCGAGGCCGCCGAGCAAACCAAAGGGGTCCCTCTCGACCCATCGGCCCCCCGAGGGCAAGGCTTTGAGGGTCGGCTCGACCCTCGATCCCAAATAGGAAGCGGTGCTCGTCGACTTCCTCCGCGCCAACGCCGACGTTTTCGCGTGGAGCCCCTCGGACATGCCAGGCATTCCGAGGGAGGTCGCCGAGCACTCCCTTGATATCCTGCCTAATGCTCGCGGCGGTTCGGCGGCGGGCCGCGCCGCTTCGACGAGGAACGGCGACGGGCGATCGGAGTGGAGCCGCGGAAGCTCCTCGAGGCCGGATTCATCAAGGAGGTGTTCCACCCGACGTGGTTAGCTAATCCTGTGCTTGTAAAAAAGAAAAATGGGAAGTGGAGGATGTGCATTGACTACACAAGTCTCAATAAAGCGTGTCCAAAAGTCCCTTTTCCTTTGCCGCGCATAGATCAGATCATCGATTCCACTTGCCGGTGCGAACTACTCTGTTTCCTTGATGCCTATTCGGGCTATCACCAAATAAAAATGAAGGAGTCCGACCAGCTCGCGACTTCGTTCATCACACCGTTCGGGACGTTCGTTACGTCACGATGCCTTTTGGCCTCGAAACGCGGGCGCAACCTATCGCCGCCGCATGCGGCACGTTTTTGGGGACCATATCGGACGGACGGTCGAGGCTTACGTAGACGACATCGTCGTCAAAACCGGGAAGGCGGACGACCTGGTCGGCGATCTTGGCATCGCATTCGGTTGCTCGCGGGCCAACGGGGGTCAAGCTCAACCCCGAAAAATGTGTCTTTGGAGTGCCGCGGGGCATGCTCCTAGGATACATCGTCTCCCAGCGGGGGATCGAGGCCAATCCTGAAAAGGTCGCGGCCCTCGAGCGAATGGGTCCAATTCGGGACCTCAAAGGGGTGCAAAAGGTGCTGGGGTGCCTTGCCGCCCTGAGCCGCTTCATCTCGAGGCTCGGTGAGAAGGGCCTACCCCTCTACCGGCTGCTCAAGAAGCACGAGCGCTTCTCTTGGACCGCCGAGGCCCAGGAAGCGCTCGACAAGCTAAAAGCATCTCTGACGCACGCCCCAATCCTCACGCCGCCGCGAGACGGCGAACCCCTCCAACTCTACGTGGCCGCGACCACCCAGGTGGTCAGCGCCGTGATCGTTGTGGAGCGCACGGAGGAAGGACACGCCCTGCCCGTGCGAGGCCGGTCTACTACATCGGCGAGGTCTCGTCGGACACGAAGACGCGCTACCCTCGGGTCCGAAGCCGCCGTACGCGGTGGTCCTCGCGCGGCGCAAGCTCCGCCACTACTTCGAGGCCCACCCGATTCACGGTGGTCTCTTCCTTCCCGCTAGGAGAGATCATTCGCAACCCCGATGCGGCGGGCGGAATTGCCAAGTGGTCCGTGGAGTTGATGGGCGAAACGCTCGCCTATGCTCCGCGCAAGGCCATCAAATCGCAAATCTTAGCGGACTTTGTCGGCGAGTGGACGGACACACGGTACCGCCGCCTCAAATTCAAGCGAGTGGCCGGACTCGTTCTTCGACGGCTCGGTGATGAAGACGGGAGCGGGCGCGGGCCTCGCTCTTCGTGTCACCCCTCGGGGAGCACATGCGCTACGCGGTGCGCCCTCCACTTCCCCGCATCCAACAATATGGCGGAATACGAGGCCCTCCTCTCGCGGCCTCAAAATCGCCATTGAGTTGGGCATCAAGCGCCTCGACGTGCGAGGTGACTCGCGGCTCGTGATCGACCAAGTCATGAAGAACGCGAGCCGCCACGACGACAAGATGGAGGCCTATTGCAAGGCCGTGCGGGCCCTCGAAGACAGGTTCTACGGCATTGAGCTCAATCACGTACCCCGCCGGTACAACGAGGAGGCAGACGAACTTGCCAAGATCGCGTCCGGGCGGATCACCGTTCCCCCCGAACGTTTTCGCGCGCGACATCGCGCGAGCCATCGGCCGCCTTCGAGCCCTACCCCTCGAGCGACGGGGCGGACCCTCGGGGGGCTCCCTCGAATCCAGCGGGTGCGGAACCCATGGAAGAGGACCCCTCGAACGAGGCGTACGTGCTCTCCCTTCTCGAGGGGTACGGCTCCCACGAGGGCGTCGCGATGGACATCGAGCGAGGCTCCCGCCCGAGCGGACGGCGGGAGAAGTACATCGCCTGGATTGCTCGAGGGGAGCTCCCCGCAGACCGGGCCGCAGCCAGGCGCATCGCCAGGATGGCCAAGTCGTTCACCCTGGTCGACGGCGAGCTGTACAAGCGCGCCGCGTCGGGCATTCTCCAGCGGTGTATACCCATTCCCGAGGGGCGCGAGCTCCTACGGGATATCCACGCGGGGATCTGTGGCCACCACGCCGCGCCGCGCACCCTCGTCGGCAACGCGTTCCGCCGGGGCTTCTATTGGCCTACCGCGGTCGCGAGCGCCAACGAAATCGTACGCACTTGCGAGGGGTGCCAGTTCTACGCCCGCAAGACCAATCTGCCTGCTCACGCCTTACAAACAATCCCCGTCACGTGGCCGTTCGCCGTGTGGGGGTTGGACATCGTCGGGCCCCTGCGGAAGGCGCCCGGGGGCTTCACCCACCTGCTTGTTGCGATCGACAAGTTTTCCAAGTGGGTGGAGGTGCGCCCCATCACAAACTTAAGGGCTGAGCAGGCGGTTACGTTCTTCACCGACATCGTCTACCGCTTTGGAGTGCCAAACTCCATCATCACAGACAACGGGTCCCAGTTCACGGGCCGAAGTTCTTGGAGTTCTCGCGACAAGTTCCACATCCGCGTGGATTGGGCAGGCGTGGCGCACCCACGGACCAACGGCCAAGTGGAACGTGCCAACGGCATGATCCTACGGGGCCTCAAGCCCGAATTTTCGACCGGCTCAACAAATGCGGCCGAAAATGGCTCCGGAACTACCGGCCGTCGTGTGGAGCCTAAGGACCACCCCGAGCGAGCCACCTGGGTTCACCCCGTTTTTCCTAGTCCATGGCGCGGAGGCCGTCCTCCCCACGGATG
Source organism: Cenchrus americanus (assembly GCA_947561735.1). NCBI lineage: Eukaryota > Viridiplantae > Streptophyta > Magnoliopsida > Poales > Poaceae > Cenchrus > Cenchrus americanus. The sequence goes on along the minus strand of OX387239.1, from coordinate 245,951,928 downwards.
CGGAATACGGGTCGCCCAAGGTTCAAGGCTACAACGAGGATGCTAACCAGCGAGCCCGCGAGGACTCACTGGATCAGCTAGACGAAGTACGCCTCGTGGCGTTGATGCACTCCGCAAGGTATCAACGTCCCTACGGCGCTACCAAGCGCGCAAGATACGTCGCGGGGATTTCGGCGAGGGGGACTCGGTCCTAAGGCTACGCCAAGACAATCGAGGGCGCCACAAGCTATCGCCCCCATGGGAGGGACCCTACGTCGTGGTGAAGGTGCTCAAACCGAGGCACGTACAAGGCGGCCAACGAGGACGGCGAAGAACTCACCAACGCTTGGAACATCCAACGGCTACGTCGCTTCTACCCATAGCTAGGATTTCCAAGTACTTTACGTTGTACAAACACACGGCCAACACCCCGCTTGGTGTCACCTATGTAAATATTCTAAGTATAATAAAAGGGCAACTCGGCTTTCCCCTGAAACCCAAGTTACCCTCGGGGGCTACTGCGGGGGGCACCCCCCCCAAATGGTCCCATTTTTTCGCGCAAAAAACGTAACAACACGCGCTAGATTTGCTTCCTACTTCAACCTCGAGCCATGATTTGAAAAGGGCGTAGGCGGCACAGTGGAGGGAGCGCGCGAGCCGAGACAGCCTACGCCGCGCGGCTATGGCCCGTCTCTCTCGCCTCCAACCCAGCGGGCCCCTGCGAAAGGCGGACTTCCCTAACTAGAATCTACTCAGGAAGAAGAAGAAGCAAGAAGCGCAATAAAGCGATCTCATTTACAAGCTGACCATGTTCATGAATTTACTTGTCTATTTACAAAGAGGCCACGAGGCCAGAATTCTGATACATGTAAACAAAAAACGGGCCTAGCGCCCAGGTGCTTTCAGGCGGGCGGAGCGGCGGCATCGGGCCGGCGTCCGGGAAGAGGAATTCCTCGAAGGCCTCGGCAAGCGACTCGGCGGCGTCGGCGGCAAGCGCGTCCGCACGCTCCATGGCCACCTCGTCCTCGACGCCCTCGGGCACGATGTAGCCTTCCGCTACCGCCTCGAGGTTGACCTCGTAGTGGGATCGCACCACTCCGAGAGCCTTCGCACGCCCGGGTGCAACGCCGGCGCACCCGCTCCGTGACGCGGCCACCGAGGGCGCGCGGGCGGGCGGCCGCAGAGCTGCGCCGGCTTGGACATCGCCTTCCTCGACGGCGCGACGGGTCTCGAGGGCCGCGTTCGCCGGCTCCCCCGCCGCTCCCCGGCTCGGAGGAGTTGTAGGAGGCTTGCGGGGCCTCGGCCCGCCCGACGGCATGCCCCAAAGCCGTGCGCGCGCACGAAAGCAACAAGATGACGAGAAATTAGAAAGGGGGAAACGAACCCTCTAAAACGAAACTAACAAGCGAGGTCGGACGACAACTTACCCTCGACCCGCCTCTTCTCCGGATCGAGGTCGCGGCGCACGGACTCGAGCGCCGGCCTCGAGGCCCCGACGGTCTCGCCTTGCTCGACGAGGGCCATCTCTTGGGCGGCGTTGCGCGATGCCGAGCGTCAACGCCTCATCCTCAACCTCGGAGAACGCGGCGTTCCGCTCCTCCGGCGACTTCTCCGCCGCCCTCGCGAGCAACGCGCTCCCGCTCCCGGCGCCGTCGGGCGTCGCGAAGGGCGGCCTTGCTCTCCGCCGGAGCCGCCCCTCGGCCCCCGGCGGGCGACGCGCTCTCGCCGGAGCCGCCCCTCGGCCGGCGACGAGAGCCGCGGCCTTGGCGTCGAGGGCGGCCTTCGGGTCATCCGCCTCCTTGGCGCGGCCGCTCCCGGCCCGCGCGCCCGCTCCTCGGCCCGGCGGCTGCCGCGCCCGCGCTCCCTCGAGCGACGTGCGGAGCCTCCCGGTCTCGGCGCGAGCGGTGGCCACCTCCGCCTCCCGGGTGGCGGCCAACGTCCGCGTCTTCTCCGGGTCCTCGCGCGCGGTCCACGGCGCCTCGTCACGATCGACGAGGGCCGTGCGGATCCGCCCGAGGCTTGGGTCACGCGCCGCGTCCCCGCCCGAGCTCTCGGGGAGCACGTCACACCACGCCAACGCCGGTAGACCGGCCACCGTCCGGCGTCCTAAGAGCTTCCGCAAGCGCGTCGAAAGCGCTGCATCGCTCCCGGAGCTGGCGGGCCTCGGCGTTCACCTGGTCGAACGCGCTGTACTTCTCGCGGGCGCGGCGCTCGAGCTCCTGGAATCCACACATCGAGCCTCGTCAGCGCCAAGTCTTGAATACGGCGCGCGAAAGCGAAAAAGAGAAAGAAGAAGAGCAACCGTGGCTCACCTGGAAGACGATCCAGGCCGGGCCGCTGTGAACCTGCAGCGCCTCGTTCAACGCGCGGTTAAGCGTGGCGCCGTGGCTCATGAGCTCGCCCCAGAGCTCCTGCTCCCTCTGGGCGTCAGCGAACGCCGGGGGATCCTCCACGGCCCCCCCCACCTGGGCGGGGCGACCGGCATGGGAGGACGAGGCCTCGGCGTCGCGCCCTCGGCCCCCCACTATCATACGACCCTCGTGACGCCGCACGAGGGCCCTCCCCTGGGGCTCAGGAGAGTTCGTGGGCCAGCTGGCCCACTGGTTCCACCCAGGCGGCGAGGAGTCATCTGAGAGCTCCACCACCTCCGCCTGGGGACCGCTGGCGGGCGGAGCCGCCCCCGCTCCGCCTCCGCCCGGCGCCTCCACCGCGCCTCGCGGCCGCGGGCGCCCGCCCGTGGCGCCGTTGCCGCCACCTCCGTCCGCGCCGCCACGTCCGCGGGCGCTCCCGCGAGTTGCGCCCGCTCCGCCCCCCTCCGCGGTGGCCGCCGCCGCGGCGGCACCTCCGCCGTAGCCGCCGCGGCGCCCGCGCCTCCATGGCGGCCGGCGCCGGCGCCGCCCCCGGCGACCTCCGGGCCGCGGCGCGGCGGGTCGATCCACCGGCCGGGGCCTCGAAGCCCCGGCCGGGCCTTGCGCGCTCGTGCCCGCCGCCGCGCCCGTTCTCGGGCGCGACCCCCCTCGACGAACGCCGCCGGGTAGGGATCGACGCATCGTCCTCGGCACCTTGGCCGGTGCAAGAGGAGGGACGGTGGGCACCGCCCTCGCGGAAACGCGAACGGAGGATTAGAGCGTCTAATAACCAAACAAATTAAGGCCAAGCAAAGGAAGAACGATTCCTTACCTCGCGGAGGAAAAGGCCCGCTTCCTTTTCCTCGAGGCCTCCGACGAGGCCGGCGCGGGGGCCGCACCCGCCGCGCGCTCCCCGACGGTGCCGCCGCACGCGCGGGCACGCCCGCCTCACGCATAGGCGCACCCGACGGCGCCACGGTGCGCGGGGGCACGCTTGTCCCGCGCGTGGGCGCGCCCACCGACGCGCCCCTCGACGAGGATGCCGCGCGCGCGCGACGCGCTCCCCGCCGCGTGCCGGCACGCTTGACGCGCGCGCGAGCACGTCCGCCGCACGCGCCTCCGTGGCGCGCGCCGGCACCTCGCGGCGCGAGCCGCCCCCCGACGACGACCGGCCCCGGCGGCGGACGCCGACGCGCCCGCCCCGGACAAAGCCGCCCCCGACGCCGGCGCCGGATCCGCGACGGGGGCGCGGGCCGCCACCGTGCGAGGGGCCCTCCCCCTCGGACTCTTCCTCCTCGTCCCGGTCCGAGGACGAGGGCTCCTCGATGTCGGGGGAGGAGAGCCCCGGCTCCTCCCGCCGCCGTACTCGGCGGCCCGTGCGTCGCGCGCGCGCTTGGCGCCGCCTTGCGTGCTCCCTCTTGCGCGCCGCCCGCTCCCGTCGCTCCCGCCTGCGCCGCCCGCCGAACGCGCGGGAGTCGGGGGTGGGTGGAACGGCCTTGGCGGCGGTGAACCGCACCGCTGCGCACGGGAACAACGGCGGCACATCGGGAAGCGAAATCAAGAACAAGGACTAAAACGAGTAGAAAACCACACTCACCAACGGGCCGGTGGGGAGCATCTCGAGGTCCCACGGGGTCCGACCCGCGAGCGCCGGCGTCGGGTGTCGACGGCGCTCCGCGCCGGAGTAGCGCGTACGGCCGCTCCCGGCGGCGTCGGGGAGCATCCGCGACCTCGCCGGTCGACGGGGTTGGCCGCCTCCGTCATCTCGAAGATGCGAGAGGGGCCTCTCCATCAACGGCACGATCCGCGGTGGTGGAGGAAGGCGAGGACGCCCATCGCGTTGAGCCCTTCCCCTCGCCCGGCCCGCCGCGTGGCGGCGAGGATGGACTCTCGGCGCGCGCCGGAGGTTGGCCGTAGACAACCCGTAGCCCCGGCGGTCCGGCCTCTCCTTGAACACCCGCCCGGTGTAGGGAGGGAGGCCGGCTCGGCGTTGCGCGAGTAGAACCATCCCCGCTCCCGGCCGGCATTGTTCGTCGTCATGGTGCGGGGGATGTAGGAGTTCTTGAGCCGCCCCCGCACGACAAGCGACATCCCGCCGGCGCGCACCGCGCGGCGGGTCCCCGGCTCCGTCGTAGGCCGCGTGATGAGCTCCGCGCGGAAGAGGTGCACCCGCAGCTCCCGGTTGACTGGGATCCCCAGGTACCCTTCGCAGACGCCCACGAATGTGGCCGCTCGCGAGATAGCGTTGGGGGGCGAAGTTGTGCGGCTCCACCCCCGTAGTGGAAGCACGGCCGCCCGCATAAACGTGCTCGCCGGCGCGTTGAAGCCGCGCTCGTGGTAGCGGAGGAAGCTCACCACGTATCCCTCCGGCGGATTGGGCTCGAGGTGCGACGATGGCGGCACAATCCACTCCGCCGGCGCCCATCTTCATTGGGCGACAGTGCCGGCGGCGACCAGCTCGCCCAGGGCGAGCCGGGTCACGGTCGACCTCTCCCAAGCGTACGGCTCCAGAACCCGGATCGGAAGGCGAGGCGGCGCCATAGGGAAGGACGAACGAGCGCGGGGGCGGAGGACAAGGAAGCGAGAACGCAAGCTCTAAGCAACGAAACCGCGCGGTGGCAAGAGCGAGCGAAGACGAAGCGACGGGGATTGAAAATGGTGAGGAGCCAAGGTAAAAACCGCCACCTACTCCTCCCCGCCGGTTTTATAGGCAACGGGCGAGTTCTCGGAGCGCACGCCCCGCCAACAAGAATGCGGGGAATCTTTCTATCGCGTCGACGGGCGGGCCCCACCACGACTGCAGCCGACTAACCCCCGCAGGCGGGACATCATTACGGCGAGACCGGCGATGAACCGAGGCGAAACCGTCACATCCGCCGGCCACGTCGCCCACTACGCGCGCGCGCGCGCCGCGCCTAAAAAGGCGCGCCCGCGCCGCAAAACCCGCGGCCACGCCCGCGGGGCAATTAAATGCCCGGGCCCCTTGCCAAGCAAGGAGAGCCCTCGAGCGAGGCGAATCCTCGGCTCGAGACAAAGGTGACCCTCGATGGACGACGGCCGTGAGAAGGTCGCCGGGACCTGCTCGGTGTAGAGTAGGCAACCGCGGGCACCCATGCCACGCGAAGCCCTCGAGCGGCATGACCCTCAACTCGAAACAAGGCGACCCTCGATGGGATATCGCGCGTGAGAAGGTCGCCGGGACTGCTCGATGTAGAGCGGACCACCGCGGGCACCCATGCCACGTAGGACCCTCGAGCGGCATGACCCCCAACTCGAGATGATGTCAACCCTCCGAAAAAGGCACGCGCGTAAGAGGATCGCCCGAGTCACGCTTGAAATAGAGCGACACCGAAAGCACTCATACCGCGCCACGCCGCCAACAAGCACCTCGAGGGCCGGCACGCCCCGGACCCCTCGACGGCCGCAAACGTGAAAAGACGGAGGCTGTCCATGCACGGCCCCGCACGGCCTTGCGGATCGGGGGTTCGAAGCCCGACCCTCGACGGGTTCGAACGGGCGCCCCGCATCTCGCAGTTAGGGACGACGAGGGCACGCGCATTCGAGCCGTTCCTCGAGCCCGTCGGCTCGAGGGTGCCCCACATGTCGTGTTCGAGAGCCAGCGAGGGCAGCTAGCCGGGGGGATCCCACCGAGGGAGAGCTTCCGCGCCCTCGGTCCCTAGCGAACGGGACCGAGCCCCACCTAGCAAACCCACGCAAGCGCTTCCATGGACGTGTCTCCGACCGCGCGGCCTACCCTTATCGAACGGGGCATGGACGTCCACTTGAACTACCCGCTAGCAGCTCGAAGAGGAATCCGCGATTCGCGACCCGCTCGATGGGAGTCGTGGAAACCTCACCTCCCGACCCGCGGAGGGACGGCGAGGGCGCGATAAAAAACAAGTCGTCAGGCTCGACCCGATCGCCTCGAACAGGCCAAGGCTCGGGGGCTCGACGCACGGCTACACCTCCTTGGAATTGCACCCGCCCGAGACAGTGACAGGGGAGCGTGCCACCCCCGATGCCGGCTGAAACACCGCCGATGCCGGTTGGCATATGTGCCACGCCTTTCTGACCGAATTGCTCGCGGTTAACCCCCGCCAGAGAGAACCCACACTCTCCGCGGGGCTTCGGGGGCTAGACCCGCGGGTCCGCTAGCGCGGCCCCCGAAAGCGTTCGCAAACAAGGAGGGAAGAACGTCCTATCAGTAGGTTCCAGCATCTGCGGGAGCCTCAAAGGCAAACCCGCAGATGCTCGGGGGCTACTGTCGGGGACCGCCCTAGGGGTCCCCTAAAACAAGGGGGGAACCCCTACTTAAATTCCTGCATCAATATAAACTAAGCCTAACCATGCAGGAAACTAACCCTGCAGGACACGGCCCATGCAGCAGGACTCCGGAGGCCCACCAAGGCGGCCCGCCTAGGAAGACCCCTCGAGCGAGCTCCGCCTCGCCCGAGGGCATGCTCCCTCCTCGAACGGGCTCCGCCCCCGTTCGAGGGGCAACTCCCTCCTCGAACGAGGTTCCGCCCCGCTCGGGGGGCGACCCTTCCCTCGAGCGGCCCCGCCCCGCTCGAGGGCGCGCTCCCCCTCGAGCGAGTCCCGCCTCGCTCGAGGGTCCGCTCCGCCCTCGGCCGGGGCCCGCCACGATCACGGGCGCCCCGCACGCGTGCGCCGGCCCCGTACTTGGGCATTTAACGCCCGACGCCGCGGGACGGCGCCATCATGCGCCGGGGGCTCACGCCCGGTGCCGCCGCACCAACTCCCCGGGGAAGGAGCCCATCCCCGCCCCCGTGGGATGGACCGTGCGGTACGGCCGGTGTCGGTCCCGTGACACCGTGCGCACGCCGCCGTACGACTAACGCGCCCGACCCTCGAAAGGGGGCCGGGCGCACCCCTCGACTCCACTTTCCCGTGACCTTGCGGGTTAGGTAAGGGGCGCTAGGCGGTGGATGGCCATCCCGGCCACCGTAACGCGCGGCCCGCCGTACCCACGCGTGCGGGCGCACGCCTGACTCCACAGGGGCACGCCCAAGCACTGCAGCAACCACTCCGTCACCGCAGAGCTCATTGGGAAAGAACGCCGTTCGCCCGCTCCCCGTACCCCCGTACCGGTCGTCATCGGCACCTCCCTCGAAGCCTATCGAGAGAACGCTATCACCATCCGCCGCCTCCTACCCTCGAACCGCCACCGTTCGGGTACAAGGTAGGCCATCATGGCCGGATCGCGGCGAAGATCAAACGGGCGACCGCCCATTCTACGCCATAGCACGACGAGCTCCCACCCGTAGCTAGGTAGCGCGGCGTGCATGTAACTCGCCGCCCCCTTGGCCTATAAAAGGGGAGGCGAGCCCCCGGCCGTGGGGGGAGGGGTGAAAAACGAGTTCGGGGAGTTCGGTTCAACACAACACACCGTGCACTCACTCTCTTATTCTCCCACAACATCTTCGGCCACCCACAAGGGACTTGGGAGCCACGCTCCCTCTCCCGCCTTGCTTGTATTTGCCCCACTACAAGCACCCCCGGTCTTGAGCAATATAGTGCCACGAGCACACCACTGTCGGATGTACGGCCCCCCTCGGCGGGAACCGGGGATAAATCCTTGTGTCATTTGTTGCTTAGCATCGACCATCGAGGGATAAACTTAGGCGCTATCTACTTGGTTAGTGTCGGGACCATATTCCGCACCGACAACATGTTCTGGAAAACAGGGGGTACTGTCAATCGATCAAGTTTTTCGCCAATTTCCACCCAAAATTCGAAATGCCAATCTACATGAAAGTTGTGTCCCTCAACAAGATAGACAACTTTCATAAAGGTAGATTTTAAAGTGTTTAGGTGAATTTTGGGGAACGCGGCAAAAGTTCCGGACGACATCCGTTGACGTCCACGGTCAAGCGGGTTTTGACCGTGTCTTTGACCAAGGGTCCACTACGGGTGTGTGGGGGCTTGGTCAAGGGGTTCATTGGGGTTCATTGACGAGGTTTTCGGGTGATGACCCAAGTTGACCTAGGTCTGACCGGGGTTTGACTGGTTTGTCCCGGCTGATCTGGTCATCAGCGTTAATGACGGTCATTAAAAACCTGGGGCGTCACAGTCTACCCCCTTTAAGAAGAATCTCGTCCCGAGATTCGAAATTACAAGGGGAGGTGAAGAATGATTCGGGGATAGAAGTGTTACCTACGAGATTCAGTTGGCTTTGCTCCACTTGAGGGCTTGGCCTGTTGTTGTTGATAGCAGATCCGGGGTTCTGCTTCTACTGCTGGGGCTTCTGCTGTCTGGGTTTCGGGCACTTATTGAAAAAATGCCCGGGCTGTCTACAATTGTAGCACAACCGGGGAGGAAGATCTTGGGGTTTGGAGATCGGTTGCTGGGCTTCCTGGATAAGGCGGAGCCTCTTTCTCTCCTTTTTCCTTGCCCTCTTCGAGGTTCGCGAAGGTGTTTCATCAGCAGGGAGTTGAGTGGTCTTGCTAGGGTTACAGCTTCGCTCGCCTTCACGTGGACAAGTCTCCGTACAGGTAATTTCCCACTCACTTACATCTATCTCAGATAATACTCGCTTGTTGCCTCGGATTGCCTCCTCTTCTGCTCTAAGATCCATTGGTAGTCGAGAAGGTGGTAATATGGAGTCGGAGGCTTGGGGTTGGTCTTGATTAACATACTCCTCCAACAGATTGAACAAACGGGCTTGTTCGACCATAGAGGCAGATAAGGACTGAGAGAGACTGTCTGCCAAACTATTCTGATATGGTTTTCCATAACGTCCTTGGATGATATCGTACACCATCTGATTCAGCACAGAATTCTGCCCTTCTAGCAGTTGAGTGGCGCCGACAATGGTGTTGATGTCCCTCTGGGTGGGTACTTTTGGTGAACAGGACTTGGAAGGTTGAAGCTTCGATTGCATCGGCGGCATTTGTTGTAGTTGTTGAGCCATATGCTGTTGTGTCTGCAGGAGCTGGCACAACACTTCGGTATGCGCTGCTACGAAAGCTTCGGTCAACATCGTGGGTGGCGGTTGCGTAAGATCACCACTACCCGATGCATCAAAACCATTGGGGTTATCCCATGCTGGTCGGAACATCTGAAAATTTAAGTCCCTAATTAGCACATGCTCGGAATCTCTCCCATAAGCTTATAGTTCGAACATATTCTACGAGACTCATTCACGGTAAGCAAGGCAAACCGGACATCCCAACAGTCACAATATCAATTTGGTAAAGCTTTGCCTACACACATCTTATGATCGGGATGCGACTGGAACAAAAAGTACAAGGTGCTTTTCCTTACTACCTCCTCGCCGTTCATGAGGAAGCGGACGATGAATGTGCACATGCACAGCTAAGAGCAGACATAATCCTCCTACTATACAGAGGTACATTCCTAACACTGTCCAGCGAAAAGACTCGAGCTCTTCCGAAGACGGAGTCATGGGTGGCAGCTGGGATTGATTTCTGCTTTTAGTCTAATCCGAGCTTCTTCTTGACGTCGGAACGAAGACGAAGAACAGTTTGCTCGAGAGGATCGAAGTAGGTGTAAGAAGAACAAGAACAGTGATACCGCGGGGCTCTGATGGAAATGGAGCTTTCGTATCGACGGTCCCGGTTAAACGGTTCCATTTTATAACCGCTGTGAGGCTGTAACAGTCAGTTGACCCAGTCGGTTATCTGGTGTATACAACACGGAGCTCGACAAGGTCAGCTCACGCGATCACGACGTCATGAATACGGTTGCGGAAATCGAGGGTAGAGCGACGTCATGGCGACGTACGGTCGCGACACTAATGACGATGGCGCTCAACGGTCTAAATAATCGACCGTAATGGGGAGCATAACGAAAAAGCTCAGTGTACAACACTTTGTGTTTGGGATAGCAACACAGAGAAGCGTAGCAAAACTGCTTCGATCGATCCTGGGCGTACTCCCTCGTTTGATTTTGAGAATTTGAAGGTTAAGAGCACGGACCAGGGATGAATACACGATGGATGACTTCTCCATGTTAACTATTCGAGAACCTTGACTGCTCGAGAAAATTTCTACGTCTAAAACTTCCGCTTGGCTAGCAGGAAATGAATTGATGCTGCAATATCGTCGAGATTCACGGCAAGGGACCAATTTGTCAGAGATTTCCAATAGACCATTACAAGAAAGGGAAGCTACAGACAGAGTTCCATAATCTCTTGCACACGAAAGATGACTTCATGTGGGACTTCAGGGAATAATCTTGCTCACACCTTTACTTATTTCGCAAATTTTGAGGTTTTGACAACTCGTTGTTTTGAAAGTGTAACACTTCTCAAAATTGACGCGATGCATATGCTTGTGCAGTATGGTGCTCATGGTGCACGCTAGAGTGGCTCGGTTACCCATATGCGTTAGCTATTGCAAGGGTAATCAAAGTAGAGAGAGGATCTGAGTGACGAGGTGCTATCTCACAACCAAGATACCTAGCGTGCTCCTAGTGGCAGTCGTGTGGCTGCAGCACACACGATACCCTAGGTTCCGTCGCGGCACCTTAGACTATGGGGTAACAACATCACCAAACGAGAGAGGTAGGGTAGGGGTACGGAGTTTCATGCGAATGCACATTAGTATACCCATGCTTCCCAAATGCACATGCTATGCAGCGCATGCTCAAAGCCACATTTAATTTAAATCACAAGGTTTGAGCAAGACCGAAAAGAACAAGTTCAGGATTTAGGGTTTTAGGGTTTAGGAATCGATTGGACCTTGGATTGGCACAAAAATTTGTGGAGTACAGATCTTGATTGATCACAACTTAGCATAAATGATGCCTTACGAACAGCATGGCTGAAAGGGATGTTTAATCAAGGCAGTACATCGATGAGAGTTTTCAGAATTACTAACAACATTTAGGATTACAAGGCAGACTAGCTGCGATGACAAGGTTCCTAGTCCAACCGACAGCGATAGTTAACCAACACAGTCATGGTACACTAGGATTCCTCACAACACTGGATTCTTACGACTCAGAACTTTATTCCCAATGGACCAACTTCCGAGGGTGGAATCCTCCACGCTGAAGGACTACGGTGACTCAGGTCCAGACTCAATTCCAGATTCACCCTGGATATCTTCAACCTCGTCCTCTTGCGCTGGTTCAGGAATGACAGGTCCTGGGGGTGGAACGGCTAGAGCTTCTAGTTGATTTTCTAGTTCAAGCATATACTGATCGTTATGCTGCAACAAGAAATTCTGCTCATGGATGATCTCCGTTAACTCATGTATCTTTGCCTTGTCCTTGCGTCTTTCCTTCTTGAGAGCAGCGATCATTGCTCGGGCTTCCTTCAACGCTTGAGCTGAACACTCCAGCTCCTTAACCTTGTATCTATAGACTTGGTGTCTATAGAATACACTTTCCCCCACCATCCGTTGGTAGGTGTCGTACATGGCTTCTGAGAAGCGGACTGAGGTGACAAGATCAGGACTATAGTGAGAGTTGCTCTAGACTGGAAGGATAGTTTCTCGTTCACCACCCGGCGCAATGTGTCGCTCGGGTACCGGAATGACTTTGGCTGCAGAATCAGCTATCTCGGCAGGGTGCTTCCCACAGAAAGTTGTGAGTGCTTCGAGAGCAGCCTTCTGCACTGTGTCGGACAAGTTTCTTCCATGTGCCGTACACTCCCACTCATCCCAAGCAGGATTGGTCGGGCACGCTGAAATCTTCACCTTTACTTCACAACGAAGGAGTTGGCCTGTGGTCATGATCTCACGTGTCGAGTACTCGGGGGAAGTGGTGTACCCAAAGTCCTTCAGGATGTCCCACAAAAGTGCAGGAAAACCACCCTCCTCGAGGTAGTTCACGAGAGTCCATGATTCCACATCAGCCGACGTAGAGCCAGCGTTGTCCATCTGGACATAATGACAAAAGTGAGAATCAGGCGGGTGCGAGTGTACAAAAATAACTCGATCCACGAGTACGGTTAAGGTTAAGGTATGGGGTAACCATGCATACTTAAATACCATCGTATGCCGAGCTCGAACGAGCAGGCATATCAACGATACATGGTCTGGCAATCGGAAACCTAACATCCTACTCAAAACCAGAGTTCAACACTTTCCCAAATTGGCGTAGCAACTTAGCAAGGTTATGAAACTTAAGTTGGGTACTCGAGGTTGAGCTAGGGAACTAGAAAGGTGCTGAACCAAGCAAGGTTCAAAGACCCTAGGAAGATAGCAAGACAAAGGTTGACTAACCGAGCATAACTTGCGGTAGACCAAGGTGTGATTACGAACTTGGGCAAGCAGAACGGGATTAGATTTGAAGTGACCTAGGTTAAGATCGTCTCGGCGAAAGGTTCTTGGACAAGAGCAGCAATTTTAAGCAACACTTTTATTAAATTTATGCTTGACAACACTTCTACACCTAAAGAGGCTAAACAGAACAAAACACGCTTTCACTATTTACTTCAGAGAGCACGAAAACAGACATGAGTTCAGTTTAGGTTCTTTCTCGATTTTTAACATGATGCAAGGCGTCCTATTCGTCCTCACAAGGCAATCAAGCCAAAATTCGAAGTTAGCGTCGGTGGCATGGCACGTACGCGTATCTCCCTATAATATCTAGTCGAGATCTAGTCGATGCTTACTTAGCGACTTACGAAATGAGGTTAGTGTACCTGCAGAAGATCACAGAACACAACGAACCTTTCATGCCAGCACTCATGAAAGCGTCCACATACATTACCGTTCACTATAGAAACGGCATCCATGCGTTAAGCCGCTGCATTGACAGCGTCCTATTTAAGACTCTGACGCGACGTGAGTGCCCATTGGAATAGGCCTCACTCATCCCTCACGGACTTTCCCGTGGTACCATCACGTATGGCAAAACGTGACGAGACTCAAACGCGACGTGGCACCCATTGGAATAGGTCCCACTAGTCCCTCACAGGACTTCCCTGTGGTACCACCACATATGGCAAAACGTGATGAACTAGTATGGTTGTGCGATAATGTAAGTCTGACATAAAGTAATGTGCTGGGAGTTAGCAAAATAAACCATAGATTGATAAGCCACCTGAAAGAAACCAAAAATTTCCCTCTAGGGCCTCTCGGTCTAGTTTATTCTTAACGGACCAACGTGTTTTGCAAATCAAACAATCTTGGCAAATTTTATTCGAAAATCATGTGATTAGAGTTGTTAATTAAACTCTGGTGCATGCAGTCGCTCTGATACCAGCTGTGACAACCCTCCCAGGAAAATACCGTACTATCGCCTAAGACCGATCCACTTTGGTCATTAAGCAATAGTAAAGTATCATCCTGTCGTTGGTTGCCGGGTTAACGCCCGGTAAATCACTTGGACATCGAACAGAGGATCGACACATTCATTAAAACTCACGTGAAGGCGAGTCCAGAGTACAACATGAATTAAACATTTTATTACAAACCATTGTTCATGACATGGAGTAAAGGTTCAGAGTTCGAAAATACAGCGGAAATAATTTAAACTAACGCGACGGTGAACATCACAGGAGGCCATCCGTGATGTCCTTACTTGTCGTCACCCTTCTGATCAATCACACCTGCAACAACAGTTTTTAAAGCAAGGCTGAGTATACTAATACTCAGCAAGACTTAACCGTCGGGTGATGTCTACATCACCAACCTCTAGACATGAAAGGCTTTTGGCCGGTGGAGTTTCTTTTGCTGGAAAGCTACTAAAAGTGGATCCTTACTTTCAATCTTTTAGCACAAGTTCTAGTTGATTACCATTTCTAAGTGTGCCAACTAATTCATTCAAGAATTGGACAAGCAATTAATTCATCCAACATATTCCTCGAGTTCCATCATTATGGGATATCATGGCCAGTAGATTAAGCAGTCTCGGATAACGGTGAGAGGCCGACAATCGATTGATTTAAACCTTGCAAGGTAGACCCAAACACACGGTCGGCTGCCCCCGCGAGGACAACTCCCCGTGCCGTTTCCAAAAATCTTCGGGTTGGGATCGAATCTTACAGTCCCTGGTGCAGGCTATCCGGCATACCCCGCGAGATACCCGGAGTCACCATACACCACCCTTCCCGTAGCTAGCCGGTAAGGAGATTTCTCAAGAGTAGTAACGGTAGGATCCCGTGCCGCCTCATTAAGGTACTAGGCTTACCGGCCCCATAACCGGCATGTGCTTAGTACGTTCAAAAGCTTAGCCCACATGCCCACTGGACCGGAGCCCAATCCCATGCTCTTACCACATGAGCAATCCATTTAAGGATATCTTATGATTCCTATCTAGGAACCTATTCTTGCGAGTGACGAACATCACTCGACTTCTATCGGTCCTATAGCATAGCAGCTATCGACCTAGCATACTAGTGATAGAGCATAGGTACCTAGGGATCATGCATCTAGGGTTTCAAATCAATTCCTGAAACGTAAATGCACAATCATAGCAAACATAATTGCATAATTTTAAAAGACGGGGTTAATGATCCGGTGCTTGCCTTCGCTAGCAAGGTTGGCCTTGGGCCCTTCTGGACTTGGGTCCAGGTCTTGAGCTACGTTCACGCACGACAGCTCTTTGTCGACACCTTCGTCTCCTCCTTCCGGCACGAGCGTACGTCTACTGGCGGAAAGATCTACACGAAGATGTAAATGCAAGATTTATTCGACGGTTTATACTTTAATCACTCACAAACCAATTTGACAATCAAGGGTTGTATTTGTTGGGCACATTCACCTAGATAAGAATACATTCAGCATACTCTTCCATAAAGGAACAATATGCAACTCTTTATTAATTATTCTTTTTGATGGTGACTGTGTACATATATATGTAAATAATTTTAATTTAAATTCACCAACAGTAGTGGGTAGGTATATTTAACCTTTTTAACATGATTTGCAACCACACTCAAGTTAACATGGATGGTTCGGTGATTTCTCTTTTAGAAAGGTTATTGGTTGTGCATGGGTAATTCTTCCATTGCACACTTAAATAAAAGGTTTCTTTATACTTGTCATTTCATGTGAAGGCTTTAATCACTTTCCTTTCACAAGCAAAGGTATAATTAATACTTTTATCCTTGAATTATTTCCGTATCAGTAATAAGAATTAATTATCTTTTAATTAAATTAGATAGTACTTCCAAAAAGGAAAAAGCATTAAATACGGCTTTTCTTTATTTAATTTCTCTTTAATAGAAAAAGGGCTTTTAAGCTTTTTATTAAGCAATTAAAATTACCAAAAATTAAAGGAGTGTTTCTTAAGTCTACTAGCATCTATACTGGTCCATTGGACCCACATGTAAGTGTTGGATGTTAGGAAATTAAATATTATGGAAAATAACAAAGGTTATCTAGTGATTCAATTTAAATGCATATAAAAATAATTAAGCATCAAAATGATCCAAACTTTCTTGTGCATTCTCTCTGGTCCTAAACAAGCCTAGAGAACCAACATGTTCACATGGAATCTCTACTGAACTTGGTTTATTAATTTACAAAGGAAAACATGCATAATTCAAGAATAATTATTTCTGTTAGTCCAAAATTCATGATTAATAAAAAAAGTGCATTTTGGTATTACAAGACAGTGTGCACAAGTTGGGGTCAAAAACATAAATATATTTAACATGAAAAATCATTTATGCAACTCTGCCAGAGATAGAAAAACATTTTTAGAAAACGATTTACATTATAACTTTGTGCAATTTTTGGCATAGGAGCTAGTCATGACCAAACACACAACATACCCAAAAATTAGCTACAGAGGACTTATGGTTTTTGAGATATTGCAGATCTAGTGTTTTCACATTTGTATTTTTCATGCACAAACTAAAAGGAATTAGCTCAGGCCAGAATAACAAAAGTTGTAGTATAAATCACCACGGATCCAACAAAATTGGTTTCACATTTTTCTGAATTTTCTGTGATTTTCTACGCAATTTACAAGATTCAGCAATTCAGTTCAACTATTGGAGTTACCTTTTTGCAAAAAGGGCCCTGGAAAGACTTGAACGTTCGCAATGTGGCCCCTATGGCGGCCGGCCGGCGCGGGCTTGCCAATTCCAGCGAGGCCGGCGGCCTTGGCCGGGCGGGAGCGGGCGGGGGGAGGGTGGAGGAGGGTCTAGGGTTCGGTTTAGGTACTTGGCGGGCCGGTGGCGGCTCCGACAGCGGCGCGCCGGCCCGGCCGGGGAGGGGCGGCCGCGGCCGCTGCGTACGCCGGCGAGGATGGCTCGGGCGGTGGCTAAGTTTGTCCGGTGAGTTGTGGAGGAGCTAAAGGAGGGCTCCGGGGCTTCAATTGGTAGTGGAGGCTAGTGGGGCGGCGGTGCACCCGTGGCCGGCCATGGCGGCGCGGTGGCGGCTTGTGGCGTGGCGCGGGCGCGGCCGTGCCTTGCTCGGTGTCCCGAACGGCGCGAGGGAGGGCGCGGGACGACCGAGGGCTTATAAGGCGCGGCGCTACGGCTAGGGAGCGAGGAGGACGGGGGGGGGATCGCGGCGGGCGGCTCGGGTACGGCGTCGGGCAGGAGCGCCGTGGCGAGGACGTACGGGCGCGCGTTCGGGGCACGGGCGGGCGGGCGGCGCGGCTCCATGATGCCTCGGCGTGCGTGCCGCCTCGGGAAGGCGCCACGCCCGGGAAAGCGCGCCTCGGGCGACGCACCGTCCTTGGGGCGCGGGCGGCGGCGCCGCGCGCTTTGAGCGCCAGGCGCAGGCGACGTTGCAGGGTGGCGTCGGCCGGCTGGAAAAAGTTTAGAGTGCCCCTGTTTGAACGTGTCAAACTCCAAAAAGTTGAATAAAAGTGCATCAAACAATGAATAGGAAAGTTGTAGATCTAACTACCCTCTACAACTTTCAAAAAGTCCATATAGTGTTTTTCTCAACGGATTTTGCAGGAACGTCGTGCCAACTTTGAATGTCGACATGTTCTGGAAAACAGGGGGTACTGTCAATCGATCAAGTTTTTCGCCAATTTCCACCCAAAATTCGAAATGCCAATCTACATGAAAGTTGTGTCCCTCAACAAGATAGACAACTTTCATAAAGGTAGATTTTGAAGTGTTTAGGTGAATTTTGGGGAACGCGGCAAAAGTTCCGAACGACATCCGCTGACGTCCACGGTCAAGCGGGTTTTGACCGTGTCTTTGACCAAGGGTCCACTACGGGTGTGTGGGGGCTTGGTCAAGGGGTTCATTGGGGTTCATTGACGAGGTTTTCGGGTGATGACCCAAGTTGACCTAGGTTTGACTGGTTTGTCCCGGCTGATCTGGTCATCAGCGTTAATGACGGTCATTAAAAACCTGGGGCGTCACATGCCACTCATCACAACTTCAAGCTACATCAAATGGATGTCAAGAGTGCCTTCTTGAATGGTCCAATCTCCGAAGAAGTCTATGTTGAGCAACCACCGGGCTTTGAAGATCCACAACTTCCAAACCACGTCTACAAGCTCCATAAGGCGCTCTATGGGCTCAAGCAAGCCCCTAGAGCATGGTATGAATGCCTTAAGGAATTTCTCTTAAAGAAAGACTTTGAAATAGGCAAAGCCGATCCTACTCTCTTCACTCGTAAACAAGGCAATGATTTGTTTGTATGTCAAATATATGTTGATGATATCATATTTGGCTCTACTAATCAAATTTGGGCTGATGAGTTTAGTTGGATTATGACTAAGAGATTCGAGATGTCTATGATGGGCGAGTTGAAGTTCTTTCTCGGTTTTCAAATCAAGCAACTCAAGGATGGCACTTTCATAAGTCAAACCAAGTACACCCACGACATGCTTAAGAAGTTTGACATGAACAACGCCAAGCCCATCAAAACACCTATGCCATCAAATGGACATCTTGATCTAAATGAAGAAGGCAAAAGCATTGATCAAAAGGTATATCGCTCCATGATTGGTTATTTGCTTTACCTTTGTGCATCTAGGCCCGATATTATGCTTAGTGTGTGCATGTGTGCAAGGTTTCAAGCCAATCCTAAGGAGTGCCATCTAATGGCCATTAAGAGAATTTTTAGATATTTGGTTCATACTCCTAACCTTGGTTTATGGTATCCTAAGGGCTCCACTTTCGATCTACTTGGCTACTCCGATTCGGATTATGCCGGTTGCAAAGTAGATATAAAGAGTACATCCGGGACTTGCCAATTCCTTGGAAGGTCCTTGGTGTCTTGGAGTTCCAAGAAACAAAACTTTGTTGCCCTTTCCACCGCCGAAGCCGAGTATGTTGCAGCCGGCGCTTGTTGTGCTCAACTACTTTGGATGAGGCTCACTTTGAGAGACTTTGGTTGCAAGTTTAGCAAGGTGCCACTCTTGTGTGACAACGAGAGTGCCATTAAGCTAGCAAACAACCCCGTAAACCACTCAAGAACAAAGCACATAGACATAAGACACCATTTCTTGAGAGACCACAAAGCCAAAGGAGATATCGCTTTAAGTCATGTGAGCACCGATAAGCAACTAGCTGATATCTTCACAAAGCCTCTTGATGAACTATGGTTTTGTGCTTTGAGGAGTGAGCTAAATATCTTGGATTCTCGTAACTTGGCTTGAGATCATGCACATGTTTGAGTGACCTAGTTTAGAACCTTTGAAAACAAAAGTTTTGTGAAAAGCTTAGATTGCATTTGTTTTGAAAAATTTGGATCTTTAGGTACAACACTTGGACTATTGTTCCCTTTGCTTGCTTGTGGCTAGTCCAAGGTGTTGATACTGGTCAGGCTCTCATTTATCACATAAGCAATCTTCCAAATCCATTCAAAATCAAATTCCTTGAAAATTTGCTCGCTGGATTCAGGGGAGCGGAGTATCCGGGGTTGGGACCGGACTCTCCGGGTTTCCCGGAGACTCCGGACCTGGCCCGGAGACTCCGGGTTTTAAAAGTATAAAAGGTTTTGACCGCGGTGAAAATACCTTGTTTCACCCCACTCAGTACTCTAACCGTGCCTCCCTCTCTCTCCCGTCGCCTACCCTCTCCTCTTGGGCGATTTCCTCGTCCAAACCCCAAAAATCTCGTGAGAGGGAGGATTTGAAGGCTCCAAGGCGTGGAGATCAAGGATCCACTCAAGTTTCAAAGGATCCAAGTCTTCTTCCCTCTCTCCCCAAGGTATTTTCAAAAGAATCTTTCCCGGTCTACTTCCCTAGCGTAGTTCTTGAAGTATCCTCGTAGGGAATAGGTAGGAAACACTCTTTGGACTCTAGATCTGCGTTTCCTCTCAGTTTGGATGGACGTACTTCACTGCATTATGATTTAGGGTTTCGGCCTGCGAAACCCGGACTCTCCGAGGTCGAAGGACCCGGAGTCTCCGGAATATCCGGAGTCTCCGGACTTTTTCCCGGAGTATCCGGGGTTCGCACTGCAACCCTAAACCACAAGTGCAGCGTGTCTCCACCTTTGACAATCTCACTTCCATATCATTCTATCTATGCAGATGGTGAGGTTGAAGGTCAGCCGTGGCAATGAGGAGCCCTCCACCCAAAGAAGGACCAAGGCTAGGCATGACCCCGCTGCTTTTCGGGTCGTGCAAGAAGCCTTGGGGCAAGAAAGCTCGCAGCGCAGCTCCAGACCAAGACGGGGTGACCCTCCTCCCTCTTATGCCGAAGGGAGTGAAGAAGAAATTGTGGAGGAGGAGGAGGAGGAGGAAGGGAGGACGGAAAGTGATGATGATGAAGTTGAAGATGAAACATATGAGCAATCCCCCGAGCCTCCTCGTCGTCATGGAAAGGGGCCGGCTAAAGAAAAATCCCGATACAAGCCCCATCCCAAAAAGAGCCATCAAGCCCCCTATATCCACCAAAGCCGTCCAGCTACTCGTGTTCCTCCTAAACATAAGCAAGGAGTAGCTGCTCACATCTGTCCCAAAACCCCTCCTAGACTTATTCCTACCCTTCCACCCAATGTCCGAGTGGTTGAGACTCCTATCAAGCTAAGGGACCCAGGCTCAGTCCTTGGATTTGCTGAACACATGATTAGGGACTACTCAAGGAACTCCCTAGCAGTGAGGGAGCAAAGGGAGGAGAATGTCTACTTGTATCTCAAGGGAGAGGGACTTGAGGCAAGATTTTGCTGTGACTTCCACAGGGATTTTTATCAATCCGTGATCCGCAATCCCAAGCTAGCTTCCAAGAACATGGCTCCCATTGTGCCAATGAAGTATATTGATTGGAAATATTACGAGGAGCTTAACAATACCGTGTTCAACTCCCATGACAACACCATCACATGGACAACTCAAGGCCAAAAGTGCACCATTGACTACATGACTTTCTCTCGGATCTTGGGTCTTGGTTCTAAGGATGAAAGGCGCACCCCCGTGCACAATGAGAACAAGTACAAGCCCAAGGAGCTCCCCTTTATGTTTCCAAGCCGAGATGCGGCCATTGAGGGCAAGGCGGACCAACTTAACCCTTACTACTACTATCTCAATCAATTCTTTCGTGCCACTATCGACCCTAAGATTGGAGATGTCACAGCTTTGAGGTACTTTGCTCCAAATCTTCTCAATAGGATGGCACCGGATGAAGAAGGCTTTTGTGTCTTTGACTTCATTTGGAATGAGTTGAGGAGTGCCATGAATGATCCCATGAAGCATCTTCCTTATGCCCCCTATCTCATGTATATGATTGAGAGAGTGACCAATGTCCGCTATCCCAAGGATGTTGTCCATGAGCCGCTTCGCCACCTCCGTGATCGTGCAAAGAGGCCTCCCAAAGGCCGTAAGTATGTTGGATCGTCGAGTGCAGCTCCTTCCCATGATGATTTGCCTGCTGCACGTTCCTCTTCTCCACCTCCTCGTCGGCACCGTGGCTCTATGATCAAGAGAGTGCTTAAAAGCATTTTCAGCATGTGCAAGACCATAGCCATAGAGACAAATGAGAACCGCCGCGACATCATCGAGATCAAGTCTCACCTTGGCCTTCCCACCGATCCCTACCGCGAGCTTCCCGAGTTTGATGACCCGTTTGCGGAGTGGGACGCCCAAGGTGCCCAAGAAGAAGAAAAAGAAGAAGAGGACAATGAAGAAGAAGAGGAGGAGGACGACGTCTCCGAGTGACTCCGCTGCTCTACACTTCCTTTTTGGCGCTTGATGCCAAAGGGGGAGTGATATTATCTATTCGTGTCTTTGGAACAATGAACTTGGTTTGTAATAATTTGAATTTGGAACTTGGTTTGTAATAACTCTAATCTTTGCTCGTGTGAGACTATGTGAAGCTTGAGACATTTGCTTGTGTGCTTGTGGTGTTTTATCTGCTTTTTATCTGCTAAGGACAGCTTATGCTAGATTGAAAAATTGTGTGTTGTCTGTTTTTCTGCTGCTATGCTGAAGCACGGAGAGTCCGAACTTTTTCCCGGAGTATCCGGATTTTCCGGACACTCCGGACCTGGCACAGAGACTCCGGACTTCTCAGCACCAGAATTCTTTTTCTCTTTTTGTTGAATGCATAACCTGTCATGAGTATTTCACCTTTGATATGTTGCACGTCACAAGCACCCCACTATTGTAATACTCTCTTGTTTTTCTTGTTGTACAAAATATTGGCCCTAATAGGACCTTTGAGATTCAAGATCAAAATGCACATATTAAGGGGGAGTGTTACAAAAGTTTTCAATATTCATTGTTTATCTCTTATATGACTTAAGTGTGTTGTCATCAATCACCAAAAAGGGGGAGATTGAAGAGTATCTTGGCCCCCTAAGTGGGTTTTGGTGATATAATGACACACACCTAAGTGGCTAATGAATTTACCTAGTCCATGAGCAGGTATTAAAATTATGTATGGCATCAAGCACAGCTCGTTGACTACCCAAAAGGAAGTGGTGCTCAAAAAGGGTTCCTAAGAAGACTTATTTATTTTCTCTTTTAAATTTTGAGTCCTAGGAATGCCGTACTATCAAGAGGGACAGGAATTATGTCTTCCAAGAGTCAAACAGGTGCTCTAGTTGCTAAAACAAAACCTATGAGAGACACCATTGCACCAACACATTCACGGGGATCTTATCTTGGGTGCTGGCCTTGGAAGGCTGGAGTGTCCGGGTTTTTGCCTGGAGACTCCGGACTTCCCGGAGGGTCCGGGTTTATCCCGGATACTCCGGGTCATAAAGCCTCAACGGCTATATTCTGGGTGAGGGGGTATAAAAGCCCCCTCCACCCCTTCATTTACTCCTCTCCCTGCCATTTTCGTCCTGAACTATTGCAAACCTCATTTACTCCTCCCCTCTCTCCCTTTGGCACAAAGTTGGTGAGATTTGTTGTGGGAGTTAAGAGGATTTGAAAGCAAGGGCTTGGAGAGTGCTAGTGAGTTGATTTCCCATCTCTAGAGCACCTTGTTCTTCGCTTGGTTGGCAAAATTCGTGTTTTTTACTCTTGGAGCTTTGAGCTCCTAGCCGGCTAGGCGTTGCCTTGGAGCATCCAAAGGTTGTGGCTGCCCAAGGAAGTTTGTATCACCCCGACATTGAGTAAGTAACTCTAGCTTGATCTTCGTGGTCGCTAGAGGGAGGAAAGTGACCTAGGTGTAAAGGTCCACCCTTTGTGGGTACCTCAACGGAGACGTAGACCTCAAGGTGTGAGGTTGAACTCCGGCAACAAATCCTGTGTCTCTTGTGCTTGTTCATCTTGTTGCATGCTTGTTTCTTGCTTGAACACCTATCTAGGGTTTGGTGTCGATCTACTTCGTGTTGAGTTTCCTACAGGTTTTAAGTGGATAAACAGGCTTGTATCACTTCAGTGCATAACCTATTTTCACAGATTTACTTTTGAGCAAGTTTAAATCCTGTCGATTTAATTCTCTCCTAGCAGGCCGGACTATCCGAACATTTCCCGCATTCTCCGGATTTCCCGGAGTATCCGGAAAAATATGCGGAGTCTCCGGACCTGGGTCTAACAGCCGCGAAAAAGTTTGTGATTTTCAGGTTCGACTATTCACCCCCCCCCTCTAGTCAACATCTTGATCCTTTCATACACTAGGGTTCCTTACAAACACTACACTCTTACGACTCAGAATTTTATTTCCCACATACCAACCTCCTAGGGTTGGGTCTTCCACGTTGAGGGACTATGGTGACTCAGGTCCAGTCTCAATTCCAGATTCTCCTTGGATGTCCTCAGCATCTTCTTCTTCTGCTGGTCCATGAATGACAGGTTCCGGAGGTGGAACTGCTATAGCTTCTAGTTGATTTTCTATCTCAAGCATATACTGGTCGTTATGCTGCAATAAGAAATTCTGCTCATGTATGATCTCACTCAACTCTTGTATCTTTGCCTTGTCCTTGCGTCTTTCTTTCTTGAGAGTAGTTATCATTGCTCGGGCTTCCTTCAACGCTTGAGCTGTACACTCCATTTCTTTAACTTTGAATCTATAGATTTGGTGTCTATACAATACATTTTCTCCCACCATTCATCGGTAGGTGTCGTACATGGCTTCTGAAAAGCGGACTGAGGTGACAAGATCAGAACTGTAGTGCGAGTTGCTCTGGGCTGGCAGGACAGCTTCACGTTCGACCCAAGGTGCAGTGTGTTGCTCAGGTACAGGAATCACTTTGGCTGCAGAGTCGGCTATCTCAACAGGGTGCTTCCCACAGAAAGTTGTGAGTGCTTCGAGAGCAGCCTTCTGCACCGTGTCGGACAAGTTTCGCCCTTGTGCCCTACACTCCCACTCTTCCCAAGCAGGATTGGTCGGGCACATGGAAATCTTCACCTTTACTTCACATCGGAGGAGTTGGCCCGTGGTCATGACCTCACGTGTCGAGTACTCTGGGTAAGTGGTGTACCCAAAGTCCTTCAGGGTGTCCCACAAAAGTGTAGGAAATCCACCCTCCTCGAGGTAGTTCACGAGAGTCCATGATTCCACATCAACCGACGTAGAGCCAGCGTTGTCCATCTGGACATAACGACAAAAGTGAGAAGCAGTCGGGTGCGAGTGTACAAGGGTAACTCGATCCACGAATAAGGGTAAGGGTTAAGGTATGGGGTAACCATGCATACTAAAATACCATCGCCTGCTGAACTCGAACGAGCAGGCGTACCTAATAATACAAAGTTCTGGTAATCGGAAACCGAACTTCCTAACTCAAACCAGAGTCCAAATTCTTCTCAAATCTGTGTAGCAACTTAGCAAGGTTATGAGACTCAAGTTGGGTGTGCAAGGTTGAGCTAGAAGATTAGGAAAGGTGCTATCTAAGCAAGATTTCAATGGTTCTAGGAAGATAGCAGACAAGGGTTGACTAACCGAGTATAACTTGTGGTAGACCTAAGTTATGATCGTGAACTTGGGCGAGCATAAACTAGATTAGATTGAAGCAACCTAGGTAGAGATCACCTAGACAAAAGATTCTTAGACGAGGACAGCAATCTAAGCAACAACTCTAATAAATTTATGCACGACAACACATCTACGCTAGAGAGGCTAGACAAGACAAAACACACTATCACTATTTTGCCTTAGAGAGCACGGAAACAGGTATGGGTTCAGTTTAGGTTTTACCATGAATTTTAGCATGATGCAAGACGTCCTATGCGTCCTCACAAGGCATTCAGCCAAAACTCGAAGTTAGCGCCGGTGGCATGGCACATACACGTATCTCCCTATAATAACTAGTCGAGCACTAGTCGATGCTCACTTAGCGACTTACGAAACGAGGTCAGGGTACCTGTAGAAGATCACAGAACACAACGAACCTTTCATGCCAGCACTTATGAAAGTGTTCCCATACATTACCGTTCACTATAGAAATGGCATCCATGCGTTAAGCCGCTGCATGGACAGCGTCCAACCTCGGACATCCTCCGTTTGAATGGAGTGTATCCTTGCCTCGCATACTCGACATGCAGGATGCTCACGTATAAAACACGTGGCGACAACACAACTCATAACCAGACGCGAAGATGGGATCTGTGGAATGGATCACTCCATCAACCCTCGCAATTCCCGTGATGCGGTACAACACACGTATAAAACATGTGGCTCATCAAGTTTGGTTGTGCAAGAAAGTAAATCTGACATAAATAAATGTGCTGGAAGTTAGCAAAATAAACCATAGGTTAATAAGCCACCTGAAAGAACCCAAAAATTCCCTCTAGGGCCTCTCGGTCTAGTTTATCCTTAACGGACCAACGTGTTTTGGAAAATCAGGCAATCTTGGCAATTTTATTCAAAAATCATGTGATTAAGATTGTTAATTAAGCTCTGGTGCATGCAATCGCTCTGATACCAGCTGTGACAACCCGCCTAGGAAAATACCGTACTATCGCCTAAGACCGATCCACTTTGGTCGTTAAGCAATAGTGAAGTATCATCCTGTCGTTAGTTGCCGGGTTAACGCCCGGTAAATCACTTGGAATTCAAACAGAGAATCGACATATGCATTAAAACTCACGCGAAGGCGAGTCCAGAGTACAACGCGAGTTACCAACATTTTATTACAAACCAATGTCCCTGACATGGAGTAAGGGTTCAGAGTTTGAAAACAGCGGAAAATTAATTAATCTAGCGCAACAGTAAACATCACAGGAGGCCATCCGTGATGTCATCACTTGTCGTCACCCTTCTGGTCAACAACACCTGCAACAACAGTTTTAAAGCAAGGCTGAGTATACTAATACTCAGCAAGACTTAACCGTCGGGTGATAACTACATCACCAACTCTAGACATGAAAGGCTTTTGGCTGGTGGAGTTTCTTTTGCGGAACAGTTACTAAGGGTAGATCCTTACTTTCAGTATTTTAGCACAAGTTCTAGTTGATTACCATTTCTAAATGTGCCATCTAATTCGATCAAGATTTGGACAAGCAATTAATTCATACAACAATATTCACCAGTTCCATCATTATGGGATATCATGGCCAGTTGATTAAGCGGTCTCGGATAACGGTGAGAGGCCGACAATCGATTGATTTAAACCTTGCAAGGTAAACCTAAACACACGGTGGGATGCCCCTCGCGAGGACAACCACCAAGCGGTTCCCAAAAGTCCTCAGGTTGGGATCGAATCTTACAGTCCTGGGTACAAGGCTAGCTGGCATACCCCGCGAGGCACCCAGTTTCACACATGCACCCCCCTTCCCGGTAGCTATACGGTTAGGTGATTCCTCAGGAGTAGTAATAGTAAGTTCCCGCACCGTCTCATTAACGTACTAGGCTTACCGGTCCCATTCCCGACAAGTGCTTAGTACGTTCAAAAGCTTAGCCCACGAAAGCCACTGGACCGGAGCCCAAATCCCATGCTCTTACCATATGAGCAATCCATTAATAAAGATCTTATAATTCCAACATAAGAACCTATTCTCGCGAGTGACGAACATCACTCGACTTCTATCGGGTCCTATAGCATAGCAGCTATCGACGTAGTATACTAGTGATAGAGCATAGGTACCTAGGGATCATGCATCTAGGTTTCAATTCAACTCCTGAAACGTAAGTGCGCAATCATAGCAAACATAATTGCATAATTTTAAAAGACGGGGTTAATGATCCGGGGCTTGCCTTTGCTGGCAAGGTTGGCCTTGGGCCCTTCCGGACTTGGGTCCAGGTCTTGAGCTACGTCCACGTACTGCAGGTCTACGTCCACCGTCAGAAAGATCTACACGAAGATGCAATGCAAGATTTAATCGACGATTTTTAATTTAAATAACCACAAACAATAAATGACAACCATGGGGTGTATTGGTTGGACACATTCACCTAGATAAGAATACATTCAGCATACTCTTCCAAAAAGGAACAATATGCAGTTCTTTGTTAAATATTCTTTTTGATAGTGTCTGTGTACATATATATGTAAGTAATTTAATTTAACTCCACAAAAAGTAGTGGGTGGGTATATTTAGCCTTTTAAAATGATTTACAACCACACACAAGATTATTAAAGGTGGGTTGATGAATTTTCCCATTTAAATGACTATTAAGCCTTTAATTGCTTCAAAAGCTTTTACTCATGAAATTAATTAATGAAATTCAGTGGAAGGGTGTGTTACACACTAGACACCTATAACAAGCCACTGACATACATGCATGCTTTGGATAGCTAGAAATTAATTATTTTTGAAAATGACAAAAGCTAGCTAGAAGGACAAGATAAATGCACACAAAAATAAATACTCAACCAAAAGGTCCAAACTTTCGCACACATGTTATATGGTCCAAAACTAACCTAGGAATGCAGCATATACACTTAGAACTATTATGAAACTTGACTTATGCATTTGCAAAGAAAAACAAGCATAATTCAAGAATAAATATTTCTGGTAAGTATAAAATTGTGATTAATTCACCAGAGGTGTGTTTTGAAATAAAAATACAGTATGCAGAAGTTGGTTGCAAAAATCTAATTATTTTTAGCTACAAAAATCATTTATGCAGATTATGCAGAAACGGAAAACTATTTTTATAAAAAGATTTACATCATAACTTTATGCATTTTTTGGCACAGGAGCTAATCATGACATAACACACAACATATCCAAAAATTGGATACAGAGGATTTATAGATTTTGAGATATTTCAGATCTAGGTTTTTCAAATTTCTATTTTTCATGCAAAAACTATCTGGAACTAGCTCAGGCAAGAATAATAAAAGTTGTAGGATTTTTTACAACGAATCCAAAAAAATTGAGTTTGCATTTTTCTGATTTTTCTACGATTTTCTACACATTTTACAGGATCAGCTAAATGGCTTTACTATTCGAGATTCACTTTCGCAGCGGGGTCCCCGAAAAGTTTTAGATTCTTACAAACATGCCCTGGGTTCACACTTAGGACCCTGGAAAGATTGGAAAGCCTGCAATTGGGTCCCCGGGGGGCGACCGCTGGCGGCCTTACCGGATTCCGGCGAGGTGGCGGCTGGGGTTGGTGTGGAGAGGGTGGGGGGCCTTGTGGCTCACCTAGGAACCGATTTGCGTGCTCGGAGGGGGTCGAGGAGCGGTCGGCGGTGGTGGACGGCGGCACCCGGCGGCGGCCGCCACCGGAGCGACCGCTCCGACGAGTGGATCCGCGCCGGCTGCGTGCGTGCACGCCGAGGAGCTCACGTGAGGCACTAGAGAGAGCGTGGTAAGCTCAGAAGATGGTGGAGTGGTGCGTGGGGTGGAGCTCGGCGACGGCCCCCAATGGAGCACGGCGGCGACCCTTGGCGGCGCGGCGGCGCACTCCCTGCGAGGAAAGGGGCGGAGGTCTCTTAAATAGGCGGCAGGGAGCTGAGGCGCGGCTCCGAGCCTCCGACTTGCGAGTCCCCAGGTCATTAAGTCATCGGGACGGGGCTGGCCTCGGCAGGCGTGCGGGGGCGCGAGGAGAGGCCGCGGACGGACCGGCGGACATAATGCGGGCGGCGGGCGACGAGTGTGGGCACGACACGTGGCGGGGACGGGCCCCAATGCGCCTTGGAGCGCGCGTCCTCGGGACCACGTGGGCCCGAACGCCGAGGGTGGCGGCGCCGCGCGGCCGGCGCGTGCGCGGCGCGCCGGCGTCGCGACGTCGCGGTGCAACGACTGTTAATCCGACTGGCCCTGTTTGAAAAGGAAAAACTCCAAAAAGTTGAATAAAAGTGCACAAAGCGATCAATAGGAAAGTTGTAGATCTCACTACCCTCTACAACTTTCACCAAGGCCATATGGTGTTTTTCTCAACGGATTTGCACAAATCACTGCCAAACTTTGAATGTCGCCATGTTTCGGTGAACAGGAGGTACTGTTAGTCGATCAAGTTTTTCACCAATTTCCCTTCAAAATTTGAAATGCCAATCTACATGAAAGTTGTGTCCCTCAACAAACTGGACAACTTTTGTATTGGTAGATTTTGAAGTGTTTAGGTGAAATTGGGAGAACGCGGCAAAAGTTCCGGAAGACATTCGCCGACATCAGTTCTTAAGCGGGGTTTGACCGTGTCTTTGACCAAGGGTTGACCATGGGTGTGTATAGACTTGGTCAAGGGGTTCAATAGGGTTCATTGGCGAGGTTTTCGAGGTGATGACCCAGGTTGACCTAGGTTTGACCAGTGTCGGCCGGTTTGACCCAGCCGATTTGGTCATTAGCGTTAATGACGTTAATTAAAAACCTGGGGCGTCACAAATTGTAGCTGAATTTAGAGATTTAGAAGGTTTGTAAAAAGATAAAAAAACTTCATAATCAAAGGGTAAACCAACATACTTTTTAAATGTCTTTGCTATCTATATTCAAATCATCTCTTCACAGTCACTGACAGGTGGGATCCATTCGTCACCCCCTCCTCCCGTCCACCTTATCCACTCCCCACTCGACTCATCTTTCTCATTGTGCTTCCTCCTCTCCCGGTTTGCCTCCTCCCCCTCTCCCGGCTTGGGCCGGTCGCGCCTCCTCACCCGACCAGCGGACGGTGGCGGGCATGGGTCGGCGGGGAGGAGACCCACGCCCCTACTTCGGCCAACTGACCCCTCTCCTCTCCTAGCCCCGCGATAGTGCAATGCGATTGTCGGCCCCTCCTCCTCTCCTGACCGCCGACCGGCCGACCGTTCCTCCTCCTCCGTCGTTCCCAGTCCCAGCGCCGGCTTCGCGCATCCTCCAATCTCGGTCGATGGCCGGACGCACCTCCTTTCTCTCCCTCTCTTGGTCAGCGGCCGCCTACGTGTGCGGGGACAGCGGGGAGCACACCCATGCTCCTCCTCCTCTCTCGGTCGACGGAGGTTCAACTCCGGCGGGCTGCTGATGCGGGGAAGACGCGATGCGGGAGGACGCGAGGGGCGGGAGGACAGGGGAGACGATCGTGAGAGGATTGCGAGTCGCTGCCGCTCATCATGGAGAGGTGTGTATTGCGAGCGCGATTGTGAGCTAACCAAGACGTCGAGACTGTTGGATCGTCATTTTCTCGCGTTTTTCTCTTTTTTTACAGAGTTTCATTGATTTAAAGAGTCTATTAGAGTTCTATTAAAAGATAGATCTAATTACTTATTTAATTAAGTAATTATCTAATTTGCATACCAAAACTTAATGTATATGACTAAGAAATAGGGTATTAAAGTTTTTTCGCACCACTACTAATATGCTTTAAAAGTAAAATACACCAGAGGTACATAATAAGGTGTCCCTTATTCCGCCGTGGTACTCTTTTCCATCCACGAGATGGGCCAACGCAACGCCGCCTTACACAGTTGCACGGCTCGTGACATTATCGCCTTATCGGCACGAGCAGCGGAAGATCTCGCGAGCCGTGCTCCCCAATTTAAGGCGTGCATGTTCTTATATTTGGCAGGCCAGCCAGCCAACCGGACTCCGGCGTCCGCGCATGATAGAAAAAGCCTGGCGCCGCATGCTGGGAACGTTGCCGTTCTTCCCAACAATTCCTGCTCCGCCTGCCACCCACGAAACCGCACGCAGCCCACAAGCAGATAGCAACGCCCCTCCTCGCCCCCGCAAAATCTAGCGAGCCAGCCACCGTCCCGGCGTGCCCTCTTTCTCTGTTCTCTCTGCCAAGAAAAGCTTCCACGTTGACATCGAGGGTGGTGGTGTAGAGCGCGCGCGCGCGCCAGCCATGCGCCCGTGATGGCCCGGCCGTTCCAGAAGATCGGCAACGGCCTCGATAGGTTCTCGTTCAGGCGGCGGAGGTCGGCGTCCTCCTCCTCGTCGCGATTGTCGCTGGCCACGGAGGGCACGGACACCTGCCTCATGGAGGGGCTGCCGCCGGCGGCGCCTTCCTCCAGGCGGATTCTGTCGAGGAGCTGCGGGTCCAAGGGGAGCCGGCTGTCGGTCGACCTTCCGCCGCCGCTTG
This sequence comes from Cenchrus americanus, assembly GCA_947561735.1. Lineage (NCBI taxonomy): Eukaryota > Viridiplantae > Streptophyta > Magnoliopsida > Poales > Poaceae > Cenchrus > Cenchrus americanus. The sequence continues at coordinate 245,920,915 of OX387239.1, read as the reverse complement.
CCGGCGGCCCGTCGGATAAGGCGGCGGCCGGGAGCTCGTCGTCGCCCGCGGTGCCGCCCAGGCCGGCCCGGCCTGAGGGCCCGCCCTCAGGTGACGATTGTTCATGGATTATCAGCGCTGATTTTGCGATCTTGTTGTTGGGGGGAAATGATAAATGATTTGAGTTTGGTGGGCTGCAGATGCACAGTCGGTGAAGGAGAAGTTCTCCAAGCTGCTGCTAGGAGAGGACATGTCCGGCACCGGCAAGGGGGTGTCCTCTGCTCTTGCCCTCTCCAACGCCATCACTAATCTTGCTGGTATTCCATTCTCTTTATCTCTTTCATGGATCCTACCCCTTTTTTCTGGAAACGAATGGATCCTTCCTATTGTTTCCCTATTATTTTCGGGAAAAATTCGTTTTCTTTCCTTCCGCGATTCTACAATCTGAGCCTATCACTAACCTTGCGGGTAAAAGTGTAAAATCATGATTAACCTGGCGTTCTTTCTCCTGATGACATCTTTTCAGCTTCCGTGTTTGGCGAGCAGCGGCGTCTGCAGCCGATGGCCGACGACCAGAAAGCGCGGTGGACCAAGGAGATCGATTGGCTTTTGTCAGTCGCCGATCACATTGTCGAATTTGTTCCTTCGCAGCAGGTGTCCGAGAACGGGACCTGCATGGAAGTAAGACTCCCATTTTCAGTGCCTATTGTTGTACTATTCAGCTTCACTGTCACAATTTCAATCATCCAGTGGTACATACTACCATTGCTTAAACTCCACTACCTTGAATTGAACTACCTTCTTGTAAAACAGATAATGGTAACCCAGCAGCGTCAAGATCTACAAATGAACATCCCTGCATTGCGCAAGCTCGATGCAATGCTCCTTGTAAGCATGGGCCTGCTCATCTTGATATTCTACTTAACCAATCAGAAGGATATCTGAGGTGCTAACTTTTGGCATTGCAAATTTCTCTCGTGGATCAGGAATATCTTGACAGTTTCAACGACAAGCAGGAGTTCTGGTACGTGTCTAAAGATGCAGACGAATCGGAGAAGGGCAATATGCCGAGGCAGGATGACAAATGGTGGCTCCCAACTGTTAGGGTCCCTCCTAATGGTCTCTCAGATGCATACAGGAAATGGCTTCAGCACCAGAAGGATCTCGTTGCACAAGTGCTAAAGGCAGCAATGGCCATCAATGCTAATATTCTTATGGAAATGGAGGTTCCAGAATCATACATGGAGTCCCTACCAAAGGTGATCCATAAGTCACACTGCTAATGCCTTGCCGTATTTTGTTTACGACAATTCTAACAATACAACTCTACCACCTTTTGTTGTTGTCTGCTAGCATGGGAAGTCCACCCTTGGAGATTCAATGTACAAACTTATAACTGACGATTATTTTGACCCTGAAGAACTTTTAAGTTCTGTAGATCTGTCCGATGAACACAACATTGTTGATCTGAAGAACCGAGTTGAAGCCTCAGTAGTCATCTGGCAGAAGAAAATGACCCATAAGGACAGCAAATTGTCGTGGGGACATGGGGTCAGTCACGAGAAGAGGGGAAAGTTCGAAGGGAGGGCAGAGAACGTTCTTCTCCTTATCAAGCACAGATTTCCTGGCATTGCTCAATCAACTCTAGACATAAGCAAAATCCAATGCAACAGGGTACAGAAAGCATTCACAATTCCCATTGCCCTTTATTACATATATGCTGCAGTGCTTTGTTTACTAATATACCTGATACCTTGCATATGTCCCCTCTAAATCTTTTCAGGATGTTGGCCTTGCCATTTTGGAGAGTTACTCTAGGACTCTCGAGAGCTTAGCTTTCACAGTTATGTCTCGAATCGAAGATGTTCTCAACGCCGACTTGGCTGTTCAAGATCCCAAGAACGCGGATTCAATGAGAATCCCCAGTTTAACTTCAGACGACGCAGATAAGGTTGTCTCAGATGCTAAGGCCGAGGTAGAGAAGTTGAGGAGAATGGAACCAGTTACAGCGACGCTGTATGACTTAGTGGGCCCACGGGACCATGGCAAGGAGGGTGCTAACGGTCCAAAACTGACAAAGATCTCATCAATTGCAACCAAGAGGTTTTCTTACCTTGATAATTTGGGTGGAACAAGAAGCCCAATAGCTAGACACTAGCTGATATAGGGGTGAGGATAGATGGATCTTGCTGCCAGGAAGCCTTTGGAAGAAAATTTGTACATAGCACCGATGTCCAAAGCATCATGACATTTGGAATGGGGTGATCCCCTTTTGAGGTTGTGTAAACTAACTCGGAGGAAGTTTTGGTGCATGAGGCCATGCCAGTGAAGTCTTGGCATGTTTACAAGAAATAGCCATAAGATCAAAACTCATGAACTGACCCTTATGGCCTGTGAGATTTCCAGCCTACGATAATGGAATGACTAAAGAGAACAATGCGAAATCAAACACAAACATCTCATAGTAGTCATCACATCACCACCACCATACAAGCCTTTATTTTCTTAAGCTATCCTTGCTCGAAATGCTCTTCTTGAGCACTTTTCAAAGTTAATAGACGACCAATAGCTTGAACTTTCAGAGCTAAAAGAGTTACATGTGAATTGTTTGTTTTCATGTCAGTGATCAAACAAATTATATTCATTTTCTATCAAGGAAGACACGCTTGAGGAAACATTTTTCAGAGCATCGAAGCATCCAGAGGATCTCTCCCGGGGGCGTATCTCCAAAATTCTTTTTCAGAGAAATATGATGGACATTTCACATGGCATATATCTAATAAACGATGAAAGTTGTAATGACATATATCTAATAAACCCTTTTATGTAACGTGAGCATAGACCATAGTACACGCTCAGGAAGAAAGGTGCTACCCCCTCATTCTCAACTTATAGATCATTTTGGGTTTTTTAGATTCATATATATTTATATAAATATAAATATAGTATATCTCTAGATGCAAGAAACAACTATGATCCTAGAAAAATCAAAACAACCTATAATGAAACGGAGGGAGTACTAGTGAATTTTCCAGGTTCAGTATCGAAGTCATGAGATGAGGAAACATCTTTCAGTATATTTGCATCTTCTGGAACAATATCTTCTTCGTTATGGGCCTTGTTAGCAGATATATTGTAACATCATAATGATGTTCAACAGCAGGCTGCAAATTCAAATACAAGCCACATCAGATCAGATGAACAAAACAGTCCTGCCAGAAACACAGCCCACATCAGGGACACAAAAACCTTTAGTGTGCTCATGCGGATAATTAGAGTGTCTACAAAGGAGGATCTTGGAGTTCAAACAGAGTACAAGCTCGCCATCACATATCCTGAGTGAACAATCTGGCAACATAATCCCCAGATACGACAAAAGGCTACTTTTCGCCTACAGATTACTTCTAACAACAGCTCACATTCGATGACACTAGGCTATGCGAACTATGGAATTATCCTGCACACTAGTAACTTATTAGTGCAGCTGTCTTGCCAATGCACTGCGCCGCGAGAAAACACCGTTGGCATCCCTCAAACTCCTTGCCCTTCTGTACTCAATTTCTGCATCCGAGCAAGAATGGCCAGGAGGAGATTTCTTCCTTACTTCTATGGGTTTTAGCAATATTTCATCCGTTGCCTTTCTGAAAGGATGGCTATCTTTCACAATACCCTCATGCTCAGGCTGATGAGCTCCTTTTGTTCCTGCAATGTGAGGATTAGAAACACAATAAGCACTTGATGAAATAAAAACATGACATTAGCAAGGGAATTACAAATTTGTTTATATCAAAATCTGGTGTGGTTGATAAAAGACATGGAGTTCAGCTTGTGAAGTAGTGTTTCAAGTCAGCAGATAATTATTCAGTGTAGTAGCAAGAAAGATCTACAGTTTGATCCTGATATGCCCATATACAAAATGGTTAGAACAAAATTTATTTACCTTTGAATATGTCCAAGTGCAGCACTTTATTTGGAGAATCAGTGGAGAGCTGGTTTGCTGATTTCTTTGGACTTGTGTCATCTTTCGCACAGACAAATGATTTATCCACCTTCTGAGCCTCATTAGGCAGATCATTAAATGCGCAGATCTCAGTAGCAGGAGCGATGTTTCCAAATGGTGATATACTGAATGACTCATCAAGCGCATCTGGTATCTCCACATAAGACTGAGTTTGGACGATTTCATCCGCACTAAACCCAAATGAGGCTCTGTAAGCTTCAATTTCATCAGCATCTTGCTTCTCCCTGGAGACACTAACTCTCCCACTGTTATGTGGAAATGTCTGCTGAGCCTGGTCCAAGTAGAATTGAGCAGATGCTGCTGGCCGAAAGAAGTTGCTATCTAACATGTAGTTTCTCGGGGTAGATGAATCCAGCCCGAAAATATTGACTGGTGAGGCCCTGGCATATGGTGTGTCACAGGCTGATCTAGAGGTCTTCCACTGTGCAGTGGCTTCTTGCTCTGGAATGGGTGAAGCCCTGAAGTATGGTGTGTCACAGGCTGACCTAGAGGTCTTCCAATGGGCAGTAGGAACCTCTTGCTCGGGTATTGGTGAGGAGAGACCAGTCCTCGGGGTTGCTGAAGCAGGTGATATGAGGCTGCTACAAGGGCTTTCAGGGTAAAGTGGGTAAGATGCCTGGAGTCCTGAACCACCAGAATAGGTTGTTGATAAGAAAGACATGTTATGCTCCTTGCTGGCAGTTTTGATATCCATAGAAGAAGAAAGAAATCGAGCATATGGAACATCTGGAGAGGAAGGAGTAGTTGCATGAGCTAGTTCAGGTGGCGGGGTCAATGGTGCTGTAGATGGCTCAGTTGTGTAAGTTGAGGGGAAGGGTGGCGAGACAAGTTGAGGTTCATTAGCATATGGCCCAACAGCAAACATATTAGATGTCGGACCACCAGGCGAGTTCGCAGATACTGACAGAAAGCAATTTGGTGACTGAGCAGTTGAAGGAAGTGCAGAGTTTGAGAAGGATGCTGGTGATGATGGAGGAGCCAGAAGAGATAGATTCAAAGGCACATTTTGGTTGGAATTGGCACCAGATTGGACACCATTCCCACGAGCAGTTGACCCGTTCCCATCAGAACGTGCCGCTGGAACTATTCTCTTCCCACCCTTCTGCAATCCAAAACATGATAGGCCTGAAAAGCAGCCAGCCCATCTGCTCCGCTGTTTATAGTAGAGAAGCACATATTAGTCCAAGCACATACGCTAGGAACAGAAATAAAATGTATCGGTACTAGCTCAAGAATGAAAATTCAAAGGATCAGCAATCTCTGTCCGCACATAGAGAACAACCATTTTTAACTACAAATATGGAAAGGGAAATTGTTAACAATAAGTAAACATAAAAGGCAGTGCTACAATAAAGCATAAGAAATACTTTCACAAAAATCTGTAGGCCTTTGAGTGGATTTTTTTTATCATGCAACAGGAAAATGCTATTTTGCACCTCACTTCAACTGTAAACGGTGTGTTTGAGTATCCAGGATTCCTAAAATCAACAACTCTGTAGTATATAGATTCTCTGCAGGAATGAATACTATTGCAAGAGGAAGACAAGGTTCTGGAACTGAAAAGAATAAAGTAGGAGTGCTAAGTGCCCAAGTGTGTGCATTTCAACATCATCAGCAAAAACAACAGTCAATTGAACAAAAATATCCAACAGAAGCAAACAAGCATGTGGTACTGAAGCCTAATTATTGGTGGTAAAGATGCTCCTCCAGTTTCAAGCTCTAACTATCTGCTGGGCAGTACGATTCGTACTAAGTACACAAAGGCTGTGCCAATCTAGGTCGTCAAGCTCTGCTAGAAATTCCAGTCCTCGCTCACACATCTAAAGCATGCGAGGAAAAAGCTGCAGCTAATTAGCTAAAGCACGAATCTGATTTCATGCGTTCATAGAACAAAGAAGTCGTGTAGTGTATGTACCCTGTCCTGCTGTAGTAGTTGGGAGTGGAATCTTGCGTCGGCCGAGCCTGCTGCCGTCGCGGCAGCACTGATGGCAGCGGCACCATTCGTCGCCCTGGTGCCACTGCTGCTCCCAACGGAAGACATTTCTGACTGTACCCACCGTTGCTCAGGATCACATGCTCCTGAAAAGCAGAGGCGGGTTTACATGTACACTCGATAATTGCTCGGAAAAAAAAACAAAGTTTTGAAGAACACATGGTCAGATCCAGGAGCGGACCCAGTTTAGGACATGGGTGTACACATGTACAGCCGATAATTGCTTGGAGAAAATCGAAGTTTCGAAGAATAAATGGTCAGATCCAAATAAAAACAGCATACATCAGGGTTTGAGGGTTCGATTCCGCACCGCAGGAACGGAAGGGAGCGTACCAGTCGGATGTTCGTCGCCGGCGCCCAGATGGTCGACCGACAAAAGACTTGGCAACGGCTGCCCGCCTTGTCGTCGCCGCTAGGAAATGCGTTGGGTGTGGAGCGGAGAAAGGCAAAGGAAAGGGAAAATTGGCCGCTGGGAAACGAAAGCCGGAGCGCAGGCGCGGGGAGGAGGGGTTTCAGCTGCGAGGCGCACGCGGGCGCTAGGGAGGAGGGGGGGAGGGCGGCTCGGCCGGTCGGGGTTGGAGAAGACGGGCTGCGGCGGCGGCGGCGTCGCTTTTTCTGCGGCACCTGAGCCTGAGCGGAGCTGAGCGGAGACGAAGTGTGCTTGTGCTGGACTGCTGGACGCTGGACCTTTCGTTGGGCCGACGTGGGGGAGAGAGAGACGTGAGTAAATCTGGAGAGGAAGAAAACCGCCAAAAGCCGCCGGGTTCGTTCAGAACCGCCGGGTTTGCCAGCTGGTTAGAAAGGGCCGGTTCAACCAGTTTTTACCGGATGTAAGCTAGCAAAACGTTGAGTTCTCTTCACCAGCATGGGTTGAGTCAAAAACAAGGAATAGATGGGCACACAAAAATCTTTTTTCCAAATAATAGTCAAATTGAATAAAAATATTTAAAACTTGTTACTTTAAAAACTATATGATTTAAAAATATGAATGCTTAATTAGCATAAACATTGATTGTATGGATGCAGATGGATTGGCACGGCAAGAAAGAAAAGTCATGTTGTAGTTGATCTATCTCGTCGAGTCCTCTCTTAACAGATGATGGACCATTTTAGGAGCTGATATATGGATCGACGGGAAGATACCAGTAAAAAAAGAAATGAAATGTTGGAGGTGATCTATCACATTGGTTTAAGATCATACTATGTGCATAGTAAAGATTGTGAGTTTTATTTGTTAAGCCAAACTAGAGTTTTTTATTAAAAAATGCTCGATCTATTCGGGGCAGGTCTGTGCAGGGCTCTATCAACATCGGGGATTTTGCCATCCTTTGTCCCCTAGAAACGATTTGTAAGGGCGGACAACTTACTCAATTCCCATAAAATAGCTAGTTCCTGTAAACAACTGTTTCGAATCTGCGAAAAGTAGAAGCCGGTCAGCGGCGTGACTGTCCTTGCAGATGTTGTTTTAATTGCCTCTGAAAACCGTTGTTTAGCAATGAACCTACAATTTGGCACAGAAGGAGCAATGCAAGTAACAGTTTCAATTATGAACATCACTGAGAGACTAGCTAAATAGTTTGTCAAACCAAATTGGTTATTTAACACCAAAATAGTTCTCCAACAGACTTACAGACTAGACATCCAACTCATCAAGTCATCCGACTCTCCAAATGGATTCCCTCGCTAGCCAATTTAGCTAGCCAAACTAACTTGCCATGTGTAGTGGAATGACACATGGGACCTTTGTGGAGAAGAAGAGTTTGAAAAGTGAGAATGGAGAGTGTTGGAGTGAAATATTTAATATGAAATGGAATATTTATAAGGCAAACAAATAGTAGACAGTCAAAAATAGAAAAACTGTTTAAAATGCAACAAGTAGTGTCCTTACCGTTGTTCCGTTCTCGTTTATGATCACGCCCTTCTTGGGCTTATAATTTGTCCAAATAGAAAGCCTCATGAACTGTGCTAGATACACATGTCCAATGGATCGGAAGGAAATATGCTCTGAAGGAAATAGTATAGTTTATCACGTAAACTATATTATTCGGTTCAATTTACTCTCTAACATAATTTCTCCTTTCTGTTTCTGCATGCACAAGTGGAGTTCTGTTTCTGCATGCACAAGTGGAGTGTTAGTTCAAAATTTGTAAGTTTATACCAGATTTAAGGTATGTTAAAAATGTTATATCATGAATTTTCATCACTATTTTGATAGGTTGAGATATTGAACAAGATAATTATCTTTAATATACAAAATTATTTAAAAACTAATGATGAAAATTCATCAAAAAATTTTAAATATATATTATGATGTCCAGTAACATTCTGCAAAGTCTCAGATTAAAATTCAACTTGTGCTTGAAGAAACAAAAATGGCAACTTGCATTATGGGGTAAGTTGAACCAAACAACATAGTTTAGGAGGTATTGAACCAAAATATAGTTTAGAGGTTATTTGAACTTTTGCTGTGCTTGAATGGAGTGATTTGAACTTTTTTAATATTTAATATGAAGTGAAATATTTATGAAGAGGCAGATAAATAATCAAATACATAGCTGAAAATAGAAAAACTATTGGAGACGCGACAAGTGGTGTCTTTATTGTTGTTCCGTTCTTATTTATGATCACTCCCTTCTCGGGCTTATAATTTGTCCAAATAGAAAGTCTCATGAACTGTGCTAGACACACATGCATTGGTGATTGGTCCTAAAACTTTCCAATGGATCGGAAGGAAATATACTCGCTCCTGTAGCGCCGAGACTGATGACTTGATGAGACATCATCACATGCTGATACAGAAGAGCTTAATGGTCCTGACGACACCAATCAACGAGCTAGGGAGGAAATGACGGGAATGAGCAAATTATCGAATGATGTAGGTCACAGCAGCAGGCAAGTATACATATACAAACAACCTCAGCACTTGTCATTGAATCAACGTGTAATTATGCAAGAACAGAAGGCGTACTAGCTTCTTGTCTGATGTTGGTGGTCCTCACAATTGCTTGTATTTTTTTCTATGCTTTGTGTGTGCTATCATCTGGCTCTAGTAGCCATAGCCACTACTAGAAAAGACTTGTCTTTATACAAAATAAAAGTAGATACGGAGTACAAGCACAGGCCCAGCCGAATGGTGCTTTTAGACTATCCACACTCGTTCTCCTTCGTATTCTCCTTCAAAACGGAATATTCCATCCTACTCACCCATATTCTCTCCTTTATACTTACTTCTATCGCATTCATCATCCTTCATATTTCTCCTCCATCCCAACCACCCGCTTGTGGGCCCACACGTCAGCCCCTCACCCTTCTCTCTTTCTTTTTTATCTCCTTCCTCCCACTTCACCGGCCTCCTCCCATCCATCGAATCCTCCGCCGGCCCCTCCCTCCTCCTCCGCCGGCCCCTCCCTTTCAACCTCCGCGGCCCGGCGGCGGTGGACGGCAAGTGCGGCGGGTCGCCCCCCGCCTCATCCTCTCTCTCCCGGCCGCGGTCGGCCCTCTTCCATCCGCCGCGGCCGGCCCTCGCCGCGCGCCCCCGGGTCAACTTCTCCTCTCCCGCGCGCGCGCGCGTCCGGGAGCTCCGACTTCCCCCTCGAGCTTGTCGCCCGGAAGAGATCGTCGAGCTCCGCGGCAACGACCCCTTCTCCCTTCTCCGTTCCCCACTCCCGGCCGCGCGGCGCCGTGCGGCGGATGAGGCGTCCCCGGTGGCGGCGGCGCGCCGACCGCATCCGGCGCTAGGAGGTGCTTTGCGCCGGCCGGTGGCGGCAACGCGCGGAGCGCAGGTGGCGCCATCCTCTCGGCGGCACCGCGGCCCATCCTCCGGCGCCACCGCGGCCCATCCTCTCCCGGTGGTGGAGCGAGAGGAGCGGCGAGCCCCCTCCTCCCTCCCTCCCAACGACGGTGCCGGCGAGCCCCTCCTCCCTCCCCACGGCTTCGAATCCGGCGCGCGACCTCCTCTGCTCTGTCGAGCCTGTCCGGCGCCCTCTCTCCCTCCCGGGCGTGCGCGTCAGGTCGTTGGGGGCGGCAAAGGTACGCACGGTGGGGCCTCGCGGAGCCCTCTCGATCCCTCGGGATCTAGAGGAAGCGGAAGCCTCCGGGAGAATGGCGCGGGGGATGGAGGAGACCGGTGCAGACATTTTTCCGGGAAAAGTCTACGGGAAAAGGATGGCGCGGGGGATGGAGGAGACCGGTGCGGGTGGTCTTAGTGTTGGATCCCAGAGGCCAATTGGGCTCCATGCTCTGGTGGCCTAGAAAACTACTACAGCGCCCAAGACTCCTCATCATAACACACACTCTCTGCAAACTGTAACTCCGCTATCATCAAAATTCAAAATGCAAAAAATTGCAAGCAACGCAAACCGATTAATTCACACTACTGTAGTTTATCAGGAGCTAGAGGCATATATGTACACGCACTTGATGTTCAATATTTGGTTCTCTGGTGGGTGAACATCATATCATTGCTGTAATCGCCGGGATCACATATACAAAACTGCCTAATCCCTTTGTATATGCACGCAAAAGGGAATTGACCTCAACTTTTGGTGTACAAAAAAAGCAAGTACTGACACGATCATCATCGTCATCATCACTCCCGTGCCAGCCAAAGGCGCGCGTACGTTACACAGAGTGGCGTGGTCAAAAAGAGCAGCGCGCGCCATCGCCCCCCCTCGTTTCGCGGGGGTGACGAGATGCCCGGGTGGCCTCCACGTGACGGCTTTTTGGTACTAGCCCTAGCGCCTCTTTTGGTCTCGTCGTCGATCGTCCCACTCCCACAACCATCGACGATGACGGAGCGGCGCGCGTTCGTTCGTAGTACTCCGCGTAGCTCCCACCACCATCACGCAGCAGCGAGAGAGGAAGAAACAACGCCTTTCTTCTCCACATGCATGCATGCTTGTCGCTCAATTCTGACCGGGCGACGAGCGAAGACCAAACGCAGAAACGCTCAATTGTTCAGAGTTTGGGCGGCTACTGGCCGAGTGCATGCATGCATGCACAAGTGCAACTGATGACGGACGAGACGATGGCTGAAGACTCGCGACTGACGACCAACGCGTTCTTCGCAGCACATGCATGCGTAGTGCCATGAGGGCATGTGGATGTGGATGAGGGGCTGCGGGGTAGTGACCGCGGGGGAGAAGCTGCGTGCTTGCTGGATGCCACAAGAGTCACCCAGCAGCAGGATGCAGGTTGACATCGTCGGCCATCAGAGACCATGCAAAGTGCAGCCTAGTTGGAACTAAAAGCAACTTCAACAGATTAAGAATCTCCATTAAAGACGAGATGAGCCTTCGAGCGGCGGCGGGCTGTCGTTACTTAATGATTTACATGCCAAGGAGTTTAGAGTCTCTCACTATCTTTTGTAATCACAACCATGTAATAAACCACATGATTTTCCTTCCTTATATGACATAGCAGTTGTTGTCATCACTGCTTAATGTCGTTGCTGCAGGTGTTGGCTCAGCAAATCTTCTATTGTCTGCTCAACATGCTGAAAAAATTGCTTGTATGAAATGGCTCGAGCATGTTGCTGAACTAGGGATGAGATGCGTCATTCCGGAGACTGATGCAGTTTCAGTTGCAAAGTCTTTATCTACACCGGGCATTGACAGATTGGTCATAGGCTCTGTGTTGTGCGACATCAAAACTGTTATGTACAATGATTTTTCTGAATGTATTATTTCTCATGTGTCCAAAGATTGTAATGTGATTGTTGATACTCTGGCGGCTATGGGCCTGAAATTTATAAATGGTCCTCGGCTGTGGCAAGACCGTCTACCAGACTCTATAGCTTCATTAGTGTTCGGCCATTTTACATGTCCTTTTGCGACCCTAGGAACATTTTCGGATTCTATTCCCCTTGCAGGGGGAACGGGCAGCAAATCCTATTACATTATGAGTATGACATGAACCCAAAGCGAAGATCGGAAATGGTTCATCTCTCTCCTCTCGTCTCCCCCTCGGAGACGTGGCATGGGGAGAGCTTGACACCTCCGCCATGGCAGACGGAGGGCCCCCGCGGTGCCTCGGACCATGGTGGACCGCGCGCAGGGGGACGGGATTCCTCACGCGCTTTTCCCATTCCTAGACGCGAAGTTCGGGTCCAACCTGGTGGAGACACGAACGCTCGCCCTAGGGTTTCTCTTCTCTGCGCATCTTCGACTCCCCATCCGCCCTCGCCTCCCCACCAGCCGCCTCCCCACCAGCCGCCGCCCCACCAGCCTTCGCTTCCTCATCTACAACCGCCTCCCCTCCCATCACATAGTCCGCGGATCCCGTCTACCACTTCAGGCACATCTTCGTCACCGCGTTCCATTCAACGAGGTACGGATGCAATCCCACCCCGATCTGCTTCAAATCCGGTGAACCCTAGGAGTTCACTGGACGGTGGAAATTTCTGGGGGGTCGATTTTGGATCTCTTGGGGGGAAGTGAGTCATCTCTGGAAGCAATCGGTGGAGGCGGGTAGTTGTGATGAAATTTTAGTCACTTCTGGTCATCTAAACCTGCCCGGTCTGACTACCTCGTCTGCTCCCCTTGGTGGTGCAGCGAGGAAGTGGTCGACCCTTGGGGGCGACGATAGATCGTTTGCTCAAGTCGTGAGAGAAGCTAGGGGGGAGAATCGCCAGATGGAGGGGAAGAATGTCCAGGAGGGGTTTAGATCTTTCAGAGGTGGGAGGCACTGGAGAGGTCGTGGAGGACGCGGATTTGAGGATAGACAGCAACAAAATCAATTTCAGGGGGACAGAAATTGGGATGAGAGAAGAGGAGGATTTCATGGAGGGAGACACTTTGGTCAGCAGTGGAGACAGAGGGACCAGGAAAATTTGCAAAAGGTGGAGACAAGTAGAGCGCAGCAGTATGACCTAAGGGAGAACCTGAATCAAGCTAGGGTGCAGGACAGAAATGAGAGGAAGCCTGATGAGAATAAGGCAGCTGAGGAAGTAGTAAAGGACAGTGGGATGGCCCCTGTGCAGAATCCTAAGATCATGAATGAAGGGAATTCAGGCAAAGAAGCAGTAGAAGGAAAGCCAAATATATTGATGTGCAAGAGATGTGGAAAAGTGGGTCACAAGTCGGAGGAGTGTTTCAGACCGCTGGTATGCCCAAGGTGCAAAAAGGAAGGACATGTTGCCAGAGCCTGCCCAGAGATCATGCCATGGGAGTGTATTGCTCCTTTTTGTGGCCTGGCAGCCCCTGAATTAGGGTTCCATGTCATACAGGATGATGGGGATGGGGAAGTCGCTAGAGAGAATGCAAACCTTGCTGTAATTACAATTAAAGAAGGAGAGGTAACAGCAAGACAAGTGGAAGGGGAGTTCAAAGCTCAAGCTGGTCAGAACTCCACTTGGAGGTGGTATGCTAAGAAAATTGCTGACAAAAGGTTCCAAATGAAATTCCCCACTGCTAGTAAAGTTGAGGAGCTAGCATTTTTTAATGGGATGGAGATGAGGACTGTACCTGGAGTTAAATTTAAGGTGGACAAGTGGAACCCTCATGTTGGGGCAAAAGCGGAGATCAATACAGCCTGGTTCAGGATTTCGGGGATTCCCATGGAAAAAAGGTCTGAGAAAATAGCAGCTCTGATTGCATCATTAGTGGGGATCCCCTTTGAGGTGGACAAAAGTAATCTCAAGAGAGGAGATTACATTAGAGTGAAAATTGGATGCAGGGATATTTCCAAAGTGCCTGCCAGGGTTGAGGGGCTCCTTGACAGGCATTTTTATGACTTTACATTTCAAAGGGAAGTCCATGTGGAAGGTGCATCAACCTCGTGGAATACGTGGACTAGGACTGCGGACAGAAACAATGAGGATAACCCATCCCCGAAAAAAGCAAGAAAAGGGGAGGGAAGTTCCTTTCAAGAAGGGAAAACCAACAATGATCAGGGAGAGGGGGATTTGTCATCGCAAGAATATGGTAGGAGACATGTTGACAACAACAAAGATAAGGAGATAGAGGCAGGAGAGATTGACAAGGAGAACAAACAAGCTGGAGATGGGGGTACCAGCAAACATGATAAAGGCAAGAGCATCGAGGAAAATGTTTTGGGTGAGGAGGACAACAAATCTGATAGCGAGGATTCTGGCCCATACTTTGATGATTTCATGTCACCAGGAGGACAGCACTTCACCTTTGGAGACTTCCAAAACTTGGAAATTCAGAATATAATGAAGATGAGGCTGAATGAGAGAACTGTGGCAATTAATGAGTATGAAACCAACATGATAAAGTATAAATATGACCCGCTGGCAGTAATTGAAGCTAAGTTTGCAATGGCTAGAGGGAAGGGGTGTGGAGAAGGCAGTGAAACTAATTTTGATGCTGGCAGCTTAAAAACCACAGAGGTTATCACTGATGTCGAGACTCAAATGGTTGATGTTCCTACACAACCTAGTCCTGGAAATGGAACACAGGAACCTACAGCTGATTGGTCGAGTCAGGAGGATAACCTAGACCACGAGACTGATGGGAAGGATAAATTTTCTGAAAAAGCTGCTAGAAAACATCAGTCACCTAACTGGGAGAGCTTGGAGGAGGAATCTGATAAGGACATGCAGGATATTACAAAACCAGAGACGGAGGGAGTAGGTAAAGAAGAAGAAACTGCTGGGGATGCTGAAATGATTCAAGATGAGAGGACAACAAGACAGAGTCAGAGGATTAAGGAGCAGGGCTGTGGGGGCATCAAGATAGCGGAGAAAGCTGCTATGGCTGTCAAGAAGAAAAATTTAGAAGGTAATCTTTCTAAACACCAGAACTCCTTTGCAGTTCTAAGTAACAATGAGATTATTGATAGAGCTAGGAAAATGGGAGTAAGAATAGAAAATAATATCCCTGAAAAGTGTGATTTACTGAGAGAGCTAGAAAAAGCTAGAGCCAACTTGTGTGAAAAGGATATTAAGAAAGGAAATGAGCAGGATGAAAAAGATAGTGATAATCTCCCCTTGGAGGAGATGAAATTCATTGAATGGAAATCTGATTCCTCTGATGAGGAGGGTTATCATTTGGTTACTAGCAGAAAACAAAAGAAATTAAAAAGGAGGTTACAGAAACAGAAAGGGAAGGGTATAAAAAAGGGATTACTCATCCTATTGATGAGGTAACTAATTGTAGGGGAGAGGTATCTAGATCTTGCTCTAGATACAATCTTAGAAAAGGGGCTACAATAAACAAAATTCAGTAAAATATGATAGGAGTCTTATGGAATTGTAGGGGGGGTCTCAAAAAAGGGAATGGGGATTGATATCAGAAACTTGATTAATGAAGTAATTGCTGATTTTATAGGGCTTCAGGAAACAATGAGGAAGAATTACAATGACAAATTCTTTAGACTGGTTGATCCCAATAAAGTCTTTGCCTGGCATTGGTTGCCCTCTAAAGGCAGGTCTGGAGGGATTCTTTGTGGAATCAGAAAAGAAAATTTTGACATTGATAAAGTTACTGAACATGAGTTTGCAATAGAAGTGTAAGTTATGGACAGAAAATGTCATAACAAGTTAAGACTGGTGACTATTTATGGACCAGCTCAAGTTGAGAAAAAAGAAAAGTTTCTCACAGAACTTTCCACAATTTGTGCCAAAGATGATCTCCCCCTGTTAGTGGGAGGGGACTTTAATTTGTTAAGATTCAGTGATGAGAAAAACAAATCTTTTTGTGCTAACAGATACTCTGATATGTTTAACTGGATTATTAACACTTATGGCCTGAGAGAAATTGCTTTAGTAGGTGGTAAGTTTACATGGAGTAATAATCATGATTTGCCTACTCTGGAGAAATTAGATAGAGTATTGATGAATGATAAATGGGAAGGTCTTTTCCCTCTAACAACTTTAAGGAAAAAGCCGAGATTGATGTCTGACCACAACCCTCTGTTGTTGTGTACAGGACAAGATCAAAAGAAAAAAGCTAAAAATTTCGCTTTGAGTCCTCTTGGCTTAAACAAGAGGATTTCATCTGTAAAGTGAAGGAAATCTGGACAAAATCAGTAGTAGCGAAAGGTGCCATTGAGAAATGGTTTATCAAACTAAACAGAATTAAAAAATTTCTCAAAGGGTGGGGTGATAGTCTGAAAGGGCATGCCAAGAAGCACAGGTTATCCCTTCAGCATGAACTGGCTGAGTTAGAAATTCTAGAGGAAGAAGGTGCTCTGCCTGCTCGGTTACTTGATAGGAAAACTACAATCCAAGCAGAAATGATGTATCTAAATGAGCAGGAGGAAAGTTACTGGCACCAGAGATCAAGTGAAAATTGGCTGTTGAAGGGAGATAGTAATACAGACTATTTTCATAAAAAGGCTAATGGGAAGAAGAGGAAGAATACTATCTTTCATCTGGAAAAAGATGGGGACATCATTGAAAATGAAAATGAGATTCTTAATCATACAACTGAATACTACAAGGAGTTATTTGGACCTTCTGAAAGTCCAGATTTCTTTTTAGACCCTGAGTGTTGGGGGACAGAGGAAAAAATAGATGAGGATGAAAATTTAGTTTTAACAAGACCTTTCACTGAGGAAGAAATAGAGGGAGTAGTGAAAACAATGAGGAAGAATACAGCCTCGGGGCCAGACCATATGCCTGTAGAGTTTTATCAAGCTTGTTGGGCATTTATTAAGGGAGACTTGATGGACGTGGTCCAGGATTTTTGGAAAAATGACCTGAGAATCGACAGATTAAATTATGGAGTGATAACTTTGATCCCTAAAATAAGAGATGCAGTGAAAATTCGGCGGTATAGGCCGATCCGCTCGTTGAATGTGAGCTACAAGATTATTACCAAAGCGCTTATGCTGAGAGTGGAGGAGTGTCTGAGTAGGATTATAAGTAAAAATCAAAATGCATTTATCAAGGGCAGAAATATTATGGAGGGAGTGTTGTGTTTACATGAAATTTTACATGATACTAAAAGGAAAAAGAAAGATGGAATTATTCTGAAATTGGACTTTGAGAAAGCCTATGACAAAATCAATTGGGATTTTCTCTTTGAGGTAATGAAACAAAGAGGTTTTTGTGAGAAGTGGTGCAACTGGGTTAAAGCGGTAGTTGCTAGTGGGACTTTGAGTGTTAAGATTAATAATAGTGTGGGTAGTTACTTTAAAAGTAGAAAGGGGGTCAGGCAGGGGGATCCTCTGTCCCCTCTGCTTTTCAATTTAGCTGCTGACTGCTTATCCAAAATGGTTCAAACAGCTCAAGGAAATGGGCTAATAAAAGGTCTCATGAATGATATTATACCCAATGGGATTGCAATTCTCCAATATGCAGATGACACCATCCTATGTATGGAGGACTCTGTGGAGACAGCTCAAAATATGAAGATCCTGCTCTATATATATGAAAAGATGTCAGGATTAAAAATAAATTTTAATAAAAGTGAAGTGATCATGGTGTCATCTGATGAACAGAAAGCACTTGCTTTCTCAGAAATACTGAACTGTGCAACTGGGACCTGGCCAATTAAATACTTAGGGGTGCCTGTTTCTGGATCTAGACTACATGTTGTGGACTGGCTAAATTTAAATGAAAAAATTATGAAAAGATTAGAGGGATGGCAATGTACCTCTTTGTCCTATGGAGGGAGGTTAATATTGTTGAATGCATGTTTGAGTAGCATGCCAACTTATGCTATGTCAATGTACATGCTGCCTAAAACTGTAATTAAAAAAATGGATGTCACAAGGAAAAAGTTTTTTTGGCAGGGGAATAATGCAAAAAAGAAGTATCATTTGGTGAAGTGGTCAGTGATCACTAAACCAAAGAGGAAGGGTGGTTTAGGTGTCAAGGATTTAAGGAAAATGAACATCAGTTTGTTGTGCAAATGGTGGTGGAAATTTGAAAAAGGAGAGGGCATGTGGCAGGATATAGTCAGGAAAAAATACCAGGTTAAAGGGGGGATTGCTGCCCTGAAATACAAATCATCTAACTCTCCTGTGTGGAATGATTTGATTAAAATAAAGGATCTATACAGATATGGGAGGGTTGTCAAAATTGGTAATGGTGAAGATACGGATTTTTGGTTGGATGCTTGGTGTGGGGAGACTGCACTGAAGGAGAAATTCACTGCCCTGTTTGAAATTAGTGAGGAACAGAACATTTCAGTGGCTGCTATGGCAAGGAATAGATGGAGAATGACTTGGAGAAGAGGGCTCAATGAAGCCTTGAAAATACAATTAAGGCAACTAAGAGACATGTTAATGTCTTGTGCTTTAGGTCCCCAGAAGGATGAGCCAATATGGGTTTGGGGGAAAAATAGGAGATACTCGGTGAAATCAATGTATTCCCATCTCTGTAGCGGGGGTGGAGATGATGCAAATAAGAGAATATGGAAGTCAAAAATGCCTTTGAAAATTAAGGTGTTCATGTGGCTGATTAATCAAAATGCAATTCTAACTAAAGACAATCTTATGAGGAGGAATTGGCAGGGGGATTTCAGTTGCAGCTTTTGCAATTTGAATGAATCAATCAATCATTTGTTCTTTGACTGCTACTTAGCAAGATATGTGTGGAGTCTGATAGCGTGGGTGGTTGGGGCTATTTGTAGACCAACCAGTTTCTCACAATTCTGGGTGTGGGCTAGGCAATTCATGCCCAAAAATGAAAAACTTCATATGGTGGGTTTGGCGGCGATGTGCTGGGCAATGTGGCAATCCCGCAACAAAATCTGTTTTGACAAAAAGAAAATTAGATCTCCTGTTGAGATCATCTGTTTAGCCTCATCTGTTATTAAATATTGGGCAGGTTTACAAGGGGAGGAAGACAAAGTCATCTTGATGGAAGGAGCTGAAGCACTGAAGGACGCGGCGCTTTTACATCACTCTCAGGATCAAGATCAAGGGGAGCCTCAAGCTGGGACGGTGCTGCTACAATGAGTTGAAGACCATCAGGAGAGTGACTGGGAAAAAAGATACCAAAAACTGAAGTGCTGCTTGAGAAATCGTGGTTATCTGTCATAAAACTGTTTGTAGGTTGGGTGTTTTGCTGCGTCTGGGTTATGTTCAGCAGGGGGTGCTGTTTTGTGTCTTTTGGTTTTGTCGTTGGAGCTCTGGGTGGAGGCGTAGCCCTGTGTGCTTGCTCCACCAGATGGTGTTTTGGTTTTTGTTGGATTGGGAGCAGGTGCGACTGAACTGTGGTTATAGACCCGGAACTTTGTAATTTCGTTGCCTTGGTAATGAAATTCGGACAGAGGTCCTTAGTGGAAAAAAAAGTGTTCGGCCATTTGCATGGGACACACATTTAATGGAACTCATGCACGTTATATTTGTAATGGCAGGGTGGGTAAATGTTGGTCCTTCAATTCGTTACAAATTGGTATTGGATGGATCATTGGATTTTTTTGTTTAACGTGGAACCTTATTTTGAAAAGGGAAAAGTATGAACTTTAACTCACAACTAGAAAACCGGACAGTAAATACCATCCAATTATCAAAGTTGGGCAAATTGGTTCCTTTTGGTATTTTGGAGGGTCGTTTTGCATTTTTTTAGAAGTTTAACAAGTTTTGTTCAATAAAAAATCAAAAGTAATATTAATTTAAAATAAAAAAAGATCTTGGTACCAAAATTTGAATTGTTTACATCATATTATTTACATACTATTCCTAGTGTTTTATTGCTAGTAATAAATACAAGGAACTTGAACAACTAATATTCAAATAATACCAAATAGAACACCAATAGGTATAGCTTACATTTTTCAGAAAAAATTGCACCGGTTTAAGATGAATTAGTTGTGAATTTTTAATTAAATATAAACCTTTAAAAATTTTAGAAAATGCAAAATCACTCTTTAGATCGCCCAAAAGACTGAAAGGGCCAAATTTGCCGTTTTGAAAGTTGGATGTCCTCCTTTTCCAGTTTTGTAGTTACGGGTTGAAAATTAGACTTTTGCTATAGTCGATTGAAAGGTGATTCTAGGACTTTCCTCTTTTAAGAACCATATTATTTTTCTTTCATGCACGCCCCAGCTATATATATACGAACTTTTGTTTGGCTGGTGCTGATTTGTTCCGAGAAAATATTGTTGGGCCGTTCTTTGGTGGCTGATTTGTTCACGAGAAAAGATCTGCTTTTGGCTGGTGGCTGATAAACCAAACGAACATGGCGTTGGTTGACAGCACAGCCTACAAGTTGCACGAGCTAGGCACGCAACACCCAGTTTTTAATTGTATGCCAGAGTACAATATCAACATCATAAACAGCCAGCGATCAACTATCACCAGCATAACCGGCAGAGATTATCCATGGTGATCGGAGCTAGCTAGCAGTACAAGCAAAGCTAGTAGACGAATGGAGGAGGATCGGAGGAGCAACTGAGCTTAGATCTTGCCGCGCGGGCCCGGCACCGGCGGCTGCTGCGGACCCTTCTTGATCGGCAGGAGGTCCGGCGACGCCGACGCGCTGACGTAGGCGAGCAGGGAGCCACCGCCCAGCAGCAGGAACTTGAGCAGCAGGCCCCTCTTGGTGAACGGCCCCGCGAACGTCTCGAAGAACTTGCTCTGCAAACGCGCAGGAATTATTCGAGAGCGAACGGAGTTTCGAGTAAGATTACGCGTGCGAAGAAAAACAAGCTTGAAATTAAGTGGATGCTGATGCATCATCAATCAATCATAACAAACCTGCAGCGGGTTGTAGGGCGAGGGCGCGTCGGAGCCGTACAGGTCCCACTGCCCGGTGGTGTTGCCGATGTCGTCGAGGTCGAAGTAGACGCTCTTGTCGCCGTACTTGGCAACCACGGCGGCGCGGGGCCTGCGGGTGGAGCGGCAGGCGGCGCGGGGCGCCGGCCTGACGGCGAGCCTCCTGCCGGAGATGGAGCTGCCGCCGAGGCCCTTCACGGCGACCGGCTGCACGGAGACGGCGGCGAGGGAGGCCATGGCGTTCGCTAGCTGATGAGCACTGTCGAGGTTACTACCGGTAGTGTCCAAAGTGCGTACGTGCTCAGACTTAATTCTGCGGATCGCGCTAAGGATCGGAGACGTGTGTGGGAAGGGGCAGCTCCGCACGGCTCGGAGATGGCCTAGGCCCATAGGGAGGGTGCCATGTGGCCTGCTCCGGATAGGCTTATCCTCATCTCCTGATTCTGCTGCGAGCTGACTTGGCATGCCAACACGGAGCCTGCCTGCTGAGTGGCTTTTCTGCTGTCCCCTAGTCGCAACAAACCTCGGAATCAAATGAAGAAATCTTGATGCTGCTAACTATAGTTTAATGCGTAATCTTTGAAGGAGGCATAGGTTCTTTTCTTCTTTGTTTAGAGACTGATTTCTTCTTCGTGTGTCAAATGGCCAAATGATATCGTCCTTATGGGTTCCTATGTGTGGTTGCTTGCATGACTTGGCCTGGCTTGTATGTGGGAGCCAAGCTCACCTCATTCAGGAGTAGTTGAGATGAGATGTTATTTGGTTGCACGTAAAAAAACATGTTGATAAGATTAAAATTATTAAATAACCATCATCATAATACTTTTTTATCATGATTATACTATTCGTTTTATTATATTTTTAACATTATGTAATATATATTAACATCACTTAATATATGCTAATTATATGTTAATTGCATCATTAACTGTACAAAACACTGGACCTGCGAGCTTGGCTCGTGCGTACCCGAGAGACGACGGGAGGATGGCTTTGAGTCTTTTTGACGTGAGAGATATCTTTGGTCCAACGCAATTTCTAATCTAATTTGTTGGGCTTAACCTGATTACCAGCAACATGCTGCCTAACGGGCCCAAAAGAGGCCTAAGGAGACCAAAATCCCTTGCGGTTTCAATTCTGACAGCCTAAGGGTAGGTAGGCATGTGATTTTTTAATTTTTACATGATTTAATATATATATATATATAGTATATTTATATTCTATACCCCGGGTATGGAATAGTTATTCCATACCCGAGCCACCCTTGGACCTTCGCACGTATGACCAGTTCTCCCGCACCCCTTCTGTTTTTTCTTTTTCCTTCCCCAATCCTCCCACGTCCCACGTCAGTTCCCCCACCGTCGCCGCCCACGCCCCCCCATCCTACGCCTCCGTTGTGCCGCCGCCGCCGTCGCCCACGCCTTGTCCTCCCCTGCGACCCGTCCCGTCGTCGCCGCCCTCGGTCGATTTCGTGCCCCCACCGTCGCCGCCCATGTCGGCAGTCCTCCTGCGCCCTTGTTCCGTCGTCACCGCACACGCCCCGTCGCTGCCCCCCCCCACCTGCGTGCCCGCTCGTGACCCCGTTCCCTCGTTGCTGCCCCGATCCTCCACACTCACCCGATCTGTCACCACCATCCCTAGTCCCATGCCTGCCTCCGCTAGCTCGAGCCACCCCCTCCATCGCCTCTTGGATCTAGCTCGGCCACATGCCGTGAAGGGGAATTCGCTTAACTATTCTGCAGGTGATTAATTGATACAATAATACACATATTAATTTACCGTTGGTGCTGCATTATTTCGTTTCAATCTCTGAGTGTTTTGTCCCATGATTTGATTCCGTTCTCCACCTAGATGATAGAACGGACCTCTGCCTGTGGTGTGTAAGCTTTTGTGGCCAGCAGTGCCCCCATCTCTAGTTGTTCACCTTCTGCCCCCATCGACTGCCGCCGGCGCTACTTCTCCCATGTCCAGCTCACCACACAACCCTTGGAAGGTACCAATCAGAAGCCCTCTTGTTTCTATCTTTGCAATACTAGATTAGCCTATGATGGTCGAGCTTTTCTAGAGGATTTGTGCTGCAGTAGTTGGGGATGTGTAAATGTTAATAAATGTCAGGTGTAACGACGAAACTAGTACTGAGAATTTTAATTAGAATGAAAAGGACAGATAAGGAGATGTGGAGGCACATAATGCTGAACCGCTGATAAAAAAAATTTAAGAATAACTAAGGAGATGGGGAGAATGCTTGATAAAAATGAAGATTAGATGATAGTAAATTGTTTCCTCCCTTCAGAATGCTAGTTAAATATGATGTATTTTAACTGTTAGAAGCATGGAAGGATGGCCAGCTCAGCAAATTAGACTTGGTGACCTTTATAGAAGCAAAAGGGATGATTATTATTTGTGTATCAATCTTTGTTTAGTTTTCTGAGGTTCTCAGGAATCCAGGTATAACAAAGACCAACTAGAACCTATTATTTTGATTTTTCTGATAGACTAGCTGATTCCCAGGCTTAAATTTTTCCAGATCGGATATCATGACACATGGTGATATCCTCGCTTGACTATAAAAGAATCTGCACGAGTCCATGGCTCCATGCACGTTATCACCTCAGAGAATTAGATGGCCAACTATGGCGGTTTGCAGAGGACATAGTCCAGTTCATGAGACTGCCAGGTGACTGCTCCTTTCACCACCGTTTCTTTCCTGTTGTGTATGTCCTTTTGACCAATATACTACTGTTAGTGCTGATGCGCACTCTGTGTTTGAGCAAATGCCATTAGTGATTTCTTGAATTTGTGCACTCTATTGTTTCTTGAATGTTTAAAATTCTCATTAGTGATTTGCTTTTCAAAAACTCATTCAGGTATATTCAACATGTATACACTTAGAGATGTAAACTATATCTCATAAGGTTTCTTTCCTGAAAAACTATTTATATTCAGATTATTCAGATGCATCGTGATATTAGAATAATAACGATAATTGTACAGAACCAGTTGTCACTTATCTTCTGTTTCCCTGTACGTTCATCTTATCATTAGCATGGTATCCTTAAAGAAATATCAGAGAAAATAACACCACTCCTAAGACATATTTACTGATCAGGTTTGTCAATCCAAATCTGCTAGCCTGCTAGTTGGTTTGATTGTCTGATATCAATAAGTTTGGATCATTATACTTTGCTAGTCACCAGATGTTTTGAAGCTTTGGACTTCCAAACATTATTAAACGTTATAACTTGGCTGCTTCTCATTTGAGTTCTTCATGTGCAACAAACTCTGAATCTGAGCTCCATCCTGGTGGATGTTGCTTCATATCGACGGTATTCAGCCCCTCAAATCAGTCTGGCGTTTGAGGTTTCCTGTCAGTAAATCATGCCATGAATCTGGTGTTCTTGATGCTCTATTTTTTTCTTTCTAACCAGATTATTGAAGTGCATAATAAAGAATAGATATGTAGTACTGATTCATAAACCTTTCTGATATCTGAATTCTGAAACTTTGTTAATTTAGATATAACAAATGGACCAGCCCATACGTAGAGTTGCATATACATCTTTCTGCAAAGAATTATACTCCAAATTTGTATTTTTGTACATTACCGTAATTGTTATTAATCCCTAATGGGGTTTTGATTAACCTTTTGCTTTTCCCTTCCCATGTTCCACTATGTCACATCATGCCTGACATTGGACTGGATATATATGTGTGGTTCAGTGGATATATTGTTTGGTCAGGAACGTACAACATTGTCGATTTGTTTCCATAGTCAAATTTGTAGCTAATGGAGGCACTTGCTGGTCGTCATATAAAAATCAATCTTGGGAGAGAATTACAATTTTATTTGGGCATTAGCATGTACGCCCTTGCCATTTTCTGATTAACCAGTGAGTTGCAAAGTGTTGATTTTTTATGACCAAAACTAAGATGAATTGGTTCTAGAGAAATCATTGTATTGATTTGTTACGTCATCTATCAGTGCCCTTTTTTAGAAATAATTTCTCAAAACTGACTTTATCAGTTTATCTTGTGCAAGTATTGACAGGATACATAGCATGTCGTTGTTGTCTTGCTGATTTCTGGGATGCTCATTCAAGGATGCTTGGACCTCACTCCTCCTTAATTTCATCGTTAATATCCTTCAAATCTCTTATTAATTGGACATTTTTTGCTCTAATTCCGCGATATTTCATCCTTTTGTGAACTGCTGGTGCCTTTGTAGGGATACCTGATCGATCCTGCTGCGGACACCCAACCCTGACTGACGAGCTAGAGACAATGAGCAGATGCTTAGTGAAGTTTTGTGAAGCCCCCAACTTCTGCAACTTCGAACTGGAACACAGCATGTACAGGCGCTGACCACCGGGGCCATCCTTCATGTGAGACTTTTAGGCCCTTATGCAGATTCCTGTCTATCAGTTCGTCTTTGTGTCTCATTGCCGTCCGTCTAATTTTCAGCTCCGAGCTTATTTTGTATTTACCTCTAGCATGATATATTTTCTGCGAACATCTTCTAGGAATCATTTTTTAATTAAATACTACCCAAATTTTGCATTAAAGTATCAATCATAGTGTTAATTCCACCGCTTTGCTAGCTAACTGGCTTAGCCTAGTTTTCTGAAATTGTGTCAATATCTCTCTTAAACTATGTATATTGAACTTCAGGCTTAATTAGGCTCTACTTTGTGTTTGATGACACTGATACATGTTATACAAAGATATAGAAATACCTTTGCAATGGCCACTCATGTTCAGGTAAATAATTTGCACCCTTTGCCTTTCGATTCTAGAATAAGGATCTTCAGTTCACGTGGAACAAAACAAGAATAAGATATTGTTGTTGATATTAAAATCACACTAAGAAGACGGTCTTTTGTACTTTGGTCCTAAGGTTTTTTCAAGCTACTGTATACAATTTCTGAATAAATGACAAAGACTTACCTAATATATTACTTGTCACCAATTAAATCTATTGTTCGCTAGGTAGCTTGGGAATAAAAACTTGTTTGCATACACTATTACCAGTTGGTAATAACATTTAGTAGAACTGTAAATGTTTCCTATATCAAGCATCTCCTGCCAGTTTGGATTGGTATGGCCTCCTGGCATCTCATATTTGATTTTGCTTACCTTGTTACAATGTTATTAGCTTCTATTATTCAGTTTTTTAAGTTTCTTCTTGCCTGAAATTGTAGAGGATTGTTCGTTGGTTGAGGAATACATGTTCAGATAACTAGATATTTGTTAATTTCCTTTTTTGTGAATATGAATAGATGAGTTTTTGTTCAAGATTCAGAGATGCAACTTGTTTTGTCCACTATTGTAACGTTCAGATGTGCATGCTTCACTGCCTGATATGCATTCATCCGAGAGATGCTGATCTGATCTGCTAATCCAAATTTTGTGCTAGGTACAAGTTTGTTTGAACGCTTGATACGAGTTAATATATTTGGATCAATATACTTTGTTAATCATTCAAGTTGTTTTGAAGCTTTAGACTTGAAAACATTGTGGTTCATGATACCAGTTTGCCTGATTAACATGACCTTTTTTTCTTTCTGAAATGGTTATAGTATGCCCAACTGGCTTCTTTTTTAGTCCCTGTGAGTTTTTTCAGTGATGACAGGCTGGGGTCTTGCTGCCGAACCCATTCTTACCGACGATGGATTTTGGCCTATTTGCGAAAGATCACAGTATTTTAATTACTTGAAATTTGGCCTCATTAGTCTTCTAAGTGATCAAATGCAGAGTTGGGTACTATGATGCCAGTTTTGGTTCGTTTCTTCCTATAATAGAGATGCACGAAAATATGAGTGCATCCAAAAGTTTTTGAGACTAATTACAAACCTAAAACTTGGTACTAGGCTGAGATGTTGTTTCATATGTTCGTCCTATTTTCCTATGTCATTAGTATAACTATGTTCTTGCTGGCTTGATCAACAAAGATGAGATGTTGAACTGACTCATTTTTTACACAAAAAACAGGGTCGACAAGCTACCTGGCAATCTTTTTCAGTTCATCTTCAAGGGCTCCCAATTTTTAGATAAATATTGACAACTATGATTTGTTTTAGGCAGGTTTGGGTTCATGTCTAAAATTCCCTTGTATGTACATGTTCCTTTCATATGTATTCAGGATCGCTG
This sequence comes from Cenchrus americanus, assembly GCA_947561735.1. Taxonomy (NCBI): domain Eukaryota; kingdom Viridiplantae; phylum Streptophyta; class Magnoliopsida; order Poales; family Poaceae; genus Cenchrus; species Cenchrus americanus. The sequence continues at coordinate 245,894,144 of OX387239.1, read as the reverse complement.
AGCATGGTCTGCCTCTGGTTAGTAGACCGTGAATTAGTCATTTGTGTATAAAAATTTGTACTATTGTTTAGATGCCCACATATTCAATATATTGTTTTCATGATATGTGACCTGTCTTACTGAATGAAAAGAATGCAAAAAAAGGAAAGCAAATGGCACTTGGAAAACAAATGGAAAAAACAACAGAACCTCGTCACCCGTCCTGCATACGTGAAAGGGTGATCAAATTGTTGATGTAAATAAAATAATCTATTATACTCATATCGCAAAGTTTATGATTTCGGAAAAACCAGGACGAGAGAAACCGTGGGGAAAAACCGGATGCGGTGGGGATGGAAAAACCGGACAAGAAAAAAACCGTGGGATGGACCGGATGCGAGAAAAAACCGTGGGAAGGAAAACCGGATGCGATGGGGGAGGCTCCGCGCAGGTGGGAGTCGGCAGGTGCGTGAGGAGGCTCGGAGTATGGAATAACTATTCCGTACCCTGGGTACGGAATAGCGCTGGCCTATATATATATATATATATATATATATAGGGTGATACTAAAATGCACCCAGGTGCATTGTGTATAGCAAATGCACAGACCCTGCGGTTGCAACTTCGTAGCTGAACCAATTGCAACTTGACGGACCAATTGCAACTCGACACGAACCAATTGCAACTTGACGGACCAATTGCAACTCAACGCGAACCAATTGCAACTAGACCCAGCCGAGCTGCAACTAGGCGTGAACGAATTGCAACAAAGAGAGTAACCGATTGCAACTGTGACACTACACTAATTGCAACTCGACGGAAATAATTACAACGAATCTGACTCTGTTGCAATTGGACACAAACCAATTGCAAGTAGACTCCTAGTTGCAACCCGACGTGAACAAATTGCAACCAGAATGAGCCTCAGTTGCAACTGGACAAGACTTAGTTGCAACAATGGTGGGTGCATTCTCTATACAGAATGCACCCAGGTGCACTATAGCAAAACAAAGATATATATTTGTTGCAATTCGTTCACGCCTAGTTGCGGCTCGGCCGGGTCTAGTTGCAATTGGTTCGCGTTGAGTTGCAATTGGTCCGTCAAGTTGCAATTGGTTCGTGTCGAGTTGCAATTGGTCCGTCAAGTTGCAATTGGTTCAGCTACGAAGTTGCAACCGCAGGGTCTGTGCATTTGCTATACACAATGCACCTGGGTGCATTTTAGTATATATATATATATATATATATATATATATATATTGGAATAAAATTTTTCAAAACTATACCACTACGCAGTATCAAATGACAATAGCATTGCAACCGTGATTTGAAACAGCGGTAGGAGGCTACCGCCAGTTAAAAGGTGGTTGGCTATATTACTCCGCTGCGGGTACTGTAGAAATCCCACCCGCCGTTTGATTGGGGACAATCTGTTTTCAAAAATCACAACTTTTTTATGAATTTGGACGGATATAAGTTTTATATGAAAATTGTAGTTTTCGTCGAGATCAACAACTTTGTGATCAAACTTTTTCCATGTGAAATCATTTTGATGCTCAAATATTTGATACAAATATTTCTTCTCTTAAGAGCATATTTTAAAAAATATATTTCTTCCATATGAACCTCAGATTATAAAACTTATATGAGAATTGAAGCTTTCATCGAGGGCTACATTTTTGTAGTTCATACTATTGTCATTTGAAAATATTTTGATGCTTAAATAATCGACATTATATTCAAATCTAAATTTGATGAGATTTTTCTCTCTCTCGACAACATATCTTCAAAAAATTATAATGTTTTAATATAAATTGGATGGAGGTAGAATCTACACAAAAATTGTGTATCTCGACGAGATCTACAACTCTGCAGTTCAAACTGTGTCTATTGGAATTCATTTTGGTTGCTCAAACGATTGACACAATGTTGAATTAAAAATTGAAATTTAAGAACTGGATAATTATTTGAGTCTAAAGATAATTTCAAATGAAAAATTAGATATGCAAGGTTGTAGATCTCGACGAAAGCTACACTTTTTATGTAAAGTTTATCAAAAAACTTATGACTTTTTCGAAAACAGATTGACTCTTACCACCTGTTGAAATGGCGGGTAGGAGTGCTACCTACAACACCCGCGCGGCCGCGCGTCACATTGGAGGTACTATAACCAACCACCCTTTCAACCGGCGACAGCCCCTTACTGCCTCAAACGACAGTTCTATTTGAAACGGCGGTAGTGGTATAGTTTTAAAATTTTTAACTTTTTACATTTTTAATAGTTTAGAAAAATAAATATAAAAAATCGTAGGCGGGCAGTTAATTAAAAAGAAAATAGGTAGGCAGGCAGTTAATTAAAAAAAAAGGTAGGCAGGCAGTCTGAATGCCTGGATCTGGATGTGCTGCTGTTTTCTGATGACGACGCACGAGCGAAGGGACGAGTCCCACTCGCACCCGCACGGCCGCACCTCGCCCCCGTTGGTAGAAGACCGATCGGCTCAGCTCCGGCCGGTCGAGATCCATCGATCCACACTCAGCGACAGCCTCACTGCACCGAGCCGATCGGGGCGCGCGGGCGGCTCAGATCACACCGCACCGGCGGGCGATCACCGACGCCGACGCGGCGCCCCCACGCCAACGGCCGAACGCACCATACGAACTCGCTCGCTCGCTGCCCCCTCGCCGTCGTGCTCCCCGACCCAACCCAACCCCACCCACTCCTCCCTCCCGCAGCTACATCTCCCGCCTCGCGCCACCGCGCGGCGGGAGCTCAACGAAGAGCTTCCTCCGCTCCCGGCCCGCGCCCTCCCGTCCCGTCCGCGGCCACACGTCGGCTCGGCTCCCGTTCCCGCCGCCCGCCTCGCGTTCTCGCGGTTTGCGGGCTCCAGCTGACTTGATTAGCGGGGCGAGGCTGCGGGGGCCAGATCCCGCCCGTTCGCGCGCCTGGGACGGGGCGGTGGATCGGCTGAGCGGATCAGATCTATGCCCGAGATCTAGGGTGGCTGGTGCGGAGGTGGAGGCGCTGAGCCGGCGGTGATCGGAGGCCGGGGACAGGGATGGCGTGGTGGTCGGGGAAGGTGTCGCTCGGCGGGCTGCAGGACATCGCCGGAGCAGTCAACAAGATCAGTGAGAGCGTGAAGAACATCGAGAAGAACTTCGACAGCGCGCTCGGTCTAGAGGAGAAGCGCGATGATGAAGAAGGTACGGAACGGACTCACCAATGCTACAGCCCTCCAAACTGACTGACATTCACCTACGTAGTGTTTCGGGATGCTTGGCTGTGTATTGGCATTATACTCCTGTTAGAATGACACTGATGGGTCGATCAGTGGTACTAGTTGTTCAATTGATATCTGACCGGTCTGTGGTGGTTGATAATTGATATCTGCCCAATTATTTATTATTGGTTTTGGTAAAATATGCTTATCACTGGTTTCATTTCAGCCTATCGTTCAAATTTCGTCTATTAGTTTGTTCAATTCTGTACTATTGATTGGTTTAGGAAGTTTCTCAAACTCCTGTGCACCTCTTACCAGTGTTGGAAGTGTAACAGTTTTTGCATTCTTTCCGAGTTGCTGGGTTCTGAAGTATTGATTGGCTCAGACTGTTTAAGCAACGATTTTATGGTTGTCTGTTTTTTCACTATTTCCTATGGATTGTTAAGCTTTCTTAACATTATTTTTTGCTTACATGGTTATCAACATGCTCAAATAAAATGTTTATTTGGTAATGCAGCATCTGGATCACGGACGTCCAACTCCGATAGAATAGGATTCTTCAATCCTGTCATGGCTTTCATGGGACAAAATGGTGAGGAGGATGGCACTGATGTATCAGAAAAGCCACAATCTCCAAAGAATTCGCCCCCAGAGGAAGAAAATCACAGCACCCCCACTAAGCAACAGACATCTGAAGTAGATGCTTCTGAAGTATCAGGAACAACAAAATCTCCAAAGCAGCCTTCAAAACTGGAAGAAGCTCATAGCAGCATCTCCACTGATTCACCTGTTTCTGAGCAATCCATGACACCACAAACTCCAACACATTCTTCAGCAGCAGAAGAAAAGCTTGATGGCTCCGCCGAGTCACCTATACCTAAGGGGGAAGATTCTGAAGCATCAGAAACGTCACAATCTCTGTCGCATCCTTCACCAGCTGAAGAAACTCATAGTGACTCCATTGAGAATATAAGTTCAGTTATGAATGAGAACCAGGACAATCAAGATAGGAAACATTCTAGCCCTAGTGATGAAGCACTGCCGAATCAGCTTGGAGAGTCTGCTGGAGACGTTCCTGATGGTACAGCATCTTCTTCACCTACCAAAATAGGTCAGTCAGGTGACACCGTAACAGGGGAATCTATTCGTACTGGTCAGGAAGACACATCTGATGGGAGCCCCTCGCAATCACAACCAGCAGAGTCCACACTAGCTAGTTCAGATGATATAATTGAAGCTGAGAACAAGATTACTCAAGAATCTGATGCCCCGAAAGAAATAAGTAGTCCACATGATGGCAGCAATAAGGTAGACAAAACTACTATTCTTGAAGTCGAAGTACGTGATGGCAGCATTAATACTGAAAAAAATGAGGAAGAAAGCAATAAGACAGAGGTAGCGGCAGCATCTGTTGTCGGACAGGAGGAGAATGCATCGGAGCAGCTTGATGACTTTAGATCGAAGTTCATAATTGCAGAGCATGATTCACATTCGCAGAATGAGTCGGTGGTCGATTCGACAAATATGCCTGCTGGACTAGTGGAAGATTCTTCTGTGAATGATTTTAAAAAAGAAGAAAAGATTCAAGAATCTGTTGGAAGCACAAATTCTACGACTCCAGAATTTGCTGGTTCTGTTGCTGAACTAGAGAAATTAAGACGTGAAATGAAGATGATGGATGCTGCATTGCAAGGTGCTGCAAGACAATCGCAGGTATCATTTCTACATGCCCTAATATCTGCTCTGGCAATTCAGTATTTCAGTTAAAGCTTTTGGAGTTGTATGCTAACAGAGTTACCCTTAGATTATTTCCCACATAGAAGAGAATATTTTTAATTTGTGAATTCATATACTTTTTATGGAAAAGAAGGGGAGCATTTTAGCAATTTGCACAATGCCTGTTTTTTTTATTATTAAATGCACATTAGAACATTGAAATCATTTAATAATTTATGGGTCCCATGTTCTGTCATTTAGTCGCATTATACTTGTCTGTTAAAGTGTTAATATTCACTTTGTGCCTAACAACACTTAATTAATTCTTTCCACAGTCCAAAGCTGATGAGATTGCAAGATTGATGAATGAGAATGAGCAACTCAAAGCAACAATTGATGATCTAAAGGTATGTTTGTGAGCATATTTTCCATCTTTTGCCTTCTGGAAGCAGTTCTTGGCATCTTAAATTTTGATATTGCCGCTTTTTTTAAGTAAAACTCTGTGGAAGCTGAACTATATGAATGTTGGATATCTGTTCTCTAGATTGATCATTAAAGCTGCAGAGCACTATATTTGTTAATCTTCGATTGATTGCCTTTTGGTATGATACAGAGTAAGTCGTCTGAAGCAGAAATGGATGCGCTTAAGGATGAATATCACCAAAGAGTAGCAACTCTTGAAAGGAAGGTGAGGCCCATTACCACTTGTTACTTGATAATTCTATAGTCACTTCTGGCTTCCAGATTTAGGAGTGATGGCCATTAGCAAAGGTGTAGGTACACAATGCTACGATTTTACCCATTAGTTCTTGAATGAACAGTGTTACACTTGCATGCATTATTGCAACTGTATCGCCTGCTTTTTTTGTCTGTTGTCTGATATTTTTTACTCTTTGCTAGTTGTGGGGATAGCTTGTGATTTTCTTCTGTGTTTTAACAACCAGCAATTTAGCTACAGCACTCACCAAGGACAGATTGGTTGACATGTGATGAATGCTATGTGAAGTTGATCAGCACGCTTCATTTTCCTTTTTCTGTTGTTCCAGAAAATCAGTAGTAAAAGATAATCTTTATTCTTGAGACATTATTTTCGGTATAATCACCAGAAATGTAAACTAGATTCAGTTCTCGTGTTTTCTGGGTTCTGGCTGCTAGTCTTGAAGATTTTTGCCTGTCCATGCATTTATTCTAATTCATTTTGGTTGAGACAATATTTAATGATAAAATGGAGGAACAACAGTAAGCTGCATTATTGGGATAAATGGAATGGCACTGCCAGGATGCCATTTAAGTTACTAGAATGTGTTTTCTCCGTCCTTCTCTTTCCTTTTCTGATTTCTGGTCCAACCTGTTCAATTATTTCCTTTTTTTTTCTTTGCCATGGTATACATTATCTTATGCGTAGGCCGTAGGGCAATAATCTTTTGTAATTTGTGCGCCTTGATGTGTCTAGGTGTATGCACTAACTAAAGAACGGGATACACTAAGGAGAGAACAGAATAAGAAGAGCGATGCAGCTGCCCTTTTGAAAGAAAAGGATGAGATTATCACTCAGGTCATGGCTGAAGGTATGCAGAACCCATGACACTCAATGTTAGATCTCATTATTCAAAGGCCTGTTCTAGCGTCATGTTGTGAATATACAAATCATTGTTTCTCTTTGTTAGATTCTAACGACTTTTTGAAGCATTACCACCGTGGAATACAATATATCGTGCTGATGTTACTTCTTATTCCCCAAAGTCTAGATGCCCAATTATAATTAGATCCCCAGTAGATATTTCCACTTTATTTGTTGGTTTTGAGCCATCTATTGACATCAACATCTTGTTTTTACTATGAAACAGGTGAGGAGTTATCCAAAAAGCAAGCTGCTCAAGAAGCCACAATACGAAAACTGAGGGCACAGGCATGGGACTAAAACTCTATGCCATGCTCAAATACTAAAATGCTTTGCTCAGTATGACCAATTGTGCTACTTTTTTGTTCTTCTGTTGAAGCTAGATTCGTGAGCTTGAAGAAGAAAAACAACGGCTGAACTCAAAGATCCAGGTAAAACAAATACACATTTTTAATTTTAATGTAATCCAAACTGAGTTCTTTTCTTATTGATGCTGTGATGCAAAGTAATTAAATTCTGCTCACCTTCTTGAAAATCATGAACGATAGATATTTTTGCTGGATTTCATAATATGGAGCCAGTTTTTTTCTCCACTTTGTTACTTTTGATATGATGCTGGGTGCATTTAAACTGTGATTTAGATACTCCCTCCGGTTTGGTAAAAGAAGACGTTTTGAACAAGATTTGAGTCAAACATTGGGAATATAAATCATGAATAACTTTTAAGTTGTTGAGTTTGGAAATGTGAAAACTACATGAGTAGATTTGTCTTGTAAAATACTTTCATAAAAGTATACATATGTTAGTTTTTAATAATTATTTTTGTAAAAATAGGAAGTCAAAGTTGCACTTTGGATACCGTGTCGCTGTCCTAAACATCTTCCTTTACCAAACCGGAGGGAGTACATGTATTTCATGATGTGGTTGCAGTCAAAGAAGCTTACCTGTATAGCTGTGTTTTGTGATCATATATAAATTACACAAGCTTTTCTCCCCAATCATGTTTAGATAGATGGAAGGAAGTTCCGTTTCTTGAACAAGATGCCGTGTTCTGTTTGTCCTTAAAAGTAGGCATGCACTTAGCAATTTATGACTAAGCAGGTTGAGGAGACTAAGGTAGAGAGCATTAAGAGAGACAAGGCAGCAACTGAGAAGTTGCTTCAAGAAACGATAGAAAGAAATCAGACTGAACTAGCAGCTCAGAAGGAATTCTACACCAATGCTCTCAATGCAGCTAAAGAGGCCGAGGCATTGGCTGAAGCAAGAGTCAACAGCGAAGCCAAAGTTGAACTGGAGAGCCTTTTAAGAGAAGCTGGCGAAAAAGAAAATATGCTGATTAAGACAATTGAGGAGTTGAGGCATTCTCTTACCAGGCAAGAACAGGAGGTAAGTGCTGAACATATTTGTATCAAGACCTCTTACATAACTGTTAATATCCTTAGTAGGTGCAACTAGTTTATTTCTGACCTGACTGTAATATATGCCATCTGGCCGTATGCCTCAAGAGTAGTGACCTATTCGACCATCTACTTTGTTCTTTGTAGCTGCTCAATGCCAGTTCCATTGACTGTAACTGTTTCTTTGGGTCCGTTTCAGGCTGCTTTCAGGGAAGAAAGGCTAAAAAGGGACTATGATGATCTTCAAAAGCGGTATCAAGTAAGCAAAGCTCTTCTTGGTTAGCTTGTACCGAGCTGTAAAAAATAGTCATGGACCAACTCTCTCACTTTCACCATTTAATACTTCAGGCCAGTGAACTTCGTTATAATGAACTGGTCACACAAGTTCCTGAGTCTACCAGGCCACTCCTAAGGCAAATTGAAGCAATGCAGGTATTGGTCTTTCTATTTGGCTTTTCTCAAACTTATTTTATGTTTAGTTTGTTATTTATTATTCTTGGTGTATTTGTCGCACTTCTGCTCCCCCCCCCCCCCCCCATATTGAACTCCTGTTGCTTTTGTTTTAATCAATTGTGTGATAATGTAAATAGGAGACTGCTGCTCGTAGGGAGGAAGCATGGGCTGGTGTGGAGAGAACCTTAAACTCTCGCCTTCAGGTTTGTTAAACAATGTGTTTAACTGTAGCTGCATAAAAGTAATCAATTGAACTTGAAGTATAAGGCTTCTGTCAACTTAATGCATCAGGCAGAAATACAGGAAGATATACTTGAAGAACATAGTATAATCTGTTCTTTTTCTTGAATATACAGGAAGCAGAAGCTAAAGCTGCTGCTGCAGAAGAAATGGAGCGAACTGTAAATGAGCGATTGTCACAAAGTTCATCCCGGATAACTGTTCTTGAGACACAGGTTTGCGCGTTAATCTCTTGCAAAAAAAAAAGAAAGCTACTGGGGTTTTATGACTTCAGTTTTAGATTTATAGTCAAGTAATGTTGGGATAACTATGGTATATGCAGATTACAATTCTTAGAACAGAGCAGACACAGCTGAGCCGATCTCTTGAGAAGGAGAGGCAGAGAGCATCTGAAAGTAGACAGGAGTACCTAGCAATTAAAGAGGAGGCAGCGATACAAGAAGGACGGGCCAGACAACTCGAAGAAGAAATAAAGGAGCTTAGGGCTAGGCACAAGAAGGAGATGCAAGAAGCAGCCGAACACAGGGAACTGCTTGAGAAGGTAGTTAACTACTTAACAGCAATAATTTCAGAAAAATATGGTTTTCCTAGTCATGGTTTGAGAACTGTGTATGAAAGTGATGTTTTCTTGCCAATTTCATTAATAATCCTAATTTTAACTTAGTAAATTGCATAATTTCTTTAGGATATTTGTTTTTTCTTTTACTTAAACAGTTTTTTAAATGTCACTGATTGTACGATTGCTATGAAAAAATGATAAACAATTATCAGACAGTTTACCTTGCTTCTTCGCACATGATCAACTTAATTAGAAATTTTAAAAACCCACATTAATTTCTTTCATGAATTGCACTTTCAGGACCTTGAAAGGGAAAAGGCCGCTAGGGCAGAAATTGAGAAGACATCTTCCCGTGAAGCACCTAAAGTTCCACTTCCAGATCAAACAAGTACGTATTTCATTCTATTACAATTAATTTATGCGAGACAGTATCTCTGCCTCTCTTTGGTACCTTACAATCTCTAACAATTTCCTGTTTTGCTCTCCAAAGGAAATGCCCCTCTGAGAAAGCTCTCTAGTTCTGGGAGTATAAATAGTATGGAAGAAAGCCATTTTCTTCAAGCATCATTGGATTTATCTGACAATGCTTCATTAGAGAGGAGAATGTCTTCAGAAAGTAATATGTCATATTATCTGAGGACCATGACTCCAAGTGCTTTTGAATCAGCACTTCGTCAAAAGGATGGAGAGCTGGCTTCTTATATGTCACGCTTGGTATGTATGTGTCCTGTTATTTCAACTGTTTAGTTCTGCAGTTAGTACCGCATTATTAAGTTTTGTCATCTTTCTCCTGCTGGTAAACAATCACGGTATTGATTATTAGAGCTGGGGATGCAGTAAGAATACAAAGTTTGAAAACTATGGTTGATTTTCACTGTACAACTGAGTTTATTCTTGTCCAAAATAACTTTCAAAATGCCTGCACAGTTATGCCAACTGTATTTTTGCCAAAAACTGGCTACATGACTTCTATCGAACAGCATGTAAAATTTAGTAGTCTATTTATTACATGGAAATGATATCTGCTGCCTAACTGTGTCATATCCCGCACTAGTTTGAAATCCTAAAATCCATGAATATATTTTACCTTTTCATTTGTTACTCTGATCTGAACGCTTTTTCTCTGAAAATGGTGTCGGTGGTTTGTTTCAGGCCTCTTTGGAATCTATTCGGAATTCACTGGCAGAGGAGTTGGTGAAAATGACAGAACAAGTAAATCCTGGCATTCCAATCAGAGTTTTACTTCTTTATCTCTATATGTGCAAACTGAACTGAACTTTTATACAGTGTGAAAAGTTACGGACGGAAGCTGCTGCTCTGCCTGGTCTAAAGGCCGAATTGGAAGCTCTGAAACAAAGACATTTTCAAGCTCTTGAACTTATGGGGGAACGTGATGAAGAGGTATCACTCTCCCTCCCATCATAAGCTGTCACTATTCAGTATTTGATTAGCTTGATTTCTGTGTACATTTTCTTGATACAATCTGCCTATGACCTTCTAAAGCTAGGAATAAAAATGGTCCAAGTAAGCTTAACCAACAGGCATAGGTTTACGAATTAGGTCTAGTTATCAGTATTGACAAAAACTAGTTTGTTTTATAAGCTGGGAAACAGGACCATTTCAGGATCGTAGGGGGTATGATGAATTCAAGTAAGAGTTAAGTGTCAGCAATGCATTTTACACATTTGTATTATGCAATAGTGAAACGTTGGTTGGTAGTTATTTGTAAGCTAGAGTATTGACAATAGTGGTAACGGTGTGCAGTATGGAATTCAAATTCAAACACTCGTCTGGCAGTTAAATTTGAAAAATAAGAAGTACTAAGAAATGTAAATGTACCTTTAATTCTAAAATGTACTTTAATTTTGATTATGTTTTGCAGCTGGAAGAATTAAGAAATGATATTGTTGACCTAAAAGAGATGTACAGGGAGCAAGTGGATCTTCTCGTTAGCCAGGTTTAAATCTTGCTTATCTGCTGAAACTGCACCTTTTAACAAAAGCCTACACCGCTGATGCCCTAACACATGTTTTTCCCCTTTATTACCAGCTCCAGGCATTGGGTGCTCGTGTATAGTGCTAGTAGGGCTTTGCCATGTCATCAAATTCTTGTTCAGTGCATTGACAAAAGTCCAAGATAACAGGTCTGAGACTTGGGCACGTTTCTTCGAAATTTTGTAACCATACAATGCAACACTAAAAATATTCGTTTGTATACATCTTATTAAGCAGCTTCGGTGTTGAGTTTAGTAGGAGTATAATTTGTTGTATACTAGGTTGAATAGTTCCACAGTTTCACTTGTATTCTTTGCGATTTGTTTTCAGCGAAGTGTATCAAATTTGAGAATCCATCAGCAAGTGTATCACATAATGCAATCAATAATATCGAGATCCCCTTTTGTCCCTTCTTATATGTCGAGTTTTTTTATTCTTGCGTTGACATGGAAGTCATACTGACCTTGTTTAATTGGGTAAATTATATAGTGACCTTGTTTAGTTGGGTGGAGAAACTTGTTGAAAATGTCACATCAAATTTACCAATACTAATTCAAAGGACTAAATGATCTAATTATAAAAATAATTACATCGTGAATTGAAAATTAAGAGATGAATTTATTAAGCTTAATTAAACTATCATTAGAAGATACTCACTTTGGTTCACTATTAGAAGTCGTTTTGGAAAAGGTTTCAGTCAAACATTGGAAATATAAATCATGAATAACTTTTAAGTCGTTGAATTTGAAAATGTGAAAATCATATAAACAAATTTGTCTTGAAAATTATTTTCATAAGAATATACATATATAACCTTCCAATAAGTATTTTTTATTAAAAAAAAGTAAAAGTTGTGCTTTGGCGACCGTGTCGCTGTCCTAAACGACTTCTAATACGGAAGAGGGGGGAGTATTGTCTAATCAAAGTCTAATTAGCCTCAATCAATTTTGTCTCGCGAATATACGTTTAATACTCCTAATTATCATCAGAACATCCGATGACGACTGAATAGTGCTGATCTTAACAAGACCACGTAATGAGTTAGCGACAAGCCGACAATGGCAAGAGGAGATTTGATCGCCATTCTAGGCACATCCCACAGGCTCTCCAGTAGTCCAGCCTCCACCACTCATTAGTGTTTGTGCCCTACCACTACCAGTTTGCTGGGTCAAGGTTGGGACTTGGGAGACGCAAGCATGCGGCGAGCAAGTGCCAAACACGCTTCGTGTAACAACCGGCTAACAAGACCACTCATTTACCGTCTCAGCCTCATGCCGGCATAGAGGGCAGTCTGAATTCCTTTTATCCTTTGCCACCCCTCTAACCGCCAGCCGATCAGAGGTCCAAACCCTGTTTCTTTTTTTTTGTCGCTAACCAAGCGAAAAAGGTGCCCAAGGCTTCCAGATCAAGAACTTAACACTTGCAAAATATTTGTTCAGATCTTTTTTCATTGTGCCATGTGATTTTTTCATGCTGCACCGCAGGCGCAGGGAAACACGTAGCTCTGCACAACGAAAGCGAAGCCACGACGCCAAGGTGCAGGTGTTAGTTCGATCTCTTCACCGTTACGGCCCAAAGGCTGTAACGGGCTTGATACCGCGCCCTGGTCGGGGGCGCCCAACCAATCCATGGTTGGTGGGCCCCCGTCGCACAGTGCTATAAAGAGAGGGTGGAGGCCATGGATCGCAGTACGAGGTTCACCGCACCGCCACACACACCCCACCCTACAAACCCTAACCGACCGAGGGAGCACTGGAGCGGCGGGAAGCTCCGCCACCGCCGCCGCCGCGCCCCTCTTCGTGGATCCGCGCACCCGGTGCCACCGCCCGACCCTCGACCGCATCGTACGAGATCCCGTCGTCCCCGAGCCGGCATCGCATCCCCTCGCGCCGGCCGCGGCCGCCCCTGCGACCTCGACCCGCGACATGGCTTCGGACTCCGCGCTCCCGTCCAACCCCGATGGTCTGCGCCTCCTTGTTACCCTCTGTTTCCTTTCGTAGTTGTATTAGGTGTAGTGGATCTAGATCTAGGAGGTCATGTCACTTATCTGTAATCATTAAGTACATACCCGAATAGATTAGCTACTGATGTTTGTGTTTGATTAAGTACTTAAGATCTAACAATGGTATCAGTTAGCCTAGCCAGTTAGTAGATCTGTTTCGGGGTTAGTTTTTAATTTCCAGTAAAGCACGTTGAAGGAGATGACCCCAAATCTTTTAGATCTGGGGGAGAGAACACTAGAATCATCCAAAATCGTTGAAAAACGAATCAAGTTTGAAACCCTAACCCTAGATCTTGCTCGGGTTAGGGGAAGGAAACACACAAACACGCATCCAGAGGCTACCCTAACCCTAGATCCACTCGGGTTAGGGGAAGAAATGAAGGAAAAAGATGCGAATCGAGTTAAAACCCAAACCCTAGATCCATTTTTCCCCCAAGATTGAACAAGCAATAGGACTCCTACCTAGCCGCAAGGGCCACCGCCTCTGTGCGGGTTTGACCCGCCGCCGTGCGGGGCATGAAGAGCATGAGCTCGCCGCTGCGTCGTCGGTGTGCGGGGTATGCGTTTGGGGGCCACCACCGGGCCGCTCGACGGCCGTGCGCTCACCCATGGGGTGGACGCGCGCGCCGGCCGAGGGGGCGGCGCAGCGCCGCCACCCTCCATGGTGCCGCTGTCTCTCGATTGGATCTCGCTAAGGCGTTTTCGTGGAGTTAAGGGAGAGGCTAGCAGGGGTCAGAGGGACAGGAAGGGGGAGCTCGTCGCGGTCTAGGACCGGGCGGCGCAGTTCCCCACCGCCGCCGGCGAGGGCGCCGGCCGCGGGGAAGAAGACCCGCCGCCGCCGCTGCTTTTCAGGGCTGGGGAGGTAGGGGGAAGAAAATGAAGGTTCTAGGGTTTTCCAGGGTTGCGCCGACCTTAAATACCCCCTGATCCAGGCGGGTTGTTTTTCGGCTGTCGATCTGGCGATCGACGGCGGCGGTGCTTTGGCGGCTGCGTGGGCTAGTTTGAGCCCAGGCGGGGTGCTGCGCTGGGCCATTTGGCCGGCCCAGCCGTTGGCTGCTGGGCCAAGAGCCCACGCGCACGCGCATAGGTGGCCGTGGGCCGGCTTTTTGCTGCTGGGCTATTTCGGTCCACCGTGAAGAGTGCAATTTTCCTATTTAAGTTTTGTATTTCAGAAGCATTCTTTATTTGTTTTTTATGTTTCTTTGCTGGTTTTTCATTAAGTTAATATCTCTGTTTATTTTTTTGATAAATTCATGAAATTTTATAGAGAGTAGAAGGCTTCTGAAATTAAGGTTTTCTCTGTTTATTTGTTTGTTTTTCCGCTGCGTTGATTTATTTTTCTCTAGTTAAATTGAACAAAGGGATATTTGATTAGAGAAGGTTTTTCTTTTAAGAATATGTTATGATATTGTTATTTTTCTGGCCAAAGCTGATAATTACAATATTATAACCTGATACACTGAAGTTTTATGCATTAGTTCTATTTTTCTGCCCAAAGGTGATATAGAATTAATGTAGTAGCATGTTGTATGTATTAATTTTGACCAAAGTTAAATTGATGCATGCAATATTTATTATCGTATGTTCTCACAATCTTTCTGAATTTTATTTTCAGCTCAAACTGGTTATGTTGGCCAGATCCCTGAGCTGACTGGTAACAACTACACGGCTTGGCGCAAGTTGCTGAAACTGGCATTTTTAATGCTGGGTATGGAGTATGTGTGACAACCCGCCCAGGAAGATACCGTACTATCGCCTAAGACCGATCCACTTTGGTCATTAAGCAATAGTAAAGTATCATCCTGTCGTTGGTTGCCGGGTTAACGCCCGGTAAATCACTTGGACATCGAACAGAGGATCGACAAATGCATTAAAACTCACGCGAAGGCGAGTCTAGAGTACAACATGAATTAAACACTTTATTACAAACCATTGTTCATGACATGGAGTAAAGGTTCAGAGTTCGAAAATACAGCGGAAATAAAATAAACTAGCGTAACGGTAGACATCACAGGAGGCCATCCGTGAGGTCCTTACTTGTCGTCACCCTTCTGATCAAACACACCTGCAACAACAGTTTTAAAGCAAGGCTGAGTATACTAATACTCAGCAAGACTTAACCGTCGGGTGATGACTACATCACCAAACTCTAGACATGAAAGGCTTTTGGCCAGTGGGGTTTCTTTTGCTGAAAAGCTACTAAGGGTAGATCCTTACTTTCCATATTTTAGCACAGGTTCTAATTGATTACTATTTCTAAGTGTGCCAACTAATTCAAACAAGAATTGGACAAGAAATTAATTCATCCAACCATATTCCTCGAGTTCCATCATTATGGGATATCATGGCCAGTTGATTAAGCAGTCTCGGATAACGGTGAGAGGCCGACAATCGATTGATTTAAACCTTGCAAGGTAGACCCAAACACACGGTCGGCTGCCCCCGCGATGACAACTCCCCAGGCCGTTTCCAAAAATCTTCGGGTTGGGATCGAATCTTACAGTCCCTGGTGCAGGCTATCCGGCATACCCCGCGAGATACCCGGAGTCACCATACACCACCCTTCCCGGTAGCTAGCCGGTAAGGAGATTTCTCGAGAGTAGTAACGGTAGGATCCCGTGCCGCCTCATTAAGGTACTAGGCTTACCGGTCCCATTCCCGGCATATGTTTAGTACGTTCAAAAGCTTAGCCCACATGCCCACTGGACCGGAGCCCAATCCCATGCTCTTACCACATGAGAAATCCATTTAAGGATATCTTATGATTCCTATCTAGGAACCTATTCTCGCGAGTGACGAACATCACTCGACTTCTATCGGTCCTATAGCATAGCAGCTATCGACCTAGCATACTAGTGATAGAGCATAGGTACCTAGGGATCATGCATCTAGGGTTTCAATTCAATTCCTGAAACGAAAGTGCACAATCATAGCAAACATAATTGCATAATTTTAAAAGACGGGGTTAATGATCCGGGGCTTGCCTTCGCTGGCAAGGTTGGCCTTGGGCCCTTCTGGACTTGGGTCCAGGTCTTGAGCTACGTCCACATACAGCAGCTCTTTGTCGACACCTTCGTCTCCTCCTTCCGGCACGAGCGTACGTCTACCGGCGGAAAGATCTACACGAAGATGCAAATGCAAGATTTATTCGACGGTTTATACTTTCATCACTCACAAACCATATTGGCAATCAAGGGGTGTAATTGTTGGGCACATTCACCTAGATAAGAATATATTCAGCATACTCTTCCATAAAGGAACATTATGAAACTCTTTATTAATTATTCTTTTTGATGGTGACTGTGTACATATATATGTAAATAATTTAATTTAATTTTATCAACAGTAGTGGGTAGGTACATTTAACCTTTTTAACATGATTTGCAACCACACTCAAGTTACATGGGTGGTTGGGTGATTTCTCTTTATTGCACAATTGAATAAAGGTTTCTTTATACTTGTCATTTCATACGAAAGCTTTTAATCATTTCCCTTTCACAAGGAAAGATATAAATGACATTTTTATCCTTGAATTAATTCCTTATCAGCAATGAGAATTAATTATCTTTTAATTGAATTAGATAATATTTTCAAAAAGGAAAAAGAATTAACTAAGGCTTTTCTTTATTTAATTTCCTTTTAATAGAAAAAGGGCTTTTAAGCCTTTTATTAAACAATTAAATTACCAAAAATTAATGGGGTGTTTCTTAAGCCTATTAGCACCTATCCTGGTCCATTGGACCCACATGTGAGTGTTGGGTGCTAGGAAATTAACTATTATGGAAAATAACAAGGGTTATCTAGTGATTCAATTTAAATGCATATAAAAATAATTAAGCATCAAAATGTTCCAAATTTTCAAGCTCTCTGGTCCTAAACAATCCTAGAGAACCAGCATGTTTGCATGGAACCTCTACTGATCTTGTTTTATTAATTTACCAAGGAAAACATGCATAAATCAAGAATAATTATTTCTGTTAATCCAAAATTCATGATTAATTCACAAGATGTTTATTTTGGTATTACAAGACAGTGTGAACAAGTTGGGGACAAAAACATAAATATATGTAACATGAAAAATCATTTATGCAGTTCTGTCAGAGATAGAAAAACATTTTTATAAAAAGATTTACATGATATATTTGTGCAATTTTTGTCATAGGAGCTACTCATGACATAACACACAACATATCCAAAAATTAGCTACAGAGGTTCTATGGTTTGTGAGATATTGCAGATCTAGGGTTTTCACATTTGTATTTTTCATTCAAAAATTAAAATGAATTAGCTCAGGCCAGAATAACAAAAGTTGTAGTATAAATCACCATGGATCCAACAAAATTAGTTTCACATTTTTCTGAATTTTCTGTGATTTTCTACGCAATTTACAATTTTCAGCAAACTGCTTTAATTGTGGGAGTTACCTTTTTGCAGTTAGGACCCTGGAAAGATGTGGAGGTTTGCAATGTGGTCCCTCCGGCGGCTGGCCGGCGCGGGCTTGCCGATTCCGGCGAGGCCGGCGCAGCTCTGGACCGGGGAAGGGGCGGAGGAGGGTTAGGGGTGTGCTAGGGTTGGTTTTGGGCACCGGTTTGGTCGGGAGGTGCGGCCGGCGGTGGTGCTCCGCGGCACACCGCAGGCGGCGGCCGCCGCTTCCTCTCTCTGCGCGGCGCGGTCCGGGCCGGTGAGAGGAGGTGGAGAGGCTCGGTAGTGTCCTTAGGGGCTAGAGCACGCGGAGGAGTAGCTAATTGGCTTGGGGCCGGCTCGAGGTTGGGGCTCGCCGCGGCCGGCACCCGTGGCGCCGGCGGTGGCTCGCGCGGCGGGGAGGGCGCGGCGCGTCGCGGCCGGGGGCGGCGACCGCTTTATAGGGGCGCGCGAGCCGGACAGGGCGGAGGGCGCGCGGGCGGGCGGGGGGCGGTGGCGGGCGGGGCCGTACTACGGCGGGCAAGGGAGGGTACGGCGGCGCGTCACCCTAGGGTGCGGCGGCGCGGGATTCCGCGACGTTCCCGCCGTTAGAGGCACCTTGGGACACGGGCGGCCGGGGAACACGCGAGGCGAGTTGGGGAACGTGCGGTGCGCGGCCCGACGCCGAGGTGCGGGTAGCCGGCGCGGGCGGCGCGCGGCGGCGGCGCGCGCGCGCGCGCGCGCGGCCGGCGCGCGCGAGCGCCCGAAGTTATTCAAACCGGCCTCGTTCAAGTAGGTTTTTCTCCCAAAAATTGAATAAAAGTGCACAAAGCAATGAATAGGAAAGTTGTAGATCTAACTACCCTCTACAACTTTCAAAAAGGCCATACAGTGTTTTTCTCAACGGATTTTGCAGGAACGTCGTGCCAACTTTGAATGTCAGCCTGTTCTGGAAAACAGGAAAATCTGTCTTGCAAGGGGCTTTTCACAATTTTCCTCTCCAAATTTGAAATGCCAATCTACATGAAAGTTGTGTCCCTCAACAAGATGGACAACTTTCATAAAGGTAGATTTTGAAGTGTTTAGGTGAATTTTGGGGAACGCGGCAAAAGTTCCGGACGACATTCGCTGACGTCAACGGTCAAGCGGGGTTTGACCGTGTCTTTGACCAAGGGTTGACTACGGGTGTGCATAGGCTTGGTCAAGGAGTTCATTGGGGTTCATTGGCGAGGTTTTCGGGTGATGACCCAGGTTGACCTAGGTTTGACCGGGGTTTGACTGGTTTGACCCGGCTGATCCGGTCATTAGTGTTAATGACGGTAATTAAAAACCTGGGGCGTCACAGTATGTGCTGACCACAGAGCGTCCTGCTGAGCCTCAGGCACCTGTCAGAGAGGCTAATGAGACTGATGATGCATGGAAATTAAGGGAAGACGCCCATATCAAGGCGGAAAGTGAGCATCAACTCGCTAAAGCGAGGTGGGATCTAGACAACAAGAGATGTCTAGCGATCATTCAGACTAAGATGACAGAGGCAATTAAGGCGTCCATTCCTGAAAAGGATAAGGACGGAAAGTTACTCACTGCCTCCGAGTATTTGGAGATAGTGGATAAGCAGCACTCTCATCACACCAAGACTTATGCCAATACGACTATTGGCAGTTTGGTTGCAATGAAGTACACTGGTGGTGCTATAAGGGACCACATACTTAAGATGAGCAACATGAACGGCAAGCTTGCTGAGATGGGCATGGTCCTTCCCAATGAGTTTGTCATTCATTTGATTTTTAAGTCCCTGCCTCCTGAGTTTTCTGCTTTTGAAGTTAACTACAACATCATACCAGATAAGTGGGATGTGCATAAGTTGATTGCCATGTCTGTCCAGGAGGAGGAAAGGTTGAAGGCTCAGAATGGTGGTCTTGTTAACTATGTAAACCATGGTAAGAAGCCACAGAAGAGAAGCTTTCCACATAAGCATTTTCAAGGTAAGAATCAAGCGGAAAGCGGACCTTCCAATGCACCTCCTTAGGGACAGATGAAGCCTAATGGAAAAGCTCCCATGCAGAATGATCAGCCTCAGAAACCTCAGAAACCTCCTCAGCAGATGGAGTTTGCACCAAACCAGTGTCACTGGTGCAAAAAGACTGGGCACTGGAAGAAGCAGTGTCCTGAGTGGTTGCACTTCATGTGGTCAAAGGGTGAGGACATTATTACATTTGTAGATGAATCCCTGTACTTAAGTTATAGTAAATCTACTTGGTGAATTGATTCAGGTGCAACAATTCATGTTGCTAATTCTATGCAGGGTATGACTACAACCAGAATCCTAACAAGAGGAGCAAGAACAATTAAGGTTGCGAACGGCGTCGAGGCTGAAGTTGAAGCCATTGGTGATCTCCCCATCAAGTTGAAGGACGGCTTCACGCTTCAGCTCCATGACGTTCTTTATGTTCCATCTTTAAGTCGCAATTTAATTTCAGTGTCATGTTTAACAGACAATGGTTTTGAGTGTCAGTTCAGTGCACAACATTGTTCCATTAAGTTAAATAATGTGGTTGTGGGTCTTGCCATCCGACAAGACAAACTATACATGTTGGCTATTCATGATGATTGCTCTGAATGTGTTGATTCTGTATGTGAAAATGCGAATGCTGAATCATCTACGAATGTAAGCAAGAAGCGGAAGCGAATTGATAACGTATCATCGAAATTATGGCACTGTCGCTTAGGCCATATTTCGAGGGGAAAGATGGAACGCTTAGTTAAGGAATCAATTCTTCCGCCGTTAGAATTTAATGACTTAGAACAATGCATAGATTGCATTAAAGGCAAGTTTATTAAACAAATTAAGAAAGGCGCAAAGCGAAGCACAGGAGTATTGGAGATAATCCACACAGACATTTGTGGTCCATTCCCTGTGGCATCTGTGGATGGTTTTGATTCGTTCATCACATTTACAGATGACTATTCTCGATATGGGTACATCTATCCAATTAAGGAGAAGTCAGAAGCGCTAGACAAATTTAAGATATTTAAGGCTGAAGTTGAAAATCAGCACAACTTAAAGATTAAGGTGGTGAGGTCCGACCGAGGTGGGGAGTACTACGGTCGACACACCCCGTATGGCCAAGTTCCTGGACCTTTTGCAAGGTTTCTACAGGAAAATGGCATAGTTGCCCAGTATAGTACACCGGGTGAACCTCAACATAATGGAGTAGCTGAAACAAGAAACCGTACCTTGATGGATATGGTTAGAAGTATGTTAAGCTACTCAACATTACCGATTAGTTTGTGTATGGAGGCATTAAAAACCGCCACTCACATTCTAAATAAAGTACCTAGTAAGTCAGTACCTACAACACTGTATGAATTATGGACGGGTAGGGAACCCTCCTTGAATTATATGCGTGTGTGGGGATGTCCTGCAGAGGTTAAAGTTTATAACCCAAATATTGGGAAGTTAGACCCCAAGACAGTAAGTTGCCATTTCATTGGCTACACGGAAAAATCTAAAGGATATCGTTTCTACTGTCCTACCGGACATACAAAGTTCGTGGAAACGAGGCACGCTATTTTTCTATAGGATGAAATGATTAGAGGGAGCAAGGCAGTTCGAAAGATTGATCTTGAAGAAAAGCGGGTGTGTGCACCCACTCCTATGGTTGAAAACCGTATTTTGAGCTGCCTGTTGTTCCGATAGCCACAGTGCAACCCACTGTGGTGCCGGAACCTGTTGTTAGTACGCCTGTGCCATCAGTGTAAGAAAATGAGGAAACTGTTCAACAGAATTCTACAAGTACAACTGATGCACCGGAAGAAACACAACAGCCCCAAGTGCAGGAAGAGCCAGTAGCAGAGACTCCGAGGAGGTCATCAAGAGTCAGAAAGTCAGCTATCCCTGACGATTATGAAGTTTATGAATGTGAAGAAATTCACATAGAAGGTGATCCTACTTCTTATGAAGAAGCTATGAGTCGTCCTGATGCATCCAAGTGGCAAGAAGCCATGGAAGATTAAATGAAGTCAATGAGTACCAACAGAGTTTGGGACTTAGAGGAAATTCCTAAAGGAGCCAAAACAGTAGGCTGCAAATGGGTCTACAAGATAAAATATGACTCCAAAGGGAATATAGAAAAGTATAAAGGACGGCTTGTGGCCAAGGGTTATACGCAAAGAGAAGGGATAGATTACAATGAGACGTTCTCTCCAGTCTCGTGTAAGGATTCTTTTAGAATCATAATGGCTTTGGTGGCGCACTATGATTTGGAATTACACCAGATGGATGTTAAGACGGCATTTCCGAATGGAGATTTATATGAAGATGTATACATGACTCAACCCAAAGGTTTTGTTGTGAAAGGGAAGAAACATTTAGGATGTCGTTTAAGAAAATCCATTTATGGTTTAAAGCAAGCCTCTAGACGGTGGAATCTAAAGTTTGATGAGACCATCACAAAATTTGGTTTTAAGGCAAATATTGAGGACAACTGTGTTTATGCAAAGTTTAAGAATGGGAAATTCATTTTCCTAATACTGTATGTGGATGACATTCTACTAGCTAGTAGTGATGTTAGACTACTGCAGGAAACGAAAAAGTTCTTGTCTTCAAAATTTGATATGAAAGATTTTGGTGAAGCCTCATATGTTTTAGGCATTAAGATTCATCGAGATAGAAAGAAGGGGGTCTTAGGATTATCGCAAAAAGCATATCTGGAAAAGGTACTAAAGAAATATAATATGCATGCGAGTAGAGCCACACCTGCTCCTATAGTGAAGGGCGATAAGTTTGGACTTCACCAATGTCCAAGGAACCAATATGAGATCGATCAAATGAAAATGGTTCCATATGCTTCAGCAGTCGGTAGCTTACAGTATGCACAAATGTGCACTCGCCCTGATTTAGCATTTGTTACGGGAGTACTTGGCAGATATCAAAGTAATACAGGAAAAGAGCACTGGATGATGGCAAAGAAGGCTTTTCGATATCTACAAGGCACGAAAGATTTAATGCTAACGTATAGAAGATCTGATTCCCTAGAGATAAAAGGGTACTCAGATGCTGATTATGCGGGAGATAGGGATGATAGAAAATCTACGTCAGGATATATATTCACTCTCGCAGGAGGAGCTATTTCGTGGAGAAGCTCAAAACAAGAACTAGTTGCAACATCTATGATGTATGCAGAGTTCATTGCCTGTTATGAGGCAACAGGACAGGTGATGTGGCTAAAGAAGTTTATACCTGACTTAAGAGTAGTGGATTGTATTCACAAACCACTACGGTTATCTTGCGATAACAAACCAGCAGTATTCTATGCTCACAACAACAAGTTAAGTAATGCTACCAAACCGATAGAAATAAAATTCTATGCCGTGAAAGACATAGTCCGGGATAAAACTATAAGTCTGGAGCATATAGGCACTAAAGAAATGTTAGCGGATCCGCTCACAAAAGGCTTACCACCCAATGTGTTCGGAGAACACTTAGCCGGTATGGGTTTAAGGGAAAACCTATGATTCCCGGACTGGGCCCATGTTAAGATCCTATCAAAATGGATAAGTGTATTGTGGCTGATTAATCTGGTTGTGATTACAATTTAGATGACCCATGCTCAATATGTTTATTTGTGATGAGATGGATGTAAAGTAAAGAACTCGAGATTAAGTGAATGTTGTAGAAGAGATCGAGAGGGAGAATGTTAGTTCGATCTCTTCACCGTTACGGTCCAAATGCCGTAACGGGCTTGATACCGCGCCCTGGTCGGGGCGCCCAACCAATCCATGGTTGGTGGGCCCCGAATAGATTAGATAAGTACTTAAGATCTAACAGCAGGTGCAGCTGCAGCCGGCGGTCGGTCCACCCCGCCGCCCCCGAGCCTCCTGGCGCGCGACGGGAGCGCGCCAACCTTGGGCCGGGCGGCGAGCACCACGCACACGCGCACGGCGGCCTTGACCACGGCGTACACGGCGACCGCGCGCGCCAGCCTCAGGTCGGCGGCGACCGCGGCGGCCGCGCGCGCGGCCGGGCCCCCGAGCCCGCGCACGTCGGAGGCCGCGAGCGCGAGCGCCGCGAGCAGCGCGCCCGCGAGGAAGGCCAGCAGCGCCAGGGAGACGGCGGCGAGGAGCGCGCCGGAGAAGGCGCAGCCGTAGAGGAGCGCGACGAGGAGGAGGTCCAGGTGGTGCGTCGCCATCTCGCGTGGTTGCACGGTAGCTATGCTGCGCACCTCTTGAAAGCAGGGTCGTGATCGATGAAGGGAGGGAATCGTGTCGTGCGTTGCGTTCGGTGGTGGCGATACCTTTCGATCCTTTGGGGATTTCCGCTGTTGCCTGCAGAGAGTGGTTTGGTATGCGTACTGCTTGATGCTTCAGACGGTGGCAACGAAGCAGGACGGTGCTAGACATGGGAATGCGTTGCAGTGCACGTAGGTTACCACAAGAAGTAGATCAGCTCCGCGCATCGCATGGCAGCTGAACTACAGGTTTATAGTACCTAGTGATGCAAGTTCCAAGTGCATGAGTTATCGACCCAACAAATTGATAAAATAAATTAGGATAACATCTAACGTGATTAATTTTAAGAAGGAAATGAGCTAGAGTGGTATGCTATGGTAATTAATCAGCTGACATAAAAAACACTATTGGGTACTCCCTTGCATCTCTAGGGGTATGAGTTAAGTGTCAGCTATGCATTTTACACATTTGCGCTATTCAATAATGAAAAGTTGGTTGGTAATTATTTGTAAGCTAGAGTATTGAACATAGGGGTAACAGTGTGCAGTATGGAATTCAAACACTCATTTGCAATTATGTTTGAAAAATAAGAAGTGCAGAAAGAAACTGTGTAAAAGTACTGGATGCTAGATTAGCCTGTATTTGGTCACTAGCTAGTCGTTCACAAATCACAGTGATTCCATACTGCACACTGTTACCACGTTAGTATAAGATTATATAGTAACAATACAAAGAGACAGCGGTATAAAGTTAATGACCGTTCCTGTACGTTGCTGATGTAGATTTGTCCGTTGTCATCGTCGGGCGTGACTTGAGCAGACAAACAGAATGGAAATGACATTTAAAAACGTTCGTAAAAATAAGTAAAAGGAACCAGAAAAAATAAAGGTAAATCGTCGACAGCAGGATTCGAACCTGCGCAGGCAAAGCCCAACAGATTTCGAGTCTGTCTCCTTAACCACTCGGACATATCGACGCTTACGACACTTAAAAACGTTGGTAACAATATGTCAAAACAAAACCAGAAAAAAAAGAAATTGAGGAGAGGGGGGCAAAAAGAAAAATCGTCGACAGCAGGATTCGAACCTGCGCAGGCAAAGCCCAACAGATTTCGAGTCTGTCTCCTTAACCACTCGGACATATCGACGCTAATGGCTTCATTATCCTTACTTACTTATATATGAGTCTAAATTTTCTATATATAACAACATACTATGAATCATCATCGCAAATCCGTCACTTTATCCTGAACTAGTGTAGATCACCGCATGAACGATCGCGTGCTAGAACGTGTCATTATGTCAACGTACACAGTCCTTGTTTCCCTGTTATCGAAACTCTGGTGCAACTTCGGTTTGTGAAATGCACATGTGAACACAAAGCAGACTTGCACCATTAACTTCAGATTATTGGTAGCTGGGCGAATGTATAGTGTTATTAGCAGTCCAAAATTTGAAAAGGCAGTGAATATTAGACCCAATTTTTCATCACATGTGCACCCTTTCAACTCTATGCTATGCATCCACAAGGTAAGTGCATATCCCACTCTATGCTATGCACCCACAAGGTAAATGCATATCCCTTTAATTTGCTCTAGCTACCATAGCATACTTTCATACCGCTGTTGAGTACGCCTGACCTGTGTCATCCGGTTGGTTTACTTATCAAAAGAACAATAAATCAGGCCTCAAACTGTCAAACAGACCAACCTCATTGTTACAGATCACAAGCATAGCGTTGCAGTGACATTGCTCCGTGGGAAAGCAACCCGTGAAAAGCCAAAAACAACTAGATCAACAGCTCAAAAGCTAAATGATCTTTTTAATCTCTTCACGTATCAAGACGGTATTTGCCTTTGCTCTAAACAGTTGCAATGTATGCGAGCTTTTACATCTATAAGGTAACACATATGCAAAAACAGAAGAACCTAAAAAAACACTCTACATGCAGTATCTAGCTGGTGAATATAAGAGAGAGAGAAAAAATAAAGAGCATAAAAGGAATACACAAAAGAAAGAGTAAAAAATATCCTGTCTTGATTGGCCCTGCAACAGATCCAACAATGCTGAAGGCAGATCCCTGCACCAAATATCCATGTAATCTTTAGAACCACCGCTTCCGGATGGCATCATCCAGCAACCCAACTGTAAGTCTGGACACCTGGTAACACCAGGAAGTCGAAATTCCAAACCGTCGTGCCACTGGAAATGTCCTTTGAGCTTCTGGCTGACTGAGAAAAAACACCTCTAGGAGCAGACATAGTGCAGCAGCAAGAAAACTATACTACAGGCATGTTGGCTTCTAGGTTATTATATAGTGCCCAGCCTGTGGGGTAGTTTAGTTGAGGAGGTTCCAGGTTGAAATTCCAGACCATAACCCTGTTGCAATTTTCTGGAAGACCCTCTATTTGGCGTTCACTTTTAACAAGCTTTTCTATAAATCTCGACTCCTGCAAAGAAAAATGGCAGGCCAGAACATCTATCAGTATTTTGATCAAGTAGACAAGTAGTACTCAATTATAGATATAACTTTTCATCATACTGTTTGCTAGCCACAATCAATTCCAATTTGTTTGATTATAAATGGCGACAGCTTGAAGAGATCCATAAGATACTTAAAATGTATTATACTCTGTTATAAAATTGGCCATTTCCATGGATAAATACTGGTAATCTGCTATGCAAGTATGCTGCATGGGGAGCTGTAAAAAAAATCCCTAACTACCAACTAGGATGAGTCTTAGTGACTTTACCCAATAGAAGTTCCATCAGCTATGTGAAAAAACTACTTAAATCTGACAATTGCAGTTCACTGTTTACATTAGAAGTTTAGATATGAACACACCTGCAAACCACCTCTTCCACCTGAGTGGACTATAACAGAATCCATAGCTGGGCGGTTCCATCTCTGAGGATCCCATAACATTGTACTGTTGAAAGCAAACGCGGAGAAACCAATTGGGAACCGACGAATCATACTCTTTTTTAGAGCTGTCTGGACTGTGTGCCATCCAGTGACTCGGCTACCTTTACAAATAGGGCCTTCCAAAACTGCCCTATACTTAGTTCCGACATGGATTGCTACAGGCCACGAGCCAAAGCGCCTGGAAAAAAACATAGCGGTTCAAGAGAAGGGAAGCAGGGATGTCTCATGTAAATTCTACAGAAATATGGCTAATCTAGCAGATCTTTTGACCTGAAACTTTTGGTTAGCAGTTTCAGGACAGACATCAGAGCATTGTGGTTTTCTGGCTGCATCATTTATATCAAGACTACTTGATGCTCTCACGAGTAAACAAAATACACCATCTTTTGAGTTAATCTAAAGGGGGTGAAATCAAAATCTCTATAATCTATATAAATCAACCTTTCTAACAGAATATTTAGATAAGTTCACCGCAAATATATCAGGCCAACAAAAAAACGACATAGCATTCTGACCTGATTTTCTGCATTTCTTCAAATACATCAGCTGAGTATGACCGCTCTTCATCTGCAAAATGCATTATACCATCCAGGTGATGCTTTTTGACATGATATATTGCATTATTCCTTTGGCAGACAGCAATCTTTCTTACACTTGTAGTATTCTTTCTGCATACAAGATGCCTGTACATAACCCCAGAAGACCTCAAAATCTCTGCTGTTTCATAGGACTGTTCGGGCCATTCCACCACTAACCACAAAAGAGGTGCATGTACATCTTTCAAGACATGGGCTAACCGATTCAAGTAATATGGCTGTTGTGGCCGAACAGAAGTAATTGTAACGATTATCAGCAGCTTCTTCACAGCGATGTCCGGTTCTTTAATAGCTGGTAATGCACGTGTTGATTCAGCAAAATCTGCCTCGTCATCCAGCATTGCAGGAACAGGAGGGCTCTCTCCAACTTCTGGCTCATCAATCAGTTCGAGCTCTTTCTCTACTACAACTCTCTCCAACTCCTTAACTTTAGTATCCATCATCTCCGTCTCGATCACATTCCTCTCGTGGAATGGAAGCCTCTCATTTTCAGAGACAATTTTCTTATAAACATCAACCGAGAAGAATGGCATGAAGCCAATGAAAATGCCAACCATGAAACACAGCAACAGATGAGCGGCAGCTCTCTTGCAGGTCAATCCCCTTGATTTCGATCTCTCCTGAGATCGAATGTGCCTATGGGACGTCATACCTGCCCATGCAGATTTTAGCTTGCTTGACAAGAGGAAAAAGTCCAAGGATACCACTGAGGCCAGCAACCCCCTCATTGCAACATAGGACTGTGAATACAGCAGTTTCGGGGACGGCGAGGGGTCATTAAACTCGGACCAGTCCCTAACCGACCCTTCCCGTAGGATAATCCCGCTGTTCCTTCGACTGGACACCATTCCCGAATCAAGGCTTCGTTACGCATGTATTCCTCCTGAAGTACTCTCAAAAGCACGAGCCCTTTAGTCCACAATCGCTGCACTTTCCGTCCTTTCTAATCATGTGAAAACAGGGGTGCGGATTTCCGGAGGTAATCAAATGAATTGTACCTGCAAAACAACCAGTTGCCAGAACTACCTCAGCTCAGCGCATAGATCAAATAATACATGCTCGTGCTTGATATAGCTCCTTTCATCTTAAAAAAAATTCCATAAAATCATGTTGAACAAAACTTCCGCCAGCCACAGCAAGCCAAATTGCAAGAGCAGCGAGATCCAAAGCTCAAGGCACCCATGGCACGAAATTGCAAGAGCTAGGAGATCACCTTAAAAAAACAAGACATTTCTCCCAAACCAGCAGCGGCTGACCTTGGTCGAAATTAACTGCTACTAGCACTCCACGGCGCCGCGCGGCACGGGAATCCGGAACTGGCCGGACGGGATCGGATACCGCAGGACAAAGCAAAGCCAGCAGCCCCGCCCTATCAAGCAAGAAAGGGCTTCCTTACCAGGGAAGGAAGAAACCAGGCCCGGGGGGACGGATCTCCACTCCGCGGCGGCCCGGGGTGGCGACGGCTGCGCGAGGAGGAGGCCTGATCCAGATGCAGGCTTTTGCTCCGCGTACGGCAGCCGCGGTGCGGTGGGGGTGGCTGGCTGGCTGGCTCTCCCTCGAGGGCGCTGGGCGCCTGCCTGCCTTCCCACGCCTCTCCTTTTCCTCGGCCCTCTCTGCTGTCGAGCTGTTCTCGGCTCTGGCTTGACTTCTCTCTCCACGCTAACCGAGACAGACAGGGAGGGAGGGAGGGAGGAGTTGGTGAGGCGATGGGTGGATGGATGGAATAGCTGGAGAAAAAGGGTGGCACGGGGAGCGAGTAAACTAAAACTACTGGCGACCGGCTCACCCCGGTCGCGGTCGGAGTCGGAGGGGGAGGGGGGAGGAGAGTTGCGCTGCGCCTCCGGTCCGGTTGCAATCGAGCCCCTGGATTCTTGCTGTTGGCGACTCCCGTCCCGCGTGCACACGGTCTTTCTTGCGCTTTTTTTGTACCGCAGGTTAAGACTCGGTTAAATGTTGATGATGATGGGTCAAGCGGTGACTACTGACTAGCAGCAGCGAACAGTGGACCTTTGGAGCAGTTAGAAACTACTGTACTCTAGATGCAGGAGGAGTGTCACCTTAATCAAAATTGGGGATGCAAATTCCAGAAACATGATGTGGGGATGTAGATATTATTGTACAATGTGATGTACTCCTAGGAGTAGTCCTACATGAATTTGACTTTCTTGGTCCTAGCGAGGGAGATGGCCTGGATGCGATCATCGAGGGTACTTTTCCAGTACTAGAAACCAGTTCCATGTCAACGTCGCCGACATGGTTATCAACGCCTCGTTCGACAACTTTATCGGGCATCACCCGACAAGATCTTTCTCTCGAACAAACCAAACTGCAAGATCTTTTTCTCTCGTAAACAAACCAAAGACTGCCAGTCAAATATGACAATATGAACCGAACAGTCGCAAACTCGTACTCCCTCCATCTCTAATATAAGCATTTTTCGATTTCCGTGGTGCACTTTTGACCTTTTGTCTTATTCAAAAAATTTGCGAAAATGTAACAAATGTTTATATTTAGAGACGGAGAGAGTATTTTTAACAGTACGGTGGAGTGATCAGATTTTCCCGCAACTAGAGAAGTGCATAAATTTGTTCCTAACATTTTACTTGATTTTGCAGAAATAAAAGAAAAGAAAATAGCCCTACTTGTGGCATGGTTATCAAACACGTATATTGACATAGGTTAAGGGGACTGATAGGATTATGTTAGACCGTCTCCAACAGTCGGTAGTCAAACGCGAGACGCATCGGGTTATTTGGGTAGCGTACATGAAGTGCGTTCCGAGGAGGAAGGATAGCCAAAGTTGGGTCCCGCCGTGATGAGGTTTGTTTTGGGTACCCAAAACAGTGTGCGCTACTCACTTATAGGTTTGGGTAGCTTGTTCGAGACGGTATTAGGACTTAAGTTATTGGTTCTATTTCACAACCTCTGTATCTTTTTATTTGACGATGTTTAGTGAAAAGATGAACTAACCAACGTCAAAGTATTATGAGGTGGAGGTAAGAATATCTTTTCGTGGAACTATCTAACTTATCTTAGCATCCCTTGTTACATTGTTGTGCTTTTTAGTAAAAAGAACGCGGCTACATATGCCAACAATATCACACTAATAGAATCATTTATTTTAGCTACTACTTCTTCCGTACCAAAATATTTGTCGCTATTAACTTTTTCATATAGCTTTGACCATTTGTCTTATTTAAAAAATCATGTAATTATTATTTACTCTATTTGTGTTTTGATTTACTATAATGGATATTTTGAGTATGACTTATCTTTTTTGTATGTTTGCAATATTTTTTGAATAAGACGAATGGTAAAGTTTTAAGAAAATAAATATTTCGATATAGAGAGTATGTCATTGTCGTGGCAATAATGATTTCTTCTAAATCAAGTCATGTTTTTGGTATTTTTCTACACGAAGACGTTCACAATACTAAGACGACCGTTTCCTTTTGACTTCTACACACGCTTGGGTTTTTTGTATCTAACAATAGCATGGAAAATGTGTAGACTTTGGTCTCAACATATATTTTTTTGGACTTGGTCTAATCACTTGGGGAGGAGGAGAAAATTGCAATTATATGCATTATATTACTCTTTGATTATTCGACAAAAAAAAGGTTATCACTTTTGATCAGCTTTTCTCCGGATGGAACGGAGTGTTGCTCGCTAATTAATCATGGACTCACGGTATGCTACGCGATAAGCCCAAAAAAATACTAGTATAATGCAAGCTCCTGCCACTCTCAGCACAAGGTGATGTTCCTTTACGTGCAATCAAAGACATGACCTAAAATATCTCCCAAAAGATGTCTTTTTTATAAATACTAAAAAACTCTAATTCCAACTTCCAAGGCAATAGCCGCAAATCTCATCATTAGCAGGGTGATATCGGCAAACAGTGCCGGCTGTAACCCGTGCGGTAGCGAGCGGGGACCGTGGGTTAGGGGTGCCTTATCATGGGACTAAATTTAGTCTGACTAAAATTAGTTTATTTGATGAGAGGCTAAAGTTCCAAGCACCCCTGACTAAGGAGGTGTTAAAACTAGTCTCGGGACTAAAACATTTTAGTAAGAGGAACCCTACTGAACTTTGTTTTAGCTTTCTCTCTTCATTTAATCTCATACATATCTGTAGCATGCCCATCTATTGGCTGCAGAGGGAGAAAAAGGAGAGAGAGGAAGAGAGATAATTGATGGTCATTTACTGCATTTTAGTCTATTTAGGATTTGAATTGGCATAAGCTGAGACCCAGCGATTTTTAGCCTGGTAGTTTTAGTCATGAGACTAAAGGTATCAATCACCCTCTTAGTGGTTGAAGTGGTGGTCACGTTAGTTGGCGCTTCGTGGGAAAGCACTGATCGCGGCCGTCCGTTCCTGTACGGCCGACAGATCTGACGGCGTAGGTGTGATGTCGTGCTCCTCCTAGCGCCGGCGAGCACGTGGTGCGACCGGTGGGAGCAGCAGCAAAATACTGGCCCGAGCCTACCCGACCGACATGTCCTGCGACCTCGTGTTTTCAGCGCGCCTCCCGTTGAGCTTGAGCGTAGCTGACGCTCTTGCTCTTTCCTATTCTTCAGACGAAGCAACTAGCAGTTTGTTTCGCCATTCGACTTTTATAAATTAAAGTTCTTGTGTTTATTTATAAACTAAAGTCCCAGCGAATGGTCATTGCCATTTGCCAATGGGCAATGGCGTCAAAGTCAACACAAGAACTTTAATTTATAAATAAACACTGCTTGAATCATTTGGTGACGGGTAACCTGCAATCTTTTTCTTTAATAATAATAATAATAATAATAATCCATCTGGACACTGGATTAACTACTGCTGCCCGATAATTTGCTGCTGCTACAGGGTAAGTGTGCAAGTGCTAGTAGGCAGCAGCATTATTGGCGTCGCGAAGAATCTAAGGACATGTGACACTGACACTGTGCATGACAGTGCATGTTAATGGGAATGCTGTCCTGTTGATTTGAAAAATGTGAAAGATATGCCCTGCTTTTTGCCTAGCTAACGACGATACTATCCCCATCGTCCCGGTTGTTGGAGCAACCACTGAGTGTTTACGTTTATATATACACGGCCATTAATTAAACCGGCGTCCATAGGTCCACCGCACCACCAAATATGTTGCCGTCGTTGGCTTTAGTTAACGCCTAGGAGTAGTGAAAGCGCTAACTAATCCCATTAGCTGATGCCTGATGGATGTGACTTTCACCCACTACGTAAAACAAGTACAGCACATTAGTTTTTTTCTTCGTTGAGAAACAACTGCATTAGACATTTAATGGTGTTTGGATCCGAGGAATAAAGTTCACTACTTGTCGCATTGAATTTTCGAATGCTAATCGGGACAACCAAATATCAGTAATTATGAAATTAACTATGATAATTGGTAGAACGAATCTATTGCCATGCTGCTTGTATGTCCCTGTTTACCCTCTTGTGCCGACACGGTGGAGGTTGACACGTGGTCAGAAATCTCATGTGAAAGTGAAACGAGGCACCGCACAGGATAGGGCGGCAGCGTGGAGCGCGCCCGGGGGGGGGGGGGGGGGGGGGCCGGACAGTTTCGGTGTGCTACTGACTACTGTGGTGTCAGCTCTGCCATTCCGCCAACTAAGTAGCAAGTGCCAGCTCTGCCATTCCGCCAACTAACGCCGCGTCGAGCAGCTGGTGTCGCGACAAAATAATTTTCGGAAGTACTGATAAGTGGCTCTGTGACCAAACCACGCCACCCGAGCACATTTGCGAATTGGCCTCAGTAGCTTTTCTCTCTTCAGTGCCTAAATTTTTGTTGGTGTTTGGGCCGTCGAACCTCATTTTCATTCGGTTGCGGCCTATCATGAACTATATGGTGACCATTCTGGATGGTTTCGCCCATACTTATTGAGGCCCACATGCAGCCCATACTAGAAGCAATGGCTAGCTTAGGCCCGTCTCAGGGCATGTACAGCGCGTCTGTAGAAGGCGTCGGTAGGATGGTCATTTTGCAAAAAACACCCCACCGACGCGTATAGACAGGGCTCCCGTCGCCTGATCAACAGACGGCTTCGTCCCGTTCTCCCAGGCTCGAGCGACGCTCGCGCGCTGCGCTGTAGCTCGCCGTCGTCCCCATCCGACGGGGTGAGCGATCCCACGCGCCCGGTCCGCGCTCGCCCCTCCTCTCCTTCGCGCCATCTACTTTCCACTTCTTCCCAGCAGGCAGGGCGACCGACCTGCTCCTCGCTCCTCCGGTCCTCCTGCGACTCCACCTCTGCTAGTTGCTGCCGATCTCCACGACAGAGACGGAGAAAAGAGAGATGAGAAAGACGGGAGGGAGACAAGCCACGAGATGGTTCTGGCAGGGAAGAGATAAGATTCTGTTAAGGGCAATATGGTCTTTTGACTGGTTTTCCCCGACCCCTTATCTCTTGTAATTCAATTTTTCATAATGTATCAATTGCAAAATGACTTTAGTTCAGTCCATCGACAGTTAGCTAGATAAGATAATTATCTGAATATGTGTTGTTTGCACAGCCAACGGCAAGAATGATTAAAAAAAATATTAGAATCATGTGGCTTGTTTCCACACAATGGTATACACAAATGTATTTGTAGTTGATCTTAGCTTCATACAAAGCATTAAACAGCTTAGAAACGACATCTCTGTCTGTCGGGGACAGCCCTCGGGGTCCCCTTAAACAACTGGGGAATCCCCACTTAAAACCCGCAACAAAGCCAAATACGCCTCGCTTAACCATGCAGGACACAGCCCACGTCGCGGAGGCCCCCAACGGCCCACCAAGGCGGCCCACTCGAAGATCCCCTCCCGGCGAGGCTTCGCCTCGCTCGAGGGCGCGCGCCTCCCTCGGGCGGGCTTCGCCCCCGTTCGAGGGGGGTGCGCTTACCTCGAGCCGAGGCTCCGCCTCGCTCAAGGGTTCGCTCCACCCTCGAACGGGGTCCGCCTCGCTCGAGGGCGCTCCGCGCGCACGCGCCTACTTCCGTACGCGAGGCATTTAATGCGCGGGGCGGCGCCATCATGCGCACCGGGGCTCGCGCCCGGTGCCGCCGCACCAACTCCCCGGGGAGGGAGCCCATCCCCGCCCCCGTGGGAGGGAGCGTGCGGCGTGGCCGGTGCGAGTCCCGTGACGCCGCGCGCGCCGCTGCCGGTACGGCTAACGCGCCGAACCCTCGAAGGGGGGCCGGCTGCACCCTCGACTTGCTTTCTTGTGACCTTGCAGGGTTAGGTGGAGGCGCTAGGCGGTGGGAGGCCATCCCCGCCACCGGTAACGGCATGGCCGCCGCCCTCGCGCGCGTACGGGCACACGCCGGGCGCTGTAGCAACAACTCCAGCGCTGTGGGGCGTGCGGGAACGGGACGCCGCCTTACCTGCCACTGTGCTCCGTACGGACCGACGTCAGCAACTCCCTCGAGTCCATCCGAAGACATCGCAGCCGTCCGCTGCCTTTCCACCCTCGAAGTCGCCACTGTTCGGGTACAAGATACGCCATGATGGCCGGATCGCTGCAAGGATCGTCCGGGCGGCCGCCTACTCTACAGCATAGCACATCACGCTCCCTCACGTAGCTAAATAGCGCGGCGCGCATGTGATTCGCTCTCTCCTTGGTCTATAAAAGGAGGACGAACCCCCCTGCCGCAGGGGAGAACGACGGACGGAACCCAACAGAACACAACACGAGACAGGTCGCATCGCGCACTTGCTCTCCAATTCTCCCACAATATCTTCAATCACTACGCCAGGGACTTGGAAGCCACGCTCCCTCTCCCGCCTTGCTTGTAGCAGCCCCACTACAGGCACCCCCGGTGCTGAGCAATATAGTGCCTTGAGCACACCACGCTGTGGACGTACGGCCCCTCGGCGGGAACCGGGATAAACTCTGTGTCTTTTATTGCTTAGCATCGACCATTGAGGGATAGACCTTGGCGCTTATTCCCGGTTAGTGTCGGGACCACATTCCGCACCGACGGTTGGCGCACACCGTTGGGCAATCGAGCGCCTAAGGTCAATCCACCATCAACTCCCTCCATGGTGATCCACACCGAGTACGGCGGTACGCGTTCTGCATGGGCGGCTCGGACCCCCCCTCCCCCGCCGGGTTCGAAATCCCGGTTCGGGGGCACGAACTTTCGGGCCACGGGGAACGGCTACCCGATGCGCCTCACCAACCGTGAGTAGCTCCGTGCGCGGCGCCGGGCGGGTCCGCTCCGGTCCCCGGCCGCCCGCACCACCACGGCGCGGACGCCCGCCGGCACGGATGCGCGCGGGTCCGTCGGCGCCACGACGTCGCCGCCGCTCGGCCGGCGTTCACGCCAGGCGCGGTCCGAGCGATGGCAAGCTGAACGCGCCGCCTCTCAACATGGCGCGCCTGTCGCCACGGCAACTGCTACCCCAGCGGGATAGCGCACGGTCTCCGGACCGCGCTTTCTCATTGGCCTGCGTGGTGCCACGACGGCCTACAACGCCAACGTCAACACCACGATGCGCCGGGTTCCCCCTGGCCGTCACGTCTTCGTCGTCAGGGACCCCGGCGCCTCCGCGGGCGATGAGTCGTCACTGGGTTCCCTCGACGCGTTGCTGCCCGCCAACCTCCACGGGTACGCGGAGTGGGACTTCTCCGGCGTGCCGGACCCGGTCATGTTCAGGCGTTTCCTTGCGCCTACGGACTGCGGTTCGGTTGCTCCGACGACTCCGGCACGGGAGCTACGACCCCGCGCGGGGAATGCCGTGTCGTCATCGCCAACGACCCGGCAAACGCCACCGGCGCGGCGGGCGCGGGCGGCGGGGAGGTCACGCCCGCCCCGGGGATCGCTCCGCACCCGGCCGCAGGGCCAAGCACCCCTGCTGGGGCCGGCGCCGACGCGCAGCTAGCCCAGGCCCATGAGCTCGAGGATAAGCTGGCGGAGGAGTACCGAATGGTGCGGATGCTCCGTGCCTCGATGGCTGGAGAAGCCTCCGCGCGCAGCGAACGCGCGCGGGAGCTGGGCAGACAGGCCCGCGACCGCATCAACGCCGACTTTAACGTCAACGACCCGGACGCGCCTCCGCGGGCGAGTCGAAGCTCATTGCCGCCGCGCGCCGCGCGCGGGCCATGCCGGCACCCTCGACCCCGAGGGCGCGGAACCCGCAACGCGAGGTGCGGGCTCTCATCGAGCAAGCGGCCGTCCGGCGGGCCGAAAGCTCGGCCTCGCGTATCCGCCGGCATGGGGATGCGCAAGGAGACGGGGCGCACAGGGGGGGCAAACCCTCGGTCCACGCGGTGAAGCCGCGGGGCATCCCGCCAACCCGGGCGCGCACCGGCGAAGGAGCGGCTCCTCGACACGCGCGGGCGGCGGACGGTGACGCCCGCAACGTCATCAACGCCCGCCGCACGAGCGGGGCGGATGCGCGAGCGGCGGTAGGCTACCACCCTCGACGGGGTGGACGCTACGGCGGCGACGAGGACCGCTCTCCGACGCCGGAGCCCCCGAGGGACTGTGTGTTCGGCGGGAGATCCTTGCGACGGCCTTCCCCCAACGCTTCCGCCGGCCCTCGACCATCGTCAAGTACAACGGGGAGACGGATCCCCGCGTGTGGCTCAACGACTACCGCTTGGCGTGCCCGGTGCGGGCGGGGGCCACCGGCGACGAGGTCATCATCCGCAACTTGCCCTTGCATCTCGGCGATTCGGCTCGGACGTGGCTCGAGCACACCGCCCGCCGGCCCGGATCCACAACTGGGATGATCTGGTCCGCACGTTTGTGGGTAATTTCCAGGGCACGTACGTGCGCCCTGGGAATTCCTGGGCCTGCGCTCCTGCACCCAGAAGCCCGGCGAGTCACTGCGGGACTTCATACGACGCTTCTCCAAGCGCTGTACAGAGCTCCCCAGCGTGGCGCAATCCGAGATCGTGCACGCCTTTCTCGAGGGCACCACATGCCGGGACCTCATGCGAGAGCTGGAACGCAGCCCGCCCGCGGACTCCAACGAGGCGTTCGACATCGCCACCGGCTTCGCCTCGGGAGAGGAGGACGTGGGGGCAATCTTTGACGCGCAAGAAGGGCAAGCGCTCGGACGATGCGCCGCGGAGGGCGACAAGTCCAGGGGAGCCCCACCGGAAGGACAAGCGAGGCAAGAAGGGGAAAGAAGCCGCGCGCGCGGCGCGCGAGCAGGGGCGCGACGGCGATGATGCGAGGCTCTTCTTTGTCGACCCCGCTCGACGAGGCCCTCGGCCGGCCCCTCGAGGTCGGGGGTATTTGATGACATCTTTGAAAAACCCATGTCCTTACCACAAGACCCCAGTAAACCACACCCTTGAGCAATGCGACATGCTCAAGAAGTTCTATGGCCGCGCCGCCGCGAAGGAAGCAGAGGCCAAGAAGGACGGAGGAGATGGTGACGCCGGCGGCTTCCCCGCCGTGGAGAACGTGTTCCTCATCTTCGGGGGACCCACCGTCGACATGACAACCCGCCAGCGCAAGCGGGAGTGGCACGAGGTCCTCGCCGCGGAGAAGGTGCCTCCCTCCTTCCTCAACTGGTCGGAGGACGCCATCACCTTCGGCGGGAAGACCACCCGAACCGCATCCCCAACCGGGCCGGTGCCGGCCGGTGGTCGACCCAATCATTGGGAACGCGCGGTTCTCAAAAGTCTTGATGGACGGAGGCAGCAGCCTCAACATCCTCTACGCGCATACGCTACGCTTGTTGGGGATCGGGTTGGACCAGCTGCAGCCCATCACGACGTCGTTCCATGGCGTCGCGCCCGGCAAGCGAGTCCAGCCCCTCGGGCAGATCGACCTGCCGGTCTGGTTCGGCACCGCGAAGAATTTCCGCAAGGAAACGCTCACCTTCGAGGTGGTGGGGTTCAAGGGCGCCTACCATGCCATACTTGGGCGGCCCTGCTACGCCAAATTCATGGCGGTTCCCAACTACACCTACTTGAAGATGAAGATGCCGGGACCGAACGGCATTATCACCGTGGGCTCGTCCATCGAGCACGCATTCGACTGCGACGTCGAGTGCGTAGAGCATGCGGAAGCACTAGCGCTGGATGAAGCGCTGGTGACCACCTTGGAGAAGATGGTCAACGAGGACCTCGACTCCACCTCCAAGCACACCGGCAACTTCGAGGCCGCGGAGCAGACCAAGGAGGTGCCCCTCGACCCCGCGGCCCCCGAGGGCAAGGCGTTGAGGGTCAGCTCCACCCTCGATCCAAAATAGGAAGTGGTGCTCGTCGACTTCCTCCGCGCCAACGCCGACATCTTCGCGTGGAGCCCCTCGGATATGCCAGGCATCCCGAGGGAGGTCGCCGAGCACTCCCTTGACATCTGCCTCACGCCCGCGCCGTGCAACAACGGCTCCGCCGCTTCGACGAGGAGCGGCGACGGGCACTCGGAGCGGAGCGGCGGAAGCTTCTCGAGGCCGGGTTCATCAAGGAGGTGTTCCACCCCACGTGGCTAGCAAACCCTGTACTTGTAAAGAAAAAAAGAACGGGAAATGGCGGATGTGTATAGACTATACTAGTCTCAATAAAGCATGTCCTAAAGTTCCCTTTCCTTTGCCACGCATTGATCAAATCGTTGATTCAACGGTCCGGGTGTGAGTTGCTTTGCTTCCTTGATGCATACTCCGGGTATCATCAAATAAAGATGAAGGAGTCCGACCAGCTCGCGACTTCGTTCATCACGCCGTTCGGGATGTTCTGCTACGTCACGATGTCGTTCGGCCTCCGAAACGCTGGTGCGACGTATCAACGCTGCATGCAACACGTTTTCGGAGATCACATCGGGCGAACGGTCGAGGCGTATGTGGATGACATCGTCGTGAAAACCAGGAAGGCGGACGACCTGGTTGGCGACCTTGGCATCGCGTTCGGCTGCCTACGGGCCAATGGGGTCAAATTAAACCCCGAAAAGTGTGTCTTTGGAGTGCCGCGAGGCATGCTCTGGGATACATCGTCTCCCAACGGGGGATCGAGGCCAACCCCCGAGAAGGTTGCGGCCCTCGAACGAATGGGCCCGATCCGGGACCTCAAAGGGGTGCAAAAGGTCTTTGGGGTGCCTTGCCGCCTTGAGCCGCTTAATCTCGCGGCTCGGCGAGAAGGGCCTGCCCCTCTACCGCCTACTCAAGAAACACGAGCGCTTCTCCTGGACCGCCGAGGCCCAGGACGCGCTCGACAAGCTGAAGGCATCCTTGACGCATGCCCCGATCCTCACGCCGCCGCAGGACGGTGAACCCCTGCAGCTCTACGTGGCCGCGACCACTCAGGTGGTCAGCGCCGTAATCGTGGTGGAGCGCACGGAGGAAGGGCACGCCCTGCCGGTCCAGCGGCCGGTCTACTACATCGGCGAGGTCTTGTCGACACAAAGACGCGCTACCCCCCGAGTCCGAGAAGGCTGGCGTATGCGGTGGTCCTTGCGCGGTGCAAGCTCCGCCACTACTTCGAGGCCCACCCCGTCACGGTGGTCTCCTCCTTCCCGCTAGGGGAGATCATCCGCAACCCAGACGCGGCGGGCAGGATCGCTAAGTGGTCCGTGGAGCTGATGGGCGAGACGCTTGCCTACGCCCCGCGCAAGGCCATCAAGTCCCAGATCCTGGCGGATTTCGTCGCTGAGTGGACGGATACGCGGCAGCCGCCACCGCCGCGGATCCAAGCGAGTCTTGGACTCGTATTTTGACGGCTCGGTGATGAGAACGAGGGCGGGCGTGGGCACGCTCTTCGTGTCACCCCTCGGGGAGCACATGCGATACGCGGTGCGCCTCCACTTCCCCGCATCTAACAACATGGCCGAATACGAGGCCCTCCTCTCGCGGCCTCAAGATCGCCATCGAGTTGGGCGTCGAAGCGCCTCAACGTGCGGGGGACTCGCGGCTCGTAATCGATCAAGTCATGAAGAACGCGAGCGCCATGACGACAAGATGGAAGCCTATTGCAAGGCTGTGCGAGCCCTCGAAGATAAATTCTACGGCATCGAGCTCAATCACGTGCCCCGCCGGTACAACGAGGAGGCGGACGAGCTGGCCAAGATCGCGTCCGGGCGGATCACCGTCCCCCCGAACGTTTTCGCCCGCGACATCGCTCAACCCTCGGTCGTCCTCGAGCCTCACCCCTCGAGCCACGCGGAACCCTCGGGGGCTCCCTCGGATCCAGCGGGTGCGGAACCCATGGACGAGGACCCCTCGAACGAGGCGTACGTGCTCTCCCTCCTCGAGGGGTATGGCTCCTACGAGGCCGACGTGATGGACATCGAGCCAGCTCCTGTCAAAGCTGACTGGCGCGACAAGTATGTTGCCTGGATGGCTCGAGGGGAGCTCCCCTCGGATCGGGCCGCGGCTAGGCACATCGCCAGGATGGCCAAGTCCTTTGCCCTCGTCGACGGCGAGGCGTACAAGCGCGCGCGCCTCCGAGCATCTGCGGCGGTGCGCGCCCATCCCCGAAGGGTGCGAGCTCTGCGCGGGACATCCACGCCGGGATGCCGTGGCCATCACGCCGCGCCTCGTACCCTCGTTGGCAATGCCTTCCGCCAAGGCTTTTACTGGCCTACCGCGGTCGCGGACGCCAGCGAGATCGTGCGCACCTGCGAAGGGTGCCAGTTCTACGCCCGCAAGTCCAACCTTCCCGCTCATGTCCTGCAGACCATCCCCATAACATGGTCGTTCGCCGTGTGGGGGCTGGACATCGTCGGGCCCCTGCGAAAGGCACCCGGGGGCTTCACCCACTTGTTGGTCGCGATCGACAAGTTCTCCAAGTGGGTGGAGGTGCGCCCCATTACGAATCTCAGGGCGGAGCAAGCGGTGACGTTCTTCACCGACATCATCCATCGCTTTGGAGTGCCAAACTCCATCATCACCGACAACGGGT
Source organism: Cenchrus americanus (assembly GCA_947561735.1). NCBI lineage: Eukaryota > Viridiplantae > Streptophyta > Magnoliopsida > Poales > Poaceae > Cenchrus > Cenchrus americanus. Next base: position 245,852,968 of record OX387239.1, on the reverse strand, counting down.
CCCACGTTCACGGGCGGGGAAATTCTTGGAGTTCTCGCGACAAGTTCCACATCCGTGTGGATTGGGCGGCCGTGGCACACCCGCGGACTAACGGCCAAGTAGAGCGTGCCAACGGCATGATCCTACAAGGCCTTAAGCCTAAAATTTTCGATCGGCTAAACAAATGCGGTCGGAAATGGCTCCAATAGTTACCGGTAGTCGTGTGGAGCCTAAGGACCACCCCAAGCGAGCCACCGGTTCACCCCTTTTTTCCTAGTCCATGGCGCGGAGGCCGTCCTCCCCACGGACTTAGAATACGGGTCGCCCAGGGTTCGAGGCTACGACGAGGATGCCAACCAGCGAGCCCGCGAGGACTCGCTGGACCAGCTGGATGAGGCACGTCTCGTGGCCTTGATGCACTCTGCAAGGTATCAACAGTCCCTCAGGCGCTACCAAGCACGCAAGATACGCCGACGGGACTTCAGCGAAGGGGATCTGGTCCTAAGGCTACGCCAAGACAACCGAGGACGCCACAAGCTATCGCCTCCGTGGGAGGGACCCTACGTCGTGGTGAAGGTACTCAAGCCCGGCACGTACAAGCTGGCCAACGAGGACGGTGAAGAGCTCACGAACGCTTGGAACATCCAACAGCTACGTCGCTTCTACCCCTAGCTAGGATTTCCAAGCATTTTGTTGTAAAAATCACATGACCAACGCCCCAGTTGGTGACAACTATGTAAACGTCGTAAGTCTAATGAAAAGGGCAACTCGGCTTTCCCCTGAAACCCAAGTTACCCTCGGGGGCTACTACGGGGGGCATCCCCCCCCCCCCAAATGGTCCCATTTTCGCGCAAAAACGAAACAACTCACGCGCGCTAAGTTTGTTTTCTACTTCGGCCTCGAGCAAAGATTCGAACGGGCGCGGGTAGCCTAGCGGAAGGAGCGCGCGAGTCGAGAGATAGCCTACGCCTCCGCGAGGATACGGCCCCTTCTCTCTCGCTTCCAACCCGGCGGGCCACCCGCGAAAATCGAACTCCCCTAACTAGAATCTACTCAGGAAGAAGGAGAAACAAAAAAGCGTGATAAACAAAGACTTCACTTCACATCGGCAAACGTTCATGGCAAAAATAATTTGTTTATTTACAAGGGCCGCATGGCCAGCATACTGATACATAAACGAAAATGGGCCTAGCGCCCGGCTGTCTTCAGGCGGGAGGAGCGGTGGCGTCAGCAGCGTCCGGGAAGAGGAACTCCTCGAAGGCTTCGGCGAGCGTCCCGGTGGCGTCAGCGGCCAGCGCGTCCACACGCTCCATCGCCACCTCGTCCTCGACACCCTCGGGAACGATGTAGCCCTCCGCCAGCGCCTTGAAGTTAACCTCGTAGTGGGACCGCACCACCCCGAGGGCCTTCTGGACGCCAAGGTGCAGCGCCCGGCGCATGCGCTCGGCGACGTGGCTCCAAGGGCGCGCAGGCGGCTGGCCAGCGAGCTTCCGGCCTGCGCCTCGCCCTCCTCCACGGTCCGACAGATCTCGAGGGCCGCATTGCGCAACTCCTGCAGCTCCTGCTCGGAGGAGTTGTAGGAAGTCTGCAGTGCCTCGGCCCGCTCAGCCACGTGCCCCAGCGCGGTGCACAAGCCTGGAGTCGCCAAGACAAGAAAGAAATCAGAAGAAGGGTGCGAACCCTCTAAGGGAAAACCAGTGAAACAGGAGTTGAACAGCGATTTACCTTCGACTTGCTTCCGCTCCATCTCGAAGGCGCGGCGCCCGGCCTCGACCGCCTGCTCGAGGCCCCTGATGGTCTCGCCACCGCTCCCGGAGGGCCAGCTCCTGGCCCGCGCTCGTGATGCTGAGCACCATCAGCTCGCCCTCGAGCTCGGAGAACTTGGTGTTCCCGGTCCTCCCGGCGACATGCCGCGCCGCCTCGCGGCGCGCGCGCTCCCCGCTCCGGGGCCGACCGAGCGTCGGCAAGGGCGGCTCGCTCTCCGCCGGAGCCGCCCCTCGCCTCCTTGACGGGTGGTGCGCTCCTGCGGGGCCGGCCCTCGGTGGCGGCGAGCGCCGCGACCTTGGCGTCAAGGGCCGCCCTCAAGTCGTCGGCCTCCTTGGCCTTCCCGCTCGAGCGCGCGCGCCCGCTCCTCGGCCCGGCGCCGCCGGGCTCGCGCCTCTGGAGCGACGAGTGGAGCCCCCGGTTGTCGCTACGGACGCTGGCCACCTCCGCCTCCCGCCTGGCCGCCGGGTGCGCGTGTTCTCCGGTCCGCCCTCGCCCGCCGCAATGCCTCATCCCAATCGATGAGGGCCGCACGGACCCGCTCGAGGCCGGAGGGTTGCGCGGGTCTGCCCTCGTGCTCTCGTGGAGTTGATCGCGCAAGGCCATCGCCCGGTACGACGGCCCGGCCGTCGGGGGTCCCGAGGGCGTCGGCGAGCGCGTCGCGAGCGTCGCACCGCTCCCGGAGCTGATGGAGCTCGGCGGTCACCCGATCGAAGGCGTTGTACTTATCGCGGGCGCAGTCTTCGAGCTCCTGTCACCAATAAGTCGAGACCCGTAAGCATCAAGCCACGAAGATTACGCGCAGAAACAAGGGTAAAAGAGAAGCAAGCAAGGACACCTCACCTGAAAGACATGCCACGCGGGGCCGCCGTGGATCCTCAGCGCCTTGTTCAACGCACGGTTGAGCGCGGCGCCGTGGCTACGGAGCTCTCCCCAGAGCTCCTGCTCCCCCTGGCGTCGACGAACGCGGGCGGGTCGCCGCCGATCCCCCTCAACCTCGGGCGGAGTGGCCGGCGCGGGAAGATGAGGCCTCGGGGCCGTGCCCTCGGCCCCCGCCCACCATGTGGCCCTCGCGCCGCCCTCACGAGGGCCCCTCCCGGGACTCGGGGGGAGAGCGTGGGGGAAGCTCGCCCACCGATCCCACCCGGTGGCGGGGAGTCGTCGTCCGGGGATCTCCACCACCACCGCCGGGAGGCGCCGGCAGCGCCGCCCCCCGCGTCGCCCTCCGCCGGCGCCTCCACTTGCGCCTCCGCCGGCGGCGCGCCCGACGCGGGGCCGCGACCACCGCTTTCGGCCGCGCCTCCACGACCACGGGCGCCCGGCCGCCTTCCTCGGCCACCGCCGCCCGCTGCGCCTCCGCCGCGGCCGGCGCGCGGGACCGCGCCTCCGCCGCGACGCCCACCGCGGGCGCATCTCCACCACGGCCGCCGCCGCGGCCGCGTCTCCGCCACGACCGCGCCCACCGCTCCTCGACGACCACCGGTTGCGCCGCGGCGAGTCGATCCGCCGGCCGAGGCCTCGAGGCCTCGGCCGCGCCTTGCGAGCTCTCGCCCGCCGCCGCCGCTGCTCGCCCCGCCCGCGGCGCCCTCGACGAACGCCGTCGGGTGGGGACGGACGCGTCCGCCCTCAGCACCTTGGCTGGTGCGAGGGGAGGCACGGTCGGCACCACCCTGCACAATTACAAGCAAAAAATCAGAACGCCTGGTCGCCAAAAAACCGAACCTTGTAGAAGAGCAAGCCCCTTACCTCGAAGAGGAGAAGGCGCGCTTCCTCTTCCTCGAGACCTCGGCGGATGAGGCTGGCACGGCCGACGCGCCCGTCGCCGCGCCTCCTGACGTCTCCACCGCGCGCGCGGCCCCGCCCGCGCGCGCGGTGCGCTTGCCGCGCGCGCGCCTCCGCGCGCGCGCGCCGGCCACCTCCGCGGCCCGCGCCGCCCTCGTTGTTGATTGCCCCCGGCGGCGGGCGCCGCCGCGCCCGCCCCGGCGATGCCGCCCTTGCCGCCGGAGCCGGCTCCCGGCGGACGGGGAGCAGGCTCCCACCTATCGAGGGGCCCCGCCCCCCGACTTCTTCCTCTTCGTCCTCCTCCGAGGACGAGTACTCCTCGGTCCCCGGGAGGAGAGCCCTCGCTCTCACGCCGCCGTACTCCTCGCTCGCCGCTCGCGGCGCTCGCGGTGCCGCCTCACGCGCTCCTTCTTGCGCGCGCGCCCGCTCCCGCTCCCGCGTTCTTCGCGCCGCCCGGCCGAGCGCACGGGAGTCGGGGGTGGGCGGAATGGACTTCGCGGCGCTCACGCTCACCATGCGGCGAGAACATCAAAGGCGCGTTGGGAGCCGGGAGCAACACCAAGAACAAAAACGGGGCCGTGAATCATGCTTACCGGCGGGCGGTGGGGAGCATCTCGAGGTCCCACGGGGACCGGTCCCGGCGCAACATCCCGGGTGTCGACGGCGTTCCGCGCACGTGTGAGCGCATACCCCCGCTCGAGGGGGGGTCGGGAGCATCCGCGACCTCGCCGGCGCGACGGGGTCCGCCACCTCCGTCATCTCGAAGTTGCGGAGCGGCCTCTCCATCGGAGGCACGATCCGCCCGGTGATGGAGGAAGGCAAGGACGCCGCCGCGGTCGGCCCGCGCGTCGCCGGGTTCTTCGGGGCGGCCGGGGAGCGAGTCCGGCCCGCCTCGATGCCGGACCGTGGACACCCCGTGGCCCCGGTAGTTGGGCTTCTCCGGAGCACCGGACCGGTGTAGGGGGGAGGCCGGGCTCGGCGTTGCGTAGGTAGAACCACCCCCGCTCCCCGGCCGGCGTTGTTCGTCATCATGGTGCGGGGGATGTAGTCGTCCTTGAACCGCGTCCGCGCAGCGAGCGACATGCCACCGCGCGCACCGCGCGTCGGGTCCTCTCGCTCCGTCGTCGGGGCCGCGTGAAGAGCTCCGCGCGGAAGAGGTGTATCCGCAGCTCCCAATTGATCGGGATCCCTAGATACTCCTCGCGGACGCCCACGAACGTGGCCGCTTGCGAAATCGCGTTCGGCGCGAAGTTGTGTAACTCCACGCCGTAGCGGTGGCAGAGCGCCCGCATGAAGCGGCTCGCCGCCGCGCTCATGGAAGCGGATGAAGCTCACCACGTAGCCTTCGGCGGGTTGGGCGCGTGGTCCCCCGCCGGCGGCACGATCCACTCCGCCGGCCGGCCCTCCTCGTTCGCCGCCAGGCGGCCGGCGGAGACCAGCTCGCCGAGGGCCAGCCGGGTCACCGTCGACTGCTCCCAGGCGTACGGGTCGAGGATCATAAGGGGAGGAAGCGGCGCCATGAGAAAGGACAAGGGATGCGAGAACGGAGGACAACAACAAGAAGAAGAGCTCTAATGGCGAAGGCGCGCGGTGGCAAGAGCAGAATGAAGGCGAGAGCGCGGGGGGTAGGAATGGCGGAACGCTAAGGTAAAAAACCGCCGTTTTCCCTCCCCTCAGATTTATAAGCCGTGGGCGTGCTCTCCGGGGCGGACGTCCCGCACGCATTAACTGCAGGGAATCTTTTTTTCTCGGCCGACGGGCGGGCCCCACCACGACCGCGGCGGCCACGCCACCGCGCACGAGCCATCATCATGGCGAAGAATAGCGAGGGCCGGTGGCGGGCGGTCACGTCCGCCCGCCCACGCCGCCCACTACGCGTGCGGCCGCGGCGCCTAAAAAGGCGCGCCCGCGGCGCGAATTCACAGCCTCGGCTGTGGAGCATTTAATGGCCCGGTTCCTTACAAAGAAAGGAGAACCCTCGAGCGGCACGGGCTCCTGGCTCGGGAAAATTTCAGCCCTCGAAAGGGTACAGGCATGAGAAGGTCGCCTCGAGCCGTTTGAAACAAAACGAGCACCGCAAAGCACCCATGCCGCGTTGTATTGCGATCGACCGCCTCGAGGGCCGGCTCGCCCGTGCCCCTCGATGGTCGCGGATGCCGGCCGGGAGCGCTTAGCCGCCGCCCCGCACCGGTTTTGCGATCGGCGCCTCGAGGGCCGGCTCGCCCGGGCCCCTCGATGGTCGCAGATGCCAGGCCGGGAGCGCTTAGCCGCCGCCCCGCACCAGTTTTACTGATCAGCGCCTCGAGGGCTGGCTCGCCCAGGCCCCTCGATGGTCGCAGATGCCGGCCGGGAGCGCTTAGCCGCCGCCCCGCACCACTTTTACTGATCAGCGCCTCGAGGGCTGGCTCGCCCAGGCCCCTCGATGGTCGCAGATGCAAAGACGGGGCCGCCTAGGCGCCACCCCGCACGGCCCTACTGATCAGAGGTTCGAAATTTGACCCTCGACGGGTTCGAACAGGTGCCCCAGATCACCAGAGTCAGGACGACGAGGGCACGCGCATTCGAGCCGTTCCTCGGGCCCGCCAGCTCGAGGGTGCCCCACATGTCGTGTTCGAGAGCCAGCGAGGGCAGCTAGCCGGGGGATCCCACCGAGGGAGAGCTTCCGCGCCCTCGGTCCCAAGCGAACGGGACCGAGCCCCACCTAGCAAACCCACGCAAGCGCTTCAATGGACGTGTCTCTGGACCACGCAGCCTACCCTTATCGAACGGGGCATGGGCGTCCACTCGAACCACCCACTAACTGCTCAACGAGGGATCCGCAATTCGCGACCCGACCGATGGGGGTTGCGGAAACCTCACCCTCCGTCCCGCGGAGGGACGGCGAGGGCGCGTTAAAAGACAAGTCGTAAAGCTCTACCCGGTCGCCTTGAATGGGCCCAGGCTCGGGGGCTTGGCGCACGGCTACACCTCCTGGATTGCACCCGTCGGGGATAGTGCCAGCAGCGCGCGCGTCACCGAAGCCGGCTGAAACATTGCCGACGCCGGTTGAAACATGTAACACGCCCTCTGTCCAAATCTCGCGGTCAACCCCTACAGGAGCGCCTATGCTCCTACAGGGCTTCGGGGGCTAGACCCGCGGGTCCGGCCGACGCGGCCCCACGGAAAGCGTTCCCAAGACCAGGAGGGAAGAACGTCCTATCAGTAGGTTCCAGCATCTGCGGGAGCCTCAATGGCAAACCCACAGATGCTCGGGGGCTACTATCGGGGACAGCCCTCGGGGTCCCCTTAAACAACTGGGGAATCCCCACTTAAAACCCGCAACAAAGCCAAATACGCCTCGCTTAACCATGCAGGACACAGCCCACGTCGCGGAGGCCCCCAACGGCCCACCAAGGCGGCCCACTCGAAGATCCCCTCAAGCAGGCTTCGCCTCGCTCGAGGGCGCGCGCCTCCCTCGGACAGGCTCCGCCCCGTTCGAGGGGGTGCGCTTACCTCGAGCAGGCTCCGCCTCGCTCGAGGGTTCGCTCCACCCTCGAACGAGATCCGCCTCGCTCGAGGGCGCTCCGCGCGCACGCGCCTACTTCCGTACGCAGGCATTTAATGCCCTGACAGCAGCGGGGCGGCGCCATCATGCACCTGGGGCTCGTGCCCCGGTGCCGCCGCACCAACTCCCCGGAGGGAGCCCATCCCCGCCCCCGTGGGGAGGGACCGTGCGGCGTGGCCGGTGCCGATCCCGTGACGCCGCGCCGCCTCGCTCCGGCAGTACGGCTAACGCGCCGAACCCTCGAAGGGGGCCGGCCGCACCCTCGACTTGCTTTCTTGTGACCTTGCAGGGGTTAGGTGGAGGCGCTAGGCCGGTAGGAGGCCATCCCCGCCCCCGGCACGCATGGCCGGCCGCCCTCGCGCGTACGGGCACACGCCGGGCGCTGTAGCAACAACTCCAGCGCTGTGGGGCGTGCGGGAACGGGACGCCGCCTTACCTGCCACTGTGCTCCGTACGGATCGACGTCAGCAACTCCCTCGAGTCCATCCGAAGACATCGCAGCCGTCCGCTGCCTTTCCACCCTCGAAGTCGCCACTGTTCGGGTACAAGATACGCCATGATGGCCGGATCGCTGCAAGGATCGTCCGGCGGCCGCCTGCTCTCTGACATAGCACATCACGCTCCCTCACGTAGCTAAATAGCGCGGTGCGCATGTGATTCGCTCTCTCCTTGGTCTATAAAAGGAGGACGAACCCCCCCCGCCGCAGGGGAGAACGACGGACGGAACCCAACGAGACACAACACGAGTCAGGTCGCATCGCGCACTTACTCTCCAATTCTCCCACAACATCTTCAGCCACTACGCCAGGGACTTGGAAGCCACGCTTCCTCTCCCGCCTTGCTTGTAGCGGCCCCACTACGAGCACCCCGGTCTTTGAGCAATATAGTGCCTTGAGCACACCACTGCTGGACGTACGGCCCCTCGGCCGGAACCAGGATAAACTCTGTGTCTTTTATTGCTTAGCATCGACCATTGAGGGATAGACCTTGGCGATTATTACTGGTTAGTGTCGGGACCACATTCCGCACCGACACTGTCTATGGGCTGTATGAGCCGTCTGTACATCTGTCTGTACACGCAGTTCGATGTAACGACTTCCTGTCTAAGGGCTGTACATACCCTTAGGGGATATCATGGAAGTATTTCATCACGTTTAATTGTTAGACACATCAGCCATTTACTGACTTGGCATGACATTCAATGATGAAAGAGAAAAGGATATTTAACTATTTGCCACTTTTAGTTATAGTCAATTAATCTCTCTCACATTCACTCCTCTCTTATGGGTGGCAAATCTGTTGCCACTCACCGCGACACGTGGCAACCGGTTAGGTGAGAGCTGTGGCGTTTCATCGCCGGATCTCCTGCGCTGCGCGGCCCCGCCTCCCGCGCCTTCCGCCTCCCGCGCCCCTCGCACCCTCCCGCGCTAATCTCCCCTCTTCCTCCAAATCTCGGGCCACAATTTTCTCTTCCGCCACTCCTCGCCAATCGCGGAATCGACGGCGCGGTGGTGCCGTCACTCTGTCTCCCCCTCCGTCGCAGCAAGATGTCCCATTGCGGCCCGGCAAAGGGCAGCGGCGGCGGCGGCCAGGCAAAGGGCAACCACGTCGGCTGCAGACTATCGAAGCCGCACCCTAGTTAGGTCGTGACCTCATTGCTGGCCGACCATCCACACCCTTGACGCTCAAATCCCTCCTCGTCTTCTCAAGATGTCCTCGTGCCGGCAGATTTACCCTCGTTCAGGCAACAACCCCTGCACCTTGGCGGACGACTAGATCTGCTCATGCCTCTGTCTGCGCTAGATCTAGGTAATTTCTTGTCACCTTCAACTAATTGTGTATTCTAGACATGATTGGATAGCTTTCTTGCAAGCTGGATTGTTGATTTGTGTCGTTTGTTGACATGCAGTTGCAATGGCAACGCCCAGGAGCTCGTGAGTGCAAGCTTCACATTGGACCGGTGCCTTTGGTCCTCTAGCGACTACAGATGGTATATTGTTGTTATGTTTGTTGGTTGCATCTCGTTACATGTGAACCTGATGATTGGAGATGTTAAATAGTTTGATGGATCTTACAGTTCCTGCATTTTCTATTTTTATGGTTGCTAATTGAAGTAAGCATCTTGTGGATATGGTTGATAGTACCAGGATGAACTTCTGGTAGCATATGCTTTAACAGAATGTAGTTTATCTGGTGGACCAGGAACAAAATATAGTCAGTAAACAAATAGAACAGAAACAGATCATCTTGCGATCGAGTGATCCAGGCTCCTTTCTTAGTTTGTGAATTCTGGGTTATTTTTTCTTGGATCGAGCATAATGTTCTTCAGATTATGTTCTAGGAAGTAGTACCTGGCAGTAGCCGAGTTATATTTAGATTAATTGTTTTTATTCGGCATAATTGTATGAATTTGCATTGCTTGGAAATTCCTAAACTACAACCAAATGTAGTGCACTGAATGTAGTTGTGCTTAGAGCACGTAAGATATAGTAGTGACAACCAACAATGTGATGAGTGTATGCATATGACTGCTGCTCTTGGCTATCTGTCTATTTTGTTTTAGATTAATTGTGATATTGACAGTAGATTAATTCAGATACGCATTTCATGCTTAAAATGCATGATTCCTCGACCAATTTATTTATAAGATACAATACAATAATATTGCATACTGTTTTTGTGGAGTGGCTGTAACTTTTTTCTTCTGAAACTCAAGCATTCTGACCCTGCATGATGGTCTATTTTCAATTGACGATTGAGCATGGAAGATGCAAGTCTTGAGAAGTTGTAAGTTTTTTTTCCACTAAGGACCTCTGTCCGAATTTCATTACCAAAGCAACGAAATTACAAAGTTCCGGTCTATACCAAAGTTCAGTCGCACCTGCTCCCACTCAAACAAAAAGCCAGAAACCATCTGGGGGAGCAAGCACACAGGGCTATGCCTCCACCCAGAGCTCCACCGACAAAACCAAAAGACACAGTCAGCAACCGCTGCTAAACATAACCAAAAGAAGTTGCAAGTTATTTTGAGAATATGCAAGTCTTCAATTTTTTTTTGCGTCGGATAGCAGAGCGCTAGGCATGGCCGGCTGCGGGCTGCCCCGGCTGTGGCTGGCTGACTGCCTGTCCACGGCTCCTCACCCACACGGAAAGCATGGCCTGCCTAGGCATGCAGCCGCTGGCACACGCTGACGCACCAGGACCCGAAGCTGCCTTGGAAAAGCAGCATCAATCGGAGAAGATCCTCTCTCTTCGGTTCGGAAGGAGCAGCGAGCGAGGTTTGTGAACGATCATCGAGCTGGGAATGCCCGTGGATTTGAAAAATTCAGTACAGTGTGTTTAACCTTTTTGGGTCAACTTAGTGCACAGAATTGGGACGCAAATCTTCTCATCAAGACGCGGGGCGGGTCCGCTTGCAATTGCAACACGCATTGGGACGCCTGGGCGGCAGCACACTCGTGGTGGATTATTCTTTGTCGCTCTTTTGCAATCTGCAGTGCTTTTCTTTAAATAAAAGCAGGAGCACTGCTATATCTAATTGGTACATAACTGCCGAAGTGGACACCACCACACAACAAACCCACGAACAAAGAACAAACTCACACACAACACCACATAGCACACCACCACCTCCGCCCGCTGCTGGTTCTGCTGGCAGCACTCCCTCGCCGATGCCTGCTGCAGCACTACAGATTGCATGTGTAGAATTCCTCTTTAAACTCCTGTAGTTGGTGAAAAAATTGCCTTTTCAACGTTTTAAACTTCTGTAGCACGTTTCGTTTGTTTGTGGCAAATATTATCCTACCATGACCTAACTAAGCTCAAAAGATTCGTGTCGTAAAGTACATCAAAACTGTGTAATTAGTAATCTTTTAGCCTACATTTTCTGTTTCGATGTATTTAATGTGACGTGATGGAGAGAGTTGAAAAAACAGCGAAATTTTGCTAAAATTTTGCCAAGCAAACAACGGCATGATGGTCGGAGTCAACCCCATCTCTACCGAGTCGAAAAGCGTCTTGTCTTCTCGCCCGCTCCTCTCCGGCCGCAGCTCGGGCCCCTTCCTCCTCCCCGCCGGCAGTCTTGCCGACGGCGAGAGAGGTCGGGACCCCCCCTAATCAATAGATCCGGTAGTCCTCTACCTATTAGTAGTAGTTTTTTCTTCTTTAGTGCCTCTATGGCTTTTGCCCTTTGTGCTAGTCGCTACCTCCGAGGTGCCGCCGCCGTCGTCCTCGTCGTGCTTCTCGGCTTGTTCGTCGCCGTCGACACCGTCGCCAAGGTTAGTAACAATAAAGCTCCTCTCCCCCTCCCTGCAGATCTCCTTTCTTCCATCCCCTCCATCTCCATCTCGCAACACCGCCGAGATCTGCATCATCCTGCTCTGCGCCCTCCACCTCCGCTCGATTCCCTTTACCACCAGCAGCCTCTGGTCCTGCACCGTGCTTCAGCTCAGCTGCTTCTTCACTGGTGCCGCTGTGATTGCTCCGTCATCCCCTGGGATCCTGGATGGAGCTCTTCCTACATACTCCGGCGACAGCTTCTTCAACTTCATCTTTCGGTCGTCAGTGCGCGCCTACTTGACGAGCTCAAGGAATCCACGTTCAACCGACGCTTCGCGCGGTTCCTCCGCCCCGCTGTATGCGTCCATGGCGCCCCTGCAGCTCTCCGCCGGCGGATCGATCGTCATCGTCACCAGAGTTTTAGTAGTCTCCGGACTCTGATCCGGATTGAGTTGTTTGTCTTGGTTGTAATTTGGTCCTTTGTCAAGGATCTATCTGTACTTTGGCTGCTGTTATAATACAAAAAAAAAGTTGTTTGTCAAAAAAAAAAAAAACGGCATGATGGTCGGCACGGCGAGGTGAGCGCGCGGTGATGATGCACGCATGGAAGGGAAGCACAGGGCAAAGCCCAGCGGCGCAGTAAATACTCCTTGGTCCTTGCAGGTGCGCAGGTGCAGGCGCAGCTGGCAGCCGCTGCGGCTGCCGGCGCCGGGGCATGAATTGCCTGCGCAGGTATTGTCGCGTCAAAGGCGCCAGCGCGGCGGCAGAGGCAGCGCCATCAATTCTGATCCACCACGGCACCACCCATGGGATGATTCGTCCCTGCTCTGAATCTCGCCACAGCGGAGGAGGATCTCAGTATCTCACTCTCTTGCGTGTTGTCCCGTGATAATGATCGCCTGGCTTGTTGTCAAAAAAAAAAAGATCACCTGGCCGCCTGGGTCAGTTTCCCGGACGGACCGCAGCCCGCACCGCACGTACGAATCATGTTGGCTCGCCTCAAAAGTTTCAGGGCTCGAGTTCCAGGCACAACGACGATCGCAGAGCATTTTGGACAACGGAAAAGGCCTGCAATCAAACGCCCAAGCGGCCAAGCCTGGAAGATTACAGAGAAACGACGGGAGCTTTTCCACGCGATGTGAGAGCGAGGAATTGGAGCCCAAGCACCAAAGAGAGAGAGGCAGGCGTCAACAAAGGATCGAAGAAATCGGCATCAAACCCGGGTCAAGCTCGCCGGCCTGCCGTGCCGTGTGCACCCCCTCCCTGCCCTGCGCGAAGGAGCCGGCACACGGGAGTGCACGAGCGCGGCGCGGAACAGCATCGTGGGGGGTTGGGGTTTGAGGAGTGCGGTGGCTGCCGTTCGGCACGGAAGGATTCGTCCTGCTTGCCTCCCGCCCTCACGCTGCGCCCCAACGCCCTGGCCGCCGCCGCCTTCCGCGCTCCATCGTTCCTCATCAATTACTCGACGATGCATTCCCAGTCCCAAGAGAAACAAGCGAGTTGCGACGACCCTGTGGCTGTGGGGTCCTTGACTTCAGCGGGCGGGCCCAGCCTGTCAGGTTGCCGGCCAGGCGGGTGGCGGGTGGCGGGGAGCGCGGCGCGGCAGCTGTCTGGAATAAAAAAACCGAAAGGGGATCCTGGCCGAGATCCTGTCGCCGCCAAAAGAGACATTTTACCTGCGTTCTGAATGTATTAACCGCCGGCAGTGCGCGCTCGCATGCTTTTTGTCACACTCACTCGCGACTACTCGAGGCTGGAATTTCCCCCCCATTTCTGACCTCTTAAAAATTTTTCGTTAAGCATGTTTTCCATTTGTTCTCCACCCTTTCACTCTCCTTGTAGCTTGTTGATAGCTCGCCCTGGAGTATGCTGGCTGAAGTCTGCTTTTCGCGTGTTCAAACTTCAAACGGCCCCCTTTTCAAAATCCCCCCTCGAACAAGCGTGATTGGTTGGAGACTTGCAGTGGAGCTAGATACACACCTCTTCGTTTGACTTTTCTCACGACCATCACGGCTGATCGCAGTGGCCAGAGGACCGCGGCATGTCACCGTCTCGAGCTGAGCTTTTGACCTGCCAAGAGACCAAGGGTCAAACGGTCGTTACCGCTGGGTGGCAACAGACACACGGGTTTTCCCGGCCCGGGCATGCAACGAATGTGATGTGAATGTGATGCCTTCACTTCGCCTAGGCGCACCCCGGGAAACCTCGCGGCCCGAAAAGCGGGGAGCAGAATAGAAAGCGCGCCCCCTCGTCCGGTCCGGTCGGCCACTTCTCTCTGTCACACGCCAAAGCCTTCTTCTTTAACAAGGCAGCAGAGGCACCACCACCAGCTAGCTGCTCCACCTCCACCTCGGCCGGCTCCTCCCCGGACGAACGAACGAACAAAAAGGAGGCGGCATCGCTTCCAGTTCCCTGCCCTGCTCCTGCTGCTTCTCTGCGCTGCGCCTCCCTCCCCCCACCACAGGTCAACCTCTCTCGCCGCCTCGCCCTCCCTCCCTCCGTCCGCGGCGCCACCCGATGCCGCCGCCGCCGCTCGAGGCTCGCGACTACATCGGCCTCGGCGCCGCTGCGTCCTCCTCCTCCTCGTCGTCCTGCTGCTCCGGCGGAGGCGAGGGGGCGGTGGGGCCGCACCTCGCGCTGCGGCTCGGGCTGCCGGGGTCTGAGTCCCCCGGCCGCGCCGCGGGGCCGGAGCACGTCGACGCCGCGCTCACGCTCGGCCCCGCGCCTCCCAGGGGCGGCGCCAAGCGCGGGTTCGCCGACTCCCTCGACCTGCCTGCGAAGCAGGATGCTGACGCCGCGGGTGACGCCGCTGGGGGCGTGAGAGGGGAGGAGAAGGGTGTGGCTGAAGCCGCTGCCGGAGCTCCGCGGACGGCCAAGTAAGTGGGTGTGCAGTTAATTGGTTTCAACTTTTGAGTTAGGATGGTGCGATTCCAGACTTTCCCAGCCTAGCTCGCCATAAAGGCCAAAATTTGCCTTTTCCATGGACCATGGGAAGATTTGTAGTATACAGGTCGGTATGCGATGGTAGTTTGTTAGGTCTGCAACAACAATATTGGTGATGCTTGATGCCTTTGTTTGTGTCTGGCAAGTACTGAATCTAGAAGTTACATAAGTAATTGAAACCCAAGCTCGTAATTCGACGAAAAAAATTTCCTGATAGTTTTTTAGATTGAAGTCCTCACCAGCTTTTATAGAAACTAGAAAGCATGTAACAGGATATCCTACACTTGAAAGCTGGGTTACCTGCACATCATCAAGACCACCGTCAATAATTCAATACGGCAGTTTGTTATGAATCAAAATGCTAATTTTCCTGGTAAATCACCATTTACGCATGGCAGTTCCAAGTTATGACCTCATACTGTCATAGCCACACTGTGCTAGTATTACAGAAGCAAGGAAGTTGTTTTAGAGATTCTAAAAAAAGGAAGTTGTTTTAGAGCAGCAGTCAGAGTCTGTATCATGTGGCCTCTATAAGTACATATAGGGTACAATGGAATGCATTGTGTGTCCTGGATGGAGACTTGGACATGATACAATCACGGATCTTGACATTTGCTGAACGATATTTTTTCATGTTGTTTGGTGTGGAGTGGACTAATCTTTGGGAGTTTATGTTATAGGGCGCAAGTTGTTGGATGGCCTCCTGTTCGGAGTTACCGAAAGAATACGCTTGCTGCGAGTGCGACGAAGACAAAGGGGGAAGAGGAAGTTAAGAGTGAGGCAGGATGCTGTTATGTTAAAGTCAGCATGGATGGAGCCCCATACCTAAGGAAGGTGGACCTCAAGACTTATTCAAGCTATGAGGATCTCTCGCTTGGTCTTGAGAAAATGTTCAGTTGCTTCATCACTGGTAAGTAAGGGCTTCTTTTTTCTTTCAGTTCTTTTATGACAATTCTCAATTTATCGTACCTTATGTGGTTATATGACAAGTAATGAGCTATCACATCACCAGTGCACGTACAATTACGAATAGTGTTTTCTGCTCAAAGTTTTGATGGGTCAATGTGTAGTTGCTGATGGATGGCTGCTGCTGCACTATTTTGACTAGTCAATGATAACCTGTCAACAGTTAATCTGCTTAATTAGCTGGGTAGAACGTCCCTTCAAAGGGAAAAATAGAGAGAGAAACTCATGTTGCTAACTATGTTCGAAAATCTGCTTCTCTACATATAGAAATGAAAAGAGTGACTGACTAGTAGTGTGCACTAGCTGAAAATCTTCTCTAATCTATTTTGACTAGCCAATGATCAGCATGTATATCAGCTAATAAGTATTGACCATGATT
Organism: Cenchrus americanus; assembly: GCA_947561735.1. Classification (NCBI taxonomy): domain Eukaryota; kingdom Viridiplantae; phylum Streptophyta; class Magnoliopsida; order Poales; family Poaceae; genus Cenchrus; species Cenchrus americanus. The sequence continues at coordinate 245,837,333 of OX387239.1, read as the reverse complement.
GTCTAGAATGCCTTCTTCAAACAAAAAAAAAGGATATGAGGTGAAGTTTCAAAGTACCACCTCTGTCCTTAAATATGCAATGATTGTGACAAGCTAATTAGTTCAAAAATGAAACTTCATTTATTTAAGCAAGGAGGGAGTTTTGTCCTAAAGCTTTATCCTTCTCCAAGGTACAGCAAACAAATGAAAAAGTTATTGAATGTTATTATAAATACCTTTAACTCTTTAAACCTGTGTTTCAGAATTCTCTGGATCTGTCACTCTGCAAGCTTTAAACACTATTTATCAGTGTGTCCATAAAAGTAACATACATTATCTACATGAATCATATTTAGCCTACTTGGAGCCAGGGCCTTACATTGTTAGCTAGATATACATGCTTCTTCAATAAATGCATATGCTTAAACTTTTGATATTACAGGTAAAAGCAATTCAGGCAAGTCATCAAGGGAGAGGCTTACTGATGGTTCTAGGGCTGATGCCCTTCAGGACCAAGAATATGTCCTTACCTATGAGGACAAAGATGCAGATTGGATGCTTGTTGGTGATCTCCCCTGGGAGTGAGTTCCTAACTTTGTGCGGTTTGAGATATTCATTCAGTTTCATACTTTCTTGAAAGCAATGAATATCAATATAATTTTTGTCAGCAATCTAGACTAATTGCAATTGGTTGAAATATACTTGTATTGAAGATATGGCAACTGAAAAGATCAAATGTTTGGATCCACTAGTGCGCAGAACTGCTATTCTATTGGATTTTACCATCTTCTTTGGAAAGTTCAGTTTTGGTATTTTGGGATCAGAGATTCAGATTATGTCTGGCTAATGTGTGTTAAGTGACATCTTTTATGAACACAACCACGAAGTTTTATATTTTATATTGGAAAATTCTACTCTACTGTTTTGCTGCCCTTTCCTTCAGTTTCCTTCTTCAGTTCATTGTTTTTTCCACATCTGTGTTGTCTGCTATCCCTGACATGAATTGTTTTCATCATCCTTTCTTTTTTATTGCTTAAGTAACTATACATTTACTAGTTATTTATGATAACTGTTATATATATATTTATCTTTGGCCTTTTTTGCAGCTTGTTCACTATGATTTGTCGGAAACTTAGAATCATGAGAGGTTCTGGTGCTGCTGGCATGGGTACGTGTACACACTAGTATCTGTCCATCTTCGACTGTTAACGTATAAGGATCTGTTCAACATTAAATCTTAAGCATAATTATATAATATTTTCCTTGCTATGATTTTTTAATATTGGGCTATGTAATTTGTAGAAAAGGGAATTGTCTCCGACCTCTGCAATAGCACACAAGCAAGGTCTTACAACAAATTCAGCTTACGAACTGATCACTGAAATCAAAATAAAAGTTTACTTAAGGGAAAAATCATAAGCAAACTCTATTATTGATTCTCCATCCGTTGTTGGCAAAGATATCCAAAGCAGCAACTTCCAATGCTTTGCTTGCCACCGAAACTGTTTCCCTCGTGTCTTCACGCTTCAACGGGGACCAAAACCGTAGCTAAAGGTCCCCGAATACCGCCTGCATAAAATAGGTGAACTTTTTTTCATTTCGAGTACACCAAATCCCCCACATAAGAGCAGCAACCCCCACAAAGATCAAGTGTCTTATCTTATTGTATATATGCCCCTTAACTGATTTTGTAGCATATGATTTATGGACCTAGGTGTGGTTAACCCGGTAGCAACATAAACAATCCTCCAAATGGCTTTTGCATGCAATCAAAAAATAGATGCTTGATTGTCTCATTACTATCACAAAATCAGCATTTTTTACTACCATTCTAATTTCTCTTGACTAGATTATCCTTTGGTAATATTACGCCCGGCTGGATGAACCAAAGGAAAATTTTATTTTTAGAGGATTGTCAATTTCCAAATAAACTTTTATTGGGCTGCGTAATAGATTAGTTGGCGATCATTGTTACCCATTCTTTTGGTAATTTAGAATCAACTAAAGTATGCATTCAAATATGTTCTTGTCCTGCAAACACACACAAAAAAACTGTAATAATAATGTTAAGGCAATAATGTAAAGGCAGGCATGGGAAAAGTGTGGGCAGAGCATGGATCAATCAGACTTACAATCTGACATTGCTGTTATCTCTAGATAAAAATATTGTAGTGCTGAAACTGATAACTTTATGATAAGGCAAATCATAGTAAATACTAGTTTCATGTGACATGCCATCTCTGTCCAATGTGAACTACAGTGTAATTTTATTGTAGCTGTCCAGTGAGAACTACTTATGAAGTTCAATACAACAACTTAGCCTTTTGTCCCAAGCAAGTCGGGGTAGGCTAGATATGAAACCCAAAGGTACCACCAACATAAAGACACGTAGAAGAAGTCATGGCTCAGGAACTCCGGCATGGCGCGTCGCTAAGAGGGTTACGCCCCAACGGGATTCTTTTGGGTTTCATATAGTCCTTTTATTGCCTGATTGTTAACTATTGAGACCAAGTCAGTGTATGCTGGAACCAAGTATCTTGAAGCTTTTCAAAAAAAAAAAAGCATCTTCTATCTTAGACTAAAATTCTCTATTACTCCTCCATCCCAAATTACTATCTGTTTTGGCTTTCCTAAATACATACCTTTTGGTATCACCTAGATATATACTTATGTCTAGATACATAGCAAATGTGATGTATGTAGAATAACGAAAATGAATAGCAATTTAGGACAGAGGGAGTGCTATATGACATCATTCATTTAGGTGTAATGTGCAGTTAACAAATACGTCAGCTTCATTACAATTTGTTGGTCTTTACTGAATGATATTTAATATTCCTGCAGCTCCAAGATCACTGGAACAGATTGGTCGGAACAGATAGGGTGTCTTGCCCTACACCTGAATCGTGAATGTAACAGAGTTTATGATGGCGCTGAAGGGAGCGATGTTTTATCTGAAGTGCTAAGTCTTTTTCCACATGTGCAGTGAGATTTGTGGCCTACTGTAAGACGCCCATTTTGCCCACGAGGTTGTCATGTGTCATTGTAGATGGTCGCTTTTGTATGTGAAAGATTGAACACGGTAGCTTACTGCTTCCTCTGATACTTTCATTGGTTTGCTTATATATTCAGAAGTTTGTGCTTCATATCGTAGAAGTAAAAGAATGTTCATGTTATCACATACTATTCTTCCCAATGTTGTGTGATCGAAAAACAAAATCTAATCATTCAGTCTATCTTTCCTGATGATGGACAGTATGGCTGTAGAGTTGGTCACTGTCACTGATGAGATGATGTTACGTTTACATTCCTCTGCACTTCTATCTGTTCTATGTTGTTTCAGAATCATATCATAAGTTACAACAGCCTTCTTCTAGTCTCCCTGTTTTTTGATGGGGCTGGGCTTGGCAATTTTTGGCTGAATTCGGGATATTTCATGGCTAATAACGTCAAGCTGATGTAATTTGGGATCTGAATCTTAAGCGCAATCGTATGCATTTGGCGATACAGAGGCCGGTTTGTATACCTTTATGAAGAAGTAGCAGATCCCACGTATATTGATGCTATTTGGAAATCCATTTGTCAGGTATGCCATGTTCTTCGGATAATCGGATCCCTGATGTGGAAGCCAGGTTTCAGATTAGACAGAATCACTTTGAATTTGCAAAAGAAAAGGCTCCAAAGCCTACCTATCCCAGCAAGTTGCAATACGATTGCGTTGCCCATCCTCCAGAAAAAACAAAACGTGAAGACTTTGAGCAAGAAAAAAACGGATCTAGAGCTCTTTTACGGTACACAATACTAGCACTTTGAAAGTGTTGGAATCCTTTTGGTCACAACTCACAACTGCAGCTACCTTTTTTCATGGAGGTGATTATTATCATGAGCTGGTGCATTTGAATGTTTAAGGAATGACTTGATTTTCAAAGGAATTGAACCGTCTCGCATACGTGGATATTGAAGTTTGTTGTAAATATTTGGATATTGAAGTTGGTTGTAATTCTAATTAACGCGTCCGCTAGAACTTGAACTCGAGACCTTTGATACCATATTGAGTTACATGCACCAACCAGTTCAACCCAAAACTTAAGCTAATGAGTAAAGGTGAACAATTTAATTATACTCCAACAATTCTTGATCAATGGATAGAAGTTCTTTTGTAATTGCTATGTTTGTCTTTCTTTCTTTTTTGAACACCGTTTAAACTCTGTGATACTTTTTTTAAAGTTTTACCAGTAGGGGTCTTTCTGTTTCATCAGAAAAATACAGTACTAACACTAGGTGGTACAAGTACAGAGAAAGGGCAATATACTTAGGGCATGTACAACAGTTTAGACAGCTGCTGTCTATTTGACATACACAGACAGCTAAATAGACAGCTCTACAACAGTTTAGGCATTACAGGCATCGTTTAGCCGTCTATTTGCTATTTAATACCCTCTCTAGTTGATGTTGTTTTGCATGGGAGCACGGGCCAGAGTAGTAGATGAGATAGTAGACAACAACACCCTCTTTCCTCATTTAATGATGGTCACGTCATCTCATTTTGCTTATGTGGACTCAAATAGACAGCTGCTGTCTAACTGTTGTACATGCCCTTAAAGACGACTCTAACAGTGAGGAACGACATCTCTTTTGTCGAGGGCATATACTTTTTTATTGGCGACAATATTTCGCGCCGCGATGCAACCCGGCGACCCAGCAATGCACAGAGTCGGCGCATGGATCGAAGGTGGCTATTCCGAACGCCACCGATACATCAAGGTGGAGGGGCAACTGTGACGACACATGATTTCAAGTGTGAGCCGATTTGCCAGCTGCAGTGGGGTTGTCTACATCCAATGAGTTTCTTTCAAGTTCATTTTGGTGCACGTTGTTTAAGTCATGGTGGCTGTTTTGAAGACCGTCATGAAGCGACGTCGATATCTTTAGCACTGTCTTGAGAAGTAAACTCAATTCTTTTTTGGATGTAGTAGATCTTTAATACATGTATCATTATGTACTAAAGTTTTTTTATTTTTTCTTAGTTTTTGTAATAAGTTTGGCTGTGTGTGGTCACGCAGAGGCTTTAGACTGTGTGCGTTATCGCAGAGGCCGGAATGTTAATTCCATTATCTAAAAAAATGCCCTTACCGTGTGTTTGGTTGGAGAGCGACGGGAGCGGAGCGGAGCCAACCCACGTTTTGGGGACGACTCCGACCCTTCTCATGTTTGGTTGGAAATGTTGGGTTGGAGTGGCTCCGACCCCTTTTTTTGTTTGGTTGAAGGAATGAGATTGGAATGGATGGGAGATTTCACGCCGTTAGTTGGTCCCACGTGTCATAGGGTTTACATTTTTTAGTGGGTCCCACGTGTCATACATGTCTTCTTCGCTCAGCTTCCTCTGCCGGCCGGCCGCGTTGACCTGCCCCATCGCACCGCATCCCGCCGCCCGCCGCCCGAGCCGGCCATGGACGCGGCGGATCCGGCGCGCCTCGTCGCGGACCGGGTTCCGCCGCCGGCGCCTCGTCGCGGGGGCGGGGCGCCTCGTCGCGGTGGACCCGATGCGCCTCGTCGCCGCCGCGGCCGAGCTCCCGGGGGCGGGCGGGCGGCGCGGGCGCGGGCGGGCGAGGCGCGGGCGCGGGCGCGCGCCGCCGCGCGGCGGCGCGCCGGCCGCGGGCGGTGAGGCCCGCGCGCGCGAGCACCGCCGGCCACGCGCGCGCGAGCGCCGCGGGTGGGCGGCGCGCAAGGCGCGGCGCGGCGATCGGCCGCCGGCCGCGGGCGGGCGGGCGCGAGCGAGCACCACCCCGCCGCGCGCGCGCGCCGCCATGGGCGAGCGCCGCCGAGGGTGGGCAGGCGAGCTCCAGGGGCGCAAGAGAGGAGAGACGGAGGGAGACGGGAGAGACACGGGAGAGGAGGAACCGGAGCGGAGCGGCTCCGTCCCTCGAATTTTGAGGGACGGAGCCAACCCGCATCTGGAGGGAATATTCGCTCGGGAGCGGCTCCGCTCCCGCCGCTCCCCATCCAAACAGCCGTGGGAGCGGATCCGCTCCGCTCCGCTCCCGCGGCTCTCCAACCAAACACACGGTTAAAGACGACAAGGGGATACGCCCGGTCTGGCGCTAGGCGAGATCCGGTCGGCCTCCCCGGAGCGTTGCTGCGCGTTACCAGCCATCGCAAACAGCTCCAGATCATCACTGTGTCACGACCCCAGTGGGTGCTGCCTGCCAAACCCTTGTAGCTGTAGGCCCTTCAGCCTCGAGGATCCGAAGCTAGCGAAACCTGCCTGTCCGACTGCAAGAGAACAAGCATTCGTTCGTTACGTCTCGGCAGCCGAAACAGTGCCGCCGCATCCTCCGAATGGACTTGTAAAAGCCGGCCCTCTTCTATTATCACGAATTTGGGAGCTGGAATCCTCCGATCCCTCGTGCTCGTGCCCGGTTGTGATCGACTGCTACACTGCCTGCCCGGCGTTAACGTTGTCATGCGCAACCGCTGGGTCTGTGGCTCTGTGCGCGCGCGTACGTACGTGAGTCACAGTAAATTCGGCCGGCCGGCCGGGCGAGGCGAGCGGCGAGCCGTGCTCCGTCCTGCCGGGTCATTTAACCGGGCCGCCGTACCGAGCGCGGGCGCGGGCGCGGGCGTCGCTGCCACTCCATGATTATTCGATCAGGACTGAAGGACGACGGCGCCCCTTGCGGCGAGGGGGGAGAGACGGGAGAGGGATTGACGACTGACGAGGGCGTGGGAGCGGCAGCCTGGTGGTGGTGGTGGTGGCGACCGGGCCGATCACCAGGCGCGCAAAGAGGACCAACAGCACGGCCGAGCCGAGCCGAGGACCACCGCGCCGCGAGCTTGGGGTGCGCCGTGCGCGAGTGACATCGTCGCACGGGTCGGGGTCGAAGGGTGCGGCGTCCTCGCCCGCAGTTACCAGACAGACCGAGATGCCTCTTTCAAGCCGCCCAGGGAAGGAAACGGGAACGGATCGACACGTCCGCTCGCCCAGGCGCCCGCGCGCGATGCCGATGTGCCACCGGTGGGCGGGCGACGGCGACGGAACGCGGCCAGTTGCGCGCCACGACTCCTCAAGACCTCAAGTCCTCATCATCCCGGCGCCGCGGGGGGGACGGACACAGCCCAGTGGCCGGGCACCCTCCGATCACATGGCCGCGGGCCCGCCCGCGCGCCCTCCGCCTCCTCTGCCCTGCCCGCTTCTGCTCCTGGGCGCGACGCAACGGCCAGAGCCCCCGTCCCCGTCCGGCGTGCATGCCGGTGGCGTTGGCCCCATCCATCGGGGTGGGCTCTCTCCTTGGAGCATCCATCATGGCAGATGGCACATCGATCCGAGCCACGTTTGTTTGAACGCGTTTGGAGCGGGGTATACACACGATACGTGACAGCAGAATAGACTTGCAGTTATGGATGTCACGCGCACGTACATGCGCGCGTAAATGAACAACCAGGCATGTAGTAGTAGATGTAGCTCTGCGAGACAAGCTTAAACGAACACACGAACTACGCCGTGCATGGAGACATGGTCCCCGGCCGCGTGCGTGGCCAGGCTTAGTTGTAGCAGTAGTTTCCCGTTGGAGCTTGTATTATTGGTGATCTGAGGAGTTGTGGGCGCATACGCACAAGGCAGGTCTACATTGACGAAAATAAAAATAACTACGATATGTTTTAAATTTTCTGCAAATAGAAGAATGATAAGTTGATGGATCCAATAGTCTCTACAGTTTTTTTAGACACGTGCGTGTCGCACGTACACTTTACTAGGAACAAAATACAGAGTGAAAATAAAGGGATGCATAGTTCCTGCTGCAAAAGGAAGACTTTTTTAAAAACAAATGAATTCCAGTACGTACTTGCAGTATAGCTGTTGTCTGTACACATCAAATAATCCATCAATGTGGCACCTTTGAATCGTGTCTCTACTCTCTGGGAACGTGACAGATCAAACATCACGGGGAGAGGTAACACCGCACTCGCTCGAGTGTTTCGTTGACATTGAGGGCTCGTCATTCTTTGCTCCCGTGAGCACGTGACTACGTGAGTAAAGAACAACCAAGGGTTGGCTGTGGATTGCCATGTAGCACGGGAGCAAAGAATGACGAGCCATGTTCCTTCAGGCCAGATCGCTTGGCTGATGGGTGATGCTAAATAGTAGTTGGTGTAGGTAGATAGTAGGTGCTAATTTAGTGTGAGCAAAAAGTATGTTTGGTTCGTGGCTGATAATCAAATCGGACGTTTCGGACAAGTCCGGCAAGGCCGCAAGGGTGTAGGGCTCCGGTTTGGGGTTTTTGTTTCAGTGGTGATTTTTTAAATCGAGGACAATGCGAATTAACCTTAGAGAGGCCACGCGCTGAGTGCTGCTGCTGAAGGTTGAAGACGGCTGTCGGCCGTCCGATCTTCATCTTGTGATGACCTGTGTACATCGAAATACCGAGTGCCCGCCCTGCAAATACCGAGTGCCCGCCCTGCCCAATGGGCAGGTCGATCAGGGCCGGCACCGGACGACGACGCATGCACTAGCGCTGCACGTACACACGTACAGCGTGCCATGTGAGCTCTGGCCGGATGTGAGTTCTCTATCAGGATAACTGGTTTGACACTCTGGGCCTTCTCTATCAGGATACGTGACGCATCCCATTCTCACTACGCCTCCGACCTCCGTACCGTGCAAAAGCTCGATGGTATGGCCTATTTCGATGGCTGGCTGTCCTTCCTTGCACACACACAACACACACAACACAGCGCGCGCTCCTTCCCGCCAATAATGCAGCGGCGGCGATGGAGATCGACGGATGAGTGTGAGTGGACGGGCCCGATCGGGAACGTGCGGCGCGCGCGCGGTGGTGGGTTAATCGGCTATTGCGCGCGCAGTGTGGCCGTACGCCCGCGCAGGCACGGATCGCTATCAGCGACGCCGGACGCCCGGACGGACGAGCACCCCCCCTCCTCTCTGCCGTCCCCATCTGGTTGTAAGATTCATGTCATGAGGCAGCGAGTGACACACTCGGGCAGCAGACTGGCAGGGGCAGGCGCCAATCAACGAGGGAGCGATCGAAAGGGAGAGGAGGGCGGCGGCAAGGCTACGGCGATCGCAGAGCCAGAGGGCAGCTGCTCCCCTGCGCCCGCACATGCCATGGGGATGCGATGCGATGCTTGCCCCATATGGTACCCCTGACCCCGGCGGCAGCCTTGCTGATCGCTCTGTCTGTCCCCTTTTGATCCCAGTAAAACGTTACTACCATGCCCGGCTTAACAACACTGTTCATGCCGCTCTCGCGCCTCCTTCCTGTGAGTTTTTTCTTACTGCGCCGTGAACGTCACCGCCGCCGTACACGTGCTGTGCGCGAGCTGGTTATAAGCGAGCCACCACACCAGCAGCGGGCGGCAGCTCATCAGCTTCAGATTGTGGCTGCGCGGGATCCGCTCGACAGCGCGAGCGGGTAATCTCAGAGTCACAGCACCAGCATTCGACATACCAACCAGTCCTCCTTTCGCGCGCGCAGCAGCAGCAGCAGCTCGGTGGTGGCGGTCGTGAGATGAGCCGCGCGGCGCAGACGGGCGCGGCCGGGGGCGGCCCGGCGAGGCTCAAGGCGTCGCCGCGGGCGCTCTTCTCCTGCGGGATCTTCAGCACCTGCACGCACCCGGCGCTCAGCCCGACGGCGACGCCCAACAACAATGCGGTGCCGGGCAGCGGTGGCGTCAAGGGCGGCGGCGGCGGCGGCGGCACGGGCACGCCCTGCGCCGAGGCGTCCGCGTCGCCGGTGGTGGAGGCGTCGGCGCCGCCGCCGGCACCGCAGCGTCAGCACCAGCGGGCGCAGCGGAACGTCGGGCCGTCGTCGTCCTCGTCCTCCTCCTCGTCTTCGGCGTCGCAGAGCTTCACGCAGTGGAGGCTGCCGGTGCACCACCCGCCGCACGCGTCGGCTTCCGCCTCGGCGTCGGCGTCGGCGTCGGCGAGCGGGGACGCGCTGCTGAACGCGGAGGAGAAGTTCGCGGCGGGGGAGGTGGTGGCGGCGCTGCGGACGGTGGAGCGGGAGATGGAGGCGGCGGCGAGGCCGGTGCCGGCGGGGGTGGTGGCCGGGGTGGTCGCCGCGGTGCGGGAGCCGGCGACGGCGAGGCTGGCCGCGAAGGTGCTGCTCGTCGTGCTTCTCGAGGAGGGAAACAGGGAGACCGCGGTGGAGGCCGGCGCGGCGTCGGCGGCCGTGGAGGCCGTGGCGGCGTCCGGGCCGGCGGGGGCCACGGCGGAGCGCGCGCTGGCCGCGCTGGAGCTCCTGTGCACGGCCCCCGGCGGTGCCGCGGCGGTGCGGAGTGAGGCGCTCGCGGCGCCGGTCCTTGCGCGGGCGGTGGAGGGGATGGCAGGCCGCGGGCGGGAGTGCGCCATCGGGGTCCTGGCTGCCATCTACGGTGGCGCAGGCGGCGGCGGCGGCGGCGGCGGCGTGGAGGAGGACCGGGCGGAGTCACCGCCGCCGCCAGAGGTGGTGAAGGCGGTGGTGGCAGCGATGCAAGGGGAGTGCAGCGCGCGCGGACGGCGCAAGGGCGCGCAGCTCCTGCGCGCGCTGCAGGAGGCCGGCCGCCTCGGGCTCGCGTGGGACGGCGTCGGCGATCATTGACACGCGGGGCCCGTCCACCAGCCACCCAGCCTGCTAGTACCTGCCTCTTACACGCGGGGCCCGCGTCGCAGCGACAGGTTCCGAGGCAGGGCAACGGATTTGGTAGCTGCTGTGGGGCCGAGGCTACTGAAGCGTGGGCCCGAGGTGAGGACGGGGCAGGAGCAGTGACTTGGCTTTTGGGTTGATGAGATGCTGGAGGAAACAAACGGTCGGTGTGGGGTGATTGATTTGTGGTCACCTTTTGCAGCCCCCGCTGTGATTTGTACCATCTTTTTCGTGAAAATTTTATGGCTTCCACGCCGCTCCTGGCCCACACTGTTACGTTTGATTTGCTACATGAAAATCCAGTTGCCTGATGAGATTCGGGCCTTCTTTAGATCGTGCTTAGAGCAACACATGGATAAATTTGATCCTCTATATAATGTTATTAACGGTGGAGCACAAATACTAAAAATAATTTGCTCTAGCAGTTTCCCTATTCTCCTTCCCAACTCGTGGGTCCCACCATGCCATGTCATCTTTCTCCTCCCCAGATCTTCCATCTTTGGAACACCTAGTCCGCCGCCCCGCCTCCTGCACGCCACGGGCGGGCTCGGTGTGTACGCCGTCCTCAAGTACCACGTCCAGAGCGGCATCCCTAACCTCTACTCGCTCCACTCCTGGCTCGGCGCCGCCACCGTCTCCCTTTACGCGCTCCAGTGGGCCGCCGGCTTCCTCGCGTTCTTCTTCCCGGACGCGTCGCCGGCCACGCGGCTGCCAGCCGCCATGCCGCGGCACACTATCGCCAGCCTCCTCGTCTTCGCACTCGTCGTCGCCACCGCGCAGCTCGGCTTCCTCGAGAAGCTCACCTTCCTGCAGGGCCCGCCGCTGCGCCTGCCGAAGTACAGCGCCAAGGTGCTGCTCGTCAACTTCACCGCGCTCGTCGTGCTCCTCCTCGGCACTCGAACCCCACCAGCCCCACCTTCCTCTCGCACCACGACGCGGCCCACCTCTTCCCCGCCCCGCGCCTCCATCCCCGTTTCCTCCGCCACGCTCCCGCTCGCCACCACCGCCGCCAAGCTCCCGTTCTTATCCAGACAAGCGGCACAGTCGCACGCCTGGAAGCGGCTGACACGGCAGTCGCCGCACACGGCGCGCCGGTGGGGTGGTGGCAGACGTGGCCCTGTCGATCCGGAATAGTAGTTCCGTCGTCTCGCCGGGCGCGCCACGCAACAGCTCACGCGGCACGGCCATGAACATGTCCTGCTCCGCCGCCGTCGCGACCCCGTCGCCGGACAGGTCGCTGCTCGCCACCGCGAACGTGACCCGCGATAGGTTCTCGCCGCTGCGTGTGTCCTCTACGCAGAGCGTGCACCGGAATTGGGACCCGGTGCACCCTCGCATAGCCCACGCTCGTGACGCGCTAGCCGTGCGCCGCGGCGAGGTGCGCGCGCCGGCCGCACCGGCGAGTCGGAGGCGCCGCAGCTCGGGACCGGGCACGTAGATCTCATCTTGAACGTGGGAGGCCTGAGGGTGCGGAGGCAAGCGTGGTAGTGGAACAGGGAGAGCCCGAACTCCAGCTTGACCTGCGGCTCATCGTCCTTAATGGCTCCCGCCGAAGCCGTCATCGCCCCCGCATGTCCACGTCGGGGCGCGGCGGTGGGGCGGCGCGCGGAGGAGGGAGCGGCGGCGGGGACGCGCGGGGGCGAGGGGAGGGAGAAGGAGACGGCGGCGGCCGCCATGGCCGCGGGAGGGGTGAACGGGGGAGGTGCGGGGCGGGCGCGCGCCCGTGGGGGGGGGGGGGCGAGTGGGGGGAGGTCCGGAGGCAGGTGGAGAAAGTGGGTCTCACGGATAGGGGGTGGAGGAGAGGTTCCCTCTATAGAGGGGATAGAGAGGGGTTTTTAGTACATAGAGAAAAAAGGGGAGATTGTAGGGGATCTGCTGAAGAAGATTTCATCCCCTATATGACTATTTTTTGCTATTGGGGAGAGGATAAGGAAGCTGTTGACGTTGCTCTTAGTTGAGTGGAAAGCATCTTAGCGAAATAGCACATCAAAAGTAAAAACGATTTAATTATAAAACTAATTACATATATGGAGGAAAATTGCGAGATGAGTCTATTAAGTCTAAATAATTTGGTCATTAGAGATGGTTTATGAGATTATAAACACTAAACTCTAAACCCTTAGCATGATATTGTCTAATTATGATTTAATTATGCTAATTCGATTCATCTCGCGAATTAGCAGAGGGTTATGAAAAATGAATTTTGACATTAATTCACGTTAAATATTCTTAACGAGTGACTAGTTTCGATGTGGTGGTTGAATAGAGACAATTTGCTAGACTAAACAAAGGTTGGTTGTGAAAAAGTCGAATATCGAAAGAGGTGTTTTGATACTACTCCCTCCATACTCATAAAATAATGTTATTTTGGACAAGATTTCAGTCAAATATTAGAAATATAACTCATGCATTACTTTTAAGTTGTTCAATTTGAAAATGTGAAAATTATATGAATGAATTTGTTTTGCAAAATACTTTAATAAAAGTACCGATGTGCTAGTTTTTAACAAATACTTTTATAAAAATAAGAAATCAAAGTTAAGCACATGTTTCGTTTGGTGGTGGCCGTTATCGTCTTGATTTGTTCCGAGAGAAAAGAAATCTTCTTTGGGCCGGTTGCTCGTGGTTGGTTTGTTGTGAGAGAAAAGTACTGCTGGCTGGTGGCTGATAAGCCAAACAAACAGGCTGTGCATTGGAGACCATGTTGTTGTCCTAAGCGACATGTTTTATGGGTATGGGGGAGTATTAGAAAAACTAATTTCAGAACTCAGACTGAAAATCACAATATAAATCTATTAAATCTAACTAATTCATCATTAACACATATTTACTAATCTAATTAGACTCATGATCAGGACCGGTCCTGTGTTTTTTGGGGGGGGGGGGGGGGGGGGTGCAAAATCAAAATTGGGGGACCTAATAACCATTCAACTTCAATTGGAAAGTTTATTTTGATGCATTATAAAAAAATATGGTGAAAACAGTGGTAATATCACTACTCCCTCCGTCCCAAAAAGAATGTCATTGTAGAAATTTTAAGACAAATTATTAAGGAGGTGAAATGATCTCGATTGCCCCCACTTATTGGTCATATTAGGTGCTAATTGATTGTTGCATGCCTACATGCACATGCACACATGCCAAATTAAGCAAAACGTCATTCTTTTTGGCACAAATTTTGAATTCTAAAACGTCATTCTTTTTTAGGACGGAGGGAGTACACCAAAATATAATTTGCAATTACAAGTGTGTTGATGGGCTGATTGTTTGCAATTTTTTGTTAAGCTAATGTTGTTGGACAGCACTTGTTTTGTAACAACAAATCACAATTTGGACCTTAATACACCTGCTAACACTACAGGGCCGGGCCCGCTCATGATCTAATCAAACCTAATAGATTCGTTTTGAGATTTATCCGAGATTTACCTAATAGATTTTATCATTAAACATACTCCAAATATCCATCTCTCATCTGTGCACGTCCTCGGCACTGGGTCTCTGCAGTAGCACAACAACTGAACCTGTCGTCTATTTTTGTAGATCAGACAACGTATGCACGCATTGAATCTATCGTTAGTTTCTACCGCTGCTACTGTACCACAGGGTTGCTGGTCGGCTCGCCAGCCGGTCGCCTCCAAACTTCCTTCCTGCCAGCCACCGGCAGACCAGCCTGCCGCCAAATGCACAGTGTGTTGGTAAACACGGCAAAATGGCCATTCCCAACGCCCATTCTTCTGCAGTTCTGCTGGCCAAACACACCGGCGATCCAGCCGGGAGCGCCCGCCGAGCTCCTTTTTTTTTTTTTTGAAACAACCCGCCGAGCTCCTTTCTCGGCAAGGGTTCAGGATCCAGCAGCCCCCGAGCCGCCTTGCTTTCGCCATCTCCCATTCTCCCTCCGTCCCTCTCGCTTTGGCTGGGGCATCTGCTTTTCCACGCAAAAAGGCCTGGCGCCTCCTGTTGCATCGGTCTCCACTCTCCGGCTCCCCACCCCCCTCTCTCTCTTTCGCTCTTCGACCTCACCGCCGAGTTGACTTGAGGTTCCGCTCTGTCCGGCTCTGCATGACTGACGCTGGGTTGACGAGACTCTAGGTGGTAGCGTGTGTGATACTGTGATGTCCCTTTTTACGGAGGTCACCGGGGTCCAATGGCCATTGGGGTCGGCGGTCGCGGCAGGCGGCACATCCTTTTCACCCTTTCCCCCCTCTGACGACGATCCAAAACCTGTCGCGCCCCAATTATTGCGGCGGCACCACCACCTCTTCTGATCGCCGTCGTCCGTCCGTCAGTCACATCGACGACACATGTTAAATTTTCCGCTTTTGGGCCGGCTGGGGATGTCACGCGCGGCCCGTTCAATCGTCAGGCCCAGGCTTGTGGGCTTTTATCGTCGTTGCCATTCCAACTTCCTTCTTTTTTTTTCTTTCAAAAAGCTTCAGCGTTCAACCAGCACACAACACACAACTGCTCTTTTTTTTTTTGAGAATCACAACTGCTCTGTTCATTCAACGCGGCAACGTCTGTTTCTCCATTTGGGTTTACTAAATAAATTAAACCCTGACGCGATCGATGCCACGGATGCCTTCGATGGATGGGTGTGGCATATATAGCAGCTAAAAGGCGCGCACGGTTTCAGCCACAAACAATGTCACCACCACATCCCATCCCATCCATCCATCCATCCATCCCAAAAACAATTCGGTAGTGCCACCCAATACGTGAAACGCAGCCAGGCAACGATCAGGAGGACCTAGCATTAGTCAATGGCCTCCATCAGTCACCGTGACACTTGCTTGTTTCCATCACCAACTTCCTTAGCTTTTTTTTAAATCCTACTATGTTGTCTTCCTTTTTCTTCCTTTCCCCTCAATTTTCTTCCTTTTTATATAATAAATTAAGAACCAAAGGATTAAACTCGAAGCTACTGGCTGATTAAGTTAGGTATATACACAAGGTGATTAGCGTGACAGCAAGCCATTAAATAACCATGTGTCATTTGTGAGTGAGAGACGTATGTGGGTAATCGGTGTCCACGTGTGCTTATCAGCTAATACAATCTTAGATTAGATTTTCTAATATAATGTTTAGGACGATCAAATTTGTCAAATGTGACTAAATTAAACACGGAACAGATAACCACAGCTTATACTGTCCTGACAGTATAGATCACGGTTATGACTTTTTACTTCTTTTAAAAAAAACTATACGCATACCAATACACGCTAGACAATTCTTTAGCGTCAGCTGTTTGAAAAAAAAATAGCGTAAAAATACAAACCCCAGACCAAGGTAGAAAAAAGAGAGAGATGGATTCCATGCCCTTTCATTATTGTTCTTTCTTATTTAATTTGGTGCTTTGATGTCAGTAGTGCTCACGTACTGGCCTGAACTGAGCAATACAAATTTCTAAGCTAACTTTGCTTTCAGTGAGTTGAAAATGCTTTCTTTTGGATGCTGGTATGCAAGCACGTACTGTGCCTCTCTATCCCAATCGGGTTAATTATTGTAATCTTGATTCAGCTTTTCTAAACATCTAGGCCGGCTGGACTGAAGTTTCCGAAGGTAGGAGCTCTCGCCCTTTAGCTCATGCGCAACAGAGACGAAGAACTACGACGTCTCAGCTGGCTTGCAGGCACGTATAGCTGTTGTTTTAATTAAATTTCTATGGGGCCCGGGTGAAAGCGCCTGTATTTTATTCAACAAAATCAGCCGCAATTCGTCTCGAAAAGCTGCTACACTACACATGCAGATAAACTATGAGGGAAGAGCATCAAGCATGCACAGCGTGCTGCTGTTTTCTAACCACAATAATGCTCAGAATTGAGAACGCCACAACCAATTAACTATATGGGGATCAGCTAGCCTGCCCTTATTTGCCCTTTGAGAGTTAGGTGATGTTCCCTTTAAGGAGTTTTGCGAGGATCGGATGCTGCAAATCTCGATAAACCCATTTTTAAAATTAGCATAAAATTAGACCCATCGATTAGTATAATCTTCGGCTCATGGTGATGCCGTGCGTACGTCTTCTCTTCACCTTGTGTTAAGTTGTTGCTCTTCCAGTTTGCACGCGTTCTGGCAAAGCTCGCTAGCTAGCGCTGATGCTGCATCATCAAAATTCAGTGTTGTTCAGTGTTGTGCCCGACTCTTGATATAGCGAAGATTTACTGGCTGGCGCTTATGTTTTTTACCTTCCACACTGAGAGGGTTTTTCATGTTAATCTCGTGTCCCCTTACGATTTTATTTGTTTAATGTCATCGTTTATTCTCATTAGTTTGTAAAGTATATCTCATGAGATTTTCGTGTCACCGATTTCGATCGATCGATTATGCTTGCTATCATTGCCATCACCAACAATGCAAGGGGCCGGAGATCCAGGCCGCACGTGAAACTGAAATCTACGACCACAGAACTGTAGCAACTATAGCAACAAGTGGCAAATATGCTAAGCCTAGAGATGCAGGTGCCCTCTGATAACATTTGCCAGTGTGTGTGGTTTGTGTCCGAGCTCCTTTCTGGTGCCCTATACTAGGTTATATTAACATTGAAAAGGGAC
Organism: Cenchrus americanus; assembly: GCA_947561735.1. Classification (NCBI taxonomy): domain Eukaryota; kingdom Viridiplantae; phylum Streptophyta; class Magnoliopsida; order Poales; family Poaceae; genus Cenchrus; species Cenchrus americanus. The sequence continues at coordinate 245,820,160 of OX387239.1, read as the reverse complement.
TAGTATACAGACATCCAACGGTTCAGAATAATTGTATACTTCGTAAAACTCAACAGTAGTATGGGGTGATATGATTGGGTAGTATAGGGTGGTATGGGGTATTATCGGAAAAACAAATAAAACAGCTTTTACAATTAATACCTCCTATAATTTGTTAATTAGAATCCCATATAGTACAAACAAAATTGTAATCACACACGATTCATTTGGAACTGTATGTTTCTCATCTTCCGGACCCATGTATTTTCTCACTCTCCTCTCTCTCATCTCTTCCTCTTGCAATGTTCCTCCGCCGGACTGCCTGCCGCCGGCCGGAGGTCGACCGCTCGCTCCCCGGGCCAACACAAGCAGTGACAGGGGCGCGTGCGGGGAAAGGGTCCGTGAGAGCTGCAGGGCAGGGGCGCGTGCGGAGTCGGCGGCTTTTCTGCGAGCGGCGGCCACCGGCCGGCGAAGGCAAGGCCGCGCGAGCTGCGGGGGCATGTGCGGCGCGCGGAGTGCCATTCACCTAACCCAATTCGCGTGGGCTGCGATTCGTGCTCTTCGGCGGCGGCTTCGAGCATGAGGGGCGGGCGTCCCCTTGTTCCTCATCCTCGGCACTTCAATCTCGTTCCAACCGCGGGCGCTGTTCCCGGCTTCCCGTTGTTCCACCGGCCGTGTTCTACAGTGCGGTCTGCGGTGGCGCACACCTTTGATTAATCGTCTTGCTATCTGTTGACTACTGTAAATTAATCGTCTATCATAATTTTCATCTTGTGAACCGAAAAAGATCCTCTCATTACAAATCTGTGTACTCATGTTTGCTCTCTGCTGTCAATTACCATTGATGATTTGAGCCTGTTTGGTGTTTGCTTCAAGCAGTTGGGATGAATGTGTACTGAGGTGTTATACGAGCATACACATGAACAATCATGGTTGCAGACTTACAGTTGCAGTGGAATGCTCCCAACTGATTGGACCTGTTCTGATTTGTGAACTTGTGATATAGTACTAAAAAAGAATTCAAATAGAGACATCTCCACAGATCACAGTTGCGATTCAGGTTAACAGATTTTGGTTGGATAAGCAATGTCATATGCTACAGTCTACCAAATGGAAGTCTGAATATAGATTTTTGATCTATGACGGAAACTGAGGATTCAGAAATGATCTCATTACATATGTTACACAGAGCACAAAGCTTTTTTTTGAACCAATGTCACGGACACACTAGCTTAGTTTGTTATCAGACGACAATAAACAAGAATCTTATATTCCTTCATACTGCCCTCCTGTATGTATGCCTCCAGCCTCTTGACATATAATGCTTAACTACCATTCCGATGACATTGCCATCAAGGTCAACCACTTGGTCCTCCACCGCCAACTTTGCATCAAAGAAGTATTATTGAGTAACAAGATATAACAAAGCAAGAATACATTATGAGAACACAATCATATAATCACTACCGAAGGGGTCGAACAACTAAGAAACATGTGGTAGTTGCGCCCTAAATAATCCGATTCTTCCAAAAATTCGATTGTCCCATGCCTAGCCATCAGGTATGAGTCAATGTCTTTTGCTAGCACAAAAAATCTCATGACCATAGTTTGGGTTAGATCCAAACGCGGGGACCTCGTAATAGTAGATCCGACTCGACAAAACCTCCAATAAAGCAATATCATAATGCACATTGAAGAACAACGGTTGTCCCTCTAAGACAAGTCTTATTTGGCAACGGAACTTGTAGCTGAAAAGAAAGAAGAAAGATTTGATTAGATATAGACAAAAATGTTCAAAGGTCATAGGATTATCCGCAAGTTGTGCTAACAATTATGCTATGCAGTGCATAGGAACACGAAGGCATTGAGGGCAACGGGACTTGATTGTACCGAAAAAATAAGTGCAAAATGTAACTAACAAGTCGAAAAATGTTTTTTTAGAAAACTCAAGACGGACATGCAAGCACAATTAATTAAGCGAGGCATCCTAGTGTCCGCGACATTTGATTAGAATCCCATATAGTAGGCGGCGATGAAATCCGTGGTTAACCCGACCTATAGGCATTTATGACGGCAACACTCTTGCTCTTCAATTCACCTTCAAGGGATGCCCTCCGAGCTTACTCGACCGCGACCACCGTGGTCCGCCCTTCGCCGCCGCCGGAAAGACACCCCGCATAAGTCCGAACGCTAGATGGGATAACGGACCGATGTATTGATTGCTCAATTTCCTCTTGAAAGTAATATAGCCAGCCAGCTTACAATCCAACTAAAACCCAACTCTAATTCTAATCTACACAAATTCTAGATCTCCTTTTCGAACTCTGAACTCTGATTCTATTTCTTAACTTCTGAACTTTCCTAACTCTGAATTTTCCTTATCCATACTTCTGACCACCAAATCGACTGTAACACATCTATTTCATTAAGAAGGTGGTCCATGCATTTGGCCCTTAATTTCTTACAGTTTTCTTGTCTTTGAAAATAAAGATACTCATGATGACTAGGATTTATCATTATAACACTTGCCCAATAAATTAGAGAAAATATAGGTTACATTTTTAAAAAAATAGAATTGGAATTTAATTGTCCTACCACTACAACAACACCTTCAAATGCCTTGAGTTCTATATGCTCGAGGGGTACGGGGAGGAAGACCCGGACCAGGATGGTGCATAATCATTGTCGTTGGCCGGCCTGGACGGATAGCTCCCTGGTGGGAATGGAGGCGCACGGGAGATCGAGAGGGAGGCGGACAGGGGATATTGGGTTCACTCACCGTAGATCAGGCGGTGGGGGAGGCCGGGGACGACGGCGCGGCGCCGCGGCCTCGACAACGGCGAGGGGCAGCGGGGCTGCACTAGCGGAGGCAAATGCGGCGCGACGTAGGGTGTGACGGGGAAAATGAGGGAGGAGGCGACCGGTGGATGAGGAGGCGGACGACGGTGCCGCGACCTCGACCACGGCGAGCGGCGCGGGGGGCTGCGCCGGCGGTAGGCGGAGGTAGGCGGAGGCGGCACCGCGTGCCGTCGTCGGTGCGGCGGGCCAAACGAAACGGGGGTCACGAGAGAAGATGGGGAATAAAAGAGGTGTCACAGAAGTAGATGGAAAAAATCAAGGGGTCCAATTAAAAAAACATGAAAATAAACACAAGTACTAAATTACCCATGTCTATACTTCATACCACTGATTGGTGGTATAAGGCACCGGAAAAAGACCCTTGTGTCCCCGATCGAGGACGATCCTTTCCAACCACTCTGCGATCCCACCCACACCCCATGTCAGAGCCAGCTGAGTCTGATCCATGCAGCAACCAGCGAAGCTTCTGATTCCCGAGATCGCCGGGAAGATTTGCTCCCCCGGCCTCCAGCGATCGCCCACCCCCTTCCAGCCATTTCTAAATTGATTTTTTCCTTCCACAATCCCTTTTAGATAATCGTACGTTTCAATTCCTCATCAAACTAATCCATCATGTCTATCATATCATGCGCGCATCGCTTTAATTAATTTGTTAGTTTTATATTGTGTTTTTGATTTGGCACTTGGAATTGTGTGTTGTTACTTTTTGTTCAGTTGTTATTATTACCATATGCTACTGTAGGTATATGGTTTCCACTCAGCTGTATAAGAGAGAGTTGGTTGGTAAGTACTCTCTCTGTTCCAAATTATGTGTCGTTTTGAATTTATTAAGTTCATAGAATTTGTTATGCACTTAGATGCACCCTATGTCTAGATGCACATCTACGCAACTAGAAAAATCAAAACGATCTATAATTTGGAACAGAGGGAGTACCGAGTAAGAAAATTAAACATCACCTTATATTATAGTTGAAGTCCAAACTATCATTTCAACCTCGAATCTGTGGTAGTACTTTTGTTTCCTCTTGCTAGGGAGATTTGACACATCAAGGGTATCCAAGATCACAGGCTTTCAGTTCACTTACAAGAAAAAGAAGATTTTTTTTGCTCTAGGAATCATTAATTTTGAAATGATGCAGCGCTAGTATATATTAACAGACAACATTTTTTATGCAGCACCTTCGTTAATTAATTTCTGTGCTAGTTCTACGATTTTTTTGTGCAATTTAATTTGCTGACAAAGTTCGTCTCCGAGCCTATCAAAATCAAGGAGGAGCACAATTAGTTGTTTTCTCCTCTTGTTTTATTATTAACTAGTGATAATGTTTGTGTAGCACATGGTGTTGATTGTCTGTGCTCTAGTGAGCCCGGCCCCATGGTTTAAATTAATAAATCCAATAAAATATTGAGAAAAATTGCTGTCTCCTTTTAATTGATGGGGGCTATTGGACGTGTAAGGCGATGTCTCCTTTCACTTTTAAGAGGGCTTCTTTGCACCATCCGTCTTCTCCTTTTTCTTTGTATCGCTCCCATTTCTTGCTTCCCGGCCGGTCTTCTTCTAGGTCTAGCCGCGTGTGTCTACACTCCAGCTACCAAGGGGATCCATGAGTGCAAGCAACTCCGGGTCCGGGGACAGCATGGAATGGGGAAGGGGAAGGTCCTCTGGCTCCAGGAAGGGCAAGAGAGGCGGCAACAGCAGCTCCGACAAGCCGAGGCAGCCGCAGCGAGGGCTCGGCGTCGCGCAGCTGGAGAAGATCAGGATAGAAAGTGAGATGGCCGAGTACTTGCACCACCCTCTTGGTCAGCAGCAGCCTCCGATCCACAGAACCGGCAGCTTCAGCTTGGTAATCGCTCAGGCATATCCGCATATGTTATGATAATTATTGGATTCGGTGATTTTTGCATAGTTTTGCTGATACCTAGGGACATATAGGGACTGAAGTTCCTGATTTGATGTGTGCTGATTTTGGTTGCAATTTATTGATTGAGCAGGAAGAACTGCGCTTGTCAAACTCGCTGCCATCTTCTCCATCCTCCCCCTTCCAAGCTAATATCGGGGTTTCATCTTCCTACCCAATTCATCGTCCAAATCTCGCGGTACATATTAAATGCGATTGTTTTCTAATAATTGTTGAACCAGCAGTGCTTTAAGTTGCTATTTACATTCTGTATAGATTAATCTAATTTACACGTATATTCCATGATTAACAGGGACAAATATGCACCCTTAATTTTCATTTTATAACTTGGTTGGTTAATATCACTACAGTGCAACATCAGAATGAGATGAGATCAGAAATTATTAGTAGCTAGCAAAAAAGATATATAGTCTTGTTGCCTTTTTTCCCTGGGTGTTTTGGTGCTTTTGCAAGTACTTCTGTACTGCTAAATTAATGAAGAAGAATGCATCATATATTACTTTTGGGCCAAGGAATGATAGATCATGAAGCCTAAAAGATGAGCAAGAACGCATAACATATATTTAATCATATATAGCACTAAAAGATGAACAAGAGAGTATCATTGCGGATCAAGAGATTTTATTCTGTCATGCACGTGATGGGCTTAGCCAGCTGGCTGGATATCTCACAGCAGCTGCTGCGACCTAACCTCAATCATGTGTCTTCTACGTAGATGGCTTATGGAGAGAGATCAGGAGACATAAGATATGGTGCATTTCAAACCAATAATCCAATCACCAGGTGAGTATATATTTTGTAAAAGGGGTCAAGCTATTCATGTCTACCAGCTGAACTTGCATTGTGATCATATCAGAGAGGATCTAGACACCGATGATGCAGTAACATGTGAGCATTGATTTAGATCTTATATACATGTACCTTCAGGTCACCCAATTACCACGGAGCTACATATGGATCAGAAGCACATTATACCCATCCAAGCAACGTCACATTACCTCTCTTCGAACCTGAGGTACTTATGTTCGATATAACATATGGGCTGCTATTGTAAAAATATATAGTTTGAGTTATATTGATGACTTATCGAGTTGCATGTTACCAACTTCACTTATTATGCAGGAGTCGATTTGCTTGAATAATAGACCATACGATCTAAATCAAACGGTGGACTCGTCGAACTTAGATGATCAAGAGGTAGACCTTGAGCTCAAGCTATGATCGAAAATATGCTGGCCGTCTACACCTCTCAGTTGAGCTACATGCAGCCTGATTGTTTGTGCCACAAGAACTAAAATGCATGCAGTCTTGTGTGTGTAATGCATGCATGGATCATATATAAGAAACAAATATGCACATGCATAATTCTGTAAGTCACATCAGTGTGACAATGTGCGTGTAATTGATGAGTTACTGAGATGATGATCGAGAACCACCAGCTGGATTTGGTGATGCTGGTTAGCTAGTTAATTTGTACAATTGCTGTAAACATTGGTAGTATAGAATGATCAATAGTTTATCTCACCGTGATGTTGCAATCTAAGCATATGTCAATTCTTTGAAAAGAATATATTGGTGCAAGTATATGTATATGTACACCAAATGTTCCTGATGATAAAGAGAATTAGATAAACATAGCTGTGTGTGTGTGAGAGAGAGTGATGCTGGTAAATGTTCCACGTACGATGGTGATCATCTCACCACACATATATGTTTGAGTCTAGCGCACTGGCAAGTTTGCGTGCATGCACATTTTCATCAAGACATGCGCTGCACAGTTTGCATCCATCACATGTACTAGGTTCTCCAAATTGTAGGTCATTTTAATACATTTGTAGAACTTTACCCATTTAGCACATATATATACAGTACGCTGCATATGTATAGCCATTACTATGTATTAAATATGATATCCATCAACCCCTTGTACCTGAGCAGGCTTAGCAATATTTTCAGAAAGTAACGCCCTGTTCGCTTGGCTTATCAGCCACCAGCCAAATGATCTTTTCTCTCGTAACGAACCACCACCAAAGAACAGCCAATAAGATTTTCTCTCGGAAGAAACCAGCACCAGCCATCAGCCACCAGCCAACCGAACAGGCTGTAAATTAATAATAGAACGACATCATAAAGACCTATAATTTAGTATGCTTTTCTTATTACATTCATTTATTGAATGGGGGTCTCTTCGCTAGAAATAATAATTTTCTCTTGGCTGCTCTTCCTCATAAATCAGGTTCACGGTAAATTTTTTATGGAGAATGCTGCAAAATTCAAATCATAAGTCCCCCCTTGCTCTAGCTTCACAAATCATGTATACACAAACCTCATATATCAATGAAATCGCTCAAGCCAACTTCTTGCCTGCCGTAGTCCCCTCTAAAAAATGCTTCGTACAACCGAGTTACATCCAGATCATCCAACTTTGATAAATAATCACCACCTAAGTGATTTAATAATCCATTTGATGGTCTCCCCTTGGTTATATTTATATATACTCCCTCCTGTCATCTTTATGTATATGACATTTCAGACATTCATTTTGGCTTGCATGTACTTATTATTAATTTATTGTCTTGAATATAAATGGGAACAAAGGTCGTATATAGTTGTAGAATAGGTTGAGAAGTACCATTTTAATCTCATGTGTTGTAACCTATATAGTGCAGATCAAACACCCAATCCAACACACTAGCTAACTCAATCAATCCGGCCTATATGATATAACGAAGTGTAATTTATCCTAAATCCTGTTCCCTCGATCAGGTTAACAAATATAATGTGAGTATAATAGTGTGCATGCTTGTTGGATTGACGAATTGAGAAAATAAATGTGCACACCTTGTAGCTTTTTCCAGGAAAAAGCCCTGCAAGATCACAAAATCATGGTGCTCTATTATACAAATAACGAACCTGGCACTGATCGATATCAGGATATTGTCCTTCGTGCCTGGGCTTTCTTGTACATGATCAATAGCTACCAATAAAAAAGCTATATGATATTATGGATTGGGTTAGGTGATACGCAGCAGCGTGTACCCGGCCACTGCCATTAGTTTTTCAATCGTATATGAAGCTACAATATAATTCAACACGGCGCACGATGACAGAAGCTACATACAGCCTTTATTTCTGCGTACGTGCTGCGCGTCGTACGCGGAGATCTCTGGAAGGTTTGCAACCCCCAAATCTCAGGCTCCAGTATTAAAACTAGCTAAACGAGCAAATTAGTAATCATCGCATGCATGTGTCCCTCCCTAATCGATCGTGATATTTGAAGAAGTCTCCTCTTAAAAAGAATCGGTATACATTATTTGAAAGCGCGCGGGAAGGGACGACCAGGGTTTTTTATACCGACCGGTATATGTTTACCGCTACCCAGCGGTAAGGGTATACCGGAGCGGTATAAATGGTATACCGCTTCTTACAGCTCAAATTCAAATTCCAAACCAAAATCGCCTATACAAACGGTAACCAGCGGTATACCGTGGTATAAAGTATTTATACCGCTGTGGTAAGGATTTATACCGCTCGGTAAGTAATTAAAACCGGTGCACTGAAAGTACTCCCGCACAGGTGGTGGCACCCTGCTGCAATGGAGCACCGATGATCCGCGCGCGGCCAAATGTTGTTTGAATCTAGTAGAACCACCACCACTTTTCTGCATACCACAATAGTTGCATCGCCATCCGAGAGCTAGATTGTCACCATGTTCCCATACGAGATCTTTAGGTCTGCCTGACATTGTCTACCTGCATAAATGCCAACATAAACAAAAGACTTACTTAATCGTATACCTAAAGAAAATGTACCCAAATCTGAAACAAATCCTAACTAAAATTGGATCCTACCACAAATCCTACATTCCTACCACAAATTATCCTACCTAAGGCAACAATTCTATTTCTACCTAAAGCAACAATTCTATTTCTACCTCTACCTCACATCCTAAATCCCATCTAAAATCCTAAACCAAAATAAACCTATAACACAAATTCTAAATCCTAAAGCTACACAAATGAAAAAAAATTACATACCTGTCCGCGGTATACCGCCGGCCTAGCCGCGGTATACCGCAACTCCCGCGCGGTAAGCCGCCCCGGCCGAGCGGGAGCGGGCCGCGGGGGCGGCTAACCGCGGCCTACTGCGCGCGGTATACCGCGCCCGGCCGCGGTATACCGCCGCCGGCGGCGCGGACGGCGAGCTGGGGCGGCATACCAGAGAGCGCTCGCTACGGAGGGGGCGAATGGAGGCGCATGGAGGCGACGGGAGACCAGCTGGAGCTGCTTCTAGGTCATTCAAGTCATTTGCGCTTCATGGGCCTTAACGGGTCGGCCCATGATTTTTCTTTTTCTTTTTTTTATGACATCTAAACATCAAAATAAATACGAAATGCACTCAAATTTGAAAACTTTCAACACCATCAGACTCTACAAATCATGAACTATTTTTTGGAGATTTTTATTGATTTTTTCATTTTTTGAATTCAAATTCAAATTTGAAAATTCGTAGCGGTTGCTACCGCTCGGTACTGTTACCGTACCCCAGCGGTAGCAACGGTTACCGCGGTAACCGGAGCTGTTACCAGCGGTAAAAAAAACCCTCTTCTCTTGCAATGCAACTTGCTTGCTCAAGTCTAATAAACTAACCCACACTCAGAGATATGATGCTATCTCTCATGTCACAACGTCCAAATAAAAGCTAAGGGGTCTTTATTAGTTCGATTCTGGATCATGCATGTAAATGGCGCCAATATGCATATGTTTATGCGCTCCTAATCATGCAATTATGCAGAGTTTGGACATTATATATTGCTGCCCCACCTGCTGAATAATCATGGTGCCAGAAGCTAGCGCAGGATGATGCCCGTGTGCATACATATATTTGCCTGTTGCAAGCAGGCAAGTTGCGCTTTTCCTGCATCCTTTTGTAGCCACAACTATAATACTCCCCCGTTCGTGAATATTTGACACCGCAGTTCACACCAGAAAGGTCAAATATGTGTCGTTGTAGTTAAACTCTAACATGGATTCCCGTTTTGGCCCCTTCCCTCCGAGGCTTCTCTGCCTAGGCCTCCACTGGCCTCTCGAATCTGACCGCTAGGGTGCCGCGGCGGCAAGGGGAGTCACGAACGGTGGAGGGTGCAAAAACGTTAATTCCGATCGAGCTTCCTTAATCTTATCCAACTGGTCGGAAACGACATGTATATGCGAACGAAGGGGAGTGTGTACTAATTGTGTACGTCACCATTTTGTGCAGTTCTTTTCCAGCGCAGGTGCATGTTAGAATATATATACATATAATCAAATACCATACGCATGGATTTGTGTATATATACAAAGGCAAAATTAATTAAGAAACTGACCGCTCTTCTTCCAGGATCGTAATTCATTCGTAACTAGTAGCTTTAGTCTGCCAAGTGCTTTTTCCTGCCTTTGCATGTCGAAATCTCCGGGCCGGCCCGACGACTGCCCAAAGCAGTATTGTGCCCTTGGACGGCCCAGTCGAACGAAATCTACGCGCTGCAGCGCCGTCGCGTTGACAGCCGAGCAATCCACACTTGAGCAACACAGACAGATTGACACAGTACGATTTTTTAGATTGACACAGTATGATGCAGGGATCCGGCCACGATCCACCCCACCCCCCAGATTGTAGAGCGCTTGTACAGTAAACAGATGGACTACTGTGTAAAAAAAGGCTGGATGGTAAAAGATTGTTGGGTGCGTGGTTGGAAAATACGAGCTGAAAGTGAGGGTGAGACAGCTCGCTCGTGGGATTTCACAATCTGGGCCGGGGCTGTTAGTGGATTGTAAAATCCGGACCATAATATATGGGTGTCAAGAGTTATATTGTAATCAAATCTATTTAAGTGCGCCCAAATAGAACCTACTATAATATGATTTCCACCAAATATACTTGGAGCTAACTTGTAATGAAGCATCAAGATGATGTGCGTGCAAAAGTGCGTGTCTCGTGTGCGATCTCCATGTACCCTTTCAAAAAAAAGAAAATGAAATGGCGCATATTTGCTACAACAGTAAAATAAGTATTGAATTGTTAGTGGATGTTTTTACTTAAGCAGTTTTCAAAATCCCATGAGGTTGCTACTTGTATTAATCAATCAATACACATATACTCCTTCCATTCGAAATTACTATTCATTTTCACTTTTTTAGATGATAATTTTTAGAGCACTTGAAATTTTAGATACATAGATTTTGCTATGTATTTAGACATAATATATACCTAGGTGCACGTTAAAGGTTATGTATTTAGAAACAATCAAAACGAATAATAAGTCGTGACGGAGGGAGTAGTTAGTGTCCAAACAGCTAGCAAACCAGATTTCCACAGGATCGTGGAAAACAACAGTACCAAACATATTGAAGATGACGTCATTCCAAACATTAATTGTCTGGCATATCAAAGTAGGAATTTGACACTTCATTTCCAGTTTGCCACGTCTATATACTCTTGATCTCCGTGATTAATAACGTACATCCAGATTTTGCATTGGTGTTTGTCTTTATTGAATTGTTGCTACTTACTATAAACTACACTTTACAGATGTACCAAGCATGAAAAAGATATCACATACGAATATACGCATTTAATTATGATGTGGGAGCAAAAGATTTGCAGCAAATCAAAATATGAACGTTGGGCTTGATGAGGTCATACATGGCACCACTATATATGCACGCGGGCTTTTGAGGTGCGCCATGAACTATATATGCACGCGGGCTTTTGAGGTGCGCCATGAAAAAAAATTGGGGAGCAAGCGTGAAGTGAAGATATCCTTGTTGTGTATTAGTAAAGATATTGATTCTATGCATCTAAATTTTTTTCGTCCATTCCTAGATATACTTTTGCATAGACCATGCTGAATGTTATATATCTTTTTATGGAGGATTGTTTCTTGATTTGCAGGCACTCATGGACGGAAGCAGTTCATCAAGATGGCAGCCGTAAGGACAGTAAAAGGCCTGCTCAACGCTACACCGACAAGCGGATGAGGGAGCCAAAACGAGGGTTAGGGATTGCCATGCTAGAGAAGATGCGTCTGGAAGGAAGCAGTTCAACAGATGCCATCACAATGGGAACGCTAAAAGGCCCGCACAAAGCTCGATCGACAAGACGAGGGATCCGAAACTAGGGTCAGGGATTGCCAAGCTAGAGCAGATGAGGGCAGAGGAGGCAATGAAAGGGTACTTACAAGATCCCTTTAGGCAAGCTCACATTTCTGGTTCGTGTACTATCCATTTTGTGTGATTTCTGCATCGTTTGTGATTTATATCATGGTTTTATATATGTATTACTTCTCTGTGCTTATGCTAGTTCTTAGCTTGTTTCCCTACCAGCACCTTCCAAAATTCTGTGGTATTTGTGGTTAGGTTATATCACCTCGCCATTGAGTTGTTGTATTATCAGCACAGCACCCGCCCTCATATTGGAACACATGTGGAGTTACATGAATTTTCCAATACCGACGATCTCTCAAAATTATTCCTCTATTTTGAAAATTCAAAGTAGGGAAAAAATCCAACTCCACTTGAATCTTACTGCCCTGCTTGCATTACGTGTGTGCTTCAATTCAGTGCTCTATCCACTCCTTCTAGACTATGCATGTAGTACATGAGCCGTTGGTATAGACCGTGCTAACCTTTATCCTTTATGGATTCTTTGTTCTACACACAAGCGCTCATGGATGGAAGCAGTTCAACAGATGGCAACCATGGGAACGCTGAAAGCTTCATCAACAAGCTGAGGGAGACAAAAACAGGGTTATCAGGGATTGCCAAGCTAGAGAAGATGAGGGCAGAGGAGGCAATGAAAGACTTGAAAGAACCCTTTATCCAGGCACACATATTTGGACCTTGAATTGGTATCCAAGGCATGGTATAAACACTAAGCACAACTCTCCTCTCTTTTTTCTTTTTGCGAAATTTGCAAATGCACTTGTATGTATGGTACACTTTGTGTGGTTCCCACATGGTTTGTGTTTCGATTCAATGCACGTACCTTGCACACTAGTATGCCGTATATGAGACTAGTTGATAGTTGTTCTTCAAACTAAAAGCATATCGCTTTTTTTGGTTTTGTCCAATGTTTGTTTATTTGTGTGCAGACTACTTCTCATGTGTGTGTGATGATCGATAATAGCATCCCCCCCATTGACTTTTCTCCTGTTTGTTTATTTATTGTAGATGTCATATACACATGGAACAGGAGAAAACATGAGTGGGTTGTTCATCATTCCCTTCGGCAGGTAAATTAACATGCATGTATAGTACACGATTAATTTGCCATACTTACCGCCCATGTTCTTTGAATAGAGGACTAAAAATTCAAGAGAAATTGCACAGTAATCTCTTGCAAATGACCTTTTTTCCCAAGTATACCCTAGATCATGATGAAATATTTATCTGCCTGACCAATGTACAATATGCTACCGCCAGGCCTCCAAGCACCTCTGGAGCAGCATCTCATGTCGATCCAAGCAACACAGCGCCAACCAGGCCTCCAAGCACCTCTGGAGCAGCATCTCATGTCGATCCAAGCAACACAGCGCCAACCAGGCCTCCAAGCACCTCTGGAGCAGCATCTCATGTCGATCCAAGCAGCACAAAACCTACAACACTCCAGCTCTTTCCTAACCATATGGTACGGTCTATCGAGATCATTGTTCTTATTGTTCTAGACTAGCATTACTGACCTTCTTTATACAAAGCATGCGCTAGCTAGCTTGTTGTTCCCCTTAGGTTACAAGGCTTGTTCTCCTTATCTAGGGAAGGAGCTCAGTATGCGCACACTAGCTATCTGACTGCGTCGAGTTATCAAACTCACTGATCATGTGTGCCCTCTAATGTTTGTAGGAAGATGAACATGCTGATTCTAAGAGAGAGGGTGATCACAACCTACCTGTGGAGCCTACTTCCAAGAATTCCGATGATCATCAGGACCTGGACCTTGAACTGCAGCTGTGATCCTAGTCCTTCAAGAGATGGTGTGTGCAGTGCTAGCTTGATGCTGTATTTTTTCTTGGACTGATAAATAATATCAGACAAATAGCTAGATCAGCAATGAGTACTTTAATTTTATTCCTTTCTGTAAGACTCTGGATTTTGCTTTGTGTCGTTGTTATGCTAGTTAAATATGAAATTATTGGATTATCAAGATTGCCTTGGAATAATGTGTATGCATGCAAGTGTTGATACACATGAAGCATGCAAGTGTTGGATACACACGACGGTGTATATTCGTATCTTTTCTGATTATGATGGGAGTTTCTTAACTCTCTTAGCGAACACGGTTGCTTCATTGTTTTCCACCCGAAGCAAGGACTAGGTGAAATGCTCGTCAAAAACATTATTTTACACAAGCCTGATAGGAAAGGAGCTCAACAAGCGCATTCTATATGTTCAACTACATCGGTTATCAAACTCACCTATCATGTTTTTGCCTTCTTATATTGAGGTCTTTTACAGTACACAATACCACCCATCGGTAGTGTGGCCTTATATTTATATAGGAAGATGATCATGCTGATTCCAAGAGAGGGTGACCACATCCACCACCTACATGTGAAGCCCGCTTCCAAGAACTTTGATGATCCGCCGGACACCTGAACCTTGACCTGAAGCTGTGAGATCCTTAGCCTTTAAAGATCTCTTGAAAAGCAGTGATCCTAGTCCTTAGCTTTAAAGATCTCTTGAACAAATCATTAAGGAGTGTGGCTCCAACGTTTAAACATATGTGTGAGAGAACATGTGTGTTTGATGCATGATTTTGAGAAATAATGTTAGACCAATAGATCAGCAAGGACCCAATCCTTCGCGTGTTCTGCCTTTGACCGTTGTGAACCGTCGTTGTACGTGTGTGTAGCCCGAATCAGGCACCATCTATTGGTTTTCCATTTTTCTGTCTAAATTAAACTCGAATCCACAAAAGATAGAGACATGTCGTGGTGGGAAACAAGGAGGAGATTGACGACGGGGTTCCATTTTGATGCAATATTCGGCTTGGAAGACGTTGGAAGGGGAGCTGCCCCGTTGTGGAGGCGGCAAATGTAGAGTCTAATTCAGACTGGTGGTGGAAGAAGATCCTGTCAGGTAAGGTCCATAATGATAAAAGTACATGCAGTGGGCCGTCCAGGCCATGAGTAGCACCCTAGCAAAAACGGTCTGCTATGCAGCCCATTGTCGGCTTAGCAACCAGTGATAGTGAGGCAGGGATGGACGATGACAAGACAAGCATTGTTTCTTCCCGTTGCAACGCACGGGTATAGTTGCTAGTTTAGTCAATAGAAGGATTACAACTACCACAATAAATATCGAAGCAATTAACATAGTAAGTATATGAAGTGTTGTAGTAAGTATATGAATGTTGTAGGATATATATTTCTGTAAAAAATTAGTTGATAGAATACTAATTTTTTATATGTGTAAATATGTAGACCACCTAACGTTGACTTTTATGTACATAAATACATGTATATTTTATTGTTGCTATGCATAACCATTTAGGTTGTTTAACTTTGCTTAACACTGTTTAAACAGTCTAAACGTTAAACAAAGGGCAACCGACTGTTTATCGTTTAACGTTCATCAGTATATACATGCTATTGGACCATTGCATCGTTATCAAACTCACTGATCATGTTTGCCCTCATCATGTTGATTCCAAGAGGGAGGGCGACCCCAATAGCCTACTTGTGGAGCCCACTTCCAAGATTTTTGATGATCCGCGGGACGTGAACTTTGACCGAGAGTTGTCAGTTGGCTAGTGGCTGGTGCTGATTTGTCATGAAAGAAAAATATTGCTAGCTGGTTGGGGACTGATGATTGGTGTTGATTTGTTCCGAGAGAAAAATACCGTTGGCTGGTGGCTGATAATCCAGATCAACAAGGCCATGATCTTAATTAGTCCTTTAAAGGTCTCTTCAACAAATCATTAACGAGTGTGGCTCCAATGTTACAGAAAATTTACAGTGAAAACCACTTGCTAAAGTGAAAACTTGGAAACCGTCTTCCTAGACCATTGAGTCGTAGATGTACAGTTCAAGCTTCTACATATACATAATTACATATAGTTCATCAGAATATTTTTCATATAACTCCTCACATTGGTTTGGTATATCCATCACCACACATAACATTTCGCATGTAACGGCCAACCCGTTCTAGTGTGAAAAGGACAATTCTAACCGCTGCAGTTGCAACTAGAGTCGTATTCAACCAATTATTTGAGTTGCAACCGCCCTACATACTGAGTTGAAAATATTCTACACCACCTTCCTTATTCAACCAATTATTTGGGGTTTTTTTTTGGTTTCACGCATTACAACTTTTCAGTGTCGGAAAACGCCATTACAATTCACCTTATTGGGAAAACGCCACTACAATTCTCTCTAGCTCCCGTGTCCTTGCCCTTTTCTTCGTCTGCCGCGTATACGGGCCCACCTAACAGGTGACGTACTTTAGTATCGCCCCAAATGCCCCCCTGGTTCAGCTGGATAAGGCGTTGGCCCGACTGTCTCCATCTCGTCTCTCTCACTCGTCCCCCGCGGTCTGTCCCTGCCTCATCACCGCTGTCGTTGTCCTCCATCGCTGGCGTCCTCCATCGTCGTCGAGCATCATCACATGTCGTTGATGCAGAGGCAAGCGGTTGCGACAAGCTCGTCAAGTAACCCGACGGAAGGCCCTTCAAGGTGGGTGAAGGATTGACTTTGCCCATTTTGCCGCGCGTAGTTGGTACGAATCAGAAGCAAACAAGCAGATACCTATGGCGAGATGTTCGTGAAGTGACCATACTCCGTCAAAGTAAGTCGATTTGTCTTCAATTTTGAGTGCCCCTATGGTTTTTATCCATCTAGGGTTTCTGTAGGGCGATCCAACAACATGTTGCTTCATCATGGCAGAGGCGCAGTATGTAGAAGCCTACAGTAGGTTGAAGACAGAGGTGGCGATGCCTGAATGTGCCTATGGTGATGCTGGTGATGGGGGTGTCAAACAGGATGTTGATGTGAAGGTAGACCTGGATGAAGTGAAGCAGAGGGTCGACAACATTGTGACCGAGCTTTGTGAACTGAGGGTGCAAGTGCATAAGCTGAAGATGACAACAATGTGTGTTGGTGTAGCTTTTGGTTGTGTAAAATACCAGTTTGTGTTGGTGTAGCTATTGGTTTTGTTGTGAGCAAAATTTGGCAAAGAGTGTGAAAATGTGCTTTGTGTAATGTGTTTCTAGCAAGTTCAATGGAATTTTATTTTAATTAATTTCTGCAGTAGTTCATTTCAATTCATTTCACAAGCAATTGACAAGTTTAGATGCAATTCATGAACACAAATGGGTACCTTTCACAAATTCAAATGCAATTCACACATTGACAACTTCACAAGGACAGGAACACTACATATAGTTGAAGTTCACAATCATTACATAACTGGCTGCCATGACAATTGTTCACTAGCACAAGCATACAAGTTAAGAAAAAGTTCGCAATCATTACATAACTGGCTTCCATGACAATTGTTCACCGGCACAAGCATACAAGTTAAGAAACACAAGTATATTACATAACTGACTGTCTGCCATCACAAGTTCATTACATAAGGCACCTATCATAAGTTTAGGTGCCATAAGTTCACAAAATAACTGACTGCCATTACATCTTTGCATCAGCCAACATCAAGAAAATCTCTCAGGCTTTCGCAACCTGTGCTCGAGGAGAAGCTTCATTCCCGTTCTGCTTCTTCTTCAGGGGTGTTGCTTTCTTTTTCTTTGGTGGTTTCACCTTTTTCTTCCCCTTGGATGGTCTTGCATTTCCCTTAGAAGGTCTTGCATTGTCTACTTCTGATCTCTTCCTACATGTGACAGTATAGGAGTATGACAATTAGGATGCATGACAGTTTAGATGCATGAAAATGAAAAACAGTATACACTAACCTCTTGCTTGTCTTGCTCTTGGTAGAAGTCTCACCATCTTCTCCAATCATCCAAAGTTTACATGTATTGGCAAAGTGCTCTGTAAGTGCAATCAAGCCCTATGAGGGTTTTGGTGATGTTGACCACACAATTAAAGAGCTAATAAGCCTTTGAGTGTATTGTGCAAAACAAGAATGTTTTACAGGTGCAAAAGAAAGAAAGGAGACCCCTAAATTGCATGAAGAAGGATTCCTATGCTCTTTGGAGAAGTTTATTTATTTTATATTTTGAATTTGAGTATAGGACAAGTACTATCAAGAGGGATACTAATGGTGAGTTAGGGTGGATTCAAGTGCTCATAGAACATCTATCCTAATCCTAAACCCTTTCCTTGAGGAGAGAGATTTGCTGCTATTTTGCCCCTGTTGTTTCCTTGTTCGGAGGTTCCGAGTTTAATCTCAGAGGTTTCGACCGTACGGGCTACAGTTAGTAGAGGTTTCAGAGTTTGGAAGTTCCGAGATTTTTCTCGGAGGTTCCGAACTTTGAAATATGATCGTTAATGTTCTCGATCTGGCGGTATTTATACCCCTTGGTCCCCCAACAGTCATTCTCTCTTCTCTCCTGAACAGTAACTTGTTCTAGCTTCATTTTCTCACCTAGCATTGACTCCAAACCTACTCTCTTCCAAATCCTTGCCTAGTATTGATTGAGAGTGGAAATTCAAGTGAGATTGTGTCGGTGTTTTATACCGACAACCTACTAAGGGGAGTACCCTAAGTAGATGAATGTGGCCTCGCCGAGATCGGTAACTCGAAGGAAGAGACACGCGACACACAATTTAGACAGGTTCGGGCCGCGAGGTGCGTAATACCCTACGTCCTGTATGCTGCGTAGCTCTGGATTGATTGGGCACGATTACAGGATGATGTAATTGTGCGCCGTGAGATGAGATTCGATGCTAGAGAAGGGTCCCTGCCTCGTCTTATATAGTCCGGGAGGCAGGGTTACAAGTCGGAGTAGGGAGAGAGTACTAGTCGAGTATGTCTAGGAGTCTTCCATACAGTGCAGGACATGTACAGCTTCCTAACCGAGTACTTCTCCTCCGTAGTCCTTGTGCTCCACGCCATCAGGTGCCGTGTAGCGCAAGCCGGTAGTCCCAGGGGCCCACCGAGTAGTCGGTCCTGGTACCCACCGAGGTAGTGGGCCCAGGGAGGTCCATACGACAAGCCCCCGAGTACTTTGTAGTCGAGAAGGATAGCTTCAAGTAATCTTGACGGCCTTAACGAGTAGTCCTCAAGCGTCCCCGAGTACTACAAGTCAAAAGTCCTCAAGAGCAGTCGAAGCATCCCGAGGCTGGAATGTACTCCAGCTGATGTTTGAGCAATCTTGAAGTCTTCTCGAGTAGTCCCAAGCGTCCTCGAGTGCTGCCCTCGAAGGTCTTCAACAAAGCCCGTGTTGTTTTGAAGTCGAAGTTGATATGGAAGTGCGATTGCAAAATCGCACTCCATATGGAGTAGCCCCCGAGCCATAGGTTGAGTTGTAGGCTCTGGCTGAGGGTCCATCTGAAGTCTTGGCAAGAATATCCCGAAAAATCCGGAGAGAAAAAACCGAAGGACACGTGGCACGGAGCCCCCGAGCCTTGAGTCGAGTACTTCCTCTCGAATTGAAGGGTCATCTTGTAGAATGTGTCCTGAGATGCTCCTGAGTCTTGTCGCTTCCCAGGTAGTCGAGTAGAAGTAGCCGAGCCCCCGAGGTGAGGCGCGTCGACTAGTAGAATACGAAGAGTCACGCGCGGCCGCTGAGTCAGCCGAGCACGGACTTATCCATCCGGCCGTTAGAGGGTCGTTTTTACTTATAAATAGAAGCCAAAACCCTTAGGGTTTTCCACCCATCGCTGTTGTAGCCATTTCGAATAGATCTTGGCCAGATTCACCTCCAGCGCACGCCGCCGCCGCTGTAGATCTAAGCGCGCCGCCACCCAGAGCTGCCAGAATAGTCCCCGAGCGAATGCGCGTGAAGACGCCGTGCACTTGGAGAATGAAGCCGTCGCCGTCCAAGTCCGCGAAGACCGCCGGGAAGAAGAGGGGCCGTGACGAGGACGCCGGATCTGCCGCAGAGGCGGCGCCACCGATGTCTCCACCGCGGCCAGATCCGAGCCGCGAGTGGAAAAAGTCGAAGACGAAGACTGAAGATTTACTGGCCCTTCTCAACAGCGGGTTCATCCGTGAGAAGGAGATGGACATGTGGAGGGCCGCCGCCGGGGATCCGTACCCCATGGAGAAGAGCGAAGACGAGATCCCAATGTTCGCGCGCTTCGCGGAGCGCGGACTCGCGCTTCCAGCGAGCAACTTCTTCAAAGGCCTCCTGGGGTACTACGGCGTCGAGTACCTCAACCTCAACCCCAACGGTATTTTCCATACCGCTGTCTTTGTCCACTTCTGTGAAGCGTTCCTGGGGATCAAGCCCCACTGGATCTTGTTCCGGAAGTTCTTCCGGATGAAGCCGCAGCCGAGCGCTAGCAACCCACGAGTAGTCGGTGGAGCAGGCATCCAGATGCGGGAGGACGCCGCCGAGCAGTACCTCTCGTACAAGCTCATCGACTCCAACCAAGACTGGAAGGCGAAGTGGTTCTACGTCACGAACCACCACCCAGGGTTGCCGAAGCCGAGCGGGAAGCAGCCGAAGCATCGCCCGTGGTGGAACACGGAGCCCACGATACAGGAGGGGATCCAAGTCCCTGAGTTGTTGGCGCGCATCAAGGTGCTGAGAGAAGCTGGGCTGAGGGCCGAGCAAGTGGCCTTCAGCTTCATGAAGTGCAGGGTGCAGCCACTGATGGCTCGCGACACCCTGGGCTTCGAGTACACCGGCGACGACGACATGTCGCGGATGCCTGGAGGCGAGGTCGACGATGACGACATTGTCGATAGGCTGACGCGCATCTTCAAGGACATGCCTCCGTAGTACTCCGTCGCGCGCCCGCCGAAGGAGGTAAGTAGCCGTACCCCCTGTCGAGTACCCATTCCTTGTGAGTAGTCGCACTGATGTCTTGTGTCTTGCAGGACGACTTGAAGAAGTTCGTCTCCGAGCCGCAGCCGCCCCCTCAGGAAGTCGAGATCCCGGAGGAGGGATAAACCAAAGCCAAGGAGCAGCGGGAAGTCGGTGAAGGAGACGACACCGTAGTCGTGGAGGATACGTCCGACGATGACGAGGAGACGCTGCAGGACCGCTTCCAGCTGCGGTCGAGGTTCAGCCGTCCTGGCCTACCTCACGTGCCCCTCATGCAAGATCCGCCGGCTAGCCTGGAGGCTAGTCTGGCTGCGCTGCTGCAGAAGCCGCGCAACCCCGCCCGCAAGCGGGTGACCAAGAAGTTGAAGGTCTCTGAGACCACGCCCCAAGAGGTAGGACGTCTTGACTAGTGTAGTCGAGTACTAGTCTCTCGAGTTCACTTGCTGATGACCGAGCTTCCTTACTTGCAGGAGGTTGTAACACCCTAAAATTCCATCACTAAATTAATGTAAGCAACATGGTGTTTAGATTTTATTTTCTAAGGATTAATTAAACTATCAAATAAATTTGGCCTTTAAAATATTTAAATATCATTTTAATAATTTAGAAGCAATAAGTGCTTGTGCATCATGATTTAATGCATGAGTTTTGGCTGTGGTGTGGTTTTAAAAGTCTTAAAATACTTGTGAAAATTCTTAAAAATAATTGTGAAATAGTTTGTGAAAATTTGTGTAAAGGTTGAATTTAAAATATGTTTGAAAAGTTGTTAAAAATAGTTTGTGAAAAGCCTTTAAAATAGTTGGAGAAATTTGTGTTAAAATTTGAATTTGAAAAGATGTAAAAGATTTGATTTAAAAAGGTTTGGAAAAGATTTGAAATGGATTTGAAAAAGAAAAGAAAAAAAACAAAAACAAAACCTATCTAACCTCTACCCGCGGCCGAGCCCACCTCCCTCTTTTCTTTTTCCCCTTTCTTTTTTTCCCGCCGCGGCCCAGTTACCCCGGCCCAATTTCTCCCGCGCCGCCCGCTTTTGGCCCACGCCGGCCCACATGCGCCCACTTCCCTCCCCTCTCTCTCACGCGGTCACCGACAGGTGGGGCCCACCTGTCGGCACCTTCTTCCTCCTCCAGCCGCCCCACCTCTCCTCTATTTCCTAACAGCAGCGCCGCCGCCGGTCGCTCCCCGCCTTCCGCGCCTTCTTCCCCCTTCAAGCCGCCATCAAGAGCATCTAAAGCTCGGCCTTCATCCCCTCCATCAATCCCCTACCGTTTCTCCTCCATTAAGACCCCTCCCCCTTTGAATTCTTTGAAGACCGGCGCCATGGCCATTGATGGCCATTACTTCCGGCCGAAGCCCCCTCTCCCCTCCTCGCCCTATGAAAGCACACCCAGAGGCTCTGAGTTGCCCCTTCGTCCTCTCCCGTGCTCCCACATCCTCCTCCTCGCCCTCCCCCACACGCGCCGCCGCACTGGAGGTCCACCGCCGCCCGAAGCTTGGCCGGCCGGCGAGCACCCGCCACCGCCTTGCGCGCCCCTTCCTCTCCCTCCTACGCCCTATAAAGGGTGCACCGGGTCTCCTCTTCACCCCGCACCACTCCCCCTCCCTTTCCTTCGTGCGCAGCGCCGCCACACCAGAGGAGCCGCCGGAGCTCCGCCGCGCCGCCCCGATCTCCTCCTTGAGGACCATGTGTGGTTCGAGGACCGGTGGATGGTCGCTTCCTTGTGTGATGAGTGATTGACAACGTTGTGTGGACTGATTCTTGGCTAAGTATTGCAGGTGCAGGTTGCGGCTTGACTCGTGTTGGTGCGGTGAAGAAGAACAAGCGCGAAAGGTCGTCGCCGGTGAGGCCTCCGGGTGTGGAGAAGACAAGTAGGCTTTGTTCGAGGGACCGGTGGCCGGCGGGGGTCAAGTGCGGGCCGCATGGTGGCATGAACAACAAGATGAAGTCGTGAACGGTTTCTTGGTTGAGCCTCAAAACCAAGGTCGAGCCGGGACTACGTGGGAGCCAAGTCATGAGTGGAGATTGGCGGAGGCTACACCGAGTTCGCGGGGTTTCCGGTGGTTCACCGTAAAATCACCGGGTTCCTTGGTTGATCCACAAAGCCAAGACCGGAGAACCGAAGACGGAGGTGCGGCGGCACCCGACCGGTCCGACCGGTGGGTCCGGCCGTCGACCGGTGGGGACCGGTCCCCGGCCGGTGAGGAGCACCGGTCCGACCGGTGTGCGACGACGCGAGTCCGAATCTTCGAAGCGGAGGACACGCGTCGGGATCGCATGGCTTGCGTCGAGGCTACGCAGGGTGCGGTCGCCGGGCATCCGTCCGATGGTGAAGACATCAAGAATTCCAAATCCGCCCTTGAGGGGCTTGTATCCCTAGTTAGTAGAGAGGGGCATTTTAGACATTCGGTTGCCGCCTATATAACCCAAGAGGTGAGAGGTTGGCAGCTAACTCTTGGAACCCTAGCTCATTAGTTTTCCTATTTTCCACCTATTTTCCTTAGGTTTTCTCTAGGACTAGCAAGAGAGCTTCACGGAGAGATCTTGTAGAGAGGGATGGATGATCGGGCGGCTTGCTAGACCTTGTACGAACCTTTGTTTCATGTATAGATGATTCGGCGTGGTTCCTCAAGGTTTGGATGTGTTTTCCCCGGTTGTTCTTGGTGGTGATTTTCGGAGCCCTCTCTCGGTGATTTCTTTGGGGTGTTTTCGGGACTTTTCTCTTGGTGATTTGATGGGGGAAATTTGTGGGAACCCTTCGTGGTTCTTTGGGCTGTGATTCCCCTCCCAAATCCGTGAGGAAAGGTGCTCGATTTTGGGGTTTCTTGAGTTCTTGGGTTGGAAGTGCTTTCGGCGGGATTTCTTCGATTCCTCCTTTTTGGACGAGTTTTGGTGGGATTAAACTTGGCTATGAACTCCTCATGAGGTGTTCATGATATCCCCAAAGTCTTGTTCAAGTCCGTGGAGCGATTCGGGAGATCGAGATTTGGATTTGGGGGAGTTGACCCGCGGGTCTTTGTTCATCCCCGAGTCGCCCGTGCCACACCGGTCTGACCGGTGCTCTTGACCGGTCTGACCGGTGCAAGCCCTTGTGGGATTTTGCTCGGGTGAACGTCTTGGTGAGTTCGTTGTTGTCCCGTGTTGCTGCTTGTTTCGAGTTTGGGTCCGTTTGGTGGTCGGTTGGCCTGTTTGGTGCCTTGGGGGCTTTCGTGTCGCCACCGGTCCGACCGGTGTGTCTCACCGGTCTCGACCGGTGTAGAGCCACTTAGTGAAAGTTGCTCGGTTTCACCAGCGGGGACCGGTCCGGCCGGTGGTGCTCACCGGTCCGACCGGTGTGGGTCTCGTAGACTCGAGGTTTGGTTTTTCCGCCGCGTTTCTCGGGTCGGAAGGTTGTGTGTTGGTTCCTAGGTCCGGTGGCACTCCGGTGGCTACGTGGGCTTGACCAACCTTGGTAGTGAGTCGGAGACGTGTGTTGGAAGCCGCGTTCATCTTGTTGGAGTTTTCATCTCCTTCGAGAAGAATTTTTATCGGCTCCCATTCACTCCCCCCCCCCTCTCGGTTCGCCGTATCGGTCCTTCAAGTGGTATCGAGCCGGTTCGGGTCTTTATTGACTCTAACCGGTCTAAGATCCAAGGATGGCGTACCGGAACGGGGTTCGGGTCCTCCACACTTCGATGGCAAGAACTACCAGATGTGGAGCAAGAGGATGGGTGCTTTTCTCCGCGGAAAGGGTCAGATCCTTTGGGATGTCACGGTGGACACGAGGCTATGTCCAGCCGGTTGATTTCCTCGCTCCGGGATCGAGGGACGGCTTCGACGCCAACAATAAGGCGGTCGACTACTTGTTTCGTGCTTTGTGTCGGCCCCGAGTTCGATCGGGTGCACACCGAGCACTTGGCTTGTAGGATTTGGGCGGTGTTGAAGGAGGCTCATGTTGGGAACGCCCGAGTTCGAGGCACGGTTGTATGCGACCTACGGAGAGAGTACGAGAACTTCACTCATCTCCCCGGTGAGTCCATCGATGCCTTATTTCGCAGGTTCACGGTGGTGGTGAACAACATGAGGGCCAATGTGGACGTGCTCCCGTACGATGATCATGATAGAGCGGTCAAGCTCTTACACTCTTTGGATCGTACGATATGGAGCGGAAAGTTCGAGGCCATAGTCGAGTCGGAGCGATATGATACTCTGACGGTGAACGAGCTGTTCTCGAAGCTCAAGTCGGCTGAGGTGGATAGGGGCATGACTGCCAAGCTCGAGGGACCGACTGATTCCCATAGTCTTGCCCTCGTTGGTGGTTCTAAAGGAAAGACTAACTCTAACCCATCCACCAGGATGTTCTCGTTTTCCTCTTTGATGTCTATGCCAGATGAGGAGTTTGATGACCTTGGAGAGGACGAGCTGGCGCTGTTGACGAGGCGGTTCGAGAGGCTGCACGAGAACCGCGTGAACATGAGGAGGAACACGAGGACCTGCTTCCAATGCGGCAAGCGGGACACTTCGTCGCCGACCGCCCGGAGAAGGCCGAGAACAAGGACGGCTACAAGCACAAGCCGAGGAAGAACGACGACAAGTACCGTTCGAGGCGCGACCACAAGAGCAAGCACAAGAACAAGTACAAGGACGAGCGACGATCGAGGAAGAAGGAGGGCCGAGGCAAGGCCCGAGCGATGGTTGGAGCGAGCGACGTCGACTCCGGTTCCGCGTACTCCACCTCGAGCTCGAGCGGCGGCGACGACGAGGGAGATCGCCGCAAGAACAAGAGGTCGTCCAAGAACACCGAGCGGGGCCGAGCCGCTCGCGAGAGACGGCTTCCCGCACCATGGCGTTGAGCTCCGGCAGCAAGAAGAGCACACGGAGCGACTCGGACTGCGAGTCCGACGACGAGGTGCGTGATGAGCTTCCCCTTCTTGCGCCGGGAGAATGAGAGGCTTGGCTCATTGCTTGATAACCGTGATGACATGCTTAGAGAGGCCAAGAAAATGAGGAAAGAGCTTAGGGCTTCACTCGAGGATGCTAGGACTAGAGTGGGCGAGCTAGAGACACGGGTGCTTGATAGCAAGCTTGAGATTGATTCGCTTAAGGCTAGCCCCGTTGTTTCGATGAGAATGATTGTGCTTGATTGCTCCATATTCCTTGCTGATCTTGCTTTGTTTAAGGAGAAGCATGCCTCCAAGTGTGAGGAACTAGATGTGCTTAGGGTTGAAGTGGGCGAGCTTAAGTCTAGACTGCTTTGCTAGGTGCTTGCACTTCTTGCCCCGTTTTGCATGCTAAAATTGATGAGATGCATGCCTACACTAGTTCGCTCGAGGCTAAATTGAAGGAACCCATGCCTACATCTTGCTCTACCCGTGAAATGCATGCATTGAAAAATTTGGAGCTTGCACATTATGTTGATCGTTTGCGGGATGAGAATGATGATTTGAGGAAGTTGATGGGTTGGTTGTCCGGTCACGAGCCTCAGTTGAGGATGATGATCGAGGCCTTTAAGAGGCAAGATGGTGAGGGGCTTGGAGCAAACAAGGTTGGTGAGGGAAGTGGAGAGAATATCCCTGAGCCACCAAAAACCCACCACAAGAATGATTTCCCACCAAAACCTAACCATCTAAGGAACCGACTAGATACAACCCCGGCTCCACCCGTGTTTCCTACACCCACAAATGACCTACAAAAGCCTATCAAGTTTGTGAGCACTTCGGGGAAAGTGTTCTTTGGGAAGGAGAGTGAGAAGGCTAGTGGTGAGAAACCGTGGAGGGTTTGAGTGGAGAGAAATCGAGTGAACGACCACATCCCAAGCCAAAGCCTAAGCTTGTGAGGTTCCATTGTGGCTATTGTGGGAGAGATGGCCATAAGGAGGAGTTTTGCTTCAAGAGGAAGCGAGAGGAGAGAATGGAGAAGGAGTGGGCTAACAAGGACAAGTACCACCCTTCCGATGGTGTACTTGAGCCTCGTATGCGGATGCCCGGGGGCAAGGCGAGTGTGCGGACGGTTCGGGCTTGGGGAGAGAAGAGGGGCTGCGGTGGTGCTGCTGCCCGGACCACCACACGGTCGGACCGGTGTGGGGCACCCGGTCGGACCGGTGCGGGCACAGACGGACGGATGTTCGGGTTTCGAGCTCGTGCGGGTGCGAGGGTTGTTTCGGTGGTCGTGGTTCGGTGGTTGGGCCGGAAAGGGTGCGGGTGGTCGGTTGCTAGGCGTTCTCCACCTCGTGCTCAATACGGGGATTGGAGGAGTCGTGGCGGTGAGTTGGAGAGGAAGGACGTGCCACGGGCTTTCTTGCGTGGTTTTGGTCCTCCTCCGGCGAGAGGGGTGGTT
Source organism: Cenchrus americanus (assembly GCA_947561735.1). Taxonomy (NCBI): domain Eukaryota; kingdom Viridiplantae; phylum Streptophyta; class Magnoliopsida; order Poales; family Poaceae; genus Cenchrus; species Cenchrus americanus. Next base: position 245,793,157 of record OX387239.1, on the reverse strand, counting down.
CCCTCGGGGTGGTTACCGTGGTGGTGTTCGTGGAGGTAGCTTTGGTAGGAGAGATGCTTTGGTTGGTGCTAACCCCACTTTCGAGCAAATGGCTCGGCACTTGGTTTTCCTCCTTTGGTTCTAACCCCGATCTTCGAGTCGTTTGTTCGCTCACGTGCCTATTTTTGATGTGCGGTGTGGGAGACTTGAAGAACATTTGGTTGATTGACTCCGGTTGTTCGAGGCATATGACCGGAGACAGGGGGTGGTTCTCAAGTCTCGTCCCGGTGGTGACGAAGAGGTACATCACCTTTGGGGACAATGGGCGTGGGCGTGTGCTTTCGAAGGTGAGATAAAAGTGAGTGACAAGATCACTCGAGGCGTGTTGCTCTTGTTCAATCGCCGGGATACAATTTGCTTTCGTGTCTCGGTTGTTGGATGAGGGTTTTGAGGTGTTGTTTCGGCTCGGTGGTTCTCGGATTGTGGACTCTCGAGGGGACCTTGTTTGTATGGTCGTTCCCGAGGGTCAGGTGTTTCGTGCTGATTTTTCTCAGTCTTCGGGTGTGGAGCGTTGTTTCTTGGCTGGTTCTTCGAGTGAGTTGTGGAAGTGGCATAGGAAGTTGGGTCACTTGAGCTTTGACCTTTTGTCACGCTTGAGTAAACTCAATTTGGTCCGAGGATTGCCACGGTTGAGGCTTGAGAAAGAGTTGGTTTGTGCTCCGTGTAGGCATGCCAAGATGGTGGCCTCTTCTCACCCGCCTCTCACCGATGTGATGACCGAGCGTCCATGCGAGCTGCTCCATATGGACCTTGTTGGCCCGGCTCGTGTGCGATGCGCGGTGGGAAGTGGTATGTCCTTGTTGTGGTGGACGACTATTCTCGGTATGCGTGGGTGTTCTTTCTCGAGGATAAGGGGGAGACGTTTGGTTTTGTTCGAGATCTAGTCTTGAGGTTGAGGAACGAGAGGCACGGAGATGCCATACGAGCTATCCGCAAGGATAATGGCTCGGAATTCGGGAACTCTCGTTTTGAAACCTTTTGTCATGACTTGGGTCTTGAGCACCGGTTTTCGAGTCCGTATACGCCTCCCCGAATGGTGTTGTGGAAAGGAAGAACGGGACCTTGTGCGAGATGGCTCGGACGATGCTTGATGAGCATAGGACTCCGAGGAGGTATTGGGCCGAGGCGGTGAATACCGCATGCTATGTGTCGAACAGGGATATACCTCGCAGTGCACAAGAAGAAGACATGCTATGAGTTGATGCATGGTCGCACACCCAAGGTGAGTCACTTCCATGTCTTTGGTTGCAAGTGTTTCATTCGAAGAAAGGTAGGAAGTTGGATAAGTTTGAGGCTAGGTCTGTCGATGGCATTTTCTTTGGTTATGCATCTCATTCTAGAGCATATCGTGTGCTCAATCTTGAAACTAACCAAATCGTGGAGACTTGCGAGGTAACCTTCGACGAGACGAGCCACGTAGTCGGCTTGTCTTTGAGTGTGCGGGTGATGATGAGCTTGGCGAGGAGATCTTTCGGGAGGAGGAGCATGAACATGGTGACGATGAGGATGGTGGTGCGGTGCCCCCCGCCGAACATGTACCCACTACTTCGACGACGATGATGGATGGACCCTCTCGCTACACCTACGACAACAAATCTAGAACGAGGAGAAGGCGATGTTGAGGGGGAGGTAGCTTCGAGGCGAGAACCTCCCCGGCGAGTTCAAGTGGATCACCCGGCTTCGAGGATCATCGGCGACATGAATGAACGCACTACACGGTCGAGGGTTCGAAACAATTCCCATTTCGCTCATGCTGCATTTGTTGCTTCTTTCGAGCCCAAAGACATTGGACACGCACTATCTGATCACAATTGGGTTAACTCGATGCATGAGGAGTTGGAGAACTTTGAGAGGAATCAGGTGTGGGAGTTGGTTGACCCTCCTCCAGGGTGTAAGCCGATTGGTACCAAGTGGGTGTGGAAAAACAAAGAGGGAGAGAAGGGTGAGGTTGTGAGGAACAAGTCGAGACTTGTTGCCCAGGGGTTCAGTCAGAAGGAGGGGATCGACTACGAGGAGACCTTTGCTCCCGTAGCTCGTTTGGAGGCGATTAGGATCCTTCTAGCCTTTTCTGTGGCTAAAGGGTTCAAGTTGCACCAAATGGATGTGAAGAGTGCTTTTCTGAATGGAGTGTTGGAGGAAGAAGTGTATGTGAGGCAGCCTCCGGGTTTGAGAGTGAGAAGTACCCCCACCGGGTGTACAAGTTGAGGAAGGCGCTGTATGGGTTGAAGCGGCGCCTAGAGCTTGGTATGGCGAGGTTGAGGGGGTTCTTGTTTGAGAGAGGTTTTGAGATGGGGAAGGTCGATCGGACCTTGTTTTTGCGAGGGCGGGGGCGAGATATCCCGATTGTGCGGGTGTACGTGGATGATATTGTCTTTGGTGGCTCGTCTAACTCTCTTGTTGCGAGGTTTGCAGATGATATGAGCAGGGAGTTTGAGATGAGCATGATGGGTGAGTTGCAGTTCTTCCTCGGGCTACAAATCAAGCAATCAAAGGAAGGAACATTTGTGCACCAGGCTAAGTACACCAAGGACATTGTGAGGAAGTTCAAAATGGAGGACTCAAAGGCTATGACAACGCCGATGAGTACGACTACAGCTCTTGATGCGGACGAGGACGGTGAACATGTGGATCAGAAGGAGTACCGGAGCATGATCGGGTCACTCCTCTACTTGACGGCGACGAGGCCAGACATACAGTTCTCAGTGTGTCTGTGTGCTCGCTTTCAAGCGTCTCCGAGGACTTCGCATCGGCAAGCGGTGAAAAGAATTTTCAGGTACTTGCGTCACACTCCCGACTTCGGCCTTTGGTACTCCGCGTCCTCTTCTTTGGCGCTTCATGGCTTTTCAGACGCGGATTTTGCTGGGTGTCGGTTGGATAGGAAGTCCACTTCTGGGACTTGCCAGTTTTTGGGTTCTTCGTTGGTGTCTTGGTCTTCCCGTAAGCAGTCGAGTGTTGCTCAATCCACGACCGAGGCCGAGTATGTTGCCACCGCTAGTTGTTGCTCTCGGCTCCTTTGGATCACCTACACCATGAGTGACTTTGGTGAGGAGTATACCCATGTCCCACTTCAATGTGATAGCACCAGTGCCATAAGTGTTGCAAAGAACCCAGTGCTCCATTCTAAAACCAAGCACATAGAAGTGAGGTATCATTTCCTGAGAGACAACGTTGAGAAAGGAAAGATAGCGTTGATCCATGTACCCACACATGACCAACTAGCCGATATTTTCACCAAACCCCTAGATCAAGCAACTTTCACTCGTTTGCGGGGGGAACTTGGTGTGTGTTTGATTTCTTGAGTTGGGTGTGTGGGAGCTTTCTTTTGCCGGTGGTGTCGAACCCGTTTTGCCTCCCCTCGAGGAGCCGGTTTGTAGCATATGTATAGCTTTTCTTTGTGCATTTCTTGCATTTGGCATGGCATATGTAACATGATGTATAGGCATCCTTGTATCTTAGATTGCATGCATTTTGTATCATATGCATTGGTTAGGAAAGCTTCTCTCATATACATTGTTCACCATGGAATGAGATATATGTTTTTGTGAGCTTGTTTGGTATGATATGGTTAGTTTGGCTTAGCTCTTGATGATCTTGATGAATAATCCATGGTTGATAGCTATGCTTTTGAAAAATGTCACATGTATGCTCTCTCATGTGTAAATGCCTTTACATGCTCTTGACATGTTTTTGTGGCTTTGCTATGCTTAATTTGTGGTGGGATAGCTAGCTTATTGATCATATGGGGCCAAAGGCTCTTTTGCCATCATGAATGTTTAGCCCTCTTGACTTATCTTGTGGAGGAGCATAAGTTCCTTTTTGTCGCAAAGACATTTCATGTACCATTTACAAATCTGAAAATGAAATGAAAAATGCTTGGAAAATATGCTCCCATGTCATATGTGCTGAATTTAATTTGCTTTGGGTGCTAAACCGTTGCATGATGCCTACCAATGAGAAGTCTCATAAATAGAAGTAGGCACATGGCTCGGTGGCTTTGACATGACATGAGGTGCTTGTGGGTGTTTGTGATGGTCTTATGGTTAGAATAGCTGTCCTAGCATGAAGTTTGTGTGGCTTTGCCATTTTGATATGCTTTGATCATGTTTAGGACTTTGCTCATGAGAGGCAAGTTTTTCGCAAAATTGCTCAAATCCATCTTAGCTTCGTCCAATGGTTGTGAAACTTGGTGATCATGTAGTTGAGATCGATACGAAGTCGTAGAGTACCTAACTTGCTCATTTGGACATGTGTAGCATTCTTTGTTGAATTTTGTATATTTGAGAAGCTCTAGGTTGAAAGTTTTGCATTTTTGGCTTGATTCATGCATTGCCAACAAGGGGGAGAAGTTTGAGCTTGAAATGGCTTGTTGGGCGCGTTTAGAAGGTTTTCAGGTGGTTTCGAGCCATTTCTGGGCTCTGTTGTGCACCGGTCTGACCGGTGAAGAGCACCGGTCTGACCGGTGTGAGTGCTGGTCCTGTACATATGTTAGGCACCGGTCTGACCGGTGGTGATGACCGGTCGACCGGTGTGAGCCGAAGTTCTTTGCGGCCCCTTTGTTTCGTGTGGTTTCTTGCATGCATTCGTCCGGGGGAGTTGCATTGGTTCGGGGGAGTTTGCATGTGTGCGGGGGGAGCTCTTTGAGAGTTTTCGAGCTTTGTTTCGGTGGTTTGTGCTCTTTGCTTGAGCTTTGCTTTGTCTCGGATGTGTCGAGCCGTTGCCCTTGCCTAAGGGGTCCGAGACTTGTCTTCTTCAAGTGATCTTGCTCTTTGCCTTTGTTTGGCTTTCGATCGCTTGTTGGAGTTTCTTTTTGTTCGTTTCTTTTCTTTTTCTTTTCTCTCTTGTTACTTTCGTGTGGGTGTTGTCAATGCACTCATCAAGGGGGAGATTGAGGACCATGTGTGGTTCGAGGACCGGTGGATGGTCGCTTCCTTGTGTGATGAGTGATTGACAACGTTGTGTGGACCGATTCTTGGCTAAGTATTGCGGGTGCGGGTTGCGGCTTGACTCGTGTTGGTGCGGGTGAAGAACAAGCGCGAAAGGTCGTCGCCGGTGAGGCCTCCGGTGTGGAGAAGACAAGTAGGCTTTGTTCGAGGGACCCGGTGGCCGGCGGGGGTCAAGTGCGGGCCGCATGGTGGCATGAACGACAAGATGAAGTCGTGAACGGTTTCTTGGTTGAGCCTCAAAACCAAGGTCGAGCCGGGACTACGTGGGAGCCAAGTCATGAGTGGAGATTGGCGGAGGCTACACCGAGTTCGCGGGGTTTCCGGTGGTTCACCGAAAATCACCGGGTTCCTTGGTTGATCCACAAAGCCAAGACCGGAGAACCGAAGACGGAGGTGCGGCGGCACCGGACCGGTCGACCGGTGGGTCCGACCGGTCGGCCGGTGGGGACCGGTCGGCCGGTGAGGAGCACCGGTCGGCCCGGTGTGCGACGACGCGGTCCGGAATCTTCGAAGCGGAGGACACGCGTCGGGATCGCATGGCTTGCGTCGAGGCTACGCGGGGTGCGGTCGCCGGCATCCGTCCGATGGTGAAGACATCAAGAATTCCAAATCCGCCCTTGAGGGGCTTGTATCCCTAGTTAGTAGAGAGGGGCATTTTAGACATTCGGTTGCCGCCTATATAACCCAAGAGGTGAGAGGTTGGCGGCTAACTCTTGGAACCCTAGCTCATTAGTTTTCCTATTTTCCACCTATTTTCCTTAGGTTTTCTCTAGGACTAGCAAGAGAGCTTCACGGAGAGATCTTGTAGAGAGGGATGGATGATCGGGCGGCTTGCTAGACCTTGTACGAACCTTTGTTTCATGTATAGATGATTCGGCGTGGTTCCTCAAGGTTTGGATGTGTTTTCCCCGGTTGTTCTTGGTGGTGATTTTCGGAGCCCTCTCTCGGTGATTTCTTTGGGGTGTTTTCGGGACTTTTCTCTTGGTGATTTGATGGGGGAAATTTGTGGGAACCCTTCGTGGTTCTTTGGGCCGTGATTCCCCTCCCAAATCCGTGAGGAAAGGTGCTCGATTTTGGGGTTTCTTGAGTTCTTGGGTTGGAAGTGCTTTCGGCGGGATTTCTTCGATTCCTCCTTTTTGGACGAGTTTTGGTGGGATTAAACTTGGCTATGAACTCCTCATGAGGTGTTCATGATATCCCCAAAGTCTTGTTCAAGTCCGTGGAGCGATTCGGGAGATCGAGATTTGGATTTGGGGGAGTTGACCCGCGGGTGCTGTTCATCCCGAGCTGCCCAGGCCACACCGGTCTGACCGGTGCTCTTGGCCGGTCCGACCGGTGCAAGCCCTTGTGGGATTTTGCTCGGGTGAACGTCTTGGTGAGTTCGTTGTTGTCCCGTGTTCTTTCTTTGTTTCGAGTTTGGGTCCGTTTGGTGGTCGGTTGGCCTGTTTGGTGCCTTGGGGGCTTTCGGTGCGCGCCACCGGTCCGACCGGTGTGTCTCACCGGTCGGCCGGTGTAGAGCCACTTAGTGAAAGTTGCTCGGTTCACCGGCAGGGGACCGGCTCGGCCGGTGGTGCTCACCGGTCCGACCGGTGTGGGTCTGTAGACTCGAGGTTTGGTTTTTCCGCCGCGTTTCTCGGGTCGGAAGGTTGTGTGTTGGTTCCTAGGTCCAGTGGCACTCCAGTGGCTACGTGGGCTTGACCAACCTTGGTAGTGAGTCGGAGACGTGTGTTGGAAGCCGCGTTCATCTTGTTGGAGTTTTCATCTCCTTCGAGAAGAATTTTTATCGGCTCCCATTCACTCCCCCCCTCTCTGGTTCGCCGTATCGGTCCTTCACTCCTCCGCCGTGTTTCCCTCCCCTTCGAGCCCCTGGTGAGCCTCCACATCTTCCCCTCTCCCTCCTGGTGTCTTTTTCTTGCGATTTGAGGCACGGGAACGCTTTCCGGCCATCGCCGGCGAACTCCGCCGCCGCCGCCGCGCGCGCGCGCGCCGCCGGCCGCCTCCCGCGCCGCGGGCCGCTTGCGCCGTCGGCCGCCGCCCGAGGTTTGAACGGCCCAGATTAAAAGGGCTTATAACCCCTTGGATCGGTCCATGGTGGACCGGTGGACCGGGTCCACCGCGCCGGTCCACGGCATGGCGTCATGCTTGCGTCAGCATTGCGTCAGCGACAGCCAATCGCGGCTTGCCACGTGGCGTCACCGCAGCCCCTCCTCCGGCCGCCCAGGCATTCTTGCAAAAAGAACCCTGCAGTTTCAAAAATTACATAAATGCCCTTCCACCTTAAAGAACCATTGCATATAAGTCCTGATTTTCATGCTTAGGCCCCTGCAGTCCTTGATTTCTCTATTCTAAAGCCCATCCTTGATCTTTTACATGTTAGACCTCCTAGTTTCACACATAATTATGTTTAGGTCCCTGAAATCTTGAAGAAAACTCCATAAACTTCCAGACATTCACAAATTAGTCCCTGAATCTTGTTTTAGCCATATCTTTTCCGTCCTAGCTCCGTTTTAAGCGTTCTTGGTGTCCGCGCGACCGTCTTTTCAAGCCCGCCAGTTTTAGAACCTTGTTTAGTCCATAGATCTAGCGTTTTAGCTCCGTTTAACCCCGTTCTTGTTGCGTTAGGCTCATATAAACTCAAAGTACGCGTTAGGAGCAATGATGTACATGTTCTTTGTTTTATATTTTATTTAAATATTAAATATGATTAAATCCTATTACAAATGCTTTTCTAATTAAAATCTAATTAGAAGTTTAACACGTGTTTTCATAAGAAAGTTAATATGATTAATATTAAATGGACATTTCTTTTAATTAAAAGTTAATTAGATGTATACCTCGGTTCTATAATCAAATTTAATTTGATTAATGATTAAGCAATTTGCTTTCTACTAAAATGTAACATAGGCTATATCCTGAGTTTTCTTAATTAAATGTTAATTTGATTCAAATGAATATAAATGTGTTTTTAAATTATAATTTGATTAGAATAACTCGAAATATAAAGATAGGCGCCTAGATGCTTTTACATGCTTCTTTTAAAATTAAATGTTTAATTTGCTTAAATCATCCTTGAATATTTATAAGTAAAATTGGAATAGGCTTACATCGTCTTTTAAATATAAATATAACTTGCTTAATTATAAATAGGCTATTTCTCTGAAATAACCTATACACATGATTTTACTTAATTAAAAGATATCAAACGCATAGCTAGCTCTTGTTTGTGATCATCCAAATCTCCCGATAGTTCCGAGTGTTCCTTGTGTTCGCTTTCCTAGATCCAAACCCTGTTTTCCCTTTAAGCTTTTCATGATTGGTGTATTGTTTTGTTTATTGTATGTATTCTTGTGTGCTCGTAGACATCGTGCCAGTTTCAAGCGAGCAACCAGTTGATGTAGATCAAGAGCAAGTGTTTGAAGAAGAAGAACCTTAGTGATTAAGCAAGGAAGGCAAGTGGTCTTCTCCCCCTGCATGATTCTATTTTATCCTATGTAATTGCATGACAACTAAGTTTATATTTATTATGATATTGCATTAAATTGATGGGAACACCCTTTTTAAGGACTTACCTAGACTTTTACCCACAATCCTTGGATCAACCCTGTTTAATAAATGTTTTCGGGTAGAATATGCTTGTTGCTCAACTTGGGTTGGATAAAAATGGTTTTCCAAGATAAATGCTTATATGTTTTATGACGATGATGCTTTTGGTAATACAAGATCATGTGATTTAATCGGAACATGGAGAACCACCCAAGAAAACATGCGCAACCACAGTGTTACATGGCTCTGACCTTAGCCAATTAATTAGGTGTGCGATTGATCTGATGGCCCTTTTCCGAAAGGAGCGAGAGGGGGGATCCGGTTGCGGGGGTATAGCCCGGTCCTTTTGGGGTAGCAGCCTTTGCTAAGGTGCTGACCACTAGGGAGGGTTATGGTCCGCCCTGATCTGTAACTATGCGGGTCGTTAGTCTTTTGTATACCTTTGTAAAGGCTTCGTAGCGTCCCTATGCAATCACACCTCGGAAGTGTGGTATGATGCCTGATCAGCATCGCATGGTTGGGTTCAAAGTTCTTCGGAACTTTTACGCGAATTATGGGTAAAGTGTGCAAACCTCTGCAGAGTGTAAAACTGATCGATCAGCCGTGCTCACGGTTATGAGCGGCTTGGTCCCTCACATGATTAATAAACTTGAAGATGAAAATAAATCGTGGTTTGGTGAAGCTCGATGAGCTTTGGGTTGTTTTGTTTAAAAGTTTTTCTTAAGTGGGGCTGTATATACTTACATCTAGTAACTAGGCGTTCTTTAATTAAAAGTTTGACCAACATTAAAATGCTAACCGCTGCAAAACCATAGCCTATCCTTGATAGACTTGCATCTTCCCCCACTTGTTGAGTACGAACCATAAGTGTACTCAGCCTTGCTTACTGTTGTTCAGAAGAGAACAATGGTGAAGAGTTCTACATCGACTTTGAGGAGTTCTGAGGCATGCGTCTCCCCCAGTCAAGTGCCTGTGGAAGCGGAAGACGAAGACTCGTCGTGTAGTTATCGTTTTCCGATGTTAAAGACCTTCGTGTCTTCCGAATGAGTGTAGTAAGTTGTTAAACCCTTTGTTACGTTTTTTCTGTCTATGATATTACACTCATTTCGTCTATCATATGTGTGGAACTAGATCCTGGCACACATATGAGATGCATCTGGTTTCTCTCCGGAAATCGGGTGTGACAGAGGTGCCGCCTACGGAGCCTGCTGATCAGGGCAACGAAGGCGAGTGGGACACAGTGGGGGAGCCCGCTGGGAGTCGTAGCCCAGCCCCCACTGTTGAAGAGCTATTGGCGCAGCTGGAGCGCCAGCCTCCTGCTCCTCAAGGGAGTGCGGAACCCGCAACCGCTGCTACTGAAGAATTGGTGGCCGCAGGAGCACATGAGGGCGCCGCACCGCCGCCGTTCTTCGCGAAGAAGAGGCGGCGGCCGCAGAGGCGCAAGAGGAGGCGCCCGCCAAGGCTGGACTGGTAGACATTGCCAGCATCCTCGGCGCCCCGACTGTGACGATAGTCCGGACAAGCTTGTAAGTGCTGAGCCTTCCCGAGTAGTACTTGGTGTAGTGGTCGAGCTTGATTGATAGCCAATTTGTGTACTTCTGCAGGAAATCAACAGATCTGTCCTGGGAGGGGGATGAGCCCTCTACGGCGGTGGCGGAGGAAGAAGCCGCGCCGCCCACCGAGGAGTCCGCTCCCGCCCCTCAGGCGGAGCCCGAAGCGGCGGGTACTGAGGCTACGTTGCCTGAGGCCAGCATGGTTGAAGGTACGTACTCTGCTGAGGCTGTAGCACTCCCAAGGAGTAGTCGTAGTCGCTGATGCACTTGCCTTCATGTTGACAGGTGTCGAGGCCGAGGGGAGCGACGTCCCGGCGGCGGTGCCCATGCAGAACTTGACACCACAAGTGCCGGACGCTGCTGAAGGAGCCCCCGAGCCGATGGAGGAGGCCGCCGAGGAGGCCGCCGTGGTGACCGGGGGAGAGGAGGCCACCGTGCCGCCAGAGGCTGCTCTGGAGGTGGTTGTCCGTTCCCCAGAAATCCAAGACGCGGAGCCCATCCACTCTGCGCTGATGACTGAAGCCGCCGCGAGTAGTCGTGGCGGGGTGGAGTTGCTGGCAGACGACTTGGTCGACCCGGCGACGGTGGCCAGGCACCTGGAGGCAGTCCGCCAGGCTGAACAGTGGATGAAGGTGAGTAATCTTAACTCCTGAGTAGTCAATCCTTTGTCGTTGAGTACTCATCTGACATGTGTTGTCTGTGCAGGACGTTGTTGAGAGGTCCCGCGAGAAGTCTAGCATGCTGCAAGGCTTCGGCGACGCGGTGCTCCGGGCTGAGGCGTTGGAGGATCAACTGTTGAAGTCGCGGAAGCACGCGGCCGCCATGCAATCCAAGCTTGATGCCGCCTTCGCCAAATATCACAACGATATCCAAGAGATGCAGGCGAAGAGCGATGACTTGGTGCGGAAGAACAAGTCACTCCGCAACAAGAACAAAGGTACACCGCTTGACTTGTTGAGTAGTTGCTGGAGGTCGAGAGGTAGTTTAACCCGCTGCGCCTCGTTGTTTTGCAGAGCTTGAGACCCGGGTGGAGCAGTTGAGGACTTCAGAGATAGACATGAAGAACCTCTTCTACTGGGAGCAGGAGGCCCGCCAGGTACTCGAGCTTGACTATAAGGAACTTGCCTTCGAGTGCGACAAGCACATGGAGCTTCGCATTGCTTCCGATCGTGATCTCGTCAACTGCACAAATCGTTGCAGAATCTGAACGAGGACTGCGAAGCGCTACGGGCCCAGCTGAAGGAACTTGAAGAAGCCGCGTTTCCCATTGCAAGACTCTTGGTGCCTCATCCTGGCGGCCCCAAGATAGCACCGCTCGTGGATCGGCTCAAGGAAGCCCCCAGCCGGCTGGCGGCGTATGTGAAGCATCTGGCGAGGTCGATCCCGAACCAGGTGCTGGCCTTCATGAAGTCCTACTTCCTGAAGGCGCCCGTGGAAGTAGTCGCTGGCGGGGTAGCCGCCAACTGTACAGACAAGTAGTATGCGGAGCTGCTGGAGCAGATGGCGCCTATTGCGGAGCAGGTCGCTGAAAAGCATAACCTCCAGTAACCCTTGTAATAGTTAGCTCATAGCATTATGTGTACAAAAACATTTGTAATGTAATTGTTCAAGTATTAATGAAAGAGAAGTTCCATCAATGAGTACTCGTAGTCACGATCTTAGAGTGTGGAGCCCCGTCATGGAGTTGATGCGAGTAGTCGTACTCGGCAGTAGTCCTGTTGAGGGAAGTAGACAGTAAAGAAGTTGATGATCGATCAAACTTTATTACTGGAGGAGTACACCTGGATGGCCAGGGCCGTAGTTACAGAGTAGTCGCCTGGACCCGGAGGCCGCTTACAGCTAAGTGGTGCTAGGGCGAGTAGTCGCTTACAGCAGTAGATCCGTAAGTAGCAGTGTAGGCTGGATCTTGGAGTACGTGGTCTCTCAGTAGACCGCTGCTAGAGTCCTTTGTCGCTCGTCGCAGCCCAGGATCCGTAGGTAGCCGCGCGGGCTGGATCCTGGAGAGGAGTAGTCCGGAGATTGGAGCCAGGACCCGGAGGCCGCTTACGGCAGAGGGGTGTTGATGTAGTCGTGTAGACTTGAACCTCGGAGTAGTCGTGTAGACTAGGCGTAGAACCGACCGAGTTGGTCGATGTTCCACGAGTTGTTGATGTCTTCGCCTTCAAGTGTCTGGAGGCGGTAGGAGCCCGGCCCGGTCACCTTTGCAATTGTGAAGGGACCTTCCCAGGGGGAGCTGAGCTTGTGTAGTCCTTCCGAGTTCTGGATACGACGGAGGACGAGATCGCCAACGTTGAAGGAGCGTTCCTTGATGTTGCGATCATGATAGCGTCGGATACCGTCCAGGTACCTTGCTGATTGGACGAGGGCAGCGCAGCGAGCTTCTTCGAGTCCATCGATGTCAACTCTTCTGCTGTCTTCAGAGACGCCTTCGTCGTAATGCTCCACTGTTGGTGAGTTCCATATGACATCAGCAGGGAGGATTGCTTCGGAGTCGTAGACCAGGAAGTAAGGGGATTGCCCCGTTGGCTTGGAGGGCTGAGTACGTAGCCCCCAGAGTGCATTGGGTAGTTCCTTGATCCACTTGCCTCCTTTGGAGTTGGCAGCGTCGTGTAGCCGCTTCTTGAGAGCGTCGAGCACCATCCCGTTGGCACGCTCGACTTGTCCGTTGGACCGAGGATGGGCAACTGAGACGTATCGGACGTCGATCCCGCTGTTCTCGCAGCACTCCCAGAACTGGTGGTTGTTGAAATTGGAGCCCAGATCTGTGATGATGCGGTGGGGTAGTCCGTAGCGATGCACGAGTTCATCCAGGAAGTCGAGTACTCTGTCAGCCTTGGGGCATGTGACCGGCTTGACCTCGATCCACTTGGTGAACTTGTCGATGGACACCAATACTCTGTTGAAACCACCTGTTGCAGTTGGCAGTGGCCCAATCATGTCGAGCCCCCAGCAGGCGAAGGGCCAGGTTGGCGGTATGGTGACTAGCTTGTAGGCTGGGACGTGTTGCTGCTTGGCGAAGTACTGGCATCCTTGGCACCTTCTGGCGAGTTCCTCGGCATCGCCCAGGGCTGTGGGCCAGTAGAAATCTCGCCGGAAGGCCTTACTGACCAGCGTGCGGGAAGACGCGTGGTTGCCGCACACTCCCTTATGGATCTCCTCCAAGATGTCCTTGCCTTCTTGCCGGGGAACGCACTTCATGAGTACTCCAGAATATGCGCCCCGCTTGTAAAGCTTGTCTCCGACGAGGACGTAGGACTTGGTGCGGCGGATGAGCTGCTCGGCCAAGTTCTTGTCCGAGGGAACCTTCTGCTCGCTGAGGTAGTCGAAGAAGGGTTGCCTCCAGTCCACGTCGATCATCATGACCTCTCCGTCCGGCGGTGGGTGCGCTGGGACAGTGGTCGGTGGCGCCAGCTCCGGGATGGATGGCGCATGAAGCTCGTGAACGAAGACACCCACTGGTACTTGAGCGCGGGTAGATCCAAGCTTCGACAGGACGTCCGCTGCAACATTATTGTCGCGGACGATGTGGTGGAACTCGAGACCGTAGAACTTGTTCTCGAGCTTGCGGACTTCTAGGTAGTAGGCGTCCATGTTCTCCTTGTTGCGGTCCCAGGACTTGTTGACTTGGTTGATGACCACTGCGGAGTCGCAGTAGACTAGTAGCCGCTTGATGCCTGGTGAAGCCGCGAGGCGGAGCCCGTGTAGGAGAGCTTCGTAGTCGGCTTCGTTGTTTGAGACCTTCCAGAAGATCTAAAGGACGTACTTGAGTTGTTCACCCGTTGGAGAGATCAGGAGTACCCCTGCACCTGCGCCCTCGAGGTTGAGTGAGCCGTCGAAGTACATCACCCAATGCTCTGGTCGCACGGTTGGGGTAGGTAGCTGGTTCTCCCACCACTCTGCCATGAAGTCGACTAGCGCCTGCGACTTGATGGCTGTGCGTGGCTTGAAGTCGATGGTGAGGGCGCCGAGCTCGACTGCCCACTTGGAGATTCTTCCAGTAGCATCTTGGTTCCGCAGGATGTCGCCGAGCGGGTAGTCGGTGACGACGGAGATTGAGTACTCCTGGAAGTAGTGTCGTAGCTTCCGCGAGGTGATGAGTACTGCGTACAGAAGCTTCTGCACAGGCTGGTAGCGCGCCTTGGACTCTGACAGGACCTCGCTGATGAAGTAGACTGGGCGCTGGACTGGGTAGGCGTGGTCGTCTTCCTACCACTCGACGATGATGGCAGTACTGACCACATGAGTAGTCGCAGCGAGGTAGAGCAGTAGCTGCTCGCCTTTGCGAGGGGCCGTGAGGACCGGTGGCTTTGATAAGAAGTCCTTGAGCTGGGCAAGGGCTTGATCCGCCTCTGGAGTCCACACGAACTTCTCTTGGTGCTTGAGTAGTTTGAAGAAGGGGAGCACCCGTTCTCCAAGCTTCGAGATGAATCTGTTCAATGCCGCCATGCACCCGGTCAGCTTCTGGACGTCTTTGATGCACGTGGGAGCTTTCATGCTGGTGATGGCGGTGATCTTCTCGGGGTTGGCTTCGATGCCGCGTTGGCTGATGATGAAGCCGAGTAGTTTGCCCGAAGGTACGCCGAAGACGCACTTGTTCGGGTTGAGCTTCCAGCGGTACTCGCGCAGGGATGCGAAAGTCTCTTCAAGGTCGTCGACGAGGGTACTGGAGGTTCTGGTCTTGACGACCACGTCATCCACGTAGGCTTCGACGTTCTTGTTGAGTTGCTTCTTGAAGCAGGCCTGGATAGCTCGTTGGTAGGTGGCGCCGACGTTCTTCAACCCGAAGGACATGGTCGTGTAGCAGTACGCGCCAAATGGGGTGATGAACGCGGTCTTCTCCTGGTCTTCTTCCTTGATCGCGATCTGGTGGTACCGGAGTAGCGATCGAGGAAGCGGAAAGCGGGTCGCGGCCCGTCGTGGAGTCGATGACTTGATCAATCCGCGGCAACCCGAAGGGGTCCTTGGGGCAGTGCTTGTTGAGGTCGGTGTAGTCGACGCACATCCTCCACTCGTTCGAGTTCTTCTTGCGGACGAGGACAGGGTTGGCGAGCCACTCAGGATGGAAGACTTCTCTGATGAAGCCAGCCGCGAGTAGTTTGGCGAGTTCCTTCTTGATGGCATCCCGTCTGTCGTCGGCAAAGCGTCGGAGGTGTTGTCGCTTGGGGGTGGCCTTAGGATCGACGTTGAGGCAGTGCTCAATCAACTCCCTGGGCACTCCTGGCATGTCCGCTGGCTTCCACGCGAAGATGTCGCGGTTAGCCTGGAGAAAGTTGATGAGCGCGTCTTCCTATTTGGGGTCGAGGCCGGCCCCGATGGTGGTGGTCTTGCTGGAGTCGCCTGTTCCGAGGTCGGTCGTCTTGACTAGAACCTCCTCAGGTGGCTGAGGCTTGTTGGCGCTGTCAGACTTCTCCGGGATGTCGAGTTCACTTGTAGCAAGCTTCTTCGACGCAGCGTAGACCTCCATCATAGCGTTGGGTACTTGATTCGTAGAGGCGATCTCCACGGCTTCTGTGTCACAGTCGTGGGAGATCCTCAAGTCCCCTTGAAGAGAGAGTACACCCGCTGGGCTTGGCATCTTGAGTACCAAGTACGTGTAGTGGGGCACCGCCATGAATTTGGTGATGGCCGGTCTACCGAGGATGGCATGGTAGGAAGTCTCTAAGTCCGCGACCTCGAACTTGATGTACTCGGTACGGTAGTTGTCCCGAGATTCCCCGAAGGTAACTGGCAGGACCACTGGGCCCAGTGGGATAGCCGCGTTACCGGGGACGATGCCGTAGAAGGGCGTGTTGCTCTTGGTGAGCATGTGGGTGATGTCGAGCTTCATCTTTTTGAAGGTCTTGGTGAAAAGGACGTTGAGCCCGCTTCCACCGTCGATGAGGACCTTGTTGAGCTTGGAGCCCGCGACCACCGGCTTCAGGACGAGGGGGAACCGTCCTGGTTCCAAGAAGCTGGTCCATTGATCCCCGCGGGAGAAGGTAATGGGTACCTCTGACCACCTGAGTGGGGTCAGGACTGCTGGTTCAATGCTCATGACTTCTCGACGGGTAGCCTTTTGTTCCCGTCTACTGGGTAGTCTTCCGAAGAGGACGTTGACAGTCTTGTCGGGTTCCTGCAAGTCGTTGTTATCTCCGTCGTTCTTCTTCTTGCCCTTTTTGTCGTGAGGGTGCGGTGGCTCTGGAGTACTCTTGAGTGCATGCCTGAGCTAGTAGCACTGCTCGGTGGTGTGGTTGCCGTTCAGATGCCATGGGCACTTCTCCTTCAATGGGTCTTTGAAGCCGCCGGAGTTCTTCGAGTTCTCCTTCGCAGGGCGCTGGATAGCCGCGACAGTGTTGTCTGGCTTGCGCTTGCGGTTGGGACCCGAGTAGTTGTTGTTGTTGTTGCGACCGCCTTGGTTCCTGTTGTTGTCGCTGCCTCCGCCCGCGTTCTGCTTGTTCTTGCCACGGATGGCGTCGTACTTGGCGTTGGCCTTGTCTTCTTCATCCTCCCAGGACGTGATCATGTCCTTAAGGTGGGGGATGGACTTGGGGCGGTGACGACCGAAGTCTTCAAAGGTGCGGCGGTGGTAGAGGCCGTCTTGGAAGAGGTCGATGACCTCCTTGTTGGTGACGTCGACTACAGTAGCGCGCTTGTCGAAGAAGCGGCGCATGTGCTTGCGGAGGGTCTCGCCTTGTTCCTGCTTGACCATGGCCAGGTCCATGCGAGTACCCGATCGGCCCATGGCGCCCGCGAAGTTGCTGGTGAACTGCTCCTTCAGTTGGTCCCACTTGTCGATCGAGTGCTTGTCCAGCGACTCGAGCCATGTGAGTGAAGCTTGGTCCAGACAGAAGGGCAAGTAGAGGCACTTGGTGTCGTTGTTGCCGCCAGCGTTCTCGATGGAGAGGGCGTAGCACCTGAGCCACTGGATGGGGTCATGCTTCGCGTCGTACTTGGTGATCCCCAAAGGCTTGAACTTATCGGGGAGGAGCAAGTTGCGAAGTCGAGGTGAGAAGGCGGGGAAGCCTTCGTTGTCGCCTGCAGTGGTCGACTTCTTCCGCTGCAGCTCCTCAATCTTCTGGCGGGCATCGTAGCCGCCCTGTGAGGCACTAGAGGCGTGGCTGTTCGCGTGGCCACGGCCGCCGCGACTGCCGCCGCCGCCGGCCCTTTTGTTGGCTCCATGGTTGGAGCTTCCGTCGTCGCTGCCGCCACCGTTAGGGTCGCGGCCGCCACCGCCTGCAGGAGCACGGTGAGGGACGACTTCGCGGTTGCTGTTGCCACCTTGTGGAGGTCCGTCGGCGTTTGAGCGAGTACGGTTGGGCTGAGCTGTGAGATCAGCTCGAGTACGGTTGGGACCGAGGTTGGCGCTGTGACTTGTAGCTTCGTTGTCGCGGTTCCTGGGGGGAGGAGGCTGATTGACCATGTTGTCGACCCGCATGAAGTAGGTGTCTTCAGCGAGCTTGGCGATGACCTCCCCGGCGCGAATTCCCTGGGCCTGGCGTGCGATCGCTGTGATCGACATGAGGCATTGCTCATGGGTAGTGTGTACTCTGCTCTCGACCGACTCGAGAGCTTTCGGGAGGTTGCAGATGGGGAGGTTGTCTCGGAGACGCCGGCGCCGTTCGCTGCGCTTCCTATTACGCTCGCGTCGAGTGTCTCTGTTGGCGGGGGTCTCGTCTGCCGGTGCATCGGCAGACAGCTCATCGGAGGAGATGTCTTTGAGATACTTGTCCTGAGCTGTCCCTGAAGGTCCTGGGGTGTCGCCGGAAGCCATGAAGACTTGGCGATCAGGGGTGCCAAGGCTGGACTCAGAAACCGCCACCTCTGTTGGGGTGTTCGAGTCAGCTCGGGCAAGTGGTGTTCCCTCCTGGAACGGGAGCGAGTCGATGTAGGCGACGTAGCGTGAGTCTCCACTTATCAGGTCAGCAGGCTTGCGATCTGGCCAGTAGACGAATCTCCCGGCCGGTGTGGATGTTATAACCAGCCCAGAGGCCGGCCCTGATAAGGGATGCTCAGTAGAGTTGTCCTCGGACTCAGGATCCTCTGGGTCCGACCCGAAGTCGAACTCATATGCGGAATCCGAGTAGAACTCGGAGAGGAGGTTGGAGTCCGAAGCGTGGCCGGGGGCGGTGTCGGAGTCCGAGTTGCACTCGGGTACGGGTTCCTTGCTGGCCCGGCGCGAAGAGGCAGCCTACGTGCGGGCCCGGCTGGGGATGCGGGGACCACGCGCAGAGCGCTCACAGGGTGATGGGACCACATGTGATGGCTGAGCAGCCGGCTCGCATGCGATGGCCCATGGAGACGTCGAGTTCGAGTTGGAA
Organism: Cenchrus americanus; assembly: GCA_947561735.1. Taxonomy (NCBI): domain Eukaryota; kingdom Viridiplantae; phylum Streptophyta; class Magnoliopsida; order Poales; family Poaceae; genus Cenchrus; species Cenchrus americanus. The sequence goes on along the minus strand of OX387239.1, from coordinate 245,774,782 downwards.
GCGGACTCGAGCTCGAAGTCAGCGTGATGGTTGAAGAGCGAAATTTCGCCGAACTTGCCGGCGAGCTCGCCTGTGACAACTTCTGGAAGCGTCACGAAGCCGGTCTCTGGGTTGGGCGGCATGGTGAGGCGGCGCTGGAAAGATCCCGCGCCGTCAGCAGTGCAAACCTAGGCGCCGAACACGAAGGTCTCACCGCGGTTAAAGGCGACGGTTGGCTTGAAGTAGACAGGAGCTGTCGAGTTCGCCATGTGATCTCGGGCGAGAGCCCCTACCTGGTGCACCAGCTGTCGGTGTTTTAGACCAGCAACCTACTAAGGAGAGTACCCGAAGTAGATGAATGTGGCCTCGCCGAGATCGGTAGCTCGAAGGAAGAGACACGCGACACACAATTTAGACAGGTTCGGGCCGCGAGGTGCGTGATACCCTACGTCCTGTATGCTGCGTAGCTCTGGATTGATTGGGCACGATTACAGGATGATGTAATTGTGCACCGTGAGATGAGATTTGATGCTAGAGAAGGGTCCCTGCCTCGCCTTATATAGTCCGGGAGGCAGGGTTACAAGTCGGAGTAGGGAGAGAGTACTAGTCAAGTACGTCTAGGAGTCTTCCATACAGTGCGGGACATGTACAGCTTCCTAACCGAGTACTTCTCCTCCGTAGTCCTTGTGCTCCACGCCATCAGGTGCCGTGTAGCGCAAGCCGGGTAGTCCCAGGGGCCCACCGAGTAGTCGGTCCTGGTACCCACCGAGGTAGTGGGCCCAGGGAGATCCATACGACAGATTGTGAGCAAAACCTTCCATTCCTAGTTCTTAGGCACTTGGAGAAGCTCTAGCAAGCTTGGTGGATCTTTTACTCTTGGAGCCTTGCTCCTAGACGGCTAGAGGTTCTTGGAAGCTCTCCAACCCGATTTGTGGAAGCTCCAAGGTGTTTGTATTACCCCTTGTGAATCTATTGGAAAGTCTCCGCCTATCGCCCAAAGTGATAGGTGAGAGAGAGGAGTGGATCTTAGTGGTCCTTAGCCTTTGTGGCTTCTTCAACAACGTGGACATAAGCAAGCATTTGTGGCGAGCTGAACCACGGGATAAATCGTGTCTCGTGTGTGCTTTGATTTATATGCTTGCTCATCCATGTTCATGCTTGCTCTTGACTAGATCTATTAGGGTTTGTCTCCGATCTACTTGTTGGTAGCTCTCTAGTTGGTTCTTTGCTTAGAAATCATCTTGCTAGGTCCTAAGTATCTCCTAGAATTTGCTAGATTTGTTTTTCATAAGTTATCCACAGTATTTCTCGCATTCTGTCTGAACTAGCAGATCTCAGAAGTTATATGATTATTTTCGGAGGTTGTCCCGTTCGGAGGTTCCGGAAATAATCTCAAAAGTTCTGTACCCTGACAGTCACTTTGCAGAAAAAGTTTAAATTTGTGTGCAGGCCTATTCAGCCCCCCTCTACGCCATATTGCCTTGATCCTTTCATGCTCGAAACCTCCACACCTTGAGCATCTCACACTATCTTTTTGTTTTTCCTTTTCTCAATATCGCCCCTAATCCTTTACACATTTGGCCTTCCTGGTGCTCTACCAAGCAAAGGTGGGTAAACCTTGTAACCAAGATTGACTTCTAGCCATTGGGATCTGTCTGGCGTTGACTCTACTCTTACTTCATAAGTAACTTTGAACCGTGCAACTGAGTAGTAGTCATGCACAAAGTCTTCTATCTTCATACCTCTGTTTGAGAGTATCCATGCTAAGGCATGGTTGCATGGCTTCCCAGTTACTATTCTCTACTTGAGCACTTGTTATTTTTCAGATCCACTATGTGCTTCCTCTGGTTATTCGAGTCACCAGGAAGTGTGACCTCAGCAAAGTCCTCATCACTAACAGTAATCTTGACTACCTTTAGATTCTTACTTATAAGATGCAGATCCTTTGTAACTTGAGGAAGCACTCCATCTGACCATTATTGTGCCACCTTCTTCCTAATGTACCTTTTCTCTGTAATCAACTCTCTAATCTCTACTCCTAAAAAGTGTGGAACTAAGACAATCCCATGGGTTCACCTTTCACCCTCCACCTCCGCGCATTCACTCGTCCCACGCCTTCATCCCGTCGCCCCCCGCCCCCGGACATTCCACCCGCACCCCCCCCCCCCCCCCCCGCGCCCCCGCCCCCAACCGCACGCGCCGAGCCGCTCAACCCCCCCGCCCCTAGACCTATCGGGCGGTCGCCGGCCACCCGTCGACCCGCCGCGGCCCCGACGCCCCCCAAGCCCCAACCTTAACTCGCGCACGCCGGATCGGCGATCAGGCAGCAGGCACCGGCCACCCGTCTGACCCGCGGCCACCGTCGTCCTCCCCATCTTCGCATCCCCCTCCCGCACAACTCCCCCCGCCGGCGGCCACTCCGAATCTTCCTGCCCCTTCCATGACAGCGGCGGCCAGGACCACGGCCACGGCGAGGCGGACCACGAGCACCACCACAGCCATGGGCACGGGCACAGCTGCGGCGGCGGGGGGATCACAGGCACCATGACCACGGCCACGACGAGATCCGGCGGCTGCTTCCCAAGGAGATGGTTGAGGAGGCGGATCTCGAGCTCGAGTCCTTTGGATACGACGAGCATGACCACGCCCACCACCACCACCACCACCACCACCACCACGGCCACGGAGACATCGAGGCATCCCTCATGGGTTAGGCATTTTCGCTTCGATTTTGGGCGCGGTTTTCTGCGCATGATTTGATTTACTCCGAGGAGATCGAGTGATTTGGGGATTCGATCGGGCAGGTGTGTGGCTGAGCGCGATGGGGTGCTCGCTGCTGGTCAGCATGGCGTCGCTCGTCTGCCTCGTCCTCCTCCCAGTCATCTTCTGTAAGTGTCCCCCTGCTTGGCCCATTGAAATCCCGAGATTATTTGCTTGCGCTTCTGCGTAGGATCTGATTGTTATTTTTTTCTTCACGGTTTTGCAGTTCAGGGGAAACCGTCAAAAGCAATGGTGGATGCGCTTGCGGTGTTTGGGGTAAGTATGCAGGGTGGAGCTGTTATAGGATTTTTGCTAGCAGATGGATATGCCTGCAATCTACACAATTCTGTGTTATTTGGGTCTTTTATTATTCCTAACAAAAGCTAATAGTTACCTAGCCAATCTGAACAATTGTTCCTGTTACATTCGTAGCTTCAGATTAATTTACGTTCTCTGCCAAGGTGATCTTCAGCAATTTGCATTCACTGAAAGTCAGAAACATGAACTATCTGTTATCTGAATCTACTTCATGTGTTGACGGTTGGCTCTACATTTGAAATTACTAAAAGTCATGAAACATGAGCTATCATATTATCTTATGAATTAGTTTCATGTGTGGACAATTGGCTCTACATTTATTTATTGTGCAGCACCCTCCAGTTCGTGCAAAAGCAAGGTGACCAGATGAACGCATGGTTCATGACGGTAAGATGTTTGATAAAATGCCTTGAAGACATAGCAGTTGTTCTTCAGTTGACTTTTTAGCAACTTGATCTTTTCTCATGGAGATATAGACCATTCCATTTTATCAGATTCTTATTAATTCCCTCTTATGAACTACTCAGGACATGTTTTTGTGAAGATACCTATTCAAATTTGCTCTCTTTCTTATGATATCTTTACTTGTAATGAAAATGCACATAATAAATACATTGCTCAGTAGTGTTGGTAATGCACAACAATGTACTTTTGTTGTTTATTTCCTTGATGAACTGCTCACCAGAAATGTTCTGATGCAAAATCGATTGGGTTGAAGATATGTAACAGTTTGTGGATTTAACCACATATACTTGATCCACATTATGATCTTAATTCTGAGGTGTCATGACATGCATAAAAGTAGACTCATCTTTTTAATTAAATGCTGTTTGTAGGACACTGGGAACCTAGGAAAAGCTGATGAATCAAGAGGAAATTAAATGTTGGTATCAGCTAGCAAGCAGTCATTTACTTGAGTAGACAATACTAAAAATGAGGGTGCTATTTGTGGACGAGTCGGCGATATCTTTGTATGCTTCACTCAAGATTAGAAACTTCACCGACATGGTTAAGGTACAAAGTGATCTTTTCTGATATGCTTCATCACACGATGTTTGGAGTCATATATATGGTCTTGGATAGAGTCGATGAATATTCATAGTTAAACATTTTTGCATGGATTTCTTATCCAGTGTGGAGTATCTTTGTTGAAACTTTTTTTAACAATTAGTTTTATATATAATTACATACAAATAGCATATGTTGTTATGTTACACTCAGCTGCAATGTTTGATTAGTATCGTCAATGGTTCTTTCCCCTCTAATTTGATTGTTTCAGCCACTATTCTCAGCTAAAATGTCTCATGATCATTTATGCTTTTATCTCTATTCTCAAGTTGGATTAGTAATGACCTTTTACCATGTGACACAGTTTAGTTAGTTGTTCAATTGGCTTATTGTGTGTCCTATTCAAAGGTGGTGCCAGTTGCCATTGCTAATCCAAGGAGGCGAGGAACAAGTTTGATTACTACTGTCTATCTGTAATGGTCGTGCGAAGTTTTGGCCTTGGCAAGTGTCTATGTTCCTTTTACTATGGATATGTTGGATTGCACTGTATTCTTTTTTGAAATTATTACTATCCTTTTCATATTTGTCAAATGGCTATAATAAATATGTTTCTGTTGTCTGCTATAGTTTTGTGGTTTATTAAAGTTCTTAGGTTTAGATTCCTTTTGACTTCTGAATAATGCAATTGAAGCTTCAAATCTTGCTAATAGTTTACTTTATTTATAATCTGTGTTGTTTGTGTAACTTTCTGATAGCCAAACATGTGTTGTGGATTCGATTTTTTTTGCGGGTGGTGTGCAGACCTTCCGGAGCTCTGGTCGTTGAGGCAGTCAGGAATGAGGATGAACCTTAGGACTTAGACTTCTTCTAAAGCGGAAGACTTCAGGTCCCGCTTTGGTGCATCCATAAAAAATACCAGTGTCTATCTGACCTACTAGAGAGTGCTTATTGATGAACTGATTTTTGGTACTTCCTCTTTAGCAGCATCTTCCCTTTCCAGTACCTGGATGAGTAATAAGATTATTCTATCCACTTTTCTCACAGGTGGAGACTCTGAAATGAATATGCATGGCAGTGTTATAAAGGCATTAAATTTGGGAAACTGAAAAAAATCAGGTAAAGAGATGATGATATCTACTTGCTTTATTTGTCATTACCTTCAGAAACTCATAACTTTTTTTTGCGTAGTTTTTTCCCGCTGCTGATGGAATGTGAATCATATGATTCTAAGTCGTACTAATTGGTCTCATATTTTTCATTCCTGGTTATAAATGAGATTTGTCTTGAGTTGTTTCAGAATGTTGTACAAACATAGACCGTAGAAAATTGTTTGTGTGCTTGAAGACTTATGTACCTTTTTTATTTGGTTCAGATGGAAAGAACGCTGAGTTCAGTTGATGTCTTGACAGTAAGGATCATACCTTGATGATACAAAATTTGACTGTTAAGTTTGCATGAATATGACCAACTATGCACTTGTCTTTAAATCAATGGTACAGAGCTCCTGCCCTTCGTTAACAAAATGAGGTATCCCTTGACTTGGTTCAACTTGCAGTTGTGAAATGCATAAGAAGGAAATTTCATAGTGATGGGTTAATATTTGTTGTAATTAAAAATTCAAGCATTGCAATTTATAAGCTTTCGATCTTGCGCAATGTCATTGATCTATTGTTACTGGATTGACATCATGCATGATATTGACCATAATGTTTGTCATTATACTTTGCATTACATTATTTATGAGCATCATGTGTGACATGATTTTTGGAGTAATGATTATTTTGTTCAAATTAGTATGCCCGTGGCAACGCACGGGCACTTTCCTAGTCCTATCTATAAGCTCATGGAGATGAAGTCCTTTCAAGTGCTTGATCTGAGCATCGAAACTCTCATACACATTATTAGTTAAACAATCACACTGGCTAATCTCAGAGAATCCACATCTGTACTAGATCCTAGGATGATTCTTCAATTCACTCAATAGCATCTAGAGCAAACTAAAATTTTTTCCTCATATGCCCACTTGAACATATACTCTATTAGTTTTTGGCTGCAGGATACAGATGGTTAGGGAACACATCTCCTGAGTAGTGCTTCATGAAGTTGTTGTACATGTGCCTCATGCACTCCCTGTTTTCAGCATCTGGAAAAACTTTATCTATAGCGTTCTCTAGCCCTTTACATGCATATGAACATATAACAAGGCCAGGTGGGTCTCCTATGACTTTGTGCAGATTTAGTAGAAACCATTCCCAATTATCTTCAATTTCTAAATCAAAAACAAATATGCAATGTGATACAGCCAGTTATGTCCATCTACACCTGTGGTTAAAGCCAATTGTCCAGTATACTTTCCATGTAGGAAAGATGCATCTACACCTACAAAGGGTCTACAACCTGCTAGGAATCCATCAACACATGGCTTCAAAGCTACAAAAATCCTCTTGAACCTGTTCTCGTTGTCATCCTTATCAACCTCTATTTCTACATGACTACCATGTGAAGCCTCTTCTAGTTGAGCAACCCAATTGAAAAGAAGTTTGAAGCTTTCCTCATACTTACCATGAATTTGCTCTAGGGCAACCTTCAAACTAGACCAAGATTTTGAGTACTTCAACTTGATACCAAAGTCACTCTCCAACTTCTCTTTTGCTTCCTTTGCCCCCTTTGTTGGGTTCTTCTTCACCCACTCTCCAAGCCTGTCTACACACCACCCCTGACTAACCATTTTCCCTTCATGCAGTTTGGTGGTTGGACAGTTGTGCTCTTTATGAAGTTTTTGATCTACACAGATGATACAAATACACATGTCAAGTACAAAACAATATTTGATTTGCACAAATGATAGAAACAAAACTATTAACTGAAAACAGACCTTATTGTTTTCTAATTGATAATGGTGGATGCATGAATTCCCCAAGAACATCCCTCCGTAGCACACTTTGTTATGAACCTTGATCTGTCTGTCTTCACTCCAGGAGCAAAATCGAAGCCTGTCTTCACAGCATGGTGCCTTATGGATTTCTGAATGATTTGATATCAGGAAACAACTCCCCCTCAGCTATCTTCGGGTTATCAGGGTCATGCAGCACATGTAGCTCTTGGGGATCAACATCATTCACCTCTGTCTCAACATTTAGAAATTGTTCCTCAACATTTGCATTGCTATTAGCATTGTTAGTTGGTTGTGCAAATTGAGGAGCAAGTGACACAGAACCATACATGCCCTCGTCATTGACCCCAACATACTATTCAGGGTTATCAAACATGTCAGGCTCCCTATCAGGCTCTATATCAAATATGGCAGCTGCCTCTGCCTCTACTTCTACTTTTGCCTCTGGCTCTACCTCTACAGGTGTTTCATTTGCAGGCTCAGGAGGAATTACACAAATAGGCTCTAGTGCCTCAAAGTTAGCTTCCTCACATTGAACCTTATCGAATACACCTACTACAAGTTGGCAGGTCATCTCCTCCTTATACATCTCAAAGAAATCCACCTTTTGTATCTCATCGACTAGTCTAGAGTTGTCATTGAATCTTTTGTCATAGAACCAAACAGTGGGTGTCTGGTTCATGCATAGGTTCAACTCGGTTGTTAAAGATTGAATCAACAACTCCAATGCCATTGATTCATACTCCACCTCCCACTTAAAACATCGCCATTTTGTGTACAATTTCCTACCATATGAGTCTTTGGAAGCAAAACCTTTGACTTTAATATCTAGCGCAAGCATCGCATCCCTACGATAAAGTAGTAAATTGAACCCCAAATCAAAGGCATGCAGAAAGAGCTAGGGCAAGGGCTAGGGTTTGGGGTGCTAGTGGGTACCAAGATGCGCCATCCTCCATCGCCGCAACACCAGTGCGACAACGAGGTGAGGAAGCTACCGATGTTGCCATTAGGGTGCCTCCGTCCCCTCCAATCAGTGTGCACCAACGGTTAGGTTCGTCAACAGTGAGGGTGGCCGGCGACAACGACGACAGACGGGGAGGAAAAATGAGTGAGAGAGATGAGATGGGAACAGTCGGGCCGACGCCTTATCCAGCTGAACGGGGGGAGGGAATTTTGGGGATGATATTGAAGTACATCGCCTGTCGGGTGGGCCGCGTACACGGTAGACGTAGAAAGGGCAAGGATACGAGAGATGGAGAATTGTAGTGGCGTTTTCCCAATAAGGCGAATTGTAATGGCGTTTTCCATTGAAAAGTTGTAATAGCGTGGAACCAAAAAACCCAATTATTTGAGTTGCAATCACCCTACATACCGAGTTGAAAATATTGTAGAGCACCTTCCTACTCCCTAGTTTGTGAATTCTTGTCATTTCGGACAGGAGTTTTTACTGGAAATAGACTAAATTTTTTTTGTTTGGACGTCATCTAAAAAGGAACGGAGGTAGTAACTCCGTAGTTCAATAAATAGTTAAATACCACCCTACTGTTGCAACTAGAGTTGTATCCAACCAATCATTTAATGTCACACCCGATTTTACAAGGAAAACTGTATACATATCATATGTGCGTCATGATCAAATTTACACACATATGATAGACATCATGAGTGATTATCCATAATACAACATTTAAAATCATACAAAGGTTTAACTTTATTACAATATCTTTATTACACTCAGATGGTAGACTCGAAGGTCTTTAACATCGAACAACGATAACTAAGACGACCAGCTCTGTCTTCAGTCTTCTACAGGCACTTGACTGAGGGACCGCATGCCTCAGAACTCATCGTAGTCACTGTAGAACTCCTCACCGTTGTTCTCCTCTAAACAGCAGTAAGAAAGGGTGAGCACACTTATGGTTGGAGCTCAACAAGTGGGAAAAAATGCAAGGCTATCAAGGATAGGCTAAGGTTTTCAACGGTTAGCATTTTAAAGTTGGTCAAATTTTAATTAACAAACACCTAGTTACTAGATGTAAGTTCATACCAACCCACTTAAACATTTAGAAAAGCATCTCTTATAAAAAACCCACAAGAAACCATGATTTGATTCCATATTTAAGTTTGATTATCATGTGAGGGTCCAAGCCGCTCTTGACCGTGAGCACGGCTGATCGATCAGTTTTCACTCTGCAAAGGTTGTACACTTTACCCATAGTTCGTGTTCCCCATGTTGCCCGGGTTGATCATACCCTTAAACACTTCTGAGGTGAGTGGCTAGGGTCCACTATGAAGCCTTTACAAAGGAATGCAAAAGACCAACAAGCCGCGACAGTTACAACAGCGGAGCGGACCATAACCCTCCCTAGTGGTCAGCACCTTAGCAAAGGCTTCTACCCCAAAATAACCGGGCTATACCCCTTCAACTCCGGCCCCCTGTGCTCCCTTTTGGATAAGGCTATCAGGTAGTTCCACACACCTAATTAATTGGCTAAGCCAGAGCCATATAGACTGTGGTTGCACTGTTTTCTTAGGTGGTTCTCCATGTTCCGATTAAAGTAAGGTGTTCTTATATTAACCACGAGCATCACCATAAAAAATGTATAACTTCCATTTGTATAAAAGATCATTTGCAACCAACCCAAGGTAAAGCAACTAAGCATTATCTACCCAAAACATTTATTTAAACAGGGTTGTTCCAAGGAATCATGGATAAAATCTAGTCATGTCCTTAAAAAGTATTCCCCATCAAATTTATGCAATATTATAAAAGGTAAAATTAATTGTCATACAATTATATAGGATAAAATAGAATATGCAGGGGGCGAATACCACTTGCCTTCCTTGCCTAAAAACTGATATTGCTCTTCCTCGAAAAAATGTTCTTGATCAACCTTAACAGGCTCTTCAGTTCACACAGGCACGATATCTACAAGCACAAAAGAAAGCACACAATAAATAAAATAGTACATCAAACAGATCCAAAATCTACTGACACACTTCTAAAACAAACGAGCTCGCTGAGACGATCGTGTGGACACTAAAAACACTAAAAACGGATCTAAGACGGTAAAGATATGACCAAAATAAGGTCCAGGGGTCTAACTGCAAGGAAAACCAACTACGAGGGACTAGACTGAAAGAAACCAGGGGCTAAAACCTAAAAAGACTTAAGAACCGAGGGTCTAAGGTGCAAAAGGACGACTAAGGGTTGTGGGCGGGAAAAACAGAGAAGCTCAGGGGCTTGGATGATAAAACAGGACTTAACCGTGATGATCTTTAAGGGTGGAAGGACCGGCTTGTAAAACAAGAGAAACAGAGGGGCTTTTTAGCATAACAGCCACGATTGACCAGTATGAGCTCTAGATTGACTTAGGTTAGATTCGATCTGAGTTGTTGGCTCGCGATCGGGAGGTTGGCAACGAAGGGCGGTGGCTAGCGGCGGCAGGCGGACGGCGCACGGCGGCAGGCGGACGACACACGGTGACGAGTTCGCTGGCGAAGCCCGTAAACGAGCTCTGGTGCTCGGTTTTCAACGCGGTTCACTCCTCCAACACTGTGATCCAGGCGAACTCATCCACAGACTCAAGGAGATGCCTCAGGTAGCTATGGCGGCGCGCACCGAAAGGGGGCGGTGCGGCCTTCTCCGGCGAGCACGGTGCAGCGGTGCTATGGTCCAAAGCACAATGGAAAACAGGGAGGGGCGTGATGCTCACCACACGACGAAGATCGGTTGAAGAGACATCGGGAACGACGGCCGAAAAGTGAAGACGACGGACGGCCAGGCTCCGTCTGGGTGCGGCTCTGTCCAGCGACAAGGGAGGGGTCCTGGGGTAGAGAGAGCTCAAGTGAGTGTCATATGCAAAGAAGAAGAAAGAGAGGGAGCGAGGGAAACTTCACCGGTGACGGAACCTTCGGCGACCGGCAATGGCACGGCGGCAGAAAGCTTGACGGAGACGGCGCAAGCGGGAGGATGGAGAGGTACGGTGCGTGAGCGGGACGAAAAAGGGGTGACGCAGGGCTCGAGCTCGGTTTATATAGGGCAAAGGAGGGAGGGGAAAAGACAGCCACTGGGAGCAATGGCCTTCAATAGCCATGAGCACCGTCGGTTGATTGTAGAGCTCAAATGAGGAGAAATGGAAGGGGAAACTGAAGGAAATTGAAGGTGAAAGTGGCGGCCGGTGCTCCACTTGCTCTTGATTGCGCCGATTGAAAGCGGGGAGCGCGGGGGACGCGAGGAGATGACCGGGCGTTGCGGCTGAGCGAGCAGAGGAGGCTCTGGAGGTTGGGGACACGGCTGACAAGCGGGCCCGGGTTGTCAGCGATCGAAAGAGAAAGGGAAGGGAAAAAGAGAGAGTTGGCCGCGCAGGTTAACTGGGCCGGAAAGGGTGGAGAAAGGCTGACGGCCCGCTGCGCGACCTAGGTCGGTAAAAGAAAAAGAGAGGTCGGCTCGGCTGAAAAGGTGAAAGAGAGATGGAGAGAAGGTGAAAGGGTTTGGGGTTTGGGTTTAAACTTTTTATGATTTTCAAAATTCATGAATAAAAAACCATGCATTCCAAATTATGATGCACAAACACTTGTTGCTCTAAATTATTTAAATGTTGTTTAAATATTTAAAGTTTCAAATTATTTTATAATTTATTTAAATCCGTATAAAATTAATTCTAAAGCACCATGTTGCTAATATTGCATTAATGATGGAATTTAGGGTGTTAAACTTGAGCTGCAATCTTTCTACATTTCGAGTTTCAAATACCGTGTGACATCTACTATGGTCATGATTTGTGAATATGAATGGGCTAGAGGCACATTTGGAAGTTAGGAGGGGTCTAATAGAAAAAGTGCTTTGCGGGTGTTGAATTGTAAGTTGCATCATGATTGGTACACGATGCACATCGTACAGTTCACATTTGTAGTTTCTATGTTTCCACTTAGATCGATAAGTAGTTTTTCAATTTTGTTCTCTTTGATTGAAGTCAACAGGAGAAACCCCTATCTATTTTTTATATAAATTTTATTTCAACTTCATTTAATTTTGTTCTCTTTGACTGAGGTCAACAGGGGAAATCTCTACCTATTTTTTATATAAATTAACCCCATTTAATTGGCTCCCATAAGATTTCGAATCTGAACATGATAGGCGCTCTAAGTACTAGGCTAGAGGCCCTTTCATCCTTCTGCAAGACTTTTGATTCCGCTTGTGTTGTTATGCCAATTAAATATTTTTTTACAAAAATGTTATGCCAATTAAATACGAAATTTTGGATTATCTGATTTAATTTACAAAGTTGGAATGATGTGCATGCGAGCATGCAAGTGTTGGATGCACACGACAATTTATTTAATGAGAACATATCTAGTGTCAACCATGTACCATGTGTAAATTTGAAAACTTTCAATCAAAGCCACAAGATTCTCATCCAAAGGGCAGAGAGGAAGGTGGTTATTTTGCACATAATTGTCCACCACCAACATCTCCAATGAAATTTTACGATAAGCCCCATACCCTCTGCTCCTTGGATTAGCATCTTGCAGACTTGATCAAAAGTATTCAATTTCACAGAGTACACGATTTGCATTAAAAAAGTCCAAATAAAAAGTATATGGTCGGCGCCAAATTTACATTAAAAATAAAAAGTAACTAAATTGTAATCAAATATATCGTAAAGTTCAAATAAATCTCTTACATACGAAACTTGGCTAATATCGAGAGTTTTGGTTGGGCTACGTTTCCTGCAAATTTACAATCCTGCTATTGGAATCGAACGATATTTGTTGGGTTTGTTGCGGTGTTTCTACGAGATTCTAGAATCCGTCTGATTTTACGGTGGTTCTCTTTCCTTTCTCCCGTATCTTCTCCTCCTGCCTTTCTTCTACCTTGACTATTCCTCCTACCTTTCTTCTCACCTGTCCTTTTCTCTTGCCTAGGTCAGCAACTTTTTTTCGAGAACGCGCAACGCGCGTGTTTCATTAAGAGAAGAGGATCGCGACCCCGGTAGGAACAAGGCTACCCGAATACAGCAAGGAGTCAGCAACTTTCAACGACATAGATCCACCATAACAAGCTCTTTGCTGGACCAAGCCACCACAGATCGTGTAGGTAAATTTTCTTCTCTCCACCGCCTCCTTTTTGCAGATAGCTGGAGTCAGCCACGCCACAGTGACTAAGGGCGTGTTTGATTTCGTGGCCCTGCGAGGCCCGGGCCGGGCGGCCGAGGCCACGGCCGGCCATAGCCCGGCCAAAGACGGCCGAGCGGCATGTTTGATTGTTTTGGCCAACGCGAGCCGAGGCCAGCGAAGCCTTTTTTGTGTTTGATTGCAGCCGGCAGCCTGGCCCAAGGCCAACTACCAAACCGGGACGTTGTTTGATTCGGTCCAAGCCCAGACCAGCCAGAGCAACAGAATTACATATGAGAGGAAGAGGAGAAGAAACAAGTAGAGGATCATCTCATAACATAACTAACCAACATAGATTGTAGTCACGAAATTGGCCTCAGACTAAAATTTCATCATTGGCCATTCATCCCAAATTTCATTTACAGGAGCAACAGTTAGGCAATCTACTGCCAAGACCAAACAGCAGCACGACAAGAATGACAATGATCACATTCTTGGCAGAACAAGGCCCTTTAATCATCACATTCTTACCCTCATATGCATTAATTAGTGGCATCACATTCTTAGCCGGCTTTGTTATACCTTTTACCAACCTCACAAGTACCCATCCCGAGGGCTTCATTGAACTCATGCACGGCTTCATCATGAGTTTTGTAGCTTTGGTACCTTGCATTATGTACCTTAAGAACATATTCACCGCACTCATGCCAGGATGTGTAGATCCCCGGTTTGAGTCCCTCAAAAACAACATACCATTTTGGCATTGGTCTGCAAGGAGATGAAAATTATCCTCAGTCATAGTTTTCTTATGCACAAATGTAGTAGTTGACATCATAGGGTTGGACAACATATCCTCTTGCCTCAGATATAGGAGATCAATGGGTACATGTGAACCATGGAAACGTCAAATTCACATGGTCCATAGTTGAATACTTGGACCATGGATGAATTTGACGTTTTGATGGAATGCATGAAAAAATAATCATAGATGATATCATCATAGGCTAAAAGATAGGAAACTGTGGCCTCAGGTAAATAAATCGGTAGCAAATGTTTCATGGCAGCCATGGAACCATGTGAGAGGTCCAGCCCCAGTTTGAGAAACATGGGCATGGACGTCTCACATGGTTTGATGGATGTCATGATAGATAAATGGTGAACAGGATCATCATCGGCCCGACGAAGGCAACAGGAACATGCAAAAGTGGCCTCGGACTACTTGAACTTGGAGCAAAAGTGAAACGAAGTTTCATGGCGGTCATTGAACCGGGGGACACATCCATCCCAAGTTTGGAAACATGGGCATGGATGTCTCTCACGGTTTGATGAGAGACATGAGTAATATATAAGCTCCAGTCATCATAGGCCAAAAAAATGAAAGAACAGAAAATATTTGCCTCAGATTATATGTTTTTCAATCATATGACATGGACTTGGAGCATAATGGCTACTGGTGGACAGTAGGAAACATAAGTATAAGCAGAAACATGGGAATCGATGTGTCCCACGGTCAGATGGGAGACAAGAGTAGGGATAACAAGCCCAAAAGGTGAACAGATAACAAGCACAGAACCTTGTCAACCATGTGACCATGGGACACATCGATCCCAAGTTTGGAAACATGGGAATCGATGTGTCACATGGTCAGATGGGAGACAAGAGTAGGGATAACTGGTAGACTACAAGAAATAACAGCATCAAGTTCCTCACAAGGCCATGTCATCATTTATGGGGTACATGAAATCATCATAGGCAAATTTTATAACAGAATCATGAACAGATAACAAGCACAGATATAACAGAATCATGAAAACATGAACACAAATTAAACAGACAGCAGCAAACCAACAAAGGCTACAATTTAGTACAACAGCATAGAGTTTTGCTCACACTCATTGAGCCAAAATGTAGTTTCTTTAGTTAGCCACCTTCCCACTAACTAAAACCAAAAGGACAGGTGCTGGTTAGCTATCTACCATGCACAATGTCTAGCCAAAATGGATCACAAAAGAGAGGAGAGGAGAAAACTACTGCATGTAGTTCTTGGCCAGGTAGGTCCTGAGCCAAATGGCCATGTGAGGGGTTGACATGTTCACAAACCCAGTGGCAACTGGCTTATTCTCCAAGAGGTGGGTGTAGGCAACAATCAGGGACTCAGTGGAGAAGTCAGGCATCTCCATGACAGCAAGGTATAGGTCTGGGTCAACATGTGTAGCACCTGTTTTCAGCATAGCATTTGCAACATTGTTGATTGCGTCATTCATGTTGGTCATCATTAGCATCTCTTCCTCACTGAAATGGCCCCTCTTCCTCTTACCACAAATAGTATCTGACACAGGAACTGTGGTTGTGGGTGTGGCTGTGGCTGTTACCTTCTTCGGCATCACCAAACTCAAAGGTAGGTTTGCATTCATATTTAGGAGAAGTGTAGTCTTCACCCTCCAGCTTAGCAGCAACACTATCAGACTTGTTGACCCCCAAAGGCTGATTTGATCCTACAGCAAACCTACCAGTAGCCAAGGTGCTACCAAAGATAGCCTCCATCTCAGAGTAAAACCTTATTGGAGTGTTGAGGAACTCGGCATCTTTAGGGTGGTCCTGAAGAGAGGACACAGTTAGGAAGCGGGGACACAGTTAGGAAGAGGGGACACATTTAGGAAGTGAATACTTCCGACATGGTTTTGTACCTTGCAATGACCAAGGTAGTGGTCCTGCTCTAGCATTATGGCTTGCACATCTTCATCAAACAATGCCCCACTAAGGTTCTTCAGCCTAGCAACCTTAGACCACTTCTGCTTCCACTTCCTCAAGTGATTATACACTTGAGTTGCGATTCTGTGCATCCCACAATACTCACTTAGAGCCTTAGCTACCGCATTCACATCTTTGTCTTTGTAGGTTTTGTCGGTCCTAGACCTCTCGGACACAATCCGGGTCATCCTCCTTAGGACAAACCCGAAGTGTTGTTAGTCCACCTCATAGGACCTTGCCGTGGTACGACATGGGCGAGCTCACCATCTAACAGGTCAACAACATCTGGTTCACCCAAGGCAGCTCCTGCAACTGCAGGTGCTACTTCCATCATGTTTGCAGCAGCCACAAACCCACCCTGGGCATCAAGGTTAGCTGCAGCCATCCTAGTGCACAAACAATCAAGATAAAATAAGCAGGGAAGCACAACACAGACAAGTAAGTAATGAGTATTTGGTCTCAGACATAGCAGTTAAGAGTACAGAAATCATGCACCACATTAGTTCCATGTCCAGGGTCTACTAAATTAGTTAAACATCAAGTCCTATATGAACCCCTAGCACCCCACATAGCATTGCTTATCTCATCCCTCACAGCTCACCATAGCAGTTCCTCTAGAGGCGCTTCTCCCTGCTCATCTTCATCCAACTCAGGAACAAATCCTTCCTCTGATGGAATAATTTCATCTAAGCCAAAACCAATGATCCAATTGTGGAGTATGCAGCAAGCAAGCACAAGTTTGACTTGAGTCTTGTATTTGTGGAAAGATTTATTGTCTATAATTCTGAACCTACCCTTAAGTGCACCAAAAGCCCTCTCCACTGTGACCCTAAGTGAAGAGTGTCTAAGGTTGAATAGCTCCTTTGCATGGGTGGGTTGGTTTGTGCTGGAGAACTCACTCAAGTGATACCTGACCCCTCTATATGGTGGCAAGAAGCCTTGTCTGCATGCATATCCAGCATCTACCAGGTAGAAGTGACCTACAATTGTTGGAGAATGAGTGTGAAAGTGTGTTTCATCATAGTGGACATAAGTGCATTGATTAGCTAGTGCAGTTACCTGCTGGCACAGTGAACCCATCATCTCTCTCTATGGCATCACCCAAAATTAGTGCATCATGGGCTGATCCCTCCCAACCAGCTAGAACATATGTGAACTTTAAGTCAAAGCTCACAGCAGCCATCACATTTTGAGTTGTGGTGGACTTCCTACCCCTGAAAGCTTGCTGCATGTGTCTAGGCACCCTTGCCAACACATGTGTGCCATCAATGGCACCAATGCAATTCTACATAAATGTACATAAGCCAAAATATTAACATATGTGCAAACACATTGATATGAACATGTGTGGGAAACATATAGACATGAAAGTACCTTCAGAAAAGGGAACCATCTGTGGCTGCCCATAATCTTAGGGTGTGTGGCAGTGCTTGGGGGCTTGATCATGTCAGCCCTTAATTCACCAATAGCATACAAAACTTGGTGGAACACCCTACTGACAGTCTCAATGGATCTCCTAAAGGATTGATGAACTACCCTAAACCTCTGGTTGTGTCCAACCACATGTATAAACATTGCCACCTGCTCCTCCACTGGACATCCAACTGTCTCAGGAACAAGTTTTCTACTCCTAAGCAGGTTGCACAAAGAAAAGAAGGGGACCCGTTTCATGCGCAACATGGCAATGCATTCAACATCATTGTAGTTGTACATCATTTGGAGTGTGCTCTGTCTATGCTTCTCAACCTCAGTCCTAGGCCCATAAGGGATTGATTCTTCTTCACTAATCCTTTTAAGCCTATTGACTACAAAGGAAACCATAACAACAACCATCCCTGCTGCTTGCCTAGCCATCAGTGCATGTTGTGCATTTGTATCCATCTACATGCATTCACAGATATATAAGCAATTTTAGTAGACCCTGGCTGACCTCTGAATGTAACTGCAATCATTCACAAATGAAAAAACGCACGGCTGCAGTACTAGATATGCCTCCCTGTGCCAATTAGCTAGTCATCATCGACCATTCATATCCCAAACAACAACATTTACAATATCAAAAAAACCGGCAAAGATCCACCAACAGTAACAATGACGCATGAAAAAGGCACGACTGCAGTACTACAATATCAAACAAATCGACAAGGAATCATCGCGCAAGAATAAATACCAACAAACAAGACATGGATCTGAACAAAACAATGAACTGCGTACTGATTAAATGGGGGAAAATAGGGATTTCACCTCGAGTGAGCAAGAGGGGAACAGAAGCTGCTGGAAACAGCTGGAGGTGGGGAGGAGGTAGCAGATCTGGAAGGGGAAGCAGATCCACGAACAGCAACACCGCCTCGCCGG
The DNA here is from genome assembly GCA_947561735.1 of Cenchrus americanus. Taxonomy (NCBI): domain Eukaryota; kingdom Viridiplantae; phylum Streptophyta; class Magnoliopsida; order Poales; family Poaceae; genus Cenchrus; species Cenchrus americanus. The sequence continues at coordinate 245,756,601 of OX387239.1, read as the reverse complement.
AGCCCGTGACAGAATCACGCCGCCTGGACGCAGATCTACACGGGGAACGAAGAGGAAGCCCGGGGACTGCTTCTGGAAGGGGAAGCAGATCCACGAACAGCAACACCGCCTCGCCGGAGCCCACGACAGAACCACACCGCCAGAACGCAGATCCACAACACGACTGCGCCGGCAACTTACCTCGTCGACGGTTCCTCAACGGGAGCGGAGAGTGGAGAGGAGGGGAAGAAGTGAGGGAGGTAGGAGGGAGCGGTATAAGTAGGCCATGGAAGTTTAACTCCCGCGCGGAAGTTTCACTCCTCGCGCGCGAGCCCGCGCGAGCGCGCCAGAGCTCCCGTCGACGGCAAGATTCGCCCGCGCAGCGCGCAGCCAGAGCCAGGCTGAGGAGAAACGAAACCTAGGAGCGTGCGGCGCGAGCCAGGAGAGAGAGTGGGAAATGCACCGCGGCGGCCAGGCTCCCAGGCCGGCTAAGCATATCAAACAAGCCGAAATGGCTCTGGTGGGCTTGGCCGGCGATTTCTGGCCCATATCAAACACGCCCTAACTATGGGTCCGGGTGAACGGCGGCGACCAGTGCCACCATTAATTAACCAGCCGCTATGCCCCGCTGCTCGCGCCTCCCGCGAAGCCAGCGCTCCAATCGCTCGCAGCGTCAGCCGGCGCACCTGCTTGGCCCTTTGACGCTTCCTATTCCCATCCGCCTAACATAGGCCCGCAGGTTGCCTGCTATTTAATTTGCTCCTACTACGAGCCCTCACTGCAGCCACACTCAGCAAAATATCATGATCCTCACGCGGAGCAGCAGGGATTAGTGAAATCAGATTAGGAGCCAAATAGCATCACAATGCACAACACCACTGATCTAGGCTTTTTCTTAGTCGTATCATGACAAGAACATTTGCAACTTAAGCTACATTTCCCCCTATAGGTCGTTGACTCTCTATTTACGTTATTCAGGCCTTATTTTCCTTTTGTCTTGCAACTAACGAAAGTGTTATTGTCGTATTGTTACCCTTATTGGTAAATAGTGTGCTAGCCTTAAATCAAAGTTGTTAGACATCTGGTGCCTACTTATTTTTTTCACGATTCAGTGCAGCATGCTGATAAACTGGTAGTCTTTAGTACTGCCCACCTGTGTTGTGCTGCGAGCAAATTCAAGGGAATGGGATCCTCTGAAGTGTTTTCATCACCCGAGAGGGAGGTAGCAGTCGTTGCACCATTCAATCATCATCTGATGGCGAGGGCTCTTCCGTGCAGCGAAGGCTGTTGTGTGCAGCAACAACGACACATGGGGTCAGTCGAAAAAAAGAAGCATGGGTCCAGCTCCAGTAACACAGTCACAGGGCAATAATTAACTGGCTGATGCTGACATATATTTTGGTTTTTGCGCAAAACAAAGTTTCCATGAAAAGTTAGTTTTCAAATTTAATGTCCAAATCAAATTTGGATTGAATTTTGGTGTTTCTTATGACAAGATCTACAACATAAGATCACAATTGATCATATTTGAAATCAAATTCTATTTACATGTGCTTCAGAATGTTGGTCGGTTCAAAGAGAAAAATGTTTGTCAAAATCTATAAAATTTTAGCGTATTAAAAAAAGCTAGCTCTGTCCAGAAAGAAAAAACGCGGGTCAAATTCAATAAAAAGTATGTATTCGAAAAATATTCAAAAAGATTTTGATTTCTTCAAAATATGGTTTAGGGTTTTGCAGATATCGTAAAAATAAAATATCATTTCAATCAAAATTTGATTCCGACACTGAATTTGGAAACTACATATTTTTTTCCAAACTTTGTGTTGCACAAAAACGTGTCACACTTGCTTGCAGCAGAGGCACTACCTTCTTTTTTTTCTTTCGTTTTGTCTACATTGATGTACAGGAACACGAGCTGTGACTGTGACTGCTACCTCCCTCTGAGAGATGAAAAAACTTCAGAGGATCTCGTTCCGATTCTGCACTTTGTACTATATTTTTACCCCAAACCGAGATCTTCATTAATGCCATTGTGTACATGTGGTTTTTTCATGTAATTTCCTTTGCTTTCCCACGTTTTCCTTTGGCCGCGCGAGGCCAGTTCCTTCATTGATTTGGCAACATTTTTTTTTTGACAATGTGGAGCATGGAGTGGTGGTTGTAAAGCTTTAGGTTGTTTGATTATGTTTGGGTGTTTTGTTATTTGTGGGAAGCTGAAGGCTTTTTTAAAAAAGTTTTGGGTCTACAAGTGGGTTGCATCGAAGTTTGATGTTTTTTTTTGGAAAATTATGGGTTGCAAAATTTTTCCCAAAATTTTAGAGACTTGTACATCAAAATTCATAGACAGTGGGGTTTTCGGGTGGATTGTTACGAAATTAGAGGTCCTTTTTGGGAAATCATAGACTGGAAACATATTGTTCTGAAAGTTTAGGGGTTCATATGTAAAATCATGGACCACAATATATTTTCCTGAAAGTTTAGGGGTTGATATGTAAAAATCTGCGGACCCCGACCATGATTTTTGCTAAGTGAAAGGGGTTTTTATCATACTTTTAAAAACTACTTTCCACTCACAATTTGACAAAACATACATGCACAATTTCAACGATCCATTTGAAGACATGAGCTTTCCACGAGAAAGGCCTCAAATTTTTGTATTAGTCAACACATAGCCTAAATTCATTTAAAAAATCATGTGTGCATGTTTGCTTACAAGAGAACAAAGTGTCACACTAAGTGCACCTTACATGTGTGGATGTGTCGAATCACTACTACCTCCTTAATTAATAAGTACTTCTACACGTCTTTTCTCTACAATAAATATAGTGAGAAAATACAATAGCTCTATCTCAATACCCAAAATAATTTATTGCTTAAATAATACCTACACGTGAGCGTCTAAAATATACACCAACAACATGTTGTAACCATATCAGGCATACAGAAAAAGACACAGCACAATTATCTTCTAAATATAAGTCCTACATTGATGAAGCAAAATCTGCATCAACTGCAATACAACGAAGGCATAGAGGCGCCACACAGCAACACCGCGTGCCTTTTATAGTAGAAACCGCGGGACGGAGGGAGCACAGAACATGCCCCACGTGGCCTCCCCTCGTGCTCGCCGGGTAAACGACGACGGGGACGCGGCTACCGCTATATTTGAACAGCCGTTTCGCATGCCCTCGCGCGAGAACGGTGCACGGTGCACCCGGCCCGGCAGCGGCAGCGCTCGACGCCAGTTATGTGCACAACCAGCGCCCAGCGGGGCTAGAAACCGCGGCCGGCGAGCTTGAAGACGAGCCAAATTTAGGCGGCGAAATAATTAGTGGAGCTTAAAGCTTCCGAAAAAAAAGAGGCATGCTGAGGAGGGAGGTTGCGGTCCCGCTCTAGCCGGGCCGGTCACGGGAGGAGACCGGAGGTAAGGGAGAGACCATCTCCTCGACCTCTCCGCCGCCGCCGCCGCAATAATAATGGGGTACTCCCTGCCCCGTGCCGCGGCCTTCGCCGTGGCCCTCCTCCTCCTGGCCTCCTCCGGCGAGGGGTTCTTCGATATCTTCAACATCTTCCGCCCGCGCCCCGAGAGCGATGACTTCTTCAAGAACGCCTTCGACGGCTCGCAGGAGCACGCGGTGCCGACGCAGACGGAGCACGAGGAGCAGGGCGCCGCGCCGGCCACCGCCACGGGCCTCACCAGGGTGCCACCCTCGGGCCCGCCCAGCAAGGCCGCGCAGGACACGGTCGAGCTCGCCGCCGACACCGGCGGCGGGCCGGTAGGCGAATGGACCATCGTCAGCGAGAACTCCGGCGTGTCGGCCATGCACATGGCCCTCATGCGCCACGGCAGGGCCGTCATGTTCGACACCAGCACCACCGGCCGGTCGCTCATGCGGCTGCCCCAGGACAACTGCCGCATAGACCCGCGGGCCAAGGAGGAGGGCACCATGGATTGCTGGGCGCACGCCGTTGAGTTCGACTTCCGCACAGGCGGCCTCCGCGCTCTCAAGATCCTGACGGACACCTGGTGCTCGTCGGGCGCGTTCGACGCGGACGGCAACCTGGTGCAGACCGGCGGCTACTTCGAGGGCGAGAAGGTCGTGAGGGTGCTGGCCCCCTGCGACACCTGCGACTGGCTGGAGCACCCCAACAGCTTCGCGGAGGGGAGGTGGTACGCGACAACGCTGGTGCTCCCGGACGGCCGGTTCATCGTGTTCGGCGGCCGCCGGGCCTTCAGCTCCGAGCTCGTCCCCATGCCGGGGAGGACCAACGAAAGGGCCAGCTACATGCCGTTCTTCCGGCAGACCACCGACGACGCCGAGAACAACCTGTACCCGTTCGCGAACCTCCTCCCCAGCGGCCAGCTCTTCCTCTTCGCCAACAACCGCTCCGTCATCTTCGACCACAGGGCCGGCAAGATCGTACGCGAGCTCCCGCAGCTCGCCGGCGGGAGCCGAAACTACCCGGCGTCCGCAATGTCCGCGCTCCTCCCTCTCGACCTCCGCAACGCCACCGGTGGCGCCGACCCCGAGCCGGTGGTCATCATCTGCGGCGGGACGTTGAAGAACGCCTTCAGGTTCGGCGAGAACAACACGTTCCTGCCCGCGCTCCGCGACTGCGCCCGCATCAACCTGGCCGCGCCCGACCCGCAGTGGGAGACCGAGGACATGCCCGTGGGCCGCGTCATGGGCGACATGCTCATCCTCCCCACCGGCGACCTGCTGCTCCTGAACGGTGCCGCCAAGGGCTGCGCCGGCTGGGGCTTCGGCCGGCAGCCGGTCCTCACCCCGATCCTGTACTCGCCGCGGAAGGAGAAGGGGTCGCGATTCCGGGCGCTGGGGTCGTCTACCATCGCGCGCATGTACCACTCCACCAGCGCCGTGCTGCCCGACGCCACCGTGCTCGTCGCCGGCGGCAACACCAACGCCGCCTACAACTTCAGCGACGTGGACTTCCCCACCGAGGTGCGCGTGGAGCGGTTCTGCCCGCCGTACCTTAGCAAGGATCACGCCGTAACCCGCCCAGTGATAGACGTGGCGTCGGTGCCCGCGGGCGGGATGCGGTACGGGTCTCCGTTCACGTTCCGGTTCTCCACGCCATCCGAGCCCGTGGGAGAGGCGGACGTGAAGGTCACCATGTACGCGCCGCCCTTCACCACGCACGGGTATTCCATGAACCAGCGGCTGCTGATCCTGTCGGTGGCCGCGTTCAGGGAGGAGGGGAGGAGCTACACGGTGACCGTGGACGCGCCCGGGAAGCCGGAGCTCGCGCCGCGGGGGTACTACCTGGTGTTCGTGGTGGCCAAGGACGTGCCCAGCGTGGCTGCGTGGGTGAAGATTCTGTGAATGAAATTCCGCTCCGAGGACTTGCGATGAGCGTCGCCCTGGGGTTGTGATCCATTTAATGTAGGGTCTAGGGGATCGATGTTTATGGAAATCAGATTGAACAGATTAGCACCGTACCGTTCCTTTTGTGATCATGATGTTCATATGCTTGGATGCCTGTGCATCAACGTGGCGAGCTTAGGACACACGTGCAAGTATAATTTTTGCATTTTAGACTTTTTTAAGTAAGAATTGACCCGGGGGAAAGAATTCTAAAAATGGACTCATAGCACGCGTCAAAAGCCATGGCGCTATTGTTTAACAGCACGACGCCCACGGCGTCGTGCTGTTATACATCGGCGACGTGGCTTTTGGCGCTGTGCTGTGACACGTCGACGATTCCATCACCTGAAATCACCTAGTAAAATAGCATGGTGCCAAAAGGCCACGACGTCGTTGTATATAGGGTTGAAAACGGTCGGAATATATCCCGTTCCGTTCCGACCGGATTTCTACATTTGACCCTATCGAATCCGTATTTTCGGACAAAATCGAAATCGAAAACGAAATCGGGATATCTAATTCGGATTCGGAACGAACACGGTTAGGCCTCCATCCCGATCAAATTCGTATTTCCCGTTTTTCATCCGGGATATCCCGTAAGCATCCCGAATTTGCCTCCGGATTACAGCCCAACATGCACAACGCCCGCCCAGCCCAGGCCAACAAATCGGCCCAGCCCAACAACATTAGGGTTACCCCTATCCCCTACACAGGCCCCCATCCGGCCATCCATCCCGCGGTCCCGCCCCAGCCCCCAGCCCCCAATCACGATTCACGCCGCCAGCCTCCTCGCGCTCCGCCGGCCCGCAGCCGCGCGGGTCGACGACTCGACGCCCGCCGCCGCTCCGCCACCCCCGCCGCCGCTCCGCCGTCCGCCCCGCCCCCCCTCCGCCCCCCAGCCGCCACCCGCCGCCGCCGCGCTCCACCCGACGCCCGGCGCCGCTCCGCCTCCGTCCGAGCCGCCCGCCACCGTAGCCGCCGCGGCAGCCGGCGCCCACGCCGCCGCTCGCTGATGGAAACGAAGAAGATGGCGCCCACTGGACCTGGAGAAACTCCTTCTGGATCGAGGGGCGCCAGGACCAAGACCAAGAGTGTGCGCCGCCTTTTGGAGCCGGCATCAGGCCAGCCACCACGGCCTCCAGGTATTGAGTTACTGACGAATTCGTAGCTAGCAAATTAGTGTATCCTAGATTCATGGTGTTGTACATTTAGATTTAGGTATAGCCTTATAGGTTGATGATACAACATTGTTTTTCTTGTTTTTTTGTCAGGATCTAGATTTAAAAGGCTTGCATCTCGAAGACCTAGTCCCAGTCCAAGTCCAAGTCCAAGTCCAGCAGCATCTCCGTGTGTAAGGGTTTCTTCTTCACCAAGTGAAGCTAGCACTTAAAATGCGGGCACCAGTGGCACTGGCGGTGGCACTGGCATGCCAACACATGAGGTGCATGAGCAGAATCAGGGTGATGAAGCTGTAGCTCCAATTGCAAATCCAGAGGTTGTTAATATTGATGACCTAGAGGAAGAAGAAGAAGAAGATGAGCAAGTTCAACTGACTGGCAAGAGGAAGAAGAGGTTGACATTGTTGACGTAAAATCTGCACCTCACGCCAAGCACACAGCAATCCGGAAAAGCTAGCTTCACACGCGAAGAAATCACGAGACGTTCCAGTCAATTTTCCCTGAAAATTAACAAAAGACAAAGTAGTTAAATTCCAAAGCTTGGAACTTGCCGGGTGGTACCAGACAGTTCCATATTTACGGCTAGAGAGCCAAGTGAGATGACATATAGCTATAAAGAGCTATCTGCCAACGGACTAGAAACCATTCGGGAGCTTCAAAGTACGAAAAGTAACACAACCGAATAGATGACGTAAGCATGACGGTGGATCGGTCTTTATTTGGATAAAGATGCACGTGCGCAAGGCCATGACCGATCCCCGTGGTAAGCAACATTAATAATAAATGAAGTAAAAGTACGAACATAAATATGTAATAAACAAGCATGCATAGGTCCAAAGCACTAGTCTACCACATGTCTAGATACTTTAAAACCCGTCAAGCATGATACCAAACAAATCTATCCACCGCATGATACAACCTGTTTGAGATCACGCCACCTTCCACAAATAGATCTATCCACCGCATGATACAATCTAAATATGGAAAGCTAAAAGCACATAATATTTAAAGCATGAATTATGAACACGTTTTACTCGTGAAAGCATAACCGAACACGGCTGAACAGCCGATTCGGGGTCCATGAAGAAGGAACGAACATTACCAAACAAGATAGATCTACCAGATTGGATTGAAATCTAATCCACCGGATGACTAGCTCCAAAACAACCCAAAAACCTGCATCTACCGCGTGATACTCAGTTCTTTCAAGATTTATACAAGATTTGATAAGCTTGAACCCGCAACACGTGGCAACCTAGATCGATTCGGTTTCGGCTATCAGGGAGCATGTGATCCATGTGCTATTTAAGCCAAGGGTATGAGCTCGATTCGCATAAGGATCATCAAAAGATAAAGCCGATACAAACCCATCTAGATTGGGAAAAGAAGTGTTACATGAATTTAAACATAAAGCAAAAACTCAAAGCAACACGGGGTAACTTAATGAATCTATTGAATCTTGCCAAAATTCAATAGAGCCGATAACTAGCTTCAAGCTAGATCTTAGCCTACCGCATGGCTCATGACCTAACAAGAAACCCTCTTGAACCAAGCTTGAATCTACCGCATGACACTAAGCATGGTAACAAGACTACTTGCATCAGATCTAAATCCACCGCATGATACTAGACATGATACAAGGTTGCCGGTACTCACGGAGGTCGACGGATCGATGAACCCTCTCGAAGAACTCGACGACACGACAAAAGGACTCTAGGGTTTGGCGTAAAGCCGGTTTGTATTGAGAATGATTTCGGATCCTTGTTACATACATTCAGGGTTCATATTTATACCCTGCTAAGCATGACCTCGAATGGATTCGATACCTAATTTATCTCTAAGCGCGATCGCTTATCCATCCATTCGTCCTTTCCGCTCGGGCCACGTCACCACATAATCTCGCAAAATCAGCTCAACAGTTTTCTTGCCGAACGGAAGCAAATAGCCGACCGCGGATTCTTCTGCCGAATGCATCTGAAGAACCTTCCTTCCGCCGGACGGATTTCTCACCGAGTTGGACCCACAAGTCAGACTCCTTACCAAATTTTGGTGTTAACATATGCCCCTTCAATTACGGGATAAAAGTGATTTTATTCCGGAATTGACTCCAGCCACCAACGTCTTCAAATTGAATCTGTTCAACATCCGTTCTCTCTCTTCGCAATCCGTCGGAGTCTTCGCCTAGATCCAAACCCTAGATCACCTTTTCTGAGCTCGAATCTCCAATGGCGGCTCAAAATCAAGCTGCTCAGGTAAATTCCTCCACCATAAGCTTCATTCGGCATTCAGATTTTCAATTTTTACCTGAGATTTCTTCTCCGCTTTCCCTCAGGAGCTTTCCACCGAGCTTTTGATCCGCACAGAGGCCAATTCAAGATCCTACTTCCTTGGTCCTGTGGGAGTTTCTGATTCTCGCGAATTCATCGCAGCCGAATCCCAAAGGATCCCCTTCAAAGCAGCTTTAACTAAACCTCCCTTGTGGCAGGATGCTTTCAAGAACTGGCCCTTGCCCCCAATTGCAGGCTGGAGGAATTGGTACAAAAGAATTCTTGCGGATAAGAGTGCCAGGACTCAAAACTGGGATACCCTACGTATTGCTCAATGCTTGGAGCTGTCTTTGGCCGAGACCCCCAAAAACGAAGATCTCTTGATAGCAGCTTGCCACTTCTGGTCAAATGGCGTCAACGCCTTCCTTTTTGGTCACGACCCAATGTCCCCAACTCTGGACGATGTATACATGATTACCGGCCTTGACATTTCAGGATCTGTTCGTCCCTGGGATTTCAAAGGTTCCACAAGACAAACAGGAGTGAAACCAGGGAGCGGATATAAAAATTATATCCAGAATCATATGAAAGATGGCCCCCTTGGCGAAGTTGAATACAGGGCATTCCTGAACATGTGGCTGTGCAGGTTCATCTTCTGTGGTAAAGCCAATGAGCCTACTCTGAATCATATTGTAATGGCTACGCACTTAGCCAATGGTAATCGCTTTCCCCTTGGAAAATACCTCCTGGGTAGTGTATACCACATGCTTCATCAAACTGTCACCCAAATGTACACCAGCCAGAGGATAGCATGTGTCAATGGCCCTTGGTGGTTTGTACAAATGTGGCTGCAACTGCACATGCACCAGATTGTTGGTGTTGACCTGAACACCCGGTTCTTCCCTTCATCCAACTATCATGAAGGGGAAACCCAAGTCACCGCAGGATGCCACACCTATGGAGAAGCCGCTTCAACCATTCCCATCAAGCGAGAATGTCAGCCAGCCTCTTTGAGCTCTTCTTCAAAGGCTTCCCAAACCCTCTCTGGCTTCCTTATTTGGATAATGATAATTTAACTCTCCCTTGCGAGTTCTCCTTTGAAGCTGAACGCCAAGATGGAAGATTTCTGGAAATCCTCAACATCCTCATCCATCCATGCATTCTGCCAGCTGAATTTAGTGGAGGGAGGCTAAACCACAGCACTTATGAATACTACCAGCCCAACATGATGGCTCGACAACTTGGGTGTGGCCAGATGCCCCCGAGACTATTTCTGCATGAATTCCTCAAGCCCACAGAGGAAATCAAAGAACTTACTCAAACCAGCAGGGTTTTTCAGTATGTATGTAGTCCAACTATTTACACCTGGCCCTTCACACCTACAACAGTAGCTCACCCCACCTTCAACTCCTGGTGGCAAGAATTCCATGACCATATCTTCAGTGAGCCTGTGCATTCATTTTGTATAGAACTGATGCCTGATTTTCAGCCAACTTCAGAGGTAATCATGATTATCCCTTTCCTCAAATCAGGCATTTCTTCCTTTAACCATGTTCTTGATTTTCTTTTTCTTTTACCCATAGAACACAAGGCTCGCCCTCTAGCCGGGAGATTGCTTACAATGCAGTAGGCCCAATCTCAGCATTGGGATTTAGATCACCAACCCTGGCTCAATTAATGGCTAGGTATGCTACAACAGACCCAACTCTGTCCGGTATTGCTGCTAACAAGAGGCAAGGCCTGTCTCTGATCGCACCTCCAACTGCTAAGAGGCGAAGAACCATCAAGAAGGTCCTCATTGAGGTAAAATTCCCTCTTCCTTGATCACAGGATTACCCCTTTTCTGATAAATCTTGTTTTGTGCGATTTCAGACTAAAATTCAGCAATCCTCAGCTTCAGAACCTGCCAATGCTACATCCACTGGTATGACTTTTACCACTCCTTCCTTTAAAGATCAACACTGGCATTTATCCTTAACCTGGTATTTGCAGAGGAAGCAATGGTGGATCAACTTGTGGACGTCCCTGTCTCTCAACATACAAGCCCACCCAGGGCTGAGCCCTCTGTCCAAGTAGAGATCTCATATTCATCAGGGACTCAATCACCCCCTGCTCAGACAGAATCACCAACCTCGCCAGAGATGAACTTCCCCATCCAACCAGAGCCTTCAAGTCCTTCAAGGGCTCAATCACCCATTGGTCAGGCAGAAACATCAACCTTAGCAGAGGTGAATCCATCTCCTCTCCAGCTAGAAGCTTCAGAGTTGCTAGAGACCGTATCAGCACCCTCTCACATCGAAGCTTCAGCTTTGCCACAAGTACCTTCTTCGCCAGTGGCTCCAGAAAATGCCCCCGAAACTGTCCAAAACCCTGTACTAGTTCAGGAAGTCAGGCATGAGGTAAACACTTGCACTTAACCTTGTTATCTTTTATTTCCCAACACTCCTGACTCGGCAATACTACCCTCTCAGGATCAGGCTCCGTCATCGTCAAACCCACCAATGGGGAACAATCCAATTGCCGAGACGAGGGAAAGGATGCCTCAAGCCTTGTCAGAGGAAGTGCAAGAAAAGCTCAAGGAAATTTTTGCCCCGGCCGCAAAGAGAGGCTCGAGATCGATCGGAGACCTTGATTATTTCGAGGACATGCTTAGACCCATCGCCCAAGAACTTCCTGAGGATATCAGGGCCTCACTTGAACCCATCTCTGGCCTGGATGTTCATTATGTAGCCATAAGACGAGATCTGAGGAATGTGTCTTCCCGTCCGGCTGTTGAACAGAAGAAAGCTAAAGCTGAACAAGCCATGAAGGGAGCACAATCTCAGACTGAGAGTCACAAAGGGACATTGGCCAATCTGCGAGCTGCTCGTGAGTTGAAAATCGCCCGAAAGGCCGCACTGGAGGCAGAGCTGAAAAGCTTATCAGCAGACTTAGAAGCTGACGACAGGAAGATAGCCGAACTTCCTGGACTGATAGAGAAGATCCAAGAGGAAGCGACATCGGCCATAGCTGAGGTGAACCAATGTGATGCAGAACTCACCATCCTGTCTGACGCCCAGAAAGATTATCAAGAACGGATGGAGAACATCCACCAGACAACATCAAACACCTCCAATGTAATTGCAAAGTATTTAAACATTTAGATGTATTGATCGATGTGTAACCGAACTGGTCGTCCTTGCAACATTTGCTCTTGCAATTTTATTTTCCTTTTCCTCTGCACGTCCTTAATTGCAACGCTGAACGACCCATTCGGTAATCAATAGCCAAAAAGTGCCAATACCCGAACGACACCTTAACTTCCTTTTAGCCGAGCCAGTCAACCGAATATGACTCAGCCTTGAACTCCAGACGACCGATGGCGGATCGGTCAAGGAAACCTCTCCACCTTCCAAGTTTCTTGGGATATGCGCCACGATCTAGAGCCACGACCTGAGGCCACGATCTATTTCGCCAGGCCTATAAATGAAAACCGTAGGTGCCTCCAGCTCTTCACCAAGCCTTTAACTCTCAAATCTTCGCCAATCTCAAGTCTTCTTTTCCCAACCAGCGCAAATCCCAGAAGCATGGCGAGCAGCAACAACCGGCGCCGCGCCGCTGACGAGGCGGAGGGGAGTCGCGCCAGTGCGCGTCGGAGGCAATGATCGTCAACTTTTCTTTTACGATTCATCTTTGATTCCCTTTCGTTTTTGACGATCATCTCTGTTTCAAGCTTATTCAATGGAACCCATCTTCTGCGCCGGCCGGTCAGCCCCTGCCGGACAACTCCTCGGAGTCAGACCATTACTCCCCCGTACCCTACGGGGAACTTGATGCTCTCCGCTTCAAGGCGGAACTGGAGGTGGCCCAGCGCGAGCTGGAGGATGTCTCCAAAAAGGCTGGCATAGCTGAACTGGAGTGGGAAGACTAGCGCAAGCAGCTGCTGGCGACCATCGACGGTACGGCTCTGAAACCGTTTCTTAATCCAATCCGGTTCTTGACACTAATCACCTTTGTCTTGCATTTTGCAGCCCGTGACGCCGAGCTCAACCAGCTAAAGATGCTGGTGGAGCAATTGGCCGACAAGGTGAACGCCCGCGGAGACACACCGGCGGAGCGCCTTGCTGCGGTGGAGCACCGCGTGGACGAAGTGGCCACCCATGGCATCCGCTTGGGCACCACTTTGGGCCTGGCCGCCATGGCGACGCACATCGTCGTCGACTACTCCACCAGGCCGCGCGGCTTCCGGGGTGGCGCGCTAGAAGACATCGAGGAGATCGAGATCATCTTGGAGCGCCTCGACAGCCACGGCGATGCCATTGCCGAACTCACTCATCCCCAGTCTGTGTTAAACAGGCTCTTTGATTAGATTGTATCAGGGATGTTTGATATCGGCAATAAATAAAGAACTTTTAATTTCCGTGCTTGTACTGCGATGCTTTTTCTGTGTTTGCATCTGTGAATCTTGTTTCTTCTTAAACGTATTCGGGAACTCGCTCGAGCCGAACACGCGAAAACAGACGCCCCTTGGCGCAAAATCCGCAGAAAATCCTTGAATCGGCAATCCGTAAGCACTGTTCAAACGAAAACCCTTCGCATCCGGGAAGAAAACCCTGCCGTTTGGTATTCCAATAATGCACACCGGCCAGTCATCACTCCCAACGCACTCTCTCAGTCAATAAAATAGTCTGCTGAGATGCCCTGCAAATCCACTCGCACACTCATCCATCACTTCTCGTCTCCTCCCCTGTCCTCAGAGGAAAAAACCCCAAGGCCATGGACAAAGGCAAGCAGCCCCAGGAAAGCAGCACCCCAAAGAAACACACGATTCGAGAGTGAGTTTTCCTTTGATTTGCTTCTTGTTTCCCAATATGGTCTCGTGTTTTACCTCATCTCTGCTTTTCCTCTTTTAGTCTTGATCTGCTTCCTGAGGAAATCATCGGGACCGAAGACATGCCCGAGTACATCTCCTCTGACTCTTCCCTTGAAGCAGAGGATGCCACGCCCGAGCAGAGAACCAGCCATCAACTGCGCCGCCGCGTTCGGCACCTGGAGCATGACCTCCGGGACATCACCGCTCGTTGCCAGGCTGAGCGCGAGCGTCGCATGGCTTTGGAGGCATTAGTAGGAGGTAAATATCTCCAACTCCTCGTTAACTCCGTGCTCACATCTGGATCTTTTCCCCTAATCATCACTCCTCTGTCTCAGATGTCTCTGATAGGTACAATAACCTGAAAGTGGCTTGGGACAGCTTGGTGGAGGCAGCAAATCATGGTCACCCCCATGCATTCCAAGTTGCCGTCACGGTGGTCCTGGAGCAACTGAAGAGGGAGCAGCCGAAAAAGCAAAGAAAAGATTGCATCATACTTTCGCTTCTTACTCCAGGCCTTCTGCTTCCCGCCTCCTCGAAGTCCAGATCACCAGGGTTGTTAGATGTGAACCTGCAAGAAGCATTTGTAATGTAGTTTTGCGCTAAGGGCAATGCATCTAGGCACTGGCCATTCCCCCTGTTCGGGAACTTTTGTTCTGAAGGCGGCCTCACTCTTGAGCGCCGGCTATTCCTGTATCAGATGCATGTAATCCCAATGCTGGTGATCACCGGTCGATTTCAATACTAGGATAATATTTCTTCAAATATCTTCCATTTATCGCAGCGGAAAATTCTTCTCCTAGTAAAGTTTTCAACATGTACGCATTGCCAGGCACGCATCTGACCACTCAAAAGGGTCCTTCCCAGTTAGGGGACCATTTGCCGAATTCACTGTATTTGGTTCCAATCGGCAGTAACGCTTTCCAAACCAAATCTCCTTCTGCAAATTGCCTAACTTTTACTTTCTTGTTATAATACTTGGCAACCCGCAGCTTGTTCTTTTCGATATTTTCCAGGGCCCTAAGACGGATCATGTGCAAATCTTCTAGCTCATCCATCATTAAGCCGCCATAATCTTTGGAGCTTAAATCTTTCTGCAAAACCACTCTCCTAGAATCTGATTGTACTTCCCAAGGTAAAACCGCATGGTGTCCATAAACCAATTCATAAGGAGATGTCTTTGTAGCTCCATGAGGGGCCATTTGGTAAGCCCATAACGCTTCACTGAGTACCGAATGCCACCTCTTTGGCTTCTGGTCGATATTCTTTTGTATAAGCTTGATCATGATCTTGTTAGAAACCTCTGCCTGACCATTAGCTTGGGCATAATATGGAGAGGAATTAAACAATTTGATTCCCATGCTTTCGGCAAACTCTCTAAACTCCAAGGACACGAATTGGGCTCCCTGATCAGTTGTGATTGTTTGGGGAATTCCAAACCGATAGATGATGTGTTCCTTGACAAACTCAACCATGTTTTCTGATGTCACCTTCTTCAGTGGAATTGCCTCAACCCATTTGGTAAAGTAATTTGTAGCCAAAAGCACAAACTTATGCCCCTTGCTAGATGGTGGATTAATCTGGCCAATCAAGTCTATACCCCAGCCCCTGAATGGCCATGGCTTGATAATGGGATTTAATGCTGATGCAGGAACTCTTTGAATATTTCCAAACCTCTGGCAGTCTTGACATCCCTTGTAATACTCAAAGCAGTCCTCCAATATTGTTGGCCAAAAGCACCCAGCTTGCCTGATAACCCATTTCATGCGGTAAGCCGATTGATGTGCTCCACATATCGCATCATGTACCTCACTCATCATCCTTTTAGCTTCCTCTGGACCCAGGCATCGTAACAACACTCCATCTAATGATTTGTAAAACAAATTATCATCCAGAAGAACGAATTTTATGGCCTTGTACCTGAGCTTCCTAGAGACCTTTCGGGATGGATCTTTCAAATAGTCAACGATCTCTTTTCTCCAATCATCCTCCGCAAGATCCATTCCCAGCGCACATATGTTTGTGGCAAACGCTTCTTGATTCTCTTTATAACCGGAGGCACTCTGAGCCAACCTGTTTGCTTCTTCGTTATGTTCCCTAGGAATATGCTGTAGAGTCACCAACGGAAAGCTTTTCAAGATTTCCCTGCATTCTTCGTAGTAACTCCTCAGCGCATCACTTTTGCATTCGTATTGGCCGTTCAATTGCTTTATTACCAGTTCTGAATCTCCATAAATTTCAACTGAAACGGCCCCGACTTCTCTCAAATATTGAAGCCCCCGAAGTAATGCCTCGTACTCAGCTTGATTATTTGTGACAGTGGGCTGTATAGGGATAGCAAACTCGAACATCTCACCCCTGGGCGAAATCAACAGAATCCCTACTCCCCCACCTTTACCACATGATGATCCATCAAAAAATAAAGCCCAAGGAGTAATTTCAAGTAAATCAATTGATGGATCACGATGTTCAGTTATAAAATCGGCAATGATCTGACCTTTAATAGCTTTTGCCGATTCGAATTTTAACTCAAACTCTGATAAAGCCAAGATCCACTTGCCAATCCTGCCATTCAAAATTGGCATAGATAACATGTGTTTTATCACATCGAACTTAGAATATACAACGCATTCGGCATTCAACAAGTAGTGCCAAAACTTTGTACACGAGTAGTACACACACAAGCACAACTTCTCTGCAACCGAATACCTGGTCTCGGGATCAAGTAATTTTCGGCTAAGATACGCTACTATCCGCTCCTTTCCTTCGAATTCTTGAATAAGGGCCGATCCAATGGTTTGTGTATCGGCCGCCACGTACAACTTGAAAGGCTTGTCCAACTGAGGAGGGACCAGTACTGGTGGCTCCTTCATGTATTGCATGATCTCGTCAAAAGCCTTTTGTTGTTCGTCGCCCCACGTGAACTTCTGATCTTTCTTAAGCTTCAGCAATGGAGAAAACGGCAAAACCTTTTGTGACAGATTTGAGATGAATCTCCTTACAAAATTAATCTTGCCGAGCAGTGATTGCAACTCCTTGAGATTAGTTGGAGGGACAACTTCATCAATGGCCTTCATGCTTTTCTTGCCAACTTCAATCCCCCCTTCGTGGACCAAGAATCCCAAGAACTCTCCAGCTGATACCCCAAAAGCGCACTTGTTTGGATTCATTTTCAAACCATGCTTCCGGGTGCACTCCAATGTCCTCTTCACGTCTTCCAAATGTGTGTCATGATTCAAAGACTTGATCACGACGTCATCAATGTAAATTTCGACAATTTTGCCGATTAACTCATGAAAGATGTAGTTCATGGCTCGCTGATAAGTTGCACCGGCATTCTTCAACCCAAATGTCATGACTATCCATTCAAACAGGCCTATATGACCAGGACATCTGAAGGCTGTCTTTGATATATCCTCTATTGCCATAAAAATTTGGTTATATCCCGCATTACCATCCATGAAACTGATGACCTTGTGCCCAGCAGCGGCGTCAACCAATAAATCGGCAACAGGCATGGGGTAACCATCCATAGGAGTAGCTCTGTTTAAATCCCTGAAATCTATGCAGACCCTCATCTTTCCATTCTTCTTGTAGACAGGGACAATATTAGAGATCCACTCCGCATATCTGCATGGCCGAACGAAGTTTGCATCAAGTAACCTTTCAACTTCTTTCTTCACATCGGCCAATACTTCATCTTTGTAGATTTTCCGGGGAGGTTGCTTGTATGGTTTAAAACCAGATTTAATTGGCAACCGATGCTCGACGATGGAACGGTCCAGTCCAGGCATCTCCGAATAATCCCAAGCGAAGCAATCTTTATATTCCTTAGGCAACTTGATCAATTCCTCCCTGAAGTCTGATTGCAAGTTTGCGCTGATGAATGTCGGCCTTGGTTTGTCACTGCTTCCAATGTCAACTTCCTCTAATTTATCGGCCGACATGAATCCTCGCCCCAACTTGCCGTCAGTACCATCGACAGGGTTATCCATTAAAAATTGCTATAAGAGCCGACTGCTTGAATCGGCTGTTGATCGCTGCTGACAGGCTCAACAGGACCTTCTCCCCAGTCTTTTCCTGAGAAACAGTCAATGCCTTGGTATTCTCAGAAAGCTAGTTCCACATTTGCAACGCTCACGGAGTCATCTGCTTGGACTATCTCAATATCGTCATCTACCCATTGGATGAGCTGCTGATGCATGGTAGATGGGACGCAGCAGTTGGCATGAATCCAGTCCTGTCCAAGCAGTTGGCTGTAGGCTCCTTTACCTTCGATGACAAAGAAGGTTGTGAGCAGTGTCTTGGACCCGATCATCAGATCCACATGGGTGCACCCCTTGGTATCAGAAGGATTCCCAGCGAAATCGTTCAGAATTATGCTTGTAGGAGTCAAGTCGCCAGGGCCCATGCCAAGTTTTCTGAAAGTGGTGTACGGCATTACATTGACCGCCGCTCCACCGTCGACAAACATCTTGGTCAATGGCTTGCCATTGACATATCCTTTCAAGTATAGCGGCCTCATGTGTCTACTTTTGGCCGGTTTGTCGAAGACGGCTTGCTTCGCTAGCACCAGCTGCGCCATCAGTCCCTCAAGCTGCTCATCGTCCAGGGACGCTTCTTCCTGCACAACCTGATTAGCAGGAGCCATAAATTCATTCGGCAGAAAATATACCATACACGCCGGAGCCGAACGGTTTGATCCTTCAGGTTTATCCTTTGGACGCCACACCTGCCTTGTCTGGATCCCTGCTCCGCCTCGGTTCGCGGTTCCTCAAGCGTTGAACCCTCCTTTTCTGACTCTTTCTTAGGCCAGGCGGGCACCATTGCCCCTTTTGCCAGATGTACTCGTCCTCGTCTTCCTCCTGATCAGCCCACTTCAAATCAGCTTGTCTCATCCTGGGATGATCGATGATTTCAATTTTTTTGACACCGATCCTCACTAGGATGTATCCTTCCAATTCTTTCATGGACGGATCGGCGATTGGCAGTTTCCTGCCTATACTCAAAGTACCTATCGCTGCACTCAGGGCAGTTTCTCAGCGAGGGAAGCTTCAACCCTTCGTTCCAGCAGTGCCTGAAGAATGCGCACCCCCAGTGTGCGTGCTCCTGCTCGCGCGTATATTGCTCCAGATCTCTCCTGCGCGCTTCCTCTTCGGCCCTGTGCCTCTCCTCCTCGTGCTTTCGTTTCTGGTAGCGCTCTTTCTCCAGCTGGTGCTGCCACTTGTTGAGGAGGATGCGCGTAGTCACCCTGGGTTTGGCCCTGGACGATTCCCCGATCTCGATATGGCTCTTGAGAACGCGGGGGGCTCCACCGTGCACCTGCTCCGAGGTCACTTGACGTTCCGGGTCTACTGCTCCATCCTGCCTTGCCCTGGCTGAAGTCAAGACCTTGACCTTGCCCTTCTCCTCGGTCGTCACCATGTTGACGGAAAAGCTTATCATGTTCTGGGGAAAAGGGTGGCCGTCCAGTTTCATCTTGTTATCAAACTTGAGATGTCCCTCCTGGATAGCTCTCTGGATCCTCATCCTGAAGACCCTGCAGTCATTGATGGAGTGGGAATTCCTGTCATGGAAGCCGCAGTAACGTTTCTCCTTTACTCCATCGGGCCGAAGCATGGAATGCCCTTCAGGCAACTTGATTCGGCCTTCTTTCACCAGGAACTCAAACAGCTTATCAGCTTTAGTGACGTTGAAATCGTAGGTGCCTTTAGTCTGTTTGACCCAGCGCTGATTCATGGTCAATGGTTCCTTCCCCCACATGATTTCGGCCGCAGCCACGTCCTGGTCATCATCAGAGTCCTCCATTTGGTCGGCCTTTTCCAGGAACTGATTGTAGATATCCGCCACGTCGTGCTGTTTGCCGAACCTGGCGTCTTTCTTAAAACCATAGGCTTGGTTGCTCATCAACGACAGCTTTTGGGACAGTTGACCCAGGTTATCGAACTCCATGCCAAACAGCTTTTCACGTACGGCCGGCAGCATCCCGGCAACAGCCATGTCGGCCAACTGATCATCTGGCAGATTTAGCGAAAAACACATGCCCTTGATTTCCTTGAACCTCCTGAGGAACTCCAAGGGCGTCTCACTGTGTCTCTGCTTCATGGTAGCGAGGTCGATCAGCTTCTTTTCCGTGCTACCGCTGAAATAATGGGCGTGGAATTTCCGCTCCAGCTCCCTCCATGTGCTAACTGATTGGGGAGGCAAAGATGAAAACCACTGGAACGCTGCGCCCGTTAGTGACATGGGGAAGTACCTGACCCTGAACGCCTCTTCAGACGAGCATTCTCCGAGCTGCATCAGGTAGCGAGCAATATGCTCCACCGTGCTCGTGTCATCCTGCCCCAAAAGCTTTGTAAATTCCGTCGGAGGTTTCACTCTTGGCGGCAGGATCACGTTGTAATACCACTCTGGGAGGCGTGTAGGTAGGTCCCTGCATTTTAGGTTTGAGGCCGAATTGATTCTGCATCAAGTCGGCCATCTTCTGAGCCAGGATATCATCCTCCTGTACGCCCGTAGCTGGGCCGTAGCCCGGATTTGGGAGAGCATCGATGGCGCCATAATTCATCACTTCGTGGTAGCCTCCACCGTACAAATTCTTCTGCAGTCTGTTGCTAGCTGGGGCAATCCTGTAACCGGAAGCAAGTGGGGCTCCAGACGAGCCGAATGCCAACTCCTCGTACGTGGGCTGATACGGGTTCGGGCGCCCGTTGCACGGGCTGACTCGCGCCGCCCCGTGGAGGTGGGCCGGACCGGTTGCCCTCCCGCGCGCCCGCGGTGGGGGGGCCGAACCGGGCCGACCTCCGGCGCCTTGTGGAGGAGGCTGGAAGGCTTGGCTTCCAACGCTCTGAGGAGGAGGCTGGGCTGGCTGGCTTCGTAATGGCGGCTGAGAACTGGACTCACCCATCTCCACGGTGCCTCCTTGAAAGGGTGTTCGATTGAACACTTGCTCCATGCCCGGGCCGAAGACAGCCACCATCATCTGTTTGAACGCGCCCAGGAAAGCTCTATGATGCCTGCTTAAGATGTGATCCGCGGCATCTCGAAACGCTTGCATGCATTCCTCCCTCTCCTGCTGTGTCGTAGCGTCACTCTCTACTGGCAACAAAACCCTGGGCATCTCATTCTTTAGGTATGGGATGCCACTCCTGTTCTTTTTGAATGACAGCAAACACTTCGTTGAACCGATCCGCGCATCCTGCAGCTTGTTGCCGCTGTTCCGGAGAGAGGTCTTCGATGTTGACATCCATAATGTCCCCGATGTCAGGCATCTTGATTTTCGGCTGTGGTCCCACTGGGCGTGCCAAAAAGTGTGTTGACGTAAAATCTGCACCTCACGCCAAGCACACAGCAAGCCGGAAAAGCTAGCTTCACACGCAAAGAAATCACGAGACGTGCCAGTCAATTTTCCCTGAAAATTAACAAAAGACAAAGTAGTTAAATTCCAAAGCTTGGAACTTGCCGGGTGGTACCAGACAGTTCCATATTTACGGCTAGAGAGCTAAGTGAGATGACATATAGCTATAAAGAGCTATCTGCCAACGGACTAGAAACCATTCGGGAGCTTCAAAGTACGAAAAGTAACACAACCGAATAGATGACGTAAGCATGACGGTGGATCGGTCTTTATTTGGATAAAGATGCACGTGCGCAAGGCCATGACCGATCCCCGTGGTAAGCAACATTAAATAATAAATGAAGTAAAAGTACGAACATAAATATGTAATAAACAAGCATGCATAGGTCCAAAGCACTAGTCTACCGCATGTCTAGGTACTTTAAAACCCGTCAAGCATGATACCAAACAAATCTATCCACCGCATGATACAACCTGTTTGAGATCACGCCACCTTCCACAAATAGATCTATCCACCGCATGATACAATCTAAATATGGAAAGCTAAAAGCACACAATATTTAAAGCATGAATTGTGAACACGTTTTACTCGTGAAAGCACAACCGAACACGGCTGAACAGCCGATTCAGGGTCCGTGAAGAAGGAACGAACATTATCAAACAAGATAGATCTATCAGATTGGATTGAAATCTAAT
Organism: Cenchrus americanus; assembly: GCA_947561735.1. NCBI lineage: Eukaryota > Viridiplantae > Streptophyta > Magnoliopsida > Poales > Poaceae > Cenchrus > Cenchrus americanus. Next base: position 245,734,888 of record OX387239.1, on the reverse strand, counting down.
CCACCGGATGACTAGCTCCAAAACAACCCAAAAACCTGCATCTACCGCGTGATACTCAGTTCTTTCAAGATTTATACAAGATTTGGTAAGCTTGAACCCGCAACACGTGGCAACCTAGATCGATTCGGTTTCGGCTATCAGGGAGCATGTGATCCACGTGCTATTTAAGCCAAGGGTACGAGCTCGATTCGCATAAGGATCATCAAAAGATAAAGCCGATACAAACCCATCTAGATTGGGCAAAGAAGTGTTACATGAATTTAAACATAAAGCAAAAACTCAAAGCAACACGGGGTAACTTAATGAATCTATTGAATCTTGCCAAAATTCAATAGAGCCGATAACTAGCTTCAAGCTAGATCTTAGCCTACCGCATGGCTCATGACCTAACAAGCAACCCTCTTGAACCAAGCTTGAATCTACCGCATGACACTAAGCATGGTAACAAGACTACTTGCATCAGATCTAAATCCACCGCATGATACTAGACATGATACAAGGTTGCCGGTACTCACGGAGGTCGACGGATCGATGAACCCTCTCGAAGAACTCGACGACACGACAAAAGGACTCTAGGGTTTGGCGTAAAGCCGGTTTGTATTGAGAATGATTTCGGATCCTTGTTACATACATTCAGGGTTCATATTTATACCCTGCTAAGCATGACCTCGAATGGATTCGATACCTAATTTATCTCTAAGCGCGATCGCTTATCCATCCATTCGTCCTTTCCGCTCGGACCACGTCACCACATAATCCCGCAAAATCAGCTCAACAGTTTCCTTGCCGAACGGAAGCAAATAGCCGACCGCGGATTCTTCTGTCGAATGCATCTGAAGAACCTTCATTCCGCCGGACGGATTTCTCACCGAGTTGGACCCACAAGTCAGACTCCTTACCAAATTTTGGTGTTAACAGACATCACCAGTTTGGAAGTATTTCACAAAAAATATTGAGGTTGTAGAGGTGAATGGAGTGAAATATGAGCAGCTGTGAGGATACTGTAACCTTCCTAATTGCAAGACAAAGTACAAAGCTGAGGGACACAATGGGACTACTGGTTTTAAGAACCATTTGCTTAACCATCACAGCGTTGTAAAAGGACAGCTACAACTCAATGTGGGTAAGGACCCGGGCACTCAACTTACTCATGTTCAGCCCTACAAATATGACCAAGAAGTTAGTCTGAAGAAATTCAATTTGGCAATAACCATGCATGAATATCCTTTCAACATAGTTGACCATGAGTATCTTGTTGATTTCATAAAGTCTCTCCGTCCTAACTTTCCAATTAAGTCCCGAGTCACTATTGGGAAGGAAATAATGGATAAATATTTGGAAGAGAAAGAAGCTCTGTATGCATACTTGAAAACCATGCAGTGTCGCTTTAGTGCAACCATGGATATGTGGACCTCATGTCAAAACAAAGGATACATGTGTGTCACAATTCATTGGATAGATGATTATTGGCGCATGCAGAAGAGAATTATTGGTTTTTTCAATGTGAAAGGAAGGCATACTGGTGCAAAGCTGTCAGAAACCTTTACTGAAGTTATGGTTAATTGGTACATTGAGAAAAGACTCTTTGCCTTGACTTTAGATAATGCTAGTTCCAATGAAGTGGCTGTTAATGATATAATTTCAGATCTGAATGAAAATGGTAGTGACTCTCTAGTTTGTGATGGGATGTTTTTCCATGTTAGATGTGCCTGCCATATCCTTAATTTGGTTGCTAGAGATGGGTTGAAAGCAATTTCAGCAGCAACTAAAAAAATCAAATCACTTGTCCTAGCTGTGAAAGGGTCTCCATTGCAATGGGAAATGCTTATGAAGTGTGCCGCTGAATCTGGATTGGATACAAAGAGGGGTATCTCAATTGATGTGTCCACTAGGTGGAATTCTACCTATCTCATGCTGAGAGATGCTCTGTACTACAGGGATGCATTTGTGAGGCTCAAGTCTTCAAACCGCCGTAGGTATGCTAACATTTCTCCCTCACCAGCTGAATGGGACAAGGCAAATACACTTTTTCATTGCTTGAAGAAATTCTATGACCTCACTGAAATTCTCTCTGGTACTTCATATCCTACTACAAACTTGTTTTACAAAGGTTTCTGTGATATTAAACTCATGCTTGATGAATGGTGCTTCAGTTCTGATGAAACAATTAGTGCAATGGCAGTAGCAATGAATGAAAAATTTGAGAAGTATTGGAAGCAGTCCAACATTGCTCTTGCTGTAGCTTGTTTTCTTGATCCTAGATATAAGACAAAGCTGATTGAATACTACATGAGGAAGTTCTATGGTCATGAGTATCAAGTTGAACTTGACGAGTTTGCTAGTGTGATAAAGAAGTTGTATCAGTTTTATGCTAGTTCTCCTAATGCAGCAATAAAGAAGAAAAGTAATGCTGCTAGAACTAGTAAAAGATCAGTAATGGACATGGACAATGTCGATGAAGACCTTGAAAACTTCTTATATTCTGCAACTGAAACTGTTATGGTTGAGTCAAATGAGTTGGATAAGTACATGGCTGAACCTCTTCAGAAAATTGTTGGTGAGTTTGACATCTTGGCTTGGTGGAAGAACAAGAGAGAAGATTATCCTATCCTTACACAAATTGTTCGTGATGTGATGGCCATACAAGTTTCTACTGTTGCATCAGAATCTGCATTTAGTGCTGCTGGTCGTGTTGTTGGTCCCTACCGTAATCGTCTTGACCCTGAGATTGTAGAGGCATTGATTTGCACCAAAGACTGGGTGGCTGCAGCAAGAAAAGGTGATGATCTGTACATACTTTGTAGTTACAACCTTATATTTGCACTACACAAATAAACTGATTTCATATCCTTTTTTATATTCAGATTCTAAAAATGTTGGATCAATTGTGAGTGAACTTGAGGTGGAGGAATTGTCTACTGCCATGGTTAATAAACTTAAGTTTGAGGTATGTTTTCATTTAGGCCATTCATATCTTTACTGGTTGCTACTTGCTAGTCCTTTAATTGATCCTTACTGACTGCTGTAATATTTTCCTTTCATTGATCCTTACTGACTGCTGTAATATTTTCCTTTCATTGATCTTTACTGGTAGCTGGAAGAAATTCATGATGGGAAGGGGAGTGAGGAGGAAAACCAGGAAGTAGAAGACATGGGAAGTGATCCAGATGCCATGGAATGTGGTGACTTGTTCTCTTCGGCCGGGAGCTAAGATGGTGTTCTGCTTGTGCGTTATGCACTTGTGCTGTCCTCGTGAAAGTGTGCTAAACTGCTGCACGTAGTGAACTACTGAACTATGCCCTTTTGCTTTTGCTAGTGTCCTTTTGCATATTGTCAACTGTGTCATGTACTCATGTAGTCATGTTGCCTGTGGCCTGTGGGTGTGACTTGTGAGAGCGTAAGACAATCAGACTATGTTATTGTTATGCCCTTATTTGTGCTACTTAGAACTGTTGGTTGTTGCCTATTTGTCATTTGTTTTTGTGAATCAGTGATGCCAGCATGAGTGTACAGTGTACTGGTGACTTGGTGAGTGACTGGTGTAGACGTGTAGTAGTGGTGTTCTACTTGTGGTTGATTGGTTGTGTCCATTCAACATTTCGACATGCTAAACTAGGTTCTATATGTCGAGGTTTCCGCTTTGTTTTTCGTATTCCGACCCTGTTCGACATGTGTTGACGGTGAAAATCCGTCAACCTAGCCATGAGTTTACCTTCGATGTTGGCATGACTTTTGTATCTTATTCATTGGTACTAACCCCCGTGGTATAACAAGTTCACTTGTGCATGTCGGTTTTGGAGTTAAGTGTTTACGCAGGGTTTTAACGTTGAAAGTAAGACTTCCGGGATAAGTTCATTAAGCACCTCATGACAAGACCTTGAAGCCCGATACAAGTCAAGCAATGAAGTGAACATGAGTCCAAGAGCCCAAGGACCAAGCCCGAGAAGATGATAAACTCCGAGGACCGAACCGAGAAAAGTCTTGAATCTTGCAAGACAAGGAGTTGAGTCCAATTCGGAGAGAAACCGACGTCAAGGGCCCACATGCAAAAGGGGAGAACATCTAGAAGACGCGGGAAGCAACACGGGCGAAGCGAGGCCACGAGATGGGCCGACTGGGCCCAGGCCGGCCGGCCCCGGCCGGCCGGCCCGGCCCTTTCGGGGCCCAATCGGCCTCCCATTTGACCTAATTGCTTCTCAGGCTATAAATAGCCCCCTGACCGAGAGCCACGCAGAAACCGAAGTCGTAATCCGCAGCCGAGGAGCAGAGAAGCTTGAGGGACACCATCTCGGAGATGAGGGTCATGCTAGTTGTCTAGGGTTTCCCTAGCCGACGTGGGAACCTTGCATGGAAGACCACGTCGGAGCTCCGGAGCGAGGATCAAGATCGAGGGAGGGCCCCGGTGGTGATCTTGTTCATGTAATCATTCATGGTGAAGTTTATAAGTGAATCCGATTTCTAGTGATTAAGTGCCTTCTCGATGATTTTGTTTTCTTCTTGGTTTTGCTTCTTCTACGATCTAGTCTATAGCTAGATTACATAGGGTGCTCTTGTAGCCGCGGTGGCTAGAGGTGCATACCGGACTGGCCAAGTGATTTCAACTTGTTCTATCGAACTCGCCCTAGACTACCCGCATGAATAGGGATACGTTGTGACGAACGGGGGTTCGAAAGGCGGGGCGTTTTCGGAGTCGGATGGGAAGGCCATGATTTAAAGATGCTTTTAATGAGATTCGCTTTTCTATCTTCATCTATCTTGTTTGGAGCTACAACATAAGCATGATCTAGATTCTCTAGATTGGTTATCTCTTGCTTTCTCTTGTTACCTATTTAGTAGATTAGATTAGATTCGTTTTTTTATGAGTTAGTAGATTAGATGCAACTTAGTTCATCATAAGATAGCTTACCTTGCTTTACTAGATTGAATCCTTGCGTTGCACATTGTTCCACGGATTCGATACCTTGGGTTCACCACTCGAGGGAAGAAGGGTCCCTTGACTACGACGGGAGACTTGTCCGCTTGCAAGTCTAAACGAACTTTGATACAACTATTAACCGTCAACAAGCCCCTTTTTCTGGCGCCGTTGCCGGGGAACAAGCAATCAAGATCCGATCTAGTATCGCTTATCTTTCAGTTTTTCTTTTGATTTTCTTTTGCATCTCTTATGTTTGATCATCCCCAAAAAGAAAAAAAAGAGTCAATCTAATCTAGTTTTGATTAACCCTAATTTTTCTTTTATTGCTAACCCTAACCGGAGATGGTTGGCTACCTCTCCAAGAAACCCAAAACTTTTTTGTGGATGATCCAGGAAAATTTTACAGGCAAAGGTGACGTGCAACACAAGCTAAAGGGTTGGAAACCCTAGATTCAAAAGTCAAACTCGAAGGACCATCAAAATCTCCAAGGGAATCACCACCTCCAAGTCAAGACGCCGGAAGGCCGTTCAAATCAAGAGGAGGATGGAGAAGATGGAGATGGAGAAAGAAGCTCAACACTTAAAGGCTGCCAAAGCAAGATCCACATGCAAGGAGTGTGAAGTGTTCATCGTGATGAAGATGCTAGACGCAAGTGGGACAACTTGCCGGGCGCCCGATGGGTAACAAAGAAGAATTTCGGAGACAACTCCAAGGTCCCAAGACGGCGAAAGGCTACTCAAACTCATTCGGGAGAGATGGAGGATCACACTAAGGAGACCATGAAGATCACAACCGAAGACCGGAGTTCGAGATGCCGAGCCACAAGGAAGTTGTTGCATCCGTCAAGACCAAAGGACAATGCCAGACTGTGAAGACAAAAAAATGACTAAGCCGAAGTGGGTACCCAAGATTGCAACGCCCGCAAAGAGCGTTGATCCGAAGTAATCAAGTGAAGAAGTCTAGCCATGGACTATAAACGAAGCGCTAGGCGGGAGGCAACCCGTTTCGTCAAGTCAAGAATAAGCTACCGGGAGGACAACCTGATTCCAGGTTTTTCAAGTCTTTTTAAATATAATTCAGTTTTGAATTTTACTACGCAAAACATTAGACTTAGAATGGTTGAACAATATTAGAGACATAATTCTTGGTTGAATATTTTGCTTGATCATAAACCCTTTACATGAACCATCCTATGTTGTTTGCTTCTTTTTTGAGAAACCAAAACCAAAAAAATTCAGAACCTAACTCAACCTTTCATCCTCTTTAAGATGTTGTGGTTGACTTGTTTTTCATGCTAAAAACACTCGAGTGGAGACACGACTTGTATCTATATGTTATTTAAATTTCAGCACGTGGTGAGACTCGCGTGAACCTAGAATCTTGATTTTTGGTTGGTTTAAAATCCACATCCTTGGTTTCTCTAAGATTAGAATTTTTCTAAGTCCCACTTAATTTTATTTCATTCAAAATCTCTCTCATCTAATCAAAATTAGGACCTAAACCTATGCCCCCATGATCAAGCCGGGAAAAGCTTGCTCTCAACTAATGAAGGCAAACAATATCGGTGAGACCGATATCAACGTAGTCGGAAAATATTTTCGACTCACATTTGTTTTTAATGGTTTAAAAACTTCTCTAAATTTATGCTTGAGCTCTTGCATGGCTCTGAAAAATATTTTTAAATTTCGAAATTAGAGTAGTGCTTAGCCTTAAAACATGCTTAGAGGGAGGCAATCAAGTTAACTTGACCATACATGCACCATGATACATCACGGGATGCCCCTCCAACATCTTTTATCAAACCACATGCAAAGTACAAGCATGGGGGGCAGCCAAGGCCTTGTTTTGTAGGAATATCATGGAGGCATGTGAGGCAAGGGAGTATGGAAGTGAATCAAGCGAAAACATCAAGTGGAAGGAGCAATAATGCAAGCGAAGGAGTGGATGGGAACGTTTGGAAGGTGTACGCGGTCACGAAGCAACAAGCATGAATGCACTAGAGAAGAACCGAGCCAAGAGGAGGAGAGGTAAGTCTTCCATCCAGCTCTTTGTTCGTGTGCTCTAGTTTGTAGGCCGGAACCACCTTAGACTTAGCCATCCACCGCGTTTGTTTCGTGAAACAAATCACATCCTTAATCCACTCAAAGTCCAGACTCCAAAATAATATTTGTGTACCTTGTTACCGGGTGAAAACCCCGGATATATATTTGTGAGGGAGAGTGCTGCAATCATGGAAGAAAACTACAAGCCTTTTTACCGAAGAAAAAGGGATCATCGTCGTATAAGCCATCAACCCCTTCAAGGAGGCACTCGGTTTCCGAGTTTCCTCGGAGTATGGAGGAGGACACGGCACCGCCGAGGAGGAACCACACTCTTCTCCTCGGTGGCATGAGGGCCACACGAAACTCGTTTATTAGGTTTACCAAACTTCAATAACATATGGAGGAGCCGCCTGTCCAACCTCACCACTTGACACGATCATCCGCTCCACCTCCATGTGCTCTGTGGTATTCCAATGGGTCTATCATCACGACGGAGCAGGAGGAGAAGAAGCTCGCTCGCCTTAAGTAGAGGCTTGTAGCGAACGTCGACATCGACGACCAAGCTCTCCACATATTGGGTTTCACACGGGACACCGGTGCAATTCTCTAACGGAGTGTCGGCAAACACCCACAAGGAATTCGCCTAGGAAATTTTTATGACCATGGCGCATACCCTTGATGAAGGAGTGCTGAGTCTCATTCCGTTGGAGGGAGCGTGGAGAAGAAGGAAGACACCGTCGGAAGGGTAACCTTGATCAATGATGCTATTTCTAGCACCTTGATGGGGTAATCTCCTTTCATCCATGGGTTGCGATCGATCTTGAGATGTAATCACACTTTGTTGGATTATCTATCTATCGTCTTTTGTTGGAAATACTTTAATTCTTAAGGTTAGCTACCTTGCCGTAAAGGGAGTATAGACCTCAATGCTTCCTTGGATCCATTCAACACAATCCCCGATAGATTAGATTGGCTTTCATGTTCGAAACGATTACATGTTCTAGTATTGTAGACCCATGGGCGAGTGTCTCCTATTTTCAAAAGGGAGCTCCGGAACAAGTGGATGTGCATAAGGCACATGAGAAGGTTTTTGGAGTATGATCACGGGAGGAGACCATCAACAAAGAAATACTATCCGGAACCCCATCATCCAAGTGTGTCACTTTTGTGCAAGAGGATTTTTGGGAGAATAAGAGAGACAAAGATAACCAACATGGATTTGAATTGGCTTTACTCGGCTTTGATTGCCAAGTGGCCAATAGACCCCACTCACCTATGCTCAACCGGTGGTGTTGTTAAGCAACATCGAGTTCGGAAGATATTGGTTCGGGGTGTTGCCTCTCCATATTGGCTATCTCTTTAAAACCGGGTATTACAAGGAACCCAAATCATCTCCTACCCGGGACTTCCATAGGAATATATGAAGAAAGGAAAATATAAGAGTGAAGATGAGAGAGGAGGCTTCCAAGTGGCCTAGGTGAATTTGCCCCTTTCGGAAGTAAGGTTAAGACTTTTCTTGAGGGGAAGAAGATCGGTTAGAGGAAGGACTTCTTGTGCCGGCGAAGAGAAAAAAAATAATAAAGAAGGATTAGGAGAAGGTTTTTCCACGACCCAAGAAGGAGGTGCACAACAAAACTATGTCCCACCATTGGGAGGAACCCCGGCGCCGCCGAGTTACTACGGTAGTGTACCAATGCAAGCATGGGGGAGTGGTGCAGCCATACCCCCACCATTTTTGCGGTGCCCAACGTAGCCTTTGCGGAGCCATATGCACACCTTCCTCAACCACAACAAAATGGAGCCACCATTGGAGGATACGCTGCAAGGAACATGCAATTTATTGCAGCCATCCTAACCAATGCAAACCAAGTGGGTGAAGGAAATGAAAACATCGCTTATGTGCTTGGACACCTTCACCTAGTACCATTGGACGATTCATAGGAGGAGTAGTGCATTCCTATTACAAGTAAGGGTACAACAACCAAGACTATCAATATCAACCACCGGCGGAAGATTAGAGAGAGGAGGAGCTTTAGTTATCTTTCCTTTACCCCCTTTTCTTTAATTTTCAGCTTGTTTGCGCCTATGTATGCGTAGTGTTTTTAGTTTTTAGTTTAATTTTCAGCATGTGTGTTAGTGTTTATTTTCATCATGAATAATGTCGCCACCAAGTTTTTGCCTTTGGTAAAGTTACAAAGTTTGTGCCATGATGATATATGATTATAATTGCCGCTTTGTTTATCTTTGTAATTGATTTATGCATGTTTAACCTAGTGCTCTCTTAGAAATACAAATCTGAATTATCTAAATTCTAGCTTAATCTTTAGCGGAGGTTACGATTAATATAAAGACCCATAGTGTTTTATGTGCTCTCAAGTTATGAATAGATTAAAGATGTCTTTTATGCTCAAAAATATTGCTAACCTTGTCACAAATATCACTTGTGTGTTGCTCAACCTATCCAGAGCCTTATATATATTTGAGTGCAAAAACTTAGTATACAAGATTTATTTTTGAGTGAGTTATTGCAGGTCATGATTTCTCTGGCCCGAGACTAAGAAGCTGGTCATTTCGTTTTTGCGTATCTATCTTTTTGCTAGCCTTTTATCCGTGCATTGTGTATCCCCGCATTGGAGATCTCACAAACTTCGCCGGATATCCACCCTTAAACCAAATATCATCTTTTGTGATTACCTCCTTGACCACAACCTATCGTTGAGAATGGATCATCAATTCAAGGAAGATCGCAAGACGGTGCCGATATTGAAGAATTCAAGTATCTCTCCAAGGAAAAATATTTCCGGTACCTACCTTATTTTTCGCCTCTTTGCTCGAGGACGAGCAACATCTAAGCATGGGGGAGGAGGTAGGTACGGTGCAGTTTTAGAGTTCAAAGGGGAGTATTTTTAAAAAAATGATGATGTATGAAAAAAATTCGGCGATATACGTGACTTCCAAGGTGAAGGTCTCACAAGAAGAAAGAAAAAAAATATATATATATATATATAATGAATGAAAGAAAGAAAGAAAGAAAAGAATGAGAAATATGAGAAAGAGAAAAAAAATATATGCGTAAAGTGAACTCCCCGTTCTCTAAGAGTGCATTCAAGGCTTCAAGTTTAAAGGATCCATTCTCATTTTCCAACCATGTGCAATCCGATAACGAGGACTTCCTTTGTGCCTCGGGATCACTCTTTGCCATTTGCACATGTCCACTCATCTAAAGTGTGTGTATTTTTCTCTTTCCCCTCCTTGATTTAACATTATTTTCCAATGACCTTTTTGACGAGTCTCGGTAAGACCATGAGAAGCTTGTCTTGTTTTGACGACACCTCATTCATAAAATCTTGTTAGGACTAAACTTTCCCAAAGCTCCATATAAAGCCTACCACACATATATGTTATGAGAGGGAAATGAGTAGAATATATAGGCTTGAGAGACAAGTGAGATGAGAGTTCATGAGCAATATGCAAGGTGATTTAAATTTGTGAATTTGGTTTAGCTCTTTTTTCTTTATCTCATTCTTTATTTCAAAAATTCTGAGATCTATTTAAACTTTGTGAGCATGTTAATACTTGTGGGATAAGCTTAATAAGAATCTACCCTCCGTAGAGATAAAGGCTAGTACTTTATGGAACTTTAATGAATTACAATTTTGAGAGCATTATGTTTTCTCATGTATGATCAAGTGCAAGGTTTAAACATTGTTTGGCAATAATGATATCCATCGAAGGCTTACTCGAGGACGAGCAAGGTTTAAGCATGGGGGAGATGTTGACGGTGAAAATCTGTCAACCTAGCCATGAGTTTACCTTCGGTGTTGGCATGACTTTTGTATCTTATTCATTGGTAGTAACCCCCGTGGTATAACAAGTTCACTTGTGCATGTCGGTTTTGGAGTTAAGTGTTTACGCAGGGTTTTAACATTGAAAGCAAGACTTCCGGGATAAGTTCATTAAGCACCTCATGACAAGACCTTGAAGCCCGATACAAGTCAAGCAATGAAGTGAACATGACTCCAAGAGCCCAAGGACCAAGCCCGAGAAGATGATAAACTCCGAGGACCGAACCGAAAAAAGTCTTCGAATCTTGCCACACAAGGAGTTGAGTCCAATTCGGAGAGAAACCGACGTCAAGGGCCCACATGCAAAGGGGGGGAACATCTAGAAGACGCGGGAAGCAACACCGGGCGAAGCAGGCCACGAGATGGGCCGAATTGGGCCCAGGCCGGCCGGCCCAGCCCTTTTCGGGGCCCAATCGGCCTCCCCTTTGACCTAATAGCTTCTCAGGCTATAAATAGCCCCCTGACCGAGAGCCACGCAGAAACCGAAGTCGTAATCCGCCGCCGAGGAGCAGAGAAGCTTGAGGGACACCATCTCGGAGATGAGGGTCGTGCTAGTTGTCTAGGGTTTCCCTAGCCGACGTGGGAACCTTGCATGGAAGACCACGTCGGAGCTCCGGAGCGAGGATCAAGATCGAGGGAGGGCCCCGGTGGTGATCTTGTTCATGTAATCATTCATGGTGAAGTTTGTAAGTGAATCCGATTTCTAGCGATTAAGTGCCTTCTCGATGATTTTGTTTTCTTCTTGGTTTTGCTTCTTCTACGATCTAGTCTATAGCTAGATTACATAGGGTGCTCTTGTAGCCGCGGTGGCTAGAGGTGCATACCGGACCGGCCAAGTGATTTCAACTTGTTCTATCGAACTCGCCCTAGACTACCCGCATGAATAGGGATACGTTGTGACGAACGGGGGTTCGAAAGGCGGGCGTTTTCGGAGTCGGATGGGAAGGCCACGATTTAAAGATGCTTTTAATGAGATTCGCTTTTCTATCTTCATCTATCTTGTTTGGAGCTACAACATAAGCATGATCTAGATTCTCTAGATTGGTTATCTCTTGCTTTCTCTTGTTACCTCTTTAGTAGATTAGATTAGATTCGTTTTCTTTATGAGTTAGTAGATTAGATGCAACTTAGTTCATCATAAGATAGCTTACCTTGCTTTACTAGATTGAATCCTTGCGTTGCACATTGTTCCACGGATTCGATACCTTGGGTTCACCACTCGAGGGAAGAAGGGTCCCTTGACTACGACGGGAGACTTGTCCGCTTGCAAGTCTAAACGAACTTTGATACAACTATTAACCGTCAACAACATGTTTCCGATCAAATTAGTTCGTTTCCGAATATTTTAATATCCCGTTTGTTCGTTTTCGTTTTCACTTCCGACCTTTTCGAATTCGATTTCGTTTTCGTATTCAAATGTGAAAGTGAAAACGATATTGGGGTTATCCCGACCGAGTTCGACCGCTTTCAACCCTAGTTGTATAGCATTACTTAAAAAAGGTCTAAAATACAAAAAAAATTATACCACGTCCAAACGAATGGTATCTCCACCATTCGAAAGCTTGCGGTGCACCCACAAAGTTGTTATATGCATAAATTCATATATTTTAGCATGTCATTCGTTTTATACAAATTGATTATAAAAAAGTAACTCCAAGACCATCGATGTCTAGCAGCTACTCCCTCCGTATCGAATGATTAATTTTTTCTTCCAACTTTAATCATTTGTTTTATTCAAAAAATTATCGCAAATGTGTAAAAGGATAAGTCAAGTTTAAAATATCTACAATAATAAAGCATGTAGTAAGCAAAGTAGATGATACTTGCATAATTTTTTGAATAAGACGAATATGATCAAAGTTGTGAAAATAAGTCAGTTGCGATTTTTTTGATACGGATGGAGTATATCTATACCAATCTATTAAGCACCGTGGTGTCGTTCACTCCCCTCCACCCCTTAACCCGTCGCTTGCTGGCGTCCACCGCTGCAGCCTACATGGCTGCCACTTCGCCGCCGTCCTCATCCCCCCTCTCTTTATTCACCCCCGTTCGCTTAGCTTTATCACCCACCAAAAAGAGATCTTTCTCTCGAACAAACCAACCACCAAAGAATCTAGCCAAAAGATTTTCTCTCACAACAAATTAGCACCAGCCATCAGCCAAACGAACAGGGTCATTGACGGCGCGTGCCGCTGAGGGACGAACCCGCCCATCAGGAACCTCGCCACCCATCATGGCCGCTGCTACGCCCACGCTTGCCGCCGTCGCCCTCATCCTGCTGCTACCACTCGCCGCTGGCGCGTCCGACTACGACAGCTTCATTCGGCAGGTGACCGACGGCAAAGCTAGCTGGCCGGGGCTGCTCCCGGAGGCGCAGTTCGCGGCGTTCGTACGGCGGCACGGGCAGCGCTACTCCGGGCCCGAGGAGTATCCGCGGCGACTGCGCGTGTTCGCGGCCAACCTCGCCTGCGTCGTGGCGCACCAGGCGCTGGACCCCTCAACGCGGCACGGGGTCACAGTTCGAGGCGTGCTTCACGGGCGTCCGCCACGCCGCCGCTGGCGGCGGCGACGCCCAGCGGCTCGTGCACGAGAGCGTGCCCGCCGCGGCGCCGGCGACGGAGGAGGAGGTGGCACGTCTGCCCGCTAGCTTCGACTGGCGCGACAGGGGCGCCGTCACCGGCGTCAAGACGCAGGCCGCGTGCGGGTCGTGCTGGGCGTTCAGCACGACAGGCGCGGTGGAGGGCGCCAACTTCCTCGCCATCGGGAAGCTCCTCGACCTAAGCGAGCAGCAGCTCGTCGACTGCGACCACAAGTGCAGCACGGCGGCGGCGCCGAACGAGTGCGACAACGGCTGCGGCGGCGGGCTGATGACGAACGCGTACGCGTACCTGATGGAGTCCGGCGGGCTGATGGAGCAGCGCGTACTCGTACGCGGGCGCGGCGGGGCCGTGCCGCTTCGACCCGTCCAGGGTCGCCGTCCGCGTGGCCAACTTCACGACAGTGTCGGCCGGCGACGAGGCCCAGATTCGAGCGGTGCTGGTCCGCCGCGGCCCGCTGGCGGTGGGGCTGAACGCGGCATTCATGCAGACGTATGTGCTATAGATTATGATTTCTTGGTGTCCAATTGTTGTTAATCTGATTTTAATGGAATATGTAGTCGGTATTCATTGAATGAAGTGGTGCTGGGCTGCTGGCTAGTAAAAGGGTGCTTTCTCAAACTTTTTAGTTAAGACCAGGGTGCTCGTGGGCGTGGTTGAGAAGGTGCCTTCCAATGCCGTTTATAAACCTCTAAGCTACTTTGACGTGTCTTCTTTCAAAGAAGATCTAGCAAGCGTGTGATGTTGTAAACATGCACATGCAGATTGGTGGTTTTAGTGTACCAACAATTCTCGCAAAATAACTCTTTTGATGATATGTATGCTTTGAATCAAATCCCATGAAGCCAACATAATAACATAAATATATGAAAGACCAAATAGTCTCAGATCAATATATCAATGAATTTACGTGAAACAATTCAACTTGTTTCAAGAATGAATTTACATAGTGAGGCCAAATGAATTCCCCTCTGCTCTAAATTGGGCCTAATCCCTGCCTGTGATTTAGTGTTTGTTTTTTAGCCAATAGTGAAAAATGAGCTCTTCGCCTTCTTATGTTTTAGGAAAATATTTTGTTAATAAGAAAATGTGCATATCTACTTATCAAGTAATGTAGAGCATTGGCATTTTGGCTTCAAGTGCAGAAAATTTTAGAATGGCTTCAAGTGATGGAAGGGCTATTCTCTTTTCCTGGTAAAGTAGCATGGGATAACTATGGAGGGGAATAATCGGACCTTTTTAATCCACTGTATAGTTTTAGTGGACTTGTTACATTCTTAGTATAATATAATTAAAAAATGTCAACATTTGTATCTCGTAAGCCTTGTTTTTTGTCTGTTAATTGATTGTGAAGAAAAATCCCCACAGATGAGTTTGTTTTTTATGATTTAAATTTTTTTGCAAAATCATCTATTCTATATTTCTGAAAATTATGAGTTAGAAAGAAATGATTGGAACCAAAATAAATGTCTTTGTTTTGATTTGTCAATTCATTTTCCAAAATATATCATGCATTTTACATTTATAATTCTTACTACACCCGTTGCAACGCACGGGCATTCCGCTAGTTCCTTAAAAATGTGTAGCAGCCATATGTATGTTTGATCCATGATTTACACTGGATGACTTGCACAGCAGGTTCGAAGAAATCCCTGGTTCAAACCGACTAAAAAAAATCGAACTCGACATAAAGCTTGATCCAACGGGCTCCAGGCCCGGCCAGTAACCAGAGCTTGACAGGGCCTGGAGCTTTTTAGGCTGAGCAAGTCACGGGCCTATGTTTGTTGTTGGGTCCAGCAGCCGTCCAGTACAGCCCACACACAAAACTCTGAACAGAAGGAAACCAACCCTCCACAATAAACCCTTGCCCGCGGCCGCTGCGGCGCTTCGCCGGAGCACGAAGAGAGAGCGGCGAACCCCAGCGATGGAGTATGTGGACCCCCTCACCGGCTTCCGCGTCGACGGCCGCCGCCCCAACGAGGTGACGCCCACTTTCCCTTTTCGTACCGCCCCACATCGCACGGTTCACTCGTAACCCAATCTCACTCGGTGCTGCTGCTGGACTTGGCGCAGATGCGGAAGTTCAAGGGCGAGGTCGGCGTCGTCGCGCGGGCCGACGGGTGAGTAACCCAACCGTTGAATAGGATTCCGATGGTGGTGCTTGCTTCCGATGGGATGGGATTTTGCTTGTAGCTGTGCGGTGCTCGCTTTTGATCGATTTTGCCGCCGTTTGTTGCTCTGCGCACTCAGGTCGGCGCTGTTCGAGATGGGAAATACCAGGGTCATCGCTGCTGTCTATGGTCCTCGAGAGGTGATTACCATAGATCCCTACTCTGATTAATGTGGTTCCTTGTGCATGTGGATAGGTCATGTGTCAGGCATGTTTGAGGAAATGCTCCTTAGAGGGGATTTTCATTTACTGGTGTTGTTGTGATCTCTTCTTGAATTCTCTAAATCAACATGGCTTTGCCTTTTTATTCAAAAAAACATGGCTTTGCCTTGAGTCTTTGTAATAGAAAGTGGGAATTATAATGGAAAATTGGTTGGTTGTTTACTTTCTTTGCTACGCATGAACCATGTTTGAAAACTTTTAGCAGTAGGACATGCCCTGTTTATCCACAGTGAGGTATCTGGAGCACTTAGAATCATGGAAAACTGAAAATTCGAATTTATCTGCATTCTTTCCTGCTGGACTACACAAGCACCAGGGACAGGGAACCCTGTCCTGTATTATGTTTTCAGGGAGACATGTTCACGTTTCAGTGAAACTGAATTCTGTCTAATTAAAACTTCATGCTATTGGTTTTGCTCATCAGGTCCAGAACAAAGGTCAGCAAGTAAACAGCAAAGAGGCTTTGGTAAAGATTCACTGCTCCAAGTGCATTCATTAGCTAGGGGTCCTCCCTTATGACATGTTCCTGAGTGAGCTCTGTATGCAGGTTCGTTGTGAGTATAGGATGGCAGAATTTAGCACAGGAGATCGGAGGAGAAAGCCAAAAGGTGACAGGTGTGTTCCTACTTGAACAATTAATGAAAAATAACAGCCCAGTCCTTCTGCATTTGCGACAATGTTTCATTTTCTATCTAAGCAGACTTATGACATCGAAAAATGTGTATTATTTTTTCTATTTACCTTGTCAACAAGCTTCTTTTCCCTACATCTTGTGTTTTTGACATGTCTTTGTATTGTTTCTGCCTACTGATTTGAGGGTAGTATTTCCAAAATACGATTGAATTACCTAGTAAAGGACCCTTGATCAAAGTAGTGTGACACCATCTTTGCAGCTGAGAATTGGCAATGAGATTATTTAGTTGGTTTGTTTTGCTTCTTCAGAAGAAATTTAGCTTTTTTATTAGTCAGTTTGTTAGGCACCAGGATCAACATCAAGGGCATCAGTTATTGAATTTGGCAAGCAAAGATTTATCCCTAATTAATCTAAACCAGCAGTTTAGGGCTTCCTTGAGAGGGTGAACTTGTCCCTTCTCATTGCCTAATTCCCCTCTGCCACATCAAATAAATTAAGTCATAGTTGGTCAGGAATTTTTAAGAGTCATAGGATAAGCAAATAGTGCTGCAGTATAGTTTTGTTAGCTTACTTTAGTGCTTTGGAGGTGAACACCCAGTGTTCAGCGTGAATTCAGGTTGCAGGAATTTACATGGCGTCTGTTTTTCCACAATACTATCTGTAAACTAAAAACAATCATCTGGCAGGCGATCAACAGAAATTTCTCTAGTTATTCGACAGACAATGGAGGCAAGCATATTAACTCATTTAATGCCACGTTCACAGGTGATATCCTTTAAGAAACTTCAGTTTTAAATGATATCAGTGCCAACTTCCACTGCTTATTATACTTGTTTGCAGATTGACATATTTGTCCAAGTTCTTCAAGCTGACGGTGGTAAGTGTGCTACATTCCTACTTTCAGATTGTTTAAGTTGCCTCCAGGCTGTATTTATTCCCAGGACCCCTCTATTATTTATTCTGAAATGGACTCTTTTTTTTCTACTGTCCTAAAATGATGCCAAGCAATATAGACTGAGTTATGTATGCTCTGCATGATGAGGCGGCATGATGGAGAATGTATACCAATTCTCATGTTTGCCTTTTCTCCTTAGATTTAACTCAGTCACATGCTATAGCATATTATTTTTTTACTGCTGCATTACTCAGTCATGCTATGTTATATTACTCTTTTGCTTGCTTGAAATAATTTAATCATACTTTATGCTTAAAATCGATTGCCCTATCCGGAGCATGAGCATGACCATGTGTATAACAGGAACAAGGTCAGCATGCATCAATGCTGCAACACTAGCTCTTGCAGATGCTGGGATTCCAATGCGAGACATTGTCACATCTTGTAGTGCCGGGTATCTTTGTTCTACTCCTTTGCTCGGTAAGATTAAAAAAAATCATATCTTCATAAGCTAAGAATAGTATGGTACAGACTGCAGATAGAACTCAAAATTATTCTAATGTGCTATATCAGATCTGAATTATTTAGAGGACAGTGCTGGGGGTGCAGATGTCACAGTTGGTATTCTTTCAAAAATGGACAAAGTGACTCTTCTTCAGGTAAAAGGGTCAAGCATTCATGCTCTTTGAAATTCTTAACTCTAGTCTGTTTGTGTGCACAACATAATTATACATTTCAATTTTCCTCTCTTGTAAAATACTTCTTTTGTTTGCATAGCATTTTCTTATATACCTTTTGTTATCACCAAAAGGAAGCAGCTGAAAAGTTTTTTTCCCAGATGGATGCAAAATTAGCAATGGATACATTTGAAAACGTAATGGGACTTGCCATAGAAGGGTGCAGAGCAATTGCAACTTACATCCGAGGGGTACACAACTTTTTGTTTCTCTTCCATTATTCCGGTCTGCAGTTGTCTGTCATCCGAGGGGTTTCTCTTCCATCCGAGGGGTTCACCTGGCTTATCAGCCACTAGCCAGCAATATTTCTCTCTCACAACAAAAAACACTAGCCACCACCTTGGTTTCTGTTTACATTGACTTTATCGACACACTGAATGCCCAGTGCCATATGTTGATCGGTGGCTGTCATATTGAAACAGGTGCTATTGGAGAACACAAAGCGGCTGGAGTGTCAGCGTGGTTAACCATAAGAGGCGAATCATCTAACGGCTCGTGTAACATTTGAAGTCTGGACTGATCTGTGTAACTGCATTTATCGTGTTTACGCGACAGAGTAAGAAGACTAGTGGCCTTCAACTCATTGTGTAATGGGCTTGCTGGTTGGATGAATGGATTTGGCGCAGTGCAGTGAAGACAGGAAATTCCTGAGTTTCTTGTACCGAACTTCCAACGAAATACAGTATGTAACTAACAAGTTGCTTAAGGTAGCTTGTTAATGAAACATAATTAATTATGATAGACAAACGCAACCATTCGGATTTGTTTCTCGTTGACAATTTTAATTAACAATTACAAATTGAACGCGTCATTGTATGCTGATTATCTTAGCGGCCCAGCGCTCGTCATCTTGTATTGCACCCGTCTGCTCAAAGATATCAATGCCTTAATAGCCACAGATGTTTGCCCAAAATTTTGTGGATACGGCCATCATTCAGATGGAAAATAGAGTTCTTTGACTCCAAATGAATTGGAGCATCATGGCACATAATAGGTGGAATCATAAAACTCATTCTAAGAAAATTAGCTTATCAACCACCAGACAATAGTACTTTTTTCTCAGAATGCAGCCTGTTCGTTTGGCTGATGGCTGGTGCTGATTTGTTCTGAGAGAAAAGCACTGCTGGCTGGTTGCTGGTTTGTTCTGAGAGAAAATCTTCTTGGTGGTGGTCGATAAGCCATACTGGTGGTGATGGTGATCTTGATTTGTTACGAGAGAAAAGCAACTTTTCTTGGTAGTTCTTTGGTTTTGTTCGAGAGAAAAGAAATCTTGCTATTGTGGTGGTGATAAGCAAAACGAACAGGGCGCAAGCTCCCTGTATTTTTTTCTCTCACAACAAATCATCACCGGCCACCAATAAACTTCCAAAGTAATTATCTAGTTCATTTAATGTGCCGAATATTCTGCTTTACCACCACGTGCCTTTGCATCCCAATTCTCCACGTGGCTTGAAATGAACTCAGAACTAGCAAATCTTGCTTGAAGATAGGAAGAGCTAAAAATACACAATTTTTGTCCTCACATGAAGTTCAATACCAAGCGTCTAAACTTGCACAATAAATGCCTTATGAGGTGAACAGATAGCATTGCAATGAATTGGTGGTACCGTGGTATAGACACAAAATGGGGGCAGCAATTATTTGTCACTCTCTGAAACCGGCAAATTAGTTTTCAGCAGAAGCTGCTTGGTTGCCGACAGGAAATGCTGGTAAAGTTTCACTATTTTCTTGGGCCGGAGCATCTGCACTTGCATGCCTCATAAATTCCTCCGGGGACATGTGAGTGCCATGGCAGGCACATACTATCTTCACCTCATTTCTACCAAACTTGTATGTTACACCCGATATGGTTTTGCCATTTGGTCCAGTACCAGTGGTAGAAACCCAAGGAAGATCAGGATAGGATCCCGACCCTCCAAATTTGACATTTGGTGCGATGCCTGGTCTTATAGCAGAACCCATAAGAGGGAGCACCCTCTCAGCCTTCTTCTCATCTTCCACGTGAGCAGACGAAGCACCTGCCTCTGCAAAAGAGCAAACGAATCACTCTCAACGATCCATATGATCAGCTGGTAAATATTCAAACAAGCACAGATAACTTTGGCAGCAAACATATCAAATGGACACAAGCTCAATATGGACCTTGCATTATGTTTCATTTTGTATTACCAGATTATTAGCATCCCATACATAAAGAAAAGACTGTCCCAATATCTCAAATAAGGTCATCACAATACTATGAAAAATTAAAGGAGCTTAATTACATGCCACCAGTATAGTATTAATCATACCAAATGCATTGTGGAACCAAGAAGGACCTCTGCATGGAACCAGATATTAAATC
Source organism: Cenchrus americanus (assembly GCA_947561735.1). NCBI lineage: Eukaryota > Viridiplantae > Streptophyta > Magnoliopsida > Poales > Poaceae > Cenchrus > Cenchrus americanus. The sequence goes on along the minus strand of OX387239.1, from coordinate 245,714,486 downwards.
CTCTCTAAAATGTATTTCTAGGTTTTATACCAATTAAGTGTTTTAACTCTACCTTTTCTTTTAGGCATCGAATTGTTTTTATTTTTTTGATGGCAGATATATGTTTTACCGTTAACAATAAACATAACCCCCCCCCCCCCCCCCCACACACACCCCACAAACATAAGGACTTTTTCTATTTTTTTGGGAAAGAAGCACAAACACTAACCTTGGGGTCTCTTGCCATCATCAGCTTGCTTGGAACCTGTTTGCTCAGCTTTGTCTTTTACAGTAAGAGAAGACACAGCCTGAGGCGGAGCACCAAAAGCCCATGAAGAGCTCGTTTCCAGTGTCGGCAGCTGGACTGCCGGATAACCAAAAGCAACCTGAGAGGCACTTGTCTGGACACCTAGTCCACCGTTTGTAGGTGGTCTCAACTGCACTGGACACACCGGGTGAAAATTCGGTGCATTAGTTATGGTAGGAGGACCAGAAACCTGTGCTTGGACATATGGCACAGCCACTACATTTGATGCTTGCATAGACAATGGATTCCCAGGTGGCAGCTTTCCTGAGCTTGACTCACTTCCTGAGAAACTTGGCTGCCTCTTTCCTTGAAAACCAACGGCAGCATCATCAGCGGATCTTTTCCTATCGGATGCTTTATTAACAACAGAGCCCTTAGCACTATCTTCACGTTGTGCAACCAACCAAGAATTCGAACCTTCTGCTTCAGACTCTGCAGCATCCTCATTATCACCAGTAGAACCATCATCCGTACTAATTGAGATAGGTGCATTTTTTGCACCCCCGTCTGAGCTCTTACTGAATGCATCAGGCTGGTCACCAGCTGTCTGATGTTGCTTCTGAAAACTCATCTCTTCAGAAAGCAAATTACGGTTACTTGAGACTGGCTTCTGCTCCTCAGAATTATTTCCACTGTTATTTAACATCCTCCCATCTTGATACCTCGGAAGCTGAGGCTGATGGCTCACTGGTTCGGCGGATCCATCTACCACTGGAGCAGAGGAACTCCCTGGTTGTCCCCAGAAATTCTCAAATTGTGGTGCAACAGGGCTGTGCCTCTGTTTACTGTTGTGTTCTTGGTTCTCAGGATTTGTTTGATAATACTTTCCAAAAGGAGCATCAGGAGTTTGTGAACCACCTTTGCTACTGATTTCTTCCACTTGAAGTTCTGCTTTTGGTTCTAGAGGAGCATCTCTAGCCTTAGCCGATGATCCGCCCAAAGAGAGGCCCAAACTAAGCTCAAGGCCATTCTCCTCCTCCATTTCCAGTTATTGGTTAATTCTAGTGATATGTTTGCCTAGTTAGACTATTTCTTCACACATACTAATGATGGCATAGACCACAACATTGTATACTTCTTGCCATTCAAACCATCATCCCTGCAATAAATACTTTAGGTAAGATATAGGCAAAAAAAATTACGGTAACTCAATATCTTACGGCAATTGGAAACATAAATTAACTAAAAATTATTTAACAACACTAGTGCAAGTGCATCACACACATGATAGAAAAAGGAAAAAATACATACAAAATGTTTATATAGGAATATAGGTAGGCATCATAGTTATTTTTATATCAACTTCATCATAAATAGCTATGATACTTGGCTAGCAATTTTTCAATACAATTGATCAGTGGCAGATGCGACTCGTGAACTGGTGAACCTATGAGGGGCTCCCTTTTCTTCCTCTTCTCTCCTTTGTCTTCTTTCTTCCTAAAAATCATCAAGGGCTTAAGGGAGGCTCCATTATTCGAGAGGCGGTAGGGGGGGGGGGGGGAGCCCCGCCCACCCTACTGCTAGATCTGCCCCTACAATTGATTGATCATTATAACTCATACTTGCATGTCAATACCTTCCGTGTTCTTTCAATGTATGAAAAATTTGTGTCTGAGTCACGCATGTGTTTACGGGCACATACTTTTGATGCTAGGGGAGATGCACACGGCACGTTGTTTCAAATACATGGTATACTCTATATATGTAAAGATAGTTTTAGCGGTGAAGATGAATTTTGAATTTAGTAACCAACAATTTTAGACCACAAGGATTTAGATTATTCATTAATGAAAAACTTTGCAAGATTCTCACAGAAAATCATGGTATTGACACAGGAAATCAAGGGCCGATGTCTTAGAATAGGTATTTACACTAGAACTGGGGACAAACTGGGACTTGGGGCTTCATCATCAATATATTTGGAAAACAAACCCCATCGCGCCAGGGGCGGATCCCAGTATCGGACATGCGTATACTTACAACTGGATCAGATCCGAACAAAATTGGTCATTAGGGCTTGTGGAGCTCGATTTCGGCCGCGGTAAGTGAAGGAAAAGGAATGGAAGGGCGTACCTAGTGGATTATTCATCGTGGGCGCTGGGCCCAACGAACACCTGGCGTAGATGGCGCCACTCGCCCAGTTGTCGCCGCCAGAAAAGATAGCCGCGCGCGCGAGAGAGGTGAACGGGAGAAGGCTTGCCCCCCTTGCCGTCGTCAGCCACCTGCGGCACAGAGAGTCGACCGAAGTCTAGAGCTCGACTGCTAGAGTAGAGACTGGCTGGGAGAAGGAAGGCACGCCGTCGGGAAGGAGCTCCTTGGCCGGTGGAGGAGGGAGTGGCGGGAGGAGCTCCGAGGCCGGCGTGGAGGAGCTCGGGCCTCCGGGGTAGGGCGGTGGACGGGCCGGCGCCCGGCGGAAAAGAGCTCCGGGCCGAGCAGAGGACAAGGCGGCGGGGAGGAGCTCCAGGGGTAGGCGGCCAGGCTGGTAGCAGCTTCGATCTGGACCGGGCGGAGAGGAAAAGAGAGGGAGGGAGGAGACTGAGAGGACCTGACACGTGGAGCCCAGGTTCAGGGAGGAAGGGGGGATGTGTTTTCCACCCACATTTAACAGTTATCTTATCGCGAGGATAAATAGTTTAACGTAACGGTAATACTATGGTGAATATGTATGTGTCCGTGCGGCGAGTAAAAAAAACGTATGCGAGTCCGTCATCAATTTTCGGTGCGGAATGTAGTCCCGACACTAACTAGTGAGAGCGCTGAGATCTATGTTTCGATGGCGGTCTTAAGCAACCCAGGTGACAATGGATTTATCTTGGTTCCGGCCGGGGCCGTACGTCCAGCAGTGGTGTGCTCAAGACACTGTATTGTGTTGCACCGTGGTGCTTGCAGAGGGAGCTACCATCGAGGCAGGAGAGGAGGTCGGGCCTCCAAGTTTCAGAGGTTTTTGATTGAGGCGAGTGCCAATATCGTGGTGAAGGCGGAAAGCGTGCGAATGAGTGCTATCCGTCGTCCCCCTTGCAGCCAGAGGACTGCCCCTCCTTTTATAGGCTAAGGAGGAGGCAGTTTACAGGCGTGCCGCACTGTTTTATCTACGTGTGATGGCATGATGTGCAGTGCCGTGGAGTAGACAGTCGTCCTAGCGAATCTTGCTTCAGGTGGGACGTCATGCGTGCCCTGTATCTGTCCAGGAACGGCTTCGAGGGTAGCGGCGTGGGAGTCTTCCGTTCGGTCGTCGCCCGCGTGCTGACTCGAGGGGGTAGCTGACGAGAGGTCGTACGGAGCACAACAGCGGGTGTGGTGATGTCCTGTCGCCGCGCGCTTCCACAACGTCGGGGATGGCGCTGCAGTGCCCGAGATGGCGCTGTAGTGGCGGGGATGGCCGCACAGGGCTGATGGTGACGGAGGGGACGCGCCTGACGTCACGGCATGGCCCCGTGCGAGCGCGGAACGAGCATCGTCCCCCTTCGAGGGTTCCGTCGTCCTCTTTCGAGGGTGCGACGCGTCACCCGTACGAGAGTGGGCGGCACAGTGTCACGGGATTGACACCGGCCTTGCCGCACAATGGCGGGGATGGCCTCACTGGGGAGTTGGCGGAACAGCGCCGGGGCGTGATTTCCAGGCACGTCAGAGGGACGACGTGTACCTACAGGTGTCAAAGCATGAAATGGCTCGGTCGGGGGAGCAGGTATGGGGGCAGCATGCCCGCGGGAGCCTCGAGCGAGGCGGACCTCACCGGGGGGGGGGGGGCGCCCTCGAGCGAGGCGAGGCCTCACCCGAGGGGGCGCCCAGCCCTCGAGCGAGGTGGAACCTCGCCCGAGGGGGCGACTGGCCCTCGAGCGAGGCGGAGTTTTGCTAGCGCGGTGCTGCGCCCCTCGAGCGAAGCGGAGTTTCGCACTAGTAGGGATGTTGTCATCAATGACGTTGCATCATCGTCATTAAAGACACCAGAATGGTCACAATTAGTCTTTTGTGACGATTTTGGTTTGGTCACTATGGTGGCGTCACATTTGTTCATCGGTGACGAAATTGGTTTTTTCGTCATAGATGTGTCTCCAATCTGTGACGAATTTTGTGTCGTCATGGATTTGAATTCATTCTATGACGATTTGCTTTGATCATAGATTACACCATGTTTTCGTCATAATTTCACGTCTGCCGGGCTAACTGACGTCGCCGTTAACGCCGTTAATGCATTTTGTGACGATATTTTTTCGTCACAATCTTCCATTCGCGTGGATAACGGATGGCGTCGTTGCAATAGTGTGACGATCCGGTTTCGTCACAAATGTAGTCTTGTGTTGGTCATAGGATGACGTATGCCACGCTGGCAGATGACGAGGTTGTGACGTCATCAATGTCGTGGTTGCTGAGATCATCATCTTCCAACCGTCATAGATGTAATGTTTAAATCGTCACAGATTGGTATTTGGCATTGTCACGCTTTGATATAATATGGTCACAGATTTGCCAGCAATTTGGTCACAAATATAACATCTTTTGGTCACAGATTTGAAAGTAGATTGGTCACAGATACACTATGCATTTGCTCACTGGTTTGGAAATAATAATATAATAGGAATTTGCAATTGATACTAGAATGGGCACACAATTCCATTAGGTTTGCATCAAGTATTCCAGTGTGCATATACAACTGATGCACACCACTAGACATTGCAAATTCAGTAAATATGTTGTTGAAACAGTACCAAGTACCATAAAAAGTTGCACACACGACCAAGTTACTAGATAGGCAAACTGACAAAAAATAGAAAGGAAAGCTGAGCAGCAGTTATGTTGAAGTCGATGACCAAGCATTTCCCTGGAGGGAGAAGAGCTTCTTGAGGAGCAAATTGGTCTCCGCCATCTCCTTGATGTTCTTCTCTATAAGCTTCTTGTACTCCTCCAGCTCCTTCTGTGTCCTTGCCCGTTCTTCCTCTGCATCTTGAATTTTCTTCCTGAGGTCATCCAGTTCACCTTGAGCAGTACCGCCGTCGCTTCGGTGCAAGTTGCTCCCTAAGCCGACTTTCATTTGATGATACTGACTTGGAGGATGGCGGTGTTTGGAAGCCAACATTCTTCAGGAATAAGTTGGAGCTGTTCTGAGAGAGCACCTTCGACACGACTTGCACACTGGATGCTGGCATCTCACCTTCAGAAACATGTTCAGTCCTCAAAGCTTCCATTTGGGACTGAAATACTATCAAGGTAAAAGAGTTACAAGTATAAATGCAATAAAGTAGAGGCAAGCAAAAGAACCAGATTATTGAAAACCTACTACTATGTATGCATAAAGTCCACACATGATTTATGTGAAATGGCAACTAGTAGGCATATAATCTGTGCACTTACAAGTGCCTCTCTTGCAGGGTCACTTAAGCCACGTTTGGAGCTAGTGGGGCACGTCTGGAAGGCTTCCACTGCGTCTACTTCTGCAGACTGATCTAGGTTTGGTTCATCAAGGATTCTTGTTTGTTTCTGTGTAATTGAAAAATGACAGCAAAGTAGGCACAGATGAAAGGGAAAATAATTAGTTGAGTCCAAATGTGCAGGTAAGTGAACAAGGTAATGTTTTACTTACGTATGCATGTAAGTGTGCCACATAGCAGTGAGAACCCGTAGCCTGATGATACTTGACTTTACTGCGGTTTTCCTCGTTCTTCTCACATGTTTGCTAAAAGAGGATGAACATGTTAGTTGATATCACAGGTTTAAAATAAGGGACTTTGTAAACTGATAGTGAATGTAAGAATTAATGCCCATACCATGTTCTTTGGATCTGACCACCTTGCAACAAGTGCCCTCCATTCGAGATCAGTCATGTAGCGAACTGGAGGAGTTGTACGAATCTGATTTGCAGGAACACCATTGAAGTATCTCTTCTTCAGTCGATAGCGTTGGTTCTTTATCGCAACACGCATCAGATCAGTCATAGCTGCCCTTGTTGGGGCATGATTTGTGTTAATGGCCAAGCGACCCTAGGCATATGATAGTTGGATATTTAGTTAGTCAAATAAGCTTAATGAACAATAATTTCATATGGCTACAGTAATGCACTTACAGCTAGCTGTCCCTCAAAGGCTTTGTAGTGTACTTCGTCTTTCTTGTAATCTTTCCAATGTGGGAGGACAGGAATACTTTCTCGAATGATGACGCCAGCCTCTGAAGCTAATTTGGCAGCTTGAACAGGATCTTGAGGTCTTTTTTTCCATCCTGAACAACTATGGGCAATCTCCTTCCCATAGCTTTGGTCATCCTATTTAGCTGCTTTCCAACAAGAGGTGGTCCGGGCCTCCTAGGAGCTCGTTTGTGGAGGACCTACATCATAGAATTTAGATTCAGTTTTTTTATTTTATTGATGCAAAATCAACTAAATAGATGTCAAAACTGCATGAAAAAAGAGCTTGCCTTCGGCTAGTGTGTTGTCATCGTTAGCGACTGCAATGTGTGCCTCAAAACCTGCATTGTCATGACCAATTTGATACACCGCCATCCTCCCGATGGTGTGTTCTCATCAACAAATTTGGTCCATTGGATTCCTTTGCAGTGGATTGTCTTCACAAGGGGTCGTAGGATCCTGTACAAGAAGCATTTTTGATGCTCTTGTTTCGAGATTCGATGGTCGGTTTTCGACCGAGTTGATGCCCTCACCCTCTTCTTGTTCCTAACTCCGGAGCCATTCCGCCAACGATTTCTTGATCTTTGGAGAGATGATTTTGCGACTATGCGGTTGGAGAAGCTGTGGGGAAAGAAAGCTCATGTAAGTCATGTGCATTAATAATGAAAACCATATATTCAACATCATTTTAGTTTGAAAAAATTTGCATATAAATCGGAGATCAAAATGCAGATCGGAAACAATAAATTGCAATCAACTTTATTAATAATAAGTACCATATAGTAAACATTTAATTCCAATGAAATTTAAGTCCTAAAGCATACTTCAGAGTAGAAACATTTAATCCTAGATTATATATTAATAATGAATACAATGTAGTAAACAAGTTGTATGTTCCAAGTATGCCCCATTCACTACTGTGAAGATAGAAGAAGCACCTTAAGTTGTGGCTGCTCATTAGATTCAATGTCTTCATCATCAGTATTATCTCCTTGATCATCCTCATCAAGGAGATACTCCGATGATGATGAATCTTCGTTATCAGTTCCCTTGTTTGCTGATTTTCCCCCTTCTTTTGTGCAGGTTGAGGCAAGGATGTAGTAATTTCAGAAGCTAAGGTATTCAATCCAAGCTCTTCAAGCATCTTTTGATTTTCCGCTACGCGTCTATCTCGGCATCGCTCATAATCAGTTATCGTAGGTTCTTTCAAGGACAAGAAATTGGGTGTATTAGAATTTTTAAAAGTCTTGAACTAATAGGTTAGAGTTAACAAAACTACATGAAAGATAGATAAGAGGTCTAAGATATGAGATAAGACCTACAACTATGTGTGGACTCCTAGATCAGAAAACCCCAGGGTATTACAGTGAATCAGAAACTGTTATAACTACATAAGTAACTATGAATATAGAATGGAGTGAACTACAATCTTCCTATCAACAAAAAATCAGGCAATATTACAGTAGCAAACCGTGACATGATAATGGTCTCATGAATCAAAAAACTTCATTTCAAATTGACATACAAATACGACAGCATCAAAATTGTAGATCTACTCTCAGAAATATAGTTGAATTTTTTGACAGACCTGCAGGCCCGTTCCTCTTTTGCCCCCTTGTTGCCACCATTGAAACCTGCAGATGAGCTTTGGGTTAGGTCGGGGAACAAAAGGAGGTGCATGGGCAGAGAAATGTACGTGAGAGAGGGATTGGGGGGCGGCGTGAATTCAATTCGGGTTATTGTCGGAGCTACTCGTCGCCGGCGGCTGTGGTTAGGGTTTGTTGATGTGACTGAGTGGTTGATGGGAAGATTTAGGTAGGTGGGGCATTGAGAGAGAGGGTTAGGTTGAGGCGTCGCGGCCTGGAAACTACGAACCTGGGGTGAGGGAGCACCTCGTCGGCGATGATGGGTGGTGTGGCGGCGGCGGCTTCTGTGGTTCTAGGGGAGGTGTCGAATAGATGGGAATAGGAAGTGGGGAGGTTTGACGAGTTGTGGGGGAGGCATGTAAATAAGTCCGCCTTTTTTTCGTGAAAGAATGGTGCCGAAAAGTTTTGGCGCAATTTCTCCCGCGCTGCCGCCGAAGCGTCAGTTACTCGATTCATATATAACTATTTCGATTACTGAACGAACATCCTCAAGTAGCGCAGTGGTAAGGCCCATTTACTGGAACCCTTGGGCCGCTGGTTCGATTCCTATGGGCCGCAGATTTTTTTTTGACTTTGCTCCTTTTTTAAAAAAACATCAGTTGCTTCTATTTCTTTATACTTTTTTCGTCAACACCTCCTTGTTTACCTCCAATAACACGCTCTGATAGTTTCACATGATTTCGAGATACTTGTGATGCGCATATCTCACATGTGTAGACGTCCCTTGCATAGGCACATTGGTCGTAGTGGGGCATGTGTTCCATTGTACCACCGTGCACCGCCACTTTGGTATAATGAATTGAATATAATTTTGGCATGAATCCACACCAAATTGGTGTCTCCTTGCAATTTTTTACATTTTTCTAGCATGGTTTGCTAATTTTCACATTTATTCTTTATTAAATCATCAAAAAATTAAGATAATAGGTAAAAATGCTACGAAAATTGCACAATTGCACGAAACCTCCTTGTTTACCTCCAATAACACGCTCTGATAGTTTCACATGATTTCGAGATACTTGTGATGCGCATATCTCACATGTGTAGACGTCCCTTGCATAGGCACATTGGTCGTAGTGGGGCATGTGTTCCATCGTAGCACCGTGCACCGCCACTTTGGTATAATGAATTGAATATAATTTTGGCATGAGTCCACACCAAATTGGTGTCTCCTTGCAATTTTTTACATTTTTCTAGCATGGTTTGCTAATTTTCACATTTATTCTTTATTAGATCATCAAAAAATTAATATAATAGGTAAAAATGCTACGAAAATTGCACAATTGCACGAAACCTCCTTGGTTACCTCCAATAACACGCTCTGATAGTTTCACATGATTTCGAGATACTTGTGATGCGCATATCTCACATGTGTAGACGTCCCTTGCATAGGCACATTGGTCGTAGTGGGGCATGCCTCACATATACTCAATGTGTGCAAGCGAGACTTTATTCTAATGAGTGGGATCTTTAGTTACTTGTTCAGGAAATTATTACAGTTATATTACTGCCATTGTAGAAAACAAATGAAATAAAATGTTAATATCAAAACAAGTTAAAAATGTTTATATGAAAAGTTAAAAAAAAACTCCCATAGGGTTCGAACCCAGGAGCTGTGGACTAACAATCAGAGCGCGTTACCAGTGGGCTACGAAGGTGTATTCGATGGATGTGAAGATCCATTTTATTTAACAACATAAAGAGGCGCCTTGCTGTGCAGATCTATATAGCAGTCGCCACGACGGCTTCCCCCAAATCATCACGCCTCCTCGTCTTCTCCGCTTCGCCTTCCGCCACCACCATCTCTGCCCCTTGCGCCGCCACCACCTCTGCCTCTTGCGCCGCCGCAGTCGCCGGCGTGTGGAAGATGACGAAGGCGGTGAAGAACCGGGATCAGTCGAAGCGTGCGAGTAACCAGAAGCGGGACCCGAGGACCGGGAGGTTCACCCGCGCTTCCCATGGCGTGGTGGTGCGCCGAGCCTCCGCCGCCTCCGCCGACGTCGTTCCTGACGTCCCACCAGGCTTCGAAAGGATCGCTCCCAATCTGAAGCGCGCCGGGGGATCAACATTCCCATCTGCAAAACCTAAGGTTGAATTTCTCACCCTGTCACTGTTTACGGTTTTTTTAATTCAATCACTAGATGTTCATGATTTTTAAGTTCAATTACTCACTAATTTTGCATTTCCCTAATTTGCTTGATTTTTGTACTAATATGCTCCACTAGATATATGCATGCCCTTAGAATCTTGAGGGGGATTTTCAATTATGCTTGTGGGGGGGTTTTTCAGTTCAATCCTATTTTTCTTGAATGTAGTACTAACTTATGTGCCACTGGAAAATTGTGGTTTGTAATTTGAGCAGTATGGTTTACAATGCACTGGACATACATACATACATACATACATACATACATACATACATACATACATACATACATACATACATACATACATACATACATACATACATACATACATACATACATACATACATACATACATACATACATACATACATACATACATACATACATACATACATACATACATACATACATACATACATACATACATACATACATACATACATACATACATACATACATACATGCCCTTAGAATAAATTGATTGCTCTTGGTCAGAAATTGTGCTATTTTTAGATATCCATATGCTGATGGACATATATATATATGCTATTTTCAGATATCCATATGCTTAAATTTATGCTATTTACAGATATCCGTATGCTCTAATTTACTCAGTTACTATAAATGGCATATTTTTAATTTTTTTGTAGATGAACTACTCAGTGACTATATATGGCATATATTTTAATTTTGACTGGATTCTTTAAATCTTTTTAGTTGGAGTACTCACTTTCTACATATGTGTTGTTAAATCTTCACACTTAATTTTCGTCAGCACTAGATGCAAATGAATTGCGATTCACTTAATTTTCAGGCCACCGCACGCGGGGGGCTCTGCACTAAGGCCGCAGAGCGCACTCTGAGAGTCAGCGAGCGCCACAAGAAGAAGGTCTGCATGAAAACCCGGTATCTAGTGATTGCTTCTAGTAGCGCTGGCACTGCTGAGTCTACAACTGAAGAATCAAGTGGGGAAACTTATGTGAACCCAGTGCAGCAGCTGAAAGGGAAGGAGAAGAAGGTGAGTTTACTGCTGTTGATAGTTTTGAGATAATCTGATTTGAGATCATTTAGGCCTTAACAGTGCTCATTTTCATAACGCTGGACTTCGGGAGTTACGGCAAGGAGCCGGGGACTTCACAGGAGAACGTGATGCTGCTGGAGGTTCAACTGAACAGGGAGAAGAACAAGTACACCAGACTCAAGGCTGCTCTCAAAGCTGCTGCTGACAAGGCGAAGAAGAAGACGAAGTGCATTTCAGAAGAGTGATGGTTAAATGTCAAGGCTGCTGCTGTCTACAATCTTTTGCAAGTTTGGCTAATCTATATGGCCATGTGATGAAACTAGTAGAACTGCATGACTGTCAAGAATGAACCTATATGGTTGGATGCTTTTACTTTTGTCAGTGATGGAAGACATTAACTTAGTTGTGTCGTAGCAGGCTGGAAGGCAAGAAGATTTTGTGCCTTGCTTGCTTTAGCTTGTAAATAGTTATGGTCAGTGCAATGTGCCTGGTTAGTAGTGCCTTATGTGGCAACAAGACAAGTAACTTTCATCTGCTGGCATGTACATGCCCTATAAATATTTGGTAATGGCAACGTTAAAGTATCATTTGTGGTAGTCAATCTGGTGTACTTTTTATTGATATAACAGTAATCACCAATCTATATTATTGTAACATGTCATCTTCATGTGGAGACATATATGGTATGGAAAAACATATATTCAAACTAGTAATCTTCATCTTCGTCATCTGGAGACATGTCATCGTTGTTATCGTTGGCATCGTCACTACAGTATTGCAACACTGTCTCATCCTCCTCCTCCCCCTCACTGTCGACATCAATAATTGCAGCTTCCTTCTTGTTTCTTCTTAATTCTTGCAAATTGCCTTCAATTATAGTGGCTTCCCCACCTTGAATATTTGGTAATGGCACGTCGACGCCACCTTCTTGCACCACAAGCTCAGTATCAGAATGGTAATCGTCCTGATGCACATCATGGCTGCCCTCATCTTTTTCTGCCACGTCATAAATGTTTCTATGTTCAAACTTCTGCACAACTCGCCAATCTTTACCTAAAGATGTGTCTTGAATGTAAAATATTTTTTTTCGCTTGAGAAGATAGGATGAAAGGATCTGTCTTGTACCATAATGACTGCACATTGATAGATTTGAAATGTCCGTCATCTTGAAGGCCTTTCCCCCTGCCTTCTTGGTTGTACCAATTGCATCGAAATATAACCACAGTTCGACAAACTTGAAGATTCGAGTTATACAACAACTCAATCACCTCTTGAAGTTCTCCATAAAAATCTATAATGTTTTATTATGTTCACCTGGAGTCATGACACCACTATTTTGTGTCTGCAGGAATTTTTCGCGATCCGTTGTGCTATACCGAACACCATTAATCTTGCAAGTCGCGAAAACTTAACTCGTAGACATGGTCCACAAGACAAGTGCCCACAATCCTTCGCTAACCGACCCTGGATTCACCTTGCGTTGGTGCTCAATCTATTGCAACAAAAATAATCATTAGCAAAAATACGTATCCACTTAATATCTAAATAGTTGTAGTTACTAACGTGGTGCCTGAACCACTTGGCAAATCCTTGTTCAACCATTTTGTCAACATTATTTTGTTGTGCACCTTGCTGCAACAAACTCGTCTCTGTACAACCTGCAAAGACAAGATTATTTAAATTAAATTTTAAAAAATTAAGTAACAAATCAGCAAGTTTAAAAAATCATACTTACTCCTTATATTCATCAGCTTCTTCACAATTATGTAGCACATACCAAACTAACTTATCCATTACACCATCTTCAATATACTGGACCCTATTGCCTCCAACAAGAGTAACACCATGCTGAAAAACAGAGATGTCATCAGGCAATGGTACCTCTCCACCACTATCATCCCCCGAGTTGAATCTAGTGTCCATATCCTCCATGTACCTAGAACAAAATGTCAAGGTGTCACTTGCCACATATGCCTCAAGCAATTGATCCTTCGGCTTCGCCCGTTCCTTACAAAATTCTTCAAAGTGCCCGGGCGTCTTTCTATTGGGTACATCCAGCCGTATTGAACAGGACCTCTTAGCAGTGCCTCGTCAGGTAGATGGACACACAAGTGAACCATGACATCAAAGAAGGCAGGGGAAAGATTTTCTCAAGCTTGCATAAGATCAATGGAATCTGTTCTTTCAGCCGTTTGACAACATCAATCCTTATATTTCTACTGCATAGCTCCCTACAAAATGTCCCGAGCTCAGCTATTGCTTCATACACATCCTTCGGCACCAATTCTCTTAGTCCAGCAGGAATGATTCTTTGAAGGAGTATGTGGCAAGAATGTGTCTTGAGCTTTCCAACCACCCTCGCACCATTTTCACTTATGTACCTTGCTAGGTTAGCAGCATATCCATCAGGAAACTTGATACCTTTGAGAAACTTGCAAAACTCGACCCTTTGCTGCTTCCCCAACACATAAGGAGCGGGTGGAGCACTTACTGAGTTGTTCCCTTTCTCCTGTAAGTGCAAATGGTGTCTGATGCCCACATCATACAAATCTAGCCTAGCATTATGTGTGTCCTTGGTCTTGTGTTGACCGATAAAAGACGTATCCCTCTACGATCCGCAAGCGTACGGACCCCACACCTTTTTCACCACGGGATTCCCAAGGTTCTTGTCAATCCGCGGAGCAAGGGGATTACAAGCGTTCGATCAACAACGACACACTAGCTACTAAAACCCTAACAACTATTATACTAGAAAACACTTAACTACACAAGAGAGAATGATAAACGATCAAGAGAGAAGACACTCGCCCACGGGTCTACGATACTAGAGCATGCAATCGCTTAAAGACATGAAAAACCAATCTAATCTATCGGGGTTGTGACCACGGTTTCGCCCTTTCCCTCCTCTCGTACTGTCACTACGCGAAGGTAATCATGACTAGACCTTTGATGGCCACGGCGTATTGAATGGATCCAAGGAAGCATTGAGGCCTATACTCCCTTTACGACACGGTAGCTAACCTTTAAGCATTAAAGTATATTCAACACAAGATGATAGACAGATAATCCGACAAAGTGCGATTACATCTCAAGATCGATTACAACCCATGGACGAATGAGAAGATTACCCCATCAAGGTGCTGATCATGGCACCGTTGATCATGGTTTCCCTTCCGCCGTGTCTTCCTCCTTCTCCACGAGAGGGTGCTTCCTTCGAGGTGGTTGATCTCCAGCCGGAGATCCTCCTCCTCTCTCTCTCTAGCTTGTAGATGGCCTTCGGTGCGAATAAACTCCTCCCCCGTCCGTTGGCGGCGCGTCGGGGGTTTTAGGGTCGAAGATCCTTCGAGGGCAAGGAAGACGGGACCGAACCGGTGCCCGAAGTGGGCCGGGCCGATCCGACGGGCCGGCCGGCCCAGCCCGGTTCGGCCGGTTCGGTCGCCCTTTTTGCTCCGTGGGTCCTCGTGCACTTATCTACTTTGCCCCTTCCACTTGGATGATTTTGACGCCGTTATCCTCGCGATCAAGATGGAGGCTCTCTTTGCATGAAGTTTGATCTTTTACGCTTCAATCCCCGGGGTGTTCCTCGTAACACTTCGGTCCTCACCACCATTGGAAGTAATTTCAGCGAGCTCATGAACACGAACAAGACTCCATGAATGCTCCTTTGAACTTATTGCGAATCCGTCCTTTATGTCCATGATTTCCTACATAAACACAACACTTCCAAACGCATGCACAAAGATGAACTTGTTATATGATTAGTGTGCCTAGTGGCGGGTTAGTTCAATAATCAAATTCAAACCAAAGTGTAATGAACATGCTAGGTGCACCAAAATACACCGTCAACATCTCCCCCACACTTAGCTCTTGCTCGTCCTCGAGCAAGTACTCGTAAAAGAACTTCGTCCAAGGTGTGTAATCGTGTATCACTTATCCTTCTTCACAAGTTAGTCAATCCCTTAATCTTTAATACATAAACACAAAGTAATGATAATCAATCATAAACATGGGCGTTTAGAATTTTTACCACGTCAAGATTTACCCCACAACTCAAACTCTTCACTCGAAACTTTCAATTTCAGCCATACTTACTTCTTTGCTTCCATCGGAGGGTTTTTATGATTTTTAAAACAAAATTCCTGCAACAAGTATTAGACAAAAACCTTTCTCCAAGCTCTCTCAAGTCACTCATATGAAGTAGCTATCCTAACCAAATTTCATAAAACTCTCACCTCCCATTAATCTCTCATATATCATGTAAAAGTGGAGCTGTAGGTAGGGCTAGCGCAATCAACACAAGTATTGTCAAACTAAGAACTTCCTCTAATGGTTGTCTACCTTTCAAAGCCAATGATCATGAGAATTAACCATATGTAGGGATATCAAGGATGAGAAGATTTAGAATGGTGGACATGTGCAAGGGCAAAAGAAAATTGTGACTTCAAGGCACCAATGATGTCCTCGTTGTCGGATTGCACATGGTTGAAAATAGAGTAAAAGTTTCGTCTCACAATCAACGTGACATCCTTCCTTACACTTTATTATTTTTTTTTTCTTTTCTTTCACTTGATCCATCCCTCTCATATCTTCATTGCTAACTCATCTTTCTCTTTTCTTTTTCTTCTTTCATTCACATATGATTTTTTTCTTTCTTCCTTTCTTTCTTTTCCATACACATACTTTTTCTCTTTATTTTTCTCTCTCTTGACAACTTTTCAAAGCTTTCAATTCTCTCTTCCCTCGCATGCATACAATCTGAAATTTTTAAATAAATCATGCTAGAAATGAGACGAAACTTTGAAAATAGGTTGTGTTCAAGGAATACGATGTTCAAAAGAGATGTATAAGGTTTGGTATGGAATCCAGTGATATACATGACTTTCGTTATGAAAGTCATGAACTGAATAAATGACGAGGCTAGCAACAAAAGATAAGCACAAGGACATGATCATTGCTTGAAATTAAAACTCACCAAGAGAGAAGGGTCCTAGCCTAACTCATCGTGCTAATCACACTTATGGTGGAGCGAAAAAAACAAACTTGGCTTTGGATAGGAATTTTTCTTACTCTCAACTTGGAAAAGAGGTTTTGCTAACCTTTATTACAAGGGTTTTAATATAATTTTCAGAACTGAAATCCTCCAATTTTTAGCATCGAAAATAGCACAACTAGCATGTGAAGCTCAAGATCGAAGTGCGGTATGGGTACTTTAAGTAGTAGCGATTCCACTAAGCACCACGGTAAACGATTTTCAAACCACATACTTGTGTTCATATATCAAGAATCGAAGATTAAACAAACAAGTAAATAAAGATAAACAATACATAAAACACAAAGATATATATAAGACTCATTTTATTTGGTTTTCTTGACTCAACACTAATTTAAGACGCTTGCAAAAATTTAAAAACAGACTCGAAAACTAAAGACTCATTAAAAACACTAAGACTCTCACACGAAGATTAAACCGAACCTAAACTTGAAGTTCAAAAGCTAAGGCTAGCGAGCTAGCTCTCCCCCACACTTAAAACATACGACGTCCTCGTCGTATCTTACAAAAACCAAAGGGGAAAACTAGATCTAATGGTACTTCGAGCAAGCTTTGCACCACTTGCCTCTCATGTTTCCAACCATGCCGAAAAGCTTACGCACGTTACGGTTAAGGAACTTGTAGTCATCTTCAACTACGCGCTCCAAGTCCTCCATACGCTGCTTCATCGCTTCCATGGTTTGAAGACATTCGTCGGCCGACGCGTAGAGAGCTGCGATGGATTGACGGCAAACTCGACAGCACACCGGATGCAATCCGAAGGGGTCTTCGTCGCCATAATCTCCACCGTTGTCACCACCATCGTCGCCACCTCCATTGTTGTCGCCTTCGCCACCGCCGTTGCCGTCGCCATTGGGGCCCTCGGGAGTCCTTTCATAGGGTTGCTCACCCCAATCATCATCGTCTCTACCGGCAGCCGCCCACGAGCTCGGGCTACGATCGTCGGAGTAGTCGCTATCCCCATAATCCTTAGGCTCCGGCAACACCTCCTTGTAATCCTTGCGCTTGATGCCTTGGAGACGTGCCGACCTTCGAACGGGTGTAGGGACCTTCTCTCCTTTGACGGGGTTGCGAGATGCAAGAGCTCCGGTCGGGACACGTCCTCCGCAACGGATACGTGCGGCCCTCTTGACGGGTAGCTTGACCTCACATCGCATCGCCTCCTCCATCGATGGCTTCTTGGCTTCTACCTTCAACTCTAAGCTTTTTGGAGGCTCAATGGCTGCTACAAGGGTGCAACACATTGCTTGAAGGGTTTGATTCTCGAGCTCCCAATTCGGCCAAATATATAGTCCTGAGAGAAAAGCCCTGGGAACCTTATTTTCCTTTTTTACACTTCCCTTAAAATTTTCCGACCAAACAAGGAAGTCAAAAAGGAGCAATTCGGGCGAAATTCGGGGACGTCGGGCGTCGGGCCACCCCTGGGCCGATCCGACTGGGCCGGCCGGCCCACCCTGCCTCGGGGGCCGGGCCAGTCCGGTTTTTTGCACACCGCCCTATTTTTTCGTCCTCAGCCCATGGGAAAAAGTTGGCCCAGTTAATCTTCGCGAAAAACTCCAGAAAGCTAAAAGAAAAATTATTTACAGAAGTTGGTGCCTTGTTTTTCGTCCTAGGCGGGACGTTCGGGCTCTTCCTCCATGGTAAAGACGTCAACATGATGAATGGGCACGACGTCGGGTTCGTAGTAAACCTTAAGCCGCTGTCCATTCACCACAAATTGATCGCCGTTTATATCCATAATGGTTACCGCTCCGTTGGAGAACACCGAATGCACAACATAAGGTCCGTCCCACTTGCTTTGCAATTTCCCCTTTCCGAAGGTTTTAAACCTCGAATTGTAGAGGAGGACCTTATCTCCTTCTTTAAATTCTTTTTTTCTTCAATCTTTTATCATACCACCTTTTGATTCTCTCCTTGTATATGCTTGCGTTTTCATAAGCTTTCAACCTCAACTCCTCTAGCTCGCTTATTTGAATTCTCCGTTTCACCACCGCGGCATCGAGATCAAGGTTCATCTCTTTAATCGCCCAATAGGCTTTATGTTCTAACTCAACCGGAAGGTGGCAAGCTTTTCCATAGACGAATTGATAAGGGGTCATACCTATCGGTGTTTTAAACGCCGTTCGATAAGCCCATAAAGCTCCGTCTAATTTCTTTGACCAATCCTTGCCTCCCTTCTCTATGGTTTTGTTAAGTATGCTTTTTAATTGCCTATTTGACGTCTCCGCTTGTCCGTTGGTTTGTGGGTGATAGGCCGTGGAGACCCTATGTCGTATGGACCTCCCTGGGCCCACTACCTCGGTGGGTGCCAGGACCGACTACTCGGTGGGCCCCTGGGACTACCCGGCTTGCGCTACACGGCACCTGAAGGCGTGGAGCACAAGGACAACACAGGAGTAGTACTCGGTTAGGACTCTGTACACGTTCCGCATTGTGTAGAGGTCTCCTAGACGTACTCGACTAGTACTCCTGCCCTACTCCGACTTGTAACCCTGCCTCCCGGACTATATAAGGCGAGGCAGGGACCGATCTCAGGATCACCTCATCCAATCTCAACTCACGGCGCACCATTGCACCATCCTGTAATCGTGCCCTATCAATCCAGAGCTACGCAGCATACAGGACGTAGGGTATTACGCACCTCGCGGCCCGAACCTGTCTAAATTGTGTGCCACGTGCCTCTTCCTTCGAGTTACCGATCTCGGCGAGTCACATTCATCTACTTCGGGTACTCCCCCGTAGTAGGTTGCCGGTCCAAAACACCGACAGCCGGCGCGCCAGGTAGGGGCTCTCGCTCGAGATCACATGGCGAACTCGACGGCTTTCGTTCACATCAAGCCAACCTGTCGCCTTCAACCGCGGCGACACCTTCGTCTTCGGCGCACCGGGTCCGCACCGCCGATGGCGCGGGCTCCTTCCGCGCCGCTTGATCATGCAACCCGACTCGAGGACGGAGCCTTGTGACGCTTCCCCGAAGTTGTCACGGCAAGCTCGCCGGCAAGTTCGGCGAAATTTCGCTTTCTAACCTCCACGCTGACTTCGAGCTCGAGTCCATCTCCAACTCGAACCCGACGTCGCCATGGACCATCGCATGCGAGCCGGCTCCTCAGCCATCGCAGGCGGTCCCCTCTCCATGCCAGCGCTCTGCGCGTGGCCCTCACGTTCCCAGCCGGGCCCGCACGGAGGCTTCTACACCACGCCGGGCCGGCAAGGAGCCCGTAACCGAGTACAACTCGGACTCCGACGCCGTCCCCAACCGCGTCTCGGACTCCGCCCCTCTCTCCGAGTTCTACTCGAACCCGACTACGAGTTCGACTTCGGGTCGGACCCCCGAGGAGCCCGAGTCCGAAGATGACTCCTCCGAGCTTCCATTGTCGGGGCCGGCCCCTCGGGCCGGTTATAAGATCGACGCCGGCCGGAAGATACGTCTACTGGCCAGACCGCAAGCCCGCTGAGCTGACAAAGGAGGACTCACGCTACGTCGCCTACATCGACTCGCTACCGTTCCAGGAGGGAACACCACTAGCCCAAGCTGACTCAAACACACCAACTGAGGTGGCACCTTCTGAGCCGAGCTTGGGTACCCCTGATCGTCAAGTCTTCATGGCTGCCGGCGACACCCCGGGAACCTCAGGCACGGCCGCAGACAAGTACTTGGAGGACATCTCCGCAGACGAGCTGTCTGCTGATGCCCCTGCGGACGAGACCGACGCCAACAGGGACACCCGCGCGAACGTAACAGAAGCGCGGCCGAACGACGCCGGCGGCTCGGAGACAACCTTCCCATCCGCAACCTTGCGGAGGCTCTCGGCAGGTTGAGAGCAGAGTCCACACTACTCCTGAGCAATGCCTCATGTCGATCACAGCGATCGCACGCCAGGCTCAGGGCATACGAGCTGGGGAGGTCATCGCCAAGCTCGCTGAAGAAGCCTACTTCATGCGGGTCGACAAGAGAGTCAGCCAACCTCCCCCCGCCTAAGCCTCGCGACAACGAAGCTACTAGTCGCGTGCGACCCCGGTCCTAACCGTACTCGGGGCGACATCCCGGTCGATCCAAACCGCCGACGCTCCACCGCCGGCGGACCCTCACGGCGAGGACAACGTCAACCGAGAAGTCGTCCCCCACCGTGCCCCGGCCGGCGGCGGCGGCAACGACCCCGACGGCGGCGGCGGCGGCGGCGGCTCCAACCACGGAGCCAACAAGAGAGCCGGAGGCGGCGGCGCCGCGGCGGCCGCGGCCACGCGCACGGCCACGCCTCCGGCGCCTCTCGGGGCGGGTACGATGCTCGCCGCAGAATCGATGAATTACGGCAAAAGAAGTCGACGACCGCCGCCGAAGGCGACGGCTTCCTCGCCTTCTCACCCCGGCTTCGCAACCTTGCTCCTCCCCGACAAGTTCAAGCCTTTGGGGATCACCAAGTACGACGCGAAGCGGATCCTATCCGGTGGCTCCGATGCTACGCCCTCTCCATCGAGAACGGCGGCGGCAACGGCGACACCAAGTGCCTTTACTTCCCCTTACGCTCGGACCAAGCCCCACTCACGTGGCTCGAGTCGCCGGACAAGCACTCAATCGACAAGTGGGACCACTCGAAGGAACAAGTTCACAAGCAACTTCGCGGGCGCCATGGGCCGTTCGGGTACTCGCATGGACCTCGCCATGATCAAGCAGGAACAAGGCGAGACCCTCCGCAAGTACATGCGCCGCTTTTTCGACAAGCGCGCTACCGTCGTGGACGTCACCGACAAGGAGGTTATCGACCTCTTCCAGGACGGCCTCTACCATCGCCGCACCTTCGAAGACTTCGGTCGTCGCCGCCCTCGGTCCATTCCCCACCTCAAGGACATGATCACGTCCTGGGCGGATGAAGAGGACAAGGCCAACGCCAAGTACGACGCCATCCGCGGCAAGTCCAAGCAGAACCAGGGCGGCGGCAGCGGCAGCAATCCAAACCAGGGCGGCCGCAACAACAACAACAACAACAACAACAACTTCTCGGGTCCCAACCGCAAGCGCAAGCCAGACAATACCGTCGCGGCTATCCAGCGTCCTCCGAAAGGGAACTCGAAGAAGAACTCCGGCGGGTTCAAAGACCTGCTGAAGGAGAAGTGCCCGTGGCACCCGAACGGCAACCACACTACCGAGCAGTGCTACCAGCTCAGGCATGCACTCAAGGATACGCCGGAGCCACCGCACCCTCACGATCAGAAGAACAAGAAGAAGGACGGCGACGACTTCCAAGAACCCGAGAAGACCGTCAACGTCCTCTTCGGCGGACTACCCGGCGGGCGGGAGCGAAGGCTACTCGCCGTGAAGTGATGTCCATTGAACCAGCGGTTATGACCCCTCTCAGGTGGTCAGAGACACCCATCACCTTCTCCCGCGCGGACCAATGGACCAGCTTCTCCGAACCAGGACGTTTCCCTCTCATCCTGAAACCAACAATGGCGGGCTCTAAGCTCAACAAGGTCCTCATCGACGGCGGAAGCGGGCTCAACGTCCTCTTCACCAAGACTCTGAAGAAGATGAACCTTGACGTCACCCCCATGCTCGACAAGAGCAGCATGCCTTTCTACGGCATCGTCCCGGGCAACGCGGCTATCCCACTAGGCTCAGTGGTGCGCCGCTACCTTCGGGCGTCTCGCGACAACTACCGCACCGAGTACATCAAGTTCGAGGTCGCGGATATCGAGACTTCATACCATGCCATCCTCGGCGGACCGGCCATCGCCAAGTTCATGGCGGTGCCCCACTACACGTACTTGGTACTCAAAATGCCAAGTCCAAACTGGCGTACTCTCCCTCCAAGGGGACTTGAAGATCTCTCACGATCGCGATACGAGAGGCCGTGGTGATCGCTTCAACAAATCAAGCACCCACCCCAATGATGGAAGTCTACGCCGCGTCGAAGAAGCTTGCCACAAGCGAACTCGACATCCCGAGCAGAAGTCCGACGCGCCAACAAGCCTCGGCCACCTGAGGAGGTGCTCGTCAAGCCGGTCGACCTCGGAACAGGTGACCCCACCAAGACCACCACCATCGGGGCCGGCCTCGACCCCAAATAGGAAGACGCGCTCGTCAGCTTCCTTCGGGCTAACCGCGACATCTTCGCGTGGAAGCCGACGGACATGCCGGGAGTGCCCGGGGAGCCGATCGAGCACCGCCTCAACGTCGACCCAAAGGCCACCCCCAAACGACAACACCTCCGACGCTTTGCCGACGACAGACGGGACGCCATCAAGAAGGAGCTCGCCAAGCTACTCGCCGCCGCTTCATCGAGAGAAGTCTTCCATCCCGAGTGGCTCGCCAACCCCATCCTCGTCCGCAAGAAGAACTCGAACGAGTGGAGGATGTGTGTCGACTACACCGACCTCAACAAGCACTACCCCAAGGACCCCTTCGGGTTGCCGCGGATTGATCAAGTCATCGACTCCACGGCGGGCCGCGACTCGCTCTGCTTCCTCGACCGCTACTCCGGTACCACCGGATCGCAATCAAGGAAGAGGACCGGGGAGAAGACCGCGTTCATTACCCCGTTTGGCGCGCTCTGCTACACGACCATGTCATTCGGGCCGAAGAACGCCGGCGCCACCTATCAACGGGCCATCCGGGCCTGCTTCAAGCGGCAACTCAACAAGAACGTCGAGGCCTACGTGGATGACGTGGTTGTCAAAACCGGGACTCCGGTACCCTCATCGACGACCTTGAACGGACCTTCGCATCACTTTGCGCGAGTACCGCTGGAAGCTCAACCCGAACAAGTGCGTCTTCGGCGTACCTTCGGGTAAACTACTCGGCTTCATCATCAGCCAGCGCGGCATCAAAGCCAACCCCGAGAAGATCTCCGCCATCACCAGCATGAAAGCTCCCACGAGCATCAAGGACGTCCAGAAGCTGACGGGGTGCATGGCGGCATTGAACAGATTCATCTCGAAGCTAGGAGAACGGGGTCTCCCCTTCTTCAAACTACTCAAGCACCACGAGAAGTTCGTGTGGACTGCAGAGGCGGACCAAGCCCTTGCCCAGCTCAAGGACTTCCTGTCGAAGCCACCGGTCCTCACGGCTCCCCACAAGGGCGAGCAGCTACTGCTCTACCTTGCTGCGACTACTCACGTGGTCAGTACTGCCATCGTTGTCGAGCGGCAGGAAGACGGCCACGCCTCGCGGCTTCACTTGGCATCAAGCGGCTACTAGTCTACGGCGACTCCGCAGTGGTCATCAACCAGGTCAACAAGTCCTGGGACCGCAACAAGGAGAACATGGACGCCTACTGCCTAGAAGTCCGCAAGCTCGAGAACAAATTCTATGGTCTCGAGTTCCATCACATCGTCCGCGACAACAACGTTGCGGCGGACGTCCTCTCGAAGCTCGGATCCACCCGCGCCCAAGTACCCGCGGGCGTCTTCGTCCATGAGCTTCACGCGCCATCCATCCGGAGCCGGCGCCACCGACCACTGCCCCAGCCCATCAACCAGCTGGGCAGGAGGTCATGATGATCGACGTGGACTGGAGGCAACCCTTCATCGACTACCTCAGCGAGCAGAAGGTTCCCTCCGACAAGAACGCAACCCGAACAACTCGTCCGCCGCGCCAAGTCTTACGTCCTCGTCGGCGACAAGCTTTACAAGCGAGGCGCGTCATCTGGAGTACTCATGAAGTGCGTCCCTCGCGAAGAAGGCAAGGACATCTTGGAGGAGATCCACAAGGGCGTGCGCGGCAACCACGCGTCCTCCCGCACGCCGGTCGGCAAGGCCTTCCGGCGAGCCTTCTGCGGCCCCACGGCCACGGGCGATGCCGAAGAACTCGTCGAAGGTGCCAAGGATGTCGGTTCTTCGCCAAGCGACAACACGTCCCCGCCTACAAGCTAGTCACCATACCGCCAACCCGGCCCTTTGCCCGCCGGGGGCTCGACATGATTGGGCCACCGCCAACCGCGCCGGGAGGATTCAACG
The DNA here is from genome assembly GCA_947561735.1 of Cenchrus americanus. Classification (NCBI taxonomy): domain Eukaryota; kingdom Viridiplantae; phylum Streptophyta; class Magnoliopsida; order Poales; family Poaceae; genus Cenchrus; species Cenchrus americanus. The sequence goes on along the minus strand of OX387239.1, from coordinate 245,690,268 downwards.
AGGTACTGGTGGCTATCGACAAGTTCACCAAGTGGATCGAGGTCAAGCCGGTCACATGCCCCAAAGCCGACGAGTACTCGACTTCCGGATGAACTTGTACACCGCTACGGCTACCCCACCGCATCATCACGGACACCGGGGTCCAACTTCAACAACCACCGCTTGCGGGAGTACTACGAGAACGAGCGGGATCGACGTCAGATACGTCTCCGTCGCCCACCCACGGGCCAACGGACAAGTCGAGCGCGCCAATGGGATGGTGCTCGACGCTCTCAAGAAGCGGCTACACGACGCTGCTAACTCAAAAGGGGGCAAGTGGATCAAGGAACTACCCAACGCACTCTGGGGGCTGCGGACTCAACCATCCAAGCCAACGGGGCAATCCCCCCTACTTCTCGGTCTATGGCTCTGAAGCCATTCTCCCTGCCGACGTCATATGGAACTCGCCAGCAGTGGAGCACTACGACGAAGGCGTCTCAGAAGACGACGGACGAGTTGATATCGACGGCCTCGAAGAAGCTCGGCCGCGCCGCCCTCGTCCAATCGGCAAGGTACCGGAGGGTATCCGACGCTACCACGATCGCAACGTCAAGGAACGCTCCTTCAACGTTGGAGATCTTGTCCTCCGCTGTATTCAGAACACGGAAGGACTTCACAAGCTCAGCTCCCCCTGGGAAGGCCCCTTCACCGTGGCTAAGGTGACCGGGCCAGGCTCCTACCGCCTCCAAACACTTGAAGGCGATGAAGTCAACAACTCGTGGAACGTCGACCAACTCTGTCGATTCTACACCTAGTCTAAACGACTACTCCGGGGTTCAAGTCCACGCGACTACATCAACACCCCCCCTCGCCCGCGGGCGACCCTCCGGGTCCTGGCTTCAAGTCTCCGGACTACTCTCCTCCAAGGTCCAGCCCGTGCGGCTACCTACGGACCCTGGGCTGCAACGAGCATCAAGGACTCTAGCGGCGGTCTACCAAGAGACCACACTCCAAGATCCGGCCCCGCACGGCTACTTACGGATCGCGATCCGGCCTACACGGCTACCTACGGATCACTCACCGTAAGCGGCCACCCGCTCCGGTACTACTCGGTATGTAAGCGGCCTTCGGTCCGGCGACCCCTTGTAACTACGGCCACGGCCACCCGTGTGTACTTCTTCGGTAATAAAGCTTGATTGTTTATCAACTTCTTTACTGTCTACTCCCTGCGACGGGACTACTAAGCCGAGTGCTACTACTCGCACCTACTCCACGATGGGCGCTCCGCACTCTGAGATCGCGGTTACGAGTACTCATTGAGGGAACATCACATTTCATTGATATATGGAAAAGTTCATTACAACTGTTTCCTATACAACTATGGCTACTAGCTATCTATGCAGGGCTACTGGAGGTTCAACTTATCGGCTACCTGCTCCGCGATGGGAGCCATCTCGCTCCAAAGAACTGCGCATCTTGCTCATCCGAGCCGGTTGGCGGCTACCCCGCCGGCGACTACCTCCACCGGGGCCTTCGGAAAGTACGACTTCATGAAGGCCGGCACTGCTCGGGATTGACTTGGCCATGTGCTTCACGTAGGCGGCCGGTCGGCTTGGCGCCTCACGAAGTCGATCCGCCAACGGAGCGATCTTGGGGCCGCCGGGTGCGGCACCGGGAGCCTCGCGATCGGGAGGGCGGCCTCTTCAAGGTCCTTCGACCGGGGTCGGAGCGCCTCGCGATCTTCGTTCAACTTCGCAAAGATTTGTAGCGATTGACGAGGTCTCTATCGATGCAATTCGCAACTCCATGTGCTTCTCGCACTCGAAGGCCAGCTCCTTGTAGTCGAGTTCAAGTACCTGGCGGGCTTCTTGCTCCCGGTAGAAGAGATTCTTCATGCTGATCTCCGAGCCTTTCAGTCGCTCCACCTGGCCTTCGAGTTCTGCAACGCCGGAACACAACAACGGGTCAGAGCTTGATGACTCCCAACAAGTACCCGACAAGTCAAGAGCCATACCTTTATTCTTGTTGCGGAGGCCTTTGTTCTTCCGCACCAGCTCGTCGCTCTTCGCCTGCAAGTCCATCACATCGTTGTGGTACTTGGCGAAGGCGGCGTCAAGCTTCGACTGCATGGCGGCCGCGTGCTTCCTCGACTTCATGAGCTGCTCCTCCAGGGCTTCAGCTCGCAGCACCGTGTCGCCGTAGCCTTGCAGTAGATTCGACTTCTCGCGGGATCGCTCCGCGACGTCCTGCACAAGACAAGTACAAGTCAAGCAGAGTACTCAACGCAAAGGGCTGACTACTAGGGAGGCAACGGCCACGTACCTTCATCCACTGTTCGGCTCGCCGCATCGCCTCCAGATGCTGCGCCAACACCGCCGCTTGACGAGATCGTCGGCAAGCAGCTCAATCCCGCCACGGCTACTCGGCGTAGCCTCCGTCATTGGCGCCGAGCGGATAGGCTCCGCGTCTTGGATCTCGGGAGATCGGATCGCCACCTCCCGGGGCAACCCCCCGGCGACGTGGCAGCCGCCTCCCCCTCGGCGGACTTCTCGGCGGTTTCCCCCATGGGCTCGGGGGCTCCTACCGCCGGCCTGCGGGGCTTACGGTGTCAACTCCCGCATGGGCACCCCTGCGGGGATGTCACCTCCTTCGGCGCCCTCGTCACCAAGGAACACGCGCATCGGCATCTACGACTACTCTCTTTGGGGCTCTACGGCTTCGGGGAGGAGTACTCACCTTCGACTACGACCGCCTGCGGCGGCGGCGCTTCGGCGGTGGGGGGCTCGGTCGCGGCTTGGGCCTCCCGGAGCGGGCTCTTCGACGGGCGGCGCGGCCTTTTCTCGCCTCCGCCGCCGTGGGCTCCTCTCCGTCCCGGCTCAAGTCCGTGGATTTTCTCGCACAAGTATCCACGCAGAGGGTCGTCGGATAAAATCGACTACTACAATGAGTACTACTCATGAAGGCGTGGTACTTACAAGTTCGACCGGGACGATAGTCACGGCCGGAGCACCGAGGATGCCGGCGATATCAACCGGTCCACCCTCGGCGGGCGTTTCTTCCTCCGCCTCTCCGACTACCGCCTCCTCCACGGCGGAGGGCGGCCGCGCGCGGGGCCTACGCGCTCTGCGCGGCTTCCACCTCTTCAACGGCGGCGGCGCGGGGTACTCGCTCCCCTTCGGGGGCGGGGGGTTGGCGCTCCGGGCTGCGCCGGATTTTCTTCGACGGTGGGGGGGGCCGGACTTCGGCTTCCAGCCGGTTCCCCCACTGTGGGCCACGTGCCCTCATCGCCCTCCTCCACGGGCTCTGTTGGCGGCCTCTCCTGCACACAAGGATGACTACTCGTCAGCACCGTACTCGATCACTGGGTACTCGACTACTTTGCTCAAGCTGACTTACCTCTGGAGGCGTGGTCTCTGAGACCTTCATCTTCTTTGCTACCCGCTTCTTGGCGGGGTTGCGCGGCTTCCTCGGCGGCGCGGCAAGGCTAGCCTCCAGGCTAGCCGGAGGGTCTTGGATGAGAGGTACATGAGGCAAGCCGGACGGCTAAACCTCGACCGCGGTCCGGAAGCGGTCTGCCGGCGTCTCCTCGTCTTCTTCGTCATCGGAGGTATCCTCCACGATGACGGGATCGTCGTCGTCTCCGACTACTCGGCGCTCCTTCACCTTCTCCACCGTTGGGATTTCAATTCCGCTCGGTGGTGGTTGCGGCTCGGAGACAAACCGCTTCACATCATCCTGCGCAAAGACACAAAAGCGTCAGCAACTCTGCTACAAGCGCCTACTACTCGACGGGGGGGTACGGCTACTTACCTCGTTGGGCGGGCGCGCGGCGGAGTACTCCTCGACAGGGCACGCCGTGTACTCCGGCATGTCCTTGAAGATCCTCGACAATCTCTCGATGATGTCGTTGTCCTCAATTTCGCCCCCCGGCATCCGCGACGTGTCGTCGTCGCCGGTGTACTCGAAGCCCATCGTATCCCGCGCGCGCGGCGGGCCGGATCCGGCGCTTCATGAAACCGAAGGCCACATGTTCGGCCCTCGGTCCCCGCATCCGCGGGGTCTTGATGCGTGCCGGCAACTCCGGGGCCGGATCCCTTCTCGCATGGTGGGCTCCGTATTCCACCACTCTTGGTGCTTGGGTTGCCGTCCGCTCGGCTTCGGCAGCTCGGGATGGTGGTTCGTGGTGTAGAACCACCTCGTCTTCCAGTCGGTGTTGGAGTCCACGAGCTTGTACGCCGAGTGCGCTCCGCGGCATCCTCCCTCGGTGGATCCCGCCCCTCCGACTACTCGGGGTTGGAGGCGCTGGGCTGCGGCTTCACGCGGAAAAACTTTCGGAAGAGAACCCAGTGCGGTTTGATTCCCAAGAAAGCTTCGCAGAAGTGGACGAAGACGGAAGTGTGGAAGATACCGTTGGGGGTTCAAGTTGAGGTACTCGATGCCATAGTACCTGAGAAGCCCCTTGAAGAAGTCGCTCGCTGGGAGCGCAAGACCGCGCTCCACGAAGCGCGAGAACATCGGGATCTCGTCTTGTGCCTTCTCCATCGGATAGGGATCCCCCCTCGCGCGGATCTCCACATGTCGATCTCCTTCTCCCTGATGAACCCGCTGTTCAACAGGGTCAGCAAGTCTTCGGTCTTCACTTTTGATCTTTTCCACTCGCGGCTGGGGTCAGCGCGCGGTGGAGATGTGGGCGGCGCCGCTCCGGTGTCGGCCACGGCAGCCTCTGCATGGCTCCTCTTCTTCCCGCCGGCCTTCGACGTCTTTGACGGGGACGGCTTCATCCTCCAAGTGCAAGGAGTCTTCACTCGCATCCGCTCGGGGGCTACCCTACAACTTTCGGGTGGCGATGCGCTCGGATCTACTACGGCGGCGGCGCTCGCTGGAGTGGATCTACTTCAAGATTCAAGTGGCGAATGACTGCGGCTCACTTGGGTGAAAAACCCTAAGGGTTTCGGCTTGTATTTATAAGCCAAAACACCTCCGTAACGGGCGGCTGAATAAGTCCACGCGCGGCTGACCCAGCGGCTGCGCGTGACTCTTCGTATTCTACTAGTCGACGCGCCTCACCTCGGGGGTTCGGCTACCTCTACTCGACTACCTGGGACGCGGCTAGTCTCAAGAGCATCTCAGGACACATTCTCCAAGAAGACCCTTCAATTCGAGAAGAAGTACTCGACTCAAGGCTCGGGGGCTCCGTGCCACGTGTCCTTCGGTTTTTTCTCTCCGGATTTTTCGGGATTTTCTCGCCAAGACTTCGGATAGATCCTCAGCCAGAGCTCGCGGCTCGAGGCTCGGGGGCTACTTTACGTGGATGGCGGTTCTGCAAATCGCATCTTCTTGACGGCTCCGGCTTCAAGGCAAGGCAGGCATTTTTGAAGACCTTCGAAGGCAGATTTCAAGGACGCTTGGGACTACTCGAGAAGACTTCAAGATTGCTCAAACATCGGTGGAGTACATTCCGGCCTCGGGATGCTTCGACTACTCTTGAGGACTTTTGACTTGTAGCACTCGGGGACGCTTGAGGACTACTTGTTAAGGCCTTCAAGACTACTTGAAGCTATCCTTCTCGACTACAAAGTACTCGGGGGCTTGTCGTATGGACCTCCCCGGGCCCACTACCTCGGTGGGTGCCGGGACCGACTACTCGGTGGGCCCCCGGGACTACCGGCTTGCGCTACACGGCACCCGAAGGCGTGGAGCACAAGGACAACACGGGAGTAGTACTCGGTTAGGACTCGTACACGTTCCGCACCGTGTAGAGGTCTCCTAGACGTACTCGACTAGTACTCCCGCCCTACTCCGACTTGTAACCCCGCCTCCCGACTATATAAGGCGAGGCGGGGACCGATCTCGGGATCACCTCATCCAATCTCAACTCACGGCGCACCATTGCACCATCCTGTAATCGTGCCCTATCAATCCAGAGCTACGCAGCATACAGGACGTAGGGTATTACGCACCTCGCGGCCCGAACCTGTCTAAATTGTGTGCCACGTGCCTCTTCCTTCGAGTTACCGATCTCGGCGAGTCACATTCATCTACTTCGGGTACTCCCCGTAGTAGGTTGCCGGTCCAAAACACCGACACCCTATGCTCGATTCCCAACTTGGACAAGCACCTTTTGAAGTTCTTCCCGGTGAAATGAGTTCCCCCATCACTTATCAAGATTCTCGGTGTACCGAAACGAGGAAAAATCACGTTCTTGATCATAGTGTTGGACTCCTCCGTGGAAGCTTTACGACATGGTATAGCCTCTACCCACTTGGATACATAATCAACCATAACAAGTATATACTCGAATCCAAATGAGTTTTTAAAAGGCCCCATGAAGTCTATGCCCCATACATCGAATATGTCGATTTGCAAGTTGTATTTCAAAGGCATAGAATTTCTTTGAGAGATGTTTCCGGTTCTTTGGCATTCGGGGCATGACGCAACATATCTTTTAGTATCTTCATGCATCTCCGGCCAATAGAATCCGCTCGACCATACTTTGGCTTCGGTTCGAAAATGGCTATAGTGCCCACCGTACTCCGCCGAGTGGCACTTCCTTAGAATCTCAAGCCTCTCTTCTCTTGGCACACATCTTCTCATCACTCCATCATTGCCAAGCTTGAAGAGGTATGGTGCATCCCAAAAATATTTCTTACTTTCAGAAATTATCTTCCTTTGAATGTTTTTGTCTAGATGATCGAGGGGCATCTTTCGAATTGCTCGAATGATGTCGATCATCCAAGTATCTTTATCAAGCACTCTATAGAGGTGGTCATCTCTCATCTTATCTTCTATGGGCTCTTTATCATCTTGCCCACGATTCATCCTAGACAAATGATCGGCCACGACATTTTCCACCCCCTTTTTTGTCACGAATTTCAACATCGAACTCTTGGAGAAGAAGGATCCAACGAATCAAACGTGGTTTAGCTTCCTTCTTAGCCAAGAGATACTTTATGGCTGCGTGATCGGTGTAAACAATGACTTTCGAGTTCACGATGTAAGATCTGAATTTTTCGAAAGCGAATACCACCGCTAGCAATTCTTTTTCCGTAGTAGCGTAATTTAATTGTGCCCCACTAAGAGTTTTGCTAGCGTAGTAAACGGCGTGAACTCGGCCTTCCTTTCTTTGTCCCAAGACCGCGCCTACGGCGTAGTCACTTGCGTCACACATGATCTCGAAAGGTTGGCTCCAATCCGGAGGTTGGATGATGGGAGCACTCACCGCCGCATTTTTCAAGGTCCGAATGCCGCTAGACACTTCTCATCAAAGTCGAAAGCCACATCTTTTTGAAGAAGGTGTGTTAAAGGCTTAGTGATCTTCGAGAAGTCCTTTATAAATCTTCTATAGAATCCGGCATGGCCTAGAAAGCTCCTTAAGGACTTAATATCCGTAGGAGGTGGGAGTTGCTCAACCGTCTCTACCTTAGCCTTGTCCACTTCAATTCCTCTCTCGGATATAGCATGTCCGAGCACTATGCCTTGCTTAACCATGAAGTGGCATTTTTCCCAATTTAAAACCAAATCTACCTCCGCACACCTTGTAAGGACCTTTTCTAAGTTTGCTAAGCAATCCATGAACGTCCTCCCGTAAACGGAAAAATCATCCATAAACACTTCAACAATTTCTTCGATGAATTCCGAGAAAACGGCCATCATGCAACGTTGAAAAGAGGCCGGAGCGTTGCATAGGCCGAAGGGCATCCTCCTATATGCAAACGTTCCGTAAGGACACGTAAACGTTGTCTTATGTTGATCTTCCAGGTGAATGGGAATTTGCATGAACCCCGAGTATCCATCGAGAAAGCAAAACTAAGCGTGGTTTGCTAACCTCTCGAGCATCTCGTCTATGAACGGTAGGGGGAAGTGATCTTTCTTCGTCGCTTTGTTAAGCTTACGGTAATCGATACACATCCGCCACCCGGTCACGGTCTTTGCGGTATCAATTCGTTCTTCTCATTCTTCACCACGGTCAAACCTCCTTTCTTCGGTACACAATGTACCGGGCTCACCCATTCGCTATGTGGAACCGGGTAGATGATTCCGGCATCAAGTAACTTGATAACCTCTTTCTTTACTACCTCTCGCATGGCATGGGTTAGCCTCCTTTGATGGTCCACTACGGGCTTACATTGGTCTTCCATTGGTATACGATGAGTGCAAAAGGTCGGGCTAATACCTTTGAGATCATTGATTGAATATCCAATCACCTTCCTATATTTTTTTAATAAAATCAGCAACGCTTCATTTTCTTCGGGGCTCAACTCGTCGCTCACAATGACTGGATAAGTTTTGTCTGGGCCCAAAAATTCATATTTTAATCCCTTGGGCAAAGGTTTAAGGTCTACTTCGGGCACTTGTGGCTCCTCGGGTTTGATTTCTCCTATGTCTTCGAACTTCTCTTCCTTCACGCTACCATCATGCGGCTCTAAGCCTTTTGTTGCTTCCTCTAGTTCTTCATCTTGTTGATTACTAATTTGATTTTCCATCGCTCTTTGCAGCGGGTCTCTAAGGGTTTCAACAAAACAAAGACTATCTATCTCTTCTATTTCTTCATCTTCGGGAGGAAAAGGAGTAAGGTGTTTAGAAGCACGAAGAAAGTTATATGTGTACTTTGTTCCATTAAGGTTCATTGTTACTTTGCCTTCTCCGGCATCTAACACGACATCAACCAACTTAAGAAAAGGCCTACCTAAGATTATATGATCAGAATTACCATGGTAAGCATCAATAACAAAGAAATCGGTTGGTATATAATTTCTAGAGATTTTTACTTTCATGTTGCAAGCAATACCTAGAGGTTTGATAGTTCTACCATCTCCCATAATTAATTTCGTTGATGTTGGAGCTAAGTCTAGGTTGTGGTCTTGAACTTTATCGTAAATTTTAGAAGATAGGACACTTACTTGGGCTCCGATGTCGCATAAGGCTTTGCATTGAACTCCGTTGATCTCGCAACTCAAGTGCGGCGTCATCTTCTCTTCTTCTTCGGATCCGATCGAATAAATTTCAGCAAGGCGAGCGTATGGTGATGCTTCGGGCTTGATCCCCATGATCCTCTTCACCTCGGCAATATGTTCGGATCCACCACATCATCTCCAAAGAGCTTTTCAAAAATCTCACCTGGTGGTTCCGAGGTCGTATGAATTTTCGGCTTTCCTCTCCGGTGGGAAATCGACTTCCAATGCTCTTGCCATTCCCTTTTGATTAGGGAACGGTCTTCTCTTGTCGAATACTTCTCCGTAATCAATAGGAACCCAATCCATTGGTTCGAACTCCCTTAGTGGCTTCGCGCTTGACATGCTTCTCTTGTTCGTCTCATTTGGTGCGGCGAAGTCGACGTTTGGTGTAGTTCTTGACTTGATGTGTTCTTGTTCAAGCTTTTCCATGATTGGCTCCTCTTTTGTGACTTCCGGGGTTGCCTCTTTAGAAAAATCAGCAAGCTTTTTCTTCCTTGAATTGAATTCCGGCTCTTCCGCAAGTCTTGTTTCCCAATCTCTTCGCATGGCAGCCGCTTTACTAACTTTTTGTAGAAGTTGGGCGGCTTCCGTGAGTGTTTTCTCCATGAGATCCCCACCTGCACACATTTCGACGTGTCGCATGCAACTAGGGGTTAGGGAAAAGAAAAATGTATGCAAGAGTACGTCACCGGTGAAGCCGAGTTTTGGTCCTTGTTCGATTAACTCATTAAACCTTTCCCAGGCTTGGTCTATCCCTTCCTCTTCTCCTTGCATGAAATTGATCACTTGCCTCCTTAGATGTTGAACCTTGCTCATTGGAAAGAACTTCTTGCAAAACTTCTTTGTCAACTTGTTCCAATTGCCTTCAACTTCAAAGGACGCAACCGAATACCATGTCTTTGCTTTGCCGGCAAGTGAGTAGGGAAAGAGATTCCATTTGAACCATTCATCGGGAACTCCTTCTTGACGCACCGTGTTGCATATTGTCGTGAAATCCCTTATGTGTCTATATGGGTTCTCCGTAACCATCCCTTCAAATGGGTTTTCCGCCACCATCTTCATGATCTTGGATTTAATTTCATACTTGGTCGCTTCGAGCTTCGAATCCGACTCTTGTACCTTTATGTCTTCACATCGAGGGCTAGCGTAATCCCTTAATGATTTCTCCGGTTCTTCCACGGGTTGATTAACGAACTCCATCTAGACAATAAGATAAAAACAAAAACAAAAAAAGAAACAAGTGTTTTTCTGGAAAATATATGTTAGATATAGCAAATAAAAGATAAACTAAAATATAAAACTAAGTTAGATGCAAATCAAACGATGTAAACTAACTTGCTCCCCGCAACGGCGCCGGAAAAAGGGGCTTGTTGACGGATAAAAGACGTATCCCTCTACGATCCGCAAGCGTACGGACCCCACACCTTTTTCACCACGGGATTCCCAAGGTTCTTGTCAATCCGCGAGCAAGGGGATTACAAGCGTTCGATCAACAACGACACACTAGCTACTAAAACCCTAACAACTATTATACTAGAAAACACTTAACTACACAAGAGAGAATGATAAACGATCAAGAGAGAAGACACTCGCCCACGGGTCTACGATACTAGAGCATGCAATCGCTTAAAGACATGAAAAACCAATCTAATCTATCGGGGTTGTGACCACGGTTTCGCCCTTTCCCTCCCTCTCGTACGTCGCACGCGAAGGTAATCATGACTAGACCTTTGATGGCCACGGCGTATTGAATGGATCCAAGGAAGCATTGAGGCCTATACTCCCTTTACGACACGGTAACTAACCTTTAAGCATTAAAGTATATTCAACACAAGATGATAGACAGATAATCCGACAAAGTGCGATTACATCTCAAGATCGATTACAACCCATGGACGAATGAGAAGATTACCCCATCAAGGTGCTGATCATGGCACCGTTGATCATGGTTTCCCTTCCGCCGGTGTCTTCCTCCTTCTCCACGAGAGGGTGCTTCCTTCGAGGTGGTTGATCTCCAGCCTGGAGATCCTCCTCCTCTCTCTCTAGCTTGTAGATGGCCTTCTGGTGCGAATAAACTCCTCCCCGTCTGTTGGCGGCGCGTCGGGGGTTTTAGGGTCGAAGATCCTTCGAGGGCAAGGAAGACGGGACCGAACCGGTGCCCGAAGTGGGCCGGGCCGATCCGACCGGGCCGGCCGGCCCGTGCCCGGTTCGGCCCGTTCGGTCGCCCTTTTTGCTCCGTGGGTCCTCGTGCACTTATCTACTTTGCCCCTTCCACTTGGATGATTTTGACGCCGTTATCCTCGCGATCAAGATGGAGGCTCTCTTTGCATGAAGTTTGATCTTTTACGCTTCAATCCCCGGGGGGTGTTCCTCGTAACACTTCGGTCCTCACCACCATTGGAAGTAATTTCAGCGAGCTCATGAACACGAACAAGACTCCATGAATGCTCCTTTGAACTTATTGCGAATCCGTCCTTTATGTCCATGATTTCCTACATAAACACAACACTTCCAAACGCATGCACAAAGATGAACTTGTTATATGATTAGTGTGCCTAGTGGCGGGTTAGTTCAATAATCAAATCCAAACCAAAGTGTAATGAACATGCTAGGTGCACCAAAATACACCGTCAACATCTTGCCAGGCACATTGAGTAATGTGCATAGAATGTTTTCACACACGTTTTTCTCTATGTGCATGACATCAAGATTATGTGGAAGCTTCAAATGTATCCAATAAGGCAACCTCCACAACACAGATTTTCGGCTATAAATCTTTGGACCCACATCACGCTTCCTTTTTCTTCCAGTGTTTCGAGTTTCATTCACTGCCTTCCCTGGCCTGACATCTCTCACCTTATCTAGCTCGTCTAGGACCTCACCCAAAGTGAACTTTTCTGGTGCATCTCGGTTTTCACGCTTACCATCGAAAGCCAAGCTTCTCCGCCATGCATGTGACTTTGGAAGGTATCGATGATGTCCAATGTAACATATCTTATTCCTTATTGACCGAGACAGGGGATCCTTGTCGCAGTAAATACATGCATAATACCCTTTTGTTGTTCGGCCAGACACCGTGCTCAACGCAGGGTAATCATGTATACACCATAACACAGCAGCACGAAGGTCAAACTTCCTACCAGTACATGCATCATAGGTACTTACACCCTTCCATAGCTCTAGCAGTTTTTCAATTAAGGGCTCAAGGAACACATCAAAATCCTTTCCTGGAGATTTTGGCCCTCGGATGAGTAAAGACATAAAGCAATTTGCAGGATTAACACATTCCCGGGGTGGGAGATTCAAAGGAGTCGAAGCACCGGCCACATACGTCCGGGTACTCATGTTGCCAAATGGATTGAACCCATCTGTAGCTAAAGCAAGCCTCAAGTTCCTTGGATCAGATGCAAATGATTTTTCCTTACTGTCAAAGTACTTCCATGCTTCCCCATCAGCTGGATGGCCCATTACATTCTCTACTGGCGTCCTAACTTTCATGTGCCATCGAGTTTCCTCAGAAGTACGCTTTGAAGCATATATTCTCTTCAACCTTGGCAATAGTGGAAAATACCTTAGTACCTTATGTGGAACCTGCTTGGTTCCAGTTTCATCTTTCCATCTAGACTCCTTGCATACTGGGCACACATTCAACTTCGTATACTTGGTTGTTTTTGAATCCCAAAACAACACACAATTATTCTTGCACACATGTATGTTTTCGTATTCAAGGCCCAATTCTCGAAGGTATTTCTTCGCCTCATCATAAGAATTTGGCAACTCACTCTTAGGGTATCTTGATGAGATCAAGTTCATCATCGTTGAAAATCCTGCATTGCTGATTCGATAACGAGACTTGATATACAACATCCTCACCATAAAAGAGAATTTGGAATGCCTAGATCCCGGGCTAAGTGCCTTCTTAGCATCCTCAAGTACTCTTGCAAACCTTGGCTGTTCTCCATCAACCTCTGCTTGAGCATACAGATCTCCAATCATCTCTGGTACTCCAAGATCCTCATCAAGATGACCATCATCGTCCACATCCACATGTATCCCATAGTCATGACCACCTTCCACATCCTGCTGCTCTGTATTCTGAACTTTAGCACTATCTGCAGGCTCCCCATGATGAATCCACTTGGTATATGTAGCTGACATTCCAAAGATGTGTATATGGTTTTCAACATCATGTTGGGGGCGCACCCTTTGATTCAGACAATTGCGGCAAGGACAACGTATCTCGATGTCTTGTGCGTATCTTGCTCTAACAAATTCCATAAACTCTTCAACTCCTTTCAAATATGAAGGTGTGAATTGTTTCCCAAATATCCAGCTTCTATCCATCTGTTTTGACAAACACAAAAAATTCAAAACACCAAAACTGAGATATATTAAGCTGAAAACAATAAAATTTTATTGGATATTTGAACAATTAATTGATAATCAGATGCTAATAGGCTCTACAAAATCCAAACCATTTATCCATATATGAACAAAACCTTCAAATTAAACTCGTATGCATATCTGACCAAATACTTTAAACAAATACTTCTAAAAACCTTGGAGGCGTTGCTCTTCTCGACTGCAGGCTGACGCCTCCTCGACTGCAAGCGCTGCTCTGCCTCCTATGACGCCGCAGCAAGCATCTTCGATGCCACGCAACGCCCTCGACCTCGATCACCTGCAGGCGCTGCCGCCCCACAATGTGTGCAAAACCTATCTACGTCGTCACGAGCACCAAAGCTTCGATAGGCCTCATCACGTACTCCTGGATACATTGCACGATCGGCCTCAGCACGTTAGGCCCAGAACATCACAATCGATCTAGTAGCTGGCCCACGACTTATTACAACACGTATTAAAGGTTCAAATAACAACTATACTTAAGACCTACACGAAAGCTCACGCAGTGTAGTGGTAAAGCTCTAACTTGCATACCCCTTGGTTTAGGGATTGAAGCTCCGCAGGAGCAATTTTTTTGGCCTAATACTTCTTGCCAAGTTCCAAACAAACAGGGACTGAAGCGGCCCATTAGTTATGGCCCAGTACCAAAATACCAGGGAAGGGAGCGGCCTATTTCGACAACTAATCCCACGCCGTCAAATCCACCACCGATTTGTGACGAATTTGTTTCATCATTAAGTGTGTCAAACAATGTCAATATATGTTGACCATAACAAAACTAATTTTGTGACGATCAACTTTCATCATTCCACTAAGGTATACCCAAAACACGTTTTATGACGATCTCCTTTTACTATTCTGTGACGCTATTTTTATTTTCGTCATAAATTTCTGGGCCAAATCTTCGTCACTTGGCACCTATGACGAAAATGGAGATTTCGTCACATATGACATACCATTCTATGACGAAAGTGAGCGGCGTCACGAGCAAATCAATATATTTGGAAAACAAACCCCATCGCACCAGGGCCGGATCCCAGTATCGGACATGCGTATACTTACAACTGGATCAGACCGAACAAAATTGGTCATTAGGGCTTGTGGAGCTCGATTTTGGCCGCGGTAAGTGAAGGAAAAGGAATGGAAGGGCGTACCTAGTGGATTATTCATCGTGGGCGCTGGGCCCAATGAACACCTGGCGTAGATGGCGCCACTCGCCTAGTTGTCGCCGCCAGAAAAGATAGCCGCGCGCGCGAGAGAGGTGAACGGGAGAAGGCTTGCCCCCCTTGCCGTCGTCAGCCACCTCGCGCACAGAGTCGATCGAAGTCTAGAGCTCGACCGCTAGAGTAGAGACCGGGCCGGGAGAAGGAAGGCACGCCGTCGGGAAGGAGCTCCTTGGCCGGTGGAGGAGGGAGTGGCGGGAGGAGCTCCGGGGCCGGCGTGGAGGAGCTCGGGCCTCCGGGTAGGGCGGTGGACGGGCCGGCGCCCCGGCGGAGAAGAGCTCCGGCCGAGCGAGAGGACAAGGCGGCGGGGGAGGAGCTCCGGGGGTAGGCGGCCGGGCCGGTAGCGGCCTTCGATCCGGACCGGGTGGAGAGGAAAAGAGAGGGAGGGAGGAGATTGAGAGGACCTGACACGTGGAGCCCAGGTTAAGGGAGGAAGGGGGGATGTGTTTTCCAACCACATTTAACAGTCCAAATCTTATCACGAGGATAAATAGTTCAAGGTAATGGTAATACTATGGTGAATACGTATGTGTCCGTGCGGCGAGTAAAAAAAACGTATGCGAGTCCATCATCAATTGTCGGTGCGGAATGTAGTCCCGACACTAACTAGTGAGAGCGCTGAGATCTATGTTTCGATGGCCGGTGCTAAGCAACTAGGTGACAATGGATTTATCTTGGTTCCGGCCGGGGCCGTACGTCCAGCAGTGGTGTGCTCAAGGCACTGTATTGCGTTGCACCGTGGTGCTTGCAGAGGGGGCTACAAGCGAGGCGGGAGAGGAGGTTGGGCCTCCAGGTTTCAGAGGTTTTTGATTGAGGCGAGTGCCAATATCGTGGTGAAGGTGGAAAGCGTGCGAGTGCTATCCGTCGTCCCCCTTGCGGCCAGGGGACTGCCCCTCCTTTTATAGGCTAAAGAGGAGGCAGTTTACAGGCGTGCCGCACTGTTTTATCTACGTGTGATGGCATGATGTGCAGTGCCGTGGAGTAGACGGCCGTCCTATCGAATCTTGCTTCAGGTGGGACGTCATGCGTGCCCTCTATCTATCCAGGAACGTCTTCGAGGGTGGCGGCGTGGGAGTCTTCCGTTCGGTCGTCACCCGCGTGCTGACTCGAGGGGGTAGCTGACGAGAGGTCGTACAGAGCACAACAGCGGGTGTGGTGATTTCCTGTCGCCGCACGCTTCCACAACGTCGGGGATGGCGCTGCAGTGCCCGGGATGGCGCTGCGGTGGCGGGGATGGCCGCACAGGGCTGATGGTGACGGAGGGGACGCGCCTGACGTCACGGCATGGCCCCGTGCGAGCGCGGAACGAGCATCGTCCCCCTTTGAGGGTTTCGTCGTCCTCTTTCGAGGGTGCGACGCGTCACCCGTACGAGAGTGGGCGACACAGTGTCACGGGACTGACACCGGCCTTGCTGCACAGTGGCGGGGATGGCCTCACTGGGGAGTTGGCGGAACAGCGCCGGGGCGTGATTCCCAGGCACGTCAGAGGGACGACGTGTACCTACAGGTGTCAAAGCATTAAATGGCTCGGTCGGGGGAGCAGGTATGGGGGCAGCGTGCCCACGGGAGCCTCGAGTGAGGCGGACCTCACCCGAGGGGGCGTCCAGCCCCCGAGCGAGGCGGAACCTCACCCGAGGGGGGGGGGCAGGCCCTCGAGCGAGGCAGGCCTCACCTGAGGGGGCGCCCAAACCTCGAGCGAGGTGGAACCTCGCCCGAGGGGGCGACTGGCCCTCGAGCGAGGCGGAGTTTTGCTAGCGCGGTGCTGCGCCCCTCGAGCGAAGCGGAGTTTCGCCCGAGGGCGCCTGGGGCAATTGTTTTGGTGGGCCGCTGGGGCCACCAGGGTCGTGATTATGTTGTGCTTGTTTTGGGCTTGTGAATTTGTTTGTGTTCGTGTTTTTAACGAGAGAAAGTGGTTTTCCCCGGTTCTTTAGGGGACCCCTATGGCTGTCCCCGACAGTAGCCCCAAGCATCTGTGGGGGTATCCGTTAGGATCCTGCAGATGCTGACGCTTACTGATGGGACTCTCTTCCCTCCTGGTTGCCGTGCTATTCCGTGGGGTCGCGCTAGCGGACCCGCGGGTCTAGCCCCCAAAGCCTTGGAGGAGTGTGTACTCCTTCAAGGTTTTTTCCGCAGCGTAGTCATTGTGCGAGGCGTTTGTTTCAGCCGGCCTCGGCGGTGCCATTCGCATGTGTTTGACGTTCGCGTGCGTTCGGTGCATATCCGAGGTGTAGCCTTGTGTCAAGCCCCCGAGCCTGGGCCTGTTCGAGGCGATCGGGGCGGGCTCTCCGACTTGTTTGTACGCCCCCTCGCCGTCCCTCCGCGGGACGGAGGGTGAGGGGAGGGGGAGTCCCATACCTCGCCACTTAGTGCTGCTGCCCCCTTGCCTTCCGCTTTTCTTCTCCGGCTGCGCGCCCCTTTGCTTTCGTTCGCCGCCCGCTTCGCCTCTGCGCGCCACCGCTAGCTGCAATGGCACCCACCCAGCCAATCCAAGTGCTGGATCCGCTGCTGTGGCACCGCTCAACGGTGACGGAGTTCGCCCTGAACGAGCTTGGGAACGGCGGCCAGCTGGCACCGAATGTGGAGGGCCAGTCTCCGGCGTGGATCGTTGCGCCGGCGGCGGATCGGGAGCCCAACCCGCCGTTCGGCTATGTGGCCAGCTTCATCCGGCACCATGAACGCGGCTTCACCACACCGGCGAGCCGCTTCATGCGCGGATTGTGCCACCACTACGGGGTGAGTTGCACAACCTCCACCACAGGCGGATCGTCCCCCTCATGGAGAGGGAGCGCCGCATCAATGAGATGAGCGAGGTGGCCAACCCTGTGTCGCTGGCACGCTCGCGGTTGCTGCACGACCGCTTCCCTCGGGAGTATGCAGCCACGAGGGCGAGGCGCACCATTAACCTCAAGGCGGGGCGGCACAACAACGACGAGCTTTGGTCGTTTGTCATGCTCCCCGACGCCCAGGCAGTGAGTAGGCCTTCCTCCTTTCCTCATTCCCTCGCGACGCACCAATGCGGTCTTAACAATTCGTTCTTCAGCGGAGGGTGACTGTGGACGCCACGCGGTCTGATCCACCCACGCCCCGAGCCCGAGCGGCCGCCCGCGCCTCTCAACGACGAGAGCAGGAGCGGGCCGCACGCAGGAAGGAGAGGAGCATCCGGCGGCGGGAGCGCCGGGAGCAGCAGAGCGAGGAGTACCGGCTGCGCGAGCAGCAGTGGCTCTCTCCCCCGGCGACCCCAGAGAACTTGTCGTTGGAGGAGGAGGGAGAAGAGGAGGGTGATGGGGGTGGGCTCCCCCGAGAGATGGAATCCCGCACCCCCCTCACCAAGAGCCGCAGAGGTGGTAGAGGAGCAAGCGCCCGGGGCGGGCGCGGAAGCGCCGCCGCCGGGCGGTCTATGGAAGAGGCGGCACGCGCCGGGGAGGCGCCCGCCGCGCCGCGAAAGCGTCTGGGAGCGCTGCAGTGGCGACGGCAGCCGCCACCACAGCGCCTGTCGAGCCCTCGAGGAAGAGGAAGCGGGGCTTCTCCACCTTGAGGTAAGCAGTCGCTCCTCCAAACGTTCTGATTTCGGGGGGCTAGAGCTCAATTTCCTGTCTCCGTGTTTGCAGGGTGGCGCCGACCGTACCCGACCTCGCGCCCGCTAAGGCGCTAAGGTCGGGAGCGTTCGTGCCCATGAGGCAGCGCTCGTCGAGGGCGTCGCGGGCGATAGAGAGCGCGGCGACGACAAGCGAGCCACCACGCAATGTGGCCGTGGCCACGGAGCCGCAGCAGGAGGCAATGGCCACGGCGGCGGTCACGACTACGGCAACCATGGCGCCGACGGTTCCGCCGGCGCCCGTCCCCGCTGGTGGTGGTCGGGCAGCTGCGGTGGAGATTCCTGATGATGACGCCCCACCGCCTGGATGGGGCCAGTGGGGGAACTGGGCCGCGCCAGCCCCCGAGCCCGCGGCGGGGGTGCTAGTGATGCGGGAGGATGGCTGCGTGATGCCGTGGTATCCGACACATGGTGTTGAGGCCTCGTCATCACGCGTCGCCCTCCCCGCTCCGAACGGCACCGCGGCGCGCCCGCAGCAAGAGCGGGAGCGCGCGAGCGCGCCGCCGGCCCACTTCAGCGAGGCCCAGGCTGAGCAGGCGCTGTGGCAAGAGTCCCGCGACCACGATGCCTCACTCAACAACACGCTGAACGAGGCGCTGTGGGTCTGTCGGGCATACTCCTCGGGTACTCATGCAAGGAAGAAAGAAGACGGACTCCTATTAGAATTCCCCTGTAATCCTATTAGGACTCGTTCCGTGTAATCCTACTAGGACTCCTACCTTGTAACCGACTAGGAACCCGCCCCCTAGACTATATAAAGGAGGTCCGGGTACCTAGCCGGGCACCTAATCTCAACCCAACACCAAGCGCAGGGCGCCATACTTGATCCCCCTAACAGGACGTAGGGTTCGCCACCTTGGCAACCCGAACATGTATAAATCTTGTGTCCCGTGTCCTTGCGCATACCTTCGAGTTCTTGGTCTCCCGATCACGATCCTCACCGCACAATCTACTACCTCGGGTACCCCCTTGGTAGGTTTGCCGGTCTAAAACACCGACAGCTGGCGCGCCAGGTAGGGGTGATCATCACCACCGGGCGAATTCGAAGGACCTCATCTTCAAAATCGGTCTACTCAATGAATAGCAAGTCGTCGAGTTCAAGATCAACCGTCGCATCTGCGCTGAATTCAAATCAAAGCTGGAGCGGCTCAAGTTTCAACGTGGTGGCGCGAACTAATCAAAATCCTCGGCGGTTTATCAGCAATTGTCGAGCCGGGAGCAGGCAAGCATCCAAGCCGCGACTCACCAAGTTGGACTCCAAGCCCGAGGCCACCACTCCAACATCCCCGTACATATGCTCGAGTTTGATGCGGATTTGGAAGTTGTGCTATACACAGTCACCTCGTGTCAATCTACACCTTGCATGTGTTGGCCAGGGGAGATAAAAAATATTTCTGTTGCTTCACGAGTTAACGAAACAGAGCATCCGGATTCGTATCCATGTCAGGTTACCGACGGAGCAACAAAATCAAGCATCAAAGACAAAAAGCAAGGTTCAAGGTCTTTGCTTGCCGTACATGGAAAGGTGTACACGCGTACGACCACGTCGCCTCCGGCTGCAGCAGCGCTACCTCAATTGTGTCGTGCGTTGCGGCTACTCGTCACTCGGCCGCACGGGCTCTACCTCAACCTTGCTCTGCGCCACGACTACTCGTCACTAGGCCGCACGTGCTCTATGCCAACCTTGCCGTGCGCCGCGACTACTCATCACCCGGCCACACGCGCTCTAGGTCAACCTCGTCGTGCACCACGAATACTCGTCTCCACTCTCCCCGCTGCAGCGATCTACTTCGACTACGTTGTGCGTCTGGGTGCCTCGGCACGTCGCGCGGCTCGTCACGCGGCTCGTCGCGCCGCTCGTCGTCGACTACTCTGCCTCGCGCAGGCTCGTCGTTGACTATTTCACCTCCGCCGTGCATCCGGGTGCCTCGGCACGTCGCGCGGCTCGTCATGCGGCTCATCGCGCCGCTCGTCGTCGACTACTCCGCCTCGCACAGGCTCGTCGTCGACTACTTAGACTACTCCGCATGTCCGGTTGCTTCGGTATGTCTCGCGGCTCGTCGCGTGGCTCGTTGCGCCGCTCGTCGTCGACTACTCCACCTCGCGCAGGCTCGTCGTTGACTACTTTGTCTTCGTCGTGCGTCCGGGTGCCTCGGCATGTCGCGTGGCTCGTCGTGTGGCTCGTCGTCGACTACTTCAACTATGCCGCGCGTCCGGTTGCTTCGGTATGTCTCGCAGCTTGTCGCGTAGCTCGTTGCACCGCTCGTCGTTGACTACTCCGCGTCGCGCAGGCTCGTCGTCGACTACTCCGCCTCGCGCGGGCTCATCGTGGACTACTTCGCCTCCGCCGCGCGTCCGGGTGCCTCGGCACGTCGCGCGGCTCGTCTCGTGGCTCGTCTCGTGGCTCGTCGCGGCGCTCGTCGTCGACTACTCCGCCTCGTGCGGGCTCGTTGTCGACTACTTCACCTCCGCCGCGCGTCCGGGGTGCCTCGGCACGTCGCGCGGCTCATCTCGCGGATCGTCGCGCAGCTCGTCGTCGACTACTTCGCCTACACCGCGCGTCTGGGTGCCTCGGCACGTCGCGGGGCTCATCGCTTGTCGTTGATTACTTCGCCTACGCCGCGCGTCCGGGTGCCTCGGCACGTCGCGCGGCTCATCGCGTGGCTCGTTGCGCCGCTCGTCATCGACTACTTCGCCTACGCCGCGCGTCCGGGTGCCTCGGCACGTCGCGCGGCCCGTCACGCGGCTCATCGTCGATTACTCCGTGCGCCGCGACTTCGTCTTGCCGCCACGCTGGCTCTACTTCAGCCACGCCGTGCGTCGTGACTACTTGTCTCGCAGCAACACTAGCTCTACTTCGAGTACGCCACGCGCCGCCGCGACGTCGTCTTCCGGTCGCATCACGTCGACCATTCATCTCGATTAGTTTTCTAAACTAGTCAAGAATGGCAGTCACGCCCCCAACAACTGGTCGAAATCAACTCTGACTAGTCGACTTCACCAACAACCGCCACGGCTCCATCACTGACCGCCACGGCTTCATCAACAGTCTGCCCAGGCAGTAATAGCTAAGTCATTTATTTAAATGATTACTGTTTTATTTTCTTGGCTTGTTCTCCTCATCATGTAGGACTACTTGCCGACTACTCATTTGTGTACGCTTCTCGACGGGTTTTCACGGGAGCTACACTCTGCTGACTACTCTTGGGGTATATCAATCAAGTCACCACGAGCCTACTTCATCAACTCGGGGGCTATCCCAAGAAGGCAGCTTCTAAAGTCCGCTACGCGCGGCAATCTAAAGTCGACTTCTAAAGTCGCATTCTAAAGTCCGCTCCGTGCGGCAACTTAAAGTCGACTCTGGTCGCATCTTCACCTGCTTCGGTGGCATACTACGTGTGTAAGCTTCGATGGAACCTAGCTGTAAGTGGCCCTCAGGTCCTGGCGACGATGGAACCTAGCTGCACGTGGTCTTCACGCTTTGTACCATGGGTCCAAGTACCCTAAGTACTCGCGCTCCATACCTTGGGTCTGAAATCCATGGCCCAGGTGCACAAGTCGACTCCGGTCGCACCTTCAAGCCCGCTCTGGCGGCAATCGTACCTTGGGTCTGAAATCCATGGCTCAGGCACCCAAGCCCACCCCGGTGGCACAAGTCGACGCTAACGGTCGCACCCAAGCCCACTTCGGTGGCACAAGTCGACGCTAACGGTCGCACCCAAGCCCACTCCAGTGGCACAACTCGACACTAACGGTCGCACCCAAGCCCACTCCGGTGGCACAAGTCGACGCTAATGGTCGCATCCAAGCCCACTCTGGTGGCACAAGCCGACTTTGGTCGCAATCTTAAGCCCGCTCTGGCGGCAAAACTACTCGTTTTCTCTGATTTTTTCGCTTTGTCTTTCCGGAAAGTGCTTTTCATTTTTTGCATCTTAAGTCCACCCCACGTGGCACAAAGTCGACTATTGTAGTCACATCTCGAAGTCCGCTCCACGCGACATCCTAAAGTCGAGTCGCATATCAAAGCCCGCTCTGTGCGGCAGCTAAAGTCGACTTCGGTTTTCAAGTCGCGTCTCAAAGTCCGCTCTACGAGGCAATCTAAATTCGACTCCGGTTTTCAAGTCGCATATCAAAGTCCGCTCCACACGGCATCCTAAAGTCGACTTCTTCAGTCGCAACTCAAAGTCCGCTCCACGCGGCATCCTAAAGTAGACTTCGGTTTTCAAGTCGCATCTCAAAGTCTGCTCCGCGCGGCACAAAGTTGACTTCGGTTTTTAAGTCGCATTCTAAAGTCCGCACTGCCGGCATCTAAAGTCGACTTTGGTCGCACCTAAAGTCTGCTCTGACGGCATGACTACTTCTTAAGCTCCATGGCTCGATGCCAAATTACTACTCAGAATCTCTCAAGCTCGGGGGCTGCACTCAACATACTACTCGAGGATAACTTCAGCATGCTTCGCTCGCTCTCAAGCTCGGGGGCTCCGCACCAGTAACTACTCAACGTGGCTCATACGGCTCTCTTATCTCATGGGCTACACACTACAAGAGTATTCGGGTGATGGCTTTCGCGAACACTGAAGACCCTTGGATTGATTACCTAATCATTTCAAGGCTCGGGGGCTGCTATGCTACACCCATCATTCAAAATTTTCAAGACGGAAGATTCAGAATCAAGATTGACCCTCAGCTAGAGTCTGCAACTCAACCTAAGGCTCGGGGGCTACTCCAAATGGAGTGCGATTTTGCAACCGCACTTCCATATAATCTCGACTTCAAGACTGATGAGCTGGACCACCTTCCAGCCTCGTGGCAGTTCAAGTACTATTGAAGACTTCTCCAAGCAGTACTCGAGGACGCTTAGGAACTACTCGCAGAGGCTTCAAGACTACTCGAACTACTACACTCGACTACAATGTGCTCGGGGGCTTGTCGGGCATACTCCTCGGGTACTCATGCAAGGAAGGAAGAAGACAGACTCCTATTAGAATTCCCCTGTAATCCTATTAGGACTCGTTCCGTATAATCCTACTAGGACTCCTGCCTTGTAACCGACTAGGAACCCGCCCCCTGGACTATATAAAGGAGGGCCGGGTACCTAGCCGGGCACCTAATCTCAACCCAACACCAAGCGCAGGGTGCCATACTTGATCCCCCAAACAGGACGTAGGGTTCGCCACCTTGGCAACCCGAACCTGTATAAATCTTGTGTCCAGTGTCCTTGCGCATACCTTCGAGTTCTCGGTCTCCCGATCACGATCCTCACCGCACAATCTACTACCTCGGGTACCCCCTTGGTAGGTTTGCCGGTCTAAAACACCGACAGGGTCCACGCATGTCTCGCGTGGCGGGTGTTCCAGGTATGCATTTTTCTGTTGGGTTTTGGAGTTTTTTTCCCTCCCCTCTTTTTCTCATTTCTCCCGCGCTTGCGCTTCCTCTGAATCAGCTTCCCTCTTGCCTTGTTTGCTGGTGACAGGAGTTGGTGGGCCGAGCTCGGGAGAGGCACGACCACCTCAACCAACTGAGCTCCGAGTGTGACTGGTACCGAGACCAGTACGACGCCCTTGATGCCCTTGTCGAGGCCTTGCAAACCGACAATGGGTGGCTTGGAGCATGACGCTCAAGCCGTGGAAGACGCCTCCACCGTCGCTAAGGTGAGGACGGCACTCCTGGAGTGGGATGAGGCGCTGCGGAAAGCACGCGAGGATTTGGCCGGGGTGCGGGCTGTGGCGGCGGAATGGGAGACGGAGGTGGCTGCGACTCGTGCCCAGCTCCAACAAGACCGTGCGACCCTCGAGGGAGCGCTTGCTTGGCAGAGCCAGGCCGAGGAGAAGGCCAAGGAGGCTGAGGAGCTGAGGACCACCCTGGCGGACAAGGCCGCCTCCCTCGCCTCGACGGAGGAGCAGCTTCGGCAGGAGCGAGACGCGCGCCAACAGGCGGAGGCTCAGCTCCAGCAAGAGCGGGCCGCACTTGCTGAGCCTCGGGCCACCCACGAGTCTAAGCGCATGGCACGAGAAGAGGCCCAGGGCCTCCTTCAGCGAGAGCGTGTCGCACTCGAGAAGGCGCAGACAACCCTCAAGCAGCGGGATGAGGAAGTCTCGCGGCTCAATGGGGAGCTGACCCAGCTGAGCGTCTCCCTCGCGGATCAGCGCCAGGCTGTCGAGGAACAGGAGGCTGTGATCCTTGGCCTGCAGCGGGCGGCCGAGGCCGCGCGCAATGCCCTTGAGGCGGAGAAGAAGCAGGTCGAAGGTGAGTCGCTTTTCATCTGTCTTTTGCTTGTTGGCTCGGCTTGTTTGGGATCCGCTCCCAATTTTTGTTTTTGGTTTATAGTTTTCAGGCTTGCGGACCGCCCTGGGGAACTCGACGACCCAGGCTCAGGCTATCCAGATGGCCTACAACTCCTCGCAACAGGAGCTGGAAGAGCTATGGGCTGCCGCCCTCTAGGCGTGCCAGGAGGTGGAGGAAGGCGAGGCGCAGGTTGGGAGCTCGATGGCGAGTCGCCCCCGCGCCTCACTCTGGGCGTTCGGTTAACCGAAACCGATCGGTTCGGTTCTTCGGTTAGGTTAATTCGGTTACTAGCGAACCTAGAACCGATCGGTTCCTCAGAGAACTCGGAACCGAGGCTTTTCGGTTTCGGGTAATTTGGTTCAGTTTCGGTTCTAACCGAAAGGAACCGAAATTTTCAAAACATAAAATACAGCACATTCAAATGCAAATTTTGACAGCATTTCATCTCTTTTTTATGCACTCAACAGAGACAATTTAAGGAGCAATAAGCATAAAAGCAGTACGACACACATATGTGTCAAATTCTAATGCAAACAAGCAATGTTCCACAAGCATCAAACATAACAGTAAGGGTGTACAGGCACCCCAGTCCCCACTCCCCAGGCGTCCAACAACAGGATGCACTCATGCACAGCAGCAACACACACAGAGTACATAGTTATTGAGAGTTTCAAGCATAGATGAATGAGAAACAAGTCCACAAACAAGTCCACAGCCATCTCACAGGACCATAGCTTCACTCCTCCACAGACCACAGCCATCTCCATGGATCCACTTCCACCTGAAACAAGTTTTAAATAGTAAAACAAGTAAGATTGTGCACTTTAAAGATAATTTGTAACTATGAAATATTTATTTAGATCACCTATTTCTTGTTCTGGCTTTCCTTTGAGGATCTGCTCGGATTAGAGGATTTGCTTGGCTGTGAGCTTATGTTGGTGGATGTAACCATCTTCCTCTTGCTTCCTTGAATTTGTGACTTGGCAGCATGGCCATTAGCAATGGCTAAGTCTTTGAATTCCTGAATGAGTTCTGAAAAAATAAAACAACATATAAAGGAAACATTAAATATTTTTGGTCATTGTTGAAAACAGTAAGGAAATGTTAAATAGATGTTCACCTTCTTGTTGTTTGCTAATTTCTTCAGTATTCTCAACTAGGTTGAGGGTAGGAGGTGATCTTCTAAGCCGATCTTGTTGTCGGGGACAGCCCTAGGGGTCCCCTTAAACAACGGGGGAATCCTCACTCAATCCCGCAACCGCATCGAAACACGCTAAGCCTAACCATGCAGGTGACTAACCATGCAGGACACGGCCCACGCCGGGACCCCGACGGCCCACCAAGACAGCCCTCTTAAAAGTCCTCTCGAGCAGGCCCCGCTTCGCTCGAAGGCGCGCTCCCCCTCGGGCGGGTTCCGCCCTGTTCGAGGGGCAACTCCCCCCTCGAGTGATCCCGCCCCGCTCGAGGGCTCACTCCCCCCTCGAGCGGGTCTCGTCCCGCTCGAGGGTCCGTGCCGCCCTCGGCCGGGGCCCGCCACGCTCACGGGCGCCCCGCACGCATGCGCCGCCCCGTGCACGGGCATTTAACGCCCCGACGTCGCAGACGGCGCCATCATGCGCCCGGGCTCGCGCCCCCGTGCCGCCGCACCAACTCCCCGGGGAGGAGCCCATCCCCGCCACCGTGGGGATGGACCGTGCGTACGGCCGGTGTCGGTCCCGTGACACCGCGCGCCCACTACGAGTACGGCTAACGCGCCCGACCCTCGAAGGGGGGCCGGCGCACCCCTCGATTTCACTTTCCCCGTGACCCTACGGTTAGGTGGGGGGCGCTAGGCCGGTGGATGGCCATCCCGGCCATCGTAACGGCGCGACCGCCGTACCCACGCGTGCGGCGAACGCCCGGCGCTCGCAGCAACAACCACTCGCTACCGCGGAGCGCATTGGGAAGGAACGCCGTTCGCCCCCGCTCCCCGTGCCCCGTACCGGCCATCATCGGCACCTCCCTCGAAGCCTATCGAGGGACGCCACCACCATCTGCCGCCCTCCTACCCTCGAACCGCCACTGTTCGGGTACGGGATAGGCCATCATGGCCGGATCGCGCGAAGATCGTCCGACGGCCGCCCACTCTACAACGTAGCACGACGTGCACCCCCACGTAGCGAGGATAGCGCGGCGTGCATGTAACTCGCCGCCCCCTTGGCCTATAAAAGGGGAGGCGAGCCCCCGCCCGCGGGGACCCGGACGGATTCAGTCGAACACAACACACCGTGCACTCACTCTCTTATTCTCCCACAACATCTTCGCCCACTCTCCCGGGGGACTTGGAAGCCACGCTTCCTCTCCCCGCCTTGCTTGTACTTGCCCCACTACAAGCACCCCCGGTGCTGAGCAATATAGTGCCACGAGCACGCCCCTGCTGGACGTACGGCCTCCTTGGCCGGAACCAGGATAAAACCTTGTGTCATTTGTTGCTTGGCATCGATCATTGAGGGATAGACCTAGGCGCTATCTACTGGTTAGTGTCGGGACCATATTCCGCACCGACAGTTGGCGCCCACCGTGGGGCACGCGAGCGCCTGAGGTCATTTCGCCAGCTCCCTCCATGGTGATCCGCACTGAGTACCGTGCTACGCGCTACTGCATGGGTAGCTCGGACCCCCTCCCAGCCGGGTTCGAAATCCGCTTCGGGGACCTGAACTTTCGGCCACGGGGAACGGCTATCTCATGCGCCTCACCAACCGTGAGGAGCTTCGCGCGCGAGCCGCCGTGCCAGACCGCTCGGTCTCCGCCGCACGCACGACACCGGCGCGAGCGCCCGCAGCACGGATGCCGCGGGCCCATCGACGCCACGACGCCGTCGTCGCTCCGGCCCGCCGCTCGCGCCCGCCCGGTCCGAGCGGCGGCAAGCCGCGCGCGCCGCCGCCCAACGCGATGCGCCCACGGTCACGACGGCCGCCACCGCCCCGCCGGGACCGCGTGCGGTCTCGGACCACGCATCCCCACCGGCCGCGTGGCGCCACTACGACCTACAACGCCAACGTCAACACGACGATGCGCATGGTTCCACCGGCCGCCACGTCTTCGTCGCTAGGGACCCCGCACCTCCGCGAGGGATGAGTCGTCCCCGGGCTCCGTCGACACGATGCCACCCGCCAACCGCCACGGATATGCGGAGTGGAACTTCTCCGGCGTGCCGGACCCAGTCGCGTTCCGACGTTTCCTCGACGCTACGGACTACTGGTTTGGCTGCTCCGACGACTCCAGCACCGGGAGTTACGACCCCGCGCGGGAGTGTTACGCCGTCATCACCAACGACCCGGCCAACGCCGCCGGTGTGGCAGGTGCCAGAGACGGGGAAGTCACGCCTGCCCCAGGGATCGCTACGCGCCTGGCCGCAGGGCCAAGCGCTCCTGCTGGGGCCGATGTCGACGCACAGCTGGCCCAAGCCCGCGAGCTCGAGGCCAAGCCGGCGGAGGAATACCGAACAGTGCGGCTGCTCCGCGCCTCGATGGCAGGGGAGGCCTCCGCGCGCGGCGAACGCGCGCGGGAGCTGGGCCGACATGTCCGTGACCGCATCAACCCCGTCCCCAACGTCGACAACGCGGATACTCCGCCGTAGGCGAGCCAAAAGCTCATCGCCGCCGCGACGTTGCTGCGTGCCATGCCGGCGCCCTCGACCCCCGAGGCTCGAGATATGCACCGCGAGGTGCAGACTCTCATCGAGCAAGCGGCCGTCCAACAGGCCGAGAGCTCGGCCTCACGCATCCGCCAACAAGGGGACGCGCGGGGCGATGATCCCGCACCGGGAGGCGAACCCTCGGTGCACGCGGGCCAACCCGCCGACCAAGGACGCACGCCGGCCAAGGAACGGCTCCTTGATGCGCGCAGGGCGCTGGATGGTGATGCCCGCAACGTCATCAACGCCAGACGCACCAGCAAGGCGGACGCACGAGCGGCTAGGGGCTATCACCCTCGAAGGGGTGGACGCTACGACAGCGGTGAGGATCGCTCCCGACGCCGAACCCCCGGCACCCGTGTGTTCGGCAGGGAGATCCGCACGGCGGCGTTCCCCCGCCGCTTCCGCCCCCCCTCGACGATCGTCAAATACAACGGGGAGACGGACCCCCGCGTCCGGCTCAACGACTACCGCCTAGCCCGTCACCGGGGGCCACTAGCGACGAAGTGATCATCCGCAACTTGCCCCCGCATCCGGGCGACGCGGCCCGGACATGGCTCGAGCACTTGCCCGGCCACCGGCATCCATAACTCGGGACGATCTAGTCCACACGTTCGTGGGCACCTTCCCGGGGCACATACGTGCGCCCCGGGAACTCATGGGATCGCGCTCCCCGCACGCGAAGCCCCGCGAATCGCCGCGGGACTTCATACGGCGCTTCTCCAAGCGCCGCACGGAGCTCCCCGCCGTGGCACGGTCC
This sequence comes from Cenchrus americanus, assembly GCA_947561735.1. Classification (NCBI taxonomy): domain Eukaryota; kingdom Viridiplantae; phylum Streptophyta; class Magnoliopsida; order Poales; family Poaceae; genus Cenchrus; species Cenchrus americanus. Next base: position 245,661,392 of record OX387239.1, on the reverse strand, counting down.
CGAGATCGTGCACGCGTTCCTCGAGGGCACCACGTGCCGGGACCTCGTGCGCGAGCTGGGACGTAGCCCGCCTACGGACTCAAACGAGCCGTTCGACATCGCCACCGGCTCGCCTCCGAGAAGAGGCCGTGGGGGCAATCTTCGACGGCAAGAAGGGGCAAGCGCTCCGAGGACACGCCCGCGGAGGGCGCGGGTCCAAAGAGCCGCACCGCAACGACAAGCGGGGCAAGAAGGGGAGAAGAAGCGCCGCGCCGCGAGGCGCGCGAGCGGGGCGCAACGGCGGCAATGCCGAGGCCCTCGCTGTTGACCCGGCCCGACGGGGCCCTCGACCGGCTCCTCGAGGCCCGGGGGTGTTTGACGACATGCTGAAGAAGCCATGTCCCTACCACAAGACTCCCGTGAACCACACTCTTGAGCAAAGGCGACATGCTCAAGAAGTTCTATGGCCGTGCCGCCGCGAAGGAGGCAGAGGCCAAGAAAGACGGAGGCGATGGCGACGCGGGTGGCTTCCCTGCTGTCGAAAATGTGTTCCTCATCTTTGGGGGACCTACCGTCGACATGTCGACCCGCCGGCGCAAGAAGGAGCGGCACGAAGTCCTCGCCGCGAGAGGGCGCCTCCCGCCCTTCCTCAACCGGTCGAAGGATGCCATCACCTTTAGCCGGACGACCACCCAAACCGCATCCCGAACCCGGCCGATCCGGCCGGTGGTCGATCCCATCATTGGGAACGCCAGGTTTTCGAAGGTCCTTATGGACGGAGGCAGCAGCCTCAATATCCTCTTCGCGCATACATTGCGCCTGATGGGGATTGGGCTGGACCAGTTGTGGCCCAGCACGAAGCCGTTTCACGGCATCGCGCCCGGCAAGCAGGTTCAACCCCTCGGGTAGATCGATCTGCCGGTCTGGTTTGGGACCCCCAAGAACTTTCGCAAGGAAACCCTCACCTTCGAGGTGGTGGGGTTCAAAGGGGCCTACCATGCCATACTTGGGCGACCATGCTATGCCAAATTCATGGCGGTCCCCAACTACACGTACTCGAAGATGAAGATGCGGGTCCTAACGGCGTCATCACCGTCGGGTCGTCTATCGAGCACGCATTCGACTGCGACGTCGAGTGCATGGAACATGCAGAGGCACTGGCGCTGGATGAAGCGCTGGTGAACACGCTGGAGAAGATGGTCAACGACGACCTCAGCTCCGCCGCCAAGCACGTCGGCACCTTCGAGGCCGCCGAGCAGACAAAAGGGGTCCCCCTCGAGCCGTCGGCCCCCGAGGGCAAGGCGTTGAGGGTCAGCTCGACCCTCGACCTAAATAGGAAGCGTGCTCGTCGACTTCCTCCGCGCCAACGCCGACGTCTTCGCGTGGAGCCCCTCGGACATGCCAGGCATCCCGAGGGAAGTCGCCGAGCACTCCCTTGATATCTCGCCAAACGCCCGCGCCGTGCGGCGAGCGGCCGCGCCGCTTCGACGAGGAGCTGCGACGGGCGATCGGAGCGGAGCCGCGAAGCTTCTCGAGGCCGGATTCATCAAGGAAGTTTTCCACCCTACGTGGCTAGCTAATCCTGTGCTTGTAAAAAAGAAAAATGGGAAGTGGAGGATGTGTATAGACTACACCAGTCTCAATAAAGCATGTCCAAAAGTTCCTTTTCCTTTGCCACGCATAGATCAAATCGTTGATTCAACAGCTGGGTGCGAACTGCTCTGTTTCCTTGATGCCTATTCGGGATATCACCAAATAAAAATGAAGGAGTCCGACCAGCTCGCGACTTCGTTCATCACACCGGTTGGGGACGTTCGTTACGTCACGATGCCTTTTGGCCTCAGAAACGCGGCGCAACATATCGCGCCGCATGCGCACGTTTTTGGGGATCACATCGGCGGACGGTCGAGGCCTACGTGGACGACATCGTCGTCAAGACCAGGAAGGCGGACGACCTGGTTAACGACCTTGGCATCGCGTTCAGCTGCCTACGGGCCAACGGGGTCAAGCTAAACCCCGAAAAATGTGTCTTTGGAGTGCCGCGGGGCATGCTCCTAGGATACATCGTCTCCCAGCGGGGAATCGAGGCCAACCCTGAAAAGGTCGCGGCCCTCGAACGAATGGGTCCGATTCGGGACCTCAAAGGGGTGCAGAAGGTGTTGGGGTGCCTCGCCGCCTTAAGCCGCTTCATCTCGAGGCTCGGTGAGAAGGGCCTGCCCCTCTACCGGCTGCTCAAGAAGCACGAGCGCTTCTCTTGGACCGCCGAGGCCCAGGACGCGCTCGACAAGCTGAAGGCGTCTCTGACACACGCTCCAATCCTCACGCCGCCGCGAGACGGCGAACCCCTACAGCTTTACGTAGCCGCAACCACCCAAGTGGTCAGCGCCGTGATCGTCGTGGAGCGCACGGAGAAAGGGCACGCCCTGCCCGTGCAGAGGCCGGTCTACTACATCAGCGAAGTCTTGTCGGACACGAAGACGCGCTACCCCCAGGTCCAGAAGCTGCTGTATGCGGTAGTCCTTGCGCGGCGCAAGCTCCGCCACTACTTCGAGGCCCACCCGGTCACGGTGGTCTCCTCCTTCCCGCTAGGAGAGATCATTCGCAACCCTGACGCGGCAGGCAGGATTGCCAAATGGTCCGTGGAGCTGATGGGCGAGACGCTCGCCTACGCCCCGCGCAAGGCCATCAAATCGCAAATCCTAGCCGATTTCGTCGCTGAGTGGACGGACACGCAGCTGCCACCCCCGCAAATCCAAGCAGAGTGCTGGACTCTGTTCTTCGACGGCTCAGTGATGAAGACAGGAGCGGGCGCGGGCCTGCTCTTCGTGTCACCCCTGGGAGCACATGCGCTACGCAGTGCGCCTCCACTTTCCCGCGTCCAACAATATGGCAGAATACGAGGCCCTCCTCTGCGGCCTCAAAATCGCCATTGAGTTGGGCGTCAAGCGCCTCGACGTGCGAGGGGACTCGCAGCTCGTGATCGATCAAGTCATGAAGAACGCGAGCTGCCACGACGACAAGATGGAGGCCTATCGTAAAGCCGTGCGGGCCCTCGAAGACAAGTTCCTACTTTGCATCGAGCTTAATCATGTACCCCGCGGTACAACGAGGAAGCAGACGAGCTGGCGAAGATCGCGTCCGGGCGGATCACCGTTCCCCCGAACGTTTTCGTGCGCGACATCGCGCAGCCCTCGGTCGCCTTCGAGCCCTACCCCTCGAGCGACGGCGGACCCTCGGGGGCTCCCTCGAATCCAGCGGGTGCGGAACCCATGGATGAGGACCCCTCAAACGAGGCGTACGTGCTCTCCCTTCTCGAGGGGTACGGTTCCCACGAGGTCGATGCGATGGACATAGAGCCGGCTCCTGTCCAAGCGGATTGGCGGGAAAAATACATCGCCTGGATCGCTCGAGGGGAACTCCCCGCGGACCGGGCCGCAGCCAGGCGCATCGCCAGGATGGCCAAATCTTTCACCCTCGTCGACGGCGAGCTGTACAAGCGCGCCGCGTCAGGCATCCTCCAGCGGTGTATACCCATTCCCGAGGGGCGCGAGCTCCCCGGGACATCCACGAGGATGCGTGGCCACCACGCCGCGCCGCGCACCCTCGTCGGCAACGCGTTCCGCCAGGGCTTCTATTGGCCTACCGCGGTCGCGGACGCCAGCGAAATCGTACGCACCGCGAAGGGTGCCGCTTCTGCGCCCGCAAGTCCAACTTGCCCGCTCATGCCCCCAAACGATCCCCGCGACATGGCCGTTCGCCGTGTGGGGGTTGGACATGCGTCGGGCCTCGGCGAAGGCGCCGGGGGCTTCACCCATCCGCTTGTCGCGATCGACAAATTCTCCCGAGTGGGTGGAGGTGCGCCCCATCACGAATTTAAGGGCGGAGCGAGCGGTCACGTTCTTCACCGACATCATCTACCGCTTTGGAGTGCCAAACTCCATCATCACGTACAATGGGTCCCGGTTCACGGGCCGGAAGTTCTTGGAGTTGCGTGATAAGTTCCACATCCGCGTGGATTGGACGGGCCGTGGCACACCCACGGACCACCCGCCAAGTGGAACGTGCCAACCGCATGATCCTACAGGCCTCAAGCCCGAATTCTTCGACCGACTCAACAAATGCGGGCGAAAATGGCTCCAAGAACTTCCCGGCAGTCGTGTGGAGCCTAAGGACCACCCCAAGCGCAGCCACGGGTTCACCCCTTTTTCCTAGTCCATGGCGCGGAGGCCGTCCTCCCCACGGACCCTCGGAATATGGGTCGCCCGAGATTCAAGGCTACGACGAAGATGCTGACCGGCGAGCCGCGCGAGGACTCGGCCGGACCGGCTAGACGAAGTACGCCTCGTGGCGTTGATGCACTCCGCAAGGTATCAACGGTCCCTACGACGTTACCAAGCACGCAAGATACGTCGGAGGGATTTCGCCGAGGGGGATTTGGTCCTAAGGGTCGCGCCAAGACAACCGAGGGCGCCACAAGCTATCACCCCCATGGGAGGGACCCTACGTCGTGGTGAAGGTGCTCAAGCCGGCACGTACAAGCTGGCCAACGAGGACGGTGAAGAACTCACCAACGCTTGGAACATCCAACAGCTACGTCGCTTCTACCCTTAGCTAGGATTTCCAAGTACTTTCTGTTGTAAAATCACATGGCCAACGCCCCAGTTGGTGTCAACTATGTAAATACTCCAGGTCTAATAAAAGGGCAACTCGGCTTTCCCCTGAAACCCAAGTCACCCTCGGGGGCTACTACGGGGGGCACCCCCCCCAAAATGGTCCCATTTTTTTGCGCAAAAATAAAAAACGACTCACACGCGCTAAGTTTGTTTCCTACTTCAACCTCGAGCCACGATTCGAACAGGGCGCAGGTGGCACAGCGGAAGGAGCGTGCGAGCCAGAGATAGCCTACGCCGCGTGGCTATGGCCCTTCTCTCTCGCCTCCAACCCAGCGGGCCCCCTGCGAATCGAACTCCCCCAACTAGAATCTACTCAGGAAGAAGGAGAAACAAAAAGCGTGATAAACAAACGATTTCATTTACATCAAATGCCCATGTTCATGAAATGACTTGTTTATTTACAAAAGGCCACGAGGCCAGAGTACTGATACACACAAAAAACGGGCCTAGCGCCCAGACTGCTTTCAGGAGGGAGGAGTAGCAGCGTCCGCGACGTCGGGGAAGAGGAACTCCTCGAAGGCCTCGGCGAGCGATCCGGCGGCGTCGGCAGCAAGCGCGTCTACGCGCTCCATGGCCACCTCGTCCTCGACGCCCTCGGGAACGATGTGGCCCTCCGCCGCCGCCTCGAAGTTGACCTCGTAGTGGGATCGCACCACTGCGAGGGCCTTCTCGGCCGCCTGGTGCAACGCCGGCGCATCCGCCTCCGTGACGTGGCCGCCGAGGGCGCGCGAGCGGGCGGCCGGGCCGAGGCGGCCGGCTTGGGCCTCGCCTTCCTCGATGACGCGGCAGGGTCTCGAGGGCCGCATCGCGCGGCTCCCGCAGCCTCTGCTCGGAGGAGTTGTAGGAAGCACGCAGGCCTCGGCCCGCCCGGCCGGCGTGCCCCGGGCGGTGCGCAAGCCTGGAATCGACAAGACGAAAAGAAATCAGAAAGGGGGAAGCGAACCCTCTAAAACAAAAACCAACAAGCAGAATCAAACAATGGCTCACCCTCGACTTGCTTCTTCTCCAAATCGAAGTCGCGACGCGCGGACTCGATCGCCAACTCAAGGCGCTGGACGGTTTCGCCTTGCTCGCGGAGGGCCAGCTCCTGGTTGGCGTTGCGCGATGCGCGGCGCGGCGCCTCGTCCTCAACCTTGGGAGAACGTGGCGTTCCGCTCCGCCGACCCCTTCTCGCCGCCTGCGCGCGATGCGCTCTCGCTCTGGCGCCGTCCTCGGGCGTCGGCCGAGGCGGGGCCGCATCCGCGTCGAGCCGCCCCTCGCCCCCCGGCGGCGATGCGCTCCGTCGCTCTGCCGGCCCCGGGGCCGGCGACGAGGGCCGCGGCCTCGGCGTCGAGGGGCGGCCCCCGGTGTCGTCGGCCTCCCTGGCGCGCTCCCCGTGCCCGCGCGCCCGCTCTCGCCCGGCGTTCTTTCGCGCCATCGCGCCCCGTCGGCGACGTGCGGGAGCTCTCGGGTGTCGACGCGAGCGCGGGGCCACCTCCGCCTCCCGCCTGGCGGCCAGTCGTCCGCGTCTTCTCCCGGAGTCCGCGCGCGGCGTTCCGCGGCCCGCCCCGTCGCGATCGATGAGGCTGCGCGGATCCGCTCGAGGCTCGAGCGGCGCGCCGGCCCTCGCCCGAGCTCTCGGAGAGCTCGTCGCACCACGCCATCGCCCAGTACGCCCCGCCGGTCGTCGGCGTCCCGAGCGCATCCGCTTAAGCACGTCGAAGGCTCGCACCGCTCTCGGAGGCCGGTGAACCTCGACATTCACCCGGTCGAAGGCGTCGTGATGTCGGGGCGCGACGCTCGAGCTCTGGCAATTACAAAACCAAAACCCATTAGCACCAAGACTTGGGCGCAAGTGTACACGAACAAAAAAGGAAAAAGTACGAGCAACGGTGGCTCACCTGGAGAGAACGAGCGAGGCCGGGCGCCGTGGACCCGCAGCGCCTCGCTCGCTGCGCGGTTGAGCGTGGCGCCGTGGCTCCGGAGCTCGCCCCGAGTTCTTGCTCCCCCACCCGGCGTCCGCAAACGCCGGGGGGGGGGTCCTCGACGGCCCCCCTCCACGGCGGGGCGGCCGGCGGGGAGAACGAGGCCTCGGCACCATGTCCTCGGCCCCCCACCACCATGTGACCCTCGTGCGCCTCACGAGGGCCCCCTCTCGGGGCTCGGGGGAGTTCGTGGGCCGCCCGTCGCATCGATTCCACCCAGCGGCGGGGAGTCATCCGGGAGCTCCACCACCTCCGCCTGAAAGATCGCCGGCTGGCGCGCCCGCTTGCGCCGCCCTCCGCCAAAGACCTCCACCAGCGCGCCTCGCGGCCAGGCGCCGGACGTGGCGCCGTGGCCGCCACCTCGCTGCCCGCCGCACCCATGGCGCACCGCGGGAGTTGCGCCCGCTCCCCCTCCTCGCAAGTAGCCGCCACGCGGGCCGCACCTCCCCCGCCGCTGCCGCCGCGGCGTGTCTCCGCGGCGACCGCGCCCGGCCGCCCGGCCGACCTCGCGGCCGCGCCGCGGCGGGCCGATCCGCCGGCCGGGCCTCGAGGCCCCGTCCGGGCCTTGCGGCCCGATGCCCGCCGCCGTGCCTTCGTCCCCCGGCGCGACCCCCCTCGACGAGCGCCGCCGGAGGGGATCGATGCGTCCGTCCTCAAGCACCTTGGCTGGTGCAAGAGGGGGAACGGCCGGCACCACCTCGCGCGAGCACGAACGGAGGGTTCAATCACCCGATCACCAACGAGCCAAACCAAACGAAGGAGGACGAGGCTCCTTACCTCGCCGAGAGAAAAGGCCCGCTTCCTTTTCCTCGAAGCCTCGGCGGACGAGGCCGCCGCGGCGGCCACGCACCGCCGTCGCGCCTCCCGATGGCGCCGCCGCGCGCAAGGGCACGCCCGCCCCATGCGCCGGGGCGCGCGCCGACGGCGCACCTCCCGAAGGCGCCACGGCGCGCGGGGGCACGCTCGCCCGCGCGCGGGTGCGCTCCCCCCGCCGTCGCGCCCCTTGGCGATGACGCCACGCGCGCGGCACGCTCCCCCCGCGCGCAAGGGCACGCTGACGCGCGCACGTGCGGCGTCCCGCGCGTGCCTCGGTGGCGCCCGAAGCACCTCCGCGCGGCCGCCGCGATGTGCGATTGCCCGGCGGCGGGCGCCGGTCGCCCGCCCAAAGCGAAGCCGCCCCACGACACCTACAGCAGAGCTCGGCGATGGGGAGCCTAGATGCCACCCTCGCTCCGGGAGGGGGTTCCCCTCCCCCTCAGCCTCTCTCTCCTCCCTCGTCCTCCTCTCCGAAGACCCAGGCTCCTCGATATCCGGGGAGGAGAGCCAGAGCTCCTCGCGCCGCCGTACTCGGGTGTCCCCGCCGGCCGCGGCGCGCTTGACGTCGCCTGCGTGCTCCCCTTCTTGCGCGCCGCTCGCTTCGTGCTCCCGCCGCGCCGCCCGGCCGAGCGCACGGGAGTCGGGGGTGGGCGGAGCGGACTTGGCGATGTTGAACTTCGACCCTCACCGCACACAGGAGCGACAATGGCGCGTCGAGAAACAAAAGCGAGACCAAGAACTAAAACAACTTCAAAAGCCAAACTTACCAAACGGGCCATGGGGAGCATCTCAAGGTCCCATGGGGTCCGACTTCGGGTGGCGGCACCGAGGTGTCGACGGCGCTCCGCCGCCCCGGTGGCGCGTACGGCCGCTCAAAGGGCGTCGAAAGCATTCGCGACCCTCGCCAACGTCGACGGGGTTGGCCGCCTCCGTCATCTCGAAGATGCGAGCCGCCTCTCCATCAACGACATGATCCGCCGGTGATGAAGGAAGGCGAGGGCGCCCATCGCGTGCGGCCCGTGCGCCGCCGGCCCCTGCGGCGCGGCCGGGGACCGACTCGCCGCCGCCGGCTTGGGCGTAGACACCCCCGTAACCCCAAGAGTCGAGCCTCTCCTTGAACACCCGACCGGTGTAGGGGGGAGGCCGGGCTCGCGTTGCGCAAATAGAACCACCCCGCTCCCGCCGGCGTTGTTCGTCGTCAGGGCGGGGGATAAGACATCCTTGAACTGCCCACTGCAGGGTAAGCGACATCCCGCTTCGCCGCGCATCGCGCGGCGGGTCCTGGCAACGTCGTGGCGCGGCGGATGAGCTCCGCGCGGAAAAGGTGTACCAGCAGCTCCCCACTGGACTCGGGATCCCTGGGGTACGCGCCGCGCACGCCCACGAACGCGGCCGCTGCGGGATAGCGTTGGGGGGCGGGGTTGTGCGGCTCCACCCCGTAGTAGTAGCACATCGCCCGCGCCCATGAGGGTGCTCGCCGGCGCGTTGAAGCCGCGCTCGTGGTAGCGGACGGGCTCACACGTAGCCCTCCGGCGGGTTGGGCTCGTCGTGCGCCGCCGGCGGCACGATCCACTCGCCGGACGTCCGTCTTCGTTGGCCGACAGGCGGCCGGCGGGCGACCGGCCGCCAAGGGCGGGCGGGTCCCCGTCGACTTCTCCCGGCACACGGCTCCGCGCCCGAAGGGGAGGGGGCCGAGGCGGCGCCATGAGGAAGGACGAAGGAATGCGAGGAAGGAAGACAAGGAAACGGAAGAAAAGCTCTCACGGCGACACCGCGCGGTGCAAGAGCAAGACGAAGACGAAGGGGCGAGGGCCGAAAATGGTCAGACACTAAGGTAAAAACAACGCCGTCCCCTCCTCCCCGTAGTTTTATAGGTCGACGGGCAGAGCTCTCCGAGCGGACGCCCCGCTAGCATTAACTGGCAGGAAGTCTTTCCATCGCGACACCGGTGGGCCCCACCACGACCGCAGCGGCTAAACAACGTAGGCGGGGTCATCGTCACGCAAAGACGGCACAACCGAGGCGGAAACCGTCCCGTCCGCACCGCCACGCCGCCCACTCGCGCGCGCGCGGCCGCAACGCCTAAAAAGCGCGCCGCGGCGCGAAACCACGGCCACGACCGCGAGGCATTTTAATGCCGTGGTCCCTTGCCAAGCAAGAGCACCCTCGGCGGGGCGAGTCCCCGCCGAAACGAAAATAGCCCTCGCCGGATAACAACGTGAGAAGGTCGCTGAGGACCCGCGCGATGTAGAGCGAGAGGCACCGCCGGCACCCATGCCGCGTGAAACCCTCGAGCGGCACGAGCTCCTCGGCTCAAAACTGACGTCAACCCTCGATGGGGAGTCGACGTGAGAAGGTCGCCGGGGACCCTCGCTCGATGTAGAGCAGCACCCACGGGCACCCATGCCACGCAAAACCCTCGGAGTGGCGCGAGCCCGCGCGGGGACAATGTCAACCCTCTAAAAAGAAGGCACACGCGTGAGAAGGGTCGCCCGGAGTCACGCCCGAAATAGAGCGGGCACCTCGAAGCACTCATGCCGCGCGCCGTGCGCCAACAAGCGCCTCGAGGGCGGCTCGCCCGGACCCCTCGACGGCCGCAGCGAGAAAGACGAGGCCGGGCCGGGCACGGCCCCGCACGGCCTTACGATCGGGGGGGTTCGAGCCCGACCCTCGACGGGTTCGAACAGCGCCTCGGATCCACGAGTTAGGGACGACGAGGGGCACGCGCATTCGAGCCGCCTCCTCCGAGCCCGTCGGCTCGAGGGTGCCTCACATGTCGTGTTCGAGAGCCGGCGAGGGCGGCCCCTGGCAGGGGGATCCCACGAGGGAGAGCTTCCGCGCCCTCGGTCCCTAGCGAACGGGACCGAGCCCCACCTAGCAAACCCACGCAAGCGCTTCCGCGGGCGTGTCTCCGGACCACGCAGCTCCTGGCCCTTACGAACGGGGCATGGGCGTCCACTTGAACCACCCGCGCCCGGCTCGAAGAGGAATCCGCGATTCGCGACCCGCTCGATGGGAGTTGCGGAAACCTCTCCCTCCGCTCCCGCGGAGGGACGGGCGAGGGCGCGTTAAAAAACAAGTCGTCGAGGCTCGACCCGATCGCCTCGAACGACAAGGCTCGGGGGAAGCCTGACGCACTGCTACACCTCCTTGAAATCGCACCCGCCGGAAGCCAGGGAGCGAGTGTCGGGGACAGTCCCTAGGGGTCCCCTTAAACAACGGGGAATCCTCACTTAATCCCGTGTCAAAACACGCTAATCCTAACCATGCAGGTGAACTAACCATGCGGGACACAGGCCCACGCCGGAATCCGACGGCCCAGAGACGGCCCACCGAGATGCCCCTCGGCCGAGCTCCGCCCTCGCTCGAGGACGCGCTCCCCCAAGCGGCTCCGCCCCGTTCGAGGGGCAACCCCTTTCCCTCGGCTGGTCCCGCCCGCTCGAGGGATCGCCCCCCTCGAGCCGAGGTCTCCGACTCGCTCGAGGGTTCGCTCCGCCCCGCTGGGGCCCGCCATGCTTCCCGGGCGCGCGTAGCGTGCGCCGGCCCCGTACTGGGCATTTAACGCCCTGACGCTGCAGGACGGCGCCATCATGCGCCACGGCTCACGCCCGGTGCCGCCGCACCAACTCCCCGAGGAGGAGCCCCCATCCCGCCAGCGACCGTGGGAATGATTGTGGGGTACGGCGGTGTCGGGCCCCGTGACACCGCGCGCCCACCCTGATGCGAGCTAACGCGCCCGACCCTCGAAAGGGGGCCGGGCGCACCCTCGATTTCATCTTCCCGGGACCCTGCCGGGCTGGTAGGGGGCGCGGTGCCGGGGATGGCCATCCCGGTCAGCAGTAGCCGATGCTTGGTCGCCGTACCCACGCGTGCGCGCACGCCCAGCACTACCGGCGCACGCCCCTGACCGCACAACCACTCGTCGCGAGCGCAATGGGAAGGAACGCTGGCCCGCGCCCGTTTCCCCGTACCACCCATCATCAGCCCCCTCCTCGAAGCCTATCGAGGAGGACACCACCGCCATGGCCGCCTTCCTACCCTCGAATCGCCAATTTGTTCGGCTGCGGGTAGGCCATCATGGCCGGATCGCAGCCCGAAGGATCGTCGGGACGGCCGCCCACTCTACACCGTAGCGCGACGTGCTCCTGCGTCGCGCTAGGTAGCGCGGCGTGCATGTAACCCGCCGCCCCCTCGGCAGCTATAAAAGGGGGGGGAGGCGAGCTCTCAGCGGGGGGGGAACGAGTTCGGAGGAACAACACAGTGGAATACAACACCGTGCATCTCACTCTCCGATTCTCCCACAACATCTTCGCCCACCTTAACCAGGGACACGGAAGCACGCTTCCTCTCCTCGCCATGCTTGCACTGCCCCACTACAAGCACCCCCGTTGCGCAAAGCGGTATAGTGCCACGAGCACGCCCCTCGCCGGACGTACGGCCCCCTCGGCCGAACAGGATAAAAACCTTGTGTCATTTTGTTGCTTAGCATCGACCATTGAGGGATAGACCTAGGCGCTATCTACCGGATTTAGTGTCGGGACCATATTCCGCACCGACGGTTGGCTCCCACGGGGGGGGCACACGAGCGCCCCAAGGTCACTTCCACCGACTTCCCTCCATGGTGATCCGCACCCCGAGGGCCGTGCTTACGCGCTACAACATGGGTAGCTCGGACCCTCTCCCCGGCCGGGTTCCGAGGTCTCGCTTCGGGGACTTGGAACTTCCGGTGCCACGAGGGGAACGGCTATCTCTGCTGCGCCTCTACTAATCGTGAGGAGCTTCGCGCGCGCCGCGAGGCCGAAGTCCGCTGCGGGGTTCCGCCGCACGCACGACACCGCGCGGACGCCCGCGAGGGACGTATGCCGCCCGGGTCCGTCGACGCCGCGCGCCTTGCCGTCGCTGCGGGCTACGCTCGCGCCGAGGGGCGCGGACGGGAGCGGCGTCGCTGACGCGCGCCGCCCAGGCGGTGCGCCCACCGTCACGACGGCCGCCACCGCCGCCCGGGGCCGGGGACCACGCGCGGTCTCGGACCCGCCGCATTCTACCATCGGCCTGCGTGGCGCCACGACGGCCCACTAACGCCAACGTGAACACCACGATGCGGCCGGGTTCCACACGGCCGCCACGTCTTCGTTGCCGTGGACCCCCGGCACCCTCGTGCGCGGACGAGTCATCCCCCGGCTCCGTCGACACGATGCCACCCGCCAACCGCCACCGGTGCGGCCGGAGTGGGACTTCTCCCGCGTGCCGACCCGGGCCGCCGTTCGGGCGCTTCCTCGACGCCACGGACTGCGATTTGGTCGTCCCGACGACTCCCAGACCGAGCTACGACCCTACGGGGAATGTTGCGCTCGTCATCAGCGGCGACCCGGCCAACGCCGCCGGTGCGGGAAAGGCGCGGGGACGGGGAAGTCACGCCCCGCCCCCGTGATCGCCACGCGCTTAGCCGGGGGCCGGGTGCTCTGCTTGGCCAACGTCGACGCATACGGGCCCAAGCCGGCGAGCTCGAGGCCGGCGCGCCGGTACGGACGGAGCGCGGCTGCTCCGCGCCTCGATGGCGGGGAGAGGCCTCCGCGCGCGGCGAACGCGCACCCGGAGCCGGGCCGACAAGTCCGCGACCGCCTCAACACCGCCTCCAACGCGAACAACGCGGACGTCCCGCCGCGAGCAAGCCGAGAAGCTCGTCGCCGCCGCGACGCTGCCTACGGGCCATGCGGAGCACCCTCGGACCCCCGAGGCTCGAGGATATGCACCGCGAGGTGTACTCTCATCGAGCAAGCGGCGAGTCAACGGGGCCGAGCGCTCGCCTCACGCATTCGTCAACAGGGGGGATGCACGAGGCGATGAAGAGCTGCACCGGGAGGCGAACCCTCGGTACCGCACGCGGTCCTAACCCGCCCGACCGTGGACGCACGCCAGCCAAGGAACGACTCGCCCGACACGCCGCGCGCCCGGATGGCGATGCCACGCAACGTCATCAATGCCAGGCGCACCCGGCCAGGGGCGGACGCACGAGCGGCCAGAGGCTACCACCCCCGAAGGGGGTGGACGCTACGACAAGCCGGTGAGGATCGCTCCCCGACACCGGAGCCCCCGGCACCGGGTGTGTTCAGCGGGGAGATGCGCACGCGGCGTTCCCCCCGGCGCTTCCGTCGGCCCTCGACGATCGTCAAATACACCACGGGAAGACGGGACCCCCGCGTACGGCTCAACGACTACCGCCTGCTTGTCGGTGGGCGGGGCCACTAACGACGAAGTGATCATCCGCAACTTCCCCCTTGCACCGTGCGACGCGGCCCCGACATGGCTCGACCTGCCGCCGCCGCCTAGATCCTCAACGGGGACGAGGCTCTAGTCCCACACCTTCGTGGGCAACTTCCAGAGCACATACGTGCGCCCGGGGAACTCTGGGATCGCGCTCCCCGCACGAAGCGGGCGAATCGCCGCGCGGACTCATACGGCGCTGCTCCGAGCGCGCCGCACCGAGCCCCCCGGCGTGGGCACAGTCCGAGATCGGCACGCGTTCCTCGAGGAGCACCACGTGTCGGGACCTCGTGCGCGAAGCTAGGACGCCGCGACTCCCCGCCTACGGACTCAAACGAGCTGTGCTCGACATCGCCACCGGCCTTCGCCTGGGAGAGGAGGCCGTGGGGGCAATCTTCGACGGCAAGAAGGGCAAAAGCGCGGCGGGGACACGCCGCGGAGGGCGGCGGGTCCAAAGAGCCGCGCCGCAACGACAAGCGGGGCAAGAGAGAGAGAGAGAGGAAGAAGCCGCGCGCGGCGCGGCGGAAGGCGCAACGGCGGCAACGCCGAGGCCCTCGGCGGCGGCCGACCCGACGGGGCTTCGGCCGGCCCCTCGAGGCCCGGGGTATTTGACGACATGATGAAGCTCCGTATGCCCCTACCACAAGACCCCCGTGAACCACACTCTTGGGCGGTGCGACATGCTCCAAGAAGTTCTGTGGCCGTGCCGCCGTGAAGGAGGCCAGAGGCCAAGAAGGGATGGGGGCGATGGCGACGCGGGTGGTTTCCCCGTACATCGAAATGTGTTCCTCATCTTTGGGGGATTACCGTCGACATGTCGACCGGCAACGCAAGAAGGAGCGGCACGAAGTCCTCGCCGCGGAGAGGGGCACCTCCCGGCCTTTCTCAACTGGTCGAAGGATGCCATCACCTTTCGCCGGGACGGCCACCCAAACCGCATCCCGAGCCGGGCAGGTGCCGTGGTGGTCGATCCCATCATTGGGAACGCCGGTTTCGAAGGTCCTTATGGACGGAGGGCGATAGCCTCAATATCCTCTTCGCGCATACTTTTACCCCTTTGATGAGGATCGGGGGTTTGCTTGGACCGGCTGCGGCCCGGCCACCCGAAGCCGTTTCACGGCATCACGCCGGCAAGCGAGATTCAGCCACTCGGGCGGATCGATCTCGCCACGGTATGGTTTGGGACCCCAAGAATTTCCGCAAAGTCCCTCACCTTCGAGGTGGTGGGGTTCAAAGGGGCCTGCCATGCCATACTTAGGCGACCTTGCTATGCCAAGTTCATGGCAGTCCCCAACTACGCGTGCACGAAGATGAAGATGCGGGTCCAAACGGCGTCATCACCAGTCGGGTCGTCGATCGAGCACGCATTCGGCGCGACGTCGGGGTGCGTGGAACATGCGGCAGGCACTGGCGCGGATGAAGCGCTAGCGAGTAGACACAACCCGGAGAAGATGGTCAACGACGACCTCGGCTCCGCCGCCCAAGCACATCGGCACCTTCGAGGCCGCCGAGCAAACCAAGGGGTCCCCCTCGACCCGTCGGCCCCCGAGGGGTCAAGGCATTGAGGGTTGGCTCGACCCTCGATCCTAAATAGGAAGCCGGTGCTGGCGTCGGCTTCCTCAGCGCAACCGCCGACGTCTTCGCGTGGAGCCCCTCGGACATGCCGAGGGCATCCCGGGGAGGTCGCCCGCGCCTCCTTGATATCACAGCAGCGCTCGCGGCTGTGCGACGCGGCTGCGCACGCTTCGACGCAGGAGCGGCGACGGGCGATCGGGCGGAGGCTGCGGAAGCTCCTCGAGAGCGGATTCATCAAGGAAGTGTTCCACCCTACGTGGCTAGCTAATCTCGTGCTTGTAAAAGAAAAAATGGGAAGTGGAGGATGTGTATAGACTACACCGATCTCAATAAAGCATCTCCAGAAAGTTCCTTTTCCTTTGCCACGTATAGATCAAATGCGGTTGATTCAACGAGTGGAGATGTGAACTACTCCCGTTTCCTTGAGCCTCTTCGGGCTATCACCAAATAAAAATGAAGAATCGACCGACTCGCGACTTCGTTCATCTGCCGGTCGGGGCCGGTCGTACGTCACAATGCCTTGCAGCCTCGAAAACGCGGGCGCGGCTTATGTCGGCGTCGCATGCGGCACGTTTTCGGGGACCACATCGAAGCGGACGGTCGAGGCCTACGTGGACGACATCGTCGTCAAGACCGAGAAGGCGGACGACACCGAGGTTAACAACCTTGGCGTCGCGTTCGGTGCCTTCGGGCCAACGGGGTCCCGTCGAACCCCGAAAAATGTGTCTTTGGAGTGCGCGGGGCATGCTCCTAGGATACATCGTCTCCCGGCAGAGAATCGAGAATTAACCCTTAAAGGTCGCGGCCCTCGGCGAATGGGTCCAATTCGAGACCTCAAGGGGTGCGAGAAGGTGTTGGGGTGCCTCGCCTTGTAAGCGAAAGCTTTGTTTCGAGTCTCGGTGAGAAGGGCACCCGCCCCCTCTGCAGGAGGCTGCTCGAAAGCACGAGCGCTTCTCTTGGACCGCGAGAAACGGGAAGCGCTCGACAAGGCCGAAAGGCGTCTGCGACGCACGCCCCAATCCTTACGCCGCCACGAAGACGGCGAACCCCTACGGCTCTACGTGGCCGCAACCACCCGGAGTGAGTCGGCGCGTGATCGTCGTGGAGCGCACGGAAGAAAAGGGCACGCCTTGCCGGGTGCGAGCCGGTCTACTACATCGGGCGAAGTCTGTCGGACACAAAGACGCGCTACCCCCGGACTCCCGAGAGGCTGTTGTGCGGTGGTCCTCGCGCGCGCAAGCTCCGCCACTGCCCCGAGGCCCCCCGGTCACGGTAGTCTCTTCCTTCCGCTGGGAGAGGTCATTCCCAACGCAGAAAGCGCGGCGAGCGAGTTGCCAGTGGTCCGTGGGTTGATGGGCGAGACGCTCGCCTACGCTCCGCGTAAAGCCATCAAATTACCGTTTCTTAGCCGATTTCGTTCTTTGTGTGGACGGACACGCGGCCCGCCCCCCCCCCTGGAAATCCTTTCGTAGTCTTCCGGACTCTTGTTCTTCGACGGCTAGGTGATGAAAAAAAAGGAGCGGACGCGGGCACCTTTCTTCGTGGCTCACCCTCGGGGAGCACATGCGCTACGCGATTGCGTTTAGCACTCACCGCTCTTGCCTCTTGCGCTCTAGCCCCCGAGCCTCTCTCGCCATTGCACCTCTCTCCTCTCGGAGCTCTTTTTGTTCCTTGTCCTTCGCCTCTTTGCCCGCTCGCATGGCGCCCCAGCCGCCTCTCATCATCATCGACCCATTGGCGTGGGAGCGCTCGACGGTGACACGGCCCCGGCCTCGAACCCGGTGGTAGCCGTTGGCCGGTCGCGGCGACGACGAGGATGGACGGCCGGCGAGTGGATCGTGCGCGTCGGAGAGGAACGAGCGCCCAACCCTGGGCGGCTACGTGGTCGGCCTTCGTCTGCTTCCACGGCGGGGCTTCATGGCGCCCGGCGAGCCGTTTTATGCGGGCTCTGCACTTACCACTACGGCGTGGAGCTCCACAGCCCGCGCCAAACGCGATCTCGCGAGGCGGCCACGATGGGTGGCGTACGCGAGGGTTTTCTGGGGATCCGGTGAGGCGGGATCTACGGGTTCATCTTTCCGCGCGGAGCTGTTCATGCTGCCGACGATGGAGACGAGGACCCCGCGCGGTGCGTGCCGGCGGCATGTCGCTCGCGTGCGGACCCGGCGCAAGGACGACTACATCCCGCACGATGACGGTAACAACACGGACCCAGGAGGCGGGGATGGTTCTGCCTCGCAGCAGCCGAGCCCGGCCTCCCCCCTACACCGGCCTGGTGCTCCGGGAGAGGCCCGCCTCTTGGTACCACGGGGTGTCTCCGCCCCAGCACCAGGAGCGGTTGGACTCGCTCTGGCGCGAGGAATACGGCGGGCCGCGGGTTGACTGCGGAAGTCGTCCTCACGCACCTCCACCACCGGCGGATCGTCCCCTTGATGGAGAGGCCGCTCCGCATCTACCAGATGACCGAGGACGCGGACCCCGTCGCGTTGGCGAAATCGCGGTCGTGCCCAGGGCCCCTTCTAGAGGGAGTACGCGGCCACGCGCGGGCGCGGCGCGCCATCGACCCCAAGTCCAGGCGCTACAACGAAAAGGCCTCGTGGGATCTTGAGATGCTGCCCATAAACCGTGGTGAGGAGGAGTTCTTGATTTCATTCCTGGTTTCGCCCGTTTTCCGAGTTGTTGATGCGTTTAATGCTTTGTAAATGGTGCGGGTGAGCGCCGTGAAGTCTGAGCCGCCTACCCCCCGCTCCCGCGCGCTCGCGCGCGCGGCGCCGCGGCGGAGCGGGAGCGGGCGACGCGCAAGGAGCGTGCGACGCGACATCGAAAGCGTCGCGGCGGAGGAGCGAGGAGTTGGGGTACAGCGAGCGACGGGGGGCTCTCCTCGCGGGGACGAGGAATACTCGTCATCGGACGAGGAGGGAGGAAGAGGAGGAAGAGGTCGGGGGGCGGGGACCTCCCCGATAGGTGAGGGCGCTGCACCCGTCCTTGGAGGCGGCTCGGCGGCGGGGTGGCCGCATGGGGCGGCGCGGAGGCGCCCGCCACGGTGTCAACGACGAGAGGCGGTGCGGGCCACGGAGGCGGCAAGCACACACCTTGGAGGCATCTGTCTCCGCGCGGTGGAGATGGTGGAGGTGCGGCCGGCGGTCGCGCGGCCGCACCACTGGCGTCGGCGGGGGACCTCGAGGAAGAGGGAAGCGCGCCTTCTCCTCCTCAAGGTCAGATATCGTCTTTCGAGGGGTTGCGTGCCGTCGGTGGGGCTGACGGTTGTTTGCGGCTCCACGGTGGTGCCAAGCATGCCTCCCCTCGCCGTAGGCGGCGAGGGCGGATGCGTCCGTCCCTACCGGCGCGTTCGTCAAGGGCGCCGCGCGGGGAAGAGGGGAGCAAGCGAGCGGCGACGGCGGCGCGGTTCGAAGGCGCGGTTCGGGCCTCGAAGGCCACGGTCCCCCGAGGTGGCCTGCGCACAGCGAGCCGCAGGCGCCGGTCGCGAGAGCGGCGGGCACCGGTCGTGGAGGAGGCGCAGCGGACGGCGGTCGCGGGCGAGAGCAAGGCGGCGGAGGCACGGCCGGCGGCGCGGTTGCGGCGGCCTTCGCCGGCCCGGCGTACGCCGTGGAGGGCCACCCCCGGCGCCGCCGGCCGGCGAGACACGGCCGGAGGCGGTGGCCGCGACGCCACGGTGGGAGATCGCGGCTGCGGGCGCGGTTGGAGGCGGCTGGGGTGGAGACGTAGCGAGGGGCTTGCGCTCGGCAGCTCCGGGGCGGTGGCGGTGGAATCCGGACGAGCGACTCCCACCGCCCGGGTGGGACCAGTGGGTGAACCTACCCATGCCGTCCCCGAGTCCCGAGAAAGGGGTGCTTGTGAGGGCGGTGGGACGGCCACATGGTGGCCGGCGGGGAGCACGCGCGCGAGGCTTCTTCTTCCGCGCGCGGCCACTGCGCTCCGCGCGCTTGCGAGGAGGCGCGTCGACGAGCCGCCCGCCTTCGCCGGCCGCTCAAGAGGAGCAGCCTGGCCCCATGGGGGGAACTCCGTGACCACGGCGGCACGCTCAACCGGACGGTGAACGAGGCGCTGCAGATCCACGGCGGCCCGGCGTGGCGCGTCTTCCAGGTGAGGCACTGTTGCCCTTTTTCTTCGATTTCGTCGTCTTTGTGTTTGTTTCGCACGGCGCGCTTACTGGTTCTGGCGTCCCCGTGGCGGCGGGAGCTCGGGCGCGCTCGCGACAAGTATGGCGCCTTCGACCGGATGGTGCGAGGCTGCGCCATCTCCCGGGAGCGGCGTGACGCGCCTTTGACGCGCTCGCAAACGCCTTGGGGACCCCGGACGAGGGCGGGCGTCGTGCCGGTATTCCTAACGAGGTTCCGCTTCGTATACAATTGAAGGAGTTCATGGATGAGCAAGCTAAGATCAACAAGGACACCGTCACCAAGTTCAAGACCATAGACAAGGTGTTGGAGAACATCGATAGCAAAGTGACGGAGGTCGGAAGTTCCAATCATCAAGTGCTCAACATGATGAAGATGCTCGAGACGCAAGTTGGACAACTTGCGGGCGCCTCACTAATGATGAAGGGAAGCTTCCGGGACAACCCAAATGTCCCGAATCGGCGAAGGCCATTCAAACACGTTCGGGGAAGGAGACCGAAGATCCGGAACGTTCCGCGGGAGCAAGGAAGCTTAAACCATCCACTGAGGTGGAAGGAGTTGCTAAAGAGAAGGTTACAGGGATCGTCACCGAGGAACCCGAATTCGAGATGCCAGAGGAAGACACGAGGATACCGCAACTCAAGCCACGCTTCTTCCGAGGTAAACTTGACAACCACTTTGAGAAGTTTGTGGAAGTTGTGCGTAGACTTAGCATCAACATGCCATTACTAGATGCCCTACAAGTACCTACATATTCTCGTTACTTTAAACATATACTTGCAAATAAATATGAGATAGCAACACTCGGGGTAGATCATGTCAAGATGTCCGAGGAGTGTAGTGCCGCTATTGCTAATGGGCTAGAGAAGTAAAAAGACCCCGGGTGCCCTACAATTCCATGTTCAGTTGGTTCTTTCAACTTCGAGAAGGCGTTATGCGACCTTGGAGCTAGTGTGAGCGTCATGCCGAGGGATGTGTTCGAGAAGCTACGCCTACCAATGGAGCCTACGGGAATATGTTTGGAGTTGGGAGACAACTCCATTCGCTATCCCTTGGGCATTGCCGAAGATGTACCCGTGAAGGTCGGACACCACTTCATCCCCGTCGACTTCGTTGTGCTCGAGATGGGAGAGAGGGAGAAGCCGCCGCTCATCCTAGGGAGGCCTTTCCTCAAGACCGTGGGAGCTACTATTGATGTTGGCAAGGGGGAGATCATGTTTGATATCAACGGAGAAAGGAGTTCCTTCGAGTTCCGTCCAAGAATTGAGGCATGCAACATGATTGGAGTGAAGGGAGAACCAAAACAAACGGAGGGGCTGAAAAAGAAGAAGGAGCCGAAAAAATGAACGTAAAGAAAATCAAAGAAGGTGTTGCATCCGTCAAGACAAAGGAAGAGAAGCTGCCTGTGAAGACCAAAAAAATGACTAAGCCGACTAAGCCGGAAGACAAGCCCGCGCCCAAGATGGTGCGGAAGTGGGTACCCAAGATTGCAACGCCCGCAAAGAGCGTTGATCCGGAGTAATCAAGTGAAGAAGTCTAGCTATAGACTATAAACGAAGCGCTAGGCGGGAGGCAACCCGTTTCGTCGAGTCAAGAATAAGCTACGGGAGGACAACCCGATTCCAGGTTTTTCGAGTATTTTTAATAATTTAGTTTTTGAGTTTTATTACGCAAAGACATTAGACTTAGAAGTGGTTGAACAATATTAGAGACATAATTCTTGATTGAATTTTTGCTTTATCATAAACCCTTTGCATGAACCCTCCTATGTGCTTGTTTGTTCTTTTCTTTTTGAGAAACCTCAACCAAATAATTTCAGAACCTAACTCAACCTTTCACCCTCATTATGGTGCTAAGGTTGACTTATTTTTCATGCTAAAACCACACGAGTAGAGCCACGATTTATATTTAAGTGTTAATAAAATTCAGCACGTGGTAGAACTCGCGTGAACCTAGAAATCAAAACTTTTGGTTGGTTTTAAAAATCTTTATCCTTGGTTTCTCTAGGATTAGAATTTTTCTAAGCCTATTCTAATTTTGTTTTATTCAAAATCTTTCTTATTTAGCCAAAATTAGAACCTAAACCTATGCCCCCATGATCAAGCCGGGAAATGTTTTCTCTCAACCGATGAAGGCAAACTATACCGGTGAGACCGAAATCAACGTAGTCGAAAAATATTTTCGACTTACATTTGTTTTTAATGGTTTAAAAACTTCTCTAAAATTATGTTTGAGCTCTTGCATGGCTCTGAAAAATATTTTAAATTTCGAATTAGAGGAGTGCTTAACCTTAAACACACCTTAATGGAGGCAATCTAGTTTGAATTAATCATGCATGCACCATTGGATTCCCTTTTATCAACTTTCACCAATTCCACATGCAAAGGACAAGCATGGTGGGCAGCAAGCATCAACTTTGCAGGAATTTCATGGTGGCATGTGAAGCAAGTGGAGCTAGGGAGCATGGACATGACCCAAAGCATGAGCATCAAGTGGAAGGACCAATAATGCAAGAAAAGGAGTGGACGAGAGCGTTTGGGCGGTGCAACTCGTGGAGCACGCGGGCAGGGAAAGTTGCGGAGGTGAAATGATCGTCTTTGGAAGAAAGACGAGGCGGGGAGGAGCCGAGAAGGACCCCGGGCCGGCCGGCCCCGGGCCGGCCGGCCTCACCTACATAAGGAGCCCCCCGGCTCCCGTTTTCTCGCGGGCAAGCTTCCCTATCCTTCCTTTGTTTGTATGTTCAAGTTTGTGTGCTCAAAACCTCCGTAGACATAGCCAACCTTCCCAAGCTTGATAGCTCAAGAAAAAAAATCCACATCCTTAATCCACTCAAAGTCCACATCCGAAGCAAAGAGTTTAAGTACCTAGTTACCGGTTGCAACCCGGAGTTTTAGTTGAAGAAAAGAGTGCAGCAACCATGTGGAAGAAAACCACAAGTCTCTTCTCCAAGAAGAAGAGTTCATCGTCGTCCAAGCCGTCATCAACCACGTCTTCGAGGAGGCACTCGGTTTCCGAGTCTCCCCGGAGCATGGAGACGGATACGGCACCACCGAGGAGGAACGATGCTCTCCTCCTTGGTGGTATGAGGGCTGCAAGAAGCACTTCCATGAGGTTTACCGAACCTCGTGGGCACACGGAGGAGCAGCCTGCGCCACCACGACGATCGACCCGTTCAACCGCGCCACCTCCTTACACTCCGACATACTCTTCGTACGACTTCATCATCTTGTCGGCGGAGGAGGAGGAGAGGCTCTCTAATCTTGAGAAGAGGCTTGTGCCCAACGTCGAGTTCGACGACCAAGCACTCTACACCTTGGGTTTTGGCACCGACATATACTATATGTTGGGTGTTGACGGTGAAAATCCGTCAACCTAGCCATGAGTTTACCTTCGGTGTTGGCATGAGTTTTATACCTTATCCATTGGTACTAACCCCCGTGGTATAACAAGTTCACGTGTGCATGTCGTTTTTGGAGTTTAATGTTTATGCAGGGATTTAGTGTTGAATGCAAGACTTTCGGGATAAGTTCATCAAGCACCTCATGACAAGACCTTGAAGCCCCGAACAAGTCATGCAATGAAGCAAAATTAACTCCAAGAAGCCGGGGACTTGATCCGAGAAGACGACGGACTCCGGGGGACCCGACCGGAAAAGTGCTTTGAATCTTGCAAGACAAGGAGTTGAGTCCAATTCGGAGAGAAACCAACGACATGGACCTACATGCGAAGGGGGAAGCATCCGGAAGCAAGGGAACCGACCTCGGGCAAAGGAGCCCGCGGGCCGGGCCTAAATGGGCCCGGAGCCGGCCGGCCCCGATCGGTCGGCCCCGAGGCCCATTTAGGGCCCAAACTCGTCGCCCTTTGCCCTAGCCGCCAATCGGGCTATTTATAGTCCCCTGACCGAGAGCCACGCAGAGAAGATTTCGTCTTCGGCCGCCGAGAAGCAGAGAAGAGAGGGACACCATCTAGGAGAGGAGAGGGTCGAGCTAGTTGACTAGGGTTTCCCTAGCCGACGTGGGAACCTTGCAAGGAAGACCACGTCGGAGTTCCCGGAGCTAGAAGCAAGATCAAGGAAGGATCCCGTGGTGATCTTGTGTATGTATCATTGTTATAGTTGAATTATCAAGTTGAATCTTTTCTCGGCGATCAAGTGTTTCCTCGAAGATTTCGTTTTTCGATCGGCTTTGCTTATTCCAATTCTATTCTCGAGATAGATTACATAGGGTGTTCTTGTAGCCGCGGTGGCTAGAGGTACACGCCGGATCTTCCGAAAGAATCTCGACTTGTCTTTTGACTCGCCCTAAGCTCCCCGCATGAATAGGGATACGTTGTGACGAACGGGGGTCTCGAAAGGCGGATGTTTTCGGATTTGGACGGGAAACCACGATTTAAAGAGGCTTTCATTAAGATTCGATTTGCTACTTCTTCTTTTGCTTGGAACTTCAACAAAAGGCTTACCCCGATCCCTCTAGATCGGTTTATCTACCCAATCTTACTTTGTTTTCTCCGGTTTTTAGTAGATTAGATCTGTTTTGTGTCTTTTACTTAGATGCATTAGGTTCTTTATTGAAGATTGCAGTTATTTGGCTTTAATAGATTAAGTCTTGCGTCACACATTTGTTCCACGGATTCGATGCCTTGGGTTCACCACTCGAGGGAAGAAGGGTCCCTTGACTACGACGGGAGACTTGTACGCTTGCGAGTCACGAACGAACTTTGAACAAACATTAACCGTCAACAAGCCCCTTTTTCTGGCGCCGTTGCCGGGGAACAAGTGATCAAGATTTGATTTTTTATTGCTTTTTTTTGTAATTTTCAGTACTGATTTTGTTTTATTTTTGCATCTACTAAATTTTGATCATCCTCAAAATACATCTAATCTAGTTTTTCTAACTCTAGTCTTTATAGATTTGTTTTGTTTTCTAGTTTTTTTTGCATACTTTGTTTATTGCTAACCCTAACAGGAGATGGACGGCTACCTCTCCAACAAACCCAATAATTTTGTGGATGATCCGGAAAAACTTTACGAGCTAAGGAGACGTGAAGCACATCAAGCTAAAAAGCTGGATTTTGTAGATTCGGAGTCGGAAGACAAAGGATCGCAGGAATCTCCGAAGAATTCACCACCTCAAAGTCCGCGGGAGAACCGACGTCTACCAATGGGTGACCAACCACCGGAAGAACGCAAGATCGGGGAGCTATGCACCCCAGACATCATCGACCTACCAATCTTGAACCTTGAGGAGATCGGAAGACCGTTCGAGATCAAGACCTCAACAATCCGCATGGTGCAACATTCACCCTTCACCGGCAAAGAGGACCCGAACCTTCACCTCCAAGCATTCATTCAACTATGTCAGACTTTCAACATGGATGGGGTGACTCAAGATCAAATGAGGGCAAGGCTTTTTCCGTTTTCACTACTCGGGAAGGCTTTGCAATGGTTCCACTCTCAACCGGCGGAGACGGTGCAAAATTGGAACACGTTGATGAAGGCTTTCATGAAGGAATACTACTCACCGGGTAACACTCAAAGCTTGCGTAATAAGATTGCCACCTTTGTTCAATATCCTACGAAACTATCTCGGAGGCATTCGAGCGCTTCAACGAGTACACCGGGCGGTTCCACATCACAAGTTCCCGAAAAGAAGACCTCGTGCAAAAGTTCTATCAAGGATTCACCATGGCGTCAAGGACGATTATCGATGCATCGGCGGGAGGATCTATCATCGAGCTTACACCGACGGAAGCTTTCACGCTATTCAAGAAGGTCGCGGATAATGACACGTGGGCGTCATCCGGGCGCCTACACCCTGCTCAACCCATGGGGAACGTCAAAGGAGTCTTGCAAGTGGAGAAGGAAGACATACTTGAGGGCAAGATCGACTCGCTCATGAGGAGGTTGGAGAAGATGGAGATGCAAAAGAAAGAGGCTCAAGACTTGAAGGCCGCCGAAGCAAGGTCCACATGCGAAGAATGTGGAGAGTATGGCCATGTCCGCAAAGATTGTCCGGAGGAAGCCAAAGTGCTTGACTACATGAGGAAGGGAGAATTGCCGAACTTCCGCTACGGGCAAGGTAGGCCTCAATTTAATGCAAGCTCATCTATTCCTAACGCGGTTCCACTTCGGATACAATTGAAGGAGTTCATGGATAAGCAAGCTAAGATCAACAAGGACACCGTCACCAAGTTCAAGACCATAGACAAGGTGTTGGAGAACATCGATAGCAAAGTGACGGAGGTCGGAAGTTCCAATCATCAAGTGCTCAACATGATGAAGATGCTCGAGACGCAAGTTGGACAACTTGCGGGGCGCCTCACTAATGATGAAGGGAAGCTTCCGGGACAACCCAAATGTCCCGAATCGGCGAAGGCCATTCAAACGCGTTCGGGGAAGGAGACCGAAGATCCGGAACGTTCCGCGGGAGCAAGGAAGCTTAAACCATCCACCGAGGTGGAAGGAGCTGCTAAAGAGAAGGTTACGGGGATCGTCACCGAGGAACCCGAATTCGAGATGCCGGAGGATGACACGAGGATACCGCAACTCAAGCCACGCTACTTCCGAGGTAAACTTGACAACCACTTTGAGAAGTTTGTGGAAGTTGTGCGTAGACTTAGCATCAACATGCCATTACTAGATGCCCTACAAGTACCTACATATTCTCGTTACTTTAAAGACATACTTGCAAATAAATATGAGATAGCAACACTCGGGGTAGATCATGTCAAGATGTCTGAGGAGTGTAGTGCAGCTATTGCCTATGGGCTAGAGAAGCAAAAAGACCCCGGGTGCCCTACAATTCCATGTTCAGTTGGTTCTTTCAACTTCGAGAAGGCGTTATGCGACCTTGGAGCTAGTGTGAGTGTCATGCCGAGGGATGTGTTCGAGAAGTTACGCCTGCCAATGGAGCCTACGGGAATATGTTTGGAGTTGGGTGACAACTCCATTCGCTATCCCTTGGGCATTGCCGAAGATGTACCCGTGAAGATTGGACACCACTTCATCCCCGTCGACTTCGTTGTGCTCGAGATGGGAGAGAGGGAGAAGCCGCCGCTCATCCTAGGGAGGCCGTTCCTCAAGACCGTGGGAGCTACTATTGATGTTGGCAAGGGGGAGATCATGTTCGATATCAACGGAGAAAGGAGTTCCTTCAAGTTCCGTCCAAGGATTGAGGCATGCAACATGATTGGAGTGAAGGTAGAACCAAAACAAACAGAGGGGCTGAAAAAGAAGAAGGAGCCGAAAAAAGTGAACGTAACGAAAATTAAAGAAGATGTTGCATCCGTCAAGACAAAGGAAGAGAAGCCGCCCGTGAAGACCAAAAAAATGACTAAGCCAGCCAAGCCAAAAGACAAGCCCGCGCCCAAGATGGTGCGGAAGTGGGTACCCAAGATTGCAACGCCCGTAAAGAGCGTTGATCCGGAGTAATCAAGTGAAGAAGTCTAGCTATAGACTATAAACGAAGCGCTAGGCGGGAGGCAACCCGTTTCGTCGAGTCAAGAATAAGCTACGGGAGGACAACCCGATTCCAGGTTTTTCGAGTATTTTTAATAATTTAGTTTTTGAGTTTTACTACGCAAAGACATTAGACTTAGAAGTGGTTGAACAATATTAGAGACATAATTCTTGATTGAATGTTTGCTTTATCATAAACCCTTTGCATGAACCCTCCTATGTGCTTGTTTGATTCTTTTCTTTTCGAGAAACCCCTCAACCAAATAATTTCAGAACCTTAACTCAACCTTTCACCCTCATTATGGTGCTGAGGTTGACTTGTTTTTCATGCTAAAACCACACGAGTAGAGCCACGATTTATGTTTAAGTGTTAATAAAATTCAGCATGTGGTAGTACTCGCGTGAACCTAGAAATCAGCTTTTGGTTGGTTTTAAAAAATTTTTATCCTTGGTTTCTCTAGGATTAGAATTTTTCTAAGCCTATTCTAATTTTGTTTTATTCAAAATCTTTCTTATTTAGCCAAAATTAGAACCTAAACCTATGCCCCCATGATCAAGCCGGGAAAACGTTCGCTCTCAACCGATGAAAGCAAACTTTACCGGTGTGACCAAAATCGACGTAGTCGAAAAATATTTTCGACTTACATTTGTTTTTAATGGTTTAAAAACTTCTCTAAAATTATGCTTGAGCTCTTGCATGGCTCTGAAAAATATTTTAAATTTCGAATTAGAGGAGTGCTTAACCTTAAACACACCTAAATGGAGGCAACTAGTTTGAATTAATCATGCATGCACCATTGGATCCCCTTTTATCAACTTTCACCAATTCCACATGCAAAGGACAAGCATGGTGGGCAGCAAGCATCAACTTTGCAGGATTTTCATGGTGGCATGTGAAGCAAGTGGAGCTAGGGAGCATGGACATGACCCAAAGCATGGAGCATCAAGTGGGAGGACCAATAATTCAAGAAAAGGAGTGGACGAGAGCGTTTGGGCGGTGCAACTCGTGGAGCACGCGGGCAGGAAAGTTGCAGAGGCGAAATGATCGTGCTGGGAGAAAGACGCGCCGAGGAGGAGCCGGAGCACCCCCGGGCCGGCCGGCCCAGGCCGGCCGGCTCGCCTATAAAAGGCGCCCCCGGCGCCCGTCTTCCGCGAGCAAGCTTCCCTCTCCTTCCCTTGTTTGTGTGTTCAAGTTTGTGTGCTCGGAACCTCCGTAGACTTATCCAACCATCCCAAGCTTGAAAGCTCAAGAAAAATCCACATCCTTAATCCACTCAAAGTCCACATCCGAAGCAAAGAGTTTAAGTGCCTAGTTTACCGGTTGCAACCCGGATTTTTAGTTGAAGAAAGAGTGCAGCAACCATGTGGAAGAAGACCACAAGTCTCTTCTCTAAGAAGAAGAGTTCGTCGTCGTCCAAGCCGTCATCAACCACGTCTTCGAGGAGGCACTCGGTTTCGAGTCTCCCGGAGCATGGAGACGGACACGGCACCACCGAGGAGGAACGACGCTCTCCTCCTTGGTGGTATGAGGGCTGCGAGAAGCACTTCCATGAGGTTCACCGAACCTCGTGGGCACACGGAGGAGCAGCCCGCGCCACCACGACGATCGACTCGCTCAACCGCACCACCTCCTTACACCCCGACACAATCTTCGTACGGCTTCATCATCTTGTCGGCGGCGGAGGAGGAGAGGCTCGCCAATCTTGAGAAGAGGCTTGTGCCAAACGTCGAGTTCGACGACCAAGCACTCTACACCTTGGGTTTTTGCACCGACATATACTACATGTTGGGGCACCTCGGGTGGGTTCGGTTCTCCAACGGAATATCGGTGGACACCCACTTGGGTTACGCCTTGGAAATTTTAATGACTATTGCACCCATCGTTGATGATGATGGGGTGCAAAGCTTGTCATTCCGTTTGGAGGGAATCGAGCAAGTGGTTCCCTACGAGCACGTAAGGGAGCTGCTTGGATTCCACAAGGGAGCTCCGGAGAAAGTTGACGTGCCACCCGCATGTTGGCGGAATTTTGGGGCATGATCTCCGGAGATGCCCATCAACAACGCAATTGCATCCGCAACCCCATTATCCGGATATTTCACTCTTGGATGTGCAAGAGGGTATTGGGGAGGATGAGGGAAACAAAGGTGACCGACACGGAGTTGAATTGGCTATACTCGGCTTTAATTGCTAGGCAGCCAATTGACCCCTCTTACCTCATGATCAACCGTTGGTGTTGTGAAGCAACATCGGGGGCTGGTAATATTGGTTCGGGGTGTTACCTCTCCATGTTGGCCTTTTCCCTGCGGCCGGGGATCGCAAGGAACCCCGCTCACCTTTTGCGTGGTACCTCTCTCGGTTTTGAGTACTTGCGGCAAGGCAAGTACATTAGTGGAGATGAGAGAGGAGGTTATCGGTTGGCCGTAGTGAACCTCCCCCTTCCGAATGAGAGGCTTAGGCTTTTCACCGAGGGAAGGGAAGATTGGTTGGAAGAGGGACTACTTGTCCCTGCAAGGAAGAACAAAAGAGGAAGAATCGTAGAGGAGGGAACATCCTCCGCACAAGCGAGTGGAGCACAACCCAATGTGCAACCATCTGGCGGGGTTCCTCCTCCGCCAAGTTATTACGGAGTGTCGCAACAACAAGCATGGGGGGGTGGTGCACCGGTACCCCCACAAAATTATGTTGTGCCCAACGCTAACTTCGCGGAGTCCTACGCTCATCATCCCCAACCACAACAAAGCATGGCCATTATTGGAGGGTATGCTGCAAGAAATGCTCAAAACATCGCAGCCATCCAATCTAACGCAGCCCAACTCGGTGAAGGCAACGCAAATATTGCCTTTGAACTTGGACGCCTTCACCTTGTCGAGCCAAATCAATTCGTCGGAGGAAGTGTCCAACCATATTATGAGCAAGGGTATTATTATCAAGATCATCAACATCAACCACCGGCGGAGGACTAGAAGATTTAGGAACTTTAGTTTTCTTTTCTTTTCTATTTCTCTGTAATTTTCAGCTTTTGCTTATGTGTGTTTGCGTAGTATTTTTCTGCTTTTATTTAAATTTCAGCAAGCATGTTAGTTTATTTTCAGTGTGTATTTCAACTTGATATCACCATTAATAAAGTCACCACCTTGATTATATCATTGGAGAAGTTACAAAATTCGTGCCATGATGATATATGATTAAAATTGCAGCTTTGTTCATCTTTGTAGTTGATTTATGCATGTTTAAGCTAGTGCTCTCTTAAAAATACAGATCTGAATTTATTTAAATACTAGCTTAATTTTCAGCGGAGGTTATGATTAAAATAAAGACCCATAGTGTTTTATGTACTCTCAAGTTATGAATAGATTAAAGATGTCTTTTATGCTCAAAAATATTGCTAACCTTGTCACAAATATCACTTGTGTGTTGCTCAACCTATCCAAAGCCTTATATATATTTGAGTGCATAAACCTTAGTGTACAAGATTTATTTTTGAGTGCGTTATTGCAGGCCATGATTTCTCTGGCCCGAGACTAAGAAGCTGGTCATTCCGTTTTTGCGTATCTATCTTTTTGCTAGCCTTTTATCCGTGCATTGTGTATCCCCGCATCGGTGATTTCACAAACTTCGCCGGATATCCACCCTTAAACCAAATATCATCTTTTTGTGATTACCTCCTTGACCACAACCTATCATTGAGAATGGATCATCAATTCAAGGAAGATCGCAAGACGGTGCCAACGTTGAAGATTTCAAGTATCTCTCCAAGGAAAAATATCTCCGGTACCTACCTTATTTTTCGCCTCTTTGCTCGACGACGAGCAACGTCTAAGCATGGGGGAGGAGGTAGGTACGGTGCAGTTTTAGAGTTCAAAAGGGAGTATTTTAAAAAAAATAAATATATAATGATGAATGAAAAAAAATTCGGCGATGTACGTGACTTCCAAGGTGAAGAAAGAAAAAATATATATATATATAAGAAAGAAAGAAAGAAAGAAAGAAAAGAATGAGAAATATGAGAAACAGAAAAAATATATATGTGCGTAAAGTGAACTCCCCGGTTCTCTAAGAGTGCATTCAAGGCTTCAAGTTAAAAAGATCCATTCTCTTTTTCCAACCATGTGCAATCCGATAACGAGGACTTCTTTTGTGCCTCGGGATCACTCTTTGCCATTTGCACATGTCCACTCATCTAAAAGTGTGTGTATTTTTCTTTC
This sequence comes from Cenchrus americanus, assembly GCA_947561735.1. NCBI lineage: Eukaryota > Viridiplantae > Streptophyta > Magnoliopsida > Poales > Poaceae > Cenchrus > Cenchrus americanus. The sequence continues at coordinate 245,630,320 of OX387239.1, read as the reverse complement.
CCCTCCTTGATTTAACATTATTTTCCAATGACCTTTTTGACGAGTCTCGGTAAGACCATGAGAAGCTTGTCTTGTTTTGACAATATCTCATTTATAAAATCTTGTTAGGACTAAACTTTCCCAAAGCTCCATATAAAGCCTACCACATATATATGAGAGGGAAAGGAGTAGAATATATAGGCTTGAGAGACAAGTGAGATGAGAGTTTATGAGCAATACACGAGATGATTTAAATTTGTGAATTTGGTTTAGTTTTTCTTATCTCGTTCTTCATTTCAAAAATTCGAGATCTATTTAAAACTTTGTGAGCACGTTAATACTTGTGGGATAAGCTTAAAAAGAATCTACCCTCCGTGGAGATGAAGGCTAGTACATTATGGAACTTTAATGAATTAAAATTTTGAGAGCATTATGTTTTCTCATGTGTAATCAAGTGCAAAGTTTAAACATTGTTTAGCAATGATGATATCCATCGAAGGCTTACTCGAGGACGAGCAAGGTTTAAGCATGGGGGAGATGTTGACGGTGAAATCCGTCAACCTAGCCATGAGTTTACCTTCGGTGTTGGCATGAGTTTTATACCTTATCCATTGGTACTAACCCCCGTGGTATAACAAGTTCACGTGTGCATGTCGTTTTTGGAGTTTAATGTTTATGCAGGGATTTAGTGTTGAATGCAAGACTTTCGGGATAAGTTCATCAAGCACCTCATGACAAGACCTTGAAGCCCCGAACAAGTCATGCAATGAAGCAAAATTAACTCCAAGAAGCCGGGGACTTGATCCGAGAAGACGACGGACTCCGGGGACTCGACCGGAAAAGTGCTTGAATCTTGCAAGACAAGGAGTTGAGTCCAATTCGGAGAGAAACCAACGACATGGACCTACATGCGAGAAGGGGAAGCATCCGGGAAGCAAGGGAACCGACCTCGGGCAAAGGAGCCCGCGGGGGGCCGGGCCTAAATGGGCCCGGGCGCGCCGGCCCGGTCCCGGTCGGCCCAGTGCCCATTTAGGGCCCAAACTCGTCGCCCTTTGCCCTAGCCGCCAATCGGGCTATTTATAGTCCCCCGACCGAGAGCCACGCGAGAGAAGATTTCGTCTTCGGCCGCCGAGAAGCAGAGAAGAGAGGGACACCATCTAGGAGAGGAGAGGGTCGAGCTAGTTGACTAGGGTTTCCCTAGCCGACGTGGGAACCTTGCAAGGAAGACCACGTCGGAGTTCCCGAGCTAGAAGCAAGATCAAGGAAGGATCCCGGTGGTGATCTTGTGTATGTATCATTGTTATAGTTGAATTATCAAGTTGAATCTTTTCTCAGCGATCAAGTGTTTCCTCGAAGATTTCGTTTTTCGATCGGCTTTCCTTATTCCAATTCTATTCTCGAGATAGATTACATAGGGTGTTCTTGTAGCCGCGGTGGCTAGAGGTACACGCCGGATCTTCCGAAAGAATCTCGACTTGTCTTTTGACTCGCCCTAAGCTCCTCGCATGAATAGGGATACGTTGTGACGAACGGGGTCTCGAAAGGCGGATGTTTTCGGATTTGGACGGGAAACCACGATTTAAAGAGGCTTTCATTAAGATTCGATTTGCTACTTCTTCTTTTGCTTGGAACTTCAACAAAAGGCTTACCCCGATCCCTCTAGATCGGTTTATCTACCCAATCTTACTTTGTTTTCTCCGGTTTTTAGTAGATTAGATCTGTTTTGTGTCTTTTACTTAGATGCATTAGGTTCTTTATTGAAGATTGCAGTTATTTGGCTTTAATAGATTAAGTCTTGCGTCACACATTTGTTCCACGGATTCGATACCTTGGGTTCACCACTCGAGGGAAGAAGGGTCCCTTGACTACGACGAGAGACTTGTACGCTTGCGAGTCACGAACGAACTTTGATACAAACATTAACCGTCAACATTGGGGCACCTTGGATGGGTGCAGTTCTCCAACGGAGTATCGGTGGACACCCACTTGGGGTTCGCTTTGGAAATTTTGATGACTATTGCACCCATCCTTGATGATGATGGGGTGCAAAGCTTGTCATTCCGTTTGGAGGGAGTCCAACAAGTGGTTCCCTACGAGGACGTTAGGGAGCTGCTTGGATTCCACAAGGGAGCTCCGGAGAAAGTTGACGTGCCACCCGGCATGTTAGCGGGATTTTGGAATATGATCTCCGGAGAAGCCCATCAACAACGCAATTGCATCCGCAACCCCATTATCCGGATATTTCACTCTTAGATGTGCAAGAGGGTATTGGGGAGGATGAAGGAGACAAAGGTGACCGACACGGAGTTGAATTGGCTATACTCGGCTTTAATTGCCAGGCAGCCAATAGACCCCTCTTACCTTATGATCAACTGTTGGTGTTGTGAAGCAACATCGGGGGCGGGTAATATTGGTTCGGGGTGCTACCTCTCCATGTTGGCCTTCTCCTTACGACCGGGGATCGCAAGAAACCCCGCACATCTTTTGCGTGGTACCTCTCTCGGCATTGAGTATTTGCGGCAAGGCAAATACATTAGTGGAGATGAGAGAGGAGGTTATCGGTTGGCCATAGTGAACCTACCCCTTCCCAATGAGAGGCTTAGGCTTTTCACCGAAGGGAGAGAAGATTGGTTGGAAGAGGGACTACTTGTCCCTGCAAGGAAGAACAAAAGAGGAAGAATCGTAGAGGAGGGAACATCCTCCGCACAAGCGAGTGGAGCACAACCCAATGTGCAACGATTCGGCGGGATCCCTCCTCCGCAAAGTTATTACGGAGGGCCACAAGAGCAAGCATGGGGGGTGGTGCACAGGTACCCCCACCAAATTATGTTGTGCCCAACGCTAACTTCGCGGAATCCTACGCTCATCATCCCCAACCACAACAAAGCATGGCCATAATTGGAGGGTATGCTGCAAGAAACGCTCAAAACATCGCAGCCATCCAAGCTAACGCAGCTCAACTTGGTGAAGGTAATGCAAATATTGCCTTTGAGCTTGGACGCCTTCACCTCGTGGAGCCAAATCAATTCGTCGGAGAAAATGTCCAATCATATTATGAGCAAGGGTATTACTATCAAGATCATCAACATCAACCACCGGCGGAGGACTAGAAGATTTAGGAACTTTAGTTTTCTTTTCTTTTCTTTTTCTCTGTAATTTTCAGCTTTTGCTTATGTGTGTTTGCGTAGTATTTTCTGTTTTTATTTAAATTTTAGCATGCATGTTTGTTTATTTTCAGTTTGTATTTCAACTTGATGTTATCATTAATAAAGACACCACCTTGATTATATCATTGGAAAAGATACAAAAATTTGTGCCATGATGATATATGATTATAATTGCAGCTTTGTTCATCTTTGTAATTGATCTACGCATGATTAAGCTAGTGCTCTCTTAAAAATACAAATCTGAATTTATTTAAATGCTAGCTTAATTTTCAGCGGAGGTTATGATTAAAATAAAGACCCATAGTGTTTTATGTGCTCTCAATTTATGAATAGATTAAAGATGTCTTTTATGCTCAAAAATATCGCTAACCTTGTCACAAATATCACTTGTGTGTTGCTCAACCTATCCAAAGCCTTATATATATTTGAGTGCATAAACCTTAGTGTACAAGATTTATTTTTGAGTGAGTTATTGCAGGCCATGATTTCTCTGGCCCGAGACTAAGAAGCTGGTCATTCCATTTTTGCGTATCTATCTTTTTGCTAGCCTTTTATCCGTGCATTGTGTATCCCCGCATCGGAGATCTCACAAACTTCGCCGGATATCCACCCTTAAACCAAATATCATCTTTTGTGATTACCTCCTTGACCACAACCTATCGTTGAGAATGGATCATCAATTCAAGGAAGATCGCAAGACGGTGCCAACATTGAAGATTTCAAGTATCTCTCCAAGGAAAAATATTTCCGATACCTACCTTATTCTTCGCCTCTTTGCTCGAGGACGAGCAACGTCTAAGCATGGGGGAGGAGGTAGGTACGGTGCAGTTTTAGAGTTCAAAAAGGGAGTATTTTATAAAAAAATGAAATAATGATGAAAGAAAAAAATTCGGCGATATACGTGACTTCCAAGGTGAAGGTCTCACAAGAAGAAAGAAAGAAAAAAAATATATAATGAATGAAAGAAAGAAAGAAAAGAATGAGAAATATGAGAAAGAAAAAAATATGAGTATGTGTAAAGTGAACTCCCCGGTTCTCTAAGAGTGCATTCAAGGCTTCAAGTTAAAAAGATCCATTCTCATTTTCCAACCATGTGCAATCCGATAATGAGGACTTCCTTTGTGCCTCGGGATCACTCTTTGCCATTTGCACATGTCCACTCATCTAAAGTGTGTGTCTTTTTCTCTTTCCCCTCCTTGATTTAACATTATTTTCCAATGACCTTTTTGACGAGTCTCGGTAAGACCATGAGAAGCTTGTCTTGTTTTGACAACACCTCATTTATAAAATCTTGTTAGGACTAAACTTTCCCAAAGCTCCGTATAAAGCCTACCACACATATATGTTATGAGAGGGAAAGGAGTAGAATATATAGGCTTGAGAGACAAGTGAGATGAGAGTTCATGAGCAATATACAAGATGATTTAAATTTGTGAACTTGGTTTAGCTTTTCTTTATCTCGTTCTTTATTTCAAAAATTCTGAGATCTATTTAAACTTTGTGAGCATGTTAGTACTTGTGGGATAAGCTTAATAAGGATCTACCCTCCGTAGAGATGAAGGCTAGTACATTATGGAACTTTAATGAATTAAATTTTTGAGAGCATTATGTTTTCTCATGTATGATCAAGTGCAAGGTTTAACATTGTTTGGCAATGATGATATCCATCGAAGGCTTACTCGAGGACGAGCAAGGTTTAAGCATGGGGGAGATGTTGACGGTGAAAATCCGTCAACCTAGCCATGAGTTTACCTTCGGTGTTGGCATAAGTTTTATACCTTATCCATTGATACTAACCCCCGTGGTATAACAAGTTCACGTGTGCATGTCGGTTTTGGAGTTTAATGTTTATGCAGGGTTTTAGTGTTGAATGCAAGACTTTCGGGATAAGTTCATCAAGCACCTCATGACAAGACCTTGAAGCCCCGTACAAGTCATGCAACGAAGCAAACTTAACTCCAAGAAGCCGGGACTTGATCCGAGAAGACGACGGACTCCGAGGACCCGACCAAAAAAAAGTGCCGAATCTTGCAAGACAAGGAGTTGAGTCCAATTCGGAGAGAAACCGACGACATGGACCTACATGCGAAGGGGGAAACATCCGAGAAGCAAGGGAACCGACGTAGAGCAAAGGAGGCCTCGGGCGGGCCTCCGAATGGGCCCGGAGCCGGCCGGCCCGGGCGGTCGGCCTAGGCCCATCCAGGGCCCATTTGCCCCCTCCTTTGCCCTAGCCGCCAATCGGGCTATTTATAGCCCCCTGACAGAGAGCCACGCATTATACAATTCGTCATCGGCCGCCGAGGAGCAGAGAAGAAAGGGACACCATCTCAGAGAGGAGAGGGTCGAGCTAGTTGACTAGGGTTTCCCTAGCCGACGTGGGAACCTTGCACGGAAGACCACGTCGAAGTTCCCGGAGCTAGAAGCAAGATCAAGGAAGGATCCCGGTGGTGATCTTGTGTATGTATCATTGTTATAGTTGAATTATCAAGTTGAATCTTTTCCTAGCGATCAAGTGTTTCCTCGAAGATTTCGTTTTCGATCGGCTTTGCTTATTCCAATTCTATTCTCGAGATAGATTACATAGGGTGTTCTTGTAGCCGCGGTGGCTAGAGGTACACGCCGGATCTTCCGAAAGAATCTCGACTTGTCTTTTGACTCGCCCTAAGCTCCCCGCATGAGTAGGGATACGTTGTGACAGAACGGGGGTTCCGAAAGGCGGATGTTTTCGGATTTGGACGGGAAACCACGATTTAAAGAGGCTTCTATTAAGATTCGATTTGCTACTTCTTCTCTTGCTTGGAACTTCAACAAAAGGCTTACCCCGATCCCTCTAGATCGGTTTTATCTACCCAATCTTACTTTGTTTTCTCCGGTCTTTAGTAGATTAGATTCGTTTCGTGTCTTTTACTTAGATGCATTAGGGTTTTATCGAAGATTGAAGTTACTTGGCTTTATTAGATTAAGTTTTGCGTCACACATTTGTTCCATGGATTCGATACCTTGGGTTCACCACTCGAGGGAAGAAGGGTCCCTTGACTACGACGGGAGACTTGTACGCTTGCAAGTCACAAATGAACTTTGATACAATTATTAACCGTCAACATTGTACAACCACTGCTACGAGCTAACTATTAAAGGATTACTGGAGATTAAGTTTCTCAGGGACTTGTTCTGCAATAGGCGCCATCTGCTCCAGCAGCTCCGCGTACTACTCGTCGGTGTAGTTGGCGGCTAGCCCGCCGGTGACTACATCTACGGGAGCCTTCGGGAAGTATGACTTCATGAAGGCCAGCACTTGGTTCGGGATCGACTTCGCCAAATGCTTCACGTAGGTCGCCACCGGCCGGGGGGGCTTCCTTCAACCGGTCCACCGGCGGCGCTATCTTGGGACCGCCGAGATGAGGCACCGCCAGCCCTCGCGATGGGGAGCGCGGCTTCTTCAAGTTCCTTGAGCTGGGCCCACAGCTTCTCGCAATCCTCGTTCAGCTTCTGCAAGGATTTGTAGCAGTTGATGAGGTCACAGTCTGATGCAATACGGAGCTCCATGTGCTTGTCGCACTCGTAAGCAAGCTCCTTGTAATCATACTCCGCACCGGCGGGCCTCCCCGCTCCCGGTAGAAGAGGTTCTTCGCATCGCCTCCGAAGCCTTCACCGATCTACTCGAGTCTCAAGCTCGCAATAAACAAGGCACAAATGGGTCGACTACCTCTCGACCTCCAATAAGTACTCAGCAAGACAATGGTGTACCTTTGTTCTTGTTGCGGAGAGACTTGTTCTTCCGCACCAGATCGTCGCTCTTCGCCTGCATCTCTTGGACGTCGTTGTGGTACTTGGCGAAGGCGGCATCCAGCTTTGACTGCATGGCGGCGGCGTGCTTCCGGGACTTCACGAGTTGCTCCTCTAATGTCTCAGCCTGGAGCACCGCGTCGCCGTACCCTTGAAGCATCTCCGACTTCTGGCGGGACCTCTCTGCGACGTCCTGCACAGACAAAACATGTCAAATGGGTACTCAACACTAAAGGATTGACTACTCAAGGGTGTCGACTACTCAACTTCATCCATCGCTCGGCCTGGCGCACCGCCTCCAGATGCCGAGCCACCGTCGTCGGGTCGACGAGATCATCTGCTAACAGCTCGAGCCCGCCACGACTACTCGTAGCGGCTTCGGTCATCGGCGCCGAGCGGATTGGCTCCGCGTCCTGGATCTCCGGCAAGCGGACAACCACCTCCAGAGCGGGTTCTGGCAGCGCGTCGTCTCCTTCTCCTCCAGTCGCCGCAGCGGCTTCTCCGGCGGCCACCTCCATCGGCTCGGGGGCTTCTCCAGCAGCCTCCTGAGTCCCTGGTGCCCCGTCCTTGACGGGCACCGCCGACGGGATGTCGCTTCCCTCGGCCTCAACACCTGTCGACAAGAGACCAAGTGCATCAGTCATACCTGGTGACTACGACTACTCTACCGGGATACTCCAACTTCAGCACAGTACTCACCTTCGATGACGCTGGCCTCGGGCAGCGTAGCCTCAGCGGTCGGCGCCTCGGGTTCTGCCTGAGGGGCGGGAGCGGACTCCTCAGCGGGCGGCGCGGCTTCTTCTGCCGCCACCGCTGCAGTGGGTTCATCCCCCTCCCAGGACAGGTGCGTCGATTTCTTGCAGAAGTACACAAGCCGGTTGTCAATCAAGTACGACTACCACATCAAGTACTACTCGGGAAGAATCAACACTTACAAGCTCGACCAGACTACCGCCACGGTTGGGGCGCCAAGGATACTGGTGATGTCGACCAGTCCCGCCTCGGCAGGCGCCTCCTCCTGCGCCTCTGTGGCCACTGCCTCATCCGTAGCAGCAGCGGCGGGTTCCGTGCTCCCCTGAGCAGTAGGGGGCTGGCTCTCCATCTGCGCCAAGAGCTCTTCTACAGTGGGGGATGGGCTGCGACTACCTTCAGTTTCCTCCCCCACCGTGTCCCATACACCTTCGTCGCCCTGCTCAACGGGCTCGGAAGGCGGCATCTCCTGCAAGCAAGGAAACTTCATCATCAACACGCTACATCGAGACATAAGTACTCGACTACACTACTCAAGACGGCTTACCTCTTGGGACGTGGTCTTCGTGACCTTCAACTTCTTGGCCACACGCTTCCGGGCCACATTGCGTGGCTTCCTCGGCGGCGCGGCAGACTAGCCTCTAGGCTAGTTGGCTGATCCTGAACGAGAGGGATGTGAGGCAAGCCAGGACGGCTGAACCTCGACCGCAGCTGGAAGCGGTCCTGCAGCGTCTCCTCATCGTCCTCCTCATCAGACGTGTCTTTGACGACAACTGTGTCGTCTCCCTCGCCGACTTCGCGCCGCTCCTTGGTCTTGGCCTTCCCTTCCTCTGGGACCTCGACCAGCTGAGGAGGCGACGACGGCTCGGAGACGAACTTATTCAAGTCATCCTGCAAGAAGCACAACTCATCAGTGCGACTACTCTTGCGCTATGAGTACTCGACTACGGATGCGGCTACTAACCTCTTTCGGTGGGCGCACGGCGGAGTACTCTGGTACTGGGCACGGCGAGTACGTCGGCATGTCTTTGAAGATCCGAGCCAGCCTGTCAACAATGTCGTCGTCGTCGACTTCATCTCCAGGCATCCGCGACGTATCGTCGTCGCCGGTGTACTCGTATCCCAGGGTGTCGCGGGCCATCAGCAGCTGCACCCTCCGCTTCATGAAGCTAAAGGCCACATGCTCGGCCCTCGGCCCGGCGTCCCTCAGCGCCTTGATCCTCGCCAACAACTCGGGCAACTGGAGTCCTTCTTGCATCGTCGGCTCCGAGTTCCACCACGGACGGTGCTTGGGCTGCTTCCCGCTGGGCTTCGGCAGCTCTGGGTGGTGGTTCGTGTCGTAGAACCATTTGGCCTTCCAATCTTGGTTGGAATCTATCAACTTGTAGGAGAGGTACTGCTTGGCGGCGTCCTCCCTCATCTGGATCCCTGCTCCTCTGACTACTCGGGGATTGCTGGCGCTGGGTTGCGGCTTCACCCGGAAGAACTTCTGGAACAAGATCCAATGGGGCTTGATCCCCAGAAAGGCTTCGCAAAAATGTACGAAGACGGCGGTGTGGAAGATACCGTTGGGGTTGAGGTTGAGGTACTCGATGCCGTAGTACCCCAGCAGCCCCTTGAAGAAGTCGCTCGCCGGGAGAGACAGTCCACGCTCCACGAACCGCGCGAACATCGGGATCTCGTCCGGATTTTTCTCCATGGGGTACGGATCCCCAGCGGCAGCTCTCCACATGTCCACCTCCTTCTCTTGCAGGAACCCATTGTTGAGAAGGGCCAGCAAGTCTTCAGTCTTCGCTTTGGATTTCTTCCATTCACAATTTGGATCTGGCCGCGGCGGAGACACCGGCGGCGATGTCCCCGCAGCGGATCCGACGGCCTCTTCACGGCCCCTCTTCTTCCCGCCGGCGGCCTTTGTGGTCTTCGATGGAGACGGCTTCATCCTCCAGGTGCACGGTGTCTTCACGCGCATTCGCTCGGGGGCTGCAATGGTGGCTTCCTACGACGGCGCACCTGGATCTACGCTCTACTCAACGGCAGTAGTGTGCACTGGTGGCGATTCCTGGCTAGGTCTGCTGGGAATGGCTGCAGCTGTGTAGGGTGAAAAACCCTAAGGGTTTTGGCTTCTATTTATAAGTCAACGCGGCCCCTCAACAGCTGGATGGATAAGTCTGCGCTCGGCTGACTCAGCGGCAGCGCGTGTCGGTGCGGAATATGGTCCCGACACTAACCAGTAGATAGCGCCTAGGTCTATCCCTCAATGGTCGATGGCAAGCAACAAATGACACAAGGTTTTATCCTGGTTCCGGCCGAGGGGACCGTACGTCCAGCAGGGTTGTGCTCGTGGCACTATATTGCTCAGCACTGGGGGTGCTTGTAGTGGGGCAAGTACAAGCAAGGCAGGAGAGGAAGCGTGGCTTCCAAGTCCCTGGAAGAGTGGCTGAAGATGTTGTGGGAGAATAAGAGAGTGAGTGCACGGTGTGTTGTGTCGAACTGGACTCGTTCCTCCCCCCCCCCCCGCGGCTGGGGGCTCGCCTCCCCTTTTATAGGCCAAGGGGGCGGCGGGTTACATGCACGCCGCGCTACCTAGCTACGTGAGGGAGCACGTCGCGCTACGGTGTAGAGTGGGCGGCCGTCCGGACGATCTTCGCTGCGATCCGGCCATGATGGCCTACCCCGTACCCGAACAGTGGCGGTTCGAGGGTAGGAGGGCGGCAGATGGTGGTGGCGTCCTCTGATAGGCTTCGAGGGAGGTGCTGATGATGGCTGGTACGGGGTACAGGAGCAGGCAGAACGGCGTTCCTTCCCAACGCGCTCCGCGGTAGCGGAGTGGTTGCTACAGCGCCCGGGCGTGCGCCTGCGGTGTCGGGGCGTGCGCCCGCACGCGTGGGTACGGCGGCCGCGCCGTTACGCGGGCCGGGATGGCCATCCACCGGCCTAGCGCCCCCCACCCAACCCCGTAGAGTCACGGGAAAGTGAAATCGAGGGTGCGCCCGGCCCCCCCTTCGAGGGTCGGGCGCGTTAGTCGCATCGTAGTGGGCGCGCGGTGTCACGGGACCGACACCGGCCGTACCGCACGGTCCATCTCCACGCGGGCGGGGATGGGCTCCTCCCTCGGGGAGTTGGTGCGGCGGCACCGGGGTGCGAGCCCCGGCGCATGATGGCGCCGTCCCCGCGGCGTCGGGCGTTAAATGCCCAAGTACGGGGCCGGCGCACGCGTGCGGGGTGCCCGTGAGCGTGGCGGGCCCCGCCGAGGGCGGAGCAAACCCTCGAGCGAGACGAGACCCGCTCGAGGGGAGCGATCCCTCGAGCGGGGCGTGACCGCTCGAGGGAAGGGTTGCCCCTCGAACGGGGCGGAGCCCGCTCGAGGAGGGAGCGCGCCCTCGAGCGAGGCGGAGCCTGCTCGAGGGGTCTTCTAAGCGGGCCGTCTTGGTGGGCCGCCGGAGTCCCGCCGCGCAGGCCATGTCCTGCACGGTTAGTTACCTGCATGGTTAGGCTTAGCGTGTTTTGATGCCGGGATTTAAGTGAGGGTTTCCCCGTTGTTTATGGGGACCCCTAGGGCTGTCCCTGGCGCGCCAGGTAGGGGCGAGTCCTTGGCTCCGACGTGGGCTGCGTGATGAGCTCCGACGCGGCGAGTCCTTGGCTCCGACGTGGGCTGCGTGATGAGCTCCCCGCGGAAAAGGTGAACCCAGAGATCCCAGTTGACTGGGATCCCCAGGTACCCTTCGCAGACGCCCACGAACGTGGCCGCCTGCGAGATCGCGTTGGGGGCGAAGTTGTGCAACTCCACCCCGTAGTAGTAGCACATCGCCCGCATGAAGGTGCTCGCCGGCGCGTTGAAGCCACGCTCGTGATAGCGGAGGAAGCTCACCACGTAGCCCTCCGGCGGGTTGGGCTCGTGGTGCGCCGGCGGCGGCACGATCCACTCCGCCGGGCGCCCTTCTTCGTTAGCCGCCAGCTGACCGGCGGCGACCAGCTCGCCAAGGGCGAGCCGGGTCACCGTCGACCTCTCCCAGGCGTACGGCTCCAGGATCCTAACGGGAAGCTGAGGCGGCGCCATGGAGAAAGACGAAGGAATGCGAGGGCGGAGGACAAGAAGACGGAAGAAAGGGCTCTAGCGGCGACACCGCGCGGTGGCAAGAGCGAGACGAAGGCGAAGGGACGGGGGACTGAAAGTGGTGAGATGCCAAGGTAAAAAACCGCCGTCCCCTCCTCCCCGCAGTTTTATAGGCCGACGGGCGAGCTCTCCGGAGCGGACGCCCCGCCAGCATTAACTGCAGGAATCTTTCCATCGCGTCGACGGGCGGGCCCCACCACGACCGCAGCGGCCATAACACTGCAGGCGGGTCATCATTACGGCCAAGACCGGCAGCAACCGAGGCAAAACCGTCACGTCCGCCTGTCGCGCCGCCCACTACGCGCACGCGCGGCTGCAGCCGCCTAAAAGGCGCGCCCGCGCTGCAAAACCGCGGCCACGACCGCGAGGCATTTAAATGCCCGGTCCCTTGCCAAGCAAGGAGCACCCTCGAGCGGGGCGGACCCCCCGCCGAAGCAAAGGCGACCCTCGATGGGATATCGGCGTGAGAAGGCCGTCCGGACCCTCGCTCGATGTAGAGCAGGCAACCGCGGGCACCCATGCCACGCAAAACCCTCGAGCGGCATGACCCTCGGCTCGAAGCAAAGGCGACCCTCGATGGGATATCAGCGTGAGAAGGCCGTCCGGGACCTGCTCGATGTAGAGCAGGCAACCGCGGGCACCCATGCCACGTAAAACCCTCGAGCGGCATGACCCTTGGCTCAAAATGACGTCAACCCTCGATGGGGTATCGACGTGAGAAGGTCGCCCGGGACCCGCTCGATGTAGAGCAGGCAACCGCGGGCACCCATGCCACGGCAGACCCTCGAGCGGCATGAGCCCTTGGCTCGAGACAATGTCAACCCTCTAAAACAAAGCACATACGCTGTGCTACCAACCAGCACCTCGAGGACTGGCTCGCCCAGACCCCTCGACGGCCGCAAACGTGAAAAGACGGGGCCGGCCGTGCACGGCCCCGCACGGCCTTACGATCGGAGGTTCGAAGCCCGACCCTCGACGGGTTCGAACGTGCGCCTCGCATCACGCAGTTAGGGACGACGAGGGCACGCGCATTCGAGCCGTTCCTCGAGCCCGTCGGCTCGAGGGTGCCCCACATGTCGTGTTCGAGAGCCGCCGAGGGCGCGGCTAGCCGGGGGATCCCACCGAGGGAGAGCTTCCGCGCCCTCGGTCCCTAGCGAACGGGACCGAGCCCCACCTAGCAAACCCACGCAAGCGCTTTCATGGACGCGTCTCCGGACCGCGCAGCCTACCCTTATCGAACGGGGCATGGGTGTCCACTTGAACCACCCGCTAGCAGCTCGACGAGGAATCCGCGATTCGCGACCCGCTCGATGGGAGTCGCGGAAACCTCACCCTCCGTCCCGCGGAGGGACGGCGAGGGCGCGTTAAAAAAACAAGTCGTTAGGCTCGACCCGATCGCCTCGAACGGGCCAAGGCTCGGGGGCTTGACGCACGGCTACACCTCCTTGAAATTGCACCCGCCGGAGACAGTGACAGGGGAGCGTGCACCCCCGAAGCCGGCTGAAATACCGCCGATGCCGGTTGGCATATGTGCCACGCCTTTCTGACCAAAGTTCTCGCGGTTAACCCCCTCGCAGAGAGCCCACACTCCCCGCAGGCTTCGGGGCTAGACCCGCGGGTCCGCCGACGCGGCCCCACCGAAAGCGTTCGCAAACAAGGAGGGAAGAACGTCCTATCGCAGGTTCCGGCATCTGCGGGAGCCTCAATGGCAAACCCGCGGATGCTCGGGGGCTACTGTCGGGGACAGCCCTAGGGGTCCCCTTAAACAACGGGGAAACCCTCACTTAAATCCCGGCATCAAAACACGCTAAGCCTAACCATGCAGGTAACTAACCGTGCAGGACATGGCCTGCGCGGCGGGACTCCGGCGGCCCACCAAGACGGCCCGCTTAGAAGACCCCTCGAGCAGGCTCCGCCTCGCTCGAGGGCGCGCTCCTCCTCGAGCGGGCTCCGCCCCGTTCGAGGGGCAACCCTTCCCTCGAGCGGTCACGCCCGCTCGAGGGCTCGCTCCCCCTCGAGCGGGTCTCGTCTCGCTCGAGGGTTTGCTCCGCCCCTCGGCCGGGGCCCGCCACGCTCACGGGCACCCCCGCACGCGTGCGCCGGCCCCGTACTTGGGCATTTAACGCCCTGACGCCGCAGGACGGCGCCATCATGCGCCCGGGGCTCGCATTCCGGTGCCGCCGCACCAACTCCCCGCAGGAGGAGCCCATCCCCGCCACTGTGGAGATGGACTGTGCGGTACGGCCGGTGTCAGTCCCGTGACACCGCGCGCCCACTACAGTACGGCTAACGCGCCCGACCCTCGAAGGGGGGCCGGCGCACCCTCGATTTCACTTTCCCGTGACTCTACAGGTTAGGTGGGGGCGCTAGGCCGGTGGATGGCCATCCCGGCCACTGTAACGGCGCGGCCGCCGTACCCACGCGTGCAGGCGCACGCCCGACACCGCAGGCGCACGCCGGGCGCTGTAGCAACCACTCCGCTACCGCGGAGCGCGTTGGGAAGGAACGCCGTTCTGCTCGCTCCCCGTACCCCGTACCCCATCATCATCACCTCCCTCGAAGCCTATCGAGGACGCCACCACCATCCGCCGCCCCTCCTACCCCTCGAACCGCCACCGTTCGGGCACGGGTAGGCCATCATGGCCGGATCGCAGCCGAAGATCGTCCGGACGGCCGCCCACTCTACACCGTAGCGCTACGTGCTCCCTCACGTAGCTAGGTAGCGCGGCGTGCATGTAACCCGCCGCCCCCCTTGGCCTATAAAAGGGGAGGCGAGCCCCCGCCGCGCGGGGGGGGGGGGGGGGGAGGAACGAGTCCGCCGACACAACACACCGTGCACTCACTCTCTTATTCTCCCACAACATCTTCACCCACTCTTCCGGGGACTTGGAAGCCACGCTTCCTCTCCCCGCCTTGCTTGTACTTGCCCCACTACAAGCACCCCCGCGTCGAGCAATATAGTGCCACGAGCACAACCCCCGTCGGGACGTACGGTCCCCTCGGCCGGAACCAGGATAAAACCTTGTGTCATTTGTTGCTTGCCATCGACCATTGAGGGATAGACCTAGGCGCTATCTACTGGTTAGTGTCGGGACCATATTCCGCACCGACAGCGCGTGACCTTTCAACGTCTACTAGTCGACGCGCCTCACCTCGGGGGCTCGACTACTCCAACTCGACTTCTTGGGAAGCGACAAGACTCAAGAGCATCTCAGGACACATTCTACATGATGACCCTTCAATTCGAGAGGAAGTACTCGACTCAAGGCTCGGGGGCTCCGTGCCACGTGTCCTTCTGTTTTTTCTTCGGATTTTTCGGGATTTTCTTGCCAAAACTTCAGATGGACCCTCAGCCAGAGTATACAACTCAACCTAAGGCTCGGGGGCTACTCCATATGGAGTGCGATTTTGCAATCGCACTTCCATATCAATTTCGGCTTCAAGACAACACGGGCATTGTTAAAGACCTTCAAGGGCAGCGCTCGAGGACGCTTGGGACTACTCGAGAAGACTTCAGGATTGCTCAAACATCAGCTGGAGTACATTCCAGCCTCGGGATGCTTCGACTACTCTTGAGGACTTTTGGCTTGTAGTACTCGGGGACGCTTGAGGACTACTCGTTAAGGCCGTCAAGACTACTTGAAGCTATCCTTCTCGACTACAAAGTACTCGGGGGCTTGTCGTATGGACCTCCCTGGGCCCACTACCTCAGTGGGTACCAGGACCGACTACTCGGTGGGCCCCTGGGACTACCCGACTTGCACTGCACGGCACCTGATGGCGTGAAGCACAAGGACTACAGAGGAGAAGTACTCGGTTAGGAAGCTGTACATGTCCTACACTGTATGGAAGAATCCTAGACGTACTCGACTAGTACTCTCTCCCTGAACCGACTTGTAACCCTACCTCCCGGACTATATAAGGCGAGGCAGGGACCCCTCTCTCTATCATCTCATCTCACGGTGTAAGATTGCATCATCTTGTAATCGAACCCAGAGCTACGCAGCATACAAGATGTAGGGTATTACGCACCAAGCGGCCCGAACCTGTCTAAATTGTGTGCCACGTGTCTCTTCCTTCGAGTTACCGATCTTGGCGAGGCCACATTCATCTACTTCGGGTACTCCCCTTAGTAGGTTGTCGGTCTAAAACACCGACAGAAAGGGCGAAACCGTGGTCACAACCCTCGGTAGATTGGTTTACCACTCTCGTGTAGTAGATGCATATCCATGTTATCCTAGATCCTAGGGAGGGAACGCTTATCTTTCTTAATCACTCTCTTGTGTCCACCCTTTACCATCTAGTTTAACCCTACATTTGTTTGATCAACTTAGGTTAGATTGTCGTTACCTTTAAATTAATACTCTCTTTTAAAGGTTTTCCATTCAACTAGATTAGTACTTGGTTCAGTGCTAGCAATCCCTTGCTCCGCGGATTGACAAGAACCTTGGGAATCCCGTGGTGAAAAAGGTGTAGGTCCGTACGCTTACGGATTGTAGGTGGATACGAGTTTTATCCGTCAACACATGTCGCACTGCTCGAGGGTGTGGTTGACCGGCGTCTTGTGGTACGGGCAGGGCTTCTTGAGCATGTCGTCGAATACGCCGGGGCCTCGAGGGGCCGCTCGAGGGCCCTTTTGAGCCGGGTCAACTGTGAGGGCCTCGTCCCCGTCGTCGTCGCGTCCCTGCATGCGTGCCTCGCAGCGCGGCTTCTTGCCCTTCTTGCCCCGCTTGTGTTTTTGCTGGGGCTCCTTGGACTTGCTGCCCTCCGCGGGCGCGTCGTCCACACGCTTGCCTTTCTTGGTGTCGAAGATGGACCCCACCGCCTCCTCGCTGGAAGCAAAGCTGCTGGCGATGTCAAATAGCTCGTTGGAGTCGACTGGCGGGCTACGCCCGAGTTCGTGCATGAGGTCCCAACAGGTCGTGCCCTCGAGGAAGGCGTGTACGATCTCGGACTGGGCGACGCCCGGGAGCTTAGTACAACGCTTGGAGAAGCGCCGTATGAAGTCGTAGAGCGACTCGCCGGGCTTCTAGGTGCACGCGAGCAGGTCCCAAGAGTTCCCGGGGCGTACGTATGTGCCCTGGAAGTTCCCCACGAAGGTGCGGACCAAGTCGTCCCAGTTGTGGATCTGGCTGGCCGACAGGTGCTCGAGCCAAGTCTGCGCCAAGTCTGCGAGGTGCAGCGGCATGTTGCGGATGATGACCTCGTCGGTGGTGGCCCCACCCAGCTGGCCTGCTAGGTGGTAGTTGTTGACCCACACACGAGGATCCGTCTCCCCCGTGTAATTGTCAATCGACGTGGGCTGGCGAAAGCACTGAGGGAAACTTGCCGTGCGGATCTCCCGGCTGAACACGCGGGTGCCCGGGGGCTCCGGCATTGGCGAGCGATCCTTGTGGCTGTCGTAGTGCTCGCCCCACCGTGGATGGTAGCCTACTACTACCCGTGTCTCCGTGTTTCTCGTCCGACGGGCGTTGATGACGTTACGGGCATCTGAGGACCATGTGTGGTTCGAGGAGCGGTATATGGTCGCTTCCTTGTGTGATGAGTGATTGACAACATTGTGTGGACTGATTCTTGGCTAAGTATTGTAGGTGCAGGTTGCGGCTTGACTCGTGTTGGTGCAGGTGAAGAACAAGCGCGAAAGGTCGTCGCCGGTGAGGCCTCCAGGTGTGGAGAAGACAAGTAGGCTTCGTTCGAGGGACCCGGTGGCCAGCGGGGTCAAGTGTGGGCCGCATGTTGGCATGAACAGCAAGATGAAGTCGTGGACGGTTTCTTGGTAGAGCCTCAAAACCAAGGTCGAGCCGAGACTACGTGGGAGCCGAGTCATGAGTGGAGATTGGCGGAGGCTACACCGAGTTCGCGGGGTTTGTAGTGGTTCACCAGAAAACCACTGGGTTACTCTGTTGAGCCACAAAACCGAGGCCGAAGACTCGACGAGGAGGTGTGGCCACCCAGGCCGGTTCAACCGCCAAGGAGGGGCGGTCAGACCGCCCGGGCCAGTCAGATTGCCCAGGCCGGTCTAATCGCCTAGGGGGGCGGTCTGACGGCCCTGGTCGCTGGCGTCGAGATGCTTCAAAGCGGAGGACACGCGTCGGGATCGCAAGGCTTGCGTCGAGGCTAAGCAGGTTGCGGTCGCCGGGCATCCGTCCGATGAAGAAATTCCGAAGACTTCCAAATCCGCCCTTGAGGGGCTTGTATCCCTAGTTATTAGGTAAGGGTAGTTTAGTCTTTTGGGTGCCTCCATATATACTCTTTGAGGGGATGGATGGCAGCCAACTCTTGGAACCCTAGCTCATTTGTTTTTCCATTTTCATTCTCTTTTTCCCTAGTTTTTCCTAGGACTAGCTTGAGAGCTTCATGTGAGACCTAGAGAGAGGGATGGATGTATGGGTGGCAAGCTAGACCTTGTACGAACCTTCATGGTATGTATAGATGGTTCGACGTTGTTCCTCAAGGTGGTTAACTGTTTTTCCCGTCCTTCTTTGTGTTGATTTTCTGAGCTCTTTATTGGCGGAGTTTTGAGGATGATTTCTTGGGGTTTTCGGTGGGTGTCACGTATTAGAATCTTGTGCCTCTTTGGCTGGTGACTTTGCCCCCAAATCTCTCTTGAATCGGACTCAATTTGGCGTTTTTTCGGGTTGGGCGAGTTCTTGACCTAGAGAGGCAATTTCTTCGATTCCTCTTGATTGTGAGCGATTCGGGTCGATTCCTTTGAGGTAGAGGTTGCCCAGGAGGTAACCCAGCTACTCCCGAAGTTTCGCTGCAATTCGTGGGGTGATTCGGGAGATCAGGCGCGAGGAAGTTGAGGTTTGACCCGCGGGTTGGTTTTCTGGAAGGGGCGGTCTAACCGCCTGGAGGGGCGGTCTAACCACCCTGGGCCTTCCAGGTCAAAGTTTTGTTTCACCGGATTTTCCTCCGTGAGTTTGTTCGCCTTGATCAGAGGAGCATCTGGGTGAAATTTCGGGTCGTTCTCGTGTTGTTTGCTAGAAGTTGTTGTTTGGAGTTCGTTGCTGGGTACAAGAGGTTAGACCGCCCCTGGTAGCCGGTTTAACCGCCCCTAGGCCCCTGGGTGAAATTTTGGTTTTCGCCAAGATTTTCTGGTAGCTAGCATGGCCCTGACCAGAGATCTCTATTGGTGAAACCGGGGTGTGTTTTGGTGCCCGGAAGAGGTGTTTCGGAGGGTTTCTTGGTTGCCTGGTGGAGGCGGTCTAACCGCCCCCCCGTACCCGGTCTAACCGCCCCCCTTTGGACAGCCGGCTTTCGAGTTGTTTCCGTTGTCGTGGGTGCATGTGTGTTGAGGTTGCTGGTAGTGTTTGCTCCTAGGACCAGTAGCACTCCAGTGGCTACGTGGTTTTGGCAAACGGAAGGTAGAAGTGCGGAGTGTGTGATTTTGGGGGTCCGACCGAGCGAGTTCATCTTGTTGGAGTTTCAATCTCCTTTGAGAAGAATTTTTATCGGCTCCCATTCACTCCCCCCCTCTCTGGCCGCCTGATCGGTCCTTCAAGTGGTATCAGAGCCGGTTCGGGTATTTATTGACTCTAACCAGTCTAAGATCCAAGGATGGCGTACTAAGAACGGGGTTCAGGTCCTCCACACTTTGATGGCAAGAACTACCAGATGTGGAGTAAGCGGATGGGTGCGTTCCTCTGCGGAAAGGGTTAGATCCATTGGGATGCCACGGTGGACACAGGCTATGTCCAGCCGATGGACTTCCTCGCTTCAGGATCGAGGGATAGGTTCGACGCTAACAACAAGGCGGTCAACTACTTGTTTCGTGCTCTGTGTCAGCCTGAGTTCGATCGGGTGCACATCGAGCACTTGGCTTGTAGAATTTGGACGGTGCTAAAGGAGGCTCATGTTGGGAATGCCCAGGTTCAGGCACGGATGTATGCGACCTACCGGAGAGAGTACGAGAACTTCACTCATCTCCCCGATGAGTCCATCGATGCCTTGTTTCAGAGGTTCACGGTGGTGGTGAACAACATGAGGGCCAATGTGGACGTGCTCCCGTACGACGACCAAGATAGAGCGGTCAAGCTCTTACACTCTTTGGATCGTACAATATGGGGAGGAAAGTTCGAGGCCATTGTGGAGTTGGAGAAGTATGACACTCTGACGGTGAACAAGCTGTTCTCGAAGCTCAAGTCGGCTGAGGTGGATAGGGGCATGACTGCCAAGCTCGAGGGTCCGACTGATTCCCATAGTATTGCCCTCGTTGGTGGTTCGAAAGGAAAGGCTAACACTAACCCATCCACCAGGATGTTCTCTTTGTCCTCTTTGATGTCTATGCCAGATGAGGAGTTCGATGTGCTTGGAGAGGATGAGCTGGCGCTCCTGACGAGGCGGTTTGAGAGGCTGCACGAGAACCGAGTGAACATGAGGAGGTACATGAGGACATGCTTCCAGTGCGGCAAGCCGGGACACTTCGTCGCCGACTGCCCGGAGAAGGTCGAGAACAAGGACGGCTACAAGCACAAGTCGAGGAAGGATAACAAGTACCGGTCGAGGCACGACCACAAGAGCAAGTACAAGAACAAGCACAAGGACGATCGACGATCGAGGAAGAAGGAGAGCCGAGGCAAGGCCCGAGCGATGGTTGGAGCGAACGACGTCGACTCCAGTTCCGCGTACTCCACCTCGAGCTCGAGTAGTAGTGAAGACGAAGGTGACCGTCACAAGAGCAAGAAGTCGTCCAAGAACCTGAGTGGGCTGAGCTGCTTCGCTAGAGACGGCTTCTGCACCATGGCGCTGAGCTCCGGCAGCAAGAAGAGCACACAGAGCGACTCAGACTCTGAGTCTGACGACGAGGTGCGTGATGAGCTTCCCTTCTTGCGCCAGGAGAATGAACGGCTCGGTACTTTGCTTGATAATCGTGATGACATGCTTAGAGAGGCAAAGAAAATGAGAAAAGAGCTCAGGGCTTCACTCGAGGATGCTAGGACTAGAGTGGCTGAGCTAGAAACACAGGTGCTTGTTAGCAAGCTTGAGATTGATTCTCTTAAGGCTAGTCCTGTTGTTTCTGATGAGGTTGATTGTGCTGATTGCTCCATCTTTCTTGCTGATCTTGCTTTGTTCAAGAAAAAGCATGCCTCCAAGTGTGAGGTACTAGATGTGCTTAGGGTTGAAGTGGCTGAGCTTAAGTCTAGACCCGCTTTGCTAGGTGCTTGTACTTCTTGCCCTGTTTTGCATGCTAAAATTGATGAGATGCATGCTTACACTAGTTCTCTTGAGGCTAAACTGAAAGAACACATGCCTACATCATGCTCTACCTGTGAAATGCATGCTTTGAAAAATTTGGAACTTGCACATTATGTTGATCATTTGCAGGATGAGAATGATGAGTTGAGAAAGTTGATGGGTTGGTTGTCTGGTCATGAGCCTCAGTTGAAAATGATGATCGAGGCATTTAAGTGACAGGAAGGTGAGGGACTTGGGGCAAACAAGGTTGGTGAGGGAAGTGGAGAGAATATCCCAGAGCCACCAAAAACCCACCACAAGAATGATTTTCCTCCTAAGCCCAACCATCTAAGGAACCGACTAGACACAACCCTAGCTCCACCCGTGTTTCCTACACCTACAAATGATCTCCAAAAGCCTATCAAGTTTGTGAGCACTTCCGGGAAAGTGTTCTTTGGGAAAGAGAGTGAGAAGGCTAATGAGGAGAAACCAGTGGAGAAGTTGAGTGGAGAGAAACCAAGGGAGCAGCCCCAATCCAAGACTAAACCTAAGCTTGTGAGGTTCCATTGTGGCTATTGTGGGAAAGAGGGTCACAAGGATGAGTTTTGCTTCAAGAGGAAGCATGACGAAAGGATGGCAAAGGAGTGGGCGAACAAGGATAGGTACAACCGTTCCCATGGTGTACCTAAGCCTCGTATGCCACTGCCCAGGGGTAAAGCTGTGGTGAGAAGTGTTCCGGCATGGGGAGATGCGAGTTCTCGCAGCGCCGAGGAGGCCCCGTTCGGGGAGAGGGCGGTCGACCGGCCCCCGGCTAGGCGGTCAGACCGACCCTACCCAGAGGGGGCGGTTAGACCGGCCTGGCTAGGCGGTTCAACCGCCCCCCAGAATTCTGGGCGGAGTGGTTTTCGAGGTGGTGAGTCGAGAGGTTTCAAGTCTGGAGATAGTGGTGCTGGTGGTTGGTCTGGAGAGACAGCAGGTGGTCAGGTTGCTAGGCATTCTCCCCCTCGAGTTCACTACAGGGTTGGGAGGAGTTGTAGCTTTGAGAAGGAGAGGAGGGATGGTCCACGGGTTGTCTTCCGTGGTTTTGGTCCTCCTCCAGGCAGCGAGGGGTGGTTTCCTCGGAGTGGTTACTGAGGTGGTGTTCGTGGTGGTAGTTATGGTAGGAAAGATGGCTTGATGTGTGCTAACCCCACTTTCGAGCAAATGGATCGGCACTGGTTTTACTCTTTTGGTACTAACCCCAGTGCCGAGTCATTTGTTCGCTCACGTGCTCATTTTTGAATTTCAGGTGGGAGACTTGAAGAACATTTGGTTGATTGACTCTGGTTGCTCAAGGCATATGACCGAAGACAGGGGGTGGTTCTCAAGTCTCGTCCCGGTGGTGACGAAGAGGTACATCACTTTTGGGGATAATGGGCGTGGGCGTGTGCTTTCAGAAGGTTAGATAAAAGTGAGTGACAAGATCACTCTGAGGCGTGTTGCTCTTGTTCAATCGCTGGGGTACAATTTGCTTTCTGTGTCCCAGTTGTTGGATGAGGGCTTTGAGGTGTTGTTTCGGCTAGGTGCTTCTCGGATTTTGGACTCTCGAGGGGACCTTGTCTGTATGGTCGTTCCCGAGGGTCAGGTGTTTCGTGCAGATTTTTCTCAGTCTTCGGGTGTGAAGCGTTGTGTCGGTGCGGAATGTGGTCCCGACACTAACCAGTAATAAGCGCCAAGGTCTATCCCTCAATGGTCGATGCTAAGCAATAAGAGACACAGAGTTTATCCTGGTTCCGGCCGAGGGGCCGTACGTCCAGCAGTAGTGTGCTCAAGGCACTATATTGCTCAGCACCGGGGTGCTCGTAGTGGGGTCGCTACAAGCAAGGCGGGAGAGGAAGCGTGGCTTCCAAGTCCCTGGTGTAGTGGCTGAAGATGTTGTGGGAGAATTGGAGAGCAAGTGCGTGCTGCGGCCTGTCTCGTGTTGTGTTATGTCGTGTGTTCGTCGTCGTCTGTCGTCCCTTTTTTTTCCTGCGGCAGGGGGTTCATCCTCCTTTTATAGGCCAAGGAGAGAACGAATCACATGCGCGCCGTGCTATTTAGCTACGCGAGGGAGCGTGATGTGCTATGCTGTAGAGTAGGCGGTCGCCCGGACGATCCTTGCAGCGATCCGGCCATCATGGCGTATCTTGTACCCGAGCAGTGGCGACTTCGAGGGTAGAAAGGCAGCGGACGGCTGTGATGTCTTTTGACGGGCTCGAGGGAGTTGCTGACGTCAGTCCGTACGAGGCGCAGTGGCAGGTAAGGTGGCATCCCGTTCCCGCACGCTCCACAACGCTGGAGTTGTTGCCACAGCGCCCGGCGTGTGCCCGTACGCGCGGGGGCAGCAGTCATGCCGTTAACAGTGGCAGGGATGGCGTCCCACCGGCCTAGCGCCTCCACCTAACCCTGCGAGATCACAAGAAAGCAAGTCGAGGGTGCGGCCGGCCCCCCTTTGAGGGCTCGGCGTGTTGGCCGTACCGGAGCAGGCGGCGCGGCGTCACGGGACTAGCACCTGCCACGCCGCACAGTCCCTCCCACAGTGGCGGGGATGGGCTCCCTAATGGGGAGTTGGTGCGGCGGCACCGGGGCGCGAGCCCCAGGCGCATGATGGCACTGTCCCGCCATTGTCAGGGCATTAAATGCCCGTGTACGGGAGCAGGTGCGCGCGTGCGGAGCGCCCTCGAGCGAGGCGGACCCCGTTCGATGGCGGAGCGGGCCCTCGAGCGAGGCGGAGCCTGCTCGAGGTGAGCGCACCCCCTCGAACGGGGCGGAGCCCGCCCGAGGGAGGTGCACATCCTCGAGCGAGGCGAAGCCCGCTCGAGGGGATCTTCGAGTGGGCCGCCTTAGTGGGCCGTTTGGGTCTCCGCGGCGTGGGCCGTGTCCTGCATGGTTAAGGGAGGCGTGCTTGGCTTTGGCTTTGTTGCGGGTTTTAAGTGGGGATTTCCCTGTTGTTTAAGGGGACCCCTAGGGCTGTCCCCGACAGTAGCCCCCGAGCATCTGTGGGTTTGCCATTGAGGCTTCCGCAGATGCTGGAGCCTACCGATAGGACATTCTTCCCTCCTGGTCTTGCGAACGCTTCCCGTGGGGCCGCGTCAGCGGACCCGCGGGTCTAGTCCCCGAAGCCCTGCAGGAGCATAGGCGCTCCTGTAGGGGTTTACCGCGAGGCTTGGACAGCGGGCGTGGTACATGTTTCAACCGGCGTCGGCAATGTCTCAGCCGGCTTCGGTGACGCACGCGCTGCTGGCACTATCCTCGGCGGGTGCAATCCAGGAGGTGTAGCCGTGCGTCAAGCCCCCGAGCCTGGGCCCGTTCAAGGCGATCGGGTAGAGCTTTACGACTTGTTTTTTATCGCGTCCTCGCCATCCCTCCGCGGGACGGAGGGTGAGGTTTCCGCAACCCCCATCGGTCGGGTCGCGGATTGTGGATTCCTCATTGAGCTATTAGTGGGTGGTTCGAGTGGACGCCCATGCCCCGTTCGATAAGGGTAGGCTGCGTGGTCCAGAGACACGCCCATTGAAGCGCTTGCGTGGGTTTGCTAGGTGGGGCTCGGTCCCGTTCGCTAGGGACCGAGGGCGCGGAAGCTCTCCCTCGGTGGGATCCCCCGGCTAGCTGCCCTCGCTGGCTCTCGAACACGACATGTGGGGCACCCTCGAGCTGGCGGGCTCGAGGAACGGCTCGAATGCGCGTGCCCTCGTCGTCCCTGACTCTGGTGATCTGGGGCACCTATTCGAACCCGTCGAGGGTCAGGCTTCGAACCTCTGATCAGTAGGGCCGTGCGGGGTGGCGCCTGGGCGGCCCCGTCTTTGCATCTGCGACTATCGCCTGGGCGAGCCGCTTCATGCGGGCGCTCTGCCACCGCTACGGCGTGGAGTTACACAACTTCGCGCCGAACGCGATTTCGCAGGCGGCCACGTTCATGGGCGTCTGCGAGGGGTATCTAGGGATCCCGATCCAATTTGGAGCTCGGATACACCTCTTCCGCGCGGAGGCGTTCACGCGGCCACGACGACGGAGCGGAGGGACCCGCCGCGCGGTGCGCGCCGGCGGCATGTCGCTCGCCCCCCGCGGACGCAAGACAAGGGACGACTACATCCCTTGTACCATGACGACTAACAACGCCGGCTGGGAGCGGGGGTGGTTCTACCTTCGCAACTCCGAGCCCGGCCTCCCCCCTACACCGGTCTGGTGCTCCGAGAGAAGCCCAACTCCTGGGGCCATGGGGTGTCCACGGTCCAGCATCGGAGGCGGCTGGACTCGCTCTTGGCCGCGCTGAAGAACCTGGCGACGCGCGGGCTGACCGCGGCGGGCGTCCTCGCCTTCCTCCACCACTAGCGGATCGTGCCTCTGATGGAGAGGCCGCTCTGCATCTTCGAGATGATGGAGGAGGCGGACCCCGTCGCGCTGGCGAGGTCGCGGATGCTCCCAACCCCCCTCGAGCGGGGGTATGCGCTTACACGGGCGCGGAGCGCCGTCGACACCCGGATGCTGCACCAAGACCGGTCCCCGTGGGACCTCGAGATGCTCCGCACCGGCCCACTGGTAAGTGTGATTTCTGGCCCTGTTTTTGTTCTTGATGTTGCCCCTGGCCCCCGACGCGCCTTTGACATTCTCGCCTGCAGCTGGTGAGCTTGAGCGCCGCGAAGTCTGTTCCGCCCACCTTTGACTCCCGCGCGCTCGGCCGGGCGGCGCAGCAACAGGAGCGGGAGCGGGCGGCGCACAAGAGGGAGCGCGCGAGGCGGCACGCGCGAGCGCGCGAGCGGCGGAGCGAGGAGTACCGGCTGCGCGAGTAGCAGGGGCTCTCCTCGCCGGGGACCGAGGAGTATTCGTCCTCGGAGGAGGACGAGGAGGAAGAAGCTGGGGGGGCAGGGCCCCTCTGATAGGTGGGAGCCTGCACCCCCGTCGTCGGAGCCAGCTCCGGCGGCAAGGGCGGCGTCGCTGGGGCGGCGCGGTGGCGCCCGCCGCCCGCAATCAACAACGGGGGCGGCGCAAGCCGCGGAGGTGTCGGCCGCGCGCCGCGGAGGCGCCGCGCGCAGCGCACCCGGCGCGCGGGCGGGGCGGGCCCGCGCGCGCGGCGGAGACGTCAAGAGGCGTGGCGACGGGCGCGTCGGCCGTGCCAGCCTCATCCGCCGAGGCCTCGAGGAAGAGGAAGCGCGCCTTCTCCTCTTCGAGGTAAGGGGCTTGCTCTTCTATGAGGTTCGTTTTTTTGGCGACCAGGCGTTCTGATTTTTTTGCTTGTACTTGTGCAGGGTGGTGCCGACCGTGCCTCCCCTCGCACCAGCCAAGGTGTTGAGGGCGGACGCGTCCGTTCCCACCCGGCGGCGCTCGTCGAGGGCTCCGCGGGCGGGGGCGAGCGCGGCGGCGGCGGCGGGCGAGGCCCGCATGGCGCGGGCGAGGCCTCGAGGCCTCGGCCGGCGGACCCGGCCTGTCGCGGCGCGGCCGGTGGTCGTCGAGGAGCGGCGGGCGCCGGTCGTGGCGGAGGCGCGCCGCCGCGGCGGCGGCGGTGGTGGAGATGCAAGCCATGGTGGCGGCCGCGACGGAGGCGCGGTCCGCGCGCCGGCCGCGGGCGAGGCGGGCGGGCGGCGCGTGGGCGAGGAGGGCGGTCGGGCGCCCGTGGTCGCGGAGGCGCGGCCGGAAGCGGTGGCCGCGGCGCCGCGTCGGGGCGCCGCGGCTACGGAGGCGCGAGAGGAGGCGCCGGCGGAGGTGACGCAAGGGCCGGCGCCGCCGGCGGAGGTGACGCGAGGGGCCCCGGCGCCCGCCGGCGGCTCCCGGCGGTGGTGGTGGAGATCCGGACGACGACTCCCCGCCGCCGGGTGGGATCGGTGGGCGAGCTTCCCCACGCTCTCCCCGCAGTCCCATGAGGGGGCCCTCGTGAGGCGACGCGGCGGCCACAAGGTGGCGAGGGTGCGAGGGCACCCGCGCCGAGGCCTCGTCTTCCCGCGCCGGCCACTCCGCCCGGGTGGAGGGGATCGGCCGGCGACCCGTTCGCGTTCGCCGACGCCCCGTGGGGAGCGAGGCCGTGGGGGGAGCTCCGCAACCATGGCGCCGCGCTCGACCAGGCGTTGCACGAGGCGCTGAGGATCCACGGCGGCCCCGCGTGGCGCGTCTTCCAGGTGGGGTGTCGTTGCTTGCTTCCCTTTTTTCTTCGTTTCTGCACGCTTATCCTTGTAGCATGATGTTCACGGGTTTTGGCTTTTGGGTGGCAGGAGCTCGAGCGCTGTGCCCGCGACAAGTACGGCGCCTTCGACCAGGTGACCGCCGAGCTCCACCAGCTCCGGGAGCGGTGCGATGCCTTTGATGCGCTCGCCGACGCCCTCAGGATCCCGGACGGGTGGCTGTCGTATCGGGCCATGGCCCTGCGCGATCAACTTCACGAGAGCGCAAGGCAGGACCCGGCGCACCCCTCCAGCCTCGAGCGGGTCTGCACAGCTCTCATCGACCGGGATGAGGCGCTGCGGCAGGCGCGCTCGGACCTGGAGAAGATGCGCACGCTGGCGGCCAACTGGGAGGCGGAGGTGGCCAGCGTCCGCAGCGACAACCGGGTGCTCCACTCGTCGCTCCAGAGGCGCGAGCTCGCGCGCGCCGGCCGAGGAGCAGGCGCGCGCGCTCGAGCAGAAGGCCAAGGAGGCCGACGACTTGAGGGCCGCCCTTGACGCCAAGGTCGCGGCGCTCGGCGCCCCCTCGAGGGCCGCCTCTGCGGGGAGCGCACCGCCCGTCAAGGAGCTGAGGGACGGCTCCAGCAGGAGCAGGCCGCCCTTGCCGACGCTCAGTCGGCCCTGGAGCGGGAGCGCGTTGCTCGCGAGGTGGCGCAGATGTCGCTGGAGGACCGGAACATCGAGTTCTCCAAGGTCGAGCGCAAGCCAGGAGCTGGCCCTTCAGGAGCAAGGCGAGACCTGTCGGGGACCGCC
Source organism: Cenchrus americanus (assembly GCA_947561735.1). Classification (NCBI taxonomy): domain Eukaryota; kingdom Viridiplantae; phylum Streptophyta; class Magnoliopsida; order Poales; family Poaceae; genus Cenchrus; species Cenchrus americanus. The sequence goes on along the minus strand of OX387239.1, from coordinate 245,602,424 downwards.
CTAAGGGTCCCCTCAAACAATGGGGGAACCCCTACCTAAATTCCTGCATCAACATAAGCTAAGCCTAACCATGCAGGAAACTAACCATGCAGGACACGGCCCATGCAGCAGGACTTCGGAGGCCCACCAAGGCGGCCCACCTAGGAAGACCCCTCGAGCAGGCTCCGCCTCGCCCGAGGGCATGCTCCTCCTCGAACGGGCTCCGCCCCGTTCGAGGGGCAACTCCCTCCTCGAACAGGTTCCGCCCCGCTCGAGGGGCGACCCTTCCCTCGAGCGGTCCCGCCCCGCTCGAGGGCGCGCTCCCCCCCTCGAGCGAGTCCCGCCTCGCTCGAGGGTCCGCTCCGCCCTCGGCCGGGGCCCGCCACGCTCACGGGCGCCCGCACGCGTGCCCCGGCCCCGTACTTGGGCATTGAACGCCCCGACGCCGCAGAGCGGCGCCATCATGCGCCGGGGCTCACGCCCGGTGCCGCCGCACCAACTCCCCGTGGGAAGGAGCCCATCCCCGCCCCCGTGGGATGGACCCGTGCGGTACGGCCGGTGTCGTCGTCCCGTGACACCGTGCGCACGCCGCTGTACGGCTAACGCGCCCGACCCTCGAAAGGGGGCCGGGCGCACCCTCGATTCCACTTTCCCGTGACCTTGCAGGTTAGGTAAGGGGCGCTAGGCCGGTGGGTGGCCATCCCGGCCACTGTAACGGCGCGGCAGCCGTACCCACGCGTGCGGGTGGGCGCCTGATTCCGCAGACGCACGCCCGAACACTGCAGCAACCACTCCGCTACCGCAGAGCTCATTGGGAAGGAACGCCGTTCCGCCCGCTCCTGTACCCCGTACCGGTCATCATCAGCACCTCCCTCGAAGCCTATCAGAGAACGCCATCACCGTCTGCCGCCTCCTACCCTCGAACCGCCACTGTTCGGGTACGAAGTAGGCCATCATGGCCGGATCGCAGCGTGGATCGTTCGGACGATCGCCCGCTCTACACCGTAGCACGACGTGCTCCTACACGTAGCTAGGTAGCGCGGCGTGCATGTAACTCGCCGCCCCCTTGGCCTATAAAAGGGGAAGCGAGCCCCCAGCCGCGGGGGGACGGGGGGACGGATCCGGAGGAACACAGCGCACCGTGCACTCACTCTCTTATTCTCCCACAACATCTTCAGCTACTCACCAGGGACTTGGGAGCCACGCTCCCTCTCCCGCCTTGCTTGTATTTGCCCCACTACAAGCACCCCCGGTGCTGAGCAATATAGTGCCACGAGCACACCACGCGCTCTTTGGACGTACGGCCCCCTCGGCGGGAACCCGGGATAAATCCTTGTGTCATTTGTTGCTTAGCATCGACCATTGAGGGATAGACCTAGACGTTATCTACTGGTTAGTGTCGGGACCATATTCCGCACCGACAGTTGGCGCCCACCGTGGGGCACACGAGCGCCTAAGGTCATTTCGCTAACTCCCTCCATGGTGATTCGCACTGAGTACCGTAGCACCCGCTACAACATGGGTAGCTCAGACCCCCTTCCGGCCGGGCTCGAGATCCGCTTCGGGGACTTGAACTTCCAGGCCACGGGGAATGGCTATCTCATGCGCCTCACCAACCGTGAGGAGCTACGCGCGCGGCGGGGAGGCCGGGTCCGCTCCGGTCTCCGCCGCACGCACGACACCGGCGCGAGCACCTCGCAGCACGGGATGCTTCGCGGGTCCGTCGACGCCACGACGCCGTCGCCACTCGGGCTACGCTCGCGTCGGGCGCGGTCCGAGCGGCGGCGGCCGAGCGCGCCGCCGCCCCCGCGCGGTGCGCCCACCGTCACGACGGCCGCCGCCGCCCCGGCGGGACCGCGCGCGGTCTCGGACCACGCGTCCCCATCGGGCCGCGTGGCGCCACTACGGCCTACAACGCCAACGTCAACACGACAATGCGCGGGGTTCCGCCCGGTCGGCACGTCTTCGTCGCCGGGGATCCCGGCACTTCGGCCGGCGGGACGAGTCGTCCCCGGGCTCCGTCGACACGATGCCACCCGCCAACCGTCGTGGGTACGCGGAGTGGGACTTTTCCGGTGTGCCGGACCCCGGTCGCGTTCGGGCGCTTCCTCGACGCCACGGACTGCGGTTCGGGCGCTCCGACGACTCCCGAAGACCGGGAGCTACGACCCCACGCGGGAATGCTACGCCGTCATCACCAACGACCGGCCAACGCCGCCGGTGCGGCGGCGCCGGGAGACGGGGAAGTCACGCCGGCCCCGAGGGATCGCCACGCGCCCCCGGCCGCGGGGCCGAGCGCTCTCGTCGGGGCCGACGTCGACGCGCGCGGCGGCCCAAGCTCGCGAGCTCGAGGCCAAGGCCGGCGAGGAGTACGGACCGTGCGGCTACTCCGCGCCTCGATGGCGGGGGGGAGGCCTCCGCGCGCGGCGAACGCGCACGGGAGTTAGGCCGAGCAAGTCCGCGACCGCCTCAACCCCGTCCCCAACGTCGACAACGCGGATACTCCGCCGCGGGCGAGCCAAAGCTCATCGCCGCCGCAACACCGCTGCGCGCCATGCCGGCACCCTCGACCCCCGAGGCTCGAGACATGCACCGCGAGGTGCGGACCCTCCTTGAGCAAGCGGCCGTCCGGCGGGCCGAAAGCTCGGCCTCACGCATCCGCCAACGGGGGGGACGCGCGGGGTGATGATCCGCACCGGGGGCGAACCCTCGGTGCATGCGGGTCGACCCGCCGACCGAGGACGCACGCCGGCCAAGGAACGGCTCCTTGACACACGCGGGCGCCCCGGATGGCGGCCCCCGCAACGTCATCAACGCCGGGCGCACTAGCAAGGCGGACGCGCGGCGGCCGAGAGGCTACCACCCTCGAAGGGGTGGGCGCTACGGCGGGCGGTGAGGATCGCTCCCCGACGCCGGAGCCCCGGCACCCGTGTGTTTAGCGGGAGATCCGCACGGCCAGCTTTCCCCCGGCGCTTCGCGTCAGCCCTCGACGATCGTCAAATACAACGGGGAGACGGACCCTCGTGTTTGGCTCCACGACTACCGCCCGGCTCCGTCGGTGGGCGGGGCCACCAACGACGAAGTGATCATCCGCAACTTGCCCCCGCATCCGGGCGACGCGGCCGGGACATGGCTCGAGCACTTGCACCGCGGCCCGGATCCACAGCGGGACGACCTAGTCCACACCTTCGTGGGCAACTTCCGGGGCACATACGTGCGCCCCCGGGAACTCCCGGGATGCACGCGCTCCCGCACGCGAAGCCGGGGGCGAGTCGGCTGCGGGACTTCATACGGCGCTTCTCCAAGCGCGCGCACGAAGCTCCCCGGCGTGGCACGGTCGAGAGAGATCGTGCACGCGTTCCTCGAGGGCACCACGTGCGGGACCTTGTGCGCGAGCCGGGACGCGGCCCCGCCCACGGACTCGAACAAGTTTGTTCGACATTGCCACCCGGCTTCGCCTCGGAGAGGAAGCCGTGGGGGCAATCTTCGATGGCAAGAAGGGCAAGCGCTGCGAGGACACGCCGCCGGAGGGCGGCGGGTCCAAAGAGCCGCGCCGCAATGACAAGCGGGGCAAGAAGGGGGGAAGAAGCCGCGCCGCGGGCGCGCGAGCGGGCGCAACGGCGGCAGCGCCGAGGCCCTCGCGCTGACCCGACCCGACGGGGCCCTCGGCCGGCTCCTCGAGGCCCGAGGGTGTTCGATGACATGATGAAGAAGCCATGCCCCTACCACAAGACCCCGTGAATCACACTCTTGAGCGGTGCGACATGCTCAAGAAATTCTACGGCCGTGCCGCCGCGAAGGAGGCGAGGGCCAAGAAGGATGGGGGCGATGGCGACGCGGCGGCGGTTTCCCCGCTTGTCGAAAATGTGTTCCTCATCTTTGGGGGACCTACCGTTGACATGTCAACCCGGCGGCGCAAGAAGGAGCGGCACGAAGTCCTCGCCGCGGAGAGGGGCACCTCCGGCCTTTCTCAGCGGTCGAAGGATGCCATCACCTTTAGCCGGGATGATCACCCGAACCGCATCCCGAACCCGGGCCGGTACCCCACCGGTGGTCGATCCCATCATTGGGAACGCCGGTTTTCGAAGGTCCTTATGGACGGAGGCGGTAGCCTCAATATCCTCTTTGCGCATACATTGCGCCTAATGGGGATTGGGGTGGACCAACATGCGGCCCGAAGCACGAAGCCGTTTCACGGCATCGCGCCGAAAGCAAATTTCAACCCCTCGGGCGGTCGATGCGCCCGTCCGGTTCGGGACCCCCAAGAATTTCCGCAAGGAAACCCTCACATTCGAAGTGGTGGGATTCAAAGGGGCCTACCACGCCATCCTCGGGCGACCATGCTATGCCAAGTTCATGGCGGTCCCCAACTACACGTACACGAAGATGAAGATGCGGGTCCAAACGGCGTCATCACCGTCGGGTCGTCGATCGAGCATGCATTCGACTGCGATGTCGAGTGCGTGGAGCATGCGGAAGCACTAGCGCTGGACGAAGCGCTGGTGAACACACTGGAGAAGATGGTCAATGACGACCTCAGCTCCGCCACCAAGCACGTCGGCACGTTCGAGGCCGCCGAGCAAACCAAAGGGGTCCCACTCGACCCATCGGCCCCCGAGGGCAAAGCATTGAGGGTCAGCACGACCCTCGATCCTAAATAGGAAGCAGTGCTCGTCGACTTCCTCCGCGCCAACGCCGACGTTTTCGCGTGGAGCCCCTCGGACATGCCGGGCATCCCGAGGGAGGGTCGCCGAGCACTCCCTTGATATCTGCCTAATGCCGCGGCTGTTCGGCGCGCCCCGGCCGCGCCGCTTCGACGAGGAACGGCGACGGGCGATCGGAGTGGAGGCTGCGGAAGCTCCTCGAGGCGGATTCATCAAGGAAGTGTTCCACCCGACATGGTTAGCTAATCCTGTGCTTGTAAAAAAGAAAAATGGGAAGTGGAGGATGTGTATTGACTACACCGGTCTCAATAAAGCATGTCCAAAAGTTCCTTTTCCTTTGCCACGCATAGATCGGATCGTTGATTCCACCGCCGGGTGTGAACTACTCGTTTTCCTTGATGCCTATTCGGGATATCATCAAATAAAAATGAAGGAGTCCGACCAGCTCGCGACTTCGTTCATCACACCGTTCGGGACGTTCTGTTACGTCACGATGCCTTTTGGCCTCAGAAACGCGGGCGCAACATATCAGCGCTGCATGCAGCACGTTTTTGGGGACCATATCGGGCGGACGGTCGAGGCTTACGTAGACGACATCGTCGTCAAAACCAGGAAGGCGGACGACCTGGTCAGCGATCTTGGCATCGCATTCAGCTGCCTGCGGGCCAACGGGGTCAAGCTCAACCCCGAAAAATGTGTCTTTGGAGTGCCACGGGGCATGCTCCTAGGATACATCGTCTCCCAGCGAGGAATCGAGGCCAACCCTGAAAAGGTCGCGGCCCTCGAGCGAATGGGTCCAATTCGGGACCTCAAAGGGGTGCGAAGGTGTTGGGGTGCCTTGCCGCCCGAGCCGCTTCGTCTCGAGGCTCGGTGAGAAGGGCCTGCCCCTCTACCGGCTGCTCAAGAAGCACGAGCGCTTCTCTTGGACCGCCGAGGCCCAGGAAGCGCTCGACAAGCTGAAGGCATCTCTGACGCACGCCCCAATCCTTACGCCGCCGCGAGACGGCGAACCCCTCCAACTCTACGTGGCCGCAACCACCCAGGTGGTCAGCGCCGTGATCGTTGTGGAGCGCACGGAGGAAGGGCATGCCTTGCCCGTGCAGAGGCCGGTCTACTACATCAGCGAAGTCCTATCGGACACGAAGACGCGCTACCCCCGAGTCCGAAGGCGTTGTATGCGGTAGTCCTCGCGCGGCGCAAGCTCCGCCACTACTTCGAGGCCCACCCAGTTACGGTGGTCTCTTCCTTCCCGTTAGGAGAGATCATTCGCAACCCCGACGCGGCGAGCGAATTGCCAAGTGGTCCGTGGAGTTGATGGGCGAGACGCTCGCCTACGCCCGCGCAAGGCCATCAAATCGCAAATCCTAGCCGATTTCGTCGGCCGAATGGACGGACACGCGAGCGCCGCCCCCTCGGATTCAAGCGAGTCTTTGGACTCGTTCTTCGACGGCTCGGTGATGAAGACGGGAGCGGGCGCGGGCTGCTTTTCGTGTCACCCCTCGGGAGCACATGCGCTACGCGGTGCGTCTCCACTTCCCCGCGTCTAACAATATGGCGAATACGAGGCCCTTCTCTCGTGGCCTCAAAATCGCCATTGAGTTGGGCATCAAGCGCCTCGATGTGCGAGGGGATTCGCGACTCGTGATCGACCAAGTCATGAAGAACGCGAGCTGCCACGACGACAAGATGGAGGCCTACCGCAAAGCCGTGCGAGCCCTCGAGGACAAATTTTACGGCATCGAGCTTAATCATGTACCCCGCCGGTACAACGAGGAAGCGAACGAGCCGGCAAAGATAGCGTCCGGGCGGATCACCGTTCCCCCCGAACGTTTTCGCGCGCGACATCGCGCGGCCCTCGGTAACCTTCGAGCCCTACCCCTCGAGCGACGGCGGACCCTCGGGGGCTCCCTCGAATCCGGCGGGTGCGGAACCCATGGAAGAGGACCCCTCGAACGAGGCGTACGTACTCTCCCTTCTCGAGGGGTACGGCTCCCACGAGGGCGTCGCAATGGACATCGAGCCGGCTCCCGTCCGGGCGGACCGGCGGGAGAAGTACATCGCCCGGATTGCTCGAGGGGAGCTCCCGCCGAGACCGGGCCACGACCGGCGCATCGCCGGGATGGCCAAGTCATTCACCCTCGTCGACGGCGAGCCGCACAAGCGCGCCGCGTCGGGCATCCTCCGGCGGTGTATACCCATTCCCGAGGGGCGCGAGCTCCTACGGGACATCCACGCGGGGATGCGTGGCCACCACGCCGCGCCGCGCACCCTCGTCGGCAACGCGTTCCGCCAAGGCTTCTATTGGCCTACCGCGGTCGCAGACGCCAACGAAATCGTGCGCACTTGCGAAGGGTGCCAGTTCTACGCGCGCAAGACCAACTTGCCAGCTCAAGCTCTGCAAACGATCCCCGTAACATGGCCGTTTGCTGTGTGGGGATTAGACATCGTCGGGCCCCTCGCGGAAGGCGCCGGGGGCTTCACCCACCTTGCTCGTCGCGATCGACAAGTTCTCCAAGTGGGTGGAGGTGCGCCCCATTACGAATGCGAGGGCCGAGCGGGCGGTCACGTTCTTCACCGACATCGTCTACCGCTTTGGAGTGCCAAACTCCATCATCACGGACAACGGGTCCCGGTTCACGGGCGGAAGTTCTTGGAGTTCTCGCGACAAGTTCCACATCCGAGTGGATTGGGCGCGTGTGGCACACCCACGGACTAACGGCCAAGTGGAACGTGCCAACGGCATGATCTGCGGGGCCTCAAACCCGAATTTTCGACCAACTCAACAAATGCGGCGAAAATGGCTCCAAGAAGCTCGCCAGCGGTCGTGTGGAGCCTAAGGACTACCCCAAGCGAGCCACGGGTTCACCCCGTTTTTCCTAGTCCATGGCGCGGAGGCCATCCTCCCCACGGATGCGGAATACGGGTCGCCCAAGGTTCGGGGCTACAACGAGGATGCTAACCAGCGAGCCCGCGAGGACTCCCCGGACCGGCTAGACGAAGTACGCCTTGTGGCGTTGATGCACTCCGCAAGGTATCAACAGTCCCTACGACGCTACCAAGCGCGCAAGATACGTCGCAGGGATTTCAGCGAGGGGGATTTGGTCCTAAGGCTACGCCAAGACAACCGAGGGCGCCACAAGCTATCGCCCCCATGGGAGGGACCCTACGTCGTGGTGAAGGTGCTCAAACCGGGCACGTACAAGCTTGCCAACGAGGACGGCGAAGAACTCACCAACGCTTGGAACATCCAACAGCTACGTCGCTTCTACCCTTAGCTAGGATTTTCAAGTATTTTCTGTTGTACAAACACACGGCCAACGCCCCAGTTGGTGTCACCTATGTAAATACTCCAAGTATAATAAAAGGGCAACTCGGCTTTCCCCTGAAACCCAAGTTACCCTCGGGGGCTACTGCGGGGGGGCACCCCCCCCAAATGGTCCCATTTTTTCCTACTTCAACCACGAGCCACGATTTGAAAAGGGCGTAGGCGGCACAGTGGAAGGAGCGCGCGAGCCAGAGACAGCCTACGCCGCGTGGCTATGGCCCGTCTCTCTCGCCTCCAACCCAGCGGGCCCCTGCGAAAGGCGAACTCCCCTAACTAGAATCTACTCAGGAAGAAGAAGAAGCAAAAAGCGCAATAAGCAAGCGATTTCATTTACAAACTGACCATGTTCACGAAACTACTTGTTTATTTACAAGAGGCCACGAGGCCGAGTTACGATACACATAAACAAAAAAACGGGCCTAGCGCCCGGGTGCTTTCGAGGGCGGGTGGAGCGGCGGCATCGGCGGCGTCGGGAAGAGGAATTCTTCGAAGGCCTCGGCGAGCGACTCGGCGGCGTCGGCGGCAAGCGCGTCCGCACGCTCCCATGGCCACCTCGTCCTCGACGCCCTCGGGCACGATGTAGCCTTCCGCTACCGCCTCGAGGTTGACCTCGTAGTGGGATCGCACCACTCCGAGGGCCTTACGCACGCCCGGGTGCAACGCCCGACGCACCCGCCCCGTGACGTGGCCGCCGAGGGCGCGTAGGCGGCGGCCGGCGAGCCGCCGGCCCGGGCATCGCCTTCCTCGACGACGCGACGGGTCTCGAGGGCCGCGTCCGCCGGCCTCTCGCGGCTCCCCGCTCGGAGGGGAGTTGTAGGAGGCTTGCGGGGCCTCGGCCGCCCGGCCCAAGCGTGTCCCGGGGCGGTGCGCAAGCACGGAAGCGACAAGACGACAAGAGATCGAGAAAAGGGGAAACGAACCCTCTAAAGCAAGAACTAACGAGCGAGGGGTCGGACAATAGCTTACCTTCGATTTGTCTCCTCCCCAGATCGAGGTCGCGGCGCGCGGACTCAAGCGCCGCCTCGAGGCTGCGGACGGTCTCGCCTTGCTCGACGAGGGCCATCTCTTGGGCGGCATTGCGATGCCGCGCGCCAACGCCTCATCCTCAACCTCGGAGAATGCGGCGTTCCGCTCCTCCAGCGACTTCTCCGCCGCCTCGCGAGCAACGCGCTCCCGCTCCAGCGCCGGTCGGGCGTCGCCAAGGGCAGCCCGCTCTCGCCGGAGCCGCCCCTCGGCCCCACGGCGGGGCGATGCGCTCTGCTTGGAGCCCGCCCCTCGGCGGCGACGAGAGCCGCGGCCTTGACGTCGAGGGCGGCCTTCGGGTCATCGGCCTCCCCGGCGCGGGCCTCGCTCCGGCCCGCGCGCCCGCTCCTCGGCCCCCGGCGGCTGCTGCGCCGCGCTCCCTTCGAGCGACGTGCGGGAGCTCCCGGGTCTCGGCGCGAGCGGTGGCCACCTCCGCCTCCCGGGTGGCGGCCGGCGTCCGCGTCTTGTCCCGTGTCCTCGCGCGCGTTCCACGCCGCCTCGTCACGATCGACGAGGGCTGCGCGGATCCGCCGAGACTCGAGTCACGCGCCGCGTCCCGCCCGAGCTCTCGGGGAGCACGTCGCACCACGCCATCGCCCGTACACCGGCCCGCCCGTCTCGGCGTCCCGAGAGCATCCGCAAGCGCGTCGTAAGCGGCCGCATCGCTCCCGGAGGGCGGCGGACCTCGGCGTTCACCCGGTCGAACGCGCTATACTTTTCACGAGCGCGGCGCTCGAGCTCCCGGCATCCACACATCGAATCTCGCAAGTGTCAAGGCTTGAATGCGGCACACGAAAACGAAATAAGGAAGGGAGACGAGCAACCATGGCTCACCGGAAGACGATCCCGGCCGGGCCGGCGGGGACCCGCGGCGCTTCGTTCAACGCGCGGTTGAGCGTGGCGCCATGGCTCAGGAGCTCGCCCCAGAGCTCCTGCTCCCTCTGGGCGTCAGCAAACGCCGGGGGATCCTCCACGGCCCCCCCACCTGGGCGGGGCGACCGGCATGGGAGGACGAGGCCTCGGCGTCGTGCCCTCGGCCCCCCACTATCATGTGACCCTCGTGTCGCCTCACGAGGGCCCTCTCCTGGGGCTCAGGAGAGTTCGTGGGCCAGGCCGGCCCATCCGGTTCCACCCGGGCGGCGGCGAGTCATCCGAGAGCTCCACCACCTCCGCCCCGGGGGACCGCCGGCAGGCGGAGCCGCCTGCTCCGCCTCCGCCGGGCGCCCCCACCGCGCTTCCGCGGCCGCGGGCGCCCGTTGTGGCGCCGTTGCCGCCACCTCCGTCCGCGCCGCCATGTCCGCGGGCGCTCCCGCGAGTTGCGCCCGCTCCGCCTCCTCCGCAAGTGGCCGCCACCGCGGCGGCCACCCCCACCGTAGCCGCCGTTGCGGCCCGCGCCTCCATGGCGACCGGCGCCGGCCGCCCCCGGCCGACCTGCGGCTGCGCCGCGGCGGGTTGATCCACCGGCCGGGGCCTCGAAGCCCCGGCCCGGGCCTTGCGCGCTCGTGCCCGCCGCCGCGCCCGTTCCCGGGGCGCGACCCCCTCGACGAACGCCGCCGGGTGGGGATCGACGCGTCCGTCCTCAGCACCTTGGCCGGTGCAAGAGGAGGGACGGTTGGCACCGCCCTGCGCAAACACGAACGGAGGATTAGAGCGTCTAATAACCAGCAAATTAAAGCCAAGCAAAGGAAGAACAGGTTCCTTACCTCGCGGAGGAAAAGGCCCGCTTCCTTTTCCTCGAGGCCTCCGACGAGGCCGGCGCGAGGGCCGCGCCCGCCACGGCGCCCCGACGGCGCCGCCGCCGCACGCGCGAGGCACGCCCGCCTCATGCGTGGGCGCGCCCGATGCCGCCACCACGCGCGCGGGGGCACGCTGGCCCCGCGCGGGCGCGCCCACCGACGCGCCCCTCGACGAGGACGCCGCGCGCGCGGACGCGCTCCCGCCACGCGCGGGCACGCTTGGACGCGCGCGCGCGCACGTCCGCCGCGCGCGCCTCCGTGGCGCGCGCCGGCCCCCCCCGCGGCGCGTGCCGCCCCGACGACGATCGCCCGGCGGCGGACGCCGACGCGCCCGCCCCGTGCAAAGCCACCCCACGACGCCGGCGCGAGATCCGGCGACGGGGGCGCAGGCTGCCACCTGTCTGAGGGGCCCTCCCCCTCAGACTCTTCCTCCTCGTCCTGGTCCGAGGACGAGGGCTCCTCGATGTCAGGGGAGGAGAGCCCCAGCTCCTCCCGCCGCCGGTACTCCGCGGACCGTGCGTCGCGCGCGCGCGACGCCGCCTTGCGTGCTCCCTCCCGCGCGCCGCCCGCTCCCCCCCCGCCGCTCGCCGCGCCGCCCGCCGAGCGCACGGGAGTCGGGGGTGGGTGGAACGGACTTGGCGGCGTTGAACCTGCACCGGCCGCGCGCGAGGACAACGATGGCGCATCGGGGAAAACGGAAGCAAGGACAAGGATTAAAACGAATCAAAAAACCACACTCACCAACGGGCCGATGGGGAGCATCTCGATGTCCCACGGGGTCCGACCCGCGGTGGCGGCGTCCCGGTGTCGACGGCGCTCCGCGCCCGGGTGAGCGCGTACGGCCGCTCCCGGCGGCGTCGGGAGCATCCGCGACCTCGCCACGTCGACGGGGTTGGCCGCCTCGTCATCTCGAAGATGCGAGCGGCATCTCCATCAACGGCACGATTCGCCGGTGATGAAGGAAGGCGAGGACGCCCATCGCGTTGAGCCCTTCCCCTCGCCGGCCCGCCGCAAGGCGGCGAGGACGGACCCCCGGCGCGCCCGATGGTTGGCCGTGGGCAACCCGTAGCCCCGCCGGTCCGGCCTCTTCTTGAACACCCGCCCGGTGTAGGGAGGAAGGCCGGGCTCGGCGTTGCGCGAGATAAAACCATCCCCGCTCCCGGCCGGCGTTGTTCGTCGTCATGGTGCGGGGGATGTAGAACTCCTGAGCTGCCCCCGCAGCGAGCGACATCCCGCCGCGCGCGCACCGCGCGGCGGGTCCCTCGGCTCCGACGTGGGCTGCGTGATGAGCTCCGCGCGGAAGAGATGTACCCCCAGCTCCCGCTGGACCGGGGATCCCCAGGCTGCACCCTTCGCGACGCCCACGAACGTGGCCGCTTGCGAGATCGCATTGGGGGCAAAGTTGTGCAGCTCCACCCCATAGTGGTAGCACAATGCCCGCATGAATGTGCTCGCCGGCGCGTTGAAGCCGCGCTCGTGGTAGCGGAGGAAGCTCACCACGTAGCCCTCCGGCGGATTGGGCTCAAGGTGCGACGATGGCGGCACGATCCACTCCGCCGGGCGCCCTTCTTCATTGGCCGACAAGCGGCGGCGGCGACCGGCCTCGCCCCGGGGCAAGCCGGGTCACGGTCGACTTCTCCCATGCGTACGGCTCCAGGGACCCGGATCGGAAGGGCGAGGCGGCGCCATAAGGGAGGACGAACGGATGCGAGGGCCGAGGACAAGGAAGCGAGAAAAAGCTCTAAGCAAGCGAAACCGCGCGGTGGCGAGAGCGAACGAAGACGAAGGGACGGAGGACCGAAAACGGTGAGGAGCCAAGGTAAAAAACCGCCGTCCCTTCCTCACCGCGGTTTATAGGCAACGGGCGAGTTCTCGGAGCGCACGCCCCGCCAACAAGAATCGGCAGGAATCTTTCCATCGCGTCGACGGGCGGGCCCCACCACGACCGCAGGCGGCTCTAACACCTTGCGGGCGGGTAATCATCACGGCAAGACCGGCGACGACCGAGGCGAAACCGTCACGTCCGCCGGCCACATCGCCCACTACGCGCGCGCGCGGCCGCGGCGCCTAAAAAGGCGCGCCCGCGCTGCAAAACCCGCGGCCACGCCCGCGCGGGCAATTAAATGCCGACGGGCCCCTTGCCAAGCAAGGAGAGCCCTCGAGCGAGGCGAATCCTCGGCTCGAGACAAGGGTGACCCTCGATGGGATGACAGCGTGAGAAGGTCGCCGGGACCTGCTCGGTGTAGAGCGAGCACCACGGCACCCATGCCACGTAGGACCCTCGAGCGGCATGACCCCCAACTCGAAACGAGGCGACCCTCGATGGGATATCAGCGTGAGAAGGTCGCCCGGGACCTGCTCGATGTAGAGCAGACCACCGCGGGCACCCATGCCACGTAAAACCCTCGAGTGGCATGACCCCCAACTCGAGACGATGTCAACCCCCTAAAGAAGGCACGCGCGTAAGAGGATCGCCCAGGTCACGCTTGAAATAGAGCGACACCGAAAGCACTCATACCGCGCCATGCCACCAACCAGCACCTCGAGGGTCGGCACGCCCGGACCCTCGACGGCCGCAAACGCGAAAAGACGGGGCTGGCCAAGGCACGGCCCCGCACGGCCTTGCGATCGGAGGTTCGAAGCCCGACCCTCGACGGGTTCGAACGGGCGCCCCGATCACGAGTTAGGGACGACGAGGGCACGCGCATTCGAGCCGTTCCTCGAGCCCGTCGGCTCGAGGGTGCCCCACATGTCGTGTTCGAGAGCCGGTGAGGGCAGCCCCCTAGCCGGGGGGATCCCACCGAGGGAGAGCTTCCGCGCCCTCGGTCCCTAGCGAACGGGACCGAGCCCCACCCCTAGCAAACCCACGCAAGCGCTTCCATGGACGTGTCTCCGGACCGCGCGGCCTACCCTTATCGAACGGGGCATGGACGTCCACTTGAACCACCCGCTAGCGGCTCGAAGAGGAATCCGCGATTCGCGACCCGCTCGATGGGAGTCGTGGAAACCTCACCTCCCCGACCCGCGGAGGGACGGCGAGGGCGCGATAAAAAACAAGTCGTCAGGCTCGACCCGATCGCCTCGAACAGGCCAAGGCTCGGGGGCTTGACGCACGGCTACACCTCCTTGGAATTGCACCCGCCGGAGACAGTGACAGGGGAGCGTGCACCCCCGATGCCGGCTGAAATACCGCCGATGCCGGTTGGCATATGTGCCACGCCTTTCTGACCGAATTGCTCGCGGTTAACCCCTGCAGGAGAGCCCACACTCCTGCAGGGCTTCGGGGGCTAGACCCGCGGGTCCGCTAGCGCGGCCCCACGGATAGCGTTCGCAAACAAGGAGGGAAGAACGTCCTATCAGTAGGTTCCAGCATCTGCGGGAGCCTCAATGGCAAACCCGCAGATGCTCGGGGGCTACTGTCGGGGACCGCCCTAAGGGTCCCCTTAAACAATGGGGGAACCCCTACCTAAATTCCTGCATCAACATAAGCTAAGCCTAACCATGCAGGAAACTAACCACGCAGGACACGGCCCATGCAGCAGGACTTCGGAGGCCCACCAAGGCGGCCCACCTAGGAAGACCCCTCGAGCAGGCTCCGCCTCGCCCGAGGGCATGCTCCTCCTCGAACGGGCTCCGCCCCGTTCGAGGGGCAACTCCCTCCTCGAACAGGTTCCGCCCCGCTCGAGGGGCGACCCTTCCCTCGAGCGGTCCCGCCCCCGCTCGAGGGCGCGCTCCCCCTCGAGCGAGTCCCGCCTCGCTCGAGGGGTCCGCTCCGCCCTCGGCCGGGGCCCGCCACGCTCACGGGCGCCCCGCACGCGTGCACCGGCCCCGTACTTGGGCATTTAACGCCCGACGCCGCGAGGACGGCGCCATCATGCGCCGGGGCTCACGCCCGGTGCCGCCGCACCAACTCCCCGGGGAAGGAGCCCATCCCCGCCCCCGTGGGATGGACCGTGCGGTACGGCCGGTGTCAGTCCCGTGACACCGTGCGCACGCCGCCGTACGGCTAACGCGCCCGACCCTCTAAAGGGGCCGGGCGCACCCTCGATTCCACTTTCCCCGTGACCTTGCGAGGTTAGGTAAGGGGCGCTAGGCCGGTGGGTGGCCATCCCGGCCACTATAACGGCGCGGCAGCCGTACCCACGCGTGCGGGTGGGCGCCTGATTCCGCAGACGCACGCCCGAACACTGCAGCAACCACTCCGCTACCGCAGAGCTCATTGGGAAGGAACGCCGTTCCGCCCGCTCCTGTACCCCGTACCGGTCATCATCAGCACCTCCCTCGAAGCCTATCAGAGAACGCCATCACCGTCTGCCGCCTCCTACCCTCGAACCGCCCGCGTTCGGGTACGAAGTAGGCCATCATGGCCGGATCGCAGCGTGGATCGTTCGGACGATCGCCCGCTCTACACCGTAGCACGACGTGCTCCCACACGTAGCTAGGTAGCGCGGCGTGCATGTAACTCGCCGCCCCCTTGGCCTATAAAAGGGGAAGCGAGCCCCCAGCCGCGGGGGGACGAGGGGACGGATCCAGAGGAACACAGCGCCCTGTGCACTCACTCTCTTATTCTCCCACAACATCTTCAGCTACTCACCAGGGACTTGGGAGCCACGCTTCCTCTCCCGCCTTGCTTGTATTTGCCCCACTACAAGCACCCCCGGTGCTGAGCAATATAGTGCCACGAGCACACCACTGCTGGACGTACGGCCCCCTCGGCCGGAACCAGGATAAATCCTTGTGTCATTTGTTGCTTAGCATCGACCATTGAGGGATAGACCTAGGCGTTATCTACTGGTTAGTGTCGGGACCATATTCCGCACCGACAAGACCGTCAGGGGCCTCGAGCAGGCGGTCGAGGCCGGGCGCCTCGCCTTCGAGATGGAGCGGAAGCAAGTTGAAGGTAAATCGTTGTTCGACTCCTGTTTCGCTGGTTTTCCTTTAGAGGGTTCGCACTCTTTTTCTGATTTCTTTCTCGTCTGGCAACTCCAGGCTTGCGCACCGCGCTGGGGCATGCGGCTGAGCGGGTCGAGGCGCTGCAGACTTCCTACAACTCCTCCGAGCAGGAGCTGTAGGAGTTACACAATGCGGCCCTTGAGACCTGCCGGGCCGTGGAAGAGGGCGAGACGCAGGCCGGAAGCTCGCTGGCCAGCCGCCTGCGCGCCCTTGGAGGCCACGTCGCCGAGCGCATGCGCCGGACGCTGCATCTTGGCGTCCAGAAGGCCCTCGGGGTGGTGCGGTCCCACTACGAGGTTAACTTCGAGGGCGGCGGAGGGCTACGTCGTCCCCGAGGGTGTTGAGGACGAGGTGGCGATGGAGCGCGTCGACGCGCTCGCCGCCAACGCCGCCGGGACACTTGCCGAAGCCTTCGAGGAGTTCCTCTTCCCGGACGCTGCTGATGCCGCCGCTCCTCTCGCCTGAAGACAGCCGAGCGCTAGGCCCGTTTTTGTTTATGTATCAGTATGCTGGCCGTGCGGCCCTTGTAAATAAACAAATTATTTTTTGCCATAAACGTTTGCCAATGTGAAGTGAAGTCTTTTGTTTATTGCGCTTTTTTGTTTCTCCTTCTTCCTGAGTAGATTCTAGTTACGGGAGTTTGATTTTCGCGGGTGGCCTGCTGGGTTGGAGGCGAGAGAGAAGGGCCGTATCCTCGCGGAGGCGTAGGCTTTCTCTGGCTCGCGCGCTCCTTCCACTAGGCTGCTTGCGCCCTGTTCGAATCTTTGGTCGAGGCCGAAGTAGAAAGCAAACTTAGCGCGCGTGAGTTGTTTCGCTTTTGCGCGAAAATGGGACCATTTTGGGGGGATGCCCCCCACAGTAGCCCCCGAGGGTAACTTGGGTTTCAGGGGAAAGCCGAGTTGCCCTTTTCATTAGACTTATGACGTTTACATAGTTGTCACCAACTGGGGCGTTGGTCATGTGATTTTTACAACAAAATACTTGGAAATCCTAGCTAGGGGTAGAAGCGACGTAGCTGTTGGATGTTCCAAGCGTTGGTGAGCTCTTCACCGTCCTCGTTGGCCAGCTTGTACGTGCCGGGCTTGAGTACCTTCACCACGACGTAGGGTCCCTCCCACGGAGGCGATAGCTTGTGGCGTCCTCGGTTGTCTTGGCGTAGCCGTAGGACCAAATCCCCTTCGCTGAAGTCCCGCCGGCGTATCTTGCGTGCTTGGTAGCGCCTGAGGGACTGTTGATACCTTGCGAGTGCATCAAGGCCACGAGGCGTGCTTCATCTAGGCGGTCCGGCGAGTCCTCGCGGGCTCGCTGGTTGGAATCCTCGTCGTAGCCTCGAACCCTGGGCGACCCGTATTCTAGGTCCGTGGGGAGGACGGCCTCCGCGCCATGGACTAGAAAAAACGGGGTGAACCTGATGGCTCTGCTCGGGGTGGTCCTTAGGCTCCACACGACTGCTGGCAACTCTTGGAGCCATTTCCGACCAGATTTGTTTAGCTGGTCGAAGATTCTGGGCTTAAGGCCTTGTAGGATCATGCCATTGGCACGCTCTACTTGGCCGTTAGTCTGCGGGTGTGCCACAGCTGCCCAATCCACACGGATGTGGAACTTGTCACAGAACTCCAAGAATTTCCTTCCCGTGAACTGGGACCCGTTGTCAGTGATAATGGAGTTTGGCACTCCAAAGCGATGGATGATGTCGGTGAAGAACGTCACCGCTTGCTCCGCCCTGAGATTCGTAATGGGGCGCACTTCTACCCACTTGGAAAACTTGTCGATCGAGACCAACAAGTGGGTGAAGCCCCCGGGCGCCTTCCGCAGGGGCCCGACGATGTCCAGCCCCCACACGGCGAACGACCATGTTATGGGGATGGTCTGCAGGATATGAGCGGGAAGGTTGGACTTGCGAGCGTAGAACTGCCACCCTTCGCAGGTGCGTATGATCTCGCTGGCGTCCGCAACCGCGGTAGGCCAGTAAAAGCCTTGGCGGAAAGCATTGCCAACGAGGGTACGAGGCGCCGCGTGATGGCCACAGATCCCAGCGTGGATGTCCCGCAGGAGCTCGCGCCCCTCGGGGGTGGGCATGCAGCGCTGCAAGATGCCGGAGGCGGCGCGCTTGTACAGCTCGCCGTCGACGAGGGCAAAGGACTTGGCCATCTCGGCGATGCGCCCGGCCGTGGCCCGGTCCGAGGGGAGCTCCCCTCGAGCCATCCAGGCGATATACTTGTCGCGCCAGTCAGCCCTGACAGGGGTTGGCTCGATATCCATCACGTCGGCCTCGTAGGAGCCATACCCCTCGAGGAGGGAGAGCACGTACGCCTTGTTCGAGGGGTCCTCGTCCATGGGTTCCGCACCCGCTGGACCCGAGGGAGCCCCCGAGGGTTCCGCGTGGCTCGAGGGGTGAGGCTCGAGGACGACCGAGGGTTGAGCGATATCGCGGGCAAAAACGTTCGGGGGGACGGTGATCCGCCCGGACGCGATCTTGGCCAGCTCGTCCACCTCCTCATTGTACGAGCGGGGCACGTGATTGAGCTCGATGCCGTAGAATTTGTCTTCGAGGGCTCGCACGGCCTTGCAGTAGGCCTCCATCTTGTCGTCGTGGCAACTCGCGTTCTTCATGACTTGGTCAATCACGAGTTGCAAATCCCCTCGCACGTCGAGGCGCTTGACGCCCAACTCAATGGCGATCTTAAGGCCGCAAAGTAGGGCCTCGTATTCAGCCATGTTGTTCGACGCGGGGAAGTGGAGGCGCACCGCGTACCGCATGTGCTCCCCGAGGGGTGACACGAAGAGCAGGCCCGCGCCCGCCCCTGTTTTCATCACCGAGCCGTCGAAGTACAGAGTCCAGCACTCTGCCTGGATCTGCGGTGGCGGTAGCTGCGTGTCCGTCCATTCAGCGACGAAATCCGCCAGGATCTGGGACTTGATGGCCTTGCGCGGGGCGTAGGCCAGCGTCTCGCCCATCAGCTCCACGGACCACTTGGCGATCCTGCCCGCCGCGTCAGGATTGCGGATGATCTCCCCTAACTGGAAGGAGGAGACCACCGTGACGGGGTGGGCCTCGAAGTAGTGGCGGAGCTTGCGCCGCGTGAGGACCACCACATACAGCAGCTTTTGGACTTGAGGGTAGCGCGTCTTGGTGTCGGACAAGACCTCACTGATGTAGTAGACTGGCCGCTGGACTGGCAGGGCGTGCCCTTCCTCCGCGCGCTCCACCACGATTACGGTGCTCACCACCTGGGTGGTTGCGGCCACATAGAGCTGCAGGGGTTCGCCGTCCTGCGGCGGCGTGAGGATCGGGGCGTGGGTCAAGGACGCCTTCAGCTTGTCGAGTGCATCCTGGGCCTCGGCGGTCCAGGAGAAGCGCTCGTGCTTCTTGAGGAGGCGATAGAGAGGCAGGCCCTTCTCGCCGAGCCGCGAGATGAAGCGGCTCAAGGCGGCAAGGCACCCCAGCACCTTTTGCACCCCTTTGAGGTCCCGGATCGGGCCCATTCGCTCGAGGGCCGCGACCTTCTTGGGGTTGGCCTCGATGCCTCGTTGGGAGACGATGTATCCTAGGAGCATGCCTCGTGGCACCCCGAATACACATTTTTCGGGGTTTAGTCTGACCCCATTGGCCCGTAGGCAACCGAACGCGATGCCTAGGTCGTCAACCAGGTCATTCGCCTTCCTGGTTTTTACGACGATGCTGTCCACGTACGCTTCGACCGTTCGCCCGATGTGATCTCCGAAAACGTGTTGCATGCAACGTTGGTACGTTGCACCCGCGTTTCGGAGGCCGAATGGCATCGTGACGTAGCAGAACATCCCGAACGGCGTGATGAACAAAGTCGCGAGCTGGTCGGACTCCATCTTTATTTGATGATACCCGGAGTAGGCATCAAGGAAGCAAAGCAACTCACACCCAGCCGTTGAATCAACGATTTGATCGATGCGTGGCAAAGGAAAGGGAACTTTAAGACATGCTTTATTGAGACTAGTGTAGTCTATACACATCCGCCATTTCCCGTTCTTTTTCTTTACAAGTACAGGGTTTGCTAGCCACGTAGGGTGGAACACCTCCTTGATGAACCCGGCCTCGAGGAGCTTCCGCAGCTCCGCTCCGATAGCCCGCCGCCGCTCCTCGTCGAAGCGGCGGAGCCGTTGCTGCACGGCGCGGGCGTGAGGCAGGATGTCAAGGGAGTGCTCGGCGACCTCCCTCGGGACGCCTGACATATCCGAGGGGCGCCACGCGAAGATGTCGGTGTTGGCGCGGAGGAAGTCGACGAGCACCACTTCCTATTTTGGATCGAGGGTGGAGCTGACCCTCAACGCCTTGCCCTCGGGGGCAGCAGGGTCGAGGGGCACCTCCTTGGTCTGCTCCGCGGCCTCGAAGTTGCCGGTGTGCTTGGTGGAGTCGAGGTCCTCGTTGACCATCTTCTCTAAGGTGGTCACCAGCGCTTCATCCAGCGCCAGTGCTTCCGTATGCTCTACGCACTCGACGTCGCAGTCGAATGCGTGCTCGATGGACGAGCCCACGGTGATGATGCCGTTCGGTCCTGGCATCTTCATCTTCAAGTAGGTGTAGTTGGGGACCGCCATAAACTTGGCGTAGCAGGGCCGCCCAAGTATGGCGTGGTAGGCGCCCTTGAACCCCACCACCTCGAAGGTGAGCGTTTCCTTGCGGAAATTTTTCGCCGAGCCGAACCAAACCGGCGAGTCGATGCGCCCGAGGGGCTGGACTCTCTTGCCGGGCGCGACGCCATGAAACGGCGTCGTCTTTGGGCCGCACCGGTCCAACCCGATCCCCAGGAAGCGCAGCGTATGCGCGTAGAGGATGTTGAGGCTGCTGCCCCCGTCCATCAAGACTTTTGAGAACCGCGCGTTCCCAATGATTGGGTCGACCACCAGCGGGTACTGGCCCGGGTTGGGGATGCGGTTCGGATGGTCTTCCCGGCTGAAGGTGATGGCATCCTCCGACCAGTTGAGGAAGGAGGGAGGCGCCTTCTCCGCGGCAAGGACCTCATGCCGCTCCCGCTTGCGCTGGCGGGTTGACATGTCGACGGTGGGTCCCCCGAAGATGAGGAACACGTTCTCCACGGCGGGGAAGCCGCCGGCGTCGCCATCTCCTCCGTCCCTCTTGGCCTCCGCGTCCTTTGCGGCGGCGCGGCCATAGAACTTCTTGAGCATGTCGCATTGCTCAAGGGTGTGGTTTACTGGGGTCTTGTGGTAAGGACATGGCTTTTTCAGCATGTCGTCAAACACCCCCGGACCTCGAGGGGCCGGTCGAGGGCCCCGTCGAGCCGGGTCAACAGCAAGAGCCTCGGCCTCATCGCCGTCGCGCCCCTGCTCGCGCACCTCGCGGTGCGGCTTCTTTCCTTTCTTGCCCCGCTTGTCCTTCCGGTGGGGCTCCCTGGACTTGCTGCCCTCCGCGGGCGCATCGTCCGAGCGCTTGCCCTTCTTGCCATCGAAGATCGCCCCCACCACCTCCTCTCCTGAGGCGAAGCTGGTGGCGATGTCGAACAGCTCGTTGGAGTCCGCAGGCGGGCTGCGTCCCAGCTCTCGCACGAGGTCCCGGCACGTGGTTCCCTCGAGGAAGGCGTGCACAATCTCAGATTGCGCCACGCTTGGGAGCTCTGTGCAGCGCTTGGAGAAGCGCCGCATGAAGTCCCGCAGCGACTCGCCGGGCCTCTAGGTGCAGGAGCGCGAGGTCCCGGGGAATTCCCGGGCGCACGTACGTGCCCTGGAAATTACCCACGAACGTGCGGACCAGATCGTCCCAGTTGTGGATGCCGGGCGGCGGCGGGTGCTCGAGCCATGTCCGGGCTGAATCGCCGAGGTGCAGGGGCAGGTTGCGTATGATGACCTCATCGCTGGTGGCCCCGCCCAACTGGCACACCAGGAGGTAGTCGTTGAGCCACACACGGGGATCCGTCTCCCCGTTGTACATGACGATGGTCGAGGGCTGGCGGAAGCGTTGGGGGAAGGCCGCCGCACGGATCTCCCGGCTGAACACGCGGGTCCCCGGGGGCTCCGGCGTCGGAGAGCGGTCTTCGTCGCTGTCGTAGCGTCTGCCCCGTCGAGGGTGGTAGCCTACCGCCGCCCGCGCATCCGCCCTGCTCGTGCGGCGGGCGTTGATGACGTTGCGGGCGTCACCGTCCAGCGCCCTGCGCGTGTCGAGGAGCCGCTCCTTGGCCGGCGCGCGTCCTGGGTTGGCAGGTCGCCCCGCAGCTTCACCTGCATGGACCGAGGGTTCGCCCCCCTGTGCAGCCCCGTCTCCTCGGGCATCCCCCTGCTGGCGGATACGTGAGGCTGAGCTTTCGGCCTGCTGGACGGTCGCTTGTTCGATGAGAGCCTGCGCCTCACGGTGCAGGTTCCGCGCCTCAGGGGTCGAGGGTGCCGGCATAGCCCGCAGCAGCGTCGCGGCGGCAATGAGCTTCTGACTTGCCCGCGGAGGCGCGTCCGGGTTGTCGACGTTAAAGTCGGCGTTGATGCAGTCGCGGGCTCGTCGCCCGGCTCCCCGCGCGCGTTCGTCGCGCGCGGAGGCTTCCCCAGCCATCGAGGCGCGGAGTAGACGCACCGTTCGGTACTCCTCCGCCAGCTTAGCCTCGAGCTCACGAGCTTGGGCTAGCTGCGCGTCGGCATTGGCCTCAGCAGGGGTGCTTGGCCCTGCGGCCAGGCGCGGAGCGATTCCTGGGGCAGGCGTGACCTCCCCGTCGCCTGCGCCCGCTGCGCCGGTGGCGTTTGCTGGGTCGTTGGCGATGACGACGCAGCACTCCCGCGCGTGGTCGTAGCTCCCGGTGCTGGAGTCGTCGGAGCAGCCGAACCAGTAGTCCATAGCGTCAAGGAAGCGCCTGAACACGACTGGGTCCGGCACGCCGGAGAAGTCCCACTCCGCGTACCCGTGGAGGTTGGCGGGTGGCAACGCGTCAAGGCAGCCTAAAGACGACTCATCGCCCGCTGAGGCGCCGGGATCCCTGGCGACGAAGACGTGACGGCCAGAGGGAACCCTGCGCATTGTGGTGTTGACGTTGGCGTTGTAGGCCGTCGTGGCACCACGCAGCCCAATGGGAAAGCGCGGTCCGGAGACCGTGCGCTGTCCCACTGGGGCGGTGGTTTCCGTGGTGACAGGCGCGCCGCGTTGAGAGGCGGCGCGCTCGGCCTACCGTCGCTCGGACCGTGCCAGGCGCGAACGCCGGCCGGGCGGCGGCGGCGTCGTGGCGTCGACGGGCCCGCGGCGTCGCGCCGGCGGGTGTACGCGCCGTGGTGGTGCGCGCAGCGGGGACCGGAGCGGACCCGGCCTGGCGCCGCGCACGGAGCTCCTCACGGTTGGTGAGGCGCATCGGTAGCCGTTCCCCGGTGGCCCGAAAGTTCGGGCCCCCGAACCGGATTTCAAACCCGGCGGGGAGGGGGGTCCGAGCTGCCCATGCGTGCGCGTGCCGCGGTACTCGGTGCGGATCACCATGGAGGGAGTTGATGATGGATTGACCTTAGGCGCTCGATTACCCCACGGTGGGCGCCAGCGCTCGGTGCGGAATGTGGTCCCGACACTAACCGATAATAAGCGCCAAGGTCTATCCCTCAATGGTCGATGCTAAGCAATAAGAGACGCGAGTTTATCCTGGGTCCGGCCGAGGGGCCGTACGTCCCGGCAGTGGTGTGCTCAAGGCACTATATTGCTCAGCACCGGGGGTGCCTGTAGTGGGGCTGCTACAAGCAAGGCGGGAGAGGAAGCGTGGCTTCCAAGTCCCTGGTGTAGTGGCTGAAGATGTTGTGGGAGAATTGGAGAGCAAGTGCGTGGCGCGGCCTGTCTCGTGTTGTGTTATGTCGTGTGTTCGTCGTCGTCTGTCGTCCCTTTTTTTTCCTGCAGTAGGGGGTTCGTCCTCCTTTTATAGACCAAGGAGAGAGCGAATCACATGCGCGCCGTGCTATTTAGCTACGCGAGGGAGCGTGATGTGCTATGCTGTAGAGTAGGCGGTCGCCCGGACGATCCTTGCAGCGATCCGGCCATCATGGCGTATCTTGTACCCGAACAGTGGCGACTTCGAGGGTAGAAGGGCAGCGGACGGCTGTGATGTCTTTTGACGGGCTCGAGGGAGTTGCTGACGTCAGTCCGTACGAGGCGCAGTGGCAGGTAAGGTGGCATCCCGTTCCCGCACGCTCCACAGCGCTGGAGTTGTTGCCACAGCGCCCGACGTGTGCCCGTACGCGCGGGGGCAGCAGTCATGCCATGCCGGTGGCGGGGATGGCGTCCCACCGGCCTAGCGCCTCCACCTAACCCTGCGAGATCACAAGAAAGCAAGTCGAGGGTGCGGCCGGCCCCCCTTCGAGGGCTCGGCGCGTTGGCCGTGCGGAGCGGGCGGCGCGGCGTCACGGGACTGGCACCGGCCACGCCGCATAGTCCCTTCCACAGTGGCGGGGATGGGCTCCCTCCTGGGGAGTTGGTGCGGCGGCACGGGCGCGAGCCCCGGCGCATGATGGCGCCGCCCCTGCCATTGTCGGGGCATTAAATGCCCATGTACGGGAGCGGGGCGCGCGCGTGCGGAGCGCCCTCGAGCGAGGCGGACCCCGTTCGAGGGCGGAGCGGGCCCTCGAGCGAGGCGGAGCTCGCTCGAGGTGAGCGCACCCCCCTCGAACGGGGCGGAGCCCGCCCGAGGGAGGCGCGCAACCTCGAGCGAGGCGAAGCCTGCTCGAGGGGATCTTCGAGTGGGCCGCCTTAGTGGGCCGTTGGGGTCTCCGCGGCGTGGGCCGTGTCCTGCATGGTTAAGCGAGGCGTGCTTGGCTTTGGCTTTGTTGCGGGTTTTAAGTGGGGATTTCCCTGTTGTTTAAGGGGACCCCTAGGGCTGTCCCCGACACGTTGTTTCTTGGCTGGTTCTTCGAGTGAGTTGTGGAAGTGGCATAGGAAGTTGGGTCACTTGAGCTTTGACCTTTTGTCTCGCTTGGGTAAACTCAATTTGGTCCGAGGATTGCCACGGTGGAGGCTTGCGAAAGAGTTGGTTTGTGCTCCGTGTAGGCATGCCGAGATGGTGGCCTCTTCTCACCCGCCTCTCACTGATGTGATGACTGAGCGTCCATGCGAGCTGCTCCATATGGACCTTGTTGGCCCAGCTCGTGTGCGATCCGCGGGTGGGAAGTGGTATGTCCTTGTTGTGGTGGACGACTATTCTCGGTATGCGTGGGTGTTCTTTCTTGAGGATAAGGGGGAGACGTTTGGTTTTGTTCGAGATCTAGTCTTGAGGTTGAGGAACGAGAGGCACGGTGATGTCATTCGAGCAATCCGTAGTGATAATGGCTCGGAATTCAGAAACTCTCATTTTGAAACCTTTTGTCATGACTTGGGTCTTGAGCACCAGTTTTCGAGTTCGTATATGCCTCCCCAGAATGGTGTTGTGGAAAGGAAGAACAGGACCTTGTGCGAGATGGCTCGGACGATGCTTGATGAGCATAGGACTCCGAGGAGGTATTGGGCTGAGGCGGTGAATACCGCGTGCTATGTGTCGAACAGGATCTACCTCAGAGTGCACAAGAAGAAAACATGCTATGAGTTGATGCATGGCCGCACACCCAAGGTGAGTCACTTCCATGTCTTTGGTTGCAAGTGTTTCATTCTGAAGAAAGGCAAGAAGTTGGATAAGTTTGAGGCTAGGTCTGTCGATGGTATTTTGTTTGGTTATGCATCTCATTCTAGAGCATATCGTGTGCTCAATCTTGAAACTAACCAAATCGTGGAGACTTGCGAGGTAACCTTCAACGAGACAGAGCCACGTAGTCAGCTTGTCTTTGAGTGTGCAGGTGATGATGAGCTTGGCGAGGAGATCTTTCAGGAGGAGGAGCATGAACATGGAGACGATGAAGATGGCGGTGTGGTGCCCCCAGCTGAACATGTACCCACTACTTCGACTACGGTGGTAGACGAACCCTCTCCTACACCTACGACGACAAATCAAGAACGAGGAGAAGCTGATGTTGAGGGGGAGGTAGCATCGAGGCGAGAACCTCCCCGGCGAGTACAAGTGGATCACCCAGCTTCGAGGATCATCGGCGACATGAATGAACGCACTACACGGTCGAGGGTTCGAAACAATTCTCATTTCACTCATGCTGCATTTGTTGCTACTTTTGGGCCCAAAGACATTGGACACGCACTATCTGATCACAATTGGGTTCATTCGATGCATGAGGAGTTGGAGAACTTTGAGAGGAATCAGGTTTGGGAGTTGGTTGACCCTCCCCCAGGGTGTAAGCCGATTGATACAAAGTGGGTGTGGAAGAACAAAGAGGGAGAGAAAGGTGAGGTTGTGAGGAAGAAGTCGAGGCTTGTTGCTCAGGGGTTCAGTCAAAAGGAGGGGATCGACTACGAGGAGACCTTTGCTCCCGTAGCCCGTTTGGAGGCGATTAGGATCCTTCTAGCCTTTTCCGTGGCTAAAGGGTTCAAGTTGCACCAAATGGATGTGAAGAGTGCTTTTCTGAATGGTGTGTTGGAGGAAGAAGTGTATGTGAGGCAACCTCCGAGGTTTGAGATTGAGAAGTACCCCCACCAGGTGTACAAGTTGAGGAAGGCGCTGTATGGGTTGAAGCAGGCGCCTAGAGCTTGGTATGGCAGGTTGAGGGGGTTCTTGTTTGAGAGAGGTTTTGAGATTGGGAAGGTCGATCAGACCTTGTTTTTGCTGAGGCAAGGCAGAGATATCCTGATTGTGCAGGTGTACGTGGATGATATTGTCTTTGGTGGCTCGTCTAACTCTCTTGTTGCAAGGTTTGCAGAGGATATGAGCAGGGAATTTGAGATGAGCATGATGGGCGAGTTGCAGTTCTTCCTCGGGCTACAAATCAAGAAATCAAAGGAAGGAACATTTGTGGACCAAGCAAAGTACACCAAGGACATTGTGCGGAAGTTCAAGATGGAGGATTCCAAGGCTATGACGACGCCGATGAGTACGACTACAGCTCTTGATGCAGACGAGGAAGGTGAACACGTGGACCAAAAGGAGTACCGGAGCATGATTGGGTCACTCCTCTACTTGACGGCGACGAGGCCGGACATCCAGTTCTCGGTGTGTCTGTGCGCTCGTTTTCAAGCGTCTCCAAGGACTTCGCATCGGCAAGCGGTGAAGCGAATTTTCAGGTACTTGCGTCACACTCCCGACTTCGGCCTTTGGTACTCCGCGTCTTCTTCTTCGGCGTTTCATGGTTTTTCAGACGCGGATTTTGCCGGGTGTCGGTTGGATAGGAAGTCCACTTCTGGGACTTGCCAGTTTTTGGGTTCTTCTTTGGTGTCTTGGTCTTCCTGCAAACAGTCGAGTGTTGCTCAATCCACTATCGAGGCAGAGTACGTTGCCGCTGCTAGTTGTTGCTCTTAGCTCCTTTGGATTTCATACACCATGAGTGACTTTGGTGAGGAGTACACCCATGTCCCACTTCAATGTGATAGCACCAGTGCCATAAGTGTTGCAAAGAACCCAGTGCTCCATTCCAAAACCAAGCACATAGAAGTGAGGTATCATTTTCTGAGAGAAAACATAGAGAAACTAAAGATAGCTTTGATCCATGTACCCACACATGACCAACTAGCCGATATTTTCACGAAAACCCTAGATCAAGCAACTTTCACTCGTTTGCGGGGGGAATTTGGTGTGTGTTTGATTTCTTGAGTTGGGTGTGTGGGAGCTCCTTTGTAGCATATGTATAGTTTCCTTTGTGCATTTCGTGCATTTGGCATGGCATATGTAACATGATGTATAGGCTTCCTTGTATCTTAGATTGCATGCATTTTGTATCATATGCATTGGATAGGAAAAGCTTCTCCTATATACATTGTTCACCATGGGATGCTATATATGTCTTTGTGAGCTTGTTTGGTATGCTATGGTTAGTTTGGCTTAGCTCTTGATGATCTTGATGAATAATCCATGGTTGATGGCTATGTTTTTTGAAAAATGTCACATATATCCTCTCTCATGTGTAAATGCCTTTATATGATCTTGACATGCTTTAGTGGCTTTGCTATGCTTAACTTGTGGTTGAATAGCTAGTTTATTGATCATATGGGGACAAAGGCTCATTTGCTATCATGAATGTTTAGCCCTCTTGCTTTATCTTATGGAGGGGCATAAGTTCCTTTTTGTCGCAAAGACATTTCATGTACCAATTATAAATCTGAAAATGAAATGTAAAATGCTTGGAAAATGTGCTCCGATGTCATATGTGCTGAAATTAATTTGCTTTGGGTGCTAAACCGTTGCATGATGCCTACCAATGAGAAGTCTCATACATAGAAGTAAGCACATGGCTCGGTGGCTTTGACATGACATGAGGTGCTTGTGGGTGTTTGTGATGGTCTTATGATTAGAATGGTCGTCCAATCATGAAGTTTGTGTGGCTTTGCCATTTTGACATGTTTTGCTCATGTTTAGGTTTTTGCTTATGAGAGAGTAACTTCTCGCAAAATTACTCAAATCCTTTTTAGCCTTGTCCAATGGTTGTGCAACTTGGTGATCATGTAGTTAAGGTCATTACGAACCTGTAGAGTATCTAACTTGCTCGTTTGGACTTGTGTAGCCTCTTGTGATGAATTTTGTATATTTGAGAAGCTATATGTTGAAACTTTTCGCATTTTGCCTTGATTCATGCATTGTCAACAAGGGGGAGAAGTTTGTGCATGCTTTGGGCACCTGGGAGTGTTTGGAAGGTGTTCCAATTGGTTCGGGAAATTTTTGAGCAGTTTGGTGCAAGGCCGGTCTCTTGGGGCGGTCTAACCACCACCAGGCGGTCAGTTGCTGTGCAGGTGGTCTAACTGCCCTGTGAAGGCGGTCTAACCGCCCTGGGCTAAGTTAGCAGTTTTTTGCTCTTTGCTGCATTCTTGTGTTGCATTGCTGCATTGGTTCAGGGGGAGTGTGCTTTGACTCAGGGGGAGCTTGCATATGTGCAGGGGGAGCTCTTTGTGGTGTTCGAGCTTTGGTTCGGTGGTTTGCGCTCTTTGTTTGAGCATGGTTTTGTCTCAGATGTGTCGAGCCGTTGCCCTTGCCTAAGGGGTCCGAGACTTGTCTTCCTCAAGTGATCTTGCTCTTCGCCTTTCCTTGGCTTTCGATCGCTTGTTGAGGTTTCTTTTTACTTGTTTCTTTTCTTTTTCTTTTCTCTCGTGTTACTTCATGTGGGTGTTGTCAATGCACTCATCAAGGGGGAGATTGAGGACCATGTGTGGTTCGAGGACCGGTGGATGGTCGCTTCCTTGTGTGATGAGTGATTGACAATGTTGTGTGCACTGATTCTTGGCTAAGTATTGCAGGTGCAGGTTGCGGCTTGACTCGTGTTGGTGCAGGTGAAGAACAAGCACGAAAGGTCGTCGCCGGTGAGGCCTCCAAGTGTGGAGAAGACAAGTAGGCTTCGTTCGAGGGACCCGATGGCCAGCGGGGTCAAGTGCGGGCCGCATGGTGGAATGAACAGCAAGATGAAGTCGTGGACGGTTTCTTGGTAGAGCCTCAAAACCAAGGTCGAGATGGGACTACGTGGGAGCCGAGTCTTGAGTGGAGATTGGCGGAGGCTACACCGAGTTCGCGGGGTTTGCAGTGGTTCACCAGAAAACCATGACGACCTGGAGCGTCCCGATGGTCGATGGATGACCGCTCCTCAGTGATGAGTGATTGACAACGTGTGTTGGACTGACTCTTGGCTCAGTGCGCAGGTGTAGGCTGCGGCCTAGTTCGTGTTGTTGCAGGTGAAGAACGGGCGCGAAAGGTCTTCAGCCTTGAGGGGCCTCCGGGAGATGGAGAGACAAGTAGGCTCGGTTCGAGGGACCCGGTAGACGGCGGGACTAGGTGCGGGCCACATGGTGGCGAGACGAGCAAGACGAAGTCATGGACGATCGAGCCGGTGCACGGTGGCGGTCGAGTCAAGAGGCTTGGAGGGAGGCCGGGCCGAGCACGCGGGGTTTGGTGGTTTGCCCACAAAACCATCGGAGGACGGTTTCTTGGTTTGGGCCTCAAAACCAAGTCCGAAGGCCTAACACGACGAAGACGGGATCTGGGCGTCTCGGGAAGCTTCGAAGCGGAGGACACGCGGCGGGATCGCATGGCTTGCGTCGGGAGGACGCGGGGTGCGGCGAAGGCGTGGCCGTCCGATGGCAAGACCCACAAACATTACATAAATGCCCCTGCGTGGGTTGTATCGCCAGTAGTTGAGTTAGGGGTAGTTGAGTCATTTCCCACACCGGCGGGACCCGATATATAAGCCATGAGTGTGTGTGGATGGCTCTCTCTCTCTCTCTGCGACTTAGGGTTTCATTTCCTCCCTCCCATTTCTCATTTTCCCAAGACATTTTCTTCTCCTTTTTTTCTAGGCTAGCATGAGAGCGTCATGAGAGATTTGTTGAGAGGGATGGATGCTAGGGCGGCATGCTAGACCTTGTGAATCTTTCCTAGTTTGTATAGAAGATTCGACGTTGTGAATTTCGTGGTCTTTTTCGTGCTTGTTTTTGGTGCCTTTGTTCTTGGTGTGATTCCGCGGATTTGAGTGGGTTTCTCCCCGGATTTCTTTGAGGGAAACATGGATGGATGTCTTGTGCATCTTTGGGATTGATCTTGTGCCCTCAAACATCGGGAAACCACTTCGATTCAAGGATTTTCATTCGGAGCTCTAGTTTTTGGTGGTGTTCAAAGGATCTGCGATTCCCGGTGATTTAGGAAGTTAGGAGGTGAAATTTTTGGGGTATAGCATCCTTTTTTGACGCTTAACTTGTCCCCAAACCCTTGTCTCAACAGCTTCTACCGTTTGGGAGATCCGGTGATGGATTGGAGGAGTTGACCTTCGAGGTCGGGCTGTTTCTGGGTCTGTCCGTGTAGGGTGGACAGTCCGTGAGGTGGTGGCAGACGGTCTGCGCGGGTGCTATTCGTCGTGTGTTCTTCGTGTTCTTGCTCAGCTTCGCTTTCGATCCGCGGTGTTTTCGAGTTTTGGTTGGGCGAAGTTTCGGACGGTCCGCGTGTGCCGGGCAGACAGTCCGCGGGTGCCTGGCGGACAGTCCGCGTGCTCCCCGCGGACGGTCCGTTATTCGCGGTGCGTCTCTGGAGGTTCTGTTGCCTTTTTCGGACAGTCCGCGGCTCAGGCCGGACGGTCCGCGGCAAGGGTGCGGACAGTCCGCGATACCCTGCCGGACAGTCCGCGCGGCCTTTGCGGACAGTCCGCCCCGCCTGGCTGGACAGTCCGCCAGAGCCTGGCTGCTTTGTTTCTTGGTTCGATTCCTCCCTCCTTTTTTCGTGCTTCCGCGTGTGCTTCAAGGAATCATTCCTAAGACTTGAGGTTGATCCATAACCTCGTTGTCTTGGCGATTGGTGTGTGACTCGATCCATCGCTCGTGTGTGACCTGGTTTTGTCTAGGGTATAGGCCGGGTTCTTTGAGAAGAATTTTTACCAGCTCCTATTCACTCCCCCCCTCTCTAGTCGCCATCCGATCCTTCATTTGGTATCAAAGCTTGGTGCCGGATTCTTTGTGACTTTGACAAGTCTTGAATCCTAAGATGGCGTACGTTGAGCGGGGCGGTTCGCCGCACTTTGATGGGAAGGGTTACCACACGTGGGCGGCTCGAATGATGATCTTTCTTCGTGGGAAGTTGTTGGATTTCATTGTGCTTGACAAGACCTATGCTATTCCGGCCAACATCCATACTCTTATGGTGACTGATGCCGGTGCTAAGGCCAAGTATGAGGCAAATGCAAAAGCCGTTGATCACTTGGTCTGAAGCTTGTGTGATCCTGAGTTTGAGCATGTTCGCCATTTGAATCTTGCTTGGCAAATTTGGGAGAAGTTGTTGGTTGCTCACGGTGGTGATAACCATGTGAAGGCTCGCCTCTTTGTCTCTTACCGGATGCAATATGAGAACTTCACTCAACTTCCTGGTGAGGACATTGATGTGATGTTTCAGAGGTTCACCGCCATCGTGAACAACATGAAGGCCAATGTTGAGGATTTCCCTTACACTGAGCATGATCAAGCTTTGAAGCTCTTGCATGTCTTGGACC
This sequence comes from Cenchrus americanus, assembly GCA_947561735.1. Classification (NCBI taxonomy): domain Eukaryota; kingdom Viridiplantae; phylum Streptophyta; class Magnoliopsida; order Poales; family Poaceae; genus Cenchrus; species Cenchrus americanus. The sequence continues at coordinate 245,570,763 of OX387239.1, read as the reverse complement.
CAAATGTTTGGGGTGCTAAGGTTGAGGCCATCAAGGAGTCCGGGCAATACTTGACCATTGAGTTGGATGACCTCTTTTCTAAGCTCAAGTCGGCTGAGGTTGACAGGAAGTTGCAATCCAAGAATGAGGGCTCGACTAATCATAGTCTTGCTCTTGTCGGCGGATCAAAGGGCAAAGCTAATACTAACCCTTCCTGTCGACAGTTTTCCTTGTCTTCTCTTATGTCTATTCCAGATGAGGAGTTTGATGTGCTGGGCGAGGAGGAGCTGGCTTTGCTCTCAAGGAGGTTTGATCGACTACATGAGAGCCGGAGGAATGCAAGGCGGAGCTCGGGGACATGCTACAAGTGTGGCAAGCGTGGGCACTTCATCGCCGAGTGCCCGGAAGCGGAGGAGAACAAGTACAAGATGAGCGAGTACACGGCGCACCCGAGGCGTGAAGACAAGTACCCCTCCAAGGGTAAGCACTTCAGCAAGTCCAAGAGCAAGGACAAGGACAAGCGGCGACTGAGCAAGGGCGGCTACAAGAAGGACAAGGCAAGAGCCATGGTGGCCGGTGCAAGCGACGTCTACTCAAGCTCAAGCGACGCGCAGTCAAGCTTAAGCAGTGAAGATGAAGACGTCGGGAGGCGCAAGGGCAAGAAGAGTGCAAGCCGGAACCTCAGTGGATTGAGCTGTGTGGCGCTTGAAGGCTTTTGTGGCATGGCCCATAGCTCAAGCAGCAAGAAGAGCGAGAAGGAAGATAGCGACTCCGACTCGAAGGATGAGGTAAATCGTAACCCCGACTCTTTGCTTGCTGAGATCACTAGGTTGAATGGCTTGATTGACAACCGTGATAGTGTGTTGAGAGATGCTAAGAAAATGAGGAGAGATCTTAGGGCTCAACTTGAGAGTGCTTGTGAGAAAGTAGGAGAGTTAGAGTCTAAATTGCTTGAATTGAAACTTGAGAATGACTCTTTGAAACTTACTCCTACCATTTCTGATGATGTTGAATGTCCTGAATGCAATGCATGGTTGAATGAGATCAAGTTGCTTAATGAGAAGAATGCTTCCACTTTGGCTAAACTAGATGCTCTTAGGACCGAGTATGATGAGCTTAAGGCTAGACCCACTTTGCTTGGTGCTTGTAAATCATGTCCTACTATCCATGCTAAGCTTGTTGATGCTCGTTCTACCATTATCACTTTGGAAGCTTTTTTTGAAATCTCCTGTTGTCAATGCATGCACTAGCTGTGATGAAGTTACTTTGCGCAATCTTGAACTTACTTCCCGTTTGGATGTCATTTATGAGGAGAATGATTATTTGAGGAAGGTGTTGGGTTGGTTGTCTGGGTAGGAACCTCAATTGAAAATTATGATTGAGGAGTTCAAGAGAGTGGATGGTCGTGGTTTGGGTTTTGAGAAATTGGGTGAGAAAGTGGGAGAGAACAGTGGGGAGAGTGTGTATGAGAAGTGTGTTGAGTCTAACCCCGAGTTTGAGGTGATTGGAGACATCCAAGTCCCAATTCCAAAAGCACCCAAGAACTCTTTCACACCAAAGCCCAACCACCTTTGCAACAAGCTTGACACAACCCAAGATCCACCCAAATTTCCACCTAAAACAAATGACTTCCAGAAACCGGTGAAGTTTGTGAGTGAGAAGGGTGACAAACCTAGAGAGAAGCTAGTGCCAAAACCAAAACCCATCCCCTTCAGGTGTGAGTATTGTGGCAAGGAGAGACATCTAGCAGAGTTTTGCTACAAGAGGAAGAGGGATGAGAGGCTTGCTAGGGAGCAAGCAAACCAGGACAGGTATCGCCAGTCTCATGGTATTCCTGAACCTAGAGTGCCACTTCCGCGGGGTGTGGGAAGTGTGAGGAGTGTTGGTAGAGTTGGAGCTCAGGGTGGTAGGTTCCCACAGAGAATTGGTGGTGAGAGGTTTGATAGGAGAGATGATGGTGTGCGCGCTGGTGAGAGGTTTGGTCGGGCTCGTGGTGGTTTTGCTGGACGTCCCCCTAGTCGTCCTCAATACGGGTTTAGGGGAGATGATCGCAGCTTTGGGTTCCAGAGGAACTACGGACCACGTTTTCCCCCTCGTGGTGCTCGTACTCCTTCCATGGGACATGGGAAGTTTGGTGGCAAGGGAATGATGTTTGCTAACCCCTCTTTTGAGCGAGATGGCTCGACAACTTGGTTCAACTTTCTTTGTGCTAACCCCAGTGTCGAGTCGTTAGCTCATTCTCGTTCTTGCTTCTGACTACAGGCAGGAGGCTTGGAGAACATTTGGTTGATCGACTCCGGATGTTCCCGACACATGACCGGAGACAAGAAGTGGTTCTCCAGCCTCACCCCAGTGAAGGAAAAGATGTACATCACATTTGGAGACAATGGACGAGGAAGGGTGATTTCTGAGGGTGTGGTGCATGTGAGTGACAAGGTAACATTGAAGAGGGTTGCTCTTGTGAAGTCCTTGGGTTTCAATTTTCTTTCAGTTTCTCAGTTGCTTGATGAGGGCTTTGAGGTGCGTTTCAAGTCTGGTGAGTCTCGTTTGCTGGACTCTCGAGGTGATCTTGTTTGTATGATCATCCCCGAGGGTCAGATTTTCAGGGCTGATTTCTCTCGTTCTTTGGGTCCTTCTTGCTGTTTGATGGCCGGTCCTTCTTCTGATTTGTGGAAATGGCATAGGAGGTTGGGTCACTTGAGCTTTGATTTGGTTTCCCGCTTGAGTGGTCTTGACCTTGTCCGAGGATTGCCGAGGTTGAAGTTTGAGAAGGATTTGGTTGTGCTCCGTGTAGGCATGGCAAGATAGTAGCCACTCCCCATCCACCCCTGACCGATGTCATGACCGAGCGTCCGACAGAGCTGTTGCATATGGACCTTGTTGGGCCAACTCGAGTTCGCTCGGTGGGTGGGAAGTGGTATGTCCTTGTTGTGGTGGACGATTACTCTCGCTATGCCTGGGTGTTTTTCTTGGAGGACAAGAGTGAGACATTTGGTTTTGTTCAGATCTGATCGTGAGGTTGAAAAACGAGAGGCATGGGAATGCCATTCGAGCTATCCGTAATGATAATGGCTTAGAGTTCAAGAACTCTCGTTTTGATGCCTTCTGTCGTGATCTAGGTCTTGAACATCAGTATTCGACCCCTTATGTGCCCCCTCAAAATTGAGTTGTGGAAAGGAAAAATCGGACTCTTTGTGAGATGGCTAGGATGATGATCGATGAGCACAGGACTCCTAGGAGGTATTGGGCTGAGGCGGTCAATACGGCTTGTCATGTCTCCAACAGGATTTTATTTCGAGCTTTCAAGAGGAAGACCTGTTATGAGCTGATGCATGGTCGGGCACCCAAGGTGAGTCATTTAAGTAGTTTTTGGTTGCAAATGCTTTATCCTTAAGAAGGGAAAACTCGACAAGTTTGAGGCTAGGTCTAGTGATGGGATTTTCTTTGGATATGCTAACCACTCTAGAGCCTATAGAGTGCTTAACCTTGAGACTAACAAAATCATGGAGACTTGCGAGGTAACCTTCGACGAGACAATGCCATGTACCTCTCTTGGCTTTGAATGTGCATGTGTTGACGCAAAATCTGCACCTCGCGCCAAGCACACAGCAAGCCGAACAAGCTGGCTTCACACGTGAAGAGATCACAAGACGTGCCAGTCAATTTTCCCTGAAAATTAACAAAAGACAAAGTAGTTAAATTCCAAAGCTTGGAACTTGCTGGGTAGTACCAGACAGTTCCATATTCACGGATATAGAGCCAAATAAGGTGACATATAGCTATAGAAAGCTATCTGCCAGCAAACTGAAACTATTCGGGAGCTTTAAAGAGGAAAAGTAACATAGCCGAATAGATGATGTAAGCATGACGACGAATCGGTCTTTATCAGGACAAAGGTGCACGTGACTGTGACCGATCCCTGGGGTAATCAACATTAAATAATAAATGAAGTAAAAGCGCGAGCATAAATATGTGATAAATAAGCATGCATAGATCCAAAGCACTAGTCTACCGCATGTCTAGGTACTTTAAAACCCATCGGGTACGACACCAAGCGAATCTATCCACCGCATGATACAACTTGCTTGGGATCGTGCCACCTTCCACAAACAGATCTATCCACCGCATGATACGATCTAAATATGGAAAGCTAAAAGCATACAATATTTAAAGCATGAATTATGCACGTGTTTTACTCATGAAGAACATAACCGAACACGGCTGAACAGCCGATTCGGGGTCCATGAAGAAGGAATGAAAGTTACCAAGTAAGATAAATCTATCAGATTGATTTGAAATCTAATCCACCGGATGATTAGCTCCAAAACAACCCAAAAACCTGCATCTACCGCGTGATACCCAGTTCTTTCAAGATTTATACAAGCTTTGGCAAGCTTGAACCCGCAACACGTGACAACCTAGATCGATTCGGTTTCGGCTATCAAAGAGCATGTGATCCACGTGTTAATGTAGCCAAAAGCACGAACTTGATTCTCATAAGGATCATCGGAAAGGATAAAGCCGATCCAAACCCATCTAGATTGGGCAAAGAGGTGTTACATGAATTTAAACATAAAGCAAAAACTCAAAGCAACACAGGGTAACTTAATGAATCTATTGAATCTTGCCAAAATTCAATAGAGCCGATAACTAGCTTCAAGCTAGATCTTAGCCTACCGCATGGCTCATGACCTAACAAGAAACCTTCTTGAACCAAGCTTGAATCTACCGCATGACACTAAGCATGGTAACAAGACTACTTGCATCAGATCTAAATCCACCGCATGATACTAGATATGATACAAGGTTGCCGGTACTCACGGAGGTCGACGCATCGAGGAACCCTCTCGAAGAACTCGACGACACGACAAATGGACTCTAGGGTTTGGCGTAAAGCCGGTTTGTATTGAGAATGATTTCATATATGTTACATACATCCAGGGTTCATATTTATACCCTGCCAAGCACGACCTCGAATGGATTCGATGCCTAATTTATCTCTAAGCTTGATCGCTTATCCATCCATTCGTCCTTTCTGCTCGGGTCACGTCACCATATAATCCCGCAAAATCAGCTCAACAGCTTCCTTGCCGAACGAAAGAAGATAGCTGACCTCGGATTTCTCTGTCGAATGCACCTGAAGAAACCTTCCTTCCGCCGGACGGATTTCTCACCAAGTTGGACCCACAAGTCAGACTCCTTACCAAATTTTGGTGTTAACACATGCCCCTTCAATTACGGGATAAAAGTGATTTTATTCCAGAATTGACTCCAGCCACCAACGTCTTCAAATCGAATCTGTTCAACACCCGTTCTCTCTCTTCGCAATCCGCCGGAATCTTCGTCTAGATCCAAACCCTAGATCGCCTTTTCTGAGCTCAAATCCCCAATGGCGGCTCAAAATCAAGCTGCTCAGGTAAATTCCTCCGCCATAAGCTTCATTCGGCATTCAGATTTTCAATTTTCACTTGAGATTTCTTCTCCGCTTTCCTCCAGGAGCCTTCTACCGAGCTTTTGATTCGCACTGAGGCCAATTCAAGATCCTATTTCCTTGGTCCTGTGGGAGCTTCTGATCCTCGCAAATTTATCGCAGCTGAATCCCAAAGGATCCCCTTTAAAGCGGCTCTAACCAAGCCTCCCCAATGGCAGGACGCTTTGAAGAACTGGCCCTTGCCCCCAATTGCAGGCTGGAAAAATTGGTACCAGAGAATCCTCGCAGATAAGAGTGCCAGGACCCAAAACTGGGATACCCTCCGCATTGCTCAATGCTTGGAGTTGTCTTTGGCCGAGACCCCCAAAAATGAAGATCTCTTGATAGCGGCTTTCCACTTCTGGTCAAATGGCGTCAACGCCTTCCTTTTTGGTCACGGCCCAATGTCCCCAACTCTGGCCGATGTGTACATGATTACCGGCCTTGACATTACAGGATCTGTTCGTCCCTGGGATTTCAAAGGTTCCACAAGACAAACAGGGGTGAAACCAGGGAGCGGATACAAAAATTATATCCTGAACCATATGAAGGACGGCCCCCTTGGTGAAGTCGAATACAGGGCATTCCTGAACATGAGGCTGTGCAGGTTCATCTTCTGTGGTAAAGCCAATGAGCCTACCCTGAATCACATTGCAATGGCTTCAAACCTAGCCAATGGTAATCGCTTTCCCCTTGGGAAATACCTCCTGGGCAGTGTGTACCACATGCTTCATCAAACTGTCACCCAAATGTACACCAGCCAGAGGATAGCATGTGTCAACGGTCCTTGGTGGTTTGTCCAAATGTGGCTGCAACTGCACATGCACCAGATTGTCGGTGTTGATCTGAACACCCGGCTCTTCCCTTCATCCAATCATGAAGGGGAACCCCAAGTCACCAGAGGATGCCACACTTATGGAGAAGCTGCTTCAACTGTTCTCATCAAGCAGAATGTCAGCCAGCTCTTCGAGCTCTTCTTCAAAGGTTTCCCAAATCCTCTCTGGCTCCCTTACTTGGACAATGATAATTTAACTCTCCCTTGCGAGTTCTCCTTTGAAACTGAAAGCCAAGATGGAAGATTTCTGGAAATCCTCAACATTATCATCCACCCATGCATTCTGCCGGCTGAATTCAGTGGAGGGAGGCTAAACCACAGTACTTATGAATACTATCAGCCCAACATGATGGCTCGGCAACTTGGATGTGGCCAGATGCCTCCAAGACTGTTTCTGCATGAATTCCTCAAGCCCAGAGAGGAAATCAAAGAGCTTACTCAGACCAGCAGGGTCTTTCAGTATGTATGCAGTCCGTCTGTTTACAGCTGGCCTTTCACACCTACAACAGTAGCTCACCCCCACCTTCAACTCCTGGTGGCAAGAATTCCATGACCATATCTTTAGTGAGCCTGTGCATTTGTTCTGTACAGCACTGATGCCTGATTTTCAACCAACCTCAGAGGTAATACGATTAATCCTCAAATCAGACATTTTTCCTCCAATCATGATTTTAATTCTTTGCCTACAGAACACAGTGCCTGCCCCTCTAGCCAGGGAGATTGCTTACAATGCAGTGGGCCCAATCTCAGCATTGGGATTTAGATCACCAACCTTGGCTCAATTAATGGCTAGGTATGCTACAACAGATCCAACTCTTCCATCATCACTACTGATAGGAGGCAAGGCCTGTCTCTGATTGCACCTCCAAACGCCAAGAGGAGAAGAACTATCAAGAAAGTCCTTGTTGAGGTAAAATTTCTTCCTTCCTGATCACAGGATTACTCTTTTCTGATAAATTACATCTCATGCAATTTCAGACTAGAACCCAGCAATCCTCAGCTTCAGAACCTGCCAATGCTCCATCCACTGGTATGACCTTTATCACTCATTCCTTTAAAGATCAACACTGGCACTCATTCTTGATCTGGTATTTTCAGAGGAAACAATGGTGGACAATCTTGTGGATGTCCCAGTTTCTCAACAAGCAAGTCCACCCAGGGCTGAGCCGTCTGTTCACGTAGAGATCTCATCTTCATCAGGGACTCAATCACCTCCTACTCAGACAGAAACACCAAACTCGCCAGAGATGGACTTCCCCACTCAACCATATCCTCCAAGTCCTCCAAGGGCTCAATCACCTACTGGCCAGGCAGAAACATCAATCTTAGCAGAGGTGAATCCATTTCCTCTCCAGCCGGAAGCTTCAGAATTACCAGAGGTTGTATCACCCCCTCACACAGAAGCTTCAGCTTTGCCACGAGCACCCCTTTCACCGGTGGCTCCAAAAATTTCTCCTGAAACTGAACAAAACCCTGTTCTAGTTCAAGAAGTCAGACACGAGGTAATTACTTGCACCCAATCCTGTTATCCTTTACTTCCAATACTCCTGACCCGACAATATTGCTTTCTCAGGATCAGGCTCCATCGTCATCAAACCCATCAATGGGGAGCAATCCAGTTGCCGAGACAAGGGAAGGAGTGCCTCACACTCTGTCAGAGACAGTGCAAGAAAAACTCAAGGACATTTTCGCCTGGCTGCAAAGAGATGCACGAGATCAATTCAAAAGTCTTGATCACTTTGAAGAAATGCTTGAACCCATCAGCCGAGAACTTCCTGAGGACATCAATGCCTCACTTGAATCTATCTCCGGTCTGGATATTCATTACGTGCCCATAAGACGAGCTCTGAAAAAGGTGTCTTCCCGCCCAGCTGTTGAACAGAAGAGGGCCAAAGCTGAACAAGCCGTGAAGGGAGCACAATCTCAGACTAAGAGTCACAAAGAGACATTGGCCAATCTGCAAGTTACTCGTGGATTGAAGATCGCCAGAAAAGCCGCATTGGAGGCAGAACTGAGAAGTCTGTCAGCTGAAATAGAAGCCGATGACAAGAAAATATCCGAACTCCCTGGACTGATAGGGAAGATCCAAGAGGAAGCAACATCGGCCATAGCTGAGGTGAATCAGTGTGATGCAGAACTCACCATTCTGTCCGACACCCAGAGAGACTATCAAGAACGGATGGAGAACTTTGCCAGGCAACATCAAGTGCCTCCAATGTAATCGCGAAGTATTTGAACATTTAGATGTTTCGATCGATGTGTAACCGAACTGGTCGCTCCTGTAACATTTGCTCTTGCAATTTTATTTCTCTTTTCCTCTGCACGTCCTTAACTGCAACGCTGAACGACCCATTCGGTAAAGAAATGCCAATACCCTAACGGCACTTTGACTCCCTTCAGCCGAGCCAGTCAACCGAATACGACTCAGCCTTCAACTCCAAACGACCCGACGGCGGATTGGTCAAGGAAACCTCTCCACCTTCCAATTTTCTTGGGATATGCGCCACGATCCGGAGCCACGACTTGAGGCCACGACCTGTCTCGCCAGGCCTATAAATGAAAACCGTAGGTGCCCCCAGCTCTCCACCAAGCCTTTAGCTCTCAAATCTTCGCCAATCTCAAGTCTTCTTTTTCCAACCAGCGCAAATCCCAGAAGCATGGCGAGTAGCAACAACCGGCGCCGCGCCGCTGATGAGGCGGAGGGGAGCCGCGCCAGTGCGTGCCGGAGGCAATGATCGTCAATCCTTCTTCTACGATTCATCTTTGATCCCCTTTTGTTTTTGACGATCATCCTTGTTTCAGGTTGATTCAATGGAATCCATCCTTTGCACCGGCCGGTCAGCCCCTACCGGACGACTCCTCGGAGTCCGACCATTACTCCCCCGTGCCCTACGGGAAGCTCGACGCTCTCCGCTTCAAGGCAGAGCTGAAGGTGGCCCAGCGCGAGCTGGAAGATGTCTCCAAAAAGGCTGGCATAGCCGAATTGGAGTGGGAAGACCAGCGCAAGCAGTTGCTGGAGACCATCGACGGTACAGCTCCGAAACCGCTCTTTGATCCAATCCGGCTTTTGATGCTAATCACCTTTTTCTTGCACTTTGCAGCCCGTGACGCCGAGCTCAACCAGTTAAAGATGCTGGTGGAGCAATTGGTCGAAAAGGTGAACGCCCGCGGAGATACGCCGGCGGAGCGCCTTGCCGCGGTGGAGCACCGTGTGGACGAAGTGGCCACCCATGGCATCCGCTTGGGTACCACTTTGGGCCTGGCCGCCATGGCGACGCACACTGACGTCGACTACTCCATCAGGCCGCGCGGCTTCCGGGGCGGCGAGCCAGAAGACATCGAGGAGATCGAGATCATCTTGGAGCGCCTCGATGGCCACAGCGACGCCATTGCCGAACTCACTCATCCCCAGTCTGTGTTGAACAGGCTCTTTGATTAGATTGTATTAGGGATGTTTGATATCGGCAATAAATAAAGAACTTTTGATTTCTGTGCTTGCACTGTGATGATTTTTTCCATGTTTCCATCCGTGAATCTTGTTTTTTCTTAAACGTATTCGGGAACTCGATTGAGCCGAACATGCGAGAACAGATGCCCCTTAGCGCAAAATCCGCAGAAGATCCCTGAATTGGCAATCCGTAAGCATTGTTCAGACGCAAACCCTTCGCATTCGGAAAGAAAACCCTACTGCTTGGTATTCCAATAGTGCACGCTGGCCAGTCATCACTCCCAATGCACTCCCTCAGCTAATAAAATAGTCTGCCGAGATGCCCTGCAAATCCACTCGCACACTCATCCATCACTTCTCATCTCCTCCTCCATCCTCAGAGGAAAAAACCCCAAGGCCATGGACAAAGGCAAGCAGCCCCAAGAGGGCAGCACCCCGAAGAAGCACACGATTCGAGAGTGAGTTTTCCCTTGATTTGCTCCTTGTTTCTTCATGTAATCTTGCATTTCACCTCCTCCCCACCTTTCCTCTTTCAGCCTTGATCTGCTTCCTGAGGAAATCATCGGGACCGAAGACATGCCTGAGTACATCTCCTCTGATTCTTCCCTTGAAGCAGAGGATGCCACGCCCGAGCAGAGAACCAGCCATCAAGCCGCCGCCGCGTTCGGCACACGGAGCATGACCTCAGGGACATCACAGCTCGTTGCCAGGCCAAGCGCGAGCGTCGCATGGCTTTGGAGGCATTAGTGGGAGGTAAATGTTTCTAACTCCTTCTTGACTTCGCGTTCACATCTGGATTTTTGCCCCTAATAACCACTCCTCTGTCTCAGATGTCTCTGATAAGTACAACAGCCTGAAAGCGGCTTGGGACAACTTGGTGGAGGCAGCAAATCATGGTCACCCCCGTGCATTCCAAGTTGCCGTCACGGTGGTCCTGGAGCAACTGAAGAGGGAGCAGCCGAAGAAGCAAAGAAAAGATTGAATCATACTTTCGCTTCTTCCTCCAGGCCTTCTGCTTCCCGCCTCCTCGAAGTTCTGATCACTAGGGTTGTTGGATGTAAACCTGCAAGAAGCAGTTGTAATGTAGTTTTGTGCTAAGGGCAATGCATCTAGGCACTGGCCGTTCCTTCTGTTTGGGAACTTTTGTCCTAAAGGCGGCCTCGTTCTTGAGCGCCGGCTGTTCCTGTATCAGACGCGTGTAATCCCAATGCTGGTGATCACCGATCAATTTCAATACTAGGATAATATTTCAGATATCTTCCATTTATTGCAGCGGAAAATTCTTCTCCTAGCAAAGTTTTCAACATGTACGCATTACCAGGGACGCATCTGACCACGCGAAAGGGTCCTTCCCAGTTAGGGGACCATTTGCCGAATTCACTGTATTTGGTTCTAATCGGCAATAACGCTTTCCAAACCAAATCCCCTTCTGCAAATTGCCTAACTTTTACTTTCTTGTTATAATACTTGGCAACCCGCAGCTTGTTCTTCTCGATGTTCTCTAGGGCCCTAAGACGGATCATGTGCAAATCTTCTAGCTCATCCATCATTAAGCCACTGTAATCTTTGGAGCTTAAATCTTTCTGTAAAACAACTCTCCTAGAATTTGATTGTATTTCCCAAGGTAAAACCGCATGGTGTCCGTAAACCAATTCATAAGGAGATGTTTTTGTAGCTCCATGAGGGGCCATTCGGTAAGCCCATAATGCTTCACTGAGTACCGAATGTCACCTCCTTGGCTTCTGGTCGATCTTCTTTTGTATCAGCTTGATCATGATCTTATTAGAAGCTTCTGCCTGACCATTAGCTTGGGCATAATAAGGAGAAGAATTAAACAATTTGATTCCCATGCTTTCGGCAAATTCTCTGAACTCCAAGGACACAAATTGGGCTCCTTGATCAGTTGTGATTGTCTGAGGGATTCCAAACCGATAGATGATGTGTTTCTTGACAAATTCAACCATGTTTTCCGACGTCACCTTCTTAAGTGGAATTGCCTCAACCCATTTAGTAAAATAATTTGTAGCCAAAAGCACAAACTTATGCTCCTTGCTGGATGGTGGATTAATCTGGCCAATCAGGTCTATACCCCAGCCCCTGAATGGCCATGGCTTGATAATGGGATTCAGTACTGATGCAGGAACTCTTTGAATATTTCCAAACCTCTGGCAGTCTTGACATCCCTTGTAATACTCAAAGCAGTCCTCCAATATTGTCGGCCAAATGCACCCAGCCTGCCTGATAACCCATTTCATGCGGTAGGCCGATTGGTGTGCTCCACATATCCCATCATGCACTTCACTCATCATCCTTTTGGCTTCTTCTGGACCCAGGCATCGTAACAACACCCCATCTAATGATTTGTAAAACAAATTATCATCCAGAAGAACGAATTTTATGGCCTTGTACCTGAGCTTCCTAGAGACCTTTCGGGATGGATCTTTCAAATAGTCAACGATCTCTTTTCTCCAATCATCCTGCGCAAGATCCGTTCCCAGTGCACATATGTTTGTAGCAAACGCTTCCTGACTCTCTTTATAACCAGAGGCGCTCTGAGCCAACCTGTTTGCCTCTTCGTTATGTTCCCTAGGAATATGCTGTAGAGTCACCAACGGAAAGCTCTTCAAGATTTCCCTGCATTCTTCGTAGTAACTCCTCAGCGCTTCACTTTTGCATTCGTACTGGCCGTTCCATTGCTTTATTACCAACTCTGAATCTCCATAAACCTCAACCGAAACGGCCCTGGCTTCTCTCAACTATTGAAGCCCCCGAAGCAATGCCTCGTACTTAGCCTGATTGTTTGTAACAGTGGGCTGTATAGGGATGGCAAACTCAAACATCTCACCTCTAGGCGAAATCAGCAGAATCCCTACTCCACCTTTACCACATGATGACCCATCAAAAAATAAAGCCCAAGGAGTAATTTCAAGCAAATCAATTGATGGATCGTGATGTTCAGTTATAAAATCGGCAATGATATGACCTTTAATAGCTTTTGCCGATTCGAACTTTAACTCAAACTCTGATAAAGCCAAGATCCATTTGCCAATCCTGCCATTCAAAATTGGCATAGATAACATGTGTTTTATTACATCGAACTTGGAGTATACAACGCATTCGGCATTCAACAAGTAGTGCCTAAACTTCTCTGCAGTCGAATACCTGGTTTCGGGATCAAGTAATTTTCGGCTAAGATACGCTACTACCCGCTCCTTTCCTTCGAATTCTTGAATAAGGGCCGATCCAATGGTTTGGGTATCGGCCGCCACGTACAACTTGAAAGGCTTATCCAACTGAGGAGGGACCAGTACTGGTGGCTCCTTCATATATTGCTTGATCTCGTCAAAAGCCTTTTGTTGTTCGTCGCTCCATGTGAACTTCTTATCTTTCTTGAGCTTCAGCAATGGAGAAAACGGCAAAACCTTCTGTGACAGATTTGAGATGAATCTCCTTACGAAATTAATTTTGCCGAGCAGTGATTGCAACTCCTTGAGATTAGTTGGAGGGACAACTTCATCAATGGCCTTCATGCTTTTCTTGCCAACTTCAATCCCCCCTTCGTGGACCAAAAATCCCAAAAACTCTCCAGCTGATACCCCAAAAGCGCAGTTGTTTGGATTCATCTTCAGACCATGCTTTCGGGTGCATTCCAAGGTTCTCTTCACGTCTTCCAAATGTGTGTCATGACTCAGGGACTTGATCACGACATCATCAATGTAAATTTCAACAACTTTGCCGATCAACTCGTGAAAGATGTAATTCATGGCTCGCTGATAAGTTGCACCGGCATTTTTCAACCCAAATGTCATCACTATCCATTCAAATAGGCCTATGTGACCAGGACATCTGAAGGCTGTCTTTGATATATCCCCTATTGCCATAAAAATTTGATTATACCCCGCGTTACCATCCATGAAACTGATGACCTTGTGTCCAGCAGCGGCGTCAACCAACAAATCGGCAACAGGCATGGGGTAACCATCCATCGGAGTAGCTCTGTTCAAATCCCTGAAATCTATGCAGACCCTCATCTTTCCATTCTTCTTGTAGACAGGGACAATATTAGAGATCCACTCCGCGTATCTGCATGGCCGAACGAAGTTTGCATCAAGTAATCTTTCAACTTCTTTCTTCACATCGACCAATACCTCATCCTTGTAGATTTTCCGGGGTGGTTGCTTGTATGGTTTAAAACCAGATTTGATTGGCAACCGATGCTCAACAATGGAACGGTCCAGTCCAGGCATCTCCGAATAATCCCAGGCGAAGCAATCTTTATATTCCTTAAGCAACTTGATTAACTCCTCCCTGAAGTCTGATTGCAAGTTTGCGCTGATGAATGTCGGCCTTGGTTTGTCACCGCTTCCAATGTCAACTTCCTCTAATTTATCGGCCGACATGAATCCTCGCCCCAACTTGCCATCAGTGCCATCGACGGGGTTATCCATTTAAAAATTGCTATAAGAGCCGACTGCTTGAATCGGCTGTTGATCGCTGCTGACAGGCTCAACAGGACCTTCTCCCCAGTCTTTCCCTGAGAAACAGTCAATGCCTTGATATTCCCAGAAAGCTGGTTCCATATTTGCAACGCTCACGGAGTCATCTGCTTGGACCACCTCAATATCATCATCTACCCATTGGATGAGCTGCTGATGCATGGTAGATGGGACGCAGCAGTTGGCGTGAATCCAGTCCCGTCCAAGCAATAGGCTTAGGCTCCTTTACCTTCGATGACAAAGAAGGTTGTGAGCAGTGTTTTGGACCCGATCATCAGATCCACGTGGGCGCATCCCATGGTGTCTGAAGGATTCCCGGCGAAATCGTTCAGTATTATGCTTGTAGGTGTCAGATCACCAGGGCCCATGCCAAGTTTTCTGAAGGTGGTGTACGGCATAACATTGACCGCCGCTCCACCGTCGACAAACATCTTGGTCAATGGCTTGCCATTTACATATCCCTTCAAGTATAGCGGCCTCATGTGTCGATTTTTGGCCGGTTTGTCGAAGATGGCCTGCTTGGCTAGCACCAGCTGCGCCATCAGTCCTTCAATCTGCTCATCGTCCAGGGACGCCTCTTCCTGCACAACCTGATTAGCAGGAGCCATAAATTCATTCGGTAGAAAGTATACCATACATGTTGGAGCTGAACGGTTTGACCCTTCAGGTTTATCCTTTGGACGCCACACCTGTCTTGTCTGGATCCCTGCCTGCCTCAGTTCGCGGTTCCTCAAGCGTTGAACCCTCCTTTTCTGACTCTTTCTTAGGCCAGGCGGGCACCATTGCCCCTTTTGCTAGATGTACTCGTCCTCGTCTTCCTCCTGATCAGCCCACCTTAAATCAGCTTGTCTCCTCCTGGGATGATCAATGACTTCAATTTTTTGACGCCGATCCTCGCTAGGATGTATCCTTACAATTCTTTCATGGACGGATCGGCGATTGGCAGTCTCCTGCCTATACTTAAAATACCTATCACTGCACTCTGGGCAGTTTCTCAGCGTGGGCAGCTTTAACCCTTCGTTCCAGCAGTGTTTGAAGAACGCACACCCCCAGTGCGGGTGCTCCTGCTCGCGCGTATATTGCTCTAGATCTCTCCTGCGCGCTTCCTCTTCGGCCCTGCGCCTCTCCTCCTTGTACTTTCGTTTCTGGTAGCGCTCTTTTTCCAGCTGGCGCTGCCACTTATTGAGGAGGATGTGCGTAGTCACCCTGGGTTTGGCTCTGGACGATTCCCCGATCTCGACATGGCTCTTGAGAACGCGGGGGGCTTCACCATGCACCTGTTCCAAGGTTACTTGACGTTATGGATCTACTGCTCCATCCTGCCTTGCCCTGGCTGAAGTCAAAACCTTGACCTTGCCCTTCTCTTCGGCTGTCACCATGTCGACGGAAAAGCTTATCATGTTCTGAGGAAAAGGGTGGCCGTCCAGTTTCATCTTGTTATCAAACTTGAGGTGTCCCTCCTGGATAGCTTTCTGGATCCTCATCCTGAAGACCCTGCAGTCGTTGATGGAGTGCGAGTTCCTGTCATGGAAGCCACAGTAACGTTTCTCCTTTACTCCATCGGGTCGAAGCATGGAATGCCCTTCAGGCAATTTGATTCGGCCTTCCTTCACCAGGAGCTCAAACATCTTATCAGCTTTAGTGATGTCGAAATCGTAGGTGCCTTTGGTCTGTTTGACCCAGCGCTGATTCATGGTCAATGGTTCTTTTCCCCACATGATTTCGGCCGCAGCCACGTCCTGGTCATCATCAGAGTCCTCCACTTGGTCGGCTTTCTCCAGTAATTGATTGTAGACATCCGCCACGTCGTGCTGCTTGCCGAACCTGGCATCTTTCTTGAAACCATAGGCTTGGTTGCTCATCAGCGACAGCTTTTGGGATAGCTGACCCAGGTTTTCGAATTCCATGCCGAACAGCTTTTCACGCACGGCTGGCAGCATCCCGGCAACGGCCATGTCGGCCAACTGGTCATCTGGTAAATTTAGCGAAAAACACATGCCCTTGACTTCCCTGAACCTCCTGAGGAACTCCAAGGGCGTCTCACTGTGTCTCTGCTTCAGGGTAGCGAGGTCGATCAGCTTCTTTTCCGCGCTGCCGCTGAAATAGTGGGCGTGGAATTTCCGTTCCAGCTCCTTCCATGTACCAACTGATTGAGGGGGCAAAGATGAAAACCATTGGAACGCCGCGCCCGTCAGTGACATGGGGAAGTATCTGACTCTGAACGCTTCTTCAGATGAGCACTCTCCAAGCTGCATCAGGTAGCGAGCAATATGCTCTACCGTGCTCGTGTCATCCTGCCCTGAAAACTTTGTAAATTCCGTCGGAGGCTTTACTCTTGGCGGCAGGATCACGTTATAATACCACTCCGGGAACGGAGGCGTGTATGCAGGTCCTTGCATCTTAGGTTTGAGGCCGAATTGATTCTGCATCAAGTCGGCCATCTTGTGCGCCAGGATATCATCCTCCTGCGCGCCCGTAGCTGGTCCGTAACCTGGATTCGGGAGAGCATCAATGGCCCCGTAGTTCCCCACCTCATGGTAGCCTCTGCCGTATAAATTCCTCTGCAGCCTGTTGCTGGCTGGGGCGATCCTGTAGTCGGAAGCAAGCGGGGCTCCAGGCGAGCCGAATGCCAGCTCCCCGTACGTGGGCTGGTACGGGTTCGGCTGTTGCACAGGTTGACCCGCGCTGCCCTGCGGTGGTGGCTGGACTGGTCGCCCTCTCGCGGCTGCGGTGGGGGGCCGAACTGGCTGACGTC
The DNA here is from genome assembly GCA_947561735.1 of Cenchrus americanus. NCBI lineage: Eukaryota > Viridiplantae > Streptophyta > Magnoliopsida > Poales > Poaceae > Cenchrus > Cenchrus americanus. Next base: position 245,553,780 of record OX387239.1, on the reverse strand, counting down.
CAGCACCTTGCGGAGGAGGCTGGAAGGCTTGGCTCCCAACGCTCTGCGGAGGAGGCTGGGCTGGCTGGCTCTGCAACGGCGGTTGAGAACTGGACTCACCCATCTCCACGGTGCCTCCTTGAAGGGGTATCTTGTTGAACACCTGCTCCATGCCTGGACCGAAGACAGCCACCATCATTTGTTTGAACGCACCCAGGAAAGCTCTATGGTGCCTGCTCAAGACGTGGTCCGCGGTATCTCGGAACGCTTGCATACATTCCTCCCTCTCCTGCTGGGTTGTAGCGTCCCTCTCCCCTGGCAACAACACCCTGGGCATCTCATTTTTCAAGTATGGGACGCCACTCCTGTTCTTCTTGAATGACAGCAAACACTTTTGTTGGAATTGATCCACGGCATCTTGCAGCTGTTGCCGCTGCTCCGGAGAGAGGTCTTCGATGTTGACATCCATGATATCCCCGATGTCAGGCATCTTGATTTTCGGCTGTAGTCCCACCGAGCGTGCCAAAAAGTGTGTTGACGCAAAATCTGCAACTCGCGCCAAGCACACAGCAAGCCGAACAAGCTGGCTTCACACATGAAGAGATCACAAGACGTGCCAGTCAATTTTCCCTGAAAATTAACAAAAGACAAAGTAGTTAAATTCCGAAGCTTGGAACTTGCCGGGTAGTACCAGACAGTTCCATATTTACGGCTATAGAGCCAAATAAGGTGACATATAGCTATAGAAAGCTATCTGCCAGCAAACTGAAACTATTCGGGAGCTTTAAAGAGGAAAAAGTAACATAGCTGAATAGATGATGTAAGCATGACGACGAATCGGTCTTTATCTGGACAAAGGTGCACGTGCGCAAGACCGTGACCGGTCCCCGTGGTAATCAACATTAAATAATAAATGAAGTAGAAGCGCGAGCATAAATATGTGATAAATAAGCATGCATAGATCCAAAGCACTAGTCTACCGCATGTCTAGGTACTTTAAAACCCGTCGGGTACGACACCAAGAGAATCTATCCACCGCATGATACAACTTGCTTGGGATCGTGCCACCTTCCACAAACAGATCTATCCACCGCATGATACGATCTAAATATGGAAAGCTAAAAGCATACAATATTTAAAGCATGAATTATGCACGTGTTTTACTCATGAAGAACATAATCGAACACGACTGAATAGCCGATTCGGGGTCCATGAAGAAGGAACGAAAGTTACCAAGTAAGATAAATCTATCAGATTGATTTGAAATCTAATCCACCGGATGATTAGCTCCAAAACAACCCAAAAACCTGCATCTACCGCGTGATACCCAGTTCTTTCAAGATTTATACAAGCTTTGGCAAGCTTGAACCCGCAACATGTGACAACCTAGATCGATTCGGTTTCGGCTATCAAAGAGCATGTGATCCACGTGTTAATGTAGCCAAAAGCACGAACTTGATTCGCATAAGGATCATCGAAAAGGATAAAGCCGATCCAAACCCATCTAGATTGGGCGAAGAGGTGTTACATGAATTTAAACATAAAGCAAAAACTCAAAGCAACACAGGGTAACTTAATGAATCTATTGAATCTTGCCAAAATTCAATAGAGCCGATAACTAGCTTCAAGCTAGATCTTAGCCTACCGCATGGCTCATGACCTAACAAGAAACCTTCTTGAACCAAGCTTGAATCTACCGCATGAAACTAAGCATGGTAACAAGACTACTTGCATCAGATCTAAACCCACCGCATGATACTAGATATGATACAAGGTTGCCGGTACTCACGGAGGTCGACGGATCGATGAACCCTCTCGAAGAACTCGACGACACGACAAATGGACTCTAGGGTTTGGCGTAAAGCCGGTTTGTATTGAGAATGATTTCGTATATGTTACATACATCTAGGGTTCATATTTATACCCTGCCAAGCACAACCTCGAATGGATTCGATACCTAATTTATCTCTAAGCTTGATCACTTATCCATCCATTCGTCCTTTCTGCTCGGGACACGTCACCATATAATCCCGCAAAATCAGCTCAACAGCTTCCTTGCTGAACGAAAGCAGATAGCCGACCGCGGATTTCTCTGCCGAATGCACCTGAAGAAACCTTCCTTCCACCGGACGGATTTCTCACCGAGTTGGACCCACAAGTCAGACTCCTTACCAAATTTTGGTGTTAACAGCAGGTGATGAAGAGATGGCTGAGGACCTCTTTGAAGAGGAGAAGGATGAAGCTGGAGATGATGATGAAGAGAACCATGCGCCTGAAGCTGAAGGTGTACCCACTACTTCCCCTACGACCACTACGGAGGGTGGATCGTCTACTTCATGGACAACGACGGTGCGACAAGAGGACCAGGCGAGAGAAGCTGAAGTTGAGGGGGAGGTAGTCTCGAGGCGTGAGGCTCCCTAGTGGATTCAAGAAGTGCATCCCCTATCGATGATCATTGGGGACATCGACGAACGTACTACGTGGTCAAGGTCTAGAAATTCCTTTCATTTCACTCATGCTGCATTTGTTGCCTCCTTTGAGCCCAAGGACATTGGACACGCTTTATCTGATACAAACTGGGTCAATTCTATGCATGAGGAGTTGGAAAATTTTGAGAGGAACCAGGTGTGGGAGTTAGTTGAACCACCTCCAAATTGCCATCCTATAGGAACCAAATGGGTTTGGAAGAACAAAGAGGGTGAGAATGGGATGGTTGTGAGGAACAAGTCCAGACTTGTTGCTCAGGGATATAGTCAGAAGGAGGGGATCGACTATGAGGAGACCTTTGCTCCTGTGGCCCGTCTTGAGGCAATTCGAATCCTTCTAGCCTTTGCCGTGGCTAAAGGGTTCAATTTGTTTCAAATGGATGTGAAGAGTGCTTTTCTGAATGGGGTCATAGAGGAGGAGGTGTATGTGAAGCAGCCACTGGGGTTTGAGAATGAGAAGTATCCACACAGGGTGTACAGGTTGAAAAGGGCTCTGTATGGGTTGAAACAGGCGCCCCGGGCTTGGTATGGGAGATTGAGAGGTTTTCTGTTGAGCAGAGGGTTCGTGATGGGTACCGTGGATAGGACCTTGTTTCTCCTCAAGCATGGAAATGATTTGTTGGTTGTGCAGATATACGTGGATGATATTGTCTTTGGTGGCTCATCACATAACCTTGTTGCCAAGTTTGCAGATGAGATGAGCATGATGGGCGAGTTGCAGTACTTTCTCGGGTTGCAGATCAAACAAGTGAAGGACGGAACATTTGTACATCAGACCAAGTACACGAAAGACATGCTGAGGAAGTTCCAGATGCAAGATGTGAAGCCTATGTCGACACCCATGGGGAGTACGGCTACTTTGGATGCGGACGAGGACGGAGAACCTGTGGACCAGCGGGAGTACACCGGAGCATGATCGGCTCCCTCCTCTACTTGACGGCGACGAGGCCAGACATACAGTTCAGTGTGTGTCTGTGCGCTCGTTTTCAGGCTTCGCCGAGAACATCACATCGACAGGCCGTCAAGAGGATCTTCAGGTACCTACAGTCTTCCCCTGGTCTTGGCCTTTGGTATTCTTCCTCCTCGACTCTTTCTCTTCATGGTTTTTCTGATGTGGATTTTGCTGGTTGCCGAGTCGAGAGGAAGTCTACTTCTGGTTCTTGTCAGTTTCTTGGGTCCTCGTTGGTTTCGTGGTCTTCCCGCAAGCGATCAAGTGTAGCTCGATCTAGCACCGAGGCGAGTATGTTGCGGCCGCGAGTTGTTGTTCCCAGTTGTTGTGGATCTCATACACTTTGAGAGACTTTGGTGAGGAGTGCACCCAGATCCCACTTCTTTGTGATAGCACCAGTGCCATAAGCGTAGCGAAAAACCCAGTGCTTCACTCCAGAACCAAACACATAGAGGTGAGGTATCATTTCTTGAGAGACAATGTGGAGAAAGGGACCATTGTGTTGAGCCATGTCCCTACCCAAGATCAGCTTGCAGACATTTTCACAAAGCCTCTCGACCAAGCTACATTTGTGCACTTGCGGGGGGAACTTGGGGTTTGTTGCCCTTTCTAGTTGATTCTTGGGGGATTTACTTTTGTACCATATGTATCATACCATGTTTACTTTGATGTATATACATGCTTTGCTTGATGTATAAATCATGGTAGGATAGCCATCTTGTTATATATCATGTTGCATTTGTATCATATTGCATTTTAGGATGATGAGCTTCTTTCATATGCCTTATTTGAGTTTCTTTGGCTACTTGTGAGATATTGGTCATATGTATGGAGAAATGGCTATGTGAGGCTATGCTCTTGGAATATTTGAGATATATGTGTTGTGAGATAGCCCTTTTTGAATCAAATGCTAATCTTGACTAAATTTGATAAAATGTGCTCCACTCATGTGTAGTAGTGTATCCATGTCACGTTTTGGTCTAAATGTGCTTTCTATGCTTAGATTGTGCTTGGATGTCTTTTTCTTGCATTTGGGCCAAAGGCCGATATCATTGTGAATGTTTAGCCTATGTTGCATTCATGGGGGAGCATAAGCTTCTTTTTGCTGCAAAGGCACTTCATGTACCATGAAATGAATTAATCTTGAAAAGAAGTGTGTATACTTGAAAAATGCTCCATCCATCATGTTTATGCTTAAAATGTCTTATCTTTCACACATGGGTGCAAAACATGTTGCATGATGTTCACCAGTGGAGAAGTCTCCCCGAAGTGGACACATGGCTCATGAGCTTTAACATGACATGCTTTGTTTTATGGGTGTTTGCAATGATCTTTTGTTGAGAATTTGATATCCTTGTATGATCTCTGGATGATATGCATGTTTTTGGCTAGAATATGACATGGATAGGCCTTTAAATTTGAAGTGAGCCATCTTTTGATAAAACTGCTCAAATCTGAAAATTTGCTTTGTCACATGCCTATATTTTCATATATTACTTGTGGCATTGCTTTGACTATGTTATGATCCATATACGTGCTCTTTGTCTCATTTCTAGCCTTTGACACTAGATTTGGCCTATTTGAGAAGCTCATGTAGATGTTTATATGCTTTATCTTACATTTCTGCATGTTCACCTTGATTCATACATTGTCAACAAGGGGGAGAAGAGGTGAAGAGGTGAGCTTAATGAAAAATTCAGAAAAATGCTTCTAAAATTTGGAAGTTTGCATCCACATGTTCAGGGGGAGCTTGCATTTGTTTAGGGGGAGCTTTCTTGTTATTTTCAGTGTGGAGTTTGTGCTTTGCTCGGCTTGTGACCTTTCTTTGCCTTTCTTTGGTTTTGGTCATGAGTTGAGCTTCTTTGTTTTCTTTCTTCTTTCTTTCTTTCTCTGAATTTCATTTCGCGTTGTGTGTTGTCAATGCACTCATCAAGCGGGAGATTGAGGACCAGGAGCGTCCCAGTGGTCGATGCATGACCGCTCCTCAGTGATGAGTGATTGACAACAGGTGTTGGACTGACTCTTGGCTCAGTGCGCAAGTGTAGGCTGCGGCCTAGTTCGTGTTGTTGCAGGTGAAGAACGGGCCCGAAAGGTCTTCAGCCTTGAGGGGCCTCCAGGAGATGGAGAGACAAGTAGGCTCGGTTCGAGGGACCCGGTGGACGGCGGGACTAGGTGCGGGCCACATGGTGGCAAGACGAGCAAGACGAAGTCATGGACAATCGAGCCGGTGCACGGTGGCGGTCGAGTCAAGAGGCTTGGCAGGAGGCCGGGCTGAGCACGCGGGGTTTGGTGGTTTGCCCACAAAACCATCGGAGGACGGTTTCTTGGTTTGGGCCTCAAAACCAAGTCCGAAGGCCCAACACGACGGAGACGGGATCCGGGCGTGTTGGGAAGCTTCGAAGTGGAGGACACGCGGCGGGATCGCATGGCTTGCGTCGGGAGGACGCGGGGTGCGGCGAAGGCGTGGCCGTCCGATGGCAAGACCCACAAACATTACATAAATGCCCCTGCGTGGGTTGTATCGCCAGTAGTTGAGTTAGGGGTAGTCGAGTCATTTCCCACACCGGCGGGACCCGATATATAAGCCATGAGTGTGTGTGGATGGCTCTCTCTCTCTCTACGTGACTTAGGGTTTCATTTCCTCCCTCCCATTTCTCATTTTCCCGAGACTTTTCTTCTCTTTCTCTAGGCTAGCATGAGAGCTTCATGAGAGATTTGTTGAGAGGGATGGATGCTAGGGCGGCATGCTAGACCTTGTGAATCTTTCCTGGTTTGTATAGAAGATTCGGCGTTGTGAATTTCGTGGTCTTTTTCGTGCTTGTTTTTGGTGCCTTTGTTCTCGGTGTGATTCCGCGGATTTGAGTGGGTTTCTCTCCGGATTTCTTTGAGGGAAACATGGATAGATGTCTTGTGCATCTTTGGGATTGATCGTGTGCCCTCAAACGCCGGGAAACCACTTCGATTCAAGGATTTTCGTTCGGAGCTCTAGTTTTTGGTGGTGTTCAAAGGATCCGCGATTCCCGGTGATTTAGGAAGTTAGGAGGCGAAATTTTTGGGGTATAGCATCCTTGTTTGACCCTTAACTTGTCCCCAAACCCTTGTCTCAACAGCTTCTACCGTTTGGGAGATCCGGTGATGGATTGGAGGAGTTGACCTTCGAGGTCGGGCTGTTTCTGGGTCTGTCCGTGTAGGGCGGACAGTCCGCGAGGTGGTGGCGGACGGTCCGCACGGATGTTGTTCGTCGCGTGTTCTTCGTGTTCTTGCTCAGCTTCGCTTTCGATCTGCGGTGTTTTCGAGTTTTGGTTGGGCGAAGTTTCGGACGGTCCGCGTGTGCCGGGCGGATAGTCCTCGGGTGCCTGGCGGACAGTCCGCGTGCTCCCCGCGGACGGTCCGTTATTCGCGGTGCGTCTCTGGAGGTTCTGTTGCCTTTTTCGGACAGTCCGCGGCAAGGGTGCGGACAGTCCGCGATACCCTGCCAGACAGTCCGCGCGGCCTTTGCGGACAGTCTGCCCCGCCTGGCCGGACAGTCTGCCAGAGCCTGGCTGCCTTGTTTCTTGGTTCGATTCCTCCCTCCTTCTTTCGTGCTTCCGCATGTGCTTCAAGGAATCGTTCCTAAGACTTGAGGTTGATCCATAACCTCGTTGTCTTAGCGATTGGTGTGTGACTCGATCCATCGCTCGTGTGTGACCGGGTTTTGTCTAAGGTATAGGCTGGGTTCTTTGAGAAGAATTTTTACCGGCTCCTAGTCACTCCCCCCTCTCTAGTCGTTATCTGATCCTTCAAACCACTGGGTTACTCGGTTGAGCCACAAAACCGAGGCCGAAGACTCGGCGAGGAGGTGTGGCCACCCAGGCCGGTTCAACTGCCTAGGAGGGGCGATCAGACCGCCTGGGCCGGTCAGATTGCCCGGGCCGGTCTAACCGCCCAGGGGGGGTCTGACCGCCCTGGTCACTGGCGCCGAGATGCTTCGAAGCGGAGGACACGCGTCGGGATCGCAAGGCTTGCGTCGAGGCTAAGAAGGTTGCGGTCGCCGGGCATCCGTCCGATGAAGAAATTCCGAAGACTTCCAAATCCGCCCTTGAGGGGCTTGTATCCCTAGTTATTAGGTAAGGGTAGTTTAGTCTTTTGGGTGCCTCCATATATACTCTTTGAGGGGATGGATGGCAGCCAACTCTTGGAACCCTAGCTCATTTGTTTTTCCATTTTTGTTCTCTTTTTCCCTAGTTTTTCCTAGGACTAGCTTGAGAGCTTCATGTGAGATCTAGAGAGAGGGATGGATGTATGGGTGGAAAGCTAGACCTTGTACGAACCTTCATGGTATGTATAGATGGTTCGGCGTTGTTCCTCAAGGTGGTGAAGTGTTTTTCCCGTCCTTCTTTGTGTTGATTTTCGGAGCTCTTTGTTGGCGGAGTTTTGAGGACGATTTCTTGGGGTTTTCGGTGGGTGTCACGTATGAGAATCTTGTGCCTCTTTGGCTGGTGACTTTGCCCCCAAATCTCTCTTGAATTGGACTTGATTTGGCGTTTTTTCAGGTTGGGCGAGTTCTTGACCTAGAGAGGCGATTTCTTCGATTCCTCTTGATTGTGAGCGATTCGGGTCGATTCCTTTGAGGTAGAGGTTGCCCAGGAGGTAACCCAGCTATTCCCGAAGTTTCGCTACAATCCGTGGGGTGATTCGGGAGATCGGGCGCGAGGAAGTTGAGGTTTGACCCGCGGGTTGGTTTTCTGGAAGGGGCGGTCTAACCACCTAGAGGGGGCGGTCTAACCGCCCTGGGCCTTCCAGGTCGAAGTTTTGTTTCACCGGATTTTCCTCTGTGAGTTTGTTCGCCTTGATCAGAGGAGCGTCTGGGTGAAATTTCGGGTCATTCTCGTGCTGTTTGCTAGAAGTTCTTGTTTGGAGTTCGTTGCTGGGTACAGGAGGTTAGACCGCCCCTGGCAGCCGGTCTAACCGCCCCTAGGCCCCTGGGTGAAGTTTTAGTTTTCGCCAAGATTTTCTGGTAGCTAGCATGGCCCTGACCAGAGATCTCTGTTGGTGAAGCCGGGGTGTGTTTTGGTGCTCGGAAGAGGTGTTTAGGAGGGTTTCTTGGTTGCCTGGTGGAGGCGGTCTAACCGCCCCCCATACCCAGTCTAACCGCCCTCCTCTGGACAGCCGGCTTTCGAGTTGTTTCCGCTGTCGTGGGTGCGTGTGTGTTGAGGTTGCTGGTAGTGTTTGCTCCTAGGACCAGTAGCACTCCAGTGGCTACGTGGTTTTGGCAAACGGAAGGTAGAAGTGCGGAGTGTGTGATTTTGGGGGTCCGACCGAGCGAGTTCATCTTGTTGGAGTTTCAATCTCCTTCGAGAAGAATTTTTATCGGCTCCCATTCACTCCCCCCCTCTCTGGTCGCCTGATCGGTCCTTCAGCATCGCCGTCCTGGACCTGTCTGCACGTGTCGAGGATTCGCCCCCTGACCGGCGTCCGGCCCTGGTTGGCGGGTTGTCCCGTCGCGCCACCCGTGTGAACTGACGCCTCAGGGCCCTGCGCGCCTCCGTTGTCCCGTGCGCTTCCCTGCTGGCGAATGTGGGACGCCGAGCTATTGGCCTGTTACACGACCGCCTCCTCGATGAGCGTCTGCGCCTCGCGGTGCAGGTTCTGCGCCTCGGGCGTTGAAGGAGCGGGCATGGCTCGCAGCAGCATCACGGCTGCGATGAGCTTTTGGCTTGCTCGCGGGGGCGTGTTCGGGTTGTTGACGTCGAAGTCGGCGTTGATACGTTCGCGGGCCTGCATGCCTAGCTCGCGCGCGCGTTCAGCGCACGCGGAAGCTTCTCCAGCGATGGAGGCGCGAAGCAGTCGTACCGCGCGGTACTCCTCCGCAAGCTTGGCTTCGAGCTCACGCGCTTGGGTCAGTTGTGCGTTGATGTCAGCGCCCCTCGCCGGTGAGGCGGGGGCGCACTCGGCCCCGGGCCCTGGGGCAATCCAGTTCCCGGGTTTTGGGGGGCTTCTCCGTCGCCAGCCCCCGCCGCGTTCGTGCTGTTCGCCTGGTCCTCGACGACCACAACGAAGCACTCACGCGCGGGGTCGTAGCTCCCGGCGCTAGAGTCGTCGGAGTAGCCGAACCATTAGTCCGCTGCGTCGAGGAACCGCAGGAACATCACCGGGTCCGGCACACTGGAGAAGTCCCACTCCGCGTATCCATGCGAAGTGGTAGGCGGCAGCTCGCTGACGGAGCCATGGTAGGACTCGTCGTTAGTCGTGGAGATGAGGTTCCTGGCCGCCAGGAGGTGGTGGCCGAGAAGGTCCTCGTACGCTGCCACGTCGGTGCTGGCGGATGAGGCGTACGCCATCGTAGCGTTGCGCATGCCGTGGGGGAACCGCGACTCGGAAACCGCGCGCTCCCCCGTGGGTGCGGTTGCCGTCTCATTGATGGGCGTGCCGCGTTGCGAGGCAACATGCGCGGCCCAGCGTCATTCCATCCGCGCCTGTCGAGAACGCTGGCCGGAGCGTCGTCGGCGTCGTGGTGCTGAGGGGCCCGCGGTGTCCGCTTGGGCGGGCGCCGGGGCGTTAGCACCAGGCGTGACGGTGACCGGTCCTGGCCTGGTCGACCGCCACGGGTGGAGCTCGTCGCGGTTGGTGATGCGCATGAGGTAGTCGTTCCCCGTGGCCTGAAAGTTCAGGCCCCCGAACTGGATTTCGAATCCGGCTGGGAGGGGATCCGAGCAGCCCATGGAGTACCTCTGGCCCCTGTACTCGGTGCGGATCACCATCGAGATGGCTAGTGGAAGCTGATCTTCAGCACGCAGCCCCCTACCTGGTGTGCTAACTGTTAGTGCGGAAAGTAGTCTCGACACTAACTAGTGAGAGCGCTAAGATCTACCTCTCAATGGCCGGTGCTAAGAAACTAGGTGACACTGGATTTATCCTGGTTCCGGCCGGGGCCGTACGTCCAGCAGTGGTGTGCTTAAGGCACTGTATTGCGTTGCACCTTGGTGCTTGCAGAGGGGGGCTACAAGCGAGGTGGGAGAGGAGGCCGGGCCTCCAGGTCCCAGAGGTTTTTGATTGAGGCGAGTGCCAATATCATGGTGAAGGCGGAAAGCGTGTGAGTGAGTGCTATCTGTCGTCCCCCTTACGGCCAGGGGACTGTCCCTCCTTTTATAGGCTAAGGAGGAGGCAGTTTACAGGCGTGCCGCACTGTTTTATCTACGTGTGATGGCATGATATGCAGTGCCGTGGAGTAGACGGCCGTCCTAGCGAATCTTGCTTCAGGTGGGACGTCATGGCGTGCCCTGTATCCATCCAGGAACGACTTCGAGGGTGGCGGCGTGGGAGTCTTCCGTTCAGTCGTTGCCCGCGTGCTGACTCGAGGGGTAGCTGACGAGAGGCCGTAGGGAGCACAACAGCGGGCGTGGTGATGTCCTGTCGCCGCGCGCTTCCACAGCGTCGGGAATGGAGTTGCAGTGCCCGGGATGGCGCCGTGGTGGCGGGGATGGCCGCATAGGGCTGATGGTGACGGAGGGGACGTGCTAGACGTCTCGGCATGGCCCCGTGCGAGCGCAGAACGAGCGTCCGTCCCCCTTTGAGGGTTCCGCCGTCCTCTTTCGAGGGTGCGGCGCGTCATCCGTACGAGAGTGGGCGGCACAATGTCACGGGACTGACACCGGCCTTGCGGAACAGCGTCTCACAGTGGCGGGGATGGCCTCACTGGGGAGTTGGCGGAACAGCGCCGGGGCGTGATTCCCAGACGCGTCAGAGGGACGGCGTGTATCTACAGGTGTCAAAGCATTAAATGGCTCAGTAGGTATGGGGGTGGCATGCCCGCGGGAGCCTCGAGCGAGGCGGACCTCACCTGAGGGGGCGTCCAGCCCCCGAGTGAGGTGGAACCTCACTCGGGGGGGGGGGGGGGGTGACTGTCCGTCGAGCGAGGCGGGCCTCACCCGAGGGGGCGCCCAGCCCTCGAGCGAGGCGGAACCTCGCCCGAGAGGGCGACTGGCCCTCGAGCGAGGCGGAGTTTTGCTAGCGTGGTGCTGCGCCCCTCGAGCGAAGCGGAGTTTTCCCCGAGGGCGCCTTGGCCAATTGTTTTGGTGGGCCGCTGGGGCCACCAGGGTTGTGATTATGTTGTGCGTGTTTTGGGCTTGCGAATTTGTTTGTGTTCGTGCTTTTAACGAGAGAAAGTGGGTTTTCCCCGGTTCTTTAGGGGACTGTCGGTGTTTTAGACCGGCAACCTACCAAGGGGAGTACCCGAGGTAGATGAATGTGGCCTCGCCGAGATCGGTAACTCGAAGGAAGAGACACGTGGCACACAATTTAGACATGTTCGGGCCGCGAGGTGCGTAATACCCTACGTCCTGTATGCTGCGTAGCTCTGGATTGATTGGGTGTGATTACAAGATGATGTGTATGAGAGAGAAGGGTCACTGCCTCGCCTTATATAGTCCGGGAGGCAAGGTTACAGGTCGGTTTAGGGAGAGAGTACTAGTCGTGTACGTCTAGGAGTCCTCTACACAGTACAAGGCATGTATTGCTTCCTATCCGATTACTTCTCCACCGTAGTCCTTGCGTCTCACACCATCAGGTGCCGTGTGGCACAAGCCGGGTAGTCCCAGGGGCCCACCGAGTAGTCGGTCCTGGTACCCACCGAGGTAGTGGGCCCAGGGAGGTCCATACGACAAGCCCCCGAGTACTTTGTAGTCGAGCAGGATAGCTTCAAGTAGTCTTGACAGCCTTGACGAGTAGTCCTCAAGCGTCCCTGAGTACTACAAGCCGAAAGTCCTCAAGAATACTTGAAGCATCCCGAGGCTGGAAGGTACTCCAGCTGATCCTTGAGTAATCCCGAAGTCTTCTCGAGTAGTCCCCAAGTGTCCTCGAGTTCTGCTCTTGAAGATCTTCAACAATACTCGCGTTGTCTTGAAGCCAAATTTTATATGGAAGTGAGATTGCAAAATCGCACTCCATATGGAGTTGCCCCCGAGCCTTAGGTTGAATCGTAGACTCTTGCTGAGGGTCAATCTGAAGTTCTGGCAAGATTATCCCGCAAAATCTGGAGAAAAAAGGAAGGACACGTGGCACGGAGCCCCCGAGCCTTGAGTCGAGTACTTCCTCTCAAATTGAAGGGTCATCTTGAATGTAGAATGTGTCCTGAGTTGCTATTGAATCTTGTCGCTACCCAAGGAGTTGAATAGATGTAGCCGAGCCCCCGAGATACGGCGCATCGACTACTGGAAGGTGAAAGGTCAGGCGCCACCGCTGAGTCAGGTATTTTGAAACATATCCATCCGGCCGTTGCGGAGCCGCCGGTTGACTTATAAATAGAAGCCAAAACCCTTAGGGTTTTTCACCCCCCCCCCCCCCCCCCCCGCACTTGCAGCCATTCGAAGCAGATCGCGCTAAGAGGCCGCCGCCAGTGCACACTGCCACTGCGCCGAAAATCACAGATCCACGCGCACCGCCGCCAGTAGTTATCACTGCAGCCCCCGAGCGAATGCGAGTGAAAACCCGCTGCACTTGGAGAATGAAGCCCTCACCATCAAACATCATGAAGACCGCCGCCGGGAAGAAGAGATCCCGCGAGGAGGCTGCTGGATCCGCCGAAGGGTCAACACCACCAGTGTCTCCCCACGTCCAAATCCAAACAAGGAGTGGAAGATGTCCAAAGCGAAGACTGAGGACCTGTTGGCGTTGCTGAACAGCAGATTCATCTAGGAGGAGGTCGACATGTGGCATTCCGCCGCGGGAGATCTGTACCCGATGGAGAAGAATCCCAATGAGATCCCAATGTTCGCGCGATTCGTGGAGCGCGGGTTGGCTCTCCCAGCGAGCGACTTCTTCAAGGGTCTTCTTGATTATTACGTCATCGAGTACCTCAACCTCAACCCTAATGGCATCTTCCACGTGTCTGTCTTCGTCCATTTCTGCGAAGCGTTCTTGGGGATCAAGCCCCACTGGGTGTTGTTCCAGAAGTTCTTCCGCGTGAAACCCCAGTCTAGCGCCAACGACCCGAGAGTAGTCAGAGGGGCCGGCATCCAGATGCGCGAAGACGCCACTGAGCAGTTTTGTTGAAGTACAAGTTGATCGACTCCAACCAGGACTGGAAGTCGAAGTAGTTCTACATCACCAACCACCACCCGGAGCTACCGAAGCCCAGCGGGAAGCAGCCGAAGCACCGGCCCTGGTAGAATACGGAGCCGACGATGTAGGAGGGTATCCAGCTACCCGAACTGCTGCTGAAGGTCAAGGCTTTGAGGGAAGCCGGTCTGAGGGCCGAACATGTGGCCTTCAGCTTTATGAAGAGGAGGGCGCAGCCACTAATGGCTCGCGACACCCTCGGCTACCAGTACACCAGCGAGGGCGACTCGTCGCGGATGCCTAGCGGTGAGATTGATGATGACGACATCATCGATAGGTTGGGCAGGATCTTCAAGGACATGCCGGCGTACACGCCCTGTCCGGCCCCCGAGTACTCCGCCGCTCATCCGCCGAACGAGGTCAGTAGCCGCACTCAATGTACGAGTACTGATTATGTGGTAGTAGTCGTGCTCACCCAATGTACTTGTTGCAGGATGACATAGTAAAGTTTGTCTCTGAACCGGCTTCACCTCCCCGAGTTGTAAATACCCTGGAGGAGGGGAAGGGCAAAGCCAAGGAGCACCGCGAAGTAGGCGAAGGTGACGACACCGTCATCGTCGAGGACACATCAGACGAGGAATAAGAGGAGACGCTTCAGGAGCGGTTCCAGCTGCGGTCGAGGTTTAGCTGGCCTGGACTGCCCAATGTCGCCCTCATCCACGATCCTCCGACTAGTTTGGAGGCTAGTCTGCCTGCGCCGCCGAGGAGACCGCGCAATGTGGCACGCAAGCGTGTCACCCAAAAATTGAAGGTCACTGAGACTACGTCTCAAGAGGTAAATTCCTCGAGTAGAGTAGTCGAGTACTTGTCTTGCAATGTTGTGTATGCTGACAATAGAATTCCGAGAGCTTGCAGGAGATTCTGCCTTCCGACCCCGTAGACCAAGGGGACGAAGGCGACTGGGAGACGGTGGGGGAACCGGCTGAAAGAAGCCGCAGCCCAGCCCCCGCCGTGATAGAAGTCGAGCCACAGGCATCGGTCACTGAGAGCGGAACGGAGCCGGTCGCAACCCTTGCTGCTGAAGAGCCAGCGGCAACTGAAGCCGAAGAGGAGGCGCCCGCTGAAGCCAGACTTGTTGACATCGCCAGCATACTTGGCGCTTCGACCGTGACTGTTGTCCAGTCGAGCTTTTAAGTGAAGATCTTTCCCGAGTAGTACATGTTGATTGGTAGTCGTACTTGGTTGACAACTGATTGTGTACTGCGTAGGAAATTGACGGACTTGTCCTGGGAGGGAGATGAACCCAGCGCAGCAGCGGCTGAAGAAGATTCTGCGCCAGCTGCCAAGGAGTCCGCTCCCCTCCCCAGGGCGAGACCGTGGCGCCGGCCGTAGAGGCTACACTGCTGGAGGCCAGCATAGTTGAAGGTAAGTATATTGCACAAACGCATCCTTCCTCGAGTAGTAGTCGTAGCCCCCGAGAAACTAATCCATGTGTCTTCTGTTGTCAGGGGCCGAAGCCGAGGGAAGCACCATCCCCGAGGTTGTGCCCATTGAGGGCAGCTCGCCGGAGACCCAAGAAGCCACCAAAGCAGCAACCGAGCTGGCGGTGGTAGCCAGCGAAGGAGCCCCCGGGGTGGCCGAAGAGAAGCGTGGACGGGCACGCGACCGAGCTCGGAAGTAGTCGTCCGTTCGCCAGAGATTCAGGATGCGGAGCCGATCCGTTCGGCACCGATGTCCGGGACCGCCACGACTAGTCGTGGTGGGATCGAGCTTCTGGCGGACGATCTTGTCAACCCAGCAGCGATAGCGTGCAACTTGGAGGTGATGCGCCGGGCCGAGCAGTGGATGAAGGTAAGTTATCAGTACCCTTGACTAGTCGATCTGCCATAGGTGCTAAGTACCCTGGTAACAATTGTTGTCTGCTGTAGGATGTCATGGAGAGATCCCGACAAAAATCTGAGATGCTCCAAGGATATGGCGATACGGTGCTCCGGGCGGAAGCATTGGAGGAAGAACGCGCCAAGGCCAGGAAGCACTCCGCCATGCTCCAGTCGAAGCTTGATGGTGCCTTCGCCCGTACCATAATGAAGTCTAGGACATGCAGGCGAAGAGCAACGAACTGGTGCGCAAGAACAAGTCGCTCCGCAATAAGAACAAAGGTATGCTGCTGTCTTGTCAAGTACCTATTGGAAGTACCCTGCGGTAGTCTGACATCGCCTTCTTTGTTGATTGCAGAGCTTGAGACCCGGGTTGAGCAGCTGAAGGCCTCAGAAGTCGACATGAAAAATCTCTTCTACCGGGAGAAAGAGGCCCGCGAGGTACTTGAATATGATTATAAGCAGTTGGCTTACGAGTGCGATAAGCACATGGAGCTTCGGATTGCCTCGGATCGTGATCTTGTCAACTGCTACAAATCCCTGCAGAAGCGGAATGAAGATTGCGAGAAGTTGCGGGACAACTCAAAGAACTTGAAGAAGCCACACTTCCCATTGCAAGGCTGTTGGTGCCTCATCCGGGCGGGCCGAAGATTGCTCCATTGGTTGACCGGCTGAGAGAGGCTCCCGGTCGTCTGGCGACGTACGTCAAGCATTTGGCGAAGTCCATCCCCAATCAAGTCTTGGCGTACATGAAGTCGTACTTCCCCAAGGCTCCGGTGGACGTAGTCGCGGGTGGACTAGCCGCCAACTGTACTGATGAGCAATACGCGGAGCTCCTGGAGCAGATGGCGCCAATAGCTGAACAAGTCGCCGAGAAGCTGAACCTCCAGTAGTCCTGTAGGGTTAGCTTGTAGCAATAGTTGTATGTAAACAAAGTTGTAATGAACTTGTTTAAGTATGAATGAGAAAGCTTCCATGAATGAGTACTCGTTGTCGCGAGATATATATGCGGAGTGATCGTTTGTCACGAGTAGTGGTACTCGCCAATAGGCCCGTTGAGGGAGACACAGTAAGTTAGTTGATAGATACTCAAACTTTATTACAGAAAGAAGTACACCTGGATGGCCAGGGCCGTTTTACAAGTGTAGTCGCCAGGACCCGGAGGCTGCCTATGGCTAAGTAGTGCTAGGGCGCGTAGCCGCTTACAGCAGTAGATCTGTTAGTAGCCGTATAGGCTGGATCTAGAAGTACATGGTCTCTTGATAGACCTGCTGGAGTCCTTTGACGCTCTGAGCAGCCCGAGATCCATTAGTAGCCGTTAACGTTGGATCTTGGAGTAGAGTAGTCCGGAGACTAGTGCCTGGACCCGGAGGCCGCTTACAGCGAAGGGGTCTTGGAGTAGTCGTGCAGACTTGAGCCCCCAGGGTAGTCGAGAGAATAGGCGTAGAATTGACAGAGTTGGTCGATATTCCACGAGTTGCTGACGTCTTTGTTGACGGTGTATTTTGGTACACCAAGCTTGTTCATTACACTTTGGTTTGGATTTGATTATGGAACTAACCCGCCACTAGGCACACTAATCATATAACAAGTTCATCTATGTGCATGCATTTGGAAGTGTTATGTTTATGTAGGAAAACATGGACATAAAGGACAGATTCGCAACAAGTTCAAATGAGCATTTACGGAGTCTTGTTCGTGTTATGGTGGCAAGGACCGAAGTGCTACGAGGAACACCCCCAGGGATTCAAGCGTAAAAGACCGAACTTCATGCGCGGAGAACCTCCATCTTGGACGCGAGGATGACATCGTCAAAACCATGCAAGTGGAGGGGGGAAAGTGCATAATCACCTGAGGACCCACGGGAGCGAAGGGGCGACCGAACCGGGCCGAGATGGGCCTGGGCCGGTCGGCCCAGCCCACTCCGGGGGTCGGTTCGGCCTCCCTTTCCTTGCACCCGAAGGATCTTCAACCCTAAAACCCTGGAGGCGCCGCCATTCGACAGGGGGAGAGCCATTCGCACCAGGAGGCCATCCACAAGCTAAAGAGAGAGGAGGGGGATCTCCGGAGGGAGATCGTCCACCTCGAAGAAAGCACCCACAAGTGGAGAAGAAGGAAGACACAGTCGGAAGGGAAACCATGATCAACGGTGCTATGTCCAGCACCTTGATGAGGTAATCTCCTTATTCGTCCATGGGTTGTAATCGATCTTGAGATGTAATCATACTTTGTCGGATTATCTATCTATCATCTTGTGTTTAATATACTTTAATGCTTAAGGTTAGCTACCATGCCGTAAAGGGAGTATGAGCTCCAATGCTTCCTTGGATCCATTCAATATGTTGTGACCATCATAGGTCTAGTCATGAATACCTTCACGTAGTGACAGTACAAGAGGAGGGAAAGGGCGAAACTGTGGTCACAACCCCCGATAGATTAGATTGGTTTTCATGTCTTTAAAGTGATTGCATGCTCTAGTATCGTAGACCCGTGGGCGAGTGTCTTTTATCTTGATATCTTAACCATTCTCTCTAGTGTAGTTTAGTTGTTTTCTAGTTTAATCGTAGTTAGAGGTTTGAGTAGCTAGAGTGTGAAGGTAGATCAAAAGCTTGTAATCCCCTTGCTCCGCTGATTGACAAGAACCTTGGGAATCCCGTGGTGAAAAAGGTGTGGGGTCCGTACGCTTGCGGATCGTAGAGGGATACGTCTTTTATACGTCAACAGTCTTCGCCTTCAAGAGTCTGGAGGCGGTAGGAGCCTGGTCCGGTCACCTTTGCAACTGTGAAGGGACCTTCCCATGGTGAGCTGAGCTTGTGCAGTCCTTCCATGTTCTGTATGCGGCGGAGGACGAGATCGCTAACGTTGAAGGAGCGTTCCTTGACGTTGCGATCATGGTAGCGTCGGATACCCTCAAGGTACCTTGCTGATTGGACGAGGGCAGCACAACGAGCTTCTTCGAGTCCATCGATATCAACCTGCCTGCTATCTTCAGATATGCCTTCGTCGTATTGCTCTACTGCCGGCGAATCCCACATGACGTCGGCATGGAGAATTGCTTCGGAGCCGTAGACCAGGAAGTATGGCAGTTGTCCTGTTGGTTTGGAGGGTTGAGTACGCAGTCCCCAGAGCGCATTGGGTAGTTCCTTGATCCACTTGCCTCCATTTGAGTTAGGAGCGTCGTGCAGTCGCTTCTTTAGAGCGTCGAGTACCATCCCGTTGGCATGCTCGACTTGTCCATTGGCCCGAGGATGGGCGACTGATACATATTGGACGTCAATCCCGCTATTCTCACAGTACTCCCAGAACTGGTGGTTGTTGAAGTTGGAGCCCAGGTCTGTGATGATGCGATGGGGTAGTCCGTAGCGATGCACGAGTTCATCCAAGAAGTCGAGTACTCTGTCGGCCTTGGGGCATGTAACCGGCTTGACCTCGATCCACTTGGTGAACTTGTCGATGGCCACCAAGACTCTTGTCCGTGGGAACCTTCTGCTCACGGATGTAGTCGATGAAGGGTTGTCACCAGTCCACGTCTATCATCATGACCTCCTGACCAGCTGGGGGATGTGCTGGATCAGTGGTCGGTGGCGCCGGCTCTGGGATGGATGGCGCGTGAAGCTCGTGGACGAAGACACCCACTAGTACTTGAGCGCGAGTAGAGCCAAGCTTCGACAGGACGTCCGCTGCAACATTGTTGTCGCGGACGACGTGATGGAACTCAAGACCGTAGAACTTGTTCCGAGCTTGCAGACTTCTAGGCAGTAGGCGTCCATGTTCTCCTTATTGTGGTCCCAGGACTTGTTGACTTGGTTGATGACCACTGCGGAGTCGCCGTAGACTAGTAGTCACTTGATGCCCAGTGAAGCTGCGAGGCGGAGCCCGTGTAGTAGAGCTTCGTACTCAGCTTCGTTGTTTGAGACCTTCCAAAAGATCTGCAAGACGTACTTGAGTTGTTCGCCTGTTAGGGAAATCAGGAGTACCCCTGCACCTGCGCCTTCAAGCTTGAGCGAGCCGTCGAAGTACATCACACAATGCTCTGGGCGCTCAGTTGGAGTAGGTAGCGGATTTTTCCCGCCACTCTGCCAAGAAGGCGACTAGCGCCTGCGACTTGATGGCTGTTCATGGCTTGAAGTCGATGTTGAGGGCACCGAGTTCGACTGCCCACTTCGAGATCCTTCCAGTAGCATCTTGGTTTCGCAAGAAGTCGCCGAGCGGGTAGTCGGTGACGACGGAGATCGAGTACTCCTGGAAGTAGTGTCGTAGCTTCCGCGAGGTGATGAGCACTGCATACAGTAGCTTATGTACTGGTTGATAGCGTGCCTTAGATTCCGACAGGACCTCGCTGACGAAGTAGACTGGTCGCTGGACTGGGTAGGCGTGGCTATCTTCCTGCCGCTCGACGACGATGGCAGTACTGACCACGTGAGTAGTCGCAGCGAGGTAGAGCAGTAGCTGCCTCTGGAGTCCACGTGAACTTCTCTTAATGCTTGAGTAGTTTGAAGAAGGGGAGCCCCCGTTCTCCAAGCTTCGAGATGAATTTGTTCAGGGCCGCCATGCACTCGATTAGCTTCTGCACGTCTTTGATGCACGTGGGAGCTTTCATGCTGGTGATGGCGGAGATCTTCTCGGGATTGGCTTTGATGCCGCGATGGCTGATGATGAAGCTGAGTAGTTTGCCGACGGTACGCCGAAGACGCACTTGTTCGGGTTGAGCTTCAAGCGGTACTCTCGCAAGGATGCGAAAGTCTCTTCAAGATCGGCGATGAGCGTGTCGGAGTTTCTGGTCTTGACGACCACATCATCCACAAGAAGAATATGCAAAACGAAACTCATAGCATCAAGTTGGTGAAAATCGGACAGCACAGCGGAGTTATTAAAAAATTCATAACTCTCTGCCCGCAATAGCAAAAACTCCCGTTTTTGGTCAGCAAGTATAAAATTTCCTGAGCTCCAACATTGGTATTCAACCCAAGGTCTAATTCCAACATTAACATGCTCGAAAAATTACAACACCGGGGTACTTCCTAGATGTTTTTGTTGTAGGCCGAACTGAAGCATTTTCGCTATAACTCTCGGTATGCTTATGCAATGGTGGTGAATTTCGGTGAGCATGATCTCCACAACATAACACACAAGGTTGGTATTCAACTCGAGGCGCGATTTCGATCACAACAACCCTAATTATTCATTAAACATGACAACACCGAGATGTCCATCTACGCATTACATGAAGCGGAGTCTTGGGATCGCTTACACACTTATGTACATCAAAAGGTCATCCAACATACTCTCTGAGAAGCCTCTACCCTTACACAAAATCTACCTGAGGAGGCTAAACTAAGAGTACATGATCATCCTCTAAAGACAACTGCTAAAACCACTAGTAGCCCGCAGCGGAGCCAGTACTAGTGTCCAGAGAGTCAGGTGGTGGACCACCAGCACTGTCCTCGCTCAAGCCTGAAACTCCCTGAAGCTCGTCTGGAGCGGCAGGTGTGACCGGTGGTGCGATCGGTGGCTGCTGACCCTGCTGGGCCATCGCCTGCCACACCTCTACCTCAATCTCCATCTCTGCTACCAAGGCAAAACGCTGGGCCTCGGTGTGAGCTAGCTGCACCTGAGTCATCTCAAGAGCGTGCTCTCGGGCAAACAACTGCTCCGTGAGCTCAGCACGCTCCTGGTGCCACTGAATGCGCTCGTCCTGAAGCGTAACAATCTCCTGCTAGAGGTGAGCAACGGTCTAGCGCTCATACTGAAGGTCAAGGGTGAGGATATCCCTCATCGCTGTGGAATCCATCAACACAACTGAGAGCATACCCTGAGTGGAAAGACGGAACACCTGCATGTTGTACACCGCCTCCAAGAACCTCGGAAGCTGGCGCACAACAACCGCTGGAGGGTCTGCCGTGAGTAACACGTCGGTGAGCGAGATACGCTCACGCCAAGCCGGGTCGAGTGGGTCCATGGCCGGAAACAAACCCAGCGCAGTAAGCATCACCTCGTCTGGGTGCTGCTCACAGAAGGTGTGAAGAATCCGCATGGCCGCGGACTCAACCGACTCAACACCACGGTGAGCAAAGAACACCATGCTCAAGTCCGCCCACTTCTGGTGCTCGGGGTGAGGAAGCACCGTAGCGGTCGTGCGGGCGTAGGGAACACTCTGGTCCCAAAAAGAGACCACCTCGTATAGCGGCGGCGTAACGTAGCCCACCTCACTGAGAGTCTCCCACAAAATACAGGGAAAACCCTCCCAGTGAAGGGCATCGGTACGAATCGTACCCTTCGCGTCAATCTCGTAGATCGGTGGCTGCGCCATCTGTACAAAAATTAGGAACTACACGTTAGATATCAATCGACATTAACGAGCAGTAGGGTAAAATCTGGTAGGCATGGACAAAAGTTCATAACATAAAAACCAATGCCCCAAAAATTCCCAATTTTTCACAGCAACTTAATGACATGATTATGCACACTTTTGGTATTCAAAGGTAGATCTAGATTGGATTGGAATATGCTCGAAAAATTTCATTTGCGGAAAGGGGGGCTGTTCTGAAAAACAGCAGAGCAGAGACTCACTAAACTGAGGATAACTCTCTGCATAAAATTCCTAAAATCCTGGAAAATTCACAGTGGATGCTCAACTTGATAAGAAACAACTTTCCTGAAGGATGCCTAGTCAGATTCCTAACAGATTTAGCTACAACAATTGAGAAATGACAGAGACAGAATCTGCCAGAAATTTCCTAAATTCAAAAGAGAGGAAAACCTTATCTAAGATCAAGCAATTCACCCTAGAAAATTATTCAAGCAATTGGGAACCAATTTTAGGTTTAACAAGATTTTAATTATGCATGCACACGCCTTACGACCTTACACACTAGATCCAAAAGACGTAGTTAGTGCCGGTGGCGAGCTTATAATCGGCTCTCCTTATAATAACTAGTCGGAGCTACTCGGTTCGCACTTTCACGACTTACGAACGTTGTTAGTGTACCTGCAGAAAACGAAGCTTTCGTGCTAGCACGTCACGAAAGCGTCCACATACAGTATCGTTCACTTATAGAAACGGTATCCATGCGTCAAGCCGCTGCATGGACAGCGTCCAACCTCGGAAACCCTCCGTTTGAATGGAATGTCTCCTTGCCTCGCATGATCGGCATGCGGAATGCACACGTATGAAACACGTGGCGACACCACAACTCATATCTAGACGCGAAGAAGGGATCCATGGAAGGGATCACTCCATCAACCCTCACAATTCCCGTGATGCGGAACAGCACACGTATTAAACACGTGGCTCATCTAGTTTAGTTGTGTGATAAAGTAAGTCTGACATAAAGTAAAGTGCTGGAGGTTAGCAAAATAAACCATAGATTCTTATGCCACCTTAAAGAACCCAAAAATTCCCTCTAGGGCCTCTCGATCTAGATCATTCAAAATCCAATCAATCTTGGCAAGTTTTATTGTAAATCATGTGATTAGTTTTTATCTAATCACTCCAGTGCATACGGATGCTCTGATACCAGCTGTGACAACCCCACCCGAGATAATTCCATACTATCGCCTAAACCACTCCATTTGGTCATTAAGCGATAATAAAGAAGTATCTCGTTGAGTGTTGCCGAACGTATGCATTAAAACTCCCACGAAGGAGAGTCCAAAGTGTCTTACAGATTAACCATCACATTCTCGTAGGGAGGGTCATTATTACAAACATAGTTCTTTGACATGAAAGTAAATGGTTCAGAGTTTATTGAAAACAGTGGAAGATATCTAACGATACGATCACATCATAGGAGGCCTGTCCATGATGCAATCACTCTTTGTCATCCACCCATTCCAGCTCCCAGTCGGGTGGAAGTTCTCCGGGCCACACATCAGATGCATTACCTAGAACAACATTTATAAAGCAAGGCTGAGTATACTAATACTCAGCAAGACTTACCCGTCTAAAAGAAAAGACTTTACCTCTAGTCATGCAAGGCTTTTGGCTAGTGGGTTTGTTTGCCAAAAAGCTGCTAAGTAGTGAATCCTTACTTTCCATGTTTTAGCCCATGTTCTAGTTGTAGTAATCATTACTAGATAAGCAACTATTGCAACCAAAGTTGTACAACCAATTAATCAAAGTAATAATCTTCACATAGTTCCATCTTAAAGGGATATCATGGCCAGTCGGGTAAGTAGTCTCAGAAGACGGTGAGAGGCCGAAAATCGATTGATTCAAAACATTGCAAGGCGAACCTAAACACACGGAAGGTGTCCTCACCAAGAGTACACCAACCAGGCGGTTCCCATCATTCTTCGTTTTGGGGATAATAGCTCACAGTCTTGAGTACAAGGTTTATCTGGGTTACGCCACTAAGGTCACCCAGCCTCACGCATGCACTCGGGTGGCGAACCCGGGGCCACAACCCTAAGAGTAGTGATAGTAAAACCCCGTACCGCCTCATTTAGGTACTAGGCTTACCGTACCCATTTCCGACAAGTGTTTAGTACTTTCAAACACTTAGCCCACGAAGCCATTGGACCGGAGCCCAAATCCCATGCTCTTACCACATGAGCAATCCATTTAAACATATGGTGATTCCATCAAGGAGATCCTATTCTCGCGAGTGACGAACATCACTCGACTTGTACCGGATCCTTAAGCATAGCAACTAGCGACCTAACATGCTAGTACAACATCATAGGTACTTATGGATCATGCAACTAGGGTTTCATTTCAACTCCTGAACGTAAATGCACATCCAATAACAAGAAGTAAATTCAGAAGTTTAAAGAAACACTGGGGTTAATGAATAAACCGAGGCTTGCCTTCGTCAGCACAAGCAGACACACAAACTTCCAGACTTTTTCCCGGGTCTTGCTCTACGGTCACGTAGTGCACGTCTCCTCCTGCTCCCTCGTCCTCGTCAGCCGGCACAAGCGTATAGCTACCGTCGGGGACTTCTACAGGGGGAATGCAATGCAGTGGTTAGGAGTGTAATTATTTTAAATTAATTCAAAAACAGTAGCAAACAACAGCATGGAGTATAAGGTTGGCCATATTCACCTTAACAAAAGCATTGAAACCTTTTTCCTTTTAAAAGAATAATCTACAAGCCTATTTCACCTTCTTTTTAAGGTGATTGTGTGCACATCTATTAAAGAAATGTTTAATTTTAAAACAAACAACAAGGAGCTTACCTTCCTAGCACCATTTTACTTTTCCTAACACTTCTTAAATCATGCACTAGAGAGAGTGATTTTTCCTATTTTCCCCTTTCTAGATTATTCTAGTTTGAGACCTTTTGCATAACCAAAACATGACAAACTGATCCAGCAAACCCCCACTGGTCCTACCGACCAGGAGGCCTACTTGGACAGCAAGAAAAAGGGTTTTAGCACCATTGAATGTAATACACCAAAATAGGAGCATTCCTAGATAGCATAAAAGGGAATAATGCATAACAAAAATAAATAGGACAGAAATGATTCCCATCTTTCTCCTACACATACTCTGGTCCAAAACAAGCTTAAAGAACTAACAAACACACACATATCCTTCATGAAACATGCTACACCTATTTATGATTAAAAACATGCATAAATGAGAAAATAATATTTCTAACAGGGATAAAATCATGATAACTTCACCAAGGATGCATTTCAACATTGTAAGATGGTAGCCAGAAGTTGGGCTCAAAAGCAATTATATTTGGAGCTACAAAAATCATCTAGGCAGATTTACCAATATCACAAAATAATTTATTCAGGAAAATCCCTTCAGTAACTTTGTGCAAATTTTGGCACAGAACCTAGACATACTAGTTACCACAACATATCCAAAATTCAGCTCAAGAGCTTGTGTGGATTTTGCAGAAACACAACTCTAAGTATTTTTCATTCCTATTTTTCAAGCAAAAACTATAACTCAAAAGTATATACACACTTGGAGAAAGTTGTAGTTCTTGTCACACTGAGCACATCAAAATTGGGTTTGCTATTTTTGGATTTTTCTATGATTTTCAATCAATTTTACAAGGTGCTGGACTCAAACACAAAACTGAGAACAATCTTTTTACACGGCGAACCCTAGAACTTTTAAAATCCTCACACAAATGCCCATGGTTCCTCCTCCCTCGGGCCCGACGGCGGGGACCAGCTCGCCCCATGGTTCCTCCTCCCTCGGGCCCGACGGCGGGGACCAGCTCGCCGGCGGCGAGGTGGAGCGCGGCCACGCAAACAAGCGACAGGGATCGTCGATTGGACTCACCCGTGATCGATTGGTGGCGGTGGACCGGCCGGGGGAGTCTCCGGCGAGCGGCGGCGCGCCCGTGGGAAACTGGACGGTGGTGAGGGAAATGTAACAACCCAGGAATTTAGGTGTGTAAATTTTGCGAAAATTTAAAACTTTTTGCTTGCATTTGAGTGCTATCAAATTTTTAGCCAAAGTGCTAGCCTCTCACCAAATTCTCCACTAATTTATCCTATTTATAAAACTTATATTTAAAATATGGTATAATTAGTGTGTTGGTTTTTCAGTGGTTTTCTTGGAGTTCAATTGAGTGAAGTTTGAATTTGAAAGGGGATCAAATTCAAACTAAGTTTCAAATCCTAGACCAAATAAATCTGAGTTAAAAGGTAAAGAGCAGCTAAGGACTGTGGGCCGAATTCATTTCACCCTGAGATGCAGCGGCCCAACCTAAAAAGCCTTTCGGCCCATTAACCCACACCGCACCCCTTTCCCCATCTCTATCACTGCCACGAGGGCCCCGCACGTCAGTCCCCTTTCTTCCCCTTTCTTTCCCCCTTATCTCTTTGGCCGCGCCGGTCAGCCGAACCAGGCGCGCGGCCGCCGCGTCCAACCGCGCCGGCCCGCGCGCGGGTGGCGCGCGGCCGAGCCGCCGGGCCGGCACGCACGCCAAGGTCCGGCGCGTGCACGCGGACCCCGTAAGCGACCGCGGGAAAGGGATTTGACCCCGCCGCCCTTTTCCACCAAGCATCCGAGGCGGGGCGAGGCATCACCGCGGGCGCCACCGGCCCGTGCGGCGGCAAGCCGGGGCAGCATGGGGCTTTCCCCCTCGGGACTCCGCGGCGTGGTTTCAAAAGGGAGAGAAGGCCGGTGAGGATTGGAGACCAGGCTAACCACCCCTATTGGGGTTTCCACTCCCTCTGTTCGTCTGCGTGCTCGGAGGGGAAGGAGAAGGCGGGCGCGCCGCTGCCGCGCCGCATCGTTGAGGGAAGAGCGGGCGGCCGTGCTGCTGCGTGCGCTGGGCGAGGGAGGAGCCGAAGACCGGGAGCCAGGAACCAGGAGCGGCGGAAGCACGGACCACGACGTCGAGCCAGGGGAAACGCGCCGGCGTGAACACCTACGCCACCTGGGAGCAACTGCTTCGCCGGAACACCGACGCCTCGTCTCCGGCAGGCCGGCCACGACTACACCGACGACCCCTCGTGAGCACCGCGGTCTTTCTTCTCTCTTCTCCCCCTTGGATTCTCCTGTATTGGCACACGTTTGTGGAGGCGCGTCGCTGTGAGCTTTCTGCCTGGATGCCGGCCTTCGCGCCGCAGCATCGCCGTGCCGCGACGGATGGCGTTCTTGGGCTGGACGTGTCCCTGAGCGCCGCCGTCGCCGTGCGAAGGGCGACGCGGACCCGTGCGGGTGAACCGGGGTGGACGAGGAGGGGGGCGACGCGCGCGGCTACCCCAAGCCGGCGGGGCGAGCCCTCCCCGGAGCACGATGTCGCCGTGCGTGGAACAGAGGTGTGTTTGGCCATCGAGCCGTGATCTCCTGTGCAGGGATGTTGGTCAGCTGGCCTTCGCGCCATGCCTCCTGTGCAGGTGGGAAGTAGGGAGCGCGTTCCCGCGTCGCGCCGCGCCGTCGAGCCCGGGGGCCGAGCGCGCGTCGCGTCTGTGGGTTCTCGATTTTGGCCGTGGCGCCGTTCTGTTGTTGGCCGGGCGATTGGGCTGGGCGAGCAGGTCGTGTGAGTGATCCGGGCTTCGACCCGTGGCTTGAGCAGGACGTGTGTGCAGGTGGGGGAGCCGTCACGCCGTGACACGCCGGCGGCGGCGGCGTCGTGTCCGGCTACCGGGCCGACGCGCGCGCCCGCGCGCGGAAGCACGGGTGCGGGAACCCGGGCGGCAAGCACACCCCGCGTGCGAGCCGAGCCGTGTGTTGTTGCCGGGGTATGTGGAACCGGGGCGCGAGGCGCCCGAGCCGAACGCCGGCGGCGCACCGCGCGGTCGCGGCGCCGCCAGGCCTTTCGTCGAGCACCTGTGGGGCGTGCGAGCTGCGCTGGGTTAAAAAGGGGAACGCGGGCCGTCGGCCGGGATTGGGCCCTAGGCCCAGCTTTCTGCTGGCAGGCCGCCGGCCCGGCATGAGACAATAGCTGGAGGGGTTAAGTTAGACTTCGACCGCCTTCTCTAGCGGCGTCGTGGCCGCGCGAGCCGTATGGGCCGAAACCATCTCGCGGCCGAAGCGGGACGGCGGGCCGCCCACGGCCCCGGCCAGGCGCTTAAGGCCTCCTTCAGCCTGTCAACTGTGTGGCGCTGACGTCATGCTGACGTCAGCAGCCCTTTTCTTTTGAAAACTCCTTTTCTCTTCTGTTTAAAAATTCCAGAAAATGTATTTAATCTTTAAAAATTCATAAGAAATTCTAGGAAGCTTAGAAAAATACAAAACTAATTTCTATAAATCCGTATTTGCGAAACCTTGCTGATTGTAGGTAGTTTTGGATCATTTGGATCTTCTTAATTGGATTTTATTTGGAGTTATTGCTTAGATGTGCACCGTTATCTTATTTTCGCGTCGAATCTCGTGCCGCAGACCCGAGCTTCGACCGGAGGACGTGGAGGACCCCGAGTACACTCGCTCCGGACAAAGAATCGCTTCAACGGCAACGAAGGTGTCATGTCACTCCCAACCATATAGAACCTATGTTGCTTTGTAGCTGCTAGTGCTTTACTTTAATGCATTGATCTGAATTGCATAACCAGTTTGATAGCCATGCCTTGATGTTTTGATACACCCTGTTCCTTGTTCTACTACCTGCGGGACTAGCTACAGACCCCTAACTAGTCCCTTACTTCAACTATCCATACTTTTGTTGTTTGATTATGGATGGTGCTCTGGGTTTGAGCTGAGATTTGGTTATCTCGGTGTGATTCTAGCGTGCGTTCTGGGTTGTGTACCCCTTGCTGTGTTTTGGCGGGAGCGAGCCGCTGGTTACTTGTGAACGGCTGCCGAGGGAAGATGCGATCTGGCCTCTTACCCAAGGGTCGTGTCGTGTGGGATGAAGATGTTGAGTGCTCGCTCTCGGCCCCTTAAGGACCGATCGTCAGTTGACCTTGTTTCGGATGACTACTTTCGTACAGACCGCCCGCCTTGTATTGGGCGGGGGTGCGGGGTGAGACTTGTAGTGGATAGCACCCCTCCTGCAGGAGGATCGGTGTGATCGTGTCGGGAGTGGTCTTTCCCTCCTTAGTAGACTTTGCCCTGCGAGGCCGGGGGGAAGGGTTCCACGGCTTCGAGGGACCTCTCGCGGGTAGTATGAGCTCGCCGCGGAGGCTGGGCCAGGCTCGGAGATGCGAAGGGTACTATCCACTTACTTGGGCTTCGCCCGTATGGTAGGGTCGGACACCGGTGACGGCCGGTTCCGACCTATTCGGGCGGGTACGGTTGTACAACCTCTCGCAGTGTTAAACCTATAGCTATAGTCCGTGTCCACCGGTTATGGACGCCTCTTTCGATCTCTCACCCGACTAGTTACACTTCTCTTGTGCTTCTTCTCTCCCCCGAGTGAGTGAGCCCGCCGCGGCCGTTGAGATGTGGGGATAGGAGCCGGTGGGCCCCACATCGCGGATGAGAGTTGGGTTCGGATCGTGGTTGAGATCCGGTGCTTTGGTGTGGTAATCCTTGAGCGGGGTGTGGACCCCCGAGGTGTGGACCTCGGAAGCGGGAAGCTTCCCCGAGGTGCGGACCTCCTTGCTATATTCTCGCTTACCTTGAATGTTGCACCGTCGCTTTGCTTAAGCTTTCTACGACCGGACTAGGGTTACCTCATGCATACTAGAATATACACCGCTTTTGCCTCTTTGTTGGGAAGGCGACATGACCTACCCGCTTATCGGGTAGACCCCCGGTGACTCGACGCGAGCCGACTACGACTTCGACAACGACGGTTGGGTGGACTAGAGCTCTTCCTACACTTGAGCCGCCCGCGGATATGGAGTTTCCCGCGCTTTCATGGAGCCGCTTGCTAGACGTTTTATTTCTGTTTGATTCGGTCCCCGATGGACTTGTACCGCATGTGCCGAAGAGATGTACTCTGATTAATGTAATAAAATAAATGTTGTACTCTACTTTATTGTTTTTATCTTTCTGTATGGATTTTGGAATCGCTGAGACAGGGATTGCACGTGGTAGCCTCCTGGGACTACCACCGAGGTGCTGAGATTCGGGATTCCGTTCGCGGAAATCCGGGTCGTTTCAGTTGGTACCAGAGCCATGCTTGACTGTAGGACGAGCCCCAGGAATGGTCGATAGCATAGGAAGCCGATTCTGAACCTTGAAACTCTATATAAACCCCTTGGCTTCCGTATGTATATAACTATACTTATATATATGCATTACCTTGATTAACTTTCACTAACTACCTTACTAACTACGCTCTAACAACGTTGTGCAGATGGCGGAGACGACGTGGGTTCCCTTGGAGTCGGACGGCAAGAGCTACGGAGGCTTCTGCCGCCTGCTGAGAGAGTGCCTGGAGGCAGCCGGAGTGGGGACCGACGGGATCGGCTACAAGGGGAGGGCCATGGGGTACTTGGAGCGCACCCCCACCTTCTCGGGCGTCACGGTGCCGGCAGACCCACGGGTGCCAGAGTTCAAGGAGGTTGTGATGCACTGTTTCGAGAGTTCGGTCACGGAGGCACACCAGACAGGCGCACGCAGAGCCCTCAAGAAGGTTTGTGCCCAGCTCAAGGAGAGGCTTAAGGATACTCCGTTCAGTGTGCTTCCGACAGAGATCTACAACCCGGGCCGCTGGGACTCGGGCGACCAGGCACGGTACCTGGAGGTGACCGCAGTGGAGGAGGACCCGAGGATGCTCGCTGCCAGGCGGTGCATCCTGGCTCAGGACCAGGCGCTGTACTGGGCGGACGGAGAGACCGCGTACCTTCGGTGGAGGTGTGACGATGCCATGCAGCGAGTTCGGGACTTGGAGCTGGAGAGAGAGGACATACTGGACGAGTTGGAGGCGTCGCACGTGAGGAACGGGGAGCTAGTGCGGCTTGACCGGCAGCGGCCGCGGCCACGACGCGAGAAGGATGCCGGAGGATCGCTACTTTGGAGGCACGGTTGAGGGCGAGAGCGGGAGTCACACCGGGCTTCGGTGGGGGCCGCGCGAGAGGACGAGTGCGGCCGGGCGGAGGCTCGGGACCGAGGGGAGTCGATCGGAGCCGCGGCCGGCCGACTACCGTGTCAAGGTGTGGGATCTACAGGAGGCGAGCCGACACAACTACCACCACATGTGTTACCTGGGAGGACTGGGTCTACGAGGAGAGGGACCGAGCAGACAGACCCGCGCGGCTCGGGGAGCGTTCCCGACCAGCGAGAGGCCGGCGAGTTGGAGGCGCTCTCCGCACGGCTACCACCCAAGAAGAGGCCCGGAGCGAGGACGGCAGAGACTTTCGAGCTTCCCCCGACGCTCCTACCACGAGTGCGGCCGTACCCGAGTGGTTCGCGGACACGGCGGAGATGGATCGTGCTCTCCCGGGATACTCGTGACTACTACGGGGGACCGGCGATCGGGATGCCGGTTACCCAGAGTCCACTCGCCACCGTTCTACTCGGTACCACCAGACACCGGCTCCGAGGCACCTCAGAGTACTCAGTGATGGGAGTAGAGATCTTGTAGCAGATTCTGAGTAGATGTAATGAGTAGATGTAATGCTACCGCTCATGTTGTCATGCCTTAGCAGCTACCCCATGATGTACCATGCGTTAGTGTGATGTGTTGCCGTGTACCCTCGAAGGTCGTTGGAGTAAACCTCGAGGTGCACCCCTTTTGTATGGTGGCATTGATTGAGTGACATGGATCTTCATGGATTTTCTCGGAGTTCATGCTTCTTTATGATTGTATGAAATTCTTTGATTGTTAGCAGGATTACTCCTTTATAGTTAATAACCTTATTAAATACATTCTCCCTACCACTACTAACTGTTGCAACTGGAACAGATGTCGGGAGCAAGGAGGTCCGGGCGACTCCTGGCCCGTTTCGAGGAGGTCGCTGGGGACGACGGAGGGGAGGATGCCCCTAACCCGGCTGGAGCGAGAGGCCGCGGACGTCGTGGAGGTCTCGCGCCACGAGGCGGGCTCCGTGGAGGCCGAGGAGGCCGAGTTGGCGGTCGAGGAGCCGCGCGCGACGACGAGGGAGCTCCGGAGCAGGAGCTCGAGCACGAGCAGGTACCCCAACCTGAGGGAGGAGCAGGCCAGGCTCAGGGACACGAGGTGCCACCACCGCCACCTCCCCCGAACTTGGCCGCGTGATGGCAGTGCAGACTCAGCTGATGCAGACGATCACCCAGATGCTAGCGCAAAACAACAACAACAACAACCCTAGGGGTCAGAACCGCTACGCGCCGGAGGGTTTCCAGAAGAAGGTTGAGAACTTCAACAAGCTGCGACCGCCTACCTTCGACCACTCAGCTGACCCGATGGACGCAGACAACTGGCTACGTGAGATTGAGAAGAAGCTGGAGCTGACTGAGCTTACAGAGGAGGAGTGTGTGACCGTGGCCGCGCACCAGTTGGTCGGCACGGCCAGTGCGTGGTGGGACAGCTCTTCGTGACTCGCACCGGACCCGTTGCACATCGGGTGGGACGAGTTCGTGGAGGCCTTCGGAGCCACCACATCCCGTACGCCGTGATGGACGAAAAGGCCGACGAGTTCGGGCACCTCAAGATGGGAAACATGTCGGTGCGGGAGTACGCCAACCGCTACCGGGGAGCCGATGAGGTACGCGCCGCACGACACCGACACAGAAAAGAAGAAGGTTTACTGGTTCAGGAAGGGGCTGCACAAGGGGATGGCACACCACTTGTCCGCGCACGACTGCCCGACACTTCGCTCCATTATCGACAAGGCACTGATCGTGGAGAGGTCAAGGCTGGAGTACATGGAGGTACGTGGGAGCAAGTCCAAGCGCACAGACCAGGCAGGACGCTCAGGTCCACCCCAGAGGCAGAGGACAGGTTACGCACAGGGCCACCAGACTCAGCAGAGGCACCACGTCACTCAGTCTCAGCCGCAGAGCCGAGCCCACCCTGGTGGGAGTGGAGGTCAGAACAGCTGGAAGCCGAGGCCACCACCACCGCAGGCAGCAGACAGATCCAAGGTGACATGCTTCAACTGCCGTCAGGTTGGGCATAAGTCGTTTGAGTGCCCCCAGCAGGTACCACCAGGGAGTCAGAGCCGCAGTTCTCAGTTCCAGACCCCAGCCAAGCCACCAGCACCAGGAGGACAGCCACCCCGTACCCAGCAGAGGACTGCTCAGCCGCCAGCTACTCGAGGCCGTCTGAACCACCTCACCGCTGAGGAGGCAGCGGCTGCACCCGACGTCACTCTTGGTGAGTTCCTTGTTGACTCAGTTTTGGCTACTGTTTTGTTTGATACTGGAGCTCAGTTTTCATATATTTCTACCAAGTTTGCTAAAGAAAGGTCTTTACCAACTAAGCCTCGACCAAGGCCTATCCTGACTAGCTCTCCGCTAGGAGAGAAGAGGAGTACGTTAGAGTGCGGGGAGTGAGGATGGTGTTTGAGGGACTACCGTTCACGGCAGACTTGACAGTTTTGGAGTCTACCGGGATAGACGTGATTCTAGGGATGGATTGGTTGGCAAAGCACAACGGGATAGTCTCTTGCAACCCCAGAGTGATACAGCTTGAACACCCCAGCGGAACTACAGTGCGGATTGAGCCACAGAGTCCGAAGGTTGCTACGATGATGTGCAACATGAGTGGGCAAGAGATTGAAGAGATCCCAGTGGTACGTGAGTTTCCGGACGTGTTCCCAGAGGAGCTTACGGAGCTACCCCCAGACCGAGACGTGGAGTTTGTGATTGAGCTGATGCCAGGGGCGGGGCCTGTTGCAAAGAGTCTGTACAGGATGTCGTCCGATGAGCTGGACGAGTTGAAGAAACAGCTCAAGAAGTTGCTCGAGCAAGGGTTTGTTCGGCCGAGTGCCTCACCGTGGGGTTCACCAGTGCTTTTCGTGGAGAAGAAGGACGGCACGAAGAGGATGTGCATTGACTACCGCACACTCAACTCGATGACAATCAAGAACAAGTATCCACTACCCAGAATCGAGGATTTGCTGGATAGACTCAAAAAGGCAAGGTTCTTCTCCAAGATCGACTTGAGGTCAGGCTACCACCAGATGAAGATCCGAGAGCAGGACATACCCAAGACAGCCTTCACCACACGCTACGGCTTGTACGAGTTCGTGGTGGTTTCTTTTGGGCTGACCAACGCCCCTGCCTACTTCATGAACTTGATGAACAAGGTCTTCATGGAAGAGTTGGACAGGTTTGTAGTGGTGTTTATCGATGATATCTTGATCTACTCTGAGACTACTGAGGAACACGAGGAGCACCTGAGAGTCGTGCTAGAGAGGCTGAGGCAGCAGAAACTGTACGCAAAGTTCAGCAAGTGCGAGTTCTGGATGGAGAAGGTCGCGTTCTTGGGTCACGTGTTGTCAGCAGAGGGGATAGCCGTGGATCCGTCCAAGGTTGAGTCAGTGACCAAGTGGGAGCAGCCGTTAAACGTGACAGATGTCAGAAGCTTCCTTGGGTTGGCAGGTTACTACCGGAGGTTCATTGAGAACTTTTCCAAGATCGCAAAGCCAATGACAGAGTTGCTCAAGAACAACACAAAGTTCGAGTGGTCGAAGCGTGTGAGAAGAGCTTCCAAGAGCCGAAAAAGAGACTTACCACGGCCCCGGTGCTTACCTTGCCGGATATCAAGAAAGACTTTGTGGTCTCTTGTGACGCTTCAAAGCAAGGACTTGGTTGTGTGCCTGATGCGGAAGGGAAAGTTGTGGCTTATGCTTCCGGGCAAACGAAGAAACACGAGGAAAACTACCCGACACACGACTTGGAGTTGGCGGTGTGGTGCATGCGCTCAAAATCTGGAGACACTACCCGATAGGGAACAAGTGTGAACTCGTTTTCCGACCACAAGAGCCCGAAGTACTTCTTTACACGGACCGAGCCGAACATGAGGCGGAGACGGTGGTTAGAGCCGATCAAGGACTACGACGTCGAGATCAACTACCACCCGGAGCAAAGCTAACGTCGTGGCGGATGCACCGAGCCGGAAAACATACCGCAACAACCTCATGGTAGAAGAGAAGCAACTCGCTTTGCATGAAGAGCTAGAGAAGCTGAGAATCGAGATTGTGGATCAAGGCCAAGTCAACGTGATGCAAGTGACCTATGACCTGGAGGAGCGAATCCGTACAGCCCAGAGGGAGTGTGCAGAAATCAAAGTGCTGCGAGAGCTAATGAAGCAGGGCAAAGCAGAGGACTACCGGGTTGATGAACAGGGCACTGTGTGGTTGAAAGAACGGATCTGTGTACCACAAGACAAGGCACTCCGGGATCAGATCATGAGAGAGGCTCACGACTCGAGGTACTCGATTCACCCAGCAAAGACCAAGATGTACGAGAGATCCGAAGATCGTGACCGGTGGAAGGACATGAAGAAGGATATTGCGCACTACGTGGCCTGTTGCGACACCTGTAGCAGAGTAAAGATTGAACACCAGAAACCTGCTGGCTTGTTGAAACCGTTGGAGATTCCAGTGTGGAAGTGGGAGGACATTTCCATGGATTTCGTGGTGGGACTCCCTAGAACACCAAAAGGAAACGACTCAGTTTGGGTCATAGTGGACAGGCTGACTAAAGTGGCTCACTTTGTGCCGGTGAAGACCAGGTATGCAACCGAGAAGTTGGCAGAACTGTACGTAGATCACATACTCAGGCTGCACGGGGCACCCCGAAGTATTGTGTCTGATCGAGGGCCACGTTTGTCTCCAAGTTTTGCGCAGCTTCCACAAGCTTATGGGCACTACACTCAGCTACAGCACAGCTTTTCACCCACAAACAGATGGTCAGACAGAGAGGGTCAACCAGGTCCTGGAGGACATGCTACGAGCTTGTGCACTTACCTATGGTACTGATTGGGAGAGCAGTTTGCCGTTTGCAGAGTTCTCTTACAACAACAGCTTTCAAGCCAGTCTCCGGATGGCACCCTTTGAGGCACTCTACGGTCGAAAGTGCAGGACCCCGTTAGCTTGGTCAGAGGTTGGAGAGCGAGCTCTGTTTGGACCAACGATCATTGAGGAAGCAGAGGAGAAGGTTGAGAAAGTTCGGGAGAACCTGAAAATCGCTCAAAGCCGTCAGAAGAGCTATGCCGACAAGAGAAGGAGAGAATTGACCTTTGCAGTTGGCGACAGAGTGTACTTGAAAGTCTCGCCACTCCGAGGAACCAAGAGGTTCTTGGTGAAGGGAAAGCTTGCATCGAGGTACGTGGGACCGTATCCTATCATCCGTAGGATTGGGAGTTTGGCTTACCAGCTTGCACTACCCGAGACAATGGCGGGGGTTCACCCAGTGTTCCACGTGTCACAGCTGAAGAAGAGTGAGAGGGCAGTGGAGGCAAAGCAAGTGCCCATGGAGTTGCTTGACTTGCAAGACAACCTGGAGTATACAGAATATCCTGAGAAAATCTTGGACGAGTCGTCAAGGAAACGAGGAGAACTACCATTCCTTTACGTAGAGTGTTGTGGAGCAACCATACGGAGCGAGAGGCAACTTGGGAGAAGGAAGCTGATCTCAGGAAAGAGTACCCACACTTGTTCACGGAGGAGGTCGAGGACTAAATCTCGAGGACGAGATTCTCGGTGGTGGGGGAGAATGTAACAACCCAGGAATTTAGGTGTGTAAATTTTGCGAAAATTTAAAACTTTTTGCTTGCATTTGAGTGCTATCAAATTTTTAGCCAAAGTGCTAGCCTCTCACCAAATTCTCCACTAATTTATCCTATTTATAAAACTTATATTTAAAATATGGTATAATTAGTGTGTTGGTTTTTCAATGGTTTTCTTGGAGTTCAATTGAGTGAAGTTTGAATTTGAAAGGGGATCAAATTCAAACTAAGTTTCAAATCCTAGACCAAATAAATCTGAGTTAAAAGGTAAAGAGCAGCTAAGGACTGTGGGCCGAATTCATTTCACCCTGAGATGCAGCGGCCCAACCTAA
Source organism: Cenchrus americanus (assembly GCA_947561735.1). Lineage (NCBI taxonomy): Eukaryota > Viridiplantae > Streptophyta > Magnoliopsida > Poales > Poaceae > Cenchrus > Cenchrus americanus. The sequence continues at coordinate 245,517,156 of OX387239.1, read as the reverse complement.
AAAAGCCTTTCGGCCCATTAACCCACACCGCACCCCTTTCCCCATCTCTATCACCGCCCACGAGGGCCCCGCACGTCAGTCCCCTTTCTTCCCCTTTCTTTCCCCCTTATCTCTTTGGCCGCGCCGGTCAGCCGAACCAGGCGCGCGCGGCCGCCCGGTCCAACCGCGCCGGCCGCGCGGGGTGGCGCGCGGCCGAGCCGCTCGGGCCGGCACGCACGCCAAGGTCCGGCGCGTGCACGCGGACCCAGAAGCGACCGCGGGAAAGGGATTTGACCCCGCTGCCCTTTTCCACCAAGCATCCGAGGCGGGCAGAGCATCACCGCGGGCGCCACCTGGCCCGGTGCGGCGGCGAGCCAGGGGCAGCATGGGGCTTTCCCCCTCGGGACTCCGCGGCGTGGTTTCAAAAGGGAGAGAAGGCCGGTGAGGATTGGAGACCAGGCTAACCACCCCTATTGGGGTTTCCACTCCCTCTGTTCGTCTGCGTGCTCGGAGGGGAAGGAGAAGGCGGGCGCGCCGCTGCCGCGCCGCATCGTTGAGGGAAGAGCGGGCGGCCGTGCGCGCCGCGTGCGCCGGGGCGAGGGAGGAGCCGAAGACCGGGAGCCAGGAACCAGGAGCGGCGGAAGCACGGACCACGACGTCGAGCCAGGGGAAACGCGCCGGCGTGAACACCTACGCCACCTGGGAGCAACCGCTTCGCCGGAACACCGACGCCTCGTCTCCGGCAGGCCGGCCACGACTACACCGACGACCCCTCGTGAGCACCGCGGTCTTTCTTCTCTCTTCTCCCCCTTGGATTCTCCTGTGTTGGCACACGATTGTGGAGGCGCGTCGCTGTGAGTTTTCTGCCTGGATGCCGGCCTTCGCGCCGCAGCATCGCCGTGCCGCGACGGATGGCGTTCTTGGGCCGGACGTGTCCCTGAGCGCCGCCGTCGCCGTGCGAAGGGCGACGCGGACCCGTGCAGGTGAACTGGTTGGACAGAGGAGGGGCGACGCGCCGCGGCTACCCCAAGCCGGCGGGCGAGCCCTCCCCTGGAGCACGCTGTCGCCGTGCATGGAACAGAGGTGTGTTTGGCCATCGAGCCGTGATCTCCTGTGCAGGGATGTTGGTCAGCTGGCCTTCGCGCCATGCCTCCCCGTGCGGTGGGAAGTAGGGAGCGCGTTCCGCGTCGCGCGCGCGGCGCCGTCGAGCCGGGGGGCCGAGCGCGCGTCGCGTCTGTGGGTTCTCGATTTTGGCCGTGGCGCCGTTCTGTGGTTGGCCGGGCGATTGGGCTGGGCGCGCAGGTCGTGTGAGTGATCCGGGCTTCGACCCGTGGCTTGAGCAGGACGTGTGTGCAGGTGGGGGAGCCGTCACGCCGTGACACGCCGGCGGCGGCGGCGGCCGTGTCCGGCCACGGCCGACGCGCCGCCCGCCGCGCGCGGAAGCACGGGTGCGGGAACCGGGCGGCAAGCACACCCCGGTGCGAGCCGAGCCGTGTGTTGTTGCCGGGGTATGTGGAACCGGGCGTGAGGCGCCCGAGCCGAACGCCGGCGGCGCACCGCGCGGTCGCGCGCCGCCCGTGCCTTTCGTCGAGCACCTGTGGGGCGTGCGAGCTGCGCTGGGTTAAAAAGGGGAAAGCGGGCCGTCGGCCGGGATTGGGCCCTAGGCCCAGCTTTCTGCTGGCAGGCCGCCGGCCCGGCATGAGACAATAGCTGGAGGGGTTAAGTTAGACTTCGACCGCCTTCTCTAGCAGGCTGTGCTGCGCAGGCCGTATGGGCCGAAACCATCTCGCGGGCCGAAGCGGGACGCTGGGCCGCCCACGGCCTAGCAGCGCTTAAGGCCTCCTTCAGCCTGTCAACTGTGTGGCGCTGACGTCATGCTGACGTCAGCAGCCCTTTTCTTTTGAAAACTCCTTTTCTCTTCTGTTTAAAAATTCCAGAAAATGTATTTGATCTTTAAAAATTCATAAGAAATTCTAGGAAGCTTAGAAAAATACAAAACTAATTTCTATAAATCCGTATTTGCGAAACCTTGCTGATTGTAGGTCGTTTGGGATCATTTGGATCTTCTTAATTGGATTTTATTTGGAGTTATTGCTTAGATGTGCACCGTTATCTTATTTTCGCGTCGAATCTCGTGCCGCAGACCCGAGCTTCGACCAGGAGGACGTGGAGGACCCCGAGTACACTGCTCCGGACAGCGACTGCTTCAACGGCAAGGAAGGTGTCATGTCACTCCCAACCATATAGAACCTATGTTGCTTTGTAGCTGCTAGTGCTTTACTTTAATGCATTGATCTGAATTGCATAACCAGTTTGATAGCCATGCCTTGATGTTTTGATATACCCTGTTCCTTGTTCTACTACCTGCGGGACTAGCTACAGACCCCTAGCTAGTCCCTTACTTCAACTATCCATACTTTTGTTGTTTGATTATGGATGGTGCTCTGGGTTTGAGCTGAGATTTGGTTATCTCGGTGTGATTCTAGCGTGCGTTCTGGGTTGTGTACCCCTTGCTGTGTTTTGGCGGGAGCGAGCCGTCTGGTTACTTGTGAACGGCTGCCGAGGGAAGATGCGATCTGGCCTCTTACCCAAGGGTCGTGTCGTGTGGGATGAAGATGTTGAGTGCTCGCTCTCGGCCCCTTAAGGACCGATCGTCAGTTGACCTTGTTTCGGATGACTACTTTCGTACGGACCGCCCGCCTTGTATTGGGCGGGGGGTGCGGGGTGAGACTTGTAGTGGATAGCACCCCTCCCCGGGAGGATCGGTGTGATCGTGTCGGGAGTGGTCTTTCCCTCCTTAGTAGACTTTTCCCCGGCGAGGCCGGGGAAGGGTTCCACGGCCTTCGAGGGACCTCTCGCGGGTAGTATGAGCTCGCCGCGGAGGCCGGGGCCGTGCTCGGAGATGCGAAGGGTACTATCCACTTACTTGGGCTTCGGCCGTATGGTAGGGTCGGACACCGGTGACGCGCCGGTTCCGGACCTATTCGGGCGGGTACGGTTGTACAACCTCTCGCGAGTGTTAAACCTATAGCTATAGTCCGTGTCCACTGGTTATGGACAGTCTTTCGATCTCTCACCTGACTAGTTACACTTCTCTTGTGCTTCTTCTCTCCCCCGAGTGAGTGAGCCCGGCTGCGGCCGTTGAGATGTGGGGATAGGAGCCGGTGGGCCCCACATCGCAGATGAGAGTTGGGTTCTGGATCGTGGTTGAGATCCGGTGCTTTGGTGTGGTAATCCTTGAGCGGGGTGTGGACCCCCGAGGTGTGGACCTCGGAAGCGGAAGCTTCCCCGAGGTGCGGACCTCCTTGCTATATTCTGCTTACCTTGAATGTTGCACTGCTGCTTTGCTTAAGCTTTCTACAGCCAGACTAGGGTTACCTCATGCATACTAGAATATACACCGCTTTTGCCTCTTTGTTGGGAAGCTGACATGACCTACCCGCTTATCGGGTAGACCCTGGTGACTCTGACGCAGAGCCGGACTACGACTTCGACAACGACGGTTGGGTGGACTAGAGCTCTTCCTACACTTGAGCTGCCTGCGGATATGGAGTTTCCCGCGCTTTCATGGAGCCGCTGCTAGACGTTTTATTTCTGTTTGATTCAGTCCCCGATGGACTTGTACCGCATGTGCCGAAGAGATGTACTCTGATTAATGTAATAAAATAAATGTTGTACTCTACTTTATTGTTTTTATCTTTCTGTATGGATTTTGGAATCGCTGAGACAGGGATTGCACGTGGTAGCCTCCTGGGACTACCACCGAGGTGCTGAGATTCGGGATTCCGTTCGCGGAAATCCGGGTCGTTTCAGGAAAGGCCTGGGCTCAACCACGTGCTGCACAGGGAGCTTCCATGTGACCCAGAGAAGGTGCTAGGCAGGTCACCGAGCTTGGAGCAGCGACGGAGGAGCGAGCTCGACGGCGGCGGTCCGGCGGCGGCCGCGGGAACTCGGGTTCCGGCGAAGGTGTGGCTCGGCTTGATCAACAAGTAGCATGGGGAGGTGTTGTGGTGCACAAGGAAGGGCTGAAGCTCTTGGGTGCGTGAGGAAAGCGACTGGAAGAGGGTTCCCACCGAGCGGCGGCAATGGCGGACGGCGGCGGCTCGGGTGAAAACGCGTGCACATGAGGGACGGTCGGGGCTGGCTTATAAGCGCGCGGGAAGGTCGGTTGGGGTCGGTAGGGACGTGCCGGTGCCACTAGCACGCATAGGGAGGCCGAGGGCATGGCCGGCGACGTGCGCCGCTCCGGCGGCCAATGGCACGCCGCGGGGCGGTGCGCGGGCCGGCGGATCAACGCCACCGGCCCGGCCACTTGCCACGGACGGCACGCGTGAGTGCTCGCCGGCCTTTGTGCGGTGACCGGCGGTCACACCGGTGCCTCGGCGTGCGCGCTCGAAGCGGGTACGGCGCGTACGGCGGTGGCCGACGTGGCCGTGCACGACGTCGCGCCCAAACGCGTTCCGGCGTTCCCGGTGCTGGTTGCATTTCACTGATCAGTTTTCAAAATTGTTTTTCTCCAATTTTTCAAACTAAACTGCATCTTAGGGTCTGAAGCAAAGTTGAAGATTAAACATCTCTCTACAACTTTCACAAAGACTTGTAGGGGTTTTGTCCAAGAATTCAAGCAGGAACACCATGCCAACTTGACCCAAATCTCAGCGCCCGTGAACAGGAACAGGACACCTTCCAAGGCATTTTTCACCAAGAATTCCTTCGAATTTCAAATTCCAATCAACAGCAAAGTTGTGTGCCTCAACATTCTGCACATTTTTCCCTTTGGGTGGTTTTGAAGGGTTTAGGGAAATTTTGGTGAACGTGCCAAAGTTCTAGAATGGCATTGAGGGTCAAAGGGGATTAAGGGGTTTTAAGCTAGGGATTTGACCAAGGGTTGACCTAAAGTCCTCAAGGGTAGTTAGAGGAGTGATTAAGTGGGTCATTAGCACAATTTGTCACTGAGCAAAAACATTGGGTGTTACAATAGGCTTCGACGTTCTTGTTGAGCTGCCTTTTGGAACAGGCCTGGATAGCTCTCTGGTAGGTAGCGCCGGCGTTCTTCAACCCGAAGGACATGGTCGTGTAGCAGTACGCGCCAAATGGGGTGATGAACGCGGTCTTCTCCTGGTCTTCTTCCTTGATAGCAATCTGGTGGTACCCGGAGTAGCAGTCGAGGAAGCGAGAGCAGTCGCGACCCCCGCCATGGAGTCGATGACTTGGTCTATCCGCGGCAACTCGAAGGGGTCGTTGGGGCAGTACTTGTTGAGGTCGGTGTAGTCGACGCACATCCTCCACTCGTTCGAGTTCTTCTTGCGGACGAGGACGGGGTTAGCTAGCCACTCAGGATGGAAGACTTCTCCGATGAAGCCGGCCGCGAGTAGTTTGGCGAGTTCCTTCTTCATGGCATCCCGTCTGTCGTCGGCGAAGCAGCGGAGGTGTTGTCACTTCGGGGTAGCTTTAGGGTCGACGTTAAGTGAGTGCTCGATCAGATTCCTGGGCACCCCTGGCATGTCCGCTGGTTTCCACACGAAGATGTCTCAGTTAGCCCGGAGGAAGCTGACGAGTGCGTCTTCCTATTTCGGGTCGAGGCCTGCCCCGATGGTGGTGGTCTTGCTGTTGTCGCCTGTCCCAAGGTCAATCGTCTTGACTTGAACCTCCTCAGCTGGCTGAGGCTTGTTGGCGTTGTTCCACTTCTCTGGGATGTCGAGTTCACTTGGGGCGAGCTTCTTAGATGTAGCATAGATTTCCATCATTGCGTTGGGTACTTGATTTGTGGCTGCGAGTTCCACAGCTTCTGTGTTGCAATCGAAGGATATCTTCAAGTCCCCTTGCAGCGAGAGTACACCGGCCGGACTTGGCATCTTGAGCACCAAGTTTGTGTAGTGGGGCACCGCCATGAACTTGGCGATAGCTGGTCTGCCGAGGATGGCATGGTAGGAAGTCTCGAAGTCCGCGACTTCGAACTTGATGTACTCGGTGCGGTAGTTTTCCCTTGTCTCCCCAATGGTAACTAGCAAGACCACTGAGCCCAATGGGATAGCCATGTTCCCGGGGACGATGCCGTAAAAAGACTTCATCTTGGTGAGCATGTGGGTGATGTCAAGCTTCATCTTCTTCAAGGTCTTGGTGAAAAGGACGTTGAGCCCGCTTCCACCATCGATGAGGACCTTGTTGAGTCTGGAGCCTGCGACTACCGGCTTCAGGACGAGTGGGAACCGTCCTGGTTCAGAGAAGCTTGTCCATTGATCCGCGCGGGAGAAGGTAATGGGTACCTCCGACCACCGGAGAGGGGTCGGGACCGCTGGTTCAATGCTTAGGACTTCTCGTCGGGTGGCCTTCTAAGACCGTCGGTTGTGTAGTTCGCCAAAGAGGACGTTCACCGTCTTGTCGGGTTCCTGGAAGTCGTTGTTGCCTTCGTCGGCCTTTTTCTTGCCTTTCTTGTCGTGAGGGTGTCGTGGCTCTGGAGTGTCCTTGAGTGCTCGCCGGAGTTGGTAGCACTGCTCGGTGGTGTGGTTGCCATCCAGATGCCACGAGCACTTCTCTTTCAGCAAGTCCTTGAACCGCCAGAGGTCTTCTTCGAGTTGTCTTTCGCAGAGTGCTGGATAGCCGCGACAGTGTTGTCTGGCTTGCGCTTGCGATTAGGACCCTAGTAGTTGTTGCTGCGACCGCCTAGGTTCCCGTTGTTGTTTCTGATGCCGCCCATGTTCTGCTTGCTCTTGCCACGGATGGCGTCGTACTTGGCGTTAGCCTTGTCTTCTTCATCAGCCCAGGAGGTGATCATGTCCTTGAGGTGGGTGATGGAGCTCGGGCGGCGACGACCGAAGTCTTCAAAGGTGTGACGGTGGTAGAGACCGTCTTGGAAGAGGTCGATGACCTCCTTGTCGGTGACGTCGACTACGATGGCGCGCTTGTCGAAGAAGCGCCGTATGTACTTGTGAAGGGTATCGCCCTGTTCCTGCTCCACCATTGCCAGGTCCATGCGAGTACCCGAGCGACCCATAGCGCCCGCGAAGTTGCTGGTGAACTGTTCCTTGAGCTGGTCCAACTTGTCGATCAAGTACTTCTCGAGTGACTCGAGCCATGTAAGCGGAGCTTGATCCAGGCATAAGGGAAAGTAGAGGCACTTTGCGTCATTATTGCCACCAGCATTTTCGATGGAGAGGGTGTAGCATCTGAGCCACTGTACTGGATCTTGCTTCGCATCGTACTTGGTGATCCCCAGTGGTTTAAATTTCTCCGGGAGAAGTAGATTGCGAAGCCGTGCAGAGAAGGCGGGGAAGCCGTCATTGTCGCCCACCGTGGAGGACTTTTTGCGTCATAGTTCTTCGATTTTTTGGCGGGCATCGAAGCCGCCGCGTGAAGCGCCGGAGGCGTGGTTGTTCGCGTGGCCTCGACCGCCGCGGTCGCCTCCGCCCCCGGCTCTCCTGCCGCGCCAGGTGTGAGGAGCTCCCGTCGTCGCTGCCTCCACCACCAGGATCGCGATGAGGGTCAACATCGCGGTTGCCGCCGGCGCCGCCGGCGCTGTTGCCACCATGAGAAGGTCTGTCGACCGATGCCCGAGTATGGTTGGGGTTAGCCGATATTTCTCCTCGGGTACAGTTGCGTCCGTTGTCAGCCGCACTGCGACTTGTAGCTTCGTTGTCTTATTGGCGATTCCTGACAGGGGGCACTTGAGCGATTCTGTTGTCAACTCGTATGAAGTAGGCGTCCTCTGTGATTTTGGTGATGACTTCTCCCGCGCGCATCCCCTGAGCTTGACATGCTATCATGGTGATAGACATGAGGCGTTGCTCTGGGGTAGTGTGCACCCGGTTTTCGACTTGGTCGAGAGCCTCTGCGAGATTCCGTATGGGTAAGGACTCACGGAGACGTCGGCGCTGTTCATTATGCCTTCTGTTGCATTCACGTCTGGCGTTCTTGTTGGTGTCGGTCTCGTCTACGAGTGTGTTGGCAGACAGCTCGTCTGCTGAGATATCCTCGAGATATCGGTCAGGGTGTGTCCCTGAGGGTCCCGCCGTCTCGTTGGTAGTCATGAAGACTTGACGATCAGGAGAGCCGAGGCTGGAGTCGCTAGTCTCCACCTCTGTTGGAGTGTGCTCCTCAGCCGGAGGTAGCGGTGTTCCCTCCTGGAAGGGAAGTGAGTTGAGGTAGGCGACACAGCGTGAGTTCCCGTCTGTCAGGTCTGCGGGCTTGCGTCTGGCCAGTAGACGAATCTGCCGGACGGTGTAGATGTTATAACCAGGCACGAGGCTGGTCCTGACAGCGGTTGCTCAGTCGTGTGGTTCTCGGACTCGGGCTCATCAGGGTCCGCCCCGAAGTCAAACTCGTAGGAGGAGTCCGAGTAGTAGCCGGAGACGGGGTTGGAGTCTGAGTTGTACTCGGAGGCGATCTCCTTCCCAGCCCGGCGCGCGGAAAGTGCCTTCGCGTGGGCCTTGCTAGCGATGCAGTGGCCGTATGGGAAGTGCTCATGGAGTGGGGAGTCCGCACATGATGGCTCGATAGCCGGCTCGCATGCGATGGCCCACGGGGAGGTCGAGTTCAAGGTGGAGTCGGATCCAAGCTCAAAGTCGGCGTGCTAGTTGTAGAGTGAAATTTCGCCGAACTTTCTGGCGAGATCGCCCGTGACTACTTCGGGAAGCGTCACGAGCCCGGTCTTCGGGTTGGGCGGCATGGTGAGGTGGCGCTGGAAAGATCCGACGCTTTCAGCAGTGCAGACCCAGGAACCGAAGAAGAAGGTGTCGCCGCGGTTGAAGGCGACAATTGGCTTGGTGAAGATTGAAGCCGTCGAGTTCGCCATAAGATCTTCGGCGAGAGCCCCTACCTGGCGCGCCAGCTGTCGATGTTTTAGACCGGCAACCTACCAAGGGGAGTACCCGAGGTAGATGAATGTGGCCTCGCCGAGATCGGTAACTCGAAGGAAGAGACACGTGGCACACAATTTAGACAGGTTCGGGCCGCGAGGTGCGTAATACCCTACGTCCTATATGCTGCGTAGCTATGGATTGATTGGGTGTGATTACAAGATGATGCGTATGAGAGAGAAGGGTCCCTGCCTCGCCTTATATAGTCCGGGAGGCAAGGTTACAGGTCGGTTTAGGGAGAGAGTACTAGTCGTGTACGTCTAGGAGTCCTCTACACAGTACAAGGCATGTATAGCTTCCTATCCGAGTACTTCTCCACCGTAGTCCTTGCGCCTCACGCTATCAGGTGCCGTGTGGCACAAGCTGGGTAGTCCCAGGGGCCCACCGAGTAGTCGGTCCTGGTACCCACCGAGGTAGTGGGCCCAGGGAGGTCCATACGACAGGGACCCCTATGGCTGTCCCCGACATCAATATTATCCATCACACATGTCACTTCTCATCATACTTCCTCCATACCATTCGTCTTATCAAAAAAAATTATAAGTACAATTTTTTTTGTTTACTATATGTTTATTGTTGTATGTATTTTAAACTTGACTTATCATTTTTACATGTTTGTGATAATTTTTTGAATAAGACAAATGATCAAAGTTGTCAAAAAAAGTCAACAGTGACAAATATTTCGATATGAGAGAGCATTTCAGTAGCGAGGCGCGGAGAGCCATAGCGGTCGCCAAACCTAGGGCGCGTTCGGTAAGCTGGCGGAAACAGGCCGGATCCGTGAGATTCACATAATTTGATAGGTAATTTTGCATCTCATAGTGTTGGCTGGGCCTAGATGTTGTTTGTTGGGCTGGTCGAATTGATAGGAAAACCTTGCCCTGGGCTAAGGGTATCGTTACCACCTCGCCTCCTCCACCGGGAATCCTATATAACTTTCGGAAGATTTTTTCAAATGAACTATAAACCCATCAGCAGCCCACGAAGGCCCACACAACCCAACATGTTGAAACCCTAGCCAACTAAACATCTCGCACACACCGCCACCGTGCATGGTTGTGTCGCCGCCCGCCGCGCCAGACCGGCCGACGCACCTCTCCGCGCGCTCCGCCGCGCCGACCCGACCCCCCCCCCCCCCCCCCCGCCGTTGCCCCGCGCGTGAGGTCACCGTGGATGAGCTTTCCGACCGCCCGCCCCCTGCGTCCGCGCGCCGCCGGCCGAGGAGCCGCCTGTCGTATGGACCTCCCTGGGCCCACTACCTCGGTGGGTACCAGGACCGACTACTCGGTGGGCCCCTGGGACTACTCGGCTTGTGCCACACGGCACCTGATGGCGTGAGGCGCAAGGACTATGGTGGAGAAGTACTCGGATAGGAAGCTATACATGTCCTGTACTATGTAGAGAACTCCTAGACGTACCCGACTAGTACTCTCTCCTCAAACCGACTTGTGACCCTGCCTCCCGGGCTATATAAGGCGAGGCAGGGACCCCTCTCTCTCTCATACGCATCATCTTGTAAACACACCCAATCAATCCAGAGCTACGCAACATACTGGACGTATGGTATTACGCACCTCGCAGCCCGAACCTGTCTAAATTGTGTGCCACGTGTCTTTTCCTTCGAGTTATCGATCTCGGCGAGGCCACATTCATCTACCTCGGGTACTCCCTTTGGTAGGTTGCCAGTCTAAAACACCGACAGCTGGCGTGCCAGGTAGGGGATCTCACCGAAGATCTCATGGCGAACTCGACGGCTTCAATCTCCATCAAGCCAACCGTCGCCTTCAACCGCGGCGACACCTTCGTCTTCGGGTCCTGGGTTTGCACTGCTGACGGTGCCGGATCTTTCCAACGCCGCCTCACCATGGTTCCCAACCCAAGCACCGGGCTCGTGACGTTTCCCGAAGTGATCACGGGCAAACTTGCCGGAAAATTCGGTGAAATTTCACTCTGCAACCAACACGCCGACTTCGAGTTTGGATCCGCCTCAACCTCGAACTCGACGTCCCCGTGGGCCATCACATGCGAGCCGGCTACCGAGCCATCGTGTGCGGACTTCCCACTCCATGAGCACTTTCCATACGGCCTCTTCCACGCTAGCAAGGCCCACGTGAAGGCTCTCACTTCACGCCGGGCTGGAAAGGAGATCGTCTCCGACTACACCTCGAACTCCAACCCAGTCTCCGGCTATTACTTGGACTCTTCCTACGAGTTCGACTTCAGATCAGACCCTGATGAGCCCGAGTCTAAGAACTCCACAACCGAGCAACCGCTGTCAAGACCAGCTACCGACTTGGTTATAACATCTACACCCGCTGGAAGATTCGTCTACTGGCCAGACCGCAAGCCTGCAGACCTAACAGACGGGAACTCACGTTGCGTCGCCTACCTCGACACCACTAGCTCTAGCAGAGGAGCACACTCCAACAGAGGTGGCGACTACCAACTCTAGTCTCGGCTCTCCTGATCGCCAAAGTCTTCATGGCTGCCAACGAGACGCCAGGACCTTCAGGAACCCGCCCTGACCGCTACTTCGAAGACATCTCAGCAGATGAGCTGTCTGCCAACGCACCTGCGGACAAAACCAACGACGACAAGAATGCTCAACATGAGCGCAACAGGAAGCGGAACGAGCGGCGTAGACATCTTCGTGAGACACTACCCATACGGAATCTCACATAGGCCCTTGACCAAGTTGAAAGCTGGGTGCACACAACCCCAGAATAGTGCCTCATGTCTATCACCACGATAGCACGTCAGGCTCAGGGGATGCGCGCAGGAGAAGTCATCACCAAGCTCGAGGAGGACACCTACTTCATGAGAGTCGACAACCAAGTCACTCAAGTGCCTCCCCTCAGAACTCGCGAAGCCAACCATGAAGCCACAAGTCGCAGTCCAGCGGACAACGGACGCAACCGTACTCGAGGAGAACTACCGCAAAACCCCAATCGTACTAGGGCATCAGCTGCTGGACCTTCTCAGGGCGGCAACAGTGCTGGCGACGTCGGTGGTAGTCGCGGTCGTGCTGCTCATGTTGATGCTGGCGGCGGAGGCAGCGGCGGCGGGAGCTCCTCACAGGGGGCTGGCAGGAGAGCCGGTGGCAGAGGCGATCGCAGAGGCTGAGGCCACGCAGACAACCACGTCACTGGTGCCTCACGCGGCGGCTACGACGCCTGCTGCAGAATTGAAGAAATACGACGCAAGAAGTCTTCCACGGAAGACGAAAACGACGGCTTCCCCGCCTTCTCTGCTCGACTTCGCAACCTACTTCTCCCAGAAAAATTCAAGCCTCTGGGGATCACCAAGTACGATGCGAAGCAAGACCCAGTCCAATGGCTCAGATGCTACGCCCTCTCCATCGAAAATGCTAGTGGCAACAACGACACGAAGTGCCTCTACTTCCCTTTCTGTCTGGACCAAGCTCCACTTACATGGCTCGAGTCACTCGAGAAGTACTCGATCGACAAGTGGGACCAGCTCAAGGAACAGTTCACCAGCAACTTCGCGGGTGGCATGGGGCGCTCGGGTAGTCGCATGGACCTGGCTACGGTGAAGCAGGAACAGGGTGAGACCCTACGCAAGTACATGCGGCGTTTTTTCGACAAGCGCGCCACTGCAGTCGATGTCACTGACAAGGAGGTCATCGACCTTTTCCAAGACAGTCTCTACCATCATCGCACATTCGAAGACTTCGGTCGCCGCCGCCCGAGCTCCATCACCAAGATCAAGGACATTATCACTTCATGGGCCGATGAAGAAGACAAGGCGAATGCTAAGTACGATGTTATTCGCGGCAAGAGCAAGCAAAACGCGGGCGGCAGCAACAACAACAACAGGGATCAAGGCAGTCGCAACAACAACTACTCAGGTCCTAATCGCAAGCGTAAGCCAGACAACACAGTCGCGGCTATCTAGTGCCTTGCGAAAGACAACTCGAAGAAGACCTCCGGCGGCTTCAAGGACTTGCTGAAAGAGAAGTGCCTGTGACACCTGGAGGGCAACCACACAACCGAGCAGTGCTACCAACTCCGGTGAGCACTCAAGGACTCTCCAGACCCACGGCCTCCTCATGACAAGAAAGGCAAAAAAACTGATTAAGGCAACGACGACTTCCAAGAACCCGACAAGATGGTGACCGTCCTCTTCGGTGGACTACCCACCAGATGGTCTCAGAAGGCCACTCGACGGGAAGTCTTGAACATCGAACCAGCGGTTCCGACCCCTCTCAGGTGGTCGGAGGTACCCATCACCTTCTCCCGCACGGATCAATGGACAAGCTTCTCTAAACCAGGGCGGTTTCCACTCGTCCTGAAACCGATAATCGTGGGCTCCAGACTCAACAAGGTACTTATCGATGGTGGGAGCGGGCTCAATGTCCTTTTCACCAAGACCTTGAAGAAGATGAAGCTCGACATCACTCACATGCTCACCAAGAGCACATCGCCTTTCTACGGCATCGTCCCCGGGAACGCGGCTATTCCACTGGGCTCAGTGGTCCTGCCAGTTACCTTCGGGAAAACCAGAGAAAACTACCGTACCGAGTACATCAAGTTTGAAGTTGTGAATTTAGAGACTTCCTACCATGCCATCCTCGGTAGACCAGCTATCGCCAAGTTCATGGTGGTGCCCCACTACATGTACTTGCTACTCAAAATGCCAACTCCGGTCGGTGTACTCTCGCTACAAGGGGACTTGAAGATATCCTTCGACTGCGACACATAAGCCGTGGAACTCGCAGCCACCAATCAAGTACCCAATGCCATGATGGAGATCTATGTTGCATCGAAGAAGCTTGCCCCAAGTGAACTCGACATCCCAGAGAAGTCGGACACAACCAACAAGCCTCAGCCATCTGAGGAAGTGCAAGTCAAGGCGATTGATCTTGGGACAGGCGACAGCAGCAAGACTACCATGATCGGGGCGGGCCTTGACCCGAAATAGGAAGACACGCTCATCAGCTTCCTTCGAGCTAACCAAGACATCTTCGCTTGGAAACCAGCGGACATGCCAGGGGTGCCCAGGAATCTGATCGAGCACTCACTCAACATTGATCCTAAAGCTACCCCGAAACGACAACACCTCCGCCGTTTCGCCGACGACCGACGGGATACCATCAAGAAGGAACTCACCAAACTACTCGCGGCTGGCTTCATCAGAGAAGTCTTCCATCCTGAGTGGCTCACTAATCCCGTCCTCGTCCGCAAGAAGAACACCAACGAGTGGAGGATGTGCGTCGACTACACCAACCTCAACAAGCATTGCCCCAAGGACCCCTTCGGGTTGCTGCCGATAGATCAAGTCATCGACTCCACGGCGGACTGCGACCTGCTCTGCTTCCTCGACTGCTACTCCGGGTACCACCAGATTGCTATCAAGGAAGAAGACCAAGAGAAGACTGCATTTGTCACCCTGTTTAGCACCTACTGCTACACGACCATGTCGTTCGGGTTGAAGAACGCCGGCGCTACCTACCAGCGAGCTATCCAGGCCTGTTTCAAGAGACAGCTCAACAAGAACGTCGAAGCCTACGTGGATGACGTGGTCGTCAAGACTAGAAACTCTGACATGCTCATCACCGATCTTGAAGAGACTCCGTAGAATAGAAACTCTGACACACTCACCGGGTGTATGGCGGCATTGAACAGATTCATCTCAAAGCTTGGAGAATGGGGGCTACCCTTCTTCAAACTACTCAAGCATCAAGAGAAGTTCGTGTGGACTCCAGAGGCCGATCAAGCTCTCGCTCAGCTCAAGGATTTATTATCCAAACCACCAGTCCTCACGGCTCCTCGCAAAAAGGAGCAACTACTGCTCTACCTCGCTGCGACTACTCACGTGTTCAGTACTGCCATCGTTGTCGAGCGGCAGGAAGACGGCCAAGCCTACCCAGTCCAGCGACCAGTCTACTTCATCAACGAGGTCTTATCGGAATCTAAGGCACGCTACCAACTAGTACAGAAGCTACTGTATGCAGTGCTCATCACCTCGCGGAAGCTACGACACTACTTCCAGGAGTACTCGATCTCCGTCATCACTGACTACCCGCTCGGTGACATCCTACAGAATCAATATTCTACTGGAAGAATCTCCAAGTGGGCAGTCGGACTCGGCGCCCTCAACATCGACTTCAAGCCACGAACAACCATCAAGTCGCAAGCACTAGTCGACTTCATGACAGAGTGGCGAGAAAATCAGCTACCAACTCCAACCGAGCGGCCAGAGCATTGGGTGATGTACTTCGACGGCTCGCTCAAGCTCGAAGGCGCGGGTGCAGGAGTACTCCTGATTTCTCCGACGGGCGAACAACTCAAGTATGCCCTGCAGATCTTCTGGAAGGTCTCAAATAACGAAGCTGAATACGAAGCTCTGCTACACGGGCTCCGCCTCGCAGCTTCCCTAGGCATCAAGCGATTACTAGTCTACAGCGACTCTGCAGTGGTCATCAACCAAGTCAACAAGTCTTGGGACTGCAACAAGGAGAACATGGATGCCTACTGCCTAGAAGTCTGCAAGCTCGAGAACAAATTCTACGGTCTCGAGTTCCATTACATCGTCCGCGACAACAACGTTGCAGCGGACGTCCTGTCGAAGCTTGGTTCTACTCGCGCTCAAGTACCAGCGGGTGTCTTCGTCCACGAGCTTCACGCGCCCGGAGCCGACGCCGATGACCACTGACCCAGCGCCTACACCAGCTGGCCAGGAGGTCATGATGATAGACGTGGACTGGCGTCAACCCTTCATCGATTACATCCGCGAGCAGAAGGTTCCCACAAACAAGAATTTGGCCGAGCAGCTCATCCGCCGGGCCAAGTCCTACGTCCTAATCGGAGACAAGCTCTACAGGGGGGCGCCACTTCTGGAGTACTCATGAAGTGTGTTCCCCGAGAAGAAGGCAAGGACATCTTGGAGGAGATCCACAAAGGCGTCTGTGGCAACCACGCGTCCTCACGCACGCTGGTCAGCAAGGCCTTCCGACGAGCTTTCTACTGGACCACAGCTCTGGGCAATGCCGAGGAACTCGTCAGAAGGTGCCAAGGGTGCCAGTACTTCGCCAAGCAACAACACGTTCCGGCCTACAAGCTAGTCACCATACCACCAACCTGGCCTTTCGCCTGTTGGGGGCTCGACGTGATTGGGCCTCTTTCGACCGCGCCAGGAGGATTCAATAGAGTTCTGGTGGCCATCGACAAGTTCACCAAGTGGATCGAAGTCAAGCTGGTCACTTGCCCCAAGGCCGACAGGGTACTCGACTTCTTGGATGAACTCGTGCACCGCTACGAACTACCCCATCGCATTATTACATACCTGGGCTCCAACTTCAACAATCACCAGTTCTGGGAGTACTGCGAGAACAATGGGATTGACGTCCGGTATGTCTCAGTCGCCCATCCACGGGCCAACGGACAAGTCGAGCGCGCCAATGGGATGGTACTCGACGCCCTCAAGAAGTGACTACACGATGATGCTAACACCAAAGGAGGCAAGTGGATCAAGGAACTGCCCAATGCACTCTGGGGTTGCGTACTCAACCCACCAAACTGACGGGACAGTCACCCTATTTCCTGGTCTTCGGCTCCGAAGCTATTCTACCTGCCGACGCCATGTGGGACTCGCCGGCAGTAGAGCAATACGACGAAGGCATAGCCGAAGACAGCAGACGAGTTGACATCGACGGACTCGAAGAAGCTCGCTGCGCCGCCCTCATTCAATCAGCATGGTACCTCAAGGGTATCTGACGCTACCACGATCGCAATGTCAAAGAACGCTCCTTCAACGTTGGTGATCTCGTCCTCCGTCGCATCCAGAACACGGAAAGACTACACAAGCTCAACTCTCCATGGGAAGGTCCCTTCACAGTCGCAAGGGTGACTAGACCAGGCTCATGTTGCCTCCAGACACTTGAAGGCGATGACATCAGCAACTCATGGAACGTCGACCAGCTCTGTTGATTCTACGCATAGTCTCTCGACTACTCTAGGGGCTCAAGTCTACACGACTACTCCCGGGCCCTTCGCTGTAAGCGGCCTTCGGGTCCAGGCACTAGTCTCCGGACTACTCTACTCCAAGATCCTGCGCTAATGGCTACTAACGGATCTCGAGCTGCTCAGGACGTCAAGGACTCTAGCAGCGGTCTATCAAGAGACCATGTACTCTTAGATCCAACCTATACGGCTACTAACGGATCTTCAGCCGTAACCGGCCTCCGGGTCCTGGCGACTACACTTGTAAATGGACCTGGCCATCCAGGTGTACTCTTACAGTAATAAAGTTTGATTCTCGATCCACTCACTTACTGTGTCTCCCTCATCGGGTCTACTGTCGAGTAATACTACTCGCTTACAACTCCACACATGGGCACTCTGCACACATACATCGCAACAACGAGTACTCATTTCATGGAAGTCTTTTCATTAAAACTCAAACAAGTTCATCATAAATTTGTTTATATTACATATGTCGCCATAAGCTAACCATACAGGACAACTACTGGAGGTTCAGCTTCTCTGCAACTTGTTCGGCGATCGGCGCCATCTGCTTCAGAACCTCCTTGTATTGATCATCTGAGCAATTGGCGGCTAGTCCACCCGCGACTACATCGACCGGAGCCTTGGGGAAGTACGACTTCATCTACGCCAAGACCTAGTTCCGGATAGACTTCGCCAGATGCTTGACATAAGTCGCCAGACGTCCGGGGGCTTCCTTCAGCCGATCGACCAACGGAGCAATCTTTGGCCTGCCTGGGTGGGGCACCAACAGCCTTGCGATGGGCAGTGCGGCTTCTTCCAGCTCCTTGAGTTGACCCCGCAGCTTATCGCAGTCTTCAATAAGTTTCTGCAGAGATTTATAGCAGTTGACAAGGTCATGGTCCGAGGCGATCCGAAGCTCCATGTGCGTACAACACTCATGGGCTAGCTGCTTATAATCATACTCAAGTACCTCGCGGGCATCCTTTTCTCGGTAGAAGAGATTCTTCATATCGATCTCTGATGCCTTCAGCTGCTCCACTCGAGCCTCAAGATCCGCAAACAACTCAAGGGGAGATGTCAGACTACTACAGGGTACCTCCAATAAGTACTCGATAGGCTGACACCGGTATACCTTTGTTCTTTTATCGTAGCGACTTGTTCTTGCAGACCAATTCATCACTCTTCGCCTGCATGTCTTGTACCTCGTTGTGGTACTGGGAGAAGGCACCATCGAGCTTGGACTGCAGCATGGCGGAGTGCTTCCTGGCCTTGTTGAGTTCCTTCTCCAATGATTCCGCCGGGAGCACTGTATCGCCATACCCCCAGAGCATATCGGATTTCTGTTGGGATCTCTCCACGACATCCTGCACAAGGCAACAATTATTACTTGGGTACTCAGTTCTGCTGGAATTCGACTACTCAAGGGTACCGTCACGTACCTTCATCCATTACTCAGCTCGACGCATTGACTTCAAGTTGCGGGCCACCGTCGTCGGGTTGATGAGGTCATCTGCTAGAAGCTCAAGCCCACCACGACTAGCGGCTGCGTCCTCTGACATCGGCGCAGAACGGATCGGCTCCGCGTCTTGGATTTCCGGCGACCGGACGACTATGTCCATGCTTGTCTCCGGCAGTGCATCGTCATGCGCTTCTTCTATCACCCCGGGGGCTGTTGTCTCCGCAGGCTCGGATGCTGCTCTTGCGGTAGTCTTGGCTTCAGGAACGATGCCTTCTACCGGCACGGCTTCGGGGATTGCGGTCCCCTCGACTGTGCTCCTGTCAAACACAAGCCACATGATATCAGTACCCAGGGGCTATGACTACTACACAGGGTAGACGATACCGTCGTGGTCTACTTACCTTCTACTACAGTGGCCTCCGGCGGTGTAGCTTCTGCGCCCGGCACCACTGTTTCGGCCTGAGGGAGGGGAGTGGACTCCTCGACAACAACCGTCGAATTTTCTTCAGCTGCTGCCGCGCTAGGCTCATCTCCTTCCCAGGACAAACCAGTCGACTTCCTGCATAGTGCAAAATTGGTGGTCAACCAAGTAAGATTACCAAGCTACAAGTACTACTCGAGAAGGTTTTTACTTACAAGCTGGACCGGACAACGGTCACGGTCGGAGCGCCAAGTATGCTGGCGATGTCTACGAGTGCGGCTTCCGCGGGTGCCTCTTCTACAGCTTGTGCCGCTAGTGGCTCTTCGGCTCTAGTAGTCGTGCTGGGCTCTGGCCTGCTCTCCTCTGCCGGCACCTGCTTCTCGACAACTCTCGTCGTCTGTTGTGTCATCCGTGCCACAAGCTCTTCTACGGTGGGGGCTGGACTGCGGCTCCTTTCAGTCGGTTCGCCCACCGTGTCCCAGTCATCTCCTTCCCCTTGATCAACGGGGTCGGACGATGAAATATCCTACGACAACTCATAATTCAAATTATTAGCATACAACACTCCAAGACAAGTACTCGACTACCCTACTCGAGAAACTCACCTCTTGGGACGTAGTCTCTGTCACCTTCAATTTCTTGGCGACTCGTTTTCGCGCCACATTGCGCGGCCTCCTCACCGGCGCAGGGAGACTAGCCTCCAGGCTAGTCGGCGGATCTTCAATGAGGGGGATGTGGGGCAGCCCAGGTCGGCTGAACCTGGACCGTAGCTGAAACCGCTCCTGCAGCGTTTCCCCATCCTCCTCGTCGGTGGTATCTTCAATGGTGACGGTGTCGTCACCATTGCCAACTTCACGACGTTCTTTGGCCTTGCCCTTGCCCTCCTCTGGAATATCTATAAGTCGAGGAGGGGGAGCTGGGTCAGAGACAAACTTCGCAATGTCATCCTGCAACAATCGACTTGGGTTAGTGCAACTGCTTGAATCTAATCAGTACTCGAAGAAAGAGGTCATCGGCTACTAACCTTGTTCGGCGGACGAGCTGCAGAGTACTTGGGGACTGGGTAGGGTGTGTACGGCGGCATATCCCTAAATATCCTGCCCAGCCTCTCGACAATGTCTTCATCGTCGACTTTGTTCCCGGGCATTCTCGACGTGTCCTCGTCGCCCGTGTACTGGTACCCGAGGGTGTCGCGTGCCATCAGTGGCTGCACCCTCCTCTTCATGAAGCTGAAGGCCACGTGTTCGGCCCTCAGCCCGGCTTCTCTCAAAGCCTTAATCTTCTGCAACAGCTCGGGTAGTTGGATACTGTTGACGGATAAAACTCGTATCCACCTACGATCCGCAAGCATACGGACCTACACCTTTTTCACCACGGGATTCCCAAGGTTCTTGTCAATCCGCGGAGCAAGGGGATTACTAGCGCTTAACCAAGTACTAATCTAGTTGACTAAGGAAACCTTTAAAGAGAGTATTAATCTAAAGGTAAAACAATCTAACCTAAGTTAATCTAAGTTAAGTTGACCAAACAAATCTAGGGTTAAACTAGATGATAAAGGGGTGAACACAAGAGAGTGAGCAAGAAAGATAAGCGTTCCCTCCCTAGGATCTAGGATAACATGGTATGCATCTACTACACGAAAGCGGTAAACCAATCTACCGGGGGTTGTGACCACGGTTTCGCCCTTTCCCTCCTCTCGTCTTGTCACTACGCGAAGGTATTCGTGACTAGACCTATGATGGACACGGTATGTTGATGGAATCTATGGGAGTAGCGGATATCATACGCCCGAAAAACATGGTAGCTAACCTTAATCATCAAAGCATCATCAACATGAAAACAATAGATTGAAACCACAAATCGAGTAGCGATCACATAACATGTATCCATCTAATCCTAGGGATGAACGGAGACATTACCCCATCATCTTACACGGATTGAAGCACATAGGGGTGATGGAGACTCCGGAGAACGTCGTCGATGAAGATGGCGGCGATGGAGCTTGGGAACACCCCTAGGCCAGCTGCTTGGAGTCCTCCTCTTGCTTCCTTCTCTCCGCCGGCGTTGATCCTTGCGACAAGCTCATCTAACTCTCTCCCTCATCTTGCGGCGGCGGTTTTCTGGTGATTGGCGTCGGTAGGATGATTTGTTTGATGTGTCGGTCGACGGCGGCGGAGGGAATAAATAGATGAACACCTAGGGCAAAGGGGGGACCGAACCGACCCCGAGGGGCCGGGGCCGGTCGGCCCGGGCCGGCCGGCCCGAGCCGGTTCGGCCCCGGTTTCCTCCCCGGTTGCTTCTCGCGTGATCCCTTATTCGTGTGCACTTGCATGTGGGCCTTTGACGTCGTTTCCTTCACGGTTAAGGCTTGAATCCTTGCTATGCAAGCTTCGGCCGTTTTACGGTTGAGTCCCCGAAGACTTGCACGTTGACGCTTCGGTCCTTGGGTCATTTGGAGTCATGTTCATCGCGTGTCTTGACTCTTGTCGGGCTTCATGATCTTCTTCCAAAGTGCTTGGTGAACTTATCCCGAAAGTCTCCTCTTTAGCGTAGATTTCCTGCATAAACAACAAACTCCAAAATCGACATGCAAGTGTGAACTTGTTATATCATTAGTATGCCTAGTGGCGGGTTAGTTGCAAATCATAATCGAAACCAATGTATAACAAGTACTCTAGGTTGACAGAAATTTACCGTCAACATCTCCCCCATGCTTAAACCTTGCTCGTCCTCGAGTAAGTAATCCTTGCTTAAAAGGGGAAATCAATGTTGCCTTCCAATGTTGTCCCTGCACTTAGTCATTCATGACGAGGCGAATTGCTCTCTCTTAAGAATTTATTTTAAAGTTCAAGTTGTGACCGGCTTCTTTTTCATTATGGAAGATAGACTAACAATAAAGAACAAGCCACATTTAACACGATGCTCTCAAACTTAAGTGAACTTCAAACCATTACCTTGTCACATGGAAGATTTTCAAAAAGATGCATATCCAACATAAGTGAAAATCTCTTGCAAAAGCTCATGGAACACTCATCTCATCAAGTCACTCAAGCCTATACTAGATTATTTTCAACCTACTCTACTCATATGTGATAGTGGAAGGCTTACGTGGAGCTTGGAAGGTTAAAAACAATCCTAGCAAAACATATATCCGAAATATTGTCAAATTAAGAGAGAGATCTATTGGAATTACTGAGACTCGTCAAAAAGGCCATGGAAAATAAATGTTGGAAAGAGAGAGAGGGATGAAACACACACATTTAGACAAGTGGACATGTGCAAGTGGCAAATGAATGATCCCGAGGCACGAGTGAAGTCCTCGTTATCGGATTGCACATGGTTGGAAGATTTGAGTATGGATTTGTCATCAAGGCACTTGAGAACTTATGGAGCAAAAAGAACCGAGGAGCATCTTTATTTTTTTTCTTTATTCTATTTCCTTCTCATTTTTCTCTCTTTCTTTTTTTCACTTTATTCTTCCTATTTTTCTTACTTTTCTTTTCTTCTTATCATATTTTTTTCATTTTTCATTTTTATTCTTTTTTTTTCTTTTGCTCCTCAAAACTTTTTGCAACATAATACTTACATAGCATTTGTGTCAGAGAATGACTCCTCCCCCATGCTTGAACGATGCTCGTCCTCGAGCATAAAAGAGAGGGGAAATGACTGCTAAAGTAAGTATAAATTCCATAATATTGTAGAATATTTGAATCTCCATCGAGAATTTTACTCCATACTCAAATTGGGTTGTGGACAAGGAGGTGATCACAAAAAGATGTTTTTGGTTTAGGGTGGATGCCCAGCGAAGTTTGTGAAATTTTCGATGTGAAAACCCACAATGCATGGACAAAAAGGCTAGCATGAAAAAGTTACACAAAGGAATGACCAGCTTCTTAGTCTCGAACCATAGAAATCAATCCTAATCCAACTCATCAAAACATATGTTTG
Source organism: Cenchrus americanus (assembly GCA_947561735.1). Lineage (NCBI taxonomy): Eukaryota > Viridiplantae > Streptophyta > Magnoliopsida > Poales > Poaceae > Cenchrus > Cenchrus americanus. Next base: position 245,494,527 of record OX387239.1, on the reverse strand, counting down.
CAATCAACGGGTTTTGTTATCATAAAACATATATGTATATGGCTTTGGTAGGTAGAACTTTGCAAGAGCATCACAAATATGTAGATAGCATAAAAGTTAAGTTTTCATAAAAACAACAAGTTATCCGGCTATCCATAAACTTAAATCAAAGAGCAAAGATATGTATGTGGGTCTAGAGCATGGTCATTTCACCTCCACAAATAAAAGAGCCGGTATTTAAATTAATTTCAGATCATATTATAGAGAGCAATTAGCTAAGACATGTATAACTTCATGTAGGTAAAACAAAGCGGCAACTTTCATCATCTTTCCGTAAGCATAGGCAATATAGAACATCGAGGTGAACACATGGTCATGCTTATCTATTGAAAGTAAAAAGAAACCTAGGTTGTCCTCCTAGTAGCCATGTTATTGTTTGAAGAGAAAAACAAAAGGTTGCACCTAGTTGATGTTGAAGGCATACTTACAAGCATTTGTGTTTGGAAAAGAGAAGGTCCATGGAGATGTTACCATCCTTTGTAATCCTTCGTTGCCTTCTTCCGGCATCTCCATGTATCGATGTGGCTTTTGCTTTTGTCTTGATTTATTAATGCTCCTAAACTTCTGGGTTTGATCTTGTATGCTTAATGGAGTCATTGGTCACCCTTCTCTTCAATGTTGTCATCACCATCTCCTCTTTCTTGTTCTCATCATCTCCTTGCTGTCTCTTTTTCATGGATTTCCCCCTCTGTCCAGAACAGAACATATATCGAAATATAGCTCTATTAAAAAGTTTATGAAATTACCTTTCCAACGTGTGGTCATTCATCGAAAACGGAGTTCAAACAAGGGAGCCATGTCCGTTTTACTTCAGCGCTGCGTGCTGTCCAAAACTGATTTCAGGACGTGTTGCACTCGGTGATTCGGGCATAACCGCTTGTAGGAATCTCCGATTGTCTTGATTCTTGATTTGTTGGAATCGTAACTTCATGGGGCTTCTAAATATCCAAAAATATCCAGTGTTTTCCCTTCGTGACCATGCAGGATATTGATGAGATTGGTGGCTTCTTGCGCTTTGATCCGGAGATGTTAACGATCTTTATCATTCTATCTTCTAGAGTGTCATGTTGCACTTCCGTGTTGAAGATTCAGGGTCTCCCCCATGCTTAGCATTTTGCTAGTCATGGAAGAAGAAGACAAAGCACTTTTTAGCCATCCTTCAATTTCCTTGTAGTGAGAGTCTTTATCTTGCCTGTAAGACGTTTTAAACGCACATTCTACCCCCAAGGTGACGGTTGGGAGTAGATAGAATTGCCAACAATCCAACAATGTCTCCTAAGATTCTTAACTTGTGGCATAATTAGTTTAATGAGGAATAAAAACCTAATGAGTGTACATGGTGCAAGGTGTGTATGCACATGATAGGAAAGCATATAAACAAAGACAATGTTTTCACCTAGTTCTAAACACCATGTTTACAACTAGGTTGCCGAATTTCTCCATAGCCATAAAGGTTTATATATCTAGGGTTAAAACACCATGTCTATCCCTAAATCAATAACCCTTACAGCACAAGGAAAATTAAGCGCATTGCAGAGCTTATAAACTAACCAATGCAACATGAAAACATATGAAAAGCTAGCAAGGTTTATCGAACTTAATGATGATGGTCCGAAATCATGTTTAAACACCACGTTTACACAAGATCACAAAAGGAAAATGCCCAGCTGGAGCATTAACATGGATATGAAAGCATACATCATTGAGCCTTAAAACAACCAAGCCAACTATATGCAAAACATGTACATGCAAAGAAACATCATGTCGATAACAAAATGCAATGCATGCAAATAAATAAATATGAGCATGAACATGATGGTGGTTCTAAAAAGGAAAACTGAACTTAGATTAACAACCACAAGTTGATCATCATAAGATAGTGCCATGCTTTATTCTCTCTAAGAAAGGAATAAAAACATAAAGAAACGGGTTGCCTCCCGAAAAGCGCTTCATTTAAAGTCATAGAGCTCGACTTTCTCACATACCTTCTTTTCGTTGCATAGCCATGGCCCTTCATGCAAGAAGAAAAGGTACCAATGCAGCTTTAATTTACTTCCCATGTTGTGCTTGATCACTTATAGAAGACTTGCCCAAAGCATCCTTTTGTTTCATCGTTATCTCCTTCTCTATCATCCTTCGGTGCTGCCTTCACTTCATGAATTTTTTTAATGTCCATAACAGAAAGTATACTCAAGCTCTACTCCATTGCACAGTGCACAAAATTTCCTTTCCAACGAGTCTTCATTTGCTCAAATCGGACTCCGGACAAGAGAGTTACGTCCATTTTACTTCGGCGATGAAATCTGTCCTGAAATTTCAGAACGCGCAACACCCAATGTTTTCTCCATAACTCCTTGCACGGGTCTTCAAACTTGTTGGTTCTTGATGCGTTGGAATGGTAACTTGATGGAGCTTCTGAATATCTCATTTTCTTCATTTGTACACCTCTGAACAAGCTCTCAAATTGATGAAGACAGCAGCATCCATCGCGGGATTCGGAGAGGTTGATGATTTATCTTGCAACTCTTTTAGGCATGACTTCTTTTTTTCATTATTCAAGCCTTGTCTACATGGTTAGTGAAAATTGGGCCTTCTCCCGACATGTTCTTCTTTAAGGTCATTAGCTCGACCAAGCGCAAAGCATGATCGAGATTTACAAAACTTATTGTAAACATACGCGTCCATAATTAACACCACATGTGAATTGTAGCAACAAGTCAAGGTGTAAATAAAAGAAGCATATGTTTCATGCATAGCACTTAGCTCATCATTAGGCAAAGGTTCTTTAGGTGTGAGATTAATTGGATCAAACTTAAATGTTTCCTCTTTTTCATTCTCAAGAAAATCTAGCCTATCAACATGATCACTATTGGAACAAGGCATAGACATTAAACTATCATTCATACTATTGGTTGAGCATGAGTATTTGAATTTATCAACATCAATACCAATAACATCTTGAGATTTCAGCGCGTACCTTGGCCTTAGAGATTTTTCAACAAGAGTGATATTTGGTTCATCAAGCGGCGTTGAAGGCGAATCTATCTCAACAAGTGTAGTTGCCTCTTCATCACCATCTTGCAATTTCTTCAACTCGTCATGTGGAACGTGTAATCCTTCAACTATGTACGCATTTATCTCTTCTTTGAAGTCTTCTTTGTCAACCAGATCCTCATCTTCAAAGACTTGTGTGTTGCTTTCTTTATCTTCCATGTACCACATGTCGTCAAGATCGCTCATTGTTGATTCACTCTTTCCTTCATCCTTGAGTACTTTCATGTCTTGATTTGCTAGTGTGTAGGCTTCAATAGCACACAAGCTATCATCTAGCTTGAGTCCTATCTCCTCCCATTTATCCTTTGAGTCACTAGGCTCATCACGGTTGTGCTCTTCTCTTCCTTCATCATACATCTTTGAGTTGTCAAACCGGTCGATCCATCCTTCATCTCCTTCTTCTCTTTCTTCTTCAAACATCTTTTGGATCGACTCTCCACTCATCTCTTGATCAAATATATCTTCAATTAGTTTGGCAACGTGTCGGTGTTCCTCCTTCCTTCGGTACTTAATTAGTGGGGCGAAATCAACTTGAACCCAACCGGATTGAATGAACTCCGCCAATGGTCTAGCATTCCACATACTTCGTCCTACATTCATGTTAGTTTCAACATTTTTATCATCCGAAATGACTTCTCTTACATTGGGAAGTGGATCTTCAATTTCTTGAATGGTCGGTTCATCTTCCTTGACCTCCGGTTCATCTTTTTCAGAAATTTCAGCAAGCACCTTGGGCTTGCTTTTGTCGTTTTGCTCCTCTCGACAACATCTTTGCCAATCTCGTATTGTTCTTTGTCCATTGCTTATCCTTTGTAAGATTTGTGCGGCTTCACTAATTGTTTTATCCATTATATCACCGCCTGCACACATGCTTACAAAACGAGACGAGTTAGGGGTTAGTGAAAAATAAAAGGTATGCAACATGAAGTCACCGGAAAATCCCAAGTTCGGGCCTCGCTCAAGTAGTTCATTAAAACGGTCCCATGCCTCATCAATTCCTTCATCCTCTCCTTGCTTGAAAGTGAGCACTTGCCTCCTTAAGTCTTGGACCTTGCTTATGGGAAAGAACTTCAAAAGAAATTTCTTCACTAGCTCATCCCAATTTCCTTTTGCTTCAACGGATGCAAGTGTGTACCATCTTCGCGCTTCATCTTCGAGAGAGAACGGAAAAAGATTCCACTTGAACCAAGCGGCTGAAACTCCTTTTTGTTGCACCGTGTTGCATAACATCGTGAATTCCTTAATGTGTCTATATGGGTTGTCATCCTCCAATCCTCTAAATGGTTTTGTCGCCACTAACTTGATGATTCCAGGCTTCACTTCATAGTGGGTTGTAGCAAACGTCAAATCTGATTTTTGTATCTCAATGTCTTCCATTGACGGCATTGCTAGCTCCCTTAGCGACATCTCTTCGTCTTCCAATGGTGAGGTGAACAAATCCATCTAGGCACAAGAAAAGTAGAAAGAAAAACAAAAAAGATTTTTTTTCCTTTTTTTAGAAAATAAGGGTTAGGTGTTAGTAATCAACAAAATTAATACTAGATTAAACGTAGCAAACTGGCTTGCTCCCCGGCACAGCGCCAGAAAAAGGGGCTTGTTGACGGATAAAACTCGTATCCACCTACGATCCGCAAGCGTACGGACCTACACCTTTTTCACCACGGGATTCCCAAGGTTCTTGTCAATCCGCGGAGCAAGGGGATTACTAGCGCTTAACCAAGTACTAATCTAGTTGACTAAGGAAACCTTTAAAGAGAGTATTAATCTAAAGGTAAAACAATCTAACCTAAGTTAATCTAAGTTAAGTTGACCAAACAAATCTAGGGTTAAACTAGATGATAAAGGGGTGAACACAAGAGAGTGAGCAAGAAAGATAATCGTTCCCTCCCTAGGATCTAGGATAACATGGTATGCATCTACTACACGAAAGCGGTAAACCAATCTACCGGGGGTTGTGACCACGGTTTCGCCCTTTCCCTCCTCTCGTACTGTCACTACGCGAAGGTATTCGTGACTAGACCTATGATGGACACGGTATGTTGATGGAATCTATGGGAGTAGCGGATATCATACACCCGAAAAACATGGTAGCTAACCTTAATCATCAAAGCATCATCAACATGAAAACAATAGATTGAAACCACAAATTGAGTAGCGATCACATAACATGTATCCATCTAATCCTAGGGATGAACGGAGATATTACCCCATCATCTTACACGGATTGAAGCACATAGGGGTGATGGAGACTCCGGAGAACGTCGTCGATGAAGATGGCGGCGATGGAGCTTGGGAACACCCCTAGGCCAGCTGCTTGGAGTCCTCCTCTTGCTTCCTTCTCTCCGCCGGCGTTGATCCTTGCGACGAGCTCATCTAACTCTCTCCCTCATCTTGCGGCGACGGTTTTCTGGTGATTGGCGTCGGTAGGATGATTTGTTTGATGTGTCGGTCGACGGCGGCGGAGGGAATAAATAGATGAACACCTAGGGCAAAGGGGGACCGAACCGACCCCGAGTGGGGCCGGGCCGGTCGGCCCGGGCCCACTTCGGCCCGGTTCGGCCCCGGTTTCCTCCCCCGGTTGCTTCTCGCGTGATCCCTTATTCGTGTGCACTTGCATGTGGGCCTTTGACGTCGTTTCCTTCACGGTTAAGGCTTGAATCCTTGCTATGCAAGCTTCACTCGTTTTTACGGTTGAGTCCCTGAAGACTTGCACGTTGACGCTTCGGTCCTTGGGTCATTTGGAGTCATGTTCATCACGTGTCTTGACTCTTGTCGGGCTTCATGATCTTCTTCCAAAGTGCTTGGTGAACTTATCCCGAAAGTCTCCTCTTTAGCGTAGATTTCCTGCATAAACAACAAACTCCAAAATCGACATGCAAGTGTGAACTTGTTATATCATTAGTATGCCTAGTGGCGGGTTAGTTGCAAATCATAATCGAAACCAATGTATAACAAGTACTCTAGGTTGACAGAAATTCACCGTCAACAGATACCCTCTTGCATTGTCGGCTCAGTGTTCCACCACGCCCGATGCTTCAGCTGCTTCCCGCTGGGCTTCGGCAGCCCCGGGTGGTGGTTCGTGACATAAAACCACTTGGCCTTCCAGTCTTGGTTCGAGTCGATGAGCTTGTACGCCAAGTACTAGTCGGCGGCATCTTCACGCATCTGGATTCCGGCTCCTCCGACTACCCTCGGGTCGTTGGCACTCGGCTGCGGCTTCAGACGGAAAAACTTCCGGAACAAGATCCAGTGGGGTTTGATCCCCAAGAAGGCTTCGTAGAAGTGGACAAAGACGGAGACGTGAAAAATTCCATTGGGGTTCAAGTTCAAGTACTCGATACCATAGTACTTGAGAAGACCCTCGAATAAGTCGCTCGCTGGGAGTGCAAGTCCGCGCTCCACAAACCGGGCGAACATGGGGACCTCGTCGGGGTGCTTCTCCATCGGGTACGGGTCGCCCGCAGCGGCGCGCCACATGTCCATCTCCTTCTCCTGGAGGAACCTGCTGTTCACTAGTGCCAACAGATCTTCAGTCTTCGCCTTGGATTTCTTCCACTCCTTGTTCGGATTCGGGCGCAGGGGAAACGTCGGCGGCGTTGACCCTTGGGTAGATCCCTCCGCCTCATTGCGGGATCTCTTCTTCTCGGCACCGACACCAGTCTTCGCGCCCTGGGACGGAGAAGACTTCATCCTCCAAGTGCACAGGGTCTTCACTTGCATTCGCTTGGGGGCTTCTTGGGTGGCGAACAGTGGCGGCGCGCGTGGATCTGTAGACTACGGCACGACAGCAGTAGCGCAAGTGGATGGATGGGCTAGATCTATTCCAGTGGCTGTGACTATGGGGAATGGAAAACCCTAAGGGTTCCGGCCTCTATTTATAACCTAACCAGCGGCGCTACAACGGCCGGATGGATAAGTATCGGCAGCCAAGTCAGCGGCGGCCGCCTGACTCTTCATCTTCCAGTACTCGATGCACTCCATCTCGAGGGCTCGACTACATCTACTATACTTCCTGGGTGGCGACAAGATTCAAGAGCAACTCAGGACCCATTCTACAATCAAGATGACCCTTCAATTCGAGAGGAAGTACTCGACTCAAGGCTCGGGGGCTCCGTGCCACGTGTCCTTCGGTTTTTTCTCCAGATTTTACGGGATAACCTTGGTAGAACTTCAGATTGACCCTCAGCTTGAATCTGTGATTCGACCTAAGGCTCGGGGGCTATATGGAATGTGATTCTTCGAATCGCATTTTCCATATGGTTCCTTCTTCAAGACAATGTGAGTACTATCGAAGACCTTCAGGAGAAGAACTCGAGGACGCTTGGGAACTACTAGAGAAGACTTCGAGACTACTCAAGGATCAGCTGGAGTACCTTCTAGCCTCGGGATGCTTCAAGTACTCTTGAGTACTTTTGACTTGTAGTACTCGGGGACGCCTGAGGACTACTCGTCAAGGCCATGAAGACTACCCAAAACTATCCTGCTCGACTACAAAGTACTCGGGGGCTTGTCGTATGGACCTCTCTGGGCCCACTACCTCGGTGGGTACCAGGATCGACTACTCGGTGGGCCCCTGGGACTACTCAGCTTGTGCCACACGATACCTGATGGCATGGGGCGCAAGGACTATGGTGGAGAAGTACTCAGATAGGAAGCTATACATGTCCTGTACTATGTAGAGAACTCCTAGACGTACCTGACTAGTACTCTCTCCTCAAACCGACTTGTAACCCTGCCTCCCGGGCTATATAAGGCGAGGCAGGGACCCCTCTCTCTCATACGCATCATCTTGTAAACACACCCAATCAATCCAGAGCTACACAGCATACAGGACGTAGGGTATTACGCACCTCGCGGCCCGAACATGTCTAAATTGTGTGCCACGTGTCTCTTGCTTCGAGTTATCGATCTCGGTGAGGCTACATTCATCTACCTAGGGTACTCCCCTCGGTAGGTTGCCGGTCTAAAACACCGACACCGCCCACCCCCTGCGTGGACCTGCCCCTGCGTCCAGCGCGCCGCCGAGCACCGATGGCGGCCGAAGCTGGAGGTGGAAGAATGTTAAATAAATCAACATTTCTAAAAAATGTCGCAACATTTTGCAAAATGGTGACATTTCTGTAAAATGTTGTAACATTTTCCAAAAATGTTGGAAGAAGTCAAAAAATGGAGAAAAATGTTGTCCGACATTTCTAAAAATGTTGACAAAAAATATGTTGGCAAACTTCTGAAAAATGTTGACGAAGAGAAAAAATTTTGGCAACACTTCCGGAAAATGTTAACGAAAAAATGTTGGAAACACTCCTAAAAATATTGGCAACACTCGATGAAAAAATGTTGGTAACACTACCGAAAGATATTGATGAGAAAAAATGTTGGTAACACTTCAAAAAATATTGATGAAAAAATGTTAGTAACACTTCCGAAAAATGTTTACTACAAAAAATGTTGGCAAACTTCGAAAAAATGTTGAGAAAAATGTTGGCATCACTTCCGAAAAATATTCACGAAAAAGTGTTGGCAAACTTCCGAAAAATGTTGACGAGTTCTGAAAAATGTAGGCAACACTCCTAAAAATATTGACAAAAAATGTCGACAACACTTTCAGAAAATGTTGAGGAAAAAATGTTCGCAACATTTCTGAAAAATGTTGATTGACAAAATATTGACAACAGTTCAAAAAAAATAATTAATAAAAAAATAAAAAAGTCAAAGCGGGACACATGAATTAGCTAAGTGGGTTGGTCTGGATCTGCTTAAGCTTAGCCGCCTTCCGGAAGACAGAGCTCCCCCCTCCTCAGCGAGAGTTGAGATGGTGACCGCACGCCAGTGTCGCCGCTTGTCGATTGTCGCGCGCTCGCGCCGCGTGTGGCATGCCAGCGCCGCCACCCACTTCGTCGTCCTCGTGCTGCGCCCGGCGGTGGCCAGGACTGACGACGTCGCCAACTCGATAGATGCCGGCGGCAACTCCACGGCGGTGTGCCCGCTCCACCTGGGGTACATGGCGACGCTCCCGTGGGAATGCGCGTCGTGCAAGCCGTCGGTGGCCAACACGCCAACATGAAACGAGCTGAAACCAGTTATGAGTAACTGTTTTTGAAATAAATTTCTGAAGAGTTTCCTTTCTACACTTGGCTCAGAATAGGCAAAATGGAACATTCAGATCTTGTTTGTCATTTGGCGGTATCTTTTGGACTAATTAAAGAAGTTTTAGGTAGTTAAATGGAAGCTCTAAAGTGGCAAGAAGTCACTGTCGGTCAGCAACGACATGAGAAAATTTGTTTGAAAACATTGTGGAAAGTCCAATTTTGAGGCTGAGGTTTGATTAATTCCAAATATAAACTTTTGACTTTTTGACTGAAAATGATCTACGGAGTTCAAACTTTGGTTTAGTTTATGATCAAAGGAAATGATGTTTGCTAATTGTTATGGGGACTCGAACTTGGATAATTGTGCGGTTTCAAAAATCGGAACTGACATACAAGGGAGCCGACCATGGGGTTGATTTTGGGGCCTTGATTCTGGAGCTAGGGAACTGGAATGAAGAAACTTCAGATCAATAGGTTGGAGATCGATGGATTGGTAACAATTTTATGAAAGGAAGTTAGTGTAGGTTGGTTTGGAAATTCAGAGCAAATTTGGATCAAAAGCTGAGGGAAAAGGAAGGAAAGGGGAAATAAATGGGCCCCTGCCCCTGCGTCCCTGCTTGGTCTGCATGCGCGCCCTGGTGATTCCGGAGGCTGCACCGCGGATGAGAGCTGGTGTGCGCGGGGGATCGCAGACTGCACAGCGTACGTCTGATCGTGGACGGATCGCATCGCGTGGGGGTGCGCACGCAGCGCCCCGTGCGCATCGCGCGCACTGGACTCTTTTCCATAAAAGGGGGAGGGGAGCTCAGGGCCTCTGCGGGCCTCGGCCATGGGGGCCGTCATCGTGCGAGCCTTCATCTTGGCGTCGGGAGCTGAATTAAGGAGCTCGGCCTCGATGCCTGCCCGCCCGCCGGATCTCGGCCTCGCCGCCTAGTCCAAGCGATTCGAGATCCGCCGCCTTCGCCGTGCGTCCTTCGGGGCGCCGTCATGGCCGTCGGCAGGACGGCAGCTCGGCCCCTACCCCGCGTTGTCCTGTTGTCGTGCGGCCGCCTGCACGTCCCCCTTCTCTCCCACTCTCAAGCTCCGATCTGACCCACTCTGTCGTCTCGCGCGCAGGGAGGATCAACTAGCCCGCCGCCATGCCGAGCTCCCCGAAGGTCTTCGCCTTGTCGGCCTCCTACTCGCGTCGCGCGGGTGTGCTTTGCAGGCTGCTCTCATTGTTGGCCTTCTCCACGGCGTGCGCGCCGGTGCTAGAGCTTCGAGGCGAAGAGGACAACGCCCTGTTCGTTTGGCTTATCAGCCACCAGCCAACAGTACTTTTCTCTTAAAATAAATCAGTCATCACCAACCAACAAGAAGCATTTTCTCTCGAACAAACCAGCCATCAGCCACCAGCCGAACGAACAGGCTGCAAGAGGACGGGTCGCTGTGGCGGCACTGACGGGACCTCGTCGCAGTGGCGTTGTCTGGCTCTGGTTCGCACGCGAAAGAATATGTCACCGGCTTCCTCTGGTTTGCGCGTGGAAGAAGGCCAGGGGCAACACGAGCGAGCTCTTCGAGCGTGCTGTTGGGGAAGATGGCTTTCGGAAGCCTCGCCCACGTCCGGCCAGGCTGACAATTTCAGTTCGCGCGCGGTTTCGGTCACGCGGAGAGACCTTCACATTATGGATTTGACAGAAACGCTAATACCGCTCATGTCACGTGAGTTTTGTTACGCAGGGATGGTCCCTCGAGGCGGTGCCGGCCTTCGGCGCCGAACACATATGGCTGTACTTCGGCGACGAAGGTTCGAGAGGCCAGAAGCACTACGCGCCGGCCGGGAACATCGCGTCCGGGGCCAGCAGCGGCACGGGCGAGATGTCCGAAAAGGCGCGACGCGACCGAAGCAGGATCCTAGGCTGCTTCGGTACCGAAGGTGCGGCGCTCCTGGACACGTGGCTGCCGCCAACGTGTAAAGAGGGCACCGCATGAGGCGGAGACAAGGGGTGCAAAGAGGGCACCGCACGAGGCGGAGACAAGGGGTGCCGCGTGTAAAGGTGTTTCGGCCGTACGAAGACACGCTAGAGGCCTGTACGACGCGGGGAGTTACTGTTATACTCTTGTAAAGTGTTTAAAGCCGTTTGTCAGAAACGGGAAAGGTGTAATTGAGGCAAATGACTATACCCAGGGGTCTCCTATAAATAGTGAACCCCTTGTAATGAAATGGACACACTGTAATGAGAAGAGAGCACCGAAGGCGACAGCTGTTCTTTCGGTCTTCGGTCTGCTGAGTATTTCCTTATTTCTGTGCTGTGTTGTTAAGTTTCTGCATTCCCTTCCTTGCACAAGTAGAAGTAGCAGTCTCGTGTTAGCAAGCGAAGGGAGGGAGAGTTCAGGGGGCTGTTGTGTCGGCGTCCACCCTTCGGGCCCGATTCCCACCAACAGTTTGGCGCCCACCTCATGGAAGAATCCAAGACCACATGGCAAGGACCCGTTCGGCAGGCGCCGAAGCCACAACGGCTCAGGCGTCGATCCCTCCGCCCGCATCGGAACCCGCCAACCCGTCAGCTTCGGCCATTCAGCCTTCGGCGGGGACCGGTGCTGGGCCAAGCGCTCCGGAGGTTGAGCACACAGCTTCGGGGATGTTCGAGGTTAGCCTCGAGGGGCTGGGGGCTTCAGCGCAAGACATCGAGGCTCTCCGAAGGATTCGGGCCCTCATCGCAGGCAAGTTCGTGCCGGCTCAGATTGAGCAGGAGACGCGCTCGTCCTCGTCGCAAGCGCAGCCATCCCAGCACCAGGACGCGGCTCCACCCCACACCGCTCCCGACTCCACCGACTTCAACATCAGGCAGGTCGAGCGCTACCTCGCTATACTGCAAAGCCAGATCGCTGGAACGACGCCGCCACAGCAAGTCGCTCCTACGCCACCTGCACCAACACCGACGCCTGCCGCGCATGTTGCGCCGGGCCGGCCCGGCGAAGACGCCCCGGCACACCCCGGCAGCCATGCGGTGCTCGGCCCGGATCAATGGAGGCAGCAGAAGGACGCTTCCGAAGGGCAAAGCATCGGCCACCGCCAAGAGAGGGGGCAGGTGCACGAGCACTCCGCACCCGACGACGCACCACTTCGCAACGTCGTCCCGGTGTCCCCGCTCTCGGTCAAGCTCGAGAGCGCGCCGTGGCCTCGTCGTTTCAACGCCAACACCCTGCCCCAATACGACGGAGACTACGATCCCAAGGAGTTTCTGATGAAGTTCGAGGCGGCGGTGGAGTCCAACGGAGGCGACGCCACTACGAAGGCAAAGGCTCTTGTGCTAGCACTCAAGGGAGAGGTTCAGTATTGGTATGCAAACATACCGAAGGGCACATAACATCTTGGTTCCCGCTGCGAAACAAGTTGCTATCCAGCTTCAAAGGTATGCAAGTCGAAGAGCTGGACTCCAACGACCTCGTCAACATGTGTGTCCAGGGGGACCGAGAGTCACTGCAAGAGTACATGCACAGGGTTGTCAAGCTGACAGCGCGCACGCCAGCGGTATCCGAAAGCAGCATCATCGATGCCATCGTTGGGGGCCTGAGGGTTGGAAACTGCCAAGATGTGCTCGACAGAGTTAAGCCGAAGTCTCTGCAAGAACTCTTTGAAGTCATGCAAGAATACTGCAAATCCGACAAAGGCCGCCGCCGAAGGCTTGACCGGGCAAATGCAGCGAAGAAGCAGAAGCAACAGGGGCAGTGGGACCAGCCGAAGGGGTGGCAAAATCAGCCACCGAAGCAAGCAAACCGTTAGATCAACAACGTATCTGCAGCCCCGACCAGAACCAGCACCGAGGCGGCGGCGGGCACAAGGGCGGATACAAGAATAGCAGAGGGCCGAAGCCGCAGCAGCACAACCCACCTCAGCGAGCCGGCGGTGAGCGGTTTTTCTGCTGGCTCCACGGAATCGATGCCCAGCATCATACACACCAGTGCCCCTCGGCGGTCAAGATGAAACTGGAGTGGGAGGCTGAGGAGAAGGCGAAGGCAGCAGGCATGGCCGTCAACCACGTCATGAAGTACCAGAATGCGGGCCAGTTCAGGGCCCTGCCACCACCATACCATCACCAGTCTTACCAACCTTCGCCACCCGCGCATGCCTTCCACCCACCGCAGCCATATACACCTTCGGTGCCACAGCTGCCTCCGCCCCCTCCAGTGCACGCGCAGCAATCCTCGGTCCTTGTGCCTTCGTGGCCGAACCCAACCGCCCACCATCAAACCCACTACACCCACACCCAGCCTCCACCACCACCCCCACCAAAGCAAGAGGCCCCTGACTCTAGCAGTTCGGGAATGATGGGCATGGTCAACATCATCAACGCAATCTCTGGCGGATCCAATGAGCCGGTGCATGAGACAAAGAGGCAACGGCAAGACTACTACCAAAGCGTGTCGCACATCTGCTCCGGCAAGTACTTTCATCTGCCATGGTCCCACATCCCTATAACCTTCACGGCAGCTGACATTCGGCTGCAACACTACCCTCACAACGATCCGCTCGTCATAAGAGCCAACATCGGCAAGAACACGAAGTACTACTTCGGTGATGACGTGGGGAGAATCCTGGTGGACAACGGCAGTTCAGCGGACATTTTGACCTGGCAGTGCTTCACTAGCATGGGTTTCAAGAAGGAAGACTTGAAGAAGGTAGAACACCCGCTGTACGGTTTCGGCAACAAGAGGATCGAAGCCCTGGGCAAGATTGACGTCAATGTGACCTTCGGTCAAGATGCCACCATGAGAACCGAGATCATAACCTTCGATGGTGTTGACTTTGTGTACCCGTACAACGCCATCTTCGGCCGCAACACCATCAACAAGTTTGCAGCGGTCATCCATCAAGGATACCTGCTGATGAAGATACCAACGGCAGCGGGGGTAATTTCGGTGTATGGCAGCCAGGAGGAGGCCCGAAGGGCCGAACGCAACACGTCAGTACACAACTGACAGGTCCATGTCATCAATGAAGACGAGGGCAACGAAGATGCGGTAGTCGAAGAGCAGAGGGCCGAGGCCCAAATGAGGCAATCCATGAAGGGGGCCGAGGCTGAACGCATGAAACCGGTCGATGTCACGAAGACAGCCCCCCTGTGCGCGGACGTGCCAAGCAGGACCGTGATGATAGGCACCGAAGTCAACACGAAGGACGAAGGCAGGCTCTTGCAGTTCCTTCGTAATAATCAGGATGTGTTCGCATGGTCCAAGTCCGATTTGACGGGCATCCACCGCTCGGTCATAGAGCATGCTCTTAACACCGACCCGAGGGTCAAACCGAAGCTGCAAAGACAGCGTCTGATGTCAGCGGAAAGGGTCAAGTCTACGGAGGCCGAAGTGCAAAAGCTGCTTGACGCAAGAATCATCAGAGAAGTCCAATACCCCGTCTGGGTGGCCAACGTAGTGATGGTGCCGAAGAAGAACGACAACATGCACATGTGTATTGACTTCACAGAGCTCAACAAGGCGTGCCCGAAGGACCCTTACCCGCTGCCAAGAATCGACGTCATCATTGATCAGGCAGCCGGTTGTGACATTCTGAGCCTCCTAGATTGCTTTTCCGGGTATCACCAGGTGTGGATGCGAAGGGAAGACGAAGCAAAAACCGGGTTCACGACCCCTTTCGGCATTTTCTGCTTCGTCAGGATGCCCGAGGGCCTACGCAACATCGGGTCTACTTTCAACCGCATGATGAAGCTGATCCTGGGCAGTCAGTTGGGGCACAACGCCTCGGCCTACGTTGATGACATCGTCATCATGAGCGAAAGAGAGAAAGATCACATTGCAGACCTGACTGAGACCTTCGACAACATGAGGCGAAACGGCCTCAAGCTTAACCTAGAGAAGTGTATCTTCGGCATCCGGAAGGGGCAACTGTTGGGATGCATGGTCTCTAAGCGGGGCATTCAGGCGAACCCCCAAAAGATTGAAGGCTTACGAAGGATGCAGCCTCCGAGCAGCAGAAAGGAAGTCCAAAGACTCACAGGCAGAATAGCCTCGCTGAACCGCTTCATCTCCAGGGCTGCTGAGCGAAGCTTACCCTTTTTCAAGGTGCTTCATGCGAACTCAACTTTTCAATGGGGCCCAGAGTAACAACAAGCTTTCGATGACCTCAAGAAATACCTTGAAGATGCAGCAGTCATGACCAAACCATCGCCGAAGGCTGAGCTACTGTTGTACATCACAGCAACCGACACAGCGGTTAGTGCAGTGCTTGTGGAAGAGCGGAAGGAGGCAGATGCTCTAAGGCAGTTCCCCATATACTATGTCTCCGAAGCCCTGAGCAGCTCAAAACTCTTCTATTCCGAAATGGAGAAAATGGCATATGTTGTGGTCATGGCAAAGAGGAAGCTCCGGCATTATTTCCAGAGCCACAACGTTTCGGTCCCTACAGCTTTCCCTCTCCGGGACATGTTTGAGAACAAGGAATCCACGGGAAGGATGGGCAAATGGGCTACGGAGTTGGCGGAGCACGTCATAAGCTTCGTTGCGCGCAGTGCGATAAAGTCTCAAGTCCTCGCTGATTTTGTAGCCGACTGGACGCCTTCGGCGCCGAAGGGGGAAGCAATAGTCACAGAACCAGTATGGGAAGTGCAGTGTGATGGTGCATACTGCCACCTTGGGTCAGCGGCCGCAGCAGTATTAAAGTCCCCTTCGGGCATCAAGCTTCGGTATGCCCTGCGGCTGAACTATGTTAACTGCACGAACAACGTGGCAGAATACGAAGGCTTGTTGCTCGCACTTCGGAAGGCCAGGGCCGTGGGAGCAAGAAGGCTTGTCATCTTGACAGACTCAGAATTTGTCGCCTGCCACATTGGCAAAACTTACAAGGCAAAAAACCATGATATGATGAAGTACCTGCAGGTTGTCCGAAGCATGGAAAAATTTTTCATCGGCATCACGGTGCGAAGCTTTCCCAGAAACTACAACAAGGAGGCCGATGCCATTGCAAAGGCAACCGCTCTGCTTGAACCCTTGCCACCGGATGTCTTCTACGAAACAACTACCGTGAAATCCGCCGCCGACGAAGCAGTGCCCCCCAAGTTCGTGAATGCTATACAGAGTGAGGACTGGCGCGCCCCAATAGTAGCGGCGCTCAGGGGTTACTACGAAGCCGAAGATGGCGTCACTAGCAAGAGAGTGGCCATCAGGGCGAGAAACTACCACCTCATTAATGGCAACTTGTACCGAAAGAGGGTGTGTGCCCCATTGCTAAAGTGCATATCGGTCACTGAGGGCAAGCAACTACTCCACGAGATCCACAGCGGCATGTGCTCACATCACCTCTGCACGAGGGCCTTAGTGCAGAAGGCTTTCCACCAGGGCTTCTACTGGCCTTCGGCGGTCGCAGACGCACATGACATAGTACGCCATTGTCCAGAGTGCCAGTGCCATGCGCCCTACAGCAAGTTTGCCTCCAACGAGATACAGCTGTTACCACCAGTGTGGCCCTTCGCTCGGTGGGGTATTGACATCGTCGGCCCGCTACCCACGGCACCCGGAAACTACACTCACGCAGTTGTGGCTGTCGAGTATTTTCCAAATGGGTTGAAGCGAAGCCATTGTTGAGTATCACTTCAGCCACCATTCAGAAGTTCTTTTGGCAGAGCATAGTATGCCGCTTCGACGTACCCCATGAGGTTACAGTGGATAATGGCAAGCAGTTTGATAGTGTAGAATTCAAGGAATTCTGTGCGTACTTGGGAACCAAGCTGTGCTTCGCTTCGGTCTACCACCCGCAGTCCAATGGGGCGGTGGAGTGGGCAAATGGAGTCATCTTCACCGGCATCAAAAGAAACATCACCGATCTGCCCAAGAGCAAGTGGGCCGAAGAGCTACTGAGGGCAATCTGGTCCCACAACACTACCACGTCCAGGACCACTCAATTCTCGCCCTTCAAGCTGCTGTACGGGGAAGAAGCCATGTTGCCCGAAGAACTGTGTCTAGGCACTTGGAGGAACACTCCCTTCGGAGATGAAGACCTCAAGGCTTCAGTTCAGAACATTGAGGAGGTGCGCTTACAAGTAGCCACAAACCTGTCGGCTTACCAAGATGAGACCCGGAGGTGGAAAAACAAGAAGATCAGACCGAAGCTCATACGGTCAGGAGATCTGGTGCTGCGTAAGGTGCCGAAGGGAAAGCTGAAGGGCAAGATGCATGGGAAGTGGGAAGGCCCGTTCATAGCAACCGCAACAGCAAACGAAGCAGCATTCAAGCTGCGCCGGTAGACCGGTGAAGAAGAGCCTTACACTTGGAATGTGGACATGCTTCAGAAATACTTCGTCTGAAGTAGCTGCGAGCATCTAGTGTAGTTTGAGTTGCTGCAGTTCCTTTTTCTCTTTAGTCATGTTCAGGAGTCTGTATCATATGTACATTAAGTAGTGGGGGACGTACTCTTTTCCTCACGAGGGAGGCTTCGTGGTTCCCCTCCGGATCCGCGAAGTGTGAGGTTTTTAACGAGGCGGGCCTTTGTACCCCTTTTTCTGACATGTAATATAAGTCAGTATTCCCCCACCCCTTCGCGTCCAGTTTATTTCTTTTCGAGACTGCTTTCGCCACACTGCCGAAGCTATGCTACCCCTTGAGGGGGGCATAGTCTTCGAGGTGGCCTTCGGCGGGGTAAGTGGCGGCTGGGCACGGATCGCATTGGGTGCGTGCGAGCCAAGCCTGTCACTTATCGTCGTGACCGAAGGAGAAATCCGCTTGATGCGGCATAAAGGCCACGACTCGGCCAGAGTAAACGCATGCCCGGAGCGCTGCGTCGGTCCTGATTTGACCGAAGAAGAAATCCGCTTGATGCGGTATAAAGGCCACGATTCGGCCGGAGTAAACGCACGCCCGGAGCATTGCGTCGGTCCTGATTTGACCGAAGAGGAAATCCGCTTGATGCGGCATAAAGGCCACGATTCAGCCCGAGTAAACGCACGCCCGGAGCGCTGCGTCGGTCCTGATTTGACCGAAGAGGAAATCCGCTTGATGCGGCATAAAGGCCACGATTCGGCCCGAGGAAACGCACGCCTGAAGCGCTGCGTCGGTCCTGATTTGACCGAAGAAGAAGTCCGCTTCACGCGGCACGAGGCCCCGATTTGGCCTGAGCAAATGCACGCCTGGGGCGTTGTTTCGGTCCCGACGTGACCAAAGATAAAGACCGCTCGGCGCAGCACGAGACTGCGATGTGGCCAAAGAAAACACGCGTCTCGAGCGTGGTAACGTCTTTGACCCGAATGAGTTGGTCTTTATGAAAACACATCAAAGACAACGGGCTCGGTACAAGCTGTGTCCAGAGGGAAAGCGTGGTGCCACTTTGTCTCAACGAGTCTAGGGGCAGTTTCGCTGGAACAAGACGCGAGGATAGCGTCACCGGCTGGAGCCAGCATTCATCCTAGGGAAAATCATGCTGACGGCGTAGTAACGAAGGGCGCCAGTGATGGGCACAGACCCCCTCGTTTCTTTCTCTTATCCATACAATGTACTTCGGGACAACAATACAGTTTTACAAGGATACAATAATGCAATCACAACACATCTCGTCACAAACACACACTTTACAAGCTTGCTGGCGACGTGTCGCTCCGGTGTGCCGCGAACACTTTCCTAAGTCGATTGCTTCAAGTCTTCGCGGCAGCCCGTAGCCCCACCGAACGATCAATCTTCGTTAAGAACATCTTCGCAGATCTCATCGATCAACCGAAGATATGCCATATCTATAATCTCAAATGCCATCTCCAGGAGCTCGCTGTTGGTAGGCATCCGTCCTGCACCGAAGTCGGGATCATAGTCAGTGCGCGGGCGGTCATTCCGTTTCAACCTTCACGGCTGCGAAGCTTTCCGATGAGGCGTCAGGAATTAAATACACATATTCGGGCGGTCCAAGGACCCCCTCTTCGACCGGCTCTACTTTTGCTCGTTCCCTAAGGATGGCCTCCCGACGCGCGGGATCCTTCGAAAATTCCGTGAAGAAACGCTTAGCGGCTTCGTTGTGAAGGCGGTAGCGCTCCGCGCGATACGACAAAAATTCGGAGTACGATACGCCGGGGTGGCGAATGCTAAATTTCGTCCATACGTTCGGTGCGACAAAAAGAGAGTTTAAAGGCAGAGACGAACTGCTCGCACCTTCGGCCCTCTGCGCAGGAACCACCGAAGGAACCTGCGCAGAGACACCTTACATTAGTTTCCTTTACAAAAATTCATGACTCCACAAGGAGCGCGTTTTGTCTGTTTACAAGGTCAAGCCTGGCGCGCTTCAGACCTCGGCTCCTTCGGTGACGACGGGGGCTTCACTTGGCGCGGCGGCTGCATCAGGGGCCTCAACGGACGCGACGGCTGCGTCGGCCGCAGGCTCTGCAGGAGCCTCGTCGCCGGGAGAGCTGGCGGCCAGTAGTGCGGCCTCAAGCTCTGCGACGTGTGCCGCCTCCGAAGCGTCCGCTGCAGAGTCTTCCTCGATTGTGGCAGTGGCCGCGACGACATCGCCTTGTGCGGGCGCAGACTCCACTTCGGGAACAGGAGCGGCTTCAGTGGCACCAGACGCGGGAGGGGCGGTTCTTTCGGCAGCCTCGGTACGCTTGACCTCAGTTGCAGGTTCCAGTGCGCCCTCCGCATTCCCTTCTTCGGTAGTTGGAGCCGTCGTGTCCTCAGCAGTACCAGCTTCGTCGCCGGGAACGCCGGTGACTTCGCCCTCTTCCCTTGCAGCAGCTTCGGGACCTCCGGCGGTGATAAGTGGAACGCCAGGCATAGTGATCCAGTTCCCCTCCATCATGAATTGGGGCAAGGGTGGAGTGCCACCAAATCGAATCCGGATGCGATCGTAAACACGCTCTTGTAGCCGAGGCCTTATCTGCAAAACAGCGAGGGCAAAATGTCAAGATAGGTGCAAGAAGACACCACTGATGGGACCTTAAAAATAAGAATAGAAGTGGCTTCGGTGTACCTGAGCACTCAGACGAACAGATTCGTCCAAAGTGAGGCGGTACCCGCGCTGGGCGAAGAAGGTGTTCATGAAATTCTTGGCAAGGTTTTTTGGGAGCACGGGGAGTTGTGCAACGTCGAGATCCGCGTCGGTGGGCCATTCGAAGTTATCCTTCGTGAGCCGGCGGAGATCGCTCCTGCTGATCGTCTTCTCCGAAGACGGGCGATCCGAAGGCACCAGCGAGCACACGGAATATGCTAGCGTGCGAACCCCCACCGCGGCCCCGAGCTCTCCGAAGATCTTCGTATTCATGGCGATGAGGTCGAAGCAGGCATTCACCCATTCATAAAATGACTCGACGGTGCACTGGGGGAATGGGATAGGCGGCGCACCAAGGTTGCACTGGCCCAACAGCTGCAAAATGTCGATGCGAAGGGCTTCCGCGCTCTGAATGTGATCCGCTCGGTACCGCTCCAGCGTCCCGCTCAGCTCGCTCGCTTGTTTCTGCGCTTCGGCCAACTGGGCCTCCTTGTTGACAAGCTGAGTGTGCAAGTCCTCCTTGGCGCTGCTCAAGGTCTCCATGTCGTGGTGCTGTGTTTCAAGGACGGCTTCGGAGGACTTCTCCGCATCTTCTTTCTCTTGCTGCAGCCTCCGGGTGCGCTCTTGTTCGGCGGCCAATCGCCCCTCCAGCTCCGCCACACGTTTTGAAGCAAGGTGACTGCGGCA
Source organism: Cenchrus americanus (assembly GCA_947561735.1). Classification (NCBI taxonomy): domain Eukaryota; kingdom Viridiplantae; phylum Streptophyta; class Magnoliopsida; order Poales; family Poaceae; genus Cenchrus; species Cenchrus americanus. Next base: position 245,473,704 of record OX387239.1, on the reverse strand, counting down.
ACTGATTCCTCCTCCGACTCCTTGCTCTCTTGCTCCAGCCTTCGGGCGAGGCATCGAGAAGCGATGAAGGCTTTCAGGGATAGATCCCCGCACGCGGTAGTGAGCTCAGCCGCGTTAAGCTTCCCAAAGTGCTCCTCTTCATGAGGAATAGCGAAGATTGCCCCGGCCTCCTCCAGGAATTGGCGTTCGTGCCTGCCACTCGTCAGGCCCAGGAAACGAATCGTCTTCCCGCCAATCAGCTTGGCTTCAGCGGGAACTTGGAGACGGACAGCGGCGGCTCGGGGTTCCTCCGGCGTCACCCGTAGGCCGCCGCTTTCGGGCTCCTCATCTTCTCCTTCCTCCGCTTCGGCGACGATATCATCTTTTTCGGTGGCCGGGGCCGAAGGGGAGGCGGATTGCTCAGTACCGTCAGAGGACGTGTCGGACGAGCTGGTGGAGGTGGAGCTGGAGTCATCCTTGTCGCGCGGTACTTCGGCACCGAGGGTGACGGGGCTCGGCTTGCGGAGAGCGTCACCAACAGAGGACACGATGCGAACATCGCTGTCGTCATCGCTATCTTTCTCCTTCGGGCTGAGGGGGACGAGCAGTGGCCCGGCGATCCCCCCCCCCCGCTCCCACCGAAGGTGCGGCCGAACGCAGCGGCACGGCGGCAATCACGTCCCCAACGAGGCCGGTCTCGACATCCACGATCCGGGTCCTCTTGGGCGATGGGGGCGAGTCCGCCGGCCGCCCGCCGCGTTTCTTCCGGGATTTCCCCTCGGCGGTAGCAGTGGCCGCAGTAGGGGCGCCCCTCCTCCCGGCTTTCTTCGGAGCAGCGCGCGGCGAAGTAGGCGTCTCCTCAGCGTCCGCTTCGGCGGCAACAAGCGCCGCAGCTTTCTTCTCGACTGCCTCGCGATGCTTGGCAAACCCAACACGTTCAGGGGGGGTAATCTTGAAGAACTCGAATACTCGGTTCGTCCGAGATCCGTTCAGCTCTGCGACGGTGTCCTTGTACTCCTTCGGTGAGACGGGACCAAGGATGCAGTCCCCGTGAGCCTCCACTTTCCTCTTCCTCAGCACTGCGGACAAACAATCTCAAGCGGTCAGCAACTCAAGCACCCGGAACATAGCTAAAGGAAAAATCCACCGAAGGACAAAAAATAACTCACGGTCGGAGGAGAAGCCAAAAACCTTCGTCCAATCGGGGCAGGGAATACCCCCGATGTCGTCCGCCCACTCGTCATCGGCCACGGACCAGCCGTCCACCAGTGGGCACACCGGGATGCTGCGATACTCTTCCACGATGTCGCGTGTACCGTACTTGCACGCGAACCGGCGAAGCATCATCACGAACTCGTCGCCTTCGGGGCACGAGGGGTTCTTGGCGTAGGACTCATGAAGGGGTGGCAGCTCCTTCGTGGCCAGCGGATGAGACCCTCCGGAAGAAGGGGGGTTCACTGTGTAGTAGAACCAATGTTGTTGCCAGTCCGAGGGCCACTTGTTCCGATACGCGGTCACAGGGCTCACCACGCCGGACTTATACGAAAAATTCAGACAACCGAACTGGCAGTCCTTCTCCACAGATTGGTCCCCCTCTTCTTTGAAGACTGTCCGCCGCTGGTGGTGTACTTGATGCGCCGAAGCGAACCCTTCGGTGGAAGGCTTGATCTTCGTAGTCCGACATATCCACATGTACACCGATAGGCATAGGATGGCATTTCGAGTGAGTTGGTGCAAGTAGATGTCGAAATACCGGAGAATGTCGACGACGGCGGAGTGCAGGGGGAACGAAGCCCCGCGTACAGCAGGTCGCGAAAGATGACGACCTCATTGTCCCGGGGTTGCGGTACAGTTTCCCGGCCAGGGGCTTGGCCGGCCGCGACCATGCGGTTCTTCACCAACGAGTCCACGTCGGTCTTGTTGATTTGGCTCCGACCGAACGTGTACGTCTTTGCAATCTCCCTCGCGACAGCATCGCGTCTCCGTTTTGGCGCCATGAATGCTACCTAAGCGCGGAGTGAAAACAGAAGCAGCGGGGGCTGGAGGAAATCTTACAGCAGTACCTTCGGAGCTCTCGAGCGTCGTAGCTATGGGTTGCAGCCGCAGAGTGGGGAAGCCCAAGGGTTGGCCCCCTTTTTATAGTAAATGAGCCCCAATAATCGCGCCGATGACGACCGAATTTACCGTTTTACCCCAGTAACAACTTCTCACAACGGTAAATTTTCAAAGGGCAGCGCACGTCTTTTACTCGGATCCACGTCAGCATGGGCCGTCCGGGGGAGTTCCGAAGCCCATTCTTCACCCCGAGAAGGGTTGGTCGTAAGCTCGGCCCATCTTGAGGTCAGGACGGCCCTCACTGATGAGGGGCTACTGTTGGGGAAGATGGCCTTCGGAAGCCTCGCCCACGTCCGGCCAGGCTGACGATTTCAGTTCGCGCGCGGTTTCGGTCACGCGGAGAGACCTCCGCATTATGGATTTGACGGAAACGCTAATGCCGCTCATGTCACGTGACTTTTGTTGCACAGGGATGGTCCTTCGAGGCGGTGCCGGCCTTCGGCACAGATGGCTGTACTTCGGCGACGAAGGTTCGAGAGGCCAGAAGCACTGCGCGTTGGCCGGGAACATCGCGTCCGGGGCCAGCAGTGGCACGGGCGAGATGTCCAAAAAGGTGCGACACGACCGAAGCAGGATCCTAGGCTGCTTCGGTACCGAAGGTGCGGCGCTCCTGGACACGTGGCTGCCGCCAACGTGTAAAGGGGGCACCGCACGAGGCGGAGACAAGGGGTGCCGCGTGTAAAGGTGTTTCGGCCGTACGAAGACACGCTGGAGGCCTGTACGACGCGGGGAGTTACTGTTATACCCTTGTAAAGTGTTTAAAGCCGTTTGTCAGGAACGGAAAAGGTGTAATTGAGGCAAATGACTATACCCAGGGGTCTCCTATAAATAGTGAACCCCTTGTAATAAAACGGACACACTGTAATGAGAAGAGAGCACCGAAGGCGACAGCTGTTCTTTCGGTCTTCGGTCTGCTGAGTATTTCCTTATTTCTGTGTTGTGTTGTTAAGTTTCTGCATTTCCCTTCCTTGCGCAAGTAGAAGTAGCAGTCTCGTGTTAGCAAGAGAAGGGAGGGAGAGAGTTCAGGGGGCTGTTGTGTCGGTGTCCACCCTTCGGGCCCGATTCCCACCAACACCTGCATCCCAGGGAACAGGGGTTTCCTTGCATGCAGGCTCGCCGACCTCTTTTGCACCCTTGGGGCCGTGTAGGCCTCCAAACGGGGGAAAATGCACCCCGCGAGCGTGGCCACCAGCCCGGCGCGGCTACCGAACGCACCCCTAGCCGTCGGCAAACCTCCTCATACCTTGGTGATCGATGCTGGGTGTTGGGCCTAGAAACGAAATGTTGAAGTAGATAGAAGATATGAGTAAGTATGAGTTGAGCATGGGAACCAACATTGCCTTCTTGGGCCTTTGGGTTTTAGCGATGTGAAATATGGTGGTCGGTGGTCCAATGGAATTTTTGTTTTTTATATTTTTCGATTTTGTAAAGTAATTCGATCGTTTTGGAATTTAACAAAAGTATACAACTATCGTTGTGACCCACGACGGCTAGGGAGTCCAACCACCCTAGGCCACAGTGGTAGGCCTACTGCCAACGGTCGGCTGGCCACGTGGCCTGGCGGTGGACCTGCGAGAACCTACTGCCGTGGGCCACGACAGTAGGTCTCAACCACCGTGGCGGACGACGACTGTCATGCTTATAAAAGGGTGAAAGGATCAATGCAAGTGGTCTAGAGGTAGAGGGGGTGAATAGGCCTGCACAACAAACTCAACCAATTTCTGCCCAGACCCCGGAACCTTCAGGTTTTTCCCTGGAACCTCCGGGAAAATGCACTTAGGTGTATTTTGCTGGAGCTTTCGGGAAACAATGCCTCTGTCGATTTGCTGTGGATATCAAGATTAGAGAGTGATAGAACAGCAGGAAATTGGTTACAAATACTTAGGGAATAAGCCTAAACACTCTAGCAACCTTAGAGTTAAAGATATAGCAAGATATGTAGCAAACCCTAATAGATCTAGTGAGCATACAACTTAAAACAAGCAAGCAACAACATATGAAAAGTAAAGCACAAGAGATAACAATTTTTCTCGTGGTTCAGCTCACCACAAAGGTTGTCTTACATCCACGTTGTTGAGGTTAACCACAAAGGCTATGGGATCTCTCTAGATCCACTCCTCTCTCACACCTATCACCAAAGTAATAGATGAAGGGTTTCCACTAAGCAAGTGAGGGTAATACAAACTACTTGGAGCTTTCATAATTGATTGGAGAGCTTCCAAGCAACATCTAGTCGTCTAGGAGCAAGGCTCCAAGAGTAAAAGATCCACCAAGGAGCTAGGGGTCCACCAAGTGCTCAATGACACAAGAAGGGGCTTGGATTTGCTTATTTTCACAAGGAATCACTGCACACTTGAATGCTTTGGTTGGATTTGGATTCAAGTAGGTGGGAGTCAATGCTTGGGAGAAATAGGGAGCAAAAGCTACTGTTTGACGCAGGGAGGAAGAAGATAACTGTTGGGACACAAGGGGGATATAAATACCCTCAGATATGGAACAGCCATGACTACTTTCGACCAAGAGACCTAAGTCTACGTTACACATCTTGCCATGTCCCGTCGATCTTCTTTGGGAGAAATCCACCGAGGTCTTGTCTTGTACTCCAAGTCTTGAGGTCATTCTGGATTAGGTCGTCTGGGGATTCTTCTGGAAGGTCTTCAGGAGGTCGTGTGGGCTGCCAACTAGGTCGGTTGGGCCCACTAACAGGTCGGCGGGTCTTCTAGTAGGCCGGACCCACTTGTCGGGGACGGCCGTGAGCCTAGTCAGTAGGGACCCAGGGGTACCCATGTCTCACAGTGTTTGGTTAGCCATAATGGCATACTTTCTATTTCACATAATGCCATGAGAAAAATATCATAGCGGAGCACACAGAAATATGAGGATGCACATTTGCAAAATAAGTCAGAAATGCTAAGCACTGTTGTAAAGAACATGAACAGTAGGATATTCAAATAACTTCCAAATTTATAAGAAGTGACAAAAACTAAAAGATTAATTGATTATAGAATCAAGTCAGCAAGGACTCATCCAATGTTCTAATAAAGAAAGATAGAATTGATAAGTATATACCCTAGCGACCACAGGTCAACAGGAAAGCCTATGCCAAGTGTGAATAATTATCTTTGCATCATTAGTGCCTAATAATTGAGAATACCATTGTCATGATTAATAAACTAAACGTATGCATAATATAAAAAATTATGATTATGTATTCTAATTAATATATACATATTGCCCTATGAACTGAAATGTTGATATGCATCCTAAGTTCCTAACATACACATTACCGAAGGAGAAAAACATTGTCTAATTAGAACTGAAATATTAAAATTATGCACCCTAACTGCATCATTAGGAGTTGCTGCTACCATGAGTGAGCACCTTAACCATATGCATCCAATCCAGTCAATCTTGCTCTGCTTCAGCTAGTCTCCACTCCTTGATGTCTATCTCTTGCCACCAGTAGTAATCTTCACAACTTGGGAGTGAGCGGGAAGAGGCCAAATCCAAGTAATATGAGTCCTACTGGTGGCATGAAAGGCATTATCTTCTAAGAAATTGATAGAGTGCCTTCACTAACAAAACTCACTTCTTGTAACCGAAGCAGGAAACAAACCCAAGGTTGTAAACCATCACAACTTCTGCACTGGACTCAATTGTCAAACTTCAGGAATTCTATTGCTACCAAACTGATAAACTATATGCATGAAAATTTCACTGAGTAAAGTAAGATGGGATTTCTATGCCACTTTGCTAGATATGCACTTAGATATCTCTGGCAAAAAGGAAATAACAGACATAGGCAAGAGCAATAGAGTGAACAGGGTGGCCAACCTGGACCTTCACCATGCAAATAGAACAAATTGGATGAGTACCCATGCAGTCCTATGGTAGATCATAAATTTTGACCATGGCAGTGACATCCTCTCATGCCCTCCTACTTTTAGAAGATAAAACAATTTTTTCGAAAAGGAAAAACAATCAGATCACACAAACATATAGAGGCTTAAACCAAAGGCACACACATTGGACCTGCACCTGCTCTGGCTGTATTGTTGAATTCTATGTCTTTTGATTATCAATTCTCAGCAGCCAAAATTGCTCCACTCCACTTGCGCTAGCATCTAGAAGCAATAGAAAAACCACACATAGAGAAGGGAACAAAGTACCTGTTCAGAGTTCAAATGGAGAAGACTGAGAAATTGCCACACGAGAATGCAGTAGGTACGTCCTTAGTTAGGCATATCATCAAACACAGTGAAGGTGTGGCCGAACTCCGTCCACTCTTGGGCAACGCTCAAGTGGCGTGGTGGGGGAGGTCCGTAGTGCAGCACTGCTCTTCTGAACGGAGGAAGCCGACGCAAGAGCGTAAAGGAGGGAAGGACGTGCCGGCGGTCGTCCATCCGTCCTCTCCCACCATGTTGTTGCTTCCACCCACAGCTCTGGTAGCTGGACGGGAGCGCCCGAAGGGGGAGATTGTATGTGCAATCAAGCCCTAAGTGGTTTTGGTGAATTAAGTGACAACTTGATTAAAACACTAACACTCTTGTGAAGCATGTGAGCAGGTCATTGATTATTGATAAATGTTATTTATGTGTGAATTCATGCATTTGGCTCATATTTCATGTAAGACAAGGGTGGATCATGGCAATATATTTGGAACGGTTATAAGCATGCTAAGAGTGAATGTCATGATAAAGAAAGGTTGTTCTTCCCATTGGACTTTACATTAGGCATACAACAAGTGATCCTAAGCTAAAGAAAAGTAAATATAGAGGCATGATTATATGTGATAATTGGTTGGACTTTCTATGTTGGGGCAAAGCACATTGTGAAGAAAGGAGAAGCTTGTGGTATAATAATGGGAGAATTAAATCAAAGTTGAATATGGCATCAAGGGATTTCACTACTGCTACAAGATGGAACTTGATGACCTAAACAATAAGTTTACCAAGTTCAATATCAAATGGATTTCACTCTTACTTTTCATGAAGATTATTGACTTGTTCAAAGAAGCTATTTGCGAGACTTCAAGTTCAGTTTTGACAAGGATCATGTGGTTATCTATATTACTTTAGACCTACAAATGGAAGTTTGCAAAAGGAAGAATATTTGATATCAATCAAAGGACAAACAAAATTGAGTGGCATCTCAAATGGTTTTATCTCTATGGTGCAAGGCTTGACTCAATTATGGCAAGGATAAGTGATGAAGAGATCAAGATGGCTAAAACGAGGAACTAAGCTAAGGCTATGGATAGCGACCATAAGCGAAGTGGCTAGGGTGAAGTTGAGAGTGTCAAGGATTTCGAAGTATCATATCCAAGCCTACCGAGGAAAGTGATAAATTGCATCTAATGTCATGATTGATAAATCGGAGTGGCTCAAGAATTCAAAGTGGTTGATCTCTACTCTATGGAAGAATTCTAAGTCACTAGCTCAAGGTGGACATGCTCAAGCAAATGCATATATTTGTTCATCTACAACATGTGTTCAGTTGGTACACATCATTGGAAGCCCTCGAATCATTGAAGATCAATTATAGGCGTACCTTGGATTCAAGCTCAAGTGGATTAATTAGGGTTTATCTTTTATCTTGAGTTTAGGTATGCCGTACTATCAAGAGGGGTGAATCATTGATTGGACAACAAACATCAAAAAGTGCTCAAGTGAAACCTAGAGAGACTATCCCGTGAGATCCAAACCTTAGTTAAGATCTCTGGCCAAAACCGGCCTGACCGGTTTTGGAAACCGGTCTGATCGGTTTGGGCATTGACACCATCCAACGGCTAGTTGGTTTGAAAACTGGTCTGACCGGTTTGGCAAACCGGTCTGACCGTTTTTTCTTTGACAGACTAAGGGCTAGTTTTGAGTGTTGTGGGTATTTATACCCATGAGCTCCTTTTTGAGGGGCTGCTGGTTCTCTCCACTCCTAACTCCTTCCAGAACCATAGCAAAGCTCTCCCCAACCTCTCTTAGTGAGATTCAAGCCTATAGTGCCATATCCTTGAGTTGGGTTGAGAGTGTGACTAGTGTGAGAGTTTTAGAGAGCCCTGAGAAGCCCAGTGAGCATCCCACACTTGAGCACCTACTGATTTCGTTGAAGATCTTTGAAGCATCTTTTACTCTTGGAGCATTTGCTCCTAGACAGCTAGAGGTCGCTCGAAGCTCCAATCCGAGATTGTGGAAGCTCCAAGAAGTTTGTATTACCCCTGTGAATCAAGTAGAAACCCTCTCATCTCAAGAGTTCATTCTCTTGACTTGAGACCGAGGTAAAGGGCAAGCCTTGAGTGGCGAGTCTATCCTTGTGTGGATACCTCAACAACATGGACATAAGCAAGCCTTTGTGGCGAGCTGAACCACAGGATAAATCCTTGTGTCAATTGTGCCTTTACTTCATTTATATCTTGCTTGTTGTTTTATCTCTCTATCTAGCATATATCTTGTGCTTCCACTTCGATCTAATTTGGTGTGCTTGTGCTGTGTGCAGGGACTTCATTGATACTCTTGGAAACCCCTGTGGAAGACTCACACTAAGTTTGGTTTGTGCTAGAACTTGTAGAGGGGATTTACATATTGTCGGTTCTGTCTGTGTAAAACCGGTCTGACCGGTTTTGGAAACCGGTCTGACCGGTTTCAGTACTGACAGTGGGTTGAATTTTTATAAGTGTGCAGATTCACCTATTCACCCCCCCTCTAGGCGACATCAAGATCCTTTCAATTGGTATCAGAATAAGGTTCTCCGGATCGAGCTTAACCGCTTGGACAAAAGATGTCGACAACATATGAGGTATCTTTTGAGCCATTGACTCTAGGTGGCTCAAACTTTGATTCTTGGTCAGCTCATGTACTTAATGGAATTAGGACCCTTGGTCCCCACGCCGAGCAGATTGTAGTTGCTAGTATTCTTCCTTCTTGCACTAGAGCAAACAACTTTGACTTGTCGAACTTATCTAGAGAGGAGTTAGAATGTTTGCAACTCAACGCTCAAGTTACTAATTACATTCGTAGTACCTTGAGTTGTGATGTGCAGGAATTGATTTGTGACAAAATAATTGCACATGACATTTGGGAAATTTTTCAAGATCTCTATGATGTGCCCAAATGTGAAGATCAAGATCAAAGAGCAAGCATGCAAAGTAAAGCCACAACGTCAAACCACTCATCTTCATGTACTCATGATGACATCTCGGCCAAATGTGATGAGAAAATAGAAATCATAGGCCAAAATGAATGATTGGGGTTTGAGCATGACAAGCTGTCAACTAGTTAGTATCAAGGTGCAAATGTGTCTTTAGAAGGGTGCTCTACCTCTGGAGCACACATTGATGCTATAGTGACCACACCCGATGATCAACAAGACAAGGAAAGCAAGTCGGGTGACCCTGTGGGGAAACCGGTCCAACCGGTTTCCAAAACCGGTCTGACCGGTTTTCACAGGATGAACACAAGAAGGAGCAACAAGTGCTCAAGAAGGCGATCAAGAAAAAATGACAGTTTCTAGGTCGTCAACTCTTAGTGTTGATGATCACAAGTGCTTGATGGCCAAGAAGAGCAAGGAAACCAAGGACAACCAAATGACAAAGAGAGTTGAAGATCAAGTTGACACCATAAAGACTTTGACTCAAAAACATGAAGCCTTCAAACTCTCTCACTCTACCTTGGTCAATAAATATGATATCTTGCTTAACAAAGTTGCTTGTGCTACTAACCCGTCTACATGTGTAGCATCTTTGGAGCAAGAAAAGAAGGTGCTCAATGAAAAGCTTGAAAAGCTCACTAGCGAGCATATGGCTTTGCAAGCACGTCACAAAGAGCTTGAGTGCTCTCATGAAATGCTTGTAGAATCATATACTTGTCTAGAAATAACTCATGAGGTTGTGCTTTCATCGGTAACTTCCACTCAACCTCTCTCACACACATGCACATGCTCACATGTCAATATTGAATTGTCTTGTACTAAACCTTGTTGTTCTCAAGCAAGCCAATCTAGTATTGAGCATGTATTTGTAGAGACTTGTGATGACCTCATTGCGAAAGAAAATGATCAACTCATGCAAGAGGTTGAAAGGCTTAAGGATGACTTGAGTAAGTTGAAGGGAAAGAGTCAAGTGCAACCTTGTCAAGATAACCATGACAACATGGTGAAGAAGCTTGAGAAGGGTTCAAACCGCACTAGCTCAATCCTTCGACTGAAGAAGCAAGGCAAAAATCACAAGGCTCAAGAAATCAAGATAAAGGAGCTTGATCACATACATTGCTTCAAGTGCTCAAAGATGGGGCACTATGCATCGATGTGCTCAGCTCAAAAACAACAGGAAAAGGCAGGGGAAGCTAAGGAGAAGGATATGCTACAAATGCAAGCAACATGGACATTTCATTGGTGATTGTCCACAAGTAACCGGGGTGCTGTCTGTACCAAACTGGTCTGCCCGGTTTGGGAAACCGGTTAGACCTGTTTTGGCAACAGTGGTGCCTCAAGTGCATATCAAGCGCAATCAAGCCTCTTCAGCAAGCCTCAAGATCAAGAAGGAGCGAGTGAGCAAAAACAAGTGCAAGGCCTCAGCAAGAAAGATCAAAAGTTGTATTTGCTACACTTGTCGGTCAAAGGGACATGAGAGTAATGAGTGTCCAAATGGTAACATTCCTAAGTCAAAACTCATCAATTATGCATTCTCTAGACTTAGGGATGACAAGAATAATGTTTATGCTACTAGAGTGACTAACCCTAAAGGACCCAACATGGTTTGGGTACCAAAAAGAGCTTGCTAGAATTGCAGGAGCATGGAGATGCATTGGAGGCTTGGCAAAACTCAAAGAGAAGGTCAATGAACTAGAATAATGCCAAGCATAAAGTATAAACTCTTTTTTTCTACTCCAATAACATATCGGTAACATAAGCTTCATCTTTCATCTTAGTCAATTGATCATAAGTGGTTACTTGTGCTCAAGGCCTTGGTTTTATGCACTTGGCTTAACTAAGTACTTTGGTGTACATATATGCTCCTCTTTCCATATGATGCTTGTAACCGCTCTCTAGTAGAGCATTTTGGTTTATTTGGTGCAGGTTCAAATGAGAAGCAAAATTATAAGTCAATCTAGTGTACGGCCATAGGTGATGTTAGACCAAGTTGAAGCATATGAAAAGATAAAGAAAACTTCCAAGCTTTAACACAAACTCCAAGGGCCACACACATCCCTATTTTTCTGGTAGTACAGACCTCAGAGGTTCCGGGAAATTCTCCGGAGGTTCCGAGATTTGCTGCAGGAACCCAACCTCCGGGAAAATCTTCAGAGGTTCTGGGCTTTTGGAAATTCAGACCTATACAGCTTCCAGAATAAGGGTGATTGTCAGGAATGAAAGACTCATGAAGATAAGCCTGCATCGGGAGCTGATGGGGCCTTGAAGAAGTGTTGGTTGGACTGACTGGCAAAACCGGTCTGACCGGTTTGCCAAACCGGTCTGACCGGTTCTAGCCCAGTACAGTTTGACTCTGTATTGAACTTCAAGATTAGCCCAAGAATTTCAAACATATATCTCAGCTTCTGTTTAGCATCATACAGACACTATCTTGGTGATAGTAAGTACTCTTGGCACAATTTCAATATTCGTAAATTATTTTTCTTTTGTGCCTAGGGCAAACTGTGAAGTGGCCTCTCCTAGTTCATTAATTTGACCGAGTGCTCATCTCATGCAACTCAAATTCATGATGCACCTATTCAGGGGGTGATCACTCTACAATTTGTGTCTTTGAGACTAATGCTTTCATCTAGTGATCTCTTATAGTCTCAAATTGAGAGCTCGTTTCTCTCTCCATGGAGTATGCTATGACTCTTGAATCCAAAGCGGTAGTATTGAGCAAATATTTATCTTTGGATTATGAAACTAATCTTAAGCATAGTTACTTGCCATAATATAGTTTAGATTTCTCAAGTTGGACTTAATTGTCAAAATGGTGCATGTGACCCTAGTCGTTCACAATAATTCATATGCTCCACAAACAAAGGGAATTTGATCTATATTGTGAGGTTTCAATTTTTGGTGGATCTCTTGTCTCTCTAACTCAAAAGGTCACTAAGGATTGAAACTAGTACTTGTGCTACTTAAGTGTGTCTCTCTCTCGTGTTGTGTGTAAAGGTTTATTCAAATGAGAGCTATAACTTGGACCTTACATGGTAATGCACAAGTCAAGGAAAATCACAATTCACCAATGTGAAGATGTGATAAGCTAGAGGCAAAGGTATGATTCACACTCATTTCTTTTCTACCTTTATCATCTAGGTGTTATTCATGCTAGTGTGTGCGTTTCCTTAGCATGTGGTCTATTCACGGTCTCTTGTGGGTGCCAATTGGATATTTAATTGATGCCTACATTTATATTGACTCTATGTCAAATGTTTGTTGTAATGTGAGAAGGCATGAGTTAAATATACCAATGTGGTCCTAAATCTTGTTTAGTCACATGTTTGAGTGACATAAGTTAGATTTTTGAAAAACTCAACAAGCTTGATAGGACTCGTGTGAATTTTGAAAATATTTGGTTTTTGGTCCTCATGACCCAATCGACCCACATGTGACTATAGTTAACTGTGCTTGATTGATGGCTAGTCACAAGTGGTGAGATTTTCTTAAGTCCAACATATTCTTCATACCTATCTCTCTCTAAAGTTTTTAATAAGCATCAAGGAACTTTTGGACTTAAATGGAAAATTCTCTCTAAAGGAATTATCTAGTGACCAAAGATTATTGCTTTATCTTCTCAACTCACTAGATCTGTCTTAAAAGAAAAAGAGAGCAAAATATTTTCAATATCTTATCTTTTTCTTAATCACCTCTCTCGGAGAAAAAGGGGTTTTGGATAAAGAGTTAAAGCTTCAGGTGTTTCTTCAAAAGAACTAGTATCTGGACTCATCATGAACATATCTCTCATATTAGTTCTCAATTCGAGCTTAAATATCTCAAACTCTATCTTCAGCAGGTTTCCTGAGGGAAACCGATCTGACCGGTTTCTGAAACCGGTCTGACCGGTTTACCCCGGGGCCACCCCTTTAAAGGGTATCTCGGTTGGAATATTCCTTATCCATCCCCACTTCTCCTCACCAGCCAGGACCCGAGCTCCTCTTCTCCTACCCGCGCCCCCACACTCTCCTCTCACTCTCCCACCATGGTTGCTTGAGATTGACACAAAGAGAAGCTTTCCCCTTAGGAGATTAAGGGCTAGAGGTGCTAATCTTCGGCTTGACCGGATTGGAGACCATTTTTGGAAGTTTAATCATCTTCTCCCATCCTCTCAAGGTATTCAAAAGTTCTCTTTACCCGATCTCTTAGCTCCATGAATTTCTCTCGGATTCCTTTGACCAATCATCAACTAGTATGCCCAGGAAGCTATCTTTAAGTTTTGAATAAATTTGGATGGCTACATTTAAAATTCCATAATCTAGGGTTTCAGCCGACGAAATCAGTCTGACCGGTTTCTGAAACCGGTCTGACCGGTTTTGCCTGGACAGAAACCCTGATTTTCCTTAGATTCTTCAAATTCCTTTCTCGTCAAGTCCCAAATCAATTATTATGTTCCTTATACATACTTTGCCACTTTTTCATGGTCAGGAACAACATGTCGGACTTCTCAAAGATCTACACTCGGTCGAAGAAGAAAAAGAGGGTTGATGAGCCCGAAGACATTTCCGATCCGATCGAGGCATTCGGTGCCTCCAGTGGGCCTATCCTAAGGCCTAGGACATCCAGGGCATCTCAGCCTGCAGTGAACGAGATTGTTGAACAAGAAGAAGAAGAGGGGCATGAGACTTCTAGTGATGATAATGAGAGTGGAGAAACTTATAGAATGCAGTTCAGGCATGAGAAGGGTCCAGCAGATGATGATGACGATGATGATGATGAAGAGGAAGATTTTGGTGGAAGGGAAAGAGGTGTGGAAGAAGAAGAAGAGGAGGAAGTGTTGCTTGAGATCCGTAGGCCAGTCAATCCTAGCTCTCATCGCATTGTGAATTACCTTGGCATGGGAAAGACAGAGGCAGCGAGGTGAAAGAGGAGGGAATGGCCCTATGGTGAGCCTAAGGATATGGCTAGTGGGATAGATTATCGGTTTCACACTTTCTTTCAGCGGGACTTCTATTCTACCGCCATCATAGCTAAGAAGAAAGGCATAGTTGCAGAGGCTCGGTGGATAGATTGGGCATACATGGAGAGGGCAAACAATGCTGTTTTCAGAGATTTTATAGATGTTTGCACTTCTCTGAGGATCAAGCCTCTGATGGGTTTCAGGCACAGTTGGAACACGGAGGTAATTGCTCAGTTCTATGCCACTGTTGCATTTGAGGAACATGAGAGTGATAGGAAGATGCATTGGATGACCGAGGGGACTAGATATAGTGTCACCTTCACTAACTTTGCTAGATTCCTTGGACTTAGTCCGGCAGATTTGTCTCTACCTTGCATCACCGAAGCACTCGTCCTATGGAGCCATCTGCAATGAAGTTCATGTATCCTAGGGACAAGCAAGCGAATGCGGGTTTTGCAGCGGGACTTTATTCCTACTATAGTGTGTTGAACCGTATGTTTTGCTTGACCCTCACACCTAGGGGTGGAAACCCGGCGGATATCTCCAACTTTGCTAAGAACTTGCTCGTTCACATGAGGCCTCCTGGACTTTCATTCTCTGTGAGTGACTTTATTTGGGAGGAAATCAAGTCTATTAGCGAGAGCCCCCAGAGGTTGTGTGGATATGCACCGTACATCATGCACATCATCGAGAAAGCGTCAAACAGGAAATTTCTAAAGGATTCAAAGCATGAGCCTTTCAAGGTCCCCGTACCCAAGAGCATGAGATTACCTTCACCTGGAAGGTATGACGAGATGATGGAGGAAGGCGAAGGACAACAGCAGTATCAGCCAGCTGCTGCCTCTGGTCAGGGCCAAACCGGTCTGACCGGTTTGGGAAACCGACCTGACCGATTTGGGGCTGGCAGCAGCAGCCAGCCAAGGGACAAGCCACCCTCTCCCATTCGTAAGCTCTTGAATTTTTTCACTTCTATGTGTAAGAGCTAGAGGGATGTGTTGGTTGAGCAGCAGAGGTCTAGGATAGAGAGGAAGCAAATGAAGGACACTCTCAAGCTTTTACATAATCACCACGGATCTGAGCCTCCTAGATCTCCACCCTCTCCCGAGACGGAGGAGCGTGAGATTCCTTCGGTGGATAGAATGGTGGCACAACTAGGCTCCGAGGGTTACTTTGAACAATATGCTCATCACTATGGATATCAAGTTCCTAATCCTCCACCTCCTCCTATGGGACCTCCTACTAGTGGACAAAGTTTTGTATCTCAAGCTTATCACTCACTCTTCGGCAACATTGATGGTAAGATGTGCTCCAATTTCTTATTCTTTAACATCTACCATTCTTTCTCAAGTTCTAAAATTCAAATTCTCTCTTAGACTACCCTCCTCCACATGGTGGTGATCCTCCTGAGTATGGTGGCGTTCCTCCGGAGTATGGCGGTGCTCCTCCGGAGTATGGTGGTCAGTGATGCTCAGCAGCACCTCTTCTCCAAGTTTTTAGTGATAGATGACAAAGGGGAGAAGAATAGTCGATTAAAGCTCATCTGTCTTGTGCTGTAGTGGCGAAACCGGTCTGATCGGATTCCTAAACCGGTCTGACCGGTTTGTGCTGAGCAATCCCAAGCTCCTATGTGTCCAGTTATCTTTTATCTTAGAGACTTGTCGAGAGATTTGGATCTGTAATAATTATCTGTTGAACCTTATCTATGTGTTGGACTTGAGAACTCTTGTATTGTGTGCTACAATGTGTGTAATGTACTCTAAATGTTTCTAAGTGATTTAATGTTAGTTTTTGGTGCATGTTTGTTTGGTGAATGAGTTTGTTTCTGAGTTTTCTCTGTTTTGTGGGCTGACTGGGTGAAATTGGTCTGACCGGTTTCTGAAACCGGTCTGACCGGTTTTACCGCAGACAACACACACTTCTTTGTGTTTTGTCTCTTGATTGTAATAACTCATGTCATATGCATCACACATGTATTTTATCTTGTCATACACACTTGTTGCACCCCACTTTGCTGAGATTTAGGGGGAGCTCCATGTTTTTCTTAAAATATGTGCAAATTGGCATTTTTTAGGCCAATTTTTTTTAATTCCATTCATTGCACACATTGAGGGGGAGCTTTACCTAAATCTTAGTTCTTATGAGCTTCATTTTCATATCTTTTGAGAGCTTTAATCAAGGTTGTCATCAATCACCAAAAAGGGGGAGATTGTAAGTGCAATCAAGCCCTAAGTGGTTTTGGTGAATTAAGTGACAACTTGATTAAAACACTAACACTCTTGTGAAGCATGTGAGCAGGTCATTGATTATTGATAAATGTTATTTATGTGTGAATTCATGCATTTGGCTCATATTGCATGTAAGATAAGGGTGGATCATGGCAATATATTTGGAACGGTTATAAGCATGCTAAGAGTGAATGTCATGATAAAGAAAGGTTGTTCTTACCATTGGACTTTACATTAGACATACAACAAGTGATTCTAAGCTAAAGAAAAGCAAATATAGAGGCATGATTATATGTGATAATTGGTTGGCCTTTCTATGTTGGGGCAAAGCACATTGTGAAGAAAGGAGAAGCTTGTGGTATAATAATGGGAGAATTAAATCAAAGTTGAATATGGTATCAAGGGATTTCACTATTGCTACAAGATGGAACTTGATGACCTAAACAATAAGTTTACCAAGTTCAATATCAAATGGTTTTCACTCTTGCTTTTTATGAAGATTATTGACTTGTTCGAAGAAGCTATTTGTGAGACTTCAAGTTGAGTTTTGACAAGGCTCATGTGGTTATCAATATTACTTTGGACCTACAAATGGAAGTTTGCAAAAGCTAGAATATTTGATATCAATCAAATGACAAACAAAATTGAGTGGCATCTCAAATGGTTTTATCTCTATGGTGCAAGGCTTGACTCAATTATGGCAAGGGTAAGTGATGCAGAGATCAAGATGGCTAAAACGAGGAACTAAGCTAAGGCTATGGATAGCGACCATAAGCGAAGTGGCTAGGGTGAAGTTGAGGGCGTCAAGGATTTTGAAGTATCATATCCAAGCCTACCGAGGAAAGTGATAAATTGCATCTAATGCCATGATTGATAAATCGGAGTGGCTCAAGAATTCAAAGTGGTTGATCTCTACTCTATGGAAGAATTCTAAGTCACCAGCTCAAGGTGGACATGCTCAAGCACATGCATATATTTGTTCATCTACAACATGTGCTTACTTGGTACACATCATTGGAAGCCCTCGAATCAGGCGTACCTTGGATTCAAGCTCAAGTGGATTAATTAGGGTTTATCTTTTATCTTGAGTTTAGGTATGTCGTACTATCAAGAGGGATGAATCATTGATTGGGCAACAAACATCAAAAAGTGCTCAAGTGAAACCTAGAGAGACTATCACGTGAGATCCAAACCTTAGTTAAGCTCTCTGGCCAAAACCAGCCTGACTGGTTTTGGAAACCGGTCTGACCGGTTTGGGCACTGACACCGTCCAATGGCTAGTTGGTATGAAAACCGGTCTGACCGATTTTTGTTTGACAGACTAAGGGCTAGTTTTGAGTGTTGTGGGTATGTATACCCATGAGCTCTTCTTTGAGGGGCTGCTGGTTCTCTCCACTCCTAACTCCTTCCAGAACCATAGCAAAGCTCTCCCCAACCTCTCTTAGTGAGATTCAAGCCTATAGTGCCATATCCTTGAGTTGGGTTGAGAGTGTGACTAGTGTGAGAGTTTTAGAGAGCTTTGAGAAGCCTAATGAGCATCCCACACTTGAGCACCTACTGATTTCGTTGAAGATCTTTGAAGCATCTTTTACTCTTGGAGCATTTGCTCCTAGACGGCTAGAGGTCGCCCAGAAGCTCCAATCCGAGATTGTGGAAGCTCCAAGAAGTTTGTATTACCCCTGTGAATCTAGTGGAAACCCTCTCATCTCAAGAGTTCGTTCTCTTGACTTGAGACTGAGGTAAAGGGCAAGCCTTGAGTGGCGAGTCTATCCTTGTGTGGATACCTCAACAACATGGAGGTAAGCAAGCCTTTGTGGCGAGCTGAACCATGGGATAAATCCTTGTGTCAATTGTGCCTTTACTTCATTTATATCTTGCTTGTTGTTTTATCTCTCTATCTAGCATATATCTTGTGCTTCCGCTTCGATCTACTTCGGTGTGCTTGTGCTGTGTGCATGGACTTCATTGATACTCTTGGAAACCCCTGTGGAAGACTCACACCAAGTTTGGTTTGTGCTAGAACTTGTAGAGGGGATTTACATATTGTTGGTTCTGTCTGTGTAAAACCGGTCTGACTGGTTTTGGAAACCGGTCTGACCGGTTTCAGTAGTGACAGTGGGTTGAATTTTTATAAGTGTGCAGATTTGCCTATTCACCCCCCCCCCCCCCCCTCTAGGTGACATCAAGATCCTTTCACGAAGATGATCGCCAGGTTGAGATGCCATCGCGCTGCACGATGAGCTCGTGATCACCCCTACCTAGCACGCCAACTGTCATATGGTGAGATCTGGACAGCCCACGGGGGTGTTAATCCCAGTGGTTTAGTTGTTCGATGAGTGGGAATCTATGGCTAAGAACTCGAAGGTCGCACACGAGTACGCGGAACACAGAGAACACGGCGGGTTTATACTGGTTCGGGCCTCCGGAGAGTAATACCCTACGTCCAGTTGTCGGTGTAGATTGCTTGAGGATTGCGTATGTTGTACAAGGGGTCGCCTCGTCCGCCTTATATTGCCCAGCGGCTAAGGTCAGTTCCCAGACTCCTATTCGGTTACGACCAGGAGACCTAAGTCTACGTTACACATCTTGCCATATCCCGTTGATCTGCTTTGGGCGAAATCCACCGAGGTCTTGTCTTGTACGCCAAGTCTTGAGGTCATTCTGGATTAGGTCATCTGGGGATTCTTCTGGAAGGTCTTTTGGAGGTCGTGTGGGCCGCCAACTAGGTCGGTTGGGCCCACTAACAGGTCGGCGGGTCTTCTAGTAGGCCGGACCCACTTGTCGGGGACGATCGTGAGCCTGGTCAGTGGGGACCGAGGGGTACCCATGTCTCACAGTGTTTGGTTAGCCATAATGGCATACTTTCTAGTTCACATAATACCATGAGAAAAATATCATAGCGTAAAGGAGGGAAGGATGTGCCGGCGGTCGTCCATCCGTCCTCTCCCACCATGTCGTTGCTTCCACCCACAGCTCTGGAAGCTGGACGAGAGCGCCCGAGTCAGAGGTGAGGGGGAAGAGGTGTTGGACGGTGATGGTTGCGTGGTGGATGGCACTGGCTGAGGGGCAATGGCCACGACCGTGCCGTTGACTAGCAGGGATCGGAGGTTGCGCGTCGGCTCGTGGCCAGCCAGTGTGAGGCGCACGCTGGAGGCGTCTCGCACGGCATTGGAGAGGGAGTGGTGGAGGGTGTCGATGGGGACGCTCGAGCACGACTGTGCCATTAGCAATCAAGGAGGTCGCGCGGCGGCGCGTTGGGGAGCTGGCGTAGAGTGCGGGTGGAGGTGCGGATGGATGGGCCCGACGCGAGGCACCTGCGACCTCCCCCTGCAGGTAGCCTTCGCTCGTGGCGCATGGCCCTCCCCATCCTCTTCTTTCCCACGGCGGTGGTGTGGGTTCCATGGCGACCCTCCTCCCCGCACCTGGTTCCAGCAGGGGCCCGCCTCCTCTCTCTATGTGCCGGTGGCGGCGCACCCCTCCTCTCCCTCCATCGCGGTCGGCGTCCTCCCTCCTCTAGCCCCTCGTCCTCGCGGCGACAGGAGGGAACGAGAGGGGCCAACAGACGGACACGGATCCGATGCCTTTGCTTCCGCAAGGCACCGCGTACCGTTGCTTCACATCCAGAGCCAGGAGCCCAAAAAGGCAAGTGGATGTTGTGGCCAGGTGGCGGGACCTGCTGCATAGTAGAAAAAGGGCAGGAGTGCAGGTTTAGCTTTATTTAGTTCACCAAAATTTCTCCATCAATTTTTGACACTAATTAGGGTTATTAAATATGAACTAATTATAAAATCTATTTCATAACCCTCTCCTAATTTTTCGAGACGAATCTAAGGGGCCTAATTATATCATGATTAGACAATATCGTGCTACAGTAAATGATCTATAATGATGAATTAATTAGTCTTAATAGATTCATATCGTGATTTTCTATGCATCCGTGTAATTAATACTTCTAATAGGTCTTGAAAGAGAAATTCAAAAAATCCAAAAATTTCTAAAAGTTTGTTTAATTCGTTGGTATAAAAGTTTGCAATGTCACATCAAATATTTCATGGGACGTCGAAAGTAGTGTTTGTATACTTAATCTAAGTGCTTACATGAAAATCGTGAGATGAATTTTTTAAAAGCTAATTAATTTGTCATTAGCACATATTTAAATCTGGAATAAGAAAGTTTTGAAACATGCGCTAATGACGAATTTATTAGGTTTAAAAATTTATCTCAACATTTCCAAGCAAGTTCTAAAAATAATTCTTTTATTATCATTCAAAGTTTCGAACACCTTTTCTAACACCTATAAAACATCAGATGTGACACCGTAAATTTTTTGCCAACAAATTAAATATGGTTGTTAGTGAAAATTTGTATACAAAAAGGCATATGAATAATGACATACAATTTATGAACCTTTGCTTATGACGTCTATTTATTTATTTGGATGAAGAAAATGCAAAGTTGGACTCCTAGTTTATTCCTTAGACAACGGCACAACGCTACCACAATGCAACCTGTAGCTTCTGCTGTCTTTTCTACTATGCAGTGGGCCCACCACCTGTTCCCACACCTCGTATCACCACGGCGTGAGGCTGCTGGCTCGGGCTGCTGAAGCAAAGGTTCACGGTCACCGGATCAGCGTGTGCAGATAGCCTTAGGATAGGAGTTGGGTACAAACGTGGGGAAAAATTAACAGTGGGCCCTGCCGGTACATGAGGTGGGTACGCGTGGGGTGGGCGAGAAAAACATTACGTTTTTGGCAGAATCGCTCCCCAAATTACGATTTATATGGTCGTTCCACCTTTTTGGTC
The DNA here is from genome assembly GCA_947561735.1 of Cenchrus americanus. Taxonomy (NCBI): domain Eukaryota; kingdom Viridiplantae; phylum Streptophyta; class Magnoliopsida; order Poales; family Poaceae; genus Cenchrus; species Cenchrus americanus. The sequence continues at coordinate 245,452,501 of OX387239.1, read as the reverse complement.
ATCACGCAACCTTACGAGTGGGTCCGGCGTGAGGGGTAAGGCGGGCCCGAATTGGGTGAGAAAAGTTTTCAATTGTCTTCGCTCCTTATAGTATAGATTTAAACCTATCACTCATACTCAAAAGCTCATTAGACCTTTAATTAAGTGGATAACATCACCAAAACCCACTTAGGGGCTTGATTGCACTTACAAGAACCCTTTTGGTAAATGTTGATAACCTAATTAAAGCTTACATTTAATTGAAAAGATTGAGCTTTTGATAACTTAAATACAAAGCCCCCCCCTTAATGTATGTCTTTCTCCTTCTGAATAGAGGGTGAGTATCCCTTTAAGATATGTAGGCATACATTATGAGCATGTGTAGCAAGTGCAATATATTCAACTCATCGTGGGGAGCAAAGAACAGGTGTAACAAGTAATCGTGATGCATATGACATAACAGATTCAATCAGGAGACTGGTTGTGCCCAGACCCCGGAACCTCTGGGAAAAATTTGGAACCTCCAGGTTCTGGTCTAGACCCCGGAACCTCCGGGAAAAATCCCAGAACCTCTAGACTCTGGCAGCAACCAGGCTTAACAATCAACACAGGCAAGAAAAGTTGTGGAGAGGTAACTCAGAAAAAAAGAAAGGAGGAAACCTTGTAGCCTGGGAAACAGTGCAGCGGCCCAAGACCAAAGGGGGACTTGGTGTTATTAATCTCAGGCTGCAAAATGATGCCCTGCTGCTTAAGCATCTTCATAAGTTCTACAATAAGTGTGACATTCCTTGGGTGCAATTAGTCTGGTTCAAGTATTACCGTAATAAGGTTCCTCATGCAACAAGAGAAGTTGGTTCCTTCTAGTGGAAGGACATTTGGAGATTGAATAATATTTACAGAGGATTTTCCCTCTGTATCATTGGCGATGGTGCCTCGGCTTGTTTCTGGGAAGACAGATGGACTGAGTCCATCCTCTCACGTACCTTTCCCAGGCTAGCATCGTTCGCTAAATCTGACAGAGCTTCGGTACAAGAGGTGGTACAGGCAGTCAACATTGATGACATCTTTTGGTTACCTCTCTCTGAAGAGGCCATGCTAGACCTGGGGGATCTGCAGGAAATTCTGCAGGGCATTCAGTTTGATGAAGATTCAAATGATATCTGGAGACCTGTTTGGGGAAATGATTATTCGGCCAAGAAGTTTTATGAGCATATATATAGTATGGTTGAAGGCAATCCTATCTTCAAAATTACCTGGAAATCAAGGTGTATTCCAGGAGTGAAATTCTTCTTTTGGCTTATCCTGGTAGACCGTCTTAACACTAAGAATATGCTTTCAAGGAGACATATAGGAGAAAGAAGTGATGATTTCTGTGTGTTGTGCTCTGCTGGTACGGAGGAAACAATTGAACACCTGTTCTTTCAGTGTCCTTTTGCTTGTCAGTGCTGGGACAGAATTGGCTTTCACTGGAACCTAAACCTTGATATTATTGATATGATCCTCCATGCTCGACGAGCCAGCAATCTAAAATTCTTCACAGAAATAGTTCTGCTAGCAGCCTGGGAGTTGTGGAAAGTGAGAAATGACAGAGTCTTCAATAGAAGAGACCACTCTTTAGACATTTGGTTTGCTAATTTCAGATTCCAATGTATCGCTCAATCTATTAGGTTTAAAGTTGATCTGCGATCAGCTTTTTGTGCTTGGTTAGATGCTATTAGTTAATCTGTAAGTAAACCTTTTCACTCCCTAAATTAATAAGAGTTTTTATACTGTGGGGATCTCCCCCACAGTGTTTCTCAAAAAAAAAAGAAAATTCACAACTAAATAGGAACTAGAATTAAGATAGCATGGCAAGCAAATCTAGTCCTATTACAACATCACAAAGTTTTAAAGTTTTCAAATCCCCTACTTGTCCATGACCAGATCCAAGGTGCCGACATAGGCAACCAACAGAGTACCACACACATATTAAAGATCAAATGAGTTCAGCTGACAGAAAATAAAAGCAAGGCAGCAGCAACAGCTTCTCTCAACTCACAAAAGCAAGCAAAGCTTCTCTCAACTCACAAAAGCAAGCAAAGCCCCTAGCTGAATACATCTCAATCTTCCTTACCCCCCCCCCCTTTGTCAACATGTTAACAAAAAGGAAAAAGGAAGAGAGGAAAAGAGCTTCCGGACTTGAGCAACTTCACTCACTCCACTCCTCACTAGAGTCCTCAGAGCCAATGTCTTCATCTTCAGCAGACGGAGGGCGCTTGCCACAGCCAGCAACTCCCTTGACACCCTTCTTGATGCCTCTGGGTGTGGCCTTGGTCTTGGTCTTCATTTTCTGAAGCTTGGCACTGAGGGGCTCCTCATCTTCACTAGATACATGTTGTGGGGCTTCTTCTTCACTGAAAGAGAAATCATCAAAGAAGATAGGAGGAGGGATGGTCTAAGTGGCAAGGCCATTGTGGGACAACAGCCTATTTATATCCTTTCTTGCCTCATAAGCATGTGGCTGAGTAGGTGCACATGGAGAGGGAGTGTCTGATTAATTCCTTCATCTTCTTGAAAGTGGACTCCTTCTTCTTGGGCCTACTAGGGCCAGCTTCATCATCATGAGCAGCAGGCTTTTTGGTAGATTTATTGGCTGAGTCAATACAGGCCTGGACTACTACCTCTGTCTTCTGGTGATGCCACTACTTGACTTGATAAGAGCAGTGCTCACAGTCCATCTTGAAGATGTAGCCAGTCACTAGCTCAATAATGTACATGACATATGGTGCATAGGGGAAGTTATCCACACCATTGTCCATGCTTGTGATTAGGTCATACCAAATGAATTTGCTGACAGAGAATGATGCAGCACCTGGAAGCATCCTAGCAATCAGATTGGGGGCAAAGCTTCTAAGAGAGGTAGAGTCACTGCCACCCTTGGGGTATATGGTCTACCTGAGTAAGTTGTTCAGCACATAATACACAGGCTTCAGCCCTAGAGTGGTCCCCTGAGCCATCTCATCAAAGAAATAAGCATCTGCAATTTGATGGTTCTTCAAGTGATTTTCAAAATTGATAGTGTCCCTGTCCCTGTCTATTTTACCAAACCCCAGCAGACTGGCAAAACTCACAAAGTCAATCTTGTAATGCACCCCTTATGTCATCCAATGAATGATATTTGCATGGCTGTCATAGTAGAAAGTGGCATGAAACTGAGCTACGATCTCAGCATTCCAGTCATACTTGAATCCCATCAGGTCCTTCATGTGAAACTTGTCAACCACCTCAAGTACCTCTTCCACTTCCAGCTTGTCAAAGTGCTGCCAGTCCACCCATTGCATCTTTCTGATCCTTGGATTGCACAAACACACAGATGAGTAGAAGGAATAGTGGAACAGAGACCAAAACCTCTTGTCTATGCCTGCATGCTTGGGCTGAGAATAGGGATTTTCTTCCCTGGCAAGCTTGACCTGAACTGATGTCCCTTCATAACTTTGGTATTCTAGCTGCAGAGAACTATCATATTTGGTGGGAGGCCTCTTCTTTGGAAAGAGTGGATAGTGCACTAGATAGGATGAGTCAATCTCCCCAAGTATCACTGTTGTATTAACCTCAATAGGGATGGTCTTGCCCTCTCCGCCACCATTATCCTCAACATGTTATTCTGTCAAAGACCCTCTGCCCCCAGAAATGCTGCCTGATCATCTGCCTCTTTTGGGTGTTGATTTCTTGGGAGCAACCTGCCTGACAGCAATGTTGTAAGCCTCTTCACCCTCGAAATCTTCATAGGGAATGCATCTCTTGTCCCTTCTCCTAGAGGAGTATCCAGACATCTGAACAGAGGTGAAGAAATGAAAAGACTCAGAGATTTGAAAGGATCAAAGATTGGAATGATTTGAGAGTCAAATGAACAAGGAAGGATGAATTGACTCTGTTACAACTATGGTACTATTCATTTGAACTTTGAATTAGGGTCACTGCTACTGTTGTTGCAGAGCCCGAAACCTCCGGACTGCATGCAAGTTCAGAACTGTGACGTCTGATTCAACTTTCAACTGAATTCTACCATTATGCATCTAAACAAATTACACTGGAAAGCCCCTTTGTTGGACGCTTGTAGCGATGTACCTCTGCATCATCGGCGGAGTTTGTCTTCTTTTAGTTTTTCATGTACACATTCATCGTCCGCTTCCTCATGAACTGCGTTGAGGCAGTGAGGAGAGCACCATGTATCTTTTGCCCTATTTGAATTCTCGCTGCCGAGAAGTGTAAGCAAGTATATCTTTCGCCATGGTAACCTTTGCCTAGTTGGAAGGCATTGCTCTAATATTATTGTCGAATCTCGGGATGAGATTCTGTTTAAGGGGGGTAGGCTGTGACACCCCAGGTTTTCAGCCGGGTTTATTAACCCTAATGCCCCGGTCAACCGAGTTGACTTTGGTCAAACAACGGTCAACCCGGGCCATCACCTCGAAAACATCACCAACAACCCCTAATGACACCCCTTGGTCAACTAATGGTCAAGGTTTGGTCAAAACCCTAGTCAAACCCCTTAAACACTCTTTGACCCTCCTATGTCGCCCGAAACTTTTGCCTCGTTCTCCAAATTTCACCTAAACACTTCAAATTATCCCAATGTAAAAATTGTGTATTTTGTCAAGGGACACAACTTTCATGTTGATTGGCATTTGAGATTTGGAGTGGAAATGCGTGAAAAAGCTTGGTCAACGCCTAGAGTTACTATTCATCGGCGCTCAGAAATCTGCCAACTTGGCATGCAATTTGTGCAAAATTGGTGGAGAAAAAGACCCCAAAGCTTTCGGCAAAGTTGTAGAAGGTAGTGTGGTGTACAACTTTGGTATACAGTGTTTGGAGCACTTAAGTTGCAAAATCAAGAGAAAAACACTCTCAAACAGGGCTACTTGGAAACCTTTCTGGCACACGACGCTCTAGAGCTCGACAGCTCGTGCCGCATGACGTCGGGCGCCATACCGTGCCTTGCCGCCGTGGGACCCCCTGGGCCCGGACGCCAAGGGGCGCGCTCCACCACACGTGCACGGTGGTCCCGCCCATCGCCGCACCGCCTTCCTCCCCCACTCCCCTCGCGCCACGCGCCGCGTGTGCACGGGCCGTGACGCGCCGACCGCGCCGCCCGACCACCGGCGTCGCCGCCGTACCCGCCCCACGTCGCCGTCGTACCTACGCCATGCTGCGACTTGGCCTCCACGTTGGCGAGAGCGAACTGCCTTCGCAAGTGTCAGCCCCTATAAAATGCAACACCCCACCTCTCGCGCGCGCAACGGCAGAGCCGCCGCCGGCACCATGGACGCCCACGCAGAGCTCCACCCTTCGGCCGTCGTCGCTGCCAACCCGTGCTACTCCTACCTCCCCTAGGACCCGCTGGAGCTTCCACACTCGCTTGTTGCCTAGGCTTGACCACATCCTCGTCGGAGCAACCGCTCCCGCGGCGGCCGCCGCCTGACCCCGCCGCCCATGCCCTCCGGCCATCTCCCCGCTGCAAGTAAGCGCCCAAATCGAGCCCTCGTGAACCCTAGACCCTCCCCAGCCTCTTTCCCGACCAAGACCGCCGGCGAGCTCGCCGGAATCCGGCCGGCCGCACCGCCCCCATGGCCCAAGGGCCGCATTGCGAGGCTTGAACTCTTTCTGAGGAGTTTTGCACAAACTGAGGGTATGGTTGTGAGGCTTTAGATCTTTCCAGGGTTCTGTTTGCAGATTCTTTAAACTTTTATGTGTTTTAGCTGCAACTTTGAAAAATTGTATAAAATCGTAGAAAAATCTACAAATTGCAAATCCAATTTTTTCGTGCTCTATGTGACTAGAGCTACAATTTCTGCAAAGGATGTATATACTTTTGAGCTCTAAGTTTTACATGAAAAATAGAAATCCCTTTTACCTAGATTTGTTGTTCTACAATTTTCATACATGATCTTGAGTTGGATTTTGGTTATGTTGTGGAGACTAGCATGTGTAGGTCATGTGCCAAAATTTGCACAAAGTTACTGAAGGAATCTTTTTATATGATTTATCTTGTATTATTGACAAATCTGCCTAGATGTTTTTGTAGCTTAAAATATATTTATTTCTGAGCCCTACTTCTGGATATTATCTTGTTATGCTAAAATGCACCTCTGGTGAATTTACCATGATTTTATTTCTATTATAAATATTATTTCCTAATTTATGCTTGTTTTTAATCATAATTGTATAGATCAAGATCCATAATAGTTCTAGGTGTGTTTGTTGGTTTCTTAGGCTTGTTTTAGGCCAGAGAATGTCTAGGAGAAAGTTTGGCTCCAATACTATTATCTTTATTTCTATATGCATTAATCCTTTTATTGCTAGCTAGAAATGCTTTCATTTGAGTGCATTAAATTCAGTGGCTCAAACTTGTTGATTGCTGTCCATATAAGTGTTCCCTGGTCAGTAGGACCAGTGGGTACTGTTTGGCTAATTTGAGGCTTGTTGGTTGTTTAAAAGTAGGAAAACTAGATTAATCTAGTGAGGGAAAAATAGGGAAAATCATTCCTTTTTGTGCTTGAGCTCTACAAATGAATTAGGAGAATAATTGTGGCATGAAAGTGCATTTCCTTGCTGTTTAGCTTTTAAACTAATTATTTTTTATAGATGTGTACACAATCACCATAAAGAGAAGGTTAATTAAGCTTTTTGATTATCTTTTAAAGGGGAAAATGTTAAATGATTTTGTTAAGGTGAATATGGCCAATAAGGTGATCCTTGTGGCTGTTTGCCACTATTTGTTAATTAAATCAACTTAATGGCACTCCTAATCACTGCATTGCATCCTCCGTATAGAAGTCCCCGACAGTAGTTACACGCTCGTTCCGGCTGACGAGGACGAGGGAGCAGGAGGAGACGTGCACTACGTGACCGTAGAGCAAGACCCGGACCAAAGTCCGAAAGTTTGTATGTCTGCCTGTGCTGACGAAGGCAAGCCTCGGTTTAATTATTAACCCATGTGTTTACTTTCAAGCTTCTGAATTTATCATTGTTATCTTATGTGCATTTACGTTCAGGAGTTGATTGAAACCCTAGTTGCATGATCCTTAAGTACATATGATCTTTTACTAGCATGTTAGGACGCTAGTAGCTATGCTCTAAGGATCCGGTACAAGTCGAGTGATGCTCGTCACTCGCGAGAATAGGATCTCCTTTATGGAATCACCATATTGATTAAATGGATTGCTCATGTGGTAAGAGCATGGGATTTGGGCTCCGGTCCAATGGCTTCATTGGTTAAGTGTTTGAAAGTACTAAACACCTGTCGGAAATGGGCACGATAAGCCTAGTACCTAAATGAGGCGGTACGGGATTTTACTATCACTACTCTTAGGGTTGCGGCCCCGGGCTCACCACCCAAGTGCATGCGTGAGGCTGGGTGACCTTAGTGGCGTAGCCTAGATAAACCTTCTACTTAAGACTGTGAGCTATTATCCCTAAACCGAGGAATGACGGGAACCGCTTGGTTGGTGAACTCTTAGTGAGGGCACCTCCCGTGTGTTTAGGTCCACCTTGCAAGGTTTGAATCAATCGATTGTCGGCCTCTCACCGTTATCTGAGACTACTTAATCTACTGGCCATGATATCCCTTTATGATAGAACTTTGTGAAGATTATTATTTGATTAATTGTTTGTACAACTTTGATTGCAATAGTTGCTTATCTAGTAATGATCACTTCTACTAGAACATGAGCTAAAAGGTGAAGGTAAGGATCCACTACTTAGTAGCTTTATGGCAAACAAACCCACTAGCCAAAAGCCTTGCATGATTAGAGGTAAAGTCTTTCCTTTAGACGGGTAAGCCTTGCTGAGTAGCTTTACGGCAAACAAACCCACTATCCCCAAAACAAAGAATGATGGGAACCACCTGGTTGGTGTACTCTTGGTGAGGACACCTTCCGTGTGTTTAGGTCCGCCTTGCAATGTTTTGAATCAATCGATTTTCGGCCTCTCACCGTCTTCTGAGACTACTTACCCGACTGGCCATGATATCCCTTTAAGATGGAACTATGTGAAGATTATTACTTTGATTAATTGGTTGTACAACTTTGGTTGCAATAGTTGCTTATCTAGTAATGATTACTACAACTAGAACATGGGCTAAAACATGGAAAGTAAGGATTCACTACTTAGCAGCTTTTTGGCAAACAAACCCACTAGCCAAAAGCCTTGCATGACTAGAGGTAAAGTCTTTTCTTTTAGACGGGTAAGTCTTGCTGAGTATTAGTATACTCAGTCTTGCTTTATAAATGTTGTTTCCAGGTAATGCATGTGATGTGTGGCCCGGAGAACTTCCACCTGGCTGGGAGCTGGAATGGGTGGATGACGACCAGTGATTGCATCATGGACAGGTCTCCTATGATGTGATCGTACCATTAGTTATCTTCTGCTGTTTTAACAAACTCTGAACCATTTACTTTCATGTCAAAGAACTATGTTTGTAATAATGGACCCTACGGGGAATTTGATGTTAATTTGTAAGGCACTCTGGACTCTCCTTCGTGGGAGTTTTAATGCATACGTTCGATCCTCTCTGTGTTGTCAAGTGATTTATTGGGCGTAAACCCGACAACACTCAACGGGATGATTCTTTATTATCACTTAATGACCAAATGGAGTGGTTTGGGCGATAGTACGAAATTATCTCGGATGGGGTTGTCACACCAAGACACAAGAGACCTACCAAAGAATTGGCAAGTCCCTTATGTACTCTTTCTATCTACCTTGCAACCGACATAATCAAAATCCAAATAGCCAAGTAGATCGAAAGTGGAGCCCTTAGGATACCACAAGCCAAGGTTAGGGGTATGCACTAGATATCTCAAGATTCTCTTTACGGCCATAAGATGGCACTCTTTCGGGTTAGCTTGAAATCTAGCACACATGCACACACTAAGCATAATATCCGGCCTAGATGCACATAAGTAAAGAAGAGAGCCGATCATGGAGCGATATACCTTTTGGTTCACGGATTTCCCTTCTTCATTGAGGTCCAAGTGTCCATTGGTAGGCATTGGAGTCTTGATGGGCTTTGCCTTGTCCATGTCAAACTTCTTAAGCATATCCCTTCTTGTGTACTTGATTTGACATATGAACGTCCCTTCCTTTGCTTGTTTGATTTGAAATCCAAGGAAGAACTTGAGCTCACCCATCATGGACATTTCAAACCTCTTTGTCATCACCCTAGTAAACTCTTCACAAAAAGTTTCATTAGTACTACCAAATATTATGTCATCGACATATATTTGGCAGACAAAGATATGACCATCAACTTTTCTAGTAAAGAGAGTAGCATCGGCTTTGCCTATCTCAAAGCCTTGCTTGAGCAAGAAATCCTTAAGGCATTCATACCATGCTCTTGGTGCTTACTTGAGACCATAGAGAGCCTTACGGAGTTTGTACACATGATTAGGACGCTTGGGATCTTCAAAATCCGATGGTTGCTCAACATAGACTTCTTCGGAGAGTGGTCCATTGAGAAATGCACTCTTGACATCCATTTGATATAGCTTGAAGTCATGATGGGCAGCGAAAGCGAGTAAGAGACGAATTGCTTCAAGTCTTGCTACCGGTGCATATGTTTCTCCGAAGTCTTGTCCTTCAACTTGAGTGTACCCTTGAGCAACCAATCTTGCTTTGTTCCTAATCACAATCCCAAACTCATCTTGCTTGTTTCAAAAGACCCATTTGGTGCCAATGATGTCTATCTTTGGTCTTTCCACCAACTCCCACACTTGATTTCTTTCAAAGTTGTTCAACTCCTCTTGCATGGACACCACCCAATCCGGATCCTCAAGAGCTTGTTTTTCGCCAACAAATCCGAGTTATCTTGAAGAATGGAAGGATAGACAACATTACAATGATCGTTGCACACGATTTGATCCGGCGTTAAATAATCCCTATCTTTTTTTACCAAAAGTATCCAACAGTCTATGGCTTACTTGATCATTAGCCATTGCTAGGTCAAAGATATATCTTCCATGAACAGAAAAAGAATAAGTATTCATTTGATCTTGATCCTTGTGGAGTGAAAAAGATGCTATACTGGATCTGCACATACTTACTGACAATATCCATAAATGGCTTGTTTTTGGTAATCGACGAAGATTGCCATATTGATATTCGGGCGCATGGTAAACATCAGTACTCCAGTGCATTTCCCCGTCTGATTCGGAATAAATATGCTTTTGCATCTTTTCTTTAAAATGCAAAGTGGACGTTCCGGCATGAATCTCCGCAATTACTTGTTCGGATTCTACATATTGATCATTTTGCACTAGAAAATCAAGCTTTTTAATGGAATATTCACACTATGTAGAATATCCTGACTCTGAATAGTTACATGCAAGTCTCTACCTTGATAGGTTCAAGAGAGGAAACAAATGAGTAAAATGCACAAAAAATCTTAAAACGAGATCGTGTTGTTACCCCTCTCCTTATGCTCCCAAGGATATTGTCAATGGGGTGATCTCGTTGTATGACTTGATGTACATGGGGATGTGATGGTCCAAGAGGTTGGTGTAGAGGTTGGTCTTCATCATTTTCATCAGCTTGAGGCTCAGATGTACTTGCTTGAGCAGCCTCTTGCTAATCTTATTGTTGTTTCTCAGTGTATTGAGGTGCTGAACTTCCAGACCCCGGAACCTCCGGAGATTTTCCTGGAGGTTGGGTTATAGTAGCATTTCCCGGAACCTCTGGGAAATTCCTCGGAACCTCCGGAGTCTGCTCTTCTACAGAACCAGTGACCTTTGGCCCTTCGAGTGGTGTTGAAGCTTGAAGTTGTTCTTCATCTTCCTCTTGTGCTTCAACTGGTCTAACATCACCTATGGCCAATTGCTTGATTGCTTCACAAGATGGATTCTCATTACCTACAGCATTTAAGTCAACTTGCTCCACTTGAGACCCATTAGATTCATCAAAGGTCAAATCTACCGTGACTTCAATCCTTCCGGTGGTTAGATTGAAGACTCGATATGCATGTTCACTAGGACCATAGCCAAGAAGAAAACCTTCATCAACCTTTGGTGCAAACTTAGATGTTCGGGGCCTCTTGTTGAGAATGAATCATTTGCACCCAAACACTCTAAAGTAGGACACCTTAGGCTTTTTATTAGTGATAAGCTCTAGGAAGTCTTATTGTGAAACTTGTGAAGATAGAGGCGATTGATGACATGGCAAGCCGTGTTGATAGCTTCGGCCCAAAAGATGTCTTGAGTCTTGTACTCGTCCAACATGGTTCTTGCCATCTCAATAAGAGTTCGATTCTTCCTCTCAACCACCCCATTTTGTTGAGGGGTATAAGGAGCTGAAAATTCATGCTTAATGCCCTCTTCATCAAGAAACTCTTCAACATTGGTGTTCTAGAATTTCGAGCCATTGTCACTTCTTACTTTCTTGATAGGTAGCTCGAACTCCCTTTGTGCTCTTCTTATGAAGGTCTTCACTTTTCCTTGTACATCACTTTTATCAAACACAAAGAACACCCACGTGAAGCGAGAATAATCATCAACAATAACCAAGCCATATTTGTTACCACCAATACTTATGTAGGCCACCGGTCCAAATAGATCCATGTGAATAAGCTCCAATGGGCTTTAGGTAGTGAGGATGCTATTTGGTGGGTGAGGTGCTCCTACTTGCTTTTCGGCTTGGCATGCTTCGCATATCCTATCTTTCTCAAAGTGTACATTTGTTAGTCCAAGGATGTGTTCATCTTTCAAAAGTTTGGCCAAGTTCCTCATGCCAACATGAGCTAGTCGGCGATGCCATAGCCAACCCATGCTAGATTTTTCCACTAAACAAGTCCTGGGAGAAACTTTACTTTTGTTGAGATCAACTAGGTAAAGGATCCCCCTCAAGCGACCCGTAAGGACAATAGAGGAATCATCCCTTCTTATGATGGACACACCCTTATCCGAAAAGTAACAATCAAAACCAATCTCACTAAGTTGTGAAACCGATAATTGATTGTAACCCAACGGATCAACATGAAGAACATTTGTAATTGAATATTTTTGAGAGATAGGGATATCACCTACACTGATGACTTCTCCTTTTGTATCCCCTCCATAAGCAATAGTTTCTTTTGGTCCTTCCAAATGTAGGTAGGATGAGAACATACTCCTTTCTCCGGTCATATGATGTGTACATCTGCTATCAAGCACCCGACTTGATCCACTAGAGGAGTATACCTACAAAACAATTTAGTTCCTTCTTTTAGGTCCCCAATTTGACTTGGGGCCTTCCACGTTAGCAACCAAAACTTTAGGAACCCATAGTGATCTTTTCACATATATGTTGGACTCATTTGCAACATACGTGGCAACAACGTTACCAAAATTGTTGCGTCTCGACACATAGCTAGGAGGTATGTCTCTAGATGCATGAGCCTTGTTCTTGTTGAGGGACAAATTCCTTCTAGGGATGATTGGATGGTTCTGGACCTGCAGACGAGTGTTAGATGTCTTGGAAGCATGTCATTGTTGAACCTTGTCTTTCTTCTTGGTTCTGTCCTTACAGACCCCGGAACCTCCGGGAATTTTCCCGGAACCTCTGGTTTCTCTGTGGACCGAGGCTTCCAGACTCCGGAACCTCCGGGTTTTGACCTCGGAGCCTCCAGACTCTGGACAGAAGGCATGTACTCATCTTCCTTGAGCACACATTTGCTCACAAACTTGATACACGCTTGGCCTTTGATAATGTCCCTTTGTCCAGTTCTTCCATTTCTATGATGACCAAGTCCATCCAAGTTTCCGTCCACTTTACCTTCCTTGTATTTTACCCTTTCATTCATGCATCCTTTTGCTATGATAGAGTTGAGCCTAGTTATTTCCTTTTCATAGCTTCCATGTTAGCAAGGTTAGTAGCATAGGATTCAAGATCAATATTAAAGCACCTATCACAGCCCTTACTAGTAGAGGCACTAGAGTCACCCTTTACTTTCAAAGGATGTGAGGTGCTACTCCAAAGGAGACTATATTGCTCCTCAAGCTATTCATTTCTTTACTTGAGAGAATTACATTGAGCTTGAGAGGCAGCAAGGTCTTCCTTGAGAGTAGCTATAACACTCTCCGCTTGGCTAACTTCCAAACGCAAAGCCTCAAGCTCACTTCTTTCGGATGTAAGAGTGTCTTAGGTTTTCCCTAGTTCCACTATCAACCTAGCCATAAAATCTCTAGATTGCTTATCCATCTCACTAACAATTTGGTTTGCTTCCTCATCACTAGATTCATCACTAGAGTCCATTTCCGACTCATCACTAGGTGGAGGAGAGGGTTTTGAGTTAATTTTTACCTTCTCACCCTTGGCCATGAAGTAATGAATGGATGAGCTCTCTTCATCATCGGTCAAGTTGTTGAACAACCTTGAGGTAGAAGGAAGCTTCTTGATAGCTACAGTTGCAATTTTCTTCCCTTCCCCTTCACTAGAGCTCTCATCTCTGAAATTCCATTCATGACCAATATGAGCTTCTCCACTATAGTTTCTTCTCTTGTGATGTGGTTTTTGATCTTTCTTGTAACTCCCCTTGCCCTTGTCATTCTTGTTTTCTCTCTTCTCATTAGGGCAATCCGCAATGAACTGCTTGGTGCTTCCACAATTGTAGCAAGTTCTCTTTTTCTTGTTGGGAAACTTTCTCTTGGCAAACTTGTAGCCTTGCTTCTTCAAGCCTCTTTTGTATGTATTCATGAACAAGGCCATGTCCCCAATCTCAACATGAGAGCCTTCATCTTCATCTTTACTTGAGTCACTTGTAGAGCTCTCTACTTCCACTTTCTTTGATTTGACTTGGAGGGCTTGGATGGAGTAGAGTGCTTGGATGAAGTAGAGGGCTTGCTTGACTTGTAGGAATGGAGAGCAACCTCTTTTACCTTCAAGTTGTTCAACTTAGCTTCTAGTTCACCAATCTTCTTTCTATGTTGGATTTCCTTATCCATGAGCTCATGAGTAAGAATTCTCCCAAGACCATCATTTGGAGAGAACTCCTCAAATCTCTTCTTCTCTCTAATCAAGGTGACTAGAGTGGGATTTCTTGGAGCAAAGGCCTCCAACATCACTTTCACAACAAAGTGGTCATCCAACTCATCACCACCTAGGCCTCTTATCTTTCCAACTATGACCATCAACCTATCAAACATCTCTTGTGGCCCTTCTCCATCAAAGATAGTGAATCTATTGAGTTCGACCATCAATATGTTGATCTTGGATTTCTTGAACTTGTCAACGCCCTCATGAGCAATGTGGAGGATGTCCCAAATCTCTTTGGCAATCTCAAGTCCACTAACATGATTATTGGGCATTCAAGGCAATAAGGAGTATGCTTGTAGCTTGAGCATTCCTCCTAATGTTGCGACAATCACGTGGTGTGAGGTTTCCAAAGTCTTCGGGGTCATCAAAACCTACACACACAATATTGCACAATTCCAAACTCAAGCCGGTTAGATAAGCTTTCATCATATGCTTCCATTTAGCAAAGTTAGTCCCATCAAATTGGGGTAACTTGCCAACGGGTATAGTCACATCATCCTTGGATTTGGTATCCAAAGAATCATAGTTAAAGGATACACTTCTATAGTCATTCTTTGACTTGGCCTTGGGCTTGGGCTTGATTGTTCTCTTGGGAATTCTTGTGCCATAGTACTCATCATCCCCATCTCCATTCTTACTAGATGAAGACGATGATGAGGATGATGAAGATGGTGATGGAGATGGTGAAGGTGTTCTCTTTCTTCTCTTCTTTTCTTCCTTCTTCCTCTTCTTCTTTTCTAGCTTGTTGTCCTCTTTCTTTTCTTCTTCTTCTTTCTCTCTCTTCTTATCTTCTTTCTTTCTTTTCTTGCTGTTTTCCTTGGAGCTTTCCTTCACAACCTTCTTGAACTTATCAAACTTCTCTTGGGCTGATGTGTTGCCAACCTCCGAGGCATCACCATCAACGTCACTTGGTAGGTCTTCAAACTCCTCTTCTTCTTTCTTGTCATCACCACTTGCCATATCGTCACACGTTAAGTGTTTGCAAGGATAACATGGCTCTGATACCAATTGAAAGGATCAATGCAAGTGGCCTAGAGGGGGTGAATAGGCCTGCACAACAAACTCAACCAATTTCTGCGAACTTCTGCTCAGACCCCGGAACCTCTGTGTTTTCCCTGGAACCTCCGGGAAAATGCACTTAGGTGTATTTTGCTGGAGCTTCCGAGAAACAATGCCTCTGTCGATTTGCTGCGGATATCAAGATTAGAGAGCAACAGAACAGCAGGAAATTGATTACAAATACTTAGGGAATAAGCCTAAACACTCTAGCAACCTTAGGGTTAAAGATATAGCAAGATATGTAGCAAACCCTAATAGATCTTGTGAGCATACAACTTAAAACGAGCAAGCAACAACATATGAAAAGTAAAGCACAAGAGACAACAATTTATCTCGTGGTTCAGCTCACCACAAAGGTTGGCTTACATCCACGTTGTTGAGGTTAGCCACAAAGGCTATGGGATCTCTCTAGATCCACTCCTCTCTCACACCTATCCCCAAAGTAATAGATGGAGGGTTTCCACTAAGCAAGTGAGGGTAATACTGTGACAACCCGCCCAGGAAAATACCGTACTATCGCCTAAGACCGATCCTCTTTGGCCATTAAGCAATAGTAAAGTATCATCCTGTCGTTAGTTGCCGGGTTAACGCCCGGTAAATCACTTGGACATCGAACAGAGGATCGACACATGCATTAAAACTCACGCGAAGGCGAGTCCAGAGTACAACACGAGTTAACATAATTTATTACAAACCATTGTTCATGACATGGAGTAAAGATTCAGAGTTCGAAAATACAGCGGAAATAAAATAAACTAGCGCAACGGTAGACATCACAGGAGGCCGTCCGTGATGTCATCACTTGTCGTCACCCATCCGATCAATCACACCTGCAACAACAGTTTTAAAGCAAGGCTGAGTATACTAATACTCAGCAAGACTTAACCGTCGGGTGATAACTACATCACCAAACTCTAGACATGAAAGGCTTTTGGCCGGTGGAGTTTCTTTTGCTGAACAGCTCCTAAGAGTAGGTCCTTACTTTTGATG
Organism: Cenchrus americanus; assembly: GCA_947561735.1. Taxonomy (NCBI): domain Eukaryota; kingdom Viridiplantae; phylum Streptophyta; class Magnoliopsida; order Poales; family Poaceae; genus Cenchrus; species Cenchrus americanus. Next base: position 245,436,430 of record OX387239.1, on the reverse strand, counting down.
TTTTAGCACAAGTTCTAGTTGATTACCATTTTTAAATGTGCCATCTAATTCAATCAAATATTGGACAAGCAATTAATGCATCCAACAATATTCCTCGAGTTCCATCATTATGGGATATCATGGCCAGTTGATTAAGCAGTCTCGGATAACGGTGAGAGGCCGACAATCGATTGATTTAAACCTTGCAAGGTAGACCCAAACACACGGTAGGCTGCCCCCGCAAGGACAACTTTCCCAGGCCGTTCCCATCGATCTTCGGCTTGGGAGCGGAACCTACATTCCTTGGTACAAGGTTTCTTCCGGATCGCTCCCACACGAACGTCCGGACTCACGCGGTACCACCTTTGTTGCAAGCGGGGGGACACAAGTGCCCCAGGTGTAGTAGGGAAAGGTTCCCTTACCGCGTCAATCGGGTACTAGGCTTACCGGTCCCATACCCGGCATATGTTTAGTACGTTCAAAAGCTCAGCCCACGAAAGCCACTGGACCGGAGCCCAAATCCCATGCTCTTACCACATGAGCAATCCATTTAAGGATATCTTATGATTCCTATCTAGGAACCTAATCTCGCGAGTGACGAACATCACTCGACTTCTATCGGTCCTATAGCATAGCAGCTATCGACCTAGCATACTAGTGATAGAGCATAGGTACCTAGGGATCATGCATCTAGGGTTTCAATTCAACTCCTGAAACGTAAATGCACAATCGTAGCAAACATAATTGCATAAATTTCGAAAACAGGGTTAATGATCCGGGGCTTGCCTTCGATGGCAAGGTTGGCCTTGGCCCTTCTGGACTTGGTCCAGGTCTTGCTCTACAGAGACGTGGTGCACGTCTCTGTCAGCTCCTCCGTCTCCTCCGTCCGGCACACGCGTACAGCTACCGTTCGGGAGATCTACACGAGGATGCAAGTGCAAGATTTATTTGATGATTTTAATTTAATTAAACACAAACAATAAATGATAACCATAGGGTGCATTAGTTGGACACATTCACCTAGATAAGAATACATTTAGCATACTCTTCCAAAAAGGAACAATATGCAATTCTTTATTAAACATCTGAATAAAGGTTCTTATTATACTTATCATTTCATGTGAAAGCTTCATTTCCTTTTATCTTCTCCAATAAAGTGTAATTAATATTTTTATTTAAGAATTAATTTCTTATTAGTGATGATAATTAATTATCTTTTAATTGTATTAAATAATACTTTTCAAAAAGGAAAAAGAATTAATTAAGGGTTTTTCTTTATTTAATTTCCCTTTATTATTAAAAAGGGCTTTTAAGCTTTTTATTAAGCAATTAAATTACCAAAACTTAAAGGGGTGTTTCTTAAGCCTACTAGAACCTATCCTGGTCCATTGGACCCACATGCAAGTGTTGGAGGCTAGGAAATTAAATATTATTGAAAATAACAAAGACTAGCTAGTGATTCCATTTTAAATACATATAAAAATAAATAAGCCTCAAAATGATCCAAACTTTCTTGTGCATGCTCTCTGGTCCTAAACAAGTCTAAAAAGCCAGCATGTTCACATGGAATCTCTACTGAACTTGGTTTATTAATTTACAAAGAAAAACATGCATAAATCAAGAATAATTATTTCTGTTAATCCAAAAATCATGATTCATTCACAAGATGTGTATTTTGGTATTCTAAGACAGTGTGCACAAGTTGGGGTCAAAATCATAAATATATTTAACAAGAAAAATTACTTATGCATATCTGCCTGAAATAGAAAAACATTTTTATAACAATATTTACTTCAAAGCTTTGTGCAATTTTTGGCTCAGGAGCTAGTCATGACCTAACACACAACATATCCAAAAAATTAGCTACAGAGGATTTATAGTTTTTGAGATATTGCAGATCTAGGTTTTCACATTTGTATTTTTCATGCAAAAACTAAAAGGAATTAGCTCAGGCCAGAATAACAAAAGTTGTAGCATAATTCACAATGGATCCAACAAAATTGGTTTCACATTTTTCTGAATTTTCTGTGATTTTCTACGCAATTTACAAGAAACAGCAAAACAGTTTTACTATTAGAGTTGTACTTTTGCAAGAAAGACCCTGGAAAGATTGGTACCCTTGCAATGTCACCCCTGGGGGCGCGGCCAACTCACTGTTCGCCGGAATTGGGGGAGCTCGCCTGCGTTCGCGGCCGGGAAAGGGTGGGGGAGTGGTCTAGGGACCACGGGCGCACGGTTTGATGGCTTGGTGAGGGCAGGGGCGGCACCGGCGGTGGCGCGCGCCGGCGGCCGGGAGCCGCGTCCGCCGCGGCCGGTCTGCTGCGCGCGCGCGGGCGGTGCGGGGGCCCGGGCGGCCCGGCGCGGCAAGGAAGGAGAGCGAGTGCACGCGCGAGAACGAGGCGGGGCGGCCTTTATACCCGAGCTCGAGCGCACCGTACCGCGGCGGTCGGACCGCCGGACATCGGGTTGTCACGACCGTGGTACGGCGTCGCACGCAAAATTACGCTGCGGCCCGGACCTCTAGGCGACGTGGGGGCGCGGGACCTCGGGCGCGGGCCCTCGGGACGGGGCGCGCCCTCGGGCGCGGGCGGCGGCGGCCGGCGGCCGGCCGCGCGCGCGCGCGCGCGCGCGCGCGCGCGCGCGCGGCCGGCGCGGAGCGGCCGGCGCGGCCGGCCACGGCGCGGCGCGTCCGGCGCGGCGCGCGCGCCGCGACGCGTCCGGCGCGGCGCGGCCGGCGGCGGCCGGCGCGCGGGAGCGCGCGAGTCCGCCAAACGTGTCGGTGTAGCGCTGTTCGACAGCGTTTTACTCAAAATTTCTGAATAGAAGTGCTCAGTGCAGTCAACAGGAAAGTTGTAGATCTAACTACCCTCTACAACTTTCAAAAAGGCCATATAGTGTTTTTCTCAATGGATTTTGCAGGAACGTCGTGCCAACTTGGAATGTCAGCCTGTTCTGAAAAACAGGAACATCTGTCTTGCAAGGGGTAGATTTTGAAATGACAATCTACATGAAAGTTGTGTCCCTCAACAAGATGGACAACTTTCATAAAGGTAGATTTTGAAGTGTTTAGGTGAATTTTGGAGAACGCGGCAAAAGTTTCGGACGACATTCGCTGACGTCAACGGTTAAGCGGGGTTTGACCGTGTCTTTGACCACGGGTTGACCACGGGTGTGTGCAGGCTCGGTCAAGGGGTTCAATAGGGTTCAATGGCGAGGTTTTCGGGTGACGGCCCAGGTTGACCTAGGTTTGACCGGTGTTTGACCGGTTTGACTCGGCTGATTCGGTCATTAGCGTTAATGATGGTAATTAAAAAATCTGGGGCGTCACAAATACAAACTACTTGGAGCTTCCATAATTGATTGGAGAGCTTCCAAGCAACATCTAGCGGTCTAGGATCAAGGCTCCAAGAGTAAAAGATCCACCAAGGAGCTAGGGGTCCACCAAGTGCTCAAGGACACAAGAAGGGGCTTGGATTTGCTTATTTTCACAAGGAATCACTCCACACTTGAATGCTTTGGTTGGATTTGGATTCAAGTAGGTGGGAGTCAATGCTTGGGAGAAATGGGGAGCAAAAGCTACTGTTTGGCGCAGGGAGGAAGAAGAAAACCGTTGGGAGACAAGGGGGCATAAATACCCTCAGATATGGAACAACAACTACTACTTTCGAAAACCCGGAACCTCCGGGAATAGGCGACTTCAACAGGCTGACTTGGGAGCAGCCCGGAACTTCCGGGAAAACTCAGAGGTTCCGGGAAAGATGTTTTCAAGGCTAAGGCAGCTAGTTGATAGGTCATTTGTGGTTGGGATGATTTTGGTTTTTAGAGTAGACTTTTAAGCACTTGGTTTCATCCATGCCACTATTAGTATCCCTCTTGATAGTACAGCTTGTCCTATATTCAAATTCAAAATAGAAAATGAATTTAAAGCTTGTCTTGAGCTTTAGGAAGCCACTTCAAACAATGAGGGGTCACCTTACTTTCCTTTTCACCTTTCTTCAAATTTAAACCTGTCACCCATATTCAAAAGTTCATTAGACCTTTAATTAAGTGGTCAACATCACCAAAACCCACTTAGGGGCTTGATTGCACTTACAAAGGGGCGACGGCGGCCGCCATCCCCCCGACCCCTATCGCCGCCATCCCCCCGACCCCTATCGTCGTCGTCCCCCTCGCACACTTAAGATTAAAATGATTTGCGAGATACTACTAGCTACAAAAAGAAAACATGCTAGTACTGCAGATTCAATTGAAAGATGACCAAACCCTACACATGCTAGGAACACAAACAAAGAATCGATCCAAAGATCCATCATAGCATGCAAATGAAAACATGCTAGGATGATGACGTAGATGTAGGAGATGTATGAATAGAGAAAGCAGTGTCAGTCATGAGTATGCTTCTCATAATTAGGTATCCAGTGCGTAAAAGAAATCCCATTAGTTGGAAAGGTATATAAGAACTAGGTGGTATGCTGACCACGTGATAATTTGAGGTGGTTGCATTCGAGATTTGTTATAGAACCATCCCTGATTAGCTTTATGAATGTAATCCAAAAGATAGCCTCACTAGATTTACAACAGAAATTAACCAAACACCTTAATTTGACATAGGTTAACCATGCTACATCTTCAAACACATGTCTAATATTAGTTGTGCCGATCTATAATTGTCAATGAAACTAAACCGGTGGGGGTAAGGTTGCTTCACGTGTTTTTATTAAGAAGCGGGAACCTTCTCCTGATCTAGAAAATTCTCGATCCTCAGTTTGGTGAGGGATTTTTTTTAAACCAGTCCCGTAAATTTTCTTTCGTGAGGATTCGAATTCCGGTCTACTAGTTGCGACCATACCTCAAACCCTCTAACCAACTAGACTTATGTAGTGAAACATATTAAGATGTGTCATACATGTCCATCCACTTTGAAAAATGCATATTCAAGCCCTTAAGCTCAGACTTAGACTGACTCCAACAGAAGAGGCAAAAGCAATTTTGCCTCTTGAGTTGGCACTGTGCACCTGTGGTAACATCTCCAACAGATGAGGTAATGGAGGAGGCAAAATTCTTGTGGGGGAGAGAGGGGATGCAAAATTGCATCTCCTCTCTCCTCAAATGCATATGAGCCTGCCGCAGGGGAAAGAGGCAGGGCGACCGAGGGAGACGGGAGCTTCGCTGCGGGCCTCCGTTGCCGTCCGCGTCCCCACGGCTTGCCGGCAAGGAGGAGCAGCGGAGGAGGCCGCGAAACCGCGAATCGACGACGGACGAGGAGCCCGGGTGGGAGCGACAAGGCCGGTGCGGCGGAGGAGGGCCCGTGTCGTGCCGTCGCGCCGGGAGGAGGACGGAGACATGCCGCCGCCATCTCCTCCCGCACCTGCCGCGGCCTCCATCCTCCACCACCTCCGGGCCGCCATGGCCTCCGCGCCTCCCCGCGCCACCCAGCTCTACCTCTAGAGGAAGGAGGCCGGGGGATGTGCCCCTCCCCCGAGCACATAGTTGGATGTGGCGGTCGGGCCGAGCGGCACTGGCGGCCGCAAGATCTCGAATTCCCAGCGTCGTGCTAGGTGGTGGTGGAGTTTGGCGGGCTACGGGGGTAGAGGAGGGGGTGCAGGAGGTGGGCGCGGTGGTGATTTGAGGAAGGTGGAGCAGAGGTCGCGGATTTGGCTGGAGAAGCTCGGCTTGAGCATGTCCCATTCCGGAGGAAGAAGAAGAAGAAAAAGGCGAAGGAGGCACTGGAGATGGGGCAGCTGAGGAAATGCCTCGTTGCTGTTAGAGCCGGTGTTGTGCGAACGAATTGCAAAACACTGTACAGGGAAGGCAAACGTCATTTTGCCTCTCCAAAATGCATGTTATAGTTGGACTCAGTCTTATCACCGAGTTCCAAAGTTTTCAAAATACCTCTATGTCGGTGTGTCATACCATACCATTGTGGAGATCTTATATTGATACATTTTCAGCACTTTGGATTTTGGACTTAGGGGTTTTTTTTTTTGAGCAGATGGAGTTTGGACTTAGATGACACATTTTAACAAGTCTATAGATCTTTATCCATGATTTTCAAGTTCATGGGCCTGTAAAACTTCATAATAAATTGTTTTGGAGTTCATGGGTCTAAAAATCCACAATAAGTTCAATGGTTGTTCGTGCATTTCAGCCACACGCAAACTAGCAAAAGTTTTTTTAGATAGAAGGCCTGATGGCCCGGCTTCACTGAAAAAGCACACAATTAGCAAAATTTTAACCTCGGGTAACACTTTTTTTAATTCAAGTAATTAAGGAACGTGAAACTGCAATTATTAATTCAGGGACCTAAGTGACACCACTAAACAAGTTTACTGTGATGCATTTTACATAATAATTTAAAATGCTAGGTAATGCATTTTTTCAATGCATAGAAAAAACGGTTTATGGTCAATATAATCTGCAGCCCGATCATATAATATCTTCTAAGGAATGTCAAAGCAGCAAACAGATAAGTTTCAGCATCGGCTACAATTTTACAAACTTGCTAGCATTTTTCTTTTTATTAAACCTTTCTTTGCTCTCAGATCTGGATGAACAACTTGCATAAAAACACATAAGGAAGCTACATCAAAATCAGACGGCCATTTTTTTCTCCTTTGGCTAATTAGGAGGGTTGTCCAGTTTGCCGCTTCCGTCAGAAGCTGTATCCACTTCATCAAGATTTCTGAACCCAAGCTCTGACATGTCTTGCTTCGCCATCAAATTTCTGAGGAAGATAAATTCCGACATTTAGCACAACACATGGAAATGATGCTTGGAAATCTTAAATATAAAGAGCAGCAGCAAACATAAAAAGAAGAAGCAAAAAGTGTATCTTGTTACAGACCAGCAAACATTTTAATGCTAAGTGCACCTAGTTATGAGCTCAGATGCTGAATTTTGAAAATCAAAGTTGGTAAGAGCTCACCCCAGGTCCAGTAAGAACTTCCAACATAAAACAACAAAACACTATCTCAAAACAATCAGTGCAGCACCAAAACGTGCCCTAAAAGTAGTAGCTGTATGCCCACTTGTGGCTGGCATACTGATTGATTCACTCGATCGCCAACACATCGACGCCAATATGGCACACTGCACATGTATTGCACTCAAGGATGCAAACAAAGGAACATGCTGGGAGACCGAACTAGGTTGCCAAAGGATACGATCATGTTTGGATGGACTAAAAGTGGAGGACTAAAGTTTAGTCCTAGGTGCGATTATGGTCTAAACACAGACTAATTACAGAATAATGGGATCTAACCACCAATTAGCCACTATCTGTGGAATTAATTCAGCAATTAGTCCATGCCATCTTGAGATCCAAATGGGCCTAATATAGCCATAACAGTTACTTCCCTCAACAACTGAAAATGGATCAGAACATGATGTAGCTTGCATATGTGCCCAAAAGGAAACATTCACCAGTCATATGTTAAAATATTTTTTTGTCAAAAAAGAAAAGAATACTGAAAGCATCTAAGGGCGCAGGACAGAGAATTAATTTCAAGCAATAGGGCAACTATCCAGAAACCTGGACACTCCAATCCATACATATTAATATATTTGCACTGCTTCCTTGGGACATTAGTTTTATAGTATATAGCCTGTGAGCATAAAACTTACTTATTGCTAGGTTTAGATTGATGTGCCAAAAACGAAGTTACGTACCTATATCATGAAAACTTTTACAGCTCTAAAATTAGCATGTATAAGAACTAAGCATACTAACCTCTCCATCCGACATTCCAGATACTTCTTTGAGAACTGCCGACAGTTTTCAGACTGAAATCCTGTAGATTTCAGGCATGCAAGATAGTCTTTCTTCTCCTGTTTGAACAGTCACCACTCACATAACAAGCATATAATGACAGTGGTAAACTGATGAAGAAAGAAATCTACAGCATTACCAAGTCACACTCATGTAAATGATCCAATGGGAATACACCTTTTTCAGGAGGTACAGGCCTCACCCCCCTATTTCCACCAAAAGCACCACCTGAGACAATTCATATTGTTATTCAGATCCTTGTTTTTTTATTTGCGAAAGGGAGATCCTTGTATTTTGTTGTATTAGTATAATCCTACAATTTTAGAACGACAACATATGAATGAGGAAATTATTTTGTTGTATTAGTATAATCCTACAATTTTAGAACGACAACATATGAATGAGGAAATGACACTCTAAAAACTTGTAACAGATGCCTAATGCAAACAAAAACAATGAATACTTAGACAGGAAGCAAGATTAGGTTCTTCCTTACCGGCACTCATTTGTCAAAAAGTTAGTGTTTCGATCTGGAACAGTCAGGCGCAAAAGCTTCCAAGAATAAGGTTAAATCTCTAGCAATCGTGCAGCCAATGCTTGACACTGCAACACCACAATAAAGATATGTCAACCATACTAGTAGCATGTGTGCCATTTATAAGGTGCATTTGGCCAGGACAGTATAAGTGGTAAGTGCAGTATACTAGTACCTTTACCCATTTAAAACAAACTATTAGATGATTAGACAAGTAGACAACCTTTCAGTGTGCTACCAAAATATTGACAAGTATCACAACAATGGAATAGTCAATACATGCATTTTGCACTAAGTGAATATTCTGTAAGTTGCTACAACAAACAACCACCACCGGATGCATAAAACTCTGAAGATGCATTTGAGTTTTAACAACTGAAACCATCCATGGAGATAGGACCAAAATTAAACAAGGAATAGCCAGAGATCGGAACATACAGATCCATCCAGCTAGGCTAGGGATCCACAAAACTAGCAAGATGTGGGTGCCACGAGTGCCTATGAAGGCTATGATCTAGCAAACAAATAAGAATAAACTATTATGCTGGATGATATGCCTGCTTTATGAATCGAAGGCAAGTAATTGGTCACCCATATAACAGATTGAAAATTAGGCATACAATTAGTAAGAAAGCTTCATATGATATTGGTCTTGCATTCACAAATGGAAATCGACAAGAAAACAGATCTACCACGAATCGATCCAAACTGGACGGAAGCCTAATCTGCGATCGGCGAGAAACTGAGAACAGAACAACACCTCCGGACAGCTCCTGGGGTCTGTGACTGAGAATGCGCGGCAGCGAGGGTCTCTTCGCCCGTAGGGAGGGGAGGCCGCTCCTCGCCCAACTCCGCGAGACACCCGTGCCGTCACGCCCACGCGTCGCGTCGCGTGGCTGAGCGTGAGGGTGAGACTGATGCGAGACGGCAAAGCCGCCGCCCACGCCTCGACGCCGTCGGCCGTCGCCGCTCGCGTTCGGTGCTGTGCGGCTGCTCGGCGCCCCGGCTGGGAGGGAGGTGTGATGGGCTAGGCTGGGCTGGGCTGGGCTGGTGTCTGGTGAAGGCGAGGAATGGAATGTTTGCGTGGGTCTCGTCTGGACTCCACCACACCCACACACTCAAAACAAAGTTTGGCCCAGATGCAGTTGATGACATTTTCGAACGTGTCCCTGTTGGACCCACTTGCCATAGGGAGTAATCCTGGCAAATGCTTTGCAGTCGTATAAATTGTACCCTTTCCGTCGCGCATCAAACCCTAAACCCCCTTTGCTCTCTTGTCGCGCCGCCGCCATGTCGCCGCCGACGCCGCAGCAGCCACACCCTGTGCCCCGTGAGACGGTGGCCGGCGCTGTCGCTTCACTGACCAAGTGGATGAAGAAGCGCGCCGAGGAGGCACCCCCTAACCTCCTCGCCGACGAGCGTGACGACCTCGTCATCCTCCAGCTCTCGCTCCGCCGCGTCCCCGCCTCGCGGACCACCAGGCCGCGCCTACTCCCGCTCCCGCACCCCGTCGTAGGGCATGACGGGGCCTCCGTCTGCGTCATCTCCGACGACCGGCCCAAATCGCGGTCCCCGCCCGCCTCCGACCTCCTCGATGCGTCCAAGTCGCTCCACCGCCTCCCCGTCTCCGAGGTCATCCCTCTCTCCACGCTTCGCACGGACTACCGCCCGTACGAGTCGCGCCGCCGCCTAGCTGCCTCCCACGACCTCTTCATCGCCGACCGCGCCATCCTCCCGCTGCTGCCGCGCGTCTTGGGGAAGGCGTTCTACTCCACCAAGAAGGCTCCGATCGGAGTCGATTTCACCCGCGTAGGGTGGCCGGAGCAGGTCCGCAAGGTGCTGTGCTCCACTTTTCTGTACCTGCGAACGGGGACCTGCTCTGGGATCAAAGTGGGTAGGCTGGACATGAAGGAGGAAGAGATCGTTGAGAATGTGATTGCTGCGGTGGAGGCGGCTGTGGCAAAGGTGCCAAAGAAGTGGGCCAACATTAGGGCGCTACATCTCAAGGCTGTGGATTCAGTTGCCCTGCCAATTTACCAGGTTGTGCCGGAGTTGGGTATGAAGATTGAGGTGCCTGGGGATGTTGAATCTGGGGAGGTCATTGATGCTGTTGAATCGGAAACTAGGGGGAAGAAAACTGACAAGAAGAAGGCATTGATGGATGCTGAAACCAATGATGATGGGGGAGTTGCCAATGAGAGTGGCAAGAGGAAGAGGAATAAGGAGCAGATCAAGAATATTGAGATGCTGGAAGAAGTTCAGGCGGAGACAGAGAAAAAGAAGCGGAAGAAGAGTGTTGTGGTTTCTGTTGACGAGGAGAAGAAGGTTGTCAAGAAGGGTAAAGATAAGGGCAAGCGTGATTTGGAAAACGAGATGGAAGAACCCAGTGGCAATAAGAAGAACAAGAAAGGGAAGATTGGGGAGGGGAAGAAAAAGAAGAGCATGAAGGATGATGAAGTATGCGCAGATGACAGCCTGGAAGACAAGAAGAGCATGGGGAAGAAATTGGATGGCAAGATCAAGAAGACAAGGAGAGGGTAATAGTATGGTTACAGTTGGTATTATTGCTGGAAATGCTTGTCCTGCATTGAGGCAACTGCAGACTCCAAAAATTGATGAACTGGGTTTGTCTCTTATCTAGAACAATCATCTTTTGTCCAGGTTCCATGTTGTATGGGTAGACTGCTGAGTGTAATGTTTGGCCTCACAGAGGTTTATTCTGAAGTTTCTTCAGGTTTTGTTATAGCTTAGTAGCTCAAGCCTCTGGGATATAAGAGTGTGGTGAAACTGTTTCTTATTAAGATTATGTGCCCCATTTAAATCTTGACCACCTGAGATACTTGTGTTGCCCTGGCTTCTTTGAGTTACCTCTTGCGAGTTATGGAGTACGATCTATCTTCTTAATTTGGTGGCAATATTTGCATTATGAGACTTGTGTAATTCTCCCACACCGTTATCCAGATTTTACACAACACGACACCTTTCATTCACTGAACCAATATTGTTGCTTCACACATTCTATATGATGAATATTTTCGCTTTGTTGGGCTGCGTGCCAATTGGAATATGTGATCCAGGATCCTAGATTAGTTCATTTCATGTTGTACATCCTGCCAAGGAAAAAATTCACATATACGTGATCTTAGACGAGTTCATTCATGCTGTCCATCCTGCCAAGAAAAACCAATGCATATACTCCCAAATCATTTCTAGTTGTATAGGGAATAACTATCTTTGGATGGCATTTTCTTTTTGCAAATCCATTTTTTTCATGATAGATCGGATTAACCATTTTGGTGCGAGCACGATGAACATTCAGCTCTGTCCAATCCCTTCATGATAGATCGGATTAACCATTTTGGTGCGAGCACGATAAGCATTCAGCTCTGTCCAATCCCTCCCTCTCTCAGAATTGATTGTAAATTTCCCTAAACGTTCTGGAATGTTTGCATTTCATTCTGTCTGGTGTATCTAACCTAAACGTTCTGGAATGTTTATATTTCATTCTGTCTGGTGCATCTAACCGTCTGGATATGACTCTAGTCTGGAGCAGCTGGACTAATGTTATAATTGGAACCACAAATCTTGCTCTTCTGAATTAGCGTCGTCAATATCTGGAGTAGTTGTTATTGGAAGCGCAAATCTTTCAACTGGAATTTCTTGATGACTGGTGATGCTTTTCTTTTATTAGTGTTCACTGAATTTGCAGTCCGAATACTGCAATAATTTGAATTAGATGGACCGGATGGCGCTACGGAACGCGTCAATAGTTTCAAGCCAATCTTCTTTCAGAATTGTGGACAGTTGGCCTTGCCGGTGCCCTCTGCCAAGCTTCGCCGCTCAACAGCGGGGTCAAACGGTCTACCACGCCGGCGCGCGACGTCCTCGCGTCGCGCCATCTCTGGCAGCCATGGCCAGGGACTGCCACCCGTCCAATACAATACAGCTACCTGGCTCTGATCTATGCTCTGCGCTGATCTTGGAGGCGACGTGCGAGCCAAGCGGCCAGCCTCCCCTCTCGCGGGCGCGAGAAGCCACGCCTGCCGGCGGTCACGATAAGCTCAGTGGCAATGACGGTGGCGCGGGCCACGCCCGTCGACCTCGCGCGGCCGCGATTGGCGGGCGGCGGCCTCGCGTTCCGGAAAGGCTGGGGCGCAGCCGCGCCGTGCGGCTGCAGCCAGCACGCGGCCCCCACGCGTGGCGTGCCACGGCTCGCAGCCGCGCGACACCCCACGCGTCGCCCATGCGCGGGTCCTCCCGTGTGGTCGCCCTGTCGCGCGTCACCGGTCACACCCACCGCCACCGGATAAGCCCATTCGCCCATTCCATCCCTCAGATCCCGCTCCCGGATCGCCGCGAGCTCCTTTTTGACTCGCGCAGCCGCGCCTCTTCTCTCACGTTTCCGTTTGGAAGCCTGAGGTGTGACTGTGTGAGGTGTCGTGCTGCTTTGAGCCTTTGGCGGCTTGACGCCACCACCCCAGAGGCCCAGATCGTCTCGTCTGGGAGTCTTGAGGTAACTGCCCGGCGGGTTTCCGAGCAGCGTCCAGGGAGCTCCTTCCCGCTTCTCTGGGAGGTACAGTGGCCTTCTTTCTTGTACCGTTGTACGTGCGATTTGGCACGCTCACCAACTGTTTGTCGAAATGCCTATGAGTGCCTGTGTGTGTGAGCGCGAGAAAGATTCTGTCTAGGGGAGTTTGAAGTAGGACGCTCCTTGTTTCGATCTCGTATGCTCTCCTGGATTCTTGGTTATAAGCTGCGAGCAAGCTTTCATCTTGTTTGATCGAATTTAAGGTTATTTGGTCGGCCGTTGTAGCTGGTAATGTTTTCTTTGGTCTGGTTCACAAGCTAGAGCTTCTCCAAACCTTATACTTTTGAGGCTGTCAGGCGCTGGAAGGCGTAAATATGCAATTTCAACAGGGCCGTACAATTTAGATTTTTCACAGCACCACACATTGTTCAGCATTTGGTTGCCTGTAATAGACTTTATGCACGTTTTTTTTTGTGATCTATTGTAGAGGATTAGAGGTACTGAGCTCTTTCCCCCCCTTTTTTTGTTAGGTAAAAAATGTATTATCAGGGGTGATGCATCAACCTGGAACATAGATGGAGGACTATTTTTCACGCTTCCTGAACTTTGGTTGGCAGTTAAGACAATACTTGACAGACTTGATAGGTGCCAACTTAACCTTGTATCTCTTAGTCAAAAACAAACTGGGATTTGGGCATGCTGATTTCAGTGCTCATATGGGTTTGTTTCTTTTGCTATTCCTGAATTATAAGGTCCTGATTCCAGGGTTCCTATTTCTCTTTCGTTGATTTATATGGAACAATTAGTTCGATTCTAGATGTATTATCATTTTAAGAAACACATAACCTTTTCCTTTTGGAGGCAATATGGTCTGACTTTTAGAGGCTTGGACTGGATAAGATGTGCTTTATCAACCAAAAGATAGAAGTGCTTCTCAAAACTTAGAGAAACCTGAGAATTGGTGTTTTTCTTTATTTTCATGTGTTTGTAGTTTATCTTGGCAGAAAATTTGCTCGGGTACGTTGATTGGATTCCTCAACGTCTTGAAGTACAATTCTTCGCTAGCCATGGAGAATCCTTGCCTGGCACCGCAGGATATATTCATGAAGGGTCATATGCATTATCTGTTAGTAATACCACTGCTACAGAAAAGCAGACTGCAAATGGATCTGAAGGCACAATTTTCAGAAAAGGATTTTCCAGTATTTATCAAAGGTTCAGTTTTCTCGTAGCTTCATCAGTTATGAAGCTGATTCGGAGAAAAATCCCACTGGCATGTATTTTTTCTTGTGTCTTATAGTTACTTTGAAACTATTTGTATTGTCAGATCATATGGCAGGCCTTCCCATCTTCTGCATGGCTTCGGGGTGGTAAGAAGATTGGCATTCCGTGTACGAGATCAATGGAGTCTGTTTTCAAATGAAATACATGCTAAACTAACCAGGTTAGTTAGTGTCTTCTCTGTTTCAGACTTCTATGTTTTGCTTGGAAGCTTGGAAGTGTTCTTATGCACCTTTTGCAGTTTACAGTTCGATAACTCAAAGTTTATGGAAGGTGTAACCCAATTTTGTTTGCTCTAATAGTTCTCAAATATGCCATTTTGATCACAGGGTCTTACATCGTTTCTGGACAACACTAAAGGGATCTTGTGAAGATATAGGATGGCTGCAACGAACCCAAGCATCTCTTTGTTCAATTGATGGCACAAGTCGCTTCACGGAGATTTTGCATGAGATCAGGTGGTTTTTTTGGTGCTCAGTTTTAGTAAGCTCTGTGCAAAACCATTACCACGTTTATTTTCTTGCAGAATGCTTTTATAACATTACTTTCAAATATTGTTTTGTGAAAATTATGACCATACCAATTAATGACTTGAAAGTGATAAATCAGTTTCAAGAATGACCAACAATACTCAAAGCTGCTTTATGTTTCAGAAATGGTCTGCACTGCCTTCCCGATACACTAGTTTACTTATTTATTCCTGGTGAGACATCTTTCTCAATGTAACAAGTTTTTGCAAATGACCCTGCCTACAAATTGTCTCATTTGTATCATGCAGGCCTGTTTAGCAACCACAGTCCCCTTTACTTCACGAATACCAAAAGATTCTTTTCGAAAATGGGATTGGCTTGCCATATTGCAAAAATTCATAGTGAGGTAATTAAGCTGAAGGCTCTCATGCAAGTTGTCACCCCTAGTTTTACTAGCACAGGTTTCATTCTCATTTCGTTAATGTCCTGAACCAACAGCTGCTTGTGCTATTGTTTCCTGTTGTTACTCCTTGTATTTACATTTTGCTTTGTCTAGGCGTCGGTGGAGAAAAATGCATGGGAACTGAAACAATACATCGAGGAGCTCTACTGGGGATCTGGTAAGCAAGTTTTGCTCCTTGGCCATAGCAAAGGTGGAGTTGATGCAGCTGCAGCTCTTTCCTTGTACTGGTCTGAGCTCAAGGGCAAGGTTGCTGGTCTGGCATTGGTTCAGAGCCCATATGGTGGCACCCCGATCGCCTCAGATATCCTTCGAGAAGGGCAGATTGCTGATAAGGAGACAAGGAGGATCATGGAGCTCATTGTATGCAAACTAATCAAGGTCCTCATCATGAACTGTTACTCAGTAAATATCCTTTGTTTCTCTTTTCATTGAAAGGGCAGGAGCACTGCCAATTACGGGATAGGTAAAAGGAGTAATCCGTTCTTTGCGAACAATTGCAGGGTGACATGAGGGCCTTGGAGGACCTCACATACACCAAGAGAAAGGACTTCATCTCCAAGCACAAGCTCCCTGTCGACGAGCTGCCGATCATCTCCTTCCACACCGAAGCCAGCACTGCACCTACAGTGCTCGCCACACTGACCCGCGTGGCCCAGGCTGAGCTCCTGCCATGGCTCCCCGTGCCACGGTTCTTCCTGTCAGCATCTGAGTTTGTCGAATCCATGCTCGCATCTCTAAAGGTCCCCGTGATCGCACCTGTGTCGGCAGCGATGGCTTTCACAGCGCTTCACCTGCGGCTGCGGTATGGCGAGAGGAGCGACGGGCTGGTTACCCGGCGCGACGCCGAGGTGCCTGGGTCGGTGGTGGTGAGGCCTGAGAGGAGGCTGGACCACGCGTGGATGGTGTACTCCACGCTGAAGAAGGGCAGCGCCGAGGCTGATGCGAGCGAGATGTGCGAGGCTCTCCTGGCCATGCTTGTTGAGATTGGCAAGAACAAGAAATCATACTGACCACAACTTGTCATCCGGAGCTCTGGATGGCTCGTTTGCTTACGCAAAAACGTTTGTGCCCGAAGACTACGTCCAGTGTCATGAACTGAAACTCACTACAGCGCTATCTAATGTCACACGCTGACACGCGGAGAGATATACTCGAATGATAGAATACTATAGCCTTTACAGGGAATAGTGAAAATTGGATTGTACCTTACTTTGTTGGAAGCAAACACAACTTGGCAATATGCCATTTTGTTTTGACTTTTGACGAACAATATGCTCTTTCGTGATGGGTTACGTTCTTTCTCTACAGATAAATGTATTATTGTCTTTACACTTGACATAATTCAATATTGTTCCCAATCGATATATGATACATTCAGTTACCTCTTCTTTGAGTACACGGTTACCACTTACCAGGTAGTTTCACCGATATATTGGTGGTCTTACCTCTTCTTTGAGTACACGGTTACCAGGTAGTTTCGCCGATATACTGGTGTTGTCTTAGTGGTTCCATGTATTTATAATGAGTTGTCGTTTAAATCGTATGGTTGGTTGAGTTATATAATTTCTTAATTGTGATTATTTCTTAATTGTGCATATGAAAATTAAATATTACTACATCCGTTCTTCTGTACAGCTCACTTTTGAGCTAACCGGCGTCAACAATTAAAGGAAAAGGAGGAAGTATGAGTTGCATAACAACAATTCATACAATGGTTGTTGCAGAGGCCCAGCCAAGATTCCAACATAGAGGGACTAATGAACCAAAGGGGGCAAAACAACTCAAAATAAACTATTTTTACACAGATTGTCACTAATCCCTTCATTAGTTGTTGAACCTTGCCCCCCACCCCACCCCCGGGTTGTTGAGATCTTACAATGTTGTTGTGCTTATGAGGTGGTTCTTTTGCGAAACAAGTACATTTTGTCTTTCCTTGCTCTTTCTCCTCTACATCCCCGGAAATTCCTACATGATTGGTCGATGAAGTGTAGCAAACTAGCGATGTACTTGCTTGAGCGTAGCAAACTAGCAATCGTTGCGATCTCAGGGTACACGTATTCGTTATCCTTTAGCTGATTCCGCGTTGGCTCTTAGATCACCGCCATGTTCGTTTGGCTTATCGCCCACCACCAAGAAGATTTTCTCTCGTAACAAACCAAGTGACCAAAGAATCGGCCAGAAGATTTTCTCTCTCGTAACAAAGAAGACTACCCATCGCCCACCAATCAAACGAACAGGTGCACATGAAGTAATAAGAGTGCTGGGTCCCCAAGATAGCAACTAGGGGGGCCAGTGTCAGTGTCACTCTCTCGTCTCCTCCAGGCTTCTGTGCCCCTAAACCCTCATCAAAACCGCTGCTCGACGACTATTTCCATTTCTACCCTTTCCTGGCTCGCCTCCACCCCCGCCGCCGTCGTCGCCGCAGCCATGGCGTCGCGGCGCTGCCTCCTCCGCCTCCTCTCGAGCCGCCTCGTCCCTCAGAGATCTCAAACCCTCGCACCAGTCTCGATCGCGACCCGGACCCTAGGCTCTTTGTCCGAGCCCCTCGGACCCCCAGCTCCACGCGCCCTCGCCTCTCCCCGGCTCTACTACCCTTCGCGATGCCACTTTGCGACCCGCTCCTCGGGTGATGAGGACGACGAAGAAGACGAAGAGGAGCACTACGACGACGAGGGGAGCGAGGGGGAGTGGGGGGAGGAGGATGAGGCGGTGGCGGCGAAGAAACCGAGCGGGAAGACAGAGGAAGAGAAGGTAGCGGAGGCGGCGGAGATCGGGTACAAGGTGGTGGGCCCACTCGGACCCGACGAGAAACCCTTCAAGCCCTACGAGCCCGCCTTCGCCGTCGTCCAGGTCTGTTTCAGTTTGCCCGAGTCTTGCGGTTTTGAGGTTTGGGGTTGGATCTAGTGTGTGATTGCGTTTTCTTGTTTCTCCCTGCAGATTGGCTCTCATCAATTCAAGGTGAGCAATGGTGATTCCATCTTCACGGAGAGGTTGAAGTTCTGTGATGTAAATGATAAGGTAAGAGCGACACCTCGATGGCTATCTCTTGATCGTGTTGTTTCATGAATCATTTTCAAATAGTAGACTACATGAACATGTAATGTGAATCCTAATGCTATAAGTCTGTTTATTTATTAGTGCTTTGGGCCATTGAATTTTCAATCCAATTTATGTTGAGAATTTGGGAATCTTGCCTTATAGGTTTATGCTTTTTATTCCGTCCGCAGAAATTTCTTTTTAGGCTCATCTTTTCCTTTCAATTCCTAAAGAAGCATTGGATTGTAGTATCTTGAGTCAGTTGTGATTGGTGATTAAGAAGGGTTATCATTTTAACCTTCTTGTTAGGTATAGTACATCTCGGCCTGATTTTTATGTTAATGTTATTAGTGTATCACGCTCCACAGATTAAGAAACCTAGTTTACTGGGTAACTTAAAGAATTCCTATTGTAATTCTAGCAACCAGCATATATATCTGCTTGTTATCCTGTATATTTCATTCTACTGATGGTTTGCTTTTGGTGCTGTGAGCAGCTGGTTTTAAACCGAGTTCTCATGCTTGGTTCACAAACTCAAACAGTTATTGGGAGGCCAATTCTTTCCGAAGCTGCAGTTCACGCTGTTGTTGAAGAACATGTAAGATGGATATTTAGTTCTTTAATTCCACTCTTTTGTTGCTCCAATCTTGTTCACTACAATGAACCTTAAGAAGTGATTTTTAAACTCATCAAAAGAAGTCTGTAAGTATATCCGCTTTATTAGTGGGTGTTTGGTTCACATAAACTTGTAATAAGTCTGGTGGCATCGAATGGGACGGAGTTATTTAGGAGTAATAAACATAATTTAATTATAAAACTAATTGCATAAGTACTAGGTTTTTTCATGAGACGAATCTAATGAGCCTAGGATTAGACTTAATAGTTTCATCTCGCGAAAAAAGCCTAGGATTATGAAATTTGTTTTAACATTGATCTACATTTAATACTCCTAATTAGCCTCCAAGCATCCGATGGGACGGGAGTACAGGACTTATTACTGCAGAAACCAAAACAGGGTCTTAGTGGAATTGTTGTTTGCAAAATGCGTGTCCGGCTCCGGCTCTTTTTATTGATCTATACAGACTTCAGATTTATTATTGGAACATATAATCTGACTGGTATGCATGCCTTCCTGCTTATTGAGTGACGACCTAGTTACACCAGCTGATTCAATGTGGTTGAGCTGAAATAGTTGATAATAGTTTAGCCATATTGGCAGATTCCCTTGTTTGGATATAATTTAGTCGTCCACAGTTTGTACACATTTTCTAATGTCTGTACTTTGATGCCACCATGTTTCAATAATTGTAATTTTTAGCATCCTTTGTTTTGTTTTCCTAAGGAACCTTTAGGTTAGGTATATGTTTACAGAAGTGATAAAATTTTGTTGTGCGTCTACTCAACATCATCTAAATTTATGAGTTACTGGTTTATATGCAATGACCACCTATTTGATCTATTGATGGCCACATTGGACTCCATGGTTCCTATATTTATACCTTGAATCACGTCTGATGGTTTTGCATTACAGTAGTTTAAATTTGTGCTGTCATAATGTGTTCTTCAGACATCTAGAGACGGTGTTTTACTGTTAAAGATGTGATTTTGCAAAATGAAAAGTCTCTGTCAACACACATCTTGGTGTCAGCAGTTTATTTTGATTTGATTGGTCCATGTTATGTATATTGTAGGATTGATTTGAGTTTGATTTGTCTTGATTATCTTACCAGGCCCTAGATGCAAAAGTGATCATATTCAAGAAGAAACGGCGAAAAAATTACCGCCGAACAAAGGGCCACCGTCAGGTAAATTCATGCTGTTGTAGTTTGTACTATACACTGTTCTTTTTGGGTACTTGCCGCACCTGCACCGAAACCTGTAGTTCTTACTAATCTCTGCAACCATCTTCCAGGAATTGACAAAACTTAGAATAACCAACATTGAAGGAATAGATAAGCCCAAGACTGTTGCTGTTGCTGCCTAGGTTGACGAAGGAAGGAACGGTGCCTTTTGTTTATGTCAGCAATGCCCAAGCAATCCTTAAGGCTGGTTATAGAAGTTCAGTCAGATCTTGATAGCCAATACGGGTTTAATGCCACTTCTTTTCTTGTTGGCTTCAAATGTTAAATGAAAGATAAAACTGTCTCTGCATTCAGACTTTTCGGCACAGTATATGACACCATGGCAATGTACTGAGCAGTTCCGGTGCTTTGGAGTTTGGAGTGGATCGGTTGTTGTAGTTTACAGTGATGCTGATTTTTCATTATTTCTTTGTGTTACCTCTTGCTGCACACATCCTTTGCAAATGTGTTCTGATTCATTTATGCCATGTTGGTTGCTAGAACCATGTAATAATGATACTGCAATCCTTCATGTCTGTCTGGTTCAAGGATGTTGGTTGGTAGAACCATAATAATGGACATGGTTGAAGGTGTTAGTGTTAGTTTGGAGCAAACTAATACTAAACTAACACCAACGATCCAAGCATATGTGTTAGTTTGGTGTTAGTTCCAAATAACACCCTAAAAAAACTAACATCCCCAAGAGGTGGTAATTGGTGTTAGTTTTGGTGGATCCCACCCCTTTTACTCCTTTTTCTCTCTCTAGATCCTCCAATGATTGCAAAAGTAGCATTACATGCAGAAGTGCATCCAAAGTGTTAGTTTGTTACGTGTTGGGGGTGCAAAAGACTAACACTAACATCCAAGAACCAAGCAGGGCCAATGATACTGCAATCCTTCATGTCTGTCTGGTTCGAGGTCGGAAACCGAAACCCTAAGCGCTGGCTTATGCAAATGTAGCTGCAGATCTTGCTCTCTTACATCATTAATATCATGGGAGGATTTGCAGCTTGCAATGCTCATACTTTTCATGCTGGCTACTCACCCCAGCGCCGAGCAAAGCTGCAGGAAGTGCCTGATTCCATTTGATGGGATCACTCGAAGTTGTGCTCTGATGCTAATCTGAACTTTGGTTGCTCTGTCGGAGTTATCTGTTTGCTATGGATAACTCGATCGGATATCATCCAGCTCCTCCATCAGTTCTCCCAGATCCGTCTGGTTGAAGTTGCTGTTTATGTTGTCGTCGCACTAGCTTTGGAAACGAGAAAAAATAAAGCATTCACGCTCCTTGAAACATACAGAAATAGTTTTTTATGCTCGTTTTTTAAGTCTTCGCTGTCCTCTCATGTTCTCTCGAGTCAAAAACGTAGCAGCAGCTGAGCAGCCAGAGGCCGTGTGCTTATTTCTTATGCACATATAGTTTTCTCCTTACCTTTTTTCTTAAAAAAGAACTTTATTCACCCTGGCATCCACTTTGCACATCGCAAGGCACTAGTTGCATATGATGCGAGTGCCATTAGCACCAACGAACAGTTTTTTTTATTTATAGTATTTGATATAAATTAATCGTCGTTGTGTATAATGATTCTACTCGTTATTAATCGGTGGTGCTGGTGGTGTGCTCGGTGGATCTCTGCGGCGGATGGGACCTGCGATACGGACTTCTTTTTTGGTGCCATTTCGTGTGGTTCAGGTTGCAAACTTAGCGGTTTGCTCAGCAACTTTACATGCGTATACGTATGTATATACATTGATGTACAGCGCTTTGTTATGCTTTTTATTAGAGGAAGAAGAAATCTTGGCCCACTACGATGCCGAATCGTTTCCCTCCTGCTGCTGCTGCTGCCGCCGCCGTCGTCTTGATTTCACCTTTGGTTCCTCCATGCACTGCCTATCTTGACACCTTGCTAGTGCCTGCAATTCTGATCGATGCAGAGTGCACACCATATTCCCGGTTTCTTCAATGGCAAACTGGACAAGTTCTGTCACCAGGTTGCTTGCTAAGCAAACTCGAGACTGGGATATGCTTACTATGCCAGCGAGTGACAAACTGACAATCTTCAGTTGACACCAGCCTGTGAGGGCGTGACAATTTCAGCTGTTGTTGCGTGTTTCCGACTAAAAGAAATCAAATGATGTATCAACACGAGGATAGTCCTTTTCCACGGATAAATGGATATGCTGCATGCTTGCCATTGTGCTCCAGCTCCGGGCCTTCAGCTTGGATAAGCCTATAAACAATTTGGCGGCTCCGTTCGCCTTCGCTTTTTTCGTCTCTTGCGCAGCATTTTCTCTCAAAATGAATCTGCCGTGCATCGGCACACAGTTCTTATCTCTCGGAACAAATCTGTAATACAAATCAGCAAGATCTCCCGAACAGAGCCGAACATTCAATAGGCAAATCCTGAGCAACAGAAAGATCGAAACCGGCATGCAACTGTCACGGATCATGGAGATCTTTCTTTGCAGATCTTGCATGCTGAACTCTCTCTGAACCTGGCCGAGCGCGTGGTAGCATCAGGAGTCATGAGTCTCATGAGTCCGGGACCCGGTGGAAGCCGTGTTCATCCACATCGCCGCCACCAGTGCAAAGTTGCCACACCAAAAGTCAGAGCTGAAGCGTACATGGTGCGCAAAGCCGCTTTTGGCAAAGGCCACCATTGGTGGGTGTCATCGCAGGTCTCACATCCCAGGCTGTAATGGAGGAACTGTGCCGCGCAATGAGATTGGAGCATATCCTCCTCGAGCGCCTGTTTTTGGTTTATAAAGAACTGATCTGACTCCCTGCTTTGCATCTCCTTTTTAGGTGCCACTCCCCATCGGCTCATCCCCTACTTCGTGTCATGGCCTCTCAATGAAGTAGATCGAGCTTATCCAATCCCTTCTTCCTCCTTGCTGCAAGCAACTTGCGATCCTCTTTTTCGTGACAAGAATAAAGGTCATCAACTTCCTGTTGATCCACCTTCTTTTGGCCCTGAAATATAGATGCAACTGAACATAAATTCAGCAGACACTTTTGAGCTAAATGCCTTCAGTTGTGCCTTGTGGCAAATTTAGGCTGTTTTGCTTGTAATGTCACATTCAGAAAATCTCAACCTGCAGCTTTGCAAAGTTAATTAGGAGCATAATAGAATATGCTGCAATAGTGGCCTGTGCTTTTTTCTTTGTGAAGTTGGCCTCAGGAAGATTCTGAGATTATTCTAATCTGATGAGTTTCTAGTAAGCTTCCATTCACCAAATGTTAATCTGCTTATTGCTGGATTCTTTGGAAAGTTGACGGCACAGAGGATGGCATATGCTGCAAAGAGTTACCTGTACTTTTGGTATAGAGATGGCTTTCACTTTTCACAAAGACTCCAAATGATTAATATTTTAACGACTCCATGATCAATTGTACTGCAAGATGGATTGTACTTCCTTCCTGCAAAAAAAAAATAAAGGAATTACTGTACTGCCTTCCTGAAACATGCATCAATGGACACTCTCTAACACCACCTATCGATGGATGACGGTGTCCTGCAATTTCCAAGTTTCCACCAATCCATTGTCATCATTATAATTTTGAAAAACTTGGAAAAGCCCTTTGGAGGTTCAGATCAATTCTAAATGGAAACAGGTCTCCACAAAGAACAGGGAGGATAACAGAGGAATAGACACATTCGCTGACCTAGATGCTTTAGTAGGCCCATATGAATTAGTGGCTCCAAGATCTAGTGGGTATTGCACAGGTGCATCACTGATTACGCGAATTTGATTGGGTGGAGACCTACTGCGAGAGAAAGGGAACTTGAAATGGAAGCAGTAGTGCATCATCACTACGAACAGCAACACTGCATTATAGCATTGTAGCAAACAGTCCTCCCATTGCTATAGCCAAAGTGGATGTGTCGCAGCACTAATTTGTTATAATTTGATGTGATCTTATAATTTAAAAAAAAACTCCTTTCTGCCATTAATTAGCTACCCGGGATAATTTTCAGAAAAAGGGCTTTGTTATACTACGCATGTGCAAATCGTGCCTCTACAGTTCTGGAAAAGGACTCTAGCGTGCTGTGTGCGATAACAGTACGCAACAAAGGTGACTTTCTGACTTGGATTTGTTGCAGTTTCGTTATGATGCAAAACCAAAACAGCACCGCGCACCTACATATATGCGCAAACTGTTCATGGCGGGACAATGTCCCAGATAGAGATCTGCATATATAAGCATTTGGTGTGGCACTGTCCACTAAATGATCAAATGTATAATAGTGTAACCGAGCTAGTCACAGCGAGTTTTAGGTCTAGCCACTAGCCACTAATGTGCCCTGCTTGTAGTTCCTTAATCCTTTTTGTTGGCTTAGTAAATATTTTACCTACCATATACAGTTCCACTATATATGATGGCCCAATGTATTTTCTTTACAAGCAAGATCTGCTTAAACAACCCAAAATCAACACACACAAAACTCGTAGCTGATGACGTGACAAGAACTCAATGCACCACGTAGGCAGTTGTCATGCTCATGAGTCATGGTGCAAGGAAAATGTGCATTAGACTATTCCTGGTGCAAAATTTCAACGTGTGATTACCAAGAGTGACACATCATCGAAAGAGGCTTTAAAAGATGAATGAAGTAAGGCCTTCCAATACCAAATTTTATCTCACATTTTCATAGACAAGTAATTGGTAATTGCATTCAGATCGGATGATATGAAAAATTAGGATGAACTTGATTGGATGATATGGAACTTTAAACAGTGCAACCCAAGTTTCATGTAGATGAAATCCAACCCCCCCCCCCCCCCTCTTCCCGAATTCTTTGTCATGTCATCATTTTTG
Source organism: Cenchrus americanus (assembly GCA_947561735.1). NCBI lineage: Eukaryota > Viridiplantae > Streptophyta > Magnoliopsida > Poales > Poaceae > Cenchrus > Cenchrus americanus. Next base: position 245,411,707 of record OX387239.1, on the reverse strand, counting down.
TCTAAGTGGCACCTCATTTAATAAGATTGAAACATCTGTAAAATCTCCACTGGGATTAGCTTTATATTTCATATCTGCCAGGTTGTGGGCCTAAACCTTCTCCTTTTGTCCACCCACCACCGCGCTAGTGGAGCATTGACGCAACTGCAAAATTAACGTTAAAAAAATAAACAAACGCCAGTTGCTCAGAATGAATAACATGTTTGCTCCGAATAATATTAGACAGCGTGCTACCCGGAAGTAAGGGTTTGTTTGGTAGGGATTCTGCTCCGGCTACGCGAGCAGATTGTTGCGGATCCCTGCCAAAGGGCTGGGCAAAACAACTCTCGCATGGGAGCGTCCAGGATTCCCGCTCTCTAGAGCATATTGCTGGTGCCGGAGCCAAAAAAATGTAGCTTCCCTAGCTTTGTCCACGCGCCCGGGAACTCGTTACCATATTGCCCTTGCAGTTCGCGGAAATAATAACAAAAATGTCATTGTCCCCGCCGCATTGATTCCCCACCACTCCCCCGCGCGTTACGCATCGACATCTCCTCTACTCTTTCTTCCCCCACGCGTTCTAGAGAGACATGGCGGCGGTGGGCGCATAGAGAACCAGGAGGCGGCGGCGGCGGATGGAGAAGGAGCTCCGACGGCCAGAATCGGTAGATCCGGTGGGGACCTGCAGGATGCGGTCGAAGGAGGGGCCATCGGTGGCCCATTGGTGCCCGGCGGAGGGGTTGTCGTCACACCCTACTTTTGGCTAGGAGGACTGTCGACGGGTCCTCTATGCACCCTGCTAGCCGCCGCGGGAGTGCCTCTTGGCGTGGTGGCGGTCGCATGGCCCGGCCTCCCCGGTTCGTCTAGAGGCGCAAGCACGGCAGGGGCGAACGACACTGCCCATGGTGTTGTGTCGTGGGGTGGCGTCCCAGCTGTGGCGAGCCTAGCAGCCGGCGCATGGCCCGATCTCGTGCCGGCCGGAAGCGCAGGCACCCCTAGCCATGGAGGAGGGTTGAACTAGTGAACTAAGGTAGCAGTTGCAGCTTTTGGACCGGATTGGCTCCGTGCCAATGCTAGCCCTTCCCTCGTCGTCACTGGAGTGGTGCCGGCGGCCAGCAACAAGACAGCCTCACAGGGTGTCGAGTGGTTTGAGGTTCCAGCCACATTTTGTTAACTTCGGGCCATGAAAGTTCGCCAGAGAGGTGGCCACACGCCAAGGCCGCCACCGGCAGCTAGAACTACTACTACTCGTGCATCATTGGATGTCGACCTCACCGAATCTGGGTATGAACTATTGTGTGAAATGTGCTAATGAAACTGCTTGTTTATTGATACTAGTGCCATGAAATTTGCTTGTGAAGTTGGTGTGCTAATATAGCTGATAGTTGAATGATTACAAGTAGAATATATGGTAGTGAAATTTCCTTGTTTGCTTCCTTATCAAATTGATCTTGTTGGCAACAATTTGGCTGATTGGGGTGATGGAGACACTAGAATAGTTTGTGAAATTTTTGCTGATGAAGTTATGAAAGGACATAGATCCAGTACTCACTTGAATATGACTGGGTACAACAATGTGATAGCAAGGTTTAAAGAGAGAACTGGGATTGCTTTAGAAGGCAATTCAAGAGTAAATGAGACAAGTTTAAGCAACATTATGGTATTTGGAACAAATTGAAATGAAATGAGACTGGTCTTGGATGGGATGAATCTGGGAAGAATATTGTAATGCTAGAAGCTTGGTGGAAGAAAACAACAAAAGTATGTGAAATTAATGATGAGATCTCTGATGATGAGTAGGTTACAAACACTTTATCTTTGTTGCGGTCGACTCAAAATTGTCAATTTGCCATTGCTCTTATTTTTGGCAAGTACTCCATGACATACCATGATAAGCATATCCTGTTAGAACTCCGGACACAGTTGAACATTGAAAAAACTGAACACTCCAAGTGAAAGTCATAAGCAATTTTGAATGAATGCACATCTATTTTACATGTTGCATGATTTGTTAGTTGACAAATATGGACTGAAGTCATCTATTCATATGAGTTTTATGGAATCACTGGCTATTTTCCTTGTTGTGTGTGGCCAAGCTATGTCCAACAGTGGTATAGATGGTATATTCAAGCATTCTTCGGAAACAATTAGTAGAAAATTTGAGGATTTAATCTGTATGGTGGTTATGAGTACATACTACATAAAATTGACCCTAATTTCTCTAATACTCATCATAGGATTAGTAATTATCCAAGAATGATGCCACACTTTAAAGATTGCATTTGAGTTTGAATGATACTCACATTTCACTGACACCACGTCCCAATGGCCTTATTAGATACATTGGTCGGAATGGCGGTGCTACACAAAATGTTAGTGCTATTGTTGATTTCGACATGAGGTTCACTTATGCATCTATTGGGCAGCTCGGGTCTATGCATGACACTAATGTGCTCATTCACGCTCTTCAACTTGATTCCAACACATTTCCACACACCCCTCTAGGTATGTCGGGTCATTTGTCTTCATTGTTTCTCATGTATATACCTAAATGCATGTGGCTCATAGCACCTTCATTTTTAACATGTGTGTTCATGAAAATATTACATGGTTGATGTTGGGTACCCAATTAGACCTGGATACTTGTCACCATACAAGGGTCAAAGGTATCATGTCCTAATTGGAGGAGAGGGCCTGCTCTACATGGTGAGAAAGAGCATTTTAACAATTTGCATTCAAGGATTCGCAATTTGGTAGGGCACTATTTTGGTGTGTTGAAACAGAAGCGGAGAATACTTTATAAGATGCCAAGTTACCCAATGAAGAAGCAAATGATGATTATTGCTACAACCATGTGTCTTCATAAGTTCATTCGTGAGAATCATGCACAAGATAAACATTTCCTAAAATGTGATCAGAATCCCGGTTATATACCCACTATACCTGCAAGATATAGAAGTCATTGTATTTCTCAAGCTCTTGGAGATACATCGAGTGCGAAAGTTGATGATAGGATGATGGATAAATTTCGAGACGATCTTGCTAGAGCCATCTATATTTCTAGATCATCTTGAGCATGTCAGTTAGCTTGTATAAGACAATGTAATGAACATATTATGCCTATTTTTATTACTGTTAATTTACTTAAATTAACTTGCATTATGATGCTAGCTTCAATTTGTAATACATGACATTAACAACGTTCGCTCAAACAACCCACACTACCATGGGCGTCTACGACAGTCCACCTCTTACATTATTCCAACAAATATAGGAGAAGTTGTTTTGCCAAATGATATTCAAAATGTTTTAGCTTCACAAGAGAATTCGGTGACTTAGAGTGTGTTTGGCACGGCTCTGACTGTGGTTGTGGCAGCTCCGGCTGTGGCCGTGATGGTGGAGAGCCCAGAAAGCTAGGCTAGTTGCTTATGCACACATGCTTTGCCCGATCTCGATGCATTTTTGAAGAGCCATTTAGGGCCAGGATGGTAGGTGATCTTTCTTAACGGTCCGTGCAACCCTGTTTAGTTTCAAAAATTTCACCAATTACCCGCCACATCAATCTTCGAACACTAATTAGGAGTATTAAATATGGATTAATGACAAAACACATTCCATAACCCCTACCTCAATTCTCGAGATGAATCTAACAAGTCTAATTATGTCATGATTAGACAACTTTGTGCTACAGTAACCAGCCTCTAATGACAGATTAATTAGGCTTAATGGATTGAACTCATGATTTTCGGTCCATTCGTGTAATACTTTTGTAATTAGTCTATGTTCAATACTCCTAATAAACCTTGAAAGTGGATCCCAGAAATTTCTCCAAAATTTTTCACCGGATTGACAAATATTTATGAATAAACAAATTGACAAGAGCATAGCGTGGCTAGGAGATAGGGGAGTATACCTCTGTTCTAAGTTACTTGTTGTTTTCACTTTTCTAGATACATTCATTTTGTTATGCACCCAGATATATATTAATGTATGTCTAAAGGAAGAAGTCCATTTTTGGCCATCCAACTCTTGCCCGAGTTTGGTTTTGACCATGAAACCGCAAAACTGGGAATCTTCGACCATCCAACTCTTGAAACTGTTCATTTTTTACCATCCGGCGGTTTTTGCAAGCGGTTTTGCTGACGTGGTTGCCACGTGGCGGCAGGCTCACACGTCAGCCTCATCTCTCTCCTCCCTCTTTTAGTCTTTTCTCCTCTCCTCTCTCATAGGAAATAGATGAGGGCGGACTGGAGGCGGCCTTGCCAGTAGTGGCGGCACTCGTCGACACTTTAGGGCACGGCGGCGGGCGGGGAGAGGGGGAAAACAAAGAGGAAGAAGAGAGGGACCGATTCCCCTCCTCACCACGAGCTGGGGTGGCGCGTGAAGGTGGTGTTGGGGAAGATGGCCTTCGGAAGCCTCGCCCACGTCCGGCCAGGCTGACGATTTCAGTTCGCGCGCGGTTTCGGTCACGCGGAGTAACCTTCGCATTATGGATTTGACGGAGACGCTAATGCCGCTCATGTCACGTGAGTTTTGTTGCGCAGGGATGGTCCTTCGAGGCGGTGCCGGCCTTCGGCGCCGAAGGCACAGATGGCTGTACTTCGGTGACGAAGGTTCGAGAGGCCAGAAGCACTGCGCGCCAGCCGGGAACATCGCGTCCGGGGCCAGCAGCAGCACGGGCGAGATGTCCGAAAAGGTGCGACGCGACCGAAGCGTGATCCTAGGCTGATTCGGTACCGAAGGTGCGGCGCTCCTGGACACGTGGCTACCGCCAACGTGTAAAGAGGGCACCGCACGAGGCGGAGACAAGGGTGCCGCGTGTAAAGGTGTTTCGGTCGTACGAAGACACGCTGGAGGCCTGTACGACGCGGAGAGTTACTGTTATACCCTTGTAAAGTGTTTAAAGCCGTTTGTCAGGAACGGAAAAGGTGTAATTGAGGCAAATGTCTATACCCAGGGGTCTCCTATAAATAGTGAACCCCTTGTAATGAAACGGACACCCTGTAATGAGAAGAGAGCACCGAAGGCGACAGCTGTTCTTTCGGTCTTCGGTCTGCTGAGTATTTCCTTATTTCTGTGCTGTGTTGTTAAGTTTCTGCATTTCCCTTCCTTGCACAAGTAGAAGTAGCAGTCTCGTGATAGCAATCTAAGGGAGGGAGAGAGTTCCGGGGGCTGTTGTGTCGGCGTCCACCCTTCGGGCCCGATTCCCACCAACAGTTTGGCGCCCACCGTGGGGCTCGAACCCACGACCACAAGGTTATGATTCGGGAATATGAGAGAGCCGGGTTCTTCCCTCCGGGCGCTGGGCGAGCCCCGCTTGATGAGCAAATCCCTACCCCTAGGGACGGAGAATTTGTCGTCTTTCGCGACTTCTTCATCTGCGGACTCAGGTTCCCCTGTGACCCGATTCTGCCGGCTATTCTGGATGCCTTTTCGGTGAAGATCCACCAACTTTCGCCGACGTCTTTTCTTGAGGTGTCGAAATTCATTTGGATCATGAAGACCTTCGGCTGCAACCCCAGCGTCGACGCCTTTGCTAGATGCTATGAACTGGTGATTATCCCCGAAGTTATCAAGGGCAGCGACGGGCAGTTCTATCACACTCAGCATGTGTGTTGCACCTTCAACACCCGGCGTCAGAACACCCGAAAGGGGATCACCCGAATTTAGATTGCTCCCTGCTGCAAGACTAACCTCACCGACGACTGGAACTTTCATTGGTTCTTTTTGAAGGTCAACATGTCGGAAGTCTCTGGATACACAGGCCCGGCTCACCCCTTGTCCTGCCCGATTGCGCCCCTGACCGCGGTGAACGCTGCTGAATTCAATCAGTGGGCGATGGGAATTAGAAACTGCGAGAATGCATTTCATCTCGCCAGTACCATACTTGGTGGCCGCGACATTATTGAAGAGTTCGTTGCTGCCCGGGTCTGGCCTATTTCGAGTGGTTGGTCTCCCACTGAGATCGTATACTTCAATGTCAACTGGGCAGCTCAAAAGGTGCCTTTCCTGAAGTTCGGGATTAAACTTCGTGAGGATCAGAGCGCTGACGATTTCATGATTGAGATAGAAAAGAGGGTGAACATGATGATAGGCGAATACACCATGAACGAGTACAAGGCGTACAAGGCTCTTGTGAAGCACAAGAAGAGGATCAACCGCGTGTTCTCCGAAGTTTGCGGGGACAAGTCTTCCAGTTCTCGAGGCCCGGGTCCCAAGCTGAAGGTTCCCGCAATTGCAGTGGCCAGTTGTTCGGCTTCCCCGATCAATGCCCCACGAATAAGGTCATCGAAGCGAGGCTCATCATCTGTCAGCGAAGGCACTTCCTCTGGGGTTAAGCCTTCCAGGACAAGATCTCTGGAGTCATTGAAGCGTAAGCGCAAGACATCTGAACGAACTTCGGATGCCGAGCTTCAGGCGGCTTCGGGCCTAGCCCAGATGAGCCGCAAAAAGTTGAAGAAGGCGGTGAAGAAGGTTTCTTCCGTCGGGGTTCGGCGAGTTCCATCTGCCTTCGACGATGATGCCTTCGTGGAAGCGGATAGCCGGGAAGGTGTTTGCTTCTGGCCTCTGTTTAACTTTCGAGACAACTGTCCATCGGGTTCTGAGAATGAATTCGTGGATGTTGATTCCTTTTCAGATGCTGCTCCCGAAGTTCGCAAGGAGGCTGAACCTGCTACTGCTGCTGTGACCACTGTTGACGCTGAAGTTACTGCCCCTGCTGAATCCCCCGCTGCTGCCGAAGCCCCTGTTGCCGATATCTCTCTACCCACTCGCTCCCGGGACGAAGCCTCCCCCGAATTCACCAAGGAACTTGAACTCACCGTTCAAAGGGGGGAGGGTCCTGTCGAACACGCTCCCTTGGTCGAAGTTCGGGAAGTTGTTCCCGAAGATCAGGCTCCCTCTCCTTCTTTGGCTACTTTCAACAAGAGTTTTGGTACGTCTCATCGCGGCGAGTTATTAAGTGTTGGGTTCGAGACAACTGGCGCTGGGAGCAAGATGTCCAAGATTTTAACATTGTGGAAATTGCCTGTGATTGTTGCTGAAACAGGAGGAGAGAGCTCGGAACAACCCGAAGGAGCTGCTCAGGACTCTGAGAAGGAGCCTCACCCTACTCCCGAAGCCACCCCTTCGTCTCGGGGTAAGGCTTCTTCTGGTTCGGCGAAACAGGTCACCATGCAGCACTTCAGTAAGCAAGGTTCGTTCCTTTTCATTACTTTTTCATCCTTTTTCTGATTCTTGAATTTTCGATCTGAGACTTTAATTTTGGATTTTCAGAATTCAAGAATCTTCTGCACTCTTACTCTCCTTCGAAGCTAGCGTGCTTTCAGGAGGACTATGCACTCAAGCATTCTATGCTTGGGAAAGTTGCCGTAGAGCGGCTCGCTGAACAACAGAAGGCAAACAAGCGACTTTCCCAAGAATCCAAGGAACTCAAGCGCAGCTTCGCCCTCGCACAATTTGCGAACATAGAACTTGAGAAGAAGGTGGCTGAGCTGGCGGATGCCTTGAAGACTAATCAGGACGAAAAGAAGATCGCGGAGGCAGCACTTGAGCAGTGTAGAAAGGAGCTGGAAAAAGTTCAGAAGGCCCACGAAGATGATCTCAGCTTAATCGAAAATCTTCGGGGGAAACACGAGAGGGCTACGAAAATTGCTGAAGATCTTCGCACTAACAACGCCAGTCTCGCTAAGTCTCTGAGCACAAAAGATCATAAAATCCAGGATCTTGAAAAAGTGCTGGCGGAGCAGGACGCAGCCTCGAAGAGGAACACTTCCGAAATTCTGGAAAAGTTGAAACTCCTTTACGAGGAATACAAGAAGTCACTGAACGAGTTCGGCGTTCGTCCAGCTCCTCTTCCGGATAATATTGAGATTCCCGAATTCATGGATTGGATGGAGACTGAATTCAAGGCCCTCTCTGAGGTAATCTCTGGCGCCAGCGACTTCGCGGCTGCTTTCTCCGTGGAGAGCATATTGAAGATTCTTCATGACTTCGACTGTGCCGATTTGGCGAAGTTCCGCGACAAGATCTCCCAATTCCCTAGCGCCACAAGCACTTCGATAATTCGAGCCAATGCCGATGTTCAGGCCATCAACAACAAGTTCGCGAGGGAATTTTGGTTGACTAGCGGGAAGGAGATCGTCAAGGTCATTGCGCGCGCTAAACTTGCTGAGGTAAATTTTCGTACGATTTCGTCACTTGCACCGGCTATCGATGTTTCAGTCTCTCGGGTTCCCTTTACATTTGCTTTCTTTCCTTTTCAGCTGAACGAGGAAGAGGATTGCGAGAATATCGCTGCGTCCCCCGAAGGGTCATCTTCCGGCGAAGATTCTAGCGACTCAGGCGAAGGGGGTTCGGGCGGCAGCAGCAGCAGTAGCAGTGATGAGGGCAGTAACGACGGGAAAGCTTCCGGGCGCGATGACAGTTCTCCGAAGGTGGATGTCACGAATTAGATGTTTTGTCCGAACCTTGCTCACCCTCAAGGCTGTCTGTACATTTTGTAGATTCACTTAGCTTCTCTGAACAAATGTTTTGTAAACTTTAACCTGTGCAGGTCCTGCAAGCTGGGCCTGCGCAGGACGTGATGCCACTACGAATTCATCGAGATAGGATGTTCGTTAGCGGCGAAGCATGGCGCCTGTTTAAGCGGGCTCATCCCGAACAAGACTTCTCTGATTTTTGGCTTGAAACCTCGCTTAAATTTTCTATGGGCTGTTTTGATCCCTCTTCCTTTTTCTTGTTTCGTAAGAAGGAACGTTCTGCATCCGCTACTTCGCGCTCCGCAAATTTTCCGAAGACGGAGCCCCTTAGCCCCTTAGCAAGCGTGTCTGACTTCGCTTATGCTAGCGATATTGCCGAAGACAATGTTTGTAAACCAGGACATGTTGTGGAGCTTTGATTCTAAATTTTGCACTAACTGTTGTAATCGTTGATGAACTATTCCGAAGTTTTTATGCGAATAAGGCAATGAATACGTTTTTTTCTTGAAAAAACGTCACCCTCCCCCACCTTGCCATTTTGCATGAAAACTTGAAGGTCAGGGCTATAGCGAGAGTTGCTCTGGGCTGGAAGGGTAGTTTCTCGTTCACCACCCAGTGCAATGTGTCGCTCGGGTACCGGAATGACTTTAGCTGCAGAGTTGGCTATCTCGGCAGGGTGCATTCCACAGAAAGTTGTGAGTGCTTCGAGAGCAGCCTTCTGCACCGTGTCGGACAAGTTTCTTCCGCGTGCCGTACACTCCCACTCATCCCAAGCAGGATTGGTCGGGCATGTTGAAATCTTCACCTTCACTTCACAACGAAGGAGTTGGCCTGTGGTCATGACCTCACGTGTCGAGTACTCTGGATAAGTGGTGTACCCAAAGTCCTTCAGGGTGTCCCACAAAAGTGCAGGAAAACCACCCTCCTCGAGATAGTTCACGAGAGTCCATGATTCCACATCAACCGACGTAGAGCCAGCGTTGTCCATCTGGGCGTACGACAAAAGTGAGAATCAGTTGGGTGCGAGTGTACAAGGTACTCGATCCACGAATACGGGTAGGGGTTAAGGTATGGGGTAAACATGCATACTTAAATACCATCGTATGCTGAACTCGAACGAGCAGGCATACCAACGATACATGGTCTGGCAATCGGGAACCGAACATCCTACTCAAACCAGAGTTCAACACTTCCCCAATTGGCGTAGCAACTTAGCAAGGTTATGAAACTTAAGTTGGGTACTCAAGGTTGAGCTAGGGAACTAGAAAGGTGCTTAACCAAGCAAGGTTCAAGGGTTCTAGGAAGATAGCAAGACAAAGGTTGACTGACCGAGCACAACTTGCGGTAGACCAAGGTATGATTACGAACTTGGGCGAGCAGAACGGGATTAGATTGGAGTAACCTAGGTTAGGATCACCTAGACAAAGGTTCTTGGACAAGAACAGCAACTTAAGCAACAATTCTACTAAAATTTAAGCATGGCAACACATCTACACCTAAAGAGGCTAAACAGAACAAAACACACTATCACTATTCACTTCAGAGAGCACGGAAATAGACATGAGTTCAGTTTAGGTTCGTTCACTATTTTTAACATGATGCAAGACGTCCTATTCGTCCTCACAAGGCATTAAGCCAAAATTCGAAGTTAGCGCCGGTGGCATGGCACATACACGTGTCTCCCTATAATAACTAGTCGAGGTCTAGTCGATGCTTTCTTAGCGACTTACGAAACGAGGTTAGTGTACCTGCAGAAGATCACAGAACACATCGAACCTTTCATGCCAGCACTCATGAAAGCGTCCACATACATTACCGTTAACTATAGAAACGGCATCCATGCGTTAAGCCGCTGCATGGACAGCGTCCAACCTCGGACATTCTCCGTTTGAATGGAGTATATCCTTGCCTCGCATGCGCGACATGCGGAATGCACACGTATGAAACACGTGGCGAGACACAACTTACAACCAGACGCGAAGATGGGATCCGTGGAATGGATCACTCCATCAACCCTCGCAATTCTCGTGATGCGGAACAGCGCACGTATAAAACACGTGGCTCATCTAGTTTGGTTGTGCAAGAATGTAAGTCTGACATAAAGTAAAATGTGCTGGAAGTTAGCAAAATAAACCATAGATTAATAAGCCACCTGAAAGAAACCAAAAATTCCCTCTAGGGCCTCTCGATCTAATTTATCCTTAGCGGACCAACGTGTTTTGCAAATCCAAACAATCTTGGTAGTTTTTATTCCAAAATCACGTGAGTAAGGTTGTTAATTAAGCTCTGGTGCATGCAGTCGCTCTGATACCAGCTGTGACAACCCGCCCAGGAAAATACCGTACTATCGCCTATGACCGATCCACTTTGGTCATTAAGCAGTAGTAAAGTATCATCCTGTCGTTGGTCGCCGGGTTAACGCCCGGTGAATCACTTGGACATCGAACAGAGGATCGACACATGCATTAAAACTCACGTGAAGGCGAGTCCAAAGTACAACATGAATTAAACATTTGATTACAAACCATTGTTCATGGCGTAAGATAAAGGTTCAGAGTTCGAAAATACAGCGGAAATAATTTAAACTAGCGCAACGGTAGACATCACAGGAGGCCATCCGTGATGTCATCACTTGTCGTCACCCTTCCGATCAAGCACACCTGCAACAACAGTTTTAAAGCAAGGCTGAGTATACTAATACTCAGCAAGACTTAACCGTCGGGTGATGACTACATCACCAACCTCTAGGCATGAAAGGCTTTTGGCCGGTGGAGTTTCTTTTGCTGGAAAGCCACTAAGAGTAGGTCCTTACTTTCAATATTTTAGCACAAGTTCTAGTTGATTACCTTTTCTAAATGTGCCAACTAATTCAATCAAGAATTGGACAAGCAATTAATTCATACAACAATATTTCTCGAGTTCCATCATTATGGGATATCATGGCCAGTTGATTAAGCAGTCTCGGATAACGGTGAGAGCCCGACAATCGATTGATTTAAACCTTGCAAGGTAGACCCAAACACACGGTAGGCTGTCCCCGCGAGGACAACTGTCCCAGGCCGTTTCCAAAAGTCCTCGGGTTGGGATCGAATCTTACAGTCCCTGGTGCAGGCTATCCGGCATACCCCGCGAGATACCCGGAGTCACCATACACCACCATTTCCGGTAGCTAGCCGGTAAGGAGATTTCTCAAGAGTAGTAATAGTAAGATCCCGTGCCGCCTCATTAAGGTACTAGGCTTACCGGCCCCATAACCGGCATGTGCTTAGTACGTTCAAAAGCTTAGCCCACATGCCCACTGGACCAGAGCCCAATCCCATGCTCTTACCACATGAGCGATCCATTTAAGGATATCTTATGATTCCTATCTAGGAACCTATTCTCGCGAGTGACAAACATCACTCGACTTCTATCGGTCCTATAGCATAGCAGCTATCGACCTAGCATACTAGTGATAGAGCATAGGTACCTAGGGATCATGCATCTAGGGTTTCAAATCAATTCCTGAAACGTAAATGCACAATAATAGCAAACATAATTGCATAATTTTTAAAAGACGGGATTAATGATCCGGGGCTTGCCTTCGCTGGCAAGGTTGGCCTTGGGCCCTTCTGGACTGAGGTCCAGGTCTTGAGCTACGTCCACGCTCGGCAGCTCTTTGTCGGCGCCTTCGTCTCCTCCTTCCGGCGAGAGCGTACGTCCACTGGCGGAAAGATCTACACGAAGATGCAAATGCAAGATTTATTCGATGATTTCTACTTTAATCACTCACGAACCATTTTGACAATCAAGGGGTGTATTTGTTGGGCACATTCACCTAGATAAGAATACATTCGGCATACTCTTCCATAAAGGAATAATATGCAATGCTTTATTATTTATTCTTTTTGATGGTGATTGTGTACATATATATGTAAATAATTTAATTTAAATTCACCAACAGTAGTGGGTAGGTACATTTAACCTTTTTAACATGGTTTGCAATCACACTCAAGTTAACGTGGATGGTTCGGTGATTTCTCTTTTAGAAAGGTTATTGGTTGTACATGGGTTATTCTTTTATTGCACAATCGAGTAAAGGTTTCTTGTACTTGTCATTTCATGTGAAAGCTTTAATTCTTTTCCTTTCACAAGCAAGGGCATAAGTAGCACTTTTATTCATGAATTATTTCCTTATCAGTTCTGATAATTAATTATTTTTAAATTATATTTAAATAATTCTTTCAAAAAGGAAAAAAAGATTTAAATAAGGGCTTTTCTTTATTTAATTTCTCTTTAATATTAAAAAGGCTTTTAAGCTTTTTATTAAGCAATTACATTACCAAAAATTAAAGTAGTGTTCCTTAAGCCTACTAGCATCTATACTGGTCCATTGGACATGTGAGTGTTGGAGGCTAGGAAATTAAATGTTATGGAAAATATCAAAGGCTAGCTAGTGATTCAATTTAAATGCATATAAAAATAAATAAGCATCAAAATGATCCAAACTTTCTTGTGCATGCTCTCTGGTCCTAAACAAGCCTAAAGAACCAGCATGTTCACATGGAATCTCTACTGAACTTGGTTTATTAATTTACAAAAGAAAACATGCATAAATCAAGAATAATTATTTTTGTTAATCCAAAAATCGTGATTCATTCACAAGATGTGTATCTTGGTATTAAAAGACAGTGTACAGAAGTTGGGGTCAAAAACATAAATATATTTAACAAGAAAAATCATTTATGCAGATCTGCCAGAAATAGAAAAACATTTTTATAAAAATATTTAGATTATAACTTTGCGCAATTTTTGGCATAGGAGCTAGTCATGACTAAACACACCACATATCCAAAAATTAGCTACAGAGGATTTATAGTTTTTGATATATTGCAGATCTAGGGTTTTCACATTTGTATTTTTCATGCAAAAACTAAAAGGAATTAGCTCAGGCCAGTATAACAAAAGTTGTCGTATAATTCACAACGGATCCAACAAAATTGGCCTTGCATTTGTATGAGTTTTCTGTGATTTTCTACGCAATTTACAAGATTTAGCCAATCTGTTTAACTATTGGAGTTACCTTTTTGCAATTAAGGCCCTGTAAAGACTTTGGGGTTTGCAATGTGGCCCTCAAGGCGGCCGGCCGGCGCGGCTCCGGCCAAATTTCGGCCGGGCCGGCGGCGGGGCCGGTCGGGGAAGGGTCGGGGAGGGTCTAGGGGTGGAATGGCACCGGTTTTGGGGGGGTTGGACCGGCGGAAAGCGACCGGCGGTGGCCGTCGGTGGGCACACCCCCCGCCGCGGCGGCGACCGTCGGTGGGCTCGGATGCGGCGCGGCCGGGGCACAAATGCGAGCCGGCGGCGCTTGAGTAGCTACTCTAGGGGTTGGTGGTCACGGCCGGGGTCGCGGGGGGGGCTAGGTGGCGGCCGGCTCGGGGGAAGCTCGTCGGCGCCGCACGGGGGGCGGCCGGGCACGGTCTCGCTCCGCCTCGGGGGGGAAAAAAACCCGCCCTATAAATGGGCGCGGCGACCTCCGGTGTGTGCTCGCGGATGTCGAGGCGGGCGTGTCGCCCCAAACCGCGGCCGGCGCGCGTGACCGAGGAGGAGCGCGCGACGGACCGGTGGGCAAGGGGAGGGCGCGGCCGTCGGCGAATCCGGAGGCTCCACGCAGGGGGGCGGATTCGAGGGCCTCGGTGCGCGCAACACCCGGGGGAAGGAGCCGCCCACCTTGGGAACGGGTGCCGGCGAGCCCGGACGCCGAGGTAGGGGCGGCGCGGCGCGGCACGCGCGTGCGCGCGCGCGGCGGCGCGCGTCGCGCGCGCGGCGTCGCCGGCCCGAAAACAATTTACAGTGCCACTGTTCAGTCACAAAAATCTCCAAAAACTTAATAGAAGTGCACAAAGTGGTGAATAGGAAAGTTGTAGATCTAACTACCCTCTACAACTTTCGTAAAGGCCGTCTAGTGTTTTTCTCAACAGATTTTGCAGGAACGTCGTGCCAACATCGAATGTCGGCCTGCCTTGGAAAACAGGAGGTACTGTCAGTCGATCGAGTTTTTCGCTAATTTCCACCCAAAATTTGAAATGCCAATCTACATGAAAGTTGTGTCCCTCAACAAGATGGACAACTTTCATAAAGGTAGAATTTTAAGTGTTTAGGTGAATTTTGGAGAACGCGGCAAAAGTTCCGGACGACATTCGCTGACGTCAACGGTCAAGCGGGGTTTGACCGTGTCTTTGACCAAGGGTCCACTACGGGTGTGTGTAGGCTTGGTCAAGGGGTTCATTAGGGTTCATTGGCGAGGTTTTCGGGTGATGACCCAGGTTGACCTAAGTTTGACCGGGGTTTGACTAGTTTGACCCGGCTGATCCGGTCATTAGCGTTAATGACGGTAATTAAAAACCTGGGGTGTCACAAATTCTGGCTATCACGGAGCCTTTCTCACGAACTTTCTTTTTTCACGATGGAATTCTGGCTATCACGAAGCCTTTCTCATGAACTTTTTTCTTTTTTCACGATGGAATTCTGGCTATCACGAAGCCTTTCTCACGAACTTTCTTTTTTCACGATGGAATTCTGGCTATCACGAAGCCTTTCTCACGAACTTTCTTTTTTCACGATGGAATTCTGGCTATCACGAAGCCTTTCTCACGAACTTTTTTCTTTTTTCACGATGGAATTCTGGCTATCACGAAGCCTTTCTCACGAACTTTCTTTTTTCATGATGGAATTCTGGCTATCACGAAGCCTTTCTCACGAACTTTCTTTTTTCACGATGGAATTCTGAAAATACGCGATTTGGGGGAAGACTCTTTTTATACATATATCACAAAGAGTATTTACATAGGATCCGCCTCGTTAAAAACCTTGCCTCTTGATTTAGAGCCCCCTTTGCAAGGAAAAGAGTACGGTCCTTCTTATTCTAATACAACTATGAAAAGGAAAGCTAATGTTTTCTCCCGAAATCACTTATAGACACGTGATTCGGATTTTTTAGTTTTCTAGAATACAAACTTAAGAAAATTGAAAAACTACTATATGTTACATCTAGCTACAACTGGGGTTTTCATGGATAATACCTTTCTAGGCTGTCAGCATTCCACGAATACGGCAACTCTTCACCAGTTTGCTCCATTAAGAGAAAAGCCCCTGGCATGTCTGTTTCTCTGGCGATGTAAGGCCCTTCCCATGACTCATGAAGTTTGCCTGGGTTTTCCCAATTTTTCTTCCTTTTCAACACAAGATCACCAGTTTTGATGTCCTTTCGGACCACCTTCTTGTCTCTCCACGCCCTTGTTTCTCTTTGGTCTTTCTCAATGTTTTCTGCGGCTTCAAGGATTGTCAGCTCGATCATGTCCTTTTCCACCTTCTTATCGATTTCCTCTATCTCTTTTCCTTTCAAGACTCTCATGCTTTCATTCTTGATTTCCTCCGGTGTCATAGCCTCAGTGCCGAAAAGTAGGCGAAAAGGCGTGAAACCTGTTGCTCTTGATACTGTGGTGTTGTGAGACCAGATCACCTTCGGAAGTTCATCCACCCACTTTCCCTTTTTCTGGTCGAACAAGCATTTCTTGATTCCCGAAAAAATCAGGCCATTGTCTCTTTCAACTGCCCCATTGGACTGTGGGTGATACACTGACGAAAATTTCTCCTGAGTGCCCAAGGTTTTGCATTATTCTTTGAAGGTGTAGCAGTCGAACTGTTTGCCATTGTCAACCGTTAGTTCTCTAAGAACCCTGAACCTGCAGACTATGTTTTGCCAAAAGAATTTCTGAATTGTTGTTGCTTTAATATTCGCAAGTGGTTTTGCCTCCACCCACTTTGTGAAATAATCGACTGCAACAAAGCAATGCGAATCGAGCCGGTTGCCCCGAGGCCGTTGGCAACGGGCCCACTAGATCCATTCCCCACCTTTGCAGAGGCCAAGTCGGTGGAATTAGGTGAACTGGCTTTGAAGGCAGATTCTGTTGATTCGCCGTTTTCTGGCATGCTTCACACTGCCGAACTAACGTCTTGGCATCAATGTTTATGGTGGGCCAATAGAATCCCTGTTTTATCGCCTTTCCGGCCAAAGCCCTGGTGCCTATGTGCGCCCCACAGAATCCGCTATGGATTTCCTTTAGAAGTTCTTGACCTTTTTCGGAGGTGATGCACCGCAGCCAAGGTTCAGTGACTCCTGATTTGAATAGTTCTCCATTTACTACTGTATAGCCCCGAACCCTTTGCTTCAATCTTTTCTCCTCTAACTCATCTTGTGGTTCGTAGTGTCCTCTCAGATAAGCCATGATTTCTGCTCTCCAATCAGGACTCCTTACTACATTCACGATTTTGGCCCTCGAATCCTTGATGGAGGGCTCTCTGATGATTTCGAAGAACACATCCGGGGTTAGCTCTTGATTTCTGGCTGCTGCTTTCGCCAGCTTATCTGCCTCATTGTTGTCATCCCTTGGGATATGCTGGACTGAGTAGCCTTTGAAGTGTTTTTCCATTTCCCTTACTTTTTCTAGATACTTCATGAGAATGGGATTCCTTGCCTCGCTTTCTTTCTCGATATGTTCTTGGATCACTTTCGAATCTGTTCTGATTATGAAGGTCTGCTGCCCCAAGGCTCTCATTTTCCTTAATGCTAACAAAAGAGCTTCGTATTCTGTTGTATTGTTCGTGGAATGTTCGTTGTTCGCGAATACGAGCCGAGCTGCGTATCTTATGACTACGCCCGTCGGGGACGTCACAACAGCCGAAATTCCGACCCCCTTGTAACACCAAGCCCCATCACACTGTACTATCCAAGGTTCAGGTGCATTTTCCTCAAAGTTCTGAGTAGGTGAAGTCCAATCCACAACAAAATCTGCCAGAACTTGCGATTTTATTGCACTTCTTCTCTCGAAGTCTACCACGTACTCAGAAAGCTCAACGCCCCACTTGATGATTCGGGTGGATGCCTCTCTATTTGCGAACAAATCATTTAGTGGCTGGTTGGTGATGACTCTTATTCTGTGACCCTCGAAGTAATGCCTTAGCTTGCTTGCTGCCATGATGACCGCATATGCGATTTTTTCCAGCTCGGAATAGAAGATCTTGGAACCAGACAATGCTTCAGAAGCAAAATATACAAAAATTTGTCTGAGCTTTCCTTCTTCCTCTTTTTCCTGCACTAGCACTGCGCTTACTGCCGAGTTTGATGCGGACACGTATAGCAGAAGTGGCGATTTCGGTTCAGGAGGACAAAGTTTGGTCATGGTGGACAAGTAATCCTTTAATTCTTGGAAGGCTCGCTTCTGAGGTTCAGACCACTGGAAGTTCTTAGCACTTCTGAGGACTTGGAAGAACGGTAAGCTTCTTTCTGCGGCTCTGGGAATGAATCTGTTAAGGGCAGCTACTCTTCCTGTCAGCTTCTGCACATCTTTTACTAAGACTGGATTTTGCATTTCCACTAGAGCCTTGATTTTGTCGGGATTTGCCTCTATGCCTTTCGTTGAAACTAGGCATCCAAGAACTTTCCCCTTGTGAATGCCGAATACACATTTCTCCGGATTCAGCTTCAGATTTGCTGCCCTCATGTTCGCAAATGTTTCCGCCAGGTCACTGATGTGGTCTTTCCTCTGAACACTTTTGACGACTATGTCGTCCACATACGCCAAGATGTTTCTCCGAATTTGTGGGTGTAGTACTATTGCTATCATTCTTGAGAATGTACATCCTGCGTTCTTTAGCCCCTCTGGCATTCTTACGAAGCAAAATGTCCCGAAGGGAGTGATGAAACTTGTTTTTTCTTCGTCCTCCTTGCGAACCCTGATCTGATGATACCCAGAGAACATGTCCAGGAGCGAGAGCATCTCACTGTTGGCTGCATCATCTACGATTTTGTCTACCCTTTCCAAGGGAAAATCATCTTTCTTGCATGCCTTGTTCAAATATGTGAAGTCCACGCACATCCTCCACTTTCCATTCTTCTTCTTGACTGGTACTGTGTTGGCTAGCCAGACCGGGTACTTCACCTCTCTGATTACCCACTGCTTTCACTTTTTTCGGACATTTTCCGAAGTTTCTGCTTCTTGGGAGGTATTTTTTCGTCTGTCTCCAGGGCATGTTCGATGATGTCTCTGTCCACACCTTGCAGGTCCTTAGCTGACCATGCGAAAACATCCTTGTTCTTGTTCAGGAATTGTACGAGATCTCTGTCCTCTTCGGCGCTGAGGTGCGCTCCTATTGTGACTGCTCTATCAGGCATGTCATCCAGATACACTTTCTTGGTTTTGCCATCTGCAGCTATTTCAATTTTTTCCTTGTCCCGCTTAGGCTCTTCGTAGGTTTCCTTCTTCTCGTCAGCTGCTTTCAGTGGGTACACGTTCGTTTGGCCGGGCGTGTGGCCTTTTTCTATGTTTCTAGCCTCTTGCTGATTGCCGAACACCGTGGTGACCCCTTTGGGCGCAGGCATCTTCATGCATAAGAACTGTTGTCTTATTACAGCATCAAACTTGTTCATGAAACGTCTGCCGAAAATCGCGAGGTATGGGTGGTAAATGTCAACTACATCGAAAGTGAGACTCTCCATTCTAGCATTCTCGAGATCTCCGAAGGAAACCGGGAGTGATATTTTTCTAACCGGCTTGATGGGCTTTCCTCCGAACCCTTGCAGTGGGTACTCTGGGGGGTCCAACATGTGCTGGTTCAGATTCATCTTTTCGAAAGTCTTCAAGAACAGGATATCCGTCGAGCTTCCATTGTCAACTAGTACTTTTCCTATGACCCATCCAGCTATGTTCACCTCAATGACCATGGCGTCATTGTGAATCGCGGCTTTCAGCCTGAAATCTTTTTCTGTGAAGGTGATTGGCACCTTTGCCCACTCCGAGCGTGCAACTGGGCCGTCATTGATGATGGTGTTCACAGACCTGAAGTAATTGTTTCTTTGCTTCTTGGTCTCGAATTCCATGGCTGACCCGCCCGTGATTGGCATGATAGTCCCGAACGATGGCAATGCTTTGGAGTTCTAAGGTCCCGAACTTGACTGAGGCCTTGACAAACTTTTTGGAGGTGGCGGCAAGATTTCCCGAATGGGTTGCGGTTGCTGGATTGCCTGGATCGCTTGCGACTGAGGGAAAAATTGCTGCAACGGCTGCCACGCTGACTGTGGTTGCGGGAATTGCTGAACTGGGACAGAACTTGATTGTGGGTTCGCGAATTGCGGCTGCCAGAAATTCGGGCGAAACTGGCTTGGCATTGAGGATGCGATACTCATTAGTGCTTTCTCTTGCTGAATTCTTGCCATGTTCTTCTTCGTTTCTGGGCACCCTTCGGTGCTATGGCCCCTCCCATGATACTGGCAATAGAAGTAAGGATCTATGCTGTGGTGATGGCAAAGAGGAAGCTCCAGCATTATTTCCAGAGCCACAACATTTCGGTCCCTACAGCTTTCCCTGTCCGGGACATGTTTGAGAACAAGGAATCCATGGGAAGGATGGGCAAGTGGGCTACGGAGTTGGCGGAGCACGTCATAAGGTTCGTTGCGTGCAGTGTGATAAAGTCTCAACTCCTCGCTGATTTTGTAGCCGACTGGACGCCTTCGGCGCCGAAGGGGGAAGCAATAGTCACAGAACCAGTATGGGAAGTGCAGTGTGATGGTGCATACTGCCACCTTGGGTCAGCGGCCGCAGCAGTCTTAAAGTCCCCTTCGGGCATCAAGCTTCGGTATGCCCTGCGGCTGAACTATGATAACTGCACAAACAACGTGGCAGAATACGAAGGCTTGCTGCTCGCACTTCGGAAGGCCAGGGTCGTGGGAGCAAGAAGGCTTGTCATCTTGACAGACTCTGAACTTGTCGCCTGCCACATTGGGAAAACTTACAAGGCAAAAAACCCTGATATGATGAAGTACCTGCAGGCTGTCCGAAGCATGGAAAAAATTTTCAACGGCATCACAGTGCGAAGCTTTCCCAGGAACTACAACAAGGAGGCCGATGCCATTGCAAAGAAACAGCTCTGCTTGAACCCCTGCCACCGGGTGTCTTCTACGAAACAACTACCGTGAAATCCGCCGCCGATGAAGCAGTGCCCCCCAAGTTCGTGAATGCTATACAGAGTGAGGACTGGCGCGCCCCAATAGTAGCGGCGCTCAGGGGTTACTACGAAGCCGAAGATGGCGTCACCAGCAAGAGAGTGGCCATCAGGGCGAGAAACTACCACCTCATTGGCGGCAACTTGTACCGAAAGGGGGTGTGTGCCCCATTGCTAAAGTGCATATCGGCCACCGAGGGCAAACAACTACTCCACGAGATCCACAGCGGCATGTGCTCACATCACCTCGACACGAGGGCCTTAGTGCAGAAGGCTTTCCGCCAGGGCTTCTACTGGCCTTCGGCGGTCGCAGACGCACATGACATAGTACGCCATTGTCCAGAGTGCCAGCGCCATGCGCCCTACAGCAAGTTCGCCTCCAACGAGATACAGCTGTTACCATCGGTGTGGCCCTTCGCTCGGTGGGGTATTGACATCGTCGGCCCGCTACCTACGGCACCCGGAAACTACACTCACGCAGTTGTGGCGGTCGAATATTTTTCCAAGTGGGTTGAAGCGAAGCCATTGTTGAGTATCACTTCAGCCACCATTCAGAAGTTCTTTTGGCAGAACATCGTATGCCGCTTCGGCGTACCCCACGAGGTCACAGTGGATAACGGCAAGCAGTTTGATAGTGCAGAATTCAAGGAATTCTGTGCGTACTTGGGAACCAAGTTGTGCTTCGCTTCGGTCTACCACCCGTAGTCCAATGGGGCGGTGGAGCGGGCAAATGGAGTCATCTTCGCCGGCATAAAAAGAAACATCACCGATCTGCCCAAGAGCAAGTGGGCCGAAGAGTTACCGAGGGTAATCTGGTCCCACAACACTACCACGTCCAGGACCACTCAATTCTCACCCTTCAAGCTGTTGTACGGGGAAGAAGCCATGTTGCCCGAAGAACTGTGCCTGGGCACTTGGAGGAACACTCCCTCCGAAGACGAAGACCTTAAGGCTTCGGTTCAGAACATTGAGGAGGTGCGCTTACGAGCAGCCACAAATATGTTGGCTTACCAAGATGAGACCCGGAGGTGGAAAAACAAGAAGATCATACCGAAGCTCATACGGTCAGGAGATCTGGTGCTGCGTAAGGTGCTGAAGGGAAAACTGAAGGGCAAGATGCACAGGAAGTGGGAAGGCCCATTCATAGTAACCGCGACAGCAAATGAAGCAGCGTTCAAGTTGCGCCGGTTGACCGGTGACGAAGAGCCTTACACTTGGAATGTGGATATGCTTCAGAAATACTTCGTCTGAAGCAGTTGCAAGCATCTAGTGTAGTTTGAGTTACAGTAGTTCCTTTTTTCTCTTTAGTCATGTTCAGGAGTCTGTATCATATGTACATTAAGTAGTGGGGGACATACTCTTTTCCTCACGGGGGAGGCTTCGTGGATCCCCTCCTGATCCACGAAGTGTGAGGTTTTTAACGAGGCGGCCCTTTGTACTCTTTTCTGACATGTAATATAAGTCAGTATTCCCCCATCCCTTCGTATCCAGTTTATTTCTTTTCGAGAATGCTTTCGCCACACTGCCGAAGCTATGCTACCCCTTGAGGGGGCATAGTCTTCGAGGTGGCCTTCGACGGGGTAAGTGACGGCCTGGGCACGGATCGCATTGGGTGCGCGCGAGCCAAGCCTGTCACTTATCGTCGTGACCGAAGAGGAAATCCGCTTGATGCGGCATAAAGGCCATGATTCGGCCAGAGTAAACGCACGCTCGGAGCGCGGCGTCGGTCCTGATTTGACCGAAGAGGAAATCCGCTTGATGCGGCATAAAGGCCATGATTCGACCGAGGTAAACGCACGCCCGGAGCACTGCGCCGGTCCTGATTTGACCGAAGAGGAAGCCCGCTTGATGCGGCGCGAGGCCACGATTCGGCCCGAGAAAACGCATGCCTGAAGCGCTGCGCCGGTCCTGATTTGACCGAATAAGAAGTCTGCTTCACGCGGCACGAGGCCCAGATTTGGCCTGAGCAAGCGCACGCCTGGGGCGTCGCTTCGGTCCCGACTTGACCGAAGATACCGCTCGGCACAGCACGAGACTGCGATGTGGTCAAAGAAAACGCACGTCTTGAGCGTGGTAACGTTTTTGACCCGAATGAGTTGGTCCTTACGAAAACACATCAAAGACAACGGGTTCGGTACAAGCTGTGTCCAGAGGGAAAGCGCGGTGCCACTTCGTCTGGACGCGTCTAGGGGCAGTTTCGTTCGAACAAGACGCGAGGATAGCGTCACCGGCCGGAGCCAGCATTAATCTTAGGGAAAGTCACGCTGACGGCGTGGTAACGAAGGGCGCAAATGATTGGCACAGACACCCTCGTTTCTTTTCTCTTATCACATCTCTAACATACAATGCACTTCGGGGCAACAATACAGTTTTACAAGGATACAATAATGCAATCACAATACATCTCGTCACAAACACACACTTTACAAGCTCGCTGGCGACGTGTCGCTCCGGTGTGCCGCGAACACTTCCGGGGGGGTTCCGAAGTCGATTGCTTCAAGTCTTCGCGGTAGCCCGTAGCCCCACAAAACGATCAATCTTCGTTAATAACTTCTTCGCAGATCTTGTCGATCAACCGAAGATACGCCATATCTATAATCTCCAATGCCATCTCCCGGAGCTCGCTGTCGGTAGGCATCCGTCATGCGCCGAAGTTGGGATCATAGTCAGTGCGCGGGCGGTCATTCCGTTTCAACCTTCACGGCTGTGAAGCTCTCTGACGAGGCGTCAGGAATTAAATACACATACTCGGGCGGTCCAAGGACCCTCTCTTCGACCGGCTCTACTTTTGGGATGACCCCTTCGGTCACGAAGGGGTCCGCTAAGTTTTGCCTAGACGCCCTACGGGCGGCTCGTTCCCTAAGGATGGCCTCCCGACGTGCGGGATCCTTCGAAAAGTCCGCAAAGAAACGCTTAGCGGCTTCGTTGTGAAGACGGTAGCGCTCCGCGCGATACGACAAAAATTCGGAATACGATACGCCGGGGTGGCGAATGCTAAACTTCGTCCATACGTTCGGTGCGACAAAAAGAGAGTTTAAAGGCAGAGACGAACTGCTCGCACCTTCGGCCCTCTGCGCAGGAACCACCGAAGGAACCTGCGCAGAGATACCTTACATTAGTTTCCTTTACAAAAATTCATGACTCCAGAAGGAGCGCGTTTCGGTTGTTTACAAGGTCAAGCCTGGCGCGCTTCAGACCTCGGCTCCTTCGGTGATGATGGGGGCTTCACTTGGCGCGGCGGCTGCATCAGGGGCCTCAATGGACGCGACGGCTGCGTCGACCGCAGGCTCTGCAGGAGCCTCGTTGCTGGGAGAGCTGACGGCCAGCAGTGCGGCCTCAAACTCTGCGACGTGTGCCGCCTCCGAAGCATCCGCTGCAGAGTCTTCCTCGATGGTGGCAGCGGCCGCGACGACGTCGCCTTGTGCGGGCGCAGACTCCACTTCGGGAACAGGAGCGGCTTCGGTGGCATCAGACGCGGGAGGGGCGGTCCCTTCGGCGGCCTCGGTACGCTTGACCTCAGTTGCAGGTTTCGGTGCGCCCTCCGCGTGCCTTTCTTCGGTAGTCAGAGTCGTCGTGTCCTCGGCAGTGCCAGCTTTGTCGCCGGGAACGCCGGTGACTTCGCCCTCTTCCCTTGCTGCAGCTTCGGGACCTCCGGCGGTGACAAGCGGAACGCCTGGCATAGTGATCCAGTTCCCCTCCGTCATGAACTGGGGCAAGGGTGGAGTGCCGCCAAATTGAATCCGGATGCGGTCGTAAACACGCTCTTGCAGCCGAGGCCTTATCTGCAAAACAGCAAGGGCAATATGTCAAAATAGGTGCGAGAAGACACCACTTATGGAACCTTAAAAACAAGAACAGAAGTGGCTTCGGTGTACCTGAGCACTCAGATGAACAGATTCGTCCAAAGTGAGGCGGTACCCGCGCTGGGCAAAGAAGGTGTTCATGAAATTCTTGGCAAGGTTTTTTGGGAGCACGGGGAGTTGTGCAACGTCGAGATCCGCGTCGGTGGGCCATTCGAAGTTATCCTTCGTGAGCCGGTGGAGATCGCTCTTGCTGATCGTCTTCTCCGAAGACGGGCAATCCGAAGGCACCAACGAGCACACGGAATATGCTAGCGTGCGAACCCCCACCGCGGCCCCGAGCTCTCCGAAGATCTTCGTATTCATGGCGATGAGGTCGAAGCAGGCATTCACCCATTCATAAAATGACTCGACGGTGCACTGGGGGAATGGGATAGGCGGCGCGCCAAGGTTGCACTGGCCCAGCAGCTGCAAAATGTCGGTGCGAAGGGCTTCCGCGCTCCGAATGTGATCCGCCCGGTACCGCTCCAGCGTCCCACTCAGCTCGCTCGCTTCTTTCTGCGCTTCGGCCAACTGGGCCTCCTTCTTGACAAGCTAAGCGTGCAAGTCCTCATTAGTGCTGCTCAAGGTCTCCATGTCGTGGCGCAGTGTTTCAAGGACGGCTTTGGAGGACTTCGCCGCATCTTCTTTCTCTTGCTGCTGCCTCTGGGTGCGCTCTTGTTCGGCGGCCAATCGCCCCTCCAGCTCCGCCACACGGTTTTGAAGCAAGGTGACTGCGGCAGCCGATTCCTCCTTCGACTCCTTGCTCTCTTACTCCAGCCTTCGGGCGAGGCAACGAGACACGATGAAGGCTTTCAGGGATAGATCCCCGCACGCGGTCGTGAGCTCAGCCGCGGTAAGCTTCCCAAAGTGCTCCTCTTCATGAGGGGTAGCGAAGCTTGCCCCGGCCTCCTCCAGGAATTGGCATTCGTGCCCGCCACTCATCAGGCCCAAGAAACGAATTGTCTTCCCGCCAATCAGCTTGGCTTCGGCAGGAACTTGGAGACGGACAGCGGCGGCTCAGGGTTCCTCTGGCGTCACCCGGTAGCTGCTGCTTTCGGGCTCCTCATCTTCTCCTTCCTCCGCTTCGGCGACGATATCATCTTTTTCGATGGCCGGGGGGCGAAGGGGGAGGCGGATTGCTCAGTACCGTCAGAGGACGTGTCGAACGAGCTGGTGGAGGTGGAGCTGGAGTCATCCTTGTCGCTCAGTACTTCGGCGCCGGGGGTGACGGGGCTCGGCTTGCGGGGAGCGTCACCAACAGAGGACACGATGCGAACATCGCTGTCGTCATCGCTACCTTTCTCCTTCGGGCTGAGGGGGACGAGCAGTGGCCGGCGAATCCCCCCCCCCCCCTCCCCGCCGAAGGTGCGGCCGAACGCAGCGGCCGGCAATCACGTCCCCAACGAGGCCGGTCTCGACATCCACAATCCGGGTCCTCTTGGGCGATGGGGGTGAGTCCGCAGGCCGCCTGCCGCGTTTCTTCCGGGCTTTCCCCTCGGCGGTAGCAGTGGCCGCAGCAGGGGTGCCCCTCCTCCCGGCTTTCTTCGGAGCAGCGCGCGGCGAAGTTGCTGTCTCCTCAGCGTCCGCTTCGGCGGCAGCAAGCGCCGCAGCTTTCTTCTCGGCTGCCTCGCGATGCTTGGCAAACCTGACGCGTTCAGGGTGGTAATCTTGAAGAACTCGAATACTCGGTTCGTCCGAGATTCGTTCAGCTCTGCGACGGTGTCCTTGTACTCCTTCGGTGAGACAGGACCGAGTATGAAGTCCCCATGAGCCTCCACTTTCCTCTTCCTCAGCATTGCGGACAAATAATCTCAAGCGGTCAGCAACTCAAGCACCCGGAACATAGCTAAAGGAAAAATCCACCGAAGGACGCAAAATAACTCACGGTCGGAGGTGAAGCCAAAAACCTTCGTCCAATCGGGGCAGGGAATACCCCCGATGTCGTCCGCCCACTCGTCATCGGCCACGGACCAGCCGTCCACCAGTGGGCACACCGGGATGCTGCGATACTCTTCCACAATGTCGCGTGTACTGTACTTGCGCGCGAACCGGCGAAGCATCATCACGAACTCGTCGCCTTCGGGGCACGAGGGGTTCTTGGCGTAGGACTCGTGAAGGGGTGGCAGCTCCTTCGTGGCCAGCGGATGAGACCCTCCGAAAGAAGGGGGTTCACCATGTAGTAGAACCAATGTTGTTGCCAGTCTGAGGGCCACTTGTTCCGATACGCGGTCACATGGCTCACCACGCCGGATTTATACGAAAAATTCAGACAACCGAACTGGCAGTCCTTCTCCACAGATTGGTCCCCCTCTTCTTCGAAGACTGTCCGCCGCTGGTGGTGTACTTGATGCGTCGAAGCGAACCCTTCGGTGGAAGGCTTGATCTTCGTAGTCTGACATATCCACATGTACTCCGATAGGCGTAGGATGGCATTTGGAGTGAGTTGGTGCAAGTAGATTTCGAAATACCGGAGGATGTCGACGACGGCGGGGTGCAGGGGGAAATGAAGCCCTACGTACAGCAGGTCGCGGAAGATGACGACTTCGTTGTCCCGGGGCCGCGGTACAGTTTCCCGGCCAGGGGCTCGGCCGGCCCCGACCATGCGATTCTTCACCAACGAGTCCACGTCGGTCTTGTCGATTTGGCTCCGACCGAACGTGTACGTCTTTGCAATCTCCCTCGCGACAGCATCGCGTCTCCGCTTCGACACCATGAATGCTATCTAAGTGCGGAGTGAAAACAGAAGCAGCGGGGGCTAGAGGAAATCTTA
This sequence comes from Cenchrus americanus, assembly GCA_947561735.1. Taxonomy (NCBI): domain Eukaryota; kingdom Viridiplantae; phylum Streptophyta; class Magnoliopsida; order Poales; family Poaceae; genus Cenchrus; species Cenchrus americanus. The sequence goes on along the minus strand of OX387239.1, from coordinate 245,384,600 downwards.
CAGCAGTACCTTCGGAGCTCTCGAGCGTCGTAGCTATGGGTTGCAGCCGCGGCGTGGGGTAGCCCAAGGATCGGCCCCCTTTTTATAGTAAATGAGCCTCGATAACCGCGCCGATGACGACCGAATTTACCGTTTTATCCCAGTAACAACTTCTCACAACGGTAAAGTTTTCAAAGGGCAGTGCACGTCTTTTACTCGGATCCGCGTCAGCGTGGGCCGTCCGGGGGAGTTCCGAAGCCCATTCTTCACCCCGAGAAGGGTTGGTCGTAAGCTCGGCCCATCTTGAGGTCAGGACGGCCCTCACTGACGAGGGGCTACTACTGGGGAAGATGGCCTTCGGAAGCCTCGCCCACGTCCGACCAGGCTGACGATTTCAGTTCGCGCGCGGTTTCGGTCACGCGGAGAAACTTTCGCATTATGGATTTGACGGAAACGCTAATGCCGCTCATGTCACGTGAGTTTTGTTTCGCAGGGATGGTCCTTCGAGGCAGTGCCGGCCTTCGGCGCCGAAGGCACAGATGGCTGTACTTCGGCGACGAAGGTTCGAGAGGCCAGAAACACTGCGCGACGGCCGGGAACATCGCGTCCGGGGCCAGCGGCGGCACGGGCGAGATGTTCGAAAAGGCGCGACGCGACCGAAGCGGGATCCTAGGCTGCTTCGGTACCGAAGGTGCGGCGCTCCTGGACACGTGGCTGCCGCCAACGTGTAAAGAGGCCACCACACGAGGCGGAGACAAGGGGTGCCGCGTGTAAAGGTGTTTCGGCCGTACGAAGACACGCTGGAGGCCTGTACGACACGAAGAGTTACTGTTATACCCTTGTAAAGTGTTTAAAGCCGTTTGTCAGGAACGGAAAAGGTGTAATTGAGGCAAATGTCTATACCCAGGTGTCGGTGTTTTAGACCGGCAACCTACTAAGGGGAGTACCCGAAGTAGATGAACGTGGCCTCGCCGAGATCGGTAACTCGAAGGAAGAGACATGTGGCACACAATTTAGACAGGTTCGGGTCGTGAGGTGCGTAATACCCTATGTCCTGTATGCTGCGTAGCTCTGGATTGATTGGGCACGATTACAAGATGGTGTAATAGTGCGCCGTGGATTGGATGAGATGCTAGAGAAGGGTCCCTGCCTTGCCTTATATAGTCCGGGAGGCAGGGTTACAAGTCGGAGTAGGGAGAGAGTACTAGTCAAGTACGTCTAGGAGTCTTCCATACAGTGCAGGACATGTACAGCTTCCTAACCGAGTACTTCTCCTCCGTAGTCCTTGTGCTCCACACCATCGGGTGCCGTGTAGCGCAAGTCGGGTAGTCCCAGGGGCCCACCGAGTAGTCGGTCCTGGTACCCACCGAGGTAGTGGGCCCAGGGAGGTCCATACGACAAGCCCTCGAGTACTTTGTAGTCGAGAAGGATAGCTTAAAGTAGTCTTGACGGCCTTAACGAGTAGTCCTCAAGCGTCCCCGAGTACTACAAGTCAAAAGTCCTCAAGAGTAGTCGAAGCATCCCGAGGTCGGAATGTACTCCGGCCGATGTTTGAGCAAGCCTTGAAGTCTTCTCGAGTAGTCCCAAGCGTCCTCGAGTGCTGCCTTCGAAGGTCTTCAAAAAATGCTCGCCTTGTCTTGAAGTCGAAGCTGATATGGAAGTGCGATTGCAAAATCGCACTCCATATGGAGTAGCCCCCGAGCCTTAGGTTGAGCCGCAGGCTCTGGCTGAGGGTCCATCTGAAGTCTTGCCAAGAAAATCCCGAAAAATCCGGAGAGAAAAAATCGAAGGACACATGGCACGGAGCCCCCGAGCCTTGAGTCGAGTACTTCCTCTCGAATTGAAGGGTCATCTTGAAGAATGTGTCCTGAGATGCTCCTGAGCCTTGTCGCTTCTCAGGTAGTCGAGTAAAAGTAGCCGAGCCCCCGAGGTGAGGCGCGCCGACTAGTAGAATGCGAACAGTCACGCGCGGCCGCTGAGTCAGCCGAGCGCGGACTTATCCATCTGGCCGTTGGAGAGCCGTTTTGACTTATAAATAGAAACCAAAACCCTTAGGGATTTCCACCCATCACTGTTGTAGCCATTTCGAATAGATCTGAGACAGATCCACTTCCAGCCCACGCCGCCGCCGCAGTAGATCCAAGCGCGCCGCCACCCAGAGCTTCCAGAGGAGCCCCCGAGTGAATGCGCGTGAAGATGCTGTGTACTTGGAGAATGAAGCCTTCACCATCCAAGTCCGCGAAGACCGCTGGGAAGAAGAGGGGCCGTGACGAGGCCGCCGCGGCTGCCACGGGGGCAGTGGCACCGATGTCTCCACCGCGTCCAGATCCAAGCCGCGAGTGGAAAAAGTCGAAGACGAAGACGGAGGATCTGCTGGCCCTCCTCAACAGCGGGTTCATCCGTGAGAAGGAGATGGACAGTTAGAGGGCCGCCGCCGGGGACCCGTAACCCATGGAGAAGAGCGAGAATGAAATTCCGATGTTCGTGTGCTTCGCGGAGCACGGACTCGCGCTGCCGGCCAGCGATTTCTTCAAAGGCCTTCTGGGGTACTACGGCGTCGAGTACCTTAACCTCAATCCCAACGGTATTTTCCATACCGCAGTCTTCATCCATTTCTGTGAGGCGTTCCTGGGGATCAAGCCGCACTAGATCCTGTTCCGGAAATTCTTCCGGGTGAAGCCGCAGCCGAGCGCCAGCAACCCGCGAGTAGTTGGAGGAGCGGGCATCCAGATGCGAGAGGACGCCGCCGAGCAGTACCTCGCATACAAGCTCATCGACTCCAACCAGGATTGGAAGGCGAGGTGGTTCTACGTCACGAACCACCACCCCGGCTTGCCGAAGCCGAGCGGGAGGCAGCCCAAACATCGGGACTGGTGGAACACGAAGCCCACTATGCAGGAGGGGATCCAGCTCCCCGAGCTGCTGGCACGCATCAAGGAGCACAAAGAAGCCGGGCTGAGGGCCGAGCACGTGGCCTTCAGCTTTATGAAGAGCAGGGTGCAGCCACTGATGGCCCGCGACACCCTAGGCTTCGAGTACACCGGCGACGACGACACGTCGCGGATGCCTGGAGGTGAAGTTGACGACGACGACATCATTGATAGGCTGACGCGCATCTTCAAGGGCATGCCACCGTACACGACGTGCCCGATTCAAGAGTACTCCGCCGCGCGCCCGCCTAAGGAGGTAAGTAGCCGTACCCCCTAGTCGACTAGTCATTGCTTTGTGAGTAGTCACGCTGATGTCTTGTGCCTTGCAGAACGACTTGAAGAAGTTCGTCTCCGAGCCGCAGCCGCCCCCTCAGGGAATCGAGATCCAGAAGGAGGGGTAAGCCAAAGCCAAGGAGCGGCGAGAGATCGGCGAAGGAGATGACACTGTCATCGTAGAAGACACGTCCGATGACGACGACGACGACGAGGAGACGCTACAGGACCGCTTCCAGCTGCGGTCGAGGTTCAGCCGTCCCGGCTTGCCTCATGTACCCCTCGTGCAAGATCCGCCAGCTAGCCTGGAGGCTAGTCTGGCTGCGCCACCACGGAAGCCGCGCAACCCCGCCCGCAAGCGGGTGATGAAGAAGCTGAGGGTCTCAGAGACCACGCCTCAAGAGGTAATATGTCTTTGACTAGTGTAGTCGAGTACCCGTCGTGTGAGTTCACTTGCTGATGACTGATCTTCCTTGTATGCAGGAGGTGCCACTGACGGAGCCCGTCGAGGAGGGCGACGAAGGCGAGTGGGACACAGTGGGGGAGCCGGCTGGGAGTCGTAGCCCAGCCCCCACTGTTGAAGAACTCATAGCGCAGTTGGAACGCCAGCCCCCTGCTCATCAAGAGAGCACCGAACCCGCAGCCCCCGCCGTCGAAGAGGTGGTGGCCGCAGGAGAGCAGGAGGGCGCTGCACCGGCTACCATCGCTGTAGAGGAGGCAGTGACCGCCGAGGCGCAAGAGGAAATGCCCGCCGAGGGTGGACTGGTAGACATTGCCAGCATCCTCGGTGCCCCGACCGTGACGATAGTCCGGTCAAGCCTGTAAGTACTGAGCCTTCCCGAGTAGCACTTGGTGTAGTAGTCGAGCTTGAATGACAACCAAATTTGTGTACTTCTGCAGGAAATCAACAGACCTATACTGGGAGGGAGATGAGCCCTCCACGACGGTGGCGGAGGAAGAAGTCGCGCCGCCCGCCGAGGAGTCTACCCCAGCCCCTCAGGCGGAGTCAGAAGCGCCAGCTGCTGGGGCTACATTGCCCGAGGCCAGCGTGGTCGAGGGTGAGTACTCTACTGAGGTTTTAGCCTTCCCCATAGAGTAGTCGTAGTTGCTAATGCACTTGTCTTCTTCTTGACAGGTGCTGAGGCCGAAGGGAGCGATATCCCCGCAGTGGTACCCATGCAGGGGTTGACACCAGAAGTGCCGGAGGCTGCAGAAGGAGCCCCCGAGCCAATGGAGGAGGCCGCCGAGGAGATCGCCGTGGCCACCAGAGGAGAGGAGAGCACCGTGCCGCCAGAGGCTGCTCTGGAAGTAGTGGTCCGTTCTCCGGAAATCCAGGACGTAGCGCCCATCCGCTCTGCGCCAATGACGGAAGCTGCCACGAGTAGTCGTGGCGGAGTGGAGTTGGGCTGACGACTTGGTGGACCCGGCGACGGTAGACAGGCATCTGGAGGCGGTCCGCCAGGCAGAACAATGGATGAAGGTGAGTAGTCTTAACTCCTGAGTAGTCAATCCTTTGTTGTTGAGTACTCGTTGACACGTGTTGTCTGTGCAGGACGTCGTGGAGAGGTCCCGCGAGAAGTCCAACATGCTGCAAGGCTTTGGTGACGCGGTGCTTCGGGCTGAAGCGCTACAAGATCAACTCTTGAAGTCGCGGAAGCATGCGGCCGCCATGCAGTCCAAGCTCGACGCCGCTTTTGCCAAGTATCATAATGACATCCAGGAGTTGCAGGCAAAGGGCGACGACTTGGTGCGGAAGAACAAGACACTCTGCAACAAGAACAAAGGTACGCCGCTTGACTTGTTGGGTAGTTGTTGGAGATCGAGAGGTAATCTGACCCGCTGCGCCTTGTTGTTTTGCAGAGCTGGAGACCCGGGTGGAGCAGTTGAGGACCTCCGAGACAGATATGAAAAACCTCTTCTACCGGGAGTAGGAGGCACGCCAGGTACTCGAGCTTGACTATAAGGAACTTGCCTTCGAATGCGAGAAGCACATGGAGCTTCGGATCGCTTCTGACCGTGATCTCGTCAACTGCTACAAATTGTTGCAGAAGTTGAATGAAGATTGCGAGGCGCTGCGGGCCCGCACCGAAGGATCTTGAGGAAGCGCGGCCGCCGATTGCAAGGCTCTTGGTGCCTCATCCGGGCGGCCCCAAGATTGCACCGCTCGTGGATCGCCTCAGGGAAGCCCCCAGCCGGTTGGCGACTTATGTGAAGCATATGGCGAGGTCGATCCCGAAGCAAGTCTTGGCCTTCATGAAGTCTTACTTCCCGAAGGCACCGGTGGAAATAGTCGCTGGCGGGGTAGCCGCCAACTGTACAGATGAGCAGTACGCGAAGCTGCTGGAGCAGATGGCGCCCATTGCGGAGCAAGTAGCCGATAAGCTTAATCTCCAGTAGCCCTGTAATAGTTAGCTCGTAGCCAAAGTTGTACAAAAACAATTGTAATGGAATTGCTTAAGTGTTAATGAAAGAAAAGTTCCATCAATGAGTACTCGTTGTCGCGATCTTAGAGTGCGGAGCCCCATCGTGGAGATGATGCGAGTAGTCGTACTCGGCAGTAGTCCCGTCGAGGGAAGTAGACAGTAAAGAAGCTAATAATCGATCAAACTTTATTATTGAAGGGGTACACCTGGATCGCCAGGGCCGTAGTTACAGAGTAGTCGCCTGGACCCGGAGGCCGCTTACAGCTGAGTGGTGCTAGGGCGAGTAGCCGCTTACAACAGTAGATCCGTAGGTAGCCGTGTAGGCTGGATCTTGGAGTACGTGGTCTCTTAGTAGACCGCTGCTAGAGTCCTTTGTCGCTCGTCGCAGCCCAGGATCCGTAGGTAGCCGCACGGGCTGGATCCCAGAGTAGTCGTACTCAGCTTCGTTGTTTGAGACCTTCCAGAAGATCTGCAGGACGTACTTGAGTTGTTCGCCCGTTGGAGAGATCAGGAGTACCCCTGCGCCTGCACCCTCGAGGTTGAGTGAGCCATCAAAGTACATCACCCAATGCTCTGGTCGCACGGTGGGAGTAGGTAGGCGGGTTCTCCCGCCACTCGCCATGAAGTCGACTAGTGCTTGCGACTTGATGGCCGTGCGTGGCTTGAAGTCGATGGTGAGGGCGCCGAGCTCGACGGCCCACTTGGAGATTCTCCCGCGTGGCGTCTTGGTTCCTCGAGGATGTCGCCGAGCGGGTAGTCGGTGACGACGGAGACCGAGTACTCCCGGAAGTAGTGTCGTAGCTTCCGCGAGGTGATGAGTAGAGCGTACGGAGCTTCGCACGGGGCCGGTAGCGAGCTTTGGACTCGATAAAACCTCGCCGACGAAGTAGACGGGCGGCCCCGGACCGGGTAGGCGTGGCCGTCTTCCCCCGCCGCTCGACAACGATGGCGATCCGACCACGTGAGTAGTCGCGGCTAGGTAGAGCAAAGAGTTGCTCGCCCTTGTGAGGAGCCGTGAGGATTGGCGGTTTTGACAGGAAGTCCTTGAGCTGGGCAAGGGCTTGATCCGCCTCTGAAGTCCACACGAACTTCTCGTGATGCTTGAGTAGTTTGAAGAAGGGGAGGCCCCCGTTCTCCTAGCCTCGAGATGAATGCAGTTCAACGCCGCCATGCACCCCCGTCGGCCTTCGGACGTCTTTGATGCTCGTGGGAGCTTTCATGCTGGTGATGGCGGAGATCTTCTCGGGGTTGGCTTCAATGCCGCGCTGGCTGATGATGAAGCCGAGTAGTTTGCCCGAAGGGACGCCGAAGACGCACTTGTTCGGGTTGAGCTTCCAGCGGTACTCGCGTAGCGATGCGAAGGTCTCTTCAAGGTCGTCGATGAGGGTACTAGAGTCCCTGGTTTTGACAACCACGTCATCCACGTAAGCCTCGACGTTCTTGTTGAGTTGCCGCTTGAAGCAGGCCTGGATGGCCCGTTGATAGGTAGCGCCGGCGTTCTTCAACCCGAATGACATGGTCGTGTAGCAGTACGCGCCAAACGGGGTGATGAACGCGGTCTTTTCCTCGGTCTTCCTCCTTGATTGCGATCCGGTGGTACCGGAGTAGCGATCGAGGAAGCGAGCGAGGTCGCAGCCCGCCGTGGAGTCGATGACTTGATCAATCCGCGGCAACCCGAAGGGGTCCTTGGGGGCGGTGCTTGTTGAGGTCGGTGTAGTCGACGCACATCCTCCACTCGTTCGAGTTCTTCTTGCGGACGAGGACGGGGTTGGCGAGCCACTCAGGATGGAAGACTTCTCCGATGAAGCCGGTGCGAGTAGCTTGGCGAGCTCCTTCTTGATGGCGTCCCGTCTATCGTCGGCAAAACGTCGGAGGTGTTGTCGCTTGGGGGTGGCCTTTGGGTCGACGTTAAAGCAGTGCTCAATCAGCTCCCTGGGCACTCCCCGGCATGTCCGCTGGCTTCCACGCGAAGATGTCGCGGTTAGCCCGAAGAAAGCTGATGAGCGCGTCTTCCTATTTGGGGTTGAGGCCGGCCCCGATGGTGGTGGTCTTGCTGGGGTCGCCTGTTCCGAGGTCGACCGTCCTGACGAGTTCCTCCTCAGGTGGCTGAGGCTTGTTGGCGCTGTCGGACTTCTCTGGGATGTCGAGTTCGCTTGTAGCAAGCTTCTTCGACGCGGCGTAGACCTCCATCATTGCGTTGGGTACTTGGTTTGTGGAGGCGATCACCACGGCCTCTGTATCGCAGTCGTGGGAGACCTTCAAGTCCCCTTGGAGGGAGAGTACACCGGCTGGACTTGGCATCTTGAGTACCAAGTAGGTGTAGTGGGGCACCGCCATGAACTTGGCGATGGCCGGTCTGCCGAGGATGGCGTGGTAAGAGGTCTCGAAATCCGCGACCTCGAACTTGATGTACTCGGTGCGGTAGTTGTCCCGAGACGCCCCGAAGGTAACTGGCAGTACCACTGAGCCCAGTGGGATAGCCGCGTTGCCTGGGACGATGACGTAGAAGGGCGTGCTACTCTTGGTGAGCATGGGGGTGATGTCGAGCTTCATTTTCTTCAAGGTTTTGGTGAAGAGGACGTTGAGCCCGCTTCCACCGTCGATGAGCACCTTGTTGAGTTTGGAGCCCGCCACCGTTGGCTTCAGGACGAGGGGGAACCGTCCTGGTTCGGAGAAGCTGGTCCATTGGTCCGCGCGGAAGAAGGTGATGGGTACCTCCGACCACCTGAGAGGGGTCGGGACCGCTGGCTCAATGGACATCACTTCGCGACGGGTAGCCTTCTGCTCCCGCCTCGCCGGGCGGCGCTCCGCCGAAGAGGACGTTGACGGTCTTCTCGGGTTCTTGGAAGTCGTTGTTGTCGCCGTCCTTCTTCTTGCCCTTTTGGTCATGAGGGTGCGGTGGCTCCGGCGTATCCTTGAGTGCGTGCCTAAGCTGGTAGCACTGCTCGGTAGTGTGATTGCCGTTCGGATGCCACGGGCACTTCTCCTTCAGCAGGTCTTTGAACCCGCCTGAGTTCTTCTTCGAGTTCCCTTTCACAGGGCGCTGGATAGCCGCGACAGTGTTGTCTGGCTTGCGCTTGCGGTTGGGACCCGAGTAGTTGATGTTGTTGTTGTTGTTGTTGCGGCCGCCTTGGTTTGCATTGCTGCCGCTGCCGCCGCCCTGGTTCTGTTTGGACTTGCCGCGGATGGCGTCGTATTTGGCGTTGGCCTTGTCCTCTTCATCCGCCCAGGACGTGATCATTTCCTTGAGGTGGGGAATGGACTTGGGGCGGCGACGACCAAAGTCCTCGAAGGTGCGGCGATGGTAGAGGCCGTCCTGGAAGAGGTCGATGACCTCCTTGTCGGTGCGTCGACGACGGTGGCGCGCTTGTCGAAAAAGCGGCGCATGTACTTGCGGAGGGTTTCGCCTTGTTCTTGCTTGATCATGGCCGGGTCCATGCGAGTACCGAGCGGCCCATGGCGCCCGCGAAGTTGCTCGTGAACTGCTCCTTCGCCGGTCCCACTTGTCGATCGAGTGCGTGTCGAGCGACTCGAGCCATGTGAGTGGTGCTTGGTCCGGACGAAGGGGAAGTAGAGGCATTTGGTGTCGTCGTTGCCGCCGCCGTTCTCGATAGAGAGGGCGTAGCATCGGAGCCACTGGATAGGATCCTGCTTCGCATCGTACTTAGTGATCCCCAAAGGCTTGAACTTGTCGGGGAGGAGTAGGTTGCGAAGTCGAGGTGAGAAGGCGAGGAAGCCGTCGCCTTCAGCGGCGGTGGTCGACTTCTTCCGCCGCAGCTCCTCAATCTTCTGGCGAGCGTCATACCCGTCGTGTGAGGCGCCGGAGGCGTGGCTGTTCGTGTGGCCTCGGCCGCCGCGACTGCCGCCGCCTCCAGCTCTCCCGTTGGCCCCATGGTTGGAGCTGTCGCCGTCGCTGCCGCCACCGTCAGGGTCGTTGCCGCCACCACCGGCCGGAGCGCGGTGGGGGACAACCTCTCGGTTGCCTTGGTCCTGCTGTGAAGGTCCGCCGGCGTGGGAGCGGCGGCGGTTTGGCTCAGCTGGGATGTCGCCTCGAGTACGGTTGGGGCCAGCGTTGGCGCTGCGACTAGTAGCTTCGTTGTCGCGGGGTTTAGCTGGAGGAGGTTGGTTGACTCTGTTGTCGACCCGCATGAAGTAGGCTTCTTCAGCGAGCTTGGCGATGACCTCTCCAGCACGTATGCCCTGAGCCTGGCGTGCGATCGTTGTGATCGACATGAGGCATTGCTCAGGAGTGGTGTGAACTCTGCTCTCGACCGCCTCGAGAGCTTCCGCAAGGTTGCGGATGGGGAGGTTGTCCCTGAGCCGCCGGCGTCGTTCGCTGCGCTTCCTATTACGTCCGCGTCAAGCGTCCCTGTTGGCGGCAGTCTCGCCTGCAGGTGCATCAGCAGACAGCTCGTCTGCGGAGATGTCTTCCAGGTACTTGTCCTCAGCCGTGCCTGAAGGTCCTGGGGTTTCGCCAGCAGCCATGAAGACTTGGCGATCGGGGGTACCCAAGCTGGACTCAGAGGGTGCCACCTCAGTTGGTGTATTCGAGTCCGCTCGGGTTAGTGGCGTTCCCTCCCCGGAACGGTAGCAAGTCGATGTGGCGACGTAGCGTGAGTCTCCCTTTGCCGGGTCGGCGGGCTTGCGGTCCGGCCGCAGACGTATCTGCCGGCCGGCGTTGATTTTATAACCGGCCCGTAGGCGGCCCCGACAAGGGAAGCTCGGTGGAGTCGTTTTCGGACTCGGGCTCCTCGGGTCCGAGCCCGAAGTCGAACTCGTAGTCCGGGTTCGAGTAGAACTCGGAGAGAGGGCCGGGAGTCCGAGACGTGGTCGGGGGACGGCGTCGGAGTCCGAGTTGTACTCGGGTACGGGCTCCTTGCCGGCCGGTGCGAAGTGGGAGCCCCCGTGCGGGGCCCCGCCGGTGATGCGTGGGCCACGCGCGGAGTGCTTGCGTGGTGAGGGGGGCCGGTCGCGATGGGCCGAGCGGCCCGGCTCGCATGCGATGGCCCATGGCGACGTCGGGTTCGAGTTGGAGACGGACTCGAGCTCGAAGTCGGCCGTGGTGGTCGAAGAGCGAAATTTCGCCGAACTTGCGGCGAGTTCGCCCCGTGACAACTTCGGGGAAGCGTCACGAGGCCTCGTCCTCGGGTTGGGCCGCATGGTCGGGGCGGCGCCGGAAGGAGCCCGCGCCATCGGCGGTGCGGACTCGTGCGCCGAAAACGAAGGTGTCGCCGCGGTTGAAGGCGACGCTTGGCTTGAAGTGGACGGAAGCCGTCGAGTTCGCCATGTGATCTCGAGCGAGACCCCCCTACCGGCGCGCCGTGCTCGGTGTTTTAGACCGGGCAACCTACTACGGGGAGTACCGGAGTAGATGATTGTGACTCGCCGAGATCGGTAACTCGAAGGAAGAGACACGTGGCACACAATTTAGACGAGTTCGGGCCGCGAGGTGCGTAATACCCTACGTCCTGTATGCTGCGTAGCTCTGGATTGATAGGGCACGATTACAAGATGGTGCAATAGTGCGCCGTGAGTTGTAGGGGATTGTATGAGGTGAGGTGATCCTGAGATCGGTCCCTGCCTCGCCTTATATAGTCCGGGAGGCAGGGTTACAAGTCGGAGTAGGGAAAGAGTACTAGTCGAGTACGTCTAGGAGTCCTCTATACAGTGCGGAACATGTACAGCTCCCTAACCGAGTACTACTCCTGTGTAGTCCTTGTGCTCCACGCCTTCAGGTGCCGTGTAGCGCAAGCCGGGTAGTCCCAGGGGCCCACCGAGTAGTCGGTCCTGGTACCCACCGAGGTAGTGGGCCCAGGGAGGTCCATACGACAGAGAGGAGTAGTCCGGAGACTGGGGCCAGGACCCGGAGGCCGCTTACGGCAGAGGGGTGTTGATGTAGTCGTGTAGACTTGAACCCCGGAGTAGTCGTGTAGACTAGGCGTAGAATCGACAGAGCTGGTCGACGTTCCACGAGTTGTTGATGTCTTCACCTTCAAGTGTCTGGAGGCGGTAGGAGCCCGGCCCGGTCACCTTTGCCACGGTGAAGGGACCTTCCCAGGGGGAGCTGAGCTTGTGTAGTCCTTCCATGTTCTGGATACGACGGAGGACGAGATCACCAACGTTGAAGGAGCGTTCCTTGACGTTGCGATCGTGGTAGCGTCGGATACCCTCCAGGTACCTTGCTGATTGGACAAGGGCAGCGCAGCGAGCTTCTTCGAGGCTGTCGATGTCAACTCGTCTGCTGTCTTCTGAGACGCCTTCGTCGTAATGCTCCACTGCTGGCGAGTTCCATATGACGTCCGCAGGGAGGATTGCTTCGGAGCCGTAGACCAGGAAGTAAGGGGATTGCCCCGTTGGCTTGGAGGGCTGAGTATGTAGTCCCCAGAGTGCGTTGGGTAGTTCCTTGATCCACTTGCCTCCTGTGGAGTTAGCAGCATCGTGTAGCCGCTTCTTGAGAGCGTCTAGTACCATCCCGTTGGCGCGCTCGACTTGTCCGTTGGCCCGAGGATGGGCAACTGAGACGTATCGGACGTCGATCCCGCTGTTCTCGCAGTACTCCCAGAACTGGTGGTTGTTAAAGTTGGAGCCCAGATCTGTGATGATGCGGTGGGGTAGTCCGTAGCGATGCACGAGTTCATCCAGGAAGTCGAGTACTCTGTCAGCCTTGGGGCATGTGACCGGCTTGACCTCGATCCACTTGGTGAACTTGTCGATGGCCACCAATACTCTGTTGAAACCACCTGGCGCAGTTGGCAGTGGCCCAATCATGTCGAGCCCCCAGCAGGCGAAGGGCCAGGTTGGCGGTATGGTGGCTAGCTTGTAGGCTGGGACGTGTTGCTGCTTGGCGAAGTACTGGCACACTTGGCACCTTTTGACGAGTTCTTCAGCGTCGCCCAGAGTAGTGGGCCAGTAGAAAGCTCGCCGGAAGGCCTTGCTGACCAACGTGCGGGAGGACGCGTGGTTGCCGCAGACGCCCTTGTGGATCTCCTCCAAGATGTCATTGCCTTCTTGCCGAGGGACGCACTTCATGAGTACTCCAGAGGATGTGCCTCGCTTGTAAAGCTTTTCTCCGACGAGGACGTAGGACTTGGCGCGGCGGATGAGCTGCTCGGCCGAGTTCTTGTCCGAGGGAACCTTCTGCTCGCTGAGGTAGTCGGTGAAGGGTTGCCTCCAGTCCACGTCGATCATCATGACCTCCTGTCCAGCTGGTGGGTGCGTTGGGATAGTGGTCGGTGGCGCCGGCTCCGGGATGGATGGCGCGTGAAGCTCGTGAACGAAGACACCCGCTGGTACTTGAGCGCGGGTAGATCCAAGCTTCGAGAGAACGTCCGCTGTAACGTTGTTGTCGCGGATGATGTGGTGGAACTCGAGACCGTAGAACTTGTTCTCGAGCTTGCAGACTTTTAGGCAGTAGGCGTCCATGTTCTCCTTGTTGCGGTCCAAGGACTTGTTGACTTGGTTGATGACCACTGCGGAATCGCCGTAGACTAGTAGCCGCTTGATGCCCAGTGAAGCCGCGAGGCAGAGCCCATGTAGGAGAGCTTCGTACTCGGCTTCGTTGTTTGAGACCTTCCAGAAGATCTGCAGGACGTACTTGAGTTGTTCGCCCGTTGGAGAGATCGGGGTACCCCCCGCACCCTCGCGCCCTTGAGGTTGAGTGAGCCGTCGAAGTACATCACCCAATGCTCTGGTCGCACGGTTGGAGTAGGTAGCTGATTCTCCCGCCACTCCGCCATGAAGTCAACAAGCGCCTGCGACTTGATGGCTGTGCGTGGCTTGAAGTCGATGGTGAGGGCGCCGAGCTCAACTGCCCACTTAGAGATTCTTCCAGTAGCATCTTGGTTCCGCAGGATGTCGCCGAGCGGGTAGTTGGTAACGACGGAGATCGAGTACTCCTGGAAGTAGTGTCGTAGCTTCCACGAGGTGATGAGTAGTGCGTACAGGAGCTTCTGCACAGGCTGATAACGTGCCTTGGACTCTGATAGGACCTCGTTGACGAAGTAGACTGGGTGTTGGACTGGGTAGGCGTGGCCGTCTTCCTGCCGCTCGACGACGATGGCAGTACTGACCACGTGAGTGGTCGCGGCGAGGTAGAGCAGTAGCTGCTCGCCCTTGCGAGGAGCCGTGAGGATCGGCGGCTTTGATAGGAAGTCCTTGAGCTGGGCAAGGGCTTGATCCGCCTCTGGAGTCCACACGAACTTCTCTTGGTGCTTAAGTAGTTTGAAGAAGGGGAGCCCCCGTTCTCCAAGCTTCGAGATAAATCTGTTCAGTGCTGCCATGCACCCGGTCAGCTTCTAGACGGCTTTGATGCTCGTGGGAGCTTTCATGCTGGTGATGGCGGAGATCTTCTCGGGGTTGGCTTCGATGCCGCGTTGGCTGATGATGAAGCCGAGTAGTTTGCCCGAAGGTACGCCGAAGACGCACTTGTTCGGGTTGAGCTTCCAGCGGTACTCGCGCAGAGATGCGAAAGTCTCTTCAAGGTCGTCGATGAGGGTACTAGAGTTTCTGGTCTTGACGACCACATCATCCACGTAGGCTTCGACGTTCTTGTTGAGTTGCCTCTTGAAGCAGGCCTGGATAGCTCGTTGGTAGGTGGCGCCGGCGTTCTTCAACCCGAAGGACATGGTCGTGTAGCAGTACGTGCCAAACGGGGTGATGAACGTGGTCTTCTCCTGGTCTTCTTCCTTGATCACAATGCGGTGGTACCGGAGTAGCGATCGAGGAAGCAGAGCAGGTCGCAGCCCACCATGGAGTCGATGACTTGATCAATCCGCGGCAACCCGAAGGGGTCCTTGGGGCAGTGCTTGTTGAGGTCGGTGTAGTCGACGCACATCCTCTTCTCGTTTGAGTTCTTCTTGCGGACGAGGACAGGGTTGGCGAGCCACTCAGGATGGAAGACTTCTCTGATGAAGCCAGCCGCGAGCAGTTTGGCGAGTTCCCTCTTGATGGCGTCTCGTCTGTCGTCAGCAAAGCGTCGGAGGTGTTGTCGCTTGGGGTGGCCTTAGGATTGACGTTGAGGCAGTGCTCGATCAACTCCCTGGGCTGAAGGACCGATAAGGCGACCAGAGAGGGGGGGAGTGAATGGGAGCCGATAAAAATTCTTCTCGAGGGAGATTGAAACTCCGACAAGATGAACTAGCTCGGTCGAACCCCCGAAATCACCCGCTCCGCACTTCTACCTCCCGTTTGCCAAAACCACGTAGCCACTGGAGTGCTACTGGTCCTAGGAACAAACTCTACCAGCAACCACAACACACACACAGCACCGACAGCGGAAACAACTTGAAAGCCGGCTAACCAGAGAGGGCGGTTAGACCGGGTATAGGGGGCGGTTAGACCGCCTCCACCTGGCAACCAAGAAATCCTCCGAAACGCCTCTTCCGAGCACCAAAACACACCACGGTTTCACCAGCAGAGATCTCTGGTCAAGGCCATGCTAGCTACCAGAAAATCTTGGCAAAAACCAAAACTTCACCCAAGGGCCTAGGGGCGGTTAGACCGGCTACCCGGGGCGGTCTAACCTCCCGTACCCAGCAAAGAACTCCAACCAAGAACACCTAGCAAACTGCGCGAGAACGGCTCCAAATTTCACCCGGACACTCCTCCGATCAAGGCGAACGAACTCACGAGAGGAAAATCCGGCGAAACAAAACTTTGACCCGGAAACACCCGTGGCGGTTAGACCGCCCCCCGTAGGCGGTTAGACCGCCCCTTCCAGAACACGAACCCGCGGGTCAAACCTCAACTTCCTCGCGCCCAATCTCCCGAATCACTCCACGGATTGCGGCCCAAACTTCGGGGATAGCTGGGTTACCTCCTGGGTAACCTCTACCTCAAAGGAATCGACCCGAAGCGCTCACAATCGAGAGGAATCGAAGAAATCGCTTCTCTAGGTCAAGAACTCGCCCAACTCGAAAAACCACCAAATCGAGTCCGATTCAAAGGGGATTTGGGGGCAAAGTCACCAGCCAAAGAGGCACAAGAACCTCATACGTGACACCCACCAAAAACCCCAAGAAATCGTTCTCAAAACACCGCCAAAAAGAGCTCCGAAAGTCAACACCAAAGAGACGGGAAAACAACCATGAAGAACAACGCCAAACCTTCTATACATGCCATGAATGGTTCATACAAGGTCTAGCTTGCCACCCAAACATCCATCCCTCTCTCTAGATCTCACATGAAGCTCTCAAGCTAGCCTTCTAAAATCCTAGAGAAAATAGAGAACGAAAATGGAAAAACAAATGGGCTAGGGTTCCAAGAGTTGGCTGCCAACCTCTCACCTCTTGGGTTATATAGGCGGCAACCGAATGTCTAAAATGCCCCTCTCTAATAACTAAGGATACATGCCCCTCAAGGGCGGATTTGGAATTCTTGATATCTTCACCATCGGACGGATGCCCGGCGACCGCACCCTGCGTAGCCTCGACGCACGCCTTGCGATCCCGACGCGTGTCCTCCGCTTCGAAGCTTCTCGGCGCGGCGGCCGGGCGGTCGGACCGCCCCCCCTTGCGCGGTTAGGACCGGCCCGGTGAATCGACCGGCCCCGGGCGGTCCGACCGCCCCACCCGGCGGTTGAACCGCCCGGGTGGCCGCACCTCCTCGTCGAGTCTTCGGCCTCGGTTTTGTGGCTCAACCGAGTAACCCAGTGGTTTTCTGGTGAACCACTGCAAACCCCGCGAACTCGATGTAGCCTCCGCCAATCTCCACTCATGACTCGGCTCCCACGTAGTCCCGGCTCGACCTTGGTTTTGGGGCTCTACCAAGAAACCGTCCACGACTTCATCTTGCTGTTCATGCCACCATGCGGCCCGCACTTGACCCCCGCCGGCCACCGGGTCCCTCGAACGAAGCCTACTTGTCTTCTCCACACCTGGAGGCCTCACTGGCGACGACCTTTCGCGCTTGTTCTTCACCTGCACCAACACGAGTCAAACCGCAACCTCGCACCCGCAATACTTAGCCAAGAATCAGTCCACACAACGTTGTCAATCACTCATCACACAAGGAAGCGACCATCCACCGGTCCTCGAACCACACATGGTCCTCAATCTCCCCCTTGATGAGTGCATTGACAACACACTCACATGAAGTAACATAAGAGAAAAGGAAAAGAAAAGAAACAAAATAAAAAGAAACCCCAACAAGCGATCGAAAGCCAAAGAAAGGCAAAGAGCAAGATCACTTGAAGAAGACAAGTCTCGGACCCCTTAGGCAAGGGCAACGGCTCGACACATCCGAGACAAAACGCAGCTCAAGCAAAGAGCGCAAACCACCAAAGCAAAACTCGAACACCACAAAGAGCTCCCCCCGCACAAATGCAAGCTCCCCCGAGCTACAAGACACTCCCCCCGAACACATGCATCAATGCAACTCGGAAATGCAACAAAGAGCAAAAACCTCGCTCACACGCCCGGGCGGTTAGACCGCCTCCGCCCGACTTGACCGCTCGGGGGGCGGTTAGACCGCCCAAAGAAACCGGCCCCGCACCAAACCGCTCAAAAATTGCCCGAAACAATTGGAACACCTTCCAAACACTCCCAGGTGCCCAAAACATGCACAAACTTCTCCCCCTTGTTGACAATGCATGAATCAAGGCAAAATGCGAAAACTTGTAACATATAGCTTCTCGAATATACAAAATTCATCACAAGGAGCTACACAAGTCCAAATGAGCAAGTTAGATACTCGACAGGTTTGTAAAGACCTTAACTACATGATCACCAAGTTTCACAACCATTGGACAAGGCTAAAAAGGATTTGTGGAATTTTGCGAAAAGTTACTCTCTCACAAGCAAATACCTAAACATGAGCAAAACATATCAAAATGGCAAAGCCACTCAAACTTCATGCTAGGACAGCCATTCTAATCACAAGACCATCATAAACACCCAAAAGCACCTCATGTCATGTCAAAGCCACCGAGCCATGTGCCTACTTCTATGTATGAGACTTCTCATTGGTAGGCATCATGCAACGGTTTAGCACCCAAAGCAAATTAATTTCAGCACATATGACATGGGAACATATTTTCCAAGCATTTTTCATTTCATTTTCAGATTTGTAAATGGTACATGAAATGTCTTTGCGACAAAAAGGAACTTATGCCCCTCCACAAGATTAAGCAAGAGGGCTAAACATTCATGATGGCAAGCGAGCCTTTGGCTCCATATGATCAATAAACTAGCTATCCAACCACAAAGTAAGCATAGCAAAGCCACTAAGACATGTCAAGATCATATATAGGCATTTACGCATGAGAGAGCATGTATATGACATTTTTTAAAAATTAGCCATCAACCATGGATCATTCATCAAGATCATCAAGAGCTAAGCCAAACTAACCGTACCATATCAAACAAGCTCACAAGAACATATATAGCAACCCATGGTAAACATTGTATATAGGAGAAGCTTTTCCTATCCGATGCATATGATACAAAATGCATGCAATCTAAGATACAAGGATGCCTATACATCATGTTACATATGCCATGCCAAATGCAAGAAATGCACAAAGAAAAGCTATACATATGCTACAAACCGGCTCCTCGAGGGGAGGCAAAATGGGCTCGACACCACCGGTAAAAGAAAGCCCCCCACACACCCAACTCATGAAATCAAGCACACACCAAGTTCCCCCCGCAAACGAGTGAAAGTTGCTTGATCTAGGGGTTTGGTGAAAATATCGGCTAGTTGGTCATGTGTGGGTACATGGATCAAGGCTATCTTCCCTTTCTCTACGTTGTCTCTCAGGAAATGATACCTCACTTCTATGTGTTTGGTTTTGGAATGGAGCACTGGGTTCTTTGCAACGCTTATGGCACTGGTGCTATCACATTGAAGTGGGACATGGGTATACTCCTCACCAAAGTCACTCATGGTGTAGGTGATCCAAAGGAGCCGAGAGCAACAACTAGCGGCGGCAACATACTCGGCTTCGGTCGTGGATTGAGCAACGCTCGACTGCTTACGAGAAGACCAAGACACCAACGAAGAACCCAAAAACTGGCAAGTCCCAGAAGTGGACTTCCTATCCAACCGACACCCGGCAAAATCCGCGTCTGAAAAGCCATGAAGCGCTAAAGAAGAGGACGCGGAGTACCAAAGGCCGAAGTCGGGAGTGTGACGCAAGTACCTAAAAATTCTCTTCACTGCTTGCCGATGCGAAGTCCTCGGAGACGCTTGAAAACGAGCGCACAGACACACTGAGAACTGTATGTCCGGCCTCGTCGCCGTCAAGTAGAGGAGTGACCCGATCATGCTTCGGTACTCCTTCTGGTCCACGTGTTCACCTTCCTCGTCCGCATCAAGAGCCGTAGTCGTACTCATCGGCGTCGTCATAGCCTTGGAGTCCTCCATCTTGAATTTTCTCACAATGTCCTTGGTGTACTTAGCCTGGTGCACAAATGTTCCTTCCTTTGATTGCTTGATTTGTAGCCCGAGGAAGAACTGCAACTCACCCATCATACTCATCTCGAACTCCCCGCTCATATCATCCGCAAACCTCGCAACAAGAGAGTTGGACGAGCCACCAAAGACAATATCATCCACGTACACACCGCACGATCGGGATATCTCGCCCTCGCCTCGGCAAAAACAAGGTCCGATCGACCTTCCCCATCTCAAAGCCTCTCTCAAACAAGAACCCCCTCAACCCTCGCCATACCAAGCTCTAGGCGCTCGCTTCAATCCATACGGCGCCTTCCTCAACTTGTACACCCGTGGGGGTACTTCTCACTCTCAAACCCCGGAGGTCGTCTCACATACACTTCTTCCTCCAACACTCCATTCGAAAAGCACTCTTCACATCCATTTGGTGCAACTTGAACCCTTTAGCCACGAAAAAGGCTAGAAGGATCCTAATCGCCTCCAAACGGGCTACGGGAGCAAAGGTCTCCTCGTAGTCGATCCCCTCCTTCTGACTGAACCCCTGAGCAACAAGTCTCGACTTGTTCCTCACAACCTCACCCTTCTCTCCCTCTTTATTTTTCCACACCCACTTTGTACCAATCGGCTTACACCCTGGGGGAGGGTCAACCAACTCCCACACCTGATTCCTCTCAAAGTTCTCCAACTCCTCATGCATCGAGTTAACCCAATTGTGATCGGATAGTGCGTGTCCAATGTCTTTGGGCTCGAAAGAAGCAACAAATGCAGCATGAGCAAAATGGGAATTGTTTCGAACCCTCGACCGTGTAGTGCGTTCATTCATGTCACCGATGATCCTCGAAGCTGGGTGATCCACTTGAACTCGCCGGGGAGGTTCTCGCCTCGAAGCTACCTCCCCCTCAACATCAGCTTCTCCTCGTTCTTGATTTGTCGTCGTAGGTGTAGCAGAGGTCCCATCCATCATCGTAGTCGAAGTAGTGGGTACATGTTCAGCCGGGGGCACCGCACCGCCATCCTCATCATCTCCATGTTCATGCTCCTCCTCCCCGAAAGATCTCCTCGCCAAGCTCATCATCACCTGCACACTCAAAGACAAGCTGACTACGTGGCTCTGTCTCGTCGAAGGTTACCTCGCAAGTCTCCACGATTTGGTTAGTTTCAAGATTGAGCACACGATATGCTCTAGAATGAGAAGCATAACCAAAGAAAATGCCATCGACAGACCTAGCCTCAAACTTATCCAACTTCCTGCCCTTCTTCAGAATAAAACACTTGCAACCAAAGACATGGAAGTGACTCACCTTGGGTGTGCGACCATGCATCAACTCATAGCATGTCTTTTTCTTGTGCACTCTGAGGTATATTCTGTTCGACACATAGCACGCGGTATTCACCGCCTCAGCCCCAATACCTCCTCGGAGTCCTATGCTCATCAAGCATCGTCCGAGCCATCTCACACAAGGTCCCGTTCTTCCTTTCCACAACACCATTCCGGGGAGGCGTATACGGACTCGAAAGCCGGTGCTCAAGACCCAAGTCATGACAAAAGGTTTCAAAACGAGAGTTCCCGAATTCCGAGCCATTATCACTTGCGGATAGCTCGTATGGCATCTCCGTGCCTCTCGTTCCTCAACCTCAAGACTAGATCTCGAACAAAACCAAACGTCTCCCCCTTCTCCTCAAGAAAGAACACCCACGCATACCGAGAAAAGTCGTCCACCACAACAAGGACATACCACTTCCCACCCGCAGATCGCACACGAGCTGGGCCAACAAGGTCCATATGGAGCAGCTCACATGGACGCTCAGTCATCACATCGGTGAGAGGCGGGTGAGAAGCGGCCACCATCTTGGCATGCCTACACGGAGCACAAACCAACTCTTTCTCAAGCCTCAAACGTGGCAATCCTCGGACCAAATTGAGTTTACTCAAGCGAGACAAAAGGTCAAAGCTCAAGTGACCCAACTTCCTATGCCACTTCCACAACTCACTCGAAGAACCGACCAAGAAACAACGCTCAACACCCGAAGACCGAGAAAAATCAGCACGAAACACCCGACCCTCGGGAACGACCATACAAACAAGGTCCCCTCGAGAGTCCACAATCCGAGAACCACCGGCCGAAACAACACCTCAAAACCCTCATCCAACAACCGAGACACGAAAGCAAATTGTACCCCGGCGATTGAACAAGAGCAACACGCCTCGCAGTGATCTTGTCACTCACTTTTATCTCACCTTCGAAAGCACACGCCCACGCCCATTGTCCCCAAAGGTGATGTACCTCTTCGTCACCACCGGACGAGACTTGAGAACCACCCCCCCGTCTCCGGTCATATGCCTCGAACAACCGGAGTCAATCAACCAAATGTTCTTCAAGTCTCCCACCCGAAATTCAAAAACAAGCACGTGAGCGAACAAACGACTCAGCACTGGGGTTAGTACCAAAAGAGGAAAACCAGTGCCGAGCCATTTGCTCGAAAGTGGGGTTAGCACCAACCAAAGCATCTCTCCTACCAAAGCTACCTCCACGAACACCACCTCGGTAACCACTCCGAGGGAACCACCCCTCACTGCCTGGAGGAGGACCAAAACCACGGAAAACAACTCGTGGAACGTCCCTCCTCTCCTTCACAAAGCTACGACTCCTCCCATCCCCGTAGTGACCTCGAGGGGGAGAATGCCTAGCAAACTGACCACCTGCTGTCTTTCCAGACCAACCACCAGCAACTCCACCTCCAGACCTGAAACCCCTCGACTCACCACCTCGAAAACCACTCCGCCCCGAGGTGCCGGGGGGGGCGGTTAAACCGCCTAGCCGGGCCGGTCCTAACCGCCCCCCTCGGGCCGGGCCGGTCCGACCGCCCTAGCCAGGCCGGTCTGACCGCCCCCTCCAGAACAGCTCCTCGGCTGCGCGGAACTCGCGTCTCCCCATGCCGAACACTTCTCACCACGGCCCTTACCCCCGGGCGGTGGCATACGAGGCTTAGGTACACCATGGGAAGGGTTGTACCTATCCTTGTTCGCCCACTCCTTTGCCATCCTCTCTTCCCGCTTCCTCTTGAAGCAAAACTCATCCTTGTGACCCTCTTTCCCACAATGGCCACAACGGAACCTCACAAGCTTAGGTTTTGGCTTGGATTGGGGCTGCTCGCTAGGTTTCTCTCCACCCAACTCCTCCACCGATTTCTCCTCACTTGCCTTCTCTTTCACTTTCCCAAAGAACACTTTCCCCGAAGTGCTCACAAACTTAATGGGCTTTTGGAAATCATTTGTGGGTGTAGGAAATATAGGTGGAGCTGGGGTTGTGTCTAGTCGGTTCCTAAGATGGTTGGGTTTTGGAGGGAAATCATTTTTGTGGTGGGTTTTTGGTGGCTCCGGGATATTCTCTCCACTTCCTTCACCAACCTTGTTTGCCCCAAGCCCCTCACCATCTTGCCTCTTAAAGGCCTCGATCATCATCCTCAACGAGGCTCATGACCGGACAACCAACCCATCAACTTCCTCAAGTCATCATTCTCATCCTGCAAGCGATCAACATAATGTGCAAGCTCCAAATTTTTCAATGCATGCATTTCACAAGTAGAGCAGGATGTAGGCATGGGTTCCTTTAATTTAGCCTCGAGCGAACTAGTGTAAGCATGCAACTCATCAATCTTAGCATGCAAAACAGGGCAAGAAGTGCAAGCACCTAGCAAAGCAGGTCTAGACTTAAGCTCGCCCACTTCAACCCTAAGCACATCTAGTTCCTCACACTTGGAGGCATGCTTCTCCTTAAACAAAGCAAGATCGGCAAGGAATATGGAGCAATCGGCACAATCATTTTCATCGGCAACAACGGGGCTAGCCTTAAGCGAATCAATCTCAAGCTTGCTATCAAGCACCCGTGTCTCTAGCTCGGCCCACTCTAGTCCTAGCATCCTCGAGTGAAGCCCTAAGCTCTTTCCTCATTTTCTTGGCCTCTCTAAGCATATCATCACGGTTATCAAGCAAGGAGCCAAGCCTCTCATTCTCCTGGCGCAAGAAGGGAAGTTCATCACGCACCTCGTCGTCGGACTCGCAGTCCGAGTCGCTCCGTGTACTCTTCTTCCTTGCCGGAGCTCGGCGCCATGGTACAGAAGCCGTCTCTCGCGAAGCAACTCGGCCCCTCGGGTTCTTGGACGACCTCTTGTTCTTGCGGCGATCTCCCTCGTCGTCGGCCGGCCGCTCGAGCTCGAGGTAGAGTACGCGGAACCGGAGTCGACGTCGCTCGCTCCAACCATCGCTCGGGCCTTGCCTTGGCCCTCCTTCTTCCTCGACCGTCGCTCGTCCTTGTACTTGTTCTTGTGCTTGCTCTTGTGGTCGCGCCTCGAACGGTACTTGTCGTCGTTCTTCCTCGGCTTGTGCTTGTAGCCGTCCTTGCTCTCGGCCTTCTCGGGCGGTCGGCGACGAAGTGTCCCGGCTTGCCGCACCGGAAGCCGGTCCTCGTGTTCCTCCTCATGTTCACGCGGTTCTCGTGCGGCCTCTCGAACCGCCTCGTCAACGGCGCCGGCCTCGTCCTCTCCAAGGTCATCAAACTCCTCATCCGGCATAGACATCAAAGAGGAAAACGAGAACATCCCGGTGGATGGGTTAGAGTTAGTCTTTCCTTTGGAACCACCAACGAGGGCAAGACTATGGGAGTCGGTCGGTCCCTCGAGCTTGGCGGTCATGCCCCTATCCACCTCGGCCGACTTGAGCTTCGAGAACGGCTCGTTCACCGTCGAGTATCGTACCTCTCCGACTCGACTATGGCCTCGAACTTTCCGCCCCATATCGTACGATCCAAAGAGTGTAAGAGCTTGACCGCTCTATCATGATCATCGTACGGGAGCACGTCCACATTGGCCCTCATGTTGTTCACCACCACCGTGAACCTGCGGAACAAGGCATCGATGGACTCACCGGGGAGATGAGTGAAGTTCTCGTACCCTCTCCGTAGGTCGCATACAACCGTGCCCTCGAACACGGGCGTTCCCAATATGAGCCTCCTTCAACACCGCCCAAATCCTACAAGCCAAGTGCTCGGTGTGCACCCGATCGAACTCGAGGCCGACACAAAGCACGAAACAAGTAGTCGACCGCCTTATTGTTGGCGTCAAATCCGTCCCTCGACCCCGGAGCAAGGAAATCCATCGGTCGGACATATCCTGTGTCCACCGTGACATCCCCACGAGTCGACCCTTTCCGCCGAGGAACGCACCCATCCGCTTGCTCCACATCCGGTAGTTCTTTCCATCGAAGTGTGGAGGACCCGAACCCCGTTCTCGGTACGCCATCCTTGGATCTTAGACGGTTAGAGTCAACAAAGACCCGAACCGGCTCGATACCACTTGAAGGACCGATAAGGCGACCGAGAGGGGGGGAGTGAATGGGAGCCGATAAAAATTCTTCTCGAGGGAGATTGAAACTCCGACAAGATGAACTAGCTCGGTCGAACCCCCCGAAATCACCCGCTCCGCACTTCTACCTCCCGTTTGCCAAAACCACGTAGCCACCGGAGTGCTACCGGTCCTAGGAACAAACTCTACCGGCAACCACAACACACACACAAGACCGACAGCGGAAACAACTTGAAAGCCGGCTAACCGCAGAGGGCGGTTAGGCCCGGGTATAGGGGGCGGTTAGACCGCCTCCACCGGCAACCAAGAAATCCTCCGAAACGCCTCTTCCGAGCACCAAAACACACCACGGTTTCACCAGCAGAGATCTCCGGTCAAGGCCATGCTAGCTACCGAGAAAATCTTGGCAAAAACCAAAACTTCACCCAAGGGCCTAGGGGCGGTTAGACCGGCTACCCGGGGCGGTCTAACCTCCCCGTACCCAAGCAAAGAACTCCAACCAAGAACACCTAGCAAACCGCGCGAGAACGGCTCCAAATTTCACCCGGACACTCCTCCGATCAAGGCGAACGAACTCACGAGAGGAAAATCCGGCGAAACAAAACTTTGACCCGGAAACACCCGGGGCGGTTAGACCGCCCCCCGTAGGCGGTTAGACCGCCCCTTCCCGAACACGAACCCGCGGGTCAAACCTCAACTTCCTCGCGCCCAATCTCCCGAATCACTCCACGGATTGCGGCCAAACTTCGGGGATAGGCCGGGTTACCTCCTGGGTAACCTCTACCTCAAAGGAATCGACCCGAAGCGCTCACAATCGAGAGGAATCGAAGAAATCGCTTCTCTAGGTCAAGAACTCGCCCAACTCGAAAAACCACCAAATCGAGTCCGATTCAAAGGGGATTTGGGGGCAAAGTCACCGACCAAAGAGGCACAAGAACCTCATACGTGACACCCACCAAAAACCCCAAGAAATCGTTCTCAAAACACCGCCAAAAAGAGCTCCGAAAGTCAACACCAAAGAGACGGGAAAACAACCATGAAGAACAACGCCAAACCTTCTATACATGCCATGAATGGTTCATACAAGGTCTAGCTTGCCACCCAAACATCCATCCCTCTCTCTAGATCTCACATGAAGCTCTCAAGCTAGCCTTCTAAAATCCTAGAGAAAATAGAGAACGAAAATGGAAAAACAAATGGGCTAGGGTTCCAAGAGTTGGCTGCCAACCTCTCACCTCTTGGGTTATATAGGCGGCAACCGAATGTCTAAAATGCCCCTCTCTAATAACTAGGGATACATGCCCCTCAAGGGCGGATTTGGAATTCTTGATATCTTCACCATCGGACGGATGCCCGGCGACCGCACCCTGCGTAGCCTCGACGCACGCCTTGCGATCCCGACGCGTGTCCTCCGCTTCGAAGCTTCTCGGCGCGGCGGCCGGGCGGTCGGACCGCCCCCCCCTTGCGTGGTTAGACCGGCCCAGTGAATCTGACCGGCCCCAGGCGGTCTGACCGCCCCACCTGGGCGGTTGAACCGGCCTGGGTGGCCGCACCTCCTCGTCGAGTCTTCGGCCTCGGTTTTGTGGCTCAACCGAGTAACCCAGTGGTTTTCTGGTGAACCACTGCAAACCCCGCGAACTCGATGTAGCCTCCGCCAATCTCCACTCATGACTCGGCTCCCACGTAGTCCCGGCTCGACCTTGGTTTTGGGGCTCTACCAAGAAACCGTCCACGAGTTCATCTTGCTGTTCATGCCACCATGCGGCCCGCACTTGACCCCGCTGGCCACCGGGTCCCTCGAACGAAGCCTACTTGTCTTCTCCACACCTGGAGGCCTCACTGGCGACGACCTTTCGCGCTTGTTCTTCACCTGCACCAACACGAGTCAAACCGCAACCTGCACCTGCAATACTTAGCCAAGAATCAGTCCACACAACGTTGTCAATCACTCATCACACAAGGAAGCGACCATCCACCGGTCCTCGAACCACACATGGTCCTCATGGGCACTCCTGGCATGTCCGCTGGCTTCCACGCGACGATGTCGCGGTTAGCCCGAAGGAAGTTGATGAGCGCATCTTCCTATTTGGGGTCGAGGCCGGCCCCGATGGTGGTGGTCTTGCTGGGGTCGCCTGTTCCAAGGTCGATCGTCTTGACAAGGACCTCCTCAGGTGGCTGAGGCTTGTTGGCGTTGTCAGACTTCTCCAGGATGTCGAGTTCACTTGTAGCAAGCCTCTTGGACGCAGCGTAGACCTCCATCATGGCGTTGGGTACTTGATTCGTGGAGGCGATCTCCACGGCTTCTGTGTCGCAGTCGTGGGAGATCTTCAAGTCCCCTTGGAGAGAGAGTACACACGCTGGGCTTGGCATCTTGAGTACCAAGTACGTGTAGTGAGGCACCGCCATGAACTTGGCAATGGCCGGTCTGCCGAGGATGGCGTGGTAGGAAGTCTCGAAGTCCGCGACCTCGAACTTGATGTACTCGGTACGGTAGTTGTCCCGAGATTCCCCGAAGGTAACTGGCAGGACCACTGAGCCCAGTGGGATAGCCGCGTTACCGGGGACGATGCCGTAGAAGGGCGTGTTGCTCTTGGTGAGCATGTGGGTGATGTCGAGCTTCATCTTCTTCAAGGTCTTGGTGAAAAGGATGTTGAGCCCGCTTCCACCGTCGATGATGACCTTGTTGAGCTTGGAGCCCGCGACCACTGGCTTCAGGACGAGGGGGAACCATCCTGGTTCGGAGAAGCTGGTCCATTGATCCGCGCGGGAGAAGGTGATGGGCACCTCCGACCACCTGAGTGGGGTCGGAACCGCTGGCTCAATGCTCATGACTTCTCGACGGGTAGCCTTCTGCTCCCGCCTGCTGGGTAGTCCGCCGAAGAGGACGTTGACGGTCTTGTCGGGTTCCTGGAAGTCGTCGTTGCCTCCGTCGTTCTTCTTCTTGCCCTTTTTATCGTGAGGGTGCGGTGGCTCTGGTGTACCCTTGAGTGCATGCTTGAGCTGGTAGCACTGCTCGGTGGTGTGGTTGCCATTCAGATGCCACGGGCACTTCTCCTTCAACAGGTCTTTGAAGCCGCCGGAGTTCTTCTTCGAGTTCTCCTTCGCAGGGCGCTGTATAGCCGCGACAGTGTTGTCTGGCTTGCGCTTGCGGTTGGGACCCGAGTAGTTGTTGTTGTTGTTGTTGCGACCGCCCTGGTTCCCGTTGTTGCCGCTGTCGCCGCCTATGTTCTGCTTGCTCTTGCCACGGATGGTGTCGTACTTGGCGTTGGCCTTGTCTTCTTCATCCGCCCAGGACGTGATCATGTCCTTGAGGTGCGGGATGGATTTGGGGCGGCGACAACCGAAGTCTTCAAAGGTGCGGCGGTGGTAAAGGCCGTCTTGAAAGAGGTCGATGACCTCCTTGTCGGTGACGTCGACTACGGTAGCGCGCTTGTCGAAGAAGCGACGCATGTACTTGCGGAGGGTCTCGCCTTGTTCCTGCTTGACCATGGCCAAGTCCATGCGAGTACCCGATCGGCCCATGGCGCCCGCGAAGTTGCTGGTGAACTGCTCCTTCAGCTGGTCCCACTTGTCGATCGAGTGCTTGTCCAGCGACTCGAGCCATGTGAGTGGAGCTTGGTCCGAGCGTAAGGGGAAGTAGAGGCACTTGGTGTCGTTGTTGCCGCCGCCGTTCTCGATGGAGAGGGTGTAGCACCCGAGCCACCGTATGGGGTCTGCTCGCGTCGTACTTGGTGATCCCCAAAGGCTTGAACTTGTCGGGGAGGAGCAAGTTGCGAAGTCGAGGTGAGAAGGCGGGGAAGCCGTCGTTGTCGCCCGCAAAGGGTCGACTTCTTCCACCGCAACTCCTCAATCTTCGGCGGGCGTCGTAGCCTCCCCGTGAGGTACGGAGGCGTGGTCGTTCGCGTGGCCTCGGCCACCGCGGCCGCCGCCGCCGCCGGCGGCCCTCTCCGTTGGCTCCATGGTTGGAGCTTCCGCCGCCGTTGCCGCCGCCGTCGGGGTCATGGTCGCCGCCACCGGCCGGGAGCACGGTGAGGGACGACCTCGCGGTTCTTGTTGCCACCCCCGTGGAGGTCCGCCGGCGTTGGAGCGAGTGCGGTTGGGCTGAGCGGGAAGCTCAGTTCGAGTACGGTTGGGACCGTTGTTGGCGATGCGACTTGTGGCTTCGTTGTCGCGGTGCCTGGCGGGAGGAGGTTGGTTGACCCTGTTGTCGACCCGCATGAAGTAGGCATCTTCAGCGAGCTTGGCGATGACCTCTCCAGCGCGTATGCTCTGAGCCTGGCGTACGATCGCTGTGATCGACATGAGACATTGCTCGGGGGTAGTGTGTACTCTGCTCTCGACCGCCTCGAGAGCTTCCGCAAGGTTGCGGACGGGGAAATTGTCGCGGAGGCGTCGGCGGCGTTCGCTGCGCTTCCGGTTACGCTCACGTCGAGCGTCTCTGTCCGCGGGGGTCTCGTTTGCTGGAGCATCAGCAGAGAGCTCGTCGGAGGAGATGTCTTCAAGGTACTTGTCTTGGGCCGTCCCTGAAGGTCCTGGGGTGTCGCCGGCAGCCATGAAGACTTGGCGATCAGGGGTGCCAAGGCTGGACTCAGAAACCGCCACCTCAGTTGGGGTGTTCGAGTCAGCTCGGGCAAGTGGTGTTCCCTCCTGGAACGGTAGCGAGTCGATGTAGGCGACGTAGCGTGAGTCTCCACTTATCAGGTCAGCAGGCTTGAGGTCTGGCCAGTAGACGAATCTCCTGGCCGGTGTGGATGTTATAACCAGCCCAGAGGCCGGCCCTGACAAGGGATGCTCGGTGGAGTTGTCCTCGGACTTGGGATCCTCAGGGTCCGACCCGAAGTCGAACTCGTATGCGGGGTTCGAGTAGAACTCGGAGAGAGGGTTGGAGTCTGAAGCGTGGCCGAGCGCAGTGTCGGAGTCCGAGTTGTACTCGGGTACGGGCTCCTTGCCGGCTCGGCGCGTAGAGGGAGCCCCCGTGCGGGCCCAGCTGAGGATGCGGGGGTCATGCGCGGAGCGCTCACGGAGTGGTGGGACCACATGCGATGGCTGAGCAGCCGGCTCGCATGCGATAGCCCATGGAGACGTTGAGTTCGAGTTGGAAGCGGACTCGAGCTCGAAGTCAGCGTGATGGTTGAAGAGCGAAATTTCGCCGAACTTGTCGGCGAGTTCGCCTGTGACAACTTCAGGAAGCGTCACGAAGCCGGTCTTCGGGTTGGGCGGCATGGTGAGGCGGCGCTGGAAAGAGCCCGCGCCGTCTGCAGTGCAGACCCAGGCGCCGAACACGAAGGTGTCGCCGCGGTTGAAGGCGACGGTTAGCTTGAAGTAGACGGGAGCCGTCGAGTTCGCCATGTGATCTCGGGCGAGATCCCCTACCTGGCGCGCCAGCTGTCGGTGTTTTAGACCGGCAACCTACTAAGGGGAGTACCCGAAGTAGATGAACGTGGCCTCGCCGAGATCGGTAACTCGAAGGAAGAGACACGTGGCACACAATTTAGACAGGTTCGGGCCGCGAGGTGCGTAATACCCTACGTCCTGTATGCTGCGTAGCTCTTGATTGATTGGGCACGATTACAAGATGGTGTAATAGTGCGTCGTGGATTGGATGAGATGCTAGAGAAGGGTCCCGCGCTCGCCTTATATAGTCGGGAGGCGGGGTTACAAGTCGGAGTAGGGAGAGAGTACTAGTCGAGTACGTCTAGGAGTCTTCCATACGGTGCGGGACATGTACGGCTTCCTAACCGAGTACTTCTCCTCCGTAGTCCTTGTGCTCCACGCCATCAGGTGCCGTGTAGCGCAAGCCGGGTAGTCCCAGGGGCCCACCGAGTAGTCGGTCCTGGTACCCACCGAGGTAGTGGGCCCAGGGAGGTCCATACGACACCAGGGGTCTCCTATAAATAGTGAACCCCTTGTAATGAAACGGACACCCTGTAATGAGAAGAGAGCACCGAAGGCGACAGCTGTTCTTTCGGTCTTCGGTCTGCTGAGTATTTCCTTATTTCTGTGCTGTGTTGTTAAGTTTCTGCATTTCCCTTCCTTGCGCAAGTAGAAGTAGCAGTCTCGTGATAGCAAGCTAAAGGAGGGAGAGAGTTCCGGGGGCTGTTGTGTCGGCGTCCACCCTTCGGGCCCGATTCCCACCAACAGGTGGATCCTCAGTGGTGGGCGGAGAGCAGCAGTGGAGTTACTGGCGGCCGCTCTGGTGGAGTAGGCGGTGAGCTCCACACCCACCTCACCTTTGCTTAGATCGAGGTGTGGCTGGCCGCCGCTTGGACCCGCACGCCTCTGCTACTCCTTGATGAATCCGTCGTTGCCTAGACCCCCGAGACGGAGCAGAAAATACGTCCATCGCCGCCGTCGTTGGGCTCCTCGAGCAGATCGAGCCTCTTCCACCCGGCGAGGCCGCCGCCGCGAGGAGCCATTGTCTCTTCTCCTCTGCCGCGACCCCTTCTTCTCCGCCTCCGGCTGAGCTCCGAATCAGGGAAGAAGGTGGTGGTGGGAAGAGTTGAGCCTCGAGCTCCTGGATTTGACGGCATGGGTCGTGTGCGCCCGGGGAAGGGAGCAGATCGATGCAGGCGGAGGAGCAGGAGAGACGCTGGTAGAGGAGCACGTGAGGAGAGGAGGCGCTAGTGGAGGAGCAGGGGGGAAGGGGTGACCTAGGCCCCGCTCGCTGACGTGGATTGGCTGATGTGTGGGCCCCACCACCACGTGGCAGCCACATCAGCAAAACCGCCTGAGAAAACCGCCGGATGGTAAAAAAAATTGAACGGTTTCACGAGTTGGATGGTTGAAGATTACCGATTTTGCAGTTCGATGGTCATAACCAAACTCAGGCAAGGGTTGAATGGTAAAAAATGGACTTCTTCCATGTCTAAATACATAACAAAAGGATTACATATCTAGTAAAGTCAGGATGACAATTAATTTCTGACAGAGGGAGTACATGAGTACACGAGAGTATAAAATGCAATTATATTAGCGCTATGCGTGTCAGCTACAATGGACTGGTTTGTCAAGCAAACATTAATCCTACAGCTAAAAAAATGAAATGTTATCGTCGTTCGGACCCCACCATCGACTCCACGCGAACCGGCACCACCTCCCCTCCCTCTCCGCCTCCGCCTCCACCGCGCACCCCCCCCCTCTCCTCACTCCGCCGCCCCGCTTCGCCCCCGCCGCCCCGCGCTCCGCGTCGTCGCGCTTCGCCCCCGTCGCCCCTCTCCGCGCCATCTAGGCCCTCCCCCGCCGCCCCGCCCTCGCGCCCGGGCCCCACCCGGGTGCGGCGCGCCCGCCCCGCCCCGCCGGTGCGGCGCGGCCCCGCCCCCTCCGTCGTGCCCCGGCGCCCCGCGCGGCCCCCGCCCCCGCCGCGGTGCCCGTGCGAGAGGGAGTGCAGCCGGTGCACAGGTAAGAATTTTATTTCTCAATTCTGTTGCATAAATTAATCAAAAAATGTTATCTTAAATTAAAAGAGTTATACATATGAGAGAACATGACATCAAAAGCAAGTATTGGGCAATGCAATTGTAAATGCCTAACATGTTTCCTCATCCACCCAACTTTACAATGCCTAAATCATTTGCTATCACACAGGACTAGCTACCTTCTCGGTTGAATTACAAGCTGCAACTGTTCCTCTGAACCAAAACACTTCCATTTCTTTTTACAACGCGCATCAGATCACAGGAATTGGGTAAAATGAGAATAGAAATGAAATAAAAGCGGGCTTCATTGCAGATAGTTGAACAAGAGAGTTTAACAAGCCTTTATTCCTGCCACTAGGAGCAGAACATCCTGGCTTACAAATCAGTCAAGACATTTGTTCACAACTCTAAAGATATAAATATACATTAAAAAGGCGTCATCCTCATTTGTCATTACTGCAACCCTGAAGCTGTAATACACCCAGTAAACACGAGCTACGGAGCTCGACACATATATACACACATGCACACACGAGACAGACGCCAATGGCTCAACAAAACTGTCACTAGGCTGGTAGTCAGTATTATCTACAGCAGCTTCAAGTAGGCAACATAACCTGCAGGATGATCCAAGCTCTACTCTACCTTATCCAAACATGTCCACCATTACAATTCCTGGTGTAAAATAACTGACACCTCCGAGAGAAGTGCCGGCATAGGTACCTTGGCATCTTCTCTCAATGCTGCAAACCCCAATAGCTTCTTAATCACATAGCTAGCCACTGCTTGGCATAACCAGCCTGCTCACAGTAGTAATAATGCATGTCATTTCTTACTCGGCAGTGTCTCCAGCCATTATTCGTGCCACTGTGCAGTCCCAATTGCCTGAGCTTTGTTGAACTTTTGTTCGAGCGGGCAGCTGACCGTAACAGTCCCAATTTTCAGAGATCTGCTGCTTACAATTTTCTTCGACGGGCGTTCCAAATGACTATCCCGGTTCTGAGAGCCGCCGGCGGCGCTTTGCTTGTGATCCGTAGGGAGGGGAGGATGGATGCACTTTGCAAAACGGTTCGAGGCAAAGCTTAAGCTGGTGATGGGTGGAGACTCAGCTATATTTTAACACTTCCCCTCATGTGGAATCTTGCCATTAGGTTAGGAATCACGCATATAATTGGAGTGAACAACAATATTAGAAAGGATGGGGAAACACAATCTTACGCCTAAGTAGTTAGCATTAAAGCCTTTGAGCCATGGAGCTCAAAATTACACAATCACTATGTCATGTATGCTCCAAGTTCCTCACATGTTTACTATAGTCCTTCAAATAGAATTTAGAAGCTTCTTACACACAACATTGGTTATATTGCTGTGTGGGAAGCACCTCATGTGCGTCAACAAGTACATTTATCATGCATTGCATGTGGCAGGGCATGAGCTCATTTTCTAAGATGCTCATAGCTCCCTCTTGAACTGTTGTTAAGCTTTATGTTGGTGGAATAATAGGACAGATGAATGATGCAAGTGGTGACTCTCAACTGCTGATCTGAATTAAGTAGACAAGTGCTTTGAAAACTCTTTGCAGAAACTAATTCACCAACATGCTACCAGTAAAAACATATATCCCTTTAGGCTCACTGAAAGCCTCCCTAGAAAGGATTCTTGTGGACCTTTTTTGTGAGTTAAAAATGTCATCTCTCTGGCATCTATGATTGAAATGCCCTTTTTAATATTTCAGAGAAGGTCACTACTCGAATGCACACACAATAACATTAGATATGTTTCCTCTGTAGGACACAATCCAGACTTTGTATATATATATCTCTTCTTGCTGCATGGACTTGTATATGTATTTTACTTTTGGCACAATCGTTAAATTGGAAGATTTTTTCCTATAGAGAATATATTTTTTTGATGCAGTAACAGCTATATATATACATATGAGAGAACATGAAGTTGTTTGATGATCAAGCATCACCATTTGGTGTTTTTTTAAGAAAACGGAATTATCACCATATGGTGTAACAGAGTGTTTCTCTGTAATAAAAATATGAAATACATGCATGTTCCTTCCACTGAAATTATTATCGTGGTTATTAGCAGCTGTGTTGAATCGGCACATTTTTTTGAAGCGCATGGTTTCTGGCAGTCGTACTAACAGAAAAATAAATCATTTTTTAATTGCATGTGAAAACCACCTCAGTCCTAAGAGATACTACATTAAGCTCCAGTGAAATATATATACACACACACGGCTCCTTTTTATTTCAACCACATTTGATTAAACATA
The DNA here is from genome assembly GCA_947561735.1 of Cenchrus americanus. Taxonomy (NCBI): domain Eukaryota; kingdom Viridiplantae; phylum Streptophyta; class Magnoliopsida; order Poales; family Poaceae; genus Cenchrus; species Cenchrus americanus. Next base: position 245,350,540 of record OX387239.1, on the reverse strand, counting down.
ATTTTGCGCATCCTTTTGCTGCACTGAAATGTATTCCCTTTGTCCCAAGTTACTATTCTTTTTTTCCTGGATACAAGTTTTGCTATATATCCAAACATAAGTGTATATCTAGATGCATGTCAGAAGATGTGCATCTAGAAAAACCAAAATGAATAATAATGCGATGGAGAGAGTAGTACTTTAACAAAGTTGATTTGATTACTTGGCCAGCTTTAAACTTCCAGTGACCCCATGATGCTACTGCAGATCAGCCCTAACCAGGAAGTGCTTGACACACTACTTGTGTAGAGATAAGTAAGTTGCTCCACTCATCCAATTATTTAGTTCAAAAGGGCTTATTAGAGCATGTATCCACTTATTTAGTTCAAAAGGGCTTATTAGAGCATGTGCATAATTCATATTGTTTATTATTTCTTATTATGAAATATGATGTTATCAGATTCTTGACTTGATATTTCATTATTTGATTAATTCAAGACCAGTTTTATCTAATTGCTATCCTGCTCGTCCTCATTTGATATTAGATCCGAATTAATAACCTTCACCCCTTTCGGTTGTCTAAATGTGCACATCCAGTTTACTACATCCATTGATTTGATCTTCTTTCCTCTGAATGTCATACCTTCAGTTTTCAGGTTATACCTCTTGTACTTGCAAAAAGTTCAGGTTTCCTTCGTACTGTCAGTGCTCCCTCTTGTACATGCAAAAAGTTGAGGTTTCCTTCGTACTGTCAGTGCGCAAATCGATTCAGGTATGGTTAATAATTTGATATTTATAATAAATTTCAGTTGATGGATTTGACTGACTGAGTCGTATGTCACTAGAACAAGGAGGATATACCTTTTTTTAGTTGTAGGATATGTCATGAGAGATTATATGTAATCTTTAGTTCGTTTGAGCTTTTTTTCAGCTTACTAACTCTAATTTTTATCGTTTGACTCTAGATAATACAAGGAGACAATTGAGAGTTAAGTCAATGGAAAATTGTGGCAGCCGTACACCATTGGGTGACAAGACTAATACTACTAATGGAGGTAAAAACAATAAGACATGGGACATTATGTTATTGATTCAACGTATTGCTTACAATATTAATGGATTTTACATTATATATATGGATGAAATACTACAAGCAACGATGATACGAGAAACCATGCTAGAGAACGTAAGAGAGAAAAAGACAGGGCTCGGTGGCTCCACATGTCTCAAGAGAAGAAGGATGAAAGAAATAGAAAACGACGAGAAGCATATAAAAGAACAAGGGAGCAACGACTACATGTCGAAGCTAACAATGGTTGCTTAATAGAAACGTTGGTTTATTATAATATATATAGAAATATTGCTATTGATGTTTCTCATATGTGCTATATCAATTGGTAGATGGCCAGGACACACCAAACAAGGAAAATGTGGATCCTAATGAAACAGATGATTGGTTTCATAGGAATGATTCATTCCATGCAAACAATGTTGATAATATATCGAATCAGTTATCAGGTAATTGGACTGTAGCTAATATGACATGAATGACTAATATTTTTGGGTTGGTGAAACAGTGATTAGCTTAAAATACAATCGGAGTATCGTTGAGCATATCTGGTGTGTTTTTGTTATATTGCTACTGTTTTAACTAAAACACAACTATGTAGGTGATGATGTAACTAATACTCGTAATATAATTAATCAAGAACTACGATCACGGTGCACCGGCAATTCACGTGACGACGGAACCATGTTATCTCTCGCTCGTGCAAGGAAGAGGATGGCATATGAAAACATGACACCTGACCAACGGGAACAAAGACGCAAGCAACAAAGGCTTTACAATCAAGCTCCATCCCGAAAAAAGGCGATGAAAGCGACTACAAGCCGCTCTAGGGAGGCACATAAACATACCTTAAATAGTGAGTCCATTGCAATGGAGAATCCACTCTTTAATCCAACGACGGAGTTGCCCACTGCAAACTCATCTGGTCCTCATGGGCCCAGAACAAGCCCCGCTGAGTGGGATATCCCGAGAATCGGCGGCAACACCTATTCGTTACCCGCAAGCTACAAATGAGACTAATGATGATGATCATGATAAGGATGATTGCGGTGATATATTTCCCAGTCATACGAGTGGAGAACATGCGGATGAAAATACACCCTTACCACAATCAACCGTGACAAACAACGGTAAATAACATGACCTCACTTTTCTCATTCCTTCTCATGAAACAACTTTATTCCTATCTCAACCATGCATGTCCATTATGTGATTAACAAAACACGCTAGACCAAGGAAAAAACCATTATTAAAATTTCTTTACGACATTTTCTTTCCTTTATTTTTACCCAGCTATAATATCTGATGGCACGGTGACGATCACAAAAGATGATGAGTGCAACATATTTGATGATGATGAGGAAGAGGACGAGGCATACATGTTTGTTGGCCAAGGTATTTGTAAAAAATACCGAATAGCTTTCTGAACATCCACTCCTTTATCTTACTTTTCCATTATATGGTTGACAGAAAACATTGGACCAAGTAATCAAAATGTAGAAAACGCAGGACCAAGCAATCAAAATGCATCATCTGCGCCTGAACAACCATTATTTGATGAGATCGGTGATGCTCACAACTTTTAACATTCTTGACTGTGTTTTCTTTCCTTTATTGTTACCCAAACTATAATGTCACATGGCAATGTGGTGATCACAGACGATGACGAGGGTGACATATTTGAAGATGGTGAGGAAGAAGACGAGGGATACCTATTTGCGGGGCAAGGTATTTGTACTGAACTAAATACCTTCCTAAATATCCACTACGTTATCTAACCTTTTTTGTTTGATCATGTCATTTCATTAGAGGAATCAGATGATGATGATGTCCAAAGTGATACTCCTGAGGACGACATGACTTCTATCCCTGAAGAACCTGACCCGTATGAAAAGGTGTACAGTAACATGCCTACGGAGACACATGTGTTAAAACATGTCCCTAATTGCCACCACCGTCATGCGAAGAGGTTTCCGAAAGAACCACACCGGTTCTCCGTTGCCGCAACGGGAAGATCGAGCCGAATGAACCAGATGATACCGACCAACTCATAAGGCTTTATACGAGCTCGATGAAGATGCTAGGCACTTTCGTAGCAATATTAGGTTTTTCAATGGTCACTTCTCTTTCACTTCCCTCTATTGTCGTCTAGATGGTGCTACTGCTAACATGAGGAACACCGGCATATATACCTTCCGTGCACATGGCATGATGTATCACAACATAAGGTCATTTGGGAGAGTGGAGGGCTTGGAGCCTAGGCATCTTGATCTTTACTTCTATGATGATGATCCGAGCCTTGAGTATCGTTACCAAAGGTGCCGTGAAGAGAAGTACCAAAACGATAAAGAAGTTATAGACAGATTGGTGGCCATCCTTCGTCACAACCCGTACTCACAACATTTGAGAAGTATGGGGCAGGCTGGACAACTTGATGACTATTGTCTCGAACTTAATCTTGATCAACGATTGGACCAAAGGACATACAATGAGCCGATCGCTAAGGAGGTGGGCTGCCGTTTGGATCGAGGGTAGTGAACTCCCGGGGGCCAATTTCAAAATAGTGTTGTTCTCCATGGAAAAGATAGGAGCGGACACGGCATCCGATCATACCATGGGTGCTACGATGCTCTTTCATATCCATTATTCTTCCCTAAGGGTGAGCTTGGATGGCATATGGATATCCCAAAGAGAGGTGTTACTATGGAGGATGTCAACACGGCTCGTGCCTCGCGTAAGGCTCGTAGTAATACCGAGGAAGAAGAAACGGGTTTATTTCTCCTTATACTATCATGTATACGGAACCACGTTGTCATAGAAATAACTCTAATAACATGTTACTTTTGCGAATCTCCGGGAAACTTATGTGTTTCGTGCGTGACTACTACCGTTATAAGTTTCGGATACGGCGGGAATCTTCAATCCCATTATTTATGGCCGCCGCCTTTTCCAACAATTTGTTGTGGACACGTACATCAAAATCGAGAGTTCTCGGTTGGATTTTATACAAAATCATCAAAAAGAGATCGGGGCCGACCTCTACCAAGGATTGGTTGATAGCCCCGCATGCCGGTGAGGGGAGAACCGAGATGGTTGGAAAGCGTACGGTGATGCCTTCGTCGTTTATTGGAGGCCCGAGGGACATGAGGCGTAAGTACTTGGATGCCATGGCACCGGTGCGAAGGTTTGGGAAACCGGACATCTTCCTAACCCCGACATGTAATCCAAAGTGGGAGGAGATCACGCGTGAGCCGTACCACGGACAAACAAGACACGGGACCGTCCGGACCTTATTGATCGGGTCTTTAGGGCAAAACTGGAAGAGCTTAAGGACAAGTTGCTAAAAAAGGACATTCTCGGAAAGGTACGCGCACATGTGTATGTTGTTGAGTTTCAGAAGAGGGGACTACCACACGCACATTTTTTGCTAATCATGGAAAGAAACTATAAACTCATGTGCCCAGAGCAGTATGATCTTCTAATCTCAGCTGAGCTCCCAAACAAGAAGAAATATCCAGAACGGTATAAAATGGTTACAAAGCATATGATGCATGGGCCTTGTGGATCACTTAATCGCAACTGCCCATGCACAAAGGGCCGTAAAGAATGCAAGAACCATTACCCACGACCTTTCTGTGGTGCCACATTACAGGGCAAGGATTCATACCCGATTTACAGACGGCGTGATGATGGTAGAAAAGAGAAGGTTCGTGGGCATGACCTTGACAACAGATGGGTTGTGCCTTACAACCCGTACCTCCTCCGTCTGTTCAATTGCCACATAAATGTTGAGGCATGTGGGAGCATCAAGTCCGTCAAGTATTTATTTAAGTACATTCACAAGGGTCATGATCGTGCATCTGTTGCTGTGAGAGAGGCTGCCAAGGAGGGTAATGAAGGAAACATTGATGAGATCAAACTATATAGGGATGCTAGATGGATAACTCCTCCAGAAGCCTTGTGGAGGATATATGGTTTTGATTTAAGTGATAGGTCCCCTTCGGTGTTGGCCTTGCAGCTCCATCTTCCTGGCATGCACATGGTGTCATTTTGCCGGCGCGAGGGTATTCGACATGTGCTTAATCGTCCAGGTGTTGAAATGTCGATGCTTAAAGCCTACTTTGAAAAGAACAGGACATCTGAACATGCCCGTGGTATATTGTATCCAGACTTTCCTGAGTACTATAGGTGGGACTCACAGGGCAAAATATGGATTCGGAGGGCACAAAAGGCTTTAAGACAGGTCGGAAGAGTTGTAGGTGCCAATCCAGCTGAAGGGGAGCGTTATTACCTCCGTGTTCTTCTACACAATGTGGCTGGTGCAACCTCCTTCACTGATCTAAGGACGGTTTCTGGCACACTCCTGCCGACTTTTCGCGAAGCTGCAGAAAAAAGGGGCCTTATTGAAGCGGACAAAACATTGCATGATTGTCTTACTGAAGGTACTCATTGGATGATGCCATTTGAACTATGAACGCTCTTTGCAAGTATCTTGGTATTTTGTGAGCCAAGTAATGTGTTTGATCTCTGGGAAAAGCACAAGGATGCAATGGGAGAGGACTATAGGTGCACCAACCAGTCTAGCTTCAAAGTGGACCAGATGGTCCTCATAGAAATTCGGAAGAAGTTAGAATCCATGGGGAAGGAAATAACAAAGTTTCCACTTCCTAAAATCGATGATACATATGATCCGTCTGGCAATATTCCTAGAGAGATTTTTGAAGAGGCTAACATTGAGGCGAGCATTGAAGACTTGGAACTATCAAAAACCCTTAACGAGGAGCAACACGTTGCCTACAATGAGATTATGTCTGCTGTTGATAGTGAGTGTGGTGGTGTGTTCTTTGTGGATGGACCTGGCGGCACTGGAAAGACTTATCTATATAGAGCCCTGCTCGCTACTATACGTGCTCAGAATAAAATTGCAGTGGCAACAGCAACTTCTGGAGTTGCAGCCTCAATAATGCCTGGTGGCAGAACTGCCCACTCGCGCTTTGGGGTTCCTCTCAGCCTTGAAGATGGGGACCGTTGTTCCTTCACAAAACAGAGTGGTACCGGTGAGCTGCTTCATATTGCATCCCTTATTATTTGGGATGAGGTGACGATGATGAGGAGGCAAGGTGTCGAGGCGCTAGACTACAGCCTTCGTGATCTCATGGACCGTTGGGATGTGCCGTTTGGGGGAAAGACTATTGTGTTTGGTGGAGACTCCAGGCAGGTTCTCCCGGTTGTTCGGAAAGGATCAAGGGCACAAGTAGTCGGTGCCTCTCTACGGATGTCGCACCTTTGGAGTTCAATGCGACATCTAAGATTGGTGCGCAACATGAGGGCAAAGGCCGACCCATGGTTTGCGGCATACTTACTACGTATCGGGGGAGGCACTGAGGAGGCTAATGCTGATGGTCAAATCCTCCTTCCTAAAGAAATATGCATACCGCAGACCGGGGAAGACAGTGATCTTGATATGCTAATTGATTCCATATTCCCTGCGCTCAATGACAATATGTCAAACAAGAGCTATATCACCTCACGAGCGATATTATCGCCAAAGAATGACTCGGTTGATAAGATTAACATGAAGATGGTAAGCCGTTTCCAAGGGGATGAGGTGGTGTACCACAGCTTTGACAGTGCGGTGGATGATCCACGCAACTACTACCCATCTGAGTTCCTCAACACTTTAAACCCTAGCGGTCTCCCGCCACATGTGTTAAAGCTCAAAGTTGGGTGCCCAACTCATATTGCTAAGGAATATCGACCCCGCGACCGGACTTTGTAATGGAACCAGCCGGTGGTTAGAAGGTTCCAAAGAAATATCATCGATGCCGAAATTATGGTTGGAGACCATGCCGGAAAACGAATCTTCCTACCACGGATTCCGTTATGCCCATCGGATGACGATATGTTCCCGTTCAAGTTCAAGAGGAAGCAGTTCCCTATTAGACTCAGTTTTGCCATGACAATAAACAAGGCTCAAGGGCAGACTATCCCCAATGTTGGTGTGTATTTGCCTGAACCGGTGTTCTCCCATGGCCAGCTATATGTTGCGCTATCTAGGGCCACTGCTAGATCCAACATTAAGATCCTTGCTATCCCACCCAGTGATAAGAAAGATAAGAGAAAAAAGAAAACAGTTAATCCAACTTATACTAAAAATATTGTTTATAGAGAGGTCCTCACTTGATGACAAGGTATTATCTTATGTTTTGCACAACTATTACATCGTTACGTTTGTGTCCTTTGTAATCTTGTTTCTCGTGCATCGGAATCATTAAATGATTATGTATGTTCTTACATTATGGCGTTGTAACTATTTATCTTTTTTTGAGATTTATGTAATATTATGTTTCTATCATCACGGCTGCAGTATATGTTCTTAAATGAAGTTGATGTTTCATATTTAAATGTTTCTTGTGCTTATACATATGTCATTATAGTAATATGTGTCCCGTAGCAACGCACGGGCATTTAACTAGTAACATTTAAAGTATGACGACTGCTATTTGAATCCACACGCACTCTTCCATAACAAGGTGGGTCAGTTGGGAGCATATTCTGCAGATCATCCGAAACCCATTTCGTTTTCAGCATGTATCCCTAACTGGCTCCCTTCTTCCATGCATGTTCCCTGGCTGGAATATCCAGTTGGGATACCTCAAAAAGCGGAGAGCCATCACATGATCCCTTGAGCTGAGCACATCACGACGCCAGTTGCCGCCACCGCTTCGTCAATCACAAAGGACCCCTTCACGTTCAGACAACGAGAAAGCTGGGCGATGCATCCCCATGGCGACAACATTTCATTTGGCGTGCCGAAAAGGGTCAGCAATAATCCATGCTAATTCCAGCACGAAACGTACGGCGGCCATCTGGGTGGCTATTTTCCTTATGCGTTTAGTAATTTGGAGACCTTCTGAAACTCCAACTAGGAATACATTTGACATGCTTTCCCGGTGGCCGGAAAAGAAACGAAAGGCTGTGTCACCAAGGGAAAAGGAGAGGCCAGTGCTGTTGCGCCGCCTGCACTTCCAGCGCCGGCCGGTGTGTGCAACGGCCATGTGGAAGGGATATTCTGCAGGCGATCCCCGGATCCTGCAGTAAAGGATGGGTGCACTTTCAGGGGTAGCTACGGCGTGCAGGTGTCCTGTGCTGGACGAGCTTTATTTGCAGCGTGGGCGCTGCTGGTTTGTTGAACCCAACAAGAGCATGGGTTTTTACCATTTTAGGTTAGATCTCAGGTGCCCTTTTCGTTTCCTTGTATAGGCGGCTCCCGTTCTATAGATCAATTCAATATTTGCAGTAGCCGAAATATTTCTCATGTTGCGGACCAGAAAAACACCCTAATTAGTCCACTAACATTGCTTTTTTTTTGCATTTGCTAGTAAAATGCAGCCCTTGCATGGAATTGCTTAGTTTTGCGCACTTTCTCATTTTTTTACGTATTCTAACATATATTTTCTTGTCTAATACTTTAGTTGTCGGTTGCATTATATGCCTTTTCATTCCTATTCATAGTATTTTCCTTTTCTGGATCGTGCCTCAATGTATATTCGGCACCCGTTCAGTTGAAACCGTAGCTATGTGTTTGACATGGAAATAGATATTCCCAACGGCTTTCTATATATGGTTGGTTCGCACGGCAGCCACAACTGTGTGTGTATATAGATTATAAATTGAATTAGTTTTTTCCTATCTTATTAATAATTACATAAGTGAGTAATCTAGAAATATATATATATGATGCATTTTAAATGTGTTACTTTACAACAAATTTTTAAGAACACCAAATGTGGACCATTTAGAATACAAAATTAGAATGTTGCTCTGGAATATTTTCGTGATTTTGAGATATTAGGTGAAGATTCGGTGTTAATAGATTATATTATAAGCATTGTAACAAATTATTTATAATGGTAAAAATTTGTATAACCTAAATATAAATTTAGAGAGTTATATTTAATATTACAAAACATAATAGCCACCGATTTTTTTTCCTATCGTGACAAGTATCATGACAAATTGTTTTCCACGGTCTCCGAGCTGAGACGCCGGCAAGAAGTCCGTGAGATGAAGGTAGGAAATTTTTACCAACAAGTGTTTTTTAAAGAATTTTACCAACAAGTGTTAATCCCAGAGCAATCAACCAATCATGCTGACAAAAGAAAGGCCGACTGGACGTGGCACGGGAAGGGAGAACCCAATCGGCAATCAGTTTACTGGCTCCATTAACCGCTCAATTTACTGGCTGATTGATTTACCTCCACCGTGAGTTAGGTCCGCATCATTTCACGCGAGTAAACGTCGATTACGGTGAGGAACAGGAAAATCGAGAGCCCAACCGAAGGCTTCAGTTTGCAGCACTTGGAAGAAAAAGGAAAGAGGGAGGAAAAGGTGAGCTCGTAAAGCGGCAGGACGGAATCCCATTAGCGTAGCGCAATTAGGCCCGCTCTCGACTAAAGAAGCCAAAAGAATTGAGTGTGGCATCGGAAAGGCGAGGCCTTTGCGGTTGCGCACCGTAGAAATTGTTGCCGGCACCCCACCACGGCCACTCGAGCAGCAGCCGCCGAGCACCCAGCAAGAACCAACCTCCCCAGGCTTTGACGTCCTCATCACTGCCACTTGAAATATCGGTGGGCACGACCACTGCAAGTGTTCCACTGCTCCGGGCTGTGATTTGGTGCGACTTGGTGGTGGCGGTGTGCGTCTTGGCTTCGCGGTTTCCTTTCTGCTTCCTTTGAGGATTTGGAACCGTTGGAATTCAGGAGCTTGCTGGCCATGGTCCAAGGGTTCGGGGATGGATTGAGGCGTGGGGGAAGAGGGGGATAGCTTCCTCTTCTTCGGTGATCGGGTCTGGCTTCGTGGGCTCGCGGCAAGAAGTATGGCGGCGGGTAGGAGTTGTCACAGGTATGGATGCCATTTCACCCGGCCTCGATTTTGGTTCCTGGTTTGGATGTTCATTTCGCATTCTGTTGATGGTCCGCCGTCGCCGCCGCCGCCGCCGCTCCCCTGGCTTCCCCGCCTGTAGCGGGGGCGCAACCGCTGCTCCTCCCCCTCTCCTGCCGCGGCGACTACCAGCCGCGTGATCGTTGTTAAAGAGCACGCGGCGGCCTAGGTGGCGAACTCCGCTACTTGTAGTTCTGTCATATTTCAGCGTGAAAATTTGGGTATCGCAGGTGTCATGTCGTTAGCTCTTTTTTTATCGACTGAAAGCAAAATATCTGAATTATTTGTCCGCTTTGGAGTTTGGGGGATCAGATGAATTTTTTTCCATTTTGGATTGGATTGGGTGGGTTTAGTTTGACTCCATCTTTGCTTGTTTTTAGAAGGAAGCTACTAGTATGGAGTGGTAATTTGTTGTATTAGATTTGTTTGGGAGGCCTGAACATTGGATGAGTTGTTACTTAGCTGCTTATAACTTATAAAGCGATTACATATCTAAGTATGTGATTTGCTGTTACTGTTGCTACTAGGAAGAATCTAAACTACCCACGTCAAGTTCACAAATTGACATTTGTTAACTAAAAAACTAAGGTTCCCATGATCTGAACTTGTTTGTCTGGTAGGTTCTTCGATTAAATAAAGTTTCAGGTTGCTTTAGGGGCTTCCAATCTGAATTTCTATCTTCTTTGGATGATTTGGTTTTGCCTGCCCCATCTATTAGAGTATGAATGCTTCAACATGAACTTTAAGAAGTTCATTGTGCTGAAATACCTATTCTAATTTACCTTGCGGTGGAAAATGGACATACTATTTGCTGTCGAATTACATCGATCAGAGAAATAACATTTACATGTTTAGGTATGTGTGTATGTGCGTGTTTATGGTATGTACTTACGATTTCTGCTGCTTGGTAGTAATATTAGTTTCCTTAATATGACAGTTTCACTTACCCGTGGTTTGAACTGTCTTTTTAATTCTTTAGGTATTTTAGACTAGCCATTATGGTGTTTTGTAAACAAAATGTGAATTTAAACGAAGTGGCAGAAAAGAATTTGACAAAAAAATTATTAATAATTAGTATTTTGTTGCTACTGAACATCTCTTCAATCAATAAGTCCAGTGATGTTACGAAACTTAAAGGAACTTCGTATTTGAGCTTGGTTTTATTCTTAGAAAAAAGTAGCTTCTTCTGATCTGTCCTCCATTATTTATTATGCTATAACTTTTTAGAAACAGTTTTAACGTTTCACTATGTTTATTCTGACAAACTCCATCCCTGGAAATAGCCTAGTATAGTGAAAAATTGAGGGCATAGCCTTTGTCCTTGAAAGTCTGATCTTATTTGATCAATATATTTCCTGAAGCATGGAAAGATTTTTTTCTCTCTTTGTGGGCTCGCTTGGTATTATTTTTGTAACAAGATGAACATTTGGACTAATCTGTCTTTATATGGTTTCAGGATCTGCTGATATTTGCAACCGGTTCAGAAAGGCTACTACATTCTGCGATCGCATCATAAGTGAAGCCCTCTCAGATGAAAGAAAAGCTGTAACTTGGTTGTTTTCTTGAGTAATGGCCACCCAGATGGTAGCATATTCTCTTCTGTGTGATTGCGCATGATTGTGGATTGATGCTCGTAGTCACTCAAGTCCTCTGATCATCCAGAGAATACTATCTGGCAGCCGACATTTCCTCTGTTGGAATCACCACCCTTCACAATAAAGTCCTTGTTTTAGGGCAAATCTCCTTTGGCAATTTATCCTGAGCTGTTCCTCTGATTGAATGAAATATCAGCAGCAAGATACTTCTAAATAACACCCCCCCCCCCCCCCCCGGCCGCCGTAGAAATCCCTCATTTAGTTTGGCTGAAATTTCAGTTCCCGCTCAGGTTTCCTCCGTCATGCGTATTAGCTGATTTGCTGGGCAAATCTCCTTTGGCATTACTTACTGGTTCTTTTGGGCAAATCTCCTTTGGCACTCCAGATCTCTCTGTGGGCAAATCTCCTTTGGCACTAGTTTTAGTTCTAGCTTTAGTTTCAGGCTGCTCTTTGGGCAAATCTCCTTTGGCAAAAAATACTACCTTATTTACTATTTTGGGCAAGTCTCCTCCAGCTGTGACTACAAGCAGCTATATCAGGGTAATTCTCCTTTGGCATTAACAGTCAAGTGTGCTTGCTGCGTGCACACAACCTCTACCAAAATATCAAGAAGTACTTCTGGAAGGTGGAAGGTAATACACCGATTCCTTCAACGTAACATTTTGTGGTGCCCACAAAGCTATAACGGTCATGCGTTTGTTGTAGTCCAATGATCCATAACTAGAGGTACTCAAATCATAAGACATGTATTAACTCAAATTTGGGAAAGAAGGGTAGAGAGAAATTCTTATCCGATCCTTACATGATTTATTTAATTGTGGTTGAGAAGATAAGACAAATTTTGACACCAACATCAGCAAAAGGCTAGGGACCATGCAGATCATGGAAGTGGATAGGTAATAGATTAGCCTATTACATAATATCATAATGAAAACGCCTCCACAAGGTTCCCCTGCCATTCCTCATGTGGTTGATATAATCATGGTTTGTCAGATGTCATGGCGGAATGGAAGGGCACCAAAAAGGAAATAAGCATACGGAGCAACAGAAATTCCAATGTCAATTGCAGAACTCCAATGGTAAAGAGAGAAATAGTGAGCACACCAAGGGTTTTAAACTGTTACTTTGACAAAAAGGGGGGATCTAAATTATCCTTAAGTTAATTAACCTCTGGATATTTGGTGTTCTTTAGGTGCTGGTAGCTCCCAAGACATTGCAAAAACGTAAAAAGATCTAGTTCTATATTCTTTTGTCTCGTTATGTTCTCTAATCCTCCTATATTGCCTTCATTTTCTGCAGGATTACTCGGCCAGCTGCCTTGGTACATTGCCATTCCAAACGTCAACTTGTGTATTGTTGGTTGTTCTTGAGATTACCACGTTATCCATACAGCACATAACTTATTCTAAGGTGAGAATTCATTGAAACCATCATTTGTTGACGAGGTTGCCTTTTATACCATATGATGACCAAGTGTGGTGTTGCAGGACTTGCAATCATGGACTTGTTTGCAATTGACTCGGACAGTGAGTCGTACAGTGGGACCAGTGACAGCGAAGACCAAGAAGAATGTGAATATACATACAGTGACCATGCCCAAAATATCTTGTCCAGCCTGGACGAGAGCATTGGCAAGATTGATAATTTTCTGACTTTTGAAAGAGGGTTTCTGCATGGGGACATTGTCTGCCCTGTTTCTGATCCCTCAGGTCAGCTTGGACGTGTTGCTGGGGTTGCAATGTTTGTTGACTTGGAGACAAGCTCTGGTGACATAATTAAAGATGTAAACAGCAAGAAGCTATCAAGAGTGAGATCCTTCGTTTCTGGGGATTGCGTCGTTATGGGACCATGGATTGGACGGGTGATCAGAGCGTTTGACCTTGTTACTCTTTTGTTCAGTGACGGAGCGAAGTGTGAAATGCTGGTAAGGGATTCAGAGGCACTGAAGCCCATTCCTCCTATTCTATTTGAAGATGCACCTTATTTTTACTATCCTGGTCAACGTGTGAGGATTGTCCAACCCTCGATTTTCGAGTCAGCAACATGGTTGTGTGGATCATGGAGGCCCAATAGACATGATGGTGTTGTCTCTCATGTAGATGTTGGCCTGGTGCATGTGAACTGGATCACATCCGTGACCAATGTTTGGGGAGATAAATCATCAAGTCCTCGAAACATTCAGGATCCAAAGAATCTCACTTTGCTGTCATGCTTGTCTTATGCTAATTGGCAACTTGGTGATTGGTGTGCTCTTACATCTGACGACCATGGATGTCTGTGGATGGATTCTGGGAAGTCTTGCATTCTTAATGAGGCCTGGAAGTGTGACTCTCATGGGCACATGCATTCAGGTTATTCTCAAACATATATTGTCTCCAAGACAAAGAGCACTGTTGATGTTCTGTGGCAAAATGGAAGCATATCTCTTGGTCTGGAACCCCAGACACTGGTTCCTGTGAGTACCCTTGGCGATTATGATTTTTGGCCAGGGCAGTTTGTCCTGGAGAAACTGGCTGTTGACGATTCTGCAAGATGTCAACGGACTGGGATAGTGAAAGATGTGGATGCACTCGAGCGGACAGTAAATGTAAAATGGATTAGTCCTGCAGGCAGTGACGCTGTCAACTATGGAAGAAGTGGCCCAACAGTGGAGACTGTGAGTGCTTACGAACTGGTAGAGCACCCAGATTTCTCCTTCTGCACTGGTGAGGTTGTTATCAGGTCAGCTGTGAACATAGACAAGTCTGAAGCAGATCTCACAAATGGGTCATTAGCAAGCAAGGAAGCATTGGACTTCTTATCATGCATAGGAAATGTGCTTGGGTATAAGGATGATGGAATCGAAGTCCAATGGGCTAATGGTGTGATATCTAAGGTAAGCTTAGCTTTAGCTCTGCCACTATCTTCATATGTGCTAGTCCTGGATCCTGGTCTTAGTTGGTCAATTGTTTACTTTCTTAATCTGTGTTCTTTGTTGATTCTTATATGTCAGTAATATTTTCTGATCATCTTTTGAGTTTGAGATATGTTCTTCATCATACTATGTAACATATCTCTCTCTTGTCCATGTCAGGTGCAGCATTTTGAAATAATTGGATTGGATAAGCTTCTTGATAGTTCACTAGAACCAATGCACGAGGAACATGTCGGTGATGCAGTAGCCATGGCTGAGCAGGAGGAAATGCACCATGAAAATGCAAACGTCTGTTTCTCTCTATCCTGAATCAAACCAATTATGGATCTTCACCTTTTTAAAATTACTAAGAGATGACTGAACATTTTTTATTCAGATTGCTCTGGAGTCTACTGACTGCACTGGTTCCTTGTGCAAAGCCACTGCTTTTCTCTTTCCCAAGACAGCTTTTGATTTCCTCACAAATGTGGCTACTAGTTTGTTTGGTGCTCATGGTTCTCCATCACCAAGCTCAGTAAGTCCCATTTATCTCTTCAAGATAAGACATTTTTTCATAATTCTAAGGTGAAGTTTTTCTTCCAGGTTGTGGAAGATCCTCAATATCAAATTATTAAGACGGCAGAAATGCAGACATCTGCAGACGAATTGCCAGAAGAAAAACTGACTGTGGAGCTGGTGGCAAAGGTTGAGAAGCCAAATCCCTCCTCAGAAGATAGCATCTCGAAAAGATTTGATGTGGTGACTGACTGTTCAGATCATCACTTTGTGAAGGAAATTGGTCATGAAAATGTAATGCATCTTCTGAAGCTTTCAGTTTCATTTTGTTTCAAGTGATAGACATTGGTGCCTACAGAGTATTCTGTGTAATGATGGTTATTTTCTATTCTCCTAGGTTACAAGAGGTTGGGTGAAGAAGGTCCAACAAGAATGGACGATCCTGCAAAATGATTTACCAGGTGCGATTTTCAGTTTGTAGTTTATTCAATCAGAGCACTTTCTGTAACTTCAGTAGTGTCTATTTGACTTTGTATTTCTTAGAGATAGTTGGAACTATTGTTAGTCAATATTTTGACGATTATATGTATGCTTTGTTTCAACTATGCAGACGGTATTCATGTAAGAGTTTTTGAGGAAAGGATGGATCTTCTGAGGGCTTGCGTTGTTGGGGCGGCTGGAACACCTTATCATGATAATCTTTTTTTCTTTGATATTTTCTTTCCTCCAGACTATCCCCATGAACCACCTGTAAGTTCTTCCATCTACTCTCTACTGTTCTTGCATAAATCTTCCGGTTCTTTTTTATCAAACAGTAAAGAGCTCTGTGAATTTTTCTTTCAGTCTGTTCACTACCACTCTGGTGGTCTCCGCCTGAACCCGAATTTGTATGAGTCGGGAAAAGTATGCCTCAGCCTTCTGAAAACATGGACAGGAACTGGTAACGAAGTGTGGAATGCTGAGAACTCAACTGTTCTTCAACTGCTGTTATCCCTTCAGGCCCTTGTTCTCAATGAAAAACCTTATTTCAATGAGGCGGGCTATGACAAATTTTTGGGGAAGGCTGATGGAGAGAAGAACTCCATCACTTACAATGAGAATGCTTTCCTGCTGTCATGCAAGTCCATGATGTATGTTTTGTGCAAACCACCAAAGGTATGCCAATATGCCATCAGCTCTGAAGTTTTCGTACTGAATAATCTCTGAAAACTTATTACGTCTTATGCATCTACTTCAACAATTCATATGCTTTAACTGAACTTGTAAGTCTTATCCAACTAGAAAAAGTAAACAGTACTTCTGAAGTTAGAACACTGAGTTGAGTAATGTACCAATCTATACTGTTTTAGCTAAGTTAGCTGTATCGCTCAATCTTAAGAAGATACATATTGATGTATTTTCTCTCCTTTTCCAAATTCAGCATTTTGAGAAAATGGTCAAGGAGCACTTCACTTGCCGCGCCCCATGCATTCTGGATGCCTGCGAGGCTTATCTTGGTGGTGATCTCGTTGGACATGCACACGACAAAACATACATATCAGAGGATGGCAGCAAGAGCTGTTCAACGGGTTTCAAGATTATGCTTGGTAAGCTTCTGCCGAAGCTTGCCACTGCCTTCTCTGAGGCTGGAATCACCGGTGGCTAGTAAACCAGAGCCACCGCCTTCTCTGAGGCTGGAACCATTAGTAATGAAATCGGGACCCTTTATCAGTAATTATTGTGTATGCTGGTGCTTGTGTATTCCAAATAAAATGCTGCCTGGTGTATGTGTTACTTTTGTGTGCCTTCTTCCAAATGTGGAACGGTATATATGCATGATTGCTGAACTGATTGTTAAGCCAAAGGCAGCTCCAGTGCGGAGTGCCTGGGTTTGGGTTGTAAACTTGTGATTCTACATTGAGTGAAAAATATGTAAATGTATGTTCTTTGAAGGTTTGTCTAAATTATTGACAGTGCAATTATATATATTGCTTCTACTGCTCTGAAATGAAAAAAAAAAGGTGTAACACCAAGTCACCAAGTGTTTTTTGGATTCTAAAAAGATCATTAAATAGTTAAGCAAGAAATTTGAAGCAAGATGGGGTATTATGAGCAAAAGCTGAAGTTTGAGTCAAATTTTGAGTTTCAAATTTGTAAAAAAATGAAGATGTAAATTTGAAGGTGCTTCACATGATGGACTAGAGTTTGGCTTGAGATTTGGACCAAAAAGACCTCAATTGTATAGTGGAAGTTGTTGACTTGTGACAAGCTCACCATCTAAAAATTTTATGCAACAGTAGCAATTAGTCAACTTCGAAGCGGAATTCTGAAGGATTTTGTGATATAAACTTTGGAAGAATTTGGGTCACCAGTGTACTTGCATAAACAGATACTTTGGTGAGTTTAAATATTTCAATTTCGAAAGAAGGTTCAAAGTGTGAAAGAT
This sequence comes from Cenchrus americanus, assembly GCA_947561735.1. Taxonomy (NCBI): domain Eukaryota; kingdom Viridiplantae; phylum Streptophyta; class Magnoliopsida; order Poales; family Poaceae; genus Cenchrus; species Cenchrus americanus. The sequence goes on along the minus strand of OX387239.1, from coordinate 245,333,120 downwards.
GTCACTGGTTTGGTGTTCACTGTCGAACTGAGTGGCAAATGCAAAGTCTGAAAACAGTAATAAGTGCCCTACTAAGTTTGGTGTTCACGGAAGAACACCTGCACAGTTTCAGAGAAGACTGAGTTTTTGTCCGAAGTTCAGAGACTCATACCTTCCAATCCGTTTGCTCCATGGAACAAAAGCTATATCAATAATCCTTATGATGCATCTACTTTTCAACTTGCCTTTTCAGCCACGAACCAGTATTTTTTCTCACATCGATTCAGAATTAGCCACCAACCAGACAACAGTATTTCTCTCACAGGCCACCTGTCACCAGCCAGCTGAACAAAACGTTAAGGGCTAGTTCATTTCAACAGGATTGGATCCGGTCGGAATTGATAAATATAACAAGAAAATCATGGTAGCTACTATAAGAGATCCGGATTTATTCCAGGTTGGAAACCAATTTACTCATGATATGGATATCAAGAGACTCGGAATTAATCCACTAGTCAAGAGGTGCGGCATCAATCCGGCTATTTGGTTCCTTGTTGTGCTTATCATGATGAGTAAGGCCACATTCGTTTCCACGGGATCAATTCCGATCGGAATGGATAAATACAACAAGAAAATCATGGTAGTTACTATAAGAGATCCAGATTTATTCCGGGTCGAAAATTAATTTGCTCATGATATGTACATCAAAAGGCTCGGAATCAATCCACTAGTCGAGGTGTGGAACTAATCCGGCTCTACAGTCTCTTGTTCTACCTATCATGATTGGTAAATTAATTTTTGATCCGGAATAAATCCAAGTCCATATCATAATTTTCTTCATACATTTATTATTCCGGCCGAATTGAATCTCACGAAAGCGAACAAGCCATAAATTAGTTCTCAAACCGGAATAAATCCGGGTCTCTATATTATCTATATTGATTTTTTCTATAGAATTTGTCATTTCCGTCCGGATTGAATCCCGTGGAAACGATTGTTTGGAAAGCTTGCATCTGGTTTTGGACGAGTTTCAGTCGAGAAGGGTCTGTTTTTCTGACCTTTTGGAGCAGCAACCGATGGCAACACAACAGCAGCACAGCGCCACCGCTTAGCCACCACGGTGAAATTTTTGTGCTGCAACAAACAGGTAGAAGCTGGCGGTTTGGATCAGGTGAAGTTTTGAAAAAATTACAGCGCCTAAAGTCATCGTCATCCTTTGTTCTTGCTCCCGCCCAGTGCGCCCGCCGCAGCTCGTCGTCGATTCTGCCGCCGTCAAGCCGTCTTCGACCAGCTCCTCCTGCCGCTAGCGCCGTGACCACCTCTTGAGCAGCCCCGACAGCTTCTCGCCCGACGATACCGACCCAAGCAGCAAGCGCCACCGCCGTTGCTCCCCTGTTCCATCCACTGCCGTCAAGACCCCCACGGTGAAGTCTGAAAACCCCTTCCTGGTCCTCTCCGCCCAAAGCGACTGCAGGAATGAGCTCGCCGGAGCTCGTGGATGGCCGTACGCGCGCGCGTTGATGTAACCCGTGGCTAGACTGCTAGGGTGGCCAGAACGCCTAACCCTAGCCAGAGAACGCTGCCGCCATGGCCGCCGGGGGTTAGAACCACGGGGCGAGGTGCGCCGGCTCGCGTAGATGCCCTAGGGCTTTTCCTTGTCCGGGCTTGGGTCACCGCTGCGCCGGCTAGCCAACTGCAGTCGCCATTTCCACCGCCAGTGGATGCGCCGCGCCAAGCCAGGCCGAGACAGCGAGACGTCCGCTCGCCGTGGGTCGCCGCCTGTCAACCCCGCAGGGTCTCGGTCAACTGGTCAAAGCCTCAAGGAGGTGAATTTGGGGACTTACATATTTGTCATTATAACGAATGGCACGAGCTCGAAAGCCATTCTTAAGATCTCACCTACAGATTTGTCATTCTTAGTTGAGACCTCATTCAAAATCGTCATTTTCGCTGATGTGGAATGCCACAGCAGCATCGGCTGCATGCCACACTAGCAACTTCGCGCAAAATTCTGGTCGTGCCCCTGCCTATAGCTCCCTTCACCCACTGACATGTGGGGCCCACGTGTCAGTGTCATCTTCAACCTCAACACCTCCATGACCGCCGCCCCCATCTCCTGTGGTCAGCACGCCCTCTTCCCGTGGTCGCGGCTGTGTTGGCGCCGCGCAGCTGCGCAGCTCGTCGACGACGAGCAGGATTCGGCTGCCGTTAGACGCGGTGTTGCGGCTTCCCCATGACCAGCGTCGTCTCCCCATGGCATGCGGTCCCTCTCCATGGCCTGCACACCCTCCCCATGGCCGGCGCCGCCTCTCCATGGCCGACACTGCCTGCCCATGGCCGGTGGCCCCCAGTCCATGGCCGGCGCCGCATCCCCATGGCCGGCGGGCCCCAATCCATGGTCGACGTGCCCTCCCTATGCCCGGTCTGCCGCCTCCCCAATCCCCATGGTCAGTGCGCCCTCCCCATGGCTGTCGTCCCCTTCTCCTATCGTCACAACATCTTGTGCCATGGCCGGAGGCAGGCCGTCGCGGCCCCCGCGGCCAGAAGCATGCCATTGTGTCTCCCGTGGTCGCGTGAGTGCTGTGGGGCGGGCCGCCGACGCCTCCCATGGTTTCATCTGGAGGAGGAAGAGGCGGCTCAGGGAGAGCGGGCCGTTGTGGAGGTCGCCGTTGAGCCAACGTCGCCTTCGGCCCCGACTCGGCCTCCGCCTCGAGCACGTGTGAGGAGGCCGGATCGAGGAAAGAGAGGGGCGGAGGGCCGGCGGCGCGTGGATCCGACCACCGTCGTCTGCGCCCTACCCCCGCAAGCTCGGCCCCCGCTTTCGGTCCTCACGTGCGGTGACTGCCATGACAGGGGCAGAGTGCCCAGAAGGAACAAAGACGAGGAAGAAGAAGATAGTAAGGGTATTTTGATCATTTCGCGTTTCGGTCCACGTTGGCATGAGTGAGCTGAGTGTCATGTTAGCAAAAATGGACATGTTGGTGTGCCACATCAGCGAAAAGGATATATTTGAATGTGGTCTCAGATAAGAGTGGCAAATATGTAGGGCCAATCGTAAGAGGGGCTTTCGAGTGCTTGACATTCCTTATAATGGCAAAAATGTAAAAATCCCGGTGAATTTGTGGAAGGGACGCCAGGCGTGAATTGTGGAACGCTAGGGGGTTTTGTGAAAGAATTTGGTTGTTTTTGTTTTAAAAATGCATTCCAATAGCCAATAGGATTAATTGGCATAATTCATATCTATTTAGTACTAAGTTTCAGAAACTCCAAAATTGATTAAATCAATTTTTTTGGTTTCAAGTTTTTGTTTGTGATGCAATAGAATCATAAAAAGCATAGGAAAGTATATTTTCCCTTTATTTAAATCTCTTTTTAAATTAGGTTGTTTTCCTTTCATTATCTCTTTAAATAGAGTTAGGAAATGTAAAAAAATAAGGACTAAATTTATTTTGTAGTTAAAATAAATAAATGAACGTATAGAATTTGTAAAATGTGTTATATTTAACAATAACTTTAAATGCTTTCCTTTTATTAAATTAGAATAAATCTTATTTAATTGATTTATAATTATTCCTTGGTTGTTTAAGTAATTGTTGTTCTGGTAAAAAATACAAGAGGCTCCTATATGCTTAGGTTAGCATTTACAAATTTAACAAGGGGTAGCTTTTTTTATCATTCGTTATTCATTACATCATTTTCGTGTAGACTCAAAGAAAGCTGTTGGAGGTAGAGATCCTGTCAAGTAGACTCAAAGCTGGTCGGAGACGGTGAAAATGTGATCGTAATCAAGTAGAGTCTCGAAGTTCGTTGTCAAGAATAGTTATTAGACTCATGGTACCTTTGATACACATGAGGAGACCACCACAGGCTATGTGATCTTGGTTCAAGTGATGGGAGTCAAATAAGGAAAAGTTGCCATGTGCGACCAATTACTTCTCGGATATGCCACACTTCCTTAGACATGAATATCGCTTGATATTTAACCATCGTCGTAAAGTTCTTCCCAATGATGCTTATAAATGATATATGATGTTAGCATGCTTGTTTTGGTTTGGAGTCTAAACTTTGAAATATAAGAAGTCTAGCAACTAAGTTGAGTTAAAAGATGCTTTTAGGGATATACTCTTAGTGTAAGCTTTGCTTGCTTAACCTGAGTAAACAAGAAATCCACACAAAGCTTTGAATATTCTTGTATATTAAGGCAACTCTCTTATCTTATGTTTTTTTATAATTTGCTGCTATAAATTATTTGTTTATAGTTGTAATATATAAAATGAGCTCCTACAAGTGCGATCTTGGATAGATGGATCTCACAATAATGTGGAGTCTTCAGTGAATTAAGAGCGCATGATGGACTGCTGAGTTTAGACAGAGTCAAGTGTGTGATGTATTGGATGCCCGACCTAATTGACGTACTTGAGTCGGTTTAAACTAGATGGTTTTGCCACAAAGGGCTACGTATCAAACTCAAAGGGCAAATTCAATGTCATTGGTCTCATTAAATTCTAGGTTTTAAACCAAACTTGTGTTTGGGAAAAAGTTGGAAACATTTCTTTCAATTATTTACCTCATACTCTAAAGTTGTGTACCCATATATGCTACCTTGGAGTTTTATCCTTTCCTAACTTTGGCCATTTTATATGAAATATATTAATTCTACAATACAAAAGACATGCACCATCAAGAATTATTGTATGCTGGATTTAACAAAATTAATTAATGTCAGAAATTGTTTTATATTTTCTATAAACTTATACAAAATATAGAAGTTTGACTTAAAAACATAATAAACGCATTTTAGAACGTAATGAATAATTCCGTTTTTTAAAATCCAATTAATGCTATGAAATCAAACCCTTAACTGCCTTTTCATTCATGTTGTTGTTCGATGAACTTGTCTCGTTATATAGAATCATAATTTCTTAAAGATAATATTTTTAAAATGATAATAGTTGAGACTCGTTTTTTGTATTTTATTTACTTTTCCATAAAAAATTGTAACATATCAATTTTAAATCAAATTTGAGTAGTTTTGATGGATCTAAAAGAAAGTGTGTGCATGTATGGATTATATTTCTCAGCAACAGCGATCAAACTTAATGGGCGTGCCATTAATACGATAAAGGTGAACATGAGCCAATAGTGTTTTACTTAACAAATTTCGAATAAATGCTAAAATGTGATATTGTGGTATTTTCAAATAATGGTTGTGAAAAATATAGAGTGTGTATTTAGAGTGAATTCATTGTAGGTCCATAAATTTTTTCCAATATATTATTTAGATCTATAAATTAAAAAAAATAACCATCTAGATCCATGACATATTAAAGAGGAGTCATCTAGGTTCATAATGAATAATCCAAACTTCCTGCTGCAAGCACCCCCACCCCACCCCCACCACCCAAACAGACAAAACCACCTCATCTCAATGCTCATAACCAGGTAAACAAAAGATTAAGATTAAAAGTTAACTCCATGTAAGTTTATGCATATCAACTTCCATCACACATTTTCATTCTTCTTCCAACAGTTTCCTAACGCAGAAATAGATACAAGGGGTTAATAATATTTACTCATATTAAATTGTGTATTTTGATTTTTATCCTAAGTCAAATTTCTCTAATTTTAATTAAGTTCATAGAAAATTATATATCTACATCTAAAAAAGTACCCATTTATTTACCATCGCTTGATGCGTCTAATTTTGCCCGTCTAATTTTCAAATACAATTTTTTCACTAAACTATCAAAACGAGTGTATTTTCAAAGGTGAATTTCAGTGGCTTGGACGGCAAGTAGCGCTGGAGCCCATTTGTTAGGCATACTTGTTAACCATCATTTTTTTCCTCTTATTAGCGTGGCTTGGATTGGTCTTGATTACTCATTACTCGCCGCCCCTTGAACTTGAAGGTCATCATCCCCACCGACATTCACCCTCCTTGCCAACCATAGCAGGTGCACATTTCTCACAAATAGCATCCTCAATTTATTGGGAGAAGGTGGCTTATAAAAATGACTCGGGCCTACTACCTTGTGCCTAAACATTTGGATGGTTACCGATCTTAGTTTCATAATTGGATGACTAAAACCAATTCTGAAATATATTAATGAAACTAAAATGATGTTATATGTTTTCTGTAAATTGAATTAAAATGTTGACTCGGGCCTATTACCCTGTGTCTCAGCATTTGGATGTTTACCGATATGTAGTTTCATAATTGGATGACTAAAACCACATTTGAAAATAGTTCAATGGCTCAAAATGTAGTTCCTCTTAACATCAAAAAGTAAATTCAATGAAACCAAATTGACGTTATATGTTTTCTATAAATTGAATTAAAATGTTGATTCTAAAACTTTGAACAAATTATAGGATATTGTGAAGATAATTAGTGTGTAGTAAAGTCATGAGTAAGTTTAGGCTATGCATAATGCAATGCATATCAAATAATCCAATTTCATGGGCAATATAATTATTTGTCATCCTTATTGTTGCAACATATTCAAAAGCCACATTTAGATTTGTAATTACATATTTTCCACATTTGTTGCAAAACGCTTATATTTTTTACACTTTTGCCGATGTGGCACGCCAACCCACCTGTGCCCACGTGGATCGATATGTTAAAAGACCAAAATACGTTTCCTTACCTCTATCAGCTTTCCCCCTTCCACTCTATCCACCAATGTCATGTGGGACCCACATGTCAGGGTCATCTTCAACCTCTCCACATCTCTCTCCCCTCCTCTCTAGACCTTTCCTCTTCACCGAGCTCGCTGGGCCGCCGCCGCTCCCCCGGACGAAGCTCGCCTAGGCTGGCACCACAACTCCCCCTGGAGGAGCTCGCTATGCCGCCACCGCAACTCCCCCTAGGCGGAGCTCGTCGAGAAGCGGTCAACACTAGCCCCGCAGCAGCTCGTCGGGCCACCGCCGCTGCTCCTCCTGAGCGAAGCTCGCTAGGGTGATTGTCACCGCTCCCCTTGGCCCATGGGCAGAGCTCGTCCATGAGCGACCGACACCAGCCCCGTGGCCCATGGGCAGAGCTCGTCCATGAGCGATCGACACTAGCCCTGCAACTGCTCGTCGGGCCTGTGGGCAAGCTCGGCCAGTCGCTGCCCTCCCCCATGGGTAGAGCTCGTCGGGCCGACCGACCAGATCAGTGGCCACGAATTGCAAAAGCACTAGCCACGAGGGGGACATCACGCGACGGAGATTAAAGAAGAGCTTGACGTGTGGGTCCTACACGTCTGAAATGATGGAGTGACAGCTGGGGCAGTACAGTGAGGTAGCGTGCCACGTCGGACAAAGTGGCAAAAATGTAACAGATGTAGTTGCATTTGTAAAAGTTGCATTTGAAGAGGTGCCATTGGCAAATAAGATGACAAAATAATTTTTTTCCTAATTACACAGTACAACGTTATTGCACTGCGGATTAGATGCATAGACAGTCGTCTTCTAATTCTCACACGACTTCTAATCCTTGGATTATCAGAGCATGTGTGGTAGTAATACTTTATTACTCCAGACACGCACGTGAGTAGCCCAGGGCCCACGATCCAGCCTCCCAAGTTCGCCGGGTCCACAAAATATAGAAGTAAAGCCTCACCACGTGCGAGCTGATGGAATGCAGAAAGCCGACGAGGGCCCAGTGCGCACCGGGCCTTTGTAAATCGCAAAATCCAAACTGCCTTTTCGCATTTCTCCTATTCGAAAACAATTTCTTCTGTATAAATTTCTGTCTCTCTTCAGTCTACGCCGCACTCATCTCGCCGGAACCCTCCCCCACCCCACCTCGCCGGAACCCTCCCCCACCCCACCTCGCCGGAACCCTAACGGCGGCCGCCGGCGCGGGGGATCGGCGGCGATCGCATTGCTGAGCCCCCGATGGCGACCCACGCCTCCAAGTGAGTCACCCCCCGGCCCCGATGTATCTGGCCGCTCTCTTCGTTCGGTTCAGTCCCCTTAGGTCAATTCTGATGCGGATTTTGTTTGTCCGGTGAATCTGGTACCCGTCACAGGAGTTACCTCTGCGCGGGTAGCTCGTCGTTCGATGATCCCGACGTGGTTGAGGTGTCCCCGGCGACCGCCGCGGCCGGGGGGTGGGCCTCGGGACACCATAAGAGGAAGCGGAGCCAGGTGATGTAGAAACGGCCTCCCCTTTTGTTCATTGCGCGTGGTTTTGTTGGTTATTGTTGTTTCAAATTGGTAATTATGATGCGTGTGGATGATTGATGCGGTTTGGGGATTGCCATCGAACTGTGCTAGACGAGAATTGGTTGATTACATGATCCTTCGGTGATGCTAGTAAAATCGACTAACTCAGTCGGCACAGGATTGAGACTATTTATCTAGATACCTTATGATTGATCGGGTTGATTTGCTGATAGGGGATGCTGATTATCTGATTGCAAAATAATATTTAGTAAGTTTGGCGTGAGTCATGTTTGAATGAAATTTGAGATGTATGGTTATTGATGATCATCTCTCTCTGTTTTTTTTGCTGCATAACAAAAAAATGCCACTCTCTGAACAATTTCCTAGGAGTAATTTCTAGAGATTACCAGCATGGGAGAGCAGAATTGCATCATGACTTTAATAACTATATCAGCAGAGCATCTCCAGCAGTCTCCCTATAAATATTTCCTGATAACTAGTTAATAGGGATATTCTAATATCTCTTTCATTGTTATAGGGAGATATACTTTTGCAGTCTCCCAATAATGCCATCCCAATCCAACTACCTTATTGGGAGAGTCACAAGTCCTCTTTTATTTAGGGACAGATGGAGTGAATTGTTGGGTTGTTCCAATAATTATTGGGAGAAGGGAATGTAAAGGGAGGCTGCTGGAGGACTATTTTCTTACCTTCTCTCCCAATATGGTAGTTGGATTGGGGAAATGGGAATCTGCTGGAGATGTTCTGTTCCCTGGAACAAAATAGGTTCTTTCTTCCCCTTGCATCTTTGGTTCATTTACTAGGTCCTTGATATTTTTCTTTTGAGAACTCATAGCAGCCCTAGTTCCTTCAGCTTAAAAGGATAGGTTTTTTTTAAAACCACATCAGACATCTTTTGGCCAATATGATTCAGGCTCCCATAGTTTCTTAAGAGGAATGGTAGTCGTAGCCCTGGGCCTTGTTGGTCGCTGGTCGGTTCCATCATCTTACCCCCCCCCCCCCCCCTTGCTGTTTTTAAGTTAGCCAACCGGGATGGCCAGGATATTTTTGGAACTGGTTCCCCTGCCGTTCAACCTCTGCTGTTGAGTCACAGGGACGTCAACAGCAGAGGATCTTGTTCCAGAATTTTGAGGGCCTGGACGCCTAGGTGTTGCCTTGAAAACCATCCATGCTTCTATTGGGAATGTCGTAAATCGTAATCCTGACTGAGTACCTGCCTGCGGAGGAGCACACATGCATACTTTGCCACTGGGCGCTATTCAGACTCCAGAAATTATAACTGCCAATTGGTTCATTTGGAGAAATGCTACTCCAAAATAAGCTTTTAGTTCTACGACACTGTAAAATATGCCTCCTTAGTAAAAGTGTCAGAAACACTTTGGAATTTTAATGATGCCCAAGTAGTCCTTGCCATTTCTCGAAGCATACTTTTTTGGATTCTTGTATGGGACTGGTATATATATATTTTTTCAAATAAAGATATACCATGTGTGTTGCCTGCATAACACACAACTAGGTTCCTCATGCCACATCTCTTTTATTTCTAGTATCTGCACTGTATATTATACTGTTTTGACATGTTGCTCATTTTTTTAAAGCATTTGATATGGTAAATAAATAGCTTCTGAGCAGCCCGCATGTTACAATTATACTGTACTGAGAGAATGTTGATACAGTTCTGGTAAGTACTCCCATTGATGCGTTTTCCTCCGAATCTTAGGTTGTACCTCATGAAGTAATTGAAATTGATGATGATGACCCTGATGGAGTTACGATTATTGGTGATAAAGCATCACTGGACAAGAATAAGCAAACTGTTGTATACCCTATGGATTGGGCAAAGCATGGCAAGGTATTGCCCTCACATCTTTCCCTTTTTCATACCACTTGCTTCTGCTCCATGACAATTTTTGACATATTCTCTTCTTTGAACAAATTTAGAGTAGTTTGGTTCATGAAATTCCTGGCCCAAGCTCATATGCTCCAAAATATGCCAATCCATGGGTTGACAACCTGAAAATGCTTCAAGAAGATACATCTTACAATTATTCTGATGACTACCCTTATGAGGGATTTGATGAAGAATATGCATATGATGAAGATGAGTACGAAGATGATGGCTATGATGCTTCACTTGTTGAAAGTGACTATAACTATAGTTTGTCTTCCAAGTTTGATAGCTTGGATATTCCATTTGGGGTGGAGGCTTCCTTACCTTGGACACAGAAGACTGCTATGGAGATTGCAAATAAGACCAAACCCACTAAGATTGTGGATGATAAAATAGAAAAAAAATACATGGCATTTAAGCAATTTGATACAGTTGATGATCATAGTGATCATTATTTTTCTAAGCCGGAGTTAAGAAAGGTCCAGGTGGTGAGAAAGGTAAGTTTTTTTACTTTTTTTTTACATGCCCTCTCTACCACTTGCTGCCTTAATTTAGGTAAGTGCTAAAGTTCTTTCAACAGCCATCAAAAGACTGGGCGAAACGCATTCAGCATGAGTGGAAAGTCCTAGAAAAAGATTTGCCAGGTAGGTAACTAGTGCTTCCTATAGTCTGGTTTTACGAACGCTGGTTGTACTACTGTTTTACATTAGTATGACTCTTAATGTGCCATGCCTTTGTCCTGATAACATTTGCTTACTGTTTTAGTACTTAGAAGATGGAAGCACCTTATTCTTAAGGACCAATAAGATTATAATTTAGTTTTGTACTATTTAGAAATATTTTAACTTGGTTTTTTCTTTGAATTGAATAGATACTATATTTGTGAGGGCCTATGAGGATAGAATGGACCTTCTTAGAGCTGTTATTATGGGACCAGCTGGTACTCCTTACCATGATGGGCTCTTCTTCTTTGACATTTACTTCCCTCCACAATATCCAAATGTACCACCAGTAAGATTTTTGTGACTTAAGCAGCTTATGTCCATCAGTTATTTTCTTTGTTTCTTCAGTTGTGTTAATGATCTTATGATGATTAGTTAATTCTCTCTGCAGATGGTGAATTACCGTGCTGGTGGTCTGCGGCTTAATCCAAACTTGTATGCTTGTGGGAAGGTGTGCCTTAGCCTCCTAAACACATGGACTGGCAGTGGATGTGAGAAGTGGAACCCATCCAATTCAACTATGCTGCAGGTCTTGGTCTCCATTCAGGCTTTGGTTTTGAATGCCAAACCTTATTTCAATGAACCTGGTTTTGCTATGCAAGCTAAAACACCTCATGGGGAGAAGCAATCCCTGTCATACAATGAAGATACATTCCTTCTATCATGCAGGACAATGCTGTATTCTCTTCGAAATCCACCCAAGGTATGCTTCTTTTCTTGTCCTATAGTTAGTGGAGTAGTACTTGTTTATGTAATGATCCTGGACTCTTGGAAACCAATATGGCAACCATGGCAAGGTGTCAACTACTCAACTGCCATGTGAATATGGGGCCCCAGCATAGCATTTTAAGTTATAATATAATATCCTGTTTTAATTAAATGACGTTTAGCCATCTATGCTGCCATGTACTTCCCTCGTTCTAAATTATCTGTCGTGTTGGCTTTTTTAGATACATTCCTTTTTGTTATGCGCCTAGATATATATTTATGTCTAGATACATAACGAAAGGAATGTATCTAGAAAAGCCAAAACGATAAGTAATTTGGAACAGAGGGAGTAAAACCTTGGTAAATGCAAATTTGATGTGGGTGTACTTTTTTCAGAATTTTGAGGATTTTGTCGCTGGCCATTTCCGCAAGTATGGGCGCAGCATCCTTGTTGCTTGCAGAGCCTACCTAGATGGTGCCCAGGTTGGATGCCTTGCTGGGGATGGAGTGCAGGATGTCGATGAGGGTGACAAGAGCTGCTCCGTGAGGTTTAAGCAATCACTGAAGAGACTGTTTCAGGAACTTCTGATGGAGTTCACCGCGAAGGGTGCGGAATGTGACAAGTTCCTCGCTGAAAAGGCGAGATCTGGAGGTTCTGCAGCGGCGGCGGACACCACGTTGAGGCTATAAGGCAGAGTCATGGTGAGCTAAGTAATAATTTTGGCATTCAAGCTACCGCTCCCTCGGTCTGCCGCACAGCAAGTTATGCTGGAACATCTAACTGCTTTCTGTAGGTAGCCTATGTAAATATCCGCCTGGTAAAAACATAATTGCCATATTCGTGCGCTTAGGGACAGTGTTTTACTGTAGTATAATTGCCCGCAAGGGCATTTATCTGTGGAGCCCTCGTCCGCAGCTTGGGTTCGTATATGATTGTGGTCTCTGTTTGGATGTTATTAAAATGAGATATGTCGATTCCCTGACTAATTTGTCTTGGGATCTCAGGCCCAGAGTCTAGCAGCTTTGGGTGCTTTTGCCTGTGCGCCATTTCAGCTGATGGTGTATGGCATTGGCATTGGTGGCATCATGTCCCATCTTCAGAGGGGAAATGTTCACTTGAGCCGCAGCACGTCTTCGGTTTTTTTTCGCGACACGTGCCAGATTAATTATGAACATGACGTTGACCCCTGAATGCAGCTGGCTCCAATCGGAGAGCGCTGAGAAAGTCGTAAATAAATCCACACAAATGTGGACAACATCGAGAGATCAGGGGTGTTTGGACGGAGGGGTAAATGAGGCAAATTTATCCCTAATTTACCCCTAAGGTGTCAAATATGTGGGACAAAAGATTTGCCCACCTAATTTTATTTATCCCTAAAAGGTAGTAAATATGAGCAAATTTGTTGTGGACCCAGCCCTCTCTCTCCCATATACATCTACATTTACCCCTTAATCCAAACACCTCAAGAAGAAAATATTATTAGAGGCAAATGGAAGGGGCAAAACATTTGTCTTTAGGTAAATATTTACCCCTTGCATCCAGACATGTCCCTGCTTAGGTCCCCGGCTATTCCTTCCGCATTCCAGTCAACCACAAATGCTCATAGCATTTTGGGGCTTATTTGGATGCAAGAGGTAAATATTTACCTCAAGGCAAATGTTTTGTCCCTTCTGTCGGTGCGGAAAGTAGTCCCGACACTATGCGTTGAGATCTATCTCTCGATGGCCGGTGCTAAGCAACTGGTGACACGAGGTTTATCCTGTTTCCGGCCGGGGCCATACGTCCAGCAGTGGTGTGCTCGAGGCACTGTATTGCGTTGCACCGTGGTGCTTGCAGAGGGGGGCTACAAGCGAGGCAGGAGAGGAGGCCGGGCCTCCAGGTCCCAGAGGTACTGATTGAGGCAAGTGCCAATATCGTGGTGAAGGCGGAAAGCGTGCAAGTGAGCACTATCCGTCGTCCCCCTGCGGCCAGGGGACTGCCCCCCTTTTATAGGCTAAGGAGGAGGCGATTTACAGGTGTGCCGCACTATTCTAGCTACGTGTGGCGGTATGGTGTGCAATGTCGTGGAGTAGACGGTCGCCCTGGCGAATCTCACTTCTGGCTGGACGTCATGGCGTGCTCTGTATCCGTCCAGGAGCGGCTTCGAGGGTGGCGGTGTAGGGGACGCTCGTTCGGTGGCCGCCCACGTGCTAATTCGAGGGTGCCGCTAACGGGAGGCCGTAGGGCACACAGCAGCTGGCGTGGCAGCGTCTTGTCGTCCTGTACCCCCACAACGTCGGAGATGGCGCTGCAGTGCCCGGAATGGCGCCGTGGTGATGGGGATGGGCGCACAGGGCTGAAGGTGACGGAGGGGACGCACCCAACGTCACGGCATGGCCTCGTGCGAGCGTAGAGTAAACGTCCGTCCTCTTTCAAGGGTTACGCCGTCCTATTTCGAGGGCGCGACGCGTCAGTCGTACAAGAGTGGGTGGCATAGTGTCACGGGACTGATACCGGCCATACCGCACAACATCGCACAGTGACGGGGATGACCTCACCGGAGGAGTTAGCGGAACAGCGCCGGGGCGTGATTCCCAGGCGCGTCGTGGCGTGGATTCGTCTTTGACTTGGGCGCCTGCAAATGTCAGTGCATTAAATGCCCCTGTCGGGGGAGCAGGTGCGGAGGCGGCGAGCCTATGAGGTCCTCGAGCAAGGCGGAATCTCACACGAGGGGGTGCCCGGCCCCCGAGCGAGGCGAAACCTCTCCCGAGGGGGCGACCGGCCCTCGAGCGAGACGGAAATTTGCTAGCGCGGGGCTGTCCTCCCCGAGCGAAGCGGAGTTCCGCCCGAGGGTGGCCGGGCTGACTGTCTGGTGGGCCGCTGGGGCCACTAGAGCCGGGGGCCCGACCGTTGGGCCATGAGTTATTTTAAGCGTGTTTTAGGTTCGTTTGCGTTTTGTCTTTTGCGAAAGAGAGTGGGTTTTTCCCTGGTTGTTTAGGGGACCCTTATGGTTGTCCCCGACAGTAGCCCCCGAGCATCTGTGGGTGTATCCGTTGGGATCCCGCAGATGCTGATGCTTGCTGATGGGACCTTCTTCCCTCCTGGTTGCTGGTGCTATTTCGTGGGTCCGTGCTAGCGGACCCGCGGGTCTAGCCCCCGAAGCCTTGCAGGAGCGTGGGTGCTCCTGCAAGGTTTTTTCGCAGGGTCCGCCGGTGTGCGGGGTGTTAGTTTCAGCCGGCATCGGCAATATTCCAGCCGGCCTCGGCGGTGCCATGCGCATGTATTTGGCATCCATCTGCGTTCGGTGCACCCCAGGAGGTGTAGCCGTGCGTCGAGCCCCCGAGCCTGGGCCCGTTCGAGGCGGGCGGGCTCTCCGACTAGTTTGTACGTTCCCTCGCCGCCCCTCCGCGGGACGGAGGGTGAGGTTTCCGCAACCCCCATCGAGCGGGTCGCGAATTGCGGATTACTCGTCGAGTTGTTATCAGGTGATTCAAGTGGACGCCCATGCCCCGTTCGATAAGGGTAGGCTCGTGGTCCGGAGACTCGTCCATGAAAGCACTTACGTGGGTTTGCTATGTAGGGCTCGGTCCCGTTCGCTGGGGACCGAGGGCGCGGAAGCTCTCCCTCGGTGGGATCCCTCAACTAGCTGCCCTCGTTGGCTCTTGAACACGACCTGTGGGGCGCCCTTGAGCTGGTGAGCTCGAGGTTAGGCTCGAATGCGAGCGCCCTCGTTGTCCCTGACTCTGTTGATCTGGGACGCCTGTTCGAACCCTTCGAGGGTCAGGCTTCGAACCCCTGATCAGTAGGGCTGTTGCGGAGTGGCAGCTGGGTGCCCCCGTCTTATTTACAACTGCAGGGCTCATAGGCTTGTGGCCGGGCTGGCCCTCGAGCTGCTGATCGGTAATCCTCGAGAATCGAGGGCACCTGTGGCGCCCGCTCTCGCCGAGCAGGCCTTCGAGACCACTGGTCTGTAATCGCACCCTTCGAGGGTCTGACTTTTCGAGCCCTGGGCTCGGGCCGCGCAAGGGTCACGCTTACTTGGTAAGGTACCGGACCATTAAATGCCCACAGTCGTGTGCAGTCGTGCGCCGCGGGCGCGCCTTTTCAGGCGACGCAACCGCGCGCGTAGTGGGCGTCGTGGGGGGCGGACGTGACGGCCCGCCGCGGCTCTTCGGTTGCCGCGCCGTAATGATCGCGCATGCGCGCACGCGTGGCCGTTTCGGCGTGGTGGGGCCCGCTCGTCAGTGACGGACGCCGCTGCCTGCAGTTAATGCGCACGGCGCGCACGGTTCGGGGAACATGGCTCCCCTAGATCTATAAATCCAAGGGGAGGAAAGGGGGAGTCCCTTACCTTACTACTTAGCGTTGTTGCCCCTTGCCTTCCGCTTGCCTTCTCCGGCTGCGCGCCCCTTTGCTTTCGCTCGCCTAGTGCCCACCTCATCTCCGCGCTTCTTCGCAAACACGATGGATCGCCTGCAGCCAATCACGGTGCTGGATCCACTGCCGTGGAGCCTGTCGATAGTGACAAGGTTCGCCCTGAGCGAGCTCGTGAACGGCAGCCAGCTCGCGCCGAACATGGATGGGAAGCCCGCGGCGTGGATCGTTCTGCCGGCGACGGATCGGGAGCCCAACCCGCCGTACGGGTACGTCGTCAACTTCACTCGCCATCTCGAGCGTGGCTTCGCCGCACCGGTGAGCCGCTTCATGTGCGGGTTGTGCTACCACTACGGGGTGGAACTGCACAACTTCGCCCCCAACGCAATCTCGCAGGCGGCCACCTTCGTCGGCGTCTGCGAGGGATTCCTGGGGATCCCAGTGAACTGGGATCTCTGGGTCCACCTCTTCCGCGCGGAGCTGCACACACTCGTCACGCCCGAGCCGCGGGTGCGCCGTGCGGTACGCGTTGGCGGCCTGACGATCTCGCTGCGGGACTTGCGCAGGGAGTTCTACATCCCCTGCACGATGACCTACAACAATGTGGAGTTGGAGCGGGGGTGGTTCTACCTCCGCAACGACGGCACCGGTCTCCCCCCTACATCGGCAAGGTGCTGATGGAGAAGGGCGACTCCTGGCACCACGGCATGTCCCCTTCCTCGCACCAGGCGCGGTTGGATTCGCTCCTGGCCGCATTGAAGAACCTGGCGGACGCCAGGTTGGCGGCGGCTTCTGTCCTCGCGAACCTTCACCACCGGTGGATCGTCCCCCTCATGGAGAGGGAGCTCCGCATTCACGAGATGAGCAAGGTGGCCAACCCAACGTCGCTGGCACGCTCGCGGTTCCTCCCTGATCACCTCCCTCAGGAATACGCGGCCACGAGGGCGAGGCGCGCCAGTGGCCTCAAGGCCGTCAGGCATAGCAACAACGACCTCTGGTGGTTCGTTATGCTTCCCGACGCCCTGGCGGTGAGTAGGTTTTCCTCCCCCTTCATTTCCTCGCAACGTACTAGCGCGGTTTTGACAGTCGTTTTTAGTAGAGGGTGACCGTAAACGTCGCGCGATCTGACCCGCCCACGCCCCGAGCCCGAGCGGCCGCGTGCGCGGCGCGCGCCGACGAGTGCGGGAGCGGGCGGCGCGCAAGAAGGATAAGAGGATCCAGCGGCGGGAGCGCCGGGAACAGCGGGACGAGGAGTACCGGCTGCGCGAGTAGCAGGGACTTTCTCCCCCGACGACCTCGGAGTACTCGTCATCGGGAGAGGGAGAAGAAGAAGAGAGCGACGGGGGGCAGGCCCCCCTGAGAGGTGGGAGCCTGTGCCCCCCTCACCAAGAGCCGTGGAGGAGGCAGAGGAGCAAGCGCCCGGGGCAGGCGCGGAAGCGTTCGCCGTCGGGCGGTCTGTGGAAGAGACGGCGCGCGTCGCGGAGGCACCGGTGCGGGCCACGGAGGCGTCCGGGAGCACTGTAGTGGTGACGCCGGCCGCCACCACAGCGTCCGTCGAGCCCTCGAGGAAGAGGAAGCGGGCTTCTCCACCTTGAAGTAAGCAGTCGCTCCTCCAGACGTCCTGGTTTCGAGGGGCTGGAGCTCAAACTCCTGTTTTCGTGTTCACAGGGCGACGCCGATCGTCCCCGACCTCGCGCCTGCTAAGGTGCTAAGGTCTGGCACGTCAGTGCCCACGAGGCGGCGCTCGTTGAGGGAGTCGAGGGCGGCGAGCGCGGTGGCGGCGAGCGAGCCATCGCGCCCGCGGCCGAGGTTACGGGGTTGCGGCGGGAGGTGGCGAACATGGTGGCGGCCACGGCGGTGGCGGCCACCGTGTCGGAGGTCCCCTCCGGCGCCCGTCCCCGTCGCGGTCGATCGGGCGGCCATGGTGGAGATCCCCGACGACGACGCCCCGCCGCCCGGATGGGGCCGGTGGGAGAGGCGGCCCGCGCCGGCCCCGAGCTCGCGGCGGGGGTGCGGTGATGCAGGGGAGGATGGCCGCGTGATGCCGCGACACCCGTTGCGAGGTGTCGAGGCCTCGTCATCACGCGCTGCCCTCCCTGCTCCAAACGGCGCCGCGACGTGTCCAGAGCAGGAGCGGGATCGCGCGAGCGCACCGCCTGCCCACTTCAGTGAGGCCCAGGCCGAGCAGGCGCTGTGGCAAGAATTCCGCGACCACGGCGCCTCGCTCAACAATGCGCTGAACGAGGCGCTGCAGATCCACGTAGGTCCCGCGTGGCGGGTGTTCCAGGTACGCATTTTTCTGTTGGGTTTTGGAGTTTTTTCCCTCACATCTTCATCTTGTCTCTTCCGCGCTTGCGCTTCCTGTGACCCAGCCTCCCCCTTGCCTTGTTTGCTGGTGACAGGAGTTGGAGGGACGAGCTCGTGAGAAGCATGACCGCCTTGACCAACAGAGCTCCGAGCGTAACTGGTACCGAGACCAGTTGATGCCCTTGACGCCCTTGTCGAGGCTTTGCAAACTGACAACGGGTGGCTGGAGTATCGGATCGAGGCCATGCGTGACGGGCTCCTGGAGCATGATGCTCGAGCTGCGGAGGATGCCTCTGCCGTCGCGAAGGTGAAGACGGCACTCCTGGAGCGGGACGAGGCGCTGCGGAAAGCGCGCGAGGATTTGGCCGGGGCGCGGACCGTGGCGACAGAGTGGGAGACGGAGGTGGCTGCGACTCGTGCCCAGCTCCAACAAGACCGCGCGACCCTCGAGGGAGCGCGTGCTTGGCAGAGCCAGGCCGAGGAGAAGGCCAAGGAGGCAGAGCAGCTGAGGGCCACCCTGGCGGACAAAGCTGCTTCCCTCGCCTCGATAGAGGAGCGGCTCCAGCAAGAGAAGGATGCGCGCTAGCAGGCGGAGGCTCAGCTCCAGCAAGAGCGGGCCGCACTTGTTGAGGTTCGGGCCGCCCTCGAGCGTGAGCGCCTGGCACGAGAAGAGGCCCAAGGCCTCCTTCAGCAGGAGCGCATCACACTCGAGGGGGCGCAGGCGACCCTCAAGTAGAGGGATGAAGAAGTCTCGCGGCTCAATAGGGAGCTGAACCAGCTCAGTGTCTCCCACGGGGATCTGCGCCAGGCTATCGAGGAGCAGGAGGCTATGGTCCTTGGCCTGCAGCAGGCGGCCGAGGACGCGCGCAAAGCCCTCGAAGCGGAGAAGAAGCAGGTCGAAGGTGAGTCGCTTTTTCGTCTGTCTTTTGCTTGTCGGTTCGGCTTGTTTGGGATCCGCTCCCAATTTTTGTTTTTTGTTTATGGTTTTCAGGCCTGCGGACCACCCTGGGGAACTCGACGACCCAGGCTCAAGCCGTCCAGACGGTCTACAACTCCTCACAACAGGAGCTGGAGGAGCTGCGGACCGCCGCCCTCGAGGCGTGCCAGGAGATCGAGGAGGGTGAGGCGCAGGTTGGGAGCTCGATGGCGAGTCGCCTCCGCGCCCTCAGCGGGCACGTTGTCCGGCGCATGCGCCGCGCCCTTCACCTGGCATCCAGGAGGCTCTCGGCGTGGTGGCTTCCCACTACCAGGTCGACCTCGAGGCCGTCTCTACGGGCTACGTCGTCCCCGTCGGCGTCGACAACGAGGTGGCGATGAACCGCACGGACGCGCTCGCCGCTCCTGCTGCCGACATCCTTGCCGAGGACTTCACGGACTTCCTCTTCCCGGACGCTCCCGCGGCAGGCGGCCGCCAAGCCTGATGATCATTGGGCGTTTGTGCCCTTTATGTTTTTTATGTTAGAGTTCGAGTCGTGCGGCTGTTGTAATAAACATTTGCTTGTTTAAAACATTTGAATGTCTATGAATTCAAGTAGACGTTGTTCACTCCGACATTGGTACTGTTCTACCTCTCAAATTTCTTAGGTGAACCTTGGCTGGAAAGGTTTCGCTCGCACGAGTAGCTTGTAGGCGAAGCGGCGAGGGGGAAGGGTCATATCCTGCTGGAGGCGTAGGCTATCCCCGACTCGCGCTTCTTCGCCCTTTGGCCACTCGTGTCCCGCGTAAGCTCACCCAGAATTTGGGTTGAGGCGTACTTAGCACATTTGCGGTGGGTTTTTTGCGAAAAAATGGGACCATTTTTTTGGGGGGATACCCCCCGCAGTAGCCCTCGAGGGTGACTTGGTTTTCAGGGGAAAGCCGAGTTTCCCTTTGAATTTATTAACTCGATGGAATTTACATTTGTACAACCAACTGGGGGTGTTGGGTGTGTAAATAACAAAAATAAACTTGGAAATCCTTTCTAAGGGTAAAAGCGACATAGCTGTTGGATGTTCCAAGCGTTGGTGAGTTCCTCGCCGTCTTCATTGGCCAGCTTGTAGGTGCCAGGCTTGAGCACTTTGACAACGACGTAGGGTCCCTCCCATGGGGGCGATAGCTTGTGGTGGCCTCGATTGTCTTGGCGCAGCCTTAGGACTAGGTCCCCTTCGTTGAAGTCTCGGCGCCGTATCTTTCGGGCCTGGCAGCGCCTCAGAGCCTGTTGGTACCTTGCTGAGGGCGTCAGGGCCACGGTGCGGGCCTCATCCAGTTGGTCCAGCGAGTCCTCACGAGCTCGCTGGTTGGTGCCCTCGGAATAGACCTGGACTCTGGACGACCCGTATTTCAGGTCCGTGGGGAGGACGGCCTCTGCGCCATAGACCAGAAAAAACGGGGTGAATCCTGTGGCCCTACTCGGGGTGGTTCTGAGGCTCCACACGATCGTCGGTAGCTCCTGGAGCCATTTTCGACCGGACTTGTTCAGTCTATCGAAAATCTTGGGCTTGAGGCCTTGTAAGATCATGTCGTTGTCCCACTCCACTTGACCATTGGTCTGTGGATGTGCGACGACCGCCCAATCCACGCGGATGTGGAACTTGTCGCAGAACTCCAGGAACTTCCTGCTGGCAAATTGAGACCCGTTGTCGGTGATGATGGAATTAGGCACGCCGAACCGGTAGATGATGTCGGTGAAGAACATCACAGCCTGCTCTGCCCTGATATTCGTGATTGGGTGTCAACACACTTGGAGAATTTATCGATGGCGACCGGTAGGTGGGTGTAGCCCCCGGGCGCCTTTCGTAAGGGCCCGACAATGTCCAGCCCCCACACAGCAAAAGGCCATGTAACGGGGATCGTCTGGAGGGCGTGAGCAGCGAGGTTAGTTTTGCGGGCGTAAAATTGGCACCCTTCGCAGGTGCGCACGATCTCGCTGGCATCAGCGACAGCCTTGGGCCAATAGAAGCCCTAGAGGAATGCGTTGCCCACGAGGGTGCGAGGCGCCGCGTGGTGGACGCACACGCCCGCGTGAATGTCTCGAAGGAGCTCGCGCCCTTGGGGGATGGGCACGCATCGCTGCAAGACGCCTGAAGCGGCGTGCTTGTACACGTCGCCGTCGACGAGGGTGAACGACTTGGCCATCCTGGCGATGCGTCTGGCCTCGGATCGGTCGGAGGGAAGTTCCCCTCGATCCATCCAGGCGATGTACTTGTCTCGCCAGTCTCCCACGCGGGGGGGGGGGGGGGCTGGTTCCGTGTCCATGGCCTCGGCCTTGTCCTCGCCGTATCCCTCGAGCAAGGAGAGTACGAACGCCTCATTCGAGGGGTCCTCGTCCATGGGCTTCGCGCCCGTTGGGTTCGAGGGGGCCCCTGAGGGTTCTTCTTGACTCGAGGGTGCCAACTCGAGGTTGACGGACGGTCTAGCGACGTCTCTTGCAAAAATGTTCGGGGGGACGGTGATCCGCCCCGACGCAATTTTGGCGAGTCTGTCCGCCTTCTCGTTGTACCTGCGGGGTACGTGGTTAAGCTCGATGCCGTAGAACCTATCTTCAAGGGACCGTACGGCATTGCAGTACGGCGCCATCTTGTCGTCGTGACAACTCGCATTCTTCATGACCTGGTCGATCACGAGCTGCGAGTCCCCCCTAACGTCGAGGCGTTTGATGCCTGTCTCGATGGCGATTCTGAGGCCGCAAAGGAGGGCCTCGTACTGCGCCATGTTGTTCGACGCGGGGAAATGTAGGCGCACCGCGTACCTCATGTGCTCCCCGAGGGGTGAGATGAAGAGCAGGCCCGCGCCCGCCCCTGTTTTCATCACCGACCCGTCGAATTAGAGGGTCCAGCACTCGGCCTGGACTTGCGGCAGAGGCAGCTGTGTGTCTGTCCATTCGGCGACGAAATCCGCCAGGATCTGGGACTTAATCGCCTTGCGTGGCGCATAGGAGAGCGTTTCGCCCATCAATTCCACCGATCACTTGGCGATCCTGCCCGCCGCGTCCGGGTTTTGGATAATCTCCCCCAACTGGAAGGAGGAGACTACTGTAACCGGGTGGGCCTCGAAGTAGTGCTGGAGCTTGCACCGCGCAAGCACCACCGCGTAGAGCAACTTCTGGATCTAAGGGTAACGCGTCTTGGTCTCGGATAGCACCTCGCTGATGTAGTATACGGGCCGTTGGACTGCTAGGGTGTGCCCCTCCTCTATACGCTCCACCACGAAGACGACGCTGACCACCTGAGTGGTTGGGACGACGTAGGGGTACAGAGGCTCGCCATCCTGGGGCGGTGTTAGGATTGGCGCATGGGTGAGCGTCGCCTTGAGTTTGTCAAGCGCCTCCTGGGCCTCGACGGTCCAGGAGAAGCACTCGTGCTTCTTCAGGAGCCGGTAAAGGGGTAGCCCCTTCTCGCCAAGCCGCGAAATGAAACGGCTCAAAGAGGCAAGGCACCCCAGCACCTTTTGGACCCCCTTGAGGTCTCGAATCGGGCCCATCCGTTCGAGAGCTGCGACCTTCTCGGGGTTGGGCTCGATGCCCGTTGGGAGACTATGTATCCCAGCAGCATGCCTTGCGGCACTCCGAAGACGCACTTCTCAGGGTTCAACTTCACCCTGTTTTCTCGCAGGCATTCGAATGTCACGCGCAGGTCGCTAACTAGGTCGTCCGCCTTCCTAGTTTTCACGACTATGTCATCTACGTAAGCCTCAACAGTCCGCCCGATGTGGTCTCCGAAGACGTGTTGCATACACTACTAGTATGTCGCGCCCGCGTTTCGGAGGCCGAACGGCACCGTCACGTAGCAAAACATTCCAAACAGCATGATGAATGAAGTCACGAGCTGGTCGGACTCCTTCATTTTTATTTGGTGGTACCCAGAATAGGCATCAAGGAAGCATAGAAGCTCACACCCTGCAGTCGAGTGAACAATTTGATCGATTCATGGCAAAGGAAAAGGAACTTTAGGACATGCTTTATTCAAACTAGTGTAATCTACACACATCCGCCACTTCTCATTTTTTCTTAACTAGTACAGAATTAGCTAGCCACGTAGGGTGGAATACTTCCTTGATGAACCCGGCCTCGAGGAGCTTCCGTAGCTCCACTCCGATCGCTCGGCGTCGCTCTTCGTCAAAGCGCCGCAGCCGTTGTTGCACGGCTCGGGAGTGAGGTAGGATATCAAGGGAGTGGTCGGCGATCTCCCTCGGGATGCCTGGCATATCCGAGAGGCTCCACCCGAAGATGTCGGCGTTGGCGCGGAGAAAGTCGACGAGAACCACTTCCTATTTCGGGTCGAGGGTGGAACTGATCCTCAACACCTTGCCCTCGGGGGCAGCAGGGTCGAGGGGCACCTCCTTGGTCTGCTCGGCAGCCTCGAAGCTGCCGGCATGCTTGGCGGTGGAGTCGAGGTCCTCATTGACCAACTTCTCCATGTTCGCCACGAGCGCTTCGTCCAGCGCAAGTGCCTCAGCATGCTCCACACACTCGACGTCGCAGATGAACGCATGCTCGATCGATGAGCCCAAGGTGATGACGCCCTTGGTCCCCGGCATCTTCATCTTGAGGTAGGTGTAGTTCAGGACCGCCATGAACTTGGTGTAGCACGGCCGCCCAAGAATGGCGTGGTACGCGCCCCTGAACCCCACCACCTCAAAGGTGAGTGTCTCCTTGCGGAAGTTGTCCGGCGTGCCGAACCAGACCGGTTGATCGATCTGCCTGAGGGGCTGGACGCGCTTGCCCGGCGCGACGCCATGGAACGGCATCGTGTTGGGCCGCAGCTGGTCCAACCCGATCCCCAGCAGGCGCAGAGTGTGCGCGTAGAGGATGTTGGGGTTGTTGCCTCCGTCCATCAGCACCTTGGAGAACCGCGCGTTGCCGATAATCGGGTCGACGACCAACAGGTACTAGCCCGGATTGGGGATGCGGTTCGGGTGATCCTCGCGGCTGAAGGTGATGGCGTCCTCCGACCAGTCGAGGAAGGAGGGGGAGCCTTCTCCGCAGTGAGGACTTCGTCCTGCTCCCGCTTGCGCTGGTTGTTGAACATGTCCATGGTCGGTTCCCCGAAGATGAGGAAGACGTTCTCCACCGCCGGGAAGCCACCAGCGTCACTGTCACCCCTGTCCTTCTTGGCCTCGCCATCCTTCGCGGCGGCGCGGCTGTAGTACTTCTTGAGCATATCGCACTGCTCGAGGGTGTGGTTGACCGGCATCTTGTGGTACGGGCATGGCTTCTTGAGCATGTCGTCGAATACGCCGGGGCCTCAAGGGGTCGCTCGAGGACCCCTTCGAGCTGGGTCAACTGCGAGGGCCTCGTCCTCGTCGTCGTCGTGTCCCTGCGCGCGCGCCTCGCAGCGCGGCTTCTTGCCCTTCTTGCCTCTCTTATGCTTCTTCTGGGGCTCCTTGGACTTGCTGCCCTCCGCGGGCGTGTCATCCACGTGCTTGCCCTTCTTGTCGTCGAAAATGGCCCCCACCGCCTCCTCGCCGGAGGCAAAGCTGGTGGCGATGCCGAACAACTCATTGGAGTCGACCGGCGGGCTGCGCCCGAGCTCGCGCACGAGGTCCCGGCAAGTCGTGCCCTCGAGGAAAGCGTGCACGATCTCGGACTGGGCGACGCTCGGGAGCTCCGTACAGTGCTTGGAGAAGCACCGTATGAAATCCCGGAGCGACTCGCCGGGCTTCTGGGTGCATGCGCGCAGGTCCCAGGGGTTCCCAGGGCGCACGTACGTGCCCTGGAAGTTCCCCACGAAGGTGCGGACCAAGTTGTCCCAGTTGTGGATCTGACTGGCCGGCAGGTGCTCGAGCCACGTCCGCGCCGAATTGGCGAGGTGCAGCTGTCGTATGGACCTCCCTGGGCCCACTACCTCGGTGGGTACCAGGACTGACTACTCGGTAGGCCCCTGTGACTACCCGGCTTGCGCTACACGGCACCTGAAGGCGTGGAGCACAAGGACTGCAGAGGAGAAGTACTCGGTTAGGAAGCTGTACATGTCCCGCACTGTATGGAAGACTCCTAGACGTACTCGACTAGTACTCTCTCCCTACTCCGACTTGTAACCCTGCCTCCCCGACTATATAAGGCGAGGCAGGGACTGATCTCTAGGATAATCTCATCTCATACAACCCACAGCGCACTATTGCACCATATTGTAATCGTGCCCAATTAATCCAGAGCTACGTAGCATACAGGACGTAGGGTATTACACACCTCGCGGCCCGAACCTGTCTAAGTTGTGTGCCACGTGTCTCTTCCTTCGAGTTACCGATCTCGGCGAGGCCACATTCATCTACTTCGGGTACTCCCCTTAGTAGGTTGCCGGTCTAAAACACCGACAGCTGGCGCCAGGTAGGGGCTCTCGCCCGAGATCACATGGCGAACTCGACGGCTCCCGTCTACTTCGCCGACCGTCGCCTTCAACCGCGGCGACACCTTCGTGTTCGGCGCCTGGGTCTGCACTGCAGACGGTGCGGGCTCTTTCCAGCGCCGCCTCACCATGCAGCCCAACCCGAAGACAGGCTTCGTGACGCTTCCTGAAGTCGTCGTAGGCAAACTCGCCGGCAAATTCGGCGAAATCTCGCTCTTCAACCACCACGCTGACTTCGAGCTCGACTTTGCTTCCAACTCGAACTCGACGTCTCCATGGGCCATCGCATGCGAGCCGGCCACTCAGCCATCGCAAGCGGTCCCCTCACCTCGTGAGCGCTCCGCGCGTGGCCCCCGCATCCTCAGCCGGGCCCGCACGGGGGCTCCCTCTTCGCGCCGGGCCGGCAAGGAGCCCGTACCCGAGTGCAACTCGGACTCCGACACCGCCCCCGATCGCGCTTCGGACTCCAGCCCTCTCTCCGAGTTCTACTCGAACCCGGATTACGAGTTCGACTTCGGGTCGGACCCTGAGAAGCCCGAGTCCGAGGACAACTCCACTGAGCTTCCCTTGTCAGGGCCAGCCTCTGGGCTGGTTATAACATCCACACCGGCCGGGAGATACGTCTACTGGCCGGACCGCAAGCCTGCCGACCTGATAAGGGCAGATTCACGCTACGTCGCTTACATCGACTCGCTACCGTTCCAGGAGGGAACACCCCTAGCCCAGGCTGACTCAAGCACACCAACTGAGGTGGCACCCTCTGAGTCCAGCCTTGGCACCCCCGATCGCCAAGTCTTCATGGTTGCCGGCGACACCCCAGGGCCTTCAGGCACGGCTCAGGACAAGTACCTGGAAGACATCTCCTCCGACGAGCTCTCTGCTGATGCTCCACCGAACGAGAACCCTACAGACAGAGACGCTCGACGTGAGCGTAACCGGAAGCGCAGCGAACGTCACCGGTGCCTCCGCGACAACTTCCTCGTCCGCAACCTTGCGGAAGCTCTCGAGGCGGTCGAGAGCAGAGTACACACTACCCCTGAGCAATGCCTCATGTCGATCACAGCGATCGCACGCCAGGCTCAGGGCATACGCGCTGGAGAGGTCATCACCAAGCTCGCTGAAGACGCCTACTTCATGCGGGTCGACAACAGAGTCAACCAGCCTCCTCCAGCCAGACACCGCGACAACGAAGCCACAAGTCGCAGCGCCTACAACGGCCCTAACCGTACTCGGGCTGACCTCCCAGCCGAGCCCAACCGTCGTCGCTCCAACGCCGGCGGACCTCCACAGCGCGACAACAGCAACCGTGAGGTCGTTCCTCACCATGCTCCTGCCGCCGGCGGCGGTAACGACCCCGACGGCGGCGGCAAAGACGGCGGAAGCTCCAACCATGGAGCCAACAGGAGGGCTGGCGGCGGCGGCAGCTCGCGGCGGCCGAGGCCACGCGAACAGCCACGCTTCCGGCGCCTCACAGGGCGGGTACGACGCCCGCCAGAAGATTGAGGAGCTGCGGCAGAAGAAGTCGACTACCGCAGCCGACGGCGACGGCTTCCCCGCCTTCTCACCTCTACTTCGCAACTTGCTCTTCCCCGACAAATTCAAGCCTTTGGGGATCACCAAGTACGATGCGAAGCAGGATCCCATCCAGTGGCTCAGGTGCTACGCCCTCTCCATCGAGAACGCTGGCGGCAACAGCGACACCAAGTGCCTCTACTTCCCCTTCTCGCTCGGACCAAGCACCACTCACATGGCTCGAGTCGCCGGACAAGCACTCGATCGACAAGTGGGACCACCGAAGGAGCAGATTCACAAGCAACTTCGCGGGCGCCATGGGCCGGTCGGATACTCGCATGGACCTGGCCATGATCAAGCAGGAACAAGGCGAGACCCTCCGCAAGTACATGCGCCGCTTTTTCGACAAGCGCGCTACCGTCGTTGACGTCACCGACAAGGAGGTCATCGACCTTTTCCAAGACAGTCACTACCACCGCCGCACCTTCGAAGACTTCGGTCGTCGCCGCCCCAGGTCCATCCCCCACCTCAAGGACATGATCACGTCCTGGGCGGATGAAGAAGACAAGGCCAATGCCAAATACGACGCTATCCGCGGCAAGACCAAGCAGAACCAGGGCGGCGGCAGCAGCAGCAACGCGAACCAAGGCGACCGCAACAACAACAACTACTCGGGTCCCAACCGCAAGCGCAAGCCAGACAACACCGTCGCGGCTATCCAGCGCCCTGCGAAGGGGAACCCGAAGAAGAACTCTGGCGGTTTCAAAGACCTGCTGAAGGAGAAGTGCCCGTGGCATCAAAACAGCAACCACACCGCTGAGCAGTGCTACCAACTCAGGCATGCACTCAAGGATACTCCAGAGCCACCGCACCCTCACGACCAAAAGGGCAAGAAGAAGGACGGCGACAACAACGACTTCCAGGAGCCCGACAAGACCGTCAACGTCCTCTTCGGCGGATTGCCCAGCAGGCGGGAGCAGAAGGCTACCCGTCGTGAAGTCATGTCCATTGAGCCAGCGGTCCCGACCCCCCTCAGGTGGTCGAAGGTACCCATCACCTTCTCCCGCGCGGATCAATGGACCAGCCTCTCTGAACCAGGACGACCCCCCTCGTCCTGAAGCCAGTGGTGGCGGGCTCCAGACTCAACAAGGTGCTCATCGACGGTGGAAGCGGGCTCAACGTCCTCTTCACCAAGACCTTGAAAAAAATGAAGCTCGACATCACTCATATGCTCACCAAGAGCAACACGCCCTTCTACGGCATCGTCCCCGGCAACGCGGCTATTCCACCGGGCTCGGTGGTCCCGCGCGCTACCTTCGGGCGTCTCGGGACAACTACCGTACCGAGTACATCAAGTTCGAGGTCGCGGACTTCGAGACCTCCTACCACGCCATCCTCGGCAGACCGACCATCGCCAAGTTCATGGCGGTGCTCCACTACACCTACTTAGTACTAAAAATGCCAAGCCCAGCTGGTGTACTTCCCTTCAAGGGGACTTGAAGATCTCTCACGACTGCGACACAGAAGCCGTGGAGATCGCCTCTACAAACCAAGTACCCAACGCGATGATGGAGGTCTACGCCGCGTCGAAGAAGCTTGCTACAAGTGAACTCAACATCCCAGAGAAGTCTGACAGCACCAACAAGCCTCAGCCACCTGAGGAGGTACTCGTCAAGACGGTCGATCTCGGAATAGGCGACCCCAGCAAGACCACCACCATCGAGGCTGGCCTCGACCCCAAATAGGAAGACGCGCTCATCAGCTTCCTTCGGGCTAACCGCGACATCTTCGCGTGGAAGCCAGCGGACATGCCAGGAGTGCCCAGGGAGCTGATTGAGCACTGCCTCAACGTTGATCCTAAGGCCACCCCAAGCGACAACACCTCCGACACTTTGCCGACGACAGACGGGACGCCATTAAGAAGGAACTCTCCAAACTACTCGCGACTGGCTTCATCAGAGAAGTCTTCCATCCTGAGTAGCTCGCCAACCCTGTCCTCGTCCGCAAGAAGAACTCGAACGAGTGGAGGATGTGCGTCGACTACACCGACCTCAACAAGCACTGCCCCAAGGACCCCTTCGGGCTGCCGCGGATTGATCAAGTCATCGACTCCACGGCGGCCGCGACCCGCTCGCTTCCCTCGACCGCTACTCCGGTACCACCGGATCACGATCAAGGAAGAAGACCGAGGAGAAGACCGCGTTCATCACCCCGTTTGGCGCGTCCGCTACATGACCATGTCCTTCGGGTTGAAGAACGCCGGCGCTACCTACCAACGAGCTATCCGGGCTCCGCTTCAAGAGGCAACTCAACAAGAACGTCGAGGCCTACGTGGATGACGTGGTCGTCAAGACCGAAACTCCGGTACCCTCATCGACGACCTTGAAGAGACTTTCGCATCCTTCGCGCGAGTACCGCCGGAAGCTCAACCCGAACAAGTGCGTCTTCGGCGTACCTTCGGGCAAACTACTCGGCTTCATCATCGACCGGGCCGCGGCATCGAAGCCAACCCCGAGAAGATCTCCGCCATCACCGGCATGCAAGCTCCCACGAGCATCAAAGATGTCCCGAGGCCGACAGGGGTGCATGGCGGCACCGAACGATTTATCTCGAGGCTAGGAGAACGGGGGCTCCCCTTCTTCAAACTACTCAAGCATCAAGAGAAGTTCGTGTGGACTCCGCGAGGCGAATCAAGCCCTTGCCCAGCTCAAGGACTTCCTATCGAAGCCACCGATCCTCACGGCTCCTTACAAGGGCGAGAAGCTGCTGCTCTACCTCGCTGCGACTACCCACGTGGTCAGTACTGCCATCGTCGTCGAGCGGCAAGAAGACGGCCACGCCTATCCAGTCCAGCGCCCAGTCTACTTTGTCAGCGAGGTCTTGTCAGAGTCCAAGGCACGCTATCAGCCCGTGCAGAAGCTCCTGTATGCAGTACTCATCACCTCGCGGAAGCTACGACACTACTTCCAGCAGTACTCAATATCCGTCATCACCGACTACCCGCTCGGCGATATCCTGCGGAACCAAGATGCTACTAGAAGAATCTCCAAGTGGGCGGTCGAGCTCGGCGCCCTCACCATCGACTTCAAGCCACGCACAGCCATCAAGTCGCAGGCACTAGTCGACTTCATGGCGAATGGCGGGGAGAATCGGTCCCCTACTCCCACCGTGCGACCGAGCATTGGGTGATGTACTTCGACGACTCACTCAACCTCGAGGGCGCGGGTGCGGGGTACTCCCCCGATCTCTCCAACGGCGAACAACTCAAGTATGTCCTGCGATCTTCCGGAAGGTCTCAAACAACGAAGCCGAGTACGAAGCTCTCCTACACGGGCCTCCGCCTCGCGGCTTCATTGGGCATCAAGCGGCTACTAGTCTACGGCGACTCCGTAGTGGTCATCAACCAAGTCAACAAGTCCCGGGACCGCAACAAGGAGAACATGGACGCCATCGCCTAGAAGTCCGCAAGCTCGAGAACAAGTTCTATGGTCTCGAGTTCCATCACATCGTCCGCGACAACAACGTTGCAGCGGAGGTCCTCTCGAAGCTTGGATCCACCCGCGCTCAAGTACCAGCGGGTGTCTTCATTCACGAGCTTCACGCGCCATCCATCCCGGAGCCGGCGCCACCGACCACTGTCCCAGCCCATCCACCAGCCGGGCAGGAGGTCATGATGATCGACGTGGACTGGAGGCAACCCTTCATCGACTACCTCAGCGAACAGAAGGTCCCTTCCGACAAGAACTTGGCTGAGCAGCTCGTCCGCCGCGCCAAGTCCTACGTCCTCGTCGGAGACAAGCTTTACAAGCGGGGCGCATCTTCTGGAGTACTCATGAAGTGCGTCCCTCGTGAAGAAGGCAAGGACATCTTGGAGGAGATCCACAAGGGCGTCTGCGGCAACCATGCGTCCTCACGCACACCGGTCGACAAGGCCTTCGGCGAGCTTTTTACGGCCCACGGCTGCGGGCGATGCCGAAGAACCCGTCGAAGGTGCCAAGGATGTCGGTACTTCGCCCCAGCGAAGAACACGTCCCGTACCCTACAAGCTAGTCACCATACCGCCAACCCGGCCCTTTGCTCGCTGGGGGCTTGACATGATTGGGCCACCGCCAAGCGCGCCGGGTGGTTTCAACAGGGTATTGGTGGCCATCGACAAGTTCACCAAGTGGATCGAGGTCAAGCTTCTGGCCACGTGCCCCAAGTCCGACGAGTACTCGACTTCCCGGATGAACTCGTGCACCGCTACGGACTACCCCACCGCATCATCACGGACACGGGGCTCCAACTTCAACAACCACCGCCCGGGAGTACCGCGAGAACAACGGCGGGATCGACGTCCGATACGTCTCGCTTGCCCATCCACGGGCCAACGGACAAGTCGAGCGCGCCAATGGGATGGTGCTCGACGCTCTCAAGAAGCGGCTACACGACGCTGCTAACTCCAAAGGGGGCAAGTGGATCAAGGAACTACCCAACGCACTCTGGGGGCTACGGACTCAGCCATCCAAACCAACGGGGCAATCCCCTTACTTCCTGGTCTACGGCTCCGAAGCAATCCTCCCTGCCGACGTCATATGCAACTCGCCAACAGTGGAGCACTACGACGAAGGCGTCTCAGAAGACAGAAGACGAGTCGACATCGATAGCCTCGAAGAAGCTCGCTGCGCTGCCCTCGTCCAATCAGCTAGGTACCTAGAGGGTATCCGACGCTACCATGATCGCAACGTCAAGGAACGCTCCTTCAACGTTGGAGATCTCGTCCTCCGCCGTATCCAGAACACGGAAGGACTACACAAGCTCGGCCCTCCCCCCGGGAAGGCCCCTTCACCGTTGCAAAGGTGACCGAGCGGGCTCCTACCGCCTTCGTACACTTGAAGGCGAAGACATCAACAACTCGTGGAACATCGACCGGCTCCGTCGATTCTACGCCTAGTCTACACGACTACTCCGGGTTCAAGTCTACACGACTACATCAACACCCCCCCCTGCCCGTAGCGGCCTCCGGGTCCCGGCCCCGGTCCTCGGACTTCCCCTCTCCGGGATCCGGCCGCGCGGCTACCTACGGACCCCGGGCTGCGACGAGCATCAAGGACTCTAGCAGTGGTCTACCAAGAGACCACACTCCAAGATCCGGCCCCGCACGGCTATCTACGGATCTACGATCCAGCCTACACGGCTACTTACGGATCTCTTTGCCGTAAGCGGCTACCCGCTCCGGCTCTACTCGGTACCGTAGGCGGCCTCCGGTCCAAGCGACTACTCGTAACTACGGCCCCGGCCATCCGGTGTACTTCTTCGGTAATAAAGTTTGATCGTTCATCAACTTCTTTACTGTCTACTCCCTATAACGGGACCACTACTGCCGAGTACGACTACTCGCATCCACTTCACGATGGGGGCTCCGCACTCTGAGATCGCGATTACGAGTACTCATTGCTGGAAATTTTCTTTCATTGATACTTAAGCAATTCATTACAATTGTTTTTTGTACAACCTTGGCTACTAGCTATCTATTACAGGGCTACTGGAGATTAAGCTTCTCAGCTACTTGCTCCGCGATGGGAGCCATCTGCTCCAGCAGCTCTGCATACTGCTCGTTAGTGCAGTTGGCGGCTACCCCGCCGGCGACTACTTCCACTGGGGCCTTCGGGAAGTACGATTTCATGAAGGCCAAGACCTGCCTTGGGATCGATCTCGCCATGTGCTTCACATAGGCCGCCAGCCGGCTTGGAGCTTCCTTGAGGCGATCCACCAGTGGAGCAATCTTGGGGCCACCCGGGTGTGGCACCAGGAGCCTTGCGATCGGCAGTGCGGCTTCCTCAAGCTCCTTCAGTTGGGCCCGCAGTGCCTCGCAGTCTTCATTCAACTTCTTGAAGGATTTGTAGCAGTTGACGAGATCGCGGTTAGATGCAATCCAGAGCTCCATGTGCTTCTCGCACTCGAAGGCAAGTTCTTTGTAGTCGAGCTCGAGTACCTCGCGGGCTTCTTGCTCCCGGTAGAAGAGGTTCTTCATGCTCGTCTCCGAGGACTTCAGCTGCTCCACCTGGCCCTCAAGCTCGCAACACGAAGAACGATGCAGCGGGTCGGACTACCTCTCGACCTCCAACAACTACCCGACAAGTCCAGCGGCGTACCTTTGTTCTTGTTGCGAAGGCTCTTATTCTTCCGCACCAAGTCGTCGCCCTTCGCCAGCAACTCTTGGACATCGTTGTGGTATTTGGCGAAGGCGGCGTCGAGCTTCGACTGCATGGCAGCCGCGTGCTTCCGCGACTTCACAAGTTGCTCTTCCAGCGCCTCAGCCCGGAGCACCGCATCACCATAGCCTTGCAGCTTGTTGGACTTGTCGCGGGACCTCTCCGCAACGTCCTGCATAGACAACTGAAGTCACACGAGTACTCAACGACAGAGGATTGGCTACTCAAAAGCTACGACTACTTACCTTCATCCACTGCTCGGCCTGGCGGATCGCCTCTAGGTGCTTAGCCACCGTCGCCGGCTCGACAAGATCGTCCGCGAGCAGCTTTATTCCGCCGCGACTACTCGCGGTGGCCTCCGTCATCAGCGCAGAGCGGATGGGCTCTGCGTCCTGGATCTCCGGGGAGCGGATAGCCACCTCCAGAGCAACCTCTGGCGACGTGGTGACCCCCTCTCCCCCGGCCGCTACGGCGGCCTCCTCGACGACTTCTTCCATTGGCTCGGGGGCTCCTCCCGCAGCCTCCGGGACCTCTGGTGTCGACTTCTGCATTGGCACCCCCGCAGAGATGTCACTACCTTCAGCCTCGGCACCTGTCAAAGAGAAGACAAGTGTATCAGCGACTGCGACTACTCCTCGGGAGCTCCATAGCTTCAGAAGAGTACTCACCTTCGACTACGCTGGCCTCCGGCAGCGGCGGCGCTTCGTAGCCGGCGGCTCGGGCACCGCCTGGGAAGCGGGAGCGGACTCCTCGGCGGGCGGCGCGACTTCTTCCGCCACCGCTGAAGAGGGTTCATCCCCCTCCCAGGTCAGATCCGTCGATTTTCTGTAGAAGCACAAACAATTGGTCGTCAGTCAACCTCGACTACTACAACAAGTACTACTCGGGAAGATGCGGTACTTACAAGTTTGACCGGACTATCGTCACGGCCGGGGCACCGAGGATGCTGGCAATGTCTACCAGTCCACCCTCGGCAGGCGCCTCCTCCTGCGCCCCTGCGGCTACCGCCTCCTCTGCAGCAACGGCGGCCGGCGCAGTGCCCTCCTGCGCTCCTGTAGTCACCACCTCTTCAACGGCGGCGGCTACGGGCTCCGTGCTCCCCTGTGGAGCAGGGGGCTGGCGCTCCAACTGCGCCAAGAGCTCCTCGACAGTGGGGGCTGGACTACGACTTCCGGCCGGCTCCCCCACTGTGTCCCATACGCCTTCGTCGCCCTCCTCAACGGGCTCCGCGGGCGGCACCTCCTGCACACAAGGAAGACTACTCATCAGCAAGGGTATTCACACGATGGGTACTCGACTACTCTAGTCAAGACATCTTACCTCCTGAGGCGTGGTCTCCGAGACCTTGAGCTTCTTTGTCACCCGCTTGCGGGCGGGGTTGCGCGGCTTCCGTGGCGGCGCGGCCGAGCTAGCCTCCGTGCTGGTCGGGGGATCTTGCACCGCAGGCACATGAGGTAAGCCTGGACGGCTAAACCTCGACCGCAACTGAAAGCGGTCCTGCAACGTCTCGTCGTCGTCGTCGTCGTCGGTGGTGTCCTCCACGATGACGGTGTCATCGCCTTCGCCGACTTCTCGCCGCTCTTTTGCCTTCCCTTCCTTCGGGATCTCGATCCCGCTCGGGGGCGGCTGCGGCTCGGAGATGAACCTTTTCAAGTCATCCTGCAAGATACGAAGACATCAGCATGTCTACTCTCAGCAAGGACTACTCGACTAGGGGAGTACGACTACTCACCTCCTTTGGCGGGTGCGCGGCGGAGTACTCCTGGACAGGGCACGCCGTGTACGGCGGCATATCCTTGAAGATCCGCGACAGCCTCTCGATGATGTCGGCGTCGTCCCCGCCTCGCCTCCCCGGCATCCGCGACGTGTCGTCGTCGCCGGTGTACTCGAAGCCCAAGGTGTCTCGAGCCATCAATGGCTGCACCCTCCGCTTCATGAAACTGAAGGCCACGTGCTCGCCCTCGGTCCCGCTTCCCCCGAGCACCCCGATGCGTGCCGGCGGCTCGGGGAGCCGGATTCCTTCCCGCATGGTGGGCTCCGTGTTCCACCACTCGCGGTGCTCCGGGCTGCCGTCCGCTCGGCTTCGGCGGGCGGGGGTGGTGGTTCGTGATGTAGAACCACCTCGTCTTCCGATCCGTGTTGGAGTCAACAAGCTTGTACGCCGTGTGCACGCTCCGCGGCGTCTTCTGCGAACCGGATGCGGCTCCGCCGACTACTCTTGGGTTGGTGGCGCTTGGCTGCGGCTTGACCCGGAAGAACTTCCGGAAAAGTATCCAGTGCGGCTTGATCCCAAGGAAAGCCTCACAAAAGTGCACGAAGACTGCGGTATGACAGATACCGTTGGGGTTCAGATTCAGGTACTCGACTCCATAGTACCCGAGGAGACCCTTGAAGAAATCGCTAGCCGGGAGCACGAGTCCGCGCTCCACGAACCGCGCGAATATTGGAATCTCGTCTTCGGCTTTCTCCATTGGATATGGATCTCCAGCAGCGGCCCTCCACATGTTGACCTCCTTCTCCCGGATGAACCCGCTGTTCAGGAGGGCCAACAGATCTTCCGTCTTCACCTTGGATTTTTTCCACTCGCGGCTTGGATCAGCCCGCGGTGGAGACATTGGCGGCGCTACTCCGGAGGCGGTCGCGGCGGCCTCTTCGCGGCCCCTCTTCTTCCCAGCGGCCTTCGTGGACTTGGACGGTGACGGCTTCATTCTCCAAGTACAGGGCGTCTTCACGCGCATCCGCTCGGGGGCTACCCTAAAAGCTTTGGGTGGCGGCGCACTTGGATCTACTACAGCGGCAGCGTACGCTGGGGGTGGATCTACTTCAGATGGAATCAAAATGATTGCAGCTCGGATGGGTGAAAAACCCTAAGGGTTTTGGCTTCTATTTATAAGTCAAACTGGCTCCGCAACGGCCGGCTGGATAAGTCCACGCGCAGCTGACTCAGCGGCTAAGCGTGACCCTTCGTATTCTACTAGTCGACGCGCCTCACCTCGGGGGCTCGGCTACTTCTACTCGACTACCTGGGAAGCGGCTAGTCTCAAGAGCATCTCAGGACACATTCTTCAAGATGACCCTTCAATTCGAGAGGAAGTACTCGACTCAAGGCTCGGGGGCTCCGTGCCACGTGTCCTTCGGTTTTTTCTCTCCGGATTTTTCGGGATTTTCTTGCCAAGACTTCAGATGGACCCTCAGCCAGAGCCTGCGGCTCAACCTAAGGCTCGGGGGCTACTCCATATGGAGTGCGATTTTGCAATCGCACCTCCATATCAGCTCCGGCTTAAAGACAAGACGGGCATTTCTTGAAGACCTTCGAAGGAAGCACTCGAGGATGCTTGGGACTACTCGAGAAGACTTCAAGATTGCTCAAACATCAGCTGGAGTACATTCCAGCCTCGGGATGCTCCGACTACTCTTGAGGAATTTCGACTTGTAGTACTTGGGGACGCTTGAGGACTACTCGTTGAGGCCGTCAAGACTACTTGAAGCTATCCTTCTCGACTACAAAGTACTCGGGGGCTTGTCGTATGGACCTCCCTGGGCCCACTATCTCGGTGGGTACCAGGACCGACTACTCGGTGGGCCCCTGGGACTACCCGGCTTACGCTACACGGCACCTGAAGGCGTGGAGCACAAGGACTGCAGAGGAGAAGTACTCGGTTAGGAAGCTGTACATGTCCCGCACTGTATGGAAGACTCCTAGACGTACTCGACTAGTACTCTCTCCCTACTCCGACTTGTAACCCTGCCTCCCCGACTATATAAGGCGAGGCAGGGACCGATCTCTAGGATAATCTCATCTCATACAACCCACGGCACACTATTGCACCATCTTGTAATCGTGCCCAATCAATCCAGAGCTACACAACATACAAGACGTAGGGTATTACGCACCTCGCGGCCCGAACCTGTCTAAGTTGTGTGCCACGTGTCTCTTCCTTCGAGTTACCGATCTCGGCGAGGCCACATTCATCTACTTCGGGTACTCCCCTTAGTAGGTTGCCGGTCTAAAACACCGACAGCAGCGGCAGGTTGCGGATGATGACCTCGTCGGTGGTGGCTCCGCCCAGCTGGCACGCCAGACGATAATCGTTGAGCCATACACGGGGTTCCGTCTCCCTCGTGTACTTGTCGATCGACGTGGGCTGGCGGAAGCGTTGAGGGAAGCTCGTCGTGTGGATCTCCCGGCTGAATATGCGGGTCCTCGAGGGCTCCAGTGTCGGTGAGTGGTCCTCGCGGCTATCATAGAGCCCGCCCCGCCGCGGGTGGTAGCCCACCACTGCCTGCGTCTCCGCGTTGCCCGTCTGCCGGGCGTTGATGACATTTTGGGCGTCACCATCTTGGGCTTGTCCGCGTGTGTCAAGGATTCGCTCCCTGACCGGCGTTCGGCCCTGGTTGGCGGGTTGTCCCGTTGCGCTGCCCGCGTCAACTGACACCTCGGGGCCCTGCACGCCACCGTCGTCCCGCGCGCTGCCCTGCTGGCGAATGCGGGACGCCGAGCTCTCGGCTTGCTGTATGGACGCCTGCTCGATGAGTGCCTGCTCCTCGCGGTGCAGGTTCTGTGTTTCGGGCGTCGAAGGAGCGGGCATGGCTTGCATTAGCGTCGCGGCTGCGATGAGCTTTTGGCTCGCTCATGGGGGCGTGTTCGGGTTGTTGACGTTGAAGTCAGCGTTGATACATCGCGGGCCTGCCTGCCCAGCTCACGCGCGCGTTCGCCGCGCGCAGAAGCTTCTCCGGCGATGGAGGCGCAAAGCAGTCGCACTACGCGGTACTCCTCCGCAAGCTTGGCCTCGAGCTCGCGCGCTTGGGCTAGTTGTGCGTTGATGTCGGCGCCCCTCGCTGGTGAGGTGGGGGCGCACTTGGCCCCGAGCCCTGGAGTAGTCCAGTTCCCGGGTTCTAGGGGGCTTCTCCATCGCCAGCCCCGCCGCGTTCGCGCCATTCGCCTGGTCATCGACGACCACAACGAAGCACTGACGCGCGGGGTCGTAGCGCCCGACACTGGAGTCGTCGGAGTAACCGAACCAGTAGTCCGCGGCGTCGAGGAATCACTGGAACATCACCGGGCCGGCACACCGGAGAAGTCCCACTCCGCGTACCCGTGTGAAGTGGCGGGTGGCAGCTCGCTGGCGGAGCCGTTGTAGGACTCGTCGTTGGTGGTGGCGGTGAGATTCCTAGCCGCCAGGAGGTGGCGGCCGGGAATGTCCTCGTACGCCGCCACGTCGGTGCTGGCGGATGAGGCGTACGCCATCGCAGCGTTGCGCATGCCGTGGGGGAACCGCGGCTCAGGAACTGCGGACTCCCCCGCAGGTGCGGTCGCCGGTCTCACCGGCGGGTGCGTCGCGTTGTGAGGCGATGCGCGGCCGCTCGACGTCGTTCCATTTGCGCTCGTCGAGAGCGCCGGCCGAGCGTCGTCGGCGTCATGGCGCCGAGGGGCCCGCGGTGTCCGCTTGGGCGGGCGCCGGGGCATCAGCACCAGGCGTGACGGGGACCGGCCTTGGTCCGGTCAACCGCCACGGGTGAAACTCGTCGCGGTTAGTGATGCGCATGAGGTAGCCGTTCCCCGTGGCCTGAAAGTTCAGGCTCCCAAACCGGATTTCAAATCCGGCTGGGAGGGGGTCCGAACTGCCCATGGAGTACCTCTGGCCCCTATACTCGGTGC
This sequence comes from Cenchrus americanus, assembly GCA_947561735.1. Lineage (NCBI taxonomy): Eukaryota > Viridiplantae > Streptophyta > Magnoliopsida > Poales > Poaceae > Cenchrus > Cenchrus americanus. Next base: position 245,294,297 of record OX387239.1, on the reverse strand, counting down.
GAATCACCATCGAGATGGCTGGTGGAGAGCTGATCTTCAGCGCGCGACCCCCCTCCCTGACGCCCCAACTGTCGGTGTAGTCCCGACACTAACTAGTAAGAGCGCTGAGATCTATCTCTCGATGGCCGGTGCTAAGCAACTGGTGACACGAGGTTTATCCTGGTTCAGGCTGGGGCCGTACGTTCAGCAGTGGTGTGCTTGAGGCACTGTATTGCATTGCACCGTGGTGCTTGCAGAGGGGGGCTACAAGCGAGGCGGGAGAGGAGGCCGGGCCTCCAGGTCCCAGAGGTACTGATTGAGGCAAGTGCTAATATTGTGGTGTAGGCGGAAAGTGTGCAAGTGAGTGCTATCCGTCGCCCCCCTGCGGCCAGGGGACTGCCCCCTTTTATAGGCTAAGGAGGAGGCGATTTACAGGCGCGCCGCACTATTCTAGCTACGTGTGGCGGTATGGTGTGCAGTGCCGTGGAGTATACTGTCGTCCTACCGAATCTCACTTTTGGCGGGACGTCATGGCGTGCCCTGTATCCGTCCAGGAGCGGCTTCGAGGGTGGCGGTGTAGGGGACGCTCGTTCGGTGGCCGCCCGCGTGCTGATTCGAGGGTGCCGCTGACGGGAGGCCGTAGGGCACACAGCTGCTGGCGTGGCTGCGTCTTGTCGTCCCGTACCCCCACAGCGTCGGAGATGGCGCTGCAGTGCCCGGGATGGCGCCGTGGTGGCGGGGATGGGCGCACAGGGCTGAAGGTGACACAGGGGACGCGCCCGACGTCACGGCATGGCCCCGTGCGAGCGTAGAGTAGACGTCCGTCCTCTTTCGAGGGTTACGCCGTCCTCTTTCGAGGCGCGACGCGTCAGTCGTACGAGAGTGGGCGGCACAGTGTCACGGGACTAACACCGGCCTTACCGCACAGTGTCGCACAATGACGGGGATAGCCTCACCGAGGGAGTTGGCGGAACAGCGCTGGGGCGTGATTCCCAGGCGCGTCGTGACGTGGATTCGTCTTTGACTTGGACACCTACAAATATCAGTGCATTAAATGCCCCTGTCGGGGGAGAAGGTGCGGAGGCGGCGAGCCTATGAGGTCCTCGAACGAGGCAGAATCTCACCCGAGGGGGTGCCCGGCCCCCAAGCGAGGCGAAACCTCTCCCGAGGAGGCGACCAGCCCTCGAGCGAGGCGGAGCCTCGCCTGAGGGGGCGACCGTTCCTCGAGCAAGACGGAGATTTGCTAGCGCGGGGCTGTCCTACTCGAGCGAAGCGGAGTTCCGCCCGAGGGTGGTCGGGCCGACTGTCTGGTGGGCCGCTGGGGCCACTAGAGCCGGGGGCCCGACCGTTGGGCCATGAGTTATTTTAAGCGTGTTTTAGGTTCGTTTGTGTTTTTTCTTTTGCGAAAGAGAGTGGGTTTTTCCCTGGTTGTTTAGGGGACCCTTATGGCTGTCCCCGACACCTTCCATTTGCCTCTAATAGTATTTTCTCCCCAGGGTGTTTGAATTGAGGGGTAAATGTGGATGTAGATGGGAGAGAGAGCTGGGGTCCAGCACAAATTTGCTCCAATTTGTTACCATTTAGGGGTAAATGGAATTAAGGGGCAAAACATTTGCCCCACCATATCTACCCCACATGTTTGGTAGGGCAAATTTGCGATACATTCATCCAAAGGGAACATATCTAGTGGAAATCAACCTCTTCGTGCAAACTATGAAAACTTCAATCTAAACCACACGATCTTGATCCAAGGGAGAACTCATGAGAGGTGGGAGGGGTGATTGGCAAAATTCATGAGAGGTGTGAGGGATGATTTGCAAAGGTGCTTTTGCAAATCACTCCTCCCACCTCCTCTAAGCACTCCGTTGGATCAACATCATGTGGCTCTGATTGAAGTTTTCATAATTTTCACGGGTAAATTGGTTTCCACCTGATACTAGTGTAGCTCGTAACCTCAAGTTTGATTTGCAATCGGAAGTCACCTAATTTGTCACGTAACTGAATCATTTCCTACGGATTTGTTCAACGCCCCGTTCGCTTGGCTTATCAGCCACCAGCCAGCATTACTTTTCTTTCAGAACAAACCAGCCACCAGCAATCAGCCACCAGCCAACCGAACAGGCTGCAAATTTAATCAGTGCGGATCACGAAAATGCACACACACGCATGTTACACGTCTTCTTGGGCTAAAGTTTAGTCTCATCACATAGGATATTTGATGCTTATTAGAAATATTAAACATAAATAATTATGAAACTAATTGTATATGTGAAGGTTAATTCACGAGATGAGTCTGCTAAGCGTAATTATTTCATAATTTGATAAATATGATGCTACGTGCTAATGACAGATTAATTGATTTATTCCATGAATTAATCCTTAATTAAATTAGTTTTAAAATTGACTCGTGTTTAATTTCTTAATTAGTATTAGATAAATGGACTAGATCTGGATCCTAACACCCCAAAGTATGAACGATTCATGACTGTGCCACCGGTATGTGCAGATCCTAATTACTACCCCCACCAACTTTTGCTGTCACCAGACACGCACCGGTATGATCAGTCGATTGAAAATGGTCACACCACACCAACGGATCTAAACAAACCTTTAGGGGAAAGAAAATTGGAAGAAGAAGAAAAAATCCCATCTTTTTCTGAACTAAGAAAAAAATCCCATCTACCCGTCGATAGCTTAAACCCCCCGAACGGCCCGAAGTCAAGCCTTCCGCGTCGGCTTCGTGCCTTCGTCCCTCCTCATCGTCTTCGTCTCCTTCCCCCAAAACCAGATGGGCGAAGGGAGGAGACGACGAGATCTCACTCCCCGCGTCCCCTCCGCCTCCCCGCCCCAAATGGCGCCGGCGCGCGCTAACCCTAGCCGCCGCCTCCCGCTCCTCGTCCTCCCCCTGCTCCTGCTCCTCCTGATCCCGGCCGCCGCCGCCGCCGGAGATACACCGTTGTCCACCACCTCCTACTCCCGCCACTGCCCCGGCCTCCCCGCCGCGCCCGACACCCCCGCGGGAGACGGCCACGCGCTCCCCACCCTCCAGCTCTCCACCGGCTACTTCTCCGGCGGCGGGCCCCGCATCTTCGCCCCCGAACCCTCCTCCCAGCCGCGGTCCTTCTCGCTCCTCCCCTCCTCGGTCGTCCGCACCGCCAACGCCTCGCTCCTCCACGTCTCCGCCACGCTCTCCGTCTCCGTGGGCCGCCGCCCGGCCCGCTACCATCTCAACGGCCGCAACCTCGTCGAGTACGACGGCCGGGCGCACTACTTCCGCCCGCGCCTCCCGCGCTTCACGGGGCGCCGCGGCTTCATCTCCTTCGGCCTGGAGGGATACTACTCGACGGCCTCCGGTGAGCTCTGCATGGTCGGCACGGGCTCTGGCCGCGCGGCCGACGGCACGCCCGTGCACTTCCTCCCCGTCGTGCTACGCCTCGGCTTCCCCATCCCAGCCAACCTGACGCGATCCTTCGTCACTGGCCGCCTCGAGACCGTTGACACCATCACACCCATGGAGCCCGTCTCACTCGTCGCCTACGCCGAGGAGGGATACGCGTACGCGGAGAGCGCCTCCTGCCCACCCCCGCCGGTGGGGAAGCTCGACGCGCTTCAGGTGTTCGAGGGTAGGAATTTCTCATGTGCTCATCTCAGTTCAATGCTCAGATCGCAGTTCAGGTTGCACTACCAAAGCGGCAACGAGTCCACTGCATCCTCGCTGGGGCTTCACCAAAGGTACATGTATGTCAACCGGATGCAATGCAAGGATGATGGTGCCGTCCGTGCTTATGTGGCATTCACTAACCAGACAGAGGCATCAAGGTACTACTTCATGCTGGGTGAGAAGGCGATTGTGGCGGATGGGTTCTGGGATCGAGAGAGAAGCCGGCTTTGCCTTAAAGGGTGTCACGTGGTGAACTCAGGGCCATCCCGTGCGGATTTGACGGTGGGTGAATGTGGAATTGGGATGAGCTTCTGGTTCCCGGCTGTCTGGTCGTTACAGCAGCGCAACTTTGCTGCTGGTCTGGTCTGGAATACGAGTCTGAAAAGTGAAGCCATTGCTGCAGGTTCTAGTGCAATCACTCCCAACTACAGGGGCAATCTTGCTGGTTTGAAGTATAATTACACTAAGGTGGATGAGGCCATGAAGCACTATGAGAAGTCTGGATTGAACAAGAACAGGAAAGGAAAGTTCCCAGATAGCAGTTCATACAGGGACTTGGTTTTCCGGTTTTTTGTGCAGAAAGGAGGTGGCTCTGGATATGCATCGCCTGTCACACTTGGGTCAATGTTGTTTGATGGAAACTCATTGGTGGCTCCAGATCCCTTTTCTCATCATGTGACAGGCATGATGAAGCAGAGACTGATGAATGTCAGCTATGACATCTACTATGTTGGGAATTGGTCTCTAGAATCATTCCATCGTCGACATATCTCAGCAGAGGGTGTTTATGATACTAAGACAGGCTCCCTTTGCATGATCGCTTGTCGAGAGCTTAATGTCTCGTCAGATTGTGAAATTCTGGTGACTGCTCAGTTTTCTTCTTTGGATGCAAAAGTAGCACAGCATGTTAAGGGGACAATCAGAAGCTTGAGGAAGAAGACTGACCCTCTTTTCTTTGAAACACTGAATATTGCATCATATGGGATGTTCATAGACCAAGTGGATGAATCAATATGGAGAATGGACTTAGAAAGCACCATGGCATTGATATCTATGACACTGGCATGCATCTTCATTGCTGTGCAACTGTTTCATGTCAACAAGGTCCCTGAATCACTTCCTGCCATGTCAATCACGATGCTTGTTGTTCTGGCTTTGGGTTATATGATCCCTCTTGTACTGAACTTTGAGGCTCTCTTCAAGAACAGCAATAAACAGACCTTCCCGCTTGCCGGCGGTGGTTGGCTTGAGGTGAATGAAGTTATGGTGCGAATCATTACCATGATAACATTTCTGCTGCAGTTGCGACTTCTTCAGTTGGCATGGTCTGCACGGTCTGTGGATGTAAGCACAGCTGAGTCATGGGCTGCCGAGAAGAAAGTACTCTGGATATGCTTGCCACTATACATCATTGGAGGAGTTATTACTTGGGTTGTTCACATGAGGTTTAATCACAGCCGAAGAATGCTAAGGCAGGTTGTACAAATCAAGCCAGTTGGGCACGCATTCTGGGAGGACATTGTGTCCTATGGTGGATTAGTACTCGATGGGTTCTTGCTCCCTCAAGTGATCCTTAATGCTTTCTCAGATTCCAAAGTTAGAGCCCTTTCCCCAGGATTTTACATCGGAAGCACCATGATCCGCGCTTTTCCTCATGTGTACGATGTGTTCAGGAGGCAGCATTTTGTGCCGAGCTTGAGACCATCCTACATGTATGCTAACCCTCATGATGATCTCTTCAGCCTCGCATGGGACATTGTGATACCTTGTGGAGCTCTACTGCTGTCAGTGGTTCTCTTCTTTCAGCAGCGGCGTGGAGGTGCCTTCTTCCTTTGTTCGAAGAACAGGAAGACGAGAGAATATGAAATGGTTTCCACCATCAGTTCTTAAGAAAAGCTGAGTGGATTGGAAACGGTTTCTACAGTCGGTTCTTGACAAGCCTTTACATCATTGCTACAGAGGAAATGTAGAGAAGGTTTACATGTTGACGAAGAAATAGCTGTTCCTGGTCAATGTAAGTTTTACAAATGTGCTTGTTTGCAGCAAAAGTCACGTGCATGTATACAAAAAGATGATACACAAATTGGGCTAGTTTTGCACCTGGATTCAGGATGCTTAGGCCCCGTTTAGTTCCCATAAGTAGGGTGACTTAAAGTGCAAAAAGTGCAAAATAAGTCACCTATGGAACCAAACAGCACTGACTTAAAGTGCTCCAACTTATAAGTTGCATAAGTAGCTCCACCCCTACTTAAAGTGACTTATTTCCACTTTTTCCTCTACCATCCTGTGTGGAGCCCACTGACTTATAAGTCAGTGCAACCAAACAGGTCCGACTTAAAGTGGCGTGACTTATAAGTCGGGTGACTTATAAGTCACCCTACTTATGGGAACCAAACAGGGCCTTAATAAGCTTTTACTCAGCATTACTTGTGTCATCATCTCTCTGTCAGGGGTTGATAATCCGCCTCTTATTTTGTGCATCAGATCTAGCGGCTCTTTATCGCATTTCTCCGTTTCCACAACGTTTCAGTCCATTTCCTGTGTGTAAGGTAGGTGGATGACATCTGCTGGGCCCGGGTTGTAAAATCCGCTGCGGTGACCTGATTGTGATTTTGTATTTGTTGCCTTGTTGGCACCTCATGGCTGCTCAATTATTCACAGATGTATATTGCCTTTGCTATCGCTGTTGCACGGCGCCACATTATCGTGCATTGTTGCCCACTCTCCTCGAAAGTTGCTCGTGCGCGAATTCATACGCGTAAGAAAGCTGAGTGTCAGACCATCCACACTCGTGCTACTTCAAAACCTCCTTCAAAACAGAATATTCCATCCTACACACCTAGATTCTCTCCTTCATATTTCCTCACCCGCATCTATCTTCCTTTATAAATCTACCTCCATCCCAACTACTCATCGTGGACCCCACACGTCATTCTCACTCTCTCTCTTTTTCTTCCCCACCTTCCTCTCTCTCTCTGTGGCGGCGCGGCGGCGGTCCCGCGGCCGGCTCCAGGAGGCCGCTCTCTCTCTCGTGGCGGCGCGGCGGCGCGTCCCGCGGCCGGCTCCTTCCCTCCCTCTCCCCCACATGCTCCGGCGGCGTCGTGAGGAGGCGGCGAGCTCGTCGTGAGGAGCTCCGCGGATCCCCCTCGCTCCTCACCGACGACGTCACCTTCGACGGCGGATGCGCGCCCGCCACGGAGGTCCTCCTCCCCCCCCTCTCCCGGCGCGCGAGAGGAGCGGGGGTGGCCCGCGCCGTCCACCTCGTGGGGTCGTCCTCGCGGGCGGCATCGGCGGCTTCGGCGGCAACTCGATGCGGCGCCGGCGACCTTCCTTCCTCCCGGTGACGACGGGCGGCGAGCCCCTCCTCCCTCCCCGCGACTTCGGATCCGCGCGGCAACGCTCCACCGCTCCCGGCGACCATGGAGGGCGGGTTGGTGTGGCGGCGGGTGGGCGGATCCACGCCCCAATCCTCCGCCGCGCGCCATGGCCGGATCTTGGAGGAGGCGAGAGGGGAGCCCGAGGCCGGAGGACATCCACTCGCCGCACGTCGTCCCCCCGCCGCGCGCGACTCCGTCTTCGCTCCGACGGGCTTCCTCGCGGCGGCGTGGCCATCCATTCTCCTCCCCCTTCCTCTGCTCTGCGCGCGAGGTAGTTGGCGACCGTGGCAGGTGGTGGGCCCGCGCTGGCTCCAGGAGTCCCTCCACCGCGCCAAATCTGAAGGAGGCGGGGGCCGACGGGATTTTCGCGTCGTCAATCCCGTCCCCCGCTGCAGGCTGGATTCCGGGAAATGCCCACGCGAAACGGATGGCGGGATGGATCCCGTCCCCCGGTGTGGATGGTCTCAGATTTGAACGTCGCGGGGCGCTAGAGAACCGCGAGGACTGACGAGAATATGGGTGACTTTCCAATTCCATGGTCAGGCAGAAGGAAATCGCGGGACGGACCACCGAAGCGGAGGGAGCACGGTCGTTTTCCGTTGGCATCGACGACTCCAGGTCGATCGACTACGAGGAACCAAATGCCATGCCATGAATGTGACTGGAATCCGGGGAGAAGGCCGGCTCCCATGTTGGCAGCGCAGGACTGCGTGGTGCCAAATTTCTTTTCTTTCGTTCTCCCCATGGTGAATGAACCTGAGGCTTGTTGACACTTTCAGCACCTAAATCACCAGATGACACGGCTCCAAACCACCGGTGCTCTACAAAAATACCCACATGACACGAGTCAATCGCAAGTCATAACCACTTCCATAAAAGTACATAAACTAAGAGGACGAAGCAGCAACCCTCCAAAAGTCCCTTTTTTTTGTTTTGAAAAAAAGAGGCCAAAAGCCCTTTTCACTCTGACACGGCTGGGCACACCGCGCCGCAGCGCCGGCTTCCAGTTGCATTGCAGGCTTGCAGTTGCAGCCAGCCTTCCCTTGCCGAAGAGTAAAATTCATTAGCGGTCCCTAATCTTGCTCGGATGTGTCATCTGGTCCCAAACTCAGGATTTTTGATATTTGGGTCCCTAAACTTGCACGTTTGTATCATCTATAAGTCCCAAACTCAAAATACAGTATCATCTATAGTATTTGCATCCCTAAACTTGCATGGTACTGTCATCTAGGCCCCAAACTCAAAATTTTTTATTGGAAAAGGTTTGATTTACACCTAATTTATGAAACTTTAAAGAAAACTATGTTAATCTAAAAGTCATAACTATTTTTTAATAATAAAAATACAAAACATGTACCAAATTTATTATAAAACGTCATTTGGTGTTCTATTTGAAGTTGTTTAGTTATTATATGTTCAAGTTACTATTTTTATTACTTTTTTAAAATAATAGGGTGAAAATTGAACCTTTTATTCTATATAAATGCTGAAATTTGGGACCTAGATGACATTATTTGTGCAAGTTTAAGATCAAATATCAGACATTTTGAGTTTGAGACCTATATGACACGACCCTCCAAGTTGAGGGACCCAAATTTCAAAAATCAATTTGGGACCTAAATGACACAACCGTACAAATCTAGGGACCACTGCTGAATTTTACTTGTTGCCGAAACACACCCCAGAACGGCCAAACCCCCCGTGCCCAACGCCCAGTTTTTGGCCCGACCCCGCATCGCTTGACCGGTAAAAGCCTAGCCGCCTCCGCGCGCGAGCCCCGCCGCGCGATAGCGATACGGCGATGGCGACGAGGCCCTCCCGCTCCCGCTCCCGCTCCCGCGACCCCGTCAACCCCGCGCCCGGCCATGCCACCGTCCGCACGTCACTCCACTGACGCGTCACCCGGCCCACCCTCGGATGGTGCCCCACCACCCGCGACCTTGACCCCGCCCGCCCCCCCGCGCGCGCGCCGTCGCCGTCGCCCCCCTTCATCGCCGCCTGCGGTGCGGAAGCCCCACGCGCGCAGCCGGGCTGCGCCACGCCACGCCACCACAACACACGCACACACACACCCGGTACAAGACGACCGGGGAGCAAGCGGGCGGGCTCCGCAGTCCACAACCAAGCCGCACGGCAGGCCGTACCGGTGGCGACACAGGAGCGGCTTGCTTATAACGCGAGGAGGGGGAGGCAGAGGAGGGAGGGAGACGACGGGGGACGGCGATGAGGGGGTCCCTGGGGGGCGCGCGGCGGATGACCGCGCAGGAAGCGGCGGAGGCGGCCGTGGGCGCGGTCGGGTGCGGGTACGACCTCACGGGGGACCTCCGCCTGGGCCGCGCCAAGCCGGTGGGGAGGCTGGTGGAGATCGACGCCGCGCCGGCGCGGGCGCGGGACCTGACCCTGCCTGGCGGGGCCGTCGTCCCCGGCGTGCCGAGCGGGATCGTCGCCGACAAGGGCGAGCGCACGCGGTTCCGCTCCGACGTCCTCTCCTTCGCTCAGGTGCGCTTTCGTAGTTTCGTTCTTTTCTCCCCTCTCTGCCCTTGTGTTGAGCTCTCGATCAGGAGCCCTGAGTCTGAGTGAGAGTGATCGATGCCCGGCCGCAGATGGCGGAGCAGGTGAACCAGTCGCTGTCGCTGTCGGGGAAGATCCCCTCGGGAGCCTTCAACGCCATGTTCGACTACCGCGGGTGCTGGCACCGGGACGCCGCCGCCACGCGGAGCCTCTGCTTCGACGGCCGCTTCGTGGAGCTCTACAGCGTCGAGGCCGTGCGCGCGCAGCTCGCCCTGCGGGGCATCGTCAAGCAGGACCTGCCGCCCTTCTGGGATCCCCCCGCGCTCGCTGAGTACGCCGCTTCCGCCGCCGCCAGTCTCTCTCCCCCGTCCCAGCCGTGACGATGCGCAGAGCAAAGCAAACTGATGCGGCTGCTTGCTCACTGCAGGTTCATCGACAAGTACGGGACGCACGTCGTCGTCGGGGTGAAGATGGGAGGCAAGGACGTGGTGTGCGTCAAGCAGCTCAAGGGCTCCAGCCTGACGCAGAGCGATGTGCAGGCCCGGCTCAAGAAGCTCGCCGACGACAAGTTCTCGCAGGACGGCCCGCCCGGGAATCCCGCCGCCGCCGGAGACGGCAGGCTCGCGCACGGGCTAAACGTGAGTGTTCTCTGCTCCGTGTGCTGTGCACCTCTGCTCACAGAGTCACAGTCACTTGTGAATCTAAATGCCTCGGGACGTTTGGAAAACAAAACGAGTTCATACCTGCTGCATGTGTGAACCGAATGAGCAAATCTTGTTGCGCTACAGGGAAATTTCGGACCCGGATCAGCGGCGTGGCAGACTTTCAGATCACCCGTCGTGTCTCACAAGGATGTAAGCAAGCACTTTGGCCGAATGATTCGCTGATGATCACAATGTGATGGGCCCAGAAATAAACCTGGTTGCGTCCGGTTGAATTTTGGTAGGACATCGTCTGCATCCACATCAGGAGAGGGGGCGTCGACAGCGGCCAGGGCCACGGCAAGTGGCTCTCGACGATCACCGGCTACCCGGACGTCATCTCGATGTCGTTCGTGCCCATAACCTCCCTGCTGTCCGGCGTTCGGGGCTGCGGGTTCCTGAACCACGCGGTGAATCTCTACCTCAGATGTAAGCGTCTCTGATAATCTGATGCAGCATTGTCACCTTGCTGCTTGGAATTCAGTTCGTTCAGACGTCTGATCGGCTGTCCATTTCCTGCTTTTTGGATTCAGACAAACCGCCCATAGAAGAGCTCCAACAGTTTCTGGAGTTCCAGGTGCCGCGGCACTGGGCTCCAGAGTTTGGTGAGCTTCCTCTTTGTCTCCACAGGAGGAAGAACATCTTGCCGTCTCTTCAGTTCACCCTCATGGGCCCTAAGCTTCATGTCAATACTGCCAAGGTAGCCATCACACACGGCATTCCCTGTTAGGAACCTGTCCTCTTGATTGATCACTGTTCCTGTTTGCAGAGCTCAAACAGAATTCTGTGTCACGCAGGTTGATTCCGGCAACCGTCCGGTGACCGGTATCCGGCTGTTCTTGGAAGGCAAGAAGAACGACCGGCTGGGCGTCCACCTGCAGCACCTGTCGGTGACGCCGGGCACGATCACGGTGGCCGGCGAGGCCACGTCGGCGGAGGACGCGGCCGTGGACGAGCGCGGCTACATCGAGCCCGTCAGGTCGCCGCTGCTCTCGCACATCTGCACGGCGCCGGTGCAGTACAACGGCGCGCTGATCGACGACTGTGCGGCGATCGTGACCCGGGCGTGGCTGGAGGTGCGGGACACCTGCTGCCTCAAGAAGGTGCTCTTCCTGCGGCTGGGCTTCTCCGGCGTCGCGGCCACGAAGATCCGGCGGTCCGAGTGGGACGGGCCCTCCGTCGTGCCCCGCAAGTCCGGCTCGCTGTCGGCCAGGCTCAGTGCGGCGCTCTCCGGCGGCCTGGCGCAGGCGCCGCCGCCGCCCGCCGCGGGGGAGAAGGTGGAGGTGAACTCCGCCATATTCCCCAAGGGACCGCCGGTGCCGCTCCCGGTGCAGAGGATGGCGAGGCACGTGGACACCACGGAGGTGATGAGGGGCCCCGACGACCAGCCGGGGTACTGGGTGGTCACCGGCGCGAAGCTGTGCGTCGAGGGCGGTAAGATCGCGCTCAAGGTCAAGTACTCGCTGCTCATCGCGGTGCAAGAAGACACGGACGTCTAAGAGGCTTCGTCGCCGCCGCCGTCGTCATCGATGCCTCAGCTTCTCCGTTTTTGCGTCCTGTTTTGCCGTGGTGTACAGAGGCAGTTCAGTCGTGCGCATGGTGTACATAGTGCAGAGGGCGTAATGGCGCATGCTACATACGTCAGAGATGATGTTGTACAGATTACAGAATATAGAGTGCCCAGCTAGCAGCTGATATTTTGGTTTGCCGCGATTCAGGTTTTGCAAATCTAGGAACAGTTTAGATGTGTAGAAATTAGCCGTGGTGTACAGTTCAGTAGTGAGCATGTTGTAAATAGTGAAGAGTGGTGTCTTCTGACGGTTTAGGGTAAAAACAGTTTATAAAATCGATTCATTTTGGTTTTGGTATTGGTTGCTAAAGAGTTGACTCATGCCTTACTCGGTTTAATGTAAAAAAAGGGCAATCATCAATAATCTTCTTTGCTGACAATCATATTTGACAACCAATTCTGATATGCTACTTTTGTGTGAGCATGCGAGCATCGCATCGATGCTCTGTCACTCAGTCCCCACGAAATAAATAAAAATATTATTAGCAAAATTATATATTTTGATCACTAAACTTTATAACAAAGATCACGTTCATCCCTTAACTTCCAAATTGATCAATTCAGTCCTCAACTTTCATTTTCAGATCAAACTTATCATTATGCTGATGTGTTGCTATAACTTAGCACGAGACTAATGTGAACAAGCAATTTTACTCTTTGGATCATGTACTGATGTACGTCACACATGTATATGCTCGTACTCTCATACTCCCTGGTACATACACACAATAATATATATTTTTAACTAACTCGTACTTTTTAAAGTTATGCAGGTGCCCATACGAATAGAATTTTGATATGCAAAATATTTGTACTCATATTATTTCATGATATACACAATTTAATGTGCACATATACTTTAAAGTTTGTCATGTGCTCATACGTTCTTGCTCCATGTACAAATTCACGCTCTCTCCATAAATATGAATCATGAATAAAAAATATTTAGCATGTCTAGTTCATAATTATATATTTTGGATAAAGAACTTATGAGCAAGAACGAGCTAAGGGTAAAAAATAACTTATATTTTTTATACGTTTTGCATCAGTTTCACATTAATATAGACTTATGTCAGCATAAGGACATATGTGATGAAAATAGAAGTTGATGGACTATATTAGCCATTCTATAAGTTGAAAAATGATTTTGACCCTCCGTGTAAAACTAAGGATCAAAATAGCTATTTTGTCAAAAAAATCCTTTCCATTTGTGCGTGAAGTCGGTTACTCTGAACTCGACATGCTAAATATTTTTATTCATGATTCATGTAAAATCATTGAGTCTATTTTTTTTAATTCAGATATCACCATCTACGATGTGCATACCAAAGGTTTCAATCTCCCTTGCTCTACGAGGCATCAGTTTTACGTGCGTGATCTTATAATTGTATTTATTTTGGGACATAGGGTGTATATCTAAAAAAATCCTCTCACTCAAGTATTTAGGTTTTTTCTAGACCTAGAGATACTTATTCGTAATGAAAAACCACGAGACTCTTCACCCCAGCTGCTCTAATTTTTATTGTTCTGGATTAAGATGTACTTAACCTTTACATAACTTACATTTTTCGATTTGATTTGGATTGTTCAAGAAATTGGTTTAGACTTGATTTTAAGAAGCCACATGTTATTTGTAAAAGATAGTTTATTTAAAAATGAACGCCGGAATGCCATTATCAACCAGTATATGGCAATATGGCATTCTAGTGAAATCATAATTTTAAGGAAAATTTTGGATCATACCATTACAAGATCTCAAAGTTAAATATATATCACTGGCGAAGCCAATGACACGTGGGGCTAAGATCTTTCAATGGTATTATCCGAGGGATATTTAACTATTTGCCACTTTTAGCTATGGTCAATTAATCCCTCTCACATTCACTCCTCTCCTATGGGTGGCAAATCTGTTGCCACTCACCCCCGAATAGTGGCAACCGGTTAAATATTCCATTATCCGAATATTCTTAATTTGTAAAGCGTTTGGCTCAGGTGTTTGAGTGGGCGTTTGGTGAGCTAATCAACCATACACTGTACCCGTACGCTGTAGCCAACAAAATCCCCTTCTTTCGCCCTTCACCATCCCGGCCGGCGCCGCGGCGGCGAGGGAAAGCGCGCACGCCTCTTCGGTCGCCTACCCCTTGCGCCTCCGCGGCCCGCTCGCGCCCCATAGAGCGCTCTCCTCCCGACCAAAGGGTCCCTCGGTGCCCCCTTCCGCCGGACGGGGACACGCCGCCTGCCCCGTGGACGGTCGAAGGGACTCCTCCTGTCGTCGCCGTCGTCCTACTCCTATTCGGCTCCTAGTGGGCCGCCGCGCGGAGGGAATTCCTCCGGGCTTGGATCGGTTTCTTATGCACTTGGGTAAGGAACCCTAACCCCTTGCTTGGTTGTTTGGTCGGGTCGCGCGTCCTGTCACCTCTCAACGTTCAAATCCAGATCCACGATTCCACCACGCACACTTTGTAGTGAAATCCGTCGCTTCGTGGAGGGGTGGTACTGTTAGAAGCTTGTAAATTTTGCAAAAAAAATCTTGGGGGTTCAACCCGATCCCTCTGAATTTCTTAGGGCCTGTTGTGCAAAGTAATCAACTAATTTTCCTATGGGATTGGATCGGATTATTCATTATTCTCTAGATCCAAATAAAGGCTGTAGTATTTCCCCTTACTTTCCTTCAACACAATTACATTTCGTAATTTTGTCTTTCTTGATGACAAACTGTTGAACAGTTTGAGACAACTTTTTGGCTGGCAGTGTTAAAATCAAGTTTTACTTGAAATGGATATCTTATATATAAAGCAGCTCAGCAGCTCCTGAATTCCATAATTGTAAATGCTCATTGATGGACTGTTTTAGGACTCCCATTTTTTTAGTGTTCATGTTATAACAATTTTTTGGTGAGATGCACTCGAATCCATTGAGTACATGACCATCATAGATTACACCAAGCAACATTATGTATTGATTCTTTGCAACCCAGCAAACCCCAGCCTTGCTACATCACTTTGGTGCCTCTCTGCTTTCCTGAGTAACCTGACTGCTTGGTTTGAATCCTACTCCTTGATTTGAACAAACCTAGATATCAGTTAGTATATATGAGGGTCAAAACTTTTGCATGGTATACAAAATTATTTAGCATTCCACTGTGGCACTGAGGCCCAAACAAAGTATTACATTATTAATGATATATGATGGAAATATGGAATGCTAACTTTCCTTTAGTTTTGCTCTAAAGAACTTTGATGTTTCATAAAGATAACTCTTATGTTATTTTGTTTATTTCATTTGATAATATCTTATTTTTGCAAATACTAAATTTTTCATTTCTTGAATCAAGAATCTTGATTGCCAGTTGAACTTGGAGTTAGACTATGGATCTGGAGACAGAGAATCGTCTTGCTTCATTACTACTTGAAGAGGCACGAAGATTACAGTTAGAGGCTGACAGGGAAGGTGTCCATGCATATCTTCGAAAGCCTAATGTAAGGCATCGTCCAAACTCACGGTTCCTCACGGCCACAGTTCGTGGAGTTCAGCAAGGTTAGCATTGTGCTCCTTTGAAATGCTCTTGTTGAAGCTGTATTTTGAGTTTATTGAATCATTTCCCATTCTTTTTCTATATTTTTGTAAAACAATAAAACAGTTGCAATCACGTGATCTTGTAAAAAATCTACTTGGCTCTTGCTTCCTGTATAGGACTCATGTTACTATTTTTTTAATCACATCAAGTAGCTTTTCCATTTTTCTGAATTGAAACAAGCTGTTGACCTGCAGCAAACCGTGTTGTGGAGGTCAATGAAATGTGGCGAGCCAGGGAAAAAGAATTGGAGTTGGAATCAAAGATGAGAAGCGGAAGTAGCAAAAGTAAAGATCTTTGCGATTCAAGAGGTGAGAAGCGTAAAAGTGACTCAAGGAACCATAGCTCCAGCTCAAGGTTTGAACAAGAAGGGATTGCCTACTCCTCAGACCAGGAGGATGGTCTGGGTGATGATGAAATTGAAAGATTTCTTCATTCAAGGTTAGTAAGAATATTCAGTATATTCTTTTCTGTGAGAAAACGTCTGTTTTTTGTAGATGAACACCTGACATCCTGACATGTAACTACGATTTTTTAAAGAAAAAACTTGTGATCTTTTATGAAAATCATGCAATCTGTCCTTGTCATAGTAGCACATAATTCTATGCATGGGTGCTCGTATCCTATTATGTGGCATATTGTGAATTTGTGCATACCCCCGGGACCTTTTGCTTGGTGTTACCTTTCTGTGACTATTGGTAACATGTGCAATTTGTTGCAATTTTGTTAGGGTGAAGCGAGGACGTGGGGCTGTTGGTTCTAGGATGGACGAGCCCGGTCCATACCTTGATTTGTTGTCCCGTCGTAAAGACGACGAGCCTAGTCCTGACATACGTGTGGAAGAAAAATGGGAACGCCGAGTGCAAGGTCCAGAGAAGCCTTTGTTTTTGAAATCCAAATCTCCTGATGATTGGCATAAGGATTTGTTGGATGGAAAGTCGTCAAGCTCTGAACCACAGAGCAAGCAAGAAAAGAAACGGAAATCAGAGAAAAAAGATAAGAGAAATAAAAGTAAGGAAAAGTACAAGAAGAAATCCAAACATCGTCATCACCACCACAAGAAAAGCCGAAGGAGGGAGTGATGTGTCTGTTTGCCAAACAGGACATTGTACAATGGTTCTGCCCTGAAAGGGGCAGCTAGTTGGTCGTTGCTGTAACTTGAAAACTGTGTTTTGTGAAAAAAACGACACTGCATAATGGACTATGGTTCATATGATAGTGTTGTTTCATAGTTGTGTTGTTCAAGTCTAACCTCTTATCCTAATATGATTAATTTAATATTTGATGAAAGAGTTGTGCTTTTTGGCAGGAAGACATAACATGTCCGATACCTACGTATAATGTATTTGATGAGCTGGTCTTGAA
Organism: Cenchrus americanus; assembly: GCA_947561735.1. Lineage (NCBI taxonomy): Eukaryota > Viridiplantae > Streptophyta > Magnoliopsida > Poales > Poaceae > Cenchrus > Cenchrus americanus. Next base: position 245,277,559 of record OX387239.1, on the reverse strand, counting down.
GCATGTCAATCTAGGATCAATTAGACGTTGTCCGTAGGTCGATAAACATGCTCAAGAATTTGTTGACCATCACATAACATTCACAGTTTTGCTTCTTTGCTAAGAGATATGTTAGTTGGCACGCTACTTGTCAAGTTTCACTGAACATGACAATTGACTGCAAATGGTAAGATCGAACACCATTTTGTGAGATCTTTTATTTCCTCAAAAATGGCTCTGAATTTCATAGCATGGATCATGAATGGGTAATTTAACCTTTAGAATGTGCTCAACAAAAGAAAAAAACTTTAGAAAGCCTCTGCGTCTTCCCAATTTGCGAACTGATGTTCTGTTCTTTCAGGATTTATACGTGGTGCCACCCAGACACGGCAATAAGAGTGCATCAGCATGGGGCGATGCAGGCGTCATCGAAAGCCTGGGGTGGCCAGATCATTTCACAGTCAACAAGAATAATACGAAATTTCGATTTAGAATTGCTTTACAGGACGCTTATCCATACCACTGAAAGACCAAATGTTTGTGAGAAGGCTTGACAACATTAGGCACAACTCAAAAATCCCAAAACAAAAGAAAGCCATCATCTACGCCATCATCTAATTCTGAAGACTAAAGCCATGCAATCTATGGTCTCTATACAGTATAATGCCGCGTGTTGAACATAATGGACTGAAAAAAGAACTTCCTGCAACAGAAAATAAAAAAAACATTAGATACAGTCAAAAGAGATATAAGCTTGCAACGAGGAAAATAAACAGAATGCCTTTGTGTTAACATTAATTCCAAGCAAACAGCTGTGGATAAAATTGGTAGCTAACGAATGCTTAAACTAAAATCTGAACACCATTTTCATACAACCCAACGATTGTAAAAACCAAGAAAAAACATGAAATGCTGCGCAGTAAGAAATACAAGATGACTTCAGCGGAAATGCTGTTCACGAGTAAGTGTTCCAGCTGCTTGACTGCTTCCACTGAAATTCAGACAATTCAGATGGGCAAAAGTGTTTGATCCGGCTAAATAGTATTCGAGAGACGCTCAATTGAAACAGAATATGGATCTAGAGCTGCGCTGATGCTGTCTTGTTCTTACACAAAGTAATAAAGCATTTTTTAGGGAACAAAATCTGGTGTTCTTTAGCCATGGAAGCTTTGTAGCTAAGTATAACTAGCTCTTATGAATAACTGGGACAGCACGTTACCATCCCATGTGAAAACTAAATGTAAAAACTAAATGTAAATTCCCATCCAACGCACATAAAAAATTAAGCATCCAAAGGGTAACCGACAATATTCCGAATAGGGGATTACCCAACTGCACAGCTATTTTTGTCCTGAGGAACCACAGCTGCTCATATTTCCGTATCCTGCTAAAATCATGTAGAAAATTCCAGTATGATACATGACCATGATATCAAGTTTCTTTGTGAGAAAATCATGATACCTACTTCAATTTAACATAAACAGAAATGCAATGTCCCCCCTTGATACATCTTTGCTGCCTCTCTTTTTTTTAGTACTATGGTAGCCAAACTGAGGAAAATATCTAAAATTTCAGGTTGGACAACAGAACGGCTGTCAACAAAAGATATGCACATTCCTTCATAGCACAAACTACTGTAAAAGAAAAGAACTGTGATCTGCCAGTTTACCAATTTCGGAACTCAGAAGTATCATAATTCACAAGAAATCACGGAGAAATTCAGAGGCATTATCGCATACCTGCAGGAACGAATGAACAAAGTACGACGAATGAACTCAGCCGACAACAAATGGGCCAATCTCGCCGTGGCGCATGGCGCGGGCGAGCTCGTTGGCTACTACCAGGCAGGTGGACACCCAGCCGGCGAGTACCGCCCACACCATGTCCACGATGCAAACCGCGACCCCCCAAGGCATCGTCATCCTTGCTCCCTCTCCCCGGCCGCCCCCAAGGAGGCAATTCCACAAACACGTTCCCTGCAATCCGCAAGCATGGTTGAGCGGTTGAGCCGGGGAGGAGATCGCATGAATTCCGACGAAATGGATGGCGAGCGACGGGAAGAGAACGCACCTCTTATCTCACCGATGCAGTCAGCGCGCAAGAACCGAGGGAAACTCCGATTAGCGCCAGTCCTTCTAGTTACACCCGAGCAACAGCAATCGGCGAGGGAGATTTGCGTCGACAGGAGATGGGGATCGATTTCACTTCCCCTTTGCCCACCTAACCGGCTAACCCTCGTTTCGCCCTCTCCACTGCTGTTCAACCGGCCACCAAAGCTGGGAATCTTCAATAGGATCAGGGTTCTCGCTCTCACACCAAGAGCCAACACAACTCCGCCGCTTAGCGATCTGCAATCCCACCACCTCCGGCATAATCAGCATGATAATTTCTTTTGATCAGACAATTAAATGGAGATAAGGGTTGAAGAATTCTCTTCACCTTTCTTTGCCTGCCTTCCACAGCAACCTTTCCCTTTCACCTTCACAGATCTTTTTGTTTCTTTTGCCAGGTAAGCAAGATTCGAGAAACAACTAGGACCGCCTCAGAAGAACCAACTGGAGGTCGACACATACCAGAGGCTCACAAGTCACAACCTGCCGGACCCTGCAGAATGCTGAAACTGTCCAATCATTCGTGGATTGGATCTTGCAAGTCTGTCCTCTGTCCATAGCGAGGCCAGGAGATGGGCAGTTCGCCTGACACGTGCCCCTGCCTCGCGCTGGCTCGTACACAACGGAACTGTGCATTAGCTGAGTAGCACTCCTTAGTATTTTATACTCAGAGGCTGATTGTTTAATGTGCCAATTCAGTTATTGCAAATTTAGGAACAGTTTAGACTTTAGATTAATGTTAAAAAGAGGGCCGGTTGATCCTGCTGTTTCCCAAAGTTTGGCATGACCCTGCAAAATATGGGTCCATTTACAGGCCATCCTGCCTGATACGGAAGGACTCACAATCAACATGGCCACTCTGCCTTGCATCCACACTTCGGCAGCATGTTTGGTACAACTCATTCGTGTGGTTTATGTCCACCCCATAACCCAAGTACTACATCATATATGCTTTTTGTTGATCATACAGAGAGCCAACTGCATCAGAAGCAGGGCACGCCAAGTTTCCTCTAACTGCATGGTGCGCTCGTCTTTTGCTTTGGAATTTGGATGAAGACTTGCAGGCGAACTTAAAACCTCTCTGCAGGTACAACCACTGGCTGCGCCTCCACACGCTTCCTTTCGGAAAGGTAAGGGCCCCGTCTCACCGCATCATTCAGCTGCACCAATATGTTTTTGTTTTGCTGATTAACATTCACGATTCAAGCAAAAAACGTGGCAGGTGCTGAACCTGAGAGAGCTTACCTTCCCAATGAGTTCAGATAGACTTTTTTCATGCAGAAGATGAGAAGATGACAAAGACTTGTTGATTGCCACACAGCAGTTGTACCTTGCTTCCATGCCTACAGCAGATAATGATGGATGACTTAAGCATTGCATCATATACAAATTCTAAAGTATTATTCTGCAGAAATTCTGTTGAAACAAGTTTAGATGGTTACAATTACTTCACTAGGACCAGATGTATTAATTCCTTACCAAGTTTGGTTGTCTCCATTGTTGGATCCGTAACAAGTCTGATTATCTCTGAATTTAAGCAAATCTCCCTTAGGCACCATTCCCGGACAACCAGTCCTGATATTACTCTGTAGCCCTGCAGACATTCAAGGGCATGTATGTGTTCAGCCAAAAGAACAACTGTAGAGGCTAGAAACTCATCTGGTTGTGCCAGTACTAATATCCAAGCTAACGAGATAAGGAAATATCCATTTATGCAAAAGTATCTTTAACGAGCATCAGCTGCTTACAGCTATCCGTATGTCCGGGTCTTGTTGCAGAATTGATAGAAGAAGAGCCTGGCAAACAATAAAACCGAAAAAAACACCCAACTAAGCAAGGCAGAACCATACGCAATTAAAATAAATGGGCACACTAGAAAAGGTGTTGCTACTAACTGATGGGGTTAATTTTGAACTGTTTGCTGCAGTAGTATAGACCAAGCGCTTCAAGTACTCTTCGGCTAGACCATCAAGTTTCATTTGGTCTTCTTGCCTATCAACACCACAGATGCTCCCAAATGCATGTAAAGCAGCCTGAACATGTACCATAACATGTCAGAGGTATTGTTTCTGACAATATGATTGTTTATCAGCAGCAACAAGTGTAATGGAACAAGAAGAAAATATGTACACAAACTTACCAGCTGTCTACCTCTGCCCTGTCGGTCAAAGGATGACTCGACAACATGTCTAACAACATTTGATGATGTCAGCAGGAAATGTGCTCCTTGAGTTGCTATTTTATCATACAATCAAACAAACAATAAGGATGTGTTCTGGCAACCTGGTGCAAATTCCAATACTATCAAGCAGAAGCATGACTTACTTGTACCAATTAGACCTAAGGTTTCCAATGCACTCTCAATTTCATCAGTATTCTGGTTTTCTTCCGTCTTCAATATTTTGTCTATGGCTGCGAGCAGGTTTGTAACACCTAACAAGATAAAATCTTCATCAAGTCTGCCTAACTCCTCATGTAAGAAAACCGCAGAAGATTGTCTTGATAACATCATGATGACAAGTTTTTTAATACATATAAGAGATGACAAAAAGTTGACAATAAAATTCCTTCAATGCTCAAAGTTGTGGAGGAATTAGGGAACAGAAGTCTGACAACTGAACTTAACGATACTTACAAGATTGGTCGATTGTTGTGAAAGCATCAGCTGATGAAAGAAGCCTCCCACTAATTAATGCTGCCCTTGACCTTATAACAGACTCAGCTGAGGAATCACTGCACTCAGACCAAAAGAAAAAAAACAAAATGGCATACATGAAAATAACAAAAGAAAACACAGAGATGTAGAGGCATGAGGCAAGTACTTGATCACATCAATTATGAGTTGAAGCAAGTTGGTCTTCAGCAGGAAAATATTGCTGTGAGGGTGTTCAACGAGCTGCAGTGTGATGAAAGACATGATTAGCCAAATTATATAGCTTCTCCCAGAAATTACAGAATCTTGAAGTAATTGATCATTATCAGTCATTCAATAGCAACATACTATGACTGCAGGATTATGTAGCATGCTGACAAGACGAGGTATGATAGGCAAGGAAAGAACCTACAACTGTAACAATGTGATGACACCGATTGCCATAAACATGTAATAGAAAACAGTACTATTGCAATCCTTTTGCAAAGGAATCATCCTGAACATAATTATACACAACACACATCATCGTACAAAGCCAAAATAAGCCTGTTCCATCAGATGTACTAGCTTGCATTATTATCTTTAAATTAAAGGGATAGGCCCCTTCTTAAAAAAAGAGTTACAGATATAATCTACGAAAGTAAACACATAAGTCAAAAGTGTTTACAATGAAACCCTCATGGATCAAGCCAATCATTAAGGGGCACAGATGAGTAGAACAAAATACAAAATAGTCGTTTACCTCATATAGAACCTCCAGCGCACTGAGGGTTTTAAGCATATCTCTTCTATCTTTTATTTCATCTTCAAATATGCTGAGAAGGTTCGAGTCACGAATGGCAGTAGCAGTATAACTTGAAACAGTGAAGAGCTTAGCTATCAAAGATAGAATACGAATCCGTGCCTACAATGGTGATACAGATAAATAAGAGTTAGTAATGTTGTGGTTTGCAGATAAACAGTAAGAGTATCCAGTAAAGATAGAATACGAATCCGTGCCTACAATGGTGATTATTGTTGAAGCTTATTCTGTTAGAAACATGGAAAAGGGAAGTGTGCAGAAATTTGAAAAATATTGAAGATAAATAACTAGACTGATTGTGGTTACAACTTCAGCTCCAAAATAACGATCCTAGGATGCATGCAGGACCTTTGGCCATTACTGCTACACATCTACTGCAGCCACGTGAAAATGGCATTAACACATTCCACATAAATTAGTAATTTACATGCCACTATCAAACAAACAAAGCCTTCTATCCCAAGCAAGTTGAGGTAGGCTACCAACAAGAGCCACAAGAAAAGATGTACCTTAAATTTTGATGATATACACTTATGTATTATCGATCAACTGGTGTGTTTTAAAGCTTGTGCATGTAGGGCATTTATTGGTTAATTCTGCAAAACTGTGTCAGAATAATGGACACGATATGTCATACCAAAGAGGATGACTGAGATGCCACTTTGCCAAGTTGCACGGATCCTTGACCATCTGGTGGAAATATGATTTCCTACAGACAGGAAAAAAATAAACTGCAATATGACAACAATATCGACCGAACAGAGCAGAGTTTCAATACTTCAACAAAAATTGTTATACTCACAGCTCCTTTAGAAATTTCTGCTAAACGCTTCACAGCATCCAGAATGATTGCTGAAATTTCTTCATCTCTGCAGAAAACAAAGATAGCAAATAAAAAAATATTACCAAATTACAATGCATATGATGCAGCAGGAATTGTCAAATGAAGTTTATGCGGGTAAAATAAATTACCCCTCAATTAAACAATTGATTAAAACAGGATACAGATTGTGCTGCACAACTGTTTCCACCGCAGCAGCACTGTTTTCAGCTTTATCAAGAAGATGGAGTACCTGATATAGTTAGACAAAATTTTTCACATACAGTAGCTAAAGACATTGTTTTCTCAAAAGTTTGTAAAACATTTTCGACAGATAAGCAACATTCATGAAGGGGCATTTGAATGAGTTGGCAAAAAACACCAGTGTGCTGTTAGCACATAAACTTCACCGTGACTTTTACTCTAGGCTAGATGAGTTCAGTCCAGACTCCAGAGTAAATATTCTTGAAGGTTACCGAAAATAAAACTTTTATGTACTAGAAGAAAACCGTGCTGTATGCATTTTCCATCTGAGCAAAGAAAACAGATGAAACTACAGAAAAATTCCATAGTATGCACTTATTAAATGGATAACAGAAACTAAAGTCAAATGGAGATAACAGATTAAACCGCATTTTCAAATGTCCAAAATGTGCAGCAGAAACTAGAGTCAAATAAAGACAACAACATTCACAAATAACATGCACTTAGAACACATTCAGGTACATACAGCTTTGCAGGCTAATTTTCTGATATCCTTCGAGTCTGTGAGCAATCCAGTTCGAATAAATGCCTGGAAGATATAAGTGCAATGAAGACATTTTGATATCAATATATGTATATGTATAAGAACTAAGCCATAGGTCTCGCAAAGAAGATACAATGATCACTACACAAGGAATTTTATGTTGATTGTAGGTAGACATGTCCAGATAGAAAAATTGGAAGGAGAATGTTACACATACACCATAGCTTGGCAGAAGCGATGCTCCGTATCTTGAGGAAAACACTTTGTCTAAGCATTCTGTGACAGTTTCAACCGTTCCAGGTACATCTGCTTCAGTCTGCAACGCACTACACGACGAAGACAAATTACAACAGCAATCAGCAAAATAGGATAGCACACACAAGTTGCCAGCAGAAAATATGTAAGGCGCTAAATAGAAATGTCGTCTTTGTCAATGTAAGATAACTAATCAAAACATAAGCTTCAAACATGTTAGGACATTACATAACACACAGGAGCATACAAAAAGTGACAACTCAACAAATTGGAGCAAGGAAAAGAGGTTTACCCTAACAGTTTAGGCAGAGGACATCGTTCCAGGAACTGCCTCACAGTATCATCACTATGCAACCCTGCAATAATGAAGTATGGATTCAGTCCCCTAATCAGCACATGACTAACCTATCTCTATCTTTCAAAAAATTGACTAGTCCTGTTCAAGCACTACTTTAGCACACACATGATGTCCTGAATCTTACTGTCCTACTATACTTTATTTGAATGCAAGTGGCAGGAGCTCAGCCTTTCAATTAAGAGAGAATAAAGAGTTTATTTACATGCTGAATCTTCATGTCCTACTTGCAATCCCCCATCTGGTGGGGAAAATGGATTTCCACCAAAACTTACTCAGGCACAAAAGACACAAAATCGACTGAAGGTGCAAATACAAGCATTAGCATTTCCAGCTTCAAAATCAAACTAGAAATAGCCATAAGTTCACTGATAAAACTAGAGGTAGTGACACTAAGGCCTACAGCAGCATCTGCGATCGTATTTTCGCAAACCAACAGCACAATCCAACAGTGGATCAATCGAATGCCGAAGTTTATCCCCCGCACCAGCCGTGATCCCCTACTAGGGTTCCAGCGCACCAAGCTCCACACCGAAAGTGATCCTGATCCGGTCCGCTCTCACGATTAGGTACAAGCAAAACCCCCTCCCCCCATAAAAGTTGTAGCAACCTAGGAACGGCGGCGCGCCAAACAACCGCGAGCAAGCAACCAGCCAGTTCCGCCCAAATCCGAAAGGGAGGTAAGGAAGGAGGCATTGCCTGGGTAGGACGCGAAGTCGCCCGCCTCCTGAAGCATCGCGCCCAGCTCTCCCGGCGAGGGCTCCATCCCGTGCTGCTTCCGCGCCGCGCGCTTCTCGTCTTCTCTGGGGTTTTGGCTTGGGGAAGGAGAAAGGCCAGCACGCACGCACCACCGGCCACGCCGCTCTACTCGGGTCCGATCCAAAAGAGCCGCGAGTCACACTGCTCAGTAGTAGGCACGCACGGGCGCGGCTTGCAGTCTCTTGCTTGCCGCGTGGGCGGTGGTGCCCGACTGCCTGGGCGGCGTGGCGGCTGTGCTCGCGGTCGCGGCTGATGAGGAAAGTGGTCCCACGCTCCAGTGGCAGCAGCCCTTCCGTCTCTATCCGGACGCCCGTGGTGACTGGGCCGGACGGGACTTGTTTGTTGGGCAGTGCCCAATTTGTATCCTGGGCCGAAATTAACTGTCAGGGGATCTTTGTTATAGCCGTTATTTGGTTTTCAACCCCTAATCGCAAAATCAAGTATTGAACACCCACGAACTTTTCAAACCATACATTTAAAACCCCCCCTCGGCGGATGCGTGGGCTGTTTTTGAGTGGTTTTCGCTGACATGGCGCTAGGTCCCACATGTTAGTCAGCCACGTCAACTCACTCCTCTCTGTCACCACCCACCCACCCCGGCGACCTCCTCCTCCTCATTCTCTACCCCGATGGCATCCTTCTCCCCTTCGCTAGCGGCGACATGACCTCAAGTCCTGACCTCGATGCGCGCCACGAACGACGACGCGCGCCACTAGGGTAGGCGAGGGGAGCCATTTTTTCCAATCTCTCTCTTCCTCTCGAGCTCGAGCCGTCCCTCTGCTCTCCGCGCACTGGCCGGTGATGGACGAATCTCATGGAGCTCGCACGCGCCGCTACAACCGCGGTGGAGCTCCATCTCGTGCGAGCTGCCCCCTGCTCTTCGCACGGTGGTCGGCAGATGTCAGGGTGAAGCTGAGGCAGCCGCCGACTAATGCCATTCGGAGGATGAGGAACCCAAGGATGCAGCGATCAAAGAGGGACGAGGTGGCGGGGACACATCGGCGGCGACCCCCTCTCCCTCCAGTTCACGCGCCGGATGCGGGAGCATCCCAAACCCTCATCACCGATGCGCTTCCCCTCCCTGCTCCCTCTCCTACAACATCGACGACGACGACAATGACCGTGCCAACGGAAGGGAGCTCGGTCCGCCAACGACATGATACACGGCCTGCCAGCATTGCGGAGCTTTGCCGCGGGCCTCCCCTGCACACCGCTGACCTCGATCGGCTCCCAATCGAGCCTCGCGGCTTCCTCTGAATCGGGGGGCGGACTCGGCACTACGGGGGAGGTTGGATCCAATGCTGCGGGCACGACGCTCTGAGCGGCATTCTCCATCTTCCGCACAGGCGCCGCCAACGGCGTGGTGTGAAAGGACCTTGTGATGCCTAGAGGGGGGTGAATAGGATCACTTCAAATTTCTGAAACAAATACAGTGGTTAAAACACTTGTCGGTACTACCGACGTGGTGCCGGAACTACTAAGGGGGCTCGGTACTTCCGGTACCAGGTCGGTACTACCGACAAGGCAGAGAAGACTAAAACGAAATTTGAAATCAACAGTGATTCTAGCAATTCTATTTGAACCAAAGTCTTAGTTTAGAAGTTAAGAACCACATGTAACCAAAGATATGAGTTGGAACACAACTAATTTAGAGATCGGGCTAAAACAAGTTCTAGGGTTAGTGAGAGACAAAGAATTCAAGCAAGCAAAGAAGAGACACAAAAGATTTAACCCGAAGTTCACACTCGCAAAGGATGCTACATCTCCGTTGAGGGTCCCACAAAGGAAGGGCTATCACCAAGAGCCTCTTTTCCTCTTCCAACCCCCAAAAAGGAAGATTGGTGCTCACTGAGAATTCTCCACCAAGGAGAGGGTAATACAGACGATCGTGGGTGCACCACACAAAGAGGGCACTCAACAGGAGACGCGTAACCGTCTAGAAGCAAGCTTCAAGAGTAACAAATGCGAACCAAAGACCTGGAGATGCTTCAAGTGCTCTTGAGATGGGGAGATTCGAAGGGGCTCTCAAAGCTTTTCTAATTCTCACTAGGAATCACTTCTCTACGCAAGCCTTAGTTCAAAGGAATCAAATCTTGGCTCTAGAGAAGAGGGGAGAAGTGGAGTGAATGCTAAGTGAGTGTTTGTCCCGTGGTTGGTCAACAATGAGTGAGGAGGGGGAAGAGAGCTTTTATACTAAGGTTGAAAAACTAGTCGTTACTGTGCTGAAACGAGTACCTCGGTACTTCCGACACGGTGTCGGTACTACGGAGGGGTTTCCTAGAAACTCAAAAGTGAAGGCTTATCGGTAGTTCCGACCCCGGGTCGGTACTACTGAGCCCCTGGCAAAAACTCGCCAGTGAAGGCTTATCGAAAGTACCGACCCAGCGTCGGTACTACCGATATAAGCTGAGTTTTTCATAAAAGGATAGCAACGTGTACGTGTTGACCCTAAACTCTTCTCACTCTCTTGGATCATCTCCTAGAGCACTCTTAGCATCTCTTGACTTTTGATTCGCATCCCCCTTTATAGTACGGTGTTTCCTATACTCAAATACGAAATAGAAAATAACATTAAGTCTTGATTCGAGATGAAAACAACGACTTGGAGTTGGGGGCCTTCCTTTGGTCAAAACCATAACTTTTATTCACTTAAATTCTGTACACATCTAGATCAAGCATTTATTACCACAAATTGTGTTTGGCACTATCACCAAAACAATTAGGGGTCAAGATGCACTTTCATGGTGGTGCGCCTCGATGGCCGGATCCAGATCGTCGCCGACGCGGTGCCCTTCACCGAGGAGGACTCGAGGGTCCACGGCTATGGCGTTCGCCCCGAGGACGGTAGCCTCGCGCACCTCAACGTGGCGTTCAAGTTGCACGCCATCAGTCGCTGACGTGCACCGTGTGCTCGGACAGACATACCGAACGAACTACGTCAGCGCTAGTGTGGACGCCGGCGCCAAGGTCCCCGTCATGGGTGGCGCCGCCGGACATCTTCGCCACGGACTGCGAGGTGGCGCGGTTAGCTGGTGACGACACATGGTTCGCCGGACCCGTGACGCGAGGGTAACACCGGCCTGGGCCACCGACGGAGTGAGGAGCCAAGTGGGGAGTGAGGCGCGCCACCGGGGAGCGAAGCTGGTGACCCAGGGCGGTGCCGCCGGAGTGAGGAAGCCAAATGGCATGGCCCAGGACCACATGCGTCATGTCACCGAAAACTGACCCAAAACAGCTCGCGAATCCGCCGAGGGGGTTAAATGTCCGGTTCGAAAAGTTTGTTGGTGTCCAACACCTGGTATTGCGGTTGGGGTCGAAAACCAAACAATACGTATAGATGAGGGGTGTGAAATGGACTTTTTCCATATTTCAGCCTGTTCGTTTGGCTGGTGGCTGGTAGCTGATGCTGAGAGAAAAGTACCGCTGGCCGGTGGCTGATAAGCCAAGCGAACACGGCGTTCGTTTGGACCTTTTCTTGCTTGTTTATCCTGGGCCCTGGCCCCTTCGAGCTTTTTAATGTTGGACCTTTAATGTTCCTCTGTTTCACGTGAAAACACGATTTATCACGAGAAAAACGATCGTGGATGGCGTTCGGTGAGAAACAATATACAAAATCAGGTGGGCCGTGGGGGCTGTGACTCTCGTTTCCCACTGTGGCCCTCGGAAAAAAAATTATGTGTGCACTGAAGCCAATTCATGTCCTGGTCCTCGATTAAACACATGAGTATGGCCTAGCAGACAACCAGACACTGAAGACGCGCCTCATTCGTTTTTTTTTCCGGAAAAGGGGCTAAGCGAACAATCACATCACAGGTTTTACTTGTACCTACTGCTTAACGATAATGTATGCTACTAATTTCTACCAGCTGAGACACTTTGTGTCCTCTGGGCTCTGGCATCTCAGAGTTTAGCATCTTCAGCGGGTGAGTATGTATGCACATCTAATCAGAACTTGTTTCTGCCTCCTTTCTCTCGCATCTTAGGTGACGAAATTCCACGAGATAAGATTGTCTCTACTGTAGTAGTCACCTACAGTACCAAGTCCAACCAAGATCCACGCGGTATACCAATATACATTTACGACCTGCCATAGCAATCATCTCTGCATGATTGTTGATCCGCGCGTTCTGCCAATCCATGTACTGACCCGGAAGTTTCAGGCCGTATAGACGGTGACCTAACTGTAACACATAAACCCTTCGGTTGTTCTTTCCCTGTACAGCCTAGCCTGAACGTTTGAAGACAAACAAAGATGTTAAGAGCCTTGAAGCCTCCGCCTCGTCTCCCAGATCTCGCCACCGCCGGCCCCCTCCCTCCCGTCTCCGGCGACCTCGCCGCAGCGGGCAGGAGGGGGGCACACCTTCGCGTCTCTGGTAGTATAGTAGTAGGTTTCCCTTAGTTTTTTCTCCCAGTAGCCTTCGTGCTTTGCCTCTATGGCTTCGTCCCGCCTGCTCGTCGCCGTTGCTGCCGGATTTTGCGCCGCCGTGGTCTTCTGTGGTGTCCACTCCGTCCCCGTCTCCTCAGGTTAGTGGTAATAATTTTATCCCCACCTTCCCTCAAGCAGATCCCTTTTCCCCATCCCCGTCGCCACTGCATCTCGCCTCCACCAAGGATCTGCATCTCCCTCGACCCGCCACCACCGCAACCCGCCTCCGCCTCGCCCCCAGTCAAGCATCCGCAGATGATACAGATCCAGTACATCACCGGCACCCTCACATCTGGCGCAGTTTCGGCGATTCCGTCCTCCCCCGGGATTCGACTCCGAGCAACATTTGCTACCACCGGCGACAGATTTCTACACAATTCTTGGTTGTCCGGCGTGCTCTTCACCACCAGCTCCGTCGACCCACTTTCAACCGACGCACTGCGCGGTCTTCATCCGGGTGTATGCACCTTTGGTGCCCCTGTGACCCCCACCGACGAACTCGCCGTCGTCAACACCATGGATGTGTCTGTGTCTATCCGGTCTCTGGACCTGCTTGTAATTCAGTCTTCTTTCGAGGACTGCTTTGTAATATGGCTGCTTAATCTATAAAGTTTGTTATTGTAAAAAAAAGAAGATGTTAAGCCGCAGCACTTTTATTCCAGTACCGACTACTGATACGGCACCAAACATGTGGCAGTCAAACGAATCATTCGCTGGACGAAGAACGGTTGACATCCCTACCGGTGCCGGGGGGCTCTCCCCTACCCGCCCTTTTTCTATTGCGGTTCGGCCACGCATGTGCGTGTGCTTTGGCCGAATTCCCTGCAGGGCATGTGGCTTGGTCCATCAAATCCGTAATCGGCAGTTAGGGGGCAGTACGTCCAGGTCGTGACTCAGTCTGACATTCTATTTGGGGACTTTGTATATATCTGCACGCAGGGAATCAATAGGCCTGAGAAGAGAACATGCAGGTAGCCCGGGAGTAATGCGACACAGGCAAACGAGCTAACATTTGCGGACCCGCGATGCAGCTTCGTCGGCCCCGTACACGGAAAACACGAGAGAATGGTGAGATAAGAGTTCATACCGATCTGGGAACATACAGAATGGCAAGCTGCTAATGTCTTGCAGATCCAGGTCGTCGGGTAACCAACATGATCGGCTCTATTCCGCAGATGATTTGTTCCAAGAAAAAAAGTATCATGTACTGATTTGTACGACAAATTTATTCCGAGGAAAAAATACTGCGCAAGTAAATGAGAAAGAAGAGAAGCCGAACATACTCTAGATCATGTATTGTATCTTCGGTGGAAAGCACCTTGGCAGCATGAGTATCGAATTGAGGGCGATGATATCGCGAGAGAGGCCAACACAAGCAATGCAAGCAGTGATGAACAATGATCACTTGCTCGATTAAGGGCAGCTAGCGGACGGAACAGCCAGGAGAGAGAGGAACTAATCATGACGGCGCGTGCGTGGATCCAATGATGAGAACTCTGAGCCGATCGATCATAGTCCAGGTAGATAAAGGGACTCCAGCGGCGGCGGCCAACGACGACAGACTCGTAAATCAATCCATGTCCCAGCCAGGCAGCAGGCAGTTTGTTAGTTAACGAAAAGCGAAAGGCAGCAAAGCCTGGCCGCGATCAAGCTAGCCAGCTGCCCCACGCCGTGGCCGCCCGGCGGCCGTCTACGACGCGCGCCCAAGCCGCCAGCGTAATCCAAACCAACGTAAGTAGCGCCTGGGACCTGCGCCGGCGTGCACAACAGTTGAACACGAGCGGATCGGGCATCCCTCCGGACCCCGCGGAACAGCGCAGCAGATCGAAATCCAGAAACCAGGTAGAGTACTATACGTACAGTACGTGAGTGCGTACGTGGCTCCACCGGCATTGCGTACGCGCATACTGACACATACTCCTGCACAGCGCACCCAGCAGCAACAAAGGCAGCGGCGTTCTCGCCGCAGCCGCCGGTTGTGAGTTCTCGCCGTATCCGAAGCTAGCTATAGCTACGCTGAGCACACGTACTACGCGAGGCGCAGTCTGTGCAGCGGGCCGATATCATGATGCGTCCATGTGAACCAGGCCCGGCTTTTCGTTGCTCGCCATGATCGTGTTCCCCTCGTCGCACCCGACCCCATGCATGCCATGGGATTCGATCTTTTTCTGCTCGTCCCATGCCTGCTGTTGCTGCCCTCTAGCTGTGGCCCGGGCAGGCACTACTGTACGCCACTACCAAGCCCAAGCAGCAGCAGCAGCAGAAGCGCCCACCCACTCACTATACACAAACATGGCGATCGAGAGCATCTGTGTCTTTGGATCGTTTCAGCTAGCATATCAACGCCATGTTCGCGCCGCGCCCCACCTGCTGCGCGCGGCAGCTAGTAGCGTCTGGTGCGGCCGGTGTTCCGTCTCCTCTCACGCTGCTTTTTCTGGGCGGATTTGGTGCGCGCTAGCTCAAGATCACTGCGCCTTTCGCCTCGCGCGCTCGCACCCCGTGAGCTGTCGAGATTGCCGGTGCCGGGGGCCTCGCCGCGCCGCTGGCCGTAGTAGCTCTGTCTCATCGCTGTAAGAATCTACTACCACACGGCTACACCAACTAATCTCGTTGCCACTTGCCACGGGTGCGCGCATACTTGTCCACGGATACACACGTCGTGCCAGGAATATATCGTTGCGACTGCGGTTGGTTTGGCTAGCTGATCGACGATCCGATGACTTGTCCGTCCGGGCGGGGGTTTTACCTGTACGGTTTCGTCGCCGTCGTGCGCGTCCCATCGCTCTGGCCGTTGTGAGGCGCCGCCCGAGCGCTACGGCAGCCGCCGCGTGCCACCGGGCCGGCACGCGTCACCCCGCCCTTGACGACGCATACGCACGGCGGGAACGAACTGCGCCGTGTACGTCATACTCATAGTACACGTCACCGGTCGGCGTGCCACTTGGCAGCTGTTCCCGCGGCCGTGCACCATCAGCAGAAGGAACTCTGCCTACCGGGTGACACGTGGCTCTACGCCCGGTCAAACAAAAACGTTGCGATCGTACTGCCTCCTGTCCTGGAAGGCGTCATGTGCCAACGGTGCATGAGATAGGAGGGAGAGGGAGAAAAATGACGAGGGGGCCTGTGGAGCGTGGACACGCCTGGCCCTGGTGTGCACAATGCAACATGGCGCGGTTAACGTGCAGAGCTTCGCCACATAACCTATAGTTTTGCTGATTTCGACGTTTTCTGTTTTGATTGGTATGATTGAGCCAATGAGCCGAGATCTTTGCAAGTATATATGCATAACAACAAAATCCGAATTCGCGACTAATCAGGCTACTATATGCATGCATGCATGTTCGGGTTCGTGTCGCCGCTCGCTCGTGCTGATTGGAGAGTCGGGTGCTCTTTCGATCTATCTATGATTGGAATCGCCAATCAAGGTCGCGAATCCTTCTGTTGGAACGGTGATTGGCATCCTAAGCTATGACTGACTGGCCTCGAAATCCGGCAACAGGAATATCCGCTGTGTGCTTGTGTTTTGTGCGTCACGAAACGGTGGCGAAGACTGCTGATGACATGCGCTTGTCAGCGTCGTCATCTTCCTGCAGATCGGCTCTGAGCTGAATTTTCGCGCGAAATTGCATGGACAAATGATTTACCAACCGCTAACATAAATTTGTACTGTGGCAGATTTCATTCCATGTGCGTTATTTTGCCAACGGCGGCTTGATTCGCAGAGTTCTTTTTTTGGTTGAACTTAGTGGCGGTGGAAATCGGGCCTCAAGGTGGACGCCGACACAACAGCCTCTTGAAAGCCCCTCCTCCTCCGAAGGAGGAAAGTGGCCGAAGGCCCTCCCTCGGAGAAAATGCGGAGAATCTAGCTGTCAATGCTACCTCTGCTAAGCCTGCTACTACTCCTTTCTAGATACTCCTACTCCGCTACTTCTATTAAGAAAAAGAGACGAAACACTTAAGGAAACCGAAAGCCAAGAAACTAGCCGGAGCCTTCGGAGCTCTCTTCTCATTAATGTGTGTCCGTTCTATTACAAGGGGGTCACTATTTATAGGAGGCCCCCGGGTATGATCATCCACCTCAATTACACCTTTTCCGTTCCTGACAAACGGCTTTACCCGCTTTACAAGGGCATAACAGTAACTCCCCGCGTCGTACAGGCCTCCAGTGTGTCTTCGCACGGCCAAACCGCCTTTGCACGCTGCGCACCTTGTCTCTGCTTCGTACGGCGCCCCTTTACACGTCTGCTGTAGCCACGTGTCATGGCACCATCTCGACGGAGCCAAGGGCCACCACTCGCGCCGCGCCTTCGGCGCTGAACCGGCCCATGACTCTGCCTCGGTCGGAAGGTGCTCCCGAGTCGCCCCGCACGGACCGCCTTCAACCACGAGCCCGAGCGCAGCCGTCGCGTGGCGCCTTTTGGCCCCTTCACACCTTCGGCGCCGAAGGTCACCCCTCCACACCTTCGGCGCCGAAGGCCAGCGCCATTCGAGATCGATGAGGGGGCTGTTCCTGCGAAACAACGCTCACCAAACTCAAGCAACATCAGCGTTATCGTTAAATCACCAAAGCACGCTCCATCAAAACAACCCGAAGTCGCACGCTGACCGAAGCCGAACACCTGGCCGGACGTGGCATGACGCTTCCGAAGACCATTTTCCCCAACAGTAGCCCCTCGTCAGTGAGGGTCGTCCTTCCCTTTAGATGGGCCGAACCTACGATCAAAACCTTCACAGGGCGAAAAACAGGCTTCAGAACTCCCACGGACGGCCCACGCTGACGCTTGCCAGGGTAAAAAGACGCGTTCTGCCCTTTGGAAATTTTACCGTTGTGAGAGGCGATCATCGGGGTAAAAAGGTAAATCTGTGTGCTGCGCGCGGGATTAACGGGCGCTAGCGCACTATAAAAGGGGACTGAACTCTTGGGCTACCCCACCCCACTGCCGTGATCCACAGCCGCGAAGCTTGAAACTCCGAAGGTTCTGACGTAAGATTTCCTTCGCCCCCTGTTTTTCTCCTACTTCGCATTTAGATTGCATCCATGGCCCTAAAGCGAAGGCGCGACGCTGTCACAAAGGAAATCCCAAAGACGTACACCTTTGGCCGAAGCCAGATCGATGGGACCGATGTGGGCTCCCTTCAGAAGAACCGCATGGTTGGGACCGCGCGAGCCCCTGGCCGGGAGACTGTACCGCAGCCTCGCGACAATGAGGTCGTCATCTTCCGGGATCTGCTGTTTGCGGGGCTTCGGTTCCCGCTTCACCCCGCCGTCGTCGATATCCTCCGGTACTTCGACATATACCTGCACCAGCTCACCCCCAACACGATCCTTCGGTTGTCGGTGTACATGTGGATATGACGCACCATGAAGATCAAGCCCTCCGCCGAGGGGTTTGCTTCGGCGCATCAAGTCCACCACCAGCGCCGGACAGTCTTCGAAGAAGGAGGCCAATCTGTCGAGAAGGACTGCCAATTTGGCTGTTTGAATTTCTCCTATAAGTCCGGCGTGGTGAGCCCCGTGACCGCCTATCGCAACAAGTGGCCTTCGGACTGCCAACAACACCGGCTCTACCACACTGTGACTCCACCCGCCCCCGGGGAGTCTCACCCACTGGCTAAGAAGGAGCTGCCTCCCCTTCACGAGTCATATGCGAAGAACCCCTCCCGCCCCGAAGGCGATGAGTTCGTGATGATGCTTCGCCGGTTCGTGCGTAAGTACAGCACGCGCGACATCGTGGAGGAGTATCGCAGCATCCTGGTGTGCCCGCTAGTGGATGGCTGGGCTGTGGCCGACGACGCCTGGGCGGCTGACATCGGCGGGATCCCGTGCCCTGACTGGACGAAGGCGTTCAGCTTCACCTCCGCCTGTGAGTGCCTTTGTGCCTTTCGGTGTGCTACTCCCCGTTTTCCGCATATCCGAAGCTTCATGTGTTGACTACTCACACCTTCTGGCTTGCAGTGCTGAAGAAGAGGAAAGTGGAAGACCACGACGATTTCATCCTCAGCCCCGTGTTGCCGAAGGAGTACAAGGAGACAGTCACCAAGCTCAACGGGTCTCGAACAAACCGAGTGTTCGAGTTTTTCAAGATCGCTGCGCCAGAGCGCGTTGGCTTCGCCAAGCATCGCGAGGCAGCCGAAAGGAAAGCTGCGGCTCTTGCCGCCGCCGACGCGGACGCGGGCGAAACTGCAACTTCGCCGCGCGCCGCTCCAATGAGGAAAACCAGCAGGAAAAATGCTCCCGCCGCTGCCGCCGCCGAAGGAAAAGCGCGGAAGAAACGTGGTGGCCGGCTGGCGGAGTCACCCCCAGCGGCCAAGAGAACTCGGCCAAGAAACGTGCTGAAGAAGAGGACATGATTGCTGCCGTGCCGCTGCGCTCGGCCGCGCCTTCGGTCGGAGCCGACGAGGAAACCGGCGGGCCAGTACTCGTGCCACTGAGCCCGAAGGAGAAAGATAGCGACGACGACAGTGACGTCCGCATCGTATCTTCCGTCGGTGAAGCCCCTCGTAGTCGCAGCCCCGCCGCCTTCGGTGCCGAAGCCCCCCGCGACGAAGGCAAATCCAGCTCTGCCTCCACCAGCTCATCTAGCTCATCGTCTGAGAGCACCGAGCAGTGTACCTCCCCCTCGGCCACAGGCACCAAAAAAGACGCCCTTGCCGCTGCTGCGGAAGAAGTTGAAGAAGAAGAGGAAGAGGCTGACAGCAGCAACTACCGTGTGACGCCGGAGGAGCCCCAAGCCGCCGCTATTCGCCTTCAAGTTCCCGCCCAGGCCAAGCTAATTGGTGGAAAACATATCCGCTTCCTGGGCCTGACAAGCAGCGGCCATGAACGCAAATTTCTGGAGGAGGCGGGATCAAGCTTCACGATTCCCCATGAAGAGGAATACTTCGGGAATCTCAGCTCCGCCGACCTGACCACTGCTTGCGGGGATTTGTCCCTGAAGGCCTTCATTGCGTCCCGGTGTCTTGCCCGAAGGCTGGAGCAGGAAAGCAAAACGATGAAGGAGCTATCGGTTGCGGCCACCACTTCGCTACAAAGTCGTATAGCGGAGTTGGAGGGATGGCTAGCCGCTGAGCAGGAGCGCAACCGACAGCTGCTGCGGACGAAGGAGGACGAAGCGAAAGCTTCCCAAGCTGTCCTGGAGATGCTGCGCCTTGACGTGGAAAACCTTGCCAGCACGAAAGAGGATTTGGGCGCCCAACTCCGCGACAAGGAGGCCAAGCTGGCCAAAGCACAAAACGAACTGAGCCAACTGAGCAACGTGTTGGAGCGGTACCGCGCGGAGCATATACGAAGCGCAGAGACTCTTCGTTCAGAGATCTTGGAGCTGCTGGGGCAGTGCAATCTTGATGCGCCACCGACCGCGTTCCCCAAGTGCACCGTCGGAGCGTTTTACGACTGGGTGAGTGCCTGCTTCGACCTGATCACCATGAACACGAAGATCTTCTGTGAGCTTGGAGCAGCGGTGGGGGTTCGCACGCTGGCCTATTCTGTGTGCTCCCAGATTCCTGTGGAACGCCCCTCATCGGAGAAGACAATTAGCAAAAACGATCTCCGGCTGCTAACGAAGGACGACCACCGGTGGCCCTCCGACGCAGAATTGGATGTGACGCAGCTCCCCGTGCTTGCCAAGAATCTTGCCAAGAACTTCTTGAACACTTTCTTCGCCGAGCGCAGGTCCCGTCTTACTCTTGACGAGTCGGCTCGCTTGAGTGCACAGGTTCGCTGAGGCAGCTTTTATTTCTATTCTAACACCCCTGTTTCGGTGCCGACCCCTGACGATGCAATCATGTTGTCTTTGATGCTGTGTAGACAGGCCTCGCTTACAGGCGCGTGTTCTCGCGCGCTTGCGGTCAAGACATGGTGGCGTGCTTCCGGAGCCCCAGTTCATGAGGGAGGGCGACTGGATCGCTATGCCGGGGGTTCCGTTGATCACCGCCGGACACACCGAAGCCGCCGCCGACGTGGAAAAGGACAGGGCCGGCGCGCAGTGCGACGACGCCCGCGCCACCGAAGAGGCGACGGGGCCAGGAGCTGAAAACATACGCGACGATGGTGCCGAGGATCCTTTAGGCGAGACGGAGCGCGCTGAGGCGACCGTGATTGATGTCGTGGCCGCCCTCACGCCCGCCGGACCTGCCGCCACTCCCGAAGGAGACGTTGTCCCCGCACCAGATGGTAATGCCCCCGCTGCGGCCAGCGCCGAAGAGAACCCAGCAGGTGACGCATCGGAGACAGCGCACGCCGTAGAGCTCGAAGCCATACTGCTCGCCCGGAGCCCGCAGCCGCTGAGGCAACTGAGCCTTCGGTCGTCGCCACCGAAGTCGAGGTCTGAGGAGCGCTGGGCTGTGATTTTGTTAACAGATGATACCTTCTCTTTTGGTGTTGTGGTTGTATTAGACACTAATATAAGGTGCCTCTGCGCAGGTTCCCTCGGTAGCGCCTGCGTAGAGAGCCGAAGGTTCGAGTGACCCGCCCTTGCCCCTGAACTCTTTTTTTATTGCCCCCAACGTGTCGACCAAGTTTAGCATCCGCCACCCAGGCGTGTCGTATTCGGAATTCTTGTTGTATCGCGCGAAACGCTATCAGGTCCTCAACGAGGCCACGAAACGCTTCTTTGCGGAACTTTCGAAGGACCCATCACGCCGAGAGGCCATCCTTAGAGAGCGCGCCGCCCGACGGGCGACCAAGCGTAATTTGATAGACCCCTTCGTAACCGAAGGGATCGTTCCGAAACCAGAGCTGGTCAGAGGGCGCCATTAGGCTGCCCGAGTACATATATTTAATTCCTGATGCCTGTTGGATGGCCCTGCGGTTACGAAGACCGAGCCAGTGTGAGTGCCCGCGCACTTACTATGATCCTTTCTTCGGCGCAGGACACATGCCCACCGACGGCGAGCTTCGGCAGATGGCTCTGGACATAATAGACATGGTGTTTCTTCGTTTGATCGATGAGACCTGCGAAGACGTACTTAACAAGGATTGATCACTTAGAAGTATCGACCTGTCGCGACTTCGCGTTGCGCCAAGTGATGCCGTGAAGACTTGAAGTGACCTGCTTCGGAACTCCCCCCCGGAAGTGTTCGCAGCATGCTGGAGCGACGCGACCCCAACCGATTTGTATAGTGTGTGCAGATGAAGAGACATGTTGTATTTGTATTGCCGTGTTAAATTGTAACATTGGATTTTTGTACTGAAAAACGCTGTATATTCGAAGTACGATAATAAAAACAAAGGTGGCTGTAACCATCGCTTGTCACTTCTGTTCCTACGCTTGTTTTTTGTGTCGTCGCCTTTCGACTCGGCCTCTGACGACCGAAACTGCTAGCGAAAGACAAGTGTTTTTCCTTCGGATGTGCTAGCTTAGATTTTTGCCGAAAGGTAGCGCTGCTTCGGGCCAGTGACAATACCCTTGCATCGCTTCGGGCGGATCTGTTCTCCGGTCATGTCAAAGCAAAAAGCCGCATCAAGCGCACCTCCCCTTAGGCCATATCGGGTCCTTTGCGTCGCGTCAAGCGGACTTTACCTCCGGTCATAACTGGACCGACGCACCGCCCCAGGCGTGCTTTCACTTAGGCCATATCGGGGCCTTTACGCCGCATCAAGCGGACTTTATCTTCGGTCATATCGGGACTGACGCACCGCCCCAGGCATGCTTTCACTTATGCCAAATCGGGTCCTTTGCGCCGCATTAAGCGGGCTTTATCTTCGGTCACATCGGGACCGACGCACCGCTCTAGGCGTGCTTTCACTTAGGCCAAATCAGGGCCTTTGCGCCGCATCAAGCGGGCTTTATCTTCGGTCATATCGGGACCGACGCACCGCCCAGGCGTGCTTTCACTAGGCCAAATCGGGGCCTTTGCGCCGCATCAAGCGGGCTTTACCTTCGGTCACGACGATAAGTGACAGGCGCGGCCCGTGCGCACTCAATGCGGCTCGTGCCCACGTCGTCACTTACCCCACCGAAGGCCACCTCGAAGACTATGCCCCCTATGGAAAGCGTGGGGGTAGCATAGCTTCATCGGAGCTGTGAAAGGGTACTTAAAAAAGAAAAAACTAGGACGTGAAGTGCTGGAGGAAAGCTGACTTATATTACACGTCAGAAAACAAAGTACATGGGTCCTCCTCATAAAAAACCTCACACCTCGCGGGTCCAGAGGGGAACCGCGAAGCCTCCCCCGTGAGGAAAAGAGTACGCCCCCAACTTAATGTACATATATTACAACATTCTCAACACAACGAAAAAAACTATGAAACGAAAATAACAACAGTTGCCGCTCACGGCGACCTCAGACGAAGTACTTCTGGAGCATGTCCACATTCCACGTGTAGGGCTCTTCTTCGCCGGTCAATCGACACAACTTGAAGGCTGCTTCGTTCGAAGTTGCAGTTGCTATAAATGGGCCTTCCCACTTCCCGTGCATCTTGCCATTCAGCCTTCCCTTCGGTACCTTGCGTAGCACCAGATCCCCCGACCGTATGAGCTTCGGTCTGATCTTTTTGTTCTTCCACCTTCTGGTTTCTTCCTGGTAGGATGACAGGTTCGTTGCGGCCTGTAAGCGCACCTCCTCGATGTTCTGGACCGAAGCCTTGAGGTCTTCGTCACTAGAAGGGATGTCCCTCCAGGTTCCCAAACACAGTTCTTCAGGCAACATGGCCTCCTCGCCATATAGCAACTTGAATGGCGAAAACTGCGTGGTTCTGGACATTGTGGTGTTGTGGGACCAAATCACCCTCGGCAGCTCTTCGGCCACTTGCTTTTGGGCAGGTCGGTGATGTTCCTTTTTATACCGGTGAAGATTACCCCATTAGCCCGTTCCACCACCCCATTGGACTGCGGGTGGTAGACCGAAGCGAAGCATAACTTGGTGCCCAGGTAGGTACAGAAGTCCTTGAAGTCGGCACTGTCAAACTGCTTGCCATTGTCCACGGTGACTTTGTGTAGCACGCTGAAGTGGCACACGATGTTCTGCCAGAAAAACTTGTATATTGTTGCCGAAGTAATGCTCAACAGTGGCTTTGCTTCTACCCATTTGGAAAAATACTCCACTGCCACCACGGCATGGGTGTAATTTCCGGGTGCTGTTGGTAGCGGACCGACGATGTCAATGCCCCATCGGGCGAAGGGCCACACTGGTGGTATCAGTTGTATCTCATTAGATGCAAACTTGCTGTAAGGCGCATGGCGCACGATGTCGTGTGCATCTGCTACCGCCGAAGGCCGGTAGAAACCCTCACGAAAAGCCTTCTGCGCTAAGGCCCTCATGCCGAGGTGATGTGAACACATGCCACTGTGGATCTCGTGGAGTAGTTGCTTGCCCTCGGTCACTGATATGCACTTTAACAATGGAGAGCACACCCCCTTTCGGTACAAGTTACCGTCAATGATGTGGTAATTTCTCGCCCTGATGGCCACTCTCTTATCGACAACGCCATCTTCGGCCTCATAATAGCCCCTGACCGCCGCTACTATTGGGGCGCACTAGTCTTCACTTTGTATGGCATTCACAAACTTGGGAGGCGTTACTTCGTCAGCAGCAGATCTTATAGTTGTTGTTTCGTAAAACACATCTGGGGGCAAAGGTTCGAGCAAAGCAGTTGCTGCTATGGCATCGTCTTCCTTGTTATAGTGCCTGGGAAAACTTCGTACTGTAATGCCAATGAAAAACTTCCCCATACTTCGTATAGCTTGCAGATACTTCATCATGTCTGGCTTCTTTGCCTTGTAAGTTTTCCCGATGTGGCCGGCTATGAGCTCGGAATCCATCAAGATGACGAGCCTCCTTGCTCCCACCCCCTAGCCTTCCGAAGCGCGAGCAGTGAACCTTCGTATTCTGCCATGTTATTTGTGTAGTTGTCACAATTCAACCGCAATGTGTAACGAAGCTTGATACCAGAGGGGGACTTGAGGACTGCCGCTGCCACTGAACCCAGATGACAATATGCGCCGTCGCACTGAACCTCCCAAACTGGCTCTGGGACTATGGGGTCCCCCTTCGGGACCGAAGGCGTCCAATCAGCAACAAAATTGGCGAGGACCTGAGACTTTATTCCACTGTGAGCAACGAAGTTTATGACATGCTCTGCCAGCTCGGTGCCCCCCTTGCCCATTCTCCCTGTGGACTCCTTGTTTTCAAACATGTCTCGAAGAGGGAAAGCTGTGGGGACCGATATATTGTGGCTTTGAAAATAATGCCGAAGCTTCCTCTTTGCCATCACAACTGCATAAGCCATCTTCTCCATCTCTGAGTAGAAAAGTTTAGAGCCGCTCAAGGCTTCGGAGACGTAATAGATGGGGAACTGCTTCAAGGCTTCTGCTTCCATTCGCTCTTCTACTAGTACTGCACTGACTGCTGTGTCGGTTGCTGCGAAGTACAGTAACAGTTCAGCCTTCGGTGACGGTTTGGTCATGACGGCTGCCTCTTCTAGATATTTTTTGAGATCCTCGAAGGCTTGCTGTTGCTCCGCGCCCCACTGAAAAACTGAGTTCGCGCGAAGCACCTTGAAGAAAGGTAGGCTTCGCTCAGCTGCCTTGGAGATGAACCGGTTCAGCGATGCTATTCTGCCCGTGAGCCTTTGGACCTTCTTTCTGTTGCTTGGTGGCTGCATCCTTCGTAATGCTTCGATCTTCTGAGGGTTTGCCTGTATGCCCCGTTTCGAGACCATGCACCCTAGCAACTGCCCCTTCCGAATGCCGAAGATGCACTTCTCTAGATTAAGCTTGAGGCTGTTCTGCCTCATGTTGTCGAAGGTTTCGGTCAGGTCTGCAATGTGATCTTTCTCCTTCTCGCTCATAATGACGATGTCGTCGACATAGGCTGAGGCGTTGCGCCCCAGCTGGCTACCCAGAATCAGCTTTATCATGCGGTTGAAAGTTGGCCCAGCGTTGCGAAGGCCTTCTGGCATTCCGACGAAACAAAAGATGCCGAAGGGGGTTGTGAACCTAGTCTTAGCCTCGTCCTCCCTTCGCATCCACACCTGGTGGTATCCAGAGAAACAATCCAGGAGACTCAACATCTCGCATCTAGCTGCCTGATCGATGATAATGTCGATCCTTGGCAGCGGGTAAGGGTCCTTCAGGCACGCTTTGTTGAGTTCTGTGAAGTCGATGCACATGCGCATGTTCCCATTCTTCTTCGGCACCATCACCACGTTGGCCACCCACATGGGGTATTGCACTTCTCTTATGATTCTTGCGTCAAGCAGCTTCTGCACTTCGGCCTCCGCAGACTTGACCCTGTTGCCTGACATTGGCCGCTGCCTCTGCAGTTTCGGTTTGACCTTCGGGTCGGTATTCAAGGCATGCTCTATAACCGAGCGGTGGACCCCCGTCAAGTCTGTTGACGGTGAAAATCCGTCAACCTAGCCATGAGTTTACCTTCGGTGTTGGCATGAGTTTTATACCTTATCCATTGGTACTAACCCCCGTGGTATAACAAGTTCACGTGTGCATGTCGGTTTTGGAGTTTAATGTTTATGCAGGGTTTTAGTGTTGAATGCAAGGCTTTCGGGATAAGTTCATCAAGCACCTCATGACAAGACCTTGAAGCCCCGTACAAGTCATGCAATGAAGCAAACTTAACTCCAAGAAGCCGGGGACTTGATCCGAGAAGACGACAGACTCCAGGGACCTGACCAGAAAAGTGCTGAATCTTGCAAGACAAGGAGTTGAGTCCAATTCGGAGAGAAACCGACGACATGGACCTACATGCAAAAGGGGGAAACATCCAGGAAGCAAGGGAACCGACGTGGGGCAAAGGAGCCCACGGGCTGGGCCTAAATGGGCCCAGGCCGGCCGACCCGGGCCCGGTCGGCCCGGAGCCCATTTTGGGCCCAAACTCGCTCTCCTTTGCCCTAGCCGCCAATCGGGCTATTTATAGCCCCCTGACCGAGAGCCACGGAGAGAAGATTTCGTCTTCGGCCGCCGAGGAGCAGAGAAGAGAGGGACACCATGTCGGAGAGGAGAGGGTCGAGCTAGTTGACTAGGGTTTCCCTAGCCGACGTGGGAACCTTGCATGGAAGACCACGTCGGAGTTCCCGAGCTAGAAGCAAGATCAAGGAAGGATCCCGGTGGTGATCTTGTGTATGTATCATTGTCATAGTTGAATTATCAAGTTGAATCTTTTCTTAGCGATCAAGTGTTTCCTCGAAGATTTCGTTTTTCGATCGGCTTTGCTTATTCCAATTCTATTCGCGCGATAGATTACATAGGGTGTTCTTGTAGCCGCGGTGGCTAGAGGTACACGCCGATCCTCCGAAAGAATCTCGACTTGTCTTTTGACTCGCCCTAAACTCCCCGCATGAATAGGGATACGTTGTGACGAACGGGGGTCTCGAAAGGCGGATGTTTTCGGATTTGGACGGGAAACCACGATTTAAAGAGGCTTCTATTAAGATTCGATTTGCTACTTCTTCTCTTGCTTGGAACTTCAACAAAAGGCTTACCCCGATCCCTCTAGATCGGTTTATCTACCCAATCTTACTTTGTTTTCTCCGGTCTTTAGTAGATTAGATTTATCTTTGTTTTGTGCTCTTATCTAGATGCATTAGGGTTTCTCTTTTACCAAAGATTGAAGTTACTTGGCTTTACTAGATCAACTCTTGCGTCACACATTTGTTCCACGGATTCGATACCTTGGGTTCACCACTCGAGGGAAGAAGGGTCCCTTGACTACGACGGGAGACTTGTACGCTTGCGAGTCACAAACGAACTTTGATACAATTATTAACCGTCAACAAAGTCCGACATGGACCATGCGAACACATCCTGGTTATGACGAAGGAACTGCAGGAGTTTGTCTTCCTCCTCCGTGCTGACCTCGGTACCTATCATGATGGTCCTTCTTGGCACATCTACGCACAAGGGGACTGCCCTTGTGTCATCAACTGCTTTCATGCGCTCGGCTTCGGCCCCTTTCATGGACTGCCTCATTATGGCCTCGCCTTCTGCTCTTCCTCTGCTACGACTTCACTGCCCTCATCTTCATTGATAACGTGCACCTGCCTGTTATGCACTGAAGTGTTCCGCTCGGCCCTTCAAGCCTCCTCTTGGCTGCCATACACCGAAATCACCCCCGCCGTGGTTGGTATCTTCATCAGTAGGTACCCTTGGTGGATAACTGCCGCGAACTTGTTGATGGTGTTACGACTGAAGATGGCATTGTACGGGTATACGAAGTCAACAACATCAAAGGTTATGACTTCCGTCCTCGTGGTGGCATCTTGACCGAAGGTCACATTGACGTCAATCTTACCCAGGGCCTCGATTCTCTTGTTGCCGAGGCCGTACAGCGGGTGCTCTGCTTTCTGCAAGTCTTCTCTTTTGAAACCCATGCCAGAGAAACACTGCCAAGTCAATATATCCGCTAAACTGCCATTGTCCACCAGGCGTAGAACTTTGTGTTCTTGCCAATGTTTGCTCTTATGACGAGCGGGTCATTGTGGGGATAATGTTGCAGCCGAATGTCAGCGGCCGTGAAAGTTATTGGGATGTGGGACCAGGGCAAATGAAAATATTTCCCGGAACAAATGTGCGATACGCTTCGGTAATATTCCTGCCGCTGACGCTTCGTCTCGTGCACTGGCTCATTGGAGCCGCTCGAGATTGCATTGATGATATTGATCATACCCATCATTCCCAGGCTGCTAGAATCAGGTGCCTCTTGCTTTGGTGGAGGTGGTGGTGGTGGTGGCTGGGCGTAATGTGTTTGATGGTGGATGGGTGGGTTCGACCACGAAGGCACAAATACCGACGGTTGCTGCGTGTGCATGGGTGGGGGTGGTGGCAACTGCGGTGCCGAAGGAGTGTATACCTACGGTGGGTGGAACACCTGCGCGGGCGCCAAAGGCTGGAAAGACTGGTGGTGATATGGTGGCGGCAAAACCGTGAGCTGTCCCGTGTTCTGGCACTTCGTGACGTGGTTCACAACCAGGCTCGTTGCCTTCGCCTTCTCCTCAGCTTCCCACTCCAACTTCTTCTTGATCGCCTAAGGGCATTGATGGGTGTGGTGGTGAGCGTCGATCCCATAGAGCCAACAGAAAAACCTTTCGCCGCCCCTCACTGTGGAGGATGTGGTTGCTGTGGCTTCGGCCCTCTGCCGTTTTTGTGCCCTCCTTTGTGCCCACTGTCATTCTGATTTTGGTTTTGGTCGGCGGGCACGGATACATTGTTGACCTGACGGGGTGCTTGCTTCGGCGGATGAGTTTGCCACCCCTTCGGTTGGTCCCACTGACCCTGCTGCTTCTGCTTCTTAGCTGCGTTGGCTTTGTCCAGCCTTTGGCGACGGCCTTTATCGGACTTGCAGTATTCTTGCATTACCTCAAACAGTTCCTGTAGGGACTTCGGCTTGATTCTGTCAAGCACATCCTGGCAATTTCCGACCCTCAAACCTCCAACAATGGCGTCAATAGTGCTGCTTTCGGACACCCCAGGCGCACGCGCTGTCAGTTTCACCACTCTGTGCATATAATCCTGCAGCGACTCCCTATCTCCCTGGATGCACATGTTGACGAGGTCAATGGAATCTAGCTCTTAGACTTGCATGCCCTTGAAGCTGGACAACAGCTTGTTGCGCAGCTGAAACCAGGAGGTTATGTGCCCCTTCGGTATGTTTGCATACCAATACTGAAGCTCTCCTTTGAGGGCCAGCACAAGTGCCTTTGCCTTCGTTGTGGCATCGCCACCGTTGGACTCCACCGCCGCTTCGAATTTCATGAGGAACTCTTTGGGGTCGTAGTCCCCGTCGTACTGGGGTAGGGTGTTGGCGTTGAAGCGATGAGGCCACGGCGCGCTTTCGAGCTCGATTGAGAGCGGGGGATACCGGGACGATGTCGCGGAACGGGGCGTCATCTGGTACGAAGTGCTCCGGCGGCTGCCCATGCTCCTGTCGGTGGCTGATGCTTTGCCCTTCGGACGTGTCCTTCTGCTACCTCCACTGATCCAACTGAGCCTGCATGGCCTGCAAGGTGTGCCAGACGTGCTGCTGAGACACCGGTGCGGCCTGCGCTGCGGCCCCCGGTGCTGGAGCGACCAGCGTAGGGATGGCCTGCTGTGGCGGTGTCGTGCCGGCGATCTGACTTTGAAGCAGAGCGAGATAGCACTCAGCTTGCCTGATGTTGAAGTCGACGGCGTCTGGGGCGGCGTGTGTCGGCGCCGCGTTGTGCTGCTGGGACGGCTGCGCCTGAGACGAAGACGGCTGCATCTCCTGCTCTTGCTGGGCCGCCACAGTCTTGCACGCGATGAGAGCCCGGATCCTTCAGAGTGCCTCGATGTCTTGCGCCAAAGCCCCCAGCCCCTCGAGGCTGACCTCGAACACCCCCGAAGCGGTGTGCTCAACCTCCGGAACGCTCGGCCCGGCACCGGTTCCCGCCGAAGGGTTGGCGGGCTCCGGTGCTAGCGGTGGAGTTGACGTCTGAGCTGTAGTAGCTTCGGCACCTGCTGATCGCGTCCTCGCCATGCGGTCCTAGATTCTTCCACGAGGTGGGCGCCACACTGTTGGTGGAAATCGGGCTCGAAGGTGGACGCCGACACAACAGCCCCCTGAAAGTCCCTCCTCCGAAGGAGGAAAGTGGCCGAAGGCCCTCCCTCGGAGAAAATGCGGAGAATCTATCTGTCAATGCTACCTCTGCTAAGCCTAATACTACTCCTTTCTAGATACTCCTACTCCGCTACTTCTATTATGAAAAAGAGACGAAACACTTAAGGAAACCGAAAGTCAAGAAACTAGTTGGAGCCTTCGGAGCTCTCTTCTCATTAATGTGTGTCCGTTCTATTACAAGGGGGTCACTATTTATAGGAGGCCCCCGGGTGTGATCATCCACCTCAATTACACCTTTTGCGTTCCTGACAAACGGCTTTACCTGCTTTACAAGGGCATAACAGTTGTCGGTGCGGAAAGTAGTCCCGACACTAACTAGTAATGAGCG
Source organism: Cenchrus americanus (assembly GCA_947561735.1). Taxonomy (NCBI): domain Eukaryota; kingdom Viridiplantae; phylum Streptophyta; class Magnoliopsida; order Poales; family Poaceae; genus Cenchrus; species Cenchrus americanus. The sequence goes on along the minus strand of OX387239.1, from coordinate 245,246,731 downwards.
CTGAGATCTGCCTCTCGATGGTCGGTGCTAAGCAACTGAGGACACTTGGTTTATCCTAGTTCCGGCCGGGGCCGTACGTCCAACAGTGGTGTGCTCGGGGCACTGTATTGCTTGCACCGTGGTGCTCGTAGAGGGGTGGCTACAAGCGAGGCGGGAGAGGAGGCCTGGCCCCCAAGTCCCAGAGGTGTTGATTGAGGCAAGTGCCAATATCGTGGAGAAGGCGGAGAGCGTGTGAGTGATCGCTATCCGTCGTCCCGTGTCTGTGGCTGGGAGATTGCCCCCTTTTATAGGCCAAGGAGGGAGCAGTTTACATGCATGCTGCACTATTTCCCTACGTGTGGAGGTATGGCGAGTAGTGTCGCGGAGCTGACGGCCGTCCTGGCGAATCCCACTCACGTTGAGGTGTCGTGGTGCGTCCTGTGCTCGTACAGGAGCGGCTTCGAGGGTGGCGGTGTAGAGGTTGGTTGACCGGCAGTTGTGGTGGGCCGGTTCGAGGGTGCCGTTGATGGGGGCCGTACGTGGCACAGTGGTCGTTGTGGCAACGTCTTGTCCCCGCGCGTCCCAACAGCGTCGGGATGTCGCCACAGTGTCCGGCGTGGAGGAGCAGTGGCGGGGATGGTCGCACAGGGTTGACGGTGACGGGGATGACCGATCCCGTCGGCCTGACGTCACGGCGTGGTCCTGCGTCAGCACAGAAAAGACATTCGAGGGTGCCGCTGGCCCCCCTTCGAGGGCGCGGTGTGTTAGCCGTACGGGGGTAGGAGGCACAGTGTCACGGAGCTGACACCTGCCTTGCCGCACAGTGCTGCACAGTGGCGGGGATGAGTTCCCCCTAGGGAGTTGGCGGAACAGCACCGGGGCGTGATTCCTAGGCGTGTCAGAGTCGTGGTGCGCGTCCTGTGGTGTCAGGGCATTAAATGCCTGTACACGGGGGCAGGAGCGCGGGCAACGCGCGTGTTTGTGCCCTTGAGCGAAGCGGACCCCGCCCGAGGGGGTGCTTAGCCCTCGAGCGAGGCGGACCTCGCTCGAGGGGCGGGGTTGAGCCCTCGAGCGAGGTGGAACCCGCCCGAGGGAGCGTCTATCCCTCGAGCGAGGCGGACCTCACTTGAGGGGCATCCGCTGTGTTGCCGTGACGGGCTGCGGGGGCCACCAGGGTCGTGGTTGTGCTGTACGTGTGTTTAAGGTGCGCGAGTCGATTCATGATTTGCGTTATTTGCAGGTTTTAAGCGGGTTTCCCCTGATTATTTAGGGGACCCTTATGGCTGTCCCCGACAGTAGCCCCCGAGCATCTGTGGGTGTATCCGTCAGGTTCCCGCAGATGCTGGAGTCTGCTGATAGGACGTTCTTCCCTCCTGGTTGCCAATGCCTTTCCGTGGGGCCGCGTCAGCGGACCCGCGGGTCTAGCCCCCGAAGCCCTGCAGGAGCATGAGTGCTCCTGCAGGGTTTTTTTTGCGAATTTTTACCAGTGGGTATGGTATTTGTTTCAACCGGCATCGGTGATGTTTCAGCCGGCTTCAGTCACGCGCGCGTGACTGGTACCTTTCGCGTTCGGTGCACCCCAAGAGGTCTAGCCGTGTGTCGAGCCCCCGAGCCTGGGCCCGTTTGAGGCGATCAGGGCGAGCTCTCCGTCTTGCCTTAAATGCGCCCTCGCCGTCCCTCCGCGGGACGGAGGGTGATGTTTCCACAACCCCCATCGATCGGGTCGCGGATTGCGGATTCCTCGTCGAGCTGCTATCGGGTGGTTCAAGTGGACGCCCATGCCCCGTTTGATAAGGGTAGGCTCGTGGTCCGGAGACACGTCCATAAAAGCACTTGCGCGGGTTTGATAGGTGGGGCTCGATTCCGTTCTCTAGGGACCGAGGGCGCGGAAGCTCTCCCTCGATGGGATCCCCCCGACTAGCTGCCCTCGCTGGCTCTCGAACACGACATGTGGGGCGCCCTCGAGCCGGTGGGCTCGAGGAAAGGCTCGAATGCGCGCGCCCTCATCGTCCCTGACTCTGGTGATCTGGGGCACATGTTCGAACCCTTCGAGGGTCAGGTTCCGAACCCCTGATAGTAGGGCCGTTGTGGAGTGGCAGCTGAGTGCCCCTGTCTTTTCGCATCTGCAGGTTTCAAGGGTTCTCAGCCGGGCCAGCCCTCGAACCGCTGATCAGTAACTTTTTTGTAGATCGAGGGCACCTGTGGCGCCCGTTCAAGCTGAGCGGGCTTCGAGGCCACTGGTTGGTAATCGCACCCTTCGAGGGTCAGTTTTTTGAGCCTGGGGCTCGGGCCGCTCGAGGGTCATCCTTACTTGGTAAGGGACCGGGCCATTTAATGCCCACAGTCGCGGCCATAGTCCTGCGCCGCGGGCGCGCCTTTTCATGCGCCACGGCCGCGCGCGTAGTGGGCGACGTGGGCAGGCGGACGTGACGGCCCGCCGCGGCTCTTCGGTTGCCGCGCCGTAATGATAGCGCGCGTGCGTGCACCCAGTCGCCTCGGTCGTGGTGGGTCCCGCCCGTTAGTGACCGAGGTGTCCACCTGCAGTTAATGCACGCAGGGCATGCGTTCCGGGGAGCGCAGCCCCGTGGATCTATAAATCCAAGGGGGAGGCGAGGCGAAGTTTTACCTCAACACTTAGCGTTTGTCGCCCTCGCCCCTTCCGCTTTCGACCCAGGGCCGCAATTGCTCCTTCGCCGTCGCACAGCTCCCGCTTCGCGTTCCACGCCTCTTCGCCGTCCCGCATGGCTCCCCCTCAGCCCATCACCGTCATCGACCTGTTGCCTTGGCCGCGCTCGACGGCGACGAGGTTTGCCTTGAGCGAGCTGGTGACCGTCGGCCAGCTTGCGGCGAACGAGGATGGGTGTCCAGCGGCGTGGATCGAGCCGCCGGCGAGGGACCGGGAGCCCAACCTGCCGTACGGCTACGTCGTCCGTTTTCACGAACGCGGCTTCGCGGAGCCGGTGAGTCTCTTCATGCGCGCGCTATGCTACCACTATGGCGTGGAGCTGCACAACTTTACGCCGAACGCGATTTTGCTGGCGGTGACGTTCGTTGGCATGTGCAACGACTTCCTGGGGATCCCAGTGAACTGGGATCTCTGGGTTCATCTCTTCCGCGCGGAGCTGCACACGCTTGCTGCGCCGGAGCCGAAGACACGCCGCGCGGTGCGCACCGGCGGCATGACGATCGTGTTGCGGAACACGCGCAGGGAGCTCTACGTCCCCTGCACGATGACTTCCAACAACGCGGAGTGGGAGCGGGGGTGGTTCTACCTCCGCAACGATGGCGCTGGCCTCCCCTTACTCCGGCAAGGTGCTGATGGAGAAGGCCGACTCCTGACACCATGGGGTGTCCCCGTCTTCGCACCAGGCGCGGCTGGATTCGCTCCTGGCCGCGTTGAAGACCCTGGCGGACGAAGGGTTGACCGCGGGGTGCGTCCTCGCGAATCTCCATCACTGGCGGATTGTTCCCCTGATGGAGAGGCCGCTCCGCATCTTCGAGATGCACGAGGACGCGGACCTCGTCGCGCTGGCGCAGTCACGGTTGATGCCGGACCTCCTCCCGCGGGAGTATGTGGCCACACGGGCGTGGCGCGCCATCGACCTCAGGGCTGCCCGGAGCAACGACGCGACCCTCTGGGCATTTACATGCTCCCGGTCGGCCCATTGGTGAGTGGACTCCCACCTCCCCTTGTCTTGCCGGTTCGCGGGATGTCGGCGTGTTTTGAGGCCTTGCCTGTTCCTTGCAGATAAGGGCCGTGAACGCCGTGCGGTCCGACCCGACCACGCCCCGAGCCCGAGCACGCGAGCGGGCGGCACAGCGGCGAGGGCAGGAGCGGGCGGCGCGCAAGGAGTGGAGCATCCGGCGACGGGAGCGCCGGGAGCAGAGGAGCGAGGAGTTCCGGCTACGTGAGAAGCAGGGGCTCTCCTCCCCCGGGACTCTGGAGTACTCGTCGTCGGATAAGGAGGAGGAGGAGGAAAGCGATGGGGGCCGGGCTCCCCCCGAGAGGTGGGAGCCTACGCCCCCCTCGCCCAGAGCCGCGGAGGCGAGCGAGAGATGCGGCGCCCGGGGCGGGCGCGGGGAGCGCCCGCCGCCGGGCAACCTACGAGAGAGGAGACGCGCACCGCGGGGGCGCCGGCGCGCGCGCGGCGAGCCGGGCCGGGGGTGCATCGGCGGCCACACCGGTGGCAGCAACAACATCCGCCGAAGTACAGAGTCCAGCACTCGGCCTGGATCTGTGGCGGCGGTAACTGTGTGTCCGTCCACTCGGCGACAAAATCTGCCAAGATTTGGGACTTAATGGCCTTGCGCGGCGCGTAGGCGAGCATTTCACCCATCAGCTCCACTGACCACTTGGCAATCCTGTCTGCTGCGTCCGGGTTCCGGATGATTTCTCCTAACGGGAAGGAGGAAACCACCGTGACCGGGTGAGCCTCGAAGTAGTGGCAGAGTTTGCGCTGCGCGAGAACCACTGCGTAAAGCAGCTTCTGGATTTGTGGGTAGCGCGCCTTGGTCTCGGACAAGACTTCACTGATGTAGTACACTGGCCGCTGGACCGGCAGGGCGTGCCCTTCCTCTGCTCGCTCTACCATGATGACGGCGCTGACCACCTAAGTGGTTGCGGCGACGTAGAGGTACAGAGGCTCGCCGTCCTGAGGCGGCGTAAGGATCGGGGCGTGCGTGAGCATCACCTTCAATTTGTCAAGGGCCTCCTGGGCCTCGACGGTCCAGGAGAACTACTCGTGTTTCTTTAGGAGCCGGTAGAGGGGCAGGCCCTTCTCGCCGAGCCGCGAAATGAAGCGGCTCAAGGCGGCAAGGCACCCCAACACCTTTTGGACCCCCTTGAGATCTCGAATCGGACCCATTCGTTCAAGGGCAGCAACCTTTTCAGGGTTGGCCTCAATGCCTCGATGGGAGACAATGTATCCTAGCAGCATGCCCCGCGGCACGCCAAAGACACATTTTCGGGGTTCAATTTCACCCTGTTGGCCCGTAGGCAGCCGAACGCGATGCGAAGGTCGCTAACCTGGTCGTCCGCCTTCCTGGTCTTTACGACTATATCATCTACGTATGCCTCAACGGTCCGCCTGATGTGATCTCCGAAAACGTGCTGCATACATCGCTGGTATGTAGCGCCCGCATTTCAGAGACTGAACGACATTGTTACGTAGCAATACATCCCGAACGACGTGATGAACGAAGTCGCGAGCTGGTCGGACTCCATCATTTTTATTTGGTGGTGCCCAGAATAGGCGTCAAGGAAACACAAAAGTTCGCACCCGGCGGTCGAGTCAACGATTTGATCGATCTGTGGCAAAGGAAAAGGAACTTTAGGACATGCTTTATTTAAACTAGTATAGTCTACACACATCCGCCACTTCCCATTCTTTTTCTTAACTAAGACAGGGTTAGCTAGCCATGTGGGGTGGAACACTTCCTTGATGAATCCGGCCTCGAGGAGCTTTCGCAGCTCTACTCCGATCGCCCGGCGCCGCTCCTCGTTGAAGCGGCGCAGCCGTTGCTGCACGACGCGGGAGTGAGGTAGGATATCAAGGGAGTGCTCGGCGACCTCCCTCGGAATGCCTGGCATGTCCGAGGGGCTCCACGCAAAGATGTCGATGTTGGCGCGGAGGAAGTCGACGAGCACCACTTCCTATTTCGGGTCGAGGGTGGAACTAACCCTCAACGCCTTGCCCTTGGGGGCAGCAGGGTCGAGGGGCACCTCTTTGGTCTGCTCGGCAGCCTCGAAGCTACTGGCGTGCTTGACGGTGGAGTCGAGGTCCTCGTTGACCAGCTTCTCCAAGTTCGCCACGAGCGCTTCGTCCAGCGCTAGAGCTTCCGCGTGCTCCATGCACTCGACGTCGCAGTCGAATGCGTGCTCGATCGATGAGCCGATGGTGATGACACCCTTCGGCCCCGGCATCTTCATCTTGAGGTAGGTGTAATTGGGGACCACCATGAACTTGGCATAGCATGGACGCCCAAGGATGGCGTGGTACGTGCCCTGAAATCCCACCACCTCAAAGGTGAGTGTTTCCTTACAGAAATTGCCTGGCGTGCCAAACCAGACCGGCAGGTCGATCTGCCCGAGGGGCTGGACGCGCTTGCCCGGCGCGACGCCGTGGAACAGCGTCGTGCTGGGCCGCAGCTAGACCAACCCGATCCCCAACAAGCGCAGAGTGTGCGCGTAGAGGATGTTGAGGCTGCTGCCTCCGTCCATCAGCACCTTCGAGAACCGCGCGTTCCCGATGACCGGGTCGACCACCAGCGGGTACTGACCCGGGTTGGGGATGCGGTTCGGGTGATCCTCGCGGCTGAACGTGATGGCGTCCTCCGAACAGTCGAGGAAGGAGGGAGGCGCCTTCTCCGCGGTGAGGACCTCGTGCCGCTCCCGCTTGCGCTGGCTATTGGACATGTCGACGGTCGGCCCCCCGAAGATGAGGAAGACGTTCTCCACCGCGGAAGCCACCGGCGTCGCCGTCACCCCCATCCTTCTTGGCCTCGCCGTCCTTCACGGCGGCACAGCCGTAGAACCGCTTGAGCATGTCGCACTGCTCGAGGGTGTGGTTGACCGGCGTCTTGTGGTAGGGACATGGCTTCTTCAGCATGTCGTCGAAAACCCCAGGGCCTCGAGGGGCCGGTCGAGGGCCCCGTCGAGCTGGGTCAACAACAAGAGCTTCGTCGTTGTCGTCGGCGGCGTTGCGCCCCTGCTCGCGCGCCTCGCGGCGCGGCTTCTTTCCTTTCTTGCCCCGCTTGTTCTTCTGCTGGGGCTCCTTGGACTCGCTGCCCTCCGCGGGCGCGTCGTCCACGCGCTTGCCCTTCTTCCCGTCGAAGATCGCCCCCACTGCCTCCTTGCCCGAGGCAAAGCTAGTGGCGATATCGAACAACTCGTTCGAATCGACCGAGGGGCTGCGCCCGAGCTCGCGCACGAGGTCCCGGCATGTGGTGCCCTGGAGGAAGGCATGCACGATTTCGGACTGGGCCACGCTCGGGAGCTCCGTGCAGCGCTTGGAGAAGCGTCGTATGAAGTCCCGGAGCGACTCGCCGGGCTTCTGGGTGCATGCGCGCAGATCCTAGGAGTTTCCAGGGCGCACGTACGTGCCCTGGAAGTTCCCCACGAAGGTTCGGACCAGATCATCCCAGTTGTGGATCTGGCTGGCCGGCAGGTGCTCGAGCCACGTCCGCGCCGAGTCGGCGAGGTGCAGGGGGGGGTTACCGATGATAACCTCGTCGGTGGTGGCCCCGCCCAGCTGACACGCTAGGCGGTAGTCGTTGAGCCACACGCGGGGGTCCGTCGCCCCGTTGTACTTGTCGATCGATGTGGGCTGGCGGAAGCGCTGGGGGAAGCTCGCCGTGCGAATTTCCCAGCTGAACACGCGGGTTCCCGGTGGCTCCGGCGTCGGAGAGCGGTCCTCCCGGCTATCGTAGCGCCCGCCCCGTCGAGGGTGGTAGCCAGCCGTCGCCCACGTCTCTGCGTTGCCCGTCCGCCGGGCATTGATGACGTTGCGGGCGTCGCCATCTTGGGCTTGCCCGTGCGTGTCGAGGAGCCGCTCCTTGGCCGGCGTGCGCCCCGGATCGGCGGGACGCTCCGCTGCGCCTCCCGTGTGCACCAACGGCTCGGGGCCTTGCGCACCCCATCGTCCCGCGTGCTCCCCTGCTGGCGGATGTGGTACGCCGAGCTTTCGGCCTGTTGGATGGCCGCTTGCTCGATAAGTGCCTGCGCCTCGCGGTGCAGGTTCCACGCCTCGGGCGTCGAGGGGGCGGGCATGGCCCGTAACCGCTTTGCAGCGGCAATGAGCTTCTAGCTCGCTCACGGGGGCGCGCTCGGATCGTCGACATTGAAGTCGGCGTTGATGCGGTTGCGAGCCTGTCGGCCCAGCTCGCGTGCGCGTTTGCCGCGCGCGGAGGCTTCCCCAGCGATGGAGGCCCGAAGCAGCCGTACCGCGCGGTACTCCTCTGCGAGCTTGGCTTCAAGCTCTCGCGCTTGAGCCAGCTGTGCGTTGACGTCGGCCCCCCTCGGTGGTGAGGAGGGTGGGGCGCTTGGACCCGCACCCTGGCGTGGTCCAGTTCCCGGGCCGGGGGGAACCTCTCCGTCGCCAGCCTCTGCCGCATTCGCGGCGTTCGCCTGGTCGTTGGTGATCACGACGCAGCACTCACGCGCGGGGTCGCAGCTCCCGGCGCTGGAGTCGTCGGAGTATCCGAACCAGTAGTCTGTGGCGTCAAGGAACCGCCGGAACATCACTGGGTCGGGCACACCGGAAAAGTCCCACTCCGCGTACTCGTGCGAAGTGGCAGGTGGTAGCTTGTCGGCAGAGCCTTGGGACGACTCGTCGCCGGCGGAGGCGCTGGGACTCCTGGCGGCCGGGACATGGCTGCCAGGGCGAACCATGCGCTTTGTTGCGTTGGCATTGTCGGAGGCGACGTACGCCGTCGTAGCGTCGCGCAGACCGATGGGGAAGCACGACCTTGAGACCGAGCGCTCCCCCGTCGGAGCGGCTGTCGTCTCGCCGGAGAGCGCTTCGCGTTGCGAGGCGACACGCGCAGCATGTCGGCGCTCCGTCCGCGCTCGTCGCGAACGCCGGCGGGCAGGCGGCGGCGCCGTGGCGCGAGGGGCCCGCGCCGTCCGTGGCCGGCGGGCGTTGGCGTCGCGGCGACGTGTGCAGCGGTGACCGGGACTGACCCGGCTTGACGCCACGCACGGAGTTCCTCACGGTTGGTGAGGCGCATGAGGTAGTCGTTCCCTGTAGCCTGGAAGTTCAGGTTGCCGAGGGGGTGCTTAGTGTCGGGGACAGCCCTGAGGGTCCCCTAAAAACCGGGGGAATCCAGCTTAAAACCTGCAAAAAACAAAACGAAACACACCTCTAACCTAAGCACGCACACACGGCGCGAGCCACGCTGTAATGGCCCCCGCGGCCCACCAGAGTGGCCCAATCAAGCGCCCCCTGGAGCAAGGTCCGCCTGGCTCGAGGGCTCACGCCCCCTCGAGCGGGTTCCGCCTCGCTCGAGGGCTCACGACCGCTCGAGCGGGTTACCGCCTCGCTCGAGGGCTCACGACCCCTCGAGCGGGTTACCGCCTCGCTCGAGGGTCCCCACCTCCCTCGAGCGGGCTCCGCCTCGTTCGAGGCTCCATCACGAGCGCACCTGCTCCCGCACGTGGGTACGAGCATTTAATGCTCTGGCACAGTAGAGCCGCGCCATCACGCGCCTGGGAATCACGCCCCGACGCCGTTCCGCCAACTCCCTAGGGGAAGCCCATCCCCGCCACTGTGGGGACTGTGCGACGAGGCCGGTGTCAGCTCCGTGACACTATGCCGCCCACTCCTGTACGGCTAACGCGCCGCGCCCTCGAAGGGGGGCCGGTCGCGCCCTCGAACCCTCCTCTCGTGACTCTGCAGAGTCAGACCGTGACATCAGGCCGGCGGGAGCGCCATCCCCGTCGCTGTCATTCCTGTGCGGCCATCCCCGCCCCTGTAGCGCCACGCCGTGCACTGCTGCAACCACTCCAACGCTGTTGGGCACTCGGGGACGGGACGCCGCCACGCCTGCCACTGTATCCCGTACAGATCACCGTCAACGACTTCCTCAAGCCCGTATGGAGACACCCCGGTCAACCACTACGCCTTCACCCTCGAAGCCGCCCCTGTTCAAGTACAGGGCACGCCACGACGCTGAGACCGGAGCAAGGTTCGCCAGGACGACCGCCAACTCCCCGGCACTGTACGCCATACCTCCACACGTAGCTAAACAGTGCGGCATGCCTGTAAATCACCCCCTCCTTGGTCTATAAAAGGAATGTGATCCCCCTCGCCATGGGGGGGGGAGACACCAGACACGGGACCACGGGTTGCGATCGCCCGCACGCTCCCCGTCTTCCCCACGATATTGGCACTCGCCTCAATCACTCCACTTGGGACTTGGAGGCCACGCCTCCTCTCCCGCCTCGCTTGTAGCCGCCCCACTACAGACACCCCCGGTGCGAAGCAATATAGTTCCTCGAGCACGCCCCTGCTGGACGTACGGCCCCAGCCGGAACCAGGATAAACCAAGTGTCTTTAGTTGCTTAGCACTGACCATCGAGAGACAGATCTAAGCGCTTATTACTAGTTAGTGTCGGGAGTACATTCCGCACCGACAGTTGGCGCCCACCGTGGGGCACGGCGCGCTGAACGTCAACCCGTCATTAGCTCTCTCGATGGTGATTCGCACCGAGTACCGCGGTTAGCATTACTCCATGGGCGGCTCGGACGCCCTCCCCGCCGGATTCGAAATCCGGTTTGGGGGCCTGAACTTTCAGGCCACGGGGAACAACTACCTGATGCGCCTCACTAGCCTTGAAGAACTCCACGCGCGGCGCCAAGCCGGGCCCACCTCGATCGCCGCCGCACGCGTCGCCGCGACACCAACACCCGTCGGCACGGACGGCGCGGGTCCATCGGCGCCACGGCGCCGCCGTCGCTCCGGCCGGTGCTCGCGTCAGCGCGGTCGGAGCGCCGACATCTTTGCGCGCGTCGCCTCGCAACGTGACGCGCCCGTCGGCACGACAACGGCCGCCGCCGGCGGGGAGCGCTCGGTCTCGGACCGCGCTTCCCTATCGGTCTGCGCGGCGCCACGGCGGCCTACGTCACCAACACCAACGCCAACACAACGATGCGCAGGGTTCCCCCTGGCCGCCACATCTTGGTCGCCATGGACCCTAGCGCCTCCGCCGGCGACGAGTCATCCCTAGGCTCCGTCGACGCGCTGCCACCCACCACCTCGCATGGATACGTGGAGTGGGACTTCTCCGGTGTGCCGGACCCGGTGATGTTCAGGCGGTTCCTCGACGCCGCGGACTACTGGTTCGGCTATTCCAACGACTCCAGCGCTGGGAGCTACGACCCCGCGCGGGAGTGCTGCGTCGTCAAGGCCAACGACCCAGCAAACGCCGCCGACGTGGCGGGCGCCGACGACGGAGAGGTTCCTCCTGCTTTGGGGATTGGATCGCGCCTGGATGCGAGGCCAAGCGCCCCTCCCCCCTCACCACCGAGGGGGGCCGACATCAACGCACAGCTGGCCCAAGCACGCGAGCTCGAAACCAAGCTAGCGGAAGAGTACCGCACGGTGCAACCCGCGCCTCTATCGCAGGGGAAGCCTCCGCGCGTGGCGAACGCGCGCGTGAACTGGGCAGACAAGCCCGCGATCGCATCAACGCCGACTTCGACGTCGACAATCCGGATACGCCCCCGCGAGTGAGCCAAAAGCTCATCGCCGCCGCAACACTGCTGCGGGCCATCGAGCAAGCGGCCGTCCAACAGGCCGAAAGCTCGGCGTCCCGCATCCGCCAACAGGGGAGCGCGCGGGATGATGGGGGTGCGCAAGTCCCCGAGCCCTCGGTACACGCGGGCGGCGCGGGCCGAGCGCCCCGCCAACCCGGGCGCACACCGGCCAAGGAACGGCTCCTCGACACGCGCGGACAATCCCGAGATGGCGACGCCCGCAACGTCATCAACGTCCGACGAACGAGCAAAGCGGAGGCGCGGGCGGCAGCAGGCTACCACCCTAGACGGGGTGGACGTTACGACAGCGATGAGGACCGCTCACCGACGCCGAAGCCCCCGGGAACCCGCGTGTTCAGCCGGGAGATCCGCATGGCGACCTTCCCCCAGCGTTTCCGTCAGCCCACGACGATCGTCAAGTACAACGGGGAGACAGACCCCCGTGTGTGGCTCAACGACTACCGCCTGGCGTGTGAGCTGGGTGGAGCCACCAGCGACGAGGCTATCATCCGCAACCTCCCCCTGCACCTCACCGACTCGGCACGGACGTGGCTTGAGCACCTGCCGGCCAGTCAGATCCACAACTGCGACCTGGTCCGCACGTTCGTGGGAAATTTCCAGGGCACGTACGTGCGCCCCGGGGAACTCCCCGGGGACTCGCGCTCTTGCACCCAGAAGCCCGGCGAATCGCTTCGGGACTTCATACGACGTTTCTCCAAGCGCTGTACGGAGATCCCTAGCGTGGCACAGTCAGAGATCGTGCACGCCTTCCTCGAAGGCACCACATGCCGGGACCTCGTGCGCGAGCTTGGGCGCAACCCGCCGGTCGACTTGAACGAGCTGTTCGACATCGCCACCAGCTTTGCCTCGGGCGAAGAGGCGGTGGGGGCGATCTTCGACGGCAAGAAGGGCAAGCGCGCGGATGACACGCCCGCGGAGGGCAGCAAGTCCAAGGAGCTCCGCCAGAAGAACAAGAGGGGCAAGAAGGGAAAGAAGCTGCACCGCGAGGCACGCGAGCAGGGGCGCGACGACGACGACGGCGGCAAAGCTCTTGCTGTTGACCCGGCCCGGCGGGGCCCTCGAGCGGCCCCTCGAGGCCCGGGAGTGTTCGACTACATGCTGAAGAAGCCATGTCCCTACCCCAAAATGCCGGTCAACCACACCCTCGAGCAGTCCGACATGCTCAAGCGGTTCTATGGCCGCGCCGCTGCGAAGGACGACGAGGCCAAGAAGGACGGGGGTGACGGCGACGCCGGCGGCTTCCCCGCCGTGGAGAACATCTTCCTCATCTTCGGGGGTCTGACCATCGACATGTCCAGCCGCCAGCGCAAGCGGGAGCGGCACGAGGTTCTCGCCGCAGAGAAGGCGCCTCCCTCCTTCCTTGACTAGTCGGAGGACGCCATCACGTTCAGCCGCGAGGATCACCCAAACCGCATCCCCAACCCGGGTCAGTACCCGCTGGTGGTCGACCCAGTCATCGGGAACGCGCGGTTATCGAAGGTCCTGATGGACGGAGGCAGCAGCCTCAACATCCTCTACGCGCACACGCTGCGCCTGCTGGGGATGGGTTTGGATCAGCTGGGCCCCAGCACAACACCGTTCCATGGCGTCGCGTCGGGCAAGCGCGTCCAGCCCCTCGGGTAGATCGACCTGCCTGTCTGGTTCGGCACGCCGAACAACTACCGCAAGGAGACGCTCACCTTCGAGGTGGTGGGGTTCAGGGGCGCGTACCACGCCATACTCGGGCGGCCCTGCTACGCCAAGTTCATGGCGGTCCCCAACTACACCTACCTCAAGATGAAGATGTCGGGGCCCAACGGCGTCATCACCGTGGGCTCATCCATCGAGCACGCCTTCGACTGCGACGTCGAGTGCGTGGAACACGCTGAGGCCCTGGCGCTGGACGAAGCGCTGGTGGCCAACATGGAGAAGATGGTCAACGAGGACCTCAACTCCACCGCCAAGCATGCCGGCAGCTTCGAGGCTGCTGTGCAGACCAAGGAGGTGCCCCTCGACCTTGCTGCCCCCGAGGGCAAGGCGTTGAGGGTCAGTTCTACCTTCGACCCGAAATAGGAAGTGGTGCTCGTCGACTTTCTCCACGCCAACGCTGACATCTTCGCGTGGAGCCCCTCGGACATGCCAGGCATCCCGAGGGAGGTCGCTGAGCACTCCCTTGACATCCTACCTCACTCCCGCGCCGTGCAGCAACGGCTGCGCCGCTTTGACGAGGAGCGGCGCCGGGCAATTGGAACGGAGCTGCGGAAGCTCCTAGAGGCTGGGTTCATCAAGGAAGTGTTCCACCCTACTTGGCTAGCTAATCCTGTATTAGTGAAGAAAAAGATTGGGAAGCGGCGGATGTGTGTAGACTACACTAGTCTTAATAAAGCATGTCCTAAAGTTCCTTTTCCTTTGCCGCGTATCGATCAGATCGTTGATTCGACCGCCGGGTGTGAACTGCTCTATTTTCTTGATGCCTATTCCGGGTACCACCAAATAAAGACGAAGGAATCCGACCAGCTCGCGACTTCATTCATCACGCCGTTCGGGATGTACTGCTACGTCACGATGCCGTTCGACCTTCGAAACACGGGCGCAATGTACCAACGGTGTATGCAGCATGTCTTCGGAGACCACATCGGGCGAACCGTTGAGGCGTACGTAGACGATATAGTCGTAAAAACCAGGAAGGCGGACGACCTGGTTAGCGACCTCAGCATCATGTTCGGCTGCCTACGGGCCAATGGGGTGAAGTTAAACCCAGAAAAATGTGTCTTTGGCGTGCCGCGGTGTATGCTTTTAGGATACATCGTCTCCCAGCGAGGCATCGAGGCCAAACCCGGAAAGGTTGCAGCCCTCGAGCGGATGGGTCCGATTCGGGACCTCAAGGGGGTCCACAGGGTGTTGGGGTGCCTCGCCGCCTTGAGCCGCTTCATCTCGCAGCTCGGCGAGAAGGGCTTGCCCCTCTACCGGCTCCTCAAGAAGCACAAGCGCTTCTCTTGGACCGCCGAGGCCCAGGAGGCGCTTGATAAGCTGAAGGCGTTTCTTGCCCACACCCCGATCCTCATACCGCCGCAAGACAACGAGCCTCTATACCTCTACGTGGCTGCGACCACCCAGGTGGTCAGCGCCGTAATCGTGGTGGAGCACACGAAGGAGGGACACGCCTTGTCGGTTCAGCGGCCGGTGTACTACAAGTCCAGAAGCTGCTCTACGCAGTGGTTCTCGCGCGGCGCAAACTCCGCCACTACTTCGAGGCTCACCCTGTCACGGTGGTTTCCTCCTTTCCATTAGGGGAAATCATCCGTAACCCGGATGCGGCGGGCAGGATTGCCAAGTGGTCGGTGGAGCTGATGGGTGAAACGCTCGCCTACGCCCCGCGCAAGGCCATCAAGTCCCAAATCTTGGCAGATTTCGTAGCCGAGTGGACGGACACACAATTGCCGCCGCCACAGATCCAGGCGGAATGCTGGACTCTGTACTTCGACGGCTCAGTGATGAAAACAGGGGCGGGCGCGGGCCTGCTCTTCGTCTCGCCCCTCGGGGAGCACATGCGGTACGCCGTGCGCCTTCACTTCCCCGCATCAAACAACATGACCGAGTACGAGGCCCTGCTTTGTGGCCTCAAGATCGCCATCGAAATAGGCATCAAACGCCTCGACGTGCGGGGAGATTCGCAGCTCGTGATCGACCAGGTCATGAAAAACGCGAGTTGCCACGACGACAAGATGGAGGCGTATTGCAAGGCCGTGCGGGCCCTCGAGGACAAGTTCTACGGCATCGAGCTCAATCACATGCCACGCCGGTACAACGAGGAGGCGGACGAGCTCGCCAAGATTGCGTCAGGGCGGATCACCATCCCCCCGAACGTCTTCGCTCGGGACGTCTTCCAACCACCCGTCAACCTCGAGCCGCACCCCTCGAATTGCACAGAACCCTCGGGGGCTCCCTCGAATCCAGCGGGCGCAGAGCCCATGGACGAGGACCCCTCGAATGAGGCGTTCGTGCTCTCCCTCCTCGAGGGGTATGGCACCGACGAGGCCGAAGCCATGGACGTCGAGCCAGCCCCCAGTGAGGCGGACTGGCGCGACAAGTACATCACCTGGATGGACCGAGGGGAACTCCCCTCGGACCGATCCGAGGCCAGGCGCATCGCCAGGATGGCCAAGTCCTTCACCCTCGTCGACGGCGAGCTGTACAAGTGTGCCGCCTCCGGCATCTTGCAGCGATGCGTTCCCATCCCCTAGGGGCACGAGCTCCTCAGGGATATACACGCGGGCGTTTGCGGTCATCATGCCGCGCCCCGCACCCTCGTGGGCAATGCGTTCCGCCAGGGCTTTTACTAGCCCACCGCGGTTGCTGACGCCAGCGAAATCGTGCGCATTTGCGAAGGGTGCCAGTTCTACGCTCGCAAGTCCAACCTCCCAGCGCACGTCCTGCAGACCATCCCCATCACGTGGCCTTTCGCCGTGTGGGGGCTGGACATCGTCGGGCCCTTGTGGAAGGCGCCCGGGGGCTACACCCACCTGTTGGTCGCAATCGACAAATTCTCCAAGTGGGTGGAGGTACGCCCCATCACGAACCTCAGGGCGGAGCAGGCGGTGACATTCTTCACCGACATTGTCTATCGCTTTGGAGTGCCGAACTCCATCACCACCGACAACGGGTCCCAATTCACGGGCAGAAAGTTCCTGGAGTTCTGCGACAAGTTCCACATCCGCGTAGACTGGGCAGCTGTGGCGCACCCACAGACCAACGGCCAAGTGGAGCGTGCCAACGGCATGATTCTACAAGGCCTCAAGCCTAGAATTTTCGACCAGCTGAACAAGTCTGGTCAGAAATGGCTCCAGGAGCTGCCGGCGGTCGTATGGGTCCTCAGGACCATCCCAAGCAGAGCCACCGGGTTCACCCCGTTTTTTCTGGTCCATGGCGCGGAGGCCGTCCTCCCCACGGACTTGGAATACGGATCGCCCAGAGTGCGGGGCTACGACGAAGATGCCAACCAGCGAGCCCGCGAGGACTCGCTGGACCAGTTGGATGAAGCACGCCTCGTGGCCCTGATACATTCCGCAAGGTACCAGCAGTCCCTAAGGCGCTACCAAGCTCGAAAGGTGCGGCGGCGGGACTTCAGCGAGGGGGGCTTGGTCCTAAGGCTACGCCAAGATAATCGAGGCCGCCACAAGTTATCACCCCCCATGGGAGGGACCCTACGTCGTGGTGAAGGTGCTCAAGCCCGGCACGTACAAGCTAGCCAACGAGGATGGCGAGGAACTCACCAACGTTTGGAACATCCAGCAGCTACGTCGCTTCTACCCGTAGCTAGGATTTCCAAGTCTTTTGTTGTAAATTACACGCCCAACACCCCAGTTGGCAGCACAATGTAAATAACAGCGAGTCAATAAAGTTAAAGGGCAACTTGGCTTTCCCCTGAAAACCAAGTCACCCTCGGGAGCTACTGCGGGGGGCACCCCCCCCCCCAAAATGGTCCCATTTTTTCGCAAAAAATTTTAACTCGTAAGCGCGATAAGTATGTTTCGACCATGGACTCGAGCGAACCAAGGCAAGGCGCGAGTGGCCAAGCAGAAAGGACGTGCGAGTCAGAGATAGCTTACGCCTCCGTGGGGACACGACCCTTCTCTCTTGCCTCCGGCCCAGCGGACTACTCACGAAATCGAACCCCCCTAACCCGAATTCGCTCAAGCAAAAAGAAAAAACAGAACAACGCAACAAATAAAAGGCACCACTTAAATTTACAAGTGCTTAAATAATCCAGAAGTTTCACTTGTTTATTTACACGGCCACTTGGCCCGGGTACTAACATTTAAATAGAAATGGGTCTAGTGCCCAGCGGTCTTCGGGCGTGAGGCTCGTCGGCGTCAGCGACATCCGGGAACAAGAACTCCGCGAAGGCCTTAGTGAGCGCCTCGGCAGCATCAGCGGCAAGTGCGTCCGCTTGCTCCATCGCCGCCTCGTCCTCGACGCCCTCCGGGACGACGTAGCCCGACGCCACGGCCTCGAAGTTCACCTCGTAGTTGGACCGCACCACGCCAAGGGCCTTCTGGACGCCCAGGTGAAGCGCGCGATGCATGCGCCTTGAGACGTGCCCGCCAAGGGCGAGCAGATGGCTGGCCAGCGAGCTTCCGGCTTGCGCCTCACCCTCCTCGACCTCCTGGCAGGTCTCGAGGGCTGCAGCGCGCAGCTCCACCAGCTCTTGCTCGGAGGAGTCGTAGGCGGCCTGCAGCATCTCGGCCCGATTGGTCGCGTGCCCCAGCGCGGTGCGCAGGCCTGGATGTCACGAGCAAAAGAAATCAAGAGGGGAACGGACCCCCAAAGGGAAGATCAACAAAACAAGAAACGAAGCGGCAACTCACCTTCGACCTGCTTCCTCTCCCCCTCAAGAGCTTGGCGTCCGCTCTCGACCGCCTGCTGCAAGCTGACGACCGTGGCGCTCTGCTCCTCGAGGGTCCAGACCTGGTCCGCGTTCGAGATGCTGAGGGCGATCAACTCCCCATCGAGCTTCGAAACCTCGGTCTCCCGCTCCTCCAGCGATGTCTGCGCTCTCTCGAGAGCAGCATGCTCCCGCTCGAGCGCCGACCGGGCGTCAACGAGAGCGGCCCGCTCCTGCTGGAGCTGACCTTCGGCCTCTCCGGCGGGAAGCGGCACGCTCTCGCCGGAGCTGCTCCTCCGGTGCGGCAACCGCGGTGACCTTAGCGGCGAGGGCGGCCTTCAATTCTTCGGCCTCCTTGGCCCTCTGCTCGGCCTCCCACGCCCTCTCCTCGGCCCGGCTCCGCTGGGACTGCACCTCCATGAGCTCCGCGCGGACCTCCCGGTTCTGGGTCCGGACGGAGACCACCTCCGCCTCCCAGTCAGTCTCCACGGTGCGCGCCCTCTCCAGGTCCCCTCTCGCCTGTTGCAGCGCCTCGTCCTGGTCGATGAGGTCCATGCGAACCCGCTCGATGGCGGAGGGGCGCGCCGTGGACTACCCCTCCAGCTCCAAGAGCTAGTCGCGTAGGGCCTCCGCCCGGTACGCCAGCCAGCCGTCCCAGGTCCTCAGGGCCTCCGCGAGGGCGTCGAAAGCGTCGCGCTGCTCCCGGAGCTGGCGGAGCTCAGTGCTCATCTGGACGAGAGCGCCGTACCTGTCGCGGGCGCGGTGCTCCAGATCCTGCCGCCAGCAAACGGAGACCAATAAGCGTCGCGCCACGAGAAACCAACACGAAGACGACAGAACAAGGAAAAAGCAACAACATCATACCTGGAAGACATGCCACGCAGGGCCGCCGTGGATTTGCAGCGCCTCATTCAGCGCTCGGTTAAGCGAAGCGCCGTGGCCGCGCAGCTCCTCCCACAGCTGCTGCTCTTCTTGGGCGTCGGTGGAGAGGGGGGATGGCACGTCGACGCGCTCCTGCCCCTGCCCCGGGCCCGCTACCGGACCGCTCGAGCCAGGGGGGCGACGTGGGACGAAGAGGCCTCGACGTCGCGCCTCGAGCCCCCGACCCACCATGTGGTCGTCCCACCGTCGACGAGCGCCCCCGCCCCGAGGCTCGGGGGCCGGTGTGGGTAGGCTTCCCCCACCGGTCCCCACCGGGCGGCGGCGGGTGTCGTTGTCGGGAATCTCCACCGCCGTCGCCCGGGAACTCGCCGGCGAGGGCGGGCTCTCGCGGCGGCGCGGCGACCTCCGCCGCCGGCCGCGCTACCGCGGCCGCGGACTCTCGCCGCGGCGCGGCGACCTCCGCCTGCGGCGGCGCCTCGGCGTCCGCGGGCGCCGACGCGCCTCCATGGCCGACGGCGCCGGCAACGCCACTACGACCGGCGCCGCCGGCCGCGCCTCCACCACCGCCGCGCCTTGCCACGGCCGGCTCTTGTCGCGCCTGCGCCACCGCCCGCCGCGGCTCCACGGTCGACGTCGCCGACCACGACCCCGAGGCCTCGGCCGCGCCTCGCGAGGCCCCGCTCGCCGATGCCGCCGTGCTTGCGCCCGCCCGCGGCATCCTCGACGAGCGCCGCCCGGTAGGGACGGACGCGTCCGCCCTCAGCACCTTGGCCGGCGCGAGAGGGGGCACGGTTGGCGCCACCCTACGGACATGGAAATAAATCGTCAAACCCTCGCCTGTCGGGCACGCGACCCCTTGAAAGGCAACTCCTTACCTTAAGGAGGAGAAGGCCGGCTTCCTCTTCCTCGAGGTCCCCGCCGACATCGTGGGCGCGGCCGGCGTGGCCGCCGCCGCGCCTCCATCCACCTCCACCGCGCGCGCGGGCGCCTCCGTGGTGCGCGCTGGCACCTCCGCGGCTCGAACCGCCTCTGTCGTAGACTGCCTGGTGGCGGGCCCTTCTGCGTCCGCCCCAGGCGATGGTTCTCCTGCCACCGGAGCCGACTACGGTGACGGGGGTCCAGGCTCCCACCTATCGGGGAGAACCTGCCCCCTATCTTCTTCCTCCTCTTCCTCCTCTTCCTCGTCCGACGACGAGTACTCCTCTGTCCCTGGCGAGGAGAGTCCCTGCTGCTCGCGCAGCCGGAACTCCTCTCTCCTCCGCTCCCGGCGCTCCTGTCGCCGCGCGTCGCGCTCCCTCCTGCGATCCACCCGCTCCCGCTCTTGCCGTTGCGCCGCGCGCGCAAGCGCGCGGGACCGAGGCGTGGGTGGGTCGGACTTCGCAGCGTTCACGCGCACCATCTGCAGGGGTCGGGCGAAGCCTTAAAACGCGCCGGCAACCCGAAAAACCGGCAAAACAAGAAAGGAAGTCAAGAAATCCACTCACCAATTGGCCGACGGGGAGCATCTCGAGTGCCCACAGGGATGCGTCGTCACAACGCCCAGGCCTGAGGTCGATGGCGCGCCGCGCCCGGGTAGCCGCGTACGACCGCGGGAAGGGGTCCCGCAGCAGCCGCGATTCTGCCAACGCGTCGGGGTCCGCGTCCTCGCTCATCTCGAAGATGCGGAGCCGCCTCTCCATCAGGGGGACGATCCGTCGGTGGTGGAGGTTGGCGAGGACGCATCCTGCGGTCAGCCCGCGGTCCGCCAGCTTCTTCAACGCGGCCACAAGCGAGTCCAGCCGCGCCTGGTGCGAGGGTGGAGACACCCCGTGGTACCAGGAGGCGGCCCTCTCCCGGAGCACCTTGCCGGTGTAGGGGGAGGCCAGGGTCGGCGTTGCGGAGGTAGAACCACCCCCGCTCCCAGTCCGCGTTGTTGGAGGTCATCGTGCAGAGGATGTATTCCTCCCTGCGCGAGCTCCGACGTCGGCAGCGTATGCAGCTCCGCGCGGAAGAGGTGGACCCAGAGATCTCAATTCACTGGGATCCCCAGGAAGTCTTCGCAGATGCCGACGAACGTGGCCGCCTGCGAGATCGCGTTCGGCGTGAAGTTTTGCAGCTCCACACCATAGTGGTAGCACAGACCCCGCAGGAAGCGGCTCGCCGGCGCCGCGAAGCCGCGCTCATGGAAGCGCATGAAGCTGACGATGTAGCCGTACGGTGGGTTGGGAACTCGCTCCCTCTCCGACGGCACGATCCACTCCACGGGCTGCCCATCCACGTTCGCCGCCAGCTGGCCGCCGAACACCAGCAAATTCAGAGACAACGTCGTCGCTGTCGAGCGCTCCCACGCCGGCGGGTCGATGATGGTGATCGGCTGCTGGGGAGCCATGCGAATAGGCGGGGCGACGGGGAACGGGAGGCGAGAACAGAGGCGCGAAGGCAAGAAAGGCTCGGGGGCTAGAGTGCAAGGGGCAGGGACAACAAACGCTAAGTGCAAAGGTAAAAAACCGCCCCTCCTCCGCCTATCGGATTTATAGGCCGCGAGGCGTGCTCTTCGGAGCGCACGCCCCGCGCGCATTAACTGCAGGTGAAATATTCCCTCACTGACAAGCGGGTCCCACCACGACCGCGGCAGCCGCATAACCACCCGCGCGCCATCATCACGGCGCGGTAACCGGAGGGCCGCAGCAGGCGGTCACGTCCGCCTGCCCACTCACCCCACTACACGCGCGGCCGTGGCGCCTGAAAAGGCGCACCCGCGGCGCATGACTATAGCCGCGACTGCGGGCATTAAATAGCCCTGTCCCTTACCAAGTAAGAAAGACCCTCGAGTGGCCCGAGCTCCTGGCTCAAATAAGACCGACCCTCGAAGGGTGCGAATATCGACCAGTGGCCTCGAAGCCTGTTCAAGGTAAGAAGGCGCCACAGGTGCCCTCGATCTGCTGATCAGCGGCTCGAGAACCAGCGCGGCTGAGAACCCTCGAGGCACGCAGATGCAAAAGGGCGGGAGCATTCCGCTGCTACCCCGCACGGCCCTACTGATCAGGGGTTCAAAGCCTGACCCTCGATGGGTTCGAACAGGCGCCCCAGATCACCAGAGTCAGGGACGACGAGGGCGCGCACATTCGAGCCTTTCCTCGAGCCCACCGGCTCGAGGGTACCCCACATGTCGTGTTCAGGAGCCGGCGAGGGCAGCTAGCCTGGGGGATCCCACCGAGGGAGAGCTTCCGCGCCCTCGGTCCCTAGCGAATGGGACCGAGCCCCACCTAGCAAACCCGCAGAAGCACTTTAATGGACGAGTCTCCGGACCACGAGCCTACCCTTATCGAACGGGGCATGGGCGTCCACTTGAACCACCCGCCAACAGCTCGACGGGGAATCCGCAATTCGCGACCCGATCGATGGGGGTTGTGGAGACCTCACCCTCCGTCCCGCGGAAGGACGGCGAGGGCACGTTTAAAACAAGACGAAGAGCTCGCCCCGATCGCCTTGAATGGGCCCAGGCTCGGGGGCTCGACGCACGGCTACACCTCCTGGGATGCACCGGACGCAAATGGTGCCAGTCGCGCGTGCGTCGCTGAAGCCGGCTGGAACATTGCCGATGCCAATTGGAACACGTACCACACCCACTGACAAGATTTCGCGGTAAAACCCCTGCAGGAGCGCCCACGCCCCTGCAAGGCTTCGGGGGCTAGACCCGCGGGTCCGCTGATGCGGCCCCACGGAAGGCATTTGCAACCAGGGGGGAGAATGTCCTGTCAGTAGGCTTCAGCATCTGCGGGAGCCTGGCCGGCACACTCACAGATGCTCGGGGGCTACTGTCGGGGACAGCCCTGAGGGTCCCCTAAAAAACCGGGGGAATCCTGCTTAAAACATGCAAAAAACAAAACGAAACACACCTCTAACCTAAGCACGCACACACGGCGCGGCCCACGCTGCGATGGCCCCCGCGGCCCACCAGAGTGGCCCAATCAAGCGCCCCCTCGAGCAAGGTCCGCCTCGCTCGAGGGCTCACGCCCCCTCGAGCGGGTTCCGCCTCGCTCGAGGGTCCCCACCTCCCTCGAGCGGGCTCCGCCTCGCTCGAGGCTCCCTCACGAGCGCACCTGCTCCCGCACGCGGTTACGAGCATTTGATGCTCTGACACAGCAGAGCCGCGCCATCACGTGCCTGGGAATCACGCCCCGGCGCCGTTCCGCCAACTCCCTAGGGGAAGCCCATCCCTCCACTGTGGGGACTGTGCGACGAGGCTGGTGTCAGCTCTGTGACACTGTGCCACCCACTCCTGTACGGCTAACGCGCGGCGCCCTCGAAGGGGGGCCGGTCGCGCCCTCGAACCCTCCTCTCGTGACTCTGCAGAGTCAGACCGTGACATCAGGCCGGCGGGAGCGCCATCCCCGTCGCTGTCATTCCTGTGTGGCCATCCCCGCCCCTGTAGCGCCACGCCGTGCACTGCTGCAACCACTGCAACGCTGTTGGGCACGCGGGGACGGGACACCGCCGCGCCTGCCACTGTATCCCGTACGGATCACCGTCAACGGCTTCCTCGAGCCCGTATGGAGACGCCCCGGTCAACCACTACGCCTTCACCCTCGAAACCACCCCTGTTCAAGTACAGGGCACGCCACGACACCGAGACCGGAGCAAGGTTCGCCAGGACGACCGCCAACTCCCCGGCACTGTACGCCATACCTCCACACGTAGCTAAACAGTGCGGCATGCCTGTAAATCACCCCTCCTTGGTCTCTAAAAGGAAGGTGATCCCCCTCGCCGCGGGAGGGGGGGGGGACACCAGACACGGGACCACGGGATGCGATCGCCCGCACGCTCCCCGTCTTCCCCACGATATTGGCACTCGCCTCAATCACTCCACTTGAGACTTGGAGGCCACGCCTCCTCTCCCGCCTCGCTTGTAGCCGCCCCACTACAGGCACCCCCGGTGCGAAGAAATACAGTGCCTCGAGCACGCCCCTGCTGGACGTACGGCCCCGGCCGGAACCAGGATAAACCAAGTGTCTTTAGTTGCTTAGCACCGACCATCGAGAGACAGATCTCAGCGCTTATTACTAATTAGTGTCGGGACTACATTCCGCACCGACACTTAACCCTCGAGCGAGGCGGACCTCGCTCGAGGGGTGGGGTTGAGCCCTCGAGCGAGGCGGACCCCGCCCGAGGGAGCGTCTATCCCTCGAGTGAGGTGGACCTCACTCGAGGGGCATCCGCTGTGTTGCCCTGACGGGCTGCGGGGGCCACCAGGGTCGTGGTTGTGCTGTACATGTGTTTTAGGTGCGCGAGTCGATTCATGATTTGCGTTATTTGCAGGTTTTAAGCGGGTTTCCCCTGGTTATTTAGGGGACCCTTATGGCTGTCCCCGACAACAGTAACTCCCCACGTCGTACAGGCCTCCAGCGTGTCTTCGCACGGCCAAACCGCCTTTACACGCTGCGCACCTTGTCTCTGCTTCGTACGACGCCCCTTTACACGTCTGTTGTAGCCACGTGTCATGGCACCATCTCGACGGAGCCAAGGGCCACCACTCGCACCGCGCCTTCGGCGCCGAACCGACCCATGACTCTGCCTCGGTCGCAAGGTGCTCCCGAGTCGCCCCGCACGGACCGCCTTCAACCACGAGCCCGAGCGCACCCGTCGCGTGGCGCCTTTTGGCCCCTTCACACCTTCGGCGCCGAAGGTCACCCCTCGACACCTTCGGCGCCGAAGGCCAGCGCCATTCGGGATCGACGAGGGGGGCCGTTCCTGCGAAACAACGCTCACAAAACTCAAGCAGCATCAACGTTATCGTTAAATCACCAAAGCACGCTCCATCAAAACAACCCGAAGTCGCACGCTGACCGAAGCCGAACACTTGTCCGGACGTGGCATGACGCTTCCGAACAGTGGCGGACTGGCGCCTAGGGCCACCCGGGCCACGGCCCTAGGCGCTGGGTCGATTTCTCCACACTAGCTACTGTAGCTACTTAAGGCCCAGTGCCAGATGACCTATTATTTCCTTTGGCTGGCCCTAGGCGCTGGGCCGATTTCTGTCCGCCCCTGCTTCCGAAGACCATTTTCCCCGATACTTTGGTTCGCAAAGCTTATCAATCTGTAAAGACGCTGCTTTCCGATATCAGTTCGAAGCCATGGATGAGTGACTGACTGGTTGAGGAGAGAAGTGAGACTGAGACCCCACATGAACATGCCATGCAACTACGCGTGAGGGCCCAGAAGCGATCGGACCGAACGAACCCGGGGCAGGGCAGGAGATGATCCGACCCGGCAATCAATCACCCTCGCCAAATGCCAACGAAGCACGCACAACCCGACCCAACCGCGTTCTATCCACGGGCAGCGCAGCAGCAGGGCCAGCAGCAGCGGGCGCCGGGCGCGCCTTTGTTTATAAAAAGACGCCGTTCTCCCGTCGCCGTGCCGGATGCACACGCGCGCACGCAGCCAAAAAGCTCCCCCGCGAACACGCACCTCCTCCGGCCGGTCCTCCGAGTAGTAGCACACGAGGCGGGAGCTCGTAGCTCGAGGAGGCGGCGATCGAAATGGCCGCTAGCTAGGCTGCTCCTCTCGCGTAGCATCTGACTATCTGAGTGTTGCTCGCTTGCTTCTGCTTGCCGCGGCCGCTTCCGTCAATTGCCATCGCCATTGTGTACTGTGTGTGTGAGAGAGAGGCGGCGTGAAGGGAGCAAGCTAGGATCAAGAAATGGCGGCGCGCGGCCACGTGCTAGCGCTGCTCGTGGTGCTCGCGCTCGCCGCGGCGGCGGCGGCGGCGAGCGGCGGGCGCCAGCAGCGGCACCGGTACCACGGAAGGAAGTCGGCGCGGCTGATGCTGATCCCCTCCGCGCCGGACGCGTCCCTCGCCGACCGGGCGCGGGACGACCGGCACCGGCACGCGTACATCCGGTCGACGCTGGCGTCGCGCCGGCGCGCGGCGGAGGTGGGCGCGTCGGCGTTCGCGATGCCGCTGTCGTCGGGGGCGTACACCGGCACGGGGCAGTACTTCGTGCGGTTCCGCGTGGGCACCCCCGCGCAGCCGTTCGTGCTGGTGGCGGACACCGGCAGCGACCTCACCTGGGTCAAGTGCCGCCGCGGCGGCGGCGCCGCCGGATCGCCGCTGGCGTCGCGCGAGTTCCGGCCCGCCGCCTCCAAGTCGTGGGCGCCCATCGCGTGCTCCTCCGACACGTGCACGTCCTACGTGCCCTTCTCCCTCGCCAACTGCTCGTCGCCGGCCAGCCCCTGCGCCTACGACTACCGGTCAGTGCCTCTCTCGACGCCATTGCCGTGCTTCTTACTCCATCCGATTCCCGATCGATCGTCTTTCGTCTCGTATCGCACCACTCGACCCACCCACACTGATCGCGTGCTCGCCACTCCACCGGATCACGGCTGACGGCTCCGGTGGTGGTTCCCGGTTCCGGGGGCGACACGGCCGGGCTGCTGGCGCCTGCAGCCCCCAAACGGCAGGAGTAAGTGTTGGTTGGTGGGCGGGTGGGGGTCGGGATCTCGCGCGCGCCATTACTCGCGCAGCTTTTTACCGCGCGTCCGGCGTCCCCCCCCCCTCTGCTCTGCTGCCCTGCAGCTGCCGGCCTCGCCGCGGCAGAGCGCGGCATTGAATTGGCCCGCTCGCCGGACGTGCTCGGGTCTGGACGCGGCCGCATTGCTGTTCATCTGAGGACACGAGTTCGCGCTCGGTTGTGCGCGCCTGCCTGCCTGCCCTTTCCTTCTGGGCAGGCCGATCGATGGTCTTGGTCTCTCCATGTGCCGGCCCTGTGCTTCTTCCGGGTTGATTGCACTTCACCCCTCTCCTCCAAACTCACCTCTACTCGCGTGCATACGCTGATTTACTGGAGCACTACTGCTCCAGACATCGATACGGTAGTAGTACGTGCTCGTTTTCACGGCGGCAGTAAAATTTTAGGGATTGACCAGACGCACGGTACGTTGTACGGAGCGGAGTCTTCTCGCTCCAGGCTGCCAAATCGGATGGAAGCTACAGTAGGATGCGGTGTTAATGTTGTTGGGGTGGTCTGGTTGCGGCGGCCGGGGGGCGCGCGGGGACGGACGGAGCTCCCATTTAAATCTTTACCGGCACCGATCGCTGCCGTGCGCGGGCGCGATCCGGACGGACGCGCGGGGCTCCGGTCCGACTCGTCGATCATGGCGCGCACGTTACCGTAGGGCGGCGGCGTCGCGGCCGCCGATGCGCTGTCGCTTCCGGCCTCCGGCCTTCTTTTAAAAATGGTGGCAACTTGTGCCGCCCGCGGCGCTGGCTGAATGGGTGGTGACGCCGCCCCGAGCCGAGCGAGAGCCGTGCCGGGGGGTGGCCGGGGGCGCCCGTGCTCGTCGCGCGCGGCCATGTGCTCACTGCTCCGGCAGGCTGGCTGGTTTCCTCGGCGCGGTGGATGCCTCGTGACCACCCCTCTTTTCCCGCAGATTGAACACGTCGAGAATGGAAATGTTCCTGAATTTTGCCTCTCCCGGACGCTTCTGCCCGTCTCGTGCTTTGTTACTGCGATGGTTGCGTGCTCTAGGCTTCGGTACTGTACTGTGGGTATGGAGTATGGTCCGAGCCTCCGAGGACAGTAAACGCGTTGGCTTATTTAAGCTCTCTGACCCAGATGGTTCGTCTATCTTTGGGCGATCTCGTTGTCCCGATCGGCTTTTGACCGGTCTCGTTGCCATATGCCATCGGTCCTGTGCGGCTGTGCTGAGAGCAGCCTGCTTTACAGCTAACAATTACAGGATGAAAAACAAAGACCTTGAACATGTTTGGATGGAGGTGTTAGTGTTAGTTTGTAGCAAACTAACACCAAAACAAACACTTTGAAACCAAACACGTGTGTTAGTTTGACGTTAGTTGAAACTAACACCAAACAAACTTACACCTCAAAAAGGTGGAAATTGGTGTTACTTTGGTGGACCCCACCTCTTTTCTCTCTCTCCTTTTTCAAATGATTGGAAAAGTTACTTTAAATGCAAACTAACACCTCCATCCAAACATCCAAGGTGTTAGTTTTTTATGTGTTAATTTAGAGGTGTTAAAAACTACCACTAACGCTAACATCTACCATGCAAACACGGCCAAACTGAATTCAAAATCCGCTTATCTTTGGAACCTCTGATGAGGTGCAAGTCCATTTTACTATCAAGGTTCTCTGTCCCGGCCGTAACCATCGTATGAGTTGGGTTGCTCAGCCGCTTTGCCCCCGCTCATTGAGCTCCGCTTTACAGTTCATGACGAGACGAATCTTTCCGTTTTCCAACTGTCCTAACGATTCTGATTCAGACCATATCCAAGATGAGTGACTTGCAAGCCGGCTCTTGCATTGGTACCCTGTAGGCACCCAAAAGGCCCTGGGTCCCCAACTCCAATCGTACACTGTCATCATCTCTAATCCAGTAATTTGCAAGTGCATTTTGAGCTAAACATGCGCCATTTTTTAAGCATTAGTACAGTGTTGTTGCAGCCGAATCTTCCCATGTGGCCACTACCCATATGCTGACGCGGAACTAACGTTACCTAAACCGTCGTGGCAGGTACAAGGACGGCTCGGCGGCGCGCGGCGTGGTGGGCACGGACTCGGCGACCATCGCGCTGTCCGCGAGCGGCCGCGTCGGTGGCGGCGCGGACAGCAACAGGCGTGCGAAGCTGCAGGGCGTCGTGCTGGGCTGCACGGCCTCGTACGACGGCCAGAGCTTCCAGTCCTCCGACGGCGTGCTCAGCCTGGGCAACAGCAACATCTCCTTCGCGTCCCGCGCCGCCGCGCGCTTCGGGGGCCGCTTCTCCTACTGCCTCGTGGACCACCTCGCCCCGCGCAACGCCACCAGCTACCTCACCTTCGGCCCGGGGCCCGGGGACGCCGCCGCGCCGGAGCAGACGCCGCTGCTGCTCGACCGCCGGATGAGCCCGTTCTACGCCGTGACGGTCGACACCGTCTACGTGGCCGGCGAGGCGCTCGACATCCCCGCCGACGTGTGGGACGTCGACAAGAACGGCGGCGCGATCCTCGACTCCGGCACGAGCCTCACCATCCTCGCCACGCCGGCGTACGCGGCCGTGGTCGCCGCGCTGAGCAAGCAGCTCGCGGGGCTGCCGAGGGTGAGCATGGACCCGTTCGAGTACTGCTACAACTGGACGGCCGGCGCGCCGGAGATCCCGAAGCTGGAGGTGCACTTCGCCGGCTCGGCGAGGCTGGAGCCGCCGGCGAAGAGCTACGTGATCGACGCGGCGCCCGGGGTGAAGTGCATCGGCGTGCAGGAGGGCACGTGGCCAGGGGTGTCGGTCATCGGCAACATCCTGCAGCAGGAGCACCTCTGGGAGTTCGACCTCAGGGACCGGTGGCTCCGTTTCAAGCACACGCGCTGCGCCCAATGATGCTGACGATGGGAGCACACGATTAATCCATCCATCGTCTTGAAAAATCTGTAACGGCCTTCGAGTGAATGGCTTCTCTAAATGGAAACATAATTTTTAGCGCGATGGGGAAATGTTCAGCTGAGATCGCGCGGTTCTTCTCTTGACGTGCAGCTCGAACTTGCTCGGGAATCTTCCTCTGCCTTGCTCCGACTCGAGAGTTCAGGGAAAAAATTGGATGCGCACGGTGCGCACCGCGGCCACCGTGCGCACCCGGTGCGTCGCCGTGCGAGTGCGATCCTCATCGGACGTCCGGGTCTCCGAAACCCACACGATGCGCCCTCGCGCGGCTCGTCATCGGCTCACGCGGCCCGTCTCTCGCGTCGATCCCGACTGCCTGCTGTTCGGCTCCCGCTTCAGGCTCCCTCGTCATCGGCTCGTCATGGAGGTAAGGTTTCCATCGAGCATCTCTCGGCGTCGAAGGGCGGCGCGGCGAGGCGATGGCGGAACTGCAGCGCTTCGAGACCATGGCAGAAGGGCGGTGCGGCGAGTCCATGGCAGAAGGGCAGTGCGGCGAGTCCATGGCGGCGTCAGGTGCACAACGATGATGTGACGTTGCCTGCTGCTGTTGCCCGTTGCTGCTCCAAAGTGCACAAAAATCCAACCCTTTTTTCTGATGATTCTGATTCAAAATTGTACACAAACTCGTCACAAGCATTTAACCAAAGTTGTAGCTAAGACAACCAGCTCAAAACCATATATATGAATTGTGTTGTAAAGATCAACAAATCGCGAGATACAAGTCTTCGAACTTTGACACACAAAGTGAATAGCCTCACTTCAGTTTTGTCAGTTAACCCCAACCCAAAATAGTGTGAAGTTCAAACTTTGAGATCCATTTTAAATATCACAATCACCTTTTTCTTGTCCAAGAAGTACTGAAACCTGTTTATCATAGTTCATACAACCCATTTTGCATGACGTAGCCCAAAGTCTTAATACAAATTTTCTCAAAAACTAACACAAAGTAGGGCTCTTAACACAATCTGAAAATTGAGGGAATTAGTAGTCTCAAACATCATCATTTAGCTGCTTTTGAAAATTATTTTTGAGCAACTTTCCATATAAACGTTGGCTCTACAATAGCAAAATGAGATCTATGAATATTGGTGAATATGTATTGTCATTTGTTGAGCTAGATGTTAGAGTTAATTAATTTTAAAAGAGCTTCAAAAAATTGATTTCAACACCAGGTGCCAGACTAAGGTATAGGAGCGAGCCGATTGGGCGGCATCGAGCGGTGCAGGAGGTCCCGAGCCGATCGCTGGAGCCACGAGCGAGGACGGGGGCGCGCCGGGCCAGCGGTCCGCCCCAGCCAATCACGCGGCACCACGAGGGGGTGCGCACCGGGGCTGCCGTGAGCCCGGTGCGCATCCAATTTTTTTCCCAGAGTTCACACCGCTGGGCTAACATCGGAAATTTGGAATCAAGACTGGTTTAGATGGTAAAATTTTTGCAAAAAATTTGCTAATTTTTCAACTCTCTCTCCATCACATCACATTAAATACACAAAAAGATATATGTTCAAAGCAGTAAATGTAGGTAAAAAATTACTAATCACACAGTTTTGTTGTACATCACGAGCCGAATCTTTTGAGCCTAATTACCCCATGATAGGATAATATTTACCGCAAACAAACGAAAGTTGTATTTTTTTCAACTTACCAACTTTAAGTTGCCTTAAAACTATGAATTCTTTGTTATATTTGACCAACAACTTGTCCAAACTTTACTATGAACATTCAAATTCACTTATAGCTAAAAAGTATTTAATGTCTTTGTGTAAATTTCTCAAGAAGTATGCCCAAAATTGACTAGTTGACTCTATTTTCAGACTAAGCAATTTTCATGTGTTGATTTAATAACACCATTTCAAAATTCGATTTCTCATTTTATACACCATGGTTTGGAGTGCACATAGTTAAAATGGAACGTATACACTTTATAGATCATGCATCTCGAGTTTGAGTTCATTTGCTAATTAAAAGAATAACGAAACAGGGCTAAATGAGAGTGGGAAGTGGGAACCAACGTGTACGTGACTCCAGTCACTCCTTCACGAGTTGTTGCGCCAGTGGCGTGATTCCCTTCGCCACGTCAGATGCAACTTCTTCCAACGCCTCCGTGGATATTAGTCGTGACTAAGTATTAGTCGCGCCACGGAGCTTGGCACGACCAAAAGGGCTACTTATTGGAATTTTAGTTCGGGAGAGGTTATTTTTAAAGTTTTAGATTAAAAAGGTGAAGGACCGATACGGCGAACCAGAGAGGGGGGGAGTGAATGGGAGCCGATAAAAATTCTTCTCGAAGTAGATAGAAACTCCAACAAGATGAACACGGCTTCCAACACACGTCTCCGACTCACTACCAAGGTTGGTCAAGCCCACGTAGCCACTGGAGTGCCACTGGACCTAGGAACCAACACACCACCTTCCGACCCGAGAAACGCAGCGGAAAAACCAAACCTCGAGCCTACGAGACTCACACCGGTCGGACCGGTGAGCACCACCGGCCGACCGGTCCCCGCCGGTGAAACCGAGCAACTTTCACTAAGTGGCTCTACACCGGTCGACCGGTGAGGCACACCGGTCGGACCGATGGCGACTCGAAAGCCCCCAAGGCACCAAACAAAGCCAACCGACCACCAAACGGACCCAAACTCGAAACAGAAGGCAACACGGGACAACACCGAACTCACCAAGACGTTCACCCGAGCAAAAACCCACAAGGGCTCGCACCGGTCGGACCGGTCAAGAGCACCGGTCGACCGGTGTAGCACGGCGGCTCGGGATGAACGACGACCCGCGGTCAACTCCCCCAAATCCAAATCTCGATCTCCCGAATCGCTCCACGGACTTGAACAAGACTTTGGGGATATCAGGAACACCTCATGAGGAGTCCATAGCCAAGTTTAATCCCACCAAATCTCGTCCAAAAAGGAGGAATCGAAGAAATCCCGCCGAAAGCACTTCCAACCCAAGAACTCAAGAAAACCCCAAAATCGAGCACTTTTACTCACGGATTTGGGAGGGGAATCACAGCCCAAAGAACCACGAAGGGTTCCCACAAATTCCCCCCATCAAATCCCCAAGAGAAAAGCCCCGAAAACACCCCAAAGAAATCACGAAGAGAGGGCTCCGAAAATCACCACCAAGAACAACCGGGAAAACACATCCAAACCTTGAAGAACCACGCCGAATCATCTATACATGAAACAAAGGTTCGTACAAGGTCTAGCAAGCCGCCCGATCATCCATCCCTCTCTACAAGATCTCTCCGTGAAGCTCTCTTGCTAGTCCTAAGGAAAACCTAGAGAAAATAGGTGGAAAATAGGAAAACTAATGAGCTAGGGTCCCAAGAGTTGGCTGCCATCCTCTCACCTCTTGGGTTATATAGAGGCAACCGAATGTCTAAAAAGCCCTTCTCTAACAACTAGGGATACAAGCCCCTCAAGGGCAGATTTGGAATTCTTGATGTCTTCACCATCGAACGGATGCCCGGCGACCGCACCCTGCGTAGTCTCGACGCAAGCCATACGATCCCGACGCGTGTCCTCCGCTTCGAAGATTCGGACCGCGTCGTCGCACACCGGTCGACCGGTGCTCCTCACCGGTCGGAGCCGATCCCCACCCGGCCGACCGGTCCGTGCCGCCTTGCACCTCCGTCTTCGGTTCTCCGGTCTTGGCTTTGTGGATCAACCAAGGAACCCAGTGGTTTTCTGGTGAACCACCGGAAACCCCGCGAAATCGGTGTAGCCTCCGCCAATCTCCACTCATGACTTGGCTCCCACGTAGTCCCGGCTCGACCTTGGTTTTGAGGCTCAACCAAGAAACCGTCCATGACTTCATCTTGCTGTTCATGCCACCATGCGGCCCGCACTTGACCCCACTGGCCACCGGGTCCCTCGAACGAAGCCTACTTGTCTTCTCCACACCTGGAGGCCTCACCGCGACGACCTTTCGCGCTTGTTCTTCACCCGCACCAACACGAGTCAAGCCGCAACCCGCACCTCGCAATACTTAGCCAAGAATCGGTCCACACAACGTTGTCAATCACTCATCACACAAGGAAGCGACCATCCACCGGTCCTCGAACCACACATGGTCCTCAATCTCCCCCTTGATGAGTGCATTGACAACACCCACACGAAAGTAACAAGAGAGAAAAGAAAAGAAAAAGAAACGAACAAAAAGAAACTCCAACAAGCGATCGAAAGCCAAACAAAGGCAAAGAGCAAGATCACTTGAAGGAAACAAGTCTCGGACCCCTTAGGCAAGGGCAACGGCTCGACACATCCGAGACAAAGCAAAGCTCAAGCAAAGAGCGCAAACCACCAAAACAAAGCTCGAAAACTCACAAAGAGCTCCCCCTGCACACATGCAAGCTCCCCCTGAACCAATGCAACTCCCCCTGGACGAATGCATGCAAGAAACCACATGAAACAGGACAGCTGCAGCACTTTCAGCTCACACCGGTCAGACCGGTCATCACCACCGGTCAGACCGGTGCCTAACATATGTACAGGACCAGCACTCACACCGGTCAGACCGGTGCTCTTCACCGGTCAGACCGGTGTACAACAGAGCCCAGAAATGGCTCGAAACCACCTGAAAACCTTCTAAATGCATCCAATAAGCCATTTCAAGCTCAAACTTCTCCCCCTTGTTGGCAATGCATGAATCAAGCCAAAAATGCAAAACTTTCAACCTAGAGCTTCTCAAATATACAAAATTCAACATAGGATGCTACACATGTCCAAATGAGCAAGTTAGATACTCTACGGCTTCGTATCGATCTCAACTACATGATCACCAAGTTTCACAACCATTGGACGAAGCTAAGATGGATTTGAGCAATTTTGCGAAAAACTTGCCTCTCATCAGCAAAGTCCTAAACATGATCAAAGCATATCAAAATGGCAAAGCCACACAAACTTCATGCTAGGACAGTCATTCTAATCATAAGACCATCACAAACACCCACAAGCACCTCATGTCATGTCAAAGCCACCGAGCCATGTGCCTACTTCTATTTATGAGACTTCTCATTGGTAGGCATCATGCAACGGTTTAGCACCCAAAGCAAATTAAATTCAGCACATATGACATCGGAGCATATTTTCCAAGCATTTTTCATTTCATTTTCAGATTTGTAAATGGTACATGAAATGTCTTTGCGACAAAAAGGAACTTATGCTCCTCCACAAGATAAGTCAAGAGGGCTAAACATTCATGATGGCAAATGAGCCTTTGGCCCCATATGATCAATAAACTAGCCATCCAACCACAAATTAAGCATAGCAAGGCCACACAAACATGTCAAGAGCATGTAAAGGCATTTACACATGAGAGAGCATACATGTGACATTTTTCAAAAGCATAGCTATCAACCATGGATTATTCATCAAGATCATCAAGAGCTAAGCCAAACTAACCGTAGCATACCAAACAAGCTCACAAAGACATATATCTCATTCCATGGTGAACAATGTATATGAGAGAAGCTTTTCCTAACCAATGCATATGATACAAAATGCATGCAATCTAAGATACAAGGATGCCTATACATCATGCTACACATGCCATGCCAAATGCAAGAAATGCACAAAGAAAAGCTATACATATGCTACAAACCGGCTCCTCGAGGGGAGGCAAAACGGGCTCGACACCACCGGCAAAAAGAGCCCCCACACACCCAACTCAAGAAATCAAACACACACCAAGTTCCCCCCGCAAACGAGTGAAAGTTGCTTGATCTAGGGGTTTTGTGAAAATATCGGCTAGTTGGTCATGTGTGGGTACATGGATCAAAGCTATCTTTCCTTTCTCAACATTGTCTCTCAGAAAATGATACCTCACTTCTATGTGCTTGGTTTTGGAATGGAGCACTGGGTTCTTTGCAACGCTTATGGCACTGGTGCTATCACATTGAAGTGGGACATGGGTATACTCCTCACCAAAGTCACTAATGGTGTAGGTGATCCAAAGGAGCTGAGAGCAACAACTAGCAGCGGCAACATACTCGGCCTCGGTCGTGGATTGAGCTAAGCTCGACTGCTTGCGGGAAGACCAAGACACCAAAGAAGAACCCAAAAACTGGCAAGTCCCAGAAGTGGACTTCCTATCCAACCGACACCCGGCAAAATCCGCGTCTGAAAAGCCATGAAGCGCCAAAGAAGAGGACGCGGAGTACCAAAGGCCGAAGTCGGGAGTGTGACGCAAGTACCTGAAAATTCGCTTCACTGCTTGCCGATGCGAAGTCCTCGGAGACGCTTGAAAACGAGCGCACAGACACACTGAGAACTGTATGTCCGGCCTCGTCGCCGTCAAGTAGAGGAGTGACCCGATCATGCTCCGGTACTCCTTCTGGTCCACGTGTTCACCTTCCTCATCCGCATCAAGAGCTGTAGTCGTACTTATCGGCGTCGTCATAGCCTTGGAGTCCTCCATCTTGAACTTCCGCACAATGTCCTTGGTGTACTTAGCCTGGTGCACAAATGTTCCTTCCTTTGATTGCTTGATTTGTAGCCCGAGGAAGAACTGCAACTCGCCCATCTTGCTCATCTCAAATTCCCTGCTCATATCATCTGCAAACCTTGCAACAAGAGAGTTAGACGAGCCACCAAAGACAATATCATCCACGTACACCTGCACAATCGAATATCTCTGCCCCCGCCTCAAGAAAAAACAAGGTCCGATCGACCTTCCCCATCTCAAAACCTCTCTCAAACAAGAACCCCCTCAACCTGCCATACCAAGCTCTAGGCGCTGCTTCAACCCATACGAGCGCCTTCCTCAACTTGTACACCGGTGGGGGTACTTCTCACTCTCAAACCCCGGAGGTCGCCTCACATACACTTCTTCCTCCAAAGACACCATTCGAGAAAAGCACTCTTCACATCCATTTGGTGCAACTTGAACCCTTTAGCCACAGAAAAGGCTAGAAGGATCCTAATCGCCTCCAAACGGGCTACGGGAGCAAAAGTCTCCTTGTAGTCGATCCCCTCCTTCTGACTGAACCCCTGGGCAACAAGTCTCGACTTGTTCCTCACAACCTCACCGTTCTCCCCCTCTTTGTTTTTCCACACCCACTTGGTACCAATCGGCTTACACCCTGGGGGAGGGTCAACCAACTCCCACACCTGATTCCTCTCAAAGTTCTCCAACTCCTCATGCATCGAGTTAACCCAATTGTGATCAGATAGTGCGTGTCCAATGTCTTTGGGCTCAAAAGAAGCAACAAACGCAAGACATGAGCAAAGTGGGAATTGTTTCGAACCCTCGACCGTGTAGTGCGTTCATTCATGTCACCGATGATCCTCGAAGCCGGGTGATCCACCCGAACTCGCCGGGGAGGTTCTCGCCTCGAACCTACCTCCCCCTCAACATCGCCTTCTCCTCGTTCTTGATTTGTCGTCGTAGGTGTAGCAGAGGGTCCATCCATCATCGTAGTCGAAGTAGTGGGTACATGTTCAGCCGGGGGCACCACACCGCCATCTTCATCATCACCATGTTCATGCTCCTCCTCCTGAAAAATCTCCTCGCCAAGCTCATCATCACCTGCACACTCAAAGACAAGCTGACTACGTGGCTCTGTCTCGTTGAAGGTTACCTCGCAAGTCTCCACGATTTGGTTAGTTTCAAGATTGAGCACACGATATGCTCTAGAATGAGATGCATAACCAAAGAAAATGCCATCGACAGACCTAGCCTCAAACTTATCCAACTTCCCGCCTTTCTTCGAATGAAACACTTGCAACCAAAGACATGGAAGTGACTCACCTTGGGTGTGCGACCATGCATCAACTCATAGCATGTCTTCTTCTTGTGCACTCGAGGTATATCCCGTTTGACACATAGCATGCGGTATTCACCGCCTCACCCAATACCTCCTCGGAGTCCTATGCTCATCAAGCATCGTCCGAGCCATCTCGCACAAGGTCCCGTTCTTCCTTTCCACAACACCATTCGGGGAGGCGTATACGGACTCGAAAACCGGTGCTCAAGACCCAAGTCATGGCAAAAGGTTTCAAAACGAGAGTTCCCGAATTCCGTGCCATTATCACCGCGGATAGCTCGTATGACATCTCCGTGCCTCTCGTTCCTCAACCTCAAGACTAGATCTCGAACAAAACCAAACGTCTCCCCCCTTATCCTCGAGAAAGAACACCCACGCATACTGAGAATAGTCGTCCACCACAACAAGGACATACCACTTCCCACCCGCGGATCGCACACGAGCTGGGCCAACAAGGTCCATATGGAGCAGCTCGCATGGACGCTCAGTCATCACATCGGTGAGAGGCGGGTGAGAAGAGGCTACCATCTTGGCATGCCTACACGGCGCACAAACCAACTCCTTCTCAAGCCTCAAACGTGGCAATCCTTGGACCAAATTGAGTTTACTCAAGCGAGACAAAAGGTCAAAGCTCAAGTGACCCAACTTCCAATGTCACTTCCACAACTCACTCGAAGAACCAGCCAAGAAACAACGCTCCACACCCGAAGACTGAGAAAAATCAGCACGAAACACCTGACCCTTGGGAACGACCATACAGACAAGGTCCCCTCGAGAGTCCACAATCCGAGAACCACCAGGCCGAAACAACACCTCAAAACCCTCATCCAACAACTGGGACACAGAAAGCAAATTGTACCCCAGCGATTGAACAAGAGCAACACGCCTCAGAGTGATCTTGTCACTCACTTTTATCTCACCTTCTGAAAGCACACCCCACGCCCATTGTCCCCAAAGGTGATGTACCTCTTCGTCACCACGGACGAGACTTGAGAACCACCCCCCGTCTCCGGTCATATGCCTCGAGCAACCGAGTCAATCAACCAAATGTTCTTCAAGTCTCCCACCCGAAATTCAAAAATAGGCACGTGAGCGAACAAACGACTCAAAGACCGGGGTTAGTACCAAAGGAGGAAAACCGGTCTTCCGAGCCATTTGCTCGAAAGTGGGGTTAGCACCAACCAAAGCATCTCTCCTACCAAAACTACCTCCACGAACACCACCACGGTAACCACCCCCGAGGGAACCACCCCTCTCTCGCCCGGAGGAGGACCAAATCCACGCAAGAAAGCCCGTGGAATGTCCTTCCTCTCCAACTCAACACCACGACTCCTCCAATCCCCGTATTGAGCACGAGGAGGAGAACGCCTAGCAACCGACCACCCGCACCCTTTCCGGCCCCAACCACCGAACCACGGCCACCGTAAACAACCCTCGCACCTCGTACGAGCTCGAAACCCGAACGTACCGTCCGTCTGTGCCCGCACCCGCCTCCGACCGGTGTGACCTCGGCAAAGAACACCACCTGCAACCTTCTTCTCTCCCCAAGCCCGAACCGTCCTCACAATCGCCTTGCCCCCCGGGCATCCGCATACGAGGCTCAAGTACACCATCGGAAGGGTGGTACTTGTCCTTGTTAGCCCACTCCTTCTCCATTCTCTCCTCTCGCTTCCTCTTGAAGCAAAACTCCTCCTTATGGCCATCTCTAAGCATGTCATCACGGTTATCAAGCAAAGAGCCAAGCCTCTCATTCTCCTGGCGCAAGAAGGGAAGCTCATCACGCACCTCGTCGTCGGACTCAGAGTCCGAGTCGCTCTGTGTGCTCTTCTTGCTGCCGGAGCTCAACGCCATGGTGCGAAGCCATCTCTCGCGAAGCGGCCCGGCCCCGCTCGTGTTCTTGGACGACTTCTTGTTCTTGCGGCGATCTCCCTCGTCTTCGCCGCCGCTCGAGCTCGAGGTGGAGTACGCGGAACCGGAGTCGACGTCACTCGCTCCAACCATCGCTCGGGCCTTGCCTCGGCCCTCCTTCTTCCTCGATCGCCGCTCGTCCTTGTACTTGTTCTTGTGCTTGCTCTTGTGGTCGCGCCTCGAACGGTACTTGCCATCGTTCATCCTCGGCTTGTGCTTGTAGTTGTCCTTGTTCTCGGCCTTCTCCGGCGGCCGGCGACGAAGTGTCCCGGCTTGCCGCACCGGAAGCAAGTCCTCGTGTTCCTCCTCATGTTCACGCT
The DNA here is from genome assembly GCA_947561735.1 of Cenchrus americanus. Taxonomy (NCBI): domain Eukaryota; kingdom Viridiplantae; phylum Streptophyta; class Magnoliopsida; order Poales; family Poaceae; genus Cenchrus; species Cenchrus americanus. Next base: position 245,207,812 of record OX387239.1, on the reverse strand, counting down.
CGTTCTCGTGCGGCCTCTCGAACCGCCTCGTCAACGCCGCCGGCTCGTCCTCTCCAAGGTCATCAAACTCCTCATCCGGCATAGACATCAAAGAGGAAAACGAGAACATCCCGGTGGATGGGTTAGAGTTAGTCTTTCCTTTGGAACCACCAACGAGGGCAAGACTATGGGAATCGGCCGGTCCCTCGAGCTTGGCGATCATGCCCCTATCCACCTCGGTCGACTTGAGCTTCGAGAACGGCTCGTTCACCGTCGCAGTATCATACCTCTCCGACTCGACTATGGCCTCGAACTTTCCGCCCCATATCGTACGATCCAAAGAGTGTAAGAGCTTGACCGCTCTATCATGATCATCGTACGGGAGCACGTCCACATTGGCCCTCATGTTGTTCACCACCACCGTGAACCTCTCGAAACAAGGCATCGATGGACTCACCGGGGAGATGAGTGAAGTTCTCGTACTCTCTCCGTAGGTCGCATACAACCGTGCCTCGAACTCCGGGCGTTCCCAACATGAGCCTTCTTCAACACCGCCCAAATCCTACAAGCCAAGTGCTCGGTGTGCACCCGATCGAACTCAGGGCGACACAGCACGAAACAAGTAGTCGACCGCCTTATTGTTGGCGTCGAATCCGTCCCTCGACCCCCGGAGCAAGGAAATCCATCGGCCGGGACATAGCCCGTGTCCACCGTGACATCCCAAAGCAGCTGACCCTTTCCGCGGAGGAACGCACCCATCCGCTTGCTCCACATCTGGTAGTTCTTACCATCGAAGTGTGGAGGACCCGAACCCCGTTCCTGGTACGCCATCCTTGGATCTTAGACTGGTTAGAGTCAACAAAGACCCGAACCGGCTCTGATACCACTTGAAGGACAGATACGGCGAACCAGAGAGGGGGGAGTGAATGGGAGCCGATAAAAATTCTTCTCGAAGGAGATAGAAACTCCAACAAGATGAACACGGTTTCCAACACACGTCTCCGACTCACTACCAAGGTTGGTCAAGCCCACGTAGCCACTGGAGTGCCACTGGACCTAGGAACCAACACACCACCTTCCGACCCGAGAAACGCAGCGGAAAAACCAAACCTCGAGCTTACAGACTCACACCGGTCAGACCGGGAGCACCACCGGCCGACCGGTCCCCGCTGGTGAAACTGAGCAACTTTCACTAAGTGGCTCTACACCGGTCAGATCGGTGAGGCACACCGGTCAGACCGATGGCGCCTCGAAAGCCCCCAAGGCACCAAACAAAGCCAACCGACCACCAAACGGACCCAAACTCGAAACAAGAAGAACACGGGACAACACCGAACTCACCAAGACGTTCACCCAAGCAAAAACCCACAAGGGCTCGCACCGGTCGAGGCCGGCCAAGAGCACCCGGCCGACCGTGTAGCTCCGGGCGGCTCGGGATGAACAGGCACCCGCGGTCAACTCCCCCAAATCCAAATCTCGATCTCCCGAATCGCTCCACGGACTTGAACAAGACTTTGGGGATATCGGAACACCTCATGAGGAGTCCATAGCCAAGTTTAATCCCACCAAATCTCGTCCAAAAAGGAGGAATCGAAGAAATCCCGCCGAAAGCACTTCCAACCCAAGAACTCAAGAAAACCCCAAAATCGAGCACTTTTACTCACGGATTTGGGAGGGGAATCACGGCCCAAAGAACCACGAAGGGTTCCCACAAATTTCCCCCATCAAATCCCCAAGAGAAAAGCCCCGAAAACACCCCAAAGAAATCACGAAGAGAGGGCTCCGAAAATCACCACCAAGAACAACCGGGGAAAACACATCCAAACCTTGAAGAACCACGCCGAATCATCTATACATGAAACAAAGGTTCGTACAAGGTCTAGCAAGCCGCCCGATCATCCATCCCTCTCTACAAGATCTCTCCGTGAAGCTCTCTTGCTAGTCCTAAGGAAAACCTAGAGAAAATAGGTGGAAAATAGGAAAACTAATGAGCTAGGGTCCCAAGAGTTGGCTGCCATCCTCTCACCTCTTGGGTTATATGGAGGCAACCGAATGTCTAAAAAGCCCTTCTCTAACAACTAGGGATACAAGCCCCTCAAGGGCGGATTTGGAATTCTTGATGTCTTCACCATCGGACGGATGCCCGGCGACCGCACCCTGCGTAGTCTCGACGCAAGCCATGCGATCTCGACGCGTGTCCTCCGCTTCGAAGATTCCGGACTACGTCGTCCGCACACGGCCGACCGGTGCTCCTCACCGGCCGGGACCGGTCCCCACCGGTCGACCGGTCGGACTCACCGCCGGGGACCGGTCCCCGTGCCGCCGCACCTCCGTCTTCGGTTCTCCGGTCTTGGCTTTGTGGATCAACCAAGGAACCCGGTGGTTTTCTCGGTGAACCACCGGAAACCCCGCGAACTCGGTGTAGCCTCCGCCAATCTCCACTCATGACTTGGCTCCCACGTAGTCCCGGCTCGACCTTGGTTTTGAGGCTCAACCAAGAAACCGTCCATGACTTCATCTTGCTGTTCATGCCACCATGCGGCCCGCACTTGACCCCACTGGCCACCGGTCCCTCGAACGAAGCCTACTTGTCTTCTCCACACCTGGAGGCCTCACCGGCGACGACCTTTCGCGCTTGTTCTTCACCTGCACCAACACGAGTCAAGCCGCAACCTGCACCTGCAATACTTAGCCAAGAATCAGTCCACACAACGTTGTCAATCACTCATCACACAAGGAAGCGACCATCCACCGGTCCTGGAACCACACATGGTCCTCAAAAGGGTTAAAATAAAAAAAATAAAAAAAATCAGCTAGGTATTTCTCACATTATATAGTTTATAAAGATATGTTTTGCTATGGTCTTCCGAAATAAACGTGGACCATCCATTTTAGATAGATTTGGATGATACAAGTATATATCATTTTATTTTAAAAAGAAAAAAGAAGAAATGCAAAAAATATTTTTATTAGATCTACCTCGCACACATGATGTAACTGACATGGATGAGATTAACATGTTTTTTCCGTAATGTTTTTTGGTGTGACATTGTTTTGTAACATTTTATAAAACAAAATGTGTCCCAAAATGATTTATTGTAACTTCAATGGTTGAAACCTTCCATAGCGGCAAAATAGAGTGGTTTCTTTTACAATGTTATTAAAAGGCTTGATCGGATCACTAGAGTGATTGTATTGTAATGTTTACGTGACAAAAAAAAACTAACACAAATCCTAATGTGGTTTTTTTAAGCAATGTCACACGTATGGAGAGGGGCTCATTTTCTTCTTTCTCAGCCCCCCCCCCCCCCCACACCACTCTTTTCCTTCTTCCTCTTCTCACCCATAGCTCAAAAATGCTAGTGGGTGCTCAGAAGGGCTCAAATGGACAACATTGAGGTAGGGGGGAGGGCCCCCTGTTTTTAAGATTTAGAGGATCAAATTTTATTTGAACTCTTACCTAATCAGAGCTCCATTTGAACTGTTACCTAATCAGAGCCCCAATATTAAAGAGCAATCTCATACGGGAAGTTCAAAAGGAGCATAATTTTAATAAGAATAAAGATTGGAGAGAGGGCTGAAGGTTAATTTGGGGGAGCATAATCTCATAACAACTTGCGACATCAACGCAAATATACCTTCCATTGGTTATGGTTTGCTTACCATAAATAGGGTCCATTCAAGCTAGAATGCATCGTTCCATAAAAAAAAACTACGAATTGCATCATCAGCGCGCAAATACCATCCACAGGTTGTGCTTAGTTTGCTTACCATAATTAGGGCACAGCAACCTAACGTCTTTTAAATACTTTCCAGATATCTTTCGTGAAAAACATGGGGATTTCTGTCATTTCTTCTCCACAAATCACGCCGCTAACTATTTCCCATGGCCTATATGAGGGAGGCGACGTCAAGAGGAGCAAAGCAGTCAAGGATTAGGAGAGAACTTCTCACGAGAAATGGAGTTGAGCGGCAACCTTGTGGTGTTCCTGGTGCTCGCCGCGGCGGCTGCCGTCGCTAGCGGCAAGTCGGTGAGGCTGGAGCTAGTCCCCGCCGCGCCGGGAGCGTCCATGGCCGAGCGGGCGATGGACGACCGGCACCGGCACGCGTACATCTCCGCCAAGCTGGCGTCGCGACGGGACGGAAGCCGGCGGTCTGCGGCGGAGGTGGGAGCGTCTGCAGCCTCCTTGCCGGTGTCGTCGGGGGCGTACGCCGGCACGGGGCAGTACTTTGTAAAGTTCCTCGTGGGCACGCCCGCGCAGGAGTTCACGCTGGTGGCAGACACCGGCAGCGACCTCACCTGGGTTAAGTGCCACGGCGCCGGCGCCACCACCTGCACGCCGGGGCGCGTGTTCTGTACCAAGAACTCCAAGTCGTGGGTGTCCATCCCGTGCTCGTCCAACACGTGCAAGTTGGACGTGCCCTTCTCCCTCGCCAATTGCTCCGCCCCCGCCAGCCCCTGCTCCTACGATTACCGGTCAGTACCTCCATTACGCCAGTGCCCATCCATGATCCATCGATCTCTTCTTCTTCGTTCCTGTCAATGTCATCGTGTTCTTCGGACTCCATCTCCATGCATTGGCGCGTTTTTTATCTTCCATTTGGATCGGCCGATGAATGATGCTATTGTTATCAAACCATTGTGCACGGCAGGTACAATGAAGGCGCGGCTGGGGCGCGCGGCGTTGTGGGCTTCGAGTCGGCGACCGTCGCGCTGCCTGGCGGCAAGGTGGCGCAGCTACGGTACGTCGTCCTGGGTTGCTCCTCGACGCACGACGGCCAGAGCTTCCAGGCAGCGGACGGCGTGCTCAGCCTTGGGAACAGCAAGATCTCCTTCGCGTCCCGCGCCGCTGCGCGCTTCGGGGGTAGCTTCTCCTACTGCCTCGTCGACCACCTCGCCCCCCGCGAAGCCACCGGCTACCTCGCCTTCGGCCCCGGCGGGCCAGCGCCCCAAGACCCGGCGCCGGCAGCCCAGACGCCGCTGCTGCTAGACCCCCAGATGCCCTTCTACGGCGTCAAGGTCGAAGCCATCCACGTCGCCGGCAAGGCCCTCGCCATCCCCGCCGTGGTGTGGGACGCGACGAAGAACGGCGGTGCCATCCTCGACTCCGGCACGACGCTGACGGTCCTCGCCTCCCCGGCGTACAAGGCCGTAGTCGCGGCGCTGAGCAGTCACCTGGCCGGGATCCCCAAGGTGTCCTTCCCACCGTTCGAGCACTGCTACAACTGGACGGCCCGCCGTCCCGGAGCGCCGGAGATCCCCAAGCTGGTGGTGCAGTTCGCCGGGTCGGCGTTGCTGGAGCCGCCGGCCAAGAGCTACGTGATCGACGTGAAGCCGGGCGTGAAGTGCATCGGCGTGCAAGAGGGCGAGTGGCCCGGGGTGTCCGTGATCGGCAACATCCTGCAGCAGGAGCACCTCTGGGAGTTCGACGTCAAGAACCAGCTGGTCAGGTTCAAGAAATCGACCTGCGCCCGATGACCGTAAACGGTGACCTTGCTGATTTTGCAAGGACCTTCTCGAGTGAGAATGTAAAAAATTCCGAGATAAATTTTAGCGTAACGAAAATGTAAAACAAAAAACTCTCTGCATAAATCAAGTTTCTGAATGAGCAGCTTATGAATACCGTCTTGTCTCAAACCTGACAATTCGTCAACGCGGGATCTGTGCAAACTAGCGCCGGCAGACAATTGAAAGAGGCGTCGGGCCACTCGGGCGTCCTATTGACAACATGTGTTGTCGCAGTAATTAATCATTTGCAATTTTTATAACAGACGAGGTAGTAACATGAGAAACTGAGTACGGAGGACGAAAGTATCAAGATCCCTAGATGTCACTTTAGCACATCATTGTATAATATATACGCACATTAGCAACCTCGTGACCATTGGTTTAGGCTTCGAAATGAGTTGAAATGCCTTTCGGCTCTCACGGCTGCGTGTTATACGGTACGGAAAAGCCTCCTACGTGGCACATGGCTCGGGAAGGAGGTTGAGATACTAACAAACCCTATCTACACAACTCTTTGTCGGTTCTCTACCGCCGACAGTAAATTTATGTCGATCGTGCGTCCGGCTCGGATGGTTAGCTCGGGAGACAACGGGATTTATACTGGTTCGGGCCTCCGAGGTGTAATACCCTACGTCCAGTGCGTGGTTGCCGTGTTCCTGAGCCAAGTGTGCTCGCAGTAGGGTTTAAAAGCTGGTCGGGAGAGGGAGTTCGTTCCCAGGTCCCGGGGGTGGTGTATGATCACGGGAAAATCTAATCTAACCCTTGTGACCGTTGCCCTCCTCTCCCTTTTATAGTCTCAAGGGGAGGGGCACAAGGGGAAATACAAAAGAGTTGCTTGGCAGCTGGTACGTCCCGTCGTACGTCGCTGTCCGTCAGGGCGTATCGCTTGTCGGGGAAGCCTCCGCGTGGCCGGTGTGACAACCCCACCCGAGATAATTCCGTACTATCGCCTAAACCACTCCATTTGGTCATTAAGCGACAATAAAGAATCATCCCGTTGAGTGTTGCCGGGTTTACGCCCGGTAAATCACTTGACATACAGAGAGGATCGAACGTATGCATTAAACTCCCACGAAGGAGAGTCCAGAGTGCCTTACAAATTAATACCAAATTCCCCGTAGGGTCCATTATTACAAACATAGTTCTTGACATAAAAGTAAATGGTTCAGAGATTTATTAAAACAGCGGAAGCACTGATAGCGATACGATATGACATCACTGGAGGCAATCCGTGATGCCATTACTCGACGCTATCATCCACCCATTCCAGCTCCCAGTCGGGTGGAATCTCACCAGGCCAAACAACTTCACCTGAAAACAACAATTTAAGCAAGGCTGAGTATACTAATACTCAACAAGACTTACCCAACAAAAGTTACCTCTAGGCATGTAGAGCTTTTGGCTGGTGGGTTTGTTTTGCCAAAAAGCAACTAGGATCATGGATCCTTACTTTCAGTATTTTAGCTCACTTTCTAGTGAGATTACTATGATGAGCAACTAGTACAATCAAGAATTGTACAATACAATTATTCCACGCAGAAGATTTCACATAGTTCCATCATTAAGGGATATCATGGCCAGCTGATTAAGCAGTCTCGGATAACGGTGAGAGGCCGACAATCGATTGATTTATAAACCTTTGCAAGGTAAACCTAAACACACGGAGCGGTGCCCCAACAGAGCTGACACCGACCAAACGGTTCCCAAAAATCCTCGAGTTGGGATGATAGCCTACAGTCTCGGGTACAAGGCTATCTGGCGTGCCCCACCTAGTATACCCAGCCTCACACAAGTACCGTCCTCCTGATTGCAAGCCGGGCAGGAGACGAATCGAGAGTAGTAGTAGTAAAATCTCGTACCGTCTCATTAAGGTACTAGGCTTACCGGTCCCATTCCCGACAAGTGCTTAGTACGTTCAAAAGCTTAGCCCATGAAGCCACTTGACCGGAGCTCAAATCCCATGCTCTTACCACATGAGCAATCCAATTATAAAAGGGGGTGATTCCAAAAAGGAAATCCTATTCTCGCGAGTGACGAACATCACTCGACTTTTACCGGGTCCTTAGAGCATAACATCTAACGACCTAGCATACTAGTAAAAGAACATAGGCACCTAGGGATCATGCAACTAGGGTTTCATTCAATTCCTGAACGTAAATGCACATAGAATAACAAAGGTAGTTGCATAATTTAAATAAAACATGGGTTAATGATAAAACCGGGGCTTGCCTTCGTTAGCACAAGCAGTTAAACGATCTTCTGGACTTTGGCCCGGGTCTTGCTCTACGGTGACGTAGTGCACGTCTCCTCCAGCTCCCTCGCTCACGTCCACTGGCACGAGCGTGTAGCTACCGTCGGGAACTTGTACACGGAGGATGCAAATGCAAGACTTAAGTGACAATTTGATTTAATAAATTCCAAAACAACTGATGTCAACCACAGGGTGTTTGGTTGACCACCACATTCACCTAGATAATAATACATTCAGCATACTCTTCCTATAAAGGAACAATATGCGATGCTTTCTTATCTAGACTTTTTAATAGTGATTGTGTACATATATATACAAGTCATTTTATTTAAATCTCACAAAACAGCAAGGAGTTGGTTATAAACTAGTTAGCAAGTTTTACCACCCAATCCATAATCCTTAGGTGAGATTTGTGATTTTCCAATCAATTTCAATATTAAACCTACTAAGGTTCTTTCCCATTAATGCACAAAAATGAATCCTAATACCCAAGAGTGGTGCTCCCTGGTCTCATTGAATCTCACATAAGCCACTAGTCACACATGCACACTTGCTTAAGCTATAAAAAATATATCAATTATGGCATTTCTATTCAACACTTTAGTGATGGTGATTGTGTACATATCTATAAAGAATATCTTATTTAATTACCAACAGCAAGGAGACCTTACTTTATGATACAAATTACTTCCCTAACTCATTTATTTATCTTATGCACAAAAGGATGTATTTCTCCTATTTTTCCTTTATTAGATTAATCCAGGTTGCACTCCTTTAATCAACCAATCATGCTCCAAACTTATCAAACAGTACCCACTGGTCCTAATGACCAGGGACACTCCCTTGGACAACAAGGAGCTAATTCTGCACCACTGAATTTAATACACAGAAATTAAAGGCATTTCTAGCTAGCAAATGGAGGATTAAAGCATTTTAAAATAACTATAATAGTAGTGAACCCAAACTCTCTCCTACACATGCTTTGGTCCAAAACAAGCCTAAAGAACCAATGAACACACCTATAGCCTTTGTAGATCTTGATCTACACATTTATGATTAAAATCAAACATAAATTAGGAATAAATATTTCTAACAGCGACAAAATCATGATAAATTCACCAGAGGTGCATTTCAACATTACAAGACGATAGGCAGAAGTTGGGCTCAAAAATAATTATATTTTAAGCTACAAAAATCATCTAGGCAGATTTGTCAATATCACAAGATAATTTATATAAAAAGATCCCTTCAATAACTTTGCACATTTTTTTGGCACAGAACCTAAACAGGCTAGTTCCCACAACATATCCAAAATCCAGCTCAAGATCTTGGGTGGATTTTGCAGAAACACAAATCTAGGTATTTTACATTTCTATTTTTCAAGGAAAAACTATAGCTCAAAGGTATATACATATTTGGAGAAAGTTGTAGTTCTTGTTACACCTAGCACAACAAAATTGGGTTTGCTACTTTTGGGGCGGAGCTGGTCAACGTGTGGCACGGGTAGCTTCTCTGGGACCTAGCGGATGTGCTGAGGGGGTTGGTTGGCTCGGGGATCGCGCGGAGGGTGGAGCTTGTCGGCGGCAGCAATGGGGCGGCCGCCGGGAATTGTAATCCGGTGAACAGGTGGAACAGCTAGGACCACTCGTGGGCGTGCAAGCTCTCTGGGTGCGGGAGGAAGCTTTAGGCATGCTTGGGGCACTGGGATTGCGCGGCGCAGTGAGCTCACCGGAACGACACCGATGGCGGACGACGGCGGCTTGGTGCTCACGCGTGTGAAGAAGGAGGGGCTTTTATGGACGGCTCGAGGCGGTTGAGGCGTAGCTTGGGTACCACGTTGAGGCCAGTCTCGATGTGGGTCGCGGAATGGCCGGAGTACGGCAGACAGGACGGCGACGTGCGCGCGCGGGGCCTGGGTATGGCGGCGACGCCGTTGGCCGGTCGGCGCAGTCGGCTCGCGCGGCCCGTGAGCGTGCGCGCGTGGCGATGGAGGGTTGGGTGCGAACGTCGGTGTAAGGCCTTGGGTCCGGCGGCCGCAGGGGGTGCTCCGGCGGCCGTGCCCGGGCCGCCCGACGGTTCGGCCCGGCATGGCCACGTGCATGACGTCGCACGTGGGCGCGAACGCCTGGCGCGACAGCTTTGTTTGGATTTCATTTGGCTCTGTTTGAACCAGTTTTTCTCCAAATTTTTGAACTGAAGTGGTCCCAGTGATAAATAGGAAAGTTGTAGACCAATCAACCCTCTACAACTTTAACGAAGGGCATATGGCCTTTTTCTCAACCATTTGTGCACAATTCGCATGCCAAGCTGCAGATTTCCTGGGCGCCAATGAATAGTACCAGAAGTGTTGACATGAGTTTTTCACCCTTTTAAACTTCAAATCTCAAATGCCACTCAACATGAAAGTTGTGTCCCTCGACAAAACACACAACTTTTACATTGGGAGATTTTAAAGTGTTTAGGTGAAATTTGGAGAACGCGACAAAAGTACCGGCTGACACTAGTGGGTCAAAAAGGAGTCAAGGGGTTTGAGTGGGGTTTTGACCCAACCTTGACTATGGGTTGACCAAGGGGTGTCATTAGGGGTCATTGGTGATGTTTTCGAGGTGATGGCCCAGGTTGACCGTCGTTTGACCAAAATCAACACTGTTGACCAAATCATTAGGGTTAATTAACTCTGGCTGAAAACCTGGGGCGTCACAGCCTACCCCCCTTAAACAGAATCTCGTCCCGAGATTCGACAGCAAGACTATAGCAACCCCTTCTAACAAGATAAGGGTTACAAAGATGGAAGACATACTTGCTTATATTTCTAGATAGGGAGAATTCAGATAGGGCAAAAGATACATGGTGCTCTCCTCACTGCTTCACCGCAGTTCATGAGGAAGCGGACGATGAATATGTACATGGAAAACTAAAAGAAGACAAAATCCACCGACGATGCAGAGGTACAACGCCACAAGCGTCCAGCGGAGGGACTCGAGCGTCTCCACGAACTGGGGCATTGTCGACGATGGAGCCGGGGTTCTTCTCTCGGTCTCCTTCGAGCTTCTTCTAGACGTTGTCGACGAAGACGGCTAAACAGCTTGCTCGATGCGTGGGTGACACAACAGCAGAGATGGGCTAGTGGTGAATTGACCAAAACTAGCCGGAGGGGGAAATAAGAGCGGCGACAATGTCGGGCTCGAAAGCAGGTGAGACTTGGCAATGGCAACACCGCGGGAGGGTTTCTCTTTTTATAGCTCAATGGAACGCAACGGTCATCCAAAACGACTGAGGTAGGGACTAGCGGAGCGATCTGGCGGTTGCCACACGGGGCTCGATAATGGTCAGCCCGTGAGGTCTTGACGACGTGATCGTGGTTGCGGGAAAAGAGATGGCAGGGCGACGCTACGACGTCGTACGATCGTGGCACTGAAACGAATGGGGTCCAACAGTCCGAAGAACTGGCCGCGATTTTTCAAGAAATCGTTGATCCTACTCCTTCAGCTTAGCCGGTCAATTGATTTGAATCTAAGAGGTTTGTGATTCGGTGGAAAGACCAAGTTGAGAAAGGTTGTTACCATAAAGATTCCTATGAAGAAAGGGAAGGCTAGTAAAGAAATGTGTCATTACATTTGTTCACCGAGATTCCTGGTTTCAATTCTTGAGGCATCTAAAAGTGAGGGTGGAGTAGACTTCCATCGGCAAAAGTAACAGTAAGGAGGCATGCTCTCGGATAGAAAGGTTACTCGTGAAGTTAAGCTGACCTTGCTTCACTTGAATCATGGGCTTCTTGTCACGATTGCCCTTAGCTACTCCGGGGTTCGGAGCCTGTTGCTCGGTCTTGATCCTCCTAGGGTTTGGGCACTCATTGGCATAATGCCCTGGTTGCCTACAATTGTAGCAAACACGGGGTTGAAGTTCCTTTGGCTTGGAGACTTGTGGCTGAGTCTGGCGGTACTGAAAACTTCCTGAAGGCTTATGCTGGGACGGAGTCATTCTCTAATGGCCTGATGCGGATGATGGGGAAGAACCGTGCGCATTCTTCTTGACGAAACGGAATTTCTTGCCCGATCCATCTCCCGAAGCAAAGTCGTTCTGCCTCTTCTTCTCTTTCTGTACCTTCATCATGGCATCCTCTTGAGAGATAGCTTTGTTCACTAATTCGTGATAACTGTTGGGCTCTAGTAGGTTTAGTCTTTCATACAATTCACTCCTAAGGCCATCACGGAAACGTTCCATCTTTTTGGTATCGGTGTCCACATGATGTTCTCCATATTGGCAAAGACTGTTAAACTTCTGTGCATACTGATACACAGTGTCATCACCTTGCTTGAGAGCAAGCAACTCTTTCATCTTTCTAACCATGAGTCCCTTTGGGATGTGATGATCCTTGAAAGCTCTCTTGAACTCGGTCCAAGTAATTTCATGTCCAGCAGGTTGCATGGTCTTAAAGTGCTCCCACCACATTAAAGCTTCTCCACGAAGCTGCAAGGCTGCAAATCTAGCCTTGTGCTCCTCAGAACAAGGTAGGACAAATGCAGAAAATTTGGCCTCAATGGCCCTAATCCATGCGTCAGCATCGAGGGGCTCTTCTGCTTTAGTGAACGTCGGGGGCTTCATCCCGATAAACTGGGAGTAGGTGGTGACCATCTGCGGTCCATCGTGGTTGGCTCCCATTGGAGGCCTCTGATGCATCTGTTGCGCGATTTGCTGTTGCGTCTGCAAAATCTGGCGCAACACTTCGGTCTGGGTGGCCATGAAAGTCTCCACCGACGTCATGGGTGGTGGCGGCGGTAGATCACCACTACCCGACGCGTCAAAACCGTTGGTGTCGGGGACAGCCCTAAGGGTCCCCTAAATAACCAGGGGAAACCCGCTTAAAACCTGCAAAAAATGCAAAACACAAATCAACTTGCATGCCTGACACGCATAGGCGGCACAAACACGATCCTGGTGGCCCCCGCGGCCTGCCAGGACAACACAGCGGACGCCCCTCGAGTGAAATCCGCCTCGTTCGAGGGGTAGACGCTCCCTCGGGCGAGATCCGCCTCGCTCGAGGCCCTTACGCCCCCTCGGGCGGGGTCCGCCTCGCTCGAGGGCTCGCCCCCGCCCTCAAACGAGGTCCGCCTCGCTCGAGGGCCGAGTGCCCCCCTCGGCGGGGCCCGCCCTCCGCTCGAGGGCATCCGCGCGCGCCTTTCCCACGCCCCCACGCGCACCTGCTCCCGCACGCGCGTACGTGCATTTAATGCTCTGTCACACCAGGTCGCGCCACAACTCTGACGCACCTGGGAATCACGCCCCGACGCTGTTTCGCCAACTCCCGGGGGGAGGCCATCCCTGCTGCTGTTCGGCACTGTGCGGCAAGGCCAGTGTCAGCTCTGTGACACTGTGCCGCCTGCCCCCGTACGGCTAACACGCCGCGTCCTCGAAGGGGGCCGGTGAGACCCTCGAATATCTTCTATGTGCTTATGAAGGACCATGCCGTGATGTCAGGCCAGCAGGATCGTGCATCCCCGTCACTGTCAGCAATGTGCGGCCATCCCCGTCACTGTCAGCCCACGCCAGGCGCTGTGGTGACATCCCGGCGCTGTTGGGACGTATGGGACAAGACATCACCACAACGGCCATTGTGCCACGTACGGGCTTCCCGTCAACGGCACCCTCGAATTGGCCCTCCATGGCGGCCAGTCAACCAACTACTACACCGAAGCCCTCGAAGCCGCTCCTGTACGCGCACAGGACGCACCACGACGCCTCAATGGGAGCGGGATTCGCCAGGACGGCCGTCGGCTCCGTAGCACTGTTCACCATACCGTTACACGTATAGAAATAGTGCAGTGTGCATGTAAGCTGCTCCCCCCTTGGCCTATAAAAGGAGGGGCAGCCCCCAGCCGCAAGGGAGAGACACGAGACGACGGACGGCAAGCGCTCACATGCTCTCCACCTTCCCCGCGATATTGGCACTCGCCTCAATCACCACCTCTGGGACTTGGAGGCCACGCCTTCTCTCCCACCTCACTTGTAGCCACCCCTCTACGAGCACCACGGTGCAAGCAATACAGTGCCCCGAGCACACCACTGCTGGATGTACGGCCCCGGCCGGAACCAGGATAAACCAAGTGTCCCTAGCTGCTTAGCACCGGCCATCGAGAGGCAGATCTCAGCGCTCATTACTAGTTAGTGTCGGGACTACTTTCCGCACCGACAGTTAGCGCGCCGGGTAGGGGCTTCGCGCTGAAGATCGGCTCATCACCAGCCCTCTCGATGGTGATTCGCACCGAGTACCGCGGCGGTATGCCATGGGCAGCTCGGACCCCCTCCCAGCCGGATTCGAAATCCGGTTCGGGAGCCTGAACTTCCAGGCTACAGGGAACGGCTATCTCATGCGCCTCACCAACTGTGAGGAACTTCGTGCGATGCGCCAAGCCGGGCCCGTCCCGGTCGCCGCCGCACGCGCCGCCGTGACACCAACACCCCCGCCACGGCACCGTCGACGCTCCGGCCGCGCTCGCGACAGCGCGGGCGGAGCGCCGACATGCCGCGTGCATCGCTTCGCTATGCGACGCGCCCTCCGCAAGACGACGCCGCACCGGCGCGGGAGCGCTCGGTCTCGGACCGCACTTCCCTATCGGTCCGCGCGGTGCCACGACGGCGTACGTCGCCTCCGCCAACACCAAGGCGAAGCGCGCGCGGGGCTCCGCCCGGCCGCCACGTCCCGGCCACCAGGGATCCCAGCGCCTCCGCCGGCGATGAGTCGTCCCAAGGCTCTGCCGACGAGCTGCCACCTGCCACTTCACACGGGTACGTGGAGTGGGATTTCTCCGGTGTACCCGACCCAGTGATGTTCCGGTGGTTCTTTGACGCCACGGACTATTGGTTCGGCTACTCCGACGACTCCAGTGCCGGGAGCTATGACCCCGCGCGGGAGTGTTGCGTCGTGATCACCAATGACCAGGCGAACGCCGCTAACGTGGCATAAGCCGGCGACGGAGAGGTTCCCACCAGTCCGGGAACTGGGCCGCGCCTGGGTGCGGGGCCAAGTGCCCCTCCCCCCTCACCACCGAGGGTGCTGACGTCAACGCATAGCTGGCCCAAGCACGCGAGCTTGAGGCCAAGCTCACGGAGGAGTACCGCGAGGTGCGGCTGCTACGAGCCTCCATCACCGGGAAAGCCTCCTCGCGCGGCGAACGCGCACGTGAGTTGGGCCGACAGGCCCGTGACCGCATCTACGCCGACTCAACGTCGACGATCCGAGCACACCCCCGCGAGCGAGCCAGAAGCTCATTGCTGTCGCGACGCTACTGCGGGCCATGCCCGGCCCCTCGACGCCCGATGCGCGGAACCTGCACCGCGAGGCGCGGCGCTTATCGAGCAAGCGGCCGTCCAGCAGGCCGAAAGCTCGGCGTCCCGCATCCACCCGCAGAGGAGCACACGGGACGACGAGGGCGCGCAAGGCCTCGAGACCTCGGTGCACACGGGCGGTGCGGGAGCGTCCCGCCAACCCGGGCGCACGTCGGCCGGGGAGCGGCTCCTCGACACGCGCGGGCAAGCCCAAGACGGCGACGCCCGCAACATCATCAACGCCTGGCATACGGGCAACGCGGAGACACGTGCAGCGGTGGGTTACCACCCTCGACGCGGTGGGCGCTACGACAGCCGGGAGGACCGCTCGCCGACGCCGGAACCACCGGGAACCCGCGTGTTCAGCCGGGAGATCCGCACGGCGAGCTTCCGCCATCCCACATCGATCGACAAATACAACGGGGAGACAGACCCCCGCGTATGGCTCAACGACTACCGCTTGGCGTGTCAGCTGGGCGGGGCCACCACCGACGAGGTTATCATCCGTAACCTCCCCCTGCACCTCGCCGACTCGGCGCGGACGTGGCTCGAGCACCTGCCGGCCAGCCAGATCCACAACTGGGACGATCTGGTCCGCACGTTCGTGGGGAACTTCCAGGGCACGTACGTGCGCCCTGGGAACTCCTAGGACCTGCGCGCATGCACTCAGAAGCCCGGCGAGTCGCTTCGGGACTTCATAAGTCGCTTTTCCAAGTGCTGCACGGAGCTCCGAAGCGTGGCCCACTCCGAGATCGTGCACGCCTTCCTCGAGGGCACCACGTGCCGTGACCTCGTGCGCGAGCTCAGGCGCAGCCCGCCAACCGACTCGAATGAGCTGTTCGACATTGCCACCAGCTTTGCCTCAGGCGAAGAGGCGATGGGGGCGATCTTTGACGTCAAGAAGGGCAAGCGCGTGGACGACGCGCCCGTGGAGGGTAGCAAGTCCAAGGAGCCCCACCAGAAGAGCAAGCGGGGCAAGAAGGGAAAGAAGCTGCACCGCGAGGCGCACGAGCATGGGCGCGACGACGACGGCGGCGAAGCTCTTGCTGTAGACCCAGCTCCACGGGGCCCCCGGCCGGCCCCTCGAGGCCCTGGGGTATTCGACGACATGCTGAAGAAGCCATGTCCCTACCACAAAACGCCGGTCAACCACACCCTCGAGCAGTGCGACATGCTCAAGCGGTTCTACGGCCGCGCCGCTGCGAAGGACGGCGAGGCCAAGAAGGACGGGGGTGACGGCGACGCCGGTGGCTTCCCCGCCGTGGAAAACATCTTCCTCATCTCCGGGGGGCCGACTGTCAACATGTCCAGCCGCCAATGCAAGCGGGAGCGGCACGAGGTCCTCGCCACGGAAAAGGCGCCTCCCTCCTTCCTCGACTGGTCGGAGGACGCCATTACGTTCAGCCTCGAGGATCACCCGAACCGCATCCCCAACCCGGGTCAATACCCACTGGTGGTCGACCCGGTCATCGGGAACGCACGATTCTCGAAGGTGCTGATGGATGGAGGCAACAGCCTCAACATCCTCTACGCGCACACACGACGCCTGCTGGGGATCGGGTTGGACCAGCCGCGGCCCAGCACGACGCCGTTCCATGACGTCGCGCCGGGCAAGCGCGTCCTGCCCCTCGGGCAGATCGACCTGCCAGTCTGGTTCGGCACGCCGGACAACTTCCGCAAGGAGACGCTCACCTTCGAGGTGGTGGGGTTCAGGGGTGCATCCCACGCCATACTTAGGCAGCCATGGTACGCCAAGTTCATGGCGGTCCCCAACTACACCTACCTCAAGATGAAGATGCCGGGGCCCAACGGTGTCATCACCGTGGGCTCATCCATTGAGCACGCATTCGACTGCGATGTCGAGTGCGTGGAGCACGCCGAGGCGCTGGTGCTGGACGAAGCGCTCGTAGCCAACCTGGAGAAGCTAGTCAACAAGGACCTTGACTCCGCCGCCAAGCACGCCGGCAGCTTCGAGGCTGCCAAACAAACCAAAGAAGTGCCCCTCGACCCTGCTACCCCCGAGGGCAAGGCGTTGAGAGTCAGTTCCACCCTCGACCCGATATAGGAAGTGGTGCTGGTATCTATAAAATTGTGATTAATTCACCAGAGGTGTGTTTTGGAATGAAAAGACAGTGTGCACAAGTTGAGCTCAGAAACATAAATATTTTTGGCTAGAAAAATCATTTATGCTGATCTAGCAGAGATGGAAAAACATTTTTATAAAAATATTTACATCATAACTTTGCACAATTTTTGGCATAGGAGCTAATCATTACCTCGCGCACCACATATCCAAAAATTAGCTACAGAAGATTTATATATTTTGAGATATTACAGATCTAGGTTTTTCACATTTGTATTTTTCATGCAAAAACTAACAGGAATTAGCTCAGGCCAGAATAACAAAAGTTGTAGCATAATTCACAACGGATCCAATAAAATTGGGTTTGCATTTTTCTGATTTTTCTATGGTTTTCTATGCAATTTACAAGAATCAGCAAAAACCCAAACACTATTTCAGTTGCAGTTTTGCAGTCAAGCCCTCGAGAAGAACTACCTCTTTGCAATGTGGTCCCTGGCGGCCGGGCAGCGGCGGTCCGGCCAAATTCCGGCCAACCGCCGGCCGGGGCCGGCCGGCACGGGCGGGGAAGGGGCCTTGGGTCCCAAGGGGCCGATTCCCGGGGGTTGGATGGGGTAGGGAGAAGGCGGCGAGGGCGGCGCGGCGGCCGAGGCACGGTGGCCACCGCGGCCGCCGTGCGGTGCGGTGGGGGGCGCCGGTAGAACGGGTACGCCGGCGAGCTCGGTTAGGTGCAAGTGAAGGTGGGGGGCAGCTCGTTTTGGGTCTGCAGCCGGCCGAACCCAGAGCTCGCCGCGGCTGCCTGCAATGGCGCAGCGGGCGGCTCGGTTGCTGCCTAGCAGGGTGCTGCGGAATGGGGTGCGGGTTGGCTGGGCTTTAACGAGGAGGGCGAGGGCGTGCTGCAGGGTGAAGGACACCCGCTTTCACTCGCGGTACGGCGGCGACATCAATTTTTGCGCCCCCGCACGGGGGCCCGCGACGGACCGCCGGGTCTTGCGCGCGTGGCCGGTCGGCAAGGGGGGGAGCTCGGGCTCGGGCCGTCTCGGTGCGCGTGCGGGCACGGGAAAGGCGCGCGCGCCTCGGGAAGGCACGGGCGCGGCCCGGACGTCGAGGCGGCGGGGCAAGGCGCGCGCGCGCGCGGCCGCGCGGGCGACGCGGCGCGACGTCGCGCTCTGGCGCCTAAAACTTTCACTGTGCCCCTGTTCGAGCAAGATTTTCTCCAAAATTTTGAATACAAGTGCACCAAGCAATGAATAGGAAAGTTGTGGATCTAACTACCCTCTACAACTTTTGTAAAGGCCGTCTAGTGTTTTTTTCAATGGATTTTGCAGGAACGTCGTGCCAACTTTGAATGCCGCCATGTTCTGCTAAACAGGAGGTACTGTCAGTCGATCATGTTTTTCGCTAATTTCCACTCAAAATTTGAAATGCCAATCAACATGAAAGTTGTGTCCCTCAACAAGATGGACAACTTTCATAAAGGTAGATTTTGAAGTGTTTAGGTGAATTTTGGAGAACGCGGCAAAAGTTCCGGACGACATTCGCTGACGTCAACGGTTAAGCCGGTTTCGACCGTGTCTTTGGCCAAGGGTTGACTACAGATGTATGTAGGCTTGGTCAAGGGGTTCAATAGGGCTCATTGGCGAGGTTTCCGGGGTGATGACCCAGGTTGACCTAGGTTTGACCGGTGTTTGACCGGTTTGACTCGGCTGATTCGGTCATTAGCGTTAATGATGGTAATTAAAAACCTGGGCGTCACACTGCCCCCGTACGGGCATTTAATGCCCTGACACCACAGGACGCGCGCCACGACCCTGACACGCCCGGGAATCGCGTCCCGGTGCTGTTCCCCCGACTCCCTGGGGGAGGCCATCCCCGCCACTATGTGGCGCTGTGCGACGAGGCCAGTGTCAGCTCCGTGACACTGTGCCGCCTACCCCCGTACGACTAACGCGCCAAGCCCTCGAAGGGGGGTCGGCGGCACCCTCGAATGCCTTTTCCGTGACTATGCAGGGCCACGCCGTGACGTCAGGCCGGTGGGAGCGGTCTTTCCCGTCGCTGTCAACCCTGTACGGCCATCCCCTCCACTGCCACACCACGCCAGGCATAGTGACGACATCCCGATGCAGTTGGAGAGCACGGGGACAAGACGTCGCCACGACTGCCACTGTGCCTCATACGAGCCCCCCGTTGACGACACCCTCGAATCGGCCCGCGATAGTGGCCAGACGACCAACCCGCCACCACCCTCGAAGTCGCTCCTGTGCGAGCACAGGACGCGCCACGACGCCTCGGCTAGAGCAGGATTCGCCAGGACGGCCGTCAGCTCCACGGCACTGCTCGCCATGCCTCCACACGTAGGGTAATAGTGCAGCACGCATGTAAACTGCTCCCTCCTTGGCCTATAAAAGGAGGGGCAGTCCCATAGCCGCAAGGACATGGGACGACAGATAGCAATCACTTACACGCTCTCCGCCTTCTCCACGATATTGGCACTCACCTCAATCAATACCTCTGGGACTTGGAGGCCAGGCCTCCTCTCCCACCACGCTTGTAGCCGCCCTCTACGAGCACCACGGTGCGAAGCAATACAGTGCCCCTGAAGGATCAGATGGTGACTAGAGAGGGGGGGAGTGAATAGGAGCCGGTAAAAATTCTTCCAAAAGAATCCGGCCTATACCCTAGACAAACCCCGGTCACACACAAGCGATGGATCGAATCACGCACCAATCTCCAAGACCACGAGGTTATGGATCAACCTCTAGCCTTAGGAACGATTCCTAGAAGCACACGCGGAAGCACTAGAAAGGGAGGGAGGAATCGAACCAAGAAGCAAAGCACACAGGCTCTGGCGGACCGTCCGGCCAGGAGGGGCGGACCGTCCGCACGGGCCTCGCGGACCGTCCGTCTCTCGCACCATGGACCGTCCGCGCCGACCTTGCGGATCGTCCGGCCCTACACCGCGGACCGTCCGTTAAAGCACACGAACACCGTAAGCGACCCGAGAAAAACGCACCGTCCGCCGAGGCCAGGCGGACCGTCCGCGCCACCCGCAGACCGTCCGCTACTCGAGCTCGGACCGTCCGCAAACTGGCTGCAACCAAAACCAAAAGACAAATCGGATCGAAAGCAAGGACGGGCAAGAACACGACGAACACGCGACGAACAGGCCACCCCACGGACCGTCCGCGACCCCCCCCGCGGACCGTCCGCGCCACGCGGACAGAACAGAAAACCCACGACCCCGAAAGTCAACTCCCCCAAATCATCATCGGATTTCCCAAACGGTTGAAACTATGGAGACAAGGGTTTGGGGACTTGAAAAGCGTCACACAAGGATGCTATAGCCCAAAAATCTTGCCTCCTAACTCCCTAAATCACCGGGAATCGCGAATCCTTTGAGCACCACCAAAAGCTAGAGCACCGAACGAAAACTCACGAATCGAAGTGGTTTCCCGACGTTTGAGGGCACAAGATCAAGCACAAAGATGCACAAGACATCTATCCATGTTTCCCTCAAAGAAATCCGGGAAGAAACCCACTCAAATCCGCGGAAACACACCGGGAACAAAGGCACGAAAACAAGCACAAAAAGGCACGAAAACACAACCCCGAATCTTCTA
Source organism: Cenchrus americanus (assembly GCA_947561735.1). Lineage (NCBI taxonomy): Eukaryota > Viridiplantae > Streptophyta > Magnoliopsida > Poales > Poaceae > Cenchrus > Cenchrus americanus. Next base: position 245,187,047 of record OX387239.1, on the reverse strand, counting down.
TACAAACCAGGAAAGATTCACAAGGTCTAGCATGCCGCCCTAGCATCCATCCCTCTCAACAAATCTCTCATGAAGCTCTCATGCTAGCCTAGAGAAAATGGAAGAAAAATAGCTACGAAAATGAGAAAGAGGAGGGAGGAAATGAAACCCTAAGTCACTCAGAGAGAGAGCCATCCACACACACTCATGGCTTATATATCAGGTCCCGCCGGAGTGGTAAATGACTCGACTACCCCTAACTCAACTACTGGCGATACAACCCACGTAGGGGCATTTAGGTAATGTTTGTGGGTCTTGCCATCGGACGGCCACGCCTTTGCCGCACCCCGCGTCCTCCCGACGCAAGCCATGCGATCCCGCCGCGTGTCCTCCGCCTCGAAGCTTCCCGACACGCCCGATCCCGTCTCCGTCGTGTTGGGCCCTCGGACTTGGTTTTGAGGCCCAAACCAAGAAACCGTCCGCCGGTGGTTTTGTGGGCAAACCACAAAACCCCGCGTGCCCGGGCCCGGCCTCCCGCCAAACCACTTGACTCGACCGCCACCGTGCACCGCTCGTCCGTCCATGACTTCGTCTTGCTCGTGTCGCCACCACGTGGCCCGCACCCAGTCCCGGTGTCCACCGGGTCCCTCGAACCGAGCCTACTTGTCTCTCCATCTCCCGGAGGCCCCTCAAGGCTGAAGACCTTTCGCTCCCGTTCTTCACCTGCAACAACACGAACTAGGCCGCGGCCTACACCCCGCGCACTAAGCCAAGAGTCAGTCCAACACCCGTTGTCAATCACTCATCACTGAGGAGCGGTCATCCATCGACCACTGGGACGCTCCTGGTCCTCAATCTCCCCCTTGATGAGTGCATTGACAACACACAACTCGAAATGAAATTCAGAGAAAAAGAGAAAAGAAGAAGAAAGAAAAACAAAGAAGCTCAACTCATGACCAAAACCAAAGAAAGGCGAAGAAAGGTCACAAGCCAAGCAAAGCACAAACTCCACACCGAAAACAGCAAGAAAGCTCCCCCTGAACAAGTGGATGCAAACTTCCAAATTTCAGCTCACCTCATCTGAATTTTCATTAAGCTCACCTCTTCTCCCCCTTGTTGACAATGTATGAATCAAGGTGAAAATGCAGAAATGCAAAGCAAAGCATATAAACAACTACATGAGCTTCTCAAATAGGCCAAATCTAGTGTCAAAGGCTAAAAATGAGACAAAAATCACACATATGAATCATAGCATAGTCAAAGCATTGCCACAAGTAATATATGAAAATACAAGCATGTGACAAAACAAAATTTTCAGATTTAAGCATTTTTACCAAAAGAAGGCTCGCTTCACATGTAAAAGCCTATCCATGTCACATTTGAGCCACAAACATGCATACCATTCAAAGATCATACAGGGATATCAAATTCTCAGCAAAAGATCATGGCAAACACCCATAAAGCAAAGCATGTCATGTCAAAGCTCATGAGCCATGTGTCCACTTCGGGGAGACTTCTCCACTGGTGAACATCATGCAACATGTTTTGCACCCATATGTGAAAGATAAGACATTTTAATCATAGACAACTCGCGGCAGCAACATACTCTGCCTCTGTGGTAGACTGAGCTACACTAGACTGCTTGCGGGAAGACCATGAGACCAACGAAGACCCAAGAAACTGGCAAGTACCAGAAGTAGACTTCCTCTCGACTCGACAACCAGCAAAATCCGCATCGGAAAAACCATGAAGAGAAAGAGTTGAGGATGAAGAATACCAAAGGCCAAGACCAGGGGCGATCGTAGGTACCGAAAATCCTCTTGACGGCCTGTCGATGTGATGTCCTCGGCAAAGCCTGAAAACGAGCGCACAGACACACGCTGAACTGTATGTCTGGCCTCATCGCCGTCAAGTAGAGGAGGGAGCCGATCATGCTCCTGTACTCCCGCTGGTCCACTGGTTCTCCGTCCTCATCCGCATCCAAAGTGGCCGTACTCCCCATGGGAGTCGACATCGGCTTCACATCTTGCATCTGGAACTTCTTCAGCATGTCTTTCGTGTACTTGGTCTGGTGCACAAATGTACCGTCCTTCACTTGCTTGATCTACAGCCCGAGAAAGTACTGCAACTCACCCATCATGCTCATCTCGAACTCCCTGCTCATCTCATCTGCAAACTTGGCAACAAGGTTATGTGACGAGCCACCAAAGACAATATCATCCACGTATATCTGAACAATCAACAAGTCATTTCCATGCTTGAGGAGAAACAAGGTCCTATCCACGGTACCCATCACAAACCCTCTCGCTCAAAAGAAAACCTCTCAATCTCCCATACCAAGCACGGGCGCCCGTTTCAACCCATACGAGCCCTTTTCAACCCGTATACCCCGTGTGGGTACGGTTCGCTCTCAAACCCGGTGGCTTCTTCACATACACCTCCTCCTCTATGACCCCATTCGGAAAAGCACTCTTCACGTCCATCCGAAACAACTTGAACCCTTTAGCCACGGCAAAGGCTAGAAGGATCCGAATTGCCTCAAGACGGGCCACGGGAGCAAAGGTCTCCTCATAGTCGATCCCCTCCTTCGACTAAACCCCCGAGCAACAAGTCCGGACTTGTTCCTCACAACCATCCCATTCTCTCCCTCTTTGTTCTTCCAAACCCACTTGGTTCCTATGGGATGGCAATTTGGAGGTGGTTCAACTAACTCCCACACTCGGTTCCTCTCAAAGTTTTCCAACTCCTCATGCATAGAATTGACCCAGTTTGCATCAGATAAAGCATGTCCAATGTCCTTGGGCTCAAAAGTAGCAACAAAAGCAGCATGAGCAAAATGAGAGGAATTCCTGGACCTTGACCGTGTAGTGCGTTCATCGATGTTTCCAATGATCTTCGACAGAGGATGCACTTCTTGAATCCGCCGGGGAGCCTCACGCCTCGAGACTACCTCCCCCTCAACTCCAGCTTCTCTCGCCTGGTCCTCTTGCTGCACCGTCGTTGTCCATGAAGTAGACGGTCCACGCTCCATAGTGGTCGTAGGGGAAGTAGTGGGTACACACTCAGCTTCAGGCGCATGGTTCTCCCCATCATCATCTCCAGCTTCATCCTTCTCCTCTTCAAAGAGGTCCTCGGCCATCTCTTCATCACCTGCACATTCAAAGCCAAGAGAGGTACATGGCATTGTCTCGTCGAAGGTCACCTCGCAAGTCTCCATGATTTTGTTAGTCTCAAGGTTAAGCACCCTATAGGCTCTAGAATGGTTAGCATATCCAAAGAAAATACCATCACTAGACCTAGCCTCAAACTTGTCGAGTTTTCCCTTCTTCGAATAAAGCATTTGCGGCCAAAGACTCGGAAATGACTCACCTTGGGTGCCCGACCATGCATAAGCTCATAACGGGTCTTCTTCTTGAAAGCTCTCAATAAAATCCGGTTGGAAACATGACAAGTCGTATTGACCGCCTCGGCCCAATACCTCCTAGGAGTCCCGTGCTCATCAAGCATCGTCCTAGCCATCTCACAAAGAGTCCGATTTTTCCTTTCCACGACTCCATTTTGAGGGGGCACATAAGGGGTCGAATACCGATGTTCAAGACCTAGATCACGACAAAAGGCATCAAAACGAGAGTTCTTGAACTCGCAGCCATTATCACTTGCGGATAGCTCGAATAGCATTCCCATGCCTCTCGTTTTTCAACCTCACGATCGGATCTCGAACAAAACCAAAAGTCTCACTCTTATCCTCCAAGAAGAACACCCGGTGCATAGCGAGAGTAATCGTCCACCACAACAAGGACATACCACTTCCCACCCACCGAGCGAACTCGAGCTGGCCCAACAAGGTCCATATGCAACAGCTCTGTCGGACGCTCGGTCATGACATCGGTCAGGGGTGGATGGGGAGTGGCTACCATCTTACCATGCCTACAAGGAGCACAAACCAAATCCTTCTCAAGCTTCAACCTCGGCAATCCTCGGACAAGATCAAGACCACTCAAGTAGGAAACCAAATCAAAGCTCAAGTGTCCCAACCGCCTATGCCATTTCCACAAATCAGAAGAAGGACCGGCCATCAAACAGCGAGCAGGACCCAAAGAACGAGAGAAATCAGCCCTGAAAATCTGACCCTCGGGGATGATCATACAGACAAGATCACCTCGAGAATCAAGCAAACGAGACTCGCCAGACTTAAAACGCACCTCAAAACCCTCATCAAGCAACTGAGAAACCGAAAGCAAATTGAAACCCAAAGACTTCACAAGAGCCACTCTCTTCAACGTTACCTTGTCACTCACATGCACAACACCCTCTGAAAGCACCCTTCCTCGTCCATTGTCCCCAAATGTGATGCACATCTTTTCCTTCACTAGGGTGAGGCTAGAGAAACACTTCTTATCTCCGGTCATGTGTCGAGAACACTCGGAGTCGATCAACCAAATGTTCTCCAAGCCTCCTGCCTGTAGTCAGAAACAAGAACGAGAGTGAGCTAGCGACTCGACACTGGGGTTAGCACAAAGAAAGTTAAACCAGTGTCGAGCCATCTGCTCAAAAGAGGGGTTAGCAAACATCATTCCCTTGCCACCAAACTTCCCATGTCCCATGGGAGGAGTACGAGCACCACGAGGGGGAAAGCGTGGTCCGTAGTTCCTCTGGAACCCAAAGCTGCGATCATCTCCCCTAAACCCGTACTGAGGACGAGTAGGAGGACGTCCAGCAAAACCACCACGAGCCCGACCAAACCTCTCACCAGCATGCACACCATCATCTCTCCTCACAAACCTACCACTCTGAGCTCCAACTCTACCTACACTCTTCACACTTCCCACACCCCGTGGAAGTGGCACTCTAGGCTCAGGAATACCGCGAGACTGGCGATACCTGTCCTGGTTTGCTTGCTCCCTAGCAAGCCTCTCATCCCTCTTCCTCTTGTAGCAAAACTCTGCAAGATGCCTCTCCTTGCCACAATACTCACACCTGAAGGGGATGGGTTTTGGTTTTGGCTCTGGCTTCTCTCTAGGCTTCTCACCCTTCTCACCCACAAACTTCACCGGTTTCTGAAAATCATTTGTCTTAGGTGGGAATTTAGGTGGATCTTGGGTTGTGTCAAGCTTGTTGCAAAGGTGGTTAGGCTTTGGTGTGAAAGAGTTCTTGGGTGCTTTTGGAAGTGGGACTTGGATCTCTCCGATCACCTCAAACTCGGGGTTAGACTCAACACACTTCTCATACACACTCTCCCCACTGTTCTCTCCCACTTTCTCACCCAACTTCTCAAAACCCAAACCACGACCATCGGCTCTCTTGAACTCCTCAATCATGATTTTCAATTGAGGTTCCCGCCCGTACAACCAACCCAACACCTTCCCGAAATAGTCATTCTCCTCATAGATGACATCCAAACGGGAAGTAAGTTCAAGATTGCGCAAAGTAACTTCATCACAGCTAGAGCATGCATTTGCAACAGGGAGATTTCAAAGATGCTTCCAAAGAACTAATGGTAGAACGAGCATCGACAAGCTTAGCATGCATAGTAGGACATGATTTGCAAGCACCAAGCAAAGTGGGTCTAGCCTTAAGCTCATCATATTCGACTCCTAAGAGCATCTAGTTGAGCCAAAGTAGAAGCATTCTTCTCATTAAGCAGTTTGATCTCATTCAACCAAGCATCACATTCAACACATTCAACATCATCAGGAGTAGTAGGAGCAAGTTTCAAAGAGTCATTCTCAAGTTTCAATTCAAGCAATTTTGACTCTAACTCTCCTACTTTCTCGCTAGCATTCTCAAGCTGAGCCCTAAGATCTTTCCTCATCTTTTTGGCATCTCTCAGCACACTATCACGGTTGTCAAGCAAACCATTCAACCTAGCAATCTCAGCAAGCAAAGAGTCGGGGTCACGGTTTACCTCATCCTCCGAGTCGGAGTCGCTGTCTTCCTTCTCACTCTTCTTGCTGCTTGAGCTATGGGCCATGCCACAAAAGCCCTCAAGCGCCACACAGCTCAGCCCACTGAGGTTCCGGCTTGCACTCTTCTTGTCCTTGCGCCTCCCGGCGTCTTCATCTTCGCTGCTTGAGCTTGACTGCTCCTCGCTTGAGCTTGAGTCGACGTCGCTCGCACCGGCCACCATCGCTCTTGCCTTGTTCTTCTTGTAGCCGCTCTTGCTCGGTCGCCGCTTGTCCTTGTCCTTGCTCTTGGACTTGTTGAAGTGCTTGCCCTTGGAGGAGTACTTGTCTTCATGCCTCGGGTGCGCCTTGTACTCGTTCACCTTGTACTTGTTCTCCTCCGCTTCCGGGCACTCGGCGATGAAGTGGCCACGCTTGCCACACTTGTAGCACGTCCCTGAGCTCCGCCTTGCATTCCTCCGACTCTCGTGTAGTCGTTCAAACCTTCTTGAGAGCAAGGCCAGCTCCTCCTCGCCCGGCCACACATCAAACTCCTCATCCGGAATGGACATGAGAGAAGACAAGGAAAACGTCGTCGACGGAAGGGTTAGATTTGCCCTTTGACCCGCCCACAAGAGCAAGACTATGGTCAGTCGAGCCCTCATGCTTGGATTGCAACTTCCTGTCAACCTCAGCCGACTTGAGCTTAGAAAAGAGGTCATCCAACTCAATAGTCAAATAATGCCCAGACTCCTTGATGACCTCAACCTTAGCACCCCAAACATTTGGGTCCAAGACATGCAAGAGCTTCAAAGCCTGATCATGCTTGGTGTACGGAAAATCCTCAACATTAGCCTTCATGTTGTTCACGATGGCGGTGAACCTCTGAAACATCGCATCTATGTCCTCACCGGGAAGTGGAGTGAAATTCTCATATTACATCCGGTAAGAGAAAAAGAGGCGAGCCTTCACATGGTTATCACCACCGTGAGCAACCAGCAACTTTTCCCGAATTTGCCAAGCAAGATTCAAATGGCAAACACGCTCAAACTCTGGATCACACAAGCTCCGGACCAAGTGATCAACGGCTTTTGCATTAGCCTCATACTTGGCCTTAGCACCGGCATCGGTCACCATAAGAGTATGGATGTTGACCGAATAGCATAGGTCTTGTCAAGCACAATGAAATCCAACGACTTCCCACGAAGAAAGATCATCATACGAGCCGCCCACTTGTGGTAACCCTTGCCATCGAAGTGCGGCGGACCGCCCCGCTCAACGTACGCCATCTTAGGATTCGAGACTTGTCAAAGTCGCAAAGAATCCGACACCAAGCTCTGATACCAATTGAAGGATCAGATGGCGACTAGAGAGGGGGGAGTGAAGAGGAGCCGGTAAAAATTCTTCCAAAAGAATCCGGCCTATACCCTAGACAAACCCCGGTCACACACAAGCGATGGATCGAATCACGCACCAATCGCCAAGACCACGAGGTTATGGATCAACCTCTAGCCTTAGGAACGATTCCTAGAAGCACACGCGGAAGCACTAGAAAGGGAGGGAGGAATCGAACCAAGAAGCAAAGCACACAGGCTCTGGCGGACCGTCCGGCCAGGAGGGGCGGACCGTCCGCACGGGCCTCGCGGACCGTCCGTCTCTGCACCGCGGACTGTCCGCGCCGACCTTGCGGACTGTCCGGCCCTACACCGCGGACCGTCCGTTAAAGCACACAGAACACCAGAAGCGACCCGAGAAAAACGGACCGTCCGCCGAGGCCGGGCGGACCGTCCCGCGCCACCCGCGGACCGTCCGCTACTCGAGCTCGGACCGTCCGCAAGCCGGCTGCAACCAAAACCAAAAGCCAAATCGGATCGAAAGCAAGGACGCGCAAGAACACGACGAACACGCGACGAACGGGCCACCCCCGCGGACCGTCCGCGACCCCCCCCGCGGACCGTCCGCGCCGCGCGGACAGAACAGAAAACCCACGACCCCGAAAGTCAACCCCCCAAATCATCATCGGATTTCCCAAACGGTTGAAGCTATGGAGACAAGGGTTTGGGGACTTGAAAAGCGTCACACAAGGATGCTATAGCCCAAAAATCTTGCCTCCTAACTCCCTAAATCACCGGGAATCGCGAATCCTTTGAGCACCACCAAAAGCTAGAGCACCGAACGAAAACTCACGAATCGAAGTGGTTTCCGGCGTTTGAGGGCACAAGATCAAGCACAAAGATGCACAAGACATCTATCCATGTTTCCCTCAAAGAAATCCGGGAAGAAACCCACTCAAATCCGCGGAAACACACCGGGAACAAAGGCACGAAAACAAGCACAAAAAGGCACGAAAACACAACCCCGAATCTTCTATACAAACCAGGAAAGATTCACAAGGTCTAGCATGCCGCCCTAGCATCCATCCCTCTCAACAAATCTCTCATGAAGCTCTCATGCTAGCCTAGATAAAATGGAAGAAAAATAGCTACGAAAATGAGAAAGAGGAGGGAGGAAATGAAACCCTAAGTCGCTCAGAGAGAGAGCCATCCACACACACTCATGGCTTATATATCAGGTCCCGCCGGAGTGGTAAATGACTCGACTACCCCTAACTCAACTACTGGCGATACAACCCACGTAGGGGCATTTAGGTAATGTTTGTGGGTCTTGCCATCGGACGGCCACGCCTTTGCCGCACCCCGCGTCCTCCCGACGCAAGCCATGCGATCCCGCCGCGTGTCCTCCGCCTCGAAGCTTCCCGACACGCCCGGATCCCGTCTCCGTTGTGTTGGGCCCTCGGACTTGGTTTTGAGGCCCAAACCAAGAAACCGTCCGCCGGTGGTTTTGTGGGCAAACCACCAAACCCCGCGTGCCCGGTCCGGCCTCCCGCCAAACCACTTGACTCGACCGCCACCGTGCACCGGCTCGTCTGTCCATGACTTCGTCTTGCTCGTGTCGCCACCATGTGGCCCGCACCCGATCCCCGCCGTCCACCGGGTCCCTCGAACCGAGCCTACTTGTCTCTCCATCTCCCGGAGGCCCCTCAAGGCTGAAGACCTTTCGCGCCCGTTCTTCACCTGCAACAACACGAACTAGGCCGCAGCCTACACCTGCGCACTAAGCCAAGAGTCAGTCCAACACCCGTTGTCAATCACTCATCACTGAGGAGCGGTCATCCATCGACCACTGGGACGCTCCTGGTCCTCAGCCCCGAGCACACCACTGCTGGACGTACGGCCCCGACCGTAACCAGGATAAACCTAGTGTCATTAGTTGCTAGCACCGGCCCATCGAGAGGCAGATCTCAACACTCATTACTAGTTAGTGTCGGGACTACATTCCGCACCGACAAGTACAACATATAAATAATATTTTTTTACACAGCCATTACTAATTAAACTTTGAATTTTGTAGTCTTATGGTGAACATAAGGTTATGTTAAAATTTCAAATGCATATGAGTTGAAACATGTTTTAAAGTGTGGAAAACTTCAATGTTAAAGTAACATTCTAATAAACTAGGTGAGAGATGTAGACATTTGTACACAAGTATAATCTTCCGTTTTCGAAACCATTTGAATTTTTGTAGACAAGCTTAGGGACTTAAATTATGTTGTCAAGTCAATTTGTAGAATTTTTAGAACACACTAAGACGTTATTATAATTATTATATCGTAAACAAGAGATAAAAATTCTAATTTTAAGAAATTTGGTTAGACAAGTGTGGCCGTCGACAACTCGAGCTCTCGCACCACGCCGGGAAGGCGGCCAACCTCTTCGATCAACGTCTCGGGCGTCCGTGGCCCAAACAACACGCCGAGTGACCATCGCCGAGCTCAACGACCTCCCGAGTTTGGCGACGACCCCAATCGCCTTCTCAGTAATGGCTTCCAACTTGCGCCGGGCCTCGCGGGCCTAGCCCAGGTCGGAAGTGTCCTGTTCCCGGGCTGCACGAACCTGGTCCAGCTCGGTCTGGATTTTCTGGAGCTGCTCCGACAAGCGCTTGAGGGCACCGTCCTTCTCGATAACTTTGAGGATGGCGGTGTTTCTTTTCTGCTTGACTGTCGCCAGCTGCACCACCATCCCCGCGCGGATCACGCGCGATCCTGCAACCAAGGTCATCAAGTCAAGCCTCGACAAAAAGCAGGCGCTGAGATAAATAAGAGCCGGGGGACCGTCTGACTTACCCTCGAGATCCTGCGACAACTTGGCGTTGGAACTCTGAAGCCGCAACGCTTCCTCGGTCGCCACCTGAAGCTGGTTAGTAGCTTGGGAAAACAGATGGCTCGTCGTCGCCAAGTCCATCGTAGCCGTCCTCAAGTCGCTCTCCAACTCTGACACCTTTGCCTCGAGGGCCACCTTCTCGCGAGCAGCGGTCTGGGAGGCTTCTCGGGCAGCGGATTCCGCCGCAGCCGCAGCGGTCTTGGCTCTCTCAGCCACCTCCTCCGCTGACGCTGCGGCCGCTCGGAGTTTCTCGATCTCGGCCTCGGCGAGCGCGAGCCTCAACGCAAGCGATTCCCTCTTGGTAACGGCGGCCGCGGCAGCGTTCTCGGTGGAGATGGCTCGGTCTTCTGCGGACTGACGGGCAGCTTCAAGGGACGCCCGCGAGGATGTCTCACTCACCACGACACTGGCTGCAGCAACCCAAGCTACGACAAGCAGCATCTCCAGCTGGGTCCGCTCCACGCGGAGTTGGTGCACCTCGCGGGCGCGCTTCTGACCCGAAGACTCGAGCGTCTACGACCGATAGAATCGGAACAACTGGTAAAGCTTGAGAAGATCGCAGAATCAAAAAAGAATCCTTGACAAGAAAACTCACCAAGGTCGCGGGAAGGATGAGCTCGTCGAAGGCCCGGCGCTCCCAGGTCATCCCACTCTCCAAGGTTTGATGCGCTGCGGCCTCCTTGTCGTCCTCAGAGTCAGCGTCAAGCCCGGTGGTAGTCGCCCACGAAGAACACGCGAGCTCAAGTGTCCGGGCATCGCCACCCGCCGCGCCTTGGGAAAGGGACGCCCCTGTCTCCTCGGCAACCTGGATCTCCGGGGTGGTGGCCCTAGCCACCGTCTCAGGGACGGCAAACTCTTGCACGACGACAGCTAGCTCGTGAAGCGCGCGAGTCGTGACATCCTCGACTTCAACAGTGACTGGACCGGGTAGTGACGTCTCCTCTTCCCGGCCTCCGCCGAGACAGGCTTCGCGACGGGGGCTGAAGTTTCGGCGGCTTCCACCGGCCCGGGAAGCGACGCTCGGGAAGCGACGCTTCTCGACCTTCATCTACATGCGGTTGCACGGTCGCGTCTTCTGTCGGCTCCACGTGAGCCGCGAGCGCTACGAGGGCCACATCCTCCGTGTCTTCTGCAGCGGCTGGGGCAAGGCCGCCGGCGCGCTCGTACTCCTGCAGCGCCTTCGAGACAGATGTGATCGTCTCCATGATCATCGGCTCGTTGGACCTCCGCTCCGCCGCCGTGTCGTATTCCTTCTCAAGAAGCTAGTGCGCTTCGAGATCGATTACCCAGACACCGGGGAGGTCGATGTACCAGCACGTCTCCAGATCCATCATCTCCTCAACTGTGAGGGAAACTCTGGTCGAGGAGGATTCCGCCACCTCCGCACTCGGGGGAGGACCTTGAACTTCCGTCATCGGAGGGGGCGCCGACACCTCCACAGCCGGGAGATGGCTCGTCGCCGCCGGCACCTGTGCCGACTCCAACGCTAGGACCACCGCGGCATCACGCCTCTCCGACACGGGCAGAGGCGCCGCGTCTTCTCCAAGACCACCACCACCCCCTTGACGCTCGGGCCAGCCCCGGACGACAATCCTAGGGCCGCCCGAGTGACTGTCGCCTCCGTGGCCGCCTCTCCCTCCTCGACGGCGGCAGCAGGGGCTAGTGGGGGTGGCGTGGTATGCGTCCTCATCTCGGCGACCACCGGCAGCGCCTCTTCGGTCCGCAATGGCACTGACCTGGTACTCGGGGGCTGGGGCTGAGGCTCGGGGGAGATTACCTGCGCCCTCAGCGCCAGTCACTTCAGGGGCCCCATGCTAAGCACACCAGTATCTGCATGGCTACAAGAAGACGAATGTCAGCATTGACAATAAGTTGGAAGAAGTCATGACGGGTAAAAGCCGAGGTCAGAGACTTACATCTTGGAGCGCACCCGGGCCTTCTTTACCGGGCGATTCGACATGCCCTGCCTGGGGGCAGCGCGCTTCGAGCCCTGCTCGGGTACGCCACGACGCGAGTCTGCCATCTCGGGCGCTTATCTGCTTCGGTCAGCCACCTCTACGGTGGCAACATTATCCCCCATTCGCTCGGGGGCTGTCTCTCCGGCCTCCGCTACGGCCGGGGTTGGACCATGGACCCCCTGCAATAAGGGGCACATGAACATCCGGGGCCCCGCCACCCGGATAAGCAACGACTGCAGGCGACGCGGGGCGGCGCTCGGTTCCACCACCGACACCGCGCTTGGCGTCGACGTCGAATCTGACAACCTCCCCCGCGACCAGCGCCTCTGCAGGGAGTCAGAGTCCGGGCGATCCGAACCGTCGTAGAGCTGGCAGACAGGCACCGAACGCTCCTCCGACCTCCTAGGGGGATGGATCTGACGGGGCGCAGATCTTGGCGGCTCGGGGGTGCTCGTCCCGCTGGGCGCCGTACGGGAGTGGGTCGACCGAAGGCCCACTCAGGCAGGGGGAGCCGCCGCACGCGAGCTCGACCCCACAACCTTGTCGCGCCCCGCCTCCCGAGGCCGGTGCGACGACGACACCTCGGCACCACGGAGCAGCAAAGACGAGGATGACCCCAACATGTTGCTCCAATCGACCGCGGCGCTGGCGACATCACCGCTCCACGAAGGCTCGGGCGACGAATCTTTGTCGGAGGAAATGCCCAGCTCCCCCACCTTGCGTCTCTTGTTGCGGTCGTCATTGCGATCGTGCTTGGCGATCTGGCGTTTCTTATGCCGCGCTTTACGTGCAGCACGCCTCTGCTCCGCTGCCGCCTGATTCTGGTTGAAGATCGCCTCCTTTGGGAGAGGCGCCTTGGCCGGAACAAGTTGGGCACATTTCAACTGCAGCAACAAGAACGCACCGAGGTCAAATTCGAGAAGATTTCCCCACAACAAAAGGCGAATCGAACTCGTCGAGAAGACAGATAACTCACAAATTTCTCCGTTCCCGCATTGGGGAGCATCGGGAGCATTCGTGACGGCGGCCACAAGTAGGTCGGTCTCCCGATCGCTTGCGCCACACGACGCTGAACCTCGAGTGGCGATGGAGGCTCCGACGCGGTCACCGTCCAGCCCATGGGGCCCTATCAGCTGTCATGTCGCAGAGTCGAAGTGGCCGCCTCTGGAGCGGCACAACACCTCGGGCATGGTACTGCCCGACCACCTCCGCAATGGTGATCCCGGCATTCCGAAGATGCCCAAGCACGGCCCAGTGGGACTTGAGCATCTTCTCTTGCTCAGCTTTGGCGGGGCCGTCCGTCCAATTCCTTTACGACTTCTCGATGGAGCAGCCGGTGTGCGACGGAAGCGCGTGCTCGGGGTCGTTCCGCAAGTAGAACCACCCCCTATGCCAGCCACTGTTCGAGCTGGTCAGCGGCGCTAGGATGTAGTCGTCGCCCCGGCCTTGCTTCATCCGAAGGTTGGCGCAGCCAATCATCGTCACGCGAGATCCCTCCCTCAGGTAGGTGAACCTGAAGAAGTACCGGAATAGATGCCAGTGCGCACCGATGCCGAGGAACCCCTCGCACATTGCCTCGAAGGAAGCCATCTGTTGGATGCTGTTCGGGTTGAGGTGCTGGAGCTGCAGCCCATACGCGAACAACACTCCTCGAATGAACCGACCGGCGGGGACGGAAAAGCTGCTCTCGTGGAAGGCAACGAACGACACCACGTACCCCTTGGGAGGGCGTGGCACCGATTCGTAGGCTGGGGCAATCCACTCAACAGCCTCGGTGAGGGGAGGCAGCTGGCCTGCCTCAACGAGACGAACAAGCTGCTCGCGAGAGACAATGGAGCGCGCCCAACTCGACATTGCGCCGATGAAGTCTCGGGCGAGCCGGGAAGGCAAGCGGCAGCGGCGATGTAAAGATGAAAGAACTCGGAGCTCAAGGGGCAAGCGCGAGGGAGAAGAAAAGCGAATGAAAATCGAAGTCCCAAACCAGCGCTCGACGCACGGTTTTAAAGGGGACATGCCCGACTCTTCATCTTTGGCGTCGGGCCCGCCGTGTCAGCAAGACTTTCGCCCACTCACGCGCACGTGTTGGCGAAATGGACGCACACAACCGCAATGCCTCGACTCCTGTGATGTGCAGACTCACTGAGACTGAGCGCCGTCTTGATGGAGCAGTCACATCGGTCACATCGGCCGAGATGCCCGCGTCCACGACCACACCCACGTCACCACTACGACCACAACTGCCCCGATAAAACCTCCAAGGCTTCAACGGCTACAAAAACAAATAAAAGCTCGCAAGCGAGTCTCCAACTCACTCACGAGCTCGGGGGTTACATCCGGCGGATGCGCTTGCGCGCACCCACCGAAGACCTAAAGAACACCTCCAATACCAAGATCCACCAACTGAGCCTGAGCACGACTCCCCGACTCCCACGCAGGCTCGGGGGCTACTGACGAGGGCCCGGATTAGGGGCCCCCTTTGACGGCAAGATTGTCCAACTTGAAGACAACAAAATCATTATCCACTAGGTGAAGACCTCTGTTAGCTGGCGAGCAGCTTGATGATGGTCGTACCCTTGCTGATTACAACATCAAGAAGGAGAACACTCTCCACCTAGCGTTGTGTCTCAGGGAAGGCATGTAGATCTTCGTCAAGACCCTCACTGCAAAACGACCAGTCCTTGGCTGAATGGCTGCATCTCCGACAAGTCTCCGCCTCGCACGACAAGTCTCGCCTCGCACGACAAGTTCGGCTCCGACTAGTGCGTTGGCCCAGATACGCGACTCGGGCGAGGCCACCAATGCATGTGGGGAAGCGAATCTCCACGTCATGTGGGGGCGACAGCTGGCGGCCATGCAGAAGACCTGCCCCGACAGGAGCCTTAAATGCGAACCTGACTAGCCGCGTAGCCATCACATCGCAATCAACCTCCGCTCTGCCACATGCAAAGCTCAGCCCGAGGCACTCAAGCACCCTCTACGACACGCGCGGGCCTAGACTTAGGCTCAAGCGTGGCAAGGCAAGCAAGTACTCGGTCAGACTAAAGCAAGCCCAAACTACTCGGGGAGAAGGCCAAACGTCTCGGAAGGAACAGTTCAACCCCAGCCACGCGGCGGCTTCCCCGACAAGGTATCACAACTCGACGCTGATACGCCCTGATGGACAGCGACATACGACGGGACGTACCAGCTGCTAAGCATTGTAACTCTTTTGTATTTCCCCTTGTGCCCCTCCCCTTGAGACTATGAAAGGGAGAGGAGGGCAACGGTCACAAGGGTTAGACTTCCACACGATCATACACCACCACCCGGGACCTGGGAATGAACTCCCTTTCCCGACCAGCTTGTAAACCCTACTGCGAGTACACTTGGCTCAGGAACACAGCAGCCACGCACTAGACGTAGGGTATTACTCCTCGGAGGCCCGAACCAGTATAAATCCCATTGTCTCCCGAGCTAACCATTCGAGCCCGACGCACGACCGACATAGATTTACTGCCGGTGGTAGAGAACCCCGACACCTACCTCCTAGCCTTAGAAACCAAAAGTGAGAGAGGAGGAGTAAGATGTGTTGGTAAGAAATGAACACCCTCCCCTTCTGTTTATAGGCCTGAGCACTAGCGCAAAGAGGAGTGAAACACCCCTGGGATGGCCTCTAGGACCAATGGACAACCACCACGTGGAGGCCTGGGATCAGCCGACCCAAGGTCGGTTCGGCCGATCCAAAGGGTCGACCGACCCCAGGTGGGCCCCCTCGGGGTGTGCTTCCTCGGGGTGGCTGTCCTGTGGGCCCTTAGGTTGTTCCCCGGTGTATACGTGCTTTTGAGGTGGTTTAGGCACTCTGGTGGGCCCATGGATCTATGTGAAGTCCACGTGTCACACTCTGATTCGCCGGGTGTTGACGGATAAAACTCGTATCCACCTACGATCCGCAAGCGTACGGACCTACACCTTTTTCACCACGGGATTCCCAAGGTTCTTGTCAATCCGCAGAGCAAGGGGATTACTAGCGCTTAACCAAGTACTAATCTAGTTGAATGGAAAACCTTTGAAAGAGTATTAATCTAAAGGTAAAACAATCTAACCTAAGTTAATCTAAGTTAAGTTGATCAAACAAATCTAGGGTTAAACTAGATGGTAAAGGGTGAACACAAGAGAGTGATTAAGAAAGATAAGAGTTCCCTCCCTAGGATCTAGGATGACATGGTATGCATCTACTATACGAGAGTGGTAAACCAATCTACCGGGGGTTGTGACCACAGTTTCGCCCTTTCCCTCCTCTCGTACTGTCACTACGCGAAGGTAATCGTGACTAGACCTATGATGGACATGGTATGTTGATGGAATCTATGGGAGTAGCGGATATCATACGCCCGAAAAACACGGTAGCTAACCTTAATCATCAAAGCATCATCAACATGAAAACAATAGATTGAAACCACGAATCAAGTAGCGATCACAAAGCATGCATCCATCTAACCCTAGGGATGAACGGAGACATTACCCCATCATCTTACACGGATTGAAGCACATAGGGGTGATGGAGACTCCGGGGAATGTCGTCGATGAAGATGGCGGCGATAGAGCTTGGGAACACCCCTAGGCCAGCGGCTTGGAGTCCTCCTCTTGCTTACTTCTCTCCGCCGGCGTTGATCCTTGCGACAAGCTCATCTAACTCTCTCCCTCATCTTGCGGCGGCGGTGTTCTGGTCAATGGCGTCGGTAGGATGATTTGTTCTATGTTGCAGCCGACGGCGGCGGAGGCAATAAATAGACGAACACCTAGGGCAAAGGGGGCACCAAACCGACCCCGGAGTTGGCTGGGCCGGCCGGCCCAGGCCCATTTCAGCCCGGTTCGGCCCCGGTTTCCTCCCCGGTTGCTTCTCGCGTGATCCCTTATTTGTGTGCACTTGCATGTGGGCCTTTGATGTCGTTTCCTTCACGGTTAAGGCTTGAATCCTTGCTATGCAAGTTGCGCTGTTTTCTGGTTGAGTCCTTGAAGACTTGCATGTTGACGCTTCGGTCCTCGGGTCATTTGGAGTCATGTTCATCGCGTGTCTTGACTCTTGTCGGGCTTCATGATCTTCTTCCAAAGTGCTTGGTAAACTTATCCCGAAAGTCTCCTCTTTAGCGTAGATTTTCTGCGTAAACAACAAACTTCAAAATCGACATGCAATTGTGAACTTGTTACATCATTAGTATGCCTAGTGGGGGGTTAGTTGCAAATCATAATCGAAACCAATGTATAACAAGTACTCTAGGTTGACAGAAATTCACCGTCAACATCGGGGCTTGCTTCCCTTGGATTGGTGACATGGCTTGCATGCATGGCACCTGAGGTGGCAGCCGCTCCTTGGTTGACGTGATGTGGCATGAATCATATAAGGTGAGTTTGCCACTTATTTATGCTTATTTTCTGCAATCACATAATATCCAAGGAGAAGTGGAACTACATTATTCTTAACTAAAATGCGTGTAAGAAATGCCTCTTCCTCCTTTATTCATGAGTAAATTGATGGCTAAAGTAAGCACTTAATAGCCGTCAACACCGGTCCGACCAATTTTTCCAAGACATCATGGTGTTGGCATTTCTTAATATCATCAATAGGTTGTGTTCCTAGCAATGATGCCAACAATAACCAAATGGTAATCCTAATGATTACAAGAGTCCGCAAGCGCACGGAAGTAACATTGTAGCATTTCCCCAAAGGAGTATTCCAAAGGGTATCGAATCCAAGGAAGGCTGGGTGGATTAACTAGTACAACACTATTGTAATGAGTATAAATCATAGACGGAAACAAACCAAACACTCAAGTACAGGGGTAAGCTATGATGGATAAGTTGGTAGCGCAAACACACAAACACACCCTCTCTAAAGGTCCTAGGCTTAGGAGGCAACATACAAGTTAGTTCTAGGTTCTAAGGTACTAAACACACAAAGTTAGTCAGACGAGTTAGGTACACACTAGCATTGCATGACTACTGGCTCAAGCACCCAGGTACAAACGGGGAGCTAACCTCCTGTGTCGCTTATGCACGACTTCAGTTGTTAGACTTTAGACTCATACAGTGTATCCGAACATGGGGGATTCTAGAAGGGTCCAACAACTGTCACCACCACGACCTACCCCAAGACAAACCATGGGATACACTCATAAGTAGCGTAGCTACGCAACCCAAGCACCACGCATACATTGTTAGCAGGACCCTGACCGGCCCGGGCTATTGTGACCCAGGTCAGAGCCGCCAGATAAACCGGCCAATTGCACAGAACACTGTAGCTTGAGCACGAACTTTATACAATTCAAACATGAGATCTAACTAGATCACACTAGGCTAGGGACATAAACAGATTTGTGCTTTCCTATGTCTATTCGAAAAGATCAAAGGGTCGTGTCCGTGAAGAACACAAGCCTCTAACTTAGGAACAAACACAGAAAACATGTATAAGTCACTTGTCAACTCGATCACAAGGCCTTGTTCATCAAGAATAGGATCCTCTAAATGATGAACAAGCGAAGAACACATGAACAAATCACCCATGTATACAAGCACAACTTTATATGAAATAGCTGAATAACTGAAGTAGATCAAAGTCATACAATAAAATAAAGATACAAGAGAAGATCCCAGAGTAGTCTTGGAACCTGAAGTAGAACTACTCTAGCCTAACTCCTAGCCTTAGAAACCAAAAGTGAGAGAGGAGGAGTAAGATGTGTTGGTTAGAAATGAACCGCGACCCCTCCCCTTCTATTTATAGGCCTGAACACTGGCGCAAAGAGGAGTGAAACGCCCCGGGGATGGCCTCTAGGACCAACGAACAAGCACCATGTGTTAACACCAAAATTTGGTAAGGAGTCTAACTTGTGGGTCCAGCTCGGTGAGAAATCCGTCCGGTGGAAGGAAGGTTTCTTCAGATGCGTTTGGCAGAAAAAATCCGCGGTCGGCTATCTGCTTCCGTTCGGCAAAGGAACTGTTGAGCTGATTTTGCGGGATTGTGCGGTGACGTGGCTCAAGCGGAGAGGACAAATGGATGGATAAGCGATCAAGCTTAGAGATAAATTAGGTATCAAATCCATTCGAGGTTGTGCTTGGTAGGGTATAAATATGAGCCCTGAATGTATGTAACAGATACACGTAATCATTCTCAATACAAACCGGCTTTACACCAAACCCTAGAGTCTATTTGTCGTGTCGTCGAGTTCTTCGAGAGGGTTCATCGATCCGTCGACCTCCGTGAGTACCGGCAACCTTGTATCATGTCTAGTATCATGCGGTGGATTTAGATCTGATGCAAGTAGTCTTGTTACCATGCTTAGTGTCATGCGGTAGATTCAAGCTTGGTTCAAGAGGGTTTCTTGTTAGGTCATGAGCCATGCGGTAGGCTAAGATCTAGCTCGAAGCTAGTTATCAGCTCTATTGGATTTTGGCAAGATTCAATAGATTCATTAAGTTACCCCGTGTTGCTTTGAGTTTTTACTTTATGTTTAAATTCATGTAACACCTTTTGCCCAATCTAGATGGGTTTGGATCGGCTTTATACCTTTTGGTGATCCTTATGCAAATCGAGTTCGTACCCTTGGCTTAAATAGCACGTGGATCACATGCTCCCTGATAGCCGAAAATGAATCGATCTAGGTTGTTACGTGTTGCGGGTTCAAGCTTGCCAACATTTGTATAAATCTTGAAAGAACTGGGTATCACGCGGTAGATGCAGGTTTTTGGGTTTCTTTGGAGCTAGTCATCCGGTGGATTAGATTTCAAATCGATCTGATAGATTTATCTCGCTTGGTAATGTTCGTTCCTTCTTCATGGACCCCGATTCGGTTGTTCAGCCGTATTCGGTTATGTTCTTAATGAGTAAAACACGTGCGTAATTTATGCTTTAAATAATGTATGCTTTTAGCTTTCCATATTTAGATTGTATCATGCGGTGGATAGATCTATTTGTGGAAAGTGGTACGATCCCCACGCAAGTTGTATCATGCGGTGGATAGGTTTGCTTGGTGTCGTACCCGACGGGTTCTAAAGTACCTAGACATGCGGTAGACTAGTGCTTTGGATCTATGCATGCTTGTTTATAACATATTTATGCCCACGTTTTACTTCATTTATTTATTTAACGTTGATCACCATGGGGATCGGTCATGGTTTTGCGCACGTGCATCTTCGTCCAAACAAAGACCGATCCTCGTCATGCTTACGTCATCCATTCGGCTATGTTACTTTTCCTTTTATAAGCTCCCGAATGGTTTCAGTTTGCTGGCAGATAGCTTTCTGTAGCTATATGTCATTTCATTTGGCTTTGTAGCCGTAAATATGGAACTGTCTGGTACCACCCGGCAAGTTCCAAGCTTTGGTATTTAACTCCTTTGTCTTTTGTTAATTTTCAGGGAAAATTGACTGGCACGTCTTGTGATTCTCTGCACGTGTGAAGCCAGCTTGTTCGGCTTGCTGTGTGCTTGGCGCTAGGTGCACATTTTGCGTCAACACATTTTTTGGCACGCCGGTGGGACCACGGCCGAAAATCAAGATGCACGACATCGGGGATATCATGGATGTCAACATCGAAGACCTCTCTCCTGAACAACGGCAACAGCTGCAGGATGCCGTGGACCAATTCCAACAAAAGTGCTTGCTATCGTTCAAGAAGAACAGGAGCGGCGTCCCGTACTTGAAAAATGAGATGCCCAGGGTGTTGTTGCCAGGGGAAAGTGACGCTACTACCCAGCAGGAGAGGGAGGAATGCATGCAAGCATTCTGGGATACCGCGGACCACATCTTGAGCAGGCACCATAGAGTTTTCTTGGGTGCCTTCAAACAAATGATGGTGGCTACCTTCGGTCCAGGCATGGAACAGGCGTTCAGCAAGACACCCATTCAAGGAGGCACCGTGGAGTTGGGCGAGTCCAGTTCTCAACCGCCATTGCAGAGCCAGCCAGCCCAGCCTCCTCCTCAGAGCGTTGGGAGCCAAGCTTTCCAGCCTCCTCCACAAGGCGCCGCCGGGGTCGGCCCGGTTCGGCCCCCAATGCGAGGCCGCGGGGAGGGCGACCGGTCCGGCCACCACCGCAGGACGGCACGGGTCAGCACCGTGCAACGGCCGAACCCGTACCAGCCCACGTACGGGGAGTTGGCATTCGGCTCGCCTGGGGCCCCGCTTGCTTCCGGCTACAGGATTGCTCCGGCAAGCAACAGGCTGCAGAGGAATCTATACGGCGGAGGCTACCACGAGGTGGGGAACTACGGAGCCATCGACGCTCTCCCGAATCCGGGTTACGGACCAGCTGCAGGCGCGCAGGAGGACGACATCCTGGCGCAGAAAATGGCAGATTTGATGCAGAATCAATTCGGCCTCAAACCAAAAATGCAAGGACCTACCTACACGCTGCCGTTCTCAGAGTGGTACTACAACGTGATCCTGCCGGCAAGGGTAAAGCCTCCGACGGAATTCACAAAGTTCTCCGGGCAGGATGACACGAGCACGGTGGAGCATATCGCTCGCTACCTGATGCAGCTTGGAGAGTGCTCATCTGAAGAAGCGTTCAGGGTCAGATACTTCCCCGCGTCACTGATGGGTGCGGCGCTCCAATGGTTTTCATCTTTGCCCCCTCAATCAGTGAGCACATGGAAGGAGCTGGAACGAAAATTCCACGCCCACTATTTCAGCGGCGGCTCGGAAAAGAAGCTGATCGACCTCGCTACCCTGAAGCAGAGACACAGTGATACGCCCTTGGAGTTCCTCAGGAGGTTCAGGGAAGTCAAGGGCATGTGTTTTTTGCTCAATCTGCCAAATGACTAGTTAGCCGACATGGCCGTTGCCGGGATGCTGCCGGCCATGCGTGAGAAGCTGTTTGGCATGGAGTTCGATAACTTGGGCCAACTGTCCCAAAAGCTGTCGTTAATGAGCAACCAAGCATACGGTTTCAAGAAGGATGCCAGGTTCGGCAAACAGCACGACGTGGCAGATATCTACAACCAGTTCCTGGATAAAGCCGACCTAATGGAGGATTCTGATGACGACCAGGACGTGGCTGCGGCCGAAATCATGTGGGGAAAAGAGCCATTGACTATGAATCAGCGCTGGGTCAAACAGACCAAAGGCACCTATGATTTCGACATCATGAAAGCTGACAAGCTGTTTGAGCTCCTGGTGAAGGAAGGCCGAATCAGGTTGCCTGAAGGGCATTCCATGCTTCGGCCCGATGGAGTAAAGGAGAAACGTTACTGTGGCTTCCACGACAGGAACTCACACTCCATCAACGACTGCAGGGTCTTCAGAATGAGGATCCAGAAAGCCATCCAGGAGGGACACCTCAAATTTGATAACAAGATGAAGCTGGATGGCCACCCTTTATCTCAGAACATGGTGGGTTTTTCGGTCAACATGGTAACAGCCGAGGAGAAGGGCAAGGTCAAAGTCTTGACCTCAGCCAGGGCAAAATAGGATGGAGCAGTAGACCCGGAGCGTCAGGTGACTTTGGAGCAGGTGCATGGTGAGGCCCCCCGCGTTCTCAAGAGCCACGTCGAGATCGGGGAATCATCCAGAGCCAAGCCCAGGGTGACCACGCGTATCCTCCTCAATAAGTGGCAGCGCCAGCTGGAAAAAGAGCGCTACCAGAAGCGAAAGTACGAGGAGGAGAGGCGCAGGGCTGAAGAGGAAGCACACAGAAGAGATCTGGAGCAATACACACGCGAGCAGGAGCGCGCGCACTAGGGATGTGCGTTCTTCAGGCACTGTTGGAACGAAGGTTTGAAACTGCCCACGCTAAGAAACTGCCCTGAGTGCAGTGATAGGTATTTTGAGTACAGGCATGAGACTGCCAATCGCCGATCCGTCCATGAAAGAATTGGAAGGATACATCCTAGCGAGGATCGGCGTCAAAAAATTGAAATCATTGATCATCCCAGGAAAAGGCAAGCTGATTTGAGGTGGGCTGATTAAGAGGAAGACGAGGACGACTACATCTGGCAAAAGGGGCAATGGTGCCCGCCTGGCCTAAGAAAAGTCAGAAGAGAAGGGTTCAACGCTTGAGGAACCATGAACTGAGGCAGGCTGGGATCCAGACAAGGCAGGTGTGGCGTCCAAAGGATAAACCTGAAGGGTCAAAACGTTCGGCTCCAACGTGCATGGTATATTTTCTGCCGAATGAATTTATGGCTCCTGCTAATCAGGTTGTGCAGGAAGAGGCATCCCTGGACGATGAGCAGATCGAGGGGCTGATGGCGCAGCTGGTGCTAGCCAAGCAAGCCATTTTCGACAAACTGGCCAAAAATCGACACATGAGGCCGCTGTACTTGAAGGGATATGTCAATGGCAAGCCATTGACCAAGATGTTTGTCGACGGTGGAGCGGCAGTCAATGTAATGCCGTACACCACTTTCAGAAAACTTGGCATGGGCCCTAGCGATCTGACACCTACAAGCATAATACTGAACGATTTCGCCGGGAATCCTTCAGACACCAAGGGATGCGCTCACGTGGATCTGATGATCGGGTCCAAGACACTGCTCACGACCTTCTTTGTTATCGAAGGTAAAGGATCCTACGACCCTCTTGCTTGGACGGGACTGGATTCACGCCAATTGCTTCGCGTCCCATCTACCATGCATCGGCGGCTCATCCAATGGGTGGATGATGATATTGAGGTGGTCCAAGCGGATGACTCCGTGAGCGTTGCAAACATGGAACCGGCTTTCGGGAGTATCAAGGCATTGGCTTGTTTCTCGGGGAAAGACCGGGAGAAGGTCTGTTGAACTGTCGGCGGCGATCAACAGCCGATTCAAGCAGTCGGCTCTTATAGCAATTTTTAATGGAGAACCCCGTCGATGGCACTGATGGCAAGTTGGGGCGAGGATTCATGTCAGCTGATAAATTAGAGGAAGTTGACATTGGAAGCGGTGACAAGCCAAGGCCGACGTTCATCAGCGCAAACTTGCAATCAGACTTCAGGGAGGAATTAATCAAGCTACTCAAGGAATACAAGGATTGCTTCGCCTGGGATTATTCAGAGATGCCTGGACTGGATCGTTCCATCGTTGAGCATCGGTTGCCAATCAAATCTAGTTTCAAACCATACAAGCAACCACCCCGGAAAATCTACAAGGATGAGGTATTGGCCGATGTGAAGAAAGAAGTTGAAAGGTTACTTGATGCAAACTTCGTTCGGCCATGCAGATATGCGGAGTGGATTTCTAACATTGTCCCAGTTTACAAGAAGAATGGAAAGATGAGGGTTTGCATAGATTTCAGGGATTTGAACAGAGCTACTCCAATGGATGGTTACCCCATGCCTGTTGCCGATTTGTTGGTTGACGCCGCTGCTGGGCACAAAGTTATCAGTTTCATGGATGGCAATGCGGGATACAACCAAATTTTTATGGCAATAGAGGATATATCAAAGACGGCCTTCAGATGTCCTGGTCATATAGGCCTATTTGAATGGATAGTCATGACATTTGGGTTAAAAAATGCCGGTGCAACTTATCAGCGAGCCATGAATTACATCTTTCACGGGTTGATCGGCAAAGTTGTCGAAATTTACATTGATGATGTCATGATCAAGTCCCTAAGTCATGACACACATTTGGAGGATGTGAAAAGGATCTTGGAGTGCACCCGAAAGCATGGCCTGAAGATGAATCCAAACAAGTGCGCTTTTGGGGTATCAGCTGGAGAGTTCTTGGGATTTTTAGTCCACGAAGGGGGGATTGAAGTTGGCAAGAAGAGCATGAAGGCCATTGATGAAGTTGTCCCTCCAACTAATCTCAAGGAGTTGCAATCACTGCTCGGCAAAACTAATTTCGTAAGGAGATTCATTTGAAATCTGTCACAGAAGGTTTTGCCGTTCTCTCCATTGCTGAAACTAAAGAAAGATCAGAAGTTCACATGGCGTGACGAACAACAAAAGGCTTTTGACGAGATCAAGCAATACATGAAGGAGCCACCAGTGCTGGTCCCTCCTCAGTTGGATAAGCCTTTCAAGTTGTACGTGGCGACCGATACCCAAACCATTGGATCGGCCCTTATTCAAGAATTCGAAGGAAAGGAGCGGGTAGTAGCATATCTTAGCCGAAAATTACTTGATCCTGAGACCGGTATTCGAGTACACGAGAGAAGGCGTGCTGTGCGTGTACTACTCGTGTACCAAGTTTCGGCACTACTTGTTGAATGCCGAATGCACTGTATATTCCAAGTTTGATGTAATAAAACACATGTTATCTATGCCAATTTTGAATGGCAGGATTGGCAAATGGATCTTGGCTTTATCAGAGTTTGAGTTAAAGTTCGAATCGGCAAAAGCTATTAAAGGTCAGATCATTGCCGATTTTATAACTGAGCATCGTGATCCGTCAATTGATTTGCTTGAAATTACTCCGTGGGCTTTATTTTTTGATGGATCATCATGTGGTAAAGGTGGGGGAGTAGGGATCCTACTGATTTCGCCTAGAGGTGAGATGTTTGAATTTGCCATCCCTATACGGCCCCACCTGTTACAAACAATCGAGTCGAGTACGAGGCATTGCTTCGGGGGCTTCAATATTTGAGAGAAGCCGGGGCCGTTTCGGTTGAGGTTTATGGAGATTCAGAGTTGGTGATCAAGCAATTGAACGGCCAATACGAATGCAAAAGTGAAGCACTGAGGAGTTATTACGAAGAATGCAGGGAGATCTTGAAGAGCTTTCCGTTGGTAACTCTACAACATATTCCTAGGGAACACAACGAAGAAGCGAACAGGTTGGCTCAGAGCGCCTCTAGTTACAAAGAGAGTCAAGAAGCGTTTGCTGCAGATATATGTGCACTGGGAACGGATCTTGCGGAGGATGATTGGAGAAAAGAGATCTTTGACTATTTGAAAGATCCATCCCGAAAAGTCTCTAGGAAGCTCAGGTACAGGGCCATAAAATTCGTTCTTCTGGATGACAATTTGTTTTACAAATCATTATATGGGGTGTTGTTACGATGCCTGGGTCCAGAAGAAGCCAAGAAGATGATGAGTGAAGTGCATGATGGGATATGTGGAGCACACCAATCGGCCTACCGCATGAAATGGGTCATCAGGCAAGCTGGGTGCTTTTGGCCGACGATATTAGAGGATTGCTTTGAGTATTACAAGGGATGTCAAGATTGCCAGAGGTTTGGAAATATTCAAATGGGTCCCCGCGTCAGCATTAAATCCCATCATCAAGCCATGGCCATTCAGGGGCTGGGGTATAGACTTGATTGGCCAGATTAATCCACCATCCAGCAAGGGGCATAAGTTTGTGCTTTTGGCTACAGATTATTTTACTAAATGGGTTGAGGCAATTCCACTGAAGAAGGTGACGTCGGAAAACATGGTTGAATTTGTCAAGGAGCACATCATCTATCGGTTTGGAATCCCTCAAACAATCACAACTGATCAAGGGTCCCAATTCGTGTCCCTGGAGTTCAGAGAATTTGCTGAAAGCATGGGAATCAAATTGTTTAATTCTTCTCCCTATTGTGCCCAAGCTAATGGTCAGGCAGAGGCTTCTAATAAGATCATGATCAAGCTGATACAAAAGAAGATCGACCAGAAGCCAAGGAGGTGGCATTCGGTACTCAGTGAAGCATTATGGGCTTACCGAATGGCCCCTCATGGAGCTACAAAGACCTCTCCTTATGAATTGGTTTATGGACACCATGCGGTTCTACCTTGGGAGATACAATCAGATTCCAGGAGAGTTGTGTTACAGAAAGATTTAAGCTCCAAGGATTACGGTGGCCTAATGATGGATGAGCTAGAAGATTTGCACATGATCCGTCTCAGGGCCCTGGAAAACATTGAGAAGAACAAGCTGCGGGTTGCCAAGTATTATAACAAGAAAGTAAAAGTCAGGCAATTTGCAGAGGGGGATTTGGTTTGGAAAGCGCTATTGCCGATTGGAACCAAATACAGCGAATTCGGCAAATGGTCCCCTAACTGGGAAGGACCCTTTCGCGTGGTCAGATGCGTCCCTGGCAATGCATACATATTGAGAACTTTACTAGGAGAAGAATTTTCCGCTGCAATAAATGGGAGATATTTGAAGAAATATTATCCTAGTATTGAAATCGATCGGTGATCACCAGCAGTGGAATTACATGCATCTGACACAGGAATAGTCGGCGCTCAAGAACGAGGCCGCCTTTAGAACAAAAATTCACAAACGGAAGGAACGGCCAGTGCCTAGATGCATTGCCCTTAGCACAAAACTACATTACAACTGCCTCTTGCAGGTTTACATCCAACAACCCTGGTGATCCAGACTTCGAGGAGGTGGGAAGCGAGAGGCTCGGAGGAAGAAGCGAAAGTATGATTCAATCTTTTCTTTGCTTCTTCGGCTGCTCCCTCTTCAGTTGCTCCAGGACCACCGTGACGGCAACTTGGAATGCACGGGGGTGACCATGATTTGCTGCCTCCACCAAGCTGTCCCAAGCCGCTTTCAGGTTGTTGTACCTATCAGAGACATCTGAAACAGAGGAGTGGTTGTTAGGGGCAAGAAATCCAGATGTGAGCGAAGTCAAGAAGGAGTCAGAAACATTTACCTCCCACTAATGCCTCCAAAGCCATGCGACGCTCGCGTTCGGCCTGGCAACGAGCGGTGATGTCCCTGAGGTCATGCTCCAGGTGCCGAACGCGGCGGCGCAATTGATGGCTGGTCCTCTGTTCAGGCGTGGCGTCGTCTGCTTCGAGGGAAGAATCAGAGGAGACATACTCAGGCATGTCTTCGGTCCCAATGATTTCTTCAGGAAGTAAATCAAGGCTGAAAGAGGAAAGGAAGAGAGGAGGTAAAGCGCAAGATCATATGGGAAAACAAGGAGTAAATCAAGGGAAAACTCACTCTCGAATCGTGCGTTTCTTCGGAGTGCTGCTCTCCTGGGGTTGCTTGCCTTTGTCCATGGCCTTGGGGTTTTTTCCTCTGGGGACAGGGGAGGAAATGAGAAGTGATGGATGAGTGTGCGAGTGGATTTGCAGGGCATCTCAGCAGACTATTTTATTGACCGAGGGGGTGCATTGGGAGTGATGACTGGCCGGCGTGCACTATTAGAATACCAAGCGGCAGGGTTTTCGTCCCGAATGCGAAGGGTTTTCGTTTGAACAGTACTCATGGATTGCCGATTCAGGGATCTTCTGTGGATTTTGCGCCAAGGGGTATCTGTTCTCGCGTGTTCGGCTCAAGCTAGTTCCCGAATACGTTTAAGGAGAAACAAGATTCACGGATGCAAACATGGAGAAAATCATCGCAGTGCAAGCACAGAAATCAAAAGTTCTTTATTTATTGCCGATATCAAACATCCCTAATACAATCTAGTCAAAGAGCACGTTCAACACGGATTGGGGATGAGTGAGTTCGGCAATGGCGTCGCCGTGGCCATCGAGGCGCTCCAAGATGAGCTCAATCTCCTCGATGTCTTCTGGCGCGCCGCCCCGGAAGCCGCGCGGCCTGGTGGAGTAGTCGACGTCGGTGTGCGTTGCCATGGCGGCCAGGCCCAAAGTGGTGCCCAAGCGGACGCCATGGGTGGCCACTTCATCCACGCGGTGCTCCACCGCAGCAAGGCGCTCCGCCGGCGTGTCTCCGCGGACGTTCACCTTGTCGGCTAGCTACTCCACCAGCATCTTTAGCTGATTGAGCTCGGCATCACGGGCTGCAAAGTGCAAGAAAAAGGGAGATTAGCATCAAAGGCCAGATTGGATCAAAGAGCGGTGTCGGGGCCGTACCGTCGATGGTCTCCTGCAGCTACTTGCGCTGGTCTTCCCATTCCAACTCGGCTATGCCAGCCTTTTTAGAGACATCCTCCAGCTCGCGCTGGGCCGCCTCCAGTTCCGCCTTGAAGCGGAGAGCGTCGAGTTCCCCGTAGGGCACGGGGGAGTGACCGTCGGACTCCGAGGAGTCGTCCGGTAGGGGCTGACCGGCCAGCGCGGGAGATGGATTCCATTGAATCAACCTGAAAAAAGGATGATCGTCAAAACAAAAGGGGATCAAAGATGAATCAGAAAAGAGGAATTGACGATCATTGCCTCCGGCGCGCACTGGCGCGGCTTCCCTCCGCCTCATCAGAGGCGCGACGCTGGTTGAGGCTGCGCACCATGTCTCTGGGATTTGCGCTGTTTGGAGAAAAGAAGAAGACATGAGGTTGGCAAAGATTTGAGAGCTAAAGGCTTGGTGGAGAGCTAGGGGCACCTACGGTTTTCATTTATAGGCCTGGCAAGACAGATCGTGGTCTCAGGTCGTGGCTCTGGATCGTGGTGCGTATCCCAAGAAAATCGGAAGGTGGAGAGGTTTCCTTGACCAGTCCACCAACGGATCGTTTGGAGTTCTAGGCTGAGTCATATTCGGTTGACTGGCTGGGCTGAGAGGAGTCAAAGTGCCATTCGGGTATTGGCATTTCTTTACCGAATGGATCGTTCAGCGTTGCATCTAAGGATGCGTAGAAGAAAAGAGAAATAAAATTGCAAGAACAAATGTTACAAGAGCGACCAATTCGGTTACACGTCGATTGAAGCATCTAGATGTTCAAATATTTCGCAATTACACTACGGACATTCGATGTTGCTTGGTGAAAACTTTCCATCCGCTCTTGATAATCTTTCTAGACGCTGGACAGGGTGGTAAGTTCTGCATCACATTGATTCACCTTAGCTATAGCCGATATTGCTTCCTCTTGGGTCTTCTCTATCAATCCAGGAAGCTCGGCTATTTTCTTGTCATCGGCCTCTATTTCGGCTAACAGACTCCTTAGTTCTGCCTCCAAAGTGGCTTTTCTGGCGATCTTCAATTCACGAGAAGCTTGCAAATTGGCCAATGTATCTTTGTGGCTCTCAGTCTGAGATTGTGCCCCTTTCACGGCTTGTTCAGCTCTGGCCCTCTTCCGTTCAACAGCTGGGCGGGAGGACACCTTTCTCAGAGCTTGTCTTATGGGCACATAATGAATTTCCAGACTGGAGATGGATTCAAGCAAGGCATTGATGTCCTCTGGGAGTTCTTGGCTGATGGGTTCAAGCATTTCTTCAAAGTGATCGAGATCTTTGAACTGATCTCGCGCATCTTTTTGCAGCCAGGCAAAAATCTCCTTGAGCTTTTCTCGCACTTCCTCTGACAAAATTTGAGGCACTCCTTCCCCTGCCTCGGCAATTGGATTGTTCCCCATTGATGGACTTGATGATGATGGGGCCTGATCCTAAGAGAGCAGTATTGCCGAGTCAGGAGTATTGGAAGTAAAGGATAGCAAGATTAGGTGCAAATGTTTACCTCATACCTGGCTTCTTGGGCTGGAGCAGGATTTTGTTCAGGGGCAACCTCTGGAATTGTTGATGAAGAAGATATTCCAGGCAAAGCTGAACCTTCTGTGCGAGAGGGTGCTTGGTGCGGTTCGGTAACCACGAAGCTTCCGGGCCGGAGAGAGGTTGGATTCGCCTCTGCTGGGGTTGATGTGTCTGCCTGGCCAGTAGGTGATTGAGCCCTTGGAGGACTTGACGGCTCCGGTTGGATGGGGAAATTCATCTCTGGCGAGTCTGGTGCTTCTGCCTGAACAGGGGGTGATTGAGTCCCTGATGAAGATGAAATTTCCACTTGGACAGGTGGCTCAACCCTGGGTGGACTTGCTTGTTGAGACACGGGGACGTCCACAAGTTGATCCTCGATTGTTTCCTCTGCAAATGCCAGAATAAGAATGAATGCCAGTGGTCATCCTCAAGAAAAGGATAGTAAAGGTCATACCAGTGGATGGAACATTGGCAGGTTCTGAAGCTGAGGATTGTTGAATTCTAGTCTGAAAATGCATAAGATTTATCAGAAAAGAGTAATCCTGTGATCAAGAAAGGAAGAAATTTTACCTCAACAAGGACTTTCTTGATGGTTCTTCTCCTCTTGGCATTTGGAGGAGCAATCAGAGACAAGCCTTGCCTCCTGTCAGCAGTAATGCTGGACAGAGTTGGATCTGTTGTGGCATACCTAGCCATTAACTGAGCCAGGGTTGGTGATCGAATCCCGCGTCTTGAGATTGGTCCCTCTTTGCATTGTAAGCGATCTCCCTGGCCAGAGGGACAGGCATTGTGTTCTGTGGGCAAAAGAAATAAGATCAGAATCATGATTGGAAGAGGAAATGTCTGATTTAAGGGTTAATCATATCACCTCTGAAGTTGGCTGGAAATCAGGCATTAACTCTGTACAGAACAAGTGTACAGACTCACTGAACATATGATCATGGAATTCTTGCCACCAGGAGTTGAAGGTGGGGTGAGCTACTGTTGTGGGTATGAAAGGCCAGGTGTAAACAGAAGGACTGCACACATACTGAAAAACTCTGCTAGTTTGAATAAGTTCTTTGATTTCCTCTCTGGGCTTGAGGAATTCATGCAGAAACAGTCTTGGGGGCATCTAGCCACATCCGAGTTGCCGAGCCATCAGGTTGGGTTGATAATATTCATAAGTACTATGGTTCAGCCTTCCTCCACTGAATTCAGCCGGCAGAATGCATGGGCGGATGATGATATTGAGGATCTCCAGGAATCTTCCATATTGGCGTTCAGTTTCAAAGGAGAACTCACAAGGGAGAGTCAAATTGTCATTATCCAAATAAGGGAGCCAGAGAGGATTTTGGAAACCTTTGAAGAAGAGCTCGAAGAGCTGGCTGACATTCTGCTTGATGAGGACAGTTGAAGCAGCTTCTCCATAAGTCTGGCATCCTTTGGTGGATTGGGGTTCCCCTTCATGATGATTGGATGAAGGGAAGAGCCGGGTGTTCAAATCAACACCAACAATCTGATGCATGTGCAGTTGCAGCCACATTTGGACAAACCACCAGGGATCGTTGACACATGCTATCCTCTGGCTGGTATACATCTGGGTGACAGTTTGATCAAGCATGTGGTACACACTGCCCAGGAGGTATTTCCCAAGTGGGAAGCGATTGCCATTGGCTAGGTGTGAAGCCATTACATTATGATTCAGGGTGGGCTCATTGGCTTTACCACCGAAGATGAACCTGCATAGCCACATATTCAGAAACGCCCTGTATTCAACTTCACTAAGGGGGCCGTCCTTCATGTGACTCAGGATATAATTCTTGTATCTGCTTCCTGGTTTCACCCCTGTTTGTCTAGTGGAACCTTTGAAATCTCAGGGACGAACAGAGCCTGTAATGTCAAGGCCGGTGATCATGTACACATCGGCCAGAGTTGGGGACATCGGGCTGTGACCAAAGAGGAAGGCGTTGACGCCATTTGACCAGAAGTGGCAAGCCGCTATCAAGAGGTCTTCGTTTTTGGGGGTCTCGGCCAAAGACAACTCCAAGCATTGAGCAATGCGGAGGGTATCCCAGTTCTGGGTCCTAGCACTCTTATCCGCAAGGATCCTCTGGTACCAATTTTTCCAGCCTGCGATTGGGGGCAAGGGCCAGTTCTTGAAAGCATCCTGCCACTGAGGGGGTGTGGTCAGAGCCACTTTGAAGGGGATCCTTCGGGATTTAGCTACGATAAATTCTCGAGGATCAGAAGCTCCCACAGGACCAAGGTAGTAGGATCTTGAATTGGCCTCGGTACGAATCAAAAGCTCGGTGGAAAGCTCCTGAAGGAAAGCGGAAAAGAAATCTCAGGTAAAAATTGAAAACCTAAATGCCGAATGAAGCTTATGGTAGAGGAATTTACCTGAGCAGCTTGATTTTGAGCCGCCATTGGGGATTCGAGCTCAGAACAAGGGGATCTAGGGTTTGGATCTAGACGAAGATTCCGGCGGATCGTGAAGAGAGAGAACAAGTGTTGAATAGATTCGATTTGGAGACGTTGGTGGCTGGAGTCAATTCCGGAATAAAAATCACTTTTATCCCGTAATTGAAGGGGCATGTGTTAACACCAAAATTTGGTAAGGAGTCTGACTTGTGGGTCCAGCTCGGTGAGAAATCCGTCCGGTGGAAGGAAGGTTTCTTCAGATGCGTTCGGCAGAAAAAATCCGCGGTCGGCTATCTGCTTTCGTTCGGCAAAGGAACTGTTGAGCTGATTTTGCGGGATTGTGCGGTGACGTGGCTCAAGCGGAGAGGACGAATGGATGGATAAGCGATCAAGCTTAGAGATAAATTAGGTATCAAATCCATTCGAGGTTGTGCTTGGCAGGGTATAAATATGAGCCCTGAATGTATGTAACAGATATACGTAATCATTCTCAATGCAAACCGGCTTTACGCCAAACCCTAGAGTCCATTTGTCGTGTCGTCGAGTTCTTCGAGAGGGTTCATCGATCCGTCGACCTCAGTGAGTACCAGCAACCTTGTATCATGTCTAGTATCATGCGGTGGATTTAGATCTGATGCAAGTAGTCTTGTTACCATGCTTAGTGTCATGCGGTAGATTCAAGCTTGGTTCAAGAGGGTTTCTTGTTAGGTCATGAGCCATGCGGTAGGCTAAGATCTAGCTAG
Organism: Cenchrus americanus; assembly: GCA_947561735.1. Lineage (NCBI taxonomy): Eukaryota > Viridiplantae > Streptophyta > Magnoliopsida > Poales > Poaceae > Cenchrus > Cenchrus americanus. The sequence goes on along the minus strand of OX387239.1, from coordinate 245,153,599 downwards.
AAGCTAGTTATCGGCTCTATTGGATTTTGGCAAGATTCAATAGATTCATTAAGTTACCCCGTGTTGCTTTGAGTTTTTACTTTATGTTTAAATTCATGTAACACCTTTTGCCCAATCTAGATGGGTTTGGATCGGCTTTATACCTTTTGGTGATCCTTTTGCGAGTCAAGTTCATGCCTGTGGCTGCTTTAACACGTGGATCACGTGCTCTTTGATAGCCGAAACTGAATCGATCTAGGTTGCTACGTGTTGCGGGTTCAAGCTTGCCAACGTTTGTATAAATCTTGAAAGAACTGGGTATCACGCGGTAGATGCAGGTTTTTGGGTTGCTTTGGAGCTAGTCATCCGGTGGATTAGATTTCAAATCGATCTGATAGATTTATCTCGCTTGGTAATGTTCGTTCCTTCTTCATGGACCCCGATTCGGCTATTCAGCCGTATTCGGTTATGTTCTTAATGAGTAAAACACGTGCGTAATTTATGCTTTAAATAATGTATGCTTTTAGCTTTCCATATTTAGATTGTATCATGCGGTGGATAGATCTATTTGTGGAAAGTGGTACGATCCCCACGCAAGTTGTATCATGTGGTGGATAGGTTTGCTTGGTGTCGTACCCGACGGGTTCTAAATTACCTAGACATGCGGTAGACTAGTGCTTTGGATCTATGCATGCTTGTTTATTACATATTTATACCCGCGTTTTACTTCATTTATTTATTTAACGTTGATCACCACGGGGATCGGTCATGGTTTTGCGCACGTGCATCTTCGTCCAAACAAAGACCGATCCTCGTCATGCTTACGTCATCCATTTGGCTATGTTACTTTTCCTTTTATAAGCTCTCGAATGGTTTCAGTTTGCTGGCAGATAGCTTTCTCTAGCTATATGTCATCTCATTTGGCTTTGTAGCCGTAAATATGGAACTGTCTGGTACCACCCGGCAAGTTCCAAGCTTTGGTATTTAACTCCTTTGTCTTTTGTTAATTTTCAGGGAAAATTGGCTGGCACGTCTTGTGATTCTCTGCACGTGTGAAGCCAGCTTGTTCGGCTTGCTGTGTGCTTGGCGCTAGGTGCACATTTTACGTCAACACCACGTGAAGGCCTGGGATCAGCTAACCCAAGGTCGGTTCGACCGATCCAAGGGTCGACCAACCCCAGGTGGGCCCCCTCGAGGTGTGCTTCCTCAGGGTGGCTATCCTGTGGGTCCTGTTGACGGTTGAAACACGTAACAACCTTCGATCCACAAGCGTACAGACCTACACCTTTTTCACCATGGGGATTCCGTAGGTTCTTATCAATCCGCGTTGCAAGGGGATTGCTAGCGCTTAACCAAGTACTAATCTAGTTGATGGAAAACCTTTGAAAGGGGTATTAATCTAAAGGTAAAGACAATCTAACCTAAGTTAATCTAAGAAGTCTAAGGTGAAACTAGATGGCAAAGGGTGGATACAAGAGAGAGGTTAAGGTAGATAAGCGTTCCCTCCCTAGGGTTTAGGATCACATGAACATGCATCTACTACATGAAAAGGGTGTTGCCTTCACTAGCTTCATGGCGGTTATGCGGCCGCTAAGCCTTTTCCCTCCACCATATTGTCACTACGCAAGGTAATCAAACATTTTCACATATAACCGCATCTATACCTAAGCATCTATAGGGTTAAGCTAATCACCACGAGTACCACAAACCCTACTAAGAACACATGTTGTACACACATATGTGAATAAAGCACTCACATAGACATAGACCACTAAGCATCAAAAGGCATAGGGTTCATGTAGCGATCACACAACATGTATCCATCTAACACTAGGGATAAACGGAGACATTACCCCATCATCTTATAGATTGAAGCACATAGGGGTGATGGAGACTCCGGAGAACGTCGTCGATGAAGATGACGGTGATGAAGCTTGGGAACACCCCTAGGCCAGCGGCTTGGAGTCCTCCTCTTGCTTCCTTCCCTCCGCCGACGTTGATCCTTGCAACGAGCTCATCTAACTCTCTCCCTCATCTTGTGGTGGCAGTTTTCTAGTGAATGGCGTCTGTAGAATGATTGGATCGATGTGGCGGCCGACGGAGGCAGAGGCAATAAATAGACGAACACCTAGGGCAAAGGGGGCGCCGAACCGGGCCCGGAGTGGGCTAGGCCGGTCGGCCCAGGCCGGCCGGCCCAGGCCCGTTTCGGCCCCGGTTTCTCCCCAGTTGCTTCTCGCGTGATTCCTTATTTGTGTGCACTTGCATGTGGGCCTTAAACGTCATTTCCTTCACTGTTAAGGCTTGAATCCTTACTATCCAAGCTTCGTTGTTTTCTGGTTGAGTCCCTGAAGACTTCCATGTTGACGCTTCGGTCCTCGGGTCATTTGTAGTCATTTTCATCGCGAGTCTTGACTCTTGTCGGGCTTCATGATCTTCTTTCAAAGTGCTTAGTGAACTTATCCCGAAAGTCTCCTCTTTAGCGTAGATTTCCTGTGTAAACAATAAACTCCAAAATCGACATGCAAGAGTGAACTTGTTATATACGGGGGGTTAGTTCCAGTGATTAGAATAACAAATCAATACCAACATTAAAGGCAAACTCATAGCTAGTTTGACGGAAATTCACCGTCAACACCTCCCCCATGCTTAAACCTTGCTTGTCCTCGAGTAAGTAATCCTCGCTTAAAAGGGAAATCAGCGTTGCCTTCCAATGTTGTCCCTGCACTTAGTCATTCATGACGAGGCAAAATTGCTCTCTCTTAAGAATTTATTTTTAAAGTTCAAGTTGTGACCGACTTCTTTTTCATTATGGAAGATAGACTAACAATAAAGAACAAGCCACATTTACTAAACCATTACCTTGTTTCATGGAAGAATTTTTCAAAAAGATGCATATCCAATCATAAGTGAAAATCTCTTGCAAAAGCTCATGGAAGCAATCATCTCATCAAGTCACTCAAGCCTATACTAGATTATTTTCAACCTACTCTACTCATATGTGATAGTGGAATGCTTATGTGGAGCTTGGAAGGTTAAAAACAATCCTAACAAAACATATATCCGAAATATTGTCAAATTAAGAGAGAGATCTATTGAAATTACGGAGACTCGTCAAAAATGCCATGGAAAATAAATGTTGGAAAGGGAGAGGGATGAAACACACATATTTAGATAGGTGGACATGTGCAAGCAGCAAATGGATGATCCCGAGGCATGAGTGAAGTCCTCGTTATCGGATTGCACATGGTTGGAATATTTGAGTATGGATTTGTCATCAAGGCACTTGAGAACTTATGAAGCAAAAAGAACTGAGGAGCGGCTTTATTTTATTTTATTTACTTTTATTTTGTTTCCTTCTCATTTTTCTATCTTTCTCTATTTTTTTCTTACTTTTCTTTTCTTCTCATCATAATTTTTTCATTTTTCATTTTTTCTTTTGCTCGTCAGAACTTTTGCAACATAATACTTATATAGCATTTGCCAGAGATGATGTAATGACTGCTCTCCCATGCTTGAATGATGCTCATCCTCAAGCATAAAAGAGAGGGGAAATGACTGCTAAAGTAAGTATAAATTCCATAATCTTGCGGAATATTTGAATCTCCATCGAGAATTTTACTCCATACTCAAATTGGGTTGTGGACAAGGAGGTGAACACAAAAAGATGTTTTTTGTTTAGGGTAGATGCCCATCAAAGTTTGTGAAATTTTCGATGTGAAAACCCACAATGCATGGACAAAAAGGCTAGCATGAAAAGTTACACAAAGGAATGACCAGCTTCTTAGTCTCGAACCATAGAAATCAATCCTAATCCAACTCATCAAAACATATGTTTGCAATCTTCTGGTTTTGTTATCATAGAACATATATGTATATGGCTTTGGTAGGTAGAATTTTGCAAGAGCATCACAAACATGTAAATATCATAAAAGTTAAGTTTTCATAAAAACAACAAGTTATCGGGCTATCCATAAACTTAAATCAAAGAGAAAAGATATGTATGTGGGTCTAGAGCATAGTCATTTCACCTCCACAAATAAAAGAGCCGCTATTTAAATTAATTTCAGATCATATTATAAAGAGCAATTTTTCAAGACATGTATAACTTCATGTAGGTACAACAAAGCGGCAACTTTCATCATTTTTCCATAAGCTTAGGCAATATAAAACATTAAGGTGAACACATGATAATGTCTATCTATTGAAAATAAAAAAACCTAGGTTGTCCTCCTAGTATCCATGTTATTGTTGGAAGAGAAAAACAAAATGTTGCACCTAAGGTTAAAGACATACTTACAAGCATTTATGTTCCAAAAAGAGAAGGTCCATGGAGGTGTTACCATCTTTTGTAGTTCTTCGTTGCCTTCTTCTGACATCTCCATGTATCGATGTGGCTTTGCTTTTGTCTTGATTTATCAATGCTCCTAAACTTCTGAATTAGATCTTGTATGCTTAATGGAGTCATAGGTCGCCCTTCTCTTCAATGTTGTCATCACCATCTCCTCTTTCTTGTTCTCATCATCTCCTTGCTGTCTCTTTTTCATAGATTTCCCCTCTGTCCAGAACAGAACATATATTGAAATATAGCTCTATTTAAAAGTTTTATGAAATTACCTTTCCAACGTGTGGTCATTCATCGAAAACGGAGTTCAAACAAGGGAGCTATGTCTGTTTTACTTCAGCGCTCCGTGCTGTCCAAAACTGATTTCAGGACGTGTTGCACTCGGTGATTCAGGCATAACCACTTGTAGGAACCTCCGATTGTCTTGATTCTTGATTTGTTGGAATCATAACTTCATGGGGCTTCTAAATATCCAAAAATATTCAGTGTTTTCCCTTTGAGACCATGCAGAATTTTGATAAGATCAGTGGCTTCTTGCGCATTGATCTGGTGATGTTAATGATCTTAATCATTCTATCTTCTAGAGCGTCATGTTGCACTTCCGTGTTGAAGATTCAGGGTCTACCCCATGCTTAGCATTTTGCTAGGCATGGAAGAAGAAGACAAAGTATTTTTATATTAGCCATCCTTCAATTTCCTTGTAGTGAGAGTCTATATCTTGCCTGCAAGACGTTTTAAGCGCACATTCTACCCCCAAGGTGACGGTTGGGAGTAGATAGAATTGCCAACAATCCAACAATGTCTCCTAAGATTCTTAACTTGTGGAATAATTAGTCTAATGAGAAATAAAAACCTAATGAGTGTACGTGCTGCAAGATATATATGCACATGATAGGAAAGCATATAAACAAAGACAATGTTTTCACCTAGTTCTAAACACCATGTTTACAACTAGGTTGCCGAATTTCTCCATAGACATAAAGGTTGATAAATCTAGGGTTAAAACACCATGTCTATCCCTAGATCAATAACTCTTATAGCACAAGAAAAATTAAGTGCATTGCAAAGCTTATAAACTAACCAATGCAACATGAAAACATATTAAAAGCTAGCAAGGTTTATCGAACTTAACGATGATGGTCCGCAATCATGTTTAAACACCACGTTTACACAAGATAAAAAAAGGTATGCCCTCGAAGCATTAACATGGAAACTTAAGCATACATAATTATGTATATAAAACAACCAAGTTTACTATGTGCAAAACATGTATACACAAAGCAACATCACGTTGATAACAAAATGCAATGCATGCAAATAAATAAATATGAGCATGAACATGATGGTGGTTCTAAAAACTAAACTTAGATTAATAACTACAAGTTGATCATCATAAGATGGTGTCATTCCTTATTCTCTCTAAGAAAGGAATAAAAACATAAAGAAACAGGTTGCCTCCCGAAAAGCGCTTCATTTAAAGTCATAGAGCTCGACTTTCTCACATACCTTCTTTTCGTCGCATAGCCATGGCCCTTCATGCAAAAAGAAAAGGTACCAATGCAGCTTTAATTTACTTCCTATGTTGTGCTTGATCACTTATACAAGGCTTGCCCAAGGCATCCTTTTGCTTCATCGCTATCTCCTTCTTTATAGCCCTTTCGTGTTGCCTTCACTCCATGAATTTTTATTTAATGTACAGAATATAAAGTATGCCCAAGCTCTAATCCATTTCACAGTGCACAAAATTTCCTTTCCAATGAGTCTTTACTTACCCAAATCGGGTTCCAGACAAGAGAGTTACGTCTGTTTTACTTCGGCGATGAAATCTGTCCTGAAATTTCAGAACGCGCGACGCTCAATGTTTTCTCTATAACTCCTTACACGGGTCTTCAAATTCGTTGGTTCTTAATACATTGGAATGGAACTTGATGGAGCTTCTGAATATCTCATTTTATTCATTTGTACACCTCTGAACAAGCTCTCAAATTGATGAAGACAACAACATCCATCGCGGGATTTGGAGAGGTTGATGGTATATCTTGCAACTCTTTAGGCATGACTTCTCTTTTCATTATTCGAGCCTTGTTTACATGGTTAGTGAAAATCGGGTCTTTCCCGACATGTGCTTCTTTAAGGTCATTAGCTTGACTAAGTGCAAAGCATGATCAAGATTTACAAAATTTATTGTAAACATACGCGTCCATAATTAACACCACATGCGAATTGTAGCAACAAGTCAAGGTGTAAACAAAAGAAGCATATGTTTCATGCATAGAACTTAGCTCATCAATAGGCAAAGGTTCTTTAGGTGTGAGATTAATTGGTTCAAACATAAATGTTTCCTCTTTTCCATTCTCAAGAAAATCTAGCCTATCAACATGATCATTATTGGAACAAGGTGTAGAATTTAAACTATTATTCATACTATTGGTTGAGCATGAGTATTTGAATTTATCAACATCAATACCAATAATATCTCGAGATTTCATCACGTACCTTGGCCTTAGAGCTTTTTCAACAAGAGTGATATTTGGTTCATCTAGCGGTGTTGAAGGCGAACCAATCTCAACGAGTGAAGATGTCTCTTTGTTACCTTTTTGCATCCCCTCCATCTCATCATGTGGAACGTGTAGTCCATCAATTATGTACGCATTCATCTCTCCTTTGAAGTCTTCATTATCAACCAAATCTTTATCTTCAAAGTCTTGTATGTTGCTTTCTTTATCTCTGGTGTACCACATGTCGTCAAGATCGCTCTTCGTTGTTTCACTCTTTTCTTCATCATTGAGCACTTCCATATCTTGATTTGCTAGTGTGTATGTTTCAATAGCACACAAGCTATCACCTTGTGGGGAGGGGCCTTCTTGGAGTACTTACTCTATGTCAACTTCTTCCCATTCATCTTCTAGCTTGAGTCCTATCTTCTCCCATTTATCCTTCGAGTCACTAGGCTCGTCATGGTTGTACTCTTCTCTTTCTTCATCATAAATCTTTGAGTTGCCAAATTGGTCAATCCATCCTTCATCATCTTCTTCTCTTTATTCTTCAAATATCTTTTGGATCGACTCTCCACGCATCTTTTGATCAAAAATGTCTTCAACTCTCTTGAAGACGTGTCGGCGTTCCTCCTTCCTTCGGTAGTTGATTAGTGGGGCAAAATCAACTTCGTCCTACATCCATGTTAGTTTCAATATTTTTAATATCCGAAATGACTTCTCTTACCTTGGGAAGTGGATCTTCGATTTCTTGTATGGTCGGTTCATCTTCCTTGACATCCGGTTCATCTTCTTCAGAAAATTCAGCAAGCACCTTGGGTTTGCTTTTGTCGTTTTGCTCTTCCCGACATCGTCTTTGCTAATCTCGTTGCGTTCTTTGTCCACTGCTTATCCTTTGTAAGATTTGTGCGGCTTCACTAATTGTTTTATCCATTATATCATCACCTGCACACATGCTTACAAAACGAGACGAGTTAGGGTTAGTGAAAAATAAAAGGTTTGCAACATCAAGTCACCGGAAAATCCCAAGTTCGGGCCTCTCTCAAGTAGTTCATTAAAACGGTCCCAAGCTTCATCAATTCCTTCATCTTCTCCTTGCTTGAAAAAGAGCACTTGCCTCCTTAAGTCTTGGACCTTGCTTATGGGAAAGAACTTCAAAAGAAACTTCTTCACTAGCTCATCTCAATTTCCTTTCACTTCAATGTCTTCACTAGCTCATCCCAATTTCCTTTCACTTCAACGGACGTAAGTGTATACCATCTTTGCGCTTCGTCTTCGAGAGAAAATGGAAAAAGATTCCACTTGAACCAAGCGGCCGGAACTCCTTGTTGCACCATGTTGCATATCATCGTGAATTCCTTAATGTGTATATATGGGTTGTCATCCTCCAATCCTCTAAAGGGGTTTGTCGCCACTAAGTTGATGATTCTAGGTTTCACTTCGTAGTGGGTTGTAGCAAGCGCCAAATCTGATTTTTGCATCTCAATGTCTTCTATTGACAGCACTGCTAGCTCCCTTAGTAACATCTCTTCATCCTACGAAGGTGAGGTGAACAAATCCATCTAGGCACTAAAAATAAAAAGAAAAACACAAAAGGTTTTTTTCTAGAAAACGAGGGTTAGATGTCAGTAACCAACAAAACTAATACAAGATTAAACGTAGCAAATTGGCTTGCACCCTGGCAACAACGCCAGAAAAGGGGGCTTGTTGATGGTTGAAACACATAGCAACCTTCGTTCCGCAAGCGTACGGACCTACACCTTTTTCACCATGGGAATTCCCTAGGTTCTTATCAATCCGCGGAGCAAGGGGATTGCTAGCGCTTAACCAAGTACGAATCTAGTTGATGGAAAACCTTTGAAAGGGGTATTAATCTGAAGGTAAAGACAATCTTACCTAAATTAATCTAAGAAGTCTAAGGTGAAACTAGATGGCAAAGGGTGGATACAAGAGAGAGGTTAAGGTAGATAAGCGTTCCCTCCCTGGGGTTTAGGATCACATGAGCATGCATCTACTACATGAAAAGGGTGTTGCCTTCACTAGCTTCATGGCGGTTATGCGTCCGCTAAGCCTTTTCCCTCCACCGTACTGTCACAACGCAAGGTAATCAAACACTTTCACGTATAACCACATCTATACCTAAGCATCCATAGGGTTAAGCTAATCACCACGATTACCACAAACCCTACTAAGAACACATGTTGTACATACATATGTGAATAAAGCACTCGCATAGACATAGACCATTAAGCATCAATAGGCATAGGGTTCATGTAACGATGACATAACATGTATCCATCTAACCCTAGGAATGAACGGAGACATTACCCCATCATCTTACAAGGATTGAAGCACATAAGGGTGATGGACACTTCTGTGGACCAGGAGCGTCCCAGTGGTCGGTGGATGACCGCTCCTTAGTGATGAGTGATTGACAACGGGTGTTGGACTGACTCTTGGCTTAGTGCGCAGGTGTAGGCTGCGGCCTAGTTCGTGTTGTTGCAGGTGAAGAACGGGCGCGAAAGGTCTTCAGCCTTGAGGGGCCTCCGGGAGATGGAGAGACAAGTAGGCTCGGTTCGAGGGACCCGTGGACAGCGGGACTGGGTGCGGGTCACATGGTGGCGACACAAGCAAGACGAAGTCATGGACGGATGAGCGGTGCCGGTGGAGGTCAAGTCAAGTGGTTTGGCGGGAGGCGGGCCGGGCACGCGGGGTTTGGTGGTTTGCCCACAAAACCATCGACGGGCGGTTTCTTGGTTTGGGCCTCAAAACCAAGTCCGAGGGCCCAACACGACGGAGACGGGATCCGGGCGTGTCGGGAAGCTTCGAAGCGGAGGACACGCGGCGGGATCGCATGGCTTGCGTCGGGAGGACGCGGGGGTGCGGCAAAGGCGTGGCCGTCCGATGGCAAGACCCACATACATTACCAAAATGCCCCTACGTGGGTTGTATCGCCAGTAGTGTAGTTAGGGGTAGTCGAGTCATTTACCACTCCGGCGGGACCTGATATATAAGCCTGGAGTGTGTGTTGATGGCTCCCTCTCTCCGGGACTTAGGGTTTCATTTGCTCCCTCCTCTTTCTCATTTTCGTAGCTATTTTTCCTTCTATTTTCTCTAGGCTAGCATGAGAGCTTCATGAGAGATTTGTTGAGAGGGATGGATGCTAGGGCGGCATGCTAGACCTTGTGAATCTTTCCTGGTTTGTATAGAAGATTCGGGGTTGTTTTTCGTGGCTTTTTGTGCTTGTTTTCGTGCCTTTGTTCCCGGTGTGATTCCGCGAATTTGAGTTGGTTTCTCCCCGGATTTCTTTGAGGGAAACATGGATGGATGCCTTGCGCACCTTTGGTGATGATCTTGACCCCTCAAACGCCGGATTTGGCCTTCGATTCGTTGACTTTTGGATGAACCCTAGGTCTTTGTGTTCTTGGCAAGGATTTGCGATTCCGGGAGTTGTAGGGAGTTTGAGACCATAATTTTTGGGGCATAACCTCTCCTTGGGGTGTTCATCATCTCCCCAAAATTTCGTCTCAAGACTCCAAGTGGTTTGGGAGATCCTTTGATCCAAAGTTTGGGGCGATTTCGCGGGCAGTTTTCTGGGCTGTCCCGGGTGATCCGGTCACTGTGCCGGTGACCCGAAGGGGGGTAGGTTGACCGGTCACTTGTGCCGGGTGACCCCGTGCGGCTCGTAAGGCTCGGGGTGACCCGGTCACTTGTGCCGGTTGACCGTAGGTCTCGGCCTTCTTAGTTGTTGCTCAAGTTCTTTCGTGCTTGCTTCCGCTTTGCTTCCTAGCCTTTCAAGCCTTGTTCCTAAGGTATCGAGAGAGGTTTGTGTGTGCTTCCGCTTGTTTGTGTGTGACTCGGAGTTGCGATTGGGATATAGGCCGAATTCTTTTGAGAAAGAATTTTTATCGGCTCCCATTCACTCCCCCCCCCTCTCGGTTCGCCGTTTCGATCCTTCAATTGGTATCGAGCTTGGTGCGGGATTCTTTGCGACTTTGACAAGTCTCGAATCCTAAGATGGCGTACGTTGAGCGGGGCGGTCCGCCGCACTTCGATGGCAAGGGTTACCACAAGTGGGCGGCTCGTATGATGATTTTTCTTCGAGGAAAGCTGTTGGAGTTTATTGTGCTTGACAAGACATATGCTATTCCGGTCAACATCCATACTCTTATGGTGACCGATGCCGATGCCAAGGCCAAGTATGAGGCTAATGCAAAAGCCGTTGATCACTTGTGCCGGAGCTTATGTGATCCAGAGTTTGAGCGTGTTCGCCATTTGAATCTTGCTTGGCAAATTTGGGAGAAGTTGTTGGTTGCTCACGGTGGTGATAACCATGTGAAAGCTCGCCTCTTTGTTTCTTACCGGTGAGGACATTGATGCGATGTTTCAGAGGTTCACCGCCATCGTGAACAACATGAAGGCTAATGTTGAGGATTTTCCTTACACCGAGCATGATCAGGCTTTGAAGCTCTTGCATGTCTTGGACCCAAATGTTTGGGGTGCTAAGGTTGAGGCCATCAAGGAGTCCGGGAACTATTTGACTATTGAGTTGGATGACCTCTTTTCTAAGCTCAAGTCGGCCGAGGTTGACAGAAGATGCTATCCAAGCATGAGGGCTCGACCGACCATAGTCTTGCTCTTGTGGGAGGATCAAAGGGCAAATCTAACCCTTCCCGTCGACGAGCTTTTCTTTGTCCTCTCTTATGTCCATTCCAGATGAGGAGTTTGATGTGCTGGGTGAGGAGGAGCTGGCCTTGCTCTCAAGAAGGTTTAAACGACTACACGAGAGTCGAAGGAACGCAAGGCGGAGCTCAGGGACGTGCTACAAGTGTGGCAAGCGTGGCCACTTCATCGCCGAGTGCCCAGAAGCGGAGGAGAACAAGTACAAGGTGAACGAGTACAAGGCGCACCCGAGGCGTGAAGACAAGTACTCCTCCAAGGGCAAGCACTTCAACAAGTCCAAGAGCAAGGACAAGGACAAGCGGCGACCGAGCAAGAGCACCTACAAGAAGAACAAGGCAAGAGCGATGGTGGCCGGTGCGAGCGACGTCGACTCAAGCTCAAGTGAGGAGTCAAGCTCAAGCAGCGAAGATGAAGACGCCGGGAGGCGCAGTGGCAAGAAGAGTGCAAGCCGGAACCTCAGCGGCCGAGCCGTGTGGCGCTCGAGGGCTTTTGTGGCATGGCCCATAGCTCAAGCGACGAAGAAGAGTGTGAAGGAAGACGGCGACTCCGACTCGGAGGATGAGGCGGGAGGCTTGGAGAACATTTGGTTGATCGACTCCGGTGTTCTCGACACATGACCGGAGATAAGAAGTGGTTCTCCACCCTCACCCCTGGTGAAGGAAAAGATGTACATCACATTTGGGGACAATGGACGAGGTAGGGTGCTTTCGAGAGGGTGTTGTGCATGTGAGTGACAAGGTAACGTTGAAGAGAGTGGCTCTTGTGAAGTCTTTGGGTTTTAATTTGCTTTCGGTTTCTCGACCGCTTGATGAGGGTTTTGAGGTGCGTTTCAAGTCCGGCGAGTCTCGTTTGCTTGATTCTCGAGGTGATCTTGTACGTATGATCATCCCCGAGGGTCGATTTTCGTGGCCGATTTCTCTCGTTCTTTGGGTCCCGCTCGCCGTTTGATGGCCGGTCCTTCTTCTCGATTTGTGGAAATGGCATAGGCGGTTGGGACACTTGAGCTTTGATTTGGTTTCCCGCTTGAGTGGTCTTGACCTTGTCCGAGGATTGCCGAGGTTGAAGCTTGAGAAGGATTTGGTTTGTGCTCCTTGTAGGCATGGTAAGATGGTAGCCACTCCCCATCCACCCCCGACCGATGTCATGACCGAGCGTCCGACGTAGCCGTTGCATATGGACCTTGTTGGGCCGGCTCGAGTTCGCTCGGTGGGTGGGAAGTGGTATGTCCTTGTTGTGGTGGACGATTACTCTCGCTATGCCCCGGGTGTTCTTCTTGGAGGATAAGAGTGAGACATTTGGTTTTGTTCGAGATCCGATCGTGAGGTTGAAAAACGAGAGGCATGGGAATGCTATTCGAGCTATCCGCGATGATAATGGCTCGAGTTCAAGAACTCTCGTTTTGATGCCTTTTGTCGTGATCTAGGTCTTGAACATCGGTATTCGACCCCTTATGTGCCCCCTCAAAATGGAGTCGTGGAAAGGAAAAATCGGACTCTTTGTGAGATGGCTAGGACGATGCTCGATGAGCACAGGACTCCTAGGAGGTTTTGGGCCGAGGCGGTCAATACGGCCTTGCCATGTTTCCAACCGGATTTTATTGAGAGCTTTCAAGAAGAAGACTTGTTATGAGCTTATGCATGGTCGGGCACCCAAGGTGAGTCACTTCCGAGTTTTTGGCCGCAAGTGTTTTATTTTGAAGAAGGGAAAACTCGACAAGTTTGAGGCTAGGTCTAGTGATGGTATTTTCTTTGGATATGCTAACCACTCTAGAGCCTATAGGGTGCTTAACCTTGAGACTAACAAAATCATGGAGACTTACGAGGTGACCTTCGACGAGACAATGCCATGTACCTCTCTTGGTTTTGAATGTGCGGGTGATGAAGAGATGGCCGAGGACCTCTTTGAGGAGGAGAAAGATGAAGATGGAGATGATGATGGGGAGAACCATGCGCCTGAAGCTGAGCATGTACCCACTACTTCCCCTACGACCACTTTGGAGCATGGACCGTCTACTTCATGGACAACGACGGTGCAACAAGAGGACCAGGCGAGAGAAGCTGAAGTTGAGGGGGAGGTAGTCTCGAGGCGTGAGGCTCCCCAGCGGATTCAAGAAGTGCATCCCCTGTCGAAGATCATTGGAGACATCAATGAACGCACTACACGGTCGAGGTCCAGGAATTCCTCTCATTTTGCTCATCTTTGCTTTTGTTGCTACTTTTGAGCCCAAGGACATTGGACATGCTTTATCCGATGCAAACCGGGTCAATTCTATGCATGAGGAGTTGGAAAATTTTGAGAGGAACCGGGTGTGGGAGTTAGTTGAACCACCTCCAAATTGCCATCCCATAGGAACCAAGTGGGTTTGGAAGAACAAAGAGGGAGAGAATGGGATGGTTGTGAGGAACAAGTCCAGACTTGTTGCTCAGGGGTTTAGTCAGAAGGAAGGGATCGACTATGAGGAGACCTTTGCTCCTGTGGCCCGTCTTGAGGCAATACGGATCCTTCTAGCCTTTGCCGTGGCTAAAGGGTTCAAGTTGTTTCAGATGGACGTGAAGAGTGCTTTTCGAATGGGGTCATAGAGGAGGAGGTGTATGTGAAGCGACCACCCGGGTTTGAGAGCGAGTTGTACCCACACAGGGTATACAGGTTGAAAAGGGCTCTGTATGGGTTGAAACAGGCGCCCCGTGCTTGGTATGGGAGATTGAGAGGTTTTCTTTTGAGCAAAGGGTTTGTGATGGGTACCGTGGATAGAACCTTGTTTCTCCTCAAGCATAGGAACGACTTGCTGATTGTGCAGATATACGTGGATGATATTGTCTTTGGTGGCTCGTCACATAACCTTGTTGCCAAGTTTGCAGATGAGATGAGCAGGGAGTTCGAGATGAGCATGATGGGCGAGTTGCAGTATTTTCTCGGGCTGCAGATCAAGCAAGTGAAGGATGGTACATTTGTGCACCAAACCAAGTACACGAAAGACATGCTGAGGAAGTTCCAGATGCAAGATGTGAAGCCGATGTCGACTCCCATGGGGAGTACGGCAACTTTGGATGCGGATGAGGATGGGGAACCAGTGGACCAGCGGGAGTACAGGAGCATGATCGGCTCCCTCCTCTACTTGACGGCGACGAGGCCAGACATACAGTTCAGCGTGTGTCTGTGCGCTCGTTTTCAGGCTTCGCCGAGGACATCACATCGACAGCCGTCAAGAGGATTTTCGGTACCTACGCGTCCGCCCCTGGTCTTGGTCTTTGGTATTCTTCCTCCTCGACTCTTTCACTTCATGGTTTTTCCGATGCGGATTTTGTTTGGTTGTCGAGTCGAGAGGAAGTCTACTTCGGTACTTGTCGGTTTCTTGGTTCTTCGTTGGTCTCATGGTCTTCCCGCAAGCGGTCTAGTGTAGCTCGGTCTACCACGGAGGCGGAGTATGTTGCTGCCGCGAGTTGTTGCTCCCGCTTGTTGTGGATTTCATACACTTTGAGAGACTTTGGTGAGGAGTGCACCCGAGATCCCACTTCTTTGTGATAGCACCGAAAGTGCCATAAGCGTAGCCAAAAATCCAAGATGCTTCACTCCGTAACCAAACATATAGAAGTGAGGTATCATTTCCCGAGGGACAATGTGGAGAAAGGAACCATTGTTTTGAGCCATGTCCCTACCCAAGATCAGCTAGCCGACATCTTTACAAAGCCTCTCGACCAAGCTACATTTGTGCGCTTGCGGGGGAACTTGGGGTTTGTTGCCCTTTCTAGTTGTTTCTTGGGGGATTTCATTTTGTACCATATGTATCATACCATGTTTACTTTGATGTATATACATGCTTTACTTGATGTATAAACCATGGTAGGATAGCCATCTTGTCATATATCATGTTGCATTTGTGTCATATTGCATTTTAGGATGATGAGCTTCTTTCATATGCCATATGTGAGTCTCTTTGGCTAATTGTGAGATTTTGGTCATATGTGTGGAGAAATGGTGATGTGAGGCTATGCTCTTGGAATATTTGAGATATATGTGTGGTGAGATAGCCCCTTTTGAAATACATGCTTAACTTGACTAACTTTTGATGAAATTTTGATCCACTCGTGTGTAGTTGTGTATCCATGTCACAGTTTGGTCTAAATATGCTTTTCATGCTTAGATTGTGCTTGGATGCCTTGTTCTTGCATTTGGGCCAAAGGCCGGATATCATTGTGAATGTTTAGCCTATGTTGCATTCATGGGGGAGCATAAGCTTCTTTTTGCCGCAAAGGCACTTCATGTACCATGAAATGAATCAATCTTGAAAAGAAGTGCATAATGCTTGAAAAATGCTCCATCCATCATGTCTATGCTTAAAATGTCTTATCTTTCACATATGGGTGCAAAACATGTTGCATGATGTTCACCAGTGGAGAAGTCTCCCCGAAGTGGACACATGGCTCATGAGCTTTGACATGACATGCTTTGCTTTATGGGTGTTTGCCATGATCTTTTGCTGAGAATTTGATATCCTTGTATGATCTTTAAATGGTATGCATGTTTGTGGCTCAAGTGTGACATGGATAGGCTTCTACATGTGAAGCGAGCTTTCTTTTGATAAAAGCTTGCTTAAATCCGAAAATTTTGCTTTGTCACATGCTTGTATTTTCATATATTACTTGTGGCAATGCTTGTGACTATGCTATGATTCATGTGTGTGATCTTTGTCTCATTTTTAGCCTTTGACACTAGATTTGGCCTATTTGAGAAGCTCATGTAGTTGTTTATATGCTTTGCTTTGCATTTCGCATTTTCACCTTGATTCATACATTGTCAACAAGGGGGAGAAAAGGTGAGCTTAATGAAAATTCAGAAGAAGTGAGCTGAAATTTGGGAGTTTGCATGAGTTTACATCCACATGTTCAGGGGGAGCTTGCATTTGTTCAGGGGGAGCTTTCTTGCTGTTTTCGGTGTGGATTTTTGTGCTTTGCTTGGCTTGTGACCTTTCTTCGCCTTTCTTCGGTTTTGGTCATGAGTTGAGCTTCTTTGTTTCTCTTTCTTCTTTCTTTCTCTTTTACTCTGAATTTCATTTCGCGTTGTGTGTTGTCAATGCACTCATCAAGGGGGAGATTGTGGACCGGGAGCGTCCCGGTGGTCGGTGGATGACCGCTCCTTAGTGATGAGTGATTGACAACGGGTGTTGGACCGACTCTTGGCTTAGTGCGCGAGTGTAGGCTGCGGCCTAGTTCGTGTTGTTGCGGGTGAAGAACGGGCGCGAAAGGTCTTCGGCCTTGAGGGGCCTCCGGAGATGGAGAGACAAGTAGGCTCGGTTCGAGGGACCCGGTGGACGACGGGACCGGGTGCGGGTCACATGGTGGCGACACAAGCAAGACGAAGTCATGGACGGATGAGCCGGTGCACGGTGGAGGTCAAGTCAAGTGGTTTGGCGGGAGGCCGGACCGGCACGCGGGGGTTTGGTGGTTTGCCCACAAAACCATCGACGGGCGGTTTCTTGGTTTGGGCCTCAAAACCAAGTCCGAGGGCCCAACACGACGGAGACGGGATCCGGCGTGTCGGGAAGCTTCGAAGCGGAGGACACGCGGCGGGATCGCATGGCTTGCGTCGGGAGGACGCGGGGTGCGGCAAAGGCGTGGCCGTCCGATGGCAAGACCCACATACATTACCAAAATGCCCCTACGTGGGTTGTATCGCCAGTAGTGTAGTTAGGGGTAGTCGAGTCATTTACCACTCCGGCGGGACCTGATATATAAGCCTGGAGTGTGTGTTGATGGCTCCCTCTCTCCCGGGACTTAGGGTTTCATTTGCTCCCTCCTCTTTCTCATTTTCGTAGCTATTTTTCCTTCTATTTTCTCTAGGCTAGCATGAGAGCTTCATGAGAGATTTGTTGAGAGGGATGGATGCTAGGGCGGCATGCTAGACCTTGTGAATCTTTCCTGGTTTGTATAGAAGATTCGGGGTTGTTTTTCGTGGCTTTTTGTGCTTGTTTTCGTGCCTTTGTTCCCGGTGTGATTCCGCGAATTTGAGTTGGTTTCTCCCCGGATTTCTTTGAGGGAAACATGGATGGATGCCTTGCGCACCTTTGGTGATGATCTTGACCCCTCAAACGCCGGATTTGGCCTTCGATTCGTTGACTTTTGGATGAACCCTAGGTCTTTGTGTTCTTGGCAAGGATTTGCGATTCCGGGAGTTGTAGGGAGTTTGAGACCATAATTTTTGGGGCATAACCTCTCCTTGGGGTGTTCATCATCTCCCCAAAATTTCGTCTCAAGACTCCAAGTGGTTTGGGAGATCCTTTGATCCAAAGTTTGGGGCGATTTCGCGGGCAGTTTTCCGGGTCGTCCCGGTGATCCGGTCACACCGTGCCGGTGACCCGAAGGGGGTAGGTTGACCCGGTCACTTGTGCCGGGTGACCCGTGCGGCTCTGTAAGGCTCGGGGTGACCCGGTCACTTGTGCCTGGTTGACCCGTAGGTCTCGGCCTTCTTAGTTGTTGCTCAAGTTCTTTCGTGCTTGCTTCCGCTTTGCTTCCTAGCCTTTCAAGCCTTGTTCCTAAGGTATCGAGAGAGGTTTGTGTGTGCTTCCGCTTGTTTGTGTGTGACTCGGAGTTGCGATTGGGATATAGGCCGAATTCTTTTGAGAAAGAATTTTTATCGGCTCCCATTCACTCCCCCCCTCTCTGGTTCGCCGTTTCGATCCTTCAACTTCGGAGAACGTCGTCAATGAAGATCGCGGCGATGAAGCTTGGGAACACCCCTAGGCCAGCGGCTTGGAGTCCTCCTCTTGCTTCCTTCCCTCCGCCGGCGTTAATCCTTACGACGAGCTCATCCAACTCTCTCCCTCATCTTGCGGCGGTGGTTTTCTGGTAAATGGCATCTGTAGAATGATTGGATCGATGTGGCGGGAGATGGAGGTAGAGGCAATAAATAGACGAACACCTAGGGCAAAGGGAGCGTCGAACCAGGCCCGGAGTGGGCTGGGCAGGTCGGCCCAGGCCGGCCGGCTCAGGCCCGTTTCGTCCCGGTTCTGCCCCGGTTTCTCCCCGGTTGCTTCTCACGTGATTCCTTATTTGTGTGCACTTGCATGTGGGCCTTAGACGTCGTTTCCTTCACAGTTAAGGCTTGGATCCTTGCTATCCAAGCTTCGTTGTTTTCTGGTTGAGTCACTAAAGACTTGCACATTGACGCTTCGGTCCTCAGGTCATTTGGAGTCATGTTCATTGCATGTCTTGACTCTTGTCGGGCTTCATGATCCTCTACCAAAGTTCTTGGTGAACTTATCCCGAAAGTCTCCTCTTTAGCGTGGATTTCCTGCGTAAACAATAAACTCCAAAATCGGCATGCAAGAGTGAACTTGTTATATACGGGGGGTTAGTTCCAGTGGTTAGAATAATAAATCAATACCAACATTAAAGGTAAACTCATAGCTAGGTTGACGGAAATTCACCGTCAACAGGCCCATAGGTTGGTCCCAGTGTACACGTGCTCTTGAGGTGGTTTAGGTGCTCTGGTGGGCCCATGGATCCATGTGAAGTCCACGTGTCACACACTGATTCGTCGGGGCTTGCCTCCCTTAGATTGGTGACATGGCGTGCATGCATGGCACCTAAGGTGGCAACCACTTCTTGGTTGAGGTGACCTGGCATGAATCATAGAAGGTGAGTTTGCCAGATCTTTATGCTTATTTTTTTGCAATCACATAATCTCCAAGGACAAGTGGAACTTCTTTATTCTTAACTAAAATGTGTGTAATAAATACCTCTTGCTCCTTTATTCATGAGTAAATTCATGGCTAAAGTAAGCACGTAACAGCTGTCAACACACGGGAAGAACTCAAACCGCGGGCCTAACTCAACCTTTCAACTAATAGATCTCCCGATTCACCCAACAGATTGTAGCAAAACTTTGGGGATGCCTGGGTCACCTCATGAACGACCTCTCCCTAAAAGGAATTCCACCAAAACGCTCTCAATCATGGGGAATCGCAAATCTCGTGGCTCAACCTCAAGAACTCGAACTCCGCCAAAAACCACCGAATCAAAGAGCTTTCCACGGGTTTGGAGGGGCAAGGTCACCAGGAAAAGAGGCACAAGGTCCTCATGTGTGACTCCCACAACAAAACCCGCAAAGAAATTTCCTCGAAATCCCTCCACGAAAATCACCAAGAAAAGGCTCTGAAAATCACCAAAAATGAAAAACGAGAGAGACAACAAAAGCCTTGAGGAATCAGGCCGGATCTTCTATACATAGAAAGAAAGATTCATACAAGGTCTAGCTTGCCTCCTGATCATCCATCCCTCTCTAAAGATCTCACCATGAAGCTCTCAAGCTAGTCCTATGAAAGCCCTAAGGAAAACAGGAAGGGAAAATAGCAAAAGCAAATGAGCTAGGGTTCCAAAAGATGGCTGACATCCTCTCTCTACTTAGTTTATATGGAGGCAACTGAAAGACGAAGCTACCCCTATTACATAAACTTGGATACACACCCCCGAAGAGCACTTTGGGAAACTTTCATTGTAGCACCATTGGACGGATGCCCGGCGACCGCACTTCGCTTAGCCTCGATGCAAGACTTGCGATCCCGACGTGTGTCCTCCGCTTTGAAACACTTCGGTGCCCTGCAACCCAAACCGGTCAGACCGGTTTTGGCCTGACAGCCACATTGAGTCTTCAGCCTTGGCTTTATGGCTCAGCCTAGAAACCCAGTGGTTTTCTGGTGAACCACTGCAAACCCCGCGAACTTGGTGTAGCCTCCGACAATCACTACTCATGACTTGGCTCCCACGGAGTCCCGGCTCGACCTTATTTTTAAGGCTCAACCAAGAAACTATTCACGACTTCATCTTGCTGTTCTTGCCACCATGTGGCCCGCACTTGACCCCACTGGCCACCGGGTCCCTCGAAGCAAGCCTACTTGTCTGCTCCACACCTGGAGGCCTCACATGCATCGACCTTTCACGCTTTGCTCTTCACCTGCACCAACACCAGTCAATTCGCAACCTGCACCTGCAATACTTAGCCAAGAGTCAGTCCACACAACATTGTCAATCACTCATCACACCAAGAAGCGACCATTGTTGACGGTTAATAGTTGTATCAAAGTTCGTTTGTGACTTGCAAGCGGACAAGTCTCCCGTCGTAGTCAAGGGACCCTTCTTCCCTCGAGTGGTGAACCCAAGGTATCGAATCCGTGGAACAATGTGCAACGCAAGGATTCAATCTAGTGAAGCAAGGTAAAGCTATCTAATGAAGACAAATTGCATCTAATCTACTAACTCATAAAGAAAACGAATCTAATCTAATCTACTAAAGAGGTAACAAGAGAAAGCAAGAGATAACCAATCTAGAGAATCTAGATCATGCTTATGTTGTAGCTCCAAACAAGATAGATGAAGATAGCAAAGCGAATCTCATTAAAAGCATCTTTAAATCGTGGCCTTCCCATCCGACTCCGAAAACATCCGCCTTTCGAGACCCCCGTTCTGTCACAACGTATCCCCTCGTTCATGCGGGGAGCTTAGGGCGAGTTCGATAGAACAAGTTGAAATCACTTGGCCGGTCCGGTATGCACCTCTAGCCACCGCGGCTACAAGAGCACCCTATGTAATCTAGCCGCAAACTAGATCGTAGAAGAAGCAAAACCAAGAAGAAAACAAAATCATCGAGAAGGCACTTGATCGCTAGAAATCGGATTCACTTACAAACTTCACCATGAATGATTACATGAACAAGATCACCACCGGGCCCTCCCTCGATCTTGATCCTCGCTCCGAGCTCCGACGTGGTCTTCCATGCAAGGTTCCCACGTCGGCCGGGGAAACCCTAGACAACTAGCACGACCCTCATCTTCAAGTTGGTGTCCCTCAAGCTTCTCTCGCTCCTCGGCGGCGGAATACGACTTCCGTTCGCGTGGCTCTCGGTCGGGGGGCTATTTATGGCCCGAGAAGCAATTAGGTCAAAGGAGAGGCCGATTGGGCCCCGAATGGGGCTGGGCCGGCCGGCTGGGCCGGCCGGCCCGGGCCCACCCGGCCCATCCCGCGGCTCGCTTCGCCCGTGTTGCTTCCCACGTCTTCTAGATGTTCTCCCCTTTTGCATGTGGGCCCTTGACGTCGGTTTCTCTCCGAATTGGACTCAACTCCTTGTCTTGCAAGATTCGAAGACTTTTCTCGGTTCGGTCCTCGGAGTTTATCATCTTCTCGGGCTTGGTCCTTGGGCTCTTGGAGTCATGTTCACTTCATTGCTTGACTTGTATCGGGCTTCAAGGTCTTGTCATGAGGTGCTTAATGAACTTATCCCGGAAGTCTTGCTTTCAACGTTAAAACCCTGCGTAAACACATAACTCCAAAACCGACATGCACAAGTGAACTTGTTATACCACGGGGGTTAGTACCAATGAATAAGATACAAAAGTTATGCCAACACCGAAGGTAAACTCATGGCTAGGTTGATGGATTTTCACCGTCAACAACCATCCACCGGTCCTCGAACCACACATGCTCTCAATCCCCCCTTGATGAGTGCATTGCCAACACACACATTTGGTAACCAAAGAGAAAAGGAAAAAGAAAAGACACGAACAAAGAAACTCTAACTAGTGATTGAAATCCAAACAAAGGCAAAGTACAAGATCACTTGAAAGAGGAAAGTCTCGGTCCCCTTAGGCAAGGGCAATGGCTCAACACAACCGAGACAAAAAACAAGCTCAAGCAAAGAGCACAAACCACCAAAGCAACCAAGGTAAAACTCACAAAAGAACTCCCCCTGCACATATGCAAGTCCCCCTTAGCCAAAGCACACTCCCCCTGGACTTGTGCGTGCTCAGCAGCCAAAACCGGTCCCACAAGTTTCCAAAACTGGTCCAACTGGTTTTCTTCAATAGCTTGCTCCAAATCCGGTCACACCAGTTTTCAAAACCGGTCACACAGGTTTTCTCAAACAGAACTCGCCCCCAAAGACCAAAAATGCAAAGGAAATGCACAAACTCCCCCTTGACAACTGGAATAGGTTCTAGGCATGCAATGCAACTTTTCTCCACCTTTCTTTCTCTCCCTTGTTGCTAATGCATGAATCAAGGCTCAAATTTGAAAAAAATGCAATCTAGAGCTTCTCAAGTATACAAAATTCATTACAAGATGCTACACATGACCAAATAAGCAAGCTAGATACTCAATGGCTTCATAAGAACACAAGCATCATGACCACCAAGTTTCATAGCCATCTGATAAGACTAAGATCAAAATGAGCATTTTTTGCGAAAAACTCATGAGAAAAGTCCTAAACATGGTCAAAACATGCCAAAGTGATAATATCTCACAAAATTCATTCTAGGAGAAGTATTCTAATCAAAAGACCATCATAAACACCCACAAACATCTCATGTCATGTCAAAGCCACCGAGCCATGTGTCTACTTCTAGATATGAGACTTCTCACTGGTAGACATCATGCAACGGTTTAGCACCCAAGATAGCATAAAATAAGCACAAAAGACATGGGAACATAATTTTAAAGCATAAAACACTTCAATTTCAGATTTGTACATGGTACATGAAGTGCATTTGCGGCAAAAAGGAACTTAGGCTCTTCCACAAGATAAGCTAGTGGGCTAAACATTCATTGTGGCAAAGGATCTTTGACCCAAATGATCAAAATAAACCATCCAACCATGAATTAGGCATAACAAAACCACCAAAACATGTCATGAGCATATAAAGGCATTTACTCACAAGAGAGCCTACAACTTGTATTTTCAAACCTCATAGCATTCTCATATCGATATAAACCGAGATAATCAAGAGCTTAGCCAAACTTAACCCATATCATACCAAACAAGCTCACAAGGTCATCCATAGCATGTCATGATGAACAATGTATATGAGAGAAGCTTTTCCTACAAAATGCATATGATACAAATGCAATGCAAGACTAAGATACAAAGATGCCTATACATCATGATATATATGCAATGCAAATGCAAGAATGCACAAAAGGAAAGCTATACATACGCCACAAAAGAGCTCCCAACACCAACTCAAGAAACCAACTACACACAAAGCTCACAAAAGGCCGGCTCCTCGAGGGGAGGCAAAAGGGCTCGACAACACCGACAAAATAGCAAAAGAGCAAAAGACTCACAAGCTCCCCCTAAACACATGCATTAGGGACAAAGAGCATACAAAGCTAACCCTAAGCACACTTGAGATAGGGCAAAGAGCAAAACAAACTGAGTGGCTTGACCAATGCCACACACTTGAAGGTCACCAATTTACTTACCTTGATCATTCCTTCAGAAGTCTCACGTTGAAGGACCGATACGGCGAACCAGAGAGGGGGGGAGTGAATGGGAGCCGATAAAAATTCTTCTCGAAGGAGATGAAAACTCCAACAAGACGAACGCGGCTTCCAACACACGTCTCCGACTCACTACCAAGGTTAGTCAAGCCCACGTAGCCACTGGAGTGCCACTGGACCTAGGAACCAACACGCAACCTTCCGACCCGAGAAACGCAGCGGAAAAACCAAACCTCGAGTCTACGGACCCACACCGGTCGGACCGGTGAGCACCACCGGTCGAGCCGGTCCCTGCTGGTGAAACTGAGCAACTTTCACTAAGTGGCTCTACACCGGTCAGACCGGTGAGACACACCGGTCAGACCGATGGCAGCCTGAAAGCCCTCAAGGCACCAAACAGGCCAACCGACCACCAAACGGACCCAAACTCGAAACAGCAGCAACATGGGACAACAAGGAACACACCAAGACGTTCACCCGAGCAAAAACCCACAAGGGCTTGCACCGGTCAGACCGGTCAAGAGCACCGGTCAGACCGGTGTGGCACAGGCGACTCGGGATGAACAAGACCCGCGGGTCAACTCCCCCAAATCCAAAACTCGATCTCCCGAATCGCTCCACGACTTGAACAAGACTTTGGGGATATCAAGAACACCTCATGAGGAGTCCATAGCCAAGTTTAATCCCACAAAAACTCGTCCAAAAAGGAGGAATCGAAGAAATCCCGCCGAAAGCACCTCCAACCCAAGAACTCAAGAAACCCCCAAAATCGAGCACTTTTACTCACGGATTTGGGAGGGGAATCACAGACCAAAGAACCACGAAGGGTTCCCACAAATTTCCCCCATCAAATCCCCAAGAGAAAAGCCTCGAAAACAACCCAAAGAAATCACCGAGAAAGGGCTCCGAAAATCACCACCAAGAACAACCGAAGAAAACACATCCAAACCTTGAGGAACCACGCCGAATCATCTATACATGAAACAAAGGTTCGTACAAGGTCTAGCAAGCCGCCCGATCATCCATCCCTCTCTACAAGATCTCTCCGTGAAGCTCTCTTGCTAGCCCTAAGGAAAACCTAAGGAAAATAGGTGGAAAATAGGAAAACTAATGAGCTAGGGTTCCAAGAGTTGGCTGCCATCCTCTCACCTCTTGGGTTATATAGGCGGCAACCGAATGTCTAAAATGCCCTTCTCTACTAACTAGGGATACAAGCCCCTCAAGGGCGGATTTGGAATTCTTGATGTCTTCACCATCGGACGGATGCCCGGCGACCGCACCCTGCGTAGCCTCGACGCAAGCCATGCGATCCCGACGCGTGTCCTCCGCTTCGAAGATTCCGGACGCGTCGTCGCACACCGGTCAGACCGGTGCTCCTCGCCGGTCAGACCGGTCCCCACCGGTCAGACCGGTCAGACCCACCGGTCAGACCGGTGTGGTCTTCGTCGCACCTCCGTCTTCGGTTCTCCGATCTTGGCTTTGTGGATCAACCAAGGAACCCAGTGGTTTTCGGTGAACCACCGGAAACCCCGCGAACTCGGTGTAGCCTCCGCCAATCTCCACTCATGACTTGGCTCCCACGTAGTCCCGGCTCGACCTTGGTTTTGAGGCTCAACCAAGAAACCGTCCACGACTTCATCTTGCTGTTCATGCCACCATGCGGCCCGCACTTGACCCCCGCCGGCCACCGGTCCCTCGAACGAAGCCTACTTGTCTTCTCCACACCTGGAGGCCTCACCGGCAACGACCTTTCGCGCTTGTTCTTCACCTGCACCAACACGAGTCAAGCCGCAACCTGCACCTGCAATACTTAGCCAAGAATCAGTCCACACAACGTTGTCAATCACTCATCACACAAGGAAGCGACCATCCACCGGTCCTCGAACCACACATGGTCCTCAATCTCCCCCTTGATGAGTGCATTGACAACACCCACACAAAAGTAACAAGAGAGAAAGGAAAAAGAAAAGAAACGAACAAAAAGAAACTCCAACAAGCGATCGAAAGCCGAACAAGGGCAAAGAGCAAGATCACTTGAAGGAAACAAGTCTCGGACCCCTTAGGCAAGGGCAACGGCTCGACACATCCGAGACAAAACAAAGCTCAAGCAAAGAGCACAAACCACCGAAACAAAGCTCGAAAACTCACAAAGATCTCCCCCTGCACACATGCAAGCTCCCCCTGAACCAATGCAACTCCCCCTGGACGAATGCATGCAAGAAACCACATGAAACAGGACAGGTACCGGCACTTTCGGCTCACACCGGTCAGACCGGTCATCACCACCGGTCAGACCGGTGCCCAACATATGTACAGGACCAGCACTCACACCGGTCAGACCGGTGCTCTTCACCGGTCAGACCGGTGTACAACGAAACCCGAGAAATGGCTCGAAACCACCTGAAAACCTTCCAAACTCGTCCAACAAGCCATTTCAAGCTCAAACTTCTCCCCCTTGTTGGCAATGCATGAATCAAGCCAAAAATGCAAAAGATGCAACCTAGAGCTTCTCAAATAGACAAAATTCAACAAAGAATGCTACACATGTCCAAATGAGCAAGTTAGGTACTCTACGGCTTCGTATCGATCTCAACTACATGATCACCAAGTTTCACAACCTTTGGATGAAGCTAAGATGGATTTTGACAATTTTGCGAAAAACTTGCCTCTCATGAGCAAAGTCCTAAACATGATCAAAGCATATCAAAATGGCAAAGCCACACAAACTTCATGCTAGGACAAATATTCTAACCATAAGACCATCACAAACACCCACAAGCACCTCATGTCATGTCAAAGCCACCGAGCCATGTGCCTACTTCTATGTATGAGACTTCTCATTGGTAGGCATCATGCAACGATTTAGCACCCAAAGCAATTTAAATTCAGCACATATGACATGGGAGCACATTTCCAAGCATTTTTCATTTCATTTTCAGATTTGTAAATGGTACATGAAATGTCTTTGCGACAAAGAGGAACTTATGCTCCTCCACAAGATAAATCTAGAGGGCTAAACATTCATGATGGCAAATGAGCCTTTGGCCCCATATGATCAATAAACTAGCTATCCAACCACAAATTTAGCATAGCAAAGCCACAAAAACATGTCAAGAGCATGTAAAGGCATTTACACATGAGAGAGCATACATGTGACATTTTTCAAAAGCATAGCTATCAACCATGGATTATTCATCAAGATCATCAAGAGCTAAGCCAAACTAACCGTAGCATACCAAACAAGCTCATAAAGACATATATCTCATTCCATGGTGAACAATGTATATTAGAGAAGCTTTTCCTAACCAATGCATATGATACAAAATGCATGCAATCTAAGATACAAGGATGCCTATACATCATGTTACATATGTCATGCCAAATGCACGAAATGCACAAAGGAAAGCTATACATAAGCTACAAACCGGCTCCTCGAGGGGAGGAAAAACGGGCTCGACACCACCGGCAAAAGAAAGCTCCCACACACCCAACTCAGGAAATCAAACACACACCAAGTTCCCCCCGCAGACGAGTGAAAGTTGCTTGATCTAGGGGTTTGGTGAAAATATCGGCTAGTTGGTGATGTGTGGGTACATGGATCAACGCTATCTTTCCTTTCTCAACGTTGTCTCTCGGAAATGATACCTCACTTCTATGTGCTTGGTTTTAGAATGGAGCACTGGGTTCTTTGCAACGCTTATGGCACTGGTGCTATCACATTGAAGTGGGACATGGGTATACTCCTCACCAAAGTCACTCATGGTGTAGGTGATCCAAAGGAGCTGAGAGCAACAACTAGCAGCGGCAACATACTCGGCTTCGGTCGTGGATTGAGCAACACTCGACTGCTTACGAGAAGACCAAGACACCAACGAAGAACCTAAAAACTGGCAAGTCCCAGAAGTGGACTTCCTATCCAACCGACACCCGGCAAAATCCGCGTCTGAAAAGCCATGAAGCGCCAAAGAAGAGGACGCGGAGTACCAAAGGCCGAAGTCGGGAGTGTGACGCAAGTACCTGAAAATTCGCTTCACCGCTTGCCGATGCGAAGTCCTCGGAGACGCTTGAAAACGAGCGCACGGACACACCGAGAACCGTATGTCCGGCCTCGTCGTCGTCAAGTAGAGGAGTGACCCGATCATGCTCCGGTACTCCTTCTGGTCCACATGTTCACCTTCCTCATCCGCATCAAGAGCTGTAGTCGTACTCATCGGTGTCGTCATAGCCTTGGAGTCCTCCATCTTGAACTTCCTCACAATGTCCTTGGTGTACTTAGCCTGGTGCACAAATGTTCCTTCCTTTGATTGCTTGATTTGTAGCCCGAGGAAGAACTGCAACTCACCCATCATGCTCATCTCGAACTCCCTGCTCATATCATCCGCAAACCTCGCAACAAGAGAGTTAGACGAGCCACCAAAGACAATATCATCCACGTACACCTGCACAATCAGGATATCTCTGCCCTGCCTCAGCAAAAACAAGGTCTGATCGACCTTCCCCATCTCAAAGCCTCTCTCAAACAAGAACCCCCTCAACCTCGCCATACCAAGCTCTAGGCGCCTGCTTCAACCCATACAACGCCTTCCTCAACTTGTACACCCGGTGGGGGTACTTCTCATTCTCAAACCCCGGAGGTCGCCTCACATACACTTCTTCCTCCAACGACACCATTCGAAAAAGCACTCTTCACATCCATTTGGTGCAACTTGAACCCTTTAGCCACAGAAAAGGCTAGAAGGATCCTAATCGCCTCCAAACGGGCTACGGGAGCAAAGGTCTCCTCGTAGTCGATCCCCTCCTTCTGACTGAACCCCTGAGCAACAAGTCTCGACTTGTTCCTCACAACCTCACCCTTCTCTCCCTCTTTGTTTTTCCACACCCACTTTGTACCAATCGGCTTACACCCTGGGGGAGGGTCAACCAACTCCCACACCTGATTCCTCTCAAAGTTCTCCAACTCCTCATGCATCGAGTTAACCCAATTGTGATCAGATAGTGCGTGTCCAATGTCTTTGGGCTCGAAAGAAGCAACAAATGCAGCATGAGCAAAATGGGAATTGTTTCGAACCCTCGACCGTGTAGTGCGTTCATTCATGTCGCCGATGATCCTCGAAGCTGGGTGATCCACTTGAACTCGCCGGGGAGGTTCTTGCCTCGAAGCTACCTCCCCCTCAACATCAGCTTCTCCTCGTTCTTGATTTGTCGTCGTAGGTGTAGCGAGAGGGTCCATCCATCATCGTAGTCGAAGTAGTGGGTACATGTTCGGCGGGGGCACCGCACCACCATCCTCATCATCACCATGTTCATGCTCCTCCTCCCGAAAGATCTCCTCGCCAAACTCATCATCACCCGCACACTCAAAGACAAGCCGACTACGTGGCTCTGTCTCGTCGAAGGTTACCTCGCAAGTCTCCACGATTTGGTTAGTTTCAAGATTGAGCACACGATATGCTCTAGAATGAGATGCATAACCAAAGAAAATGCCATCGACGACCTAGCCTCAAACTTATCCAACTTCCTCGCCTTTCTTCGAATGAAACACTTGCAACCAAAGACATGGAAGTGACTCACCTTGGGTGTGCGACCATGCATCAACTCATAGCATGTCTTCTTCTTGTGCACTCGAGGTATATCTCGTTCGACACATAGCATGCGGTATTCACCGCCTCGGCCCCAATACCTCCTCGGAGTCCTATGCTCATCAAGCATCGTCCGAGCCATCTCGCACAAGGTCCTATTCTTTCTTTCCACAACACCATTCCGGGGAGGCGTATACGGACTCGAAAACGGTGCTCAAGACCCAAGTCATGACAAAAGGTTTCAAAACGAGAGTTCCTAAATTCCGAGCCATTATCACTGCGGATAGCTCGTATGGCATCTCCGTGCCTCTCGTTCCTCAACCTCAAGACTAGATCTCGAACAAAACCAAACGTCTCCCCCTTATCCCCGAGAAAGAACACCCACGCATACCGAGAATAGTCGTCCACCACAACAAGGACATACCACTTCCCACCCGCAGATCGCACACGAGCTGGGCCAACAAGGTCCATATGGAGCAGCTCGCATGGACGCTCAGTCATCACATCGGTGAGAGGCGGGTGAGAAGAGGCCACCATCTTGGCATGCCTACACGGCGCACAAACCAACTCTTTCTCAAGCCTCAACCGTGGCAATCCTCGGACCAAATTGAGTTTACTCAAGCGAGACAAAAGGTCAAAGCTCAAGTGACCCAACTTCCTATGCCACTTCCACAACTCACTCGAAGAACCAGCCAAGAAACAACGCTCAACACCCGAAGACTGAGAAAAATCAGCACGAAACACCTGACCCTCGGGAACGACCATACAAACAAGGTCCCCTCGAGAGTCCACAATCCGAGAACCACCGAGCCGAAACAACACCTCAAAACCCTCATCCAACAACCGAGACACGAAAAGCAAATTGTACCCCAACGATTGAACAAGAGCAACACGCCTCGCAGTGATCTTGTCACTCACTTTTATCTCACCTTCCGAAAGCACACGCCCACGCCCATTGTCCCCAAAGGTGATGTACCTCTTCGTCACCACCGGACGAGACTTGAGAACCACCCTCGTCTCCGGTCATATGCCTCGAACAACCGGAGTCAATCAACCAAATGTTCTTCAAGTCTCCCACCGAAAATCAAAAATAGGCACGTGAGCGAACAAATGACTCAACAGATCGGGGTTAGTACCAAAGGAGGAAAACCGAAGGCCGAGCCATTTGCTCGAAAGTGGGGTTAGCACCAACCAAAGCATCTCTCCTACCAAAGCTACCTCCACGAACACCACCACGGTAACCACCCCGAGGGAACCACCCCTCTCTCCCGGAGGAGGACCAAAACCACGCAAGAAAGCCCGTGGAACGTCCTTCCTCTCCAACTCAACGCCACGACTCCTCCAATCCCCGTATTGAGCACGAGGAGGAGAACGCCTAGCAACCGACCACCCGCACTCTTTCCACCCCAACCACCGAACCACGACCACCGAAACAACCCTCGCACCCGTACGAGCTCGAAACCCGAACATCCGTCCGTCCGTGCCCGCACCGGTCCGACCGGTGCCCCACACCGTCCGACCGGTGTGACCCGGACAACGAACACCACCTGCAGCCTTCTTCTCTCCCCAAGCCCGAACCGTCCTCACAATCGCCTTGCCCCCGGGCATCCGCATACGAGGCTCAAGTACACCATCGGAAGGGTGGTACTTGTCCTTGTTTGCCCACTCCTTCCTCATTCTCTCCTCTCGCTTCCTCTTGAAGCAAAACTCCTCCTTATGGCCATCTCTCCCACAATAGCCACAATGGAACCTCACAAGCTTAGGCTTTGGCTTGGGATGTGGTCGCTCACTCGGTTTCTCTCCACTCAAACCCTCCACCGGTTTCTCACCACTTGCCTTCTCACTCTCCTTCCCAAAGAACACTTTCCCCGAAGTGCTCACAAACTTGATAGGCTTTTGTAGGTCATTTGTGGGTGTAGGAAACACGGGTGGAGCCGGGGTTGTGTCTAGCCGATTCCTTAGATGGTTAGGTTTTGGTGGGAACTCATTCTTGTGGTGGGTTTTTGGTGGCTCCGGGATATTCTCTCCACTTCCCTCACCAACCTTGTTTGCTCCAAGCCCCTCACCATCTTGCCTCTTAAAGGCCTCGATCATCATCCTCAACTGAGGCTCGTGACCGGACAACCACCCCATCAACTTCCTCAAATCATCATTCTCATCCTGCAAACGGTCAACATAATGTGCAAGCTCCAAATTTTTCAATGCATGCATTTCACGGGTAGAGCAAGATGTAGGCATGGGTTCCTTCAATTTAGCCTCGAGCGAACTAGTGTAAGCATGCATCTCATCAATCTTAGCATGCAAAACGGGGCATGAAGTGCAAGCACCTAGCAAAGCGAGTCTAGACTTAAGCTCGCCCACCTCAACCCTAAGCACATCAAGTTCCTCACACTTGGAGGCATGCTTCTCCTTAAACAAAGCAAGATCGGCAAGGAATATGGAGCAATCAGCACAATCATTCTCATCGAAACAACGGGGGCTAGCCTTAAGCGAATCAATCTCAAGCTTGCTATCAAGCACCCGTGTCTCTAGCTCGGCCACTCTAGTCCTAGCATCCTCGAGTGAAGCCCTAAGCTCTTTCCTCATTTTCTTGGCCTCTCTAAGCATGTCATCACGGTTATCAAGCAAAGAGCCAAGCCTCTCATTCTCCCGGCGCAAGAAGGGAAGTTCATCACGCACCTCGTCGTCGGACTCGCAGTCCGAGTCGCTCCGTGTGCTCTTCTTGCTGCCGGAGCTCGCCGCCATGGTGCGAAGCCATCTCTCGCGAAGCGGCTCGGCCCGCTCGGGTTCTTGGACGACTTCTTGTTCTTGCGGCGATCTCCCTCGTCTTCACCGCCGCTCGAGCTCGAGGTGGAGTACGCGGAACCGGAGTCGACGTCGCTCGCTCCAACCATCGCTAGGGCCTTGCCTCGGCCCTCCTTCTTCCTCGATCGTCGCTCATCCTTGTACTTGTTCTTGTGCTTGCTCTTGTGGTCGCGCCTCGAACGGTACTTGCCATCGTTCATCCTCGGCTTGTGCTTGTAGCCGTCCTTGCTCTCGGCCTTCTCCCCGGGCGGTCGGCGACGAAGTGTCCCGGCTTGCCGCATCGGAAGCAGTCCTCGTGTTCCTCCTCATGTTCACGCCGTTCTCGTGCGGCCTCTCGAACCGCCTCGTCAACGGCGCCGGCTCGTCCTCTCCAAGGTCATCAAACTCCTCATCCGGCATAGACATCAAAGAGGAAAACGAGAACATCCCGGTGGATGGGTTAGAGTTAGTCTTTCCTTTGGAACCACCAACGAGGGCAAGACTATGGGAATCAGTCGGTCCCTCGAGCTTGGCAGTCATGCCCCTATCCACCTCAGCCGACTTGAGCTTCGAGAACAGCTCGTTCACCGTCAGAGTATCATACCTCTCCGACTCGACTATGGCCTCGAACTTCCCGCCCCATATCGTACGATCCAAAGAGTGTAAGAGCTTGACCGCTCTATCATGATCATCGTACGGGAGCACGTCCACATTGGCCCTCATGTTGTTCACCACCACCGTGAACCTCGAAACAAGGCATCGATGGACTCACCGGGAGATGAGTGAAGTTCTCGTACTCTCTCCGGTAGGTCGCATACAACCGTGCTCCGAACCCGGGCGTTCCCAACATGAGCCTCCTTCAACACCGCCCAAATCCTACAAGCCAAGTGCTCGGTGTGCACCCGATCGAACTCGGTCCGACACAAAGCACGAAACAAGTAGTCGACCGCCTTATTGTTGGCGTCGAATCGTCCCCTCGACCCCGGAGCAAGGAAATCCATCGGTCGGACATAACCCGTGTCCACCGTGACATCCCAAAGCAACTCGACCCTTTCCGCGGAGGAATGCACCCATCCGCTTGCTCCACATCCGGTAGTTCTTGCCATCGAAGTGTGGAGGACCCGAACCCCGTTCTCGGTACGCCATCCTTGGATCTTAGACCGGTTAGAGTCAACAAAGACCCGAACCGGCTCGATACCACTTGAAGGACCGATACGGCGAACCGAGAGGGGGGGGAGTGAATGGGAGCCGATAAAAATTCTTCTCGAAGGAGATGAAAACTCCAACAAGACGAACGCGGCTTCCAACACACGTCTCCGACTCACTACCAAGGTTAGTCAAGCCCACGTAGCCACTGGAGTGCCACTGGACCTAGGAACCAACACGCAACCTTCCGACCCGAGAAACGCAACGGAAAAACCAAACCTCGAGTCTACAGACCCACACCGGTCAGACCGGTGAGCACCACCGGTCGACCGGTCCCCGCCGGTGAACCGAGCAACTTTCACTAAGTGGCTCTACACCGGTCGGACCGGAGACACACCGGTCGGACCGATGGCAGCTCGAAAGCCCTCAAGGCACCAAACAGCCAACCGACCACCAAACGGACCCAAACTCGAAACAAGCGGCAACATGGGACAACAAGGAACACACCAAGACGTTCACCCGAGCAAAAACCCACAAGGGCTTGCACCGGTCGGACCGGCCAAGAGCACCGGTCGAGCCGGTGTGGCACGGGCGACTCGGGATGAACAACGACCCGCGGGTCAACTCCCCCCAAATCCAAAACTCGATCTCCCGAATCGCTCCACGGACTTGAACAAGACTTTGGGGATATCAAGAACACCTCATGAGGAGTCCATAGCCAAGTTTAATCCCACAAAAACTCGTCCAAAAAGGAGGAATCGAAGAAATCCCGCCGAAAGCACCTCCAACCCAAGAACTCAAGAAACCCCCAAAATCGAGCACTTTTACTCACGGATTTGGGAGGGGAATCACGGACCAAAGAACCACGAAGGGTTCCCACAAATTTCCCCCATCAAATCCCCAAGAGAAAAGCCTCGAAAACAACCCAAAGAAATCATCGAGAAAGGGCTCCGAAAATCACCACTAAGAACAACCGGGGAAAACACATCCAAACCTTGAGGAACCACGCCGAATCATCTATACATGAAACAAAGGTTCGTACAAGGTCTAGCAAGCCGCCCGATCATCCATCCCTCTCTACAAGATCTCTCCGTGAAGCTCTCTTGCTAGCCCTAAGGAAAACCTAAGGAAAATAGGTGGAAAATAGGAAAACTAATGAGCTAGGGTTCCAAGAGTTGGCTGCCATCCTCTCACCTCTTGGGTTATATAGGCGGCAACCGAATGTCTAAAATGCCCTTCTCTACTAACTAGGGATACAAGCCCCTCAAGGGCGGATTTGGAATTCTTGATGTCTTCACCATCGGACGGATGCCCCGCGACCGCACTCGCGTAGCCTCGACGCAAGCCATGCGATCCCGACGCGTGTCCTCCGCTTCGAAGATTCGGACCGCGTCGTCGCACACCGGTCGGACCCGGTGCTCCTCGCCGGTCGGCCGACCGGTCCCCACCGGCCGGAGCCGGTCGGACCCACCGGTCGACCGGTGTGGTGCCGCCGCACCTCCGTCTTCGGTTCTCCGATCTTGGCTTTGTGGATCAACCAAGGAACCCGGTGGTTTTCCGGTGAACCACCGGAAACCCCGCGAACTCGGTGTAGCCTCCGCCAATCTCCACTCATGACTTGGCTCCCACGTAGTCCCGGCTCGACCTTGGTTTTGAGGCTCAACCAAGAAACCGTCCACGACTTCATCTTGCTTGTTCATGCCACCATGCGGCCCGCACTTGACCCCCGCCGGCCACCGGGTCCCTCGAACGAAGCCTACTTGTCTTCTCCACACCTGGAGGCCTCACCGGCAACGACCTTTCGCGCTTGTTCTTCACCTGCACCAACACGAGTCAAGCCGCAACCTGCACCTGCAATACTTAGCCAAGAATCAGTCCACACAACGTTGTCAATCACTCATCACACAAGGAAGCGACCATCCACCGGTCCTCGAACCACACATGGTCCTCACACGTCCATGTTCACCATCCCTGAAAGTGATTTACCGCTTTGACACCACCGAGATATGAGGCCAGAGAACCACCCCTGATATCAACCACATGTTCTCCGAGCCTCCCACCTGTAACTCAAAACCAAGAGCGAAAGCGAGCAAACGACTCAACACTAGGGTTAGTACCAAAAGTTTCAAACCAGTCCCGAGCCATCTCCACAAAAGTAGGGTTAGCAACATCCATCCTACTGTGCCTATCCAACCTGGAACCACCATGGG
This sequence comes from Cenchrus americanus, assembly GCA_947561735.1. NCBI lineage: Eukaryota > Viridiplantae > Streptophyta > Magnoliopsida > Poales > Poaceae > Cenchrus > Cenchrus americanus. Next base: position 245,118,115 of record OX387239.1, on the reverse strand, counting down.
AAAGCCACTCCTGTCTCGCTGGACGAGTACGAGCACCACGAAAGAAAGATCGTGGTCCGTAGCCTTTCTGAGACCCAAAGCTGCGACCTCTCCCAAACTCGTATCGACCACGAGGAGGAGAACGTCCAGCAAACTCAACACCACCAAACACACACACCTACCACCAACATCATGACCAAAGGAACTGAAACGACCATCTCCATGAGCACGAAACGCAAACTGGTCACCCTGCTGCCTCCCAACCAGCCTGACAGGTTCTGGAACCAGACTGACAAGTTCTAGAACCGGTCTGACCGGTCTCTCTGTACGGGCACCACAAACTGGTCTAACCGGATTGCAAATCGGTCTGACCGGTTTATCCCGACCAGCAAGGTCCCTTCCACCTGAACCACTCTTAGTTCCCCAAGCCGGAATGCTTTTCACAACAACCTTACTCCTGAGAAGTGGCATACGAGACTCAGGCACACCATGAGAAGTGTGGTACCTGTCCTTTCTCGCCTCTCTCCTTTCTCTTATTGCAAAAATCTTTCTTATGACCATCCTTTCCACAAAACTCATAATGGAAACAGATTGGTTTTGGCTTAGGCTTGGGATGAGGCTCTTCACAAGGCTTCTCACTAGTCTTCCCACTTGGTTTCTCACTAGCTTTTCACTTGGCTTCTCACTTGGTTTCTCTCTCGGTTTAAGCAACTGGTTTGGCTTGGGTGCAAACTTGTCTTTGGGTGTAGGTTGTGGTGGAACTAGAATATTCCCAAAATTTCCCTTCTCTCTCACCACTACTCTCACCAAACTTATTAGATCCCAAAGCCCAACAATCAAAGCGCTTAAAAATGGCAATAATCGTACCAAGCTGAGGCTCCTGATTGGACAACCAACTCAACACCTCATGCAACTTATCATTCTCATCCTTCAAGCGATCAACACATTGTGCAAGTTCCAAATTCTTCACAACATACAATTCACAAGTAGAGTAGGAAGTAGGAAAAAGAACTTTAAAATCAATCTCAAGTGAAATAATGCAAGAACGAAGCTCAGCAAGTTTATCATGCAAACCAGGGCAAGAAGTGCATGCACCAAGCAAAGTGGGTCAAGACTGCAACTTAGCCAACTTAACCCTAAGCACATCTAGTTCCTCACAGTTGGAGGCATGCTTTTCCTTAAGAGTAGTCAAATCAGCTAGAAAACAAAGTAGTCACCACAATCAACCTCATCAGAAACAACAGGACTAGCCTTAAGCGAATCTATCTCAAGCTTTGCATGTTTTGTGTTTCTAGCTCAGCCACTCTATTCCTAACATCTTCAAGCAAAACCCTAAGCTCCTTCCTAATCTTCTTAGCCTCTCTAAGCATGTGATCATGGTTATCAAGTAAGTCAACCAATTCCTCATTCTCCTTGTGCAAGGAAGAGAGTTCATCACATACCTCATCCTCGGAATTGGAGTCCAAGGCGTTCTTCTAGCATCTCTTGCTACCGGAGTTGTGCGCCATGCTGCAAAGTCCATCCTTCTTGTTGTAGCTTCTTGATATCTTGCTTGTGGTACAGCAAAGGCTGTTGAAGTACTTGCCGAAGAAGTCGGAGTCGGAGTCGATGTCACTCGACCTCTTGATCTTCTCTTATGTTTGTGCCTTCCTCCCATGTTCATGCTCCTTCTTCTTGGACCTTCTTCTCTTGTCCTTGGACTTGTGCTTGTCGTAGTCGTTCATCTTTGGACACTCGGTGTAAAAGTGTCCAGTCTTGCTGTGCTTGAAGCCCACCCTCAAGTTCCTCCTTGAGTTCACCCGGTTCTCGTGCATCCTCTCGAATCTCCATGTCAACAATGCTAGCTCGTCCTCTCCAAGTACATCAAATGCCCTCAACCGACCTCACTTACCTATAAAAGGAGCCTCACACCCGCTGGATTGAACACACCGCGCTGGAGCATCTCATTTCCACTCTTTTGTTCACTTAGAGTAGGATTAGTGTAACTTGGGAGTTAGAGTCGAGTCGAACAAGTCTCGAGGCTCCGGAGGAGTCTTCTTCAGAGTCCCGGTATTGCTCTTGTATCCTTTCTTTGTTTAGACTCAAGTATAATTCAAGTTATCTTTCTATCTTACTTTTTGAGTCAATTACATTCAGCTTTTACTTTGCTCTAGAAGCTTTATTCTTGGTTTAGACTAAAGTTAGTTAGTCTTGGTTAGCATAGCTCTTGTGAACCATATAGTGATATCCGGGAAAGGTTCTTTGGTTCGTTGTGAGCACAGTGCTTAGAGCTCACCTTAGTCTTAGATTGGTGTCCTGCGCAACAGAATAGTTGTGGTACCCTAAGGATGTGACAGCTCTGGATGGGCTCTGTAGTCCACCACGTTAGTTCGGGACGGTAGGATTCAGCGCAGCGTCATCCTCCCTTCTCATCCCAGTCTGAGGGTGCGGCTTTGCATGCCCCTGCAGCACTAGAAGAGCTTGTTGAGTAAGCTTGCCTTAGTTGTCCCTTACTTTAGCCTTTGCCTAGAGTTGACAAGAATATGTAGATCGTGTTAGGATCCTTTTGTTAACACCAAAATTTGGTAAGGAGTATGACTTGTGGGTCCGGTTCGAAAAAGAGTCCGTCTGGTGGAAGGAAGGATATTTTCAGAGATTTTCGGCAAAGAGATCTGCGGTCGGCTATCTGCTCCGGTTCGGCAAAGGAACAGTAGAGCTGATTTTGCGGGATTGGACGGTGACGTGGCTCAATCAGGGGAGACGAATGGATGGATAGGCGATCGAGCTTAGAGATAAGTTAGGCAACGAATCCATTCGCAGTTGTACTCAACAGGGTATAAATACGACCCCTGAATGTATGTAACAGACAGAATCATTCCTCAATACACACCGGCCTTGCGCCAAACCCTAGAGTCCTTTGTCGTGTCGTCGAGTTCTTCGAGAGGGCTTATCGATTCGTCGACCTCCGTGAGTACCGACAACCTTGTATCATGTCTAGTATCATGCAGTGGATTTAGATTTGATGCAAGTAGTCTTGTTACCATGCTTTGTGTCATGCGGTAGATTCAAGCTTGGTTCAAGAGGGTTTCTTGTTAGATCATGAGTCACGCGGTAGGCTAAGATCTAGCTTGAAGCTAGTTATCGGCTCTATTGGATTTTGGCAAGATCCAATAGATTCATTAAGTTACCCCGTGTTAACTTGAGTTTTACTTCATGTTTTAATTCATGTAACACACCTTTGCCCAATCTAGATGGGTTTGGATCGGCTATATCTCTTTTATGATCCTTGTTCGAGTAGATTTCATATTTTAACATGTGGATCTTATGCTTTCCGATAGCCGAAACCGAATTGATCTAGGTTGTTACGTGTTGCGGGTTCAAGCTTGCTTATGTTCGTATAAATCTTGAAAGAGCCGGTATCATGCGGTAGATGCGAGGTTTTGGGTTGCTTTGGAGCTAGTCATCCGGTGGATTAGATTCCCAAACCAATCCGATAGATTTATTCACTTGGTAATGTTTGTTCCTTCTTCATGGACCCCCGAATCGGTCGTTCACCGCATTCGGTTATGTTTCTTCACGAGTAGAACGCGTGCGTTATTTATGTTTTAGATGATGCATGCTTTTAGCTTTCCATATTTAGATTGTATCATGCGGTGGATAGATCTATTTATGGAAAGTGGTACGGTTTTTCATGCAAGTTGTATCATGCGGTGGATAGATTTGTTTGATATCGTACCCGACGGGTTTTAAAGTAACTAGACATGCGGTAGACTAGTGCTTTGGATCTATGCATGCTTGTTTAATACATGATCATGTCCGTGCTTTACTTTATTCATTTATTTAATGTTAAACTTCATGGGGATCGGTCATGGCCTCGTGCGCATGCATCCTTGTTCAAACAAAGACCGATTGCTGTCATGCTTACGTCATCCATTCGGCAGTGTTGTTTTTTCCCCTTTTGCGGTTTCCCGAATGGTCGTAGTTCTTTGGCAGATAGCTTTCTATAGCTATGTGTCATCTCATTTGGCTTTTTAGCCGTAAATATGGAACTGTCTGGTACCACCCGGCAAGTTCCAAGCTTTGTTATCTAACTGCCTTATCTTTTGTTAATTTTCAGGAAAAATTGACTGGCACATCTTTTGCTCTCTGCGCGTGTGAAGCCAGCTTTGTTCGGCTTGCTGTGTGATTGGCGTTGAGTGCACTTTTCGCGTCAACACACTTTTTGGCACGCCCAGTGGGACCACAGCCGAATAGATTCAAGATGCCTGAAATCTCAGACCTCATGGATGTCAACCTTGAAGATCTTTCTCCAGAGCAGCGGCAGCAGCTCCAAGAAGTCGTGGACCAGTTTCAGCAGAAGTGTCTGCTGTCGTTCAAAAAGAATAGAAGCGGCGTCCCGTATCTGAAGAACGAGATGCCCAGGGTACTGCTGCCAGGAGAGAGTGATGCCACATCTCAGCAGGAAAAGGAGGAATGCGCGCGAGTATTCCAAGAATCAGCAGATTACATGCTCAGCAAGCACAACAAGGCTTTCCTCGGATCGCTCCAGCAGATGATGGTGGCCATCTTTGGCCCGGGCATGGAGCAAGCGTTCGGCAAGGCGCCCGTCCAGAGGAGCACCGTGGAGCTGGGTGAGTCAAGCTCTCAGCCGCCGCTACGGAGCCAGCCACAGCAGCCTCCTCCTCAGAGCTCCGGAAGCCAAGCGTTCCAGCCTCCTCCACAGGGCGCTGGGGGGCAGCCAGTTCAGCCCCCGTTGCAAGCTTCAGGAAGTCAGCCAGTCCTGCCGCCACCACAGAGCAGCACAGGTCAGCCTGTGCAACAGCCGAATCCGTACCAGCCTACGTACGGAGACCTAGCGTTCGGCTCATCTGGGGCCCCACTTGATCCCGGCCGGAGGATTGCTCCGTCGACCAACTGGCTGCAGAAGAATTTGTACGGCGGTGGTTATCATGAAGTGGGAAACTACGGAGCGTTCGACGCCTTCCCGCACCCAGGATACGCGCCAGCTGCAGGCGCGCAAGAGGATGACGCCCTGGCGCGCAAGATGGCCGAATTGATGCAAAATCAGTTCGGCCTCAAGCCAAAGATGCAAGGACCCGCCTATAGGCCGCCGTTCCCAGAATGGTACTACAATGTGCTCTTGCCGCCAAGGGTGAAGCCGCCAACAGAATTCACAAAGTTCTCGGGGCAAGACGAGACGAGCACGGTCGAGCACATCGCTCGTTACCTCATGCAGCTCGGGGAGTGCTCAGCCGAGGAGACGTTCAGGGTCCGTTACTTCCCCGCCTCACTGACAGGTCCAGCGTTTCAGTGGTTCTCGTCCCTGCCTCCTGAATCAGTGGCCAGATGGAAGGACTTAGAGCGGAAATTCCACGCTCATTATTTCAGCGGCAGCTCTGAGAAGAAGCTGATTGATCTCGCCACCCTGAAGCAAAGGCACAGCGAAACGCCGCTGGAATTTCTTAGAAGATTCAGGGAAGTCAAAGGCATGTGCTTCTCGCTGAACTTGCCAGACGATCAGTTGGCTGATATGGCCGTCGCCGGGATGTTGCCGGCCGTGCGCGAGAAGTTATTTGGGATGGAATTTGAGAACCTGGGCCAGCTATCGCAGAAGCTATCTCTGATGAGCAATCAGGCATATGGCCTCAAGAAGGACCCCAAATTTGGCAAGCAGCACGACGTCGCTGACATCTACAACCAGTTCCTGGACAAAGCTGTTCTGTTCGAGGATTCTGAGGATGAATTGGATGTAGCTGCAGCAGAGATCATGTGGGGTAAGGAGCCCTTGACGATGAATCAGCGCTGGGTCAAGCAGACCAAGGGAACTTACGATTTTGACATCACGAAGGCTGATAAATTGTTCGAGCTCCTAGTAAAAGAAGGCCGAATCAAGCTGCCTGAGGGGCATTCCATGCTTCGGCCCGATGGAGTTAAAGCAAAACGTTACTGTGGCTTCCATGACAGGGATTCACACTCCATCAATGATTACAGGGTCTTCAGGATGAGGATCCAGAAGGCCATCCAGGAGGGTCACCTCAAGTTCGATAACAAGATGAAGCTGGATGGCCACCCCTTTCCTCAGAACATGGTGGGCTTTTCTGTTAATATGATAACAGCCGAGGAGAAAGGGAAAGTCAAGGTCTTGACCTCAGCCAGGTCTAGGCAAGGTGGAGCAGTGGACCCAGAGCGCCAGGTGACTCTGGAACAGGTGCAAGGTAACGCCCCCCGCATTCTTAAAAGTCACATCGAGGTTGGGGAATCATCCAGAGCCAAGCCCAGGGTGACATCGCGCATCCTCCTCAACAAGTGGCAGCGCCAGATAGAGAAAGAGCGTTACCAGAAGCGGCGCTACGAGGAGGAGCAGCGCAGAGCTGAAGAAGAGGCGCGCAGAAGGGACCAGGAGCAGTACACGCGCGAGCAGGAGCGCGCACACTCGGGATGCGCCTTCTTCAGGCACTGCTGGAATGAGGGTTTAAAGCTGCCCACATTGAAGAACTGTCCTGAATGCAGCGACAGGTATGTTGAGTACAGGCAGGGAACTGCCAATCGCCGATCCGTCCACGAGAGACTTGGAAGGATCCACCCTAATGGGGATCGGCGCCAAAAAATTGAAGTCATCGATCATCCTAGGAAGCGCCAAGCTGATCTCAGGTGGGCTGATCAAGAAGGGGACGAGGATGACTACATCCGGCGAGAAGGGGCGGTGGTGCCCGCCCGCCTACGCAAGAGTCGAAGAGACGGGTCCGGCGCTTGAGGAACCGTGAACCGGCGGGCCGGGATCCGGACGAAGGCGTGTGTGGCGCCCCAAGGACCAACCGGAAGGATCGAAGCGTTCGGCTCCAGCATGCATGGTATACTTTCTGCCGAACGAGTTCATGGCTCCTGCTAACCAGGTTATGCAGGAGGAAGCTTCCTTCGATGATGAGCAGACCGTGGGAATGATGGCACAACTGGTGCTGGCCAAGCAGGCCATCTTCGACAAGCCGGCCAAGAATCGTCATATGAGGCCGCTGTACTTGAGGGGGTACGTCAATGGCAAGCCATTGACCAAGATGTTCGTCGACGGTGGAGCGGCAGTCAACGTAATGCCGTACACCACCTTCAGGAAGCTTGGCATGGGCCCGAGCGATTTGACGCCTACAAGCATCATCTTGAATGATTTCGCCGGGAACCCCTCAGACACCAAGGGATGCGCTCACGTGGACTTGATGATCGGGTCCAAGACGCCGCTCACCACCTTCTTTGTCATCGAAGGCAAAGGAGCCTACGGCCGCCGCTTGGGCGGGGCCGGATTCATGCTAACTCGTTGCGTCCCATCCACCATGCATCAACAGCTTATCCAGTGGGTGGACGATGAGATCGAGGTCGTCCAGGCAGATGACTCCGTGAGCGTGGCCAACATGGAACCAGCCTTCTGGGAATACCAAGGCATCGATTGTTTCTCAGGGAAAGACTGGGGAGAAGGTCCTGTTGAACCTGTCAGCAGTGATCAACAGCCGATTCAAGCAGTCGGCTCTTATAGTAATTTTTAATGGAGAACCCCGTAGATGGCACTGATGGCAAATTAGGGCGAGGATTCATGTCGGCTGATAAACTGGAAGAAGTTGATATTGGAAGCGACGATAAGCCAAGGCCGACGTTCATCAGTGCAAATTTGCAGCCAGACTTCAGGGGGGATTTAATTGAGCTTCTCAAAGAATACAAGGATTGTTTCGCCTGGGATTACTCGGAGATGCCTGGATTGGATCGTTCCATCGTCGAGCATCGGTTGCCAATCAAGCCTGGTTTCAAACCATATAAGCAACCACCCCGGAAAATCTACAAGGATGAAGTATTGGCCGATGTGAAGAAGGAAATTGAAAGATTACTTGATGCAAACTTCGTTCGGCCATGCAGATATGCGGAGTGGATTTCTAACATCATCCCTGTGTACAAGAAGAATGGAAAAATGAGGGTTTGCATAGATTTCAGGGACCTGAACAGAGCTACTCCGATGGATGGATACCCGATGCCTATTGCCGATTTGTTGATTGACGCCGCTGCTGGACACAAGGTGATTAGTTTCATGGATGGCAACGCGGGATACAATCAGATCTTCATGGCAACAAAAGACATATCAAAGACGGCCTTTAGATGTCCTGGTCATATAGGCCTATTCGAGTGGATAGTCATGACATTTGGGTTGAAAAATGCCGGTGCGACCTATCAACGGGCCATGAATTACATTTTTCATGAATTGATCGGCAAAACTGTGGAAATCTACATTGATGACGTGGTGATCAAGTCCTTAAGTCATGACACCCATTTGGAAGATGTGAAGAAGACCTTAGAGTGCACCCGGAAACACGGTTTGAAGATGAATCCAAACAAGTGCGCTTTTGGGGTATCAACTGGAGAATTCTTGGGGTTTTTGGTCCACGAAGGGGGGATTGAAGTTGGCAAGAAGAGCATGAAAGCCATTGATGAAGTTGTTCCTCCAACCAACCTCAAGGAATTGCAATCACTGCTCGGCAAAATCAACTTCGTGAGAAGATTCATCTCAAATTTATCACAGAAGGTGTTGCCATTCTCTCCATTGTCGAAGCCGAAGAAAGATCGAAAAATTCACATGGGGCGACGAACAACAAAAGGCTTTTGATGAGATCAAGCAGTACATGAAGGAGCCGCCGGTGTTGGTTCCTCCTCAGCTAAACAAGCCTTTCAAGTTGTACGTGGCGGCCGATACCCAAACCATTGGATCGGCCCTTATTCAAGAATTTGAAGGGAAGGAACGGGTGGTAGCTTATCTTAGCCGAAAACTACTTGATCCTGAAACCAGGTATTCGGCTGTAGAGAAACTGTGTCTTTGCGTATACTACTCGTGTACAAAGTTTCGGCACTACCGGTTGAATGCCGAATGCACTGTGTATTCCAAGTTTGATGTGATAAAACATATGTTATCTATGCCAATTTTGAATGGTCGGATTGGCAAATGGATTTTAGCTTTATCAGAGTTCGAGTTGAAGTTCGAATCGGCAAAAGCCATCAAAGGTCAGGTCATTGCCGATTTTATAACTGAACATCGTGATCCGTCAATTGATCTGCTTGAGATTACCCCTTGGGCTTTATTTTTTGATGGATCCTCGTGTGGCAAAGGTGGGGGAGTAGGGATCCTACTGATTTCGCCCAGAGGTGAGATGTTTGAATTCGCCATTCCTATACAACCCACTGTCACAAATAACCAGGCTGAGTACGAGGCATTACTTCGAGGGCTTCAATATTTGAGAGAAGTCGGGGCCGTTTCAGTTGAGATCTATGGGGATTCAGAATTGGTAATCAAGCAATTGAACGGCCAATATGAGTGCAGAAGTGAAGCGCTGAGGAGTTACTACGAAGAATGCAGGGAAATCTTGAAGAGCTTCCCATTGGTAACTCTACAGCACATTCCTAGAGAGCATAACGAGGAAGCAAACAGGCTAGCTCAGAGCGCCTCTGGTTACAAAGAGAGTCAAGAAGCGTTTGCTGCAGAAGTGTGTGCATTAGTGGCGGATCTTGCAGGAGATGATTGGAGGAAAGAAATCGTTGATTACTTGAAGGATCCATCCCGAAAGGTCTCTAGGAAGTTAAGGTACAAGGCCATAAAGTTCGTTCTTCTGGATGATAATCTGTTCTATAAATCGTTAGATGGGGTATTGCTACGATGCCTGGGTCCAGAAGAAGCCAAGAACATGATGAGCGAAGTACACGATGGGATATGTGGAGCACACCAATCGGCCTACCGTATGAAGTGGGTTATTAGACAAGCTGGATGCTTTTGGCCGACGATATTAGAGGACTGCTTTGAGTATTACAAGGGATGTCAAGATTGCCAAAGGTTTGGGAATATTCAAAGGGTCCCTGCATCAGCATTGAATCCCATCATCAAGCCATGGCCATTCAGGGGCTGGGGTATAGACTTGATTGGCCAAATTAATCCACCGTGCTTTTGGCTACAGATTACTTCACTAAATGGGTTGAGGCGATCCCACTGAAGAAGGTGACGTCAGAAAACATGATTGAATTCGTCAAGGAGCACATCATCTATCGATTTGGGATCCCTCAGACAATTACCACTGATCAAGGGGCACAATTCGTGTCACTGGAGTTCAGAGAATTTGCCGAAAGCATGGGAATCAAGTTGTTTAATTCCTCTCCCTATTATGCCCAAGCTAATGGCCAAGCAGAGGCTTCTAATAAGATCATGATCAAGCTGATACAGAAGAAGATCGATCAGAAGCCAAGAAGGTGGCATTCGGTACTCAGTGAAGCACTATGGGCTTACCAGATGGCCCCCCATGGAGCTACAAAGACTTCTCCTTACGAGTTGGTTTACGGGCATCACGCGGTTCTGCCTTGGGAGATGCAATCAGATTCAAGGAGAGTGGTGCTACAAAAGGACTTGAGCTCCAAAGATTACAGTGGCCTAATGATGGATGAGCTAGAAGATCTACATATGATCCGTCTCAGGGCCCTGGAAAACATCGAGAAAAACAAACTGCGGGTTGCCAAGTACTATAACAAGAAGGTAAAAGTAAAGCAATTCGCGGAAGGCGATCTAGTTTGGAAAGCGCTATTGCCGATTGGAACTAAATACAGTGAATTCGGCAAATGGTCCCCTAACTGGGAAGGACCTTTTCGTGTGGTCAGATGCGTCCCCGGTAATGCATACATATTGAAAACTTTGCTAGGAGAAGAATTTTCCGCTGCAATAAATGGAAGATATCTGAAGAAATATTATCCTAGCATTGAGATCGATCGATGATTACACGCATCTGGTACGGAGATAGCCGGCGCTCAAGAGTGAGGCCGCCTTCAGAACAAAAGTCCATGAACAGGAGAAATGGCCAGTGCCTGGATGCATTGCCCTTAGCACAAAAACTACATTACAACTGCTTCTTGCAGGATTACATCTAACAACCCTGGTGGTCGGATCCTCAAGAAGGAGGGAAGCAGAAGGCGTGGAGGAAGAAGCGAAAGTATGATGCAATCTTTTCTTTAATTCTTCGGCTGCTCCCTCTTCAGTTGCTCCAGGACCACCGTGACGGCAACTTGGAACGCACGGGGGTGACCATGGTTGGCGGCCTCCACCAAGCTATCCCAGGCCGTCTTCAGGTTGTTGTACCTGTCAGAGACATCTGAAGCGGAGGAATCAAGATTAGGGGCGAGAAATCCAAGTGCAAGCACAAGGTCAAGAAGGAGTCAGAAACGTTTACCCCCTACTAGTGCTTCCAGAGCCATGCGACGCTCGCGCTCGGCTTGGCAACGGGCAGACATGTCCCTGAGGCCGTGCTCCAGATGCCGAACGCGGCGGCGTAGCTGATGGTTGGTCCTCTGTTCAGGCGTGGCATCCTCTGCTTCGAGGGAGGAATCAGAGGAGATGTACTCAGGCACATCTTCGGTCCCGATGATTTCTTCGGGAAGCAAATCAAGGCTGAAAGAGGACAAGAGGAAAACATGAAGCACAAGATCATGCGGGAGAACGAGGAGCAGATCAAGAAAGAACTCACTTCCGAATCGTACGCTTCTTTGATGAGCCGCTCTCCTGGGTTGCTTACCCTTGTCCATGGCGTTGGGGTTTTCTCCTCTAGAGACAGGGGAAGAGATGAGAAGTGATGGATGAGTGTACGAGTGGATTTGCAGAGCATCCCGCAAGCTATTTTATTGATCGAAGAGGCGCCTTGGGAGTGATGACTGGCCAGTACGCACTGTTGGAATACCAAGCGGCAGGGTTTTCTACCAAGTGCGAAGGGTTTTTTTCTTGAACAGTGTTTATGGATTGCCGAATTGGGATCCTCTGTGGATTTTGCGCCAAGGGGCAGTTGTTCTCGCGCGTTCGGCTCAAGATAGTTCCCGGATGCATTCCAAGAAAACAAAATTCATAGATGCAAAATGCAAAGGGAGTCATCACAGAACAGGCGCAGAATTCAAAAAGTTCTTCATTTTATTGCCGATATTTACACATCCCTAGTACAATCTAGTCGAAGAGCCTGTTCAACACAGATTGGGGATGAGTAATTTCGGCAATGGCGTCGCCATGGCCATCAAGGCGCTCCAGGATGAGCTCGATCTCCTCAATGTCCTCTGGCGCGCCGCCCCGGAAACCGTGCGGCCTGGTGGAGTAGTCGACGTCCGTGTGCGTCGCCATGGCAGCCAGGCCCAAGGTTGTCACACCCGATTTTCCGTAGAAAACCGAATGCATCTCATATGTGTGCCAGGATCACAATTTCACACATATGATAGACTCATGAGTGTAATATCACAAGACATTGCTCAAAACGTACAGAAAAGGTTTATTAACTTTTATTACACTCACGATGGTAGACACGAAGGTCTTTACACGAACAACGATAACTATGAAGACGCGACTCCATCTTCATCTTCCACGAGCATCCGACGGTTGATCGCATCCTCGGAACTCCTCGTAGTCGGTGAAGTGCTCCACTCCGGGGTTCTTCTCTCGAACGGCGTAAGCAAGGATGAGTACACTTATGGTTGGTACTCGGCAAGGCCACAGGAATAACCGGAAAGCAATATTAATCCATCTTTAAGTTCAATTAATCATGTGAGGGTCCAGGCCGCTCTTGACCGTGAGCACGGCCGATCGATCGGCTTTACACTCTGCGAGAGGTTGCACACTTTTCCCACGGCTCGCGTAAAAGTTCCAAAGAACTTTGAACCCAACCACGCATGTGCTGATCAGGCACAATACCACACTTCCGAGGTGTGATTGCATAGGGACGCTACGAAGCCTTTACAAAGATATGCAAAAGCATCAACAACCCACGACAGTTACGGCTCAGGGCGGACCATAACCCTCCCTAGTGGCCAGCACCTTAGCAAAGGCTGCTACCCCAAAAGAACCGGGCTATACCCCTGCAACCCGGAGCCCCCTGTGTTCCTTTCGGATAGGGTCGTCAACACAATCGCACACCTAATTAATTGGCTAAGCTAGAGCCATATGGACTGTGGTTGCACTGTTTTCCTGGGTGGTTCTCCATGTTCCGATTAATTTATAGTAATCTTGATTAAAGCATAGGTAGAAGGGTGGTTAGGGTCACTTGCCTTTCTCCAACGATAAGCTACTTTCCTTATCTGCAAAGCTCTGCACTTGAACTTCCTCGAACGGCGCGTTGGCTACGATCATGCAAGAAAACATACAATAAATAAAACAATACATCAAACATTACCAAAAGACTAAAACAAGCTTTTAGAAATGACGGGCTCGGAGAGACGATCGCGTGGACATCAAGAACGCGTAAAACGGAGCTAGGATGGAAAAGATATGGTCGAAACAAGATTCGGGGACTAAATTGTGATTATCCGAAAGTTTTAGGGGTTTTCTGCAAGATTTCAGGGACCTAAACATAAATATGTGTGAAACTAGAAGGTTTTAGATGCAAAAGGACAAAGCTTGGACCTCGGATGGAAAACCTAAGGAGCTCAAGGGCTTAACCGAGAAAAACTGGACCTAACTGCAAGGGTTTTTGGAGGTGGAAGGGTATTTATGTAAATTCTGGAATCTCGGGGTCCTTTTTGCAAAACCGCCAAGGCAGCCGGCGGAGTGACTGGGGAGTGCCACGTGGCGGGCTGCTATTGGCCGTGCTGACGCAGGTGGTGACGCAAGCGTGACGTGGCGATGACGCAAGCGTGTGGACGGCGCCGTGGACCCGGTCCACCGGTCCACCGTGGACCGATCCAAGGGTTATGGATCCCTTTTAATCTGGTCCGTCGGCTTAGATCGGATGGCCACGGTCGCATGTGAGCGGCGGGCGGCGGCGGACGGCGGGCCGCGGCGGCTCGCGGCGGCGCCGGCGGCGCGCGCGCGCGGCGGTGAGCCAAAAATGCGCTCCCGACCACCAATTCGCACGGGAAAACTACCGAAGAAAGAGGGGAGTGCGAGGATCTTTACCACGGGCTTGGAACGGTGAGAGGAGCGGCGGAGAAGGAGATCGGGCGGCGCGGTGGAGCTCGGCGGCGGCGCCGCGTAGAGGAGTGAAGGAGCTCCGGGGAGCGGTGCGGGGTGGAGGTGAGGCTCGGGCTCGCACTTTATTGGGCGGAGGGGGAAGTGGAGAGGACGGCCGAGGCGGTGGGAGGCGGCGTTCCGGTGGTGGCCATTAATGGCTAGGGCGGCGCTCGGTGCGGCGGTTTCGGGGAGGGGAAGGGGCCGGGGAGGTGATAGGTGAGTGGGGCGGCTCCATTATGGCGCAGTGGGGGAAGGCGGACGGGCGCGGGGGCGGCCGGGGAGGCGGCGCGGGGGTGCGGGGGCGGGCGCGGCCCGCGCGGGGAAGAAGAGGGGGGGCGCTGGAGGTTGAAGGAGCTCCTGACATGTGGGTCCGACATGTCAGGGAGAGAAAGAGAGGGAGAGGAGGCGGAAGAGAGGGCGGGTGCTGGCGGGCCACGTGGGCCGGAATGGGGATGGGCCGCGGCTGATAGGTTACTTTGGTTTTGTTTTTTTTCTTTTTCTTTTCCTTTTCTTTTCAAATCCTTTTCAAACCAAATTCAAATTCAAATCTTTTTCATGTTTTCAAACTCAAATTTTAACACAAATTTACTCAACTTTTTTAAGACTTTTAGAAAACCTTTTAAACCACTTTTCAAACATTAAATTCAAACTTTCATCATTTTTTTTAATTCAAACTTTTACACCAATTTTACAATTATTTTTAAAGACTTTTCACAAAAATTTTTAAGACTTTTCACAAGTGTTTTTTTAAGCCTTTTAAAACCACACCACAACAAAAACTCATGCATTTCAACATGATGCACAAACACTTGATTGATTCTAATTATTAAGTGATGTTTAATTTAATTAAAGGCAAATTTATTTATTCCAAATTTATTAAATCCTTAGAAAATAAAACTAAACCTTGTTTCTAGCAATATTTTATTGTGATGGAATTTTCGGGTGTTACAAAGGTGGTGCCCAGACGGACGCCGTGGACAGCCACCTCATCAACGCGGCGCTCCACCGCGGCAAGGCGCTCCACCGGCGTATCGCCGAGGGCGTTCACCTTCTCGGCCAGCTGCTCCACCAGCGCCTTCAGCTGGTTGAGCTCCGCATCGCGGGCTGCAAGAAGCAAGAAGAAAAAGATTAGCGCCAAAAGCCGGGTGGGATCAAGAATTAATCTCAGAGCCGTACCATCAATGGCTTCCAGCAGCTGTCTGCGCTGGTCCTCCCACTCCAGCTCGGCTATGCCCGCTTTCTTGGAGACGTCCTCCAGCTCACGCCGGGACGCCTCCAGCTCCTCCTTGAAGCGGAGGGCGTCTTCTTCCCCATACGGCACCGGGGAGTGGCCATCGGACTCCGAGGAGTCATCTGGGAGGGGTTGATTGGCCGGCGCACGAGGCGGATTCCACTGAATCAATCTGAAAAAAGGGAATGATCGTCAAGGCAAGAAGAGGATCAAAAGTAGAATCAAAGAGGAGGAATCAACGATCATTGCCTCCGGCGCGCGTTGGCGCTGCTTCCCTCGGCCTCGTCGGAGGCGCGGCGGCGGTTGAGGCGGCGCACCATTGTGGTTTGGGATGTGCACTGTTTGCAGAAAGGCTAAGATTGGCAAAGATTCGAGAGCTAGAAGGCCTGGTGGAGAGCTAGGGGCACCTATGGTAACATTTATAGGCCTGGCAGGATGAATCGTGGCTTCGAGTCGTGGCTCTGGATCGTGGCGCATATCCCAAGAAAATCGGAAGGTGGACAGGTTTCCTTGGCCAGCCCGCCGATGGGTCGCTTGGAGTTCTAGGCTGAGCCGCGTTCAGTTGATTGGTTCGGCTAAAGAGAATCAAAGTGTCGTTCGGGAGTTGGCGTTTCTCTACCGAATGGGTCGTTCAGCATTGTATTTGAAGGTGCGCAGAAGAAAGGAAACAAATTGCAAGAAGATATTACAAGAACGACCAATTCGGTCATACATCAATAAGGACATTCAAATATTCAGAAGTTTTGCAATCACACCAAGAGCATTGGATGTTATCAGATGTGAATTGTCCAGCAGCTCCTGGCAATCTTTTTGGGTACCAGACAAGTCAGTGAGTTCTGCATCGCATTGCTCTATCTTGGTGATAGCCGATTTTGCTTCCGCTTGGGTCTTTTCTATCAATCCAGGGAGCTCGGCTATTTTCTCTTTGTCAGCCTCTATCTCCGCTGACAGTGCTTCTCGGTTCGCTTCTAGAGCAAACTTTCCTAACGATTTTCGGATCATAAGAAGCCTGCAGGTTAGCCAATGTACCCTTGTGGTTCTCTACTTGGGATTGTGCCCCGTTCATGGCATGTTCAGCATCGGCTTTCCTCTTTTCAATGGCCGGGCGGGAGCGCAATTTCCTCAAAGCATGCTTTATGGGTGCATAAAGGGTGTCTAAGCCATAGACAGATGATAGAGAAGCTCTGATGTCTTCAGGAAGTTCTTGGCTGATAGATTCAAATATCTCTTCAAAGTGATCAAGATCTTTGAACTGATCTTGAGCATCCTTTTCTAGCCAGGCAGCAATTTCTTTGAGCTTGGACAACACTTCATCTGACAGAGGCTGGTATACTCTTTCCATCACCTCGGCAGCTGGATTGCTCTCTGATGGCAGGCTTGCTGATGATGGAGCCTGATCCTGAGAAACAGTATTGCCGAGTTAAGAGTGCTAAACATGGAGGTACCAAAATTAAGTGCAGATGGATACCTCATGGCTGGTTTCTTGAGCAGGGGCAATCACAGGTAAAGGAGGTGCTCCAGGTAGACCTGAAACTTCCAAGCTGGGAGGTGCTGATGCAGCTGCTGGCAGCTCGTGGGTTTCTGGCTGATGAGGAGTCAGGTCTGCCTCTATTGGGATAGTTATCTCTGCTTGACCAACATGTGATTGTACCCTTGGAAGACTTGATGGCTCCGGTTGGATTGGGAGATTCATCTCTGGAGAATTTATTGCTTCTGCAGAAGGTGATGAAGATGAGATCTCCACTGGGATGGGTAATTCAACCCTGGATGGACTTGCTTGTTGAACCACTGGGACATCTACCAGCTGTTCTTCCATGGCTTCTTCTGCAAATGTCAAATTGAAAGGGTAAATGCCAGTGTTCATCCTTAAGAAAGAACAGTAGAGGTCATACCAGTGGATGGGGCATTGGCAGGTACTGGTTCTGAAGGCTGCTGGGCTCTGGTCTGAAAATGCACAATGATATGATTCATCAAGAACAGAGTAACCTGGTAATCAAGAAGGTAAAGGGATTTACCTCAACAAGCACTTTCTTGATAGTTCTCCTCCTTTTAGCACTTGGAGGGGCAATCAGATGCAGGCCTTGCCTCCTGTCAGCAGCAAGGCTAGAAAGGCTGGGATCTGTTGTAGCATACCTGGCCATTAGTTGATGCAGAGTTGTGGATTTGAATCCCAGTGCTGAAATTGGGCCTTCAGCATTGTAAGCAATTTCCCTGGCTCGAGGGGCAGGCACTGTGTTCTGCGAACAAGAAGATGAAGGTCAAGATCATGAATAAAAGGGACATGTCTGATCCAAAGGTTCATTGTATTACCTCTGAGGTTGGCAAGAAGTCAGGCACCAACTCTGCACAGAACACATGGACAGGCTCACTGAAGATGTGATCGTGGAATTCTTGCCACCAGGAGTTAAAGGTGGGGTGAGCTATGGTTGTGGGCACGAAAGGACAGGTATAGATAGTAGGGCTACACACATATTGGAAGACCTCGTCGCTCGTACATACTTTCTTTGATTTCCTCCCTAGGCTTAAGAAATTCATGCAGAAATAGCCTTGGGGGCATCTGTCCACATCCAATTTGCCTGGCCATTACATTAGGCTGATAGTATTCATAAGTGCTGACATTCAGCCTTCCTCCATTGAACTCGGCCGACAGTATGCATGGGCGGATTATGATGTTAAGAATCTCTAAGAATCTCCCATCTTGATGGCCGGGCTCAAAGGAAAATTCAACAAGAAAGGTCAAGGTGTCGTTGCCCAGATAAGGAAGCCAGAGAGGATTGGGGAAACCTTTGAAGAATAGCTCGAAGAACTGGCTGATGTCCTGCTGAACAAGAACAGTTGAAGCCGCTTCTCCGTAATTCTGGCATCCTCTGGTAGCTTGGGGCTCTCCTTCAGGATGATTGGATAAGGGGAAGAACCTGGAGTTCAAATCGACACCAATGATCTGATGCATATAGAGCTGCAGCCACATTTGAACAAACCACCAAGGGCCATTGACACATGCTATCCTTTGGCTGGTATACATCTGGGTGACAGTCTGGTGGAGCATATGGTAAACACTGCCCAAGAAGAATTTTCCCAGGGGAAGGCGGTTGCCACCGGCCAGATGAGATGCCATTGCGATATGGTTCAGGGTAGGCTCGTTGGCTTTACCACAGAAGACGAATCTGCACAGCCACATATTCAAGAATGCTCTGTATTCAACGGCACCCAGGGGATTGTCCTTCATGTGTTTCAAGATGTAATTCTTGTATCCGTTCCCTGGCTTCACCCCTGTTTGCCGTGAGGAATTTTTGAAGTTCCGGGGCTGAACAGATCCTGTAATGTCAAGGCCGGTGATCATATATACATCGGCCAAAGTGGGAGACATTGGACCGTGGCCAAAAAGGAAGGCGTTGACGCCATTTGACCAAAAGTGGCAGGCTGCTATCAGGAGGTCTTCATTCTTGGGGGTCTCAGCCACAGATAACTCCAAACACTGGGCGATACGAAGGGAATCCAGGTTGGTCAACCCACTCTTATCTGCAAGAATCCTTCGATACCAAGCTTTCCAGCCTGCAATTGGAGGTAAAGGCCAGTTCTTGAACGCGTCTTGCCACTGAGGCGGTGGAGACAAAGCTGCTTTGAAGGGGATTCTCTGAGATTCAGCAATGAGATCTCGAGGATCAGAGTTCCCCACAGGACCAAGATAATAAGATCTCGAATTGGCCTCAGTACGAATCAAAAGCTCAGTAGAGGGCTCCTGGAAGAAGAGCGGAAAAGGAAATCTTAGGTGAAATTGGAAATCTAAATACCGAACGAGGCGTACGGGGGTCAATTTACCTGAGCATCTTGGTTCTGAGCTGCCATTGGAGTTTTGAGCTCGGAACGAGGGGATCTAGGGTTGGATCTGAACGAATATTCCGGCGGATTGCGAAGAACAGGTGTTGACAGATTTGATTGAAGTATTCGTGGCTGGAGTCAATTGTGGAACAAAATTACTTTTATCCCACAATTGAAGGGGCATGTGTTAACACCAAAATTTGGTAAGGAGTCTGACTTGTGGGTCCGGTTCGAAAAAGAGTCCGTCTGGTGGAAGGAAGGATATTTTCAGAGATTTTCGGCAAAGAGATCTGCGTTCGGCTATCTGCTCCGGTTCGGCAAAGGAACAGTAGAGCTGATTTTGCGGGATTGGACGGTGACGTGGCTCAATCAGGGGAGACGAATGGATGGATAGGCGATCGAGCTTAGAGATAAGTTAGGCAACGAATCCATTCGCAGTTGTACTCAACAGGGTATAAATACGACCCCTGAATGTATGTAACAGACAGAATCATTCCTCAATACACACCGGCCTTGCGCCAAACCCTAGAGTCCTTTGTCGTGTCGTCGAGTTCTTCGAGAGGGCTTATCGATCCGTCGACCTCCGTGAGTACCGGCAACCTTGTATCATGTCTAGTATCATGCGGTGGATTTAGATTTGATGCAAGTAGTCTTGTTACCATGCTTCGTGTCATGCGGTAGATTCAAGCTTGGTTCAAGAGGGTTTCTTGTTAGATCATGAGTCATGCGGTAGGCTAAGATCTAGCTTGAAGCTAGTTATCGGCTCTATTGGATTTTGGCAAGATCCAATAGATTCATTAAGTTACCCCGTGTTAACTTGAGTTTTACTTCATGTTTTAATTCATGTAACACACCTTTGCCCAATCTAGATGGGTTTGGATCGGCTATATCTCTTTTATGATCCTTGTTCGAGTAGATTTCATATTTTAACATGTGGATCTTATGCTTTCCGATAGCCGAAACCGAATCGATCTAGGTTGTTACGTGTTGCGGGTTCAAGCTTGCTTATGTTCGTATAAATCTTGAAAGAGCCGGGTATCATGCGGTAGATGCAGGTTTTTGGGTTGCTTTGGAGCTAGTCATCCGGTGGATTAGATTCCCAAACCAATCTGATAGATTTATTCACTTGGTAATGTTTGTTCCTTCTTCATGGACCCCGAATCGGCTGTTCAGCCGCATTCGGTTATGTTTCTTCACGAGTAGAACACGTGCGTTATTTATGTTTTAAATGATGCATGATTTTAGCTTTCCATATTTAGATTGTATCATGCGGTGGATAGATGTATTTATGGAAAGTGGTACGGTTTTTCATGCAAGTTGTATCATGCGGTGGATAGATTTGTTTGATATCGTACCCGACGGGTTTTAAAGTAACTAGACATGCGGTAGACTAGTGCTTTGGATCTATGCATGCTTGTTTAATACATGATCATCTCCGTGCTTTACTTTATTCATTTATTTAATGTTAAACTTCATGGGGATCGGTCATGGCCTCGTGCGCATGCATCCTTGTTCAAACAAAGACCGATTGCTGTCATGCTTACGTCATCCATTCGGCAGTGTTGTTTTTTCCCCTTTTGCGGTTTCCCGAATGGTCGTAGTTCTTTGGCAGATAGCTTTCTATAGCTATGTGTCATCTCATTTGGCTTTTTAGCCGTAAATATGGAACTGTCTGGTACCACCCGGCAAGTTCCAAGCTTTGATATCTAACTGCCTTATCTTTTGTTAATTTTCAGGAAAAATTGACTGGCACGTCTTTTGCTCTCTGCGCGTGTGAAGCCAGCTTTGTTCGGCTTGCTGTGTGATTGGCGTTGAGTGCACTTTTCGCGTCAACACCTTTCTCGTCTCATTGTCCTTCCAGCTCGCTATCCTCTCTAGTCTTTTATCTAGATCTCCTTGCGTTTGTCAAGTTATCCCTGAATATCATTATTCGTTATCCCCTGCTATAGCTCTTTACCAAGTCTTGGTTATTCTCCACTGTTTACTCGATCATATTTGTCGTCGTGCCTCCCTTGGGAAAATATAAATCGACAATCCGAATACCACTGGATGAAGTACTACAACGGTAATCTGTGCGCTTGCGGACCTTTCTGTGATCGTGTGTTTTACCCCAGACGTTCCCTAGCCCCATTACTAGAGGTGTGAACCCGGCGGCGACGCTTGCAGGAGCCAACAAGCATTTCTGTCGTCGCCGACATTCATGCCAACCTAGTGGTGAGGCTAAGAAACGTCAACACAAAGCGGCCAAGGAGAGCCTTAGCATCCCCAAGAAGATCCTCCTCATCATCTCTACATCCCAAAGAGGCGGAGCTCGTCGTTTGCAGTCATAGAATGACTGATCTCCTCCACCTCATCGTCCGACATCTCATTGTCGCCAGCCTCCAGTCCCTCAACGGCTGCACAGAAGCTCGAGTTAGTTCCAGATCTAGGGGTTAGGGTTTAAGAAGAAGCAGTAGGGTTAGGGTTAGGGTTACAACTTACCTCTTTCCCTAGAGCACCAGAGATGCCAACGACAGCGTCGACGCCCAGATCTGGCACCCTGGTACCTCAACAAGTAGTCACGGTCGCGAAGGCCCAAGGTTCTAGGATCTCGGTGAGCACGTCGACAAGGCAGAGACAATGAAGACGAGGGAAAGTGGAGAAGATGAGGCTACATCGCCGGTGAGGAGCGACGATGAGTGGTGGAAGATGCCAATCCACGACGGTGTCGGCGGTGGAGGATGAGGGAGAGAGTGGAGAGAGCAGCCGCCGTGAGAGAGTGGAGCGAGAGAGGAGAGAGATGAGGGGGATGGAAATGAACTAGGGTTAGGGTTAGGGTTAGGGATGGGAGGTCGGGATCCAACGGTCACAAGGGAGGGGCGGCCGTGATCCAACGGCTATCGTGCCTACCCCCATGCCGGCCGTTGGAGTGGGTCGTGCCCGTGTCGTGTTCGGGTGCTGGGATTCCAGCCCAACATGGGCACAGGGGCTGGGTTGTGCCAGGCACAGGTACAGGGCAGGCCGTGCCGTGTCGTTCGTGGGCCGTGTTTAAACAGGTCGTCTCCGTGTCAGTCCAACGGGCTGAGCCCATTTGAACATCTATAGCACAAGATGCTTCCCAATATGGTACTCCATAGTTGGTCTAACATTTGAGCTTATTTAGATTTAGAAGCAGACAGTTTAAATTTTCAGTGAACCATTGATTAAATTGACAATGAATTCACACACTAAAACATCTCACCTGTGAAGTTTCCATTGTTTTTTTTGGGAAAAACTGGTCTACGTTGTTGGTCTGATGAGGACATCCTAGGGCACGATTTGGCCAAGCGCACAACAGTGTAGGCAACCGTAGTGGAGCACAGTTTGGCCAGGCGCACAACAATGTAAGTGGCAGTCGTGGCCCAACAGGAGCATGGTTTGGCCAGGCACATGACAATGTAGATGACAGTCGCGCACTTCCAGATTATCACACCTTGCTTAGCTTGGGAGGAGGAAGCCACCTTAAAAGGGAGTGCCACCTTTCCCTTATTGGACTAGTCTTTTGAGGTGATTGGGCCTTACGTCGAGGAGTGTGTCAGAGTACGGTGCTGAGATTGCAGAGGAGTATGGTGCTAAGATTGCTGAGGCACAACAAGAGGCCCTAGTGGTGTTGTAGCCGGTTCAGTGTGTCATGCTTTGGTCTGATTAGTGTGTCGAAATTAGGTAGCCGGTGCTAAGATTGCGGGATTCGGGGAATCCAGATCGGTGTGTTGGACTTTCCATCCAACCCCACCTGGGTCAGACTCGTCATGGTCTGGCAAAAATATCCTTCCATGGAAGTAGTCTACGTGACATTAGCAGTTCAAATCCAGACATCACAGTTGAGATCCCTAGGAAGAAGGCATCACAATCCAAATCCATATGAACACATCATAGTTATCAGACAATTTTTTTGTTAAGACATTTAATTTCATGCTCTGTTCTATAGACTGTAATGGTCCCTTGTGATGGCTGCATGCTTACCTTATTGTGATAGTTAATTCTGAAAATGTGCTTTATTTTTGCACAATTAGATATAATAGATTTAGTGTCATGGAATGTCTTGCATTCTTATGCAATTCAATGCAATGAATCCTTAATATAATTAGGCTACTTTGTGATAAATTTTGTGTACTACAACTTGGTGTTTTCCCCATGGCAATGCCCATTTGTTAGTCTCTATCTAATATGGGACGAATGCGAAAACAAAATCAAAGTCTTTCAGTCCCAAGCAAGTTGGGGTAGGCTTGAGTTGAAACCCATCAGGGTGTGACACTAGCATTTTTTCCTAAAAACTGATATGCCCATGAATAAGCAAGAAATAGGCATATAATTGACAGTCCAAAATCATCAAGATGCAAATTATAATCAAATTTTATTTTATTTGTAATCATTGAACAAGCAATAAGCTCCTTCATGTGAATTTCTGAAATAAATAGGAAGAGAATAGCTTTACATAAAATCTACAATGACTTTGAGAATAAAAATATAACGTAAATAGGAGAGATGAGTCATGGGGAGAAAGACAAATCAGCATATAAAAAAGTTGCTAGGTTGCAGAGTGAGGAGAAAATATCACCACAACTCAATGATGATCTATCAATAGTTAAAATATCCATATATGGCTTGGAGACATCTCCAGATAAGTTTTTGAGGATATATAGAGAGGAAACTGATTAGGAAGAAGGACAAAGATATTTGATGAGGGATTGAGAGATATTTGGTTAGTTTTGAGTATTTGTTGCAGAGGTTTAGAAAAAAGCAAGTGGGAGGGTAATCAAGATGCGGAATGTATGAAAGAATAAACACAAAAGCAATGAGTTGTTTTGTGATTTAATTCACAATGTCATGATATCATATTTCTTACATGCTTTATATGGATGGATGGATGGGTGGGTCACTAAGTCACTGTAGTGCACTTCTTCATTTGCATGTGTGTTGCACCTAAAATTTGGTGTGAAAATCCTCCACTAAAAGTTAGCCAGCAAATTTTGTGGCAAACATCATATCATGTTGGTTAACAAACGAAACAAACTAAGGGTCAACTTAGTGTAGCATGCCTAACTTGTGGGTTGGCAAGTTTGTGTCTACAACCAACCTACCTATATCCAACAAAGCCAACATACTAATGTGTTATCTAGAACACAAAAAATCTGCACGAAGAGGTGTTCCAAACAACTTAAGACAAATAGTAGACAAAACTAACAGGCAACTTAGAATGTAGAAACTTTACAAGAAAAAGTACCAAACCAACATGCAACTTAGAATGTATAAACTTTACAATAAAAAGTATCTCACATAGTCAAATGCGCAAAGATATAAATTAAACAGTTACCAAAGCAAGAATCATGATGGGGCATACATGGATCACACATAGGCTCAATATCTGAGATACATGGGTACCCCTAGGTCCCCACTGACCAGGGTCCCCGAGGTCCCTGTCAAGTGGACCCGACCTGCCAGAAGCCCCGTCGACCTGAAATGTGGGCCCAAGGACATGAAGACAGCTTGGAGTGCAAGTCAAGACAGTCTAGACAGTTTAAGTCAGTTCTAATAAGCCTTCCATGTTGTAACTGACAACGATAGATGGAAACCGACTTGTAACCCAAGGCACGCAAGCCAATATAAGGAGGCCTGGGGCGCCCTTCAAGGGCACCATGTCGACGACTCCCTCCTCGGGGGGCAGATGACTCTCACATAATTCCGTCGCCATTCTCGTCGTGTTTCGAGTTCCATCCGTGAACTACCACATGAGCTCTTAGTTCTTGATCCCCTCCAATTAACCTACAACTGTGTGGGTCGTCCCCTTGTGGATCTATCCAGGTCTCACCCCTGACAGTTGGCAAGCCAGGTAGGGGTGATCGGGAGCTCTTCGTGTAGCACGATGGCAGCTCACTCCGGCGATCATCTTCGGCGGCAACACAAAGGATTTCTCCACGGCGACTTGCTCGCCACCACCCTCCGGTCTAATCGCGAGGTCGCGCCTACGAGGCGAACGGGGCTGCATGCCGACAACTCACGACTCCAGGATGACATCGATGTCATGAGGTGTTGGAGATCATTGTTGCGGGATATCAGACCTACTACAGCAATCGAGATCGTCAGCGGCATCACGCCGGCTTTGTGAGCACGTGAAGGGTCTGCAAGACCTGATCGTCCCCGTTCTAAGAGTTAGCATCTTTTGTTTTGAGATTTTGAGAAGAGTTGCTTTTTGGAGAGCACGGTACGATGAAAGTTGTAAGCTGTGTTCCGGGGGGAGTTATTGCCTATCGTTGTCCTCTATGGTAGAACCCGTCGGGGAGGCCTGAGAGGCTGTGGTTTACCCTGTGGCGGATGTCAGCGGTTCGAGTCCGCTTATCTCCAGCCCGTGAACTTAGCGGATACTATGACAGCACCAATTTTTCCAATTCGTCAGTTCGATCTATGATTTCGCATTCATGGACGTTGAGGCCCCGACGCCCAGTTGCGTGTGGCCAAGAAAAAAATCAATCTACAAGGCCACGCGCAATCTACAAGGCCGCGCAAATCCACCGATCTCCAAGACCACACGTGACAAGAAAGATTTTCCTTTCTTTTTTTCTCTCTGTATCCGATTTCAATTTCAATTGCTCCGGTTAGCCAAGTTTATTCTAATCTATTTGTTTACACTAGAAAAGTGCCTGTGCGTTGCAACGGGCATCCAAATATCTATAATGTAATATACAATAAATTTTTTACAATTATATAGTACGAAAGCAATGCTACTAAATCATAATACTGAATTACAATATGTCATGCATACAACATTGTATTTCTTAATTCAAGACATCTTAGGATCATGCTCATTCAACAAACTAATAATAATGTGACAATGTTCTTATGGGATGTGATGTACAATGTTCAATAATTATGCATTTTGGTTCCCTCAACACTATTCTTATTCAAGTTGTTTGATAGAAGGGTCCGAGTTACTGGGATTAACATGACACTGTCCTTGGAGTCACCATGTACAAATAGCTTGTTTTTTCGATCTCAGAAGCATGGGATGGGTCACCGTCACACTCAGCTTCTTTCATCATCACAAAGTGGCTTGCTTGCTTATCTCCATTTCATGTCTTATTAAAGACGCTTATCTGATTCAAACAAAAAAATTCACACATTTAGTAGATTCTCCATCAAACTCACTAATTCGTATTATCATGCAAAATCATTGATTGACATCACCAGTTTTTATAGAAGGAATCAAATGACAATATTATCTCTCTATCTAATAACAAGCGTGGAATATTTCAACCTAATATTTCTTCGTGAATTCTCCACAATTTAAATGAGCACACAGATGCAGCAAAACTGTAACACATCATGAGGCAACTAATCACACATTATATATGGTTAACTGTTTACTCATTCAAGTCCATCATTATTTCGAAAACATAGGAGATCAAATTAAACATTATGTGTTGACAGGAACACATGAAGATCTTAATTTCAGGGGCTCATCCATAATTCAAACTACAAAAAAAACCATATGTATAAAACCAGGCATACATTCCGACTCCAAAATATACTAACAATAAAAAACATCCAAAAGTCTGTGTCCGCAACAGACAACAAACAAAACCACATGTCGTAAGCATAAACCATGAGTTACTAAGTTCACAGATGCATGTGCAAAAAGGCACACCGAAATAATTAATAGTCAACATTCCCATTAGATGAACCTTGTATGTAGGAAATCTTGTCTCATTAATTGATTAATTATTTTCTTTTTGTGCTTGCAATTTGCAAAAAACTCACCTTATAAGACTTAACTCCTACAATTAGCATTCAGAACACTTTTTTATATCTAAGTGGCTAATATAATTTGAATGAATGAACTCCCACATACACTTGTAATATTATTATCTGTTGATGGTGTATAATTGTATTAAACTTTAAGTAGACTTGCAAGCGGACAAGTCTCCCGTCGTAGTCAAGGGACCCTTCTTCCCTCGAGTGGTGAACCTAAGGTATCGAATCCGTGGAACAAATGTGTGATGCAAGAGTTGATCTAGTAAAGCCGAGAAACTTAGATCTTCAAGAGGTGAAACCTATGCATCTAATCTCAAAGAACATCTCGAAAATGAATCTAATCTATTAAAGATCGGAGGTAGCAAGAGATAGAGGGGGATAGATAAACCAATCTAGAGAGATTGGATCAAGCCTTTGTTGAAGTTCCGAGCAAAGAAGAAGTAACAAGTTCAATCCCATAAAAAGCTTCTTTAAACCATGGTTTCCCGTCTGACTCCGAAAACGCCCGCCTTTTGGAGCCACCGTTATGTCACAACGCACCCCTATTCATGCTGGTTAGTCTAGGGCGAGTCCAAGGACAAGTTGAAATCTTTCGGAAGGTCAGGCATGCACCTCTAGCCACCACGGCTACAAGAACATCCTTGGTGATCTATCTCGAGAATAGATCTTAAGATACGAAAAGCCGATTGAAATCAAAGACGTAGGAGAAACACTTGATCGCTAGAAATCGGATTGCAATTTGATAATTCAACATTACATGATACATGAATCAAGATCACCACCAGGATCCTACCTCGATCTTGCTTCTAGCTCCAGGAACTCTGACGTGGTCTTCCTTGCAAGGTTCCCACGTCGCCTAGGGAGATCCTAGTCAACTAGCTCGACCCTCTCCTCTCTGAGATGGTGTCCCTCTCTTCTCTGCTCCTCGGCAGCCGATGACGAATGAATTGATGCGTGGCTCTTGGCCTCGGGGCTATAAATAGCCCGAATGGTGGCTAGGTCAAAGGGGGCTGACTGGGCCCCGAAATGGGCTGGGTCGGCCGGCCTGGGCCCACTTCAGCCCAGCCAGCTGCCTCCTTCGACCGGTGTCGGTTCCCGAGTCTTCTAGATCCTCCCCCCTTCTGCATGTGGGCCCTTGTCATCAATTTCTCTCTGAATTGGATGAAGCTCCTTGTCCCGCAAGATTCGGCACTTTTCTGACTAGGTCCTCAGAGTTTTTCATCTTCTTAGGTTTGGTCCCTGGGCTTCTTGGAGTCATGTTCACTTCATTGCTTGACTTGTACCGGGCTTTAAGGTCTTGTCATGAGGTGCTTGATGAACTTATCACGGAAGTCTTGCTTTCAACACTAAAACCCTGTATAAACACTCAACTCCAAAACCGACATGCATGAACGAACTTGTTATACCAAGGGGGTTAGTACCAATGGATAAGATATAAAAGTCATGCCAACACTAAAGGTAAACTCATGTCTAGGTTGACGGAATTTCACCGTTAACATCTCCCCCATGCTTAAACCTTGCTCGTCCTCGAGTAAGCCTTCGATGGATATCATCGTTGCCCTTCATTGCTTAAACCTTGCACTTGATCATACATGAGAAAACATAATGCTCTCAAAATTTAATTTGTTAAAGTTTCATAAGGTACTAGCCTTCATCCCCACGGAGGGTATATTATTAATTAAGCTTATCCCACAAGTATTAACATGCTCCCAAAGTTTAAATAGATCTCAGAAATTTTTAAATAAATAATGAGATGAAAAAGAGCTAAACCAAGTTCACAAATCATCTTGCACCTTGCTCATGAACTCTCATTTCATCTTGTCTCTCAAGCCTATTTATTCTACTCCTTTCCCTCTCATAACATATATATGTGGTAGGCTTTATATGGAGCTTTTTGGGAAAGTTTAGTCCTACCAAGATATTATAAATGAGATGTTGTCAAAACAAGACAAGCTTCTCATGGTCTTACCGAGACTCATCAAAAAGGGTATTGGAAAATAATGTTATATCAAGGAGGGGGAGAAAAAAATACACACACTTGAGATAGGTGGACATGTGCAAATTGCAAAGAGTGATCCCGAGGCACAAAGGAAGTCCTCGTTATCAGATTGCACATGGTTGGAAAATGAGTTTGGATCTTTTAATCTTGAATCCTTGATATTCCTAATGCACTTTAGAGAACCGGAGAGTTCACTTTATTTTTACTCATACTATCATTTTTTTCTTTTTCTCATACATATATTTTTTCTTTTTTTTCTCTTTCTCATTTTTTTCTTTTTCTTTCTCATCAAAAATTTTTATTTGCTCCCCTTCTAAAATTGCATTGTACCTACCTCCTCCCCCATGCTTAGACGTTTGCTTGTCCTCGGGCAAAGAGGTGATAGAGATAAGGTAGGTACTGGAAATACTTTTCCTTTGGAGAGATACTTGAAATCTTCAATATTGGCGCCATCTTGCGATCTTCCTTGAATTGATGATCCATACTCAATGATAGGTTGTGGTCAAGGAGGTAATCACAAAAGATGATACTTGGTTTTAGGGGTTTATATCGGGCGAGGTTTGTGAGATCTCCGATGTGGGGATACACAATGCACGGATAAGAGGCTAGCAAAAAGATAGATACGCAAAAATGGAATGACCAGCTTCTTAGTCTCGGGCTAGAGAAATCATGGCCTATAATAACTCACCCAAAAATAAATCTTGTACATTAAGGTTTATGCACTCAAATATATATAAGGCTCTGGGTAGGTAGAGCAACACGTGAGTGATATTTATGACAAGGTTAGCATTACTTTTAGGAAAAGTCATCTTTAATACATCTAAAACTTGAGAGCATATAAAACACTATGGGTCTTTATTTTTATCATAACCTCTGCTAAAGATTAAGCTAGCATTTAGATAATTTCAGATTTGTATTTTAAGAGAGCACTAGCTTAAACATGCATAAAACAAATACAAAGATAAACAAAGCGGCAATTATAATCATATATCATCATGGCATAAATTTTGTAACTTTACCAAAGGTAAAAACAAGGTGGTGACTTTATTCATGATGAAAACAAACTAACACACATGCTAGAATTTAAATAAAAACTGAAAACACTACGCATACATAAGCAAACACAAGCTGAGAATTAAAGAAAAAGGGAAAAGAAAAGAAAACTAAAGATCCTCCTTCTAATCTTCCGCCGGTGGTTGGTATTGATATTCTTGGTAGTTGTACCCTTGCTCATAATAGGATTGGACATCCCCTCCAATGAATTGATCTGGCGGTACTAGGTCAAGGCACCCAAGCTCATAGGTAATATTTGCATTGCCCTCACCTAATTGAGCCACGTTGGATTGGATGGCTGCAACGTTTTGCATGTTTCTTGCAGCATATCCTCCAATTATGGCCACACTTTGTTGTGGTTGGGGAAATTGTGCATAGGGCTCCGCAAAGGTCACGTTGGGCACCACATAATTTTGTGGGGGCATGGCTGCACCACTCCCCCGTGCTTGCATTGGTGGCCCTCCGTAATAACTTGGCGGTGTAGGAATTCCCTCGTATGGTGGCACATAGTTTTGTTGTGCACCTTCCTCTTGTGCCGAGGAGGATCCTTCTTCTACAATTCTTCCTCTTTTATTCTTCCTTACCGGCAAAAGGAGTCCTTCCTCCAACCAATCTTCCTTCCCTTGAATGAAGAGTCTTAGTCTTGGATCCAGAAGGAGTAAGTTCACTTTGGCCACTTTAAAGCCTCCTCTCTCATCTCCACTTATATATTTTCCTTGCTTCATGTATCCATATCCGAGAGAGGTCCCGGGTAGAAGATGTTCGGGATTTCTTGGAATTCCCAGTCTTAAGGAGATGGCCAACATGGAGAGGTAGCACCCCGAACCAATATCTCTTGATCCCGATGTTGCTTCACAACACCATCGGTTGATCATGAGGTAGGAGGGGTCTATTGGCTGCCAGGCAATTAAAGCCAAGTAAAGCCAATTCAACTTCGTGTCGGTCACCTTTGTTTCCCTCATTCTCCCCAAAATCCTTTTACACATCCATGAGTGAAATACTTGGATGATGGGGTTCCGGATGGAATTCCTTTGTTGGTGGGCTTCCCCAGAGATTAAATTCCAAAATCCATCCAACATGCCTTCTGGCACGTCAACTTTCTCCGGAGCTCCCTTTTGGAAACCAAGTAGCTCCCTAATATTTTCATAGGGAACCACTTGCTGAATTCCCTCCAATCGGAATGATAAACTCGGCACCCCCTCATCAAGGATAGGCGCCATGGTCATCAAAATTTCCAAAGCAAATTTCTTGTGGGTATTTGCCGAGACCCCGTTGGAGAATTGCACCCATCCTAGGTGCCCCAACATATAATAAATGTTTGTGCCAAAACCCAATGAGTTGAGAGCTTGATCGTCAAAATCGACATTTGCCACAAGCCTCCTCTCAAGGCAAGAGAGTTTCTCCTCCTCCTCCTCCGATATGATGATGAAGCCATATGCGGAGTACCGCAAAGTGTACATAGGTGGAGCGGATGAACGGGTCGATCGACGAGGTGGGACGGGCGGCTCCTCTGTACGCCCTTGAGGTTCGGTAAACCTCATGGACGAGATCCTTGTTGCCCTCATGCCACCGAGAAGGAGAGTGTCGTTCCTCCTCGGTGGTGTCGTGTCCTCCTCCATACTTCAGGGAGACTCAGAAATCGAGTGCCTCCTCGAAGACGTCGTCGAAGATGGCTTGGACGACGACCACCCCTTCTTCTTGGTGAAGAGACTTGTGGTTTTCTTCCACATGATTGCAGCACTCTTCTCTCTAATATAATTCCGGGGTTTTAACCGGTAACAAAGAACTTCAATAATTACTTCAGAGTATGGACTTTGAGTGTATTAAGGGTGTGATTTTGTTGGGCAAAACTAACTTGGGAAGGATCGCTAAGTATAAGGCGGTTCTGGACTAAAAACTCGAGCACACAAACAGAGAGATGGGAGAGTTGCTTGCCTGCCGAAGACGAGCACCGGGGGGTGCATTTTATAGGGAAGGCCGACCGGCCTTGGTGGCTTCTGGCTCCCCTAGCTCGGTTTTTCCTCCAGCATGATTATCTCCACTTTGTGACTTTTGTGCTCGCGTGCTCCACAAGTTGCACCGCCCAAACTCCCTCATCCACTCCTTTGCTTGAATTATAGGTCCTTCCACTTGATGTCTTTGCTTTGAGTCATGTCCATGCTCCCTTGCTTCACATGCCACCATGAATTTCCTGCAAAACAATGCTTGTTGCCCCCCATGCTTGTCCTTTGCATGTGATTTTGATGAGAGTTATTGCAAGGGCATCCCGTGATGCATCATGGTGCATGCATGATTTGCTTAACTAGATTGCCTCCCTCTAAGCATGTCTTAGGGCTAAGCACTCCTCTAATTTTGAAAATTAAAATAATTTCAGAGCTATGGAAGAGCTCAAGCATAAATTTAGAGAAGTTTTTAAACCATTACAAACAAATGTAAGTCGAAAATATTTTCTGACTACATTTATGTTGGTCTCACCGGTATTGTTTACCTTCATTGGTTGAGAGCAAACCTTTCCCGGCTTGATCATGGGGGCATAGGTTTAGGTTCTAATTTTTGCTAAATGAGAGAGATTTTGAATGAAATAAAATTAAATGAGGCTTAGAAAAATTCTAATCTCATAGAAACCAAGAAAATAGATTTTTAAACCAACCAAAAATTAAGTTTCTAGGTTAACGCGAGTCCTACCACGTGCTGAAAATTAAATAACATCTAGATACAAGTCGTGGCTCTACTCGTGTGTTTTTAGCATGTAAAACAAGTCAACCACAACATCATAAAGAGGATGAATGGTTGAATTAGGTTCTGAATTTATTTGGTTTTGGTTTCTCGAAAAGAAGCAAATACACATAGACAGGTTCATGTAAAGGGTTTATGATCCAAACAAAATATTCAACCAAGAATTATGTCTCTAATGTTGTTCAACCACTCTAAGTCTAATGTCTTGCATAGTAAATTTCAAAACTAACTTATTTGAAAAGACTCGAAAAACCTTGAATCGGGTTGTCCTCCCGGCAGCTTATTCTTGACTCGACGAAAAGGGTTGCCTCCCGCCTAGCGCTCCGTTTATAGTCCATGGCTAGACTTCTTCACCTGATTACTTCGGATCAATGCTCTTTGCGGGCGTTGCAATCTTGGGTACCCACTTCCGCACCATCATAGGCACAGGCTTATTCTCCAGCTTAGTCATCTTTTTGGTCTTCACAGGTAGCTTTTGTTTCTTTGTCTTGACGGACGTAACAACTTCCTTGATTTTCTTCGGTTCCTTCTTCTTCGGCTCTTCCTTCTTCCTTGATTCTTCCTTAACAATGCGACAATGATGTGGAACATATTTAACTTCAATCATATTGCATACCTCGAGGCGTTGTCAAAACTTGAAGAAACTTTTCTCGCCATTAATGTCGAAGTTGATCTCCCCGTTGCCAACATCAATAGTAGCTCCCACGGTCTTGAGGAAAGGCCTCCCAAGGATGAGTGGTGGATTATCTCTTTCTCCCATCTCGAGTACCACGAAGTCGATGGGGATGAAGTGATGTCTGACCTTCACGGGCACATCTTCGGCGATGCCCAAGGGATAGCCAATGGAGTTATCACCCAACTCCAAACACATACTCGTAGGCTCCAATGGTAGGCGTAGCTTCTCGAACACATCCCTTGGCATGACGCTCACACTAGCTCCAAGGTCGCATAATGCCTTCTAAAACTTGAATGAACCAACGGAACATGGAATTGTTGGGCACTTGGGGTCTTTTCTCTAGCCCATTTGCAATAGCGGCACTACATTGCTTGGACATCTTGACATGATCTACCCCGAATGTTGCTACCTCATATTTATTTGCAAGGATATCTTTGAAGTAACGAGAATATGTAGGAACTTGAAGGGCATCCAATAACGGCATGTTGATGCTAAGTCTACGCACAACCTCCACAAACTTCTCCTTGGAAGTAGTGTGGCTTGAGTTGTGGTATCTTCGTGTCTTCTCCCGGCATCTCAAACTCGGGCTCTTCGGTGACGATCTCCGTAACTTCCTCCTTAGAAAATTCCTTCGTCTTGGCGGATGGTTTAGGCTTCCTTGCTCCCGCGGAACGTTTCAGATCTTCAGTCTCCTTCCCCGAACGTGTTTGAATAGTCTTCGCCGTTTCGGGACCTTTAGGTTGTCCCGGAAGCTTCCCTTCATTAGCGGATAGGCGCCAAGCAAGTTGTCCCACTTGCGTCTCGAGCATCTTCATCATGTTGAGAACTTGATGGTTGGAGCTTCCGACCTCTGTCACTTTGCTATCGATGTTCTCCAACACCTTGTCTATGGCTTTGAACTTGGTGACGGTGTCCTTGTTGATCTTAGCTTGATCATCCACGAAGTCCTTCAATTGTATGCAAAGCGGAACCG
The DNA here is from genome assembly GCA_947561735.1 of Cenchrus americanus. Lineage (NCBI taxonomy): Eukaryota > Viridiplantae > Streptophyta > Magnoliopsida > Poales > Poaceae > Cenchrus > Cenchrus americanus. The sequence goes on along the minus strand of OX387239.1, from coordinate 245,083,922 downwards.
AATTCGGAATGGATGATCTTGCATTAAATTGAGCTCTACCTTGCCCGTAGTGGAAGTTCGGCAAATCTCCCTTCCTCATGTAGTCGAGCACCTTGGCTTCCTCCAAAAAATCCTTGTGGACATGGCAATATTCTCTACACTCTTCACATGTGGATCTTGCTTCGGCAGCCTTTAAGTCTTGAGCCTCTTTCTTTTCTATCTCCATCTTCTCCAACCTCTGCATGAGTGAATCGATCTTGCCTTCGAGTATGACTTCCTTGTCCACTTGCAAGACTCCTTTGACATTCCCCGCAGGTTGAACCGGAACTAAGCGTCCGGACGACGCCCACGTATCATTATCTGCGACCTTCTTGAATAGAGTGAAAGATTCGGTTGTGTTGACGGTGAATTTCCGTCAACCTAGAGTACTTGTTATGCATTGGTTTCGATTATTATTTGCAACTAACCCGCCACTAGGAACACTAATGATATAACAAGTTCAATCTTGCATGTCAATTTTGGAGTTCATTGTTTACACAGGAAATCTACGCTAAAGAGGAGACTTTCGGGATAAGTTCGCCAAGCACTTTGGAAGAAGATCATGAAGCCCGACAAGAGTCAACACACGCGATGAACATGAGTCCAAATGACCTGAGGACCAAAGCGTCAACGTGCAAGTCTTCAGGGACTCAACCAGAAAATAGTGAAGCTTGCATAGCAAGGATTCAAGCCTTAATCGTGAAGGAAACGACGTCAAAGGCCCACATGCAAGTGCACACAGATAAGGAATCATGCAAGAAGAAACCGGGGAGGAAACCGGGGCTGAACCAGGCTGAAATGGGCCTGGGCCAACCATCCTGGGCCGACCGGCCCAACCCACTCCGGGCCCGGTTCGGCGCCCCCTTTGCCCTAGGTGTTCGTCTACTTATTGCTTCTTCCTCTGTCCGCCGCCATATGAACAAATCATTCTACCGATGCCATTTACCAGAAAACTGCCACCGCAAGATGAGGGAGACAGTTGGATGAGCTCATCGCAAGGATCAACGCCGGCGGAGGGAAGGAAGCAAGAGGAGGACTCCAAGCCGCTGGCCTAGCGGTGTTCCCAAGCTTCATTGCCGCCGTCTTCATCGACGACGTTATCCGAAGTCTCCATCACCCCTATGTGCTTCAATCCGTGTAAGATGATGGGGTAATGTCTCCGTTCGTCTCTAGGGTTAGACGGATGCATGATATGTAATCTATACATGAACCTTATGCCAATCAATGCTTTATGGTCTATGTCTTCGCGTATGCTTTGTTTACATATGTTTGCGAGGGTTTGTGGTAATCGTGGTGATTAGCTTAACCCTATGGATGCTTGTGTATAGATGCGGTTATACGTAAAAGTGTTTGATTAACTTGTGTAGTGACAGTATGGTGGAGGGAAAAGGCTTAGCGGCCGCATAACCGCCATGAAGCTAGTGTAGGCAACACCCTTTTCATGTAGTAGATGCATGTTCATGTGATCCTAAACCCTAGGGAGGGAATGCTTATCTATCTTAATCTCTCTCTTGTGTCCACCCTTTACCATCTAGTTTGACCTTAGATTTGTTTGATCAACTTAGGTTAGATTGTCTTTACCTTTAGATTAATACCCGTTTCAAAGGTTTTCCATCAACTAGATTAGTACTTGGTTAAGCGCTAGCAATCCCCTTGCTCCACGGATTGATAAGAACCTAGGGAATCCCCATGGTGAAAAAGGTGTAGGTCCGTACGCTTGCGGATCATAGGTGGATACGAGTTTTATCCGTCAACAGGTTGGCGTGAGCTCGATGATAGATCCTCCCGCCGATGCATCGACGATCGTCCTTGACGCCATGGTGAGTCTATCGGGCATACACCCCGGGTACCCATACAAGGAAGGATGAAGACGGACTCCTAGTAGAATTCCCCTGTAATCCTATTAGGACTCATTCCGTGTGATCCTACTAGGACTCCTGCCTTTTAACCGACTAGGAACCCGCCCCCTGTACTACATAAAGGAGGGCCGGGTACCTAGCAGGGCACTTGATCTCAACCAACACCAAGCTCAGGGCGCCATACTTGATCCCCCAAACAGGACGTAGGGTTCGCCACCTCGACGGCCCGAACATTTATAAATTTTTTCTCCCGTGTCCTTGCGCATACCTTCGAGTTCTCGGTCTCCCGATCACGATCCTCCACAACACAATCTACTACCTCAGGTACCCCCTTGGTAGGTTTGCCGGTCTAAAACACCGACAGCTGGTGTGCCAGGTAGGGGTGATCATCACCACCGAGCGAATTCGAAGGACCATCATCAGCAAGATCAACCTACTCGTCGCCGCAAACTACTCATCGTCGTGTACCTGTGTCGAGTTGAAGAGAGATTCAATTCCACATGCCTACTCAGAATTGCAGCCGTCGGATTCGAGTACGAAGTGGACAAGGGCTTAAGCAGTTCATGCCCCATCGACGAAATTTTCTTTTCGGTTTTAGAATCAAAGTCGCATGACGAGTAGTCGGCTTTGCTGGCATCGGTTCGGCTTCAATTCACCTAGTCCTCCACGGACACTGGAGCAGAGTCGCTTGATGAAGCTGCTGGAGATAAGACAAGTTGAAGACCATGTGCCCATCTTGGTTGTCGACCTGACAACTCTATAATCAAAGCAGCAGCACTCCAGGAATTCAAGCCGCACCTGTTCACACAGATTGAAGTAGCTCTGGAGTCCGGTATCTTTTGTCGTGCATCAAAAATCAAATTAATCCTGCTACACGCAAAAGGCCACTAGCAATACTGCCCTGCATGTGTAGTTGGCAACTTCGTCAATATTGTAACAGATGCTACATGCACACGGAGATGCACACAAGGCCACCTCAAGATCTTTTGCTTCATGCACCCGGAAGGCGTATGTGAGTAGAACTACATCAACTTTCGGCTGCATGAACACATCCACGGATACACCGTCTCTCGGTCGCGGTGGCTCTACATCAACTACGTCGTGCGCCGCGACTACTCATCTTCCAGCTGCAGTGGCTCTACATCAACTATGCCGTGCGTTGTGACTACTCGCACCCGGTTGCACCGGCTCTACTGCGCCTATGTCGTGCATCCGGACGCCACGACTACTCTCCCGACCGCAGTGGCTCCATGTCAACTACGTCGTGCGCCGCGAGTATTCGTCTCCCGGCTGCAACGACTCTACATCAACTACACCCCGCAAGTACTCATCTCCCGGCTGTAGCGGCTCTACCTCAACTACGCCACGCGTCCGGGTGCCTCGGCATGTCGCGCGGCTCATCGTCAACTACTTCGCCTCGCGCAGGCTCGTCGTTGACTACTTCACCCACGCCGCGCGTCTGGGTGCCTCGACATGTCGCGCGGCTCGTCGTCGACTACTTCGCCTTGCACGGCTCGTCACGCGGCTCATCGTAGACTACTTCGCCTACGCCGTGCGTCCAGGTGCCTTGGCACGTCGCGCGGCTCGTCGCGTGGCTCATCATCGACTACTTTGCCTCGCGCGGCTCGTCGTCGACTACTTTGCCTACGCCGCGCGTCCGGGTGCCTCAGCACGTCGCACGGCTCGTCATCGACAACTTCGCCTAAGTTGCGCGTCCGAGTGCCTCGGCATGTCGTGTGGCTCGTCGTCAACTACTTCGCCTACGACGCGCGTCCGGGTGGCTCGGCATGTCGCGTGGCTCATCGTCGACTACTTCGCCTTGCCTAGTTCTTCGTCGACTACTTCGCCTCACGCGGCTCGTCGCGCGGCTCATCGCCGACTACTTCGCCTACGCCGCGCGTCCGGGTGCCTCGGCATGTCGCGCGGCTCGTCATCGACTACTTTGCCTCACCCAGCTTCGTCGACTACTTCGCCTACGCCGCGCGTCCGGGTGCCTCGGCACGTCGTGCAGCTCGTCGCGCGGCTCGTCGTCGACTACTTCGCCTACATCGCAAGGCTCATCGCGCGGCTCGTCGTCGACTACTTCACCTACGTCGTGCGATCAGGTGCCTCGGCTCGTCGCACGGCTTGTCGTCGACCTTCGCCTACGCCGTGCGTCCGGGTGCCTCGGCTCCTCGCACGGCTCGTCATCGATCATGCGCCGTCTCGTCGCTCGACTTCTCACCGGTCGGTCGCACTAGCTCTCGCCGTGCGCCCGATTGCTTCATCTCGCGGCTCGACTACTCCGTGCGCGGCCGCCGCGGATTTGTCTTGCGGCCACACTGGCTCCACTTCAGCCATGTCGTGCATCGCGACTACTTGTCTCACGGCAACACCGGCTTTACTTCGAGTACGCCACGTGCCGCCACGACATCGCCCTCCAGTCGCATTGCGTCGACCACACATCTTGACTAGTTTTCCAAACTAGTCGAGAACGGCAGTCACGCCTGCAACAACTAGTCGGAACCAACTTTGACTAGTCAACTTCAGCAACAACCCGTCGCAGCTCCATTGTCGACCGCCACGGCTTCATCTACAAGTCCGCACTGGCGGCAACAGCTAAGTCATTTATTTAACTGATTACATTTTCTTTTCATGGCTTGTTTTCCTTATCATGCAGGACAACATGCCCTCGTGTACGCTTCTCGGCGGGTTTTCACGAGAGCTACACTCTGCTGACTCCTCTTGGGATATATTGTTCAAGTCACCACGAGCCTACTTCATCAACTCGGGGGCTATCCCATGGAGGAAGCTTCTAAAGTCCGCTCTATGCGGCAACTTAAAGTTGACTCAGGTCGCACCTTCATTTGCTCTGGCAGCATACTGCGTGTGTAAGCTTCGATGGGACCTAGCTTGAAGTGGCCCTCGCGTCCTAGCAGCGATGGTCCCTAGTTGCACGTGGTCTTCACGCTCTGTACCTTGGGTCTAAAATCCATGGCCCAGGTACACAAGTCGACTCCGGTCGCACCTTCAAGCTCGCTCATACAGCAACTGTACCCTGGGTCTGAAATCCATGGCTCAGGTACTTAAGCCCACTCCGGTGGCATAAGTCAACGCTAACAGTCGCACCCAAGCCCACTCCGGTGGCACAAGCCGACTTCGGTCGCAATCTTAAGCCCGCTCCAGTGGAAAAACTACTCGTTTTCTCTAATTTTTCATTCGCTTTGGCTTTCCAGAAAGTGCTTTTCGTGTTTTGCATCTTAAGTCCACCCCGCGTGGCACAAAGTCGACCACTGTAGTCGCATCTAAAGTCCGCTTCACGCGGCAATCTAAAGTCGACTTCTAAAGTCGCATATCAAAGTCCGCTCTGTGCGGCAACTAAAGTCGACTTAGGTTTTCAAGTTGCATCTCAAAGTCCGCCCCGTGCGGCTACTAAAGTCGACTTCGGTTTTTAAGTCGCATCTCAAAGTCCGATCCGCGCGGCACAAAGTCGACTTCGGTTTTTGTTGACGGTTAATTTCCGTCAACCTAGCTATGAGTTTACCTTTAATGTTGGTATTGATCTATTATTCTAACCACCGGAACTAACCCCCTGTATATAACAAGTTCACTCTTGCATGTTGATTTTGGAGTTCATTGTTTACGCAGGAAATCTACGCTAAAGAGGAGACTTTCGGGATAAGTTCACCAAGCACTTTGGAAGAAGATCATGAAGCCCGACAAGAGTCAAGACACGCGATGAACATGAGTCCAAATGACCCGAGGACCGAAGCGTCAACGTGCAATTCTTCAGAGACTCAACCAAAAAAAGCGAACCTTGCATAGCAAGGATTCAAGCCTTAACCGTGAAGGAAACGACGTCATAGGCCCACATGCAATTGCACACAAATAAAGAATCATGCAAGAAGCAACCGGAGAGGAAACCGGAGCTGAACCAGGCCGAAATGGGCCTGGGCCGACCGGCCCAGCCCAGTCTGGGCCCGGTTCGGTGCCCCCTTTTGCCCTAGGTGCTTGTCTATTTATTTCCCCTGCCTCCGCCGGCCACCACATCCATCCATTCATCATAGAGTCGCCGAGACGAAGGAGAAGGACCGGGAGGAAGCCGACGGCCACCGCGAGTCCTCGAGTTGCCTAGGAGATGGCTTAGGACATGCCCTAGACGCCATGGTTGCCCTGCGTGGTAAAGCCATGGTGGAGTTCCGGAGCCGCGACTTGAATTCCTCAAGTCATTTGTACTTCAACATTCAGTGATGTAACCATATCTTGTCATACTTTGATCTACTACGAGTTATGCTTATTCATATGTGTAGCTACCATATGCCTTTAGTAGGACTAGATCGAATCATGGTGATTAGTCTTGTCTTGTGGATACACCGTAGTAGTGCACGGACTCAGGTTCATTGCTCGATGTTGAATATCCTTGCATAGTGACAGTACGGTGGAGGAGAAAGCAGCGAGTGAATGTGCATCAGACCACTCCATATCGGGTTACTCCATATCGAGTGTAATCCTTATCATAGTATAGGTTTATATTGGTTTGTCACCTTGGTCGGAACAGCAACAAGAAGATGATATGCTAGGGTTACCTTTTGATGCTTACCTTTATGGCTAGGTGGATGTGATCCATACATCCCTTCGTGTTTGTATGTTACCTTTATGCAATCAATACTTCACATAGGGTTAGACCGGTAGGTTAGATAGAGAACCTTAGTGGTTTGCTTCCGATCCTTGGATTGACAAATCTAGGGAGGACCCTCCTTGGTGAAAAAGGCACCAAGTCACCCGTAGGCTTGCGGTGAACTTGAGCATGGTTTTACACCGTCAACAAGCCCCTTTTTCTGGCGTCGTTGCCGGGGATCGGCAACTCGAACCCTAGGGTGATCCATCTATCTCTTTGACTAACCCTAATTTTTATTATTGCATACATGCTTGCTTTCTTGTTTGTGTCCTTTAAAGTAGGTAAAAAGCTAGACACAAGACATTCGAGAAGTTCACAATCCACTCCGACAAGATGATGACTACATCAAGATTCACTCTTTAGTGGTAGGGGCTAACTTTTGTTAGTGTCCCATCATCTGCTATTGAGTCCACACCCTACACGAGTGATCTTAAACAAGGTATGTCAATGTGTCAATTAATGTTTTATGACTAATGTTTCGTGGAGGTTTGTTTGTCTAAGCAATAGGTGTTGGAAGCAATCATGTTGCGAAAGAAGCACCCGTCACTTTGGCTAAAGCAAAATCATGAAGAAGACACACCATTGCCATCATGCTACCAGCTGGTCCAGCAATGGTGACAACTTAAAGCCAAAGAAGACGCTATGTAACACCCTGAAGACCACAAGATCAAGGTCGTCAACATATTCGGATCAATTCACAAGAAGTTTCTGTTCCCATCAATTTATGCACAATCTTAAGGGAGAAAAATAGGATATCTTTGGATATTTAGAAGCCCCATGAAGTTACGCTTCCAACGAATCAAGAATCAAGTCAATCGGAGGTTCCTACAAGTGGGTATGGCCGAATTACCGAAGGTTGCGCGTTCTGAAATTTTCTGGACAGCATGCAAGAGCGGAAACAAAATGGCCATAGCTCCCTCATTTGGGCTCCGATTAAGATGAATGAGTACCCGTTGGAAAGGTAATTTTATAAAGTTTTCAATGGAACAATATTTTGGTATATGTTCTGTTATGTACACAGGGGAAAATCCACGAAAAAGAGGCAGAAGCAACATGATGGGAACAAGATAGTGGAGATGAGGACGACGACAATGAAGAGAAGCTTGGGCAACGCTTCCATTGGACCACACGAGATGAAATTCAGAAATTTTGGAAAAAACAAAGACCCCAAGAGCATTGGCAAAAGAAGGCACAAGTTGGCAACATCCGACGCTAGGAGATGTTAGAAGAAAATCACGATGGATTACACACTGATGGCATCCAATGACGCGGATACTCTAGGCTCTCACACGAAGGATCATGGAGTTACATGAAGATATTTGAGACATGTGTGAAGTCCCACAAATGAATAAGAAGAGTGAGTCCACACAAGGCAACTTTGATGATGTGTGGCACGAACGAAGGAATTGCGAAAAGACGATACAAGTCACCGATCATTGAAGATTGTTTGCTTTCAACTCCGAGAGACCACTCATGATGAAAAGCTTGAAGGCCAAGGTACAAATTAAACTCTCAAGATACTTTTGGAGCTAATAATATTCCTTTGATATATCTATGATTCATATCCAATAGTGAGGTTGATTCAATTCTATGCCTTGTTCTTATGATAATCATGATAGGCTAGAATTTCTTGAGAGTGATAAAGAGGCTTTGTTGTGCTTAAAATTTGTTACATGCCTAATGAACCTTTGCCTAATGAGAGCTTAGTTCTGAGCAAGAAAACTTATGCTATAATTAATCACAACGTACTTTGTCATAAATTGTGGTTATGGAAGCGTTTGTTTGCAATAAGATTTGTAAATCTTGGACTTGCTTTGTGCTCAGTCAAGCTAGTGACCTTAAAAGAGCAAATTGTGGGAGAAATCCCAAGTTTCACTAACCATGCAGGGAATTAAATATAAATTAAGAGGAGAGAATCATACCCAAAGGAATTGCAAACTCGTGCATCACAGTCACCGAACCTCAAAGACGGACGTCGCTGTTTTCATCAATTTTGAGGACCTGTTCAGACATGTTCAAGGAAGAAAAGTTGAAAATCAGATGCTCCATCAAGTTCCCGTTCCAACGCATCCAAGATCGGTGAATTTGAAGACCCGTACAAGGAGATATGACAAAAACATTGAGCGATGTGCAGTCTGAAATCAGCTTTGACAGATTGCAGCGTCGGAGTAGAACGGGCATAACTCACTCGATCGGAGTCTGTTGGGGGTGAATAAATACTTGATGGAAAGACAATTTCATGTGCCACGTATGGAAGCTATTGTTCTCTACATGGTCTGATCTGGACAGAGAGGAAAATTTGTGAAAGAAGAGGCAGTGATAAAGTGCGATGGAGAAGGTGATGATGATGCAATGAGACGATTGGGCAAGCCTCTCATCGAGCATAAGTGACCGTGTCAAGCATGGAGAGTGCATCAAGGCTGCATGAACACCTTCAAATATTTCATGAAGGATCATGGCTCTGCAACAACAAGAAGGTATGTGAGAAAGTCGAGCTCTATGACTTTAAATGAAGCGCTTTGCGGGAGGCAACCCGGTTTTTATTTATATATATACATGACCGTCTACATTGTGCTCTTTAATCGAACCATCAAGTAACATTGTACCATTGCTCTAATAAAAACCACAACACCATGTTGTATGATCTAATTGCTATTGAGGGAGCACTTTGTTATTTGATCTTGGAAAACTTGTAGACCTTTTTGTGTGCCTATTAGAGTTTAGAGTCTTTTTCTTTTGTGTCTTTTTAGAGAGATATATAAAATTGGCACCATCCTTTGATTCTAAACTTGTGGTTAGTTAATTTAGGCTAACTTTTGTTTTAGAAAACCTCCATATCATGTTGTTTTGTTCATCCATGTTATATTGCATTGCATGTTGTGTTGATCTAACTCTTTGCCATTCAACCTAAGCCTTCCCATAGCCCCCACCAAAAACCATAGCCAATAGAGGTAGGGTTGATTGTGTTGACCGTTTGCTATCTAGATTGAACAAGTCTATCTCTTTCCTCTCTTCTAACTAAAAACTTTGACTAGCCTCCCCATAAAATCCTTAGGAAAACCTTTCACACCTTTAGCCATCCTAAAACCATAGGTTTTGTAGAAAGACTCTAGCACCACCTTAGTTAGAATTTCTACACTTGACTTCCTCTCTTCAAAATCCTCGTTTGAGCCAAAAATATAGGATACCCATAACCTACCCTTAAATCTTGTTAGTTTGGTTGATTGATTCTTATCGATGGGTTACTTCCTTGTTGACAATGCTTACCTCGTATGAAGTGTGAGATCAAGTTTTGTCTATTACTTATTGTAGACCACATCAAAAGTGTTTTTCAAACCTTGCTAATGCTTGTTTGTTCTAACTTTTTGCATTTGCATTTTGTATCCTTCTCTTTGTCATCATACACTTTATGTTAGCTTGGAATCTTTTGTGAAGCTTTATGATGAATGCTTTCATACCTATGTTAATGCTGTTGACGTAAAATTTGCACCTCACGCCAAGCACACAGCAAGCCGAACAAGCTAGCTTCACACGCGAAAAGATCACAAGACGTGCCAGTCAATTTTCCCTGAAAATTAACAAAAGACAAAGTAGTTAAATTCCAAAGCTTGGAACTTGCCGGGTGGTACCAGACAGTTCCATATTTACGGCTAGAAAGCCAAGTGAGATGACATATAGCTATAAGAAGCTATCTGCTAGCAAACTGAAACCATTCGGGAGCTTTAAAGTGCAAAAAGTAACATAGCCGAATAGATGACGTAAGCATGGCGATAGATCGGTCTTTATTTGGATAAAGATGCACGTGCGCAAGGCCATGACCGATCTTCGCGTTAAATAACGTTAAACAATAAATGAAGTAAAGGCATGATCATAAATATGTAATAAACAAGCATGCATAGGTCCCAAGCGCTAGTCTACCGCATGTCTAGGTACTTTAAAACCCGTCAGGCATGATACCAAACAAATCTATCCACCGCATGATACAACTTGTTTGAAATCATACCACCGTCCATAAATAGATCTATCCACCGCATGATACAATCTAAATATGGAAAGCTAAAAGCATACAATATTTAAAGCATAAATTATGAACACGTTTTACTCATGAAAGCATAACCGAATACGGCTGAACAGCCGAATCGGGGTCCATGAAGAAGGAACGAACATTACCAAACAAGATAAATCTATCAGATTGAATTGAAATCTAATCCACCGGATGACTAGCTCCAAAACAACCCAAAAACATGCATCTACCGCGTGATACCCGGTTCTTTCAAGATTTATACAAGATTTGGTAAGCTTGAACCTGCAACACGTGACAACCTAGATCGATTCGGTTTCGGCTATCAGGGAGCATGTGATCCACGTGCTATTTAAGCCAAGGGTACGAACTCGATTTGCATAAGGATCATCAAAAAGATAAAGCCGATCCAAACCCATCTAGATTGGGCAAAGAAGTGTTACATGAATTTAAACATAAAGTAAAAACTCAAAGCAACACGGGGTAACTTAATGAATCTATTGAATCTTGCCAAAATTCAATAGAGCCGATAACTAGCTTCAAGCTAGATCTTAGCCTACCGCATGGCTCATGACCTAACAAGAAACCCTCTTGAACCAAGCTTGAATCTACCGCATGACACTAAGCATGGTAACAAGACTACTTGCATCCGATCTAAATCCACCGCATGATACTAGACATGATACAAGGTTGCCGGTACTCACGGAGGTCGACGGATTGATGAATCCTCTCGAAGAACTCGACGACACGACAAAGGACTCTAGGGTTTGGCGTAAAGCCGGTTTGTATTGAGAATGTTTCGAATTTCTGTTACATACATTCTGTCGGTGCGGAATATGGTCCCGACACTAACCAGTAGATAACGCCTAGGTCTATCCCTCGATGGTCGATGCTAAGCAACAAATGACACAAGGATTTATCCTGGTTCCGGCCGAGGGGGCCGTACGTCCAGCAGTGGTGTGCTCGTGGCACTATATTGCTCGGCACCGGGGGTGCTTGTAGTGGGGCAAATACAAGCAAGGCGGGAGAGGAAGCGTGGCTCCCAAGTCCCTGGTGAGTAGCCGAAGATATTGTGGGAGAATAAGAGAGTGAGTGCACGGTGCGCCGTGTTCTTCCGGGTTCGTCCGAACTCGTCCTCCCCGCGCCTCCCCGCGGTCGGGGGCTCGCCTCCCCCTTTTATAGGCCAAGGGGGCGGCGAGTTACATGCACGCCGCGCCCGCCTAGCTACGTGAGGGAGCACGTCGCGCTATGGTGTAGAGTGGGCGGCCGTCCGGTCGATCTTCGCCGCGATCCGGCCATGATGGCCTACCTTGTACCCGAACAAGGGCGGTTCGAGGGTAGGAGGCGGCGGATGGCGATGGCGCCCCCCGATAGGCTTCGAGGGAGATGCGATGATGGCCGGTACGGGGTACGGGGAGCGGGCGAACGGCGTTCCTTCCCAATGAGCTCGCGGTGGTGGAGTGGTTGCCGCAAGTGTTCGGGCGTGCGCCCGCGGAGTCGGGCGTGCGCTCGCGCGCGTGGGTACGGCGGCCGCGCCGTTACGCGCGGGCCGGGATGGCCGCCCACCGGCCTAGCGCCCTTCACCCAACCTCGCGGGGTCACGGGAAAGTGGGATCGAGGGTGCGCCCGGCCCCCTTTCGAGGGTCGGGCGCGTTAGTCGTACGGTAGCGTGCGCGCGGTGTTATGGGACCGACACCGGCCGTACCGCACGTCCACCCCACGCGGGCGGGGATGGGCTCCTCCCCGGGGAGTTGGTGCGGCGGCACCGGGCGTGAGCCCCGGCGCATGATGGCGCCGTCCGTGGCGTCGGGCGTTAAATGCCCAAGTACGGGGCCGGCGCACGCGTGCGGGGCGCCCGTGAGCGTGGCGGGCCCCGCCGAGGGTGGAGCGAGCCCTCGAGCGAGGCGAGGCCTCGCTCGAGGGGGAGCGGGCCCTCGAGCGGGGCGGGACCGCTCGAGGGAAGGGTCGCCCCCTCGAACGGGGCGGAACCCCGTTCGAGGAGGGGGTTGCCCCTCGAGCGGGGCGGAGCCCGTTCGAGGAGGAGCGTACCCTCGGGCGAGGCGGGGCCTCGCTCGAGGGGTCTCGCGGTCGGGCTATCTTGGCGGGGCCTCCGAAGTCCCCGCCGCGTGGGCCACGTCCCGCATGGTTAGTTCCCCGCATGGTTAGGCCCGGCTTCATTTGATGCGAGGAATTTAAGTGAGGGTTCCCCCATCGTTTGAGGGGACCCTTAGGGCGGTCCCCCGACGCAGCCCCCGAGCATCCGCGGGTTTGCCATTGAGGCTCCCGCAGATGCTGGAACCTACTGATAGGACGTTCTTCCCTCCTTGTTTGCGAACGCTTTCCGTGGGGCCGCGCTAGCGGACCCGCGGGTCTAGCCCCCCGAAGCCCCGCAGAGTGTGGGCTCTCCTCGCGAGGGGTTAACCGCGAGCAATTCGGTCAGAAAGGCGTGGCACATATGCCAACCGGCATCGGCGGTATTTCAGCCGGCATCGGGGGTGCACGCTCCCCTGTCACTGTCTCGGGCGGGTGCAATTCCAAGGAGGTGTAGCCGTGCGTCAAGCCCCCGAGCCTTGGCCTGTTCGAGGCGATCGGGTCGAGCCTGACGACTTGTTTTTTATCACGCCCTCGCCGTCCCTCCGCGGGTCGGGAGGTGAGGTTTCCACGACTCCCATCGAGCGGGTCGCGAATCGCGGATTCCTCTTCGAGCTGCTAGCGGGTGGTTCAAGTGGACGTCCATGCCCCGTTCGATAAGGGTAGGCCGCGCGGTCCGAGACACGTCCATGGAAGCGCTTGCGTGGGTTTGCTAGGTGGGGCTCGGTCCCGTTCGCTAGGGACCGAGGGCGCGGAAGCTCTCCCTCGGTGGGATCCCCCCGGCTAGCTGCCCTCGCTGGCTCTCGAACACGACATGTGGGGCACCCTCGAGCCGACGGGCTCGAGGAACGGCTCGAATGCGCGTGCCCTCGTCGTCCCTAACTGCGTGATCCGGGGCGCCCGTTCGAACCCGTCGAGGGTCGGGCTTCGAACCTCCGATCGCAAGGCCGTGCGGGGCCGTGCCTAGGCCCGCCCCGTCTTTTCGCGTTTGCGGCCGTCGAGGGGTCCGGGCGTGCCGACCCTCGAGGTGCCGGTTGGTGGCATGGCGCGGTATGAGTGCTTTCGGTGTCGCTCTATTTCAAGCGTGACCTGGGCGATCCTCTTATGCGCGTGCCTTCTTTAGGGGGTCGACATCGTCTCGAGTTGGGGGTCATGCCGCTCGAGGGTCCTACGTGGCATGGGTGCCCGCGGTGGCCTGCTCTACACCGAGCAGTCCCGGCGACCTTCTCACGCCGATATCCCATCGAGGGTCACCCCCCGTCTCGAGCCGAGGATTCGCCTCGCTCGAGGGCTCTCCTTGCTTGGCAAGGGGCCCGGCATTTAATTGCCTTGCGGGCGTGGCTGCGGGGTTTTGCGGCGCCGGCGCGCTTTTTAGGCGGCGCGCGCCGCGCGCGCGCGTAGTGGGCGGCGCGCTGGCCGGCGGATGTGACGGTTTCACCTCGGTTGCTGCCGGTCTCGCCGTAATGATGACCCGCTGCGGTGTTAGAGCCGCTGCGGTCGTGGTGGGGCCCGCTTGCCGACGCGACGGAAAGATTCCTCGCAGCGCAAAGTTAATCGGCGGGGCGTCCGCTCCGGAGAACTCGCCCGTTGCCTATAAAACTGCGGGAAGGAGTAGGCGGCGGTTTTTTACCTTGGCTCCTCACCGTTTTAGTCCTCCGCCTCTTCGCCTTCGTCTCACCCCTTGCCGTCGCGCGGGCTCGCTTGCTTAGAGCTTTCTCCTCGTTTCCTCGTCCTCCACCTTCCTACTCGTTCGTCCTCCCTCATGGCGCCGCCTCAGCCTCCGATCGGGGGTCCCGGAGCCGTACGCCCGGGAGAAGTCGACCGTGACCCGGCTCGCCCGGGCGAGCCGGTCGCCGCCGGCCGCCTCTCGGCCAACGAAGAAGGGCGCCGGCGGAGTGGATCGTGCCGCCGGCGTCGCACCACGAGCCCAATCCGCCGGAGGGTTACGTGGTGAGCTTTCTCCGCTACCACGAGCGCGGCTTCAACGCGCCGGCGAGCACGTTCATGCGGGCGTTGTGCTACCACTACGGGGTGGAGCTGCACAACTTCGCCCCCAACGCTATCTCGCAGGCGGCCACATTCGTGGGCGTCTGCGAAGGGTACCTGGGGATCCCAGTCAATTGGGGAGCTCGGGTACACCTCTTCCGCGGGGAGCCGATCACGCAGCCCACGTCGGAGCCGAGGACCCGCCGCGCGGTGCGCGCCGGCGGGATGTCGCTTGCCTGCGGGGGGCGGCTCAAGAACTTCTACATCCCCCGCACCATGACGACGAACAACGCCGGGCCGGGAGCGGGGATGGTTTTATCTCGCGCAACGCCGAGCCCGGCCTCCCTCCCTACACCGGCGGGTGTTCAAGGAGAGGCCGGACCGCTGGGGCTACGGGTTGCCTACGGCCAACCACCGGCGCGCCAGAGTCCGTCCTCGCCGCCCGCGGCCGGGCCGGGCGAGGGAAGGGCTCAACGCGATGGGCGTCCTCGCCTTCCTTCATCACCGGCGAATCGTGCCGTTGATGGAGAGGCCGCTCTGCATCTTCGAGATGACGGAGGCGGCCAACCCCGTCGACCTGGCGAGGTCGCGGATGCTCCCGACGCCGCTGGAGCGGCCGTACGCGCGCTCACCCGGCGCGGAGCGCCGTCGACACCCGGACGCCGGCGCCCGCGGGTCGGACCCCGTGGGATATCGAGATGCTTCCCACCGGCCCGTTGGTGAGTGTGGTTTTCTACTCGTTTTGGTCCTCGTTCTCGTTTATGTTTCTTGACGCGCCATTGTCACTCTTGCGCGCGATTGGTGCGGTTCGGTATCGCCAAGTCCGTTCCACCCACCCCCCGACTCCCGTGCGCTCGGCCGGGCGGCGCGGCGGGAGCGACGGGGAGCGGGCGGCGCGCCGGAGGGAGCACGCAAGGCGGCGCCGGGCGCGTCGCGACGCACGGTCCGCCGAGTACCGGCGGCGGGAGGAGCCGGGGCTCTCCTCCCCCGACATCGAGGAGCCCTCGTCCTCGGATCGGGGACGAAGAGGAAGAGTCCGAGGGGGAGGGCCCCTCGGACGGTGGCGACCGCGCGCCCCCGTCGCCGGATCTCGCGCCGGCGTCGGGGCGGCTTCGTCCGGGGCGGGCGCGTCGGCGTCCGCCGCCGGGCGGTCGTCGTCGGGGCGGCACGCGCCGCGCGCGGGGGTGCCGGCGCGCGCCGTGGAGGCGCGCGCGGCGGACGTGCTCGCGCGCGCGTCGAGCGTGCCCGCACGCGGCGGGGTGCGTCCGCACGAGCGGCGTCGTCGTCGAGGGGCGCGTCGGGAGGCGTGCCGCGCGCGCGGGACAAGCGTGCCCCCGCGCACCGTGGCGCCGTCGGGGGGTGCGGCGTCGGGTGCGCGCGCGCGCGGGCGGCGTGCCCGCGCGTGCGGCGGCGCCATCGGGGAGGCGCCGCGTCGGGCGCGACCGCTACGCCGGCCCCGTCCGAGGCCTCGAGGAAAAGGAAGCGGGCCTTTTCCTCCGCGAGGTACGTAGCCTTGCCTTCCTCCGTGTGGCTTTGGTGTGCCGGTGGTTAGATGTTCTAACTCTCCGTTCGTGATTGCGCGGGCGGTGCCGACCGTTCCTCCTCTTGCACCGGCCAAGGTGCCGAGGACGGACGCGCCGATCCCCACCCCGCGCGGCGCTCGTCGAGGGGGTCGCGCCGAGGGAACGAGCGCGGCGGCGGGCACGAGCTCGCAAGGCCCGGCCGAGGCCTCGGGGGGCCCGGCCGGCGGATCAACCCGCCGCGGCGCGGCCGGCAGGTTGCCGGGGGGCGACCGGCGCCGGTCGCCACGGAGGCGCGAGCCGCGGCGGTGGCTACGGTGGAGGTGCCGCCCGCGGTGGCGGCCACTACGGAGGAGGCGGAGCGGGCGCGGCCCTGCGGGAGCGCCCGCGGATGTGGCGGCGCGGACGGTGGTGGCGGCCACGGCGCCACGACGGCGCCCGTGGTCGCGGAGGCGCGGTGGAGGCGCCGGCGGAGGCGGCGCGGTGGCTCCGCCCGCCGGCGGTCCCCGAGCGGAGGTGGTGGAGCTCTCGGATGACTCCCCGCCACCCGGGTGGAACCGGTGGGCCGCTGGCCCGCGAACTCCCCCCGAGCCCCGGGGAGGGGGCCCTCGTGAGCGGCACGAGGGTCGCATGACGGCGGGGGGCCGAGGGCACGATGCCGAGGCCTCGTCCTCCCGCGCCGGCCGCCCCGCCCGGTGGGGGGGGGCCGTGGAGGATCCCCCGGCGTTTGCCGACGCTCGGGGGAGCGGAGCTCGGGGCGAGCTCCTCGGACCATGGCGCCACGCTCAACCGCGCGTTGAACGAAGCGCCGCGGGTCCACGGCGGCCGGCCCGGGACCGTCTTCCGGGGTGAGCCACGGTTGCTCGTTTCCCTTCCTTTTTTCGTTTTCGCGTGCCGCACTCAAACTTTGGCGCTTACGGGATTCGATGTGTGTTATGCCGGGGAGCTCGAGCGCCGCGCTCGCGAAAAGTATAGCGCGTTCGACCGGGTGAACGCCGAGACCCGCCAGCCTCCGGAGCGATGCGGCGCTTACGACGCGCTTGCGGATGCCCTCGGGACGCCGGACACCGGGCCGGTGTACGGGCGATGGCGTGGTGCGACGTGCTTCCCGAGAGTTCGGGGGCGGGACGCGGCGCGTGACCCGAGCCTCGGGCGGATCCGCGCGGCCCTCGTCGATCGTGACGAGGCGCCGTGGAACGCGCGCGAGGACCCGGAGAAGACGCGGATGTTGGCCGCCACCCGGGAGGCGGAGGTGGCCACCGCTCGCGCCGAGACCCGGGAGCTCCGCACGTCGCTCGAGGGGGCCCGGCGCGCGGCGGCGTCGGGGGCGAGGAGCGGGCGCGCGGCCGGGAGCAGCGCGCCAAGGAGGCCGATGACCCGAAGGCCGCCCTCGACGTGAAGGCCGCGGCTCTCGTCGCCGGCGAGGGGCGGCTCCGGCGAGAGCGCATCGCCCGCCGGGGGCCGAGGGGCGGCTTCGGCGGGAGCGAGGGCGCCCTTGGTGACGCCGTGACGGCGCCGGAGCGGAACGCGTCGCGCGCGAGACGGCGGAGAGGTCGCTGGAGGAGCGGAACGCCGCATTCTCCGAGGTTGAGGATGAGGCGCTGGCGCTCAGCATCAGCAATGCCGCCCAAGAGATGGCCCTCGTGAGCAAGGCGAGACCGTCCAGCGTCTCGAGCTGGCGCTCGAGTCCGCGCGCCGCGACCTCGATCTGGAGAAGAGGCAAGTCGAGGGTAAGTTACTGTCTGACCCTGCTTGTTAGTTTTTGCTTTTAGAGGGTTCGTTTCCCCCTTTCTGATTTCTTGTCGTCTTGTCGCTTCCAGGCCTGCGCACAGCTTTGGGGCACGCTGTTGGGCGGGCCGAGGCCCGCGGGCCTCCTACAACTCCTCCGAGCGGGAGGCTGCGGGAGAGCCGCGGGACGCGGCCCTCGAGACCCGTCACGTCGTCGAGGAAGGCGATGTCCGGAGCCGGCGGCTCGGCGGCCGGCCGCTGCGCGCGCTCGGTGGCCACGTCACGGAGCGGGTGCGCCGGGCGTTGCACCTGGGCGTGCAGAAGGCCCTCGGAGTGGTGCGATCCCACTACGAGGTCAACCTCGAGGCGGTGGCGGAAGGCTACATCGTGCCCGTGGGCGTCGAGGACGAGGTGGCCATGGAGCGCGCGGACGCGCTTGTTGCTGACGCCGCCGGAACGCTCGCCGAGGCCTTCGAGGAATTCCTCTTCCCGGACGCCGCCGACGCTGCCGCTCCCTCTACCTGAAAGCATCTGGGCGCTAGGCCCGTTTTTTTGTTTGTGTGTATCAGAACTCTGGCCTCGTGGCCTCTTGTAAATAAACAAGTAGTTTCGTGAACATGGTCAGTTTGTAAATGAAATCGCTTGCTTATTGCGCTTTTTGCTTCTTCTTCTTCCTGAGTAGATTCTAGTTAGGGAAGTCCGCCTTTCGCAGGGGCCCGCTGGGTTGGAGGCGAGAGAGACGGGCCATAGCCGCGCGGCGTAGGCTGTCTCTGGCTCGCACGCTCCTTCCGCTGTGCCGCCTACGCCCTGTTCGAACCATAGCTCGAGGTTGAAGTGGGGAACAAACTTAGCGCGTGTTGTTACGTTTTTTGCGCGAAAAAATGGGACCATTTGGGGGGGGGTGCCCCCCGCAGTAGCCCCCGAGGGTAACTTGGGTTTCAGGGGAAAGCCGAGTTGCCCTTTTATTAGATTCGGAGTATTTACATGGGTGACACCAACTGGGGGTGTTGGCCGTGCGTTTTTACAACGGAAAATACTTGAAAATCCTAGCTAAGGGTAGAAGCGACGTAGGCGTTGGATGTTCCAAGCGTTGGTGAGTTCTTCGCCGTCCTCGTTGGCAAGCTTGTACGTGCCCGGTTTGAGCACCTTCACCACGACGTAGGGTCCCTCCCATGGGGGCGATAGCTTGTGGCGCCCTCGGTTGTCTTGGCGTAGCCTTAGGACCAAATCCCCCTCGCTGAAATCCCTGCGACGTATCTTGCGCGCTTGGTAGCGTCGTAGGGACTGTTGATACCTTGCGGAGTGCATCAACGCCACGAGGTGTACTTCGTCTAGCTGATCCAGTGAGTCCTCGCGGGCTCGCTGGTTAGCGTCCTCGTTGTAGCCCCGAACTTTGGGTGAACCGTATTCCGCATCCGTGGGGAGGATGGCCTCCGCGCCATGGACTAGGAAAAACGGGGTGAACCCGGTGGCTCGCTTGGGGTAGTCCTTAGGCTCCACACGACCGCCGGCAGCTTCTTGGAGCCATTTTCGGCCGCATTTGTTGAGCCGGTCGAAAATTCTGGGTTTGAGGCCTTGTAGAATCATGCCGTTGGCACGTTCCACTTGGCCGTTGGTCCGCGGGTGCGCCACGGCTGCCCCGTCCCACTCGGATGTGGAACTTGTCGCGAGAACTCCAAGAACTTCCGCCCGTGAACCGGGACCCGTTGTCTGTGATGATGGAGTTTGGCACTCCGAAGCGGTAGACGATGTCGGTGAAGAACGTAACTGCCTGCTCGGCCCTCAAATTCGTAATGGGGCGCACCTCCACCCACTTGGAGAACTTGTCGATTGCGACGAGCGGGTGGGTGAAGCCCCCGGCGCCTTCCGCGGGGGCCGACGATGTCCAACCCCCACACGGCGAACGGCCATGTGACGGGGATTGTTTGTAAGGCGTGAGCGGGCAGGTTGGTCTTGCGGGCGTAGAACGGCACCCTTCGCGGTGCGCACGATTTCGTTGGCGTCCGCGACCGCGGTAGGCCAATAGAAGCCCCGGCGGAACGCGTTGCCAACGAGAGTGCGTGGCGCGGCGTGGTGGCCACGGATTCCCGCGTGTATGTCCCGCGGAGCTCGCGCCCCTCGGGGATTGGTATACACCGGCCGGAGGATGCCCGACGCGGCGCGCTTGTACGGCTCGCCGTCGACGAAGGTGAATGACTTGGCCATCCCGGCGACACGCCCGGGCGTGGCCCGTACGCGGGGAGCTCCCCTCGAGCAATCCGGGCGATGTACTTCTCCCGCCGGTCCGCCCGGACGGGAGCCGGCTCGATGTCCATTGCGACGACCTCGTGGGAGCCGTACCCCTCGAGAAGGGAGAGTACGTACGCCTCGTTCGAGGGGTCCTCTTCCATGGGGTCCGCACCCGCCGGATTCGAGGGAGCCCCCGAGGGTCCGTCGTCGCT
Source organism: Cenchrus americanus (assembly GCA_947561735.1). Lineage (NCBI taxonomy): Eukaryota > Viridiplantae > Streptophyta > Magnoliopsida > Poales > Poaceae > Cenchrus > Cenchrus americanus. Next base: position 245,063,601 of record OX387239.1, on the reverse strand, counting down.
CGAGGGGTAAGGCTCGAAGGTTGCCGAGGGGCGCGCGCGGCGTCGCGCGCGAAAACGTTCGGGGGGAACGGTGATCCGCCGGACGCTATCTTTGCCGGCTCGTCTCGCTTCTTCGTTGTACCGGCGGGGTACATGATTAAGCTCGATGCCGTAAAATTTGTCCTCGAGGGCCCGCACGGCTTTACAGTAGGCCTCCATCTTGTCGTCGTGGCAGCTCGCGTTCTTCATGACTTGGTCGATCACGAGCTGCGAATCCCCTCGCACGTCGAGGCGCTTGATGCCCAACTCAATGGCGATCTTGAGGCCGCAGAGGAGGGCCTCGTATTCCGCCATATTGTTGGATGCGGGGAAATGGAGACGCACCGCGTAGCGCATGTGCTCCCCGAGGGGTGACACGAAGAGCAGGCCCGCGCCCGCTCCTGTCTTCATCACCGAGCCGTCGAAGAACAGAGTCCAGCACTCTGCTTGAATTTGAGGGGGCGGCAGCTGCGTGTCCGTCCACTCCGCGACGAAATCGGCAAGGATTTGTGATTTGATGGCCTTGCGCGGGGCGTAGGCGAGCGTTTCGCCCATCAACTCCACGGACCACTTGGCAATTCTGCCTGCCGCGTCGGGGTTGCGAATGATCTCTCCTAACGGGAAGGAAGAGACCACCGTAATCGGGTGGGCCTCGAAGTAGTGGCGGAGCTTGCGCCGCGCGAGGACTACCGCATACAACGACTTCGGACACCGGGGGTAGCGCGTCTTCGTGTCCGACAGGACCTCGGCGATATAGTAGACCGGCCTCTCGCACGGGCAAGGCATGCCCTTCTTCCGTGCGCTCCACGACGATCACGGCGCCGACCACCCGGGTGGTCGCGGCCACGTAGAGTTGGAGGGGTTCGCCGTCTCGCGGCGGCGTAAGGATTGGGGCATGCGTCGGCGATGCCTTCGGCTTGTCGAGCGCTTCCCCGGGCCTCGGCGGTCCAAGAGAAGCGCTCGTGCTTCTTGAGCGGCCGGTAGAGGGCGAGGCCCTTCTCACCGAGCCTCGAGACGAAGCGGCTCAAGGCGGCGAGGCACCCCAACACTTTTCGCACTCCTTTGAGGTCCCGAATTGGACCCATTCGCTCGAGGGCCGCGACCTTTTCGGGGTTGGCCTCGATCCCCCGCCGGGAGACGATGTATCCTAGGAGCATGCCCCGCGGCACTCCAAAGACACATTTTTCGGGGTTGAGCTTGACCCCGTTGGCCCGCGAGCAGTGCCGAATGCGATGCCAAGATTGCCGACCGGGTCGTCCGCCTTCCGGTTTTGACGACGATGTCGTCTACGTAAGCCTCGACCGTCCGCCCGATATGGTCCCCAAAAACGTGCCGCATGCGGCGCCGATATGTTGCGCCCGCGTTTCGAGGCCAAAAGGCATCGTGACGTAACGAACGTCCCGAACGGTGTGATGAACGAAGTCGCGAGCTGGTCGGACTCCTTCATTTTTATTTGATGATATCCCGAATAGGCATCAAGAAAACGAGTAGTTCACACCCGGCCGGTGGAATCAATGATCCGATCTATGCGCGGCAAAGGAAAAGGAACTTTTGGACATGCTTTATTGAGGCCGGTGTAGTCAATACACATCCTCCACTTCCCATTTTTCTTTTTTACAAGCACGGGATTAGCTAACCATGTCGGGTGGAACACTTCCTTGATGAATCCGGCCTCGAGGAGCTTCCGCAGCTCCACTCCGATCGCCCGTCGCCGTTCCTCGTCGAAGCGGCGCGGCCCGCCGCCGAACGCCGCGAGCATTAGGCGAGATATCAAGGGAGTGCTCGGCGACCTCCCTCGGAATGCCTGGCATGTCCGAGGGGCTCCACGCGAAAACGTCGGCGTTGGCGCGGAGGAAGTCGACGAGCACTGCTTCCTATTTAGGATCGAGGGTCGTGCTGACCCTCAATGCTTTGCCCTCGGGGGCCGATGGGTCGAGAGGGACCCCTTTGGTTTGCTCGGCGGCCTCGAACGTGCCGACGTGCTTGGTGGCGGAGCTGAGGTCGTCGTTGACCATCTTCTCCAGCGCGTTTACCAGCGCTTCATCCAGCGCTAGCGCCTCTGCATGTTCCACGCACTCGACATCGCAGTCGAATGCATGCTCGATCGATGACCCGACGGTGATGACGCCGTTTGGACCCGGCATCTTCATCTTCAGGTACGTGTAGTTGGGGACCGCCATGAACTTGGCATAGCATGGTCGCCCAAGGATGGCATGGTAGGCCCCTTTGAATCCCACCACCTCGAAGGTGAGGGTTTCCTTGCGGAAATTCTTGGGGGTCCCGAACCAGACGGGCAGATCGATCTGCCCAAGGGGTTGAACACGCTTTCGGGCGCGATGCCGTGAAACGGCTTCGTGCTGGGCCGCAGCTGGTCCAGCCCAATCCCCATCAGGCGCAATGTGTGCGCGAAGAGGATATTGAGGCTACGCCTCCGTCCATAAGGACCTTCGAAAACCGGGCGTTCCCAATGATGGGATCGACCACCGAGGGGTACCGGCCCGGGTTCGGGATGCGGTTTGGGTGATCATCCCGGCTAAAGGTGATGGCATCCTTCGACCGATTGAGAAAGGCCGGAGGTGCCCTCTCTCGCGGCGAGGACTTCGTGCCGCTCCTTCTTGCGCTGCCGGGTTGACATGTCGACAATGGGTCCCCCAAAAATGAGGAACACATTTTCGACGGCGGGGAAGCCACCGCGTCGCCGTCGCCCCCATCCTTCTTGGCCTCGGCCTCCTTCGCGGCGGCACGGCCATAGAACTTCTTGAGCATGTCGCCTTGCTCAAGAGTGTGATTCACGGGGGTCTTGTGGTAGGGGCATGGCTTCTTCATCATGTCGTCGAACACCCCGGGCCTCGAGGAGCCGGTCGAGGGCCCCGCCGGCCGGGTCGACGGCGAGGGCCTCGGCGTTGCCGCCGTTGCGCCCCTCGCTCGCGCGCCTCGCGCGCGCGGCCTTCTTCCCCCTTCTTGCCCCGCTTGTCATTGCGGCGCGGCTCCTTGGACCCGCTGCCCTCCGCGGCGTGTCCTCGGAGCGCTTGCCCTTCTTGCCATCGAAAATTGCCCCCACGGCCTCCTCTCCGAGGCGAAGCTGGTGGCAATGTCGAACAGCTCGTTCGAGTCCGTGGGCGGGCTGCGTCCCAGCTCGCGCACAAGGTCCCGGCACGTGGTGCCCTCGAGGAACGCGTGCACGATCTCGGATTGTGCCACGCTGGGGAGCTCTGTGCAGCGCTTGGAGAAGCGCCGTATGAAGTCCCGCAGCGATTCGCCTGGCTTCTGCGTGCAGGAGCGCAGATCCCAGGAGTTCCCGGGGCGCACGTATGTGCCCTGGAAGTTGCCCACAAAGGTGTGGACCAGATCGTCCCAGTTGTGGATCTGGCTGGCGGGCAAGTGCTCGAGCCATGTCCGGGCCGCGTCGCCCGGATGCGAGGGGCAAGTTGCGGATGATCACTTCGTCGTTGGTGGCCCCGCCCACCGACGGCCGGCGGTAATCGTTGAGCCAAACACGAGGGTCCGTCTCCCCGTTGTATTTGATGATCGTCGAGGGCCGACGGAAGCGGCGGGGGAACGCCGCCGTGCGGATCTCCCCGGCCGAACACGCGGGTGCCCGGGGGCTCCGGCGTTGGGGAGCGATCCTCACCGCTGTCGTAGCGTCCACCCCTTCGAGGGTGGTAGCCCCCCGGCCGCTCGCGCGTCCGCCTTGCTGGTGCGCCTGGCGTTGATGACGTTGCGGGCGTCACCATCCAGCGCCCTGCGTGTGTCGAGGAGGCGTTCCTTGGCGGCGTACGTCCCCGGTCGGCGGGTTGACCCGCATGCACCGAGGGTTCGCCCCCCGGTGCCGGATCATCACCCCGCGCGTCCCCCCTTGTTGGCGGATGCGTGAGGCCGAGCTTTCGGCTTGGCCGGACGGCCGCTTGCTCAAGGAGGGTCCGCACCTCGCGGTGCATGTCTCGAGCCTCGGGGGTCGAGGGTGCGCCGCATGGCGCGCGGCGGTGTTGCGGCGGCGATTAGCTTTTGGCTCGCCCGCGGCGGGGAGTATCCGCGTTGTCGACGTTGGGGACGGGGTTGAGGCGGTCTCGGACTGTCGGCCCGGCTCCCCCGCGCGCGTTCGCCGCGCGCGGGCCTCTCCCCGCCATCGAGGCGCGGAGCGGCCGCACGGTCCGTACTCCTGCGCCGGCTTGGCCTCGAGCTCGCGAGCTTGGGCCGCCGCGCATCGACGTCGGCCCCGGCGGGAGCGCTTGGCCCCGCGGCCGGCGCGTGGCGATCCCGGGGGCCGGCGTGACCTCCCCATCTCCGGCGCCGCCGCACCGGCGGCGTTGGCCGGGTCGTTGGTGATGACGGCGCAGCATTCCCGCGTGGGGTCGTAGCTCCCGGTGCTGGAGTCGTCGGAGCAGCCGAACCGTAGTCCGTGGCGTCGAGGAAGCGCTCGAACGCGGCCGGGTCCGGCACACCGCGAGAAGTCCCACTCCGCGTACCCATGGCGGGCCGGCGGGTGGCATCGTGTCGACGGAGCCCAGGGACGACTCGTCCGCCGCCGGGGGTGCCGGGATCCCCGGCGACGAAGATGTGCCGACCGGGCGGAACCCCGCGCATTGTAGTGTTGACGTTGGCGTTGTAGGCCGTAGTGGTGCCACGCAACCCGATGGGGACGCGTGGTCCGGAGACCGCACGCGGTCCCGCCGGGGGCGGTGGCGGTCGTCGTGGCGGTGGACGCTCCGCGTTGGGCGGCGGTGCGCTCGGCCCCCGCCGCCGGACCGTGCCCGTCGCGAGCGCGGCCCGGAGCGACGACGACGTCGCGGTGTCGACGGTCCCGCGCGCATCCGTGCCTGCAGGTGCCTGCGCCGGCGTCGTGCGTGCGGTGGTGACCAGAGCGGACTCGGCCCCCCGCCGCGCGCGTAGCTCCTCACGGTTGGTGAGGCGCATGAGATAGCCATTCCCCGTGGCCTGGAAGTTCAAGTCCCCGAAGCGGATCTCGAACCCGGCCGGAAGGGGGTCTGAGCTACCCATGTTGTAGCGGGTGCTACGGTACTCAGTGCGAATCACCATGGAGGGAGTTAGCGAAATGACCTTAGGCGCTCGTTTGCCCCACGGTGGGCGCCAACGTCGGTGCGGAATATGGTCCCGACACTAACCGAGAGATAACGCCTAGGTCTATCCCTCGATGGTCGATGCTAAGCAACAAATGACACAAGGATTTATCCCGGTTCCGGCCGAGGGGGCCGTACGTCCGGCGGTGGTGTGCTCGTGGCACTATATTGCTCGGCACCGGGGGTGCTTGTAGTGGGGCAAATACAAGCAAGGCGGGAGAGGAAGCGTGGCTCCCAAGTCCCCGGTGAGTAGGCGAAGATATTGTGGGAGAATAAGAGAGTGAGTGCACGGTGCGGCGTGTTCTTCGGGTTCGTCCGAACTCGTCCTCCTCGCGCCTCCCCGCGGGCCGGGGGCTCGCCTCCCCTTTTATAGGCCAAGGGGGCGGCGAGTTACATGCACGCCGCGCCGCCTAGCTACGTGAGGGAGCACGTCGCGCTATGGTGTAGAGTGGGCGGCCGTCCGGTCGATCTTCGCTGCGATCCGGCCATGATGGCCTACCTTGTACCCGAACAGTGGCGGTTCGAGGGTAGGAGGCGGCAGATGGCGATGGCGCCCCCTGATAGGCTTCGAGGGAGATGCTGATGATGGCTGGTACGGGGTACAGGAGCGGGCAGAACGGCGTTCCTTCCCAATGAGCTCTGCGGTGGTGGAGTGGTTGCTTTGCAAGTGTTCGGGCGTGCGCCCGCGGAGTCGGGCGTGCGCCCGCGCGCGTGGGTACGGCGGCCGCGCGCGTCGCGTGGCCGGGATGGCCGCCCACCGGCCTAGCGCCCTTCACCTAACTGCGGGGGTCACGGGAAAGTGGGATCGAGGGTGCGCCCGGCCCCCTTTCGAGGGTCGGGCGCGTTAGTCGTACGGTAGCGTGCGCGCGGTGTTATGGGGACCGGCACCGGCCGTACGCGCATAGTCCACCCCACGGTGGCGGGGATGGGCTCCTCCCCGGGGAGTTGGTGCGGCGGCACGGGGCGTGAGCCCCGGCGCATGATGGCGCCGTCCCGCGGCGTCGGGGCGTTAAATGCCCAAGTACGGGGCCGGCGCACGCGTGTGGGGCGCCCGTGAGCGTGGCGGGCCCCGGCCGAGGGTGGAGCGAGCCCTCGAGCGAGGCGAGGCCTGCTCGAGGGGAGCGGGCCCTCGAGCGGGGCGGGACCGCTCGAGGGAAGGGTCGCCCCTCGAACGGGGCGGAACCTTGTTCGAGGAGGGGGTTGCCCCTCGAGCGGGGCGGAGCCCGTTCGAGGAGGAGCGTACCCTCGGGCGGCGGGGGCTCGCTCGAGGGGTCTCGCGGTCGGGCTATCTTGGCGGGGCCTCCGAAGTCCTGCTGCGTGGGCCACGTCCTGCATGGTTAGTTCCCTGCATGGTTAGGCCCAGTTCATTTGATGCAGGAATTTAAGTGAGGGTTCCCCCATCGTTTGAGGGGACCCTTAGGGCGGTCCCCGACACATTCAGGGTCCATATTTATACCCTGTTAAGCATGACCTCGAATGGATTCGATACCTAATTTATCTCTAAGTGCGATCGCTTATCCATCCATTCGTCCCTTCCGCTCGGGCCACGTCACCATGCGATCCCGCAAAATCAGCGCAACAGTTTCCTTGCCGAACAGAAGCAAATTGCTGACCGCGGACTCTTCTACCGAATTCATCTGAAGAAACCTTCCTTCCGCCGGACGGAATCCTCACCGAGTTGGACCCACAAGTCAGACTCCTTACCTTACCAAATTTTGGTGTTAACATATGCCCCTTCAATTACGGGATAAAAGTGATTTTATTCCGGAATTGACTCCAGCCACCAACGTCTTCAAATTGAATCTGTTCAACACCCGTTCTCTCTCTTCGCAATCCGTCGGAGTCTTCGCCCAGATCCAAACCCTAGATCATCTTTTCCTGAGCTCAAATCCTCAATGGCGGGTCAAAATCAAGCTGCTCAGGTAAATTCCTCCACCATAAGCTTCATTCGGCACTTAGCTTTTTAATTTTTTACCTGAGATTTCTTCTCCGCCTTCCCTCGGGAACTTTCCACTGAGCTTTTGATTCGCACTGAGGCCAATTCGACGTCCTACTTCCTTGGTCCCGTGGGAGTTTCTGATCCTCGCGAATTCATCGTAGCCGAATCCCAAAGAATCCCCTTCAAAACGGCTTTAACTAAGCCTCCCCTGTGGCAGGACGCCTTCAAGAACTGGCCCTTGCCCCCAATTGCGGGCTGGAGGAATTGGTACAAAAGAGTCCTTGCGGATAAAAGTATCAGGACCCAAAAGTGGGATACCCTCCGTATTGCTCAAAGCTTGGTTTGAAACCAGATTTGATTGGCAACCGATGCTCAACGATGGAACAATCCAGTCCAGGCATCTCCGAATAATCCCAGGCGAAGCAATCTTTATATTCCTTGAGTAGCTAGATTAATTCCTCCCTGAAGTCTGATTGCAAGTTTGCGCTGATGAACGTCGGCCTTGGCTTGTCACCGCTTCCAATGTCAACTTCTTCTAATTTATCGGCCGACATGAATCCTCGCCCCAACTTGCCATCAGTACCATCGATGGGGTTATCCATTAAAAATTGCTATAAGAGCCGACTGCTTGAATCGGCTGTTGATCGCTGTTGACAGGCTCAACAGGACCTTCTCCCCAGTCTTTCCCTGAGAAACAGTCAATGCCTTGATACTCCCAGAAAGCTTGTTCCATGTTTGCAACGCTCATGGAGTCATCTGCTTGGACCACCTCAATATCATCATCCACCCATTGGATGAGCTGCTGATGCATGGTAGATGGGACGTAGCAATTGGCGTGAATCCAGTCCCGTCCAAGCAGTAGGCTGTAGGCTCCTTTACCTTCGATAACAAAGAAGGTCGTGAGCAGTGTCTTGGACCCGATCATCAGATCCACGTGAGCGCACCCCTTGGTGTCTGAAGGATTCCCGGCGAAATCGTTTAGTATTATGCTTGTAGGTGTCAGATCGCTAGGGCCCATGCCAAGTTTTCTGAAGGTGGTGTACGGCATTACATTGACCGCCGCTCCACCGTCGACAAACATCTTGGTCAATGGCTTGCCATTGACATATCCCTTCAAGTACAGCGGCCTCATGTGTCGATTTTTGGCCGGTTTGTCGAAGATGACTTGCTTGGCTAGCACCGACCGCGCCATCGGCCCCTCGATCTGCGCTCATCGTCCGGGGACGCCTCTTCTGCACAACTCGATTAGCAGAAGCCATAAATTCATTCGGCAGAAAATATACCATGCACGCTGGAGCCGAATGTTTTGACCCTTCAGGTTTATCCTTTGGACGCCACACCTGCCTTGTCTGGATCCCTGCCTGCCTCAGTTCATAGTTCCTCAAGTGTTGAACCCTTCTTTTCTGACTCTTTCTTAGGCCAGGCGGGCACCATTGCCCCTTTTGCCAGATGTACTCGTCCTCGTCTTCCTCTTGATCGGCCCACCTCAGATCAGCTTGCCTTTTCCTGGGGTGATCAGTGATTTCAATTTTTTGACGCCGATCCTCGCTAGGATGTATCCTTCCAATTCTTTCATGGACGGATCGGCGATTGGCAGTCTCCTGCCTGTACTCAAAATACCTATCACTGCACTCAGGGCAGTTTCTCAGTGTGGGCAGCTTCAACCCTTCGTTCCCGCAGTGCCTGAAGAATGCACACCCCCAGTGTGCGCGCTCCTGCTCGCGCGTGTATTGCTCTAGATCTCTTCTGCGCGCTTCCTCTTCGGCCCTGCGTCTCTCCTCCTCGCACTTTCGCTTCTGGTAGCGCTCTTTTTCCAGCTGGCGCTGCCACTTATTGAGGAGGATACATGTGGTCACCCTGGGTTTGGCTCTGGATGATTCCCCGATCTCGACATGGCTCTTGAGAACGCGGGGGGCTTCACCATGCACCTGTTCCAAGGTCACTTGACGTTCCGGGTCTACTGCTCCATCCTACCTTGCCCTGGCTGAAGTCAAGACTTTGACCTTGCCCTTCTCCTCAGCTGTCACCACGTTGACAGAAAAACCCACCATGTTCTGAGGAAAAGGGTGGCCATCCAGCTTCATCTTGTTATCAAATTTGAGGTGTCCCTCCTGGATGGCTTTCTGGATCCTCATCCTGAAGACCCTGCAAGCCGTTGATGGAGTGCGAGTTCCCGTCGTGGAAGCCACGTAACGTTTCTCCTTTACTCCATCGGGCCGAAGCATGGAATGCCCTTCGAGCAATCGATTCGGCCTTCCTTCACCAGGAGCTCAAACAGCTTGTCGGCTTTAGTGATGTCGAAATCATAGGTGCCTTTGGTCTGTTGGACCCAGCGCTGATTCATAGTCAATGGCTCTTTTCCCCACATGATTTCGGCCGCAGCCACGTCCTGGTCATCATTAGAATCCTCCATCTGGTCGGCTTTTTCCAGGAACTGATTGTAGATATCCGCCACGTCGTGCTGTTTGCCGAACCTGGCATCTTTCTTGAAACCGTAGGCTTGGTTGCTCATTAACGACAGCTTTTGGGACAGCTGGCCCAAATTATCGAACTCCATGCCAAACAGCTTCTCACGTACGGCCGGCAGCATTCCGGCAACGGCCATGTCGGCCAACTGGTCATCTGGCAGATTGAGTGAAAAACACATGCCCTTAACTTCCCTGAACCTCCTGAGGAACTCCAAGGGTGTCTCACTGTGTCTCTGCTTCAGGGTAGCGAGGTCGATCAACTTCTTTTCCGAGCTGCCGCTGAAATAGTGGGCGTGGAATTTTCGTTCCAACTCCTTCCATGTGCTAACTGATTGAGGGGGCAAAGATGAAAACCATTGGAACGCCGCACCCGTCAGTGACGCGGGGAAGTATCTGACTCTGAACGCTTCTTCAGATGAGCACTCTCCGAGCTGCATCAGGTAGCGAGCAATATGCTCCACCGTGCTCGTGTCGTCCTGCCCCGAAAACTTTGTAAATTCCGTCGGAGGCTTTAACCTTGGCGGCAGGATCACGTTGTAATACCACTCCGGGAACGGTGGCGTGTAGGTAGGTCCTTGCATTTTTGGTTTGAGGTCGAATTGATTCTGCATCAAGTCGGCCATCTTCCGCGTCAGGACATCGTCCTCCAGCGCGCCTGTAGCTGGTCCGTAACCCGGATTCGGGAGAGCATCGATGGTTCCGTAGTTCCCCACCTCGTGGTAACCTCCGCCGTATAGATTCCTCTACAGCCTGTTGCTTGCCGGAGCAATCTTGTAGCCGGAAGCAAGCGGGGCCCAGGCAAGCCGAATGCCAACTCTCCATACATGGGCTGGTACGGGTTCGGCTGTTGCACAGGTTGACCCGTGCTTCCCTGCGGTGGTGGCTGGACTGGTCGCCCTCCTGCGGCCTGCAAAGGGGGCGCCGAACCCCCCCCCCCCCCACCCCCCCCCGCACCCATGTGGAGGAGGCTGGAAAGCTTGGCTCCCGGCGCTTCATTCGGCACTTAGCTTTTCAGGTAAATTCCTCCACCATAAGCTTCATTCGGCACTTAGCTTTTCAATTTTTTACCTGAGATTTCTTCTCCGCCTTCCCTCAGGAACTTTCCACTAAGCTTTTGATTCGCACTGAGGCCAATTCGACGTCCTACTTCCTTGGTCCCGTGGGAGTTTCTGATCCTCGCGAATTCATCGCAGCCGAGTCCCAAAGAATCCCCTTCAAAACGGCTTTAACTAAGCCTCCCCTGTGGCAGGACGCCTTCAAGAACTGGCCCTTGCCCCCAATTGAGGGCTGGAGGAATTGGTACAAAAGAGTCCTTGCGGATAAAAGTATCAGGACCCAAAAGTGGGATACCCTCCGTATTGCTCAAAGCTTGGAGCTTTCTTTGGCCGAGACCCCCAAAAATGAAGACCTTTTGATAGCGGCTTGCCACTTCTGGTCAAATGGCGTCAACGCCTTCCTTTTTGGTCACGTCCCAATGTCCCCAACTCTGGCCGATGTATACATGATTAACGGCCTCGATATTTCAGGATCTGTTCATCTCTGGGACTTCAGAGGTTCCACAAGACAAACAGGAGTGAAATCAGGGAGCGGATATAAAAATTATATCCAGAATCATATGAAAGATGGCCCCCTTGGTGAAGTTGAATATAGGGCATTCCTGAACATGTGGCTGTGCAGGTTCATCTTCTGTGGTAAAGCCAATGAGCCTACTCTGAATCATATTGTAATGGCTACACAATTGGCTAGTGGTAAGTGTTGGTGCAAAATGTGCACCTAGCGCCAAGCACACAGCAAGCCGAACAAGCTGGCTTCACACGTGCAGAGAATCACAAGACGTGCCAGTCAATTTTCCCTGAAAATTAACAAAAGACAAAGTAGTTAAATACCAAAGCTTGGAACTTACCGGGTGGTACTAGACAGTTCCTTATTTACGGCTATAAAGCCAAATGGGATGACATATAGCTACAGAAAGCTATCTGCCAGCAAACTGAAACCATTCGGGAGCTTTAAAAAGGAAAAAGTAACATAGCCGAATGGATGACGTAAGCATGACGATGATCGGTCTTTGTTCGGACAGAGATGCACGTGCGCAAGACCATGACCGATCCCCGTGGTGATCAACGTTAAATAAATGAATAAAGTAAAGCGCAAGCATAAATATGTAATAAACAAGCATGCATAGGCCCAAAGCACTAGTCTATCGCATGTCTAGATACTTTAAAACCCGTCGGGTACAACACCAAGCAAATCTATCCACCGCATGATACAATCTAAATATGGAAAGCTAAAAGCATGCATTATTTAAAGCATAAATTACGCACGTGTTTTACTCATGAAGAACATAACCGAATACGGCTGAACAACCGATTCGGGGTCCATGAAGAAGGAACGAACATTACCAAGCAAGATAAATCTATCAGATTGATTTGAAATCTAATCCACCGGATGACTAGCTCCAAAGCAACCCAAAAACCTTCATCTACCGCGTGATACCCAATTCTTTCAAGATTTATACAAACGCTGGCAAGCTTGAACCCGCAACACGTAACAACCTAGATCGATTTAGTTTCGGCTATCAAAGAGCACGTGATCCACGTGTTAAATTAGCCAAAGGCACGAACTTGACTCGCATAAGGATCATCAAAAGGTATAAAGCCGATCCAAACTCATCTAGATTGGGCAAAAGGTGTTACATGAATTTAAACATGGAGCAAAACTCAAAGCAACACGGGGTAACTTAATGAATCTATTGAATCTTGCCAAAATTCAATAGAGCTGATAACTAGCTTCAAGCTAAATCTTAGCCTACCGCATGGCTCATGACCTAACAAGAAACCCTCTTGAACCAAGCTTGAATCTACCGCATGACACTAAGCATGGTAACAAGACTACTTGCATCAGATCTAAATCCACCGCATGATACTAGACATGATACAAGGTTGCCGGTACTCACGGAGGTCGACGGATCGATGAACCCTCTCGAACAACTCGACGACACGACAAATGGACTCTAGGGTTTGGCGTAAAGCCGGTTTGTATTGAGAATGATTTCGTCTATCTGTTACATACATTCAGGGCTCATATTTATACCCTGCCAAGCACAACCTCAAATGGATTTGATACCTAATTTATCTCTAAGCTTGATCGCTTATCCATCCATTCATCCTCTCCGCTTGAGCCACGTCACCGTACAATCCCGCAAAATCAGCTCAACGCTCCTTTGCCGAACGGAAGGGCGGGATAGCCGACCGCGGATTTTTCTGCCGAATGCATCTGAAGAAACCTTCCTTCCGCCGGACGGATTTTTCACTGGGTTGGACCCACAAGTCAGACTCCTTACCAAATTTTAGTGTTAACGATAAGCGCCTTCCCCTTGGAAAATACCTCCTGGGCAGTGTATACCACATGCTTCATCAAACTGTCACCCAAATGTACACCAGCCAGAAGATAGCGTGTGTCAATGGCCCTTGGTGGTTTGTACAAATGTGGCTGCAACTGCACATTGAAGGATCAGATGGCGACTAGAGAGGGGGGAGTGAATAGGAGCCGGTAAAAATTCTTCCAAAAGAACCCGGCCTATACCCTAGTCAAAACCCCGGTCACACACGATCGATGGATCGAATCACACACCAATCGCCAAGACCACGAGGTTATGGATCAACCTCTAGTCCTAGGAACGATTCCTTGAAGCACACGCGGAAGCACTAGAAAGGGAGGGAAGGAGTCGAAACAAGCAGCACTGCACACAGCTCCTGGTGGACTGTCCGGCCTGGCAGTGCGGACCGTCCGCGATGAACCGCGCGGACCGTCCGACCTGCTACCGCGGACCGTCCGCGCCAACGCCACGGACCGTCCGGCCCTCTCCGCGGACCGTCCGTTAAACACACACAGAACACCAGAAGCGACCCGAGAAAAACGGACCGTCCGCCGAGGCCGGGCGGACCGTCCGCGCCACCCGCGGACCGTCCACTACTCGAGCTCGGACCGTCCGCAAACTGGCTGCAACCAAAACCAAAAGCCAAAACGGATCGAAAGCAAGGACGCGCAAGAACACGACGAACAGGCTCCTCGCGGACCGTCCGCGACCCCCCTGCGGACCGTCCGCGCCGCACAGACAGAACTGCAAACCCACGACCCCGAAAGTCAACTCCCCCAAATCATCATCGGATTTCCCAAACGGTTGAAGCTATGGAGACAAGGGTTTGGAGACTTGAAAAGCGTCACATAAGGATGCTATAGCCCAAAAATCTTGCCTCCTAACTCCCTAAATCACCGGGAATCGCGAATCCTTTGAGCACCACCGAAAACTAGAGCACCGAACGAAAAACTTCGAATCCAAGTGGTTTCCCGGCGTTTGAGGGCACAAGATCAATCACAAAGATGCACGAGACATCTATCCATGTATCCCTCAAAGAAATCCGGGGAGAAACCCCCTCAAATCCGCGGAATCACACCGGGAACAAAGGCATGAAAACAAGCACGAAAAGCCACGAAAAACAACCCCGAATCTTCTATACAAACCAGGAAAGATTCACAAGGTCTAGCATGCCGCCCTAGCATCCATCCCTCTCAACAAATCTCTCATGAAGCTCTCACGCTAGCCTAGAGAAAATGGGAGGAAAAATAGCTACGAAAATAAGAAAGAGGAGGGAGGAAATGAAACCCTAAGTCGTGGAGAGGGAGAGCCATCAACACACACTCATGGCTTATATATCAGGTCCCGCCGGAGTGGTAAATGACTCGACTACCCCTAACTTAACTACTGGCGATACAACCCATGTAGGGGCATTTTGGTAATGTTTGTGGGTCTTGCCATCGGACGGCCACGCCTTTGCCGCACCCCGCGTCCTCCCGACGCAAGCCATGCGATCCCGCCGCGTGTCCTCCGCCTCGAAGCTTCCCGACACGCCCGGATCCCGTCTCCGTCGTGTTGGGCCCTCGGACTTGGTTTTGAGGCCCAAACCAAAAAACCGTCCGCCGATGGTTTTGTGGGCAAACCACCAAACCCCCGCGTGCCGGTCCGGCCTCCCGCCAAACCACTTGACTTGACCGCCACCGTGCACCGGCTCGCTTGTCCATGACTTCGTCTTGCTTGTGTCGCCACCATGTGACCCGCACCCGGGCCCCGCCGTCCACCGGGTCCCTCGAACCGAGCCTACTTGTCTCTCCATCTCCCGGAGGCCCCTCAAGGCCGAAGACCTTTCGCGCCCGTTCTTCACCCGCAACAACACGAACTAGGCCGCGGCCTACACCGCGCACTAAGCCAAGAGTCGGTCCAACACCCGTTGTCAATCACTCATCACCGAGGAGCGGTCATCCATCGACCACTGGGACGCTCCTGGTCCTCAATCTCCCCCTTGATGAGTGCATTGACAACACACAACACGAAATGAAATTCAGAGAAAGAAAGAAAGGAAGAAGAAAGAAAAACAAAGAAGCTCAACTCATGACCAAAACCAAAGAAAGGAGAAGAAAGGTCACAAGCCAAGCAAAGCACAAACTCCACATCGAAAACAGCAAGAAAACTCCCCCTGAACAAATGCAAGCTCCCCCTGAACATGTGGATGCAAACTTCCAAATTTCAGCTCACCTCTTCTGAATTTTCATTAAGCTCACCTCTTCTCCCCCTTGTTGACAATGTATGAATCAAGGTGAAAATGCAGAAATGCAAAACAAAGCATATAAACATCTACATGAGCTTCTCAAATAGGCCAAATCTAGTGTCTAAGGCTAAAAATGAGACAAGGATCACACATATGCATCATAGCATAGTCAAAGCCTCGCCACAAGTAATATATGAAAATACAAGCATGTGACAAAGCAAAATTTTCAGATTTAAGCATTTTTACCAAAAGAAGGCTCGCTTCACATGTAAAAGCCTATCCATGTCACACTTGAGCCACAAACATGCATATCACTCAAAGATCATACAAGGATATCAAATTCTAAGCAAAAGATCATGGCAAACACCCATAAAGCAAAGCATGTCATGTCAAAGCTCATGAGCCATGTGTCCACTTCGGGGAGACTTCTCCACTGGTGAACATCATGCAACATGTTTTGCACCCATATGTGAAAGATAAGACATGTTAAGCATAGACATGATGGATGGAGCATTTTTCAAGCATTATACACTTCTTTTCAGGATTATATCATTTCATGGTACATGAAGTGCCTTTGCGGCAAAAAGAGGCTTATGCTCCCCCATGAATGCAACATAGGCTAAACATTCACAATGATATTCAGCCTTTGGCCCAAATGCAAGAACAAGGCATCCAAGCACAATCTAAGCATGAAAAGCACATTTAGACCAAACTGTGACATGGATACACAACTACACACGAGTGGAGCATATTTCATCAAAGATTAGTCAAGATTAGCATTTATTTCAAAAAGGGCTATCTCACCACACATATATCTCAAATATTCCAAGAGCATAGCCTCACATCACCATTTCTCCACACATATGACCAAAATCTCACAAATAGCCAAAGAAACTCAAACATGGCATATGAAAGAAGCTCATCATCCTAAAATGCAATATGATATATGACAAGATGGCTATCCTACCATGGTTTATACATCAAGCAAAGCATGTATATACATCAAAGTAAAACATGGTATGATACATATGATACAAAAAGGAAATACCCCAAGAATCAACTAGAAAGGGCAACAAACTCCAAGTTCCCCCCGCAAGCGCATAAATGTAGCTTGGTCGAGAGGCTTTGTGAAAATGTCTGCAAGCTGATCTTGGGTAGGGACATGGCTCAACACAATGGTTCCTTTCTCCACATTGTCCCTCAAGAAATGATACCTCACTTCTATATGTTTGGTTCTGGAGTGAAGCACTGGGTTTTTGGCTACGCTTATGGCACTGGTGCTATCACAAAGAAGTGGGATATGGGTGCACTCCTCACCAAAGTCTCTCAAAGTGTATGAAATCCACAACAGCTGGGAACAACAACTCGCGGCATCAACATACTCTGCCTCTGTGGTAGACTGAGCTACACTAGACTGCTTGCGGGAAGACCATGAGACCAACGAAGACCCGAGAAACTGGCTAGTACCAGAAGTAGACTTCCTCTCGACTCGACATCCAGCAAAATCCGCATCGGAAAAACCATGAAGAGACAGAGTCGAGGAGGAAGAATACCAAAGGCCAAGACCAGGGGCAGACTGTAGATACCTGAAAATTCTCTTGACGGCCTGTCGATGTGATGTCCTCGGTGAAGCCTGAAAACGAGCGCACAGACACACGCTGAACTGTATGTCTGGCCTCGTCGCCGTCAAGTAGAGGAGGGAGTCGATCATGCTCCTGTACTCCCGCTGGTCCACTGGTTCTCCATCCTCATCCGCATCCAAAGTGGCCGTACTCCCCATGGGAGTCGACATCGGCTTCACATCTTGCATCTGGAACTTCCTCAGCATGTCTTTCGTGTACTTGGTCTGGTGCACAAATGTATCGTCCTTCACTTGCTTGATCTGCAGCCCGAGAAAGTACTGCAACTCGCCCATCATGCTCATCTCGAATTCCCTGCTCATCTCATCTGCAAACTTGGCTACAAGGTTATGTGACGAGCCACCAAAGACAATATCATCCACGTATATCTGAACAATCAACAAGTCATTTCCATGCTTGAGGAGGAACAAGGTTCTATCCACGGTACCCATCACAAACCCTCTGCTCAAAAGAAAACCTCTCAATCTCCCATACCAAGCACGGGCGCCCGTTTCAACCCATACGAGCCCTTTTCAACCCGTATACCCCGTGTGTGTACAACTCGCTCTCAAACCCGGTGTGGTCGCTTCACATACACCTCCTCCTCTATGACCCCATTCAGAAAAGCACTCTTCACGTCCATCTGAAACAACTTGAATCCTTTAGCCACGGCAAAGGCTAGAAGGATCCGGATTGCCTCAAGACGGGCCACAGGAGCAAAGGTCTCCTCATAGTCGATCCCCTCCTTCTGACTAAACCCCTGAGCAACAAGTCTGGACTTGTTCCTCACAACCAACCCATTCTCTCCCTCTTTGTTCTTCCAAACCCACTTGGTTCCTATGGGATGGCAATTTGGAGGTGGTTCAACTAACTCCCACACCTGGTTCCTCTCAAAATTTAACAACTCCTCATGCATAGAATTGACCCAGTTTGCATCAGATAAAGCATGTCCAATGTCCTTGGGCTCAAAAGTAGCAACAAAAGCAGCATGAGCAAAATGAGAAGAATTCCTGGACCTCGACCGTGTAGTGCGTTCATCGATGTTCCCAATGATCTTCGACAGGGGATGCACTTCTTGAATCCGCCGGGGAGCCTCACGCCTCGAGACTACCTCCCCCTCAACTTCGACTTCTCTCGCCCGGTCCTCTTGTTGCACCGTCGTTGTCCATGAAGTAGACAGTCCATGCTCCAAAGTGGTCGTAGGGGAAGTAGTGGGTACATGCTCAGCTTCGGGTGCATGGTTCTCCCCATCATCATCTCCAGCTTCATCTTTCTCCTCTTCAAAGAGGTCCTCGGCCATCTCTTCATCACTCGCACATTCAAAGCCAAGAGAGGTACATGGCATTCTCTCGTCGAAGGTCACCTCGCAAGTCTCCATGATTTTGTTAGTCTCAAGGTTAAGCACCCTATAGGCTCTAGAGTGGTTAGCATATCCAAAGAAAATACCATCACTAGACCTAGCCTCAAACTTGTCGAGTTTTCCCTTCTTCAGAATAAAGCATTTGCAGCCAAAGACTCGGAAATGACTCACCTTGGGTGCCCGACCATGCATAAGCTCATAACAGGTCTTCTTCTTGAAAGCTCTCAATAAAATCCGGTTGAAAACATGACAAGATGTATTGACCGCCTCAGCCCAATACCTCCTAGGAGTCCTGTGCTCATCGAGCATCGTCCTAGCCATCTCACAAAGAGTCGGATTTTTCCTTTCCACAACTCCATTTTGAGGGGGCACATAAGGTGTCGAATACTGGTGTTCAAGACCTAGATCACGACAAAAGGCATCAAAACGAGAGTTCTTGAACTCAGAGCCATTATCACTGCGGATAGCTCGAATAGCATTCCCATGCCTCTCGTTTTTCAACCTCACGATCAGATCTCGAACAAAACCAAAAGTCTCACTCTTATCCTCCAAGAAGAACACCCAGGCATAGCGAGAGTAATCGTCCACCATAACAAGGACATACCACTTCCCACCCACCGAGCGAACTCGAGCTGGCCCAACAAGGTCCATATGCAATAGCTCTGTCGGACGCTCGGTCATGACATCAGTCAGGGGTGGATGGGGAGTGGCTACCATCTTACCATGCCTACAAGGAGCACAAACCAAATCCTTCTCAAGCTTCAACCTCGGCAATCCTCGGACAAGGTCAAGACCACTCAAGCGGGAAACCAAATCAAAGCTCAAGTGTCCCAACCGCCTATGCCATTTCCACAAATCAGAAGAAGGACCGGCCATCAAACAGCGAGCAGGACCCAAAGAACGAGAGAAATCAGCCCGAAAATCGACCCTCGGGGATGATCATACGGACAAGATCACCTCGAGAATCAAGCAAACGAGACTCGCCGGACTTGAAACGCACCTCAAAACCCTCATCAAGCAACCGAGAAACCGAAAGCAAATTGAAACCCAAAGACTTCACAAGAGCCACTCTCTTCAACGTTACCTTGTCACTCACATGCACAACACCCTCCGACAGCACCCTTCCTCGTCCATTGTCCCCAAATGTGATGTACTGCTTTTCCTTCACTGGGGTGAGGGTGGAGAACCACTTCTTATCTCCGGTCATGTGTCGAGAACACCGGAGTCGATCAACCAAATGTTCTCCAAGCCTCCTGCCTGTAGTCAGAAACAAGAACGAGAGTGAGCTAGCGACTCGACACCGGAGTTAGCACAAAGAAAGTTAAACCGGTGTCGAGCCATCTCGCTCAAAAGAGGGGTTAGCAAACATCATTCCCTTGCCACCAAACTTCCCATGTCCCATGGGAGGAGTACGAGCACCACGAGGGGGAAAACGTGGTCCGTAGCTCCTCTGGAACCCAAAGCTGCGATCATCTCCCCTAAACTCGTACGAGGACGAGTAGGAGGACGTCCAAAGAAAACCACCACGAGCCCGACCAAACCTCTCACCAGCACGCACACCATCCTCTCTCCTGACAAACCTCTCACCACCACCTCTCTGTGGGATCCTGCCAACACTCCTCACACTTCCCACACCCCGTGGAAGTGGCACTCTGGGCTCAGGAATACCACGAGACTGGCGATACCTGTCCTGGTTTGCTTGCTCCCTAGATAGCCTCTCATCCCTCTTCCTCTTGTAGCAAAACTCTGCAAGATGCCTCTCCTTGCCACAATACTCACACCTAAAGGGGATGGGTTTTGGTTTTGGCTCTGGCTTCTCTCTAGGCTTCTCACCCTTCTCACCCACAAACTTCACTGGTTTCTGGAAATCATTTGTCTTAGGTGGGAATTTGGGTGGATCTTGGGTTGTGTCAAGCTTGTTGCAAAGGTGGTTGGGCTTTGGTGTGAAAGAGTTCTTGGGTGCTTTTGGGAGTGGGACTTGGATCTCTCCGATCACCTCAAACTCGGGGTTAGACTCAACACACTTCTCGTACACACTCTCCCCACTTGTTCTCTCCCACTTTCTCACCCAACTTCTCAAACCCCAAACCACGACCATCGGCTCTCTTGAACTCCTCAATCATGATTTTCAATTGAGGTTCCCGCCCTGACAACCAACCCAACACCTTCCTCAAATAGTCATTCTCCTCATAGATGACATCCAAACGGGAAGTAAGTTCAAGATTGCGCAAAGTAACTTCATCACAGCTAGTGCATGCATTGACAACAGGAGATTTCAAAGATGCTTCCAAAGAACTAATGGTAGAACGAGCATCAACAAGCTTAGCATGCATAGTAGGACATGACTTGCAAGCACCAAGCAAAGTAGGTCTAGCCTTAAGCTCATCATACTTAGTCCTAAGAGCATCTAGTTTAGCCAAGGTGGAAGCATTCTTCTCATTAAGCAGTTTAATCTCATTCAACCATGCATCACACTCAACACATTCAACATCATCAAGAGTAGTAGGAGCAAGTTTCAAAGAGTCATTCTCAAGTTTCAATTCAAGCAATTTTGACTCTAGTTCTCCTACTTTCTCGCTAGCATTCTCAAGTTGTGCCCTAAGATCTTTCCTCATCTGTTTGGCATCTCTAAGCACACTATCACGGTTGTCAAGCAAGCCATTTAACCTAGCAATCTCAGCAAGCAAAGAGTCGGGGTCACGGTTTACCTCATCCTCCGAGTCGGAGCCGCTGTCTTCCTTCTCACTCTTCTTGCTGCTTGAGCTATGGGCCATGCCACAAAAGCCCTCAAGCGCCACACAGCTCAGCCCCGCCGAGGTTCCGCTTGCACTCTTCTTGTCCTTGCGCCTCCCGGCGTCTTCATCTTCGCTGCTTGAGCTTGTCTGCTCCTCGCTTGAGCTTGAGTCGACGTCGCTCGCACCGGCCACCATCGCTCTTGCCTTGTTCTTCTTGTAGCCGCTCTTGCTCGGTCGCCGCTTGTCCTTGTCCTTGCTCTTGGACTTGTTGAAGCGCTTGCCCTTGGAGGAGTACTTGTCTTCACGCCTCGGGTGCGCCTTGTACTCGTTCACCTTGTACTTGTTCTCCTCCGCTTCCGGGCACTCGGTGATGAATTGGCCACGCTTGCCACACTTGTAGCACGTCCCTGAGCTCCGCCTTGCGTTCCTTCGACTCTCGTGTAGTCGTTCAAACCTTCTTGAGAGCAAGGCCATCTCCTCCTCTCCCAGCACATCAAACTCCTCATCTGGAATGGACATGAGAGAAGACAAGGAAAACTGTCGACAGGAAGGGTTAGATTTGCCCTTTGATCTGCCCACAAGAGCAAGACTATGGTCAGTCGAGCCCTCATGCTTGGATTGCAACTTCCTGTCAACCTCAGCCGACTTGAGCTTAGAAAAGAGGTCATCCAACTCAATAGTCAAGTAATGCCCGGACTCCTTGATGGCCTCAACCTTAGCACCCCAAACATTTGGGTCCAAGACATGCAAGAGCTTCAAAGCCTGATCATGCTCGGTGTACGGAAAATCCTCAACATTAGCCTTCATGTTGTTCACGATGGCGGTGAACCTCTGAAACATCGCATCTATGTCCTCACCGGGAAGTGGAGTGAAATTCTCATATTGCATCCGTAAGAGACAAAGAGGCGAGCCTTCACATGGTTATCACCACCGTGAGCAACCAACAACTTTTCCCAAATTTGCCAAGCAAGATTCAAATGGCGAACACGCTCAAACTCGGATCACACAAGCTCCGGACCAAGTGATCAACGGCTTTTGCATTAGCCTCATACTTGGCCTTAGCACCGGCATCGGTCACCATAAGAGTATGGATGTTGACCGGAATAGCATAGGTCTTGTCAAGCACAATGAAATCCAACAACTTCCCACGAAGAAAGATCATCATACGAGCCGCCCACTTGTGGTAACCCTTGCCATCGAAGTGCGGCGGACCGCCCCGCTCAACGTACGCCATCTTAGGATTCGACACTTGTCAAAGTCGCAAAGAATCCGGCACCAAGCTCTGATACCAATTGAAGGATCAGATGGCGACTAGAGAGGGGGGGAGTGAATAGGAGCCGGTAAAAATTCTTCCAAAAGAACCCGGCCTATACCCTAGTCAAAACCCCGGTCACACACGATCGATGGATCGAATCACACACCAATCGCCAAGACCACGAGGTTATGGATCAACCTCTAGTCCTAGGAACGATTCCTTGAAGCACACGCGGAAGCACTAGAAAGGGAGGGAAGGAATCGAAACAAGCAGCACTACACACAGCTCCTGGCGGACTGTCCGGCCTGGCAGTGCGGACCGTCCGCGATGAACCGCGCGGACCGTCCGACCTGCTACCGCGGACCGTCCGCGCCGACGCCGCGGGACCGTCCGGCCCTCTCCGCGGACCGTCCGTTAAACACACACGAACACCGAAGCGACCCGAGAAAAACGGACCGTCCGCCGAGGCCGGCGGACCGTCCGCGCCACCCGCGGACCGTCCACTACTCGAGCTCGGACCGTCCGCAAACCGGGCCGCAACCAAAACCAAAAGCCAAAACGGATCGAAAGCAAGGACGCGCAAGAACACGACGAACACGCGACGAACAGGCTCCTCGCGGACCGTCCGCGACCCCCCTGCGGACCGTCTGCGCCGCACAGACAGAACTGCAAACCCACGACCCCGAAAGTCAACTCCCCCAAATCATCATCGGATTTCCCAAACGGTTGAAGCTATGGAGACAAGGGTTTGGGGACTTGAAAAGCGTCACATAAGGATGCTATAGCCCAAAAATCTTGCCTCCTAACTCCCTAAATCACCGGGAATCGCGAATCCTTTAAGCACCACCGAAAACTAGAGCACCGAACGAAAAACTTCGAATCCAAGTGGTTTCCCGGCGTTTGAGGGCACAAGATCAATCACAAAGATGCACGAGACATCTATCCATGTATCCCTCAAAGAAATCCGGGGAGAAACCCACTCAAATCCGCGGAATCACACCGGGAACAAAGGCACGAAAACAAGCACGAAAATCCACGAAAAACAACCCCGAATCTTCTATACAAACCAGGAAAGATTCACAAGGTCTAGCATGCCGCCCTAGCATCCATCCCTCTCAACAAATCTCTCATGAAGCTCTCACGCTAGCCTAGAGAAAATGGGAGGAAAAATAGCTACGAAAATAAGAAAGAGGAGGGAGGAAATGAAACCCTAAGTCGCGGAGAGGGAGAGCCATCAACACACACTCATGGCTTATATATCAGGTCCCGCCGGAGTGGTAAATGACTCGACTACCCCTAACTTAACTACTGGCGATACAACCCACGTAGGGGCATTTTGGTAATGTTTGTGGGTCTTGCCATCGGACGGCCACGCCTTTGCCGCACCCCGCGTCCTCCCGACGCAAGCCATGCGATCCCGCCGCGTGTCCTCCGCCTCGAAGCTTCCCGACACGCCCGGATCCCGTCTCCGTCGTGTTGGGCCCTCGGACTTGGTTTTGAGGCCCAAACCAAGAAACCGTCCGCCGATGGTTTTGTGGGCAAACCACCAAACCCCGCGTGCCCGGTCCGGCCTCCCGCCAAACCACTTGACTTGACCGCCACCGTGCACCGCTCGCTTGTCCATGACTTCGTCTTGCTTGTGTCGCCACCATGTGACCCGCACCCGGTCCCCGTCGTCCACCGGGTCCCTCGAACCGAGCCTACTTGTCTCTCCATCTCCCGGAGGCCCCTCAAGGTTGAAGACCTTTCGCGCCCGTTCTTCACCTGCAACAACACGAACTAGGCCGTAGCCTACACCTGCGCACTAAGCCAAGAGTCAGTCCAACACCCGTTGTCAATCACTCATCACTGAGGAGCGGTCATCCATCGACCACTGGGACGCTCCTGGTCCTCACACATGCACCAGATTGTTGGTATTGACCTCAACACCCGGTTTTTTCATTCATCCAACTATCATGAAGGAGAAGTCCAAGTCACCAGAGGATGTCACACCTATGGAGTAGCTGCTTCGACTATTCCCATCAATCAGAATGTCAGCCAGCTCTTTGAGCTCTTCTTTAAAGGCTTCAACCCTCTCTGGCTTCCTTACTTGGACAATGATAATTTAACTCTCCCTTGTGAGTTCTCCTTTGAAGCTGGACGCCAAGATGAAAGATTTCTGGAAATCCTCAATATCCTCATCCATCCATGCATTCTGCCAGCTGAATTTAGTGGAGGGAGGCTAAACCACAGCACTTATGAATACTACCAGCCCAATATGATGGCTCGACAACTTGGATGTGGCCAGATGCCTCCAAGACTATTTCTGCATGAATTCCTCAAACCCAGAGAGGAAATTAAAGAACTTACTCAAACCAGTAGGGTTTTTCAGTATGTATGCAGTCCAACTATTTACACCTGGCCTTTCACACCTACAACAGTAGCTCACCCCACTTTCAACTCTTGGTGGCAAGAATTCCATGATCATATTTTCAGTGAGCCTGTGCACTCATTTTGCATAGAACTGATGCCTGATTTTCAGCCAATTTCAGAGGTAACATGATTGTCCTTTTCTTCAAACCAGACATTTCTTCTTTTAACCATGATCTTGATTTTTTTTACCCACAGAATACAGTGCCTGCCCCTCTAGCCAGGGCGATTGCTTACAATGCAGTATGCCCAATCTCAGCATTGGGATTTAGATCACCAACCTTGGCTCAACTGATGGCTAGGTATGCCACGACAGACCCAATTTTGTCCAGTATTACTGCTGACAAGAGGCAAGGCCTGTCTCTAATCGCACCTCCAACTGCCAAGAAGAGAAGACCATCAAGAAAGTCCTTATTGAGGTAAAATTTCCTCTCTCTTGATCACAAGATTACTCTTTTCTGATAAATCTCATCTTGTGTGATTTCAGACTAAAATTCAGCAATCCTCAGCTTCAGAACCTGCCAATGCTACATCCACTGGTATGACCTCTATTACTCCTTCCTCAAAGACCAACACTGGCATTTACCCTTAATCTGGTATTTGCAGAAGAAACAATGGTGGATCAACTTGTGGATGTCCCTGTCTCTCAACATGCAAGTCCACCAAGGGCTGAGCCACCTGCCCAAGTAGAGATCTCATCTTCATCAGGGACTCAATCACCCCCTCGCTCTCGTACGAAACACCAACTTCGCCAGAAATGAACTTTCCCATCCAACCAGAGCCTTCAAGTCCTTCAAGGGATCAATCCCCTATTGGCCAGGCAGAAACCTCAACCTTAGCAGCGGTAAATCCATCTCCTCTCTAGCCAGAAGCTTCAGAGTTGCCAGATATTGTATCAGCACCCTCTCACACAGAAGCTTCAGCTTTGCCACGAGCACCTCCTTCACCAGTGGCTCCAGAAATCGCCCCTGAAACTGAACAAAACCCTGTTCCAGTTCAGGAAGTTAGGCATGAGGTAAACACTTGCACCTAATCCTGTTATCTTTTTTTATTTCCCAACACTCCTGACTCGGCAATGTTATTCTTTCAGGATCAGGCTCCGTCATCATCAAACCCATCAATGGAGGATAATCCAATTGCCGAGACAAGGGAAGGAGGGCCTCAAGCCTTGCCAGAGGAAGTACAAGAAAAGCTCAAGGAAATTTTTGCCTGGCTGCAAAGAGACGCTCGAGATCAAATCAGAGATCTCGATCATTTCGAGGAAATGCTTGGACCCATCAGCCAAGAACTCCCTGAGGATATCAAGACCTCACTTGAACCCATCTCTAGTTTGGATGTTCACTATGTAGCCATAAGACAAGCTCTGAGAAATGTGTCTTCCCGCCCGGCTGTTGAACAAAAGAAAGCCAAAGCTGAACAAGCCGTGAAGGGAGCACAATCTCAAACTGAGAGTCACAAAGGGACATTGGCCAATCTGCAAGCTGCTCGTGAGTTGAAAATTGCCAGAAAGGCCGCACTGGAGGCAGAGCTGAAAAACTTATCAGCAGAAACAGAAGCTGACGACAAGAAGATAGCCGAACTTCCTGGACTGATAGAGAAGATCCAAGAGAAAGCGACATCGGCCATAGCTGAGGTGAATCAATGTAATGCAGAACTCACCATCCTGTCTGACGCCCAGAAAGATTATCAAGAACGGATGGAGAACATTCACCAAACAACATCGAACGCCTCCAATATAATTGCAAAGTATTTAAACATTTAGATGTACTGATCGATGTGTAATCGAACTAGCCGTCCTTGCAACATTTGCTTCTGTAAATTTATTTTCCCTTTTCTCTGCACGTCCTTAATTGCAACGCTGAACGATCCATTCGGTAATCAGTACCCAAAAAGTGCCATACCCGAACGGCACCTTAACTTCCTTTTAGCCGAGCCAGTCAACCGAATACGACTTAGCCTTGAACTCCAAACGACCCGACGGCGGATTGGTCAAGGAAACCTCTCCACCTTCCAAGTTTTTTGAGATACGAGCCACGATCTAAGGCCACGACCTGAGGCCACGATCTCTTTCACCGGGCCTATAAATAAAAACCGTAGGTGCCCCCAGCTCTTTACCAAGCCTTTAGCCCTCAAATCTTCGCCATCCTCAAGCTTTTCTCCCCAATCAGCACAAACCCCCGAATCATGGCGAGCAGCAACAACAAGCGCCGCGCCGCTGACGAGGCGGAGGGGAGTCGCGCCAGT
The DNA here is from genome assembly GCA_947561735.1 of Cenchrus americanus. Taxonomy (NCBI): domain Eukaryota; kingdom Viridiplantae; phylum Streptophyta; class Magnoliopsida; order Poales; family Poaceae; genus Cenchrus; species Cenchrus americanus. Next base: position 245,036,873 of record OX387239.1, on the reverse strand, counting down.
GCGCGTCGGAGGCAATAATCGTCAACTTTTCCTTTACGACTCGTCTTCGATCCCCTTTGTTTTTGACGATCATCTCTGTTTCAGGCTTATTCGATGGAATCCATCCTCTGCACCGGCCGGTCAGCCCCTGCCAGATGACTCCTCGGAGTCAGACCACTACTCCCCCGTGCCCTACGGGGAACTTGATGCTCTCCGCTTTAAGGCGGAGCTGGAGGTGGCCCAGCGCGAGCTGGAAGACGTCTCCAAAAAGGCTGGCATAGCCGAACTGGAGTGGGAGGACCAGCGCAAGCAGCTGCTGGCGACCATCGATGGTACGGCTCTGGAACCGCTCCCTAATCCAATCTGGCTTTTGATACTAATCACCTTTATCTTGCATTTTGCAGCCCGTGACGCCGAGCTCAACCAGCTAAAAATGTTGGTGGAGCAATTGGCTGACAAGGTGAACGCCAGCGGAGACACGCCGGCGGAGCGCCTTGCCGCGGTGGAACACCGCGTGGACGAAGTGGCCACCCACGGCATCCGCTTGGGCACCACTTTGGGCCTAGCCGCCATGGCGACGCACACCGACGTGGACTACTCCACCAGGCCGCGCGGCTTCCGGGGCGGGGCACCAGAAGACATCGACGAGATCGAGATCATCTTGGAGCGCCTCGACGGCCACGGCGACGCCATTGCCGAACTCACTCATCCCCAGTCTGTGCTAAACAGGCTCTTTGATTAGATTGTATCAGGGATGTTTGATATCAGCAATAAATAAAGAACTTTTAATTCTCGTGCTTGTACTGCGATGATTTTTTCTGTGTTTGCATCTGTGAATCTTGTTTCTCCTTAAACGTATTCGGGAACTCGCTTGAGCCGAACACGCAAAAACAGAGGTCCCTTGGCGCAATACCCGTAGAAAATCCTCGATAAGCACTGTTCAAGCGAAAAACCCTTCGCATTCGGGAGGAAACCCTGCCGCTTGGTATTCCAATAATGCACGTCGGCCAGTCATCACTCCAAACGCACTCTCTCAGTCAATAAGATAGTCTGCTGAGATGCCCTGCAAATCCACTCGCACACTCATCCATCACTTCTCATCTTCTCCCCTGTTCTCAGAAGAAAAACCCCAAGGCCATGGACAAAGGCAAGCAGCCCCAGGAGGGCAGCATCTCAAAGAAACGCACGATTCGAGAGTGAGTTTTCCTTTGATTTGCTTCTTGTTTCCTCATGTGGTCTCGTGTTTTACCTCCTCTCTGTTTTTTCTCCTTCAGCCTTGATCTGCTTCCTGAGGAAATCATTGGGACCGAAGATATGCCCGAGTACATCTCCTCTGATTCCTCTCTTGAAGCAGAGGATGCCACGCCCGAGCAGAGAAACAGCCACCAACTGCGCCGCCGCGTTCGGCATCTGGAGCATGACCTCCGGGACATCACCGCTCGTTGCCAAGCCGAGCGCGAGCGTCGCATGGCTTTGGAGGCACTAGTAGGAGGTAAATATCTCCAACTCCTTCTTGACTCCGTGCTCACATCTGGATCTTTGCCCCTAATGACCACTCCTCTGTCCCAGATGTCTCTGATAGGTACAATAACCTGAAAGCGGCTTGGGACAGCTTGGTGGAGGCAGCAAATCGTGGTCACCCCCACGCATTCCAAGTTGCCGTCACGGTGGTCCTGGAGCAACTGAAGAGGGAGCAGCCGAAGAAGCAAAGAAAAGATTGAATCATACTTTCGCTTCTTACGCCAGGCCTTCTGCTTCCCGCCTTCTCGTAGTCCTGATCACCAGGGTTGTTAGATGTAAAACTGCAAGAAGCATTTGTAATGTAGTTTTGCGCTAAGGGCAATGCATCTAGGCACTGGCCATTCCCTCTGTTTGGGAATTTTGTTCTGAAGGCGGCCTCATTCTTGAGCGCCGGCTATTCCTGTATCAGATGCATGTAATCCCAATGCTGGTGATCACCGATCGACTTCAATATTAGGATAATATTTCTTCAAATATCTTCCATTTATTGCAGCGGAAAATTCTTCTCCTAGTAAAGTTTTCAACATGTAGGCATTGCTAGGCACGCATCTGACCACTTGAAAGGGTCCTTCCCAGTTAGGGGACCATTTGCCAAATTCACTGTATTTGGTTCCAATCGGCAGTAACGCTTTCCAAACCAAATCTCCTTCTGCAAATTGCCTAAGTTTTACTTTCTTGTTGTAATATTTGGCAACTCGCAGTTTGTTCTTTTCAATATTTTCCAGTGCCCTAAGATGGATCATGTGCAAATCTTCCAACTCATCCATCATTAAGCCACTGTAATCTTTGGAGCTTAAATCTTTTTGCAAAACCACTCTCCTGGAATCTGATTGTACTTCCCAAGGCAAAACCGCATGGTGTCCATAAACGAATTCATAAGGAGATGTTTTTGTAGCTCCATGAGGGGCCATTCGATAAGCCCATAAAGCTTCACTGAGTACCGAATGCCACCTCCTTGGCTTCTAGTCGATCTTCTTTTGTATAAGTTTCTGCCTGACCATTGGCTTGGGCATAATAAGGACACGAATTGAACAATTTGATCCCCATGCTTTCGGCAAATTCTCTGAACTCCAAGGACACAAACTGGGCTCCTTGATCAGTCGTGATCGTTTGAGGGATTCCAAACCGATAGATGATGTGTTCTTTGACAAACTCAACCATGTTTTCTAATGTCACCTTCTTCAGTGGAATTTCCTCAACCCATTTGGTAAAGTAATCTGTAGCCAAAAGCACAAACTTATGCCCCTTGCTGGATGGTGGATTAATCTGGCCAATCAGGTCTATACCCCAGCCCCTGAATGGCCATGGCTTGATGATGGGATTTAATGTTGATGCAGGAACTCTTTGAATATTTCCAAACCTCTCGAGCGCTTGACACCCCTTGTAATACTCAAAGCAGCTCCTCCAATATCGTCGGCCAAAAGCACCCAGCTTGCCTGATAACCCATTTCATGCGGTAGGCTGATTGGTGTGCTCCACATATCGCATCATGTACCTCACTCATCATCCTTTTAGCTTCTTCTAGACCCAGGCATCGTAGCAACACCCCATCTAGTGATTTGTAAAACAAACTATCATCCAGAAGAACAAATTTTATGGCCTTGTACCTGAGCTTCCTAGAGACTTTTCGGGATGGATCCTTCAAATAGTCAACGATTTCTTTTCTCCAATCATCCTCCGCAAGATCCATTCCCAGCGCGCATATGTCCATGGCAAATGCTTCTTGATTCTCTTTATAACCAGAAGCGCTCTGAGCCAACCTGTTCGCTTCTTCATTATGTTCCCTAGGAATATGTTGTAGAGTTACCAACGGAAAGCTCTTCAAGATTTCCCTGCATTCTTCATAGTGACTCCTCAGCGCATCACTTTTACATTCGTATTGGCCGTTCAATTGCTTTATTACCAATTCTAAATCTCCATAAACTTCAACCGAAATGGCCCCGGCTTCTCTCAAATATTGAAGCCCCCGAAGCAATGCCTCGTACTCAGCCTGATTGTTTGTGACGAAGGTCGTATAGGGATAGCAAACTCAAACATCTCACCTCTGGGCGAAATCAACAGAATCCCTACTCCCCCACCTTTACCACATGATGATTCATCAAAAAATAAAGCCCAAGGAGTAATTTCAAGTAAATCAAATGATGGATCACGATGTTCAGTTATAAAATCGGCAATGATCTGACCTTTAATAGCTTTTGCCGATTCGAACTTTAACTCAAACTCTGATAAAGCCAAGATCCACTTGCCAATCCTGCCATTCAAAATTGGCATAGATAACATGTGTTTTATTACATCGAACTTAGAATATACAACGCATTCGGCATTCAACAAGTAGTGCCGAAACTTTGTACACGAGTAGTACACACACAGGCACAGTTTCTCTGCAGCCGAATACCTGGTCTCAGGATCAAGTAATTTTCGGCTAAGATATGCTACTACCTGCTCCTTTCCTTTGAATTCTTGAATAAGGGCCGATCCAATGGTTTGGGTATCGGCCGCCATGTACAACTTGAAAGGCTTATCCAAGCTCGCGGAGGGACCGATCGGTGGCTCCTTCATATATTGCTTGATCTCGTCAAAAGCCTTTTGTTGTTCGTTGCCCCACGTGAACTTCGATCTTTCTTAAGCTTCGACAATGGAGAAAATGGCAAAACCTTTTGTGACAGATTTGAGATGAATCTCCTTACAAAATTAATCTTGCCGGGCAGTGATTGCAACTCCTTGAGATTAGTTGGAGGGACAACTTCATCAATGGCCTTCATGCTTTTCTTGCCAACTTCAATCCCCCCTTCGTGGACCAAGAATCCCAAGAACTCACCAGCTGATACCCCAAAAGCGCATTTATTTGGATTCATCTTCAAACCATGCTTCCAGGTGCATTCCAAGGTTCTTTTCACGTCTTCCAGATGTGTGTCATGATTCAAAGACTTGATCACGACGTCATCAATGTAAATTTCAACAATTTTGCCGATCAACTCGTGAAAGATGTAATTCATGGCTCGCTGATAAGTTGCACCGGCATTTTTCAACCCAAATGTCATGACTATCCATTCAAACAGGCCTATATGACCAGGACATCTGAAGGCTGTCTTTGATGTATCCTCTATTGCCATAAAAATTTGGTTGTATCCCGCATTACCATCCATGAAACTGATAACCTTGTGTCCAGCAGCGGCGTCAACCAATAAATCGGCAACAGGCATGGGGTAACCATCCATAGGAGTAGCTCTGTTTAAATCTTTGAAATCTATGCAGACCCTCATCTTTCCATTCTTCTTGTAGACAGGGACAATATTAGAGATCCACTCCGCATATCTGCATGGCCGAACGAAGTTTGCATCAAGTAATCTTTCAACTTCTTTCTTCACATCGGCCAATACTTCATCTTTGTAGATTTTCCGGGGAGGTTGCTTGTATGGTTTAAAACCAGATTTGATTGGCAACCGATGCTCGACAATGGAACGGTCCAGTCCAGGCATCTCCGAATAATCCCAAGCGAAGCAATCTTTATATTCCTTAAGCAACTTGATCAACTCCTCCCTGAAGTCTGATTGCAAGTTTGCGCTGATAAATGTCGGCCTTGGTTTGTCACCGCTTGCAATGTCAACTTCCTCCAATTTATCGGCCGACATGAATCCTCGCCCCAACTTGCCGTCAGTACCATCGACGGGGTTATCCATTAAAAGTTGCTATAAGATCCGATCGTTGAATCGGTCCGTTGATCGCCGCCGACGGGCTCAACAGGACCTTCTCCCCGCCTTTTCCCCGAGAAACGCCAAATACCCCGATATTCCCAGAAAGCTGGTTCCACACTTGCGACGCTCACGGAGTCATCTGCTTGGACCACCTCAATATCGTCATCTACCCATTGAATGAGCTGCTGATGCATGGTAGATGGGACGCAGCAGTTGGTGTGAATCCAGTCCCGTCCAAGCAGTAGGTTGTAGGCTCCTTTACCTTCGATGACAAAGAAGGTTGTGAGCAGTGTTTTGGACCCGATCATCAGATCCACGTGGGCGCACCCTTGGTATCTGAAGGATTCCCGGTGAAATCGTTCAGAATTATGCTTGTAGGTGTCAAGTCGCCAGGGCCCATGCCAAGTTTCCTGAAAGTGGTGTACAGCGTCATGTTGACTGCCGCTCCACCGTCGACAAACATCTTGGTCAATGGCTTGCCATTGACGTATCCTTTCAAGTATAGCGGCCTCATGTGTCGATTTTTGGCCGGTTTGTCGAAGATGGCTTGCTTGGCTAGCACCAGCTGCGCCATCAGTCCCCCAAGTTGTTCATCGTCCAGGGACGTTTCTTCCTGCACGACCTGATTAGCAGGAGCCATAAATTCATTCGGCAGAAAATATACCATACATGTCGGCGCCGAATGGTTTGATCCTTCAGGTTTATCCTTTGGACGCCACACCTGTCTCGTCTGGATCCCCGCCTGCCTCAGTTCGCGGTTCCTCAAGCGCTGAACCCTCCTTTTTTGACTCTTTCTTAAACCAGGCGGGCACCATTGCCCTTTTTGCCAGACGTACTCGTCCTCGTCCTCCTCCTGATCAGCCCATCTCAAATCAGCTTGCCTCTTCCTGGGATGATCGATGATTTCAATTTTTTGACGCCGATCCTCACTGGGATGTATCCTTCCAATTCTTTCATGGACGGATCGGCGATTGGCAGTTTCCTGCCTATACTCAAAGTACCTATCGCTGCACTCAGGGTAGTTTCTCAGCGTAGGGAGTTTCAACCCCTCGTTCCAGCAGTGCCTGAAGAATGCGCACCCCCAGTGTGCGCGCTCCTACTCGCGCGTATACTGCTCCAAATCTCTCCTGCGCGCTTCTTCTTCGGCCCTGCGCCTCTCCTCCTCGTTCTTTCGTTTTTGGTAGCGCTCTTTCTCTAGCTGGCGCTGCCACTTGTTGAGGAGGATGTGCGTAGTCACCCTGGGTTTGGCCCTGGACGACTCCCCGATCTCGATATGGCTCTTGAGAACACGAGGGGCTTCACCATGAACCTGCTCCAAGGTCACTTGACGTTCTGGGTCTACTGCTCCATCCTGCCTTGCCCTGGCTGAAGTCAAGACCTTGACCTTGCCCTTTTCCTCGGCTGTCACCATGTTGACGGAAAAGCTTATCATGTTCGGGGAAAAGGGTGGCCGTCCGGTTTCATCTTGTTGTCAAACTTGAGATGACCCTCCCGGATAGCCCTCTCGGATCCTCATTCGAAGACCCTACGGTCGTTGATGGAGTGAGAATTCTCGTCATGGAAGCCGCGGTAACGCTTCTCCTTTACTCCATCGGGCCGAAGCATGGAATGCCCTTCGAGCAATTTGATTCGGCCTTCTTTCACCGAGAATTCAAACGGCTTATCGGCTTTAGTGACGTCAAAGTCGTATGTGCCTTTGGTCCGTTTGACCCGGCCGATTCATGGTCAACGGTTCCTTCCCCCACATGATCTCGGCGCGGCCACTTCCTCGGTCATCGTCGAGTCCTCCATTTGATCGGCCTTTTCCAGGAACTGATTGTAGATATCAGCTACGTCGTGCTGTTTGCCGAACCTGGCGTCTTTCTTGAAACCGTAGGCCTGGTTGCTCATCAATGACAGCTTTTGGGACAGTTGACCCAAGTTATCGAACTCCATACCAAACAGCTTTTCTCGTATGGCCTGCAGCATCCCAGCAACGGCCATGTCGGCCAACTGATCATCTGGCAGATTCAGCGAAAAACACATGCCTTTGATTTCCCTGAACCTCCTGAGGAACTCCAAGGGCGTCTCACTGTGTCTCTGCTTCAGAGTAGCGAGGTCGATGAGCTTCTTTTCCGTGCTACCGCTGTAATGGGCGTGGAATTTTCGCTCCAGCTCCCTCCATGTGCCAACTGATTGGGGAGGCAAAAATGAGAACCACTGGAACACTGCGCCCGTCAGTGACATGGAGAAGTACCTGACCCTGAACGCCTCTTCAGATGAGCACTCTCCGAGCTGCATCAGGTAGCGAGCAATGTCCTCCACCGTGCTCGTGTCATCCTGCCCGGAAAATTTTGTAAATTCCGTCGGAGGTTTTACTCGTGGCGGCAGGATCACATTGTAATACCACTCCGGGAACTGAGGCGTGTAAGTAGGCCCCTGCATTTTAGGTTTGAGGCCGAATTGATTCTGCATCAAGTCGGCCATCTTCTGAACCAGGATATCGTCCTCCTGTATGCCTGTAGCTGGGCTGTAGCCCGGATTCAGGAGAGCATCGACGGCACCATAGTTCATCACTTCGTGGTAGCCTCCACCGTACAAATTCTTCTGCAGTCTGTTGCTAGTTGGGGCAATCCTGTAGCCGGAAGCAGGTGGAACTCCAGACGAGCCAAATGCCAACTCCCCATACGTGGGCTGATATGGGTTCGGGCCGTTGCATAGGTTGACCCGTGCCGCCCGTGGAGGTGGCCGGATCGGCCGTCCTCCTCGCGGCCCGCGAGAGGGGGTTGAACTGGTCGACCTCTAGCGCCTTGTGGAGGAGGCTGGACGGCTTGGCTTCCAACGCTCTGCGGAGGAGGCTGGGCTGGCTGGCTTCGCAATGGCGGCTGAGAACTAGACTCTCCAATCTCCACGGTGCCTCCCTGAAGGGGTGTTCGATTGAATACTTGCTCCATGCCCGGGCCGAAAACAGCCACCATCATCTGTTTGAATGCACCCAGGAAAGCTCTATGATGCCTGCTTAGCACATCATCTGCGGCATCTCGAAACGCTTGCATGCATTCCTCCCTCTCCTGCTGAGTTGTAGCGTTGTTCTCTCCTGGCAGTAGAACCCTAGGCATCTCATTTTTGAGGTATGGGACGCCACTCCTGTTCTTTTTAAATGACAGCAAGCACTTCTGTTGGAACTGATCTGCAGCATCCTTTAGCTGTTGCTGCTGCTCCGGAGAGAGGTCCTCGATGTTGACATCCATAATGTCATCGATGTCAGGCATCTTGATTTTCGGCTATGGTCCCACTGGGCGTGCCAAAAAGTGTGTTGACGTAAAATCTGCACCTCACGCCAAGCACACAGCAAGCCGAACAAGCTAGCTTCACACGCGAAAAGATCACAAGATGTGCCAGTCAATTTTCCCTGAAAATTAACAAAAGACAAAGTAGTTAAATTCCAAAGCTTGGAACTTGCCGGTGGTACCGCATGCGGTTCCATATTTACGGCTAGAAAGCCAAGTGAGATGACATATAGCTATAAGAAGCTATCCGCAAAAAACCGAAACCATTCGGGGCTTTAAAGCGCAAAAAGTAACATAGCCAAATAGATGACGTAAGCATGACGATAGATCGGTCTTTATTTGGATAAAGATGCACGTGCGCAAGGCCATGACCGATCCTCGCGGTAAATAACGTTAAACAATAAATGAAGTAAAGGCATGATCATAAATATGTAATAAACAAGCATGCATAGGTCCCAAGCGCTAGTCTACCGCATGTCTAGGTACTTTAAAACCCGTCAGGCATGATACCAAACAAATCTATCCACCGCATGATACAACTTGTTTGAAATCATACCACCGTCCACAAATAGATCTATCCACCGCATGATACAATCTAAATATGGAAAGCTAAAAGCATACAATATTTAAAGCATAAATTATGAACACGTTTTACTCATGAAAGCATAACCGAATACGGCTGAACATCCGAATCGGGGTCCATGAAGAAGGAACGAACATTACCAAACAAGATAAATCTATCAGATTGAATTGAAATCTAATCCACCAGATGACTAGCTCCAAAACAACCCAAAAACCTGCATCTACCGCGTGATACCCAGTTCTTTCAAGATTTATACAAGATTTGGTAAGCTTGAACCCGCAACACGTGACAACCTAGATCGATTCGGTTTCGGCTATCAGGGAGCATGTGATCCACGTGCTATTTAAGCCAAGGGTACGAACTCGATTTGCATAAGGATCATCAAAAAGATAAAGTCGATCCAAACCCATCTAGATTGGGCAAAGAAGTGTTACATGAATTTAAACATAAAGTAAAAACTCAAAGCAACACGGGGTAGCTTAATGAATCTATTGAATCTTGTCAAAATTCAATAGAGCCGATAAATAGCTTCAAGTTAGATCTTAGCCTACCGCATGGCTCATGACCTAACAAGAAACTCTCTTGAACCAAGCTTGAATCTACCGCATGACACTAAGCATGGTAACAAGACTACTTGCATCCGATCTAAATCCACCGCATGATACTAGACATGATACAAGGTTGCCGGTACTCACGGAGGTCGACGGATCGATGAATCCTCTCGAAGAACTCGACGAAATGACAAAGGACTCTAGGGTTTGGCGTAAAGCCGGTTTGTATTGAGAATGTTTCGAATTTCTGTTACATACATTCAGGATCCATATTTATACCCTGTTAAGCATGATCTCGAATGGATTCGATACCTAATTTATCTCTAAGTGCGATCGCTTATCCATCCATTCGTCCCTTCCGCTCGGGCCATGTCACCATGCAATCCCGCAAAATCGGCGCAACAGTTTCCTTGCCGAACGAAAGCAAATTGCCGACCGCGGACTCTTCTGCCGAATTCATCTGAAGAAACCTTCCTTCCGCCGGACGGAATCCTCACCGAGTTGGACCCACAAGTCAGACTCCTTACCTTACCAAATTTTGGTGTTAACAAATGCTTCATATGACGATATGGGCATTTTTCTTTTTGTAATCTTGTGTAAACATGGTGTTTAGGCATGATTGGAGACCCAAATCATTTAGTTTTATATAACTTGCTATCATGTTGCATTGGTTGGTTTATAAACTTAGCAATGCGCCCTACTTTTTTGCACTATAAAGAATTGTTGATCTTGGGATGAACATGGTGTTTTGACCTTGGTTAATAAATCTCTATGGGAATAGAAAGTTTGGCAACCACTTTGTAAGCATGGAGATTAGAATTTGGTGTAAACATTGTTTTATTTTTATACCATCCTCTCTTTTGCATACACACTTGCACTCATGTACACCCATTAGTATTTTCGCTAGATTAACTATGCCACAAGTGAAGATCGTAGGGATGTCATGGTTTGTTGGCATAGGGTGAGTATTCCCGACCGTCACCTCGGGGGTACTTTGTGCATTATAGTTATTTTGCAGGCATGGTGAATCACTCCCATGAGTTCGTGATAAAAGCTAAAATCAAGATCATCAACACCTCCAAAATCCCGAAAGGAGCACTGCTGTTTTCATCAAGATTAAGCACATGTTCAGAGATGTAAAAAAAGGAAAAATTGGATATTCAAGTGCTCCATTAAGTCTACTTTCCAATGCATCAAGAATCAACATTTTAGGAGACTGTGCAAGAAGTTACAACCAAATCTTTGGGCGTCACACATTCTGAAATCAGCCTGGGGCAGCTTGCACCAACAAAGTAAAAAGGGTGTAACTCTCTTGTTCGGAGTCCGATTAGGATGAATGACCACTTGTTGGAAAGATAATTTCAAGCACTCTGCAATGGAGCTATTATTCAGTACATACTCAGTTCTGGAAGTAGAAGAAAAACGCGTGGAAGATGAACCAGCAATAAAAGGACAACATGGAAGGAGGAGAAGATGGGATGAGAAACATTTGGGATCAAGGCTCGTGGCAAAGGGCAAACATTGAAGGATAAACAAAGGCAACAATGGGATGATGATCTCCTCACATGACGGTAGGACTTCAAGAATTTTAAGATGGTTAATCATCTTCCGTGCCTAGCAACATGCTAAGCATGGGGGAAGACCCCGTGGACGAAAGAAGACCGCATGGAGTTCAAGGATCACGGTTGCTACGGATGTCGATCTTCCTTCTTCCATGCTAGGCACAATGCTTAAGCATGGGGGAGGGCGCGCTACATCACAAGCATCAAAGGACGGTAACAATTCCTCAACCCTCTCTTTTTCCTTGTCTTTCTAAATGCTTGTATATATGTATATGCCTTCAACAACCTTAGATGCAACTTTTGTATGTCTCTCTCGTTAAATAACATGGCTTCTAGGAGTACAACCTAGTTTTAGTTTTTGTTTATTGTCATCACCTTGTGCTCACCATGATGAAATAATTTTGGCTTGATCTTGCTCGTTGATATATGATGACCTTTGCCACTTTGTTTAAACTTTGTGCTTGTTTATGCATGATTAAGCTATTGCTCTCTCTAATACAAATCTGAAATTAATTAAATGCTAGCTTAATCTTTTGTGGAGGTCATGATAAAAATGAAGACCCATGGTTTCTTTTATGCTCTCAACTTTGGATGGGTCGAAGGACATATTACTTTTTGCTTTTAAAAGTCATGCTAACCATGTCATTAATACCTCTTGCATTTTGCTCTACCTATCCAAAGCCTTATATATTGAGTGCAACCATAGATTACAAGAGTTATTGTTGGGTGAGTTGATTCAAGGCTCGATTCTTTGGCTCGTGACTAAGAAGCTAGTCATTCCGTTTTTTGCGTAACTTATGTTTTGCTAGCCTATTCTATCTGTGCATTGTGAGCTCCCACATCAGAAGCTTTGCAAACCTCGCCGGATATCCACCCTTTAAACCAACATCATCTTTTGTGTTAACCTCCTTGACCTACATATCACTTGAGTATGGAGACGACACGTCACAATAAAGTGCTTCAAAGGGAAGATTCAAATTCCCTCTCATCAAGACATCTGGTACCTACCTTAACACCACTTCCTCTTTGCTCGGGGACGAGCAAACGTCTAAGCATGAGGGAGGAGGTAGGTACTATGCAAATTAGAGTTCTAGGGGAGATAAAAAATGAATAAGATGAGAGGAGAAAAAATCCAAAGTACCTCACATGTCAAAAAGAAAAAAAGAAAAAAAGGAAGAAAACAAGAAAAAGAAAAAGAAAAAATATAGAGTAATAATAATCTCCCCCGGTTCTCTAGTTGCTTAAGGATTTTCCAAGGACTTCAAGATCGAGACCCATACTCATTTTTCCAACCATGTGCAATCCGATAACGAGGACTTCGTTGGGGCCTCGGGATCATTCTTTGCCATTTGCACATGTCCACCTATCTAAAAGTGTGAGTTCTTTCTCTTCCCCCTTCTTGTGAATATTATTTTTCCAATGACCTTTTTGACGAGTCATGATAAGTCCATGAGAAGCTTGCCTTGTTTTGATAATAGTCTCAACTTTAGCATCTTGGTAGGATAAAAACTTTCCTATGAGCTCCAAATAAAACCCTTCCACCAACAAACATGAGAGGGAAAGGATATAGATCAAGTAGGCTTGAGAGTGTTGTGAGATGAGAGAGTTCATGAGCAAAATGCAAGAAGGTTTAAATTTTTGTACTTGGTTTAGCTCTTTTATTCACCTCATTCTTCACTTCAAAAGTTTCTAATACCTATTCGAATTTTGTGGAGCATGATTGATTACTTGTGGAAAGAGCTTAAATTATATCTACCCTCCATAGAGATGAAAGCTAGTTACATTATGGAATTTTAACAAATATAAACTTGGAGAGCATTATACTTTCTCATGTGTGATCGAGTTCAGGGTATGAATAATGAAAGGCAATGCTGATATCCATTGAAAACTTACTTGAGGACGAGCAAGGTTTAAACATGGAGGAGATGTTGACAGTGAATTTCCGTCAACCTAGCTATGAGTTTACCTTTAATGTTGGTATTGATTTATTATTCTAACCACTGGAACTAACCCCCTGTATATAACAAGTTCACTCTTGCATGTTGATTTTGGAATTCATTGTTTATGCAGGAAATCTATGCTAAAGAGGAGACTTTCGGGATAAGTTCACCAAGCACTTTGGAAGAAGATCATGAAGCCCGACAAGAGTCAAGACACGCGATGAACATGAGTCCAAATGACCCGAGGACCGAAGCGTCAACGTGCAAGTCTTCAGTGACTCAACCAGAAAACAGCGAAGCTTGCATAGCAAGGATTCAAGCCTTAACCGTGAAGGAAACGACGTCAAAGGCCCACATGCAAGTGCACACAAATAAGGAATCATGCAAGATGCAACCGGGGAGGAAACCGGGGCCGAACCAGGATGAAATGGGCCTGGGCCGACCGGCCCAACCCACTCCGGGCCCGATTCGGTGCCCCCTTTTGCCCTAGGTGCTTGTCTATTTATTGCCTCTGCCTCCGCCGGCCGCCACATCCATCCATTCATCAGAGAGTCGCCGAGACGAAGGAGAAGCACCGGGAAGAAGCTGACGGCCGTCGCGAGTCCTCGAGTTGCCTAGGAGATGGCTTAGGCCATGGCCTAGCCGCCATGGTTGGCCCTGCGTGGTAAAGCCATGGTGGAGTTCTGAAGCCGCGACTTGAATTCGTTAAGTCGTTTGTACCTTCAACATTCGGTGATGTAAACATATCTTGTCATACTTTGATCTACTACGAGTTATGCTTATTCATATGTGTAGCTACCATATGCCTTTAGTAGGACTAGATCAAATCATGGTGATTAGTCTTGTCTTGCGGATACACCGTAGTAGTGCACGGACCGAGGTTTATCGCTCGGTGTTGAATATCCTTGCGTAGTGATAGTACGGTGGAGGAGAAAGCAGCAAGTGAATGTGCATCGGACCACTCCATATCGGGTTACTCCATATCGAGTGTAATCCTTATCATAGTATAGGTTTAGATTGGTTTGTCACCTTGGCCGGAACGGCAACAAGAAGACAATAGACTAGGGTTACCTTTTGATGCTTACCTTTATCGCTAGGTGGATGTGATCCATACATCCCTTTGTGTTTGTATGTTACCTTTATGCAATCAATACTTCACATAGGGTTAGACCGGTAGGTTAGATAGAGAACCTTAGTGGTTTGCTTCTGATCCTTGGATTGACAAATCTAGGGAGGACCCTCCTTGGTGAAAAAAGCACCAAGTCAACAGTAGGCTTCCGGTGAACTTGAGCACAGTTTTACACCGTCAACAGTTTTCAAGTCGCACTAAAGTCTGCTCTGCCGGCATCTAAAGTCAACTTCGGTCGCATATAAAGTCCGCTCTGAAGGAACGGCTACTTCTCAAGCTTCACAGCTCGATGCCAAATTACTACTCGGAATCTCTTCAGCTCGGGGGCTACACTCAAAATACTACTCGAGGATAACTTCAGCATGCTTCGCTCACTCTCAAGCTCGAGGGCTCCGCACCAACAACTACTCGACGTAGCTCATACGGCTCTCTCAACTCGGGGGGCTACTCGATTTAGGAGTACTTGGATGATGGCTTTCGCGAACACTGAGGACCCTTGGATTGATTACCTAATCATTTCAAGGCTCGGGGGCTGCTATGCTACACCCATCATTCAAATTTTTCAAGACAGAAGATTCAGAAGCAAAATTGACCCTCAACTAGAGTCTATGACTCAACCCAAGGCTCGGGGGCTACTCCATATGGAGTGCGATTTTGCAACCGCACTTCCATATAATCTCAACTTCAAGACTGGTGAGCTGGACCACATTCCAGCCTCGTGGCAGTTCAAGTTCTATTGAAGACTTCACCAAGTAGTACTCGAGGACGCTCAAGAACTACTCGAAGAGGCTTCAAGACTACTCGAACTACTACTCTCGACTCCAACGTGCTCGGGGGCTTGTCGGGCATACACCCCGGGTACCCGTACAAGGAAGGATGAAGACGGACTCCTGGTAGAATTCCCCTGTAATTCTATTAGGACTCGTTCCGTGTAATCCTACTAGGATTCCTGCCTTGTAACCGACTAGGAACCCGCCCCCTGGACTATATAAAGGAGGGCCGGGTACCTAGCCGGGCACCTGATCTCAACCAACACCAAGCGCAGAGCGCCATACTTGACCCCCCAAACAGGACGTAGGGTTCGCCACCTCGACGGCCCGAACCTGTATAAATCTTGTGTCCCGTGTCCTTGTGCATACCTTTGAGTTCTCGGTCTCTCGATCACGATCCTCCACAGCACAATCTACTACCTCAGGTACCCCCTTGGTAGGTTTGTCGGTCTAAAACACCGACAGAGTCCTTGGTAGAACTTTTGAACGAGGTCCTCCTTCGGGAACTTGTGATGTGGAACCGCTTGAGTGTACTCATTGAAGCGCTCGAATGCCTCCAAGATAGTCTCCGTAGGATATTGAGCAAAAATAGCAATCTTATTACGCAAGCTTTGAGTTTTACCCATCGAGTAGTATTCCTTCATGAAGGCCCTCATCAATGCATTCCAATCTTGCACTGTCTCCGCCGGTTGAGAGTAGAACCATTGAAAAGCCTTCCCGAGTAGCGAGAACGGGAAGAGCATCGCCCTCATTTGATCTTGAGTCACCCCGTCCATGTTGAATGTTTGACATAGTTGAATGAATGCTTGGAGGTGAAGGTTCAGATCTTCTTTACCGGTGAAGGGTGAATGTTGCACCATGCGGATTGTTGTGGTCTTGATCTCGAACGGCCTTCCGATCTCTGTGAGGTTCAAGATTGGTAGGTCAATTATGTCTAGGGTGCATAGCTCCCCGATCTTGCGTTCTTGCGGTTGATCTCCCATCGGTGGAAGTCGATTCTCCCGAGGACATTGAGGTGGTGAATTCTTCGGAGATCCCAACGATCCTTCGTCTTCCGACTTTGAATCTACAAAATCCAGCTTCTTAGCTTGTTGTGCTTCGCGTCTCCTTAGCCTGTAAAGTTTTTCTAGATCATCCACAAAATTATCAGGTTTGTTGGAGAGGTAGTCGTTCATCTCCTGTTAGGGTTAGCGATAAAAAATATACAAAAACGAAAAATAAAAACAAATCTAAGAAAACTAGGGTTAGACAAACTAGATTAGATTGATTTTGAGAATGATCAAAAGTTAGTAGATGCAAAAAGAAAAACCAAAAGAAAACTGAAAATTACACAAAAAGCAATAAAAGATCGAATCTTGATCACTTATTCCCCGGCAACGGCGCCAGAAAAAGGGGCTTGTTGACGGTGTATAATCGTATTAAACTTCAAGTAGACTTGCAAGTGTACAAGTCTCCCGTCGTAGTCAAGGGACCCTTCTTCCCTCGAGTGGTGAACCCAAGATATCGAATCCGTGGAACAAAATGTGTGATGCAAGAGTTGATCTAGTAAAGCCGAGAAACTTAGATCTTCAAGAGGTGAAACCTATGCATCTAATCTCAAAGAACATCTCAAAACGAATCTAATCTATTAAAGATCGGAGGTAGCAAGAGATAGAGCGGGATAGATAAACCAATCTAGAGAGATTGGATCAAGCCTTTGTTGAAGTTCCGAGCAGAGAAGAAGTAACAAGTTCAATCTCATAAAAAGCTTCTTTAAACCATGGTTTCTCATCCGACTCCGAAAACACCCGCCTTTTGGAGCCACCATTCTGTCACAACGCACCCCTATTCGTGTGGGTTAGTCTAGGGCGAGTCCAAGGACAAGTTTAAATCTTTCGGAAGGTCAGGCATGCACCTCTAGCCACCACGGCTACAAGAACATCCTCGGTGATCTATCTCAAGAATAGATCTTAAGATATGAAAAGCCGATCGAAATCAAAGACGTAGGAGAAACACTTGATCGTTAGAAATCGAATTGCAACTTGATAATTCAACATTACATGATACATGAATCAAGACCACAACCAGGATCCTACCTCGATCTTGCTTCTAGCTCCGGGAACTTGTTGACGGTGAATTCTTGTCAACCTAAAGTACTTGTTATACATTGGTTTGGATTATGATTTGAAACTAACCCACCACTAGGCATACTAATGATGTAACAAGTTCACTTGTGAATGTGGTATTTGGAGTTTATTGTTTACGTAGGAAATCTACGCTAAAGAGGAGACTTTCGGGATAAGTTCACCAAGCACTTTGGAAGAAGATCATGAAGCCCGACAAGAGTCAAGACACGCGATGAACATGACTCCAAATGACAAGACGATCAAAGCGTCAACGTGCAAGTCTTCAGGGACTCAACTAGAAAACGGCGAAGCTTGGATAGCAAGGATTCAAGCCTTAACCGTGAAGGAAACGACGTCAAAGGCCCACATGCAAGTGCACACAAATAAGGAATCACGTGAGAAGAAACCGGGGCCGAACCGGGCCAAAACGGGCCTAGGCCTACCGGCCCAGCCCACTCAGGGCCCGGTTCGGTGCCCCCTTTGCCCTAGGCGTTCGTCTATTTATTGCCTCTTCCTCCGTCCGCCGCCACATCGAACAAATCATTCTACCGACGCCATTCACCAGAAAACCGCCACCGCAAGATGAGGGAGAGAGTTGGATGTGATCGTCGCAAGGATCAACGCCGGCGGAGGGAAGGAAGCAAGAGGAGGACTCCAAGCCGCTGGCCTAGGGGTGTTCCCAAGCTTCATCACCGCCATCTTCATCGACGACGTTCTCCGTAGTCTCCATCACCCCTATGTGCTTCAATCCATGTAAGATGATGGGGTAATGTCTCCGTTCGTCCCTAGGGTTATATGGAAGCATGATATGTAATCTATACATGAACCTTATGCCAATCAATGCTTTATGGTCTATGTCTTCGCGTATGCTTTGTTTACATATGTTTGCGCAACATGTGGTCTTAGTAGGGTTTGTGGTAATCGTGGTGATTAGCTTAACCCTATGGATGCTTAGGTATAGATGCGGTTATACGTGAAAGTGTTTGATTACTTTGCGTAGTGATAGTACGGTGGAGGGAAAAGGCTTAGCGGCCGCATAACCGCCATGAAGCTAGTGTAAGCAACACCCATTTTATGTAGTAGATGCATCTTCATGTGTTCCTAAACCCTAGGGATGGAACGCTTATCTATCTTAACCTCTCTTCTTGTGTCCACCCTTTGCCATCTAGTTTCACCTTAGACTTCTTAGATTAACATATGTTAGATTGTCTTTACCTTTAGATTGAAATCCCTTTCAAAGGTTTCCCTTCAACTAGATTAGTACTTGGTTAAGCGCTAGCAATCCCCTTGCTCCGCGGATTGACAAGAACCTTGAGGGTCACCCCGTGGTGAAAAAGGTGTAGGTCCGTACGCTTGCGGATCGAAGGTTGTTACGTGTTTCAACCGTAAACAAGCCCCTTTTTCTGGCGCCGTTGCCGGGGAGCAAGCCAGTTTGCTACGTTTAATCTAGTATTAATTTTGTTGATTACTAACATCTAGCCCTTATTTTCTAGAAAAAAATCTTTTTTTCTTTTTCTTTCTACTTTTCTTGTGCCTAGATGGATTTGTTCACCTCACCATTGGAAGACGAAGAGATGTCGCTAAGGGAGCTAGCAATGCCGGCAATGGAAGACATTGAGATGCGAAAATCAGATTTGACGCTTGCTACAACCCACTATCAAGTGAAGCCTAGAATCATCAAGTTAGTGGCGACAAAACCATTTAGAGGATTGGAGGATGACAACCCATATAGACACATTAAGGAATTCACGATGATATGCAACACGGTGCAACAAGAAGGAGTTCCGGACGCTTGGTTCAAGTGGAATCTTTTTCCATTCTCTCTCGAAGATGAAGCGCGAAGATGGTACACACTTGCGTCCGTTGAAGCAAAAGGAAATTGGGATGAGCTAGTGAAGAAGTTTCTTTTGAAGTTCTTTCCCATAAGCAAGGTCCAAGACTTAAGGAGGCAAGTGCTCACTTTCAAGCAAGGAGAGGATGAAGGAATTGATGAAGCATGGGACCGTTTTAATGAACTACTTGAGCGAGGCCCGAACTTGGGATTTTCCAGTGACTTGATGTTGCATACCTTTTATTTTTCACTAAACCCTAACTCATCTCGTTTTGTAAGCATGTGTGCAGGCGGTGATATAATGGATAAAACAATCAGTGAAGACGCACAAATCTTACAAAGGATAAGAAATGGACAAAGAACGCAACGAGATTGGCAAAGACGTTGTTGAGAGGAGCAAAACGACAAAAGCAAGCCCAAGGTTCTTGCTGAAATTTCTAAAAAAGATGATCCGACCATACAAGAAATTGAAGATCCACATCCCAAGGTAAGAGAAGTCATTTCGGATGTTAAAAATGTTGAAACTAACATGAATGTACGCCGAAATATGTGGAATGCTAGACCCTTGGCGGAGTTCAATCAATCCGGTTGGATTCAAGTTGATTTTGCCCCACTAATCAACTACCGAAGGAAGGAGGAACACCGACACGTTGCCAAGAGAGTTGAAAACATTTTTGATCAAGAGATGAGTGGAGAGTCGATCCAAAAGATATTTGAAGAAGAAAGAGAAGAAGGAGATGAAGGATGGATCGACCGGTTTGACAACTCAAGGATTTATGATGAAGAGAGAGAAAAGTACAACTGTGACGAGCCTAATGACTCAAGGGATAAATGGGAGAAGGTAGGACTCAAGCTAGAAGGTTATAGCTTATGTTCTACTGAAGCACACACAATAGCAAGGCATGACATGGAAGTACTCAAGGATGAAGAAAAGAGTGAATCAACGAAGAGCGACCTTGACGACATGTGGTACATAGGAGATAAAGAAAGCAACATACAAGGCTTTGAAGATGAAGATTTGATTGATAATGAAGACTTCAAAGAAGAGATGAATGCGTACATAATTGATGGATTACACGTTCCACATGATGAGATGGAGGGGATGCAAAAAGGTAACAAAGAGACACCTTCACTCGTTGAGATTGATTCTCCTTCAACAACACTAGATGAACCAAATATCACTCTTGTTGAAAAAGCTCTAAGGCCCAGGTACAAGCTTAAATCTCAAGATATTATTGGTATTGATGTTGATAAATACTCATGCTCAACCAATAATGATCATGTTGATAGGCTAGATTTTCTTGAGAATGAAAAAGAGGAAACATTTATGTTTGATCCAATTAATCTCACACCTAAAGAACCTTTGCCTAATGATGAGCTAAGTGCTATGCATGAAACATATGTTTTTTTTATTTGCACCTTGACTTGTTGCTACAATTCGCATGTGGTATTAATTATGGATGTGTATGTTTACAATAAGTTTTGTAAATCTCGATCATGCTTTGCGCTTGGTCAAGCTAATTACCTTAAAAAAGCACATGTCGGGAGTGTAGACAAGGCTCGAATAATTAAAAAAGAAGTCATGCCTAAAAGAGTTGCTAGATAAATCATCAACCTCTCCAAATCCCGCAATGGATGCTGCTGTCTTCATCAATTTGAGAGCTTGTTCAGAGATGTACAAATGAAAAAAATGAGATATCCAGAAGTTCCATCAAGTTACCATTCCAACGCATCAAGAACCGACGAGTTTGAAGACCCGTGCTAGGAGTTATGGAGAAAACATTGAGCGTTGCACGTTCTGAAATTTCAGGACAGATTTCATCGCCGAAGTAAAACGGACGTAACTCTCTTGTCCGGAGTCCGATTTGGTCAAATAAAGACTCGTTGGAAAGGAAATTTTGTGAACTGTGCAATGGAGTAGAGCTTGGGTATGCTTTCTGTTCTGGACATTAAAGAAAAAATTGATGGAGTGAAGGCAGCACCGAAGGATGATAAAGAAGGAGATAGCGATGAAACAAAAGGATGCCTTGGGAAAGTCTTCTATAAGTGATCAAGTACAACATGGGAAGTAAACTAAAGCTGCATTGGTACCTTTTCTTCCTGCATGAAGGGCCATGGCTATGCGACGAAAAGAAGGTATGTGAGAAAGTCGAGCTCTATGACTTTAAATGAAGCGCTTCTCGGGAGGCAACCCGTTTCTTTATATTTTTACTACTTCCTTAGAGAAAATAAAGAATGACACCATCCTATGATGATCAACTTGTGGTTATTAATCTAAGTTTGGTTTTCCTTTTTAGAACCAGCATCATGTTCATGATCATATTTATTTATTTGCATGCATTGCATTTTGTTATCAATGTGATGTTTCTTTGTGTATACATGTTTTGTACATAGTTGGCTTGGTTGTTTTATATACTCAATGATGTATGCTTCATTTTCCATGTTAATGCTTCATAAGGCCTTATGAGTATTTTCCTTTTGTGATCTTGTGTAAACGTGGTGTTTAAACATGATTGCGGACCATCATCGTTAATTTCAATAAACCTTGCTAGCTTTTCATATGTTTTCATGTTGCATTGGTTAGTTTATAAGCTTTGCAATGCACTTAATTTTCTTGTGCTATAAGAGTTATGGATCTAGGGATAGACATGGTGTTTTAACCCTAGATTTATCAACCTTTATGGCTATGGAGAAATTCGGCAACCTAGTTGTAAACAGGGTGTTTAGAACTAGGTGAAAACATTGTCTTTGTTTATATGCTTTCGTATCATGTGCATACACACCTTGCACCACGTACACTCATTAGGTTTTTGTTTCTTATTAGACTAATTATCCAGAAGTTAAGAATCTTAGGAGGTATTGCTGGATTGTTGGCAATTCTATCTACTCCCAACTGTCACCTTGGGGTAGAATGTGCGCTTAAAACGTCTTGCAGGCAAGATAAAGACTCTCACTACAAGGAAATTGAAGGATGGCTAAGATAAAAATACTTTGTCTTCTTCTTCCATGACTAGCAAAATGCTAAGCATGGGGGATACTCTGAATCTTCAACACGGAAGTGCAACATGACGCTCTAGAAGATAGAATGATCAAGATCATTAACGTCTCCGGATCAATGCGCAAGAAGCCACCGATCTCATCAAAATTTTGTGTGGTCTCGAAGGGAAAACACTGGATATTTTTGGATATTTAGAAGCCCCATGAAGATACGATTCCAACAAATCAAGAATCAAGACAATCAGAGGTTCCTACAAGCGGTTATGAACGAATCACGGAGTGCAACACGTCCTGAAATCAGTTTTGGACAGCACACAGCGCTGAAGTAAAACGGACATAGCTCCCTTGTTTGAACTCCGTTTTCGATGAATGACCACACGTTGGAAAGGTAATTTCATAAACTTTTCAATAGAGCTATATTTCGATATATGTTCTGTTCTGGACAGAGGGGGAAATTCATGAAAAAGAGACAGCAAGGAGATGATGAGAACAAGAAAGAGGAGATGGTGATGACAACATTGAAGAGAAGGGCGACCAATGACTCCATTAAGCATACAAGATCAAATTCAGAAGTTTAGGAGCATTGATAAATCAAGACAAAAGCAAAATCACATCGATACATGGCGATGTCGGAAGAAGACAACGAAGAACTACAAAGGATGGTAACACCTCCATAGACCTTCTCTTTTCCAAACACAAATGCTTGTAAGTATGCCTTCAACCTCAACTAGGTGCAACCTTTTGTTTTTCTCTTCCAACAATGACATGGCTACTAGGAGGACAACCTAGGTTTCTTTTTACTTTCAATTGATAGGCATGACCATGTGTTCACCTCGATGTTTTATATTGCCTATGCTTACGGAAAGATGATGAAAGTTGCCGCTTTGTTTTACCTACATGAAGTTATACATGTCTTGGCTAAATTGCTCTCTATAATATGATCTGAAATTTTAAATACTGGCTCTTTTATTTGTGGAGGTGAAATGACTATGCTCTAGACCCACATACATATCTTTGCTCTTTGATTTAAGTTTATGGATAACCGGATAACTTGTTGTTTTCATGAAAACTTAACTTTTATGTTGTCTACATATTTGTGATGCTCTTGCAAAGTTCTACCTACCAAAGCCGCATCCATATATATATATATATATATATATATATATATATATATATATATATATATATATATATATATATATATATATATATATATATACACACACATATATAGATATATATATATATATGTTTTATGATAACAAAACCCGTAGATTGCAAACATATGTTTTGATGTGTTGGATTAGGATTGATTTCTATGGTTCGAGACTAAGAAGCTAGTCATTCTTTTGTGTAACTTTTTCATGCTAGCCTTTTTGTCCATGCATTGTGGGTTTTCACATCGAAAATTTCGCAAACTTCGTTGGGCATCCACCCTAAACCAAAAACATCTTTTTGTGACCACCTCCTTGTCCACAACCCAATTTGAGTATGGAGTAAAATTCTCGATGGAGATTCAAATATTTTCGCAAGATTATAGATTTATACTTACTTTAGCAGTCATTTCCCCTCTCTTTTATGCTCAAGGACGAGCATCGTTCAAGCATGGGGGAGGAGTCATTACATCATCTCTGACAAATGCTATGTAGGTATTATGTTGCAAAAGTTCTGAGGAGCAAAAGAAAAAATATGATGAGAAGAAAAGAAAAGTAAGGAAAATAAAGAAAAATAAAGAAAAAATAGAAAGAGAGAAAATGAGAAGGAAATAAAATAAAAGTAAAAAAATAATAAAGATACTCCTCGGTTCTTTTTGCTTCATAAGTTCTCAAGTGCCTTGATGACAAATCCATACTCAAATCTTCCAACCATGTGCAATCTGATAACGAGGACTTCACTCGTGCCTCGGGATCTTCCATTTGCCACTTGCACATGTCCACTTATCTAACTGTGTGTGTTTCATATCTCTCTTTCCAACATTTATTTTCCATGGCCTTTTTGACGAGTCTCGGTAATTCCAATAGACCTCTCTCTTAATTTGACAATATTTTGGATGTATGTTTTGCTAGGATTGTTTTTAACCTTCCAAGCTCCACATAAGCCTTCCACTATCACATATGAGTAGATTAGGTTGAAAGTAATCTAGTATAGGCTTGAGTGACTTGCTGAGATGAGTGTTTCCATGAGCTTTTGCAAGAGATTTTCACTTATGTTGGATATGCATCTTTTTGAAAATTCTTCCATGTAACAAGGTAACGGTTTGAAGTTCACTTAAGTTTGAGAGCATCGTGTTTATTAAATGTGGCTTGTTCTTTATTGTTAGTCTATCTTCCATAATGAACAAGAAGCCGGTCACAACTTGAACTTTAAAAAATAAAATCTTAAGAGAGAGAAATTTGCCTCGTCATGAATGACTAAGTGCAGGGATAACATTGGAAGGCAATGCTGATTTCCCTTTTAAGCAAGGATTACTTACTCGAGTACGAGCAAGGTTTAAGCATGGGGGAGATGTTGACGGTGAATTTCCGTCTACATTGGTTTCGATTATGATTTGCAACTAACCCGCCACTAGGCATACTAATGATGTAACAAGTTCACTTGTGAATGTGGTATTTGGAGTTTATTGTTTACGTAGGAAACCTACGCTAAAGAGGAGACTTTCGGGATAAGTTCACCAAACACTTTGGAAGAAGATCATGAAGCCCGACAAGAGTCAAGACACGTGATGAACATGACTCCAAATGACCCGAGGACCGAAGCGTCAACGTGCAAGTCTTCAGGGACTCAACCAGAAAACGGCGAAGCTTGGATAGCAAGGATTCAAGCCTTAACCGTGAAGGAAACGACGTCAAAGGCCCACATGCAAGTGCACACAAATAAGGAATCACGCGAGAACCGGGGAGGAAACCGGGGCCGAACCGGGCTGAAACGGGCCTGGGTCGACCGGCCTAAGCCAGCCCACTCCGGGCCCGGTTCGGACCCTAGGTGTTCGTCTACTTATTGCCTCTTCCTCCGTCCGCCGCCACATCAAACAAACATTCTACCGACGTCATTCACTAGAAAACTGCCACCGCAAGATGAGGGAGAGAGTTGGATGAGCTCGTCGCAAGGATCAACACCGGCGGAGGGAAGGAAGCAAGAGGAGGACTCCAAGCCGCTGGCCTAGGGGTGTTCCCAAGCTTCATTGCCGCCATCTTCATCGACGACGTTCTCCGGAGTCTCCATCACCCCTATGTGCTTCAATCCGTGTAAGATGGTGGGGTAATGTCTCGGTTCGTCCCTAGGGTTCGATGGATGCATGATATGTAATCTATACATGAACTTTATGCCAATCAATGCTTTATGGTCTATGTCTTCACGTATGCTTTGTTTACATATGTTTGCGCAACATGTGGTCTTAGTAGGGTTTGTGGTAATCGTGGTGATTAGCTTAACCCTATGGATTCTTGGGTATAGATGTGGTTATGCGTGAAAGTGTTTGATTACCTTGTGTAGTGACAGTACGGTGGAGGGAAAAGGCTTAGCGGCCGCATAACCGCCATGAAGCTAGTGTAGGCAACACCCTTTTCATGTAGTAGATGCATGTTCATGTAATCCTAAACCCTAGGGAGGGAACGCTTATCTATCTTAATCTCTCTCTTGTGTCCACCCTTTACCATCTAGTTTAACCTTAGATTTGTTTGATCAACTTTGGTTAGATTGTCTTTACCTTAGATTAATACCCCTTTCAAAGGTTTCCCAACAACTAGATTAGTACTTGGTTAAGCGCTAGCAATCCCCTTGCTCCGCAGATTGACAAGAACCTTGGGGGTCACCCCGTGGTGAAAAAGGTGTAGGTGTTGACGCAAAATGTGCACCTAGCGCCAAGCACACAGCAAGCCGAACAAGCTGGCTTCACACGTGCAGAGAATCACAAGACGTGCCAGTCAATTTTCCCTGAAAATTAACAAAAGACAAAATAGTTAAATACCAAAGCTTGGAACTTGCCGGGTGATACCAGACAGTTCCATATTTGCGGCTATAAAGCCAAATGAGATGACATATAGCTATAGAAAGCTATCTGCCAGCAAACCGAAACCATTCGGGAGCTTATAAAAGGAAAAGCAACATAGCCGAATGGATGACGCAGGCATGACGGCGATCGGTCTTTGTTTGGACAAAGATGCACGTGCGCAAAACCATGACCGATCAACGTTAAATAAATAAATGAAGTAAAGCGTGGGCATAAACATGTAAAAAAACAAGCATGCATAGATCCAAAGCACTAGTCTACCTCATGTCTAGGTACTTTAAAACCCGTCGGGTACGACACCAAGCGAATCTATCCACCGCATGATACAACATGCGTGGGGTCATACCACTTTCCGCAAATAGATCTATCCACCACATGATACGATCTAAATATGGAAAGCTAGAAGCATACATTATTTAAAGCATAAATTACACACGTGTTCTACTCATGAAGAACGTAACCGAATACGGCTGAACAGCCGAATCGGGGTCCATGAAGAAGGAACGAACATTACCAAGTAAGATAAACCTATCAGATTGATTTGAAATCTAATCCACCGGATGACTAGCTCCAAAACAACCCAAAAACCTGCATCTACCGCGTGATACCCAGTTCTTTCAAGATTTATACAAACGTTGGCAAGCTTGAACCCGCAACACGTAACAACCTAGATCGATTCCGTTTCGGCTATCAAGGAGCGCGTGATCCACGTGTTAAATCAGCCACAGGCACAAACTTGAGTCGCATAAGGATCATCAAAAGGTATAAAGCCGATCCAAAACCCTAGATTGGGCAGAAGGTGTTACATGAATTTAACCATAAAGCAAAAACTCAAAGCAACACGGGGTAACTTAATGAATCTATTGAATCTTGCCAAAATCCAATAGAGCTGATAACTAGCTTCAAGCTAGATCTTAGCCTACCGCATGGCTCATGACCTAACAAGAAACCCTCTTGAACCAAGCTTGAATCTACCGCATGACACTAAGCATGGTAACAAGACTACTCGCATCAGATCTAAATCCACCGCATGATACTAGACATGATACAAGGTTGCCGGTACTCACAGAGGTCAACGGATCGATGAACCCTCTCGAAGAACTCGACGACACGACAAATGGACTCTAGGGTTTGGCGTAAAGCCGGTTTGTATTGAGAATGATTACATATATCTGTTACATACATTCAGGGCTCATATTTATACCCTGCCAAGCACAACCTCGAATGGATTTGATACCTAATTTATCTCTAAGCTTGATCGCTTATCCATCCATTCGTCCTCTCCGCTTGAGCCACGTCACCGCTCAATCCCGCAAAATCAGCTCAACAGTTCCTTTGCCGAACGGAAGCAGATAGCCGACCGCGGATTTTTCTGCCAAACGCCTCTGAAGAAACCTTCCTTCCACCGGACGGATTTCTCACCGAGCTGGACCCACAAGTCAGACTCCTTACCAAATTTTGGTGTTAACACATGCCCCTTCAATTACGGGATAAAAGTGATTTTATTCCGGAATTGACTCCAGCCACCAACGTCTTCAAATCGAATCGTTCAACACCTTTGTTCTCTCTCTTCGCAATCCGCCGAATCTTCGTCTAGATCCAAACCCTAGATCCCCTTGTTCTGAGCTCGAATCCCCAATGGCGGCTCAAAATCAAGCTGCTCAGGTAAATTCCTATACCATAAGCTTCATTCGGCATTTAGGTTTTCAATTTTTACCTGAGATTTCTTTTCCGCTTTTCCTCAGGAGCTTTCCACCGAGCTTTTGATTCGTACCGAGGCCAATTCAAGATCCTACTACCTTGGTCCTGTGGGAGTTTCTGATCCTCGAGAATTTATCGCAGCTGAATCCCGAAGGATCCCCTTCAAAGCGGCTCTGACCACACCTCCTCAATGGCAGGATGCTTTCAAGAACTGGCCCTTGCCACCAATTGCAGGCTGGAAAAATTGGTACCAGAGGATCCTCGCAGACAAGAGTGCCAGGACCCAGAATTGGGATACCCTCCGTATCGCTCAATGCTTGGAGTTATCTTTGGCCGAGACCCCCAAGAACGAAGACCTCTTGATAGCGGCTTGCCACTTCTGGTCAAATGGCGTCAACGCCTTCCTCTTTAGTCACGGCCCGATGTCCCCAACTCTGGCCGATGTGTACATAATCACCGGCCTTGACATTACAGGCTCTGTTCGTCCCTGGGATTTCAAAGGTTCCACTAGACAAACAGGGGTAAAACCAGGAAGCGGATACAATAATTATATCCTGAGTCACATGAAGGATAGCCCCCCTTGGTGAAGTTGAATACAGGGCGTTTCTGAACATGTGGCTATGCAGGTTCATCTTCTGTGGTAAAGCCAATGAGCCCACCCTGAATCATATTGTAATGGCTTCACACCTAGCCAATGGCAATCGCTTCCCACTTGGGAAATACCTCCTGGGCAGTGTGTACCACATGCTTCATCAAACTGTCACCCAGATGTATACCAGCCAGAGGATAGCATGTGTCAACGGTCCCTGGTGGTTTGTCCAAATGTGGCTGCAACTGCACATGCATCAGATTGTTGGTGTTGATTTGAACACCCGGCTCTTCCCTTCATCCAATCATCATGAAGGGGAATCCAAGGCACCAGAGGATGCCAAACTTATGGAGAAGTTGCTTCAACTGTCCTCATCAAGCAGAACGTCAGCCAGCTCTTCGAGCTCTTCATCAAAGGTTTCCAAGATCCTCTCTGGCTCCCTTATTTGGATAATGACAATTTGACTCTCCCTTGTGAGTTCTCCTTTGAAACTGAACGCCAAGATGGAAGATTTCTGGAGATCCTCAATATCATTATCCGCCCATGCATTCTGCCGGCTGAATTCAGTGGAGGAAGGCTGAACCACAGCACTTATGAATATTATCAGTCCAACATGATGGCTCGGCAACTCGGATGTGGCCAGATGCCCCTAAGACTGTTTCTGCATGAATTCCTCAAGCCCAGGGAAGAAATCAAGGAACTTACTCAAACTAGCAGAGTTTTTCAGTATGTATGCAGTCCTTATTTTTACACCTGGCCTTTCATACCCACAATAGTAGCTCACCCCACCTTCAACTCTTGGTGGCAAGAATTCCATGATCATATCTTCAGTGAGCCTGTACACTTGTTCTGTACAGAGTTGATGCCTGATTTCCAGCCAACTTCAGAGGTAATATGATTAATCCTTAAATCAGACATTTCCTCTTCCAATCATGATTCTGATCTTATTTCTTTTGCCCACAGAACACAATGCCTTCCCCTCTGGCCCGGGAGATCACTTACAATGCAGTAGGCCCAATCTCAGCACTGGGATTCAGATCACCAACCCTGGCTCAGTTAATGGCTAGGTATGCCACAACAGATCCAACTTTGTCCAGCATTACTGCTGACAGGAGGCAAGGCTTGTCTCTGATTGCTCCTCCAAATGCCAAGAGGAGAAGAACCATCAAGAAAGTCCTTGTTGAGGTAAAATTTCTTCCTTTCTTGACCACAGGATTACCTTTTTTCTGATAAATCATATCTTGTGCATTTTCAGACCAGAACTCAGCAATCCTCAGCCTCAGAACCTGCCAATGCTCCATCCACTAGTATGACCTTTACTATCCTTTTCTTGAGGATGAACACTGGCATTCATTCTTGTTCTGGCATTTGCAGAGGAAACAATGGAGGATCAACTTGTGGACGTCCCAGTATCTCAACAAGCAAGTCCACCCAGGGCTGAGCCACCTGTCCAAGTGGAAATCTCATCTTCATCAGGGACTCAATCACCCCCTGTTCAGACAGAAGCACCAGACTCGCCAGAGATGAACTTCCCCATCTAACCGGAGTCATCAAGTCCTCCAAGGGCTAAATCACCCACTGGTCAAGCAGAAACATCAACCCCAGCAGAGGTGAACCCATCTCCTCCTCAGCCAGAAGCTCCTGAGTTGCCAGAAACTGCATCAACACCCTCTCGCACAGAAGGTTCAGCTTTGCCTGGAATATCTTCTTCATCAACAATTCCAGAGGTTGCCCCTGAACAAAATCCTGCTCCAGCCCTGGAAGCCAGGCATGAGGTAAACATTTGCACCTAATCTTGCTATCCTTTACTTCCAATACTCCTGACTCGGCAATACTGCTCTCTTAGGATCAGGCCCCATCATCATAAAGTCCATCAATGGGGAACAATCCAATTTCCGAGGCAGGGGAAGGAGTGCCTCAAATTTTGTCAAAGGAAGTGCGAGAAAAGCTCAACGAGATTTTTGTCTGGCTGCAAAAAGATGCGCGAGATCAGTTCAAAGATCTCGATCACTTTGAAGAAATGCTTAAACCCATCAGTCAAGAACTCCCTGAGGACATCAATGCCTCGCTTGAATCCATCTCCAGTCTGGAAATTCATTATGTGCCCATAAGACAAGCTCTGAGAAAGGTGTCCTCCCGCCCAGCTGTTGAACGGAAGAGGGCCAGAGCTGAACAAGCCGTGAAAGGGGCACAATCTCAGACCGAGGGCCACAAAGATACATTGGCCAATCTACAAGCTTCTCGTGAACTGAAGATCGCCAAAAAAGCCGCTTTGGAGGCAGAACTAAGGAGTCTGTCAGCCGAAATAGAGGCCGATGACAAGAAAATAGCCGAGCTCCCTGGATTGATAGAGAAGACCCAAGAGGAAGCAATATCGGCTATAGCTAAGGTGAATCAATGTGATGCAGAACTTACCACCCTGTCCAGCGCCCAGAAAGATTATCAAGAGCGGATGGAAAGTTTTCGCCAAGCAACATCGAATGTCCGTAGTGTAATTGCGAAATATTTGAACATCTAGATGTTTCAACCGATGTGTAACCGAACTGGTCGCTCTTGTAACATTTGCTCTTGCAATTTTATTTCTCTTTTCTTCTGTACATCCTCAAATGCAACGCTGAACGACCCATTCGGTAAAGAAATGCCAATACCCGAACGGCACCTTGACTCCTTTCAGCCGAGCCAGTCAACCGAATATGACTCAGCCTAGAACTCCAAACGACCCGTCGGCGGACTGGTTAAGGAAACCTCTCCGCCTTCCGATTTTCTTGGGATATGCGCCACGATCCAGAGCCACGACCTGAGGCCACGATCTGTCTTGCCAGGCCTATAAATGAAAACCGTAGGTGCCCCTAGCTCTCCACCAAGCCTTTAGCTCTCAAATCTTTGCCAACCTCAAGTCTTCTTCTTCTTTTCCAAACAGCGCAAATCCCAGAAGCATGGTGCGCAGCATCAACCGGCGCCGCGCCTCTGATGAGGCGGAGGGGAGCCGCGCCAGTGCGAGCCGGAGGCAATGATCGTCGATTCCTCTTTTCTGATTCATCTTTGATCCCCTTTTGTTTTGACGATCATCCTTTTTTCAGGTTGATTCAATGGAATCCATCTCTCGCGCCGCCGGCCGCCCCCCTCTCGGACGACTCCTCGGAGTCCGACGGTCACTCCCCGTGCCCTACGGGGAACTCGACGCTCTCCGCTTCTAGGCGGAACTGGAGGCGGCCCAGCGCGAGCTGGAGGATGTCTCTAAAAAGGCTGGCATAGCCGAATTGGAGTGGGAAGACCAGCGCAAACAGCTGCTGGAGACCATCGACGGTACGGCACCAAAACCGCTCTTTGATCCAATCCGGCCTTTGATGCTAATCACCTTTCCTCTTGCACTCTGCAGCCCGTGATGCCGAGCTCAACCAGCTAAAGATGCTGGTGGAGCAATTGGCCGATAAGGTGAACACCCGCGGAGACACGCCGGCGGAGCGCCTTGCTGCAGTGGAGCACCGCATGGATGAAGTGGCCACCTATGGCGTCCGCTTGGGCACCACTTTGGGCCTGGCCACCATGGCGACGCACACCGACGTCGACTACTCCACCAGGCCGCGCGGCTTCCGGGGCGGCGCGCCAGAAGACATCGAGGAGATTGAGCTCATCTTGGAGCGCCTCGATGGCCACGGCGACGCCATTGCCGAACTCACTCATCCCCAATCTGTGTTGAACAGGCTCTTTGACTAGATTGTATTAGGGATGTTTGATATCGGCAATAAATAAAGAACTTTTGATTTCTGTGCTTGCACTGCGATGATTTTCTCCATGTTTGCATCCGTGAATCTTGTTTCTCCTTAAACGTATTCGGGAACTAGCTTGAGCCGAACACGCGAGAACGTATACCCCTTGGCGCAAAATCCACGAAGATCCCCGAATCGGCAATCCATGAGTACCGTTCAAACGAAAACCCTTCGCATTCGGGACGAAAACCCCGCCGCTTGGTATTCTAACAAAGGCACGCCGGCCGCTCATCACTCCCAATGCACCCCCTCGGTCAATAAAATAGTCCGCCGAGATGCCCCGCAAATCCACTCGCACACTCATCCATCACTTCTCATTTCCTCCCCCCGTCCTCGCAGGAAAAAACCCCAAGGCCATGGACAAAGGCAAGCAACCCCAGGAGAGCAGCACTCTGAAAAAACGCACGATTCGAGAGTGAGTTTTCCCTTGATTTACTCCTTGTTTTCCCATATGATCTTGCGCTTTACCTCCTCTCTTCCTTTCCTCTTTCAGCCTTGATTTACTTCCTGAAGAAATCATTGGGACCGAAGACATGCCTGAGTACGTCTCCTCTGATTCTTCCCTCGAAGCAGAGGACGCCACGCCTGAACAGAGGACCAGCCATCAATTGCGCCGCCGCGTTCGGCACATGGAGCATGACCTTAGGGACATCACCGCTCGTTGCCAGGCCGAACGCGAGCGTCGCTTGGCTTTGGAGGCATTAGTGGGAGGTAAATGTTTCTGACTCCTTCTTGACTTCGCGCTCACATCTGGATTTCTTGCCCCTAATAACCACTCTTCTGTTTCAGATGTCTCTGATAGGTACAACAACCTGAAAGTGGCTTGGGATAGCTTGGTAGAGGCAGCAAACCATGGTCACCCCCGTGCATTCCAAGTTGCCGTCACGGTGGTCCTGGAGCAACTGAAGAGGGAGCAGCCGAAGAAGCAAAGAAAAGATTGAATCATACTTCCGCTTCTTCCTCCAGGCCTTCTGCTTCCCACCTCCTTGAAGTCCTGATCACCAGGGTTGTTGGATGTAAACCTGCAAGAGGCAGTTGTAATGTAGTTTTGTGCTAAGGGCAATGCATCTAGGCATTGGCCATTTTCCCTTGTTTGGGATTTTTTGTTCTAGAGGCGGCCTCGTTCTTGAGCGCCGGCTATTCCTATGTCAGATGCATGTAATCCCACTACTAGTGATCACCGATCGATTTCAATACTAGGATAATATTTCTTCAAATATCTCCCATTTATTGCAGCGGAAAATTCTTCTCCTAGTAAAGTTTTCAATATGTATGCATTACCAGGGACGCATCTGACCACGCGAAAGGGTCCTTCCCAGTTAGGGGACCATTTGCCGAATTCGCTGTATTTGGTTCCAATCGGCAATAGCGCTTTCCAAACCAAATCCCCCTCTGCCAATTGCCTGACTTTTACTTTCTTGTTATAATACTTGGCAACCCGCAGCTTGTTCTTCTCGATGTTTTACAGGGCCCTAAGACGGATCATGTGTAAATCTCCTAGCTCATCCATCATTAGGCCACTGTAATCTTTGGAGCTTAAATCTTTCTGTAACACGATTCTCCTGGAATCTGATTGCATCTCCCAAGGTAGAACCGCATGATGTCCATAAACCAATTCATAAGGAGAAGTCTTCGTAGCTCCATGAGGGGCCATTCGGTAAGCCCACAGTGCCTCACTGAGTACCGAATGCCACCTCCTTGGCTTCTAGTCGATCTTCTTTTGTATCAGCTTGATCATGATCTTATTAGAAGCCTCTGCCTGACCATTAGCTTGGGCATAATAGGGAGAAGAATTAAACAATTTGATCCCCATGCTTTCGGCAAACTCTCTGAACTCCAGGGACACGAATTGGGCTCCTTGATCAGTTGTGATTGTCTGAGGGATCCCAAACCGATAGATGATGTGCTCCTTGACAAATTCAACCATGTTTTCTGACGTCACCTTCTTCAGTGGGATCGCCTCAACCCATTTAGTAAAATAATCTGTAGCCAAAAGCACAAACTTATGCCCCTTGATAGATGGTGGATTAATCTGGCCAATCAAGTCTATACCCCAGCCCCTGAATGGCCATGGCTTGATAATGGGATTTAATGCTGACGCGGGGACCCTTTGAATATTTCCAAACCTCTGGCAATCTTGACATCCCTTGTAATACTCAAAGCAATCCTCTAATATCGTCGGCCAAAAGCACCCAGCTTGCCTGATGGCCCATTTCATGCGGTAGGCCGATTGGTGTGCTCCACATATCCCATCATGCACTTCACTCATCATCTTCTTGGCTTCTTCTGGACCCAGGCATCGTAACAACACCCCATCTAATGATTTGTAAAACAAATTGTCATCCAGCAGAACGAATTTTATGGCCTTGTACCTGAGCTTCCTAGAGACCATTCGGGATGGATCTTTCAAGTTGTCAACGATCTCTTTTCTCCAATCATCTTCCGCAAGATCCGTTCCCAGCGCACATATGTCCGCAGCAAACACCTCTTGACTCTCTTTGTAACCAGAAGTGCTCTGAGCCAACCTGTTCGCTTCTTCGTTATGCTCCCTAGGAATATGCTGTAGAGTCACCAACAGAAAGCTTTTCAAGATCTCCCTACATTCTTCGTAGTAACTCCTCAACGCTTCACTTTTGCATTCATATTGGCCATTCAACTGCTTGATCACCAGCTCTGAATCTCCATAAACCTCAACCGAAACGGCCCCGGCTTCTCTCAAGTATTGAAGCCCCCGAAGCAATGCCTCGTACTCAGCCTGATTGTTTGTAACAGTGGGCTGTATAGGGATGGCAAATTCAAACATCTCACCTCTAGGCGAAATCAGTAGGATCCCTACTCCCCCACCTTTACCACATGATGATCCATCAAAAAATAAAGCCCAAGGAGTAATTTCAAGCAAATCAATTGATGGATCGCGATGTTCAGTTATAAAGTCGGCAATGATCTGACCCTTAATAGCTTTTGCCGATTCGAACTTTAACTCAAACTCTGATAAAGCCAAGATCCATTTGCCAATCCTGCCATTCAAAATTGGCATAGATAACATATGTTTTATTACATCAAACTTGGAATATACAGTGCATTCAGCATTCAACAAGTAGTGCCGAAACTTTGTACACGAGTAGTATACGCACGAGCACGCCTTCTCTGCGCACCGAATACCTGGTCTCGGGATCAAGTAATTTTCGGCTAAGATATGCTACTACCCGCTCCTTTCCTTTGAATTCTTGAATAAGGGCCGATCCAATGGTTTGGGTATCGGCCGCCACGTACAACTTGAAAGGCTTATCCAACTGAGGAGGGACCAGCACTGGTGGCTCCTTCATGTATTGCTTGATCTCGTCAAAAGCCTTTTGTTGTTCGTCACCCCATGTGAATTTCTGATCTTTCTTTAGTTTCAGCAATGGAGAAAACGGCAAAACCTTCTGTGACAGATTTGAAATGAATCTCCTCACGAAATTAATTTTGCCGAGCAGTGATTGCAACTCCTTGAGATTAGTTGGAGGGACAACTTCATCAATGGCCTTCATGCTCTTCTTGCCAACTTCGATCCCCCTTCGTGGACTAAAAATCCCAAGAACTCTCCAGCTGATACCCCAAAAGCGCACTTGTTTGGATTCATCTTCAGGCCATGCTTTCGGGTGCACTCCAAAGTCCTTTTCACATCTTCTAAATGTGTGTCATGACTTAGGGACTTGATCACGACATCATCAATGTAAATTTCAACAACTTTGTCGATCCACTCGTGAAAGATGTACTTCATGGCACGTTGATAAGTTGCACCGGCATTTTTCAACCCAAATGTCATGACTATCCATTCAAACAGGCCTATATGACCAGGACATCTGAAGGCCGTCTTTGACATATCCTCTATTGCCATAAAAATTTGGTTGTATCCCGCATTGCCATCCATGAAACTGATAACTTTGTGTCCAGCAGCGGCGTCAACCAACAAATCGGCAATAGGCATGGGGTAACCATCCATCGGAGTAGCCCTGTTCAAATCCCTGAAATCTATGCAAACCCTCATCTTTCCATTCTTCTTGTAAATAGGGACAATGTTAGAAATCCACTCCGCATATCTGCATGGCCGAACGAAGTTTGCATCAAGTAACCTTTCAACTTCTTTCTTCACATCGGCCAATACCTCATCCTTGTAGATTTTCTGGGGTGGTTGCTTGTATGGTTTGAAACTAGATTTGATTGGCAACCGATGCTCAACGATGGAACGATCCAGTCCAGGTATCTCCGAATAATCCCAGGCGAAGCAATCCTTATATTCCTTGAGTAGCTTGATTAAATCCTCCCTGAAATCTGATTGCAAGTTTGCGCTGATGAACGTCGGCATTGGCTTGTCACCGCTTCCAATGTCAACTTCTTCTAATTTATCAGCCGACATGAATCCTCGCCCCAACTTGCCATCGGTGCCATCGACGGGGTTCTCCATTAAAAATTGCTATAAGAGCCGACTGCTTGAATCGGCTGTTGATTGCTGCTGACAGGTTCAACAGGACCTTCTCCCCGCCTTTCCCGAGAAACGATCAATGCCTTGATACTCCCGCAAAGCTCGGTTCCATGTTTGCAACGCTCACGGAGTCATCTGCTTGGACCACCTCAATATCATCATCCACCCATTGGATGAGCTGCTGATGCATGGTGGATGGGACACAGCAATTGGCATGAATCCAGTCCCGTCCAAGCAGTAGGCTGTAGGCTCCTTTACCTTCGATCACAAAGAAGGTCATGAGCAGTGCCTTGGACCCGATCATCAGATCCACGTGAGCGCATCCCTTGGTGTCTGAAGGATTCCCGGCGAAATCGTTCAGTATTATGCTTGTAGGTGTCAGATCGCTAGGGCCCATGCCAAGTTTTCTGAAGGTGGTGTACGGCATTACATTGACTGCCGCTCCACCGTCGACAAACATCCTTGTCAATGGCTTGCCATTGACATATCCCTTCAAGTACAGCGGCCTCATGTGTCGATTTTTGGCCGATTTGTCGAAAATGGCTTGCTTGGCTAGCACCAGCTGCGCCATCAGCCCCTCGATCTGCTCATCGTCCAGGGACGCCTCTTCCTGCACAACCTAATTAGCAGGAGCCATAAATTCATTCGGTAGAAAATATACCATGCACGCTGGAGCCGAACGCTTTGACCCTTCAGGTTTATCCTTTGGACGCCACACTTGTCTTGTCTGGATCCCAGCCTGCCTCAGTTCACGGTTCCTCAAGCGTTGAACCCTTCTCTTCTGACTTTTTCTTAGGCCAGGCGGGCACCATTGCCCATTTTGCCAGATGTAGTCGTCCTCGTCTTCCTCTTGATCAGCCCACCTCAAATCAGCTTGCCTTTTCCTGGGATGATCAATGATTTCAATTTTTGACGCCGATCCTCGCTAGGATGTATCCTTCCAATTCTTTCATGGACAGATCGACGATTGGCAGTCTCCTGCCTGTACTCAAAATACCTATCACTGCACTCAGGGCAGTTTCTTAGCGTGGGTAGTTTCAAACCTTCGTTCCAACAGTGCCTGAAGAACGCACATTCCCAGTGCGCGCGCTCCTGCTCGCGCGTGTATTGCTCCAGATCTCTTCTGCGTGCTTCCTCTTCGGCCCTGCGCCTCTCCTCCTCGTACTTTCGCTTCTGGTAGCGCTCTTTTTCCAGCTGGCGCTGCCACTTATTGAGGAGGATACGCGTGGTCACCCTGGGCTTGGCTCTGGACGATTCCCTGATCTCGACGTGGCTCTTGAGAACGCGGGGGGCTTCACCATGCACCTGCTCCAAAGTCACTTGACGCTCCGGGTCCACTGCTCCATCCTGCCTTGCCCTGGCTGAGGTCAAGACTTTGACCTTGCCCATCTCCTCAGCTGTCACCATGTTGACGGAAAAACCCACCATGTTCTGAGGAAAAGGATGGCCATCCAGCTTCATCTTGTTATCAAATTTGAGGTGCCCCTCCTGGATGGCTTTTTGGATCCTCATCCTGAAGACCCTGCAGTCGTTGATGGAGTGCGAGTTCCTGTCGTGGAAGCCACTGTAACGTTTCTCCTTTACGCCATCGGGCCGAAGCATGGAATGCCCTTCAGGCAACCTGATTCGGCCTTCCTTCACCAGGAGCTCAAACAGCTTGTCAGCTTTCGTGATGTCGAAATCATAGGTGCCTTTGGTCTGTTTGACCCAGCGCTGATTCATAGTCAATGGCTCTTTTCCCCAGATGATTTCGACCGCAGCCACGTTCTGGTCGTCATCAGAATCCTCCATTAGGTCGGCTTTGTCCAGGAACTGGTTGTAGATATCCGCCACGTCGTGCTGTTTGCCGAACCTAGCATCCTTCTTGAAACCGTATGCTTGGTTGCTCATTAACGACAGCTTCTGGGACAGTTGGCCCAAGTAATCGAACTCCATGCCAAACAGCTTTTCACGCACGGCCGGCAGCATTTCGGCAACGGCCATGTCCGCTAACTGGTCATCTGGCAGATTGAGCGAAAAACACATGCCCTTAACTTCCCTGAACCTCCTGAGGAACTCCAAGGGCGTCTCACTGTGTCTCTGCTTCAGGGTAGAAAGGTCGATCAGCTTCTTTTCCGAGCTGCCGCTGAAATAGTGGGCGTGGAATTTTCGTTCCAGCTCCTTCCATGTGCTCACTGATTGAGGGGGCAAAGATGAAAACCATTGGAACGCCGCACCCGTCAGTGACGCGGGAAAGTATCTGACCCTGAATGCTTCTTCAGATGAGCACTCTCCAAGCTGCATCAGGTAGCGAGCGATATGCTCCACCGTGCTCGTGTCATCCTGCCCAAAGAACTTTGTGAATTCCGTCGGAGGCTTCACCCTTGGCGGCAGGATCACGTTGTAGTACCACTCCGGGAACGGCGGCGTGTAGGTAGGTCCTTGCATTTTTGGTTTGAGGCCGAATTGATTCTGCATCAAATCGGCCATTTTCTGCGCCAGGATGTCGTCCTCCTGCGCGCCTGCAGCTGGTCCGTAACCCGGATTCGGGAGAGCGTAGATGGCTCCGTAGTTCCCCATCTCGTGGTAGCCTCCGCCGTATAGATTCCTCTGCAGCCTGTTGCTTGCCGGAGCAATCCTGTAGCCAGAAGCAAGCGGGGCCCCAGGCGAGCCGAATGCCAACTCCCCGTACGTGGGCTGGTACGGGTTCGGCTGTTGCACAGGTTGACCCGTGCTGCCCTGCGGTGGTGGCTGGACTGGTCGCCCTCCCCGCGCTGCGGTGGGGGGGTTGAGTCGGGCGACCCCCGGCACCTTGTGGAGGAGGCTGGAAAGCTTGACTCCCAACGCTCTGAGGAGGAGGCTGGGCTGGCTGGCTCTGTAATGGCGGTTGAGAACTGGACTCGCCCTACTCCATGGTGCCTCCTTGAATGGGTGTCTTGCTGAACGCCTGTTCCATGCCTGGACCGAAGACAGCCACCATCATTTGTTGGAAGGCACCCAAGAAAGCTCTATGGTGCCTGCTCAAGACATGGTCCGCGGTATCTCGGAACGCTTGCATGCATTCCTCCCTCTCCTGCTGGGTTGTAGCGTCACTTTCCCCTGGCAACAACACCCTGGGCAAAATGTGCACCTAGCGCCAAGCACACAGCAAGCCGAACAAGCTAGCTTCACACGTGCAGAGAATCACAAGACGTGCCAGTCAATTTTCCCTGAAAATTAACAAAAGACAAAATAGTTAAATACCAAAGCTTGGAACTTGCCGGGTGATACCAGACAGTTCCATATTTACGGCTATAAAGCCAAATGAGATGACATATAGCTATAGAAAGCTATCTGCCAGCAAACCAAAACCATTCGGGAGCTTATAAAAGGAAAAGCAACATAGCCGAATGGATGACGCAGGCATGACGGCGATCGGTCTTTGTTTGGACAAAGATGCATGTGCGCAAAACCATGAACGATCAACGTTAAATAAATAAATGAAGTAAAGCGTGGGCATAAACATGTAAAAAACAAGCATGCATAAATCCAAAGCACTAGTCTACCGCATGTTTAGGTACTTTAAAACCCGTCGGGTACGACACCAAGCGAATCTATCCACCGCATGATACAACGTGCGTGGGGTCATACTACTTTCCGCAAATAGATCTATCCACCGCATGATACGATCTAAATATGGAAAGCTAGAAGCATACATTATTTAAAGCATAAATTACGCACGTGTTCTACTCATGAAGAACATAACCGAATACGGCTGAACAGCCGAATCGGGGTCCATGAAGAAGGAACGAGCATTACCAAGTAAGATAAACCTATCAAATTGATTTGAAATCTAATCCACCGGATGACTAGCTCCAAAACAACCCAAAAACCTGCATCTACCGCGTGATACCCAGTTCTTTCAAGATTTATACAAACGTTGGCAAGCTTGAACCCGCAACACGTAACAACCTAGATCGATTCGGTTTCGTCTATCAAGGAGCGCGTGATCCACGTGTTAAATCAGCCACAGGCACGAACTCGAGTCGCATAAGGATCATCAAAAGGTATAAATCCGATCCAAAACCATCTAGATTGGGCAGAAGGTGTTACATGAATTTAAACATAAAGCAAAAACTCAAAGCAACACGGGGTAACTTAATGAATCTACTGAATCTTGCCAAAATCCAATAGAGCCGATAACTAGCTTCAAGCTAGATCTTAGCCTACCGCATGGCTCATGACCTAACAAGAAACCCTCTTGAACCAAGCTTGAATCTACCGCATGACACTAAGCATGGTAACAAGATTACTCGCATCAGATCTAAATCCACTGCATGATACTAGACATGATACAAGGTTGCCGGTACTCACAGAGGTCGACAGATCGATGAACCCTCTCGAAGAACTCGACGACACGACAAATGGACTCTAGGGTTTGGCGTAAAGCCGGTTTGTATTGAGAATGATTACGTATATCTGTTACATACATTCAGGGCTCATATTTATACCCTGTCAAGCACAACCTCGAATGGATTTGATACCTAATTTATCTCTAAGCTTGATCGCTTATCCATCCATTCGTCCTCTCCGCTTGAGCCACGTCACCGCTCAATCCCGCAAAATCAGCTCAACAGTTCCTTTGCCGAACGGAAGCAGATAGCCGACCGCGGATTTTTCTGCCGAACGCCTCTGAAGAAACCTTCCTTCCACCGGACGGATTTCTCACCGAGCTGGACCCACAAGTCAGACTCCTTACCAAATTTTGGTGTTAACAGTAGGTCCGTACGCTTGCGGATCGAAGGTTGTTACGTGTTTCAACCGTCAACAGAACTCTGACGTGGTCTTCCTTGCAAGGTTCCCACGTCGGCTAGGGAGACCCTAGTCTGCTAGCTCGACCCTGTCTTCTCCGAGATGGTGTCCCTCTCTTCTCTGCTCCTCGGCGGTCGATGACGAATGAATTGATGTGTGGCTCTTGTCCTCGGGGCTATAAATAGCTCGAATGGCGGCTAGGTCAAAGGGGGGCTGACTGGGCTCCGAAATGGGCTGGGCCGACCGGCCTGGGCCCACTTCGGCCCAGCCAGCTGCCTCCTTTGACTGGTGTCGGTTCCCGAGTCTTCTAGATCCTTCCCCCTTCTGCATGTGGGCCCTCGTCGTCAGTTTCTCTCCGAATTGGATGAAGCTCCTTGTCCCGCAAGATTCGGCACTTCTCTGACTAGGTCCTCGGAGTTTTTCATCTTCTCGGGTTTGGTCCCTGGGCTTCTTGGAGTCATGTTCACTTCATTGCTTGACTTGTACTAGGCTTTAAGGTCTTGTCACGAGGTGTTTGATGAACTTATCCTGGAAGTCTTTCTTTCAACACTAAAACCCTGCATAAACACTAAACTCCAAAACCGACATGCACGAACGAACTTGTTATACCAAAGGGGTTTGTACCAATAGATAAGATATAAAAGTCATGCCAACACCGAAGGTAAACTCATGGCTAGGTTGACGGAATTTCACCGTCAACAATTTCCTTTAAGGTCAGCATAAGCATGGGCAATACCATAACTTTTGTTTACATGTAAATAATATTTTGGTAGAACAAAATTGAGTAACCCCATTGCTCCCTAAGTTCTCTATAAGAAAATTTTTGGTCGTGGCGCACGTTTCTCTAAATGTTTGAACTGTAATCCATTTGACATGTATCTTGCAGGAACAATGACATTGCATTTAATACTCCATCAGTATAAAAATAGTGAGAAGTCAGACAGGCTCAAATAGCTATATCTCTATAAATACAAGGTTTATCTGAATGTATGGAGTTGAAGAACAATAATGCAAACATGGAGACAGTAAATTGGCAGATCACAAGTACAGACAGTAGATGATCCTGTTATAAACAGACATGTGTGAAAGAGGCCATAAGGAGCTGATTGCTACCATCACGGTACCTGAATTGGTTTTTGTACTATAAGCATACATAAGAACAAAGGTGAGATGGTCTTGAACACCCAGCCTTCACTAAATTTGAGATTGCTGATTGCTTGAAGAAAAATACCAGCAGTGCCCACTTCTCATTTTAATCTTCAAACCCACCTATGCCCAAAATTTGCAAGCCTTTAATTAAGAAGTGTAAGGTTCAGATTTTCGATGAACTGACCAAAGAAAACAAAAAATATAATGACCGGCATGTTATAGGGCTCATCAGATCAACATAAAGACTAAAAAATCTGCATCAAGTCTACTAATCTGGTATATTACAAGCATTTATGCGGGAAAGAAATCCTTCCAATTCAACAACATTCATGATGTGTGTTGAATACCAGAAAAATAAAATGGGTAGGGGTGCAAATTGATTATAATGTGGTGCACCTCCGAACCTCTTTAGTTCAATTATTTGTACTACTTCAGCTCAATTTTGAAGAAGTAGTACAAATAATTGAACTAAGGAGGTTCGGAGGTGCACCTAACGGTTACCCCTTTGCAGCCTTAAAAATGGGTAGCGTTCATTTATCCATACCAGAGAAAAATCAAACGCTGTTGAAAAACCTTCATTTTCAGTTGTGCTTTCAAACAACAGCCTTTTAGCTTTGTTGTAAGCTACTACAGATTATTTGTTTAGAGTATCCCACAAGTGTCACCTAGAACCAAAACCAGATATATTGCTGAGGTAAAAGCTTACAAGCAATGACAAATTTCGTTATGAAGTTCAGCATGGTTAACTAATAATAATGGATACTACCACCCTGATAGACATCAGCTTTTCTGCTTCTTACATACTAAGTAGTATGTAAGGCAACAACTCAAAATTAAAACGAGAAAAAAAGGACTACC
Organism: Cenchrus americanus; assembly: GCA_947561735.1. Taxonomy (NCBI): domain Eukaryota; kingdom Viridiplantae; phylum Streptophyta; class Magnoliopsida; order Poales; family Poaceae; genus Cenchrus; species Cenchrus americanus. The sequence goes on along the minus strand of OX387239.1, from coordinate 244,993,630 downwards.
TATTTCAATATTAGCCAAGCATCTGACCAGCATAAGATGAGGCAATCAAAGCAATGATCATCTCCTCAAGATCCAATCGGTTATTCCATAATAACTAAGAAGGGATTGCAGCTGTAAAAGGACATGAGGAATATATGAGAAAAGACCAAACAACACTATCTTGCTCCTAAAGCTGGACCATGGATAGAGTACATTATGGACCAGTGCTTGTGCTTGCAAGTCTAAATACATTAATAGGGGCAGAAAACTCAAAGCATGAACCTGACACATGGTTAATTTTTTAAAAAATAATTCATTATTGCTGATTCTTGGTTCATGTTTCTATCAAAAGCCTTCCTGCAATGCAGGCTACAAAGAGATGTTGACATTGTTTAATGCTGGGTCAATTTACTGTAAACAAAGGGGGAGACACCTAACCTTTTTCGCCCAACAATAGACTAATTTAATACATCCTCCAATTCCCCTTCTGGTCCTTTATTCTAGTTAATGCACGCAAAATGGCTTACTGTACACTGTATGCAGTTGTCATAAAATGGAGAAATAGATTAATAGATTCTTTCATTAATATGGAGCACCAAAAAAGATTAGATATTATTAGAGACAAACGTGATGTGACTTGTGAGAGAGAGCAAGCGACTCACTTATTACTGATAACCGAATAGAAGCCAAGGATCATCTTTGTCTAACTTTAAATGTCTGTCCACCATCAGGCATCAGACAACAGACAGCACGAATGAACATGCATCTTGTGTGAAGGAAAAAAACCACCTCGACATGATGTATCTTCAAGCAACATAACCTGTAGGAGGTTAGGCCCGCACAGTACTGCTAGACATACAGGCACGCCTGATGACAACGTAGTTGGGATAAGAGAGAACGTATACTTGCGTACCGCGATCTACTCGTTGGAGTACCACTGCGGCGGTTGATATGGATTCAAGATTCAACCGCGACCGTACTGCATGACGAGCCGAAGGTGGGGGAGAGGATCAAGTTTTGCGATCTCGTTTCCACGGCAGCCAGTGGTGCTGGCGGCGGCCGATCTGTTTTGCAAGACCCTCCAAGGCTCACTACAAGGCGGCGGCCACTGGCGCTGGGGGCGTCGCCATCGTGGGTGGATGGGACGGGGTGGCAAAGGGGTGCATAGGGATTGGGGAGGCGGCGGCAGCGGAAAGGGTTACGAATGGGGGCGTGGTGGTGGCGCAAAATCGAACGGAGCAAGGAAGGGTCGCGATCGGATGCGGATGCGGAGGACGCGGGGCAGACGCGTGGTGGGGCCGCGAGGGGAAGGCGGCGGACGCACGAGCAAACGCACGGAGGAGCGGAAATAAGTACTAACGATTTTTTTCTCCACTTCATACTTTTTAGGAGTAGAGATAGAGATAACGGTGGTGCATGCATGGCTATTCTATGGTGTGGCATGCAACATGGACCTGTGGATAGCGGATGAGAACTCGGGGCTCACGCTCGCGCAAGTCAAGCTAGGAACGTCGTGCTGCACCCAAGGCGACTACTTGATGGCTGCCGTCAACTCGAAGCTCGTCAAGGGTGGGTCCTGACCTGTCGTATTGATCGACTCGTCTACACCGACGGCTGGCCTGGTGAACACAGGAAGGACAAAATCGAACGGGGCAAGGAGGGGTCGCGATCGGATGCGGATGCGGAGGACGCGGGGCAGACGCGCGGTGGGGCCGCGAGCGGAAGGCGGCAGACGAAGTACTAACGCGTTTTTTCTCCACTTCATACTTTTTAAGAGTAGAGATAGAGATAACGGTGGTGCATGCATGGCTATTCTATGGTGCGGCATGCAACATGGACCTGTGGATAGCGGATGAGAACTCGGGGCTCACGCTCGCGCAAGTCAAGCTAGGAACGTCGTGCTGCACCCAAGGCGACTACTTGATGGTTGCCGTCAACTCGAAGCTCATCAGGGGTGGGTCCTGACCTGTCGTATTGTTCGACTCGTCTACACCGGCGGCTGGCCTAGTGAACACAGGAAGGTCCACGTCAAGACGTTCGTCCCTGTTCTGCCATCGTTGCTTGGCGAATCTAGGATTTTAGCTTAGGGTATGCCACCTAATAAAATTATATACAATTCAGTAAATTCATTTTACTAATTTGATAATAGTAGTAAAATTGATAATTTGGTATATGTGCACTAACCACTAAGTAACACAACCCGGCTTCAAGTATCAGCCGTGCAACAACAACACATTTGTATTTTTTTTAAAATATGTATATATACATGCATTGGCTGGAATTGCAGGGTATGCCGATGCATACCTGGCATACCCTCTATCTCCACCACTGGTTGCTCCCCGACGACCTCTCCATGCGGCCACAGAAAATCAATCTGAGCTTCATGGCAGGTCTCGCCTGACCTGCTGCACTGAAGATCGATGTCTCGCACAATTGCTCCCGGCGGCAGCGTCCACTCTGTCCTCGTCAGCTAGCACTGTCGACCTTCCGCGGCCACTCGCCGACCGTGTTCAGCAAAGCGGCGACCACTACAACGTCAGCACGACACGTACCTCGCCAGATCGGCGTGTCTCCAACTTGGTGTCGATGGCCACATCTCGACCGCGACCACGACTACCTCCACAGCTCAACCTTCTTCGACGTTCTACTCACGCCGACCACGACGTTAGACATCACCTACACGCACAAGTGTCGGTTTCAATTAAATATTCTTACGGTGATCATCTCGGTCTCCGTGTCGACCTGCTTTACATGTTCTTTCTTGCTCCTTCTCCCCTCCCCCTCGACATGCTTGGGGGCTTGGTGTAGTCGACCTCGATACGCTCGGGGGCTTGGCTTTGCCAATTTAAGAGTCGTCAGACCTGAGGGACTTAATTAACTTTTGTGCGTTCTCCCATTAAATGTCTTTTGCTTATTATGTGCATTCTTAAGTCGTGTGGTTGCGAGACCTTGGGTCCAAGGCCCCCTTCCGCGCGTCGGCTGCACCTAAGCCTCCACGCTGAGCCGTGTAGTCGGTAAGTGTTCCTCCACTGAGTTGGGTTAGCGGAGGGGACACTTTTTGCAGCTTCATAGCATTTGAGTTCGCATAATTTGCGCCTGGCACGATGAGGGGAATGCTTTCTTAAAAAACACATTGCAAGCATGTCTTAGGCCCAGGCTAAATTTTCATACATTTGTGCACAGTAATACACCATCTTTGCATCTACTTTGTTTCACAGGGCCAGCTCCTTGTCCATCTTTCGGAGTACTTCTGATCACGTGTCCTGTTGCCTAGCGGACCTCTCTGGCTCGCGGCGGGAGGCGATTCGGCGCTTCCACGACTCATCTAGCTTCCGCACTCGGGGGCTCGTCACCTTCTTTAGGTCTACGGACCTTCTGGTTGCTCTGTCGTCGCCTTCTGTAGGTCTACGGACCTCCCGGCGTCTCAGTCATCACCCTCTGTAGGTCTACGGACCTCCTGGCGGTTCTGTCATCGCCGTCTGTAGGTCTACAGACCTCCAGGCGTCTCTGTCGTCGCCCTCTGTAGGTCTACGGACCTCCCAGCAGCTCCCTCGTCGCCCTCTCTAGTCTACGGACCTCCCGACATCTCCGTTGTTGCCCGTTGTGGGTCTACGGACCTCCCGGCATCTCCGTTGTCGCCCGCTGTGGGTCTACCGACCTCCCGGCATCTCTGTCGTCTCCCGTTGTAGGTCTACGGACCTCCCGGCGGCTCCCTCGTCACCCGCTGTAGGTCTACGGACCTCTCGGCGTCACCGCCGTCGCCTGTTGTAGGTCTACGGACCTCCCAGTGTCTCTATCGTCGCCCGCTGTAGGTCTACGGACCTCCCAGCGGCTCCATCGTCGCCCGCTGTAGGTCTACGAACCTATCAGTGTCTCCGTCGTCGCCCGCTATAGGTCTACGGACCTCCCAGCGGCTCCCTCGTCGCCCTCTCAGGTTCATGGCAACTTTCGGTGTTTGATGTCTTCCTCAAGATTCCAGGCATTTTGGCATATTGGCTCAGTTGGTCAGAGCGTCATAATGACAGCAGAAGGTTAGGTCAGTGGTTCTTCAAGATTGGCGTCTCGTCTTCACTTCGACCTCCTGAACCTATATTCTAGGAGCTCGATGTTCGACTTCGTGCGCGCATTGGAAGAGTTTTTCTTTTTTTGATCCCCGTGCACCCTACATGACATCAGTGGTGCTATGCCTTCGCTTCGCTTTGACATCACCTCGTCTCAGCCGCTACGCCTACACGTCGATCGGGGGCTTGAGAGACATGGATACCCTTGGGTCCCCACCGACCAGGGTACCAGAGGTCCCTATCAAGTGGACCCGACCTGCCAGAAGCCCCGCCGACCAGACATGTGGGCCCAAGGACATGAAGACAACTTGGAGTGCAAGTCAAGACAGTCCAGACATTTTAAGGCAGTTCTAATAAGTCTTCCATGTTGTAACCGACTACGATAGATGGAAACCGACTTGTAACCCAAGACACGTCAGCCAATATAAGTGTGACAGAACCGCCCAAAATAATTCCGTATTATCGCCTAAGCCTGTCCACGTGGACATTAAGCAATAATAAAAAGCTATTTTGTCGCCTCTGCCGGGTAAAGCCCGATAAATCATTTACATCAGGATCGAGATATGCGCTAAGCCCACGCGAAGGCGGGACCAGAGTACAACATTACATTACATAAAAGTCCACAAGTTCATAAGTACTTAAAATTTCAAACCAGGTTTTGAGTACCTAAAAGTAAACATGGTTCAGAGTTTAGGCAGCGGAAAGTAAACTAAATGCATGATACACACAGGAGGTCATCCATGCATATCACTCCTCATCATCGTTCGCCCATTCAATCTCCCATCCTTCTGGAATAACATCAGGCCAGATGGGGTTACCTGAAAACAACAAATTAAGCAAGGCTGAGTATACTAATACTCAGCAAGACTGACTGTCAAAATAAAGACACAACTAGACATGCAAGACTTTTTGGCTGGTGGGTTTGTTTTGCCAAAAGCATCTAAGAGATGATCCTTACTTTCAAGTTTTATCTCAAGTTCTAGTATGTTAACCATGCTAAGTGAGCACCTGTACTAAACAAGCATGTTGTGCAAACAATATTAAACAGGCAATAATATTAATCCAATTGTTCCATAAATACATGGGGTAGCCAGTGGTCAAGCCGACTTACATAATGACGAGTGACCAATGATCGATTGATTTATATCCTTGCAAGGTAAACCCAAGATACACGGAAGAAGGTGTGACAACCCGCCCAGGAAAATACCGTACTATCGCCTAAGACCGATCCACATTGGTCATTAAGCAATAGTAAAGTATCATCCTGTCGTTAGTTGCCGGGTTAACACCCGGTAAATCACTTGGAAATCAAACAGAGGATCAACACATGCATTAAAACTCGCGCGGAGGCGAGTTTAGAGTACAACATGAGTTAAAACATTTTATTACAAGACATTTTTCTGGCATAGAGTAAAGGTTCAGAGTTTGAAAACAGCGAAAATAAATTAACGAGCGCAACGGTAACATCACAGGAGGCCATCCGTGATGTCATCACTTGTCGTCACCCATCCGGTCAACAACACCTGCAACAACAGTTTTAAAGCAAGGCTGAGTATACTAATACTCAGCAAGACTTAACCGTCGGGTGATAACTCATCACCAAACTCTAGACATGAAAGGCTTTTGGCCGGTGGAGTTTCTTTTGCTGAAAAGCTACTAAGGGTAGATCCTTACTTTCAATATTTTAGCACAAGTTCTAGTTGATTACCATTTCTACGTGTGCCATCTAATTCAATCAAGAATTGGACAAGTAATTAATTCAGACAACAATATTCCTCGAGTTCCATCATTATGGGATGTCATGGCCAGTTGATTAAGCAGTCTCGGATAACGGTGAGAGGCCGACAATCGATTGATTTAAACCTAAACACACGGTAGGCTGCCCCCGCGAGGACAACTTCCCAAGCAGTTCCCAAAAATCCTCGGGTCGGGATAAAAGGCCACAGTCTTTGGTGCGGGCTATCCGAAATACCCCGTGAAGTACCCGGACTCACCATACACCACCGGTAGCTAGCCGTGAGACAAACCCCAAGAGTAGTGATAGTTCCATCCCTAGCCGTCTCATTAAGGTACTAGGCTTACCGGTCCCATTCCCGACAAGTGCTTAGTATGTTCAAACACTTAACCCACAACAGCCATTGGACCGGAGCCCAATCCCATGCTCTTACCACATGAGCAATCCATTTATAAAGATCTTATGATTCCAACATAAGAACCTATTCTCGCGAGTGACGAACATCACTCGACTTCTATCAGGTCCTATAGCATAGCAGCTATCGACCTAGCATACTAGTGATAGAGCATAGGCACCTAGGGATCATGCATCTAGGGTTTCAATTCAACTCCTGAAACGTAAATGCACAATCATAGCAAACATAATTGCATAAGTTTAAAAGACGGGTTTAATGGTCCGCGGCTTGCCTTCGCTGGCAAGGTTGGCCTTGGGCCCTTCTGGACTTTTGGGTCCAGGTCTTGAGCTATGTCCACACACTGCAACTCTTCGTCGGCACCTTCGTTCCCTCCTTCCGGCACGAACGTTCGTCTATCGTCGGAAAGATCTACACGAAGATGCAAATGCAAGATTTATTCGACAGTTTTTAATTTAATTAACCACAAACCATAAATGACAACCAAGGGGTGTATTAGTTGGACACATTCACCTAGATAAGAATACATTTAGCATATTCTTTCAAAAAGGAACAATTTGCAATTCTTTATTAGATAATCTTTTTGATAGTGACTGTGTACATATATATGTAAATAATTTAATTCAACTTCACAAACAGTAGTGGGTGGGTACATTTATCCTTTTAAAACACTTTGCAACCACACACAAGGTTATTAGGGATGGTTTGGTGATTTTCCCATTTAATGACTATTAAGCCTCTAATTGCTTCCATAGCTTTTGTTCATGAAATTAATTAATAAAATTCAGTGGAAGGGTGTGCTACACACTAACACCTATAACAAGCCACTGGACAAACATGCATGCCTTGGATAGCTAGAAATTAATTATTTTTGAAAATATCAAAAGCTAGCTAAAAGGACAAGGTAAATGCACACAAAAATAAATACTCAACAAACTGATCTAAATTTTCTCACACATGTTATATGGTCCAAAACTAGCCTAGGGGTGCAGCATATATGCCTAGAACTATTATGAAACTTGACTTAGGCATTTACAAAGAAAAACAAGCATAATTCAAGAATAAATATTTCTGGTGACTACAAAATTGTGATTAATTCACCAGAGGTGTGTTTTGGAATAAAATGACAGTATGCAAAAGTTGGTTGCAAAAAACTAATTATTTTTATCTAGAAAAATCATTTATGCAGATCCTGCAGAAATAGAAAAACATTTTTATAAAAAGATTTAAATCCTAACTTTGTGCAATGTTTGGAACAAGAGCCAGCCATGACATAACACACAACATATCCAAAAATTAGCTACAGAAGATTTATAGATTTGGAGATATGGCAGATCTAGGTTTTTCACATTTCTATTTTTCGTGCAAAAACTATCAGGAACTAGCTCAGGCAAGAATAACAAAAGTTGTGGGAGTTTTCACCACAAATCCATCAAAATTGAGTTTGCATTTTTTTTATTTTTCTATGATTTTATACGCAATTTACAAGAATCAGCCCAAAGCACTTTACTATTTCAGATTCGTTTTTGCAGCAGGGACCCTGGAAGTTTTAGATTCTTACATATACGCCCCTGGTTTACGAAAATCACCTCGGAAAGATTGAGGAAGACGCAATTGGGTCCCTCGCCATGGCCGGTGGCGGTTATGGCCAAAATCCGGCGAGGTGGCGGCCGGAGTCGGTGGGAGAGGGTGGAGGAGGCCTCGTGGCTCACCTAGGGCTCGATTTCAACGGTTGGAGGGGGGCGGCCCCGGCGAGCGGCCTCGGCGGCGCCTGTCGACACCGACCGCCGGCCGCCGGCGCCGGTGCGCGCCCGGCACGGGCACGCAAGTGGGCGGCTCGGTTAGCCCCTTGGGGAGCTAGGGGAGGTGGAGGAGGGTTCACTTTGGCTCGTGGTCGGCGGAAATTGGAGCTCGCCGCGGGCGGCCCAAGGGCGGCGGACGGCACGGTCGGCTGGCTGGGGGTCCGCGCGCGCGCGGGAGAAGCGGCGGCCGCCTTATAGAGGGGCTCTCCGACTCGGGCAAGGGAAAAACGGAGGGAGCGCGGAGCGGGCGGGGAGCCGGTGCGGCGGGCGGGGCGGGCGGGGAGCGTCCTCGCCGGCGTGCGCTGCCTCGGGACGTGGCGCGGGCGGCGCGGAGTCCCCGGGTGCCTTGGCGTGCATGCTCGCCTTGGGAGGGTGCGCGGCCTCGGGCGGCGCGGCTGCGCCCGGGGGCGCGGGGGCGGCGGTACGGTGTGGCGGGCGCGCGCGCGCGGCGCGACGCGCGGGGCGACGTCGCGGCGCGCGCGTGCTCGTGTTCTGGCGCCGAACGTTGCGGATTGCCCCTGTTCGACCTAGCTTTTCTCAAAAATCTTGAATAGAAGTGCACAAAGTGATGAATAGGAAAGTTGTAGATCTAACTACCCTCTACAACTTCTACAAAGGCCATATAGTGTTTTTCTCAACGGATTTTGCAGGAACGTCTTGCCAACTTTGAATGCCGCTCTGTTTCCGTAAACAGGAGGTACTGTCGGTTGACCACGTTTTTCACCAGTTTCCACTCAAAATTTGAAATGCCAATCTACATGAAAGTTGTGTCCCTCAATAAGATGGACAACTTTCATAAAGGTAGATTTTGAAGTGTTTAGGTGAAATTTGGAGAACGCGGCAGAAGTTCCGGACGACATTCGCTGACGTCAATGTTTAAGCGGGGTTCGACCGTGTCTTTGACCAAGGGTTGCCCACGGGCATGCGTAGACTTGGTCAAGGGGTCTAATAGGGTTCATTGGCGAGGTTTTCGAGGTGATGACCCAGGTTGACCTAGGTTTGACCAGTACCGGCCAGTTTGACTCGGCCGATCCGGTCATTAGCGTTAATGACGTTAATTAAAAACCTGGGGCGTCACAGCCTACCCCCCTTAAGAAGAATCACGTCCCAAGATTCGAATTTACAAGGGAAGTGGGGAAGTGATTCCTGGATAGCGATGTTACCCATAGAGTTAAGCTGGAGACGCAACCCAAGCGGGTAGCTAGAAAGATCCCGCCCCGGTTCAGAAGGTACTAAGCTTACTGGTCCCATTCCCGACAAGCACTTGGTACGTTCAATAGCTTAAACCAGCACAATGCTACTCGGTCGATACCGAACTCATTGCTCTTACCACATGAGCGAGTCGTTTTAACTGACTTATGATTCCAACATAAGCATCCTACATCTCGCGAGCACTGAGTCATTACTCGACTCGTACTGTGTCCTTAAAGCATGGCACTAGCATCCTAACATACTAGTAAAAGAGCATAGGAGTCCTAAGGATCATGCACCTAGGTTTCAAACAACTCCTGAAACTTAAATGCACAAAGTAGAACATAAATACTGAAATGAAAGAGGTATGAATTTTTAATCAAAAAGGTTAGATGAAACTGGTGCTTGCCTTTCAAGAGGAGAGTTAGTGCTAACTAGGCTTTGGGCCCTTCCAAACTTTGGTTTGGGTCTTGTTGTCGGGGACCGCCCTAGGGGTCCCCTCAAACGATGGGGGAACCCTCACTTAAAATTCCTGCATCAAATGAACTAGGCCTAACCATGCAGGGAACTAACCATGCAGGACGTGGCCCATGCAGCAGGACTTCGGAGGCCCCGCCAAGGTAAGCCCGACCACGAGACCCCTCGAGCGGGGCTCCGCCTCGCCGAGGGTGCGCTCCCTCCTCGAACGGGCTCCGCCCCCGCTCGAGGGGCAACCCCCTCCTCGAACGGGTTCCGCCCCGTTCGAGGGGCGACCCTTCCCTCGAGCGGTCCCGCCCCGCTCGAGGGCCCGCTCCCCCTCGAGCGAGGCCTCGCCTCGCTCGAGGGTTCGCTCCACCCTCGGCGGGGGCCCGCCACGCTCACGGGCGCCCGCACGCGTGCGCCGGCCCCGTACTTGGGCATTTAACGCCACGACGCCGCGGGGACGGCGCCATCATGCGCCGGGGCTCACGCCCGTGCCGCCGCACCAACTCCCCGGGGAAGGAGCCCATCCCCGCCCGCGTGGGATGGACCGTGCGGTACGGCCGGGTGTCGGTCCCGTGACACCGTGCGCACGCCGCCGTACGGCTAACGCGCCCGACCCTCGAAAGGGGGCGGCGCACCCGCGATTCCACTTTCCCGTGACCTTGCGGGTTAGGTAAGGGGCGCTAGGCGGTGGGCGGCCATCCCGGCCCCGCGGCGCGGCCGCCGTACCCACGCATGCGGGCGCACGCTCCGACTCCGCGGCGCACGCCCGAGCACCTGCAAGCAACCACTCCGCCACCGCAGAGCTCATTGGGAAGGAACGCCGTTCTGCCCGCTCCTGTACCCCGTACCGGACATCATCAGCACCTCCCTCGAAGCCTACCAGAGAACGCCATCGCCATCTGCCGCCTCCTACCCTCGAACCGCCACTGTTCGGGTACAAGGTAGGCCATCATGGCCGGATCGCAGCGAAGATCGACCGGACGGCCGCCCACTCTACACCATAGCGCGACGTGCTCCCTCACGTAGCTAGGCAGCGCGGCGTGCATGTAACTCGCCGCCCCCTTGGCCTATAAAAGGGGAAGCGAGCCCCCCGGCCGCGGGGGGACGAATCCGAGAGGAACTCGGCGCATTGTGCACTCACTCTCTTATTCTCCCATAACATCTCCGGCCACTCACCGGGGACTTGGAAGCCACGCTTCTTCTCCCACCTTGCTTGTACTTGCCCCACTACAAGCACCCCCGGTCTTGAGCAATATAGTGCCGCGAGCACGCCACCGCTGGCGGACGTACGGCCCCCTCGGCGGGAACCGGGATAATCCTTGTGTCATTTGTTGCTTGGCATCGACCATAGAGGGATAAACTTAGGCGCTATCTACTGGTTAGTGTCGGGACCATATTCCACACCGACAGTTGGCGCCCACCGTGGGGCATCCGAGCGCCTAAGGTCATTTCGCTGACTCCCTCCATGGTGATTCGCACTGAGTACCGTAGCACCCGCTACAACATGGGTAGCTCAGACCCCCTTCGGCCGGGCTCGAGATCCGCTTCGGGGACTTGAACTTCCGGGCCACGGGGAATGGCTATCTCATGCGCCTCACCAACCGTGAGGAGCTACGCGCGCGGCGGGGAGGCCGGGTCCGCTCGGTCTCCCGCCGCACGCACGACACCGCGCGGGGCACTGCGGGCACGGATGCGCCGGGTCCGTCGACGCCGCGACGCCGTCGCCGCTGCGGATCGCGCTCGCGTCGGGCGCGGGCCGAGCGGCGGCGGGCGCGCGCGCGCCGCCCCGGCGCGGTGCGCCCACCGTCACGACGGCCGTCACCGCCCCGGCGGGACCGCGCGCGCGTCTCGGACCACGCGTCCCCATCGGGGCTGCGTGGCGCCACTACGGCCTACAACGCCAACGTCAACACGACGATGCGCGGGGTTCCGCCTGGTCGGCACGTCCTCGTCGCCGGGGATCCCGGCCTTCGGCGGCGGACGAGTCGTCCCCTCGGGCTCCGTCGACACGATGCCACCCGCCAACCGTCATGGGTACGCGGAGTGGGACTTCTCGGTGTACCGGACCCGGTCGCGTTCGGGCGCTTCCTCGACGCCACGGACCTGCGGGTTCGGCGGCTCCGACGACTCCCGACGCGGGAGCTACGACCCCACGCGGGAATGCCGCGCCTGTCATCACCAACGACCGGCCAACGCCGCCGGTGCGGCGGCGCCGGGAGATGGGGAGGTCACGCCGGCCCCGAGGGGGCGCCACGCGCCCGGCCGCGGGACCAAGTGCTCCCGGCCGGGCCGACGTCGACGCGCGGGCGGCCCAAGCTCGCGAGCTCGAGGCCAAGCTAGCGAGAGGAGTACGGACCGTGCGGCTACTCCGCGCCTCGATGGCGGGGAGAGGCCTCCGCGCGCGGCGAACGCGCGCGGGAGCTAGGCCGACAAGTGCGCGACCGCCTCAACCCCGTCCCCAACGTCGACAACGCGGATACCCCACCGCGAGCGAGCCAAAAGCTCATCGCCGCCGCAACACCGCTCGCGCGCCATGCCGGCACCCTCGACCCCCGAGGCTCGAGAAATGCACCGCGAGGTGCAGACCCTCCTTGAGCAAGCGGCCGTCCGGCGGGCGAGAGCTCGGCCTCACGCATCCGTCAACGGGGGGACGCGCGGGGTGATGATCCGGCACCGGGGGCGAACCCTCGGTGCATGCGGGACGACCCGCCGACCGGGGACGCACGCCGGCCAAGGAACGGCTCCTCGACACACGCGGGCGCCCCGGATGGTGATGCCCGCAACGTCATCAACGCCGGGCGCACCGGCAAGGCGGACGCGCGAGCGGCCGGGGGGCTACCACCCTCGAAGGGGTGGACGCTACGGCGGCGGTGAGGATCGCTCCCCAACGCCGGAGCCCCGGCACCCGCGTGTTCGGCGGGGAGATCCGCACGGCGGCGTTCCCCCGGCGCTTCCGTCAACCCTCGACGATCATCAAATACAACGGGGAGACGGACCCTCGTGTCCGGCTAAACGACTACCGCCCCGGCACCGTCGGTGGGCGGGGCCACCAACGACGAAGTAATCATCCGCAACTTGCCCCCGCATCCGGGCGACGCGGCCGGACATGGCTCGAGCATTTGCCCGCCGACCCGATCCACAACCGGGACGATCTAGTCCACACTTTCGTGGGCAACTTCCGGGGCACATACGTGCGCCCGGGAACTCCCGGGATGCGCTCTTGCACGCGAAGCCGGGCGAGTCCCTTGCGGGACTTCATACGGCGCTTCTCCAAGCGTTGCACAGAGCTCCCCAGCGTGGCACAATCCGAGATCGTGCACGCGTTCCTCGAGGGCACCACGTGCGGGACCTTGTGCGCGGCTGGGACGCAGCCCGCCCACGGACTCGAACGAGCTATTCGACATTGCCACCAGCTTCGCCTCCGGAGAGGAGGCCGTGGGGGCAATTTTCGATGGCAAGAAGGGCAAGCGCTCCGAGGACACGCCCGCGGAGGGCAGCGGGTCCAAGGAGCCGCGCCGCAACGACAAGCGGGGCAAGAAGGGGAAGAAGCCGCGCCGCGCGGCGCGCGCGCGAGGGGCGCAACGGCGGCAACGCCGAGGCCCTCGGCGGTGACCCGGCCCGACGGGGCCCTCGGCCGGCTCCTCGAGGCCCGGGGGTGTTCGATGACATGATGAAGAAGCCATGCCCCTACCACAAGACCCCCGTGAATCACACTCTTGAGCAGTGCGATATGCTCAAGAAGTTCTACGGCCGTGCCGCCGCGAAGGAGGCAGAGGCCAAGAAGGATGGGGGCGACGGCGACGCAGGTGGCTTCCCTGCTGTCGAAAATGTGTTCCTCATTTTTGGGGGACCCACCGTTGACATGTCAACCCGGCAGCGCAAGAAGGAGCGGCACGAAGTCCTCGCCGCAGAGAGGGCACCTCCGGCCTTTCTCAACTGGTCGAAGGATGCCATCACCTTTAGCCGGGACGATCACCCAAACCGCATCCCGAACCGGGCCGGTACCCCCTGGTGGTCGATCCCATCATTGGGAACGCCGGTTTTCGAAGGTCCTTATGGACGGAGGCGGTAGCCTCAATATCCTCTTCGCGCATACATTGCGCCTAATGGGGATTGGGGCTGGACCGAACGCGGCCCGGCCAAAGCCGTTTCACGGCATCGCGCCCCGGAAAGCGAGGTTCAACCCCTCGGGCGGATCGATCCGCCCGTCGGTTCGGGACCCCCAAGAATTTCCGCAAGGAAACCCTCACATTCGAAGTGGTGGGATTCAAAGGGGCCTACCACGCCATCCTCGGCGACCATGCTATGCCAAGTTCATGGCGGTTCCCAACTACACGTACCGAAGATGAAGATGCGGGTCCAAACGGCGTCATCACCGTCGGGTCGTCGATCGAGCATGCATTCGGCGCGATGTCGAGTGCGTGGAGCATGCGGAGGCGCTAGCGCCGGGATGAAGCGCCCGGTAAACACACCTTGGAGAAGATGGTCAATGACGACCTCGGCTCCGCCACCAAGCACGTCGGCACGTTCGAGGCCGCCGAGCAAACCAAGGGGTCCCCCTCGACCCGTCGGCCCCGAGGGCAAGGCTTTGAGGGTCAGCTCGACCCTCGATCCTAAATAGGAAGCAGTGCTCGTCGACTTCCTCCGCGCCAACGCCGACGTTTTTGCGTGGAGCCCCTCGGACATGCCAGGCATCCCGAGGGAGGTCGCCGAGCACTCCCTTGATATCCTGCCTAACGCTCGCGCTGTTCAGCAGCGGCTGCGCCGCTTCGACGAGGAACGGCGACGGGCGATCGGAGTGGAGCTGCGGAAGCTCCTCGAGGCCGGATTCATCAAGGAAGTGTTCCACCCGACATGGTTGGCTAATCCTGTGCTTGTAAAAAAGAAAAATGGGAAGTGGAGGATGTGTATTGACTACACCAGTCTCAATAAAGCATGTCCAAAAGTTCCCTTTCCTTTACCACGCATAGATCGGATCGTCGATTCCACTCTTCCGGGTGTGAACTACTCTGTTTCCTTGATGCCTATTCGGGATATCATCAAATAAAAATGAAGGAGTCCGACCGGCTCGCGACTTCGTTCATCACACCGTTCGGGACGTTACGTTACGTCACGATGCCTTTTGGCCTCGAAACGCGGGCGCAACATATCGGCGCGCATGCGGCACGTTTTTGGGGACCATATCGGGCGAACGGTCGAGGCTTACGTAGACGACATCGTCGTCAAAACCGAGAAGGCGGACGGCCCGGTCGGCGATCTTGGCATCGCATTCGGTTGCTCGCGGGCCAACGGGGGTCAAGCTCAACCCCGAAAAATGTGTCTTTGGAGTGCGCGGGGGCATGCTCCTGGGATACATCGTCTCCCGGCGGGGAATCGAGGCCAACCCCGAAAAGGTCGCGGCCCTCGAGCGAATGGGTCCAATTCGGGACCTCAAAGGGGTGCGAAGGTGTTGGGGTGCCTTGCGCCCGAGCGCTTCGTCTCGAGGCTCGGTGAGAAGGGCTGCCCCTCTACGGCTGCTCAAGAAGCACGAGCGCTTCTCTTGGACCGCCGAGGCCCGGGAAGCGCTCGACAAGCTAAAACATCTACGACGCACGCCCCAATCCTTACGCCGCCACGAGACGGCGAACCCCTCCAACTCTACGTGGCCGCAACCACCCGGGTGGTCGGCGCGCGTGATCGTCGTGGAGCGCACGGAGGAAGGGCATGCCTCCGCCGTGCGAGAGGCCGATCTATTACATCGGCGAAGTCTGTCGGACACAAAGACGCGCTACCCTCGGGTCCAGAAGCTGTTGTACGCGGTGGTCCTCGCGCGGCGCAAGCTCCGCCACTACTTCGAGGCCCACCCAGTTACGGTGGTCTCTTCCTTCCGCTAGGAGAGATCATTCGCAACCCCGACGCGGCAGGCAGAATTGCCAAGTGGTCCGTGGAGTTGATGGGCGAGACGCTCGCCTATGCTCGACGCAAGGCCATCAAATCGCAAATCTTAGCCGACTTCGTCGGCGAGTGGACGGACACACGGTGCGCCGCCGCCTCAAATTCAAGCGGAGATCTTTGGACTGCGTTCTTCGACGGCTCGGTGATGAAGACGGGAGCGGGTGCGGGCACTGCTCTTCGTGTCACCCCTCGGGGAGCACATGCGCTACGCGGTGCGCCTCCACTTCCCGCGTCCAACAATATGGCGGAATACGAGGCCCTCCTATGCGGCCTCAAAATCGCCATTGAGTTGGGCATCAAGCGCCTCGACGTGCGAGGGGATTCGCGGCTCGTGATCGACCAAGTCATGAAGAACGCGAGCTGCCACGGCGACAAGATGGAGGCCTACGCAAGGCCGTGCGGGCCCTCGAAGACAAATTCTACGGCATCGAGCTCAATCATGTACCCCGCGGTACAACGAGGAGCGAGACGAACTTGCCAAGATCGCGTCGGGCGGATCCCCGTTCCCCGAACGTTTTCGCGCGCGACATCGCGCGGCCATCGGTCACCTTCGAGCCCTACCCCTCGAGCGACGGCGGACCCTCGGGGGGCTCCCTCGAATCCAGCGGGTGCGGAACCCATGGAAGAGGACCCCTCGAACGAGGCGTACGTGCTCTCCCTTCTCGAGGGGTACGGCTCCCACGAGGCTGTCGCGATGGACATCGAGCCGGCTCCGCCCGGGCGGACGCGCGGGAGAAGTACATCGCCTGGATTGCTCGAGGGGAGCTCCCCGCAGACCGGGCCGCAGCCAGGCGCATCGCCAGGATGGCCAAGTCGTTCACCCTGGTCGACGGTGAGCGCCTGCCAAGCGCGCCGCGTCGGGTATCCTCCGGCGATGCATACCCATTCCCGAGGGGCGCGAGCTCCTACGGGACATCCACGCGGGGATGCGCGTGGCCACCACGCGCGCGCGCACCCTCGTCGACGCGCGTTCCGCCAAGGCTTCTGCGGCCTACCGCGGTCGCGACGCCAACGAAATCGTGCGCACTTGCGAAGGGTGCCGGTTCTACGCCCGCAAAACCAACTTGCCGGCTCACGCTGCGCAAACAATCCCCGTAACGTGGCCGTTCGGCGTGTGGGGATTGGACATCGTCGGGCCCCTGCGGAAGGCGCCGGGGGCTTCACCCACTGCTGGTTGCAATTGACAAGTTCTCCAAGTGGGTGGAGGTGCGCCCCATTACGAATTTGAGGGCCGAGCGGGGCGGTCACGTTCTTCACCGACATCGTCTACCGCTTTGGAGTGCCAAACTCCATCATCACGGACAACGGGTCCCGGTTCACGGGCGGAAGTTCTTGGAGTTACACGACAAGTTCCACATCCCGAGTGGGCCCAGGCGGTGTGGCGCACCCACGGACTAACGGCCAAGTGGAACGTGCCAACGGCATGATCCTACGGGGCCTCAAACCCGAATTTTCGACCGGCTCAACAAATCGGCCGAAAATGGCTCCAAGAACTGCCGGCGGTCGTGTGGAGCCTAAGGACTACCCCAAGCGAGCCACGGGTTCACCCCGTTTTTCCTAGTCCATGGCGCGGAGGCCGTCCTCCCCACGGATGCGGAATACGGGTCGCCCAAGGTTCGAGGCTACAACGAGGACGCTAACCGGCGAGCCGCGAGGACTCCTTGGATCGGCTAGACGAAGTACGCCTCGTGGCGTTGATGCACTCCGCAAGGTATCAGCGGTCCCTACGGCGCTACCAAGCACGCAAGATACGTCGAAGGGATTTCGGCGAGGGGGACCTGGTCTAAGGCTACGCCAAGACAGCGAGGGCGCCACAAGCTATCGCCCCCATGGGAGGGACCCTACGTCGTGGTGAAGGTGCTCAAGCCGGGCACGTACAAGCTTGCCAACGAGGACGGCGAAGAACTCACCAACGCTTGGAACATCCAACAGCTACGTCGCTTCTACCCTTAGCTAGGATTTCCAAGTATTTTCCGTTGTAAAAACGTACGGCCAACGCCCCAGTTGGTGTCACCTATGTAAATACTCCAAGTATAATAAAAGGGCAACTCGGCTTTCCCCCGAAAACCCAAGTTACCCTCGGGGGCTACTGCGGGGGGCACCCCCCCCCCAAATGGTCCCATTTTTTCGCGCAAAAAACGTAATAACACGCGCTAAGTTTGTCTCCTACTTCAACCACGAGCCACGATTCGAACGGGCGTAGGCGGCACGGCGGAAGGAACGCGCGAGCCGAGAGACGGCCTAAGCGCGTGGCTATGGCCCGTCTCTCTCGCCTCCAACCCGGCGGGCCCCTGCCGAAAGGCGGACTTCCCTAACTAGAATCTACTCGGGGAAGAAGAAGAAGCAAAAAGCGCAATAAGCAAGCGATTTCATTTACAAGCGACCATGTTCATGAAACTACTTGTTTATTTACAAGAGGCCACGAGGCCAGAGTTCTGATACACACAAACAAAAAAACGGGCCTAGCGCCCAGGTGATTTCAGGCGGGTGGAGCGGCAGCGTCGGCGGCGTCCGGGAAGAGGAACTCTTCGAAGGCCTCGGCAAGCGACTCGGCGGCGTCAGCAGCAAGCGCGTCCGCACGCTCCATGGCCACCTCGTCCTCGACGCCCACGGGCACGATGTAGCCTTCCGCCACCGCCTCGAGGTTGACCTCGTAGTGGGATCGCACCACTCCGAGGGGCCTTCGCACGCCCGGGTGCAGCGCCCGACGCACCCGCCCCCGTGACGTGGCCGCCGAGGGCGCGTAGACGGCTGGCCAGCGAACTGCCGGCTCGGGCATCGCCTTCCTCGACGACGCGACGGGTCTCGAGGGCGCGTCTCGCGGCTCCTCGCCGGCTCTGCTCGCGGAGGAGTTGTAGGAGGCTTGCGGGGCCTCGGCCGCCCGGCGGCGTGTCCCGGGCGGTGCGCAAGCACAGAAGCGACAAGGCGACAAGAAATCAGAAAAGGGGAAGACGAACCCTCTAAAGCAAAAACTAACGAGCGGGATCAGACAATAGCTTACCTTCGATTTGTCTCCTCCCCGGATCGAGGTCGTGGCGCACGGACTCAAGCGCCGCCTCGAGGCCCGGACGGTCTCGCCTTGCTCGACGAGGGCCACCTCTTGGGCGGCGTTGCGATGCGGCGTCAACGCCTCATCCTCAACCTCGGAGAATGCGGCGTTCCGCTCCTCCGGCCGACTTCTCCGCCGCCTCGCGAGCAACGCGCTCCCGCTCCGGCGCCGTCGGGGCGTTGCCAAGGGCGGCCTTGCTCTCGCGCTGGAGCCGCCCCCTCGGCCCCACGGCGGGCGATGCGCTCTGCCTGGAGCTGCCCTTCGGCGGCGACGAGAGCGCGGCCTTGACGTCGAGGGCGGCCTTCGGGTCATCGGCCTCCTTGGCGCGGCGCTCCCGGCCCGCACGCCGCTCCTCGGCCGGCGGCTGCGCCCTGCGCTCCCTCGAGCGACGTGCGGAGCTCCCGGGCCTCGGCGCGGCGGTGGCCACCTCGCCTCCCGAGGTGGCGGCCGGCGTCCGCGTCTTCTCCGGGTCCTCGCGCGCATTCCACGGCGCCTCGTCACGATCGACGAGGGGCTGCGCGGATCCGCCGAGACTCGAGTCACGCGCCGCGTCCGCCCCGAGCTCTCGGGGAGCACATCGCACCACGCCATCGCCGGTAGACCGGCCCAGTGTCCCGGCGTCCTAAGAGCCTCCGCAAGTGCGTCGAAAGCGCCGCATCGCTCCCCGGGGGGGGGCCCGGGCCTCGGCGTTCACCCGGTCGAACGCGGCCGTGCTTCTCGCGGGCGCGGCGCTCAAGCTCCTGGCATCCACACATCGAGCCTCGTCAGCGCCAAGTCTTGAATACAGCGCGCGAAAGCGAAAAAGAGAAAGAAGAAGAGCAACCGTGGCTCACCTGGAAGACGATCCGGGCGGGCGGCTGTGAGCCGCGGCGCCTCGTTCAACGCGCGGTTGAGCGTGGCGCCGTGGCTCAGGAGCTCGCCCCAGAGCTCCTGCTCCCTCTGGGCGTCAGCGAACGCCGGAGGATCCTCCGCGGCCCCCCCCCCCCCGGGCGGGGCGGCCGGCGTGGGAGGACGAGGCCTCGGCGTCGTGCCCTCGGCCCCCCACTATCGTGCGACCCTCGTGACGCCTCACGAGGGCCCTCTCCTGGGGGCTCGGGGAGAGTTCGTGGGCCGGCCGGCCCCGCGGTTCCACCCGGGCGGCGAGGAGTCATCGGGGGCTCCACCACCTCCGCACCGGGGACCGGCGGCGGGCGGAGCCGCTGCTCCGCCTCCGGCCGGCGCCTCCACCGCGCCTCCGCGGCCGCGCGGCGCCGTTGTGGCGCCGTTGCCGCCACCTCCGTCCGCGCCGCCACGTCCGCGGGCGCTCTCGCGAGTTGCGCCCGCTCCGCCTCCTCCGCGGTGGCCGCCGCGCGGCGGCACCCTCCACCGTGGCCGCCGCCGCGCGCCCGCGCCTCCGTGGCGGCCGCGGCGCCGGCCGCCCCCCGGCGACCTGCGGCCGCGGCGCGGCGGGTTGATCCACCGGGGCCTCGAAGCGCCCGCCGGCCTTGCGCGCGCTCGTGCCCGCCGCCGCCCCGTCCCCGGGCGCGACCCCCTCGACGAACGCCGCCGGGTGGGGATCGGCCGCATCCGTCCCTCGGCACCTTGGCCGGTGCAAGAGGAGGGACGGTGGGCACCGCCTCGCGGAAACGCGAACGGAGGATTAGGAGCGTCCTAATAACCAAGCACATTAAGGCCAAGCAAAGGAAGAACGATTCCTTACCTCGCGGAGGAAAAGGCCCGCTTCCTTTTCCTCGAGGCCCCCGACGAGGGCCGGCGCGGGGGCCGCGCCGCCGCGGCGCCCCCGGCGGCGCCGCCGCCGTGCGGGCACGCCCACCTCACGCGTAGGCACGCCCGCGCCGCCACCGCGCGCGGGGGCACGCTAGCCCCGCGCGCGCGCGCCCACCGACGCGCCCCTCGACGAGGACGCCGCGCGCGCGGACGCGCTCCGCCGCCACGCGCGGCGCGCGACGCGCGCGCGCGGCCGTGCGCGCGCGCGCCTCGCGCGGCGCGCGCCGGCACCTCCGCGGCGCGTGCCGCCCCGACGATGACCGCCGGGCGGCGGGCGCCGCGCGCCCGCCCCGAGTAAATCCACCCCCGCCGCCGGCGCGGGGGATCCGGCGACGGGGCGCGGGGCCACCCTGTGCGAGGGGCCCTCCCCCTCGGACTCTTCCTCCTCGATCCGGTCCGGGACGAGGGGCTCCCTCGATGTCGGGGAGGAGGGCCCCGGCTCCTCCCCGCCGCCGGTGTCGCGGCCGCGCGTCGCGGCGCGCTTGGCGCCGCTTTGCGTGTTCCCCGCCGCGCGCGCGCGCTCCCTTGCTCCCGCTGCGCCGCCGCCGAGCGCACGGGAGTCGGAGTTGGCGGAACGGACTTGGCGGCGTTGAACCGCACCGGTGCACGCAAGAGTAACAATGGCACGTCGAAGTCAAAAAACAAGACCAAGGATGGAGGCAAAATCGGGGACTCTACTCACCGGCGGGCCCGTGGGGAGCATCTCGATGTCCCACGGGGTCCGACCCGCGGCGGTGGCGTCTCGGTGTCGACGGCACTCCGCGCCGGGTGAGCGCGTACGGCCGCTCCAGCGGCGTCGGGAGCATCCGCGACCTCGCCAGGTCGACGGGGTTGGCCGCCTCCGTCATCTCGAAGATGCAGAGGGGCCTCTCCATCGACGGCACGATCCGCGGTGGTGGAGGAAGGCGAGGACGCCCATCGCGTTGAGCCCCTCCTTCGCCCGGCCGGCTGCGGGCGCGAAGGACGGACTCTTGCCGCGCCCGATGATTGGCCGTGGGCGGCCGGCGCCCCGGGAGTCCGGCCTATTCTTGAACACCCGCCGGTGTAGGGGGGGGCGGGCTCGGCGTTGCGCGGTAAAACCATCCCCGCTCCCGGCCGGCGTTGTTCGTCGTCATGGTGCGGGGGGATGTAGGAGTTCTTGAGCTGCCCCGCCACGGCCAAGCGACATCCCGCCCGGCACGCACCGCGCGGCGGGTCCTCGGCTGTCCGTGGTGGGCTGCGTAATGAGCTCCCCACGGAAGAGGTGTACCCGAGCTCCCAATTGGCGGGATCCCCGGGTACCCTCCGCGGACGCCCACGAACGTGGCCGCTGCGAGATAGCGTTGGGGGCGAAATTGTGCAGCTCCACTCCATAGTGGTAGCACAACGCCCGCATGAACGTGCTCGCCGGCGCATTGAAGCCGCGCTCGTGGTAGCGGAGGAAGCTCACCACGTATCCCTCCGGCGGGTTGGGCTCAAGATGCGTCGCGGCGGCACGATCCACTCCGTCGGGCGCCCTTCTTCATTGGGCGACAGGGGCGGCCGGCGGCGACCGGCTCGCCCCGGGGCGGCCGGGTCTCGGTCGACCTCTCCCAAGCGTACGGCTCCCGGGACCGGATCGGAAGGGCGGCGGCGCCATAAGGAAGGACGAACGAGCGCGGGGGCGGAGGGACAAGGAAGCGAGAAGAAAAGCTCTAAGCGACGAAACCGCGCGGTGGCGGGGAGCGAAACGAAGGCGAAGGGACGGAAGACGAGAACGGTGAGGAACCAAGGTAAAAAACCACCAGTCCCTTCCTCACCGCGGTTTATAGGCAACGGCGAGTTCTCCGGAGCGCACGCCTCGCCAACAAGAATGCGGCAGGAATCTTTCCATCGCGTCGACGGGCGGGCCCCACCACGGCTTGCGCGCAACTCTAACACCTTTGCGGGCGGGTCATCATTACGGCAAGACCGGCGGCGACCGAGGCAAAACCGTCACGTCCGCCGGCCACGTCGCCCACTACGCGCGCGCGCGCGCGCCGCCTCAAAAGGCGCGCCGCGCGCGCAAAACCCGCGGCCACGCCGCCGGGGGCACTTAAATGCCGGGCCCCTTGCCAAGCAAGGAGAGCCCTCGAGCGAGGCGAATCCTCGGCTCGAGACAAAGGTGACCCTCGATGGGTGACGGCGTGAGAAGGTCGCCGGGACTGCTCGGTGTAGAGCGAGGCGGCCGCGGGCACCCATGCCACGTGAAGCCCTCGAGCGGCATGACCCTCAACTCGAAACAAGGCGACCCTCGATGGGATATCGGCGTGAGAAGGTCGCCGGGACCTGCTCGACGTAGAGCGGGCCCCGCGGGCACCCATGCCACGTGGGACCCTCGAGCGGCATGACCCCCAACTCGAGACGACGTCAACCCCCTCGAAAGCGGGCACGCGCGTAAGAGGATCGCCCGGTGTCACGCTTGAAATAGAGCGACACCGAAAGCACTCGTACCGCGCCACGCCGCCAACAAGCACCTCGAGGGCCGGTACGCCCGGACCCCTCGACGGCCGCAAACGTGAAAAGACGGGGCTGCCCATGCACGGCCCCCCCGCACGGCCTTCCGATCGGGGGTTCGAAGCCGACCCTCGACGGGTTCGAACGGGCGCCCCCGGATCTCGGAGTTAGGGACGACGAGGGCACGCGCATTCGAGCCGTACCTCGAGCCCGTCGGCTCAAGGGTGCCCCACATGTCGTGTTCGAGAGCCGGCGAGGGCGGCTAGCGGGGGGGATCCCACCGAGGGAGAGCTTCCGCGCCCTCGGTCCCTAGCGAATGGGACCGAGCCCCACCTAGCAAACCCACGCAAGCGCTTCCATGGACGTGTCTCGGACCGCGCGGCCTACCCTTATCGAACGGGGCATGGACGTCCACCTGAACTACCCGCTAGCGGCTCGAAGAGGAATCCGCGATTCGCGACCCGCTCGATGGGAGTCGTGGAAACCTCACCTCCCCGACCCGCGGAGGGACGGCGAGGGCGCGATAAAAAACAAGTCGTCGGGCTCGACCCGATCGCCTCGAACGGGCCAAGGCTCGGGGGCTTGACGCACGGCTACACCTCCTTGGAATTGCACCCGCCCGAGACAAGAGGTACGACGGGGGAGCGTGCACCCCGATGCCCGGCGTGAAACACCGCCGGCCGGTTGGCATATGTGCCACGCCTTTCTACGACCAGAAATTGCTCGCGGTTAACCCCTGCGCCGGGAGAGCCCACACTCTGCGGGGCCGGGGCTAGACCCGCGGGTCCGCTAGCGCGGCCCCACGGAAAGCGTTCGCAAACAAGGAGGGAAGAACGTCCTATCGGTAGGTTCCGGCATGCGGGAGCCTCAATGGCAAGCCGAAGGATCGGATGGCGACCAGAGAGGGGGAGTGAATAGGAGCCCGGTAAAAATTCTTCCCAAAGAACCCGGCCTATGTCCTACTCAAATCCCGGCCACACACAAGCGATGGATCGAATCACGCACCAATCGCCAAGACCACGAGGTTATGGATCAACCTCTAGCCTTAGGAACGATTCCTAGAAGCACACGCGGAAGCACTAGAAAGGGAAAGAAGGGAATCGAAACAAACAAGACCGCACAAAGCTCTCGGCGGACCGTCCGGCCACCGGCGGCAGCTGCGGACCGTCCGCGATGGACCGCGCGGACCGTCCGACATACGCTCCATCGCGGACCGTCCGCGCCGGGGCGCCGCGTCGCGGACCGTCCGGCCCTTCCCGCGGACCGTCGGTTAAATCACACCGGAGCGACGAACCAAAGCCACACACGACCCACGGACCGTCCGGGCGGGGAGCACGCGACCGTCCGCCAATGGGCCCGTCGCGGACCGTCGCGACACCGCGGGCCGTCCGAAACTCCGTCCAACCAAAAACCAAAATCGCGACGAATCGAAACAAAGGACGAGCAAGAACGCGAAGAACACGGGACGAACACGGCCCACGCGGGACCGTCCGCGGCCACCCCCTGCGGACGCATTGCTCACGCAGGAGTGCGGACAAGCGAACAAAGCGAGAAACGGCACCGACCCCGAAAGTCAACTCCCCCAAATCATCATCGGATTTCCCAAACGACGTTGAAGCTATGGAGACAAGGGTTTGGGGACTTGAAAAGCGACACACAAGGATGCTATAGCCCAAAAATCTTGCCTCCTAACTCCCTAAATCACCGGGAATCGCGAATCCTTTGAGCACCACCAAAAGCTAGAGCACCGAACGAAAACTCACGAATCGAAGTGGTTTCCCGGCGTTTGAGGGCACAAGATCAAGCACAAAGATGCACAAGACATCTATCCATGTTTCCCTCAAAGAAATCCGGGGAGAAACCCACTCAAATCCGCGGAATCACACCGGAAACAAAGGCACGAAAACAAGCACAAAAAGCCACGAAAAACAACCCCGAATCTTCTATACAAACCAGGAAAGATTCACAAGGTCTAGCATGCCGCCCTAGCATCCATCCCTCTCAACAAATCTCTCATGAAGCTCTCATGCTAGCCTAGAGAAAATAGGAAGAAAAATAGCTACGAAAATGAGAAAGAGGAGGGAGCAAATGAAACCCTAAGTCGCAGAGAGAGAGAGCCATCAACACACACTCCAGGCTTATATATCAGGTCCGTAGGAGTGGTAAATGACTCGACTACCCCTAACTACACTACGGCGATACAACCCACGTAGGGGCATTTTGGTAATGTATGTGGGTCTTGCCATCGGACGGCCACGCCTTTGCCGCACCCCGCGTCCTCCCGACGCAAGCCATGCGATCCCGCCGCGTGTCCTCCGCTTCGAAGCTTCCCGACACGCCCGGATCCCGTCTCCGTCGTGTTGGGCCCTCGGACTTGGTTTTGAGGCCCAAACCAAGAAACCGTCCGCCGATGGTTTTGTGGGCAAACCACCAAACCCCGCGTGCCGGTCCGGCCTCCCGCCAAACCACTTGACTTGACCCGCCACCGTGCACCGCTCACTTGTCCATGACTTCGTCTTGCTTGTGTCGCCACCATGTGGCCCGCACCCGATCCCCGCTCGTCCACCGGTCCCTCGAACCGAGCCTACTTGTCTCTCCATCTCCGGAGGCCCCTCAAAGGCGAAGACCTTTCGCGCCCGTTCTTCACCACGCAACAACACGAACTAGGCCGCGGCCTACACCGCGCACTAAGCCAAGAATCGGTCCAACACCCGTTGTCAATCACTCATCAGCGAGGAGCGGTCATCCACCGACCACCTGGGACGCTCCCCGTCCTCAATCTCCCCCTTGATGAGTGCATTGACAACACACAACGCGAAATGAAATTCGAGTAAGAAAGAAAAGAAGAAGAAAGAAAAACAAAGAAGCTCAACTCATGACCAAAACCGAAGAAAGGCAAAGAAAGGTCACAAGCCAAGCAAAGCACAAAATCCACACCGAAAACAGCAAGAAAGCTCCCCCTGAACAAATGCCTCCCCCTGAACATGTGGATGCAAACTCATGCAAACTCCCAAATTTCAGCTCACCTCTTCCGAATTTTCATTAAGCTCACCTTTTCTCCCCCTTGTTGACAATGTATGAATCAAGGTGAAAATGCGAAATGCAAAGCAAAGCATATAAACAACTACATGAGCTTCTCAAATAGGCCAAATCTAGTGTCAAAGGCTAAAAATGAGACAAAGATCACACGCATGAATCATAGCATAGTCAAAGCATTGCCACAAGTAATATATGAAAATACAAGCATGTGACAAAGCAAAATTTTCAGATTTAAGCAGTTTTACCAAAAGAAAGCTCGCTTCACATGTAAAAGCCTATCCATGTCACACTTGAGCCACAAACATGCATACCATTTAAAGATCATACAAGGATATCAAATTCTCGCAAAAGATCATGGCAAACACCCATAAAGCAAAGCATGTCATGTCAAAGCTCATGAGCCATGTGTCCACTTCGGGGAGACTTCTCCACCGGTGAACATCATGCAACATGTTTTGCACCCATATGTGAAAGATAAGACATTTTAAACATAGACATGATGGATGGAGCATTTTTCAAGCATTATGCACTTCTTTTCAAGATTGATTCATTTCATGGTACATGAAGTGCCTTTGCGGCAAAAAGAAGCTTATGCTCCCCCATGAATGCAACATAGGCTAAACATTCACAATGATATCCGGCCTTTGGCCCAAATGCAAGAACAGGCATCCAAGCACAATCTAAGCATGAAAAGCACATTTAGACCAAACTGTGACATGGATACACAACTACACACGAGTGGAGCATATTTCATCAAAAAATTAGTCAAGTTAAGCATTTATCTCAAAAGGGGCTATCTCACCACACATATATCTCAAATATTCCAAGAGCATAGCCTCACATCACCATTTCTCCACACATATAACCAAAATCTCACAAATAGCCAAAGAGACTCACATATGGCATATAAAAGAAGCTCATCATCCTAAAATGCAATATGATACAAATGCAACATGATATGTGACAAGATGGCTATCCTACCATGGTTTATACATCAAGCAAAGCATGTATATACATCAAAGTAAAACATGGTATGATACATATGGTACAAAAGGAAATCCCCCAAGAATCAACTAGAAAGGGCAACAAACCCCAAGTTCCCCCGCAAGCGCACAAATGTAGCTTGGTCGAGAGGCTTTGTAAAGATGTCGGCTAGGCGATCTTGGGTAGGGACATGGCTCAAAACAATGGTTCCTTTCTCCACATTGTCACTCGAGAAAATGATACCTCACTTCTATATGTTTGGTTCCGGAGTGAAGCACTGGATTTTTGGCTACGCTTATGGCACCGGTGCTATCACAAAGAAGTGGGATGCGGGTGCACTCCTCACCAAAGTCTCTCAAAGTGTATGAAATCCACAACAATCGGGAGCAACAACTAGCGGCGAAGAACATACTCCGCCTCGTGGTAGACGAGCTACACTAGACCGCTTGCGGGAAGACCATGAGACCAACGAAGAACCAAGAAACCGACAAGTGCCGGAAGTAGACTTCCTCTCGACTCGACAACCGACAAAATCCGCATCGGAAAAACCATGAAGAGACGAGTCGAGGAGGAAGAATACCAAAGGCCAAGACCAGGGGCGACCGTAGGTACACGAAAATCCTCTTGACGGCTCCGTCGATGTGATGTCCTCGGCGAAGCACGAAAACGAGCGCACGGACACACGGCCGAACGTATGTCCGGCCTCGTCGCCGTCAAGTAGAGGAGGGAGCCGATCATGCTCCCCCGTACTCCCGCCCGGTCCACCGGTTCTCCGTCCTCATCCGCATCCAAAGTGGCCGTACTCCCCATGGGAGTCGACATCGGCTTCACATCTTGCATCCGGAACTTCCTCGGCATGTCTTTCGTGTACTTGGTCCGGTGCACAAATGTACCGTCCTTCACTTGCTTGATCTCGCGACCCGAGAAAATGCGCAACTCGCCCATCATGCTCATCTCGAACTCCCTGCTCATCTCATCCGCAAACTTGGCAACAAGGTTATGTGACGAGCCACCAAAGACAATATCATCCACGTAAATCCGAACAATCGACAAGTCATTTCCATGCTTGAGGAGAAACAAGGTTCTATCCACGGTACCCATCACAAACCCTCTCGCTCAAAAGAAAACCTCTCAATCTCCCATACCAAGCACGGGGCGCCTGTTTCAACCCATACGAGCCCTTTTCAACCTCGTATACCCCGTGTGGGTACAACTCGCTCTCAAACCCGAGTGGGCGCTTCACATACACCTCCTCCTCTATGACCCCATTCGAAAAGCACTCTTCACGTCCATCCGAAACAACTTGAACCCTTTAGCCACGGCGAAGGCTAGAAGGATCCGAATTGCCTCAAGACGGGCCACGGGAGCAAAGGTCTCCTCGTAGTCGATCCCCTCCTTCGACTAAACCCCCGAGCAACAAGTCCGGACTTGTTCCTCACAACCATCCCATTCTCTCCCTCTTTGTTCTTCCAAACCCACTTGGTTCCTATGGGATGGCAATTTGGAGGTGGTTCAACTAACTCCCACACCGGTTCCTCTCAAAGTTTTCCAACTCCTCATGCATAGAATTGACCCGAGTTTGCATCGGATAAAGCATGTCCAATGTCCTTGGGCTCAAAAGTAGCAACAAAAGCGACATGAGCAAAATGAGAGGAATTCTGGGACCTCGGCCGTGTAGTGCGTTCATTGATGTCTCCAATGATCTTTGAAAGGGGGTGCACTTCTTGAATCCGCCGGGGAGCCTCACGTCTCGAGACTACCTCCCCCTCAACTTCGCCTTCTCTCGCCGGTCCTCTTGTTGTACCGTCGTTGTCCATGAAGTAGACGGTCCATGCTCCAAAGTAGTCGTAGGGGAAGTAGTGGGTACATGCTCAGCTTCAGGCGCATGGTTCTCCCCATCATCATCTCCAGCTTCATCTTTCTCCTCTTCAAAGAGGTCCTCGGCCATCTCTTCATCACCTGCACATTCAAAGCCAAGAGAAGTACATGGCATTGTCTCGTCGAAGGTCACCTCGCAAGTCTCCATGATTTTGTTAGTCTCAAGGTTAGGCACCCTATAGGCTCTAGAGTGGTTAGCATATCCAAAGAAAATACCATCACTAGACCTAGCCTCAAACTTGTCGAGTTTTCCCTTTTTCAAAATAAAGCACTTGCGGCCAAAAACTCGGAAATGACTCACTTTGGGTGCCCGACCATGCATAAGCTCATAACGGTCTTCTTCTTGAAAGCTCTCAATAAAATCCGATTGGAAACATGACAAGCCGTATTGACCGCCTCGGCCCAAAACCTCCTAGGAGTCCCGTGCTCATCGAGCATCGTCCTAGCCATCTCACAAAGAGTCCGATTTTTCCTTTCCACGACTCCATTTTGAGGGGGCACATAAGGGGTCGAATACCGATGTTCAAGACCTAGATCACGACAAAAGGCATCAAAACGAGAGTTCTTGAACTCGCAGCCATTATCACTTGCGGATAGCTCGAATAGCATTCCCATGCCTCTCGTTTTTCAACCTCACGATCGGATCTCGAACAAAGCCAAAAGTCTCACTCTTATCCTCCAAGAAGAACACCCGGGCATAGCGAGAGTAATCGTCCACCACAACAAGGACATACCACTTCCCACCCACCGAGCGAACTCGAGCCGGCCCAACAAGGTCCATATGCAACGGCTACGTCGGACGCTCGGTCATGACATCGGTCAGGGGTGGATGGGGAGTGGCTACCATCTTACCATGCCTACAAGGAGCACAAACCAAATCCTTCTCAAACTTCAACTTCGGCAATCCTCGGACAAGGTCAAGACCACTCAAGCGGGAAACCAAATCAAAGCTCAAGTGTCCCAACCGCCTATGCCATTTCCACAAATCGGAAGAAGGACCGGCCATCAAACGGCGAAAGCGAGGACCCAAAGAACGAGAGAAATCGCCACGAAAATCGACCCTCGGGGATGATCATACAAACAAGATCACCTCGAGAATCAAGCAAACGAGACTCGCCAGACTTGAAACGCACCTCAAAACCTTCATCAAGCAACTGAGAAACCGAAAGCAAATTAAAACCCAAAGACTTCACAAGAGCCACTCTCTTCAATGTTACCTTGTCACTCACATGCACAACACCCTCGAGACAAAGACCCTACCTCGTCCATTGTCCCCAAATGTAATGTACATCTTTTCCTTCACCGGGGTGAGGCCGGAGAACCACTTCTTATCTCCGGTCATGTGTCGAGAACATCCGGAGTCGATCAACCAAATGTTCTCCAAGCCTCCCCGCCTGCGCATCAAAAACAAGAACGAGAATGAGCTAGCGACTCGACACCGGGGTTAGCACCGAGAAAGTTAAACCGGTGTCGAGCCATCCGCTCAAAAGAGGGGTTAGCAAACATCACTCCCTTGCCACCAAACTTCCCATGTCCCATGGGAGGAGTACGAGCACCACGAGGGGGAAAACGTGGTCCGTAGTTCCTCCGGAACCCAAAGCTGCGATCATCTCCCCCGAACCCGTACCGAGGACGAGTAGGAGGACGTCCGACAAAACCACCACGAGCCCGACCAAACCTCTCACCAAGACGCACACCATCATCTCTCCCGACAAACCTCTCACCACCACCACCTCTCCGTGGGAACCTCGCCGACACTCCTCACACTTCCCACACCCCGTGGAAGTGGCACTCTAGGCTCGGGAATACCGCGAGACCGGCGATACCTCGTCCCGGTTTGCTTGCTCCCTAGCAAGCCTCTCATCCCTCTTCCTCTTGTAGCAAAACTCCGCAAGATGCCTCTCCTTGCCACAATACTCACACCCGAAGGGGATGGGTTTTGGTTTTGGCTCGGCTTCTCTCTAGGCTTCTCACCCTTCTCACCCACAAACTTCACCGGTTTCGGAAATCATTTGTCTTAGGTGGGAATTTGGGTGGATCTTGGGTTGTGTCAAGCTTGTTGCAAAGGTGGTTGGGCTTTGGTGTGAAAGAGTTCTTGGGTGCTTTTGGGATTGGGACTTGGATCTCTCCGATCACCTCAAACCCGGGTTAGACTCAACACACTTCTCGTACACACTCTCCCCACTTTGTTTTCTCCCACTTTCTCACCCAACTTCTCAAAACCCAAACCACGACCATCGGCTCTCTTGAACTCCTCAATCATGATTTTCAATTGAGGTTCCCGCCCGTACAACCAACCCAACACCTTCCTCAAATAATCATTTTCCTCATAAATGACATCCAAACGGGAAGTAAGCTCAAGATTACGCAAAGTGACTTCATCACGAAACTAGAGCATGCATTTGCAACAGGAGATTTCAAAGATGCTTCCAAAGAACTAATAGTAGAGCGAGCATCAACAAGCTTAGCATGCATAGTAGGACATGATTTGCAAGCACCAAGCAAAGTGGGTCTAGCCTTAAGCTCATCATGTTCAGTCCTAAGAGCATCTAGTTGAGCCAAAATAGAAGCATTCTTCTCATTAAGCATTTTGATTTCGTTCAACCAAGCATCACATTCAACACATTCAACATCATCAGGAGAAGTAGGAGCAAGTTTCAAAGAGTCATTCTCAAGTTTTAATTCAAGCAGCTTTTGACTCTAACTCTCCTACTTTCTCACTAGCATTCTCAAGCCGAGCCCTAAGATTTTTCCTCATCTTTTTGGCATCTCTCAAGACACTATCACGATTATCAAGCAAACCATTCAACCTAGCAATCTCGGCAAGCAAAGAATCGGGGTCACGGTTTACCTCATCCTCCGAGTCGGAGTCGCCGTCTTCCTTCACACTCTTCTTGCTTGCTTGAGCTATGGGCCATGCCACAAAAGCCCTCAAGCGCCACACGGCTCGGCCCCGCCGAGGTTCCGGCTTGCACTCTTCTTGCCACTGCGCCTCCCGGCGTCTTCATCTTCGCCGCTTGAGCTTGACCGCTCCTCGCTTGAACTTGAGTCGACGTCGCTCGCACCGCCACCATCGCTCTTGCCTTGTTCTTCTTGTAGGTGCTCTTGCTCGGTCGCCGCTTGTCCTTGTCCTTGCTCTTGGACTTGTTGAAGTGCTTGCCCTTGGAGGAGTACTTGTCTTCACGCCTCGGGTGCGCCTTGTACTCGTTCACCTTGTACTTGTTCTCCTCCGCTTCCGGCACTCGGCGATGAAGTGGCCACGCTTGCCACACTTGTAGCACGTCCCTGAGCTTCGCCTTGCGTTCCTCCGACTCTCGTGTAGTCGTTCAAACCTTCTTGAAAGCAAGGCCGGCTCCTCCTCGCCCGGCACATCAAACTCCTCATCCGGAATGGACATAAGAGAGGACAAAGAAAACTCGTCGACGGAAGGGTTAGATTTGCCCTTTGATCCTCCCACAAGAGCAAGACTATGATCGGTCGAGCCCTCATGCTTGGATAGCAACTTCCCGTCAACCTCGGCCCGACTTGAGCTTAGAAAAGAGGTCATCCAACTCAATAGTCAAATAATTCCCGTGACTCCTTGATGGCCTCAACCTTAGCACCCCAAACATTTGGATCCAAGACATGCAAGAGCTTCAAAGCCCGATCATGCTCGGAATACGGAAAATCCTCAACATTTGCCTTCATGTTGTTCACGATGGCGGTGAACCTCCGAAACATCGCATCAATGTCCTCACCGGAAGTGGAGTGAAATTCTCATATTGCATCCGGTAAGAGACAAAGAGGCGAGCCTTCACATGGTTATCACCACCGTGAGCAACCAACAACTTATCCCAAATTTGCCAAGCAAGACTCAAATGGCGAACACGCTCAAACTCGGATCACACAAGCTCCCGCACAAGTGATCAACGGCTTTTGCATTAGCCTCATACTTGGCCTTGGCATCGGCATCGGTCACCATAAGAGTATGGATGTTGACCGGAATAGCATAGGTCTTGTCAAGCACAATAAAATCCAACAGCTTTCCTCGAAGAAAGATCATCATACGAGCCGCCCACTTGTGGTAACCCTTTCCATCGAAGTGCGGCGGACCGCCCCCGCTCAACGTACGCCATCTTAGGATTCGAGACTTGTCAAAGTCGCAAAGAATCCAAAGCACCAAGCTACGATACCAATTGAAGGATCGATGGCGACTAGAGAGGGGGGAGTGAATAGGAGCCGTAAAAATTCTTCCCAAAGAACCCGGCCTATGTCCTACTCAAATCCCGGTCACACACAAGCGATGGATCGAATCACGCACCAATCGCCAAGACCACGAGGTTATGGATCAACCTCTAGCCTTAGGAACGATTCCTAGAAGCACACGCGGAAGCACTAGAAAGGGAAAGAAGGAATCGAAACAAACAAGACCGCACAAGCTCTGGCGCGACCGTCCGCCCGGCGGTGCGGACCGTCCGCGATGGACCGCGCGGACCGTCCGACCTGCTCTCGCGGACCGTCCGCGCCGACGCGCGGACCGTCCGGCCCTTCCCGCGGACCGTCCGTTAAATCGCACGCAACGAACCAAAGCCACACACGACCCACGGACCGTCCGCGGGGAGCACGCGGACCGTCCGCCAAGCACCCGCGGACCGTCCGCCCGACACCGCGGACCGTCCGAAACTCCGTCCAACCAAAAACCAAAATCGCGACGAATCGAAACAAAGGACGAGCAAGAACGCGGAGAACACGGGACGAACACGGCCCACGCGGACCGTCCGCGACCCCCCGCGGACCGTCCGCCAGTGTGCGGACGAGAGAGCGAAACGGCCCGACCCCCGAAAGTCAACTCCCCCAAATCATCATCGGATTTCCCAAACGGTTGAAGCTATGGAGACAAGGGTTTGGGGACTTGAAAAGCGACACACAAGGATGCTATAGCCCAAAAATCTTGCCTCCTAACTCCCTAAATCACCGGGAATCGCGAATCCTTTGAGCACCACCAAAAGCTAGAGCACCGAACGAAAACTCACGAATCGAAGTGGTTTCCGGCGTTTGAGGGCACAAGATCAAGCACAAAGATGCACAAGACATCTATCCATGTTTCCCTCAAAGAAATCCGGGGAGAAACCCACTCAAATCCGCGGAATCACACCGGAAACAAAGGCACGAAAACAAGCACAAAAAGCCACGAAAAACAACCCCGAATCTTCTATACAAACCAGGAAAGATTCACAAGGTCTAGCATGCCGCCCTAGCATCCATCCCTCTCAACAAATCTCTCATGAAGCTCTCATGCTAGCCTAGAGAAAATAGGAAGAAAAATAGCTACGAAAATGAGAAAGAGGAGGGAGCAAATGAAACCCTAAGTCGCGGAGAGAGAGAGCCATCAACACACACTCCAGGCTTATATATCAGGTCCCGCCGGAGTGGTAAATGACTCGACTACCCCTAACTACACTACTGGCGATACAACCCACGTAGGGGCATTTTGGTAATGTATGTGGGTCTTGCCATCGGACGGCCACGCCTTTGCCGCACCCCCGCGTCCTCCCGACGCAAGCCATGCGATCCTCGCCGCGTGTCCTCCGCTTCGAAGCTTCCCGACACGCCCGGATCCCGTCTCCGTCGTGTTGGGCCCTCGGACTTGGTTTTGAGGCCCAAACCAAGAAACCGTCCGCCGATGGTTTTGTGGGCAAACCACCAAACCCCGCGTGCCCGGTCCCGCCTCCCGCCAAACCACTTGACTTGACCGCCACCGTGCACCGCTCACTTGTCCATGACTTCGTCTTGCTTGTGTCGCCACCATGTGGCCCGCACCCGATCCCGCCGTCCACCGGTCCCTCGAACCGAGCCTACTTGTCTCTCCATCTCCCGGAGGCCCCTCAAAGCCGAAGACCTTTCGCGCCCGTTCTTCACCTCGCAACAACACGAACTAGGCCGCGGCCTACACCTGCGCACTAAGCCAAGAATCGGTCCAACACCCGTTGTCAATCACTCATCACCGAGGAGCGGTCATCCACCGACCACCGGGACGCTCCCGGTCCTCACAAACCCGCGGATGCTCGGGGGCTACTGTCGGGGACCGCCCTAGGGGTCCCCTCAAACGATGGGGGAACCCTCACTTAAAATTCCTGCATCAAATGAACTAGGCCTAACCATGCAGGGAACTAACCATGCAGGACGTGGCCCATGCAGCAGGACTTCGGAGGCCCCGCCAAGGTAAGCCCGACCACGAGACCCCTCGAGCAGGCTCCGCCTCGCCCGAGGGTGCGCTCCTCCTCGAACGGGCTCCGCCCCGCTCGAGGGGCAACCCCCTCCTCGAACGGGTTCCGCCCCGTTCGAGGGGCGACCCTTCCCTCGAGCGGTCCCGCCCGCTCGAGGGCCCGCTCCCCCTCGAGCGGGCCTCGCCTCGCTCGAGGGTTCGCTCCACCCTCGGCCGGGGCCCGCCACGCTCACGGGCGCCCCCGCACGCGTGCGCCGGCCCCGTACTTGGGCATTTAACGCCCGACGCCGCGGGGCGGCGCCATCATGCGCCCGGGCTCACGCCCCGTGCCGCCGCACCAACTCCCCCGAGGGAAGGAGCCCATCCCCGCCACCGTGGGATGGACCGTGCGGTACGGCGGTGTCGGTCCCGTGACACCGTGCGCACGCCGCCGTACGGCTAACGCGCCCGACCCTCGAAAGGGGGCCGGCGCACCCGCGATTCCACTTTCCCGTGACCTTGCGGGTTAGGTAAGGGGCGCTAGGCGGTGGGCGGCCATCCCGGCCACCGTAACGGCGCGGCCGCCGTACCCACGCATGCGGGCGCACGCCCGACTCCGCGAGCGCACGCCCGAGCACCGCAGCAACCACTCCGCCACCGCGAGCTCATTGGGAAGGAACGCCGTTCGCCCGCTCCCGTACCCCGTCCGGACATCATCGCACCTCCCTCGAAGCCTACCGCAGAACGCCATCGCCATCCGCCGCCTCCTACCCTCGAACCGCCACCGTTCGGGTACAAGGTAGGCCATCATGGCCGGATCGCGGCGAAGATCGACCGGACGGCCGCCCACTCTACACCATAGCGCGACGTGCTCCCTCACGTAGCTAGGCGGGGCCGCGGCGTGCATGTAACTCGCCGCCCCCTTGGCCTATAAAAGGGGAAGCGAGCCCCCGGCCGCGGGGGGACGAATCCGAGAGGAACTCGCCGCATTGTGCACTCACTCTCTTATTCTCCCATAACATCTCCGGCCACTCACCGAGGACTTGGAAGCCACGCTTCTTCTCCCACCTTGCTTGTACTTGCCCCACTACAAGCACCCCCGGTGCCGAGCAATATAGTGCCGCGAGCACGCCACCGCTGGCGGACGTACGGCCCCCTCGGCGGGAACCGGATAATCCTTGTGTCATTTGTTGCTTGGCATCGACCATAGAGGGATAAACTTAGGCGCTATCTCTTCGGTTAGTGTCGGGACCATATTCCACACCGACACTTGTTGTACTCCAACGTCATTCACTTCTCCCTCGAACGGTCCTTTGTCTCGTTTCGGCACGAGCTTGCAGCCACCGACAGGAGTTCTACACGATATGCATACGCATAGACTTCATGTATTCATAAACAAAAGAATTCAGTTCTGAATTTAAAGTTAATACAAGTGGGTTTAATGTTGGTCATGTTCACCTCGACAAAGAATTATTAAACTTTTCTTCACAAAAGAAAAGTGGAAACACTATGCTTATTTGATGGTGATTGGATACACATCTAACATATAAACATTTTACTTCTCCAAGTAAGGGGTGTTGTTTGGGGTGTGTGTTTGAATGGTTACAAACAGAAACAATTCATAAATTCCTTAATTATCTTAAAAAGTGAGGAAAACACATTTAATTGATTTCTAGCTAGTCTTTCATCAAAAATTTATAGAAAAATAAATATAACTCCAACTGTCTAAACTTTTGTACACAGCATCATACACCTAAATTAAGCTCACGTGCCAAAATTTAGCTTAAGACCATTTATATATTAATTTATATGGAAAAGATTAAATTCAGCCTAGTAAATCAAAATTAATTCATATAAAAAGATTTGATAAACTTTTTGGTCTCAACTTTCTCCTACAAGTCATACACCTCAAATCTAAGCATCTGACCAAAGCATAGGTGCAGATTCAAATTATTTTTCAACATTTGAATTTAAACTCCTACACAAAATTAAATCCAAAACATAAATCAAAGCACATCCTAAAATCATCTCCAACCTATAAGAGGTACTATTCACCAAGACAAAACCCTAGGGTGCACTGGTGCTTAAATAAAAGTTTACTAAAAGGGCTATAAAAAGCATCTAGCTTAATCTAGCATAAATCTTACAGGAATCATAACTGCAAATCTACACATCCAAATCATGCAAACTTTGGTCACAGATCTAGAGCTGCCATAAAGAACAACATATCCAAAATTCAAGTTCATAGCATGTGTATATTTTAAACTACACTAAAAACGCATCAAACTGAGTTTGAATTTTTAATTCAAAAACTACACAGAAAAACCCTATACATGCTTTCTAGAAAAGATAGGTTTCTTCACCAAGAACCCAACAAAATTAGATTTTATTTTTATGATTTTTCTACGATTTTTAATGGAATTTTGAAGTTACAGTTGAAAATCCTAAACCAACTTTATAGAGGGACCCTTGACATATTTTTCAGAATTTACACTAGGGTCCCTGGTTTCCGGTTTACATCCTAGAAATATTACAATCGAAGCAATTAGGTCCCTGCCGGCGGGAGGAGTTTGCCGCCGGCGGTCCGTTCGCCGGAGCTCGACGGTGAGCGGCCCTAGGGTCGATTTGTACCTTCACAAGCTGCCTTGGGGTAGTGCACAGGCTTGGAACATTACCTGTGGGCACCGGCGGCGAGGCACGCCCGGTGTGGCCGCTGCAGCCGTCTGTGCGCGGCGCCTGCCGCGTCCCGGCGGAGGAGCGGCGGAGCGGTGGTGACGAAGAGCTCCCGAGCGCAGCTCTAGGGGGAGGAGAAGGTGGAGGTGAGGTCGGGGTCGGGCGATACGGTGCCGGTGGTAGCCGACGGCGGCGCGGGCGGCACGCCCGCCGCGGCTTGCTACCGGCCAGCGGCGGCGTCCACATGCAGCATAGGACGGTGAAGGAGGCTTCGGATGGACTCGGAGGAGGACTAGGAGCAGTAGGGCGGCCTCGGTTGGGCGCGAGTGGAGGGTTCACGACGGCGACGCCTACAGCTTGCGGCGGCGGACAGTAGGGGCGACGGCGAGCTGTGGCTTCGCAAGTTTTGGCTGAGGCGCTTGTGCCTCACGATGCGGACGAGGCAGCGGGTGGCCCAACCCACAGACGGTTGGTCGTCTACAGAACCTCGGTTTTATCATACAGACAAATGCAGAGACAACTCATACAACCCACAGGCATGGCGCGGCCAGCTGGAACTTGCATGCGCGCGGATACCGTGGCTGCGGCGTGCACCGACGCATGGCCCTGCTGGGCCCGCAACCAGGCCGTGCACTTGTCCTAGGCGCGGCACTCAGTAGATGGACGAGGTGGAGGGTCCACGGCGAGGCGTCCGGTCCATAGCGACGTTGCCCAGGCATCCCTACGCCGGATCGACCCACAGACGCCACGTGGACCGCCCGGAAAGCGCGCGCTCTGGCTCTGCGACGTCGTCGGCATCGTCTGTTTAAATCCCAGTGCCAGTCTTCAAAATTGCTAAACTCCCAAAAATGACAACTAAGTGAAAAATATCCGAAAATAAAAGTTGTAGAGGAGTTATAGACCTACAACTTTTACAAAGGGTGACCTATGTTTTGATGAAAGGATTGGTGGGAAAATCGTGACGAAGTTGAAGAAATTCTCGGCCCCATGTTACTGTTCACAGCACCTTCAACTCGAATTTTGGCCAATTTATACTCAAAATTGGAATGTCCGCCAATTACGAAAAATGTGTTCCCGAAAATAACAAAGAACTTTTATATTGGCTGATTTTGAACTTCTATAGTGAAATTTGGAGAACGCGCAAGAAAACCAAATCAGCCTTTTAGAGATCCAGGGTTTTGACCACGATTTGGGATTTTGACTAAGGGTGTATGTGTAAATTTGGTCACAGTCATGTTAAACATGCTTAGGAACTAATTACACAGGATTATCATGATTAATTAGGGTATTTAGCTTAACTAAACACCTGGGGTGTTACAATAAGGCGGCCTGGGGGCGCCCCTCAAGGGCACGACGTCGATGGCTCCCTCCTCAGGGGCAGATGACTCTCGCATAATTTCATCGCCATTCTCGTTGTTCCGAGTTCCATCCGTGAACTACCACCTACGCTCTTAGTTCTCGATCACCTCCAATTAACCTACAACCGTTTGGGTCATCCCGTTGCAGATCTGTCCAGGTCTCACCCCTGACAATATCCTCATATGCCTTGTTGCATACATGAATCACACATATAGCCTCAATATCCACATATACATTAAGAACTCAAACCAAAATGAGTTCGGCAAAAAAACAATCTCTTAACTGAGTGTGAGGTGCTCTGATGGGAGGTAGTAGTGAAGTTAACATGCGCAAATGTCCTGCCTTGTGCCTCGATAAAGCACTTGGACAACAACACTTTTGTCCACTCAAATATCTGTTGTATTATTTGAGTATAATAATTTATAATTGGACATTTATCATCAAGAGTTTACAAGTGGCAAAAATATAAAGGAAACTAACAGATATACCATCTTGTTGACAGAGTTATATTGATTCAAGGCAAGAGTGGAAAAGTGTTGTGCCTAAGTGCAAACCACCTAGGTAGAAAGATTTGCATGTATCTCTATCTCCCCTGCAGTCAGGTGCTCCTCCTACAAGTGCGAGTTAACTTCATTAGAATAAAATGCACTATTAGCATGATAGAGTTGAGGATGCCATAAACCATTGAAAGGATCAAGATGTCGACTAGAGGGGGGTGAATAGTCGAACCTGAAAAATCACAACTTTTTCGCAGTTGTTAAATCAGATCCGGAGTTTCCTGATATTTTTCCGAATACTCCGGGAAATCCGGAGAATCCGGGAAAATGTCCAGATATTCCGGCCTGTCAGGGGGGAATCAAATTCAACAGAAATTAAACTTGCTCAAATGTAAATCTGTGAAAATAGGTTATGCACTGAGATGAGACAAGCCTGTTTATCCACTCTAATCTCGTAGGAACCTCAACACAAAGTAGATCGACACCAAACCCTAGATATGTGCTCAAGAGAGAAACAAGCATACAACAAGATGAACAAGCACAAGAGACGCAAGGATTTGTTACCGGAGTTCAACCTCACACCTTGAGATCTACGTCTCCGTTGAGGTACCCACAAAGGGTGAACCTTTACACCTAGGTCACTTTCCTCCCTCTAGCGACCACAAAGATCAAGCTAAAGTTACTTACTCAAATCCGGGGTGATACAAACTTCCTTGGGCAGCCACAACCTTTGGATGCTCCAAGGTGATGCCTAGCCGGCTAGGAGCTTAAAGCTCCAAGAGTAACAAACACGAAGTGTGCCAACCAAGCGAAGAACGAGGTGCTCTAGAGATGGGAAATCAGCTCACTAGCACTCTCCAAGCTCTTGCTCTCAATCCCTCTTAAATCCCCACAACAATCTCACCAAACTTGAGCCAAGGGGAGAAAAGGAGGGAGTAAATGAGGTCTGAAGGTTTGCAGGTCGAAATGGCAAGAGAGAGGTGAAAGGAATGGGTGGAGGGGGCTTTTATACCCCCTCACACAGAATATAGCTGTTACAGCTTTAAGACCCGGAATATTCCGGGTAAACCCAGAAACTCCGGGAAGTCCAGAGATTCCGGGGTAAACACGGATACTCCGGCCTCCCAAGGTCAGCACCCAAGAAAAGTTTCCTGTGAACGTGCTGGTGCAAAGGTGTGTCTCATAGGTTTTGTTTTAGCAACTAGAGCACCTATTCGACTCTTCGAAGACACATTTGCTGTCCCTCTTTATAGTACGGCGTTCCTAGGACTCAAATTCAAAAACATAAAATAAATAAGCCTTCTTAGGAACCCTTTGTAGCATCACTTCCTTTTTGTATAGTCAATTAACTGCATTTGATGCCACATATAATTTTAATACCTGCTCATGGGCTAGATAAACCATTAGCTGCTTAAGTGTGTGTCATTAAATCACCAAAGCCCACTTAGGGGGCCAAGATACTCTTCAGCCATAATATGAGAATGCACATTTATGCAATTGAAGTATAGATGTTGGGAAAAAAGTCTTATGTTATTAAAAAACATTGTTAGGTTTCAAAATTAGTTAGGTCGATTACTCATATTAAAGTTTGGAAAAAAGCACAAATTGGTTAAAGAGTCAAATTCGAGTAGACAAATACTAAACTATATGCAAAACCGCACTAGTAATAACTGATTGAACAGCTGGTTAGCGCCAACCGAACATAGAAGCATTAACCAATAATATAGCATAATCTTCACAGTAATAACAAAATGACTAAAACACAATAGCAATAACTAATACAATATCATAATTATATTTCAGTCCAACAAATATGAGAGCAACATAATACCAATACAACACAACTATGGATGGCATAACTAACATAGAGGTAAAGCTAATAAGCGATCAACAATACTCACAATGTATCACTAGGTGGTTTATGTTTGAACACGACATCCTCAAGCCTTGGGTTCTAATTTCAATTGTAAAAGGGATTAATACTCTGTTGTTTTGTAGCCAAGGGGGGCTTGGTGTCACACCCGATTTTCTGAAGGAAACCAAGTGCATACCTATATGCATGCCAGGATCAAGTTTCATGCATATAGTGACATATAAGTGAATACAGAAACAGTATCACGTAAGAAAGAGAAAGATTATCAGAGATTTACGCTTTATCCTGGAAACGAAGGCTCCAAACATCACAGGCAGTCGACTGGGGGTTGCGTACGCCTAGCACTCATCAACATCTTCACAAGGCTTCAGAGTAGCCTCCTCCTTCTGAGCAACATTGTTTATAGCAAGGGTGAGCACTTGTCGTACTCAGCAAGTGTGGGGGAAAGAATGAATGCAAAGGCTTTATAGTGGACTGGCTCAAAGCATTTAGCATTTTTAGTTGGTCAATAGCACCTGATTACTAATAAAGTATAAGTGTATACCATCCCACAATTAAGCATAAGGATGAGAAATACGCCATAAGCATATGGCAAGAATAACCAGAGAGCACGATTTAAGTCCATCTTCAAGTTCAATTATCATGTGAGGGTCCAGGCCGCTCTTGACCGTGAGCACGGCTAATCGATTAGTTTTACACTACAGAGGTTGTACATCTTTACCCACAAGTCGTGTAAAAGTTCTAGG
Organism: Cenchrus americanus; assembly: GCA_947561735.1. Lineage (NCBI taxonomy): Eukaryota > Viridiplantae > Streptophyta > Magnoliopsida > Poales > Poaceae > Cenchrus > Cenchrus americanus. Next base: position 244,951,548 of record OX387239.1, on the reverse strand, counting down.
AACTTTAAACCCAACCATGCGATGCTGCACAGGCATCATACCACACTACCGAGGTGTGATTGCATAGGGACGCTACGAGGCCTTTACAAAGAGTCCTCCCGTGCGTATTAGTCCATAGTAGTATGTCATAGAGGCTATCTTTCGTACCACACTTCTATTACAGACGGTCAGCCATAGAGTACTTCCGTTCCAACACCACTCCGGAATAGAAGAGCCATAAAAGCATTCCTCCGTCCCCAACCTACTATGCGAGTAATAACCACACAAAGACTTCCCTAATTACTCGGCCAAGACCAGAGCCATATAGTCCTTGTGGTGCACTGTTGTCCTGGGTGGTTCTCCATGTTCCGATTAAACATATGGTCATGTATTAAACATCTAAAGATATAACATAAAGGTATAGCATGATTCATCATTATTGTTCATTAAAACCACCATAACCCAGGTATAGCAACTAAGCATAGCTACCCAACATAAATGTAAACCCAGGTTAACAAGGATTGACAATCAAAGGCTAGGGTAAACCTTAATAGGAACCCATCAAAATTAATGCAAGCAATGCAATGAGTGATTAAATATAGTTCTTAGGACAAAAGATCAAGAACACACTTGCCTTTAACCAGAGGGTAGTTGCTCAGAATCTTCAACTTCAAGCTCTTCCAAACTTCTTGAACGGCGTTTAATCTACTCGCATCAATCATCGGGCACAAACATACACAAAGCAAACAAACAAGCATACTAAGAACAAAGCACCAATCAAAAGAGAAGCTTTAAAAGAACGCACTAAAGAGTAGACTTGATTAGATGGATCACTAAAGCACACAAACCGTGCTTAAAGGAAGAAAGGCTTGGTTAACTTTAAAGAGATGGTTGTGGAAGATTGAGCAAGAACCGGAAAGATCATACTGAAATAGAGCTCGATCCTATTGGTTACGCAAGCGCAAGGAACGATGAAAACAGAACTAAGCTCGAAACTATCGTGAGATCAATATCAAACAACAACAGACTACGCTTAGCATATTTTAATTAAGAAATCATGTGAAAGAATATTTCAGAGAAATACTCTATGTTACCATTAAGCAAGTTACATTTAATTAAAGAAATCACGATAAACCTAATCATGTTTTATTTATAACATTCGAGTGGAAGTTATGTCAAATTAACAATTACTTTATAAAGATAAAGCAAGTATAGGATATCTAGACGAGTAATTTTATGTCACGTGTTCGACTAAACATATTTAATACTGAAAAGGCATTTATGATGTCATTAGGCATATTAACTTTATTATGAAAACTGATGGTTAACTCTAACATCTTTTATTTAGAAAAACTAGTTATGAATAGGGATTAACCAATTACATCATGATTAAAGAAAATTGGATTAGAACCTAATCACTTTTTATTTATAAAAGTATTGGAATAAGAATTAGTCAAGATTAACACACATCTTTAGTAAAAAATAAATAACAGGTGATACACATGCTAACGTACAAGTTATGGCGAAATGAACTAGAACGGCACAAACGAACTAGAACGGCACAAGAGAACCTTAAGGAAAACTAGTCTACGAAGAGAACTAGACCGAAAGGCGGCAACTGAACAAAAGGTAAGCTAAACTAGTTGGTAAAGGAACCGATAACAAGATTAGCTCTAAAGAAAGGTATAGCTACGAAAGATTGGGCATAAGAACATAGTTGATTTATAAAAAGACAACCTAACAGAGATGGGACAGACATCAACTAGCTAGATGCTGATAAGCAAGATTCTAAGATAAACATGAAACAAGAGTGATAAGATTACTTGATAGGCAAATGAGCAGTGCAAACTACTCACACAGATAAAGCTACTAAGCTAAGCAGAAACTCTAAGGCTTGATTAGATGCAAACGGTTTAGCTTGGGCTAACACTAAAAAGGTTTAGAGCTTCTGATAAACTTGATCAAAAGGGACACTAAGATAAAGCTGACACCGAACGTTTAACAAATTATTTGCATATATGAGAGAACAAGGCTATGAGCTAGGTTCATTTCAATTAACAAAACAAATATAAAGGATATTTCAGAAATAAAATACCCTATGTTGACATTAATGCAATATTAAACTTTATTTACGAAACCGGTGTAAAGAACTAGTCAAGTTTTCTTAATGAAGATTCATATATTGATTAAATCGATTAAACATTTAATTTAGAAAAACTAGACTATATGAACAATCTAAACAAAACTTTGTAATTCGGGTAGATCATATTATTATTAAAAACATTATGGAACTGACATTAATCATATTAACATTTATTATAAAAGCTGAGGTAAAAGCCTAATCAAATTTAAATTAGAAAAGATTAATTAACTATTAAATAAATTAACATTTGGTTTACGAAAACCGAGATAAAGATCTAATTAACTTTTATGTAAAAAACATGTGATAGAAACATTAATCAAATTAAATTTGCCTATGAAAAATGAGTATAGATCTATATTGCTTTTATTATAAAAGGCATGTATAACTAGATATTAATCAAAATTAATATTAATTTTATTTTCAGAAAACAAAACATGGTGAAAACACACCACTAACGCATACTTTACATTATTATGAACCTAACGCAACTTGAACGGATTAAAACGGAGCTAAGATTTTACGAGATAAACAAGATTGGAGGACCTATTCGTGATTAACTATAGACTGCAGGGGCTAGCTGAGAAGAAACCCGAGACACAAGGAACAGTGCTCGTGAAAAGGATAAAACTCGGGATTTGATCTGTAGAAGAGCGTGGGTGGATTGGATCTAAGGAATCTAATAGATCTAGGGGGTTTTCTAGAAGGTTCACAAGACACAAAAGAACGGAACAGGATTACAAAGTTTCTCGGGGGGCTAGGTGCAAAAAGGCGGAATCATCCCCTACCTCTGGACAGAGGTGACCGGCGGCCCTGGAGGCTCCAATAGCCGGCGTCTCAGGCTCCCAGGAGCTCGATTGAGTTGGGGGAAGAAAAGAGGAGATCGAGGGGACTTCAGGGAAGAGCTCACCGTTGGAAGGGCGTGGAGGGGCGGCCGAAATCCGGCAGGCGGCGAGCTTGGCGGCCGGCTCGGCTCCCAAGTGCGGCGGCGCCACGGCGCGAGCTCCGGCGGCGCGGGCGTGGGCGCTCGGCTAGGGCACGCGCGGGGCTCTAACCCTCCCCTTTATAGGGGCACGGAGCACGGAGCCCCGGCGCGCACGCACGCCAAGATTGGCGGCGGCGGCGCCCGACCGTAAAGGCCGTGGCCTCCCCTGGCCGATGGGCCTTGGCAGGCCAGGCTGAGCCGGAGCGGGCCGGGTCGGGCCTTCGGGCTCGGCCCGTTCCAGCATGATAGGTTTTTTCGAATTTATTTTTAATGCGAAAACAATTCCAGAAAAACCTAGAAATTGTTTAAAGGCACGAAAAATACTCTGAAAATCACAAAAATTCCAGGAAAATTTCTAGTGATAGATTATGACATGAACAATCCAAATAAAGCATTTGGAGCTCATGAAAAGGATTTTAGAGCCTTCTAATAAATAGAATAATCTCAAAGAAAATGAGAATAAATTCCAGAAAAATCCGAAAAATTCTCGGAAGAGTTAGGACAGCTCCTAAACGCATTTTTGAAACCTTTTGCACTCAAGAACCACTAGATGCATCAGCATGAATGCAACACTCACAACTTTTTATTTGATTCAGAAAATCAAACAATGGATTTTTCTTATACTATATTTCCTGTAAAGAAAAATAAATGTTGGGAAAAATTTTAAAATTATGAGAAAATTGTTATTTAATTATTCTCTTTATTCACATCCTGAAATTAGAAATTTCAGGGTGTCACACTTGGATAGTGAACTTGATGTCAACACAAGACTCTTATTTGCTTTCAATAAAAGCACAGAAATCTTTTTTCTAAAAAAAGTGACCAACAATACTCACAATGTGTCGCTAGACAGTTTATATTTGAAGACGACATCCTCGGGCTTCGTGGTAGCAAGTTTGCGATAAAAAACAGCAAACTTAGCCTTGAACGAGTTGAAAGCAACCTTCGCCTCATCTGTATCGCACATGTCCTCATCCACCTCCTCCAAACGTCTAGCATCTTCGCCTCATCTGTATCGCACATGTCCTCATCCACCTCCAAACGTCTAGCATCTTCCAGCATCTCCTGATTCACCCGCTCCATCGACTCCAACTCTCTCAACCCTTTTCATACCACAACCACATCCGGAGCCTTCTGGGTGTCTTGTTTCCACTTATCTATCGCCATTCGGACCTCTTGTGGCTATAGAGGGTTCAACTTCAATCCACATTTTGTCAGAGAGGGTGCAAATCTCCTCATCTCTTCCAACTCCTTCAATCATGTCATCAAGATCATAGCGCCCGGTGTCTGCTCTGCCCACTCCATGTGTTCATGCAACATTGAAGGGTAACTCGTTTCCAGTACCTCCTTCCCTCCTGTCGGCAGCAGAGCCGGTGTGGCGCGTGAGATCATCCTCCATCGCCCGGGCGTCCTCCGCCCCGCGGTCGTTGCCTGCGCTCCCGACGAGCCTGAGGCCGAGGCCGCCACCGAACTCGGTTGTGCAGAAATGGCACCTGCGCCAACAGGATCGCCTAGGCCAAGGGTTTGGTTTTCCATGTTTATCGAGGTTGATGGATCCAAATTGAGGTTCTCGGTGACTCGAAGGTGTTGGGGTCTGAGGAGCGCAGGGAGGGGCAGCTACTTGGGAGAGGCGGTGCGCACGGCCGCCGAAAAGAATTGGAGAGGTCGGACTGTGTGGAATTGGAGAGGACGCGACGTCGGGTTGAGAGGAGAGGACTCACCAAAGGCGAAGCCCTTTTCGGAGACGATCAAGTTAGTGTTGTAGTAAAATTTTATTATGGCAGAGTCCTTTCTCATACTGGGCCATGAATATAGTTATTCTTGAGTGGCACATGTTCTGTTCTAATCAGAACGCATCTACGGCCCACGACTGACTTCGAGAATCTCCAGATCTGCCAGTGCTCGGTCCTTCAGAGGTGCTCATAGGGGTAGGGTTTGCGTACGTGTATTCATAGAGGTGAGTGTGCGTGCGTATTGTGAGCGTCTGCGTTGTACTGTGTAATTCTAAAAATAGACTTCCGTCTCATCATCAAATCCTAACAATTTATTTGTTTTGTGTTTTTCTTTATCTATGCTGATATAAAGTGTGTAGTTTCTGTCAATCCACCGTGACTTTTTTTCAAAAAAGTCTCTCACTTTGTTATTAATCAACTCACAGTACTATGAGTTACACAGTTGCACTTTTGACTATTTGCAAAAAGAAATCCCTCAAGTTGTTCCCTGCTGGCCTCGCCATCACCACGCTCACCTTCACCCTCTTCTACGTGTGACGGCCCATTGAGATCCTCGCGGAGTGTGCGCACTTGCCGTGTGAATCCCACTGGCCTGGCCCTGTACGTCGTCGCCGCCGCCTCCCGTTGTGGCACCCTCGGGGCAACGAGCCGATAAAGAAAATTGGTTACCGCCACCACACCACTAAGTGAGGCGCATTGATGGACGTCAGCCTACGTGGCTTTCTCACGGTGAGCTTCGAGCGACCAAACGAGTGGCATGCATCTACTCGCTAGAGAGAACAAATCGCGAGCCAATGTCAGACCACACCCTGGTGCCCACACTCGTGATCCCACAAGGCTGTGGTCTTCCTCCACGCGCTATCTCGGTCCTCTGCGTTTGGATCTGACGGAGGAAGAATAGACACAAGAACCGACTGGGAGTAGATGCGGAGGAGGAGGGGCGTGCGGACACGGGCACCAGACGGAGTGGAGGCGTGGACGATGTTATGTAGGCGAGAGGAGAGAGCGGCAGCACAGAGGCGGCAAGTAGTTTTTTTAGAACGGCAGCGAGTAGATGTGCGACCGTCTAACAAGTGGGGTCTGATTTGGGCCAACGACGACCATTTGCAGAGTTAAGTAGATTTGGGTGAGTCAGTTATTGGAAGTAATATTGCGTGCTAAAAGGTTATTATAAGTAATACGTAGTAAACAATTGTGGGATGTAATTTAACTTCGTTCATTAATAAACATATGACAAATATCAATAAATTAAAATTTTGCAAATGAACATCAAAACTTAACAAACAACAACAAATTATCAGTCATTTTTTGCAAATGAACAAAACTTATTTTTGCGTTATGTGTATAGAGACGTTCGATTTTTTCACTCTCATGCAACACACAGGCGTATTTGCTAATTTATTATCTCATCAACTGGAGATGGTAGGTCGATACGTCGATTAGAATGGCAATAGCAAGTGTCATGTCAATATAATGGCAATCGTAGTCACATCTAGAGACCCTTCACTCAATCGCGATCACTTTATCCGTTTAAGTACACTAATTAAGAGCACGCGCGCTTTATCGACAAATGTCAATGTGGGATATACATGGCATATATGATGTAGTGGCGCTGGCGGCACCCCTGCTGCTAGCCCCTAGGAGTAGACTGACTGTTCCAAGCCTGATGGCCCGCATGCGTCGTAGGACTTCTATTTCTATTCGTACTAGACGGTGACCACACTTATTAACGACTGAATGGCTGATGGCCAACCTTTTGGATCGATTCTTACTACTGCGTGACTGAGAAATATATCATCCACGGCCACCATGGGTCTGCAAATAGGAACTTCATATCATGTGTGTGTGGTGATCGATGATGACGCCGATCATAGGGCAACTGATCACATCAACATCCTTTACCTATATGTAGAGTCACGTCGTTTCTGCACACCAGTGTTTTTGGTGCAATCCAGAGTTTCAGATATGGGACAACTACTGTAACAAGAGAGTGTGCATATTCACAGTCATTCATCGCACGTTGGTTGGTGTTATCTGCAGACTGGAGTTGATAGCCTCTCTGCATTCTGCAACCATTTGGCGCAAAGTTCAGACTGGCGGCTGAACTCAACTTTTGCACAAAGTGCAGAACTAGTAGTTTTCTTTTCACGACCAGTGTGCGCAGAGTGATTGTACCACTGTACATGCAAGTTTCAGAAGCTGTAGATTACTACCATGCGTACTACCTCGCCACCAGGTACGAGCGAGAGTACGGTTGCCTAATGCTCAAACTGCTCGTGTTGGTCTCTGCTTGAGTCCGTCAAACTTAACAGGGCCTATATTATGGAGGCTCTCGCATGTACCTTACTGCCTTGAACCGTGGTAAGATTGTGAATTGTGACGTCTGACGTGTCCGACATCTACAAAGCTTGTCCTTCACCGTACCGTTCCGTAGCTAAAAATGGATCGACGATTCAAGATGATCACCGAAGGGATAACATGAATCGCATGCTATTTTAATTTGTCGCGTTTGATCTTCTCTCTTCTCCAAAGCCGCACGCGTTGCCCTTGCTCTTTGTCAGAACCCTTCAATCTTGCCATCTATATCGTTGCTAGCCGATTGCCAGTTGCCACGACAAAATGTCGACGCGCCTACGGTCACGTACGAGCCCGATATCCCACAGCAAATGCGTGCCGACCCAGAGCGATCTTTCCTGACGAAACAAACCCCCCGATCGATCAACGGCGACGACGTTGTTAGTAGAAAGAGCATCGCCGATCGAGTCTTTTCCTCCCTCCTCGTCTCGTTTCCTTGTAAACAACAACCAACCAAATCCAAACAGAAACGATATGACTAGGAGCTAACTGGCCGCGCGATGCGTGCCGCGAGCGTATAGATCACTTCGTTGTCAGGCGCGCGCGCCGTGCATGCCGCCTGTGACTGGCCGTGGCTTTGCTAGCTAGCTGCCTGGCTGCTGATGACACGAGCACAGCGGCACGGCGCCGGCGACGTGGAGGCGCGCCCGCGCGCTCGGCGTGCGTGGCCCGTCCGCCCGCGCGCGCGCCGTGACCTTCCCGGTCCGCTCGCCCGCGCATGCCGCCAGGGGCCCCCTCGCGACCGATGGGTCGAGCGACGCCTCGCCATCCGGCCGGATCGAACCTCCCTCTCCGTCTCCAACAATCTTCCTGATGAAAAAGTTGAACTTCTTGTAAGTTTGTGGGTTGTGTGACTTGTGCGTCATGTGGTTCCGGACTTCCAGTGTGCTCAGCTCCTCTCCTGCGGGCTGCGGCTGATGCAACCGGAGGAGGGGCCGGGGGGGTCACGGCTATCTTGGCCGGATTCTTGCCATTGAAGCTAGCTAGGCTGGAGCTTCTTCTTTCCAGGTGCGGCTAGTAATTAACGTGGTAGTAAGTAGTAACGACGGATGCATTTCCTCCACATGTTTTCGGGTGATGACTGATGAGGCTCACGCTCACGCAACGCATCCACTGAGATGACGTACTAGACCTTGCGTGCTCTAGGAGAGGGTGTGCAAGGAGCATGTGGGGTGGTCGAGGGGCAGGATGGTCTTTCTTCTGTTATACTTTGTTTCGATTTGGGAAATGAGTAATGTCTAAGCTAGAATATGAATTTCTTAAGAAACGATAAAATACATATTAATTAGCTAGATCTCCCTTGATGATTTGCAAAAAAATGTTTGCATTAATGGATGTGTGTGAAACCAAATCCATAAAGAAGCTGCTTTTTCCAACAAACAATATTCGGTAGGGTAATGCTACGACACAGACGTCCGAACAAAAAGAAGAAAAACTGGACGCTTCGACGTACTACGTTACAATAGTTATGTTCGATGTTACATGAAACATAGTGTTCATGTTGCAATGGACGAATGTCATATTTTTATATTGCAAATATATATTTTCGATTTGTAAGAGCGTCGCCGAGAGTCTTTCTAAATTTTACTCTCTAAACCATCATTTAGAAAGCCATTTGGATAAAAAAAATTGTTTTCTATATTTGTTATTACTTTCCATCAGCTGTTCTATTTCTTATGCACACTCCAGATAGTCATTCTCGTCTTCTATATTTGACTAGTGAAAAATCCAGAATAGAAGATGGCTATATTTGGATAACCATTTAGATAAGCTGAAGACATTTTTTCACCTAAATCTCTATTTTTACCATTTAGAAACAATATAAAGAGTCTCTTGAAGATGCTCTAGATGTTGTATTTTGAGCATCCGATGGAAAACTTCCCTTAAACGTTCGGGTATCGTATTTGGTATGTTCAACATTACCTAATGTGTCAAATTCAGAGAAATATGCCATTTGGCTTTTTTATTTGCGATTTTACACCTTATTAATTTCTACACCTATCCATGTGCCAACTGCCAATGTATATAGATAATAGGTACAGTAAAAAAATAATAACTACTAGCACAGCAAGAGCTGTGGTGATTCAGATTTCTACTTTTGTGTAAGCAAACTCAGCTCTCCGAGACAAGGACGGCGTAGTTTTCTGATCTCGGGTTTCAGCACATGCTTACCTTGCATGCGGCGGCGCACAAAACACAGCATGTGGACGCTACTCGAGCCGCCAATGCTCTTTCCTGGTAATCCTTCTCCGAAATGGATACAAGACAATCCGGGCCAGCAAGCAAATCGAGAAAGAAGAATGGTTTCCATCCCCCGTTGCATCGAATTCTTTCCTGTTCCAACCCAAGCACAATCTCCACCGTCCCAAGTTGAACCAAATCACCCAAACGAATTCAATGCCCGACCACGAATTCAAACACTTTCACGTGGTACATACATATACTATGTGCATCGCGGCTGCTACCATAAATAATTCAATTCGCCCAAAATCAAGAGGCTTAGGCTAGTAGAAACATTGTTCGATTTGGTACCTATCTCTTGAGCTGCAGTAGTAAATGACTGCCACTGCTCGATCCCGTATTTCTTTGGATACTTTCCCGATCCGTTTCGAAGCAGATACGCAACGCCGATTCAATGCATGAACTGCTTATAGCAATTATTAAATTTCCAGTAATCTTTTGTATTTAATTACATGCCTCTTTTGGATTTAGCAGTGTCTGATGCGAGCCAATGATTCAAGTATATGGAACTATGCAGCGGCATGTTTTTGTTTCCTTTTTATAGTACGCACGATTAGGCAACTGAAAACCAAAATTGCCCCACAGGCCGCAAGGAAAGAGCAGATGCAGATCCATCTATATATGCCCCCCCCCCCCCCCCCCCCCCCAACTCGACCTCTTTATATACAGAATCCTCCCCTCATCTTCGGTAGAATCCTCCCCTCATCTTCGCTAGAATCCCAACGCCTATGGTTTATGCCGCATAGCCGCGACGTCGCCCGCCGCCGCCACCAACACCCGTTCCTCCTACTCGTCGACGAGTCGTCCGCGACAATGGCAACCGCCGGAGCCGGTCCGACGGCGGCAGCGGCCTCGGCGTCGCGCCGGCGGATGCTGCTCCTGATGGCGAACTACGCGGCGCTGCTGGTGGGGTCGGTCGCGTCGAGCCTGCTGTCGAGGTTCTACTTCGCGCACGGCGGGCGGAACCGGTGGGTGGTGACGCTGGTGCAGTCGGCGGGCTTCCCGCTCCTCGTCGCGGCCTTGCTATTCGCCAGCCGCCCCGCCGCCGCCCCGCGCCCGTTCGTGTGGTTCTCGCGGCGGTTCCTCGCGATCTGCCTCGTCATCGGCGCGCTCATGGGCGCCAACAACCTGCTCTTCTCGTACAGCACGTCGTTCCTGCCCGTCTCGACGTCGTCGCTGCTGCTGTCGACGCAGCTCGCCTTCACCCTCGTTCTGGCCGCCATCATCGTCCGCCACCCGCTCACCTTCGTCAACCTCAATGCCGTCATCCTCCTGACCATCAGCTCGGTGCTCCTCGCGCTCCGCGACTCCGGCGAAAGCCCCGAGGGCGGCGGTCGGTCGCACTACCTGATCGGCTACGTCGTCACGCTCGGCGCCGCCGGGTTGTTCGCCGCGTACCTCCCCGTCATGGAGCTCCTGTACCGCGAGGCGGTGTCCGGCGGGTTCATCCTGGCCGTGGAGGTGCAGGCGGTCATGCAGGCCATGGCGACGTTGGTGGCGGCGGTCGGTCTGGCGGCGAAGGGGGGCTTTGGCGACGACGTTGCGCGCTGGAAGGGCTCCACCGCCCTGTACTGGGTCGTGGTGCTGACGCTGGTGCTGACGTGGCAGGCGTGCTTCATGGGCACGGCGGGCGTGATCTACCTGACGTCGTCGCTGCACAGCGGCGTCTGCATGACAGCCGTGCTCGTCGCCAACGTGCTGGGCGGCGTGGTCGTGTTCGGCGACGCCTTCGGCGCCGTGAAGGGCATCGCCACCGCGCTGTGCGCTTGGGGACTCGCCTCCTACCTCTACGGCGAGTACACCAAGAAGGAGGACGCCTCCGCCGACGACCTCGACGACGTCCAAAAGAGCCTCACAGGTGGTGGTGCTGCCGGAGGCGGCGAACTAGAAGCCGTCTGAAACAAACCAAGGGCACGGATTCCATGTGATCCGGGTAGAAGCAAGAATTTGCAACAGAAAAGGGTCTAGGTGCCCCAAGGAACAACGTGCATTAGGTGCAGTAGTTGAGTCATGTTAGATCGATGGATTACGCAAAGTTGCTCGCTAGGGACAAGAAGGGTGAGCTAGCCCGACTTGAAACTGATGAACAACAGTGCTGGTGGCTGCTAGCTGGTTAGCGGGTTTAGTGTAGCATGGATGGGTGGAATACAACATGTAATCTTGTGAACCTGCTGTACTACATCCTGGCTCGTTACAATCCATCAGAATTTGTTATTTCACACCATCTGTTTTATTTCTCCTGAATTCCTTCAACAGTTTATCTCCTACAATTTGATCGGTAGCCTTACATTTGACACTTGGTCTTTACTTTTTTGACATTTGCCTCACCGTTTGCGCCTTTGTCTATGAACATCTTGAGACATTTACAATATTTATGCTTTTCAAATTAAAATTATTAGTTAGTTCCAAATGTTAGATCAAAGCTGTTTTTGAGGGTGTTGCTATCTTTCAGTAGTTTAGAAATGGTCAGCCTGTTCGTTTGTGGTACAGTGGTGATGGTAGTCTTGATTTGTTCGAGAGAAAAGTCTTTTCTTGGTAGTTCTTCAGTGGTTTGGTTTGTTCGGAGAGAAAATCTTGTTAATTTGGTGGGCGATAAGCCAAGCGAACAGGCCGGGTGAGTTGTTCTGTCGAGCTTTGTTACTTGTTGGTTCCAGATCGTATTCATTTATGTCTTTCCATGTTTATCACGTTGTTTGGATAACATGCTTCGGTGCTTATTATTTCCCTTTGTGTTCACCTTACCTAGCTAGCTAGTACTGCCTGACTGCCCAGTTCCCATAGCCTCCTACTCCCATATCTGACTGCAGCTAACCACTGGATCGTTTGACAGTTGCCTACACCACTGAACTAATATGTCTTCTTTGTCGTCTCCTTCCCTGTGCAATATTCCTATACAGCAGCCCCCTCCGTGGCCTTTCTAAAACATGCGAGACCCCTAAATGTTGAGTTGCATGCCATCCAAAGATGGGAGAATAGGAGCAGCTCAGCAGGCAACAACTCGACCTTTGGCCTGATACCATATTGAGTCATGTGCAACGACCTATTTAACCCAAAAGATAGAGAAAGGGGTGTGTGCCATTAATTCACTTATACCTCAACACAAACCCATCCTCAATTGAACTTGTGTTCAGAGGGTTTGTCAGCTCCTAATCATTGCTATTTTCCCTTCTAATAACCTCTAGTTTTCTTCAGATTTACTTCCTCCGTTTCTTATCATTTGTCATTTTAAATTTTCATACATTTTTAAACACATCTAAATATATATACTTCCTCAATATCGAAATATTTGTCATGATTGACTTTTTTCACAACTTTGACCATTCGTCTTATTCAAAAAAAAGTATGCAAGTATCATTTACTTTGCTTGCTACATGCTTTATTATTTTAGGTATTTTAAACTTGACTTATCCTTTTACACATTTGTAATAATTTTTTGAATAAGACTAATGGTCAAAGTTGAAAGAAAAGGTCAACCACGACAAGTATTTCGATACGGAGGGAGTATTTATGTCCAGATACATAATAAGGAATGTATTTAAAAAAAATCAAAACGACAAGTAATATGAAACGGAAGGAGTACTATATATTAAGGTGATGCTCGGTTTCAATAAAGAAAAACACTTGTTTCAATTCAAAGCAAACTCCTGTTCATTGGATGTCTGCTTTTCGGTAGAAACAGCAACAATGATCGTCGGCTAAGATTCGTGCGCTGAGATGCATGCACGCATGCAACACAAAGAGAAAAATAAAGCTGCTCTTACTGTATTGCTATATACTTGAAACATTCCAATCATATTCATATCCCAACATCACCTCATCAGGTACATGAACTTGCATTGCAAGTGACTTTGTCTGTCTGACTGTGACAGAATAAGTGGATAGCATTAGCTGCACAGTACCACCCTATCCTGTAGCTACAAGGCGAAACACAGATTTTGGTGATATGTTCTTGGGCGCGCGCACACACACCTGTCGTACTTGATTTGTGGACTGATCCTACAGAGTTGTTCACTGTGACCTGTGAGAGCTACTACTCCTGAGAGTGGCCAGCTGGTTTTGCTCGTGCAGCGTCGTCGATGGAATGAGAGAGCATGGGGGCAGGCAGCAAAGAGATCGAAGAGAATACGGCCGGCGGATTGGCAGGAGAAGATCTGAAGATGACCTGAAAGCCCAAACCGCAGATCGAGGTGGATTGCAGGAGGCCGCGCGCGTGGAACTGTTAAAGCTTTTTCTGGCGAAATGGTGATCGATCTCCAATCATTTGTGGGGTCTCGGTCGCTGACTCACAACCGGGGGGGGGGGGGGGGGCGTTTGAGGCGGCTGTCATCTTTCACGACAAAAAATCGGCGAGCACAGAGAGAGGGGAAAAGGGGCAGGGGCTCCGCCGGCGGCGATCAGGCGACGCGACACTAACGCCCTGATGGCAACGGCCAACACTGATCGATCGATGTGGTGGTCGATAACGATGCGACCGGTGATCATCCGGGTGTCTTAATTGTGCTGCGTTGTGCAGCAGCGCTGTTGTCTGGATTGGTGACTGTGACCGTGACAGTTCGAGTGGGGCGGCGAGCCGGCGACACGTACGCGGGCCGTCAGTGTCGATCGAGCTGATAGTGCCCGGGAAATCATGCGAGTAGGCGACTCACTCAGCATTTGGGTGTTTTGTTGCTGCTTTTGTTTGTTGCTGTCATTACTGGGTGTCTTGGATGTGACTCAAGCGTAGTAGATTGTTCCTCTTTTAGATAATGATGATGTTTTATGAACGTCATATGGTATATCTGAAAATGGAAGGAACGTCAGGAGTCCTTAGGGTGAAATGAGCAAGTAGCAAATTAGCCTGAAAAAGCTAGGAATCAACTTTCAGATTTTCCTCAAAAGTTAACCGGAGGTCTGGAGCAGAAAGTATATATCACCAACCTGTTTGAGCACGCATCCATAACAAAACAACATCCTCTGCAGTCTTTGCTAAGTCACCGATATCTTCGATGGGATCCACACGTAAATTACTCGGCTACAAAGGAACTTCGATGGGATCTGCACGCAAGTTACTCAGCTACAGGGGAACGGTTGTATCGGTCACCAACCATATAGTGATATTTTTCACTCACAACAAATCGACACCAACCATCAGCGATCCATTTGTTGAACAATACAGGTTTGAATTGCTCTTGTGGAAGTCCAGGTAACATTTCTCTAGACTCTGAAGCTTTTTCGTGGTCCTCGTGGACCATAGCACAAGGTATCCGTTATTGCACACAGATTTTCCGCTTCAGGTCCGCACCATGTTCTGCTCAGGGAGCCTCTACCAGGTGCGCACGTGTGTTGGACCTGACAGATAGTGAATGCCATTCGCTGATGCCGTCGGGGAACCCGGATGCCGGGAGGAGAGGTACTGGCGATGGTACTCCATGTGGGTTGAGCTCGAATTGGTGTGCTGCCGCTCGGCGGCACGGCGAGACCGCGAGACGGGGAGACCCGATCACCCGAGTGCCCACTCATGAGAATCCATTGGCAGTCTCAGAGCTGGGGCAACCGGACAACGGGACAAGTGTCAACGGTGGGGGCACTTATACATGTCCGGATGGATAAATGTTTTTTTACGAGAATCAACACCGAACCCCACCCTATTATTGGGAGTGCAAACTATGCAAACTCCCACCAGGACCACCCGATCTAGATCGGATGGGCAGGGCAAACAACAGCTCTTTTAACAAAAAACCACCCGCCACATCCTTGATAATTTTCCAATTCACCCCCTGCGGCCCAGTGCACCCCGACTCCTTTTGTTCTAGACCGATGCAGTCACCCCCCGATGTATCGTTTCGACTGCCTCATCATTCTGAAGGCCGCCGCCGCCTACATGATAGCCGGCGCCGCATTTGATTTATGCGTGGCCGCGAAGAAATCCGTTTTCGGTGGTGCCATGGATTCCGCCCTGGTGCTGCCAAGGAGTCCAGCTCCAGCCCCAGTGCCGCCTAGGACTCCGCAAGTGCCGCCATTGAGGCCGTCGGTGTCGCAGAGAAGGAGTCCAGCGCCGCAAACATGGAGTCCATTACACAAAATTGTAGCCATTACAATGAAATTGCAGCCATCACACTGAATTTGAACAACACCAGACAACAGCAGAAAGTATGCATCATGCTCCCCAACGAAGAACTACTCAGGCTCTAGGAGCACGGCGCGGAGGCCAGCGTCAGTGGGGACCTTGGGGAGGAGGTTGCGGGTGGTGATGTCGACGACGAGTCCCGCATCGGCGACCTGCTTGGCAAATCATGGCAGGGTGTTGAGCGGGTTGGCAGTGGACATGGCGGCGAGCGCGGCGATGGGGAAGTGGACGAAGTTTGGGGGGAGGATGAGGGCGATTTGGCCCTTGCGGAGGGAAAGAGACGCCGCGACGAGCGCGGTGGCCGCGCCCACGACGGTGCGCCAAAGGTCCGGGAACGAGACCCGACGGCCCGTG
Organism: Cenchrus americanus; assembly: GCA_947561735.1. NCBI lineage: Eukaryota > Viridiplantae > Streptophyta > Magnoliopsida > Poales > Poaceae > Cenchrus > Cenchrus americanus. The sequence goes on along the minus strand of OX387239.1, from coordinate 244,935,655 downwards.
GTGGCATCGACGAGCGCCACGGTCCCTCGCGTGGCGGCGGGAGGCGAGGAAGGAGACAACGTCGAGGTCACGGACGGCGGGGAGCGGGGATGGGCGCGCGCTAGCCGCCGAAAGGGGTGGCGGCCGGCGATGGAGCAACAAAGAACCGGGCCGGGAGGGGGCGGCTCGCCGGCGGCGGGAGGAGGCGGCGGTCCGCCGGCGTACGGAGGGTGGCGCCGCGAGGATCTGGTGGCCGCGGCCCGCGGGGATTAGGAGGGCGGGGGTGGGGGCTAATTGCAAAATTTCGTGGATGAGAAGGTGGGTTGGCGGGCGTGTTTTCGCAAGATGACCCCACTTCTCTCCCTGCCCATCCGATCTAGATCAGGTGGTCCTGGTAGGAGTTTGCATAGTTTGCACAGGTGGACTGGTTTCCACCTGATACACTCCCTTTTTTAATATGTAAAAGAAATATTTAAAGGTTATAAGCCCCCGGCCTAAAAGAAAAGAGGAAAAACTTCAACCCATCTAAATTGATTGTTATTATTTTTCCAACCCACTCACCCATGATCCTCAATTAAAAAAATATTATAACATTTTTAAAATATTATAATATTTTCTAAAATAAAAGTTGAATCAATATTTGTCATAAAAACTTGAATCAATATTTTTTTGAAAAGTTATACCGACATTTGTTTAGAGATAACGTTTGATCCAACATTTTTTTTCAAAACGGTTGCACCAACATTGATCCACATTTTAAAAAGGTTTCAACATTTCTTTATCTCCTCAGGCACCGACACGGGCGACGCCCACGGAGCAAGGGTGCTCCAGCGCTTGCGCCTGCGCACAGGGAGCCACGGTGCGCCGTGAGGCCGCCCCGTGGATCGATCGTGGCGAAGGAGAGGCTGGCCATGGCGGTGGCGAGCCGGCGGCATCGACGGTGTGGACTCAGAGAAGGGGGAGCAGAGAAACTAAGGTTTGGAAATGGAGATCAATAGATGTGAATGTTTGCACAAATCTCAAATAGTGGAAGTTTTAGTGTCATGAATACATGGGATCCCCGGTCAACGGCTGACTGCGGCCCTCACAGCCTTTTCTTAGAATTACACAATGCAACACAGATGCTCACAACACGCACGCACACTCACACTATGAACACACGTATGCAAACCTTACGCACAACACTGGTAAAATTTGAGATAACCTCAAGAAAATGCACGAGTACTAAGATTTAAACCCTAGTTTTTTTAAAACACACAGTACAACGCAGATGCTCACCCCCCCTATGAATACACATACGCAAACCCTACCCCTATGAGCACATCCGAAGGACCGAGCACCGACAGATCTGGAGATTCTCGAAATCACTAATGACGCCCCATCGTCGACGAGAATGTCGTTTACCACTTAGCGCATAACGCCTGAATAAATCCAGGAAAAGGTGCGGGTAGCGTCCCACTGAACCGCCCTACCATTGGACTACAAACTCATTTGCATATTTAAATCCTAATGAGTAGCGTTCTACTAGACCGTCCTACTATCACCCTAAGTCCCTTGGCTGCCGCCCTCGCTGCCGAGTTCTGGAGATCTGAGTGCTGCTGATTCGGCCCACACTACCCACGGGAAATATGTATCCTGTACTACCAGGCCGGCCCAAGCCAACCAGCCGCTCCCTTAAAAAATACCGCTCCCTTCTCCCCCCGTTTGAAACAAAAGAGAAACAGAGACAGGCAGGGACGACAATCCCGATCTGGCAAGCCCCTCCAAAAACAGCTTCGGCTCTGGCCCCTCTGGTGGAGCGGCTTTTCTAATGGAGCCGAAGCCGTTTTGGAAAACGTTTGGCAAAACGGCTTCACCAGTTCGATTGAGGTTGTGAAATGTCTAAATTGCCCTTTCCTATTTTTTATTTTTTCTTTTTCTTTATTTCCTTTTTCCCTCCTCTTTTCTTTTTTTCACCTCCTCTCCTTATCCATTCAACCCCACTCATTCTTATCCAATCCATCCACATCCACCGGCCCGCCGCTTCCTCCTCCACGGTTCATGGCGTGCCCCCCGCCTCGCCGGCCGGCGCCCCGGCCGGCGCGCGCCTCGCCGCGCCCTCCCCCACCGTGCACCGCCCGCCGTACGGTGCCCGGCCCCGGCCGCGCGCGCGCCCGCCCCCGCCGTGCCCGCGCGCCGCCGGCGCACTCCACCCCCGTCCCGCCGCGCCCCCACGGCCGGGCGCGCGCGCCGGCCCCGGCCGCCTCCCTCGGCCCCGGCCGCGCCTCGCTCCTCCCCCGCGGTCTTCCTCCTCCTCGCGCTCCCGACGGGCCCCACCGGGGGTGGGGATGGAAAAGGGCAGCGGAGCCGGGCGGAGCCACTCATTCGTGGCTCCACCTCGCTAGTGGAAGCCGTCCGCAGCTCCACCGGCAGCTCCATGGTCGGAGCCGCCCCGGCGCACCCCGTTTGGCAGGGCTCCACGTGGAGCCGGAGCTGGAGCCCCTTTTGGAGCCCTGCCAAACAGGGCCTAAATTGGGTCTCATCAATACGCGATCAACGGCAAAAACGTACTACTACTACTACACGGCGCCGCAACGAACCGACGTACCAGCAGGACAAGTGAGCAAAACCTGGCGCCACGCCGCCACAGCCCGGCCCCGGACCTGACCTTTCATGCCGGAGGCGCGTTCGCGTCGATCGTCCTCGCGTGCGCGCCGGCCGACCCGGTTTGAAGCAGAGCGGGCGGGCCTCGAGGTCGGGGCAAGGCAGCAGGTGACGTGACAGGCGGCCGAGGACCACCACCTGCCGCTGCTGCACTGCACGCTGCTCCATGCTCCCCCGTCACTCTCGCCGCCTAGCTTTGTCAGGACCCGTCGACCCGACGGTCGATCATCCGCGCCCCCCATGGTGGAGCCGCCCGCACTGTCCACAGGCGACGGGCAACACGAAGCAGCGAGGAGGCCTGGCAGGCGGCTCGGGCGTGTCCATGGGCCATGGCATGGGTGCCATCGTGACCAAAAGTCCGCACGCACTGATCCAGCATGATGAAACCTAGTTGCAAATTGCAACGTGATCCTTTGAGTATGTCTGATTGAACCAGCAAAATAATCCCGTGGGAGGGCTTTGGGCCGGGACGCCGGGTGTTGAACTCAAGGTCACGACCCACACAGGATACGGGCAAAGTCGAGCGGGTGGTGGCAGGCGAGCCAGTCAGTCTACTGGCTGCTCGCCTCATATATTTGCACTGCGGTGAAAAGAACGGCCTGGGCTGAGGGGCAGCCAAGCCAGGCGAGCGCGAGCCCAGCCAACGCCAACCAACGCGCCTGGTCCGGTTGGTTGGTGGGCTCTTCCCCCTCCCAGCCGCCCATTTCCTTCTTGCTGCCGTTCCAAGATCCAGGTTCCGGATCCGCGTCGTCGCCGGCCAGATCCGTGCGCGCCGCTCGTCCCCCCGCTGGCCTCGGCACGCTTGCAGGCAGGTCTCAGCGAGGCCCGTCGGCCAGACGGCGGCGGCGGCGGCGGGGCGCCACTGTCCGACGTCTCCGCTGTCCCGCGGTGAGATCTTTCTGAAACTGCCGGGTGTTGTTTTCCTCCTCTGATCTCTCGGCCCTCTTCACAAACTCCGGCGAGATCTTGGGACGCACCCGTCCGTACGGGGGTCGCGGTTCACGGGAAGGCCGCCGAGGTGTTATTACGAGACCCTGAACTCCGATCCTGTTCAAAATTAAAGGTACGTGGCCTTGCCGTGCTAAGAAAGTCTCTGTGCCGTCACGTATCGCCGCCGCCCGACGCCAAGCTCCCTCCCTGACGCCTGACGCTGCCCTGCTGCTCTCTCCTCTGGTCTGACATTGTTTTCAGGGACGGACGAACCAAACGCCGAAACGCGTACTCCTGCAGTGCTACGTGTGCCTTCGTTTCCAAGCCTCTGACCGGTGGATCCGTTGACACAGCGGTGGAATTTTACACCTCACCGGCCCGAGGACGCTGACTTTTGTTCCAGACTGAAGTCAGAGAACAGTTTTTTTAAGAGAAAGTCAGAGAACAAGTCGCCGATGAATCGTGTCATCGTGTGCTTTGCTCGCCTGATGGCCAATTTTTCCCTCGAGACAAGTTGCAGAGCTCTCTCCTCGTGGAATCACAGGGAGAAGGGAGAGCGTCCAGGCTTCTTTGGTAATCCATCACTGAACCCGTTCACACTACCCAAACCCTAAACTATTTACCACTAGCCACCGGTCCAGCGACAGACCGAAGGAAAGATGGAGATGCCATTGTCATGGTCTTGAAACTCCTGATGGACACGTCTGCCGCCGATTATACTATAAAAGCGGCCACTTGGCAGGTGGCAGGTTTGGCCCTCCCTTCGAATTTTTTTTTATTTTTTAATCCTTTTTAATCTAATTTATTAAAAATAACCCTAGCTCAACTAAAATTGCAAAAACTAGCCCTTTTGGTCGCGCCAGGCCGCGTGGCGCGACTCCTCATTGAGTCGCGCCACATGCCCCGGCGCGACTAAGGCGCCACGTCGGCGCGCGCGCGCCCGCCCCCGCCGAGGTGGCTAGTGAGTCGCGCCACATGCCCCGGCGCGGCCGAGTCGCGCCGGGCGGCGTGGCGCGACTCACTTAATATCCCCGGGGCCGCCGGCCCCTTCTTCTTCCTCCCTCCTTTCTTTTCTTCCCAACCCGAGCCGCGGCCTTGCGTCGCCCCCGCCGCCTCCCCCTCCGGATCCACTCCTCCTCCACCGGATTCAAGTCGTTTTGGGTGGGAAATCACTCATTGAAGGTACCTCCTCCACTTTAACCTAGGCTAGTTTTTCTCGATTTGGTTGTTTACCTAGGGTTTAGTCATTGCTAGGGTTTGTTGACTATGTGGCTCCAATGGTGGATTGAGTACGAATCGGTCACTTTTAGTTGGCTTGTATCGATGCATTGGTTGATTGTAACACCGATCTATCGTGTAGTTTGCAATGCATGCTTCGGTTTCAATGGATTTTGGTGGTGTAGATGTTGAAGTAATGTTGAGCACTATGAACGATTGAAATTGCAATGTAGGCTCATGTAGTTGGTTTTATTAGTAGTACTAGCTTTGAGTAGTATTTTCATTAGTATTTCGTTACTTACCTTAGTAGTATTTATTTTTCACTAGTATATCTTTGCTTACCTTTCACTTGTCTATTGTATTTAGAATGAAATTTGATTTGCAATTGAATAAATCAATACTTACTTTCCTTTGATTGATGTTTGAAATGCAAGTGATGGTACTAGTTTTAGTCATGACTTAGTAGTTTTTTTCACTAGTAATTCTTTCACTATGTGTATGTATGTTGGAGATTGAAATATTTTCTTCACAAGTTGATGCATGTTTGAGATAGTAGTATATATCTTGCTGCTTATTTTCTTCGCTAGCTTTTCTTATGTATTTTAATTTTATTTCACATATGCATGCATTTTTTAGGTGGGTTATAAATAATATTTTCTTCATTTAGGACCATGGCTCAACAAGAGCGAGTACCATCCAAGGTATCCACTCCTTGAGAAGTACTACGATGACAATCACCGTGGGCGGAAGCTAGAAGAGCGTTTGGAGGTAGGATTGGAAGCACTTGTTAATTTGATCATGGAAGGATTGAAATTGGATTGTCGTGTACTAATCATTTTTTGTGAATGTGATTTTTTTTGTAGGTTTTGAAGCCTTTGCGACCCCGTACTCACACTCCTCTACAATGGGATGAGAGGTACACTCCTTTCATTCGCCGATCGGGTTTCCTCCCTCTTGCGACATTGATCAAGGCCGGGCTCCCGAAGATGGACAATGCTTTGCTTTGATCGCGCTAGTGGATCGGTGGAGGCCCGAGACACATAGCTTCCACCTCCCCCGTGGTGAGATGACCGTGACATTGGAGGATGTTGCCATGCCGTTTGGCCTCCGTGTTGACGGGTATGCTTGTGACCGGTCACATAAACCCACAAGATTGGAGGGATATTGTCGAGGCATTGTTAGGAGTGCGGCCACAAGAACCGCAAGAAGGTGTGAAGGACGGGAAAACCACCGGAGTAAACTCGTCTTGGTTGGCCCAAAGCACTTTGGTCATCGGCCACCACGGCATGCTAATGAGCTCCGGATTCGGATGCATGCTCGTGCATGGTTGTGGCATATGGTGGGTGGATTTCTTTTCCCGATTCTAGCGGGAATACAATATCTTGGATGTGGATACCGATCATCGGGCAAGAATGGGATGGCATTGCAACTTATAGTTGGGCGAGTGCGACTCTTGCATGGTTGTATCGGCGGATGTGTGATGCATGCGGGAGAAGTGGACCTCTACACCCCCGTACTTTCCGGTTAAGAATGTGCCATCGACACTTATCACCGTCCGCAATGCTTGAATGCCTCTACACATTGGGGGGAAACACCAATACACCCGCTCCATTACGGCTTCATTACACCTTTGTGGAGCTCCTCCTTTCCCGTAGTATGAGTGCACCACTTCGTACCGGGTTGAAGTGTGTTATTGCTTGTAGGATTTTTGGCACCCTACCATAAGCATCCTTCCAATCACCCCACAACATGGATATTGCATGCTTCGCTTAGCTCTCCATGCCTTTCCATAATTCACCGTGTAGTTCTTTGAAAGCTTTGATGGACTCAATGATGGCGGCTATAGAAACATCGGGATCCTTATAAACCATGGCGAAGAATCCGTCTCGAAATGTAACGAGCCGTGCATTGAGAATGTTCTTGTGCCACTTCCGACGTCCCACATGTATGAGGTTGGACAACTCTTGTGATTCTCCATTTGTTCCTATCATCAGGAAGTGGACGCGCCCACACCTTCCAAGCACAATCTTGTTGGCAAGCAACCGTGTATCTTGTTTTGGCCGATGAATGAATCACATTATATGGCCTATGGTGCCGCACCGAGTAATCCCTTAAGAAAAACTTTAATTCTTCCAAGTTATCAAATTGCATTCCCTTGGTTATAAACAATTCACCACCGTCGGGATCTACTTCACTAAGATGTAACCCCGAATCACAATATGCCTTCCTCGGTACCGAATGGAAAACGGAAACTTCGGTACATCAACATGTACGACTTCCAATTGCCTCAACTCTCTTTGAGTGAATTCGGCACTCGAAATCCGGATAGAGTGTACACCGACCCTCTAGACGCCTCATCTACCATCTCACCAAATAATGGAGGCTCTTCACCCAACGAACTAAATTGGCGTATAGGATTTGCTCGAGCCATATGTGTTGGTTGGGTTGGTTGACTATGTGGAGATGGGGTTGGTTGGCTAACCGGAGTTGGTTCTTCTTCTTCTTCTTCAAAGCTCACGGATATATCATCCCCATCTTCTTCCTCATCATCCTGATACTCACCAAAATTATTATTCAACCCACATCTATCAAAGTCATCTTCCCCATCTGAACCATAAGAACATTCCTCATCATCACCACCTTCTTCATCATCCTCATTATCATGAACCTCATTGTGGGGTACCATATCTTCCTGAGTTAAGTGTTCCATGGGCTCATCATTATGCGGTGAATCAACCGGAGAGTGAACATCAACAACTAACTCAAAGACAACGAACTTGAGATTCTTTCACACACTCTTTGTAAAATAACCAATCATCGCCACAACTAATAGGCATCATCACATAGTGACTTCTTTTCTCACCGGAGTCAAACCTTCCGTGAATCCTTAATTCCTCCCCCTCATTACCAACCTTGAACAAAGTACTCACTCGGGTTTTAATATCTTCAAAAGTTGGAGGACTATCAAATCTTGCTACTTGTTGCCTCATGCTTTTAAACTCCCCATTGTCATCAACTATGCCACCCGAAAATATACGTACTAAACGATCCATCTACACACAACCACAAATTAAATTGATTATACCAACACTCATCTCACATATCAATAGCATCTACACTATCCAACATGAAAATGATGAAATCCTACCATGCAAGAGAAACTAGACGATAAGAAGAGGTTAACATCGGTCACTTGAACGATACACTTCACTAAATCATACCCGATTCGTACTCAATCACGCTATCTATCTCAAATCATTCACTAAACCTAACCACCTCAAATCCAACGAAAATGATGGAATCCGCGAAAACTAATTGGTTAGAATGGAGGAGTTACCTTCCACGAGCAATTTCCCACACTTTCCTCTTCAAAATGGGTGAGGGATGGAGTGGATCTAGAGGGGGGCGGAGGGGGGCGACGCCATGGGAGGGAGCTCGGTTTGGGAGAAAGAAAGGAGGAGGAAGAAAGAAAGGGGCCCGGCGGCCCCCCGCGTATCCTTAGTGAGTCGCGCCGGGCCGCGTGGCGCGACTCCTCATTGAGTCGCGCCACATGCCCCGGCGCGACTCACTCGCCACCTCGACGAACGACGCGCGCGCGCCGGCCGACGTGGCGCCCGAGTCGCGCCGGGGCATGTGGCGCGACTCGGAGGAGTCGCGCGCGCGGCGCGGCCCGGCGCGACCAAAAGGGCTACTTTTTGGAATTTTAGTTGGGCCCGGGTTATTTTTAATAAATTAGATTAAAAAGGATTAAAAAATAAAAAAAAATTCCCTCCCTTCGTCGTCGTATTCGTACACCTGTAGCTGCAGCAGAGGTATCAGTACCACGGACCACGGTATCCGGTATCCACCGCACCTGTTGTCACCACCATGCCGAATTGCTTCTCCTGCACAGAAAACCCAAACCGGCACCCATACATGCCCTTTCCCCAACAACCAGCATCAATGGTCTCACGATGATCTTCGCAGTATCAGCACTTCGGCAGGGCTTCAGCGAAGAGCAAGTGGAGCATGAGTCCCAAGGATCCTTGATAAATGCAGCAGGATGCGCATGCGCCTGACAGAGTGAACTCTCAAAGCCAGCCATAGGGATTTCTGACCAATTGCTGTCAAAATACTCGCAACAGCAAGGCAATCGAGCAAGAGCAAAGATAACTCAAAACACTGAGAAAGAGAGAGAAGGGTATCCCAACAGTCTTGTTTCCTCCTGCTGAGACTATTGGCTGTTCGACACTATGCACAACCCGCCACCAAGCCGGCGGGCAAAGACCAGGTAAACCACCCAATGTCAACCCAAAATGAAAGAGAAAAAGGAAAAGAAAAGACGCCGGCCACGACCTCACCACCCAGATATACAAAATGGAATCGAGGCAATTAGCACGGCGCCTCTATGATTAACCCGAAAAGAAAAAAAAAATTCTTAATGCTTTTTTTCTCCCGCCTCAGACCCGCGCTGGCAAAGAGAGCCTGCCAGTTGAACAAGCTCTGCTCTCATCTTACTTTTGCTCTTCTCGTCCCCTTCTTCTTCGCCCGCTTCATCTTCTTCTCCACCAGTCACCTCCGAAACCACGACTTCGAGTTCTCCCCAGCCACCACTGCCCTCCGGCCCGGCAACATAGGTCCCGCCGTCGTTGGTTGGTCAGTCGGAGTCGCTGTCCAGGCTCTCCAGCCCTTTCAGGCCCCGGTGCTTCTGTTGCTGCAAAGACAGACCAAAAGTAAGATATCCAGTCAGGTACTGTAAGGAGTTGCTAGCAAATTACCGAAATTTGCTAGCATCTTGAGGCATTTTCATAAACAAAAGTTTAAAAAATGAAAAGAAAGATTCCCTTTGAGGCCAGTGCGCAACAAAGCACAAGCCTTATGGGGAACCTGCTTGGACCGTGGGGCAGAGAATGAGGGATCGAGAAGGAAAGAGATCCCTCGCCTCGATTCGACTTGGCACCCGGCCACAGATTACAGACGGGAGCTGACGACAGAGTATCATTAGTGAGGTCAGCTAATGACGAGTCACGCCTCAACCAAATTACGGGAGAATGACAAGAGCTTCCCGAGTCGAGCAAAAAGGCAGAGAGCCGGCCGTCCCTGTCCTTCTCCTTCCTCCCGGATGGCTACTCCATTTCCAATTCTCCACACTCTATCCTCAATTCCTCATTGTCTATCACTGGGACCCACCACCCATGCATGGTCCCATCCGGCTCGTACTGTATCCAAGCCAGCGTGGCCGACACGACCCCACATGTCAGCGACCCCCGGCTGCCAAACCAGCCAGACGAACACGCGTGCACGACGCTGACAGATGGGCTCCGCGGGAAAGGCCCAAGGCCCAGGTGTGGCACGAAGGAAGAAGATCCAGCCTTGGAGACCGGACCGCGGCGGCGCAGCCGTGCTGTGGGCTGTGGCCACGCCGCGCGTCGACGGCAAAATAATAAAGCGGGCGCGAGATGTGGATTAAGCGCGGTCATCAATGAACGGAGCCACACGCGCTCACGAGAGGTGGGCCCCACGTGACTTAACAAGGGGACAGGCGAAAAGGGAGCACACACGCCCATTTCCTTTCTCCCCTTTTCTCCAACTCCAATTTAAATTTAACCCGGCTATCAAGTTCAAAACTACTTCCGGGTAAAGTAACATCGAATCCAATTAAGGCCCCGTTTGGTTCCCATAAGTAGGGTGACTTATAAGTCACCCGACTTATAAGTCACGCCACTTTTAAGTCGGTCCCGTTTGGTTGCGATGACTTATAAGTCGATGGGCTCCACGGGGGTGGTAGAGGAAAAAGTGGAAATAAGTCACTTTAAGTAGGGGTGGAGCTACTTATGCAACTTATAAGTTGGAAAGACTTTAAGTCGGGGGCTGTTTGGTTTCGCGGGTGACTTATTTTACACTTTTTGCGACTTTAAGTCACCCTACTTATGGGAACCAAACGGGGCCTAACCCGGCTGTGAAAACAGACAGCTTCGACGGCTAAGATAAATAAAAGGAATAAAAGGGGCAAAGCCTGAGATTAATGGATGGATGCGTACCTTCTTGGGGCCCTTCTTCTCGCGCACCTCGTACCTGCTCCTCGTCACGTCGGTCAGCCATGTCCCCGGGCAGACGAACTGCGAGACAAAAGAGTCGCGAGAAAAATCATGTCAGCTTAATCCACCATGGATTGATTAGACGAGGTAAAAGCGAAGCAAAGCGGCGGTGGGGGGAGCAACCACGTACATTGACCGCCTTCTCGACGTTCTTGGGCCGCCTCTTGGGGCGCTGCGGCAGCTTGGTGCCCTTCATCGCCATGAAATCCTCCTCCTTCTCCTTGCGCGACAGCGTGGTGTAGATCCGCGGCAGCTCCAGCTTAGGCGCAGGCTTCGCCGCCGACGCCCCCGCTCCGCCGGCGTGCTGCTGATGGCTGCCGCTCCCGCTGCCGCCCTGCTGCGGCAGCTTCGGGTCCGGGACGCCCAGGCCCATCACCGGGCCCAGGCCCGCCTTGTGCGACTTGTCCGCCGCCAGCCGCTGCTGCTTCCCCGCCGACGCCGACGCCGACGCCGATGACTTCCCCCCGGCTCGCTGCTCCTCCACCGCCGATCTGATCATCACCACAGCATCAAAAACCCAGCAGCGACACAACGAAACAAAAAAACCCAATCCGGCCGGCTCGGCACGGTGGTTGGGGTTAAAAGCGGCGGTCGGTTCCGGTTTGGTAACAGCAGCACCAACAGCGACCAGGGGTGGATGGATGGGATGCGGCGCGGTGCGGTGCGGTGAGCAAAGCGGGGGCGCGCCGGCGACAAAAGCCGCTGCCGGTGCCCACAAAAAAAGAAGAGAGATGGGGACGGGAGTGTTAGATGCGGCCTTGGATTTATACCCGCCTCGCATCGAGTCCTACTATATTTCGCAACGCCTCGCCGGCCTGCGCCTGCGCTTGCTTGATGCCACGGTTCACCATTTCACACAAGCAAAGCCTGGGAGGGGGGAGCCGGCCATTAATGGTGGATTAGATGAACTGACGGTGGATTTTCTGGCTGGGCCTGCCGGCTATTCAAGAACAGGGTAAAGTACTAGGGCTAGGCCTCTTTCCTTGCTCGATCGGCTGAATCTTCACCAGGGATGGGAACACACAGGGTCGTCCACACCATTCGTTGGCTCACAAGATCCGAATCGCCACAGGGAAATTCGATTTTTGAACCAAAGACACGGGATTTTGTGCGCAGGACAGGTCTGAAAAGGGAGTGGAAGTGATCGCGTGTGTGCTGTGTGGTGATCCGATCAAATCGAAACCCCAAACTAGCATTGGAAAACACGCTAAAAACACTTGAATTTTAAAGAAATGGATGAAAAGAAGGGAACGATGCGGAGAGAAAAGATGGGGGATGGTACTCGCCGTATCTTATCATCGGAACGCACCTTCCGTGCCAAAAGATGGAGAAGAGGGGCGTGACAGCTCACCCAGACAACACGAACCCGACCCGAACCGGCGCGATCGAACCAGACGGCCGCGCGAGCCCCCGAGCCCTAGCGGCTCGCGCCACCATGAGTCCATGACAGCGACCGGCACGGACCCGAGAATACGAGACCGTGGCGGGGGTAAATGCGGAAGAAGGGAAAAAACGGGAGCGGAAGAAAAGAACTGGCAGACGCCTATAGGGGGAGAAGGGAGACGGCGGCCATACCTGGGGGGGTGGGGGAGGCCGCCGCGGCCGTGGTGCGCGTCGGAGGTCCCGATGCCGGAGCCGGAGCGCGGCGGGAGAGGCGAGGCGGAGCGGAGGTTGGAGCCGCGGGTGTAGGAGGGCCCGCTCGGGGGCGGCATCAGCAGCTTGTCCGCGGGCACGGGCGAGCGGCGCTGGATCTTGGCGCCCAGCTGACCGCGCAGCGGCGAGGAGCCGCCCCCGGACGCGCCGTCGCGGCGGCCGCGCAGGCGCTTGTTCTGGCCCCACTGGAGCAGCACCTCGCTGCTGCTGCTGCTGCTGCCGCCGGTGATGGCAGCGCTTGGCGAGGCCTGGTCGGAGAAGTCGGAGAGGTGGTGTTGGTTGTTGCCGTGGTCGCGCGCCGGGCTCCGTGTCGCGGCGGCGGCGGCGGTCGACGAGGACGGCGCGGCCTGCGCTGGAGGCTGAGGAGCGCGAGCGCGCGGCTTGGGCTCGAGCGATGTCGAGGCCAGGAACGCCGCGAGGCGGGAGCTGTCGGTGGCGACGGCCGACGCGGCGTCGTCCCTGCTCGATCTCGGGGCCGGCGCGGCCTGCGGCTTCCTGCTGCCGCTACCACTGCCGGCGGCGGCGATGCCATTGGAGACAGGGGCGGACCCAGCATAGGACATGGGCTCGCCGCTCTTCTACCTCCACTCGCCGCCCACGCCGCGCTCCTCCCTGCTGCACCACCCGCAGCCCCACGTCCTCCTCCGGCCCCAGCGCAGGGCTCCCGGCACCACCGCCGCGGCGCTATCAACGGGCACAGAGAGAGGGAGGAAGGGGAGACTGAGGGAGAGAGACGAACGGCGCGACGGAGGCGGGTGCAGCGGCGCGCAGGGAGGCGAGTGAGGGAGATGGGGGCGACCGAGCGACCCTGCCGAAGGTTATTCCCTCCTGCTTCTAGCCTGCCTGCCAACGGCGGCTCGTCTGGAGCAGAGGAAGAAGGACGTTGTTGGGTTCATATGTTGGGCTGACTACTGGGCTGGGGCACGAGTCTCTTTTTTCTTCTTTTCTTTTTCGTTTTATTTATTTCTTTCACTTCCTTTGCTAGGGCGCCGCCTCGTCTATGCATATGTGAAGTATCACCTTGCCTCGTCGTATTGCTTTTAATGAGGGAAGCACAACTTGTCATCTTAAAAAAGTAAAGGAAGTTATGGGAAAGACTCGAGCTGCAACTGGGGAAGGGAGTGTGAAGAGCAGCGCACGAGCCGAAGATGGCGGGATTCTTGACGGACGGGTGGGATTCGATAGCGTAAAAGGACGTGGATGCGTTCACCAGCCACCACGTCGGACATGGAGGAACCATGTGAGCGATGGGCGAAGCGCGTGATGTCGCGCGAGGTGGCGCGGGCGCCCCGCTGTATTTTATAAAAAAGATAAAATTCCTGGATGGTTTTTTAGGCTTGATGCACTAGGTGTGTAAAGGATATCACAATCCACACCACTAGTATCAGTTTGTAGCACTAAAGATATACTACCTTTCCAACTCATAAAGGTAAAATACTAATATGACAATGGCTAACGGATTATGAATTTAGTGCAACTACTAGAAATATATTGCCAATATTTCTATCATGAATTACGGATTTACATGATGAGTCATACCACTGATGGTTTCAAGTATAGGCCATCCAAAGTTTTCTTTCATCGATTGTTTCTTTACACATCGATTTATGTTCTCACATGAAAAAGTTATAAAAAAAGGCAAGCAACCGTATAAACAAATTAAAATCATGATTGTATTGTGGATCTAGTGTAACTAAAAGTGATGTCCTGCCAAAATTTTTATCATGGATTACAACTTTACAATGGTGATGCATGTATTTTGGTTTCCTATAGCCCAAAAGGCCAAAACTAATTTTGTTTTTGGTGATTGCTTCTTTACATGCATTGTCCTATGCAAAAAAAAGGCAAGCAACCATATAATTGAAAAACATGTTAGCTATGTTGGAATTATACTTCCATTCGTTGAGGTCGATTCTGTGATCCTTTTGAAGTCATGAAGTAGCTCACAAAACTAAAATAAATCAAGAGTTTTAAGTTGTGAATCTTCTTATCACTGGTATTAATGTTGGAACTATATGGTAATTTAACAAATTTTCATTCCCAATACAATAGGTAGGGATAATAGTCTGACATCATTGCTTAAGTCTTGACTTCTCTAGAAGACACATGTTCATGCCAACATGAGCCATGCTTTTTAATCTAGTTAGTTTAGCAATATGACATATTTTGTTTTGTGCTAGACATAGAAAAGGTAACTACTATGTAAACTTGGCATCCTCTCAAGATCGAGTAATAGTTCCACAAATATGCCCACATAAACATATCGGGGTAAATAACAAAGAGAGTAATATTTACGAGGATTGTTGATCTAAGAAACTCCCTTTCAATCTGTAGGCAAACAAGGCTATTTTAAGCCTTTAAATTGTAGTTATGTATGAAATGGAATGACAACAAACAACCAAAAAGCTTTCGTTTAGCATATTTTGAAAGATTTTTCACTAAAATCATCTTAAGCATGCAAAACATGAGAATGTATTGAAGTTATCTCAATATCGAATTAAATGATATACAAAAACAACAATGCAAAAAGTTATCGACATTTATTTTGGAATAAAATGCTTACCTTTTTATGATTTGCAACTTCTTCAAGTGATATGAGCTACATGGTTTCTCTTATATTCCTTTTGTATCTAGAAGACGAACATAGTTGCCAATTTATAAGAAGTTGAAGGATATTAGTATTTTCATGTCCAAATAAGAAAGTGGTGCATCTTCGAATAAGAAAGTGGAGTATCTGCAATAGATCAAAGAAGGAGGCTTAAAAAGGATACAATTGGTAATTTAAAATCACAAGAAAGAAATTAGTCAAAAGGGACGAATTAGATGATAAACTTTCTAGCTACACAAGAAGTACAACGAGATAAATCAGTTGAATAAATGAAAACAAACCTAATGTCGAATTTCACATGTTGAATAGTGACATGGAAAAGAAACGGATTGACGAGGAAAATATAGAACTTACAAGATTCCTCACAGGCGACGAAGCAATTCTTCCCATGTAGATCTTACGAAATTTCTCCACGCAAGGAAGAAATTCCCTACACATCCTTGCTTAATCTTGGATTAGATCCTGGAAGAGTTATATGAGTGGATTCAATAGAAGAAACAACACGAGTGTGATTAATTCGAAAGACGGGATTGGGGAAAATCACAAATAAAGATTTTCAAGTGAATAAGAAGAACATAGTACTGACAGATCTATTCAATATGTTTGCGGTGAATCTTCAAGGTGAGGGGAAGGTAGGATCGATGTGTGTATCTCAGGTGTGCTATTTGGCTTGGGAGCATGAAGATGTATGAGAATGAAGGAAGGATTTGGGACGAGGGGCAGAGCGACCTGTAATTAAATCGTTGAGCCACCTAACTTGCGTGAACGGGAAGTAAGAAGAATATTGTGCGACGAGTTTTTATACAACTGCCCCACTGACATGTGGGTCATTACACATATATGGGCCCATCTATCAGAGAAATTTTATAAGGATAAAAAAATAAGGGATGTACAACTTGAATTCCACCTACTTTCCTATGCGACAAAATAGCTGTCGGGGCACGATGCGTGCGAAATTGAGAAAATGTGGGCGGCACGCAACATGGGGTTGGGTGGACAGGCTGGCGACTTGGCGGGGAGTGGGGAAGGTGGATTGGAAGGTACAAACAAAAGATTCACAGTTGAAAATAGTAGATCTTCTTTTATGTCCATTTTAGGGATTTGCATCTAGTAAAAATTGTATCCTCGCTCTAGAATACTCCCTCCGTATTGCAATTAGATGATGTTTTGGACAAGAATTGAGTCAAACATTGGGAATATAAATCATAAATAGCTTTTAAGTCATTGAGTTTGAAACTATGTAAATTATATCCATAGATTTGTCTTGAAAAATATTTTCATAATAATATACATATATAACTTTCCAATAATTTTTTTTATAGAAAAGAGAAGTCAAAGTTGTACTTTGGAGACCGTATCACTGTCTTAAATGTCATCTAATACAAGTATGGAGGGAATACTAACTTTAGTTTTTTTTGCTTAATGTACCATAGTATACGGTTATGTTTTCAACTATAATCAAGTTGTGGAGATATCTCATGGAATGTACTCCCTCCATCCAACAATCCAAGGCCCATTAGGAAATATGAAAAGTACATCTATCCAAGGCCCATTCCCATTTTCTCTCGGACTCAATGACACGTAGTGCTTCGTTTCTCATCGCGGCAGTAAATGAGTCGCTCGGGATCGCAACTGGATTAAAACCCGAGGCATAGCAATGGATCCCCTGCGCCAATGTATTTCATTCCGTTTTTCAATCTACAAACGATGGCGAGCAAGACAATGGCAGACGACGGGATTGAAAAACCAATTTCGTGTGTTATGATGATTTTGGGAGGCATCAGTGCCACGAGTTTTGGACGACAGCGGGGGAGAAATTTTTTTTGCGAGGGTTTTGCGCGAGGGAGAGAGGTGCGGGGGAGAATGAGGCGGGTGATTTTTTTCGCGAGGCCATGCACAACCGACTCATGCCGCTGGCTCGAGTTAACATGGGATTATGGCATATCGAGTCAATCGAGGAAGAAGTTAAGAGATCTCTCTCCCTGTTAATTTTTCTTTGGTCTTTGAGTCACGAACAAAAGGGCCCTGGATAGTTGGATGGAGGGAGTACTTGTTAGGCATTTTTTTAATGCTGTGCTTTTATGTATAAGTCAAAAATTATAAACTAGATCAAATAAAGCAAGCAAAAAGATGGACACATACAAAATACACCTCAAAAGTGAAATCAAACTTGTGTGACCAGGTAAATCAGCTCACCTAATGGAAATGCAAGAGAGATACCAAGAAAATAGTCTAATGTGGATATAAAAATCATCTACATGAAATATGTAAACTGGTCTTTATGGCCTAAATTTTTAGGGCGCTATATGATCTAAGTAAAGTCGGCTCAACTTCAGTGGTGCAAGAACGAGAAAAAGAATTTTAGTTTGAGAACACAATTGTAGTCCTTTGACTCAAAGTCATCGGTGCTTGGTCACTTATATGCTGATCGACAATCACCAGAGCCCACTGGTCAATTATCGAGTTTTCATGTGCTATTTGGTCAAACAATTTACTTGCTTTGAGAGCAAGGACTTGCAATCGTGCAACAATTACACTTCTTTTTGATATTGTATTTTTAATTATTCTTTTGAAATCCACAATATTAACTCTAGTTTCATCTGAATGGGTGTTCCACTGCCATTGTTTACAACTCAACCCCAGATTTGTTTTTTCCTCGATATAGTGAGTGTGCACATTGTAATCTCACAACATATCATTGTGTTTCTTTTTTCAAGTGAAATTATATATGTTATTTTATACGGTACTATACAAAGAACTTTTGATTTGTTATAGTTCATGCATTAGCAACGGATAGGTTTGGTATTGTGTGAAAAAGGGTTGGTATGGAATGGAACCATATATCATCACCTACATTTGTTGACACATAGTTTATCTTTGTGTTCATGATTTGTTTGAAGATCAAATGGTTAGAAGCATGATGAATTGGAGACATTTGCTACTTGTAAGTGTCCCCAAATCCCCAACCTCTCAAGTGAATGGGCTCCTCGCTTTTTCAGGACTTCCAATAGAGGCCGATGTAGTAAAAGTTCCTTTCTTGGGCAAATGTAGAAACTTGCTTTAGGGACCTAGGCACTTCACCTGGCCATATGATCTTTCTCATAAGAGAGATTAAGAAGTGTCTAAGTCCAAATTATAAGTATTTTGGTTTTTTTAAATTCATAGATTTTACTATACATCTTCGACATACTATATATATATACATATAATAAAAGGTATTAAACTAAAAAATTATTAACCTAGAAAATACAAAAAATGATCTATAATCTGAGGTAGTGGAAGTATATCTTAATGAAACTAATATACTTTGACAAATACCAAGAAAGATCCTTGCGACTAGCAAATGTCTCCAATTCATAATGCTCTTACAACTGGCCCTATGATCTTAATAACTTTGACGAGAAATGACCTGGCCCTATGATCTTACAATTGCTAACTGCTACTTCATTTTTATGGCTAATTTTCATCGTACATTTTGGGATTCTTGTAGGCCTCCTGAATCCATGTTTCGGGATTCTGGTCCTGCGCTCCTCTGGCATAGTCTTCTGTTACTTCCGGTTTCTTGTGTTGCCGAAGCATTGCAGTGACCGGCGATCAGAGGTCAAAGAAGAAAGGCCCGGCCGAAATCCTGGACGCCCGGTTCCCTACTGCCCTCAATAGCCGCTGGTAACAGAGTATAACTGAAGCACCAAAGTATAGCTTAGCAGAATTTGGTAGTAATTAATTACATCCAAAATATTGCAGGGACGAACTGATATTATGAGGGATTTATCTGCTACATTTTTACCCTGTGACTGTATTAAGAGCAAATGAACTACTGCCTAGTTATCACACTAACTACCACCTAGTAGTTGAGAAGCACAGAGTTATTTCCTGCTCTTCCGGTGGCAATTGAGAGTCTTGAGACCACATTCAAGTTAGCATAGTATCATGGCTGATGTCTTGAGCATCCGACGAAAATGCTATACGTGAATGTAGGTAGTGTTGTTATCTACAATGACGTAGCAAGTCTTGAAAGCAGCACGACTGTTATGGGTGCTTTTGCAGTTTTCGCCCTTGATAGCTTATGAATTGCCAAAACCAAAGCCGGTCCATCCATCTCAAGTCACTGACGTCTACTGACTATACTAACAGCCGGTGGAATTGCTACTTTTCAAGCACTAGTAACCGATCGAAGCACTGAATGATGGCTAAAAAACCGCAAAAAGGAGGAAAAAATGGCAAAGCTGTCTCGAAATCAGGATTTCTTTCGCAACAATTCAATCACATCCAAAAAGTGTGTCATGCCCATAGCCTCAATCTTTTTGTTCTTTTCTTTACGAAAAAGGCATGCATCTATCAGATATTCATATCAGATGGTGTCCGCTACGTAAACGGTGCCAGTTACTACATAGCCTGGAGAGATGTCCGTTACTACTATACGCGTACGTAGCCTTGGAGAAGCGATCGATGAGTTTTTTTCCACCTCCTTTTCTGGGGGCAGTTGAGATTTCTAATTAGCAGTTAGCAGAGGCGAAAACGCTACTTGTACGTCCTCCGGAGCAGAGATGACAAAGAGGCCAGGTCACCTGCTGGTAGCCACAAGCCATGTTTGCGTAGCTCTGCAATGACGTGGTGGTGCTTCGAGGCAGGCACCATATCATACCTCCGTTGGATGGTTTCGCTGGGTTCTTCTCCTTGCTGACTTACGTCTTGTTTAGTTTTCGTTCTGTGTATTCACTGTAGCAGGGTGTCACATTGAGATTTCGAGTAGTAGTTACACAAATCCAATTTGCGAGACAAATCTATTAAAGGATCAGCATGACATTATCTAACACAGTCGTCTAATTATATTTAATAGATTCTTCTTGCGAATTAACCTAGGGTTATGGAAGAGAGTTTGTCATTAATCTACATATTTAATACTGCTAATTAGTGTCGTAACATTGGGTACACCGTAGACACTTTGCAACTAAACAAGGAATTGCCAGAAAATAAAAAACTAGTTCATCTCCAACGAAAAAGAAAATTCAAGAAAACACCAAAGTCGTCCACGAACGTTGTAAATTACTACTTGCTTGCAGCAACACAGTTTGAGTCTCTGAAGACTTGAGAGCCGCCACGCGCTGTAGGACCTCTGCACATTACTGATTTCTTAACTGGTCACTGTCGTCATCATCAGACGATCGTTTAGATTCGGCGATCGAGGAATTGAACGAGGATGCATGCTGATACCGACATCTACTACAGTAAGTCGCATGGTCACTGGTCTCGCCACGAGGATCGGAATCCGAGTTGGGAGTCAAGAGCTCACGGCTCCAAACGAATACGGCGGCGGCGCGCGCGGCTGCCCGGCGGCCGGTCGTCGTCCCACCGTGTGCCCACTGTGCCGTGGCTAAAAAGTTGGCCACGTCCCGGCGCGTTCGCTTTCCATGGCGGTGGATACGGCGGCTGGCGTTCGCTTTTACTACCCCCCCCCCCCCCCCCAACGAATGCACGCGCACGCGCACGCGCGGCCAGGCGGCTACGCGTCGCGGTCGATGGGGATCGAAACACCTGACGCCACCGGGCTCCCCGGTGACGCGTGCGACGACGGCGACGGGAGTTGCTACTAGTGGCGCGAGTTATTGCCGGCCGGGTCGATCGGGCCCGGTTCGTTCGCCCCGCCGTCGTGCCGGCCTGCGGAGAAAAAGGCGCAGTAGGGTGGCGTCTCCGTCTCCGTCCGCGTCGTGCCGTTTGGCTGCTTGCTGGCACGAGAGAAGACAAATTCATGGCCTGCGGACGTCGAGTACCGCGTGCCGAGTAGCGCGGGGCGGCGCTGGCCGCTTCGGACTGTGGTGGAAACGTGGAAAGCCGCTGAGAGGGGGTGCGGGGCGTGCGGCGCGCGGGCTAGGCCGCTAGTAGAAATCCACGAATTATATGGGCTCAAACGATGGGCTTTGTGGGCTAGTGCAGCTGTTTGTTCCTCACCCGTCTTAAAATCGTGGCAAAATTGAAATCATGACACGTCCTTCTTGGATCATGGCAAACATTTGGCTTTATTAGGATCCCGAGTTGTTAGGATTCAAACTCAAACTATCATTTGCCACTATACACAACATGTTTTTTTAAGGAAAAAAAACCATGTACCTGTACCAGGCATGCAGAACTATCGGCAGTGCAATTGCACTTGCTCGAACCCACACTTTACAAGTTACAACTGCAGTTCCGAACAATACACCAACAAAAACAGGGCCGAAGCAACACAACATCGGACCCTAGAAAAAACAACCCAAAATGAGGAAAAAAAAAACAAAGGGCTGTCATCACAGCGCGCGCCACCAACACAACACCCACCACGTCGAACAGCCTTCTAGTACGTCGGGGTGGAGTTGCTGTTCTTGGACCACCTCGTCCAGAGCATGAACTCCAGCGCGATGACGGCGACGAGGATGACGGCCAGGTTGAAGCCGTAGCCGATCTTCCACGAGTTGTCGGCGCCGCCGACGTGGATCCCGAGCACGATGTTGACGGACGCGAAGAAGAGCGCCAGCCGCCCCGACCAGTGGTGGTACCAGTTCCAGTACTTGCGGTACTTGGAGTCCACGTTCGGCCGCAGGAAGAAGGCCAGGATCTGCAACCAAACAGGTTTCCATGCAGATGCAGCATTCAGATCATGCTCAGCCTGCTGTTCATGTTCTCATTCAGATTGTTTGCTGTGTATTTTTTCAGGCGACGGACCTGCAGGATGCCGAGGAAGAGGACGAAGATGCCGAGGCCCCTGTGCGCGGGGATGTCGGCCTGGATCTTGTTGTAGAGCGCCACGCCGGCGACGACGCCGGCGAGGCCGATGATGAACCCGACGAACTGGAGCCCCACGTGGAGGTAGAACCAGAGCGGGTCCATCCGCCGGAAGTAGCGCGCGATGATGGCGCCGATGGGCATCAGGACGCCCCACGCGAACACGTTGAGGGCGCCATGGGCGCGCCTCAGGCCGTAAGGGAACGATCCGTCAACGGAAGCTCTCCCTGCAGATGGATCGCGCAAATCAATAAATGAGCTGTTGTTGTAGCTTGTAAAAAAGGATTTGTTGATCGATAGAGAAATTTCGACTGTCTCTCTACTCGTGAAGTCAGCACAGCAGGGCCTTGTTTAGTTTGCTAAAGTTTCTAATGTTTTCTTCCCTCTCTTTCCATCACATCACATTAAATACGTCAAAAGACATATGTTCGGAGTATTAAATATAAGTAAAAAATAACTAATTACACTGTTTTGATGTACTTTGCGACATGAATCTTTTGAGCCTAGTTAGGTCATGGTAGGATAATATTTATCACAAACAAACAAAACGTGCTACAGTGTGCTACAGGAGTTCGAAACGTTGAGAAAACAAATTTTTCCGACAACTTCGATTCGGCAACTGAAAAGTGTCAGCTGACGACTGAAGCTTGAAGAAACAGAAACCTTTTCTTTTTTTTCCTTTTGTCAACCGACACATAGCTATGGCACACTTGTCGGCTGATTTTTCAGGTGCAAGTCTTTCTTATTGCACACTTGGTTTCTGTTAAAGTGGAATACGATTCACCAACACAATTTTATATCTTTATCTTCAACGAACTTCACTAGAATAAGATACCTGAAGACAAATACGTACTATATTGCTGACCGAAAGTGCCTACTGAATTCAAGACAACGCTTGCATTTGATCACATGGAGTGGAGAGATGGTAAAAAATCATACCCGTGGTGAAATCGAAGGTGAAGGAGGTCCTGCCCTGATGCCTGGTGAGCTTGTTCTTGACGGGGATGCTGTTCCCGAAGGCCATGATGATGTGCTGGTGGGTGAGGCGGTAGGAGAACCTGAGCTGGAAGGCGACGTAGATCTTGGCCTGCTGCACGACGACGGTGTGGTCGTGGTCGTTGGAGACGAGGAAGCCCCTGTCGACCACCACCTTGGAGCTGGTCTTGCCGCGGAGCGCGAACTGCCGGATGTGGGGGAGCCCCTTCTTGCCGACCCAACCCACCATGGCGCTGGAGCCGATCATGAGGCCGTCCCGCGAGAACCCCATGCCCACCCACCCCGTGCTGTACATCGAGGACAGGACCACCCGCAGGACGTTGTTCTTGTCCTGGTGATACTGCAAGGAGTTGCATTGGTTCGTGCGTCAGAAAAAGATGCTGTAAGTTATCACCTGAACACGTTCTACATCTCTAGCTACTAGAGTCTTGAACTCTGATGAAGTTTCTGTTGCGTTATCTTCTTTTTCTTTCTTTGAAGATCATGAGTGCATTATTGTTGCCGTTGCTGAAAGATGGACTATGGCATGACAGTTGGTCCCGGCCCCTTTCCTAGCACCAAAACCAACTCTAATCCCAAGACCCAAGAATTCTGCATACGAAACATTGTGGGTTGCTACAATTGTATCGCGAACCGGAAATCCCTTATCAGTTACTCCCTCCGTCCCAAAATATAGGGTCCTGGAGCGTTCAAATTTTGTGCCAAAATATAAGGTCCTGGAAGTATAGGACAAAATTCAATGAGGTTGGTGAGTAGGTGGAGAGTTGGTTGGTAGTGTAAAATGAGGGGTATAGAAGTCATTTCCTCTCACCGTTATTTCTTGAGTTTGAACTCTGCAAGGCTTTATATTTCGAGACGGAGGGAGTATCACCTACTACTGCCAAGTTCACTACGCTGAGCAACAACATGAGCAGAGCTTGAGCTTCTGAATTTCACTGTAAAGATCAAGCTAGCAGAGCAAGATCCACCCTAGTTCTTGACAGATCTCATCCCAAAACCAATTCAAAACAACCATCCAGACCGAACAGCATCATCCACCATACAGACGGCCAAATGTTTCATGTTACACTACCACTACAGAGGCTCAATCACCACTTGAATACGAGAGCAAATGCTTACGCGGAAACAGCAGCTAGCTAGCTAGCTAGCTAGCTAGGTGCACGGCGAGTCGCCGGCGGCCGGCGCGCGTGCGTACGTACCCGGAGCACGAAGTTGTTCCAGACCGGCTGGCAAGCCAGGCCCGAGTAGTTGGCGACAAGCACGGGCGGCAGCACGTCGTTGCAGCTCTCCATCTGCGCCGTCGCCACCGACGCCAGCGCCACGACGACCAGCGCCGCCGCCGCCGCAGCACGCGCCACGGTGCACATCCTCGCCGACAGCGGCTTTGCTGTGCAGGCAACTAGCGGCAGCGCAGGACCAACTGACTGGCGCACGGCTCGGCCGCAGGTTGCTTGCGAGTTTAGGGAGGGAGAGGGAGCTACTGCTAGGAGTTGGGAGGTTGCGGTCAGTTGGTGGTGCGATTTTTTTTTAATCCTTGACTTTATTTTTTCGATGCGTCTGGGGTGGGATTGGATGGAGGCGGATATTGGATGCGACATGATAGATCGGGTGGTGTGTGTCACTGCAGCTGGGAGGCCACAGTCGGCTTATGATTGGTGTCAGGGAAGCAGTGGTTGGTGCCGCTCTGGTTTGGTTTGGGTGTCCCTCTCGTCGTGTGTGTGATGCCCGGCTCCAGATCCGGAAGTGAAAGCCGCACGGGGTGGTGGTGGAGTGCAAAAGCGGCAAAAAAAAAAAAAAAAGAGAGAGAGAGAGAGAGGGGGAGAGAGAGGTGGTGTACCCACCCGTGTACTGCCGGTGTCCTGTGCTTCAGTGCTTGTGCCTTTTCTCCCTGTTCGCTTTCTTATCATCACCAAAAAGAAGATTTTCTCTAAGAACAAATCACCACCAAAGAATCAAAGCCAAAGCATTTCTCTCTCGAACAAACCAAAGACGTACCGTCACCCCACCGCCAAACGAACAGACTGTTTGTTTAAAAAAAAAACTGACGAGAGTGCAGTGCAGTGATGTTCCGGTGATTTTGGTTGCTTCAGCCGGGGAATGCAGCAGAGCCTTTCTTCTGTTTCTGCATGCCAGCTGATGGAGAGTCGTTTCACAAGGGGGAAAGAAATTGTCTGATGTAGAAGTACGTACGGATGTACGGGGCAGCTTTGGCCTCACCCTGTACATGGTCCGGTTTTACCGGTTTTTGGTTTCAACCCGACCCAGATCGTGGTAGAGTCTCCTAGGCGGTTTGGAAACCGACGGGTCGAATGGTTTTCATGGTTTGCTCGTCGGTGGTGACAGTAATGGACATCACGCATACGGATTTGTGGACCTCACAGTGTTTCCTTCGAAGTTGTCCAAAGATGGCGCACCTCAGGCCCCGCGGTGTTGCTGCCGTCTCTGCTCTGCTCCCTCTCGGGGCAGCAAGCTACGGCGGGTGGCGGCGGCGGGGAGCCCCTGGTGACGGCCGTCACCAAGCTCTACATGGCGCCGCTCAAGGACGACTTTCCGCTCGTCCTCAACCTCTTCGGCCCACCCAAGCACCCGAGCTTCGAGTGCCATCAGTAACACCACGTGTGCGCGCATGCGCACAGCTAGCAGCCTAGCACCCGCCGGATTGCCCGCGCACGGGCCACGGCGTCGCCTCCACCGACGACCCGTTTCGCTGCAAGTGCACGACGCTGGGGAGCGAGACAACAGGTAGCCATGAGCGGCGGCGAATGCATGTGGAGGTCTACGCCGTCGACGCGGCGGCGCACGGAGCTGCTTCGTCGCACTTCGCTCCATCTCATCCACACCCTCGAGCACACCTCCACGACCGGTCATGGCGGCACGCAGAGAGCTCTGCAGCGCGGCCGGAATGAGAACCTCAAGGTCGGCAGCGCTGATATGTCAGAGGAAGCATGAGCATCAAGGCACTTGCTTTTCTACTTGCTCCACGGCAGCAGCGAACACAACACACGCGGCAGCAGGCTCGAAGAAACGGCGGCGTGCACCGGGTTACATGGTTTCAAACCTAACTCAAACCAACCCACAAATCATTTTAAACAGCGGTTAATACGGGTTGGTTTCATGGGTTGGCCGGGTTCAAACCGGACCATGTACAGGGCTAGCTTTGGGGACTGATGATGTAAACTGACCGGCTAACTGAAATCCTTGCCGAAGCAGGATTCTGAATCCCACCCCGTTGTGAATCGACAGAATCAGCACACGGTAATTGTAATACTATCCATTAATCAGTAGCCACTGCCTCAGGTATGGCCTCTGGTTACAAATAATTGAGGCAGTAGTGAATAAGGTTTTAATTTCAAAAAAAAGTACTGCCTCCGTCCCTGAATATAAGCATTCTCCGATTTCCGTGATGCGCGTTTGACCATTCGTCTTATTCAAAAAATTTGTGAAAATGTGAAAATAATTATGATACACAAATATATACGATGATAAAACATGTCATAACAAAACAAATGATATTTTCATAATTTTTTAATAAGACGAGTGGTCAACGTCATCAGGAAAAGTCAACAAATGCTTATATTTAGGGAGAGAGGGAGTAGTGAATAAGGTACAGTGCCCGACCGCAGAGTATCTGTTTTGGGGCTCGGGCATCGTACGTGTATCCATCTCAAGTATGCTTCTGCAATCTGACTGAACAAGGATATCTTCGAAGTATTTCTTGCTGCCGTCGTTGTTGAATCTGCCTAGAGTCTTCAGATTCCCACATGATACGCATACCGGACCCTCTCAAGCACGTAGCCGCGTACCGACTCAAGAACAAAACTATTAGGCTGATGAACTCTCAACATCGATCTGTCGTCAGTTCTCTCTCCATTTTCCAGCCTTTCTGTCAGTGAAGTGGCGATTCTGGTTGCTTCACTTCGCAGAGACGAATGACCAATGCCGACGCACGAAGGGTACACTGCAGAAAAAACCTCTTTCCTTGACGAGGCGAGACTCTGAATATAACACGCTGTTAGATTCTGAAATGCTCGTTTGTCTTTGTTTCTTCACAGTACCATATATAGGTGCTGTAAAACTGGAATTTCTTCGCCCAGTTCTATCATCAGTGTTACACTGTGGTAGTGTGTTATGTTCCTTCAACCCATTAGCCCGTGACAAGGTAGGCAAATTGACAGCACTTGCAACTTTCAGATACAATAGACAGGAAAGTTTTCAAAATCTCGGTTTGTATTTACACATCATATGTCATGTATAAAAACTTATGGCATTGTACATGACTATACTACAGCACATCTAATTAATCTAACTTGCAACACCCATGAGCATCCGGGTCCCGAAGCATTTGGAATAAACCTCTAAACAACAAAAACACGAAAGGAAAAAAATTGAAACCAAACGGATTGGTACAAATGCAGAATGCATCAAGTATCGTCTCTCCTTTCCTAGGTGGAAAGAAATCAACACGGCCTTCCCTTGTCAATCTATGAGTCCAGGATCATCCCTGACATCATTTTCTTGATCTGATCCAAACAGAAAAAGAAAGTAGCAACAGTAAGTAACATTTCCATCACACATGCTAAAACCACATAAACCTGAGATGCATGTTGGGTTAAGTTCACAGCTGAATAGTAATAAGACCATATTTAGTGTCACAATGAAATGGAAAAGCATCAACATAGTGGGTGTACCTCTTTGTTATTCATCCCAATGATGGTTCTAAGATCATCAACCTGAAAAGGGGAAAACAGCAGCTTCAGTAATATTCTCAATAAATCATTTTCTATTATTGAATTTTAACCTTTTTAAGCATTTAATGTGGAATGCTTACATTTTTCAATGGCTCTGGTGACTCCTCTCGGAGCTCAAGTATATAATTTGCTCTTTTCTCTCCAATACCCTGTACATCAGCAGCAGGTTAGCAAGATATAAGCAATCTTTTCTTCTTTTTGTACCAGGGGTTGGGGGCATAATCTTTAAGATTTGAGCTAACCTTAAGGCTTTTCAACTGCTCCCTGCAATTGACATGGAAACGTGCATTAGAAAACCATAAATAAAACCAAGCTAATGATAAATGACAAGGACAGTACTTACTTATTAGCGCTGTTTAGAATTGTCAAGCACTGTTGAGCCAGGGATTTCTGCTTTTGCAAAAACAGAGGAAGAATATTTATCATGAAAGCTAATGATAATAAAATAGTAAGTGTGTGAACTGAGTTAAAAAAAGGTAACCTTAATCCCTGTGCTGCGACCTTCTTGAAGATCTTCAGGCTGCCTAAATTTCAATTGAGCCACAGGAGTTTTTACTTCAGCTTCATCTGTGTTAAAGGGTTGGGCACAAAGCATATCTGTTTTTGGTTTTGTTATATTCACTGGCCTAGTGCTAAGAAGCTTCAATGAGTTTGATATCTCTTTTAGTCGGTCGCTCAACTTTGGTGAGGATTGGATAGCACTGACTGGAGTCTTCTCAGCAATTTCATCTGGTAGTGAGGGCAATCGAGAGTGAACTCATACTATCATTTCATAATTAACTTTCAAAAAAAAGAGTTAAGAGATGTGTTATACCAGCTATATCAGATAAGCATATCATGCCCAAGTCCGCATATGAATTCTCACCATGCAAATCTGGAGAGGAATGGCCCTGAACAAGGGGACAAAGAGGATCCTGAACAAGAGGACAAAAAAATAACTATTTGCATGTTTATGATATTCATTTGGGATTACAGACACCAAAAGATAACTATTTGCATTAGATTTCTTAAAGGATACCTTTTCTTGAATGCCAACTAATGCTAGTTCTTTCACGCTGCAAGGGACTACTTCTTGCCTTTCAGATGACACATCATCTACAACCTTTTCTATTTCATCACATGCCTGCATGTTGTACCAAGTACCAACATATGGTGATCATAATTCTAAGATCATCGTATGATTGTGATGCCACTGGAAGGAAGCTAAAATACCTCAACAGGAGACGAGCCTTGAATTGCCATGCCAAGTGATGACTGAGCCTTATCGAATAAAGCAAAAAAGCTTTAGTATAAATATGCTCACTAGCGATCGATGAAAAATGCACATATGGATAGCTAAAGTATACAAACCTCAGCTTTCACCAACATAGTTCGCACAGCACCTTTGTTATCCTCCTACACAGTTCATAACAAAAGAATGACAGTTTTCAAAACCCAATGACTCACATACTACATGCATGCCAGGGCACAAAAAAGAAACCAGTTAAGATATATTACCTTTGATGAATCAGTAGTTGTACCGAACAATTTCCTGCACAACAAAAAAGCTAAATTTTATTGGAAGGTTTGCAGAAGGGGTTTGAGCTATTCAGGAGCTAATGAACAGTATGGTACCTGCCACTCTGAATCGACTTGGCTCCTGTGCGCTTCATATTAATTGAAGTAGAGACAGTGCTTACAGGTTTTTTGGCCGAATGCACGGTTGCTTCAGACCTACATAAAACCAAAACCAGCATTAGCTTTACATTAAACAAAATATGAATATAAAAAAATAGTACTTCCCATATGACCTCTTATTCAGGAGTTAATGAACAGTATGGTACCTGCCACTCTGAATCGACTTGGCTCCTGTGCGCTTCATATTAATTGAAGTAGAGACAGTGCTTACAGGTTTTTTGGCCGAATGCACGGTTGCTTCAGACCTACATAAAACCAAAACCAGCATTAGCTTTACATTAAACAAAATATGAATATAAAAAAATAGTACTTCCCATATGACCTCTTATTGGCACTGGGGGTTCGAGTTGCCTTTACTGCACTGTTAATGAATTGGGTTCGGCCATTCTTCGGCACAGAACTTTGCTGGATAGAGGGCAGCAATGATCTTGACAAATTCTTAGCCCTCACTGAAAGGCTTGCATTTGATTTTGAACAACTTCTGGTACCCAAGGATAAGTTGTAAAATTGTTCATTGACCATTTGGCTTGAGCGAGAAGCCAAAGTAAGAGTAGAGACTGCATCTTGACAGGAAACTTCATCCTACACCAAGAAGGCAAAGCATGCACTTAGATTGCAGGTAACAGCTGCTACATATCAATTCTAACAAGTTGGATAAGGTAATATGGTTACGGGTACATGAAACATGCATAGCTAACTTCGGATTGATGGTAATGCATGAAACAAACCAAACAAAGAACTACGATAATAAAACTTTAACATCAATACTCTCTCTTCTAAGTTAGACCAGAGGTAGTATGACATATACTCAATTTATTTTAGGATCATGCTGTTGAACAATGATGCAATTTTATACTCCTATATCATTGAGCCACCTTCCATTTTGAAAACAATTTTCTCATAGCCAGCAGGGAAAAGAAGAGTAGAAGATTTTGCAACCACCGAATTTGTGGTACAGGAGCCAATTGCTTACTATTTATCTTAAGCACCTCCTGTGAGAACAAATTCATACAAAATGCACATGCCGAATATCCTTACCAAACAGCAGATCAACACAGAACCACTTGTCTTGCACAAAGAATCTTGTAAAATACGAGTTACTTTATATGGTCGGTAGGGTATGAAGCTCTGGTTGCTGTTTAGAGCTTGCACGACATTCATGATGGCATATAATGACTTGTTAGAATTTGATGAAGCAACCCCACCACCATAGTTCTTCTGCTTAGTATCAACATAGCCTAATGAAAATAGGTAACAAAGGCTAAATAAGTTACTCCATTTAAAATACTATATGGAATTGATGTACATGTATGAGAAGAACAGACCTGCCAAGTCAAGAAAGTTTAACTTAGATACAACACATTCTCCGCCTAGCTTATCAAACTTGGAAATGTAAATGATAAAGCCTTGGTGTCCTCTGGCTTGGTTTGAAGTTTCTGTGGTTTGAAGATCTGAAAACTCCTCAAATGACTTGATATCAACCTGAATTAAGTGACTAATTTTAATCCATACTTTGCAAGAGAAACGTAAACAGTCTGGGTGGTTGATGAAGTATCAGGACAGAAACATGAAGACAGTAAGAGGGAAATTCTAAGCAACTAGGTACCTTGGATAGGCCCTTGAGGTGAGTCCTTCCATTAGCATCCTCCAGCACATGGACCTCAGTGTGCTTCGGCTCCAAGATATCAAATACATGGTTATCCTGAAGCACCTGATAAGAGGAAATGCTGATGGCTGCCCCTATGGGTTTGGCTCGGAGGAGGATTTCCTTCATGGTCATGGTGAGCAAGCCATCATGATCCTGGGGCCCCTGCATTCACATTCCGAGCAAACTAGATAAAGCACTGAAAAATATGCAATTTATTTATGTAACAAAGGGTGGACACCTGAAGAAAAAAAATTACTAGAAGAATACCATGATGAGGTGGGTTTTGGCTGTGGCACCGCAAGTGATCACGCATGCGTTGCTCTGCCCGTCGCTGCAGAAGATGTCATCCAGGAGGTGTTTGACCTCGTTGTCGAAGATGTAGGTGTAGGAATCATCCTTCTTATAGCAGTAATCGAGCTTGTACTCGCAATCCTTGCGCGGAGTTAGATCCCTGTCAACGCAAACCATGTCCAATTGATGAGGTCGGCGTAACAGGAATGATTGACAAAGGGGCAGTTACTGTTAGAAAGCCTACCCGGCGGCAGCAGGAGTGACCCCCTTGTTGATGGGGACGAAGCAGATGGAGGCGGAGGCGGAGGCGGGAGAGGAATCGGCCGCATCGGAGACGCGGGTGGCGACCCGGAAGGAGCCTCTGGAGCCTCCGCCGGGGCAGATCCTGGCGACGACTCTGACGGGGGCGGCCCGAATCCTGGGGGGGCAAGAGGAGGAATTGGGGATAGCGACGGCGGCGCTTGCTGCTTCTTCCATCGTCGCCTGCTTGTTAGCGCTCTTCGCCTCTTCCCCTTCGCCCTTGTCGTCGCCGGGGGGTCGTTGAAGATGTTGGCTGCGAGGCGGAGCCGCCGGCGCCGAGAGGAGGAGCGGGGAGTTTCGCGTTGGGTTGGCTAGCCGTTAGCTGGCGAATGGGGATGAGGAGGGGCGGAGAGTTTCGCTGCCTGGTGCCTGGCCTTTTGAATTGGAAGGGGAATGCGGCGCTTATCGAACGGTTGGGGAGCGCGGATCGCAGTATCGCACGCATTCGCACAGGGAGTGGTGGGGCCAACTTGATTCGTGCGAAGGAAGGAGGCGGAGGGGCTGTTGCTGCTGGGCTTTGCTCACACTAACTGCCGGCCCAGCTCGGCCCAACACCACCAATCCTACGGGGTGGAGGCGTGCGTGGAGCGCCGCCGTCGAGGGGAGGAGGATGGGCAGCGGGATGGGCGCGTACGGCGGCGCGGTGCGACCGGTGGAGAGCGCGGCGGGGGAGACGATGCTCCTGTGGGGGCTCGGCCAGCCCACGGCGCACCGCAACAACGCCTTGGTCCGCCAGGCCGCGCACTCTTTCGAGCTCGACGCCTGCGGCCGGCGCCTCTCCCTGCTGCAGTCCCCCTCCTCCATGTCCACCCCGGGGGTCACCGGAGCGGTCGTCTGGGACAGCAGCGTCGTGCTCGCCAAGTTCCTCGAGCACGCCGTCGACTCCCAGCAGCTGCTCCTCCGCGACGCGCGAGCGGTCGACCTCGGATCCGGGTGCGGCCTGGTGGGGTGCGTCGCGGCGCTGCTGGGAGCCCACGTTGTCCTCACCGACCTCCCCGACCGCCTCAAGCTTCTCAGGAAGAACGTCAGCCTCAACGTCGACGACCCCCACGTCGCGGGCTCCGCTCGTGTCACGGAGCTTGTATGGGGCGATGATCCTCACCATGAACTGGTTCGGGAGCCACTGCCTGATTTCGGTAACTGATTGCTCCCAGCCTCTGTTTTCTTTGTTTCTTGCTTGTGCATTCAATTGCTGCTCTCCTCTGATTCACCCTCACATACAGTACTCGGTAGGAGTGATG
Organism: Cenchrus americanus; assembly: GCA_947561735.1. Classification (NCBI taxonomy): domain Eukaryota; kingdom Viridiplantae; phylum Streptophyta; class Magnoliopsida; order Poales; family Poaceae; genus Cenchrus; species Cenchrus americanus. The sequence goes on along the minus strand of OX387239.1, from coordinate 244,902,887 downwards.
ATGTGGTGATCCTTCCTTCAATTCATTCTTCTTTCAGTGCTCGGCTCTGACGTCATATACAACGAGGAAGCGGTGGATGATCTGCTGGCCACCCTCAACCAACTCTCAGGACAACACACCACGATACTACTAGCTGGAGAGCTCCGTAACGGTGAGGCTTCTAATTCTCCTGCTTTTGGGATGCCATCCACTGATTCATTCATCAAATACCAAATAAAATGTTTCTTCTATTATTGTACAGATGCTGTGCTGGAGTGCTTCTTGGAGGCAGCAATGGAGGACTTCCTGATTGCCTGCATCGAGCAGGACCAATGGCACCCCGAATTCCGCAGCAACCGGGTAGCCTTGTTTATCTTGGTCAAGAAACCAGAGAGAGCTAGCACAGACTAGTCATCTACTCCTCTCAGAAGAAGCCAAGAAGGATAGGAGGCATCTGCATTTGTCTTTTCCTATGATGTTGTGATAGACAAGGTTGTAGCTTTGGCCTCCATCATTAGTTTGATTGTTCATCTGTATGGTTTACAAGCTTACAAGGGACCCATTTGGCACAGCTCAGCTTCACCTGTAGAGTTGTTTTTTAGAAAACAACTCCATGAGCAACTTCATGAGTGGGGAAGAGAGCCATGTTTTTGCAGCTTCACCATGTGCTTAACTCTGTGAGAGTGAGTTTTCAGAGAAGTTGACCAGAGAGTTGGGCAGAGAGTTGGTTGTTTGGCTATTGAAGTTGTGAAGCTGCTCGTGAAGCTACTTATGAAGCTGTACCAAACGGGCATGTGAAGTTTGTAGACGACTGAAGAGAAACTCGATATGGAAACTGCAGGTGCACACTGTAATAATGTGAGTAGTGGCAAAACCTAAAGCCAATGTTTTAGGCTGTTAGCCCATCAAAATAGCATGAGAAATTTTCTCAGTCAAGATTGTGTACAATGTACTAAAAATGTGTTTGAATCAAATTGGAATATAGATCAGAAACTTATAACATTACGAAAGACTGAATAACCAATAGTATTCATTTTTGTTTCTGCTTAAACAGGGATGACATATGCAACTATATAGCTTAGTCTCTATGGGCCCTGTTCCATTTAAATATTAGCTGCATGTTAATTTTCACAATCTTACTCTTATCCTCCACAGCTGCACTACTGTTATAATATTTCAGGGATATTCAGCCTGTTGGGTTGGCTGGTGGTTGATGGTAGTCTTTGGTCTCTTCGAGAGGAGTACTGCTTGGTGGTTCTTCAGTAGGTTGGTTTGTTGTGAGAGAAAAGTACTGCTGGCTGGTGGCTGATAAGCCAAGCGAACGAGGCGATTATCTCATCAGAAGTTACAACCAAGTTCAGATGTTTAGTAACCTAAGCTGCATGCAGCTGCTTTGTACTAGTGATCAGTTATGATTAGTTGATTACCAACACACACAACTGTCACGACCTCTTCATCTTGTACCACAACAGTTATTTTGTTTGCATCATCCTCAAGCCCACTTCCTACGCACACTTATGCAGAGGAGAGGAGAGCCTCCGATCTCTAGGTATACAAGGACACTTGAGGCTAGCAGCGCTTCTTCTCTGCACAATTCTACCAAACCATAGCTGGTTCAGACTTCAGAGCTGAATCCAGCAGCGTCAGCTTTTATTAGGCAAACAAGTTAATTGGGGGCTCTCTAGTCTCTACCATTTAACAGTGAATTTCCATTGCAGTTGCACATGATCCTGCACAGCAACTAGGTAAATATAGTAGACTAAGCACATGCAATCCTTGATCTATCCAGATTTATTTTACTGGAGTAGTTTCATTTAGTTGTTATCAACTAACTAGAGCATCTAGAGCTATAAGCATACTGTGCACTTGTCGATTGTCAACAAGGGAATTTAAGTATACATTAATTAGGAGTTGCACCACGGAAATCCTGGATCATTAGATGATACCAAATTACCGAGCACGTGTATCTGCAAAGAAAATACCTACACAGCTAGCCAGCTAGGTTCCATCAGAAAAGATATGGGACCAGGGTATAGCAGATCAGAGACCAATAATATCACAAGTAGCAACAACATGATTGGTCACAGCACTATGTAATCATGTTTTCACTAATCACATGTCACCAGTAATTGCTGCACAGGGACAAAAGGAGATTAGAAGGGCGCAGCGACCTCTTCAGGTGCTTCGATGGGGACGTGTGGTCTTCGTGGCTTCAGTTTAGTGGAAAGTTGAGTTCTTCATTGCATTTAATGGAAATTGTGTATGTTCTTTTCTAATAACCTATTTGCCATCCAGTGTTATATACTGTCGATGCGGAGTAGTCCCGACACTAACTAGTAAGAACGCTGAGATCTATCCCTTGATGGCCGGTGCTAAGCAACTAGTGACACTGATTTTTATCCTGGTTCCGGCCGGGGCTGTACGTCCACCAGTGGTGTGCTCGGGGCACTGTATTGCGTCGCATCGTGGTGCTTGCAGAGGGGTGCTACAAGCGAGGTGGGAGAGGAGGCTGGTCCTCTAGGTCCCAGAGGTACTGATTGAGGCAAGTGACAATATCGGAGTGGGAGGCCAAAGGCGTGAGAATGTCGTTCGTCTCTGCTTGTCGTCCCCCCCTGCGGCTGGGGGATTGCCCCTCCTTTTATAGGCCAAGGAGAGCAATTTACAGGCGTGCCGCACCATTCTCCTACGTGTGAAGGCATGGCGAGCAGTGCCGCGAAGTTGACGGTTGTCCTGGCGAATCCCGCTCCTGTCGGGGCGTCGTGGCGAGTCCTGTGCTCGTACAGGAGCGACTTCGAGTGTGGTGGTGTAGAGGTTGGTTGTCCGGCCATCGTCCGCGGGCCGGCTCGAGGGTGGCGTCAACGGGAGGCCGTGCAAGGTACAATGGCGGTAGTGGCGACGTTCTGTCCTCGTGCGCTTCAACAGCGTCGGGGATGTTGTCACAGTGTCAAGCGTGGTGCTGCAGTAGCAGGGATGGCCGCACAGGGCTGACAGCGACAGAGAAGACCGTTCCCGCCGGCCTGACGTCACGGTGTAGTCCTGTGTAGTCATAAAAAAGGCACACGCCCCCGTTCGAGGGCTCCGCCGTCCCCCTTCGAGGGCTCGGCGCGTTAGCCGTACCAAAGTAGGCGGCACAGTGTCACGGAGCTGACACTGGCCTCTCCGCATAGCGTTTGTATAGTGGCGGGGATGGTCCTCCCAGGGAGTGGGTGGAACACTGGGTGGAACAGCGCCGGGGCGTGATTCTTAGGCGCGTCGGGGTCGTGGCGCCGTCCTGCGGTGTCAGAGCATTAAATGCTCGGTCGTGTGAGCAGGAGCGGTGGTGTCGCGTGCGTGGGGGCCCTCGAGCGAGGCGGACCTCGCCCGAGGGGGCGTTCGGCCCTATCGCTCTGGCGGGCCGCGGGGGCCACCAGGGTCGTCATCGTGTCATGCATGTGTTTTGGCTTCGTGGATTAGTTTGCGTTTTGCATTTTTTACGAAATTAAGTGGGTTTCCCCTGGTTGTTTAGGGGACCCCTAGGGCTGTCCCCGACAGTAGCCCCCGAGCATCTGCGGGGCATCCGTGAGGATCCCGCAGATGCTGGTGCTGGCTGATGGGATGTTCTTCCCTCCTGGTTGCTGTGCTATTCCGTGGGGACGCGCTGGCAGACCCGCGGGTCTAGCCCCCGAAGCCTTGGAGGAGTGTGACACTCCTTCAAGGTTTTATTCGCAACGTCATCTTTGGGCGAGACATTTGTCTCAGCTGGCATCGGTGATATTTCAGCCGGCCTCGGCGCCGCCGTGCGCGTGTATCGACGTTCACGTGCGTTCGGTGCATATCCAGGAGGTGTAGCCTCACGTCGAGCCCCCGAGCCTGGGCCCATTTGAGGCGATCGGGACGAGCTCTCCGACTTTTCCGTACGTCCCCTCGCCGTCCCTCCGCGGGACGGGGGGCGAGGTGTCTGCGACTCCCATTGGGCGGGTCGCGAATCGCAGGTTCCTCTTCGAGCTGTTATCGGGTGGTTCAAGTGGACGCCCATGCCCCGTTCGATAAGGGTAAGCTCGTGGTCCGGAGACTCGTCCATGAAAGCGCTTACGTTGGTGTGCTAGGTAGGGCTCGGTCCCGTTCGCTGGGGACCGGGGGCGTGGAAGCTCTCCCTCAGTGGGATCCCTCGACTAGCTGCCCTCGTTGGCTCTTGAACGCGACATGCGGGGCGCCCTCGAGCTGGTGAGCTCGAGGATAGGCTCGAATGCGCGCGCCCTCGTCGTCCCTGAATCTGTTGATCTGGGGCACCTGTCCGAACCCTTCGAGGGTCAGGCTTCAAACCCCTGATCAGTAGGGCCGTTGCGGGCTGGCAACTAAGTGCTCCCGTCTTTTTTACATCTGCAGAACTCACGGGCGCCCGGTCGAACCGGCCATGGAGCTGCTGATCAGTAATGCTGGATCGAGGGCATCTGTGGTGTCCGCTCTCGTCGAGCGGGTGTCGAGCCCACTGATCGGTAATCACACCCTTCGAGGGTCAGGTTTTTTGAGCGCGGGGCTCGGGCCGCTTCGAGGGTCACGCTCACAAGGTGAGGGACCGGGCCATTTAATGCCCACAGTTGTGGCAGGGGCCGTGTGCTGCGGGTGTGCCTTTTCAGGCGATGCGGCCGCGCGTAGTGGGCGACGTGGGTAGGCGGACGTGACGGCCCACCGCGGCTATTCAGTTGCCGCGCCGTAATGACCGTGCACGTGTGCCGTTCCGTCATCGTGGGGCCCGCCCGTCAGTGATGGACGCCGTCACCTGCAGTTAATGCGTGGAGAGCGCGCGATTCGAGGAGCGTGGATCCTGGGGATCTGTAAATTCGAGAGGAGGAAGGGGCGAGGCCTTTACCTCAACACTTAGCGCCCATCGCTCCCGTCTTCTTTGCTTTCGTTCCAGAGCATCGCGCACCCCTTCGCTTTCGCCTAGTGCCCGCTTCGTGCTCCACGCTCCTTCGTCGATCGGCATAGCTCCCCCGCAATCCATCACCGTAATCGACCCGCTGCCATGGCCTCGCTCGATGGTAACGGAGTTTGCGCTGCATGAGCTTGAGAACGGCGGCCAGCTGGCGCCGAGCGTGGACGGGCAGCCCCCGGCGTGGATCGTCCCGCCGGCGGTAGACCGGGAGCCCAACCCGCCGTTCGGCTACATCGTCAGCTTCATCCGCTTCCATGAGCGTGGCTTCGCGGCGCCGGTGAGCCACTTCATGCGTGGGTTGTGCTACCACTACGGCGTGGAGCTGCACAACTTCGCGCCGAACGCGATTTCGCAGGCGGCCACCTTCGTCGGCGTGTGCGAGGGATTCCTGGGGATCCAAGCGAACTGGGTTCTCTGGGTCCACCTTTTCCGCGCGGAGCTGCACACGCTCACCACGCCGGAGCCGAAGGTGCACCGCGCAGTGCGCGCCGGCGGGGTGTCCATCGCACTACGGGAGTCGCGCAGGGAACTTTACATTCCCTGCACGATGACCTCCAACAACGCAGAGTGGGAGCGGGGGTGGTTTTACCTCCGCAACGACGAGCCCAGCCTCCCCCAACACCGGCAAGATCTTGAAGGAGAAGGGGGACTCTTGGTAGCACAGCGTGTCGCCCTCTTCGCGCCAGGGTCGGCTGGAGTCAGCCTTGCTCGCGCTGAAGGGCCTGGCGGACGCTGGGCTGGGTGCGGCCTCGGTTCTCGCAAACCTCCACCACCGGCGGATTGTCCCCCTCATGGAGAGGTGGCTCCACATTTTTGAGATGGACGAGGCGGCCGACCCCGTGGCGCTGTCGCAATCGCGGCTGCTGCTCGACCCCTTTCCGCAGGAGCACGCGGCCACGAGGGCGCGGCGCGCCATCAACCTCAAGGCCGTCAAGCACGGCCACGACGACCTCTGGTCGTTCGTCATGCTTCCCTACGGTCTGCTGGTGAGTAGATTTTCTGTCCCCCTTCCACTATTTGTCTGCGAGGCGCCGACGTGGCGTGATCTCTCGTTCATCCCCTACAGCTGGTGACCGTGGACGCCGCACGGTCCGACCCACCCACGCCCCGAGCCCGAGCGCGCGCGGCACAACGGCGGAAGCAGGAGCGGGCGGTGCGCAAGAAGGAGAAGAGAATCCGCCGGCGGGAGTGCCGGGAACAGAGGAGCGAGGAGTTGCGGCTGCGCGAGCAGCAGGGACTCTCTCCCCCGACGACCTCGGAGTATTCGTTGGAGGAGGAGGAAGAGGAGGAGGAGAGCGACGGGGGGGGGGGGGGGGGGGAGCTCTCCCCGAGAGGTGGGAGCCCGCACCCCCTCGCCAAGAGCCACGGGGGCGGCAGGAGAGCAAGCGCGGGAGCACCCGCCGCCGGGCGGTCCGTGAGAAAGGTGGCGCGCGCCGCGAAGGTGCCGACGCGCGCCGCGGAGGCGACTCGGGGGGTGCGGCGGTGGCGACGTCGGCCGCGGCCACAGCGCCCGTCGAGCCCCCGAGGAAGAGGAAGCGGGGCTTCTCCACCCTGAGGTAGGCAATCTCTCCACAGACACCCCGTCCTCGAGAGGCGAGAGTTTGATTTTTCTGTCTTTGTGTTTGCAGGGTGACACCGACTGTGCCCCCCTCGCGCCCGCCAAGGTGCTGAGGTTGGACGCGGCTGTCCCTACGAGGCAGCGCTCATCGGGGGCGCCGCGGGCCACTGGGAGTGTGGCAGCGACCACGAGCGAAGCCCGTGCGGCGCGGCCACGACCATGGAGCCGCAGCAGGTGGCGACGGTCGCGACGACAATCATGACCATGGCGGTCACCGCGCCGTCGACTTCGCCGGTGCCTGTACCTGCCGGTGGTCCTCAGATGGTGGTGGCCGAGATCCCGGACGACGACGTCCCGCCGCCGGGATGGGACCAGTGGGTGAGCCAGCCCTTTTCAGCCCCCGAGCCCCCGACGGGGGTACTCGTGATGAGGGAGGACAGCTGCGTGGTTTCGGGGTGCCCGGCGCACGGCGCCGAGGCCTCGTCGTCCCGCGCCGCCCTTCCGCCTTTGGGCGGCCCCGTTGCGCATCCGAGCGAGGAGCGGGGGAGCGCGTCGACGCGCCGCCGGCTCACTTCGCCAGTGCCCAGGCTGAGCAGGCGCTGTGGCAGGAGTTCTGCGACCATGTTGCCTCGCTCAATCGAGCACTGAACGAAGCGCTACGGATCCATGGAGGGCCCGCGTGGCGCATCTTCCAGGTTAGTGATTTTCCGCCGGGTTTCGTGGTTTTTTCCCTTTGCTTCTTCCGCGCTTTTGCTTTTCCTGACCCCCGTCTTCTCTCGCCTCGCTTGTCGGCAGGATTTGGAGTGTCGTGCTCGGGAGCGGTACGACACCCTCGATCGCCTGGATGACGAGCTCAACAGGTACCGGGGGCAGTACAACGCCATCGACGCTCTCGTCGAGGCCCTGAGAACCCCTGACCGGTGGCTGGTGTATCGAGCGGAGGTCCTGCGGGATCAGCCTCCGGAGCTGGACGCCCAGGCTGTGGAGGACGTTCCCCCGGTCGAGAAGGTGAAGGCGGCGCTCGTGGACCGAGACGAGGCGCTCCACAAGGCATGGGAAGACCTGGCGGGGGCGCGTACCGTGGCGGCGGAGTGGGAGGCCGAGGTGGCCTCTGTTCGTGCCCAGAGGTGGCCTCGAGGGAGCGCGGGCCTGGCAGAGTCAGGACGAGGAGAAGGCCAAGGAGACCGAGGGGCTGAAGACCAGCCTGGCAGAGAAGGCCGCCGCGCTCGTCACGGCGGAGGAGCAGCTCCAGCGAGAACAAGCCGCGCGCCAGGAGGCGGAGGGCCAACTTCAGCAGGAGAGGGCTGCCCTCATCGATGCCCGGGCTGCGCTTGAGCAGGAACGCTTGGCGCGAGAAGAGACGCTGGGTCGGCTCCAGCAAGAGCGCACCGCGCTCGAGGGGGCGCAAGCGACCCTCAAGCAGCGGGAGGACGTGGTGTCGAAGCTCAACGGGGGGCTGGTCCAGCTCAACGTCTCGCTGGCGGACGCGCGCCAGTCCCTCGAGGAGTAGGAGGCCACGGTTCTCAGCCTACAGCAGGCGGCTGAGGACGCGCGCCAGGCCCTCGAGGCAGAGAGGAAGCAGGTTGAAGGTAAGTTGTCTTTCGTCCCTTTTTGTTCGCCAATTTGGCTCGCTCGAGATCCGCTCCCGACCTTTGGTTTCTTTGTCGTTGGTTTTTTCAGGTCTGCGGACCGCCCTAGGGAATACGACCACCTAGGCCGAGGCCGTGCAGACAGCCTACAACTCCTCTCAACAGGAATTGGAGGGGTTGCGGGCCGCAGCCCTCGAGGTCTGCCAGGAAGTTGAAGAGAGCGAGGCGCAGGCCGGGAGCTCGCTGGCGAGTCGCCTGCGCGCCCTCGGTGGGCATGTCTCTCTGTGCATGCGCCGCGCCCTTCACCTGGGCGTCAAGAAGGCCCTTGGCGTGGTGGCGTCCCACTACCAAGTCGACTTCGAGGTCGTGTCCTCGGGCTACGTCGTCCCGGTCGGTGTTGAAGATGAGGTGGCGATGAACCGTGCGGACGCGCTCGCCGCCACCGCTACTGACATGCTCGCCGAGGACTTCGCCGACTTCTTATTCCCAGACACTCCCGGCACCGACGACCCTCAATCCTGAAGATCGTTGGGCGTTCGAGCCCTTTTTTGCTCAAGTATTAGTATTCGGGCCACGTGGCCATGTAATGAACAATTACTTGTTTGAAATGTTTGAACATTTGTAACTAGAAGTAATGTTTTTGTTTCACTTGTTACGCTGTTCTGTTGCTTTTTCCTTTGCCTGGACGAATCGAGCTGGGAGGTTCGATTCCACGAGTAGCCCGCTGGTCTAGAGGCGAGGGAGAAGGGCCGTATCCTCGCGGAGGCGTAGGCTATCTCCGGCTCGCGCGTCTTTTCCGTTTGGCCGCTCGCGCCCCGCCTGAATTTGCCCGAGGTTTAGGTTGAGGCGTACTTGGCGCGTTTGCGCATTTTTGTGAAAAAATGGGACCGTTTTTCGAGGGGGAGGATGCCCCCCGAGAGTGACTTGGTTTTCTGGGGAAAACCAAGTTGCCCTTTAACTTTATTAATTCGAAAGAGTTTACATCTGTACAGCCAACTAGGGTGTTGGGTATGCAATTTACAAAAAGAACTTGGAAATCCTTTCTAAGGGTAAAAGCGACGTAGCTGTTGGATGTTCCAAGCGTTGGTGAGTTCTTCACCGTCCTCATTGGCCAGCTTGTACGTGCCGGGCTTGAGCACTTTCACCACGACGTAGGGTCCCTCCCTTGGGGGTAACAGCTTGTGGCGGCCTCGATTGTCCTGGCGCAGCCTCAGGACTAGGTCCCCTTCGTTGAAGTCTCGGCGCCGCACCTTCTGGGCTCGGTAGCGCCTTAGAGCCTGCTGATACCTCACGGAGTGCATCAGGGCCACGGTGCGGGCCTCGTCCAGTTGGTCCAACGAGTCCTCGCGGGCTTGCTGGTTGGTGCCCTCGTTGTAACCCCGGACTCTGGGCGATCCGTACTCCAGGTCTGTGGGGAGGATAGCCTCCGCCATAGACTAGGAAGAACGGAGTGAATCCCGTGGCCCTGCTCAGGGTTGTCCTGAGGCTCCACACGACTGCTGGTAGCTCTTAGAGCCATTTTCGACCAGAGTTATTCAGTCTGTCAAAAATCCTGGGCTTGAGACCTTGTAGGATCATGCCGTTGGCGCGCTCCACTTGACCGTTGGTCTGTGGGTGCGCCACGGCCGCCCAATCCACGCGGATGTGGAACTTGTCGCAGAACTCCAGGAACTTTCTGCCCGTGATCTAGGACCCGCTGTCGGTGATGATGAAGTTGGGCACTCCAAACCGGTAGATGATGTCGGTGAAGAACGTTACGACCTGCTCCGCCGTGAGATTTGTGATCGGGCGCACCTCAACCCACTTGGAGAATTTGTCGATGGCGACCAGTAGGTGGGTGAAACCCCCGGGCGCCTTTCGCAAGGGCCCGACGATGTCCAGTCCCCACACGGCAAAGGGCCACGGACGGGGATGGTCCGTGCAGGGAGGTTGGTCTTGCGGGCGTAGAACTGGCACCCTTCGCAGGTGCGCACGATCTCGCTGGCATCAGCGACCGCAGTGGGCCAGTAGAAGCCTTGGCGGAACGCGTTGCCCACGAGGGTGCGTGGCGCTGCGTGGTGGCCGCATACGCCCGCGTGGATGTCTCGAAGGAGCTCACGCCCCTGAGGGATGGGAACGCATCGCTGCAGGACGCCCGACACGGCGCGCTTGTACAGGTCGTCGTCGACGAGGGTGAATGACTTGGCCATCCTGGCGATGCGTCTGGCCTCGGATCGGTCCGAGGGGAGTTCCCCTCGATCCATCCAAGCAATGTATTTGTCTCGCCAGTCCTCGGCGCGGGGGACTGGCTCTGTGTCCATGGCTTTAACCTCACCCGCGCCATACCCCTCGAGTAGGGAGAGTACGAACGCTTCGTTCGAGGGTTCCTCGTCCATGGGCTCCACGCCTGTTGGGTCCGAGGGAGCCCCCAAGGGTTCCTCCTGACTCGAGGGGGTTCCCTCAAGGTTGACGGACGGTTTAGCGACATCCCGCGCAAAAACGTTTGGGGGAACGGTGATTCGCCCCGACACGATCTTGGCGAGCTCGTCTGCCTCCTCATTGTACCGGCGGGGCACGTGATTGAGCTCTATGCCGTAGAATTTATCCTCGAGGGCCCGCACAACATTGCAGTACGCCTCCATCTTGTCGTCGTGGCAGCTCGCGTTCTTCATGACCTGGTCGATCACGAGCTGCGAGCCTCCCCTCACGTCGAGGCGCTTGATGCCCATCTCGATGGCGATTTTGAGGCCGCAGAGGAGGGCCTCGTACTCTGCCATGTTGTTTGACGCAGGGAAGTGCAAGCGCACTGCGTACCTCATGTGTTCCCCAAGGGGTGAGATGAAGAGCAGACCCGCGTCCGCCCCTATTTTCATCACCGACCCGTCGAAGTAGAGGGTCCAGCACTCAGCCTGGATTTGCGGCGGCAATAGCTGTGTGTCCGTCCATTCGGCGACGAAATCCGCCAGGATCTGGGATTTGATCGCTTTGCGCGGCGCGTTGGTGAGCGTCTCGCCCATTAGCTCCACTGACCACTTGGCAATTCTGCCCGCCGCGTCCGGGTTTCGGATGATCTCTCCCAACAGAAAGGAAGAGACCACCGTGACCGGATGGGCCTCGAAGTAGTGGTGAAGCTTGCGCTGTGCGAGCACCACCGCGTAGAGCAGCTTTTGGATCTGCGAGTAACGTGCCTTGGTCTCGTACAACACCTCGCTGATGTAGTACACGGGCCGCTGGATTGGTAGGGCGTCTCCCTCCTCCGTATGTTCTACCACGATGACCGCGCTGACCACCTGAGTGGTTGCGGCGACGTAGAGGTACAGAGGCTCGTTGCCTTGAGGTGGTGTCAGGATCGGGGTGTGGGTGACCGTCGCCTTCAGCTTGTCAAGCGCCTCCTGGGCCTCGACGGTCTAGGAGAAGCGCTCATGTTTCTTCAGGAGCCGGTAGAGGGGTAGGCCCTTGTCACCGAGCCACGAAATGAAGCGGCTCAAGGCAGCAAGGCACCCCAACACCTTCTGGACCCCCTTCAGGTCGCGAATTGGACCCATTCGTTCGAGGGCAGCAACCTTCTCGGGGTTGGCCTCGATGCCTAGCTGGGAGACGATGCATCCTAACAGCATGACTCGCGGCACGCCAAAGACACACTTTTCGGGGTTCAGTTTCACCCCGTTGGCCTGTAGGCAGCCAAACGCGATCCGGTGGTCGTCAACCAGGTCGTCCTCCTTTCTGGTCTTCACTACTATATCGTCTACGTACGCCTCAACGGTTCGCCCGATGTGGTCTCCGAAGACATGCTGCATACATCGCTGGTAAGTAGCACCTGCATTTCGGAGGCCAAACGGCATCGTCACGTAGCAGTACATCCCGAACGGCGTGATGAATGAAGTCGCGAGCTGGTCGGACTCTTTCATTTTTATTTGGTGGTACCCGGAATAGGCGTCAAGGAAACACAAGAGCTCACACCCCGCAGTCGAGTCAACGATTTGATCGATTCGTGGCAAAGGAAAAGGAACTTTAGGACATGCTTTATTCAAACTAGTGTAATCTACACACATCTGCCACTTCCCATTCTTTTTCTTTAACTAATACAGGGTTAGCTAGCCACGTAGGGTGGAACACTTCCTTGATGAACCCGGCCTCGAGGAGCTTCCGCAGCTCCGCTCCGATCGCCCGGCGCTGCTCTTCGTCAAAGCGGCGCAACCGTTGTTGCACAGCGGAGGAGTGAGGTAGGATGTCAAGGGAGTGCTCGGCGACCTCCCTCGGGATGCCTGGCATATCCGAGGGGCTCCACGCAAAGATGTCGGCGTTGGCGCGGAGGAAGTCGACGAGCACCACTTCCTATTTCGGGTCGAGGGTAGAACTGACCCTCAACGCCTTGCCCTCAGGGGCAGAAGGGTCGAGGGGCACCTCCTTGGTTTGCTCAGCAGCCTCGAAGCTGTCGCGTGCTTGGCGGCGGAGTCGAGGTCCTCGTTGACCAGCTTCTCCAAGCCTACCACGAGCGCTTCATCCAGCGCTAGTGCCTCAGCGTGTTCCACGCACTCGACGTCGCAGTCGAATGCGTGCTCGATCGACAAGCCCACGATGATGACACCCTTGGGCCCCGACATCTTCATCTTGAGGTAGGTGTAGTTCGGGACCGCCATGAACTTGGCGTGGCATGGCCGCCCGAGGATGGCGTGGTATGCGCCCCTGAATCCCACCACCTCGAAGGTGAGCGTTTCCTTGCGGAAGTTGTCTGGCGTGCCGAACCAGACTGGCAGGTCGATCTGCCCGAGGGGCTAGACGCGCTTGCCTGGCGCGATGCCATGGAACGGCGTCGTGCTGGGCCGCAACTGGTCCAACCCGATCCCCAGCAGGTGCAGGGTGTGCGCGTAGAGGATGTTGAGGCTGCTTCCTCCGTCCATCAGCACCTTCGAGAACCGCACGTTCCTGATGACCGGGTCGACGACCAGCGGGTACTGGCCCGGATTTGGGATACGATTTGGGTGATCCTCGCGGCTGAAGGTGATGGCGTCCTTCGACCAGTCGAGGAAGGAGGGTGGTGCCTTCTCCGCGGCGAGGACCTCATGCCGCTCCCGCTTGCGTTGGCTGTTGGACATGTCCACCGTCGGTCCCCCAACGATGAGGAAGACGTTCTCCACCGCCGGTGTCGCCGTCACCCCCGTCTTTCTTGGCCTCAACCTCCTTGCGGCTGTAATACTTCTTGAGCATGTCGCACTGCTCGAGGGTGTGGTTGACCGACGTCTTGTGGTACGGGCAGGGTTTCTTCAACATGTCGTCGAACACCTCAGGGCCTCGAGGGGACGCTCAAGGACCCCGTCGAGCTGGGTCAACAGCAAGGGCTTCGTCCCCATCGTTGTCGCGCCCCTGCTCGCGCGCCTCGCGGCGCGGCTTCTTGCCTTGCTTGCCCCGCTTGAGCTTCTGCTGGGGCTCCTTGGACTTGCTGCCCTCCGCGGGCGCGTCGTCCACACGCTTGCCCTTCTTCCTGTCGAAGATAGCCCCCACCGCCTCTTTGCCAGAGGCGAAGCTGGTAGCGATGTCGAACAGCTCGTTGGAGTCAACGGGCGGGCTGCGCCTGAGCTCACGCACGAGGTCCCGGCAGGTGGTGCCCTCGAGGAAGGCGTGCACGATCTCGAATTGGGCCACGCTCGGGAGCTTCGTACAACGCTTGGAAAAGCGTCGTATGAAGTCCCGGAGCGACTCGCCGGGCTTCTGGGTGCATGCGCACGGATCCCAGGAGTTTTCAGGGCACACGTACGTGCCCTGGAAGTTCCTCACGAAGGTGCGGACCAGGTCGTCCCAGTTGTGAATCTGGTTGGCCGGCAGGTGCTCGAGCCACGTCCGCGCCCAGTCGGCGAGGTGCAGCGGCAGGTTGCGGATGATGACCTCGTCGTTGGTGGCTCCGCCCAGCTAGCACACCAGGTGGTAGTCGTTGAGCCACACACGGGGGTCCGTCTCTCCCGTGTACTTGTCGATGGATGTGGGCTGGCGGAAACGCTGCGGGAAACTTGCCGTGCGAATCTCCCGGCTGAACTCGCGGGTTCCCGAGGGCTCCGGCGTCGGTGAGCGGTCCTCGCGGCTGTCGTAGCGCCCACCCTGACGTGAGTGGTAGCCTGCTGCCGCTCGTGCCTCCGTGTTGCCCGTCCGTCGGGCGTTGATGACGTTGCGAGTGTCGCCGTCCTTGGCCTGTCCTCGCGTGTCAAGGATCCGCTCCTTGACAGGCGTCCAGCCTTGGTTGGCGGGCTGCCCCGTCGCGCCACCGGCGTGAACAGACGCTTCAGGGCCTTGCGCCCCCGTCGTGGCGCGCGCTACCCTGATGGCGAATGCGAGACGCCGAGCTTTCAGCTTGTTGCACAGCCGCCTGCTCGACGAGCGCCTGCGCCTCGCGGTGCAGGTTCCGCGCCTCGGGCGTCGATGGAGCGGGCATGGCCCGTAGTAGCACCGCAGCTGCGATGAGCTTCTGACTCGCTCGCGGGGGCATGCTCGGGTTGTCGACGTCGAAGTCGGCGTTGATGCGGTCGCGGGCTTGCTTGCCCAGCTCCCGTGCACGTTCGCCGCGCGCGGAGGCCTCTTCAGCAATGGAAGCACGAAGCAGCCACACCGTGCGGTACTCCTCCGCGAGTTTCGCCTTGAGCTCGCGCGCTTGGGCTAGCTGCACGTTGATGTCGGCTCCCCCACTGGTGAAACAGGGGGTACGCTAGGCTCCGCGCCCTGGAGTGGCCCAGTTTCCGGGCGGCGAAGGGCTTCTCCGTCGCCGGCCCCCGCGTTCGTGCTGTTCGCCTGGCCGTCGGCGAGCACCACGAAGCACTGACGCGCGGGGTCGTAGCTCCCGACACTAGAGTCGTCGGAGTAGCCGAACCAGTAGTCCGTCGCGTCAGGGAACCAGCGGAACATCACTGGGTCCGGCACGCCGGAGAAGTCCCACTCTGCGTACCCGTGTGAGGTGGCGAGTGGCAACTCGCTGGCAGGGCCGTGGGACGACTCGTCGGCGGCGGAGGCGCTGGGGTTCCTAACCGCCGGGCCATGGCGTCTAGGACAACCCCTGCGCGTCGCCGCGCGGTGTTGGCGGAGGCGACGTGCGCCGTCGTGGCGCCGCGCGGCCGAGGGGGGAACCGCGGTCCGAAACCGTGCGTTCCCCCCGTCGGAGCGGCCGCCGTCTCGCCGCTGATCGCGTCGCGCCGCGAGGCTACACGCGGCCCGCCGTCGTCGTTCCGTCCGCGCCCGTCGGGAGCGCCGACCGAGCGTCGTCGGTGTCGAGGCGGCCGAAGGGCCCGCGCGTCCGCTCGGCGGACGCCGGGGCGTCAACAACGGGTGTGACGGGGACCGGTTGTGGCCCGGTCGCCCACCGTGCGCGGAGTTCATCGCGGTTGGTAATGCGCATGGGGTAGTCGTTCCCCGTGGCCTGGAAGTTCAGGCTCCCGAACCGGATTTCGAGTCCGGCTGGGAGGGGGTCCGAGCTGCCCATGGAATACCTCTGGCCCCTGTACTCGGTGCGGATCACCATCGAGAGGGCTTGTGGAGCTGATCTTCAGCGTGAAGACCCCTACCTGGCGCGCCAACTGTCGGTGCGGAAAGTATTCCCGATACTAACTAGTAAGAGCGCTGAGATCTATCCCTCGATGGCCGGTGCTAAGCAACTAGTGACACTGGTTTTTATCCTGGTTTCGGCCGGGGCCGTACGTCCAGCAGTGGTGTGCTCGGGGCACTATATTGCGTCGCACCGTGGTTCTTGCAGAGGGGTGCTACAAGCGAGGCGGGAGAGGACGCTGGTCCTCCAGGTCCCAGAGGTACTGATTGAGGCAAGTGCCAATATCGGAGTGGGAGGCCAAAGGCGTGAGAATGCCATTCGTCTCTGCTTGTCGTCCCCCTGCGGCTGGGGGATTGCCCCTCCTTTTATAGGCCAAGGAGAGCAATTTACAGGCGTGCCGCACCATTCTCCTACGTGTGAAGTCATGGCGAGCAGTGTCGCAGAGTTGACGGTTGTCCTGGCGAATCCCGCTCCTGTTGGGGTGTCGTGGCGAGTCCTGTGCTCGTACAGGAGCGACTTCGAGGGTGGTGGCGTAGATGTTGGCTGTCCGGCTGTCGTCCGCGGGCCGGCTCGAGGGTGGCGTCAACGGGAGGCCTTAGGAGGTACAGTGGCGGTCGTGGCGACGTTCTGTCCTCGTGCGCTTCAACAGCATCGGGGATGTTGTCACAGTGTCAAGCGTGGTGCTGCAGTAGCGGGGATGGCTGCACAGGGCTGACAGCGACGGAGAAGACCGTTCCCGCCGGCCTGACGTCACAGCGTAGTCCTGTGTAGTCACAAAAAAGGCACACGCCCCCGTTCGAGGGCTCTGCCGTTCCCCTTCGAGGGCTCGGCGCGTTAGCCGTACCAAAGTAGGGGGCACAGTGTCACGGAGCTGACACTGGCCTCTCCGCACATCGTTTGTATAGTGGCGGGGATGGTCCTCCCCAGGGAGTGGGTGGAACAGCGCCGGGGCGTGATTCCCAGGCGCGTCGGGGTCGTGGCGCCGTCCTGCGGTGCCAGAGCATTAAATGCTCGATCGTGTGAGCAGGAGCGGTGGTGTCGCGTGCGTGGGGGCCCTCGAGCGAGGCGGACCTCGCCCGAGGGGGCGCTCAGCCCCCGAGCGAGGCGGACCTCGCCAGAGAGGGCGTTCGGCCCTGTCGCTCTGGCAGGCCGCGGGGGCCACCAGGGTCGTGATCGTGTCGTGCATGTGTTTTGGCTTTGTGGATTAGTTTGCGTTTTGCATTTTTTACGAAATTAAGTGGGTTTTCCCCGGTTGTGTAGGGGACCCCTAGGGCTGTCCCCGACATATACCACGTACATAATCTCCATTTTCAAGGTTAAATATTCATGTATCCGTGTATGTGGAACTAGTAGACTGGGTAGCTGATATATGTGGGTCATAACATATGGAGCAACTGCATTTGTTGATGTTGGATTTTTTTAGATGGAAGGCCAACAGGCCCGGCTTTACTTAAAAAGCAAAATGTTGACTGGGGTTACCAAGTTTACGGAAGCGACCACACGGAATTACAAGCCAGGAAACAAGAAACGCCCAGGACGAACAGGCTTAAAAGACTGACTTGTTCCCCCTCTACGACCCCTCTAGACAGCACAGAACAGCAGCCTAAGAGAAAATTATTACAAGGTTCTAGCATTTTTAAGGCTACATGAGTCTGAAAGCAAGGAAGAGCAGGGAAGATGACGTTTTTCCAGGTCCCATTCAGATGCTCTTCGACAAAACAGATTCAAGCTTCAGAGTTTGACAAAGATAGTTGGTGTTTGAGCTTGAGTGTCACCAGCTTTATCCACAGTTGTCCCTTCTCCTTGTGCAGTATACTCCATTTCTGCATAAATGATATTGTTCGGAAAATACATATATCAGGGGATGTCACAACTAAATTGTTAAAGATGAGATCATTTCTAATTAGCCAGAGACACCAGGTTAAGCATCCAAATAAGAACACAAAATATCCATTCTCTCTATTTGATCCCTCTACAAGCTTGTTGTAAATGTCATTCATGGTTATAGGAGAGCAGTCCCACCCCATGGCATCTTTAACAACACTCCATAAAAATGAGGCTAATGCACATCTCAGAAAGATGTGTTCTGCAGTTTCTATGTTCCCACACAATTTACACTCCAAAGGATCAGGCCCATTTTTCTTTTTGAGTTGTTCCGCGGATTGAACCTTGTCATTACATACTTGCCAGAGAAAGATTTTTATTTTAAGAGGTAACCTCGCTCTCCAAATATTCATCATCCATTTGTTTATGGTGCCATTTGTTGATGTTGGATTCCTTCGTACAAATATTTATCTGGTGATTCAACCAAAATACATAATAGTGTTTACACTTTGGAATTTGTCTGCGGCATCTCTGTCCCCCACTCCTCCATCGGGTAACCACTGACCAGGCTATTAAGTTCCTGAGCAGTTGTTGTCAAACATTTGTTTGCATGCACCAAATCTACAATCTATCGAAAAAATTTTTGTTCTTGTTTCTTTCTGTCATTTTGCTGAAGCTGCCTGACGGATAAGCCTGAGGGACTCAGCAAAGTCATCCAAAAGCTGATGAGAGTCTGGAAACTGAGCATCATCCACGGCAAGGACAAGCTTGATGGAGTTCATGTAGCTTTGGTAATGTATTGTCAGAGCCTACACACATTCAGATGAGATAATGAACTCGTGAGAATCTGGATTCTGGAAGTCGTGTGTTCAACATTGTTGACAGACTAGCTAGTGCTTACATGTGGATGCCCATAGACAGAGGGGGCAATGTATTGGATTGGATGGCCATAGAATTCCACCTTCTCAACAGGCCCAACCATGCTTGAGAATGACATGGTGGTATTTATGAACATACCATAGCAGAGAGCTGCTGCTGCCTGTACAAGTTTCACAGTTAGATTCGAACACTACATAAAAAACTCAATCTGGCCAAGGAAGTTTAATTTGCCAAAGACCTAAAGTGACAGCGGTGCAAAAAATTACAGATGTCAGTGTTGTCATGTGTCCCTGCCAATTTACAGTTCATGTCAAGGCTGAGGATTATGATTGTCTATTTAGAGGGAATGTGAATTGTGATTGTTAGTTGGTTTGTTACCCTAAACTTTGATTTTTATACAAATAGATAGAATGGTTGGTTTAATTGTACTTGTTCTAATTAAATTAAATGAAACTCATCAAACTGCCAAAAGCTCACGGCTACATGCAGCACAGGCCAATTAACGGCCTGTTCGTTTGGCTGATGGCTGATGGTTGGTGCTGATTTATTGATGGTGGCTGGTTTGTTCTGAGAGAAAAATACTGCTGGCTGGTGGCTGATAAGCCAAGCGAACAGGCTGTAAAGCTAAGGCGCAAAGCAAACATGTTTTTTTATCAGAGTAGAAATCATACCTTCATGCCAAAAAGTTTGACTATTAGGTTCCCACTCCAGTATGTGAAGACTGCTTCTAATGACGCCTTCTTCCTTTCAGCTGTCCTTTTCCCTTGGCGGATGTATTCAAGAGGATCATCGTGTATGGCTATATGGAAAGGTAGAACAATGTAACCAATCAGATTCCCCCATTTTGAACCATTGTTCTTGCTAGAATCCATCATTTCTGCCAATGCCTGCTCAACCAAAACCAAATTGTAAATTCAGAATAAATTATCCAAAGACAATACATACTAAATAAAAGGACCAATGTGTTGATTTATTCTTTGAAAGGATTACATGTAAGCCAGGTGTTTTCCTGATGTTTACGAGGAGAGCTGATCGCACGCAAATGTTCTTCTGTGATTTCTTCCTCCCGTCGTTGGTATCACCTGATGAAGTTGGATAGAAATGCGAGGAACAACAGCTTTCATTTTTTCCTCTCCTTTTTTTAAACGGAGATGCAGAATGTTGATATGGAATAGTGATAATTGCTGTGCATGCTTGGAATTACAAGTAAAATTTATACTCACTGGTCTTCCGGAAATAATACCGCGACAATCCTGCGTTAGTCACTCCAATCAGCACATCGTTGACAGTCTGCAAAGAGCCATCAGAATCTGCAATTAGTTCAAACCCTTCACAAGGTGGATAACAGGAGCAGCGAACAAAAAGAGAAGCTCTTACACACTTCATGGCATTCTTGACAAACTTGACGTCGTCGAGGCTGAGCGTGCGGTGCACGAAGCGCTTGCGGCGGAACTCGACGCCCTCGGACGCGGCCGCGAACGGCGTGCGCGGGTCGCGCAGGAACCACGACGTCGCCACGAAGCACGCGACGTCCACCAGCGTGTGCCACGCGAGCACGGCGTAGGACCACACCCACAGCGCGAGCGCCGCGAGCCCCGCCGAGATCGGCGGCCGCGGCCGCGCGTGGACGGGCCCCGCGCGGCGCATCGCCGGCGGCAGCTCCGGCAGCCGCGCTGGGTCGGCGGCGCTGCGTGTGCAGGCGATGAGGAGCGAGAGCAGCGAGATGCCGTCGCCGAGGGAGTGGTGCATGCGGACGGCGACGGCGGAGGCCGCCTCGGAGGTCGGGAAGTCGAGGACGTGGAACTCCCAGAGCGGACGGGAGTGGTCCATGGGCGCCGTGGACAGCGAGGACAGGTAGTCCTCCACGGCCTGGTCGGGGTTGGCCGACGTGGCGGCGGGGTCAATGTAGGGGAAGATGATGTGGTCGTCCAGGTTCACCGTGGTCCGCACCCACCGCGGCTTGGCGTTCTTGTTTTCGGCGTCGTCCTTCACCTGCAGCGATGGCTGACGTGTCACGCTCTGATTATTGCGGCGGAATCAGAGATGAAAGGCTGTGTGTGTTAACGAGCATGCAACACGTAACACGGATCTTTTTCACTAAACAGTGCATAAGCATAACCGACAATGCCACTCGCACCCTTTTCTCTTGGGAGATTTTCAATAGTTGGCCTACCCTATCAATTCACACCTAAACTTCCGTCACCAACTCACTCCATCAACAAATCAAACGGAGAAGAAACATTATGGGCAGATATGTTAGAGGGAGGGCTACTGATACTTGATTTGGACGTTCAGTCACTCAGACGCCAATATCCGTCTGATTTGGACCTAATCAGGCTGAAAGGTACTTATGATCCTGCAGAGACCTGCACAGGCTTAATTGAGATATCTGTCTCCGCAAATTCTGGCAAACAATGCATAAATGGCAATGGAGAGAGGTTTCCATCGTTGGTAGCTGCAGTGGCGTGCCTTCCTTTTCCTCTGTCCAGTCAAACGGCTGCTATGTCCGCTACAGTCTACCACTACCCGAGCCCGGCACTCCACAGTGACACGCCATAGTGTGCGGTCGCGGACCATGAACCTTTCAGCTTCAGTGCAGGAACACGTAAGCATCATACCATTAATTTTATAGACTCGTGACGGTCTGACGGAAGACCTCAATCACGACGGGGAAGTGGAATGGGCCGATACGCGTCTGGAGAGGTCAAGATGTCGTGTGTTAAACTGGAGCTTGCCTCATCCGTTGCGTGGATTTTCTCCAGAGTCATCTTTTTCGGCAACATTTGTTTACATCCATACTGCAAGTTGTTGCCTCGCACCAACGATTGCAAGAAGTTGTCTGAACTGCACAAGTTGAAATTGCTAGGTTTGGCCGTTTGGGGAGCTGGTTTTCCATGGCTACTTGGACACCATGCAAAAACACAAAACGACCTTTGAAGTTGAAGCCATGATCGACGCAAAAGCTAGGTAATCGATGCCAAGAAAAATCAAGGCAAGGGTGCAGCATCAAGCCATCAACTGCGAAGTTGGCACCAGTCACCTCAAGCATCGATTCCAATGCCAATGTGCCAACGGCAGCCAGAGAAACAACTGTGTGGAATCCGACCAGCGACCACCACCTTAATTTATGCACAGTAGTAAACTACTTGCCGTCCTAAACTAGGCACACACATGACATGAAGCTGCGGGTCTTTCGAACCGGTCGCCTCGCCCACGCGCGCGCCGACACGAGGGCCAGCGGACATCACGCCGCCGTACTAGCCGGCGGGGCCGGCGGACCTCAACGTGCTCCCACCATCTACCGCGCCGGCCGCCCGGCCGAGGGGAGATAAAAATGCCTAGTTGCAGTATACCAAATAGCGCTCCTCGTTTGTGCACCATGCCCTGCCGTGCGGTGCCTGAGGGTCAACGGCTCGCTCATACCAATGGCATGCGCTCTCTACCGCTCTCCCTCTCGGGCTCCCGGCCGGGGTTGTTGGAAGGAAGAGCGGTGCCAAAAACGAACGCTAGCTGAACGAATCATGGAATCAGCCGAGATTAGGAGGGGCGTACCTGGACGCTGGAGAAGCGCGGGTGGCGGACGAGGGTGGCCTCCAGCCCGGCGCGCGCCGCCGCGATGTCCACCGCCGTGCCAAGCCCGATCACGGCCACGATGTAGCAGTTGAAGTGCGTCTCCCGGAACAGCCGCCCCGCGGGGCTCATCGGCTCGCCCACCTCCAGGTCGTCCCTTCCCCTTGCCGCCGCCGCCGGCGGCGGGGGCGGTGGCGCGGACGCCATCGAGCCCCCCTCCCGCAGCGCCTTCTCGCCCGCCCCCCGCTCTGCGCCGTCGTCGCCTCGTCGCGGCGACGTGTCTGTGGAGATGGGCACCGGCCGCCTCCGGAGCGTGGTGGACGGGGCGCGGGCGGGATCACCGGCCGTTGCGCCAGGATCCATCGGCGTACGGGCCGTGGAGGCCTTTTGTGGACGCGGGGGGAGCCGGTGGCGACAGCGACGGCGGCGTTTGGGCCCTTCCGGACGACGCCGGGAAGCCGGCAGGGTCTTCTGGCGGGCGATTGCGAGTTGACCACTTGCACAGCCGCAGCGGCCTCGCCCACGCCCAGCCGCAAGCGAGCGTGGGCTTTATGCAGGAAAACGCAAAGGGCTCGTCGAGCACGGGCGGCCGGGTTTGCTGGTCTGAACAGTTCGGGTCCTGGACTCCTGGTGGTGAGTGGTAACTCGCCCGGTCCCGGCTCGGCCGCGTCGGCGTCCGTTTTGGATTTTTTATATTTAATTTGTCATGATTTTCGAAAAATAATAGGTCAAATCCAAATTTTCGACAAATGTACGTCTAACGCCAGGCTCCTGCCGCCGTATCGCACGGCGTTAAGTCCCTGCCGTCGTGGGCTCCGGCGGCAGGAGTGCATTTCCTGCGCCAGCGCTGTTAGCACGGCGTCAGGAACCTGCCGCCGAGCGGCACGGCGGCAGGTCCTTAACGCCGTGCCACACCGTGGCATGATTTTTTTAGTTTTAGTTTTTTTAAATTTAAAACGACCAAATATCAAATGCAAGCATAATTAGAAGGGAATATCGTAATCATCTACGAAGGAATAGTCACAAGCGAATATACATAACCACAAAGGGAATAGTTTATATAAAATAATAGTACTAGATCTAAATGCGCCGGCCCCTCTTCCCCCTAACAGCTCTAGCGTCAGCCCAGGTGTGGTCCCGGTCGTACGTCCACGGGCAGGGGATCATGCACCGCGACACGGAGTCTCCCGCTGACTCGCAAAACAGCACCCACCCGAACAGCCAGAGCAGGTAGACCTCCAGAAACCTGTCTGACGTCTGGTCGTCAGCATCATCCGCCATGTAGTCAGCCTGCAAACACACAAAGGTCCGTCGTCACATTCGTTTAAATGCATAGAAACGTTGAAAATAAGATCTAGAATCACTTACGCTGAACTGCTGGATCCAAGTCCAGGTGGGCCCGTGGGTGTCGACGAAGGGTAGGTACGGCGTTGGCGCGCGATCGTTCCGAGGAACGTTCGCGAACCGAGCAAGGAAGTCAGCCTGCCACGTTGCGGGGATGTCGATCATCCCCATCGCCTGGCCAGCACACGACAGTCCTCCCAACATCGCGACGTCCTCCAAACTGAGAGTCATCTCACCGACGGGGAGGTGGAACGTGTGCGTCTCTGGTCGCCACCGGTCCATGAACGCGGAGATCAGTAGGGCGTCGAAGTTGAACCGCGTCAACCGCTCCGCCCGGGAACCTCAGCTCGTAGCATGTCCCCCTCGACCAACCACAACCTGAAAAAATAATAATTTACTTAAAACAATTACTATTGTAAAGAAAAGGAAAAAAGATAATAAATATGAATTACGTACTTCGGAATCCACCGCGGGCGTATCGGTAGCAACGTGCGGGTCGTCCGGCAACGTATCGCGCCGAGCGGACGGCCGAGAACAGCCGACACGTACGAGCGGTGCTGCCGGTCCATCGCCTCGTCGAGTAACTCCGGCCGTACGTAGTCCAGCGGTGCAGCCATAACGGCAAAACACATAATTTAATCAATTTAATCAAATTATGTCAACTATAACAATTTCCTAGAAGTTTAAAACGAATTAAAACGAATTATGCGAATTTAAATAAGTTTCTACGAATTTTAGAGCAATTTAATCAAATTACGTCAACTATAACGACTTCCTAGAAGTTAAAAACGAATTTGAACGAATTATGTGAATGTAAATAATTTTCTACGAATTTTAGAGTAATTTAATCAAATTACGTCAACTATAATCATTTCCTAGAAGTTTAAAACGAATTATGTGAATCTAAATAATTTTCTACGAATTTTAGAACAAGTTAATCAAATTACATCAACTTTAACTATTTCCTAGAAGTTTAAAACGAATTTAACGAATTATGTGAATTTAAATATTTTTTACTTATTTTAGGGCAATTTAATCAAATTACCTCAACTATAACCATTTCGTAAAGTTTAGAATGAATTTAAACGAATTATGTGAATTTAAATAATTTCTATGAATTTTATAGCAATTTAATCAAATTATGTCAACTATAGCTATTTTCTAGAAGTTTAAAACGAATTAAAACAAACATGTATATTAGGTAAACTAAATTTCTAAACTAAATTTAACTAAATTAAATTTATAAACTAAATTAATTTTACCAAACTAACTAACTAATCTAAATTAACTAAACTAATTAACTAATATAACTAAACTAACTGACTAAACTAACTAACTAAACCGAGTGAATTTAGAAAACATACCTTACAAGCGCTCCGAAGAAGTTGAAAGGGCCGAAGATTTGAGAGGAGAAGTGAGGGAGGAGGGAGCTGGCGGCAGGGGGCGCTGACGCCGCGGCCCACGGCGGCGGCTTCAGCTCCGACGCCGTGGCCCTTGGCGCTAGGGTTTCCTGACGTCGTGGGCCGCGACGTTAGGTACGGCCCCACCGGCCGGTCGCCGACCGTTGGCGGCTCCCTTGCCGCCGTAGCCCACGGCGGCAGGGACTCCAAGCGCCGTGCGATACGGCGGCAGGAGCCTGACGCTGTGGGTTACGACGTCAGATGTACATTTGTCGAAAATTTTGATTTGACCTATTATTTTTCAAAAACCATGACAAATTATATATATATATATATATATATATATATATATATATATATATATATATATATATATATATATATATATATATATATATATATATATATATATAAAATTCTCCGTTTTGGCGCGCCTGATTGGCGTCCGTGGTACTTGTTCGTTCAAAGGTCTCGGAGGGGACGTCATTGGCAATGAGAAAAGAACAACTGATTTTTTTTTTTGACTGGACATGTTGCTTTGCTGCCGAGTGTGGTTCTCTCTAGTCACACATCTTCCTTTTGCCCGCGACCCCGCGTACAGAGCGTAGGGACATCAGAGAAGTTTTTTTTACAACAAACATAACTTGCATTGATTAACAGCAAGAAGCTGTTAGAAGAAATACATCAGTAGAGCTTGGTAGTGTGATAATGGAGTATGTGTCTATAATTATTCCATATTTAGTCCTCCTATTCACATTGGTATGTGTTTATAAGCATGTAGAGGCTAGAATAACTTACACTGGGCTCTGTTTATTTTTCTATTTTTTCTCAACTACCAGTCACATCAATTTTCAGACACTATTAAACGTGAATTAATGACAACATTTTATAACCCTCGCTTAATTTTTGAGATGAATCTAATGAGACTAATTATGTCATAGTTAGACCATGTTGTGCTACATTAAACAATATCTAATAATAGATTAATTAAGTTTAATGGATTCGTCTCGCGATTTCTCATCCATCCATGTAATAATTTTTGTAAAGTCTACATTTATTAACTCTAATAAACTTTGAAAGAAGTTCCAACAATTTCGGACCAAAATTTTCCCCAAAGTTGCAGATAGTTTTGATTTAATACATTATAGAGTTTGGCAGTAATAATAACTTAATTGCGTCCCATTTGACTATGAGGTATTTTTTTGTTTTTTTGAGAATTTGACTATGAGGGTTTGAGATGCTCGTGCGATCGTGCCGTTGCCATAGGAAAATAAGACCCAACATAGGAAGAATCACGTGGCCTTTACAAAAAAACTATGTTCCAAATTTTAGCATAGTATTACTCCTTCCGTTTCAAAATACTTATAGACGTACTTTGATCATTCGACTTATTCAATAAATTATCGCAAACATGTAAAATGATAAGTCAAACTTAAAATACACATAACATTAAAATATATAGCAAACAAAATAAATTGCACTTGCACAATTTTTTGAATAAGACGAATGGTCATTTGCAACAAAAATCAATGGCGACAAGTATTTTGAAACGGATGGAGTATTAATTTATAAAAGTCAAAATGATATACGATTTATTCAAATTATAAACATAGAAAAATCAAAACTACTATGCAATTTGTAACGAATGGAGTACGCTAAATTTACTTTTGGAGAGTACTTACTTTGAGCCCCTGGCACTTAAATTTAATCTGGGGAGATGTTGGTGGAAGTCGGGCCCGAAGGGTGGACGCCGACACAACAGCCCCCTGAGTTCTCTCCCACCTTTCAGTTGCTTCCGCAAGGCTTTTACTTCTACTTGTGCGGGGAGAAGAAACGCTAAACTTAACAGAACAGTAAAGGAAACAAGGAAATACTCAACAGACCGAAGACCGCTCGACCTGTGGAAGCCTTCGGTGCTCTCTTCTCATTACAGTGTGTCCGTTTCATTACAAGGGGTTCACTATTTATAGGAGGCCCCTGGGTATAGTCATTTGCCTCAATTACACCTTTTCCGTTCCTGACAAACCGCTTTAAACACTTTACAAGGGTATAACAGTAAGTCCCCGCGTCGTACAGGCCTCCAGCGTGTCTTCGTACGGCCGAAACGCCTTTACACGCGGCCGCCCTTGTCTCTGCCTTGTCCGGAGCCCACTTTACACGTTGGCGGTGGCCACGTGTCCAGGGTCGTCGCACCTTCGGTGACGAAGCAGCGACCCTGGATCGGGGGCGTCGGGCCTCCTCAGGCGCCTTGTCCACGCCGCCGCCGGCCCTGGACGCGGTACCCTCGGCCGGCGCTCCCCGCTCCTGGCCCTCCTGGGCCTCCGTCACCGGAGCACGGCCGTCAGCACCTTCGGTGCCGAAGGTAGGCGCCGCCACAAGGGGTCATTCCTGCACAACGAGACTCATAAGGCATAAGCGGCATTAGTGTTTCATTAGTGCCCGTGCAGCGAAGGGTCATCCCGCCAGACCGAAGCCGTAAGCAGACCGAGGGTGCCAGCGCGGGCGGACGAGGGCGATGCTTCCGAAGACCAACTTCCCCAACAGGAGACTCCTGCGAGCGCCACGGGCACGGCTACTATACGTACGCGGTAGCGGTACGCCGTTGTCCAGTTTCATAACCCATACGCAATAACAACCAACAAGGCATAGAAAATCAGCTCATTTATGCTGATTGCTTTTCCAAAGAAAAAACGAAAGAAAATCTATATGCTGGTTGATGTCGTCTCCTTTCGTCGTTGCCACTTTTGTGTACCACTCGTCATTTATATCCGGAGATTGACGGTTAGCGAGCGCCATCGAGCCAGCCAGCCATTGATCATCGGAGTAATGACTGGCTGCCGGATGTTCAATACATATTCATCACAAAAAATTGTCACAAATGCGGTTCATGATGAATTTTGGGTAACTTTTGATGAAATTCGACCATCATGGATTATATGATTTTTTAGTCGTATACACAGTTCGATCCCTGCGATCAGACAAACCAGTGTCTCACCAGGGGTTTACAAATATGACGTGGAGTCTATAGTGGTACCTTGGCCAGCCTGCTACCTACAAAAATTATGTTGCGATTGGGAGGAGCTATAGTGGTACCTTGGCGAGCTTGCTACTTGCAAAAATTATATTGCAATTGGGCTTGTAGTCCAATGGTAGGACGGTTCAGTGGGATGCTACCCACCAGAGTTCAAATCCTGGTGCTCGCACCTTTTCCTGGATTTATTCCGGGATTTTCCGGCTTATGCGTTAATTGGTAAGCGACGTTCGCGTCGACGACGAGGGGCCAGTGGTGCGTTAAGTGGTAAGCAACGTTCCCGTCGACGATGAGCGGCCGGTGGTGACTTCGAGAATCTCCAGATCTGCCGGTGCTCAGTCCTTCGGAGGTGCTCATAAGGGTAGGGTTGCGTACATGTATTCATAGAGGTGAATGTGCGTGCGTGTTGTGAGCGTCTGCGTGAATCTAAAAAACCCTACAAAAATTCTGTTCAATTCTGTCGATCTAAAAAATGCGTGTATATATAGTTTATATTTTATTTTGAAAAGCATAGTTTTTAGTTTAACATGCGTATCCTTACTCTCTTCCATAAAGACGGTTCATTTAACTTTCAAAATTTATCCTACAAAGATTGTTTTAAGTTGTATTAAATGCTCTTCTCATAACACCAAGTACTAAAAAAATAGTGTTGCATTGAAAAAGGCATGCAGCCAATGGAATGCTTATTTGATATCTCTTTTCAAGTTCCAATGCATGATTAATTAGGGTAACAAAGTCATTTGTCACAACTACTAACATGTCTTAAATTTTCTAAACGAGCTATCTAGAGGGAGTATGTAAAAAAAAGTGTGCGTGTGAGCATAGTGGCGCTAGTGTGGTGTGTCTGTGCATGTATTCATATACGAAAGAAGTCCAATTTTAACCATCTACTATGGTCTCAATTTGGTTTTAACCTTCGAACCGCAAAATCAGGAATCTTTAGCCATCCAACTGTTAAAGTTGTTATTGGCCTTTTCCGTGGTTTTGGTGGGTGGTGATGATGTGGACGCCACATGACGGTAGTGGTTAGTGATGTCTGTGGAGGAGAGGGAGAGGTGAAAACTGACAGAGGAGAGAGGAGAGGGATGACAAGAGGGTCCCACTGTCATGTGGCATGCACATCAGTAAAAACCATCAGATGACCAAATATAAACGATTTTAAAAGTTGAGTGGTCAAAGATTTCTAATTATGTAGTTTGATAGTTAAAACCAAATTGAGACCATAGTTGGATGGTAAAAGTAGACTTCTTCCTGCATTCATGTATTTTGTGCATGCTCCTCGCTGCTTTTCCCCATTGATTTGCTAGAGGCCCACAAGAGGTATGTATTTGGGCCCCGGCAGCCTAACCAGATTGGACGCGTTCGGTAGGCCCAGGCAGCCCAACCAGATTGGGCACGTTCGGTAGGCCAACCCAGCAAAGCTAGTGTCGGGTTCTCTACCATCGGACAATAAATTTGTGTCGATCGTGTGTCAGGCTCGGATGGTTAGCACAGGAGACAGCGGGTTTTGTACTGGTTCGGCCCTCCGAGGAGTAATACCCTACATCTAGTGTCAAGCAGTCGTGTTCTCGTGCTAGGGTTGTTTGTAGTAGGGGTTACATACTGCCGCTCAGTCCGCTGCCGCCACAACC
This sequence comes from Cenchrus americanus, assembly GCA_947561735.1. Classification (NCBI taxonomy): domain Eukaryota; kingdom Viridiplantae; phylum Streptophyta; class Magnoliopsida; order Poales; family Poaceae; genus Cenchrus; species Cenchrus americanus. Next base: position 244,873,663 of record OX387239.1, on the reverse strand, counting down.
GTGACGGAGCGAGATGCCTTGGTGGCGAGGCTGGCTCTCGCCGAGGCTGAGATCGAGAAGCTTCGTGTAGCCGCGACGTTCGCCAATGAAGCTGCCAAGAGGGCCACCACCGCCGCTGCTGCTGCCGAGGCCACCACTCGTGACGCCGCCCAAACCGCATCTCGGGAGAAGGCGGCGCTCGAGACGAAGGTGACGGACCTGGAGCGCGACCTGGCCATCGCCGGAGTGGACCTCGCGATGGCCAACTGCCAGTTCTCCCAGGTCGCCAAACCAGCTCTAGGTGGTCTCAGAGGAGGCGACGCGGCTGCGGGAGGGCAAAGCCAAGTTGTCGGAGGACCTTGAGGGTGGGTCGAGCAGGCGCTTCCTTTCACCACTTCGCCGTTCGCTTGCCTCTTGCCCGTTCTGACTTGCTCCCTAGTGTTTCAGGGATGCGCGTGTACCGCGTCGGGATGACCTCGAAGCTAGCGGAGCAACAGTAGGAGCTGAACACCGCCCTGCTCAAGGTCATCGAGAAGGACAGTTTGATCGGGCGCTTGTCGGAGCAGCTCGAGAGTAAGCCCAGCATCTTGATTCCATCCCCGTCTCTCTTGTGAGTCTGCCATAACTCATCGCCTTGCTTGTTCTCCTCAGAGATAAGGGCCGAGCTTGAGCAATCTCAGATGGCTCGGGAGCAGGACACGGTTGCGCTGAACCAGGCCCGAGAACGCCCGACGCAAGTCGGAGGAGGCGCGCAGGGTGAACATTGAAGACTTGGCCAAGCTCGGAAGGGCTATCAGCACGGTCATGGCTGGGCTCAACGTGTCGCTTGGGCCGGTGTTGCCCGAGACGCTTGTTGAAGAAGTCGGGTGCCTCCTAGATGTGATCTGAGAGCTTGAGTTGTCGACGGCTCGGAGGGCGGTGCACTGAGTGCTCACCATGTTCGAGTCGCATTACCAGGGGCTGGACCGCATGGCGCTGAGCGGCGGTTGGGCCCCCGACATCTCTGACACGTAGTTCGACGAGCTCGAGAGAGACTGCGCCTCCTTCACCCGCGACATGGCAGACGCCGCCCTAAAAGACTTGGAGCTGCTGCCACAAGATGCACCAGAGGACCCGAAAAGCCTCGGGCCCTCGAATTAGATGTATCATTTTGATTTCGTGTAATGATAAGAACAATTCACAACATTACGAATCAGAATCACATAGTTGAGAACCCATTCAAGTAGTTACAGCTCGATCGTTCCTGAGCGTCTAAGGACAACCGCCATAGCGCGTAGCCGACCTTAGAGAGTCGAGACGACCATGCTCTACTCTGGAGCCATGGAGGCATAGGAGTCGGGAAGCTTGACCTTCTCAAACCACTAAGGGTAACCACTCATTCGCAGCCCCCGAGAGCTCGAGAAGTTTGAGAGGTAACTTTGCACAGTTTTGTCTTTAAAGTTGTTTTGGACCGGAGTCCAAGCGGTCACCCGAACGCTTTTGAAAAGAGGTCAAACGAAGACCTGAGGACTCGAGTCGTGCTCGCAAGTCTTCGCACCATAGCCGCAGAGGCTTAGGTGCTAGGAGCTTTGAACGAGCAGCAATGTCTCGCCCCACGCAGGCCGTCGCCCTTACTTCTCGCAAGATCGAGTTTTCGTCAAAAAACCTTTCGCTCGTGCGATCGGTCTCAACATAGTTGTCGGGATCTTTTTTTGAAAAATCGTAAAAATCGTAAGGAGGGCATCGTGCCCTGGGTAGCCCCCGAGCAGGGAATGTCTCTGCACAGGTGCAGAGACACTCGCTACTCAGCCTTAAACTTGTCGCACACTCATAAACATGATCATCGACGAGTTTTTCGAACTCAAAGACATGTGAACAAGGCATGCAACACCTATTTATTGATGTACGAGATTTGAACAATTACTCAAGGGTAAAACGGGCACAGGTGTTCGATGTTCCATGCGTTGGAGACGACACTCCCGTCCGCGTACTGGATCTTGTAGGTTCCGGACCGGAGCACTTCGTGGATGATGAACAGACCCTCCCAAGGTGGCACGAGCTTGTGCAGATCCTTGCTGCCTTGAACTCGTCGGAGGACCAAGTCCCCGATGTGAAACTCGCGAGGGCGGGCATTGCGCTCGTGGTAGCGTCGTAAGGCTTGCTGGTACTTGGTGCAGCACGGCAGCGCCACGTCTCGCGCCTCGTCGAGCTGGTCGATCGCATCCTGAAGCGTGGCCTGGTTGCCTTCCTCGGTGTAGGCTCGCACTCGTGGGCTGCCGTAGTTGATGTCTGTAGGTAGGACCGCCTCTGAGTCGTGCACTAGGAAGAAAGGCATGAAACCCGTCGCCCGGCACGACGTGGTACGCAAGCCCCATATCTGTGACAACCCCATCCGAGATTATTCCGTACTATCGCCTAAACCACTCCATTTGGTCATTAAGTGATAATAAAGAATCATCTCGTTGAGTGTTATTTTCGAGGTGATGACCCAGGTTGACTGTTGTTTGACCAAAGTCAACCCTATTTGACTAGAGCATTAGGGTTAAAGACCCGGACGAAAACCTGGGGCGTCACAACCTACCCCCCTTAAACAGAATCTCGTTCTGAGATTCGACAACAAGTGTAACATCCCTCAAATTTATTGAGAATGTTAATTAATAAAAATGTGGATTTACAATTTTCGATGAATCATTGGAGTGCATGTCAACTTAAATTAAGGATGTCTTCCATTTCTCTCCTTTAATTCCTAGATGTATTTTGAGCTAAATGAAATTCCTAGGAAATATAAAAATGTTAGTGTGAGAAACTTGGATTTCTTTTGGTTTTATTTGGAATTTATTTGAGTGGGATTTCAAATTTGAATCTGCATTCAAATTTGAATCTAAATTAGAAAGGGGTTTGGAAGAAAATAGAAAAGGAGAAGGGGATTGCTTCTGGGCCGCGAGCCCAAGCTCTCAAAGTCCGTTGGGCCACCTCCTTCTCTTTTTCCCGCACGCCGCGACACCCCCTTTTCTTCCCTTTCCAGCCCACCGCGGCCCAGCTAACGCCGCCCGCCTACCACCTACCACGCCCGCGCCGGGTCGCCGCCAGGTGGGGCCCGCTTGACGTCGCCCCCGGCGTCACCCTTCTTCCTCCCGTCACCCCCTCTCTTTTCCCCTTTTGCGACGTCGCCACGGCCATCGGTGCCGCGCCACCCGCCCGCGGCGCCGTCCGAGCCCGCCGGAGCCATCCACGCCGTCCACGCGTCCCTCGCCCCGCCATGCCCTATAAGGAGGCCACCGCCGCGCCTCAGGGCAGCCCCAACCCTAGCCGCCACGGGGAGTTCGCCCCGCTCCACACCACCTCTGCCCACCGGAGAAGAAGGAGGAGGAAGAGGGGAGAAGGAGACCCGGAGGCCCACCGCCAGCTCGCCGCCGACCTCGCGAAGCCGGAGGACCGCACGTGGGAGCCCGAGGACGCCGCGAAGCCAAGAACCGCGACGCCCCTACTTCCTCTGCTCCGCGCCGCCGTCTCCTTCCACGCCGGCGACCCTGCTTCCTCTGCTCCGCCCCGCTTCACCGCCGCCTGCACGTCGGCCCGTGGCCACCAAGGTGAGGCGAAGCCCCCTCACCCCTCTGTGGTCGACCCGGCCTTCGAGCCGCGGCGTTTTGCACTCGCCCGTGCCGCTCATGCCGCCGCGCCGCCGCCGCCGGTGATGCCGGCCATCGAGCCCGGTGCCGGGAAGCTCTTTTGTGCGGGTGCCACCGCCGCCGCCGCCGCAAACGCGCACACGCGCCGCCGTATCCCTTTCGACCCCGCACCATCCTCACGTCGCCGACGCGCGTCACGCCGCCGTCGGTGCTCCCGAGCGCCGCGCCGCCGGCCCTCGCTCGACCCCGTTCCACACGCGCACGAGCGCCCGCCACCCACACAAGCCCGGCAACACGACCGCCTCGACACCCTAGCCACCGTGCGCACGCACGCGAGCCACCCCGAGGCCGGAGCCGTGCTCGCACCGCGCGCCGCCGCCGCCGAGCTCCCACAACGGCGGGCGGGAGCCGTTCCGGGCAACCTAGGGGAAAAAAAGGCTCCGGCTTTAGGTGATTTCGCGCCTTTAGGACCCGTCGCACCCGCCCAAGAACGCCGGGCGTTGGTTAGCGCCGTCGCCGGCGACCCTCGCCACGCCGCCGCCCGCGCCCGTCGCCGCCGCTCCCCCCGCCTCGCCGCCGGCCGCCCATCTTTGGCCAAGGCCGTCCACGATTGGGGACAAAATTCGAGCCTTGCTGCCCCTCGTCCTTTCCCCGGTCATCCGGTGGCCCGCCGAGCGCGCCTCGCCGCCGGCGAGCCGCCGCCGCGCGCGCCGCCCGGTCACGGGCATACCACCGAACACCTTGCGCGCAAGGGGATAGCCACGGGGTTTAGCTCGCACACGGACGCCCACACGCACGCGTGACCGCGGGGGATCCGGGGGGGATCCCGTGCGCCCGGCCAACCACGGCCAGGCCACACGGGCGCCGCACGGCCGCGCGCCGCGAGGGATCCACCCCGGGATCCGCCGCGCGCCGCGCCACGCGGCGCCGCGTGGCCGGCCACGCAAGCCGCCGCCGGCTTAAAGCCGGCCGGCGTGGCGGCCACCTCAGCGGCTGTAGCCAGCCTGCAGCTAGCTTAAAGCTAGGTTCGAGCCAGCTGGAGCTACCCTATAGCTAGCTAAGAGTCTGCAATATTGTATATGCGTATTTTAATTTCAGAAATGTATTTTATCTTTGGAAATTCATAATAAATCCGTTTTAACTCCGAAAAATATGAAACTTCTTCTGAAAATCTTCTAAAAACCCAAACTCCGTGCTAGACTAGAGTTTGCCTCTTTTTGGATCTTATTTGCTCTTATTTGGATTTAAGTTGCTTTAGGACTGCTATTTATTTCCTTTTTCGCGCTATTAGGAGCAGCAGGAGCCGGAGAGCTGAGCCAGGAGTACGACTACGCCGACGACTTCACCGCGGAGGACTACCCGACCCCAGGTTCACGCCCGACTGATTCTGAACTACCCATTAGGCATTGCTGAGTAGAATTGCTAGCGCTTTACTTTATGTATGCATGTTGATGAACCTTGCACTGCCTCTTTATTTACCCTGTCCTTGATTGTCCTACCACTACTATATATGTTTATGTGGGCGTGTATATGCGCCAAGCTTCGCGATGCACGTGTTGGGATGGGAATAGTGGTTCTTGGCGTGTGTGGGGTAAAAACCGGCAGGAGAAGGCGTTTTGGGTACTTTGGCGGGGTGAGCTCGAAACAACCGATCTGGGATCGGGGATAGGGGTGCACTCCTCAGTGCATCCCTCCTGTTGCGGTTTTCGGATCCTAGGTGTTGGGGTTTTACGTGCGCTTGGAGGACATGAGCTCGCCCCGGTCTGAAACCGAGTGGATCAACTTGTTTATAGGACATCGTACACACCACCCCGCCGAGAGTGGGGATAGGGCCGAGTTGAGCTCGGCAAGTACGGAACCATACCTGCCTAGGAAGGATAGAGGGTATCTGTGGGGGAGCGGTGGAGGTGAGACCACCCTCTCAGAGCGTCTCCCGTGTGGCCACACGGGAGCATTTCACAGTTCCGGTGCTGTCTTCACTGCGGAGAGGACCGCTTTGAGGACCGGATGCAGGGTGGGTTCGTAACTACCGAGAGTTCGCCGGTAGGATGGGCTCGGTCGGCCGTACACCGGCCGGGTTCCATTCCGGGATGGGTACAGGTGTACACGCTCTGCAGAGTTGTTCGATCTATAGCTATAGCCGCGTCCTCGGTTATGGACACTGCCTAGAAGACATGTTCGTTCCTCATGTTTTGGGATTTCTACCTCCCCCCTATAGGTGAGAGTGTGGTGAGCCGTGGTTACAGCCGGCTAGAGGAGAGAGGCTCCCTCTACCTTGTCGATCCGGTTGTAATCATTGAGGTGCGAGGAGAGGAAGTTCTCGCATCGACCCTAGACAGGAGTAGGAGGTGGTGACGGATCTTCTGGGTGACCAGGTGGATCCGGGCTGTGTTGAGAGACATGGGTTTTGGGATATTGATGGAGATACCTTGTTTGTACTCTGCTGTTGCTGCATAGGAACCCCCAGCCGTTTCCTTGTCTACTCTCTTTTCCCTTTAGATGTTAGGCCACTTAAAGCTGCATACGGTTGGTGACGTGGACCTATCCCACTCCTTGGGGATAGACTTTGGGTGTGCAGGGTACGAGTCCAAGTTCGACTGCAACGCCGACGGATGGTACGACTGAGGGATACGTCGCTTCGCTCGAGTTGCCTGTGGCGGGAAGAATAAAGATGGAGACCCTTCTGAGAAGATAGCTACCGTTGCGTAGAATTTTCACTCTGATTCAGCCAAGAGGCTTGTAATGATGTACTCCATAATGGACTTGTAATAAATTAATGTACTCTTAACTCTATGTGATGCGATGTATGACTTTGTGTATCTATCTGTGAGACGTTCTGTACGCGATAGCCACTGATCCAGGGACTATCGCGATGGTACAGGGATTCGGGTTTTCTACGAAAATCCGGGGTTTTACAGGTGGTACCAGAGCCATGCTTGACCGTAGCACGTATCCCTAGGAAAGGCCGATAGAAATAGGACTCCATACGCTCTACCTTTATAGTTATACCCTTGAGCTATGTTATAAAACTCGTTCCCTCTTTGAAAACTTCTTACTCACCTGCGCTGACAGAAAATTTCTTGCGTTTCACAGGAGATGGAGCACCAGGTCGCGGAGATCACCCCCGAGACGTGCGGGGCGATCTGCCACTGGATGGAGAGGGCCCTTCTCAGGCTTGGAGTCCCTCCGACCTACGTCACGTATCGCGCCGAGTACGTACCCGCTGTGGACCGGGCGGATGGTGCTCGCACGGTCGGCCGTGCTCCCTCACCCGAGTCTCCCCGGGTTTAAGGGAGAGGTCTCGCGCGCCGCCGCACTCACCGTTGCGACCGCGCTCGACGTCGCCGCCGCCGCCGACACCCGGGCCGCCTACTCGCACGATGCCGCGCCTCCTTCGAGACCGGGACTCTTCGACCGCTACCCGCGGACTACGGCGCCTAGCACCGCTCGTGGACGGAGTTCCTTCGTACGAGGGGATCCAGGACGACGTCGACGCTGCTCCCTTCCGCGAGACCGACGAGACCCTGTGGAGACCGCCAGCTACTTGGTCGACCTCGACAAGTACACGTGCCGACTGGAGGACGAGTCACGTACCCTCTACGGCCAGGTCAGGGACGCCACCATCGACGCGCTCCAGTACCAGCCCCGCTGTGCCGAGCTGGAGAGAGAGAACACCGCTCTACGCCACCGTGTTCGCCAGCTCGAGGTTGAGCCTCGACCGCGCGACCACCGTCCCGCGCGGTCCCGAGAGGGAGAGGGTGGACACCGAGAGAGGAGATGCGCGCGCCAAGGAGGACCTACGCGGTCGACGGCCGAGTCGAACGGTCGAAGGACAAGCTCGAGCGCAAGGACGACCTGCTCACGGTGCGCGCTCACCTGCTCGGGTGTGAGCGGCTCAAGGTGGAGAAGCTGGAGAAGAGCCGAGCGGACAACGTCGCCAACATCGCGTGGCTCACGCGCACAGCTGTCTACCTGAGGGACAAGGCCGAGAGACTGAGGAGGACTTGGGAGGACGCCGACTCACTTCGCGTGGACGAGCTCTTCGAGCTCAACGGAGAGCTACCCCCCGAGTCTCAGCGTGAGATTCGCACCGAGACCTTCGAGCTGCACCAGTCACGCCTCAAGCTTCACCTGTGCCCGATGGCCCGTCTGCCGACCCCCGTCGAGACCGAGGAGGTTCGAGAGGCTCACGCCTTGGTGTCCCGGATCTTTCCGCCGGACTACCCCACCGAGGACCGCTACCCCGTCACGTACCGCAGGGCACGCACCGAGTAGAGAGGGCGAGCAGGGAGGCATGACCTAGAGTAGTGTTTTATGCTAGTAGTTTTCATGAGATGTTCCATGCAGCCGCGAGCATGTTCCGGTGCATGAAGAGAGTCATGCCACACCATGTAGACACTACCCTTTTGAGATTGTACCGATGTATTAGATCGTTGACTTGTTGCTGCTACCCCAAGGTCTGAGTCAGCCTCAGGGGAGCAAGTGTAATAATCATGTTTGCTGTGTGCTTGGATCTTAATGATGTTATTTGCGTCTTAATGCTTCTTCTACTTGAGTGTAGGTTATAATTAGAACTATTTTCTTGATTGCTTATGACTCGTGTGTGAGTTGGTGAGTGACGTGCGTAAACTTCTCCCTTTTCCCTTATGTTTTCAGAAGGATGTTGATCCGCCGCTCCAACCGGCTGATAGCCCGCCTCGAGGAGGCAGCTGCTGAGGATGAAGCCCAGCAGGGGCGTGGACGCGGTCGTGGCCGTGGCCGTCCACCCCTGCGTGGAGGAGCTTTGGGGGCTAGGGCCCGAGGTGACGGAGCACCGCCACCACCGCCCGAGAACCCTGAGGCCGAGGTTGAGCAAGGAGCAGTGAGCAAGGCCGGCCCCGAGCCGGACCGAGCCACCACCACCCCCACCCTAACTTGGTGGAAGTGATGGCGCTCCGGACTCGGTGATGCGCAGGATGGCGGAGGCCATGGAGCACCGTGGCAACGGTGGGAACCGCGTCGCTCCGCGGACGAGGGACCTCACGAGGAAGATCGAGAGGTTCATCCGCCCGAAGGCCCCCACCTTCGGCTACTCGGATGACCCACTCGAGGCCGACGACCGGGCCGAGGGTGATCGAGACCAAGCTCGACCTCACCGTCGCTCCGACGAGGAGTGCGTCGCTATCGCCGCGCACCGGTCGGATGGCCCCGCCAAGGCATGGTGGGACAACTACACCGCCACCCACCCGAACCCGGCTTTCATCACCCGGGCCGGAGTTCCCGCGAGGCGTTCCGCGAGCGGTACCTTCCCGATGAGCCGCTGGTCCGGAAGGCGCGGGGAGTTCCGCACCATGACTCGGGGTGCGATGAGGGTTGAGGAGTACGAGCGTCACTTCATGAAGATGATGCGGTACGCCCCCGACGACACCAACACCGACCGGAAGAAGCGGGCTCGGGTTCCCCGCGAGGCCTCCACCACGGCCTTCGCCGGCGGCCGAAGGCAAGTGAGCACAAGTCCCTGCGCCATCTCGTCAACCGCGCCATCGCGGTCGAGGACGAAAGGAGGGGCCATGAGGAACGCATGAGGGGCAAGAAGAGGATGGGAGATCGGGATCAGCCTGACCGATCCTTCCAGAAGCCGCGAAGCGGACAGAGCAACATGCTGAGGGGGAGCTACCGCCCGGGGCCCAACCAGCCTGGGCGTGGCTTCGGAGGAAGTGGACGTAGCCCGTTCCCCGGAGGGAGGAACCCCGGCTACCCCCGCGCAGGACGGACGGAGGCTACACTCGTGCACCACCGAGCACCGCGAGACCCGCCGCAGAGGCTTCACCATCACCGCTCGCGTGTGGCAAGCCGGTGCCACAAGTCCTTCGAGTGCCCCGACAAGAAGGCTGCCGCTACCCCCGCGAGGGCACCCCGCTCCAGAGGCCGACCTCCTCGAGGCGCGCCGCCCCCGCCGCCGCCGTGGGAGGCTGAACCACCTCACTGAGGAGGAGGCTGCCGATGCCCCTGACATCGTGATCGGTAAGTTTTTGGTTTGTGGTACTTCTGCTCTGGTTCTCTTCGACACCGGTGCAACCGGGTCCTATATCACTTCTCGGTTCATGAATAAACTTTCCCTCCCTACAACCACCCGAACGATGCCCATCATCACGAGCTCTCCGCTCGGGGATATCCGATGCACCCTGCTGTGCAAAGGGGTGGAAGTGGTCATCCAAGGTCACACATTCTATGGGGATCTTACCGTGCTGCCTTCCCATGGTATCGACGTGATACTGGGAATGGATTGGATCACTGCCCACAAAGGTGTCATCTCCACTTCACCGAGACTGGTGACACTACTGCACCCTGATGGAACAAGGGTTACCTTCGAGCCGATGAAGTCTCGAGACATACCGGCCGTGTACAGCCTTCACACGAAGGCCATATCGGACGTACCGGTGGTCTGTGAGTATGAGGATGTGTTTCCAGAGGAGTTGCCCGGGTTGCCTCCTGATCGTGACATGGAGTTCGTGATTAATCTGGTGCCGGGAACGGCGCCGATAGCCCAGAGTCCGTACCGTATGGCAGAGGTTGAGCTGAAACTGTTGAAGGCCGAGCTAGACTCGCTACTCGAGAAAGGTTTCATTCGACCAAGTGCTTCACCCTGGGGTTCACCGGCACTATTCGTACCGAAGAAGGATGGAACGCAACGTCTGTGCGTCGATTACCGCGCCCTGAACGCGGTGACCATCAAGAACAAGTACCCACTGCCCAGGATTGATGATTTGATGGATCAGCTGAGGCAAGCCAAGTACTTCAGCAAGATCGACCTCTGATCAGGATACCACCAGATGAAGATTCGCCCAGAGGACATCCATAAGACGACATTCGTGACCCGGTATGGGCAGTACGAGTACACCGTCGTGTCGTTTGGCCTGACCAACGCCCCGGCATACTTCATGAACATGATGAACAAGGTCTTCATGGATGAGTTGGACAAGTGTGTCGTCGTCTTCATTGACGACATACTGGTCTACTCCCAGACAGCAGAAGAGCACGAGGAGCACCTGAGGATCGTCCTGGGGAAGCTCAGACAGCATCAGTTGTACGCCAAGTTCAGCAAGTGTGAGTTCTGGATGGAGGAAGTCGCGTTTCTGGGTCATGTGTTGTCAGCTAAAGGAGTTGCAGTAGATCCGAGCAAGATTGAGGCCGTGTCCAAGTGGCAGTCACCGAAGTCCGTGACAGAGATCCGCAGTTTTCTCGGTTTGGCCGGATACTACCACCGATTCATCGAGAACTTCTCGAAGATCGCCAAGCCTATGACAGAACTGTTGAAGAGCAACACGCCGTATGTGTGGTCGGACAAGTGTGAAGCCAGTTTCCAAGAGCTCAAAACTCGTCTCACCACTACCCCGGTCCTGACCCCCGCCCCGATGCGAGCAAGGACTTCGTGGTGTACTGTGACGCGTCGAGACAAGGACTCGGCTGCGTGTTGATGCAAGGAGGCAAGGTAGTGGCCTACGCCTCACGACAGCTAAGGAAGCATGAGGAGAACTACCCTACACACGACCTCGAGCTAGCCGCTGTCATTCATGCGTTGAAGATATGGAGGCACTATCTGATGGGGAACAAGTGCAACATATATACTGATCACAAGAGTCTGAAGTATATCTTCACGCAGTCGGAGTTGAACCTGAGTGAAGGATCAGATGGCGACTAGAGAGGGGGGGGGGAGTGAATAGGAGCCGGTAAAAATTCTTCCCAAAGAACCCGGCCTATGCCCTACTCAAATCCCGGTCACACACAAGCGATGGATCGAATCACGCACCAATCGCCAAGACCACGAGGTTATGGATCAACCTCTAGCCTTAGGAACGATTCCTAGAAGCACACGCGGAAGCACTAGAAAGGGAGGAAGGAATCGAACCAAGAAGCAAAGCACACGGGCTCGGCGGACCGTCCGCGCAGGAGGGGCGGACCGTCCGCACAGGGCCGCGCGGACCGTCCGGCCGGTACCGCGGACCGTCCGCACTCGGGCCGCGGACCGTCCGGCCGCAGCCGCGGACCGTCCGTTAAATCACACGAACGGACCAAAGCCACCCACGAACCACGGACCGTCCGCGGGGAGCACGCGGACCGTCCGCCAAGCACCCGCGGACCGTCCGCCCAACACCGCGGACCGTCCGAAACTCCGTCCAACCAAAACTCAAAATCGCGATGGATCGAAACAAAGGACGAGCAAGAACACGAAGAACACGGGACGAACACGACCCACGCGGACCGTCCGCGACCTCCCCGCGGACTGTCCGCCGTGTGCGGACGGAGAGCGAGAAACAGCCGACCCCGAAAGTCAACTCCCCCAAATCATCATCGGATTTCCCAAACGGTTGAAGCTGTAGAGACAAGGGTTTGGGTACTTGAAAAGCGTCACACAAGGATGCTATAGCCCAAAAATCTTGCCTCCTAACTCCCTAAATCACCAGGAATCGCGAATCCTTTGAGCACCACCAAAAGCTAGAGCACCGAACGAAAACTCACGAATCGAAGTGGTTTCCCGGCGTTTGAGGGCACAAGATCAAGCACAAAGATGCACAAGACATCTATCCATGTTTCCCTCAAAGAAATCCGGGGAGAAACCCACTCAAATCCGCGGAATCACACCGGGAACAAAGGCACGAAAACAAGCACGAAAAGCCAAGAAAAACAACCCCGAATCTTCTATACAAACCAGGAAAGATTCACAAGGTCTAGCATGCCGCCCTAGCATCCATCCCTCTCAACAAATCTCTCATGAAGCTCTCATGCTAGCCTAGAGAAAATAGGAAGGAAAATAGCTACGAAAAAATGAGAAAGAGGAGGGAGCAAATGAAACCCTAAGTCACGGAGAGGGGGAGCCATCCACACACACTCATGGCTTATATATCAGGTCCCGCCGGAGTGGTAAATGACTCGACTACCCCTAACTAAACTACTGGCGATACAACCCACGTAGGGGCATTTTGGTAATGTTTGTGGGTCTTGCCATCGGACGGCCACGCCTTTGCCGCACCCCGCGTCCTCCCGACGCAAGCCATGCGATCCCGCCGCGTGTCCTCCGCCTCGAAGCTTCCCGACACGCCGGATCCCGTCTCCGTCGTGTTGGGCCCTCGGACTTGGTTTTGAGGCCCAAACCAAGAAACCGTCCGCCGATGGTTTTGTGGGCAAACCACCAAACCCCGCGTGCTCGGTCCGGCCTCCCGCCAAACCACTTGACTTGACCGCCACCGTGCACCGGCTCACTTGTCCATGACTTCGTCTTGCTTGTGTCGCCACCATGTGACCCGCACCCAGTCCCGCCGTCCACCGGGTCCCTCGAACCGAGCCTACTTGTCTCTCCATCTCCCGGAGGCCCCTCAAGGCCGAAGACCTTTCGCGCCCGTTCTTCACCCGCAACAACACGAACTAGGCCGCGGCCTACACACCTCGCGCACTAAGCCAAGAGTCGATCCAACACCCGTTGTCAATCACTCATCACCGAGGAGCGGTCATCCATCGACCACCGGGACGCTCCCGGTCCTCAATCTCCCCCTTGATGAGTGCATTGACAACACACAACGCGAAATGAAATTCAGAGTAAAAGAGAAAAGAAAGAAGAAAGAAAAACAAAGAAGCTCAACTCATGACCAAAACCGAAGAAAGGCGAAGAAAGGTCACAAGCCAAGCAAAGCACAAAATCCACACCGAAAACAGCAAGAAAGCTCCCCCTGAACATGTGGATGCACACTTCCAAATTTCAGCTCACCTCTTCTGAATTTTCATTAAAGCTCACCTCTTCTCCCCCTTGTTGGCAATGTATGAATCAAGGTGAAAATGCAGAAATGCAAAAGCAAAGCATATAAACAACTACATGAGCTTCTCAAATAGGCCAAATTTAGTGTCAAAGGCTAAAAATGAGACAAAGATCACACACATGAATCATAGCATAGTCAAAGCATTGCCACAAGTAATATATGAAAATACAAGCATGTGACAAAGCAAAATTTTCAGATTTTAAGCAATTTTATCAAAAGAAGGCTCGCTTCACATGTAAAAGCCTATCCATGTCACACTTGAGCCACAAACATGCATATTACTCAAAGATCATACAAGGATATCAAATTCTCAGCAAAAGATCATGGCAAACACCCATAAAGCAAAGCATGTCATGTCAAAGCTCATGAGCCATGTGTCCACTTCGGGGAGACTTCTCCACTGGTGAACATCATGCAACATGTTTAGCACCCATATGTGAAAGATAATATATTTTAAGCATAGACATGATGGATGGAGCATTTTTTCAAGCATTCACACTTCTTTTCAAGATTAAGTCATTTCATGGTACATGAAGTGCCTTTGCGGCAAAAAGAAGCTTATGCTCCCCCATGAATGCAACATAGGCTAAACATTCACAATGATATTCGGCCTTTGGCCCAAATGCAAGAACAGGCATCCAAGCACAATCTAAGCATGAAAAGCACATTTAGACCAAACTGTGACATGGATACACAACTACACACGAGTGGAGCAAATTTCATCGAAAATTAGTCAAGTTTAGCATTTATTTCAAAAGGGGCTATCTCACCACACATATATCTCAAATATTCCAAGAGCATAGCCTCACATCACCATTTCTCCACACATATAACCAATATCTCACAAATAGCCAAAGAGACTCAAATATGGCATATGAAAGAAGCTCATCATCCTAAAATGCAATATGATACAAATGCAACATGATATATAACAAGATGGCTATCCTACCATGGTTTGTACATCAAACAAAGCATGTATATACATCAAAGTAAACAAGGTTTAATACATATGATACAAAAAGGAAATCCCCCAAGAATCAACTAGAAAGGGCAACAAACCCCAAGTTCCCCCGCAAGCGCACAAATGTAGCTTGGTCGAGAGGCTTTGTAAAGATGTCGGCTAGCGATCTTGGGTAGGGACATGGCTCAAAACAATGGTTCCTTTCTCCACATTGTCCCTCGGAAATGATACCTCACTTCTATATGTTTGGTTCCGGGAGTGAAGCACTCGGGTTTTTGGCTACACTTATGGCACTAGTGCTATCACAAAGAAGTGGGATCCGGGTGCACTCCTCACCAAAGTCTCTCAAAGTGTATGAAATCCACAACAGCACTGGAACAACAACTCGCGGCGAAAGAACATACTCCGCCTCCGTGGTAGACCGAGCTACACTAGACTCGCTTGCGGGAAGACCATGAGACCAACGAAGAACCAAGAAACCGACAAGTACCGGAAGTAGACTTCCTCTCGACTCGACAACCAAAGAAATCCGCATCGAAAAAACCATGAAGAGAAAGAGTCGAGGAGGAAGAATACCAAAGGCCAAGACCAGGGGCGATCGTAGGTACCGAAAATCCTCTTGACGGCCCGTCGATGTGATGTCCTCGGCGAAGCCTAAAAACGAGCGCACGGACACACGCCGAACCGTATGTCCGGCCTCGTTGCCGTCCAGTAGAGGAGGGAGCCGATCATGCTCCCCGTACTCCCGCCGGTCCACCGGTTCTCCGTCCTCATCCGCATCCAAAGTGGCCGTACTCCCCATGGGAGTCGACATCGGCTTCACATCTTGCATCCGGAACTTCCTCGACATGTCTTTCGTGTACTTGGTTTGGTGCACAAATGTACCGTCCTTCACTTGCTTGATCCGCGCCCGAGAAAATACCGCAACTCGCCCATCATGCTCATCTCGAATTCCCTCGCTCATCTCATCTCGCAAACTTGGCAACAAGGTTATGTGACGAGCCACCAAAGACAATATCATCCACGTATATCTGCACAATCAACAAGTCATTTCCGTGCTTGAGGAGAAACAAGGTCCTATCCACGGTACCCATCACAAACCCTCTGCTCAAAAGAAAACCTCTCAATCTCCCATACCAAGCACGGGCGCCCGCTTCAACCCATACGGAGCCCTTTTCAACCTGTATACCCTGTGTGGGTACAACTCGCTCTCAAACCCGTGTGGTCGCTTCACATACACCTCCTCCTCTATGACCCCATTCGAAAAAGCACTCTTCACGTCCATCCGAAACAACCCGAACCCTTTAGCCACGGCAAAGGCTAGAAGAATCCGAATTGCTTCAAGACGGGCCACGGAGCAAAGGTCTCCTCATAGTCGATCCCCTCCTTCGACTAAACCCCCGAGCAACAAGTCCGGACTTGTTCCTCACAACCATCCCATTCTCTCCCTCTTTGTTCTTCCAAACCCACTTGGTTCCTATGGGATGGCAATTTGGAGGTGGTTCAACTAAATCCCACACCGGTTCCTCTCAAAGTTTTCCAACTCCTCATGCATAGAATTGACCCGGTTTGCATCGGATAAAGCATGTCCAATGTCCTTGGGCTCAAAAGTAGCAACAAAAGCAAGATGAGCAAAATGAGAGGAATTCCGGACCTCGACCGTGTAGTGCGTTCATTGATGTCTCCAATGATCTTCGACAGGGGATGCACTTCTTGAATCCACCGGGAGCCTCACGCCTCGAGACTACCTCCCCCTCAACTTCGGCCTTCTCTCGCCCGGTCCTCTTGTTGCACCGTCGTTGTCCATGAGGTAGACGGTCCATGCTCAAAAGTGGTCGTAGGGGAAGTAGTGGGTACATGCTCAGCTTCAGGCGCATGGTTCTCCCCATCATCATCTCCAGCTGCATCTTTCTCCTCTTCAAAGAGGTCCTCGGCCATCTCTTCATCACCTGCACATTCAAAGCCAAGGGAGGTACATGGCATTGTCTCGTCGAAGGTCACCTCGCAAGTCTCCATGATTTTGTTAGTCTCAAGGTTAAGCACCCTATAGGCTCTAGAATGGTTAGCATATCCAAAGAAAATACCATCACTAGACCTAGCCTCAAACTTGTCGAGTTTTCCCTTCTTCAGAATAAAGCACTTGCAGCCAAAAACTCGAAAGTGACTCACCTTGGGTGCCCGACCATGCATAAGCTCATAACGAGTCTTCTTCTTGAAAGCTCTCAATAAAATCCGGTTGGAAACATGACAAGCCGTATTGACCGCCTCGGCCCAATACCTCCTAGGAGTCCCGTGCTCATCGAGAATCGTCCTAGCCATCTCACAAAGAGTCCGATTTTTCCTTTCCACGACTCCATTTTGAGGGGGCACATAAGGGGTCGAATACTGATGCTCAAGACCTAGATCTCGACAAAAGGCATCAAAACGAGAGTTCTTGAACTCAGAGCCATTATCACTGCGGATAGCTCGAATAGCATTCCCATGCCTCTCGTTTTTCAACCTCACGATCAGATCTCGAACAAAACCAAATGTCTCACTCTTATCCTCCAAGAAGAACACCCAGGCATAGCGAGAGTAATCGTCCACCACAACAAGGACATACCACTTCCCACCCACCGAGCGAACTCGAGCTGGCCCAACAAGGTCCATATGCAATAGCTCTGTCGGACGCTCGGTCATGACATCGGTCAGGGGTGGATGGGGAGTGGCTACCATCTTACCATGCCTACAAGGAGCACAAACCAAATCCTTCTCAAGCTTCAACCTCGGCAATCCTCGGACAAGGTCAAGACCACTCAAGCGGGAAACCAAATCAAAGCTCAAGTGTCCCAACCGCCTATGCCATTTCCACAAATCGAAGAAGGACCGGCCATCAAACAAGGCGAGCAGGACCCAAAGAACGAGAGAAATCAGCCCCGAAAATCGACCCTCGGGGATGATCATACGACAAGATCACCTCGAGAATCAAGCAAACGAGACTCGCCAGACTTGAAACGCACCTCAAAACCTTCATCAAGCAACTGAGAAACCGAAAGCAAATTGAAACCCAAAGACTTCACAAGAGACACTCTCTTCAACGTTACCTTGTCACTCACATGCACAACACCCTCTCGAAAGCACCCTACCTCGTCCATTGTCCCCAAATGTGATGTACATCTTTTCCTTCACCGGGGTGAGCCGGAGAACCACTTCTTATCTCCGGTCATGTGTCGAGAACACCCGAGTCGATCAACCAAATGTTCTCCAAGCCTCCCGCCCGCAATCGAAACAAGAACGAGAATGAGCTAGCGACTCGACACCGGGGTTAGCACAAAGAAAGTTGAACCGGTGTCGAGCCATCTCGCTCAAAAGAGGGGTTAGCAAACATCACTCCCTTGCCACCAAACTTCCCATGTCCCATGGGAGGAGTACGAGCACCACGAGGGGAAAAACGTGGTCCGTAGTTCCTCCGGAACCCAAAGCTGCGTTTATCTCCCCTAAACCCGTACCGAGGACGAGTAGGAGGACGTCCGGCAAAAAACCACCACGAGCCCGACCAAACCTCTCACCAAAGACGCACACCATCATCTCTCCCGACAAACCTCTCACCACCACCTCTCCGTGGGAACCTCGCCAACACTCCTCACACTTCCTACACCCCGTGGAAGTGGCACTCTAGGCTCGGGAATACCATGAGGGCCGGCGATACTGTCCCGGTTCGCTTGCTCCCTAGCAAGCCTCTCATCCCTCTTCCTCTTGTAGCAAAACTCGCAAGATGCCTCTCCTTGCCACAATACTCACACCCGAAGGGGATGGGTTTTGGTTTTGGCTCGCTTCTCTCTAGGTTTCTCACCCTTCTCACCCACAAACTTCACCGGTTTCGGAAATCATTTGTCTTAGGTGGAAATTTGGGTGGATCTTGGGTTGTGTCAAGCTTGTTGCAAAGGTGGTTGGGCTTTGGTGTGAAAGAGTTTTTGGGTGCTTTTGGGAGTGGGACTTGGATCTCTCCGATCACCTCAAACCCGGGGTTAGACTCAACACACTTCTCGTACACACTCTCCCCACTTGTTCTCTCCCACTTTCTCACCCAACTTCTCAAACCCCAAACCACGACCATCAGCTCTCTTGAACTCCTCAATCATGATTTTCAATTGAGGTTCCCGCCCGGACAACCAACCCAACACCTTCCTCGGATAGTCATTCTCCTCATAGATGACATCCAAACGGGAAGTAAGTTCAAGATTACGCAAAGTGACTTCATCACAGCTAGAACATGCATTTGCAACAGGAGATTTCAAAGATGCTTCCAAAGAACTAATGGTAGAACAAGCATCGACAAGCTTAGCATGCATAGTAGGACATGATTTGCAAGCACCAAGCAAAGTGGGTCTAGCCTTAAGCTCATCATGTTCAGTCCTAAGAGCATCTAGTTGAGCCAAAATAGAAGCATTCTTCTCATTAAGCATTTTGATCTCATTCAACCAAGCATCACATTCAATACATTCAACATCATCAGGAGAAGTAGGAGCAAGTTTCAAAGAGTCATTCTCAAGTTTCAATTCAAGCAATTTTGACTCTAACTCTCCTACTTTCTCGCTAGCATTCTCAAGCTGAGCCCTAAGATCTTTCCTCATCTTTTTGGCATCTCTCAGCACACTATCACGGTTATCAAGCAAACCATTCAACCTAGCAATCTCGGCAAGCAAAGAGTCGGGGTCACGGTTTACCTCATCCTCGCAGTCGGAGTCACCGTCTTCCTTCACACTCTTCTTGCTCGCTCGAGCTATGGGCCATGCCACAAAAGCCCTCAAGCGCCACACGGCTCGGCCCCGCCGAGGTTCCGGCTTGCACTCTTCTTGCCATTGCGCCTCCCGGCGTCTTCATCTTCGCCGCTTGAGCTTGATCGCTCCTCGCTTGAGCTTGAGTCGACGTCGCTCGCACCGGCCACCATCGCTCTTGCCTTGTTCTTCTTGTAGCCGCTCTTGCTCGGTCGCCGCTTGTCCTTGTCCTTGCTCTTGGACTTGTTGAAGTGCTTGCCCTTGGAGGAGTACTTGTCTTCACGCCTCGGGTGCGCCTTGTACTCGTTCACCTTGTACTTGTTCTCCTCCGCTTCCGGGCACTCGGCGATGAAGTGGCCACGCTTGCCACACTTGTAGCACGTCCCTGAGCTCCGCCTTGCATTCCTCCGACTCTCGTGTAGTCGTTCAAACCTTCTTGAGAGCAAGGCCAGCTCCTCCTCGCCCAACACATCAAACTCCTCATCTGGAATGGACATAAGAGAGGACAAAGAAAACTGTCGACAGGAAGGGTTAGATTTGCCCTTTGATCCTCCCACAAGAGCAAGACTATGGTCGGGCCGAGCCCTCATGCTTGGATAGCAACTTCCCGTCAACCTCAGCCGACTTGAGCTTAGAAAAGAGGTCATCCAACTCAATAGTCAAATAATGTCCGGACTCCTTGATGGCCTCAACCTTAGCACCCCAAACATTCGGGTCCAAGACATGCAAGAGCTTCAAAGCCCGATCATGCTCGGAGTACGGAAAATCCTCAACATTAGCCTTCATGTTGTTCACGATGGCGGTGAACCTCTGAAACATCGCATCAATGTCCTCACCGGGAAATGGAGTGAAATTCTCATATTGCATCCGGTAAGAGACAAAGAGGCGAGCCTTCACATGGTTATCACCACCGTGAGCAACCAACAACTTTTCCCAAATTTGCCAAGCAAGATTCAAATGGCGAACACGCTCAAACTCTGGATCACACAAGCTCCGGCACAAGTGATCAACGGCTTTTGCATTAGCCTCATACTTGGCCTTGGCATCGGTATCGGTCATCATAAGAGTATGGATGTTGACCGGAATAGCATAGGTCTTGTCAAGCACAATGAAATCCAACAGCTTCCCTCGAAGAAAGATCATCATACGAGCCGCCCACTTGTGGTAACCCTTGCCATCGAAGTGCGGCGGACCGCCCCGCTCAACGTACGCCATCTTAGGATTCGAGACTTGTCAAAGTCGCAAAGAATCCGGCACCAAGCTCTGATACCAATTGAAGGATCAGATGGCGACTAGAGAGGGGGGAGTGAAT
Source organism: Cenchrus americanus (assembly GCA_947561735.1). Lineage (NCBI taxonomy): Eukaryota > Viridiplantae > Streptophyta > Magnoliopsida > Poales > Poaceae > Cenchrus > Cenchrus americanus. The sequence goes on along the minus strand of OX387239.1, from coordinate 244,853,255 downwards.
AGGAGCCGGTAAAAATTCTTCCCAAAGAACCCGGCCTATGCCCTACTCAAATCCCGGTCACACACAAGCGATGGATCGAATCACGCACCAATCGCCAAGACCACGAGGTTATGGATCAACCTCTAGCCTTAGGAACGATTCCTAGAAGCACACGCGGAAGCACTAGAAAGGGAGGAAGGAATCGAACCAAGAAGCAAAGCACACAGGCTCTGCGGACCGTCCGCGCAGAGGGGGCGGACCGTCCGCACGGGGCCGCGCGACCGTCCGGCCGGTACCGCGGGCCCGTCCGCACTCGGCCGCGGGACCGTCCGGCCTGAGCCGCGGACTGTCCGTTAAATCACACAGAACGGACCAAAGCCACCCACGAACCACGGACCGTCCGCGGGGAGCACGCGGACCGTCCGCCAGCACCCGCGGACCGTCCGCCCAACACCGCGGACCGTCCGAAACTCCGTCCAACCAAAACTCAAAATCGCGATGGATCGAAACGAAGGACGAGCAAGAACACGAAGAACACGGGACGAACACGACCCACGCGGACCGTCCGCGACCTCCCCGCGGACTGTCCGCCAGGTGCGGACAGAGCAGAAACAGCCCGACCCCGAAAGTCAACTCCCCCAAATCATCATCGGATTTCCCAAACGGTTGAAGCCGTAGAGACAAGGGTTTGGGTACTTGAAAAGCGTCACACAAGGATGCTATAGCCCAAAAATCTTGCCTCCTAACTCCCTAAATCACCGGGAATCGCGAATCCTTTGAGCACCACCAAAAGCTAGAGCACCGAACGAAAACTCACGAATCGAAGTGGTTTCCCGGCGTTTGAGGGCACAAGATCAAGCACAAAGATGCACAAGACATCTATCCATGTTTCCCTCAAAGAAATCCGGGGAGAAACCCACTCAAATCCGCGGAATCACACCGGGAACAAAGGCACGAAAACAAGCACGAAAAGCCAAGAAAAACAACCCCGAATCTTCTATACAAACCAGGAAAGATTCACAAGGTCTAGCATGCCGCCCTAGCATCCATCCCTCTCAACAAATCTCTCATGAAGCTCTCATGCTAGCCTAGAGAAAATAGGAAGGAAAATAGCTACGAAAAAATGAGAAAGAGGAGGGAGCAAATGAAACCCTAAGTCACGGAGAGGGGGAGCCATCCACACACACTCATGGCTTATATATCAGAGTCCCGCCGGAGTGGTAAATGACTCGACTACCCCTAACTAAACTACGGCGATACAACCCACGTAGGGGCATTTTGGTAATGTTTGTGGGTCTTGCCATCGGACGGCCACGCCTTTGCCGCACCCCCGCGTCCTCCCGACGCAAGCCATGCGATCCCGCCGCGTGTCCTCCGCCTCGAAGCTTCCCGACACGCCCGGATCCCGTCTCCGTCGTGTTGGGCCCTCGGACTTGGTTTTGAGGCCCAAACCAAGAAACCGTCCGCCGATGGTTTTGTGGGCAAACCACCAAACCCCGCGTGCTCGGTCCGGCCTCCCGCCAAACCACTTGACTTGACCGCCACCGTGCACCGGCTCACTTGTCCATGACTTCGTCTTGCTTGTGTCGCCACCATGTGACCCGCACCCAGTCCCCGCCGTCCACCGGTCCCTCGAACCGAGCCTACTTGTCTCTCCATCTCCCGGAGGCCCCTCAAGGTCGAAGACCTTTCGCGCCCGTTCTTCACCCTCGCAACAACACGAACTAGGCCGCGGCCTACACCCGCGCACTAAGCCAAGAGTCGCTCCAACACCCGTTGTCAATCACTCATCACCGAGGAGCGGTCATCCATCGACCACCGGGACGCTCCCGGTCCTCAATCTCCCCCTTGATGAGTGCATTGACAACACACAACGCGAAATGAAATTCGAGAGTAAAAGAGAAAAGAAAGAAGAAAGAAAAACAAAGAAGCTCAACTCATGACCAAAACCGAAGAAAGGCGAAGAAAGGTCACAAGCCAAGCAAAGCACAAAATCCACACCGAAAACAAGAAGAAAGCTCCCCCCGAACAAATGCAAGCTCCCCCCCGAACATGTGGATGCACACTTCCAAATTTCAGCTCACCTCTTCCGAATTTTCATTAAAGCTCACCTCTTCTCCCCCTTGTTGGCAATGTATGAATCAAGGTGAAAATGCGAAATGCAAAAGCAAAGCATATAAACAACTACATGAGCTTCTCAAATAGGCCAAATTTAGTGTCAAAGGCTAAAAATGAGACAAAGATCACACACATGAATCATAGCATAGTCAAAGCATTGCCACAAGTAATATATGAAAATACAAGCATGTGACAAAGCAAAATTTTCGGATTTTAAGCAATTTTATCAAAAGAAGGCTCGCTTCACATGTAAAAGCCTATCCATGTCACACTTGAGCCACAAACATGCATATTACTCAAAGATCATACAAGGATATCAAATTCTCAAAAAAAGATCATGGCAAACACCCATAAAGCAAAGCATGTCATGTCAAAGCTCATGAGCCATGTGTCCACTTCGGGGAGACTTCTCCACTGGTGAACATCATGCAACATGTTTAGCACCCATATGTGAAAGATAATATATTTTAAGCATAGACATGATGGATGGAGCATTTTTTCAAGCATTCACACTTCTTTTCAAGATTAAGTCATTTCATGGTACATGAAGTGCCTTTGCGGCAAAAAAGAAGCTTATGCTCCCCCATGAATGCAACATAGGCTAAACATTCACAATGATATTCGGCCTTTGGCCCAAATGCAAGAACAGGCATCCAAGCACAATCTAAGCATGAAAAGCACATTTAGACCAAACTGTGACATGGATACACAACTACACACGAGTGGAGCAAATTTCATCGAAAATTAGTCAAGTTTAGCATTTATTTCAAAAGGGGCTATCTCACCACACATATATCTCAAATATTCCAAGAGCATAGCCTCACATCACCATTTCTCCACACATATAACCAATATCTCACAAATAGCCAAAGAGACTCAAATATGGCATATGAAAGAAGCTCATCATCCTAAAATGCAATATGATACAAATGCAACATGATATATAACAAGATGGCTATCCTACCATGGTTTGTACATCAAACAAAGCATGTATATACATCAAAGTAAACAAGGTTTAATACATATGATACAAAAAGGAAATCCCCCAAGAATCAACTAGAAAGGGCAACAAACCCCAAGTTCCCCCGCAAGCGCACAAATGTAGCTTGGTCGAGAGGCTTTGTAAAGATGTCGGCTAGCTGATCTTGGGTAGGGACATGGCTCAAAACAATGGTTCCTTTCTCCACATTGTCCCTCGAGAAATGATACCTCACTTCTATATGTTTGGTTCGGGAGTGAAGCACCGGGTTTTTGGCTACACTTATGGCACTAGTGCTATCACAAAGAAGTGGGATCTCGGGTGCACTCCTCACCAAAGTCTCTCAAAGTGTATGAAATCCACAACAACCGGGAACAACAACTCGCGGCAAAGCAACATACTCCGCCTCCGTGGTAGACCGAGCTACACTAGACCGCTTGCGGGAAGACCATGAGACCAACGAAGAACCAAGAAACCGACAAGTACCGAAGTAGACTTCCTCTCGACTCGACAACCACAAAAAATCCGCATCGAAAAAACCATGAAGAGAAAGAGTCGAGGAGGAAGAATACCAAAGGCCAAGACCAGGGGCAGACTGTAGGTACCTGAAAATCCTCTTGACGGCCTGTCGATGTGATGTCCTCGGCGAAGCCTGAAAACGAGCGCACAGACACACGCTGAACTGTATGTCTGGCCTCGTTGCCGTCAAGTAGAGGAGGGAGCCGATCATGCTCCCCGTACTCCCGCCGGTCCACCGGTTCTCCGTCCTCATCCGCATCCAAAGTGGCCGTACTCCCCATGGGAGTCGACATCGGCTTCACATCTTGCATCTGGAACTTCCTCGCATGTCTTTCGTGTACTTGGTTTGGTGCACAAATGTACCGTCCTTCACTTGCTTGATCCGCGGCCCGAGAAAATACTGCAACTCGCCCATCATGCTCATCTCGAATTCCCTGCTCATCTCATCTGCAAACTTGGCAACAAGGTTATGTGACGAGCCACCAAAGACAATATCATCCACGTATATCTGCACAATCAACAAGTCATTTCCGTGCTTGAGGAGAAACAAGGTCCTATCCACGGTACCCATCACAAACCCTCTGCTCAAAAGAAAACCTCTCAATCTCCCATACCAAGCACGGGGCGCCTTCTTCAACCCATACGGAGCCCTTTTCAACCTGTATACCCTGTGTGGGTACAACTCGCTCTCAAACCCAGGTGGCTGCTTCACATACACCTCCTCCTCTATGACCCCATTCAGAAAAGCACTCTTCACGTCCATCTGAAACAACCTGAACCCTTTAGCCACGGCAAAGGCTAGAAGAATCCGAATTGCTTCAAGACGGGCCACAGGAGCAAAGGTCTCCTCATAGTCGATCCCCTCCTTCCGACTAAACCCCCGAGCAACAAGTCCGGACTTGTTCCTCACAACCATCCCATTCTCTCCCTCCTTGTTCTTCCAAACCCACTTGGTTCCTATGGGATGGCAATTTGGAGGTGGTTCAACTAAATCCCACACCCGGTTCCTCTCAAAGTTTTCCAACTCCTCATGCATAGAATTGACCCAGCTTTGCATCGGATAAAGCATGTCCAATGTCCTTGGGCTCAAAAGTAGCAACAAAAGCAGCATGAGCAAAATGAGAGGAATTCCTGGACCTCGACCGTGTAGTGCGTTCATTGATGTCTCCAATGATCTTCGACAGGGGATGCACTTCTTGAATCCACCGGGGAGCCTCACGCCTCGAGACTACCTCCCCCTCAACTTCAGCTTCTCTCGCCTGGTCCTCTTGTTGCACCGTCGTTGTCCATGAGGTAGACGGTCCATGCTCAAAAGTGGTCGTAGGGGAAGTAGTGGGTACATGCTCAGCTTCAGGCGCATGGTTCTCCCCATCATCATCTCCAGCTGCATCTTTATCCTCTTCAAAGAGGTCCTCGGCCATCTCTTCATCACCTGCACATTCAAAGCCAAGGGAGGTACATGGCATTGTCTCGTCGAAGGTCACCTCGCAAGTCTCCATGATTTTGTTAGTCTCAAGGTTAAGCACCCTATAGGCTCTAGAATGGTTAGCATATCCAAAGAAAATACCATCACTAGACCTAGCCTCAAACTTGTCGAGTTTTCCCTTCTTCAGAATAAAGCACTTGCAGCCAAAAACTCGAAAGTGACTCACCTTGGGTGCCCGACCATGCATAAGCTCATAACAGGTCTTCTTCTTGAAAGCTCTCAATAAAATCCGGTTGGAAACATGACAAGCTGTATTGACCGCCTCACCCCAATACCTCCTAGGAGTCCCGTGCTCATCGAGCATCGTCCTAGCCATCTCACAAAGAGTCCGATTTTTCCTTTCCACGACTCCATTTTGAGGGGGCACATAAGGGGTCGAATACTGATGCTCAAGACCTAGATCTCGACAAAAGGCATCAAAACGAGAGTTCTTGAACTCGCAGCCATTATCCTCGCGGATAGCTCGAATAGCATTCCCATGCCTCTCGTTTTTCAACCTCACGATCGCATCTCGAACAAAACCAAATGTCTCACTCTTATCCTCCAAGAAGAACACCCGTGCATAGCGAGAGTAATCGTCCACCACAACAAGGACATACCACTTCCCACCCACCGAGCGAACTCGAGCCGGCCCAACAAGGTCCATATGCAATAGCTCTGCGTCGGACGCTCGGTCATGACATCGGTCAGGGGTGGATGGGGAGTGGCTACCATCTTACCATGCCTACAAGGAGCACAAACCAAATCCTTCTCAAGCTTCAACCTCGGCAATCCTCTGACAAGGTCAAGACCACTCAAGCGGGAAACCAAATCAAAGCTCAAGTGTCCCAACCGCCTATGCCATTTCCACAAATCGAAGAAGGACCGGCCATCAAACAAAAAGCGAGGACCCAAAGAACGAGAGAAATCGACCCGAAAATCCGACCCTCGGGGATGATCATACGGACAAGATCACCTCGAGAATCAAGCAAACGAGACTCGCCGGACTTGAAACGCACCTCAAAACCTTCATCAAGCAACCGAGAAACCGAAAGCAAATTGAAACCCAAAGACTTCACAAGAGCCACTCTCTTCAACGTTACCTTGTCACTCACATGCACAACACCCTCTCGAAAGCACCCTACCTCGTCCATTGTCCCCAAATGTGATGTACATCTTTTCCTTCACCGGGGTGAGGTCGGAGAACCACTTCTTATCTCCGGTCATGTGTCGAGAACACCCGGAGTCGATCAACCAAATGTTCTCCAAGCCTCCCGCCCGCAAATAAACAAGAACGAGAATGAGCTAGCGACTCGACACTGGGGTTAGCACAAAGAAAGTTGAACCAGTGTCGAGCCATCTGCTCAAAAGAGGGGTTAGCAAACATCACTCCCTTGCCACCAAACTTCCCATGTCCCATGGGAGGAGTACGAGCACCACGAGGGGGAAAACGTGGTCCGTAGTTCCTCTGGAACCCAAAGCTGCGTTTATCTCCCCTAAACCCGTACTGAGGACGAGTAGGAGGACGTCCAGCAAAACCACCACGAGCCCGACCAAACCTCTCACCAGCACGCACACCATCATCTCTCCTGACAAACCTCTCACCACCACCTCTCTGTGGGAACCTGCCAACACTCCTCACACTTCCTACACCCCGTGGAAGTGGCACTCTAGGCTCAGGAATACCATGAGGCTGGCGATACCTCGTCTCGGTTCGCTTGCTCCCTAGCAAGCCTCTCATCCCTCTTCCTCTTGTAGCAAAACTCTGCAAGATGCCTCTCCTTGCCACAGTACTCACACCTGAAGGGGATGGGTTTTGGTTTTGGCTCTGGCTTCTCTCTAGGTTTCTCACCCTTCTCACCCACAAACTTCACCGGTTTCTGGAAATCATTTGTCTTAGGTGGAAATTTGGGTGGATCTTGGGTTGTGTCAAGCTTGTTGCAAAGGTGGTTGGGCTTTGGTGTGAAAGAGTTTTTGGGTGCTTTTGGGAGTGGGACTTGGATCTCTCCGATCACCTCAAACCCGGGGTTAGACTCAACACACTTCTCGTACACACTCTCCCCACTGTTCTCTCCCACTTTCTCACCCAACTTCTCAAACCCCAAACCACGACCATCGCCTCTCTTGAACTCCTCAATCATGATTTTCAATTGAGGTTCCCGCCCGTACAACCAACCCAACACCTTCCTCAAATAGTCATTCTCCTCATAGATGACATCCAAACGGGAAGTAAGTTCAAGATTACGCAAAGTGACTTCATCACAGCTAGAACATGCATTTGCAACAGGAGATTTCAAAGATGCTTCCAAAGAACTAATGGTAGAACAAGCATCGACAAGCTTAGCATGCATAGTAGGACATGATTTGCAAGCACCAAGCAAAGTGGGTCTAGCCTTAAGCTCATCATGTTCAGTCCTAAGAGCATCTAGTTGAGCCAAAATAGAAGCATTCTTCTCATTAAGCATTTTGATCTCATTCAACCAAGCATCACATTCAATACATTCAACATCATCAGGAGAAGTAGGAGCAAGTTTCAAAGAGTCATTCTCAAGTTTCAATTCAAGCAATTTTGACTCTAACTCTCCTACTTTCTCGCTAGCATTCTCAAGCCGAGCCCTAAGATCTTTCCTCATCTTTTTGGCATCTCTCAAGACACTATCACGGTTATCAAGCAAACCATTCAACCTAGCAATCTCGGCAAGCAAAGAGTCGGGGTCACGGTTTACCTCATCCTCGCAGTCGGAGTCGCCGTCTTCCTTCACACTCTTCTTGCTCGCTCGAGCTATGGGCCATGCCACAAAAGCCCTCAAGCGCCACACGGCTCGGCCCGCCGAGGTTCCGCTTGCACTCTTCTTGCCATTGCGCCTCCCGGCGTCTTCATCTTCGCCGCTTGAGCTTGGATCGCTCCTCGCTTGAGCTTGAGTCGACGTCGCTCGCACCGGCCACCATCGCTCTTGCCTTGTTCTTCTTGTAGCCGCTCTTGCTCGGTCGCCGCTTGTCCTTGTCCTTGCTCTTGGACTTGTTGAAGTGCTTGCCCTTGGAGGAGTACTTGTCTTCACGCCTCGGGTGCGCCTTGTACTCGTTCACCTTGTACTTGTTCTCCTCCGCTTCCGGCACTCGGCGATGAAGTGGCCACGCTTGCCACACTTGTAGCACGTCCCCGAGCTCCGCCTTGCATTCCTCCGACTCTCGTGTAGTCGTTCAAACCTTCTTGAGAGCAAGGCCGCCTCCTCCTCGCCCAAAGACATCAAACTCCTCATCCGGAATGGACATAAGAGAGGACAAAGAAAACTCGTCGACGGAAGGGTTAGATTTGCCCTTTGATCCTCCCACAAGAGCAAGACTATGGTCAGTCGAGCCCTCATGCTTGGATAGCAACTTCCTGTCAACCTCAGCCGACTTGAGCTTAGAAAAGAGGTCATCCAACTCAATAGTCAAATAATGTCCAGACTCCTTGATGGCCTCAACCTTAGCACCCCAAACATTCGGGTCCAAGACATGCAAGAGCTTCAAAGCCTGATCATGCTCGGAGTACGGAAAATCCTCAACATTAGCCTTCATGTTGTTCACGATGGCGGTGAACCTCTGAAACATCGCATCAATGTCCTCACCGGGAAATGGAGTGAAATTCTCATATTGCATCCGGTAAGAGACAAAGAGGCGAGCCTTCACATGGTTATCACCACCGTGAGCAACCAACAACTTTTCCCAAATTTGCCAAGCAAGATTCAAATGGCGAACACGCTCAAACTCGGATCACACAAGCTCCGCACAAGTGATCAACGGCTTTTGCATTAGCCTCATACTTGGCCTTGGCATCGGTATCGGTCATCATAAGAGTATGGATGTTGACCGGAATAGCATAGGTCTTGTCAAGCACAATGAAATCCAACAGCTTCCCTCGAAGAAAGATCATCATACGAGCCGCCCACTTGTGGTAACCCTTGCCATCGAAGTGCGGCGGACCGCCCCGCTCAACGTACGCCATCTTAGGATTCGAGACTTGTCAAAGTCGCAAAGAATCCGGCACCAAGCTCTGATACCAATTGAAGGATCGATGGCGACTAGAGAGGGGGGAGTGAATAGGAGCCGGTAAAAATTCTTCCCAAAGAACCCGGCCTATGCCCTACTCAAATCCCGGTCACACACAAGCGATGGATCGAATCACGCACCAATCGCCAAGACCACGAGGTTATGGATCAACCTCTAGCCTTAGGAACGATTCCTAGAAGCACACGCGGAAGCACTAGAAAGGGAGGAAGGAATCGAACCAAGAAGCAAAGCACACGAGCTCGGCGGACCGTCCGCGCAGAGGGGCGGACCGTCCGCACAGGCCGCGCGGACCGTCCGGCCGGGGTACCGCGGACCGTCCGCACTCGGCCGCGGACCGTCCGGCCCGAGCCGCGGACCGTCCGTTAAATCGCACGCAACGGACCAAAGCCACCCACGAACCACGGACCGTCCGCGGGGAGCACGCGGACCGTCCGCCAAGCACCCGCGGACCGTCCGCCCAACACCGCGGACCGTCCGAAACTCCGTCCAACCAAAACTCAAAATCGCAATGGATCGAAACGAAGGACGAGCAAGAACACGAAGAACACGGGACGAACACGACCCACGCGGACCGTCCGCGACCTCCCCCGCGGACCGTCCGCCGGTGCGGACAGAGCGAGAAACAGCCCGACCCCCGAAAGTCAACTCCCCCAAATCATCATCGGATTTCCCAAACGGTTGAAGCCGTAGAGACAAGGGTTTGGGTACTTGAAAAGCGTCACACAAGGATGCTATAGCCCAAAAATCTTGCCTCCTAACTCCCTAAATCACCGGGAATCGCGAATCCTTTGAGCACCACCAAAAGCTAGAGCACCGAACGAAAACTCACGAATCGAAGTGGTTTCCCGGCGTTTGAGGGCACAAGATCAAGCACAAAGATGCACAAGACATCTATCCATGTTTCCCTCATAGAAATCCGGGGAGAAACCCACTCAAATCCGCGGAATCACACCGGGAACAAAGGCACGAAAACAAGCATGAAAAGCCAAGAAAAACAACCCCGAATCTTCTATACAAACCAGGAAAGATTCACAAGGTCTAGCATGCCGCCCTAGCATCCATCCCTCTCAACAAATCTCTCATGAAGCTCTCATGCTAGCCTAGAGAAAATAGGAAGGAAAATAGCTACGAAAAAATGAGAAAGAGGAGGGAGCAAATGAAACCCTAAGTCACGGAGAGGGGGAGCCATCCACACACACTCATGGCTTATATATCAGGTCCCGCCGAGTGGTAAATGACTCGACTACCCCTAACTAAACTACTGGCGATACAACCCACGTAGGGGCATTTTGGTAATGTTTGTGGGTCTTGCCATCGGACGGCCACGCCTTTGCCGCACCCCGCGTCCTCCCGACGCAAGCCATGCGATCCCGCCGCGTGTCCTCCGCCTCGAAGCTTCCCGACACGCCCGGATCCCGTCTCCGTCGTGTTGGGCCCTCGGACTTGGTTTTGAGGCCCAAACCAAGAAACCGTCCGCCAATGGTTTTGTGGGCAAACCACCAAACCCCGCGTGCTCGGTCCGGCCTCCCGCCAAACCACTTGACTTGACCGCCACCGTGCACCGGCTCACTTGTCCATGACTTCGTCTTGCTTGTGTCGCCACCATGTGACCCGCACCCGCGTCCCGCCGTCCACCGGTCCCTCGAACCGAGCCTACTTGTCTCTCCATCTCCCGGAGGCCCCTCAAGGCTGAAGACCTTTCGCGCCCGTTCTTCACCTGCAACAACACGAACTAGGCCGCAGCCTACACCTGCGCACTAAGCCAAGAGTCAGTCCAACACCCGTTGTCAATCACTCATCACTGAGGAGCGGTCATCCATCGACCACTGGGACGCTCCTGGTCCTCACTGAGGCAAAGGAGATGGCTAGAGTTTATCAAGGACTACGACCTGAGCATTCACTACCACCCTGGTAAGGCAAACGTCGTAGCCGACGCTCTGAGCCGCAAGCACTACTGCAACAACCTGATGGTGCGAGAGGAACAACCAGCCTTGCATGAAGAGCTGGAGAAGCTGAGCTTAGAGATTGTGGAGGAGGGGCAGTTGAACCAGTTGCGGGTGAAATACACACTCGAAGACCAGATCCGCCAAGCTCAGAAGGAGTGCCCAGAGATTCAAGAGGTAAAACGCCTGATGGAGAATGGCAAAGCAGCTGACTATCGCCTCGACGAACAGGGTACACTGTGGCTGAAGGACCGCATCTGCGTGCCTCAGGACAAGAAAATCCGGGACTCGATCCTTAAAGAGGCCCACGACTCTCGATACTCGATCCACCCTGGTTGTACCAAGATGTACAAAGACCTGAAGGTACGGTTTTGGTGGGAAAAGATGAGGGAAGATATTGCTGAATACGTCGCTCGGTGCGACACATGTCAGCAAGTGAAGGCCGAACACCAGAGGCCTGCCGGGCGGCTGCAACCGCTCGAGATACCCACGTGGAAGTGGGATGACATCAGTATGGACTTCATTGTGGGGTTGCCGTGCACACAGAAAGGGCATGACTCCATATGGGTAATTGTTGATCGGCTGACCAAGGTAGCACATTTCTTACCCGTTAGGACGGACTACCGCGTAAGCCGACTTGCGGAACTGTATGTAGACAATATCCTAAAGCTCCATGGGGCTCCGAGGAGCATTGTGTCAGACAGAGGGCCCCAGTTCACTGCTCAGTTGTGGAAAAGTTTGCATGCTTCCATGGGTACTCAGCTGAACTACAGCACAGCGTTCCACCCACAGACTGACGGTCAGACAGAGAGGGTGAATCAAGTACAAGAAGACTTACTTAGGGCTTGTGTGTTAACCTATGGGTCCGATTGGGAAAAGAGCCTATCATATGCCGAGTTCTCATACAACAACGGCTACCAGGCCAGCTTGAAGATGGCTCCGTTCGAAGCCCTGTATGGCAGAAAGTGTCGGACGCCGTTGATGTGGTCCGAGGTGGGGGAGCGAACCTTTTTCGGTCCCGCCACCATTGTTGAGGCCGAGGAAAATGTCACCAAGGTCCGAGAGAACCTGAAGATAGCTCAGAGCAGGCAGAAGAGCTATGCCGACGCGAAACGAAAGGATGTCTCGTTTGAAGTAGGGGATCACGTCTACTTGAGGGTGTCACCCCTCCGAGGCACGAAGAGGTTCCACATCAGAGGGAAACTGTCCCCTAGGTACGTTGGGCCCTACCCTATTGTGAGTAAGGTCGGGAAGGTGGCTTACAGACTCGAGCTACCTCCAGAGCTTACGGGAGTACACCCGCTGTTCCATGTTTCCCAACTTCGGAAGTGTGTGGTCGTCGAGAAGAGAGTGCCTGCTCAAGCGCTCGACGTCCAGGAAACCCTGGAGTACTTGGAGTACCCGGTTCGGATCCTGGACTGGGCGGAGAAGTCGACCAGGAACACCACCACGCGTTTCTGCAAGGTGTTATGGAGTAACCACTCCGAGCGCGAAGCTACATGGGAGAAGGAGTCAGCCTTGAGGGAGAAATACCCTCATCTCTTTGAAACGGATGTAACTTCTTAATCTCGGGGACGAGATTCTTGCGAGGGGGGGAGTCCTGTAACATCCCTCAAATTTATTGAGGAATGTTAATTAATAAAAATGTGGATTTACAATTTTCGATGAATCATTGGAGTGCATGTCAACTTAAATTAAGGCTGTCTTCCATTTCTCTCCTTTAATTCCTAGATGTATTTTGAGCTAAATGAAATTCCTAGGAAATATAAAAATGTTAGTGTGAGAAACTTGGATTTCTTTTGGTTTTATTTGGAATTTATTTGAGTGGGATTTCAAATTTGAATCTGCATTCAAATTTGAATCTAAATTAGAAAGGGGTTTGGAAGAAAATAGAAAAGGAGAAGGGGATTGCTTCTGGGCCGCGAGCCCAAGCTCTCAAAGTCCGTTGGGCCACCTCCTTCTCTTTTTCCCCGCACGCCGCGACACCCCCTTTTCTTCCCTTTCCGGCCCACCGCGGCCCGGCCAACGCCGCCCGCCTACCACCTACCACGCCCGCGCCGGTCGCCGCCGGGTGGGGCCCGCGTGACGTCGCCCCCGACGTCACCCCTTCTTCCTCCCGTCACCCCCTCTCTTTTCCCCTTTTGCGACGTCGCCACGCCCATCGCCGCCGCCCCCCACCCGCCCCGGCGCCGTCCGAGCCCGCCGGAGCCATCCACGCCGTCCACGCGTCCCGCGCCCCACCATGCCCTATAAGGAGGCCACCGCCGCGCCTCAGGGCAGCCCCAACCCTAGCCGCCACGGGGAGTTCGCCCCGCTCCACACCGCCTGCCCGCACGGGAGAAGAAGGAGGAGGAGGAGGGGAGAAGGAGACCCGAGAGGCCCACCGCGCCCGCCGCCGACCTCGCGAAGCCGGGAGGACCGCACGTGGGAGCCCGAGGACGCCGCGGAGCCAAGAACCGCGACGCCCTCGCTTCCTCTCGCTCCGCGCCGCCGTCTCCTTCCACGCCGGCGACCCCCGCTTCCTCTCGCTCCGCCCCCGCTTCACCGCCGCCCGCACGTCGCCCGTGGCCACCAAGGTGAGGCGAAGCCCCCTCACCCCTCTCCGTGGTCGACCCGGCCTTCGAGCCGCGGCGTTTTGCACTCGCCCGTGCCGCTCATGCCGCCGCGCCGCCGCCGCCGGTGATGCCGGCCATCGAGCCGGCCGGGAAGCTCTTTTGTGCGGGGTGCCACCGCCGCCGCCGCCCGCAAACGCGCACACGCGCCGCCGTATCCCTTTCGACCCCGCACCATCCTCACGTCGCCGACGCGCGTCACGCCGCCGTCGTGCTCCCGTAGCGCCGCGCCGCCGGCCCGCTCGACCCCGTTCCACACGTGCACGAGCGCCCGCCACCCACACAAGCCCGGCAACACGACCGCCTCGACACCCTAGCCACCGTGCGCACGCACGTAGAGCCACCCCAAGGCCGGAGCCGTGCTCGCACCGCGCGCGCGCCGCCGGCCGCAGCTCCGCCACGGCGGGCGGGGAGCCGTTCCGAGGCAACCTAGGGGGGGAAAAAGGCCCCGGCTTTAGGTGATTTCGCGCCTTTAGGACCCGTCGCACCCGGCCAAGAACGCCGGGCGTTGGTTAGCGCCGTCGCCGGCGACCCTCGCCACGCCGCCGCCCGCGCCCGTCGCCGCCGCTCCTCGCCTCGCCGCCGGCCGCCCATCTTTGGCCAAGGCCGTCCACGATTGGGGACAAAAATCGAGCCTTGCTGCCCCTCGTCCTTGCCCCGCTCATCCGTTGGCCGGCCGAGCGCGCCTCGCCGCCGGCGAGCCGCCGCCGCGCCGCCGCCCGTCACGGGCATACCACCGAACACCTTGCGCGCAAGGGGATAGCCCCGGGGTTTAGCTCGCACACGGACGCCCACACGCACGCGTGACCGCGGGGGATCCGGGGGGATCCCGTGCGCCGGCCAACCACGGCCGAGGCCACACGGGCGCCGCACGGCCGCGCGCGCGCAGGGATCCACCCCGGGATCCGCCGCGCGCCGCGCCACGCGGGCGCCGCGTGGCCGGCCACGCAAGCCGCCGCCGGCTTAAAGCCGGCCGGCGTGGCAGCCACCTCGCCGGCCGTAGCCAGCCTGCGCCTAGCTTAAAGCTAGGTTCGAGCCGACCGGAGCTACCCTATAGCTAGCTAAGAGTCCGCAATATTGTATATGCGTATTTTAATTTCGTAAATGTATTTTATCTTTGGAAATTCATAATAAATCCGTTTCAGCTCCGAAAAATATGAAACTTCTTCTGAAAATCTTCTAAAAACCCAACTCCGTGCTAGACTAGAGTTTGCCTCTTTTTGGATCTTATTTGCTCTTATTTGGATTTAAGTTGCTTTAGGACCGCTATTTATTTCCTTTTTCACGCTATTAGGAGCAGCAGGAGCCGGAGAGCTGAGCCAGGAGTACGACTACGCCGACGACTTCACCGCGGAGGACTACCCGACCCCAGGTTCACGCCCGACTGATTCTGAACTACCCATTAGGCATTGCTGAGTAGAATTGCTAGCGCTTTACTTTATGTATGCATGTTGATGAACCTTGCACTGCCTCTTTATTTACCCTGTCCTTGATTGTCCTACCAATACTATATATGTTTATGTGGGCGTGTATATGCGCCGAGCTTCGCGATGCACGTGTTGGGATGGGAATAGTGGTTCTTGGCGTGTGTGGGGTAAAAACCGGCAGGAGAAGGCGTTTTGGGTACTTTGGCAGGGGTGAGCTCGAAACAACCGATCTGGGATCGGGGATAGGGGTGCACTCCTCAGTGCATCCCTCCTGTTGCGGTTTTCAGAGCCTAGGTGTTGGGGTTTTACGTGTGCTTGGAGGACATGAGCTCGCCCCGGTCTGAAACCGAGTGGATCAACTTGTTTATAGGACATCGTACACACCACCCCGCCGAGAGTGGGGATAGGGCCGAGTTGAGCTCGGCAAGTACGGAACCATACCTGCCTAGGAAGGATAGAGGGTATCTGTGGGGGAGCGGTGGAGGTGAGACCACCCTCTCAGAGCGTCTCCCGTGTGGCCACACGGGAGCATTTCACAGTTCCGGTGCTGTCTTCACTGCGGAGAGGACCGCTTTGAGGGCCGGATGCAGGGTGGGTTCGTAACTACCGAGAGTTCGCCGGTAGGATGGGCTCGGTCGGCCGTACACCTACGGGTTCCATTCCGGGATGGGTACGGGTGTACACGCTCCGCGCAGTTGTTCGATCTATAGCTATAGCCGCGTCCTCGGTTATGGACACTGCCTAGAAGACATGTTCGTTCCTCATGTTTTGGGATTTCTACCTCCCCCCCTATAGGTGAGAGTGTGGTGAGCCGTGGTTACGGCCGGCTAGAGGAGAGAGGCTCCCTCTACCTCGTCGATCCGGTTGTAATCATTGAGGTGCGAGGAGAGGAAGTTCTCGCATCGACCCTAGACAGGAGTAGGAGGTGGTGACGGATCTTCTGGGTGACCAGGTGGATCCGGGCTGTGTTGAGAGACATGGGTTTTGGGATATTGATGGAGATACCTTGTTTGTACTCTGCTTTGTTCTGCATAGGAACCCCCGCCCCGTTTCCTTGTCTACTCTCTTTTCCCTTTAGATGTTAGGCCACTTAAAGCTGCATACGGTTGGTGACGTGGACCTATCCCACTCCTTGGGGATAGACTTTGGGTGTGCAGGGTACGAGTCCGAGTTCGACTGCAACGCCGACGGATGGTACGACTGAGGGATACGTCGCTTCGCTCGAGTTGCCTGTGGCGGGAAGAATAAAGATGGAGACCCTTCTGAGAAGATAGCTACCGTTGCATAGAATTTTCACTCCGATTCAGCCAAGAGGCTTGTAATGATGTACTCCATAATGGACTTGTAATAAATTAATGCACTCTTAACTCTATGTGATGCGATGTATGACTTTGTGTATCTATCTATGAGACGTTCTGTACGCGATAGCCACTGATCCAGGGACTATCGCGATGGTACAGGGATTCGGGTTTTCTACGAAAATCCGGGGTTTTACAACAAGATTAGAACGAATCCTTCCAACAAGGCAAAGGTTACAATGGTGGAAGATATACTCACTTACACTTCTCGGTAGCGAGAATTCAGATAGGGCAAAAGATACATGGTGCTCTCCTCACTGCCTCAACACAGTTCATGAGGAAGTGGGCGATGAATGTGTACATGAAAAACTAAGAGCTGACAGATTCCACCGGTGATGCAGAGATACATCCCTACAAGCGTCTAGTGGAGGGACTCGAACATCTCCAAGAACTGAGGTGTGGTCGGCGATGCAGGCTGGGTTCTCTCGGTCTTCTTCCGAGCTTCTTCTAGAGGTTGTCGACGAAAACGACGAAACGGCTTGCTCGGTGAGTGGGCGAAGCAACGGCAGAGGTGGGCTAGTGGCGGGTTGGCCAAAAACTAGCCAGAAGGGAAAACAAAGAGCGGCAGCACTGTCGAGCTCGAAAGCAGGCGAGACTTGGCAATGGCGACACCGTGGGACGACTTCCCTTTTAGACCTCAATGGAAACGCAACAGTCATCCCAATCGACTGAGGTAGGGACTAGCGGAGCGATCCGGCAGTGGCAACACGGGGCTCAATAGTGGTCGGCCCATGAGGTCTCTGCGACGTGATCGTGGCCACAGAAAAAGAGATGGCAGTGCGACGCTACGGTGTCATACCATCATGGCACTAAAAAGGATGGGGTCCAACGGTCTAAAGATCTGACCATGATTGTTCAAGAAAAACTCTGATCCTACCTCTTCAACTTAGCCTATTGATTTGATTTGACGCTAAGAGAGCGTTGAGATTAGGCGGAAAAGACCAAGTTGAGAAAGGGATTACCAAAGAGATTTCTATGAAGAAAGGGAAGGCCAGTAAACAAATGTTTGCTAGATTAGTTCACTAAGATTCCTGAGTTTAATTCTTGAAAAGCAACTAAGATGTAAGTGTAGGGGACAGCCCTAGGGGTCCCCTTAAACAACGAGGGAATCCTCACCTAAAACCCGCAACCACACCAAAACACGCTAAGCCTAACCATGCAGGTGACTAACCATGCAGGACACGGCCCACGCCGCGGGGACCCCGACGGCCCACCAAGGCGGCCCTCTTAGAAGTCCCCTCGAGCGGGCTCCGCCTCGCTCGAGGGCGCGCTCCCCCTCGGGCGGGCTCCGCCCCGTTCGAGGGGAAACTCTTCCCTCGAGTGGTTCCGCCCCGCTCGGGGCTCACTCCCCCTCGAGCGGGTCTCGCCTCGCTCGAGGGTACGTCCCGCCCTCGGCCGGGGCCCACCACGCTCGCGGGCGCCCCTCACGCGTGCGCCGACCCCCGTACACGGGCATTTAACGCCCTGACACAAGGGGGCGGCGCCATCATGCGCCCGGGGCTCGCGCCCCGGTGCCGCCGCACCAACTCCCCAGGGAGGAGCCCATCCCCACCACTGTGGGGAGGGACTGTGCGGTACGGCCGGTGTCAGTCCCGTGACACCGCGCGCCTACTACGGTACGGCTAACGGCCCGACCCTCGAAGGGGGGCCGGGCGCACCCTCGATTTCACTTTCCCGTGACCCTACAGGGTTAGGTGGAGGCGCTAGGCCGGTGGATCGCCATCCCGGCCACCGCGCGCGGCGTGGCCGCCGTACCCACGCGTGCAGGCGCACGCCGGACCCTGTAGCAACAACTCTAGCCCCGTGAAGCGCGTTGGGAAGGAACGCCGTTCTGCCTACCCCTGTACTCCGTACAAGCTTGCGTCAGAACCTCCCTCGAGCCTACCAGAGGACATCACCGCCATCCGTTGCCCTCCTACCCTCGAACCGCCACTGTTCGGGTACGAGTCAGGCCATGATGATCAGATCGCTGCGAGGATCGCCCGGACGGCCGCCCACTCTACACCGTAGCACGTCGCGCTTCTCCACATAGCTAGGTAGCGCGGCGCGCATGTAACCCGCTGCCCCCTTGATCTATAAAAGGGGGGCGAACCCCCAGCCGCGGGGAGAGGACAGACGAACAGAGACACGAGAACACTTCACACACCACGTACTCATTCTCATTCTCCTACAACATCTTCAGCCACTCCTCCAGGGACTTGGAAGCTACACTTCCTCTCCCGCCTTGCTTGTATTTGCCCCACTACAAGCACCCTCGGTGCTAAGTAATATAGTGCCCCGAGCACGCCCCTGCTGGACGTACGGCCCCCTCGGCCGGAACCAGGATAAACCTCCGTGTCACTTGTTGCTTAGCATCGACCATTGAGGGATAGACCACGACGCTATCTACTGGTTAGTGTCGGGACCATATTCCGCACCGACAGTTGGCGCCCACCGTGGGGCAAGCGAGCGCCTGAGGTCATTCCGCCAACTCCCTCCATGGTGATCCGCACTGAGTACCGTGGTACCCGCTACTGCATGGGTAGCTCGGACCCCCTCCCCCGCCGGGTTCGAAATCCGCTTCGGGGACCCGAACTTTCGAGCCACGGGGAACGGCTATCTCATGCGCCTCACCAACCGTGAGGAGCTCCGCGCGCGGCGCCGTGCCGGAGTCCGCTCGGTCTCCGCCGCGCACGCCACTACGGCGCAGCGCCGCGGGCACGGATGCGCGGGTCCATTGACGTCGCGCCGCCGCCACCGCTGCGGGCTACGCTCGCGCCGGGCGCGGTCCGAGCGGCGGCAAGCCGAGCGTGCCGCCACTCGGCGTGGCGCGCCCACCGTTACGACAACCGCCACCGCCCCGGCGGGACCGCGTGCGGTCTCCGGACCGCGCATCCCCATCGGCCGCGTGGCGCCACGACGGCCTACAACGACAACGTCAACACCATGATGCGCCGGGTCCCGCCCGCCGCCATGTCTTTGTCGCCGAGGGATTCCGTGCCTCAATGGCCGACGAATCGTCCCTAGGCTCCATCGACGCGTTGCCACCCGCCAACCGCCACGGGTACGCGGAGTGGGACTTCTCCGGCGTGCCGGACCCGGGCCGCGTTCGGGCGTTTCCTCGACGCCACGGACTACTGGTTTGGCTGCTCCGACGACTCCAGCACTGGGAGCTACGACCCCGCGCGGGAGTGTTACGCCGTCATCACCAACGACCCGGCCAACGCCGCCGGTGCGGCAGGCGCCGGAGACGGGGAAGTCACGCCTCCTCGGGGGATCGCTACGCGCCCGGCCGCGGGGCCAAGCGCTCTCGGCCGGGGCCGATGCCGATGCACGGGCGGCCCAAGCCCGCGAGCTCGAGGCCAAGGCGGCAGAGGAATACGGACGGTGCGGGCGCTCCGCGCCTCAATGGCGGGGAGAAGCCTCCGCGCGCGGCGAACGCGCGCGGGAGCCGGGGCCGACGGTCCGTGACCGCATCAACACCGTCCCCAACGTCGACAACGCGGACGCGCCCCCGCGGGCGAGCCAAAAGCTCATCGCCGCCGCGGCGTGCCGCGCGCCATGCCGCACCCTCGACCCCCGAGGCTCGAGACCCGCACCGCGAGGTGCAAACCCTCATCGAGCAAGCGGCCGTCCGGCGGGCGAGAGCTCGGCCTCACGCATCCGCCAACGGGGGGGATGCGCGGGCGATGAAGCGGCACCGGAGGCGAACCCTGCGTGCACGCGGGGCGACCCACCGAGCAAGGGCGCACGCCGGCCAAGGAGCGACTCCTTGACGCGCGCAGGGCGCTGGATGGTGACGCCCGCAACGTCATCAACGCCAGGCGCACCAGCAAGGCGGACGCACGAGCAGCAAGGGGTTACCACCCTCAACGGGGTGGACGCTATGACAGCGGCGAGGATCGCTCCCCGACGCCGGAGCCCCCAGGCACCTGTGTGTTCAGCCGGGAGATCCGCGCGGCGGCGTTCCCCCAACGCTTCCGCCAGCCCTCGACGATCGTCAAATACAACGGGGAGACGGACCCCCGCGTGTGGCTCAACGACTACTGCTTGGCTTGTCAGCTGGGCGGGGCCACTAGCGACGAGGTCATCATCCGCAACTTGCCCCTGCACCTCGGCGACGCGGCCCGGACATGGCTCGAGCACTTGCCCGCTAGCCAAATCCACAACTGGGACGACCTGGTCCACACGTTCGTGGGCAATTTCCAGGGCACGTACGTGCGCCCTAGGAACTCATGGGACCTACGCTCCTACACGCAGAAGCCCGGCGAGTCGCTGCGGGACTTCATACAGCGCTTCTCCAAGCGCTGCACGGAGCTCCCCAGCGTGGCACAGTCCGAGATCGTGCACGCCTTCCTCGAGGGCACCACGTGCCGGGACCTCGTGCGGGAGCTGGGACGCAGCCCGCCTGCGGACTCCAACGAGCTGTTCGACATCGCCACCAGCTTCGCCTCTGGAGAAGAGGCCGTGGGGGCAATCTTCGACGGCAAAAAGGGCAAGCGCTCCGAGGACACACCCGCGGAGGGCAGCAAGTCCAAGGAGCCGCACCGCAACGACAAGCGGAGCAAGAAGGGAAAGAAGCCGCGCCGCGAGGCGCGCGAGCAGGGGCGCGACGGCGGCAATGCCGAGGCCCTCGCTGTTGACCCGGCTCGACGGGGCCCTCGACCGGCCCCTCGAGGCCCGGGAGTGTTCGACGACATGCTGAAGAAGCCATGTCCCTACCACAAGACTCCCGTGAACCACACCCTTGAGCAGTGCGATATGCTCAAGAAGTTTTACGGCCGTGCCGCCGCGAAGGAGGCAGAGGCCAAGAAAGATGGGGGCGACGGCGACGCCGGCGGCTTCCCTGCTGTCGAAAATGTGTTCCTCATCTTTGGGGGACCTACCGTCGACATGTCGACCCGGCAGCGCAAGAAGGAGCGGCACGAAGTCCTCGCCGCGGAGAGGGCGCCTCCGGCCTTCCTCAATTGGTCGGAGGACGCCATCACCTTTAGCCGGGATGACCACCCAAACCGCATCCCCAACCCGGCCGATCGCCGGGTGGTCGATCCCATCATTGGGAACGCCCGGTTTTCGAAGGTCCTCATGGACGGAGGCAGTAGCCTCAACATCCTCTTCGCGCATACATTGCGCCTGATGGGGATCGGGTTGGATTAGCTGCGGCCCAGCACGAAGCCGTTCCACGACGCTGGATGAAGCGCTGGTAAACACGCTGGAGAAGATAGTCAACGACGACCTCAACTCCGCCGCCAAGCACGTCGGCACCTTCGAGGCCGCAGAGCAGACCAAGGGGGTCCCCCTCGACCCCTCAGCCCCCGAGGGCAAGGCGTTGAGGGTCAGCTCCACCCTCGACCCCAAATAGGAAGCAGTGCTCGTCGACTTCCTCCGCGCCAACGCCGACATCTTCGCGTGGAGCCCCTCGGACATGCCAGGCATCCCGAGGGAAGTCGCCGAGCACTCCCTTGACATCCTGCCAAACGCCCGCGCCGTGCAGCAACGGCTGCGCCGCTTCGACGAGGAGCGGTGACGGGCGATCGGAGCGGAGCTGCGGAAGCTTCTCGAGGCCGGATTCATCAAGGAAGTATTCCACCCTACGTGGCTAGCCAATCCCGTGCTTGTAAAGAAAAAGAATGGGAAATGGCGGATGTGTGTAGACTACACTAGTCTTAATAAAGCATGTCCTAAAGTTCCTTTTCCTGTGCCACGCATAGATCAAATCGTTGATTCAACGGCTGGGTGCGAATTGCTCTGTTTCCTTGATGCTTACTCCGGGTACCACCAAATAAAAATGAAGGAGTCCGACCAGCTCGCGACTTCGTTCATCACACCGTTCGGGACGTTCTGCTACGTCACGATGCCGTTTGGCCTCAGAAACGCGGGTGCAACATACCAGCGCTGCATGCAGCACGTTTTTGGGGATCACATCGGGCGGACGGTCGAAGCGTACGTAGATGACATCGTCGTGAAAACCAGGAAGGCGGACGACCTGGTTGGCGACCTTGGCGTCGCGTTCAACTGCCTACGGGCCAACGGGGTCAAGCTAAACCCC
This sequence comes from Cenchrus americanus, assembly GCA_947561735.1. NCBI lineage: Eukaryota > Viridiplantae > Streptophyta > Magnoliopsida > Poales > Poaceae > Cenchrus > Cenchrus americanus. Next base: position 244,830,774 of record OX387239.1, on the reverse strand, counting down.
GAAAAATGTGTCTTTGGAGTGCCGTGAGGCATGCTCCTGGGATACATCGTCTCCCAGCGGGGAATCGAGGCCAACCCAGAAAAGGTCGCGGCCCTTGAACGAATGGGTCCGATCCGGGACCTCAAAGGGGTGCAGAAGGTGTTGGGGTGCCTTGCCGCCTTGAGCCGCTTCATCTCGCGGCTCGGTGAGAAGGGCCTGCCCCTCTATTGCCTCCTCAAGAAGCATGAACGCTTCTCTTGGACCGCCGAGGCCCAGGATGCCCTCGACAAGCTGAAGGCGTCTCTGACGCACGCCCCGATCCTCACGCCGCCGCAAGACGGCGAACCCCTGCAGCTCTACGTGGCCGCAACCACCCAGGTGGTCAGCGCCGTGATCGTCGTGGAGCGCACGGAGGAAGGGCACGCCTTGCCTGTATAGAGGCCAGTCTATTACATCAGCGAGGTCCTGTCGGACACGAAGACACGCTACCCCCAGGTCCAGAAGCTGCTGTACGCGGTAGTCCTTGCGCGTCGCAAGCTCCGCCACTACTTCGAGGCCCACCCGGTCACGGTGGTCTCCTCCTTTCCGCTAGGAGAGATCATCCGCAACCCCCGACGCCGCGGCGGGATTGCCAAGTGGTCCGTGGAGCCGATGGGCGAGACGCTTGCCTACGCCCCGCGCAAGGCCATCAAATCGCAAATCCTCGGCCGATTTCGTCGGCGAGTGGACGGACACGCGACCGCCGCCCCCACAAATCCAAGCAGAGTGCTGGACTCTGTTCTTCGACGGCTCAGTGATGAAAACGGGTGCGGGTGCGGGCCTGCTCTTCGTGTCGCCCCTCGGGGAACACATGCACTACGCAGTGCGCCTCCACTTCCCCGCGTCCAACAATATGGCAGAATACGAGGCCCTTCTCTGCGGCCTCAAAATCGCCATTGAGTTGGGCGTCAAGCGCCTCGACGTGCGAGGGGACTCGCAGCTCGTGATCGATCAAGTCATGAAGAACGCGAGCTGCCACGACGACAAGATGGAGGCCTACTGCAAAGCCGTACGGGCCCTTGAAGACAAGTTCTACGGCATCGAGCTTAACCATGTACCCCGCCGGTACAACGAGGAAGCAGACGAGCTGGCGAAGATCGCGTCCGGGCGGATCACCGTTCCCCCGAACGTTTTCGCGCGTGACATCGCGCAACCCTCGGTCGTATTCGAGCCCTACCCCTCGAGCCACGACGGACCCTCGGGGGCTCCCTCGAATCCAACGGGTGCGGAACCCATGGACGAGGACCCCTCGAACGAGGCGTACGTACTCTCCCTCCTCGAGGGGTATGGCTCCCACGAGGCCGATGCGATGGACATCGAGCCGGCTCCTGTCCAAGCGGATTGGCGGGAAAAATACATCGCCTGGATCGCTCGAGGGGAACTCCCCGCGGACCGGGCCGCGGCCAGGCGCATCGCCAGGATGGCCAAATCTTTCACCCTCGTCGATGGCGAGCTGTACAAGCGCGCCGCCTCTGGCATCCTACAGCGGTGCGTGCCCATTCCCGAGGGGCGCGAGCTCCTACGGGACATCCACGCGGGGATCTGTGGACACCACGCCGCACCGCGCACCCTCGTCTGCAACGCGTTCCGCCAAGGCTTTTACTGGCCCACCGCGGTCGCGGACGCTAGCGAAATCGTACGCACCTGCGAAGGGTGCCAGTTCTACGCCTGCAAGTCCAACTTGCCCGCCCATGCCCTGCAAACCATCCCCGTAACATGGCCGTTCGCCGTGTGGGGGCTGGACATCGTCGGGCCCCTGCGGAAGGCGCCCGGGGGCTTCACCCACCTGCTGCTCGCAATTGACAAGTTCTCCAAGTGGGTGGAGGTGCGCCCCATCACGAATTTAAGGGCTGAGCAGGCGGTCACGTTCTTCACCGACATCGTCTACCGCTTTGGAGTGCCAAACTCCATCATCACAGACAATGGGTCCCAGTTCACGGGCCGGAAGTTCTTGGAGTTACGCGACAAGTTCCACATCCGCGTGGATTGGGCAGGCGTGGCACACCCACGGACCAACGGCCAAGTGGAGCGTGCCAACGGCATGATCCTACGGGGCCTCAAGCCCGGAATTTTCGACCGGCTCAACAAATCCGGGCGAAAATGGCTCCAAGAACTACCCGGCGGTTGTGTGGAGCCTAAGGACCACCCCAAGCAGAGCCACCGGGTTCACCCCGTTTTTCCTAGTCCATGGCGCGGAGGCCGTCCTCCCCACGGACTTAGAATACGGATCGCCCAGGGTTCGAGGCTACGACGAGGATGCTAACCAGCGAGCCCGCGAGGACTCGCTGGACCAGCTAGACGAGGTACGCCTCGTAGCGTTGATGCATTCCGCGAGGTATCAACAGTCCCTACGACGTTACCAAGCACGCAAGATACGTCGAAGGGATTTCAGCGAAGGGGATCCGGTCCTAAGGCCGCGCCAAGATAACCGAGGGCGCCACAAGCTATCGCCCCCATGGGAGGGACCCTACGTCGTGGTGAAGGTACTCAAGCGGGCACATACAAGGCGGCCAACAAGGACGGTGAAGAGCTCACCAACGCTTGGAACATCCAACAGCTACGTCGCTTCTACCCTTAGCTAGGATTTTCCAAGTATCTTTGTTGTAAAAATCACATCGCCAACGCCCCAGTTGGCAGCGACTATGTAAATACTTCAAGTCTAATAAAAAGGATAACTCGGCTTTCCCCTGAAACCCAAGTTACCCTCGGGGGCTACTGCGGGGGGGCACCCCCCCGCCCAAATGGTCCCATTTTTTGCGCAAGAAAACAAAACAACACGCGCTAAGTTTGTTTCCTACTTCAACCTCGAGCCACGATTCGAACAGGGCGCAGGCGGCACGGCGGAAGGAGCGTGCGAGCCAGAGATAGCCTACGCCGCGTGGACATGGCCCTTCTCTCTCGCCTCCAACCCAGCAGGCCCCCTGCGAAAATCGAACTCCCCTAACTAGAATCTACTCAGGAAGAAGGAGAAACAAAAAGCGTGACAAACAAATGACTTCATTTACAGCAGATGTTTATGAAACAACTTGTTTATTTACAAAGGCCACGAGGCCAGAATACTGATACACATCAAAAAATGGGCCTAGCGCCCAAACTGCTTTCAGGCGGGAGGAGCAGCAGCGTCTGCGACGTCGGGGAAGAGGAACTCCTCGAAGGCCTCGGCGAGCGATCCGGCGGCGTCGGCGGCAAGCGCGTCTACACGCTCCATGGCCACCTCGTCCTCGACGCCCTCGGGAACGATGTAGCCTTCCGCCAGCGCCTCGAAGTTGACCTCGTAGTGGGATCGCACCACTCGAGGGCCTTCTCGGACGCCCGGCTGCCGCAATGCCCGGCGCATCCGCTCGGTGACATGGCCACCAAGGGCACGCGGACGCGGCCGGCCGAGGAGGCTGCCGCCCGAGCCTCGCCCTCCTCGACGACGCGGCGGGTCTCGAGGGCCGCATCGCGCGGCTCCCGCGGCTCTGCTCGGAGGAGTTGTAGGAAGCTGCGGCGCCTCGGCCCGCTCGGCCGCGTGCCCCGGGCGGTGCGCAAGCCCGGAAACGCAAGGCAAGAAAGAAATCGAAAAAAGGGAATGCGAGTTCCCAAACGAAAAACCAACAAGCAAGAGTCAAACGATGGCTCACCTTCGACTTGCTTCCTCTCCATCTCGAGGGCGCGGCGCTCGGCCTCGGCCGCCGGCTCGAGGCGCTTGACGGCCTCGCTGCGCTCTCCGGAGGGCCATCTCTCGGTTCGCGCTCGCAATGCGCGAGCACGATGACCTCGCCCTCGACCTTGGAGAGCTTGGCGTCCCGATCCGCCAAGGACTTCCGCGACACCTCGTGGGCAACGCGCTCCTGCTCCCGGCGGCCGCACGGGCGTCGACGAGGGCGGCCTCGCTCTCCGCCGGAGCCGCCCCTCGGCCCCTTGGCGGGCGATGCGCTCTTGCTGGAGCTGCTCCTCAGCGGCGACGAGGGCCGCGGCCTTGGCGTCGAGGGCGGCCTTCGGTCGTCGGCCTCCTTGGCGCGGTTGCTCCAACCCGCGCGCCCGCTCCTCGGCCCCCGGCGGCCGTTGCGCTGCGCCCCCTCAAGCGACGTGCGGAGCTCCCGGGTTTCGGCGCGAGCGGTGGCCACCTCCGCCTCCCAGTTGGCGGCCAGCGTCCGCGTCTTCTCCAAGTCCGAGCGCGCATTCCACAGCGCCTCATCACGATCGATGAGGGCTGCGCGGACCCGCTCGAGGCTCGAGCGACGCGCCGTGTCCTGCCTCGAGCTCTCGGGGAGCTCGTCAGGCTAAGCCAGGGCCCGGTATGCCAGCCAGCTGTCCGGCGTCCTAAGGGCGTCAGCAAGCGTGTCGAAAGCACTGCACCGCTCCCAGAGCTGGTGGGCCTCGGCGTTCACCCGGTCGAATGCATCGTACTTGTCGTGGGCGCGGCGCTCAAGCTCCTGGCACCCACACCAAATTCCGTAAGCACTACGGCACGAAAGCAGCACACGAAGACGAGAAGAAGAGGAAAGCAAGCGACGACACCCTACCTGGAAGACGAGCCACGCCGGGCCGCCATGGACCCGCAGCGCCTCGTTCAGCGCGCGGTTGAGCGTAGCGCCATGGCTCGAGCTCGCCCCCGCAGCTCCCCGCTCCCCCCGGCGTCGGCAAACACAGGGGGGATCCTCGACGGCCCCCCTCCACCCGGGCGGGGGCGGCCGGCGCGGGAGGACGAGGCCTCGGCCCCGTGTCCTCGGCCCCCCACCACCATGTGACCCTCGTGCCGCCTCACGAGGGCCCCCTCCTGGGGCTCGGGGGAGTTCGTGGGCCGGTGGCCCACTGATTCCACCCAGGTAGCGGAGAGTCGTCCGAGACCTCCACCACCTCCGCCTGCAGATCGCCGGCGGGCGCAGCCGCTTGCGCCGCCTCCGCCGGCACCTCCCACCGCGCCTCCGTGGCCGCGGGCACCCGTCGTGGCGCCGTAGCCGCCACCTTCGGCCGGTGCCGCCGCATCCCCGAGGACGCCGCCACGGTTTGCGCCCGCTCCACCTCCCTCTGTAGCCGGCGCCGGTGGGCCGCGCCTCCACGGCGGCGGCCTCCCGCCGGGCCGTACCTCCACCACGATCGCCGCCGCGGCCTCGCGTCTCCACGACGACCGGCGCCGCCGCCCCGGCGACCTCTGCGGTTGCGCCGCGGCGGGCTGATCTGCCGGCCGGGGCCTCGAGGCCCCGAGCCGGGCTTTGCGAGCTCGCACCCGCCGCCGTGCTTGTCCCCGGGCGCGACGCCCTTGACGAGCGCCGCTGGGTGGGGATCGATGCGTCCGTCCTCAGCACCTTGGCTGGTGCAAGAGGAGGAACGGTTGGCACCACCCTGCACAGGCACGGGCAGAAGGTTAGGGCACCTAATCATCAATAAATCAAATCAAACGAAAAAAGACAGGCTCCTTACCTCGAAGAGAAAAAGGCGCGTTTTCTTTTCCTCGAGGCCTCAGCGGATGAGGCCGGCGCAGCTGCCGCGCCTGCCATAGCGCCTCCCGACGGTGCCGCCGCACGCGCAAGCACGCCCGCCCCCGTGCGCGGGCGCGCCCGACGCCGCACCTCCCGAAGGCGCCGCCGCGCGCGGGGGCACGCTCGCCCCGCGTGCGGGCACGCCCCGCCGTCGCGCCCCCGACGATGGTGCCGCACGTGCGGGCACGCTCGCCCGCGCGCGAGGGCACGCTTGCGCGCGCGCACGGGCGCGCTCGCCGCGCGCGCCTCGCGCGCGCGCGCGCGGCACCTCGCGGCGCGCGCGCGCCCGATCTCGATTGCTCGGCGGCGGGCGCCGGTGCGCCCGCCCCAGGCGAAGCCGCCCTTGTCGCCGGCGCTGGTTCCGGCGAAGGGGGCGCAGGCTGCCACCTATCAGAGGGGCCCTCCCCCTCAGCCTCTTCCTCCTCGTCCTCCTCCGAGGATGAGGGCTCCTCGATCTCCGGGGAGGAGAGCCCCAGCTCCTCGCGTCGCCGGTACTCCGCGGCCCGCCGGTCGCGGCGTGCTTGACGTCGCCTCGCGTGCTCCCTCTTGCGCGCGCGCGCCCGCTCTCGCCGCTGGCTGCCGCGCCGCCCCCGCCGAGCGCACGGGAGTCGGGGGTGGGCGGAATGGACTTGGCGATGGTGAAGTTCACCAGCTGCGCACAGGAGCATCAAAGACACGTCAGGAAACAAAAGCGAGACCAAGAACTAAAACAAAATTAAGAGCCAAACTCACCAGCGGGCCGGTGGGGAGCATCTCGATGTCCCATGGGGTCCGACCCGCAGGCGGCGGCGCCCGGGTGTCGACTGCGCTCCGCGCCCGGGTGAGCGCGTACGGCCGCTTGAGGGGCGTCGGGAGCATCCGCGACCTCGCCAGGTCGATGGGATTGGCCGCCTCTGTCATCTCGAAGATGCAGAGCGGCATCTCCATCAACGGCACGATCCGCCGGTGATGAAGGAAGGCGAGGACGCCCATCGCGTTCAGCCCCATCTTCGCCGGGCGGCGCGCCGCGGCCGGGGCCCGACTCTCGCCGCCTCCGATGCCGGGCCGTGGACACCCCGTAGCCCCGGGAGTCGAGGCCTCTCCTTGAACACCGGCCGGTGTAGGGGGGGGGAGGCCGGGCTCGGCGTTGCGCAAGTAGAACCATCCCCGCTCCCGGCCGGCGTTGTTCGTCGTCATGGTGCGGGGGATGTAGACGTCCTTGAATTGCCCCCGCGAGGCGGCGACATCCCGCCGGCGCGCATCGCGCGGCGGGTCCTCGGCTCCGTCGTGGGCTGCGTGATGAGCTCCGCGCGGAAAAGGTGTACCCAGAGCTCCCAATTGACTGGGATCCCCAGGTACCCTTCGCAGACGCCCACGAATGTGGCCGCCTGCGAGATCGCGTTGGGGGCGAAGTTGTGCAGCTCCACCCCGTAGTAGTGGCACATCGCCCGCATGAAGGTGCTCGCCGGCGCGTTGAAGCCCCGCTCGTGGTAGCGGATGAAGCTCACCACGTAGCCCTCCGGCGGGTTGGGCTCGCGGTCCGCAGCCGGCGGCACGATCCACTCCGCCGGGCGTCGTCTTCATTAGCCGCCGGTGGCCGGGCGGCGACCGCCGCCGAGGGGCCGGCCGGGTCACCGTCGACCTCTCCCAGGCGTACGGCTCCAGGATCGTGAGGGGAGGCTGAGGCGGCGCCATGAAGAAGGCGAAGAAAAGTAGGAGCGGAGGACAAGGAACGGAGGAAAAAGCGCTAACGGCGACGCCGCACGGTGGCAAAAGCGAGAGGAAGACGAAGGGGCGGGGGACTGAAAATGGTGAGATGCCAAGGTAAAAAACCGCCGTCCTCTACTCCCCGCAGCTTTATAGGCCGATGGGCGAGCTCTCCGGAGCGGACGCCCCGCTAGCATTAACTGCAGGGAATCTCTCCATCGCGTCGACGGGCGGGCCCCACCACGACCGCAGCGGCCACATCACTGCAGGCGGGCCATCATTACGGCAAAGACCGGCGGCGGCCGAGGCGAAGCGGTCACGTCCGCCTGCCACGCCGCCCACTACACGCGCGCGCGCGGCTGCAGCGCCTAAAAAGACGCGCCCGCGCTGCAAAACCGCGGCCACGACCGCAAGGCACTTAAATGCCCGGGTCCCTTGCCAAGCAAGGAGAACCCTCGAGCGGGGCGAGCCCCCGGCTCGAAACAAAAGCAACCCTCGACGGGATATCGACGTGAGAGGGTCGCCCGGGACCTGCTCGATGTAGAGCAGGCACCGCGGGCACCCATGCCACGTAAAACCCTCGAGCGGCGCGAGCCCTCGGCTCCAGACAAAAGCAACCCTCGACGGGATATCGACGTGAGAAGGTCGCCCGGGACCTGCTCGATGTAGAGCAGGCACCGCGGGCACCCATGCCACGTAAAACCCTCGAGCGGCGCGAGCCCTCGGCTCCAGACAAAAGCAACCCTCGACGGGATATCGACGTGAGAAGGTCGCCCGGGACCTGCTCGATGTAGAGCAGGCACCGCGGGCACCCATGCCACGTAAAACCCTCGAGCGGCACGAGCCCTTGGCTCAGGATGACGTCAACCCTCGATGGGATATCGACGTGAGAAGGTCGCCCGGGACCTGCTCGATGTAGAGCAGGCATCGCGGGCACCCATGCCACGCCAAACCCTCGAGCGGCGCGAGCCCCCGGCTCAAGACAATGTCAACCCTCCAAAGAAGACACGCGCGTGAGAGGGTCGCCCAGGGCCTGCTTGAAGTAAAGCGGGCACCGCAAGCACCCATGCCGCGCTGTGCTGCCAACCAGCGCCTCGAGAGCTGGCTCGCCCAGATCCCTCGACGGCCGCAAACGCGAAAAGACGGGGCTGTCCAGGCACGGCCCCGCACGGCCCTACTGATCAGAGGTTCGAAGCCTGACCCTCGACGGGTTCGAACAGGCGCCACAGATCGCAGAGTTAGGGACGACGAGGGCACGCGCATTCGAGCCATTCCTCGAGCCCATCGGCTCGAGGGTGCCCCACATGTCGTGTTCAAGAGCCAGCGAGGGCAGCTAGCAGGGGGATCCCACCGAGGGAGAGCTTCCGCGCCCTCGGTCCCCATCGAACGGGACCGAGCCCCACCTAGCAAACCCACGCAAGCGCTTCCATGGACGTGTCCCCGGACCGCGCAGCCTACCCTTATCGAACGGGGCATGGGCGTCCACTTGAACCACCCGCTAGCGGCTCGACGAGGAATCCGCAATCCGCGACCCGCTCGATGGGGGTTGCGGAAACCTCACCCTCCGGTCCCGCGGAGGGACGGCGAGGGCGCGTAAGAAAACAAGTCGTAAAGCTCGACCCGATCGCCTCGAACGGGCCAAGGCTCGGGGGCTTGACGCACGGCTACACCTCCTTGAAATTGCACCCGCCGGAGACAGTGCCAGCAGCGCGTGCACCCCCGAAGCCGGCTGAAACACCGCCGATGCCGGTTGGCATATGTGCCACGCCCTCTGACCAAAATTCTCGCGGTTAACCCCTACAGGAGCACCCACACTCCTGCAGGGCTTCGGGGGCTAGACCCGCGGGTCCGCTGACGCGGCCCCACGGAAAGCGTTCGCAAACAAGGAGGGAAGAACGTCCTATCAGTAGGTTCCAGCATCTGCGGGAGCCTCAATGGCAAACCCACAGATGCTCGGGGGCTGCGTCGGGGACGAGGCCCTAGGGGTCCCCTTAAACAACGGGGGAATCCTCACTTAAAACCCGCAACCACACCAAAACACGCTAAGCCTAACCATGCAGGTGACTAACCATGCAGGACACGGCCCACGCCGCGGGGACCCCGACGGCCCACCAAGGCGGCCCTCTTAGAAGTCCCCTCGAGCGGGCTCCGCCTCGCTCGAGGGCGCGCTCCCCCTCGGGCGGGCTCCGCCCCGTTCGAGGGGCAACTCTTCCCTCGAGTGGTTCCGCCCGCTCGGGGCTCACTCCCCCTCGAGCGGGTCTCGCCTCGCTCGAGGGTACGTCCCGCCCTCGGCCGGGGCCCACCACGCTCGCGGGCGCCCGCACGCGTGCGCCGGCCCCCGTACATGGGCATTTAACGCCCTGACACAAGGGGGCGGCGCCATCATGCGCCCGGGGCTCGCGCCCGTGCCGCCGCACCAACTCCCCAGGGAGGAGCCCATCCCCACCACTGTGGGGAGGGACTGTGCGGTACGGCCGGTGTCAGTCCCGTGACACCGCGCGCCTACTACAGTACGGCTAACGCGCCCGACCCTCGAAGGGGGGCCGGGCGCACCCTCGATTTCACTTTCCCGTGACCCTACAGGGTTAGGTGGAGGCGCTAGGCCGGTGGATTGCCATCCCGGCCACTGTAACGGCGTGGCCGCCGTACCCGCGCGTGCAGGCGCACGCCGGACCCTGTAGCAACAACTCCAGCCCCGTGAAGCGCGTTGGGAAGGAACGCCGTTCTGCCTACCCCTGTACTCCGTACAAGCTTGCGTCAGCACCTCCCTCGAGCCTACCAGAGGACATCACCGCCATCCGTTGCCCTCCTACCCTCGAACCGCCACTGTTCGGGTACGAGTCAGGCCATGATGATCAGATCGCTGCGAGGATCGCCCGGACGGCCGCCCACTCTACACCGTAGCACGTCGCGCTTCTCCACATAGCTAGGTAGCGAGGCGCGCATGTAACCCGCTGCCCCCTTGATCTATAAAAGGGGGGGCGAACCCCCAGCCGCGGGGAGAGGACAGACGAACAGAGACACGAGAACACTTCACACACCACGTACTCATTCTCATTCTCCCACAACATCTTCAGCCACTCCTCCAGGGACTTGGAAGCTACACTTCCTCTCCCGCCTTGCTTGTATTTGCCCCACGACAAGCACCCCCGGTGCTAAGTAATATAGTGCCCCGAGCACGCCCCTGCTGGACGTACGGCCCCCTCGGCCGGAACCAGGATAAACCTCCGTGTCACTTGTTGCTTAGCATCGACCATTGAGGGATAGACCACGACGCTATCTACTGGTTAGTGTCGGGACCATATTCCGCACCGACAGTAAGGATGGAGCAAAGTTCCATCATCAAAAGTCCACAGTAAGGAGGAATGCTCTCGGATAGAAAAGTTACCCGTGAAATTAAGCTGGCCTTGCTTCACTTGAATCATGGGCTTCTTGTCACGATTGCCCTTGGCAACTCCGGGGTTTTGATTCTATTGCTCGGGCTTGTTCTTCCTAGGGTTTGGGCATTCATTGGCATAATGCCTTGGTTGCCTACAATTGTAGTAAATGCGGGGTGGAAGTTGCTTTGGCTTGGAGACTTGTTGCTGGGCCTGACGGTACTGAGAATTTCCCGAAGGCTTATGTTGGGATGGAGTCACTCTCTAGTGGCCTGATGCAGATGATTGGGAAGATCTATGTGCATTCTTCTTTACGAAGTGAAATTTCTTGCCCGACCCATCTCCCGAAGCAAAGTCGTTTTGTTTTTTCTTCTCCTTCTGTTGACGGTGTATTTTGGTACACCAAACATGTTCATTACACTTTGGTTTGTATTTGATTATGGAACTAACCCGCCACTAGGCACACTAATCATATAACAAGTTCATCTTCGTGTGTGCATTTGGAAGTGTTATGTTTATGTAGGAAAACATGGACATAAAGGACGGATTCACAACAAGTTCAAAGGAGCAATTAAGGAGTCTTGTTCGTGTTCATGAGCTTGATGGAATCACTTCCAATGGTGGCAAGGACCAAAGTGCTACAAAGGAACATCCCCAAGGATTGAAGCGTAAAAGGCCGAACTTCATGCTAAGAGAACCTCCATCTTAGACATGAGGATGACATCATCAAAATAGTGCAAATGGAGGGGGCAAAGCGCATAAACACATGAGAACCCACAGGAGCGAAGGGGCGATCGAGCCAGGCTGGGATGGGCCTGGGCCGGTCGGCCCAAGCCGACCAGCCTGGCCCACTTCCAGGGTCGGTTTGACCCCCCTTTCCTTGCACCCGAAGGATCTTTGACCCTAAGTCCGTGGAGGCGCCGCCATTCGCAAGGCAGAGAGCCGTTCGCACCGAGAGGCCATCCACAAGCTAGAGAGAGAGAAGGGAGATCTTCGGAGGAGGACCGCTCATCTCGAAGGAAGCACCCACAAGTGGAGAAGAGGGAAGACACCATCGGAAGCGTCACCATGATCAATAGTGCCATGTCTAGCACCTTGATGGGGTAATCTTCTCATTTGTCCATGGGTTGTAATCGATCTTGAGATGTAATCGCTACTTTGTTCGGATATCTATCTATCATCTTGTGTTGAATATGTTTTAATGTTTAAGGTTAGCTACCATGCCATAAAGGGAGTAAGGCCCCAATGCTCCCTTGGATCCATTCAATAAGCCGTGTCCATCATAAGTCTAGTCACGATTACCTTCGCGTAGTGACAGTACAGGCGGGGGGGGGGGAGGGAAAGGGTGAAATCGTGGTCACAACCCCTGATAGACTAGATTGGTTTTCATGTTTAAAGCAGTTGCATGTTCAAGTATCGTAGACCCATGGGCGAGTGTCTTTTATCTTGTTAGCTTAATCGTTCTCTAGTGTAGTGTAGTAGTTTTCTAGTTTAACCATAGATAGGGTTTGGGTAAGTTAGTGAGTAGAGGTAGATCAAACACTTGTAATCCCCTTGCTCCGCGGATTGACAAGAACCTAGGGAATCCCATGGTGAAGAAGGTGTAGGTCCGTACACTTGCGGATCGTAGGTGGATACGTCTTTTATCTGTTAATAAGCCCCTTTTTTTGGCGCCGTTGCCGGGGAGCAAGCTAGTTTACATCGTTTGGTTTGCATCAAACTTTGTTTTATATTTAGTTTATCGTTTGTTTACTAATATCTAACCCATATTACCTAGAAAACCACTTTGTTTTTGTTTTTGTTTTGTTGTCTAAATGGTGTTCGTCAACCACCCCGTGGAAGAACTGGAGAAGTCACTAAGGGATTATGCTAGTCCTCGATGTGAGGACATAAAAGTACAAGAGTCGGATTCGAAGCTCGAAGCGACCAAGTATGAAATCAAATCCAAGATCATCGAGATGTCGACGGCAACCCCGTTTGAAGGGATGGCTACGGAGAACCCATATAGACACATAAGGCATTTCACGATGCTATGCAACACGGTGCGTTAAGGAGTTCCCGATGAATGGTTCAAATGGAATCTCTTTCCCTACTCACTTGCCGATGAAGCAAAAACGTGGTACTCGTTTGCTTCCTTTGAAGTTGAAGGCAATTGGAACAAGTTGACAAAGAAGTTTTGCGAGAAGTTTTTTCCAATTAGCAAGGTTGAACATCCAAGGAGGCAAGTGATCACTTTCATGCAAGGAGAAGAGGAAGGGATAGACCAAGCTTGGAATAGGTTTTATGAGTTGATCGAACAAGGACCAAGACTCAGTTTCTCCGGTGACGTACTCTTGCATACATTTTTCTTTTCCCTAACCTCTAGTTGCATGCAACATGTCCAAATGTGTGCAGGTGGGGATCTCATGGAGAAAACACTCACGGAAGCCGCTCAACTTTTACAAAAGATTAGCAAAGCGGCGGCCATGCAAAGAGATTGGGAAACAAGACTTGCGGGAGAGCTGAAACACAATTCAAGGATGAAGACGTGTGCTGAAATTTCTAAAGAGGCAACCCCGGAAGTCACAAAAGAGGAGCCAATCCTGGAAAAGCTTGAAGAAGAGCACATCTAGTGAAGAACTACCCCGAGCGTTGACTTCGCCGAATCAAATGAAACAAACAAGAGGAGTATGTCAAGCGCGAAGCCATTAAGGGGGTTCAAACATATGGATTGGGTTCCAATCGATTACGGAGAAGCATTCGACAAGAGAAGACCGTTCCCTAACCAAAAGGGGATGGCAAGAGCGTTGGAAGCAGATTTCCCACCGGAAAAGAAAGCGGAAGATTCATACGACCTTAAAACTACCGGTGAGATCTTTCAAAATCTCTTTGGAGATGATGAAGTGGATCCAAAACACATAGCCGAGGCGAAAAGAATCATGGGGATCAAGCCCGAAGCATCGCCATACACTCGCCTCACCGAAGTTTACGCGATAGGATCCAAAGAAGAGGAGAAGATGGCACCACACTTGAGTTGCGAGATCAATGGAGTTCAATGCAAAGCTTTGTGCGACATCAGAGCCCAAGTAAGTGTCCTATCTTCTAAAATTTACAATAAAGTTCAAGACCACAACCTAGACTTAGCTCCAACATCAACGAAATTAATCATGGGAGATGGTAGAACTATTAGACCTCTAGGTATTACTTGCAACATGAATGTAAACATCTCTGGAAAATGTATACCAACCGATTTCTTTATTATTGATGCTTACCATAGTAATCATGATCATATAACCCTAGGTAGGCCCTTTCTTAAGTTGGTTGATGCCGTGTTGGATGCCAGAAAAGGAAAAGTAACAATGAATGTTAATGGAAAGAAGTACACATATAACTTTCTTCGCGTTTCTAAACACCCTTAACCTTTTCCTCCTGAAGACGAAGAAGTAGAGGAGGTAGATAGTCTTTGTTTTGTTGAAACCCTTAGAGACCCGTTGCAAAGAGCGATGGAGAATCAAGCTAATGATCAACAAGATGAAGAACTAGAGGAAGCAACAAAAGGATTAGAACCACAAGATGGAAGCGTGGAGGAAGAAAAGTTTGAGGACATAGGAGAAATTAAACCCGAGGAGCTATAAGTGCCCGAGGTGGATCTTAAACCTTTGCCCAAAAGATTAAAGTACGATTTTTTGGGCCCAGACAAGACTTATCTAGTCATTGTGAGTGACGAGTTGAGTCCGAAGAAAATGAGAAGTTGCTGAATTTATTGAAAAAACATAGGAAGGTGATTGGATATTCGATCAATGATCTCAAAGGTCTTAGCCCATCCTTTTGTACTCATCGTATACCTATGGAAGACCAATGTAAGCTCGTAGTGGACCACCAAAGGAGGCTAACCCATGCCATGCGAGAGGTAGTAAAGAAAAAGGTCATCAAGTTACTTGATGTCGAAATCATCTACCCGGTTCCGCGTAGCAAATGGGCGAGCCTGGTAAATTGTGTACTGAAGAAATGGGGTTTAACCGTGGTGAAGAATGAGAAGAATGAATTGATACCGCAAAGAACCGTGACCGGGTGGCGGATGTGTATCGATTATCGAAAGCCGAACAAAGCAACAAAGAAAGATCACTTCCCCCTACCATTCATCGACGAGATGCTCAAGAGATTAGCAAACCACGCTTATTTTTGCTTTCTCGATGGGTACTCGGGTTTCATGCAAATTCCCATTCACCCGAATGATCAACACAAAACAACGTTTACATGCCCATATGGAACGTTTGCATATAGAAGGATGCCCTTCGGCCTATGCAACACTCCGACCTCTTTTCAACGTTGCATGATGGCCGTATTCTCGGAATTCATCGAAGAGATTGTTGAGGTGTTCATGGATGATTTTTCCGTTTATGGGAAGACATTCATGGATTGCTTGGCAAACTTGGATAAGATCCTCACGAGGTGTGCAGAGGTAGACTTGGTGCTAAATTGGGAAAAGTGCCACTTCATGGTAAAGCAAGGCATAGTGCTCAGTCATGTTATATCTGAGAGAGGAATCAAAGTGGACAAAGCTAAAGTGGAGACGGTTGAGCAACTCCCACCTCCTACAGATTTTAAGTCCTTGAGGAGCTTTCTAAGCCATGCCGGATTCTATAGAAGATTTATTAAGGACTTCTCAAAGATCACTAAGCCTTTAACACACCTCCTTCAAAAGGATGTGGCTTTTGACTTCGATGAGAAGTGCCTAGAGGCATTCCAGACCTTGAAAAGTGCTTTGGTGAGTGCTCCCATTGTTCAACCTCCAGATTGGAGCCAACCTTTCGAGATCATGTGTGATGCAAGTGACTACGCCGTAGGAGCGGTTTTGGGTCAAAGAAAGGAAGGCTGAGTTCACACCGTTTACTACGCTAGTAAAACTCTTAATGAGGCACAATTAAATTATGCCACTACGGAGTAAGAATTGCTAGCGGTGGTATTCGCCTTTGAAAAATTCAGATCTTACATCGTGAATTTGAAGGTCATTGTTTACACCGATCATGCGGCCATCAAGTATCTCTTGGCTTTTAAGGATGCTAAACCAAGGTTGATTCGTTGGATCTTTCTTCTCCAAGAGTTTGATGTTGAAATTCATGATAAGAAGGGGGTGGAAAATGTTGTGGTCGATCATTTGTCTAGGATGAACCATGGACAAGATGATAAAGAACCCATAGAAGACAAGATGAGAGATGACCACCTCTATCGAGTGCTCGATGAAGACACTTGGACGATTGATATCATTTGAGCAATTCGGAAGATGCCTCTTGATCATTTAAATAAAAACTCTCAAAGGAGGATAATCTCTAAAAGTCGAAAATACTTTTAGGATGCACCTTACCTCTTCAAACTTTGCAATGATGGATTCATGAGAAGATGCGTGCCAAGAGAAAAGAGGCTAGAAATTGAGAAAGTGCCACTCGGCGGAGTACGGTGGACACTATAGCCACTTTCGGACCCAAGCAAAAGTGTGGTCCAACTGATTCTATTGGCCAGAGATGCATGAAGATACTAAAAGATACGTTGCGTCATGCCTCGAATGCCAAAGGACCAGGAATATCTCTCAAAGAAATTCTACGCCCTTGAAATATAATCTACAAATCGACTTATTCGATGTGTGGGGAATATACTTCATGGGGCCTTTCAAAAACTCACATGGAATTGAGCATATCCTAGTCATGGTTGATTATGTATCCAAGTGGGTAGAGGCCATGCCATGTTGTAAAGCTTCGACGGAGGAGTCCATTGCAATGATCAAGAGCATGATTTTCCCTCATTTCGGTACTTCGAGAATCTTGATAAGCGATGGAGGAACTCACTTCATCGGGAAGAATTTCAAAAAGTGCTTGTCCAAATTAGAAATTGAACATAGGATCTCTACGGCCTATCATCCACAAACCAACAAACAAGCGGAAACATCGAATAGGAAATTAAAGAGCATTCTCAACAAAACCATAGAGAAGGGAGGCAAAGATTGGTCAAAGAAACTAGAGGAAGCTTTGTGGGCATATCGAACGACGTTCACGACACTGATAGGTATGACCCCTTATCAATTCGTCTATGGCAAAGCTTGCCACCTTCTGGTTGAGTTGGAACATAAAGCCTATCAGGCGATCAAGGAGATGAACCTCGATCTAGATGCCGTGGTGGTAAAGCGAAGGATCCAAATAAGCGAGCTAGAGGAGATGAGGTTTAAAGCATATGAAAATGCGAGCATGTACAAAGAGAGGATTAAAAGGTGGTATGACAAAAGGTTGAAGAAAAAAGAATTCAAAGAAGGAGATAAGGTCCTCCTCTACAATTCGAGGTTTAAAACCTTCGGAAAGGGGAAATTGCAAAGCAAGTGGAACGGACCTTACATTGTGCATTCGGCGCTCTCCAAGTAACCATCATGGATGTGAAAGGTGATCAATTCATGGTGAATGGTCAACAACTTAAGGTTTATTACGAACCCGACGTTGTGCCTCTTCACCATATTGATGTTTTCACCATGGAAGAAGAGCCCGAACGTCTAGCCTAGGACGTAAAACAAGGTGTGGATTTTGTAAATAGTTTTTATTTTATTTTTCTGGAGTTTCTCGCGAAGTTTTACTGGGTCATCGTTTTCTCATGGGCTGAAAGTGCGAAATTAAAGGGGTACACGGAAAACCAGACCGAACCGGCCCGCGAACCGAGGCAGGCCGGCTGGCCTGGTTCGACCAGCCCAAGGGGCCCGAGCGGCGGTTCGCCCCAGGTTTACCCTGAGACGTGCCTTTTCGACTTCCTTCTTTGGTCAGAACATTTTAAGGGAAGTATGAAAAAGGAAAATGCGGTTTCTAGAGTATTCGTTTTTGGACTATTTAATTGGCCGAGATGGGAGCTCAGGAATCCATCCCATCTCGCATTCTCTTGCACCCACGCAGCAACCATGATGTCCCCGAAGAGCGTAGAGTTGTAGCAGGCGCCAAGGAGCCATCGATGGAGGAGGCGAAGTGATGCGAGCTCAAGCTACCCGTGGAGATCAAGAGGACCACCCGCATCCGTTGCGGAGGGCTTGTCCCGACCGGAGCAACTGCATCTCCCTACCCCGTCAAGAAGGAGAAGGTCCCTACTCCCGTTCGAAGGTCGGCGCGCATCCGAGGCATGAAGAGGAAGGATTACAAGGAGGTGTCGCCTGAGCCTAAAGACTATGAAAGGAGCGACTATTCCAATGATCGTAGCCTGAGCTCGTGGGCGGCCGCCGGAAGAGGTGCCCAAGGAGAAGACTCCCGAAGGCCCCAACAACGGCGGCAACGACGACGGCGGCGACGATGGCGACGACGGCGGCGACGATGGCGACGACGGCGGCGACGATGACGGCGGAGACCCTGGTGATGACGACCCTTTCGGGATGCATCCGATGTGTTGTGCGTCTTGTCATCACTCCATCTCAGAGCTCTACGCATTGGTCGACGAGTGTTTCCAGGCCATGGAGGCGATGAGGTAGCGCATGGAAAATTTGGAAAGCGTGGTCAAAGACAACTATAAGTTTCTGAATCACAACGTGCGGAAGTTATTTGGCATGGTGGGGAACATGAAGGGTAAGTGGTGCAATCGTTGCGGGAAGTACCATTAGGTTTAGTTTTCTCCCTTACGTTTTTTGTAAGATACGATGAGGACATTGTATGATTTTAGCGTGGGGGAGAGCTAGCTAGCTAGCCTTTTGCTTTAAGTTTAGTTTTGGTTCGGTTTAGTTTTCACGAGAGTGTGAGAGTCTTAGAGTTTTAAATTTTGGAGTCTTTCAAATTTTTGAAAAGTTTGAAGTGTCTTAAAGTTAGTGTTCATGTCAAAGAAAATCAAATAAAAAGAGTCATTTAAATTCTCGTATCTTGTGATGCTTTTCTTACTTTACTCGTTTGTTCATCTTTAATTTTTGATAAATAAACATAAGTATTTGGTTTGGAACATTTACTGTGGTGCTTAGTGGAGTATCTTCCTCTAAAAGTACCCGCATCATGCTTTGATCTAGAGCTTTATATTTTGGTTGTGCTATGTTTAATGCTAAAATTTGGAAGTATTTAATTCTGAAGATTATTATAAAACCCTTGTAATTAAGGTTAGCAAATTCTCTTTTTCCAAGTTGTGAGTTTATGAAAAATCCTATACAAAGCCTAATTTAATTTTGCTCCACCATAAGTGCGATTAGCATAATGAGTTGGGCTAGGATCCTTCTCTCTTGGAAGTTTTAATTTCAAGCAATGATTATGTCCTTGTTCTTATCTTTTATTGCTAGCCTCGTCATGCATTCGGTAACGTGACTTTCACATCGGAAGTCTTGTACATCGCCGAATTCCATACCAAACCTTTATATCTCTTTTGTACATCGTATTCCTTGAACACAACCTGTTTTTGAAGTTTCGTCTCGTCTCTAGGATAGTTTTATTTTAAAATTGAGATTGTGTTTATGCAAGAAAGAGATGAGTTGAGATCTTTGAAAAGAGAGATAAAGATGTCAAGAGAAAGAAAAGTGTGTATGAAAAAAAAGAGAGAGAAAAGAAAATAAGGGAAGAGGAATGGCAAGAAAGATATGAAGTGGATGAATCAAGTGAGAGATGAATAAAGTGCAAGGAAGGATGTCGTGTTGTTGAGAGACGAAACTTCCACTCTTTTTTTCCAACCATGTGCAATCCGACAACGAGGACGTCATCGGTGTTTCGTAGTCTTATTTTCTTTTGTCCTTGCACATGTCCACCATTCTAAATCTTCTCATCCTTGATATCCCCACATATGGTTTAATTCTCATGATCATTGGGTTTGAAAGGTAAACAACCATTAGAGGAAGTTCTTAGTTTGACAATACTTGTGTTGATTGTGCTAGCCATACCTATAGCTCCACTCTACATGTTGTATGAGAGACTTATGGGAGGTGAGAGTTTTATGAAATTGTTTAGGATAGCCACTTCCTATGAGCGACATGTGAGAACTTGGAGAAAGGTATTTGTCTAATACTTGTTGCAAGAATTTTATTTTTGAAAATCATGAAAACCCTCCGATGGAAGCAAAGAAGTAAGCATGCCTGAAATTGAAGACCTTGAGTGATGAGTTTGAGTCGTGGGGTAAATCTTGATTTGGTAAAAATTCTAAACGCCCATGTTTATGTATGATGATAATTGCTTTATGTTTATGATATTAAAGATAAAAGATTGACTTGTGAAGAAAGAATTAGCGGAGCACGATTTCAACACCTTGGACAAATTTCTTTTACGAGTACTTGCTCAAGGACGAGCAAGATCTTAGCGTGGGGGAGATGTTGACGATGTATTTTGGTACACCAAACATGTTCATTACACTTTGGTTTGGATTTGATTATGGAACTAACCTGCCACTAGGCACACTAATCATATAACAAGTTCATCTTCGTGTGTGCATTTGGAAGTGTTATGTTTATGTAGGAAAACATGGACATAAAGGACGGATTCACAACAAGTTCAAAAGAGCAATTAAAGAGTCTTGTTCGTGTTCATGAGCTTGATGAAATCACTTGCAATGGTGGCAAGGACCGAAGGTGCTACAAAGGAACATCCCCGAGGATTGAAGCGTAAAAGACAGAACTTCATGCAAAGTGAACCTCCATCTTGGACGCGGGGATGACATCATCAAAATAGTGCAAATGGAGGGGGAAAAGTGCATAAACACATGAGGACCCACGGGAGCGAAGGGGCGACCGAGCCGGGCCGAGATGGGTCGGTTCGGCCCCCCTTTCCTTGTACCCGAAGGATCTTTAACCCTAAGTCCGTGGAGGCACCGCCATTCGCAAGACAGAGAGACATTCGCACCGAGAGGCTATCCACAAGCTAGAGAGAGAAGGGAGATCTTCGGAGGAGGATCGCTCATCTCGAAGGAAGCACCCACAAGTGGAGAAGAGGGAAGACATCGTCGGAAGCGTCACCATGATCAACAGTGCCATGTCTAGCACCTTGATGGGGTAATCTTCTCATTTGTCAATGGGTTGTAATCGATCTTGAGATGTAATTGCTACTTTGTTCGGATATCTATCTATCATCTTGTGTTGAATATGCTTTAATGTTTAAGGTTAGCTTCCATGCTGTAAAGGTAGTAAGGCCCTAATGCTCCCTTGGATCCATTCAATACGCAGTGTCCATCATAGGTCTAGTCACGAATACCTCCGCGTAGTGATAGTACGGGGGGAGGGAAAGGGCGAAACCGTGGTCACAACCCTCGATAGATTAGATTGGTTTTCATGTTTAAAGCGGTTGCATGTTCAAGTATCGTAGACCCATGGGCGAGTGTCTTTTATCTTGTTAGCTTAATCATTCACTGTAGTGTAGTGTAGTAGTTTTCTAGTTTAACCAAAGATAGGGTTTGGGTAAGTTAGTGAGTATAGGTAGATCAAACACTTGTAATCCCCTTGCTCCATGGAATGACAAGAACATAGGGAATCCTGTGGTGAAGAAGGTGTAGGTCCGTACGCTTGCGAATCGTAGGTGGATACGTCTTTTATCCATCAACAACATCCTCTTGAGAGATAGCCTTGTTCACCAACTCATGATAATTGTTGGGCTCTAGTATGTTTAGCCTTTCAAACAAATCACTCTTAAGGCCATCACGAAAATGTTCCATCTTTGTGGCATCGGTGTCCATGTGATGTTCTCCATACTGGCAGAGGTTGTTAAACTTCTGTGCATATTGATACACAGTTGTCGGTGCGGAAAGTAGTCCCGACACTAACTAGTAGAAGCGCTGAGATCTATCTCTCGATGGCCGGTGCTAAGCAACTAGTGACACTGGGTTTTATCCTGGTTCTGGCCAGGGCCGTACGTCCAGCAGGGGTGTGCTCGGGGCACTATATTGTGTTGCATCGTGGTGCTTGCAGAGGGGGCTACAAGCAAGGCGGGAGAGGAGGTCGGTTCTCCAGGTCTCAGAGGTACTGATTGAGGCAAGTGCCAATATCGTGGTGAAGGCGGAAAGCGTGCAAGTGAGCGTTTTCCGTCGCCGTCCCCCCTTGCGGCTAGGGGATTGCCCCTCCTTTTATAGGCCAAGGAGAGGGCAGTTTACAGGCGTGTCGCACTGTTTTATCTACGTGTGGAGGCATGGCGTACAGTGCCGTGGAGTAGACGGCCGTCCTGGCGAATCTTGCTTCTGGCGGGACGTCATGGCGTGCCCTGTATCTGTCCAGGAGCGGCATCGAGGGTGGAGGCGTAGAGACTTCTCGTTTAGTCATTGCCTGTACATTGGCTCGAGGGTGCGGCTGACGGGAGGCCGCAGGGCGCACAGTAGCCGGCGTGGCGGCGTCTCGTCGCCCCGCCCCCCCACAATGTAGGAGATGGTGATGCAGTGCCCGGGATGTTGTTGGGACGGCGGGGATGGCCGCACAGGATCGATGACGACAGAGGTGACCGGTCCCGCTGGCCTGACGTCACGACGTAGTCCTGTGCGGGCGTGGAGTAGTCGTTCGTCCCCCTTTCGAGGGTTCCACCGTCCTCTTTCGAGGGCGCGGCGCATCGGCCGTACGAGAGTGGGCGGCACAGTGTCACGGGACTGACACCGGCCATGCCGCACAACGCCGCATAGTGGCGGGGATGGCCTCACTGGGGGAGTTGGCGGAACAGCGTCGGGGCGTGATTCCCAGGCGCGTCATGGTGTGGATTTGTCTTTGACCTGGGTGCCTGCAAATGTCAGTGCATTAAATGCCCCTCTCGGGGGAGCAGGTGTAGAGGCGGCGAGCCCGTGAGGTCCTCGAGCGGGGCGGAATCCCGCTCGAGGGGGCGTCCAGCCCCCAAGCGAGGCGGAACCTCACCCGAGGGGCGACCAGCCCTCGAGCGAGGTGGAGTTTTACCAGTGCGGCACCGTGCCCCTCGAGCGAAGCGGAGTTCCGCCCGAGGGTGGCTAGGCCGACTGTCTGGTGGGCCGTGGGCCCGTGGGTTTATCTCACGCGTGTGTTTAGGTTCGTTTGCGTTTGTTTTTACGAAGGTAAGTGTGTTCTCCCTGGTTGTTTAGGGGACCCTTATGGCTGTCCCCGACAGTAGCCCCCGAGCATCTGTGGGTGTATCCGTTAGGATCCTGCAGATGCTGACGCTTGCTGATGGGACTTTCTTCCCCCTGGTTGCTGGTGCTATTCCGTGGGGCCGCGCTAGAGGACCCGCGGGTCTAGCCCCCGAAGCCTTGCAGGAGCGTGGGTTCTCCTGCAAGGTTTTTCCACAGGATCTGCCGGTGTGCGGGGTGTTAGTTTCAGCCGGCATCGGCAATATTCTAGCCGGCCTCCGCGGTGCCACGCGCATGTATCTGGCATTGTGTGCGTTCGGTGCACCCCAGGAGGTGTAGCCGTTTGTCGAGCCCCCAAGCCTGGGCCCGTTCGAGGCGATCGGGGCGGGCTCTCCGACTAGTTTGTACGTTCCCTCGCCGTCCCTCCGCGGGACAGAGGGTGTGGTTTCCGCAACCCCCATCGAGCGGGTCGTGAATTGCGAATTCCTCGTTGAGCTGTTATCGGGCGGTTCAAGTGGACGCCCATGCCCTATTCGATAAGGGTAGGCTTGTGGTCTAGAGACTCGTCCATGAAAGTGCTTACGTGGGTGTGCTAGGTAGGGCTCGGTCCCATTCGCTAGGGACCGAGGGCGCGGAAGCTCTCCCTCGGTGGGATCCCTCGACTAGCTGCCCTCGTTGGCTCTTGAACACTGTCGGGGACGGCCCTAGGGGTCCCCTTAAACCACCGGGAAATCCCCACTTAAAACCCGCAACAAAGCAAAACACGCTTAGCCTAACCATGCAGGTGCCTAACCATGCAGGGTACGGCCCATGCTGCGAAGGACCTCAATGGCCCACCAAGACAACCCTCTCGAAGATCCCCTCGAGCAGGCTTCGCCCCGCTCGAGGATGCATGCCTCCCTCGAGCGGACTCCGTCCCATTCGAGGGGGTGCGCTCCCCTCGAGCGGGCTCTGCCCCGATCGAGGGTCCGCTCCCCCTCGAGCAGACTCCGCCTCGCTCGAGGGTCCGCCTCGCCCTCGATCGGAGTCCGTTTCGCTCGAGGGCGCCCCTCACGCATGCGCCGGCCCCCGTACACGGGCATTTAACGCCCTGACACCGGCGGGACGGCGCCATCATGCGCCCGGGCTCGCGCCCCGTGCCGCCGCACCAACTCCCCAGGGAGGAGCCCATCCCCATCATTGTGGGGAGGGACTGTGCAGCGCGGCCGGTGTCAGTCCCGTGACACCACGCGCCTGCTCCAGTACGGCCGACGCGCCGAGCCCTCGAAGGGGGGCCGGCTGCACCCTCGATTCACTTTCTTGTGACCCTACAGGGTTAGGTGGAGGCGCTAGGCTGGTGGAACACCATCCCTGCCACTGTAACAGCATGGCCGCCGTCCCCGCGCGTGCAGGCGCACGCCGGCGCCCGTAGCAACAACTCCAAGACTCGTGGAAGCGCGTCGGGAAGGGACGCCATCTTACCTACTCCTGTGCCCCGTACAGGCCAACGTCAGCACCTCCCTCGAGCCTATCAGAGGACATCGCCACCGTCCGCCGCCCTTCTACCCTCGAACCGCCACTGTTCGGGTACAAGGTAGGCCATCATGGCCAGATCGCTGCAAGGATTGTCCGGACGGCCGCCCACTCTACAGCGTAGCACGTCGTGTTTCCCCACGTAGCTAGATAGCGCGGCGCGCATGTAACCCGCCTCCCCCTTGATCTATAAAAGCGAGGGGCGAACCCCCAGCCGCAGGGGGGACGGAGACCCAGCAACATACGAGACAGGAACACACTACACACCACGTACTCACTCTCCAATTCTCCCACAATATCTTCAGCCACTCCTCCAGGGACTTGGAAGCCACGCTTCCTCTCCCGCCTTGCTTGTAGCAGCCCCACTACAGGCACCCCCGGTGCTAAGTAATATAGTGCCTCGAGCACGCCACTGCTGGACGTACGGCCCACTCGGCCGGAACCAGGATAAAACTCTGTGTCACTTGTTACTTAGCATCGACCATTGAGGGATAGACCACGGCGCTTTCTACTGGTTAGTGTCGGGACCATATTCCGCACCGACAGTTGGCGCCCACCGTGGGGCAATCGAGCGCCTAAGGTCATTCCATCAACTCCCTCCATGGTGATCCGCACTGAGTACCGTGGTACACGCTACTGCATGGGTAGCTCGGACCCCCTCTTAGCCGGGTTCGAAATTCGCTTCGGGGACCTGAACTTTCAGGCCACGGGGAACGGCTATCTCATGCGCCTCACCAACCGTGAGGAACTCCGCCCGCGGTGCCAGGCCAGGTCCGCTCTGGTCTCCGCCGCACACACCGCCACGACGCAGCGCCGCGCAGCGCGGATGCCGCGGGTCCGTCGACGCCGCGATGCCGCCGCCGCTCTAGGCTACGTTCGCGCCGGGCGCGGTCCGAGCGGCGGCAAGCCGAGCGCGCCGCCACCCGCCGTGGCGCACCCACCGTCACGACGACCGCCACCGCCCCGCCGGGACAACGCGCGGTCTCCGGCCCGCGCATTCCCATCGGGTTGCGAGGTGCCACGTCGGCCTACAACGCCAACGTCAACACCACGATCCGCAGGGTTCCGCCTGGCCGCCACATCTTCGTCGCCAGGGACCCCGGCACCTCAGCAGGGGACGAGTCGTCCCTGGGTTCCATCGACGCGTTGCCACCCGCCAACCGCCACGGGTACGCGGAGTAGGACTTCTCCGGTGTGCCGGACCCAGTCATGTTCAGGCGTTTCCTCGACGCTACGGACTACTGGCTCGGCTGCTCCGACGACTCCAGCACCGGAAGTTACGACCCCGCGCGGGAGTGCTACGCCGTCATCACCAACGACCCGGCCAATGCTGCCGGCGCGGTGGGCGCCGGAGACGGGGAGATCACCCCTGCCCTGTGGATTGCCGCGCGCATGGCCGCGGGGCCAAGCGCCCCCGCCGGGGCCGACGCCGACGCGCGCCGGCCCAAGCCCGCGAACTCGAGGCCAAGCCGGCGGAAGAATACGGACGGTGCGGCCGCTCCGCGCCTCAATGGCGGGGGAAGCCTCCGCGCGCGGCGAACGCGCACGGGAGCCGGGCCGACAGTCCGCGACCGCATCAACACCGCCCCAACATCGACAACGCGGACGCGCCCCCGCGGGCGAGCCAAAACTCATCGCCGCCGCGACGCCGCCGCGGGCCATGCCGCACCCTCGACCCCCGAGGCTCGAGACCTGCACCGCGAGGTGCAAACTCTCATCGAGCAAGCGGCCGTCCAGCGAGCCGAGAGCCGGCCTCGCGCATCCGCCAACAGGGGGATGCGCGGGACGACGAAGCCGCACCGGGAGGCGAACCCTCGGTGCACGCAGGGGGACCGGCGGGGTGACCCACCGACCAAGGACGCACGCCGGCCAAGGAGCGGCTCCTTGACGCACGCAGGGCGCTGGATGGCGACGCCCGCAATGTCATCAACGCCAGGCGCACGAGCAGGGCAGACGCACGAGCAACAAGGGGCTACCACCCTCGACGGGGTGGACGCTACGACAGCGGCGAGGACCGCTCCCCGACGCCGGAGCCCCCAGGCACCCGTGTGTTCAGGCGGGAGATCCGCGCGGCGGCGTTCCCCCAGCGCTTTCGCCAACCCTCGACCATCGTCAAGTACAACGGGGAGACGGACCCCCGCGTGTGGCTTAACGACTACCGCTTGGCTTGTCAGCTGGGCGGGGCCACTAGCGACGAGGTCATCATCCGCAACTTGCCCCTGCATCTCGGCGACACGGCCCGGACATGGCTCGAGCACTTGCCCGCTAGCCAAATCCACAACTGGGACGATCTGGTCCACACGTTCGTGGGCAACTTCCAGGGCACGTATGTGCGCCCTGGGGAATTCCCGGGACCCGCGCTCCGCACACGTGGCCCGGCGAGTCGCCGCGGGACTTCATACGGCGCTTCTCCAAGCGCCGCACGGAGCTCCCCGCCGTGGCGCGACCGAGATCGTGCATGCCTTCCTCGAGGGCACCACGTGCCGGGACCTCGTACGGGAGCTGGGACGCAGCCCGCCTGCGGACTCCAACGAGCTGTTCGACATCGCCACCAGCTTCGCCTCCGAGAAGAGGCCGTGGGGGCGATCTTCGACGGCAATAAGGGCAAGCGCTCGGAGGACGCGCCCGCGGAGGGCAGCAAGTCCAAGGAGCCGCACCGCAACGACAAGCGGGGCAAGAAGGGGAAGAAGCCGCGCCGCGAGGCGCGCGAGCAGGGGCGCGACGGTGGCAATGCCGAGGCCCTTGCTGTTGACCCGGCCGACGGGGCCCCTCGACCGGCCCCTCGAGGCCCGGGGGTGTTCGACGACATGCCGAAAAAGCCATGTCCCTACCACAAGACCCCAATGAGACCACACCCTTGAGCAAAGGCGATATGCTCAAGAAATTCTATGGCCGTGCCGCCGCGAAGGAGGCAGAGGCCAAGAAAGACGGAGGCGATGGCGACGCAGGCGGCTTCCCCGCCGTTGAAAATGTGTTCCTCATCTTTGGGGGGCCAACCGTCGACATGTCGACCCGCCAGCGCAAGAAGGAGCGGCACGAGGTCCTTGCCGCGGAAAGGGCGCCTCCGTCCTTCCTCAATTGGTCGGAGGACGCCATCACCTTCAGCCGGGAGGACCACCCGAACCGTGTCCCCAACCCGGCCAAGACCCGCCGGTGGTCGACCCCATCATCGGGAACGCCCGGTTCTCGAAGGTCCTCATGGACGGAGGCGCAGCCTCAACATCCTCTACGCGCATACGTTGCGCCTCATGGGGATCGGGTTGGACCACCGCGCCCCAAGACGAAGCCGTTCCCGCGGCATCGCGCCCGCAAGCGGTGTCCGGCCCCTTGGGCGCATCGACTCCGCCGGCTTGGTTTGGCACCCCGAAGAACTTCCGCAAGGAGATCCTCACCTTCGAGGTGGTGGGGTTCAAGGGGGCCTACCACGCTATACTTGGGCGACCCTGTTACGCCAAATTCATGGCAGTCCCCAATTATACTTACCTGAAGATGAAAATTCCGGGACCACACGGCGTCATCACCGTCGGCTCATCCATCGAGCACGTGTTCGACTGCGACGTCGAGTGCGTGGAGCACGCAGAGGCACTGGCGCTGGACGAAGCGCTGGTGAACACGCTGGAGAAGATGGTCAACGAAGACCTCGACTCCGCCGCCAAGCACGCCGGCACCTTCGATGCCGCGGAGCAGACCAAGGGGGTCCCCCTCGACCCTTCAGCCCCCGAGGGCAAGGCGTTGAGGGTCAGCTCCACCCTCGACCCCAAATAGGAAGTGGTGCTCGTCGACTTCCTCCGCGCCAACGCCGACATCTTCGCGTGGAGCCCCTCGGACATGCCAGGCATCCCGAGGGAAGTCGCCGAGCACTCCCTTGACATCCTGCCAAACGCCCGCGCCGTGCAGCAATGGCTGCGCCGCTTCGACGAGGAGCGGCGACGGGCAATCGGAGCGGAGCTGCGGAAGCTTCTCGAGGCCGGATTCATCAAGGAAGTGTTCCACCCTACGTGGCTAGCAAACCCCGTGCTTGTAAAGAAAAAGAACGGGAAGTGGCGGATGTGTATAGACTACACTAGTCTTAATAAAGCATGTCCTAAAGTTCCTTTTCCTTTGCCACGCATTGATCAAATCGTCGATTCAACGGCTGGGTGTGAATTGCTTTGCTTCCTTGATGCTTACTCCGGGTACCACCAAATAAAAATGAAGGAGTCCGACCAGCTCGCGACTTCGTTCATCACGCCGTTCGGGGACGTTCGCTACGTCACGATGCCGTTTGGCCTCAGAAACGCGGGTGCAACATATCAGCGTTGCATGCAGCACGTTTTTGGGGATCACATCGGACGGACGGTCGAAGCATACGTGGACGACATCGTCGTAAAGACCAGGAAGGCGGACGACCTGGTTGGCAAACTTGGCGTCGCGTTCAACTGCCTACGGGCCAATGGGGTCAAGTTAAACCCCGAAAAATGTGTCTTTAGAGTGCCGCGAGGCATGCTCCTGGGGTACATTGTCTCCCAGCGGGGAATCGAGGCCAACCCTGAAAAGGTTGTGGCCCTCGAACGAATGGGTCCGATCCGGGACCTCAAAGGGGTGCAGAAGGTGCTGGGGTGCCTCGCCGCCTTGAGCCGCTTGATCTCGCGGCTCGGTGAGAAGGGCCTTCCCCTCTACCGCCTACTTAAGAAGCACGAGCACTTCTCCTGGACCACCGAGGCCCAGGATGCGCTCGACAAGCTGAAGGCATCTCTAACGCACGCCCCGATCCTCACGCCGCCGCAAGATGGCGAACCCCTGCAGCTCTACGTGGCCGCAACCACCGAGGTGGTCAGCACCGTGATCGTCGTGGAGCGCACGGAGGAAGGGCACGCCTTGCCTGTACAACGGCCGGTCTACTACATCAGCGAGGTCCTGTCAGACACAAAGACGCGCTACCCCCAGGTCCAGAAGTTGCTGTACGCGGTAGTCCTTGCGCGGCGCAAGCTTTGCCACTACTTCGAGGCCCACCCCGTCACGGTGGTTTCCTCCTTTCCGCTAGGAGAGATCATCCGCAACCCTGACGCCGCAGGCAGGATTGCCAAGTGGTCCGTGGAGCTGATGGGCGAGACGCTCGCCTACGCCCCGCGCAAGGCCATCAAGTCGCAAATCCCGCGCATTTCGTCGCCGAGTGGACGGATACGCACCGCCGCCCCCACGCATCCGCGCAGTGCCGGACTCGTTCTTCGATGGCTCGGTGATGAAAACGGGGGCGGGGCGCGGGCTCGCTCTTCGTGTCACCCCCTCGGGGAACACATGCGGTACGCGGTGCGCCTTCACTTCCCCGCGTCCAACAATATGGCTGAATACGAGGCCCTCCTATGTGGCCTCAAAATCGCCATTGAGTTGGGCGTCAAGCGCCTCGACGTGTGGGGGGACTCGCAGCTCGTGATCGATCAGGTCATGAAGAACGCAAGCTGCCACGACGACAAGATGGAGGCCTACTGCAAAGCCGTGCGAGCCCTCGAGGACAAGTTCTATGGCATCGAGCTCAACCATGTGCCCCGCCGGTACAACGAGGAGGCAGATGAACTAGCTAAGATCGCGTCCGGGCGGATCACCGTTCCCCCGAACGTTTTCACCCGCGACATCGCTCAACCCTCGGTCGTCTTCGAGCCCTACCCCTCGAGTCACGACGGGCCCTCGGGGGCTCCCTCGAATCCAGCGGGCGCGGAACCCATGGAAGAGGACCCCTCGAACGAGGCGTACGTGCTCTCCCTCCTCGAGGGGTACGACTCCCACGAGGCCGACGCGATGGACATCAAGCCGGCTCCTGCCCAAGAGGACTGGCGCGAAAAATACATCGCCCGGATCGCTCGAGGGGAACTCCCCGCGGACCGGGCCGCGGCCAGGTGCATCGCCAGGATGGCCAAATCTTTTGCCCTCGTTGACGGCGAGCTGTACAAGCGCGCCACCTCCGGCATCCTGCAGCAGTGCGTGCCCATTCCCGAGGGGCGCGAGCTCCTACGGGACATTCACGCCGGGATCTGCGGCCATCACGCAGCGCCTCGCACCCTCGTTGGCAATGCGTTCCGCCAAGGCTTTTACTGGCCTACCGCGGTTGCAGACGCCAGCGAAATCGTACGCACCTGTGAAGGGTGCCAGTTCTACGCCCGCAAGTCCAACTTGCCCACCCATGCCCTGCAAACCATCCCCGTGACATGGCCATTCGCCGTGTGGGGGCTGGACATCGTCGGGCCCCTGCGGAAGGCGCCCGGGGGCTTCACCCACTTGCTGGTCGTGATTGACAAGTTCTCCAAGTGGGTGGAGGTGCGCCCCATCACGAATCTAAGGGCAGAGCAGGCGGTAACATTCTTCACCGACATCGTCTACCGCTTTGGAGTGCCAAACTCCATCATCACAGACAATGGGTCCCGCTTCACGTGCCGGAAGTTCTTGGAGTTCTCGCGACAAGTTCCACATCCGTGTGGATCGGGCGGCCGTGGCACACCCACGTACCAACGGCCAAGTGGAGCGTGCCAACGCATGATCCTACAGGCCTTAAGCCCGAATTTTCGACCAGCTCAACAAATCTCGGGCGAAAATGGCTCCAAGAACTACCACAGCTTGTGTGGAGCGTAAGAACCACCCCCGAGCGAGCCACCGGTTCACCCCCGTTTTTCCTAGTCCATGGCGCGGAGGCCGTCCTCCCCACGGACTTAGAATACGGATCACCCGTGGGTTCGAGGCTATGACGAGGATGCTAACCCGCCGAGCCCGCGAGGACTCGCCGGACCGGACTGACGAGGCACGCCTCGTAGCCTTAATGCATTCCGCAAGGTATCAACAGTCCCTAAGACGCTACCAAGCACGCAAGATAAGCCGACGGGACTTCAATGAAGGGGATTTGGTCCTAAGGCTGCGCCAAGACAACCGAGGGCGCCATAAGCTATCGCCCCCATGGGAGGGACCCTACGTCGTGGTGAAGGTACTCAAGCCCGGCACATACAAGCTGGCCAACGAGGACGGTGAAGAGCTCACCAACGCTTGGAACATCCAACAGCTACGTCGCTTCTACCCCTAGCTAGGATTTCCAAGTATTTTTGTTGTAAAATCACATGGCCAACGCCCCAGTTGGTGACAACTATGTAAATGCTTCAAGTCTAATAAAAAAGGGCAACTCGGCTTTCCCCTGAAACCCAAGTTACCCTCGGGGGCTACTGCGGGCCCCCCCAAAGTGGTCCCATTTTTTTTCGCGCAAAAACGAAAACAACTTATGCGTGCTAAGTTTGTTTTCTACTTCAACCTCGAGCAACGATTCGAACAGGGCGCAGGCGGCCCAGCGGAAGGAGCGCGCGAGTCAGAAATAGCCTACGCCGCGAGGATACGGCCCTTCTCTCTCGCCTCCAACCCAGCAGGCCCCAGCGAAAATCGAACTCCCCTAAGTAAAATCTACTCAGGAAGAAGGAGAAACAAAAAAGCGCAATAAGCAAAAGACTTCATTTCGTACCATCAAATGTTTACGATTAAGATAATGTGCTTATTTACAAAAGGCCACGAGGCCAGAATACTGATACACATAAAAATGGGCCTAGTGCCCAGCTGTCTTTAGGAAGGAGGAGCGGCGGCGTCGACGGCGTCCGGGAAGAGGAATTCTTCGAAGGCTTCAGCGAGCGACCCGGCGGCGTCAGCAGCGAGCGCGTCCACGCGCTCCATTGCCACCTCATCCTCGACGCCCTCGGGAACAATGTAGCCCTCCGCCAGCGCCTCGAAGTTGACCTCGTAGTGGGACCGCACCACTCCGAGGGCCTTCTGGACGCCCAGATGCAACGCCCGGCGCATCCGCTCGGTGACGTGACCGCCAAGGGCGCGCAGGCGGCTGGCCAACGAGCTGCCGCCCGAGCCTCGCCCTCCTCCACGCGCACGGCAGTCTCGAGGGCCGCATCACGCAGCCTCCCCGCAGCCCGCTCGGAGGAGTTGTAAGAAGCCCGCGCCCGGCCCCCGCCCGCCGGCCGCGTGCCCCGCAGCGGTGCGCAAGCCTGGAGTCACCAAGACAAGACTGGAATCAGAAAGGGGAGCACGAATTCCCAAACAAAAAACCAACCAAATAAGAAGTCAAGCAGCAGCTCACCTTCGACTTGCTTCCTCTCCGTCTCGAAGTCGCGGCGCACGGCCTCGACCGCCGCCCCTCGAGGCGCTTGACGGTCTCGCCTTGTTCCCGAAGGGCCGCCCCCCGATTGGCGTTGGTACTGCCGAGCATAAGCGCCCTCGCCCTCGACCTTGGAGAACGCGGTGTTCCGCTCCTCCCGCCGACCGCGCCGCCCTCACGCGCGACGCGCTCCCGCTCCGCCGCCACCCGGCATCGACGAGGGCGGCTTGCTCCCGCCGGAGCCGCCCCTCGGCTCCTTGGCGGGGCGGTGTGCTCCTCGCCGAAGCCGCCCCTCGGCGATGGCGAGCGCCGCAACCTTGGCGTCGAGGGCAGCCTTCGAATCGTCGGCCTCCTTGGCCCGCCGCTCCGCCCGCGCGCCCGCTCCTCGCCCGGCGCCGCCGCGCTTGCGCCCCCTCGAGTGACGAGCGGAGCTCCCGGTTCTCGCCGCGACGTTGGCCACCTCCGCCTCCCGCCGGCGGCCGCCGTCCGCGGCTTCTCCAAGTCCGAGCGCGCCGCCGGCCGCCCTCATCACGATCGATGAGGGCCGTGCGGGCACCCGCCGAGGCTCGAGCGCGCGCGCCGGGTCCCCGCCGAGCTCTCGGGGGAGTTCATCGCGCCACGCCATGGCCCGCACGCCGCCCGCCGTCCGCGTCCCGAGGGCGTCGCCAGCGTGTCGAAAGCGCTGCACCGCTCCCGGAGCTGGTGGACCTCGGCGTTCACCCGGTCGAAGGCGTCGTACTTGTCGTGGGCACGGCGCTCGAGCTCCTGGCACCCACAAAATCAAAACCCATAAGCGCTGCGACACGGGGGCGGCACACAAAAACGAAAGAAAGAAGAGAACGAGCAACCATGCCCTACCTGGAAGACGCGCCATGCGGTGGCCGCCATGGACCCGCGGCCGCCCTCGTTCCGCGCGCGGCCGAGCGTGGGCGCCGTGGCTCGAGCTCGCCCCGCAGCCCCGCTCCCCCCGGCGTCGCGCAAACGCAGGGGGATCGTCGCCAACCCCCTCCACCCCGGGCGGAGCGGCCGGCGCGGGGGGACGAGGCCTCGCGCGGTGTCCTCGGTCCCCCGCCACCATGTGACCCTCGTGCCGCCTCACGAGGGCCCCCTCCCCGGGGCTCGGGGGAACGCGTGGGGAAGCTAGCCCACCGATCCCACCCGGCGGCGGGGAGTCGTCCGAGACCTCCACCACCTCCGCCCGCGGATCGCCGGCGGGCGCCGCGCTTGTGCCGCCCTCCACCGGCGCCTCCACTTGCGCCTCCGCGGCCGCGGGCGCCCGGCACGGCGCCGCGGCCACCACCTCCAGCCGTGCCGCCGCGTCCACGGCGCCGCCGCAGTTGCGCCCCGCCCCGCCTCCTCCTCCGCAGCCGGCGCCACGGCCGCGCCCCCGCAGCCGGCGCCCTCCGCGTGCCGCACCTCCACCACGGCCGCCGCCGCGGCCCTCGCGTCCCCACGACGGCCGGCGCCGACCGCTCCCTCGACGACCCCCCGCCGCGCCGCGGCGGGTCGATCCGCCGGCCGGGGCCTCGGAGCCTCGGCCCGGGCTTTGCGAGCTCTCGCCCGCCGCCGTGCTTGCCCCCGCTCGCGACGCCCTCGACGAGCGCCGCCGGTGGGGATGGACGCGTCCGTCCTCGCACCTTGGCGGTGCGAGGGGAGGCACGGTTGGCACCACCCCCGCGCGTGCACAAACAGAGAGTTAGAACGCCCGATCATCAACAAATCAAACCAAGCGAAGGATCGAACCCCTTACCCTCGAGGAGGAAAAGGCGCGCTTCCTTTTCCTCGAAGCCTCGCCGGACGAGGCCGGCGCGGCCGGGCACGCCCGCCGCCGCGCCTCCCCGACGACGCCGCCACGCGCGTAGGCACGCTCGCCCCCCGCGCGCGGCACGCTTGACGCGCGCACGCGCGCCGCTGCGCGCGCGCCCCGTGGTGCGCGCGCGGCGCCGCGCGCGCGCGCGCCGCCCCCGATGTCGATTTCTCGCGGCGGGCGCCGTTGCGCCCGCCCCGTGCGATGCCGCCCTTGCCGCCGGCGCGCCGGCTCCGGCGACGGGGGTGCAGTGCGCCACCTATCGCAGGGGCCCCTCCCCCCTCGCCCTCTTCCTCTTCGTCCTCCTCCGAGGATGAGTACTCCTCGGTCCCCGGGGGAGGAGAGCCCCGGCTCTTCGCGCCGCCGCACTCCGCGTTCCGCCGGCCGCGCGCGCGCTTGATGTCGCCTCGCGCGCTCCCTCCCGCGCGCCGCCCGCTCCCCGCTCCCGCCGCGCGCGCCGCCCGCCGAGCGCGCGGGAGTCAGGAGTGTGCGGAACGGACTTTGAGGCGGTAAAGCTCACCAGCTGCATACATGAACATCAAGGACGCGTCAGGAGGCAGAAGCAACACCAGGAACTAAAACGAAATCAAGAATCAAACTCACCAGCGGGCCGGTGGGGAGCATCTCGAGGTCCCATGGGGTCCGGGTCCGATGCACGCGCATCCGGGTGTCGACGGCGCTCCGCGCCCGGTGAGCGCATATGGCCGCTCGAGGGGCGTCGGGAGCATCCGCGACCTCGCCGCATCGACAGGGTGGCCGCCTCGTCATCTCGAAGATGCAGAGCGGCTTCTCCATCGTGGGCACGACCCGCCGGTGATGGAGGAAGGCGAGGACGCCCATCGCGGCCGCCCCCGCGCGCCGCCAGCCGCAGGCGGCCGGGACCGAGTCCTCGCCGCCTCCGATGCCGGGGCGTGGACACCCCGTAGCCCCAAGAGCCGGGCTTCTCCTTGAACACCCGACCGGTGTAGGGGGGGGGAGGCCGGGCTCCGCGTTGCGCAAGTAGAACCATCCCCGCTCCCACCGGCGTTGTTCGTCGTCATGGTGCAGGGATGTAGACGTTCTTGAACCGCCCCCGCAGGCAAGCGACATCCCGCCGCGCGCACCGCGCGGCGGGTCCCCGGCTCCGTCGTGGGCTGCGTGAAGAGCTCCACGCGGAAAAGGTGTACCCGCAGCTCCCGCTGACCGGGATCCCCAGTACCTTCGCACGCCCACGAACGTGGCCGCCCGCGGAAATCGCGTTGGGCGCGAAGTTGTGCAACTCCACTTCGTAGTAGTGGCACAGGGCCGCCCGCATGAAGCGGCTCGCCGCCGCGCGTTGAAGCCTCGCTCGTGGTAGTGGATAAAGCTCACCACGTAGCCTTCCGGCGGTTGGGCGCGCGATCCCCCGCCGGCGGCACTATCCACTCCGCCGGGCGTCCATCTTCATTGGCCGCCACCGGCCGGCGGCGACCGCCGCCAAGGGCCGCCGGTCACCGACGACCTCTCCCAGGCGTACGGGTCCAAGATCGTGAGGGGCTGAGGCGGCACCATGAGGAAGGACCAAGGAAAGCGAGAGCGGAGGACGAGAAACGGAAGAAGAGCTCTAATGGCGACACCGCACGGTGGCAAAGGCGAGGCGAAGACGAAGGGGCAGGGGGCTGAAATGGTGAGGTGTTAAGGTAAAAAACCGCCGTCTCCCCCTCCCCTCAGATTTATAAGCCGCGGGCGAGCTCTCCGGGGCGGATGTCCCGCGCGCATTAACTGCAGGGAATCTTCTCCTCACACCGACGAACGGGCCCCACCACGACCGCAGCGGCCACATCACCGCGGATGGGCCATCATCACGGCGAAGACTTGCAGGGACCGAAGCAAGCGGTCACGTCCGCCTGCCACGCCGCCCACTACGCGCGCGCGCGCGTCCGCAACGCCTAAAAAGGCGCGCCCGCGTTGCAAAACCCCAGCCACGACTGCGAGGCATTTAATGACCCGGTCCCTTGCCAAGCAAGGAGAACCCTCGAGCAGGGCGAACCCCTGGCTCGAGACAAAAACAGCCCTCGAAGGGACATCGGCGTGAGAAGGCCGCCCGGGGCCTGCTTGAAGTAAAGCAGGCACCGCGGGCACCCATGCCACGCAAAACCTTCGAGCGGCGCGAGCCCTCGGCCCAAAACGATAACAGCCCTCGAAGGGACATCGGCGTGAGAAGGCCGCCCGGGCCCGCTTGAAGCGGCGCAGCACCGCGGGCACCCATGCCACGCAAAACCCTCGAGCGGCACGAGCCCCTGGCTCGAGACAAGGGCAGCCCTCGATGGGACATCGGCGTGAGAAGGCCGCCCGGGGCCTGCTTGAAGTAAAGCAGGCACCGCGGGCACCCATGCCACGCAAAACCCTCGAGCGGCGCGAGCCCTTGGCTCCAGACAACAACAACCCTCGAAGGGACATCGGCGTGAGAAGGCCGCCCGGGGCCTGCTTGAAGTAAAGCAGGCACCGCGGGCACCCATGCCACGCAAAACCCTCGAGCGGCACGAGCCCTTGGCTCAGGACGATGTCAGCCCTCGAAGGGACATCGACGTGAGAAGGTCGCTCGGGGCTCGCTTGATGTAAAGCGGGCACCGCAGGTACCCATGCCACGTAAAACCCTCGAGCGGCACGAGCCCCTGGCTCGAGACAATATCAACTCTCTAAAAAGGGCACATGCGTGAGAAGGTCGTTCAGGGCCTGCTTGAAGTAAAGCAGGCACCGCAAGCACCCATGCGGTGCTGTGCTACCAACCGGCGCCCCGAGGGCTGGCTCGCCCAGACCCCTCGACGGCCGCAAACGCAAAAGACGGGGCCGTCCAGGCGCGGCCCCCCGCACGGCCCCACCGATCGAGGTTCGAAGCCCGACCCTCGACGGGTCCGAACAGCGCCTGCGCGCATCGCAGAGTCGTGGACGACGAGGGCACGCGCATTCGAGCCGTTCCTCGAGCCCGTCGGCTCGAGGGTGCCCCACATGTCGTGTTCGAGAGCCGCCGAGGGCAGCCTAGCCGGGGATCCCACCGAGGGAGAGCTTCCGCGCCCCTCGGCCCCTATCGAACGGGACCGAGCCCCACCTAGCAAACCCACGCAAGCGCTTCCATGGACGTGTCTCCGACCACGCAGCCTACCCTTATCGAACGGGGCATGGGCGTCCACTCGAACCACCCGCTAGCAGCCCGACGAGGAATCCGCAATTCGCGACCCGCTCGATGGGGGTTGCGGAAACCTCACCCCTCCGTCCCGCGGAGGGACGGCGAGGGCGCGTAAGAAAACAAGTCGTAAAGCTCTACCCGATCGCCTCGAACGGGCCCGTGCTCGGGGGCTTAACGCACGGCTACACCTCCTTGAAATTGCACCCGCCGGAGACAAGGCCGCCAGCCGCGTGCGCCACCGAAGCCGGCCGAGACACCGCCGATGCCGCCTGGAACATGTGCCACGCCCTCCGACCCGCTTCTCGCGGTTAACCCCCCGCAGAGCACCCACACTCCCCGCAGGGCTTCGGGGCTAGACCCGCGGGTCCGCTGACGCGGCTCCACGGAAAGCGTTCACAAGACAAGGAGGGAAGAACGTCCTATCAGTAGGTTCCAGCATCTGTGGGAGCCTCAATGGCAAACCCACAGATGCTCGGGGGCTACTGTCGGGGACGGCCCTAGGGGTCCCCTTAAACCACCGGGAAATCCCCACTTAAAACCCGCAACAAAGCAAAACACACTTAGCCTAACCATGCAGGTGCCTAACCATGCAGGGTACGGCCCATGCTGCGAAGGACCTCAATGGCCCACCAAGACAACCCTCTCGAAGATCCCCTCGAGCAGGCTTCGCCCCGCTCGAGGATGCATGCCTCCCTCGAGCGGACTCCGTCCCGTTCGAGGGGGTGCGCTCCCCTCGAGCGGGCTCTGCCCCGATCGAGGGTCCGCTCCCCCTCGAGCGTACTCCGCCTCGCTCGAGGGTCCGCCTCGCCCTCGATCGGAGTCCGCTTCGCTCGAGGGCGCCCCTCACGCGTGCGCCGGCCCCCGCACACGGGCATTTAACGCCCGACACCGGCGGGACGGCGCCATCATGCGCCCGGGGCTCGCGCCCCGTGCCGCCGCACCAACTCCCCGGTGAGGAGCCCATCCCCATCACCGTGGGGAGGGACCGTGCGCGCGGCCGGCGGTCGCTCCCGTGACACCGCGCGCTCGCTCCAAAGACGGCCGACGCGCCGAGCCCCTCGAAGGGGGGCCGGCCGCACCCTCGATTCACTTTCTTGTGACCCCACGGGGTTAGGTGGAGGCGCTAGGCCGGTGGAACACCATCCCCGCCACCGTAACGCAGATGGCCGCCGTCCCCGCGCGTGCGGGCGCACGCCGTGCGCCGTAGCAACAACTCCGACCGTGAAGCGCGTCGGGAAGGGGACGCCGTTTTACCTACTCCCCGTGCCCCGTACATGCCAACGTCGCACCTCCCTCGAGCCTATCGGAGGACATCGCCACCGTCCGCCGCCCTTCTACCCTCGAACCGCCACCTGCTCGGCACAAGGTAGGCCATCATGGCCGCATCGCCGCAAGGATCGTCCGACGGCCGCCCACTCTACGCGCCGTAGCACGTCGTGTTTCCCCACGTAGCTAGATAGCGCGGCGCGCATGTAACCCGCCTCCCCCTTGATCTATAAAAGGGAGGGGGAACCCCCAGCCGGGGGGGAGAGAGACCCAGCAACATACGAGACAGGAACACACTACACACCACGTACTCATTCTCCAATTCTCCCACAATATCTTCAGCCACTCCTCCAGGGACTTGGAAGCCACGCTTCCTCTCCCGCCTTGCTTGTAGCAGCCCCACTACAGGCACCCCCGGTGCTAAGTAATATAGTGCCTCGAGCACGCCACTGCTGGACGTACGGCCCCCTCGGCCGGAACCAGGATAAAACTCTGTGTCACTTGTTACTTAGCATCGACCATTGAGGGATAGACCACGGCGCTTTCTACTGGTTAGTGTCGGGACCATATTCCGCACCGACAAACACGATATGTGGGGCGCCCTCGAGCTGGTGAGCCCGAGGATAGGCTCGAATGCACGTGCCCTCGTCGTCCCTGACTCTGCTGGTTTGGGGTGCCTGTTTGAACCCTTCGAGGGTCAGGCTTCGAACCCCTGATCAGTAGGGCCATTGCGGGGTGGCAGCTAGGTGCCCCCGTCTTTTTTACATCTGCAGGGGTCGTGGGCTTGCGATCAAAGAAGCCCCGAGTTGCTGATCAGTAGTCCTCTAGAGTCGAGGGCACCTGTGGCGCCCGCTTTCGTCGAGCGGGTCTCGAGACCACTGGTCGGTAATCGCACCCTTCAAGGGTCTGAATTTTCGAGCCCTGGGCTCGGCCCGCGGAAGGGTCACGCTTACTTGGTAAGGGACCGGGCCATTAAATGCCCACAGTCGCGGCTGCAGTTGCGCGCCGCGGGCACACCTTTTCAGGCGACACAACCACGAGCGTAGTGGGCGACGTGGGGGCGGACGTGACGGGCCGCCGCGGCTCTTCGGTTGCCATGCCATAATGATCGCGCGTGTGCGTGCGCTTGGCCGTTTTGGCATGGTGGGGCCCGCTCGTCGGTGACGGACGCCGTTGCCTGCAGTTAATGCGTGCAGCGCGCGCGCGGTTCGGGGAGCGTGGCTCCCTTAGATCCATAATCCAAGGGAAGGGGACGGGAGAGTCCCTACCTTGCCACTTAGCGCTACTGCCCCCTTGCCTTCCGTTCTCCTTCTCCAGCTGTGCGCCTCTTTGCTTTCGTTCGCCGCCCGCCTCGCCTTCGCTCGCCACCGCTAACTGCAATGGCGCCCACCCAGCCAATCCAGGTGCTGGACCCGTTGCCGTGGCATCACTCGACGGTGACGGACTTCACGCTGAACGAGCTCGTGAACGGCGGCCAGCTGGCGCCGAATGTGGACGAGCAACCTCCGGCGTGGATCATTCCGCCGCCGGCAGATCGGGATCCCAATCCGCCATTCGGCTACGTGGTCAGCTTCATCCGGCACCATGAACGCGGCTTCACCGCGCTGGCGAGCCGCTTCATGCGCGGATTATGCCACCACTACGGGGTGGAGCTACACAACTTCGCGCCTAATGCGATTTTGCAGGCGGCCACCTTCGTCGACGTCTATGAGGGATTCCTGGGGATCCCAGTGAACTGGGATATCTGAGTCCACCTCTTCCGCGCGGAGCTGCACACTCGCACGAACCACGAGTGCGCCGCGCTGTGCGCGCCGACGGCCTGTCAATCTCGCTGCGTGACTCGTGCAGGGAGTTCTACATCCCCTGCACGATGACCTCCAACAACGCAGAGTGGGAGCGGGAGTGGTTCTACCTCCGCAACGATGGGCCCGGCCTCCCCCCTACACCGGCAAGGTGCTGAAGGAGAAGGCCGACTCCTGGCATCACGGCCTGTCCCCGTCTTCGCGCCAGGGTCGGCTGGAGTCGATTCTGCTTGCATTGAAGAACGTAGCAGACGCCGGGTTGGGGGCGGCTTCGGTCCTCGCGAACCTCCTTCATCGGCGGATCGTCCCCCTCATGGAGAGGGAGCTCCGCATCTATGAGATGAGCGAGACGGCCAACCCTGTGTCGCTGGCGTGTTCGCAGTTGCTGCGCGACCATTCCCCCGGAGTACACGGCCACGAGGGCGAGGCGCGCCATCAGCTTCAAGGCCGTCAGGCATGGCAACGACGACCTCTGGTCGTTTGTTATGCTTCCCGACGCCCCAGCGGTGAGTAGGCTCCCCTTTCCTTTATTCCTTCGGACGCGCCTATGCGATTCTGACACGCCGACCCGACCACGCCCCAAGCCCGAGCGTGCACGCGCGTGGCGCAGCGATGGGAGCAAGAGCGGGCGGCGTGCAAGAAGGAGCGGAGGATCCGGCGGCGGGAGCGCCGTGAACAGCGGGAAGAGGAGTACCGGCTGCACAAGCAACGAAGACTCTCTCCTCCGGCGGACTCCGAGTACTCATCGTCGTCGGAGGAGGAAGAAGAGAGTGACGGGGGCGGGCTCCCCCCGAGAGGTGGGATCCTGTGCCCCCCTCACTGAGAGCCGCGGGAGGCGGCAGAGGGACAAGTGCCTGGGCGGGCGCGAAAGCGCCCGCCGCCGGTGCCGTTCACGAAGAGGCGACGCGTGCCGCAGAGGCACCGACGCGCGCCGCGAAGGAGTCTGGGAGTGCTGTGGTGGCGACGCCGACCGCCGCCATAGCGTCTGTCGAGCCCTCGAGGAAGAGAAAGCGGGGTGTGTCCACCTTGAGGTAAGCAGTCGCTTCTCCAGATGCTCAGGTTTCGAGGGGTTGGAGCTCAAACTCCTGTCTCCGTGTTGACAGGGCGGCGCCGATCGTCCCCGACCTCGCGCCTTCTAAGGTGCTAAGGTCGGGTACGTATGTGCCCACGAGGCGGCGCTCGTTGAGGGCGTCGCGGGCAGCAGAGAGCACTGCGGCGGCGAGTGAGCCACCGCGCGGTGCGGACGGGTCCACGGGGTCGCGACAGAGGGTGGCGGGCCGTGGTGGCGAGCCACGGTGCGCGGACCACCACGCCGCGGTTCCCCGAGCTCGTCCCCACCGCGGGCCGACCGTGCGGCCGTGGTGGAGATCCCCGACGCCGCCGCCCGCCGCCCGATGGGGTCGCGGGGAGAACGGCCCGCGCCGCCCCCGAACCCGCGGCGGGGGTACCGGTGGTGTGGGAAGACGGCCGCGTGGTGCCGCGGCGGCCGACACACGGCGCCGAGGCTTCGTCGTCACGCGCCGGCCTCCCCGCCCCAAATACCGTCGTGGTGCGCCTGGAGCAGGAGCGGGAGCCTGCCGGTCGCCGCCAGCCTATTTCAACGAGGCCCAGGCCGAGCAGGCCCTGTGGCAGGAGTTTCGAGACCACGGGGCCTCGCTCAACAATGTGTTGAATGAGGCCCTGCAGATCCATGCTGGTCCTACGTGGCAGATCTTCAAGGTACATGCTCTCGTCGTCGAATTCGAGATTTTCCCTTGCCGCTTTCGCGCCCATGCGTTCTCTGATCCTGCCTTCTTCCGCGTCTCATTCACCATTGACAAGAGCTTGAGGGTCGTGCTCAATAGAGGTATAACTGCCTCGATCAGTTGAGCTCTGAGCGCAACTGGTATCGGGACCAGTACGACGCTCTGGACGCTCTCGTCGAAGCCCTGCGAACCGACAGCGGGTGGCTGGAGTACCGGCTGCGCGCTGTGCGGGACGAGCTCCTGGAAGAGGACGCCCAGGCTGCGGAAGACGTCTCCGCAGTCTCGAATGTGTGGGCAGCGCTCCTGGAGTGGGACGAGGCGCTGCTCAAGGCGCATGAGGATGCGGCCACGGTGCAGGTTGCGGCGGCGGAATTCGAGAGGAGTTGGCTTCTGCCCGAGCTCAGCTCCAGCAAGACCGCGCCACCCTCGAGGGGGCACGGTCCTGGTAGATCCAGGCCGAGGAGAAGGCTAAGGAGGCCAGGCTGCTGAGGACTAGCCTGTCAGACAAGGCCGCCTCCCTCGCCTCAACGGAGGAGCGGCTCCAGCGGGAGCAAGATGCGCACCGACAGGCGGACGCTCAGCTTCAGCAGGAGCGAGCCGCCCTCGCTGAGGCTTGGGCCGCCCTCGAGCGCGAGCGCCTGGCACGAACAGAGGCCCAGGGCCGACTCTAGCAAGAGCGTGCCGCACTCGAGGGGGCGCAGGCGACCCTCAAGGAACGTGACAAAGAAGTCTCGCGGCTCAACAGGGAGCTGACCCAACTTAGCTTCTCGCACGAGGACCTGCACCAGTCCCTCGAGGAGCAGGAAGCCACGGTTCTCAGCCTGCAGCAGGCGACTGAGGATGCGCGCGAGGCCCTTGAGGCGGAGAAGAAGCAGGTCGAAGGTGAGTTGCTTTTCGCCTGTCTTTCACTTGTCGGTTCGACTTGTTTGGGATCCGCTCCCAACTTTTGTTTTTCATTTATGGTTTTCAGGATTGTGGACCGTCCTGGGGAGCTCGACGACCCATGCTCAGGCTGTCCAGACGGCCTACAACTCCTCTCAACAGGAGTTGGAGGAGCTGCGGGCTGCCGCCCTCGAGGCATGCCAGGGGGTCGAGGAAGGTGAGGCGCAGGCCGGGAGCTCGATGGTGAGCCGCCTCCTCGCGCTTGGTGGGCATGTCACTTGGCGCATGCGCCGCGCCCTTCACCTGGGTGTCCAGAAGGCGCTTGGTGTGGTGGCCTCCCACTATCAGGTCAACCTCGAAGCCATCTCTACGGGCTACGTTGTCCCTGTCGGTGTCGATGACGAGGTGGTGATGAACCACGCGGATGCGCTCGCCGCTCCTGCTGCCGACATCCTCACCGAGGACTTCACGGACTTCCTATTCCCGGACACTCCGGTAGGCGACCCTCAAGTCTGAAGATCACTGGGCGTTTGTGCCCTTGATGTTTTAAGTGTTAGCATTCGAGCCATATGGCTATGTAATAAATGATTACTTATTTGAAACATTTGGATGTTTGTAAATTGAAGCAGTCATTTTTTACTCCGGCAATTGTGTTGTTCTGCCTCCCAATTTTCTTAGGTGAACCTTGGCTGGGAAAGATTCGTTTGCACGAGTAGCTTGTAGGAGAAGCGGTGAGGGGGAAGGGCCATATCCTGCTAGAGGCGTAGGCTATCCCCGACTCGCGCTTCTTCACCCTTTGGTCGCTCGTGTCTCGCGTAAGTTCACCCAGAACTTGGGTCGAGGCGTACTTAGTACATTTGCGACCGATTTTTGCGAAAAAATGGGACCATTTTGTGAGGGGGAGATCGTCGGTGTTTTAACCACTCGACCTCCATGGGAGGTACCCGCAGCAAGGTAGAAGGTGGGGATCGCCATGATCTGGAACCCGAAGGTACACGCGAGGACACAAGACACGAGATTTATACAGGTTCGGGTAGCGGGAGTAGCTACCCTACGTCCTGTTTGGAGTATTGCGCCCTGCGCTTGTATGTTGTTCCCCGGAGGGATTGTAGATGTTTGGCTAGGTACCCGACCCTCCTTTATATAGTCCAGGGGGCAGGTTCCTAGTCGATTACAAGGAAGGATTCCTAGTGGGATTACACAGAGCGAGTCCTAGTAGGAGTACAGGGGAATTCTAGTAGGAGTCCGTCTTCTACTCTTCCTCCTTCCTTGCATGAGCACCCGGGGTGTATGCCCGACAAGCGCCCGAGCACGTTGGAGTCGAGAGTAGTAGTTCGAGTAGTCTTGAAGCCTCTTCGAGTAGTTCTTGAGCGTCCTCGAGTACTGCTTGTAGAAGTCTTTAATAGTACTTGAACTGCCGCGAGGCTGGAAGGTGGTCCAGCTCATCAGTCTTGAAGTCGAGATTATATGGAAGTGCGATTGCAAAATCGCACTCCATATGGAGTAGCCCCCGAGCCTTAGGTTGAGTTGTAGACTCTAGCTGAGGGTCAGTCTTGATTCTGAATCTTCCGTCTTGAAAAAATTGAACGATGGGTGCAGCATAGTAGCCCCCGAGCC
This sequence comes from Cenchrus americanus, assembly GCA_947561735.1. NCBI lineage: Eukaryota > Viridiplantae > Streptophyta > Magnoliopsida > Poales > Poaceae > Cenchrus > Cenchrus americanus. The sequence continues at coordinate 244,786,378 of OX387239.1, read as the reverse complement.
TTGAAATGATTAGGTAATCAATCCAAGGGTCTTCAGTGTTCGCGAAAGCCATCATCTGAGTACTCTTGCAGCATGTAGCCCCTGAGATAAGAGAGCCGTATGAGCCACGTCGAGTAGTTATTGGTGCAGAGCCCCCGAGCTTGAGAGCGAGCGAAGCATGCTGAAGTTATCCTCGAGTATTATGTTGAGTGCAGCCCCCAAGCTGGAGAGATTCCAAATAGTAATTTGGCATCGAGCCATGGAGCTTGAGAAGTAGCCGTGCCGTCAGAGCGGACTTTAGGTGCGACCAAAGTCGACTTTAGATGCTGTAACACCCTAATTCTATTAAAAATTTGGCTTTATTAAAATTTGCTAGCAACCATTTAATTGCTTAAGGAGTATAAGGTTGTTTTATTTAATTTTAGGCATTTAAAACTTTTCTAAAATAAATTTAATGAAATATAGGATTTATGTGTTGCATACATGCTGGAGCATTATTTTGGTTGCTGGAATTCAAATTCAAATTTGAATTCTATTGCTTGAAACCCCTTACCAAAAATGCTAAACCTTTTCTCTTTATTCCTTAATTCCTTTTCCCCATCCGGCCCAACCCGCGCTGCAGCCCGCTCAACCCTGGCGCAAGCAGCAGGCCCAGCCCCGCCGCCAGCCCCTGCGGGCCGCGCGCCCCACCGAGCGCAAGCGAGCCCCGCCGCCGCACCGCATTGTGCCCCCGGCCCTTACGGCCCAAACCGCCGCCGCCCGCGCTCCCGCGCCCGAGCCGCCGACGGGAGGGACCCGCGTGTCATCCCTCCCCGCCGCGCCGTGCCCGACCGTGCCTCGGCCACGGCCGCGCCGCCACCCAAGTCCGACGGGGGCACGCCTCCCCCGTGCGTGGCCCGCACGCCAAGGACGCCCCGCCCGACTATTTATAGCGCGCCGCCACCCCCGGACCTCCCCCAACCCGTGCCCTAGTCGCTCGAGCCCCCGTGCGCCGCCGCCGCCGAAACCCTAGCCGCCGCCGCCCTCCGCCCCCGCCGCCGTCGCCGCCCTCTCGCCGCCGTGAAGCACATCCGAGCCGCGCAAGGAGGTGAGACACCCGCCGGCGCCGCTTGTTGTCGACTCCGGCATCCCCGTCTCCTTGGAGCCATCGCCGGAGTCCGCCGCCGCACCGAGCCGCGCCGCCGCGTGGAGCGCCGTCGCCGTTGCGCCCAGCCATCCGCGCCGCCCGGTTGGATTCCCCATCGCCCGTGCTTCGTGTTGGTGCCGCTTGTGCACGAGACCGAGCCCCCCACTCCCAAACCCGTGTGCGCCGCCGCCGCCCGCCGCCGCGTGCCGTCGCCGGCCGCCGCCCGCCGCCGCGTTTGTCTCCCCTGCCGCTTGCCCGCGTCCGTGGCCACCGGATCGAAATCCGATGGCCAGATCTAAGCCACCGCACCGCGAGCCACCACCACCGTCAGATCTAGATCCAACGGATCTAGATCGGGTCAACCCGGTCAACTAGGTCAAACCCGCCGCCGCCCCGCGCTTTTGCAGAAAAGCCCCTGGATTTTCTTTATTTACAAAAATACCCTTCCACCGTATAAGTTTTCTTACAGATCAGTCCTTTTTTCTTTATTTTAGCCCGAAACCTTTTCAAATCTTCGCAGATTAGTCCCTAAACCTTCCCGAACCCATAACTTGGTCGTTTTAGCTCCGATTTTAGCGTTCTTTATGTCCACGCGTTCGTCTCGAAGCGTAGATTAGTTTTATGCTGCTGTTTAGATCTGTTTGATCTGTTTGGTGACTGTTTCTTATTTATTTCCATTGTATGCTTGTATGTGATGATTGTGGATCGTAGAGAGCGATTCGTTCGAGGGATTTGAAGATCCGGTCGTGCAAGAGTTTGAGCAGCAAAGGCTTTGTTGAAGGCAAGTATTCCTTGATGCATGCCCGCTTGTCCTACATAACATGCATTTAAATTCACTGTTTTTACTTTTCGCTTGCATTAACTTGATGGGAACCTATTAAGGATCATGCCTAGCTTTTGACTACCTTTACCTTGATGCCGGGAATTAAATTAATCTTGAGGTAGTTATTGCTTAGCATGCTCAACTGGGAATTGGTATTAATATATTTGGTTACCTCTTGTTATTTCATGTTCCGTTTATGATCTTTTACTTTGCAAGACCACTTTAATTTCATAATCGGAACATGGAGAACCACCCAGGAAAACAGTACAACCACAAGAACTAATGGGCAATGGTCTTGGCTGATTAATTAGGAACTTTAGCATGGGATGGTCTTACCTGATAAGGACAAGGGATCGGCGGTACTGTGGGGTATGGAATCGCTCTAGCAGGGGGTTGGGTGAGTTATTCTTTTATGGTGGGGTATTGACCTGCTAGGGGACTTTATACCTTGCTAACTGATCCGGACCTTGTGGGTCATAACTTGCTAAGGAACCTTTGTAAAGGCCATGTAGCGTCCCTATGCGATCACACCTCGGAAGTGTGATATGGTGTCTTGCAAACACCGCATGGTTGGGTCCAAAGTTCTTCGGAGCTTTTACGCTGCTTGTGGGTAAATATGTACAACCTCTGCAGAGTGTTAAACTAATCGATTAGCCGTGCTCACGGTCAAGAGCGGCCTGGACACTCACATGATTAAATTATGGAACTTTAATGTCTAATTTGTGGTTTATTTCTTTATTTATGATGCTTATACCTTATTTAATTGGGTTGGTATGAACTTACACCTTTAGTAATCAGGTTGCTAATAAAACTTGACCAACTAAAATGCTAAAGTGCTTGAACCTTAGCCATCCACCATATGGCCTCGCATGTTATGTTGTTTTCCCCTTGCTGAGTACGATATGTGCTCACGCTTGTTTATTCTCTTGCATCTACAATACCCGGATTTGCTGCTCAGACTGGGAGAACTTTGAAGATAATCCAGAAGATTTCCAGGAGTTCTAGGTGTGCGTAGTCTTCAGTCAGCTGCCTGTGGAGGCATTTTGTCCGCTGCGAGAACTCGTTTGTTTAAGTTCATTTAAGACTATGGTTTGTAATAACTCTTTATTCCTGTGGCACTGATTTTGGTATTCATAATGTCTAAGCGTGTGTGTAACTTGATCCTGGCGCACACGTGATCAATGCATTCGGTTTTGCCTTTAAAACCGGGTGTGACAGAGTGGTACCAGAGCTGTGTTGACTGTAGGAACGCTAGCCTAGATAGAAAATGGTCGAATTAAGGATTTATTACTCATAGAAGCTTTCTTACACATGCTTGCTTTATTCTTACTAACCTTACTCTTGCCTTTTTGCTTCACTCTTGAGCTGTCTGCATTCTTTATCTTGTGCTTGCTTTAGCTCTCGTCCTTTTTGTCTTACCATCTTTCTCATTCTGCACTACACTACAGATGATTCGTAGCTTGGAGACTTCTCGGCCGGAGCAGTCCACCGGATGCTCCACAGGAACAGTACCATGATTTGCATGATGGAGATACAGATGAGGAGATTGAGATGGAGCCTGCACCTGTGGTTTTCCCTAACCTTATCATGGTGCCTGACGATGAGGAAGATCCGAGGAGATGATCCCAGAGGAGGATGAGCTAGCTGAACAACCCAACCTAGAGGAGCAAGCGCCAGAAGAAGATGAGGATCACTCAGATCAAGAGATGGAAGAACAAGAGCAAGAGGAGGAAGAGAGGGAAGCGATCTGGGAAGTGTACCACTACAGAGCTGATGGAGTAGGCATTCCCATGGCAGACCACTTGAGGGCAATGGTACTTCGCCTAGGCTATGATAAGGCCCTTGTCTACCATTGTGAGCTATGGACCCATCCGTGGTTCGAGCCCCATTGGGAGGTTGCCGCCATCTTGGAGGAGTACATTCCATGCCGTGGAGTGAAGGAGGTGTCCAAGCATCATGATGTGGCTCACAGGACTACTATGGATGCTGGGATAGCGAGCAGTCCGCCGGGAGGGCGCTCTATGTGCTCTCTCACAAGGAGCGTGACAGTTGGAGGATACCCACCGCCGCTACACACCTTTCGCAGCAAGTGGGGAAGCCAAGACTTACATCGCCCCAAAGCACCACCCTATGAAGGGACGCTCAACAATGTCCGGGTCTACTTGCACCGTGAACACCGCATTGGATGATGCCAACAACACACCGTATGCAGCACAGCAGCAAATCTTCACTCTGGAGACGCAGAGGCGTGCCTTGGAAGCCGCACTTTTGAACAGGAGCACGGGAAGCCCATGAAGCCACAGAAGGATGTACCTCCCCATCACCCAAGAGGCCACACTACGACTCCCCTGACGCTCGCACAGATGCCATGGCAGAAGATAGTCCTTAGGTTTAAGATTAAGGATAGGATTTCCTTGTAATCGCTAGTAGACGATCGGTAAAGTGTGTTTAGTTTAGAGGTGTGGTTGAATGCTTGATTTTGTGCTTAATGTATGAGTTGGATTTTTTGGTTGAGTGCAATGTGTTGTGGAGTGATGACCACAACGACATTGGTTTAGTAGTAAGTTTGTGGGGGTTATCTTTCAGTCTCAATCAGTTATCTATCTTAATCTTTTTGTCCTCTTAAGTTTCCCTTAATACAAATTCGAGATCCCAAAAATCTGTTCGCACAGTTTTCTGAGTCAGCAGTACTGTTTTAATTTTATCTCGGACTACAGAACTCCGATTGCAGTAAAACCAATTGGAGAAGTTCAAGAATTTCATGACTGATTTTCTGTGAAAAATTCAGAATATTTGGATGGAAAACCAGAGAGTTATGACTAAAACATTACAGCCTCACGAATCTGTTAAACACTGCCGACCTAACCAGAGGACAAGCGGGCATGCATCAAGGAATACTTGCCTTCAACAAAGCCTTTGCTGCTCAAACTCTTGCACGACCGGATCTTCAAATCCCTCGAACGAATCGCTCTCTACGATCCACAATCATCACATACAAGCATACAATGGAAATAAATAAGAAACAGTCACCAAACAGATCAAACAGATCTAAACAGCAGCATAAAACTAATCTACGCTTCGAGACGAACGCGTGGACATAAAGAACGCTAAAATCGGAGCTAAAACGACCAAGTTATGGGTTCGGGAAGGTTTAGGGACTAATCTGCGAAGATTTGAAAAGGTTTTGGGCTAAAATAAAGAAAAAAGGACTGATCTGTAAGAAAACTTATACGGTGGAAGGGTATTTTTGTAAATAAAGAAAATCCAGGGGCTTTTCTGCAAAAGCGCCAGGGCTGGCGGCGGGTTTGACCTAGTTGACCGGGTTGACCCGATCTAGATCCGTTGGATCTAGATCTGACGGTGGTGGTGGCTCGCGGTGCGGTGGCTTAGATCTGGCCATCGGATTTCGATCCGGTGGCCACGGACGCGGGCAAGCGGCAGGGGAGACAAACGCGGTGGCGGGCGGCGGCCGGCGACGGCACGCGGCGGCGGGCGGCGGCGCCGCACACGGGTTTGAGCCGGGGGGCTCGGTCTCGTGCACAAGCGGCACCAACACGAAGCACGGGCGATGGGGGAATCCAACCAGGGCGCGCGCGGATGGCTAGGCCGCAACGGCGACGGCGCTCCACGCGGCGGCGCGGCTCGGTGCGGCGGCGGACTCCGGCGATGGCTCCAAGGCGACGGGGGATGCCCGAGTCGACAACAAGCGGCGCCGACGGGTGTCTCACCTCCTTGCGCAGCCTCCGGATGTGCTTCACGGCGGCGAGAGGGCGACGACGGCGGCGGAAACCGGAGCGCGGCGGCCTAGGGTTTCGGCGGCGGCGCGCGCACGGGGCTCGAGCGACTAGGGCACGGGTTGGGGGAGGTCCCGGGTGGCGGCGCGCTATAAATAGTCCCGGCGGGGCGTCCTTGGCGTGCGGGCCACGCACGGGGAGGCGTGCCCTCGTCGGACTCGGGTGGCGCGCGCGGCCGTGGCCGAGGCCCCGGCTTCCGCACGGCGCGGCGGGGAGGGATGACACGCGGGTCCCTCCCGTCGGCCAGCCGTGGCGCGGAGCGCGGGCCGGCGGCGGTTTGGGCCGTAAGGCCACCGGGGCTGTGGTGCGGCGCCGGGCCGCCGCGCTCGATGGGCGCGCGGCCCGCAAGGCCGCCGGGCGAGTCGGGCCGCCGCTTGCGCCGTGGTTGAGCGGGCTGCGCGCGCGGTTGGGCCTGGATGGGGAAAAGGAATTAAGGAATAAAGAGAAAAGGTTTAGCATTTTTGGTAAGGGGTTTCAAGCAATAGAATTCAAATTTGAATTTGAATTCCAAAGAACCAAAATAATGCTCCAAAGATGTATGCAACACATAAATCCTATGGTTCATTAAATTTATTTTAGAAAAGTTTTAAATGCCTAAAATTAAATAAAACAACCTTATACTCCTTAAGCAATTAAATGGTTGCTAGCAAATTTTAATAAAGCCAAATTTTTAATAGAATTAGGGTGTTACGGATGCCGCGAGCGGACTTTAGAATGCGACTTGAAAACCGAAGTCGACTTTGTGCCGCGCGGAGCGGACTTTGAGATGCGACTTAAAAACCGAAGTCGACTTTGAGATGCCACGTGGAGCGGACTTTGAGTTGCGACTTGAAAACCGAAGTCGACTTTAGGATGCCGCACGTAGCGGACCTTGATATGCGACTTTAGAAGTCGACTTTAGAATGTTGCGTAGAGCGGACTTTAAGATGCGACTACGGTAGTTGACTTTGTGCCACACGAGGTGGACTTAAGATGCAAAAAACGAAAAGCACTTTCCGGAAAGCCAAAGAGAATGAGAAAACGGAGAGAAAACGAGTAGTTTTGCCGACGGAGCGGGCTTAAGATTGCGACCGAAGTCGGCTTGTGCCACCGGAGTGGGCTTGGGTGCGACCGTTAGCGTCGACTTGTGCCACCGGAGTGGGCTTAAGTACCTGAGCCATGGATTTCAGACCCAAGGTACAGTTGCCACCGTAGTGGACTTGAGGGTGCGACCGGAGTCGGCTTGTGCCACTGGAGTGGGCTTAAGTACCTGAGCCATGGATTTCAGACCCAAGGTACGATTGCCACCATAGTGGACTTGAAGGTGCGACCGGAGTCAACTTGCGTACCTAGGCCATGGATTTCAGACCCAAGGTACGGGGCTCGAGTACTTAGGGTACTTGGACCCATGGTACAGAGCGTGAAGACCACGTGCAGCTAGGTTCCATCGTCACTAGCACCCGAGGGCCGCTTACATCTAGGTTCCATCGAAGCTTACACACGTAGTATGCCACCGAAGCAGGTGAAGATGCGACCAGAGTCGACTTTAAGTTGCCGCACGGAGCGGACTTTAGAATGCGAGTTTAGAAGTCGACTTTAGATTGCCGCGCGTAGCGGACTTTAGAAGCTACCTCCTAGGGATAGCCCCTGAGTTGATGAAGTAGACTCGTGGCGACTTGATTGATATACCCCAAGAGTAGTCAGCAGAGTGTAGCTCCCGTGAAAACCCGCCGAGAAGCATACACAAATGAGTAGTCGGCAAGTGGTCCTACATGATGAGGAGAACAAGCCAGGAAAACAGTAATCATTTAGATAAATGACTTAGCTGTTGCTGCCTAGGCAGACTTGTAGATGAAGCCGTGGCGGTCACCGCTGGAGCCGCGACGAGTTGTTGCTGAAGTTGACTAGTCAGAGTTGATTCCGACTAGTTGTTGGGGGCGTGACTGCCGTTCTTGACTAATTTGGAAAATTAGTCGAGATGAATGGTCGACGTGATGAGACCGGAAGACGACGTCGTGGTGGCGCGCGGCGTACTCGAGGTAGAGCCAGTGTTGCCGCAAGGCAAGTAGTCGCGCCCCACGGCATGGCTGAAGTAGAGCCAGTGTGGCCGCAAGACGAAGTCGCGGCGCACAGAGTAGTCGATGACGAGACTGCGCGACGCGGAGTAGTCGACGACGAACGGCGCGACTAGCCACGTGATGAGCCGCGCGACGTGCCGAGGCACCCGGACGCGCGGTGGAGTAGTCGACGACGAGCATGGGCGAGGCGGAGTAGTCGACGACGAGCCGCGCGACGTGCCGAGGCACTTGGACACGCGGCGAAGGTGAAGTAGTCGACGACGAGCCTGCGCGAGGCGAAGTAGTCGACAACGAGCCTGCGCGAGGCGGAGTAGTCGACGACGAGCGGCGAGACGAGCCGCGTGACGAGCCGTGCAACGTGCCGAGGCACTCGGATGCGCGGCGGAGGCGAAGTAGTTGACGATGAGCCTGCGCGAGGCGGAGTGGTCGACGACGAGCCTGGGTGAGGCGGAGTGGTCGACGACGAGCCTGGGCGAGGCGGAGTAGTCGACGACGACGAGCCTGCGCGAGGCAGAGTAGTTGACGACGAGCGGCGCGATGTGCCGAGGCACCCGGACGCGCGGCAGAGGCGAAGTAGTCCACGACGAGCCTGCGCGAGGCAGAGTTGTCGACGACGAGTGGCGCGACGAGCCACGTGACGAGCCGCGCGACGAGCCACGCGATGTGCCGAGGCACCTGGCCGCGCGGCGTAGTCAAGGTAGATCGCTGCAGCTGGGAGAGTGGAGACGAGTACTCGTGGTGCACGACGAGGTTGATGTAGAGCGCGTGCAGCTGGAGACGAGTAGTCGTGGCGCACGGTGAGGACGACGTAGAGCGCGTGCGGCCAGAGACGAGTAGTCACGGCGCACGGCGAGGACGACGTAGAGCGCGTGCGGCCGGAGATGAGTAGTCGCGGCGCACGGCGAGGACGACGTAGAGCGCGTGCGGCCGGAGATGAGTAGTCGCGGCGCACGACGAGGACGACGTAGAGCGCGTGCGGCCGGAGATGAGTAGTCGCGGCGCACGGCGAGGACGGCGTAGAGCGCGTGCGGCCGGAGATGAGTAGTCGCGGCGCACGGCGAGGTTGATGTAGAGCGCGTGCAGCCAGAGCGCCCTGCTCATGTACATGAGGTGTGTACGTTGAGCAAAGATCTTGGAGTCTTGTGGGTAGGCCTCGGTGTGTGCGTGTAGCACAATTGGCAAATTAATTTTTAGCTAGCTGGAACCGCCGGTTGCCTCCATGTGCTGTGCAGGTGATGCTTGCCTAGAGAAATTGGTTGCGATCACAGACAAACTCCGCTTAGGACTAGGAGTCGGCACGGTCACACGCGTCTTGGACTTGGACTTCGAGTCGGGGACAGACAACATAACTGATTCAGCACCAAACTGATGGAGTCCGAGGCAGCGAATTGTCTTGGCGTACGAATCGAATCCGAAAAAAATTCGACCGACGAGACGCACACAGCATCCTGGTGGAAAAAATCTTTGACCTTTCTGGAACTGCCAACTCAGCGACTTGCTCGTAGAGTAGATTGATCTTATTCCGTCTTGACGGAAATACGACGACTTGCTTTGAATTGGAACTCGACCACTTGCTTGTCATGGAGTAGATTGATTTTGCTGACAAAGGTCCTCCGAATTCACCCGATGATCGTGACGATGGCCCCACGGTGGGCGCCAGCTGTCGGTGTTTTAACCACTCGACCTCCATGGGAGGTACCCGCAGCAAGGTAGAAGGTGGGGATCGCCATGATCTGGAACCCGAAGGTACGCGTGAGGACACAAGACACGAGATTTATACAGGTTCGGGTAGCCGGAGTAGCTACCCTACGTCCTGTTTGGAGTATTGCGCCCTGCGCTTGGATGTTGTTCCCCGGAGGGATTGTAGATGTTTGGCTAGGTACCCGACCCTCCTTTATATAGTCCAGGGGGCGGGTTCCTAGTCGATTACAAGGCAGGAGTCCTAGTAGGATTACACAGAGCGAGTTCTAGTAGGAGTACAGGGGAATTCTAGTAGGAGTCCATCTTCTACTCTTCCTCCTTCCTTGCATGAGTACCCGGGGTGTTTGCCCGACAGGGATGCCCCCCGCAGTAGCCCCCGAGGGTGACTTGGTTTTTGGGGGAAAGCCGAGTCGCCCTTTGACTTTATTAATCTTGGTGAAGATTTACATTCGTGTCGCCAACTGGGGTGTTGGGTATGTAAGTAACAAAAAGAACTTAGAAATCCTTTCTAAGGTTAGAAGCGATGTAGCTGTTGGATGTTCCAAGCATTGGTGAGTTCTTCACCATCCTCTTGGCCAGCTTGTAAGTGTCGGGCTTGAGCACCTTGACCACGACGTAGGGTCCCTCCCATGAGGGCGATAGCATGTGGCGGCCTTGATTGTCTTGGCGCAGCCTTAGGACTAGGTCCCCTTCATTGAAGTCTCGATGCCGTATCTTCCGAGCTTGGTAGCGCCTCAGAGCCTGCTGGTACCTTACCGAATGCATCGGGGCCACGGTGCAAGCCTCGTCCAGTTGGTCCAGCGAGTCCTCGCGGGCTCGCTGGTTGGTGCTCTCATCGTGGCCCCAGACCCTAGGCGACCCATATTCGAAGTCCGTGGGGAGGATAGGCTCCGCGCCATAGACCAGGAAGAATGGGGTGAATCCCGTGGCTCTGCTCGGGGTGGTTCTGAGGGTCCATACGACGGCCGGTAGCTCCTGGAGCCATTTTCGGCCAGACTTGTTCAGTCTATCGAAAATCCTAGGCTTAAGACCTTGCAAGATCACACCGTTGGCACGCTCCACTTGACCAGTGGTCTGTGGGTGCACGACGACTGTCCAATCTACGCAGATATGGAACTTGTCGCAGAACTCCAGGAACTTCCTGCCGGTGAATTGAGACCCGTTGTCGGTGATGATGGAGTTAGGCACCCCGAACCGGTAGATGATGTCGGTGAAGAACGTCACAACCTGCTCCGCCTTGAGATTTGTGATTGGGCGCACCTCGACCCACTTCGAAAACTTGTCGATGGCAACCAACAGTGGGTGTAGCCCCCAGGCGCTTTTCGCAATGGCCCGACGATGTCCAACCCCCACACGGCAAAGGGCCATGTGATGGGGATTGTCTGGAGGGCGTGTGCAGGGAGGTTGGCCTTATGGGCGTAAAATTGGCACCCCTCACACGTGCGCACGATCTTGCTGGCATCAGCAACCGCAGTGGGCCAATAGAAGCCCTGGCAGAATGCGTTGCCCACGAGGGTGCGCGGCGCCGTGTGGTGACCGCACACGCCCGCGTGAATGTCTTGAAGGAGCTCGCGCCCCTGAGGGATGGGCACGCATCGCTGCAAGACGCCCGACGCGGCGCGCTTGTACAGCTCGCCGTCGACGAGGGTTAACGACTTGGCCATCCTGGCGATGCGTCTGGCCTCAAATCAGTTCGGGGGATGTTCCCCTCGGTCCATCCAGGCAATGTATTTGTCTCGCCAGTCCTCCACGAGGGGGACTGGCTCTGTGTCCATGGCCTCGGCCTCGTCCGCGCCATACCCCTCGAGCAGGGAGAGTACGAACGCCTCGTTTGAGGGGTATTCGTCCATGGGCTCCACGCCCGTTGGGTTCGAGGGAGCCCATGAGGGTTCCTTCTAATTCGCGGGTGTTGGCTTGAGGTTGACGGACGGTCTGGTGACATCCCGCGCAAAAACGTTCGGGGAACGGTGATTCGCCCTGACGAAATTTTGGCGAGTTCGTCCGCCTCCTCGTTGTACCGGCGAGGCACGTGATTAAGCTCTATGCCGTAGAACTTGTCTTCGAGGGCCCATACGACATTGCAGTATGTCTCCATCTTGTCGTCTTGACAACTCGCATTCTTCATGACCTGGTCGATCACGAGCTGCGAGTCCCCCCTAACGTCGAGGCGCTTGATGCCTATCTCGATGGCGATTCTGAGGCCGCAGAGAAGGGCCTCGTACTCCGCCATGTTGTTTGACACAGGGAAATGTAGGCGCATCGCATACCTCATGTGTTCCCCTAGGGGTGAGATGAAGAGCAGGCCTGCGCCCGCCCTGTCTTGATCACCGACCCATCGAAGTAGAGGGTGCAACACTCAGCCTGGATTTGCAGCGGCGGCAGCTGTGTGTCAGTCCATTCGGCGACGAAATCCGCCAGGATTTGGGATTTAATCGCCTTGCGCGACGCGTAGGCGAGCGTTTCGCTCATCAATTCCACCGACCACTTGGCGATCCTGCCCGTCGCGTCCGGGTTTCGGATAATCTCCCCCAACGGGAAGGAGAAGACTACCGTAACCGGGTGGGCCTCGAAGTAGTGGCGAAGCTTGCACCGTGTGAGCACAACCGCGTAGAGCAGCTTCTGAATCTGCGGGTAGTGCGCCTTGGTCTCGGATAGCACCTCGCTGATGTAGTACACACGCCATTGGACTGGTAGGGCGTGCCCTTCCTCTGTACGCTCCACCACGATGACGGCGCTGACCACATGAGTGGTTGCGGTGACGTAGAGGTACAGAGGCTCGCCGTCCTAGGGCGGCGTCAAGATGGGCACGTGGGCGAGCGTCGCCTTGAGCTTGTCAAGCACCTCATGGGCCTCGTCGGTCCAGGAGAAGCGCTCGTGCTTCTTCAGGAGTCGGTAGAGGGGCAAACCCTTTTCGCCGAGCCGCGAGATAAAGCGGCTCAAGGCGGCAAGGCACCCCAGCACCTTCTGCACCCCCTTGAGGTCTCGAATCAGGCCCATCTGCTAGAGGGCTGTGACCTTCTCGGGGTTCGGCTCGATGCCCTGCTGGGAAACTATGTATCCCAGCAACATGCCTCGCGGCACTCCGAAGACGCACTTTTCGGGGTTCAACTTCACCCCGTTGGCTCGCAGGCAATCGAATGCCACGCACAGATTGTTAACCAGGTCGTCCGCCTTCCTGGTCTTTACATCTATGTCATCTACGTAAGCCTCAACGGTTCGCCCGATGTGGTCTCCGAAGACGCGCTGCATACGTCGCTGGTATGTAGCTCCTGCGTTCCGGAGGCCGAACGACATCGTTACATAGCAGAACATCCCGAATGGCGTGATGAATGAAGTCGCGAGCTGGTCGGACTCCTTCATTTTTATTTGGTGGTACCCGGAATAGGCATCAAGGAAGCACAAAAGCTCACACCCTGCAGTCGAGTCAACGATTTGATTGATTCGTGGCAAAGGAAAAGGAACTTTGGGACATGCTTTATTCAAGCTAGTGTAATCTACACACATCCGCCACTTCTCATTCTTTTTCTTAACTAGTACAGGATTGGTTAGCCACGTAGGGTGGAACACTTCCTTGATGAACCCGGCCTCGAGGACCTTCCGCAGCTCCACTCCGATCGCCCGGGGTCTCTCTTCGTCAAAGTGGTGCAGCCGTTGTTGCACGGCGCGAGAGTGAGGTAGGATATCAAGGGAGTTCTCGACGACCTCCCTCGAATGCCTGGCATATCCGAGGGGCTCCACATGAAGATGTCGGCGTTGGCGCGGAGAAAGTCAATGAGCACCACTTCCTATTTCGGGTAGAGGGTGGAACTAACCCTCAACACCTTGCCCTCGGGGGCAGCAGGGTCGAGGGGCACCTTCTTGGTTTGCTCAGCAGCCTCGAAGTTGCCGGTGTGCTTGGCGGTGGAGTCGAGGTCCTTGTTGACCAGCTTCTCCATGCTCTCCACAAGCGCTTCATCCAGCGCCAGTGCCTTAGCGTGCTCCACACACTCGACGTCGCAGTCGAACGTGTGCTCGATCGATGAGCCCACGGTGATGACGCCCTTGGGCCCTGACACCTTCATCTTGAGGTAGGTGTAGTTCGGGACCGCCATGAACTTGGCGTAGCACGGACGCCCAAGAATGGCGTGGTACGCGCCCCTGAACCCCACCACCTCGAAGGTGAGTGTCTCCTTGCGGAAGTTGTCTGGCGTGCCGAACCAGACCGGCAGATCGATCTGCCCGAGGGGCTGGACGCGCTTGCCTGGCGCGACACCATGGAACGGCGTCGTGCTGGGCCGCAGCTGGTCCAACCCGATCCCCAGCAGGCGCAGAGTATGCGCGTAGAGGATGTTGAGGTTGCTGCCTCCGTCCATCAGCACATTGGAGAACCGCGTGTTGCCGATTACCGGGTCGATGACCAACGGGTACTGGCCTAGATTGGGGATGCGGTTCGGGTGATTCTCGCAACTGAAGGTGATGGCGTCCTCCGACCAGTCGAGGAAGGAGGGAGGAGCCTTTGCCGCGGCGAGGACCTCGTGCCGCTCCCGCTTGCGCTGGCTGTTGGACATGTCCACGGTCGGTCCCCCGAAGATGAGGAAGTCGTTCTCCACCGCGGGGAAGCCACCAGCGTCACCGTCACCCCCGTCCCTCTTGGCCTCGCCATCCTTCGCGGCGGCGCGGCTGTAGTACTTCTTGAGCATATCGCATTGCTCGAGGGTGTGGTTGACTGGTGTCTTGTGGTATGGGCAGATCTTCTTCAGCATGTCGTCGAATATGCTGGGGCCTCGAGGAGCCGCTCGAGGACCCCTTCGAGCTGGGTCAACTGCAAGGGCCTCGTCCCCGTCGTCGTCATGTCCCTGTGCGTGCCTCGCGGCGTGACTTCTTGCCCTTCTTGCCCCGCTTATGCTTCTGTTGGGGCTCCTTGGACTTGCTGCCCTCCGCGGGCGTGTCGTCCACGCGCTTGCCCTTCTTGCCGTCGAAGATGGCCCCCACCGCCTCCTCGCCGGAGGCAAAGCTGGTGGCGATGTCGAACAACTCGTTGGAGTCGACCGGCGAGCTGTGCCCGAGCTCGCGCACGAGGTCCCGACAGGTCGTGCCCTCGAGGAAGGCGTGCACAATCTCGGACTGGGCGACGCTCGGGGGCTCCGTACAACTCTTGGAGAAGCGCCGTATGAAATCCCGGAGTGACTCACCAGGCTTCTGGGTGCATGCGCGCAGGTCCCAGGAGTTCCCAGGGCGCACGCATGTGCCTTGGAAGTTCCCCACGAAGGTGCGGATTTAGTCGTCCCAGTTGTGGATCTGGCTGGCTGGCAGATGCTCGAGCCACATTCGCGCCGAATCAGTGAGGTGCAGCGGCCGGTTGCGGATGATGACCTCGTCGGTGGTGGCTCCACCCAGCTGGCACGCCAAGGCGATAGTCATTGAGCCATACACGGGGGTCCGTTTCCCCCATGTACTTGTTGATCGATGTGGGCTGGCGAAAGCGCTGCGGAAGCTCGCAGTGCGGATCTCCCGGCTGAACACGCGAGTCCCCGGGGGCTCCGGCGTCGATGAGCAGTCCTCACAGCTATCGTAGCGCACACCCCACCGTGGGTGGTAGCCCACCATCGCCCATGTCTCCGTGTTGCCCGTCCGCCGGGTGTTGATGATGTTACGAGCGTCACCGTCCTAGGCCTGCCCGCACGTGTCAAGGATCCGCTCCCTGACCGGCATCCGGCCTTGGTTGGCGGGTTGCCCCTTCACGCCGCCCATGTGAACTGACGCCTCAGGGCCCTGCGTGCCTCCGTCATCCCGCGCGCTCCCCTACTGGCGAATGCGGGACGCCGAGCTCTCGACCTGTCGCACGACCGCCTGCTCGATGAGCGCCTGCGCCTCGTAGTGCAGGTTCTGCGCCTCGGGCATCGAAGGAGCAGGCATGGCTCGCAGCAGTGTCGCGGCCGTGATGAGCTTCTGGCTCGCTTGCGGGGGTGTGCTCGGGTTGTTGACGTTGAAATCGGCATTGATGCGCTCACGGGCCTGCTTGCCCAGTTCACACGCGCACTCTCCACGCGTGGAGGCTTCTCCAGCGATGAAGGTGCGAAGCAGTCGTACCGCACGGTACTCCTCCGCAAGCTTGGCCTCGAGCTCGCGCGCTTGGGCCAGCGTCGCGTTGATGTCGGCGCCCCTCGCCAGCGAGGTAGGGGCGCGCTTGGCCCCGCGCCCTGGAGTAGTCCAGTTCCCGGGTTCCGGGGGGCTTCTCCGTCGCCAGCCCCTGCCGCGTTCGCGCTGTTTGCCTAGTCGTCGACTGTTGACGGTTAATAGTTGTATCAAAGTTCGTTTAGACTTGCAAGCGGACAAGTCTCCCGTCGTAGTCAAGGGACCCTTCTTCCCTCGAGTGGTGAACCCAAGGTATCGAATCCGTGGAACAATGTGCAACGCAAGGATTCAATCTAGTAAAGCAAGGAAAGCTATCTTATGAAGAACTAAGTTGCATCTAATCTAAGATATCATAAAGAAAACAAATCTAATCTAATCTACTGAAGAGGTAGCAAGAGAAAGCAAGAGATAACCGATCTAGAGAGCCTAGATCATGCTTATGTTGTAGCTCCAAACAAGACAGATGAAGATAGAAAAGCGAATCTCATTAAAAGCATCTTTAAACCATGGCCTTCGGTCCGATTCCAAAAATGCTCGCCTTTCGGAACCCCCGTTCTGTCACAATGTATTCCTATTCATGCAAGTAGTCTAGGGTGAGTTCGATAAGAACAAGTTGAAATCACTTGGTCGGTCCGGTATGCACCTCTAGCCACCGCGGCTACAAGAGCACCCTAAGCAATCTATCTTAAGTATATATTGGGGAAGAAGCAAAACCAAGAAGAAAACAAAATCATCGAGAAGGCACTTGATCGCTAGAAATCGGATTCACTATAAAAACTTCACCATGAATGATTACATGAACAAGATCACCACCGGGATCCTACCTCGATCTTGATCCTTGCTCTGGAGCTCCGACGTGGTCTTCCATGCAAGGTTCCCACGTCGTCTACGGAGACCCTAGACAACTAGCACGACCCTCATCTCTGAGATGGTGTCCCTCAAGCTTCTCTGCTCCTCGGTGGCGGATGACGAATTGATTAATGCGTGGCTCTCGGTCAGGGGGCTATAAATAGCCCGAGATGCATCTAGGTCAAAGGGGGGGCCGACTGGGCCTAGAAATGGGCCGGGCCGGCCGGCCTGGGCCCACTTCGGCCCAGTTCGTGGCCTCCTTCGCCCGGTGTTGCTTCCCGAGTTTTCTAGATCCTTCCCCCTTCTGCATGTGGGCCCTTGTCGTCAGTTTCTCTTCGAATTGGACGAAGCTCCTTGTCTCGCAAGATTCAGCACTTTTCTGGCTAGGTCCTCGGAGTTTTCCATCTTCTCGGGTTGGGTCCTTGGGCTTCTTGGAGTCATGTTCACTTCATTGGTTGACTTGTACCGGGCTTCAAGGTCTTCTCATGAGGTGCTTAATGAACTTATCCCGGAAGTCTCGCTTTCAACGCTAAAACCCTGCATAAATACTAAACTCCAAAACCGACATGCACAAGTGAACTTGTTATACCACGAGGGTTAGTACCAATGGATGAGATACAAAAGTCATGCCAACACCGAAGGTAAACTCATGGCTAGGTTGACGGAATTTCACCGTCAACATCGACGACCACCACAAAGCACTCACGCGCGGGGTCGTAGCTCCCGATACTGGAGTCGTCAGAGTAGCCGAACCAGTAGTCCGTGGCGTCGAGAAACCGCTGGAACATTACCGGGTCCGGCACACCAGAGAAGTCCCACTCCGCGTAACCGTGCGAAGTGGCGGGTGGCAGCTCACTGGCGGAGCCGTGGTAGGACTCGTCATTGGTGGTGACGATGAGGTTCCTGGCTGCCAGGAGGTGGTGGTCGGGAAGGTCCTCGTACGCCGCCACGTCGGTGCTGGCAGATGAGGCGTACGCCGTCGCAGCGTTGCGCATGCTGTGGGGGAACCGCGGCTCAGGAACCGTTGTGACACCCCAGGTTTTTGATTAGTATTATTAATGCTAATGATCGAATCAGCCGAGTCAAACTGGCCGACAGCGGTCAAACCTAGGTCAACCTGGGTCATCACCTCGAAAACCTCGCCAATGAACCCTATTGAACCCCATTGACCAAGTCTACACAAACCCATGGTCAACCCTTGGTCAAAGACACGGTCAAACCGGGCTTAACCTTTGACGTCGGCGAATGTCATCCGGAACTTTTGCCGCGTTCTCCAAATTTCACCTAAACACTTCAAAATCTACCTTTATGAAAGTTGTCCATCTTGTTGAGGGACACAACTTTCATGTAGATTGGCATTTCCAATTTTGGGTGCAAAAGGGCGAAAAACTTGGTCAACCGTCAGCATCTCCTGCTTCCCGAAACATAGTGGCATTCAAAGTTTAGCAAAAATTTGTGCAAAATCCGTGGAGAAAACACCCTAGAGCCTTTGTAAAAGTTGTAGAGGGTAGTGAGATCTACAACTTTCCTATTCATCACTTAGTGCACTTCTGTTGCAAAAATTTGAGTTTTTATCGCTCAAACAGGGCCAGTCCAACATTCCAGTAGACTGCGACGTCGGCCGTGCTCTCGCGCTCCAGAGCGCGACCCCGGCGCCGCGGCTCGCCGGGGCCGCCGTTCGCCGCCGTGCGCGCGCGCGCGCCGGGCGGGCCCGCGACCGACGGTCCGTGCGCCGTCCCGAGGCTCGCGCCTCCCCGGGCCGTTCGGGCCCCAAGACGCCTCGAGCGCCGCGCCACGCGTCGCGCCGTCCTCTCCACCGGTCTGACGCCGTACTGCCCGTGATTTGCCCGGTCCGACACCCATCCTCTGCGCGCACACCGGCCAAGACGAGTCGCCGTACGGGGGAGTAATGCCGGGCGCTTACCACGACGCACCGTTGAGGGGCCAGCCGGCTATAAAGGCCGCCGCCCGCCCGCTCGCGGCTCGTGCGCGAGGGCCGATGGCCGCCGCCGGCGCCGGTGAAGGCGGCCGTGGCAAGCCCCGGCTCCGGCCGACTGCACCCCCAGCCGAGGCTCCCTCCACCTTCCCTGGCATCTACTCTACCTCACCAACCCTCCCTAGTCACCGGCGTGACCCCTACCTCGCTGGAGCAGGGGCTCGCGCGGTCGGCACGGGATGGCGTCGCGGAACCCCGCCGCCGGGCACGCCTCCACCCCGACCAAACCCTCAAACCGATGCGTGGTAAGCCCCTAGCCATCCTCCTCCCATTCCCCGGCCGATTCCGGCGCCGGAGCACCGGAATTTGGGCCAGCGCCGCCGCCCTCCATGGCCAGGGGCCACATTGCAAGGGGCGAATCTTTTCAGGGACCTCCGTGTAAAACCTCAACTTCAATAGTGTTGCAGATTTGCAGAAACTTGTAAAAAGTGTAAAAAATCGTAGAAAATTCAGAAAATTGCAAAACCAGTTTTGTTGGATTCGTTGTGAAGAATAATACAACTTTTGTTATTCTCACCTGGTCTGATTCTGGATATTTTTAACATGAAAAATATGAATGTGAAAAACCTAGATCTGGCATAACTCAAAAACAATAAATCCTCTGCATCCAAATTTTGGATATGTTGTGTATATTGTCATGACTAGCTCCGGTGCCAAAAATTGCAAAAAAGTTATGCAGTAAATATATTTAGATAAATTGTTTTTTAATTGTGCAGAATCTGCCTAGATGATTTTTGTAGCTAATAATATTTATGTTTTTGTGCCCAACTTGTGCATACTGTCTTGTTGTGTCAAATCACACCTCTGATGAGTTAATCGTATTTTTCGATTTATCAGAAATAATTATTCTTAATTTGTGCATGTTTTCCTTTGTAAATTAGTGAAGCAAGATCAGTAGAGCTTCTAGGTATGCTTGCTGGTTCTTTAGGCTTGTTTAGGACCAGAAAGCATGCATGAGAAAGATTGGAGCATTTTGATGCTTATTTAGTTTTGTATGCATTTAGGTTGATCACTAGCTAGTCTTTGTTATTTTCTAAAGTATTTTATTTTCTAGCTTCCAAGCTTTGCATGTGGGTCCAGTGGTTCAGTATGGGTGTTGTTATGCTTAAGAAACACTTCTTTAAAATTTTGGTGATGTATTGCTTAATAAAAAGCCTTAAAGCCCTTTTAAAGATTAAAGCTTAAATAAACAAGGAAAATACATTTTTAATTCTTTTCCCTTTTTGGAAAGGGTTATCTAACTTAATTAAAGGCTAAAAAAACACCTTTGCTGATAAAGGAATTAAATTATAAATAAATAACTTGTACACCCCTTAATAGTGAGAGGTAAAAGGATTAAACCAACCACATGTAATTAATAACCTTCCTAAAAGGAATTTAATACTTAAATATTTGTTAAGGTGAGTATGACCAACAAGAGTTGGGTAAGATAAGCAAACTATCACATCACCTGAACCTTGCATTGCATTCCGTGTAGATCTTCCTAACGGTGACTACTCACTCATCCCGGAATCCGAGGAAGGAGTAGAAGATTCGCTGCAGTAGGTGGAAGTGCTCGACGACACCGAGGGTGCTCAGGCTAACCTAGCTGACGAAGGCAAGCCTCGGTGCATCTAACCTAGTTTTCAAATTTTTGATTATTCAATTATCTATGGATGCTTGTGCATTTAAGTTCAGGAGTTGTATGGAACCTTAGATGCATGATCCCTAGGTACCTTTGTCCTTACTAGTATGATAGGTCGATAGCTGCTAAGCTATAGGACCGTTACAAGTTGGGTGATGACCTCACTCGCGAGAATAGGTTCCTAGATAGGAATCACAAGATATCCTTAATTGGATTGCTCATGTGGTAAGAGCATGGGATTTGGGCTCTGGTCCAATGGCTATTGTGGGTTAAGTGTTTGAACGTACTAAGCACTTGTCGGAAATGGGACCGGTAAGCCTAGTACCTTAATGAGACGGCTAGGGATTTAACTGTCACTACTCTTAGGGTTTGTCTCACGGCTAGCTACCGGTGGTGTATGGTGAGTCCGGGTGCTTCACGGGGTATTTCGGATAGCCTGCACTAAAGACTGTGGCCTTTTATCCCGACCGAGGATTTTTGTGAACCATTTGGTGATTGTCCTCACGCGGGCATCCCACCGTGTGTTTAGGTCTACCTTGCAAGGTTTGAATCAATCGATTGTCGGCCTCACCGTTATCTGAGACTACTTACTCCACTAGCCATGAGATCCCTAATGATGGAAGTTGATGAATACTATGCTTGATTAATTGTTTTGTACAACTTTGTCTGTACTAGATGGCTAATGTAGTAAAGATTAAACCCACTAGAACTTGTGCTAAAATCTTGAAAGTAAGGACATACTCTTTGTTACTTTTTAGCAAAAGCAACCCAGTGGCCAAAAAGCCTTTCATGTTTAGAGTTGGTGAAGTAGTTATCACCGACGGGTAAGTCTTGCTGAGTATTAGTATACTCAGCCTTGCTATAATATGTTGATCCAGGTAATGCTTTCGGTGATGTGTGGCCCGGAGAGATCCCGCCCGGTTGGGAGCTGGAGTGGGTGGAGGATGACGACTGAAGGCATCATGGTTGGCCTCCCGTGGTGTTCTCGCTTTCCTCTTAGTTAATTCCGCTGTTTCGAAAACTCTAAACTATGTCATGGTGACAAAAACTTCGGTTTGTAATAATTAAACCCTTCGGGGTACAAATTTGGTTGTTAATGATGTTGTATCTCTGGACTCACCTTCGAGTGAGTTTTAATGCATATATGTCGATCCTTGTTGCTATTCAAGTGATTTACCGGGCGTTAACCCGGCGACTAACGATAGGATGATACTTTATTATCACTTAATGACCAAAGTGGATTGGTTTAGGCGATAGTACGGTATTTTCCTAGGTAGGTTGTCACAACCGTGGACTCCCCCGCAGGTGCGGTTGCTGTCTCACCGACGTGTGCGTCACGTTGTGAGGTGACACGCGTAGCTCGGCGTTGTTCCATCCGCGCCTGTCGAGAGCGCTGGCCAGAGCGTCGGCGGCGGCGCGGCGCTGAGGGGCCCACGGCATCCGCTTGGGCGGGCGCCGGGGTCTCAGCACCAGGTGTGACGGGAACCAGTCCTGGCCCGGTCGACCGCCACGGGTGAAGCTCGTCGCGGTTGGTGATGCGCATGAGGTAGCCGTTCCCCGTGGCCTTAAAGTTCAGGCTCCCGAACCGGATTTCGAATCCGGCTGGGAGGGGGTCCGAGCTGCCCATGAAATACCTCTGGCCCCTGTACTCGGTACAGATCACCATCGAGGTGGCTTGTGGAAGCTGATCTTCAGCGCGCAGCCCCTACCTGGCACGCCAACTGTTGGTGCGAAAAGTAGTCCCGACACTAACTAGTAGAGGTGCTGAGATCTATCTCTCGATGGCCGGTGCTAAGCAACTAGTGACACTAGGTTTTATCCTGGTTCCGGCTGGGGCCGTACGTCCTGCAGGGGTGTGCTCGGGGCACTAGTTGCACCGTGGTGCTTGCAGAGGGGGGCTACAAGCGAGGCGGGAGAGGAGGCCGGTCCTCTAGGTCCCAAAGGTACTGATTGAGGTAAGTGTCAATATTGTGGTGAAGGTGGAAAGCGTGCAAGTGAGCGTTTTCCGTCGCTGTTCCCCCCTGCGGCTAGGGGACTGCCCCTCCTTTTATAGGCCAAGGAGAGGGCAG
This sequence comes from Cenchrus americanus, assembly GCA_947561735.1. NCBI lineage: Eukaryota > Viridiplantae > Streptophyta > Magnoliopsida > Poales > Poaceae > Cenchrus > Cenchrus americanus. The sequence goes on along the minus strand of OX387239.1, from coordinate 244,764,246 downwards.
TTTACAGGCGTGCCGCACTGTTTTATCTACGTGTGGAGGCATGGCGTACAGTGCCGTGGAGTAGACGGCCGTCCTGGCGAATCTTGCTTCTGGCGGGACGTCATGGCGTGCCCTGTATCTGTCTAGGAGCGGCTTTGAGGGTGGCGGCGTAGAGACTTCTCGTTCAGTCGTCGCCCGTACATTGGCTCGAGGGTGCGGCTGACGGGAGCCTGGGTGCCTGCAAATGTCAGTGCATTTAATGCCCCTGTCGGGGGAGCAGGTGTAGAGGCGGCGAGCCCATGAGGTCCTCGAGCGGGGCGGAATCCCGCTCGAGGGGGCGTCCAGCCCCCGAGCGAGGCTGAACCTCACCCGAGGGGGCGTCCAGCCCCCGAGCGAGGCGGAACCTCACCCGAGGGGCGACCAGCCCTCGAGCGAGGTGGAGTTTTACCATTTGGGCACCGTGCCCCTCGAGCGAAGCGGAGTTCCGCCCGAGGGTGGCTAGGCTGACTGTCTGGTGGGTCGTGGGCCCGTGGGTTTATCTCACGCGTCTGTTTAGGTTCGTTTGCGTTTGTTTTTTACGAAGGTAAGTGGGTTCTCCCTGGTTGTTTAGGGGACCCTTATGGCTGTTCCCGACAACAGTGTCGTCTCCTTGCTTAAGAGCAAGCAACTCTTTCATCTTTCTAACCATGAGTCCTTTTGGGATGTGGTGGTCGTTGAAAGCTTTCTTGAATTCAGTCCAGGTGACTTCATGTCCAGCAGGTTGCACAGACTTAAAGTGCTCCCACCACATTAAAGCTTCTCCACGAAGCTGCAAGGTTGCAAAGCTTGCCTCGCGCTCCTCAGAACAAGGTAGGACAAATTGAAGGACCGATACGGCGAACCATAGAGGGGGGGGGGGGAGTGAATGGGAGCCGATAAAAATTCTTCTCGAAGGAGATGGAAACTCCAACAAGATGAACATGGCTTCCAACACACGTCTCCGACTCACTACCAAGGTTGGTCAAGCCCACGTAGCCACTGGAGTGCCACTGGACCTAGGAACCAACACACCACTTCCGACCCAAGAAACGCAGCGGAAAAACCAAACCTCGAGCCTACAGACCCACACCGGTCAGACCGGTGAGCACCACCGGTCAGATCGGTCCCTACTGGTGAAACTGAGCAACTTCCACTAAGTGGCTCTACACCGGTCAGACCGGTGAGACACACCGGTCAGACCGATGGCAGCCTGAAAGCCCCCAAGGCACCAAACAGGCCAACCGACCACCAAACAGACCCAAACTCGAAACAGCAGCAACACGGGACAACAACGAACACACCAAGATGTTCACCCGAGCAAAATCCCACAAGGGCTCGCACCGGTCAGACCGGTCAAGAGCACCGGTCAGACCGGTGTAGCCTGGGCAGCTCGGGATGAACAGACCCACCGCGGGTCAACTCCCCCAAATCCAAATCTCGATCTCCCGAATCGCTCCACGGACTTGAACAAGACTTTGGGGATATCAGGAACACCTCATGAGGAGTCCATAGCTAAGTTTAATCCCACCAAAACTCGTCCAAAAAGGAGAAATCGAAGAAATCCCGCCGAAAGCACTTCCAACCCAAGAACTCAAGAAACCCCAAAATCGAGCACTTTTACTCATGGATTTGGGAGGGGAATCACAGCCCAAAGAACCACGAAGGGTTCCCACAAATTTCCCCCATCAAATCCCCAAGAGAAAAGTCTCGAAAACAACCCAAAGAAATCACCGAAAGAGGGCTCCGAAAATCACCACCAAGAACAACCGGGGAAAACACATCCAAACCTTGAGGAACCACGCCGAATCATCTATACATGAAACAAAGGTTCGTACAAGGTCTAGCAAGCCGCCCGATCATCCATCCCTCTCAACAAGATCTCTCCATGAAGCTCTCTTGCTAGTCCTAAAGAAAACCTAAAGAAAATAGGTGGAAAATAGGAAAACTAATGAGCTAGGGTTCCAAGAGTTGGCTGCCATCCTCTCACCTCTTAGGTTATATGGAGGCAACCGAATGTCTAAAACGCCCTTCTCTACTAACTAGGGACACAAGCCCCTCAAGGGCGGATTTGGAATTCTTGATGTCTTCACCATCGGACGGATGCCCGGCGACCGCACCCTGCATAGCCTCGATGCAAGCCATGCGATCCCGACGTGTGTCCTCCGCTTCGAAGATTCCGGACTGCGTCATCGCACACCGGTCAGACCGGTGCTCATCACCGGTCGAGCCGGTCTAGTGCTGCCTTGCACCTCCGTCTTCGGTTCTCCGGTCTTGGCTTTGTGGATCAACCAAGGAACCCGGTGGTTTTCGGTGAACCACCGGAAACCCCGCGAACTCGGTGTAGCCTCCGCCAATCTCCACTCATGACTTGGCTCCCACGTAGTCCCGGCTCGACCTTGGTTTTGAGGCTCAACCAAGAAACCGTCCACGACTTCATCTTGCTGTTCATGCCACCATGCGGCCCGCACTTGACCCCGCCGGCCACCGGGTCCCTCGAACGAAGCCTACTTGTCTTCTCCACACCCCGGAGGCCTCACCGGCAACGACCTTTCGCGCTTGTTCTTCACCTGCACCAACACCAGTCAAGCCGCAACCTGCACCTGCAATACTTAGCCAAGAATCAGTCCACACAACGTTGTCAATCACTCATCACACAAGGAAGCGACCATCCACCGGTCCTCGAACCACACATGGTCCTCAATCTCCCCCTTGATGAGTGCATTGACAACACCCACATGAAAGAAACAAGAGAGAAAAGAAAAAGAAAAGAAACGAACGAAAAGAAACTCCAACAAGCGATTGAAAGCCAAACAAAGGCAAAGAGCAAGATCACTTGAAGAAGACAAGTCTCGGACCCCTTAGGCAAGGGCAACGGCTCGACACATCCGAGACAAAGCAAAGCTCAAGAAAAGAGTGCAAACCACCGAATCAAAGCTCGAACGACCACAAAGAGCTCCCCCTGCACACATGCAAGCTCCCCCTGAACCAATGCAACTCCCCCTGGACGAATGCATGCAAGACACCACTTGAAACAGGGCAGCTGCAACAAAACAACCCTGACCAGTCAGACCGGTCAACACCACCGGTCAGACCGGTGTGCAACATGTGTACAGAACCAGCACTCACATCGGTCAGACCGGTGACCCTGACCGGTCAGACCGGTGCACAACAGAGCCCAGAAATGGCTCAAAACCACCTGAAAACCTTCTAAACACGTCCAGCAAGCCATTTCAAGCTCAAACTTCTCCCCCTTGTTGGCAATGCATGAATCAAGCCAAAAATGCAAAACTTTCAACCTAGAGCTTCTCAAATAGACAAAATTCAACAAAGAATGCTACACATGTCCAAATGAGCAAGTTAGATACTCTACGGCTTCATATCGATCTCAACTACATGATCACCAAGTTTCACAACCATTGGACGAAGCTAAGATGGATTTTGGCAATTTTGTGAAAAACTTGCCTCTCATGAGCAAAGTCCTAAACATGATCAAAGCATATCAAAATGGCAAAGCCACACAAACTTCATGCTAGGACAGCCATTCTAATCATAAGACCATCACAAACACCCACAAGCACCTCATGTCATGTCAAAGCCACCGAGCCATGTGCCTACTTCTATGTATGAGACTTCTCATTGGTAGGCATCATGCAACGGTTTAGCACCCAAAGTAAATTAAATTCAGCACATATGACATGGGAGCACATTTCCAAGCATTTTTCATTTCATTTTCAGATTTGTAAATGGTACATGAAATGTCTTTGCGACAAAAAGGAACTTATGCCCCTCCACAAGATAGAACAAGAGGCTAAACATTCATGATGGCAAATGAGCCTTTGGCCCCATATGATCAATAAACTAGCTATCCAATCACAAATTAAGCATAGCAAAGCCACAAAAACATGTCAAGAGCATGTAAAGGCATTTACACATGAGAGAGCATACATGTGACATTTTCAAAAGCATAGCTATCAACCATGGATTATTCATCAAGATCATCAAGAGCTAAGCCAAACTAACCATATCATACCAAACAAGCTCACAAAGACATATATCTCATTCCATGGTGAACAATGTATATGAGAGAAGCTTTTCCTAACCAATGCATATGATACAAAATGCATGTAATCTAAGATACAAGGATGCCTATACATCATGTTACATATGCCATGCCAAAATGCAAGAAATGCACAAAGGAAAGCTATACATATGCTACAAACCGCCGGCTCCTCGAGGGGAGGCAAAACGGGCTCGACACCACCGGCAAAAGAGAGCTCCCACACACCCAACTCAAGAAATCAAACACACACCAAGTTGCCCCCGCAAACGAGTGAAAGTTGCTTGATCTACGGGTTTGGTGAAAATATCGGCTAGTTGGTGATGTGTGGGTACATGGATCAAAGCTATCTTCCCTTTCTCTACGTTGTCTCTCCGGAAATGATACCTCACTTCTATGTGTTTAGTTTTGGAATGGAGCACTGGGTTCTTTGCAACGCTTATGGCACTGGTGCTATCACATTGAAGTGGGACATGGGTATACTCCTCACCAAAATCACTCATGGTGTAGGTGATCCAAAGGAGCTGAGAGCAACAACTAGCAGCGGCAACATACTCGGCTTCGGTCGTGGATTGAGCAACACTCGACTGCTTGCGGGAAGACCAAGACACCAAAGAAGAACCCAAAAACTGGCAAGTCCCAGAAGTAGACTTCCTATCCAACCGACACCCGGCAAAATCCGCGTCTGAAAAACCATGAAGCGCCAAAGAAGAGGACGCGGAGTACCAAAGGCCGAAGTCGGGAGTGTGACGCAAGTACCTGAAAATTCGCTTCACCGCTTGCCGATGCGAAGTCCTCGGAGACGCTTGAAAACGAGTGCACAGACACACCGAGAACTGTATATCCGGCCTTGTCGCCGTCAAGTAGAGGAGTGACCCGATCATGCTCCGGTACTCCTTCTGGTCCACGTGTTCACCTTCCTCGTCCGCATCAAGAGCTGTAGTCGTACTCATCGGCGTCGTCATAGCCTTGGAGTCCTCCATCTTGAACTTCCTCACAATGTCCTTGGTGTACTTAGCCTAGTGCACAAATGTTCCTTCCTTTGATTGCTTGATTTGTAGCCCGAGGAAGAACTGCAACTTGCCCATCATGCTCATCTCAAACTCCCTGCTCATATCATCTGCAAACCTTGCAACAAGAGAGTTAGACGAGCCACCAAAGACAATATCATCCACGTACACCTGCACAATCAGGATATCTCCGCCCCCGCCTCGGCAAAAACAAGGTCCGATCGACCTTCCCCATCTCAAAACCTCTCTCAAACAAGAACCCCCTCAACCTCGCCATACCAAGCTCTAGGCGCCGGCTTCAACCCATACGAGCGCCTTCCTCAACTTGTACACCCGGTGGGGGTACTTCTCACTCTCAAACCCCGAGGTCGCCTCACATACACTTCTTCCTCCAAGCACACCATTCAGAAAAGCACTCTTCACATCCATTTGATGCAACTTGAACCCTTTAGCCACAGAGAAGGCTAGAAGGATCCTAATCGCCTCCAAACGGGCTACGGGAGCAAAGGTCTCCTCGTAGTCAATCCCCTCCTTCTGACTGAACCCTTGAGCAACAAGTCTCGACTTGTTCCTCACAACCTCACCCTTCTCTCCCTCTTTGTTTTTCCACACCCACTTTGTACCAATCGGCTTACACCCTGGGGGAGGGTCAACCAACTCCCACACCTGATTCCTCTCAAAGTTCTCCAACTCCTCATGCATCGAATTAACCCAATTGTGATCAGATAGTGCGTGTCCAATGTCTTTGGGCTCAAAAGAAGCAACAAACGCAGCATGAGCGAAATGGGAATTGTTTCGAACCCTCGACCGTGTAGTGCGTTCATTCATGTCGCCGATGACCCCCGAAGCTGGGTGATCCACTTGAACTCGCCGGGGAGGTTCTTGCCTCGAAGCTACCTCCCCCTCAACATCAGCTTCTTCTCGTTCTTGATTTGTCGTCGTAGGTGTAGCAGAGGGTCCATCCATCATCGTAGTCGAAGTAGTGGGTACATGTTCAGCCGGGGGCACCGCACCGCCATCCTCATCATCACCATGTTCATGCTCCTCCTCCTGAAAAATCTCCTCGCCAAGCTCATCATCACCCGCACACTCAAAGACAAGCCGACTACGTGGCTCGTCTCGTCGAAGGTTACCTCGCAAGTCTCCACGATTTGGTTAGTTTCAAGATTGAGCACACGATATGCTCTAGAATGAGATGCATAACCAAAGAAAATGCCATCGACGGACCTAGCCTCAAACTTATCCAACTTCCCCGCCTTTCTTCGAATGAAACACTTGCAACCAAAGACATGGAAGTGACTCACCTTGGGTGTGCGACCATGCATCAACTCATAGCATGTCTTCTTCTTGTGCACTCGAGGTATATCCCGTTCGACACATAGCACGCGGTATTCACCGCCTCGCCCCAATACCTCCTCGAGTCCTATGCTCATCAAGCATCGTCCGAGCCATCTCGCACAAGGTCCCGTTCTTCCTTTCCACAACACCATTCCGGGGAGGCGTATACGGACTCGAAAACTAGTGCTCAAGACCCAAGTCATGGCAAAAGGTTTCAAAACGAGAGTTCCTGAATTCCGAGCCATTATCACTGCGGATAGCTCGTATGGCATCTCCGTGCCTCTCGTTCCTCAACCTCAAGACTAGATCTCGAACAAAACCAAACGTCTCCCCCTTCTCCTCAAGAAAGAACACCCACGCATACCGAGAATAGTCGTCCACCACAACAAGGACATACCACTTCCCACCCGCAGATCGCATACGAGCTGGGCCAACAAGGTCCATATGGAGCAGCTCGCATGGACGTTCAATCATCACATCGGTGAGAGGCGGGTGAGAAGAGGCTACCATCTTGGCATGCCTACACGGCGCACAAACCAACTCTTTCTCAAGCCTCAACCGTGGCAATCCTCGGACCAAATTGAGTTTACTCAAGCGAGACAAAAGGTCAAAGCTCAAGTGACCCAACTTCGTATGCCACTTCCACAACTCACTCGAAGAACCAGCCAAGAAACAACGCTCCACACCCGAAGACTGAGAAAAATCAGCACGAAACACCTGACCCTCGGGAACGACCATACAGACAAGGTTCCCTCGAGAGTCCAAAATCCGAGAACCACCTGGCCGAAACAACACCTCAAAGCCCTCATCCAACAACTGGGACACATAAAGAAAATTGTACCCCGGCGATTGAACAAGAGCAACACGCCTCGCAGTGATCTTGTCACTCACTTTTATCTCACCTTCCGAAAGCACACGCCCACGCCCATTGTCCCCAAAGGTGATGTACCTCTTCGTCACCACCGGGACGAGACTTGAGAACCACCCCCTGTCTCCGGTCATATGCCTCGAACAACCGGAGTCAATCAACCAAATGTTCTTCAAGTCTCCCACATGAAATTCAAAAATAGGCACATGAGCGAACAAACGACTCAAAGATCGGGGTTAGTACCAAAGGAGGAAAACCAGTGCCGAGCCATTTGCTCGAAAGTGGGGTTAGCACCAACCAAAGCATCTCTCCTACCAAAGCTACCTCCACTAACACCACCACGGTAACCACCCTAAGGGAACCACCCCTCTCTGCCTGGAGGAGGACCAAATCCACGCAAGAAAGCCCGTGGAACGTCCTTCCTCTCCAACTCAAAGCCACGACTCCTCCGATCCCCGTATTGAGCACGAGGAGGAGAACGCCTAACAAACTGACCACCTGCACCCTTTCCAGCCCAACCACCAGAACCACGACCACCAGAAACAAACCTCGCACCAGTACGAGCTCGAAACCCAAACAGCTGTTTGTCCAGGCCTGCACCGGTCTGACCGGTGCCCCACACCGGTCTGACCGGTGTGACCTGGACAGCAGCACCACCTGTAGCCTTCTTCTCTCCCCAAGCACGAACTGTCCTCACACTCGCCTTGCCCCTGGGCATTTGCATACGAGGCTCAAGTACACCATCGAAAGGGTGGTACTTGTCCTTGTTAGCCCACTCCTTTGCCATTCTCTCCTCTCGCTTCCTCTTGAAGCAAAACTCCTCCTTATGGCCATCTCTCCCACAGTAGCCACAATGGAACCTCACAAGCTTAGGCTTAGGTTTGGGATGTGGCTGCTCACTTGGTTTCTCTCCACTCAAACCCTCCACCGGTTTCTCACCACTAGCCTCCTTCCCAAAGAACACTTTCCCCGGAGTGCTCACAAACTTGATAGGCTTTTGTAGGTCATTTGTGGGTGTAGGAAACACAGGTGGAGCTGGGGTTGTGTCTAGTCGGTTCCTTAGATGGTTAGGTTTTGGTGGGAAATCATTTTTGTGGTGGGTTTTTGGTGGCTCCGGGATATTCTCTCCACTTCCTTCACCAACCTTGTTTGCCCCAAGCCCCTCACCATCTTGCCTCTTAAAGGCCTCGATCATCATCCTCAACCGAGGCTCATGACCGGACAACCAACCCATCAACTTCCTCAAATCATCATTCTCATCCCGCAAACGATCAACATAATGTGCAAGCTCCAAATTTTTCAATGCATGCATTTCACGGGTAGAGCAAGATGTAGGCATGGGTTCCTTCAATTTAGCCTCGAGCGAACTAGTGTAAGCATGCATCTCATCAATCTTAGCATGCAAAACAGGGCAAGAAGTGCAAGCACCTAGCAAAGCAGTCTAGACTTAAGCTCAGCCACTTCAACCCTAAGCACATCTAGTTCCTCACACTTGGAGGCATGCTTCTCCTTAAACAAAGCAAGATCAGCAAGGAATATGGAGCAATCAGCACAATCATTCTCATCCGAGACAACAGGGCTAGCCTTAAGCGAATCAATCTCAAGCTTGCTATCAAGCACCTGTGTCTCTAGCTCAGCCACTCTAGTCCTAGCATCCTCGAGTGAAGCCCTAAGCTCTTTCCTCATTTTCTTGGCCTCTCTAAGCATGTCATCACGGTTATCAAGCAAAGAGCCAAGCCTCTCATTCTCCTGGCGCAAGAAGGGAAGTTCATCACGCACCTCGTCGTCGGACTCGCAGTCCGAGTCACTCTGTGTGCTCTTCTTGCTTCGCGAGCTCGGCACCATGGTGCGAAGCCATCTCTCGCGAAGCGCTCGGCCGCTCGGGTTCTTGGACGACTTCTTGTTCTTGCGGCGATCTCCCTCGTCTTCACTGCTACTCGAGCTCGAGGTGGAGTACGCGGAACTGGAGTCGACGTCGCTCGCTCCAACCATCGCTCGGGCCTTGCCTCGGCTCTCCTTCTTCCTCGATCGTCGCTCGTCCTTGTACTTGTTCTTGTGCTTGCTCTTGTGGTCGCGCCTCAAACGGTACTTGCCATTGTTCATCCTCGGCTTGTGCTTGTAGTTGTCCTTGTTCTCGGCCTTCTCCGGGCAGTCGGCGACGAAGTGTCCCGGCTTGCCGCACTGGAAGCAAGTCCTCGTGTTCCTCCTCATGTTCACGCGGTTCTCGTGCAGCCTCTCGAACCGCCTCGTCAACAGCGCCAGCTCGTCCTCTCCAAGGTCATCAAACTCCTCATCCGGCATAGACATCAAAGAGGAAAATGAGAACATTCGGTGGATGGGTTAGAGTTAGTCTTTCCTTTGGAACCACCAATGAGGGCAAGACTATGGGAATCGGTCGGTCCCTCGAGCTTGGCGGTCATGCCCCTATCCACCTCGGCCCGACTTGAGCTTCGAGAACGACTCGTTCACCGTCGAGTATCATACCTCTCCGACTCGACTATGGCTTCGAACTTTCCGCCCCATATCGTACGATCCAAAGAGTGTAAGAGCTTGACCGCTCTATCATGATCATCGTACGGGAGCACGTCCACATTGGCCCTCATGTTGTTCACCACCACCGTGAACCTCTGAAACAAGGCATCGATGGACTCACCGGGGAGATGAGTAAAGTTCTCGTACTCTCTCCGTAGGTCGCATACATCCGTGATCGAACCCGGGCGTTCCCAACATGAGCCTCCTTCAACACCGCCCAAATCCTACAAGCCAAGTGCTCGGTGTGCACCCGATCGAACTCAGGCTGACACAAAGCACGAAACAAGTAGTCGACCGCCTTATTGTTGGCGTCGAATCTGTCCCTCGACCCTAGAGCAAGGAAATCCATCGGCTGGACATAGCCTGTGTCCACCGTGACATCCCAAAGAAGCTGACCCTTTCCGCGGAGGAACGCACCCATCCACTTGCTCCACATCTGGTAGTTCTTGCCATCGAAGTGTGGAGGACCCGAACCCCGTTCTCGGTACGCCATCCTTGGATCTTAGACCGGTTAGAGTCAACAAAGACCCGAACCGGCTCGATACCACTTGAAGGACCGATACGGCGAACCAGAGAGGGGGGGGGGAGTGAATGGGAGCCGATAAAAATTCTTCTCGAAGGAGATGGAAACTCCAACAAGATGAACACGGCTTCCAACACACGTCTCCGACTCACTACCAAGGTTGGTCAAGCCCACGTAGCCACTGGAGTGCCACTGGACCTAGGAACCAACACACCACCTTCCGACCCGAGAAACGCAAGCGGAAAAACCAAACCTCGAGCCTACGGACCCACACCGGTCGGGACCGGTGAGCACCACCGCCGATCGGTCCCCGCCGGTGAAACCGAGCAACTTCCACTAAGTGGCTCTACACCGGTCGGACCGGTGAGACACACCGGTCGACCGATGGCAGCCGAAAGCCCCCAAGGCACCAAACAGGCCAACCGACCACCAAACAAACCCAAACTCGAAACAGCAGCAACACGGGACAACAACGAAGACACCAAGACGTTCACCCGAGCAAAATCCCACAAGGGCTCGCACCGGTCAGACCGGTCAAGAGCACCGGTCAGACCGGTGTAGCCTGGGTAGCTCGGGATGAACAACACCCGCGGGTCAACTCCCCCAAATTCAAATCTCGATCTCCCGAATCGCTCCACGGACTTGAACAAGACTTTGGGGATATCAGGAACACCTCATGAGGAGTCCATAGCCAAGTTTAATCCCACCAAAACTCATTCAAAAAGGAGAAATCGAAGAAATCCTGCCGAAAGCACTTCCAACCCAAGAACTCAAGAAACCCCAAAATCGAGCACTTTTACTCACGGATTTGGGAGGGGAATCATAGCCCAAAGAACCACAAAGGGTTCCCACAGATTTCCCCCATCAAATCCCCAAGAGAAAAGTCTCGAAAACAACCCAAAGAAATCACCGAAAGAGGGCTCCGAAAATCACCACCAAGAACAACCGGGGAAAACACATCCAAACCTTGAGGAACCACGCCGAATCATCTATACATGAAACAAAGGTTCGTACAAGGTCTAGCAAGCCGCCCGATCATCCATCCCTCTCAAAAAGATCTCTCCATGAAGCTCTCTTGCTAGTCCTAAAGAAAACCTAAGGAAAATAGGTGGAAAATAGGAAAACTAATGAGCTAGGGTTCCAAGAGTTGGCTGCCATCCTCTCACCTCTTGGGTTATATGGAGGCAACCGAATGTCTAAAACGCCCTTCTCTACTAACTAGGGATACAAGCCCCTCAAGGGCGGATTTGGAATTCTTGATGTCTTCACCATCGGACGGATGCCCGGCGACCGCACCTCGCGTAGCCTCGACGCAAGCCATGCGATCCCGACGCGTGTCCTCCGCTTCGAAGATTCCGGGATCGCGTTGTCGCACACGGTCGACCGGTGCTCATCACCGGTCGACCGGTCCCCACCGGTCGGACCGGCCGGACCCACCGGTCGGGGCCGGTCCGTGCCGCCGCACCTCCGTCTTCGGTTCTCCGGTCTTGGCTTTGTGGATCAACCAAGGAACCCAGTGGTTTTCTAGTGAACCACTGGAAACCCCGCGAACTCGGTGTAGCCTCCGCCAATCTCCACTCATGACTTGGCTCCCATGTAGTCCCGGCTCGACCTTGGTTTTGAGGCTCAACCAAGAAACCGTCCACGACTTCATCTTGCTGTTCATGCCACCATGCGGCCCGCACTTGACCCCCGCCGGCCACCGGTCCCTCGAACGAAGCCTACTTGTCTTCTCCACACCCGGAGGCCTCACCGCAACGACCTTTCGCGCTTGTTCTTCACCTGCACCAACACCAGTCAAGCCGCAACCTGCACCTGCAATACTTAGCCAAGAATCAGTCCACACAACGTTGTCAATCACTCATCACACAAGGAAGCGACCATCCACCGGTCCTCGAACCACACATGGTCCTCACAAATGTAGAAAATTTGGCCTCAATGGCCCTAACCCATGTGTCAGCATCAAGGGGCTCTTCCGCTTTAGTGAAAGTTGGGGTTTCATCCCGGCAAACTGGGCGTAGGTGGTAACCATCTACGGTCCATCATCATTAGCTCCCATTGGAGGTCCTTGTTGCATCTGTTGGGCCATCTTCTGCTACGTCTGCAGAATCTGGCACAACACTTCGGTTTGGGTGGCCATGAAAAGTCTCCACCGGCGTCATGGGTGGTGGCGGTGGTAGATCACCACTACCCGATGCGTCAAAATTGTTGGGGGTGCTACGTGTCGATCCGACCATCTGAAAGGTTGAGTTCTCATTAAACACATACTCATAAGCTTGCTCACATAAATTAACAAGTGGAATATGCACAAGGAAAACTCATTCATGGTAATTCTTCGGAATCGGGCAGCATGACGGTCATAAGCATAAAATTCATAAATTCTTGCTTATACACCAAAAAATTCTCATTTTTGGTCAGTGGATGTAGGATTTCATAAACTCCAATGTTGGTATTCAACTCCAGGCCAATTCCCAACAATATCATGCCCGAAAAATTCCGTAATCGAGGTTCTGCCTAGCTGTTTTCGCAGCAGGCCGAGGTGCACTAAAATTACCATAACTCTCGGTATGTATATGCCAACATGATAAAATTTGGTGAGCATGATCTCCACAACATTTGTCACAACTTGATATTCAACACATGGTCTAAAGTTGATCATAACCAACGTCATTACAAGATCCATTCTACAACAACACGCTTACAACACATTACTTTATTGAAAGCATACTCAACATCAACTAGATAATAGGAATCTAGCCTAGGTTCACTCAAGGTGAAGTAGGTCCAGACTCCACTCCGGATTCTCCTTGGATCTCCTCAGGATCTTCTTCCTCTTCAGGTTCAAGAATGGCAGGTTCAGGAGGTGGACCTGCTATAGCTTCTAGTTGATTCTCTAGTTCAAGCATATATTGATCATTATGCTGTAACAAGAAATTCTGCTCATGGATGACTTCACTCAATTCTCGTATTTTTTCTTTATCCTTGCATCTTTTCTTCTTAAGATGGGTTATCATTGCTCGAGCTTCCTTCAAATCTTGGGTGATAGCTTCTGCACCATTAACTTGTTATCTATAAACTTGGTGTCGATAGAACATGCTTCTCCCACCATCACTTGATAGGTGTCATACATAGCTTTGGAGAAATGGACTGAGGTGATAAGTTCAGGACTATGGTGATGATTGCCCTAAGCGGAGAGAAAAGCTTCTCACTCGATCCCATGTCTGGAATGCTGCTCAGTCAAAGGAATCACCTTGGCTGCAATGCTAACTACCACATCAGCGTGCTTCTCACATAAAGTTGTGAGTGCTTCCAAAGCAGTATTTTGCACCATGTCAGCCAAGTTCAACCCTTGTGCCTTAACCTCCCACTCTTCCCATGTAGGATGTGTCAGGGACACGGGGATCTTCACCTTCACTTCTCAACGAAGGAGTTGGCCTGTGGTCATGAGCTCACGTGCCGAGTACTCTGGATACGCAGTGTACCCAAAGTCCTTTAGGGTGTCCCACAAAAGTACAGGAAAACCACCCTCCTCGAGGCAGTTCAAGTGAGTCCATGCCTGTGCATCAACGGTCATGGATCCGGAGGCAGATATCTGGAATAAGTGACAATTGTCAGAACCAAATGCAAGCACATGCACAAGGATAGATTTTCACTGCTATAAAAGAGAGTTGCATACAAAGACCACTACTAAAACTTTCAAACCTTCAACAAGATTTTGGTGAGCACAAGGGATAAGTTTGATCCTCATGTGGGTAACATTTGCGGTAGCCATTCACACAAGGTGCAAGGATATGCTGGAACTCGAAACGAGTACGCATAAAACCATGGCGTAAAGTTCGGGGTCGGGAATCAAAAATTCACAACTCAGAACCTATGACCCCAAAAATTTCCAAAATTTGGTAACAACTCAGCAAAATTGTGAGGCACATTTTTTTGGTATCCAAAGGTTGACCTAAAAATTTGGGAGATGCTCAACTTAAACAAGGTTGAGAGTAGTTCCTGGAAAAAGACAGCATGACAGAGGTTCACTATTTTGGGCATAACTTGAGATCTGTAGAAGCTATGACCATGAATTTTTGTGAGCAAAAACTAGATCAGATAAGGAGCAACTTTGATAGAGATCACCTGGTCCAAATCTTTTCAGAACAGAGGCAAAAATTCAAGCAAGCAGCCACACTGAAAATTTCAGGCAGCAGCACATCTAGACTTGAGAGCTATAACAGAAAACACACACAAGAAAAATTTCACCTAGAGAGTACATAAAACAAGTGTAGGGTTCAGTTTTAAGTTGTCATGATTTTTAACATGATGCAAGACGTCCTATGCGTCCTCGCACAGCGGTCAAGCCGAAAACTCGAAGTTAGCACCTGCAAGGCTTATATACGTTTCTCACTATAATAACTAGTCGAGAGCTACTCGATTCGCACTTAGCGACTTACGAAACGTTGTAAGTGTACCTGCAGAAAAGAACCTTTCATGCCAGCACGTCATGAAAGCGTCCATATACATTACCGTTCACTATAGAAACGGTATCCATGCATCAAGCCGCTGCATGGACAGCGTCCAACCTCAGACACCCTCCGTTTGAATGGAGTGTATCCTTGCCTCGCATATTCGTCATGTGGAATGCACACGTATGGCAAAACGTGGCGACATCACAACCGTTCACATGTTCATCTTCAATAGAGCATGTCATCCTTCGTACGACTTCATACGGAAAGCACATGTATAAAACACGTGAGCGACCAGACGAGAAGATGAGATCCGTTGAATAGATCACTCCATCAACCCTCGCAATTCCCATGATGCGGCACAGCACACATATAAAACACGTGGCTCATCTAGTTTGGTTGTGCAAGAAAGTAAGTCTGACATAAAGTAAAGTGCTGG
Organism: Cenchrus americanus; assembly: GCA_947561735.1. Classification (NCBI taxonomy): domain Eukaryota; kingdom Viridiplantae; phylum Streptophyta; class Magnoliopsida; order Poales; family Poaceae; genus Cenchrus; species Cenchrus americanus. The sequence continues at coordinate 244,749,031 of OX387239.1, read as the reverse complement.
AAGTTAGCAAAGTAAACCATAAGTTCTTATGCCACCTTAAAGAACCCAAAATTCCCTCTAGGGCCTCTCTATCTAGATCATTCCTTAACGATCCAACATATTTTCAAAATCCAATCAATCTTGGCAAGTTTTATTGTAAATCATGTGATTAGTATTAATCTAATCACTCCGGTGCATATAGACGCTCTGATACCAACTGTGACAACCCCATCCGAGATAATTCCGTGCTATCGCCTAAACCACTCCATTTGGTCATTAAGTGATAATAAAGAATAATCCCATTGAGTGTTGCCAGGTTTACACCCGGTAAATCACTTAAAAACACAGAGAGGATCGAACGTATGCATTAAAACTCTCACGAAGGAGAGTCCAGAGTGCCTTACAAATTAATACTAATTTCCCCGTAGGGTCCATTATTAAAAACCATGGTTCTTGACATGATAGTAAAAGGTTCAGAGTTTATTAAAATAGCAGAAGATAGCTAAACGGTACGATCACATCATAGGAGGCTTGTCCATGATGCAATCACTCGTCATCATCCACCCATTCCAGCTCCCAGCCGGGTGGAAGTTCTCCAGGCCACACATCACATGCATTACCTGGAAACAACATTTAAATAGCAAGGCTGAGTATACTAATACTCAGCAAGACTTACCCGTCTAAAAGAAAGACTTTACCTCTAATCATGCAAGGCTTTTGGCTAGTGAGTTTGTTTGCCAAAAAGCTACTAAGTAGTATATCCTTACTTTCACATTTTAGCTCAAGTTCTAGTATGGTAATCATTACTAGATAAGCAACTATTGCAATCATAGTTGTACAAACAACTAATCAAATAATAATCTTCACAAAGTTCCATCATGGCCAGTCGATTAAGCAGTCTCGAATAACGGTGAGAGGTTGTCAATCGATTGATTCAAAACCTTGCAAGGTAGACCTAAACACACGGAGCGGTGCCCCAACAGAGCCAACACCGACCAAACGGTTCCCAAAAATCCTCGGGTTGGGATAATAGCTTACAGTCCCGGGTACAAGGCTATCTGACATACCCCACCTAGTACACCCAACCTCACACATGTACCCTCCTCCCGGTTCCAAGCCGGGCAGGAGACGAATCGAGAGTAGTAATAGAAAATCTCGTGCCGTCTCATTAAGGTACCAGGCCTACTGGTCCCATTCCCGACAAGTTCTTAGTACGTTCAAAAGCTTAGCCCATGAAGCCAGTAGACCGGATCCCAAATCCCATGCTCTTACCACATGAGCAAGTCATTTATAAATATGGTGATTCCATACGGGATATCCTATTCTTGCGAGTGACGAACATCACTCGACTTTTACCAGGTCCTTAGAGCATAGCATCTAATGACCTAGCATACTAGTAAAAGAACATAGGCGCCCAGGGATCATGCAACTAGGGTTTCATTCAACTCCTGAACATAAATGCACATAGAATAACAAGGATAGTTGCATAATTTAAATCAATGGGTTAATGATAATCCGAGGCTTGCCTTCATTGGCAAAGCTGGCCTTTGGCCCTTCTAGATTTTGGTCCGGGTCTTGCTCTATGGTGACGTAGTGCATGTCTCCTCCTACTCCCTCGTCCTCGTCAGCCAGTACGAGTTTGTAGCTACCGTCGGGGACTTCTACACGGAGGATGCAAATGCAAGACTTAATTGACGATTTGATGTAATTCATTATAAGACAACACATGACAACCATGGGGTGCATGGTTGACCACATTCACCTAGATAATAATACATTCAACATACTCTTCCTATAAAGGAACATTATGCGATGCTTTATTATCTAAACTTTTTAATAGTGACTGTGTACATATATATGTAAAAAATTTAATTTAATTACCACAAAATAGTAAAGGGCGGGTTTTAAACTTGTTAGCAAGTTTTACCACAAAAACACAAGGTCCTTAGGTGTGGAGTGTGATTTTCCCATTTAATTCCACTATTAGACCTACACTAGCTTCTCCATTTTTAATCAACCAACAAGCTTTATACAAGCCCAACAATACCCACTGGTCTCCCTGACCACGAACAAATTATTTGAACAGCAAGCACACAAGTTGCAGCTTTGAAAATAAACTATACAATTAATAGCATTTCTAGCTAGCATAAGTAGGATAAATGCACACAAAAATAAATATAGCACTTCTGGAGTCAAACTTTCTCCTACACCTTCTCTGGTCTAAAACAAGCCTAGGAAACCAACAAACACATCCATAGTTATTATAGAACTTGAACTATACATTTATGATTAAAAACAGGCATAAATCAGGAACAAATATTTATAGCAGTCCAAAAATCATGATTAATTCAATAGAGTTGCATCTAGGCATAATATGACTATTCCCAGAAGTAGAGCTCAAAAATCTATTTACATTTTGCTACAAAAATCATTAAGGCAGAAAAGGGATAAATACAAGATAAATCATAATAACAGATTTCTTCAGTAACTTTGTGTCAATGTTTGCACAGGACCTACACATGCTAGTACTCACAACATATCCAAAACTCAGCTCATGATCATGTGTGGATTTGGTAGTACAACATATCTAGGTAAAATGGTTTCTATTTTTTATGCAAAAACTATAGCTTAAAAGTATATACATCCTTTACAGAACTTGTAGTACTCTTCACAAGGAAACTGGCAAAATTAGTTTCACATTTTTCTGATTATTCTGTGAATTTCTAGGCAATTTACAAGTTTTAGGCAGAACACACACAAAAGGATAGAATCTATTTGCACACGGGTCCATGGAACTTTTGGATCTTCACAAAGGTGCCCTTAACTCTAACAACCAAGCCCTCGGGGGAAAACACTTCACAGAACAGCCCCCGACGGCGGAGGGGAGCTCACCGCCGGTGATGTGGGCCTGGGGCTGGCCAACAAATGGCACTACTACGTGATTGGGCTCACTAGCTCTTGATTGACGTGCTTGGCTTGGCCAGAGGGGTCGCCGGCGTAGTGGCGATGCGGCCGCAGAGGTTCGGACTGCGGCGAGGACAGGGGCGGTGCAAGCCAATGTGCGGCACCGGAGGCTCCACTGGGGGCTAGAGGAGGGGTTGAGGAGGTCAAGTGGTTCGGGGCGCAAGCCGAGGGTGGAGCTCACCGTGTGGCACCCATGGCGGACGGCGGCTCTATCGGGCGCTCGCGCGAGGAGAGGAGACGACGACTTTTAAAGGCAACTGAGACGCGCTGAGGCGGTTGCTTGGGCACCAAGTCGATGCACGGTCAAGGGGGCGTGGTGTGGCCGGTGGGTCTCAGTGACGTGTGGGCGGCGACGGCCAATGGCGGCGTGTGGGCGGCACGACGTGGCCAGTGTGCACGCGGCACGTAGCACCGTCTAGGGGGTCCACGAGCGTCACACATAGGAGCTAGGGCTCGACGCTCGATCCATCGGTCACAGGCCTACCTCGGCGTCCGTGTACGACAAGTACGGCGGCATACAATGTGTCCAGGCGCGACGTCGCGCGCGTATTCGTGTCCCAGCGTTCCGGCGCAAATCAATTTCAAGGTAGCACTGTTTGATAGGTTTTTTCTCAAATTTTCTCAACAGAAGTTGACCAAGGCCTAAATAGCAAAGTTGTAGATCTCCCATTCATCTAAAACTTATACAAAGGGTGTAGGGTCTTTTTCTCAACCGGTTGTGCACAATTTGCATGCCAACTTGCAGAATTTCTGGGTAATAGTAACAGAGGTGTTGACCAGGCTTTTTCACAAATTTGCGCTTCAAATCAATGCCACTCAACATGAAAGTTGTGTCCCTCGACAAACTACACAACTTTTACAATGGGAGATTTTGAAGTGTTAAGGTGAAATTTGGAGAACACGGCAAAAGTTCTCGGCGACACAGGAGGGTGAAAGGGGTTTTAGGGGGTTTTGACTAGGGTCTTGACCAAGCGTGTCCCTAGTTGACCAAAGTTGACCAAAGTGGGTCATTAGGGGTGGTTGGTGATGTTTTTCGAGGTGATGGCCCAGGTTGACTGTCGTTTGACCAAAGTCAACCGTGTTTGACTAGAGCATTAGGGTTAAAGACCGAGACGAAAATCTGGGGCGTCACAATAGCACATGTGACACCCTAAAATTCCATCACTAAAATCACTTAGCGACTTAAAATAGTCTTAAGGATTTAAAGAAATTAAATTGCTATTTAAATTGAGCTCTAAAATATTAAATATAATTTAATAAACTTAGAGACAACAAGTGTTTGTGCATCATTAGTTGGCTTGCATGGTTTTTGGTTGCTTGTGAGGTTTCTAAAAAGTTTATAAAATTTTTGAGAAAAAGTTTGAAAAGTTTGATTTGAATTTGAAATGAATATTGGTTTGAAAATGAAGTTTGAAAAAAAAGAAAAACCAGCGCCGGCTCCCTTTCAGCCCAGATGGCCCAAGCGGCCCATCCAGCCTCCCGCGTCGGCCCACTCCTCTCCCTTTCTTTTCTTTTTTCTCCCGCAGCGCTGACGATCGGGGCCCGCCCGTCGGCCCTCTCCCCCTCCCTTTCCTTTCTTCTTCCTCCCGCTGCCCACCCGAGCCCGCGCCGCCGCGCGATCCCCGTCGCGCCCGGCCGCCTCCCCACCTTCCTTTCCTCTCCCTGCGGTCAATTAAGGCAATTAACCTTCCCCGTGATCAATTAGGACCGTTACATTCCATCCTTTAACCCTAGCCGTGATGGCCGCGGCCATCAATGGCAAGCCGCCGGCCGTCCCGTCCCCTACCCGCCTCGCCTTCCTCCCTTTGCTCCTATTTAAGCTCGCGCACGAACCCCTGCGCCTCCCTTTGCCACTGCGACACGTTAGCACACGCGCTCGAGCATCAATTTCCCCGCGCCGCCGCCTCGGGTTCCCGCCGCCACCATCGATCCGTCGCCGCCGGTGAAGGACTGGACCCCCCGCCCGTTCTCTTTGATTTTTGGGATCACCAGGAGCTTAACAAGCTCGTGCTGTCGTAGGTCTTCGTCCCCAACGCCCGTGGCAGCCGCGCCCCGAGCTCACCGAGCGCCGCCCGAGCCGCCGCCGTCATCGAGCCCCTTCACTGCCGCCTCCTCTCCGCCCGTGAGCCCGTCGTCTTCCTCTGTGCGCGGTGAGCAAAAATCCCCACCCAATTTCCCTCTGTTTCGCGCATAGCATCGTCTCCTCGGGCTCGCCGGAGTAGCCGTGCCGCCCCCTTACGGTGCCGGCCGCCGTGGATGCCCGCGCCACCTCCCCGACCCCCTAGCCTTGCTCGTGTGCTCCCCAGCTACGCGTAGAGCCCACGCGCGCGCGAAATGGCGCCCTGAGCAGCCAGATAGGGTGCGCCGGCGAAGTTTCCGGCGAGGCGCCGCCGCGCCGCTCGTCTCCGCCGCGACGTCGCCGCCGCATCCCGCGTGCACACGTCCAGGGCCCTTGGATCTGCGATGGACGGTCTGGGGCGCGTACCCCTTCGCGTTTAAAGACCGGTCCACCGTGGGCTTGTGGACCGCGCCCACGGCTGGGTCCACGTCATCCTCAGCCGTTGGATCGAAGATCCATGGCTCAGCCGAGACGATTTCGTTTAAGAGCCCCTGAACTTTTAAACTTTTGCAAGCCGGTCCTTCCAACTTTAAGAATCTTTACGGTTAGGTCCTGGTTTTTACGATCTAGCCCCTGTCTACCCTGGTTAATAGTGTTAGGGGTCCTTTTCTTAAGAAATAACATTTAAGCCCTTTAGTTTTTATATAAAATTATGTTTTAGCCCCTGATTTTATTTATAAAAAGCCCTGTAAACTTAGTTTTCTTGCAGATAGGCCCCTGTAAACTGTTTTAATCATATCTTTTTCATTTTAACTCCGTTTTTAGCGTTCTATATACCGAAATGATCGTCTCGACGAGTAGAATCTTTTTAACAGTAAATTTACCAGTTTTGTTACTGTTTGGTGTACTGTTTTATTTATTGTTTGTTATTCATGATTGACTCGTAGATATCATGCCTATTTCGTCTGAGCTCCCTGTCGGAGGTGATCAGGAAGAGCCTGTCTTCGAGGAGGATTTCACCCAGCTTGTAGAGGAAGGCAAGTGGCTTTCCCCCTCTGCATTATCTTTTTTGAACCTATGTCACTGCATGCTAAACAAAGTTTACTATTCATGTTGCTATGCATAAACCTGATGGGCAAACACCTAGTTAAGGACTTGACTAGGTGCTTTACCACTTTACCTTGATCAACCCTGTTTAAACAAATGCTTGGGGTAGATAAATGCTTAGTTGCTCTACATGAGTTTGGTTATGCTTTGTTTATGTTTTACAACTCAATTTTGCCTGTATAATGTGCTTGTGCTTTAAACAAGATAACTTGATTAATAATCGGAACATGGAGAACCACCCAAGATAACAGTACAACCACAGTCCACATGGCTCTGGCTTAGCCAATTAATTAGGAGAGTGGGTTAGCTGATAGCTCTTTTCCGAGAGGGGCACGGGGGCCGGAGTTGAAGGGGTATAGCCCGGTCCTTTTGGGGTAGCGGCCTTGGCTAAGGTGTTGACCATTAGGGAGGGTTATGGTCCGCTCCGCCTGCCGGAATCGTTGCGGACCGTTGGTTTCTCTTCTTTCCTTTGTAAAGGCTTCGTAGTGGACCCCTAGCCACTCACCTTGGAAGTGTTTAAGGGTCTAGCTAACCCGGCAAGATGGGGAACACGAGCCGTGGGTAAAGTGTACAACCTCTCGCAGTGTAAAACCGATCGATCGGCCGTGCTCACGGTCATGAGCGGCTTGGACCCTCACATGATTAATAAACTTGAAGATTAATGCAAATCATGGGTTTGTGGTTTGGTTTGAGGTTTCTTTTGAGGTTAAGTGGGTTGGTATGAACTTACACCTAGTAATTAGGTGCTTGTTAATAAAACTTGACCAACTTATAAAATGCTTACCGCTGTGAACCATAGCATATCCTTGATAGCCTTGCATTGTTTCCCCCACTTGCTGAGCACCAACCATAAGTGTGCTCACCCTTGCTTACCGCTGTTCAGAGGAGAACGTCGGAGGCGAGGACGAGTACTGGAGTGACTACGAGGAGTTCTAGGGCATGCGGATCCCCCAGTCATCATGCCTGTGGAAGTCAAAGATGGAGCTGCTCGTCGTTTAGTTATCGTTGTGTTCGGACCTTCGAGTCCACCTCTCTGGATGTAATAATGGATATCGTACTGGTTTAACTCTTGAACGTTTTATTACTGCAATGGTATTACTCTCGTTTTGTCTATCACGTGTGTGTGAATTGATCCTGGCGCACATGTGAGATGCATTCGGTTTTCCTTGTAAAATCGGGTGTCACAGCACAGATGGAAGCTCGGCCACCCACCTTGCCCGGAACTTCTCGAGTTGTTTGAAGATGCGTGGTTTTAACCCTTGCAAGATCATGTCGTTCGCCCCTCTCGACTTGTCCGTTCGTCTTCGGGTGAGCCACGGCCGACCAGTCCACACGAATGTTGTTGTCGTCGCAGAAGTTTTGGAATTTCTTCCCCGTGAACTAGGTACCATTGTCTGTGATGATCGTGTTGGGTATGCCGAAGCGGTAGATGATGTTGGTGAAGAAGGATAATACTTCCTCGGAGCGGACGTTCACAATGGGTCGAGCCTCGATCCACTTGGAGAACTTGTCGACCGCCACGAGGAGATGCGTGAAGCCCCCGGGCGCTTGTCAGAGCGGCCCCACCATGTCGAGATGCCACATGGTGAAAGGCCATGTGATGGGAATGATCTGGAGCACCTGCGCCGGTAGATGGGTTTGTTGAGCGTAGAACTGGCATCCCTCGCAATGCTGTACAATGTCCTTGGAGTCTGCCACTGTCGTGGGCTAGTAGAATCCTTGTCGGAAAGCTTTCCTAAGTGTTCTCGAGCCTGCATGATGACCGCTGGTACCGGCGTGGATCTCTCGTAGCAGCTCGCGGCCCTGATCTCCGAGGATGCACCGCATGAGTATGCCAGTAGCTCCTCGCTTGTAGAGCTCGCTTGTCGGAGGGTAGTTTCCCTTCGACAATCCACTCGAGGATTGGGAATCGCTAGTCGGGATCTTCAAGATTCAGCTCGGGTGGTTGGTCAATTGCTATGACTTCGAGTTCTTCCTCTGGCGGCTTCTCGCCCTCTGCTCGCAATGAGGGCGCATGCTGATCACTTTCGAAGACCCCATGTGGTACCGGCTTGTGACTTGACGTGGTATTTGCGAGTACGTCGGCGGCCTTGTTGTAGTCGTGCAGCACGTGATGGAGTTTGAGCCCATGGAACTTGCCCTCTAAGTCACACACGGCTTGGCAATACGCTGCCATCTTCGTGTACACACAGTTCTTGTCTTTCATGACCCGGTCCACTGTCACACCCGATTTTCCGTAGAAAACCGAATGCATCTCATATGTGTGCCAGGATCACAATCTCATATGGTTGGAGCTCAGCAAGGCCACAGGAATAACTAGAAAGCAATATTAATCCATCTTTAAGTTCAATTAATCATGTGAGGGTCCAGGCCGCTCTTGACCGTGAGCACGGCTGATCGATCAGTTTTACACTCTGCAGAGGTTGCACACGTTCACCACAGTTCGCATAAAAGTTCCGAAGAACTTTGAACCCAACCACACATGTGCCGATCAGGCACAATACCACACTTATGAGGTGTGATTGCATAGGGATGCTACGAAGCCTTTACAAAGACACGCAAAAGCACCAACAACCCACGACAGTTACAGCTCAGGGCGGACCATAACCCTCCCTAGTGGTCAGCACCTTAGCAAAGGCTGCTACCCCAAAAGAACCGGGCTATACCCGTGCAACCCGAGCCCCCTGTGTTCCTTTCGGATAAGGTCGTCAATACAATCACACACCTAATTAATTGGCTAAGCCAGAGCCATGTGGACTGTGGTTGCACTGTTTTCCTGGGTGGTTCTCCATGTTCCGATTAATTTATAGTATTCTTGATTAAAGCATAGGTAGAAGGGTGGTTAGGGTCACTTGCCTTTCTCCAACGATAAGCTACTCTCCTTTACTACAAAGCTCTGCACTTGTTCTTCCTCGAACGGCGCGTTGGCTACGATCATGCAAGAAAACATACAATAAATAAAACAATACACCAAACATTACCAAAAGACTAAAACAATCTTTTAGAAATGACGGGCTCCGAGAGACGATCGCGTGGACACCAAGAACACGTAAAACGGAGCTAGGATGGAAAAGATATGGCTGAAACAAGATTCAGGGACTAAATTGTAAAAGATCTGGAAGTTTAGGGGGTTTTCTGCAAGATTTCAGGGGCTAAAACATAATTATGCATATAAACCAAGGGTCTATAGCATAAAAGAACCTAACTAGGACCTCTGGCTGGAAAAACAAGGAAGCTAGGGTTTAAACGAGAAAATCGGGATTTAATTGAAAGGGTTTCATATGGTGGGAGGGCCGGCTTGTAAATAGCAAAAAGGTCAGGGACTCTTTAGCAAAACTGCCGGCGCAAACCCTAGTTGACCGGTGCGGCTGGTTTGACCTGGGCGGCTAGATCTGATCTGAGTCGTTGGCTCAGATCGGGCGGCCGTGGTTGATTGCAGGCTAAAGGGCGACGGCGGGTTGGACTACAGGCGGCGGTGGGCTCGCCGGCCGGCTCGCCGGCGACGCCAACAGGGCCTCCGGCCACTAAAAGCCAGGGGAAAAACTACCAAAATGAAAAGGAGGCCACGAGAATTTGACCTGAGGGCTCGGAAAGAAGGGGAAGGCGCCGGCGAAGTGGATCCAGGCGCGGGCAGGACTCCGGCGGGGACGGCGCTGTGGTGAGGGAGGAGGAGAGAGGAGGGGTGCGGGAGATGCAGGGGTCTGGTGCACCCTTTATAGGGCGTAGGAGGAAGGGGAGGGGGCGCGCAAGGCGGTGGGCGGCGACGTCGTTGGCGACCGCCATTAATGCCGGCAGGGGCTCCGTGCGCGGCGGTTACGGGGAGAGGAAGAGGTGGAGGCGGCGCGAGTGGGCGGCGGCGCACTAAAAGAGGAGGGGAAGGTGACGCGGGGAGGCGGGCAGGCGGCGCGGGAAGACCGGCGGCCGATGGAGGAAGAAGGGGGGGCGCGGCCGGAGGAAGAAGCCCCCGACAGGTGGGCCCCACCTGTCGGCGAGAGGGAGAGAGAGGAGAGGGGCGGGCGCTGGTGGGCCGGCGCGGCGAGATTGGGCCAGGATGGGCCGGAAGTACTGAAGGCCGCGGCAGAGGAAAATAAAACGAAAAAAAGAAAAGAAGAAGATGTGGGCTGGGCCACGGGTAGGATAGGTTTGGTTAGGTTTGTTTTTTTTCTTTTCTTTTTTTCAAATCCTTTTTAAAAACTTTTAAACCTTTTCAAATTCAAATTTCTCACAAATTTCTCTAACAATTTTTAAAGGCTTTTCACAAACCCTTTTAACAACTTTTCAAACATATTTTAAATTCAAACCTTCATTTTTTAATTCAAACTTTTACATAAATTTTCACAAACTTTTTCACAATTATTTTAAAATTTTTTCATAAATATTTTAAGACTTTTAAAACCACACCAGAACCAAAACTCATGCATTTCAACATGATGCACAAACACTTGGGTGATTCTAATTATTAAATGTTGTTTAATTTAATTTAAGGCAAATTTATTTATTCAAATTTATTAAATCCTCACAAAATGAAAACTAAACCATGTTTCTAGCAATATTTTATTGTGATAGAATTTTCGGGTGTTACATCCACGACCAGCTCGAAGTCCCCCCTAATCTCAAGGTGACAGGTCTCGAGATCAACATCTATTCAGAGGCCGTTGATTAGTGCTTCATACTCAGTGACGTTGTTGGATGCCGGAAAGTGTAGTCGGACCAAGTACTCCATGCGCACACCCAGAGGTGAGATGAAGACAAGGCCTACGCCGGCTCCTTCCTTCATGACCGAGCCGTCGAAATACATGATCCATGTCTCGTGCTCGATCGGCGCCGGAGGTGTTTGGATCTTCGTCCACTCAGCAACAAAGTCCGCGAGCACTTCAGACTTGATGGCACTGCATGGTGCATAAGATATGTTCTGCCCCATCAAGTCGAGCGCTCACTTGGCGATTCTCCATTCAGCCTCGGGGTTCTGGATGACCTCTCCGAGTGGGTACTTGGACACCACGGTGATGGGGTGCACGTCGAAGTAGTGTCGGAGCTTGCGCTTGGTCATCAAGATGGCGTACACAAGCTTTTGCATTTGCGAGTATCGCGTCTTGGAGTCGGAAAGTACCTCACTGACAGGTCGCTGCACCTTCTGTGACCTTCCGGGCTCTTCTCGCTCGACCACTAGTACAGCGCTGACCACCTGAGTTGTCGCAGAGATGTACAGGAGCATCGGCTCTTCAGGTGTCGGAGCTGTAAGGATGGGTGGGCTCTTGAGCATGTTTTTGAGTGAGTCAAGCGCCTCTTGTGCTTCGGGGATCCATGTGAAGTGGTCGGACTTCTTCATCAGCTTGTACAGTGGTAGGCTGCGCTTTCTGGGTCGTGCTATGAAGCGGCTCAGAGCTGCGAGGCACCTCGTGACACGTTGTACGCCTTTCAGTTCTTGATCGCCCCCATGTCCATGATGGCCGAGATCTTCTCGGGGTTCACCTCGATGCCACGCTCCGACACGGCAAAACCAAGGAGCATGCCCATTGGAACCTCGAAAATTCATTTCTCGGGATTTATCTTTACCCCATGCTGTCGTAGCTTCTGAAAGACCTCGGTAAGGTTGGGCACCAGATCCTCAGTCTTCCTCGACTTGACCACGATGTCGTCTACGTATGCCTCGATGATGCATCCTATCAGTTCCCTGAAAACGCGTCGCATGCATCGCTGGAACGTAGAGCCCACATTCTTGAGCCCAAAGGGCATTTTCTTGTAACAATACGCGCCGAATAGAGTGATGAATGAGGTTGCGAGTTGGTTTGCTATGCACATATCTATCTGGTAGTACCCAGAGTATGCATCAAGAAAACAGAGGGCTTCGCACCCAGTTGTCGAATCGACTACCTGATCTATGCGAGGCAAAGGAAACGGATCCTTGGGACATGCCTTGTTAAGGCCCGTGTAGTCAACACACATCCTCCATTTCTTATTCTTCTTCTTTACAAGCCCTGGGTTAGAAAGCCACTTGGGGTGGAATACTTCTCGGATGAACCCTGCACTAAGGAGTTTCTTGATCTCCTCGCTGATTGCCTTGCACTTCTCATCGTTGAAGCGGCGAAGGTGTTGCTTTACTGGTTTTGATCCCGGCTTGATATTCAGCTTGTGCTCGGCAACCTCTCTCAGGACCCCCTTCATGTAGGAGGGTTTCCATGCAAACACATAGAGGTTCGCTTTGAGGAAGTCGACGAGCACACTTTCCTATTTAGGATTGAGCGTCGTCCCGATACGGAGCGTACGACCGTCGTCGGAGAAAGCCGCATCCTTGATGTCTTTGGCGAGCTCGAAAGAGCAAGCCGCTCGCTTGGACGACTCGGGGATATCCTGGTCCTTGGACGGGGGCTCAGCGTGGAGCCTCTCGGACCGGATGAGTGCCTCAATGAACTGGAAGCACTCAGCATCGCACTCAAATGTGCGCTGATACGTGGTCCCTACTGTGATGATCCCCTTCCGACCGGGAATCTTCGGTTTCAGGTATGTATAGTTGGGCACGACCATAAACTTCGCGTACCGCCGGCCTCCCGAGGATCACATGGTACGTCCTCGAGAACCCCACCACTTCAAAAGTGAGGGTTTCTGTGCGAAAGTTTCGCAAGTCCCCAAATGTGACAGGCAGATCGATCTGCCCGATGGGGGCGCCTCCATTCCAGGGATGACCTCGTAGAATGGTGCGGTCGACGGCCGCAGCTGGGATTGCAGGATGCCCGTGTCGTCAAGTATAGACGCATTGAGCATGTTGATCCCACTTCCCCCATCCATCAGGACCTTGTGGATCCTTTTGGACTTGAATAGGGGATCTACCACTAGTGGGTAGGATCCTGGATGAGGCACATGGTCGGGATGGTCCTTGCGGTCGAAGGTTATCAGAACCTCCGACCACTTCAGGTAGGATGTCTTCACGGTGTCGGTGTTGAAGACTTCTCGTCTTATGAGCTTCTCACGCCACCTTGAGTCTTGCCGGAGATCCGCCAAAGATCATGTGAACCGCGCCATCTTCACCCAGGTACATAGCCCCTGCGCCATCATCGTAGTCAGGGGATGGCCCTCCCTTCTTGGGTGGATCTACCGCTCTTGGCTTGAGGGTGTCGTTGACGTAGTTCTTCATGAGCCGGCAATCCTCGAGCGAATGCTTGACGGGGACCTCGCGGTGCGGGCACAGTGCATCCAGGAGCTTCTCGAAGTGGTCCTTGGGCGGACCAGGCTTGGCCGGGTTGCCCTTAGGGCGTGACGCCTTGCGCTCCACCGCTACGACTAGGTTGTCATCGCGACGGCGCTTGTCATTTTTCTTCTTCTTCTTCTTGAAGCGAGAGGACGTCCCCTCGTCGTGGTCCACGACCTGCTTCTCTTTGTCCCGAGGGGTGTTGAGCATTGCGGTGACCACTTCCTCACCGTTCGTGTGGTTGCTCGCCATGTCGAGGAGCTCTCGGGTCGTACGAGGCATGCGGCGTCCGAGTCGGTGGATGAGGGAGGTGCAGATCGTGCCATTCTGAAATGCCGAGATGACGTCATTGTCAGTCGCACCGGGAAGCTCAATGTAGCGTGTTGACGGTTAATAGTTGTATCAAAGTTCGTTTATGACTTGCAAGCGGACAAGTCTCCCGTCGTAGTCAAGGGACCCTTCTTCCATCGAGTGGTGAACCCAAGGTATCGAATCCGTGGAACAATGTGCAACGCAAGGATTCAATCTAGTAAAGCAAGGTAAAGCTATCTATTGAAGAACAAAGATGCATCTAATCTAAGATATGATCAAGTAAACGAATCTAATCTAATCTACTAAAGAGGTAACAAGAGAAAGCAAGAGATAACCAATCTAGAGAATCTAGATCATGCTTATGTTGTAGCTCCAAACAAGATAGATGAAGATAGAAAAGCGAATCTCATTAAAAGCATCTTTAAATCGTGGCCTTCCATCCGACTCCGAAAACGCCCGCCTTTCGGAACCCCCGTTCGTCACAACGTATCCCTATTCATGCGGGTAGTCTAGGGCGAGTTCGATAGAACAAGTTGAAATTACTTGGCCAGTCCGGTATGCACCTCTAGCCACCGCGGCTACAAGAGCACCCTATGTAATCTAGCTATAGACTAGATCGTAGAAGAAGCAAAACCAAGAAGAAATCAAAATCATCGAGAAGGCACTTGATCGCTAGAAATCGGATTCACTTACAAACTTCACCATGAATGATTACATGAACAAGATCACCACCGGGATCCTACCTCGATCTTGATCCTCGCTCCGAGCTCCGACGTGGTCTTCCATGCAAGGTTCCCACGTCGGCTAGGGAGACCCTAGACAACTAGCACGACCCACATCTCCAAGATGGTGTCCCTCAAGCTTCTCTCGCTCCTCGGCGGCGGATTACGACTTCGGTTCTCGCGTGGCTCTCGGTCGGGGGGCTATTTATAGCCCGAGAAGCAATTAGGTCAAAGGGGAGGCCGATTGGGCCCCGAAAAGGGCCGGGTCGGCCGGCCCGGGCTGGCCGGCTCCGGGCCCACTCGGCCCATCCCGCGGCCTGCTTCGCCGGTGTTGCTTCCCACGTCTTCTAGATGTTCTCCCCTTTTTGCATGTGGGCCCTTGACGTCGGTTTCTCTCCGAATTGGACTCAACTCCTTGTCTTGCAAGATTCGAAGCACTTTTTTTCGGTTCGGTCCTCGGAGTTTATCATCTTCTCGGGCTTGGTCCTTGGGCTCTTGGAGTCATGTTCACTTCATTGCTTGACTTGTATCGGGCTTCAAGGTCTTGTCATGAGGTGCTTAATGAACTTATCCCGGAAGTCTTGCTTTCATCGTTAAAACCCCGCGTAAACACTTAACTCCAAAACCGACATGCACAAGTGAACTTGTTATACCACGGGGGTTAGTACCAATGAATAAGATACAAAAGTTATGCCAACACCGAAGGTAAACTCATGGCTAGGTTGACGGATTTTCACCGTCAACATCTCCCCCATGCTTAAACCTTGCTCGTCCTCGAGTAAGCCTTCGATGGATATCATCGTTGCCAAACAATGTTTAAACCTTGCACTTGATCATACATGAAAAAAAACATAATGCTCTCAAAAGTTTAATTCGTTTAAGTTCCATAATGTACTAGCCTTCACCTCTACGGAGGGTAGATTCTTATTAAGCTTATCCCACAAGTATTAACATGCTACCAAAATTTAAATAGATCTCAGAATTTTTGAAATAAAGAACGAGATAAAGAAAAGAGCTAAACCAAATTCACAAATTTAAATCACCTTGCATATTGCTCATGAACTCTCATCTCGCTTGTCTCTCAAGCCTATATATTCTACTCCTTTCCCTCTCATCACATATGTGGTAGGCTTTATATGGAGCTTTGGGAAAGTTTAGTCCTAACAAGATTTTATAAATGAGGTGTTGTCAAAACAAGACAAGCTTCTCATGGTCTTACCGAGACTCGTCAAAAAGGTCATTGGAAAATAATGTTAAATCAAGGAGGGGAAAGAGAAAAATACACACGCTTTTAGATGAGTGGACATGTGCAAATGGCAAAGAGTGATCCCGAGGCACAAAGGAAGTCCTCGTTATCGGATTGCACATGGTTGGAAAATGAGAATGGATCTTTTTAACTTGAAGCCTTGAATGCACTTTTAGAGAACCGGGGAGTTCACTTTACGCATACTCATATATTTTTTTCTCTTTCTCATATTTCTTATTCTTTTCTTTCTTTCTTTCTTTCTTTCTTTCTTTCTTTCTTTCTTTCTTTCTTTCTTTCATTCATTTTTTCTATCATATATTCGGTACATGACTTTCACAACGGAGTTTTGATTTTTTTTATTTGCTTGCTCCTCTTTTGAACTTCTTTTTTTTTAAATTGCTCCCCTTTGAACTCTAAAACTGCACCGTACCTACCTCCTCCCCCATGCTTAGACGTTGCTCGTCCTCGAGCAAAGAGGCGATAAATAAGGTAGGTACCAGGGTATTTTTCCTTGGAGAGATACTTGAAATCTTCAATGTTAGCACCGTCTTGCGATCTTCCTTGAATTGATGATCCATTCTCAACGATAGGTTGTGGTCAAGGAGGTAATCACAAAAGATGATATTTGGTTTAAGGGTGGATATCCGGCGAAGTTTGTGAGATCTCCAATGCGGGGATACACAATGCACGGATAAAAGGCTAGCAAAAAGATAGATACGCAAAAACGAAATGACCAGCTTCTTAGTCTCGGGCCAGAGAAATCATGGCCTGCAATAACTCACTCAAAAATAAATCTTGTACACTAAAGTTTATGCACTCAAATATATATAAGGCCCTGGATAGGTTGAGCAACACACAAGTGATATTTGTGACAAGGTTAGCAATATTTTTGAGCATAAAAGACATCTTTAATCTATTCATAACTTGAGAGCACATAAAACACTATGGGTCTTTATTTTAATCATAACCTCCGCTAAAGATTAAGCTAGCATTTAGATAATTTCAGATTTGTATTTTTAAGAGAGCACTAGTTCAAACATGCATAAGTCAATTACAAAGATAAACAAAGCGGCAATTATAATCATATATCATCATGGCACAAACTTTGTAACTTTACCAAAGGTAAAAACTTGGTGGTGACATTATTCATGACGAAAATAAACACTAAGACACACGCTGAAAATTAAACTAAAAACTGAAAATTAAAGCAAAGCTGAAAATACTACGCAAACATAGGCGCATACAAGCTGAAAATTAAAGAAAAGGGGGTAAAGGAAAGATAACTAAAGCTCCTCCTCTCTCTAATATTCCGCCGGTGGTTGATATTGATAGTCTTAGTTGTTGTACCCTTACTTGTAATAGGAATGCACCACTCCTCCTATGAATTGTCTGACGGTGCTAGGTGAAGGTGTCCAAGCACATAAGCGACGTTTGCATTTCCTTCACCCATTTGGTTTGCATTGGTTTGGATGGCTGCAATAATTTGCATGTTCCTTGCAGCGTATCCTCCAATGGTGGATACATTTTGTTGTGGTTGAGGAAGATGTGCAAATGGCTCCGCAAAGGCTACGTTGGGCACCGCAAAAATGGTGGGGGTATGGCTGCACCACTCCCCCATGCTTGCATTGGTACACCACCGTACTAACTCGGCGGCGCCGGGGTTCCTCCCAATGGTGGGGCATAATTTTGTTGTGCACCTTATTCTTGGGCCATAGAAGATCCTTCTCCTATAATCCTTCTCTTTTATTTTTCTTCGCCGGCACAAGAAGTCCTTCCTCTAACCAATCTTCTTCCCCTCAAGAAAAAGTCTTAATCTTCAATCCGGAAGGGGCAAATTCACCTAGGCCACTTGGAAGCCTCCTCTCTCATCTTCACTCTTATATTTTCCTTTCTTCATATATTCCTAGGGAAGTCCCGGGTAGGAGATGATTTGGGTTCCTTGTAATACCCAGTTTTAAAAAGATAGCCAATATGGAGAGGCAACACCCCGAACCAATATCTTCCGAACTCGATGTTGCTTAACAACACCACCGGTTGATCATAGGTGAGTGGGGTCTATTGTCCACTTGGTAATCAAAGCCGAGTAAAGCCAATTCAACTCCGTGTTGGTTATCTTTGTCTCTCTTGTTCTCCCAAAAATCCACTTGCACAAAAGTGACACACTTGGATAATGGGTTCCAGATAGTTTTTTTTTTTTGTTGATGGTCTCTTCCCGTGATCATACTCCAAAAACCTTCCCATGTGCCTTCATGCACATCCACTTGTTCCGGAGCTCCCTTTTTGAAAATAGGGGACACACGCCCATGGGTCTACGATACTAGATAATGCAATCATTTTGAACATGAAAACCAATCTAATCAATCGGGGATTGTGTTGAATGGATCCAAGGAAGCATTGAGACCCTTACTCCCTTTACGGCATGGTAGCTAACCTTAAGCATTAAAGTATATTCAACTCAAGATGATAGATAGATAATCCAACAAAGTGTGATTACATCTCAAGATCGATTGCAACCCATGGATGAAAGGAGATTACCCCATCAAGGTGCTAGAAATAGCATCATTGATCAAGGTTACCCTTCCGACGGTGTCTTCCTTCTTCTCCACTTGTGGGCTCCCTCCAACGGAATGAGAGACTCAAGACTCCTTCATCAAGGGTATGCGCCATGGTCACGAAAATTTCCTAGGCGAATTCCTTGTGGGTGTTTGCCGACACTCCGTTAGAGAATTGCACCGGTGTCCCGTGTGAAACCCAATATGTGGAGAGCTTGGTCGTCGATGTCGACGTTCGCTACAAGCCTCTACTTAAGGCGAGCGAGCTTCTTCTCTTCCTCCGTCATGATGACATACCTCTCGGAATACAGCGGAGCATATGGAGGTGGAGCGGATGATCGTGTCAAGTGGCGAGGTTGGACGAGCGGCTCCTCCATAAGTTATTGAAGTTTGGTAAACCTCATAAACGAGTTTCGTGTGGCCCTCATGCCACCAAGGAGAAGAGTAGTTCCTCCTCGGCGGTGCCGTGTCCTCCTCCATACTCCGAGGAAACTCGGAAACCGAGTGCCTCCTCGAAGAGGTTGATGGCTTAAACGACGATGATCCCTTCTTTTTCAGTGAAAAGGCTTGTAGTTTTCCTCCATGATTGCAGCACTCTCCCTCACAAATATATATCCGGGGTTTTCACCCGGTAACAAGGTACACAAATATTATTTTGGAGTCTGGACTTTGTGTGGATTAAGGATGTGATTTGTTGCACGAAACAAACGCGGTGGATGGCTAAGTCTAAGGTGATTCGGGCCTACAAACTAGAGCACACGAACAAAGAGTTGGATGAAAGACTTACCTCTCTCCTCCTCTTGGCTCGGTTCTTCTCTAGTGCATTCATGTTGCTTCGTGATCGCGTACACCTTCCAAACGTTCTCGTCCAGTCCTTCGCTTGCATTATTGCTCCTTCCACTTGATGTTTTCGCGTTGACTCACTTCTATACTCCCTTGCACATGCATCCATGATATTCCTACAAAACAAAGCCTTGGCTGCCCCCCCATGCTTGTACTTTGCATGTGGTTTAAATATGTTGGAGGGGCATCCTGTGATGTATCATGGTGCATGCATGGTTAGGTTAACTAGATTGCCTCCCTTTAAGTGTGTTTAAGGCTAAGCACTCCTCTAATTTCGAAATTTAAAAAAAAAAATTCAGAGACATGCAAGAGCTCAAGCATAAATTTAGAGAAGTTTTTAAACCATTAAAAACAAATGTAAGTCGAAAATATTTTTCGACTACGTCGATTTCGGTCTCACCGGTATAGTTTGCCTTCATTAGTTGAGAGCAAGCTTTTCCCGGCTTGATCATGGGGGCATAGGTTTAGGTCCTAATTTTGATTAGATGAGAGAGATTTTGAATGAAATAAAATTAAGTGAGGCTTAGAAAAATTCTAAACTTAGAGAAACCAAGGATATGGATTTTTAAATCAACCAAAAATCAAGATTCTAGGTTCACACGAGTCCTACCGCGTGCTGAAATTTAAATAACATCTAGATACAAGTCATGGCTCTACTCGTGTGTTTTTAGCATGAAAAACAAGTCAACCACAGCACCATAATGAGGGTGAAGGGTTGAGTTAGGTTCTGAAATTTTTTCTTTTTGGTTGTGGTTTCTCGAAAAAGAAGCAAACAATCACATAGGATGGTTCATGTAAAGGGTTTATGATCAAGCAAAATATTCAACCAAGAATTATGTCTCTAATATTGTTCAACCATTCCAAGTCTAAGGTTTTGCGTAGTAAAATTCAAAACTGAATTATATTTAAAAAGACTTGAAAAACCTGGAATCGGGTTGTCCTCCCGTAGCTTATTCTTGACTCGACGAAACGGGTTGCCTCCCGCCTAGCGCTTCGTTTATAGTCCATGGCTAGACTTCTTCACTTGATTACTCCGGATCAACGCTCTTTGCGGGCGTTGCAATCTTGGGTACCCACTTTGGCTTAGTCAATTTTTTTGGTCTTCACGAGTCGGCTTTGTCCTTTTGGTCTTGACGGATGCAACATCTTCCTTGTGGCTCGGCATCTCGAACTCCGGTCCTTCGGTCGTGATCTTCATGGTCTCTAGTGTGATCCTTCATCTCTCCCGAATGAGTTTGAGTAGCCTTCGCCGTCTTGGGACCTTGGAGTTGTCTCGGATATTCTTCTTTGTTACCCATCGGGCGCCCGGCAAGTTGTCCCACTTGCGTCTAGCATCTTTATCACGATGAACACTTCACGTATAGAGCTTCCGACCTCCGTCACCTTGCCATCTAAATTCTTCAATATTTTCTCCATAGCCTTGAACTTGGACATGGTCGTACTCCACACACTCCTTGCATGTGGATCTTGCTTTGGCGGCCTTTAGGTGTTGAGCTTCTTTCTCCATCTCCATCTTCTCCATCCTCCTCTTGATTTGAACGGCCTTCCGGCGTCTTGACTTGGAGGTGGTGATTCCCTTGGAGATTTTGATGGTCCTTCGAGCTTGTGTTGCACGTCACCTTTGCCTGTAAAGTTTTCCTGGATCATCCACAAAAAAAGTTTTGGGTTTCTTGGAGAGGTAGCCAACCATCTCCGGTTAGGGTTAGTGATAAAACAAAAATCTAACAAAAGAAAAATTAGGGTTAATCAAAACTAGATTAGATTGACTCTTTTTTTTTCTTTTCAGGGATGATCAAACATAAGAGATGCAAAAGAAAATCAAAAAGAAAAACTGAAAGATAAGCGATACTAGATCGGATCTTGATTGCTTGTTCCCCGGCAACGGCGCCAGAAAAAGGGGCTTGTTGATGGTTAATAGTTGTATCAAAGTTCGTTTATGACTTGCAAGCGGACAAGTCTCCCGTCGTAGTCAAGGGACCCTTCTTCCCTCGAGTAGTGAACCCAAGGTATCGAATCCGTGGAACAATGTGCAACGCAAGGATTCAATCTAGTAAAGCAAGGTAAAGCTATCTATTGAAGAACAAAGATGCATCTAATCTAAGATATGATCAAGTAAACGAATCTAATCTAATCTACTAAAGAGGTAACAAGAGAAGGCAAGAGATAACCAATCTAGAGAATCTAGATCATACTTATGTTGTAGCTCCAAACAAGATAGATGAAGATAGAAAAGCGAATCTCATTAAAAGCATCTTTAAATCGTGGCCTTCCATCCGACTCCGAAAACGCCCGCCTTTCGGAACCCCCGTTCTGTCACAACGTATCCCTATTCATGCGGGTAGTCTAGGGCGAGTTCGATAGAACAAGTTGAAATTACTTGGCCGGTCCGGTATGCACCTCTAGCCACCGTGGCTACAAGAGCACCCTATGTAATCTAGCTATAGACTAGATCGTAGAAGAAGCAAAACCAAGAAGAAATCAAAATCATCGAGAAGGCATTTGATCGCTAGAAATCGGATTCACTTACAAACTTCGCCATGAATGATTACATGAACAAGATCACCACCGGGATCCTACCTCGATCTTGATCCTCGCTCCGGAGCTCCGACGTGGTCTTCCATGCAAGGTTCCCACGTCGGCTAGGGAGACCCTAGACAACTAGCACGACCCTCATCTCCAAGATGGTGTCCCTCAAGCTTCTCTGCTCCTCGGCGGCGGATTACGACTTCGGTTCTGCGTGGCTCTCGGTCAGGGGGCTATTTATAGCTTGAGAAGCAATTAGGTCAAAGGGGAGGCCGATTGGGCCCCGAAAAGGGCCGGGCCGGCCGGCCGGGCCGGCCGGCCCGGGCCCACCCGGCCCATCCCGCGGCCCTCGCTTCGCCCGTGTTGCTTCCCACGTCTTCTAGATGTTCTCCCCTTTTTGCATGTGGGACCTTGACGTCGGTTTCTCTCCGAATTGGACTCAACTCCTTGTCTTGCAAGATTCAGCACTTTTCTGGTTCAGTCCTCGGAGTTTATCATCTTCTCGGGCTTGGTCCTTGGGCTCTTGGAGTCATGTTCACTTCATTGCTTGACTTGTATCGGGCTTCAAGGTCTTGTCATGAGGTGCTTAATGAACTTATCCCGGAAGTCTTGCTTTCATCGTTAAAACCCTGCGTAAACACTTAACTCCAAAACCGACATGCACAAGTGAACTTGTTATACCACGGGGGTTAGTACCAATGAATAAGATACAAAAGTTATGCCAACACCGAAGGTAAACTCATGGCTAGGTTGACGGATTTTCACCGTCAACATAGCGCTTGGAGAAGCACCGGATGTACTCAAGCAGGCTCTCTTCCGGCTGTTACTTGCAGTTGCGCAGCTCCCATTGCTTGCCGGGGCGCGTGTACGTGCCTTGGAAGTTCCCGACGAAAACTCTGCGCAGGTCGGTCCAGTTGTTGATCTTGTCGCGTGGTAGGTGCTCGAGCCACGTCCACGGTCGCCGAGGCAGAGAAGCAGGTTCTTGATGATGAAGAGGTCGTCCGTCACTCCCCCCACATGACACGTGAGTCGGTAGTCCTCGAGCCTGTGTTGGTGTCCCCGTCGTACCTGGGTACGTTGGTCAGAGCTCGGAAATGCAAGGGGAACCTCGCATCTCGGACGCTGTGGCCAAAGGCTCGTGGACCCCTCTGGTTGGGCGACCAGCTGCGGTCACGGTCATTGTCACTGTCATGGCATCGCCCGTGTACTCGGTCATCGTGGGGGCGTGAACGGTCGTCACGATGGTTGTCGATGCTCCCGGCCCGTCGGCGGGCCTCGATGGTGTTCCGTGCATCTCAATCAGCCCCGAGCCGGCTCTTGACTGCTGACGTTGTGGCCCCACCCCCTTCCCCGCGGTCCCAATGCTGAGAGGGAGGCAGGTTCGGGCCATCTGCGGACGGTGCTCCTGCTCGTCCACGCTTAGAATGCTGGCGTGAAGCGGAGCTTTCCGCTTGTTGTGATGCTGCTACATCGAGTAGCGCCTTTAGCTGCTGACTCACCCACCTCTCCTCGGAGGTCGCTACCTCCGGGCAGCCACGCAGTAACATGGCTGCGGTGGCGAGGTTCTACGAGGCCCGCCTGAAGAGTGCTGGGGTGTCAGCATCGGCACTGGCGTCGACGTTAGCACCCTTGTTGGCGTGTTGGTCGTTGTCGCGTGTACGTCCCCGGGCCGGCGGCGTCGATGCGCGGGCTCAAGGTTGTTCAGCGGCTGGGCGGCACTCCCGCCGCTCGTCGTTCCATCACGAGGCTGCTCCTGCACCGGGACCTCCTGTGCAGGCTGCCGGTCATGGGGCTCTGGGTCCTGTCCCAGCTCCCGGTGAAGGATAGCCAGCTCTTCGTCCAGCTGGTGCCTGGCTTCCACGAGTTCGTCGAGCCGTGCCTGTCGTTGGGCGTCAGTGGCGCGGTGATGCGGCGCCGGCTCTAGGTCAGAACTGGTCGAGGCCGAAGCCACGCAGATGTTGCACTCACGCGTAGGGTTGCGCGGCTGCATGGTCGATGTCCTCCGGTCGTCGCAGAGCTGGAGGCGGCACCGGTCGCGTGCAAGTTGTTGACGTAGGCCGTCACCGGATCGTCCGGGAGGCCGGGCTGTCCACTGGGGTACATTGTTGTGTACCGCTCCATGAACTCCCCCCAAGGAAGCGGCTCGGCTTTGTGACAACACGCCCAGGAAAATATCGTACTATCGCCTAAACCAATCCACTTTGGCCATTAAGCGACAGTAAAGTATCATCCTGTCATTAGTTGTCGGTTTAATGCCCGGTAGTCCAGAGTACACACAAATTGTATCCTGAGTACATTAAAACTCACGCGAAGGCAGTCTAGAGTACACACAAATTGTATCCAAATTATTACAAATCATTGTTCATGACATGATAAGTAATAGTTCAAAGTTCGAAAACAGTGGAATAAAAGTAAACTAGTGTAAAGATAAACATCACAGGAGGCCACCCGTGATGCCATCACTTGTCGTCATCCACCCGGTCAACAACACCTGCAACAACAGTTTTAAAGCAAGGCTGAGTATACTAATATTCAGCAAGACTTAACTGTCGGGTGATAACTACATCACCAAACTCTAGACATGAGAGGCTTTGTGGTCGGTGGAGTTCTTTTGCTAAAAAGCAACAAAGAGTATGTCCTTAATTTCAATATTTTAGCACAAGTTCTAGTTGATTACCATTTCTAAGTGTGCCAACTAATTCAATCAAGAATTGCACAAACAATTATTTCAAGCAATAATATTCACCAAGTTCCATCATTATGGGATATCATGGACAGTTGATTAAGCAGTCTCAGATAATGGTGAAAGGCTGAAAATCGATTGATTTAAACCTTGCAAGGTAAACCTAAACACACGGTAGGGTGCCCCCAAGAGGACAACCATCCAGACAGTTCCCAAAAATCCTCGGTTTGGGATCAGAGCTTACAGTCCTGGGTACAAGGCTAGCTGGCATACCCCGCGAAGCACCCAACTTCACACATGTACCCCCCTTCCCGGTAGCTAGCCGGGTAGGTGAATACTCAAGATTAGTAAGGGAAAGTTCTCGCACCGTCTCATTAAGGTACTAGGCTTACCGACCCCATTCCCAACAAGTGCTTAGTACGTTCAAAAGCTTAGCCCACGAAAGCCACTGGACCGGAGCCCAAATCCCATGCTCTTACCACATAAGCAATCCATTTATAAAGATCTTATGATTCCAACATAAGAACTTATTCTCGCGAGTGACGAACATCACTCGACTTGTACCGGTCCTATAGCATAGTAGATATCGACCTAGCATACTAGTGATAGAGCATAGGTACATAGGGATCATGCATTTAGGGTTTCAATAAAACACTTGAATGTAAATGCACAACATAGCATAGATAATTGCATAATTTTAAAAATACGGGGTTAATGATCTGGGGCTTGCCTTGGCTGGCAAGGCTGGCTTTGGGCCCTTCTGGACTTTGGTCTAGGTCTTGAGCTACGTCCACGTACTGCAGCTCTTCGTCAGCACCTTCGTCTCCTCCTTCCGGCACGAGTGTATATCTACCGTCAGGAAGATCTACACGAGGATGCAAATGCAAAATTTACTTGACAAATTTAATTTAATTAATTACAACCACAATTGACAACCATGGGGTGCATGGGTTGACCACATTCACCTAGCTAAGAAATACATTCAGCATACTCTTCCAAAAGGAACAATATGCAGATCTTTATTATTTAATCTTTTTAATGGTGACTGTCTACACATTTATTTAAGTAAATTAATTTAAATTTCACAAGACAGCAATGGGTTGGTCTTTATCCTTTTAAAAAGATTTACAACCAATCATAAAGCCACTAGGTGTACAGGTGGTGTTTCTCATTTACTTTACTATTAAGCTTTAATTTGCTTCCATAGCTTTTATTCATAAAATAAATTAATAAAATTCAGTGGGGTGTGTTATGAAGCACTATGATAGCTACTGCACATGCATGCACACTTAGGATAGCTAGGAATTTAATTATACCGAAAATAACAAAAACTAGCTACTAAAGGAAGATAAATGCATGAAAAAATAAATACACAACAAACTAATTCAAACTTCCTCATACATGATCTCTGGTCCAAACCTAAGCTTGGAATGCAACATATACACCTAGAACAAATATAGATCTTGAGTTTTGAATTTACAAGGAAATTCAAGCATATTTCAAGAATAAATATTTCTGAAAGATATAAAATTGTGATTAATTCACCAGAGGTGCATTTTGGCATAAAAAGACAACATGCAGAAGTTGGGCACAAAAATATAAATATTTTTAGCTACGAAAATCATTTAGTTAGATTCTGTATAAATAGACAACAATTTATATTAAACGATCTACAACATAACTTTGTGCAATTTTGGATACAGGGACTAGGCATGGCATAACACACAACATATCCAAAAATTAGCTATAGAACACTTGTAGAATTTGAGATACAACAGATCTAGGGTTTTCAGTTTTGTATTTTTCATGCACAAACTGTCACTCAAAAGTGGGGTCATGTTTTACAAACGTTGTAGTGTTTTCACTACGAATCCAACAAAATTTGGTTTGTATGTTCCAGATTTTTCTACGATTTTCTATGTATTTTACAAGAATCAGCAAATCTGCTTCACTAATTAAGAATATGTTTTGCACGAAGGTCCTCAGAAGTTTTTGATTTCTTACACATGAGTCCTTTCTTTGCACAGAAGCCCCTGCAAAGAAAACACTTCTTGCAATGTGGTCCACAGGGAGGCGGGCGGTGTGGCCGGCCAGATTCCGGCGAGCTCGCCGGTGCTCGTGGCCGGGCAAAGGAGGAGAAGTGACCCCTACTCCCCCAGGGCTCGATTTCGTGGCTCGGTTGGGGCGGAAAAGGGGCCGACAAGGGGGCTCGGTGGAGCCCGGTGGTGGTGGCCGCTGGAGCTCCTGCTCCGGCAAGGTCGGCGCTCAGCCGGGTCAAAGCGCGGCAGCTTGGGATCTAGAGGGTACTAGGGAAAGGGCTAGGGGCGTCACTCGACTACGTGAGAAAGCAAGAGGGTGAGCTTGGCGGTGGCGGTTATGGAGGCACAGTGGAGCGGCTCGGGGAGACAGCGGCTCAGGCTTGCATGCGCGAGGGTCGGCCTGGCCTTTTATAGGTGACGTTCGCCACGTTGCGAAGCAACAAGGGGCGAGAGGGAACCGGACGCGCGCGCAACGCTCTGGACGGTGGCCGGCGGACGACACGGGAGGGGTCCGGCGCAACATGACGTGTGTGGGTGACACGTGCGGATGCGGCCTCCAAGGTGGCTCGGGGCGCGGGACCTGCGGGCGGGCGGCATCGGGATGCGTGGCCGGCGGGGCCCGAACACCGAGAAGGGCCGGGGCACCACGCGGGCGCAGTACGCTCACTCTGGAGCGCGACGTGGCGGTGGTGGTGTGGCAGAGCTCGGTTCTTATTTCTTTTAGCCCTGTTTGACTGTAGATTTCTCCAAAAAAATTTGAACAGAAGTTGTCGGGGACAGCCCTAGGGGTCCCCTTAAACAACGGGGAAATCCTCACTTAAAACCCGCAACAAAGCCAAAACACAGTTTGCCTAACCCTGCAGGAAACGGCCCGCACCGCAGGGACCCCGACGGCCCATCAAGGCGGCCCTCTTAGAGATCCCCTCGAGCAGGCTCCGCCTCGCTCGAGGATGCGCGCCCCCTCGGGCGGGCTCCGCCCGTTCGAGGGGCGGCCTCCTCCCTCGAGCGGGCTCCGCCTCGCTCGAGGGCTCGCTCCCCCTCGAGCGGGTTCCGCCTCGCTCGAGGGTACGTCCCGCCCTCGACCGGGGACCGCCACGCTCGAGGGCGCCCCTCACGCGTGCGCCGGCCCCCGTACACGGGCATTTAATGCCCTGACACCGGCGCGACGGCGCCATCATGCGCCCGGGGCTCGCGCCCGGTGCCGCCGCACCAACTCCCCAGGGAGGAGCCCATCCCCATCACTGTGGGGAGGGACTGTGCAGCGCGGCCGGTGTCGGTCCCCGTGACGCCGTGCGCTCGCTCCCGATCGGCTAACACGCCGAGCCCTCGAAGGAGGGCCGGTTGCACCCTCGATTCACTTTCTTGTGACCCTACGGGGGGTTAGGTGGAGGCGCTAGGCCGGTGGATCACCATCCCCGCCACGCGTAACGACATGGCCGCCGTCCCCGCGCGTGCGGGGCGCACGCCGGCGCGCCGTAGCAACAACCCCGACGCCCGTGAAGCGCGTCGGGAAGGGACGCCGTTTTACCTACTCCTGTGCCCCGTACAGGCCGACGTCAGCACCTCCCGCGAGCCTATCAGAGGACATCGCCACCATCCGCCGCCCCTTTACCCTCGAACCGCCACTGTTCGGGTACAAGGTAGGCCATCATGGCCAGATCGCTGCGAGGATCGTCCGGACGGCCGCCCACTCTACAGCATAGCATGTTGTGTTTCCCCACGTAGCTAGATAGCGCGGCGCGCATGTAATCCGCCTCCCCCTTTGATCTATAAAAGGGGGGGCGAACCCCCAGACAGAGGGAGAGACAGACCCAGGAGCATACGAGACAGACACAGACAGGAATACACCGCACATCACGTACTCATTCTCCAATCCTCCCACAATATCTTCAGCCACTCCTCCAGGGACTTGGAAGCCACGCTTCCTCTCCCGCCTTGCTTGTAGCAGCCCCACTACAGGCACCCCCGGTGCTAAGTAATATAGTGCCTCGAGCACGCCACTGCTGGACGTACGGCCCCCTCGGCCGGAACCAGGATAAAAACTCTGTGTCACTTGTTACTTAGCATCGACCATTGAGGGATAGACCGCGGCGCTTACTACTGGTTAGTGTCGGGACCATATTCCGCACCGACAGAAGTGCACTGTCGGGTAAATAGCAAAGTTGTAGATCATGTGTCCCTCTACAACTTTTACAAAGGCATTCCTATGTTTTTCTCAATGGTTTGAGCAGGAACGTCGTGCAAAGTTTTGGTTTTTCATGGTGACGATGAATAGTAAAATCTGCAGTTGACCGAGTTTTTCTCCATTTTTCACCCCAAATTTGCGAAGCCACCCAAAAGCAAAGTTGTGTCCCTCGAAAAACTTGACAACTTTTATATTGGGAGATTTTGGAGTGTTTAGGTGAATTTTGGAGAACGCGGCAAAAGTTCCGGAATGAGTTCAAGGACAGGCGGTTTGACCGGGGTTTTGACCATGGTTTGACCAACGTCAGCGGGTTTGACCCAGTTAATTTGGTCATTAGCATTAATGATGCTAATTAAAAACTTGGGGCGTCACAACTTACCCCCCTTAAAAATAATCTCATCCCGAGATTCGCCAACAAAATTGGATCGATCCCTTCCGACATGACAGGGGTTACAAAGGGAGGAAGACATATCCAATTACACCTCTCGACATCGGGAAATTCAGATAGGACAAAGATACATGGTGCATCCCTTGCTGCCTCAATGTCGCTCGTAAGGAAGCTGGCGATGAACGTGCACATGAAAAACTAAGAGCGGACAGATACCGCCTGTGATGCTGAGATACATCCCTACCAGCGTCAAGCGAAGCGACTCGAACACCTCCATGAACTGAGTCATGAGTGGCAGCGTGGCTCGAGTTCTTCTTCCGACCTACTTCCGAGCTTCTTCTCGACGTCATCGACAAAGACAGAGGGACAGCTTGCTCGGCGAGGAACGGAGCAGAGGGAAGAGATGGGCTAGTGGTGGGTTGGCCAAACACTAGCCAGAGGGAGAACAAGGAGCGATGGTGAGGTCGAGCTTGAAGGAGGCGAGGCCTGGTACGGGTGGTATCGACGGAGGTCTTCCTTTTTATGGTCGCATCGGGGCTGCAACGGTCATCCAAAACCACCCGGGGTATCCAGTGGTGGCAACACGGTACTCGACAATGGTCCGCCCGTGAGGTCTCGGTGACGTGATCGCCGTCACGGATAAGAGATGGCGGAGTGACGTCACGACGTCGTACGGTCGTGGCACTAACAAGAATGGGGTCCAATGGTCTGAAAAACGACCGTGATGGTGAATAACGAGAAGAGCTTAGGTTATCTGCCTCCTAGGCTCGGGAGTGCAACTAGAAGAACTTAGCAAAAGATTTTTCGATGCTTTGTTAGCTTGCTTCTCGCCTCCCCGAATGTGGAGGATATGATCACGGGTCATGGACGGATAAGCTATGGATGACTCTCAAACATTGACTTTTCGAGAACCTTGATTGCTCAAGAAACTCTACTTGTACTTCTTCGACTTAGCTGATTAGATTGGTTCGAAGCTAAGAAAACATTGAGATTGGCGGAAGGAGACAAAGTTGAAAAGTGATCATCAACAGATTTTTATGAAGAAACGGAAGGCTAGTAAAAGATTTTCGTAATTTCTTTGTACGGAAAACATTTTTGTATGGGAACTTCAGAACAATCTTGCTCACACTTTATTTAACTTGTGAATTCGGGGTGTTATTGACTCATTACATCACGATGCAATGTTTTTAAAAGTCGGTGTGATGCACATGCTTATGAAGACATGATGCACCTATTCATGCGGTATGGTGCTCGTGATGCATGTTAGCATGACTCGATTACCCACAAAATGAGTTAATGTTTGAGAGGGAAAATATATGTTCAAAAGGAGTATGTGTGGCGAGTCGCATTCTCACAACCAGGATACCTAGCGCGCTCCTAGTGGCAATCACATGGCTGCAGCACACATGATGCCCTAAGGTTCCGTCACGGCACCTTTGGTTATGGGATAACGCGTCACGAAAACATACGAAGGATAAAGTAGGAAATATCGAAATCTTTCATGAGTATGCACATTAGTTCACCCAATTCTCCCACATGCATGCGCTATGCAATGCATACTCAAAAGTGACATTTGTTTAATTCAAAAGGTTGTGAGCAAGACCAAAAAGATCAAGTTCAAGATTGAGAGATCGAATTGACCATGGCATAAAGGTTTTGGACAAGTTTGATACTCATCAAGGAGCTCAGATCTGATCACAACTAGATTAATTAATCCCTTCACAAGGATCACTTGAGGAAGATGTTCAACCAAGGCATTACATCGATGAAAGGTTTTCGGGATCACCTTAACAACACTTGGGATTACAATGTAGATGAGCTGCACAAAAGAAAACTTTGAGTCCAGCCTACCACACAAACTGACCAAACGTGGCTGCACACACTAGGGGTTTCTTACGACTACTACACTCGTACGGCTCAGATCTTTATTACAACCACTCCAACTTCCAACTAGATCACAAGCTAATCTTACTTTACTTCCTACTAGTTGAATCTTCCATGCTGAAGAGAGACTACAGTGAAGCGGGTCCAGACTCTACTCCAGATTCTCCTTGAATCCCCTCAACATCTTCTTCTTCTGGTCCGGGAATGACAGGTTCTGGAGGTGGAGCTGCTATAGCTTCCAATTGATTCTCTAGTTCAAACATATATTTGTCATTATGCTGCAACAGGAAATTCTGCTCATGGATAACTTCACTTAGTTCTCGTATCTTTGCCTTGCCCTTGCGTCTTCCCTTCTTGAGAGTAGCTATCATCGTTCGAGCTTCCTTCAACGCTTGAGTTGTATTCTCCATTTCTTTAACTCGGTACCTATTGATTTGGTGTCTATAGAATACACTTTCTCCCACCATCCGTTGGTAGGTGTCATACATGGCTTCGGAAAAGCGAATTGAGGTGACGAGATCAGGACTACAAAGAGAGTTGCCCTGAGCTGAAAGAAAAGCTTCGCGCTCAACTCGAGATCCAGCATGTCGCTCAGGTACAGGAATCACTTTGGCTGCAGTACCGGCTACCCCGTCAGGGTGCTTCCCACAAACAGTTGTGAGCGCTTCGAAAGCAGCCTTCTGCACAGTGTCAGCCAGGTTCAACCCTTGTGCCTTACACTCCCACTCTTCCCAAGTAGGGTTTGTCGGGCACGCGGGGATCTTCACCTTCACTTCACAACGAAGGAGCTGGCCTGTGGTCATGACCTCACATGTCGAGTACTCTGGATACACGGTGTACCCAAAGTCCTTCAGGGTGTCCCACAAAAGTGCAGGAAATCCACCCTCCTCGAGGTAGTTCACGAGAGTCCATGCTTCCACATCAGCTGACACAGATCCAATGTTGTCCATCTGGACATAAGGACAAAAGTGAGAATCAGATGGATACGAGTGTACGGGGATAGATTCGGTCAACGATAAAAAGAGCACATGGTTAAGAAATGGGGTAAGCATGTGTACCAAGGTATGATTGTATGTCAGAACTCGAAACGAGCATACATACGCAATGACATGAAATTCTGGCAGTTGTGAACAAAATTCAAAACTCAAGAACCAAAGCCCCCAAAATTCCCAAATTTGTGCAGCAACTCAACAAGATTATTCAACACCGATTTGGTATGCAAGGGTTAATCTAGAAAGGTTAGGAAGGTGCTCAACTAATTCAGGTTCCAGATCTGGTTTCCGGAAAAACAGCACGGCAGAGGTTCACTAATCTAAGCATAACTTGAGACAGACAAAGGCTATGACCGTGAACTTTTGCGAGTAGAAATTAAATTAGATTTGGAGCAACTTTGGTACAGATCATCTGGACAAATTGGTTCTCAAACAATGTGCAAACGTCAAGCAAACTGTCCTATCACAAATTCTGGACAGCAACACATCTATGCACACGAGAGGCTAGACAAGACAAAGCACACTAGCAAAATTTCACCTTAGAGAGCACATGACACAAATATGGGTTCAGTTTTAAGTTTTTCACAACCTTTAGCATGATGCAAAGGCGTCCTATTCGTCCTCACAAGGCAATCAAGCCCAAACTCAAAGTTAGCGCCGGTGGCAGGGCATATACACGTTTCTCCCTATAATAACTAGTCGGAAGTTAGTCGACACACACTTAGCGACTTACGAAACGTGGTTAGTGTACCTGCAGAAGATCACAGAACACAATGAACCTTTCATGCCAGCACTCATGAAAGCATCCACATACATTACCGTTCTCTATAGAAACGGTACCCATGCGTCAAGCCGCTGCATGGACAGCATCCAACCTCAGATACGCTCATTTTGGAATGAAGCGGATCCTTGCCTCACATAATCACAATGCGGAACGTCCACATATTACGAAACGTGAGGAGACACAGATGTGACGTGGGTTCCCTTTGGATTAGGTCCCATCCATCCCTCACAGGACTTCCATGTGGTACCACCACGTATGGCAAAACGTGATGAACTAGTATGGTTGTACAGAAAGTAAGTTCTGACAGAAAGTAAATGTGCTGGGAGTTAGCAAAATAACCCATAGATTTATAAGCCACCTGAAAGAACTCAAAAATTCCCTCTAGGGCCTCTCGGTCTATATCCATCCTTAACAGACCAACGTATTTTGCAAATCCAAACAATCTTGGCAAATTTTATTCAAAGAAAACAGTGATTAAGGTTGTTAATTAAACTATGGTGCATATAATCGCTTTGATACCAGCTGTGACAACCCACCCAGGAAAATACCGTACTATCGCATAAACGAATCCACTTTAGCCATTAAGCGACAGTAAAGTATCATCATGTCGTTAGTTGTCGATTGAACGCCTGGTAAATCACATGGAATTCACACAGAGGATCGAACATGTGCATTAAAACTCACGCGAAGGCAATCCAGAGTACACACAAATTGTATCCACATTATTACAAACCATTGTTCATGACATGATAAGTAAAAGTTCAGAGTTCAAAAACAGCGGAATAAAAGTAAACTAGCGTAAAGATAAACATCACAGGAGGCCACCCGTGATGCCATCACTTGTCGTCATCCACCCGGTCAACAACACCTGCAACAACAGTTTTAAAGCAAGGTTGAGTATACTAATACTCAGCAAGACTTAATTGTCGGGTGATAACTACATCACCAAACTCTAGACATAAGAGGCTTTATGGTCGGTGGAGTTCTTTTGCTAAAAAGCAACAAAGAGTATGTCCTTAATTTCAATACTTTAGCACAAGTTCTAGTTGATTACCATTTCTAAGTGTGCCAACTAATTCAATCAAGAATTGTACAAACAATTATTTCAAGCAATAATATTCACCAAGTTCCATCATTATGGGATATCATGGCTGTTGACGGTTAATAATTATATCAAAGTTCGTTTGTGACTCGCAAGCGTACAAGTCTCCCGTCGTAGTCAAGGGACCCTTCTTCCCTCGAGTGGTGAACCCAAGGTATCGAATCCGTGGAACAAATGTGTGACGCAAAACTTAATCTAATAAAGCCATGTAACTCCAATCTTCGATAAAGAAACACTAATGCATCTAAGTAAAAGACTCAAAACGAATCTAATCTACTAAAGATCGGAGAAAACAAAGTAAGATTGGGTAGATAAACCGATCTAGAGGGATCGGGGTAAGCCTTTTGTTGAAGTTCCAAGCAAGAGATGAAGTAGCAAATCGAATCTTAATAGAAGCCTCTTTAAATCGTGGTTTCCCGTCCAAATCCGAAAACATCCGCCTTTCGGAACCCCCGTTCTGTCACAACGTATCCCTATTCATGCGGGGAGCTTAGGGCGAGTCAAAAGACAAGTCGAGATTCTTTCGGAAGATCCGGTGTGTACCTCTAGCCACCGCGGCTACAAGAACACCCTATGTAATCTATCTCAAGAATAGAATTGGAATAAGCAAAGCCGATCGAAAAACGAAATCTTCGAGGAAACACTTGATCGCTAGGAAAATATTCAACTTGATAATTCAACTATAACAATGATACATACACAAGATCACCACCGGGATCCTTCCTTGATCTTGCTTCTAGCTCCGGGAACTCCGACGTGGTCTTCCGTGCAAGGTTCTCGTCGGTGTTTTGGACCGGCAACCTACTACGGGGAGTACCCGAAGTAGATGAATATGACTCGCCGAGATCGGTAACTCGAAGGAAGAGGCACGCGACACACAATTTAGACGAGGTTCGGGCCGCGAGGTGCGTAATACCCTACGTCCCGTATGCCGCGTAGCTCGGATTGATAGGGCACGATTACACGATGGTGCAATAGTGCGCCGTGAGTTGGATGAGGTGAAGTTAGGTCGAGGTGATCCCGGGATCGGTCCCCGCCTCGCCTTATATAGTCCGGAGGCAAGGTTACAAGTCGGAGTAGGGAAGGAGTACTAGTCGAGTACGTCTAGGAGACTTCTACACGGTGCGGAACATGTACGAGTCCTATCCGAGTACTACTCCTTTGTCGTCCTTGTGCTCCACGCCTTCGGGTGCCGTGTAGCGCAAGTCGGGTAGTCCCGGGGGCCCACCGGTAGTCGGTCCCGGTACCCACCGAGGTAGTGGGCCCGGGGAGGTCCATACGACAAGCCCCCGAGTACTTTGTAGTCGAGAAGGATAGCTTCCGTAGTCTTGACGGCCTTAACGAGTAGTCCTCAAGCGTCCCCGAGTGCCACAAGCCAAAAGTCCTCAAGAGTAGTCGAAGCATCCCGAGGGCCGGAATGTACTCCGGTGATGTTTGAGCAATCTTGAAGTCTTCTCGAGTAGTCCCAAGCGTC
Source organism: Cenchrus americanus (assembly GCA_947561735.1). Lineage (NCBI taxonomy): Eukaryota > Viridiplantae > Streptophyta > Magnoliopsida > Poales > Poaceae > Cenchrus > Cenchrus americanus. The sequence continues at coordinate 244,714,007 of OX387239.1, read as the reverse complement.
CTTGAAATCCGCCTTCGAAGGTCTTCAAAAATGCCTCCTTGTCTTGAAGCCGGAGCCGTCAAGAAAGATGCGATTTGCCGAACCGCAATCCACGTGGAGTAGCCCCCGGAGCCTCGAGCCGCGGGCTCTGGCTGAGGATCTATCCGAAGTCTTGGAGAGAAAATCCCGAAAAATCCGGAGAGAAAAAACCGAAGGACACGTGGCACGGAGCCCCCGAGCCTTGAGTCGAGTACTTCCTCTCGAATTGAAGGGTCTTCTTGAAGAATGTGTCCTGAGATGCTCTTGAGACTAGCCGCGTCCCGGTAGTCGAGTAGAAGTGGCCGAGCCCCCGAGGTGAGGCGCGTCGACTAGTAGAATACGAAGAGTCACGCGCGAGCTGGCGCCGAGTCGCCCACGCGCGGACTTATCCCCGCCGCCCGTTACGGAGGCGGTTTGGCTTATAAATTCAAGCCGAAACCCTTAGGGTTTTCACCCAAGTGAGCCGCAGATCATTCGCGCACTTGAATCTTGAAGTAGATCCACTCCAACGAGCACGCCGCCGCAAGAGATCCAAGCGCATCGCCACCCGAAAGCCGTAGGGTAGCCCCCGAGCGGATGCGAGTGAAGACTTCCCGTTCTTGGAGAATGAAGCCGTCCCCGTCGAAGACGTTGAAGGCCGGCGGGAAGAAGAGGAGCCATGCGAGAGCCGCCGCGGCGGTGCACGGAGCGGCGCCGCCCACGTCTCCACCGCGCGCCGACCCAAGCCGCGAGTGGAAAAGGTCGAAGGTGAAGACCGAGGACTCCGCCGACCCCGCCGAACTCCGGTTCATCGGGGAGAAGGAGATCGACATGTGGAGGTCCGCCGCAGGAGACCCCTATCCAATGGAGAAGGCGCGGGACGAGATCCCGATGTTCTCGCGCTTCGTGGAGCGCGGGCTTGCGCTCCCGGCCGAGCGACTTCTTCAAAGGGCTTCTCGGGTACTACGGCATCGAGTACCTCAACTTGAACCCCAACGGAATCTTCCACGCTTCGTCTTCGTCCATTTCTCGCGAAGCATTCTTGGGGATCAAGCCGCATTGGATTCTCTTCCGCAAGTTCTTCCGCGTGAAGCCACGGCCCGCCGCCTCCAACCCTAGAGTAGTCGGCGGGCCGGGATCCGGTGAGGGAAGACGCCGCCGAGCGCACTTGGCGTACAAGCTCGTGGACTCCAACACGGATTGGAAGACGAGGTGGTTCTATACCACGAACCACCATCCCGAGCCGCCGAAGCCGAGCGGACGGCGGCCCAAGCACCGGAGTGGTGGAACACGGAACCCACCATGCAAGAGGGGATCCAGCTCCCGGAGTTGCTGGGAAGAATCAAGGCCCTGCGAGATGCAGGACTGAGGGCCGAGCATGTGGCCTTCAGTTTCATGAAGCGTCGGATCCAGCCGCTGTCAGCGCGGGATACGATGGGCTTCGAGTACACCGGCGACGACGACACGTCGCGGATGCCGGGGGGTGAGATTGAAGACAACGACATCGTCGAGAGGTTGTCGAAGATCTTCAAGGACATGCCGGAGTACACGGCGTGCCTCGTCGAGGAGTTCTCCGCCGCGCGCCCGCCCAACGAGGTAAGTAGCCGTACCCGCCTCGTCGAGTAGTAGGCGCTTGTAGCGCAGTTGCCGACGCCTTTGTGTCTTTTTGATGCGGGACGATGTGAAGCGGTTCGTCTCCGAGCCGCGCCCACCACCGAGCGGAATTGAGATTCCGGGCGGTGGAGAAGGTGAAGGAGCGCCGAGTAGTCGGTGGCGACGATCCCGTCATCGTGGAGGATACCTCCGATGACGAAGAGGACGAGGAGACGGCCGCAGGACCGCTTCCACTCGCGGTCGAGGTTTAGCCGTCCGGGCTTGCCTCATGTGCCTCTCGTCCAAGACCCTCCGCTAGCCTCGGAGGCTAGCCTTGCCGCGCCGCCGAAGAAGCCGCGCAACCCCCGCCAAGAAGCGGGTAGCCAAGAAGATGAAGGTCTCGGAGACCACGCCTCTTGAGGTAAATCATCTTGAGCGAAGACGTCGAGTACCCAATGATCGAGTACGGTGCCGACGAGTAGTTATCCCCATGTGCGGGAGAGGCCGCCGCGAGCCCGTGGAGGAGGGCGATGAGGGCACGTGGCCCACGGTGGGGGAACCGGGCCGGAAGCCGAGTCCGGCTCCCCCCGTCGAAGAGCTCCCCGGCGCGGCTCCGGAGCGCCGCCCCCGCCCCGGGAGGGAGCGAGGTACCCGCGGCCGCCGCCGTTGGAGAGATGGAAGCCGCGAGGGCGCGAGAAGACGTCCGCGCCGGCCGCCGCCACCGTGGAGGAGGCGGTAGTCGAAGAGGCGGAAGAAGAGACGCCCGCCGAGGGTGGATCGGTCGATATCGCCGGCATCCTCGGTGCACCGGCCGTGACTATCGTCCGGTCGAACTTGTAAGTACCACACTTCGTGAGTAGTACTCATTGTAGTAGCCGATGTTGTCGATGAACCTTTGTGGATACTTGTGCGGAAAATCCACCGACTTGAGCCGGGACGGAGAGGAGCCCGCGGCGGCGAGCGAGGCGAAGAGGCCGCGCCGCCCGTCGAGGAGCCCGCTCCAGAAGCCCAAGCCGCGACCGAGCCCCCAGCTGCCGAAGCGGCGCTGCCAGAGGCGGTCATGGTCGAAGGTGAGTACTCTTCCTGAAGCTGTAGGGCCCCAAAAGGAGTAGTCGAGAATGCTGATGCGCATGTTCCTTGGTGACAGGCGCTGAAGGTGGTGACATCCCTGCAGGGGTGCCCGTGCGGGGGTTGACACCGCAGGCCCCGGAGGCCGCGGCAGAGCCCCCCGAGCCCGTGAGGGAAACCGTCGAGAAGGCCGCCGAAGAGGGGGCGGGCGCCACGTCGCCGGGGGTTGCCCCGGAGGTGGCGATCCGGGCCCCGGAGATCCAAGACGCGAGCCTATCCGCTCGGCGCCGATGGCGGAGGCTACGTCAAGTAGCCGCGGCGGGATCGAGCCGGCGGCCGACGATCTCGTCGAGCCGCAACGGTAGCCCGGCACACCGGGAGGCGATCCGGCGGCCGAGCGGTGGATGAAGGTACGTAGTCGTAGCCTTCCGAGTAGTCTATCCTTTGCGTAGAGTACTCGCTTGACTTGAGTTTGTATTGTGCGGGACGTCGCGGAGCGATCCCGCGAGAAGTCCAACATGCTTTGCGGGGCTACGGCGACACCGTGCTCCGAGCTGAAGCCTTGGAGGAGCAGCTCGCGAAGTCGAAGAAGCACGCGGCCGCCATGCGATCGAGGCTTGACGCCGCCTTCGCCAAGTACCACAACGACGTGATGGACTTGCAGGCGAAGAGCGATGATCTGGTGCGGAAGAATAAAGGCCTCCGCAACAAGAATAAAGGTATGTCTCTTGACTTGTCGGGTACTTGTGGGGAGTCATCAAGCTCGACCCGTTGTTGTGTTCCCGTGTTGCGGAACTCGAAGACCAGTGGAGCGTCCGAAGGGCTCGGAGATCGGCATGAAGAATCTCTTCTACCGGGGAGCAGGAAGCCCGCCGGTACTTGAACTCGACTACAAGGAGCCGGCCTTCGAGTGCGAGAAACACATGGAATTGAGAATTGCATCCGACCGGGATCTCGTCAACCGCTACAAATCCTTGCGAGCGTTGAACGAGGACCGCGAGGCGCTCCGAGCCCAACCGAAGGACCCGGAAGAGGCCGCCCTCCCGATCGCGAGGCTCCCGGTGCCGCACCCGGCGGCCCCAAGATTGCTCCGTTGGCGGATCGACTTCGTGAGGCGCCAAGCCGGCCGGCCGCCTACGTGAAGCACATGGCCAAGTCGATCCCGAAGCAGGCCGGCCTTCATGAAGTCGTACTTCCCGAAGGCCCCGTGGAGGTAGTCGCCGGCGGAGTAGCCGCCAACCGCTCGGACGAGCGACGCGCGAGTTGCTGGAGCGATGGCTCCCCATCGCGGAGCGAGTAGCCGATAAGTTAAATCTCCAGTAGCTCGCATAGATAGCCGGTAGCCATAGTTGTATAGGAAACGATTGTAATGAACTATCTCTTATATCAATGAATGTGAAGTTCCATCAATGAGTACTCGTAGCCGCGATCTCGCAGTGCGGAGCGCCCATCGTGGAGTAGGTGCGAGTAGTAGTACTCGGCTTAGTAGTTCCGTCGCGGGGAGTAGTCGGTAAAGAAGTTGATGAACAATCGAACTTTATTACCGAAGTACACCCCGGTGGCCGTGGCCGTAGTTACAAGTAGCCGCCCGGACCGGAGGCCGCTTACGGCCGAGTAGTACCTGGAGCGGGTAGCCGCTTACGGTGAGTGATCCGTAGGTAGCCGTGTAGGCCGGATCGCGGATCCGTAAGTAGCCGCGCGGCGGATCTTAGAGTGTGGTCTTTTTGGTAGACCGCTGCTAGAGTCCTTGACGCTCGTTGCGGCCCGTGGGTCCGTAGGTAGCCGCACGGGGCCGGACTCGGAGGAGAGTAGTCCGGAGACTTGAAGCCGGGACCGGAGGGTCGCATGCGGCTAGGGGTGTTGATGCGGTCGCGTAGACTTGAACCCGGAGTAGTCGAGTAGACTAGGCGTAGAACCGACAGAGCCGGTCGACGTTCCACGAGTTGTTGACTTCTTCGCCTTCGAGTGTTTGGAGGCGGTAGGAGCCCGGCCCGGTCACCTTAGCCACGGTGAAGGGGCCTTCCCGTGGGGAGGCGAGCTTGTGAAGTCCTTCCGTGTTCGGATACGACGGAGGACAAGATCTCCAACGTTGAAGGAGCGTTCCTTGACGTTGCGATCGTGGTAGCGTCGGATACCCTCCGGTACCTTGCCGATTGGACGAGGGCGGCACGGCGAGCTTCTTCGAGGCCGTCGATATCAACTCGTCTGTCGTCTTCCGAGACGCCTTCGTCGTAGTGCTCCACCGCCGGCGAGTTCCATATGACATCGGCGGGGAGGATGGCTTCGGAGCCGTAGACCGGAAGTAGGGGGATTGCCCCCGTTGGCTTGGATGGCCGAGTCCGCGGCCCCCGCAGTGCGTTGGGTAGTTCCTTGATCCACTTGCCCCCTTTTGAGTTAGCGGCGTCGTGTAGCCGCTTCTTGAGGGCGTCGAGCACCATCCCGTTGGCGCGCTCGACTTGTCCGTTGGCCCGTGGATGGGCGACGGAGACGTATCCGACGTCGATTCCGCTGTTCTCGCGGTACTCCCGCGACCGGTGGTTGTTGAAGTTGGACCCCGGTGTCCGTGAAGATGTCGCGGTTAGCCCGAAGGAAGCCGATGAGCGCGTCTTCCTATTTGGGGTCGAGGCCGGCCCCGATGGTAGTAGTCTTGGTGGGGTCGCCCGTTCCGAGGTCGACCGTCTTGGTGAGCACCTCCTCGGGTGGCCGAGGCTTGTTGGCGGCCGTCGGACTTCTCCGGGATGTCGAGTTCGCTTGTAGCAAGCTTCTTCGACGCGGCGTAGACCTCCATCATTGGGGTGGGTACTTGATTTGTCGAAGCAATCACCACGGCCTCTCGTATCGCGGTCGTGAGAGATCTTCAAGTCCCCCTGGAGGGAGAGTACGCCGGCTGGACTTGGCATTTTGAGTACCAAGTATGTGTAGTGGGGCACCGCCATGAACTTGGCGATGGCCGGTCTGCCGAGGATGGCGTGGTAGGAAGTCTCGATGTCCGCGACCTCGAACTTGATGTACTCGGTGCGGTAGTTGTCGCGAGACGCCCCGAAGGTAACTGGCAGTACCACTGAGCCCAGTGGGATAGCCGCGTTGCCCGGGACAATGCCGTAGAAAGGCATGCTGCTCTTGTTGAGCATGGGGGTGACGTCAAGGTTCATCTTCCTGAGAGTCTTGGTGAAGAGGACGTTGAGCCCGCTTCCGCCGTCGATGAGCACCTTGTTGAGCTTAGAGCCCGCCACTGTTGGTTGCAGGACGAGAGGGAAACGTCCTGGTTCGGAGAAGCTGGTCCATTGGTCCGCGCGGGAGAAGGTGATGGGCGTCTCTGACCACCTGAGAGGGGTCATAACCGCTGGTTCAATGGACATCACTTCGCGGCGAGTAGCCTTCTGCTCCCGCCTGCAGGGTAGTCCGCCGAAGAGGACGTTGACGGTCTTCTCGGGTTCTTGGAAGTCGTCGCCGTCCTTCTTCTTGTTCTTCTGATCGTGAGGGTGCGGTGGCTCCGGCGTATCCTTGAGCGCATGCCCGAGCCGGTAGCACCGCTCGGTGGTGTGGTTGCCGTTTGGATGCCACGGGCACTTCTCCTTCGGCGGGGTCTTTAAACCCGCCGGAGTTCTTCTTCGAGTTCCCTTTCGGGGGGCGCTGGATAGCCGCGACGGTGTTGTCTGGCTTGCGCTTGCGGTTGGAACCCGAGAAGTTGTTGTTGTTATTGTTGTTGTTGCGGCCGCCTTGGTTTGGGTTGCCGCTGCCGCCGCCGCCTTGGTTCTGCTTGGACTTGGCGCGGATGGCGTCGTACTTGGCGTTGGCCTTGTCCTCTTCATCCGCCCAGGACGTGATCATGTCCTTGAGGTGGGGAATGGACCTGGGACGGCGCCGGCCGAAGTCCTCGAAGGTGCGGCGATGGTAGAGCCCGGTCTCCGGAAGAGGTCGATGACCTCCTTGTCGGTGACGTCCACGACGGTAGCGCGCTTGTCGAAGAAGCGGCGCATGTATTTGCGGAGGGTCTCGCCTTGTTCTGCTTGATCATGGCCGGGTCCATGCGAGTACCCGAACGGCCCATGGCGCCCGCGAAGTTGCTTGTGAATTGCTCCTTCGACCGGTCCCACTTGTCGATTGAGTGCTTGTCCGGCGACTCGAGCCACGTGAGTGGGGCTTGGTCCCGAGCGAAGGGGAAGTAGAGGCACTTGGTGTCGCCGTTGCCGCCGCCGTTCTCGATGGAGAGAGCGTAGCATCGGAGCCACCGGATGGGATCCTCGCTTCGCGTCGTATTTGGTGATCCCCAAAGGCTTGAACTTGTCGGGGGAGGAGCGAGGGTTGCGAAGCCGGGGTGAGAAGGCGGGGAAGCCGTCGCCTTCGGCGGCGGTCGTCGACTTCTTCTCGCCGCAACTCTTCGATTCTCGGCGAGCATCGTACCCGCCGTGAGAGGCGCCGGAGGCGTGGCTATGCGCGTGGCCGCGGCCGCCGCGGGCGCCGCCGCCGCCTCCGGCTTTCTTGTTGGCTCCGTGGTTGGAGGCCGCCGCCGCCGTCGGCCGCCGCCGCCCGTCGGGGTCGTCGCCGCCACCACCGGCCGGAGCACGGTGGGGGACGACTTCTCGGTTGACGTTGTCTTGTCGTGAGGGTCCGCCGGCGGTGGAGCGTCGACGGTTTGGTTCGGCCGGGATGTCGCCTCGAGTACGGTTAGGACCGAGGTCAACACTTGCGACTAGTAGCCTCGTTGTCGCGAGGCTTGGCTTGGAGAGGTTGGGCGACTCTCTTGTCGACCCGCATGAAGTAAGCTTCCTCAGCGAGCTTGGCGATGACTTCTCCAGCCCGTATGCCCTGAGCCTGCCGTGCGATCGCTGTGATCGACATGAGGCACGCTCGGGGAGTGGTGTGAACTCTGCTCTCGACTGCTTCGAGAGCTTCCGCAAGGTTGCGGATGGGGAGGTTGTCTCTGAGCCGCCGGCGTCGTTCGTTGCGCTTCCTGTTACGTTCGCGCCGGCGTCCCCGCCGGCGTCGGTCTCGTCCGCAGGGGCATCAGCGGACAGCTCGTCTGTGGAGATGTCCTCCAGGTACTTGTCTGCGGCCGTGCCTGAGGTTCCCGGGGTGTCGCCGGCAGCCCATGAAGACTTGACGGTCAGGGGTACCCAAGCTTGGCTCAGAAGGTGCCACCTCAGTTGGTGTGCTTGAGTCAGCTTGGGCTAGTGGTGTTCCCTCCCCGGAACGGTAGCGAGTCGATGTAGGCGACGTAGCGTGAGTCCTTTGTCGGCTCGGCGGGTTTGCGGTCCGGCCGCAGACGTATCTCCCGGCCGGCGTTGATCTTATAACCGGCCCCGCAGGCCGGCCCCGACAAGGGAAGCTCGGAGGAGTTGTCTTCGGACTCGGGCTCCTCGTGGGTCCGACCCGAAGTCGAACTCGTAGTCCGGGTTCGAAAAGAACTCGGAGAGAGGGCCGGAGTCCAAGACGCGGTTGGAGACGGCGTCGGAGTCCGAGTTGTACTCGGTTGCGGGCTCCTTGCCGCCCGTCGTGGCGTAGAAGCCTCCGTGCGGGCCCGCCGGGAACGCGAGGGCCACGCACGGAGCGCCGACGTGGAGAGGGGACCGCCGCGATGGCCGAGGAGCCGGCTCGCATGCGATGGCCCATGGCGACGTCGGGTTCGAGTTGGAGACGGACTCGAGCTCGAAGTCAGCGTGGAGGTTGGAGAGCGAAATTTCGCCGAACTTGCCGGCGAGCTTGCCCGTGACAACTTCGGGAAGCGTCACAAGGCCCGTCCTCGAGTCGGGTTGCATGATCAAGCGGCGCCGGGAAAGAGCCCGCGCCATCAGCAGTGCAGACCCAAGCCCCGAAGACGAAGGTGTCGCCACGGTTGAAGGCGACGGTTGGCTTGATGTGAACGAAGCCGTCGAGTTCGCCATGTGATCTCGAGCGAGAGCCCCTACCTGGCGCGCCAGCTGTCGGTGTTTTGGACCGGCAACCTACTACGGGGAGTACCCGAAGTAGATGAATATGACTCGCCGAGATCGGTAACTCGAAGGAAGAGACACGCGACACACAATTTAGACAGGTTCGGGCCGCGAGGTGCGTAATACCCTACGTCTCGTATGCCGCGTAGCTCGGATTGATAGGGCACGATTACACGATGGTGCAATAGTGCGCCGTGAGTTGGATGAGGTGAAGTTAGGTCGAGGTGATCCCGGGATCGGTCCCCCGCCTCGCCTTATATAGTCCGGGAGGCAAGGTTACAAGTCGGAGTAGGGAAGGAGTACTAGTCGAGTACGTCTAGGAGACTTCTACACGGTGCGGAACATGTACGAGTCCTATCCGAGTACTACTCCTTTCTTGTCCTTGTGCTCCACGCCTTCGTGTGCCGTGTAGCGCAAGTCGGGTAGTCCCGTGGGCCCACCGGTAGTCGGTCCCGGTACCCACCGAGGTAGTGGGCCCAGGGAGGTCCATACGACGCTTCCCACGCTCGGCTAGGGAAACCCTAGTCAACTAGCTCGACCCTCTCCTCTCCGAGATGGTGTCCCTCTCTTCTCTCGCTCCTCGGCGGCCGATGACGAATTCTTCTCCGCGAGGCTCTCGGTCGGGGGGCTATAAATAGCCCGATTGGCGGCTAGGGCAAAGGAGGGGGCATTTGGGCCCCGGATGGGCACGGGCCGACGGACCGGGCCGGCCGGCCCGGGCCCATCTAGGCCCCGGCCCCGAGGGCTCCTTTGCCCCACGTCGATTCCCTTGCTTCCCGGATGTTTCCCCCTTCGCATGTAGGTCCATGTCGCCAGTTTCTCTCCGAATTGGACTCAACTCCTTGTCTTGCAAGATTCAGCACTTTTCTGGTCAGGTCCTTGAAGTCTGTCGTCTTCTCGGATCAAGTCCCTGGCTTCTTGGAGTTAAGTTTGCTTCATTGCATGACTTGTACGGGGCTTCAAGGTCTTGTCATGAGGTGCTTGATGAACTTATCCCGAAAGTCTTGCATTCAATACTAAAACCCTGCATAAACATTAAACTCCAAAACCGACATGTACACGTGAACTTGTTATACCACGGGGGTTAGTACCAATGGATAAGGTATAAAACTCATGCCAACACCGAAGGTAAACTCATGGCTAGGTTGACGGATTTTCACCATCAACAATGGCCAGTATATTAAGCAGTCTCAGATAACGGTGAGTGGCCGACAATCAATTGATTTAAACCTTGCAAGGTAAACCTAAACACACGGCAGGGTGCCCCCGCGAGGACAACCATCCAGGCGGTTCCCAAAAATCCTCGATTTGGGATCAGAGCTTACAGTCCTGGATACAAGGCTAGCTGGCATACCCCGCGAGGCACCCAGCTTCACACATGTACCCCCCTTCCCGGTAGCTAGCCGGGTAGGTGAATACTCAAGATTAGTAAGGGGAAGTTCCCACACCGTCTCATTAAGGTGCTAGGCTTACCAGTCCCATTCCCAACAAGTGCTTAGTACGTTCAAAATCTTAGCCCATGAAAGCCACTGGACCGGAGCCCAAATCTCATGCTCTTACCACATGAGCAATCCATTTATAAAGATCTTATGATTCCAACATAAGAACCTATTCTCGCGAGTGACGAACATCACTCGACTTGTACGGGTCCTATAGCATAGCAGCTATCGACCTAGCATACTAGTGATAGAGCATAGGTACCTAGGGATCATGCATCTAGGGTTTAAATTAAACTCCTGAACGTAAATGCACAACATAGCAAAGATAATTGCATAATTTTAAAAATACGGGGTTAATGATTTGGGGCTTGCCTTTGTGGCAAGGCTGGCCTTGTCCCTTCTGGACTTTGGTCCAGGTCCTGAGCTACGTCTACGTACTGCAACTCTTCGTCAGCACCTTTGTCTCCTCCTTCCGACACGAGCGTATATCTACTGTCGGGAAGATCTACACGAGGATGCAAATGCAAGATTTACTTGACGATCTTTAATTTAATTATACAACCACAATTGACAACCACGGGGTGCATGGTTGACCACATTCACCAAGCTAAGAAATACATTCAACATACACTTCCAAAATGAACAATATGCAGATCTTTATTATTTAATATTTTTAATGGTGATTGTGTACACATTTATTTAAGTAAATTAATTTAAATTCCACAACACAGCAATGGGTTGGTCTTTATCCTTTTTAAAAGATTTACAACCAATCATAAAGCCACTAGGTGTGTAGGTGGTGATTTTCTCATTTACTTTGCTATTAAGCTTTAATTTGCTTCCATAGCTTTTATTCATAAAATAAATTAATAAAATTTAGTGGGGTGTGTTATGAAGCACTATGAATCAAAACAAAGCCACTGCACATGCATGCATGCTTAGGATAGCTAGGAGTTTAATTATACCAAAAATAACAAAAACTAGCTACTAAAGCAAGATAAATGCATGAAAAAATAAATAAAAACAAACTAATTCAAACTTTCTCATACGTGATCTCTGGTCCAAACCTAAGCTAGGAATGCAACATATACACCTAGAACTACTATAGATCTTGAGTTATGCATTTACAAGGAAATTCAAGCATATTTCAAGAATAATTATTTCTGAAAGATATAAAATTGTGATTAATTCACCAGAGGTGCATTTTGGCATAAAAAGACAACATGCAGAAGTTGGGCACAAAATAAATATTTTTAGCTACAAAAATCATTTAGTCAGATTCTACATAAATAGAAAACAATTTATATTAAAAGATCTACAACATAACTTTGTGCAATTTTTAGTACAGGGGCTAGGCATGCTCACAACATATCCAAAACTTAGCTACAGAGCACTTGTAGAATTTGAGATACAACAGATCTAGGGTTTTTAGTTTTGTATTTTTCATGCAAAAATGTCAGTCAAAAGTGGAGTCATGCTTTACAAAAGTTGTAGTGCTTTTCACCATGAGTCCAACAAAATTGGGTTTGCATTTTTCAGATTTTTCTAAGATTTTCTACGCATTTTACAAGAATCAGCAAATCTGCTTCGCTAATTAAGAATCTGTTTTGCACGAAGGTCCTCAGAAGTTTTTGATTTCTTACAGATGAGTCCTTTTTTGCACAAAAGCCCCTCGAAAGAAAACACCTCTTGCAATTTGGTCCACAGGGAGGCGGGCGGTGTGGCTGGCCAGATTCCGGCGAGCTCGCCGGTGCTCGTGGTCGGGCAAAGGCGGAGAAGTGACCCCTGCTCCCCCAGGGCTCGATTTCGTGGCTCGGTTGGGGCGGAAAAGGGGCCAGCGAGGGGGCTCGGCGGCGCCCGGCGGTGGTGGGCGCTGGAGCTCCTGCTCCGGTGAGGTCAGCGCTCAGTCGGGTCAAAGCGCGGCGGCTTGGGCTCCAGAGGGTACTAGGGAAAGGGCTACGGGCGTCACTTGACTGCGTGAGCAAGTAGGAGGGGGAGCTCGGCAGTGGCGGTTATCGAGGCATGGCGGAGCGGCTCGGGGAGACGGCGGCTCAGGCTTCCACGCGCGAGGGACGGCCTGCCTTTTATAGGAGACATTCGCCACGTCGTGAAGCAACAAGGGGCGAGGGGGGATCGAACGCGCGCGCGCGGTGCTCTGGACAGTGGCCGGCGGACGGCACGAGAGGGGTCCGCGTAGCGCGACGTGTGTGGGCGACACGCGCGGACCGACCTCCAAGGCGGCTCGGGGCGCGGGACCTCGGGGCGCGCGGCCTCGAGGCGCGCGGCGCGGGATGCGCGGCGGTGAGGGCCGGACACCGAGAAGGGCCGGGGCGCCACACGGCGCGCGGGCATGGGACGCGCGCTCTGGAGCGCGACGTCGCGGTGGTGGCACAACAGAGCTCGATTCTTATTTCTTTTAGCCCTGTCTGACTGCACATTTCTCCAAAAATTTGAACAGAAGTGCATTGTTGGGTAAATAGCAAAGTTGTAGATCACGCGTCCCTCTACAACTTTTACAAAGGTTGTCCTATGTTTTCTCAATGGTTTGAGCAGGAACGTCGTGCAAAGTTCTGGTTTTTCATGGCGATGATGAATAGTAAAATCTGCAGTTGACCGAGTTTTTCTCCATTTTCCACCCCAAGTTTGCGAAGCCACCCAAAAGTAATGTTGTGTCCCTCGAAAAACTGAACAACTTTATATTGGGAGATTTTGGAGTGTTTAGGTGAATTTTGGAGAACGCGGCAAAAGTTCCGGAGTGAGTTCAAGGACAGGGGGTTTGACTGAGGTTTTGATCATGGTTTGACCAACGTCAGCGGGTTTGACCCAGTTAAATTCGGTCATTAGCATTAATGATGTTAATTAAAAACCTGGGGCATCAGAGGCTCCGCTTGCCTGGAAGGCAAGGTTGGTGAGGTAGTAGGTGGCGAGCCTAAAACGCTCTTGTGTTGGATTTGGCCCCAACATGCCGATGATCGTCTCGTTCGAGAAGCCTCAAACGAACGTCGGGCATCCCGCAACCCCCGTTAGGACATTGGGACGAGGTGGCCGGGCGAAGGTACGCCCGGCGACGGACTCCGTCGGTCTGGTGTAGACGAAGCTGAGGGAGCCGAAGCGCAAGGTGGCCCCAAGGGTCAACGGAACCCTGCAGCCCTCCATCCGATCCACTGGTAAAGTTCATTGAGACACACGATGTGCCCCTACCTGACGTGCCAACTGTCGGGGTTCTCTACCGTCGGGCAATAAATTTGTGTCGATCGTGTGTCGGGCTCGGATGGTTAGCACAGGAAACAACATGTTTTATACTAGTCAGGCCTCTGAGGAGTAATACCCTACGTCCAGTGTCGAGTAGCCGTGTTCCTGTTCTAGGGTTGTTTGTAGTAGGGATTACAAACTGGTCGGGAGAGGGCGTCGGACCCAAGTCCCTTGGGTGTTTGATCTGTATGATGTCTAACCTTTGTAACGGTTGCCCTCCTCTCCCTTTTATAGATGCAAGGGGAGGGGTACAAGGGGAAAAATAATATAAGCTACAGTGTCTGGTCGCTGGGACGTCCCTTAGCGCGTCGCTGTCCGTTAGGACGCATTGAAGTGGAGTTGTGCCGCTTTGTCGTGGAAACCGCCGTGTGGCCGGGTTGGGCTGTTTGTACTGGGATGCTTGGCGCCCCCTCCGAGTAGTTTGTTCTTGACTAGGTCCGTCCGAGTACTTGACTAGCTCGCCACATTAAGACCTAACCGTAGGCCTGAGCTCGTCGTAGGGGGTGCTTGAGTGCCTCGGGCGGAGCTTGCATGCAGCAGGGTTGGAGATGATGGCGATGGGATGGATGTGCAGCTGAGCAGACCCACATTAAGGCTCCTGTTGGGGTCAGTGGCTCGCACGGGCCGCCAGCTGGTGTGCTTGCATGGCGCGGGGAATCGGTCCCCCACGCATCGCAGTGAAGACGTTCGTGTCTCGGGGTCGCGCCGCGTGTTGTGGCCCACACCTCAGTCGGAGTCGGGAGCAGCTCGTGCGAAACAGAGACTTCTCGTGCGAGGCGGAGACTCTCGTGCGAGGTGGAGAGTTGTCATGCGAGGCGGAGACTTCTTGTGCGAGGCGAAGACTTCTCAAAGGGGGTCCCTCTAGTAGGGAACTGGTCGGATGTGCTCCCAACTGGTTGGGAACAAGACGTCTTGCCAGTGATGGTCTTGACAAGGTTCCTCAATCTTCCTTGTCCTAAGTCTTGGCCTTCACGTTGTTAATCTTGGCCTTCACATTGTCAATGGTGTCAGAAAACCTTGTTCTCATGAGAGATTATCTCGCCGTCAAAGGGGGCCCTAATCTGGACCCTCGTCAGCTAGGCTCATGAGCCATGCCAAGAGCCCGACAGGCCAGGTCCATGGGGTGCAAAGAAATTGATTATTAAATATGCACCTCATGGTATTGGATGGACTCGGATTGTGTTCGGTGGGCTGATAGGAATGCCTTGCACATGGGCCAAGGTAAGCTTACCTCTCTCCACCCAACTCGCCTCACCTGCCCCCTTTCCCTCGCGTGAGCCTGCACCGCGAGAAACGACCTCTCCGGGCGTCTCTCCCAAGCCTTTTTTGCGACTTGGTGATTTCATTCATCAATCAAACAAAATTACAATCAGAAGCAAGCAGGTGTGCTACATAGTCTAGGGCTAATTGCCACTCACCCGGTCTATTCTCACTTGGGACTTGCTTAGCTAGAGTATGAGCTACTCTGTCTGTCCCATCATATAAGCATTCCGGGCATTCAAAAGCAAAAATGGAAATGAGGGGAAATTACGCATGTAGCCCTGAGTCTAATGATGAGATACAAAAGCCATCAGGAGTGGTCCACACAAAAAAAGGCACATCCAACAACTATCTCCAGCTCATTCCCCCGCTCAAACTCTTTTCACTTGACCGCCAAAAAGAAGGCGCCAAACACAAACAAATTAAAGCAGAGTACATAACCGGGTGGACTACAACTTCCAAAAGAGACAAGAACTCCACGCCTCCCTCTAGGTTCAACAACTCCACGCCCTCCCCCCTCCATGGCTCTGGACCTCAACATTCCAGCAATAGAAGATGAAGAAGATGACCCTTTTGGAGGTTCACCTCATGGGCAGGATTACCCACCTCCTGCTGGAGACAACCCCGTAGGAGATGCTCATGGAGCACCTTCTTTGTACCTCAACAAGGCAACAACAGAATCATGTTAGAGAATTTTGGTTAGACAAATACATTCCGTTTTCATGCATTCATACACTTGAGATCTTTCTACTAAGGGGTTTATCGTAGAGTTTTCTTACTCTTTCATGTAGACTAGAACAGACTGCGTGCGTTGCGCGCACTATCATGCCAGCAATCAAATATAAGTGAATAAAAAGTCACAATATCATCACAATCAAATCAGATCAAAAATCAAAGAAACCCCACAGACCAAAACAATGCAAATGCAATACAAAACGATTACTAATGGGAGTGATACATCAACACTCCAATTATTGACCTCTTTACTCTTAACATTTGAAGTTTGGATATGTATTACTATTAAAAAAAATAACCATTCACAAAACTATCATCCAAAGGCCTTTATCTAACAGATAAGTTAATGACACCAAATGAATTATTCTAATGCTGCGCTACAACATTTAGAATCCATTGTGCATTGGTTCCTCCGACACCTGTGAACCTGCAATAACAAAAATAGTATGTTCAGTTTAAATGAGATCATTGTTGTCACTTAAGAGAATATAACTTGCGCTTGTAGTATATTCCTTATTTATGTACCATGCTTTTATAAGAAAGAAAATACATGGTAACAAATACTAAGGCAACACAGTATGCCTGCAGGTTTATCTTCCAGATTATAGTAAGGCTATATGAAGTAGGGAAGGTAAGCCTACCTTGAAATGTGATGTAGTCGTGTACACTAAGTTCCACTTAGCAACACTAAAACTTCAGTTCTTCCTAAATGAGAAAGCAATATTAGATAAGTAAATAGCAAACTCAAATCTAAGCTAACTAGTAAATCAGAAGGCAGAAGCAATCCTTAGGTATTCCCAAAAGGTTAGCACATACCTCCATTTGAACCATTTATTTTGCTAATCCCAAACAACAATGTGGAAAAATAACAATTTCAACATAGCACAATTCCACTTAGTTCCGACATTGTACCGAAGACACCTTCACATAAGCACATGAAGCCTCCTATTCAAGCCCATTAACACTGGCTCAGTTGTTGTATGAGATATCCTACTGGCATCAAACAGAATACTTCTAGCAACCCATATCCCTTCAGATATGAAATTTGCTCCTAGCATACTTCATTTGTATGGAAGCCGTCAATGATTAGTACACAGTTCATTCTAATTAGAATACCTACATACCACATGCTAATACTGGGAAAAATAGAATGCAGCTATATGTGCATAGCTCATGCTACTACACATGGAACGGAATGAAGCATCATGCCTTTGAGCTTAACCAATGCAAAATGGAAATCTCACTACCTAAAAATGCAATGATAAATCTCATGAATGATCCCCACTATTATCAATCAAAGAGAACACATATACTCACATGCAGGGTCAAGTCTCAGAAATTATCCTCACTATTATCCCAAATAAACAATGACGCATTGACAAGATCTATGCACAACAGGTTTCCACTAGATAGACAACTTTTGATGTTTATCTTTAGTACCGACGTACTATCAAACAATAGTGATTTTCCTTGTAAGCTAACTATATAATATAGCCTTTTTAACAAACATTAGTCAAGTGTGTTAGTAATTTGAAGAAAAAACTGGATAAAATTTGATAGCAATGCAACTCACCAATTCTCTCCAGACTGAACATGATGATTGTCTCGTGCTACAAAATATTTTTTGCATTTCTGCTGCTAACTTCAATGAATCCTTCTTAACGGCTAGTTTCTGAAAAAACAACACAAACCAAGTGAAAGCGGCAGTGAGTGTATGGAAAATCCAATAAATGGTGACCATATGGTTTTATAGGACAACACTAAGCCACTGCCATGAAGAAAAGAAAGCAATAGTAATCATCATTTTGTATATGTCTTCATCATCCTGTCTAGATCCATTCACATGGTCACAGAAAAATTATGCATAAGAATCGTGGAACGTAATATTGGTATAGTAGAAAGGTTGGGAGTATTTAGATTGGAAACATTCAGAGCATAGCAAACAAAAGTTAGACAACTCAATATTGCAGTAATTTAGCTATTGATCCATCCATTGCTATGTAGCAGTAATATTAATGAGCAAAGGAAATGCCACATTTACCAAGAGATAACAATTTTATTTATCCAAGAGCTGGCAAACAATTGAGAAGAGAAAGAGATAAGGGAGAACAAGGTGTACCTAGCAATGGTGGAAGGGGGACGCGTGCTGGGAGCGGAGCAGAGGAAGAGGGCATCCAGCCGGTGGGTGAGTAGAGAAGCACACGCGACTCCTCGTAGGTGCCCTTGCAGTAGATCTCGAAGGCACCGGAGATGGAGGTGCTGCCATCATACCGCACCCACCTGCCCGTGCTCGCCTGAAATAGCATCCTATCAAAAAGTGCAGATGGGAACCGGATCTGAGATGCGTGGAAGAAAGGGAGGGGAGAGCAGGCCCCAGTGATGCCACGCACCAGGCGAAGGTCGATCCGCCTCCCACAGAGGGAGGGGCGCTCGAGCTACTGCGGTGGCCATGCTAAAGCGGAGCACGTGCTGAGAGGCGGCATCGATGGAGAAAGGAGAGTCACGGCAGCACGGGGGATCCGAGGATGGCGGAGGGGTGGCGCAGGGAGGCCAGATCCGCCTCCGCGCGCCTATGGAGGCAAGCACGGAGGGTGTACGGGGTGGGGGCGACAGCGGGGAGCGTACGGGGCGGGCCGACGGCATGAGAGGAGAGGGTGGAGGCGGGGAGGAGGAGAGAGAGACGGGTCAAGCGACTGGTGAGGGGGTGAGTTAGGGTTCGGGGGTATTAGGCGGGGAGGTAGGGTGGTGGGAGGGTTTTTTTGTAAAAGTGTCGTGGGGGTATTTGTAAATCTACCATTCCCGCTTCTTCTTGTAGAAATAAATTTTAGATCGAAGGCTTGCCCGCAAAACATTTGAACGTGGTTACTGTGTGATATGAACTTTCTAGGATGTTTCGCAATTTCGAACAAAGCGGAGGGCTTTTTCGAAAATTGTCGAATCTGCGGTTGCGCGCCACATACCCCCGGGAATCGCTCCGGTGCGAGCAAAGGGTGGTAGCCTTCAAGAAAAGAGATTACATGAAGAGGATGGGTTCATTGCACCTACAACAACATCAAACTTTGATTTAAACTTTGGTTTGGAGGAAGAGGAGGCAGGTACAACACATGCAAGGATAAGAGTAGTTTAGTTCCAACTGATGCCATAAAATTTTGTATCTTACATTTCTTTGTATTGTCACTGTGCAGATGAGGATTTCGATGTGTATGCTCACGATTTTCATGTCATCTTCGCCAAAGAGGAGCTCCAAGTGTCCAGTGATCATGTCAATCAAAGTACATGCAAAGAATGAAATTTTTCAGCTTCAGCAACTTTAGCATTTGAGGCTACATGCAAATGTTTTACCTATGACACTCCTATAATAAAACAACCACTTTGATATGAATTATGCCTTGGAGGAAGAGGTGCTCGATGGGTCCAGTGAGGAAGAGGTGCTCGATGGGTCTAGTGATGAAGAACATGTTGAATAAGGTTGAAACAACATAACAAAATTTAGTAGTTTCAGGAATAATGAAATAATGACTTTGATTTGAAAATATTATCACAGGCAGTCAAACTCAATATGTAAATGTGGTGATGAAAAGGAAGAATTTGTCGAATAATGAAAGACAACAAGTTTATGAAGCTTTACTTCTCCGCAGCAGTGTGAATGGCAAATTGAAAAGAAGGACCACCACAATAGTAAGCAATTTGTTTAATGTTAATAGGTGTTATGTGCAGTCTATATGGAGAAGGGCAAAGGAGTGCCTTGTTGCAGGCGTACTAGTTGATGTATCATGCAAAAGAAAAAAAATCTGGTTGCAAGAAGGTTTCCATTGATATGTCTAGAATTCCAACAATACCTTTGAATAAAAGGACCACTCTTAGAACTCTTGCTCATGAACTAGGTGCCAAAGCAACCATGCTACACCACTGCTTCAAACAAGGCAAGATTCGTCGACACTCTAACACTCTCAAGCCATATTTGAGAGATGACAACAAGAAGGCACGTCTGTAACATTGTGTTGTATGATAGATGTTGATACTTTGCATTTCATTCTTATGAGAAACATTATTCACTCAGATGAGAAATGGTTCAACACTACAAAAAAAAAAGCAAAGAAGTTCTACATGCTGCCTGAGGAAGAGGATCCGCATAGAAAATTCAAAACAAGATTTCTATTCCTAAATGTATGCTCTTATGTGATGTAACTGAGCCATGATATGATGTTGATGGGAAATGCTACTTTGATGGAAAACTAGGTGTATGGCCCTTTGTGAGACAGATGTACTTGTAAACACCAAAGCTTATGTTCTTATTTGCATTTGGCCAAGGTTGCCAGTTTAATTTAGCTATCCCATGTTTCAGGAACCAGATCTAGCGCGAACGCCATATCCATGTCCACGTCAGGGAGCCACGCCAGGGCCTCCATAGCATGATACATCGCCACCTAATGGCCTCCCATGTGTTGCGCCAGAGCCCTATTCCGCCGCACCCAGGCTTCGTACTATCGCCACCGCTCGAAAACCTGTCGGCGCCTACGCTCACCTCGCTGGAGCTTACACTCTCCCTCACTCGTGCCTTCTATGGGGGGAGTAGATCGAGAAGGAGCGACGGTGGGTGGGGAGTTTCTTGGCTGGGGACTAGCGGCTGAGGGGCGCAAGACCCACGGCGGAGGAGACAACGAGGTCCGTCGGGTCCTTGTGTGGCTGTGAATGACCGGATGGATTGGGGATTTTTGTTGTGTGTGGAGGAATCCAATAGGTGGTGGGCCCACATTGTAGAAATGTTAATATTGTGACAAAAATTTTGAATCCTACAAATGCCTATGTAATGGAGCAGAGGGAGTTACTCAGTTGCAGGAACGGTACACAAAAATCACACAGAAATTGCACCTCGCGAGCCTGGCTCAGAAGGCCAGGCCAATGAACACCAGCAATTGCAGCTGTGTTGACGGATAAAACTCGTATCCACCTACGATCCGCAAGCGTACGGACCTACACCTTTTTCACCACGGGATTCCCAAGGTTCTTGTCAATCCGCGGAGCAAGGGGATTACTAGCGCTTAACCAAGTACTAATCTAGTTGACTAAGAAAACCTTTAAAGAGAGTATTAATCTAAAAGTAAAAACAATCTAACCTAAGTTAATCTAAGTTAAGTTGATCAAACAAATCTAGGGTTAAACTAGATGGTAAAGGGGTGAACACAAGAGAGTGAGCAAGAAAGATAAGCGTTCCCTCCCTAGGATCTAGGATAACATGGTATGCATCTACTACACGAAAGCGGTAAACCAATCTACCGGGGGTTGTGACCACGGTTTCGCCCTTTCCCTCCTCTCGTATCGTCACTACGCGAAGGTATTCGTGACTAGACCTATGATGGACACGGTATGTTGATGGAATCTATGGGAGTAGCGGATATCATACGCCCGAAAAACACGGTGGCCTACCTTAATCATCAAAGCATCATCAACATGAAAACAATAGATTGAAACCACGAATCAAGTAGCGATCACATAGCATGTATCCATCTAATCCTAGGGATGAACGGAGACATTACCCCATCATCTTACACGGATTGAAGCACATAGGGGTGATGGAGACTCCGAGAACGTCGTCGATGAAGATGGCGGCGATGGAGCTTGGGAACACCCCTAGGCCGGCGGCTTGGAGTCCTCCTCTTGCTTCCTTCTCTCCGCCGGGCGTTGATCCTTGCGACGAGCTCATCTAACTCTCTCCCTCATCTTGCGGCGGCGGTTTTCTGGTGATTGGCGTCGGTAGAATGATTTGTTCGATGTGGTGGCCGACGGCGGCGGAGGCAATAAATAGACGAACACCTAGGGCAAAGGGGGGACCGAACCAACCCCGGAGTGGGCTGGGCCGGTCGGCCCAGGCCGGCCGGCCCAAGCCCATTTCGGCCCGGTTCGGCCCCGGTTGCTTCTCGTGTGATCCCTTATTTGTGTGCACTTGCATGTGGGCCTTTGACGTCATTTCCTTCACGGTTAAGGCTTGAATCCTTGCTATGCAAGCTTCGCTGTTTTCTGGTTGAGTCCCTGAAGATTTGCACGTTGACGCTTCGGTCCTCGGGTCATTTGGAGTCATGTTCATCACGTGTCTTGACTCTTATCGGGCTTCATGATCTTCTTCCAAAGTGCTTGGTGAACTTATCCCGAAAGTCTCCTCTTTAGCGTAGATTTCCTGCATAAACAACAAACTCCAAAATCGACATGCAAGTGTGAACTTGTTATATCATTAGTATGCCTAGTGGCAGGTTAGTTGCAAATCATAATCGAAACCAATGTATAACAAGTACTCTAGGTTGACGGAAATTCACCGTCAACATCTCCCCCATGCTTAAACCTTGCTCGTCCTCGAGTAAGTAATCCTTGCTTAAAAGGGAAATCAATGTTGCCTTCCAATGTTGTCTCTGCACTTAGTCATTCATGACGAGGCGAATTGCTCTCTCTTAAGAATTTATTTTAAATTTCAAGTTGTGACCGGCTTCTTTTTCATTATGGAAGATAGACTAACAATAAAGAACAAGCCACATTTAATAAACACGATGCTCTCAAACTTAAGTGAACTTCAAACCATTACCTTGTCACATGGAAGATTTTCAAAAAGATGCATATCCAACATAAGTGAAAATCTCTTGCAAAAGCTCATGGAAACACTCATCTCATCAAGTCACTCAAGCCTATACTAGATTATTTTCAACCTAATCTACTCATATGCGATAGTGGAAGGCTTATGTGGAGCTTGGAAGGTTAAAACAATCCTAGCAAAACATACATCCGAAATATTGTCAAATTAAGAGAGAGGTCTATTGGAATTACCGAGACTCGTCAAAAAGGCCATGGAAAATAAATGTTGGAAAGAGAGAAGGATGAAACACACACATTAAGATAAGTGGACATGTGCAAGTGGCAAATGGATGATCCCGAGGCACGAGTGAAGTCCTCGTTATCAGATTGCACATGGTTGGAAGATTTGAGTATGGATGTGTCATCAAGGCACTTTGAGAACTTATGAAGCAAAAAGATCCGAGGAGCATCTTTATTATTTTTTTTTACTTTTATTCTATTTCCTTCTCATTTTTCTCTCTTTCTTTCTTTCTCTTTTTTCTATATTCTTCCTTTTTTCCTTACTTTTCTTTTCTTCTCATCATAATAATTTTTTCTTCTTTCATTTTTTTTCTTCTTTTTTTTCTTTTTTTTTGCTTTTGCTCCTCAAAACTTTTTGCAACATAATACTTACATAGCATTTGTGTCAGAGAATGACTCCTCCCCCATGCTTGAACGATGCTCGTCCTCGAGCATAAAAGAGAGGGGAAATGACTGCTAAAGTAAGAATAAATTCCATAATCTTGCGGAATATTTGAATCTCCATCGAGAATTTTACTCCATACTCAAATTGGGTTGTGGACAAGGAGGTGATCAAAAAAAGATGTTTTTGGTTTAGGGTGGATGCCCAGCGAAGTTTGTGGAATTTTCGATGTGAAAACCCACAATGCATGGACAAAAAGGCTAGCATGAAAAAGTTACACAAAGGAATGACCAGCTTCTTAGTCTCTAACCATAGAAATCAATCATAATCCAACTCATCAAAACATATGTTTGCAATCTACGGGTTTTGTTATCATAAAACATTATGTATATGGCTTTGGTAGGTAGAACTTTGCAAAAGCTTCACAAATATGTAGATAGCATAAAAGTTAAGTTTTCATAAAAACAACAAGTCATCCGGCTATCCATAAACTTAAATCAAAGAGCAAAGATATGTATGTGGGTCTAGAGCATAGTCATTTCACCTCCACAAATAAAAGAGCCGATATTTAAATTAATTTCAGATCATATTATAGAGAGCAATTAGCCAAGACATGTATAACTTCATGTAGGTAAAACAAAGCGGCAACTTTCATCATCTTTCCATAAGCATAGGCAATATAGAACATCGAGGTGAACACATGGTCATGCTTATCTATTGAAAGTAAAAAGAAACCTAGGTTGTCCTCCTAGTAGCCATGTTATTGTTTGAAGAGAAAAACAAAAGGTTGCACCTAGTTGAGGTTGAAGGCATACTTACAAGCATTTGTGTTTGGAAAAGAGAAGGTCCATGGAGATGTTACCATCCTTTGTAATTCTTCGTTGCCTTTTTCCGACATCTCCATGTATCGATGTGGCTTTTGCTTTTGTCTTGATTTATCAACACTTCTAGACTTATGAATTTAATCTTGTATGCCTAATGGAGTCATTGGTCGCCCTTCTCTTCAATGTTGTCATCACCATCTCCTCTTTCTTGTTCTCATCATCTCCTTGCTGTCTCTTTTTCATGGATTTCCCCCTCTGTCCAGAACAGAACATATATCGAAATATAGCTCTATTGAAAAGTTATGAAATTACCTTTCCAACTTGTGGTCATTCATCGAAAACGGAGTTCAAACAAGGGGGCTATGTCCGTTTTACTTCAGCGCTGCGTGCTGTCCAAAACTGATTTCAGGACGTGTTGCACTCGGTGATTCGGGCATAACCGCTTGTAGGAACCTCCGATTGTCTTGATTCTTGATTTGTCGGAATCGTAACTTCATCAGGCTTCTAAATATCAAAAAATATCCAGTGTTTTTCCTTCGAGACCATGCAGAATTTTGATGAGATCGATAGCTTCTCGCGCATTTATCCGGTGATGTTAACGATCTTGATCATTCTATCTTCTAGAACGTCATGATGCACTTCCGTGTTGAAGATTCAGGGTCCCCCCGTGCTTAGCATTTTGCTAGTCATGGAAGAAGAGGATAAAGCATTTTTATCTTAGCCATCCTTCAATTTCCTTGTAGTGAGAGTCTCTATCTTGCCTGCAAGACGTTTTAAACGCACATTCTACCCCCAAGGTGACGGTTGGGAGTAGATAGAATTGCCAACAATCCAACAATGTCTCCTAGGATTCTTAACTTGTGGAATAATTAGTCTAATGAGGAATAAAAACCTAATGAGTGTACGTGGTGCAAGGTGTGTATGCACATGATAGGAAAGCATATAAACAAAGACAATGTTTTCACCTAGTTCTAAACACCATGTTTACAACTAGGTTGCCGAATTTCTCCATAGCCATAAAGGTTTATTTATCAAGGGTTAAAACACCATGTCTATCCCTAAATTAGTAACTCTTATAGCACAAGAAAAGTTAAGCGCATTGCAAAGCTTATAAACTAACCAAAGCAACATGAAAACATATGAAAAGCTAGCTAAGTTTATCGAACTTAACGATGATGGTTCGCAATCTTGTTTAAACACCACGTTTACACAAGATCACAAAAGGAAAACACCCATAGGTACCTATGAAGCATTAACATGGAAACTGAAGCATACATCATTAAGTATATAAAACAATCAAGCCAACTATGTGCAAAACATGTATACACAAAGAAACATCACATTGGTAACAAAATGCAATGCATGCAAATAAATATTATCATGAACATGATGGTGGTTCTAAAAAGGAAAACTGAACTTACATTAATAACCACAAGTTGATCATCATAAGATAGTGTCATTCTTTATTCTCTCTAAGAAAGTAGTAAAAATATAAAGAAACGGGTTGCCTCCCGAAAAGCACTTCATTTAAAGTCATAGAGCTCGACTTTCTCACATACCTTCTTTTCGTTGCATAGCCATGGCCCTTCATGCAAGAAGAAAAGGTACCAATGCAGCTTTAATTTACTTCCCACGTTGTGCTTGATCACTTATAGAAGACTTGCCCAAAGCATCCTTTTGTTTCATCGTTATCTCCTTCTCTATCATCCTTCGGTGCTGCCTTCACTCTATGATTTTTTTAATGTCCAGAACAGAGAGTATACTCAAGCTCTACTCCATTGCACAGTGCACAAAATTTCCTTTCCAATGAGTTTTTATTTGCTCAAATCGGACTCCGGACAAGAGAGTTATGTCTGTTTTACTTCGGCGATGAAATCTGTCCTGAAATTTCAGAACGCGCAACGCTCAATGTTTTCTCCATAACTCCTTGCACGGGTCTTCAAACTTGTTGGTTCTTAATGCGTTGGAATGGTAATTTGATGGAGCTTCTGAATATCTCATTTTGTTCATTTGTACACCTCTGAACAAGCTCTCAAATTGATGAAGACAGCAGCATCCATCGCGGGATTCGGAGAGGTTGATGATTTATCTTGCAACTCTTTTAGGCATGACTTCTTTTTTCATTATTCAAGCCTTGTCTACATGGTTAGTGAAAATCGGGCCTTTCCCGACATATGATTCTTTAAGGTCATTAGCTTGACCAAGCGCAAAGCATGATCGAGATTTACAAAACTTATTGTAAACATACGCGTCCATAATTAACACCACATGTGAATTGTAGCAACAAGTCAAGGTGTAAATAAAAGAAGCATATGTTTCATGCATAGAACTTAGCTCATCATTACGCAAAGGTTCTTTAGGTGTGAGATTAATTGGATCAAAAATAAATGTTTCCTCTTTTTCATTCTCAAGAAAATCTAGCCTATCAACATGATCACTATTGGAACAAGGCATAGACATTAAACTATCATTCATACTATTGGTTGGGCATGAGTATTTGAATTTATCAACATCAATACCAATAATATCTTGAGATTTCAGCGCGTACCTTGGCCTTAGAGATTTTTCAACAAGAGTGATATTTGGTTCAACAAGCGGTGTTGAAGGCGAATCGATCTCAACAAGTGTAGTTGCCTATTCATCACCATCTTGCAATTTCTTCAACTCATCATGTGGAACATGTAATCCTTCAACTATATACGCATTCATCTCTTCTTTGAAGTCTTCTTTATCAACCAGGTCTTCATCTTCAAAGACTTGTATGTTGCTTTCTTTATCTTCCATGTACCACATGTCGTCAAGATCGCTCATTGTTGATTCACTCTTTCCTTCATCCTTGAGTACTTCCATGTCTTGATTTGCTAGTGTGTAGGCTTCAATAGCACACAAGCTATCACCTTGTGGGGAGGGGCCTTCTTGGAGTACTTGATCTATGTCAACCCCTTCCCATTCATCTTCTAGCTTGAGTCCTATCTCCTCCCATTTATCCTTTGAGTCACGAGGCTCATCACGGTTGTACTCTTCTCTTCCTTCATCATAAATCTTTGAGTTGTCAAACCGGTCGATCCATCCTTCATCTCCTTCTTCTCTTTCTTCTTCAAACATCTTTTGGATCGACCCTCCACTCATCTCTTGATCAAATATATCTTCAATTAGTTTGGCAACGTGTCAGCGTTCCTCCTTCCTTCGGTCGTTAATTAGTGGGGCGAAATCAACTTGAACCCAACCGAATTGAATGAACTCCGCCAATGGTCTAGCATTCCACATACTTCGGCCTACATTCATGTTAGTTTCAACATTTTTAACATCCGAAATGACCTCTCTTACCTTGGGAAGTGGATCTTCAATTTCTTGTATGGTCAGTTCATCTTCCTTGACCTCCGGTTCATCTTTTTCAGAAATTTCAGCAAGCACCTTGGGCTTGCTTTTGTCATTTTGCTCCTCTCGACAACATCTTTGCCAATCTCGTAGTGTTCTTTGTCCATTGCTTATCCTTTGTAAGATTTGTGCGGCTTCACTAATTGTTTTATCCATTATATCACCGCCTGCACACATGCTTACAAAATGTGACGAGTTAGGGGTTAGTGAAAAATAGAAGGTATGCAACATCAAGTCACCGGAAAATCCCAAGTTCGGGCCTCGCTCAAGTAGTTCATTAAAATGGTCCCATGCTTCATCAATTTCTTCATCCTCTCCTTGCTTGAAATTGAGCACTTGCCTCCTTAAGTCTTGGACCTTGCTTATGGGAAAGAACTTCAAAAGAAACTTCTTCACTAGCTCATCCCAATTTCCTTTTGCTTCAACGGACGCAAGTGTGTGCCATCTTCGCGCTTCATCTTCGAGAGAGAATGGAAAAAGATTCCACTTGAACCAAGCGGCCGGAACTCCTTTTTGTTGCACCGTGTTGCATAACATCGTGAATTCCTTAATGTGTCTATATGGGTTGACATCCTCTAATCCTCTAAATGGTTTTGTCGCCACTAACTTGATGATTCCAGGCTTCACTTCATAGTGGGTTGTAGCAAATGTCAAATCTGATTTTTGCATCTCAATGTCTTCCATTGACGGCATTGCTAGCTCCCTTAGCGACATCTCTTCGTCTTCCAATGGTGAGGTGAACAAATCCATCTGGGCACAAGAAAAGTAGAAAGAAAAACAAAAAAGAATTTTTTTCTTTTTTTTAAGAAAATAAGGGTTAGGTGTTAGTAATCAACAAAAATAATACTAGATTAAACGTAGCAAACTGGCTTGCTCCCCGGCAACGGCGCCAAAAAAAGGGGCTTGTTGACGGATAAAACTCATATCCACCTACGATCCGCAAGCGTACGGACCTACACCTTTTTCACCACGGGATTCCCAAGGTTCTTGTCAATCCGCGGAGCAAGGGGATTACTAGCGCTTAACCAAGTACTAATCTAGTTGACTAAGGAAACCTTTAAAGAGAGTATTAATCTAAAAGTAAAAACAATCTAACCTAAGTTAATCTAAGTTAAGTTGATCAAACAAATCTAGGGTTAAACTAGATGGTAAAGGGGTGAACACAAGAGAGTGAGCAAGAAAGATAAGCGTTCCCTCCCTAGGATCTAGGATAACATGGTATGCATCTACTACACGAAAGCGGTAAACCAATCTACCGGGGGTTGTGACCACGGTTTCGCCCTTTCCCTCCTCTCGTAGTGTCACTACGCGAAGGTATTCATGACTAGACCTATGATGGACACGGTATGTTGATGGAATCTATGGGAGTAGCGGATATCATACGCCCGAAAAACACGGTGGCCTACCTTAATCATCAAAGCATCATCAACATGAAAACAATAGATTGAAACCACGAATCAAGTAGCGATCACATAGCATGTATCCATCTAATCCTAGGGATGAACGGAGACATTACCCCATCATCTTACACGGATTGAAGCACATAGGGGTGATGGAGACTCCGGAGAACGTCGTCAATGAAGATGGCGGCGATGGAGCTTGGGAACACACCTAGGCCAGCAGCTTGGAGTCCTCCTCTTGCTTCCTTCTCTCCGCCGGCGTTGATCCTTGCGACGAGCTCATCTAACTCTCTCCCTCATCTTGCGGCGGCGGTTTTCTGGTGATTGGCGTCGGTAGAATGATTTGTTCGATGTGGCGGCCGACGGCGGCGGAGGCAATAAATAGACGAACACCTAGGGCAAAGGGGGGACCGAACCGACCCCGGAGTGGGCTGGGCCGGTCGGCCCAGGCCCATTTCGGCCCGGTTCGGCCCCGGTTTCCTCCCCGGTTGCTTCTCGCGTGATCCCTTATTTGTGTGCACTTGCATGTGGGCCTTTGACGTCGTTTCCTTCACGGTTAAGGCTTGAATCCTTGCTATGCAAGCTTCGTTGTTTTCTGGTTGAGTCCCTGAAGATTTGCACGTTGACGCTTCGGTCCTCGGGTCATTTGGAGTCATGTTCATCATGTGTCTTGACTCTTATCGGGCTTCATGATCTTCTTCCAAAGTGCTTGGTGAACTTATCCCGAAAGTCTCCTCTTTAGCGTAGATTTCCTGCGTAAACAACAAACTCCAAAATCGACATGCAAGTGTGAACTTGTTATATCATTAGTATGCCTAGTGGCGGGTTAGTTGCAAATCATAATCGAAACCAATGTATAACAAGTACTCTAGGTTGACAGAAATTCACCGTCAACAAGCTGCCGGGCCTGGCTTAGGGCCATTGTCTCTAGAACTGCCTGCAGCTGGGATATTTAACTTTTTACCATTATAGTGGAGGGCGCCTCTACATATAGCATCTTCTCGGTTGCCACCACATTTTTACCACGCAACGACGAAAGATGCTACAGAAATACCACATTCGCTCACGTGGCACGCCAAATCTCATTCCAGGGGGATCCAAGTCAGCAAGCAGTGTGCAAAATGTCCTTCGTACCCTTTGCCTTCTTCCTCTTGCTCTAACTCTTTTGTCACTTTACACGTGGGTCTCACGTGTAAGGTTATCTTCAACCTCTAGCCATCATCGTTGAGCACTACTGGGTGCTAGCCATTGGAGGGAACGAGGGCACGGCGGGCCTCCTTGTGCCACGCGAACGACCGCGGTAGCACTGGTGGAGCCGGCGTGCGGGTCGCCAGCCACCGAGCACAGCCGCGGCGCTTGCGGGCATGGGAGCTCGAGCTCCGCCCCTCCCTGGGTCGACGGCGGTGCACCAGCGGCGGTGAGAAGCGTCTGCCGGCATGGAGACTGGGGAAGGACGGGGCGGCGACTGTGGGGGTGAGATGGAGGGAGGAACCGCCGAAACAGTACTGGGTCCGGTACGCCAGAGAAGTCCCACTCCGCGTACCCATGTGAGGTGGCGGGTGGCAACTCGCTGGCAGAGTCGTGGGACGACTCGTCGTCGGTGGAGGCACTGGGGTTCCTGACCACCGGGGCATGGCGGCTAGGACGGGCCCTGCGCGCCACCGCGTCGGTATTGGCGGAGGCGACGTACGCCGTCATGGCGCCGCGCAGACCAATGGGGAACCGCAGTCCCGAAACCGAGCGTTCCCCCGTCGGAGCGGTTGCCGTCTCGCCAGTGGTCGCGTCCGCGCCGCGAGGCGACCCGCACGCGCGCGTTGGTGCTCCGTTCGTGCCCGCCGAGAGCGCCGGACGGAGCGTCGACGGCGTCGAGGTGCCGGAGGGCCCGCAGCCGTCCACCCCGGGCGAACGCCGGGGGCACCGAGCCGCGGGTGCGACGGGGACCGGGTCTGGCCCGGTCGGCCGCCGCGCACAGAGTTCGTCGCGGTTGGTGATGCGCATGAGGTAGTCGTTCCCTGTGGCCTGAAAGTTCAGGCTCCCGAACCGGATTTCGAACCTGGCTAGGAGGGGGTCCGAGCTGCCCATGGAATACCTCTAGTCGTGGTACTCGGTGCGAATCACCATCGAGAGGGTTGGTGGGAGCTGATCTTCAGCGCGCTACCCCCCTACCTGGCGTGCCGGTGCGGAATGTAGTCCCGACACTAACTAGTAATGAGCGCTGAGATCAACCTCTCGATGGGTCGGTGCTAAGCAACTAATGACACTGGGTTTTATCCTGGTTCCGGCCGGGGCCGTACGTCCAGCAGTGGCGTGCTCGGGGCACTATATTGCGTTGCACCGTGGTGCTCGTAGAGGGGTGCTACAAGCGTGGCAGGAGAGGAGGTTGGGCCTCCAAGTCGCAGAGGTATTGATTGAGGCAAGTGCCAATATCATGGTGAAGGCGGAAAGCGTGTGTATGATCGCTATCCGTCGTCGTCCCCTGCGGCTGGGGGATTGCCCTTCCTTTTATAAGCCAAGGAGAGAGCAATTTACAAGTGTGCCGCATTATTCTCCTACGTGTAGAGGCGTGGCGAGCAGTGCCACAAAGTTGACGATCGTCTTGGCGTTAGCCATACAGAAGTAGGCAGCACAGTGTCACGGGGCTGACATTGGCCTCTCCGCACAGTGTTACAAAGTGGCGGGGATGGCCTTCCCCAAGGAGTCGGTGGAACAGCGCCAGGGCGTGATTCCCAGGCGTGTCAGGGTCGTGGCGCAGTCCTGCGGTGTCAGATCATTAAATGCCCGCGCGCGTGAGCAGGAGCAAGGGTGATGTGCGTGTAGGGGCCCTCGAGCGAGGGGCGTTGTTGACGGTGAAATTCCGTCAACCTAGCCATGAGTTTACCTTTGGTGTTGGCATGACTTTTGTATCTTATCCATTGGTACCAACCCCCGTGCTATAACAAGTTCACTTGTGCATGTCGGTTTTGGAGTTTAGTGTTTATGCAGGGTTTTAGCAATGAAAGCAAGACTTCCGGGATAAGTTCATTAAGCACATCATGACAAGACCTTGAAGCCCGGTACAAGTCAAGCAATGAAGTGAACACGACCCAAGAAGCCCAAGGACCAAGCCCGAGAAGATGACAAACTCCAAGGATCTAGCCAGAAAAGTGTCGAATCTTGCGAGACAAGGAGCTTCGTCCAATTCGGAGAGAAACTGACGACAAGGGCCCACATGCAGAAGGGGGGAGGATATAGAAGACTCGAGAAGCAACACAGGGCGAAGGAGGCCACGAACTGGGCCGAAGTGGGCCCAGGCCGGCCGGCCCAACCCATTTTGAGGCCCCGTCGGCCCCCCCTTTGACCTAGATGCCTCTCGGGCTATTTATAGCCCCCTGACCGAGAGTCACGCATCAATCAATTCGTAATCCGCCGCCGAGGAGCAAAGAAGCTTGAGGGACACCATCTCGGAGATGAGGGTCGTGCTAGTTGTCTAGGGTCTCCCTAGCCGACGTGGGAACCTTGCATGGAAGACCACGTCGGAGCTCCGGAGCAAGGATCAAGATCGAGGTAGGATCCAGATGGTGATCTTGTTCATGTAATCATTCATGGTGAAGTTTTTATAGTGAATCTGATTTCTAGTGATCAAGTGCCTTCTCGATGATTTTGTTTTCTTCTTGGTTTTGCTTCTTCCCCAATCTATACTTAAGATAGATTGCTTAGGGTGCTCTTGTAGACGCGGTGGCTAGAGGTGCATACCGGACCGACCAAGTGATTTCAACTTGTTCTTATCGAACTTGCCCTAGACTACCCGCACGAATAGGAATACATTGTGACACAACGGGGGTTCCGAAAGGCGGGCGTTTTCGGAATCGGACCGGAGGCCACGGTTTAAAGATGCTTTGAATGAGATTCGCTTTTCTATCTTCATCTATCTTGTTTGGAGCTACAACATAAGCATGATCTAGACTCTCTAGATCGGTTATCTCTTGGTTTCTCTTGCTACCTCTTTAGTAGATTAGATTAGATGTGTTATCTCGATGATATCTTAGATTAGATGCAACTTAGTTCTTCATAAGATAGCTTTCCTTGCTTTACTAGATTGAATCCTTGCGTTGCACATTGTTCCACAGATTCGATACCTTGGGTTCACCACTCGAGGAAAGAAGGGTCCCTTGACTACGACGGGGGATTTGTCTGCTTGCAAATCCATATGAACTTTGATACGATAATCTACCGTCAACAAGCCCCTTTTTCTGGCGCCGTTGCCGGGGAACAAGCAACCAAGATCCAATCTAGTATCGCTTATTTTTTAGTTTTTCTTTTGATTTTCTTTTGCATCTCTTAAGTTTGATCATCCTCAAAAACAAATAAAATCAATCTAATCTAGTTTTGATTAAACCTAATTTTTCTTTTTTTAGATTTTTGTTTTTGCTAACCCTAACCGGAGATGGTTGGCTACCTCTCCAAGAAACCCAAACTTTCTTTTGTGGATGATCTAGGTAAACTTTACAGGCAAAGGAGACGTGCAACACAAGCTAAAGAATTGGAAACCCTAGATCCAAAAGCCAAAGTCGAAGGACCGTCGGAATCTCCAAGGGAATCACCACCTCCAAGTCCAAAGGAAGATCAACCTCAACCGCCACCCATGGGAGAACAACCACAACCGGAGCGCAAGATCGAGCTATGCACCCCGGACATCGTTGATCTACCTATCATAAACCTTCAAGACGCCGGAAGGCCGTTCAAGATCAAGGTCTCAACTATCCGCATGACAATTGCGAGAGCTTTGGAGTGTTTCAATGAATACATACGAGCCGGATTCCTTGAGTGGCATATCGGTTTACTAAAGAGGAGGATGGAGAAGATGGAGATAGAGAAAGAAGCTCAACACCTAAAGGCTGCAGAAGAAAGATCCACATGCAAGGAGTGTGAGGAGTACGACCATGTCCAAGGTACACCCCGATTTAATGCAAGTTCGTCGATTCGAGATTTGGTTCCTCTTTGTGCACAATTCAAGAACTTCATGGACGAGCAAGCTAAGATCAACAAGGACGTCGTCACTAAGTTCGAGGCTATGGAGAAAATATTGAAGAATTTAGATGGCAAGATGACGGAGGTCGGAAGCTCTATATGTGAAGTGTTCATCATGATGAAAATGTTAGAGATGCAAGTGGGACAACTTGCCGG
This sequence comes from Cenchrus americanus, assembly GCA_947561735.1. Classification (NCBI taxonomy): domain Eukaryota; kingdom Viridiplantae; phylum Streptophyta; class Magnoliopsida; order Poales; family Poaceae; genus Cenchrus; species Cenchrus americanus. Next base: position 244,680,722 of record OX387239.1, on the reverse strand, counting down.
ACAACCGATGGGTGACAAAGAAGAATTTCCGAGACAACCCCAAGGTCCCAAGACGGCGAAGGCTACTCAAACTCATTCGGGAGAGACGGAGGATAACACTAAGACCACGAAGATCACAACCGAAGGACCGGAGTTTGAGATGCCGAGCCGCTACATGAAGGAAGTTGTTGCATCCGTCAAGACCAAAGGACAAAGACAGCCTGTGAAGACCAAAAATATGACTAAGCCGAAGAATAAGCCCGTGCCCAAGATGGTGCAGAGGTGGGTACCCAAGATTGCAACACCCACGAAGAGCGTTGATCCGAAGTAATCAAGTGAAGAAGTCTAGCCATGGACTATAAACGAAGCGCTAGGCGGGAGGCAACTCGTTTCGTAAGTCAAGAATAAGCTACCGGGAGGACAACCCGATTCCAGGTTTTTCGAGACTTTTCAAGTAATTTAGTTTTTAATTTTACTATGCAAGACATTAGACTTAGAATGGTTGAATAATATTAGAGACATAATATTTTGTTTTGATCATAAACCCTTTACATGAACCATCCTATGTTGTTTGCTTCTTTTTCGAGATACCACAACCAAATAAATTCAGAACCTATCTCAACCTTTCATCCTCTTTATGATGTTGTGGTTGACTTGCTTTTCAAGCTAAAAACACACGAGTAGAGCCATGACTTATATATACATGTTATTTAAATTTCAGCACGTGGTAAGACTCGCGTGAACCTAGAAACTTGACTTTTGGTTTATTTAAAAATCTATATCCTTGGTTTATCTAAGATTAGAATTTTTCTAAGCCTCATTTAATTTTATTTCATTCAAAATCTCTCTCATCTAACCAAAATTAGAACCTAAACCTATGCCCCCATGATCAAGCCGGGAAAAGTTTGCTCTCAACTAATGAAGGCAAACGATACCGTTGAGACCAACATAAAAGTAGTCGAAAATATTTTTCGACTTACATTTATTTTTAATGATTTAAAAACTTCTCTAAATTTATATTTAATAGCTCTAATTTTATTTTTAAATTTCGAAATTAGAGGAGTGCTTAGCATTAAAACATGCTTAGAGGGAGGCAATCTAGTTAACTTCATGCGTGCACCATGATGCATCACGGGATGCCCCCCCCCAACATCTTTTATCAAACCACATGCAAAGTACAAGCATGGGGGGCAGCCAAGGCTTTGTTTTGCAGGAATGTCATGGAGGCATGTGAGGCAAGGGAGTATGGAAGTGACTCAACGCGAAAACATCAAGTGGAAGGAGCAATAATGCAAGCAAAGGAGTGGACGAGAACGTTTGGAAGGTGCACGCGGTCGCGAAGCAACAAAGCATGAGTGCACTAGAGAAGAACCGAGCCAAGAGGAGGAGAGAGGTAAGGCTCCCATCCAGCTCTTTGTTCGTGTGCTCTAGTTTGTAGTCCGGAACCACCTTAGACTTAGCCATCCACCTCGTTTGTTTCGTGCAACAAATCGCATCCTTAATCCACTCAAAGTCCAGACTCCCAAATAATATTTGTGTACCATGTTACCGGTTGAAAACCCCGGATATTTATTTGTGAGGGAGAGTGCTGCAACCATGGAAGAAAACTACAAGTCTTTTCACCAAGAAGAAGGGATCATCGTCGTCCAAGCCATCATCGACAACCTCTTCGAGGAGGCGCTCGGTTTCCAAGTCTCCTCGGAGTATGGAGGAGGACACGGCACCGCCGAGGAGGAACCACACTCTTCTCGGTGGCATGAGGGCCACACGAAACTCGTTTATGAGGTTCACCAGACCTCAAGGACATATGGAGGAGCCGCTCGTCCGACCTCGCCACTCGACACGATCATCCGCTCCACCTCCATATGCTCTTGCAGTATTCCGAGGGGTTTGTCATCATGACGGAGGAGGAGGAGAAGAAGCTCGCTTGCCTTGAGTAGAGGCTTGTAGCGAACGTCGACTTCGACGACCAAGCTCTCCACATATTGGGTTTTCATACGGGACACCGAGGTTGGGTGCAATTCTCTAACGGAGTGTCGGCAAACACCAACAAGGAATTTGCCTAGGAAATTCTCATGACCATGGCGCATATCCTTGATGAAGGAGTGCTGAGTCTCTCATTCCATTTGGAGAGAGCCATTCGCACCAGGAGGCCATCCACAAACTAGAGAGAGAGGAGGGAGATCTCCGGAGGGAGATCAACCACCTCGAAGGAAGCACCCACAAGTGGAGAAGAAGGAAGACACCGTCGGAAGGGTAACCGTGATCAACGGTGCTATGTCTACCACCTTGATGGGGTAATCTCCTTATTCATCCATGGGTTGTAATCGATCTTGAGATGTAATCATACTTTGTTGGATTATCTATCTATCATCTTGTGTTGAATATACTTTATTGCTTAAGGTTAGCTACCATGCCATGAAGGGAGTAGAGCTTCAATGCTTCCTTGGATCCATTCAATATGTCGTGTCCATCATAGGTCTAGTCATGAATACCTTCGCGTAGTGAGTACGAGAGGATGGAAAGGGCGAAACTATGGTCACAACCCCCGAAAGATTAGATTGGTTTTCATAATCAAAACGATTGCATGTTCTAGTATCGTAGACCCATGGGCGAGTGTCTCCTATCTTGGTTGAACAAGCGGTTCCCTATGTATTAGGGAATAGCTCGGTTTTCAAAAGGGAGCCCCGGAACAAGTGTATGTGCATGGAGGCACATGGGAAGGTTTTTTGAGTATGATCATGGGAGGATACCATCAACGAAGAAATACTATCCGGAACCCCATCATCCAAGTGTTTCACTCATGGATGTGCAAAAGGATTTTGGGGAGAATGAGAGAAAAAAAGGTAACCGACACGGAGTTGAGTTGTCTTTACTCGGCTTTGATTGCCAGGTAGCCAATCGACCCCATTCAACTTATGATCAACCGGTGGTGTTGTGAAGCAACATCAGGTTCGAGAGATATTGGTTCGGGGTGTTACCTCTCCATGTTGGCTATCTCTTTGAAACCGGGTATTACAAGGAACCCGAAGCATCTCCTAGCCGGGACTTCCCTAGGATTTGAACATATGAAGAAAGAAAAATATATAAGTGAAGATTAGAGAGGAGGCTTCAAAGTGGCCAAGGTGAATTTGCCCCTTTCGGAAGGAAGGTTAAGACTTTTTCTTGAGGGGAAGAAAGATTGGTTAGAGGAAGGACTTCTTGTGCCGGCGAAGAAAAATAAAAGAGAAGGATTGTAGGAGAAGATTTTTCCAAGGCCCAAGAAGGAGGTGCACAACAAACTTATGTGCCACCATTTGGAGAATTCCGGCGCCGCTGAGTTACTACGGTGGTGTACCAATGCAAGCATGGGGGAGTGGTGCAGCCATACCCCCACCAAATTTTGCGATGCCCAACGTAGCCTTTGTGGAGCCATATGCACACCTTCCTTAACCACAACAAAGTGTGGCCACCATTGGGGGATACGCTGCGAGAAACACGCAGATTATTGCAGCCATCCGAACCAATGCAAACCAAATGGGTGAAGGAAATGCAAACACCGCTTATGAGCTTTGACGCCTTCACTTAGCACCGTCGGACAATTCATAGGAGAAGCGGTGCAATCCTATTATGAGTAAGGGTACAACAACCAAGACTATCAATATCAACCATCGGCGGAAGAATAGAGAGAGGAGGAGCTTTAGTTATCTTTCCTTTACCCCCTTTTCTTTAATTTTCAGCCTGTATGCGCCTATGTATGTGTAGTGTTTTCAGTTCTTATTTAAATTTCAGCATGTGTGTTAGTGTTTATTTTCATCATAAATAAAGTCACCACTAATTTTTTACCATTAGTAAAGTTACAAAGTTTGGTTCATGATGATATATGATTATAATTGCCGCTTTGTTTATCTTTGTAATTGTTTTATGCATGTTTAAGCTAGTGCTCTCTTAAAATACAAATCTGAAATTATCTAAATGCTAGCTTAATCTTTAGCGGAGGTTATGATAAAAATAAAGACCCATAGTGTTCTATGTGCCCTCAAGTTTTAGATGGATTAAAGATGATTTATTTTTGTTCTTAAAAGTAATGCTAACCTTGTCATAAACACCACTTGCATGTTGCTCTACCTATCCAGAGCCATATATATATTTGAGTGCAAAAACTTAGTATACAAGGTTTATTTTTCGGTGAGTTATTTCAGGCCTTGATTTCTCTGGCCCGAGACTAAGAAGCTGGTCATTCCATTTTTGCGTATCTATCTTTTTTCTAGCCTTTCTATCCGTGCATTGTGTATCCCCACATCGGAGATCCCACAAACCTCGCCGGATATCCACCCTTAAAACCAAATATCATCTTTTGTGATTACCTCCTTGACCACAACCTATCGTTGAGAATGGATCATCAATTCAAGGAAGATCGATGGTGCCAAGATTGAAGATTTCAAGTATCTTTCCGAAGGAAAAGTATTTCCGGTACCTACCTTATCTCTATCACCTCTTTGCTCGAGGACGAGCAAACGTCTAAGCATGGGGGAGGAGGTAGGTACAATGCAATTTTAGAGTTCTCAAGGGGAGCAAATAAAAAAATTGATGAGAAAGAAAAAGAAAAAATGAGAAATAAAGAAATAAAGAAAAATATATGTATGAGAAAAAAAGAAAAGAAAAAATACGAGTATGTATAAGAACAAAATAAAGTGAACTCCCTGGTTCTCTAAAGTGCATTAGGGATTTCAAGGACTCAAGATTAAAGGATCCATACTCATTTTCCAACCATGTGCAATCCGATAACGAGGACTTCCTTTGTGCCTCAGGATCACTCTTTGCCATTTGCACATGTCCACCTATCTCAAAGTGTGTGTATTTTTCTCTTCCCCTCCTTGATATAACATTATTTTCCAATGACCTTTTTGATGAGTCTCGGTAAGACCATGAGAAGCTTGTCTTGTTTTGACAACTTCTCATTTATAAAATCTTGGTAGGACTAAACTTTCCCAAAAAGCTCCATATAAAGCCTACCACATATATATGTTATGAGAGGGAAAGGAGTAGAATAAATAGGCTTGAGAGACAAGTTGAGATGAGAGTTCATGAGCAAGATGTAAGGTGGTTTAAATTTTTGAACTTGGTTTAGCTCTTTTCATCTCGTTCTTTATTTCAAAATTTCTGAGATCTATTTGAATTTTGGGAGCATGTTAATACTTGTGGGATAAGCTTAATTAATAATCTACCCTCCGTAGGGATGAAGGCTAGTACATTATGGAACTTTAACGAACTAAACTTTTGAGAGCATTATGTTTTCTCATGTATGATCAAGTGCAAGGTTTAAACAATGAAGGGCAACGATGATATCCATCAAAGGCTTACTCGAGGACGAGCAAGGTTTAAGCATGGGGGGCTGTTGATGGTGAAATTCCGTCAACCTAGCCATGAGTTTACCTTTGGTGTTGGCATGACTTTTGTATCTTATCCATTGGTACCAACCCCCGTGGTATAACAAGTTCACTTGTGCATGTCGGTTTTGGAGTTTAGTGTTTATGCAGGGTTTTAGCATTGAAAGCAAGACTTCCAGGATAAGTTCATTAAGCACATCATGACAAGACCTTGAAGCCCGGTACAAGTCAAGCAATGAAGTGAACACGACCAAAGAAGCCCAAGGACCAAGCCTGAGAAGATGACAAACTCCGAGGACCTAGCCATAAAAGTGTCGAATCTTGCGAGACAAGGAGCTTCGTGCAATTCGGAGAGAAACTGACAACAAGGGCCCACATGCAGAAGGGGGGAGGATAGAGAAGACTCGGGAAGCAACACCGGGCGAAGGAGACCACGAACTGGGCCGAGGTGGGCCCAGGCCAGCCGGCCCAACCCATTTTGAGGCCCCGTCGGCCCCCCCCCTTTGACCTAGATGCCTCTCGGGCTATTTATAGCCCCCTGACCGAGAGCCACGCATCAATCAATTCGTCATCCGCCGCCGAGGAGCAAAGAAGCTTGAGGGACACCATCTCGGAGATGAGGGTCGTGCTAGTTGTCTAGGGTCTCCCTAGCCGATGTGGGAACCTTGCATGGAAGACCACGTCAGAGCTCCGGAGCAAGGATCATGATTGAGGTAGGATCCAGGTGGTGATCTTGTTCATGTAATCATTCATGGTGAAGTTTTTATAGTGAATCTGATTTCTAGCGATCAAGTGCCTTCTCGATGATTTTGTTTTCTTCTTGGTTTTGCTTCTTCCCCAATCTATACTTAAGATAGATTGCTTAGGGTGCTCTTGTAGCCGCGGTGGCTAGAGGTGCATACCGGACCGACCAAGTGATTTCAACTTGTTCTTATCAAACTCGCCCTAGACTACCGGCATGAATAGGAAAGGCGGGCGTTTTCGGAATCGGACTGGAGGCCACGGTTTAAAGATGCTTTCAATAAGATTCGCTTTTCTATCTTCATCTATCTTGTTTGGAGCTACAACATAAGCATGATCTAGACTCTCTAGATCGGTTATCTCTTGCTTCCTCTTGCTACCTCTTTAGTAGATTAGATTAGATGTATTCTCTTGATGATATCTTAGATTAGATGCAACTTAGTTCTTCATAAGATAGCTTTCCTTGCTTTACTAGATTGAATCCTTGTGTTGCACATTGTTCCACGGATTCGATACCTTGGGTTCACCACTCGAGGGAACAAGGGTCCCTTGACTACGACGGGGGATTTGTCCGCTTGCAAATCCATATGAACTTTGATACGATAATCTACCGTCAACAGGCGTTCAGCCCTCGAGCGAGGCGGACCTCACCCGAGGGGGCGTTCAGCCCTCGAGCGAGGCGGACCTCGCCCGAGGGGGCGTTCGGCTATGTCGCTCTGGCGGGCCGCAGGGGCCACCAGGGCTGCGGACGTTCAGTGCGTGCGTCTTAGGCTTGTGAGTTAGTTCGCGTTTTGCATTTTTTGTGAGTTTTAAGCGGGTTTCCCCTGGTTATTTCGGGGACCCTTATGGCTATCTCCGACAGTAGCCCCCGAGCGTCTGTAGGTGTACCCGTTAGGGTCCCGCAGATGCTGACGCTTGCTGATGGGACGTTCTTCCCTCCTGGCTGCTAATGCTGTTCCGTGGGGCCGCGTCAGCGGACCCGCCGCGGTCTAGCCCCGGCCCCGCAGAGCGTGAGTGCTCCCCGCGGGGGTTTTTCGCGAGACCCACCAGTGTGCGGGGTGTTTATTTCAACCAACATCGGCAATGTTCCAGCCGGCCTCGGTGGTGCCACGCGCACATAACTGGCACTGCCTGCGTTCAGTGCACCCTAGGAGGTGCATGCGTCGAGCCCCCGAGCCTGGGCCCGTTCGAGGCGATCGGGGCGAGCTCTCCGACTTGTTTTGAGCGCTCCCTCGTCGTCCCTCCGCGGGACGGAGGGTGAGGTTTCCGCAACCCCCATCGATCGGGTCGTGGATTGCGGATTCCTCGTCGAGCTGTTATCGGGTGATTCAAGTGGACGCCTATGCTCCGTTTGATAAGGGTTGGTTCGTGGTCCGAAGACTCGTCCATGAAAGCGCTTGCGCGGGTTTGCTAGGTGGGGCTCGGTCCCGTTCGCTAGGGACCGAGGGCGGGGAAGCTCTCCCTCGATGGGACCCCCCCCCCACTAGCTGCCCTCGCTGGCTCTTGAATACGACATGTGGGTGAGGACCATGTGTGGTTCGAGAACCGGTGGATGGTCGCTTCCTTATGTGATGAGTGATTGACAACGTTGTGTGGACTGATTCTTGGCTAAGTATTGCAGGTGCAGGTTGCGGCTTGACTCGTGTTGGTGCCGGTGAAGAACAAGCGCGAAAGGTCGTCGCCGGTGAGGCCTCCAGGTGTGGAGAAGACAAGTAGGCTTTGTTCGAGGGACCCGGTGGCCGGCGGGGGTCAAGTGCGGCGGCATGGTGGCATGAACAGCAAGATGAAGTCGTGGACGGTTTCTTGGTTGAGCCTCAAAACCAAGGTCGAGCCGGGACTACGTGGGAGCCAAGTCATGAGTGGAGATTGGCGGAAGCTACACCGAGTTCGCGGGGTTTCGGTGGTTCACCGAGAAAACCACCGGGTTCCTTGGTTGATCCACAAAGCCAAGACCGAGAACCGAAGACGGAGGTGCAAAGAAGACACCGACCGGCCCGACCGGTGGGTCCGACCGGTCGGACCGGGTGGGGACCGGCTCCGACGGTGAGGAGCACCGGTCGACCGGTGTGCGACGACGCGGTCCGAATCTTCGAAGCGGAGGACACGCGTCGGGATCGCATGGCTTGCGTCGAAGCTACGCAGGGTGCGGTCGCCGGGCATCCGTCCGATGGTGAAGACATCAAGAATTCCAAATCCGCCCTTGAGGGGCTTGTATCCCTAGTTAGTAGAGAAGGGTATTTTAGACATTCGGTTGCCTCCATATAACCCAAGAGGTGAGAGGATGGCAGCCAACTCTTGGAACCCTAGCTCATTAGTTTTCCGATTTTCCACCTATTTTCTCTAGGTTTTCCTTAGGACTAGCAAGAGAGCTTCACGGAGAGATCTTGTAGAGAGGGATGGATGATCGGGCGGCTTGCTAGACCTTGTATGAACCTTTGTTTCATGTATAGATGATTCGGCGTGGTTCCTCAAGGTTTGGATGTGTTTTCCCTGGTTGTTCTTGGTGGTGATTTTCGGAGTCCTCTCTTCGTGATTTCTTTGGGGTGTTTTCGGGGCTTTTCTCTTGGGGATTTGATGGGGGAAATTTGTGGGAACCCTTCGTGGTTCTTTGGGCCGTGATTCCTCTCCCAAATCCGTGAGTAAAAGTGCTCGATTTTGGGGTTTTCTTGAGTTCTTGGGTTGGAAGTGCTTTCGGCGGGATTTCTTCGATTCCTCCTTTTTGGACGAGATTTGGTGGGATTAAACTTGGCTATGGACTCCTCATGAGGTGTTCCTGATATCCCCAAAGTCTTGTTCAAGTCCGTGGAGCGATTCGGGAGATCGAGATTTGGATTTGGGGGAGTTGACCCGCGGGTGCTGTTCATCCCGAGCTGCCCAGGCTACACCGGTCTGACCGGTGCTCTTGACCGGTCTGACCGGTGCGAGCCCTTGTGGGCTTTTGCTCGGGTGAACGTCTTGGTGTGTTCCTTATTGTCCCGTGTTGCTCTCCGTTTCGAGTTTGGGTCCGTTTGGTGGTCGGTTGGCTCGTTTGGTGTCTTGGGGGCTTTCGAGCTGCCATCGGTCCGACCGGTGTGTCTCACCGGTCTGACCGGTGTAGAGCCACTTAGTGGAAGTTGCTCAGTTTCACCTCGCGGGACCGGTCCGACCGGTGGTGCTCACCCGGTCCGACCGTGTGGGTCCGTAGACTCGAGGTTTGGTTTTTCCGCCGCGTTTCTCGGGTCGCAGGGTTGCGTGTTGGTTCCTAGGTCCAGTGGCACTCCAGTGGCTACGTGGGCTTGACCAACCTTGGTAGTGAGTCGGAGACGTGTGTTGGAAGCCGCGTTCGTCTTGTTGGAGTTTTCATCTCCTTCGAAAAGAATTTTTATCGGCTCCCATTCACTCCCCCCCCCCCCCTCGGTTCGCCGTATCGGTCCTTCAAGTGGTATCAGAGCCGGTTCGGGTCTTTATTGACTCTAACCAGTCTAAGATCCAAGGATGGCGTACCAGGAACAGGGTTCGGGTCCTCCACACTTCGATGGCAAGAACTACCAGATGTGGAGCAAGCAGATGGGTGCGTTTCTCCGCGGAAAGGGTCGCCTTCTTTGGGATGTCACGGTGGACACAGCTATGTCCGGCCAAGTTGATTTCCTCGCTCCAGGATCGAGGGGACGCTTCGACGCCAACAATAAGGCGGTCGACTACTTGTTTCGTGCTTTGTGTCGCCCGAGTTCGATCGGGTGCACACCGAGCACTTGGCTTGTAGGATTTGGGCGGTGTTGAAGGAGGCTCATGTTGGGAACGCCCGGGTGTCGGGCACGGATGTATGCGACCTACCGGAGAGAGTACGAGAACTTCACTCATCTCCCCGTGAGTCCATCGATGCCTTGTTTCAGAGGTTCACGGTGGTTGTGAACAACATGAGGGCCAATGTGGACGTGCTCCCGTACGATGATCATGATAGAGCGGTCAAGCTCTTACACTCTTTGGATCGTACGATTTGGGGCGGAAAGTTCGAGGCCATTGTGGAGTCGGAGAAGTATGACTCTGACCGTGAACGAGCTGTTCTCGAAGCTCAAGTCGGCTGAGGTGGATAGGGGCATGACTGCCAAGCTCGAGGGTCCGACTGACTCCCATAGTCTCGCCCTCGTTGGTGGTTCCAAAGGAAAGGCTAACTCTAACCCATCCACCAGGATGTTCTCTTTCTCCTCTTTGATGTCTATGCCAGATGAGGAGTTCGACGAGCTTGGAGAGGACGAGCTGGCGCTCCTGACGAGGCGGTTCGAGAGGCTGCACGAGAACCGCGTGAACAGGAGGAGGAACACGAGGACATGCTTCAAGTGCGGCAAGACCGGACACTATTTCGGCCGAGTGTCCAAAGGTGAACAACCACGACAAGCACAAGTCCAAGGACAAGAAGAAGAAGTCCGGGAAGAAGGATCATGGACATGAGAAGAAGACGCGGTCTCGAGAGAAGATGAAGAGATCGAGCGACATCGAGTCCGATTTCGAGGACACGTCTTCAAGCTCGAGTGATGAAGACGAAGAGGATGACAAGAAGAGGAAGAAGAAGAAGAACATCGGCAAGTATCTCAACGGCCTTTGTGTGACGGGCCTAAGCCTCAAGGACGACTTCGCGGCATGGCTCGCGGTTCGAGCAAGCAAGAGAAGCCGAGAAGGACGCCTCGGACTTGGATTCCGAGGATGAGGTATGTGATGAGCTCTCCTCTTTGCGCAAGGAGAATGAGGAGTTGGTTGACTTGCTTGATAATCGCGATCACATGCTTAGAGAGGCTAAGAAGCTTAGGAAGGAGCTTAGATCTTCACTCGAGGATGCTAGGACTAGAGTGGCCGAGCTAGAGACACGGTGCTTGATAGCAAGCTTGAGATTGATTCCCTTAAGGCTAGCCCCGTTGTTTTGGATGAGAACAATTGTGCCGATTGCTCTGTTTTCTGGGCCGACTTGGATCGATCTTAGGGAGAAGTATGCCTCCAAGTGTGAGGAACTAGATGTGCTTAGGGTTGAGTTGACTGAGCTACAATCTAGACCCACTTTGCTTGGTGCTTGCACTTCTTGCCCTGGTTTGCATGAGAGAATTGTTGAGCTCCGTTCTCGCATTGTTTCGCTTGAGGCCGATTTGAAAGTGCCTATTCCTACTTCTTGCTCTACATGTGAGTTGCATGCTATGAAGAATTTGGATCTTGCAAAATGTGTTGGTCGCTTGCAAGATGAGAATGATAAGTTGCGTGAAGCACTGAGTTGGTTGTCGAGTCAAGAACCTCAGCTTGGTATGATGATTGCTAGTTGTAAACGCTTTGACGGTTGGGCTTTGGGATTGGATAAGGTTGGTGAGGGCAGTGGTGAGAGAGAAAGGAAATTTGGGAATGTTTCAGTTCCACCACAACCCACACCCAAAGACAAGTTTGCATCCAAGCCAAACCAACCAAGAGAAAAAACCGAGTGAGAAGGCAAGTGAAAAGCCTAGTGAGAAACCAAGTGAGAAGTCTTGTGAAGAATCTCATCCCAAGCCTAAGCCCAGATCGATCCGTTTCCATTGTGAGTTTTGTGGAAAGGATGGTCACAAGAGAGCGTTTTGCTTCAAGAGGAAGCGTGAGGAGAGAATGGCGAAGGAGTGGGCTAACAAGGACAAGTACCACCCTTCCGATGGTGTACTTGAGCCTCGTGTGCAGTTGCCCAGGGCCAAGGCGAGTGTGAGGTCAGTTCGGGCTTGGGGAGAGCGGAAGGCTGTTGGAGGTGCTGCTGCCCAGGCTACACCGGTCAGACCGGTGAGGGGCACCGGTCAGACCGGTGCAGGCCTGGACAGGCAGTAGTTTGGGTTTTGTGCTCGTACAGGTGCGAGGGTTGTTTCTGGAGGTCGTGGTTCTGGTGATTGGTCTGGAAAGTTTGCAGGAGGTCAGTTTGCTAGGCATTCTCCCCCTCGAGCTCACTACGGGGATGGGAGGAGTCATGGCTTTGAGAAGGAGAGGAGGGATGGTCCACGGGCTTTCTTTCGTGGTTTTGGTCCTCCTCCAGGCAGAGAGGGTTGGTTCCCTCATGGTGGTTACCGTAGTGGTGTTCGTGGAGGTAGCTATGGTAGGAAAGATGGTTTGGTTTGTGCTAACCCCACTTTCGAGCAAATGGCTAGGCACTGGTTTCACACATTTGGAACTAACCCCAGTGTTAAGTCATTTGCTCGCTCTCGCTCTTTGTTTTGAGTTGCAGGTGGATAGCCCGGAGAACATTTGGTTGATTTTGGGGGTGGTTCTTCGGCTTCATATCCCGGTGGTGACATGGAGGTACATCACTTTCGGGGATGGTGGACAAGGATGAGAGAATTGTGAAGAAATGATAAAGGTAAGTGTATTTGTGACCTTCGAGTGTGTGGCCTTGGTCAAGCCACTTGGGTTGTTTTGCTCCTTCTCTATCTCATGTGTGTAGGGTGAGCTTTGTATGCTCTTTGGCCCTAGTACATGTGTTTAGGGGGAGCTTGTGAGTTTTGTGCTCCTTTGCTCTTTTGCCGGTGGTGTCGAGCCCTTTTTGCCTCCCCTCGAGGAGCCTATGGTTTGTAAGTTTTGTGTGAGAGCTTCTTTGTAGCATTTGTATAGCTTTTCTTTGTGCATTTCTTGCATTTGGCATGGCATATGTAACATGATGTATAGGCATCCTTGTATCTTAGATTGCATGCATTTTGTATCATATGCATTGGTTAGGAAAAGCTTCTCTCATATACATTGTTCACCATGGAATGAGATATATGTCTTTGTGAGCTTGTTTGGTATGCTACGGTTAGTTTGGCTTAGCTCTTGATGATCTTGATGAATAATCCATGGTTGATAGCTATGCTTTCGAAAAATGTCACATGTATGCTCTCTCATGTGTAAATGCCTTTACATGCTCTTGACATGTTTTTGTGGCCTTGCTATGCTTAATTTGTGGTTGGATAGCTAGTTTATTGATCATATGGGGCCAAAGGCTCATTTGCCATCATGAATGTTTAGCCCTCTTGATTTATCTTGTGGAGGAGCATAAGTTCCTTTTTGTCGCAAAGACATTTCATGTACCATTTACAAATCTGAAAATGAAATGAAAAATGCTTGGAAAATATGCTCCCATGTCATATGTGCTGAATTTAATTTGCTTTGGGTGCTAAACCGTTGCATGATGCCTACCAATGAGAAGTCTCATAAATAGAAGTAGGCACATGGCTCGGTGGCTTTGACATGACATGAGGTGCTTGTGGGTGTTTGTGATGGTCTTATGATTAGAATGGCTGTCCTAGCATGAAGTTTGTGTGGCTTTGCCATTTTGATATGTGTTGATCATGTTTAGGACTTTTCTCATGAGAGGCAAGTTTTTCGCAAAATTGCCAAAACCCATCTTAGCTTCGTCCAATGGTTGTGAAACTTGGTGATCATGTAGTTGGGTTCGATATGAAGCCGTAGAGTACCTAGCTTGCTCATTTGGACATGTGTAGCATCCTATGATGAATTTTGTATATTTGAGAAGCTCTAGGTTGAGTTTTTTGCATTTTTGGCTTGATTCATGCATTGCCAACAAGGGGGAGAAGTTTGAGCTTGAAATGGCTTACCGGACGCATTTAGAAGGTTTTCAGGTGGTTTCGAGCCATTTGCGGGCCTTCGTTGTACACCGGTCCGACCGGTGAAGAGCACCGGTCCGACCGGTGTGAGTTCCGGTCCCGTACACATGTTAGGCACCGGTCCGACCGGTGGTGATGACCGGTCCGACCGGTGTGAGCCGAAATTGCTGCCGCCGCCCCGTTTTTCGAGCCGTTTTGCATGCATTCGTCCAGGGGGAGTTGCATTGGTTCAGGGGGAGCTTGCATGTGTGCAGGGGGAGCTCTTTGTGGTGTTTGAGCTTTGTTTTGGTGGTTTGCGCTCTTTGCTTGAGCTTTGCTTTGTCTCGGATGTGTCGAGCCGTTGCCCTTGCCTAAGGGGTCCGAGACTTGTTTCCTTCAAGTGATCTTGCTCTTTGCCTTTGTTTGGCTTTCGATCGCTTGTTGGAGTTTCTTTTTGTTTGTTTCTTTTCTTTTTTCTTTTCTCTCTTGTTACTTTCGTGTGGGTGTTGTCAATGCACTCATCAAGGGGGAGATTGAGGACCATGTGTGGTTCGAGAACCGGTGGATGGTCGCTTCCTTATGTGATGAGTGATTGACAACGTTGTGTGGACTGATTCTTGGCTAAGTATTGCAGGTGCAGGTTGCGGCTTGACTCGTGTTGGTGCAGGTGAAGAACAAGCGCGAAAGGTCGTCGCCGGTGAGGCCTCCAGGTGTGGAGAAGACAAGTAGGCTTTGTTCGAGGGACCGGTGGCCGGCGGGGGTCAAGTGCGGGCCGCATGGTGGCATGAACAAGAAGATGAAGTCGTGGACGGTTTCTTGGTTGAGCCTCAAAACCAAGGTCGAGCCGGGACTACGTGGGAGCCAAGTCATGAGTGGAGATTGGCGGAGGCTACACCGAGTTCGCGGGGTTTCCAGTGGTTCACCAGAAAACCACTGGGTTCCTTGGTTGATCCACAAAGCCAAGACCGGAGAACCGAAGACGGAGGTGCAAGAGCGGCACGGACCGGTCCCCGGTGGGTCCGACCGGCCGACCGGTGGGGCCCGGGTCCGACCGGTGAGGAGCACCGGTCCGACCGGCCGGTGTGCGACGACGCAGTCCGGAATCTTCGAAGCGGAGGACACGCGTCGGGATCGCATGGCTTGCGTCGAAGCTACGCGAGGTGCGGTCGCCGTGCATCCGTCCGATGGTGAAGACATCAAGAATTCAAAATCCGCCCTTGAGGGGCTTGTATCCCTAGTTAGTAGAGAAGGGTATTTTAGACATTCGGTTGCCTCCATATAACCCAAGAGGTGAGAGGATGGCAGCCAACTCTTGGAACCCTAGCTCATTAGTTTTCCGATTTTCCACCTATTTTCTCTAGGTTTTCCTTAGGACTAGCAAGAGAGCTTCACGGAGAGATCTTGTAGAGAGGGATGGATGATCGGGCGGCTTGCTAGACCTTGTACGAACCTTTGTTTCATGTATAGATGATTCGGCGTGGTTCCTCAAGGTTTGGATGTGTTTTCCCGGTTGTTCTTGGTGGTGATTTTAGGAGTCCTCTCTTCGTGATTTCTTTGGGGTGTTTTCGGGGCTTTTCTCTTGGGGATTTGATGGGGGAAATTTGTGGGAACCCTTCGTGGTTCTTTGGGCCGTGATTCCTCTCCCAAATCCATGAGTAAAAATGCTCGATTTTGGGGTTTTCTTGAGTTCTTGGGTTGGAAGTGCTTTCGGCGGGATTTCTTCGATTCCTCCTTTTTGGACGAGATTTGGTGGGATTAAACTTGGCTATGGACTCCTCATGAGGTGTTCCCGATATCCCCAAAGTCTTGTTCAAGTCCGTGGAGCGATTCGGGAGATCGAGATTTGGATTTGGGGGAGTTGACCCGCGGGTCTTTGTTCATCCCGAGCCGCCCAGCTACACCGGTCGACCGGTGCTCTTGACCGGTCGACCGGTGCGAGCCCTTGTGGGTTTTTGCTCGGGTGAACGTCTTGGTGTGTTCCTTGTTGTCCCGTGTTGCTGCCTTGTTTCGAGTTTGGGTCCGTTTGGTGGTCGGTTGGCCTGTTTGGTGTCTTGGGGGCTTTCGAGGCGCCATCGGTCCGACCGGTGTGTCTCACCGGTCCGACCGGTGTAGAGCCACTTAGTGGAAGTTGCTCGGTTCACCGCAAGGACCGGTCGACCGGTGGTGCTCACCGGTCCGACCGGTGTGGGTCTGTAGACTCGAGGTTTGGTTTTTCCGCTGCGTTTCTCGGGTCGGAGGGTTGCGTGTTGGTTCCTAGGTCCAGTGGCACTCCAGTGGCTACGTGGGCTTGACTAACCTTGGTAGTGAGTCGGAGACGTGTGTTGGAAGCCGCGTTCGTCTTGTTGGAGTTTTCATCTCCTTCGAGAAGAATTTTTATCGGCTCCCATTCACTCCCCCCCCCCCCCCCTCTCTGGTTCGCCGTATCGGTCCTTCAGTGGGGCGTCCTCGAGCCGGTGGGCTCGAGGATAGACTCGAATGCGCGTGCCATCGTCGTCCCTAACTCTGTCGATCTGGGGCGCCTATTCGAACCCTTCGTGGGTCAGGCTTCAAACCCCTGATCAGTAGGGCCACTGCGGGGTGGCAGCTAGGTGCCCCCGACTTTTTGCATCTGCAGGACTCGAGGGCTCGCAGTCAGACCGGCCCTTGAATCGCTGATCAGTAATTTTCTTGAATCGAGGGCACCGGTGGCGCCCACTCTCGCTGAGTGGGCTTCGAGACCATTGGTCGATAATCACACCCTTCGAGGGTCGGGTTTTTTCGAGTCTCGTGCTCGGGCCGCTCAAGGGTCATCCTTACTTGGTGAGGGACCGGGCCATTTAATGCCCACAGTCGCGGCCACAGTTATGCGCCGCGGGCGCACCTTTTCAGGTGCCGCGGTCGCGGGCGTAGTGGGCGACGTGGGTGGGCGGACGTGACGGCCCACCGCGGCTCTTTGGTTGCCGCGCCGTAATGATCGCGCGCGCGTGCGCCTGGCCGTTTCGGTCATGGTGGGCCCTGCTTATCGGTGACGGGCGTCGTTCACCTGCAGTTAATGCGCGCAGAGCACGTGATTCGGGGAGCGCGGCTCCGTGGATCTATAAATCCGGGGGGGAGGGCGAGGTGAGTTCTTTACCTCAACACTTAGCGTCCATCACCCCTGTCTTCATCACTTCCACCTCAGAGCATCGCGCGCCCCTTCGTCCTGCGTAGCGTTCGCTTCGTCTCCCCGCGCTCCTTCGCCGACTGGCATGGCTCCCCCGCAGTCCATCACCGTGATCGACCCGCTGCCGTGGCCTCGCTCGACGGTACTGGCGGCGCGCTACATGAGCTTGAGAATGCCGGCTAGCTGGCGCCGAACGTGGACGGGCAGCCCCCGGCGTGGATCGTCTCGCAGGCGGCGGACCGGGAGCCCAACCCGCCGTTCGACTACGTCGTCAGCTTCATCCACTTCCACGAGCGTGGCTTCGCGGCGCCGGCGAGCCGCTTCCTGTGTGGGTTGTGCTACCACTACGGCGTGGAGCTGCACAACTTCGCACCGAACGCGATCTCGCAGGCGGCCATGTTCGTCGGCGTCTGCGAGGGATTCCTGGAGATCCCAGTAAACTCTGGGTCCACATTTTCCGCACGGAGCTACGCACGCTCACCACGCCGGAGCCGAAGGTGCGCCGCGCGGTGCGTGCCGGCGGCGTGTCGATCTCGCTGCGGGAGATGCGCAGGGAACTCTACATCCCCTGCACGATGACCTCCAACAACGCCGAGTGGGAGCAGGGGTGGTTCTACCTGTGCAACGACGAGCCAAGCCTTCCGCCCTACACCGGCAAGGTCTTGAAGGAGAAGGCCGACTCTTGGTGGCACGCGTGTCGCCCTCCTCGCGCCAGGACCAGCTGGAGTCAGCCTTGCTCGCGCTGAAGGACCTGGCGGATGCCGGGCTGGGTGCGGCCTCGGTCCTCGCCAACCTCCACCACCGGCGGACCATCCCTCTCATGGAGAGGCGGCTCCGCATCTTCGAGATGGGCGACACGGCCGATCCCGTGGCGCTGGCGCAATCGCGGCTGCTGCCCGATCTCCTTCCGCAGGAGTACGTGGCCGCGAGGGTGAGGTGCTGTTGACGGTGAAAATTCGTCAACCTAGCCATGAGTTTACCTTCGGTGTTGGCATAAGTTTTATACCTTATCCATTGGTACTAACCCCCATGGTATAACAAGTTCACTTGTGCATGTCGGTTTTGGAGTTTAGTGTTTATGCAGGGTTTTAGCGTTGAAAGCAAGACTTTCGGGATAAGTTCATCAAGCACCTTGTGACAAGACCTTGAAGCCCCGTACAAGTTATGCAATAAAGCAAACTTAACTCCAAGAAGCCAGGGACTCAACCCAAGAAGATGACAAACTCCGAGGACCTAACCAGAAAGTGCCGAATCTTGTGGGACAAGGAGCTACGTCCAACTCGGAGAGAAACTGACGATAAGGGCCTACATGCAGAAGGGGGAAGGATCTAGAAGACTCGGGAACCGACACCACGCAAAGGAGGCCGGGAACTGGGCCTGGATGGGCCCAGGCCGGTCGGCCCCAGCCGCTCGGGGCCTAATCCCCCCCCCCTCCTTTGACGTAGCCACCATTCGGGCTATTTATAGCCCTGGGGTCGAGAGCCACGCATCATCCAATTCGTCATCGGCCGCCGAGGAGCAGAGAAGAGAGGGACACCATCCCGGAGAGGAGAGGGTCGAGCTAGTTGACTAGGGTCTCCCTAGCCGACGTGGGAACCTTGCACAGAAGACCACGTCGGAGTTCCCGGAGCTAGAAGCAAGATCAAGGTAGGATCCCGGTGGTGATCTTGTTTATGTATCATTGTATTAGTTGAATTATCAAGTTGAATCTATTTCTAGCGATCAAGAGTTTCTTCGATGATTTTGTTTTTCGATCGGCTTTGCTTATTCTAGATCTATTCTCAAGATAGATCGCATAGGGTGTTCTTGTAGCCGCGGTGGCTAGAGGTACACGCCGGATCTTCCGAAAGAACTCGACTTGTCCTTGGACTCGCCCTAGACTACCCGCATGAGTAGGGATACGTTGTGACAGAACAAGGGTTCCGAAAGGCGGGCGTTTTTGGAGTCGGACAGGAAACCACGATTTAAAGAGGCTTCTAATAAGATTCGATTTGCTACTTCTTCTCTTGCTTGGAACTTCAACAAAAGGCTTAACCCGATCTCTCTAGATCGGTTTATCTACCCTATCTATCTTTGTTATCTCCAGTCTTTAGTAGATTAGATTAGTTTTATGTTCTTTATCTAGATGCATTAGGGTTTCTCTTTACCGAAGATTGAAGTTACTTGGCTTTACTAGATCATCTTTTGCGTCACACATTTGTTCCACGGATTCGATACCTTGGGTTCACCACTCGAGGGAAGAAGGGTCCCTTGACTACGACGGGAGACTTGTCCGCTTGCAAGTCTAAACGAACTTTGATACAACTATTAACCGTCAACAGGCGCGCCATCAATCTCAAGGCCGTCAGGCATGGTGACGACGACCTCTGGTCGTTCGTTATGCTCCCCCACGGCCTACTGGTGAGTGGAACTTCTGTCTTCTCTCCCGCCATTTACTTGTGGCGTGCCGGCAAGGTCTGACCTTTCGCTCATTCCCTGCAGCTGGTGACCGTGAACGCCGCGCGGTCGGACCCGCCCACACCCCGAGCACGAGCGCGCATGCGCGCGATGCAGCGGCAGGAACAGGAGCGGGCGGCACGCAAGAAGGAGAAGAGGATCCGGCGACGGGAGCGCCGGGAACAGAGGAGTGAGGAGTTCCGGCTGCGCGAGCAGCAGGGACTCTCTTCCCCGGTGACTTCGGAGTACTCGTCGTCGGACGAGGAGGAGGAGAGCGATGGGGGACGAGCTCTCCCCGAGAGGTGGGAGCCTGCGCTCCCCTCGCCTAGAGCCGTGGAGGCGGCAGAGGAGACAGCACCTGAGGCGGGCGCAGGAGCGCCCATCGCCAGGCGGCCCATGAGAGAGGCGCGCGCGCCGCGAGGTGCCCGCGCGCACCGCGGAGGCACCCGTGCGCGCCGCTGAGGTGCCAGAGCGCACCGAGGAGGTGACTAGGGATGCCGTGGTGGCGACGTCGGCCGCAGTCGCAACGCCCGTGGAGCCCCCAAGGAAGAGGAAGCGGGGCTTCTCCACCTTGAGGTAAGCGACCACTCCCCCAGACGCCATGTCTTCGAGCGGCAGGAGTTTGATTTCTCGTCTTCGCGTTCGCAGGGTGGTGCCTACCGTGCCCCCTCTCGCGCCCGCCAAGGTGTTGAGGTCAGACGCGGCCGTCCCTACGAGGCAGCGCTCGTCGAGGGCGCTGCGGGCGGCCGGGAGTGCGGTGACGGTGGCGAGTGTGGGCCCGCGTAGCGTGGCCACGGCCAGGTGGAGCCGCGGCGGTGGTGGCGGCCCGGTCGGCGGCCCCGACCACGGCGATCACCGTGTCGTCGACTCCCCCGGCGCCGGCCCCGGTTGACGACAGTCAGGCGGCGGTGGTGGAGATCCCGGACGAGGACGTCCCGCCGCCTAGCAGGGACCAGTGGGTGAACCTACCCGCGCCGGCCCCGAGCCCCCGACGGGGCGCTTGTGGTGAGGGATGACCGCGGCGTGGCACCGGGGTGCTCGGCCGACGGGCGCGGAGGCCTCGTCGTCACACGGGGTTGTCCCAGCTTCGGACGGCACGGCGGCGCGTCCGAAGCAGGAGCGGGGCACTGCAACGCGCCACCGGCCCACTTCGCCAGCGCCCAGGCCGAGCAGGTGTTGTGGCAGGAGTTTCGCGACCATGGCGCTTCGCTCAACCGGGTGCTGAACGAAGCGCTGCGGATCCATGGAGGCCCTGCGTGGCGCGTTTTCTAGGTTAGTGGTTTTTCGCCGGGTTTCGTGGTTTTTTCCTTTGTTTCATCCGTATTTGGGCTCCTCCTGACCCTCGTCTTCCCTCGCCTTACAGGTCGATGGCAGGATTTGGAGCGCCGGGCCCGGGAGCGGTACGACACCCTCGACCGCCTGGACGCCGAGCTCGACTGGTACCGAGGGCAATACAGCGCCCTCGACGCCCTCGTCGAGGCCCTGAGGTCTCCAGACCGGTGGCTGGTGTACCGGGCCAAGGCCCTGCTGGACCAGCCTTCAGAGTAGGACGCCCAGGCTGTGGAGGACGTCTCTGTAGTCGAGAGGGTGAAGACGGCGCTGGTGGAGCGGGACGATGCGCTGAACAGGGCGCGGGAAAATCTAGCGGGGGCGCGCACCATTGCGGCGGCGTGGGAGGCCGAGGTCGCCTCTGCTCGCTCCCAGCTCCAACAGGACCGCGCGGCCCTCGAGGGGGCACGGGCCCGCGAGTCGGGATGAGGAGAAGGCCAAGGAGGCCGAGGGGCTGAGGACGACCCCCGGCGGGACAAGGCCGGCCGCGCTCGCCGCGGCGGAGGAGCGCCTCCGTCGGGGAGCAAGCCGCGCGCCGGCGGGCGGAAGCTCGGCTTCGGCGAGGGAGCGGGTTGCCCTTGCCGAGGCTCGGGCCGCGCTCGAGCGGGAACGCTTGGCGCGGGAGGAGGCACTGGGTCGGCTCCAGCAGGAGCGCACCGCGCTCGAGGGGGCGCAAGCGACCCTCAAGCAGCGGGAGGGCGAGGCCTCGAAGCTCAACGGGGAGTTGGTCCAGCTCAGCGTCTCACTGCCGGATGCGCGCTAGTCCCTCAAGGAGCAGGAGACCACAGTTCTCAGCCTGTAGCAGGCGGCCGAGGACGCGCGCCAGGCACACGAGGCGGAGAAGAAGCAAGTCGAGGGTGAGTTATCTTCCGTCCATTCTCTCATTTGTCGATTTGCTTTTTTTGGGGGGATCTGCTCCCAACTTTCCTTTTCTTGTTCGTGGTTTTCAGGCTTGCGGACCGCCCTGGGGAATACGACCACCCAGGTCGAGGCTGTGCGGATGGCCTACAACTCCTCGCAGCAGGAGTTGGAGGAGCTGCGGGCCGCCGCCCTCGAGATCTGCCAGGAGGTTGAAGAGGGCGTGGCACAGGCCGGGAGCTCGCTGGCGAGTCGCCTGTGCGCCCTTTGTGGGCAAGTCTCCCAGCGCATGCGCCGCGCCCTTCACCTGGGCGTCAAGAAGGCCCTCGGCGTGGTGCCGTCCCACTACCAGGTCGACTTCGAGGTTGTGTCCTCGGGCTACGTCGTCCCGGTCGGCGGTGAAGACGAGGTGGTGATGAACCGCGCGGATGCGCTCGCCGCCACTGCTGCTGACATGCTCGCGGAGGACTTCGCCGACTTCCTGTTTCCAGATGCTCCTGGCGCCGGCGACCCTCAAGCCTGAAGACCATCGGGCGTTCAAGCCCTTTTTTGTTCAAACATTAGCAGTCGGGCCACGTGGCCATGTAATAAACGATTACTTGTCTGGAATGTTTGAACGTTTGTAAATAGAAGTGATGTTTTTGTTTCGCTTGTCACACTGTTCTGTTGCCTTTTTCCTATGCCTACGCGAATTTGAGCTAGAGGGGTTCGATTTCACGAGTGGCCCGCTGGTCCAGAGGCGAGGGAGAAGGGCCATATTCTGCTGGAGGCGTAGGCTATCTTCGGCTCGCGCGTCTTTCCCGCTCAGCTGCTCGCGCTCCTCCTGAATTTGCTTGAGGCTTAGGTTGAGGCGTACTTAGCGCGCTTGCGCATTTTTGCGAAAAAATGGGACCATTTTCTCGGGGGGATGCCCCCCGTAGTAGCCCCCGAGGGTGACTTGGTTTTCTGAGGAAAGCCAAGTTGCCCTTTAACTTTATTAATTCGACAGGATTTACATCTGTACCACCAACTGGGGTGTTGGGTATGTAAATTGTAAAAAGAACTTGGAAATCCTTTCTAGGGGTAGAAGCGACGTAGCTGCTGGATGTTCCAAGCGTTGGTGAGTTCTTCGCCGTCCTCGTTGGCCAGCTTGTATGTGTCGGGCTTGAGCACTTTCACCACGACGTAGGGTCCCTCCCATGGGGTGACAGCTTGTGGCGGCCTCGATTGTCTTGGCGCAGCCTTAGGACCAGGTCCCCTTCGCTGAAGTCTCGGTGTCATATCTTCCGGGCTTGGTAGTGCCTCAGAGCCTGCTGGTATCTCGCGGAGTGCATCAGGACCACGGTGTGGGCTTCGTCCAGTTGGTCCAGCGAGTCCTCGCGGGCTCGCTGGTTGGCGCCCTCATCGTAGCCCCGAACCTTGGGCGACCCATACTCCAAGTCCGTGGGGAGGATAGTGAAGCGTCCCCTCATCAGAGGTGACTAAATGTGACACAAATACCAGTCCTAGGAGGCTGGTCACACATTTATTACAACAGGTGGAATCAGTCTTTTACATCACGGCGACACAGAGGGCACGGTAGTGCCAACGCTACAAGGAACAACACAAACGCTAACGACCACACTACAATAGCAAAGGCTTCCATAGCCTCCTCAGAGTACCACACCATGGAAGCTTTCGGTAGGGGCCCTGGGTACACAGGCACGGTTGGGTGTAGGGCACGACCTACTCAACGTCTTCGGGAATGTAATCGGGATCCTCCTCTCGTAAAATAGTTAGTAAAACAAGGGTGAGCACATACGTACTCGAGCAAATCCAACCCCACCCACGGAGGGGCTTATAAGTAGAATCATGCATAAGGTATAACAAGGATCAGGTTAAGGTTCATTTTGCAAACTTACACATGCAGGGGTTCATTTCAAAAGATTTTCGCAAATCATTTTCATAACCCAAGTAACTCATCTGTTTTAAGAAAAACCACTGTGGAACTACCGGACTTCCCGTCCGTCGTAGCCCAGGCACACAGCCACACACTTCACCCAGAAAACAACTCACGCCAGAAAACATCCCAAACCCAAACACTAGTTTTTGCGACCACACCGTGACTCGTCCAATACCGTGGACACGGCTATTCGAATAGGTTTGACACTCTGCAGAGGTTGTACATCTTTACCCACAAGTAGGGTACCGTTACACGGACACCTCAGTGCCGGTACGGATCCTATCA
Organism: Cenchrus americanus; assembly: GCA_947561735.1. Taxonomy (NCBI): domain Eukaryota; kingdom Viridiplantae; phylum Streptophyta; class Magnoliopsida; order Poales; family Poaceae; genus Cenchrus; species Cenchrus americanus. The sequence continues at coordinate 244,657,109 of OX387239.1, read as the reverse complement.
AAGCCATTACCCACCTTAGCTAACACTACGAGCCACCACGGAAGCAACCAAGGGGTTATCCCACATAACCAGGGCGTACCTCACACGAGAGCGTACCCCTACTCCTTGGTCTCCCGCCGCTCACCCGCACACCAGATGGCAAGTAGATTAACTAGTGGGGTATATGCTAAGCCGTTGCCACATACAACGGTCGAGTGGTTGTACGATGATTTGGGTCAGGTGAGATGTCACGCAACCCGGTCCTTAACCGACAAGATGGACAACTCCCAACACGCTCAACCACACGGTACGAGCTCACCCATACTCCCGACACACACGTCCATCCCGTCTACCCGAGTTCTTTACTCATTTTCCAAACATATCCCATTTCCGTTTTTAAAGCACTCACACATTTTGAAAGCACTCACACATTTTTAAAGCACTCATTTAGGCCAAAACATGGTTCAATCATAGCAATCAAGGGTGGCTATCCTACCATGTTTTTGCAGTAAAACAATATGCAATTTATAAAACGGGTATAGGTTATATTTATAAAACTAGGACAGAAGCATGCATCAAAGGACGAGATTGGACTTGCCGTCTTCGAAGTCTTCGGGGAGTGCCGGCTCGGCGTTCGGGACCTCGGGCTCCTGCTCGCAGTAGTCGGCTCCAAACTCCAGCTCGGGGTACCTTCCTTCGTTTACTTCGTCGGCTATAGCACACACACAGGCAAGCAAGCAATCAATAACAGCATACACATTTTCTCCTATCGAGCTCGCGGAAGGTAATTAGATAAAATAGAGAAATAAATATTATGCAATGTTTTGGGTGACGGATGGGTGATGGTATACCCGGCACGGGCGTGGGAAAGGTTGGGCGCGATTTGGATTAAAATCGCGCATGAAATGACGGGTTAACAGAGGTGTTTAGGGCTAATTAGGGGCCTGTTAGTATTTTATTATAAAAGAAAATGGCCTAATTATAATATTTAAACCTAGCGGCGGTGTTACTAAATAGTCCAGGGGCATAATTGTAAAGGGACAGGGTTGTTTTTGTGGTTTAATTTAAAGTATAGGGTCTGTTTTGGAAGAAAAGAGTGAGGGAAATAGAGGGGGTCGGTTTGGATAAGTGGGAAAAGGGCAGGGGGTTTTGGGCAAAAAGCCCTTCTTCTTCCTCCCTCCCTCACGACACAGAACGCAGGAAGACGGGAGGCCGACCGTGGAAGGGGGGAGGGGCGCCGGCGACCTGATGCACGGCGACGGCCGGGAATTGGGGCGAAACGAAGAGGAGGATGAGGGCAACCGATTCCGCTTCTTACCTCGGGCTGGGGTGCTCCGGAGAGGCGGATCGACGGCCAGCAGTGGGGCTGTCCGCGGTGGTGACCGAAGCGGCACTGGTGGTGGTGATGGAGGGCTCGGGAAGGAGGGGAATTGGTCGTGGAGGTGCGGGGCAAGGTGGGGAGCCGGTCCGGCCCTTTTATAGGCGCGGGAAGATCGGTTTGGCGAGGATATTTTGAGCTTCGCGGAGCTTCAATGGCCGTCAATGGAGGTTCGGGGAAAAATCCCGGCGTGGACTCCGGCCGGCGGGATTCTCGGTCGTTGCTTGTGCGAATTGACCCGTCGTGCGGCTGTTGCGTGGCCGTGGAGGGGAGGGAGGGCGGCGATGCCGCGCCGCGGTGGAGGTGACCGGTCGGAGTAATGGAGGTCTTCGTTTGTCGAGCAATGGAAGGGAGGGGAGGGCTGGCCGCCCGCCGTGGCGCGGGGGGGCGCCCCTTGGCGTGCCGGCTTTGGGCTTGGTCGGCCGGCCGGGGAGGGGGCCGCCGCCCGCAGGGGGCGCGCGGGGGTGCCGCCCCCGCCGCGCGTGGGGAGGGGAGCCGCGGCCTCCCTGCGTCGCGCGTGGGGAGGGGGCCGCGCGGGGGGCCTCGGCCTGAGGCCGAAGGAAGGAGAGGGCGGTGGGAAAAAAGAAAAGAAGGAAAAAGAAAAAGGAGAAAAGGGAAAAGAAAAAGAAGAAAAGGAAAAGGAAAATAGGAAAAAGGAAAAATCAGGGAAGAGAAATAGAAAAGGGATTTAGAAAATTAGGAGAATTCCTAGAAAAATTAGGAGAAGGAGTTTTGCGGATTTTTTACGGGTTTCTCGGATACCGGCGTCAATTCGGAATGGCGGTGATGGCGAGGCGGACCGGCGGTGGGACCGCGGCGTGCGCGGGATTCCCGGCACGGTGGCCGACCGCGCGCGTTGGGAAGGCGCGCATGGGTGCTGGCCGGGTGCGGGCGGTGCCGGCGGGATTCGCGGCACGCGCGCCGGGGTGAGAAGGAGGGACAGTGACTAGGGTTTGAAGGGGGTAGTTGAGCTCGGCTGGACAGTTTTGAAAATACGCGTGATTTATTAGGTGATTTATTTGGAGCTAAAAACGCGGGCGTTACAAACCTACCCCACTTAAAATGAATCTCGTCCTCGAGATTCGGCTAAGTTTCGAAAAGGTGGGGAAACTCCTTCTTCAGTGCGTCCTCTCGTTCCCACGTAGCTTCTTCCACCCCGTGTCTGCTCCATTGGACTCTGCACACCCGTACTTCGGTCGTCCTTGTCCACTTGACCACAGTGTCTAAGATCTTGACGGGCACCTCCTGGTACCTAAGGTCCGGGCGTAGGTCGATGGTCTCTCCCGTACTCGCTTCTCTTCCGGAACCTTCAAACATCGGTGTAGGCGGGAGATGTGGAACACCGGGTGTATATCGACATTTCTTCGGGTAGCTCCAACCGGTATGCTACGCTCCCCGACTCTCTTTAGCACTTTATACGGTCCGATGTATCGAGGGGCCAACTTCCCGTGTACTTGAAATCTCCGAGTCCCCCGGATGGGTGAAACCTTGAGGTAGACGAAGTCTCCGGGATTGAAGCTCGCTTCACGCCTTTTCTTGTCTGCGTAGCTCTTCTGTCGGGACTGGGCGGCTCTCAACTTTTCTCGGATATCGGCTACTCGCTCCTCGGCTTCCTTTATAAGTGCGGGCCCCACCAGGGCACGCTCTCCTACTTCTGACCACATTAGGGGTGTCCTACATTTTCTCCCGTATAGTGCTTCGAATGGCGACATTCCCAGACTTGCTTGGTAGCCGTTGTTGTAGGAAAATTCTGCATATGGCAGGCTCTGCTCCCAATCTTTGCCATAGGTGAGGACGCATGCCCTCAACATATCTTCCAAATTTTGATTCACCCTTTCGGTCTGTCCGTCTGTCTGCGGGTGGTACGCTGAGCTGAAGTCTAGCTTGGTGCCCATGGCTTTGTGCAGGCTTTTCCAGAACCTAGAGGTGAACTGGGTCCCTCTATCTGAGACTATTCTGCTAGGCACTCCATGCAGCTTTACTATATTTTCTATGTAGAGTTTTGCCAACTTCTCTCCACCGTAAGTGGTCCATACGGGTAGAAAGTGAGCGACTTTAGTGAGTCGGTCCACGCCCAAATGGAGTCATGTCCCTTCTGAGTCCTTGGCAACCCTACTACGAAGTCCATACCTATCTCGTCCCACTTCCATACCGGGATTGGTAAAGGTTGCAACAGTCCTGCGGGCTTCTGATGTTCGGCTTTGATCCTCTGACAAGTGTCACAGTGGGCGACGAACCGTGCAATGTCTGCTTTCATCCCATTCCACCAATACTTCTGTTTTAAGTCCATGTACATCTTGGTGGATCCCGGGTGAATGGAGTATGTTGAGTTGTGTGCCTCATCCATGATGGTCTGTCGAAAATCTCCACCTTCAGGCACGCATATCCTGTTTTTGTACCACATGGTGCCTTGGTCATCTACTCTGAAGTCAGAGGCCTTGTTCTCTCCGGTATGCTTGCGGATCTTCAACAGCTTTTCATCTGTCTCTTGGGCCTTCCGGATCTTTTCCTCTAGGGTAGGCTGAACACTCAGCTGGCGGACGTAGCCTTGGGGGACGATGTGTACGTTGAGCCGTGCCATCTCCTCTTGCAACTGGGCATTCTTGGGTGCTGCCTTCTCGTAGGTTTTCCGGCTCAAGGCGTCTGCTACTACATTGGCCTTCCCTGGGTGGTAGTGAATCTCTAGGTTATAGTCCTTGACTAGCTCTAGCCACCTTCTTTGCCTTAGGTTCAGGTCGGGCTGGGTGAAGATGTACTTTAGACTCTTGTGGTCTGTGTAGATTTCACACTTGTTCCCGATCAGGTAGTGTCTCCAGATCTTCAGGGCATGCACTACGGCTGCAAACTCCAGATCATGGGTGGGATAATTCTGCTCATGGGGTTTGAGCTGACGGGAGGCATATGCCACTACCTTCCCATCTTGCATGAGAACACATCCCAACCCTTGTCGGGAGGCGTCGCAATACACGACAAAGTCCCGTTGGATGTCCGGCGGGGGTCGACGACCGGGGCGGTGGTCAACCTCTTCTTCAACTCTTGGAAACTTCTCTCGCGAGGCCTCGGTCCAGTTGAACTTCTTCTCCTTCTTGAGCAGCTCTCCGTCATGGGCCGGGCGATCTTGGAGAATCCCTCGATAAATCTCCGGTAGTACCCTGCTAAACCCAGGAAACTCCTGATCTCGCTCACGTTGGTCGGTTGCTGCCAGTTGGAGACTGTTTCCACTTTCCCGGGGTCTACAGCTACTCCTTCTGCAGTCAGAATGTGCCCAAGGAAGGATATTTTCTCTAGCCAAAATTCACACTTGCTGAACTTGGCGTATAGCTTGTGTGCCCTCAATTTTCCCAGCACTACTCGAAGATGTTGTTCATGCTCCTCCACGCTCTTGGAGTAAACAAGTATGTCGTCAATGAAGACCACGACAAACTTGTCCAGTTCTTCCATGAACACCTTATTCATGAGGTTCATGAAGTAGGCTGGTGCATTGGTTAGTCCAAAGGACATCACCGTGAACTCATATTGCCCGTAGCGAGTGACAAAGGCAGTCTTGGGGATGTCACTTTCCCTAATCTTGAGCTGGTGGTACCCCGATCTTAGATCCACCTTCGAGAAATACTTTGCTCCCTTCAGTTGGTCAAACAGGTCATCTACTCTGGGAAGAGGGTACTTGTTTTTAATAGTGACCTCGTTCAGCGAGCGATAGCCTACGCACATCCTCATGCTCTTATCCTTCTTCTCCACGAAAAGCACTGGGGCTCCCCATGGTGATGAACTTGGTCTGATGAACCCACTTTGCTGGAGTTCTGCTAACTGCTTCTTCAATTCTGCCAATTCAGGGGCTGCCATCCTATAGGGCCTCTTGGCTATGGGAGAGGTTCCAGGGATAAGGTCAATTACGAACACTATATCCCTGTCTGGTGGCATTCCAGGGAGTTCTTCGGGGAACACATCTGGGTATTCTCGTACTACTGGGACGTCCTCTATGGACTTGGCTTCTATGTTGAAAACCATTATATCTGGCCTGTGTCCTCGGGTGTGGCAGGTCACTTGTATCCCGTCTGGGTTGGTCAGGTGCACTACTTTATCGGCGCAACTTATGAGGCCATGGTGCTGGCTTAACCAGTCCATCCCAAGGATCACATCTATCCCTTTGGATTTCAGTACCACTAGGTCTGCTAGGAACTCTACCCCACTTAAAATAATCCTTACCCGGGGGCATCCCAGTTGACACTTAATGTCACCTCCGGGCGTTCGAGTTATTAGGGGTGCTTTTAGTAGTACTGTGGGTATGCTATGCTTTTCCACAAAGCTTGAGGATATGAATGAGTGTGATGCTCCCGAATCGAACAGTATGGTAGCCAAAGCGAGGCGACCAGGAACTCACCGAGTACTACGCCTTGTGCTTCCTGTGCCTCTTGCGCATTGATGTGATTAACCCGGGCGCGTCCATACGACTGCTGGGGCTGCCTCATCTGCTGGTTGCTGTTGTTGTTGCCGAAGTTATTGTTGCTGCGCACTGGCATGTGGTTGGCTCCTGACACAAGCGGCCTTGGCCCGTTCACCGAGTTGGAGTAGGTGGTGGTGGTTGGCTTTTTAGCATAGGGGCAGTTGGCGATGAAGTGCCCGGTTTCTCGGCAGTTGAAACACACTCGGGAGTTGTTGTTGTTGCTGGCAGTGATCTGGCTGGTGTTGTTCTGTGGGGGCTTCATGGCACTCTGGTTGTAGGAGGGCTTGAACTGGGCTCTGGGGGCTTGCGAGCTCGTGGCTTGGGATTGGGTTCTGTACTGCATGGGAGCTTGGAACCTGGACATAGGGTGTCCAAAGTTTCTCGGCCTCTGGGACCGCTCTTGCTGCTTGGCCTTGTGTTCCATGAACTTGCGCTTGTTTTCCTTCTTTTCTTCGGCCCTTGCTCTCTCCGTGAGTATTGCCATGTTCATGAGGGTGTTAAAGTCCGGGTAGATCTGAGGAGTCAGCAGTGTCCTCAGTTCCGGAGTCAGCCCCTTCTTGAACATCTCTTGCTTTTTGGAGTCTTTATCCACTTCCTCGGGGGCATAGCGTGCCAGCTCTATGAACTGGTACGTGTATTCCTCCACAGACATGTTGCCTTGGCGGAGTTCGCGGAACTCGTCTGCCTTCCGCTTCAGGGTGGCCTCCGGGATGTGGTAGCGACGGAACTCCTCCACGAATTCATCCCACGTGATGGCGGAGGGATCCTTGGCTGCGGCGCAGTAATTTTCCCACCACGCTAGGGCTGTCCCGGTGAGCTGGTGAGCTGCCAGGAGAACCTTGTCGCGGTCCTCACAGTTGAAGGGCTCTAGCTCTCTCAGAATGGCTCTCAGCCAATCGTCAGCATCCAAAGGGTTCACCGACCCGCCAAAGGTGGGCGGCTTAGTCCTGAGGAACTCGATCAGCTTCTCGTTCATGCCCAAAACTCGGGGTCTTGGGCGGTTGACGGCGTTGAAGATAGCCTCCATCAGGACGATGCCGTTGGCTAAGACTTGTGCCAAGTCAACGGGAGGGGGTGGCGGTGGCAGGACCACGTTCTCTCCTCCATCTTCATTTTGGTTAACTTCCTGGTCGTGGAGACACTCCCTCCGATCGGCTTGCGATCCCTCAGCGTCCGATCGGTGGGTCCTAACAGGGCACCTGGAAACCATCTGTAAAGAAGCGGGTTTCTAAGAGATCTAGTTTTATGTGATGTTTAAGTGGATTATAACGGATTTCTTTTTGAAAAGGCAGGGTTTATTCTGCCGGTAAGCACACAACAAGCACATAGCAAACAAGCAAGCACAAAAAAGTTTTTATTACAAACCAGCGAGGAGGATACATCCCGACTACGCGGACACACTACACGACTAAGGGCGCGACTTGGACCAGTACGGCTTCATTCCCTGGGTCTTGGGGCACACTACTCGCGAGGGGAGCTGTCTTCTGGGGTCGAGTGTTCTTCCAGCGGAATGAGCAACTCGTCATCGTTTCCGCCTTCGGGGTCTCCCGGTTTTCCCGAGGCCGTGCCGCGGCTTCGGCGGTAGGCCGTTGGGGGTTTGGTGACCGCCGGTGGTGCCGGGGGGACTTCGATAGTTCCTCCCCATCCTACAAGGGGTGTTCCCGAGGGACTTGAGCTTCTCCGGTGGGCCGGAACGGGTGTTCCGCCGTGGGTCCATTCTTGCATGCGTTGGTCCCGGATCCTCCCGAGGCTTTCCCGGGCAACGGCTTCACCGCTTATGGCCGCTGCAGGTCCTTGCTTCGGCTTGAGCCACTCGGACTTGGTGCATCCTCACCGTGACTTCGGCTTGTTCGGCCCGACTGATTTGTTCCCTCAAGTGCCTGGCCTGGTCATCAAAGAGCTTGTCCAGGGAGACAAGGTAGGCGACTACGTGGTACAGCAGGTCTTCTTGGTGGCGGCGTCGTTCCAGGTTTCTCATGCGGGCCTGCCAAACTGGGGTTCTGATGGCGGGAGGGAAGTACCTCATTGGTGTGGGGACGAGGTGTTCTTCGTAGATTCGGCACAGGTAGCGGAGGGCTTTTCTGAGGGCCAAAGGATAGGTGTCCCGGTGTCGAAACCCTGTGGCGGTCACGCGCCACGGCTCGATGTTGGTGTGACGGTTGCTTCTTGCGACGGAGAGGACCACTCTACAGCGAAGAGTGCCGAGTTGCTCGTACTCTCTGCTGTAGTACCTAGGGCGCTCGGTGATACCGAGGCGCTCCAGGGAGTTGATGAGCAGGCGAGCAAAACCAGGCTCCTCCTGGCACACGCCTTGGGTCCATCCATCTTCCGCCATCTGAAAACAAAGGTAGGGTTGAACAGGTTGTGGTGGGGTACAAGAGATGGATAACTTTATTTAGTAGGTGGTTGGGGTACATCCTTCGGGGTACACTTATTATTGCTAGGACTCGGTTTCTAGCCTAAACACCCTAGTCTTATCCTCATGGTGATTCTTCCTCTAGCTGGATACGGCGCTTCTTCAGTGGAAGATCTTGCTCCAGTATCTCATCTTCAGTCTGGGTCCCTTTGTCCCAGTGAGTTTCTTCGGGTTCTTCTTCACCCAAGTCGGCTTCTCCTCTTCGCCTTCTACGTTCCCTGTGGAGCTCATCCCATAGCTGTTTGTGAAACATCTCCGAACGTTCTTTTTCCCTGAGGTAGTCTTGCGCCATGTTGTGTCGTTCAACTTCTGCTATGGTTGTCTTTACCCTCTCCGGCTTCTATCCTCTCGCTCTCGCTCTTTCCGCTCCGTCAATCTGCTCGCTTCGCCTCTTCGGGCTTGCTCCTGATAAAGGTGGTCTAGGCCTCTGAGGTATATGGATAGGTGGGAAACTGCCTCTTCTAAGTCTTCTTCTTCTCGTTCTAGTCCTCTCATGCGATCAATCCACGAGCGTCCTCTTCCTCCGGAGGGTGGAAAGAATCCCATTGGAGCCCTTCGGAGGTGCTGTCTATAAACCACTCGTAGCTGTCGCGGGGCCTTCCGAGCAGCCTTGGGGTAGGTGTCGGCGAAACGAAAACCAGTGGCGGAGACGAACCATGGTTCTATGTCGGGGTAAAGCGTGCTTCTTCCCACAAAGATCAGCAGCTTACACCGAAGGGTGCCGTAGCGTTCGTACTCCCGTAGACGAACTCGGCGGATCCCTTACTCCGACGCCCTCTAGGCTGAGTAGCAACAGGTTAGGGAGGCCAGGCTGGACGGGGCAGATTCCTCCGTTCCATCCGGGGTTAGCCATCTGGAAACAGGCAAGAATCAAGGTAAGGATTTGGGAACAGGTGAGCTTATCAAAGGAAAGGTTAGAGAAGGCCAGAGGAGGTCTCGTATCCTAGGGGTCATGTCCTACGGCCAACCTATGGCTCTAATACCACCTGAAGCATCCCCTCATCAGAGGTGACTAAATGTGACACAAATACCAGTCCCAGGAGGCTGGTCACACATTTATTACAACAGGTGGAATCAGTCTTTTACATCACGGCGACACAGAGGGCACGGTAGTGCCAACGCTACAAGGAACAACACAAACGCTAACGACCACACTACAATAGCAAAGGCTTCCATAGCCTCCTCGCAGTACCACACCATGGAAGCTTTCGGTAGGGGCCCCGGGTGCACGAGCACGGTTGGGTGTAGGGCACGACCTACTCAACGTCTTCGGGAATGTAATCGGGATCCTCCTCTCGTAAAATAGTTAGTAAAACAAGGGTGAGCACATACGTACTCAAGCAAATCCAACCCCACCCACGGAGGGGCTTATAAGCAGAACCATGCATAAGGTATAACAAGGATCAGGTTAAGGTTCATTTTGCAAACTTACACATGCAGGGGTTCATTTCAAAAAGGTTTTCGCAAATCATTTTCATAACCCAAGTAACTCAAATGTTTTAAGAAAAACCACTATGGAACTACCGGACTTCCCGTCCGTCGTAGCCCAGGCACACAGCCACACACTTCACCCAGAAAACAACTCACGCCAGAAAACATCCCAAACCCAAACACTAGTTTTTGTGACCACACCGTGACTCGTCCAATACCGTGGACACGGCTATTCGAATAGGTTTGACACTCTGCAGAGGTTGTACATCTTTACCCACAAGTAGGGTACCGTTACACGGACACCTCAGTGTCGGTACGGATCCTATCAAAGCCATTACCCACCTTAGCTAACACTACGAGCCACCACGGAAGCAACCAAGGGGTTATCCCACATAACCAGGGCGTACCTCACACAGAGCGTACCCCTACTCCTTGGTCTCCCGCTGCTCACCCGCACACCAGATGGCAAGTAGATTAACTAGTGGGGTTTATGCTAAGCCGTTGCCACATACAACGGTCGAGTGGTTGTACGACGATTTGGGTCAGGTGAGATGTCACGCAACCCGGTCCTTAAGCGACAAGATGGACAACTCCCAACACACTCAACCACACAGGTACGAGCTCACCCATACTCCTGACACACACGTCCATCCCGTCTACCCAGTTCTTTACTCATTTTCCAAACATATCCCATTTCCGTTTTTAAAGCACTCACACATTTTGAAAGCACTCACACATTTTTAAAGCACTCATTTAGGCCAAAACATGGTTCAATCATAGCAATCAAGGGTGGCTATCCTACCATGTTTTTGCAGTAAAACAATATGCAATTTATAAAACGGGTATAGGTTATATTTATAAAACTAGGACAGAAGCATGCATCAAAGGACGAGATTGGACTTGCCGTCTTCGAAGTCTTCGGGAGTGCCGGCTCGGCGTTCGGGACCTCGGGCTCCTGCTCGCAGTAGTCGGCTCCAAACTCCGGCTCGGGGTACCTTCCTTCGTTTACTTCGTCGGCTATAGCACACACACAGGCAAGCAAGCAATCAATAACAGCATACACATTTTCTCCGGCTGAGCTCGCGGAAGGTAATTAGATAAAATAGAGAAATAAATATTATGCAATGTTTTGGGTGACGGATGGGTGATGGTATACCCGGCACGGGCGTGGGAAAGGTTGGGCGCGATTTGGATTAAAATCGCGCATGAAATGACGGGTTAACAGAGGTTTTTAGGGCTAATTAGGGGTCTGTTAGTATTTTATTATAAAAGAAAATGGCCTGATTATAATATTTAAACCTAGCGGCGGTGTTACTAAATAGTCCAGGGGCATAATTGTAAAGGGACAGGGTTGTTTTTGTGGTTTAATTTAAAGTATAGGGTCTGTTTTGGAAGAAAAGAGTGAGGGAAATAGAGGGGGGTCGGTTTGGATAAGTGGGAAAAGGGCGGGGGGGTTTTGGGCAAAAAGCCCTTCTTCTTCCTCCCTCCCTCACGACACGAACGCGAGAAGACGGGAGGCCGACCGTGGAAGGGGGGAGGGGCGCCGGCGACTCGATGCACGGCGACGGCCGGAATTGGGGGCGAAACGAAGAGGAGGATGAGGGCAACCGATTCCGCTTCTTACCTCGGGCCGGGGTGCTCCGGAGAGGCGGATCGACGGCCGGCGGTGGGGGGCCGTCCGCGGTGGTGACCGAAGCGGCACCGGTGGTGGTGATGGAGGGCTCGGGGAAGGAGGGGAATTGGTCGTGGAGGTGCGGGGCAAGGTGGGGAGCCGGTCCGGCCCTTTTATAGGCGCGGGAAGATCGGTTTGGCGAGGATATTTTGAGCTTCGCGGAGCTTCAATGGCCGTCAATGGAGGTTCGGGAAAAATCCCGGCGTGGACTCCGGCCAGCGGGATTCTCGGTCGTTCTTCGTGCGAATTGACCCGTCGTGCGGCCGCCGTGGCCGTGGAGGGGAGGGAGGCGGCGATGTCGCGCCGCGGGGAGGTGACCGGTCGGAGTAATGGAGGTCTTCGTTTGTCGAGCAATGGAAGGGAGGGGAGCCGCCGCCCGCCGTGGCGCGGGGGGCGCCCCTTGGCGTGCCGGCTTGGGGCTTGGTCGGCCGGCCGGGGAGGGGGGCCGCCGCCCGCGGGGGCGCGCGCGGGGGTGCCGCCCCCGCCGCGCGTGGGGAGGGGGAGCCGCGGCCTCCCCGCGTCGCGCGTGGGGAGGGGGCCGCGCGGGGGGCCTCGGCCTGAGGCCGAAGGAAGGAGAGGGCGGTGGGAAAAAAGAAAAGAAGGAAAAAGAAAAAGGGGAAAAGGGAAAAGAAAAAGAAGAAAAGGAAAAGGAAAATAGGAAAAAGGAAAAATCAGGGAAGAGAAATAGAAAAGGGATTTAGAAAATTAGGAGAATTCCTAGAAAAATTAGGAGAAGGAGTTTTGCGGATTTTTCTGGGTTTCTCGGATACCGGCGTCAATTCCGGAATGGCGGTGATGGCGAGGCGGACCGGCCGGTGGGACCGCGGCGTGCGCGGGATTCCCGGCACGGTGGCCGACCGCGGCGTTGGGAAGGCGCGCATGGGTGCGGCTCCGAGTGCGGGCGGTGCCGGCGGGATTCGCGGCACGCGCGCCGGGGTGAGAAGGAGGGACAGTGACTAGGGTTTGAAGGGGGTAGTTGAGCTCGGCTGGACAGTTTTGAAAATACGCATGATTTATTAGGTGATTTATTTGGAGCTAAAAACGCGGGCGTTACAGATAGCCTCCGCGCCATAGACCAAGAAGAACAGGGTGAATCCTGTGGCCCTGCTCGGGGTGGTCCTGAGGCTCCACACGACCGCTGGTAGCTCCTGGAGCCATTTTTGACCAGACTTATTCAGTCTGTCGAAGATTCTGGGCTTTAGGCCCTGCAGGATCATACCGTTGGCGCGCTCCACCTGACCATTGGTCTGTGGGTGTGCCATGGCCGCCCAATCGACGCGGATGTGGAACTTGTCACAGAACTCCAGGAATTTTCTGCTCATGAATTGGGACCCATTGTCGGTGATGATGGAGTTGGGCACTCCAAACCGGTAAATGATGTCGGTGAAGAACGTTACGGCCTGCTCCGCCCTGAGATTCGTGATTCGGCGCACCTCGACCCACTTGGAAAACTTGTGGATGGCAACCAGTAGGTGGGTGTAGCCCCCGGGCACTTTCCGCAAGGGCCCGACGATGTCCAGCCCCCATACGGCGAAGGGCCATGTGACGGGGATGGTCTGTAGGACGTGTGCAGGAAGGTTGGTCTTGCGGGCGTAGAACTGGCACCCTTCGCAGGTGCGCACGATCTCGCTGGAATCAGCGACCGCGGTGGGTCAGTAGAAGCCTTGGCGGAACGCGTTGCCCACGAGGGTGTGTGGTGCCGCGTGGTGGCCGCATACGCCCGCGTGGATGTCTCGAAGGAGCTCGCGCCCCTGAGGGATAGGTACGCATCGTTGCAGGACGCCCGAGGCGGTGCGCTTGTACAGCTCACCGTCGACGAGGGTGAACGACTTGGCCATCCTGGCAATGCGTCTGGCCTCGGATCGGTCCGAGGGGAGCTCCCCTCGATCCATCCAGGCGATGTATTTGTCTCGCCAGTCCCCCGCGCTGGGGACCGGCTCCGTTTCCATGTCTTCAGCCTCGTCGGCGCCATACCCCTTGAGCAGGGAGAGTACGTATGCCTCGTTCGGGGGGTCCTCGTCCATAGGCTCCGCACCTGCTGGACTCGAGGGAGCCCACGTGGGTTCCTCATGGCTCGAGGGGCTTGGCTCGAGGTTGACGGACGGCTTGGTGACGTCCCACGCAAAAACGTTCGGGGGAACAGTGATTCGCCCCGACACGATTTTGGCGAGCTCGTCCGCTTTCTCGTTGTACCGGCGGGGCACGTGGTTGAGCTCAATGTCGTAGAACTTGCGCCTCCTCGCCACAGGCAAAGCTGGTGGCAATGTCGACCAGCTTGTTCGAGTCGACCGGCGGGCTGCGCCTGAGCTCGCGCACGAGGTCCCGACAGGTCGTGCCCTCAAGGAAGGCGTGCACGATCTCGGACTGGGCCACACTCGGGAGCTCCGTGCAGCGCTTGGAGAAGCGTCGTATGAAGTCCCGGAGCGACTCGCCGGGCTTCTGGGTGCATGCGCGCAGATCCCAGGAGTTTCCAGGGCGTATGTACGTGCCCTGGAAATTCCCCACGAAAGTGCGAACCAGATCGTCCCAGTTATGAATCTGGCTGGCCGGCAGGTGCTCGAGCCACGTTCGCGCCGAGTCGGCGAGGTGCAACGGCAGGTTGCGGGTGATGACTTCGTCGGTGGTGGCTCCGCCCAGCTGACATGTCAGGCGGTAGTCGTTGAGCCATACACGGGGGTCCATCTCCCCCGTGTACTTGTCGATCGACGTGGGCTGGCGGAAGCGTTGAGGAAAGCTCACTGTGCGGATCTCCTGGCTGAACACACGGGTTCCCGGGGGGGGCTCTGGCGTCAGCGAGCGGTCCTCTCGGCTGTCATAGCGCCCACCCCGTCGGGGGTGGTAGCCTGCTGCTGCCCGTGTCTCCGTGTTGCCCGTCCGCCGGGCGTTGATGACGTTACGAGCATCACCATCTTGGGCTTGCCCGCGCATGTCAAGGATCCGCTCCTTGACTGGCGTGCGCCTTTGGTTGGCGGGCTGCCCTGTCGTGTCACCCGCGTGTACTGAAACCTCGGGGCCCTGCGCGCCCCCGTCGTCCCGCGTCCTCCCCTGTTGGCGAATGCGGGACGCCGAGCTCTCAGCCTGTTGTACGGCCGCTTGCTCGATGAGCGCCTGCGCGTCGCGGTGCAGGTTCCGCGCCTCGGGCGTTGAGGGAGCGGGCATGGCCCACAGCAGTGTCGCGGCGGCTACGAGCTTTTGGCTCGCTCGCGGGGGAGTGCTTGGGTTGTCGACGTCGAAGTCGACGTTGATGCGCTCACGGGCTTGTTTGCCCAGTTCGCGCGCGAGTTCGCCGCGCGCGGAGGCTTCCCCGGCGATGGAGGCGCGAAGTAGCCGCACCGCACGGTATTCCTCCGCAAGCTTGGCTTCGAGCTCGTGCACTTGAGCCAGTTGCGTGTTGATGTCAGCCCCCCTCGGCGGTGAGGGGGAAGGCACGCTTGGCCCCGCACCCTGGTGTGGTCCAGTTCCCGGACCGGGGGGAACCTCTCCGTCGCCGGCTTCCGCCACATTTGCGGCGTTCGCTTGGTCGTTGGCGAGTACGACGAAGCATTCCCGCGCGGGGTCGTAGCACCCGGCGTTGGAGTTGTCGGAGTAGCCGAACTAGTAGTCCGTGGCATCGAGGAACCACCGGAACATTACTAGGTCCGGTACGCCGGAGAAGTCCCACTCCGCGTACCCATGTGAGGTGGCGGGTGGAAACTCGCTGGTGGAGTCGTGGGACGACTCGTCGTCGGCGGAGGCACTGGGATTCCTGACCGCCGGGGCATGGCGGCTAGGACGGGCCTGGCGCGCCGCCGCGTTGGTGGTGGAGGCAACGTACTCCGTCGTGGCGCCACGCAGACTAATGGGGAATCGCGGTCCCGAAACTGAGCGTCCCCCCGTCGGAGCGGTTGCCGTCTCACCGGTGGTTACGTCGCGCTGCGATGCGACGCGCACAGCGCGTCGGCGCTCCGTTCGCGCCCGCCGAGAGTGCTAGCGGAGCGTCGACGGCGTCGAGGTGCCGGAGGGGCCCGCGCCGTCCACCCGGGCGGACGCCGGGCGCCGAGGAGCGGGTGCGACGGGGACCGGGTCTGGCCCGGTCGGCCGCCGCGCACGGAGTTCGTCGCGGTTGGTGATGCGCATGAGGTAGCCGTTCCCCATGGCCTGAAAGTTCAGGCTCCCAAACCGGATTTCGAACCCGGCTGGGAGGGGGTCCGAGCTGCCCATGGAATACCTCTGGTTGTGGTACTCAATGCGAATCACCATCGAGAGGGTTGGTGGGAGCTGATCTTCAGCGCGCTACCCCCTACCTGGCGCGCCAACTATCGGTGCAGAATGTAGTCCCGACACTAACTAGTAATGAGCGCTAAGATCAACCTCTCGATGGGTCGGTGCTAAGCAACTAATGACACTGGGTTTTATCCTGGTTCCGGCCGGGGCCGTACGTCCAGCAGTGGCGTGCTCGGGGCACTATATTTGCGTTGCACCGTGGTGCTCGTAGAGGGGGGCTACAAGCGTGGCGTGAGAGGAGGCTGGGCCTCCAAGTCCTAGAGGTATTGATTGAGGCAAGTGCCAATATCGTGGTGAAGGCGGAAAGCGTGTGTATGATCTCTATCCGTTGTCGTCCCCTGCAGCTGGGGGATTGCCCTTCCTTTTATAGGCCAAGGAGAGAGCAATTTATAGGTGTGCCGCACTATTCTCCTACATGTAGAGGCGTGGCGAGCAGTGCCACGGAGTTGACGACCGTCCTGGCGAATCTCGCTCCTGTTGGGGCGTCGTGGCGTGTTCTGGGCCTTTACAGGAGCGGCTTCGAGGGTGGTGGTGTGGAGGTTGGCTATCCGGCCGCCGCCCCCGGGCCGGTTCGAGGGTGCCGTCAACGTGGGTCCGTACGAGGCACAGTGGCAGGCATGGCGACGTCCCGTCCCCGTGCGCTCCAACAGCGTCGGGGATGTCATCGCAGTACCCGGCGTGGCGCTGCAGTGGCAGGGATGGCCGCACAGGGTTGACAGCGACGGAGAAGACCGCTCCCACCGGCCCGACGTCACGGTGTAGTCCTGTGTAGTCATGGGAAAAGCATTCGAGGGTTCCGCCGGCCCCCCTTCGAGGGCTCGGCGCGTTAGCCGTACAGAAGTAGGCGGCACAGTGTCACGGGGCTGACATCGGCCTCTCCGCATAGTGTTACATAGTGGCGGGGATGGCCTTCCCCACGGAGTCGGTGGAACGGCGCTGTGGCGTGATTCCTAGGCGTGTCAGGGTCGTGGCGCAGTCCTGCGGTGTCAGAGCATTAAATGCTCGTGCGCGTGAGCAGGAGCGGGGGTGATGTGCGTGTAGGGGCCCTCGAGCGAGGCGGACCTCGCCTGAGGGGGCGTTCGGCTATGTCACTCTGGCGTGCCGCGGGGGCCACCAGGGCTGCGGACGTTTAATGCGTGCGTTTTAGGCTCATGAGTTAGTTCGCGTTTTGCATTTTTTTGAGTTTTAAGTGGGTTTCCCCTGGTTATTTCGAGGACCCTTATGGCTGTCCCCGACAGCCGACGCGAGCAGAGAGGAGAAGGACGGTGCGCGCCTCGTCAAGGAGGAGGCGGACAGCGGCGCGCCAACGATGAGACAGATGCGTAAGTGGTGGAGAAGAAGAAAGAGAATGGGAAGGGGTACGGGAGGTCATTTGATATGTCATGTGGGCATGAATCCAACGTGAACCGCCGTGTTGGCATGCCACGTGAGCAAAAGTGATAAATATGTGTTGGATTTTCTCTCTCATATGCTAAAAGTGTCTGTGGCAACTCACAATCAGCGAGATGATATATGTAGATGATATATGTTCCCTAAATGGGAACGTATCAGGTGGAAACCAATCCCTCCGTGCCAACTATGGAAAGTTAAATCGGAGCCACACGATGTTGATCCAAAGGAGGGCTCATAGGAGGTCGGAGGGGTGATTTGCAAAAGTGCCTTTGCAAATCATTCCTCCCACCTCTCATGAGTTTTGCACATCACCCCTCCCACCTCTCATGAGTCTTCCTTTGGATCAACATCGTGTGGCTCCGATTGAACTTTCCATAGTTTGCACGGAAGGGTTGGTTTCCACCTGATGCGTTCCCTAAACTCTCATGAGTTTTCCTTTGGATCAACATCGTGTGGCTCCGATTGAACTTTCATAGTTTGCACGGAGGGATTGGTTTCCACCTGATACGCTCCCTCCCTACATATCAGGTGGAAACCAACCCCTCCGTGCAAACTATGGAAAGTTCATGAGTTTTGCACATCAGCCTCCCACCTCTCATGAGTCTTCCTTTGGATCAACAGCATGTGGCTCCGATTGAAGTTTCCATAGTTTGCACGGAAGGGTTAGTTTCCACCTGATACGTTCCTTTTTTAGGAACGTATCAGGTGGAAATCATCCCCTCCGTGCAAACTATGGAAAGTTAAATCGGAGCCACACGATGTTGATCCAAAAGAGGGCTCATAGGAGGTGGGAGGGGTGATTTGCAAAAGTGCCTTTGCAAATCATCCCTCCCACCTCTCATGAGTTTTGCACATCACCCCTCCCACCTCTCGTGAGTCTTCCTTTGGATCAACAGCATGTGGCTTCGATTGAAGTTTCCATAATTTGCACGGAAGAGTTAGTTTCCACTTGATATGTTCCCAAGTTAAATACCGCCTGCAGCCTGCTGCAAGCCGCAAGCCTTTTGGAAACCGATGATGGCCGCCGCCGACGACCTCGCCGCCCTGCGCGAGCAGCTCGCCCTTGCCTCCTCCGCCGCCGTCTCCGCCTCCGACCTCGATCACGCCTACCACCTCCAGCTCGCCGAGGTCATCCAAGCCTCCCTACTCCACTCCCCGAATGGGAATACATCCTCCCCATCTCCATCGGTCCCCGTCGCCGAATCCTCCTCGGATGCCGACTATGCCTTCGCCATCCAAACTGCCGATCTCGTGCGCGCGGAGCAGAACCGCCTCGTCGCCGCGCACGATGCCCTCTTCGCGCGCGAGCTCGCCGCCATCCCGGAGGACCAATGGGCCCACGACGGGGACTACTTCGAGCGCCCCCTGGACGCGGACGCTTCGCGCCGCCCGCTCTTCCGCGTCCTCTCCAAGGGCATGGCCAGCAAGGAGGTCGTGGGCCCGCGGGAGCGGGATCCCCGCGTCGCGATCCTCGCGGTGGCCCTTTGCGGGCCGCAGGGGGAGGTGCTGCTCAGGACGCACAAGCCGCTGGAGCGCTTTGTGGGCGGCCGCATGATGGTAGAGGTGATGGCGCTCATGGAAGGCATCCAATCCGCGCTGGCTTTGGGCGTCACCAGCGTCACCATTGTCACCGCTTACCGCCCGCTCTACAACCATGTATGCCATTATCAATTTATATGCTGCTAGTTCACCAATTTCCCAAGCAATATGACCAGTAGAGAATATTACATACTCTATCTAGTTGACTCAAAACAAAATCTGTTTCTTAAGTATCCTTGGTATTGCCGTTTTCATGTGCTTGGGATGCTTCACCGTCTGTAAAATTCTGAGTCTTACTGAATGCTCCAAAATAGCTGTGGTGTAGTCTCTAATGGGCGTGATGTGGTTGGATTAGACACCATCCTTTAGTCCATACATCAAACTATTAGATATGTGGTCAATAAGACCTTTTCATTTGGGTGTTGTTTGGTATGAGGAATGCGATCATCCATCATCTTCTCACTCCTCACTTTTTTTTGTTTGGTTTGTGCCTTTGTGGAGTGGGATGGGTTGATCCCCACCACCTCATGCCTCACAACCTAATAATTAGTGTAGACTGTAGTGATGAGGAATGAGACCATCCCACCAAATTTTATAGGATCAACTCACGGTGGATCATCTCATCTAGGATGAGGCGATTCCTCAAACCAAACAGACCATTGTAGTCTGCCCTTGATGATTCCTTTTCAGTTACCAGTTTGAACTTAAAGCACTGTCGTGAACTCCTGATTTTTCGCTACTCTCCCTATTCAGAAACTGAGAAACATAAGAAAATGTTAGAATATGACATGTCAAACATCCTTAATTGTGTGGTTCATATCTTGCACAAAGCATCATGTTTTCAGTCAACAGGTAGTTCACTACTCACAAACACTTTGTTGTATTGTATGTAAACATTAAAACAGAGCTTTTTGTTGCAGTACAACTGCATGATGCTTGGTGATATGTGTCTGGTTCAGTGTCTGTCTGACACCATGTGCATTGTTCATGTGCTAATTTCTTTCACCTGTTGCTTCAGCAGATTAGCTGTGGTCTGTGAGAAATCTTTGTGTACATCATGTAAAATCAGTAGTGAACTTGTTAAAAAATTTGTTTCAATTGGTCTTATGAACATTCATCGCCATATGTGCTCACAAAAAGCTAAAAATACACTCTTCTGATTGTTATCTCCCAATATCTCTGGCATTACAGATGCTTGGAATTTGGCGCCCATCAGGGAAGAAGCTGGCAAACATGATCAATCAGGTTCTGTCTGCACGAAAGAAATTCGATCAGTGCGCAATCTCATTCGTTGAGCGAACAGAAGTCAGTTATGTCGTAAAATTAGCAAGAGATTCAATAGCTGCTTTGATTGCCAAAGCTATTGCTGCCAATGCTGGCAGTAGTGTGGTGAGAAGAGAGACCTGCACCATTTGCTTGGAAGATACTGACGTTACCAAAATCCATGTGGTTGAAGGTTGTGCACATCGTTTTTGCTTCTCCTGCATGAAGGAACATGTGAAAGTTAAGCTACTGAATGGAATGCTCCCAGCTTGTCCACAAGATGGCTGTGCCACAAAGCTAAGCGTGGAGGGTTCAAAGATGTTCCTGTCACCACGGCTGTTAGAGATCATGGTGCAGCGTGTGAGGGAAGGGCAAATTCCTCCAAGTCAAAAGATTTATTGTCCATATCCAAAGTGCTCAGCCTTGATGTCCTTGAGGGAAGTGATTCTTCCAATGCAAGAATCCTGCTCAAAGTACACGGCCGCTGATGCAGCCACCCTGAGGAAGTGTGTGAAATGCAGAGGCTCTTTCTGCATCAGCTGTAAGGTCCCATGGCATGATAGGATGAGTTGCTATGACTACAAAAGGAGGTACCCCCATGCTCGTCCTGAAGATGTGAAGTTACAGAACCTCGCACGCCAACGGCTGTGGCGCCAATGTGTGAAATGCAAACACATGATTGAACTTGCGGAGGGTTGCTACCACATGATCTGCGTGTAAGGCCCCGTGGTTGCACAGATGTCATAACTATTCTCTTATCAGAATGCCTAGAAAGTCCTCTTAAATGAGATTCCCTATACATCAGCAAGGCTCATCCATTATTTGAAATAATCAGCAAGGCTCATATTCTGTACTAAAAACCTTTGTTCTATGTCTGTTTCTGGTTGCTGCAGGTGTGGCTATGAGTTTTGCTACACGTGTGGGAAAGAATGGAAGGAGAAGAAAGCAACCTGCGCCTGCCCGCTGTGGGACGAGAACAACATCATCAGAGAGGACGATGAGGATGAGGATGACTATGAGGAAGACGAGGATGAGGATGACTATGAGGAAGAGGAATACTATCTTTACTAGGATGGAGAGCGAGCATTTAGTTACCTTTTGGTCCCCATCTTGCGCAGTTTTGTATCAAAAGGTTGTTTAGTTGCAACTAACTAGTAGCTTACCCAGTTGCTTTTTTATCTGAGCCATCGAGAACAATATACGTTGAGATGGCATTCACATTTGTAGTATACTGCTGCTGTAAATTTTAAATGACTGTTAATCCGCAGTTAACACCCTAATTACTACCACTACTCGCGTACAATAACCGAATGGACTAGTACACTGAAGAGGGAGCAGCATGATCGATCTCTTTCAGCTGCTTTCTCCAACATATGGAAAGCATTGGGACGTATGACACGCCTACTCAATTTACTGATTGAAATGGCAGCTGATCTCAAGATAGAAGCAATACAAATCAAGATTACTACTGTAGGGGGCAAGCTGTGCTATAGTAGTGACAACAGACACTCAGATGAGCTACCATGTACACCTGAGATTGTTGCTACTATGTACCAGTACGTATAACTACCGACACTTGAGGTGGCACGGTGACCCCGTCGCTTACTGATCTTGCTGCCGGAGGCGGAGAAGAACCAGCGAACATGAGGTGCTGCTGCAGCGTCGGATGCACCGTCCTGTCCTGCACCAACGCCACCTGCTGCTGGTAGGCGTCGGCCGTGCGGACTTCCTGGGGCAGGGCGCACGAGTAGCAGCAGAGCCACTGCATGCAGTCCGTGAGGTCCGGCTTGCCGCAGCAGGCGCGGCTCGCCGGGAGGCCCAGCCTCCGGCGCATCTGTATCCTCCAGAAGCCGCCGTAGAGCAGGCCGAGGACGCAGAGGAAGACGCCGGCGAGGCCCAGCCCGTCCCTGACGTTCTCGTTGTCGATGTTGATGGCCGCCAGGTTGAAGACGAAGAAGGGCGCCAGGCACAGCAGCAGGAACGTCACGACGTGGACGTACGTGTTGCCGATCCCGATCCTGCCCATGTTCCACCCCATCACGCAGCAGCTGCAGAACACGGAGAGGTAGGCCAGCGAGATGTCGTCCCACACATCAAACAACCCGCCCGCCCATTGCATTCTGACGAACCCGCCGCCTCCTCCTCCTGCTGCTGACGACTCGCCGTGGACGACGTGGAGGGCGGTTTTCCGCTGCAGCTCCGGGTCATGGCGGCCGCTCGACTCCTCGTCATCCGCCTCCGGCTGGGCCTCGTAGTCGTTCCCGAGAGGGCTCAGGTTGTTGTACAGCCCGGCCACGGCCGGCGCGCCGATGGCGACCGAGACGGTGATGGCGACTCCGACGACGGGGCGCTGGGGCCTCCGGTACCCGAGGTTGAGGCCGCACAGCGCGTACTGCGCGAAGCAGTTGAGGTGCAGCAGCAGGATCACCACCGCCATGTGCTTCCGCTCGCCGGGCTTGCATGTGGCGTCCTTGCAGTACGCCTGCCGGAGCTGGAGCATGTCGCCGGCCCGCCACCGGCACAGCAGCGCCAGGTGGTAGAACCTCCTCGGGTGCTGGACCAGGCACATGAGGGTGAAGAGGGCGTTGAGGATCTGGTTGTTCACCTCGAACCACGTGTCCCGCTGCGGCTTCGTCGGCAGCGCGCGGTTGAGCATCCCGGTCATCACCATGAAGAGAATGGCCCCCGAGACCGCGACTGCGACGACCCACACCGACAGGGCCATGTTCATGGGGTTCCTGATCCACTCCTTGGCCTGGTCCCACAGCGAGGCCCAGTCAATCTTCTTAACGAAGGCCACCGGAGCGAGACGTCGTCGACGTCCAGCCGCCGAGCGCGACGAGCCATGGTTTCCTTGGTGGTCGTCATCTGCGAAGCCACCGAGCATTTGGCGGGTGGAGGAAGGAGAGCTCGACGACTGCCAGTCATCGGATGCCGCATCATCGTAGTACGGATTGTACGAACCCGCTACCGCAGGGACTGAACCATTTCCCCTCGTGTGCTCATCAGGCTCAACAGAACGAGGAGGTTCGTTTCCGTTGCGATAACTGAACCTCATTACTCCTGCTGCGTGTTGTTGGCGTGAGTGATCAAATCCATTACCATGTTTCTGTTTGGGATCATCAGCATCACCACCTGATGAATTGGCCATCTTATCTTGTAGTAGGAGAAGTGGCGAACTAGCTAGCTGATGAGGTCCTCTGCCTCTGCCTCTGCCCCTCTGCTTCTGCCTCTAGTTAAGAGCAGACGCAGCTGCTCCCAATCAGCTTAGATCTGCAAGTAAAATGCCACGTCAAATGAATAATAATCAAGGGCAGTAGCAGTAACGTACGGAGAAGAAATAGCTGGCTTGAGAAATCATAATATCATACAGTTCGGGTATTCGAGATCGATCTGAATCAAGTTTACTGACTAGTACTGGTGCATTGTGATTTTACAGATAAAACGAGATCACGACTTTGTAACTCGTTCTGCTTTGGCATGCTATTTTGTGAGGAGTGGCACAATCGATCATTCAACTGCTTCTAGTTAAAAATTGTAATAACTGGAAAGTTCAACACAATTTATCATTCGATTCTTTTGAATTTTAAACTTTCTACAGAAAATAAGAGGAGAAGGCTAATTTCGGACATGAACATGAGCGAAGGCTTTGCTTGAATTTGAAATCGTATGCAATAGTATGATAATCGACCGAATTGAGCACATGGAACAGTTTAGTTTGCTGCTAGCACAAGGATTTACAAACTTTTGATTTATTATCTAAAGTAAGCCCGGAACCGAAAGTTTGCAATACATGACTATACATACAATCAGCAACTTATTCATCTCATTTCTTTTCTTTTTCAGTTTAGCAGCGAGCTAAAGGCTGGGCATGCAGTAATAATCTCGTAATTAAGATAAGTGGTATTAGCAGGTAGTACAAGACATGGTTGGATCCGATAGAGGGTCCTGAGTCACCTGATGGATGGGGATTCGATGGATAGAAACGAATCAAATCGAACCGCAGCCGGCCCAATTCCAGCGGAATCGAAACCGAAGACGATGGCGCTGGAGAGCTCGATCGCCTCCATCCAATGGAAGAATTTTCTTCGTTTCCTGGAAGCTGGGTGGAGGAGGTCCCGAGAGGTGGATGGCCGGCCGGGGCAAAGAAACTTGCTTCTTGGACATGCTCATCCATCGTCCTCGGTCGACAAGTTCAATGTGCGAAAAATAATTAGACGTCAACATTGGTAGGGTGCAGAAGCACAAGTCGATCTTGGCGTCCTGGGCTACGGCCTTTTCAAACAATCCAGTGGCAGGTCATATTTCTGAGTTTTTTTTAAGTGATTGCTTAGACTTTTTTTTGGTGAGGGCCGTCGAGCCATTCAACCATTGACCGCGTTGGCTCCGGACGCCTCCTGGACTGCGGCGAAGTAGCAGTAGCCCGTGACCTGCAATTTTCCTGTGCAGAGCTTGGACTCTTCTTCTGAAGGATGGCGGTTTCAAAATAGATTCGTTTGAAATTCGGCATTTTGGAGGCCTTTGGTGGAAGGGACTCCTATCTCGTGAAGTGTGGATGGGGGAGTCTAATTAGCGACCGGTCTCTGCCAGCGACCGCTTTCGGACCGTACATGGTCCCGCCTCGTCAACTCCCCGCAGTCACTTTATTTTCTCTTTCCGCAAATTTTCCTTCCGCGCGCCATTCTGCGCTCATTTTCTTTAGGCGCGCGTTTTAAATTTTTTTTCTTTTGGCGCGCAAAACATTTTTGGGCAGTTGGGATAGGAGGGTGTAAAATTGGGTGGGGGAATTTCAAAATAAAAGCTATTTTTAATGATGTTTTTCAAATAGAATAAGAAACGTACTTAGAAGAAAAGCATTTAAGCAAACCAGAAAAATCTATATCTATATATACATATATATTATATTAAGTATCTGTGTGTCATCTTCCTGTTTCGTACAAACCACTTAAGCATTTTTCGAACTCAGTACTTGGTGTACGTTGGATGAAAATCACTTGGGATTTCCCCGTAAAAAATAATATATAAAAAATAGTCACAAGTAGTATCCCTAAAAATTTATATACACAATTTGACTAAATTGTCAGTAATGCAAAAAATATATAAAAACAACTATTTTTGTAAAAAAGGCTGGTGTAACCTAGTATTTCACAAATTTTAGAACAAATTGCCAAAATTTTTTGTTAACTTGGACCATAAACATACATGATAATTATGTGTATGGTACAAAAAAATAATGCAATGCATATGTGAACTTGTATGTTATCTACCTTTTCGGTGCATAACTTTTCGGTGCATAATGTATTAATTCGACACCCTGCAAAGAATGAAAAATGTCAAAAAAACAAAGTTAAGAAAATACTATAATTATGAAAATTTTATGTGCATGGATATAGATAGGATTAATAATTTATATGCACAAGTTATGCAATAATCATATTTAAAAAAGTAATGGTCTAATTTAGTGGATAACTTATGTAAAAAAACATAAAATCAGATAGAATATGACAAAGCTTTTCTATATAAATAATTTGCAAAAGTTATATATCAAAAAATTGTGTGTCAAAAAAGTTACATGTCAAAAAGTTATTTGTCAAAAAGTTATATGATACAAAGTTGAACCCATAAATTATGTGCATAACATATAATGTGTAGATTGGCTAATGAAAAATGCAATAACTAGTAGTGTGAAATAAGTTAAAAAAGGGTATAGCTTGTGTTTTCAACTTTTGACAAGCGCATGTATCCTGGATTAAATATTTAATAACTAGCATAATTTGTACATGTATTTGCAAAACTGCACAACTTGTGTTTCCAAACTTATCAAGTAGCATATATTTGGTGAAAAATATTTAACTAGCATAACTTGTACATACAATTTGTGAACACCATAACTTGTCGACTAGGATATATTTTCATGAACTTATTAAAGCAACATAAAACCTTGTATATTCAACTTATGTGCATAAATTGTAACATTGCATAAACTTGTGTCAAAAGAGAGAGAGAGAGAGAGAGAGAGAGAGAGAGAGAGAGAGAGAGAGAGAGAGAGCATCTAATATTAGTATTGATTAAGTACACACTTACATATTGAGCGGCAATTTCTTTGATTTGAGGCATGACAGCCTCATTTTCCGAGTGGGTGCAAAGATATTAAGTTATCACTTCACGTATTGGCTTAGCGTGTTCCTGTGTTTCATATGATTGAAAAAAGTTTAAATGACATCTATATGGTCTTAAAAGGATGTACATGGATAAAAAACTGATGGGAAAAATTGATGTGTGTTTTGTACAAGATAAGAACTGTGTAAAAACCTTACTTCTCTAAAATGAAAATGAGTGTCGCCTTTGTATGATAACAGCAGTTGCAAAACGAATACACCAGTGTCATTCCTGTTGACGCAGGTTAGTAGGGGAAGGAGCGAAATATAAATTAGTGCAAGTGACATATTTATGATAACAATAATGTGTTATTAACATAAAAACTGTGGTGTGAAACTCAACTGGCTGCTGCAATTGGACACACTCGCAATGGCTATCGGCATATTGTATATATCAACTCTTGTGGACCTACCGTGTACGAGTTTGAATACTTTCCGGAAATTGGATATGGCAACAAAGGCATCCTCTTTGATGATGTCAACATTATTGAAAGGGCAAATGACCGCAAACCTTTTATCCCTGAAATTTGCAACAAGGAGATACCAAAAGCTATTCTTGCGGAGAGGGACAAATACCTGACATGTTAAAAGAATTTTGTAAGAACAAGCAAGCTATATATCTTGTGATTTCGGGGACAAAATCATATTTTTTTTGTTTGGACACTTTATAAATGGAAACCAAAAAAAGAGAAGAAAGATTTAAGCACTAACCACATCTGAGAAATCCAGCCTATATCCAATCTTTGGTTTAGAAAAATTCCCTGAAATGTCACATGGTTGTAGATTTGCATCCTGTAAATACACCTGTTTGGTTTGGTTTTGGGTGTGTGCCGGGGGTTAATGAAGAAAGACTGAGATATTTGTGCTTTTTTTTCGCTACGAGGTAGCAAATCCTGCAGATGCTTACGATATTGTGCTTCCATTACAGCAGTGCCCATTATGTTCATGACATGATGTGAAACTGACCCGTAAACTTGCATGGATAACCCAAAAGTGCGATGATCGACCCAAGCACGAGCCATCTTGATTATTCTTGGACTGGTTTAAAACATGGTGAAAAAGGAAGCAGTAATGCATTAGTTAAAAAAAATATATGCGAGGGGTTGAAAACATGGTGAAAAAAGAAAATGAGTAATGCATTAGTTAAAAAATATATACAACTCATAGACAATTTTAAAACACCTTATATTTATAACTCATAGCACACTTGTTGCATGTTTTTCAAAAAGGATTGTAGGGGAGATAACATTATGCATAGTGCAAAAAAAAGCATATAAACAAAAAAAGGAACTTATGTGTATAACATACGATCGTTACATAAAAAAGTCTGCGAGGTAAATTATGTAGAACACAATTTAAAATTATTTTAAGAAGAATGGAAACAAATAGTTGTACCTTCTTGCAGGATAAGGTGGTGGTACAGTGTTCACAATGTACTGATGTACATCTCTTTGGATTGGTGTTGACACGAAGACATGAAAGAAAATGACGAGATTTATTGGTATCATGTTCTCGGTTGGTGTGTTCGGGAAAGATCTTGCCATGGCAACTGACTCATCCATTCGACTTAACGTCTCGTCATCCCACACATCCACATTGGTAATGCATGGTACTGTTGAAGCATCTGGACCTCTATGTCGCTGGCATTGAAATATATTGATTCCAGTGGTTTCCTTGTTGTACCTACCAGATTGGTTTTCAAAACATTTGGTTGATGTTCCCTTGCATTCTGCACGGACCATTGACTCTTTGTTTATTTCAGTACTGCACTCATTTTGCGTGTGTCTGCCGGGGGGCAAATGTTGGGTGTCGTCACACTGTGGTATTGTCCCAATGTTCCTCTGAGTAGAAGCTATGTCTTCATTAAGTGAACAAGGGCTGCGTGTGCAGAATGGGTCACTGTCTTGGCTGCATGAGAGACAGCTTGTTGACACATTGTCTGGTGCTGAACCGATAGTGCCAAGCTTGAGCTTCTTGTTCACAGACTCTAAATACTTACCTATTCTTGCAAGTTGAAGCTCATTTAGAGAGAGTCCTGCTAGTTTGGTAGATTCGTTTGTAACATATGTGGCAGCCTTGCTTGAAGTAGTGGGGAATGATCTTTTCTTGAAAGGCAGGACCTTCGTCGAGGCATGTGTGACCGTGCTCTGCTGAAATGGTGTTGATTCTGTGTCGAAGGGTGAAATGTGTTGCTCCTTCTGAATAGCTGGACAATCATGTCTCTCATCTGCATAATCCAACATGGCCAAGTTGGCAAGTGAAAATGTGGTGTTAGAAAAACAATCTGATTCTGGCTCTAGTGAGATGTTGTTGGTTTCCAGACGGAAGATTGACTTGTACAACTGATCAAGAGATTCTTTTTGTCCTTCAAATATATCACTGCCATCCCAGATATCCATTGGTATGAGCAGCTGGATGAATTTTTTCATTATTTGCTCACCAATAGGTTGGCTATCTGGAAAATTAGGTGCAATTAGGGGTTGTGGAACCAGTAGATCTTTATCCATCCGATCTATTTTGTTGAGGAATACAGACTGAAGATTGGTTAGGGTAGTTGCAGCTTGTACTGGGGAATGACTTATATCATCGATAGATGTTTGGGTGCTCGCTGAATTGGTTAGATCAGAGTTGATGAGTGTGGAAGGAGGTTTTATTTGAATTCTGTCAGCACTCTGTATAGCACAATGTTCATCAAACGTATTTGTGAAACTGAGCATGCTGGTACTGCTGCTGTCACGTATGATAGATGCGGTTTTCATAACCTGTGCGATGAGAAGTGGCCTTATTGCTTTCATGTAATCTGAGCAGAGATCGTGGTATGATTGTTGTAGTTCATTCCTAACCTGGTATGAGCAGAAAAACGGTATTAAAGAAAAAAGAAATGTGGCGCAAATATTCATTTGTATAGAAAAACATGCATAAAGAAAATAGAAAGTATGGTGGAGGGTGGTGCCCAGAATTGAATCTACATGAAAGATTGTGTTTGCATGAAAAAAAGGAGCTGCGTATTATACAAAACAAAGAATGACTAAAATTAATAAACATGATGATTGTTCTCACATTTTTGAAGCGAGGCCCTGGGAGGATTGAATTCAAGCCCTCTTGGATAACATTGGACGTGTCAATGTATATGCCTTGGGTCAGATTCTGTGTCCTGAATGGTGTTTCAGTAATGTTTCTCATCTGGTATCGGAGGGGGAATACAATGTCAGCTTATAACAAAAATTAAATGCAGTATGAACTAAAAGCGGTGAAAGAAAAAAAGATTTATTTGGACAAACTTACAGGGGTCTTGCCGAACATGTTGTTATCAGCACTGATTTAAGTCCATCTTCACATATGTTGCTACATTCTCAGTAGACCAAAGTCCTATCCGAGGGATGGAATCAGGCAAACTCAACTCTGATGAGTCGAGGAACTCAAAATATACTATCTGCTTTGCATAAAATAAAAAAAGGGGTGTGAAAAAAGGTTTAAGCAAACAGAAAAAAAATAGCAGTATGTCTCCCGTGTATTAACATCCATATTTTGACTGTATGTGAGGGTTTGATATATGATAAAAACAAGTGCACAAGAAACAGTGATGAAACTAATGGTTCAAGGAAAACAAAACTTACCATGAGCGCAAAAATGCATCCCCCTAAAGCAGGTGTCTTGCATGAAGCTATAGATTGTTGGAATTTAGATATTGATGACACTAACTTCTCAAGAACGTTGTCAGACCAGTTGTATGATATGATTGTATCAGGCAGGTATACTACTTGAAAGAACTCTGGGCTTGCACACTCATTGCTAGTTGGGCATATAAACACTGACAAGGTGAAAAGGGCGAAGATTCTCTTGAACTGGTCACCATCTAGGTTGTTAGTAATGAGAGCCATAAGCTCATTAATGGTGGGATAAGTTCCATTGCATCGGGTTTCACCACGTATCAGCTTCTTTGCACTCTCATCGCAGAAATGGGGGAGAGGAGCACCTCCAATTGGTATACCTAGCACCTGATGTATATGAAGCGAGGATAATCTGAAACTGGACCCACTTGGTAGATTCACAGTTCTAGTCATGGTATCGAAGTGTTGGATGAGCCATAAAATGAAGCCTTTGGGGATCGACTTGCAACATAGATCGAGGAGGTGGTGGAAGCCAATGCTCTTGACAAGATCCCTCTGATCACCATTCAATGATGCTGATACACTGATGAATTTCCGTAGAGATAGTTTGGTTGTGAAATGGGAACCAAGTTCTTCCATGTTATCATCTAATTTAAGTGTAGCCATGATACTTGTCCTTTATAGAGTCTTCCAGTATCAAAATGCATCCACCTTCATAAATGCTGGTTGGAAAGGGAAAAATATCGATTCAGATTGGTGATGGTTGCATACCTTGGGTGTTCGTCTAGATTGTCGTCCTGCAGGGATTTGGGGGAGGATGGGGCAGCGGTTTCGGTGGAGGAGATGCAGTGGGGCTCACTGCTCTGGCCACCCGGCCTGAGCCCCACACAGGTCCGTGCCGTAGCCGAAGGGAGAGGATGGGTGGACGACGACAGGACCGAGAAAGATGGAGGCGAGGTGGAGGGGAAGAAAGAGAATGCGAGTGGGAGAAAGAAGAAGGGATGAGGACTGACCGCTTTGTCTGGGGAGTGGTGAAAAGGGAATAAAAAAATAGATTGTGTAGTGTAGAAGTTTTTTATTTCTTTGTGGGTGGCATCATTCTATATATAAATTATATGTATTATGTAAAATAATTTGTGTACAATAATAATATATGAAAAAATATGTTCTAAAAATAATATATGAAAAAATGTGTTCGGCTGATACGATGAATAGTGTTAGGCTGGTAGATTGAATAGTGTTATGTGAGATTAGATAAGCCGAAATAAGTCGAGATAAGTCGTGGAAAGGCCAGCCGAACAGCCTTATGTGTATAACTTTTTCATTGATGGCAAAGTAATGTGAAAAACTTTTTTTCCTGATGACGAGTTATACATATATTTTTTTCGTGATATACATAACTTATACATGTAATATTATGTCGTAACTTTGGGAGTATGATGTTAAAAATTTATGCAATAAAATAAAAAATTATGCGTACATCTTTTTTCTGTAAAAAGTTATACACATAATTTTGTTGCAAAAAAATTCAGTGATAATTTATTAATATAACTTTTAAAGGAAAAATTATAAAATATGTAGGTAACTTTTCTTTTAAAAAGTAAAAGTTATATACATAATTTTATCATAGCAACATTTTTCAAATTAAATTTATGCACATAAGTTTTACTCACAATTTTTCATTTATGAGATATATGCGAGGCACAATTTTTATATGACAAATTTTGTGTATAAACTGTTTACGTAATGATAATTTATGCACATAAATTTCCCTAACAAATGAGTTATGCACATAACTTCTACCGACAAAAGTTATGCATATAACTTTTTTCCACGACAACTTATGCGTATAACTTTTTCATTGACGACGAGTTATGTGGATAACTTTTTCCCTGATGACGAGTTATACGAATAAATTTTCCGTAATATATATAACTTATACACATAATATTTGTCATAACTTTTTGGAGTAATAAAATAAAAATTATCCGTACATCTTTTTTTAAAAGGTTATACACATAAGTTTGTTGCACAAAATTTCAGTGACAATTTATTAATATAACTTATAAATAAAAAATTTAAAATATGCAGGTAACTTTTCTTTAAAGTAAAGTTATATACATAACTTATCATAACAATATTATTTCGAAAAATAAATTCATGCACATAAGTTTTAGATGCATAATTTTTATATGACGATTTTTGTGTGTAACTTCTTTCACGTAACGATAATTTATGCTCATAAGTTTCCCTAACAACGAGTTATGCTCATAACTTATGCCGACAAAGTTATGTATATAACATTTCAATTCGCGACAAGTTATGCGTATAATTTTTTCAGTGATGGCGAGTTATGTGCATAACCTTTTTCCTTAATGACGAGTTAGATGAATAAATTTTCCGTGATATACATAACTTATACACATAATATTTGTCATAACTTTGGGGAGTATGTAAAAAAATGTATAGAATGAAATAAAAAGTATAGGCACATCTTTTCATGTAAAAGTTAATACACATATTTTTGTTGCAAAAATTTTGGTAGTAATTTATTAATATAAGTTATGGAGAAAATTTGAAAACATGCAGGTAACTTTTCTTTGAAGCAAACTTATATGCATAATTTTATCATTGCAATATTTTTTCAAAACTAAATTTACACACAAAAGTTTTAATCACAATTTATTTATGAGATATATGCGATTCATAATTTTTATAAGACAATTATTGCATATAACTTATTTATGTAACGATAATTTATGCACATAAGTTTCCTTAACAACAAGTTATCCGCATAACTTATCACTATGCATATGCCTTTTCCTTTCAACGACAACTTATGCGTATAACTTTTTCATCGACGACGAGTTATGTAGATAACTTTTTTAACTGATGACGAGTTATACGAATAACTTTTCCGTGATATACATAATTTGTACACAATATTTTGTCATAAACTTTTGAGAGTAATCAAATAAAAATTATGGCCACATCTTTTTTTTTGTAAAAAAAAGTTATACACATAAGTTTGTTGCACAAAATTTCAGTGATAATTTATTAATATAACTTATAACAAAATATAAAATATGCGGGTAACTTTTCTTTAAAGTAAAGTTATATACATAACTTTATCATAACAATATTATTCCCAAAAATAAATTCATACACATAAGTTTAAATTCATACTCATAAGTTTTAGATGCATAATTTTTATATGACGATTTTTGTGTGTAACTTCTTTTACATAACGATAATTTATGCATATAAGTTTCCCTAACAACGACTTATGCTCATAACTTATACCGACAAAGTTATGCATATAACTTTTCAATTCGCGACAAGTTATGCGTATTATTTTTTCAGTGATGACGAGTTATGTGCATAACTTTTTTCCCTGATGACGAGTTAGACAAATAAATTTTCCGTGATATACATAACTTATACACATAATATTTGTCATAACTTTTGGGAGTAAGTCAAAAATGTATGGAATAAAATAAAAAGTATATGCACATCTTTTTGTGTAAAAGTTAATAAAC
The DNA here is from genome assembly GCA_947561735.1 of Cenchrus americanus. Lineage (NCBI taxonomy): Eukaryota > Viridiplantae > Streptophyta > Magnoliopsida > Poales > Poaceae > Cenchrus > Cenchrus americanus. Next base: position 244,624,024 of record OX387239.1, on the reverse strand, counting down.
ATATTTTTGTACTTTATCATAACAATATTATTTCAAAAATTAATTTATGCACATAAGTTTTAGATGCATAATTTTTATATGACGATTTTTTGTGTGTATCTTCTCTTACATGACGAAAAATATGCACATAAGTTTCCAAAAAACAAATAAAAATTGTACTAGTGCGTAAATAAAGATATTTATTAAAAAATCTTGTTTCCAAAAAATCATAAAATTGTACACATAAATTTGGTGCATAACTTCAAAAACTATTAACATAAATTATGTAGTAAAAAGATATTTTGTTGAGCTTGTACACGGGTGGTCCCGGAAAAAAAGAAAAAAAAATCGGGATTGGCTCGCACGCAAAGACGTGCGAACAAAACCCCACACCCTGGCCCCACCCCCCACCTGCCCCGCCAATCCTCTTCTCCCCGCAGCTTCTTCCGTGCCGCCGCCGCCCCCAACGCCATTGTTGGCGGCGGAAGAGAGGCAGAGGTGTGTTCCACAAAACAGAGGAATTATAAAAGACAAAAAAGGGAGCAGCAAAAAACGAGTATCCTAAAAAGGAATTTGGCAGGTACGTAGCCATTTATTAATCTTGGTTTGAAATTTTTTGGGGTTCATCTCAGATACAAATCCCAATCCCCCATGAGTATCTTAATATACACAAAGTGTTTGGTTTCAAACTCCTGTGAACAGTAGTGGTCAAAATCTATTTACATGAATATAAGAAGCACATGGTGTGTGCGGTGACATCAAAGGGCACGAGCATGAGAAATCTTAAAAAAAAGTAGGATGCTCATATTTGATCTGGGCTCATTCCAAAGCATTTTGTTAAATTTGCTATGTCGCTGTCGATTTGTCCTTGTTTTGTCCCTTCTTCTTCCGCTCCATATGCCCTGAGACAAAGTCAAAAGATAAGATCAGTGATTGAATAGTGTGTATAATTACAGCTTTATTTTGTAAAAAATAGGAAAAGGTGGAAGTGCATCCTAGATTGAAGACATAAAAAATGAACATGACTGAAAGCGAAATGTCAACACACATGGATCAACTTTTGGCATCTTGTAATGGAGTGGATGATTTGTGCCCAAGAAAGAATGTTCTAGCTCAACAGGCTCAGGCGCGGTTTTTACAGGTAACAAAACTATTTATTATGCTCCACATGCAGCCGATTTGTATGGATGAGTGGTAGTAGTGTTCAAGCATAAAAACATCTATATTTCTCTCTCTATCTTTGTATAGACATTCTTCAATAGGAGACTGGACAGAGATGACCTAGACATGTGCAACAAACTAGCTGAAGTAGATGCTGCTTTGGCACGTGATAGCAGCACAACACCTGTGATTTGCAGACGAGCGGACAATGTTGTGGAAAAGCGGTGGTTGGATCTAAACCTATACGAGGTAACACAATCTGTTTAAGAATATGAAAAAATATTTGTACAAAATGTACAAGATGAGTGAACAATGCAGGGAGGTGATGAGGGAGAAGCCGCAAGTGGAGAAACAGTAGAACCAGGAGTTGTCCAAGATGCAGCCTCGAATAATGGCACAATCAATGCATTTGATCTGAATCACGTACGTGCAGCGAGCTTATTAACTTACAACGTTAACTTACAGGAACCTGACTTTTACAAAAAAGAAGGGGGAAATGTTCTACAGATTCATGATTTGGATTTCTTTTTTTATATGACTAATGTGTTGTGGGTGTTACGTTTTACAGGAGCCTATACTGGGAAGTGGGGAAGAGTCCAGACATGATGTGGTGGGCGACCAAAACTTGGAGGCAGTGGGAATAGGTGGTGATCATGTGGGCCATGGTGGACAAGGGGATGGGGCACTCATTGGTGATGATATTTTGTTACCTGGAGAGCCAACCCCTGAAGAAAAGGACATGGACAATATGTTTGATGAGATGAATTACCCTACAATCACTGAGATATATGATGCTAAGGAGCCGGAAGTTGGCATGCGCTTCAAAACACGGGAGGAGGCATACCATTTCTTCAAGTTGTATGCGAGGAAAACAGGGTTTGCGGTAAAGAAGGATACAACTTACACTTCGAGGCCAACAGGGGTGCTATACAAGCAGGTTTTCGTGTGCAATAAAAGCAGAAAGTCGGTAGTGAATGATGATCCTGGGAGGAAAAGGAGGAGCAATATTATTCCCCAAATAGAGTGTAAGGTGTTAGTGCGACTAAAGCTTGAATCTAATGAATGGAAAATAATAGCCGTGCACCTAGAGCACAACCATGATCTTGCGCCATCGATATGGTTGGTCAGGTTCATGAGGTGCCATAAGTACATGTCACCCGGTGAGAAAAGGTTTATCACCATACTACAGAATAGTAGGGTGCCCCGAGGAAAGTGATGTCGATATTCAGACTACTTAGGGGCCATCTCAGGGCTGTTGGGTTTGATGCAAAGGATATAACCAACTTGAAGAGTGCAGAAAATAAAACACAGGTTAATAAAAATATAGACGGACTGGTAGCATTGTTCAAAGAGAGGCAGAGAAATATCCCTGGGTTCTACTATGCTCTACAAACAGATGGTGATGGCACGGTCCGCAGTGTGTTCTGGACGGATGCAGTTGGTAGGTCAACCTACAAGATCTACGGTGACTATGTATCGTTCAACACAACTTTCAGCACCAATGTGTACGACATGCCATTCGCCCCAATCGTTGGTCAATAATCATGGCAAGACCTTGTTGTTTGGTTGTGCCCTCCTAAAGGACCAGACTGCTGATACTTTTGAGTGGCTGTTTGAAACTTTTTTAATTGCCAACAACGGAAAGGCTCCAGGAACAGTAATCACCGACCAAGACTAGTCACTTGGGATAGCATTGGATTCAAAATTTCCCATGTCGGTACGGAGGTTCTGCTTTTGGCATATTATGAAAGTATTGAGAGAAAAAAACTTGATATACTTTAGAAAGAAAAAAGGATTGTACCAGAAGCTAAAGTGTGCAGTCAGGGATTCATTTAGCCCAGAGGAGTTCGAGGCCAGGTGGAAAGAGGCGGTTGTGGAGCATGATGCGAGTGACAACAATAGGATCAACTATCTATACAATATCAGGAGCTATTGGGTGCCTGCATTCTTCATGGAATCTTTCTACCCATTCTCAAGCACAACGGGTAGGAGTGAGAGTACTAATGCAATGTTTAAAGGCTATGTCGCCCACAAAGCCACCATAGTGAATTTTTTTGGAGCATATGAGAACATCCAAGAGAAAAATTTGTCAGAACTTGATAGGTGCAGATACACTTCAGAATTGAAGGAACCAAGCCAGTGCACATACAATGGCCTGGAGGGCCATGCAACAACAATTTATACAAACACTATATTCCAAAAGGTGCAAAGGGAAATCAAAAAAGGCACAGGCTACGGTGTTAGTGAGGTTACTCGAGATAGGATATTTCAGCTAACAAGAAAAGTGAAATATGAGAACCCTGAATTTGAGAAAGAAAAATACACAGTGCAAGTGTCAGACGACAAGACGAGCTTTAGCTGCTCTTGCAAGAAACTAGAGAGGGATGGCATTCACTGTTGCCACGTGTGGAAAATTGCGGAGCGGCTAGACCTATTGTTGGTGCCAGATAGTTTTGTTAAATATCGGTGGACTATAAAAGCAAATCAAGATGTTGCATTGGCTATTGGGCAAGAACTGGTGATTGGTGGGAGCAAAACTTCTGATGCAGTGCAATATTGCATAAAGATGGCAGATGTGTCACAGTTTTGCTCGACACTTGCTAGAAACAAAAGGGGAATAGATTTGTTCATAAAAGAGTTTGCTAATATGAAGAATAGGATTAACACAACTCTTAAGATTGCAGATGCAGTCAATGGCCCTGCAGGAAATGCAGCAATTGTGCAAACCAAAACAGAACAGGGGGATGGCTCTGCAAATGTTGTGACTTACTACAAGGACCCCCACGTGCAGCTGTAAAGGGACCAACTAAGTGAAAAATTGGTGTTGTGGATAAAGTATTGGATGGTCTACAAAAGAAGAAGGCTCAAGAAGGAAACATAACGACTAAACCGATTAGAAGATGCAGTAAGTGCAAAAGTACAACACATGATAAGAAAACATGCCCGGAAATTGGAAAGATGACCGAACTTCCACAGGTAAACAGAAAACATAATTTCTCACTGCATCTGAAGCTGCATAAAAAATATTAAAGTGTATTTACACATCATTTTGTAAAAAAACTGGATTAAAATTTTATGTGGCTTGATGACATTTGGTGTAATAATAATTTGATATTGTAGGCTCTACTCAAAAGGGTTGCTCAGATCAACAATGTCCAGCATGATGAGAGCGTATTGGCAACTTCACAACAACCCATACCGGCACACGTGAGCCCGGAGCAAAAAGCTTGAAAAAAAAGAATGCGGGGGGAAGAAGAGGTTGAACATAGAAAAGTGAAGACAGCGGAGGAGCAGCGTACAAAAAATTTTTTGTAGGAGATGGAGTATGAAGAGCATTAGCAATAAATATAAGTTATTTGATGAAAAATATTTAGAAAAAAGGAACCCTCCAAAAAATGTAATGCTACTGATTTGTTTTCCTCTGTTAATTTATAAAAACATGATGTCAGGTGTTTATGTGTTCACATATAATCATGTTGAATTTTTTTAAAAAAAACTGACCTTCATTCTTCTTCATTAGTTTTTCCACAGCTGGTAGCTTCATTGTGTTAGCTGGGCGGCAAATCAAATAAACAGCCTTCTTAACTCTGTGATTGTAGCTTTGGTTCTGTTTGAAAAACAAATAATGAAATTTAAAAGTATGTGCGTTAAAAACAGTTGCATACACTTTAAGTTTAGGGCTTGGTCTGAGAGAATTTTTTCAAACAAAATACAAAAACAAACCTTGTCAATTTGATCAACCCTCCTACCATCCCACGATTCCATAAAATGCATGGTGTAGATGCCACAGTCGTAGCTGCTGTGGCAAAACAAACTGGATTAAAAAAATTCATAGTATTTAGCTTTTATGTAACTTATGTGCATAAAAAGCGAAAATTTGTAAAAATATAGTATGCATTATTTACATGACTTTCTGTGTATTTATATCTTGTAGCCAAAACCTAGAGGTTGTATCATAGCTGATATCTTGTGGTGAATACACTAGTATTAAAAAATCATTACAAAAACGTCTGCGCTTATATCTATATGAATGCTAAATACTATGAATAATTTGTGGGCATAACTTGTGTTCATAATTTACTTTGTTCATAACTTGTGTGTGCAACTTATTCTGTTAAAATAACTTGTGTGCATAACTTGTGGGCGTAACTTATGTAGAGAAAGATAAAAAAAGTATCTACATACTTGTTTCCTTGCTGGGGAGCATCTTGGTATGCTATGCGAAATCCAGAAACATTGACGACACCTTGGGGATCTTACATAACTTCAAATGCTCTAGCAAAGTTTGTCCTCTGCATTTTTTAAAAAAAATACCATCAATTTTTTTAGGTATGAGGAGGATTAAAAAACAAAACAACATCCAGAATTTTTTAAAAAAATTACAGGAGGGTGTGTAAGAGGAAAAAAAGAGATAACATATAGATGATTAAAAAAGTTGACTTAAAACTTTATTTGTAAGTTTCTTCTCCTCGTCTTTTCTGGAGTTTAGAACATCAAATCTGTTGTCCCTAATGTTTGCGACAAGCAACCACCAGTGTGCTCCATTGCATACAGGAATCATAACCTTGTAAAAGTGTGTGCGGGCAGGGGCAAAAAAAAAGATTGTTTGTAACATAGTAATCATAACATAATCAGAAGACAAAAAAAGGAAAAAAATACAAACCATGTCGACTTCGTCAAGCTTAAATCCAATTCTAGTGTGTGCCAATTTTCCCTTCAGTAACTCAATGTCTACATCATCAACTTTCATGTGGTCCTATTTTTTATTATTCAAAAACAACAAGGTTTGTCAAAAAAAAGGAAAAGTTATAAACATGAAACAGAAGTGCATATACCCTAGGTTAAAAAAAGATGTAATGCTTGGAATAAAGCATAAAAAAGAACGACAAACTTATACAAGTTACTTACAACTTCCGCTGATGTGAGAAATCTCTTCTTAATCTTTGGTTTAGCTTCTCTGTTCTGATCATATGCGAGTGCCTCACAAAACACATTCATTACAAATGAGCCTACCCATGTGTTCGGACGCATTGTGTTGCCAAATTCTCCATGCTTTATGGACATCCGACCGATGCATACACATTCAGTGTTCCTTGCAAAGGAGAGAGAAACATAAGAGATGGAAAAAATATCATAATGTAAACAGAGATAAAATGGTTAAAAGTATGTATCTGCTATTACTGTTAACTTACTTTTGAAGTGGACCGATTCTTTTGGTTGCAGCAAAAAAGACATTCTTCTCAAATTCAGAAAGCACGATTTTCTTTCCACGACCTTTTTCACCAATGAACATTGACACTGTGGATTTCAAAGCACGCTTCTTATGCCCAAGAGCAGACAGGTTGAGTTGTGCTGTTTTGGTAACCACACCATCATCACCACTGGAGTCTAATGTGTCGCTTGACTTAGCCTTTACAGAAGGCTCACTTGTTGTATTGGACTCGCGGCCGATGTTGACGGTTAATAGTTGAATCAAATTTCGTTTATGACTTGCAAGCGGACAAGTCTCCCGTCGTAGTCAAGGGACCCTTCTTCCCTCGAGTGGTGAACCCAAGGTATCGAATCCGTGGAACAAATGTGTGACGCAAAAGTTGATCTAGTAAAGCCAAGTAACTCCAATCTTCGGTAAAAGAAACCCTAATGCATCTAGGTAAAAGACACGAAACTAATCTAATCTACTAAAGACCGGAGATAACAAAGTAAGATTGGGTAGATAAACCGATCTAGAGAGATCGGGGTAAGCCTTTTGTTGAAGTTCCAAGCAAGAGAAGAAGTAGCAAATCGAATCTTATAAGAAGCCTCTTTAAGTCGTGGTTTCTCGTCCAAATCCGAAAACATCCGCCTTTCGGAACCCCCGTTCTGTCACAACGTATCCCTACTCATGCGAGGAGTCTAGGGCGAGTCAAAAGACAAGTCGAGATTCTTTCGGAAGATCCGGCGTGTACCTCTAGCCACCGCGGCTACAAGAACACCCTATGTAATCTATCTCGAGAATAGAATTGGAATAAGCAAAGCCGATCGAAAAACGAAATCTTCGAGGAAACACTTGATCGCTAGGAAAAGATTCAACTTGATAATTCAACTATAACAATGATACATACACAAGATCACCACCGGATCCTTCCTTGATCTTGTTTCTAGCTGCGGGAACTCGACGTGGTCTTCCGTGCAAGGTTCCCACGTCGGCTAGGGAAACCCTAGTCAACTAGCTCGACCCTCTCCTCTCCGAGATGGTGTCCCTCTCTTCTTTGCTCCTCGGCGGCCGATGACGAATTGGATCCTGTGTGGCTCTCGGTTAGGGGGCTATAAATAGCCTGAATGGCGGCTAGGGCAAAGGAGGGGGCAAACGGGCCCTGGACCGGGCTGGGCCGGCCGGCATGGGCCCATCCAGGCCCAGCCCGAGGCCTCCTTTGCTCTACGTCGGTTCCCTTGCTTCCTGGATGTTCCCCCCTTCTGCATGTAGGTCCATGTCGTCAGTTTCTCCTCTAATTGGGCATAACTCCTTGTCTTGCAAGATTCAACACTTTTCTGGTTAGGTCCTCGGAGTTTGTCGTCTTCTCGGATCAAGTCCCTGACTTCTTGGAGTTAAGTTTGCTTCATTGCATGACTTGTACGGGGCTTCAAGGTCTTGTCATAAGGTGCTTAATGAACTTATCCCGAAATTCTTGCTTTCAACGCTAAAACCCTGCATAAACACTAAACTCCAAAACCGACATGCACACGTGAACTTGTTATACCACGGGGGTTAGTACCAATGGATAAGGTATAAAACTTATGCCAACACCGAAGGTAAACTCATGGCTAGGTTGACAGATTTTCACCGTCAACATCTCCCCCATGCTTAAACCTTGCTCGTCCTCGAGTAAGCCTTCGATGGATATCATCATTGCCAAACAATGTTTAAACCTTGCACTTGATCATACATGAGAAAACATAATGCTCTCAAAATTTTAATTCATTAAAGTTCAATAATGTACTAGCCTTCATCTCTACGGAGGGTAGATTCTTAATTAAGCTTATCCCACAAGTATTAACATGCTCACAAAGTTTAAATAGATCTCAGAATTTTTGAAATAAATAACGAGATAAAGAAAAGCTAAACCAAGTTCACAAATTTAAATCATCTTGTATATTGCTCATGAACTCTCAACTCGCTTGTCTCTCAAGCCTATATATTCTACTCCTTTCCCTCTCATATATGTGTGGTAGGCTTTATATGGAGCTTTGGGAAAGTTTAGTCCTAACAAGATTTTATAAATGAGGTGTTGTCAAAACAAGACAAGCTTCTCATGGTCTTACCGAGACTCGTCAAAAAGGTCATTGGAAAATAATGTTAAATCAAGGAGGGGAAAGAGAAAAATACACACAGTTGAGATGAGTGGACATGTGCAAATGGCAAAGAGTGATCCTGAGGCACAAAGGAAGGTTGAAAAATGAGAATGGATCTTTTAATCTTGAAGCTTTGAATTTCCTAATGCACTTTTAGAGAACCAGGGAGTTCACTTTACACATACTCATATTTTTTCTTTTTCTCATATTTCTCCTTCTTTTATGTCTTTCTTTCTTTCTTTCTTTCATTCATTCATTTTTTTTCTTGTGAGACTTTCACCTTGGAAGTCTCGTACAACGCCTTTGAACTTTCTTTCATTCATTTTTTTTAAAAATACTCCCCTTTGAACTCTAAAATTGCATCGTACCTACCTCCTCCCCCATGCTTAGACGTTGCTCATCCTCAAGCAAAGAGGCGATAAATAAGGTAGGTACCAGAAATATTTTTCCTTGGAGAGATACTTGAATTCATCAATGTTGGCACCGTCTTGCGATCTTCCTTGAATTGATGATCCATTCTCAACGATAGGTTGCGGTCAAGGAGGTAATCACAAAAGATGATATTTGGTTTTAAGGGTGGATATCCGGTGAGGTTTGTGAGATCTCCGATGCGGGGATACACAATGCACGGATAAAAGGCTAGCAAAAAGATAGATACGCAAAATGGAATGACCAGCTTCTTAATCTCGGGCCAGAGAAATCATGGCCTGCAATAACTCACTCAAAAATAAATCTTGTACACTAAGGTTTATGCACTCAAATATATATTAGGCTTTGGATAGGTTGAGCAACACACAAGTGATATTTATGACAAGGTTAGCGATATTTTTGAGCATAAAAGACATCTTTAATCTATTCATAACTTGAGAGCACATAAAACACTATGGGTCTTTATTTTAATCATAACCTCCGCTAAAGATTAAGCTAGTATTTAAATAAATTCAGATTCGTATTTTAAGAGAGCACTAGCTTTAACATGCATAAATCAATTACAAAGATAAACAAAGCGGCAATTATAATCATATATCATCATGGCACAAATTTTCGTAACTTTCCCAATGATATAATCAAGGTGGTGTCTTTATTAATGATGAAATAAAGTTGAAATACAAACTGAAAATAAACAAACACACTTGCTGAAATTTAAATAAAAACAGAAAATATTACGCAAACACACACAAACAAAAGCTGAAAATTACAGAGAAAGAGAAAAGAAAAGAAAACTAAAGTTCCTTAATCTTCCTAGTCCTCCGCCGGTGGTTGGTGTTGATGATCTTGATAGTAATACCCTTGCTCGTAGTACGGTTGGACATTCCCTCCGACGAATTGATTCGGCTCCACTAGGTGAAGGCGTCCAAGCTCATAGGCAATATTTGCATTGCCCTCACCAAGTTGAGCCGCGTTGGCTTGGATGGCTGCGACGTTTTGGGCGTTTCTTGCAACATACCCTCCAATTATGGCCATGCTTTGTTGTGGTTGGGTATATTGTGCGTAGGGCTCCGCGAAGTTAGTGTTGGGCACCACATAATTTGGTGGGGGTACCGGTGCACCACCCCCCATGCTTGCTCTTGTGGCTCTCCGTAATAACTTGGCGGAGGAGGGATCCCGCCGAATGGTGGCACATTGGGTTGTGCACCACTCGTTTGTGCGGAGGATGTTCCCTCCTCTACGATTCTTCCTCTTTTGTTTTTCCTTGCCGGGACAAGGAGTCCCTCTTCCAACCAATCTTCCCTCCCTTCGATGAAAAGCCTAAGCCTTGCATCCGGAAGGGGTAGGTTCACTGTGGCCAAACGAAAACCTCCTCTCTCATCTCCACTAATGTATTTGCCTTGTCGCAAATACTCAATGCCAAGAGAGGTACCACGCAAAAGATGGTCGGGGTTTCTTGCGATCCCCAGCCGTAGGGAGAAGGCCAACATGGAGAGGTAGCACCCCGAACCAATATGTCCCGCCCCCGATGTTGCCTCACAACACCAACGGTTGATCATAAGGTAAGAGGGGTCTATTGGCTGCTTGGCAATTAAAGCCGAGTAGAGCCAATTCAACTCCGTGTCGGTCACATTCGTCTCCTTCATCCTCCCCAATACCCTCTTGCACATCCAAGAGTGAAATATCCGGATAATGGGGTTGCGGATGCAATTGCGTTGTTGGTGGGCTTCTCCGGAGATTAAATTCCAAAATCCATTTAACATGTCGGGTGGCACGTCAACTTTCTCCGGAGCTCCCTTATGGAATCCAAGTAGCTCCCTAACATGCTCGTAGGGAACCACTTGTTGGACTCCCTCCAAACGGAATGATAAGCTTTGCACCCCATCATCAAGGATAGGTGCAATGGTCATCAAGATTTCTAAGGCGAACCCCTTGTGGGTGTCCGCCGATACTCCGTTGGAGAATTGCACCCATCCAAGGTGCCCCAACATGTAGTGTATGTCGGTTCCAAAACCCAAGGTGAAGAGTGCTTGGTCGTCGAACTCGACATTGGGCACAAGCCTCTTCTCAAGACGAGAGAGCCTCTCCTCCTCCGACGACGACAAAATGATGAAGCCGTACGAGGAATATATCAGAGTGTAAGGAGGTGGCGCGGTCGAACGGGTCGATCGTCGTGGTGGCGCGGGCTGCTCCTTCGTGTGCCCTTGAGGTTCGGTAAACCTCATGGACGTGCTCCTTACAGCCCTCATACCACCAAGGAGGAGAGCATCGTCCCTCCTTGGTGGCGTCGTATCCGTCTCCATGCTCCGGGGAGACTCGGAAACCGAGTGCCTCCTCGAAGATGTCGTCGACGACGGCTTTGATGACGACGAACCCTTCTTCTTGGACAAGAGACTTGTGGTTTTCTTCCACATGGTTGCTGCACTCTTTTCTTCTACTAAAACTCCGGGTTGCAACCGGTAACTAGGCACTAAAAATCTTTACTTCGGATGTGGACTTTGAGTGGATTAAGGTGGTGGATTTTTTTGAGCTATCAAGCTTGGGAAGGTTGGCTATGTCTACGGAGGTTTTGGGCACACAAACTTGAACACACAAACTAAGGAAGGAGAGGGAAGCTTGCACAGGAAAACGGGAGCCGGGGGCTCCTTAAGTAGCGGAGGCCGGCCGGCACGGGGCCGACCGGCCCGGGGTGCTCGGTGCTCCTCCCCGCCTCGGCTTTCTTCCAAAGACGATCATTTCTCCTCTCGCAACTTTCCCCGCCCGCGTGCTCCACGAGTTGCACCGCCCAAATGCTCTCGTCCACTCCTTTTCTCGCATTATTGGTCCTTCCACTTGATGCTTCATGCTTTGGGTCATGTCCATGCTCCCTAGCTCCACTTGCTTCACATGCCACCATGAAATTCTTGCAAAGTTGATGCTTGCTGCCCACCATGCTTGTCCTTTGCATGTGGTCTTGATGAAAGTTGATGAAAGGGTATCCAATGGTGCATGCATGATTAATTCAAACTAGATTGCCTCCCTTTAGGTGTGTTTAAGGTTAAGCACTCCTCTAATTCGAAATTAAAAATATTTTTCAGAGCCATGCAAGAGTTCAAGCATAAATTTAGAGAGGTTTTTAAACCATTAAAAACAAATGTAAGTCGAAAATATTTTCCGACTACGTTCATATCGGTCTCACCGGTATAGTTTGCCTTCATCGGTTGAGAGCAAACTTTTCCCGGCTTGATCATGGGGGCATAGGTTTAGGTTCTAATTTTGGCTAAATAAGAGAGATTTTGAATAAAACAAAATTAGATGAGGCTTAGAAAAATTCTAATCCTAGAGAAACCAAGGATATAGATTTTTAAACCAACCAAAAGTTTTGATTTCTAGGTTCACGCGAGTCCTACCATGTGCTGAATTTTTATTAACACCTAGATATAAGTCGTGGCTCTACTCGTGTGGTTTTAGCATGAAAAATAAGCCAACCTCGGCGCCATAATGAGGGTGAAAGGTTGATTTAGGTTCTGAAATTATTTGGTTGTGGTTTCTCGAAAAGAAAAGAACAAACAAGCACATAGGAGGGTTCATGCAAAGGGTTTATGATAAAGCAAAACATTCAATCAAGAATTATGTCTCTAACATTATTCAACCACTTCTAAGTCTAATGTCTTTGCATAATAAAACTCAAAACTAAATTATTAAAAAGACTCGAAAAACCTGGAATCAGGTTGTCCTCCCGGTAGCTTATTCTTGACTCGACGAAACGGGTTGTCTCCCGCCTAGCGCTTCGTTTATAGTCTATAGCTAGACTTCTTCACTTGATTACTTCGGATCAACGCTCTTTGTGGGTGTTGCAATCTTGGGTACCCACTTCCGCACCGTCTTGGGCATGGGCTTGTCTTCCGGCTTAGTCATTTTTTTGTCTTCACAGGCGGATTTTCTTCCTTTGTCTTGACGGATGCAACACCTTCTTTGATTTTCTTTACGTTCATTTTTTTCGGCTCCTTCTTCTTTTTCAGCCCCTCCTTTTGCTTCGGTTCTCCCTTCACTCCAATCATGTTGCATGCCTCGATTCTTGGACGGAACTTGAAGGAACTCCTTTCTCCGTTGATATCGAACATGATCTCCCCCTTGCCAACATCAATAGTAGCTCCCACGGTCTTGAGGAAAGGCCTCCCAAGGATGAGCGGCGGCTTCTCCCCTCTCTCCCATCTCGAGCACAACGAAGTCGACGGGGATGAAGTGGTGTCCGACCTTCGCGGGTACATCTTCAGCAATGCCCAAGGGATAGCGAATGGAGTTATCTCCCAACTCCAAACATATACCCGTAGGCTCCATTGGTAGGCGTAGCTTCTCGAACACATCCCTCAGCATGACGCTTACACTAGCTCCAAGGTCGCATAACGCCTTCTCGAAGTTGAAAGAACCAACCGAACATGGAATAGTAGGGTCCCCGGGGTCCTTTTGCTTCTCTAGCCCATTAGCAATAGCGGCACTACACTCCTCGGACATCTTGACATGATCTACCCCGAGTGTTGCTATCTCATATTTATTTGCAAGTATGTCTTTAAAGTAACGAGAATATGCAGGTACTTGTAGGGCATCTAGTAATGGCATGTTGATGCTAAGTCTACGCACAACTTCCACAAACTTCTCAAAGTGGTTGTCAAGTTTACCTCGGAAGTAGCGTGGCTTGAGTTGCGGTATCCTCGTGTCTTCCTCCGGCATCTCAAATTCGGGCTCTTCGGTGACGATCCCTGTAACCTTCTCTTTAGCAACTCCTTCCACCTCGGTGGATGGTTTAAGCTTCCTTGCTCCCGCGGAACGTTCCGGGCCTTCGGTCTCCTTCCCCGGACGTGTTTGAATGGCCTTCACCGATTCGGGACTTTTGGGTTGTCCCGGAAGCTTTCCTTCATCATTAGTGAGGCGCTCCACAAGTTGTCCAACTTGCGTCTCGAGCATCTTCATCATGTTGAGCACTTGATGATTGGAACTTCCGACCTTCGTCACCTTGCTATCGATGTTCTCCAACACCTTGTCTATGGTCTTGAACTTGGTGACGGTGTCCTTGTTGATCTTAGCTTGCTCATCCATGAACTCCTTCAATTGTATACAAAGCGGAACCGCGTTAGGAATAGATGAGCTTGCATTAAATTGAGGTCTACCTTGCCCGTAGCGGAAGTTCGGCAATTCTCCCTTCCTCATGTAGTCAAGCGTTTTGGCTTCCTCCGGACAATCCTTGCGGACATGGCCATACTCTCCACATTCTTCGCATGTGGACCTTGCTTCGGCAGCCTTCAAGTCTTGAGCCTCTTTCTTTTCCATCTCCATCTTCTCCAACCTCCTCATGAGCGAGTCGATCTTGCCTTCAAGTATGTTCTCCTTCTCCACTTGCAAGACTCCTTTGACGTTCCCGTGGGTTGAACCAGATGTAGGCGCCCGGATGACGCCCATGTGTCGTTATCCGCGACCTTTTTGAATAGCGTGAAAGCTTCCGTCGGTGTAAGCTCGATGATAGATCCTCCCGCTGATGCATCGATGATCGTCCTTGATGCCATGGTGAGTCCTTGATAGAACTTTTCATGAGGTCTTCCTTTGGGAACTTGTGATGTGGAACTGCCCGGGTGTACTCGTTGAAGCGCTCGAATGCCTCCGAGATAGTTTCCATAGGATATTGAACAAAGGTGGCAATCTTATTACGCAAGCTTTGAGTTTTACCCGGCGAGTAGTATTCCTTCATGAAAGCCTTCATCAACGTGTTCCAATTTTGCACTGTCTCCGCCGGTTGAGAGTGGAACCATTGCAAAGCCTTCCCGAGTAGTGAGAACGGAAAAGGCCTTGCCCTCATTTGATCTTGAGTCACCCCATCCATGTTGAAAGTCTGACATAGTTGAATGAATGCTTGGAGGTGAAGGTTTGGATCCTTTTACCGGTGAAGGGTGAATGTTGCACCATGCGGATTGTTGAGGTCTTGTTCTCGAACGGTCTTCCGATCTCCTCAAGGTTCAAGATTGGTAGGTCGATGATGTCCGGGGTGCACAGCTCCCCAATCTTGCGTTCTTGCGGTGGTTGGTCACCCATCGGTGGAAGTCAATTCTCCCGAGGACTTTGAGGTGGTGAATTCTTCGGAGATTCCTTCGATCCTTTGTCTTCCGACTCCGAATCTACAAAATCCAGCTTTTTAGCTTGATGTGCTTCGCATCTCCTTAGCCTGTAAAGTTTTTCTAGATCATCCACAAAATTATCGGGTTTGTTGGAGAGGTAGCCGTCCATCTCCTGTTAGGGTTAGCAATAAACAAGATATGCAAAAACTAGAAAGTAAAAACAAATCTATAAAAGCTAGGGTTAGACAAACTAGATTAGATGTATTTTGAGGATGATCAAAGTTTAGTAGATGCAAAAAGAAAAACAAAAAGAAAAGTGAAAATTACAAGAAAGGCAATAAAAAATCAAATCTTGATCACTTGTTCCCCGGCAACGGCGCCAGAAAAAGGGGCTTGTTGACGGTTAATAGTTGAATCAAATTTTGTTTATGACTTGCAAGCGGACAAGTCTCCCGTTGTAGTCAAGGGACCCTTCTTCCCTCGAGTGGTGAACCCAAGGTATCGAATCCGTGGAACAAATGTGTGACGCAAAAGTTGATCTAGTAAAGCCAAGTAACTCCAATCTTCGGTAAAAGAAACCCTAATGCATCTAGGTAAAAGACACGAAACTAATCTAATCTACTAAAGACCGGAGATAACAAAGTAAGATTGGGTAGATAAACCGATCTAGAGAGATCAGGGTAAGCCTTTTGTTGAAGTTCCAAGCAAGAGAAGAAATAGCAAATCGAATCTTATAAGAAGCCTCTTTAAATCGTGGTTTCCCGTCCAAATCCGAAAACATCCGCCTTTCGGAACCCCCGTTCTATCACAACGTATCCCTACTCATGCGGGGAGTCTAGGGCGAGTCAAAAGACAAGTCAAGATTCTTTCAGAAGATCCGGCGTGTACCTCTAGCCACCGCGGCTACAAGAACACCCTATGTAATCTATCTCGAGAATAGAATTGGAATAAGCAAAGCCGATCGAAAAACGAAATCTTCGAGAAAACACTTGATCGCTAGGAAAAGATTCAACTTGATAATTCAACTATAACAATGATACATACACAAGATCACCACTGGGATCCTTCCTTGATCTTGTTTCTAGCTCTGGGAACTCCGACGTGGTCTTCCGTGCAAGGTTCCCACGTCGGCTAGGGAAACCCTAGTCAACTAGCTCGAACCTCTCCTCTCCGAGATCGGGTCCCTCTCTTCTCTGCTCCTCGGCGGTCGATGACGAATTGGATCCTGCGTGGCTCTCGGTCAGGGGGCTATAAATAGCCTGAATGGCGGCTAGGGCAAAGGAGGGGGCAAACGGGCCCTAGACTGGGCTGGGCCGACCGGCCTGGGCCCATCCAGGCCCAGCCCGAGGCCTCCTTTGCTCTACGTCGGTTCCCTTGCTTCCTGGATGTTTCCCCCTTCTGCATGTAGGTCCATATCGTCAGTTCTCCTCTAATTGGGCATAACTCCTTGTCTTGCAAGATTCAGCACTTTTCTGGTTAGGTCCTCGGAGTTTGTCGTCTTCTCAGATCAAGTCCCTGACTTCTTGGAGTTAAGTTTGCTTCATTGCATGACTTGTACGGGGCTTCAAGGTCTTGTCATAAGGTGCTTGATGAACTTATCCCGAAAGTCTTGCTTTCAACGCTAAAACCCTACATAAACACTAAACTCCAAAACCGACATGCACACGTGAACTTGTTATACCACGGGGGTTAGTACCAATGGATAAGGTATAAAACTTATGCCAACACCGAAGGTAAACTCATGGCTAGGTTGACTAATTTTCACCGTCAACAGCCGACAACAGATAGGTTGAGCTTTGTTGTTCTAGTAATCACACCATCATCGCCACTTAAGTCCAATATGCCACTTGACTTGGCGTTGCTAGAAGGCTCACTGGTTGCCCTGGGGTCAGCAGCACAATTGTGTGGTGGTGAAGGTTCACTACAGGCCTTCTGCGAGGTCTGTGCACCTTCAGCGGATTTGGCGGTGTTGTGTGCTGAGATTCTAAGCTTCTTTATTGGCGGTGCAGGATTTGTGCAGGCACCATTATCGTCAAACAAGGTGTTCCTTTTTGACTTGGACGGCGAGGTATGGAGCTTGTCAGCAGCATATGGCGTGGATTTGACAGACCATGTGTCACTTTTTCCCTCATTGCGAGCAAGGCGTTCTGGTGACCCTGTGTAATCTTCCCTTGCAAAGATGTGTGAGGAATCTCCATCTACCTTATGAGAAATAGCTGAAGAACTCAGTCCACTGTGTGAGTCTTTCCCATCACGCTGAATGCTGGCGAAGTTTGATGCTGGAGTTGTGGAAAGGATTGTGCTCTTATTCTGTTGAAGGACGTTGCATATGTGATCTTGGCCCAATACCAGTTCTGAACCACATTCTAAGCATTTGAAGGTGCCAGCACTTGGATTTGTTTTGGAGTGAGAGTTGGGTTGTGCACGTTCTTCCTCCAAAATTTCACAATGTTGAACCCCCAGTGATGTGTTGCTTACGAGTGGGATTTCATTGTCCATATGTGGTTGGGTATTGATAATTGATCCAGAAAAGGCCTCCTTGCCTTTAGCATGTTGATGTCCAGACCAGAAAGACTTCACCATATCACAACATTGACTGACCATAACAGGCTCAATTGATTTTACATATTGTTGAACTAACTCCTTGAAGAATGTTTGGCACATGGCACTTATTTTTTCAATAGCCTTCTGAAAAATGTATATGAATCACAAAAAAAATTCATTTTCACATCATACAACAAGAATAACTTGTAGATACAATTTTTGAAAAGAGCACAAACTTATGCGGTGGAAAATATAAAACTTATAGATCAACATATTTGTCTAAAAATATTTGATCAGCAAAGCTATGCACACATTTGGTGAACATAAACTTGTGCGCATAATTTATGAACATAACTTCTACACACAAATTGGTGAACATAACCGGTCCACACAAATTGTGAACATAACTTGTATAACAATCAGGATATAAGTTGTGTAATGAAAATAAAAAGTTTTACATCTAGCTTAATGAAGTAGAATATAATTTACCAAAAACATTATTTGATCAGCATAATTTATACGAAAAAATTTTGTCAACATGTATGCAAAATAACCAATTAGCATGTCTGTATTTGCTGCAAAAATATTAATACAATATCTGAACAGCCTAAACTGGTGAAAACAAAAAAAAGATACACGTATACAAATTATCGACTGGTGTGTGTTGAGCCAAACAAATTTCATGATAATGGCTTGTATCCATATGATTGGTGCCACACCCGATTTTACAAGGAAAACCGAATGCATCTCACGTGTGCGCCAGGATCATTTTACACACATATGATAGACAAAATGAGAGTAATACCATTGCAGTAATAAATCGTTCAAGAGTTAAACCAGTACGATATTAATTATTACATACAGAGAGGTGGACTCGAAGGTCCGAACACAGCGTTAACTAAGCGACGAGCTGCTCCATCTTTGACTTCCACAGGCATGATGACTGGGGGATCCGCATGCCCTAGAACTCCTCGTAGTCACTCCAGTACTCGTCCTCGCCTCCGACATTCTCCTCTAAACAGCGGTAAGCAAGGGTGAGCACACTTATGGTTGGTGCTCAGCAAGTGGGGGAAACAATGCAAGGCTATCAACGATAGACTATGGTTCACAGCGGTAAGCATTTTATAAGTTGGTCAAGTTTTATTAGCAAGCACCTAATTACTAGGTGTAAGTGTATACCAACCCACTTATCCTTAAAAGAAACCTCAAACCAACCCAGAAACCCACGATTTGCATTTATCTTCAAGTTTATTAATCATGTGAGGGTCCAAGCCGCTCATGACCGTGAGCACGGCTGATCGATCAGTTTTACACTCTGCAGAGGTTGTACACTTTACCCACAGTTCGTGTTCCCCATCCCCGCCCGGTTAGCTAGACCCTTAAACAATTCCAAGGTGAGTGGCTAGGGGTCCACTACGAAGCCTTTACAAAGGAAAGAAGAGAAACCAACAGCTCGCAACAGTTACAGCCCAGGGCGGACCATAACCCTCCCTAGTGGTCAGCACCTTAACCAAGGCTGCTACCCCAAAAGAACCGGGTTATACCCCTGCAACCCCGAGCCCCCTGTGCCCCTCTCGGAAAAGAGCTATCAGCTAACCCACTCCCCTAATTATTTGGCTAAGACAGAGCCATGTGGACTGTGGTTGTATTGTTGTCTTGGGTGGTTCTCCATGTTCCGATTATAAATCAAGTTATCTTGCTTTAAGCACAAACACATTGTATAAACAAAACTGAGATGTATAACATGACCAAAGCATAACCAAACCCATGTAGAGCAAACTAAGCATTTATCTACCCAAGCATTTGTTAAACAGGGTTGATCAAGGTAATGAGGTAAAATATCTAGTCAAGTCCTTAACTAGGTGTTTGCCCATCAAATTCATGCATAAAAACAGGAATAGTAAACTGTGTTTAACATGTAGTGACATAGGTTCAAAAAGATAATGCAGAGGGGGGAAGCCACTTGCCTTCCTCTACAAACTGGGTGAAATCTTCCTCGAACACAGGTTCTTCCTGATCGCCTCCGACAAGGAGCTCAGACGAAACAGGCACGATATCTACGAGTCAAACATGAACAGCAAACAATAAATAAACAGTACACCAAACAGTAATAAAACTGGTAAATTTGCTGTTTAAATGATTCTACTCATCGAGACGATCATTTCGGTATATAGAACGCTGAAAACGGAGTTAAAACGAGAAACATATGATTAAAACAAATTACAGGGACCTATCTGCAAGAAAACTAAGTTTACAGGGCTTTTATAAATAAAATCAGGGCTAAAACATAATTATAAAATAAATCATAGGGGTTAATATGCTAAAAGGATGAAAAGGACCTCTATTTAAAAGAAGCTAGGCTGGCCAGGGGCTAAAACATAAAAATCAGGACCTAACCGTAAGAAAACCTATAGGTGGGAGGACCGGCATGTGAATCTGTAAAAACTCAGGGACTCTTAATCAAAACAGCCAGACCAGCACCGTGGATCTTAGATCCAACGGCCACGGACTCGCGCGGGCGCGGTGGACCGCGCCGTGCACCCGGTGCACGGGTCCACGGTGGACCGCCCAGGTTAGGCTTGTTCTAAAAATGCATTATACAGATCAAATACACACATGGGTGGCAAGAAAAAATAAAATAAAAAGATAAGGCTAGATATACATACTTCATTGTTGCCGGTGTCTGTAATAGTGCTTTTTATGAACTTGTCAACTTCTGGATGTATAACCTCACCAGAAAAATACCCAGTGACAGGTTGTTTTCTTCTGGCATAACCTTGCGAGCTGACTGGAAATCAATCAAGGGTGTAGCGGCATACTGGTTCTGGTGTGTGTTTGAAGATGTTTTGTTAGGAGTCCTCACATAAAAGATTCCTACATCAAAAAATACAAATAATAATAATAATTAAAAAAGTGATTAATGAAGAAAGAAAAGGAAAATAGATATTAGAAACTAGACTATCTATTTAAGAATAGTAAAATAAAAATAACATACATCTGGGTCTTTGTTTGAGGTGCTGGCAACCTCCACTGCTTCTAGATTGGTAATATCGGTTGCATCTGGTAGATGGAATCCGCGAAAAGTCAATGAGTTGATATTATCCTTGGAGAAGGGAGTGCATCCAATGTCCTTAATCTGGGAGGAAAAGACACAAGGTTGTTGTCTTGATGTTTGGGAAAGAAATATAATTTAAAAAGAATGACGATCATATGATTGCTCCACCATGAAAAAATAAAAAAGAGAGGGTCAAAAACTTAACCTGGATCTTATCCATATTAGACTCAACTTCGCGGTACTTTGAGAACGCGTTATCATCCCACACGCATATGTGTGGTATTGTATTTTGATCAACAATGGATTGTTCAATTTCCAGGTAGTCGAAATATGCAGCCTATGAAAAAAGGCAAAATGTTTATATTTTTCACATACATAAATGAATGTACAGGGGAGGTAATTTGGGGGGAGGTACTCACAACTAAAATGAATGTACAGCCTGCCAATGTAGCCTTGCCGCTGCTATTTCCTTTAGATGCATTTGTGTGAAAGCTAGATATTCCTACTTGCAGTGCTTCGGCTACAACGCTGCACCAGTCATATGATTGTATTTCTTTGACGACAGATAGGGCTTCATAGAAGTGGTGGCTCACCCTGAAATTGCTTGAGGGGCAAAGAAAAATTCCGAATACAACTAGAAGAAATACCCTAGCAAACTTGTCCCCACCAATCTCTTTGTCAATCATAGCTCTCAAATACTCGATCTTGGCAGCTTGGTTGGACTGATTTGTATCCTTCAAGATAATTGACCTTGCACGGGGGCTTGCTTTGTATGGTACTCTCTTGCCACCAAAGGGAATGCCCGATCCGATGAACCAATATCGCATCAATCTTGAAGGACCCACCATCCGGTAACTTCACAGAATTACTCTTCGGATCATAATGCTTTGCGAGGTACAACACAAGTGGGTTTGGTAAGGATGTGCACTTTAGCTTGAGGATTGATCCAAAACCACAACCCCTGACAATATCCTTTTGTTCTTTAGTTAATCTGCCAAGTAATGAGCTCATTTTGGGTAGCGAAAACTGCGAGTTGAATTTCTGCATATAGTAAATATAAAAAACAGGATGAATGTTAAAAAAAGGGGTTACATTGAGCTGCATTTACATAACTAAAAACACAGGAAAACGTAGAGACATGAGTGTCTCTATACACATAAAAACATCATGACAACATTAAGCAGAAAATATTATTTATGAAGCACATCTTATATTTTATAAAACCTATCCCAGAAACTAAGTTGTGCCCAGAAAGTTATATGGACAACATATTCGACAAAACAATTTGTGCAGAACTTATACACACTACTTATGGAAAAAAGAAAATTGCTGGCATGACTTTTAATTTATATGAAGAACTCATTCAGACAACATATACATACTTCTTATGAGAAAAATAATTGCATGGATAATAAGTTATGTGCATTACTGATAAGATTTAAATTGTTGGCACAAACTTGAAAAGAATGTCAAAAATTTATCCACATAACTTGTTTATAATATAACCAGCGAGAAAGGAACACGCACGCGCAAAAAGGGATAGAATCAAAACATACCGTGCATTCAATAAGCTTGGTGGGCACAAAGTGTGTGCTGGCACCATCGTCGTCGCAACTAGTATTCAATGTTTTCTGAAAAAGAATGACACAATAAAAACTTATTGATTTGCTCCTTTTTTTAATGTATGGAAGTTCATTGATTTAAGCACCTCTCGACAAGTCAAAAAAAACATATAGTACCATGAGAAATAGTGTGCTTGATCAAGTCCTACCCTGACAATCATGGGATAGTAGTGCAAAAATAACCACAAAAAATGGATTTGTGGTTATATAACCCTGGTCTCAACTATGATCCACCCCCTTGATATCATCACAAAATTTGGGTAGTAAAAAAGATATCATCGCAACTTTCTGTGATGTAGATCTTTGTAAAAAAAATATTTATACCTTTGAATTTTGCACAGAACTAGAATCCTTCATCTTTGAATGAGATACCCTTTCAGACTCATCACTTTCTTCCATTATGCCTGTAAAAAGCCACAAGAAGAGAACATAACAGAATTGTTTTATAAAAAAATAATTAACACATTAATGATCTGCTGCTAACATTGTAGTCCATTGGCATTTTAAAAAAGTTATTGCTTAAACTATTTGTCTGGTACTACAATGCTGAACCAAAGCATGAAAACTGAGTGTTGTCCCAACACAGTCAAAAAACAAAAATTAACTCTCAACCGGTTAAGAGTTTACTTATGAATTGGAATCGTAATTTTTAGGCATCCAGCGTAATTGAGCTACAAGGTGCAAATCGATAGGCAATGGCTTGACTATCATGTATGTAAGGGAGATCGTTGAGCTTGCTTTCCCTGTGGTCGTTTGTGTGCATTCTGGCAGCAATATAAAATATATGGATGAAAAAAATGCAGAGACTTGTATTACCAATTGGACATTGGGAAAACGTGTCAGAGCCAAAGTTGGAAATTTGGATTGGGCAGTCTGTGTAATAAATTGTTTGAGGACAGAAGCGCACCTAGTTTTGGCAGCTCTAAAACTATCACTACCCAGTTGGGCTTGTATTACTAATATTCAGATAAATTTTCTTCTAGGGCAACTCTAAAACTATCACTACCCAGTTCGCCTTGTATTACCAATATTCACATAAATTTTATTTGGTGTGTTTGAGGAAAACAATTATTTGGTAGTGCACATGAGAGAGGACGACCATTCTGAGTACCATCACATCCACAGAATTTGTTGAAACATAAATCAGCTGGGCGCTAGTTCTCGGATCCAAAAAGGTACAAGAACACCCACGCAAAAACAAAATCCTACCATTGCCATTTGCTATCAAGCCCGTATTCCAATCAGTAAAAAAAGGGGGGGCGAACTTACAGGACATTGGAACCCTAGGGGACCCAAAAAAGAGCTAGTTCGTCATCCACAACTGGAAAAAATCGAGTCCTCCATAACCCTAGTACTCAGCTTGGAACCTATTCAGCTAAAATTTCTTTAGAAACTTCAGAAACGTGGAACCCTAGCGAACCCCCAAAAAATCGAGTTAATCGTCTCAATCTGCAACCAAATCGTGCGGGGAAAAGAGAATGCGCAGTGCTGGATTACTCACCGACAAACCGTGCGCCGCCGAGGTCCCAGCGGATTCATAGAATCGCCCCGAATCGACCTCGGAATCGCCTCCCTGGTTGTTGGCCACAAGTAGAGACGAAGAGGCGTGAGGAGTAGGAGAGAGAGAGGGAAAACAGGAAACGGATTTGAAAATCTAATTTTCACACCACGATATAGGTCATTTACGGGACGGGTGCGGACACGCGGCGGCAGTAGAAAAGGGAAAGAGAAGGGCGCAGCGCGCTGGAAGAATCGGGAAAGGACGACGTGGTCCAAGCGGTCGCTGGAAGCTTTCATAGCAACCGAGTGTAGAATTGGTTTTGCGAGTGTGGATAAGGGTTCCAACTCCGGACGCCTCCTGGACTGCGGCGAAGTAGCAGTAGCCCGTGACCTGTAATTTTCCTATGCAGAGCTTGGACTCTTCTTCTGAAGGATGGCGGTTTCAAAATAGATTCGTTTGAAATTCGGCGTTTTGGAGGCCTTTGGTGGCCTTTGGTGGAAGGGACTCCTATCTCTTGAAGTGTGGATAAGGGTTGAAACTTTTGCTAGCTATTATTTTCTCTCTAGCCTACCTCATGACTACTAATTACAAAATATTCTAATAACATTTTTTAAATAAAAAGTTGAACCAACATTTTTCATAAAGAGGTGAGTCAACATTTTCTTGAAAGAGGTGCACCAACATTTGTTCAGAGAAAACACTGAATCCAACATTTTAAAAGTGTTTTCACCAATATTTATGAAAAAATACTCCAACATTTTTAAAATATTCTAACATTTTTTTTGAAAATGTTTGAACATTTTCAACATCTCTACCCGAGACCGGTGGCCGGCCGGCGGCGCACCGTCACGCAGAGGTGCGGGCGTGGCCCGAGTCACAACCATCGCGGCGCGGGGGCGGCCAACCATTGCCCGGGCGGGGCGCGCCCGTCGCGGCGGAGGCCGGCCATGGCAGGCAGCGCACGCGGGTAGGACAACCATGGCGGCAGTGGCGGGTTACGAAGGAATACGGGAGGCGTCGGGGTCAGAGCAACTTCAGCAGCTTCCCTATCCCCAATACCAAAAAAATAGTCATATAGAGGATGAAAACATCTCCAACAACTTCACTGTCTCCTCCTTTTTTTCTCCATGGACTAAAAACCCCTCTCCACCCCTGTGCAGAGCGAACCTCTCCTCCACCCCTATCCGTGGGACCCACTCGGGGAAAGGTAAAATCAGATTGACTGATTGAGGAAGAGAGGCCCTGTGCAAATCTCCATCCTCTGTGCTAAATAGCTGAAAACAAAACTGGCCCAATATGTATGTTCGAGAGTGAATAGGCCTATATTCTTGAACGGACTGGGCTAGGCGGCCAGCCAAAAGACGTCATTACTCACGTTCTAACAACTATTTTTTTTACATTTTCTTTTCTCTTTTTTCAAAAATAAATGGTCCGCTCCGCCAAAAAATTTGTAACTATACATCTACCGCCGTGGGGGACGACGGCAGGGGTCCTACCACCATGCCCCACGGCGGTTGCTACAATACCCCGCGCGGGTGTACTTTAGCGACAGCTACCGCCGTGGAGGGGCAAAATCTATTTTCAAAAATTTGTAACTTTTTTGTTTGAAATCGGATGGAGGTAAAATTTATATAAAAATTGTAGCTTTCGACGAGATCTATAACTTTGTAGTTCAAAGTTTTTCCATTTGAAATCATCTTCATAGTCAAATAGACGATCTACGACTGCTAGAGTTTTGCAAATTTTTGGACGCACCATTTATTTTTGCAAAATTGAGGGGGAAATGTAAAAAAAATCCACACAAGTCACGTGGTTAGGGAGGTAGTAACTACTCCCTCGGTCCCTAAAAGACCGTTTCGTTGGTTTCATTGTCACAAGTTTAACCTGATTTATAAAAAATACGTATAATGTTTAAATATTTAAATAAATTTGTTAAAAACCCAGATTCAAATATCTATCTGACCATACAAATTTTGTACAATAAATACTAATATATTTATATATATATTTAGTCAAAATTATTTCTCGAGAAGCGAAATCGAGGTACGGAGGGAGTACACATCGAACGATCAATCAAACGGCTAGTACAAACAAACGAGGCAGGCCGGTTTTCAAATTTCAAACGCGGCGGAGCAGCGGTGGCCAGTGGGATGGGGACCGAGCGACCCCACCACAGCGGTCGGCGGGCGCCCCGTCGACGGCGACCACCCACCCCGACACCCCAAACCGCAGCACACCGCACCAGCAACCGGACGGAGCAGACAGATCGATCTGTGGGGGCGCGGGCACGGACGTGCGCTCCTTCACGTCCAGCATTTTCGGAGCGTCGATTCTGTCTGTGCATCCGCCGCCTCCGTGACGGAGCACCCGTTGTGATTTGCACGCGCTACGTAGTACTGTAGTAGTCGTACCTGATCTACTCGTAAATCGTATTTTTTTTCCGGTCTGATGAGTATGCGATCGCGACGATTCCGAAGGCTGAAAGGTCCGAAGTCCATAGAGATTGTGCTCAAAATTGGACCTTGCTTACAATTTTCACTTTCATTCAGAATAGCGTCCTTGTTAGAGCGGAAAAAAGTGTGGGACAGTTCGAACTTCAAAAGGGTAGGGGATGGATTAAAGAGGGCAATTAATGTTCGAACTAGGTGAGGCTTAATTTGGCAAGGGCAGTGTGTGTGGATGGGAGGCTAACATATTTTTACTCTACCTTTGATCGTTAATTAGAGATACTCTCAGTCCCTCAGATTTGGCAAAGGAAGTCGTTTAGAATAATGACACGGTCTCCAAAGTACAACTTTGACAAATAATGATTAAAAACGAACATATGTATACTTTTATGAAAGTATTTAACAATACAAATCTACTCACGTAGTTTTCACATTTTCAAACTCAACGACTTAAAGCTATTCATGATTTATACTCCCAATATTTGACTCAAACCTTGTCAAAGCGATTTTTTTTACCAAACGAGAGGGAGTATTAAATAAAGTTATGTAAAACTGGTAGCCCTAGTTCAACCCTTGCTTTTAAATTAAAGCCAAGCCTAAAAAAATAAATTCAGTTTTTTAAAACAACCTTCACAACCCCAGGGGAAATCGTGAGATGAATCTAATGAGGTTTTGACCGCATGATTAGAGGATGGTTACTGTAGTATCACTGTAGCAAATCATATATTAAAACGTTTTTTAGAATCTCGCGTAAAGTTGCACTCATATGTGAACAAGTAATGCAAATAAACTACATTTAGTACTTTATAGTTCGTACATGCAAGATTGCTTAGGGTGATTTCTTTCACCCAAAGGTAGCACTCTTCTTATTGTTTAAACCTCAACGAATTTGGTTTCATCCACATTTGCACGGCAATTTTCTACACATACAGCACAATAATCTGACCGGTTGAGTCTTTGAGTTGAAATGCTCAAATGAACTCTAACTGTATATACCAACTACCAAGTCAAAGGAATTTATGTATATAGCCATAAATGTCCTCTACAAAGTGATTTTTTTTAGGGAATCCTCTACAAAGTGATTTTGCTGGACACATGATCGACCAAGATTTACTAATAAGCATCCGTTTATAAATATATCACCACAGAATAAGTAATCAATTTATTTTTGAACTAATTAGTCTGCTCGAAATATGACATCAAATGGAAGGATTAGTTATTATTGTTTGCATGCAGCATAATGTCACTCGGTTTATTCTGAACAGTCATAGCAATTCGAAATACCCTCCTTTAAATTTCAATTTTATGAATGCTATGCCATGCCCATTCTTAAAGAGCAAAGGAAAAAATAAAGCGCTATAAAACAAATTATAGTTTCCTTTTTGAGAAAATGGATCAAATTCTACTAATCAATTTTAGTGAAATTTATGAATCATAGATTAGCTTATGCTCAAAACAAAAATAAAAAGGTTAATTGGATCTGTGCC
Source organism: Cenchrus americanus (assembly GCA_947561735.1). Taxonomy (NCBI): domain Eukaryota; kingdom Viridiplantae; phylum Streptophyta; class Magnoliopsida; order Poales; family Poaceae; genus Cenchrus; species Cenchrus americanus. The sequence goes on along the minus strand of OX387239.1, from coordinate 244,596,384 downwards.
ATTATAATTTCCATGTTTTTGAAGAACGCCATTACTATTCAAGTTACTTTGCCAGTGCCATTACAATTTTGTGCTTATTTGAACAATGCCATTTTGTACGCCCGAAGCCGTCTATGGCCCACCTGCAGATGTATTAGAGGGGTTGTATATTTGTATAGACAAGATTGCCCTTCTCATTCCATCTCTCTCACTTCACTGACGTGCGGGACCCACACGTCAGGTCTTCTTCAACCTCCCGCCCCTCCCCTCCCATCGATTCTCTCTCTCTCCTCGTCTGGCGAGCGCCCCCCCGGCTCCGCTCGCGGCCACCAGGGACCTCCCTCCACCAAGGCGCTCGCCCACGGCTGAGCCCGCGACCGACGGAGCTCGCCCCTCGCGGGCGGGGAGCCCACGGCCGGCGGTGCTCGCTCGCGGCCGGGGTCGCTCGCGGCCGGGTGGAGCCGAGACCGGCGGAGCTCGCTCGCGGCCCCGGCGGAGCCCGCGGCGGCGAGCTCGTGGTCGGTCTTTCGCGGGAGGAATCCGTCGCCGGGGAATGGAGCTCGCCCGCGGCTGGCCGGCCACTGGGGCGGACAGGAGCTCACCGGCGGATAGGCTCCTTCCCTCCCAATCTCTCTCTCCCGGTTAGAGGTTGAAGAAGACCCTGACGTGTGGGTCCCGCACGTCAGTGAAACAAGAGATAGGGAATGAGCAAGGGCAATCATGTCCATACGAATATATGACCCCCTCTAATACGCCTGCAGGTGGGCCACATACGGCTTCGGGCGTACATAATGGCATTCTTCAAACAAGTGCGAAATTGTAATGACACAAACATAGTAAGTTGAATAGTAATTACGTTCTTCAGAAATATGAAAATTATAATGGCATGGATCCAATTAACCCAAAATAAAAGGGTACTACATAGGGGCTGTTTGGGAGAGCTCCTCTCTAGAAATCTGAGCTCTTCTCTAGAAAATCTTCTCCACAGTGGAGCTACTGGAGCTAGGACGTGTTTGGGTAGCAAGACAGGTGATCCAGCTCCAGATTCGTTTGGAGGGGCAGTGAAAGGACTCTTTTTCCCATAGATCATTTAACTTTGATAAATATTATGTCACAACTGTAATAATATAAATAATAAATAATAAAAATTAAATTGATATTAAAATCAACATTTTACCACATAAAAAATATTGCATCATGACTTTGCTTGTTTTGCCATAGAGTTCAAGCGAAATGATTAATTGAAGGTCCAACAAAGATACATATAAATTTATGTCATAGAAATCTAGCGCTAAGCAAATGTTACAGTAGTGGCTAGTTCATCACGGAAGACATCCATAGTCACTGCATTTCTTTCAGGAGTTGACTCATCAGATGCTGATCGAGGAACTGCATATTTGTTGTATCGTTCTGGTATTGTTGGAATAAAATTAGGGTCACGATCAAACCGAGCAAAATCAGGATCCTCACCACCATGCTCACGAATGTAATTGTGAAGAACCATAGCAGCCACAACTATCATTTTTTGCTTGTACATGGGGTAGCACGACATCTTGTACAGAATTTTCCACTTCATTTTTAGTAATCCAAATGAACGCTCAATAACATTGCGAATCGATGAGTGCACATGATTGAATTTTTCCATTGGAGTATTCGGTTCCATACCTCTGTGCCACTCCGGTAAATGGTACCTCTCACCCTTGTATGGAGCAAGATAGCCGGGGCGATTAGGATATCCTGCGTCAACAACATAGTACTTTCCTGCAAATAGGTTGTGATTATTGCTTCAGTTCATCAACACATGCACAGTTAGCACATATTGAGAGTATAATAGAAATGTGGTACCTTGTGGTGGATGAGGGAAGAATTTTTCGTCCACTCTTAATGCATTATATAAGACACTTGTGTCATGCATAGCTCCCGGTTGACCCGTTGCAACATAAGTGAAACGCATGTCAAAATCACAAACAGCTAGAACATTTTGAGTAGGAATTCCAGTTTTTCCAATGTATCTAACTTGCTCATCAGGTGATGGTGACACTCGGATATGAGTTCCATCAAGAGCACCAATACAATCTTTGAAATGGGGGAAGCTCTTTTATCATCTCTGATCCTCTTATGACCAGCACGAAAATTGGGATCTTTTGGTCTAATGTAATCTTTTGCCATGACCATCAAAGAATTTAAAACCTCATCAAATTTCCTACTTATGGTTTCTCCAGAGTGTTTGAACCTATTTTGAACTCTCCTATTGGACTCATTTCTGCCACAAGTATACAGAAACATGGCAAGCATCTCATGAGTACTCATATGAAGGGATGGTTCCAGTCCATACCTTTCAACCAACAAGTCATGTAGGTCCAGAAAAAGTTCAGTGTTCATACGAAGCTGCCTATGACATTCACCAGGAGTTTTCATTGTCTCTATCCCATACCACTAAGAATTGATGTCCTCGGTGGATTCTTGTCAAGGTACATATTACAGTAAACTTGAGCTATTTGGGCACCACCTAGAACAAGCTTCGAGAACTGCTCTCCATCAGTAGAGTCCCCCGACACACTGTCACTAGAACTGCTCACCTACACAAATACAATAAGAAAAAAAGAGCTCAAATAGATATATTGGACAACAACTAGAAAAAAAGAGCTCAAATTGCTATATTGGACAGCAAGTAGTTGTGTTCCAAGTAGAAAAAAGAGCTGAAATAGATACATTGGACAACAAGTAGTCGTGTTCCAAGTAGACAGCAAGTAGTTGTGTTCCAAATAGAAATACAGAGTAGGAAAAATAGTACGGCCACCACAAATTGTTTTATTACAACAAATAGTACAGAGTAGGAAAAATAGTACAGCCAACACAAATAGCTCAAATGGATAGGAAAAATAGTACAGATATAGAAAACACATTGTTTTATTACAACAAATGGTACAGCCAGCACAAATAAATTCAACTAGACACACAAAGTCATATTACAGCCACCACAAATAGTTCAAATGGATTGAAAAAATGAAATAACTAAAATACCAAACATAACAGCAACTTTAGATCATGCTCCATACTTGACATTGTACTTTCTCCTAAGCCAATTAAATCTAAACTCATTATCTGGCAGGGTCATAAACATATCCCTTTGGTCCTTTTTCACAAATAACTCTGTTGCAATGAAATGCTCATCACTACCATAATGTGCCCCACATTCCACAACTAGGTCCATGATTTGTTGCACGGTTACTTCACTTGATTTTTTGGATGTAAAAGAGGAGGCTGAATCAGCAATCTTGGTGATTTATTCTTGAATAACAAGGGCTGTCCCTATCTTTGGTTTCTTGCCTTTCTCATTAACAGCCCGAGATCTTCTCTTTCCAATACCAATGCAACGAGGAACCTCCCGGACTTCCTGGCCTTCCTCATTGGTTTCCTCCATGGGGATCTCCTGATCCTCTTCATCATCACCTACAGGATTAACCTCCTGGACCTCCTCATTCATGTGCTCAGGTATGATGGGGTTGTCACTCATAGGATTCCAATGATCGGATGCATCATTAATAATGTCAGAAAACATTATGCTAAGGTCATCTACATTTTGCAAAGGTTTCTTCCTAAACTTGCCGCATCCAGAAATATCCTATTCAATTTCAATCATGAAACAATGTGTTAGAAGCAAGCTAATTCTAGTTAACAATTCCTACAAAACTATAAAATGATGTCTTTTTCACCTTCTTTGCCTTTTCCACCACTCATCATCCATTACAATCACACGTCTTGATTGATCCCATCCCGTTCCAGTTTGACGCCTCATCAATTTTTGCCATGCCACAAAATCAAGCTTCAACTTATCCCACTTGTTCCTAAGTTGTCGCTTACTCAACTCAATTCCAGTTATTTGGCGAAAGAACTGTATAATTTCATCATAGCCTACTGAGTTCAAATGGGTGTTTGTCCTATTTCTTTTCGACACTTGTTGGGCAAACAATTGACAGACAATGGTAGTATGTTCATCAGTCCATTCCATTGCATCACCCTGTCCAATCCAACGCAATCCAAAGATTCTGTCTAAAATTATCGTTTTCATTGAGCAAAATCGCACGGAGAAAGCAGAGCATACCTGAGATGTCGCTGCTTGCTGGGTGGCTCCGGGGTTGGCGCGAGGGGCCGGTGCGCCCGCGCCCCCCATGGCGCGCGCCCGCGTGGCTCGAGCGCCGCGCCCCGAGGGTGGCGCCGGTGGCCGGAGCAACGCGCCCCGTGGCGGCGCCCGGTGGCCGAGCACCACGTCCCGGGCGGCGCTCGGCGCTAGGCGCCCAAGCCCTAGGGGGCCGGCCGGTAGCCACGACACCGCGGCCAAGGGCGGCGCCGCCGCACGCGCGTCCGCGACCCGGGGACGCGCGGTGGGCGGGCCGCCCTCGCCCCGGCGTCGCCGGCCGGCCATGCCCCCGCGCCCCAAAGAGAGGCCGCCGTGGAGCGTCGCGCCGTGTCCCGGGGACGCCTCGCGTCGCAAGGCGGATCCGACACCGGCGTTGGCGAGGAGGGTCCATCTCGCCGGTTCCCGGGCGGCGCTAGGGTTTCCGCGGGAGGATGCGGCGCTAGGGTTCCGCGGGATAGCAGGGGCGCGAGCGGCGGGTCGCGGGTGGGTGCGGCTCGGGGTGGGATGCGAGGGGATAGAAGAAAGGTTGAAACGTTTTCTGTGTAACCGATGGCAATGGTGGGTAATTTTCTACCATCTCCGCGCGGACAGTCGTATCCACGTTTTGGTGGAGTACCTCCTCAGGAGCTTCACAAAATTCCTGGAGATGGAGCCATTTTTCAGAAGCAGGAGCTTCTACGGTGGTCCTGTTTGGCAAAAAAAAAAAAAACTTGAGACGGAGCTAATTTCGTGGAGAGGAGCTCTCCCGAACAGCCCCATAGATCAGCTCGGCAGCCCGGCACGCTACGCTCGTTTCTTCTCCACGAAGCCTTTTCAAAATCACCAAAGACCACCGCCGCTGCCTGCGTACCATCCAGGCCACAGTTCGAGCCCAACGACCGACGTCTAGACGCGGCTGGGCGGTCGGCCTCATCACCTCTCATCTCCCCCCACGCCTCCATCCCTCCCTCCATCCTCCGCGTCTCGATCTAGCCTCCCGCGGCGCCTCTCACGACCCGGCCAGATCTCGCCCTCCCGGCGCCTGCGGCCATGGAGAACCTGATCTCCCTCGTCAACAAGCTGCAGCGGGCCTGCACGGCCCTCGGCGACCACGGCGAGGAGAGCGCCCTCCCAACGCTCTGGGACTCGCTGCCGGCCATCGCCGTCGTTGGAGGCCAGGTTCTCGTCTTCCCCTGACCCCCTCCCTGCCACGCGTTTTGGTTTGTATCGGATCTGGTGCTGCTGCAACTGCTGCGCGTGGCGGATCTCGCGGCTTGCTGGTGGAACCTTGAGGCTCAGTTGTGGATGCGGCTTGGCGCTGCTAGGATCTGCGATTAGTCCGAGCGCAGGAAGCAGATTTGGGTCTCTTGCAAGTTTGAATCTCTAGTAGTTTTGATGTGCCCAGCCGCCAACCTGATTGCTTAGTTTTTGAGTTTCTGACTTCTCACTTGTTACAAAGCTAGTTGGTAGTGAGATCAAGTAGGGTAGTATACAACTATGTTCATATGCGGTTTCGACGATGAAAATTGTAGTATACGACTTTATCAGTGCTTTCGCAAACATTTTAAGCTCAGTTCCATTTCACCATGCATAATTCAATATTACATCACAATTTGACGTTTGAACTTTTCTGATATGATACAGAGTTCTGGTAAATCTTCGGTGTTGGAAAGCGTGGTTGGTAAGGATTTCCTACCAAGGGGTTCAGGTATGATTGTTACACTAAGAATGTTCCATTGCTATGAAGTCAGTGCTATCTTCTAGTTTTAGCTGTTTGGAAAGGCTAATGTTTATGTTTGCATGGTATCAACAGGCATTGTCACCAGGCGTCCGCTGGTGCTGCAGCTCCACAGGATTGATGGGGACAGGGAATATGCTGAGTTTATGCACCAACCCAGGAAGAGATATACAGATTTTGGTAATTCACCTGTTTTCATTTTGGAGCTGCATGGTTTTGTGCCTGACTGATGAGATATAATTATATCGAACTCTCAAACTAGATTGTCAATTATTGTGGGACTGTAGTTGAAATTCATGATGCTCACTGGACATCCTAAATGATATCATATTGTTCATGCTCTTACCCTAAACTTTTAGCTTGTTGGGTTTGCCCTAGACATGAACTAGCACCTATGCTTTTATTGGAAAATGATCCATACCGCTAAATTGGACTTACTTGTACTGTTATTTAGAAGCTTAGTTTACTCGAATGGTACTTGGTACATGACGACAACTGTAATTTTGCAGCTGCTGTGAGGAAGGAGATAGCTGATGAAACTGACAGAGAAACTGGTCGCTCAAAGCAAATATCACCTGTCCCTATACATTTAAGCATCTACTCTCCATATGGTAAGATACTGAAGCTAGTATAGTAGCAGTATAGTTGGTAACGTTTGATTCCGTTGCTTTACCATGTGGCATTTGTCCAATTCCTAGAGATTGTTGTTTCGCTAGGATGGGATTGGGGATTTCCTTAAGCTTTTCTAAATTCTGTCATAAGTTCGGCGGCAGTACTGTATTTGAATCCTATTGTGTGATTTATCTGATATACTTCCATTTTCACGCCCATTAAGTTTTCGTTTTGCCTAACAATTTTATATCATTGCAGTTGTGAATCTGACTCTTATTGATCTTCCTGGGCTTACTAAAGTTGCTGTTGGTAAGTGATTGTCATTTTTGAGCCATTGTTCTTTGGTTCTTCTTTAAGAGGTTTTATGTTTCCTAATTTTCTACTGGCTTCTACACAATGTAGAGGGTCAACCAGACAGTATTGTTCAGGACATTGAAAACATGGTTCGCTCATACATTGAAAAGGTATCGTTAACTACAACCTGCCAGCATTTTGCATGTTAGCATTTCATTACTGCCATGCTTGCTTTAACTGGATACGGTCCATTTGTGCTCATGCTCTTTGTTATAATAAGTTAATAACTCCTTCAGTCTCTATTTAGTTTTACATGCCATTGTTTTTGGCTATGTTGTAGAACCATTCAGCTATATAGGCTTCTGTTCTCTGTAATGATGCAAAATCAGCTACCAATAGCCTTTTCTGGTGCTTTTCAGCCAAATTGTATCATTCTAGCCGTTTCTCCAGCTAACCAGGATCTTGCAACTTCTGATGCAATCAAGATTTCACGAGAAGTCGATCCTAAAGGTACGCCTTTATTGCCTATGATTCGAATAAGTACATGTTTTCAATGGGGTTAATGCCATATACTTTCTTATACCAGCCTTATTGCATTCCTTATTAAACTATGAAGATCATTTATAAATCAGGGTGGATGCATAAAATGGAGTAATACCACAAGTACCGTTTAAAGGTTCTAGGATGGAAATCAAATTCACATTGCAGCCATTGAATTTCTTTTGATGCATGGTTTTGATCCTCCTGAGCTCCCAAATTTTTATACAAGTATAGATTATACATGTATTTTAAAACTCATGTTTGATATGCTACTTCTGACATATTAGGAAATAGGAAGCTGCATTGTTGATTACTTGATTATGTGTCTGTGATTTTCACACATAGTACTTCATTCCGCCTTGATTGAAAATTAATACTAAGAGAATAGTTTTGGTTCTTCAGGATATAACTTTGTTGGAAAAGGAATACTTTAAGATAATCTGTGTATTTGTTTTGGGTATATTTTTGAATTATGTGCAAGTTTCATGAAAGTTAATTGCTATTACCTTCTCAGGTGAAAGAACCTTTGGTGTGCTCACGAAAATTGATCTGATGGACAAGGGTACCGATGCTGTTGATGTAAGTTTGTATTTATTTAAAAGCATTTATTAAATAATACCCAACAGCATTTTACAATTACTCGATCAGCATATTTCATTCCTTACATGTTGCTTGTAACATCTGTTGTCTGTGCTGTACTTTGCATTACACTATGTAACCTGGTCTAGCAAGTAGCAACCCCCCCCCCCCCCCCCCCCCAGGTTGTGCTCACAGTCCTCCCTAGAGGCTATCCTTGCTTGAATTTGATTTCTTATTGAATTCGCTCTTGCAGATACTGGAAGGAAGATCTTACCGGCTCCAACAGCCATGGGTTGGTGTTGTTAATCGATCCCAGCAAGATATCAACAAAAATGTGGACATGATTGCTGCTAGGCGTAGAGAGCGTGATTATTTTACCAGTACACCAGAATACAAGCACCTTGCTCCTAGGATGGGTTCTGAATATTTAGCAAAGATGCTCTCAAAGGTATGCTTTTCCTCTTTGATGTAGGTGCATGCAATGATATTTGAATGTTTGGCTTCATAAAATTTTGGTTGCCATGCAGCATTTGGAACAAGTGATTAAGTCAAGGATTCCAGGTATCCAATCTCTTATAACAAAGACAATTGCAGAGCTAGAAACTGAACTCAACCGACTTGGAAAGCCCATTGCCAATGATGCTGGGGTAAGAAAGCTGTTCTTCCTCCTTATAGGCCAAAGATGAGTGCATATATTCTTTTTTATATTTTGGGCTATCCTCACTGGTTCCTTTGTCAGTGTTATTTATTAACTACTCCCTCCATCCCGAATTGTAGGTTGTTTTGGCTTCTCTAGGTGCATAGATGTTTGTATGCACCTAAATATAGTGTATTTCTAGATGCATCCACACACCTATGAACCTAGAAAAGCCAAAACGACCTACAATTTGGAGTACTATTAAACACACCTGCCTTCATCTTGTGCATTCTTGTTTATCAGTATATTCATACATGATGTGTGATGTCCCTTCCACTAGCTGTTGGCATTCGTTTTCTTTGTTGTTTATGTGTGTCAACATGCTTTTGGTGCTAGTGCATTCTGTCCTAGAATGAGGGTTCTCATGTACCAATTTGCTCTCAATAAGCCTTTTTGTAGTGTAATCTTACTATTTGCTTGCAAAATAGTTGATCGCATGTTATTGGTAATTTGCAGGGGAAGTTGTACACAATTATGGAAATATGCCGTATGTTTGATGGTATTTACAAAGAGCATCTGGATGGAGTGTATGTTTCAATTTTCGCTGTTGCTCCCTTGTCTTTGAACTCGATTTGCTTGCTATGTCTGCCATGCCTTTGTGGATCATGAATGATTTGCTACTTTAACTTTCCTAATCTATAAAGCCCTATAAACTCACAGTAGCATTTTAAGCTTTCTGCTAGGCAGGTCTGTTTCATTCAATTTGTGCTGAATGATGCTGATTAGTTTGGATTGTTGGCGCGCACTCTCATGTAGCTTGCTTTAATGAAACGAACTATCAAGTTAAGCTTGTGGAATATGGAATGAACACTATGCTTTGCCTGGTGCATTTCAAGAGAAAGTTCCCCGTCATTGTAGTTGTCTTGCTTACCCACATGGCCACATGTTCCACAACTGTGCACTAATATCTTGTGTCTAAGAAGCTTAGATCGTGTGCTAATTAATCAACCTTGTAGTCTCTACTAGTATATGGAATTTCACTTTGGTTCGACTTGTATTGCACATCGAAAATTTTTACACACACCCGCCAGTGTCAACACCTGCAATGATTCTACATGCATGGTTGTTTGTGTTGTTAAACTCCCATCATGCAGTTCTATTTATGTTTCTGAATCCAATATTCTATTATCCAGGCGCCCTGGGGGTGAGAAGGTTTACCATGTCTTCGACAATCAATTTCCTGTAGCTATTAAACGGTTGCAGTTCGATAAACAACTCTCAATGGAAAATGTGAGAAAGCTTATTACAGAAGCTGATGGATACCAGCCTCACTTGATAGCTCCAGAGCAAGGATATCGACGCCTGATAGAATCTTGCCTTGTTAGTATCAGAGGTCCTGCTGAGGCAGCTGTTGACGCTGTAAGCAAATTATACATATGCCTGCTCTTTTTTTAATTCAGTATGACAGCCTCAGGACCTCAAATTATTTACTTGTTACTCGTTACTTGTTACTCGTAACATTTCCATTGCTGCGCTGCTGAATCTGTTGCAGTCTTGATAGTTTTGGCTGTTAAGGTTTTTCAATCATTTCAAACATTTCCTTATGTCTTTGCCTTTTCTAATTTGAACTGTCTATTTGTCGTTAGATGTTGGAAGTTTGGTCTTTAGCTAACTTTCAATAAATTTTGCAATAAGACATGATGATTTTGCTTTATATGTTTTACTGAAGTTTTAGGCAGAAATACCCCATTATCATGGCACGGCTGCCATGTATCAAAACTATTTAATCAAATAGGCATAAGTTATTTGTTGATCACTAAAATTGACTGGTCACATGCTGCTTGTTATGGCAAGTGACCAGTTTGTGTAGGCCCATCTTCACGCCATGTTTCTCTATAATTGTGTGTGAAACTCAAAACTTAGCTACTCTGCCGCAAGTTTCTTTTCATGGATCAAAATGCCTAGTGTACCTTCCCTTGTTGGCCTTATTTACCTTTTTTGGAAATACTACCTTTATAGTTTCAGAATCCGCGCTGATTTTGTCAAATTGGCAGGTCCATGCTATCCTGAAGGACCTTGTCCGCAAGGCTATCAATGAAACACATGTAAGTCTTCCTTGCTATTACTATCATGATAGAACGATCTAAATCAATACCTTATATCAGTGCATGTCTGCAGTCTGCTATTGTTGGGTTATTAACTAGCAATCAAACTTTATTAAAACTTGCACAATTAGTAAGCATGTTTAGAATCTTTCTTCACTAAATATCTAAGCAGGTCACTAAACTGGTCAAGTACCTCTCTGCAGGAGCTGAAGCAGTTCCCGACTCTTCGTGTGGAAGTAGGCAATGCAGCTTTTGAGTCATTGGATAGAATGAGGGACGAAAGCAAGAAGAATACATTAAAGCTGGTTGATATGGAATGCAGCTATTTGACTGTAGATTTCTTCAGGAAGCTTCCTCAGGATGTTGAGAAGGGTGGAAACCCAAGCCACTCTATTTTTGATAGATATAATGACTCTTATCTTAGACGAATTGGTAAGGCCTGTTTGCATTTTTTCTTCATTGATTGTTGTTGATATTTACTGACCAACTTCTCACTTTACTAAACAATCATCAGGACAAACTGTTCTATCATATGTCAATATGGTGTGCGCAACGTTGAGAAACTCTATCCCAAAATCTATTGTTTACTGTCAAGTCCGTGAGGCAAAGCGCTCACTTCTCGACCACTTCTTCACTGAACTAGGAGCAAGGGAGGTGAGATACTTTCTTCGTTTGAAAGGCATATTTGTTCATGTTAGACTGAGCTGATGCTACCACAATTGCGATCTTTTATCACATCCAAACCTTTGAAATACACTGGAAAACTTGGGGCATGTAGATACAACACACCCTGACTCTGAAATGACAAATGAGGTCTAATGGATTGCCATCTAATTTTTCTAACTTTTGGTATATGCAGATGAAGCAACTTTCCAAGCTTCTTGATGAAGACCCCGCGGTCATGGAACGAAGAACTAACCTCGCTAAAAGGTTGGAACTGTACCGGAGCGCCCAATCAGAAATCGATGCAGTGGCATGGTCCAAATAGTCTCGCTGGCCAACTTACCCTGCTCTTGCATGTTCTTTACTCCTTGTTTGGGTTATTCTCCCCTATTCTGGGGTATATATAGCTGATTTTTCCTGTTGTAGGTCAGGTCATTTGTAGATGAACTGCAGCTGCACGGTGTCATTTGGTTTGTGCTTTTGTTCCTTGTGCTTGAGGATCTAGGGGACACCAGGCTGCTGTACTCTTGTATCACGAACAAGTTCATATATTGTGCTTTTATTACCGTGCATTCTTTTATTCCATCTACTGTTACGTAGTGTATCATCTTCTTGCATGTGTTCAGAATCTTGCAAGTATTCTATCATGAAGAACAAGGCATTAACGGCTGTGCATACTGCATGTTCACGATATAACTCGAAGCTGCTGGGCAGAGGAAAATTCGAAAATTTCTTTACTTGCAGTTACTCTGAATATCTGTGCACAATCTATTTCAGATCAGGATCCCAATCATTCACGTCCTGATCTTGCAATTTCACCATCAATTACCTCTGAACAAACGAGTTTAACTGCCATTCTGGTCGAGTTTGCGGCTGCAATTCTGGTATTCGCTCATAGTCATGGGCTATACCTGTACAGTTCTGGCATTCGCTCAGTCATTGGATATAGCTGTACAGAGTTTGCACCAAAGCTATAAGGGAATATAAATGAACGCAGAACGCCCTTGATTGTGTCATTTGTGTGAATGTATGTACTACATGAGCTTTTGTTCAGGTAATGCGTCACATTGTTGCCCGGTAAGTACTTCACTAATAAGTGTTTGATGTGGTAACACTGAAGTTTCATAGACACATTTATTGAAATTATTTCAAACTGGCCACCACACAGTATAGTTATTTCATTATTCAGAGCCACCAATGGAGGCCAAGCATATACAACATACTACAGCGCTTGCTAACCAAGGCCAGCTTAATTCCAGGGGCGAAACCCCAAGCAGAAATCTAACTGAAACGACACAAACAGAGAAGGCGCAAGCCGCACGCGCACCAGATTATTCAGACCACGTATGGACTTTGGTCTGAACCTAGCTCGGGCTGTTCACCACCCTGCAGTTGGTGCGGACCTCGCCGCCGCCGCCTGACGCGAGCCTCCCCATACGCAGCATGGACTCCGCAAAGTCCTGGAAGAAGACGGAGGCGTCGAACGCGTAGGCGGCCACAAGGCCGGCGACCCCGTCGTCCTCTGTCCCGGGGACGAATGCGCCGAACGGCGTCGCTAGCGCCTGGTCGGACGGCAGAAGGCCGTCGCCGGAGAGGAGGTTGATGTAGTACTGGTTGTCGAAGGTAGCCGGCGTGGCGAGGTCCAGGTGCGCCAGCGCCGACCCCGCCGATCCCGAGCACAGCTGCTGCAGCGACTGCAGGAAGGCCGTGTCCGCCTTGGACGCCGCCGCCGCCGCCCCGACGCCGGGGACGAGGCGCGCGCTGAACGACGCGCACCGTGCCTTGCCGATGGTGTGCGCGCCCGAGAGGGCGACCATGTCCTTGGCGGAGAGGCCGACGTTCCTGAACTTCTGCACGAGCGTAGCGACGCCGGACGTCGGCGCCGGGAGGTTGACGTTGGCGCCCTGGAGGCTCGCCGTGCGGCCGTCCTTCCGGCCGGCCTCTACCTCCCAGCTCGGCCCTCCCGACTGAAAGCAGCAGCGAACAGTGTTCGTCTAGATCCTTGTGATTGATAAGTGATAACTGCATGTATGTATGTGATTATTACCACCACGACGGAGTCTCGGGCAGCGATGGCGAGGAGGTCGGCGCAGGAGACCGTCTCCGGGCACTCTCGCTCCAGCTCAGCCTTGATGGCGTCGATGACCTCGAAGCCCCTGAGCGAGTTGGCGTTGGGCACGGCCGTCTTCTCGCCGATGAAGAAGGGCGGCTTGTCGTCCAGGAGCACGGAGGCGTCGCAGCCCTGATAGATGATGAGAAAAGCAGTGGAGTACGTATATCACCGCATTGCAGCCTTGCAGGACACGCACCATTTACTTATGCGGGTGAACAGCAAGCAGCATACGTTGACGAAGCAGTCGTGGAAATGGAGGCGGAGGATGGACGCCGCCATGCGCGGGTCGGCGGCGACGGCCCTCTCGACGGCGGCGCGGACGATCTCCTCGGCGCGGGGGCAGGTGGCGCGGTACACGCCGGCATCGAGAGAGACGCCAGCACCGACGCTGGCCCTCGCCCCGCCATAACCAATGCTCACGGCGGCGCCGGCGCTGCCGGTTACGCACGACGTGTTGACAAGGGTGCCGGACCCGGTGGTGGCGGTGGAGGCAGCGACGACGATGGTGAGCGCGAGCAGCAGGGCGACGACCTGCAGGGCCACGGTGGTGGTGGAGCACGCCATGGCAGGGCGATGGCGGCCGCCTGGTTGCTGATGTTTGGAAAGAGAACTACTAGCAGCTAATCCTTCAGTGTGATCGTTGTTTCCGTGGCCTTATGGGGTCGTTGCATGGCCACACTTATATAGGCCAACGAGCTCAGAGCATCGTACGTGTAGTCTAGATAGAGTGATTGAGTGAGACATGAACACACTCACACTGCACACACTCTCGATCTGTTTGACTGTTTCCGGGGCCTTTTCGTTGCGTGACTTGTCCTTCTGATGAGGCTCTGTGCGTGTAGGCGCGCACACACAAAATGTGATCCATGACCTGGTCACACAGATGGGGCACGTCTCCGTGATCCCGTGTGACATGATTGCCACCTGCATGCTCGCCAGAAAGAAAGGAGTGGTTGGAGTTGGCATGCTGAGAAGCTAATAAGTAATAACCGGGTGTGTAGTGCAATGCCAATGGTGCCCATGCATGACATGACGCGGTCAAACTTGTTCAATGGAGGTGTCCGGCCTATTTCTCTCCGACCTATTTCTACTCCCACCAAACTACACACAAACACAAAAATCTCTTGCGCGGATCTCAACACTCATCTACGGTATCCCGGTTAAGAAGGTACTTTATGCTGCCACCAAAAATCCATGTCGGTAGAATGTAGAAATAGCCTTACGAGCAAAGTTTTGCTTAAACTTGTCATGTTGGCGTCCTCATGTACAAATGCTAGAAGTGCATAAAATTTATATTATAAAACCACAAGTAATCTGAAATAAGCTAATAAGACACCGAAAGATGATCTTATAATTATGTTTTACTCTGTACACTAGGGGAAAAGTCTACTTCACCCCCTAACCTACGAGGGTTGGAGCACATCACCCCCAACCTATGAAAATGGATTTTTTACCTTCTGAACTTTCTAAAACAGGACAAATCACCATCTGAAGCAGTTTTGAAAAATCATAGTAAATTATAGAAAAATCATAAAATGGAAAATCCAATTGTGTTGGACTTCAAATCAGTAGTTCTACGCAGTGAACATACAATATGGAATGCTTTAGTACATATTTTTATGATGTAACCTTAGATCTATGCTTTTCTCCATAACTGTAAAAAAATGTACTAAATATTACATATTATATGTTTATTGTGTATATGTACTCATTTAGAATCCAACACAATTGAATTTTCCATTTTATGATTTTTCTGTGATTTACTATGATTTTTTCAAAACTACTTTAGGGGGTGATTTGTCCCGTTTTAGAAAGTTCAGGGGGTAAAAAATCCATTTTCATAGGTTAGGGGGTGATGTGTTCCAACCCTCATATGTTGGGGGGTGAAGTAGACTTTTTCCGTACACTAGGCTAGAAACGATTTGTCCTGGCGGCTAAAACCAGTCTTTGTTGGCGGGCGGGGCACCCGTCAACAACTTTGAGCCAGTAGAAATGGCCCTTTGTGCTGGCGGGTGGCTTAAACGACCGCCAACACAAAGGTCATCAGTGTTGGCAGTTCCTTAAGCAGCTCGCCAGCACAAAGGTCATCTGTGCTGGCGGTTGCTTAGGCCGCCCGCCACAGAAAGCATTTTCCCCATTTCCTATATAATTCCCCATAATTGTTTATTATTTGTATATAATTTGTCATTTTCGTCTATTATTTGTATTTGGCAGCCCCCGTATTTTTTCATATTGGTATTTGTATGCCAAATTAACTTTAATTTATTGTAATTTAATTTGTATTTAACCGCCAAATCCAAATATATGTCTCACAAACACATAATCCAAACTAAAATAAAAATGTATACATAAGTCACATTAAAAAACATCGTGCATAATAGATAACCCTAAGACATCCATCTACGTAACCTTTCTGCATCGTCTAATGTCAAGACTCCTTTATCGAAGAATTCTCCATCCTCGTGGCAAATCTCACGTAGGATGAATCTCGCCATGTCCGCACAAATGTTGGTGATTTGATTGTCACAAAGTTGCCCCCATGATCCCTCAATGGTAGGCATCTGCACGCAAACACAATAAATGAAGATTGTTATGCATTACCATCAGGACCATAATTAGACATACATAGTTGTGTACAAACAAGAGGCTTACGTCTTCAGGATTCGTCCGGTACATACCTCCCATTATTTCTCAAAACCTCACACACATAATATCCACATAGCACACTGCCATGAGGTTGTTTGTAGCACTGCAAACAAATAAAAAATGATCAGTACTAATTAACAGAAGTGTACAACTCTGATAAAAATGATTGGTACTTATTAACAAAAGTGTCCTAACCCATTTGGCATGTCGTATCACCAATTTTTTCTTCTTGTGCTACCCGCCATTGACCATGTATAGCCTATACGCACTTTAAGGATACAAAGACATAAGTTAGTAATACAATTCGAACTATAGCCGATACACGCAGTAGTGATTATATATTGTACTTAGTTGTTTTACTTTCTTATAATCTATCTTGTAAGAAGCCTCTGAATAATGTAATGATCGCTGCATAAAATTAAAATAATTAATATAAATAGACTAAAAAATGAAGGCAAATGATGAAATAGTTATTTAAAGGATCTTACTCAAAATTGTAAGCAAATTTGATAGAATCCTTATGTTGGTTTTTCCTCATTACCCTTGCAATGTATACAAACACCTCACGAAGTTTAGCTTTCTCGTAACCATTTGTTAATTCTTCTTTCTCTTTTGGTGTCTTTGCTTCTTCCTCTATTTGATTTCTTAGATGATCCAATATTATGAACGTGTGTTGTGGCTTGCTTACTTGTTGCGGGTCAATATATGCTACCCTCTACCTCCCATCTATCTTCCTTTCATCAGACGCTTGCATCCTACAAAAAAGGTTTACTTAGGATGATAATAACAATACATATAGAATTGAATAGATTTGGATGTCGTATAGGGATGTTGACTTACATGGACTAAATGGTGACGAGATTGATGTCAAGTTTGTCATGACAGAACATCCCATGCAAATCGGGAAAATCGATTGCAACCTTCCGTTCTAAAGAGCTACTTGATGAGGGCCCGGATTAGGGCCCCCCTTTGACGGCAAGATTATCCAACTTGAAGACAACAAAATCATCATCCACTAGGTGAAGACCTCTGTCAGCTGGCGAGCAGCTTGAGGATGGTCATACCCTTGCTGATTACAACATCCAGAAGGAGAGCACTCTCCACCTGGCGTTGTGTCTCAGGGAAGGCATGCAGATCTTCGTCAAGACCCTCACTAGCAAAACAACCAGTCCTTGGCCGAACGGCTGCATCTCCGACAAGTCTCCGCCTCGCACGATAAGTCTCCACCTTGCACGACAAGTCTTCGCCTCGCACGACAAGTTCGGCTCCGACTAGTGCGTGGGCCTAGATACGCAACTCGGGCGAGGCCACCAACGCATGCGGGGAAGCGAATCTCCACGTCATGCGGGGGCGATAGCTGGCAGCCATGCAGAAGACCTGCCCCGGCAGGAGCCTTAAATGCGAACCTGACTAGTCGCGCAACCATCACATCGCCATCAACCTCTGCTCTGCCACACACAAAGCTCAGCCCGAGGCACTCGAGCACCCTCTACGACGCGCGCGGGCCTAGACTTAGGCTCACGCGTGGCAAGGCAAGCAAGTACTCGGGCAGACTAAAGCAAGCCCAAACTACTCGGGGAGAAGGCCAAGCGTCCTGGAAAGAACAGTTCAACCCCAGCCACGCGGCGGCTTCCCCGACAAGGTATCACAACTCGGCGCCGATACGCCCTGACGGACAGCGACGTACGACGAGACGTACCAGCTGCCAAGCACTGTAACTCTTTTGTATTTCCCCTTGTGCCCCTTCCCTTGAGACTATAAAAGGGAGAGGAGGGCAACGGTCACAACAGTTAGACTTCCACACGATTATACACCACCACCCGGGACCTGGGAACGAACTCCCTCTCCCGACCAGCTTGTAAACCCTACTGCGAGCACACTTGGCTCAGGAACACGGCAGCCACGCACTGGACATAGGGTATTACTCCTCAGAGGCCCGAACCAGTATAAATCTCATTGTCTCCCGAGCTAACCATCCGAGCCCGATGCACGACCGACATAGATTTACTACCGGCGGTAGAGAACCCCGACAGTTGGCGCGCCAGGTAGGGGGCCTCGCACTCAAGATCTGTTTCCCAACAGCCACCGCGATGGTGATCCGCACTGAGTACCGTGTGCAGAGATACTCCATGGGCAGCTCGGACCCCCTCCCGGCCGGATTCGAGATCCGGTTTGGGAGTTTGAACTTCCAAGCCGCGGGGAACGGCTACCTGATGCGCATCACCAACCGTGCCGAGCTCCACCCGTGGCGATCGACATGGCCGAGACCGATCCCTGCTACGCCCGCCGTCGGCGCTCCGAGCCCCGCGCCGGCCGGCGCCGCGGGTTCTTCCGCACCTCGACGCTACCGCCGTTCCGTCCGGCGGTCGCGCCAGGCACGGGCGGAAAGGCGATAGACCGTGTGCGCCGTGGCGCGGCGCGACGCACGTCTCGACGCAATGACACCGGCGGAAGGGTTCCCCCACGGGATCTGCACCGACATTGCGGCATACGACGATCTTCCCGGCTACCACCTCCTGGCGGCCAGAAGACTCATCGCCACGGACGACGAGTCGTACCACAGCTCCGACAGTGAGCTACCACCCACGACTTTGCATGGGTACGCGGAATGGGATTTCTCCGGTGTGCCAGATCCGGTGGTGTTCCGGTGGTTCCTCGACGCTGCAGACTACTGGTTCGGCTACTCCGACACCTCCAGCATGAAGACTACGATCCCGCATGTGAGCGCTTCACGTTCGCCGTTAGCGACGCGGTTGATGGGGTGAACGCGATGGGGGCCGGCGATGGAGAAGACTCTCGGACTCGGGGGTGAGTTACACCTCCGACCAGGAACGTGCAAGATCCGCTACGAGGACGGGCGGGTCGTCACCAACGCATGGAACATCGAACATCTACGACCATTTTACCCTTGAGTAAATGTTCCGTGCTTATGTGTCGATAAATAAATGTTGTTTGTCTATGTTCACATGTCTCTGAGTTTCGAACTTGTGCCCGACTGTCTTCTTTTCATTACGGTAACTTTCAATTTTAGCAGCCAACGTCTTTGCACCAAGGCAAACACGCTCCATGCTCGGGGGCTACCAAGGGCACGACGCCCTCGTGCCTCCTCGTTTTTCAAAGTTTTTTCAAAAATTTTTTTTGACAACTTTGTCGAGACTGATCGCACAAGTGAAAAGTTTTTTGAACGGAAACTTGAACTCGCGAAAGGTAAAGACGGTGGCTTGCATGGGATAATGAGTCACTGTTCGTTCAAAGTTCCTAGTGCTAACGCCTCCGCGGCTACGACACGAAGACTTGCGAGTACTTCTCTTGTCTCCGATTTTCATCCGACCTCTTTTCAAGAGCCTTCGAGTAGCTATCAGGACTCCGGTCTGAGAAAATGTATTCACAAGCAAAACCCCAGCTAAGCTATCTCCCGAACCTTTTGAGTTTCTGGGGGCAGCGAACGGACGCTTGCACTTAGTGGATCGAAGGAGCTAGGCCTTATGACTCTCACGCCCCCGCGGCTCCGGAGCACGGCTTGACTATTTCTGTCTCCTAAGTCTGCTGTGCGTTTCTGCAGTCGTCCTCGGACGCTCAGAAGCAATCGAGAGATAACTCAAAATAAAGGTCTAGCTACGTACTAGCCATGCAACTTGTTTCAGATAATTACAGTGCGATAATTTGTGGCGTGTTTAATTCGGGGGCTCAGGAACTCCTGGAGCCTCTGACTCGTCTTGTGGCAACAGCTCCAGATCCTTCAACGAGGCGTCGGCCATCTCGCGAGCGAAGGCGGCGCAGTCCACCTCCAGTTCGTCGCATTGGTCGTCGGAGATGCCAGGGGCCCAGCCGCCGCTCAGCGCCGTGCGGTCCAGCCCTTGGTAGTGCGACTCGATCATGGCAAGGATCCGATGTACCGCGCGGCGCGCCGTCGACAACTCGAGCTCTCACACCACGCCAGGAAGGCGGCCAACCTCTTCGATCAACGTCTCGGGCGTCTGTGGCCCAAACGACACGTCGAGCACGACCATCGCCGAGCTCAATGACCTCCCGAGTTTGGCGACGTCCCCAATCGCCTTCTTGGCATTGGCTTCCGACTTGCGCCGGGCCTCGCGGGCCTGGCCCAGGGCGGCAGCGTCCTGTTCCCGGGATGCACGAACCTGCTCCAGCTCGGTCTGGATTTTCTGGAGCTGCTCCGACAAGAACTTGAGGACACCGTCCTTCTCGATAACTTTGAGGATGGCAGCGTTTCTTTCCTGCTTGACCGTCGCAAGCTGGACAACCATCCCCGCGCGAATCACGCGCGATCCTCCAACCAAGGTCATCAATTCAAGCCTCGACAAGAAGCAGGCACTGAGATAAACAAGAGCCGGGGGACCATCCGACTTACCCTCGAGATCCTGCGACAACTTGGCGTTGGAACTCTGAAGCCGCGACGCTTCCTCGGTCGCCACCTGAAGCTGGTTTGTGGCTTGGGAAAACTGACAGCTCGTCGTCGCCAAGTCCGTCGTAGCTGTCCTCAAGTCGCTCTCCAACTCCGACACCTTTGCCTCGAGGGCCGCCTTCTCGCGAGCAGCGGTCTGGGAGGCTTTTCGGGCAGCGGATTCCGCTGCGGCCGCAGTGGTCCTGGCTCTCTCAGCCACCTCCTCAGCTGACGCTGTGGCCGCTCAGAGTTTCTCGATCTTAGCCTCGGCGAGCGCAAGCCTCGACGCAAGCGAGTCCCTCTCGGTAATGGCGGTCACGGCAGTGGTCTCGGCGGAGATGGCTCGGTCTTCCGCGGACTGATGGGCGGCTTCAAGGGACGCCCGCGCAGATGTCTCGTGCGCCACAGCACCGACTGCCGCAACCCGAGCTACGACAAGCTGCCTCTCCAGCTGGGTCCGCTCCGCGCGGAGTTGGCGCACCTCGCGGGCGCGCTTCCGACCCGAAGACTTGAGCGTCTATGACCGACAGAATTGAAACAACTGGTAAAGCTCAAGAAGATTACAGAATCAAAAAAAGAATTCTTGACAAAAAAACTCACCAAGGTCGCGGGAAGGATGAGCTCGTCGAAGGCCCGGCGTGCCCAGGTCATCCCACGCTCCAAGGTGTGACGCGCTGCGGCCTCCTCGTCGTCCTCAGAGTCAGCATCAAGCCCGGTGGCAGTCGCCCACGAAGAACACGCGAGCTCAAGCGTCCGGGCATCGCCACCCGCCGCGCCTTGGGAAAGGGACGCCCCTGTCTCCTCGGCCACCTGGATCTCCAGGGTGGTGGCCCCGGCCACCGTCTCGGGGACGGCAAACTCTTGCACGACGGCCGACTCGTCAAGAGCGCGAGCCGTGACATCCTCGACTTCAACGGTAACTGGACCGGGCGGTGATGTCTCCTCTTCCTCGGCAACGTCCTCCGCCGAGACAGGCTTCACGACGGGGGCTGAAGTTTCGACGGCTTCCACCGGCTTCTTGACCTTTATCTACATGCGGCGGCGCGGTCGCGTCTTCTGTCGGCTCCACGCGTGCCGCGGGCGCTGCGAGGGCCACATCCTCTGTGTCTTCTGCAGCGGCTGGGGCAAAGCCGCCGGCGCGCTCGTACTCCTGCAGCGCCTTCGAGACCGATGCGAGACCGGCGCGCTCGTACTCCTGCAGCCGCCGCATTGTATTCCTTCTCGGGAAGCTGGGGCACTTCCAGATCGATTACCCCGACACCGGGGAGGTCGATGTACCGACACGTCTCCAGATCCATCATCTCCTCGACCGTGAGGGAAACTCAGGCCGAGGAGGACTCCTCCACCTCCGCACTCGGGGGAGGACCTTGAACTTCCATCGTCGGAGGGGGCCCCGACAGCTCCACAGCCGGGAGATGGCTCGTCACCGCCGGCACCTGTGCCGACTCCAACGCCAGGACCACCGCGGCATCACGCCTCTCCGACGCGGGTGGAGGCGCCGCGTCTTCATCCAACACCACCACCACCCCCTCGACGCTCGGGCCAGCCTCGGACGGCGTTTCTAGGGCCGCCCGAGTGACTGTCGCCTCTGTGGCCGCCTCGCCCTCCTCGACGGTGGCGGCAGGGGCTGGTGGGGGTGGTGTGGTAGGCATCCTCATCTCGGCGACCACCGGCGGCGCCTCTTCGGTCCGCAACGGCACCGACCTGGTACTCAGGGGCTGGGGCTAAGGCTCGGGGGAGATCACCTGCGCCCTCAGTGCCAGTCGCTTCAGGGGCCCTAGGCTAAGCACACCATTATCTGCTGTCACACCCGAAAATTCCATCACAATAAAATATTGCTACAAAATGGTTTAGATTTTTTCTAAGGATTCAATAAGTTTGACTAATTAAATTTGCTCTTAATATATGAAATAATATTTAATTTAGAATCACCCAAGTGTTTATGCATCATTTTGGTATGCATGAGTTTTGTTGTTGTGAGGCTTTAAAAGTCTTTAGAATAATTTATGAAAAAAACGTGAAAAAGGTGTAAAAGGGTTTGATTGAAAAAGGTTTTTAAAAGTTGTTTAAAAAGGATTTGAAAAAAAGAAGAAAAAACGGAAAACCCAAAGTCCCAAACCCTCTCCTCAACCCAGGTCGCCAACCCATCTAAATCCGCCGGCCGGGTTTCCACAATCCAGCCGGCCCGCCAAACCAATCCGACCCGTTTTCCCAATCCCGCCGGCCCACCTCCCTTCTCTCTCTCTCTCGCCGGCTAACAGGTGGGGCCCACCTGTCATGCCCCTCTTCAACCTTTCGCCGCCGCCCCTCCCTCCCTGGCTGCGGCCGGCCACCGCACTCCGGTGCCTCTCCTCCTCCCCCGCGCCTCCTCCCTTTCTCCTTTACTGCGCCACACACGCGCCCGACACCGCCCAGCCCTTTCCCCTTCCTCCCCCTCCCGAAACCCCTGCGCATCGATGCTCCCACCGAGCCACCACCATTAACGGCGGCGGCCGCCGGAACCCGCCCCCACCGCCTCGGTCGCCCCTTCCCTTCCCCTCTCGGCCCTATAAAAGGCGAGCCTGAGCTCCCCAACACCCCGCACCTCTCCTCGCTCCAACCCACCCGCGCAGCGTCGCCACCACGAAGAGGCCGCCAGAGCTCCGCCCCTCGTCGTCGATCTCCTCCGTCGGCGCCTGTATCTCCCTTCCAAGGCCTCCAGTGAGTTCCTTGTACTCTCCTCTTTCTTTTGGTATTCTTCCCGTGCGAAATGGTGGCCGGGAGGCCATCTTTGGCTCACCTTCGGCGAGCTCCGCCGCCGCCGGCGCCGCCGCGCACCGCCCGCCCGCCGCCGCCGCGCTCCACCGGAGCCGCGCCAGCCGTTCGATCTGTCTTGGACGGTCCAGATTAAATCAAGGGCGTGCCCCTTCGGCCGGTCCACGGTGGACCAGTGGACCGCGGTCCACCGCTGGTCCACGGCCTGCGTCACGCTTACGTCAGCAGCCAGTCAACAGAAGACCATAGCGGTCAACTAAGGCGCCGCGTGCCTTTTTGCAAAAAGAGCCCTGCAGTTTTAAATATTACATAAATACCCTTCCACCTTAAAGAACCATCACATATAAGTCCTTCCTTTTCTGTTTAGGCCCTTGAACTCCTTAGTTTTTCCGTTCAGCAATCCATCCTTGATCTTTTACATGTTAGACCTCCTACTTTTACACATAATTATGTTTAAGTCCCTGGTGAAAGTGTGCAACCTCTGTAGAGTGTAAAACCGATCGATCAGCCGTGCTCACAGTCAAGAGTGGCCTGGACCCTCACATGATTAATGAACTTAAAGATGGATTTAATATTGCTTTCCGGTTATTACTGTGGCCTTGCTGAGTACCAACCATAAGTGCACTCATCCTTGCTTACGCTGTTCAGAGGAGAACCCTGGAGTGGAGTACTTCACCGACTACGAGGAGTTCTGAGGATGCGATCAACCAGTCAGAAGCCTGTGGAAGATGAAGATGGAGTCGCGTCTTCATAGTTATCGCTGTTCGTGTAAAGACCTTCGTGTCTACCCTCGTGAGTGTAATAAGAGTTAATAAACCTTTTCTGTACGTTTTGAGCAATGTCTTGTGATATTACACTCATGAGTCTATCATATGTGTGAAATTGTGATTCTGGCACACATATGAGATGCATTCGGTTTTCTTAGGAAAACAGGTGTGACATCTGCATGGCTACAAGAAGACGAATGTTAGCATCGACAACAAGTTAGAAGATGTCATGATGGGGAAAAGCTAAGGTTAGAGACTTACATCTTGGAGCGCACTCGGGCCTTCTTTACCGGGCGATCCGACATGCCCTGCCCAGGGGCGGCGAGCTTCGACCCTGCTCGGGTACGGCGCGACGCGAGTCCGCCATCTCGGGCGCTTCTCTGCTTCGGTCAGCCGCCTCTACGGCGGAAACATTCTCCCCCATTCGCTCGGGGGCTGTCTCTCCGGCCTCCGCTACGGCCGGGGTTGGACCGTGGCCCCCGCCTGCGATAAGGGGCACATGAACATCTGGGGCCCGACCACCCTGGATAAGCAACGACCGCAGGCGTCGCGGGGCAGCGCTCGGTTTCGCCACCGGCGCCGCGCTTGGTGTCGATGTCGAATCTAACGACCTCCCCCGCGACCGGCGCATCTGCAGGGCGTCAGAGTCCGGGCGATCCGAACCGTCGTAGAGTTGGCGGACAGGCACCGAACGCTCCTCCGACCTCCTAGGGGGATCGATCTGACGGGGCGCAGATCTTGGCGGCTCGGGAGTGCCTGTCCCGCTGGGCGCCGTACGGGAGCGGGTCGACCGAAGGCCCACTCGAGCAGGGGGAGCCACCAGACGCGAGCTCGACCCCACAATCTTGTCGCGCCCGCCTCCCGCGACCGGCGCGACGATGACACCTCGGCACCACAGAGCGGCGAAGATGAGGATGACCCCGATATGTTGCTCCAGTCGACTGCGGCGCTGGCGACATCGCCGCTCCACGAAGGCTCGGGCGACAGATCTTCGTCGGAGGAAACACCCAGCTCCCCCGCCTTGCGTCTCTTGTTGCGGTCGTCTTTGCAATCGCGCTTGGTGATTTGGCGTTTCTTATGTTGTGCCTTAAGCGCAGTGCGCCTCTTCTCCGCCGCCGCCTGATTCAAGTTGAAGATCGCCTCCTCCGGGAGAGGCGCCTTGGCCGAAACAAGGTGGGCGCATTTCAACTGCAGCAACAAGAATGCACCGAGGTCAAATCCGAGAAGATTTTCCCCACAACAAAAGGCGAATCAAACTCACCGAGAAGACAGACAACTCACAAATTTCACCGTTCCCACATTGGGGAGCATCGGGAGCATTCGCGACGGCGGCTACAAGTAGGTCGCTCTCCCGATCGCTTGCGCCACGCGTCACTGAACCTCGAGCGGCGACGGAGGCTCCAGCGCGGTCACTGTCCCAACCCATGGGGCCCTGTCGGCTGTCATGTCGCAGAGCCGAAGTGGCCGCTTCTGGAGCGGCACAACACCTCGAGCATGGTACTGCCCAACCACCTCGGCCAAGGTGATCTTGGCATTCTCAAGATGCCCAAGCACGGCCCAGTGGGACTTGAGCTTCTTCTCTTGCTCAGCCTTGGCAGGGCCGTTCGCCCAATTCCTTTGCGACTTCGCGATGGAGCAGCCGGTGTATGATGGAAGCGCGTGCTCGGGGTCGTTCCGCAAGTAGAACCACCCCCTGTGCCAGCCGCTGTTCGAGCTGGTCAGCGGCGCCGGGATGTAGTCGTCGCCCCGGCCTTGCTTCATCCGAAGGTTGGCGCAGCCAATCGTCGCTGCGCGAGATCCCTCCCTCAAGCAGGTGAACCTAAAGAAGTACCGGAACAGATGCCAGTGCGCACCGATGCCGAGGAACCCCACACACATTGCCTCAAAGGCAGCCATCTGTTGGATGCTGTTCGGGTTGAGGTGCTGGAGCTGCAGCCCATACGCGAACAACACTCCTCGGATGAACTGACCGGCGGGGACGGAGAAGCCACGCTCGTGGAAGGCCACGAACGACACCACGTACCCCCTGGGAGGGCGTGGCACGGATTCGTCGGCTGGGACGATCCACTCAACAGCCTCGGTGAGGGGAGGCAGCTGGCCCGCCTCAACGAGACGAAGAAGCTGCTTGCGAGAGACAGTGGAGCGCATCCAACTCGACATCGCGCCGGTGAAGCCTCGGGCGAGCCAGGAAGTCAAGCGGCGGTGGCGATGTGAAGGTGAAAGAACTCGGAGCTCAAGGGGCAAGCGCGAAGGAGAAGAAAAGCGAACGAAAAGAAAAGTCCCAAACCAGTGCCCGACGCGCGGTTTTAAAGGGGTCAGGCCCGACTCTTCATCTTCGGCGCCGGGCCCGCCGTGTCAGGAAGACTTTCGCCCACTCACGTGCGTGTCCCGGCGAAACGGCCGCACACAATCGCGACGTCTCGACTCCTGTGACGTGCAGACTCACAGAGACTGAGCGCGGTCTTGATGGAGCGGTCACGTCGGTCACATCGGTTGAGATGCCCGCGCCCATGACCACACCCACGTCACCACTACGACCGTAACTGCCCCGATAAAACCTCCAAGGCTACAACGGCTATAAAAACCGCGAGTCTCCAATTCACTCACGAGCTCGGGGGCTACATCCAGCGGATGCGCTCGCGCGCACCCACCGAGACCTGAAGAACACCTCCAACACCAAGATCCACCAACTGAGCCTGAGCGCGACTCCCTAACTCCCACTCAGGCTCGGGGGCTACTGACGAGGGCCCGGATTAGGGGCCCCCCTTTGACGGCAAGATTATCCAACTTGAAGACAACAAAATCATCATCCACTAGGTGAAGACCTCTGTCAGCTAGCGAGCAGCTTGAGGATGGTCGTACCCTTGCTGATTACAACATCCAGAAGGAGAGCACTCTCCACCGGGTGTTGTGTCTCAGGGAAGGCATGCATATCTTCATCAAGACCCTCACTGGCAAAACAACCAGTCCTTGGCCAAACGGCTGCATCTCCGACAAGTCTCCGCCTCGCACGACAAGTTCGGCTCCGACTAGTGCGTGGGCCCAGATACGCGACTCAGGCGAGGCCACCAACGCATGCGGGGAAGCGAATCTCCACGTCATGCGGGGGCGATAGCTGGCGGCCATGCAGAAGACCTACCCCGACAGGAGCCTTAAATGTGAACCTAACTAGCCGCGCAACCATCACATCGCCATCAACCTCCGCTCTGCCACACACAAAGCTCAGCCCGAGGCACTCGAGCACCCTCTACGACGTGTGCGGGCCTAGACTTAGGCTCACGCGTGGCAAGGCAAGCAAGTACTCGGGCAGACTAAAGCAATCCCAAACTACTCGGGGAGAAGGCCAAGAGTCCCGGAAGGAACAGTTCAACCCCAGCCACGCGGCGGCTTCCCCTACAAGGTATCACAACTCGGTGCCGATACGCCCTGATGGACAGCGACGTACGACGGGATGTGCCAGCTACCAAGCACTGTAACTCTTTTGTATTTCCCCTTGTGCCCTTTCCCTTGAGACTATAAAAGGGAGAGGAGGGCAACAGTCACAAGGGTTAGACTTCCACACGATCATACACCACCACCCGGGACCTGGTGTTGACGGTGAAATTCCGTCAACCTAGCCATGAGTTTACCTTCGGTGTTGGCATGACTTTTATATCTTATCCATTGGTACTAACCCCCGTGGTATAACAAGTTCACTTGTGCATGTCGGTTTTGGAGTTTAGTGTTTACGCTGGGTTTTAACGTTGAAAGCAAGACTTCCGGAATAAGTTTATTAAGCACCTCATGACAAGACCTTGAAGCCCGGTACAAGTCAAGCAATGAAGTGAACATGACTCCAAGAGCCCAAGGACCAAGCCCGAGAAGATGACAAACTCCGAGGACCTAGCCGAAAAGTCTTGAATCTTGCAAGACAAGGAGCTTCGTCCAATTCGGAGAGAAACCGACGACAAGGGCCCACATGCAAAAGGGGAGAGGATCTAGAAGACTCGGGAAGCAATACCAGACGAAGGAGTACACGGACTGGGCCGGGATGGGCCCAGGCCGGTCGGCCAAGGCCGGCCGGCCCAGCCTGTTCCGAGGCCCAGTAGGCCTCCCCTTTGACCTAGTTGCATCTCGGGCTATTTTTAGCCCCCTGACCGAGAGCCACACATCAATCAATTCGTCATCCGCCGACGAGGAGCAGAGAAGCTTGAGGGACACCATCTCGGAGATGAGGGTCGTGCTAGTTGTCTAGGGTCTCCCTAGCCGACGTGGGAACCTTGCATGGAAGACCACGTCGGAGCTCCGGAGCAAGGATCAAGATCGAGGTAGGATCCCGGTGGTGATCTTGTTCATGTAATCATTCATGGTGAAGTCTTTAAGTGAATTCGATTTCTAGCGATCAAGTGCCTTCTCGATGATTTTGTTTTCTTCTTGGTTTTGCTTCTTCTACGATCTAGTCTATAGCTAGATTACATAGGGTGCTCTTGTAGCCACGGTAGCTAGAGGTGCATACCGGACCGGCCAAGTGATTTCAACTTGTTCTTATCGAACTCGCCCTAGACTACCCGCATGAGTAGGGATACGTTGTGACAGAACGGGGGTTCCGAAAGGCGGGCGTTTTCAGAGTCGGATGGGAGGCCACGATTTAAAGATGCTTTTAATGAGATTCGCTTTTCTATCTTCATCTATCTTGTTTGGAGCTACAACATAAGCATGATCTAGATTCTCTAGATCGGTTATCTCTTTGCTTTCTCTTGCTACCTCTTTAGTAGATTAGATTAGATGTGTTTTCTTTATGATATCTTAGATTAGATGCAACTTAGTTCTTCATTAGATAGTTTTCCTTACTTTACTAGATTGAATCCTTGCGTTGCACATTGTTCCACGGATTCGATACCTTGGGTTCACCACTCGAGGGAAGAAGGGTCCCTTGACTACGACGGGAGACTTGTCCGCTTGCAAGTCTAAACGAACTTTGATACAACTATTGACCGTCAACAAGCCCTTTTTTCTGGCGCCGTTGCCGGGGAGCAAGCAATCAAGATCCAATCTAGTATCGCTTATTTTTCAGTTTTTCTTTTGATTTTCTTTTGCATCTCTTAAGTTTGATCACCCTCAAAAAGAAAAAAATAATAATCTAATCTACTTTTGATTAACCCTAATTTTTCTTTTTAGATTTTTGTTTTATTGCTAACCCTAACCGGAGATGGTTGGCTACCTCTCCAAGAATCCCAAACTTTTTTTGTGGATGATCCAGGAAAACTCTACAGGCAGAGGAGACGTGCAACACAAGCTAAAGGGTTGGAAACTCTAGATCCAAAAGTCGAAGGACCGCCGGAATCTCCAAGGGAATCACCACCTCCAAGTCCAAAGGAAGATCAACCTAAACCGACATCGTTGATCTACCTATCATAAACCTTCAAGATGCCGGAAGGCTGTTCAAGATCAAGAGGAGGATGGAGAAGATGGAGATAGAGAAAGAAGCTCAACACGTAAAGGCTGCCAAGGCAAGATCCACATGCGAGGATTGTGAGGAGCACGACCATGTCCAAGAGGACGCCGTCACTAAGTTCAATGCTATGGAGAAAATATTGAAGAATTTATATGGCAAGGTGACGAAGGTCGGAAGCTCTATATGTGAAGAGTTCATCGTGATGAAGATGCTAGAGATGCAAGTGGGACAACTTGTCGGGCGCCCGATGGGTAACAAAGAAGAATATCCGAGACAACTCCAAGGTCCCAAGACGGCGAAGGCTACTCAAACTCATTCGGGAGAGATGAAGGATCATACTAAGGAGACCATGAAGATCACGACCGAAGGACCGGAGTTTGAGATACCGAGCCACTACATGAAGGAAGTTGTTGCATCCGTCAAGACCAAAGGACAATGCCAGCCTGTGAAGACCAAAAATATGACTAAGCCAAAGCATAAGCCCGTGCCCAAGATGGTGCGGAAGTGGGTACCCAAGATTGCAATGCCCACAAAGAGCGTTGATCCGAAGTAATCAAGTGAAGAAGTCTAGCCATGGACTATAAACGAAGCGCTAGGCGGGAGGCAACCCGTTTCGTCGAGTCGAGAATAAGCTACCGGGAGGACAACCCGATTCCAGGTTTTTCGAGTCATTTTAAGTAATTTCAGTTTTGAATTTTACTATGCAAAACATTAGACTTAGAATGGTTGAACAATGTTAGAGACATAATTCTTGGTTGAATATTTTGCTTGATCATAAACCCTTTACATGAACCATCCTATGTTGTTTGCTTCTTTTCGAGAAACCAAAACCAAAATAATTCAGAACCTAACTCACCCTTTCATCCTCTTTATGATGTTAAGGTTGACTTGTTTTACATGCTAAAAACACATGAGTAGAGCCACGTCTTGCATCTAGATGTTATTTAAATTTCAGCACGTGGTAGGACTCGTGTGGACCTAGAAACTTGATTTTTGGTTGGTTTAAAAATCCATATCCTTGGTTTCTCTAAGATTAGAATTTTTCTAAGCCTCATTTAATTTTATTTCATTCAAAATCTCTCTTATCTAATCAAAATTAGAACCTAAACCTATGCCCCCATGATCAAGCCGGGAAAAGCTTGCTCTCAACTAATGAAGGCAAACAATACCGGTAAGACCAACATAAAAGTAGTCGGAAATATTTTTTGACTTACATTTGTTTTTAATGCTTTAAAACCTTCTCTAAATTTATGCTTGAGCTCTCCCATAGCTCTGAATTTATTTTTAATTTTCAAAATTAGAGGAGTGATTAGCGTTAAAACATGCTTAGAGGGAGGCAATCTAGTTAACCTAACCATACATGCACCATGATACATCACGGGATGCCCCTCCAACGTCTTTTATCAAACCACATGCAAAGTACAAGCATGGGGGGTAGCCAAGGCCTTGTTTTGTAGGAATATCATGGACGCATGTGAGGCAAGGGAGTATGGAAGTGAGTCAAGCGAAAACATCAAGTGGAAGGAGAAATAATGCAAGCGAAGGAGTGGACGGGAACGTTTGGAAGGTGCACGCGGTCATGAAGCAACAAGCATGAATGCACTAGAGAAGAACCGAGCCAAGAGGAGGAGAGAGGTAAGTCTCCCATCCATCTCTTTGTTCGTGTGCTCCAGTTTGTAGGCCGGAACCACCTTAGACTTAGCCATCCACCTCGCTTGTTTCGTGCAACAAATCACATCCTTAATCCACTCAAAGTCCAGACTCCAAAATAATATTTGTGTACCTTGTTACCGAGTGAAAACCCCGGATATATATTTGTGAGGGAGAGTGCTGCAATCATGGAAGAAAACTACAAGCCTTTTCACCAAAGAAGAAGGGATCATCATCGTCTAAGCCATCAACCTCTTCGAGGAGGCACTCAGTTTCCGAGTTTCCTCGGAATATGGAGGAGGACACGGCACCGCCGAGGAGGAACCACACTGTTCTCCTCAGTGGCATGAGGGCTACACGAAACTCGTTCATGAGGTTCACCAAACCTCGAGGACATATGGAGGAGCCGCCCGTCCGACCTCGCCACTCGACACGATCATCCGCTCCACCTCCATACGCTCCGCGGTATTCCGAGGGGTATGTCATCATGACGGAGGAGGAGGAGAAGAAGCTCGCTCGCCTTGAGTAGTGGCTTGTAGCGAATGTCGACTTCGACGACCAAGCTCTCCACATATTCGGTTTTCATACGGGACACCGGTGCAATTCTCTAACGGAGTGTCGGTAAACACCCACAAGGAATTCGCCTAGGAAATTCTCATGACCATGGCGCATACCCTTGATGAAGGAGTGTTGAGTCTCTCATTCCGTTTGGAGGGAGCCCACAAGTGGAGAAGAAGGAAGACACCATCGGAAGGGTAACCTTGATCAACGATGCTATTTCTAGCACCTTGATGGGGTAATCTCCTTTCATCCATGGGTTGCAATCGATCTTGAGATGTAATCACACTTTGTTGGATTATCTATCTATCATCTTACACTGTGACCATCATAGGTCTAGTCATGAATACCTTCGCGTAGTGAGAGTACGAGAGGAGGGAAAGGGCGAAGCCGTGGTCACAACCCCCGATAGATTAGATTGGTTTTCATGATCAAAATGATTGCATGTTCTAGTATCGTAGACCCATGGGCGAGTGTCTCCTATTTTCAAAAGGGAGCTCCGGAACAAGTGGATGTGCATGAAGGCACATGGGAAGGTTTTTGGAGTATGATCACGGGAGGAGACCATCAACGAAGAAATACTATCTGGAACCCCATCATCCAAGTGTGTCACTTTTGTGCAAGTGGATTTTTGGGAGAACGAGAAAGACAAAGATAACCAACACGGAGTTGAATTGGCTTTACTCGGCTTTGATTGCCAAGAAGCCAATCAACCCCACTCACCCATGATCAACCGGTGGTGTTGTGAGCAACATCGGATTCGGGAGATCGGGTTGTTACCTCTCCATGTTGACTATCTCTTTAAAACCGGGTATTACAAGGAACCCGAATCATCTCCTACCTGGGACCTCCCTAGGTATATGAAGAAAGGAAAATTTAAATGAAGATGAGAGAGGAGGCTTCAAAGTGGCCAAGGTGAAATTGCCCCTTTCGGAAGGAAGGGTTAAGACTTTTTCTTGAGGGGAAAAAAGATTGGTTAGAGGAAGGACTTCTTGTGCCGGCGAAGGAAATGAAAGAGAAGGATTATAGGAGAAGGATCTTCTATGGCCCAAGAGGGAGGTGCACAACAAAATTATGTGCCACCATTTGGAGGAATTCCGGCGCCGCCAAATTACTACGGTGGTGTACCAATGCAAACATGGGGGAGTGGTGCAGCCATACCCCCACCAATTTTTGCGGTGCCCAACGTAGCCTTTGCGGAGCCATATGCACATCTTCCTCAACCACAACAAAGTGTGGCCACCATTGGAGGATACTCTGCAAGAAACATGCAAAATATTGCAGCCATCCTAACCAATGCAAACCTAATGGGTGAAGGAAATGCAAACGTCGCTTGTGTACTTGGACACCTTCACCAAGCACCGTCGGACAATTCATAGGAAGAAAGGTGCAATCTTATTATGAGTAAGGGTACAACAACCAAGACTATCAATAGCAACCACCGGCGGAAGATTAGAGAGAGGAGGAGATTTAGTTATCTTTCCTTTACCCCCTTTTCTTTAATTTTCAGCTTGTATGCGCCTATGTATGCGTAGTGTTTTCAGTTTTTATTTAAGTTTTCAGCATGTGTGTTAGTTTTTATTTTCATCATGAATAAAGTCACCACCAAGTTTTTACCTTCGGTAAAGTTACAAGGTTTATGCCATGATGATATATGATTATAATTGCCACTTTGTTTATCTTTGTAATTGTTTTATGCATGTTTAAGCTAGTGCTCTCTTAAAATACAAATCTGAAATTATCTAAATGCTAGCTTAATCTTTAGCGGAGGTTATGATAAAAATAAAGACCCATAGTGTTTTATGTGCTCTCATGTTTTAGATGGATTAAAGATGATTTATTTTTGTTCTTAAAAGTAATGCTAACCTTGTCATAAATACCACTTGCGTGTTGCTCTACCTATCCAGAGCCATATGAATATTTGAGTGCAAAAACTTAGTATACAAGGTTTATTTTTGGGTGAGTTATTTCGGGCCTTGATTTCTCTGGCCCGAGACTAAGAAGCTGGTCATTCCGTTTTTGCGTATCTATCTTATTGCCAGCCTTTTTATCTGTGCATTGTGTATCCCCACATCGGAGATCCCCAGAAACCTCGCCGGATATCCACCCTTAAAACCAAATATCATCTTTTGTGATTACCTCCTTGACCACAACCTATCGTTGAGAATGCCTCATCAATTCAAGGAAGATCGATGGTGCCAAGATTGAAGACTTCAAGTATCTCTCCAAAGGAAAAGTATTTCCGGTACCTACCTTATCTTTATCACCTCTTTGCCCGAGGACGAGCAAACGTCTAAGCATGGGGGAGGAGGTAGGTACAATGCAATTTTAGAGTTCAAAGGGGAGCAAATAAAACAAAATTTGATGAGAAAGAAAAAATGAGAAAGAGAAAGAAAGAAAAAGAAATAAAGAAAAAAATATATGTATAAAGAAAAAAATGAGAAAAGAAAAAAATGTGAGTATGAGTAAAAATAAAAATAAAGTGAACTCCCCGGTTCTCTAAAGTGCATTACGAATTTCAAGGCTTCATGATTAAAAGATCCATACTCATTTTCCAACCATGTGCAATCCGATAACGAGGACTTCCTTTGTGCCTCGGGATCACTCTTTGCCATTTGCACATGTCCACATATCTCAAGTGTGTGTATTTTTCTCTTTCCCCTCCTTGATTTAACATTATTTTCTAATGACCTTTTTGACGAGTCTCGGTAAGACCATGAGAAGCTTGTCTTGTTTTGACAACATCTCATTTATAATATCTTGTTAGGACTAAACTTTCCCAAAAAGCTCCATATAAAAGCCTACCACATAAATAT
This sequence comes from Cenchrus americanus, assembly GCA_947561735.1. Taxonomy (NCBI): domain Eukaryota; kingdom Viridiplantae; phylum Streptophyta; class Magnoliopsida; order Poales; family Poaceae; genus Cenchrus; species Cenchrus americanus. The sequence continues at coordinate 244,561,977 of OX387239.1, read as the reverse complement.
GTTATGAGAGGGAAAGGAGTAGAATAAATAGGCTTGAGAGACAAGATGAGATGAGAGTTCATGAGCAAGATGCAAGGTGGTTTAAATTTGTGAACTTGGTTTAGCTTGTATTCATCTCGTTCTTTATTTCAAAATTTCTGAGACCCATTTGAATTTTGGGAGCATGTTAATACTTGTGGGATAAGCTAAATTAAATATCTACCCTCCTTAGGGATGAAGGCTAGTACATTATGGAACTTTAACGAACTAAACTTTTGAGAGCATTATGTTTTCTCATGTATGATCAAGTGCAAGGTTTAAACAATGAAGGGCAACGATGATATCCATCGAAGGCTTACTCGAGGACGAGCAAGGTTTAAGCATGGGGGAGCTGTTGACGGTGAAATTCCGTCAACCTAGCCATGAGTTTACCTTCGGTGTTGGCATGACTTTTATATCTTATCCATTGGTACTAACCCCCGTGGTATAACAAGTTCACTTGTGCATGTCGGTTTTGGAGTTTAGTGTTTACGCAGGGTTTTAACGTTGAAAGCAAGACTTCCGGAATAAGTTCATTAAGCACCTCATGACAAGACCTTGAAGCCCAGTACAAGTCAAGCAATGAAGTGAACATGACTCCAAGAGCCCAAGGACCAAGCCCGAGAAGATGACAAACTCCGAGGACCTAGCCAGAAAAGTGCTGAATCTTGCAAGACAAGGAGCTTCGTCCAATTCGGAGAAAAACCGACGACAAGGGCCCACATGCAAAAGGGGAAAGGATCTAGAAGACTCGGGAAGCAATACCAGACGAAGGAGGACATGGACTGGGCCGAGATGGGCCCAGGCCGGTCGGCCCGGGCCGGCCGGCCCAGCCTGTTCCGAGGCCCAGTAGGCCTCCCCTTTGACCTAGTTGCATCTCGGGCTATTTATAGCCCCCTGACCGAGAGCCACGCATCAATCAATTCGTCATCCGCCGCTGAGGAGCAGAGAAGCTTGAGGGACACAATCTCGGAGATGAGGGTCGTGCTAGTGGTCTAGGGTCTCCCTAGACGACGTGGGAACCTTGCATGGAAGACCATGTCGGAGCTCCGGAGCAAGGATCAAGATCGAGGTAGGATCCCGGTGGTGATCTTGTTCATGTAATCATTCGTGGTGAAGTCTTTAAGTGAATTCGATTTCTAGCGATCAAGTGCCTTCTCGATGATTTTGTTTTCTTCTTGGTTTTGCTTCTTATACGATCTAGTCTATAACTAGATTACATAGGGTGCTCTTGTAGCCACGGTGGCTAGAGGTGCATACCGGACCGGCACAGTGATTTCAACTTGTTATTATCGAACTCGCCCTAGACTACCCGCATGAGTAAGGATACATTGTGACAGAACAGGGGTTCCGAAAGGCGGGCGTTTTCGGAGTCGGATGGGAGGCCACGATTTAAAGATGCTTTTAATGAGATTCGCTTTTCTATCTTCATCTATCTTGTTTGGAGCTACAACATAAGCATGATCTAGATTCTCTAGATCGGTTATCTCTTTGCTTTCTCTTGCTACCTCTTTAGTAGATTAGATTAGATGTGTTTTCTTTATGATATCTTAGATTAGATGCAACTTAGTTCTTAATTAGATAGTTTTCCTTGCTTTACTAGATTGAATCCTTGCGTTGCACATTGTTCCACGGATTCGATACCTTGGGTTCACCACTCGAGGGAAGAAGGGTCCCTTGACTACGACGGGAGACTTGTCGGCTTGCAAGTCTAAACGAACTTTGATACAACTATTAACCGTCAACACCTGGGAACGAACTCCCTCTCCCGACCAGCTTGTAAACCCTACTACGAGCACACTTGGCTCAGGAACACGGCAGCCACGCACTGGACGTAGGGTATTACTCCTCGGAGGCCCGGACCAGTATAAATCCCGTTGTCTCCCAAGCTAACCATCCAAGACCGACGCACGACCGACATAGATTTACTGCCGGCGGTAGAGAACCCCGACACTACTGAACGCCCATTTCGGGACATTGGCGGTGATTGTGTGAATGCCTTGCTTCATGACATGCATGATCAAGTATGCCGTCTCATCAATTCTGACGGCCCTTCGTTCAATTGCCACCTAAACAAGAATGGTTTGCCATGCTCATACTTGTTGGGCACCTCATCCGACGAAAACATACTTATGTGCTCCTCCTTTTGTTTTTTGACAAGAGGTGCGGGTTAAAGATTTTTCATCTGGTACCTTCTTGAGTACTTGAACATTAGGTGATTCTTTACCAGATGCTGGAGTCCGTTTAGGTTTATTCCTCAGTACTTTCAAGAACAAGTCAACATCAGATGATTTCATCTTTGGTTCATATGAGTTTATCATCCGGTGTATTGCTGGCGTCTTGGTTACTGGAGGAGGAGATGGTGGTCTTGGACATGGCGGAGGAGATGGTGGTCTTGGACATGGCGAAGGAGATGACGGAGGAAAAAATAAATCTCTAAATCAATATCTCTCTTCACTCCCCTCTCTCTCCTAGCTAACCCTAGGTCTAGATCTAGATCTCTATCTACATAGAAATCATGAATAAAAGGAGAAAACTAAGGTTAAAATAGCACAAACTCACCTTATATAGCCACCTCTGTTGACGCAAAATCAGCCCCTCGCGCCAAGCACACAGCAAGCCGAAAGAAGCTGGCTTAACACACATGCTGATTCCTGAAAGCGTGCCAGTCAATTTTCCTGAAACTGACAAAGGGATAAAATAGTTAGATAAAAACATGGAACTTGCCGGGTGGTACCAGACAGTTCCGTATTTACAGCTAAGAGCCAATTCAAATGATATATAGCTATAACAAGCTATCTATCAGCAGTTCAGATATCATTCGGGAGTTGTTAAACCTGAAAACATGAGGTAGCCGAATGGATGACATAAGCATGACGAAGGATCGGTCTTTGTTTAAATAACATTGCTTGCACATGATCATGACCGATCCTCGGGGATAAATAACAATAAAGTAAAAGCATGATTATAAATATGAAATAAACAAGCATGCATAGGCCAAAAGCACTAGTCTACCGCATGTCTAGGTACTTTCAAACCCGTCAAGCATGAAACCAAACAAGTTAATCCACCGCATGATACAACTTGTTTGAAATCACACCACCAACCACAGAGAGATTAATCCACCGCATGATACAATCTAAATATGGAAGGCTAAAAGCACGCATTATTTAAAACAAACTTATGAGCATGTTTTACTCGTTGAAGCATTACCGAATGCGGCTGTACAGCCGAATCGGGTTCCGTGGAGAAGGAACGAACATTGCCAAAGATGATAAACCTATCAGATTGAATCGAAATCTAATCCCGGATGATTAGATCTAAAACAACCCAAAAACCTGCATCTACCGCATGATACTCGGTTCTTTCAAGATTCACACAAGATTAGCAAGCTTGAACCCGCAGCACGTGACAACTTAAATTGATTCGGGTTCGGCTATTAAAGAACACGTGATCCACGTGCCGTATTGAGCTAAAGATATGAGCATGTAACATAAGGATCATCAAACAAGATAAAGCCGATTCAAACTAATCTAAATTGGGCAAAAGAGTGTTACAAGAATTTAAACATAAAGTAAAAACTCAAGACAACACATGGTAACTTAATGAATCTACTAGATCTTGCCAAATCTAGTAGAGCCGATAACTAGCTCCAAGCTAGATCTTAGCCTACCGCATGGCTCATGATCTAACAAGAAACCTTCTTGAACCAAGCTTAAATCCACCGCATGATACTAAGCAAGGTAACAAGACTTCCTGCATCACGGTCTAAATCCACCGCATGATACTAGACATGATACAAGGTTGCCGGTACTTACGGAGGTCGACGGATCGATGATTCCCCTCGAAGAACTCGACGGCACGACTAAAGGACTCGAGAATTTGGCGTAAAGCCGGTTTGTTGTGAAATTGTTCGATCCCTATTACATACATCAAGGGTTTATATTTATACCCTTGTCCTAACACGACTCCTGGTCGACTACGAGTACAACATTAAATGTCTAAATTAATGCTCCGACGCCAATGTCCGTCTCGTATACGCCATCAACTCGTTCTTTCCTTGCATCGGGCCATGTCACCACACATTCCCGAAAACTTCCCTTTTAAAAGCGCAAACAGTCCTTCTGTCGAACGATGGCGCATTGCCGACCGCAAGCGTCCTTTACCGATTCCTTTGAGGAGTTTTTTCCCAGCCGAATGGTATTCATCACTAAGCTCGGCCCACAAGTCAGCCTTTCTCCTGTACCATTTTTTGGTTTCAACAACCTCCTCTAAGAAAATCAAGAGCAAAACCTTCCCCCCTAGATTTGGTGTTTTTTGGAGCTTTTCCTGAGCTCCTCTCGGGCACAGCGCCATTGGAAGGTTGCTGGGAAGAAGGGGTTGTTCTATATTTATGGAAGGCACGGTCCTTGCGGGTGGCATAAGGCAACCGTTAGCAGTAATCTCTGTGCTAGCGGTGCCTTATGTAGACCGCCAGCACTATGTACATACTGGCGGTCAGCTTAAGCCACCCGCCAGCACTAATATCTCTCCTGGCGGGCTCTTAAGCCAACCGCCAGCACACTTCTCGGAATAACTCTGGTCGGAATGGTTTGACTCAAACTACTCACTCACTCACACACTTGCTTCCAACCCTAGCCGCCGCTGCAAGCGGCCGCGAGCCCCGCCGCAGCCCGCAACCGCCCCTCGCCCCGCCACCACCGCTCGTGAGCTTCGCCCGCGTGCCGCCCGTGTCCCGCAACCGCCGCTCGTGGGCTTCACCCGCGCGCCGCCGTCGCAAGCCACCGCCTCAGCCCTGCCAACTCACGCGCCAGTAGCACCCGTGTGCCGCGGCCACCATCGCAGCTTGCGTCAGAGGAGGAGCTCGAAGAGGCAAGCTGTCGACCCAATCTTCTACCTCCAGTTCCTCGACCGACCCGCTGCATGGCGAGCAGCTCCGCGGTGTCGAACCTTAGCCAATTCGTGCCTCTCCCCCTGCTGACCTTCAAGGACTGTCGGATCCGGTTAGTTTGGTTCAAGACCAAGGCAAATAGCATCATCTACAAGTGCCCGAACAACCACGCGATTTGATTTTCATCTCCTGCCCTAATTCATTTGATTAGTATTGATTCGGTTGATATAATATTAGTGATTATTAGTTGATATAATATTAGTAGGATTTGTTGATTATTATTGATTCGGTTGATATAATATTGGTAGGATTTGTTGATTATTAGTGATTCGATTGATATAGAATTATCCACGTTTGTTGATTATTAGTGATTTGGTTGATATAATTTTATGTCTATAGAATTATCCAATTTATTGACGGAAGCCACATTTGTTGTTTATTCTTGTAGGAGGACCCTGATTCATGTCAGGAAGTTTTTCTGGAAAATCAATACCTCCACCATTTGAAATCATATCACCCTCATTTGGTGCCGCCAAACTATCAGATGTTCAGCAGTGTCGTTGCTGCACCGCCACAAGCGGCACCACAACCGTCTAGTGTTGTGTATCTGTCGGGGCAGGTGCAGGTGCCACAACCATCACCACAACCAATTTATGAAATTATGGATCAATTGAATCAGATGAAGTGTGTCATTTCTGATATGAAGGTGGGGATTAGTGATTTGAAGATATCGAATAATGAAATGAGGCACGAACTTGCAGACCATAGAGGGCAACTTAATGAAATTATGGCGAACAATGGCTATCGGAAAAAGCACAAGAAAAATCAAGGATTATGCATGCAGGGCACCATCCTCGCTATTGTGGTCTTGATAATAGGTGTAGTGCTTGGTAGTTGTCTCATAGCCAGACTGTCTAAGAACTGAGTAAGACAAGTTGTGTTGATTTGTGAGTGAGGACCCTATTGTAGTGTACTTTAATTTGTGTTGGTTTTTTAAGTGTGCTTTGAAACATTTGTCATCATGCATGTCGTTTGTGTGAAATAAATCTTTCTAAGGTGCTATTTGTGTTTATATTTTAGTTTGAATTTGACATGTTGGTGAATCAATTTGACTTGTGTGTAGCATGTTGAACTAATGGTGACAGAAATAACAAGCTCTATACAGATTCATTGTGCTAGCGGGCGCTTATGCCAGCCGCCAGTAGTAATCAGCAATGCTGGCGGGCGACATAAGCCAACCGCCAGCAGAAATGGGATCATTTGTGCTGGCGGGTGGCTTATGTCGACCGCCAGCACTAAGACTTCAATGTTGGCGGTTGTTGGCCCGACGCCCCTGCGCACCACTGTGCTGCCGGGTGCCAATTACACCCGCTAGCACACTAATTTGCTTGTGCCAGAACAAATCGTTTCTGGCCTAGTGGTAGTACCCAGGACCAATAATCCAAGGTGGATTATCCAACTTATATAATCTGCATGACTTGTAATATCAAACAAACGAGGGATTTTACATACGCAAAATCTAAACAGAGAGGGCTCTCCATTTAGTCTTAGATGGAGAGCCCCCCATATATGGAAAAAACGAGGTAATTAGAACGATAGAGGCCAAAAGGGGAAGAAAGAGAAAAGTAACAAATCCAAATAAAAAGTACCCCACCATCTCCGGCCATCTTCTCCAACTCCGGCGGTTGGTGGGCGGGGCGGCCGACGGCGGGACACCGGCGGGCTCGGGCGGCGGTGGAGGCCGGCGGCCTTAGGGTTTGGGGTTAGGGTTTGGGGGTTCGAGATTTGGGGGTGGGGATCTTCCATGGCCACCGGATTTAGAGGGAGGTTGGGGAGGGGGGGGGGGGCCGGGACCGGTGGTGGTGGGGTGTGGGCGGAACGGCGAGCGGCGGCGACACCGCCGCCGCCGGGTGGTGGAGGAGGCCGGTTGGGCCAAGGTTGCCAGCGAGGGTGAGAAATCGACGGCAGTGGCGAGCTCATGGGCAGCAAATCCGGCGGCGGAGGCACCGCCGAAGCCGGGGAGGGATGGGGCAGCTGCGGGGACAAGCAAGGGGGGGGGGGGGGGGGGGGGGGGGGCAAGCAAGGGGAGTGGTTAGGAAGGGCGGGGGGTTGAGGGGGGGAGGAACGGTTGGTGGGCGGCGGTCACCGACGGTCGTGGGGTGGGAGGGGGGCGCCGAGAGTAGAGAGAAGGCAGAGGAGTTTTCTCAAGGAAGAAGACAACCTCTTCAGTCTCCACCCGCGCGCGTGAAGAGGACAAGGTCCTCTCAACCGCGTGGTGGTCGGTGCCACGTCGCGTGTGGGTGGTGGTGGGGGGGGGGGGGGGGGGGCGACCGAACGCTATTGGGAGAGCCCTCTCCCGGTAGCAGCCTCCCATTACATACCCATCACACCTACCACCGATGCTACAAAATCAGATAACATGCAGCGGTCAATCCTCGAAACAAATCTGTCGTGCGGGTCGCCACATGAAATGCTACATCCATGTTTCATCGTTGCAACTGATGCAGTAAGCACTACTCTTAACAAATACTGATGCATAAACTATAGGCCTACTATTGCCATGCCCGTGCACGCCTTCATGTCAAAATTTACATCAGCAAATCAGGTTTACTCTGAAACCTAATCTGGATCATGATTAGTGACAGCATCTACCCTATATACATCTTCACTCAGCCTGATGCTCCTAGGCCCAACCCAATTATACAACACACAGCGAAATGCCTCGAGTCCTGGCTACAATGCAGCTCTTCCTTGTCCTTTTGGTAGCTTCTTTGTTCCAGCTGTTGAGGAAAAACGAAAGGCTGGTTAGTAAAAGCTTATATAACTTACAAAAACTAGCTTGGGCAATTAATGGCATCACAATCGACACTTACAGTCGTCCACATCCTTTAGTTGGTAATAGTGTGGTGCTATCTCTACCAGCCATTCAGGCTTCAGTTCTGTCACCTGCAGTACCAGTGTTAAAACAATGACTGCAAGAAATTCTCCTTGAGGAAATCGGACTCTTTAACAGAACATACCTGGCGCATAAACTCTTTTGTCGTGAGAACTAATTCGTGGTATACTACCCACCGTGGACGTATCTGCAAAGAAACAAGTATCAAAGGAGATCAAAACTAAAACATGCAGAAAACAAGGCAGTACTAAAGAAACTGAACAGAATAAAAAATGAGTCAATCAACAATCAAAAGAACTTACCTCGGCCAGTCCTGAACTAGGATGGATATGAACAGTCTGAGGATTCTTGACAGTCTTATATGTACCATCCCTCTGCAACCGTGCAGAATGATGGAAAAAACCTACATCAAACAAGTAACAGAGATTATAAATTTCCTAGCACTGTTGCAGTGTTACCTAGCGCTGAAGAACATGACACACAGGCCCAGACCTGATGTTATTGCCTTTTTAATAGCATCCAAGTCACTGGCATTTGAGCAAATCTCAATCTCAACTCTTTCCATAAGCCCTTCTAATTGATCCCGAATATCTCTCGCCCTCTTCATGCTGCGCACCTGAATTATTCAAGGGTAGTTTTACCATATAAATTTGAAGAATCAATGCTCAACATATAATTTTGAACCATTACACAAAGATGAATTCTGTGACCACTAACAAAAATCAGGTGAGTTTTACCATATAAATTGCGATAATGCCGATACTAAAACGAAACTGTCTCCAGTGGATGCTGTGACCACTAACCAAGATGATTTTATATTTATATAAAAACAAATATAAGATCTTCACGATATGATAATACAAAACTCATGATTGATTCTACTCTTATTCCAAATATATGACATATACAGGACTATTAAATATTTATTATTATGGTAACTCATGTTCATAACGGATACATATTGGGAACATGGGTACTTATACAAAAATTGTATTACAAGACAACCTGGAGAAATGTGCACTCGTAAGTCATAAGCAGAGCATGTAAACAGAAGATAACCATTTGTGGTAGTTACGGCAACGAAAACCATTTACTAAGGTCACTAGATTTGTTGGGCACAGCAAGTAAATGCACAAGCCACAGGCTCTTTTTCAAGGGATCAACTTTCAAATAAAATAATGCACTAACAGCAGGTTTTACCAAGGGCGAACATTCAAATTTGTATTTTGATATCTTCTTTCTATTTCATTTCATCTATACTTTGCTCATCCCCACCGCTTTTCATTTCTTATATACAAGTCATCATATAGCAATAAGAAAATTAAACATTAAAAAGGAGTATATTTGCTGGCAGATTAGATATGGAAACTTTTTTTTCAGGCCAAGAATTTAACTGAGAATAATAAAGAGAAAGTAGGCAAAAACCTGTATATAGTTTTCATAACACCATTGAGTCGAATAGTCTGTTTCTTTCCACGAACTATAAACCTGTAGGGAAAAAAGAAATTAGCACTGACTTCTTAAAATACATATATAAAGGCAGTATATCGTATATGCTTATAAAAGTAAATAGGTAGTGAACCATACATTCAGTAGTGCTATATGGTCCCCAACATTGCCAGTGTGGAAGTTCAACCTTGCATTATCTGCATGAACTTGTTTGTCTTTCGGACGATAGAATATAGAATTACCAATTGACAACATGGAGGCGATTGAGATGACCTCATCAGAACACTTATATTTCTCTGAAGCTACTATCATCTTTGACAGCATAGGATCCAATGGAAATTCTGCCATTCTTCTTCCAGTCTTTGTCAACTCTCCACGACTGTTAAGTGCACTGAGAGCAAAAAGTTGCTCCAGGGCCTTTAATAGGGCTTCTGATGGAGGTGGATCCATAAAGTCAAAGTTAACCAAGTCATGAATACCAAGACTCTTGAGAGTAAGCACAACATTAGCAAGGTTGGTCCGTTGTATCTCTGGAACAGTATTGTCTTCAAGGTCATGCATGTAATTATAACTTGTGTACAGGCGGAAGCATTTTCCAGGTCCAGTCCGACCAGATCTTCCTGCCCTCTGATTTGCTGACGCTTTTGAGATAGGATTAATAAGCAGAGATTCCATTCCTGTGCGAGGATTGTATGATTTGATCTTACAAAAGCCAGGATCAATAACATACTTTATACCATCAATGGTTAATGAAGTCTCTGCTATATTAGTGGCCAGAACCACCTTTCGAGCACCCTCAGGGGTTGGCTCAAATATCTTAGCTTGAAGCTCAGTGGGGAGATTTGCATAAATAGGACATATAATCAATTCTGAAATTTTGGTGCCTAAGCCCCTTGTTCTGTGTTTAAGGATTTCATCTACTGTTTCAATTTCCTCCTGCCCTGTAAGGAATACCAGGATATCTCCCGGGGGCTGTGTCACGTGTATCTGTAAAACAGTGACAATTGCTGCATCAATGTAATCAGCTTCAGGAGCTTTTGTGTAATGAATTTCAACAGGGTATCGCCTCCCAGGTATCTTGAAAATAGGAGCTGAATCAAAGTAGTCACTAAACTTTTCTGCATCAAGGGTGGCACTTGAAATGAGCAACTTCAGGTCTGGCCGAAAACGAGAAATATCCTGAAGGCAGTAAAAACACATTAAGTACATGAGACGATTAATTGTATCTAAGTTATTTGATAAATAGTCACACATCAAGCTAGCTAACCTTCACCAAACCGAATAAGATATCAGTGGAGAGCGTACGCTCATGAGCCTCATCAACCATGACAACACTGCATAAATAAACAGAGATTAGAAAGGTCTGTTTAATTATGGGGGGAACAGATACTACTGGTTTCATGAACAGCTACCTATAGCTAGCCAAATCTGGTTCACCAAGAAACTCCCTTAGAAGCATCCCATCAGTCATGTACTTGATAATTGTTTTCTCTGAAGTGCAATCCTCAAACCTTATAGAGTAACCAACCTGTACATTAGTTAGTTATAAAAATTTCAGATGATATGATTGAAAACATTACTATTTTGAATGAAGTGGTATTATAATTATGGAGAAAAAAAAGGCAAACCTCGTGTCCCAGTTTAACACCCATTTCTTGAGACACCCTTGCTGAAACACTCATGGCAGCCACTCGACGAGGTTGAGTGCATGCAACCTGCACAGAATTAATTGCATATTCATTAATTTAGGTGAATGTAAGGTCTAAACCTAACCTACTTCCATATCCATGGAGCTGGAGGCTAGAAATTTACTAGGAAAAAGGCCCCACAGACCCTCTTTTATATCTGTGGATTAGACCGTACAAAATATGGTTCTAAAGGTGTCAAGGCAAAGTGTGGCGACCCCCCCCCCCCCCCCCCCAAAACAATGTGCACCCTGACATCCAGAATCCCTTCCCCTCCCCACCACCTTCAGTTCCTTGTCAATAACCATCTGCAGGTGACTCCACAAGCACCTCCGTTGGCCTTGAATCCTTCAAGCCCCATGAAGGTATATACATGCTAAACACTTAAGGGAATTTCCAGGAGCTTACGGTTGTCATACCTTTCCTTTCGCAGTATACCCAGCCTCATGAAGATATTGAGGTATCTGTGTTGTTTTACCAGACCCAGTTTCACCCACTATCACGATAACCTACAAAGAGAACCGTGGTTGTCAGAACATCAACTCGAGTCAAAATTACTATAGCTATACAAATATATATAGTGGACCATATTGACCCTAGATACAATCTTAATTTGGTAAAATGTCAAGATTAGTACAGCTCTAGAAGAAAATCTTGACCAGATTATTAACTCAAGTTACAGATAATCTTGTACCGATCCGAATACATTTGTACCTGTATGTGTCCTTCAATTTTAAAGTATCACCTGTGACCCATTGGCATATACTCCTCTGTCCTTAAATATATGACATTTAGGATAAGCTAGTTAGTTTATTTTGAACTAACAACTTGTACCAAATGTCGTATATTAAAGGATGGAGTAGTATTATTTCTAATACACAAAACATATTACATTTGTGACTATATTTAAATGATTTCTGTGTGAGATTAATCAATTTACATTTTCCTCAAATAAATGCAAACAAAGAGAACACATCTTCTGATAGAATCAGAGATATTGTAGATTCTACGATTTATTGAAGGATGCCACATGCCCGAGAATGTCATTACGAAGGTTAAAAGCAACACAAACCTGATACTCTTCTACAGCCTTGAGCAGCTCATCTCTGAATTTGTAAATCGGAAGAGTCTTTCTCTCATCCTAATTAAGAAAAGAAATATTGTTAATAGAGAGAACAACAATAAAAATCTGCCAGGGTTTTGTGTAGCTACTAAGAAAAGCACAATTATTTACATGTTCTATACTTTTTATTGGAGAATGCCAAAAGGCTTAGATTCATTAATATGTGAGTGAGTACAGGGATTACATATATAGAGGAGAAGGGGGAGCCCAAAGGGCCTAACCAGCCTGGAAAGGGTGATTACAGTTGAGGTGATTACAGTTGAGCAATAAGTACAGTAAATAGCTAAGGAGGCTAAAGGCTAGTCTAACACCCCCCGCAGTCGGAACGTCTGATGAAAGGACGTTGAGACTGGAGCGAAAAGCAGTAAACACAGAAGATGGGAGCCCTTTGGTGAAGATATCGGCGAACTGAGAAGAGGTTGGGACATGCAGCACACGAACAGCACCAATGGCAACCCGTTCTCTGACAAAATGCAGATCAATTTCCACGTGCTTGGTTCGTTGATGCTGAATCGGGTTGGTGGAGAGATAGACAGCGCTGACATTGTCACAATAAACAAGGCTGGCAGTCTGCAGAGGGTGATGAAGTTCTTGAAGGAGTTGCCGGAGCCAGGATACTTCGGCGACGCCATTTGCAACTGCTCGATATTCAGCTTCAGCGCTTGAGCGGGAGACAGTGGGTTGGCGCTTAGAGGACCAAGAGACAAGGCTGCCACCAAGGAAAACTGCATAGCCGGAGGTGGAGCGGCGAGTGTCCGGGCATCCAGCCCAATCAGCATCAGTGTAAACAATGAGTTGACTTGGGGTAGCACGGGGAATGATGAGTCCAAATTGGAGGGTGCCCTGGAGGTACCGAAGAATCCGTTTGGCAGCAACAAAATGAGTTTCCCTGGGGTCATGCATGTGTAAGCAGACTTGTTGGACAGCATAGGCAATATCAGGCCTTGTGAAGGTGAGATATTGAAGTGCACCCGCGAGGCTCCGATAAGCAGTGGGGTCGGCAACCGGTGGGCCAGCATCAGCAGAGACTTTGGCACAGGTATCAACGGGGGTGGAGCAGGGTTTGCAGTCACTCATGCCATGACGACTGAGAATATCCAAAGTGTATTGCTTCTGGGACAGGAACAGAGTGTCCTTGTGGCGTTGAACAGCCACACCGAGGAAGAAATGCAGGGGGCCAAGATCCTTCATTGCAAATTCCCGTTTCAGAGCTTCAATGACATGTTGGAGAAGCTGAGGAGAGGAAGCCGTGAGCACAATGTCATCCACATAGAGAAGTAGGTAGACAGTGTCAGTTCCACGCCGACAGACAAACAATGAGGTATCTGACTTTGCTTCAGTGAAACCCAAGGAAACCAGATAAGTGGCAAAACGGCTGTACCAAGCCCTTGGTGCCTGCTTCAATCCGTACAGGGATTTGTTGAGCTTGCAAACATGATCAGGTAATGTCGGATCAGCGAAACCCGTGGGTTGCGAGCAGTACACAGTTTCAGTCAATGTGCCATGAAGAAACGCGTTTTTGACGTCGAGCTGATGAATGGGCCAGTCCTGGGAATGAGCCAGAGTGAGGACGGTGCGGACGGTGGCCGGCTTGACGACGGGACTGAATGTTTCGTCGTAGTCCACACCAGGTCGCTGTGTGAATCCGCGAAGGACCCAGCGGGCCTTGTATCTATCAAAAGATCCATCAGCATGAAATTTGTGGCGGAAGATCCACTTCCCGGTGACCACATTGGCGTGAGCAGGGCGTTGAACAAGATCCCAGGTGTGATTTTCATGCAGAGCAGCACATTCCTCTTCCATGGCCTTGCGCCAGTTGGGATCAACCAGGGCATCCCGATGAGAGCGGGGAAGAGGGGAGAGTACCTCGGAGTGCAGCGCCGCTCGGGGTTGCTGGAAACCGGACTTGCCGCGCGTGGCCATGCCGTGGGAGTTGACGACCGGTGGGATGGGAACGGCGCCCGGCGGGAGGGGTGGTCCTTGCTTGACATACCGAGGTGGGGACGGGACGAAGCCGGAGCGTCGGGAAGGACCACTTGGTGGAGGCGTGGCGGCGCGGCGGGAGTAGACGTGAATCACCGGGGGCTTGGTGAACACGTGGCCGGCGGGAATCGCCGGGGAGCCGGGGACGGCGCCGTAGGGGAGCGAGTCCTCGGGCGCGGCCGCGGGAGTCGGGGAAGACGAGCCCCTCGGGTGCCGAGCGGGCGCGCGTGGAGGTAGACCGGGTGGTTGGTGGAGACGGTGGCGAGGACGTCCGAGGTGCGGGCGAGTGGTGCGCCCGCACGAGGGGCGGCACGGGCGGCGGCGTCGATCCGGCGGCCGGGGGAGGCCGGACGGGAGGCGCGAGGAGGAAAACCGTGTGGAGGCCGGCCGGGCGCTACGGGGCCGGGGAGACGGAGGCCGTGAGGCCGTGGTTCCCGGGCCCCGAGCCGGGCCGAGCCGGGCCGAACCCCGGTGGAGGTCCTCGGGGTGCATAGGAATGCAGCTCGGTGGCGCTATTGTTGCCTGCAGGGGGAAGAAACACTTGCACGGACTCATCATTAGTTAGAAAATCAAGGGATTGGGAGGGTTCGGAGGATTGTTGGTGGGCAAAAGGAAACGTGGTCTCGTCGAAAACAACATGGCGGGAGATAATGACACGGTTTGTGGTGAGATCAAGACATCCGTAGCCCTTGTGATTAGGAGAGTAGCCGAGGAAGACACATAATGAAGAGCGGGGTGCAAGTTTGTGAGAGGCGGTGGCGGTGAGGTTGGGATAGCATGAGCATCCGAAGGTGCGGAGATCATGGTAAGAAGGAAGGGTGCCATAGAGGGCGAAATGAGGAGTGCTCATGTGAAGAGTTTTGGTGGGAAGAAGGTTGATGATGTGGGTTGCGAGTAGCGAGTGCATCACCCAAGAAGGGGGGGCATGGATGCTTGGAAGAGGAGAGTTCGGGTGGCGTTGTTGATGGTGCGAAGCATGCGTTCGGCTTTGCCATTTTGTTGGGAGGTGTAAGGGCAAGACATTCGCAAGGAAACACCTTTGGCAAGGAAGAACGTGCGGGAGGAAGAGTTGTCAAATTCACGGCCATTATCACATTGTATCGACTTGATCGTACAACCAAATTGAGTATGGACATAGGCGAAGAAGTTTGAGAGAGTGGAAAGTGTGTCGGACTTGAGGCGAAGGGGAAAAGTCCAAATATAATGCGAGCAAATATCAAGAATAATTAAGTAATATTTGAAACCGGATACACTAGGAACGGGAGACGTCCACAAATCGCAAGTGTATCAAATCAAAATTGTGAGACGCTCGCGAGGAAGAACTCGCTAAACGGGAGGCGAACATGACGCCCAAGTTGACATGCATGACAAAAGGAAACATCATCGGCCTTGCTATTGCGTACGATGGAGGATTCTTGGGCGAGATGGTGAAGGGTGGCCGCGCCAGGATGGCCAAGTCGCCGGTGCCGTGGTTGGAGAAGGGGTGGCGATGAGCGCGCGGGGGCCGTTGGGCGATGGTGGAAGTTGTAGGGTGTAGAGGGGCCCGGAGCTCTCACATCGGAGAAGAGGAGTCCCGGTGCGAAGATCCTTCACGAAAACACCAAGTGGGTCAAATTCAACGGAAACAAGGTTATCGGTAGTGAATTTGCGAACGTAAAGAAGATTTTTTACGATGTTAGGAGCAATGAGCACATCATTAAGATGAAAGGGGCCGGGAAGGGTGGAGTAGCCGCCGCCAACGACCGGGAGTGTTGCACCGTTTCCCACAATGATGGAGGATGGAAAACCGGATGAGGGTGTCATGGTGACCATACCGGGGTTGGAGGCAATATGGGAGGTGGCGCGGAGTCGATCACCCGGTCCGAGGAGGCCGGCGGTGGGGTGAGGGAGACGGTGGCCGAAGGCGTTGGCGAGGGCGTGCGGGTCCCACGGAGAGGGCGCCGGCGGCGGCGGCGCTCGGTAGAATGGCCCGGGGCCGGCGGCGCGTGTGTAGAACGCCGAAGGCGGTGCCGGTCATCATGGCGTGTTGCGACGGCCGCGATCCGGGACGAGGAGGTGGGCTCGCGAAATCCACTCGAGGTGGGACCGGCCACATCCGGATGGCCCCGTCCCACGGGTTGAGGATGGACGGCCACCGTGGGCCGCCATGCCGTCCACCGGGAGGGCCGCCATGGCCGCGGCCGCCACGACGGCGCCGACCGCGTCCACCACCGTAAGTGCCCCCGTTAGCCGGGAGGACGGGAGGCCCCCGGCCCGCATGTTGGCGAGGGCGCCGGCGGCCCGCCGGGCGTGGAGGCGAGGAGGGCGAGAGGGAGGCGGAGTGGAGGACTCCATGTTGAGCTCGGCGAGGCGGAGGTCGGCGTGGACGTCGGCGAAAGATGGGAACGGCTTCGGCGGGAGACGAGCCGCGACATGAACTTGAAGCGCTCATTGAGGCCACGCAGACGTTGAGCACCAAGGTGCGGTCCCGAATGGGTTCGCCAAGAGCGGCAAGGGTGTCGGCCGTAGTCTTCATCTTGCGGCGCATGGGCGTCGACGGAGAGCGCGCCTTGGGACAGAGTGCGGAACTCGGCGTCGAGGATCATGGCGCGAGACTCGCGATTGTTGAGGAATTGCTCCTCGAGGCCGAGCCGGGCGGCTCGAGCGGAGACACCATTGCCGTTGTGGATGTCGTCCGGTAAGCTCGGTGGAGATGGTGTTAAATAGCCAAGACACGACCACGCAATCCATGCGTAACCGGGCCGGGTCGGGGTGACGAGGCGCGTCGCCGAGGACATGGTCCCGCAAGGCGAAGCGGCCGAGGATGAGAAGGACGAAGCCGCGCCACTTCGAGTAGTTGGAGTGCGGAGGTCCCGGAACAATCGGAATGAGATTCCGGATGTTCGGGACGGCGGCGGCTTGACCGTGGAGGCGGGCAATGTCCGTGGCGTCGGAGTGGAGGGAGTGGTCGTCGTCGTCCCGAAAGTTGTCGTCGAGGGGGTTGCCGTCGCGTGCATCGGACGGGGGCGGTGCGGTCTCGGAGAGCCGCGGCCGCAGGTTCCGTGGCGTGCGCCGCGGTACGCTCTTGTTCGAGAGCGTCGGCGGCGGCGCGGACGCGCTCCCCGGGCGGCGGCGACGGATTTGAGGAGTGCGGCGTCCTCCTCGGAGTTGCCGGCCGCGCTCGCTATTGGTGGAGCGCAGGGAGGCGGCTTCTTCTTCCGCAGCTTGGGCGGCGGCGAGGGCCTCATCGCGGAGCTTGGCCGCGGTGGCCGCGGTCGCGGCGCGGAGCCGGAGGAGCCATCGCCGGGGCAGCCATGGGCGCGGCGGGGGAAGACGCGCGGCCCCGTGCGACGGTGGAGGAAGAGGCGCGGCGGTCGAGCGGCGGCGCGGGGGCCGAGCGGCCGGGCGCGGCGCCGAGAGGGCGGAAGCGGAAACGAGAGAGAGGGAGAGGTCCAGGACTTAATTAGTCTACCGATACCATATTGGAGAATGCCAAAAGGCTTAGATTCATTAATATGTGAGTGAGTACGGGATTACATATATAGAGGAGAAGGGGGAGCCCAAAGGGCCTAACCACTGGAAAGGGTGATTACGCTGAGGTGATTACGCTTGAGCAATAAGTACAGTAAATAGCTAAGGAGGCTAAAGGCTAGTCTAACACTTTTATCATGGAAAAACACAGAATTTGCATTTCATCTTTCATAAAGTCTGGCCAGGGACCACACTCACCTGAAGCTCCCTTTTCATAATATCTTTTGCATCAATGTCCTCTTGATCTGAATCGTCATCAGGCTAGAATAGAAAATCTCAATAAGAAGACAATACCTCAGACGCCATGTTAAACAAAATAAATGTACAACATTTAACCGATTACCTTGGTTCCTTCTATGACCGATGATTTAACAAAATCAATGCTATCTTCAAATACATACCTAAGAAGTTATGGAAGTAACAAGAAAGCGATTGTTAGAGAAGGGCGCAGTCATGGTCATGCAATAGTAGTTCAAAGGACGAGGTTGCAAAAGTTGTTGCAAGAAAATTTTGACCCACAAGGATTTTTGGCAAGTAACAAACATCATTCTAGGTAGCAGTAGTCCCCAAACAAATATAACTACCCAATTCGCATGACTTTATGACATCAACCAGGCTTCAATATAAGACCCCCTTCAGTAACATCTAGGCTTAAAACTCCGAAATGCATATTATCGCCAGATGGCATCAGATTATCAAAATCGAAAGCACTTCCAATCACAACAGAACCCCATCAACCAAAAAATGAGGTAGCCCTTAAGAGCAACTCCAAGAGCCTCTCTAAAAGTCACTAGCTAAAATCCTGATTTGGCTAGTATGAAATAGCTAGCAAAAAGTTGTTGAAATCTAACAGCCTCTCTAAACCGAACTCTCTATATGCTCCACCGCCAGTGGGTCCCGCCTGTCATATCAAACTCTACTCTCTCCAACTCAATGACGCGTGGACCCCACCCCACAAGGCCATGTTCCTTCTTCTCCCATCCATGGCGGCCAGAGGACCTGCTGCCGCCTCCGCGCCGGCCGCCCTGCCCGCGCGAGGGAAGTGGGAGACCACGCGAGAGATGGGGTTGTTGGAGTATAAGTGAATTGTCCACCTTTCCCTATCAGCTTAAACTTTTGGGTTGAACTGGTTGGTGCATGCAACTCAATATGGTATCAAAGCCAGAGGTCTCGAGTTCGAATCCTGGGGAGCGCGTTAATTAAAATAATTACAGCCCACTCCGATATCCACATATGCGGCCTGGGGGGCCTGCACGTGAGGGGGGGTGTTGGAGTATAAGTGAATTGCCCACCTTTCCCTATCAGCTTAAGCTTTTGGGTTGAACTGGTTGGTGCATGCAACTCAATAGGGGTTGCGGGGGATAGCTAGCAGAGGGCACTAGTATTACGAAATGTATAGAGCCTGACATATATAGGTGATTGTAGTTGCCATGTATAGCTGATAGAGCTTGACATATATAGGTGATTGTAGTTGCCATGTATAGCTGATTGATTTAGGATTAGTTTCCTTGTATTACAAGCCATATTGGCTATATATATGAAAGGCTCACCCCCCTGTTTGGGCGTGGTGCTTTCCCATTCTATTTCTCTACAACTAGCCATCTTTGGCTAGCGAAGGCCCAAGTTTAGCTAGCGAGGATAGCTAGTGGGGTGTTTGGCTAGTCTGTTGGAATGCTGTTTTTGTTGATTTTTTTATTTTTTAGCTAGTCAAGCAAAGATAGCTAGTCTCTTGGAGTTGCTCCAAAGAGGCTAGATTTTTTTAAAAAAATGGAGATGGTAACAACATAGATGGTTTTTCTTTAGTGACACAGGCACGAAGTTAGTAACTTAGCAGATGAAGACGGAAACAAAAAGAGTAACTTACTGATAGTCATCAGAAGATCGCTTCCTATCTTTGGATCCAAATTGCAGTTTAGACTTTCCTGAAACAAGTACATAGTTTTGCTCCATGTCAGTCTGTTGCTGCAGAAAATACCAAAGACCATAGGCAAAGGTAAAAGAGATCGTGCTAAAAGATGGGGAAGTTTCTTTTAGATATATGACATTACCTATTTGGTGTTCCTCCCACGCTTCTTGCTCAGCAAAAGGATTCATTTTATCCTTGGCCTCAGGATCTCTGCTTGTCCATGAAATTACATCAGGATGCAAGAAAAAACTGGGAAGTTGCATGCAATCTTCTACATAAGACATCACAATGTAAAAGTAAACTTACTTGTACCGCTGTATGGCCACAGAAAATCTCTTTTCTTGATTGACATTTTCACCCATGTCATAAGCTTCAGGCATTTTGTACTGAAATTTATGCGTATAAAGTCATTAGTACTCGAGACATTTATAGGAGGCAATGCTCAAACAGTACTACAGTAAAACTATCTAGCAGACATGAAAAATCTAAGAAAGGCAACACAGAATCTAACAGTGTTGACAAGGCATGGATGAAGGTAAATAAGAAGCAAACTTTCAATGGAGAAAATTTATAAGGTTAACATCCAATTATTATTGTAGGAATATTACATTGGGATAACGCAATCACTAATGTCAAGAAAAGATTGTATTTATAGGTTACTATACAACAAATGGTTAACTCAAGTATGTTCACTAATATTAAGGCGATCATCACTGACAAACAATTGAAATAGCTTCAGACAAAAAATAATCAAGATGGATTTATTCTTAATGACACAGCCAGTAGAGAACTAGAGACAGAATTTTGAATGCTTAAATGCGCATAAAATAGTCAAATGTGATCATATGTCCAAACAAACAATTCATGATATGAGTGAATCAATCCAGGAAGAACATACCTCACCAACATCATCAGCACTCACAGCATGATTCTTGACAAGATCATAAAGTTTCTTCTTGTATCTACACAAATAAACCAGTTCATGTCAGGGTTTACTTGTGCATGCACAGTCTAAATAAGTATGCATAGAGCCAACCAGAAGGAACAAAGTTAACTGGCTTCAGATAATCATTTCCGTAGGACTTAGTTTGAGTCATTACCTGAACTCCTTTTCCTCTTCCTCAGTTAGTTTCACATCCGAAAAAATGTACTCGTGGTCCAGAATTTCATCGCTGCATAAAACCGCAATGCTAATTCTAGTATATGTGCAAATCAACATATAGACAGCAAAATCTACAGTAATGAACCTATATTAGAATTGTTCTTGTACTGACCGAATTTCTTCAATTTTTTTGTCCCTTCGCTTTTGCAAGTACGCATGCCTTGAGAATTTTCTGCACATTGATTTAACCAGAAAGCAACAAAGTGAGTCATTACACAGTACGACCAAAATCTTTTTTGATCCAGTAACTTGATCCTTCTTTCTACTTAATAAAGTAGATAAAGGGATAAAGTAAATGTCAAGATTAAACAGAATAACTAGTCTCTTCATTCTTTAATATTTTGTGTTTTTGAGCCAACCAACGTCAAATATTTGAGAACAGAGGTATTACAGGATAATCACTGGCACCTCAACACTACAGGAATACTATTTAATGAAAGCAGCACAATAATTATTTGTGAGAGTATGCACAAACACCAAATCAATTTCCAAAAAAAAGCAGTATGTTTTCATCAAAACTATAAGTCTGTTAAAACTATTTCCTTGTAGTGGTAAAAAAAGGAAGCACACCGAACTTCGATGGAAACATGAAATGTTACAAACCTAGAAGATATTCAATATCTGATTCTAGTCACAAACTTCTGCAGTCAAATTTGTGATTTATCCATTACACCATGTTTATAAACATTAAGCTTGATGCAAGGAAAATATAGTATGATCCACCACACACTAGAATATATCAGTATACTGCAAGAAGCTGAGTTCCATGAACCAACGAATTAAGGCTAGCTTGGTGGGAGGTACTGCACACCCCAACACCCAGGGTTGAGTCGTGCAAATCACTTCTTAAATGAAACTACACCAAATTTCTCCTAGGTTGGTCGAGTTTTTTCGTTTGAAAGAACAAATTCACTCAAAGTTGAAACCGATGTTAAAATTTTGAAACTTTTAGACAATTGCACTCATAATTCAACACTTATGATAAATTATGTTCAATCACAGGGTAATACAATTCCACGTGTTCTTGCATTGCTTATTCTCTTTTCCAAACTTGTTGCACTCATATTAGTTTTCATTATGACGTGGCAAATATCGCCAATCAAGAGCAAATGACCTCTTGATACACAGCTCTCTTGCATGTCCAAGAAAATAAAATGAACCAAGAGTAAAGCAAGCTTGCACAAGCCATTGGTAAGTTATGACAATAACTGAAAACAAATTGAAGTTGTGAAATGAAAACCTCAGATCTGATGTGTCATTCTTGTCCATCGCTTGAGATCTTCTATTAAGCTCCTCTGTCAATGACCTCGTATTAATACTGTTTCACGAAGATAATAATTAAGCAGACGTGTAAACTATAAAGGTTCAAGCAGCCATACCTTCTTCCTCCTTAGATAATTGCCGCTCCATCAACTAAAGACAAACCAAGTAGCAAAGCATCAGTTCAAAACTTTAAACAACATTTCAAAACCAGCATGTTATGGGTGGCCAGAGGGCCAACCCAGCTACCCCTCACGCCAGGAGATAAGGATAGGAGAGAAAATAGCTTAAATCAGATTTGGTGATTAATTTTACAAATTAGTTTCTTAAGGGTGGCATGAGGGGTAGATGGGCTGGCCCTCCGGCCGCTAATAACATTTAAGGATGGGATTGGGGGGGGGGGCTAGACTATTGGGGACTTGGGATTAAGTCTTCTTCATTGCTTGTCTCCTAATAGCTCCTGACATGAGGAGTATGAGTTGGCCCTCTGGCCACTCATAACACAGCAAGAATGTACAGAACAAAGTATACAAGAAATCTATTGCTGGAAAATTAAATAACTTGTATTCAAAGAACATCTGGTGTACAATCGATGTGCAGGAACAATCAATTACAAATCACATGTTTCAAACAAGACAGCTACTTTCTAAAAAACTGAAAAATAAAGACAAACTATGAAGATTTGAAATATTATGGCTGGAACTTTGAGAGGTATCACTGTTTCTCAGCTTTTAACATTAGACTAATTTCCATACTCTAGAGCGCCCAAAACCATCAGTCCATCACTCAAGCTGTGAACTTAATTCAAGTGATAGATTACTACCGCTGGACGGCAGGATGAACAGACAAACACAGCTTAGTTAAATGAATTTATTTTGTAAAGCTCACAATGAAGCAGAAAGGTATCCCTAACATTGTTGTACAAACTAAAAAGTAAAAACCTTGGTGTACAAAAAAATAAATGGTATTCCCGCAATTGGAGCATCGAAACATCAATACTCAAAATGTTGGTCAAAACACATATTTGGCAGTCAAGAGCCTGCCATTTTTAGGTTTTATTTTGTCATGTGTAGTATTTGAACATAAACTTTAAATCTACAACTAGAATTTGTTTGTTCTCCAAAAGAAACAGAAGCAGGGCAAGAACTATCAGCTACACTGGATATTACCTTTCGTGTGTTTGCTGCATCTCTTTCTTTCATGTTCTTTTCTAGCTGGGCCCTTGCCTCCTGATCTCTTATCCTTTCTTTCTCTTCCTACAAGGCATTGAACATTCAAACAGATTCAAAAGTGCATCCTGGTTGACACAAACCACATTTCGACATTCTAATATACAACTAAATAGTACTCCTAGAGCAAGACATACATCAGAACTGTTGTTGCCATCTTCTTCATCCTCTTCTTCTGTCCGCCTCCGCACATTCCTTCCAGAATCCTTCGCTACTTTTTCCTAAATATAACATCTTTAATTAGAGTCACAATATGTACAAGCTGGACAAAGAAAAGGGGTGGGTACCACTCAGATCATACATCCTCATCATCATCATCCCCATCATCTTGATCTGCTTTCCTCCTGAAATGCTTCCGACTCTTAGATGATTGAGTTTTTGAGCTCTTTCTACTCGTCGATGTTTGGTTGTCAGCATCATTGTCATCCTCGTCGGCCAACAGCTTGTAAGTGCTCTGTTTCTGGACAAGCTTTGTTGCCTCCCTCTCCTGCTTCTGGTAATTCTGGAGAAAACAATGCAAAGCAGTTTTACTCGCAAACACAAAAACACTGCATTATGAGATAGAACAAACAACTCAAGTGAGGAACTGGATACGTACACTGATGCCACTGGCCCTGCGAGGAACCTTGGCATAGATGTCCGCCGCAAAGGTGCGAGTCTCCACGGACGAGGTGAACCCGAACTCGACTAACTTGCCCACGAGGTCACCGGTGGAAGAGCACTCTTTCGCTGTGGATGCAAACACACATGCATGTGATCTCATATTGAGGACAACAGCGATCTGAGGAGTAACAAAATCGAGCAGGAGGAAACGAAATTCAGTTGGACGCATACCGAGCCTGATGACATACTGGACGACGACACTCTTGGAGTAGCCCAGGAGGGACATGAGCTTGTCGGAGACCCATTCCCTAAGCTGCCCATCGCCCGCCATGCCCTAACCCTTCCAGTGATGGATCACGCTCTAAATTTTAGGTGGGGTGAACATGTGAGCAAAACTTAGTAAAAAGATTGTGTAAGCATGCTACGTATTCTCATTGAAATCAAATGAGTGCAAACGATTCACAAATTGATATTTAAATACTGAAGATGATACCTACTAATGCTATAGAAAAAGGTAGCAGAGTCCTTAAAGACATGAAATAATGCATTAATGCAACACAAACCAGGATCCAAAGAGCTATACGAACCAAACCTTTCAATTTGAAAAACAAATAAGTCAGTTCCTATTCCCTGGTGCTAAAATAAATCATCACATGACAAAAGGAAGAATAAGAAAAGGTGTGCACGCCATGCCTACTTTCTAATGGGAAAAAATCCAATACAAAGGTACAAAGTAGTTCACAGAACAGAATCACCGTACCGCCAATGAAACGCACCAATTGTTTAAGATAGTCTAAGAACTAAGTTATCTGTGAAACAAAGATACATTATAAAATAGTTAAAGAAAATTACGATCTAACATTAACTTTGCGGCCCTTCATGGATTGGGAAGTGGTTGTTGCGAAAAGAACTCACGCTCATCAAATGTGAGCAAGGAATCATTAAAGTATTGACACCACATCTATTTCTCGATTATTTTTCACAAGTTCGTTGAGGAAAAGGAATACACAAACTCTACAAAAGGAATACTTGGATTTTCAGCTTGACTCTCACTGGTAACAGGATCAACAGGATTAACCAGATTTTACAAATCTCTACGATATACAGGAAAGGCATGCACACAAATGAACTAATCAACAAAACTAAACATCCTAATTTCCTAAAAACTCAGAAATACGTGGGTGTACACATGTACACCCAATAACTGCTGCAAAAAGATGGAATTAGTAAAATCATGATCAGATCCGAATACAAATACACCCAACAACCGCAGCAGGAGGGGAATAGGAAGGCATACCCTGTCGATCTTCGTCGCCGGCAAAGCGCTCGTCGCTCGACGACCCTGCTCGCCGCTCTTCTACCTCCACTCGCCGCCCACGCCGCGCTCCTCCCTGCTCCACCACCCGCAGCCCCACGTCCTCCTCCGGCCCCAGCGCAGGGCTCCCGGCACCACCGCCGCCGCGCTATCAACGGGCACAGAGAGAGGGAGGAAGGGGAGACTGAGGGAGAGAGACGAACGGCGCGACGGAGGCGGGTGCAGCGGCGCGAAGGGAGGCGAGTGAGG
This sequence comes from Cenchrus americanus, assembly GCA_947561735.1. Classification (NCBI taxonomy): domain Eukaryota; kingdom Viridiplantae; phylum Streptophyta; class Magnoliopsida; order Poales; family Poaceae; genus Cenchrus; species Cenchrus americanus. The sequence continues at coordinate 244,536,698 of OX387239.1, read as the reverse complement.
GAGATGGGGGCGACCGAGCGACCCTGCCGAAGGTTATTCCCTCCTGCTTCTAGGCTTCTAGCCCTGGCTGCCGAACGGCGGCGGCTCGTCTGGAGGCTGGAGCAGAGGAAGAAGGACGTTAGAGAAATGGGCCGTTGTGGCTGTTGTTGGGTCATAGGTTGGGCTCACTAGTGAGCTGGGGCAGCCGAGTCTTTTTTTTTCTTTTTCGTTTTATTTATTTCTTTCACTTCCTTTGCTACGCGCGGCCTCGTCTATATGTAAAGCATCAGCTGTTTCTTCTTATCGCTTTTAACAGGGAAGTACAACTCCTCATCTTAGAAAAGTAAAGGAAGTCGTGGGACTGACTCAAGTTGCAACTGGACAAGGGAGTGTGTTTCTTCTTATCGCTTTTAACGAGGGAAGTACAACTCGTCATCTTAGAAAAGTAAAGGAAGTCGTGGGAATGACTCAAGTTGCAACTGGACAAGGGAGTGTGGAGAGCAGCGCATGAGGCTGGAGGAGAGGCCGTAGAAGACATAAGGTGGGTTGTATGCTCGTCAGTTTGAGGATGAAAATGACAGTTGCTAGGGTGTATCGAAAAATCATCTTGATATGTATCAATCTATGTATCAACATTCATTTTTTAATTTCAATTTGAATATTAGATACATGTTGAGTGCTTATTGGATATGGGATACAACACCTGATCGACATATAAGTTTAATATAGCATGAGAGGATGGAAAAGGCTTCTGTCGGGGACAGCCCTAGGGGTCCCCTTAAACAACTGGGAAATCCCCACTTAAAACCCGCAACAAAGCCAAAGCCAAACACGCCTCGCTTAACCATGCAGGACATGGCCCACGCCACGGAGGCCCCAACGGCCCACCAAGGCGGCCCACTCGAAGATCCCCTCAAGCAGGCTTCGCCTCGCTCGAGGATGCGCGCCTCCCTCGGGCGGGCTCCGCCCCGTTCGAGGGAGTGTGCTTACCTCGAGCAGGCTCCGCCTCGCTCGAGGGTCCGCTCCGCCCTCGAACGAGGTCCGCCCTCGCTCGAGGGCGCTCCGCACGCGCGCTCCTCGCTCCCCGTACGCGGGCATTTAATGCCCCGACGACGGCGGGGGCGGCGCCATCATGCGCCCGGGGCTCGCGCCCGGTGCCGCCGCACCAACTCCCCAGGAGGGAGCCCATCCCCGCCACCGTGGGGGGGACCGTGCGGCGTGGCCGGTGCCGTCCCCGTGACGCCGCGCCGCCTGCTCCGGTACGGCTAACACGCCGAGCCATCGAAGGGGGGCCGGCCGCACCCTTGATCTGCTTTCCCGTGACCTTGCAGGGTTAGGTGGAGGCTCTAGGCCGGCGGGACGCCATCCCTGCCACTGTTAACGGCATGGCTGCCGCCCCCGCGTGTACGAACCCACGCTGGGCGCTGTGGCAACAGCTCCAGCACTATGGAGTGTGCGGGAACGGGACGCCACCTTACCTGCCAGTGTGCCCCGTACGAGCCGACGTCAGCAACCCCCTCGAGCCCGTTTGGGGACATCACAGCCGTCCGCTGCTCTTCTACCCTCGAAGCTACTGCTGTTCGGGTACAAGATACGCCATGATGGCCGGATCGCTGCAAGGATCGTCCGGGCGACCGCCTACTCTACGGCATAGCACACCACGCTCCCTCACGTAGCTAAATAGCGCGGCACGCATGTGATTCGCTCTCTCCTTGGTCTATAAAAGGAGAACGAACTCCCCCGCCGCAGGGGACAAACAGGGACGACGAACAACGACACACGACAGAGGACACGACACAACACAATACGAGACAGGTCGCACCACGCACTTGCTCTCCAATTCTCCCACAACATCTTCAGCCACTACGCCAGGGACTTGGAAGCCACGCTTCCTCTCCCACCTTGCTTGTAGCAGCCCCACTACAGGCACCCCCGGTGCTGAGCAATATAGTGCCTTGAGCACGCCACTGCTGGACGTACGGCCCCTTGGCCGGAACCAGGATAAACTCTGTGTCTTTTATTGCTTAGCATTGACCATTGAGGGATAGACCTCGGCGCTCATTACTGGTTAGTGTCGGGACCATATTCGGCACTGACAGTTGGCGCCCACCGTGGGGCAATCTGAGCGCCTAAGGTCAATCCATCGTCAACTCCCTCCATGGTGATCTGCACTGAGTACCGCGGTACGTGTTACTGCATGGGCAGCTCGGACCCCCTCCCCGCCGGGTTTGAAATCCAGTTCGGGGGCCTGAACTTTCAGGCCACGGAGAACGGCTACTCGATGCGCCTCACCAACCGTGAGGAGCGCGCGCGCGCGGCGCCGGGGCCGAGTCCGCCCCGGTCCTCGCCGCGCGCACCACCACGGCGCGGACGCCCGCCGGCACGGATGCGCGCGGGTCCGTCGGGCCGCCACGACGTCGCCGCCGCTCCGGCTAGCGCGCGCGCCGGGGCGCGGTCCGAGCGGCGGCAAGTTGAACGCGCCGCCTCTCAACGCGGCGCACCCGTCGGCACAACAACCGCCGCCCGGCGGGCGGCGCACGGTCTCGGCCGCGCTTCCCCATCGGTCTTCGCGGTGCCACGACGGCTTACGACGCCAACGTCAACACGACGATGCGCCGGGTTCCCCCTGGCCGTCACGTCTTCGTCGCCAGGGACCCTGGCGCCTCCGCGGGCGATGAGTCGTCTTTAGGCTCCCTTGACGCGTTGCCGCCGCCAACCTCCACGGGTACGCGGAGTGGGGACTTCTCTTCCGGCGTGCCGCACCCGGTCATGTTCGGGCGCTTCCTCGACGCTACGGACTACGGTTCGGGCCGCTCCGATGACTCCAAAGACGGGAGTTACGACCCCGCGCGGGAATGTTGCGTCGTCATCACCAACGACCCGGCGAACGCCACCGCGCCGTGGGCGCCCGGAGACGGGGGAGGTCATGCCGCCCCGGCATCGCTCCGCACCCACCGTGGGGGCCGAGCACCCCTGCTGGGGCCGACATCGACGCAAAGCTAGCCCAGGCTCGCGAGCTCGAGGCCAAGCTGGCAGAGGAATATCGAACGGTGCGGCTGCTCCGTGCCTCGATGGCTGGAGAAGCCTCCGCGCGCGGCGAACGTGCGCGGGAGCCGGCGGGGACAGGGCCCGCGACCGCATCAACGCCGACTTTAACGTCGACAACCCGGACGCGCCTCCGCGGGCAAGTCAGAAGCTCATTGCCGCCGCGACGCTGCTGCGGGCTATGCCGGCACCCTCGACCCCTGAGGCGCGGAACCTGCAACGCGAGGTGCAGGCTCTCATCGAGCAAGCGGCCGTCCAGCAGGCCGAAAGCTCAGCCTCACGTATCCGCCAGCAGGGTGATGCGCAAGGAGACGGGGCTGCACAGGGGGGCGAACCCTCGGTCCATGCGAGGTGAAGGCCGCGGGGCGACCCGCCAACCCGGACGCGCGCCGGCCAAGGAGCGGCTCCTTGACACGCGCGGGGCGCTGGACGGTGACGCCCGTAACGTCATCAACGCCCGGCGCACGAGCAAGGCAGACGCGCGAGCAGCGGTAGGCTACCACCCTCGACGGGGTGGACGCTACGACAGCGACGAAGACCGCTCTCCGACGCCGGAACCCCCGGGGACCCGTGTGTTCAGCCGGGAGATCCGCGCGGCGGCCTTCCCCCAACGCTTCCGCCAACCCTCGACCATCGTCAAGTACAACGGAGAGACGGATCCCCGTGTGTGGCTCAACGACTACCGCCTGGCGTGCCAGCTGGGCGGGGCCACCAGCGACGAGGTCATCATCCGCAACCTGCCCCTGCACCTCGGCGATTCGGCCCGACATGGCTCGAGCACCGCCCGCCGGCCCGGATCCACAACTGGGACGATCTGGTCCGCACGTTCATGGGAAACTTCCAGGGCACGTACGTGCGCCCGGGAAATTCCCCGGGACTGCGCTCCCGCACCCGAAAGCCCGCGAGTCGCTGCGGGACTTCAAACGACGCTTCTCCAAGCGCCGTACGAGCTCCCCGGCGTGGCGCAATCCGAGATTGTGCACGCCTTCCTCGAGGGCACCACGTGCGGGACCTCGTGCGAGAGCCGGGACGCGGCCCCGCCCGTGGACTCCAACGAGCCGTTCGACATCGTCACCGGCTTCGCCTCGGGGAGAGGAGGGCGTGGGGGCGATCTTCGACGGCAAGAAGGGCAAGCGCTCGGACGACGCGCCCGCGGAGGGCGGCAAGTCGGGGAGCCCCACCGAAGGACAAGCGGGGCAAGAAAGGGAAGAAGCCGCGCCGCGAGGCGCGCGAGCAGGGGCGCGACGGCGATGATGCCGAGGATCTTGCTGTTGACCCGGCTCGACGAGGCCCTCGACCGGCCCCTCGAGGTCCGGGGGTGTTTGACGACATGCTGAAAAAGCCATGTCCTTACCACAAGACCCCAGTAAACCACACCCTTGAGCAATGCGACATGCTCAAGAAGTTCTATGGCCGCGCCGCCGCAAAGGACGCGGAGGCCAAGAAGGACGGAGGAGATGGCGACGCCGGCGGCTTCCCCGCCGTGGAGAACGTGTTCCTCATCTTCGGGGGACCCACCGTCGACATGTCGACCCGCCAGCGCAAGCGGGAGCGGCACGAGGTCCTCGTCGCGGAGAAGGCCCCTCCGTCCTTCCTCAGGACGCCATCACCTTCAGCCGGGAAGACCATCCGAACCGCATCCCCAACCCGGCCGACCCGCCGGTGGTCGACCCGATCATTGGGAACGCGCGGTTCTCAAAAGTCTTGATGGACGGGGGCAGCAGCCTCAACATTCTCTACGCGCATACGGCGCGCTTCCGTGGGGATCGGGTTGGACCGGTGCCGACCCGGCACGACACCGTTTCATGGCGTCGCGCCCGGCAAGCGAGTCCAGCCCCTCGGGCAGATCGACCTGTCGGTTTGGTTCGGCTCAGCGAAAAATTTCCGCAAAGAAACGCTCACCTTCGAGGTGGTGGGGTTCAAGGGCGCCTACCACGCCATACTTGGGCGGCCCTGCTACGCCAAGTTTATGGCGGTCCCCAACTACACCTACTTAAAGATGAAGATGCCAGGACCGAACGGCATCATCACCGTGGGCTCGTCCATCGAGCACGCATTCGACTGCGACGTTGAGTGCGTAGAGCATGCGGAAGCACTGGCGCTGGATGAAGCGCTGGTGACCACCTTGGAGAAGATGGTCAACGAGGACCTCGACTCCACCAAGCACACCGGCAACTTCGAGGCCGCGGAGCAAACCAAGGAGGTGCCCCTCGACCCTGCTGCCCCCGAGGGCAAGGCGTTGAGGGTCAGCTCCACCCTCGATCCAAAATAGGAAGTGGTGCTCGTCGACTTCCTCCGCGCCAACGCCGACATCTTCGCGTGGAGCCCCTCGGATATGCCAGGCATCCCGAGGGAGGTCGCCGAGCACTCCCTTGACATCTGCCTCACGCCCGCGGCCGTGCAACAACGGCTCCGCCGCTTCGGCGAGGAGCGGCGACGGGCTATCGGAGCGGAGCCGCGGAAGCTTCTCGAGGCCGGGTTCATCAAGGAGGTGTTCCACCCTACGTGGCTAGCAAACCCCCGTACTTGTAAAGAAAAAAAGAACGGGAAATGGCGGATGTGTATAGACTACACTAGTCTCAATAAAGCATGTCCTAAAGTTCCCTTTCCTTTGCCACGCATTGATCAAATCGTTGATTCAACGGCTGGGTGTGAGTTGCTTTGCTTCCTTGATGCCTACTCCGGGTATCATCAAATAAAGATGAAGGAGTCCGATCAGCTCGCGACTTCGTTCATCACGCCGTTCGGGATGTTCTGTTACGTCACGATGTCGTTCGGCCTCCGAAACGCGGGTGCGACGTATCAACGCTGCATGCAGCATGTTTTCGGAGATCACATTGGGTGGACGGTCGAGGCGTATGTAGACGACATCGTCGTAAAAACCAGGAAGGCGGACGACCTGGTTGGCGACCTTGGCATCGCGTTCGGTTGCCTAAGGGCCAATGGGGTCAAACTAAACCCCGAAAAATGTGTCTTCGGGGTGCCGCGAGGCATGCTCCTAGGATACATCGTCTCCCAAAGGGGGATCGAGGCCAACCCCGAGAAGGTTGCGGCCCTCGAACGAATGGGCCCGATCCGGGACCTCAAAGGGGTGCAAAAGGTGCTGGGGTGCCTTGCCGCCTTGAGCCGCTTCATCTCGCGGCTCGGCGAGAAGGGCCTGCCCCTCTACCACCTCCTCAAGAAGCACGAGCGCTTCTCCTGGACCGCCGAGGCCCAGGATGCGCTCGACAAGCTGAAGGCATCCTTGACCCACGCCCCGATCCTCACACCTGCGCGGGGACGGCGAACCCCTGCAGCTCTACGTGGCCGCAACCACCCGAGGGTGGTCGGCGCCGTTATCATGGTGGAGCGCATGGGGGAAGGGCACGCCCTGCCAGTCCAGCGGCCAGTCTACTACATCAGCGAGGTCTTGTCTGACACCAAGACGCGCTACCCTCAGGTCCAGAAGCTGTTGTATGCGGTGGTCCTCGCGCGGCGCAAGCTCCGCCACTACTTCGAGGCCCACCCCGTCACGGTGGTCTCCTCCTTCCCGCTAGGGGAGATCATCCGCAACCCAGACGCGGCGGGCAGGATCGCCAAGTGGTCCGTAGAGCTGATGGGCGAGACGCTTGCCTACGCCCCGCGCAAGGCCATCAAGTCCCAGATCCTGGCGGATTTCGTCGCTGAGTGGACGGATACGCAGCTGCCACCGCCGCAGATCCAAGCAGAGTGCTGGACTCTGTATTTCGACGGCTCGGTGATGAAAACAGGGGCGGGCGCGGGCCTGCTCTTTGTGTCACCCCTCGGGGAGCACATGCGATACGCGGTGCGCCTCCACTTCCCCGCATCAAACAACATGGCTGAATACGAGGCCCTCCTTTGCGGCCTCAAGATCGCCATTGAGTTAGGCGTCAAGCGCCTCGACGTGCGGGGGGATTCGCAACTCGTGATTGACCAAGTCATGAAGAACGCGAGTTGCCACGACGACAAGATGGAGGCCTACTGCAAGGCCGTGCGAGCCCTCGAAGACAAGTTCTACGGCATCGAGCTCAATCACGTGCCCCGCCGGTACAACGAGGAGGCGGACGAGCTGGCCAAGATTGTGTCCGGGCGGATCACTGTCCCCCCGAACGTTTTTGCCCGCGATATCGCTCAACCCTCGGTCGTCCTCGAGCCTCACCCCTCGAGCCATGCAGAACCTTCGGGGGCTCCCTCGAATCCAGCGGGCGCGGAACCCATGGACGAGGACCCCTCGAACGAGGCGTACGTGCTCTCCCTCTTCGAGGGGTATGGCGCCTACGGAGCTGACGTGATGGACATCGAGCCAGCCCCCGTCAAGGCTGACTGGCGCGACAAGTATGTTGCCTGGATGGCTCGAGGGGAGCTCCCCACGGACCGGGCCGCAGCCAGGCGCATCGTCAGGATGGCCAAGTCCTTTGCCCTCGTCGACGGCGAGCTGTACAAGCGCGCTGCCTCCGGCATCTTGCAGCGGTGCGTGCCCATCCCTGAGGGGCGCGAGCTCTTGCGGGACATCCACGCGGGGGTCTGTGGCCATCACGCCGTGCCCCGCACCCTCGTTGGCAACACGTTCCGACAAGGCTTTTACTGGCCCACCGCGGTCGCGGACGCCAGCGAGATCGTGCGCACCTGCGAAGGGTGCCAGTTCTACGCCCGCAAGTCCAACCTTCCCGCTCATGTCCTGCAGACCATCCCCATAACATGGCCGTTCGCCGTGTGGGGGCTGGAGTACATTCCAGCCTCGGGATGCTTCGACTACTCTTGAGGACTTTTGACTTGTAGCACTCAGGGACGCTTGAGGACTACTCGTTAAGGCCGTCAAGACTACTTGAAGCTATCCTTCTCGACTACAAAGTACTCGGGGGCTTGTCGTATGGACCTCCCTGGGCCCGCTACCTCGGTGGGTACCAGGACCGACTACTCGGTGGGCCCCCCGGGACTACCGGCTTGCGCTACACGGTACACCGAAGGCGTGGAGCACAAGGACTACACGGGAGTAGTACTCGGTTAGGGAGGCGTACATGTTCCGCATCGTATAGAGGACTCCTAGACGTACTCGACTAGTACTCTCTCCCTACTCCGATTTGTAACCCCGCCTCCCGGACTATATAAGGCGAGCGGGGACCGATCACCTCATCCAATCTCCTCTCATACAACTCACGGCGCACCATTGCACCATCTTGTAATCGTGCCCTATCAATCCCGAGCTACGCGGCATACGGGACGTAGGGTATTACACACCTCGCGGCCCGAACCTTGTCTAAATTGTGTGCCACGTGTCTCTTCCTTCGAGTTACCGATCTCGACGAGTCACAATCATCTACTTCGGGTACTCCCCGTAGTAGGTTGCCGGTCTAAAACACCGACAGCTGGCGCGCCAGGTAGGGGCTCTCGCTCGAGATCACATGGCGAACTCGACGGCTTCCGTCCACTTCAAGCCAACCGTCGCCTTCAAGCGCGGCGACACCTTCGTGTTCGGCGCTTGGGTCTGCACTGCTGATGGCGTGGGCTCCTTCCAGCGCCGCCTGACCATGCAGCCCAACCCGAAGACAGGCTTCGTGACGCTTCCTGAAGTTGTCACAGGCGAACTCACCGGCAAGTTCGACAAAATTTCGCTCTTCAACCACCACGCTGACTTCGAGCTCGAGTCCGTCTCCAACTCGAACCCGACGTCGCCATGGGCCATCGCATGCGAGCCGGGCCGCTCGCCCATCGCGAACGGCCCCCTCACCACGCGAGCACTCCGCGCGTGGCCCGCGCATCCTCGGCGGGCCCGCACGGGGGCTCCCACTCCGCGCCGGCCGCAAGGAGCCCGTACCCGAGTACGACTCGGACTCCGACGCCGCCCCCGATCGCGCTTCGGACTCCAGCCCTCTCTCCGAGTTCTACTCGAACCCGCACTACGAGTTCGACTTCGGGTCGGACCCTGAGGAGCCCGAGTCCGAAGACGACTCCACTGAGCTTCCTTTGTCAGGGCCAGCCTCTGGGCTGGTTATAAAATCAACGCCGGCCGGGAGATACGTCTCAGCGGCCGGACGCAAGCCCGCCGACGGCTGGTAAAGGGAGACTCACGCTACGTCGCCTACATCGACTCGCTACCGTTCCGGAGGGAACACCACTAGCCCGGGGCGACTCAAACACACCAGCCGAGGTGGCACCTTCGAGTCCGGCCTTGGCACCCCCGATCGCCAAGTCTTCATGGTTGCTGGCGACACCCCAGGACCTTCGGGCACGGGCCGAGGACAAGTACCTGGAGGACATCTCTGCGACGAGGCCGTCTCGCCGACGCACCTGCGGACGAGACCGCCGCCAACGGGGACGCTCGGCGTGAGCGTAACGAGGAAGCGCGGCCGAACGGCGCCCGGCCGGCTCGGAGACAACCTCCCCATCCGCAACCTTGTGGAAGCTCTCGAGGCGGTCGAGAGCGAGTACACACCACCCACGAGCGAGTGCCTCATGTCGATCACAACGATCGCACGCCGGCCTCGGGGCATACGCGCCGGAGAGGTCATCGCCAAGCTCGGCGAAGAAGCTTACTTCATGCGGGTCGACAACGGAGTCAACCAACCTCCTCCAGGCTAAACCCCGCAACAACGAAGCTACTAGTCGCGGCGCCAACGCCGGTCCCAACCGTACTCGAGCCGACCTCCCGCCGGAGCCAAACCGCCGCCGCTCCAACGCCGGCGGACCTTCACGGCAAGACCAAGGCAACCGAGAAGTTGTCCCCCACCGCGCTCCGGGCCGGTGGCGGCGGCAACGATCCCGACGGCGGCGGCGGCGGCGGCGGCCGCCTCCAACCATGGGGCCAACAGAGAGCCGGGAGGCGGCGGCGGTCGCGGCGGCCGAGGCCACGCGAACAGCCACGCCTGCGGCGCCTCGCACGGCGAGTACGTCGCTCGCCGAGAAGATTGAGGAGCCGCGGCGGAAGAAGTCGACCACCGCCGCCGAGGGTGACGGCTTCCCGCCTTCTCACCTCGACTTCGCAACTTGCTCCTCCCCCGACAAGTTCAAGCCTTTGGGGATCACCAAGTACGACGCGAAGCGGATCCCATCCGGTGGCTCCGATGCTACGCCCTCTCCATCGAGAACGCTGGCGGCAACAGCGATACCAAATGCCTCTACTTCCCCTTCTGCCTGGACCAAGCACCACTCACATGGCTCGAGTCGCTGGATAAGCACTCGATCGACAAGTGGGACCAGCTGAAGAAGCAGTTCACGAGCAACTTCGCGGGCGCCATGGGCCGATCGGGTACTCGCATGGACCTGGCCATGATCAAGCAGGAACAGGGCGAAACCCTCTGCAAGTACATGCGCCGCTTTTTCGACAAGCGCGCTACCGTCGTCGACGTCACCGACAAGGAGGTCATCGACCTCTTCCAAGACGGCCTCTACCACCGCCGCACCTTCGAGGACTTCGGTCGTCGCCGTCCCAGGTCTATCCCCCATCTCAAGGACATGATCACGTCCTGGGCGGATGAAGAGGACAAGGCCAACGCCAAGTACGACGCCATCCGTGGCAAGTCCAAGCAGAATCAGGGCGGCGGCAGCGGCAGCAATGCAAACCAAGGTGGCCGCAACAACAACAACAACAACAGCAACTACTCGGGTACCAACCGCAAGCGCAAGCCAGACAACACCGTCGCGGCTATCCAGCGCCCTGCGAAAGGGAACTCGAAGAAGAACTTTGGCGGTTTCAAAGACCTGCTGAAGGAGAAGTGCCCGTGGCATCCAAACGGCAACCACACTACCGAGCAGTGCTACCAACTCAGGCATGCACTCAAGGATACGCCGGAGCCACCGCACCCTCACGACCAAAAGGGCAAGAAGAAGGACGGCGACAACAACGACTTCCAAGAACCCGAGAAGACCGTCAACGTCCTCTTCGGCGGATTGCCCGGCGGGCGGGAGCGAGAGGCTACCCGTCGTGAAGTGATGTCCATTGAGCCAGCGGTCCCGACCCCTCTCAGGTGGTCGGAGGTACCCATCACCTTCTCCCGCGCGGACCAATGGACCAGCTTCTCCGAACCAGGACGGTTCCCTCTCGTCCTGAAGCCAACGGTGGCGGGCTCCAAGCTCAACAAGGTGCTCATCGACGGTGGAAGCGGGCTCAACGTCCTCTTCACCAAGACCTTGAAGAAAATGAAGCTTGACATCACCCCCATGCTCACCAAGAGCAGCACGCCCTTCTACGGCATCGTCCCCGGCAACGCGGCTATTCCACTGGGCTCAGTGGTCCTGCCAGTTACTTTCGGGGCGTCTCGGGACAACTACCGTACCGAGTACATCAAGTTCGAGGTCGCGGACTTCGAGACCTCTTACCACGCCATCCTCGACAGACCAGCCATCGCCAAGTTCATGGCGGTGCCCCACTACACCTACTTGGTACTCAAGATGCCAAGCCCAGCCGGTGTACTCTCCCTCCAGGGGGACTTGAAGATCTCCCACGACTGCGACACAGAAGCCGTGGAGATCGCCTCTACAAACCAAGTACCCAACGCGACGATGGAGGTCTACACCGCGTCGAAGAAGCTTGCTACAAGTGAACTCGACATCCCAGAGAAGTCTGACAGCACCAACAAGCCTCAGCCACCTGAGGAGGTACTCGTCAAGACGGTCGACCTCGGAACAGGCGACCCCAGCAAGACCACCACCATCGGGCCGGCCTCGACCCCAAATAGGAAGACGCGCTCATCGGCTTTCTTCGGGCTAAGCTGCGACATCTTCGCGTGGAAGCCGACGGACATGCCGGGAGTGCCCGGGGAGCCGATTGAGCACGCCTCAACGTCGATCCAATGGCCACCCCCAAGCGACAACACCTCCGACGTTTTGCCGACGACGGACGGGACGGCATCAAGAAGGAACTCGCCAAGCTACTCGCGGTACCGGCTTCATCGAGAGAAGTTTTCCATCCCGAGTGGCTCGCCAACCCCGTCCTCGTCCGCAAGAAGAACTCGAACGAGTGGAGGATGTGCGTCGACTACACCGACCTCAACAAGCACTCGCCCCAAGGACCCCTTCGGGTTGCCGCGGATTGATCAAGTCATCGACTCCACGGCGGGGCGCGACTCGCTCTGCTTCCTCGATCGCTACTCCGGTACCACCGGATCGCAATCAAGGAGGAAGACCAGAGAAGACCGCGTTCATCACCCCGTTTGGCGCGTCTTGCTACACGACCATGTCATTCGGGTTGAAGAACGCCGGCGCTACCTACCAACGGGCCATCCGGGCCTCAGCTTCAAGCGGCAACTCAACAAGAACGTCGAGGCCTACGTGGACGACGTGGTTGTCAAAACCAGGGACTCCAGTACCCTCATCGACGACATTGAAGAGACCTTCGCATCGCTACGCGAGTACCGCTGGAAGCTCAACCCGAACAAGTGCGTCTTCGGCGTCCCTTCGGGCAAACTACTCGGCTTCATCATCGGCCCGCCGCGGCATTGAAGCCAACCCCCGAGAAGATCTCCGCCATCACCGAGATGAAAGCTCCCACGAGCATCAAAGACGTCCAGAAGCTGACGGGGTGCATGGCGGCGCTGAACAGATTCATCTCGAGGCTAGGAGAACGGGGCCTCCCCTTCTTCAAACTACTCAAGCATCACGAGAAGTTCATGTGGACTCCAGAGGCGGATCAAGCCCTTGCCCAGCTCAAGGACTTGCTATCAAAGCCACCGATCCTCACGGCTCCTCACAAAGGCGAGCAGCTACTGCTCTACCTAGCTGCGACTACTCACGTGGTCAGTACCGCCATCGTTGTCGAGCTGCAGGAAGACGGCCACGCCTACCCGGTCCAGCGCCCAGTCTACTTCGTCAGCGAGGTTCTATCAGAGTCCAAGGCTCGCTATCGGCCCCGTGCGAAGCTCCCCGTACGCTCTACTCATCACCTCGCGGAAGCTACGACACTACTTCCAGGAGTACTCGGTCTCCGTCGTCACCGACTACCCGCTTGGCGACATCCTGCGGAACCAAGATGCTACCAGAAGAATCTCCAAGTGGGCTGTCGAGCTTGGCGCCCTCACCATCGACTTCAAGCCACGCACAGCCATCAAGTCGCAGGCACTAGTCGAGTTCATGGCGGAGTGGCGAGAGAACCAGCTACCTACTCCCACCGTGCAACCAGAGCATTGGGTGATGTACTTCGACGGCTCACTCAACCTCGAGGGCGCAGGTGCAGGGGTACTCCTGATCTCTCCAATGGGCGAACAACTCAAGTACGTCCCGGTGCATCTTCGGAAGGTCTCAAACAACAAAGCCGAGTACGAAGCTCTCCTACACGGGCTCCGCCTCGCGGCTTCACTGGGCATCAAGCGGCTACTAGTCTACGGCGACTCCGCAGTGGTCATCAACCAAGTCAACAAGTCCTGGGACCGCAACAAGGAGAACATGGATGCCTACTGCCTAGAAGTACGCAAGCTCGAGAACAAATTCTACGGTCTCGAGTTCCATCACATCGTCCGCGACAACAACGTTGCAGCAGACGTCCTCTCGAAGCTTGGATCCACCCGCGCTCAAGTTCCAGCGGGTGTCTTCGTTCACGAGCTTCACGCGCCATCCATCCCGGAGCCAGCGCCACCGACCACTGTCCCAACCCATCCACCAGCTGGGCAGGAGGTCATGATGATCGACCTGGACTGGAGGCAACCCTTCATCGACTACCTCAGCGAGCAGAAGGTCCCCTCTGACAAGAACGTGGCCGAGCAACTCGTCCGCCGCGCCAAGTCCTACGTCCTCGTCGGAGACAAGCTTTACAAGCGGGGCGCATCTTCCGGAGTACTCATGAAGTGCGTCCCTCGTGAATAAGGCAATGACATCTTGGAGGAGATCCACAAGGGCGTCTGCGGCAACCACGCGTCCTCACGCACGCTGGTCAGCAAGGCTTTCCGGCGAGCTTTCTACTGGCCCACAGCCCTAGGCGACGCCGAAGAACTCGTCAGAAAGTGCCAAGGATGCTAGTACTTCGCCAAGCAGCAACACGTCCCAGCCTACAAGCTAGTCACCATACCGCCAACCTGGCCCTTTGCTTGCTGGGGGCTCGACATGATTGGGCCACTGCCAACTGCGCCAGGAGGATTCAACGGGGTGCGGTGGCTATCGACAAGTTCACCAAGTGGATCGAGGTCAAGCCGGTCACATGCCCCCAAGGCCGACGAGTACTCGACTTCTGGATGAACTCGTACACCGCTATGGGCTACCCCACCGCATCATCACAGACCTGGGGTCCAACTTCAACAACCACCAGTTCTGGGAGTACTGCGAGAATAGCGGGATCGACGTCCGATACGTCTCAGTTGCCCATCCACGGGCCAACGGACAAGTCGAGCGCGCCAATGGGATGGTGCTCGACGCCCTCAAGAAGCGGCTACACGACGCTGCTAACTCCAAAGGGGGCAAGTGGATCAAGGAACTACCCAACGCACTCTGGGGGCTGCGGACTCAACCATCCAAGCCAACGGGGCAATCCCCCCTACTTCCTGGTCTACGGCTCTGAAGCCATCCTCCCTGCCGACGTCATATGGAACTCGCCGGCAGTGGAGCACTATGACGAAGGCGTCTCGGAAGACGACGGACAAGCCGACATCGACGAGCCTCGAAGAAGCTCGGCTGCGCCGCCCTCGTCCAATCAGCAACGTACCTGGAGGGTATCCGACGCTACCATGATCGCAACGTCAAGGAACGCTCCTTCAACGTTGGAGATCTTGTCCTCCGCCGTATCCAGAACACGGAAGGACTTCACAAGCTCAGCTCCCCCTGGGAAGGTCCCTTCACCGTGGCAAAGGTGACCGGGCCGGGCTCCTATCGCCTCCAAACACTTGAAGGCGAAGACATCAACAACTCGTGGAACGTCGACCAGCTCTGTCGATTCTACGCCTAGTCTACACGACTACTCTGGGGTTCAAGTCTACACGACTACATCAACACCCCCTGGCCGTCAGCGACCCCTCGGGTCGTGGCTCCAGTCTCCGGACTGTTCCTCTCCAGGATCCAGCCCGTGCGGCTACCTACGGGCCCTGGGCTGCGACGAGCGTCAAGGACTCTAGCAGCGTCTACCAATAGACCACACTCCAAGATCCAGCCTGCACGGCTACTTACGGATCTACGATCCAGCCTACACGGCTACCTACGGATCACCTGCTGTAAGCGGCTACCCGCTCCAGTGCCACTCAGCTGTAAGCGGCCTTCGGGTCCAAGCGACCACTCTGTAACTACGGCCCTGGCCATCCAGGTGTACTTCTTCAGTAATAAAGATTGATCGTTCATCAACTTCTTTACTGCCTACTCCCTACAACGGGACTACTAAAGTCGAGTACTACTACTCGCATCCACTCCACGATGGGCGCTCCGCACTCTGAGATCGCGACAACGAGTACTCATTCTTCGGAAAATCTTCTTTCATTGATACTTGAACAATTCATTACAATTGTTTTCTCCGTACAACTATGGCTACTAGCTACTTATTACAGGGCTACTGGAGGTTCAGCTTCTCAGCTACCTGCTCCGCGATGGGAGCCATCTGCTCCAGCAGCTCTGCATACTGCTCATCGGAGCAGTTGGCGGCTACCCCGCCGGCGACCACCTCCACTGGGGCCTTCGGGAAGTACGACTTCATGAAGGCCAAGACTTGTCTTGGGATCGACCTCGCCATATGCTTCACGTAGGCGGCCAGCCGCTTGGAGCTTCCCCGAGGCGATCCACCAGAGGAGCGATCTTGGGGCCGCCGGTGCGGCACCAGGAGCCTTGCGATCGGCAGTGCGGCTTCTTCCAACTCCTTCAACTGGGCCCGCAATGCCTCGCAGTCTTCGTTCAATTTCTGCAAAGATTTGTAGCAGTTGACGAGATCTCCGTCGAAGCAATCCGCGGCCTCCATATGCTTCTCGCACTCGAAGGCGAGTTCCTTGTAGTCGAGCTCGAGTACACGCGGGCTTCTTGCTCCCGGTAGAAGAGGTTCTTCATGCTCGTCTCCGAGGGCCTTCAACCGCTCCACACGGCCCTCAAGCTGCAACACGGCAACGCAACGGCGGGTCGGATGCTTCTCGACCTCCAACAAGTACCCGACAAGTCGAAGGGTATACCTTTATTCTTGTTGCGGAGGCCCTTGTTCTTCCGCACCAAGTCGTCGCCCGCTCGCACGCAACTCACGGACGTCGTTGTGGTACTTGGCGAAGGCGGCGTCGAGCTTTAACTGCATGGCAGCCGTGTGCTTCCGCGACTTCATAAGTTGCTCCTCTAGCGCCTCGGCTCGGAGCACGGTGTCGCCATAGCCCTGCAGCAGGTTCGACTCATCGCGGGACCGCTCCGCAACGTCCTGCACAAGACAACTCAAGTCACGAAGAGTACTCAACGGCAAAAGGATTGACTACTCAAAAGGCTACGGCTACTTACCTTCATCCACTGCTCGGCTTGACGGATCGCCTCCAGATGCCTGCAGCTACCGTCGCGGGGCTCGACGAGATCGTCGCAAGCGGCTCTATCCCGCCGCGACTACTCGCGGTGGCCTCCGTCATCGGCGCGGGGCGGTGGGCTGCGTCACCGGATCTCGGGGGAGCGGATAGCCACCTCCGGATCAATCTCTCGGCGACGTGGTGACCGCCTCTCCCCCGGCGGTCTTCTCGACGACCTCCGCCATGGGCTCGGGGGCTCCTTCCGCGGCCCTCGGGGCCTGCGGGTGTCAACCTGCATGGCACCCCTGCGGGATGTCACCACCTTCGGCGCTCGTCGTAAGGACGACAAGTGCATCGGTGCCTACGACTACTCCTCCTGGAGCTGCGGCTTCAAGAAGGGTACTCACCTTTGACTTCTGCCCGGCCTTCGCGCCGGCGCTTCGGTGCGGTGGCTCGGCGCGGCAGGGCGGCGGGAGCGGTCTCCTCGGCGGGCGGCGCAACTTCCTCGCCACCTTGCCGACGAGGGTTCATCCCCTTCCCAAGACAAATCCGTGGACTTCCTGCAGAAACATTCAAAGATGGTCGTCAGTCAACATCGACTACTGTAACAAGTACTACTCACAAGGATATGGTACTTGCAAGTTCGACCGGACAATGGTCACGGCCGGAGCACCGAGGATGCTGGCGATATCGACCAGTCCACCCTCGGCGGGCGCCTCCTCCTGCGCCCCTACGGCTACCGCCTCCTCCACAGCAGCGGCGGCCGGTGCAGCGGTCTCCTGCGCTCCTGAGGCCACCACCTCTTCAACGGCGGCGGCCACGGGTCCTGTGCTCCCTTGTGGAGCTGGGGGCTGGCGCTCCAGTTGCGCCAGGATTTCTTCAATAGTGGGGGCTGGACTACGACTTCCAGCTGGCTCCCCCACCATGTCCCACACGCCCTCATCGCCCTTTTCGACGGGCTCCGCTGGTGGCACCTCCTGCATACAAGGAAGACTACTCGTCAGCGAACGTACTCGAACAACGGGTACTCGACTACTCTGCTCAAGACAACTTACCTCCGGAGGCGTGGTCTCTGAGACCTTCAGTTTCTTTGTCACCCGCTTCCTGGCGGGGTTGCGCGGCCTCCGTGGCGGCGCAGCCAGGCTAGCCTCCAGGCTAGCCGGGGGGGTCTTGTACCAGAGGGACATGAGGCAAGCCCGGGCGGCTAAACCTCGACCGCAGCTGGAAGCGGTCCTGCAGCGTCTCCTCGTCTTCGTCATCGTCGTCGGAGGTATCCTCCACGACGACGGTGTCGTGGCCTTCACCGACCTCTCCGCGCTCCTTCGCCTTCCCCTCCATTGGGATCTTGATCCCGCTCGGGGGTGGATGCGGCTCGGAGATGAACCTCTTCACATCATCCTGCGCAAGACACGGGACGTCAACAACTCTACTACAAGCAATCACCACTCGACTAGAGGAGTACGACTACTCACCTCCTTGGGCGGGCGCGCGGCGGAGTACTCCTCGACAGGGCACGCCGTGTACGGCGGCATGTCCTTGAAGATCCGCGACAACCTCTCCACGATGTCGTCCAGCTCGCCTCCCGGCATCCGCGACGCGTCGTCGTCGCCGGTGTACTCGAAGCCCGCGCGTGGTCTCCCGAGCCATCAACGGCTGGATCCTTCGCTTCATGAAACCGAAGGCCACGTGCTCGGCCCTCGCTCCCGCCTCCCCGAGCACCTTAATGCGTGCTAGCGCCTCGGGGAGCCGGATTCCTTCTTGCATGGTGGGCTCCGTGTTCCACCAATCACGGTGCTGGGGCCGCCGTCCGCTCGGCTTCGGCGGGCCGGGTGGTGGTTCGTGATGTAGAACCACCCGGTCTTCCAATCCGTGTTGGAGTCGACAAGTTTGTACACCAAGTACTGCTCCCGCGGCCTTCCTCCCTCGGCCGGATGCCGCTCCTCCGACTACCCCCGGGGTTGGTGGCACTTGGTTGCGGCTTGACGCGGAAGAACTTCGGAAAAGCACCCAATGCGGCTTGATCCCGAGGAAGGCTTCGCGGGGAGTGGACGAAAACCGCCGTGTGGAAGATGCCGGGTTGGGGTTCGGGTTCGGTACTCGATCCCCGTAGTACCCGAGCGCCCCTTTGAAGAAATCACTGGCCGGGAGCGCAAG
This sequence comes from Cenchrus americanus, assembly GCA_947561735.1. Lineage (NCBI taxonomy): Eukaryota > Viridiplantae > Streptophyta > Magnoliopsida > Poales > Poaceae > Cenchrus > Cenchrus americanus. The sequence continues at coordinate 244,518,147 of OX387239.1, read as the reverse complement.
ACCGCGCTCCACGAACCGCGAAAACATCGGGATCTCGTCTTCAGCCTTCTCCATCTGGATACGGATCTCCGGCGGCGGATCTCCACATGTCGACTTCCTTCTCCCCGATGAACCCACCGTTCGGGAGGGTCGACGAGATCCTCCGTCTTCACTTTGGACTTCTTCCACTCGCGGCTTGGATCAGCCCGCGGTGGAGACATGGGCGGCGGGCGCTCGGTGGCCGGCCCGCAAGTGGCCTCTTCGCGGCCCCTCTTCTTCCCGGCGGCCTTGGACGTCTTGGACGGTGACGGCTTCATCCTCCAAGTGCAAGGTATCTTCACTCGCATCCGCTCGGGGGCTACCCTAAAAGCTTCGGGTGGCGGCGCACTTGGATCTACTACGGCAGCATCAAGCGCTGGGAGTGGATTCGCTTCAGATGCAAACGGAATGGCTGCAGCTCGAATGGGTGAAAAACCCTAAGGGTTTTGGTTTCTATTTATAAGCCAAAACGGCTCCGCAACGGGCGGCTTGATAAGTTCACGCGTGGCTGACTCAGCGGTTGCGCGTGACTCTTCGTATTCTACTAGTCGACGCGCTTCACCTCGGGGGCTCGGCTACTTCTACTCGACTACCTGGGAAGCGGCTAGTCTCAAGAGCATCTCAGGACACATTCTTCAAGAAGACCCATCAATTCGAGAGGAAGTACTCGACTCAAGGCTCGGGGGCTCCGTGCCACGTGTCCTTCGGTTTTTCTCTCCGGGGTTTTCGGGATTTTCTTGCCAAGACTTCAGATGGACCCTTAGCCAGAGCCCGCGGCTCAACCTAAGGCTCGGGGGCTACTCCATATGGAGTGCGATTTTGCAATCGCACCTCCATATCGACTCGGCTTCAAGACATGATAGGCGAGTTTTGAAGGCCTTCGAAGGCGTCTTCGAGGACGCTTGGGACTACTCGAGAAGACTTCAAGATTGCTCAACCATCGTTTGGAGTACATTCCAGCCTCGGGATGCTTCGACTACTCTTGAGGACTTTTGACTTGTAGCACTCAGGGACGCTTGAGGACTACTCGTTAAGGCCGTCAAGACTACTTGAAGCTATCCTTCTCGACTACAAAGTACTCGGGGGCTTGTCGTATGGACCTCCCTGGGCCCGCTACCTCGGTGGGTACCAGGACCGACTACTCGGTGGGCCCCTGGGACTACCCGGCTTGCGCTACACGGTACCTGAAGGCGTGGAGCACAAGGACTACACGAGGGTAGTGCTCGCTTAGGGAGCCGTACATGTTCCGCACCCCGTATAGAGGACTCCTAGACGTACTCGACTAGTACTCTCTCCCTACTCCGATTTGTAACCCCGCCTCCCGACTATATAAGGCGAGGCAGGGACCGATCACCTCATCCAATCTCCTCTCATACAACTCACGGCGCACCATTGCACCATCTTGTAATCGTGCCCTATCAATCCAGAGCTACGCAGCATACAAGACGTAGGGTATTACACACCTCGCGGCCCGAACCTGTCTAAATTGTGTGCCACGTGTCTCTTCCTTCGAGTTACCGATCTCGGCGAGTCACAATCATCTACTTCGGGTACTCCCCGTAGTAGGTTGCCGGTCTAAAACACTGACAACACCCGCAGACTAACGACCAAGTAGAACGTGCCAACGGCATGATCCTACAAGGCCTTAAGCCCAGAATTTTTGATCAGCTAAACAAATCCGGTCGGAAATGGCTCCAAGAGTTACCAGTAGTCGTGTGGAGCCTAAGGACCACCCCGAGCAGAGCCACCGGGTTCACCCCGTTTTTTCTAGTCCATGGCGCGGAGGCCGTCCTCCCCACGGACCTAGAATACGGGTCGCCCAGAGTTCGAGGCTACAACAAGAACGCCAACCAGCGAGCCCGTGAGGACTCACTTGACCGGCTAGACGAGGCACGCCTCGTGGCCTTGATGCACTCCACGAGGTATCAACAGTCCCTCAGGCGCTACCAAGCACGCAAGATACGCCGACGGGACTTCAGTGAGGGGGATTTGGTCCTAAGGCTACGTCAGGACAACCGAGGACGCCACAAGCTGTCACCTCGGTGGGAGGGACCCTACGTCGTGGTAAAGGTACTCAAACCCGGCACGTACAAGCTGGCCAACGAAGACGGTGAAGAACTCACCAACGCTTGGAACATCCAACAGCTACGTCGCTTCTATCCCTAGCTAGGATTTCCAAATTCTGTCTGTTGTAAAAACACGAAACCAACACCTAAGTTGGTGACAACTATGTAAACATCGCCAGTTCAATAAAAAGGGCAACTCGGCTTTCCCCTGAAACCCAAGTTACCCTCGGGGGCTACTGCGGGGGGCATCCCCCCCAAAATGGTCCCATTTTCGCGCAAAAACGAAACAACTCACGCGTGCTAAGTTTGCTTTCTACTTCGGCCTCGAGCAAAGATTCGAACAGGGCGCAGGCAGCCTAGCGGAAGGAGCGCGCGAGCCAGAGATAGCCTACGCCTCCGCGAGGATACGACCCTTCTCTCTCGCCTCCAACCCAGCAGGCCACCCGCGAAAATCGAACTCCCCTAACTAGAATCTACTCAGGAAGAAGGAGAAACAAAAAAGCGCAATAAACAAAAGACTTCACTTCACATTGGCAAATGTTTATGGCAAAGATAATCTGTTTATTTACAAGGGCCGCACGGCCAGCATACTGATACATAAACAAAAACGGGCCTAGCGCCCGGCTGTCATCAGGCGGGAGGAGCGGCGGCATCAACAGCATCCGGGAAGAGGAACTCTTCGAAGGCCTCGGCGAGCGTCCCGGCGGCGTCGGCGGCGAGCGCGTCCACGCGCTCCATCGCCACTTCGTCCCTCAACACCCTCGGGGACGACGTAGCCCCTCCCGCCGCCTCGAAGTTAACCTCGTAGTGGGATCGCACCACCCCCGAGGGCCTTCTCGGACGCCAAGATGCGGCGCCGGCGCATGCGCCCGGCGACGTGGCCTCCAAGGGCGAGCGGGCGGCCGCCGGCGGAGCTTCGCCTTGCGCTTCGCCCTCCTCCACGCCCGACAGTCTCGAGGGCCGCATTGCGCAACTCCCCGCACCGCCGCTCGGAGGAGTTGTAGGAAGTCTGCAGCGCCTCGGCCCGCTCAGCCGCGTGCCCCAGTGCAGTGCGCAAGCCTGGAGTTGTCAGACGAGAAAGAAATCAGAAAAAGGGTGCGAACCCTATAAGAGAAAACCAGCGAAACAGGAGTCGAACAGCGACTTACTTTCGACTTGCTTCCTCTCCATCTCGAAGGCACGACGCCTGGCCTCGACCGCCTGCTCGAGGCCCCTGACGGTCTCGTCGTGCTCCTAGAGGGCCAGCTCCTGGCTCGCGCTCGTGATGCTGAGCACCATCAGCTCGCCCTCGACCTTGGAGAACTCGATGTTCCGGTCCTCCAGCGACATCTGCGCCGCCTCACGAGCGACGCCCTCCCGCTCTGGGGCCGATCGAGCGTCGGCGAGAGCGGCCTGCTCCCTGCTCGAGCCGCCCCTTATCCCTTGGCGGGCGGTACGCTCCCTGCGAGAGGGCGGCCCACGGCGGCGGTGAGTGCCGCGACCTTGGCGTCGAGGGCGGCCCTCAAGTCGTCGGCCTCCTTGGCCTTCGCTCGAGCGCGCGCGCCCGCCGGCCGGCCCGGCGCCGCCGAGCTTGCGCCTCCCGGGAGTGACGAGTGGAGCCGCCGGTTGTCGTTGCGGGCGCCCGGCCACCTCCGCCTCCCAGTTGGCCGCCAGCGTGCGCATCTTCTCCAGGTCCGAGCGCGCCTGTCGCAGCGCCTCATCCCGATCGATGAGAGCTGTGCAGACCCGCTCGAGGCTGGAGGGGTGCGCCGGGTCCTGCCTTGCGCTCTCGTGAAGTTGATCGCGCAGGGCCATGGCCGGATACGACAGCCAGCCGTCCGGGGTCTTGAGGGCATCGGCGAGCGCATCGAAGGCGTCGCACCGCTCCCGGAGCTGGTGGAGCTCGGCAGTCACCTGGTCGAAGGCGCCGTACTTGTCGCGGGCGCGGTGCTCGAGCTCCTGTCACCCACAAGCCAAGACCCGTGAGCACCATGCTACGAGGATAAGCGCGCAGAAACGAGGAAAAAGGGAAGCAAGCAACGGCACCCCACCTGGAAAACACGCCACGCGGGGCCGCCGTGGATCCTCAGCGCCTCGTGCAACGCCCGGTCGAGCGCGGCGCCATGGTTGCGGAGCTCCCCCCCCGCCTCCCTGCTCCCCCCGCGGCGTCGGCGAACACGGGCGGGTCGCCGCCGATCCCCTCCACCGGGCGGAGTGGCCGGCGCGGGAAGACGAGGCCTCGGCGCCGGTGCCCTCGCCCCCTCGCCACCATGTGGGCGTCGCGTCGCCTCACGAGGGCCCCCTCCCGGGACTCGAGGAGAGCGTGGGGATGCTCGCCCACCGGTCCCACCCGGGCGGCGGGGAGTCCTCGTCCCGGGATCTCCACCACCACCGCCCGAGAGCCACCGGCGGCGCCGCCCCTACGTCGCCCTCCGCCGCGCCTCCACTTGCGCCTCCGTAGCCGCGAACGCCGGACGCGCGCCGCGGCCACCGCTCGGCGCCCTCCGCGACCACGGCGCCCGACCGCCCTCCTCGGCCACCGCCGCCCGCTCCGCCTCCGCCGCGGCCGGCCGCCGCGACCGCCTCCGTCGCGGCCGCCACCGCGGCCGCATCTCCACCATAGCCGCCGCCGCGGGGCTGCGCGTCCGCCACGACCGCGCCCCGCCGCTCCTCGACGACCACCGGTTGCATCGCGGCGTGCTGATCCGCCGGCCGAGGCCTCGAGGCCTCGCCGCGCGCCTGCGAGCTCTCGCCCGCCACCGCCGCCGTGCTCGCCCCCGCCGCGGCGCCCTCGACGAGCGCCGCCGGTGGGAACGGACGCGTCCGCCCTCAACACCTTGGGCCGGTGCGAGGGGGAGGCACGGTTGGCACCACCCCGCACAAGTACAAACAAAAAATCGAACGCCCGGTCGCCAAGAAACCGAACCCCCGCAAGAGCGAGCCCCTTACCCTCGAAGAGGAGAAGGCGCATTTACTCTTCCTCGAGGCCTCGGCGGATGGCGCCGGCGCGGCCGGCGCGCCCGTCGCCGCGCCTCCCCGACATTTCCGCGCGCGCGGCCCCGCCCCACGCGCGGGCACGCGCCGCGCGCGCCGCGCGCGCGCGCGCCGGCACCCCCCCGCGGCCCGCGCCGCTCCCGTTGTTGATTGCCCCGCCGCCGGGCCCGGCTCCCGCGACGGGGGTGCGGTGCTCCCACCCATCGAGGGGCCTTGCCGCCCCGCCTTTCCTCCTCGTCCTCCTCCGAGGACGAATACCCTCGGTCCCCGGAGAGGAGAGCCCCTCGCCGCCGCGCGGCCGGTGCTCCTCGTTCCGCCGCTCGCGGCGCTCGCGGTGCCGCCTCGCGCGCGCTCCTTCTTGCGTGCCGCCCGCTCCCGCTCCCCGCTGTCGCGCCGCCGACCGAGCGCGCGGGAGTCGTGGGTGGGCGGAACGGACTTCGCCGCGCTCGGGCTCACCGGTTGCGGCAGCGAGAACGTCAAAAGCACGTCGGGAGCCGGGGAGCAACATCAAGAACGAAGACAGGCCAAGAATCATACTTACCCGGCGGGCCGTAGGGGAGCATCTCGAGGTCCCACGGGGGCCGGTCTTGGCGCGACATCCGGGTGTCGACGGCGCTCCGCGCCCGTGTGAGCGCATACCCCCGCTCGAGGGGGGGTTGGGAGCATCCGCGACCTCGCCGGCCGCGACGGGGGTCCGCCTCCTCGGTCATCTCGAAGATGCGCAGCGGCCTCTCCATCGGAGGCACGATCCACCGGCGGTGGAGGAAGGCGAGGACGCCCGCCGCGGTCGGCCCGCGCGTCGCCGGGTTCTTCGGCCGCGGCCAGGGAGCGAGTCCCGGCCGCCTCCGTTGCCGGACCGTGGACACCCCATGGCCCCGGGAGTTGGGCTTCTCCCGGAGCACCGCACCGGTGTAGGGGGATGCGGGCTCGCCGTTGAGAAGGTAGAACCACCCCCGCTCCCGGCCGGCGTTGTTGGTCGTCATGGTACAAGGGATGTAGTCGTCCTTGTACGCGTCCCCGCGGGGCGAGCGACATGCCGCCGGCGCGCACCGCGCGGCGGGGTCCTCTCCGCTCCGTTGTCGCGTTTGCCGTGAACAAGTCCGCGCGGAAGAGGTGTATCCAGAGCTCCAAATTGACTGGGATCCCTAGATACCCCTCGCAGACGCCCATGAACGTGGCCGCCTGCGAAATCGCGTTCGGCGCGAAGTTGTGTAACTCCACGCCGTAGCGGTGGCAGAGCGCCCGCATGAAATGGCTCGCCGGCGCGGCGAAGCCGCGCTCATGGAAGCGAATGAAGCTCACCACGTAACCTTCCGGTGGGTTGGGCGCGTGGTCCCCCGCCGGCGGCACGATCCACTCCGCCGGCCGGCCCTCCTCGTTCGCCGCCAGCTGGCCAGCGGAGACCAGGTCGCTAAGGGCTGCCCGGTGCACCGACGACCGCTCCCATGCGTACGGGTCGAGGATCGTGAGGGGCGGAAGTGGCGCCATGAGAAAGGACAAGGGATCCGGGAGCGTAGGAGAAGAAGAAGAAGAAGAGCTCTAATGGCGGAGGGCCGCGGTGGCAAGAGCGAGGCGAAGGCGAGAGCACAGGGGGCAAGAATGGCGGAACGCTAAGGTAAACCCCGCCATTTTCCCTCCCCTCAGATTTATAAGCCATGGGCGTGCCCTCCGGGGCGCACGTCCCGCACGCATTAACTGCAGGGAATCTTTTTCTCGCTGACGGGCGGGCCCCACCACGACCGCGGCGGCCACACCACAGCGAACAGGCCATCATCACGACGAAGAATAGCGAGGGCCGTGGCAGGCGGTCATGTCCGCCTGCCCACGCCGCCCACTACGCGTGCGGCCGCGGCGCCTAAAAAGACGCACCCGCAACGCGAAATCACAGCCTCGACTGTGGAGCATTAAATGTCCCAGTTCCTTACAAAGTAAGGAGAACCCTCGAGCGGCACGGGCTCCTGGCTCGGGAAATTTCAACCCTCGAAAGGGTACGGGCGTGAGAAGGTCGCCTCGGGGCCCGTTTGAAACAAAACAGGCACCGCAAATCACCCATGCCGCGCTGTATTACTGATCAGCGCCTCGAGGGCCGGCTCGCCCAGGCCCCTCGGAGGATCGCAGATGCCGGCCGGGAGCGCTTGCCGCCACCCCGCACCACTTTGCGGTCGGCGCCTCGAGGGCCGGCTCGCCCGTGCCCCTCGAAGGAGCGCGGATGCCGGCGGGAGCGCTTGGCCGCCACCCCGTACCACTTTGCGATCGGCGCCTCGAGGGCCGGCTCGCCCAGGCCCCTCGAAGGATCGCAGATGCCGGCCGGGAGCGCTTAGCCGCCACCCCGCACGGCCCTACTGATCAGAGGTTCGAAGCCTGACCCTCGATGGGTTCGAACAGGCGCCCCAGATCACCAGAGTCAAGGACGACGAGGGCACGCGCATTCGAGCCGTTCCTCGAGCCCGCCAGCTCGAGGGTGCCCCACATGTCGTGTTCGAGAGCCAGCGAGGGCAGCTAGCCCGGGGATCCCATCGAGGGAGAGCTTCTGCGCCCTCGGTCCCTAGCGAACGGGACCGAGCCCCACCTAGCAAACCCACGCAAGCACTTCAATGGACGTGTCTCTGGACCACGCAGCCTACCCTTATCGAACGGGGCATGGGCGTCCACTCGAGCCATCCACTAACAGCTTAATGAGGAATCCGCAATCCGCGACCCGACCGATGGGGGTTGCGGAAACCTCACCCTCCGTCCCGCGGAGGGACGGCGAGGGCGCGTGAAAAAACAAGTCGTAAAGCTCTACCCGATCGCCTTAAACGGGCCCAGGCTCGGGGGCTTGACGCACGGCTACACCTCCTGAATTGCACCCGCCGGAGATAGTGCCAGCAGCGCGCGCGTGACCGAAGCCGGCTGAGACATTGCCGACGCCGGTTGAAACATGTACCACGCCCTCTGTCCAAGTCTCGCGGTCAACCCCTACAGGAGCACCTATGCTCCTGCAGGGCTTCGGGGGCTAGACCCGCGGGTCGGCCGACGCGGCCCCACGCGAAAGCGTTCGCAAGACCAGGAGGGAAGAATGTCCTATCGGTAGGCTCCAGCATCTGCGGGAGCCTCAATGGCAAACCCACAGATGCTCGGGGGCTGCGTCGGGGACAACCCTAGGGGTCCCCTTAAACAACTGGGAAATCCCCACTTAAAACCCGCAACAAAGCCAAAGCCAAACACGCCTCGCTTAACCATGCAGGACATGGCCCACGCCACGGAGGCCCCAACGACCTACCAAGGCGGCCCACTCGAAGATCCCCTCAAGCAGGCTTCGCCTCGCTCGAGGATGCGCGCCTCCCTCGGGCGGGCTCCGCCCCGTTCGAGGGGGTGCGCTTACCTCGAGCGGGTGCTCGCCCTCGCTCGAGGGTCCGCTCCGCCCTCGAACGAGGTCCGCCCTCGCTCGAGGGCGCTCCGCACGCGCGCGCCTCGCTCCCCGTACGCGGGCATTTAATGCCCCGACGACGGCGGGGCGGCGCCATCATGCGCCCGGGGCTCGCGCCCGGTGCCGCCGCACCAACTCCCTAGGAGGGAGCCCATCCCCGCCACCGTGGGGGGACCGTGCGGCGTGGCCGGTGTGCCGGTCCCGTGACGCCGCGCCGCTCGCTTCCGTGACGGCTAACACGCCGAGCCCCTCGAAGGGGGCCGGCCGCACCCTCGATGCGCTTTCTTGTGACCTTGCGGGGTTGGGGTGGAGGCGCTAGGCGGCGGGGCGCCATCCCCGCCATTGTTAACGGCATGGCCGCCGCCCCCGCGCGTACGAACCCACGCCGGGCGCCGGCGGCGCGGCTCCCGGCACTATGGAGCGTGCGGGAACGAGACGCCGCCTTCACCGCCACCGTGCCCCGTACGGGCCGACGTCAGCAACCCCCTCGAGCCCATTTGGGGACATCACAGCCGTCCGCTGCTCTTCTACCCTCGAAGCTACTGCTGTTCGGGTACAAGATACGCCATGATGGCCGGATCGCTGCAAGGATCGTCCGGGCGACCGCCTACTCTACGGCATAGCACACCACGCTCCCTCACGTAGCTAAATAGCGCGGCACGCATATGATTCGCTCTCTCCTTGGTCTATAAAAGGAGGACGAACTCCCCCGCCGCAGGGGACGGACAGGGACGACGAACAACGACACACGACAGAGGACACGACACAACGAAACACGAGACAGGTCGCACCACGCACTTGCTCTCCAATTCTCCCACAACATCTTCAGCCACTACGCCAGGGACTTGGAAGCCACGCTTCCTCTCCCACCTTGCTTGTAGCAGCCCCACTACGAGCACCCCGGTCTTCCGAGCAATATAGTGCCTTGAGCACGCCATCTCTTGGACGTACGGCCCCTCGGCCGGAACCAGGATAAACTCTGTGTCTTTTATTGCTTAGCATCGACCATTGAGGGATAGACCTCGGCGCTCATTACTGGTTAGTGTCGGGACCATATTTCGCACCGACAGCTTCGTATTTTATAAATTAGTCTAAAAATCTAAAGTAATTAATATTCTAACCTACCAAATTTCATAACTTTAAAAAGTCATACTGACATCTATAACTCCTACATAAAGCTCTCCACTAGGGAGTTCTCTCAACATGCAAGTATGTCACCTCAACAGCCCCACTAAGACCATGACATCCAGTGGTGGCTCCATTGTTTGAACTAGTTAAAAAATGTTACAACTTAAAAATCAAAAAACCAAATTAAATTCTGATTACACCATTGGATTCCTTTTAATAAATCTATCAAAACAAGATCTCATATGAATATATTTTGATGAAATGACAAATAGGTCCCATCAATGGCAGTTGGTATAGAGTAAAGTGAAATAATAAAAAAAGGATGAAAAAAGGAAAATGAAAACGAAGAAAGAAAAAAAATAGGAGGGTGATAGTAATATTCTAACTCATAGATTTCTCCTACATACTCGCAGCAACACGCAGGGAATTGAGGAATATAAATGAATAGCAGCGTAGATAGTCCTAGCAGAAACATAACGATCGGATCTTTTTTCATTTGATATCATGAAATATATCCATTCTTATCCTAAATAGCTATTCAACACGTGAGTAGGCCCGTCACCACCCCTAAACTACGCTTAAAAAACTGTAAGTTATGGTTTCTAAAGTTCCTTTTGGACGCTGACAATCCGTGATAGGGAAATGTTGTTGTAAGAGTGTTATTGTAAGAGGAATCGTGCAAACTGCAAATAAAGCTAGGTGAATTCTGGTGAAATACCATTGTGACTTTAGTATGTCATCGTTAACACACGGTAACACAGATTACTCTAGGGTTTAGGGCCACAACAATAAGCGTGGTGTTCAAACCTAGATCAAACCTAGATCAAAGAATTACCAACAACGGCAACGAGGTCGCCGAAATTCTCTCTTATGATCAGACGCGCGAGTTTGCCGAAATTCTCTCTTACGATTATTGCATTTTTCTTAATTCCCGCAGCAACACGCGAGTGTGATTCCCCTACTTTAAAATACAATCAACATCACTTTTAGTAACACACTCAATATTTTCTTTTAACTTCATATGAATAAAACAAATTCAACTTTTTAAAAACAAAGAGCAACATTTTTGAAATGTTATTTTTATTTATTTCTTCTTCTCCAAAGGCGTTGTGGTAACCACAAGTAGCACGTTGTGGCGATAAATGACATCGATGTGCACTCGCAATGAGCACGAGCAGCTGTGACGAGACGATGTGCAGGAGGCACTGCAAATAAGCACGGGCAGTGCATGGCAGAGATGACACCAATGGATAGAAACAAGAGCAGGGGTGGCACCAATGGATGAAAACAAGAGCAGGGCGTGCAACAAGCACGAGTAGTTTGAGTCTATATGAATATTTGGTCTTATTTCTTTAATGTATTACCTAATTTTACCTTAAAACATTTTTATTTGTGAAGCATACTTTTAAAGTACGATCGAAGATATATATATCTTTCAAAATAATATAAAATAATGTAAAGATTTTTTACTTTTTAATAGTAGTTCTAGATAAAAGATTTTTAACAAAAATGCCAATGTCGCATAAAAAAGAATGTGAATATGTTATAATAAGATATTATAAAAGTACTAATCATGTTTCTTATTTGGCTAGTACAATTACTTGTGATCTACAAAACTTTTGACAGAAATAACCAACCAATAATTTCTTCTCATTAAAGTTTGGGAGTTACTATGACAACACTCAAAATATATGGTGATGCATGTAACATTTATCTTAGTTGAAAAGTTAAAATATATTTAAAGAAACACAAATTACATAACATTTTTTTATGTTTATATATGTGTGAGAAAGAGAGAGATTTTTACTTTGAAAAATTAAAATCATGTAATACGATAATATATAGTTAGAAACAAAATTAAAAATGTATGTACACCTATATTTGTAAACCTAGGTCCGCTACTGAGGGGGAGGACGCCACAAAGGGGGAGGGTCGGTGAAGGACCGATTAGGTGACCAGAGAGGGGGGGAGTGAATCGGAGCCGATAAAAATTCTTCTCGAAGGAGATGGAAACTCCAACAAGATGAACACGGCTTCCAACACACGTCTCCGACTCACTACCCAAGTTGGCCAAGCCCACGTAGCCACTGGAGTGCCACTGGACCTAGGAACCAACACACACCCTTCCGACCCGAGAACGCAGCGGAACACCAAACCTCGAGTCCACTGACCAACACCGGTCAGACCGGTGAGCACCACCGGTCAGACCGGTCCCTCCTGGTGAAACTGGGCAACTTTCACTAAGTGGCTCCACACCGGTCAGACCGATGAGGCGCACCGGTCACAGCCTGAAAGCCCCCAAAGCACCAAACAGGCCAACCGGCCTCCAAACTGACCCAAACTCGAAACAGCTGGAACACAGGACAACAGCGAACACACCCAGACGTTCACCCGAGCAAAAACCCACCGAGGGTTGCACCAGTCAGACCGGTCAAGAGCACCGGTCAGACCGGTGTATCTCAGCGGCGCCTCGGGATGAACGACACCCGCGGTCAACTCCCCCAAAACCAAACCTATCTCCCGAATCACTCCACTGACTTGAACAAGACTTTGGGGATATTAGGAACACCTCATGAGGAGTCCATAGCCAAGTTTAATCCCACCAAAACTCGTCCAACAAGGAGGAATCAAAGAAATCCCGCCAAGAACACCTCAAACCCTAGGACCCGGAAAACCCCAAAATCGAGCCCCTTTACTCACGGATTTGGGAGGGTAATCACAGCCCAAAGAACCACAAAGGTTTCCCACAAATTTCCCCCATCAAATCCCCAAGAGAAAGGTCCCGAAAACAACCCAAAGAAATCACCAAGAGAGGGCTCCGAACATCACCACCAAGAACAACGGAAACAACACATCCAAACCTTGAGGAACCACGCCGAATCATCTATACATGCAACAAAGGTTCTTACAAGGTCTAGCTTGCCGCCCGATCATCCAACCCTCTCAACAAGATCTCACCATGAAGCTCTCAAGCTAGTCCTATAGAAATCCTAAGAAAATAGGAAGGGAAAATAGGAAAGCAAATGAACTAGGGTTCCAAGGCTTGGCTGCCATCCTCTCACCTCTTGGGTTATATGGAGGCAACCGAAAGTCTAAAATACCCTTTCCTAACAACTAGGGATACAAGCCCCTCAAGGGCGGTTTTGGAAGTCTTCAAGCTTTCTCCATCGGACGGATGCCCGACGACCGCAACCTGCTTAGCCTCGACGCAAGCCTAGCGATCCCGACGCGTGTCCTCCGCTTCGAAGATTCCGGACTGCGTCGTCGCACACGAGTCGACCGGTGCTCCTCACCGATCCGACGGTACCCACCGGTCGGACCGGTCCGCACCCTTTGCGGCACGACCGTCTTCGGTTCTTCGGTCTTGGCTTTGTGGATCAACCAAGGAACCCGGTGGTTTTCCCCGGTGAACCACGGAAACCCCGCGAACTCGGTGTAGCCTCCGCCAATCGCCACTCATGACTCGTCTCCCACGTAGTCCCGGCTCGACATTGGTTTTGAGGCTCAACCAAGAAACCGTCCACGACTTCATCTTGCTGTTCATGCCACCATGCGGCCCGCACTTGACCCCGCTGGCCACCGGGTCCCTCGAACGAAGCCTACTTGTCTTCTCCACACCTGGAGGCCTCACCGGCGACGACCTTTCGCGCTTGTTCTTCACCCGCACCAACACCGGTCAAGCCGCAACTTTGCACCTCGCAATACTTAGCCAAGAATCAGTCCACACAACGTTGTCAATCACTCATCACACAAGGAAGCGACCATCCACCGGTCCTCGAACCACACATGGTCCTCAATCTCCCCCTTGATGAGTGCATTGACAACACCCACACGAAAGTAACAAGAGAGAAAAGAAAAAGCAAAGAAACGAACAAAAAGAAACTCCAACAAGCGATCGAAAGACAAACAAAGGCAAAGAGCAAGATCACTTGAAGAAGACAAGTCTCGGACCCCTTAGGCAAGGGCAACAGCTCGACACCTCCGAGACAAAGCAAAGCTCAAGCAAAGAGCGCAAACCACCGAAACAAAGCTCGAAAAACCACAAAGAGCTCCCCCTGCACACATGCAAGCCCCCCCTGAACCAATGCACCTCCCACTGGACGAATGCATGCAAACCACTTGAAAACAGGGCAGCTGCGACAACTTCAGCTCACACCGGTCAGACCGGTCATCACCACCGGTCAGACCGGTGCCTAAGATGTGCACAGGATCAGCACTCACACCGGTCAGACCGGTGACCTCGACCGGTCAGACCGGTGCACACCAAAGCCCAGAAATGACTCGAAATCACCTGAAAACCTTCTAAATGCATCCAACAAGCCATTTCAAGCTCAAACTTCTCCCCCTTGTTGGCAATGCATGAATCAAGCCAAAAATGCAAAATTTTCAACCTGGAGCTTCTCAAATAGACAAAATTCAACAAAGAATGCTACACATGTCCAAATGAGCAAGTTAGATACTCTACAGCTTCGTATCGATCTCAACTACATGATCACCAAGTTTCACAACCATTGGACGAAGCTAAGATGGATTTGGGCAATTTTGCGAAAAACTTGCCTCTCATGAGCAAAGTCCTAAACATGATCAAAGCATATCAAAATGGCAAAGCCACACAAACTTCATGCTAGGACAGTCATTCTAATCATAAGACCACCACAAACACCCACAAGCACCTCATGTCATGTCAAAGCCACCGAGCCATGTGCCTACTTCTATGTATGAGACTTCTCATTGGTAGGCATCATGCAACGGTTTAGCACCCAAAGCAAATTAAAATCAGCACATATGACATGGGAGCACATTTTCCAAGCATTTTACATTTCATTTTCAGATTCATAATTGGTACATGAAATGTCTTTGCCACAAAAAGGGAACTTATGCCCCTCCACAAGATGAAGCAAGAGGGCTAAACATTCATGATGGCAAATGAGCCTTTGGCCCCATATGATCAATAAACTAGCTATCCAACCACAAATTAAGCATAGCAAAGCCACTAAAACATGTCAAGATCATATAAAGGCATTTACACATGAGAGAGCATACATGTGACATTTTCAAAAACATAGCCATCAACCATGGATTATTCATCAAGATCATCAAGAGCTAAGCCAAACTAACCATAGCATACCAAACAAGCTCACAAAGACATAAATAGCATTCCATGGTGAACAATGTATATAGGAGAAGCTTTTCCTATCCAATGCATATGATACAAAATGCATGCAATCTAAGATACAAGGATGCCTATACATCATGTTACATATGCCATGCCAAATGCAAGAAATGCACAAAGGAAAGCTATAAATATGCTACAAAGGAGCTCCCACACACCCAACTCAAGAAATCAAACACACACCAAGCTCCCCCCGCAAACGAGTGAAAGTTGCTTGATCTAGGGGTTTGGTGAAAGTATCGGCTAGTTGGTCATGTGTGGGTACATGAATCAAAGCTATCTTTCCTTTCTCTACGTTGTCTCTCAGAAAATGATACCTCACTTCTATGTGCTTGGTTTTGGAATGGAGCACTGGGTTCTTTGCAACGCTTATGGCACTGGTGCTATCACATTGAAGTGGGACATGAGTATACTCCTCACCAAAATCACTCATGGTGTATGAAATCCAAAGGAGCTGAGAGAAACAACTAGCAGCGACAACGTACTCGGCCTCGGTAGTGGATTGTGCAACACTCGACTGTTTGCGGGAAGACCAAGACACCAAAGAGGAACCCAAAAACTGGCAAGTCCCAGAAGTGGACTTCCTATCCAACCGACACCCGGCAAAATCCGCGTCTGAAAAACCATGAAGCGCCAAATAAGAGGACGCGGAGTACCATAGGTCGAAGTCGGGAGTGTGACGCAAGTACCTGAAAATTCTCTTCACCGCTTGCCAATGCGAAGTCCTCGGAGACGCTTGAAAACGAGCGCACAGACACACCAAGAACTGGATGTCTGGCCTCGTCGCCGTCAAGCAGAGGAGTGACCCGATCATGCTCCGGTACTCCTTCTGATCCACGTGTTCACCTTCCTCGTCCGCATCAGGAGCCGTAGTCGTACCCATCGGCGTCGTCATAGCCTTGGAATCCTCCATCTTGAACTTCCTCACAATGTCCTTGGTGTACTTAGCTTGGTGCACAAATGTTCCTTCCTTTGATTGCTTGATTTGTAGCCCGAGGAAGAACTACAACTCGCCCATCATGCTCATCTCAAATTCCCTGCTCATATCCTCTGCAAACCTTGCAACAAGTGAGTTAGATGATCTACCAAAGACAATATCATCCAGTACACCTGCACAATCAGGATATCTCTGCCCCGCCTCAGCAAAAACAAGGTCTGATCGACCTTCCCCATCTCAAAACCTCTCTCAAACAAGAACCCCATCAACCTACCATACCAAGCTCTAGGCACTTGCTTCAACCCATACAGCGCCTTCCTCAACTTATACACCCGGTGGGGGTACTTCTCACTCTCAAACCCAGGAGGTTGCCTCACATACACTTCTTCCTCCAACACACCATTCAGGAAAGCACTCTTCACATCCATTTGGTGCAACTTGAACCCTTTAGCCACGGAAAAGGCTAGAAGGATCCTAATCGCCTCCAAACGGGCTACGGGAGCAAAGGTCTCCTCGTAGTCGATCCCCTCCTTCTGACTGAACCCCTGAGCAACAAGCCTCGACTTGTTTCTCACAACCTCACCTTTCTCTCCCTCTTTGTTCTTCCACACCCACTTTGTACCAATCGGCTTACACCCCGGGGGAGGGTCAACCAACTCCCAAACCTGATTCCTCTCAAATTTCTCCAACTCCTCATGCATCGAATTAACCCAATTGTGATCAGATAGTGCATGTCTAATGTCTTTGGGCTCAAAAGTAGCAACAAACGCAACATGAGTGAAATGAGAATTGTTCCGAACCCTCGACCGTGTAGTGCGTTCATTCATGTCGCCGATGATCCTCGAAGCTGGGTGATCCACTTGTACTCGCCGGGGAGGTTCTCGCCTCGATGCTACCTCCCCCTCAACATCAGCTTCTCCTCGTTCTTGATTTGTCGTCGTAGGTGTAGGAGAGGGTCCGTCCACCACCGTAGTCTAAGTAGTGGGTACATGTTCAGCCGGGGACACCACACCGCCATCTTCATCGTCTCCATGTTCATGCTCCTCCCCCTGAAAGATCTCCTCACCAAGCTCATCATCACCTGCACACTCAAAGACAAGCTGACTACGTGGCTCTGTCTTGTCGAAGGTTACCTCACAAGTCTCCACGATTTGGTTAGTTTCAAGATTGAGCACACGATATGCTCTAGAATGAGATGCATAACCAAAGAAAATACCATCGACAGACCTAGCCTCAAACTTATCCAACTTCCTGCCTTTCTTCAGAATAAAGCATTTGCAACCAAATACATGGAAGTGACTCACCTTGGGTGTGCGACCATGCATCAACTCATATCCAGTTTTCTTCTTGTGCACTCTGAGGTAGATCTTGTTGGACACATAGCACGCGGTATTCACTGCCTCATCCCAATACCTCCTCGGAGTCCTATGCTCATCAAGCATCGTCCGAGCCATCTCGCACAAGGACCTATTCTTCCTTTCCACAACACCATTCTGGGGAGGCGTATACGGACTCGAAAACTGGTGCTTAAGACCCAAGTCATGGCAAAAGGTTTCAAAACGAGAGTTTCTGAATTCCGAGCTATTATCACTACGGATAGCTCGTATGGCATCTCCGTGCCTCTCGTACCTCAACCTCAAGACTAGATCTCGAACAAAACCAAACGTCTCCCCCTTATCCTCAAGAAAGAACACCCAAGCATACCGAGAATAGTCGTCCACCACAACAAGGACATACCACTTCCCACCCACAGATCGCACACGAGCTGGGCCAACAAGGTCCATATGGAGCAGCTCGCATGGACGCTCAGTCATCACATCAGTGAGGGGCGGGTGAGAAGAGGCTACCATCTTGGCATGCCTACACGGCGCACAAACCAACTCTTTCTCAAGCCTCAACCGTGGCAATCCTCGGACCAAATTGAGTTTACTCAAGCGAGACAAAAAAGGTCAAAGCTCAAGTGACCCAACTTCCAATGCCACTTCCACAACTCACTCGAAGAACCAGCCAAGAAACAACGCTCCACACCCGAAGACTGAGAAAAATCAGCACGAAACACCTGACCCTCGGGAACGACCATACAGACAAGGTCCCCTCGAGAGTCCAAAATCTGAGAACCACCTGGCCAAAACAACACCTCAAAGCCCTCATCCAACGGTGACACCGTGACACGAAAAGCGGATTGTACCCCAGCGATTGAACAAGAGCAACACGCCTCAGAGTGATCTTGTCACTCACTTTGATCTCACCTTCTGAAAGCACACACCCACGCCCATTGTCCCCAAAAGTGATGTACCTCTTTGTCACCACCGGGACGAGACTTGAGAACCACCCCTGTCTCCGGTCATATGCCTCGAGCAACCGAAGTCAATCAACCAAATGTTCTTCAAGTCTCCCACCTGAAATTCAAAAATGAGCACGTGAGCGAACAAATGACTCAGCACTGGGGTTAGTACCAAAAGAGCAAAACCAGTGGCGAGACATTTGCTCGAAAGTGGGGTTAGCACAAACCAAAGCATCTCTCCTACCAAAGCTACCTCCACGAACACCACCACGGTAACCTCCCTGAGGGAACCACCCCTCTCTGCCTGGAGGAGGACCAAAACAACGAAAGAAAGCCCGTGGAACGTCCCTCCTCTCCTTCTCAAAGCTACGACTCCTCCCATCCCCGTAGTGAACTCGAGGGGGAGAGTGCCTAGCAACATGACCACCTGCAAACTCTCCAGCCCAACCACCAGAACTACGACCTCCAGAAACAACCCTCGCACCTGTACGAGCACGAAACCCAAACTGCTACCTGTCCAGGCCTGCACCGGTCTGACCGGTGTCACCTGGGCAGCAGCACCTCCAACAGCCTTCCGCTCTCCCCAAGCCCGAACTGTCCTCACACTCGCCTTGGCCCTGGGCATCTGCACACGAGGCTCAAGTACACCATCAGATGGGTGGTACTTGTCCTTGTTAGCCCACTCCTTTGCCATCCTCTCCTCTCGCTTCCTCTTGAAGCAAAACTCATCCTTATGGCCATCTCTCCCACAATAGCCACAATGGAACCTCACAAGCTTAGGCTTAGGCTTGGGCTGTGGCTGCTCACTTGGTTTCTCTCCACTCAACTCCTCCACCGGTTTCCCTTCACTAGCCTTCTCACTTTCCTTCCCAAAGAATACTTTCCCCGAAGTGCTCACAAACTTGATAGGCTTTTGGAGATCATTTGTGGGTGTAGGAAACACGGGTGGAGCTGGGGTTGTGTCTAGTCGGTTCCTAAGATGGTTAGGTTTTGGAGGGAAATCATTTTTGTGGTGGGTTTTGGTGGCTCTGGGATATTCTCTCCACTTCCCTCACCAACCTTGTTTGCCCCAAGTCCCTCACCATCCTGCCTCTTAAATGCCTCGATCATCATCCTCAACTGAGGCTCATGACCAGACAACCAATCCATCAACTTTCTCAGCTCATCATTCTCATCCTGCAAACGATCAACATAATGTGCAAGTTCTAAATTCTTCAAAGCATGCATTTCACAGGTAGAGCATGATGTAGGAATGGGTTCTTTCAACTTGGCCTCAAGAGAGCTAGTGTAAGCATGCATCTCATCAATTTTAGCATGTAAAACAGGGCAAGAAGTGCAAGCACCTAGCAAAGCAGATCTAGATTTAAGCTCAGCCACTTCAACCCTAAGCACATCTAGTTCCTCACACTTGGAGGCATGCTTTTCCTTGAACAAAGCAAGATCAGTAAGGAAAATGGAGCAATCAGCACAATCAACCTGATCTGAAACAACAGGGCTAGCCTTAAGGGAATCAATCTCAAGTTTGCTATCAAGCACCTGTGTTTCTAGCTCAGCCACTCTAGTCCTAGCATCCTCAAGTGAAGCCCTAAGCTCTTTTCTCATTTTCTTGGCCTCTCTAAGCATGTCATCACGGTTATCAAGAAAAGTGCCAAGACTCTCATTCTCCTGGCGCAAGAAGGGAAGTTCATCACGCACCTCGTCGTCGGACTCAGAGTCCGAGTCGTTCTGTGTGCTCTTCTTGCTGCCGGAGCTCAGCACCATGGTGCAGAAGCCATCTCTCGCGAAGCAACTCAGCCCGCTCTGGTTCTTGGACGACTCCTTGTTCTTGCGACAATCACCTTCATCTTCACTACTGCTCGAGCTCGAGGTGGAGTACGCGGAACTGGAGTCGACGTCGCTCGCTCCAACCATCGCTCGGGCCTTGCCTCGGCTCTCCTTTTTCCTCGATCGTCGCTCATCCTTGTACTTGTTCTTGTGCTTGCTCTTGTGGTCGCGCCTCGACCGGTACTTGCCATCCATCCTCGACTTGTGCTTGTAGCCGTCCTTGTTCTCGACCTTCTCCGGGCAATCGGCGACGAAGTGTCCCGGCTTGCCGCACTGGAAGCATGTCCTCGTGTTCCTCCTCATGTTCACCCGGTTCTCATGCAGCCTCTCGAACCTCCTCGTCAGCAGCACCAGCTCGTCCTCTCCAAGCACATCGAACTCCTCATCTGGCATAGACATCAAGGAAGACAAAGAGAACATCCTGGTGGATGGGTTAGTGTTAGCCTTTCCTTTCGAACCACCAACGAGGGCAAGACTATGGGAATCAATTGGACCCTCGAGCTTGGCAGTCATGCCCCTATCCACCTCAGCCGACTTGAGCTTTGAGAACAGCTCGTTCACTGTCAGAGTGTCATACTTCTCTGACTCCACAATGGCCTTGAACTTTCCGCCCCAAATCGTACGATCCAAAGAGTGTAAGAGCTTGACCGCTCTATCATGATCATCGTACGGGAGCACGTCCACATTGGCCCTCATGTTGTTCACAACCACCGTGAACCTCTGAAACAAGGCATCGATGGACTCACCGGGGAGATGAGTGAAGTTCTCGTACTCTCTCTGGTAGGTCGCATACATCCGTGCCTGAACCTGGGCATTCCCATCATGAGCCTCTTTCAGCACCGTCCAAATTCTACAAGCCAAGTGCTCGGTGTGCACCCGATCAAACTCAGGCTGACACAAAGCACGAAACAAGTAGTCGACCGCCTTATTGTTGGCGTCGAATCTGTCCCTCGATCCTGGAGCGAGGAAATCCATCGGCTGGACATAGCCTGTGTCCACTGTGACATCCCAAAGGATTTGACCCTTTCCGCGGAGGAACGCACCCATCCGCTTACTCCACATCTGGTAGTTCTTGCCATCGAAGTGTGGAGGACCCGAACCCCGTTCTTGGTACGCCATTCTTGGATCTTAGACTAGTTAGAGTCAATAAAGACCCGAACTGGCTCTGATACCATTTGAAGGACCGATCAGGCGACCAGAGAGGGGGGGGGGGGGGTAGTGAACGGGAGCCGATAAAAATTCTTCTCGAAGGAGAAGGAAACTCCAACAAGATGAACACAGCTTCCAACACACGTCTCCGACTCACTACCCAAGTTGGCCAAGCCCACGTAGCCACTGGAGTGCCACTGGACCTAGGAACCAACACACACACCCTTTCGACCCGAGAACGCAGCGGGACACCAAACCTCGAGTCCACTGACCAACACTGGTCAGACCGGTGAGCACCACCGGTCAGACCGGTCCCTGCTGGTGAAACTGGGCAACTTTCACTAAGTCGCTCCACACCGGTCAGACCGGTCACAGCCTGAAAGCCCCCAAAGCACCAAACAGGCCAACCGACCTCCAAACTGACCCAAACTCGAAACAGCTGGAACACAGGACAACAGCGAACACACCCAGACGTTCACCCAAGCAAAAACCCACCGAGGGTTGCACCGGTCAGACCGGTCAAGAGCACCGGTCAGACCGGTGTATCCTGGGCAGCTCGAGATGAACAGCACCCGCGGGTCAACTCCCCCAAAACCAAACCTCGATCTCCCGAATCGCTCCACTGACTTGAACAAGACTTTGGGGATATTAGGAACACCTCATGAGGAGTCCATAGCCAAGTTTAATCCCACCAAAACTCGTCCAACAAGGAGGAATCAAAGAAATCCCACCAAGAACACCTCAAACCCTAGGACCCGGAAAACCCCAAAATCGAGCCCCTTTACTCACGGATTTGGGAGGGTAATCACAGCCCAAAGAACCACAAAGGTTTCCCACAAATTTCCCCCATCAAATCCCCAAGAGAAAGGTCCCGAAAACAACCCAAAGAAATCACCAAGAGAGGGCTCCGAACATCACCACCAAGAACAACCGGAAACAACACATCCAAACCTTGAGGAACCACGCCGAATCATCTATACATGCAACAAAGGTTCTTACAAGGTCTAGCTTGCCGCCCGATCATCCAACCCTCTCAACAAGATCTCACCATGAAGCTCTCAAGCTAGTCCTATGGAAATCCTAAGAAAATAGGAAGGGAAAATAGGAAAGCAAATGAACTAGGGTTCCAAGGCTTGGCTGCCATCCTCTCACTTCTTGGGTTATATGGAGGCAACCGAAAGTCTAAAATACCCTTTCCTAACAAATAGGGATACAAGCCCCTCAAGGGCGGTTTTGGAAGTCTTCAAGCTTTCTCCATCGGACGGATGCCCGACGACCGCAACCTGCTTAGCCTCGACGCAAGCCTTGCGATCCCGACGCGTGTCCTCCGCTTCGAAGATTCCGGACTGCGTCGTCGCACACCGGTCAGACCGGTGCTCCTCACCGGTCAGACCGGTACCCACCGGTCAGACCGGTCAGACCCACCGGTCAGACCGGTCTGGCACTGCTGCAACACCGTCTTCGGTTCTTCGGTCTTGGCTTTGTGGATCAACCAAGGAACCCAGTGGTTTTCTGGTGAACCACCGGAAACCCCGCGAACTCGGTGTAGCCTCCGCCAATCGTCACTCATGACTCGGCTCCCACGTAGTCCTGGCTCGACCTTGGTTTTGAGGCTCAACCAAGAAACCGTCCACGACTTCATCTTGCTGTTCATGCCACGATGCGGCCTGCACTTGACCCCGCTGGCCACCGGGTCCCTCGAACGAAGCCTACTTGTCTTCTCCACACCCGGGAGGCCTCACTGGCGATGACCTTTCGCGCTTGTTCTTCACCTGCACCAACACCAGTCAAGCCGCAACCTGCACCTGCAATACTTAGCCAAGAATCAGTCCACACAACGTTGTCAATCACTCATCACACAAGGAAGCGACCATCCACCGGTCCTCGAACCACACATGGTCCTCAGTCGGTCCTCACCTCACTAAATCAAGCAATCAGATTGCTCACCAACAGAGGTCCGACAGAAGGAGCCGCGGAGGGCTGAGGAGGCGAGGGCTCAGTTACCGGCTGGGCACAGGCGTGCAACTCCGGTGGACTGGCCGCTTGGAGCCCGCAAATGCGGCCTTGACCAGCTACCGGCTGCCGGATGGCAAAATCTGGAGTTAGGGTTTCCGATTTCGCCGAGCCCTCGTGTCGATATGAGGGACGGTGACGATGCAACGGGGGCACGACCGCACGGGACAAGTGGTGGTGGAGTCAGAGCTTGAAGACGTAAGTATGAACCCGGAGATTTGGTAGAGCTTCAGCCGACATGGCACACACCGACACACGACGGCGGCGACGGTGTTGGGGTCGTGCGTAGGTTCGAAATGTCGGTTTGTGAACTGAGAAGTCGGTGGGCCGGTGGTGCCTGGTAACGCAACCATTGGATCCGGGCTACAGCAGGCCGAAAATGATTGTGGGCTTAAGGATTTCAGCCCAATTTATTAAAAAAATCTAAATCCAAAATAATACAAAAGGGATTTTTGTTTTTGAAAGGTAGTTCTTTTGGGAGTAAAGTATGTGCTCGCTCCATCAGCTGTGTGTGTGGCAAACCGCTGGCGCCCAATTCTAAAAAAACTGCTGAGGCATCAGACATCTTTGTGACCGTCAGATGAGAATCGAATCAATCGTCAACCGTCTGTTTCAAAGTCCAGAAAGCAAATGTTGCGAGCATGTTGTGAGCCATGTTGCGTGCAACATCCAAACATCAGCTGGCCTCCTCCCCCTAACTCAACACCCAAGCGACCCATGTTGTGACCATGTTGCGACCCGTGTTGCGTGCAACATCCAACATCAGGACCCTCCTCCCTATCCTCCTCGATGCAAAACCAACATCACATGTCTGTAACATAGAAACTCAACATCCGCAACATTAAAATTTAATATTTGTAACACCCAACATCATGTGTCTGCGACATCGAAACTCAACATCTGCATCTGAAAGGACCTTAATGTCACCTAGAGGGGGTGAATAGGCAAGACGGCTGATTTAAACTTTTCTTTCCCGAAAACTTGAGCTACCAGTGTCCACCGGTTAGACCGGTGGTGATGACCGGTCAGGCACTTGACTTCACAGAGCACCTGCAAAAACAATTTCAAGTTTTTTCTTGACTTCTAGCACGAACCAAACTTGGTGAGTGGCCTTTGTAGATGATCACAAACAGGGTAATGAGCCCTGCACACACAAGTAGCACACCCAAGAAGATCGAAGCGGAAGCAAATCAAATATGCTAGAAAAACAACTTAGGGAGGCAATGTGACGCCCCAGGTTTTTATTTAACCATAATAGTCGGTCAACTCTGCTGACAGTGGTCAAACCACGATCGACCTGGGTCCTCACCTCGAAAACCTCACCCACCAACCCTAATGACCCTATTGATCAAGTTGACACACATGTGTGGTCAAACATTGGTCAAATACACGGTCAAACCCTACCTAAACCTTAATGTCCTTGAATGTCTTCCGGAACTTTTGCCGCGTTCTCCAAGTTTCACCTAAACACTTCAAACTCTACCAATATGAAAGTTGTCCAGTTTGTCGAGGGACACAACTTTCATGTAGGATGGCACTTCCAATTTTGAGTGGAAGGGGGTGGAAATCTTGGTCAACTGTCAGCACCTCCTGTTCATTGACACATGTTGGCATTCAAACTTTGGCTGCAATTTATGCAAAAACCGTTGAGAAAAATATAGGTCGGCCTTTACAAAAAAATACTATCCTAAGTGTGCTCTACAACTTTCGCATTAAAAGCTTTGCACACTTCTAGTTATTTTTTTGGAGATATTCGTGTTCAAACAAGGGCACATCGACACATTGTCGGGCCAGAGCGCCGCCGCGCCGCGTCGTCGCGCGTGCCCGCGCGCCGCGCCCGAGCGTCGGCCCCTCGACGTCCGCGCCCACACGCCGCCCGAGCGCCGCGCCTTCCCCACGCGCCCGTGCTCCGAGGCACCTTGAATTCCGCCCGGCACACGTCACCGCCGTCCGCGCCGTACCCGGCAGGGGGGCACGCCACGGATCGCCGGTCCGTCCGCGGCGCTCCGCCGTACGCGCGCCGACCGAGGCCGCCCGTACCACGGCCGCATCTTCAGCGTCACCCCATCGTCACCGCCAACCGAGCCGCCCCTATTTAATCCTCGCATGTGGATCTTGCCACGGCAACCTTTAGGTGTTGAGCTTCTTTCTCTATCTCCATCTTCTCCATCCTCCTCTTAAGTAAACCGATTTGCCACTCAAGGAATCCGGCTCGTATGTATTCATTGAAACGCTCCAAAGCTCCCGCAATCGTCATGCGGATAGTTGAGACCTTGATCTTGAACTGCCTTCCGGCGTCTTGAAGGTTTATAATAGGTAGATCAACGATGTCGGTTTCGTTGATCTTCCTTTGGACTTGGAGGTGGTGATTCCCTTGGAGATTTCGGCGGTCCTTCAACTTCGGCTTTTGAATCTAGGGTTTCCAACCCTTTAGCTTCTGTTGCACGTCTCCTTTGCCTGTAAAGTTTTCCTGGATCATCCACAAAAAAAGTTTGGGTTTCTTGGAGAGGTAGCCAACCATCTCCGGTTAGGGTTAGCAATAAACAAAGTATGCAAAAACTAGAAAGTAAAAATAAATCTATGAAAACTAGGGTTAGACAAACTAGATTAGATGTATTTTGAGGATGATCAAAGTTTAGTAGATGCAAAAAAAGAAAAACTAAAAGAAAACTGAAAATCACAAAAAGGCAATAAAAAATCAGATCTTGATCACTTGTTCCCCGGCAATGGCGCCAGAAAAAGGGGCTTGGTGACGGTTAATAGTTGTATCAAAGTTCGTTTAGACTTGTAAGCGGACAAGTCTCCCGTCGTAGTCAAGGGACCCTTCTTCCCTCGAGTGGTGAACCCAAGGTATCGAATCCGTGGAACAAATGTGTGACGCAAAAGTTGATCTAGTAAAGCCAAGTAACTTCAATCTTCGGTAAAACCCTAATGCATCTAGATAAAAGACATGAAACTAATCTAATCTACTAAAGACCGGAGATAACAAAGTAAGATTGGGTAGATAAACCGATCTAGAGAGATCGGGTTGAGCCTTTTGTTGAAGTTCCAAGCAAGAGAAGAAGTAGCAAATCGAATCTTATTAGAAGCCTCTTTAAACCGTGGTTTCCCGTCCAAATCCGAAAACATCCGCCTTTCGGAACCCCCGTTCTATCACAACGTATCCCTACTCATGCGGGGAGTCTAGGGCGAGTCAAAAGACAAGTCGAGATTCTTTCGGAAGGTCCGGCGTGTACCTCTAGCCACCGCGGCTACAAGAACACCCTATGTGATCTATCGCACGAATAGATCTAGAATAAGCAAACCGATCGAAAAACGAAATCTTCGAGGAAACATTTGATCGCTTAGAATAGATTCAACTTGATAATTCAACTATGACAATGATACATACACAAGATCACCACCGGGATCCTTCCTTGATCTTTCTTCTAGCTCCGGGAACTCCGACGTGGTCTTCCATGCAAGGTTCCCACGTCGGCTAGGGGAAACCCTAGTCAACTAGCTCGACCCTCTCCTCTCCGAGATGGTGTCCCTCTCTTCTCTGCTCCTCGGCGGCCGATGACGAATTGTATGATGCGTGGCTCTCGGTCAGGGGGCTATAAATAGCCCGATTGGCGGCTAGGGCAAAGGAGGGGACGAACGGGCCTAGGACTGGGCTGGGCCAACCGGCCTGGACCCATCCAGGCCCAGCCCGCGGCCTCCTTTGCTCTACGTCGGTTCCCTTGCTTCCTAGATGTTTTCCCCTTCTGCATGTAGGTCCATGTCGTCAGTTTCTCTCCGAATTGGGCATAACTCCTTCTCTTGCAAGATTCAGCACTTTTCTGGTCAGGTCCTCGGAGTTTGTCATCTTCTCGGATCAAGTCCCTGGCTTCTTGGAGTTAAGTTTGCCTCATTGCATGACTTGTACGGGCTTCAAGGTCTTGTCATAAGGTGCTTGATGAACTTATCCCTAAAGTCTTGCATTCAACGCTAAAATCCTGCATAAACACTAAACTCCAAAACCGACATGCACACGTGAACTTGTTATACCACGGGGGTTAGTACCAATGGATAAGGTATAAAACTTATGCCAACACCGAAGGTAAACTCATGGCTAGGTTGACAGATTTTCACCGTCAACATCTCCCCCATGCTTAAATCTTGCTCGTCCTCGAGTAAGCCTTCGATGGATATCATCGTTGCCAAACAATGTTTAAACCTTGCACTTGATCATACATGAGAAAACATAATGCTCTCAAAATTTTAATTCGTTAAGGTTCCATAATGTACTAGCCTTCATCTCTACGGAGGGTAGATTCTTATTAAGCTTATCCCACGAGTATTAACATGCTCCCAAAGTTTAAATAGATCTCAGAATTTTTGAAATAAAGAATGAGATAAAGAAAAGCTAAACCAAGTTCACAAATTTAAATCATCTTGCATCTTGCTCATGAACTCTCATCTCACTTGTCTCTCAAGCCTATATATTCTACTCCTTTCCCTCTCATCACATATATGTGTGGTAGGCTTTATATGGAGCTTTTTGGGAAAGTTTAGTCCTAACAAGATTTTATAAATAAGGTGTTGTCAAAACAAGACAAGCTTCTCATGGTCTTACCGAGACTCGTCAAAAAGGTCATTGGAAAATAATGTTAAATCAAGGAGGAGAAAGAGAAAAATATGCACACTTTAGATGAGTGGACATGTGCAAAGGGCAAAGGGTGATCCCGAGGCACAAAGAAAGTCCTCGTTATCGGATTGCAAATGGTTGGAAAATGAGAATGGATCTTTTAATCTTGAAGCCTTGAATTTCCTAATGCACTTTAGAGAATCGGGGAGTTCACTTTATTTTTGCACATCATCATATTTTTTCTCTTTCTCATATTTCTCCTTCTTTTCTTTCTTTCTTTCTTTCTTTCTTTTTCTCATTCATTCATTTTTTTCTTGTCATACATTCGGTCATGAGACTTTCACATCGGAGTTTTGATTTTTTTATTTTGCCCCCCTTTTGAACTTTCTTTTTTTAATTACTCCCCTTTGAACTCTAAAAATTGCATTGTACCTACCTCCTGCCCCATGCTTAGAAGTTGCTCGTCCTCGAGCAAAGAGGCGATAAATAAGGTAGGTACCGGAAATATTTTTCCTTGGAGAGATACTTGAATTCTTCAATGTTGGCACCGTCTTGCGATCTTCCTTGAATTGATGATCCATTCTCAACGATAGGTTGTGGTCAAGGAGGTAAACACAAAAGATGATATTTGGTTTTAAGGGTGGATATCCGGCGAGGTTTGTGAGATCTCCGATGCAGGGATGCACAATGCACGGATAAAAGGCTAGCAAAAAGATAGATACGCAAAAATGGAATGACCAGCTTCTTAGTCTCGGACCAGAGAAATCATGGCCTGCAATAACTCACTCAAAAATAAATCTTGTACACTAAGGTTTATGCACTCAAATATATATTAGGCTCTGGATAGGTTGAGCAACACACAAGTGATATTTATTAAGGTTAGCTATATTTTTTGAGCATAAAAACCATCTTCAATCTATTACTTGAGAGCACATAAAACACTATGGGCCTTTATTTTAATCATAACCTCTGCTTAAAGAGTAAGCTAGCATTTAAATAAATTCAGATTCGTGTTTTAAGAGAGCACTAGCTTTAACATGCATAAATCAATTACAAAGGTAAACAAAGCGGCAATTATAATCATATATCATTATGGCACAAATTTTTGTAACTTTTCCAATGGTGAGAACAAGGTGGTATCTTTATTAATGATGAAATCAAACTGAAATACAAACTGAAAATAAACAAACACACTTGCTAAAATTTAAATAAAAATAGAAAATATTACGCAAACACACAAAAAAGCTGAAAATTACAGAGAAAGGGAAAAGAAATGAAAACTAAAGTTCCTTAATCTTCCTAGTCCTCCGCCGGTGGTTGGTATTGGTAATCTTGATAGTTGTACCCTTGCTCGTAGTAAGGTTGGACATCCCTCCAACGAATTGATCCAGCTCCACTAGGTGAAGGCGTCTAAGCTCATAGGCAATATTTGCATTGCTCTCACCAAGTTGAGCTGCGTTGGCTTGGATGGCTGCGACGTTTTGCGCGTTTCTCGCAACGTACCCTCCAATTATTGCCACGCTTTGTTGCGGTTGGGGATATTGTGCGTAGGGTTCCGCGAAGTTTACGTTGGGCACCACATAATTTGGTGGGGGTACCGGTGCACCACCCCCCATGCTTGCTCTTGTGACCCTCCGTAATAACTTGGCGGAGGAGGAATCCCGCCGAAAGGTGGCGCAATATTGGGTTGTGCACTACCCACTTGAGCGGAGGTGGATCCCTCCTCTACGATTCTTCCTCTTTTATTTTTCCTTGCCGGGACAAGGAGTCCCTCTTCCAACCAATCTTCCCTCCCTTGGATGAAAAGCCTAAGCCTCGCATCCTGAAGGGGTAGGTTCACCGTGGCCAAACGAAAACCTCCTCTCTCATCTCCACTAATGTATTTGCCTTGTTGCAAATACTCAATGCCGAGAGAGGTACCACGCAAAAGATGTTCGGGGTTT
Source organism: Cenchrus americanus (assembly GCA_947561735.1). NCBI lineage: Eukaryota > Viridiplantae > Streptophyta > Magnoliopsida > Poales > Poaceae > Cenchrus > Cenchrus americanus. The sequence goes on along the minus strand of OX387239.1, from coordinate 244,488,621 downwards.
CTTGTGATCCCCGGCCATAGGGAGAAGGCCAACATAGAGAGGTAGCACCCCGAACCAATATGTCCCGCTCCCGATGTTGCCTCGCAACACCAACGGTTGATCATAAGGTATGAGGGGTCTATTAGCTGCTTGGCAATTAAAGCCGAGTAGAGCCAATTCAACTCCGTGTCGGTCACCTTTTTCTCCCTCATCCTCCCCAATACCCTCTTGCACATCCAAGAGTGGAATACTCGGATAATGGGGTTGCGGATGCAATTGCGTTGTTGGTGGGCTTCTCCAGAGATCAAATTCCGAAATCCATCTAACATGCCGGGTGGCACGTCAACTTTCTCCGGAGCTCCTTATGGAATCCAAGTAGCTCCCTAACATGCTCGTAGGGAACCACTTGTTGGACTCCCTCCAAACGGAATGATAAGCTTTGCACCCCATCATCAAGGATAGGTGCAATGGTCATCAATATTTCCAAGGAGAACTCCTTGTGGGTGTCCGCCAACACTCCGTTGGAGAATTGCACCCATCCAAGGTGCCCCAACATGTAGTATATGTCGGTGTCGAAACCCAAGTAGTAGAGTGCTTGGTCGTCGAACTCGACGTTGGGCACAAGCCTCTTCTCAAGACGAGAGAGCCTCTTCTCCTCCTCCTCCGACAATATGATGAAGCCATACGAGGAATATATCGGAGTGTATGGAGGTGGCGCGGTCGAAAGGGTCGATCATCGTGGTGGCACGGGTGGCTCCTCCGTGTGCCCTTGAGGTTCGGTAAACCTCATGGACGTGCTCCTTGTTGCCCTCATGCCACCGAGGAGGAGAGCATCGTTCCTCCTTGGTGGTGCCGTATCCGTCTCCATGCTCCGAGGAGACTCGGAAACCGAGTGCCTCCTCGAAGACGTCGTCGACGACAGCTTGGATGACGATGAACCCTTCTTCTTGGAGAAGAGACTCGTGGTTTTCTTCCACATGGTTGCTGCACTCTTCTCTCCACTAAAACTCCGGGTTGCAACCGGTAACTAGGCACTTAAAATCTTACTTCGGGATGTGGACTTTGAGTGGATTAAGGGTGTGGATTTTTTTGAGCTATCAAGCTTGGGAAGGTTGGCTATGTCTACGGAGGTTCTGGGCACACAAACTGAGGAAGGAGAGGGAAACTTGCCTGCGTAAAAACGGGAGCCGGGGGCTCCTTAAGTAGGGGAGGCCGGCCGGCCTGGGCCGACCGGCCTGGGTGGCCTCTGGCTCCTTCCCGCCTCGGCTTTCTTCCAGCACGATCATTTCGCCTCTACAACTTTCCTGTCCGCGTGCTCCACGAGTTGCACCGTCCAAACGCTCTCGTCCACTCCTTTTCTTGCATTATTGGCCCTTCCACTTGATGCTTCATGCTTTGAGTCATGTCCATGCTCCCTTGCTCCACTTGCTTCACATGCCACCATGAAATTCCTGCAAAGTTCATGCTTGCTGCCCACCATGCTTGTCCTTTGCATGTGGACTTGGTGAAAGTTGATGAAAGAGTATCCAATGGTGCATGCATGATCAATTCAAACTAGATTGCCTCCCTTTAAGTGTGTTTAAGGTTAAGCACTCCTCTAATTCGAAATTTAAAAATATTTTTCAGAGCCATGCAAGAGCTCAAGCATAAATTTAGAGAAGTTTTTAAACCATTAAAAACAAATGTGAGTCGAAAATATTTTCCGACTACGTTGATATCGGTCTCACCGGTATAGCTTGCCTTCATTGGTTGAGAGCAAACTTTTCCCGACTTGATCATGGGGGCATAGGTTTAGGTTCTAATTTTGGTTAAATGAGAGAGATTTTGAATAAAACAAAATTAGATGAGGCTTAGAAAAATTCTAATCCTAGAGAAACCGAGGATATGGATTTTGAAACCAACCAAAAATTTTGATTTCTAGGTTCACGCGAGTCCTACCACGTGCTGAAATTTAATTAACTCCTAGGTATAAGTCGTGGCTCTACTCGTGTGGTTTTAGCGTGAAAAATAAGTCAACCACAACACCATAATAGGGGTGAAAGGTTGAGTTAGGTTCTGAAATTATTTGGTTGTGGTTTCTCGAAAAGAAAAGAACAAACAAGCACATATGAGGGTTCATGCAAAGGGTTTATTAAAAAGCAAAATATTCAACCAAGATTTATGTCTCTAATGTTGTTCAACCACTTCTAAGTCTAAGTCTTTGCGTAATAAAATTCAAAACTAACTTATTAAAAAAAAGACTTGAAAAACCTGGAATCGGGTTGTCCTCCCGGTAGCTTATTCTTGACTCGACGAAACGGGTTGCCTCCCGCCTAGCGCTTCGTTTATAGTCCATGGCTAGACTTCTTTACTTGATTACCTCGGATCAACGCTCTTTGCGGGCGTTGCAATCTTGGGTACCCACTTCCGCACCATCTTGGGCACGGGCTTCTTCTTCGGCTTAGTCAATTTTTTTGGTCTTCACAGGCTGGCTTTGTCTTTTGGTCTTGACGGATGCAACAACTTCTTTCATGTAGTGACTCGGCATCTCGAACTCCGGTCCTTCGGTTGTGATCTTCATGGTCTCCTTAGTGTGATCCTTCTTCTCTCCCGAATGAGTTTGAGTAGCCTTCGCCGTCTTAGGACCTTGGAGTTATCTCGAATATTCTTCTTTGTTACCCATCGGGCGCCCGACAAGTTGTCCCACTTGCGTCTCTAGCATCTTCATCATGATGAACACTTCAATCCTCGCATGTGGATCTTGCCTTGGCAGCCTTTAGGTGTTGAGCTTCTTTCTCTATCTCCATCTTCTCCATCCTCCTCTTAAGTAAACCGATTTGCCACTCAAGGAATCCGGCTCGTATGTATTCATTGAAACGCTCCAAAGCTCCCGCAATCGTCATGCGGATAGTTGAGACCTTGATCTTGAACTGCCTTCCGGCGTCTTGAAGGTTTATGATAGGTAGATCAACGATGTCGGTTTAGGTTGATCTTCCTTTGGACTTGGAGGTGGTGATTCCCTTGGAGATTCTGACGGTCCTTCAACTTCGGCTTTCGAATCTAGGTTTCCAACCCTTTAGCTTGTGTTGCACGTCTCCTTTGCCTATAAAGTTTTCCTGGATCATCCACAAAAAAAGTTTGGGTTTCTTGGAGAGGTAGCCAACCATCTCCAGTTAGGGTTAGCAATAAACAAAGTATGCAAAAACTAGAAAGTAAAAATAAATCTATGAAAACTAGGGTTAGACAAACTAGATTAGATGTATTTTGAGGATGATCAAAGTTTAGTAGATGCAAAAAAGAAAAACTAAAAGAAAACTGAAAATCACAAAAAGGCAATAAAAAATCAAATCTTGATCACTTGTTCCCCGGCAACGGCGCTAGAAAAAGGGGCTTGGTGACGGTTAATAGTTGTATCAAAGTTCGTTTAGACTTGCAAGCGGACAAGTCTCCCGTCGTAGTCAAGGGACCCTTCTTCCCTCGAGTGGTGAACCCAAGGTATCGAATCCGTGGAACAAATGCGTGACACAAAAGTTGATCTAGTAAAGCCAAGTAACTTCAATCTTCGGTAAAACCCTAATGCATCTAGATAAAAGACACGAAACTAATCTAATCTACTAAAGACCGGAGATAACAAAGTAAGATTGGGTAGATAAACCGATCTAGAGAGATCGGGTTGAGCCTTTTGTTGAAGTTCCAAGCAAGAGAAGAAGTAGCAAATCGAATCTTATTAGAAGCCTCTTTAAACCGTGGTTTCCCGTCCAAATCCGAAAACATCCGCCTTTCGGAACCCCCGTTCTGTCACAACGTATCCCTACTCATGCGGGGAGTCTAGGGCGAGTCAAAAGACAAGTCGAGATTCTTTCGGAAGATCCGGCGTGTACCTCTAGCCACCGCGGCTACAAGAACACCTTATGTGATTTATCGCGCGAATAGATCTAGAATAAGCAAACCGATCGAAAAACGAAATCTTCGAGGAAACACTTGATCACTAAGAATAGATTCAACTTGATAATTCAACTATGACAATGATACATACACAAGATCACCACCGGGATCCTTCCTTGATCTTGCTTCTAGCTCCGGGAACTCCGATGTGGTCTTCCATGCAAGGTTCCCACGTCGGCTAGGGGAAACCCTAGTCAACTAGCTCGACCCTCTCCTCTCCGAGATGGTGTCCCTCTCTTCTCTGCTCCTCGGCGGCCGATGACGAATTGTATGATGCGTGGCTCTCGGTCAGGGGGCTATAAATAGCCCGATTGGCGGCTAGGGCAAAGGAGGGGACGAACGGGCCCTGGACTGGGCTGGGCCGACCGGCCTGGGCCGGCCGGCCTGGGCCCATCCAGGCCCAGCCTGTGGCCTCCTTTGCTCTACGTCGGTTCCCTTGCTTCCTGGATGTTCCCCCTTCTGCATGTAGGTCCATGTTGTCAGTTTCTCTCCGAATTGGGCATAACTCCTTGTCTTGCAAGATTCAACACTTTTTTGGTCAGATCCTCGGAGTTTGACTTCTCGGATCAAGTCCCTGGCTTATTGGAGTTAAGTTTGCCTCATTGCATGACTTGTACGGGCTTCAAGGTCTTGTCATAAGGTGCTTGATGAACTTATCCCTAAAGTCTTGCATTCAACGCTAAAATCCTGCATAAAGACTAAACTCCAAACTGACATGCACACGTGAACTTGTTATACCACGGGGGTTAGTACCAATGGATAAGGTATAAAACTTATGCCAACACCGAAGGTAAACTCATGGCTAGGTTGACGGATTTTCACCGTCAACAGTCTATTTATGCCAAAATGCACCACTGGTGGATTAATCACAATTTTATATGCATCAGAAGTATTTATTCTTGATAAATGCTTGATTTTCTTTAGTAAATGAATAACCCAAGATCAGTGGTAGTTCTAGATGTACTTGCTGCATTCCTAGGATAGTTTTGGACCAGAGAACATGTGTAAGAAAGTTTGGATCATTTGGATGCTTATTTATTTTTGTATGCTTTTATCTTGCTTAAGTGGCTAGCCTTTGTTATTTTTGGTATATTTAATTTTCTAGCTTTTCCAAGCATGTATGTGTGTTTCTGTGGCTTCATTTTGGTGCTTAAGAAATCCTCCACTGAATTTTAATGATTTATTGTTTGAATAAAAGCTTGGAGGCAAGTATAGGTTTAATGTTTGAATAAATAGGAAAATGTCCTCCTTTCCCTTGTGACCGTTTCTAAAATGGTTGCGTGGCTTATTTAAGATTTATGAATACACCCTTGCTGTTTAAGAAATTAAATATAATTAATTGCATTTTTGTGCACATCTTGTTTGTTGAAAGGTGGAATAATAAATCCCCACATGAAATAACATTTATAAAAGTAAACATTAATGAAGTATGTATTAAAAGAATAAACCCGTGCCTATAATAACCTTAATGAAAAAGAATTAATAATTAAAGGTTTATCTAGGTGAATGCGGCCAACAAGAGTTGGTAAAATAATTAAGCTATCACATCACCTGAACCCTACATTGCATTTCGTGTAGATCTTCCTGGCGGTGACTACTCGCTCGTGCCGGAAGCCGAGGAAGGAGGAGCTAAAGTGGAGCTGCAGTACGTGGAAGTGATCGAAGACACCGAGGGTACTTAGGCTAACCCTGCTGACGAAGGCAAGCCTCGGTGCAATTAACCCAGTATTTCAAAATTATTATGCAACTATGTATGGATGGTTGTGTATTTACGTTCAGGAGTTGATATGAAACCCTAGATGCATAATCCCTAGGTACCTTTGTCCTTTACTAGTATTATAGGTCGATAGCTGCTATGCTATAGGACCGTTACAAGTCGAGTGATGCTTGTCACTCGCGAGAATAGGTTCTTATGTTGGAATCATAAGATCTCCTTAAATGAATTGCTCATGTGGTAAGAGCATGGGATGTGGGCCCCGGTCCAATAGCTTCATGGGTTAAGTGTTTGAACGTACTGAGCACTTGTCGGGAATGGGACCGGTAAGCCTAGTACCTTAATGAGGTGGCAAGGGATTTCACTGTCACTACTCTTGGGATGCGTCTCACGGCTAGCTACCGGTGGTGCACGTGTGAGTCTGGGTGCCTTGCGGGTTATGCCAGATAACCGGTACCAAAGACTGTGCCCTTTTATCCCGACCCGCGGATTTTTGGGAACAACCTGGTGGTTGTCCTCGCGCGGGCACCCTACCGTGTGTTTAGGTCCACCTTGCAAGGTCATAAGCCAATCAATTGTCGGCCTCTCACCGTTATCTGAAAGCACTTACTCCACTGGCCATGAGATCCCTAATGATGAAAGTTGATGAATATTATGCTTGATTACTTGTAGTGCACAACTTATGTTTGCAATAGCTGGCTAACTTAGAAAGGAATAACCAACTAGAACCTGTGCTAAAATCTTGAAAGTAAGGACATACTCTTTGTTACTTTTCAGCAAAAGAAACCCCAGTAGCCAAAAAGCCTATCATGCCTAGAATTGGTGAAGTAGTTATCACCGACGGGTAAGTCTTGCTGAGTATTAGTATACTCAGCCTTGCTATAATCTGTTGTTCGAGGTAATGCCTTTGCTGATGTGTGGCCCAGAGAGATCCCGCCCGACTGGGAGCTGGAGTGGGTGGAGGATGATGAATGAAGGCATCATGGCTGGCCTCCCGTGGTGTTTCCGCGTTCCGCTTAGTTTGATTCCACTGTTTTAAAAACTCTGAACTTCGTGTCATGCCAAAAACTTCGGTTTGTAATAATTAAACCCTTCAAGGTAAATTTCGGATGTTAATTATGTTTATCTATGGACTCGCCTTCGCGTGAGTTTTAATGCATATATGTCGATCCTTGTTGATTTACCGGGCGTTAACCCAGCGACTAACGACATGATGATACTTTATTATTGCTTAATGACCAAAGTGGATTGGTTTAGGCAATAGTACGACATTTTCCTTGGCGGGTTGTCACAGTTGGCATCAGAGCAATTGTATGCACCGGAGATTAATTAATAACCTCAATCACTGGTTTTTGAATAAAAATTGCCAAGATTGTTTGGATTTGCAAAACATGTTGGTCTGTTAAGGATAAACTAGACCGAGAGGCCCTAGAGGGAATTTTTGGATTCTTTCAGGTGGCTTAGTAACCTATGGTTTATTTTGCTAACTTCCAGCACATCTACTTTATGACAGACTTAATTTCTTGCACAACCAAACTAGATGAGCCACGTGTTTGATACGTGTGCTGTGCCGCATCACGGGAATTGCGAGGGTTGATGGAGTGATCCATTCCACGGATCCCATCATCGCGTCTGCTCATGAGTTGTGTTGTCGCCACGTGTTTTATACGTGTGCATTCCGCATGTCGAACATGCAAGGCAAGGATACACTCCATTCAAACGGATGGTGTCCGAGGTTGGACGCTGTCCATGCAGCGGCTTAACACATGGATGTCGTTTCTATAGTGAACGGTAATATATGTGGACGCTTCCGTGACGTGCTGGCACGGAAGAGTTCTTTTTCTGCAGGTACATAACAACGCTTCGTTAGTCGCTAAGTGAGTACCGAGTAGCTCTCGACTAGTTATTATAGGAGAGACAAATAAAAGCCTTGCCACCGGCACTAACTTCGATTTTTGGCTTGATTGCCATGTGAGGTCGAATAGAACATCTCGCATCATGTTAAAAATCGACAACAACTTAAAATGGACCCAAAACAGAGCTTTTGTATGCTCTCTAAGGAAGATATGCTAGTTTGTGCTCTCTATAAACTAGAATACCTCCCATGCATAGGTGTTGTGTTGTCTAAATTTTTGTAAAAGTTGGTTCGTCTTGCTTTGGCACCATGTTCTAGGAGTAATTAGAATGGATGTTCTAAACCAAAGTTACTCCATGTCTAATCTAGTTTTTGCTCGCAAAAATTCTTGATCATAGCTTCTTTCAATCTTGAGTTGCACCTTTCTAAGCGAACCTAGGTCTTGCTGTTTTTCAGAATTAGAACCCTAAACTTTGCATCTTTTCACCTTGTTCCTTTTTGATCTAGCTCAACCTTTGAATACCAAAAGTGTGTATAAAAATCTTGCGGAGTAGCCTGTAAAAATTGGAAAATTATGGGGTTCTAGATTTTTTATTATAATGAATTTTTAGTCACAGCTGCCAGAATTTCACCATTTAACATGTTCTCTTTGAGACCTGACATGTGTTACATCTTTTGTACATATGGCTTTCCCCGTGTTCCACGAGTACGACGCTGATGGTACGATCCATACCAACGGGTTGCACTGGGAGAGTTTCCACACCTTGCGTGGGAAGCACTCAGCGCCGCTGGCTACACCACTCCGCCGACCTACGAGGTGTTCGAGCTTGAGCGCTTAGGCGTTCCCCGTTGCAGGGTGATCGTCACTGTGCTACCACACCCGGACCATGCCGACTGGTTTGACTTGAGCTTCCTCTACTGGGGTTTTCGTGGGCACGAGTCTGTCGAGTCAACCGCTGTGTCGGGCATACACCCCGGGTACTCATGCAAGGAAGGAGGAAGAGTAGAAGACAGATTCCTACTAGAATTCCCCTGTACTCCTACTAGGACTCGCTCTGTGTAATCCTACTAGGACTCCTGCCTTGTAACCGACTAGGAACCCGCCCCCTGGACTATATAAAGGAGGGCCGGGTACCTAGGAGGACATCCACAATCCCTCCGGGGATCAACATCCAAGCGCAAGGCCCAATACTCCAAACAGGACGTAGGGTAGCTACTCCGGCTACCCGAACCTGTATAAATCTCGTGTCTTGTGTCCTCACGCATACCTTTGAGTTCCAGATCATGGCGATCCCCACCTTCTACCTTGCTGCGGGTACCTCCCATGGAGGTCGACAGGTTTAAACACCGACAGCTGGCGCCCACCGTGGGGCCATCGTCACGATCATCGGGCGAATTCGAAGGACCTTATCCATCAAAATCAATCTCTCCAAGCCAATCGTCAAGTTCAAATTCATCCTAAGCTCCCTCGGCAACTTGTCGAATTTCTACGTACGAGTTCAGGATGGTTTCGACTCCGGTTGACCCGGCGACGTGCACTCGAAGCCTATCAAAAATCAATATTAGAATTCGAGTCCGAAGCTGGTGCAATGGTGCATCATGCAAGATTGGAAGCAATTCATCTGCCGAACTCAGCACATCAATCAAGATCAGGACGCGCAGCCCAGATGCTTTGCTCACTTGTACTATTCTTTATTCCTGCCGTACAAAGACATCAAGGCTACTACACAAGCTGCAAATTACTATGCACCAGCAAGCTGCAGCAAGTTTCTTGATGCACACGGAAGACATACACGCGCTGCGACTACTCGTCACCCGGCCGCACGGGCTCTGCGTCAACCTTGACGTGCGCCGCGGGTACTCGTCTCTCGGCCGCAGCGGCTCTACATCGACTACGTCGTACGCCACCAAGACGTCATTTTCTGGGCATACGACTACTTCGACTACTCATCTCGACTGGTTTCAACTAGAAAACTAGTCGAGGACGGCTCCCGCGACATCAACAACTAGTCGGATCCACCTCCGACTAGTCGACTTCAGCTCCAACCGTCGCGGCTCCATCACCGACCGCCAGGGCTTCGTCGACTCTCGTCCGCGAATCAAGCTAAGTCACTTATTTCAATAATTATTTTTTCTTCGGCTTGTTTTCCACATACAGAAACCAACGCTGAAGACTACTTCGTGTACGCCTCTCAATGGCTACCTGCTAGCAGAGCTACACCATGCTAGCTATTCCTTGGGGACCGTTGACTGACTGTCACAGGCTTGGTACACCAAATTAGGAGGCTCTTGCCACGACGTTTCGTGTACTGAGTGTTGGAGGCGCACAACGGCTACACCCTGAGGAGGCACTGCGCAATCCTGCTCTCCGCCATGCGGAATAATGAGCAATCGCGCTCTCTCTTGTCGCCATGTCGACTACTTTCGTCTACCTCTTAATGGTCTCGCTACAGTAGCACACGCCTTGATCTGCGCAAAGCCTCGGCTCTCCTGTCATGCCTCCACGCCCCCAGCGGGTATGGCTAAACAAAGCTCCTCGCAGACCGGGCGCTTAAACCAGCTCTTCTGTCATGCCTCCACGCCCCCAGCGGCTATGGCTAAACAACGACCACAGAGACTGGGCGCTAAACCGCATCAGGCTAACTACTCGACGCCTAACGACCATAACAAGAGCATGACACATGACATTTACATCTATATTCATATTTGTATTTGTCATTTGTAGATTCAATTTCTACAAAAATGCTACATAATGTACGCATCTTTACTTTCAGGTCAAGCTTCGGCGACGACTTCCGACGCCGCCGTACCTCCACCGGCGCAGCTAGTTCCCAAACTCGGGGGCTACACACCAAATTACTACTCGATGACAACTCGAGTAGTCTCCGCTAGCTCTCTAGCTCGGGGGCTCAGCACCAACAACTACTCGACGTGGCTCCTACGGCTCACCTTTCGATAAGCTCGGGGGCTAAACGCTATAAGATTACTCAAATGATGACTTCCGCAAACACTGAAGACCCTTGGATTGATTCTTCAATCGTTCCAAGTCTCGGGGGCTACTAGGCTACACCCATCAGTTGATTTTTTCAAGACAAGCGAGAATCAAGATTGACCCTCGACCGCAGTCTACAACTCAACCTAAGGCTCGGGGGCTACTCCATATGGAGTGCGATTTTGCAACCGCACTTCCATATAATCTCGGCTTCAAGACTGATGAGCTGGACCACCTTCCAGCCTCGCGGCAATTCAAGTACTATTGAAGATTCTCCAAGCAGTACTCGAGGACGCTCAAGAACTACTCGAAGAGGCTTCAAGACTACTCGAACTACTACTCTCGACTCCAACGTGCTCGGGGGCTTGTCGGGCATACACCCTGGGTACTCATGCAAGGAAGGAGGAAGAGTAGAAGACAGATTCCTACTAGAATTCCCCTGTACTCCTACTAAGACTCGCTCTGTGTAATCCTACTAGGACTCCTGCCTTGTAACCGACTAGGAACCCGCCCCCTGGACTATATAAAGGAGGGTCGGGTACCTAGGAGGACATCCACAATCCCTCCGGGGATCAACATCCAAGCGCAGGGCGCAATACTCCAAACAGGACGTTGGGTAGCTACTCCGGCTACCCGAACCTGTATAAATCTCGTGTCTTGTGTCCTCACGCGTACCTTCGGGTTCCAGATCATGGAGATCCCCACCTTCTACCTTGCTGCGGGTACCTCCCATGGAGGTCGACAGGTTTAAACACCGACACGCTCTTCGGGTATTGACGGACTTTTTGCGACCACAACTCTACAATGGTGGCACTCTCTCCGTTTGGGTTGTTTCCGGCTGTGAGTCCTCACGACCCGGCATGGCTGGATCATATGGACCACCTTTGGGAGCTGCTTTTGCTAACTGAGCCTCTGGACGTCACCCAGACGCTGGCGCGTTGCCTCAACGTCGTGTTCGCACTTTAGGGGCTACGTTATAACACCGCAACGGTGATCGGTCAGCGTTTGGAGGCAGGTAGGCTGGACTGGCAGTGACTTTCAGCAACTCACCAGCAGCTGAACTTCACTCTTACCCAGATGCAGCAGGAGAATGCCGACTACGTTTCAAGAGGTTTCAGTTGGAGTTAGAGAGAGGTGACCGTCTTCAGGGGATTGTGGACCTTGAGGCCGAGGTTACTACCCTCCAGGAAGACGTAGATGCTAACGATATTGAGAGGTTGACACTGTTACAGAACATCGCCGAGATGCAGCAGCAGGTTGAGGAGGCTGAGGTGCAGGTTGCAGCCTTGCAGGCCATAGTGGCCTTAAAGCCGCTACCTCTAGTGCAGGCACCTCCAGAGGAGCAGCAGGGACAGTCTGGTCTGAACCAGACGAGTCAGGCTGGACCACCATTGCTGATCCCACCAGCTTCACCTGCTGGTAGTGGTGCTTCAGTTGGCAACTAGGTTGCCCGGGTAATGCAATAAGAAGAATTGTGCTCCTAGGTGTAACCTTCAGGATTGTTGTGGTAGGTAGCTTAGGAGTATGCCTTGGTGCAGTGTGACTGCAATGTAACCCTGTTGTACTGTGGTGTTTTCAGACTTTGAGTCTTGTGGTGTTCTATGGATCCTTTATCCGTCATGTTGTAATAAAGAATGCTTAAGCACGTTGTGATCTGAAATGAGTTCGATGTGTTTAACCAACTTGTTTGGAATCTGGTGACGCTCGCGCGCTAACAATTTTCAACAACCGTGCACTTCCTGCTAATGAGTTATGCAATCTTTAATGCAACTATAGTTGCTGTCCAAACAGCAAAACGAAGCTTAGTAATGGTGACTTTTGAGCACTTAAAGTTGGAATCTTGTTACACGCTGATTACCAAAGTTGTGCAAAATGTTACAATAACCGCGCTCGCCAAAATTCAGCATTTTTGCATAAGAAATGAGAGAACTACGGAGTTTCCGATGAGTGTCGGTCGGCTGCCAAAACAGCTAAGTAACTTCCCGCAATTTGCCTTCTTCGGGCATGCGAAATGGAAATTCGCCGTGAGGTTGAAAGCCAACTTTGAAGCGTATGAGATGTGGTATCTCCTAATTGTGTTGAAGAATGGTTCGATGAATCTGATTTTGGATACGAGATATCCTGTGACTGTTGCTGCCATTGTCATGTGAATGCACAAATGAGCTGTTATCATGCATGTTTACACTTGTCATCATTTTCTAAGTAAGATTTTGGCTATGTGTCTAATAAAGGCTTGCATTTCAGATGGTGGGACCTACGTGCAGCTCTCCCAACGGGTTTGGAGCGACCGGTAGCAGTGAACTGCCGCCACCACCGCCCATGACGCCGTCGGAGGCTTTTATGGCCACTCAAACCAAGCTGCTGCGCCAGATCCTGCAAATGCAGCAACAGATAGCCCAGTAGATGAACCGAGGGCCACCACCTGGGGCCAATCACGAGGGGCCTCATCAGGTCACCACGTATGCTCAGTTCATTGGGATGAAGCCACCGACCTTTTCCAAGGCGGAGGACCCCCTGGAAGCTGAGGCATGGATCAAGGCAATCGAGGCCAAGTTCTCTGCCTTTGTGATGCTTTGCTCTGAGGAGAACAAGGCCAACTTCACAGCTCTACAACTGCGAGGAGAAGCCTTAATGTGGTGGGATCATTTCAAGACTATGCAGCAAGGGCGTGCTGTCACTTGGGATGAATTCAAGCAAGCTTTCAAAAGCCATCACATTCCTAAGGGGTCAATGGATAGGAAATGAGGAAGTTACTGGCCCTCAGGCAGGGATCTGACACGGTCTATCACTATGCCCAGAAATTCAATAGCCTTTGCCAATACGGCGGACATCACGTGGAAACTGACGCCAAGAAGATAGAAAGGTTCCGTGATGGTCTAGATGGCAAGTTGTATGAACGACTGAACTTGCTCGAGCCAGACAGTTTCCATGAGCTCGTGAACAAGGCTATATCCCAAGAGGATGCTATAAAAAGGCCCATAGGGACAAGAAGAGGCCGTCTGGTTTTGCTTCGGGTAGCAGAACTAACAAGAAGTTTTGCTTTGTGAAAAAGAATGTTCCTAACCCATCCCAGCAATCTTCAATTGGACGTTGGACGATGAAGCCATCCCAGGGCAAACCTTCAGGGAACTTCCAGTTCTGCAACGCTCAGTAGCAGGCTCCAAAGCCTAATGCACCTCCACGTAACATCGGTGATCGCCGCTGTTTCAATTGTGTTCAGCCAGGGCACTACATCAGTGATTGCCCCAAGCCCAAGCAGAAAAAGCCCAACCAGCAAAATCAAGGTGTGGGAAACAAGCCTGCCATTCCGGCTAAGAAGCCAATGGTGCAAGTCCGCCAAGGCAAGCTGAACTTCACCACCATGAGTGACATTTCAGAAGGAGCTTCCGTGCTCACAGGTACATTCTCTGTCAATGACATCCTTATTAAAATTTTGTTTGATTCTGGAGCTACCCACAGTTTCATAAGTGAAAAGCTAATAGGCAAAATGGGTTTGGTGGGTTGTCATACAAATCCAGCTTATAAAATTATCACTCCGGGAGGGAAAATCTCCTCTAGTGCTTTAATCCGCGGAGTACGTTTGGGATTGGGTAGTAAAATCTTTCCGACAAGCCTCATAGCCATAAGTTTGGAAGGCATGGATGTTATCTTGGGTATGGACTGGATGACCCAACATAAGGTGGTTCTAGATATATCAGATAGAGTTGTAGTGATCAATTCGCCTACAGTCGGGCACACTACCTTGTACCTACCTTTCAAGGACGGTACAAACTCTTGTGCCTATGTGACCATTATCTCTCATCTTGATGAAATTCTAGTAGTTTGTGAGTATCCAGATGTCTTTCCTGACGAATTGCCTGGTATGCCATCAGAGTACCAGACTGAGACGTCGAGTTTGTAATTGAACTCCAACCGAGTACTGCACCCATTTCTAAATGACCTTATCATATGCCGCCCAAAGAATTAGCCGAACTGAAAAACCAACTCCAGGAGCTGTTAGATAAGGGTTATATTCACCTGAGCTCTTCTCCTTGGGGTTGTCCCACTCTCTTTGTCAAAAAAGGATGGTAGCTTGAGGCTGTGTGTTGACTACACACCACTCAATGCAGTGACCATCAAGAACAAATATCGTCTTCCCCGAATCGATGTTCTTTTTGATCAATTGGCTGGAGCCAAAGTTTTCTCCAAGATCGATCTTCGCTCTGGTTACCATCAAATCAAAATTCGACCTTGTGACATTCCGAAAACTGCCTTCTTCACTCGTTATGGACTTTACGAGTTCTTAGTAATGTCCTTTGGTCTCACAAATGCCCCAGCCTACTTCATGTACCTCATGAACTCCGTGTTTATGATGGAGCTCGACAAATTCATAGTGGTCTTTATCGATGATATCCTCATCTACTCCAAAAATGAGAAGGAGCATGCCAAACATCTTTGAATTGTTCTGCAGCATTTACGAGATCATAAGCTTTATGCTAAGTTCTCCAAATGTTAATTCTGGCATCTCCATAGATCCTAGCAAAGTGCAAGAGGTGATGGATTGGAAACCACCCAAGTCCGTACACCAAATCCGCAATTTCTTAGGTTTGGCAGGTTATTACCGTCGATTCATTCCAGATTTCTCCAGAATCGCTAAACCTATGACCGAACTGCTCAAGAAAGGAGTGAAGTTTGTGTGGAGTGAAGCATGTGAGAAAGCCTTCCACACCTTGAGGCAGCACTTAACTTCAGCTCCAGTGCCAGTGCAACCAGATAATTCCAAACCTTTTGAAGTTTTCTGTGACGCGTCAGGCACGGGTCTTAGTTGTGTTCTTATGCAAGATGGCCGAGTCATTGCCTATGCTTCATAGCCACTTCGACCTCATGAGATCAACTATCCCACCCATGATCTAGAATTAGCAGCTGCTGTCCACACTCTCAAGATATGGAGACATTATCTGATGGGTAATCGTTGCAATATCTTCACTGATCACAAGAGTCTCAAATGCATCTTTACTCAGTCGGATCTAAACATGAGGAAAGGAGATGGCTTGAGTTGATTAAATATTACGACCTAGAGGTGCACTATCACCCTGGGAAAGCAATTGTTGTTGCGGATGCTCTTAGCCGCAAAGTCCACTGCAACCATTTAGTGGAGCCAGTTAGTGACCCATTATGTGAAGAGATGAGAAAGCTCAACTTGGAAGTGGTAGAACAAGGAAATCTTTATGCCTTAGCTGCCGAATCAAATATTTATGATAGAATTGTGTCGGGGTTCTCTACCGCCGGCAGTAAATTTCTATCGATCGCGTGTCGGGCTCGGACGGCTAGCGCAGGAGACAACGGGGTTTATACTGGTTCGGGCCTCCGAGGAGTAATACCCTACGTCCAGTGTGTTGCAGTCGTGTTCTTGAGCCAGGTGTGCTCGTAGTAGGGGTTACAAGTGAAAGGACCTTGATATCGCCTAGAGGGGGGGGGGTGAATAAGCGTGACTACCAAATTAAACTTTTTCTCCCCAAACACTTGAGTCGACAAGGCTCCACCAGTCGACCAGGTTGCGAGAGACCGGCCGACCGGGTCCAAGCAATCGGACTTCACAGTGACATCGGTCGACCGGTGCTCCTCACCGGTCAGACCGGTGTTCCACAGAACACCTGCAAAAACAACTTCAAACACCTCTTGACTTCTAGCACGAACCGAGCTTGGTGAGTGGCCTTTGTAGATGATCACAAGCAAGGTAATGAGCCCTACACACACAAGTAGCACACCCAAGTAGATCGAAGCGGAAGCAAATCAAATATGTTAGAAAAACAACTTAGAGAGTCAAACCACACGAAGAAGCAAGGATTTGTTTCCCGAAGTTCACCACCCACTAAGGAATGGCTACGTCTCCGCTGAGGAGCTTGTAAGGGACGATTCCCACAACAAGCCGAGTCTCTTTCAACCACTTTCCTCCTTTCCACTAAAGGGATCTTTTTCATGAAGAGGCAAGATCACAGCCCTTACAAACTTCCCGCTGCTCACCACAACCTTGGGAGCTAGCCGGTGACGCCTAGCCTGTCGTATGGACCTCCCTGGGCCCACTACCTCGGTGGGTACCAGGACCGACTACTCGGTGGGCCCCTAGGACTACCCGGCTTGTGCCACATGGCACCTGATGGCGTGAGGCGCAAGGACTGCGGTGGAGAAGTACTCGGATAGGAAGCTATACATACCTTGTACTGCGTAGAGGACTCCTAGACGTACACGACTAGTACTCTCTCCCTAAACCGGCCTGTAACCCTGCCTCCCGGACTATATAAGGCGAGGTAGGGACCCTTTTCTCTCATTACACATCATCTTGTAATCACATCCAATCAATCCAGAGCTATGCGGCATACAGGACGTAGGGTATTACGCACGTCGCGGCCCGAACCTGTCTAAATTGTGTGCTACGTGTCTCTTCCTTCGAGTTATCGATCTCGGCGAGGCCACATTCATCTACCTCGGGTACTCCCCTTGGTAGGTTGCCGGTCCAAAACACCAACATAGCCATCTAGGAGGCAAACCTCCAAGAGTAGCAAACGCTTCAAAGCTTGTAGACGCGAAACCAACGTGCTCAAGCTATGGAAATGCTCTTGTTAGCTCACTAGATCACTCTTGAGCTCACTCTCTCAACCCAACACAAAGATTATGGCTTTAATCCACAAATCTCACAAAGAGAGGGTTGGAGAGAGCCACTAAGGCTTGGAGCTAGTTAGAAATGGCTTGGAACCTCAGCAAACTCACTAGAAACAGCAACCCTCACTTGAAGAAGGCTTGGGGTATTTATATCCCTCAAAGGAGAAAACTAGCCGTTAGTCCTCGGGCGGCACCTGGGCCGAGCCGGTGCCTCACACCGCCATCGACCGTGTTTGAAAAACTAGCCGTTGGGGCTAGCAGAACCGGTCAGACCGGTGCCCCTGACTGATCAGACAAGTCAGGACCGAGACACCCCAAAAACTTTTTCTAGGAGACTAGCACTTCATCACCAAGATGAAATGACTTATGATAGTTTAGGAGGGTTTGTTAGCACACTCTAAGGCTAGATCTCACTTAGGTCAACTAATGAGCACTTTGACTTGGTCAACTCGCTAAGTTGCATCCCTCTAGATAGTACGACATACCTATACTCAAGAAAGAATAAAAGTACTTCGTTGATCTCCAGGCCTTGAACACTTTCAATCATGCCATACTTGATCAATATCCACTTGAGGGCTTTCAACATAGCCTTTGACTTGAGCACGTCCATACTTGAGCTAGTGACTTAGAATCTTTCCATATAGCATAGGAATGCACACTTGGATCCATAAGTCACTCCATATTGCCAATCTTAACAAGTTGATGACTTGCAATGCTTCCCTCGGTTAAGGTTTGAATATGATACTTGAAGACCCCACGGATGCTAGAACTTCACCTTAGCAAAACACTAATGGCGGCTTAGCTACGGCCCCAAAGATTGCTTAGTCCCTCACCCTAGACATCTCGGTTGATCTCTTCATCACTTATCTAATCCACTTTGAGTTCCACTTTGCTTCATACACAATTAACCTTCATTTGAAAACCCCGCTTCAAATGCTTGATCTTGATTGACAACAAATGTGCAAGCTTCCAATTTAGAACCGTAGTGTGTACACTCATTATTATGTTCTCTTTCAATGAACACATGAAGTCTTGACCCATATACTTGTCTTTGTCAATGTGAGCCATATAATATTCATCCACAAATAAATACTTCAATGGTTGCTCATGAATATGTAAAGAAAACCTGTTTACAATCTTAGACAAATTCATTAGTCCTTTAATCGCCTTGTCATTCAATTCACCAAAATCCACTTTGGGGCCTAGATGCACTTTAACCAAGCTAGTCGGGAGAGGGAGTCCCTTCCCAAGTCCCGGGAGGTGGTGTCTGATCGTTTGAAGGTCTAACCCTTGTGACCGTTGCCCTCTTCTCCCTTTTATAGTCTCAAGGGGAGGGGCACAAGGGGATATACAACAGAGTTACAGTACTTGGTAGCTGGCACATCCCGTCGTACGTCGCTATCCGTCGGGGCGTATTGAAGCCGAGTCGCGATACCTTGTCGGGGAAGCCGCCGCGTGGCCGGGTTGGACTGTTCCCTCCGGGACGCCTGGCCTTCTCCCCGAGTGGTTTGGGCTTGTCTTAGTCTGCCCAAGTGCTTGCCTAGCTTGCCACGCCCGAGCCTAAGTCTAGGCTCATGCGCATCGTAGAGGGTGCTTGAGTGCCTCGGGTTGAGTCTTGCGTGTGGCAGAGTAGGAGATGATGGCGATGTGATGGCTGCGTGGCTTGTCAGACCTGCATTAAGGCTCTTGCCGGGGCAGGTCGCCTACATGGCCGCTAGCTGTTGTTTCCGCGTGATGTGGAGATTCACTCCTCCCCACGCATCGGTAGCGTTGCCCGAGTAGTGCGCCCGGGCCCACGTACTAGTCGGAGCTTGGACTTGTCGTGCGAGGCGGAGACTTGTCGTGCGAGGGTTCCTCTAGTGGGAAACTAGTTGGAGATGCAGCCGTCCGGCCAAGGACTGGTCGTCTTGCTAGTGTGGGTCTTGACGAAGATCTGCATGCCTTCCCTGAGATGTAGCACCAGGTGAAGGGTGGACTCCTTCTAGATGTTGTAGTCAGCAAGGGTACGACCATCCTCGAGGTGCTTGCCGGCAAACAGTTGACTTCACCTCGAGGGTTGAGGTTTGTTGTTGTTTAAGGAGGATAATCTTGCCATCAAAGGGGGCCCTAATTCGGGCCCTCGTCAGTAGCCCCCAAGCCTGAGTGGGAGTCAGGGAGTCACGCTTAGGCTCAGTTGGTGGATCTTGGAGCTGGAGGTGTTCTTCAGGTTCTCGGTGGGTGCGCGCGAGCGCATCCACCGGATGTAGCCCCTGTTGACGGTGAATTTCCGTCAACCTAGCTATGAGTTTACCTTTAATGTTGGTATTGATTTATTATTCTAACCACTGGAACTAACCCCCCATATATAACAAGTTCACTCTTGCATGTCGATTTTGGAGTTCGTTGTTTACGCAGGAAATATATGCTAAAGAGGAGACTTTCGGGATAAGTTCACCAAGAACTTTGGAAGAAGATCATGAAGCCCGACAAGAGTCAAAACACGTAATGAACATGACTCCAAATGACCCGAGGATGGAAGCATTAACGTGCAAGTCTTCAGGGACTCAAGCAGGAAACAACAAAGTTTGCATAGCAAGGATTCAAGCCTTAACCGTGAAAACGACGTCAAAGGCCCACATGCAAGTACACACAAATAAGGAATCATGCAAGAAGCAACCGGAGAGGAAGATGGGCCCGAACCGGCCCAGAAAGGGCCTGGGCCGGCCAGCCTGTTCGTCCCTAGGGTTAGATGGATGCATGATATGTAATCTATACATGAACCTTATGCCAATCAATGCTTTATGGTCTATGTCTTTGCGTATGCTTTATTTACATATGTTTGCGCAACATGTGGTGTTAGTAGGGTTTGTGGTAATCGTGGTGATTAGCTTAGCCCTATGGATGCTTAGATATAGATGCGGTTATACGTGAAAGTGTTTGATTACCTTGCGTAGTGACAGTATGATTTAGGGAAAAGGCTTAGCGGCCGCATAATCACCATGAAGCTAGTGTAGGCAACACCCTTTTCATGTACTAGATGCATGTTCATTTGATCCTAAACCCTAGGGAGGGAACGCTTATCTATCTTAACCTCTGTCTCTTGTGTCCACCCTTTACCATCTAGTTTAACCTTAGATTTGTTTGATCAACTTAGGTTAGATTGTCTTACCTTTAGATTAATACTCTTTCAAAGGTTTTCCATTCAACTAGATTAGTACTTGGTTAAGCGCTAGCAATCCCCTTGCTCCGAAGATTGATAAGAACATAGGGAATCCCCGTGGTGAAAAAGGTGTAGGTCCATACGCTTGCGGATCGTAGGTAGATACGAGTTTTATCTGTCAACAAGCCCCTTTTTCTGGCGCCGTTGCCGGGGAGCAAGCTAGTTTGTTACGTTTAATCTAGTATTAATTTTGTTGATTACTAACATCTAACCCTTATTTTCTAGAAAAAAAATCTTTTTTGTTTTTCTTTCTACTTTTCTTGTGCCTAGATGGATTTGTTCACCTCACCATTGGAAGACGAAGAGATGTCGCTAAGGGAGCTAGCAATGCGGTCAATGGAAGACATTGAGATACAAAAATCAGATTTGGCTCTTGCTACAACCCACTATGAAGTGAAGCCTGGAATCATCAAGTTAGTGGCGACAAACCCATTTAGAGGATTGGAGGATGACAACCCATATAGACACATTAAGGAATTCACGATGATATGCAACACAGTGCAACAAGAAGGAGTTCCGACCGCTTGGTTCAAGTGGAATCTTTTTCCGTTCTCTCTCGAAGATGAAGCACGAAGATGGTACACACTTGCGTTCGTTGAAGCAAAAGGAATTTGGGATGAGCTAGTGAAGAAGTTTCTTTTGAAGTTCTTTCCCATAAGCAAGGTCCAGGACTTAAGGAGGCAAGTGCTCACTTTCAAGCAAGGAGAGGATGAAGGAATTGATGAAGCATGGGACCGTTTTAATGAACTACTTGAGCGAGGCCCGAACTTGGGATTTTCCGGTGACTTGATGTTGCATACCTTTTATTTTTCACTAACCCCTAACTCGTCTCGTTTTGTAAGCTTGTTTGTGTTGACGGATAAAAGACGTATCCCTCTACGATCCGCAAGCGTACGGACCCACACCTTTTTCACCATGGGATTCCCAAGGTTCTTATCAATCCGCTGAGCAAGGGGATTTCTAGAGAGCACAGGCAACTTTCATCACTTTTTCGTAAGTATACGTGAAAGTGTTTGATTACCTTGCGTAGTGACAGTACGATTTAGGGAAAAGGCTTATCGGTCGCATAATCGCCATGAAGCTAGTGTAGGCAACACCCTTTTCATGTACTAGATGCATGTTCATGTGATCCTAAACCCTAGGGAGGGAACGATTATCTATCTTAACCTCTCTCTCTCTTGTGTCCACCCTTTACCATCTAGTTTAACCTTAGATTTGTTTGATCAATTTAGGTTATATTGTCTTTACCTTTAGATTAATACTCTTTCAAAGGTTTTCCATTCAACTAGATTAGTACTTGGTTAAGTGCTAGAAATCCCCTTGCTCCGCGGATTGATAAGAACCTAGGGAATCCCCGTGGTGAAAAAGGTGTAGGTTCGTACGCTTGCGGATCGTAGGTGGATACGAGTTTATCTGTCAACAGCCCCCGAGCTCGTGAGTGAGTTGGAGACTCGCTCGCGAGCTTTTATTTGTAATTGTAGCCGTAGTAGCCTTGGAGGTTTCGTTAGGGCAGTTACGACCGTAGTGATGACGTGGGCGCGATCATGGGTGCGGGTATCTCGGCCGACGTGATCGATATGACCGCTCCATCTAGACCGTGCTCAGGCTCAGCAAGTCTGCACGTCGCGGGAATCGAGGCATTGTGGTTGCGTGCGGCTGTTTCACCGGGACGCACGCGTGAGCGGGCGAAAGTCTTGCTGACACGGCGGGCTCGGCGCTGAAGATGAAGAGTCAGCCCCGTCCCCTTTAAAACCGTGCGTCGAGTGCTGGTTTGGGATTTTGCTTTCCGTTCGCTTCCTTTCTCCCTCGCGCCCCCTTGAGCTCCGAGTTCTTTCGCATCCACATCACCACCGCCGCTTGCGTTCCCAGTTCGCCTGCGACTTCGCCGTCGTGATGTCGAATTGGGCGTGCTCCAACGTCTCCCGCGAGCAGCCCTTTCGTCTCGTTGAGGCGGGCCAGCTGCCTCCCCTCACCGAGGCTGTCGAGTGGAACATTCCCGCCGACGAGTCCGTGCCACTCCCTCCCAGCGGGTACGTGGTGTCGTTCGTGGCCTTCCACGAGTGCGGCTTCTCCGTCCCCGTCGGTAGGTTTATCCGCGGGGTGCTATTCGCGTACGGGCTGCAGCTTCAGCACCTAAACCCGAACAACATCCAGCAGATGGCTGCTTTTGAAGTGATGTGCGAGGGGTTCCTTGGCATCGGTGCGCACTGGCATTTGTTCCAGTACTTCTTCAGGTTCACCTACTTGAGGGAAGGCTCCCGTGCAGCGACGATCGGCTGCGCCAACCTCCGGATGAAGCAAGGTCGTGGCGACGACTACATCCCGACGCCACTGACCAGCTCGAACAACGGTTGACACAGGGGGTGGTACTACTTGCGGAACAACCCCGAGCACGCGCTCCCGGCATACACCGGGTGCTCAATCGCGAAGTTGCAACGGAATTGGGCCGATGGCCCGGCCAAGAAAGAGCAGGAGAAGATGCTCAAGTCTCACTGGGTCGTGCTCGGGAATCTTCGGAACGCCGGGATCACCTTGGCGGAGGTGGTCGGGCAGTACCACACCCAAGGAGTCGTGTCGCTCCGTAGGCGTCCGCTCCGGCTCTGCGACATGACTGCCGACAGGGCCCCATGGGTCAGGACGGTGACAGCGTCAGAGCTTCCGTCGCCACTTGAATTTCAGGTGCTCGTTTGTTCGCTCATGTGCTCGTTTTTGAATTTCAGGTGGGAGACTTGAAGAACATTTGGTTGATTGACTCCGGTTGCTCGAGGCATATGACCGGAGACAGGGGGTGGTTCTCAAGTCTCGTCCTGGTGGTGACGAAGAGGTACATCACCTTTGGGGACAATGGGCGCGGGCGTGTGCTTTCAGAAGGTGAGATCAAAGTGAGTGACAAGATCACTCTGAGGCATGTTGCTCTTGTTCAATCGCTGGGGTACAATTTGCTTTCTGTGTCCCAGTTGTTGGATGAGGGCTTTGAGGTGTTGTTTAGGCCTGGTGGTTCTCGGATTTTGGACTCTCGAGGGGACCTTGTCTGTATGGTCGTTCCCGAGGGTCAGGTGTTTCGTGCTGATTTTTCTCAGTCTTCGGGTGTGGAGCGTTGTTTCTTGGCTGGTTCTTCAAGTGAGTTGTGGAGGTGGCATAGGAAGTTGGGTCACTTGAGCTTTGACCTTTTGTCTCGCTTGAGTAAACTCAATTTGGTCCGAGGATTTCCACGGTTGAGGCTTGAGAAAGAGTTGGTTTGTGCGCCTTGTAGGCATGCCAAGATGGTAGCCTCTTCTCACCCGCCTCTCACCGATGTGATGACTGAGCGTCCATGCGAGCTGCTCCATATGGACCTTGTTGGTCCAGCTCGTGTGCGATCTGCGGGTGGGAAGTGGGATGTCCTTGTTGTGGTGGACGACTATTCTCGGTATGCGTGGGTGTTCTTTCTTGAGGATAAGGGGGGAGACGTTTGGTTTTGTTCGAGATCTAGTCTTGAGGTTGAGGAACGAGAGGCACGGAGATGCCATACGAGCTATCCGCAGTGATAATGGCTCGGAATTCAGAAACTCTCGTTTTGAAACCTTTTTCCATGACTTGGGTCTTGAGCACCAGTTTTCGAGTCCGTATACGCTCCCCAGAATGGAGTTGTGGAAAGGAAGAACAGGACCTTGTGCGAGATGGCTCGAACGATGCTTGATGAGCATAGGACTCCGAGGAGGTATTGGGCTGAGGCGGTGAATACCGCGTGCTATGTGTCGAACAGATATACCTCGCAGTGCACAAGAAGAAGACATGCTATGAGTTGATGCATGGTCGCACACCCAAGGTGAGTCCCTTCCATGTCTTTGGTTGCAAGTGTTTCATTATGAAGAAAGGCAGGAAGTTGGATAAGTTTGAGGCTAGGTCTGTTGATGGCATTTTCTTTGGTTATGCATCTCATTCTAGAGCATATCGTGTGCTCAATCTTGAAACTAACCAAATCGTGGAGACTTGTGAGGTAACCTTCGACGAGACAGAGCCTGCAGGTGATGATGAGCTTGGCAAGGAGATCATTCAGGAGGAGGAGCATGAACATGGTGATGATGAGGATGGCGGTGTGGTGCCCCCGGCTGAACATGTACCCACTACTTCGACTACGGTGATGGATGGACCCTCTACTACACCTACGACGACAAATCAAGAACGAGGAGAAGCTGATGTTGAGGGGGAGGTAGCATCGAGGCGAGAACCTCCCCGGCGAGTTCAAGTGGATCACCCAGCTTCGAGGATCATCGGCGACATGAATGAACGCACTACACGGTCGAGGGTTCGAAACAACTCTCATTTCACTCATGCTGCATTTGTTGCTACTTTTGAGCCCAAAGACATTGGACACACACTATCTGATCACGATTGGGTTAATTCGATGCATGAGGAGTTGGAGAACTTTGAGAGGAATCAGGTGTGGGAGTTGGTTGACCCTCTTCCAGGGTGTAAGTCGATTGGTACAAAGTGGGTGTGGAAGAACAAAGAGGGAGAGAAGGGTGAGGTTGTGAGGAACAAGTCGAGACTTGTTGCTCAAGGGTTCAGTCAAAAGGAGGGGATCGACTACGAGGAGACCTTTGCTCCCGTAGCCCGTTTGGAGGCGATTAGGATCCTTCTAGCTTTTTCCGTGGCTAAAGGGTTCAAGTTGCACCAAATGGATGTGAAGAGTGCTTTTCTGAATGGTGTGTTGGAAGAAGAAGTGTATGTGAGGCGGCCTCCAGGGTTTGAGAGCGAGAAGTACCCCCACCGGGTGTACAAGTTGAGGAAGGCGTTGTATGGGCTGAAGCAGGCGCCTAGAGCTTGGTATGGTAGGTTGAGGGGGTTCTTGTTTGAGAGAGGTTTTGAGATGGGGAAGGTCGATCAGACCTTGTTTTTGCCGAGGCGGGCGCAGATATCCCGATTGTGCGGTGTGTACGTGGATGATATTGTCTTTGGTGGCTCATCTAACTCTCTTGTTGCAAGGTTTGTAGATGATATGAGCGTGGAATTTGAGATGAGCATGATGGGCGAGTTGCGCTCTTCCTCGGCCACAAATCAAACAATCAAAGGAAGGAACATTTGTGCACCAGGCTAAGTACACCAAGGACATTGTGCGGAAGTTCAAGATGGAGGACTCCAAGGCCATGACGACGCCGATGAGTACGACTACAGCTCTTGATGTGGACGAGGAAGGTGAACACGTGGACCAGAAGGAGTACCGGTGACGCCCCAGGTTTTTAATTACTGTCATTAACGCTGATGACCAGATCAGTCGGGTCAAACCAGTCAAACCCCGGTCAAACCTAGGTCAACCTGGGTCATCACCCGAAAACCTCGTCAATGAACCCCAATGAACCCCTTGACCAAGCTCACACACACCCGTAGTCAACCCTTGGTCAAAGACACGGTCGAACCCCGCTTGACCGTTGACGTCAGCGAATGTCGTCCGGAACTTTTGCCGCGTTCCCAAAAATTCACCTAAACACTTCAAAATCTACCTTTATGAAAGTTGTCCATCTTGTTGAGGGACACAACTTTCATGTAGATCGGCATTTCAAATTTTGGGAGGAAAATTGTGAAAAACCCCTTGCAAGACAGATTTTCCTGTTTTCCAGAACAGGCCGACATTCGAAGTTGGCACGACGTTCCTGCAAAATCCGTTGAGAAAAACACTATAGGGCCTTTTTGAAAGTTGTAGAGGGTAGTTAGATCTACAACTTTCCTATTCATTGCTTTGTGCACTTTTATTCAATTTTTGGGAGAAACACGCGCTTGAGCCGGGTCAGTCCGAAATGAACAGGCGCCAGAGCGCGGCCACGCCGCGACGCCGCGCCGGCCGCGCGCGCGCGCGCGCGCGCGCGCGCGCCCCGCCACGGGCCGCCGGCCGCCTCGGCGTCGGGCCGCCGCCGCGTGTTCCCAAGGCAGGCCACGCCCTCCCTAGCTCGCTGCACGCCTCCCGATGCCTTGGGCGCCGGGAACGCCTTGAAAACCGGGCGGCCGTGCGACCCCCAACGAACCGGCGGTCCATACGACGTCGTACGGTGCACACGCATTCCAAGGCCTCCCCGCCGGTCTGCTAGTCGCTGCTGAGTTACCCGCGTCGCCTATTAAGGGGCCCCGGTTCCCGGCCGCAGCCGCATGCCGCTCCTCTCCCCCAACCGAGCCGCCGCCGGCCCTCCCCCGCAGCAGCCCGCGCGAGCTCCCCCTCCGGCCGACCGCACGCGTTCTCAAGCCCCTCCACCCCACCTAGCCTCGCTAAGAGCTAAGCCCCTCCGCCCCCGCCCACCTCGGAGCCGCCGCTCGCCGGAACCCCTCCCACGGCGGCCGCACCCACCGGTCGCCGCGCGCCGCTCGCCGGAGCCGGCACCGGCCCGGTCAAGCACTCAAATCAACCTTCCCTAGTCCCTAGACCCTCCTCCACCCCTTCCCCGGGCAAGAACGCCGCCGGCCTCGCCGGAATTGGCCAGCCCGTGCCGGCCGGCCGCCATAGGGGCCACATTGCGAACGCTCAAATCTTTCCAGGGCCCTAACTGCAAAAAGGTAACTCCCACAGTTAAAGCAGTTTGCTGAAAATTGTAAATTGCGTAGAAAATCACAGAAAAATCAGAAAAATGTGACACCAATTTTGTTGGATCTATGGTGATTTATACTACAACTTTTGTTATTCTGGCCTGAGCTGATTCCTTTTAGTTTTTGCATGAAAAATACAAATGTGAAAACCCTAGATCTGAAATATCTCAAAAACCATAGAACCTCTGTAGCTAATTTTTGGATATGTTGTGTGTTAGGTCATGACTAGCTCCTATGCCAAAAATTGCACAAAGTTATAATGTAAATCTTTTCATAAAAATGTTTTTCTATTTCTGGAAGAACTGCATGAATGATTTTTCATGTCAAACATCTTTATGTTCTTGAGCCCAACTTGTGCACACTGTCTTGTAATACCAAAATACACATCTTGTGAATTAATCATGATTTTTGGATTAACAGAAATAATTATTCTTGATTTATGCATGTTTTCCTTTGTAAATTAATAAACCAAGTTCAGAAGAGATTCCATGTGAACATGTTGGTTTTCTAAGCTTGTTTAGGACCAGAGAGCATCCACAAGAAATTTTAGGTCATTTTGATGCTTAATTATTTTTATATGCATTTAAATTGAATCACTAGACAACCTTTGTTATTTTCCATAATATTTATTTTCCTAGCATCCAACACTCACATGTGGGTCCAATGGACCAGTATAGGTGCTAGTAGACTTAAGAAACACTCCTTTATTTTTTGGTAATTTAATTGTTTAATAAAAGGCTTAAAAGCCCTTTTTCTATTAAAGAGAAATTAAATAAAGAAAAGCCTTATTTAATGCTTTTTCCTTTTTGGAAGTACTACCTAATTTAATTAAAAGATAATTAATTCTTATTGCTGATAAGGAAATGATTCAAGGATAAAAGTATTAATTATATCTTTGCTTGTGAAAGGAAAATGATTAAAGCCTTCACATGAAATGACAAGTACAGGGAAATCCTTATTCAATTATGCAATAAAAGAAAGACCCATGTACAACCAATAACCTTCCTATAAGAGAAATCACCAAACCACCCATATTAACTTGAGTGTGATTGCAGTTCATGTTAAAAAGGTTAAATGTACCTACCCACTACTGTTGGTGAGTTTGAATTAAATTATTTACATATATATGTACACAGTCACCATCAAAAAAATAATTAATAAAGAGTTGCATATTACTCCTTTATGGAAGAGTATGCTAAATGTAATCTTATCTAGGTGCATGTGCCCAACAAATACACCCCGTGATTGCCAAAATGGTTCATAAGTGATTAAAGTAAAAAACCGTCGAATAAATCTTGCATTTGCATCTTCGTGTAGATCTTTCCGCCGGTAGACGTACGCTCGTGCCGGAAGGAGGAGACGAAGGTGCCAGCAAGGAGCTGCCGTACGTGAACGTAGCTCAAGACCTGGACCTAAGTCCAGAAGGGCCCAAGGCCAACCTTGCCAGCGAAGGCAAGCCCCGGATCATTAACCCCGCCTTTTAAAAATTATGCAATTATGTTTGCTATGATTGTGCATTTACGTTTCAGGAATTGATTTGAAACCCTAGATGCATGATCCCTAGGTACCTATGCTCTATCACTAGTATGCTGGGTCGATAGCTGCCATGCTATAGGACCAATAGAAGTCGAGTGATGTTCGTCACTCGCGAGAATAGGTTCCTAGATAGGAATCATAAGATATCCTTAAATGGATCGCTCATGTGGTAAGAGCATGGGATTGGGCTCCGGTCCAGTGGGCATGTGGGCTAAGCTTTTGAACGTACTAAACATATGCGGGAATGGGACCGGTAAGCCTAGTACCTTAATGAGGCGGCACGGGATCTTACTATTACTACTCTTGAGAAATCTCCTTACCGACTAGCTACCGAAAGGGTGGTGTATGGTGACTCCGGTATCTCGCGGGTATGCCGTGATAGCCCGCACCGGGGACCGTAAGATTCGATCCCAACCCGAAGACTTTTGGAAACGGCCTGGGGAGTTGTCCTCGCGGGGGCAGCCGACCATGTGTTTGGGTCTACCTTGCAAGGTTTAAATCAATCGATTGTCGGCCTCTCACCGTTATCCGAGACTGCTTATTCAACTGGCCATGATATCCCATAATGATGGAACTTGAGAAAAAGTGTTGTATGAAATTAATTGCTTGTCCAATTCTTGCTTGGATTAGATGGCACATTTAGAAATGGTAATCAACTAGAACTTGTGCTAAAAGATTGAAAGTAAGGATCCACTCTTAGTGGCTTTCCAGCAAAAGAAACTCCACCGGCCAAAAGCCTTTCATGTCTAGAGGTTGGTGATGTAGTTATCACCCGACGGTTAAGTCTTGCTGAGTATTAGTATACTCAGCCTTGCTTTAAAACTGTTGTTGCAGGTGTGATTGATCAGAAGGGTGACAACAAGTGATGACATCACGGATGGCCTCCTGTGGTGTCTACGGTTACGCTAGTTTATATTATTTCCGCTGTATTTTCGAACTCTGAACCTTTACTCCATGCCATGACCAATGGTTTGTAATAAAAGATTTAATTCATGTTGTACTCTGGACTCGCCTTCGCATGAGTTTTAATGCATGTGTCGATCCTCTGTTCGATGTCCAAGTGATTTACCGGGCGTTAACCCCAACCAACGACAGGATGATACTTTACTATTGCTTAATGACCAAAGTGGATCGGTCTTAGGCGTTAGTACGGTATTTTCCTGGGCGGGTTGTCACAGTCTAACTCTCTTGTTGCAAGGTTTGCAGATGATATGAGCAGGGAATTTGAGATGAGCATGATGGGCGAGTTGCAGTTCTTCCTCGGGCTACAAATCAAACAATCAAAGGAAGGAACATTTGTGCACCAGGCTAAGTACACCAAGGACATTGTGCGGAAGTTCAAGATGGAGGACTCCAAGGCCATGACGACGCCGATGAGTATGACTACAGCTCTTGATGTAGACGAGGAAGGTGAACACGTGGACCAGAAGGAGTACCGGAGCATGATCGGGTCACTCCTCTACTTGACGGCGACGAGGCCGACATACGCTCTCGGTGTGTCCGTGCACTCGTTTTCAAGCGTCTCCGAGGACTTCGCATCGGCAAGCGGTGAAGCGAATTTTCAGGTACTTGCGTCACACCCCCGACTTCGGCCTTTGGTACTCCGCGTCCTCTTCTTTGGCGCTTCATGGTTTTTCAGACGCGGATTTTGCCGGGTGTCGGTTGGATAGGAAGTCCACTTCTGGTACTTGCCAGTTTTTGGGTTCTTCCTTGGTGTCTTGGTCTTCCCGCAAGCAATCGAGTGTTGCTCAATCCACTACCGAGGCCGAGTATGTTGCCGCTGCTAGTTGTTGCTCTCAGCTCCTTTGGATTTCATACACCATGAGTGACTTTGGTGAGGAGTATACCCTTGTCCCACTTCAATGTGATAGCACCAGTGCCATAAGCGTTGCAAAGAACCCAGTGCTCCATTCCAAAACCAAGCACATAGAAGTGAGGTACCATTTTCTGAAGGACAACGTAGAGAAAGGAAAGATAGCCTTGATCCATGTACCCAGACATGACCAACTAGCCGATATTTTCACCAAACCCCTAGATCAAACAACTTTCACTCGTTTGCGGGGGGAACTTGGTGTGTGTCTGATTTCTTGAGTTGGGTGTGTGGGAGCTCCTTTGTAGCATATGTATAGTTTCCTTTGTGCATTTCTTGCATTTGGCATAGCATATGTAACATGATGTATAGGCATCCTTGTATCTTAGATTGCATGCATTTTGTATCATATGCATTCGTTAGGACAAGCTTCTCTCATATACATTGTTCACCATGGAATGAGATATATGCCTTTGTGAGCTTGTTTGGTATGCTATGGTTAGTTTGGCTTAGCTCTTGATGATCTTGATGAATAATCCATGGTTGATAGCTATGTTTTTGAAAATGTCACATTTATGCTCTCTCATGTGTAAATGCCTTTATATGATCTTGACATGTTTTAGTGGCTTGGTTATGCTCAATTTGTGGTTGGATGGCTAGTTTATTGATCATATGGGGCCCAAGGCTCATTTGCCATCATGAATGTTTAGCCCTCTTGATTTATCTTGTGGAGGAGCATAAGTTCCTTTTTGTCGCAAAGACATTTCATGTACCTTTTATCAATCTGAAAATGAAATGAAAAATGCTTAGAAAATATGCTCCCATGTCATATGTGCTAAATTTAATTTGCTTTGGGTGCTAAACCGTTGCATGATGCCTACCAATGAGAAGTCTCATACATAGAAGTAGGCACATGGCTCGGTGGCTTTGACATGACATGAGGTGCTTGTGGGTGTTTGTGATGGTCTTATGATTAGAATGGCTGTCCTAGCATGAAGTTTGTGTGGCTTTGCCATTTTGATATGTTTTGATCATGTTTAGGACTTTGCTCATGAGAGGCAAGTTTTTCGCAAAATTGCCAAAATCCATCTTAGCTTCGTCCAATGGTTGTGAAACTTGGTGATCATGTAGTTGAGATCGATACGAAGCCGTAGAGTATCTAACTTGCTCATTTGGACATATGTAGCATTCTTTGTTGAATTTTGTCTATTTGAGAAGCTCTAGGTTGAAAGTTTTGCATTTTTGGCTTGATTCATGCATTGCCAACAAGGGGGAGAGGTTTGAGCTTGAAATGGCTTGCTGGACGCATTTAGAAGGTTTTCAGGTGGTTTCGAGCCATTTCTGGGCTCTGTTGTGCACCGGTCTGACCGGTCAAGGTCAACGGTCTGACCGGTGTGAGTGCTGGTCCTGTGCACATCTTAGGCACCGGTCTGACCGGTGGTGAGGACCGGTCTGACCGGTGTGAGCTGAAGTTGCCGGCACCGCCCCGTTTTCACCGGTTTGCATGCATTCGTCCAGGGGGAGGTGCATTGTTTCAGGGGGAGCTTGCATGTGTGCAGGGGTAGCTTTTTGTGGTTTTTCGAGCTTTGCTTTGGTGGTTTGCGCTCTTTGCTTGAGCTTTGTTTTGTCTCGGATGTGTCGAGCCGTTGCCCTTGCCTAAGGGGTCCGAGACTTGTCTTCTTCAAGTGATCTTGCTCTTTGCCTTTGTTTGGCTTTCGATCGCTTGTTGAAGTTTCTTTTTGTTCGTTTCTTTTCTTTTTCTTTTCTCTCTTGTTACTTTCGTGTGGGTGTTGTCAATGCACTCGTCAAGGGGGAGATTGAGGACCATGTGTGGTTCGAGGACCGGTGGATGGTCGCTTCCTTGTGTGATGAGTGATTGACAACGTTGTGTGGACTGATTCTTGGCTAAGTATTGCAGGTGCAGGTTGTGGCTTGACTGGTGTTGGTGTAGGTGAAGACAAGCACGAAAGGTCGTCGCCGGTGAGGCCTCCAGGTGTGGAGAAGACAAGTAGGCTTCGTTCGAGGGACCCGGTGGCCAGCGGGGTCAAGTGCGGGCCGCATGGTGGCATGAACAAGAAGATGAAGTCGTGGACGGTTTCTTGGTTGAGCCTCAAAACCAAGGTCGAGCCGGGACTACGTGGGAGCCGAGTCATGAGTGGAGATTGGCGGAGGCTACGCCGAGTTCGCGGGGTTTCCGCGTGGTTCACCGTAAAACCACCGGGTTCCTTGGTTGATCCACAAAGCCAAGACCGAAGAACCGAAGACGGAGGCGCAGCGAGCCGCCGCACGGTCCGATCGGGTGAAGAGCACCGGTCTGACCGGTGTGCGACGACGCAGTCCGGGATCTTCGAAGCGGAGGACACGTGTCGGGATCGCAAGGCTTGCGTCGAGGCTAAGCAGGTTGCGGTCGCCGAACATCCGTCCGATGGAGAAAGCTTCAAGTCTTCCAAAACCGCCCTTGAGGGGCTTGTATCCCTAGTTGTTAGAGAAGGGCATTTTAGACTTTCGGTTGCCTCCATATAACCCAAGAGGTGAGAGGATGGCAGCCAACTCTTGGAACCCTAGCTCATTTGTTTTCCCATTTTCCTTCCTATTTTCCTTAGGTTTTCTATAGGACTAGCAAGAGAGCTTCATGGAGAGATCTTGTTGAGAGGGATGGATGATCGGGCGGCTTGCTAGACCTTGTATGAACCTTTGTTTCATGTATAGATGATTCGGCGTGGTTCCTCAAGGTTTGGATGTGTTTTCCCCGTTGTTCTTGGTGGTGATTTTCGGAGCCCACTCTTGGTGATTTCTTTGGGTTGTTTTCGGGACCTTTCTCTTGGGGATTTGATGGGGGAAATTTGTGGGAACCCTTCGTGGTTCTTTGGGTCGTGATTCCCCTCCCAAATCCATGAGTAAAGGTGCTCGATTTTGGGGTTTCTTGAGTTCTTGGGTTGGAAGTGCTCTTGGAAGGATTTCCTTGATTCCTCCTTTTTGGACGAGTTTTGGTGGGATTAAACTTGGCTATGGACTCCTCATGATGTGTTTCTAATATCCCCAAAGTCTTGTTCAAGTCCGTGGAGCGATTCGGGAGATCGAGATTTGGATTTCGGGGAGTTGACCCGCAGGTGTTGTTCATCCCGAGCTGCCCAGGCTACACCGGTCTGACCGGTGCTCTTGACCGGTCTCGACCAAAGTGCAACCCTCGGTGGGATTTTGCTCGGGTGAACGTCTTGGTGTGTTCGTTGTTGTCCCGTGTTGCCGCCGTTTCGAGTTTGGGTCGGTTTTCGGTGGCTCGGTTGGCCTATTTCGTGCCTTGGGGGCTTTCAGTGCCGTGGATCGGTCCGACCGTGTGTCTCACCGGTCCGACCGGTGTAGAGCCACTTAGTGAAAGTTGCTCGCTTTCACCCGGCCAGGGGACCGGCTCGGCCGGTGGTGCTCACCGGTCTGACCGGTGTGGGTCTGTAGACTCGAGGTTTTGTGTTCCGCTACGTTCTCGGGTCGGAAGGTTGTGTGTTGGTTCCTAGGTCCAGTGGCACTCCAGTGGCTACGTGGGTTTGGCCAACTTGGGTAGTGAGTCGGAGACGTGTGTTGGAAGCCGTGTTCATCTTGTAGGAGTTTCCATCTCCTTCGAGAAGAATTTTTATCGGCTCCCATTCACTCCCCCCTCTCTGGTTCGCCGTATCGGTCCTTCAGTCGCCCGAGCCGTCGTGGAGCGGCGATGTCACCAGCGCAACGGTCGACTGGAGCAACATGTCGGGCTCGTCCTCGTTGTCGCCGCCCCATGGCGCTGAAGTGTCGTCGTCGCGCCGGCCGTGAGAGGCGGGGCACAACAAGACTGTGGGCTTGAGCTCACGTCCGGTGGCTCCCCCTGCCCGGGTGGGCCTGCGGTCGACCCGCTCCCGTACGGTGCCCTGTGGGACGGGCACTCCTGGGCCAGAGAGACCTGCGCCCCGCCAAGCCGATCCTCTGAGAAGGTTGGAGGAGCGATCGATGTCCGTCTGCCTGATCTATGACGGTTCGGACCGCCCGGACTCCGACTCCCTGCAGAGGCGCCGGTCGCGGTGGAGGTCGTCGGATTCGGCGTCGACACCGAGCGTGGCGCCAGTGGCGGAACCGAGTGCTGCCCCGCGGTGCTTACAGTCATTACTTATCCAGGGTGGCGGAGCCCCGGATGTTCATGTGTCCCTTATAGTAGGCGGGGGCCATGGTCCAACCTCGGCTGTTGCGTAGGTGAAGGACCGATACGGCGAACCAGAGAGGGGGGGGAGTGAATGGGAGCCGATAAAAATTCTTCTCGAAGGAGATGGAAACTCCAACAAGATGAACACGGCTTCCAACACACGTCTCCGACTCACTACCCAAGTTGGCCAAGCCCACGTAGCCACTGGATTGCCACTGGACCTAGGAACCAACACACAACCTTCCAACCCGAGAACGCAGCGGAACACCAAACCTCGAGTCTACAGACCAACACCGGTCAGACCGGTGAGCACCACCGGTCATACCGGTCCCTACTAGTGAAACTAGGCAACTTTCACTAAGTGGCTCCACACCAGTTAGACCGGTGAGACACACCGGTTAGACCGGTCACAGCCTGAAAGCCCCCAAAGCACCAAACAGGCCAACCGACCACCAAACTGACCCAAACTCGAAACAGTAGCAACACAGGACAACAGCGAACACACCCAGACGTTCACCCGAGCAAAAACCCACCGAGGGTTGCACCGGTCAGACCGGTGTAGCCTGGGCAGCTCGGGATGAACAACACCCGTGGGTCAACTCCCCCAAATCCAAACCTCGATATCCCAAATCGCTCCACGGACTTGAACAAGACTTTGGGGATAATAGGAACACCTCATGAGGAGTCCATAGCCAAGTTTAATCCCACCAAAACTTGTCCAAAAAGGAGGAATCGAAGAAATCCCGCCAAGAACAACACAACCCTAGAACTCGGAAGACCCCAAAATCGAGCCCCTTTACTCACGGATTTGGGAGGGGAATCATGTGACAGAACCGCCCAAAATAATTCCGTATTATCGCCTAAGCCGGTCCACATGGCCATTAAGCAATAATAAAGAATTATTAAGTCGCTTCCGTCGGGTAAAGCCCGGTAAATCACATACAACAGGATCGCTGATATGCGCTAAGCCCACACGAAGGCAGAACCAGAGTACAACATTACATAACATAAAAGGTTCACAAGTTTGACATTATTACAAACCAGGTTTTTCATACATAAAAGTAAACATGAACAGAGTTTAAACAGCGGAAATAAAACTAGCACATGATACACACGGGAGGCCATCCATGCATATCACTCCTCATCATCGTTCTCCCATTCAAGCTCCCAACCATCTGGGATAGAACCAGGCTAGATGGGATTACCTGAAAACCACAAATTAAGCAAGGCTGAGTACTAATACTCAGCAAGACTTACCCGACAAAAATAAAGTACAGCTAGACATGCAAGCCTTTTTGGCTGCTGGGTTTGTTTTGCCAAAAGAGACTAAGAGTGGATCCTTGTTTTCAAGTTTTAGCTCATATTCTAGTATGTTAATCAGTCTAGGTGAGCACCTGTACTAAACAAGCATGTTGTGCAAACAATATTAAACAGGTAACAATATTAATCCAAAATGTTCCATAAATAAACATGGGGTAGCCAGTGGTCAAGCCGACTCAGATAACGGCGAGTGACCGACGATCGATCGATTTATATCCTTGCAAGGTAAACCCAAGATACACGGAAGAAGTAGACCCCAAGAATTCAAATAAAAGCAAATGCAGGGTCTACCCCGACCAGGCGGTTCCCAACATCCCACAGTTTGGGATCAGACGCTACAAAGTCTGGTACACTGTTATCCGGAGGGTCTAACCCGACCAATCCGGACTCACACACTATACCATGGGTAGATAGCCCGGAGACACATCCCAAGCGGGTAGCTAGAAAGATCCCGCCCCGGTTCAGAAGGTACTAGGCTTACCGGTCCCATTCCTGACAAGTACTTGGTACGTTCAATAGCTTAGGACCAGCACCATGCTACTCGGTCGAGACTGAACCCATTGCTCTTACCACATGAGCGAGTCAATTTAACCAACTTATGATTCCAACATAAGCATCCTATATCTCGCGAGCAATGAGTTATTACTCGACTTCTATCGTATCCTTAGAGCATGGCACTAGCATTCCTAACATACTAGTAAAAGAGCATAGGAGTCCTAAGGATCATGCAACTAGGTTTCAAAACAACTCCTGAAACTTAAATGCACAAAGTAAAGCATAAATACTGAAAAGTAAAAGACATAATTTTAATTTACAAAATGGGTTAGATGAAACCGGTGTTTGCCTTCCTTAGACTCAACACCAACACAAGCCTTGGGCTCTTCTGGACTTTGGTCCAGGTCTTGCTGCACACCAATTTGGTTCAGCTCTCCACTAGCTGCCCCCTCCTCCTCCTGGGTGAGCGTGTACGTCCCGTCCGGTAAATCTACACGTATACATGCATATGCATTAATTAAAGTTAATCTTGATGGTGACTGTGTACATATAAGCAAATTAACTTATTTAACTTCACCAAACAGAAAGGGGGGTGTGACTAAATATCAAAAACAGAACCAAAACATGATTTCACAAATTTAACACTTTAATATCCATTTCTTGCTTTAATTACTTAAAACAAGCCTTTCAACCAAAATTCCAAATTAAATCAAAAACACTTCAGATGAGCCTAATCTTTTGCACACAACAACATATGCTTAATTTAAGCTCTCAAACCAAAATTTGGCTTAAAATCTTTTATAAATTAATTTATATGAAAAGACAAATTTCAGCCTAGTAAATCAACATTAATTCATATAAAAAGATTTAATAAACTTTTTGATCTCAACTTTCTCCTGCAGGTCATGTATGCCAAAAATGAGCTTCTGACCAAAGTATGGTTGCAGAT
The DNA here is from genome assembly GCA_947561735.1 of Cenchrus americanus. NCBI lineage: Eukaryota > Viridiplantae > Streptophyta > Magnoliopsida > Poales > Poaceae > Cenchrus > Cenchrus americanus. The sequence goes on along the minus strand of OX387239.1, from coordinate 244,451,489 downwards.
TCAAATTATTTTTCAGGTTTTGAATTTAAGCTCCTACACAAGATTAAATCCAAAACATCTATTAAACAATTCCCTAAAATCAAATCCACTCTACCAGAGGTACTACTCATCAAGGCAAAGCCCTAGGGTGCACATGTGGTTACAGAAAAGTTCATTAAAGGGGATATAAAAAGCATCAAACTTATTCTAGCATAAAGCTTAAATAAATCATAACTGAAAATATATACATCAAAACCCTGCAAATTTTTGTCACAGATCTATACATGCTATAAAGAGCAACATATCCAAAATTCAAGTTCATAGCATGTGCATATTTTAAATCACACTAAAAACACTCCAAACTGAGTTTGAATTTTTAATTCAAAAACTATACAGAAAAACCCTATACATGTTTTCTAGAAAAGATAGATTTCTTCACCACGAATCCTACAAAATTTGTTTTGCATTTTTCTGATTTTCTACGATTTTTAATGATTTTTCGAAGTTGCTGCTGTAACTCTAAAACTACTTTTACAGCCGGGTCCCTGGAATCTTACACAAATCTCCCTGAAAATACCTTCTCTCTTGCAATGTAGTCCCCCGGCGGGTCTGGACCTCGCCGGCGGTGGAATTGGCGGCCGGCGGCGGCCGGACATGGCCGGAGGGGCTGCCCTGGACGCGTGTCCGACCTTGCTAGGGTGGGTGGCTCACCTTGGCGGGTTGGAAACGGGCCGCGGCCGGGCCGCGGCGTGGCGCCCCGTACGCCCGCCGCGGCGCCCTGCAGGCTGGTGGCAGCGCGGTGGGACGGCCCGGCGACGATTTGGCGGGTTCAGGGAGGAGCAAGGAAAGGGGGAGGAAGGTTGGCCGGCGCTGGATGGTGCAGGAGGTGGACTTCGGTGGCGCGCAACACCTTGGCGGCGACGACGTCCGCGAGGTAGGGCGCGGCGGCAACAGCGGGTGCGTGAAAAGGAGCATTCGACCGGCTCGATGTGCTAAAGATGAAGGACGACGTGCACGACGAGGTCGAGGGCGAGGTGCCCGGCGCGGGCGTGAGCCAGCTGGCCACTACATGCGCGTGATGCGCAGCGCGGCATGGCCGGTGGCCGGCGCGTGGCGCGGCGGCCCCGCGCCCCGCCGGTCCGTGCGCGAATGGACGCGGTGCGGGGGGCCTAGGGTCGGGCGGAGCGCCCACGGAGGTGCAGGTCCATAGCGGAGGCGCCGATGCGTCCGTACGCCGGAGGAACGCGCGGACGACGCGTGGCACGTGGTGACGTCGGCTCCCTGCTCGATTCCACTTACCCTGCTTCGAAATTGCAAAACTCCAAAAAGTTCCAACTATGTTCAAAATCTCCCAAAATCAAAGTTGTAGAGGAGCCATAGATCTACAACTTTCCCCAAGGGCGACATATGTTTTGATCAAAGGTTTGTCCGGGAACGTCGGCCAAAGTTGCAGTTTTTCCACGGCTCGAATTACTGTTCACAACGCAGTCAAACTGATTTTTGGCCAATTTGCACTCAAAATTGTAATGTCCGCCAATTACGAAAAATGTGTTCCCGGAAATAACGAACAACTTTCGTATTGGCTGATTTTGAACTTCTATAGTGAAATTTGGAGAACGCGCAAGAAAACCATTTCAGCCTTAAAGGAGATCTAGGGTTTGACCGTGATTTGGGATTTTGACCAAGGTCTTTTGTGCAAATAGGTGACAATACATGTCAAACATGCTTAGAAGGTAATTAACCTTGATTAACTCATGTAATTAATGTCATTAGCGCAATTAAACATCGTGATGTTACGACCTACCCCCTTAAAAGAAATCTCGTCCCGAGATTTAGGATTTAAAAGATGGAAGTAGGAGGAAGGAACTTACGTTGCCTTGATTCAAGAAAACCCGGATAATTCTCATTGAGATAATGTTCAGTTTCCCATGTAGCTTCTTCTACCGTATGATGACTCCATTGGATTTTATACATCTTTACCGATTGCCTTCGAGTTTTTCTTTCCTTTACATCAAGAATTCTCAAAGGATGTTCCACTACAGAGAGATCCGGTTCAATCCAAGCGTTAGATTCTTCAATCACTTCTCTAGCCGGTTCATGTGCACATTTCCTCAATTGTGATACATGAAACACATTGTGTACGGCGGAGAATTGTTCGGGCAGCCGAATACGGTATGCCACTGGCCCACAGACTTGAATGATCTCATAAGGGCCAATGTATCGAGGAGCTAACTTCCCTTTCACACTGAATCTTTGGACACCCTTGGTTGGCGAAACTTTTAAGTACACAAAGTCACCAACTTTGTATTCCCTAGGTGCCTTTCCCTTGTCATAGTGACTCTTTTGTCTTTCTTGAGCAATTCTCAAATTTTCCTTGATTACCCTCACTTTTTCTTCGGCATCCTCAACCAAGGCTGGACCAAAGAATTTCCTCTCCCGTGCCGTGACCGCCTTCAAGGGAGTACGACATCTCCGTCCGTAAAGAGCCTCAAAAGGTGCCATTTTCAAGCTGGCTTGATAACTGTTATTGTAAGAAAATTCAGCCAGGGCGAGACACTTGTCCCAACTCTTATCAAAATGAATCACGCATGCTCGCAACATGTCCTCTAGAATCTGGTTTACCCTTTCAGTTTGACCATCAGTCTGAGGACGATAAGCTGAACTGCGTATGATTTTTGTGCCAAGTGACTTATGTAATTGTTCCCAAAAACGTGCCACAAAGAGAGATCCCCTATCGGAAATGATGGTTTTAGGAACACCATGCAAGCGAACAATGTGCTCAATATAAAGACTTGCATAATCTTTGGCATCATATGTAGTGCGGACGGAATAAAGTGAGTCGTTTTTGTCAATCTGTCAACAATAACCCGTATGGAATCATGTCTCCTAGATGTGAGTGGCAATCCGGACACAAAGTCCATACTTATGTCATCCCACTTCCATGAAGGTATGGGTAGGGGTTGAAGAGTACCGGAAGGTTTCAAATGACTTGCTTTAATTCTTTGACAAATATCGCATTCTGACACATATTTGGCAATGTCCACCTTCATATTGAACCACCAAAAATTCTCCTTTAAATCTTGATACATTTTACTACTCCCCGATGGATAGAGAATTTAGAGAGATGACCTTCATCAAAGATTTCCTTTTTCAACTCCCAATTATCTGGAACAACAAGGCGTTGCCCAAACCAGACTATGTCTTTCTCATCCTTCCGGAAGCAATTATGCTTAGGATCCTTTTCTAGCAATTTTTGTTTAATTAAAAGAATACCCTCATCTTGAAGTTGAGCCTTAACAATTCTATCAAACAGGTCAGACTCCGCGGAAAGGGCATTTAGGCTTCCTTGTTCAACAATTTCCAAGTTTAGCCTTCTCAAATCCTCACACAGAGTGTCACTGTAAGGTTCCATTGATAGGCAATTGCAGTGAGCCTTGCGGCTTAGAGCATCTGCAACTACATTCGCCTTTCCAGGATGGTAATGAACCTCAAGATCATAATCTTTGATTAACTCTAACCATCTTATTTGCCTCATATTTAAATCAGATTGAGTGAAAATATATTTGAGGCTTTTGTGGTCAGTAAAGATATTGCAACGGGTTCCCATAAGATAATGCCTCCACAGTTTTAATGCATGAACAACCGCTGCTAGCTCTAAGTCATGTGTGGGATAATTCTTTTCATGAGGGCGAAGCGCTCGTGAGGCATAGGCAATAACCCGATTTTCTTGCATAAGAACACAGCCAAGACCCGTGCCTAAAGCATCACAATAAACTTCATATGGCTTTGAATTGTCCGTCTGCGCTAGCACTGGGGCTGAAGTTAAATGTTCTCTTAATTTTTGGAAAGCTTTATCACAAGCCTCACTCCACACAAATTTCACGCCTTTCTTTAGCAACTCGGTCATAGGCTTAGCAATCCTAGAAAAATCCGGAATAAAACGACGATAATAACCAGCCAAGCCTAGAAAGCTGCGGATTTGATGAGCTGATTTAGGAGGTTGCCAATCCATAACCTCTTGCACTTTGCTTGGATCGACAGATATGCCTTCGCTGGAAATAGTGTGCCCCAGAAATTTAACACTATCCAGCAAAAACTCGCACTTGGAGAACTTAGCATAGAGTTTATGCTCTCGCAAGCGTTGTAAGACAATGCGAAGATGTTCCGCATGTTCTTCCTCATTCTTGGAATAAATAAGGATGTCGTCAATGAAAACCACGACAAATTTATCCAACTCCATCATAAATACGGAATTCATAAGGTACATGAAATAGGCTGGTGCATTTGTGAGAACGAAAGACATAACCAAGAATTCATATAGGCCATAGCGAGTAGGGAAAGCTGTCTTGGGAATAGCACTAGGCCGGATTTTAATTTGATGATATCCAAACTGAAGATCAATCTTTGAGAAGACCTTAGCTCCAGCCAACTGGTCAAATAGCACGTCAATGCGGGGCAACGGATATTTGTTTTTGATAGTCACCGCATTGAGAGGTCGGTAGTCCACACAAAACCTCAGGCTACCATCTTTCTTTTTCACAAATAGGGCGGGATAGCCCAAGGAGACGAGCTTGGGCGGATATAGCCCTTATCAAGCAACTCTTGAAGTTGTTTCTTTAATTTAGCAAGTTCCTTGGGTGGCATTCTATAAGATCGCTTAGAAATAGGAGCAGTGCCAGGCTGTAGCTCAATGACAAACTAAACATCTCTGTCTGGTGGTAAGCCAGGAAATTCATCAGGAAAGACATCCATGTACTCACATACTACTGGAATGTCCTCAAGTTGAGTAGTTATGGCTGCATACACACATGAGCCTTTATGGCCTGTTGGGGGAAGGTAAAGAATTGAATTTCCGACCAAAGGTGAGTTGATTTCTAACATTCTTTCAGAAATATCCAGGACAACTTTGTGTTGAGTCATCGAATTCATGCCTAAGATAACATCTACCCCTTCTAGGTACATAGTGACCAGATTAGTTGGAAAAGTTTTGCTACCTATCTCAAGTGGTACGCTTAAGGCTACTTGATTTGAAGCAACATTTCCACCCGGTGTGGCAATCATATAGGCCTGCTTAGTATGACACCACTTCAAGTCCAAATTTCTCACGGTTTTCACATTAATAAAGCTATGAGTAGCACCAGAATCAAATAATATAGTAACAGGACGACCACGGATAGAAAATGTACCCGTCAATACTGGTGCTCCCTCTCCGCGTATCAACCACCGTGGTGAAGTTTAAACGGCCTTGCTTCACTTGCACGCTTTGTTTCTTTCCCTGATTTCCAGCCTTAGAGCCTTGCCCCTGACTTTGCTGATGTTGCTGTCGAGGGCGTGTGCACTTGTTAGCATAGTGCCCCAGCTGTCCGCAGTTTTAGCAACGGCGATCATCATTATTGTGGGCAGGTGGGGGTGCACTAGGCCTAGGAGCGGTCTGCTGAGTGTTGCGATAGCCAAAGCTGCCAGACGGCTTAGACTGAGATTGCCTCATCACCCAGCGTCCAGCTGAAGATGGCTGGGTGGCACCCTGCACATTCTTCTTCACAAATTTAAATTTCTTGCCTTGGCCACTGCCTGAAGCTTGATTAAACTTCCTCTTTCTATCCTGTTGAGCCCTCTTCATGGCGTCCTCTTGAGAGATGGCTAAATTCACTAGCTCAGGATAGCTATCAATTTTGATTAAGTTCAACCTCTCATAGAGCTCTCCATCAAGCCCTTCACGGAATCGCTCCATCTTTTTCTTATCAGTATCAACATGATAGTCCCCATACTGACAGAGACTATTAAACTTCTGAGCATATTGATAGACTGAGTCAGAGCCTTGCTTGAGATTCATTAGCTCTCTCATTTTCCTATCAACAAGACCCTAAGGAATATAATGCTCTTTAAAGGCTTTCTTGAATTCTGCCCAAGTAATTTGGTGACCCTGTGGCTGCATGGATTTGAAATTCTCCCACCAGATTAATGCTTCACCCCTCAGTTGCTGAGTAGCAAAGCCTGCCTTATGTTCTTCTGAGCAAGGCAGTGTGAAGATGGAAAACATGGCCTCTAGGGACCTGATGAAAGCATCATCCTCTAGGGGCTCCTCTGCCTTGGTGAAGAGGGGTGGCCTCATTGCCCTGAATTTTTCATAGGACATGACTGCATTAGGCCCATCTTGATTATGGCCTTGATTGTGCACAGGCTGCTGCAATCTTTGAGCAATTTGCTGCTGAGTCTGCAGAATTTGGCGCAACACTTCGGTCTGCGCAGTGATGAAAGCTTATGCGGGTGTCATGGGTGGAGGTGGAGGAAGAGGAGCATCCCCACTGCCTCCCGCACCCCGAGAGTCATTCTGTATGTTATCAGACATCTGAAAAGTTGAACTTTCATTAGATACATAATCAAAGCTTGCTTAAAATAATATAAGAAGAATATGCATACGAAAATTCAGACTTAATAGAAATTTTCAGAATTCAGACAGCATCACAGTTCTGAGTAAATAAATCATAACTCTCTGTACAGAAGTCGAAAATTTCTAAAATTTGGTCAGCATGTGTAGAATTTTATAAGCTTTAACTTTGGTATTCAACTCCAGATCAGATTCATCTTTTAAAGGGGTCGAAAAATTCAGTTTCTAAAGTTCTGTCTAGCAGTTTGGACAGCAGCCATCAGCTTACTAAAAATTCGATATTTCTTAAACTCCACATGCAAAAATGTTGAATTTTGGTGAGCATGACCATTATAAAATTTCAAACAACTTTGGTAGTCATTGCAAAATCCAGAAATGACCATAGCATTCTTCATTTCATTTCTTAGGCAGATTGCTGCCGGAAAGGTGTCTTTCCACCATAGTTACAGATTACAAAATTTGGTGGATCACCATTACATAGGGGTCACTATGTAGCTTCTAGCTACACAAAAGAATACTCTAAGTCAGCCTAGCACCAAAATCCAACCAAAAGGGCTAACAAAGAGTACATGTCAAGTTTTCTATTACAACATCTAGGATCTAGGTCCTATGTACAAACTATGGAGAGTTCCCCGCGACATGTAAGAATAGAGCACCAAGCTCCTCTAATCGAGTCCGGGAACGTCCTAAACCTCCTCTGGGTCCAGCTGGATCTCCATCTGCTCATCGTCAACAATAGCCGGTGGGTGGTGCACCTGCTGGAGCATAACCACAACACCCTCCAAGGCATGTATATCGAGCTCGAGGTCCCCAACCTGCTCCCCGCAAATCCCGGATGTGCTCAAGGTGCACAAGCACAAGCCTCTCAAAGATCCCTATCATCCACCTCGGCCCGCACCCCGCCGCCCACCGTAAGTCCGAATCCGCCGCAAGTGGTCACCTCGCTCAAACGAAACCGGTGTGCTCGACCCCGAAGCCGCCGTATCCGATCCCGAAGGTCGGCAATAGTCCGCACACCGAGTGTACTTAACATACCGCTTCGGTGAAGAGACCGACAACCCAGTAGATGTACCAAGTAGCTCCAGTGAGACGACCAGCCAAGTCATCTGCGATAACTCGACGAAGGTCCTGTAGAGAGTACAAGGCCCTCAAGCACGTGCCCAAAGTTTGTACTGTGTCGTAGGGTGGCACAGTCTCGAGAAGTGTGGCTATATTGGCCATCCGGCCTAGCCACAAAGGATCGTTGGGGTCCAAAACTGGAACCAACCCCAATGGTGTCTGAAGCATCTCCTGCTTTCAGTGGGTGGAGAGAGAGTGGAGCACCATCAAGGCTGCCGACTCCACTGCCTCGGCAGCATGGAAGCAGAGGAGCTCCATGCTCAAGTCTGCCCACTCGGGGTGGCCCGGGTGGGGGAGCACAGTCACTCGAACTCGGCAGCCTCGGTACGCCCAACTCCTCGTACTCCACCCCCTCGTAGAAGGGAGGGGTGGTGTAGCCGACAAAGACACAAGGCTCTCCAAGCAATGCGTGTGAAGCCCTCCCACCGCAAGCCGGTGGTGGCAAACGTGCCATCAGCGCCCACCGCAACAAACCCAGGGGCAGCCATCTGTAAAATAATTACAAACACATGTTAGAACCCAACAATATGAGTTTAACATGCAATATGGCAAAACTGGCAGTTCTGAACAAAAATTCATAACTGAAAAACAAGTACCCCAAAAATTCCAAATTTTTGTGAGCAACTCGACAATGTTATAACTCACATTTTTGTATTCAAAGGTCTAACCAATTCAGATTGGAAAAGTGTGCAAAAGGTCCATTTTCATAATGTTGTTGCCCAAAAATTCAGCAGGGCAGAGCTTCACTAAAAAGACCATAACTCAATACATGAGTACCCAATTACCATGAAATTTTTACAGCACAATCTATGCTAGATAATGAACATTTTTCCTGTAGATTCTCAGGTCAAATTCTGTTTGGAACTATAGGTAAAGATTCTAGTTTTCCGCCTAACTCAGAATTTTGACAGCAATTCAGCAAGATGTAGGCTAGCCATTTTGATCCTAACTTTAGTTTTAAACCTCCTAAAATCATGAGAAATCCAGGGAGCAAACTTAACTAGGTGATGAACAATTTCCCTAAAGAGCACCTAGCCAGAAATTTTCTAGATAATCCTTAGGAAGATTTGGACAGCAGCTAGTTAAATTTTTGCTTAATCACACATCAAAGCATCAAACTAGCATGATTGATCCTTAAGAAAAACAATTTACTAAAGACCAAATGACACATGATTTAAGTTCATTTTTGGTTCAATAGCTTTTACATGATGCAAAAAGCGTCCTAAACTTCCTCACAAAGCTTTTAAGCTTAAAAACGAAGTTAGTGCCGGTGGTAGGGCATATATAAACGTCTCTCCCTATAATAACTAGTCGGAAGCTATTCGTTTCTTAATTACCGTGCCTAACAGCCGTGGTTAGTGTACCTCGCAAAATCACGGATATTCAAGACCTTTTGTGCCAGCACTCACAAAAGCGTCCACATTCATTACCGTTCACTATAGAAACGGTATCCATGCATCAAGCCGCTGCATGGACAACGTCCAACCTCGGACACCCTCCGTTTGAATGGAGTGTACCCTTGCCTCGCATGAGCGACATGCGGAATGCACACCTATGAAACACGTGGCGACACACAACTCATAAACAGACGCGAAGATGGGATCCATGGAATGGATCACTCCATCAACCCTCGCAATTCCCGTGATGCGGAACAGCACACGTATAAAACACGTGGCTCATCTAGTTTGGTTGTGCAAGAAATTAAGTTTTGACATAAATAAATGTGCTGGAAGTCAGACTAAATACACCATAGAATACTAGCCACCTGAAAGAACCCAAAATTCCCTCTAGGGCTCTCGGACTAGATTAAACCTTAACGTCCTACTCTTTTAGCAAGATTATTTAATCTTGGCAACTTTTATTCCAAAAACAAGTTTGTTAAGGTATTTTAATTACTCTGGTGCATATCATCGCTCTGGTACCAGCTGTGACAGAACCGCCCAAAATAATTCCGTATTATCGCCTAAGCCGGTCCACATGGCCATTAAGCAATAATAAAGAATTATTAAGTCGCTTCGGTAAAGCCGGTAAATCACATACAACAGGATCGCCGATATGCGCTAAGCCCACACGAAGGCGGGACCGCAGTACAACATTACATAACATAAAAGGTTCACAAGTTCGACATTATTACAAACCAGGTTTTTCATACATAAAAGTAAACATGAACAGAGTTTAAACAGCGGAAATAAAACTAGCGCATGATACACACGGGAGGCCATCCATGCATATCACTCCTCATCATCGTTCTCCCATTCATGCTCCCAACCATCTGGGATAGAACCAGGCCAGATGGGATTACCTGAAAACCACAAATTAAGCAAGGTTGAGTACTAATACTCAGCAAGACTTACCCGACAAAAATAAAGTACAGCTAGACATGCAAGGCTTTTTGGCTGCTGGGTTTGTTTTGCCAAAAGAGACTAAGAGTGGATCCTTATTTTCAAGTTTATCTCATATTCTAGTATGTTAATCAGTCTAGGTGAGCACCTGTACTAAACAAGCATGTTGTGCAAACAATATTAAACAGGTAACAATATTAATCCAAAATGTTCCATAAATAAACATGGGGTAGCCAGTGGTCAGGCCGACTCAGATAACGGTGAGTGACCGACGATCGATCAATTTATATCCTTGCAAGGTAAACCCAAGATACACGGAAGAAGTAGACCCAAAGAATTCAAATAAAAGCAAATGCAGGGTCTACCCCGACCAGGCGGTTCCCAACATCCCACAGTTTGGGATCAGACGCTACAAACTCTGGTACACGGTTATCCGGAGGGTCTAACCCGACCAATCCGAACTCACACACTATACCACGGGTAGCTAGCACGGAGACACATCTCAAGCGGGTAGCTAGAAAGATCCCGCCCCGGTTCAGAAGGTACTAGGCTTATCGGTCCCATTCCCGACAAGTACTTGGTACGTTCAATAGCTTAGGACCAGCACCATGCTACTCGGTCGAGACCGAACCCATTGCTCTTACCACATGAGCGAGTCAATTGAACCAACTTATGATTCCAACATAAGCATCCTATATCTCGCGAGCAATGAGTTATTACTCGACTTCTATCGTATCCTTAGAGCATGGCACTAGTGTTCCTAACATGCTAGTAAAAGAGCATAGGAGTCCTAAGGATCATGCAACTAGGTTTCAAAACAACTCCTGAAACTTAAATGCACAAAGTAAAGCATAAATACTGAAAAGTAAAAGACATGATTTTAATTTACAAAATGGGTTAGATGAAACCGGTGCTTGCCTTCCTCAGACTCTACACCAACACAAGCCTTGGGCTCTTCTGGACTTTGGTCTAGGTCTTGCTGCACACCAATTTGGTTCAGCTCTCCACTGGCTACTCCCTCCTCCTCCTGGGTGAGCGTGTACGTCCCGTCCGGTAAATCTACACGTATACATGCATATGCATTAATTAAAGTTAATCTTGATGGTGACTGTGTACATATAAGCAAATTAACTTATTTAACTTCACCAAACAGAAAGGGGGGTGTGACTAAATATCAAAAACAGAACCAAAACATGATTTCACAAATTTAACACTTTAATATCCATTTCTTGCTTTAATTACTTAAAACAAGCCTTTCAACCAAAATTCCAAATTAAATCAAAAACACTTCAGATGAGCCTAATCTTTTGCACACAGCAACATATGCTTAATTTAAGCTCTCAAACCAAAATTTGGCTTAAAATCTTTTATAAATTAATTTATATGAAAAAGACAAATTTCAGCCTAGTAAATCAACATTAATTCATATAAAAAGATTTAATAAACTTTTTGATCTCAACTTTCTCCTGCAGGTCATGTATGACAAAAATGAGCTTCTGACCAAAGTATGGTTGCATATTCAAATTATTTTTCAGGTTTTGAATTTAAGCTCCTACACAAGATTAAATCCAAAACATCTATTAAACAATTCCCTAAAATCAAATCCACTCTACCAGAGGTACTACTCATCAAGGCAAAGCCCTAGGGTGCACATGTGGTTACAGAAAAGTTCATTAAAGGGGATATAAAAAGCATCAAACTTATTCTAGCATAAAGGTTAAATAAATCATAACTGAAAATATATACATCAAAACCCTGCAAATTTTTGTCACAGATCTAGAAATGCTATAAAGAGCAACATATCCAAAATTCAGGTTCATAGCATGTGCATATTTTAAATCACACTAAAAACACTCCAAACTGAGTTTGAATTTTGAATTCAAAAACTGTACAGAAAAACCCTATACATGTTTTCTAGAAAAGATAGATTTCTTCACCACGAATCCAACAAAATTGGTTTTGCATTTTTCTGATTTTCTACGATTTTTAATGATTTTTCGAAGTTGCTGCTGTAACTCTAAAACTGCTTTTACAGCCGGGTCCCTGGAATCTTACACAAATCTCCCTGAAAATACCTTCTCTCTTGCAATGTAGTCCCCCGGCGGGTCTGGACCTCGCCGGCGGTGGAATTGGCGGCCGGCGGCGGCCGGACTTGGCCGAAGGGGCTGCCCTGGACGGTGTCTGACCTTGCTAGGGTGGGTGGCTCGCCTTGGCCGGGTTGGAAACGGGGCCGCGGCCGGCCGGCGGCGTGGCGCCCCCGTACGCCCGCCGCGGCGCCCCCGCGGCCGGTGGCGCGCGGTGGGGCGGCCCGGCGACGATGTGGCGGGGTTTAGGGAGGAGCAAGGAAAGGGGGAGGAAGGTTGGCCGGCGCCGGATGGTGCGGGAGGTGGACTTCGGTGGCGCGCGCGCCACCTTGGCGGCGACGCCGTCCGCGAGGCGGGCGCGGCGGCAACGGCGGGTGCGTGAAAAGGAGCATTTGACCGGCTCGATGTGCTAAAGATGAAGGACGACGTGCACGATGAGGTCGAGGGCGAGGCGTCCGCGCGGGCGTGAGCCGGCCGGCCACCGCATGCGCGTGATGCGCGCGCGGCATGGCCGGTGGCCGGCGCGTGGCGCGGTCGGCCCCCGCGGCCCGCCGGGTCCGTGCGCGAATGGACGCGGTGCGGGGGGCACGGGGTCGGGCGGAGCGCCCACGGAGGTGCGGGTCCACCGCGGAGGCGCCGATGCGTCCGTACGCCGGAGGAACGCGCGGACGACGGGTGGCACGTGGTGACGTCGGCTCCCTGCTCGATTCCACTTACCCTGCTTCGAAATTGCAAAACTCCAAAAAGTGCCAACTAAGTTCAAAATCTCCCAAAATCAAAGTTGTAGAGGAGCCATAGATCTACAACTTTCCCAAAGGGCGACATATGTTTTGATCAACGGTTTGTCCGGGAACGTCGGCCAAAGTTGCAGTTTTTCCACGGCTCGAATTACTGTTCACAGCGCTGTCAAACTGATTTTTGGCCAATTTGCACTCAAAATTGGAATTTCCGCCAATTACGAAAAATGTGTTTATGGAAATAACGAACAACTTTCGTATTGGCTGACTTTGAATTTCTATAGTGAAATTTGGAGAACGCGCAAGAAAACCATTTCAGCCTTAAAGGAGATCTAGGGTTTGACCGTGATTTGGGATTTTGACCAAGGTCTTTTGTGCAAATAGGTGACAATACATGTCAAACATGCTTAGAAGGTAATTAACCTTGATTAACTCATGTAATTAATGTCATTAGCGCAATTAAACATCAGGGATGTTACAAATCACAGCCCAAAGAACCACGAAGGGTTCCCACAAATTTCCCCCATCGAATCCCCAAGAGCAAGGTCCCGAAAACAACCCAAAGAAATCACCAAGAGAGGGCTCCGAAAATCACCACCAAGAACAACCGGGAACAACACATCCAAACCTTGAGGAACCACGCCGAATCATCTATACATGCAACAAAGGTTCATACAAGGTCTAGCTTTCCGCCCGATCATCCAACCCTCTCAACAAGATCTCACCATGAAGCTCTCAAGCTAGTCCTATAGAAATCCTAAGATAAATAGGAAGGGAAAATAGGAAAGCAAATGAACTAGGGTTTCAAGGCTTGGCTGCCATCCTCTCACCTCTTGGGTTATATGGAGGCAACCGAAAGTCTAAAATGCCCTTTCCTAATAACTAGGGATACAAGCCCCTCAAGGGCGGATTTGGAAGTCTTCATGTCTTCACCATCGGACGGATGCCCGGCGACCGCACCCTGCGTAGCCTCGACGCAAGCCATGCGATCCCGACGCGTGTCCTCCGCTTCAAAGTCTCCGGACTGCGTCGTCGCACACCGGTCAGACCGGTGCTCCCCACCGGTCAGACCGGTCTGGCACTGCTGCAGCACGGTCTTCGGTTCTTCGGTCTTGGCTTTGTGGATCAACCAAGGAACCCAGTGGTTTTCTGGTGAACCACCGGAAACCTCGTGAACTCGGTGTAGCCTCTGCCAATCTTCACTCATGACTCGGCTCCCACGTAGTCCCGTCTCGACCTTGGTTTTGAGGCTCAACCAAGAAACCGTACATGACTTCATCTTGCTGTTCATGCCACCATGCGGCCCGCACTTGACCCCGCTGGCCACCGGGTCCTTCGAACGAAGCCTACTTGTCTTCTCCACACCTGGAGGCCTCACCGGCGACGACCTTTCGCGCTTGTTCTTCACCTGCACCGACACCAGTCAAGCCACAACCTGCACCTGCAATACTTAGCCAAGAATCAGTCCACACAACGTTGTCAATCACTCATCACACAAGGAAGCGACCATTCACCGGTCCTCGAACCACACATGGTCCTCAATCTCCCCTTTGATGAGTGCATTGACAACACCCACATGAAAGTAACAAGAGAGAAAAGAAAAAGAAAAGAAACAGACAAAAAGAAACTCCTACAAGCGATCGAAAGCCAAACAAAGGCAAAGAGCAAGATCACTTGAAGAAGACAAGTCTCGGACCCCTTAGGCAAGGGCAACGGCTCGACACATCCGATACTGGCGTGCTTAGCCCGGGGCCCCTGAAGCGACTAGTGCTGAGGACACAGGTGATCTCTCCCGAGCCTCAGCCCTAGCCCCGAGCACCAGGCCGGTGCCGTTGCAGGCCGAAGAGGAGCCGTCGGTGGTCGCCGAGACGAGGGCGCCGACCACGCCACCTCCACCAGCTCTCGCCACCGCCGTTGAGGAGGGTGAGGCGGCCCTGGAAGTGCCGTCCAAGGCTGGCCCGAGCGTCGAGGACTTGGTAATCTTGGATGAAGACTCGGCACCTCCCCGACCGTCGGAGAATCACGATGTCGCGGCGGCCCCGGCGTTGGAGCCGGCCCAGGTGCCGGTGGCGATGAGCCTTCTCCCGACTGTAGAGGTGTCGGTGCCTTCTCCGGCAGTGGAAGTTCAAGGTCCTCTCCTGATCGCGGAGGTGGCGGAGTCCTCGTTGGTCCGAGTTTCCCTTACATCGACTTCCCCGGTGTCGGGGTAATCGACCTCGAAGCGCCCCAACTCCCAGAGAAGGAGTACGAGGTGGCGACGGAGCGGAGGTCCAACGAGCTGACGACCATGGAGACGATCACGACAGTCTCGAAGGCACTGCAGGAGTACGAGCGAGCCAGCAGCTTTACCTCAGCCACTGCAACAGACGCAGAGGATGTGGCCCTCGTGGCACCCGCGGCTCGCGTGGAGCCGACAAAAGATGCGTTCGCACCACCGCATGTCGATGAAGGTCGGGAGGCATCGCCTCCCCGGTCGGTGGAAACTACCGAAGCTCCAGCCCCTATCGCGAAGCTTGTCGCGGTGGAGGCTGTTGTCGGGGAAGAGGGAATATCGACACCCCGTCCGGTTGCCGCTGAAGCTGAGGGTGTCAAGACTCGCACGCTTGACGAGTCGGCCGCCGTTGCGCAAGAGTCGGCCGTCCCCGAGGCGGTGGCCAGGGCCACCACCCCGGAGATCTAGGTGGCCGAGGAGACGGGGGCGTCCCTTTCACAAGGCACAACATGCGGAGAGACCTGGACGCTTGAGCTCGCGTGCACTTCGTGGGCGGCTACCTCCGAGCTTGACGCCGACTCCGAGGACGATGAGGAGGCTGCGCGCGCACCACACCTTGGAGTGTGGGATGACCTGAGCACGCCGAGCCTTTGACGAGCTCATCCTCCCTGTGACCTCGGTGAGTTTTCTTGTCAAGGATTCTTTTTTGATTCCGCGATCTTCTCGAGCTACGCTTGTTATTCCGATATTGTTGGCCGTAGACCCTCGAGTCTTCAGGTCAAAAACACACCCGCGAGGTGCGCCAACTCCGCGCGGAGCAGACCCAGCTGGAGATGCATCTTGTTGTGGTCTGGGCAGCGACAGCCGGTGCTGTGGCGAGCGAGACATCCGCACGGGTGTCCCTTGAGGCTGCCCGCCAGTCCACAGAAGATCGAGCCATCTCCGCCGAGAACATCGCCGCAGCGGCTGTCACCGAGTGGGACTCGCTAGCGTCGAGGCTTGCGCTCGCCGAGGCTGAGATCAAGAAGCTTCGAGCATCCGCAACATCCACGAAGGAGGCAGCTGAGAGAGCCAAGACCATTGCGGCCACGGCGGAGACCACTACCCGAGAAGCCTCCCAAACCGCCACTTGTGAGAAGGCGGCCCTCGAGGCAAAAGTGTTGGAGCTGGAGAGTGACATGAGGACGGCCACGACAGACTTGGCGACGACGAGCCACCAGTTTTCCCATGCCACGAACCAGCTCTAGGTGGTAACCGAGGAAGCGTCGAGGCTTCAGAACTCCAACGCCAAGTTGTCGCAGGATCTCGAGGGTAAGTCGGACGATCCCCGGTTCTTGTCCAGTTTAGCGCTTGCTTCTTGTCGGGACTTGACTTGATGACCTTGGTTGCAGGGTCGCGTGTGATCCGCGCGGGGATGGTGGTGCAGCTGGCGATGATCAAGAAAGAGTGAAACGCCGCCATCCTCAAGGTTATCGAGAAGGACGGTGTCCTCCAGCGCTTGTCGGAGCAGCTCCAGAGTACGTATTGAGCTTCAATGTCGCCTTCCTGTTTTTTTCTTCTTCCCCTCGAGCCCTCCATGACTCCTTGTTCTTGCCTGTTCTTCAGAGGTCTACGCCGAGCTGGAGCAGTCCCGTGCATCTCGAGAGCATGACGCATCCGCCCTGAACCTGGCCCGCGAGGCCCGCGCGCAAGTTGGAATCCATTGCCGAGAAGGCCATCGGGGACATCGCCAAGCTTGGCAGGGCGATGAGTTTGGCCATGGCCGCACTCGGTGTATCGCTTGGTCCGCGGACGCCCGAGACGCTGATCGAGGAGGTTGGCCGCCTTCCCGGCGTAGTACTAGAACTTGAGTTGTCGACGGCTTGTCGTGTGGTGCACCGGGACCTCGCCATGATTGAGTCGCACTAACAAGGGCTGGACCGCATGGCGCTGAGCGGCGGCTGGGCCCCTGGCATCTCTGACGATCAGTGCGACGAACTGGAGGTGGACTGCGCCACCTTCGCCCGCGAGATGGCCGATGCCGCATTGAAGGAATTGGAACTGCTGCCACAAAACGAGTGAGAGGCTCCAGGAGTTCCCGGGCCCCCCAGTTAAACATGCCACAAACTATTTGTAATAATTTGAACACTTTGCCAGGTTATCGTGTAGCTAGGCTTTTATCTGACATTATCTCTCGATCGCTTCCGAGCGCCCGAGGACGACTGCAGCAATGTGCAGTCGGTCTTAGAGAAGCGAAACAGCCAAGCCGTGCTCCGGAGCCGCGGGGGCATAAGAGTCGTAAGGCTTGGCCCCTTCGAACCGCTAAGCTCAACCATTTGTTCGCAGCCCCCGGGTCCTCGAGAGGTTCGGGAGATAACTTTAGCTGAGGTTTCAGTCGCGCAAACTCCTCTTTTGGACCGGAGCCCGAGTGGTCACTCGAATGTTCTCGGATAGGGATCGGATGAAAGCCGGAGACTAGAGAAGTACTCGCAAGTCTACGTGTTGTAGCCGTGGGGGTGTTAGCACTAGGAGCTTTAAACGAATAGGCGACTCGCCATCTCATGCAAACTGTCATCTTCGCTTTTCCCGAGTTCGAGTTTCCATCAAAAAACTTCTCGCTCGCGCGATCTGTCTCGACAAAGTTGTCGGAATTTTTTGAAAAATTTCAAAAAAATGTTGAGGACACGAGGGCATTGTGCCCTTGGTAGCCCCCAAGAAGGGAGCGTCTTTGACTTGGTGCAAAGACACTGCCTGCTTAAGCATAAGTATTGCCATAAAGAAAAAAGTGCACAACCGAATATAAATTTGAACTCAGAGACAGGAGCACAGAGGCAAACAACATGCATTTATTGATGTACGAGTTCTGAACATTTACTTAAGGGTAAAACGGGCACAAGTGTTCGATGTTCCATGCGTTGGTGACGACCCTCCCGTCCTCGTACTTGATCTTGTACGTCCTTGGTCAGAGACGCAACTCATCCCCGAGTCCAGGGGTCTTCTCCATCGCCGGCCCCCATCGCGTTCATCCCATCGACAACGCTGCCAATGCCGACCATGAAGCACTCGCATGCGGGATCGTAGCCTTCAGTGCTGGAGGTGTTGGAGTAGCCGAACCAGTAGTCCGCGGCGTCGAGGAACCGCCGGAACATCACCGGATCCGGCACGCCGGAAAAATCCCATTCCGCGTACCCATGCGAGGTCGCTGTCAGTGTTTTAGACCGGCAAACCTACCAAGGGGGTACCTGAGGTAGTAGATTGTGCAGTGAGGATCGTGATCGGGAGACCGAGAACTCGAAGGTATGAACAAGGACACGGGACACAAGATTTATACAGGTTCGGGCTGCCAAGGTGGCGAACCCTACGTCCTGTTTGGGGTGATCAAGTATGGCGCCCTGCGCTTGGTGTTGGGTTGTTCAGGTGCCCGGCTAGGTACCCGACCCTCATTTATATAGTCCAGGGGGCGGGTTCCTAGTCGGTTACAAGGCAGGAGTCCTAGTAGGATTACACGGTACAAGTCCTAGTAGGATTATAGGGGAATTCTAGTAGGACTCCGTCTTCATCCTTCCTTGCATGAGTACCCGGGGTGTATGCCCGACAAGCCCCCGAGCACGTTGGAGTCGAGAGTAGCAGTTCGAGTAGTCTTGAAGCCTCTTCAAGTAGATCTTGAGCGTCCTCAAGTATTGCTTGGAGAAGTCTTCAATAATACTTGAACTGCCGCGAGGCTGGAAGGTGGTCCAGCTCATCTATCAGGAAGTCGAGATTATATGGAAGTGCGGTTGCAAAATCGCACTCCATATGGAGTAGTCCCCGAGCCTTAGGTTGAGTCACAGACTCTATTTGAGGGTCAATCTTGATTCTGAATCTTCCGTCTTGAAAAATTGAATGATGGGTGTAGCATAGCGGTCCCCGAGCTTTGAAATGATTAGGTAATCAATCCAAGGGTCTTCAGTGTTCACGAAAGCCATCATCTGAGTAATCTTGCAGCGTGTAGCCCTCGAGATAAGAGAGTCGTATGAGCCACATCGAGTAGTTGTTGGTGCGGAGCCCCCGAGCTTGAGAGCGAGTGAAGCCTGCTGAAATTATCCTTGAGTAGTAATTAGAGTGCAGACCCCAAGATGGAGGGATTCCGAGTAGTAGTTTGGCGTCGAGCCATGGAGCATGAGAAGTAGTCGTGCCGTCAGAGCGGACTTTAGATGCGACCGAAGTCGACTTTAGATGCCGGCAGTGCAGACTTTAGAATGCGACTTGAAAACCGAAGTCGACTTTGTGCCGCGCGGAGCGGACTTTGAGATGCGACTTAAAAACCGAAGTCGATTTTAGATTTCCGCGTAGAGCGGACTTTGAGATGCGACTACAGCAGTCGACTTTGTGCCACGCGGGGTGGACTTAAGATGCAAAAAATGAAAAGCACTTTCTAGAAAGCCAAATCGAAAAAATCAGAGAAAACGAGTAGTTTTGCCATCGGAGCAGGCTTAAGATTGCGACCGAAGTCGGCTTGTGCCACCGGAGTGGGCTTGGGTGCGGCCGTTAGCGTCGACTTGTGCCACCGGAGTGGGCTTGAGTACCTGAGCCATGGATTTCAGACCCAAGGTACGATTGCCGCCAGAGCGGGCTTCAAGGTGCGACCGAAGTCGACTTGTGTACCTGAGCCATGGATTTCAGACCCAAGGTACGGTTGCCACCGTAGTGGACTTGAAGGTGCGACCGGAGTCGACTTGTGTACCTGGGCCATGGATTTTAGACCCAAGGTACGAAGCACGAGTACTTAGGGTACTTGGACCCATGGTACAGAGCGTGAAGACCATGTGCAGCTTGGTTCCATCGTCGTCAGGACCCGAGGGCCACTTACAGCTAGGTTCCATCGAAGCTTACACACATAGTATGCCACCGATGCAGGCGAAGATGCGACCGGAGTCGACTTTAAGTTGCCGCACGGAGCGGACTTTAGAATGCGACTTTAGAAGTCGACTTTAGATTGCCGCGTGTAGCGGACTTTAGAAGCTGCCTCCTTGGGATAGCCCCCGAGTTGATGAAGTAGGCTCGTGGTGACTTGATTGATATACCCCAAGAGTAGTCAGCAGAGTGTAGCTCCCGTGAAAACCCGCCGAGAAGTGTACACAAATGAGTAGTCGGCAAGTAGTCCTACATGATGAGGAGAACAAGCCAAGAAAAGAAAACAGTAATCATTTAAATAAGTGACTTAGTTGTTGCTGCCTGGGCAGACTGTTGATGAAGTCGTGGCGGTCGGCGATGGAGCCGCGACGGTTGTTGCTGAAGTTGACTAGTTAGAGTTGATTCCGACCAGTTGTTAAGGGTGTGACTGCCGTTCTCGACTAGTTTGGAAAACTAGTCGAGATGAATGGTCAGCGCGATGCAACTGGAAGACGACGTCGTGGCGGTGCGCGGCGTACTCGAAGTAAAGCTAGTGTTGCCGCGAGACAAGTAGTCGTGACGAGCCGCGCGACGTGCAGAAGCAACTGGAGTAGGCGAAGTAGTCGACGACGAGCCTGCACGAGGCGGAAGTAGTCGACGACGAGCGGCGCGACGAGCCGCATGACAAGCCACGCGACGTGCCGAGGCACCCGGACGCACGGCGTAGTCGAAGTAGTCGACGACGAGCGGTGTGATGAGCCGCGTGACGAACCGCGCGACGTGCCGAGGCACCTAGACGCGTGGCGTAGGCGAAGTAGTCGACGACGAGCCTGCGCGAGGCGGAGTAGTTGACGACGAGCGGTGCGACGAGCCGCGTGACGAGCAACGCAACGTGTCGAGGCACCCGGACTCACGGTGTAGACCAAATAGTCGATGACGAGCCTACGCGAGGCGGAGTAGTCGATGACGAGCGACGCGAGGAGCCGCGTGACGAGCCGCGCGACGTGCCAAGGCACCTGGATGCGCGGCGTAGGCGAAGTAGTCGATGACGAGCCTACGCGAGGTGGAGTAGTTGACGACGAGCGGCGCGACGAGCCACGTGACGAGCCGCGCTGTTGACGGTGAAAATCCGTCAACCTAGCCATGAGTTTACCTTCGGTGTTGGCATAAGTTTTATACCTTATCCATTGGTACTAACCCCCGTGGTATAACAAGTTCACGTGTGCATGTCGGTTTTGGAGTTTAGTGTTTATGCAGGGTTTTAGCGTTGAAAGCAAGACTTTCGGGATAAGTTCATCAGGCACCTTATGACAATACCTTGAAGCCCCGTACAAGTCATGCAATGAAGCAAACTTAACTCCAAGAAGTCAGGGACTTGATCCGAGAAGACGACAAACTCCGAGGACCTAACCTGAAAAGTGCTGAATCTTGCAAGACAAGGAGTTATGCTCAATTCGGAGAGAAACTGATGACATGGACCTACATGGAGAAGGGGGAAACATCCAGGAAGCAAGGGAACCGACGTAGAGCAAAGGAGGCCTCGGGCTGGGCATGGATGGGCCCAGGCCGGTCGGCCCAGGCCGGCCGGCCCAGCCGGTCGGCCCTAGGCCGGTCGGCCCCCCGGCCGGTCCAGGCCCCGTTTGCCCCCCCCTCCTTTGCCCTAGCCGCCATTCGGGCTATTTATAGCCCCCTGACCGAGAGCCACGCATCATCCAATTCGTCATCGGCCGCCGAGGAGCAGAGAAGAGAGGGACACCATCTCGGAGAGGAGAGGGTCGAGCTAGTTGACTAGGGTTTCCCTAGCCGACGTGGGAACCTTGCACGGAAGACCACGTCGGAGTTCCCGGAGCTAGAAACAAGATCAAGGAAGGATCCCGATGGTGATCTTGTGTATGTATCATTGTTATAGTTGAATTATCAAGTTGAATCTTTTCCTAGCGATCAAGTGTTTCCTCAAAGATTTCGTTTTTCGATCGGCTTTGCTTATTCCAATTCTATTTTCGAGATAGAATACATAGGGTGTTATTGTAGCCGTGGTGGCTAGAGGTACACGCCAGATCTTCCGAAAGAATCTCGACTTGTCTTTTGACTCACCCTAGACTCCCCGCATGAGTAGGGATACGTTGTGGCAGAACGGGGGTTCCGAAAGGCGGATGTTTTCGGATTTGGACGGGAAACCACGATTTAAAGAGGCTTCTTATAAGATTCGATTTGCTACTTCTTCTCTTGCTTGGAACTTCAACAAAAGGCTTACCCCGATCTCTCTAGATCGGTTTATCTACCCAATCTTACTTTGTTATCTCCGGTCTTTAGTAGATTAGATTAGTTTCGTGTCTTTTACCTAGATGTATTAGGGTTTCTTTTACCGAAGATTGGAGTTACTTGGCTTTACTAGATCAACTTTTGTGTCACACATTTGTTCCATGGATTCGATACCTTGGGTTCACCACTCGAGGGAAGAAGGGTCCCTTGACTACGACGGGAGACTTGTCCGCTTGCAAGTCTAAACGAAATTTGATACAACTATTAACCGTCAACAAGCCCCTTTTTCTGGCGCTGTTGCCGGGGAACAAGTGATCAAGATTTGACTTTTTATTGCCTTTTTGTAATTTTCAGTTTTCTTTCTATTTTTCTTTTTGCATCTACTAAACTTTGATCATCCTCAAAATACATCTAATCTAGTTTGTCTAACCCTAGTTTTTAGAGATTTTTTTTTACTTTCTAGTTTTTGCATACTTTGTTTATTGCTAACCCTAATACCTCTCCAACAAACCCGATAATTTTGTGGATGATCCAGAAAAACTTTACAGGCTAAGGAGACGCGAAACACATCAAGCTAAAAAGCTAGATTTTTTAGATTCGGAGTCGAAAGACAAAGGATCGCAGGAATCTCCGAAGAATTCACCACCTCAAAGTCCTCGGGAGAATCGACTTCCACCGATGGGTGACCAACCACCGCAAGAACGCCTACGCCGCGCGTCCGGGTGCCTCGGCATGTCGCGCGGCTCATCACGCGGCTCGTCGTTGACTACTTCGACTACGTCGCGCGTCCAGTTGCCTCGGCATGTCGCGCGGCTTGTCACGCGGCTCGTCGTCAACTACTCTGCCTCGCGTAGGCTCGTCATCGACTACTTCGCCTACGCCACGCATCCGGGTGCCTTGGCACGTCGCATGGCTCGTCATGCGGCTCGTCGTCGTCTACTTCGCCTACGTCGTGCGTCCAGTTGCTTCGGCACGTCGCACGGCTTGTCGCGTGACTCATCGTCGACTACTTCACCTCGCGCAGGCTCGTCGTCGACTACTTCGCCTACGCCGCGCGTCCGGGTGCCTCGGCACGTCGCGCGGCTCTTCACCCGGCTCGTCGTCGACTACTTCACCTACGCCGCGCGTCCGGTTGCTTCGGCACGTCGCGCGGCTTGTCGAGTGACTCATCGTCGACTACTTTGCCTCGCGCAGGCTCGTCGTCGACTACTTCGCCTACGCCGCACGTTCGGGTGTCTCGACACGTCGCGCGGCTCATCACGCGGCACGTCGTCGACTACTTCACCTACGTCGCGCGTTCGGTTGCTTCGGCATGTCGCGCGGCTTGTCGCGTGACACATCGTCGACTACTTCGCCTCGCGCTGGCTCGTCGTCGACTACTTCGCCTACACCGCGCGTTTGGGTGGCTCGGCACGTCGCGCGGCTGGTCATCGACTACTTCACCTACGCCACGCGTCCGGTTGCTTCAGCACATCGCGCGGCTTGTCTCGTGACTCATCGTCGACTACTTCACCTCGCGCAGGCTCGTCGTTGACTACTTCGCCTACGCCGCGCGTCCGGGTGCCTCGGCACGTCGCGCGGCTCGTCGTCGACTACTTCGACTCAGGGTTCCCCGAACCGGTGGGAACCGGGCCGGTTCGACTAGTTCCCAGTCCTACCGGTCCGGCCCGGTTCGAAATATGACCGGGAACCGGTCCCTAACCGGACCTAAGAAACCAGGGCAAAACGAGCCGTCCGGTGTACCGGCCGGTTTGCCCGGTTTTCCGGTCGGTTTTTTGAACCGTGCAAACCGGACCGGGTCTGGTTTGGGGAACCCTGCTTCGACTACGCCGTGCGTCTAGTTGCCTCGGCATGTGGTGTGGCTCATCGCGCTGCTCGTCGTCGACTACTCCACCTCACGCAGGCTCGTCGTCGACTACTTCGCCTACGCCGCGCGTCCGGGTGCCTCGGCACGTCGCGCGGCTCATCACGCAGCTTGTCGTCGACTACTTCGCCTACGCCACGCGACTAGTTGCTTCGGCACGTAGCTCGACTTGTCGCATGACTCATCGTCGACTACTTCGGCTCATCACGCGGCTCGTCGTCGACTACTTCGCCTACGCAGCGCGTCTAGTTGCTTCGGCACGTCGCACGGCTTGTCGTGTGACTCATCGTCGACTACTTCGCCTCGCGCAGGCTCGGCGTCGACTACTTTGCCTACCTTGCATTAAATTGAGGTCTACCTTGCCCGTAGCGGAAGTTCGGCAGTTCTCCCTTACTCATGTAGTCGAGCGTTTTGGCTTCCTCCGGACAATCTTTGCGGACATGGCCATATTCTCCACATTCGTCGCATGTGGACCTTGCTTCGGCGGCCTTCAAGTCTTGAGCCTCTTTTTTTTCCATCTCCATCTTCTCCAACCTCCTCATGAGCGAGTCGATCTTGCCTTCAAGTATGTTCTCCTTCTCCACTTGCAAGACTCCTTTGACGTTCCCCGTGGGTTGAACCGGATGTAGGTGCCCGGATGACGCCCATGTGTCATTATCCGCGACCTTCTTGAATAGAGTGAAAGCTTCCGTCGGTGTAAGTTCGATGATGGATCCTCCCGCCGATGCATCGATGATCGTCCTTGACGCCATTTTGAGTCCTTGATAGAACTTTTGCACGAGGTCTTCCTTCGGGAACTTGTGATGTGGAACCGCCCGAGTGTACTCGTTGAAGCGCTCGAATGCCTCCGAGATAGTTTCCGTAGGATATTGAACAAAGGTGGCAATCTTATTACGCAAGCTTTGAGTTTTACCCAGCGAGTAGTATTCCTTCATGAAAGCTTTCATCAATGTGTTCCAATTTTGCACCATCTCCGCCGGTTGAGAGTGGAACCATTGCAAAGCCTTCCCGAGTAGTGAGAATGGAAAAAGCCTTGCCCTCATTTGATCTTGAGTCACCCCATCCATGTTGAAAGTCTGACATAGTTGAATGAATGCTTGGAGGTGAAGGTTCGGATCCTCTTTACCGGTGAAGGGTGAATGTTGCACCATGCCGATTGTTGAGGTCTTGATCTCGAACAGTCTCCCGATCTCCTCAAGATTCAAGATTGGTAGGTCGATAATGTCCGGGGTGCATAGCTCCCCGATCTTGCGTTCTTGCGGTTGTTCACCCATCGGTGGAAGTCGATTCTCCCGAGGACTTTGAGGTGGTGAATTCTTCGGAGATTCCTTTGATCCCTTGTCTTCCGACTTCGAATCTACAAAATCCAGCTTTTTAGCTTGATGTGCTTCATGTCTCCTTAGCCTGTAAAGTTTTTCTGGATCATCCACAAAATTATCGGGTTTGTCGGAGAGGTAGCCGTCCATCTCCTGTTAGGGTTAGCAATAAACAAAATATGCAAAAACTAGAAGGTAAAAACAAATCTATGAAAACTAGAGTTAGACAAACTAGATTAGATTTATTTTGAGAATGATCAAAGTTTAGTAGATGCAAAAAGAAAAACTAAAAGAAAATTGAAAATCACAAAAAAAAGAAATAAAAGATCGAATCTTGATCACTTGTTCCCCGGCAACAGCGTCAGAAAAAGGGGCTTGTTGACGGTTAATAGTTGTATCAAAGTTCGTTTAGACTTGCAAGCGGACAAGTCTCCCGTCGTAGTCAAGGGACCCTTCTTCCCTCGAGTGGTGAACCCAAGGTATCGAACCCGTAGAACAAATGTGTGACGCAAAATATGATCTAGTAAAGCCAAGTAACTTCAATCTTTGGTAAAGTGAAACCCTAATGCATCTAGATAAAAAAACACAAAACGAATCAAATCTACTAAAGACCGGAGGTAACAAAAATAGATTGGGTAGATAAACTGATCTAGAGAGATCAGGTTAAGCCCTTTGTTGAAGTTCCAAGCAAAAGAAGAAGTAGCAAATCGAATCTTATTAGAAGCCTCTTTAAATCGTGGTTTCTTGTCCGACTCCGAAAACGCCCGCCTTTCAGAGCCCCCGTTCTGTCACAACGTACTCCTATTCATGCGGGTAGTCTAGGGTGAGTCCAAGGACAAGTCGAGTTCTTTCGGAAGATTCGGCGTGCACCTCTAGCCACCGCGGCTACAAGAACACCCTATGTGATCTATCTCGAGAATAGATCTAGAATAAGCAAAGCCGATCGAAAAACGAAGACATCGAAGAAACACTTGATCGCTGGAAATCGGATTCAACTTGATAATTCAACTAGTACAATGATACATAATCAAGATCACCACCAGGATCCTACCTTGATCTTGCTTCTAGCTCCGGGAACTCCGACGTGGTCTTCCTTGCAAGGTTCCCACGTCGGCTAGGGAGACCCTAGTCAACTAGCTCGACCCTCTCCTCTCCGGGATGGTGTCCCTCTCTTCTCTGCTCCTCGTCGGCCGATGACGAATTGATCGATGCGTGGCTCTCGACCCCGGGGCTATAAATAGCCCGGTTGGCGGCTAGGTCAAAGGAGGGGGCAAATGGGCCCTGGACTGGGCTGGGCCGGCCGGCCTGGGCCAATCCAGGCCCAGTTCCCGGCCTCCTTCGCGTGGCATCGGTTCCCGAGTCTTCTAGATCCTTCCCCCTTCTGCATGTGGGCCCTTGTCGTCAGTTTCTCTCTGAGTTGGACGTAGATCCTTGTCTCGCAAGATTCGGCACTTTTCTGGGTAGGTCCTCGGAGTTTGTCATCTTCTCGGGTTAGGTCACTGGGCTTCTTGGAGTCAAGTTTGCTTCATTGCATGACTTGTACAGGGCTTCAAGGTCTTGTCACAAGGTGCTTGATGAACTTATCCCGGAAGTCTTGCTTTCAACACTAAAACCCTGCATAAACACTAAACTCCAAAACCGACATGCACAAGTGAACTTGTTATACCACGGGGGTTAGTACCAATGGATAAGGTATAAAACTTATGCCAACACCGAAGGTAAACTTATGGCTAGGTTGACAGATTTTCACCGTCAACATCTCCCCCATGCTTAAACCTTGCTCGTCCTCGAGTAAGCCTTCGATGGATATCATCGTTGCCCATCAATGTTAAACCTTTCACTTGATCATACATGAGAAAACATAATGCTCTCGAAATTTAGTTCCATAATGTACTAGCCTTTATCTCTACGGAGGGTAGATTCTAAATTAAGCTTACCCCACAAGTATTAACATGCTCCCAAAATTTAAATAGATCTCAGAAATTTTGAAAATAAAAAACTAGATGAAAAAGAGCTAAACCAAGTTCACAAATTTAAATCACCTTACATATTGCTCATGAACTCTCATCTCATCTTGTCTCTCGAGCCTATATATTCTATTCCTTTCCCTCTCATAACATATATGTATGTGGCAGGCTTTATATGGAGCTTTTTGGGAAAGCTTAGTCCTACCAAGATATTACAAATGAGATGTTGTCAAAACAAGACAAGCTTCTCATGGTCTTACCAAGACTCGTCAAAAAGGTCATTGGAAAATAATGTTATATCAAGGAGGGGAAAGAGAAAAATACACACACTTAAGATGGGTGGACATGTGCAAATGGCAAAGAGTGATCCCGAGGCACAAAGGAAGTCCTCGTTATCGGATTGCACATGGTTGGAAAATGAGTATGGATCGTTTAATCTTGAAGCCTTGAAATTCCTAATGCACTTTAGAGAACCGGGGAGTTCACTTTATTTTTATTTTTACACATACTCATATATTTTTTCTCTTTTTCTCATATATATTTTTTCCTTCCTTTCTTTCTTTTGAACATTTTTTTATTTGCTCCCCTTTGAACTCTAAAATTGCATCGTACCTACCTCCTCCCCCATGCTTAGACGTTGCTCGTCCTCGGGCAAAGAGGTGATAAATAAGGTAGGTACGGGAAATACTTTTCCTTTGGAGAGATACTTGAGATCTTTAATCGTGGCACCGTCTTGCAATCTTCCTTGAATTGATGATCCATCCTCAACGATAGGTTGTGGTCAAGGAGGTAATCACAAAAAATGATATTTGGTTTTAAGGGTGGATATCCGGTGAGGGTTGTGAGATCTCCGATGCGGGGATACACAATGCACGGATAAAAGGCTAGCAAAAAGATAGATACGCAAAAACGGAATGACCAGCTTCTTAGTCTCGGGCCAGAGAAATCATGGCCTGCAATAACTCACTCAAAAATAAATCTTGTACACTAAGATTTATGCACTCAAATATATATAAGGCTCTGGATAGGTTGAGCAACACACAAGTGATATTCATGACAAGGTTAGCGATATTTTTGGGCATAAAAACCATCTTTAATCTATCTATAACTTGAGAGCACATAAAACACTATGGGTCTTTATTTTAATCATAACCTCCGCTAAAGATTAAGCTAGCATTTAGATAAATTCAGATTCGTATTTTAAGAGAGCACTAGCTTTAACATGCATAAATCAATTACAAAGATAAACAAAGCGGCAATTATAATCATATATCATCATGGCACAAATTTTGTAACTTTTCCAATGGTGTAAACAAGGTGGTGTCTTTATTAATGATGAAAACAAACTGAAATACATGCTGAAAATAAACTAACACACTTGCTGAAATTTAAATGAAAACTGAAAATACTACGCAAACACAAGCAAACACAAGCTGAAAATTACAGAAAAAGGGAAAAGAAAAGAAAATTAAAGTTCCTCCTTCTTCCTAATCCTCCGCCAGTGGTTGGTGTTGATAATCTTGGTAGTTGTGCCCTTGCTCGTAGTAGGGTTGGACATCCCCTCTAACGAATTGATTCGGCTGTACTAGGTGAAGGCGCCCAAGCTCATAGGCAATATTTGCATTGCCCTCACCAAGTTGAGCCGCGTTGGATTGGATGGCTGCGACGTTTTGCATGTTTCTCGCAACATACCCTCCAATTATGGCCATGCTTTGTTGTGGTTGGGGATATTGTGCGTAGGGCTCCGCGAAGGTTACGTTGGGCACCACATAATTTTGTGGGGCACCGGTGCACCCCCCCCCCCCCATGCTTGCATTTGTGGCCCTCTGTAATAACTTGGCGGAGTAGGGATCCCGCCGAATGGTGGCACATAGTTAGGTTGTGCACCACCCGCTTGCGCGGAGGAAGATCCCTCCTCTACAATTCTTCCTCTTTTATTTTTCTTTGCCAGGACAAGGAGTCCCTCCTCCAACCAATCTTCCTTCCCTTGAATGAAAAGCCTGAGCCTTGAGTCCGGAAGGGGTAGGTTCGCCTTGGCCACATGAAAGCCTCCTCTCTCATCTCCACTAATATATTTTCCTTGTTTCAAATACTCAAAACCGAGAGGGGTTCCACGTAAAAGATGTTCGGGATTTCTTGTAATCCCAGGCCTTAAAGAGATGGCCAACATAGAGAGGTAGCACCCCGAACCAATACCTCCCGATCCCGATGTTGCCTCGCAACACCATCGGTTGATCATAAGGTATGAGGGGTCTATTGGCTGCTTGGCAATTAAAGCCGAGTAGAGCCAATTCAACTCCGTGTCGGTCACCTTCGTCTCCCTCATCCTCCCCATAATCCTCTTGCACATCCAAGAGTGGAATACTTGGATAATGGGGTTGCGGATGGAATTGCGTTGTTGGTGGGCTTCTCCGGAGATTAAATTCCAAAATCCATCTAACAAGCCGTCCGGCACATCGACTTTCTCCGGAGCTCCCTTTTGGAACCCAAGTAGCTCCCTAACATACTCGTAGGGAACCACTTGTTGGATTCCCTCCAAACAGAATGATAAACTTTGCACCCCCTCATCAAGGATGGGTGCCATAGTCATCAAGATTTCCAAGGCAAACTGCTTGTGGGTGTTTGCCGACACCCCGTTGGAGAATTGCACCCATCCAAGGTGCCCCAACATATAATATATGTTCGTGCCGAAACCCAAATAGTTGAGTGCTTGATCGTCGAAATCGACATTTGCCACAAGCCTCTTCTCAAGACGAGAGAGTTTCTTCTCCTCCTCCTCCGACAATATGATGAAGCCATATGTGGAATACCATGGAGGGTACGGAGGTGGCGTGGATGAATGGTCCGATCGACAAGGTGGGACGGGCGGCTCCTCCGTACGCTCTTAAGGTTCGGTAAACCTCGTGGACGTGCTCCTTGTTGCCCTCATGCCACCGAGGAGGAGAGTGTCGTTCCTCCTTGGCGGTGTCGTGTCCTCCTCCATGCTCCGAGGAGACTCAGAAACCGAGTGCCTCCTCGAAGACGTCATTGAAGTTGGCTTGGATGACGATGACCCCTTCTTCTTGGTGAAGACACTTGTGGTTTTCTTCCACATGATTGCAGCACTCTTCTCTCCACTAAAATTCTGGGTTGCAACCAGTAACTAGGAACTTAAAAACTTACTTCGGAATGTAGACTTTGAGTGGATTAAGGGTGTGTATTGTTTGAGCTATTAATCTTGGGAAGGTTGGCTATGTCTACGGTGGTTCTGGGCACAAAAACTTGAGCACACAAACTGAGGAAGGAGAGGGATGCTTGCCTATAGAAGACGGGAAGCCGGGGGGCTCCTTTTGTAGGGGAGGCCGGCCGGCCTGGGCCGACCGGCATGGGTGGCCGCGTGCCTCCCCAGGGCTCCGTTTTCCTCCAGCACGATCATTTCTCCTATGTGACTTTCTTGCCCGCATGCTCCATGAGTTGCACTGCCCAAACGCTCTCGTCCACTTTTTTTCTTGCATTATTGGTCCTTCCACTTGATGCTTCATGCTTTGAGTCATGTCCATGCTCCTTGCTCCACTTGCTTCTCATTTCACCATGAAATTCTTGCAAAGTCATGCTTGCTGCCCACCTATGCTTGTCCTTTGCATGTGGTCTTGATGAAAGTTGATGAAAGGGCATCCAATGGTGCATGCATGATTAACTCTAACTAGATTGCCTCCCTCTAAGTATGTTTCAAGGCTAAGCACTCCTCTAATTTCGAAAATTAAAAATATTTTCAGAGCTATGGAAGATCTCAAACATAAATTTAGAGAAGTTTTTAAACCATTAAAAACAAATGTAAGTCGATAATATTTCCCGACTATATTGATATCGGTCTCACCGGTATAGTTTGCATTCATTGGCTGAGAGCAAACTTTTCCCGGCTTGATCATAGGGGCATAGGTTTAGGTTCTAATTTTGACCATATGAGAGAGATTTTAAATAAAATAAAATTAAATGAGGCTTAGAAAAATTCTAATCTTAGAGAAACCAAGGATATAGATTTTTAAACCAACCAAAAGTTTAGTTTCTATGTTCACACGAGTCCTACCACTTGCTGAAATTTAATTAACACCTAGGTATAAGTCGTGGCTCTACTCATGTGTTTTTAGCATGAAAACAAGTCAACCACAACACCATAACTAGGATGAATGGTTGAGTTAGGTTCTGAATTTATTTGGTTGTGGTTTCTCAAAAAGAAACAAACAAACACATAGGAGGGTTCATGTAAAGGGTTTATGATCAAGCAAAATATTCAACCAAGAATTATGTCTCTATTGTTCAACCACTTATAAGTCTAATGTCTTTGCGTAATAAAATTCAAAACTAAATTATTTTAAAAGACTCGAAAAACCTAGAATCGGGTTGTCCTCCCGGTAGCTTATTCTTGACTTGACGAAACAGGTTGCCTCCCGCCTAGCGCTTCATTTATAGTCCATAGCTAGACTTCTTCATTTGATTACTTCGGATCAACGCTCTTTGGGGGCATTGCAATCTTGGGTACCCACTTCTGCACCATCTTGGGCACGGGCTTATCTTCCGGCTTAGTCATTTTTTTGGTCTTCACAGGCGGCTTTTCTTCCTTTGTCTTGACAGATGCAACATCTTCCTTGACTTTCTTCACGTCCTTCTTCTTCGGCTTTTTCTTCTTTTTCTGCCCTTCCTTCTTCCTTGGTTCTTCCTTAACAACATGATGTTGAGGTGGAACATTTTTAACTTCAATCGTATTGCATGCCTCGAGTCGTGGTCGGAACTTGAAGCAACTCCTTTCTCCGTTAATATCGAACATGATCTCCCCCTTTCCAACATCAATAGTAGCTCCCACGGTCTTGAGGAAAGGCCTCCCAAGGATGAGCGGCGTCTTCTCCCTCTCTCCCATCTTGAGCACCACGAAGTCAACGGGGATGAAGTGGTGTCCGACCTTCACGGGTACATCTTCAGTGATGCCCAAGGGATAGCGAATGGAGTTATCTCCCAACTCCAAACACATACTCGTAGGCTCCAACGGTAGGCACAGCTTCTCGAACACATCCCTTGGCATGACGCTCACACTTGCTCCAAGGTCGCATAACGCCTTCTCGAACTTGAAAGAACCAACAGAACATGGAATTGTAGGGCATCCGGGGTCCTTTTGCTTCTCTAGCCCATTAGCAGTAGCGGCACTACACTCCTCGGACATCTTGACATGATCTACCCCGAGTGTTGCTCGGAAGTAGCATGGCTTGAGTTGTGGTATCCTTGTGTCTTCTCCCGGCATCTCAAACTCGGGCTCTTCGGTGACGATCCCCGTAACTTTCTCCTTAGCAATTTCCTCTACCTCGGCGGATGGTTTAGGCTTCCTTGCTCCCGCGGGGCGTTCCGGATCGTCGGTCTCCTTTCCCGAACGTGTTTGAATAGCCTTTGCCGGTTTGAGACCTTTAGGTTGTCCCAGAAGCTTCCCTTCATCATTAGTGAGGCGCCCGGCAAGTTGTCCCACTTGCGTCTCGAGCATCTTCATCATGTTGAGCACTTGATGGTTGGAGCTCCCGACTCCATCACTTTGTTATCGATGTTCTCCAACACCTTATCTATGGCCTTGAACTTGGTGACAGTGTCCTTGTTGATCTTAGCTTGCTCGTCCATGAATTCCTTCAATTGTGTACGAAGCGGAACCGAATTCGGAATGGATGGGCTTGCATTAAATTGAGGTCTACCTTGCCCGTAGCGGAAGTTCGGCAATTCTCCCTTCCTCATGTAGTCGAGCACTTTGGCTTCCTCCGGACAATCTTTGTGGACATGGCCATACTCTCCGCATTCTTCGCATGTAGATCTTGCTTCGGCGGCCTTCAAGTCTTGAGCCTCTTTCTTTTCTATCTCCATCTTCTCCAATCTCCTCATGAGTGAATCAATCTTGCCTTCAAGTATGCTCTCCTTCTCCACTTGCAAGACTCCTTTGACGTTCCCCGTGGGTTGAACCGGATGTAGGCGTCCGGATGACGCCCATGTGTCATTATCCGCGACCTTCTTGAATAGAGTGAAAGCTTCCGTCGGTGTAAGCTCGATGATAGATCCTCCCGCCGATGCGTCGATGATCGTCCTTGACGCCATGGTGAGTCCTTGATAGAACTTTTGCACGAGGTCTTCCTTCGAGAACTTGTGATGTGGAACCGCCCGAGTGTACTCATTGAAGCGCTCGAATGCCTCCGAGATAGTTTCCGTAGGATATTGAGCAAAGGTGGCAATCTTATTACGCAAGCTTTGAGTTTTACCCAGCGAGTAATATTCCTTCATGAAAGCTTTCATCAACGTGTTCCAATTTTGCACCGTCTTCGCCGGTTGAGAGTGGAACCATTGCAAAGCCTTCCCGAGTAGTGAGAATGGAAAAAGCCTTGCCCTCATTTGATCTTGAGTCACCCCATCCATGTTTAAAGTCTGACATAGTTGAATGATTGCTTGGAGGTGAAGGTTCGGATCCACTTTACCGGTGAAGGGTGAATGTTGCACCATGCGGATTGTTGAGGTCTTGATCTCGAACGGTCTTCTGATCTTCTCAAGATTCAAGATTGGTAGGTCGATAGTTTCCGGGGTGGATAGCTCCCCGATATTGCGTTCTTGTGGTTGTTCACCCATCGGTGGGAGCCGATTCTCCCGAGGACTTTGAGGTGGTGAATTCTTTGGAGATTCCTTTGATCCCTTGTCTTCCGACTTCGAATCTACAAAATCCAGCTTTTTAGCTTGATGTGCTTCATGTCTCCTTAGCCTGTAAAGTTTTTCTGGATCATCCACAAAATTACCGGGTTTGTTGGAGAGGTAGCCGTCCATCTCCTGTTAGGGTTAGCAACAAACAAAATATGCAAGAACTAGAAGGTAAAAACAAATCTATGAAAACTAAAGTTAGACAAACTAGATTAGATTTATTTTGAGGATGATCAAAGTTTAGTAGATGCAAACAGAAAAACTAAAAGAAAACTGAAAATCACAAAAAAAGCAATAAAAGATCAAATCTTGATCACTTGTTCCCTTGCAACGGCTCCAGAAAAAGGGGCTTGTTGACGGTTAATAGTTGTATCAAAGTTCGTTTAGACTTGCAAGCGGACAAGTCTCCCATCGTAGTCAAGGGACCCTACTTCCCTCGAGTGGTGAACCCAAGGTATCGAATCCGTAGAACAAATGTGTGATGCAAAAGATGATCTAGTAAAGCCAAGTAACTTCAATCTTTGGTAAAGTGAAACCCTAATGCATCTAAATAAAAAAACACAAAATGAATCTAATCTACTAAAGACTGGAGGTAACAAATATAAATTGGGTAGATAAACCGATCTAGAGAGATCGGGTTAAGCCTTTTGTTGAAGTTCCAAGCAAAAGAAGAAGTAGCAAATCAAATCTTATTAGAAGCCTCTTTAAATCGTGGTTTCCCGTCCGACTCCGAAAATGCCCGCCTTTTAGAGCCCCCGTTATATCACAATGTACTCCTATTCATGCGGGTAGTCTAGGGCGAGTCCAAGGACAAGTCGAGTTCTTTCCGAAGATCCGGCGTGCACCTCTAGCCACCGCGGCTACAAGAACACCCTATGTGATCTATCTCGAGAATAGATCTAAAATAAGCAAAACCGATCGAAAAACGAAGACATCGAAGAAACACTTGATCGCTAGAAATCGGATTCAACTTGATAATTCAACTAGTACAATGATACATAAACAAGATCACCACCGGGATCCTACCTTGATCTTGCTTCTAGCTCTGGGAACTCTGACGTGGTCTTCCTTGCAAGGTTCCCACGTCGGCTAGGGAGACCCTAGTCAACTAGCTCGACCCTCTCCTCTCCGGGATGGTGTCCCTCTCTTCTCTGCTCCTCGGCGGCCGATGACGAATTGATCGATGCGTGGCTCTCGACCCCGGGGCTATAAATAGCCCGATTGGCGGCTAGGTCAAAGGAGGGGGCAAATGGGCCCTGGACTGGGCTGGGCCGGCCGGCTTGGGCCGACCGGCCTAGGCCCATCCGGGCCCAGTTTCGGGCCTCTTTCGCGTGGCGTCGATTCCCTAGTCTTCTAGATCCTTCCCCCTTCTGCATGTGGGCCCTTGTCATCAGTTTCTCTCCTAGTTGGACGTAGCTCCTTGTCCCGCAAGATTCGGCACTTTTTTGGGTAGGTCCTCGGAGTTTGTCGTCTTCTCGGTTAGGTCCCTGGGCTTCTTGGAGTCAAGTTTGCTTCATTGCATGACTTGTACGAGGCTTCAAGGTCTTGTCACAAGGTGCTTGATGAACTTATACCGGAAGTCTTGCTTTCAACGCTAAAACCCTGCATAAACACTAAACTCTAAAACCGATATGCACAAGTGAACTTGTTATACCACGGGGTTAGTACCAATGGATAAGGTATAAAACTTATGACAACACCGAAGGTAAACTCATGGCTAGGTTGATGGATTTTCACTGTCAACACATGTCGAGGCAACTGGACGCGCGGTGTAGTCGAAGTAGCCGACGACGAGTCGCGTGACGAGCCGCGCGACGTGCCGAGGCACCCGAACGTACGACGTAGGAAAATTGATTCCGCTTTGACAGGAGAAAGGCGACTTGCTTCAATGGATCTCGGCGAGTCGTCGAGTAGATTGATCTTGTTGACGAGGGTCCTTCGAATTCGCCTGGTGGTGATGATCACCACTACCTGACGCGCCAGCTGTCGGTGTTTTAGACCGGCAAACCTACCAAGGGGGTACCCGAGGTAGTAGATTGTGTGGTGACGATCGTGATCGGGAGACCGAGAACTCGAAGGTATGCACAAGGACACGAGACACAAGATTTATACAGGTTCGGGCTGCCAAGGTGGCGAACCCTACGTCCTGTTTAGGGGATCAAGTATGGCGCCCTGCGCTTGGTGTTGGGTTGTTCAGGTGCCCGGCTAGGTACCTGGCCCTCCTTTATATAGTCGAGGGGCGGGTTCCTAGTTGGTTACAAGGTAGGAGTCCTAGTAGGATCACACGGTACAAGTCCTAGTAGGATTACAGGGGAATTCTAGGAGTCCGTCTTCATCCTTCCTTCCAGGAGTACCCAGGGTGTATGCCCGACAATCGCGGGGGGCAGCTCGCTGTCGGAGCCATGGTACGACTCGTCGTCAGTGGCGATGAGGTTTCTAGCCGCCAGGAGGTGGTAGCCGGGGAGGTCGTCGTACGCCGCAATGTCGGTGCCAGCGAACGAGGCGTAGGTAGTCGCGGCGTTACACATCCCTTGGGGGAACCCTTCTGCCGGCGTTGTTGTGTCGAGGGGTGTGTCGCGTCGTGCCGCGGCGCGTGCGGCCCGACGTCGTTCCGCTCGTGCTCGGCGTGAGCGGCCGGCCGGAACGAGTCGGTGTCGAGGTGCGGAAGGGCCCGCGGCGCCCGGCGGCGCGGGTGCGGGGACGCCAACGGCGGGCGTGGCGGGAGCCGGTCCCGGCCCAGTCGATCGCCACAGATGGAGCTCGGCGCGGTTGGTAATGCGCATGAGGTAGCCTTTACCCTTGGCTTGGAAGTTTAGACTCCCAAACCGGATCTTGAATCCTACCGGGAGGGGGTCCGAGCTGCCCATGGAGTACCTCTGGCCCCTGTACTCGGTGCAGATCACCAAAGTGATGGTTGTTCAGAAGCAGATCTTGAGCGCATGGCCCCCTACCTGGCGCGCCAACTGTCGGGGTTCTCTACCACCGGTAGTAAATTTCTATCGATCGTGTGTCGGGCTCGGACGGTTAGCGCAGGAGACAACGAGGTTTATACTGGTTCGAGCCTCCGAGGAGTAATACCCTACGTCCAGTG
This sequence comes from Cenchrus americanus, assembly GCA_947561735.1. Lineage (NCBI taxonomy): Eukaryota > Viridiplantae > Streptophyta > Magnoliopsida > Poales > Poaceae > Cenchrus > Cenchrus americanus. The sequence goes on along the minus strand of OX387239.1, from coordinate 244,414,587 downwards.
TGTTGCAGCCGTGTTCCTGAGCCAGGTGTGTTCGTAGTAGGGGTCACAAGCTAGTCGGGAGAGGGAGTCCGTTCCCAAGTCCTGGGAGGTGGTGTCTGATCGTTTGAAGGTCTAACCCTTGTGACCATTGCCCTCCTCTCCCTTTTATAGTCTCAAGAGGAGGGGCACAAGGGGAAATACAAAAGAGTTACAATACTTGGCAGCTGGCATGTCCCATCATACGTCGTTGTCCTTCGGGGTGTATTGAAGCCGAGTCGCGATACCTTGTCGGGGAAGCCGCCGCGTGGCCGGGTTGGACTGTTCCCTCCGGGACGCTTGGCCTTCTCCCCAAGTGGTTTGGGCTTGTCTTAGTCTGCCTGAGTGCTTGCCTAGCTTGCCACGCCCGAGCCTAAGTCTAGGCTCGTGCGCGTCGTAGAGGGTGCTTGAGTGCCTCGGGTTGAGTCTTGCGTGTGGCAGAGTAGGAGATGATGGAGATGTGATGGCTGCGCGGCTTGTCAGACCTACATTAAGGCTCTTGTCGGGGCAGGTCGCCTGCATGGCCGCCAGCTGTTGTTTCCGCGTGACGTGGAGATTCGCTCCTCCCCACGCATCGGTAGCATCACCCGAGTAGTGCGCCCGGGCCCACGTACTAGTCGGAGCCTGGACTTGTCGTGCGAGGCGGAGACTTGTCACGCGAGGCGGAGACTTGTCGTGCGAGGGTTCCTCTAGTGGGAAACTAGTCGGAGATGCAGCCGTCCGGCCAAGGACTAGTCGTCTTGCCAGTGTGGGTCTTGACGAAGATCTGCATGCCTTCCCTGAGACGCAGCACCAGGTGAAGGGTGGACTCCTTCTAGATGTTGTAGTCAGCAAGGGTATGACCATCCTCGAGGTGCTTGCCGGCAAATGGTTGACTTCACCTCGAGGGTTGAGGTTTGCTGTTTTTTAAGGAGGATAATCTTATTGTCAAAGGGGGCCCTAATCTGGGCCCTCGTCAAATTGTCACTGCTCAACGCAATGATGAAGACGTGCAGATCATCAAGCAGAAACTAGCAGAAGGAGATCCTAAGTATACATGTTTCCACAAGGATCATGATGATGTGATCTAGTTTGGGAGACGCCTTGTGGTTCCCGTTGACCCAGAAATTAGGAAGACAATCTTTGATGAGACTCATATGTCCAAGTTCTCTATTCTCATATGTCCACAAGGATCTGGCAGTACTAAGATGTACCAAGATTTGAAGCAAAATTTCTGGTGGTCCAATATGAAAGTTGATATAGCCAAGTATGTAGCTGAGTGCGATACTTGCCACCAGATGAAAGCAAGCCATTTGAAATCGGCAAGTGTACTCCAACCGTTGTCGATACCCATGTGGAAGTGGGATGACATTAGTATGGACTTCATTGTGGGTTTACCCCTGACAGCTAGAAAGAAAGATTCTATCTGGGTTATCGTGGATAGACTCACCAAGACCGCCCATTTCATTGCAGTTCATACTACTTATTCAGTGCAGCAATATGCAGAGTTATACATGGATCAAATAGTTCGTTTGCATGGAATTCTGATGACCATAATCTCTGATAGAGGAACTCAATTTGTAGCTCATTTCTGGGAACAGTGGCATGAGTGCTTAAGAACTAGGTTGATTCGTAGTTCCAGCTATCATCCGCAGACCAATGGTCAGACCGAAAGGATAGATCAAATTTTGGAAGACATGCTACGAGCAAGCATCTTGCACTTTGATAAGACTTGGGACAAGTGTTTGTCCTTGGTAGAGTTCTCTTACAACAATAGCTATCAAGCTAGTTTGAAGATGGCACCATTTGATGCTCTTTACGGACGAAGATGTCGCACCCCGTTGAACTGGTTAGAAGCCGGGGAAGGGACACTCTTTGGTCCGGACTTAGTTAAAGATGCCGAATAAAAGGTGCAAGTGATACGGGAGAACTTGAAGTTAGCTCAGATGAGGCAAAAGAGCTATCATGATAAGGGAACGACACCCCGACACTTTGAAGTGGGAGATTATGTGTACCTAAAGGTTTCCCCCACCAAAGGTGTGCAAAGGTTCGGTGTTAAAGGGAAATTAGCTCCACGCTACATTGGACCTTATGAAGTCATAGAAGTATGTGGGCCAGTGGCTTATCATATTCAACTGCCATAACGGTTCTCTGCAGTTCATGTGACTCCATTAAAGAAAGGTATGCCTGTGCCAGAAAACGAAGTGATCACAGAAGCTAATGCTTGGATTGTCGCTCATCGAGCATCCTGTCGGGGACAGCCCTGAGGGTCCCCTAAGAAACCGGGGGAATCCTGCTTAAAACCTGCAAAAAACAAAGCAAAACACACCTCTTACCTAAACATGCACACACGGCACGGCCCACGCTGCGGTGGCCCCCGCGACCCACCAGAGTGGCCCAATCAAAGGCCCCCTCGAGCAGGTTCCGCCTCGCTCGAGGGCGCACGCCCCCTCGAGCGGGCTCCGCCTCGCTCGAGGGCTTACGCCCCCCTCGAGCGGGTTCCGCCTCGCTCGAGGGCTAACGCCCCCTCGAGCGGGTTTCCGCCTCGCTCGAGGGCGCGCGCCCCCTCGAGCGGGCTCCGCCTCGCTCGAGGGTCCCCTCCTCCCTCGAGTGGGTTTCCGCCTCGCTCGAGGCTCCCTCACAAGCGCACCTGCTCCCGCACGCGGGTACGGGCATTTAATGCTCTGACACAGCAGAGCCGCGCCATCACGCGCCTGGGAATCACGCCCCGGCGCTGTTCCGCCAACTCCCTAGGGGAAACCCATCCCCGCCACTGCAGGGAACTGTGCAACATGGCCAGTGTCAGCTCCGTGACACTGTGCCGCCCACTCCCGTACGGCTAACGCGTCGCGCCCTCGAAGGGGGTCGGCTGCACCTTCTAACCCTTCTCTTGTGACTCTGCAGGGTCAAACCGTGACGTCAGGCCGGCGGGAGCACCATCCCCGTCACTGTCAGTCCTGTGCGGCCATCCCCGCCCCTGCAGCGCCACGCCGGGCACTGCTACAACAACTCCGGCTCTGTTTAGCACGAGGGGACAGGACGCCGCCATGCCTGCCACTGTACCCCGTACGGATCACCGTCAACGGCTTCCTTGAGCCCGCCTGAAGACGCCCCGGCCAACCACTACGCCTTCACCCTCGAAGCCGCCCCTGTTCAAGTACAGGGCAAGCCACGACGCCGTGACTGGAGCAAGGCTCGCTAAGATGACCACCAACTTCCCGGCACTGTATGCCATACCTTCGCACGTAGCTAAACAGTGCGGCATGCCTGTAAATCACCCTCTCCTTGGTCTATAAAAGGAAGGTGATCCCCCTCGCCGCGGGAGGAGGAAGACATCACACACGGGACCACGGGTGGCGAACGCTCACACGCTCTCTGTTTTTCCCTCGATATTGGCACTCACCTCAATCACTCCACTTGGGACTTGGAGGCCACGCCTCCTCTCCCGACCCGCTTGTAGCCACCCCACTACAGGCACCTCGGTGCAAAGCAATACAGTTCCTCGAGCACACCCCTGCTGGACGTACGGCTCCGGCCGGAACCAGGATAAACCAAGCGTCTTTAGTTGCTTAGCACCGACCATCGAGGGACAGATCTCAGCGCTTACTACTAGTTAGTGTCGGGACTACATTTCGCACCGACAGTTGGCGCCCACCGTGGGGCTCGGCGCGCTGAAGATCACCCGCCGTCAGCTCTCTCGATGGTGATTCGCACCGAGTACCGCGGTCAGTGTTACTCCATGGGCAGCTCGGACCCCCTCCCCACCGAATTCAAAATCCGGTTCGGGGGCCTGAACTTTCAGGCCACGGGGAACGGCTACCTGATGCGCCTCACCAACCGTGAGGAACTCCGCGCGCGGTGCCAAGCTGGGTCCGCACCGGTCGCCGCTGCACGCATCGCCACGACACCAACAGCCGCCAGCACGGACGCTGCGTGTCCATCGGCACCACGGCACCACCGCCGCTCCGGCCGGCGCTCGCGTCGGGGCGTGGTCGGAGCGCCGCATGCTGCGCGCGTCGCCTCACAAAGCGACGCGCCCACTGGCGTGACAGTTGCCGCCCCGGCGGGGGAGCGCTCTGTCTACGGACCGCGCTTCCTCATCAGTCTGCGCGGTGCCGCGGCGGCCTCATCGCCAACACCAACGCCAACACCACGATGCGCAGGGTTCCCCCTAGCTGCCACGTCTTAGTTGCCAGGGACCCTAGCGCCTCCGCCGGTGACGAGTCGTCCCTAGGCTCTGTCGACGCGCTACCACCCGCCACCTCGCACGGATATGCGTAGTGGGACTTTTCCGGCGTGCCGGACCCAGTGATGTTCAGGCGGTTCCTCGACGCCGCGGACTACTGGTTCGGCTACTCCGACGACTCTAGCACCGGGAGCTACGACCCCGCGCGGGAGTGCTGCGTCGTGATCGCCAACGACCCAGCAAACGCCGCTGACGTGGCGGGTGCTGGCGACAGAGAGACTCCTCCTGCTCAAGGGACTGGATCGCGCCTGGCTGCGGGGCCAAGCGCCCCTCCCCCCTTGCCGCCGAGGGGGGCCGACATCAACACGCAGCTGGCCCAAGCACGCGAGCTCGAGGCCAAGCTAGCAGAGGAGTACCGCACGGTGCGGTTGCTTCACGCCTCTATCGCGGGGGCTAGGTGATGCTGCCGCCACAGATCCATTCGGAGTGCTGGACTCTGTACTTCGACAGCTCGGTGATGAAAACAGGGGCGGGCGCGGGCCTGCTCTTCGTCTCACCCCTCGGGGAGCACATGCGGTACGCTGTGCGCCTTCATTTCCCCGCATCGAACAACATGGCCGAGTACGAGGCCCTGCTTTGCAGCCTCAAGATCGCCATCGAGATAGGCGTCAAATGCCTCGACGTGCGGGGGGATTCGCAGCTCCTGATCGACCAAGTCATGAAAAACGCGAGCTACGACGACGACAAGATGGAGGCGTATTGCAAGGCCGTGCGGGCCCTCGAGGACAAGTTCTACGACATTGAGCTCAATCACGTGCCCCGCCGGTACAACGAGGAGGCGGATGAGCTCGCCAAGATCGCATCGGGACGGATCACCGTCCCCCCGAACATCTTCGCTCGGGACGTCGCCCAACCGTCCGTCACCCTCGAGCCGCACCCCTCGAATTGCACAGAACCCTCAGGGGCTCCCTTGAATCCAGCGGGCACAGAGCCAATGGACGAGGACCCCTCGAACGAGGCGTTCGTGCTCTCCCTCCTCGAGGGGTACGACGCTGACGAGGTCGAAGCCATGGACGTCGAGCCAGCCCCCAGCGAGGTGGACTGGCGCGACTCGCTTGGATGGACCGAGGGGAGCTCCCCTCGGACTGGTCCGAGACCAGGCGCATCGCCAGGATGACCAAATCCTTCACCCTCGTTGACGGCGAGCTGTACAAGCGTGCCGCCTCCGGCATCCTGCAGCGATGCGTGCCCATCCCCGAGGGGCACGAGCTCCTCCGGGACATACACGCGGGCGTGTGCGGCCACCATGCCGCACCCTGCACCCTCGTGGGCAACGCGTTCCGCCAGGGCTTCTACTGGCCCACCGCGGTCGCTGACGCCAGCGAGGTTGTGCGCGCCTGCGAAGGGTGCCAGTTTTATGCTCGCAAGTCCAATCTCCCCGCGTACGTCCTGCAGACCATCCCCATCATGCGGGTTTCGCCGTGTGGGGACTGGACATTGTCGGGCCCCTGCGGAAGGCGCCTGGGGGCTACACCCACCTGTTGGTCGCAATCGACAAATTCTCCAAGTGGGTGGAGGTGCGCCCCATTACAAATCTCAGGGCGGAGCAAGCGGTGACGTTCTTAACCGACATCGTTTATCGGTTTGGAGTGCCGAACTCCATCATCACTGACAATGGGTCCCAATTCACGGGCAGGAAATTCCTGGAGTTTTGCGATAAGTTCCACATCCGCGTAGACTGGGCAGCCGGGGCACACCCACAGACCAATGGCCAAGTAGAGCGTGCCAACGACATGATTCTACAAGGCCTCAAGCCTAGAATCTTTGACTAGCTGAACAAGTCTGGTCGGAAATGGCTCCAGGAGCTGCCGGTGGTCGTATGGAGCCTCAGAACCACCCTAAGCAGGGCCACCGGGTTCACCCCGTTTTTTCTGGTCCATGGCGCGGAGGCCGTCCTCCCCACGGACCTGGAATATGGGTCACCCAGAGTACGGAGCTACGACGAGGACGCCAACCAGTGAGCCCGCGAGGACTCACTGGACCAGTTGGATGAATCACGCCTCGTGGCCCTGATGCACTCCGCAAGGTACCAGCAGTCCCTAAGGCGCTACCAAGCTCGAAAGGTGCGCCGGCGGGACTTCAGCGAAGGGGGCTTGGTCCTAAGGCTACGCCAAGACAACCGAGGACGTCACAAGTTATCACCCCATGGGAGGGACCCTACGTCGTGGTGAAGGTGCTCAAGCCCGGCACATACAAGCTAGCCAACGAGGACGGCGAGGAACTCACCAACGCTTGGAACATCCAACAGCTACGTCGCTTCTACCCTTAGCTAGGATTTCCAAGTCTTTTGTTGTAATTTACATGCCCGACACCCCAGTTGGCAATACAAATGTAAATAGCAGCAAGTCAATAAAGTCAAAGGGCAACTCGGCTTTCCCCTGAAAACCAAGTCACCCTCGGGGGCTACTGCGGGGGGGCATCCCCCCCCCCCCCCCCAAAAATGGTCACATTTTTCGCAAAAAATCTAACTTGTGAGCGTGCTAAGTATGTTTCGACCGAAGCCTCGAGCGAATCAGGGCAGGGCGCGGGTGGTCATGCGGGAAGGACGCGCGAGTCAGAGATAGATTACGCCTCCGCGAGGATACGGCCCTTCTCTCTTGCCTCCGGCCCAGCAGACCGCTCACCAAACCGAACTCCCCTAACCCGAATTCGCCCGAGCAAAGGGAAAAAACAGAACAACGCGACAAAACAAATAAAAGGCATCACTTAAATTTACAAGTGCTTAAACATTCCACAAGTTTCACTTGTTTATTTACATGGCCATATGGCCCAGATACTAATATCTAAACAAAAATGGGCCTAGTGCCCAGCGGTCTTCAGGCCTGAGGCTCGTCGGCGTTAGCGGCGTCCGGGAACAAGAACTCCGTGAAGGCCTCGGTGAGCGCCTCGGCAGCATCAGCGGCAAGTGCGTCCGCTTGCTCCATCGCTGCCTCGTCCTCGACGCCCTCCGGGACGACGTAGCCCGACGCCACGGCCTCGAAGTTTACCTCATAGTGGGACCGCACCACGCCAAGGGCCTTCTGGACGCCTAGGTGAAGCGCGCAATGCATGCGCCTGGAGACATGCACGCCAAGGGCGCGCAGACGGCTGGCCAGCGAGCTTCCGGCTTGCGCCTCGCCCTCTTCGACCGCTTGGCAGGCCTCGAGGGTCGCAGTGCGCAGCTCCACCAACTCCTGCTCGGAGGAGTTGTAGGCGGCCTGCAGCGTCTCGGCCCGATTGGTCGCATGCCCCAGCGCGGTGCGCAGGCCTGGATGATACGAGCAAAAGAAATCAAAAGGGGAACGGGCCCCCGAAGGGAAGATCAACAAAACGAGAAACGAAGTGATAACTTACCTTCAACCTGCTTCTTTTCCACCTCGAGAGCCCGGCGCTCAGCCTTGACCGCCTGATGCAAGCTGACGACCGTGGCGCTCTGCTCCTCGAGGGACCGTTGCTGGTCCGCGTTTGAGATGCTGAGGGCGATCAGCTCCCCGTCGAGCTTCGAGGCGTCGGCCTCCCGCTCCTTCAGCGACGTCCGCGCATCCTCGAGAGCAGCATGCTCCCGCTCGAGCACTGACCGGGCATCAGTGAGAGCGGCCTGCTCCTGCTGGAGTTGACCCTAGGCCTCCTGGCGGGCAGCACGCTCCTGCCGGAGCTGCTCCTCCGCCTCGGCAACCGCGCCGACCTTAGCGGCGAGGGAGGCCTTCAATTCTTCGGCCTCCTTATCCCTCTGCTCAGCCTCCCGCGCCCTCTCCTCGGCCTGGCTCTGCTGAGACTGCGCCTCCAGGAGCGCAGCGCGAGCCTGCCGGTTCTGGGTCCGGATGGAGACCACCTCCGCCTCCCAGTCCGTCGCCACGGTGCGTGCCCTCTCCAGGTCCCCTCTCGCCTGCTGCAACGCCTCATCCAGGTCGATGAGGGCCGTGCGGACCTGCTCGATGGCGGAGGGGCACGCCGTGGGCTGCCCCTCCAGCTCCAAGAGTTGGTCGCGCAAGGCCTCCGCCCGGTACGCCAACCAGCCGTCCCGGGTCCTCGGAGCCTCCGCGAGGGTGTCGAGAGCGTCGCGGCGCTCACGGAGGCCGGCGGAGCTCGGCGCTCATCTGGTCGAGGGCGCCGTGCACTGTCGCGGGCGCGGTGCTCCGGCCTCCGCCGTCGGCAGATGAAATCCATGAGTGTCGCACCGCGAAGACAAACACGAAAACAACAAGATCAAAGAAGAAGGCAACGGCATCATACCTGGAAAACACGCCACGCCGGGCCGCCGTGAATCCGCAGCGCCTCGTTTAGCACCCGGTTGAGCGAGGCGCCGTGATCACGGAGCTCCTCCCACAGCTGTTGCTCCTCCTGGGCGTCGGTGAAGTGGGGGGGGGGCGGCGCGTCGACGCGCTCCTCGCCTGAGGAAGGGGGGCCAGCGCGGGACGAAGAGGCTTCGGCACCGTGCCTCCGGCCCCCAGCCACCATGTGGCCCTCCCATCTTCTCGCAAGAGCCCCCGCTTGGGGCTCAGCGGCTGGCGTGGGCAGGCTTGCCCACTGGTCCCACCCGGGCGGTGGGACGTCGTCGTCGAGGGATCTCCACCGCCGTCGCACGGGAGGCGCCGGCGAGGGCGGGCTCTCGCTGCACCGCCCGTAACCGCGCCTCGCCGCGGGCGCGGGCCCCCCGGCTGCGGCGTCGTGACCGCCGCCTCCCGGCCGCGCCTCGGCGGCCGCGGGCACCGGATGCACCTCCGCGACCGAGCGTGGCCGGCGAGCACCACTACGACCCGGCGACATCGGTGTGCCTCCACCACCGACCGCGCCTCCGCCGCGGCCGTCGCCGCTGGCGCGCTTCCATCACGGCCGGCGCCCGCCGTGCCTCTACGACCGCCGGCCGCGGCCGGTGGGCGACGTCCACCGGTCGTGGCCTTGAGGCCTCGGCCCGCGCCTTGCGAGCCCCCGCTCGCCGCCCCGCCGTCGTCGTGCTTGCGCCCGCCCGCGGCGCCCTCAACGAGCGCTGCCTGGTTGGGATGGACGCGTCCGCCCTCAGCACCTTGGCCGGTGCGAGGGGGGCACGGTTGGCGCCACCCTGCGGACACGGAAACGAATCTTCAGACCCCCGCCTGACGAGTGCGCGACCCCTCGAAAGGTTACTCCTTACCTCAAGGAGGAGAAGGCCCGCTTCCTCTTCCTCGAGGCCCCCGCCGACATCGTGGGCGCGGCCGCGCGGCCGCCGCTGCGCCTCCAACCACCTCCACCGCGCGTGGGGGCTCCTCCACGCCCGCGGGCTCCGCCGCGCGCACGGGCGCCTCCGCCGCGCGCGCGGGGGCTCCTCCACGCCCGCGGGCTCCGCCGCGCGCACGGGCGCCTCCGCCGCGCGCGCGCGGCGCCTCCGTGGCGCGCGTTGACACCTCCGCGGCTCGTGCTGCCTCCGTCATAGACTGCCTGGTGGCAGACGCCTCTGCGTCCGCCCCAGGCGATGGTTCTCCTGTCACCGGAGCCGGCTCCGGTGATGGGGGTGCAGGCTCCCACCTATCGGGGAGAACCTGCTCCCTGACTTCTTCCTCCTCTTCCTCCTCTTCCTCGTCCGATGACGAGTACTCCTCCGTCCCTGGCGAAGAGAGTCCCTGCTGCTCGCGCAGCCGGAACTCCTCGCTCCTCCGCTCCCGGCGTTCCCGTCGCCGCGCGTCGCGCTCCCTCCTGCGATCCACCCGCTCCCGCTCTCGCTGTTGCGCCGCACGTGCAAGCGCGCGGGCCCGAGGCGTGGGTGGATTGGACTTCGCGGCGTTCACACGCAGTGCTTGTAGGGGTCAGGCGAAGCATTAAAACGCACCGGCAACCCGAAAATCCGGCAAAACAAGAAGGAAGGTCGAGAAATCCACTCACCAATTGGCCGATGGGGAGCATCTCAAGCGCCCACAGGGACGCGTCATCACAACTCCCCGACCTTAGGTCTGGCGCGCCATGCCCGGGTGGCCGCGTACGACCGTGGGAAGGGTTCCCGCAACAGCCGTGACTCAGCCAGCGCGATGGGGTCCGCGTCCTCGCTCATCTCGAAGATGTGGAGCCGCCTCTCCATCAAAGGGACGACCCGCCGGTGGTGGAGGTTGGCGAGGACGCACCCCGCGGTCAGCCCGCTGTCCGCCAGCTCCTTCAGCGCGGCCACGAGCAAGTCCAGCCGCGCCTGGTGCGAGGGCGGTGACACCCCGTGATACCAGGAGGCGGCCCTCTCCCGGACCACCTTGCCGGTGTAGGGGGGAGGCCAGGGTCGGCGTTGAGGAGGTAGAACCACCCCCGCTCCCAGTCGGCATTGTTGGAGGTCATCGTGCAGGGGATGTAGTCCTCCCTGCACGAGCTCCGCACCGCGAGCGCCAAGCCGCCGGCGCGCGCCGCGTGGCGAGTCCTCGGCTCCGACGTCGGCAGCGTGTGTAGCTCCGCGCGGAAGAGGTGGACCCAGAGGTCCCAATTCACTGGGATCCCCAGGAAACCTTCGCAGACGCCGACGAACGTGGCCGCCTGCGAGATCGCGTTCGGCGTGAAGTTTTGCAGCTCCACGCCGTAGCGGTAGCACAAGACCCGCAGAAAGTGGCTCGTCGGCGCCGTGAAGCCACGCTCGTGGAAGCGCATGAAGCTGACGATGTAGCCGTATGGAGGTTTGGGAACTTGCTCCCTCTCCGACGGCACGATCCACTCCGCCGGCTGCCCATCCACATTCGCCGCCAGCTGACCGCCGGCCACCAGCTGATTCAGGGCCAGCGTCGTCGCCGTCGAGCGCTCCCACGCCGGCGGGTCGATGATGGTTATGGGCTGCTGGGAGCCATACAAACGGGTAGGAGAACAAGGAACAGGAAGTGAGAGTGGCCAAAAGAGCAGGATCGTGAGGGCAAGAACGGCTCGAGGGCTGGAGTGCAAGAGGCAGGAACAGCGAACGCTAAGCGCAAAGGTAAAAACCCGCCCCTTCTCCGCCTATCGGATTTATAGGCCGCGAGGCGTGCCCTCCGGAGCGCACGCCCCGCGCGCATTAACAGGAGGTGAAATGTTCCCTCATTGACAAGCGGGGCCCACCACGACCGCGGCGGCCGCATAACTGCACGCGCGCCATCATCACGGCGCGGTAACCGGAGGGCCGCGGCAGGCGGTCACGTCCGCCGCTCACTCCGCCCACTACGCGCGCGGCCGCGGTGCCTGAAAAGGCGCGCCCGCGGCGCGTGACTATAGCCGCGACCGCTGGCATTAAATGGCCCTGTCCCTTACCAAGTAAGAGAGACCCTCGAGCGGCCCGAGCCCCTGGCTCAAATAAGTGCGACCCTCGAAGGGTGCGAACACCAACCAGTGGCCTCGAAGACCCGTTCGAAATAAACGAGCGCCATAGGTGCCCTCGACTTACAGAAACTACTGATCAGCAGTTCGAGAACTGGCACGGCCAAGGACCCTCGAAACCTGCAGATGCGAAAGACGGGAGCACCCCGCTGCTACCCCGCACGGCTGAAGGACCGATTAGGCGACCAGAGAGGGGGGGAGTGAATGGGAGCCGATAAAAAATTCTTCTCGAAGGAGAATGAAACTCCGACAAGATGAACTCGCTCGGTCGGACCCCCAAAATCACACGCTCCGCACTTCTACCTTCCGTTTGCCAACACCACGTAGCCACTGGAGTGCTACTGGTCCTAGGAACAAACTCTACCAGCAACCTCAACACACACGCACCCACGACAGCGAAAACACCTCGAAAGCCGGCTGTTAGAGGGGGGCGATTAGACCGGGTATAGGGGGCGGTTAGACCGCCTCCACCTGGTAACCAAGAAATCCTCCGAAACACCTCTTCCGAGCACCAAAACGCACCACGGTTTCACCAACAAAGATCTCTGGTCATGGCCATGCTAGCTACCAGAAAATCTTGGTGAAAACGAAAACTCCACCCAGGGGCCTAGGGGCGGTTAGACCGGCTGCCAGGGGCGGTCTAACCTCCTGTACCCAGCAACGAACTCCACCCAAGAACACCTAGCAAACAGCATGAGAACGACCCTAAATTTCACCCAGACGTTCCTCTGATCAAGGCGAACAAACTCACAGAAGAAAATCCGGCGGAACAAAACTTCGAGCTGGAAACACCCAGGGCGGTTAGACTGCCCCCTCCAGGCGGTTAGACCGCCTCTCCCAGAAAAACAGCCCGCGGGTCAAACCCTAACTTCCTCGCGCCCGATCTGCCGAATCACTCCACGGATTGCAGTGAAACTTCGGGAATAGCTGGGTTACCTCCTGGTCAACCTCTACCTCAAAGGAATCGACCCGAAACACTCACAATCAAGAGGAATCGACGAAATCGCCTCTCTAGGTCAAGAACTCGCCCAACTCGAAAAACCACCAAATCGAGTCCGATTCAAAGGAGATTTGGGGGCAAAGTCACCAGCCAAAGAGGCACAAGATCCTCATACGTGACACCCACCAAAAACCCCCAAGAAATTGTTCTCAAAACACCGCCAACAAAGAGCTCTGAAAATCACCACAAAGAAGGACGGGAAAACCACCTTGAGGAACAACGCCGAACCATCTATACATACCATGAAGGTTCGTACAAGGTCTAGCTTGCCACCCAAACATCCATCCCTCTCTCTAGATCTCACATGAAGCTCTCAAGCTAGTCCTAGGAAAAACTAGGGAAAATGGAGAATGAAAAATGGAAAAACCAATGAGCTAGGGTTCCAAGAGTTGGCTGACATCCACCCATTCAATGAGTATATATGGAGGCACCCAAAAGACTAAACTACCCTCACCTAATAACTAGGGATACAAGCCCCTCGAGGGCGGATTTGGAAGTCTTCGGAATTTCTTCATCGGATGGATGCCCGGCGATCGCAACCTGCTTAGCCTCGACGCAAGCCTTGCGATCCCGACGTGCGTCCTCCACTTCGAAGCATCTCGGCACCGGTGGCCAGGGCGGTCAGACCGCCCCCCCTGGGCGGTTAGACCGACCTGGGAGATCTGACCGGCCCCAGGCGGTCTGACCGCCCCTCCTGGGCGGTTGAACCGGCCTGGGTGGCCGCACCTCCTCGTCGAGTCTTCGGCCTCAGTTTTGTGGCTCAACTGAGTAACCCAGTGGTTTTCTGGTGAACCACTGCAAACCCCGCGAACTCGGTGTAGCCTCCGTCAATCTCCACTCATGACTCGGCTCCCACTTAGTCCCGGCTCGCCCTTGGTTTTGAGGCTCTACCAAGAAACCGTCCACGATTTCATCTTGTTGTTCATGCCACCATGCGGCCCGCACTTGACCCCACTGGCCACCGGGTCCCTCGAACGAAGCCTACTTGTCTTCTCCACACCTGGAGGCCTCACCGGCAACGACCTTTCGCACTTGTTCTTCACCTGCACCAACACGAGTCAAGCCGCAACCTGCACCTGCAATACTTAGCCAAGAATCAGTCCACACAACGTTGTCAATCACTCATCACACAAGGAAGCGACCATCCACCGGTCCTCGAACCACACATGGTCCTCAATCTCCCCTTGATGAGTGCATTGACAACACCCACATGAAGTAACACAAGAGAAAAGGAAAAAGAAAAGAACAAATAAAAAGAAACCTCAACAAGCGATCGAAAGCCAAAGAAAGGCAAAGAGCAAGATCACTTGAAGAAGACAAGTCTCGGACCCCTTAGGCAAGGGCAACGGCTCGACACATCCGAGACAAAGCAAAGCTCAAGCAAAGAGCGCAAACCACCAAAGCAAAGCTCGAACACCACAAAGAGCTCCCTCTGCACACATGCAATCTCCCCCTGAGCCAAAGCACACTCCCCCTGAACAAATGCAGCAATGCAACATGGGAATGCAACAAGGAGCAAAAACCTGCACACTCTGCCCAGGGCGGTTAGACCGCCTACCACTCATCTGACCGCCTGGGGGCGGTTAGACCGCCCCGTGTGACCGGCCCTGCACCAAACTGCTCAAAATTTGCCCGAACCAATTGGAACACCTTTCAAACACTCCCAGGTGCCCAAAGCATGTACAAACTTCTCCCCCTTGTTGACAATGCATGAATCAAGGCAAAATGCGAAACTTTACAACATATAGCTTCTCAAATATACAAAATTCATGACAAGGAGCTACACAAGTCCAAATGAGCAAGTTAGATACTCTACAGGTTCGTAATGACCTTAACTACATGATCACCAAGTTTCACAACCACTGGACAAGGCTAAAAAGGATTTGAGTAATTTTGCGAAAAGTTACTCTCTCACAAGCAAAAACCTAAACATGAGCAAAACATGTCAAAATGGCAAAACCACACAAACTTCATGCTAGGACAGCCATTCTAATCATAAGACCATCACAAACACCCACAAGCACCTCATGTCATGTCAGCCACTGAGCCATCACTACAAAAAATCTCATGGTCTATGACGGTCAATTTTCGTCACGGATCATCAAAATTTGAGAACGTCATGTATTGAGCGTCACGGATCCCTTCTCGTGACATCCTTAAATTTTCGTCATAGATTAGCGTGATCCATGACGTTCTCAAGGCGTTATAGATTGGTGTAAAGCCCATTGAACCCAGCCCGAAGCCCAAAATCTGTGACGAAAGTGATCGTCATGGATTGACTCGCCAAGTCACTTGTAGAGATGAGTTGGTTGCTGACGTGGCTGCCACATGGCGATGGCGTGGCTGCCATGTGGTGCTGACGTGGCTTCCACGTGGCACTGACGTGGCTGTCCTGTGGCGATGACGTGGTGGTGATGTGGATGCCACATGGCGCTTAATTCAGAACAGGACGAAATACAACAATAAAATCACACAATTCAATAATAATTCTTAAATTAATAAATCTCCAGTACATTCACACCATCTCAATTGCAAACAAAATATAATTTCTGGCAACAAAGCTCAACGGGCCCAATTTTCAAACCTAGTCATTCAACAATAAATACACAATCCATATAAAGTTCAACTCAAGAAGCCTAGAAGTCACAAAACAACAGATCAAATGTCCTTGTAACATCACTAGCAGTCCAGCTCTTATAGCATCACTAGCAGTACAACATATCAGGTCCATTGCTTACTGATAACTTCTAAACAACCTGAAAGAGGAACATTACCAAACACTTGTCGGTGGGTACAATCAAATGATTCCTAATCCGGTTAGCAAATTACATGACTAATATAGCTTTACCGAGAGGAAAATCAACAGATACAGTTCACACAAAACAATTACCAGGACAGCACAAACCACAACGAAAGGTCATTTTCAGTACTTGGTGTGTATTCTACTCACTCTTCCTATTTCCAGCTGGGACATTTAAACCACTAGGGCATGCTAGTTCGCACATCAACCAATTTGTCGAGACTGTAAAGAGAGGTCCTCTTTAGTACTCATTACAAATGGCAAAGAAATACCCATCTAGATACCTGCATGTGAAGGGAAGGCTGGCAACAAGGGCTGAAAAGAGAGGGGGGCAAGTAGAGGCCAAGCTTGAGCCCCTTGCTGTGCACATAGTCTGCAAGGGCCTTGATCCCCGATGGGAACGTCTTGGGATTAGAGGTCATGTAACCCTGCCAAGTGGAGCAATCAAGTTAGCCAAGCTCGTGTGTGCTCTGTGTTGAAGTTAAACCATCAACAGTATGCTGGATGACCAGTACAAGAATCAACTGAAAGCTAGAGTAACTAAAAAAAGAGCTGGAGTAGCACTTAAGGTCGTAAAGTTGAAAAGCAAGGGCCATAACATTTCTCAAGGATCATCTCATGTCAAGTAGTGGCATGTTAAATGGGAAAAAATAAACAACAACAACGCAAGACATTTGATTATTACCTACTCTAGTAATCTAAAGACAGACACATGGATGACAGATGCAGCATTATCATGCATGGCCTTTGTTTCTGGTGATAAGATCAGCAAGAGTGCCTTACCAATAATCTACAAACTGCAGCATTTAGTGGTGAAAAAAATGTAACGAAATTTGAGCACATGTAAGACTAAGTATCGTTTTTTCCAATTAGACATTTCGAGAAACACTTAGTGACCTACTGGAATCAAAACTATTATTCTAAAGAAGGAGCAAGCACTGATTCACCTTCAAGGATGACATTCCACTGAACGGATCACCCGCAAGGGCTTGGCGACCGATGTAAATGAAGGCATCATATGCAGCAATGCACTACTACATGAAACAATGTTACCGAATGCAATCTTACAAGAAAAATGAATTCTTAAATGCAGCACCTGCAAGATGCATACTAGAACCATTCAACTTTGTTTTAATGCATACAAGATGTAATAAATCACAACAGAACCGATTTTCCAAAGCACTAACAATAGTCCATGAATTTATAATCATCAAGCACGCCCATTGCGTGTTATTGGCACAAAAAGGCTCCTAGTCCGTATAGGTCGGGATTCGGTTCACACAACAAGATAGTTGAAAATGCCATGGATCAAATACTACCTACCAAGTAGTGACAAGAACAGATTCGGTGTACAATAATACATGTGCAAGTCCGGCAATGTAAACACTACGGGATTCGAAAAAAATACTAATTCTTCACACTTGATTGAAATACACACATCCGGATAGTCGCTTGCTAAAATTCTTCGCCGATATGTCCTTAGATGAAAGAGCATCACCACACAATTGCCAAGCAACGACGCAAGTAAGCAATGTTCAACATTTTCCTCGGTACGGACCGGACACAACCTAGTTCGACATTTTTAAAGCAATGGCACGGTGTCAAACTGTCAATTTGCTCTTACATTTATATATACTAGCCGAACCCCATTGGGTATATTGAAACATCGATTCGGAATGCGACTACCGGTCTCTACTGATCCGAAGCGCCGCAAAACAGGACCGAAAATGATAACTTCAAAGAAAAGGTGAAATGAAACATAACTATTTCCTTTTTTATCAAAACAAAAAGGCTCAAACAGGGTACCCTCACATTAATCATAAACAGTACCATTTGTTTATCCGCGGACAATAGGCATCGCTCCCTAACTTGCATCAAGAACAACTAACTATACACAGCAGGCCCCTGAAATTTAAGTGAAGAATGTACTTCATGGAACTTCTGTGGCCATAATTACCTTTTAGTGGACAAACAATGCCTTGCGTGAGAATGAAAGGCAATCATTGATGAAGTTACCCAAAAGCCTCGAGATATCAAAATGGATTCAAAAGAGTACTCCCTCCGTCCCAAATTGTAGTTCATATTGGCTTTTCTAGGTGCTTTTCTTTTGTGCACTTAGATATAGTGTATGTCTAGATCCATAATAATAATATCTATGAACCTAGAAAAGCCAAAAGAACCTACAATTTCAAACAGATGGAGTAGAAGTGGAGGCAAGCTCCTAGACTGTGATTTGCTTATTGCGCTGGAGTTCTAGAACTACATACAAGGCAACAAACTATTTCTCAAACCCATTTCCTAGAAAAAGTAATGACATCCCTAAAGTAACAGTCACTGCCTCCTTAGCTGGCCAAGATCTAGTAACAAACTTACATCAAATGGAGCGACTTAAGATAACAACAACAAGTGTTTATGTGAGCCTACAAGCTTTCTGACCAATATAATGTTAAATAATCGAAGTAACTAGATTTGAAATGCCATACCAAACAATAATCGAAATTACAACTAACCAATACATCAAGATGCCACTCTAGACCCGTAGTAATGCAAATAATAGGCAGAAATCCCCGTACATGTTGTTATAACAACCTATTGCCTGCTGATTGTAATCACGGCACCCTTCCAATAATCTACCGTACATGAGCTTTACGGTTACCAGTTCTTCCAATCCGTGTGCAAAATACATCTCGCTCTAAGACTAGCGTAAATGCGGAGCGATTCTAATCAATTGAAGCAACGACATCACCACGGATACGGATAAATCGCGACATTCCCCTCTTCCAATCCCAAGTCCTCCTTGCAATGACCACTCCACTACCGATCCCCGGAGGAGGAGACTCTAGCACCACCCCTCCGTCAAAATTTCCAGCGGCGAGAAGAGGGGGGATTCCACCACGAGCGCGTCAACACTCCACCCACCACACCACTCGTGCGCGGTCCAGACTGGCATCCCGCACCTTTTGCCCCCCTCGCCACGTGCAGCACCCACTCATGGCTACGACTAGATAAGATGACGAGGGGGCACAGACCTTTCTTGGGGGCCGCCGGCGAGGCGGAGGCTTACCGGGCGGCGCATGGTGGCGAGCGTCTCCTCCATCGAGGGTTCCGGATCTAGCGGCGCCGAGGGTGCTGGACGTGCCGGAAGGGCGAGGAGCGAGAGGGGGAGGGAGGGGCCCGGCGGCCGGCCGCGGTGACGCGGCGGCATCGCCGGCGAAGCGGGGAGCGGCGGGTGGGGTTTGGGCGGAGGGCCGGGGAACGAGCGGCGCGGGGGTCGGGGGGAGGAGGCAGAGGGGAGGGAGTGGAATGTGGCTAGGGTTCGACGGATGCAACTTCCTTTTATACGTATAAAACACGATCTCAGTCATCCATTCGTCGATGAACGGTCCCAAGTGAATGGGCTTTTTGGGCCACAATGGGCCTGTTACATTCCTCCTCTGCTTAACATTTTTCCTTTTCTTTTTCCATTTTTGGCAATATGGAACAATTCCAATTTGAACTATATGTATCTCAAATAAAATTTAAAACAAGTTATCAAAATTATATTTTAAGTACTTCTGATCTACTATAACTCGTATTCTGAAAATATATGAAAGTTTCAAATGTTTCTTGTCATAATTCAAACTTCTACTTGCATATTTACTGCAAAATAATGATAATAAAATCTAAATCTTCTTAAAAACTTCTAAAAATTGCCATGAAATCAGTGTATTGATGTTTAAACTTGACATAAAAGTTTCATTGGATTTTGCAAAAAAGAAGTGTACATTGCTCACAAAATGAATGGATCCCCCATATTGTTTCATACATCTCAACATGAACTTTGATATTTGAACACCTCATAACGTTTTCAAACCTTATTACATCTAAAATTTGTACCCAAACATAAGTCGACCTTGATTGTAACAATTATGAAGTTTAATTACTAATTGGCATGCAAAAAAATATTTTTATGTTATATGCTTTAATAGAAGGAAACAAGCCGTATGAAGATTATACTATTAATAATAGTTAACATACAAACAAATGAAGAACGTGATTTTAGAAAAAATGAGAGAAAGAATCATCGAATTTGGAGTTCATATGAGTGAGAAATACCAATTACAAACTTCTACTAGTCACCTTGTTATAAAATAATGATAATAATAAATAAAATTTATCAAAAAATTATGTAATTTGCCACAGAATCATTTTATCGATGTACAAGTTTGACAAAAAAGTTTCATATGATTTTGTGAAAATTGGACTATACAATGTTCATAAACTAGATAGATCATCACATTGTTTCATACAACTCAACTTAAACTTCAAAGTTTGTACACACTAAAATACTTTCTTACCCATGGGCACCTCAAATTTGGATGCAACCTTGTGTTGACCATAACATTAGAGAATATTAAGTTATATTAGCAATTATTATGAAATAACATGTTTTTTATATTCACTTTTTAGTTGGAAAAGATATGTTGTATGAAAAGCAATCAAGAAATAGTAATTAAGATACAAACAAATGACATTGAGAAAAACATCTCGATTTTAGAAAAAATTAGGAAAAAGAATCAACCGATTTGGAGTTCGTATGAGGAAGAAAAACAGTTTACAAGTTTTATCTGAAGATTAAAAACAGAAATTGCACTTGCTATAAACTGAGATGAACAAGTGTGTTTTCTCTTTTTAATCTTTGTCTAAAACTCGTAACTAGTTTTTATGCCTCATACTAACTCCAAATTGGATGATTCTTTTTTCTAAAATTTTCTACAATCTTTCACCACCAAGATCTACAACTTTAACAAATGAAAAATGGTTTTTCTATATAGTTGTGCAAAAAGTTGATTTTCTATTTTTTAAATCACTAATAAGTGCACCCTTGTGAAGAAAGTTGCAACATTGTTATCTTATATGATCCCAATTTATTTTTCACATGTAACAAACAACATAGAAGTTGTCACCTGGGAGTTTCAAAAAATTTCAAGTAGATTTCCTATTTCCTATCATTTAAATGATTTTCTACGTGTTTATCAAAAGTAATGCCAAACTGACTTATATATATGCTTCTAATAAGATTCAAATAATTCAAAAAAAATATTTATGCTTCTGTGGTTCGTTATAGTCCACATCTAAGAGGTTAACGAAAAATTCAATTGACTTATAGGGAAAACTCGAACTTCTACTAGTCACCGTGTTATACAATAATGATAATAATACCTAAAACTTCTCCACAAATTCTAAAAATTGACATGGAATCATTTTATGGATGTTTACACTTGACATAAATTTATCATTGGTTTCATGAAAAAAGAGTATACATTGTTCATAAAATGGATACATCTCAAACATAACTTCTGATAACTTAAGTCAAACTTTGAAATTTAAGTAGCACATTGAATTTTCTAACTGATATGGAACTCAAACTTGGATAGAAACTTACATTCACCATACAAGGCCCAAGTCCGGAAATACCCCTTGAACTCTCGGCCCGGTTTGTTTTCGCCCCTCCTCTCAACCTCCCTCATGGGCTGAACCCGCGCACCGGCCCAGCAACTCCCCCCCCCCCCGACATGGAAGAGTTGGAGGGGCAAAAATAGATTTCGGCCCACAGTAACTCCACCTCGACATGAAATAGTTAGAGGGGCAAAAATAGACTTAAGAAGAGTTGGAGGATGTAAAACGAACTCAGCAGAAACAAACTATTCTGAAGCTCAAACAAATGCAAATTAAATTTTAATTTAAACAGAATTTAAATCCCAAATTAATGTACTAGTAAACAAAGAGCAATGAAACAACATGAATGTAACAAAAATTTATTTTCGCTAAAATTGTTTAATGTGATATTTAATTTGATTAAAATGGCTAGAAATTCTAATTAAAACTCAGAAAATTTTATTTAAGACTTAATAAATTATAGAAAATTTGGAATATTTCAATTATTTCAAATATTTCAAAAGTTTTCAGTTATACTCTAATTGAAAATTTAAGTTCAAATTCATTTAAAGAAGTTGAAAAGTAAACTCAATTTTTCTCCTAGATCTAGGGATCAAATAAAAAACCTTTCAATATGAAAGTAGTAGAACTTTTAATTTTAAGAAACTGTTAATATTAAAATTAATCATGAGGAAATGTTGAAATGCAATGTGGTCGGATTATGACAAAATTGGTGCAACGTCATAGTGTTTGGACTTCATATCTGGCTTCATATCCAACACTGCTAATCTATGACGAATTCTAGATGTTGTTATGGATGCATCGTGATCTGTGACGAAATCTATGACGAAATTGGCACAACGTCATGGTGTTTGGACTTCATATCGGGCTTCATATCCAACACTGCGAATCTATGACGAAATCTGACAGTTCGTCATGGATGCAGTGTGATCTATGACGAAATCTGAAAACGCCATGTAAATATCGTCATGGATGACAAGGTTTTTTTAGTGCATGTGCCTACTTCTATGTATGAGACTTCTCATTGGTAGGCATCATGCAACGGTTTAGCACCCAAAGCAAATTAGTTTCAGCACATATGACATGGGAACATATTTTCCAAGCATTTTACATTTTATTTTCAGATTTATGAATGGTACATGAAATGTCTTTGCGACAAAAAGGAACTTATGCCCCTCCATAAGATGAAGCAAGAGGGCTAAACATTCATGATGGCAAATGAGCCTTTGGCCCCATAGGATCAATAAACTAGCTATCCAACCACAAAAAAAGCATAGCTAAACCACTAACACATGTCAAGATCATATAAAGGCATTACACATGAGAGAGCATATATGTGACATTTTTCAAAAAACATAGCCATCAACCATGGATCGTTCATCAAGATCATCAAGAGCTAAGCCAAACTAACCATAGCATACCAAACAAGCTCACAAAAACATATATAGCATCCCATGGTGAACAAAGTATATAGGAGAAGCTTTTCCTAACCAATGCATATGATACAAAATGCATGCAATCTAAGATACAAGGATGCCTATACATCATGTTACATATGCCATGCCAAATGCAAGAAATGCACAAAGGAAACTATACATATGCTACAAAGGAGCTCCCACACACCCAACTCAAGAAATCAAACACACACCAAGTTCCCCCCGCAAACGAGTCAAAGTTGCTTGATCTAGGGGTTTGGTGAAAATATCGGCTAGTTGGTCATGTGTGGATACATGGATCAAAGCTATCTTTCCTTTCTCTATGTTGTCTCTCAGAAAGTGATACCTCACTTCTATGTGCTTGGTTTTGGAATGGAGCACTGGGTTCTTTGCAACGCTTATGGCACTGGTGCTATCACATTGAAGTGGAACATGGGTATACTCCTCACCAAAGTCACTCATGGTGTATGAAATCCAAAGGAGCTGAGAGCAACAACTAGCAGCGGCAACATACTCGGCCTCGGTAGTGGATTGAGCAACACTCTATTGTTTGCGGGAAGACCAAGACACCAAAGAACAACCCAAAAACTGGCAAGCCCCAGAAGTGGACTTCCTATCCAACCGACACCCGGCAAAATTCGCGTTTGAAAAACCATGAAGCGCCAAAGAAGAGGACGCGGAGTACCAAAGGCCGAAGTCGGGAGTGTGACGCAAGTACCTTAAAATTCGCTTCACCGCTTGCCGATGCGAAGTCCTCAGAGACGCTTGAAAGCGAGCGCACAGACACACCGAGAACTGTATGTCCGGCCTCGTCGCCGTCAAGTAGAGGAGTGACCCGATCATGCTCCGCACTCCTTCCGGTCCACGTGTTCACCTTCCTCGTCCGCATCAAGAGCTGTAGTCGTACTCATCGGCGTCGTCATAGCTTTGGAGTCCTCCATCTTGAACTTCCGCACAATGTCCTTGGTGTACTTAGCCTGGTGCACAAATGTTCCTTCCTTTGATTGTTTGATTTGTAGCCCGAGGAAGAACTGCAACTCGCCCATCATGCTCATCTCAAATTCCCCGCTCATATCATCCGCAAACCTTGCAACAAGTGAGTTAGACGAGCCACCAAAGACAATATCATCCACGTACACCCGCACAATCGGATATCTCTCGCCCGCCTCAGAAAAACAAGGTCTGATCGACCTTCCCCATCTCAAAACCTCTCTCAAACAAGAACCCCCTCAACCTACTATACCAAGCTCTAGGCGCCTGCTTCAACCCATACAGCGCCTTCCTCAACTTGTACACCCGGTGGGGGTACTTCTCACTCTCAAACCCCCGGAGGTTGCATAAAATACACTTCTTCCTCCAACACACCATTCAGAAAAGCACTCTTCACATCCATTTGGTGCAACTCGAACCCTTTAGCCACGGAAAAGGCTAGAAGGATCCTTATTGCCTCCAAACGGGCTACGGGAGCAAAAGTCTCCTCGTAGTCGATCCCCTCCTTCTGACTGAACCCTTGAGCAACAAGCCTCGACTTGTTCCTCACAACCTCACCTTTCTCTCCCTCTTTGTTTTTCCACACCCACTTTGTACCAATCGGCTTACACCCTGGGGGAGGGTCAACCAACTCCCAAACCTGATTCCTCTCAAAGTTCTCCAACTCCTCATGCATTGAATTAACCCAATTGTGATCAGATAGTGCGTGTCCAATGTCTTTGGGCTCAAAAGTAGCAACAAACGCAGCATGACCGAAATGGGAATTGTTTCGAACCCTCGACCGTGTAGTGCGTTCATTCATGTCGCCGATGATCCTCGAAGCTGGGTGATCCACCTGTACTCGCCGGGGAGGTTCTCTCCTCGATGCTACCTCCCCCTCAACATCAGCTTCTCCTCCTTCTTGATTTGTCGTCGTAGGTGTAGTAGAGGGTCCGTCCACCACCGTAGTCAAAGTAGTGGGTACATGTTCAGCCGGGGGCACCGCACCGCCATCCTCATCGTCTCCATGTTCATGCTCCTCCTCCTGAAAGATCTATTCGCCAAGCTCATCATCACCTGCACAC
Organism: Cenchrus americanus; assembly: GCA_947561735.1. Lineage (NCBI taxonomy): Eukaryota > Viridiplantae > Streptophyta > Magnoliopsida > Poales > Poaceae > Cenchrus > Cenchrus americanus. The sequence goes on along the minus strand of OX387239.1, from coordinate 244,390,349 downwards.
TCAAAGACAAGCTGACTACATGGCTCTGTCTCGTCGAAGGTTACCTCGCAAGTCTCCACGATTTGGTTAGTTTCAAGATTGAGCACACGATATGCTCTAGAATGAGATGCATAACCAAAGAAAATACCATCGACAGACCTAGCCTCAAACTTATCCAACTTCCTGCCTTTCTTCAGAATGAAACACTTGCAACCAAAGACATGGAAGTGACTCACCTAGGGTGTGTGACCATGCATCAACTCATAGCATGTTTTCCTCTTGTGCACTCTGAGGTAGATCCTGTTTGAAACATAGCACGCGGTATTCACCGCCTCAGCCCAATACCTCCTCAGAGTCCTATGCTCATCAAGCATCGTCCGAGCCATCTCGCACAATGTCCTGTTCTTCCTTTCCACAACACCATTCTGGGGAGGCATATACGGACTCGAAAACTGGTGCTCAAGACCCAAGTCATGACAAAAGGTTTCAAAACGAGAGTTTCTGAATTCCGAGCCATTATCACTACGGATTGCTCGAATGGCATCACCGTGCCTCTCGTTCCTCAACCTCAAGACTAGATCTCGAACAAAACCAAACGTCTCCCCCTTATCCTCAAGAAAGAACACCCACGCATACCGAGAATAGTCGTCCACCACAACAAGGACATACCACTTCCCATCCGCGGATCACACACGAGCTGGGCCAACAAGGTCCATATGGAGCAGCTCGCATGGACGCTCAGTCATCACATCGGTGAGAGGCGGGTGAGAAGAGGCCACCATCTCGGCATGCCTACACGGAGCACAAACCAACTCTTTCTCAAGCCTCAACCGTGGCAATCCTCGGACCAAATTGAGTTTACTCAAGCGAGACAAAAGGTCAAAGCTCAAGTGACCCAACTTCCTATGCCACTTCCACAACTCACTCGAAGAACCAGCCAAGAAACAACGCTTCACACCCGAAGACTGAGAAAAATCCACACGAAACACCTGACCCTCGGGAACGACCATACAGACAAGGTCCCCTCAAGAGTCCAAAATCCGAGAACCACCTGGCCGAAACAACACCTCAAAGCCCTCATCCAACAACTGGGACACAGAAAGCAAATTGTACCCCAGCGATTGAACAAGAGCAACACGCCTCAGAGTGATCTTGTCACTCACTTTTATCTCATCTTCTGAAAGCACACGCCCACGCCCATTGTCCCCAAAAGTGATGTACCTCTTCGTCACCACCGGGACGAGACTTGAGAACCACCCCCTGTCTCCGGTCATATGCCTTGAGCAACCGGAGTCAATCAACCAAATGTTCTTCAAGTCTCCCACCTGAAATTCAAAAATGAGCATGTGAGTGAACAAATGACTCAGCACTGGGGTTAGTACCAAAAGAGTAAAACCAGTGCCGAGCCATTAGCTCGAAAGTGGGGTTAGCACACATCAAGCCATCTTTCCTACCATAACTACCACCACGAACACCACCTCAGTAACCACTCCGAGGAAACCACCCCTCGCTGCCTGGAGGAGGACCAAAACCACGGAAGACAACCCGTGGACCATCCCTCCTCTCCTTCTCAAAGCTACAACTCCTCCCAACCCTGTAGTGAACTCGAGGGGGAGAATGCCTAGCAACCTGACCACCTGCTGTCTCTCCAGACCAACCACCAGCAACTCCACCTCCAGACCTGAAACCTCTCGACTCACCACCTCGAAAACCACTCCGCCCGAGTGCCGGGGGGCGGTTGAACCGCCTAGCCGGCCGGTCTAACCGCCCTCCCGCGGCAGGGCCGGCCCCGACCGCCCCCTCCAGGACTGCTCCTCGGCTGCGGGAACTCGCATCTCCCCATGCCGAAACACTTCTCACCATAGCTTTACCCCTGGGCAGTGGCATACGAGGCTTAGGTACACCATGGGAAGGGTTGTACCTATCCTTGTTTGCCCACTCCTTTGCCATCCTCTCTTCCCGCTTCCTCTTGAAGCAAAACTCATCCTTGTGACCCTCTTTCCCACAATAGCCACATCGGAACCTCACAAGCTTGGTTTAGGCTTGGATTGGGGCTGCTCGCTTGGTTTCTCTCCACTCAACTCCTCCACCAATTTCTCCTCACTAGCCTTCTCACTCTCTTTCCCAAAGAACACTTTCCCGGAAGTGCTCACAAACTTAATAGGCTTTTGGAGATCATTTGTGGGTGCAGGAAATATGGGTGGAGCTGGGGTTGTGTCTAGTCGGTTCCTAAGATGGTTAGGTTTTGGGGGAAAATCATTCTTGTGGTGGGTTTTTGGTGGCTCTGGGATATTCTCTCCAGTTCCCTCACCAACCTTGTTTGCTCCAAGTCCCTCGCCATCCTGCCTCTTAAATGCCTCGATCATCATCCTCAACTGAGGCTCATGACCAGACAACCAACCCATCAACTTTCTCAAGTCATCATTCTCATCCTGCAAACGATCAACATAATGTGCAAGTTCCAAATTTTACAAAGCATGCATTTCACAGGTAGAGCATGATGTAGGCATGGGTTCCTTCAATTTAGCCTTAAGAGAACTAGTGTAGGCATGCATCTCATCAATCTTAGCATGCAAAACAGAGCAAGAAGTGCAAGCACCTAGCAAAGCAGGTCTAGACTTAAGCTCAACCACTTCAACCCTAAGCACATCTAGTTCCTCACACTTGGAGGCATGCTTCTCCTTGAACAAAGCAAGATCAGCAAGAAAGATGGAGCAATCAGCACAATCAACATCATCTGAAACAACAGGGCTAGCCTTAAGGGAGTCAATCTCAAGCTTTCTATCAAGCACCTGTGTCTCTAGCTCAGCCACTCTAGTCCTAGCATCCTCGAGTGAAGCCCCAAGCTCTTTTCTCATTTTCTTTGCCTCTCTAAGCATGTCATCACGATTATCAAGCAAAGTACCGAGTCGTTCATTCTCCTGGCGCAAGAAGGGAAGCTCATCACGCACCTCGTCGTCGGACTCAGAGTCCGAGTCGCTCTGTGTGTTCTTCTTGCTGCCGGAGCTTAGCGCCATGGTGCAGAAGCCGTCTCTCGCGAAGCAGCTCAGCCCGCTCAGGTTCTTGGACGACTTCTTGTTCTTGCGACGATCACCTTCATCCTCACTACTGCTTGAGCTCGAGGTGGAGTACGCGGAACTGGAGTCGACGTCGCTCGCTCCAACCATCGCTCGGGCCTTGCCTCGGCTCTCCTTCTTCCTCGATTGTCGCTCGTCCTTGTACTTGTTCTTGTGCTTGCTCTTGTGGTCGCGCCTCGACCGGTACTTGCCATCGTTCCTCGGCTTGTGCTTGTAGCCGTCCTTGTTCTCGACCTTCTCCGGGCAGTCGGCGACGAAGTGTCCCGGCTTGCCGCACTGGAAGCATGTCCTCGTGTTCCTTCTCATGTTCACTCGGTTCTCGTGCAGCCTCTCGAACCGCCTCGTCAGGAGCGCCAGCTCATCCTCTCCAAGCACATCGAACTCCTCATCTGGCATAGACATCAAAGAGGCAAAAGAGAACATCCTGGTGGATGGGTTAGTGTTAGCCTTTCCTTTCGAACCACCAACAAGGGAAAGACTATGGGAATCAGTCGGACCCTCGAGCTTGGCAGTCATGCCCCTATCCACCTCAGCCGACTTGAGCTTCGAGAACAGCTCGTTCACCGTCAGAGTGTCATACTTCTCCGACTCCACAATGGCCTCGAACTTTCCGCCCCATATTGTACGATCCAAAGAGTGTAAGAGCTTGACAGCTCTATCATGATCATCGTACGGGAGCACGTCCACATTGGCCCTCATGTTGTTCACAACCACCGTGAACGTCTGAAACAAGGCATCAATGGACTCACCGGGGAGATGAGTGAAGTTCTCGTACTCTCTCCGGTAGGTCGCATACATCCGTGCCTGAACCTGGGCATTCCCAACATGAGCCTCCTTCAACACCGTCCAAATTCTACAAGCCAAGTGCTCGGTGTGCACCCGATCGAACTCAGGCTGAAACAGAGCACGAAACAAGTAGTCGACCGCCTTGTTGTTGGCGTCGAACCTATCCATCGTTCCTGGAGCAAGGAAGTCCATCGGCTGGACATATCCTGTGTCCACCGTGACATCCCAAAGGATCTGACCCTTTCCGCGAAGAAGCACACCCATCCGCTTACTCCACATCTGGTAGTTCTTGCCATAGAAGTGTGGAGGACCCGAACCCCGTTCCTGGTACGCCATCCTTGGATCTTAGACTGGTTAGAGTCAACAAAGACCCGAACCTACTGTGATACCACTTGAAGGACCGATTAGGCGACCAGAGAGGGGGGAGTGAATGGGAGCCGATAAAAAATTCTTCTCGAAGGAGAATGAAACTCCGACAAGATGAACTCACTCGGTCGGACCCCCAAAATCACACGCTCCACACTTCTACCTTCCGTTTGCCAACACCACGTAGCCACTGAGTGCTACTAGTCCTAGGAACAAACTCTACCAGCAACCTCAACACACACGCAACCACGACAGCGGAAACACCTCGAAAGCCGGCTGTCCAGAAGGGGGCGGTTAGACCGGGTATAGGGGGCGGTTAGACTGCCTCCACCTGGTAACCAAGAAATCCTCCGAAACACCTCTTCCGAGCACCAAATCGCAGCACGGTTTCACCAACAAAGATCTCTGGTCAAGGCCATGCTAGCTACCAGAAAATCTTGGTGAAAACCAAAACTCCACCCAGGGGCCTAGGGGCGGTTAGACCGGCTACCAGGGGCGGTCCAACCTCCTGTACCCAGCAACGAACTCCACCGAAGAACACCTAGCAAACAGCACGAGAACGACCCGAAATTTCACCCAGACGTTCCTCTGATCAAGGCGAACAAACTCACAAAGGAAAATCCGGCGGAACAAAACTTCGACCTGGAAACACCCAGGGCGGTTAGACCGCCCCCTCCAGGCGGTTAGACCGCCTCTCCCAGAAAAACAGCCCGCGGGTCAAACCCTAACTTCCTCGCGCCCGATCTCCCGAATCACTCCACGGATTGCAGCGAAACTTCGGGAATAGCTGGGTTACCTCCTGGTCAACCTCTACCTCAAAGGAATCGACCCGAAACGCTCACAATCAAGAGGAATCGACGAAATCGCCTCTCTAGGTCAAGAACTCGCCCAACTCGAAAAACCACCAAATCGAGTCCGATTCAAAAGGAGATTTGGGGGCAAAGTCACCAGCCAAAGAGGCACAAGATCCTCATACGTGACACCCACCAAAAACCCCCAAGAAATCATTCTCAAAACACCGCCAACAAAGAGCTCTGAAAATCACCACAAAGAAGGACGGGAAAACCACCTTGAGGAACAACGCTGAACCATCTATACATACCATGAAGGTTCGTACAAGGTCTAGCTTGCCACCCAAACATCCATCCCTCTCTCTAGATCTCACATGAAGCTCTCAAGCTAGTCCTAGGAATAACTAGGGAAAATGGAGAACGAAAAATGGAAAAACCAATGAGCTAGGGTTCCAAGAGTTGGCTGACATCCACCCATTCAATGAGTATATATGGAGGCACCCAAAAGACTAAACTACCCTCACCTAATAACTAGGGATACAAGCCCCTCGAGGGCGGATTTGGAAGTCTTCGGAATTTCTTCATCGGACGGATGCCCGGCGATCGCAACCTGCTTAGCCTCGACGCAAGCCTTACGATCCCGACGCGTGTCCTCCGCTTCGAAGCATCTCGGCGCCGGTGGCCAGGGCGGTCAGACCGCCCCCCCTGGGCGGTTAGACCGGCCTGGGAGATCTGACCGGCCCCAGGCGATCTGACCGCCCCTCCTGGGCGGTTGAACCGGCCTGGGTGGCCGTACCTCCTCGTCGAGTCTTCGGCCTCGGTTTTGTGGCTCAACTGAGTAACCCAGTGGTTTTCTGGTGAACCACTGCAAACCCCGCGAACTCGGTGTAGCCTCCGTCAATCTCCACTCATGACTCGGCTCCCACTTAGTCCTGGCTCGCCCTTGGTTTTGAGGCTCTACCAAGAAATCGTCCACGATTTCATCTTGCTGTTCATGCCACCATGCGGCCCGCACTTGACCCCACTGGCCACCGGGTCCCTCGAACGAAGCCTACTTGTCTTCTCCACACCTGGAGGCCTCACCGGCAACGACCTTTCGCGCTTGTTCTTCACCTGCACCAACACGAGTCAAGCCGCAACCTGCACCTGCAATACTTAGCCAAGAATCAGTCCACACAACGTTGTCAATCATTCATCACACAAGGAAGCGACCATCCACCGGTCCTCGAACCACACATGGTCCTCAACGGCCCTACTGATCAGGGGTTCGAAACCTGACCCTCGACGGGTTCGAACAAGTGCCCCAGATCACTAGAGTCAGGGACGACGAGGGCGCGCGCATTCGAGCCTCTCCTCGAGCCCATCGGGTCGAGGGCGCCCCACGTGTCGTGTTCGAGAGCCAGCGAGGGCAGCTAGCCGGGGGGATCCCACCGAGGGAGAGCTTCCGCGCCCTCGGTCCCTAGCGAATGGGACCGAGCCCCACCTAGCAAACCCATGCAAGCGCTTTAATGGACGAGTCTCCGGACCACGAGCCTACCCTTATCAAACGGGGCATGGGCATCCACTTGAAGGCATTTGCAAACAAGGGGGAAGAATGTCCTATCAGTAGGCTTCAGCATCTGCGGGAGCCTGGCCGGCACACCCACAGATGCTCGGGGGCTACTGTCGGGGACAGCCCTGAGGGTCCCCTAAGAAACCGGGGGAATCCTGCTTAAAACCTGCAAAAAACAAAGCAAAACGCACCTCTTACCTAAACACGCACACACGGCACGGCCCACGCTGCGGTAGCCCTCGCGGCCCACCAGAGTGGCCCAATCAAAGGCCCCCTCGAGCAGGTTCCGCCTCGCTCGAGGGCGCACGCCCCCTCGAGCGGGCTCCGCCTCGCTTGAGGGCTCACGCCCCCTCGAGCGGGTCCCGCCTCGCTCGAGGGCTAACACCCCCTCGAGCGAGTTTCTGCCTCGCTCGAAGGCGCGCGCCCCCTTGAGCGGGCTCCGCCACGCTCGAGGGTCCCCTCCTCCCTCGAGCGGGTTTCCGCCTCGCTCGAGGCTCCCTCACAAGTGCACCTGCTCCCACACGCGGGTACGGGCATTTAATGCTCTGACACAGCAGAGCCGCGCCATCACGCGCCTGGGAATCACGCCCTGGCGCTGTTCCGCCAACTCCTTAGGGGAAACCCATCCCCGCCACTGCAGGGAACTGTGCAACATGGCCAGTGTCAGCTCTGTGACACTGTGCCGCCCACTCCCGTACGACTAACGCGCCGCGCCCTCGAAGGGGGGCCGGCTGCACCTTCAAACCCTTCTCTCGTGACTCTGCAAGGTCAAACTGTGACGTCAGGCCGGCGGGAGCGCCATCCCCGTCACTGTCAGTCCTATGCGGCCATCCCCGCCCCTGCAGCGCTACGCCGCCAAAGAAAAACTGAAAGATAAGTGATACTAGATCGGATCTTGATTGCTTGTTCCCCGGCAACGGCGCCAGAAAAAGGGGCTTGTTGACGGTTAATAGTTGTATCAAAGTTCGTTTAGACTTGCAAGCGGACAAGTATCCCGTCGTAGTCAAGGGACCCTTCTTCCCTCGAGTGGTGAACCCAAGGTATTGAATCCGTGGAACAATGTGCAACGCAAGGATTCAATCTAGTAAAGCAAGGTAAAGCTATCTATTGAAGAATCAAATTGCATGTAATCTAAGATATCATAAGGAAAACGAATCTAATCTAATCTACTAAAGAGGTAGCAAGAGAAAGCAAGAGATAACCGATCTAGAGAGTCTAGATCATGCTTATGTTGTAGCTCCAAACAAGATAGATGAAGATAGAAAAGCGAATCTCATTAAAAGCATCTTTAAATCGTGGCCTTCCATCCGACTTTGAAAACGCCCACCTTTCGAACCCCCATTCTGTCACAACGTATCCCTACTCATGCGGGTAGTCTAGGGCGAGTTCGATAGAACAAGTTGAAATCACTTGGCCGGTCCGTATGCACCGCTAGCCACCGCGGCTACAAGAGCACCCTAAGAAATCTAGCTGCAAACTAGATCGTAGAAGAAGCAAAACCAAGAAGAAAACAAAATCATCGAGAAGGCACTTGATCGCTAGAAATCGAATTCACTTACAAACTTCACCATGAATGATTACATGAACAAGATCACCACCGGGGCCCTCCCTCGATCTTGATCCTCGCTCCGGAGCTCCGACGTGGTCTTCCATGCAAGGTTCCCACGTCGGCTAGGGAAACCCTATACAACTAGCACGACCCTCATCTCCGAGATGGTGTCCCTCAAGCTTCTCCGCTCCTCGGCGGCGGATTACGAATTCATTGATGCGTGGCTCTCGGTCAGGGGGCTATAAATAGCCAGAGATGCAACTAGGTCAAAGGGGAGGCCGATTGGGCCCCAAAACGGGCTGGGCCGACCGGCCTGGGCCTGTTTCGGCCCAGTTCGTGTCCTCCTTCGCCCGGTGCTGCTTCTCTCGTCTTCTAGATCCTCTCCCCTTTTGCATGTGGGCCCTTGTCGTCGGTTTCTCTCCGAATTGGACTCAACTCCTTGTCTTGCAAGATTCAACACTTTTCTGGCTAGGTCCTCGGAGTTTGTCATCTTCTCGGGATTGGTCCTTGGGCTCTTGGAGTCATGTTCACTTCATTGCTTGACTTGTACCGGGCTTCAAGGTCTTGTCATGAGGTGCTTAATGAACTTATCCCGGAAGTCTTGCTTTCAACGTTAAAACCCTGCATAAACACTTAACTCCAAAACCGACATGCACAAGTGAACTTTTATACCACGGGGGTTAGTACCAATGGATAAGATACAAAAGTCATGCCAACACGGAAGGTAAACTCATGGCTAGGTTGACGGGTTTACACCGTCAACATCTCCCCCATGCTTAAACCTTGCTCGTCCTCGAGTAAGCCTTCGATGGATATCATCGTTGCCCTTCATTGTTTAAACTTTGCACTTGATCATACATGAAAAAAACATAATGCTCTCAAAATTTTAATTCATTAAAGTTCCATAATGTACTAGCCTTCATCCCTACGGAGGGTAGATGTTTAATTAAGCTTATCCCACAAGTATTAACATGCTCCCAAAATTCAAATGGATCTCAGAAATTTTGAAATAAAGAACAAGATGAAAAAGAGCTAAACCAAGTTCACAAATTTAAACCACCTTGCATCTTGCTCATGAACTCTCATCTCATCATATAACGCCCGCGTTTTTAGCACCAAATAAATCACCTAATAAATCGTGCATATTTTTCAAACTGTCCAGACGAGCTCAATTACCCCCCTTCAAACCCTAGTCACTGTCCCTCCCTCTCACCCCGGCGCGCGTGCCGCGAATCCCGCCGGCACCGCCCGCACCCGTGCCACACCCATGCGCGCCTTCCCAACGCCGCGGCCGGCCACCGTGCCGGGAATCCCGCGCACGCCGCGGTCCCGACGGCCGGTCCGCCTCGCCATCACCGTCGTCTCGGAAAACGCGCCGACGCCCGGAAATCGGAAAAATCCCACAAAATCCTTCCCCTAATTTCCCTATCAATTTTCCAGATTTTCTGAAATCTTTCCCCCCATTTCTTTTCTTTTCTTTCTCCATTTTTCCTTCCCTTTCTTTTCTTTCCTTCCTTTTCTTTTCTTTCCTCCCTTTTTCCTTTTCTCCTTTCCTTTTTCTCCTTTCTTCTTTTCCTTCCCTTTCCTTCTTCTCTCTCCCTCCCCTTCCTTCTCCTTCCTCCCGCGCGGCCAGAATCCCGTGCCCCGACCGGCGCCCTGACACCGTTGACCCCAGGGCCCGCGACCCGCCGCGCCCGGCACCGAGGACACGCCGTGCCGCCAGCCGCACCGGCCCGCGCAGGCCGGCAAAGCACGCCACCGCGCCGCCCTCCTCTCCTCCCCCCGCCGCGCACGGACGGACGAGCCGGCGACCGCCATTAAAGGCGAGCTCGCTGGACACACCACCGTGTCGCCCCTCCTCCTTCCCGAGCCCTGCACGACGCGTCCAATCGCACAGCACGCAGCCCCACCGCTGTCGCCGGCTGTTGACGGTGAAAATCCGTCAACCTAGCCATGAGTTTACCTTCGGTGTTGGCATGAGTTTTATACCTTATCCATTGGTACTAACCCCCGTGGTATAACAAGTTCACGTGTGCATGTCGGTTTTGGAGTTTAATGTTTATGCAGGGTTTTAGTGTTGAATGCAAGGCTTTCGGGATAAGTTCATCAAGCACCTCATGACAAGACCTTGAAGCCCCGTACAAGTCATGCAATGAAGCAAACTTAACTCCAAGAAGCCGGGGACTTGATCCGAGAAGACGACGGACTCCGGGACCCGACCGGAAAAGTGCCGAATCTTGCAAGACAAGGAGTTGAGTCCACTTCGGAGAGAAACCGACGACATGGACCTACATGCGAAGGGGGAAACATCCAGAAGCAAGGGAACCGACGTGGGGCAAAGGAGCCCTCGGGCTGGGCCTAAATGGGCCCAGGCCGGCCGGCCCAGTCCGGTCGGCCCAGGCCCATTTAGGGCCCAAACACCCTCTCCTTTGCCCTAGCCGCCAATCGGGCTATTTATAGCCCCCTGACCGAGAGCCACAGAGAGAAGATTTCGTCTTCGGCCGCCGAGAAGCAGAGAAGAGAGGGACACCATCTCGGAGAGGAGAGGGTCGAGCTAGTTGACTAGGGTTCCCCTAGCCGACGTGGGAACCTTGCACGGAAGACCACGTCGGAGTTCCCGGAGCTAGAAGCAAGATCAAGGAAGGATCCCGTGGTGATCTTGTGTATGTATCATTGTTATAGTTGAATTATCAAGTTGAATCTTTTCCTAGCGATCAAGTGTTTCCTCGAAGATTTCGTTTTTCGATCGGCTTTGCTTATTCCAATTCTATTCTCGAGATAGATTACATAGGGTGTTCTTGTAGCCGCGGTGGCTAGAGGTACACGCCGGATCTTCCGAAAGAATCTCGACTTGTCTTTTGACTCGCCCTAAGCTCCCCGCATGAATAGGGATACGTTGTGACAGAACGGGGGTCTCGAAAGGCGGATGTTTTCGGATTTGGACGGGAAACCACGATTTAAAGAGGCTTCTATTAAGATTCGATTTGCTACTTCTTCTCTTGCTTGGAACTTCAACAAAAGGCTTACCCCGATCCCTCTAGATCGGTTTATCTACCCAATCTTACTTTGTTTTCTCCGGTCTTTAGTAGATTAGATTTATCTTTGTTTTGTGCTCTTATCTAGATGCATTAGGGTTTCTCTTTTACCAAAGATTGAAGTTACTTGGCTTTACTAGATCAACTCTTGCGTCACACATTTGTTCCACGGATTCGATACCTTGGGTTCACCACTCGAGGGAAGAAGGGTCCCTTGACTACGACGGGAGACTTGTCCGCTTGCAAGTCACAAACGAACTTTGATACAATTATTAACCGTCAACAAGCCCCTTTTTCTTGCGCCGTTGCCGGGGAACAAGTGATCAAGATTTGATTTTTTTATTGCCTTTTTGTAATTTTCAGTTTTCTTTTTGTTTTTCTTTTTGCATCTACTAAACTTTGATCATCCTCAAAATACATCTAATCTAGTTTGTCTAAATAGATTTATTTTTCCTTTCTAGTTTTTGCATACTTTGCTTATTGCTAACCCTAACCGGAGATGGTTGGCTACCTCTCCAAGAAACCCAAACCTTTTTGTGGATGATCCAAGAAAACTTTACAGGCAAAGGTGACATGCAACACAAGCTAAAGGGGTGGAAACCCTAGATTCAAAAGTTGAAGTCGAAGGACCGTCGAAATCTCCAAGGGAATCACCACCTCCAAGTCCAAAGGAAGATCAACCTCAACCACCGGAGCGCCGCGCACCCCGACATCGTTGATCTACCTATCATAAACCTTCAAGAGGCCGGGAGGCCGTTCAAGATCAAAGTCTCAACTATCCGCATGACGATTGCGAGAGCTGAATGCATACGAGTCGGATTCCTTGAGTGGCATATCGGTTTACTTAAGAGGAGGATGGAGAAGATGGAGATGGAGAAAGAAGCTCAACACCTAAAGGCCGCCGAAGCAAGATCCTCATGCAAGGAGTGTGTGGAGTACGACCATGTCCAAGGACGCCGTCACTAAGTTCGAGGCTATGGAGAAAATATTGAAGAATTTAGATGGCAAGGTGACGGAGGTCGGAAGCTCTATACGTGAAGTGTTCATCGTGATGAAGATGCTAGACGCAAGTGGGACAACTTGCCGGACGCCCGATGGGTAACGAAGAAGAATATCCGAGACAACTCCAAAGTCCCAAGATGGCGAAGGCTACTCAAGCTCATTCGGGAGAGATGAAGGATCACACTAGAGACCATGAAGATCACGACCGAAGGACCGGAGTTCGAGATGCCGAGCCACAAGGAAGTTGTTGCATCCGTCAAGACCAAAGGACAAAGCCACCGTGAAGACCAAAAAAATTGACTAAGCCAAAGCGGGTACCCAAGATTGCAACGCCCACAAAGAGCGTTGATCCGAAGTAATCAAGTGAAGAAGTCTAGCCATGGACTATAAACGAAGCGCTAGGCGGGGAGGCAACCCTGTTTCGTCAAGTCGAGAATAAGCTACGGAGGACAACCCGATTCCAGGTTTTTCGAGTCTTTTTAATAATTTAGTTTTTGAGTTTTATTATGCAAAGACATTAGACTTAGAAGTGGTTGAACAATATTAGAGACATAATTCTTGATTGAATGTTTGCTTTATCATAAACCCCTTGCATGAACCCTCCTATGTGCTTGTTTGTTCTTTTCTTTTCGAGAAACCTCAACCAAATAATTTCAGAACCTTAACTCAACCTTTCACTCTCATTATGGTGCTGAGGTTGACTTATTTTTCATGCTAAAACCACACGAGTAGAGCCACGACTTATATCTATGTGTTAATAAAAAAATTCAGCACGTGGTAGAACTCGCGTGAACCTAGAAATCAAAGCTTTTGGTTGGTTTTAAAAATCTTTATCCTTGGTTTCTCTAGGATTAGAATTTTTCTAAGCCTATTCTAATTTTGTTTTATTCAAAATCTTTCTTATCTAGCCAAAATTAGAACCTAAACCTATGCCCCCATGATCAAGCCGGGAAATGTTTGCTCTCAACCGATGAAGGCAAACTATACCGGTGAGACCGAAATCGACGTAATCGAAAAATATTTTCGACTTACATTTGTTTTTAATGGTTTAAAAACTTCTCTAAAATTATGTTCGAGCTCTTGCATGGCTCTGAAAAATATTTTAAATTTCGAATTAGAGGAGTGCTTAACCTTAAACACACCTTAATGGAGGCAATCTAGTAATCATGCATGCACCATTGGATTCCCTTTCATCAACTTTCACCAATTTCACATGCGAAGGACAAGCATGGTGGGCAGCAAGCATCAACTTTGTAGGAATTTCATGGTGGCATGTGAAGCAAGTGGAGCTAGGGAGCATGGACACGACCCAAAACATGAAGCATCAAGTGGAAGGACCAAGGAGTGGACGAGAGCGTTTGGGCGGTGCAACTCATGGAGCACGCGGGCAGGAAAGTTGCAGAGGTGAAATGATCGTGCTGGAAGAAAGACGAGGCGGGGAGGAGCACCGAGGCCGGCCTCACCTACATAAGGAGCCCCCCGGCTCCCGTTTTCTGCAGGCAAGCTTCCCTCTCCTTCCTTTGTTTGTGTGCTCAAGTTTGTGTGCTCAAAACCTCCGTAGACATAGCCAACCTTCCCAAGCTTGAGAGCTCAAGAAAAAAAATCCACATCCTTAATCCACTCAAAGTCCACATCCGAAGCAAAGAGTTTAAGTGCCTAGTTACCGGTTGCAACCCGGAATTTTAGTTGAAGAAAAGAGTGCAGGAACCATATGGAAGAAGACCACAAGTCTCTTCTCCAAGAAGAAGAGTTCGTCGTCGTCCAAGCCGTCATCAACCACATCTTCGAGGAGGCACTCGGTTTCCGAGTCTCCCCGGAGCATGGAGACGGATACGGCACCACCGAGAAGGAACGATGCTCTCCTCCTTGGTGGTATGAGGGCTGCAAGAAGCACTTCCATGAGGTTTACCGAACCTCGTGGGCACACGGAGGAGCAGCCCGCGCCACCACGACGATCGACTCGCTCAACCGCGCCACCTCCTTACACCCCGACATACTCTTCGTACGGCTTCATCATCTTGTCGGCGGAGGAGGAGGAGAGGCTCTCTAATCTTGAGAAGAGGCTTGTGCCGAATGTCGAGTTCGACGACCAAGCACTCTACACCTTGGGTTTTGGCACCGACATATACTATATGTTGGGGCACCTCGGATGGGTGCAGTTCTCCAACGGAGTATCGGTGGACACCCACTTGGGGTTCTCCTTGGAAATTTTAATGACTATTGCACCTATCCTTGATGATGGGGTGCAAAGCTTGTCATTCCGTTTGGAGGGAGTCCAACAAGTGGTTCCCTACGAGCACGTTAGGGAGCTGCTTGGATTCCACAAGGGAGCTCCGGAGAAAGTTGACGTGCCACCCGGTATGTTAGCGGGATTTTGGAACATGATCTCCGGAGAAGCCCATCAACAACGCAATTGCATCCTCAACCCCATTATCCGGATATTTCACTCTTGGATGTGCAAGAGGGTATTGGGGAGGATGAAGGAAACAAAGGTGACCGACACGGAGTTGAATTGGCTATACTCGGCTTTAATTGCCAGGCAGCCAATAGACCCCTCTTACCTCATGATCAACCGTTGGTGTTGTGAAGCAACATCGGGGGCGGGTAATATTGGTTCGGGGTGTTACCTCTCCATGTTGGCCTTCTCCTTGCGGCGGGGATCGCAAGAAACCCCGACCACCTTTTGCGTGGTACCTCTCTCGGCATTGAATATTTGCGGCAAGGCAAATACATTAGTGGAGATGAGAGAGGAGGTTATCGGTTGGCCATAGTGAACCTACCCCTTCCCAACAAGAGGCTTAGGCTTTTCAATGAAGGGAGAGAAGATTGGTTGGAAGAGGGACTACTTGTCCCTGCAAGGAAGAACAAAAGAGGAAGAATCGTAGAGGAGGGAACATCCTCCGCACAAGCGAGTGGAGCACAACCCAATGTGCAACCATTCGGCGGGATCCCTCCTCCGCCAAGTTATTACGGAGGGCCACAAGAGCAAGCATGGGGGGTGGTGCACCGGTACCCCCACCAAATTATGTTGTGCCCAACGCTAACTTCGCGGAGTCCTACGCTCATCATCCCCAACCACAACAAAGCATGGCCATAATTGGAGGGTATGCTGCAAGAAATGCTCAAAACATCGCAGCCATCCAAGCTAACGCAGCTCAACTTGGTGAAGGCAACGCAAATATTGCCTTTGAACTTGGACGCCTTCACCTTGTGGAGCCAAATCAATTCGTCGGAGGAAGTGTCCAATCATATTATGAGCAAGGGTATTATTATCAAGATCATCAACATCAACCACCGGCGGAGGACTAGAAGATTTAGGAACTTTAGTTTTCTTTTCTTTTCTTTTTCGCTGTAATTTTCAGCTTTTGCTCATGTGTGTTTGCGTAGTATTTTCTGTTTTTATTTAAATTTCAGCAAGCATGTTTGTTTATTTTCAGTTTGTATTTCAACTTGATGTCATCATTAATAAAGACACCACCTTGATTATATCATTGGAAAAGTTATAAAAATTTGTGCCATGATGATATATGATTATAATTGCAGCTTTGTTCATCTTTGTAATTGATTTATGCATGTTTAAGCTAGTGCTCTCTTAAAAATACAAATCTGAATTTATTTAAATGCTAGCTTAATTTTCAGCGGAGGTTATGATTAAAATAAAGACCCATAGTGTTTTATGTGCTCTCAAGTTATGAATAGATTAAAGATGTCTTTTATGCTAAAAAAATATCGCTAACCTTGTCACAAATATCACTTGTGTGTTGCTCAACCTATCCAAAGCCTTATATATATTTGAGTGCATAAACCTTAGTGTACAAGATTTATTTTTGAGTGAGTTATTGCAGGCCATGATTTCTCTGGCCCGAGACTAAGAAGCTGGTCATTCCGTTTTTGCGTATCTATCTTTTTGCTAGCCTTTTATCCGTGCATTGTGTATCCCCGCATTGGAGATCTCACAAACCTCGCCGGATATCCACCCTTAAACCAAATATCATCTTTTGTGATTACCTCCTTGACTACAACCTATCGTTGAGAATGGATCATCAATTCAAGGAAGATCGCAAGACGGTGCAAACATTGAAGATTTCAAGTATCTCTCCAAGGAAAATTATTTTCGGTACCTACCATATTTATCGCCTCTTTGCTCGAGACGAGCAACGTCTAAGCATGGGGGAGGAGGTAGGTACGATGCAATTTTTAGAGTTCAAAGGGGAGCAATTTAAAAAAAAGAAGTTCAAAAGAGGAGCAAGCAAATAAAAAAAATCAAAACTCCGTTGTGAAAGTCACGTTACCGAATATATGACAAGAAAAAAAATGAATGAATGAAAGAAAGAAAAGAATGAGAAATATGAGAAAGAGAAAAAATATATGTGCGTAAAGTGAACTCCCTGGTTCTCTAAGAGTGCATTCAAGGCTTCAAGTTAAAAAGATCCATTCTCATTTTCCAACCATGTGTAATCCGATAACGAGGACTTCCTTTGTGCCTCGGGATCACTCTTTGCCATTTGCACATGTCCACTCATCTAAAAGTGTGTGTATTTTTTCTCTTTCCCCTCCTTGATTTAACATTATTTTCCAATGACCTTTTTGACGAGTCTCGGTAAGACCATGAGAAGCTTGTCTTGTTTTGACAACACCTCATTTATAAAATCTTGTTAGGACTAAACTTTCCCAAAGCTCCATATAAAGCCTACCACATATATATGAGAGGGAAAGGAGTAGAATATATAGGCTTGAGAGACAAGTGAGATGAGAGTTCATGAGCAATACACGAGAAGATTTAAATTTGTGAACTTGGTTTAGCTTTTCTTTATCTCGTTCTTTATTTCAAAAATTCTCGAGATCTATTTAAAACTTTGTGAGCATGTTAATACTTGTGGGATAAGCTTAACAAGAATCTACCCTCCGTAGAGATGAAGGCTAGTACATTATGGAACTTTAATGAATTAAAATTTTGAGAGCATTATGTTTTCTCATGTGTGATAAAATGCAAAGTTTAAACATTGTTTGGCAATGATGATATCCATCGAAGGCTTACTCGAGGACGAGCAAGGTTTAAGCATGGGGGAGATGTTGACGGTGAAAATCCGTCAACCTAGCCATGAGTTTACCTTCGGTGTTGGCATGAGTTTTATACCTTATCCATTGGTACTAACCCCCGTGGTATAACAAGTTCACGTGTGCATGTCGGTTTTGGAGTTTAATGTTTATGCAGGGTTTTAGTGTTGAATGCAAGGCTTTCGGGATAAGTTCATCAAGCACCTCATGACAAGACCTTGAAGCCCCGTACAAGTCATGCAATGAAGCAAACTTAACTCCAAGAAGCCGGGGACTTGATCCGAGAAGACGACAGACTCCAGGGACCCGACCGAAAAAGTGCCGAATCTTGCAAGACAAGGAGTTGAGTCCAATTCGGAGAGAAACCGACGACATGGACCTACATGCGAAGGGGGAAACATCCGGAAGCAAGGGAACCGACGTGGGGCAAAGGAGCCCTCGGGCCGGGGCCTAAATGGGCCCGGGCCGGCCGGCCCGGGCCCGGTCGGCCCGTGCCCATTTAGGGCCCAAACACCCTCTCCTTTGCCCTAGCCGCCAATCGGGCTATTTATAGCCCCCTGACCGAGAGCCACAGAGAGAAGATTTCGTCTTCGGCCGCCGAGAAGCAGAGAAGAGAGGGACACCATCTCAGAGAGGAGAGGGTCGAGCTAGTTGACTAGGGTTCCCCTAGCCGACGTGGGAACCTTGCACGGAAGACCACGTTGGAGTTCCCGGAGCTAGAAGCAAGATCAAGGAAGGATCCCGGTGGTGATCTTGTGTATGTATCATTGTTATAGTTGAATTATCAAGTTGAATCTTTTCCTAGCGATCAAGTGTTTCCTCGAAGATTTCATTTTTCGATCGGCTTTGCTTATTCCAATTCTATTCTCGAGATAGATTACATAGGGTGTTCTTGTAGCCGCGGTG
Source organism: Cenchrus americanus (assembly GCA_947561735.1). Taxonomy (NCBI): domain Eukaryota; kingdom Viridiplantae; phylum Streptophyta; class Magnoliopsida; order Poales; family Poaceae; genus Cenchrus; species Cenchrus americanus. The sequence goes on along the minus strand of OX387239.1, from coordinate 244,372,248 downwards.
GCTAGAGGTACACGCCGGATCTTCCGAAAGAATCTCGACTTGTCTTTTGACTCGCCCTAAGCTCCCCGCATGAATAGGGATACGTTGTGACAGAACGGGGGTCTCGAAAGGCGGATGTTTTCGGATTTGGACGGGAACCCACGATTTAAAGAGGCTTCTATTAAGATTCGATTTGCTACTTCTTCTCTTGCTTGGAACTTCAACAAAAGGCTTACCCCGATCCCTCTAGATCGGTTTATCTACCCAACCTTACTTTGTTTTCTCTGGTCTTTAGTAGATTAGATTTATCTTTGTTTTGTGCTCTTATCTAGATGCATTAGGGTTTCTCTTTTACCAAAGATTGAAGTTACTTGGCTTTACTAGATCAATTCTTGCGTCACACATTTGTTCCACGGATTCGATACCTTGGGTTCACCACTCGAGGGAAGAAGGGTCCCTTGACTACGACGGGAGACTTGTCCGCTTGCAAGTCACAAACGAACTTTGATACAATTATTAACCGTCAACACCGGCCACAGCCCCGCCGGAAGATCGTCAACGGCGAGATTTTTCCACCACCATTGACGACCCTAGAAGCTCCTCGAGCTCGGCCGCCGAACCGCCATCCACCACCTATAAAAGGAGCGGGCCGCCCACCGGGCCGCCGCACCTCGCCACAACCACCTTCTTCCTTGCCCGAGCCCTAGAACACCGCCGCCCCTAGCGCCGCCGCCTCCCTCGGTGCGCCGCCACCGATCCACCTCCTCAAGCCGACCCTAGCCAAGGTGAGCACGGTAATGGCAAGCCCTCGCCTCCCTCCTTCTTTTCCCCTGCCCCCGGCCGCCGTCGGCCCCTGGGAGACGCCGTCCGCCGCCGGACCGAGGCGCCCCGCGCGGCCTGCCCTCCCCTGCCTCTGTCTGTTCGCAAGGAAGGGGATGAAGGGGGCTATTTAGCCAAAAACCCCACTGTCACTCTCCTATTTCTCCCCCACCGAGCCCCCCTTCTATTCCCTCCCTCTTCTTTATCAAAATACACCCTAAACCTTAAGTCTTTCCACCACAACATCCCTGTTACTTTTAGATAGGCCCCTAGGCTGGTTTAATTAAATCCCCACCCTACCTAAATATTTTATTTAGGTCCTTTTAGTTCAAACTAAATGGCTAAACAAACCTAATTAATTCTATAACCTCTCTTTAACCCAACATTCCATAAGTAACCCTATTCCTGGTTATTTCCAAATTAGCACCTAGGTCCCCGCCAAACCCTACACCAACCCCCCTTCCCTAGGACTTATATATACCCCCTCTCCGCTCATTTTCCCCTCCTCGAGCTCGGCCGGAAATATGTGTGCTAATATTGCTTGCTTGCCTGTGTGTGCGCTATAGCCGATGGAGTAGACGGAGGAAGGTACCCCGAGCTGGAGATCGAAGCCGACTACTACGAACAGGAGCCCGAAGCCCCGAACGCCGAGCCAGCACTCCCCGAAGACTTCGAAGATGGCAAGTTCACCCTCACCCTTTGATGCATGTTTCTGTCCTAGTTTTATAACTATACCTTGTACCCATTTTATAAATTGCATATTGTTTTACTGAAAAACATGGTAGGATAGCCACCCTTGATTGCTATGATTGAACCTTGTTTTGGCCTAAATGAGTGCTTTAAAAATGTGTGAGTGCTTTCAAAATGTGTGAGTGCTTTAAAAATGGAAATGGGATACGTTTGGAAAATGAGTAAAGAACTGAGTAGACGGGATGGACGTGTGTGTCAGGAGTATGGGTGAGCTCGTACCTGTGTGGTTGAGCGTGTTGGGAGTTGTCCATCTTGTCGGTTAAGGACCGGGTTGCGTGACGTCTCACCTGACCCAAATTATCGTACAATCACTCGACCGTTGTATGTGGCAACGGCTTAGCATAAACCCCACTAGTTAATCTACTTGCCATCTGGTGTGCGGGTGAGCGGCGGGAGACCAAGGAGTAGGGGTACGCTCTGTGTGAGGTACGCCCTGGTTATGTGGGATAACCCCTTGGGTGCTTCCGTGGTGGCTCGTAGCGTTAGCTAAGGTGGGTAATGGCTTTGATAGGATCCGTACCGGCACCGAGGTGTCCGTGTGACGCGTAACCTACTTGTGGGTAAAGATGTACAACCTCTCGCAGTGTCAAACCTATTCGAATAGCCGTGTCCACGGTATTGGACGAGTCACGGTGTGGTCACAAAAACTAGTGTTTGGGTTTGGGATGTTTTCTGGCGTGAGTTGTTTTCCGGGTGAAGTGTGTGGCTGTGTGCCTGGGCTACTGCGGACGGGGAGTCCGGTAGTTCCACAAAGGGTTTCCTTAAAAACAATTGAGTCACCTTGGTTATGAAAAATGATTTGCGAAAACCTCTTTGAAATGAACCCCTGCATGTGTAAGTTTGCAAAATGAACCTTAACCTGATCCTTGTTATACTCTATGCATGATTCTGCTTATAAGCCCCTCCGTGGGTGGGGTTGGATTTGCTGAGTACGTATGTGCTCACCCTTGTTTTACTAACTATTTTACAGAGGAGGATCCCGATTACATTCCCGAAGACGTTGAGTAGGTCGTTGCCCTACACCCAACCGTGCCTGTGTACCCAGGGCCCTACCGAAAGCTTCCAAGGTGTGGTACTCTGAGGAGGCTATGGAAGCCTTTGCTATTGTAGTATGGTCGTTAGCATTGGTGTTGTTCCTTGTAGCATTGGCACTACCGTGCCCTCTGTGTCGCCGTGATGTAAAAGACTGATTCCACCTGTTGTAATAAATGTGTTACCAGCCTCCTGGGACTGGTATTTGTGTCACATTTAGTCACCTCTCGATGAGGGGACGCTTCGGTGGTATCGCAGCCGTAGGTTGGCCGTAGGACATGACCCCTAGGATACGAGACCTCCTCTCGGCCTTCTCTAACCTTTCCTTTGCTAAGCTCACCCGTTCCCAAATCCTTACCTTGATTCTTGCCTCGTTTCCCGCATGGCTAACCCCGGATGGAACGGAGGAATCTCGCCCCGTCCACCGGCCTCCCTAACTCCGTTGCTACTCGGCCCAGAGCGCGTCGGAGTAAGGGATCCGCCGGAGTTCGTCTACCGGAGTACGAACGCTACGGCACCCCTCTCGTGTAAGCTGCGATCTTTGTGGGAAGAAGCACGCTTTACCCCGACATAGAACCATGGTTCGTCTCCGCCACTGGTTTTCGCTTCGCCGACACCTACCCCAAGGCTGCTCGGAAGGCCCTGCGACAGCTACGAGTGGTTTATAGACAGCACCTCTGAAGCACTCCAATGGGATTCTTTCCACCCTCTGGAGGAAGAGGACGCTCGTGGATCGATCACATGAGAGGACTAGAACGAGAAGAGGAAGACTTAGAAGAGGCAGTTTCCCACCTATCCATATACCTCAGAGGCCTAGACCACCTCTATCAGGAGCAAGCCCAGCAACTGAAGCAGCAGATTGACAGAGCGGAAAGAGCAGAGCAGAGGATAGAACTGGAGAGGGTAAAGACAACCATAGCAGAAGTTGAATGACACAACATGGAGCAAGACTACCTCTGGGAAAAAGAACGTTCGGAGATGTTTCACAAGCAGCTATGGGATGAGCTCCACAAGGAACGTAGAAGGCGAAGAAGAGAAGCCGACTTGGACGAAGAAGAACCCGAAGAAACTCACTGGGACAAAGGGACCCAGACTGAAGATGAGATACTTGGAGCAAGATCTTCCACTGAAGAAGCGCCGTATCCAGCTAGAGGAAGAATCACCATGAGGATAAGACTAGGGTAGGAACCGAGTCCTAGTAATAAGTGTACCCCGAAGGATGTACCCCAACCTTCCTACTAAATAAAGTTATCCATCTCTTGTACCCCACCACAACCTGTTCAACTCTACCTTTGTTTTCAGATGGCGGAAGATGGATGGACCCAAGGCGTGTGCCAGGAGGAGCCTGGTTTTGCTCGCCTTCTCATCAACTCCCCGGAGCGCCTCGGTATCACCGAGCGCCCTAGGTACTACGAGAGAGTACAAGCAACTCGGCACTCTTCGCTGTAGAGTGGTCCTCTCCGTCGCTAGAAGCAACCGCCACACCAACATCGAGCCGTGGCGCGTGACCGCCACAGGGTTTCGACACCGAGACACCTATCCTTTGGCTCTCAGAAAAGCCCTCCGCTACCTGTGCTGAATCTACGAAGAACACCTCGTCCCCACACCAATGAGGTACTTCCCTCCCGCCATCGAACCCCGCCATGGCGGGCCCGCATGAGAAACCTGGAACGACGCCGCCACCAAGAAGACCTACTGTACCACGTAGTCGCCTACCTTGTCTCCCCCGGACAAGCTCTTTGATGACCAGGCCGGCACTTGAGGGAACAAATCAGTCGGGCCGAACAAGCTGAAGTCACAGTGAGGATGCACCAAGTCCGAGTGGCTCAAGCTGAAGCAAGGACTGCAGCAGCCATAAGCAGTGAAGCTGTTGCCCAGGAAAGCCTCAGGAGAATCCAGGACCAACGCATGCAAGAATGGACCCACGGCGGAACACCCGTTCCAGCCATCGGAGAAGCTCAAGTCCTGCTGGGGACACCACTGGTAGGATGGGGAGGAACTATCAAAGTCCCCCCAGCACCACCAGCAGTCACCGAACCCCCAACAGCTACCGCTGAAGCCGCAGCACAGCCTCAGGAAAACGGAGACCCCGAAGGCGGAAACGATGACGAGTTGCTCATTCCGCTGGAAGAACACTCGACCCCAGAAGACAGCTCCCCTCGCGAGTAGCGTGCCCCAAGACCCAGGGAATGAAGCCGTACTGGTCCAAGTCGCGCCCTTAGTCCTTAGTCGTGTAGTGTGTCCGCGTAGTCGGGATGTATCCTCCTCGCTGGTTTGTAATAAAAACTTGTTTATGCTTGCTTGTTTGCTATGTGCTTGTTGTGTGCTCACCGGCAGAATAAACCCTGCCTTTTCAAAAGAAATCCGTTATAATCCACTCAAACATCACATAAAACTAGATCTCTTAGAAACCCGCTTCTTTACAGATGGTTTCCAGGCGCCCTGTCAGGACCCACCGATCGGACGCTGAGGGATCGCAAGCCGATCGGAGGGAGCGTCTCCATGACCAGGAGGTTAACCAAAATGAAGATGGAGGAGAGAACGTGGTCCTGCCACCGCCACCCCCTCCTGTTGACTTGGCACAAGTCTTAGCTAACCAGACTGTCCTGATGGAGGCTATCTTCAACGCCGTCAACCGCCCAAGACCCCGAGTTTTGGGCATGAACGAGAAGCTGATCGAGTTCCTCAGGACTAAGCCGCCCACATTTGACGGGTCGGTGAACCCTTTGGATGCTGACGATTGGCTGAGAGCCATTCTGAGAGAGCTAGAGCCCTTCAACTGCGAAGACCGTGACAAGGTTCTCTCCGGCGGCCCTCACCGCCTCACGGGACGCCCCCGGCGTGGTGGGAAAATTACTGCGCCACAGCCAAGGATCCCTCCGCCATCACGTGGGATGAATTCGTGGAGGAGTTCCGTCGCTACCACATTCCGGAGGTCACACTGAAGCGGAAGGCAGACGAGTTCCGCGAACTCCGCCAAGGCAACATGTCTGTGGAGGAATACACGTACCAGTTCATAGAGCTGGCACGCTATGCCCCCGAGGAAGTGGATAAGGATTCCAAAAGGCAAGAGATGTTCAAGAAGGGGCTGACTCCGGAACTGAGGACACTGCTGACTCCTCAGATCTACCCGGACTTTAACACCCTCATGAACATGGCAATACTCACGGAGAGAGCAAGGGCCGAAGAAAAGAAGGAAAACAAGCGCAAGTTCATGGAACACAAGGCCAAGCAGCAAGAGCGGTCCCAGAGGCCGAGAAACTTTGGACACCCTATGTCCAGGTTCCAAGCTCCCATGCAGTACAGAACCCAATCCCAAGCCACGAGCTCGCAAGCCCCCAGAGCCCAGTTCAAGCCCTCCTACAACCAAAGTGCCATGAAGCCCCCACGAACAACACCGGCCCGATCATCGCGCAAAGAACAACAACAACTCCCGAGTGTGTTTCAACTGCCGAGAAACCGGCACTTCATCGCCAACCGCCCCTATGCTAAAAAGCCAACCACCACCACCTACTCCAACTCGGTGAACGGGCCAAGGCCGCTTGTGTCGAGCCAACCGCATGCCGGTGCGCGGCAACAATAACTTCGGCAACAACAACAGCAACCGGCGGATGAGGCAGCCCCCGGCGGTCGTATGGACGCGCCCGGTTAATCACATCAATGCGCAAGAGGCACAGAAGCACAAGGCGTAGTGCTCGGTGAGTTCCCCGGTTAGCTCGGTTTGGCTACCATACTTGTTCGATTCGGGAGCATCACACTCATTCATATCCTCAAGCTTTGTGGAAAAGCATAGCATACCCACAGTACTACTAAAAGCACCCCTAATAACTCGAACGCCCGGAGGCGACATAAAGTGTCAACTGGGATGCCCCGGGTAAGGATTATTTTAAGTGGGGTAGAGTTCCTAGCAGACCTAGTGGTACTGAAATCCACAGGGATAGATGTGATCCTTGGGATGGACTGGTTAAGCCAGCACCATGGCCTCATAAGTTGCACCGATAAAGTAGTGCACCTGACCAACCCAGACGGGATACAAGTGACCTGCCACACCCGAGGACACAGGCCAGACATAATGGTTTTCAACATAGAAGCCAAGTCCATAGAGGACGTCCTAGTAGTACGAGAATACCCAGATGTGTTCCCCGAAGAACTCCCTGGAATGCCACCAGACAGGGATATAGAGTTCGTAATCGACCTTATCCCTGGAACCTCTCCCATAGCCAAGAGACCCTATAGGATGGCAGCCCCGGAGTTGGCAGAATTGAAGAAGCAGCTTAGCGGGAACTCCGGCGAAGTGGGTTCATCATACCAAGCTCATCACCATGGGGAGCCCCAGTGCTTTTCGTGGAGAAGAAGGATAAGAGCATGAGGATGTGCGTGGACTATCGCTCGCTGAACGAGGTCACCATTAAAAACAAGTACCCTCTTCCCAGAATAGATGACCTGTTTGACCAACTGAAGGGAGCCAAGTATTTCTCGAAGGTGGATCTAAGATCAGGGTACCACCAGCTCAAGATTAGGGAAAGTGACATCCCCAAGACCGCCTTTGTCACTCGCTACGGGCAGTACGAGTTCACGGTGATGTCCTTTGGACTAACCAATGCACCAGCATACTTCATGAACCTCATGAATAAGGTGTTCATGGAAGAGCTGGACAAGTTTGTCGTAGTCTTCATCGACGACATACTTGTTTACTCCAAGAGCGTGGAGGAGCATGAACAACATCTTCGAGTAGTGCTGGGGAAATTGAGGGCACACAAGCTATACGCCAAGTTCAGCAAGTGTGAATTTTGGCTGGAGAAAATATCCTTCCTTGGGCACATTCTTGACCGTGAAGGAGTAGGCCGTAGACCCCGGGAAAGTGGAGACAGTCTCCAATTGGCAGCAACCGACCAACGTGAGCGAGATCAGGAGTTTCCTAGGTTTAGCAGGGTACTACCGGAGATTTATCGAGGGATTCTCCAAGATCGCCCGACCCATGACAGAGCTGCTCAAGAAGGAGAAGAAGTTCAACTGGACTGAAGCCTGCGAGAGAAGCTTCCAAGAGTTGAAGAAGAGGTTGACCACAGCCCCAGTGCTAACCCTGCCAAACATTCAACGGGACTTTGTCGTGTATTGCGACGCCTCCCGACAAGGGTTGGGATGTGTTCTCATGCAAGATGGGAAGGTAGTGGCATATGCCTCCCGTCAGCTCAAACCCCATGAGCAGAATTATCCCACCCATGATCTGGAGTTTGCAGCCGTAGTGCATGCCCTGAAGATCTGGAGACACTACCTGATCGGGAACAAGTGCGAAATCTACACAGACCACAAGAGTCTAAAGTACATCTTCACCCAGCCCGACCTGAACCTAAGGCAAAGAAGGTGGTTAGAGCTAGTCAAGGACTATAACCTAGAAATTCACTACCACCCGGGGAAGGCCAATGTAGTAGCAGATGCCTTGAGCCGGAAAATCTACGAGAAGGCAGCACCCAAGAGTGCCCAGTTGCAAGAGGAGATGGCACGGCTCAACGTACACATCGTCCCCCAAGGCTACGTCCGCCAGCTAAGTGTTCAGCCCACCCTAGAGGAAAAGATCCGGAAGGCCCAAGAGACAGATGAAGATCTGATGAAGATCCGCAAGCATACCGAGAGAACAAGGCCCACCGACTTCGCAGTAGATGACCAAGGCACCCTGTGGTACAAAAACAGGATATGCGTGCCTGAAAGTGGAGATTTTCGACAGACCATCATGGATGAGGCACACAACTCAGCATACTCCATTCACCCGGGATCCACCAAGATGTACAAGGATTTGAAGCAGAAGTATTGGTGGAATGGGATGAAAGCAGATATTGCACGGTTCGTCGCCCACTGTGACACTTATCAAAGGATCAAAGCCGAACATCAGAAGCCCGCAGGACTGTTGCAACCTTTACCAATCCCGGTATGGAAGTGGGACGAGATAGGTATGGACTTCATAGTAGGGTTGCCAAGAACTCAGAAGGGACATGACTCCATATGGGTGATCGTGGATCGACTCACTAAAGTCGCTCACTTTCTACCCGTGCGGACCACTTATGGTGGAGAGAAATTGGCAAAACTCTACATAGAAAATATAGTGAAGCTGCATGGAGTGCCTAGCAGAATAGTCTCGGATAGAGGGACCCAGTTCACCTCTAGGTTCTGGAAAAGCCTGCACAAAGCCATGGGCACAAAGCTAGACTTCAGCTCAGCATACCACCCACAGACAGACAGACAGACGGACAGACCGAAAGGGTGAATCAAATTTTGGAAGATATGTTGAGAGCATGCGTCCTCACCTATGGCAAAGATTGGGAGCAGAGCCTGCCATATGCAGAATTTTCCTACAACAACGGCTACCAAGCAAGTCTGGGAATGTCGCCATTCGAAGCACTATACGGAAGAAAATGTAGAACACCCCTGATGTGGTCGGAAGTAGGAGAACGTGCCCTGGTTGGGCCCGCACTTATAAAGGAAGCTGAGGAACGAGTAGCCGATATCCGAGAAAAGTTGAAAGCCGCCCAGTCCCCGACGGAAGAGCTACGCGGACAAGAAAAGGCGTGAAGCGAGCTTCAATCCGGAGACTTCGTCTACCTCAAGGTTTCGCCCATCCGGGGGGACTCGGAGGTTTCAAGTACACGGGAAGTTGGCCCCTCGGTACATCGGACCGTATAAAGTGCTAAAGAGAGTCGGAGCGAGAGCATACCGGTTGGAGCTACCCGAAGAAATGTCGGATATACACCCGGTGTTCCACATCTCCCGCCCTACGCCGATGTTTGAAGGTTCGGAAGAGAAGCCGCACGGTAGAGACCATCGACCTACGGCCCGGACCTTAGGTACCGGGAGGTGCCCGTCAAGATCTTAGACACTGTGGTCAAGCGGACAAGAACGACCGAAGTACGGGTGTGCAGAGTCCAATGGAGCAGATACGGGGTGGAAGAAGCTACGTGGGAACGAGAGGACGCACTGAAGAAGGAGTTTCCCCACCTTTTCGAAACTTAGCCGAATCTCGAGGACGAGATTCATTTTAAGTGGGGTAGGTTTGTAATGCCCGCATTTTTAGCACCAAATAAATCACCTAATAAATCGTGCGTATTTTTCAAACTATCCAGACGAGCTCAATTACCCCCCTTCAAACCCTAGTCACTGTCCCTCCCTCTCACCCCGGCGCGCGTGCCGCGAATCCCGCCGGCACCGCCCGCACCCAGGCCAGCACCCATGCGCGCCTTCCCAACGCCGCGGTCGGCCACCGTGCCGGGAATCCCGCGCACGCCGCGGTCCCGACGGCCGGTCCGCCTCGCCATCACCACCGTCTCAAAAAACGCGCCGACGCCCGGAAATCGGAAAAATCCCGCAAAATCCTTCCCCTAATTTCCCTATCAATTTTCCAGATTTTCTGAAATCTTTCCCCCCATTTCTTTTCTTTTCTTTCTCCATTTTTCCTTCCCTTTCTTTTCTTTCCTTCCTTTTCTTTTCTTTCCTCCCTTTTTCCTTTTCTCCTTTCTTTTTTCTCCTTTCTTCTTTTCCTTCCCTTTCCTTCTTCTCTCTCTCCCCTTCCTTCTCCTTCCTCCCGCGCGGCCAGAATCCCGCGCCCCGACCGGCGCCCGGACACCGTTGACCCCAGGGCTCCGTGACCCGCCGCGCCCGGCACCGAGGACCGGCTAGGCCGGCGGCCGCACCGGGCCGCGCGCGCGGCCGGCGCCACGCCACCGCGCCGCCCTCCTCTCCTCCCTCGCCGCGCACGGCCGGACGAGCCGGCGACCGCCATTAAAGGCGAGCTCGCCGGGACACGCCACCGTGTCGCCCCTCCTCCTTCCCCGAGCCCCCGCACGACGCGTCCAATCGCACAAAGCACGCAGCCCCACCGCGGTCGCCCCGCGCCGGCCCGCCGGAAGATCGTCAACGGCGAGATTTTTCCACCACCATTGACGACCCTAGAAGCTCCTCGAGCTCGGCCGCCGAACCGCCATTCACCGCCTATAAAAGGAGCCGGCCGCCCACCGGGCCACCGCACCTCACCACGACCACCTTCTTCCTTGCCCGAGCCCTAGAACACCGCCGCCCCTAGCGCCGCCGCCTCCCTCGGTGCGCCGCCGCCGATCCACCTCCTCAAGCCGACCCTAGCCAAGGTGAGCACGGTAATGGCAAGCCCTCGCCTCCCCCCTTCTTTTCCCCCTACCCCCGGCCGCCGTCGGCCCCTGGAAGACGCCGCCCGGCCGCCGGACCGAGGCGCCCCGCGCGGCCTGCCCTCCCCTGCCTCTGTCTGTTCGCAAGGAAGGGGATGAAGGGGGCTATTTAGCCAAAAACCCCCTGTCACTCTCCTATTTCTCCCCCACCGAGCCCCCCTTCTATTCCCTCCCTCTTCTTTATCAAAATACACCCTAAACCTTAAGTCTTTCCACCACAACATCCCTGTTACTTTTAGATAGGCCCCTAGGCTGGTTTAATTAAATCCCCACCCTACCTAAATATTATATTTAGGTCCTTTTAGTTCAAACTAAATGGCTAACCAACCCTAATTAATTCTATAACCTCTCTTTAACCCAACATTCCATAAGTAACCCTATTCCCGGTTATTTCCAAATTAGCACCTAGGTCCCCGCCAAACCATACACCAACCCCCCTTCCCTAGGACTTATATATACCCCCTCTCCGCTCATTTTCCCCTCCTCGAGCTCGGCCGGAAATATGTGTGCTAATATTGCTTGCTTGCCTGTGTGTGCGCTATAGCCGACGGAGTAGACGGAGGAAGGTACCCCGAGCCGGAGATCGAAGCCGACTACTGCGAACAGGAGCCCAAAGCCCCGAACGCCGAGCCGGCACTCCCCGAAGACTTCGAAGACGGCAAGTTCACCCTCACCCTTTGATGCATGTTTCTGTCCTAGTTTTATAACTATACCCTGTACCCATTTTATAAATTGCATATTGTTTTACTGCAAAACATGGTAGGATAGCCACCCTTGATTGCTATGATTGAACCTTGTTTTGGCCTAAATGAGTGCTTTAAAAATGTGTGAGTGCTTTCAAAATGTGTGAGTGCTTTAAAAATGGAAATGGGATACGTTTGGAAAATGAGTAAAGAACTGAGTAGACGGGATGGACGTGTGTGTCAGGAGTATGGGTGAGCTCGTACCTGTGTGGTTGAGCATGTTGGGAGTTGTCCATCTTGTCGGTTAAGGACCGGGTTGCGTGACGTCTCACCTGACCCAAATTATCGTACAACCACTCGACCGTTGTATGTGGCAACGGCTTAGCATAAACCCCACTAGTTAATCTACTTGCCATCTGGTGTGCGGGTGAGCGGCGGGAGACCAAGGAGTAGGGGTACGCTCTGTGTGAGGTACGCCCTGGTTATGTGGGATAACCCCTTGGGTGCTTCCGTGGTGGCTCTTAGCGTTAGCTAAGGTGGGTAATGGCTTTGATAGGATCCGTACCGCACCGAGGTGTCCGTGTGACGCGTACCCTACTTGTGGGTAAAGATGTACAACCTCTCGCAGTGTCAAACCTATTCGAATAGCCGTGTCCACGGTATTGGACGAGTCACGGTGTGGTCACCAAAACTAGTGTTTGGGTTTGGGATGTTTTCTGGCGTGAGTTGTTTTCCGGGTGAAGTGTGTGGCTGTGTGCCTGGGCTACTGCGGACGGGGAGTCCGGTAGTTCCACAGTGGTTTCCTTAAAAACAATTGAGTCACCTTGGTTATGAAACATGATTTGCGAAAACCTCTTTGAAATGAACCCTGCATGTGTAAGTTTGCAAAATGAACCTTAACCTGATCCTTGTTATACTCTATGCATGAATCTGCTTATAAGCCCCTCCGTGGGTGGGGTTGGATTTGTTGAGTACGTATGTGCTCACCCTTGTTTTACTAACTATTTTACAGAGGAGGATCCCGATTACATTCCCGATGACGTTGAGTAGGTCGTTGCCCTACACCCAACCGTGCCTGTGTACCCAGGGCCCTACCGAAAGCTTCCATGGTGTGGTACTCTGAGGAGGCTATGGAAGCCTTTGCTATTGTAGTATGGTCGTTAGCATTGGTGTTGTTCCTTGTAGCATTGGCACTACCGTGCCCTCTGTGTCGCCGTGATGTAAAAGACTGATTCCACCTGTTGTAATAAATGTGTTACCAGCCTCCTGGGACTGGTATTTGTGTCACATTTAGTCACCTCTGATGAGGGGACGCTTCACATCATGTCTTTCAAGCCTATTTATTCTACTCCTTTCCCTCTCATAACACATATATATGTGGTAGGCTTTATATGGAGCTTTTTGGGAAAGTTTAGTCCTACCAAGATATTATAAATGAGATGTTGTCAAAACAAGACAAGCTTCTCATGGTCTTACCGAGACTCGTCAAAAAGGTCATTGGAAAATGATGGTAAATCAAGGAGGGGAAAGAGAAAAATACACACGATTGAGATGAATGGACATGTGCAAAGGGCAAAGGGTGATCCCGAGGCACAAAGGAAGTCCTCGTTATCGGATTGCACATGATTGGAAAATGAGAATGGATCTTTTAAACTTGAAGCTTTGAATTTCCTAATGCACTTTAGAGAACCAGGGAGTTCACTTTACGCTATATTTTTTTTCTTTCTCATATTTCTCCTTCTTTTCTTTGTTTATTTCTTTCATTCATTTTCTCATTCATTTTTTTCTTGTCATTCATTCGGTCACGAGACTTTCACCTTGGAGTTTTGATTTTTTTCATTTGCAGCCCTTTGAATTTTGTATTTACTCCCCTTTGAACTCTAAAATTGCATCGTACCTACCTCCTCCCCCATGCTTAGACGTTGCTCGTCTCGAGCAAAGAGGTGATAAATAAGGTAGGTACCGGAAATATTTTTCCTTGGAGAGATACTTGAATTCTTCAATGTTGGCACCATCTTGTGATCTTCCTTGAATTGATGATCCATACTCAACGATAGGTTGTGGTCAAAGAGGTAAACACAAAAGATGATATTTGGTTTTAAGGGTGGATATCCGGCGAGGTTTGTGAGATCTCCGATGTGGGGATACACAATGCACGGATAAAAAGGCTAGCAAAAAGATAGATACGCAAAAACGGAATGACCAGCTTCTTAGTCTCGGGCCAGAGAAATCATGGCCTGCAATAACTCACTCAAAAATAAATCTTGTATACTAAGTTTTTGCACTCAAATATTTATAAGGCTCTGGATAGGTAGAACAACAAGCAAGAGGTATTTATGATAAGGTTAGCTTTACATTGAAGAACAAAAATAAATCATCTTTAATCCATCTAAAACTTGAGAGCACATAAAACACTATGGGTCTTTATTTTTATCATAACCTCTGCTAAAGATTAAGCTAGCATTTAGATAATTTCATATTTGTATTTTTAAGAGAGCGCTAGGTTAAACATGCATAAATCAATCACAAAGATAAACAAAGCAGTAATTATAATCATATATCATCATGGCACAAACTTTGTAACTTTACTAATGGTAAAAACTTGGTGGTGACATTATTCATGATGAAAATAAAAACTAACACATATGCTGAAAATTAAACTAAAAACTAAAAATTAAAGTAAAGCTGAAAAATACTACGCATACATAGGTGCAAACAAGCTGAAAATTAAAGAAAAGGGGGTAAAGGAAAGATAACTAAAGCTCCTCCTCTCTCTAATCTTCCGCCGATGGTTGATATTGAAAGTCTTGGTTGTTGTACCCTTACTCATAATAAGATTGTGCCTCTCCTCATATGAATTGTCTGACGACGCTAGGTGAACGTGTCCAAGCACATAAGCGACGTTTGCATTTCCTTCACCCATTTGGTTTGCATTGGTTTGGATGGCTGCAATAATTTGCATGTTCCTTGCAGTGTATCCTCCAATGGTGGCCACATTTTGTTGTGGTTGAGGAAGGTGTGCATATGGCTCCGCAAAGGCTACGTTGAGCACCGCAAAAACGGTGGGGGTATGGCTGCACCACTCCCCCATGCTTGCATTGGTACATCACCGTAGTAACTTGGCGGCGCCGAAATTTCTCCAAATGGTGCACATAATTTTGTTGTGCACCTCCGTCTTGGGCCATAGAAGATCCTTCTCCTATAATCCTTCACTTTTATTTTTCTTCGCCAGCACAAGAAGTCCTTCCTCTAACCAATCTTCTTTCCCCTCAAGAAAAAGTCTTAATCTTTCATCCGGAAGGGGTAAGTTTACTTTGGCCACTTTAAAGCCTCCTCTCTCATCTTCATATAAATTTTCCTTTCTTCATATACCTAGGGAGGTCCCAGGTAGGAGATGATTCGGGTTCCTTGTAATACCCGGTTTTAAAGAGATAGTCAACATGGAGAGGTAACAACCCGATCTCCCGAATCCGATGTTGCTCACAACACCACCGGTTGATCATAGGTGAGTGGGGTTGATTGGCTGCCTGGCAAAGCCGAGTAAAGCCAATTCAACTCCGTGTTGGTTATCTTTGTCTCTCTCATTCTCCCCAAAAATCCACTTGCACAAAAGTGACACACTTGGATGATGGGGTTCCGAATAGTATTTCTTCGTTGATGGTCTCCTCCCGTGATCATACTCCAAAAACCTTCCCATGTGCCTTCATGCACATCCACTTTTTCCGGAGCTCCCTTTTGAAAATAAGAGATACTCGCCCATGGGTCTATGATACTAGAACATGCAATCGTTTTGAACATGAAAACCAATCTAATCTATCGGGGGTTGTGACCATGATTTCGCCCTTTCCCTCCTCTCGTACTCACACGAAGGTACTCATGACTAGACCTATGATGGACACGATGTGTTGAATGGATCCAAGGAAGCATTAGAGCCCTTACTTCCTTTACGGCATGGTAGCTAACCTTAAACATTAAAGTATTTTCAACAGAAGATGATAGATAGATAATCCAACAAAGTGTGATTACATCTCAAGATCGATTGCAACCCATGGATGAAAGGAGATTACCCCATCAAGGTGCTAGAAATAGCACCGTTGATCAAGGTTACCCTTCCAACGGTGTCTTCCTTCTTCTCCACTTGTGGGCTCCCTCCAAACAGAATGAGAGACTCAGCACTCCTTCATCAAGGGTATGCGCCATGGTCATGAAAATTTCGTAGGCGAATTCCTTGTGGGTGTTTGCCGACACTCAGTTAGAGAATTGTACCGGTGTCCCGTGTGAAACCCAATATGTGGAGAGCTTGGTCGTCGATGTTGACGTTCGCTACAAGCCTCTACTTAAGGCGAGCGAGCTTCCTCCGTCATGATGACATACCCCTCGGAATACCGCGGAGCGTATGGAGGTGGAGCGGATGATCGTGTCAAGTGGCGAGGTTAGACGAGCGGCTCCTCCATATGTTATTGAAGTTTGGTAAACCTAATAAACGAGTTTCGTGTGGCCCACATGCCACCAAGGAGAAGAGTGGTTCCTCCTCGGCGGTGCCGTGTCCTCCTCCATACTCCGAGGAGACTCGGAAACCGAGTGCCTCCTCGAAGAGGTTGTCGATGATGGCTTAGACGACGATGATCCCTTCCTTTTTTTGGTGAAAAGGCTTGTAGTTTTCTTCCATGATTGCAGCGCTATCCCTCACAAATATATATCGGGGGTTTTCACCCGGTAACGAGGTACACAAATATTATTTTGGAGTCTGGACTTTGAGTGGATTAAGGATGTGATTTGTTGCACGAAACAAATGCGGTGGATGGCTAAGTCTAAGGTGGTTCCGGCCTACAAACTAGAGCACACGAACAAAGAGTTGGATGAAAGACTTAACTCTCTCCTCCTCTTGGCTCGGTTCTTCTCTAGTGCATGTTGCTTCGTGACCGCGTACACCTTCCAAACGTTCCCGTCCACTCCTTCGCTTGCATTATTGCTCCTTCCACTTGATGTTTTCGCTTGATTCACTACCATACTCCCTTGCCACACATGCATCCATGATATTCCTACAAAACAAGGCCTTGGCTTCCCCCCATGCTTGTACTTTGCATGTGGTTTGATAAAAGATGTTGGAGGGGCATCCCGTGATGTATCATGGTGCATGTATGG
Source organism: Cenchrus americanus (assembly GCA_947561735.1). NCBI lineage: Eukaryota > Viridiplantae > Streptophyta > Magnoliopsida > Poales > Poaceae > Cenchrus > Cenchrus americanus. The sequence goes on along the minus strand of OX387239.1, from coordinate 244,355,651 downwards.
TTAGGTTAACTAGATTGCCTCCCTCTAAGCATGTTTTAAGGTTGAGCACTCCTCTAATTTTGAAATTTAAAAATATTTTTCAGAGCCATGCAAGAACTCAAGCATAAATTTAGAGAAGTTTATAAACCATTAAAACAAATGTAAGTCGAAAATATTTTCTGACTACGTTGATATCTGTCTCACCGGTATAGTTTACCTTCATTGGTTGAGAGCAAACTTTTCCCGGCTTGATCATGGGGGCATAGGTTTAGGTTGTAATTTTGATTAGATGAGAGAGACTTTGAATAAAATAAAATTAAATGAGGCTTAGAAAAATTCTAATCTTAGAGAAACCAAGGATAAGGATTTTTAAACCAACCAAAAGTTTTAGTTTCTAGGTTCACGCGAGTCCTACCACGTGCTGAAATTTAATTAACACCTAGGTATAAGTCGTGGCTCTACTCGTGTGTTTTTAGCATGAAAAAGTAAGTCAACCACAGCACCATAATGAGGGTGAATGGTTGAGTTAGGTCCTGAAATTATTTGGTTGTGATTTCTCGAAAAAGAACGAACAAACACATAGGAGGGTTCATGCAAAGGGTTTATGACAAAGCAAAATATTCAACCAAGAATTATGTCTCTAATATTGTTCAACCATTCTAAGTCTAATGTTTTGCGTAGTAAAATTCAAAACTGAATTATATTTAAAAAGACTTGAAAAACCTGGAATCGGGTTGTCCTCCCGGTAGCTTATTCTTGACTCGACGAAACGGGTTGCCTCCCGCCTAGCGCCTCGTTTATAGTCCATGGCTAGACTTCTTCATTTGATTACTTCGGATCAACGCTCTTTGCGGGCGTTGCAATCTTGGGTACCCACTTTGGCTTAGTCATTTTTTTTGGTCTTCACAGGCTGGCTTTGTCCTTCGGTCTTGACGGATGCAACAACTTCCTTCATGTAGTGCCTCGGTATCTCAAACTCCGGTCCTTCGGTCGTGATCTTCATGGTCTCCTAGTGTGATCCTCCATCTCTCCCGAATGAGTTTGAGTAGCCTTCGCCATCTTGGGACCTTGGAGTTGTCTCGGATATTCTTCTTTGTTACCCATCGGGTGCCCGGCAAGTTGCCCCACTTGCCTCTAGCATCTTCATCACGATGAACACTTCACGTATAGAGCTTTCGACCTCCGTCACCTTGCCATCTAAATTCTTCAATATTTTCTCCATAGCCTCAAACTTAGTGATGGCGTCCTTGGACATGGTCGTGCTCCACACACTCCTTTCATGTGGATCTTGCTTCGGTGGCCTTTAGGTGTTGAGCTTCTTTCTCCATCTCCATCTTCTCCATCCTCCTCTTAAGTAAACCGATATGCCACTCAAGGAATCCGGCTCGTATGCATTCAGCTCTCGCAATCGTCATGCACATAGTTGAGACCTTGATCTTGAACGGCCTCCCGACGTCTTGAAGGTTTATGATAGGTAGATCAACAATGTTCGGGGTGCATAGCTCGATCTCGCGCTCCGGTGGTTGAGGTTGATCTTCCTTTGGACTTGGAGGTGGTGATTCCCTTGGAGATTTCGACGGTCCTTCGAGTTTGACTTTTGAATCTAGGGTTTCCACCCCTTTAGCTTGTGTTGCACGTCTCCTTTGCCTGTAAAGTTTTCCTGGATCATCCACAAAAAAGTTTTGGGTTTCTTGGAGAGGTAGCCAACCATCTCCGGTTAGGGTTAGCAATAAAACAAAAATCTAACAAAAGAAAAATTAGGGTTAATCAAAACTAGATTAGATTGATTTTGTTTTCTTTTTGGGGATGATCAAACATAAGAGATGCAAAAGAAAATCAAAAGAAAAACTGAAAGATAAGCGATACTAGATCGGATCTTGATTGCTTGTTCCCCGGCAACGGCGCCAGAAAAGGGGCTTGTTGACGGTTAATAGTTGTATCAAAGTTTGTTTAGACTTGCAAGCGGACAAGTCTCCCGTCATAGTCAAGGGACCCTTCTTCCCTCGAGTGGTGAACCCAAGGTATCGAATCCGTGGAACAATGTGCAACGCAAGGATTCAATCTAGTAAAGCAAGGTAAAGCTATCTATTAAGAATCAAATTGCATCTAATCTAAGATATCATAAGGAAAACGAATCTAATCTAATCTACTAAAGAGGTAGCAAAAGAAAGCAAGAGATAACCGATCTAGAGAGTCTAGATCATGCTTATGTTGTAGCTCCAAACAAGATAGATGAAGATAGAAGAGCGAATCTCATTAAAAGCATCTTTAAATCGTGGCCTTCCATCCGACTCCGAAAACGCCCGCCTTTCGGAACCCCCGTTCTGTCACAACGTATCCCTACTCATGCGGGTAGTCTAGGGCGAGTTCGATAGAACAGGTTGAAATCACTTGGCCGGTCCGGTATGCACCTCTAGCCACCGCGGCTACAAGAGCACCCTAAGAAATCTAGCTGCAAACTAGATCATAGAAGAAGCAAAACCAAGAAGAAAACAAAATCATCGAGAAGGCACTTGATCGCTAGAAATCGAATTCACTTACAAACTTCACCATGAATGATTACATGAACAAGATCACCACCGGGGCCCTCCCTCGATCTTGATCCTCGCTCCGGAGCTCCGACGTGGTCTTCCATGCATGGTTCCCACGCCGGCTATGGAAACCCTAGACAACTAGCACGGCCCTCATCTCCGAGATGGTGTCCCTCAAGCTTCTCTGCTCCTCGGCGGCGGATTATGAATTCATTGATGCGTGGCTCTCGGTCAGGGGGCTATAAATAGCCAGAGATGCAACTAGGTCAAAGGGGAGGCCGATTGGGCCCCGAAACGGGCTGGGCCGGCCGGCCTGGGCCCGTTTTGGCCCAGTTCGTGTCCTCCTTCGCCCGGTGCTGCTTCTCTCGTCTTCTAGATCCTCTCCCCTTTTGCATGTGGGCCCTTGTCTCGGTTTCTCTCCAAATTGGACTCAACTCCTTGTCTTGCAAGATTCAGCACTTTTCTGGCTAGGTGCTCGGAGTTTGTCATCTTCTCGGGCTTGGTCCTTGGGCTCTTGGAGTCATGTTCACTTCATTGCTTGACTTGTACCGGGCTTCAAGGTCTTGTCATGAGGTGCTTAATGAACTTATCCCGAAGTCTTGCTTTCAACGTTAAAACCCCCGCGTAAACACTTAACTCCAAAACCGACATGCACAAGTGAACTTGTTATACCACGGGGGTTAGTACCAATGGATAAGATACAAAAGTCATGCCAACACCGAAGGTAAACTCATGGCTAGGTTGACGGATTCTCACCGTCAACACCGGGCTTCCTGCAATCTCGAAACCACGAGTTTCTGCTATCTATCTTGTTGTTCTTAAATCGAATCTCGGGGCGAGATTCCGTTTAAGGGGGGTAGGCTGTGACGCCCCAGGTTTTTATTTAACCATAATAGTCGGTCAACTCTGCTGACAGTGGTCAAACCACGGTCAACCTGGGTCCTCACCTCGAAAACCTCACCCACTAACCCTAATGACCCTATTGATCAAGTTGACACACATGTGTGGTCAAACATTGGTCAAATACACGGTCAAACCCTACCTAAACCTTATGTCCTTGAATGTCTTCCAGAACTTTTGCCGCGTTCTTCAAATTTCACCTAAACACTTCAAAATCTACCTATATGAAAGTTGTCCAGTTTGTCGAGGGACACAACTTTCATGTAGGATAACATTTCCAATTTTGAGTGGAAGGGGTGGAAATCTTGGCCAACTGTCAGCACCTCCTATTCATTGACAAAGGTTGGCATTCAAACTTTGGCTGCAATTTATGCAAAAACCGTTGAGAAAAATATAGGTTGGCCTTTACGAAAAATACTCTCCTAAGTGTGCTCTACAACTTTCGTATTCAAAGCTTTGTGCACTTCTAGTTATTTTTTTGGAGATATTCATGTTCAAACAAGGGCACATCGACACGTTGTCGGGCCAGAGCGCCGCCACGCCGCAACGTCGCGCGCGCCGACGCGCCGCCCCTCGGCGTCCGCGCCCGCACGCCGCCCGAGCCACGCGCCTTCCGGGCGCCTTGAATTCCTCCCCGGCCATGCGTCGTCGCCGTCCACGTCGTGCCCGGCGAGGGGCACGCCACGGACCGTCGGCCCGTCCGCGCCGCCTCCGCCATACGCGCGCCGACCGAGGCCGCCCGTACCACGGCCGCATCTTCAGCGTCACCCCGTCGTCACTGCCGACCGAGCCGCCCCTATTTAAGGCCGCCCCCTCGCACGCGCCGCCATTGCCAGAGCCACCGCCATGGCCGCCGCTTGAACGAGCTTCCTTTTTCCTGAGCTTTTCGTCGCGGGCCGACACACCCAATGCCTCCCCTGGCTCGCAAGTGAGACATAGCCTTCGCTTGTTGGCAAGCCGGGAGCCTTCCTCGCCGGCAACACCGCACGCTGCGGCCGCCGCCGCCGGTCCTCGCCGTGCACCCACGCCGGCGACTTCCCTGCCCCAACTTTGGCCACCCCTGGACCCTAGGTGAGCGTGTGGTCGAGCCCCACCACCTCCCCGACCGGGAGCGCCGCCGGTTCGCCGGAACCCGGTCGGAGCCACCGCCTCCCCATGCTGAGGACCCAATTGCTAGCCACAAATTCCTTCCAGGGTGTTTTGTGCAATCTAGGGGCATATCTGTGAGGGTTGGGAAAGTTCTAGGGACCTCGTTGCAAAAGTGCATATTCAATAGTAAAGTCACTTTGCTGATTCTTGTAAAATATTTAGAAAATCGTATAAAAACCGTAAAAATGCAAACTCAATTTTGTTAGACTCCTGAAAAAGAGCACTACAACTTTTATTAAACTTATCTAGGCTATTTCCTGATAATTGTTGCATGAAAAATAGAAATGTGAAAACCTAGATCTGTGATATCTCAAAATCTATAAATTCTCTGTAGCTAATTTTTGGATATGTTGTGAGTTATGTTATGACTAGCTCCTGTACCAAAAATTGCACAAAGTTATGTTGTAAATCTTTTTATATGAATTGTTTTCCATTTATGCAGAATCTGTCTAAATGATTTTTGTAGCTAAAATAATTATGTTTTTGTGCCCAATTTTTGCATATGGTCTACTTGTGCCAAAATGCATCTCTGGTGGATTAATCACAATTTTATATGTATTAGAAGTATTTATTCTTGATAAATGCTTGATTTTTTTATGAATAACCCAAGATCAGTGGTAGCTCTAGATGTACTTGCTGCATTCCTATGATAGTTTTGGACCAGAGAACATGTGTAAGAAAGTTTGAATCATTTGGATGCTTATTTATTTTTTTATGCTTTTATCTTGCTTAAGTGGCTAGCCTTTGTTATTTTTGGTATATTTAATTTTCTAGCTTTTCGAAGCATGCATGTGTGTTTCAGTGGCTTGATTTAGGTGTTTTGGTGCTTAAGAAACCCTCCACTGAATTTTAATGATTTATTGTTTGAATAAAAGCTTGGAGGCAAGTATAGGTTTAATGTTTGAATAAATAGGAAAATGTCCTCCTTTCCCTTGTGACCCTTTCTAAAATGGTTGCGTGGCTTATTTAAGATCTATGAATACACCCTTGCTGTTTAAGAAATTAAATGTAATTAATTACATTTTTGTGCACATCTTGTTTGTTGAAAGGTGGAATAATAAATCCCCACTTGAAATAACATTTATAAAAGAAAACATTAATGAAGTATGTATTAAAAGAATAAACTCGTGCCTATAATAATCTTAATGAAAAATAATTAATAATTAAAGGTTTATCTAGGTGAATGTGGCCAACAAGAGTTGGTAAAATAATTAAGCTATCACATCACCTGAACCCTGCATTGCATTCCGTGTAGATCTTCCTGACGGTGACTACTCACTCATGCCGGAAGCCGAGGAAGGAGGAGCTGAAGCTGTAACATCCTAGTTTTGACTTAAATTCGAAATGTTGAATTTCAAAAACTTGAGCTGAAGTGGAGTGCTCGTAATTCGAATAAGAGTGTCTTCCTGTTTCCTTCCCCAAAATTCCTAGATTCAATTTTTGGCTTTCACGATACTTTTAGGATTTATACCCTGCTAGTGTGAACATTTGGTTCTTTATTTGAATCTTATTTGGATTTTATTTGGGGCGAATTCAAATTGGAATTTAAATTCAAATTTGATTCAACTTGATAGCCTAAGGGATATTGGGAAACGGTGCTTGTTCACGGCGGGCCGCCAACCTCACTTGTTACCCGGCACCACTTTCGGCCCGTTTGCGGCCCGGCCGCTACCGCGCGCCGGCCACCTACCGCGCCGCCCTGCCGGGTGGGACCGCCCCTGCGTCATGCCGCCGTCGGCGTCGTCATCCCCGAGCTTTTCCTTTTGCGGCGTCGAAAGGGGCAAAGCCGCGCGCGCGCGGTCATGGCCGCCGTCGCGACGCGCCCCCGCGGCTCCCGGTGCATCCGCGCCGTCCACGTGCCCCCGCGCCACCGCCGCTATAAGTAGCCGCCGCCGCCGCTTCGGCTCGCCCCAACCCTAGCCGCCGGGGGGAACCCGGTCCCCTCGCTCACCTACCCGCGGCCGGAGGAGAGGGGGGAGAAGAGGAGGAGGAGCCCGAGCCGCGCCGCCACCGCGGGCCGCACCGCGCCGCCGCCGCGACGGAGTCGCTCGCGAGGAGGAGCCGGACTCGCGGGGAGCCACGCAAGCCTACGAATTCCCTCTCGCCTACTCGACTTCCTTCGCCGTCGTGCCGCCCCGCGTCCCCTCACCGCCGCCGCCCCCCCCCTCCTCCTCGTCACGCCGCGCACCGTCACCGACGCCGCGCATCGCGCCAGAGAGGTGGGCCACCTGTGTGAGGATGCCGCCCACCTCCCATCTGTACGCCGCGGCCTTCGAGCCGAGACGGAACGCCACCGCGTTGCCGCGCCGCCGCTGGTGATGCTGGCCTTCGAGCCAGGATGGGTTGCTGATTTCTTGCAGGTGCCGCTGCCCTCGTCCAACGCGCGCGCCGCCCGCCTAGCTCCCCTTTTCCTTTATTGCGTTAGGATTCGCCGCCGTCCGTCGCCGCCGCGCGCGCAGCGAGCGCCGCGACGCGTTCGCGGCGCGTACATGCCCTCGCGCGCGCGCCCGTGCGTGCCACGGAGCTCGCACGCGTGCACCCCGGCACGCGCGCATCGCGGCCGTACGGGCAAGACCGGGCCTTGGCCCCTTCTCTTCGAGCCCCGCCGCGGCCACCGAGCCCCCGTGCTCGCCGCGTCGCCACCATGCGCGGGATGACCGTGTCACCGTAGCCCAGGGAAGCACGCCGTGTCGAGGGGTACCACTAGCGCCATGCCGTGCCCCTGGCCGAGAACGCGCCAGCCCAACCACGGGCACCTCGCTCGCCGCCGCCCATGGCGTCGAGCCGGCTCCGCCGGTGGCACCGCCGCGACGCCCGTCGCGAACCCGAGCCCGTACCCGCCTAGGTTTGGCCCAACGCACCGGCCGCACCCCCGCGCACGCCCATCTCCCCCTTCACGCCGCGCGCCCGCGCGGGACGAGCCCCCGCACACCGTCGCGCCGCCGCCGCGCCCACGCCGGCGGTCGACGCGCACGACGCCCACCGGCCGCCCTAGCGGCCTCCGAGCCCCACAACCTGAAGAGAATCGTGTAGGAGCGCCTTGCAGGCCGGCCGCCCAGGCGTAGAGGACCATCACCGCCGGCGAGACCTCAACGCGCCGCCGTCCCTTCTTCTTGGGCATTTTGTCGAGCACTGGGGCGGCGGTCAAGAGTCGCAGGGGGAGGGGGGGAAAGGCTGGGCACACCTGAGACCACACGCGGGCGTGGCCGCAATCGATCCACGCGGATCTGGTGCGGCCCGCCACCAGATGGGCGGACCACACGGTGGTCTACACCGCGGCCCGCCACACCGCCCCCCCGCCGCCGGACGGCCGCGGGCGGCCGCAGGCCGGCCGAGCCGCGGCGCGGGCCGCGGGGATCCCGGCCGCATGCGCGATCCGGGGATCCCGTGCGACAGGTCGTAAGGGGGGTTTTCTTTTTATTTAAAAATTCCAGAAAATCGTTTTCCTCTGTTAAAAATCCTAATAAATCCATTTTAACTCCGAAAAATATGAAACTTCTTCTGAAAATCTTCTAAAAACCCAAACTCCATGTTAGACTAGGGTTTGCCTCTTTTTGGATCTTATTTGCTCTTATTTGGATTTAAGTTGCTTTAGGACCGCTATTTATTTCCTTTTTTCGCGCTATTAGGAGCGAGCGGGAGGCGAGAGCCGAGCCGGGAGTACGACTACGCCGACGACTTCACCGCGGAGGACTACCCGACCCCGTGGTTCACGCCCCGACCGATTCCGAACTACCCATTAGGCATTCTTGGAGTAGTATTGCTAGCGCTTTACTTTATGTATGCATGTTGATGAACCTTGCACTGCCTCTTTTTTTTACCCTGTCCTTGATTGTCCTACCACTACTATATATGTTTATGAGAGCGTGTATATACGCCGAGCTTCGCGATGCATGTGTTGGGATGGGAATAGTGGTTCTTGGCATGCGTGGGGTAAAAACCGGCAGGAGAAGGCGTTTTGGGTACTTTGGCGGGGGTGAGCTCGAAACAACCGATCTGGGATCGGGGATAGGGGTGCACTCCTCAGTGCATCCCTCCTGTTGCGGTTTTCGGAGCCTAGGTGTTGGGGTTTTACGTGCGCTTGGAGGACATGAGCTCGCCCGGTCGAAACCGAGTGGATCAACTTGTTTATAGGACATCGTACACACCACCCCCGCCGAGAGTGGGGATAGGGCCGAGTTGAGCTCGGCAAGTACGGAACCATACCGCCTAGGAAGGATAGAGGGTATCCGTGGGGGAGCGGTGGAGGTGAGACCACCCTCTCGGAGCGTCTCCCGTGTGGCCACACGGGAGCATTTCACGATTCCGGTCTTTGTCTTCCTTTCACCGCGGAGAGGACCGCTTTGAGGGCCGGATGCGGGGTGGGTTCGTAACTACCGAGAGTTCGCCGGTAGGATGGGCTTGGTCGGCCGTACACCGGCGGGTACCATTCGGGATGGGTACGGGTGTACACGCTCCGCGAGTTGTTCGATCTATAGCTATAGCCGCGTCCTCGGTCATGGACACTGCCTAGAAGACATGTTCGTTCCTCATGTTTTGGGATTTCTACCTCCCCCCTATAGGTGAGAAGTGTGGTGAGCCGTGGTTACAGCCGGCTAGAGGAGAGAGGCTCCATCTACCTCGTCGATCCGGTTGTAATCATTGAGGTGCGAGGAGAGTAAGTTCTCGCATCGACCCTAGACAGGAGTAGGAGGTGGTGACGGGTCTTCTAGGTGACCAGTTGGATCCGGACTGTGTCGAGAGACTTGGGTTTTGGGATATTGATGGAGATACCTTGTTTTTACTCTTCTGCTGCTGCATAGGAACCCACGGCCGTTTCCTTGTCTACTCTCTTTTCCCTTTAGATGTTAGGCCACTTAATGCTGCATACGGTTGGTGACGTGGACCTATCCCACTCCTTGGGGATAGACTTTGGGTGTGCAGGGTACGAGTCCGAGTTCGACTGCAACGCCGACGGATGCTACGACTGAGGGATACGTCGCTTCGCTCGAGTTTGCCTGTGGCGGGAAGAATAAAGATGGAGACCCTTCTGAGGAGATAGCTACCGTTGCGTAGAACTTTCACTCTGATTCAGCCAAGAGGCTTGTAATGATGTACTCCATAATGGACTTGTAATAAATTAATGTACTCTTATCTTTATGTGATGCGATGTATGACTTTGTGTATCTATCTGTGAGACGTTCTGTACGCGATAGACACTGATCCAGGGACTATCGCGATGGTACAGGGATTCGGGTTTTCTATGAAAATCCGGGGTTTTACAGGTGGTACCAGAGCCATGCTTGACCGTAGCACATATCCCTAGGGAAGGTCGATAGAAATAGGACTCTATACGCTCTACCTTTATAGTTATACCCTTGAGCTATGTTATAAAACTCGTTCCCTCTTTGAAAACTTCTTACTCACCTGCGCCGACAGAAATTTCTTGCGTTTCACAGGAGATGGAGCACCAGGTCGCGGAGATCACCCCCGAGACGTGCGGGGCGATCTGCCACTGGATGGAGAGGGCCCTTCTCAGGCTTGGAGTTCCTCCGACCTACGTCACGTACCGCGCCGAGTACGTACCCGCCGTGACTGGGCGGATGGTGCTCTGCACGGTCGCTGTGCTCCCTCACCCGAGCCTCCCCGGGTTCAAGGGAGAGGTCTGCTACAGCGCTGCGCTCACCGTCGCGACCGCGCTGGACGTCGCCTGCCGCCAGGCCCTGGGCTGCCTTCTCGCACAGTACCGCGCCTCCTTCGAGACCGGGACTCTTCGGCTGCTACCCCGGACTACGGCGCCTCGCACCGCTCGTGGACGGAGTTCCTTCGTACGAGGGGATTCAGGACGACGTCGACGCTGCTCCCTTCCGCGAGACCGACGAGACCCTGGTGGAGACCGCCAGCTACTTGGTCAACCTCGACAAGTACGCGCGCCGGCTGGAGGACGAGTCACGTACCCTCTACGGCCAGGTCAGGGACGCCACCATCGACGCGCTCCAGTACCAGCCCCGCTGTGCCGAGCTGGAGAGGGAGAACACCGCTCTACGCCACAGTGTTCGCCAGCTCGAGTTGAGCCTCGACCGCGCGACCACCGTCCCCGCTTTGCGGTCGGAGAGAGAGAGGGTGGACACCGGGGAGGGAGATGCGCACGCCAAGGAGGACCTACGCGGGGCGACCGCGAGTCGAACGAGGCCGAAGGACAAGCTCGAGCGCAAGGACGACCTGCTCACGGTGCGCGCTCACCTGCTCGGGTGTGAGCGGCTCAAGGTGGAGAAGCTGGAGAAGAGCCGAGCGGACAACGTCGCCAACATCGCGTGGCTCACGCGCACGGCCGTCTACCTGAGGGACAAGGCCGAGAGAATGAGGAGGACGTGGGAGGACGCCGACTCGCTTCGCGTGGACGAGCTCTTCGAGCTCAACGGAGAGCTACCCCCCGAGTCTCAGCGTGAGATTCGCACCGAGACCTTCGAGCTGCACCAGTCACGCCTCAAGCTTCACCTGTGCCCGATGGCCCGTCTGCCGACCCCCGTCGAGACCGAGGAGGTTCGAGAGGCTCACGCCTTGGTGTCCCGGATCTTTCCGCCGGACTACCCCACCGAGGACCGCTACCCCGTCACGTACCAGAGGGCACGCACTGAGTAGAGAGCTGAGCAGGAGGCATGACCTAGAGTAGTGTTTTATGCTAGTAGTATCCATGAGATGTTCCATGCAGCTGCGAGCATGTTCCGGTGCATGAAGAGAGTCGTGCCACACCATGTAGACACTACCCCTTTTTGAGATTGTATCGATGTACTAGATCGTTGACTTGTTGCTGCTACCCCAAGGTCTGAGTCAGCCTCAGGGGAGCAAGTGTAATAATCATGTTTGCTGTGTGCTTGGATCTTAATGATGTTATTTGTGTCTTAATGCTTCTTCTACTTGAGTGTAGGTTATAATTAGAACTATTTTCTTGATTGCTTAAGACTCATGTGTGAGTTAGTGAGTGACGTGCGTAAGTCTTTCCCTTTTCCCTTATGTTTTCAGAAGGATGTCGATCCGCCGCTCCAACCGGCTGATAGCCCGCCTCGAGGAGGCAGCTGCTGAGGAAGAAGCCCAGCAGGGGTGTGGACGCGGTCGTGGCCGTGGCCGTCCACCCCTGCGTGGAGGAGCTTTGGGGGCTAGGGCCCGAGGCGACGGAGCACCGCCACCACTGCCCGAGAACCCTGAGGCCGAGGTTGCACAAGGAGCGGCCGAGCAAGGCCAGCCTGAGCCGGAACAGCCACCACCACCCCCACCTAACTTGGTGGAAGTGATGGCGCTCCAGACTCGGGCGATGCAGAGGATGGCGGAGGCCATGGAGCACCGTGGCAACGGTGGGAACCGCGTCGCTCCGCGGGGACGAGGACCTCACGAGGAAGATCGAGAGGTTCATCCGCCTGAAGGCCCCCACCTTCAGCTACTCGGATGACCCGCTCGAGGCTGACGACTGGCTGCGGGTGATCGAGACCAAGCTCGACCTCACCGTCTGCTCCGACGAGGAGTGCGTCGCTATCGCCGCGCACCAGCTGGAGGGTCCTGCCAAGGCGTGGTGGGACAACTACACTACCACCCACCCGAACCCAGCTTTCATCACCTGGCTGGAGTTCTGCGAGGCGTTCCGCGAGCAGTACCTTCCTGATGAGCTGCTGGTCCAGAAGGCGCAGGAGTTCCGCACCATGACTCAGGGTGCGATGAGGGTCGAGGAGTACGAGCGTCACTTCATGAAGATGATGCGGTACGCCCCCGACGACACCAACACCGACCGAAGAAGAGCGGTTCGGTTCTCGCGAGGCCTCCACCACGGCCTTCGCCAGGCGCTAAAGGCAAGTGAGCACAAGTCCCTGCGCCATCTCGTCAACCGCGCCATCGCGGTCGAGGACGAGAGGAGGGGCCACGAGGAACGCATGAGGGGCAAGAAGAGGATGGGAGATCGGGATCAGCCTGACCGATCCTTCCAGAAGCCGAGAAGCGGACAGGGCAACATGCTGAGGGGAAGCTACCGCCGGGGGCACAACCAGCCTGGGCGTGGCTTCGGAGGAAGTGGACGTAGCCCGTTCCCCGGAGGGAGGAACCCCGGCTACCGCCAGCAAACCGGAGGCTACACTCGTGCTCCACCGAGCACCGCGAGACCCGCCGCGGGAGGCTTCACCGTCACCTGCTTCGTGTGTGGCAAGCCAGGCCACAAGTCCTTCGAGTGCCCCGACAAGAAGGCTGCTGCTACCCCCGCGAGGGCACCTGCTCCAGGAGGCCGACCTCCTCAGGCCGCGCCACCCCCTGCCGCCGGCCGTGGGAGGCTGAACCACCTCACTGAGGAGGAGGCTGTCGATGCCCCCGACGTCGTGATCGGTAAGTTTTTGGTTTGTGGTACTTCTGCTCTGGTTCTCTTCGACACCGGTGCAACCGGGTCCTATATCACTTCTCGGTTTGTGAATAAACTTTCCCACCCTACAACCACCCGAACGATGCCCATCATCACGAGCTCTCCGCTCGGGGATATCCGATGCACCCTGCTGTGCAAAGGAGTGGAAGTGGTCATCCAAGGTCACACATTCTATGGGGATCTTACCGTGCTGCCTTCCCATGGTATCGACGTGATACTGGGAATGGATTGGATCACCGCCCACAAAGGTGTCATCTCCACTTCGCCGAGGCCGGTGACACTACTACACCCCGACGGAACAAGGGTTACCTTCGAGCCGATGAAGTCTCGAGACATACCGGCCGTGTACAGCCTTCACACGAAGGCCATATCGGACGTACCGGTGGTCTGTGAGTATGAGGATGTGTTTCCAGAGGAGTTGCCTGGGTTGCCTCCTGATCGTGATGTGGAGTTCGTGATTAACCTAGTGCAGGGAACGGCGCCGATAGCCCAGAGTCCGTACCGTATGGCAGAGGTTGAGCTGAAGCTGTTGAAGGCAGAGCTAGACTCGCTACTCGAGAAAGGGTTCATTCGGCCAAGTGCTTCACCCTGGGGTTCACCGGCACTATTCGTACCGAAGAAGGATGGAACGCAACGTACGTGCGTCGATTACCGCGCCACCGAACGCGGTGACCATCAAGAACAAGTACCCACTACCCGGATTGATGATGCGATGGATCGGCTAAGGCAATCCAAGTACTTCGACGAAGATTGACCTCCGGTCGAGTTATCACCCGAGATGAAGATCCGCCGGAGGACATCCACAAGACGGCATTCGTAACCCGGTATGGGCGATGCGAGTACACGGTCATGTCGTTTGGCCCGACCAATGCCCCGGCATACTTCATGAACATGATGAACAAGGCCTTCATGGATGAGTTGGACAAGTGTGTCGTCGTCTTCATTGACGATATCTTGGTCTACTCCCCGGACGGCGAGAAGAGCACGAGGAGCACCTGAGGATCGTGCTGGGGAAGCTCAGACAGCATCAGTTGTACGCCAAGTTCAGCAAGTGTGAGTTTTGGATGGAGGAAGTCGCGTTTCTGGGGCATGTGTTGTCGGCTAAAGGAGTTGCAGTCGATCCGAGCAAGATTGAGGCCGTGTCCAAGTGGCAGTCACCGAAGTCCGTGACAGAGATCCGCAGCTTTCTCGGTTTGGCCGGATACTACTGCCGATTCATCGAGAACTTCTCTAAGATCGCCAAGCCCATGACAGAACTGTTGAAGAGCAACACGCCGTATGTGTGGTCGGACAAGTGTGAAGCCGGCTTCCAAGAGCTCAAAACCCGTCTCACCACTACCCGGTCCCCGACCCCGCCCGATGCGAGCAAGGACTTCGTGGTGTCTTGTGACGCGTCGAGACAAGGACTCGGGCCGCGTGTTGATGCAAGGAGGCAAGGTAGTGGCCTACGCCTCACGACAGCTAAGGAAGCATGAGGAGAACTACCCTACGCACGACCTCGAGTTAGCCGCTGTCATTCATGCGTTGAAGATATGGAGGCACTACCTGATGGGGAACAAGTGCGACATCTATACTGATCACAAGAGTCTGAAGTATATCTTCACCCAGTCGGAGTTGAACCTGAGGCAAAAGAGATGGCTAGAGCTGATTAAGGACTACGACCTGAGCATTCATTACCACCCTGGTAAAGCGAACGTCGTAGCCGACGCTCTGAGCCGCAAGCACTACTGCAGCAACCTGATGGTGCGAGAGGAACAACCAGCCTTGCATGAAGAGCTGGAGAAGCTGAGCTTAGAGATTGTGGAGGAGGGGCAGTTGAACCAAATGCGGGTGAAGTACACACTCGAAGACCAGATCCGCCGAGCTCAGAAGGAGTGCCCAGAGATTCAAGAGGTAAAACGCCTGATGGAGAATGGCAAAGCAGCTGACTATCGCCTCGATGAACAAGGTACACTGTGGCTGAAGGACCGTATCTGCGTGCCTCAGAACAAGGAGATTCGGGACTCGATACTTAAAGAGGCCCACGATTCTCGATACTCGATCCACCCTGGCTGTACCAAGATGTACAAAGACTTGAAGGTACGGTTTTGGTGGGAAAAGATGAGGGAAGATATTGCAGAATACGTCGCTCGATGTGACACGTGTCAGCGAGTGAAGGCCGAACACCAGAGACCTGCCGGACTGCTGCAACCGCTCGAGATACCCACGTGGAAGTGGGATGATATCAGTATGGACTTCATTGTGGGATTGCCGCGCACGCAGAAGGGAAATGACTCCATTTGGGTGATTGTTGATCGATTAACCAAGGTAGCTCATTTCTTGCCGGTGAAGACGAACTACAGCGTGAGCCGACTTGCAGAGCTGTATGTGGACAACATCCTAAAGCTTCATGGGGCTCCGAGGAGCATTGTTTCAGATAGAGGGCCTCAGTTCACTGCTCAGTTCTGGAAAAGTTTGCACGCTTCCATGGGTACCCAGCTGAACTACAGCACAGCGTTCCACCCACAGACAGACGGTCAGACAGAGAGGGTGAATCAAGTACTCGAGGACCTGCTGAGAGCTTGTGTGTTGACCTATGGGTCCGATTGGGAAAAGAGCCTATCATATGCCGAGTTCTCTTACAACAACGGCTACCAGGCCAGCTTGAAGATGGCTCCTTTCGAAGCCCTGTATGGCAGAAAGTGTCGGACGCCGTTGATGTGGTCCGAGGTGGGGGAGCGAACCTTTTTCGGTCCCGCCACCATTGTTGAGGCCGAGGAAAATGTCGCCAAGGTCCGGGAGAACCTGAAGATAGCTCAGAGCAGGCAGAAGAGCTATGCCGACGCAAAACGAAAGGATGTCTCGTTTGAAGTAGGGGATCACGTCTACTTGAAGGTGTCACCCCTCCGAGGCACGAAGAGGTTCCACATCAGAGGGAAGCTGTCCCCTAGGTACGTTGGGCCCTACCCTATTGTGAGTAAGGTCGGGAAGGTAGCTTACAGACTCGAGCTACCTCCGGAGCTTAGGGGAGTACACCTGGTGTTCCATGTTTCCCAACTTCGGAAGTGTGTGGTCGTCGAGAAGAGAGTGCCTGCTCAGGCGCTCGACGTCCAAGAGACCCTGGAGTACTTGGAGTGCCCGGTTCGGATCCTGGACTGGGCGGAGAAGTCGACCAGGAACACCACCACGCGTTTCTGCAAGGTGTTATGGAGTAATCACTCCGAGCGCGACGCTACGTGGGAGAAGGAATCAGCGTTGAGGGAGAAGTACCCTCATCTCTTCGAAACGGAGGTAACTTCTTAATCTCGAGGACGAGATTCTTGTGAAGGGGGGAGTTCTGTAACATCCTAGTTTTGACTTAAATTCGAAATGTTGAATTTCAAAAACTTGAGCTGAAGTGGAGTGCTCGTAATTCGAATAAGAGTGTCTTCCTGTTTCCTTCCCCAAAATTCCTAGATTCAATTTTTGGCTTTCACGATACTTTTAGGATTTATACCCTGCTAGTGTGAACATTTGGTTCTTTATTTGAATCTTATTTGGATTTTATTTGGGGCGAATTCAAATTGGAATTTAAATTCAAATTTGATTCAACTTGATAGCCTAAGGGATATTGGGAAACGGTACTGTTCACAGCGGGCCGCCAACCTCACTTGTTACCCAGCACCACTTTCAGCCCGTTTGCCGGCCCAGCCGCTACCCGCGCCGGCCACCTACCGCGCCGCCCGCTGCCAGGTGGGACCGCCCCTGCGTCATGCTGCCGTCGGCGTCATCATCCCCGAGCTTTTCCTTTTGCTTGGCGTCGAAAGGGGCAAAGCCCGCGCGCGCCGGTCATGGCCGCCGTCACGACGCGCCCCCGCGGCTCCCGGTGCATCCGCGCCGTCCACGTGCCCTGCGCCACCACCGCTATAAGTAGCCGCAGC
This sequence comes from Cenchrus americanus, assembly GCA_947561735.1. NCBI lineage: Eukaryota > Viridiplantae > Streptophyta > Magnoliopsida > Poales > Poaceae > Cenchrus > Cenchrus americanus. Next base: position 244,338,816 of record OX387239.1, on the reverse strand, counting down.
CGCCTCTGGCTCGCCCCAACCCTAGCCGCCTGGGGGAACCCAGTCCCCTGCTCACCTACCCGCAGCCGGAGGAGAGGGGGAAGAAGAGGAGGAGGAGGAGCCCGGAGCTGCGCCGCCACCGCGAAGTCGTACCGCGCCGCCGCCGCGGCCGGAGCGCCCGCGAGGAGGAGCCGGACCCGCGGGAGCCACGCAAGCCTACGACCTCTGCCTACTCGACTTCCTCGCCGCCGTGCCGCTCTGCGTCCCCTACCAGCGCCGCCTCCCTCCTCGTCACAGCGCCTCGCACCGTCACCGACGCCTGCACATCGGCCAGAGGCCACCCAGGTGAGGATGCCGCCCACCTCCCCTCTGTACGCCGCGGCCTTCGAGCCGAGACGGAACGCCACCGCGCCCGCCGCGCGCCGCCGGTGATGCCGGCCTTCGAGCCAGGCTGGGTTGCTGATTTCTTACAGGTGCCGCTGCCCTCGTCAACGCGCACGCCGCCCGCCTAGCTCCCCTTTTCCTTTATTGCGTTAGGATTCAGCGCTGTCCGTCGCCGCCGCGCCGTGTCGAGCGCCGCGACGCGCCCGTGCGTGCCACGGAGCTCGCACGCGCGTGCACCCCCACGCACGCGCGCATCGCGGCCGTACGGGCAAGACCGGGCCTTGGCCCCTTCTCTTCGAGCCCCCGCCGCGGCCACCGAGCCCCCGGTGCTCGCCGCGTCGCCACCATGCGCGGGATGACCGTGTCACCGTAGCCCGGGGAAGCACGCCGTGTCGAGGGGTACCACTAGCGCCATGCCGTGCCCCTGGCCGAGAACGCGCCGGCCCCAACCACGGGCACCTCGCTCGCCGCCGCCCATGGCGTCGAGCCGGGCTCCGCCGTGGCACCGCCGCGACGCCCGTCGCGAACCCGAGCCCGTACCCCGGCTAGGTTTGGCCCCTAACGCACCGGCGCACCCCCGCGCACGCCCATCTCCCCCTTCACGCCGCCGCGCGCCGCGCGCGGGATGAGCCCCCCGCACACCGTCGCGCCGCCGCCGCGCCCACGCCCGGCGGTCGACGCGCACGACGCCCACCGGCCGCCCTAGCGGCCTCCTAGCCCCACAACCCGAAGAGAATCGTGTAGGAGCGCCTTGCAGGCCGGCCGCCCAGGCGTAGAGGACCATCACCGCCGGCAGGACCTTAACGCGCCGCCGTCCCTTCTTCTTGGGCGTTTCGTCGAGCACTGGGGCGGCGGTCAAGTATCGCAGGGGAGGGGGGAAAGACTGGGAACATCTGAGACCACACGCGGGCGTGGCCGCAATCGATCCACGCGGATCTGGTGCGGCCCGCCACCAGATGGCCGGACCACACGGTGGTCTACACCGCGGCCCGCCACACCGCTCGCCGCCGGATCGGCCGCGGGCGGCCGCATGGGCCGGCCGAGCCGCGGCGCGCGGCCGCGGGGATCCCGGCCGCATGCGCGATCCGGGGATCCCGTGCGACGGAGTCGTAAGGGGGGTTTTCTTTTTTATTTAAAAATTCCAGAAAATCGTTTTCCTCTGTTAAAAATCCTAATAAATCCATTTTAACTCCGAAAAATATGAAACTTCTTCTGAAAATCTTCTAAAAACCCAAACTCCATGTTAGACTAGGGTTTGCCTCTTTTTGGATCTTATTTGCTCTTATTTGGATTTAAGTTGCTTTAGGACCGCTATTTATTTCCTTTTTCGCGCTATTAGGAGCAAGCGGGGAGCCGGGAGAGCCGAGCCGGGGGAGTACGACTACGCCGACGACTTCACCGCGGAGGACTACCCGACCCCAGGTTCACGCCCGACTGATTCTGAACTACCCATTAGGCATTGCTGAGTAGTATTGCTAGCGCTTTACTTTATGTATGCATGTTGATGAACCTTGCACTGCCTCTTTTTTTTACCCTGTCCTTGATTGTCCTACCACTACTATATATGTTTATGAGAGCGTGTATATACGCCGAGCTTCGCGATGCATGTGTTGGGATGGGAATAGTGGTTCTTGGCATGCGTGGGGTAAAAACCGGCAGGAGAAGGCGTTTTGGGTACTTTGGCGGGGGTGAGCTCGAAACAACCGATCTGGGATCGGGGATAGGGGTGCACTCCTCAGTGCATCCCTCTTGTTGCGGTTTTCGGAGCCTAGGTGTTGGGGTTTTACGTGCGCTTGGAGGACATGAGCTCGCCCCGGTCTGAAACCGAGTGGATCAACTTGTTTATAGGACATCGTACACACCACCCCGGCGATAGTGGGGATAGGGCCGAGTTGAGCTCGGAAAGTACAGAACCATACCTGCCTAGGAAGGATAGAGGGTATCTGTGGGGGAGCGGTGGAGGTGAGACCACCCTCTCAGAGCGTCTCCCGTGTGGCCACACGGGAGCATTTCACGATTCGGTCTTTGTCTTCACCGCGGAGAGGACCGCTTTGAGGGCCGGATGCGGGGGTGGGTTCGTAACTACCGAGAGTTCGCCGGTAGGATGGGCTCGGTCGGCCGTACACCGGCCGGGTACCATTCCGGGATGGGTACAGGTGTACACGCTCTGCAGAGTTGTTCGATCTATAGCTATAGCCGCGTCCTCGGTCATGGACACTGCCTAGAAGACATGTTCGTTCCTCATGTTTTGGGATTTCTACCTCCCCCCTATAGGTGAGAAGTGTGGTGAGCCGTGGTTACAGCCGGCTAGAGGAGAGAGGCTCCATCTACCTCGTCGATCCGGTTGTAATCATTGAGGTGCGAGGAGAGGAAGTTCTCGCATCGACCCTAGACAGGAGTAGGAGGTGGTGACGGGTCTTCTGGGTGACCAGTTGGATCCGGGCTGTGTCGAGAGACTTGGGTTTTGGGATATTGATGGAGATACCTTGTTTTTACTCTGCTGCTGCTGCATAGGAACCCACGGCCGTTTCCTTGTCTACTCTCTTTTCCCTTTAGATGTTAGGCCACTTAAAGCTGCATACGGTTGGTGACGTGGACCTATCCCACTCCTTGGGGATAGACTTTGGGTGTGCAGGGTACGAGTCCGAGTTCGACCGCAACGCCGACGGATGGTACGGCCGAGGGATACGTCGCTTCGCTCGAGTTTGCCTGTGGCGGGAAGAATAAAGATGGAGACCCTTCTGAGGAGATAGCTACCGTTGCGTAGAACTTTCACTCTGATTCAGCCAAGAGGCTTGTAATGATGTACTCCATAATGGACTTGTAATAAATTAATGTACTCTTATCTTTATGTGATGCGATGTATGACTTTGTGTATCTATCTGTGAGACGTTCTGTATGCGATAGCCACTGATCCAGGGACTATCGTGATGGTACAGGGATTCGGGTTTTCTATGAAAATCCGGGGTTTTACAGAAGCGGAGCTGCAGTACGTGGAAGTGATCGAAGACACCGAGGGTACGCAAGCTAACCCTACTGACCAAGGCAAGCCTCGGTGCAATTAACCCAGTATTTCAAATTATTATGCAACTATCTATGGATGATTGTGCATTTACGTTCAGGAGTTGATATGAAACCCTAGAAGCATAATCCCTAGGTACCTTTGTCCTTTACTAGTATTATAGGTCGATAGCTGCTATGCTATAGGACCGTTACAAGTCGAGTGATGCTTGTCACTCGTGAGAATTGGTTCTTATGTTGGAATCATAAGATCTCCTTAAATATGTTTATCTCTGGACTCGCCTTCGCGTGAGTTTTAATGCATATATGTCGATCCTTGTTGCTATATAAGTGATTTACCGGGCGTTAACCCGGTGACTAACGACAAGATGATACTTTATTATTGCTTAGTGACCAAAGTGGATTGGTTTAGGCAATAGTACGATATTTTTCTAGGTGGGTTGTCACAGGCAAACCACACGAAGAAGCAAGGATTTGTTTTCCGAAGTTCACTGCCCACTAAGGAACGGCTATGCTCCGTTGAGGAGCTTGTAAGGGACAATTCCCACAACAAGCCGGGTCTCTTTTAACCACTTTCCTCCTTTCCACTAAGGGGATCTTTTCCACGAAGATGCAAGATCGCAGCCCTCACAAACTTCCCGCTACTCACCACAACCTTGGAAGCTAGCCGGCGACGCCTAGCCGTCTAGGAGGCAAACCTCCAAGATTAACAAACGCTTCAAAGCTTGTAGATGCAAAACCAAAGTGCTCAAGCTATGGAAATGCTATTGTTAGCTCACAAATGCACTCTTGAGCTCACCCTCTCAACCCAACACAAAAGATATGACTTGAATCCACAAATCTCACAAAGAGAGGGTTGGGGACAACCACTAAGGCTTAGGGCTTGCAAGAAATGGCTTAGGACCTCAGCACAAGCACTAGAAACAACAAACTTCAACTGAAGAAGGCTTGGGGTATTTATACCCTCAAGGAGAAAACTAGCCGTTAGCCCTCAGGCAAAACTGGTCAGACCGGTGCCCTACACCGGTCAGACCGGTGTTTGAAAAACTAGCCGTTGGGGCTAGCAGCACTGGTCAGACGGGTGCCCCTGACCGGTCAGACCGGTGCCCCTGATCGGTCAGACCGGTCAGGCCCGAGTCACCCCCAAAACCCTTTCTAGGATTCTAACACTTCACCAAAGAGATGAAGTGGCTTAGGTTAGGTTAGGAGGGTTTGTTAGCACACTCTAAGGCTCTCAAGGCTAGATCTCACTTAGGTCAACTAATGAGCACTTTGACTTGGTCAACTCGCTAATGTTGCATCCCTCTTGATAGTACAACATACATATACTCAAGTGTAAATAAAAACATTTTGTTGATCTCTTGAGCTTGAATGTCTTCAATCTTGCCATACTTGATCAATATTCACTTGAGGGCTTTCAACATAGCCTTTGACTTGAGCACGTCCATACTTGAGCTAATGACTTAGAATCTTTCCATCTAGCATAGGAATGCACACTTGGATCCATAAGTCACTCCATATTGTCAATCATAACATGTTGATGACTTGCATTGCTTCTCTTGGTTAAGGTTTGGATATGATACTTGGAGACCCCACGGATGATAGAACTTCACCTTAGCAAAACATTAATGGTGGCTTAGCTACGGCCCCAAAGATTGCTTAGTCCCTCACTCTAAACATCTCGGTTGATCTCTTCATCACTTATCCAATCCACTTTTGAGTTCCACTTTGCTTCATACATAATTAATCTTCATTTGAAAACCCTCTTCAAATGATTGATCTTGATTGACAATGAATGTGCAAGCTTCCAAATTAGAACCATAATGTGCACACTCATCCTTGTTTCCTCTTTCCATAACCACATGAGACCTTGAGCTTGACTTAGAGAATTACCCTCTTCTCTTTTTATGATCCTTGTATGTAATTTTAATCAAGCCATGTCTAGTATGGGAAACAATGGATTGATCTTCTCAAATTATCTCAATATTAATCTTTCTTTATTGCTTGATATTTGTCACTTATGCATTAGGATCATCCAATATTTGTCTTCTTCGGTGTGAGCCATATAATATTCAACCATAAATAAATTCTCCATTAATTGCTCAAGAATATATAAATAAAACCTGCTCACAATCTTCGGCAAATACATTAGTCCTTTAGTCGCTTTGTCATTCAATTCACCAAAATCCACTTAAGGGCCTATATGCACTTTCAGCAGCATCTTAATGTTTGCAACATTGAAAAATTTAGACCTAATTTTGAAACATTTGCACGAGACACTCGCAACACGTCAAGAACACGGATGCAACATGTGCCCAATGATTTGCAACATAAATGAGAACAGTTGCATCATGAAGGCGAACGATTGCAGCATGCCAAGAACATTGCTGCAACACCGATATAAAATAATTGAAACATCCAAAAAGCAATGCATCGAGAGAGAGGAAGGATTTGTCCTCTCCAAGAGATGGCGGTCGGGGTCATGCTCCCCACACGCGTGCGCCTGCAGTAGCGGCAGGAGCTCCCCCACCCCTGCACGCCCCACGACGACCAGGGTCGAGCTCCTCCACGCATGCCCGCAGCGGCAACGAGAGCTCTCCCAGGCCCGAGCCTGCGGCGATGGGAGGAGCTCCCCCACGCCGCCCTCCCTTGCTCCCTTCCTCATCGGGCTCCCTTCTCCTGTGGCCGGCGAGCTCCGTGCCACCGGCCATGGAGGGAGTGATAGCTCACGCCCGGCCACACCCCCGACCATGGAGGGAGCGGCAGCCCACACTCGGCTATAGCACAAAAACTACGGGGAGTGGCGGTCTGCACCGCCGACGAGCTCCCGTCCATGGCCTGCAGCCGAGCGTGCGCTGTGCGGTGGTGAAGCGGAGCTCCTGTCTGACAGCAACGAGCGTCCCCTCGACCCCGGGAAGTGCGTCCAGCAGCACCGCCTGCGTGGCACCGATGACCTCCGCGCCCGGTCGTTGGGGAGCTCGTCGCACGCCCGCGCGCCCGGCCCGCACCCTCGGCCATGGAGGCGGCGACCATGTGCCCCGACCGTGCCGCTGTCGTGGAGGAGGGGCAGCGGTTGGCCGACCGCCGTCGCCGACTCCCTGCGCATCGGGAGAGAGAAAAAAAGATAAATGATGTGCAGTGTTCGGTGGTTAGGCCAGTCTCAATGGGAGGGTCATAGACATTAAATAAGGTGTCACGTATGAAAAAAAAGATGACATGGCATCATATTTAATAAGAGAGAAAGGAAATCAGAGTCATCCTCGTGACCTTGGGTCGACGCGGAGTCCTAGGAATGACACCCCCATGACCCTCCAAGTGAGACAAGTTGACACAATTGTGAAGCACAATTGACCAACTAACATGCAACAATTAAATATGTACGGAACCTATAAAACTGTGTTATGACCCTGTGCATTGAAAGAGGGTAGATCATCCCGCAAACCAATACAGTAAAGATGATGTGTCATTTTTGAAAACTCCTCGTGACCTCTTCCACTTATACTGGCATTAGAGAGCACCTTAAGCATAAGAAGAAGCTCACGTGGCCGTGTCCGATTCCTCCCTCCTCTTCGGACGCCAGAGTCTAAGCATTTCCACGCCAGAGTCTAAGCATTTCCGTAAAATATTTTGTTTGCCGAGTTAGGCACTCATGTGGCCATGTGAGGGTATATATGAAATTCGAGGCTGAAGTGACTATAAAATTCTCTTATTCACAAATAAAATCTTGCTCCTTCCCATAATTGAGTTCTTATATCCACCGCGGAAAAATCTATTTCTATGCTAATTTTCATTTCTAAAATTCTTCACCCAATTTGAGAGCTTCTCTTTTCGCGACCTTTCAAGCGATGCTTTCCGAGATGACCGTTCCCTTGTGTCGAGGTTTTATTTCTTCTTTTGACCATTCTTGCATGACCTCAAGCATCTCCAAAAGAGTAGCTCTGAAGCTTTCCTAGTTTTAATGATTGAGATTGATGATAAATAAACACGCTGTTTGATTCCAGGCATAGTAACCTAAACGCAAGTGCAAATAAATCACCGTGTTGTTGTAGTTGTGTGAACTGTGAACATATAAACTGGAAGTAAGAATGAACAGGCACTTAAAGAGAGTAAATAAACTAGCATGTGCTATCATAAGACTATTAAGCTCAATAGTAATAGTAATTTCCTGTGAACATAGCTCCTCATCCGATTTAGCTATTGGCTATACTTCTGAAGCATTTTGTGGGCTCTGCCCTTTCCAAAGAATCAGGAGGTTACAGACATGTGACATAGTGACATTCGCCTAGTAACATCAGCTCCTCTGAACAATTTTCAACCTTGGATTGATTCATTTATAATTGCACTGCTTTCTATGTTAATGTAACCAACCATACTCTATTCATGTTGGTCATACATGCACACTAGGACGTGAAACAAACCAAGAGGCCTTGCAGCCTAATAATTTACAGAAACTATTTCAAAACTCGTAAATATCAGTACATCATTGACTTCAGTTTCCTTCATGTTCGCTTGAAATGTTCTCGTATAAATCTCTCACCATGAGACGGATACTTTTCTCGGATGTATGCACGGAGGCACTTCTGGTATGAGAAATCAATCCAAACACCATCGGTGCGAACAACGAAAAGGCATCTCGACTTCCTGAACTCAGGGTGCCTATCAACCTTCAAAGATAATCCAAGTTCAAAAAATTAACGCCTACACTTATAAATTACAAAGCTAAATTTGGAACTCCATTATATACATCACGTATGTGTAAAGTACCCTAAATCAATTGTATTCTAATGTAATTGTGCATAAGATAGTATGATTTCTTGAGCTTCTTCATATCCAGTAAACTGTAAGCACAAAGCAGAGCACTCGGCTGGAAAGCGCTTCCACTTCATGGAAAGAATTAGCTAATCATGATATACCGCAATGGCAATGGCTATCCATGCTACAGTGTAGATGCTTTCATTAATAGATTGCACTGATTGATCTTGAAAGAAAGGTCAATTTAAATACAACATCAATCAAATTAATATTAGGAGCCCTGATAAAAAAACATTTCACTATTTTAACTATCGATATTTATGTTGCTTACATATAGAGTTGATGTAAGCCCTCTCTGGGGTAGAGGTGAGTCTGTAAAAATGTTAAAGATATTGCTCTAACAGGCAAACATGCATAGCCAACCAGCTCTATGTAGTATATGGTTCTGTAGTTTTCATAGTTTTAGTGATCGAGTTTGCTGGATAAAAGTAAGAACCCTTTTTCTGAACCAGAATAGAAATTTCTTATAATAAGATAGAACACATTGGTAATTACTGTTGTCAATACAAATTTGTTCATACTAAAATACAAAATAACCTTAGCAGCATGAGATGCATATGCCATTGCCTTGTTTGTTCTCAGTATATAGTACATACACAATATAAAATGTCAGCAAATGGCCTAATAAGCAGCATAAGATGGATACAAGGCTGGAATCTCGGTGCGTCAATGGATCTGGCCCTAAACCTGATCGGGGTGGCTTAGGAGCCGTGTTCAGCTATATCACACAACAAGACAGGCAAGCAGGGATGAGAAAGACACCGGACAGATAGTTCATTCAACCCGCACTGCTCATGCGGTTATGCCTCCCCTAACAAACCTGACTCGAATAAGGGTGAATAAAGATAGCATTTCAACCAACCTATGTGATGAACTGATATCTTTAACAAACTCAGCCAAAACTAACCCAGGTCTAGAGATACAGAATACTATACATTGCAGTTGACCACCCTGCACTGGGGAGTAGCAGGTTAATACCCCAAATAACAGGTTTGGCTCACTCACCATTATAGCGTCAAGCCCACAGCCAATCTTATCCTGCGCGCGTGGATGGAACGCGAGGAGCTTCTCCACGACGACATTTTCGTCCTTCGGGCTGAGGCATTCGCCGTCTCCATATCTGCTCCGACGCATCCAGAGGAGGAGTGCTACGTTAGAAGGCGAGAAGAAATGTTCCGACCACCACGGCATTTCAATTCTTCCCACCCACAAGTTCATCGCGACCGCGGAGAAAGGGCCCACCTGTCGGAGTGGAGGATATCCTTGATGAGCTGCACGACGGGCTCGATGTCGCGGAGGATCTCCGCCTCGGCGGCCCTGAACGGCAGCGGGGGCTCCGGAGCCACCACAGCCACCGGGGGGTCGGCGAGCTTGGACACCGGCGGGAGCGCCGGGGGTGGGGGCTCCCCGGCCGTGGGAGGCCCGGCGAGGAGCCGACGGCGGGGCGCCGGCGCGGCCCACGGCGCGGAGCGGGAGGCGCGGAGGAGGATGAGCGGGGCCGCGGCGCGGGGTAGCGGGAGGGGGAGAGCGGCGGCCATGCCTTGCCGCCCGAGAGGCAGGAGGGATTGGTGACTGTCAGTGAGTGTGGTGCGTCAGCACTCAGCGGCGCGCTGGATGGATGGCTGGAGAGCAAGGGGTTGTACATTTTCGTTTATTATCTTGCAATTTCACCATTAATTGCATTTACATCTCAGAACACGCGAGGGAATCCCATAAAAATCCATATGAGGGAGTTTATTAACTGCTGCTCCCTCGGTCCCAGTCCCAATCGTAACCCTTTGGCGGAGGGAGCAGTGGCAGTGCACTATTGTCAACTGCGAGTCAGTCGAGTTTGTGCTTGCAGTTCTGGTGTTTGCTCATTGTCATTGGCTAAAAAGAACCCTTGATTATCTTGCAATTTCACCTTTAATTTCATTTACATCTCAGAACACGCGAGGGAATCCCATAAAAACCCACATGAGGGAGACAGGGAGATTATTAACTGCTGCTCGCTCGGTCCCAAACTGTAATAGTAGGTTTGGGGCGGAGGGAGCAGTGCACTATTGTGAACTGCGAGTCAGTCGAGTTTGTGTTTGCAGTTCTGGTATTTGCTCATTGGCTAAAAAGAACCCTTGATGGTACGAATGTATGTGCAGGAGTTTTTCTTGAGGTAATGCTTCACATGGCTGCCTGGTAATACTTGTTCACTAGCCTTTTTGAGTACTCCCCGAATGTAAGTGTTTCATTTGGTGGGATCAACTGGTCAAGTCAAACAAAACTTTATCATTTGGGAAAAAGGGAATCACAAGTTCTAAATGCAAAAATTCTGCTGAGTCGTTTACACAAACCTCTTTGTGATAGGGGATTTCACTTGGAAACTTCAGCTTCTCATCCCTGCCAAACATTTCGAGAAAAACAAATGAAATTGAAAGCCCAGCCAAACATTTCGAAGGAAAAAATGAAATTGAAAGCCCATAGGCAGCAAATATTTGCGGACGTTCCAAGTTCAATACAAGGACAACAGATTACTTGCTACACGGGAGAAAAAGCAAAAGAGAAAATGGGCTAACATGTTGGCATAAGAGTACAATAAGAAGAAATTTTGTTCGTACCAATCTGGTTGCATGAACAGTGCAAAAGTTGAGCGATCAACATTGGAAGCATTTTCACTGCTGGGTGCCTAGAAACAACAGCAACAAAAAAAATTACAACTTTAGGAACACTAGTTACCTTTTAAGTACAGGCAAATAGTAGCATGTGAAAAATGCATGCTTAGTTATTACTGAGATGAATTTTGGTTTCAATAATACCTGCACGCAGTGCGGGGTTGCACATAGATAACCTCTTGATAATATTTCAGTAGTTTCTCCAATTTGGTAAGCCAACTGATCCTCGTCAAACACAACCTAAGGTATTCAACCAAATGCAAAATAAGAAAAAAGCAGATAGCACCCTATGAAAATAATGTAAATATACTTTACATGCAATTATTTAACTGAATGTACAGTGATCGTTTCATGGGTCGATGGTTCCAGCACAGCATGATCCATTTGCTAACATCATGATGGCGTCCCACAACTTGAATTGAGTTAGAGTCTAAACTGGTGATAAGTATACAATTTGCAGGAAGCTACCTTAACGACTCGATTATCACGGGTCCGGATGTATAGCCCAGCTGCACTATCAGGACACGGTACCTCCACAGAATCTTTTGTAAACAATCCACATGTGAGCCCTGCATTTACAGTCAGATTATTGAGTGATGTCACTTCTTTGATGATACTCACATACATTTTTGACACGTAATCCCACAAAACTAACTAAATACTTCAACTCTAAGGGTAGAAAACAAGTCACCTGTTAGAGATCCATGATCGGTGTGCCATCCACACCATGATGAAACAGACTCAATTTCTTCTGTCTTTTTGCTGTCATAAGAGACAAAAATACACCAATCCTCAAAATTGAACTGAAATATATATCTATAACATATGATTCGTCCAAAAAAAACTTGATTTTGCAACAGGGGAAGGAAAAGGCTTCACATTTAATTCACACAGGCATCACACGTAAAATGACTTTTCATATGCATGATGGTAGGATTTGTTATTTTTAAAGGTATCTTGCATAATAGCGCTGTCTTGGCTGTTTAGTAGAAAAATGTTGAACATATGTGTGTACACTTAACTATGTGCACCTGTAAGATGTTTTAATACCTTCAGAAATTTAACTCTGCCTGTGTCTTTTTCTTTTTCAGGATTGCATTCATGATTATAAAGTGTACCTTAACTGTCTCGGAAAATAGTACAACAGGCGACCCTTGTGACACCTTGAACGGGCAATTGTCTTCTCAAGACTGTCACCGTCATATGATCCCACTCCTTGCTGCATTACTGAAAGGAAGAGACAGGTTGATCCATTGAATTTGACAAACAGAACATCACGATTGAAAAGGAGAGAACATTCTGACTGAAGCATCAAGCATAGAGATCGTTCTTTTTCCTGAAGTGACTAATGAACACAATATGTGTGATTCATAGTTAGTGATCTCTTCAATCACAAAAATGCCAGTTTTATTTGCCAGCAAATTCTACCCTAATATTGTTGACAGAAGCTTCTATGATATATTTGCAAAATCTAATATAAAGATATTGCGATAGTTTCTGAAAAAAAACTGTGAAATCAATTTTATTTATCCATCTAAATATCCTAAAGGTATTGTGGATCAAATGTAAAATAGTTTGATCGCATGTATTCAAGGAAATTTTAACTGGAAGTACATCTTGTACCAGCACTGTGATTTATTGCATATACAGTAAAGTGTGGAGGATATCAGCAGAATTCATTAGATACCTACTAGTCCATTGCTTCCACTCTGACAAAAAAATATTTTAAAAACTACAATTAAACCCAACAAGTCAACTAATATTTAACTATAAGATGAGCCTCACAAGTTAATGTTCCTTTTTGGTGAAGTTGATGTTTTCAAGGGAAATTATACTGAATGATTGCTAGCAATGGATCTTATGGTTCCATAACACATACCATAGCGATCGCAGTGATGAGCCAACATCAAACCAACTTCCATCATCAGCTTTCCAAGAGCTTTAAATGCTGCCAAAAAAAGGAGAGGAGGAATGAGTAAACACAAGCTAGATTCTCAAGAGAAAATGAAAAGGTTCAAATTAAGAAACTGACAGTCACATTGAGGGCTCATTCAACGCATTCGGTCATACCTATTTCAAGTTCAGGAAGATTGTCAGTTGGCCATATATTTGGTCGGCAATATGCTGGATACCTGCAGTTAAAAATCATCAGAGATTTAAATTGTTAGATCACCGTACTGGAAGCTGACAGTAAATAGAAATGGTCATTTCATGTTAGAAACATTTTACCTACTTACAAGCGCATCATCCATAGTAGGGACATCCAAAATGGGGTTCGCATAAAAGGAACCTTTGAATGTGTCTGCATGGAGTAATGAAATTCGTCTTAGAACAAAAGTTCATGTCAGGACTCATGACTAAAAAAACGAAGGGAGCAGAGCAGAGCTGAACAGATAGATTCAAGGGGTGTACACAGAACATACAGCATAGGATTAAAAATATGAAATTCACAAGTCCCAAAACTGCATTTTCTTTCTTTTACTTTGCAACAATCTTTCAAAAATGCATAGCACCCCACACAAAATAGATACTTGATCCGACAGAAGTCACAGACCGAACAAGTCTTTACCAAGTTTCCCGAACTCAAGTTTCTCCTTCCCATGACTCCACCCAAAATTATACCTGCAGATGGCATGTGCACTAATCATATAAACTAGTGACTGTTACCCACAGGGATTGGTTCTAATAAGGAGCTTTGATGTCGGGAGCAATCATAAATTCATGACTAAAAGCACCACCTGCTGTCTGAGTCTTCAAGTTGTTTCTTCACATTTTCAGGAAGGTTTGCAATCCTGGCAAACAAGCAAGGACCAAATATTTTAGTACACCAATAACCGCTCCTCTTTATCAATGAAGTAGTCAGTGTCGTGTGCCCGTTCATTTATTCAAAAAAAAGCACACCAATAACAGAAACGAGAGGGAAGACATGACATCAATAACGACTTGCCTTGGTGCCAAGAGCAGCAGACTTTTCCTCAGCTCGGGAAAATCAGGCACCTGCGTGCAAAAAGAAAAGAGACTCCAGTCAGTCATTGCAATTCACGAACGAACTCGATTTTTCTCACGCATTGGCCTGCAGCCGGCCCTACTCACATCGGCAATGGAGATGATGCCGAGCCCCTGGGGCCCGAGGCCTTCCTCGATCTTGTCGCCCAGATCCTTGTCCCTCTCCTGCGCCCACCAAACCAAGCCGCGAAACAAACACGGCGTCAGAACCAGGACGACTCACTCACACGCACCCCCGAGCCCCGATACAACAGCACCGCACACTTGTCAAGTCGCGGAAGTCTGACCTTGAGGTCGGCGAAGGGGATGGTGACCGTGCGGACGGTCGGCGGCCGCTCCATCGCGCGGCACCGGACCCGGCGGGACGCGGGGGTGAGAGCTGGGGCGACGACGACGACGACGGCCGCGGAGGCTTGGCCTCGGGATCTCCTGCCTCGCGCGGCGGCTGGAGCCCAGGTGGGTTGTGCCCGCACGGCGCTGTCCACCTCCACCACGACCATGACGCCCGCCAGTCTTATGTTCCGTTGGATAATAGGATTCGTTTTTGGCGGCACCAGCCGGAGATGGTGATGGGGGGAGGATGCGCGCCGTCACGTGCACGCCGCGTCTATCCGCTTCCGTCCGTTTGTGTCTCTCTGGCGCCGCTCCACTTGGCTAAGATCTCACCGGCGGACGGATCGGAATCGGACGCTCATGCATGGACCGGAAGATGGCACATACGTATATGACACAGATTGCTGTTCGGTAGGAAAAACCCACCGGTGGTATATCGTGTGCAAGAAAATACGGTAATGCTTCAACACGGACGTCCGGAGGCGTCGGACGCCGTCACGCACCTCGCGCCCACGCGCCCCCTAACACATGAATAAAAAAACAGCCACAGCCACACACACCTTGTAAAGACGCAGAACCTGCCGCGTACCTCGCACCGCCGCCACCGCCGCCGCCGCCGGATCTCCCTCCTCCGGCCACTTCTGCCTAAATCGAGCCCTGATCTGTGATCCCTGGTGCTCCACCTTTCCATTCCCTCCGGCTGCGCCTCCTCCCGTGGTCTGTGTGTGGAGATTGGGTACCCGCCGACGGCGCCGCTAGTCGTGGTCGGGGCGCTCCCCCGCACCTCCCCCGTGCGCCATGATGGTGATTCGCAAGCTCCACTCCGCCGGCTCGCCTCCTTCGTCCCCGAGCTCGGCGCAGGCGAGTGTGCTCCCCTCCATCCCCGAGCTCGGCTCCAGTGAGCGCACTCACCTTCGTCTCTGTTCGGGGGAGGAGCTGCCGCGTCGGGCGGCCGGCCGCAGCTGCACAGGCGGCGAGCTAACGCGGCGGCCATGGCCCCGACCGACGACGAGCGCGAGCGGCGCCCCCGGCCCCCGGCCTCTCCTCCGCACCAACGTGCCTCCTCCGCAGCCTCCATCGGCGGTGCATCCCGTCCCCAACCTCAGCCACGGAGATTTGTGGTCGGCCGTCATCGTCGCAGGCACGGGGAAGCTCCTGCAGCCACCGCGGGCGCGCACAGGGGAGGTCGCCACCTTTTTTTTATGTTGCAACTGTTTTATATTGGTGTTGCAATAATGTTTTTAGCATGTTGCAATTGGTCGCATTCATGATGCAACCGTTTGTCGTTCATGTTGCAATCGTTGTGAATATGTTGCATCCATGTTCTCGCCGTGTTGCGAGTGTTCTATGTGAATGTTTCAAAATTCGATCTAATTTTTTTTGATGTTGCAAATATTAATTTTCGATGTTGCGGAGGTTGAGTTTCGATGTTGCGGATGTTGAGTTTCGATGTCGCAGACATGTGATGTTGGATGCTATGTCGAATGGAAGGAGTATCATCCCCTGATGTTGGATGTTGTAAACATTAATTTTAATGTCGCGAATGTTGAGTTGTGATGTTGCAGACATTTGATGTTGGCTTTGTGTCGAGAAGGCGGGGGAGAGGGCTCCTGATGTTGAATGTTGCACGCTAATACGGGTCGCAACATGGTCGCAATATAGTCGCAACATGGAGGGGAGGAGGGAAGAAAGACTCCTGATGTTGAATGTTGCACGCCCTGCTGCTCACAACATGCCACACACAAACTCGCAACACTGATCGCAACATCCTTCGTTGAATGTTGCAAGCACACCGGTTCGCAACATGGGAAAAACTCTTCGCAACATCGTAAAAGTTGTTCGCAACATCAACATGCTTCGCAACACGATCGACGGTTGATACGTCCCCCTGATTTAAATCGTGCGGCTGCAGACCCGTCCGATGCTAGCGCCCGGATCGGACGTCCGGGCGCTAGCAGTTCCGAAGAAAATATCAGATAGACAAATGGGATATTTAACTTTTTACCAATATAACGGTTGGCGACTCTCCAATTAACACCATAATGGTGTCAATTATTTCTTTGCCCTCGATGTTGCGTTTTGGATACCACTTTTGATGCGCTGGGACGCCACGGGTGCGTTCCACGGTGGATCGAGGCCAAGAGCACGTGCAAAAAAGACCTCCCCTGCCCCTGCCCTCGCCTTATCCATCCGACCACCCGTTCCCTCCTTGTCTCCCTCGTCTTCCTCCTCTCTGAGCTTTGCCAGCGGCGGCAGCATTCCTCTCCGTCCCAGCAATGTCGCAGTACGCAGAGTCCTCATGAGGTGGACGTGCAAGAAGCAGGCATCAAGGCGCTGGAGCAGGCGCATCGGCTTTGATCCGATTGGTGATCTTAGTGGGTTTCCACTAGTACGTTGCTCGGATTGCGGTGAGGCTCGCGTGGTGGAGGGCCGGACCAGGAAGGAGGGTGCTAATCATGGTCGCATTTACTTCAAGTGTGCTGGGAATGGGGTGAGTACTATGTGCTGATTTGTTGATTTCTGAGTTAGGGGTTTGATCTGTGTTGATGGTGAAATTCCGTCAACCTAGCTATGAGTTTACCTTCAGTGTTGGCATGACTTTTGTATCTTATCCATTGGTACTAACCCCCGTGGTATAACAAGTTCACTTGTGCATGTCGGTTTTGGAGTTTAGTGTTTATGCAGGGTTTTAGCTTTGAAAGCAAGGCTTCCGAGATAAGTTCATTAAGCACCTCATGACAAGACCTTGAAGCCCGGTACAAGTCAAGCAATGAAGTGAACACGACTCCAAGAAGCCCAAGGACCAAGCCCGAAAAGATGACAAACTCCGAGGACCTAGCCAGACAAGTGCTGAATCTTGCGAGACAAGGAGCTTCGTCCAATTCGGAGAGAAACTGACGACAAGGGCCCACATGCAGAAGGGGGGAGGATCTAGAAGACTCGGGAAGCAACATCGGGCGAAGGAGGCCACGAACTGGGCCGAAGTGGGCCCAGGCCGGTCGGCCCAGGCCGGCCGGCCCAGCCCATTTCGAGGCCCAGTCGCCCCCCCCCTTTGACCTAGATGCATCTCGGGCTATTTATAGCCCCCTGACCGAGAGCCACGCATCAATCAATTCGTCATCCGCCGCCGAGGAGCAGAGAAGCTTGAGGGACACCATCTCGGAGATGAGGGTCGTGCTAGTTGTCTAGGGTCTCCCTAGCCGATGTGGGAACCTTGCATGGAGACCACGTCGGAGCTCCGGAGCAAGGATCAAGATCGAGGTAGGATCCCGGTGGTGATCTTGTTCATGTAATCATTCGTGGTGAAGTTTTTATAGTGAATCCGATTTCTAGCGATCAAGTGCATTCTCGATGATTTTGTTTTCTTCTTGGTTTTGCTTCTTCCCCAATCTATACTTAAGATAGATTTCTTAGGGTGCTCTAGTAGCCGCGGTGGCTAGAGGTGCATACCGGACCGACCAAGTGATTTTAACTTGTTCTTATCGAACTCGCCCTAGACTACCCGCATGAATAGGAAAACGTTGTGACAGAACGGGGGTTCTGAAAGGCGGGCATTTTCGGAATCGGACCGGAGGCCACGGTTTAAAGATGCTTTTAATGAGATCCGCTTTTCTATCTTCATCTATCTTGTTTGGAGCTACAACATAAGCATGATCTAGACTCTCTAGATCGGTTATCTCTTGCTTTCTCTTGCTACCTCTTTAGTAGATTAGATTAGATTCGTTTTCTTGATGATATCTTAGATTAGATGCAACTTGGTTCTTCAATATATAGCTTTCCTTGCTTTACTAGATTGAATCCTTGCGTTGCACATTGTTCCACGGATTCGATACCTTGGGTTCACCACTCGAGGGAAGAAGGCTCCCTTGACTACGACGGGAGACTTGTCCGCTTGCAAGTCTAAATGAACTTTGATACAACTATTAACCGTCAACAAGCCCCTTTTTCTGGCGCCGTTGCCAGGGAACAAGCAATCAAGATCCGATATAGTATCGCTTATTTTTAAGTTTTTCTTTTGATTTTCTTTTGCGTCTCTTAAGTTTGATCGTCCTCATAAAGAAAAAAATCAATCTAATCTAGTTTTTGATTAACCCTAATTTTTCTTTTGTTAGAATTTTGTTTTATTGCTAACCCTAACCGGAGATGGTTGGCTACCTCTCCAAGAAACCCAAACTTTCTTTTGTGGATGATCCAGGAAAACTTTACAGGCAAATGAGACATGCAACACAAGCTAAAGGATTGGAAACCATAGATCAAAAAGTCGAAGGACCGTCGGAATCTCCAAGGGAATCACCACCTCTAAGTCCAAAGGAAGATCAACCTCAACCGCCACCCATGGGAGAACAATCACAACCGGAGCGCGAGATCAAGCCATGCACCCCGGACATCATTGATCTACCTATCATAAACCTTCAAGACGTCGGAAGGCCGTTCAAGATCAAGGTCTCAACTATCCGCATGATGATTGCGGGAGCTTTGGAGCATTTCAATGAATACATACGAGTCAGATTCCTTGAGTGGCATATCGGTTTACTTAAGAGGAGGATGGAGAAGATGGAGATAGAGAAAGAAGCTCAAGACCTAAAGGTTGCCAAGGCAAGATCCACATGCGAGGAGTGTGAGGAGTACAACCATGTCCAAGGTAAACCCCGATTTAATGCAAGTTCGTCCATCCAAGATTTGGTTCCTCTTTGTATACAATTCAAGAACTTCATGGACGAGCAAGCTAAGATCAACAAGGACGTTGTCACTAAGTTCGAGGCTATGGAGAAAATGTTGAAGAATTTAGATGGCAAGGTGACGGAGGTCGGAAGCTCTATACATGAAGTGTTCATCGTGAAGATGCTAGAGACGCAAGTGGGACAACTTGTCGGGCGCCCAATGGGTAGCAAAGAAGAATATCCGAGACAACCTCAAGGTCCCGAGAAGGCGAAGGCTACTCAAACTCATTCGGGAGAGATGGAGGATCACACTAAGGAGACCATGAAGATTATGGACGAAGGACCAGAGTTTGAGATGCCGAGCCATTACATGAAGGAAGTTGTTGCATCCGTCAAGACCAAAAGACAAAGCCAGCCTGTGAAGACCAAAAATATGACTAAGCCGAAGAATAAGCCCGTGCCCAAGATGGTGCGGAAGTGGGTACCCAAGATTGCAATGCCCACAAAGAGCGTTGATCCGAAGTAATCAAGTGAAGAAATCTAGCCATGGACTATAAATGAAGCGCTATGCGGGAGGCAACCCGTTTCGTCAAGTCAAGAATAAGCTACTGGGAGGACAACCCCATTCCAGGTTTTTTGAGTCTTTTCAAGTAATTTAGTTTTGAATTTTTCTACGCAAGACATTAGACTTAGAATGGTTGAACAATATTAGAGACATAATTCTTGGTTGAATATTTTGTTTTGAGCATAAACCCTTTACATGAACCATCCTATGTGATTGTTTGCTTCTTTTCGAGAAATCGCAACCAAATAAATCAGAACCTATCTCAACCTTTCATCCTCTTTATGATGTTATGGTTGACTTGTCTTTCATGCTAAAAACACACGAGTAGAGCCACATCTTGTATCTAGATGTTATTTAAATTTCAGCACGTGGTAGGACTTGCGTGAACCTAGAAACTTGACTTTTGGTTCTTTTAAAAATCCTTATCCTTGGTTTCTCTAGAGTTAGAATTTTTCTAAGCCTCATTTAATTTTATTTTATTCAAAATCTCTCTCATATAATCAAAATTAGAACCTAAACCTATGCCCCCATGATCAAGTCGGGAAAAGTTTGCTCTCAACTAATGAAGGCGAACGATACCGTTGAGACCAACATAAAAGTAGTCGGGAAATATTTTCGACTTACATTTATTTTTAATGCTTTAAAAATTTCTCTAAATTTATATTTAATAGCTCTGATTTTATTTTTTATTCAAAATTAGAGGAGTGCTTAGCATTAAAACTTGCTTAGATGGAGGCAATCTAGTTAACCTAACTATACATGCACCATGATACATCATGGGATGCCCCTCCAACATCTTTTATCAAACCACATGCAAAGGACAAGCATGGGGGGGCAGCCAAGGCTTTGTTTTGTAGGAACATCATGGAGGCATGTGAGGCAAGGGAGTATGGAAGTGAGTCAAAGCGAAAACATCAAGTGGAAAGAATAATAATGCAAGCGAAGGAGTGAACGAGAACGTTTGGAAGGTGCACGCGGTCACGAAGCAAAAAGTGCGCTAGAGAAGAACCAATCCAAGAGGAGGAGAGAGGTAAGTCTCCCATCTAGCTCTTTGTTCGTGTGCTCTAGTTTGTAGTCCGGAACCACCTTAGACTTAGCCACACACCTCGTTTGTTTCGTGCAACAAAACACATCCTAATTCCATTCAAAGTCCAAACTCCAAAATAATATTTGTGTACCTTGTTACCGGTTGAAAACCCCGGATATATATTTGTGAGGGAGAATGCTGCAATCATGGAAGAAACCTACAAGCTTTTTCACCAAAGAAGAAGGGATCATCGTCGTCCAAGCCTTTATCGACAACCTCTTCGAGGAGGCACTCGGTTTCCGAGTCTCCTCGGAGTATGGAGGAGGACACGGCACCACCGAGGAGGAACGACACTCTTCTCCTTGGTCGCATGAGGGCCACACGAAACTCGTCTATGACGTTCACCAAACCTCAAGGACATATGGAGGAGTCGCCCGTCCGACCTCGCCACTCGACACGATCATCCGCTCCACCTCCATACGCTCCGCGGTATTCTGAGGGGTTTGTCATCATGACGGAGGAGGAGAATAAGCTCGCTCGCCTTGAGAGGCTTGTAGCGAACGTCGACTTCGACGACCAAGCTCTCCACATATTGGGTTTTCATACGGGACACCGAGGTTGGGTGCAATTCTCTAACGGAGTGTCGGCAAACACCCACAAGGAATCCGCCTAGGAAATTCTCATGACTATGGCGCATATCCTTGATGAAGGAGTGCTGAGTCTCTCATTCCGTTTGGAGAGAGCCATTTGCACTAGGAGGCCATCCACAACTAGAGAGAGAGGAGGGAAATCTCCAGAGGGAGATCAACCACCTTGAAGGAAGCACCCACATGTGGAGAAGAAGGAAGACACCGTCGGAAGGGTAACCATGATCAACGGTGCTATGTCTAGCACCTTGATGGGTTAATCTCCTTATTCATCCATGGGTTGTAATCGATCTTGAGATGTAATCATACTTTGTTGGATTATCTATCTATCATCTTGTGTTGAATATACTTTATTGCTTAAGGTTAGCTACCATGCCATAAAGGGAGTAGAGCTCCAATGCTTCCTTGGATCCATTCAATACGCCGTGTCCATCATAGGTCTAGTCATGAATACCTTCGCGTAGTGAGTACGAGAGGAGGGAAAGGGCGAAACCGTGGTCACAACCCCCGATAGATTAGATTGGTTTTCATGTTCAAAACGATTGCATGTTCTAGTATCGTAGACCCATGGGCGAGTGTCTCCTATCTTGATTGAACAAGCGGTTCCCTATATATTAGGGAATTGCTTGGTTTTCAAAAGGGAGCCCCGGAACAAGTGTATGTGCATGGAGGCACATTGGAAGTTTTTTGGAGAGTGATCGCGGGAGGAGCCCATCAACAAAGAAATAGTATCCGAACCCCAAGTATGTCACTTTGTTGTGCAAGTGGATTTTTGGGGAGAATGAGAGAGACAAAGATAACCGACACGGAGTTGAGTTGGCTTTACTCGGCTTTGATTGCCAGGCAGCCATTACACCCCTCTCACCTCATGATCAACCGGCGGTGTTGTGAAGCAACATCGGGTTCGGGAGATATTGGTTCGGGGTGTTACCTCTCTATGTTGGCTATCTCTTTGAGACCGGGTATTACGAGGAACCCGAAGCATCTCCTACCCGGGACTTCCCTAGGATTTGAATATATGAAGAAAGGAAAATATATAAGTGAAGATGAGAGAGGAGGCTTCAAAGTGGCCAAAGTAAATTTGCCCCTATAGGATCGAAGATTAAGACTTTTTCTCGAGGGGAAAGAAGATTAGTTAGAGGAAGGACTTCTTGTGCCGGCGAAGAAAAATAAAAGAGAAGGATTATAGGAGGATCTTCTATGGCCCAAGAAGGAGGCGCGCAACAAAATTGTGTGCCACCATTGGAGGAATTCCGGCGCCGCCAAATTACTACGGTGGTGTACCAATGCAAGCATGGGGGAGTGGTGCAGCCATGCCCCCACCAAATTTTGCGGTGCCCAATGTAGCCTTTGCGGAGCCATATGCACACCTTCCTTAACCACAACAAAATGTGGCCATCATTGGAGGATACGCTGCAAGAAACATGCAAAATATTGCAGCCATCATAACCAATGCAAACCAAATGGGTGAAGGAAATGCAAACATCGCTTATGTGCTCAGACACCTTCACCTAGCACCGTCGGACAATTCTTAAGAGGAGCGGTGTAATCCTATTATGAGCAAGGGTGCAACAACCAAGACTATTAATATCAACCACCGGCGCAAGATTAGAGAGAGGAGGAGCTTTAGTTTAATCTTTCCTCTTTCCCTTTTTTTAATTTTCAGCTTGTTTGCGCCTATGTATGCGTAGTATTTTCAGCTTTTACTTTAATTTTTACTTTAGTTTTCAGCATGTGTGTTAGTTTTTATTTTCATCATGAATAATGTCACCACTAAGTTTTTACCATTAGTAAAGTTACAAAGTTTGTTCCATGATGATATATGATTATAATTGCCGCTTTGTTTATCTTTGTAATTGTTTTATGCATGTTTAAGCTAATGCTCTCTTAAAATACAAATCTGAATTTATCTAAATGCTAGCCTAATCTTTAGCGGAGGTTATGATAAAAATAAAGACCCATAGTGTTTTATGTTCTCTCAAGTTTTAGATGGATTAAAGATGATTTATTTTTGTTCTTAAAAGTAATGCTAACCTTGTCATAAATACCTCTTGCATGTTGCTTTACCTATCCAGAGCCATATAAATATTTGAGTGCAAAAACTTAGTATACAAGGTTTATTTTTGGGTGAGTTATTTCAGGCCATGATTTCTATGGCCCGAGACTAAGAAGCTGGTCATTCCGTTTTTGCGTATCTATCTTTTTGCTAGCATTTTATCCCTGCATTGTGTATCCCCACATCGGAGATCTCACAAACCTCGCCGGATATCCATCCTTAAAACCAAATATCATCTTTTGTGATTACCTCCTTGACCACAACCTATCATTGAGTGTGGGATCGTCAATTCAAGGAAGATCGCAAGATGGTGCCAACATTGAAGATTTCAAGTATCTCTCCAAAGGAAAAGTATTTCCGGTACCTACCTTATCTTTATCACCTCTTTGCTCGAGGACGAGCAAACGTCTAAGCATGGGGGAGGAGGTAGGTACAATGCAATTTTAGAGTTCAAAAGGGGAGCAAAATATAAAAAACATGAGAAAGAAAAGAAAATGAAGAAAAAAATGAGAAAGAGAAAGAAAGAAAAAGAAAAAAGTGAGTATAAAGAAAAGAAAAAATATGAGTATGTATGATATAAAAATAAATAAAGTGAACCCCCCGGTTCTCAAAAGTGCATTAGGAATTTCAAGGTTTCAAGATTAAAAGATCCATACTCATTTTCCAACCATGTGCAATCCGATAACGAGGACTTCCTTTGTGCCTCGGGATCACTCTTTGCCATTTGCACATGTTCACCTATCTCAAGTGTGTGTATTTTTCTCTTTCCCCTCCTTGACATAACATTATTTTCCAATGACCTTTTTGACGAGTCTCGGTAAGACCAAGAGAAGCTTGTCTTGTTTTGACAACATCTAATTTATAATATCTTGGTAGGACTAAACTTTCCCAAAAAGCTCCATATAAAAGCCTACCACATATATATATGTTATGAGAGCAAAAGGAGTAGAAAAAAAAGGCTTGAGAGACAAGATGAGATGAGAGTTCATGAGCAAGATGCAAGGTGGTTTAAATTTGTGAACTTGGTTTAGCTCTTTTTCATCTTGTTCTTTATTTCAAAATTTTTGAGGTCCATTTGAATTTTGGGAGCATGTTAATACTTGTGGGATAAGCTTAATTAATAATCTACCCTCCGTAGGGATGAAGGCTAGTACATTATGAAACTTTAACGAACTAAACTTTTGAGAGCATTATGTTTTCTCATGTATGATCAAGTGCAAGGATTACAATGAAGGGCAACGATGATATCCATCGAAGGCTTACTCGAGAACGAGCAAGGTTTAAGCATGGGGGAGCTGTTGACAGTGAAATTCCGTCAACCTAGCCATGAGTTTACCTTCGGTGTTGGCATGACTTTTGTATCTTATCCATTGGTACTAACTCCCGTGGTATAACAAGTTCACTTGTGCATGTTGGTTTTGGAGTTTAGTGTTTATGGAGGGTTTTAGCGTTGAAAGCAAGGCTTCCGGGATAAGTTCATTAAGAACCTCATGACAAGACCTTGAAGTCCGGTACAAGTCAAGCAATGAAGTGAACACGACTCCAAGAAGCCCAAGGACCAAGCCTGAGAAGATGACAAACTCCGAGGACCTAGCCAGAAAAGTGCTGAATCTTGCGAGACAAGGAGCTTCATCCAATTTGGAGAGAAACTGACGACAAGGGCCCACATGCAGAAGGGGAGAGGATCTAGAAGACTCAGGAAGCAACACCGGGCGAAGGAGGCCACGAACTGGGCCGAAGTGGGCCTAGGTCGGTCGGCCCAGGCCGGCCAGCCCAGCCCATTTCGAAGCCCAGTCGCCCCCCACTTTAACCTAGATGCATCTCGGGCTATTTATAGCCCCCTGACCGAGAGCCACGCATCAATCAATTCATCATCCGCCGCCAAGGAGCAGAGAAGCTTGAGGGACACCATCTCGGAGATGAGGGTCGTGCTAGTTGTCTAGGGCCTCCCTAGCCGACGTGGGAACCTTGCATGGAAGACCACGTCAGAGCTCCGGAGCAAGGATCAAAATCGAGGTAGGATCCGGTGGTGATCTTGTTCATGTAATCATTCATGGTGAAGTTTTTATAGTGAATCCGATTTCTAGCGATCAAGTGCCTTCTCGATGATTTTGTTTTCTTCTTGGTTTTGCTTCTTCCCCAATCTATACTTAAGATAGATTGCTTAGGGTGCTCTAGTAGCCGTGGTGGCTAGAGGTGCATACCGGACCGACCAAGTGATTTCAACTTGTTCTTATCGAACTCTCCCTAGACTACCCGCATGAATAGGAATACGTTGTGACAGAACGGGGATTCCAAAAGGCGGGCGTTTTCGGAATCGGACCGGATGCCACGGTTTAAAGATGCTTTTAATGAGATTCGCTTTTCTATCTTCATCTATCTTGTTTGGAGCTACAACATAATCATGATCTAGACTCTCTAGATCGGTTGTCTCTTACTTTCTCTTGCTACTTCTTTAGTAGATTAGATTAGATTCGTTTTCTTGATGATATCTTAGATTAGATGCAACTTGGTTCTTCAATAGATAGCTTTCCTTGCTTTACTAGATTGAATCCTTGTGTTGCACATTGTTCCACGGATTCGATTGTTGTGGGGATAGCCGAAGCTATTGCTCACAAACAACGAGGGAAAACTAAAGCTCAAGAACCAAAACCAAAACACAGATCAAAGGACAGCCAAAAGCTCTTTACTCAACAGTTGATTTCTCAAAAGTCGATCCCCTTTACAAGTGCCGATCCGTCTCCTTTTATAGGGAGGCGGACAGACTTTTTACATCCCGAGGATACCCTCGTGTGAAACGGATCTAAATAGAATGTACTAGGCTACTTCTGGAAAGTCTCCAATTAGGTCTCCACGTAATCGACGCTTCATGATGTCACGCCGCAAATCGCGGCACCTTTCTTGTTGTCATCACGTGCGCCTGTCGGGAGAAGACCTTCAATCTTTTGGAGACTTCCCTTTCGCCTGGTCACCTGAAACATAGAATCGCGTTCAAACATTAAAACGTTAGGTGTTAGATATGACGAAACCCGCCGAGCGAATCCCCGGCTGAGAATTCCTGGGTGAGCAGGATTCGCTCCTGGGGTTTCGCCACGGGAGAAAACAATTAACCTGATCAAAAACCCTAACGCCTTAGGTCTTTTTGAGCTCATTTTGCAGCACTGCTAGCGACGAAGGGTTCAGGCCGAAAAACGACTTCTGAAAGGTGAGAAGAGATTCAAGGGCTCCTGGGATTTCGCCGCCGGGCCTTTCGCACCAGAATCCGAGCGACTAAAACACTCTTTTATTTTAAGTGTGCGAAAGGCTTGATTCCGAATCCCCCCAACAGAAGCCCCTCGATGGCAAACCGTTTTTGCCTCGGCGCAAACCTGAGCCAGCGAAACCCGGGGATCGAGAATCGAGGCACAAGAAAACGTCTTCCGAGGCGTCGGTTCCCAAGGGCCCTGTTTGAAATACCCCAAATGCCCCTGAGGCGCTGCGTTTTACCGTTAGGTTCAAAAATTTTCGACCGTTGGGTTTTACTCCCTATAAATAGATGGGGCCGACGCCGATGCGAGCCCGCTGTCATTTTCATTCTCACTTCTCTCTTTTGGTTTTTCGCCTGCTCCTGCTGCCTTTGCGCCGTGGTCACACCAGCGGAAGCCTTGGTCGACTCAAGAGGTTAGTTTACTCTCTGGCTTGAGTTTTTGCTTTCACTCTTTGGTTGTCGGTGTTACTTGTTCGAATCCGATTTTCTAACGACCTTATGCGTCTCGTGACAGGCGCTCTGATATAATCATGGAGGACGAAGGGTCATCCTCGAATCGTGGGAAGCAGGAGATGCCGCCGGAAGCTACGGAGGTCAACGCGATATCTTCCACCTCGTCGTCTAGCACGGAGTCTGGTAAGATCTCTGGCCTGGATTGGTCTGCCAGCTCTCGCGAGAGTGGCAATACTTCATCCACCTCTAGTAGCAATGAAAATAGCAGTTCGGGGGATGGGAGTTATGTCGAAATAATGCTGAGCGACACAGATGCTGGAAAACGTGACGCCGACGTGGAGGAGGGCGAGATTGGAGAGGATGCTGATGCAGCTGTTGAAGAAGCTGCGGAAGGGTCCGGAGAGAAGGCTAACTTAGCGAAGGCTCGGACCTGTTACATTGGTCGATCTTTGATGACTCAGGCAGATTTGGATGCGCTGCGGTTGGAGGGCTGCTTTGAGCCTGGAATCTGCCGATTGCCTGGGAGGGAAACCGCACCGAAACCCCGGAAAAATGAGAGCGTGGTCTTTCGGGATTTCTTTACTGCGGGGCTTCGGGTGCCGGTGTCCAAGAAGTTTGCGGACATCTTGGCGGCTTATAGCGTTCAGATCCATCAGCTGACGCCCAACTCCATTCCGCAAGTATTGAACTTTCTGTGGGCATGCCGGACCTTTGCTGGTGATAATGATGTTGAGACCTTCGTTTGCCACTTTGAGATTCACTGGGCGAGGAAGCTTGTAACTGTCGATGACGAAGAAAAAGAGGCTCAATATGGCTGTTGTACCTTTCAGACCCGTCGGCCTGGCAAGAATCAAGCTCTAGTGGAGTTAGCCCCGGCATACAAAAACAAGTGGGCTAACCGGTGGACCTCCTACTGGTTTTATGCCCCTATCGCAGTGGTGGGACGAAACTCGAAACAGGAAGAGGTGACAACATTTGACTTGGCGAGTCGTATGGTCGATTTGGAGGTCGAGCTGTCGCCAGAGTTGACGAAGGCTAGCCGCTCATCAGCCAGCACAAGTGCATTTTATCAGGCAACTCATGTGATCACTACACGGGACGCTCTCGAGGAGTTTGTGGCCACTGATATCTGGCCGTGCCAGCCCCGATGGGGGTCATGGGCATTTAAGATGCAATGGCTGCCCGGGCTAGACCACGATGTGCGAAACCCCATATTTAATGTCAAGCGACCTGCTGATAAAACCGACGAAGAGGTCGTCGTTGAAGTTGAAAGGAAAGTTGTTCAGATGATCGGAAATTTCACCCACAAAGAGTGGGAATGTTCTCAAAGGATTCTGAAGCACCAAGGCTGTGTTAACCGAGTTTTTGACAAGATGGGTGTCACCTATTCGCCTCGCCCGGTGCCCCCGACGGCTAGCAAGAAGATGCAACCACCGAGTAACATTGGATCCGAGGCTGTGGAAACTTCTCGGAACAGTAAATTAAGTAAGACTGCAATTGCAGCGGAGCCTGTTGTGAAAAGCACCAAAGCCCAAGACATCTTGGCCAAGCGAAAGGAGGATGCTGCTAAAGCTACCCTGCCTCCGCTTGCAGAAAAATCCACGAAGCTATTGAAAGTTAACGAGACCTTGGCTCGCCGCAAGGCTGAGGCGGCAAAGGTGGCCGCGGCCGAGAGGGAAAAGAAGAAAATCCATGACCCCTCTCTCGCCGGTGATGCAGATAAGAAGTTGGCTCTGAAGAAGAGGCCTTTAGAAGCAACAGAGAAGGCGAAGCGGGTTACGATCAAGGAGAAGGGGCCTGACGAGGACGAGACCTCTAAAAAGAGGGCGCGGATTGACCCAGTCGCAGAGACTGATGAGAACACTGATGTCATGCCGATGCCTCAAATCCAGCCCTGCACTAACTATCCTCCGAAGGGGTCAGCGCAGAGATTGACGGAAGAGCCGTTGTCGGCAGGCCAAGCCGATCCTGAGGAGTTAGAGGCGCGCGAAGCCAGGGGCAAGCGCGTGGCGGAGCTGATTCAGAAGGAGATTGCTATGGCCGACGCAGCCCCGAAAGAGCGAGTGGCCGGCCTTGTGGATGTTGTAGATGAATCCGAAGATCTTTGCTACATTGATGACGATGCTGCTTTGGAAGTAAAAAGCACAGATGCTCCCCTTCCGCAGCCCCAAGGCGGTTTAGTGGTTGTTGCTGCGGATCTGGGCGAAGGTTCTGGTGCGAAGGCCCAGAACCCAATCGACCTGGATGCTCTGGAGATTGGGGAGTCCGCGGCACACGCGTCACGTTCGCCGCCGCCGGTGTCAGATGACTTTGATCCATCGGCGGTGAAAGTTATTGGTGGCATTGCGCCGGAGCCAGCGACGACACCCAATGTTGTTCAGCTTGAGGACACTGGTACGATGTTTTTACTCAAAGATGGGTTTTCGTGTTCTTCCTATTAGTCATGCGTTCCATTTACTTATGCCTTTCGTTTCCGTGCTAATTTTAGCGGCCAAGACTCTCGTCACCTTGAGTGTCAAGGACCCAAAAGAGAAAGCTCCTCAGATTGAAACGGATCCCTCCGCCTCAAGGGCAAGCCTCGCATCTGTTCTGGGAGAACCTGGTACGACACAATGCCTATTGCTTTGTTTATAGCATTTTGACTTGGTACCTTCGCTATGTCGGCTATACGAAGGGGTATGTGCGAATAACGCAATTTCTAAATTTTGCAGATTTTGAGTGCACCCTGGAAGATTTGAGCGCTGACGATTTGATGAAGATTGTGCGCGCTTATCTTTCAAGGGGCATTGTTGCCTGTCAGAAAGGTTTTGAGAGGGCGGCTACGGAGGACAGGACCTCTCTTGACAAGCAAAAATTTCTTGAAGAAGAGAACCAACGCTTGAAAGAAGAAAATGAGAAACTGAAACGAGAGTCTCATCTGCAAGCGGACCAGCGCGCCAAGCAACAGGAAGCCCTGAATGCTCTGAAGAAGGAGCTGGAGTATAGCTTGAAATGCTATGAAGAATGTCATCAGGAATTGAAAGACATGGTTATGCAGTATGACGCACAAAACATCCTTTTGAAGGCCAACGCTGACCTTATCGCAGAATTGAAAAAGGTGAAAGGCGAACTTGAGGATACTCTGGAGAAGAACGAAGCGTATTGCCATCAATGGGGGCATATCTGGCGACAGAGTATCGTCGGGCTTTGGAAAGTTTTGGAGCCGAAGCCCAGGACTTCAAAATTACTGATAATATCTCAAGCTTCGTGGAGTGGTTGCATAGTGAACTGAAACTCCTGCCCGACACCATGAGTAAAATCGGGGATTATGGGGCGGCAACTTGTTCGGAAACGTTGCTTCATCTTCTTGAGCGACAAGGTTGCGACCATTTCAAGGCTTTCGGGAGTCGAGGCTTCGGATTCCTTTCGCGTGACGAGATGCCAGCCCCAAGAAAGACGGTAGAGCTGATCAACAAGATTATTCTTTGCAACTTTTGGGCTAAAAGTGGACGGGCGCACGCTCGAAAGAAATCCGTGGACCAGTTGGCAAAGGTGAGCCTTTTCGGTTTACTTTGAGAACGATTATTTTTGTTGAGCGATCATTTGCGCTGATGCTTAATGCTTTCTTCCTTCTCATAGTTCTATTTTGGGCAGGAGAAACAGGCTTTGGAGCTTCGTGAGCATCACGCGACGCATGGTCCCGACGCAACTCTAGGGCCTTATGGACCCCTTAGAGATTGGCCGCCGAAGGCAAGCGACGACGCCGTTGATCAAGGAATCCCTGGAGCCCCTGTTCGCAAAGCACCTAGGGACGAAAGTAGCCTGGTGGACCCTGTCACTGGCGAAGCTCTGGCTCCCCTTCGGCACGAATGATTGCCCCGGGACTCTGCTTTTAATCAGCCGAGTAGTGCTAGGTTGAAACTTAATTGGCATGCTGGCCACTTGAATTTTTGACACTTGTGATGTAAATTTGGCGTATTGTATTTGACGAACTAGTTGCGGGATCGTGGCGCTGTATGCTTTTCCCGAAACTCTCCACCGCATTAATACTTTTGAATGTTCGAACTAAAGTTTTCGCCGCTTTCGACTTGTTGTTTTCGGAAGAAAACGTCTTCCCCCCATCGGAAGCGGTGAAAACTTCAGTCTATTCGTTTTGCTTGTCAAATTAGCGTGGCTTCGATTTTGTTGACCTATGAGACCTTGAGCGACGCTGCGTGCTGAATTCGTTCGTTTTCCCCTTGTAGTCCTTCGTTAAAAACGAAGCTAGCCTGCGATGCGATGCCCGGGCGTGGAACGCATTGCAAGACTAGAGGCTGTTTACCCCTGTCAAATTTTACAGCTTTTGAGCTGTTTTTTGACGACACTTTTTGCTGGCTTAAAATAATTTTGTATTTGCGATATTAGGTGTCGCTTGCGACGACTTTTTTGCGAAAAATCAACGCTAGCGGTGTCCTTGTTTTCGGCCCCTCGATCCGAGGTTGCATTGCTTTCGTACGTCCTTCTTGGACGGGCTGCTGTGAAAGCAGGTCTTTAAAGGATTGATTCTTGTGAATCATCTCGATTGCACCACTTGTGAGTGGGCTACCTGTGGGTAGCACTTTAATGCTCTCGCTTTCGGAGAGGGCTATTCGAAAATAGCACTTTAATTCATCCTCTTTTCGGATGGGCTATCTTAGGATATCACTTTAAATTATGCGAAAGAAAACACGAGAAATCTTTAGGGAGGAAGTATTCCATTCATTGTGAAGGAAATTTTACATCAAGACTGCCTCGTTAAAAACCTCACGCTCCAGAGTAGAGTCCTCCCTATGTGAGGAAAAGAGTACCCGCCTTGTTATTGATTTTAAAATGCACGAAAGTAAAGACTGGAAAATGTAAGACTAGGTGAGTCCTCCGCACTTATAGTTCCGTGCGAAGGGCTCCTACTGAAACGAGCTACGGGAAAAAATTACACAAGTTGTCCACATTCCACGAATGTGGCAACTCCTCGCCTGCCTCATCTTTGAGACGAAAGGCCCCATCTCGAACAGAACTTGAGACCACGTATGGTCCTTCCCTTGCAAATTGGAACTTGCCTACGGCATCGACATTCTTCTTTCTTTTTAGGACAAAATCACCCACCTTAATGTCTTTGAGGGATACCTTCTTGTTCCTCCACCTTCTGGTTTCTTCCTGATATTTCAACAGGTTTTGGACTGCATCAAGCCTGTTAATTTCCACGAGGTCTTTGTCGGCTTCTTCGCTCTCGCGAGAGCTTCCGGCCAAAACTCTGGCGCTTTCGTTGGTGAGCTCTTCAGGACACATTGCTTCTGCCCGTACAACAGCCTGAATGGGGTGAATTTAGTGGTTCTCGATTCGGTGGTGTTGTGCGACCAAATAACTCTCGACTCATCCGCCCATTTTCCCTTCTTCTGCTCGAAAAGGCACTTCTTTATGGCTGAGAAGATTTGTCATTTGGCCCTTTCTACCGCGTCATTGGACTGGGGGTGGTACACAGACGCGAAGTAAAACTTCGTTCCAATCGATTGACAGTACTCCCTGAAATCCTGGCAATCGAATTGCTTCCCATTATCAACGGTGAGCTCTTTGGGCACTCCAAATCTGCATATGATTTGCTGCCAGAAGAATTTTTTGATAGTGGTTGAGGTGATGGTAGCGAGGGGTCTCGCCTCAATCCACTTGGTGAAGTATTCAACTGCGACCACTGCGAACTTGAAGTTGCTTTGGGCTGTGGGAAGCGGCCCAACGATGTCCATTCCCCAGCGTTGCAGCGGCCATGTAGGCGTGATGAGCTGCGATGGCGCGCCAGGCCTTCGCTGATGCTTTGCTGCAAACTGGCAGGCTTTACAAGTTTTGACGATGTGCTCCGCATCCTTTATGGCCATTGGCCAATAGAAACCCTGCCTGAAGGCTTTTCCTGCCAGAGCTCTCGCTGCTATGTGCGAACCGCACATTCCTCCGTGAATTTCCCTCATGAGTTCAATGCCTTGATCTTGAGAGATGCATTTGAGCAATGGTGCACACACTCCCAGCTTGAATAGGACGTCGTCCTTGAGGATGTAACCTTTGGCCCGCGCCTGCATTCTTTTGAGGTCGTGGGTTTCGACTGGCTCGTAGTGCCCGCGGAGGAAAGCGATTATGGGAGCTCTCCAGTCCAAACTAGCAATTGCGTTGACTGTGCTGAGCGGCTGCTTATCTGGTCTTGTGGACGGGGCAGTCAGGATTTCAAAGAATATGTCTGGAGGCATCGCCTCCCCCCTTGCGGCTTTCTTTGCGAGTTCGTCGACTTCGCTGTTGTTTTTTCTAGGCAAATGCTCGATAGTGAATCCCCGGAAGTGCCTTTCCATTTTGCGCACCTCCGCAAGGTACTTGACTAGCTCCGGCTCCCTGGCCTCACTTTCTTTCTCAACATGGTCTTTGATGACCTTGGCGTCGCACTTGACTAGGAAATTGCTGGCCCCCAAGGCTCTCACCTTGCGGAGGCCCATCAGTAAGGCTTCGTACTCGGTGGTATTGTTGGTGCACCTGTCCGATGGGTCTTTGTAGTCTAGCCTTGCGGCGTATCTTAGCTTGATACCCGTCGGAGAGGTAATGATGGCTGCGATGCCAGCACCTTTGCGCCCCCAGTCTCCGTCACATCTGATCTCCCACACTGGCACTAGCTCTTCGTCAGCGGTGACACTGCTTGGCGAAGTCCAATCTACTATGAAGTCCGCTAGGACTTGGGACTTGATTGCCGACCTCTTTCCAAAATCTATTATGTACTCGGATAACTCAGTTGCCCACTTGGCGATTCTAGATGAAGACTCCTTGTTGATGAACAGATCATTTAGGGGTTGGTCCGTGAGCACCGTGACTTTGTGTGCCTCGAAATAATGCCTGAGCTTTCGTGTGGCCATGATCACTGCGTAGGCAATTTTCTCTAGCTCTGAGTAGAGCAGCTTTGAGCCTGCCAGGGCTTCGGAGACGAAGTAGATTGGGCATTGGAGCTTGCCTTTTTCAGTCTCGACTTCTCGGACTAGAGCAGCACTGACCGCAGCCTTTGAGACGGCCACGTAAACGAGAAGTGGTTCCGACGGCGAAGGTGGGGATAATATTGCCATCTTCTCGATGTAATCCTTGAGCTCGGCGAAATCCTTGCTTTGCTCAGGGCCCCACTCAATCGCACCCTTGCCCTTCAGTGCCTTGAAGAATGGGAGGCTTCACTCAGCAGATCTTGAAATGAATCTGTTCAAGGCTGCCACTCGACCATTCAGTTTCTGAATGTCCTTCTTCGTCTTGGGCTCCTCCATTTTTCTGATTGCTTTTATCTTGTCGGGGTTGGCTTCGATTCTTTTGGCGGAAATGAGGCACCCCAAAAATTTTCCTTTCATGACCCCGAACACGCACTTCTCTGGGTTTAGCTTCAAGCCGGCCCGCCTCATGTTGGCGAAGATCTCAGCCAAATCACTTACATGACTGGCCCGGTTGGAACTTTTGACGATGAGGTCGTCGACGTAGGCCTGGATGTTCTTGCCAATTTGCGGCTTAAACACTGTCCCAGTCATTCTGGTGAATGTTGAGCCGACGTTTTTCAGTCCTTCTGGCATACGGACAAAGCAGAAGGTTCCAAAGGGTGTAATGAAGTTGGTTTTATCCTCATCCTCCTTCGCCATCCAACACTGGTGATATCCAGAGAAGCAATCCAACAGGGACATGATCGCGGCGTTGGCCGCAGAATCCACAACCTGATCCATTCGTGGCAGTGGATAATTGTCTTTTGGCGTGGCCTTGTTGAGATCAGTGAAATCAATACACATGCGCCACTTGCCATTCTTTTTCTTGACCGGCACCGTGTTGGCCAGCCATTTGGGGTACATGACTTCGCGGATGACGGTGGCGTCAAGCAGCCTTTGAACCTCTGACTTGACAGCTACCACCTTGTCATCGGACATCTTTCTTAACTTCTGCTTTCGCGGCTTGACCGAAGGGTCGATGTTCAACTTATGCTCGATGAAGCTTCAATCGACACCTGTGAGATCCTTGGCGGACCAGGCGAACACATCTTTGTTCTTCTGGAGGAATTGTACTAAGCTTGCTTCTTTGTCAGCCGAAAGGTCAGAGCCAATGATGACAGACTGGTCCAGGACCATCGCGTCCAATAGGACCCGTTTGATTCTGAATCCCCCCAACATCGATACCTTGGGTTCACCACTCGAGGGAAGAAGGGTCCCTTGACTACGACGGGAGACTTGTTCGCTTGCAAGTCTAAACGAACTTTGATACAACTATTAACTGTCAACAATCTGCCTCTTGATTTTCCCCTTGATTTTCAGTTCCCGAAGCTTTGTACGTATTATCGCTTCGAGAAGGATTACTTCCAGATGCCGAAGAATGTGAGTGCCATAGTTGTTCGCCCATCGAACACGAACTGGGGAGATGAGGGACTCTAGGTCGATGAGGCATTCCCTGTTGATGAAGAAGTTGATTCGATTGACACTCATGTGAGGAGCGACAAACAGACTGGAGGAGACGATGGATATTGTGCTCTAGAAGATGAACGTGATGATTGTGTGTGTTGTGTGTGTAGTGTTTGGATTTGTAGTGGGCATGTATTTTGCAAGGAAGTAAGACTGTTGAACAATGGTGTCTCTTTTGTATCATGTGTGTGTGGATGAATAATAATGGAATGGAAATTGTCACAGATGAGACTTCATATGTGTGAATGAAAATGATTTGCCAAACTTCATATGTGTGAATGACAGACATATATGTTTCAATGGTAGACTTCATATTTGCCCAGATAAAACCTGACATAGTTTCATCACAAGTTTCTCAAATTAAACCCAACACGACATTGTTTGCAAGCACATACATGACAGGACATAGCAAGGATGCAAGCACATCATATGTTTGCAGAATTAAAGGCCAAACAGGAACAATGTTTGTTGTGGCCACTAATATAGTACAAGCATGTTTCACTTCACAAAATGAACTTCCCAAAATAAACATCCAAATTTTAGCACAGTTTTCATTTCTTCCCCTTTTTGGATGGGCTCTTCATCTTTGTGGGTGCCTTCTTGACCTTGGTAGCTAGCTTCTTCCTTGGTGTGAACTTGGTGGGAGCAGCATAGGCTTATTCCAGCTGGTTCACAATTTGCAACTTAAGATTGCTGGCTCTTGGTGGAGTTTGAGGGCTCCCGGTTGGTACATGCTCTGTCTCTAGAGGTGGCACATGAAGAACATCTTCTGCAGCTGCTTCTTCTGCTGCTTGTGCTGCTGCTTCTGCAGCTGCTGCTCTTGCTTGTCTAGATGCTTTAGCTCTGGCTTGTTTAGATGCTAAAGCTTCAGCTGCTGCTGCTTCTTTAGCAATTGCTGCAGCTTCACCTGCTGCTGTAGCCTTATCTGCTGCTAGCTAAGCTTCTTTTGCTTCTCTTACTGCTGCTTCTTTGGCTGCTGCTGCTCTAGTCCTGGTTCAAGATTGCCCACTTGTCCCCTCATCTATCTTGGCCTTCTTTGGTCTTCTAGGTCTGGCTGCTGCCTGCTTCTTTGTCCTCTTCCTGTCATGAAACAGAATAGAGTAGATTAACTCATACAAACTTTGTCAATCTGACTTGGAAAATGTAATAAATTTACAAAGATATATAACCTTTTTTCACTCCTGTTAGTGGACATCTCCAACTACCACTCATGTGTCCATATTGCTGACATCCTTTGCATTGCACTTGCCTAGTTCTTTTCCCAGTTCTCTCAAGTGGTCCAAGGAATCTATTCTTCTTTGTCCTACCTGGGCCCTTTTTCTCAGTGTTGTGTGGTGGAAGTAACTTAAAACTTTGTCAACTTCAGGCCATTGATTCCTGACAGCTATGTGTGGGATAGTTCCATGGTATGCTGCTTGAAATTTCTGCACAGAGTAGTATTGGTGTACATACAAGTCCATCTGTGGTTGCCTCATGCTGGTGATGACAGCTAGGGCATGTGGGCATGGCTTCCCAGTGAGCTGCCATTCTCTGCAACTACATGAGTGTTGCTGCAGGTAAGCAACATGCCTCCTGACCTCTTCATTCTTGTATATGTGTGAAACTTTAGCTTCATCTGGATGGCCCTTGGTCACTCTGAGGTGTGCTAAACCCCTTGAGGCTGCATTCAACTGTGTATCACAGCAGGCAAGATGCCAGGATTCAAAGCCCTGGAGATCCTTCTCCTCTTACCAAACATCAGCAGTGTCTTCTCCCTTATTGCATTAGCCATGCAGTGTACAGGGAGGTCCTTATAGTCTTTGATCCAGGCATTCCAACACACAGCCAAGTTATTTGATGTAATCACACTTGCTCTCTAAACTGAACTTGCTCCTGGCCCAGAGTAGGCTATGGTGATCCTTGAGCCAATCCACAATGTCAGGGCTAGCTGCAAGAACTTTGTCAAAAAAGTAGTTGAATTTTGCTTGTGGTGTAAGCCCTTTCTGCTGGCCACATATTCTTGGCATACACCTCTCCACTATAGTATTTCTTTAAATTCTCCATCAAATGCCTAAAACACTCCCTCTGCTCACAATCAGGCCAAACATGAGCCACTGCCGCCTCAAGACCTTTACATGCATCAGTGCATACAACTAAGTTCTCCACTGGCCCAATTGCCTTGCTCAGCTGCTCCATAAACCAGATCCAGTTGGGCTTGCTTTCATAGGCAAAGAACCCAAATGCCAGTGGGAACATCCAGTTGTGACCATCCAAGGCTTGAACTTATGGCATATGTCCATTCCAAAGGCCATTGAGGGCTGTTGAGTCTATACTAATGTAAGGCCTACATCCATTTCTAAAACCATCAATGGAAGCCTTGAAACAGCAGAAGAATCTTGTAAAATGAGTCTTCTCTTCAACAACCTCTGTATCTATCTCAACTATACTACCAGGAGATCTCATCTCTATTTCAGCCTTGAACCTATACAACCAATAAAATGAATCATCTAATTTACCAAAAAGCTTATCAGCTGCTCTCTTCCTTCCATATACCACAGTCTGATAGGGAATATCAATGTTGTATGTTGTATTTGTGCTCCAGCTCTTCCTTTAATGCCCTTGGCCTCATGCTTGGTTTCCTCTTAAAAAATGGAATAGTGAAAGTGCATCTAGGCCCCTAAGTTTGTTTTGGCGAATTGAATGACAAAATGATTAAAGGGCTAATGCATTTGTCTAAGTTTGTGAGCAGGTTTATCTTGAAATTCATAAGCAATTATTGGAGTATTCATTTATGAATAAATACTATATGTCTCACATTGGAAAAGACAAATACATGAATGATTCTTTATGCACATTGGTCAAATGTCAAGAAATAAATGGACTTATATTTTGGGGATATTTTGTGAAGTTGAAATACATGTCTCCAAAGAAAGTGGTGGCTTGACTAAAATAAAAAGGGGATCATTCAAAAGGAAGTTGGTAAGTCTATCAAGTTAAAGTGCAAGGCTTCATGT
The DNA here is from genome assembly GCA_947561735.1 of Cenchrus americanus. Lineage (NCBI taxonomy): Eukaryota > Viridiplantae > Streptophyta > Magnoliopsida > Poales > Poaceae > Cenchrus > Cenchrus americanus. The sequence goes on along the minus strand of OX387239.1, from coordinate 244,300,549 downwards.
GGAAATAGAAAGAGGACACAAGAATGAGTGTAAACTTAATGGTTCTTAAAGGGAAGCTTGCATATTCGTTGTCAATCAAGAACAAACTCATGAAGCAAAGTGGAACTCAAAGTGAATTGGGTAAGTGATGAAGAGATCAACCGAGGTGTCTAGGGTGAGGGACTAAGCAATCTTTGGGGTCTTGGCCCGGCCGCCATTAGTGTTTTGCTAAGGTGAAGTTCTAGCATACGTGGGGTCTTCAAGTATCATATCCAAACCTTAAGTGAGGGAAGCATTGCAACATATCAAAATGTTACGATTGGCAATATGGAGTGACTTAAGGATCAAAGTGTTCACTCTCATGCAAAATGGGAAAATCCTAAGTCACTAGCTCAAGTATGGAGTTGCTCAAGACATCGGCTATGTTAAAAGCCCTCATATTGGAATTACAAAAGTACGACAAGATTGAAGATCTACAAGCTCAAGTGATCAACCGTTTTTATATTTAATCTTGAGTCTAGGTATGCCGTACTATCAAGAGGGATGCAACATTAGCTCTAAGACAAAAGATCAAAAGTGCTCATTAGTTGACCTAAGTGAGAACTAGCCTTGAGAGAGTCCCTGAGTAGTTTAACCAACCTCTAACCCAGCCTTTGCCATTTCAACTCATGTTGAAATGCTTGTGAGAAGAGAAAAGGGTTTTAGGGCTCTCTCTGCCCAGGGCAGTCTAACCGCCCGAGGGTGGTGGTCTAACCGCCCCTAGCAGCCCAACGGCTAGTTTTTCAAACTGACCGTTGGGGGGCGGTCTAACCGCCCTGACCAGGCGGTCTAACCGCCTTTGTCAGAGAACTAACGGCTAGTTTTCCTTGTGAAGGGTATAAGTACCCCACGAGCTCCACTTGTTGGGGCAACTGATTCTAGGGTTGCTGAGGTGCCCCTCTGCTGTTTTTCATAAGCCAAAGCCAAAAGAAACACTCCCCAACTCTCTCTTTGTGAGATTTGCTATTCAAGCCATATCCTTGTGTTGGGTTGAGAGTTTAAGCCTTTGTGAGCTTGTGTGAGCTGAGCAAGAGCATCCCATAGCTTGAGCACTTGTGTTTCACGTTGGAAAGCCTTTGAAGCATTTGTTACTCTTGGAGGTTTGCCTCCTAGACGGCTAGGCGTCGCCGGATAGCTCCCAAGGTTGTGGTGAGCAGCGGCAAGTTTGTAAGGGCTGTGATCTTGCCTCTTTGTGGAAAAGATCGCCTTAGTGGAAGCGAGGAAAGCGGTTGAAAGAGACCCGGCTTGTTGTGGGAGAATTCCATTACAAGCTCCTCAACGGAGACGTAGCCGTTCCTTTGTGGGCGGTGAACTTCGAGAAACAAATCCTCGTCTCTCCATTTGTGGTTTGCCTCACTTGTTTTGATTTCTAGCACATTTACTTTGCTTCCGCTCGATCTACTTGGGTGTGCTTGTCTTTGAGTGCAGGGATCATTACCCTGCTCGTGATCATCTACAGGAGCTACTCAAGAACTTCAGTTCGTGCTAGAAGTCAAGAGAAGACTTGAGTTGTTTTGCAGGTTTACTGGGCAGGGCGGTCTAACCGCCCCTGGACCCGGTCTAACTGCCCCCTGTGGTTCAGCACATCAGGGGCGGTCTAACCGCCTGGTAGGGGCGGTCTAACCGCCTGTGCCAGTGAAGCTCAAGTTTTTCGGGGGAAAAAGTTTTATTTGGTCGTCCCGCCTATTAACCCCCCCTCTAGGTGGCATCAAGGTCCTTTCAATTGGTATCAGAGCTTGGTGCTCCGGTTCGAGCTTAACCGCTCAGAGTTTTTTGATGTAGACTACTTGTGAGGTACCGTTTGAGCCTCTAGCTTTTGATGGCTCAAACTACTCTTCTTGGCATTCCAATGTTCTCATTGCACTTAAGGTTTTGGGTCCCACCGCTGAGCGCATTATGGTTGCGAGTATCCTTCCGGAGGATGAGACTTGTGTCTTACCAATGGAATTGGAGAAGAAGCGACTCAATGCCGTTGTTACTAACCTTTTGTGTAGTTGTGTATGTAGTGAACTAAAGCATCTTATTCTAACAAGTAAAGGAATTAGCAAGGATGCTCATCTCATTTGGAAATTGCTATTTGGGATAGCACACATCAAATGGGATGAGGTTGAGAGTGAGGATGATGATGAACCAGTGGAGATGTGCCCTACAACCTCTACAACAACCACTGAACATCAAACATCGACTTTCAAGCAAGAAGGAGACAAGAGAAGCGAAAGAAGAGTCTCTCTGGAGGAGGCGGTTCAACCGCCCCTAGGGGCGGTCCAACCGCCCCCAACAGAGAAGCCTCAACTTTCTACGGTGAAGGCGCTTGTCTTGTGGACAAGAAGAAAAGCAAGAAGAAGAGGCAGTCCAAGGGTGCAAAGAGTCAAAAGATCGAAGATTCAAGATCTCCGTCAAGAGAACTTGAACTTCTCAAATCCGAACTTGCCTCCTTGGCTTGTAAGTATGATTTATTGGCTAACAAATATGATCATGATATCAAATCTTTCTCGTCTAGAACGAAGATAGAAGAAGAAGCCAATGATGTGATAGAAGCTCAACTAGCAAAGCTCACTAGTGAGCATATGACTTTGCAAGCAACTCACAAAGAACTTGAGTGTTCACATGAGAAGCTTGTGGATTCATATGCCTCACTAGAAATTGCTCATGTGGTTGTCCTTTCATCGGTGAAATACCTACAACCACTCACACCCATTTGCACATGCTCACTTGTCAATAATGAATTTGCTTGTACTAAACCTTGTTGTATCCAAGCAAGCCAATCTAGTATTGAGCATGTATTTGTAGAAACCTGTGATGGCCTCATTGCCCAAGAAAATGATGAACTCAAGCAAGAAGTTGAAAAGCTTAAAAGAGACTTGTATGTGTTGAAGGAAGAGAGACAAGTACAACCTTCTCAAGATAACCATGATGAATTGGTGAAGAAGCTTGAGAAGGGTTCAACCGTCACAAGCTCAACTCCTCAACAACATATCAAGATCATCAAGGGCAACATTCAAGCAAAGAAAACGGGGCATGACACTCCACATAGCCCCACCAAGCTCAAGGCTCAAGAAACAATCTCCAAGAAGAAAAGAAGATCAACCAGAGGGAGATTGTGCTATATATGCAAAAAGAAGGGTCACTTGGCTGCGGATTGCACACAAGGTAGCTGCACAGACCAGGGGCGGTCTGACCGCTCCCCCAGGGCGGTTAAACCGGGTCTGGTCAGCACTATGAAGAACCAGCGCAGCGAGGAGAAGAAAGCTCACCCTTCAAGCAAGAAGCCTCTATGCAAGCCGAGACAAGACAAGCAAATGGATCCCAAGCCTAGATGTGCCAAAGGCCGCATTTGCTACACATGTAGAGAGAAGGGTCACTTGGGAAATGATTGCCCGAATGGTAACACTCCTCAATCCAACCTTGTCCATTATGATTTTCATAAGCTTAGGAATGACAAGGTGGACATTTGTACTATGAGGTTGATTTGTTCACCTCAAGTCAGTACAAGGGCCATAGGGGTTCCAAAGCACATTGTGACTAATCTTGTAGGACCCAACAAGCGTTGGGTACCAAAAAGTGCTTGCTGAGCTTGTAGGTTAATCGAGTTGCATTGAAGTCATGGCAATGAAGAAATGATTTGTTACTTGATAACATGCCATGAGACGGACTAGCAAGAGAACATCACTCGACCAATGCAATCTCGGTAACTAGTACTTGAGTTGTGCCTTGGTCACTCTTAGTCCTTTGTGAACACTCATGAATCACTAGACCTAGGTTTGTGAAGCATGAGGAAGTAACCTTGACAGATTCAATAATTTCATTATCTCGTGCCATTCGATGCTCCTAATGGCTCTCTAGAAGAGCATTTGTTGTAATAAGCTTTGCAGGGTGTTATACAGGTAAAATAGAGGCTTATCAAGGATCTAGAGCCAAAAGGTCACCAAAATGACCAAGGGAAGGCATGGCGGTCTAACCGCTCCATGGGGGAGGTCGAACCGCCTTGCCTCCAGAAGTGTATTTGGTAGGTGACCCGGCACCTATGCCCGGGTAATCAGACTTGGAGCAGGTTGTCGACGTGTAGATGATTACAAGGCAGTGGTAATGAGACTATCGACATATTTGATTATTGTAAACCATTTTATGCCAAAGACATGCCTTTGTAGCAATCTCCCTTATTCTTTATTGAATTATGTGCCAAGTCTGAGAAATTCAAAATTCTCTAAGCACTAATCAAGGGGGAGTTTACTTCAAAGGTTGTGTCTTTTGTGGGACTAATAATTTCTTCTAGTAAACTTGTAGTCTCATATGTTTGTGCATCTTAAGCGAGCTCTTGTCTTCATCAATAAATCTCAAATAATAAAGTAAGAGCTAGTTGTTCGTAAACATTTACTTATGCACAAATTCAAATGGTCTAAAGGAAAAGGTATGTCATCATGGACTTATTTACCGAAATGCATCTAGGCCACAATACCATGCTAGTGTGCCTCCTTTAGCTTGTAATTGCCTCAAATGAATCTTTGTGGGCTACTCTAGATATTTGGTTGATACCTTTCTATCACTCGTCTTTGTGTCTCGAGGATGGAGGTATGAGTCAAATATTCTTGAAAATCTATTCATTTTAAGTGGATGCATGCACTTCGTGAAATATGATAGATTTTTCAAAAATCCAACTAGCATGTGCAAGAAGTGTGCTTATTTTTAAAAATACTTGGTTCTTGGTCTTTGTGACCCTATTGATCCATTCGTGACTATAGTTCTCCGTGTTTGTTTGATGACTAGTCACAAGTGGTGATATTTTACTCAAGTCTATATTATCCCTAAATCCATATATTTATCTCTCTCCTCAAAATCTCCTGGAAGAATCAAGAATATGACTGATTTGGATTATCTCTTCTTCTAAGATTGGTGAATGTTGGATCGAATTCTACTCTATATCTTTTATCCAAACATTCCATGGAAATAAAGGATCACATCCACTATTGCTGAAAAAGTGTTTTCCGGAACTACCGACACTAGGGCGGAACTACCGATAAGAGCTCTCTGTCCAAAATCCTGGAAATTCTCGGTACTTCCGACACCACGTCGGTACTATCGATATGGCGTCTCTGGAGGAATTTTCTTGCAAGGACGGTTCAACCGGGGTGGGGGCGGTCTAACCGCCCCTCCAAGTTTTCGCTCCCGACCTCCTTTTCTTTTCTAAGTGAAATCTCAGGCATCCTAGGGGCCTATGTGGAAAAAGGAGTCGAACCCTAAGCCTGTAACTCAATCTGCTGAGTCAGCGGCGGGGCGGTCTAACCGGGTCCCCTACCCAGTTAGACTGGGTACCACGGGTTGTTCCGTTTTTACCCAACCCGTGACTCTACACCCCCTCAAACCTATCCACTCACTCCTATCTCTCTCCAACGACCAGGAACAGGTCATTTTCGACCAGAGCTTCAACCCCTTCTTCCTCCTCAAGCTCTCACACCCTCCCATGGAGATTTCAAGTTTCCACCCCTAAAAATCAAATCCAATCCGTGGAAAGCACTCCCCTAAGGCGGCTGAACCGGATACCCACTCGGTTCTTTGGATTTCATCTCGGTTTCATCTCTCCAAAGGTACTCAAATCTTGTTCTTACCCGATCTATCAACTCCTTGAGTAGTTTTGAATACCCTTTGGTAGAGCATATCCTGGCAACCCCTAGAAGACATTCCTAAAGTTTGGTTCCATTTCCTTTAGTACATTGTCATGAACTCAATTTTTTGGGCTGACTGCGGGGGGCGGTCTAACCGCCCCTGCAGGGCGGTCTGACCGCCCTGCGCACTGTTGGGCCAAATATTGGTCTCTGCATGTACTTGCATCCTCAATCACTTTAGGGTCGTCTCATGAACAGTAATTGCTTATTCAAAATCTGTGTTGTTGTGTTTGGCCGAAAGAAGCCATTGGCTCAAAACTAGCAGGGGCGGTCTAACCGCCCCCCTGGGGCGGTTTAACCGCCCTGGCCAGTTTTGTGCCAATTGCTTTGGATTGTCGAGCCTCGATGCTCATTCTAGCCAATCTTGTTCCTGGTATCTCACACACTGCTATTTCACATCTTGTGATCCAGGAACAGCAGCAATGCCAAAGGGTGCAGGTGCTCAGAAAAGGAAGAAAAGAGGCAGTGGCGATGCCGGACCATCCTCCGGTCCTAGCGTTAATTTGAGGCCAAGAGGACCGCCACCACCTCCTGTCCACCATGGGGATGATATTGAGATGAGTGACAGGGTGGAGAGTAGCAATGATGATGTTGAGGATCCCTCTCTCAACTTTGAGCTCAGCTGGCGTAACCGGGGAGTTGCAGGTGGAGGCAATGACAGTGATGATGATAGTGCTGAGGAAGAGGATGAGGAAGAAGAGTAGCAAGGTGGTCAGCAGCAGCAGCTTGGTAGGCCATACATCAGGGAGCCTAACTATCCTTCCTACAGAGGGCCTATTGATTATTATCAGGCAGGAATGGCAGACACTGTAGTGAACTTGAGAAGGACTAACCCAGCTAATGAGAAGAGGACTGCTACAGATTACAGGTTTTGTACCATCTTTCAGCAGGACTACTACACCACAACTATCATAATGGGTAGAAAGTCAAAAATCACTAATGATGCTCAGTATGTGGATTGGGAGTTTATGGAGAGGAAGAATAATCCGATCTTTGATGAGGTGATTCAGGCTTGTGAGGCTAAAGGGATTAAGGCCCTCATGGGGTTCAAGCAGCATTGGAACAAAGAACTCATTGCCCAGTTTTATGCGACAGTGTATTTTGGCTATGTGCCAAAAGAGGATGGGCGGAGTGACAGAGCCATGTTTTGGATGACTGAGGGTGAGAGTCACCACCTCTCTTTCTCCAACTTTCTCACCCTATTAAGGTTACCTGATGATGGGTTTGCTAGATTTCTCCATGATGAGGGTCCACTTGAGGCAAAAAGAATGGCATTCATGTATCCCAGAAATGCAAGGGATAGTTGGGGACATGTGAAGGGCCTATATACATACTATTCTATCCTCAACCGTTTATTTAGAAAGACCCTCACTCCTAGGGATGGCAACACCTCAGACATCACTGCTTTTCAGAGGAACTTGATGGTGGCTATGAAGCCCGGTGAGCCGGCATTTCATGTTGGTGACTTTTTATGGCAAGAAATAAAGAACTCCTCTGAAAATCCACAAAGGTTGTGTAGCTATGGCCCCTACATTAGCTACATCATCAAGAAAGTAACACAAAGGGCTTATCCAAATGACACGAAGCATCGCCTGTTGCAACCCAAACCTAGTAGAACAGTGAGGGTGCCTTCTCCACAGGATGATCAGCAAGAGGAGCAAGAAATTTATGAAGAAAGGGAGGCGCGCGCGGTACCGGGAGGCTTACCGGCACGGGGGGCGGTTTAACGCCCCCCGCCGGGGCGGTCTAACCGCCCCTGGCAGGAAGAGAAGAAGCACACGTCACCTCTTCACAAATTGATCGGTATCTTCCTTGGTATGTGCAAAACACAGAGAGACATTGAAGTTGCTCAGCAACATGAAAGGAAGAAGAATAAGAAGATGAGGGATACAATGAAGGCTCTTCATAATCAAGCCGGTTGTTAGCCACCTAGGTCTCCCATCTCACCATCTCCTCCAGAGGTTGAGATACCCTCTGTGGATGATAGGGTGAATGCTTTCCTCAACTCCGATCTCTACAATCAGTATGTGTGACAGAACCGCTCAAATTACTTCCATATTATCGCCTAAACCGCTCCTCTGGGTCATTAAGCAATAATACAGAAGTAACCTGTCGTCTCTGCCGGGTCGAACCCGGTAAATCACTTACATCACAGGATCCACATTTGTACAACAAACTCACACGAAGGCGAGTCCAGAGGTAAACAAGTCACAAGTTATTACATAACATCCTTCAAAGGTTCATTATTACAAACCAAGTCTTTTGCATAAAGGTAAATAGTTCAGAGTTCGAAACACAGCGGAAATAAAACACTACACGACATAAGTAACATCACACGAGGCCATCTGTGATGCCACTAAGCACTGTCATCCTCCCACTCGTATTCCCAACCGGGTGGGAGAGAACCAGGCCACGGAAAGCCATCATCACACAGATCATCACCTGAAAAGCAACAACAAAAGCAAGGCTGAGTATACTAATACTCAGCAAGACTTAACCGTCGGGTGATTGGAAAATCACCAACCCTCTAGACATGCAAGGCTTTATGGCTGGTAGTTTGTTTTGCTGAAAAGTAACAACGAGTATGTCCTTACTTTCATATTTTAGCTCCAAATTCTAGTCATTTAATCATTACTAGATTAGCCAACTAATCCAATCATGAGTTGTACAATACAAGTTAAACAAGTATACAAATTCTTTCTCAATTCCATCATTAGGGGACATAGAGTGAATGGTTAAGCAGTCTCGGATAATGGTGAGAGGCCGACGTCGATCGATTAGTAACCTTGCAAGGTGGACCTAAACATACGGGAGAATGCATACCCCAAGAATGCCAAACAAAACCAAAGGGGTGGGGGTATACACCAACCAGGCGGTTCCCAACCGTCCTCAGTTCGGGATCAAGTCCACAGTCCCTGGTACGAGGCTATCCAGCCACGGTATCTGACCGTCTGGATCCACCTACGCACCACTGCCTAGTATCTGGGGATCTCTCCCGGGTGTAGTGGTAGAGAGTTCCCTTGCTGGATCAGGAAAGTACTAGGCTTACCGGTCCCATTCCCGACAAATGCTTAGTACATTCAAAAGCTTAACCACTGACATCTACTGACCGGAGTCAGTCCCATGCTCTTACCACATGAGCAGATAAGTTCAACGATCTTATGATTCCAACATAAGAGACCTATAGCTCACGAGTGACGGTCATCACTCGACTTCTACCGTGGTCCTAAGCATGGCAACTAGCGACCTAACAGGCTAGTATTAAACATAGGAACCTAGGATCATGCATCTAAGGTTTCAAGTCAACTCCTGAACGAAAATGCACAAGCATTGCATAAAAGAAAAAGTTGCAGGAGTTTAACAAAAGTAGGTTATGCTCCGGGGCTTGCCTTCACTGGCAAAGTCAGAAGCGAGATCCTCCGAACTTTGGTTCGGGTCTTGCTGCACTTCCACCACGTTCACTTCTCCCTCAGCTGGTTCTCCTTCAGACTCAGGCACCAGCTCGTAGTTCCCGTCAGGAAGTTCTATACGACATGCAGATGCATTATGATTCAAGTATACAAACTTAAGTAGGTAAATTAAGTTATGAATTTAGAGATAAACATAAGGGCTCTTGTTGGTCATATTCACCTTAACAAGTTTTCAATTAACTATTTTTCACTAGAACAAGTGGATGGGTGTGAAATTTCATTCTTGTTTGATGGTGATTGTGTGCACATCTAAGTTCATTAGCTAAGTGAACTTCATTAAAGTGTTTTGGGGCTGTTCAGAGATGGTTTCACAAATTTCAAGCTTTGAATTTAAACTGCACGCGGAGGCATGTTTAATTTTCCTTTATTTGGCCCATGTTAAGCTTGATTTCTTAGGAATTAATTCTGATAAAAATATACCCAAACTGATCACAAGCTTTCACCAGCATGCACATAACAGCAAAACATAATCTCTGACCAAAAATTAGGCAAAACAACACTACAAAGCAATTAGGATAAATATAACAAGTTTAAGTCACTAGAAGCATGAATAAATCATAAAGCACAAAATACATAGGATCTGAAGCTATAACTTAGCACACAACATGATTAGGGCTGGATATCGAGCCAGCTCGGCTTGTTACGGCTCGGCTCGTTATGGCTCGGCTGGTTTGCATCCTGGCTCGGCTCAGCTCGTTATAGTAACGAGCCAGCAGGTCAGCTCAGCTCGGCTCGCAATTTAGCTCGAGCCGGTTCATTTGGCTCGCGAGCCAAACTATAGAAAATCACCAGATCTCATGTATTAGACAAAAACAGCACCAGATCACATGTATCATGTATGTTCAGGAGAAAGCACCATATATTGGACAGAAAAAGCACTATTTGTTCACATTTCATCCCATCATGTCAATATTACAACCCATAAAGTTCACATGTCATCCCATATTATCCAAATCACATTCACATCCGAACATATACTGTAAATGCATTACAGGCAGTTTACATAATGTATTTGTAATTTTCAGAATAGAGAAGTTATCATGCACTGTATCCATTAGCCATACAGTTTACACTCATGAGTAAAGCACATAATGTATAAAGCACTGATTAACATCCACAAGTGACAAGTCTATATAAAGTTTTTGTCAAGCCAGACAACCACAGTCCACAAGTCCACAACCATGAGTCCATGACCAGACCAGACCACCACAACCATGATAGCCATTAGCCATATAGTTTACACTCCAGCATGTAATCCAAAATCCATAAATAATTCAAAAGCAAAGCAAAATAAATGAGCCAACAAGACAGAGGCAGCCATGGGGCACAAGTGCCACTCAACAAGTGTTGCTTTCCACCACACTGCTGAGAAGCTCCACATTCTCAATGTCACCATCATCACCTTCTCCCTGAAAAAACAGTAAAGAATTAAGCATTAAATATTTTCATACACAAACTTTGGGGAAAATTGAGTTAAAAAAACACTCACCAAAATAATTGGAGGACTTTTAGAACCTCGTATCCAACTAGATGCACAAACTAGTGCTTGAACTGTCGCTGGCTTTAAAGAACTCCTATAGTCATCAAGAATTCTACCTCCACAACTAAAAGTGGACTCAGATGATACGCTGCTAGCTGGGACAGCTAAGAACTTCTTTGCCATACTGGACACAACAGGAAATCTATGAGCATTCACCTTCCAATAGTGAAGTAAGTTAAAACTCTCATCCTCCAAAGGATGGTTTGCTTCATCTAGGTAGGTAAGTAACTCAGATTTTGAAGTTTTTGAAGCACTTGACTCTAGAAAGTTCTGAAATTCACTTGAAACAAGACAAGCCATTGAGCTAGTTGTTTCCTTTGATGATGAGGCTGATTGAGTGGTTGATGAGCTGCTACTACCACCTATTTTTCTGCGCTGGTCCAACTCATGCTTCTTGTACAACTCTTCTAACTCATTTCTTATATCGGCAACCTCTTTTTCGGACCTCGACCAGCCATATAGTTGACGAAAATAAAACACAATATATCTCATTTTGAACCTAGGGTCAAGGATTGAAGAAATAACCATTACATTGTTCTTCTCTTCCCAATATTTATCGAATTTCTCCAACATTGCAGCAGCCATTTTCTCCAAGTATGGGTCATTAGAATTTTTTGCCTTTAACAATGCAGCCTTGACTTTCAAAATGTATGGGTAGAAGACATTAGCAGTAGGGTAAACTGATCCTGAAAATTCTTTGGTTGCCTCAGCCATCTCTCCTAGAATTGGTCTAATCTTCTCATACATGTTCCATTCAGATTCTGTAGGTTTCCATGCATAACTCTTGTCTACTTGAGCATAATAACCAAATGCAGACTTATACAAAATGCAAGGGTCAAGCATTTTATATGTCGAGTTCCATCTTGTTTTAACATCAAGAGACAAACACTTCCCAACTGTAATAGCATAATCATTGCAAACCTCTACAAATTTGTATAGGCGATTTGGAGACCTCTTGAAATATTTCACTGTATTCCTTAGGTCACTTATTAGACCATCTATTTGGTCTAGACCATCATTGACAACCAAATTAACTATGTGAGCAGCACAATGAATATGAAAATATTTGGGATCAAACTGACCGTTCTTTCTAGCTAGCAGCTTAGCTGACAAATTTGTGGTAGCAGTATCATTATTTGAAGCATTATCAAGGGTTATTGACATAATTTTATCTTCTATTTTCCACTCCACCAAGCACTCAAAAACAGCATGAGCTATCACCAAACCAGCGTGGGGAGGATCCAACTCAACAAAGTTAAGAACACGACATTGCAAAACCCAATCACTATCTATGTAATGTGCCACCAAACACACGTACTGAACATTTTGATTGGATGTCCACAAATCTGTAGTCAAACTTATTGATTCAGCCTCTCTAAGACTCTTCTTTAGCTGCTCTTTCTCATATTCATAAACTTTCATGCATTCATTTTTAATAGTCTTCCTACCAATACTTTCATAGTTGTTATTCATCCACTTCATCAAGATATTAAACCATTTATGCTCAACCATCCTAAATGAATAGTCATGGACAATTATCATCTTTGCAATCAATTTTCTAGTGTGCTCATGGTCATATTCGGTAGGATTAACAACAAGACAACCATCATCCGCAACAAAGCCGAGTGTACCTTGAGCAAGTTGTCGTTTAGCCTTAGCAAGCTTGTTCCGAAATGCCTGAGCGGCGGTTAAGGTGGCGGTTCAAATTGTGAAGTTGCTCCCCCTGGATGGTATACATAACTCTTATGACAGAATCTGCACTTTGCCTTTGTCTCCATAACACCAAACTCCTTCTCAGATTGAACTTCTATCTCCTTGAAATGCTTCCAACAACCAGCTCTCTTTCCTCTCTTTACCTTGGTCTTTGAAGGAGATAAATGAATACCAGCCCCAGCCTTCAGTTTCTTCCGTCCTCTAGTTGGCTTTGATGAATTTGATGGCATGCTTACATATTCTCCCTCTTCCTCCTGACTTCCATCATCAGCCGCATCATCATCTATCGGCACACTTACAGATATAACACTAGAATCATTCATGTCAAAGTTCCCTCCACTCTCCTCATCCTCCACCAAAGGCTCGATGTGCTGCACAGTAACACAAATAACATATTACATACATGTAAAAATAAATAGATTGCTACAGAACTAGCCTACACGGCTACACAAGCAGACAGGCTAACTACACTAGAGATTACAGTTTACAAATCTACAATCTACAGAATACACGACACATGTTCACATGAATTTAAATAAATAGATTGGCACAATTGCATACCTGCATCCTACATATTAGCATATTTTCACACGAATCACAGAATCACTCACATTCTAGGGAGAAAACTACAAATCAAATCTTCAACAAAAATGAATACCGTGTCTGTGTTTGCTGATCCCCGACCTCGACCACGGCCACCGTGACCATGATTGTTCGACATCTTCTTGCGCTTGCTCCTCGATCCAAGACTTGCTGGCATAGCTACCGCTGGAATCCCTTGGATTTCTTCCCCGTCCTCCGTGACCACTTCTATGGCAGTGTGCGAGTGCGGCGGCGTAGAGTTGGGACTACGGGCTGCGGCTGTGGTGTCGCCGTGTCGGCGGGCGGCGACGGGCGACGGGGCTCGGGGCGAGACCGTGACTCCGCGAGGGCCAAGCTGCCAAGGGCGATGGGTGTTGGGCGGCGTCGCGGCGATGCGAGGATGCGGCAGATTGGGAAAGAGGGAGGGGACGAGGGGGTCATGATTCACGGACTCATCCCGCTGTGGTGCAACAGATAATGTTAGGGTTCGCAATTGGGCTGGGCCGAGCTGCAAATGATGTATGGGCCATAAGTGTCGAACCAATTTTAGCTGATTTCTTGACAATTTACTCGGCTTGTTATGGCTCGCGAGCGGCTCGCGAGTCGGCTCGAGCTGGCTCATTATAAAACGAGCTGGCTCATTAAAAAACCGAGCTGGCTCATTATACAACGAGTCGAGCTCGAGTCGAGCCATTAACGAGCGAGTCGAGCGAGTTTCGAGTTTTTCGTCCAGCCCTAAGCATGATAAGGACATGTTTAGCTCACACACCAAAAATCACATCCATAGCTGCAGCAGAAATATGGATTTGAATTTAATTCAAAATAGCCACCATAAATAGCAGGGCATTTTACATAAGTCTAAAATTCATCTCTGATTTGTGAAACATACAACTAAGCATTGCAGAGCTACAGGAGAAAGTTGGAAGGCATTTGATTAACAGATAAATCTAAACAGATCATAAATGGAGAACATGCTGAAATCAATATAAATTCATAACTGAAGTTTCACACATGATTTCAGTGCCATCTTCCTACACAAGGACAGGAATGCTATTATTGACAACATATCCAAAATTCACATGCAGATCATTTATACATTTCAAGTTATTTCAAATTTACTCAAACTGATCAATTCAAGATCATTTAAAAACTACTCTGAAATTTGAAAACTGCCTTTCTAGAAAAGTTAGGTTTCTTCACAAGGATTCCAGGACAGTTGAGTTTGCATTTTTACAATTTTCCTATGATTTTATATCGATTTTACAAGGCTCAGCTTGTTAACCCTAAATCTGTAGATGTCGTTTTGCAGAAAGGCCCCCCGATCGAAAACTAAGATTACAATCGGGTCCCCGACGGCGGAGCAAGGCTGGCCGGCGGCGAGGGGTGGCCGGACTCCGGCGAGCAAGCGGCTAGGGTGGGGTTTGGACTCACCCTCAGGCGTTTGGCGGGGTTGGCTTGGCGGAAATCGGCTCCGGCGATGGTCGGCGGCGAGGGAGACGGGCGGCGGCCGCGGCGGCCGCAATTCCGGCGAGCCGGCGGGTCGGCCGACCAATGCGTGTGCACGGGAGCGTCCGGGGGTGTGTGTGGAGGCTAAGGTGGAGCTTGGGCTCAAGCGGCGACGGTGGTTGGCGGGGCGCACCGGCGAGCTCGGCGCGGCGGCGACGGCGGATGCGGGGGAGCGGCGCGGTGAGACGCCCGAGCAAAGTGAGGGAGGGGGGAGTTGCGTGGGGCGTCGGGGGCGCCTAATGGCATACATGCGGGCCGGGTGGCGCGGCGGGCCGGGCCCGGGCGCGTGAGCGCGGCGCGTGACCGTGGCGACGGCGCGCACGGCGCGGCCCGGCCGACGGCGGCGTGCGCGCGGGCGATCGCGCGGGCGTGCGGGCACGAGGGCGTGGGCCCGGCCACGATGGCCGACACGTGGCCCTCACCGTGACGGCGTACGGACGGCGGGCGGGTGTGGGCCCGGCGTGCGCGCGCGCGCGCGCCGCCGACAAGCGACGTCGCGCGCGCGCGCTCCGGCGTTCTGGCCCACAGTTGATTCGATGTACCCCACTTTGACCGATTCAAACTCAAAAACATTGAACTAAAGTTCAAAATCGCCAAATACGAAAGTTATAGACCAGTTAACCCTCTTCAACTTTCGTAAAGGCCGACCGGTCAAATTCTCAACAGATTTGGAGATAAACATCCTCAAAGTTACAGATTTGTATGCATTGGTCAAACTGTTCAGCAGGGTTTTGACTGGGTTTTTGAGGATTCAAACCTCCGAATTTGAAATGCCAACAATGGAATGAAATGTGTTCTCGGAAAAACTGAGAAACTTTGATGTTGGTCGATTTTGAAGTTTTATAGTAAAATTTTGGGAACGCGCATGAAAACTAATCCAGCCTTAAGGAGCACTTGGGCTTTGACAACAGTTTAGGGTGTTGACCAAGGTTCTTTGTGCAAAAGTGTGACTCACCAAGTTAAACATGATTAGGGGAAACCTGATTAATAGAGCTAGGTGATGTCATAAGAAAAATAAACATCAGGGGTGTTACAGCCTACCCCCCTTAACAAGGATCTCGTCCCGAGATCAGAATTTAAAAACAAAGGTTAGGGATAGGTTACTTACGGTTCTGGACTTGCAGGAACCCTGGATAGTGAGTGTTAAGATAGTGTTCAGTTTCCCACGTGGCTTCCTCTTCTGTATGATGACTCCATAAGACTTTGTACATGGTCACCAATTTCCTCCTCGTCTTCCTCTCCTTTGTGTCAAGAATCCGCACCGGATGTTCCACTAGTGAAAGAACTAGCTGTATCCATGCGTTGGCTTCATTGATAACCCTCATTTCAGGTTCATGGGTGCACTTTCTCAATTGTGACACGTGGAACACGTCGTGTATAGCAGCAAACCGCTCAGGTAGGCAAATGCGATAAGCAACGGGTCCACAAACTTCAGTAATTTCATAAGGGCCAATGTATCTTGGAGCTAACTTCCCCTTGACTCCAAATCTTTGTACTCCTTTTGTTGGTGAAACTCTCAAATACACCTTTTCACCAACTTGGTATTCCCTTACAGTCTTCCCCTTGTCATGGTAACTCTTTTGCCTCATTTGTGCGGCTTTTAAGTTTTCTTTTATCACTTCGACCCTCTCCTCGGCTTCTTTAACTAAATTTGGTCCAAAGAACTTTCGCTCTCCTACTTGTGACCAGTTTAAAGGGTTGCGGCATCTTCGCCCACAAAGAGCCTCAAAAGGTGCCATTTTCAAGCTAGCCTGATAGCTGTTATTGTAAGAAAATTTCGCCAGGGCCAGGCATTTGTCCCAGCTCTTGTCGAAGTGAATGATACACGCCCGAAGCATGTCTTCTACAATTTGGTTGACTCTTTCCGTCTGTCCATCCGTCTGAGGATGATAGGCGGAGCTACGGATTAGCTTCGTTCCCAAGCTTTCGTGTAACTGTTCCCAAAAACGAGATATAAATTGAGGACCTCGATCAGAAATGATGGTCTTAGGAATTCCGTGTAGTCACAATACGCGGTCAAGATATATCTCTGCATAGTCTTTGGCTGAATAGGTGTTGTTAACTGCGATGAAGTGTGCAGTTTTGGTTAACCTATCCACCACGACCCAGATAGAATCGTGATTTCTGGATGTGAGTGGCAATCCCACAATAAAATCCATGCTGATATCGTCCCACTTCCAAGAGGGTATGGGCAAAGGTTGGAGAGTACCCGCGGTTTTAGATGGCTTGCCTTAATTCTAGAACATGTGTCGCACTCAGAAACATACTTTGCTATGTCGACCTTCATGTTGGACCACCAGAAATTTCCTTTCAAATCTTGGTACATTTTACTACTCCCTGGGTGGATCGAGAATTTGGAGAGATGAGCCTCATCCAAAATTTCCTTCCGGAGGGTAGGATCTTCCGGGACAACTTGACGCTGCCCGAACCAAATTGTACCATTGGTGTCTTGTCGAAAACACACGTATTTTCGGATCATTTTGAGACAACCTTTGTTTGATGGTTTTGATTCCCTGGTCCCTGGCTTGAGACATTACCAACTTATTCCACAAGACAGATTCTATCGAGATGGTATTCAGCATGCCTTGAGGAACAATTTCTAGGCATAATTTACTTAGCTCGCTGCACAAGGTATCCCTATAAGATTCTGTGGACAAGCAGTAGCAGTGACTCTTACGACTGAGAGCATCTGCAACTACATTTGCTTTGCCGGGGTGGTAGTGCACTTCAAGATCGTAATCCTTAATAAGTTCCAACCACCTTCTTTGTCGCATATTTAAATCAGCTTGGGTAAAGATGTACTTGAGACTTTTGTGATCGGTGTAGATATTGCAACGAGTTCCCATTAAATAATGCCACCAGATTTTCAAGGCATGAACAACCGCTGCTGGCTCAAGATCGTGAGTTGGGTAATTCTTCTCGTGAGGGCGGAGTGCTCGGGAAGCATAGGCAATTATTCGGTTTTTTTGCATAAGGACACAACCCAGACATGTGCCTGAGGCATCATAGTAAACTTCATATGGCTTGGAGTTATCAGGTTGAGCTAACACTGGGGCAGAAGTTAGGTACTGTTTCAGAGTTTGGAAAGCATTCTCACATTTCTCGTCCCACACGAATTTGACTCCTTTCTTCAATAATTCAGTCATAGGTTTGGCAATTCTAGAGAAATCCGGGACAAAACGACGGTAATACCAAGCCAATCCAAGAAAACTTCCAATTTGATGGACGGACTTTGGCGGTCTCCACTCCATCACTTCTTGCACTTTACTTGGATCTACGGATATACCTTCATTAGATATGGTGTGCCCTAAGAACTTGACACTATCCAACCAGAATTCGCATTTGGAGAATTTGGCATAAAGTTTATGATCCCACAAACGTTGAAGAACAATGCGAAGATGTTCCGCATGCTCCTCTTCATTCTTGGAATAGACCAAGATGTCATCAATGAAAACCACCACGAATTTATCCAGTTCAGTCATGAACACGGAGCTCATGAGGTACATGAAGTGGGCAGGTGCATTAGTGAGACCGAAGGATATAACCAGATATTCATACAGTCCATAACGTGTGGAGAAGGCAGTCTTAGGAATATCACAAGGCCAAATTTTTATCTGATGATAACCTGACCTAAGATCAATTTTGGAAAAGACCTTGGCTCCAGCCAGTTGATCAAACAGCACGTCAATGCGGGGAAGGGGGTATTTATTTTTGATGGTGACCGCATTGAGAGGGCGGTAGTCTACGCATAGTCTCAAACTACCGTCTTTCTTCTTGACAAAGAGAGCAGAACATCCCCAAGGAGAAGAACTCGGGTGGATGAAGCCCTTGTCCAATAACTCCTGAAGCTGGGTCTTCAGCTCTGCCAGCTCCTTGGGTGGCATACGGTAAGCTCTTTTTGAAATAGGTGTCGTACCAGGTTGTAGTTCAATCACGAACTCAATGTCCTGATCCGGTGGCATGCCCGGCAGATCATCAGGAAAGACATCCGGGTAGTCACATACCACTGGGATCTCCTCTAAGCTTGTGGCTATCGAGACATAGGCACTGGGGTCCGCAGATCCCGTCAAAGGTAAGTAGAGAGTTGAGACACCTACGGCAGGTGAAGTAATTTCTATCCTTCGTTCAGCAATATCCAAGAGTACTTTATGATGTGACATCCAATCCATTCCCAAAATGACATCTATTCCATCTAACCTCAAGGTTAAGAGATTGGTCTGGAAGATCTTGCTACCTAGCTGCAACGGTACACTCTTGACTAGTGTGTTGGAGGATATTTTCCCTCCCGGAGTTGCGATCTTAAATTTATTCTTAACTCGAAGCACATTTAGACCCAAGTTGACTTGTGTACTTTGGTTCATAAAGCTATGTGTAGCACCGGAATCAAACAAAATCTTAACAGGTTTGCCATGGATAGAGAAGGTACCCGTCATAACTGCTGCTCCCTCAGGAATTCCACCATTGTGGTGAAGTTAAGACGACCCTGCTCGACTTGCACGGTCTGCTTCTTCCCTTTGTCCTTGTTGTTCTGAGGCTGTCCCCATCCCTGATTTTGCTGCTTGGGTAGAGGACAGGCATTCATAAAATGCCCGGGTTTCTCACAATTGTAGCAACGTCCTTCATTGTTGGTGCGGGCAGGTGGGGGTGCATTGGTAGCATTCTGCTGCTGAAAATTTGGGGAACGGAAATTTCCGTGCTGCTGATTTTGAGGAGGTTTCACCACCCATCGCCCAGAACGTTGGTTCCGCTGAAAATTCTGTTGTGCCTTCCGAACTATGCGGAACTTGCGCTTAGGCGCGTTGTTAGAGTTGAACGCAGCCTTCCTTTTCTTTGCATTTTGCACCTTCTTCATTGCATCTTCCTGGCATATGGCCAGGTCCACTATCTCATGATAGCTGTTTATTTTGATGGGGTTTAGCTTTTCATAGAGCTCAGGATCAAGACCCCTGCGAAAGCGGTCCATTTTCTTGGCATTTGTATCAACATAGTAGTCACCATACTGACACAGGTTGTTGAACTTCTGGGCATACTGGTATACGGAGTCAGAACCCTGCCTCAAGTTCAAGAGCTCATTTAACTTCCTCTCCACCATCCCCTTAGGAATGTGGTGATTCTTGAATGTAGTTTTGAATTCAGCCCATGTGATCTCATGGCCGTTGGGCTGCATCATCTTGAAATGATCCCACCAAAGAAGTGCCGGACCACAGAGATACATTGCTGCATGGCGAGGTGAGAACATCCAACTTGGCTTCAATAGCACGCAGCCAAGCATCAGCCTCCAATGGTTCCTCCGCTTTGTGAAAAAGCGGTGGTTTCAGTGCAGAGAACTGAGCATACGTTGCCACTCGAGGATCTTCTTCTAATTGGTCATTGCGCCGCTGATTCATCTGCTATTGATTTTGCAGTATCTGGCGCATCGGAGATATGAAAGACCACACCCCTTTCCTCGCACCAGATTAATTGAGGCATCGGTGGCCTCTTCTCTGTTCGACGCGTCACCCACCCACGAGCTTGGCTATTTTTCAAGAAACCCCTCCAGTTTGCTACAAATCTTGAATCCATCCACCACGTCGAAACCACATAGAATCCATGTTCACATATTTTTCATATATGACATCTACGTAAACTTTATTTGTACAAGAAGAAGAGAAGATTCAAAGATCATGTCCATTTTTACATACCCCCTCGAGATGTTTTGCGAACACCCCCTCCCACCACCCCAACCGGTAACAAACCCCCCACCCCACCCCGCACCCGGCTCGAACCCTAACCTCGTACCCCCGACCCCGACCCCCCCCCCGTCACCCTGCTCTCTACCTACCCGCCGCTGTCCTCTCCCTCCCTGGTCTCTGTTCTCCGCCGCCGCCACCTCCTCCATCCCCTGATTCCCATCCACCCTCTGTGGCGGCTTGTCTCCGGCAGCACTTCGGGAGGTGATGTATCCCCATGGGGACGCACCCAAGGTCGTGCCGTGGTGGGGCCACGAATGCCGACGGCGCTCGATGCGGTGCAGCCCCGGCCAAAGGGTGGTTGCACGACCGTAGGCGCGGGCCCTAAGGCTAGATCTGCCCCCTCCCTCTCCTCCCCTCTGCCTACCTCTCTCTCCTCCGGTTCGGGTCGAGACGATGGCGGGCTAGGAGAGCTCTCTGAGGCTCTAGAGACGTGGCGACCGGCTGCTTCACCGCCATCTTCCCCACGGTCTGGTCGTGGTCGGCGCGGCGGGCGGGCCAAGCCAGCAGGTGCACACCACGGATTCATGGCAGGTACGCTACTTCCTCATCTCCTCCCTCGATCTCCTCCTCCACCTCATCCCCTCCAATTTCCTCTAGCCCCAAGCAGGGGCGCACCACAGATTTCTTCCTTTCTGGATCCTCTCATGCTTTCTCACTTAACTGCCAGTTCAACTCTCATTGATACATGCTGTATTTTCTTTATGGGTGTGCAGGTTCGGCTGACAGATTGAGAAAAGATTTTTTTGGTAAGTACACACCTTAGTTTAGCAGTGCATCTTTGATGGGTAGATTTAGATATAGTCTAGAGAACATGTTCGAACACTTGGTTGTCAGCTGTAGATTTGTGTCTAGGAGTGATTTGTTGCGTGTATTTGTGCTCAGTGCATCCAGTTAGAACATGTTCTTAAACCTTCCTTAGGCTATGATTAGATTCTGTGTGAAAACCGGTACTAAAATGAAAAGCCCGGTATCAGTGGGAAAGAGTGAACCAATTGCAAACTATTTTGGTTTTGCATCTGCATTCTTTTGGTCTGTTGGGTTTATTTGATTTTAATCAGATTTAATTGTGGTGAATCTTACCATTTCACTAGAGAAAGATACAATACAGTTAGTTTTGATGAAATTAAGTGATGAATTTGCTGGTTTTCAGGTCATTTGTTGCTGTAGTAAGATGGGTTCGTCGACTTATTGATGTTGTCTACTGGTACCTGAAGCTTGAAGTTGTTGCACTTGCTCTTGTGTGTGTGTTTGCAGTCTTGCAGAGGTAACATCTGTCTCCTTACTTGGTATTGCATTCTTCTTTCTAGGCATTTTCGGATACTATACTGTACCATGTTGTCTGGGTAAAGGTATGGAATGGAAAAATGTAAACATTTAAGCCTCTTGTGTCATTAATCTACGATTTACGCATTGATGACCTTAGCCTGAACATTTTAGTCTTTTTTAGCATAAAAATAAAACCAATGATTTCGCCCGGACTCGAACCGGAGACCTTCAGTGTGTTAGACTGACGTGATAACCAACTACACCACGGAATCTTCGTCCTGAACATTTTAGTCTTTGAACTGGAAGATTGCATGTATTGGTAGAGAGGAGAGCCTTTGAAGATATGCTCTTTAGGCCTCGCATATGAAAAGTTAACATTCTTGAACTCAATAGCCCCCTCAATCTGTTCACCTTCAACATGTTGTGTTGTATGCATCAACCTCTGGTTTCTACTTGATTATTCCGAACATATTATATGTTGCAGACTGCCCACCCACAAGTGCTTAAATGCTTGGTGATGCCTGGTAAATAGCTATGCTAATTGCAGTAGCAAATTTAAGGTTTTCTGAACTTTTGTTGATAGGCAGCTATAATATTACAGAAGCATATCCTTTTGATCAATAAGTGGAAACACATCTTTCTGTTTACTTGTATTCAGGCAAACCGCCACAAGGCCGGTTCCCACGGTTAAAAAAACCGGACGGTAAACCGGCGAAACCGACCGGTTCGCTGATGTTAAAAAATTTTAGGCACGGTTTGGGGGTGGGAACCGTACCGGTTCATGTACCGGGCCAGACCGATTCCACCGGGAACTGGCCGAACCGGCCCGGTTCCCAACGGTTTGGGAAACCCTGGTTGTATTTGCTGGCAGCTCTGCAAAGATATCAAGGTGAGCGCTATGTCACCTGATGCTCAGCTCCATTATAAGCACACATAAAGCCTGTCCAGCGTCTCACGAGGCAAGAACTAATTTCTCAGTTTTATACTTTTTTATAAAAACAGACAAAATATATATGTTTCTGGCAAGTTTTGAGCCTAGAACCTTTGGAGTTCCGTACAATGAGCGAGGCTAATGGATATTTCTGATCCCAGTGGTAAATTATATTTATCCACTTAATCACGTGCTATTCCGCATTATTGCGATTTTGTTGGATCTTCGCTACTCACAGTTCACAATGCCACTATGCATCGAGTTGCTATGTTGCAGGTTCTAACCAAATGCATCGCCAAATATTCTCTGAACCTATTAGTGTATAGTTCATATAGATTAATGCCAGCCGGCCCCCCTTGAGCATTTTTATTATTGCAATGTTTTGTCCTGCATGTAGGGAGATGGGAGCCGAGAGCCTGAGAGAAGGATCGATTTTGCTGTTGCATGTAGGAAGATGGGATTTGCGTGCGGTGTATCGGCAAGAGATTAAAGGAAGTGAGAGCAGAGAGAGGTTAAGCTTTTTTTGGTACTCTGAATATGGTAGGATAAACATAGAGTAGAGGGGAGAGAAGAGCAGCTTTTATTTATTTTGCAATTGGTTTTTCCCGGTGTCAATTATATGTGCAGTTTCACTGATCTATAGCTGATTTGATTTTCCAATGCAGGAAAATGAGTCATTCCTTCCCCTGTAAAGGGTATTCACATTGAGAGACAATGAGCTGATATATTCGATTAAATGCCTCGTGGTTTGTGGTCCTATTGAGCCATAGATTTTTGTTGAAAGCATATGTTTGTCTGCAACTTCTGAGGCAAAGAAAGACTACTGTAGCTTTCATCATCGTAGTTATCTCTGTTTGCCAGGAGTCTTAAACACACTACAATTAAGATGCAGATTCCTTATGATATATGAACAGACTCTTTTTTGTATATCAGTTCTTATATTCTGGAGACAATGAGCTGATGACATTGGACTTTCAATTTAACTTCTACTCAATAGTGAGTTAGCCACTCTTGATTCCTTGTTTGTGGCAGGTTTGTGGTCATGTTGGGAACACTATGTTGTTTCCACGCTTGGCTCCACTTATTGGTTGCTGATGGTGTCGGCTTGGATGTTGACAACAATTGTTGTCACGAGAACTTATATATGTTTGTTTTGCAAGTTTCTTCATTCAAGTAAAGGGTGACAATGATCAGATTTGTATTGGTTCTTACTTGATTTTTCTCACTCCTGTATGCAGTGGGCAACTAAGTGATAATGTGAAAGGCATTTGTACAATACTTGTTTGGCTATTATCAATGGGGGACTCCTTGTGCACTAATTGTTGTCTTACAGGTGCGTTGTTAATTGGAAATGAAAAGCTCCTACCCATTCGCCGTACCAGAATTGTTTGAGCCTGGTGGCCTTTCTGTTTGCCACGGTGTGTTAGCCTGTTTTGCAAAAAAACCCTCACATTTTGTTACAAATCTCAAATCAGTCCTACAAGTCCAGATCGCACAGTAACCACGTTCATATATGTTTCATATGCGTCAGTGTGCTAATTGTTGGTGTTGTTTTGGTTTTATTAGTTTTGACGATGATAGAGTTCACTTTAGATAGGGCGCGCATCGTGCGCCAGATTGTTCTAGTCATATCAGCTTGAGCAAGGAGGAAGGTCTCCATAGGCGTCATGTTCGGTGGGGGAGGTGGTGGTGGCAGATTGCTACCACTAGCATCACCAAACCCATGGGGATTTCCGCGTGTTGCTCCCACCATCTGAAAAATTTGGTAATGGAGGTTAGCCACATATCCATAATCTTGCCAATATAAGCATAAACAAGAAGAACATGTGTAAAGCGTTTCCTCCATGCACAAATTTCAGAAACAAGACAGCCAAGTACTCTGCCGTATGAAATTCATATCTTGCTGCTCGGTTATCGAACGATGCTAAATTTTGGTCAGTAGCAGCCAAATTTCACTCACTACAACTT
This sequence comes from Cenchrus americanus, assembly GCA_947561735.1. Lineage (NCBI taxonomy): Eukaryota > Viridiplantae > Streptophyta > Magnoliopsida > Poales > Poaceae > Cenchrus > Cenchrus americanus. Next base: position 244,276,163 of record OX387239.1, on the reverse strand, counting down.
TGGTATTCAACCGAACTCTGAATTTTGACGTTAACATGCCCGAAATATTAAAATCCCATTGGTCTGTCCAGTCTGAATTTCAGACTGCAGTCAGTTACAGAAAAATTCATAATTCCAAAACCGTAGAAGCAATGAGGCTGAAATTTTACGAGAATGCACACAAAGTAATTTCCAACGACTTTGGTATTCATTTCACAGCCCAGTTCTGACCATAAGAAGGTTCAAACTGCCCATTACATACCGCTGCATTCTGACCGCAGCACTCCACTAGCAGACTTAATTACAACACATTAGCCTAACTTCAACAAGTCTTCACCCTAGGTTACATAGGGGTCAATGGTAGCATCAGACCACCCAAAAGAATACTCATCCTACGTCAGCCTTGTTGGAAATATGCCCTAGAGCCAACTGGATTTGATCCACTAGTGGGCTCAGATGGATTTGTCCATTATGGTGTAAAAGTCCTAATGGGCCACAAATGTTGTAAAGCCCATTAGTATTGGAAGGGGTACACCATCTATTAGTCCCGTATTGCTAATGGACGATGGTGTGGGGGGGGTTTTCCTCCCAATAAATATGGACCACACCCCTCCTGAAAAGACACAACTTTCTCAAGTAGCGACCGCGCGCCGCCAACGCTCCCTCCTCGTCGCACTTGCGGACCTAGCGATCCGGCGTGCGTCGCTTCCTTCTCCGTACGTGTGGATACCTTGGAGGTGCTGCATCCGGAGCACTTGGATCGGACGAGCCGCACGTGCAAGTCAAGAAGGACGTGAGCAACCGCACCGCCCGCTACCCTCGACGCGTTCGTCTACATCGAGACGGTTCCGCCGCATCCGCGCGTCTAGTGGTAATCTCGTGATCTCCGACGAGCAGCGGCTCCTCGTTTTGCGGGGAAAATTTTGTTTTGCGCTAGCGTAGCCACCCCGTATCCCTTCGGTGGTATCGAGCCGTAGCCGCTAAGTTTTAGATTCGGGATGTGTGCATATGGAGATATGCGGATGTAGATCAAAGTTTTGATCGGCTTCGTGTTCTTGACGTGATGGTCGTGTAACGAATTACTCCTACCGGTCGGAATTCCGCCATCGGAGTTAAGTGATACACGTAAACCCGATCACAACGAGAAGGAGATCAATTGGATTGGTCGAATCGAAGTTAGGTCAAGCGCCGGGCGCATGGGATGCGTGGCGGTGGCGATTGGATCTCTACCGGCCGGGAAAAACCGAGAAAACATGTTGTTCGGTAAAACAGCCATAACTTTTCGTGGTTAACTCGGATGAAGAAGTTTTCTATATGAAAATTGATCTACAGAAAATTTTACACATGTAATTAACCAGCTTTGCTGGTCGCGGCGAAATTAGTTTTGCGAAATTCGGCTTGCAAGATGGGTTTTCGGGCGTTTTAAGTTTGGACGTCGGAATTGCGATAATCTTTTTGCAGGTTTTGTGATCGGTATGGCCTATATGTGTATGTGATGCATGTGTGTAATTTTTTCGTGACCTGCGTGTCACGTGTACAGCAATACGGCTGGAGCCATGTGTATTGTCAAAATTAATGTAATGGTCTGCGTACCAATTTGTGATGATCTAATACGCGATTATGTAACTTTCATTACTAGCACGCGTTAGATAGTTCTTGGAGGACTCATCACATGGAGGATGGCACACACAGATCATGGAGATGGAGATCAACATGATGTACAGGTCAATGGAGATGAAGATCACCATGTGACAATAGGCCATACCGTGTCACAACTGTGTGAATGTCGTTCTTACCGTTCTACTTTTACATGCGACAATGTTATTTTCTTGCGTGTGATGTTACGAGTAGAACGATCCCTTTGGAATTTTAAGTTAACATGCCCTCCCAACACTTGCCACCGTCCCACGTCTCGTACAATTAGTGGTGGGTCTATGAAATTAGGGTGCCACTAGTTTTCCTTGACTAGACGGGTTTGTATCGGATACTTACACGCATAAGTGTTGGTTTGCTTATCAAAGTCATCTTAACGGTTAAGGACTTTGGGGCATAAAGGTTGGGAGCCTAGACATAGAGATGTCACCCAACAACGGAGTCATATGTGATATGATTAGCAAAGAGTTGCTTACCGATCTACCTTGTTTACTAGCGGTGACGCAAAAGCTCACTAGTAGACTTGTTAGTTGTGGATTCTGAATCACTAAGTATCAATGTGGGGATATTGATTTTAGTGGGAGTAAATTTTATTTTACTCTGTCATGGATATATTGTCTTAGTGTTTTGCATTTATTATTCTGTTGTAGATTAAAGGCACCTAGCAACACCACATCGTTTACCTTGCATTCGGTCCTTGAGAAGGACAAGTTGACTGGAACAAACTTTACGAATTGGATTCGTAATCTGAGAATTGTTCTTAGAGCTGAGAAAAAGGAAGAAGTTCTAGGCACCCCCTTACCAATAGATGATAACGTTAAGAAAAGCACGGGTAGTAGTCATGTGATGGCGATCCAAAACAAGCCGATCTTTAAAAGGAAGGGAAATTCTTGGAAGAAGAAAGGTAAGGCAAGGATAAGATCCCAATGCCAAACCAGGCGCCCAAGGCTAGTCCAGCTGCCAAGGCCGAATATTTTCATTGTAAGAAAATCGGTCACTGGAAAAGAAATTGTAAGTTGTACTTAGCTTCTATGAAAAGCAATGGAAGTAAGGGTACTTCCACTTTAGGTACACTTAATGTTTATGTTACATATATTTTCCTCGCTGATTCTTATACTAATTCTTGGGTATTTGATACCGGATCAGTTGCTCATATTTGCAACTCGATGCAAGGAATGATAATAAGTAGAAGCGTGGAACGAGGAGAAGTTGATTTCCGCGTAGGCAATAACGCAAGAGTTGCTGCATTGAGCGTCGGAACGATGCAACTACACCTCCCGTCAGGATTTATTATGGAGTTGAATAATTGTTATTTTGTTCCTAGTTTGAGTTGAAACATTTTATCCCCTTCATGTTTGATGAAGGATGGTTAATTCATTTGCGAGTGAAAACAATGGTTATGTGATCTCTAAGGATAATATGTTTGTAGCTTGTGCATCCATTGTGAATGGCTTATTTGTTTTAAATCTTGATGATTCACCTATCTGTAACATAAGTGCTAAAAGGTCTCGACCTAATGATTTAAGTCCTACCTACATATGGCATTGTCGTTTGGGTCACATCAGTGAAAAGCGCATGAAGAAGCTCCATAACGATGGACTTTTAACTTCGTATGATTTTGAATCCTACGAGACATGTGAAGCTTGTTTGCTAGGCAAGATGACCAAGATGCCTTTCTCAGGTTTTCCTGAGAGAGCCTCAGACTTACTAGAACTCATACATACGGATGTGTGCGGACCAATGAGTACGACAGCTAGAGGTGGATACCAATACTTCATAACGTTCACTGATGATTTAAGTAGATATGGTTATGTCTATTTAATGAAGCACAAGTCTGAAAAGTTCAAAGAATTTCAGAGTGAAGTAGAAAATCAACGTGGCAAGAAATTCAAGACCTTGCGTTCTGATCGTGGAGGTGAGTATTTGAGCCATGAGTTTAGCAGTCATCTAAAGAGTTGCGGAATTGTTCCACAACTTACGCCACCTGGAACACCTCAAAGAAACGGTGTATCCGAGCGACGTAATCGAACCTTGTTGGACATGGTCCGATCAATGATGAGCCAGTCGGACCTACCATTGTCATTTTGGGGTTATGCTCTAGAAACCGCAGCTTTCACTTTAAATAGGGTACCTTCTAAGTCCGTAGTTAAGACACCATATGAGATGTGGACTGGTCAGACTCCCAGTTTGTCTTTTCTGAAAATTTGGGGTTGTGAGGTTTATGTGAAGAAACTTCAATCAGATAAATTGACACCTAAATCGGACAAGTGCATATTCGTGGGATATCCAAAGGAAACCTTGGGATATTATTTCTACAACCGGTCAGAAGGCAAAGTGTTTGTCGCTCGGAACGGTGTTTTCTTAGAGAAAGAGTTTCTTAAAAGAGAAAAATGTAGACGAAGGTGTATCTTGAAGAAGTTCAAGATGAGCCGCTTGGGAAAGATTTCACAAGTGATGCTAATGTAGCTGAACGAGTTGAGATGCCCGTGGCAAGAGAAGCACCAACACAACCACGAAGGTCTGAAAGGGCACGTCGCGCAACTGATAAGCACAATCTCATGATCGCGGGAGAGCGCGACATATTGTTGTTAGACAATGATGAACCTATGACATATGCGGAAGCAATGATGGACCCAGATTCCGAGAAATGGCAAAGTGCCATGAGATCCGAAATAGATTACATGGATGACAATCAAGTTTGGAACTTGGTTGACCCGCCAGATGGTGTTAAACCCATAGAGTGCAAATGGATCTATAAGAAGAAGAGGGACATGGATGGAAATGTTCACATCCATAAAGCTCGACTTGTTGCAAAAGGTTTTCGACAAGTTCAAGGAGTTGACTACGACGAGACATTCTCACCCGTAGCAATGCTTAAATCTATTCGGATCATTCTAGCTATAGCTGCATATTTCGATTATGAGATATGGCAGATGGATGTCAAAACAACTTTCCTAAATGGAAATCTGACTGAGGATGTGTATATGACACAACCTGAGGGATTTGTTGATCCAACCAATGCTGGAAAGGTGTGCAAACTTCAAAAATCCATTTATGGATTGAAGCAAGCATCTCGGAGTTGGAACCTTCGCTTTGATGAGGTGGTAAAAGGGTTTGGCTTCATTCAGAGTGAAGAAGAGCCTTGTGTTTACAAGAAGGCAAGTGGGAGCTCTGTAGTATTTCTAATCTTATATGTGGATGACATATTACTGATTGGAAATGACATTCCTATGCTTGAGGCCGCTAAGACCTCATTAAAAATAGTTTTTCAATGAAGGACTTAGGTGAGGCGGCATACATTTTGGGCATCAAAATCTATAGAGATAGATCAAAAGGGCTTATAGGATTAAGCCAAGACACTTACATTGATAAAGTGTTGAAAAGGTTCAACATGGAAGAGGCGAAGAAAGGGTTCTTGCCTATGTCACATGGCATACATCTTAGCAAGACTCGGTGTCCTACGACAACTGATGAGCGGGAACGCATGAGTAGAATACCGTATGCTTCGGCCATCGGATCTATTATGTATGCAATGATATGTACACGTCCAGATATTTCGTATGCACACAGTATTACAAGCAGATACCAATCTGATCCAGGTGAGGGTCACTGGACAACGGTTAAAAATGTTTTTAAGTACTTGAGAAGGACTAAAGGCATGTTCCTAGTCTATGGTGGTGAGGAGGAGCTCGTTGTAACGGGTTACACCGATGCTAGTTTCCAAACTGACCAAGACGATTCAAAGTCGCAATCAGGATACGTATTTACGATAAATGGTGGAGCTGTGAGCTGGAAGAGTTCCAAGCGAGGAGACGATGGGTCGATTCTACAACGAAGCCGAGTACATCGCAGCTTCGGAAGCTGCAAAGGAGGGTGTTTGGATAAGGAAGTTCCTTTCTGAACTTGGTGTGTTTCCGAGTGTCTCTAGCCCATTGGATCTTTATTGTGACAACAATGGAGCTATTGCGCAAGCAAAGGAGCCAAGGAACCACCAAAAGAATAAACATGTACTGCGGAAATTTCATCTGATACGAGAGATCGTTAGACGAGATGGTATCAAGATATGCAAAGTACACACGGATTTGAATGTTGCAGATCCTTTGACAAAACCCCTTCCACAGAGGCGCACATGAGAGCTATGGGTATTAGATATATTCTAGATTAGCTCAAGTGCAAGTGGAAGGATGTTAGAAATATGTCCTATAAGGAATCATAGAGATAATTATATTTCATTATATCCATGTCACTTGGTTCTTTTATTGAATATCCATGAAAGGCGACTTGTATTTGATTGGCAATTATGTGAATTGTTTGTGAAACTCTTTTACTTGTATGGTTATTCAAAAGTTGTCCCTAGTATGAGTTAATGACTAGCACATGAATTAGTTGATGACTATGTTTCACAAGTCATGAACATGGAGATGTATAACTAATAATGTGGGCACATGTATGACATGGGGCTGGACTGACCCAATTTGAGACCTTGTTCTCTGTTTACACAACGTATACGCTATGTCCTTAGACTTGAGATTGTCGCATGTACTCAAGATGTGAATTGACCTACTTAGGGGCCATCAACCGCTACTCCGTAACTAGGGTAGTCATAAAGATGGCTTTCGGGTTTGTCGGGAAGCATCTTTGTGAGGCATGGTCAATCAAGATAGAATTTGCCCCTCTACTTGAGAGAGATATCTCCGGGCCCCTCGAGTGATCGGATCAAGAAATGCATGGCCGTCTTTGGGTTAAGGGTTAACCCCTTTTGATGATCCGAGTCACAGTGTCGAGAAAGAGAGGTCAGCTTGGAGCTAGACCAAATATCGTGAGGCAAAGGGAATAGCATGTATGAATTGTTGTGATGGTTTGTCTGATAAGATCTTTACGTATGCGTAGGAGTTGACACGTCTTGCTAGAGGCCGCTATCAACTATTGATCGAGTAGTGTACTCGGGTCAAGTCTATGTGTACGTGAACCTATAGGGTCACACACTTAAGGGGTTGGAAGCCGAATGAGGATGAATATACTTGCATAGTTGACTCTAGTGCAAGTGGGAGACTGTTGAAATATGCCCTAGAGCCAACTGGATTTGATCCACTAGTGGGCTCAGATGGATTTGTCCATTATGGTGTAAAAGTCCTAATGGGCCACAAATGTTGTAAAGCTCTTTAGTATTGGAAGGGGTACACCATCTATTAGTCCCGTATTGCTAATGGACGATGGTGTGGGGGGGTTTTCCTCCCAATAAATATGGACCACACCCCTCCTGAAAAGACACAACTTTCTCAAGTAGCAGCCGCGCTGCCAACGCTCCCTCCTCGTCGCACTTGCGGACCTAGCAGTCCGGCGTGCGTCGCTTCCTTCTCCGTACGTGTGGATACCTTGGAGGTGCTGCATCTGGAGCACTTGGATCGGACGAGCCGCACGTGCAAGTCAAGAAGGACGTGAGCAACCGCACCGCTCTGCTACCCTCGACGCGTTCGTCTACATCGAGACGGTTCCGCTGCATCTGCGCGTCTAGTGGTAATCCCGTGATCTCTGACAGCAGCAGTTCCTGTTTTGCGGGGAAAATTTTGTTTTGCGCTAGCGTAGCCACCCCGTATCCCTTCAAGCCTATCCCATTCACAGACCAAAATTAGGCCACTTGTATGAGTATGGACACTAGTCTATCAACATCTAGTAAGTATCATCACCGCCCGAGGCGAAAGACGGCGACGGGTGAACCCTCGACCATCGGGTCCAGTGGCGGAGCCTCGGTGTCGTCCACCATGGACCGAGCGTCGTCTCGGTCACCCTCCATAGCTCCGGGGGCCGGCGGGGGAACCGGCTGCCGCAACACCCGGATCAACTCGTTGGCCGCCTCCGAGTCTCGGTCCATGGCCTCAAGCCGCCCATCCATACCTATCGGTGCACGGAGGTGAACAAACCTCTCGTCCTTCGGCTACTCCATCTGCTCTCTCTCGCTACTCCATCTCCTCTCTCTACTGCTCCCTCTGCTCCTGCAGTCCCACGATGGCGTGGAGACAGTCAGTGAGGATGTTGACCCACTGAGCGTCACGTGCCACCCAGTTGGCCTCACGGGCCTCCAGCTATCCAACCCGCAGTCGAGCCTCAGCGACGTCCCTCTCAAGGCCCATGTAGCCAAACGAGAGAGAGCGCAGGTGGTGGGTGCGCACTCCCAGCTCTCCGGCGGCGTCGAGAGCAGTAGCAGTCACCGCAGTGGAAGCGGCGCTGCGAAGAGCCTGAAGACGGTACAGCGCACCCTCGCGTCGAACCATCTCCTGCAGCACGTCGAGTGGGCGCATGCCGGCTAGAAGGTCGGCCATGTGCCCCATACGGTGCCTCCACGTGGGGTCCTCGGGGTCCACTACCGGTAGCAATCCCACCAGTGAGGTGGACACCTCGTCCGGGTGCTGGGCGCAGAAGGAGTTAAGCACTCCCAAAGCAGCCACCTCCAGCGTCTCCAGCAACTGGACGCTCACCACGTCCGTGCTCAGGTCGGCCCACTCCGGGTGGTCCGGGTGGAGCGGCACAGACACCTGAACACGGCAGCGGGGCACTCCCAGCTGCACGGTCGCCATCGCCTCGTACGTCGGAGGCGTCGGGTACCCAGACGAGCGAAGGGCGTCCCACAATATGTGGGCAAAACCCTCAAGGTGCAGCCCGTCAGTACGTACTGAACCGTCCAGACGAACCTCCCAGAAAAGACGTCCAGCCATCTGCATCACAAAACTCCCACTGGTTAGCGTGAGTTGAGAAATGACAGATACTGTACAGTGCACAAAAATGCATGTAACTCAAAAACTGTTGAGCCAAAAATTCCCAAATTTCACCAGATTCTTGCTGAGATACTAAGACACAAGTTTGGTATTCAAAAGTTGAGCTAAAAACACAAGGAAAATGGCCAAAAAGCTACAAGTTCAGGTTGCTGTCACCCAGAAATTCCAGCCAACAGCACTGCACTAAACTGAGCATAACTTCAATTCCCTTTACCCAATCTTCTTGAATTTTTCACAGCAGATCCACCACAAGATTTAGAGCAACTTTTGTATCTAGCACTTTCACTGGAAACTAGATCTTGGGGGCCTAAAGTTTTCAGAACTGAACTGCTGCTAAAAGACAACTAGATTAAACCTTAGGAAGAAATCCTAACTTGAGTTTGGTTAAACCAATTTTTATGAAATTTTTACTGTGTACCCTTTGGGAGATTTGGAACCTTTTTCTTAGATGATTTCTGAAGAAAAACTTGTTATATTGATCGGGAAAATAATTCCAGACCAGCAGCTTATTCACAAGATAGCTAGTTGGACCTTACATGCTTTTTGAGAGATTGTTGGTCAAGTCTTGAATTCAAGTTTTAATTGTAGGGTTGCTGTTCACTTATGATTTTTAACATGATGCAAGCACACCTATGCGTCCTCACAGACAATTTCTTGTCAACACGAAGTTAGTGCCGGTGGCATGGCAAATAATCTCTCCCTATAATAGCTAGTCGAGAGCTAAACCAAGGAGTTACCGGATCTAACGATTCGCGGTTAGCATACCTGCAGAAAATCACAGAACATCCCGAACCTTTCATGCCAGCACTCATGAAAGCTCCCCATACATTACCGTTCACTATAGAAACGGCATCCATGCATCAAGCCGCTGCATGGACAGTGTCCAACCTCGGACACCCTCCGTTTGAATGGAGTGTATCCTTGCCTCGCATGAGCGACATGCGGAATGCACACGTATGAAACACGTGGCGACACACAACTCATAAACAGACGCGAAGATGGGATCCGTGGAATGGATCACTCCATCAACCCTCGCAATTCCCGTGATGCGGAACAACACACGTATAAAACACGTGGCTCATCTAGTTTGGTTGTACAAGAAAGTAAATCTTGACTGAAAGTAATGTGCTGGAAGTTAGTCTAGATAAACCATATTTAACTAGCCACCAAAAAACCCAAAAACCACTAGGGCCTATCGGACTAAACCATCCTTAGCGTCCCTAACGTACTTCGGAAAACACACCTTACTCTTGCAAGTTTTATTCTAAAAACATGTTGTTAAGTGTGCATTAAGACCTCTGGTGTACAAATCAAGCTCTGATGCCAGCTGTGACAGAACCGCTCAAATTACTTCCATATTATCGCCTAAACCGCTCCTCTGGGTCATTAAGCAATAATACAGAAGTAACCTGTCGTCTCTGCCGGGTCGAACCCGGTAAATCACTTACATCACAGGATCGACATTTGTACAACAAACTCACACGAAGGCGAGTCCAGAGGTAAACAAGTAACAAGTTATTACATAACATCCTTCAAAGGTTCATTATTACAAACCAAGTCTTTTGCATAAAGGTAAACAGTTCAGAGTTCGAAACACAGCGGAAATAAAACACTACACGACATAAGTAACATCACACGAGGCCATCTGTGATGCCACTAAGCACTGTCATCCTCCCACTCGTATTCCCAACCGGGTGGGAGAGAACCAGGCCACGGAAAGCCATCATCACACAGATCATCACCTGAAAAGCAACAACAAAAGCAAGGCTGAGTATACTAATACTCAGCAAGACTTAACCGTCCGGTGATTGGAAAATCACCAACCCTCTAGACATGCAAGGCTTTATGGCTGGTAGTTTGTTTTGCTGAAAAGTAACAATGAGTATGTCCTTACTTTCAAATTTTAGCTCCAAATTCTAGTCATTTAATCATTACTAGATTAGCCAACTAATCCAATCATGAGTTGTACAATACAAGTTAAACAAGTATACAAATTCTTTCTCAATTCCATCATTAGGGGACATAGAGTGAATGGTTAAGCAGTCTCAGATAACGGTGAGAGGCTGACGATCGATCGATTAGTAACCTTGCAAGGTGGACCTAAACATACGGGAGAATGCATACCCCAAGAATGCCAAACAAAACCAAAGGGGTGGGGGTATACACCAACCAGGCGGTTCCCAACCGTCCTCAGTTCGGGATCAAGTCCACAGTCCCTGGTACGAGGCTATGAAGCCACGGTATCTGACCGTCCGGATCCACCTACGCACCACTGCCTAGTATCTGGGGATCTCTCCCGGGTGTAGTGGTAGAGAGTTCCCTTGCTGGATCAGGAAAGTACTAGGCTTACCGGTCCCATTCCCGACAAATGCTTAGTACGTTCAAAAGCTTAACCACTGACATCTACTGACCGGAGTCAGTCCCATGCTCTTACCACATGAGCAGATAAGTTTAACGATCTTATGATTCCAACATAAGAGACCTATAGCTCGCAAGTGACGGTCATCACTCGACTTCTACTGTGGTCCTAAGCATGGCAACTAGCGACCTAACAGGCTAGTATTAAACATAGGAACCTAGGATCATGCATCTAAGGTTTCAAGTCAACTCCTGAATGAAAATGCACAAGCATTGCATAAAAGGAAAAGTTGCAGGAGTTTAACAAAAGTAGGTTATGCTCCGGGGCTTGCCTTCACTGGCAAAGTCAGAAGCGAGATCCTCCGAACTTTGGTTCGGGTCTTGCTGCACTTCCACCACGTTCACTTCTCCCTCAGCTGGTTCTCCTTCAGACTCAGGCACCAGCTCGTAGTTCCCGTCAGGAAGTTCTATACGACATGCAGATGCATTATGATTCAAGTATACAAACTTAAGTAGGTAAATTCAGTTTTGAATTTAGAGATAAACATAAGGGCTCTTGTTGGTCATATTCACCTTAACAAGTTTTCAATTAACTGTTTTTCACTAGAACATGTGGATGGGTGTGAAATTTCATTCTTGTTTGATGGTGATTGTGTGCACATCTAAGTTCATTAGCTAAGTGAACTTCATTAAAGTGTTTTGGGGCTGTTCAGAGATGGTTTCACAAATTTCAAGCTTTGAATTTAAACTGCACGCGGAGGCACGTTTAATTTCCCTTTATTTGGCCCATGTTAAGCTTGATTTCTTAGGAATTAATTCTGATAAAAATATACCCAAACTGATCACAAGCTTTCATCAGCATGCGCATAACAGCAAAACATAATCTCTGACCAAAAATTAGGCAAAACAACACTACAAAGCAATTAGGATAAATATAACAAGTTTAAGTCACTAGAAGCATGAATAAATCACAAAGCACAAGATACATAGGATCTGAAGCTATAACTTGGCACACAGCATGATAAGGACATGTATAGCTCACACACCCAAAATCACATCTATAGCTGCAGCAGAAATATGGATTTGAATTTAATTCAAAATAGCCACCATAAATTAGCAGGGCATTTTACATAAGTCTAAAATTCATCTCTGATTTGTGAAACATACAACTATGCATTGCAGAGCTACAGGAGAAAGTTGGAAGGCATTTGATTAACAGATAAATCTAAACAAATCATAAATGGAGAACAGGCTGAAATCAATATAAATTCATAACTGAAGTTTCACACATGATTTCAGTGCCATCTTCCTACACAAGGCTAGGAATGCTATTATTGACAATATATCCAAAATTCACATGCAGATCATTTATACATTTCAAGTTATTTCAAATTTACTCAAACTGATCAATTCAAGATCATTTAAAAACTTCTCTGAAATTTGAAAACTGCCTTTCTAGAAAAGTTAGGTTTCTTCACAAGGATTCCAGAATAGTTGAGTTTGCATTTTTACGATTTGCCTGTGATTTTATATCGATTTTACAACGCTCAGCTTGTTAACCCTAAATCTGTAGATGTCGTTTTGCAGAAAGGCCCCCCGATCGAAAACTAAGATTACAATCGGGTCCCCGGCAGCGGAGCAAGGCTGGCCGGCGGCGAGGGGTGGCCGGACTCCGGCGAGCAAGCGGCTAGGGTGGGGTTTGGACTCACCCTCAGGCGTTTGGCGGGGTTGGCTTGGCGGAAATCGGCTCCGGCGATGGTCGGCGGCGAGGGGAGGCGGCGGACGGCCGCGGCGGCCGCAATGCCGGCGGGCGGCGGGTCGGCCGACAAATGCGTGTGCACGGGAGCGTTCCGGGAGTGCGTGTGGAGGCTAAGGTGGAGCTTGGGCTCAGCGGCGGCGGTGGTTGGCGGGGCGCACCGGCGAGCTCGGAGCGGCGGCGACGGCGGACGCGGGGGAGCGGCGCGGTGAGGCGCCCGAGCAAAGTGAGGGAGGGGGAGTTGCGTGGGGCGTCGGGGGGAGCCTAATGGCGCGCATGCGAGCCGGGTGGCGCGGCGGGGGGCCCGCCCAAGCGTGTGAGCGCGGCGCGTGGTCGCGGCGACGGCGCGCACGGCGCGGCCGGCCGACGGTGGCGCGCGCGCGGCGCGCGATCACGCGGGCGTGCGGGCGCGAGGTTGTTGGCCGGCCACGATGGCCGACGCGTGGCCCTCGCCGTGACGGTGTACGGACGGCGGCGGGTGTGGGCCCGGTGTGCTGCGCGGCGCGGCGCGCGCGACGGGCGACGTCGCGCGCGCGGGCGCGCTCCGGCGTTCCGGGCCACAACTGATTCGATGTACCCCACTTTGACTGATTCAAACTCAAAAACTTTGAACTAAAGTTCAAAATCGCCAAATACGAAAGTTATAGACCAGTTAACCCTCTTCAACTTTCGTAAAGGCCGACCGGTCAAATTCTCAACAGATTTGGAGATAAACATCCTCAAAGTTACAGATTTGTATGCATTGGTCAAACTGTTCAGGAGGGCTTTGACTGGGTTTTTGAGGATTCAAACCTCCGAATTTGAAATGCCAACAATGGAATGAAATGTGTTCCTGGAAAAACTGAGAAACTTTGATGTTGGTCGATTTTGAAGTTCTATAGGAAAATTTTGGGAACGCGCAGGAAAACTAATCCAGCCTTAAGGAGCACTTGGGCTTTGACAACAGTTTAGGGTGTTGACCAAGGTTCTTTGTGCAAAAGTGTGACTCACCAAGTTAAACATGATTAGGGGCTAAATAAACCTGATTAATAGAGCTAGGTGATGTCATAAGCAAAATAAACATCAGGGATGTTACAGTATGGGAGCAACTTTGGATCAGACATTGGTGCATCTTCCTCCTCGGCTCCTCCTCCACCACCCCCTACCGGATTTGATTCGATGTTTGAAGGTGACACTACTGCCCCACCTCCATGGGTTCCTCCTCCATCGACTGATGAGTGGGCGGCACGTGTCTCACATGAATTCTTTGATCAGCCTGCCACTTCCTATGGTATGGATAATTCACTCTTGTCTCTATTTCTGAAATCCATCCATATTTAGCTCTTTCTTATCCTAGCCTCTCTTATGTGGGTGCCTAGTTGCAAATCCGAGCACCGGAGGCGACACTTGGGATCAGTGGCAGCGGCAGTAATTTTGGCAACAGTTTTTCCTTCTCCAGGCCCTTTATGGATGTTTGATGACAAAGGGGGAGAAGAGATGGATTAAAGCTTTGTGTCATTAGTTGTTCTGTAGAGGGCGGTCTAACCGCCCCTGGTAGGCGGTCTAACCGCCCTACCCCTATGAGTTGAGAATGAGACGTGGCTTGTAATAAATGGATCTCTACCTTATCTTGTGGACTTGAGTATTTGTGTGAGTGCTACTGAGTGTGTAGAACTTATTTATGTATCTTAAGTGACATTTGTGATAGTTTGTGATGCATAGCTTGTTTGATGAATGTTGTTGTAGGCTGAATGGGGGAGGCGGTCTAACCTGCCTGCAACCCCGGTCTGACCGCCCCTGCCCAAACAGTGTACACTTCTCTTTGTTGAGTGCTTGCCATGCCATATGCATCACGATCTTTATTTTGTCGATCACACTTGTTGCACTCCACTGATTCTAAGATAAAGGGGGAGCTCACACGCTCATTCTTCCAAATTTGTGCTATTGGCATTTGAGGCCAACGTTTTGAAATTCAACTCAAAGCACAAATTAAGGGGAAGCTCTAGCTACATCTGAGAATCTAAATGCGCTTTAATGTTTTATTTGTAAGCTTTAATCGAGTTGTCATCAATCACCAAAAAGGGGGAGATTGAAAGTGCATCTAGGCCCCTAAGTTTGTTTTGGTGAATTGAATGACAAAACGATTAAAGGGCTAATGCATTTGTCTAAGTTTGTGAGCAGGTTTATCTTGAAATTCATAAGCAATTATTGGAGTATTCATTTATGAATAAATACTATATGTCTCACATTGGAAAAGACAAATACATGAATGATTCTTTATGCACATTGGTCAAATGTCAAGAAATAAATGGACTTATATTTTGGGGATATTTTGTGAAGTTGAAATACATGTCTCCAAAGAAAGTGGTGGCTTGACTAAAATAAAAAGGGGATCATTCAAAAGGAAGTTGGTAAGTCTATCAAGTTAAAGTGCAAGGCTTCATGTGGAAATATAAAGAGGACACAAGGATGAGTGTAAACTTAATGGTTCTTAAAGGGAAGCTTGCATATTCGTTGTCAATCAAGAACAAACTCATGAAGCAAAGTGGAACTCAAAGTGAATTGGGTAAGTGATGAAGAGATCAACCGAGGTGTCTAGGGTGAGGGACTAAGCAATATTTGGGGTCTTGGCCCGGCCGCCATTAGTGTTTTGCTAAGGTGAAGTTCTAGCATCCGTGGGGTCTTCAAGTATCATATCCAAACCTTAAGTGAGGGAAGCATTGCAACATATCAAAATGTTACGATTGGCAATATGGAGTGACTTAAGGATCAAAGTGTTCACTCTCATGCAAAAAGGGAAAATCCTAAGTCACTAGCTCAAGTATGGAGTTGCTCAAGACATCGGCTATGTTAAAAGCCCTCATATTGGAATTACAAAAGTACGATAAGATTGAAGATCTACAAGCTCAAGTGATCAACCGTTTTTATATTTAATCTTGAGTCTAGGTATGTCGTACTATCAAGAGGTATGCAACATTAGCTCTAAGACAAAAGATCAAAAGTGCTCATTAGTTGACCTAAGTGAGAACTAGCCTTGAGAGAGTCCCTGAGTAGTCTAACCAACCTCTAACCCAGCCTTTGCCATTTCAACTCGTGTTGAAATGCTTGTGAGAAGAGAAAAGGGTTTTAGGGATCTCTCTGCCCAGGGCGGTCTAACCGCCCAAGGGTGGCGGTCTAACCGCCCCTAGCAACCCAACGGCTAGTTTTTCAAACTGGCCGTTGGGGGCGGTCTGACCACCCTGACCAGGCGGTCTAACCGCCTTTGTCAGAGAACTAATGGCTAGTTTTCCTTGTGAAGGGTATAAGTACCCCACGAGCTCCACTTGTTGGGGCTGCTGATTCTAGGGTTGCTGAGGTGCTCCCCTGCTGTTTTTCATAAGCCAAAGCCAAAAGAAACACTCCCCAACTCTCTCTTTGTGAGATTTGCTATTCAAGCCATATCCTTGTGTTGGGTTGAGAGTTTAAGCCTTTGTGAGCTTGTGTGAGCTGAGCAAGAGCATCCCATAGCTTGAGCACTTGTGTTTCACGTCGGAAAGCCTTTGAAGCATTTGTTACTCTTGGAGGTTTGCCTCCTAGACGGCTAGGCGTCGCCGGATAGCTCCCAAGGTTGTGGTGAGCAACGGCAAGTTTGTAAGGGCTGTGATCTTGCCTCTTTGTGGAAAAGATCGCCTTAGTGGAAGCGAGGAAAGCGGTTGAAAGAGACCCGGCTTGTTGTGGGAGAATTCCCTTACAAGCTCCTCAATGGAGACGTAGTCGTTCCTTTGTGGGTGGTGAACTTCGGGAAACAAATCCTCATCTCTCCATTTGTGGTTTGCCTCACTTGTTTTGATTTCTAGCACATTTACTTTGCTTCCGCTCGATCTACTTGGGTGTGCTTGTCTTTGAGTGCAGGGATCATTACCCTGCTTGTGATCATCTACAGGAGCTACTCAAGAACTTCAGTTCGTGCTAGAAGTCAAGAGAAGACTTGAGTTGTTTTGCAGGTTTACTGGGCAGGGCGGTCTAACCGCTCCTGGACCCGGTCTAACCGCCCCCTATGGTTTAGCACATCAGGGGCGGTCTAACCGCCTGGTAGGGGCGGTCTAACCGCCTGTGCTAGTGAAGCTCAAGTTTTTCGGGGGAAAAAGTTTTATTTGGTCGTCCCGTCTATTCACCCCCCCTCTAGGCGGCATCAAGGTCCTTTCAAATAGCCCTCTCTGCCACCCAACCTTGTGAGGCCATCCTGCCAAGGGAAACTCTGCTCCTAGGGGCACATGTATGCACACTTGTATTTATTTGCAACTGCACCACAGAAACAAACCATTTCAGTAGCTGCTAAAACAATTTCTTGAATTGTAAAGCTGTTAGGCAAGGATACATATACATTATATTGCTAACAAAAAAGATATAAATCAAGAATATACCCTGACAATCCCATCATGTTGGGTTCAAGCTCTAATAATCCAAGGACATCCAAGAGAAGCACATTGACCTCTAAACCTTTCTGGATTTGAATGAGTAGTAGCAAGTTCAAATTCTTTGACAATTGCATGTTGCCTCACAGCTAGCCTCAAGTCTTCCATGCATGGAAAAGAAACCCCCACACTCACATCTGGATTACTGTCCCAATCAATAATTGGCTCATTATTATCATGGTTATCAACAGGAACAACTGCTTCTTCCATATCAGCTTGCATCTCAGCTGTCATAGCAGGGATAGGAATAGCTTCCCTAGCTGCTTCCTCAGCCCTCTCATCTGCTGCTTTGAAACCCATAGCCTCATATATCTTGTCTTCATTAGCAACTTCATTGGCCTCTCCATCCTGATCAGGTTCTTGTAAGATTGTCAACTCAGCCCAATCAACTGGTTCTGCTTGTTCAGCTGGCATAGAAGGAGGCGGAGTGCTGCAAGTGTCACCACTACCTTCGACATTACCAGCAGTAGCACTACCTTGTGCATTATCAGCAGCACCACTACCTTGTGCATTATCAGCAGCAGCAGCAGAGGTCATCCCAGAGGCACACCTGTCAACAGAGGTACCAGTGCCAGGATGATCATATTTACTGACAACATCAACTGAAACCACAACTACCTTTTCATTCCATCGTTGCAATATAAGTTGCTGAAAATGTTCATCCCTCCTTATTTTCCATACTGAAGCACTGTCAGTCTCAAGCACCCAAATTGCTAATGTCTGTGCAGGTCCCCATTTTATCTTGGTGGCCATATCATTGTGAAACTTAGCAATAGAATAGTGCTCAGACCTATCAAGCCATAACTCATGCTCCTCCTCAGACATTTCTACTCGACCATATGCATCCTCAGCAACCCACTTAGGAACCATTACAACTAATCTAAACGCATTGCCAGGATTGAAAGGATCTTGATGTCGCCTAAAGGGGGCTGAATAGGCGAGTCCTGAAAATCACCACTTAAAACAATTTTATCAGTGAGACCCGGATGCTCCGGACTTTTCTCCGGAGTTTCTGGAAAGTTCGGAATCTCTGGACTAGCGCCTATGCAGCGGAATATGCACACTGCCCAAAACCGGTACCACCGGGTTTGCCTGGCAGTGACTCCCCTCGAAACTCCTTCTTGATTGCTTGCTTGAAATCAATTAAAGATGAATGAGTAGTTCAGAGTGAAGTTCTATGAGGAATATTCAATGTCTACACTTCACAAACACCAACACCCGAGTAGATCGACAAATATGACAAAGAGCAAGCTAGGAATAAGAAGTAAGGTAAATGCGAGGTAAATCAACAAGAGACACAATTGTTTTACCAAAGTTCAGATTCACCACCGTGTGAATCCTAGTCTCCGTTGGGTGCTTCTGCTACCGAAGCTGGGTTGCATTCAACCCTTTTCCCGATCCACTAGATGGGTTCTTCCCTTGCGGAGGCGAAGCAAGACCTTCACAAACTTTCCCACAGCTCACCACACCTTGGGAGCTTATGGGCGACGCCGTCTAGGAGGCAACCCTCCAAGAGTAACAAACGCCACGAAGATCTCTTGCTATGAACTCGAGTGCCCAAGGATGGATTAGCTCAACTTTCACTCAATCTTTTAATCCCTCACCCAAATCTCTTCTCTTCTCAAATCTCTTGCTACACTAGAGATGGGAGGGCTTAAAAGGGCTGTGGAGATGCGTTTTTCATGTGGGGAACCAGTAGCCACAAATGGGAGAGGGTGAGGGGTATTTATACCCATCATCCAAAAACTAGCCGTTGGCTGTTAAGTCCCGGAATCTCCGAAAAAACCCCCCGATACTCCGGAATCCCCAAAACTAGCCGTTAGGTTCAAAAGTTCTGGATATTCCGGACATTTTTCCGGAATCTTTGGAAAGTCTGGAGTCTCCGGAAAATTCCCCGAAATATCCGAAGCTTCACTGGACAGCACAGGTCACCTCGGAGATAAAGCCATAACTTTTTACTCCGGACTCCGAATTCGATGATCTTGGATTCTATGGAAAGCTTATTCAGAGGAGAATCCATTCCAACTGAAAATAAGCTCCAAAACCATCAGGTGCATGTGTTGTGGTAAGAGTTTCTCTCATGATAGCACTTGGGAGGTTAGGTTTGAGCACCGAGACATAAGCAAAGCTATCCACATTGCATTCCTCTCGACAGTACGACATACCTATACTCAAGATCAAATATAAATGCAATATTAGAACTCTTGAGCTTCATCTTCATGAATCGCCATACTTGAACAATATATCCATTTGAGAGATCCATCCATCAATGTCTCATTGATTTGAGCACTACACCTTGAGCTAGTGACTTTGATCTCCATACAAGAATGAAACCCTATTCTTGATCAAGTCACCCTTCACATGACTCAAAGAATATATAATGCTTCTTCATTGCTTTACTCGGTTAGGCTCGACTTGATACCTCGAAACTCTCCAAGCTATAGCCACTTCACCCTAGCCAAGCACATGGTCCAAGTCACTACTCGACCAACCTTAGCTTAGTACCTCGTTGTTAATCCCTTGCTTGATTTCTTCATCCATTCATTGCCAATTTGAATTAAGCTTTGATTCAACATCAAGAGTGAAATTCAATTAAGATCATGCCAATATTTGATTTTGATATCCCTTTTGTGTACAACAAGCTTTCCTTTTTATTTAGAGACCATCCATCATTCCAATATCACTATGTCTCTTTCTTCACCTTCATTGGCTTGTTTATATATCAAGTAAAACTTCGTGGGATCACACATATCAAGAAACCATGACATTCAACCATAAGTAGAGCCATTTCATAATGTGAGGCTAAAACCATGCCTCAACTTATCTTGTAAACACATAGCTTGTTTTCACCATGTAGATAGTCAATGTCATATATTATGCATTGTCATTTATATGTTACAACCTGCTCACATAGCTTGTTTTCACCATGTAGATAGTCAATGTCATATATTATGCCTTGTCATTTATATGTTACAACCTGCTCACATACTTCACAAGGACATTAGATCTTTAATCTATTTGTCAATCAATACACCAAAACCCACTAAGGGCCTAGATGTCTTTCAATCTCCCCCTTTTTGGTGATTGATGGCAACCTAGATTAAAGCTTACAAGAGATATTCAATAAAGCTTAAAAATCAGATTTAGGTTGAGCTCCCCCTTCATATGTGCTATGAATGGAAATTCATAATTTTTGGCCTCAAATGCCATTTTGCACATTTTCAAGAAAATATGGAGCTCCCCCTAAATCCCTGCAATAGTGGGGTGCAAAACAAGTGTGTGAACAATTAAATCGTGATGCATGCACTAAATAAGCACTTCAACAAATAAACTAAAGAAATGGCAGTGTTGTCTGGCCAAACCTGGTGCCACCGAGTTCCCAAACTCGGTGCAACCGGTTTTGCCCAGGCAGCCCTGTCAAAAAGCAATACATCACCAAAAAAGTCACACTAACATGCAATTGAGTCTTAATAGGCATTAAAAGGTTCACCACACATTTAAGCACACATAAAAAAGATTCTCAAGTCCAACTGAAGCTAAAGAGATTTTTATTACATGGGCCTGTTGCATCCAACAGCCAAAACCGGTGCCACCAGTTTTGGAAACTCAGTGCCACCGAGTTTGCCTGACAGAGACAGTTGAGACACAAACACATTGAAATCGGTGCCACCGAGATCTGGAAATCGGTTCCATCAGGTTTTGACAGACAAAGCAGACAGAACACAGACAGCTGAGCTTTGAATCGACACCTCTCTCCCCCTTTGTCATTAATCACCAATAAAGGTCATGGGGTCTTGGACAGCTGCTCATGGTTCTTCTTCATCATCATCTTGAGGTGGTGGCACAAATTGGCTTGGAGGCACAAAATATGGTGGTAGTGGAAATGGAGGAAGATGAGAAGTCATTCCCTCATATGGGTTAACCGAGCCAAAAAGACTACCATAGTAGTATCCACCAACAGCGCTTGAACTTCCTTGTGCATTAGGATCCACTTGAGGCATGCTAGAGGATGTGCCTTGCCCTTGTGTGCTCATGAAAGGAACCTCTGAATATGAAGATCGAGCACTATACATTCCTCCAAAGGTTGGATTGTAGTATGTGTTTCCATAGGCTCTATCCCAATAGTCCTTGTTGGTTGCCGGATCAACTTGTTGTGATCTTTCCCAAATGCTCTCAAAGGTCTCCGGCTCTCTATCTTCCTCATCAGATGGTGCATGTGGCATGGGAGGCCTATTTGTGGGAGGGGGGTTTTCATACATAAGTCTTATCATCCTTGAATCCTTCTTCCTAAGTTGTCTCTCCTTGTGAACCGCATCATTTGCTTTCATGCAAGACCCACACCAAAAGTTAATAATTTTCTAAGCGGAGAAGGGGGCTTTTGCACTTGTTGTTGCCCACGTCCACACCCTCGACTATGTGAAGGCCTTGCTGCCCTAGATGGTGCAGCAGCTACGGTAGGTTATTCGGGGACTCCTTGGCCTCCAATATATGCTTGTGCTCTTTCCAAATCAGCTAGAGAAGGTCCCACAACATCATTCTTCAAGTGGAAAGGCTTATGCTCATGATCATATACAAATGTGTAGTTGGCGATTGCCTCAATGACATGCATGAGATAAGGAGCATATCCACAACTCTTTTGTGGTGAGCCAGAGATGGAATGAATTTCCTCCCAAATATAGTCCACAACACTAAATTCCGGCTCACTAGGACTCATGTGTTTCAACAAATCTCTTCCATAGTTTGACACATTTGATTGCCCCCCTTCCCTAGGAGCAAGTGTCTTTCTAAACATGTGGTGCAAGTATGCATAGAATGGTAGCATGCCATTGACTCAACCAAAGTTCCATTCTTGTCCCGGGATATACATGAAGTTCATATCTACCTTGTCCATGTCATGATCTCTATGGATCTTCACCCTTCCAATATCTTCTTCATCAAAACCAAGTAGATAGGCAAACTGAGTGATAGTGATACCAAACCATTTTCCCTCGGTCATCCAATGCACAATTTTCTCATTCTTCCAAGTGGTGAAGTAACATGTGGCATAGAATTGTGCAATCACTTCATTGTTCCATGACTTGGCAAAGCCCATGATGTCATAAACATTTTTCCTCTTGCACTCCCGAATAATTTCAGCAATCTTCGGATCCTCCATGACTGATAAGAATCCCCAATCAATGTATTCTGAGTGAGCAATGGGGTAGTCTTTCTTGATGATGGCACTTGCATAATAGTCTTGATGATACTTGGTGCCAAAACAATTATCCAAATTCCTTCCACCAACCACCAGGGGATTCTTTTCCCTTTCCTTTCTTGCCCTCTCTGTCATACCCCTTCCCTTATAGTTGACTATGTTGCGGTGCTCAGGGTCAGCAGGTGGCCTCATTCTCACATTGAAGTGAGTCTCATCACCACTCTCAACGGGCTGAGGTCCAAGAACTGAGATGCCCTCATATTCACCATCACGGTCATCCTCTCTGGTGCCCTGACTATGCTCATGGCTAGCTGTGCGGATGTTCTTGCCCTTCCTCTTGCGCTGAGCGGCTGCTGTAGGTGACTCAGGAGGGAAGGGTTCCTACCTGTATGGGCTCTCCTCATCATCATCACTAGAGGTTGACTCAGGCTCGGAGTCCTCAATGCGCATAGCCCCTCTAGGAAGATTAATTCTCCCTACTGCCCTTTTTGACCTTCTAGGCGGCTCTGACACTTCTTCTGTAATCTCATGAGTGCTGCTTGTTCCCTCTCTTTTTCTGAGCTCAAAATTTGCATTCTTCGTTCTAGGTTGCCTTCTTCCATAAACCATGTCACACCTTGGATCTGTGACAAAAAGATATACATATGTGCCTTAGGAACAATTCTCTGCCACAAATATATGCAATTGAATTTTCTTGAGCAAAATCCCCAAGTTGGACACACCCTCTGTGCTGAAACCGGTGCCACCGGGTTGGGCAACTCGGTGCCACCGGGTTCAGCATGAACCCTAGGTCAACCCCTGATATGCTGCCATGGAAAACTTAAACCACTGATTGGATTCTGTTCTAGGACCATACAGAAGCCATTCTACCAAAGGAATCCAAGAGATGGTCCCTACAAAAGTAGATCGGGCAAAACCAAGACATGGGGTACCTCCTGACATGGTGAGGGTGTTGTTGCAGCCTTGAAATGGAGGGGAATCCGATCCCACCAGGTTGGAAGACCGGATTCTTGCTTCAATCCTTGAATCCCACGGTTTGGTCCTCAAATCGCCATGAAATCTCCCTTTCTACCGTTCTCTTTATTGTGCTGGGTCGTGGGGTGAAAGGGGTGGTGAATGGGTAATTGTACGGTGAGTCACAGGTCTTATCCTTTTACGACCGACAGAAACCGGTGCCACCTATTTTGGAAAACCGGTGCCACCGGGTTTCACTTAGCCCATGGACTTTTGTTCATAAATTCATTTCCGCACTTCCTTTTTCATTCCCCTTTCTTTCTTTGCTGTTTATATTCATTTTTGCATAGGCCTCTGTCTTAGATATGGATTTGAGAGATGTTGATGAAATGTGAGAAATCCAAAGTTTGCAATCCCTTGAGATAAGAATGAGTAGCTTCCTTTGAACTTGAGAGAATCTTGTCATTTATGGTTAGCAAACATTCAAACATGAGCAACAATAACCATAAATAACAAGGCATGATCTAAAAGATCAAGACTCAAATGTTTTGCAGAAAGGCACACCACCTACACATGCTAGTGAATTTTGAAAATCTATCCTAAGTCACAAAGAGTATGCAAAGATTACTAGCCAAGATAGGTCTTAGCATATTTAGCTCATGCCTCTACTAAATTTTCAACCATTGTTATAAAAACAAAATTTCCAACAAAAATTTGTGAGGCATCAATTAAATGTCTAAAGACTCATCACTACCACCAAGCAACAAATCAAGGTGATGCTAGCTCCCTTTGCACACTAAAACTCATACTAGCAAGAATAAGGCCTAGATGCACAAATTAATTACTTGAAATTAGGATTCATACCTTTGCCTTCATTCTATTCAATTTCTCACTTAGAGGAACTCACATAAGTTAGCTTGCACTTTTTAGTCTTTCAATAACTTCCTCTTGTCACTTTTGATGAGAAATACCCATTGTGAGCTAAGATGACAAGAAAACACAAATATTAAAAGCACAAGCTCTAGTCTCACATTGGATGACTCTTTGAGAGTGGAATGAAAGTAAGTCACCCAACACGAAACCTCATAGCATGGGCTGAACTCCTCAAAGATATGGTGCACACATGGATATGTGGATGGAAGGGACATGTGCACTAACTTGGTCAATTATGTCCAAGTTAAGGAATTTAAACCATGCTATGGTGAGTAGCCAAAGATAAATGTAATCCAATCCAAAAATAGAGAGAAAGAGATACAATTACAGATATGGATTGGTGACCTCCTTGTCATATGGCTTACTCACAACCAACACCCTTTCCATAAGATTTATTCAAGTGAAGAGTATTGATAGGATATTGAGACACCTCTCACTTGAACTACACACATGAACCTTTGCAAGTGATGTTAGTACCAAGACACACAAAATGTGAAGTGAGCTCCCCCTAAATAGGTGCATCAAGTATTTGAAGTGCACTTTTGGCTCAATTAAAGCACTAGGGTAGCAAGCTCCACATTTTGGTCAAAATACATAAGCAAATAAGAATATGTGAAATGAGATCAAGAATAGCTCACAAACTATATTTGCTTAGTCTAATTTTATCTTGAATCAAGAATAATTTATCTTGTGATATTTGTGATAATTTTCTTTCCAACCTTCGCTGATTCTGGGAAACTTGGTGCCACCGAGTTTATGAATCCGGTGCCACCGGATTCTTCCAGATTTTTGCACTTTTGCATTTTGCAGATCTGATTGATTCTTTTCTTGATTCTTCATTTTGCTTTTGCACATATATATGTTCCTGCATGCAACAACCACTCAAAGCTTCTTGATGAAGAGGTTAATAGCATCAAGTGGATTTTGACAAAATTTGCTCAATGGAACTAGGGTGGCTTATCCATCTCATATGGTTGACTAGCACAAGAGCATGTCTCACATATGAGAGTGATCAGCAACCAAGAAAGGTACTTGTCATGAGAGGAGCATTGAGTGAGACTTCTTTCATTTGTTTCACTTGGCTTTTTTCAAGTAACAAGTCATACAATTTCTCTTGAGATATAGATGGTTGAAGATAAGTATCTTCTCAAGTGAGCCAAGCTTTCAATGCTACTCCAAGTACCTGCAAAGTCCTTTTAGGCATGTTTTGGTACCCAACATCCATTGGGTCCGACAAGGTTAGTGATCAAGGATTTAGGTACCCAAATGGCCTTTGTGCCCTTCCTTTGTGAAATAACCACTTTAGGGGCACTAGAGTCATTTGAGTTACTCCTAAGCTTCTCATTATTATAATGGACATGGTTGAGCTTAGGGTTCTTACTATTGGGACAATCTTTACCAAGATGTCCCTTTGGACGACAAGTGTAGAAAATCTTGTGCTTGATGTTGCCATTGCCATTTACACTTGTCACTGAGCCATTCTTTTCTTTGAATTTTTCTTGAGCCTTCAGAAATCCTTTGTTGAGCTTCATATGAGGCTTTTCAGGTGAAACCGGTGCCACCCGTTTGGCAAACCCGATGCCACCGGGTTTCCCTAAGGACACCCTTGATCGGTTGACGCAAGCTTCAATCTTGTGCCCTTTCTCATGACAACCAAAGCATTTTCTCTGAGCAAGACTTTTTTGCCTCTTTGATTGGTTTGAGTTGTATTCTTGCTTGAATGAGCACATGGATGCATAATGTCCCATGTGTGAGCACTTGTAGCACTTGATGTGATCTAGCTTCATCTTGTCCTTAATCTTGCGATCATTGATCTTGTGGCTTAGTTGAGAGATTTATCTAGTGACGATTGTCCTCTTCTCAAGCTTCTTCACCATGGGCTCACGGTTATCTTGAGAAGGTTGCACCTTTTCTTTTCCCTTCACTTAGCCACCTCTTTCTTGAGCTTTTCAACTTCTTGCATAAGATCATTCTCTTGAGCAATGAAGTCATCACAAGATTTTGCAATTACTTGATCATACCAAGAGGGTTTGCCTTTTGGGTCACATGGGTTAGCACAAGATATATCATCTTTAACTTGAGTACATGTGCTAGTGGTGCAATGAGGTGTGTAAGATTTAACTGAGTTTACCAAAACCTCATTTGCCACTTCTAGCAAATTGTGTGATTCTACAAGCCTCTCATGAGAATATTCAAGTTCTATGTGAGTTCCTTGTAGTTTCACAAACTTGCAAGTGATTTCCTCAAGTTGGTCCTTGAGAGCTTGATTTTCCTTCTCCAAGGATGCTGCACAAGATAGAGAGTTAGTAGCACAAGCATATGCCTTAGTAATGGCCTCCTTGCACTTTCTAGACAAGACATTATTTGACTCCTTAAGTTTGTTCAATTCTTCTTCAAAGGAGTCTTGATAAGCTTGTTGTCTTGTGAGCTCATCTTCTTGCCTTCTTACTCTCTTTATGAGCTCTAGCGCATTCTTCTTGTCTTTCTTGGTCATCTTGTCAAGCTCAAAGTCAAACTGAACTTCACTTCCTTTCTTCCTTTTACCTTTAGTCACTTGAGACTTGGAATTGTTAGTACATAGTAAGGAAGTACTAGAAGCTATGGATACCTCAATAGGCTTGTGTGATGCTGCTCTGAAGTTTGATGAAGCAAATTGGTGTTGATCACTGCCAAACCCGATGCCACCGAGTTCTGAACTCGGTCCCACCGAGTTTGCCTGGTCAGTGGTCGTGGTTGCGATGTTGTCGCTCTTTTGCTTCGTGGATGATTTCTTTAGAGGAGGAATGGAAGATGTTGATGTTGAGCACTCTTCTAGTGACTCCTCCTCTTCATCTTCATCATCGTCATCATCGGCACTAGTATACATGTCTTTGAGTGCCACCCAAATATGATGTGCATCATCGCAAATGTCTTCATTGTTGAAGATGAATTCTTGAATAACCTTGCTCACATTATTATACATGAGGTTAGTAATAGAGGAGTTGTGGAGCACACAATCCCTTTCCTCTTTTGATAGATTGGATGATTCCTCACTATCAAAATCCTCGGGAAGGATGCTAGCCACCACAACTCGTTCAAATGAAGGACCCCAAGTATGTAATACATGAAGAACATGAGCAGACCAAGAAGAGTAGTTTGAGCCGTCAAACCGAAAAGGCTCAAACGATACCTCACATGTAGTCGACATCTTTAAACTCCAAGCGGTTAAGCTCGAATCGGAGCACCAAGCTCTGATACCAATTGAAAGGATCTTGATGTCGCCTAGAGGGGGGTGAATAGGCGAGTCCTGAAAATCACCACTTAAAACAATTTTATCAGTGAGACCCGGATACTCCGGAGTTTCTGGAAAGTTCGGAATCTCTGGACTAGCGCCTTGTCACACCTGTTTTCCAAAGAAAACCAAGTGCATAACTATATGCATGCCTGGATCAAGTTTCATGCATATAGTGACATAAAAGTCAATACAGAAACAGTATCACGTAAGGAAAAGGGAAAGATTATCAGAGTTTACTCTTAAATCCTGGAAACGAAGACCACAAAACATAACAAGCAGTCGACTGGGGGTTGCGTACGCCTAGCACCCGCAACATCCTCACAAGACTTCAGAGTAGCTTCCTCCTTCTGAGCAACATTGTTTATAGCAAGGGTGAGCACTTGTCCTACTTAGCAAGTGTGAGGAAAGATATGAATGCAAAGGCTTTATAGTGGACTGGGCTATAAACATTTAGCATTTTAGTTGGTCAAATTTTACTGGCACCTGATTACTAATAAAGTATAAGTATATACCAACCCACATTAAGCACAAAAGGTAAGAAATTCGCCATAAGCATATGGCAAGCATAACCAAAGAGCACGATTTAAGTCCATCTTTAACTTCAGTTATCATGTGAGGGTCCAGGGCGCTCTTGACCGTTGGGCCTGATGGGCCAGAGCGGATTGGGGCGAGTTGGGTCGGGCCTACGGGCTCGGCTCGGAACGGATAAGTTGAGTTTTTTTTCAGAATTCATTTTCTCGTACAAATATAAATCTAGCAAAATCTAGACAATTCATTTAAAGCATGAAAAATACTCTAAAAATCCCAAAAATTCCAGGAAAATTCCTAGAGGTAGATTGAAGTATGAACAATCCAAATAAAGTATTTGGAGCTCATGAAAAAATTTAGAGCCTTCTAATAAATGGAAATAACTCAAAGAAAATGAGAATAAATTCCAGAAAACTTCGGAAAATTCTCGGGAGGATTTGGACAGCACTTAAACATATTTTTTAAACCTTTTGCACTCAAGAAGCACCAAGATGCATCGGCATGAATGCAACACTCACAACCATTTATTATCTGATTCAGAAAATCAAACAAGGATTTTCCTATACTATATTTCCTGTAAAGAAAATTAAATGTTGGAAAAGTTTTAAAATTATGAGAAAATCGTTATTTAATTGTTCTCTATTCACATCCTGAAATTGGAAATTTCAGAGTGTAACAAATCTACCCCCCTTACAAGGAATCTCATCCCGAGATTCGAAAAAGGCTAGCAAGAGACAAGGGTTTATTTCGAACTCTTTTCATATCCTTCAGCCATATTCTTCGTTTCATATTACAGAAAAACTCTCCAAGCCTAACTTATATTAACATCCTCAGGTATCGGGGGTCTTGTCTTGCTTGTGTCGTTGTCGCCATTCCTTCTTAAAATGACGATCTACACATTTCTTCGGGCACCTGCTGATAAAGTGTCCACCCGCTTTGCAATAGAAACAAGCTTTACTTTCCCTAATGTTTTGATGATTTTGTGGTGTCTCATAAATCACGGGCACTATGACACCATGAGGATATTCCAGATATGCATCTTCGTAGTGATCTTCAGGAAAATCTTGGGCTTGAGACATATGATGTAGGTGAGAATTGTTATTGGCTTCCCCTGGAATTCCCTTTTTCTCTTCTTACTTATGATCTTCTGTAGTTTGCTTTCTAGTCCAATGGCTTTGTTGATTACATCTTGCAGACTGGAATATTCATGTAAACTTAGTATACTTTGAAGATCTTCATTCAACCCTTTGATGAAATGCTCTCGTTTCTTCTTATCACTTTCAGCCGATCTTGGAGCATACAGAGATAATTGAATAAACTTATCCCCATACTCAGTTACAGTCATCTGTCCTTGCTTTAAGTTAAGTAACTCCTTCCTTTTGAGCTTCATCGCACTTACAGGAGTGTGGTGTAAAATAAAGTTGTCCTTGAATTCCTTCCACACAATACTCTCAGGTTGCGCATGTCCATTGATGTAAGAATTCCACCACTCTGAAGCTGCTCCTATAAGTTGCCCAGATGCATACAAAGCTTTCTCTCTATCATTGCATTGTACCATATCTAGCTTCTATTCAATTTTCTTGATCCAGTCATCAGCTTCTAAGGGGTATGTGGTACTAGAGAACATTGGTGGCTTAGTCCTCATGAACTCTGCACACTTATCGTCTGAGGGTGGAAATGATAACACGTCTTGTTGTATCCATAGTCATCACTGTTCTCATAGCTTTCTCCTTGGTTACCTCCTTCTGGGTTTTCCATTTGGTTGGTAGATAAAGATATGATCAGAAGAGAACAAGAGTAGTGTAAAAAGAATGGGGAAAACAAGGAGGTGGGAGGTACAAAAGAAGAACCCAACTAAACAACTGATGTTATTGCAGATATAAGACCCACAATACACCAACACTCACTTCAAATAAACGAATCAATCAAGTTCATAAAACCAAGCATCATCATGCAAACACTGAACTCCACCAATCAAGGCATAGCTAAGGGAACGATACTACACGTTGTTAATATAGTCAGAGGGTATCCTCCTAATAGATCAGATGTATCTCCCAGCAGGGACATCCATAAATAATGGATTTTTCCCAGACAAAGGAGGCCGAAATTATGAGTTCATCCCAACTTTAATCACCTCAATCGGAGGTTTAGAACTCGAGATATGAATTAAACAAGTGACTATGTCAGCAGTGTTGACAGATTCAGAATGCTCCACTAATTCATAGGTATCTCCCTGGATACAAAACTAATACTGCTTAATTTTGGAAAGAAATTAATACATGAAATTATAGAACTAACCCAACTGATTTCATGTCAATCGGAGTTCTGTAGCTCGAGATAAAATTAAAACAGCGCTAATGGGTCGGAGAGCTGCGCGAACAAATTTGACACCAACTTAACTGAGATGTTACATAGGTAGATGGGTAAATATACTTAGTGGAGATAGATATATTGGAAATAAAGGAGGGGATATATATTTCTTTTAAAAGGACATGTTGATGGAATACCAAGGATAGCAATTCCACCGATAAACCAAGGTGATGTCATTGCTTGTGGGAAGGCACAGTCGAGGTCCAGAAGCATTCAAGGAGAGTGAAGTTATTAGAATTCATGGTAGCATTTGTGAAGAAAGGAAATGCAAATGCTAAGGATTAAGTAGGAGAGCAGAGTTATCACGATGGGGAGGGAAGATGGTTAAGAAGTGAGAACATTCATCAGAGAGGTCAAGGATAGGGTAAGAATGGATTGTAGAACAAAAGAGGCATTGAGAAATGACCAATACTAGCTAGGCTTACGTCCTACAGTCGATACAGCTCTGATACCACTCTGTCACACCTGTTTTTCCAAAGAAAACCAAGTGCATAACTATATGCATGCCAGGATCAAGTTTCATGCATATAGTAACATAAAAGTGAATACAGAAATAGTATCACGTAAGGAAAAGGGAAATATTATCTGAGTTTACGCTTAAATCCTGGAAACGACGACCACAAAACATCACAGGCAGTCGACTGGGGGTTGCGTACGCCTAGCACCCGCAACATCTTCACAAGACTTCAGAGTAGCTTCCTCCTTCTGAGCAACATTGTTTATAGCAAGGTTGAGCACTTGTCGTACTCAGCAAGTGTGAGGAAAGATATGAATGCAAAGGCTTTATAGTGGACTGGGCTATAAACATTTAGCATTTTAGTTGGTCAAATTTTATTGGCACCTGATTACTAATAAAGTATAAGTATATACCAACCCACATTAAGCATAAAGGTAAGAAATTCGCCATAAGCATATGGCAAGCATAACCAAAGAGCATGATTTAAGTCCATCTTTAAGTTCAGTTATCATGTGAGGGTCCAGGCCGCTCTTGACCGTGAGCACGGCTAATCGATTAGTTGTACACTCTGCAGAGGTTGTACACTTTCACCACAAGTCGCGTAAAAACTCCGAAGAGCTTTGCACCCAACCACGTTGTGCAAAAGTAGGCACAATACTACACTACCGAGGTGTGGCTGCATAGGGACGCTACGAGACCTTTACAAAGAGTCCTCCCGTGCGTATTAGTTCATAGTAGTATGCCATAGTGGCTATCTTTCGTACCACACTTCTATTCACGTACGGTCATCCATAGAGTACTTCTGTTCCAATACCACTCTGGAATAGAAGAGCCATAAAAGCATTCCTCCGTCCCCAAACTACTATGCGAGTAATGACCACACAAAGACTTCCCTAATTACTCGGCCAAGACCAGAGCCATATAGTTCTTGTGGTTGCACTGTTGTCCTGGGTGGTTCTCCATGTTCCGATTAAACATATGGTCTTGTATATAAACATCACATATCACATTGGAACATACAGTAAAGAGTATCCATGTTGTTTATTACCAACCCAGTTAAGCAAACTAAGCAAGATCTATCATCAAGATTAATTAAACAACCCAGTTATACAACGCAATGGTAAAAAGAAACTAGTCACAATCCTTAATAGGAACCCAACAAAATTAGTGCAAGCAATGCAATGAGTGATTCAATATAATTCTTAGGACAAAAGATCAAGGACACACTTGCCTTTAACCAGAGGGTAGTTGCTCAGAATCTTCAACTTCAAGCTCTTCAAAACTTCTCGAACGGCGTTCACTCTAAGTGCATCAATCATCAGGCACAAGCATACAAAGCAAACAAACAAGCATACTAAGAACAAAGCACCAAACAAAAGAGAAGCTTCAAAAGAATGTACTAAAGGATAGGCTCAATTCTATGGTTACGCAAGCGCAAGAAACGCTGAAAACGGAACTAAGGTCCAAACCATCGAAATATTGTTATCAAACAACTAGAGACTACGTGCTTCATATGTTTTAGTTAGAAAATCATGTGGTAAGAATATTTCAAAGCAGATTATGTTTAATTAAGAAAACACGGTAAACTTAACCATATTTTATTAGCAGATATTTAAGTATAAGTTATATCAGATTAACAATTACTTTAGGAAGATAAAGCATGTATAAGATATCTTAGTCGGATAACTTTACATTACGTGTTCAACTAAGCATATTAATATTAATAAGACAATTATAATATCATTTAAGCATATTAACTTTATTATGAAAACCGATATTTAACACTAAGCATATTTATTTAACAAAAGCTAGTTATAAATAAGAATTAACCAAATTAAATCTTAGCTTATGAAAACCAGGATAGAACCTAGTCACTTTTATTGAAAAGTAATGGAATAAATATTAGTCAAGATTTGCATGCAACTTTAGTATCAAAATAAATAACATATGATACACATGCTAACGCACAAGTTATGGTGAAATGAACTAGAATGATAGCAACGAACTATCAAGCTCACAAGAAACCTTAAGCGAGGGTTAGGAGAACTAGTCTACAAAGAGAACTAGACTGAACGGCTAACACACCAACCAAAGGTAAACTGATCTGATAGAAGAAACAGATAACAAGGTAGCTTTAAAGAAAGGTGGCTAGTAAAGATTAGGTGTAAGAACATAGTTGATTCACCAAGGGGGAACTAGGAAAAGAATCACTAGCTGGAAACAAAGAACACTGAGATATAGCTGACAGACAACATCTAACAAACGATTTGCATATATGAACATGAAATACTACAAGCTCAGGTCCATTTTAATTAATAACAAAACAAATGTAAAGGATATTTTAGAAATAAAATACCCTATGTTGGCATTAGCTCAGATTAAACTTTATTTGAAGAAACTGGTGTAAAGAACCTAGTCAATTTTTTATTTATAATTGTTCATGTATCAATTATGCCAATAAAACATTACTTTAGAAATATTAGAACAACTAATCAAATTAAAACATGTGACATGTTTAGCTAAACAAACTTTATTAGAAAGCACATGCATATTGACATTAGTCCAGTTAACATTTATTATAAAAGACGGCGTAAAAGCCTAATCAACTTTTAATTAGAAAAGATTAATTAACTATTAAACAAATTAACATTTGGTTTAAGAAAACCGAGATAAAGATCTAATTAACTTTTATTTACAAAAACATGTGATAGAAACATTAATCAAATTAAATTTGCTTATGAAAAATGATGTATAGATCTATATTACTTTTATTTATAAAAGGCATGTATAACTAGGCATTAATCAAAATTAATATTAATTTTATTTTCAGAAAACAAAACATGATGAAAAATCACCACTAATACGTGCTTTATTTTATTATGGACCTAACGCAACTTGAACGGATTAAAACGGAGCTAAAACAAAGATTCTATGGAGAAAACAAAATAAAAGGATCTAATTGCGATTATCTATAGATCTCAAGGGGTAGCAGAAAAGATTCCCGAGACACAGTAAATAGAGCTCGAGAATAGATCTAAAATTAGGGTTAGATCCGAAAAAGAATGTGGGTGGGCTTTATGTGTGGAAGTGGAATCTTTCTGGGGGGTTTTCTGTAGATTGGTTAAGACACATAAGCAGATCTATGAATTACTAGGAATCACAAGGGGTCATGTGCAAAACGACCTTCTCCTTCCTTGGGAAGGGGTGTAGAGGAAACAGGGGACGCCGGCGGGTCTGTTGACCGGCGGCGCTGGCGACCAAGGCCGCCTGGAGCTCGGGCGACTTAGGGAAAAGGAAGATGAGTTCGAGGGAAACTCAAGGGGGTGCTTACCTTGGTGGGAGAAAGACGGCAAGCTAGTTATCGGTGGTGAATAGGGTCGGCCGGTGGTGGTCCTAGATGGCGGCGGTGCTCCGGTGCAACGCCGGCGACGGGAAGCAGCTCAGGGGGTGCGGCGCAGCCTCGTGAAGCTCTTGACGGCTTCGGTTTGCTCCGGCGGGGCTTCACGCCGGCGAATCGAGGACAGCGGCGTGCCGGGCCGGTGGCGCGCGGCTCGGCGGTGGCGCGGCGCGGGACGAGGAGTGGGGCGGTGAGCTAGGGCACGCGGGCGGTGGGGCCTCGGTTTTATAGGGGCAGGGCATGGGCGCCTGGCCGTGGCGCGCACACCAAGAAAGGCGGCGGCGACCATGCCTGTGGTAGCCGGATGGGCTCTGTTGGGCCTGACGGGCCAGAGCGGATTGGGGTGAGCTGGGTCGGGCCTACGGGCTCGGGCCAGAACATATAAGAGGAGTTTTTTTCCAGAATTCATTTTCTCGTGCAAAGATAAATCTAGAAAGATCTAGACAATTCATTTAAAGTGCAAAAAATACTATGAAAATCCCAAAAATTCCAGGAAAATTCCCAGAGGTAGATTGAAGTATGAACAATCCAAATAAAGTATTTGGAGCTCATGAAAAAGATTTTAGAGCCTTCTAATAAATGGAAATAGCTCAAGGAAAATGAGAATAAATTCCAAAAAAGTCCGGAAAATTCTCAGGAGGATTTGGACAGCACTTAAATGTATTTTTGAAACCTTTTGCACTCAAGAAGCACCAAGATGCATCGACATGAATGCAAAACT
Organism: Cenchrus americanus; assembly: GCA_947561735.1. Classification (NCBI taxonomy): domain Eukaryota; kingdom Viridiplantae; phylum Streptophyta; class Magnoliopsida; order Poales; family Poaceae; genus Cenchrus; species Cenchrus americanus. The sequence continues at coordinate 244,241,383 of OX387239.1, read as the reverse complement.
CACAACCATTTATCTGATTCAGAAAATCAAACAAGGATTTTCCTATACTATATTTCCTGTAAAGAAAAATAAATGTTGGAAAAGTTTTAAAATTATGATAAAATTGTTATTTAATTATTCTCTCTATTCACATCCTGAAATTGGAAATTTCAGGGTGTGACACGCCTGCGCAACGGAATATGCACACTGCCCAAAACCGGTGCCACCGGGTTTGCCTGGCAGTGACTCCCCTCGAAACGCCTTCTTGATTGCTTGCTTGAAATCAACTAAAGCTAGATGAGTAGTTCAGAGTGAAGTTCTATGAGGAATATTCAATGCCTGCACTTCACAAACACCAACACCCGAGTAGATCGACAAATATGACAAAGAGCAAGCTAGGAATAAGAAGTAAGGTAAATGCGAGGTAAATCAACAAGAGACACAATGATTTGTTTTACCGAAGTTCGGATTCACCACCGTGTGAATCCTAGTCTTCGTTGGGTGCTTCTTCTACCGAAGCCGGGTTGCATTCAACCCTTTTCCCAATCCACTAGATGGCTTGTTCACTTGCGGTGGCGAAGCAAGACCTTCACAAACTTTCCCACAACTCACCACACCTTGGGAGCTTATGGGCGACGCCTAGCCGTATAGGAGGCAACCCTCTAAGAGTAACAAATGTCACGAAGATCTCTTGCTATGAACTCGAGTGCTCAAGGATGGATTAGCTCAACTTTCACTCAATCTTTCAATCCCTCACCCAAATCTCTTCTCTTCTCAAATCTCTTGCTACACTAGAGATGGGAGGGATTAAAAGAGCTATGGAGATGTGTTTTTCATATGGGGAACCAGCAACCACAAATGGGAGAGGGTGAGGGGTATTTATACCCATCATCCAAAAACTAGTCGTTGGTTGTTAAGTCCCGGAATCTCCGGAAAACCCCCCAGATACTCCGGAATCCCCAAAACTAGCCGTTAGGTTCAAAAGTTCCGGATATTACGGACATTTTTCCGGAATGTTTGGAAAGTCTGGAGTCTCCGGAAAATTCCCCGAAATATCCGAAGCTTCACTGGACAGCACAGGTCACCTCGGAGAAAAGCCATAACTTTTTACTCCGGACTCCGAATTCGATGATCTTGGATTCTATGGAAAGCTTATTCAGAAGAGAATCCATTCCAACTGAAAATAAGCTCCAAAAACATCAGGTGCATGTGTTGTGGTAAGAGTTTCTCTCAAGATAGCACTTGGGAGGTTAGGTTTGAGCACTGAGACATAAGCAAAGCTATCCACATTGCATCCCTCTCGATAGTACGACATACCTATACTCAAGATCAAATATAAATGCAATATTAGAACTCTTGAGCTTCATCTTCATGAATCGCCATACTTGAACAATATATCCATTTGAGAGATCCATCCATCAATGTCTCATTGATTTGAGCACTTAACCTTGAGCTAGTGACTTTGATCTCCATACAAGAATGAAACACTATTCTTGATCAAGTCACCCTTCACATGACTCAAAGAATATATAATGCTTCTTCATTGCTTTACTCGGTTAGGCTCGACTTGATACCTCGAAACTCTCCAAGCTATAGCCACTTCACCCTAGCCAAGCACATGGTCCAAGTCACTACTCGACCAACCTTAGCTTAGTACCTCGTTGCTAATCCCTTCCTTGATTTCTTCATCCATTCGTTGCCAATTTGAGTTAAGCTTTGATTCAACATCAAGAGTGAAATTCAATTGAGATCATGCCAATATTTGATTTTGATATCCCTTTTGTGTATAACAAGCTTTCCTTTTTATTTAGAGACCATCCATCATTCCAATATCACTATGTCTCTTTCTTCACCGTCATTGGCTTGTTTATATATCAAGTAAAACTCCGTGGGATCACACATATCAAGAAACCATGACATTCAACCTTAAGTAGAGCCATTTCATAATGTGAGGCTAAAACCATGCCTCAACTTATCTTGTAAACACATAGCTTGTTTTGACCATGTAGATAGTCAATGTCATATATTATGCCTTGTCATTTATATGTTACAACCTGCTCACATACTTAACGAGGACATTAGATCTTTAATCTAGTTATCAATCAATACACCAAAACCCCCTAAGGACCTAGATGTCTTTCAAGGATCCATCCTGACACAATAACGAACACAAACACAGATGGAACTGTTAGACGTCGTCAACCTACAATCCATCATGCGTGCACCTAGTACACAAGCAAAGAGGAAGAAGAAATTTTGCTTACCAAATAGGGCATTCACCACCACCCATCGGATTCCAGTCCATTACGACCGACTACATGAAGTTTCTACGAAACAAAAGCAGGGCAAAATCAGACTCATGAACCCTAACCCTAACCTTGAATCATGTAGGGAATGCGGGGTGGGGACGGGGGCAAAGGACAATGTCGGTCCGGACGTACCTTTTTTCCACTGAAAAGTGCGCGAAGACGGTGAATGACGCGCCGGGACGGAGAGGAATGCTGCAGCAGCTGCTGCGGCGGCGGCGGCCAAGCTCAGAGAGGAGGAACACGAGGGAGACAAAGAGGGAACGGGTGGCCAGATGGATAAGGCGAGGGCAGGGGCAGGGGAGGTCTTTTTGCGCGCGCTCGTGCCCTCGATCCACCGTGGAACGCATCAAAAGTGGTAAATGTGTATCCAAAACGCAACATCGAGGGCAAAGAAATAATTGGCACTGTTGGTAAAAAGTTAAATATCCCATAGACAAATGGCTCTATTCGGCAGAAGTTATGCTGATTTGTAAGGCAGATTTATTCTGAAAGAAAAATACTCCGAGAGAAAAATAATGTACAATAGCAAGTCTAGAAGAGCCCTTGGCGTTCTGCATTGCATCAGGACCCGGTTCACCGGTTTATAACTTATTACAGTACAAAGGTTCAGAGAAACATATGCTCTGCACACTTTTGGAGTAGTTCTAACAAATGAAAGACAAAAAAAAAGGACCTGTTACTTCAAAAACAAGAGGACAAATAAACGAACTTAGGCACAATAGGGGTGGTAAAGGGCCATGAGCCTAATACACCATTCACAATCCAACTAAGTCATTTTATTTTTAGTTCAAAATTGAATAGAAATATGATCTGATCCTTAAATTTGTACAAAATGGAGGGCCTGTTACCACCTCTAGGCACAAGACACAGACCCACAAACACAAATGCACAGGAGAGCAGCGATGGTTTTTTTTTAACAGAAACAGCGAGGGAGAACCCCGCTGTTGAAAATCAATTAATAGAAAAAAATATTTACAAAGGAGGAAAATCCAGACTATTACAAAGGATGATTCACTTCGCTTCAGTTTGCTTCCGCTCAGTATCTGGAGTACGTTCTCAAAAAGCCGTGCTTCATGTGCTTGCCTCCTCGTAATGCTTGTTCAGTATCCTCTCAGCGTACTCCCCATATGCTAGTGTTTCGTTTGGTTGAATCGACTGCTTAGTAGGTCAAAAGGTCAAATTAAAACATAAACCAGTCACTATGGGGACTGCGAGTGCTGAATATTATACTACATTAACAAGACTCCTTTAGACAATACCTCTCGGTGATAGGGGAATTCGCTTGGAAACTTGATCCTCTCGTTCCTGCCAAAATGTTTCAAATGTTTGACTAAAGACTTGAAAGAGTGAACCCTGAACAGAACTGAAAGCAGCAATATATATTGTAATAGTTATTTGACATAAAAAGCAAATAAAGAATCTGTCCGTGTTTATTGGACTTCTCCATCAGAATAAGTTTGTTATTAGACTTCTCCATATGTATTCGATGTATATGATGCTAGCTGCACCTTTTCTAAATTCTAATCAATAGGAGATGGCACCCTGCAAATACAGTGAAAAGCCTCATGTTCTACAGTCTAGTGTGTTGTGCGTTGCACGTCATATACATGCGTGGCTCATGGTTGAGGTGAAGCCCGTTGTATGATGATAATGGAAAGACGGCAAGAACCTTTGGTACACAAAAGAGCAAAGTTATATGTTATATTATGGTTCTGATCTTGCCTAATTTTGTAGTGTAAATCACAAGTGAGCAGCAGATGGACATTTTGGAAAGACAAACTTGCACTTACCAATTGGGCTGCACGAACAGTGCGAAAGTAGAGCGGTCAACAAGCGAAGCATCTTCATTGCTGGGTGCCTAGAAAGTAGATACAATAGCAGACATGAACACTTGCATCTTTAAAAGGAATTCAGTGCAAAAAAACGAACCGTCCAATTAAATTACTTACCTCTATTAATTTGTCATGGTTTTCAACGTATGACTTTGATTATTATTTATTGAAAAAATCTAGTGTGTTTGAAAAAAAGAGTCGTCCGAATGGTGGGGAAAAAGGAAGTACCAAAAGAGAAGTACCAATTTGGTGGGATCAAATACTCAAAAATAGTGAGAAATTACTATGATAGACTTTCGAAAATAGTGAGAGAACCAAAGGAATGAGAAAACAGATGAAAGGTTTTTCCGATCCTTTAGCCTGGTTCTGGTTTAGGTCATACGGGATTCTAAGCTAGCCCATTTGCTCCAATATATAGCACCTCCCCCCACTTCTTTCTCTTTCCTCCTTGCACCTCTTTAACACACACAACACATATCACGCTGGATAATATAGCCTAAATCAACAGAATTTTCTGCACCCCTCAGGCCAGAGCAAGTACTCACAAAGTTATTCAAACACCACTTATATGTCATTACAAAGATGGACATTATCTGGATATTACCTTAACACAGTGTGGGGTTGCACGTAGATGACCTCTTGATAGTATTTCAGAAGTTTCCCCAGTTATGTAGGCCAGCTCATCATCTTCAAATGTAACCTAATTTTTTTTCATGAAATGTAAACTAAATTATCCAGTAAAAAGAAATAAGGACATAACACCTAGCTCCCCTTTAGACTTAAATGTAAAAAGGTCCATGCAAACTTTTAACCAACAATGATCAATGATTCTTTTTTTTATGGGAGACCATATTTCCCTATGTGCCACAAGCATGGTTGATGGATTCCTTAATGTAGTGACAACCTCATGTAATTTATATCTTATCATATTCTCCCTCTGACCACAAATGTAAGCAATTTACGATACTGACATTTTAGCAGGTGTAACTTATACTGCCATATTTCTATGAAATATATTATTCGGAATAAAAAAATGCTAATTTTCACTACGAATCTTTTAGAATTAAGCTTGTGTTGCCAAACTACTTGTATTTCAGCAATTGATGAAAGTGAAACAAGTTTCACTTTAGGATAAACCTAAAACTACTTAAATTTGTGTTTGAAGGGAGACAGGGAGTACTGAAGTAGTCTATAATATTGGAAGATAATTCTACGATTCAGATGAATTAAGTAACCTTAATAACTCGATTATCACGAGATCGGATGTGTAGTCCAGCTCCAATATCAGGACAGGGAATCTCCACAGATTTTCTCGTGAATAAAGCACATGTAAGTCCTGCATGTACAGTCAGGGTATTGATCGTATGATAAGTGTGAAAGTTGGACACTAGAGTTACATACTAAATTCTGTATCTGCAGTAAAAATGGAAATTCTTTCTTATCATTTAAGTATGTAGAAAAAGTTTACAGTAGCCAGAGGTGTCTCGTTGTCGTTGAACACCTGTCAAAGATGCATAGTCAGTATGCCATCCACACCATGATGAAACAGATTGATCTTCTTTCTGTTTGCTGCCAGAGCAGACATGTAGACATCAATTATTTTAAACATACATTGGAAAATGATCTAAGGAACTCGTGGATGTCCAAAAAGGAAAAGTTTTGATTCAGAAGCAGAAAGAGGTGAAATGTTCATGCACAACAGTGCAGTGTATTAGTCTAAAGAAACACTGCAGTGTATTAATTCTGTCAGCCTACAAAACATATTAAGGACCATGTGTAACTCAGACTACCAAAAGAAAAACTTTCCATGCGTGCAATCTTTCAAATGCTGTATATACCTAAATTTTTGGGGAAAATAGTATAGCAGACGGCCCTTGTGGCACCTTGAGCGAGCAAGTGTCTGTTCAAGGCTTTCACCAACATATGGTCCCACTCCTTGATTCATTACTGAAAAGCGCATTGATGCTGATTCATTTGACCAATTGTTAAACCTAAATAGCTAAATTAGATATTAAAGTTTAGAGGAGATTCTGACCAAGTAAACATGCCATATTTATTTTGTGCAAATGTACACTCGAATATTATTTCCACCCATCATATTTCTTATACTGTTATTTTAGTTTTTGCATATTCTCTTGTATTTTGTTGTCATAGGTAGGAATGTAGGATCCTATGCATTCTTACCACCTCCTTGCTTCAATATGATTTTTTTAAAAGGTTTATTGATTGCAACTTAGCTAATAAAATACAGATGGAGATTTGACAAAGGGGTGTGTTTTGTCCTATTCTCCTATAGTCCTATGCACAGCTTCAAAAGAAACATGAAGTAATATTAGAGCTATGAAGATACGGTATTATTACTGTATCGAATTTCATCTAGGTATGGCCAATTTTAACAGTGTGTATATGCTCTCTTGGATGCATATATAATACATGGTAACTAACCCATCACTGGTCATTTTCTTATCTAAAGCTGTACATTGACTACTGTATACTGTATGTTGGACCATCCACCATGTTCTTGTATCAAATAAATTAATGGCTCATGCAAATTAAGTTTGTATCATATCTACCAAAGTTGATGGTTTCAAGAGAAAACGTAATGAGGTACAGTTATACTTCTGTAGTACATACTATAGTGATCACAGTGATGAGCCAACATCAAGCCAACTTCTAGCACCAACTTTCCAAGGTCTTTGAATGCTACAGATAAAAATAAATTTCATAAACATGAGTTTGGTTCTAGCAGAAAACAAGGTCTTCATAGTTTCAAAACCAGCTAGAAAAGACATAGGCTAGCATAGATTTCATAATTTAAGAACCACATAGATGATCACAGATGATAGTTGACATTGAGTCACAACTCACAATGTGAGTACAGCTGACATTAGGTGATAATCATCCCTTGATAAAACAAAAGAACATTAAAGGGTGTCACTGTAACTATTTAATGCTTTTGTGTGTACCTCCTTCAGTCCTAAACATGCATGCACAAGAGATCAACAAGTTAATGCACATGATTTTGTTCATGTTATGATAAACTTGATTTAAGCTGAAAGACAAATGGAAATGGTGTACACGCTGTAACAAGCAGAACTACTTACCTATATGAGCTTCTGTAGTTCTGTGATGCGCACACGGAATGCATACATAATGTATTGATAAACTACAGAGCACAGTACTACATTTAATTTGAAATAGCAGAGCACAGTACTACATTTAATTTGAAATAGCAGCAATATTCCCAATAGTTACTTTGACACACTAGTTAGAACAGTAGCTCCTGCTAAGTTAATGCCTTGCCTGTAATCTACTGTAAAATTTAGTACAATAATAGTAGAAAACATACATATACCAACATACTTTTTAAGATCTTTTGAATAAATAGACATGAGAATATGTCTTATATGGCCTACCACAGCTATACCTGTTTGAAGCTCAGGAAGATCATCAGTTGGCCATATGTTTGGTCGGCAGTATGATGGGAATCTAAATGTAATCATCATCAGATGTGATAAGAAAGCAAATATGAATTAGTATCGATGTAAACATATAAAAATACAACTCAATAGGTGTTAAAACTTATTTAATATATGTAACATCTTTAACTGAAGTGATGGTTTGGTTGTCATGTCTGAGAAAATGGTACAAAACTGCTCGTATTAAGGAGCAATAATTTCAGATTCTGGATGACACAACCAACTATCTTGAGCTGCAGCAAGATGGTGAAATTATAATGAAATGAAAAGATGATTTCACTGCATACATTAGGGTCAGAACGATAATGAAATCAACATGTTTAATGCAATTTTCACACACAAAAAAAGTTATGTTGCTTCAAGCTCATACCTAGTTATAAGCACATCATCAGTGGTAGGGACATCAAATATTGGGTTGGCAAAATATGAGCCTTTGGACGTGTCTGCATAGAACGGTGGAATAATGTTAACATACCCAGATATCACATTAGTTCCTAAAACACAGCAAAATCAAAAGATTAATTTGATTTGGATCGAACTATTGCAGTGGGTCTTTTATTTTGAGCTGTTGATCTTTTACTCACTATTTTTTTCATCAGCACAGAGTTAGTCCTAAAATTGACAGGCTTAGAGCATGATGGCATTCATACAGACTGATCTTGGGTATGAATCATTTATATGCCGCCAAAATTTAGTAGGCTTAGGCCAGTCTCAGTGGAGATGTCATGAAAACGATTACCTAGAGTGACACATCATCTAAAAACATTTGAAACTATAATGAAACACTTCTCTCTCAATGCATAGTTTCATCTATTGTTATTTTCTAGGTTGTATGCAAGACACAAGTTGTCTAGGTAACTGTGTATGGAGGGTTTCATCCTCGAAACTCATTTTACCTCTCTCTTCATTAATACACTGTCACATCATCAAAAGTGCATACATGGCAGCCTATTTAATGTCTATGTAACCCCCATTGAGACTGGCCTTATCCCTTATGCAATATTCATTTGGGAATATCTGGTGCTCCACATGCTAGGATCCATGACTACGCAGAATGAAAATGAGTGCGCTTTACCAAATTTCCCAGACTCAAATTTCTGTTTCCCATGACTCCAACCGAAGTTGTATCTGCAAAGCAAAGCAAATACATATGAAGCAAAAAAGAAAGTGACAAGAATAGGTAGTCAAGAAAGTAGAAGACGAAACCTACAAGAGGCAATGGTATTTCAGGTTGGATATCTTCTTTCGTTTCTAACTCAAATAAAAGCACTTCCTTTCAAGCTTATTGTTGGGGGTACCCGAAAAATTCGGAATACAACCCTAACACGAGTAAAAGTTCTCAACACGTTCAAGCACAAAGTTAGAGCGCAAAGAGACTGTGATTCTCTCTGCAAGTAGCACAAGTTCCAAAAAAGCCTCAACCCGTTTACACGTGCCCTTGCGCCCCCTTTTATAGGGAGACGAAGGGACTTTTACATACCGATAACACCCTTAGCCTCAGAGAATATTCCTAGTGTGAACACATACAGGATTGTCTTTTTTACCTAACATATTCACAAATCTGCCACCAGTTCACACTCTAAACCCGGACTTTTTGGGACTACAACTTTGACTTTGCTTCTCCCCTGGTTCGTGAATATCTTCGCACGAAACTCCCGAACTAGGTCTTCGACAGATTCCTGAATTGGTCCTTACTCCCCCGCTGGTTCGTGGATGTTCACGCGCCTGATCCCCGAACAGGGTCTTCATCGATTCCCGAATCGGCGCTTCTCCGAAGTTCGGGCCATCGTCGATGAGATTCCGGGCTTCCGCACACTTGCAACTCCGCCTCTTTGCCGAATCAAGATTCCCGAACTCAGCACATTCGCGAATTCGAGACTTCACAGGTTCCAGGTTCCCGAGAATCGCGAATTCCCTGCTCCTGAAAAACATACTTTAAGAACTTTGTTAAGCTCAACGTTTCGAGGGTGACGGGTTTTCCTGAATTCCCCAACACTAGCCCCTCGGGGAAGCGGGTTGACTCCGACGATCCGATTCCACGAACCTTTCGGAAATTTAGTAAAAAACGTCACCCTCGGAACGTCGGAGGGGACACGCGTCGCCCGGGGAGCCAAAGGCGGTTAAATCGAGGCGCACTTCGCGGAACTACCCCTCCCCGGCCCTATAAATAGCGGGCTGGCGCTGTTAAAAAATTTTTTACTGCTCTCGAGCTTTTCACGATTCGCACATCTCTCTTTCTTCTCGGAATCCGGCTTTCTGCTAGAAAGCTTGCGAACTCCAGGTCTCGTTCACGCTCCTCTAAGGTATTCCTTTATCTTTGCTTTGTCGATTCGTTAGTTCGTTAAACTTTAGTTTAGTGATGTCGCGATTTCGCGAGTATTATTCTCGAACATTACTCTTACCTATCTGAATGTTTGTAATTGTTGGTTAGGTGGCTCGCGTTAAAAGTACAGCTAGGCCCATGACTACCGAAGAGCTCATCGCTGCCGGTCTCCCACTTGACCCAGCTGCCGAAAGCGCGGATCGCGCTACACTGGCCGAAGATTCTGGTTCGCCCAGCGGCTCCCAAAGTCGCGAAGATGGGGAGGTTGGGTCTGATGGCGGCGAAGATGTCGGGGATGTAGATGCCGGTGTCGACGATCTCATCATGTTAAGGACCTCCGGCCCACTGCCGCCTTCGCTCGCCTTCGGAGAATCGAAGGTCACAAGCAACATGATTCGCGAGTACGAGAAGGCCGGATTCTTCTCCCCTGGCGCTGGGCGCGCCCCGCTTGATGAGCTTATTCCCACTCCCAAGGAGGGAGAAATTGTGGTATTTCGGGACTTCTTCATCTGTGGATTAAGGTTCCCTTGTGACCCTGTGCTGCCAGCGATTCTTGATGCATTTTCAGTGAAGATCCACCAACTTACTCCGACATCCTTCCTCGAAGTGTCGAAGTTTATCTGGATCTTGAAGACCTTCGGCTGTAGTCCAATCGTCGACGGTTTCACCCGGTTCTACGAGCTGGTGATCATCCCCGAAGTTGTCAAGGGCGACAATGGGCGCTTCTACCACGGCCGGCACGCGTGCTGTACCTTCAATACGCGACGCCAGAACACTCGTCAAGGAATCACTCGAATCCAGATCGCTCCTTGCTGCAAGACCAACCTTACGGATGATTGGAGATCTTACTGGTTTTACTTGAAAGTTGATGAGCCGAAGATGTCGTGCCCGATCGCACCTCTCGCCGCGGTGAATGTAGGGAGATACAACCAACGGGCCGTGGGGATCAGGAACTGTGAGAATGCATTCTACCTGGCCAGCACAATACTTGGCGGCCGTGACACTATCGAAGAATTCGTCGCCGCCCGGGTCTGGCCTATCTCGAATGGTTGGTCCCCTGCTGAGCTCGTGCACCACACTGTCAACTGGGCAGACCAGAAGGTGCCTTTCCCGAAATTCGGGATCAAACTCCGCGAAGGCCAGAGCGCCGAAGACTTCATGGACGAAGTGGAGAAAAGGGTGAATGTTATGGTGGGCGAATACACGATGAACGAGTACAAGGCATATAAAGCCCTGGTGAAACATAAGAAGAAGATCAACCGCGTCTTTTCTGAAATCAGCGGTGATAAGTTTTTCAGCTCTCGAGGCCCTGGTCCCAAATTGAAAGTTCCCGCCGTCGCCGTTGCCAGCTGCTCGGCCGCCCCAATCAACGCTCCCCGAATCAGGTTGTCGAAGCGAAGCTCGTCTCCTGCCACCGAGGGAACCTCTTCGGGAGTGAAGCCTTCAAGGACCAGATCGCTTGAATCGTCGAAGCGGAAGCGAAAAACCTCCGAACCTCGAACTTCAGAAGCTGAACTCCAGGCTGCTTCGGGGCTTGCCCAGATGAGGAAGAAATTGAAGAAAGCTGCGAAGAAGGTTTCTTCCACTGGAGTTCGGCGGGTTCCATCCGCCTTTGACGACGACACCCTCACAGAGACAGATAGCCTTAAAGGTGTTTTCTTCTGGCCAGTACCTTACTTTCGCGACAATTGTCCCACTGGTTCCGAAAATGAATTCGTGGATGTTGATTCCTTTTCAGATGCTGCCCCCGAAGTCCGGAAGGAGACATTCCCTGCTGTCGCTGAGAAGTCTGTTGTTGCTGCTGAAGTCGTTGTTCGCGCTGAGTCCCCCGCCGCCGCCGAAAGCCCCGCCCGCCGAGGTCCCCGCCGCCGACCAAGCCTCCTCCGACCCGCCCAGACCTTGAGCGCACTATTGAAAGGGGGGGGCCATCCTGCCGAAAATATTCCTTTGGTCGAGGTTCGGGAAGTCGTCCCCGAAGACCAGGCGCCTTCTCCTTCCTTAGCTGCTTTTAACAAAAGCTTTGGTACGTCTTATCGCGGCAAACTATTGCGTGTTGGTTTCGAGACAAGTGGCGCCGGGGGCAAGACGTCCAAGTTTTTAACTCTTTGGAAATCGTCCGCCATTGTTGATGAAACAGGAGAGGAGGTGCCCGAACGACCCGAAGAGGCCGCTCAAGGCTCCGATAGAAGGCCCCTCTCTGTCTCCGAAACCACCCCTTCGCCTCGAGGGAAAACTTCTTCAGGTTCGACCAAACAAGTTACCATGCAGCAGTTTTCTAAAGAAGGTTCGTTACTTCTCACTGTCTTTTCCTACGTTTCCCAGTTGTTGAAGCTTAGTCTGAGACTTACTCTTGAACTTCGCAGAATTCAAGAATCTGTTGCACTCGTACTCTCCTTCAAAGCTTGCACGCTTCCACGAAGACTATGCCCTCAAATACTCAATGCTTGGGAAGGTTGCCATAGACCGGCTTTCTAAACAGGAGAAGATTAATGAAGAACTTTCTCAAAAGTCCAAAGAACTAGAGCGCAACTTCACCCTCGCGCAATCAACGAACCTGGAACTCGAGAAGAAGGTGTCTGAGCTGGCGGAGGCTCTGAAAAGAAGTCACGAAGAAAAGAAAGTGGCAGAGGCTAAGCTCGAGGAATCGAAGAAGGAGCTTGAGAAAGTTCGGAAATCTCACGAAGATGATCTGAGCGTTATCGAAAAGCTTCGGCAAAAACAAGAGCGAGCTGCGAAAATCGCCGAGGATCTTCGCATCAATAACGCCAGCCTCGCCAAGTCACTGAGCATAAAGGATCGGAAAATCGTGGATCTTGAGAAGGCGCCGCGGCGAGAACAAGGTGAAGCCTCAAAGAAAAATACTTCGAAATTCGGGAAAGCCGAAACCGCTCTATGCCGAGTACCGAAATCCTTGAACGAGTACGGTGTTCGCCCCGGCCCCTCTCCCCGCATGACATTGATATTCCCGATTTCATGGATTGGCTGGAGGATGAATTCAAGACTCTTACCGAGGTGATCTCTGGCGCCAGCGACTTCGCTGTTGCTTTCTCTTTGGAGAGTATCTTGAAGATCCTTCACGATTATGAGTGTGTGGACTTGGCGAAGTTTCGTGCGAACCTCTCTCGATTCCCCAGCGTTACTAGCGACGCGATACTTCGAGAGAACCCCGACGTTGTGGCTATCAAGACGAAGTTCGCAAAGGAGTTCTGGATGGCTGGCGGGTCGGATATCGTTAAGACCATTGCGCAGGCGAAGCTCGCTGAGGTAGTTTCTTTTGCTTGATTTCGTGACTTATGTTTGTCGCAGATGTTCTAGTTTCTTAAACCTTCCTCACCATCTGCTTCCTTTCTCAGCTAAGGGAAGAGGAGAACCGAGAGGGCACCGCTGCGTCTCCCGAAGGATCGGCCTCCGGCGGGGGTTCAAGCGAAACCGGCGAAGATGGCTCAGATGACGGCGGCGGCGGCGGTGCGGCGGTAGCGACGATGGCGGCGACGACGAACAAGTCCCCGAACGGGAGGAGGATTCGTCGAAGGTGGATGTCACGAACTAAACGACATGTTCGAACTTTTGGTTGAATTGGAGATTGGTTGTACATTCGTGTGAACTCGTCAAACTTTTCTGAATAGATGTTTTGTATATTTTAACCTGCACAGGTCCTGCAAGCTGGGCCTGCGCAGGACGTGCTACCACTGCGAATTCATCGGGGTAAAATGTTCGTTAGTGGTGAAGCGTGGCGGCTGTTCAAGCGAGCGCATCCCGAACAAGATTTTTCCGATTTTTGGCTTGAGGCCTCGCTTAAGTTTTCTATAGGTTGTTTTGATCTCTCCTCGTTTTTCTTACTTCATAAGAGGGTTCGTTCCGCGCCGTCTACTCCTCCGTCCGCGAAGGTTCCCAAGATGGAGCCCCTTAGCCCCTTAGCCGATGCATCTGACTTCGCCTATGCCAGCGATACGGCTGAAGAGAATGTTTGTAAACCGGGACACGTTGTTGAGCTTTCGTTTTGAATTTTACGCCAAGTGTTGTAATTATCGAAGAACTGTTCGGAAGTTTTTATGCGAATAAGGCAATGAATATGTTTTTTCTTGAAAAAACGTCACCCTCCCCCACCTTGCCGTTTCGCATGAAAACTAGATGGCAGGTTCACGAATCTTACTATTCTCGAATTTCTAGCATATCTTTCTAGGAGAAGTCTTCCTTAGTTTTTGTGAACCTCGATTGCTACTGCGCAAGTCGACAAAATTTGTTTCGAATTTTGTGGACTTGACCCGACTGGCAGACTTGCCTCGGTTGATACAGCAACCCTCGGTTGCTTCAACCAAGGTTTTTCTGCGATCGTCTGATGGAGCCCCTTGCCCTTTTCTTACAATGATGATACTTGAGGGGTACCCGAAAAATTCGGAATACAACCCTAACACGAGTAAAAGTTCTCAACACGTTCAAGCACAAAGTTAGAGCGCAAAGAGACTGTGATTCTCTCTGCAAGTAGCACAAGTTCCAAAAAAGTCTCAACCCGTTTACACGTGCCCTTGCGCCCCCTTTTACAGGGAGACAAAGAGACTTTTACATACCGATAACACCCTTAGCCTCAGAGAATATTCCTAGTGTGAACACATACAGGATTGTCTTTTTTACCTAACATATTCACAAATCTGCCACCAGTTCACACTCTAAACCCGGACTTTTTGGGACTACAACTTTGACTTTGCTTCTCCCCTGGTTCGTGAATATCTTCGCACGAAACTCCCGAACTAGGTCTTCGACAGATTCCTGAATTGGTCCTTACTCCCCCGCTGGTTCGTGGATGTTCACGCGCCTGATCCCCGAACAGGGTCTTCATCAGATTCCCGAATCGGCAGTTCTCCGAAGTTCGGGCCATCGTCAGATGAGATTCCGGGCTTCCGCACACTTGCGACTCCGCCTCTTTGCCGAATCAAGATTCCCGAACTCAGCACATTCGCGAATTCAAGACTTCACAGGTTCCAGGTTCCCGAGAATCGCGAATTCTCTGCTCCTGAAAAACATACTTTAAGAACTTTGTTAAGCTCAACGTTTCGAGGGTGACGGGTTTTCCTGAATTCCCCAACACTTATTTAGCATGCCAAAGTGGAAGGCAAAGCTAAGGGGCACTTGCATTTTCTAGATCTATCTAAAACATCATGAACATCGGAAACTAGATAGATGGATGTAATTGAAAATTTGAAACACAATCAGGATGGACGATTTTCCTCTATCTAAGAGAAATATAGTTATGAACCCGCCTTACAAAACAAAATCACCTTGAAAAGAGTTAGTTATGACCTGCTATTTGGGTCTTCCAGTTCTTTCTTCACTTTTTCAGGAAGGTTTGCAAGCTTAACAGACAATAAGAGAGAGAGAGAGAGAGAGAGAGAGAGAGAGAGAGAGGTATTTCAGTGCAAGTATATGTATATGATCAGGCCCTGAAGAAAGGGCGTGACCAGACATAACGTTAGATAGCATGCCTTGGCGCCAGGCGCAGCAGCCTTCTCCTCAGCTCGGGATAACCAGGTACCTGCGCGCACAAAGCAAGCACACGCTAACTGGAAGTTCGAAATTGGCTCGGATTCGTCACACGTCAGTCGCGAGCACTGCTGCAGTAGTACTCACGCCGGTGATAGAGACGATGCCGAGCCCTTGGCGGCCGAGGCCTTCCTCGATCTTGCTGCTCAGGTCCTTGCTCCTATCCTGCATCACCCTCCGTCAAGACTCAAGAGACAGCAGTTCAGAAGAAAAGGTCAAACGCTGCCGGCCGAGATGACCCACTGAGTTGCCAGCGTGCCGTGCCGTGAGGTGAAGGTTACCGTGAGGTCGGCGAAGGGGATGGTGACAGCGCGGGCGGGCGGTGGTGGCCGCTGCTGCTGCTGCTGCATGGCGTCCCGGGTCTGCCTCAGCGGGCGGCGGCCGTGGCCAAAGGGGGAGTGCTAGCGGCTAGCGCTCTCTTATCTCTTTGCTCTCTCGGAGTCACTCACTAGTCTACAATGGCGACCCGACATTTGGCGGCAGCAGCTGTGGTCTGTGGAGGCGAGAGGTTGAGAGCCAAGTTCGCGAGGCGCACGGGAAAGTCAGGCTATCTGGGCCGCGGCCTCTGCCGTTTGACTGCAATTGCAAACGAGCTCGGCGTTTGGGGAGGGGTACTCGGTATTCTGCTCCGGACCAAAGAAGCTCCCTACTACTACCTGCATGTCGTTTAGAACCAGCTAGTTCACTAAAATATGAACTAATTTACTCGTCCTAAATGTCATATATTTAAGAACTA
The DNA here is from genome assembly GCA_947561735.1 of Cenchrus americanus. Classification (NCBI taxonomy): domain Eukaryota; kingdom Viridiplantae; phylum Streptophyta; class Magnoliopsida; order Poales; family Poaceae; genus Cenchrus; species Cenchrus americanus. The sequence goes on along the minus strand of OX387239.1, from coordinate 244,225,187 downwards.
CATGAAATACATCGCCAAGCGAGCAGGGAACAACAAACCCCAGCGAACACAGCGAACACCATTAACAAAGCACGGTACTTTCATTCCACAAGGCCAACGAGTTATACAATTGACACAAGTCGTCTAGGTTGCGAATAACAGCGTGTTCAGTAGAAAAATGAAGAGAGCAAAGAGCTAGACTACTCAAAATTTCCATGGGATCTTTCCAGCGGAACCCTCGTCATAGTACAAGTGCGACCGAATATGCAGGATACCTGCAGGTTAGAAACGAAGAAATTCGTGAGTATTAACTGTGATGAAAAACAAAATAAAAACAATGATAGCCCCCAGATGTTGACAAAACATAGAGCACAAATGATCAATCAAATAGAATCGCTTTGCGCGTCAGAGTAGTTCATCAAGACAACAAGTACCACTACCACCCAAACCATGGTAAGATGCCCAATTCTAGATCAGTTGGCAAACTTAAATTCCAGAAATTCACCAGTAAAACAACTAGCTTTTCACTACTTAGGAAAACACAGACAGGGCAGCAAAATAGCAGCAACTAAATTAAGATTGATCAACAACCAGGTGAAGAGAGCAGATATATAAGCACCAATGCAGGGAACAGTCCACAACTATGGGGACAATAATAACCGAATCACATCAAGCTCTCCACATGCCATACCATGTGTGACAACATAAATGTCAAGACACATTCTGAATATTGTGGTCGTTGGAGGCAAGGCTGTGAGGAACCGGTTGATGAGGACTCATCAACCAAGTACAGCCTCGTACTATGAGACCACTGCATTTGCTCTAGGGCCCCAACTTCCGAGCACCCCGCAGAGAACCTGCGGGTATTTCGAAGCTAAAAGCAGAGCTTCCCCCATTTGGCATGGGGCCCTTAAAAACAAGCTACATAGCGACATTAAGATCACACCCATCACATTTCAATTACAAAAGTCTGGTATATGCAACTATTTCAAGGTGCACCAACACTTCATCATTTAAGTGGTTGAGTTAAGACATTCTACCTTGATCAGATACTGCTAGGGTACATGAAGACACGGACCTTCTTACCCTGCATCACCACCAAAAACACCGAGAAAGCATCAGAAATGCACACAGTACAAATGAACAATGCTACTAAGTGAAAACACAGACACCAGCAACGAGGAACTCACCATGGAGCTGGGGGGGAGGTTTGACCGGAACTTGGCGCGCACGACGCCGGAGTTGCCGTGCGGGCGCGTGACCTTGCCCCAGATGCACCGGATGCTGGTGCCGTCGCTCTTGGTCTTGGCCTTGTAGACGTAGGCGATCCGCTTGCCGCCGTACCACGCCACGTCCTCCTTGGTGCTCACGCCCTCGATCTGCAGCAGCGAGGTGTTCTCGTACTGGTTCGACTTGGACCGCTTGTAGCCCAGGATCGTGCCCCGCACGTACATCCTGCGCAAAACCAAAACGCAATCGAATCAGATGGCTTCCCGGCGGAGAACGGGGTTCAGTCCGGCGGGAAGGCGGCGTACCTGACGCGCTGGCCTTGGCGCCCCTTCACCATGGTCGCCGCTGGCGGAGGCCTCGCCGACGAGGGTTTGAGAGGTTGGGGATACTGGGGAAGGAAGTGACGGCGCTGCGAACGAACCCTAGGTCCGTGAGGGTGCTTTTAAAAGTTTTTGGTGCTTGATTGGACGGCTGGGATTGCATCGGGTGGCGCGAGTCCCGTCACGAAATGGGCCTAGCCCACCTTGGAGAAATTATGGTCCTGCCCGTGCAGCCCACGAAATTCCCGAGAGGCCGAGCTTTGAAATCAGCCCATTAATCCTGATGATTTCTCAAAAAAAAAATCGTAGTAGTTTCTGTTTAGTACATCGTCATGCATGCATGCGTGCTGATGTGCTCTCTGGAGTCTAGACCGGCTGGCGATGATTTTTCTGTGTGGTGTGTGCATCGACGAGGTGATTTGCCAAGTGTTAACCAAGACCGGGCAAGTGGCGAGCCACGCAGATCGAGATGTTTGGATTTCCTATGAATCGTGACGTCACCATCGTGACAAAGTCACCGACGTGGACTTGAGCTTCATCACAAGCTGACTTGGGCAAAAAATAAAAATAAAACAGCACTAGTCCTGCATCAAGCAAACCGCTGGCTAAGATGTCTCCACTTCGGAACTAATAGAAATATGATTAACATTTCGTCAGTTCTTTGAATGACTGGCGCCTGGCTTAATTTACTGTTTAAATAATAATACATATCAAACACGCTTTACTCTTAAGTCAATATTAAAAAGACAAGTCAAGGTTAAAATACCTACTACAATACACTGGATCGTCGGAGTATGATGTTTACCATGCATCCAATAAATCTTATCTAAAGTGAAGGGACGACTTCGCTAGCTGGCGTGTGACTGTGTGAATGGAATATGCTTCTGAGTTTCTGAAACTACTAGAAACAAAACGGACGCTACCTGCGAAGTCATTACAGTGGCTGCCTCTGTCGGTTGTGCGGTCTGACTGACTAACTCGTTGCTGTGTATTTTCTATACCTAGCAACAAATCATCCGGTCCAATTGTTACCGATCGAGCTAGTGCTTGATTGCAACTAGGCACCTATATATCCGATGAAGATGGCGAGCGTTTTATCTGGCTGGTTCATCGCAGGCTGCATGCGTCCTTGTCGTTGAAGTGGTGGTTAGTCAGGTCAGTACATGGTGATGGCGGTTCGATCTGATGGCTATGTTGGAATAGAAAATTGACAAAGACTGACGACGGCCGGGAGGGAACTCGAATCAAGTCGCCAACTGACTGAGTTCTGCCGTGTGGCGATTTGTTCATTAATTCCGTTCGCTCCCGGAGCTGACGTTTTCCATCGTTGCTTCGTCACGCTGATGCCGTGCTCACATGCGCGTTCAGGTTTGGACGATGTGTAGTAAACGGTAATTATTGCAGAGGCAACAACAGTTCTGTGCTTATTGCTTGACTGAGAGCTTACTACGTGTATAACAAGAACGATATTGAAGGATATAATATGCTGACTAATAACATAACTGCCACAGTGAAGTTTTACAACCTTTAATTTGATACTTGTACATCTATATAGTATACACTGCATTTTTTCCAAACAGCAAAGTCACATACATTTGTACATGATGCATCATATTCAGTGATTGTTAATTTGTTATCATAACAGAGCCCAGCCATTCAGAACTGAAGAACACGGGTCCATAGCTAGTTGTCACTTCTTTTTGCATGCTAACTGAATTACCTTATTGCCTCCCTAATCCCTGTACAGGTAGCAGTAGCAGAGAGCTCCAAAATGTACAGCTACTCTCGGCGATGAAGTGAATTGCAGGAAAACGAACCATGATGCAGATCGAGGTGACATGCAGAAGAACTACCGCAGGGCTAGTACAGCAGGCATACATGCATGATGCATGCATGCAGCTCAGGAGCTGTGGAGTCTCTACTCTCTAGTAGTTCTCCGGTATGATGGAGAGCCGCGGCCTCCACGCGTCTCGGCACGGGCTCATCGTGACGCTGCTGCCGCGGCCGCCATCGCTGCCGTCGCCGTCGAGGCTGGCGCTGAGCTCCGCCTCCATCGTGGCGGCGCTCCTCTCCGCCGCGTCGCGCTGCTCCAGCCTCGCCACCAGCTCCGCGATGTCCTTCCTCCTTATCACGATCTTCACCCGCCGCACCCCGCCGCCACCGTCCTCATCGCCGCAGCCCGCGGCCGACTCCACGTAGCACCCGGGGCGCCACGCCTCCTTGAACCCCTCGCCGGCCTCCTCCTCCCCGCCGACGCCGTCCTCCGGCGGTGGTGTGTCCGCGACCGGCACCACCACGTGCCTCGGCCGCGCTGCCGCCCTGACGTTCATGCGGCGGGCCGGACGACTCTTCCGCTTCCTCCTCTTCTTGGCGGCGGCGGTGCTTTCAACCTCGCCGGCCTCGTGGTGGCGCACGCATGCGCATGGCAATGGCAGTGGCAGGTTGTTGCCCATGCCGTGTCTCGTCAAAGAGTGTGCGCGTGTGTGGCCAATTCAAGCGAGAGTGAGGTCAGGAGGATGAGGTCGGCCGGGGTGTGTGTGTGTGTTGAATAAAGATTGGTATTTTCATGTACTAGCAGTGATTATATAGCGACGAGGCGTATACGGAGTATGTACCTACTCACAGGGAAGGAAGGAGACTTGGTCAGAAGTAAGAAGGCGTGCATGATGGGGTGTAGACTGTAGACTACTGCAACCACAGGTGTTACCGTTTCAGTGTCTGGAGTCCCTGTGGTTATGGGGCACACGACACGCGCATCAGTCATGTCCTAGATGTGGCCATTGGTGGTCGGCCGTCAAGCACGTAAAAGACTGAAGCGAGGTTTAATTAAACTCATAAGTGGTGGTGGAAGCTAGTTAAAGTCTTCAGTTATACTTTGTCATTAGACAGAACGTAACAAAACTAAGGCCCTATTTCGTTTAAGTTCAAACATATTGCAATTGCCTGTAAGAGATCGATCAGTAGTATGAAAAGCTGAAGAGGCTCGGTATTCTTCACCGTTAGTTCGTCAATCTCCGCTACGTGTTCTTAAAATCCCCCCTAATCATTCGCAAGTTTCAGTCTGCGATGAAGAACACCATGCATATATTACCTCGCAAGAAATAGGATTGGTCAAGCGGGGAATGTGAACTCAAACAAGATTCATATATGGATGGTGCTAGTCTTACGGTACTGTTATTTGAGTATAAAACCCCCATTCCTGTCGAAGTATCTGTTGTCAAATTAAAACAATAATTAATTAGCCACCAGGGCAGGGTGGTCTCAGACGAAAGCAATAATATCCTCTCTAGAGTCTAGACTAACTAATGGTGCACGACTTTGATCCAATCATACAATCAAAGGAGTAATATACAATACTAGACTATATATACTAATGTTCAAAATGACTAGTATAAATAACATGTCAGTCAAGATTACCAGTATACTAGTGAAAGCAGCCTGTTCGGTTGGCCTGGTGGTGATGGTATGGACATTGTCTTCCGGTTTGTTCGAGAGAAAATCTTCTTGGTGGTTGCTTTGGTGGCTGGTTCGTTGTGAGAGAAAAGTACGGCTGGCTGGTGGCTAATAAGCCAAGCGAACAGGTATGGACAGTAGTTATATGAGTAGTATAGTCATTATACGGACAACGTGGTAAAAATACAAATAACATCGCTATAATGTTTTTGACATTCATAAAATTTAAAATACTTCAATTTGAAATACTGAGCCTCTTCAGCTTATATAATGAAATCAATTTGAAATCACTTTTTACAATGTAATAATTACTAAATTATCCATAATAATGAATGATTATATCTTATATATACACAAATTTTAGAGTGCTTAAACAATGAGAACCGTCCATAGAGCCAAATTGAACAGTGGGAACAAAGGAAGTACAAGGAAGTACTTAAAGAGAAATACCAAGTACCAAAAAAATAATAAAAATTTATTTTGATACCCTTTGAATTATATGTAAATCTATTTAATTCTTTTTTGATAATAAGGATAATAAATGAGTATCTGAAGCATCGTAACAAAAGCTCATATCAGGTACCACTACGTATAAAAAAATCGCATGAAAAACTGTTAAGCATAGTTCACAGACATCACAGACTGGGTTACCGTTAAGCATTGAAATGATTCACTACGGGAGAAGCAAAATTCCCCGAGTGCCACGTGCTTCCCCGAGTGCCAAAAATCGGGCACTTGGGGAAGACAATCTTCCCCGAGTGTTGCACTCGGGGAAGAAATGCACTCGGGGAAGATGGCCTTCCCCGAGTGCCTGAAAGGGCAAAGCACTCGGGGAAGAAAGGCACTCGGGGAAGGCCATCTTCCCCGAGCGCAACACTCGGGGAAGAAAGGCACACGAAAAAGAAAAGTTGTATTTGACGGCGCAAACAGACGGAACCGTTTAAAAAAATTGGAAAAGCTCTTCCCCGAGTGCCTAGACCTAGCACTCGGGGAAGGCTACCTCTTCCCCGAGTGCCTTGTCCCTGGCACTCGGGGAAGGGCCTCTTCCCCGAGTGCCTAGTTTCTGGCACTCGGGGAAATATTTATTTTTTTGTTTTTTTTGCCCCAATTTTTTTGTGAGGCCTTCAAACTTTATTTAAGACTCCTTGCCCAAATTTGGCTTACATTTGAAGTTTTTTGTTATATTTCGTTAGTTTTTTCTTTTTATTGAATTTTTAGGAAAAGTTCAAATTTGAACTACAGGTACATGAAATCATATAATTTGGCGATTCAAAAAATGATATTCATGATATTTGGTGTATATTGAGGCCTTATCCAACCACTCACATGAAATATCGAGCATCTTGTTGTCGTGACATGACTAACAACATACGGGAAAAGTGTTTATGAATTACAGAAAATCCGGACGAAGTCCGAAAAACACGTAACTTGTCGGGACACCGTGTTATCACATGTAGAGGTTGTGTGCAATAGTTGAGAAGATTTCGAGCAAGTTGCGATGTGTGATGCCTGAAACCCAGACATCTCCACACGTGATCCATGTGATAACACACCGGGAGATGTGTGAGTTGTAGGCATCTAACGTCGCAGACTTGCTCAAAATCCTCTCTAGTCTTGCACACAACCTATACATGTGATAACACAACTCCCCGACAAGTTTCGTGATTTTCGGACTTCGTCCGGATTTTTTTTTAAATTAGAAACACTTTTTCCGTATGCTGTTAGTCATGTCACGACAACAAGATGCCCGATATTTCATGTGAGTTGGTGGATAAGGCCTCAATATACACCAAATATTATCAATATTATTTTTTGAATCGCTAAATTATATGATTTCATGTACATGTAGTTTAAATTTGAGCTTTTCCAAAAAATTCAAGAAAAAGAAAAAACTAACGAAATATAACAAACAAATTCAAAAGTAAGCCAAATTTGGTCTAAGAGTTTTAAATAATGTGGGAAGGGCTCACAAAAAAATTGGTGAAAAAAACAAAAAAAAATAAATATTTCCCCGAGTGCCATGTTTGAGGCACTCAGGGAAGGCTACCTCTTCCCCGAGTGTTGTTTGTGGGAGCTCTCGGGGAAGAGTAATTCAAGAAAAAAAACCGCCAGTTTTTCCCTCCCTATACCCGGCCCCGCGCCCCCACGCAAAAAAAGAAAAAAAACCCAACCGCGCCCCCCCCGCGACCCCCGCGCCCCTCGCGCCGCCCCCGCGTCCCGCCGCGCGCCGGCCCCCCCCGCGCCCGCCGCCGCCGCCCCCGCGCCCGCGCCCGCCGCCGCCGCCCACTCCTTGCCGCCGCGCGCGCCCCCGCCCCGCCCCGCCGCCGCCCTTCCCCGACCGCCGCCCGCCGCCGGCTCGCGCGCGCCCGCCCCGCCGCCGCGCGCGCGCGCGCCCGCCCCCCCGGCCGGTCCGGAGCGGCCGCGCCGCCGGATCCGGCCGCCCCCACCCCGCCCCCCGCCCCGCCGCCGCGCGCGCGCGCGCCCGGCGCCGCCCCCCCCGCCACTCCCGCGCGGCCGGCCGCCGGATCCGGCCGCCCCGCCCCGCCCCGCCCCTCCTCGACGACCCGCCCCGGCACCTGTACTGCAGGTACTAGTTTAGGTGGTTTCTGTGGTCAAGCATAACATTTTAGGTGGTTGAATGTTCAAATCTCTAGTAGAATGTTGATTCCCTAGTTATATTCCCTGTGTGCTTTTCCCAGATATGCAAAATCACAGAACTTAGATGTTGAGGTGCTATATGCAGTGGTGTTGCAGAACAAATCACAGCCGCGGTGGCTGGCTATGGTTGGTTGGTTACTAACAGCCATGGTGGTGTTCCATTCCAAAAGGCATTAGTTGCAGTGCGCTAGAACTAGCCAGTGGAAATTAGATTAGGAAGTACAAAATTGAGGGCTATGATGCTATTTTTTTACACCACTATTAAGCTTGTTTTTTGTCAGCAAGTTTCTACTTTGTCATGGTTCCTCACCGTAATATGCAAATCTTTTATGCATTCATATAACCGGAGTTCTATATAACCGGAGTTTTGCCTAATTCAACTATAATGTACTGCCAATTTAGTTCAAGGTTGATGGAGGAGATAGGGATGGAACAGTTCAAGGTTGTCTCATTGTGGATGTGTGGCCTTCGTGCCGTAATTGTGGATGCGTGGCCTTCGTGCCCGAATTGTGGATGCGTGGCCTTCGTGCCTTATATGTGTTGTCGGTCATTGAGCCAACATCTTTCTTGCAGGTTTTGGAAACCTCCCCGTGCAGGGGAGGTTCTGCCGAAATTTTGTACTTATAGTGCTGTTTTTTTGTTTTGCAGAGCAGGACTGTCGGAGGGAACCGGAGCACCTCGGCTTGTCTCCACCGCCACCCTAGGTATAATTGAGCTCTTTCCTTACCGTTGTCGTATGTCGATCGGTGTAGCCCGATTAGGCGTCTCCCGTCCGAAACGGAGATACGGTTGGAGATATGCGAATCTTTGTATATCTTTATGATCGTATCCGTTTCGGATTGTCCACGTTTTTTGGACGGCCCACGGATGCGTAGATGTGTTAGTTTCCATGCTCTGCTCGGATCTGAGATGGAGTTTCGGCACCACCTCCTCGTTGTTCTCCGGATACACACTCTCCCTTCCGGGACGTGTATCGGGAGAGCGACGGGGAGGTGCCGCCGAAATTTCATCTCGGATCAGAGTAGAGCATGGAAACTAACCTCATCTACGCATCCGCGGGTGGGATTAGGACCTATCCTTACCTATTAGAAAATAGGCACACCATGCAGATGCGATTGATGGTTATGTTACTACATTATGTGTATATGCTAGAGAATGGATAACCGTGACTGGATGTACACGGGACGCCCAAGTCAGGCTCAAGTAACTCGTGAATGGATGGATAAGACCGAGAAATTCTTGGACCATGCTTTTAAGGAAGCCAAGGGAGCGGGGGTCACGTTTTGTCCATGTAGCCAATGTAAAAACAAGAAGAAAAAAAGGGAAGTCATGTTGAAGGATCTTTGCAAGTATGGATTTATGTCAAACTATACCCGGTGGGTGTGCCATGGTGAAGCCTATCGTCCCAGAGAGGAGGCCGTGAGACAACGCTTGGAGGCATTTGATGGTGATGGTGGGGTAGCAGGATGGTTAGGTGACTATGAGGATGCGACGTTTGCTGAAAGGCCTACGGAGGACGAGCGGGATGATAAGGAGGAAGAGCCAGAGCCGAGTGCTAAGGCGTTCTTGGCCATGATGGAGTCCGCACAGAAGCTCCTACATGAGAAGACAACGGTTACTCAACTTGATGCCATTGGGCGCTTACTGGGGTTGAAGTCCCAGTACAACATGACTCGAGCCCCGCTTCGATGCTATGATGGCAATTATTGGGGGACCGGCCGGAGGGTCATCATCTTCCGAGCAACTTGTACGAGTCAACGAGACTCCTTCGGGCACTGAAGATGCCGTATGATCAGATACATTGTTGTCCGAAGGGGTGCGTCCTATTTAGGGAAGAACACAAGGATGCAAAGTATTGTCCCATGTGTAAATCCTCTAGGTATGTGGAGGTAGACAAGGGTGATGGAACGAAGGAGCAGAATGAGAACATCCCCATGAAAGTCCTAAGACATTGTTGACGGTGAAATTCCGTCAACCTAGCCATGAGTTTACCTTCGGTGTTGGCATGACTTTTGTATCTTATTCATTGGTACTAACCCCCGTGGTATAACAAGTTCACTTGTGCATGTCGGTTTTGGAGTTAAGTGTTTACGCAGGGTTTTAACGTTGAAAGCAAGACTTCCGGGATAAGTTCATTAAGCACCTCATGACAAGATCTTGAAGCCCGATACAAGTCAAGCAATGAAGTGAACATGACTCCAAGAGCCCAAGGACCAAGCCCGAGAAGATGATAAACTCCGAGGACCGAACCGAAAAGTCTTGAATCTTGCAAGACAAGGAGTTGAGTCCAATTCGGGGAGAAACCGACGTCAAGGGCCCACATGCAAAAGGGGAGAACATCTAGAAGTCGTGGGAAGCAACACCGGCGAAGCAGCCGCGGGATGGGCCGACGTGGGCCCGGGCCGGCCGGCCCGGCCGGCCGGCCCGGCCCCAATTCGGGGCCCAATCGGCCTCTCCTTTGACCTAATTGCTTCTCGGGCTATAAATAGCCCCCCGACCGAGAGCCACGCGGAACCGAAGTCGTATTCCGCCGCCGAGGAGCGAGAGAAGCTCGAGGGACACCAACTTGAAGATGAGGCTCGTGCTAGTTGTCTAGGGTTTCCCCGGCCGACGTGGGAACCTTGCATGGAAGACCACGTCGGAGCTCGGAGCGAGGATCAAGATCGAGGGAGGGCCCCGGTGGTGATCTTGTTCATGTAATCATTCATGGTGAAGTTTGTAAGTGAATCCGATTTCTAGCGATTAAGTGCCTTCTCGATGATTTTGTTTTCTTCTTGGTTTTGCTTCTTCTACGATCTAGTTTGCGGCTAGATTACATAGGGTGCTCTTGTAGCCGCGGTGGCTAGAGGTGCATACGGACCGGCCAAGTGATTTCAACTTGTTCTATCGAACTCGCCCTAAGCTCCCCGCATGAATAGGGATACGTTGTGACGAACGGGGGTCTCGAAAGGCGGATGTTTTCGGAGTCGGATGGGAAGGCCACGATTTAAAGATGCTTTTAATGAGATTCTCTTTGCTATCTTCATCTATCTTGTTTGGAGCTACAACATAAGCATGATCTAGATTCTCTAGATTGGTTATCTCTTGCTTTCTCTTGCTACCTCTTTAGTAGATTAGATTAGATTCGTTTTCTTTATGAGTTAGTAGATTAGATGCAACTTGTCTTCATTAGATAGCTTTACCTTGCTTTACTAGATTGAATCCTTGCATTGCACATTGTTCCACGGATTCGATACCTTGGGTTCACCACTCGAGGGAAGAAGGGTCCCTTGACTACGACGGGAGACTTGTCCGCTTGCAAGTCACAAACGAACTTTGATACAACTATTAACCGTCAACAGACATCTTCCGATCGTACCGAGGCTCCAACGACTATTCATGTCCGAGGAGTCTGCGAAACAAATGACATGGCACAAGAAGGGGTTCGATACAATCATGACAAGATGGTACATCCAGCAGATGGTCAAGCATGGAAAACGTTTAATGACAAACATCGTCTAAAACATTTAGAGGCTCGTAATGTACGTGTTGCGCTGGCAACGGATGGATTCAATCCTTATGGACTGATGTCGGCCCCATACACTTGTTGGCCCGTGTTCGCTATCCCCCTAAATCTCCCTCCCGGGTCCTACTTCAACGGCAAAACATATTCTTGACGTTGATAATTCCCGGACACCGGGAAACAAAATGGGTGTGTACATGCAACCTGTCTATGATGAATTGATCAAGGCTTGGAATGAAGGCGTATTGACTTACGACCGAGCTACAAAGAAGAACTTTAGAATGTTTGTTTGGTACCAGTACTCCATGCATGACTTCCCGGCATATGGGATATTCACCGGCTGGTGTGTCCACGGGAAGTTTCCATGCCCGGTATGCAAGGCAGGTGTAGAGTTCATGTGGTTGAAGAAGGGTGGCAAGTTCTCGTCGTTCGACAAGCATCGACAGTTCCTCCCTCTTGACCATGCATTCGGACGAGACACCAAGAACTTCGAAAAGGTGTCACGGTGACCGGCCCCCGCACCTCGAAGATGACTATTGCTCAGGTTCATGCTCAAATAGATGCTCTTGTGCTACCGACACAGAAAGATAATCCAAAGAAGGGTAAAAGAAGGAAACTTAATCCAAAGAAAGATAAGCCAAAGAAAAATCACTTTGTGGGCTATGGTGAGAAACATATGTGGTCTCATAAGCGGGATTAGAGAGGCTTCCCTACTTTGACGACCTTCTCCTTCCACATAGCATAGATGTAATGCACACCGAGAAGAATGTCGCCGAAGCACTTTGGGCAACACTCATGGACATTCCCGAAAAGACAAAGGACAACCCTAAGGCCGCAGTAGACCCGGCAACACTATGTGACGGACCAAAGCTACACATGATGCCTCCAAGAGATGGCAAACCATGGAAAAGGCCTAAGGCCGATTACGTCTTGGAAAAGCGAAGCAGAGGACGGAAGTGATAGAATGGATGCGGACATTAAGTTTCCCCGATGGGTTTGCAGCGAATCTGAGGAGGGGAGCGAACCCAAGTACTGGTCGAGTCTTAGGGATGAAGAGTCATGACTTCCACATATGGATTGAGCGGCTTCTTCCGTCGATGGTTAGAGGCTATGTCCCTGAGCATATCTGGAAGGTCTTTGGCGCAGTTGAGCTTTTTCTTTCGCCAGCTTTGTGCCAAAGAGATATCTCTAAAAGTGGTTGAGGAGTTGGAAAAAATGGCACCCGAGTTGGTCTGTAAGTTGGAGAAGATCTTTCCCCCTGGCTTTTTCTTGTCGATGCAAGCATTTGATTTTGCACCTTCCGACCGAGGTACAATTGGGGGGGCCGTGCGTAACCGTTGGTGCTATCCAATCGAGAGAGTGCTAAAGACTGTTCGCCGTAAATGTGGAAACAAAGGCGGGATTGAGGCTTCCATAGCGAGAGGCATTCCTTCGTGAGGAGGTGTCAAACTTTACAACAACATACTATAGTGACAACCTTCCAAGTGTGCATAATCCATCCACTCGTTACAACGAGGAAGAAAATCAATCGACCCTCGGCCTATTCAAAGGGCAACATGGGAGATCAAGTGGAGCGGCCACAAAGTTCTTGACCAATCTAGAGTGGCGCAAGATCATGCTGTACTTGTTGACGAACCTTGACGAAGTCGACAAGTTTCAGAGGTAAATTCTCAACGAACTTGTTACATACTTCATAAATTTTTCGCATCCAACACCCTTGTTGCTTGTATGTGCAGGGAATTTTTTTATCAATACTGGCATGATCCAAGGCCACCTACTGAACATGAACGAGAAAACCTTCTTCATGAACATGATTTCATTACATGGTTTCAAAAAAAGGTACCTTCTGGCCAACTTAGGTCGTTCCAAGTTTGGTGTTGATAGTTGCCTAATTTCATCTCTCTCCTTGAGCTTGCAGTGCAAAAGCGATTTGTCTATAAATGTCGAACTACGACAACTGGCTAGAGGATTTGACTACAAGGTCTTGTCATTTAACGCTTATGACGTGAATGGATATCGCTTTCACACAACAAGCTACGAGAAGAGTCGGCCCAATCCAAGGACCACCAATACCGGAGTATTTACGCCTGGAGTAGTTGAGGAGCATGAGGATCCTGAGGACTATTATGGCATAGTTGAAGAAATATACGAGCTCGAATTCCATGGTGAAAATGCACCTAAGCCAGTCATATTCAAATGCAAGTGGTTTGATCCCGGAGTATCGAAAAGGTCTCCTAAATTTGGGATAGTCGAAATTAGACAGGATTCCTTCTATCTAGGTGAGGATGTCTATATTGTGGCTCAGCAAGCCAGACAAGTTTATTATTGTCCATATGCTTGCAAAACCGACCCACGTCTCCAGGGTTGGTATATTGTGCACAAGGTGTCACCACGTGGTTAATGTGCTCGCCCAAACGATGACGATTACAACTTGAACCCACCCACGGATAACGAGGAGTTTTATCAACAAGACGAGGGGCTATCAGGGATGCTTGAGATAGACTTAACTGAAGATATTGAAATGGAAGTAGACGAGGAATGGATTGTTGACGAGGAAGCTGCAGATGAGGTGCATGATCCGAGAGACTTGAAAATGCTTGATGGACTACAACTAGACAATGACAGCGATGAGGATGAGGCTGTTGACGATTTGGAGGCTCTTGATAGTGATGACGAGACCTATCGTCGAAATAATCCCGATCATGAAGAATATTAGAAATACATGTAATACTTCTCGTTTTAATACTTGTAAATATTAGAAAAACATGTGATACTTCTCGTTTTAATACTTGTTTCTACATTTTTTTTGTTTTGCTTCCTTGCTAATTACTTCTCGTTTACCAAGACTAATACTGGTTTATTTGTTTTAATTGCAGGTGATGGGGCCCACTAGGAGGTGTCGCTCGACTTACTCGAGACAGCGGGAGCCGGAGCCGGAGCCAGCGACTGGAGAGCCGGAGCCCTCACAGAGGCAGAGGAGGGCTAGGGGCACAGCGGAGACGACCTTGGCTCCTCTCGCTCTTCTAGGGGCGAGGACGTCCCTCCGCGCATGTACGACGAGGGGGGGCCCACACGCGTCTGAGGAGGCGGATCCACACGCGTCTGAGGAGGTGGATCCGCACGCGTCTGAGGGGGCAGGAGGTTCGACTTCCACTACAGCCTCGATACCATATAAGCGAGGTCCCGGCCCGGCTCCCGAAGCGACCGATTCCCCGTTGACCGCCGCCCACCGATTGCACCCCGGGGGGATAGGTAATTAAGTAACTTCATATGTTCTTCATTTGATATATAGAAAAATCAGAATAAGAACTAATAATAACTATTGTTAACCACTTGTGCAGGAACTGGATACTTGTTGAGGAGGGGGTGGAGGCTCGCAATGTCAATGGGATCTTGGGACTTCTGTGTAGGGAGCACTTCCCTGGCCTGGTGTACAAGTCAGAGGAGGATGTGGAGGGAGAGTTACCCTCGTTTGACCAGTACGCTCTCTTCCCCGCGCCTGAACCGTACAGAAACTTAGCGGATCAGGTGATTTCAGAGTTATGGGTAAGCCTTTCTCGCTCTACGGCCCTCATTTCATTGCTTTCATTGTTCAAATAAAATAATGGATACCTCGTGTCTTTATGCAGGACTTCTTCAGATGCCAGCCAGGACAGGAGGAAAGGGCGTATCAGGTGGCTTACGCTTCCCGTAAAAGACGTGTCTCGGACTTGTATTATGAGGCCCGCCCACGGCGCACATTGACTACAACGCCACCTACCGTAATAGAAGAATCAACGAAAGCGAGCGCAAGAAGTGACACAAAGATTCCGACAAGGGAGCGAGACCTCCCGGTAAATACAAAACATCTCCTATTGATCTCTTTTTAGATTATTACCTATGCCAATTTGATCTTCCGATGGCTTGTAGGTGATTCCGAGCCGGTGCGCAACCTTTTGCGATTGCCGACTGGTCGCTATTGTGGAGAAATGGTTGGACGCGGACGCGGAAGATGCATCAAGAGAAAAAAGACCACCGTATGCCGATGCCGGTGCACCTCACCACCGGGCGGCGCCGGCCTCGAGCAAATACAAAAAGACATATGTAAGTCGACACCACTTGTCTAATATAGCCGCGTTCAATTCTAATTGATTCCTAACCACATGTTGGCTTTTTTGTAGGAGGCGGCGCACGGTGGCCGGCCAATTACCCAACTCGAGGCGCATGCTCTCGCCCACATGGGCCCGGCCAAGTCCAACATCGAGTACAACCCCGATGCGGGCCCAGAGGCGTACACAAACTCCAGCGTCCACACCCGCCTTAGTTCGTACACAGAGGCATTAAGGTTAGTCCACGGGCCAGACTACGACCCGAGGTCCGAGGAGCACCTTGATCCTGAGCTAGTGATGAGGATTGGGCAAGGCAAGAAGCATGGACGGTTCTACATTGGCGACGACATCCTCGACACGGCCTCTACTCCTCCTCTCGATCGCCTACGAGCAAGCGAGCACGAGCTCTAGTGTGCCCATAAGCCGGCGGCCGACGGCGATAATGTCACTCCAGGTAAGTATTCTCACTTTCATTAGTCGTTCTTTGACTTTGACTTTTACGTTCCTTAGCTCGCATTATTGGAACATTGGTGTCAAATATTCCGGCCGAGATGCGGCGTCTTCGGCGGTGACGGGAGGCCTTGCTTGCCGAGCGGGAGGCCGAGCGGGCCGAGCGGGAGGCCGAGCGGGAGACGATGCAAGGTTTGCTCGCGTTCGTGCAACAACTTGGGCGGCGGCAAGGTTTGCGGATCCCGGCGACAACCGCTTGCACCACCACGACCACCTCCACCACCTCGTCAAGAGTCCACCCCGGTCACCCCGGTGAGTATAAGCACAATTGTTTTACTTTTTGTGCTAATGCTTAGTGTCAAACCTAGTGTCGGCCTTCGTGCCTGATGTGTTGATTTGTCGGCCTTCGTGCCCGAGTTGTTGATTTGTCGGCCTTCGTGCTGGAAATGTGGTTGTCGGACTTCGTGTCGACCTTCTTGCAGGTTTTGGAAACCTCCCCATGTAGGGGAGGTGCTGCCGAAATTTTCAACTTTTCTTTACAACTTGGATTTTTATCTTGTTACTCACGTGCAATTTTTTTATTCAGCGGCTCTCGGGGGCGTCGTCGAACCATGTCGGAGGGTCGCCGGGGATGCACGTCGGGGCATCCCCAGCCGGAGCATCGCCGGGGTCGCACGTCGGGCCGGGATCCCAATTGTCGTGAGCCACCCGCGGACTCGTTTATATGTATTGCACTTGTGAACTTGGAATAATGTGTACTTTTGGATATGTGGTTTGTATGTGTACTTTTGGATATGTGGTTTGTATGTGTACTTTTGGATACGTGGTTTGTACTTTTGTGCACTCATTTTTATGTATTTCGGATATGTTTGGCCACACTTTTGGATGTGTCGTTTTTCATTTATAAATGTGGTTTGTGAGATATTGAAGTTGAATTGTGATTTATATAAATATATGTTTTATTTGTCACACGGTAAAGCAAAAGAAAAAAACAAAAAACAAAAAAAAAGGGAAGGAGGCTTCCCCGAGTGCCTGGGCACCTGGCACTCGGGGAAGAGGAAAATAAAAAAAAGGCCGCGGGCCTTCCCCGAGTGCCCTCCACCTGGCACTCGGGGAAGACAAAAAAATAAAAAACCACCAGAAGCCTTCCCCGAGTGCCTTGGCAACTGGCACTCGGGGAAGAATTTTCAAAAAAAAAAATTCTTCCCCGAGTGTTGCACTCGGGGAAGAGGTTAAAAAAAAGAAAATTCTTCCCCGAGTGTTGCACTCGGGGAAGAGTAAAAAAAACCCCGTCGACGGCGTTAAATCTTCCCCGAGTGCTACCGTGGCACTCGGGGAAGTCTTCCCCGAGTGCACGATTTTTTGGCACTCGGGGAAGAGCTCTTTCCCGTGAGAAGCATCCCCGGAAGCTCTTCCCCGAGTGTTGCACTCGGGGAAGGCTTCCCCGAGTGCTTTTTGCTCTTCCCCGAGTGCTTCAGGCACTCGGGGAAGCAGGTGGCTGCTGTAGTGATTGGGTAATTTAGGAACACATCAAAGCATAGTTCGCAGACATCACAGGACTGGGTTACTGTTACAGACTTACAGAGCCAGTACACGAATTTTCATTGAATTGATCCACTTAACACCGCTTATCAATGATTCAAAATTTTCCCGGCAAAAAGAAATGATTCTAAATATCAAACACACCAGAGTTTTCAAACCACATGCATCCGAGAAGGGATACAAAGAGAGATACAGTTTAACAAATAATTGTTAAAATTTTTTGCATCTACCAGATAGACATTGATTCTACAACTACAAACGGGCGTTTCTTCTCAAGAAGAAGCAGGAAAGAACAGCATATATACATCCAAAAGAATTTCCTACTGCTGTCAACCTACTACCTCATCATACAAAACTATATTAGCGCTCCTTACTAAGGAATTCTCTAAATCCTCAATGTGCCACATCATCCTCCACGAATGCGCCATGTCATCCTCCACTAAGCACCCCCACAAAGATGCATTGATTGCTAATTATCGCAGCGTGTCACGTCATCCTCCACTAAGCACCACACCAAGATGCATTGATTGTTAATATTATATCTATAATATACTATATACTTCTCGCACACGGTGCAACCACATCATCTTAATTGTTTGCTCTGTCCAGTCTAAAAAATCTAAATATCTATCTATATTAAAGTATATACAAACATTTGATTTCTATTTCTCTCAACATGTAAGAATACGAAGAAATCATCTTAGTGTGTCTGCTTCCAAATTTTACTTTAGTATTTTTATTTTCAAATTTCACCAAAAAGATCCAGTATCAACACGCGGGGTATCACCTAATTTATAATACAAGGCCCTTCATTTTCTATGCTAAACGAGCCCTTTCTTTATTGTTTTTACAGCTAAAACTGCAATTTATTTTGGAGATATGGAAACACGCTAACAAAGAAAATTACATAAATGATTTCTTTGTTTATGCTGCGACAGGTTGAAGCAGAACTTCACATGGCTCGCCATCTATAGAACAAGTAAAAGCAGTGAGATTCAGAGAAACTTGCCTCGCCATCGTCGTGGTCGTTGCCACAGTCGGAGATGAGGTCCTCTACACATTCGCCGCTCCCCCGTCCCCTATTCGTCGTTGCGAGGCACTTGTGCTCGCAGACGTGATGCAGGCGCCTCACCCACTTCACTGCCCCTCGCCGGCATGCTCCTCATTACCGCTGCTTGGCCCCTCGTCGGAACCCGAGAGGATCCAGTCGAGGATCCTCATCTCCGGCATTGGGCTCGCTCCACCGCCGCTTGGCCTCTCTCCGACGCTCATCGCCGTCTCCCTCTTCGTCGACATCTTGTCGGCACACACGCGGATCCAGTTGCGGTACTGCTTCGCGTTCCGGTTCTCCTACTTGATCCAGGGTGTGCGGGGTCGTCCGTTGCTTAGCCCCTCGCCGGCGCTCATCGTTGTCTCCACACCTCCGCTCACCTCCGCTAACCCTAGTGAGAAATGAGGAAAGTGTTGTGTGCTGCACTTTTTTTTAAAAAAAAGTGTTGCGCTTATCCATTCGGAACGAAGAAGTGGAGACGGAATGGGGCCGGGGCGGATGAATATTCATTTTGCAAAAGGGATAATCACTGCCGACGTGGGTTAGCAAACCCGTGTCGCCTTTGTTGGCTGGTGCACGGGCGGGCAACACTTACCTTCTTTATACTAGGCTGCTGATACTGACGATTGGGCTCGACATTTTTTTAAATGACATTTGCTTCCCTCAAAATTAGGGTCCATAAAACAACACCTAAAAATTAATAAAAATAGGAACAATTCATAGTTGGGCATTTGATATTTGAATAAAATATGAACAATCACACGTCTCCTTGTGACCACACGTCTCCTTTGTGGCAAAGAGTCTCCTGAGCATACACGGGTTCAGAGGCGCATGACCAGCTGCCTGACGGTTCCGCGTCTTGTCAGTATAAATCCCTGACCGGCTAAGAACTTCGTCAAGTGTGCCACCAAGAAACCCCAACACCACCGTCTCCGGTCACCAAGAAGTGAATCCAAGAGCTTCTTCTTTCTCAAACGCGCGCATGACATCGTCAAGTGAGCCATCCAAGAAGCGGGGAGGGAGGAGGAGGATGACGAAGCCACCGCCATCGGCTCATCAAGGAGGCACCGCCTGTGGAGGTCGCATCTCCTAAAAAAGATAACCCTGTGAATGTGTAGGTGCAAAGGTGTCTCTCGTATGTTTGGTTAGTTCATCTAAAACACCGTTTTCAACTCTTGGAAGGTAAATTTCGTATCCATCTGGATAGTACACCATTCCTAATACTCAAATTCAAAATATAAAATAATTAAGCCTTCATGGAATCCGTCCTCAAGCATCACTACCTTTTGGATAAACAAATTATACACCTTTATGCCATCACAGAATTTTTAATTCTACTCATACACTTAACAAACCATTAGATGCTCAGTAGTGTGTCATTAGCTCACCAAATCCCACTTAAGAGGGCGAAATTTACCGAAGTCGTGAGGCACCTCCCACCCGTCCCCCGCGTCGCCCCTGAGGGGTGACTCGTGTGGAACCACCGCTGCCACCGTGTGCTCGCGCAGCCACCGTCGTTCGCCTCTGGCCCCCGTTCTCTCTCATCCTCGGGCACCTGGCCGGTGGAAAGGGGAGTGGGGGGCCCATCCTTTAGTAGATCGAGTCGTAATCGAGTCCATCTAGGTCTAGAGTTTGCTCACCGCCGATGCTCGACGATGGAGTTAAGGTTTTGCCGGAGGAGCGTGGCTCCTCTGTGGCTTGGTTTTCCTGGCGATGCGGAAGTGATGGTGTTGCAGAGGAATAATTTCTCCCAGTTTCTTCCGTTCTCCGGTGGCGATCTTCTCCGACACCAACAGAAAGGCTGGGGAGACCTGTCTAGGAGTCCAGGGTCGGCGCATCGTCGTCTTCTTTAGGTGATGATGTGGATGCGAGGAGCTCCGAAGGCCAAGTCGGTTGGGAGGATGGCCTCCGACCCGTAGACCAGGAAGAATGGCGAATATCCCGTGGCTGAAATGATCTGGGCCCGGAGGCCCCAGATCACGTGAGGAAGCTCCGCTAGCCACCTGGTGGCATAGGGAGATGCGTCATCGAAGATGCGGTCCTTGATGGCCTGCAGGACCATGCCGTTGGCGTGCTCAACCTGGTCGTTGCATCGTGGGTGCGCCACCGAAGAGTAGTAGATGTCGATGAGGTTGTCTTGGCGGAAATCCCAAAAACCAGCTGTTGGGGACCCTAAAGCGATGGGTGATCTCTTCAATGAACTTGGCCGCCTCTTACAACGTGACGCTGGCTACAGCTCAAACCTCGATCCACTTGGTGAACTTGTCCACCGCCACTAGGATGTGCTTGTAACCGCCGGGGCGGTTCTGAAGGGTCCTACTGAGTCGAGGCCCCATATAGCGAAGGGACTGAAAGGACCTTGATGTCGCCCAGAGGGGGGGTGAATAGGCGTGACGACCAAATTAAACTTTTTCTCCCCAAACACTTGAGCTGACAGTGCTCCACCGGTCAGACCGGTGGTGGTGACCGGTCAGACCAGTCAAGCACTGGTCTTCACAAGGGACACGGGTCAGACCGGTGCGCCTCACCGGTCAGACCGGTGTAGTACAGAGAACCTGCAAAAACAACTTCAAGCACCTCTTGGCTTCTAGCACGAACTAAACTCAGGGTGTGGCCTTTGTAGAAGATCACAAGCAGAGTAATGAGCCCTGCACACACAAGTAACACACCCAAGTAGATCGAAGCGTAAGCAAATGTAATATGCTAGAATAAACAACTTAGAGAGCAGAACCACACGAAGAAGCAAGGATTTGTTTCCCGAAGTTCACCACCCACTGAGGAATGGCTACGTCTCCGTTGAGGAGCTTGTAAGGGACAATTCCCACAACAAGCCGGGTCTCTTTCAACCACTTTCCTCCTTTCCACTAAGGTGATCTTTTCCACGAAGAGGCAAGATCGCAGCCCTCACAAACTTCCCGCTGCTCACCACAACCTTGGGAGCTAGCCGGCGACACCTAGCCGTCTAGGAGGCAAACCTCCAAGAGTAACAAATGCTTCAAAGGTTGTAGACGCGAAACCAAAGTGCTCAAGCTATGGAAAGCTGCTCTTGTTAGCTCACAAAGTCACTCCTAAGCTCACTTCCTCAACCCAACACAAAGATGATGGCTTGAATCCACAAATCTCACAAAGAGATGGTTGGGGAGAGCCACTAAGGCTTAGAGCTAGTTAGAAATGGCTTGGGACCTCAGCAAAAACACTAGAAGCAGCAACCCTCACTTGAAGAGGGCTTGGGGTATTTATACCCCTCAAAGGAGAAAACTAGCCGTTAGTCCCCGGGCAGCACCGGTCAGACCGGTGCCACACACCGGACAGACCGGTGTTCGAAAAACTAGCCGTTGGGCTAGCGGCACCGGTCAGACCGGTGCCTCTGACCGGTCAGACCGGTCAGGCCCAAGTTACCCCCAAAACCTCTTTTAAAGAAACTAGCACTTCACCACCAAGATGAAATGACCCAGGTTAGGTTAGGAGGGTTAGTTAGCTCACTCAAAGGCTAGATCTCACTTAGGTCAACTAAAGAGCACTTCGACTTGGTCAACTCGCTAAGTTGCATCCCTCTTGATAGTACGGCATACCTATACTCAAGAAAAGAATAAAAGAGCTTCGATGACCTCTTGAGCTTGAACAACTTCAATTCTTGCCATACTTGATCAATAACCACTTGAGGGCTTTCAACATAGCCTTTGACTTGAGCACGTCCATACTTGAGCTAGTGACTTAGGATCTTTCCATATAGCATAAGAATGCACACTTGGATCCATGGTCACTCCATGTTGCCAATCGTAACGAGTTGATGACTTGCAAAGCTTCCCTCGGTTAAGGTTTGAATATGATACTTGAAGACCCCACGGATGCTAGACCTTCACCCTAGCAAAACAATTATGGCGGCTTAGCTACGGCCCCAAAGATTGCTTAGTCCCTCACCCTAGACACCTCGGTTGATCTCTTCATCACTTATCCAATCCACTTTGAGTTCCACTTTGCTTCATCCACAAATAACCTTCATTTGAAAATCCCGCTTCAAATGCTTGATCTTGATTGACAACGGATATGCAAGCTTCCAATTTTTAGAACCATAGTGTGTACACTCATCATCTTGTTCTCTTTCAATAAACTCATGAAGTCTTGCACCATATGCTTGTCTTTGTAAACGTGAGCCATAAAATACATCCATAATTAAAATACTTCAATGGTTGCTCATGAATATATAATGAAGACCTGCTCACAATCTTAGACAAGATCATTAGTCCTTTAATCGCGTTGTCATTCAATTCACCAAAATCCACTTAGGGGCCTAGATGCACTTTCAATCTCCCCCTTTTTGGTGATTGATGACAACTGGATTAAAGCTTACAAATAAAACAATAAAGCGCATTTAGATCCTTAGATATAGCTAGAGCTCCCCCTCAATTTGTGCTTTGAGTTGGATTTCAAAAAGTTGGCCTTAAATGCCATTAGCACAAATTTGGAAGAAAACACGTGTGAGCTCCCCCTATATCTTAGAATCAGTGAAGTGCAACATGTGTGAACGACAAAATAAAATCCGTGATGCGTATGACAAGATATGCACAAAGCAAAGAAAAGTGAGCTGACTAGGCAGCACCGGTCAGACCGGTGCCCTTGACCGGTCAGACCGGTCAGGTCCAGCCAGCCCGCTCAACTGGGCGGCACCGGTCAGACCGGTGCCCCGACCGGCCGACCGGTCGAGTCCGCCGCCGCACAAAACAACAGAAGTGCGTGCTATTTGGTCCAAGGTGATCATGCCAGGGTTGCAAGCTGGTTTAGATCACTTTGCTCCATTTAGCCAACACAAACAAACACCATTCAATTCACGCATCACAAACTAGCAATAAAGTCGCTTAAATTTTACAATAAGGTTTAAAACACACAGTAGCACTCACACAAATGTTCTCAAGTCCACTAAGTTAAAGTTCTAACTTATTACATGGCTTCTCTCATCGGCCCGGCGAGCACCGGTCGGACGGTGCGGGGCACCCGGTCGGACCGGTGCGGCACGAACAAAGAACCCGGCCCGGCGCGGACTTGTGGCTTTAATCGCGATTCTTCTCCCCCTTTGTCATCAAGCATCCAAGAAGGGCCCGGAGAAGAAGCACTCGTCGATCATTGTCCTTGAGATCCGTCTCCCGGTGAGAGCTCCCTCCTATTTGAGATTTGTCAAGTATCCAATGCAAGGGAGAGTTTAGATAAATGGACTCCGAGACGGTGATTTGAGATGGATGAGCTATAGGAGCGCAGTTTTTACCATAGTAATAAGGGTTGTAGCCAAAGATCTCGGCGGAGAAGCGAGCGCCCCAATCTTGTACTTGCTCGGGAGGTGGAGGAGGTGGGGGTGCTTGCTCTTCATCCATGAAGTGAGATGATCCTGCTACATCCGGAGGAGGAGGTACAAATGGTGGAGGTGGAGGTGGAACCGATGAGGATGATCCTCGTTCTTGCCCGGACTCGAAGAACATGGGGCCATATTGGTTAAGCAAGTCGGAGTTGGCCCATCCTCTCATCCTTTCTTCAAAGGAAGGTATCTCAACCTGAGGAGATTCTGGAGACAGTGGAGAGCGAGGAGGTTGAAAGCCTTGGGCATTGTGCATTAATTTCATTGTGTCCCTCATTTGCTTATTAGCTCTTCTCGACCTTTGTTGCTCAACTTGGATGTCATGCTGGCTCCTGCACATCCCAAAAATGAAGTTGAGAAACTTTTTCAAAGGGGAGGTGGATCTGCGGGGCCTGTCTGGCTGCCAGCCACCCCACCGGTCAGACCGGTGCTCAGCACCGGTCAGACCGGTGCCAGTCTGAGCCCCCCGCCCGAGGCGGATCAGGCCGAGCTGCTCCCTCCTCAAGAATTTCTTCCTCATGACCCGGTGCATGCTCAACTCTAGGAGATGGAAACCGAGGATTTTTGCTAGGATTGAGCTTCAGAGGCTTGTGTGTCACATTTTTCGGAAACTCCGTCTTTGCAACTTCTTCAATCATGTACATGATATACGGACTATAGCTGCAAATTTTCTTGGGGTCCTCGGATAAGTGCTTGATCTCTTGCCACATAAAATCCCCAACACTAAATTCCAGAGCCCCCGGCCTCAAAGCCACCATCAAGTTTTTCTGGAATTTTGTGATTTCTAAGGGGTTTCCATCTCTAGGTGTAATAGACACCCTAAGGAGCCTATTTAGGACAGCGAAGTAGGTGTAGAGGTTCTTCACCTTCCCATAGTTAGCATGCTCACCACGAGGGTACATCACATGCAAAGCATCCTTCTCCAGCTCTCCCTCGTCATGGAGCTTCCTCAACTCCCCATCTCCTGCCATGATCCCAAAGCACCTCAAAAATCTGTGGAAGGTAATCGAGTACTTTTGGCCGTTGGTCATCCAAATCATAGCCCTATCGGTCTCAATGTGACCAAAATGCACCGTGGCAAAGAACTGGGCAATGATCTCCTTGTTCCAATCATGTCGGAACCCCATGAGTGTTTTGACCCTTTGCCTCTCACAATTGCTCATGACTTCATCAAATATAGGGTCTCCCGTCCTTGCCATGTGATCCCAATCCACATATTGTGCCTTGTGTGTGATTTTGGGCTTCTTGATAATCACTGAAGCATAGTAATCTTGCTGAAATTTAGCCCAAAACCTCGGATCCGAAGCGGTCTTGCCCTCCTCATATGGATTTTTGTCCCTCAGCTTCTTTAGGGCCTTGGTCATGCCAGCCCCGTGGTACTTCACCGGCCTGTCAGGGTAAATGTAAGTGGGTGGCATGATCCTCAACCTACCCTGATCGTCGTCATCCTCTTCCATGGCATCCACATCCTCTTCCTCTTCCTCCTCATCCTCATCCTCATCCTCATCCTCATCACTGTCAGACCCAGCCTCCTGGTGCCTCCTCAGCTCAAACTGACCCGGAAAGGTCTCATCCTCGACATTGTCATCAGTGCTAGTTCCGGTGTCACCTCCTAAGTCGAGATCCACAGTACTTGCTTGGGCTGAGCGGCGTCTCAATCTCTTGCCGCTGATGTTGACAGTGCTGCCCCCTTCCCCAAAATCACCGGGGATAGCTCCTCAGCGAGTGAGGACTTCTTCTCTTCTTTTCTTTGCCCCTTCCTTTTCCCGCACCATAGCTGCTGTCCTGAGTCACAAATAGGATGACAAGAGTGTATAAGACTCTAGGAAAAAGATTGAATTGATTTGGAATTGAATCTTGAAAGTTCAGAACAATTGGGTCTGTTCTGGGCCACACCGGTCAGACCGGTGCCACCCAGAACAGAGCCAATTGCTCCCACATTCAATCTGAGCAGCTATCAATCTAAGATTTGGTCTAGATGAACAAAAGACATCCTAGAATAGATATGTGTTGAAAAACATGAAGAAAACACAATTTGGGGGTGGACATGCGTCACCGGTCAGACCGGTGACGGCCACCGGTCAGACCGGTGAAGGCCGTCCGACCCCAATTCGTGATTTCTCACAATGTGTCCAACAAAACCTTATGGATCTATAAGTATGTCTTCTAGGTGATCTCAGAAGATGTTCTACCAAAGGGAATTCAAAACTTTGCACCATGTGAGGAGATCGGGCAAAAGAAAGGTTTGAATACCTTTGGAGAGAGGAATTCGAGTTGAATCCAAGAAACTCGAAGGGGAAAGTGAAGAGGGGCCTTGAGAGATCCTTTTGCTTCCAATCTTGAGGCCTTTCCTTGGTTCAATCTTCAAATCACCATGGATCTTGAGAGAGGTGAAGAAGGAAAGAGAGAGGGGTGTGTTCTTCACGGTTTGAGGCAGGAGAGGGTGGTGAATGATAGAGGAGAGAGAAGGAGGGTGGTAAAAGGGGGTAAAAGAGGATTCCTTTTACTGTGGCCCCACGGGCTGACGCCGGGCGTCACCGGTCAGACCGGTGGCGGATGCCCGCCGGTCAAGCCAGAGAGGCCATATCGGTTTTTCCGACCCACCCTCGGTAGAACCGAAGATCCTGATAAAATTCAACAGAGAGTCCTTATCGGTAGAACCGACACGCCCTCGGTAGTACCGGCCCTTTTCCTCCTTTTTGAGATTTTGCTCCTTGAAACTTCTCCAAAAATGTTATAGGACAATTCTCATCCACTTAGGTTGCATAAACACGATTATGTGACTTCAAGGTCACCACCGGTCAGACCGGTGGCTTGCACCGGTCAGACCGGTGCGCCCTTGAGAAACAGATTTTGAGCCACAACAAAGAATTTCCATGTCAACCTTTAGAGATGTTTTGGATATGAGATAATAAGATGATATTGATCCAAAAACCATAAATTTATAGAAGAATGGAGGATTAAGCAATTTATTTGTGAATTCTTGATCCTTCCAAGATTGAGAGAGATAAATAAGAATGGATTTTAGGGACTTGAGAAAATCTTCTTAATTGTGACTAGCCATCAATCAAACAAGGAGAACTATAGTCACAACTAAGTTGATTGGGTCACTAAGACCAAGAACCAAATATTTTTCAAAGAAAGCACACTTCCTATACATGCTAGTTGATTTTTCGAAAAATCTATCCTATATCACAAAGTGCATGCATCCACTTCAAATGAATGCCCTAACAAGCATATTTGGCTCATATCTTCATCCTCGAGGCACAAAGACGAGTGGAAGCAAAGATATCAACCAAATATCTAGAGAGGAGCTCAAGAGGTCCATTTGAAGCAATTACATGCTAAGCATGGCACACTAGCATGATGGTATGGCCTAGATGCATTACGGTATTTCAATGAGTTTCGTGAAAACATACCTTTGCCTTAAGACCATTTCATTTGTGCATATATTAACTTTCAAACAGTGTTAGCTCTTACTTGTTCTTTTGGAAGTGAGCTTCCTTTGAGATGCACAAACGAATGAGACTACAAGATCACTTAGAAGAAATTGTTAGTCCCACAAGTGACTCAAGTCTTGTAATGAGCTCCCCCTTAAGTAGTGCTAGAGAATTTGAATTTCTCGACCAAGGCACTTTGTTCAATTAAGAACATGTTGAGGCTCATTCCAAAACTTGGTCATAACACGAATGATTTGATAATTGACATGTGTTTAGCTTCTCATAACCTTTGATGCCAAATCACCCTTCTTCTTGAGGGTTTGGACAACCCCGGTCACCCGGCACTCATGCCGGTCACCTGCCGCAAAGATACGTAGGCGTACGGTCACCCGACACTCGTGCCGGTCACCCGCCCAAATTGCACTTGCTTTGCGTTGGCACCGGCCGGACGGTGCCCATCACACGGCCGACCGTGACCACCACCTGACCCATTTTGGTGATTTTTCCTTCCCTTTTCCTTGAGCGAGTGAATGTATCACTAAATTCAGTCCTGCAACCAAGGATAAGGCATTGCTCTACTAGAGAGCCATTAAACGCATTGAATGGTATGAGAAAGTAAATTTTCATAAAGATAGTCAAAGTCACTTCCTCATGTTTTGCTCATGCAAGAAGAGCGTCACATGAGTGTTCACCAAGGACCAAAAGTGACCTAGAATCAATTTAGCGCATTGGTTACCGAGATGTCATTGATTTCACGATTTATATGAGTTTGCTCTTCACATGGTTAATTGAGTCCATCAAGATTTCCAAGTCGTCCAACCATGTGCTCAATGCATCTCTTTCAACCTGTAAGCTCAGTAAGCATTTCTTGGTACCCAACACTTGTTGGGTCCTATTGGGTTAGTCACAAGGTGCTTAGGAACCCAAATAGCCCTCATGCTACAATGAGGTGAACTAATCTCCCTTATAGCACAAGTTCTATTACTATCGTTCCTAAGCTTATGGAAATCATAATGGACAAGGTTTGATTTAGGAACGTTACCATTTGGGCAATCCTTGCCCATGTGACCCTTTTGACGCGCATTCGTAGCAAATGCGACTTTTGTTCTTGTTGGTCACACCATTCCTTGCAATTTCTTTTCTACACTTGCTTCTGAGACTTGTTCTTGGAGAAGGTGGCTTCCTTGCCTTGTTTGCTTGAAGTGGGGCTGCCCCGGCCGGCACGGCCGACCGGTGGCATGCACCGGCTCGGCCTGGCCACGGTCGCAGCCACCGCCCGTTGTTGCTTTTGGGCACGAGTCGGCAAGGTGTCCCTTCTCTCTCGCACTTGTAGCACACCCTCCACTTGTTGGGGCCTCTAGGCTTCTTGGAGAGTGACTCTTGTGCCTTGTGCTTGATCGGGCGATATTGGGGTTTGATTTCCCCAATCTCGCTCTTTTCTTGAACCTTGTTCTTGTGGGATGTTGTATGCTGTCGAGGGGTTGAGCTAGTGGCGGTTGATCCCTTCTCAAGCTTCTTCACCATGTTTTCACGGTTATCTTGAGAAGGTTGCACTTGGCTCCTCTCCTTCAACATATACAAGTCCTTTTGTAGCTTTTCAACCTCTTGCTTTAGTTTATCATTTTCTTTAACAATGAGGTCATCACAAGATTCTACAAGTACATGCTCAATGCTAGATTGGCTTGCTTGAGACAAACAATCATTAGCGCAAGATAAATTAACTTGAAATTGTGAGCATGTGCATGTGTGAGATGGAGGTTGTATAGATTTTACCGATGAAAGCACAACCTCATGGGGCTATCTCTAGTGTTGCATAAGAGTCAACGAGCTTCTCATAGGAAAGTTCAAGTTCATTGTGATTAGCTTGTAGCACCATATGCTCGCTAGTGAGCTTCGCTAATTTGGCTTCTAGAACATCATTGGCATCCTCTTCTATTTTAGCTCTGCAAGCAAAGGATTTGATGTCATGATCATATTTGTTAGCCAATGTTTCATACTTACAAACCAAGGATGCAAGTTCGGATTTGAGAAGCTCAAGTTCTCTTTACGAAGAGCTTGAAGCTTCAATCTTTTGGTCCTTAGCCCCTTTGGCTTGTCTCTTCTTCTTGCTTCTCTTCTCCTTCTTGGCCATCAAGCAAGTTGGTGTGCCCCTGCTGGCACCGGTCTGACCGGTGGGTGTCACCGGTCTGACCGGTCCCTGCAAAGGGACAGCCTCTTCGCTTCTTTGCTCTTTTTCTTGCTTGAGGTTTGATGCTTGATGCTCAGTGGATGTTGTAGAGGTAGGGCACATCTCCACTGACTCATCTTCATCATCGCTCTCGAGTTCATCCCATTTGGTGTTTACCAACTCAACTAGTAATTTCCAAATGAGATGAGCATCTTCGGAAATCTTTTTGCTCTTCAAGATAATGTACTTTAGTTCTCTACATACACAGCTACACAAAAGGTTAGTAATAACGGCATTGAGTTGCTTCTTCTCCAAGTCCATTGGCGAGACATATGTCTCATCCTTTGGAAGGATACTCGCAGCCATAATGCTCTCGCCGGTAGGGGCCTAAAACCTTGAGTGCAATGAGAACATTAGAGCACCAAGAAGAATAGTTTGAGCCATCTAGAGCTAGAGGCTCAAACGGTACCTCACAAGTTGTCGACATCGAAGAACTCCAAGCGGTTAAGCTCGAATCGGAGCACCAGGCTCTGATACCAATTGAAAGGACCTTGATGTCGCCTAGAGGGGGGGTGAATAGGCGTGGCGACCAAATTAAACTTTTTCTCCCCAAACACTTGAGCTGACAGTGCTCCACCGGTCAGACCGGTGGTGGTGACCGGTCAGACCGGTCAAGCACTGGTCTTCACAGGGGACACCGGTCAGACCGGTGCGCCTCACCGGTCAGACCGGTGTAGTACAGAGAACCTGCAAGAACAACTTCAAGCACCTCTTGGCTTCTAGCACGAACTAAACTCAGGGTGTGGCCTTTGTAGAAGATCACAAGCAGAGTAATGAGCCCTGCACACACAAGTAACACACCCAAGTAGATCGAAGCGTAAGCAAATGTAATATGCTAGAATAAACAACTTAGAGAGCAGAACCACACGAAGAAGCAAGGATTTGTTTCCCGAAGTTCACCACCCACTGAGGAATGGCTACGTCTCCGTTGAGGAGCTTGTAAGGGACAATTCCCACAACAAGCCGGGTCTCTTTCAACCACTTTCCTCCTTTCCACTAAGGTGATCTTTTCCACGAAGAGGCAAGATCGCGACCCTCACAAACTTCCCGCCGCTCACCACAACCTTGGGAGCTAGCCGGCGACACCTAGCCGTCTAGGAGGCAAACCTCCAAGAGTAACAAATGCTTCAAAGGTTGTAGACGCGAAACCAAAGTGCTCAAGCTATGGAAACTGCTCTTGTTAGCTCACAAAGTCACTCCTAAGCTCACTTCCTCAACCCAACACAAAGATGATGGCTTGAATCCACAAATCTCACAAAGAGATGGTTGGGGAGAGCCACTAAGGCTTAGAGCTAGTTAGAAATGGCTTGGGACCTCAAAAAAACACTAGAAGCAAGAACCCTCACTTGAAGAGGGCTTGGGGTATTTATACCCCTCAAAGGAGAAAACTAGCCGTTAGTCCCGGGCAAAGACCGGCCGTCGGACCGGTACACACACCGGACGTACCGTGTTCGAAAAACTAGCCGTTGGGCTAGCGGCACGGGCCGGACCGGTGCCTCGACCGGCCGACCTGGTCGAGCCCAAGTTACCCCCAAAACCTCTTTTAAAGAAACTAGCACTTCACCACCAAGATGAAATGACCCAGGTTAGGTTAGGAGGGTTAGTTAGCTCACTCAAAGGCTAGATCTCACTTAGGTCAACTAAAGAGCACTTCGACTTGGTCAACTCGCTAAGTTGCATCCCTCTTGATAGTACGGCATACCTATACTCAAGAAAAGAATAAAAGAGCTTCGATGACCTCTTGAGCTTGAACAACTTCAATTCTTGCCATACTTGATCAATAACCACTTGAGGGCTTTCAACATAGCCTTTGACTTGAGCACGTCCATACTTGAGCTAGTGACTTAGGATCTTTCCATATAGCATAAGAATGCACACTTGGATCCATGGTCACTCCATGTTGCCAATCGTAACGAGTTGATGACTTGCAAAGCTTCCCTCGGTTAAGGTTTGAATATGATACTTGAAGACCCCACGGATGCTAGACCTTCACCCTAGCAAAACAATTATGGCGGCTTAGCTACGGCCCCAAAGATTGCTTAGTCCCTCACCCTAGACACCTCGGTTGATCTCTTCATCACTTATCCAATCAACTTTGAGTTCCACTTTGCTTCATCCACAAATAACCTTCATTTGAAAATCCCGCTTCAAATGCTTGATCTTGATTGACAACGGATATGCAAGCTTCCAATTTTTAGAACCATAGTGTGTACACTCATCATCTTGTTCTCTTTCAATAAACTCATGAAGTCTTGCACCATATGCTTGTCTTTGTAAACGTGAGCCATAAAATACATCCATAATTAAAATACTTCAATGGTTGCTCATGACTATATAATGAAGACCTGCTCACAATCTTAGACAAGATCATTAGTCCTTTAATCGCGTTGTCATTCAATTCACCAAAATCCACTTAGGGGCCTAGATGCACTTTCAATCTCCCCCTTTTTGGTGATTGATGACAACTGGATTAAAGCTTACAAATAAAACAATAAAGCGCATTTAGATCCTTAGATATAGCTAGAGCTCCCCCTCAATTTGTGCTTTGAGTTGGATTTCAAAAAGTTGGCCTTAAATGCCATTAGCACAAATTTGGAAGAAAACACGTGTGAGCTCCCCCTATATCTTAGAATCAATGAAGTGCAACATGTGTGAACGACAAAATAAAATCCGTGATGCGTATGACAAGATATGCACAAAGCAAAGAAAAGTGAGCTGACTAGGCAAAGCACCGGCCGTACCGGTGCCCTTGACCGATCGAGCCGGTCGCAGTCCCGCCCGGCCCGCTCAACTGGGCGGCACCGGTCAGACCGGTGCCCCTGACCGGTCAGACCGGTCAGGTCCAGTCAGCGCACAAAACAACAGAAGTGCGTGCTATTTGGTCCAAGGTGATCATGCCAGGGTTGCAAGCTGGTTTAGATCACTTTGCTCCATTTAGCCAACACAAACAAACACCATTCAATTCACGCATCACAAACTAGCAATAAAGTCGCTTAAATTTTACAATAAGGTTTAAAACACACAGTAGCACTCACACAAATGTTCTCAAGTCCACTAAGTTAAAGTTCTAACTTATTACATGGCTTCTCTCATCAGCCAGCAGGCACCGGTCAGACCGGTGCAGGGCACCGGTCAGACCGGTGCAGCACAGACAGCAACCCAGCCAGCGCAGACTTGTGGCTTTAATCGCGATTCTTCTCCCCCTTTGTCATCAAGCATCCAAGAAGGGCCTGGAGAAGAAGCAGCTGTCGATCATTGTCCTTGAGATCCGTCTCCCGGGTGAGAGCTCCCTCCTATTTGAGATTTGTCAAGTATCCAATGCAAGGGAGAGTTTAGATAAATGGACTCCGAGACGGTGATTTGAGATGGATGAGCTATAGGAGCGCAGTTTTTACCATAGTAATAAGGGTTGTAGCCAAAGATCTCAGCGGAGAAGCGAGCGCCCCAATCTTGTACTTGCTCGGGAGGTGGAGGAGGTGGGGGTGCTTGCTCTTCATCCATGAAGTGAGATGATCCTGCTACATCCGGAGGAGGAGGTACAAATGGTGGAGATGGAGGTGGAACCGATGAGGATGATCCTCGTTCTTGCCCGGACTCGAAGAACATGGGGCCATATTGGTTAAGCAAGTCGGAGTTGGCCCATCCTCTCATCCTTTCTTCAAAGGAAGGTATCTCAACCTGAGGAGATTCTGGAGACAGTGGAGAGCGAGGAGGTTGAAAGCCTTGGGCATTGTGCATTAATTTCATTGTGTCCCTCATTTGCTTATTAGCTCTTCTCGACCTTTGTTGCTCAACTTGGATGTCATGTTCGGCTCCCGCACATCCCAAAAATGAAGTTGAGAAACTTTTTCAAAGGGGGAGGTGGATGCGGGGGGCTGTCGGCCGCCGGCCACCCCACCGGTCGGACGGTGCTCGGCCGGCCGACCGGTGCCAGTCTGAGCCCCTGCCTGAGGCAGATCAGGCCGAGCTGCTCCCTCCTCAAGAATTTCTTCCTCATGACCCGGTGCATGCTCAACTCTAGGAGATGGAAACCGAGGATTTTTGCTAGGATTGAGCTTCAGAGGCTTGTGTGTCACATTTTTCGGAAACTCCGTCTTTGCAACTTCTTCAATCATGTACATGATATACGGACTATAGCTGCAAATTTTCTTGGGGTCCTCGGATAAGTGCTTGATCTCTTGCCACATAAAATCCCCAACACTAAACTCCGGAGCCCCCGCCCTCAAAGCCACCATCAAGTTTTTCTCGAATTTTGTGATTTCTAAGGGGTTTCCATCTCTAGGTGTAATAGACACCCTAAGGAGCCTATTTAGGACAGGCGAAGTAGGTGTAGAGGTTCTTCACCTTCCCATAGTTAGCATGCTCACCACGAGGGTACATCACATGCAAAGCATCCTTCTCCCGCTCTCCCTCGTCATGGAGCTTCCTCAACTCCCCATCTCCTGCCATGATCCCAAAGCACCTCAAAAATCTGTGGAAGGTAATCGAGTACTTTTGGCCGTTGGTCATCCAAATCATAGCCCTATCGGTCTCAATGTGACCAAAATGCACTGTGGCAAAGAACTGGGCAATGATCTCCTTGTTCCAATCATGTCGGAACCCCATGAGTGTTTTGACCCTTTGCCTCTCACAATTGCTCATGACTTCATCAAATATAGGGTCTCCTGTCCTTGCCATGTGATCCCAATCCACATATTGTGCCTTGTGTGTGATTTTGGGCTTCTTGATAATCACTGAAGCATAGTAATCTTGCTGAAATTTAGCCCAAAACCTCGGATCCGAAGCGGTCTTGCCCTCCTCATATGGATTTTTGTCCCTCAGCTTCTTTAGGGCCTTGGTCATGCCAGCCCTGTGGTACTTCACCGGCCTGTCAGGGTAAATGTAAGTGGGTGGCATGATCCTCAACCTACCCTGATCGTCGTCGTCCTCTTCCATGGCATCCACATCCTCTTCCTCTTCCTCCTCATCCTCATCCTCATCCTCATCCTCATCACTGTCAGACCCAGCCTCCTGGTGCCTCCTCAGCTCAAACTGACCCGGAAAGGTCTCATCCTCGACATTGTCATCACTGCTAGTTCCGGTGTCACCTCCTAAGTCGAGATCCACAGTACTTGCTTGGGCTGAGCGGCGTCTCAATCTCTTGCCGCTGATGTTGACGGTCTTGCCCCCCCTTCCCCAAAATCACCGGGGGATAGCTCCTCGGCCGAGTGAGGACTTCTTCTCTTCTTTTCTTTGCCCCTTCCTTTTCCCGCACCATAGCCGCCGTCCCGAGTCACAAATAGGATGACAAGAGTGTATAAGACTCTAGGAAAAAGATTGAATTGATTTGGAATTGAATCTTGAAAGTTCGTAACAATTGGGTACGTTTCGGGCCACACCGGTCGACCGTTGCCACCTGAACGCAGCCAATTGCTCCCACATTCAATCCGAAAGCGGCTATCAATCTAAGATTTGGTCTAGATGAACAAAAGACATCCTAGAATAGATATGTGTTGAAAAACATGAAGAAAACACAATTTGGGGGTGGACATGCGTCACCGGTCAGACCGGTGACGGCCACCGGTCAGACCGGTGAAGGCCGTCCGACCCCAATTCGTGATTCCTCACAATGTGTCCAACAAAACCTTATGGATCTATAAGTATGTCTTCTAGGTGATCTCAGAAGATGTTCTACCAAAGGGAATTCAAAACTTTGCACCATGTGAGGAGATCGGGCAAAAGAAAGGTTTGAATACCTTTGGAGAGAGGAATTCGAGTTGAATCCAAGAAACTCGAAGGGGAAAGTGAAGAGGGGCCTTGAGAGATCCTTTTGCTTCCAATCTTGAGGCCTTTCCTTGGTTCAATCTTCAAATCA
The DNA here is from genome assembly GCA_947561735.1 of Cenchrus americanus. Taxonomy (NCBI): domain Eukaryota; kingdom Viridiplantae; phylum Streptophyta; class Magnoliopsida; order Poales; family Poaceae; genus Cenchrus; species Cenchrus americanus. The sequence continues at coordinate 244,190,046 of OX387239.1, read as the reverse complement.
CCATGGATCTTGAGAGAGGTGAAGAAGGAAAGAGAGAGGGGTGTGTTCTTCACGGTTTGAGGCAGGAGAGGGTGGTGAATGATAGAGGAGAGAGAAGGAGGGTGGTAAAAGGGGGTAAAAGAGGATTCCTTTTACTGTGGCCCCACGGGCTGACGCCGGGCGTCACCGGTCAGACCGGTGACAGCCGCTGGTCAAGCCAGAGAGGCCATATCGGTTTTTCCGACCCACCCTCGGTAGAACCGAAGATCCTGATAAAATTCAACAGAGAGTCCTTATCGGTAGAACCGACACGCCCTCGGTAGTACCGGCCCTTTTCCTCCTTTTTGAGATTTTGCTCCTTGAAACTTCTCCAAAAATGTTATAGGACAATTCTCATCCACTTAGGTTGCATAAACACGATTATGTGACTTCAAGGTCACCACCGGCGGACCGGTGGCTTGCACGGCCGACCGTGCGCCCTTGAGAAACGGATTTTGAGCCACAACAAAGAATTTCCATGTCAACCTTTAGAGATGTTTTGGATATGAGATAATAAGATGATATTGATCCAAAAACCATAAATTTATAGAAGAATGGAGGATTAAGCAATTTATTTGTGAATTCTTGATCCTTCCAAGATTGAGAGAGATAAATAAGAATGGATTTTAGGGACTTGAGAAAATCTTCTTAATTGTGACTAGCCATCAATCAAACAAGGAGAACTATAGTCACAACTAAGTTGATTGGGTCACTAAGACCAAGAACCAAATATTTTTCAAAGAAAGCACACTTCCTATACATGCTAGTTGATTTTTCGAAAAATCTATCCTATATCACAAAGTGCATGCATCCACTTCAAATGAATGCCCTAACAAGCATATTTGGCTCATATCTTCATCCTCGAGGCACAAAGACGAGTGGAAGCAAAGATATCAACCAAATATCTAGAGAGGAGCTCAAGAGGTCCATTTGAAGCAATTACATGCTAAGCATGGCACACTAGCATGATGGTATGGCCTAGATGCATTACGGTATTTCAATGAGTTTCGTGAAAACATACCTTTGCCTTAAGACCATTTCATTTGTGCATATATTAACTTTCAAACAGTGTTAGCTCTTACTTGTTCTTTTGGAAGTTACGCTTATCGAGAGCTTCCTTTGAGATGCACAAACGAATGAGACTACAAGATCACTTAGAAGAAATTGTTAGTCCCACAAGTGACTCAAGTCTTGTAATGAGCTCCCCCTTAAGTAGTGCTAGAGAATTTGAATTTCTCGACCAAGGCACTTTGTTCAATTAAGAACATGTTGAGGCTCATTCCAAAACTTGGTCATAACACGAATGATTTGATAATTGACATGTGTTTAGCTTCTCATAACCTTTGATGCCAAATCACCCTTCTTCTTGAGGGTTTGGACAACCCCGGGTCACCCGGGCACTCATGCCGGTCACCCCGCAAAGATACGAGGGGCGTGCCGGTCACCCGGACACTCGTCTTGGTCACCCGCCCAAATTGCACTTGCCCCGCGTTGGCACCGGTCGGGCCGGTGCCATCACCGGCCGGACCGTGACCACCACCTGACCCATTTTGGTGATTTTTCCTTCCCTTTTCCTTGAGCGAGTGAATGTATCACTAAATTCAGTCCTGCAACCAAGGATAAGGCATTGCTCTACTAGAGAGCCATTAAACGCATTGAATGGTATGAGAAAGTAAATTTTCATAAAGATAGTCAAAGTCACTACCTCATGTTTTGCTCATGCAAGAAGAGCGTCACATGAGTGTTCACCAAGGACCAAAAGTGACCTAGAATCAATTTAGCGCATTGGTTACCGAGATGTCATTGATTTCACGATTTATATGAGTTTGCTCTTCACATGGTTAATTGAGTCCATCAAGATTTCCAAGTCGTCCAACCATGTGCTCAATGCATCTCTTTCAACCTGTAAGCTCAGTAAGCATTTCTTGGTACCCAACACTTGTTGGGTCCTATTGGGTTAGTCACAAGGTGCTTAGGAACCCAAATAGCCCTCATGCTACAATGAGGTGAACTAATCTCCCTTATAGCACAAGTTCTATTACTATCGTTCCTAAGCTTATGGAAATCATAATGGACAAGGTTTGATTTAGGAACGTTACCATTTGGGCAATCCTTGCCCATGTGACCCTTTTGACGGCATTCGTAGCAAATGCGACTTTTGTTCTTGTTGGTCACACCATTCCTTGCAATTTCTTTTCTACACTTGCTTCTGAGACTTGTTCTTGGAGAAGGTGGCTTCCTTGCCTTGTTTGCTTGAAGTGGGGCTGCCCTGGCGGCAAGACCGTCCGCCGGCATGCACGGCTCGACGGCCACGGCCGAGCCACCGCCCGTTGTTGCTTTTGGGCACGAGTCGGCAAGGTGTCCCTTCTCTCTGCACTTGTAGCACACCCTCCACTTGTTGGGGCCTCTAGGCTTCTTGGAGAGTGACTCTTGTGCCTTGTGCTTGATCGGGCGATATTGGGGTTTGATTTCCCCAATCTCGCTCTTTTCTTGAACCTTGTTCTTGTGGGATGTTGTATGTTGTCGAGGGGTTGAGCTAGTGGTGGTTGATCCCTTCTCAAGCTTCTTCACCATGTTTTCACGGTTATCTTGAGAAGGTTGCACTTGGCTCCTCTCCTTCAACATATACAAGTCCTTTTGTAGCTTTTCAACCTCTTGCTTTAGTTTATCATTTTCTTTAACAATGAGGTCATCACAAGATTCTACAAGTACATGCTCAATGCTAGATTGGCTTGCTTGAGACAAACAATCATTAGCGCAAGATAAATTAACTTGAAATTGTGAGCATGTGCATGTGTGAGATGGAGGTTGTATAGATTTTACCGATGAAAGCACAACCTCATGGGGCTATCTCTAGTGTTGCATAAGAGTCAACGAGCTTCTCATAGGAAAGTTCAAGTTCATTGTGATTAGCTTGTAGCACCATATGCTCGCTAGTGAGCTTCGCTAATTTGGCTTCTAGAACATCATTGGCATCCTCTTCTATTTTAGCTCTGCAAGCAAAGGATTTGATGTCATGATCATATTTGTTAGCCAATGTTTCATACTTACAAACCAAGGATGCAAGTTCGGATTTGAGAAGCTCAAGTTCTCTTGACGAAGAGCTTGAAGCTTCAATCTTTTGGTCCTTAGCCCCTTTGGCTTGTCTCTTCTTCTTGCTTCTCTTCTCCTTCTTGGCCATCAAGCAAGTTGGTGTGCCCCTGCTGGCACCGGTCTGACCGGTGGGTGTCACCGGTCTGACCGGTCCCTGCAAAGGGACAGCCTCTTCGCTTCTTTGCTCTTTTTCTTGCTTGAGGTTTGATGCTTGATGCTCAGTGGATGTTGTAGAGGTAGGGCACATCTCCACTGACTCATCTTCATCATCGCTCTCGAGTTCATCCCATTTGGTGTTTACCAACTCAAGTAGTAATTTCCAAATGAGATGAGCATCTTCGGAAATCTTTTTGCTCTTCAAGATAATGTACTTTAGTTCTCTACATACACAGCTACACAAAAGGTTAGTAATAACGGCATTGAGTTGCTTCTTCTCCAAGTCCATTGGCGAGACATATGTCTCATCCTTTGGAAGGATACTCGCAGCCATAATGCTCTCAGCGGTAGGGCCTAAAACCTTGAGTGCAATGAGAACATTAGAGCACCAAGAAGAATAGTTTGAGCCATCTAGAGCTAGAGGCTCAAACGGTACCTCACAAGTTGTCGACATCGAAGAACTCCAAGCGGTTAAGCTCGAATCGGAGCACCGGAGCTCGATACCAATTGAAAGGACCTTGATGTCGCCTAGAGGGGGGGGTGAATAGGCGTGGCGACCAAATTAAACTTTTTCTCCCCAAACACTTGAGCCGACGGTGCTCCACCCGGTCGGACCGGTGGTGGTGGCCGTCGGACCCGGCCAAGCACCGGTCTTCACGGGGACACCGGTCGAGCGGTGCGCCTCCTTCGGTCGGACCGTGTAGTACGAAGAACTCCGCAAGAACAACTTCAAGCACCTCTTGGCTTCTAGCACGAACTAAACTCGGGGTGTGGCCTTTGTAGAAGATCACAAAGCGAGTAATGAGCCCCGCACACACAAGTAACACACCCAAGTAGATCGAAGCGTAAGCAAATAGCAATATGCTAGAATAAACAACTTAGAGAGCGAACCACACGAAGAAGCAAGGATTTGTTTCCGAAGTTCACCACCCACCGAGGAATGGCTACGTCTCCGTTGAGGAGCTTGTAAGGGACAATTCCCACAACAAGCTGGGTCTCTTTCAACCACTTTCCTCCTTTCCACTAAGGTGATCTTTTCCACGAAGAGGCAAGATCGCAGCCCTCACAAACTTCCCGCTGCTCACCACAACCTTGGGAGCTAGCCGGCGACACCTAGCCGTCTAGGAGGCAAACCTCCAAGAGTAACAAATGCTTCAAAGGTTGTAGACGCGAAACCAAAGTGCTCAAGCTATGGAAACTGCTCTTGTTAGCTCACAAAGTCACTCCTAAGCTCACTTCCTCAACCCAACACAAAGATGATGGCTTGAATCCACAAATCTCACAAAGAGATGGTTGGGGAGAGCCACTAAGGCTTAGAGCTAGTTAGAAATGGCTTGGGACCTCAGCAAAAACACTAGAAGCAGCAACCCTCACTTGAAGAGGGCTTGGGGTATTTATACCCCTCAAAGGAGAAAACTAGCCGTTAGTCCCGGCAAGACCGGTCGGACCGGTGCCACACACCTGGTCGGGCCGGTGTTCGAAAAACTAGCCGTTGGGCTAGCGGCACCGGTCGGACGGTGCCTCCGACCTCAAACCGGTCGAGCCCAAGTTACCCCCAAAACCTCTTTTAAAGAAACTAGCACTTCACCACCAAGATGAAATGACCCGAGTTAGGTTAGGAGGGTTAGTTAGCTCACTCAAAGGCTAGATCTCACTTAGGTCAACTAAAGAGCACTTCGACTTGGTCAACTCGCTAAGTTGCATCCCTCTTGATAGTACGGCATACCTATACTCAAGAAAAGAATAAAAGAGCTTCGATGACCTCTTGAGCTTGAACAACTTCAATTCTTGCCATACTTGATCAATAACCACTTGAGGGCTTTCAACATAGCCTTTGACTTGAGCACGTCCATACTTGAGCTAGTGACTTAGGATCTTTCCATATAGCATAAGAATGCACACTTGGATCCATGGTCACTCTATGTTGCCAATCGTAACGAGTTGATGACTTGCAAAGCTTCCCTCGGTTAAGGTTTGAATATGATACTTGAAGACCCCACGGATGCTAGACCTTCACCCTAGCAAAACACTTATGGCGGCTTAGCTACGGCCCCAAAGATTGCTTAGTCCCTCACCCTAGACACCTCGGTTGATCTCTTCATCACTTATCCAATCCACTTTGAGTTCCACTTTGCTTCATCCACAAATAACCTTCATTTGAAAATCCCGCTTCAAATGCTTGATCTTGATTGACAACGGATATGCAAGCTTCCAATTTTTAGAACCATAGTGTGTACACTCATCATCTTGTTCTCTTTCAATAAACTCATGAAGTCTTGCACCATATGCTTGTCTTTGTAAACGTGAGCCATAAAATACATCCATAATTAAAATACTTCAATGGTTGCTCATGAATATATAATGAAGACCTGCTCACAATCTTAGACAAGATCATTAGTCCTTTAATCGCCTTGTCATTCAATTCACCAAAATCCACTTAGGGGCCTAGATGCACTTTCAGGGACATGATGGGGGGATTGTCCTCAAGGCCCGAGTCAACATGTGCTATTGCTTGGCGAAGAACTGGCACCCTTTGCATCGTCGGACCAGGTCTTGTGCATCGGCCATGGCGGTAGGCCAGTAAATGCTCGACCTGAAGGCCTTCCCCACTACATTGGCAGAAGCGCCATGGTTGCCGCATTTGCCGTCGTGGATCTCTTGCGGGAGCTTGAGGCCCTCGGACCGTAGGATGCATTTCATCAGCACGCCATTGGAGGCGGACCTCCGGTAGAGCTCTGTGCCAAAGACGACGTAGTTGGCGCTGCGCCTCGTGACCTTCTCACGTTCTGCCTTCTCCTCGGGGGTCTGATGCTCGAGGATGTAGGCGATGATGTCGAGGCGCCATTCGTCCTCGACCTCAGCCATGAGGACGTCACGGCTGCCTGGCGGGGGCGCGTTGCCGGTTGATGGCTCTGGGTCGCTGAGTAGCTTGATGGAGGGCTTGCGTGGGTCTTGGCCAAACACGCCAGCTGGGACCAGCACGCGCTTGGAGCCTAGCTTGGAAAGTACGTCGGTTGCCACGTTGTTGTCACGACAAACGTGGTGGAACTCGAGTCCTTCGAAGTGGGCTTCAAGCTTCCGTACCTCGGTGCAATACACGTCCATTGTGTCTTTTTTGATGTCGCATGCCTTGTTGACTTGGTCGATGACGACCATGTAGTCGCCAGCCGCTTGATCCCCAAGGAGACAGCAATGCGTAGCCTATAGATGAGGGCTTCGTACTCAGCGTCGTTGTTGGACGCCTTGTAGTGGATTTGCAGGACGTACTTCAAGTGTGTCGGTGCGGAATATGGTCCCGACACTAACCAGTAGATAACGCCTAGGTCTATCCCTCAATGGTCGATGCCAAGCAACAAATGACACAAGGTTTTATCCTGGTTCGGCCGGGGGGCGCGTGCGTCCGCCGGTGGTGTGCTCGTGGCACTATATTGCTCGGCACCGGGGGTGCTTGTAGTGGGGCAAGTACAAGCAAGGCGGGAGAGGAAGCGTGGCCTCCAAGTCCCTGTGAGAGTGGTTGAAGATGTTGTGGGAGGATGAGGGAGTGAGTGCACGGTGTGTTGTGTTCGCCGAACTCGTTCCTCTCCACTCGTCTCCCCGCGGGCGGGGGCTCGCCTCCCTTTTTATAGGCCAAGGGGGCGGCGAGTTACATGCACGCCGCGCTACCCTAGCTACGTGAGGGGAGCACGTCGCGCTACGGTGTAGAGTGGGCGGCCGTCGGACGATCTTCGGCTGCGATCCGGCCATGATGGCCTACCTCGTACCCAGCCGGTGGCGGTTCGAGGGGTAGGGCGGGCGATGGCGATGGCGTCCTCGATAGGCTTCGAGGGAGGTGTTGATGGGCGGTACGGGGTACGGGGAGCGGGCGGAGACGGTGTTCCTTCCCAATGAGCTCTGCGGTGGTGGAGCGGTTGCGCTGCCGGTGCCGGGCGTGCGCTGCGGTGTCGGGCGTGCGCACACGCGTGGGTACGGCGGCGCGCCGTTACGGTGGCCGGGATGGCCATCCACCGGCCTAGCGCCCCTCACCTAACTGCGGGGGGTCACGGGAAGGTGGAATCGAGGGTGCGCCGGCCCCCTTTTCGAGGGTCGGGCGCGTTAGCCGTACGGTAGTGGGCGCACGGTGTCACGGGGCCCGGCCGGCCGTACGCACGGTCCATCCCACGGTGGCGGGGATGGGCTCCTCACTGGGGGGTTGGTGCGGCGGCACGGGGCGTGAGCCCCGGGCGCATGATGGCGGCCGTCTGCGGCGTCGGGGCGTTAAATGCCCAAGTACGGGGGCCGGCGCACGCGTGCGGGCGCCGGTGAGCGTGGCGGGCCCCGGCCCGAGGGCGGAGCGGACCCTCGAGCGAGACGGGACTCGCTCGAGGGGGGAGCGTGCCCTCGAGCGGGGCGGGACCGCTCGAGGGAAGGGGTCGCCCCTCGAACGGGGCGGAGTCCGTTCGAGGGAGGGGTTGCCCCTCGAGCGGGGCGGAGCCCGCTCGAGGAGGAGCGTGCCCTCGGGCGGGCGGAGCTGCTCGAGGGGTCTTCCGGACGGGCCGTCTTGGTGGGCCTTCGGAGTCTGCCGCATGGGCCATGTCTGCATGGTTAGTTTCTGCATGGTTGGGCTTAGCGTATTTCGACGCGAGGATTTAAGTGAGGGTTCCCCCATTGTTTAAGGGGGCCCCTAGGGCGGTCCCCGACGGTGGCCCCAGAGCATCCTGCGGGTTTGCCATTGAGGCTCCCGCGGTGCGGAACCCTGCGATAGGACGTTCTTCCCTCCTTGTTTGCGAACGCTTCCGTGGGGCCGCGTCGGCGGGGGCCCGCGGGTCTAGCCCCGAAGCCCGCGGGGGTGTGGGCTCTCCTGCGGGGGTTAACCGCGAGCAATTTGGTCGAAGGCGTGGCACATATGCCGGCCGGCATCGCCCGTATTCCCCGCGGCATCGGCGGTGCACGCGCCCCCCCCCTTGTCTCCGGCGGGTGCAATTTCAAGGAGGTGTAGCCGTGCGTCAAGCCCCGAGCCTTGGCACATTCGAGGCGATCGGGTCGAGCGACGACTTGTTCTTTAACGCGCCCTCGCCGTCCCTCCCGCGGGACGGAGGGTGAGGTTTCCACGACTCCCATCGAGCGGGTCGCGAATCGCGGATTCCTCATTGAGCTACTAGCGGGTGGTTCAAGTGGACGTCCATGCCCCGTTCGATAAGGGTAGGGACGCGGTCGGAGACACGTCCATGGAAGCGCTTGCGTGGGTTTGCTAGGTGGGGCTCGGTCCCGTTCGCTAGGGACCGAGGGGCGCGGAAGCTCTCCCTCGGTGGGATCCCCCCCGGCTAGGCTGCCCTCGGCTCTCGGAGCACGACATGTGGGGCACCCTCGAGCCGACGGGCTCGAGGAACGGCTCGAATGCGCGTGCCCTCGTCGTCCCTAACTGCGGCGATGCGGGCGCTGTTCGGAACCCGTCGAGGGGTCGGGCTTCGAACCTCGATCGGTAAGGCCGTGCGGGGCCGTGCATGGACAGCCCGGGTCTTTTCGCGTTTGCGGCCATCGAGGGGTACGGGCGAGCCGGCCCCTCGAGGTGCTTGTTGGCGGCACGGCGCGGTATGAGTGCTTTCGGTGTCGCTCTATTTCAAGCGTGACACGGGCGATCCTCTTACGCGCGTGCCTTCTTTTAGAGGGTTGACATTGTCTCGAGTTGAGGGTCATGCCGCTCGAGGGTTCTACGTGGCATGGGTGCCGCGGTTGCCTACTCTACGTCGAGCGAGGTCCGGCGACCTTCTCACGGCGACATCCCATCGAGGGTCGCCTTTTGTTTCGAGTTGAGGGTCATGCCGCTCGAGGGTTCTACGTGGCATGGGTGCCGCGGTTGCTGCTCTACGTCGAGCGAGGGTCCGGGCGACCTTCTCACGTTGACATCCCATCGAGGGTCGCCTTTGTTTCGGCGAGGGATTCGCCTCGCTCGAGGGCTCTCCTTGTTCGGCAAGGGGCACGGGAATTTAGGTGCCTTGCGGTCGTGGCCGCGGGTTTGCGGCGCGGGCGCGCCTTTTTAGGCGTTGCGGCGCGCGCGCGCGCGTAGTGGGCGGCGTGGCCGGCGGACGTGACGGTTTTGCCTCGGTCGCGGCGGTCTCGCCGTAATGATGACCCGCTCTGCGGTGTTAGAGCCGGCGCGGTCGTGGTGGGGCCCACCGGTCGACGCGATGGAAAGATTCTGCGGTTAATGTGGCGGGGGCGTCGCGCTCGGAGAACTCGCCGGTGCCTATGCGCTTGCGGGGGAGGAAGGGACGGCGGTTTTTTTACCTTGGCTTCTCACCGTTTTCGGTCTCTCGTCCCTTCGCCTTCGTCTTGCTCTTGCCATCGCGCGGAGCTCGCGCCCTAGAGCTTTTTCCTCGTTTCCTTGTCCTCCGCCTTCGCACTCGTTCGTCCCCCCTTATGGCGCCGCCTCGGCTTCCCATCGAGGATCCGGGAGCCGTACGCACAGGAGAGGTCGGCGGTGACCCGGCTCGCCGCGGGCGAGGGCGGTCGTCGCCGCCGGTGTCGGCCAACGAAGAAGAGCGCCGGCGGAGTGGATCGTGCCACGGCGGCGCACCACGAGCCCCAGCCCGTGGGAGGACTACGTGGTGAGCTTCGTCGCTACCACGAGCGTGGCTTCAACGCGGCGGCAAGCGTCTTCATGCGGGCAATGTGCCACCACTACGGGGGTGGAGGCTGCATAACTTCGCCCCCAACGCGATCTCTCGGGCGGCCACATTCGTGGGCGTACGCGAAGGGTACACGGGGATCCCGATCAATTGGGAGCTGCGGGTACACCTTTCCGCGCGGGGCTCGTCACGCAGCCCACGACGGAGCCAAGGACCCGCCGCGCGATGCGTGCCGGCGGGATGTCGCTCGCCCTGCGGGGGCAGTTCAAGGATGTTTACATCCCCTGCACCATGACGACGAACAACGCCGGCTGGGAGCGGGGATGGTTTTATCGCGCGCGGCGGGGCCGGCCTTCCCCCCTACACCGGCCGGGTGTTCAAGGAGAGGCTCGCCTCCTGGGGGTACGGGGTGTCCCCCCCCCAGCATCGGACGCGGCGAGGAGTCGGTCTCGGGCGCGTTGCGGACGGCCCGAGAAGCACGGGGGCGGCCGCGATGGGCGTCCTCGCCTTCCTCCATCATCGGCGGGTCGTGCCTGCGATGGGAGAGGCGCGCTGCATCTTCGAGATGACGAGAGGCGGCCAACCCGTCGACACAGCGAGGTCGCGGATGCTCCGTGCCCCTGAGCGGCGCGTATGCGCTCACCGGGGCGCGGAGTGCGTCGACACCGGACGCCGCCTATGCACCGAGGGGCGGACCCGCGTGGGACATCGAGATGCTCCCCATCGGCCCGTTGGTGAGTGTGGTTCTCGATTTCGTTTTGGTTCTTTAGCGTTGCCTTTGCCTCCTGACACGCCTTTGTCGCTCTTGTGTACAGCTGGTGAAGTTCAACACCGCCAAGTCCGTTCCACCCACCCCCGACTCCCGTGTGCTCGGCGGGCGGCGCGGCGGGAGCGACGGGGAGCGGGCGGCGCGCAAGAGGGAGCACGCCGGGGCGTCGCCAAGCGCGCCGCGACCAACGGTCGCGGAGTGCGGCGGCGCGAGGAGGCGGGGCTCTCCTCCCCGGATATCGAGGAGCCCTCGTCCTCGGAGCGAGGACGAGGAGGAAGAGTACGGGGGGGGAGGGCCCCTCGGACGGTGGCGACCCCGCGCCCCGTCGCGGAACCCGCGCGGCGTCGGGGGTGGCTTCGCACAGGGCGGGGCGCCGGCGCCGCCGCCGGGGCAATCATCATCGGGGGCGGCACGCGCCGCGCGGAGGTGCCGGCGCGTGCCACGGAGGCACGCGCGGGGGGCGCGCGCCGTGCGCGCGTCGAGCGTGCCTGCGCGCGGAGGGAGCGCGTCCCGGCGCGCGCGGCGTCGTCGTCAAGGGGCGTGTCGGCGGGCGTGCCCGCGCGCGGGGGCGGCGTGCCCCCCGCGCGCGGTGGCGTCATCGGGGGGTGCGGCATCGAGCGCGCCGCGCGCGGGGGCGGGCGTGCCGTGCGTGCGGCGGCGCCGGGTCGGGGAGGCGGCTGCGGCGGCGTGGCCGGCGCGGCCGGCCTCGTCGAGGCCTCGAGGAAAAAGGAAGCGGGCCTTTTCCTCCGCGAGGTAAGGGGCTTTGTCTTCCTTCGTTTGGTTTTTTTAGTGTCTTTGGTGATTAGATGCTCTAACCCTCCATTCGTGTTGCGCGGGCGGTGCCAACCGTTCCTCCTCTTGCACCGAGCCAAGGTGCTGAGGACGGACGCGTCGATCCCCACCGGCGGCGTTCGTCGAGGGGGTCGCGCCCGGGGACGAGCGCGGCGGCGGGCACGGGCTCTCAAGGCCGGCGGGGCCTCGAGGCCTCGGGCGGCGGATCAGCCCGCCGCGGCGCGGCCGGGAGGGGTTGCGGGGGGCGGCCGGCGCCGGTCGCCACGGAGGCGCGGCCGCGGCGGCGGCCACGGAGGAGGTGCGGCCCGCGGTGGCGACCCCTTGCGGAGGAGGTGGAGCGGGCGCAACTTGCGGGAGCGCCCGCGGATGCGGCGGCGCGGACGGAGGTGGCGGCGACGGGCGCCACGACGGGCGCCCGTGGCCGCGGGGCGCGAGGTGGGGGCGCGGCGGAGGCGGAGCGAGGGCGGCTCCGCCCGGGCGGCCTTCGAGGGCGGAGGTGGTGGAGCTCTCGGATGACTCCCGCCGCCCGGGTGGAACCGATGGGCTAGGCGGCCCACGAACTCCCCCGACCCCCGGGGAGGGGGGCCCTCGTGAGGGCGGCGCGAGGGTCGCATGGTAGTGGGGGGCCGAGGGCACGATGCGAGGCCTCGTCCTCCCACGCGGTCGCCCCGCCCGGGTGGGGGGGGCCGTGGAGGAGGATCCCCCTGCGTTCGCGGCCGCCGGGGGGGGAGCGAGAGCTGCGGGGCGAGCTCGAGGAGCCACGGCGCCACGCTCAGCCGCGCGTTGAACGAGGCGGCTGCGGGTCCACGGCGGCCGGCTGGATCGTCTTCCAGGTGAGCCACGGTTGCTCGTCTCTCTTCCTTTTTCGTTTTCGTGTGCTGCATTCAAGCCTTGGTGCTTACGAGATTCGATATGTGGATGCCGGGAGCTCGGCGCGCGCGCCCATGAGAAGTACGACGCGTTCGACCGGGGTGAACGCCGAGGCCCGCCAGCTCCGGGAGCGATGCAGCGCTTTCGACGCGCTTGCGGATGCTCTCGGGACGCCGGACGGTGGGCCCCGGTGTGCGGGCGATGGCGTGGTGCGACGTGCTCCCCGAGAGCTCGGGGGCGGGGACACGGCGCGTCACTCGAGTCTCGAGCGGATCCGCGCGGCCCTCGTCGATCGCGACGAGGGCGGCGTGGGACGCGCGCGAGGACACGGACAAGACGCGGACGGCCGCCAGGCGGGAGGGCGGAGGTAGCCACCGCTCGCGCCGAAACCGGGAGCTTCGCTCGTCGCTCGAGGGGGCGCGGGCGCGGCGGCGCCGGGGGCGAGGAGCGGGCGCGCGGGTTGGAGCGAGCGCGCCAAGAGGCGGACGACACGAGGGGCCGCCCTCGACGCCAAGGCCGCGGCCCTCGTCGCCGGCGGGAGCGGCTCCGGCGGGGAGCGCATCGCCCGCGAGGGGGGGCGAGGGGCGGCTCCGGCGGGAGCGGGCTGCCCTTGGCGACGCCGGGACGGCGGCCCGGAGCGGGAACGCGTTGCTCGCGAGGCGGCGGAGAAGTCGGCCCGGAGGAGCGGAACGCCGCATTCTCCAAGGTTGAGGACGAGGGCGCTCGCGCTCGGCATCAGCAACGCCGGCCCGGGGGCGGCTCTCCGCCGGCGGGGGGTGAGGCCGTCCGGCACCTCGAGTTGGCGCTCGAGTCGCGCGCCGCGACCTCGATGCGGAGAGGAAACAGAGTCGAGGGTGAGTTCTTTTGTTTGACCTGCTTGTTAATTCTTGCTTTAGAGGGTTCGTTTCCCCCTTTCGATTTCTTGTCATCTTGTTGATTCCGGGCTTGCGCACTTGGCCTTGGGGCACGGCTGGGCGGGCCGAGCCTGCGGGCTTCCTACAACTCCTGCGAGCGGGGGAGGCTGCCGGGGGGGCTGCGTGACGCGGCCCTCGAGACCTGCCGCGTCGTCGAGGAAGGCGAGGCCCGGCCGGCGGCTCGGCGGCCGGCCCCGCTGCGCGCCCTCGGCGGCCACGTCACGGAGCGGATGCGCCGGGCGTTGCGCCTAGGCGTGCGAAGGCTCTCGGAGTGGTGCGATCCCACTACGAGGTCATCCTCGAGGGCGGTGGCGAGAGGGCTACATCGTGCCGAGGGGCGTCGAGGGACGAGGTGGCCATGGAGCGCGCGGACGCGCTTGCTGCGCCGCCGCGGGTTGCTCGCGGGGCCTTCGAAGAATTCCTCTTCCGGACGCCGCCGATGCTGCCGCTCCACCCTCCTGAAAGCATCTGGGCGCTAGGCCCATTTTTTGTTTATGTGTATCAGAATTCTGGCCTCGTGGCCTTTTGTAAGTAAACAAATCGTTTCATGAACATGGGCGATTCTTTGTAAATGAAATCGTTTGCTTATTACGCTTTTTGTTTCTCCTTCTTCCTGAGTAGATTCTAGTTAGGGGAGTTCGTTTTTCGCAGGGGGCCCGCTGGGTTGGAGGCGAGAGAGGCGGGCCATAGCCACGCGGCGTAGGCTGTCTCTGGCTCGCACGCTCCTTCCGCTGTGTCGCCTACGCCCTGTTCAAATCATGGCTCGAGGTTGAAGTAGGAAACAAACTTAGCGCGTGTTGTTACGTTTTTTGCGCGAAAAAAATGGGACTATTTGGGGGGGGGGGCCCCCCGCAGTAGCCGAGGGGTAACTTGGGTTTCAGGGGAAAGCCGAGTTGTCCTTTTATTAGACTTGGAGTATTTACATAGGTGACACCAACTGGGGCGTTGGCCGTGCGTTTTTACAACAGAAAATACTTGGAAGTCCTAGCTAAGGGTAGAAGCGACGTAGGCGTTGGATGTTCCAAGCGTTGGTGAGTTCTTCGCCGTCCTCGTTGGCCGGCTTGTACGTGCCGGTTTGAGCACCTTCACCACGACGTAGGGTCCCTCCCATGGGGGCGATAGCTTGTGGAGCCCTCGGTTGTCTTGGCGTAGCCTTAGGACCAAGTCCCCCTCGGCGAAATCCCTCAGCGTATCTTGCGTGCTTGGTAGCGTCGTAGGGGCTGTTGATACCTTGCGGAGTGCATCAACGCCACGAGGCGTGCTTCGTCTGGGCGATCCCGGCGAGTCCTCGCGGGCTCGGCGGGTTAGCATCCTCGTTGTAGCCTCGAACCTTGGGCGACCCGTATTCCGGATCCGTGGGGAGGACGGCCTCCGCGCCATGAACTAGGAAGAACGGGGTGAACCGGTGGCTGCGCGGGGTGGTCCTTAGGCTCCACACGGCTGGCAGGAGTTCTTGGAGCCATTTTCGACGGATTTGTTGAGGCTGGTCAAAAATTACTGGGCTTGAGGCCTGTGGAATCATGCCGTTGGCACGTTCCACTTGGCGGTTGGTACGTGGGTGTGCCACGGCTGCCCAATCCACGCGGATGTGGAACTTGTCGCGAGAACTCCAAGAACTTCGGCCGTGAGCGGGACCCGTTGTACGTGATGATGGAGTTTGGCACTCCAAAGCGGTAAACGATGTCGGTGAAGAACGTGACCGCCTGCTCAGCCCTCAAATTCGTGATGGGGCGCACCTCCACCCACTTGGAAAACTTGTCGATCGCGACAAGCGGTGGGTGAAGCCCGGCGCCTTCCGCGGGGGCCAGGCGATGTCCAACCCCCACACAGCGAACGGCCATGTTACGGGGATCGTTTGCAGAGCGTGAGCGGGCAAGTTGGTCTTGCGGGCGTAGAGCGGCACCCTTCGCAAGTGCGCACGATTTCGTTGGCGTCCGCGACCGCGGTGGGCCGATAGAAGCCCCGGCGGAACGCGTTGCCAACGAGGGTGCGTGGCGCGGCGTGGTGGCCACGGATCCCCCGCGTGGATGTCCCGTAGGAGCTCGCGCCCCTCGGGAATGGGTATGCACCGCTGGAGGATGCCTGACGCGGCGCGCTTGTACAGCTCGCCGTTGACGAGGGTGAAGGATTTGGCCATCCTGGCGATGCGCCTGGCTGCGGCCCGATCTTCGGGGAGTTCCCCTCGAGCGATCCAGGCGGTGTACTTTTCCCGCCAATCCGCTTGGATAGGAGCCGGCTCTATATCCATCGCATCAACCTCGTGGGAGCCGTACCCCTCGAGAAGGGAGAGCACGTACGCCTCGTTCGAGGGGTCCTCTTCCATGGGTTCCGCACCCGCTGGAGTCGAGGGAGCCCCCGAGGGTCCGCCGTCGCTCGAGGGGTAGGGCTCGAAGGTGACCAGGGGCGCGCGATGTCGCGCGCAAAAACGTTCGGGGGGAACGGTGATCCGCCCGGACGCTATTTTTGCCGGCTCGTGCGCTTCCTCGTTGTACGGCGGGGTACATGATTAAGCTCGATGCCGTAGAATTTGTCTTCGAGGGCCCGCACGGCTTTACAGTAGGCCTCCATCTTGTCGTCGTGGCAGCTCGCGTTCTTCATGACTTGATCGATCACGAGCTGCGAATCTCCTCGCACGTCGAGGCGCTTGATGCCCAGCTCAATGGCGATTTTGAGGCCGCAGAGAAGGGCCTCGTATTCCGCCATATTGTTGGACGCGGGGAAGTGGAGGGCGCCTTGCGTAGCGCATGTGCTCCCGAGGGGGTGACACGAAGAGCGAGGCCCGCGCCCGCTCTGTCTTCATCACCGAGCCGTCGAAGAACGAGTCCGACGTGCGCCGAATGCGAGGGGGCGGCAGCGCGTGTCCGTCCACTCAGCGACGAAATCGGCTAAGATTTGCGATTTGATGGCCTTGCGCGGAGCGTAGGCGAGCATCTCGCCCATCAACTCCACGGACCACTTGGCAATCCTGCCTGCCGCGTCGGGGTTGCGAATGATCTCTCCTAGCGGGAAGGAAGAGACCACCGTGACTGGGTGGGCCTCGAAGTAGTGGCGGAGCTTGCGCCGCGCGAGGACTACCGCGTACAACGGCACGGACACGGGGGTAGCGCGTCTTCGTGTCCGACGGGGACTTCGGCGATGTAGTAGACCGGCCTCTGCACGGGCAAGGCATGCCCTTCCTCCGTGCGCTCCACGACGATCACGGCGGCCGGCCACAGGTGGTTGCGGCCACGTAGAGTTGGAGGGGGTTCGCCGTCTCGCGGCGGCGTAAGGATTGGGGCGTGCGTCAGAGACGCCTTCAGCTTGTCGAGCGCTTCTGGGCCTCGGCGGTCCAAGAGAAGCGCTCGTGCTTCTTGAGCGGCCGGTAGAGGGCGGGGCCCTTCTCACCGAGCCTCGAGACGAAGCGGCTCAAGGCGGCGAGGCACCCCAACACTTTCTGCACCCCTTTGAGGTCCCGAATTGGGCCCATTCGCTCGAGGGCCGCGACCTTTTCGGGGGTTGGCCTCGATTCCCCGGCCGGGAGACGATGTACCCTAGGAGCATGCCCCGCGGCACTCCAAAGACACATTTTTTCGGGGTTGAGCTTGACCCCGTTGGCCCGCAAGCGGTCGAACGCGATGCCAAGATCGCTAACCGGGTCGTCCGCCTTCCTGGTCTTGGCCGACGATGTCGTCCACATAAGCCTCGACCGTCCGCCCGATATGGTCCCCAAAAATGTCTTGCATGCGGCGATATGTTGCGCCGCGTTTCGAGGCCAAAAGGCATCGTGACGTAACGAACGTCCCGAACGGTGTGATGAACGAAGTCGCGAGGCTGGTCGGACTCCTTCATCTTTATTTGATGATATCCCGAATAGGCATCAAGGAAACGAGTAGTTCACACCCGGTTGTTGAATCAACGATTTGATCTATACGTGGCAAAGGAAAAGGAACTTTTGGACATGCTTTATTGAGGCGGGTGTAGTCTATACACATCCTCCACTTCCCATTTTTCTTTTTTACAAGCACGGGATTAGCTAGCCACGTAGGGTGGAACACTTCCTTGATGAATCCGGCCTCGAGGAGCTTCCGCGGCTCCGCTCCGATCGCCCGTCGCCGCTCCTCATCGAAGCGGCGCGGCCCGGCTGCGCACGGCGCGAGCATTAGGCGGGATATCAAGGGAGTGCTCGGCGACCTCCCTCGGGATGCACGGCATGTCCGAGGGGCTCCACGCGAAGACGTCGGCGTTGGCGCGGAGGAAGTCGACGAGTAACGCGCTTCCTATTTAGGATCGAGGGTCGAGCTGACCCTCAATGCTTTGCCCTCGGGGGCCGACGGGTCGAGGGGGACCCCTTTGGTTTGCTCGGCGGCCTCGAAGGTGCCGACGTGCTTGGTGGCGGAGCTGAGGTCTTCGTTGACCATCTTCTCCAGTGTGTTCACCAGCGCTTCATCCAGCGCTAGCGCCTCTGCGTGTTCCACGCACTCGACGTTGCAGTCGAATGCGTGCTCGATCGACGACCCGACGGTGATGACGCCGTTTGGACCCGGCATCTTCATCTTCAGGTACGTGTAGTTGGGGACCGCCATGAACTTGGCATAGCATGGTCGCCCAAGGATGGCATGGTAGGCCCCTTTGAATCCCACCACCTCGAAGGTGAGGGTTTCTTTGCGGAAATTCTTGGGGGTCCCAAACCAGACAGGCGGATCGATGCCCGAGGGGGTTGAACACCGCTTGCGCCGGGCGCGATGCGGGTGAAACGGCTTCGTCTTCGGGCCGCGGGCGGGTCCCGCCCAATCCCCATCGGGCGCAATGTATGCGCGAAGAGGATATTGAGGCTACGCCTCCGTCCATAAGGACCTTCGAAAACCGGGCGTTCCCAATGATGGGATCGACCACCGGTGCGTGCTTGGCCGGGTTCGGGATGCGATTTGGGTGATCATCCCGGCTAAAGGTGATGGCATCCTTCGACCGGTTGAGAAAGGCCGGGAGGTGCCCTCTCTGCGGCGAGGACTTCGTGCCGCTCCTTCTTGCGTTGCAGGGTCAACATGTCGACAGTAGGTCCCCCAAAGATGAGGAACACATTTTCGACAGCGGGGAAACCACCCGCGTCGCCATCGCCCCCGTCCTTCTTGGCCTCTGCCTCCTTCGCGGTGGCACGGCCATAGAACTTCTTGAGCATGTCGCACTGCTCAAGAGTGTGATTCACGGGGGTCTTGTGGTAGGGGCATGGCTTCTTCATCATGTCATCGAACACCCCCGGGCCTCGAGGAGCCGGTCGAGGGCCCCGTCGGGCCGGGTCAACGGCGAGGGCCTCGGCGTTGCCGCCGTTGCGCCCCTGCTCGCGCGCCTCGCGGCGCGGCTTCTTCCCCTTCTTGCCCCGCTTGTCGTTGCGGCGCGGCTCTTTGGACCCCCCGCCCTCCGCGGGCGTGTCCTCGGAGCGCTTGCCCTTCTTGCCGTCGAAGATTGCCCCCACGGCTTCCTCCCGGAGGCGGGGCGGTGGGCAATGTCGACCGGCTCGTTCGAGTCCGTAGGCGAGCTGCGTCCCGGCTCGCGCACAAGGTCCCGCACGTGGTGCCCTCGAGGAACGCGTGCACGATCTCGGGCCCGTGCCACGGCGGGGGAGCTGCGTGCGGCGCTTGGAGAAGCGCCGATGAAGTCCCGCGGCGACTCGCCGGCTTGCGTGCGGGAGCGCGGATCCCGGGGAGTTCCCGGGGCGCACGTATGTGCCCGCGGAAGTTGCCCACGAAGGTGTGGACCGGATCGTCCCAATTATGGATGCGGGTGGCGGGCAAGTGCTCGAGCCACGTCGGGCCGCGTCGCCCGGATGCGGGGGCAAGTTGCGGATGATTACTTCGTCGTTGGTGGCCCCGCCTGGGCGACGAGCCGGGGCGATAATCGTTGAGCCGGACACGAGGGTCGCGTCTCCCCGTTGTACTTGACGATCGTCGAGGGGCGACGGAAGCGGCGGGGGGAACGCGCGTCGTGCGGATCTCCCGGCTGAACACACGGGTGCCGGGGGCTCGGCGTTGGGGAGCGATCCTCGCCGGCTGTCGTAGCGTCCACCCCTTCGAGGGTGGTAGCCCCTGGCCGCTCGCGCGTCCGCCTTGCTGGTGCGCCTGGCGTTGATACGTTGCGGGCGTCTCCATCCAGCGCCCTGCGTGTGTCAAGGAGCCGCTCCTTGGCCGGCGTGCGTCCCTGGTCCGCGGGTTGTCCCACGTGCACCGAGGGTTCGCCTCCTGGTGCGGGATCATCACCCCGCGCGTCCCCCTGGCGGCGGATGCGTGAGGGCGAGCTCTCGGCCTGGTCCGGACGGCCGCTTGCTCAAGGAGGTACGCACCTCGCGGTGCATGTCTCGAGCCTCGGGGGTCGAGGGTGCGGCATGGCGCGTAGCAACGTTGCGGCGGCGATGAGCTTTGGCTCGCCCGCGGCGGAGTATCCGCGTTGTCGACGTTGGGGGCGGGGTTGGGCGGTCACGGACTTGTCGGCCCGGCTCCCCGCGCGCGTTCGCCGCGCGCGGGGGCCTCCCCCGCCATCGAGGTGCGGAGCGGCCGCCTTGTCCGTGCTCCTGCGCCCGCTTGGCCTCGAGCTCGCGAGCTTGGGCCGGCGTGCGTCGACGTCGGCCCCGGCGGGGAGCGCTTGGCCCCGCGGCCGGGCGCGCGGCGATCCACGGGGGCGGCGTGACTTCCCCATCTCCGGCGCCGCCGCACCGGCGGCGTTGGTCGGGTCGTTGGTGATGACGGCGCAACATTCGCGCGTGGGGTCGTAGCTCCCGGTCTTGGAGTCGTCGGAGCGACCAAACCGGTAGTCCGTGGCGTCGAGGAAGCGCCCCGAACGCGGCCCCGGGTCCGGCACACCGAGAGAAGTCCCACTCTGCGTACCCATGGCGGTTGGCGGGTGGCATCGTGTCGACGGAGCCCGGGGACGACTCGTCCGGCCGTGGCGAAGTGCGGGATCCCCGGCGACGAAGACGTGCCGACCGGGGCGGAACCTCGCGCATCGTCGTGTTGACGCCGGCATTATAGGCCGTAGTGGCGCCACGCGGCCGATGGGAATGCATGGTCCGGAGACCGCACGCGGTCCCGGCGGGGCGGTGGCGGTTGTCGTGACGGTGGGCGCACGCGTTGGGCGGCGGCGCGCTCGGCCCCCTCGCCGCCGCTCGGACCGCGCCGCCGCGCGAGCGTAGCCCGGAGCGACGACGGCGTCGCGGCATCGACGGGCCCGCGGCATCCGTGCCCGCGGGCGCTGCGCGCCGATGTCGTGCGTGCGGCGGAGACCGGGGCGGACCGGCTTCGCGGCGCGCGCGCGCTCCTCACGGTGGTGAGGCGCATGAGATAGCCGTTCCCCGTGGCCACGGAAGTTCAAGTCCCCCGAAGCGGATCTCGAACCCGGCGGGGAGAGGGTCCGAGCTACCCATGTTGTAGCGCGTAGCACGGTACTCAGTGCGAATCACCATGGAGGGAGTTGGCGAAATGACCTTAGGCGCTCGCTTGCCCCACGGTGGGCGCCAGCGTCGGTGCGGAATATGGTCCCGACACTAACCAGTAGATAACGCCTAGGTCTATCCCTCAATGGTCGATGCCAAGCAACAAATGACACAAGGTTTTATCCTGGTTCCGGCCGAGGGGGCCGTACGTCCGGCCGGTGGTGTGCTCGTGGCACTATATTGCTCGGCTACGGGGTGCTTGTAGTGGGGCAAGTACAAGCAAGGCGGGAGAGGAAGCGTGGCCTCCAAGTCCCTGTGAGAGTGGTTGAAGATGTTGTGGGAGGATGAGGGAGTGAGTGCACGGTGTGTTGTGTTCAACTGAACTCGTTCCTCTCAACCTGTCTCCCCCCGCGGCTGGGGGCTCGCCTCCCCTTTTATAGGCCAAGGGGGCGGCGAGTTACATGCACGCCGCGCTACCTAGCTACGTGAGGGAGCACGTCGCGCTACGGTGTAGAGTGGGCGGCCGTCCGGACGATCTTCGCTGCGATCCGGCCATGATGGCCTACCTCGTACCCGAACAGTGGCGGTTCGAGGGTAGGAGGCGGCTGATGGCGATGGCGTCCTCTGATAGGCTTCGAGGGAGGTGCTGATGATGGCTGGTACGGGGTACGGGGAGCGGGCGAACGGCGTTCCTTCCCAATGAGCTGCGGTGGTGGAGCGGTTCTTTGCGGTGCGGGCGTGCGCTGCGGTGTCGGGCGTGCGCACACGCACGCGTGGGTACGGCGGCCGCGCCGTTACAGTGGCCGGGATGGCCATCCACCGGCCTAGCGCCCCTCACCTAACCTGCAGGGTCACGGGAAAGTGGAATCGAGGGTGCGCCCGGCCCCTTTTCGAGGGTCGGGCGCGTTAGCCGTACAGTAGTGGGCGCACGGTGTCACGGGACTGACACCGGCCGTACCGCACAGTCCATCCCACAGTGGCGGGGATGGGCTCCTCCACGGGGGAGTTGCTGCGGCGGCACGGGGCGTGAGCCCGGGCGCATGATGGCGCCGTCGCGCGGCGTCGGGGCGTTAAATGCCCAAGTACGGGGCCGGCGCACGCGTGCGGGGCGCCCGTGAGCGTGGCGGGCCCCGGCCCGAGGGCGGAGCGGACCCTCGAGCGAGACGGGACTCGCTCGAGGGGGAGCGTGCCCTCGAGCGGGGCGGGACCGCTCGAGGGAAGGGTCGCCCCTCGAACGGGGCGGAGTCCGTTCGAGGGAGGGGGGTTGCCCCTCGAGCGGGGGCGGAGCCCGCTCGAGGAGGAGCGTGCCCTCGGGCGGGCGGAGCACGCTCGAGGGGTCTTCCAGACGGGCCGTCTTGGTGGGCCTTCGGAGTCCTGCCGCATGGGCCATGTCCTGCATGGTTAGTTTCCTGCATGGTTAGGCTTAGCGTATTTCGACGCAGGGATTTAAGTGAGGGTTTCCCCATTGTTTAAGGGGGCCCCTAGGGCGGTCCCCGACAAAGTGATCGCCTTGGGGGGAGAAGAAGAGCACGCCTGCTCCCGCTCCTTCGAGGTTCAGGGAACCATCAAAGTACATCTTCCAGTGCTCGGGTTTTTCCATCGGCGGGGGTCGTTGGGTCTCTGTCCACTCAGAGACGAAGTCAGCGATGACCTGAGACTTGATGGACTGTCGTGGGCAGAACTCAAAATCGGACTCACCTAGCTCGATGGACCACTTGACGATGCGCCTAGTGGTGTCGCGGCAGCACATGATTTCTCCTAAAGGGAAGGCCGAGACGACCTTGATCTTGTGCGCCTGAAAGTAGTGTCGGAGCTTGCGCGAAGTGACGAGGACGTACAACATCTTCTGCGGCTGTGAGTACCTGATCTTGCTATCTGACAAGACTTCACTCACGTAGTAGACGGGCCGCTGGACAGGATAGGGTTTGGCTTCCTCAGGTCGCTCTGCCACCAGAACCGAGCTGACCACCTGGGTGGACGTGGAGATGTAGAGCAACAAGGTTTCCTTTGGTGCCGGGGGCACCATTACTGGGGTCGTCGTGAGGAAGGTCTTTAGCTCCTCCAGGGCCTGGTCGGCCTCCTCTGTCCAAACGATCTTGTCCGACTTCTTCAGCAGCTTGAAAAAGGGTAGGTCTTTCTACTCTAGCTGTAACAAAACAAGCAAAAACAAAACTAAAAATTAATGTATATGTATTCAAGCACATAGAAAAACAAAACTCATGCCATAACATCTATTAATGTTTCACACATCTGTGATTCTCTCATGAACGTTTTCTAACCATAACAACTAATTTGTGTCAAGTTTTTTTTTGAAAATTAATTCTTGCAACATCACATATCACCAGCTGAAACATTTGAATAAATATATTGCATCATTAAGAAAAACAAGCAAATAGAAACAAATTTCATGTAAAAAAATTCTTGCAGCATTGCATATCACTAGTTGAAACACCTGAACAAACACACCACAACACTGGAAAAGCAAATTAATCATAGCAAGGACCTATCAAAACATTATAAAAATTACTACATCACAAATTTACTGATTCATGCCATAACTCAATGCCATATACAATCACATGTTGTAACATTGGAAATCACTAATCCCAACATCCTGAACGACCGATTGCAACATCCCAAATCTTTAGCTACCCAGAGAGAAGAAATTTATGGAAACAGGACTAGCACAATCTCATGTCCTTCACGTCCGAACATGAGCAGACAAGGGATCAGTGAGACGAAGCTCCCCTTTATGGCCTTGTGTGTGATTCATCTTACCTCCACACTCCAAAATCACAGTGGCTCATCACTTCCGTGCACCACCCGCTGAGACAACTCTTCCATTTCACAAGCCATCAGGGCCTCGAATCTACATGGCACATCACTAGCTCCTCGCCTATATACACCTTACATCGTCGAGGAGCACTCAACCTCCTTTGAGATAGAGTGCCATCTGTCGATGGAGATAGCGCCGCTGGCCACATGGAGGAAGAGAAGAAACAAAGTGCCTACACCCATGTCTCTATGGGTTCGTTGTCGTTGCTCGTAGCTGGAATGATGGTGCTCACTAGTTCTAGCCGCAACGATGCAGTGCTCTGGCTTGTGTTGGAGTCGTGCGTCGTGCTACACCTTCCATTGCCTAGAGACCACTCATGTGCCCTCTGCTTGTAGCTATAGTTGATGATTTGGCTTCGCCTCCGGTGGAGTAAGGGGAAAATTGAGAAGAAATGATGATCTGATGGGTGAGGATGAGCGAGTCGAGGATTTGGCTTCGCCGTCGGTAGGGTAAAAGGGGGAAAAGAAAGAAGAAATAGTGATCTTATGGACGAGGATGGAAGAACTGGAGGTGGAGTAGGATATATATAGGTGGCACATGCTGCACAACACGAAGGTTCAGGATTCTTACTAATTACATCCCCGCCACTTAGCTGCCCACAACAGCCCTCACCGCCAAGCCTAAAATCGCCATGGAAGAATGGCTCGAGCTGGAGCAAGGACGAGGCAATTTTATACGAAAAAAGTTACTACCGGTTGAGCAACCCATTAAAGAAGAATGGCTCGAGTTGAGGGAAGGAGGAGGCAAATATACACTCATTAATATCGGGTCTTAACCTCAGTGATCTCTCGACGCTTCAACCAAAAATGTGAATCGAGAAGTTGTCATAAATTTTCTGAGCCTTGACAAATGATTTTCTTCCAAACAAACAACTTCTAAACATGTTGAGTACGGATCCCAAAGTCATCAACTACAACGGAACATCAAACATGAAAAACTACATTTAGATGTATACCCCTTCAGGGAAGGCAACTTCTGTTACTGGAAAGAAAATCCATGCGATCAGTTTCATGAAACATTGTTCGCTTGGTTTATGATATGACCATGCCAGCACCGACAGCCTCTCCAACCACATTTCCAATTTCTACCGGACCTATCACTCGTAGCCGAGCTAAAAAGATCCAACAAGAGGTGCACGCGCTACTTTATGAGTTTCAACTCAATACCGATGATAACTTTATGCTACCTAAGTCTTGTATGTTGATACTACTTAGGTACGTTGAAGAGAATCATCAAGACAAAGGTCACGAAGCTAGAATCGGCAAAGTTCTCGTCATTCGGCAAGGTCATTCGGCAAGTTCCAGCAATCAGCAAGTCATTCGGCAAGCTATTCGGCAAGGTCCTGAGTCTGAAGTTCGGGTATTAAACTGTACCAATCTACGAAGTTTCACATAGCATTCTATACACTGTTGGAAATCTTATCGAGTTAGCTTTCCAATGCATCCAGCCCCACGTCATTTGAAGATTCCTAGAAGAAGTTATGATCGAAACATTGAAGTCTGCTCAGAAGTCAAATAGTTACGCGGAAACAACTCAAAAGGCCATCTCGGGAGATCCTTTCACACTAGCGACGTATTCAGTTTGTTTTCGTGTTTCCACCCACCTAGGAGGGTTGTTCCTAGTATAAATACCCCCCCCCATATGTAAGCTATACACAACTTTTTGCTGATTTGAGATTAATCTAGTGATATTGCAGCCGAGCTGCCCGAGTGCTTACTCATCCCTTGTTCTTCCTCGTTCTACTTGGACTTGTGAAGAGATCTCTCTGAGGTCCACTAGTTCGTGCTTTGTGAGTTCCAGTACAGCTGCCTCGCCTTGTGTGGATTAGCTCCGGTTGTGGTTCGCGGTCATTTGGAGATCGAGTCGAAGTCCTCGTGGTTTCGGTGTCTCTCTCCCCGTCGTTTGGGTCGCATCCAACCTTGGCTAGGTATAAAGCTAGTTATCCGCTGATCTTCAGCAAGTTATCTTCTAATTCCAGTAAGTTATCATCCTATTTCCGCTACCCCATCGTCGTTCTTCAAGTTCAAGACCTACTGCCGTGAAGATCGGGCCATCCTCGTTCTAACGCCGGGTTAGAACCTATCATCTGGTATCAGAGCTTTTGTTGATACGGTAGGTCTCATCACCATCCATATATTTATCCTTATTTGATTTTCTACATATATTTGTTCATATCCTATAGTCCAAAGCCAAAAAACTACCTATAGCCCTTTGTCGATACTGCTACCTTGTGTTCTTGTGTTCTTCAAGTTGCTAGTCTCCACCGTTTATTATATATCTTTTGTTATCAGCACCCTTGTTAGTATTATAAAATAAAAAAAGAGGTCAAAAAAAGAGAGAGAAAAGATTCAAAAAAAGTTATAGAAGAGCAACGAAACAAAAATTGAAGGAAGAAGTGTGTTGCTGAAATTTTCAGTTGCATCTTGAAGTTGGTGGTGATCTTGTTTGCTGCAACTTTATATCTTTTGATCACATCAATTTACTTGGTTGACAGTACCGCAGCCCCTCCTTGTTTAGCCACCTATAGCTCCACTTCAAATCTGAAACCAGGACATTCAAATCGTAATCCTTACGACCTCACTACCACCTCTGTTGAAGCTGCCAACACTAGCACAATCACAGTCCTTGAGGACAGGCAGAACTTGGGTAAGTAAGTGGTGAGTTTGAGTGTTTCCACAAATACTTCATATTCCACATATTTCTTGCTGCCCCTAACATGGCAGGATCAGATTCTAGTATTCATGGTGGGCACCATGACGGGCAGCATGAAGAGGATGAACGCCCAGTTTCTCGGGCTGAGATGCGTCGCATGGCGGAATCACTTGTGGAGGCAATGGGAAGGATGTTCGATGCTCGCCTTCCAGCAGCAGGAGGACGTGGACCACGTCATGATCAAGAAGACCATCATCGGGAGGAGTCCGGACATGAGAATTCTGGTTTCGGCCATGGAATTGATCGTTTCAGTGATGGCCGAGGAGGATATGGTGGTGGTCATCGTGCTGATTTCGATAATCAGCGTGGTGGCCACCATGCTGATTTCCATAATCAGCGTGGCGGACGTCGTGCACACGAGCATCATGTGAGATTTGAAGACGAAGAGTTCGAAGATCATGAGGAAGGGTCTGATGATGAAAATCCCTTTGGTCGTGGTGGGAGGTTTGACCGGCGTCATCATCATCGACGTGCTGATTTTGAAGATAGGGGATTTCACCGCGGTCGTCGTCATTATGATGACCCCGATAATATTGCTTGCGTCAAGTTGAGTATCCCCAAATTTACTGGAAAGGAGAATGCTGATGAGTATCTTGAGTGGGCTGAACAATGTGATCAAATTTTTAGAGTGCATAATCTTTCAGATCAGCGTCGTGTTAACCTTGCTTCAGTTGAGTTCTCTGGATACGCTCTCACTTGGTGGAATCAAGTGCAGGAGAATCAACTTCAGTTAGGTCTTGGATATATTCATATTTGGGAAGAAATGAAGCGAGTGATGAAGAGGCGTTTTGTTCCTTCGAGTTATGAGCATGACCTCATGAATCGTTTGCAAACATTGAGGCAAGGAAAAAGATCGGTTGATGAGTATTTCAAGGAGATGGAATTGCTGCTAGTTCGGACTGGAACTAGAGAAAGTATGGAGTCTAAAATGGCAAGATTTCTTGGAGGTCTTAATGAGATCGCTGGTTTTGTGGAGATGTTTCCATATCATACTTTGCAAGATCTTGTTGATCAAGCAATGCGTACTGAGAGGAAGATTCAGCAGGAGTCACGCGGAAGATCTTATGGCAGTCATTCTATTGCCGCCCCTTGGCGCAAACAGCAGTACGGTACTTCTTTTGGTGGGGGAAGATCTCAAGGTAGTACACCTAAATCTTTTCCATCAAATAGTACATCAAAGATGGCGGGTTCTAGTGCTTCATCGCCAGCAAATCAGCAACGACCTGCTGCCAGTTCAGCAACACCAAGTGTTGTTTCAGGTGCCGCATCTTCCACTCGTAGTAGAGAAGTTGTTTGCCATAAGTGCCAAGGTCATGGTCACATTGCTGCTCAATGTCCGAGCTGGAGGGCCATGTTGTTGAATGAAAAAGGTGAATGAGAATCAGAGAGTGATCCTGAGGATGATGGGTCGAGGTTTGATGAAGAACCTGAAGAGGAAGAAGATAATGAGATTCAACCTGATGAAGGTGATCATAATTGCTTTATTTCCCTTCGTGTCCTTAGTGTCACTGCTGAAAAGGAGGAGAATAGGCAGCGACACAATCTTTTCCACACCAGAGGCATGATTAAAGATAAGCTTTGTTGCATCATTGTTGATAATGGCAGCTGCAATAATATTGCTAGCCAAGAGTTGGTGGACAGATTGGGACTGAAATCTAGAAGACACCCAAGTCCATACAAGATGCAATGGCTTAATGATTGTGGCGCGCTGCGTGTGAGTCACATTGTGACAGTTCCTTTCTCCGTTGGGAAATATAATGACCATGTGGATTGTGATGTGGTACCTATGCAAGCATGCCAGTTCCTGCTAGGAAGACCTTGGTTATATGATCGTGATGTTCAGATTTTTGGAAGAACCAACAAGTTGTCTTTTGTGTACAAAGGAGAGCGAATTTATTTGCTTCCTTTGACACTGGAGGAAATTATGAAGGATGATCTGAAGAAGAAACAGCGAGAGAGCGAGAACCACTTGAGAGTGACCCACAAGAATAGTGAGGGAGAGTTTCCACAGCCACATAAAGCCCCACAGCCGCAAAGAACCCAAAAACCGGGAAAAGAGGGATTAGCCATGATGGCTAGGAAAGGGGATCCAAAAGAATTGAGTGAACCTAATGCCATGTTCTTTGTACTCCTGTACAAGGACACTCTTCTTTCTACTAACAACTTACCCTCTACTTTGCCAAGTGTTGTTTTTGATGTGTTGCAGGATTTTGAGGATGTGTTCCCTGACGAAGTACCACTAGGGCTGCCACCTATGAGAGGGATTGAGCATCAAATCGACTTAGTCCCTGGTGCATCACTTCCAAACCGAGCTGCATACCGCACCAATCCAGAGGAGACAAAGGAGATTCAGCGCCAAGTGGAAGAATTGATCAAGAAAGGGTATGTCCAAGAAAGTCTTTCACCTTGTGCTGTCCCTGTTTTGTTAGTACCCAAGAAAGGATCTTGGAGGATGTGTGTGGACTGCCGAGCTATTAATAACATCACAGTAAGATATAGGCGTCCAATTCCTCGATTAGATGACATGCTTGATGAACTTAGTGGTGCTATTATATTCACTAAAATTGATTTAAGAAGTGGTTATCACCAAATTAGAATGAAAGAAGGAGATGAATGGAAAACTGCTTTTAAGACGAAATTTGGGTTATATGAATGGTTAGTAATGCTTTTCGGTTTAACCAATGCTCCTAGTACTTTTACGAGATTAATGAATCATGTGCTTAGACCATTCATTGGCCAGTTTGTCGTGGTTTATTTTGATGACATATTAATTTACAACAAGACTCTTGATGAACATGTTCAGCATATTCGGTGCGTGCTTGCTGTCCTACTTGAGCAAAAATTGTATGCTAACATTGAGAAGTGCACCTTTTGCACCGACAAGGTAGTTTTTCTTGGTTTTGTTGTTTCAGGACAAGGTGTGGAGGTCGATGATGAGAAGATCAAGGCTGTGCGTGAATGGACGCCTCCATAGAACATGAGTCAAGTGAGAAGCTTCCTCGGACTTGCTGGTTTCTACCGGCGATTTGTGAAGGATTTCAGCACCATTGCTGCCCCAATCAATGAGTTGACCAAGAAAAAGTGCCTTTCAAGTGGGGAGAAGCACAAGAAAAGGCGTTTGAAGAATTAAAAATGAAGTTAACAACAGCCCCTGTCCTGGCACTCCCAGATTTCAGCAAGATGTTTGAAACTGAATGTGTTGCAAGTGGAGTTGGAATTGGAGGCGTGCTGATGCAAGAAAAGAAGCCAATTGCATTCTTCAGTGAAAAATTAAGTGGTCCAACTTTGAATTATTCAGTTTATGATAAAGAATTGTATGCTCTTGTTCGAAGTTTGGAAACTTGGCAACATTATATTTTTTCTAAAGAATTTGTGATACGTTCAGACCATGAATCATTGAAACATCTTAAAGGACAACTAAAACTGAACAGAAGGCACGCAAAATGGTGTGAATTTATTGAATCATTCCCTTATGTTGTTAAATACAAAAAAAGGAAAAGAGAATGTGGTTGTTGATGCCTTGTCTCGACGCCATGCTTTGATAACTCAACTCGATGCTAAAATTCTTGGCTTGGAAAGTATAAAAGAATTATATGCAACTGATTCTTATTTTGCTGAACCTTATTCCAAGTGTTGCAATGACAAAGGATGGGAAAAATATCACAAGCACGATGGATTTTTATTTCGAGCTAACAAACTATGCATTCCAGATTGCTCTGTTCGAATTTTGCTTGTACAGGAAGCTCATGCAGGTGGTCTTATGGGACACTTTGGAGCTAAGAAGACGGAGCAAGTGCTGGCCGATCATTTCTTTTGGCCAAAGATGAGAAGAGATGTTGAAAGACATGTTCTTCGCTGCGAATCATGCCACAAAGCTAAGTCTCGATTAAACCCTCATGGACTTTACACTCCTCTCCCTATTCCCAACACTCCTTGGGAAGACATTTCAATGGATTTTGTTTTGGAGTTACCACGAACCAAAAGGGGAAGGGATTCGATTTTTGTTGTGGTTGATCGTTTTAGTAAAATGGCACATTTTATCCCCTGCCATAAAACTGATGATGCCTCACATATAGCTAAATTATTTTTCAAAGAAGTTGTGTGTTTGCATGGAGTGCCTCGCACTATTGTTTCTAATCGTGATACAAAATTTGTGAGTTATTTTTGGAAAACTTTGTGGGGAAAACTTGGAACACGTTTGCTATTCTCTACGACATGTCATCCACAAACGGATGGGCAAACTGAAGTTGTAAATCGAACACTTTCAATGTTGCTGCGATCTGTTCTAAAGAAGAATTTAAAACGTTGGGAAGAAAGCTTGCCACATGTTGAGTTTGCATACAACAGGGCAGTACATTCAACAACTAAATTCTATCCATTTGAAATTGCATATGGTTTCAACCCCACTGCTCCCATAGATCTTTTGCCCTTACCTGTGCAGGAGCGTGTGAACTTTGACGCAAGCAAGCGAGCTGAATTTATCAAGAAGCTTCATGATCAAGCTAGAACCAACATTGAGAAGATGACTAAGTTGTACGAGAAGCGTGCCAACAAGGGTTGAAAGAAAGTGTTGTTCGAACAAGGAGACTTGGTTTGGGTGCATCTTCTCAAAGATAGATTTCCCGACCAGCGCAAGAGCAAGCTGCAACCCCGGGTGAATGGTCCATTTAAAGTGCTTCGCAAGATCAATGACAATGCCTATGAAATTGATCTGCCAAGTACATATGATGTGAGTAAAAGTTTCAATGTGGCTGACCTCTCTCCGTTCTTTGGCTTGGAAGAGTCGAGGACGACTCCTTTTCAAGGGGGGAGGATGATATGACCATGCCAGCACTGACAACCTCTCCAACCACATTTCTAATTTCTACCGGACCTATCACTCGTAGCCGAGCTAAAAAGATCCAACAAGAGGTGCACGCGCTACTTTATGAGTTTCAACTCAATACCGATGATAACTTTATGCTACCTAAGTCTTGTATGTTGATACTACTTAGGTACGTTGAAGAGAATCATCAAGACAAAGGACACGAAGCTAGAATCTGCAAAATTCTCGTCATTCGACAAGGTCATTCGGCAAGTTCCAGCAATCAGCAACTCATTCGGCAAGCTATTCGGCAAGGTCCTGAGTCTTAAGTTCGGGCATTAAACTGTACCAATCTACGAAGTTTCACATAGCATGCTATACACCGTTGGAAAGCTTATCGAGTTAGCTTTCCAACGCATCCAGCCCCACGTCATTTGAAGATTCCTAGAAGAAGTTATGATCGAAACATTGAAGACTGCTCAGAAGTCAAACAGTTATGCGGAAACAACTCAGAAGGCCATCTCGG
This sequence comes from Cenchrus americanus, assembly GCA_947561735.1. Classification (NCBI taxonomy): domain Eukaryota; kingdom Viridiplantae; phylum Streptophyta; class Magnoliopsida; order Poales; family Poaceae; genus Cenchrus; species Cenchrus americanus. The sequence goes on along the minus strand of OX387239.1, from coordinate 244,158,552 downwards.
GAGTCCTTTCACACTAGCGACGTATTCAGTTTGTTTTCGTGTTTCCATCCACCTAGGAGGGTTGTTCCTAGTATAAATACCCCCCCATATGTAAGATATACACAACTTTTTGCTGATTTGAGATTAATCCAGTGATATTGCAGCCGAGCTGCCCGAGTGCTTACTCATCCCTTGTTCTTCCTCGTTCTACTTGGACTTGTGAAGAGATCTCTCTAAGGTCCACTAGTTTGTGCTTTGTGAGTTCCAGTATGGCTGCCTCGCCTTGTGTGGATTAGCTCCGGTTGTGGTTCTGCGGTCGTTTGGAGATCGAGTTGAAGTCCTCGTGGTTTCGGTGTCTCTCCCCGTCGTTTGGGTCGCATCCAACCTTGGCTAGGTATAAAGTTATTTATCTGCTGATCTTCAGCAAGTTATCTTCTAATTCCAGTAAGTTATCCTATTTCCGCTACGCCATCGTCGTTCTTCAAGTTCAAGACCTACTGCCGTGAAGATCGGGTCATCCTCGTTCTAACGTCGGGTTAGAACCTATCAGTTTATTAGCCACCAGTCACTCAGTTAGCGGTAACAACTAGTGGCATTTTTCTCTCGTAGCAAATCAATGCCAACAACCATTCCAACATTAATTGTAGAACCATAATCAGAATGCTAGCTTCATCGACGATATACAACAGCAAGAAAAGAAAACACATAACTTCTCTTTTCTTCAAGATCCCAATGGCATAACCTCAGATGTGTTGTGCCAGAAAAATTGTCCGACAATTGCAGCATAAACCTACGAGATCTCATTTGAGGTGGTCATATAACCAAGATACAACATCGACCCATATTGGAAATATCTATTAAATCTTATTGCTCTTCGATAAAAGCGCCTACAGGTCACAAGAGACAAAAATTATCATAAACTAATGCCAAAAATAGAAAACAAAAAGGATTTAGCGTATTTGATATTGTTATACCATTCGGGGTCATTGTGTAGTTGTATCTGTTCAGAAAGATACATGAGTAGGTGCACGTTGTCCCTTGTGTATCTAGAAGGGAGTTTATCCACCTTGGCAATCATATTGAACAACTCTTCTTTCTTATATTGTATCTCGTTCAGAAGTTCATTTTTCTGATCAGTTGGACCTGCAGTAGATTTCTTGCAAGGATGTAACACACGGAAAGACGCCGCCGCTTTTTTGGAGGGCATGACGTTGTTGACGGTTCGTGTGGCGACAAGTGAGGCGAAACTTGAGGCGATCAAGATCCTGGCCTAACTCGCTACTCCGGCGAGAAAGGCAGCAACGCCACCGGCTATTCCTGCCGCGACGTCCAAGCCACGCCGGCCAAGCGGTCGCGGTCATCTGCATATCGTCGGTTAGCCGTTCCGGCGCCACCGACCATCACTTTTACGAAACCCTAGTCTTCTCGGTTTCGAACGCCGCTTAGGACTTAGAACTTGGGATCTCGCCTGTGTCGTGGTTTGACTACCACGCGGCACCGCTTTTTCTCCTCTCTGGCAAGCCTTCATGGCGGAAGCTGGAGATGGAGCTGTTGGGGGCGGCGACGATCGTCGTGCGCCTAATTCGAATGTCGCCGACCTGCTGCAGAAGATGAACCTGACGGCGGAGGAAGGCACTGTGGCAAAATTCAGCGATGATGAAGAGGACATGGATGCGGCAGTTGTTGAATGGGAGCTGGTGGGGAAGGTGTTGTCTCCGTCGACCTTGCACATCAACACCATTCGCGGTGCTATGACACGTGCCTGGGGTAACCCATACGGTATGAAACTCCGCTCGATCGGTGAAAGGGGTGATAATCTATTTGTGGTGGAATTTGCCTCAAAGCTGGACATGGACCGGGTGCTGGCTGGTACACCATGGGTGGTTGGCAAGCACGCCGTGATCATGAAGGAGTATGACGAAAAGATGAGGCCATCTGAAATCTGTTTTGATCAAATGGATATCCCGGTGAGGATCCTAAATCTTCCTTTGGGATGGATGAATGAACACAGAGGTACACGTGCCATGAAATTGCTGGGGGATGTCCGTCAGATGGATATTGATGAAGATGGCAAGGCGAGTGGAGCATTCCTTAGGGCTCGAGTGTCTGTTGTGATCAACAAGCCGATCAAAAGAGGAGTGTTACTAAAGATGTATAAGACTGGTGACCCGCAGTGGTTTGATGCACAGTATGAAAATTGCCATTTATATGCTTCTCTTGCGGCATCATGGGCCATTCAAAGATTGAATGTGCAAATCCGGCACCCAGGAATGAGAAGGGTAAGCTCCCATATGACAGTGAGGTACCACTGTGTGCACCGGATGATAGGAGGAAGAAGTTTCAAAGCTTTTTGGATGTTGTCGTGGAATCATATGGGAGTGGAACGTCATCAGGAGCAAGATCAGCTTGAGATATGCCTGGTAGATCTGAAGGAAGACAATCGAGCGGAAGCAAAGGAGAACACCGCTCACCACATGATTCTACTGAGGCTGCAGGGAAGGATGATGGCGAGGAGGTGACGTCGCCCATGAAGATGCAAGGTGTGGAGATACAGAAGGAGACAGGCAATGTGGGTACAACAGCCGGTCGACAGCTGTTCCCTGGGGCAGGTGAGGAGCTTAAGCAGCCAATGAAGAAGAGGAAACCAAAGAGATCAAGGCCTCACTCGTCCCAAACACCAGACCTCAATTTGCCAGCTGTTGGACAGTCGGTGATCCCCTCTGGTTTGGTTAGCTCCCGAGTAAACCAGATAGTTGGGGACAAAGAAAACAATGCTCGGGTGTTTGCAGAATTGACGAAGAAGCAAAAGATAATGGAGAACAAATCCACCATAGGATCGGCAGCGGCTGCGAGTGACAGCCCCCGCCGGAAGCCATGAAAATCTTAAGTCTGAACTGTCGGGGCTGATTCGTGATGATGGGTCAATGGTTACTAAGCAAGAAGATTTGGAGCTGTGTGTAGTGGGTTTCTATTAGCACCTATTCAGTGCACAGGAGATGTTAGAACCTGAGGCTATCCTGCAACATGTACCCTGTAAGATCTCTGATGCTATGAATGAATCTCTTACTCGCCCTTATTATACTGCTGAGGAAGTGAAGAAGGCAATTTTTATGATGGGTCCAAACAAAGCACCGGGACCAGATGGTTTAACTCAAGAACACTGGGATCTGGTGGGTCCTAGTGTGATAGCAGTTGTACTAAATTTTCTTAATGGAGGTATCATGGTGGAGGACATCAATAAAACGATGATTGTTCTCATACCGAAGATCAACAATCCGCAGACAATGAAACAATTCAGGCCAATATCTTTATGCAATGTAATCTACAAGATTTGTTCAAAGGTATTGGCCAATAGAATAAGGGGGTTCTTGGATGATATCATCTTAGAGGAGCAGAGTGCTTTTGTGCCTGGGAGGCTCATAACTGACAACGTCCTTACGGCTTACGAATGTACACACTACCTTAAGAGGAAGAAAGGAAAAAAAGGTGCATGTGCAATTAAACTGGATATGGCTAAAGCTTATGATCGTGTGGAATGGGCTTATCTTCAAGGCATTATGCTTAAGCTTGGTTTTGATGTAAATTTTGTTGAGCGTGTTATGAGATGTGTGACCTCAGTGTCCTTTTCTATTAAAGTGAATGGAAAACTCTCTGATATCTTCAAACCAACTAGAGGGATCAAACAAGGGGAACCAATATCATCCTATCTTTTCCTTCTATGTGCAGAGGGTCTATCTTCACTCCTAAAGTCGGTTGGTCCAGTGTTTTTGGTCAGGGGAGTCCGAGTTTGGCATACATTCCCCATGGATCTCACACCTTCTCTTCGCGGATGATTGCATTATTTTCTCTGAGGCATCGCAAAGAGGGGCCGATCGGCTGAAGGACATCTTGGATATTTACAGTAGAGGCTCGGTGTCGGTGTGGAAAGTAGTCCCGACACTAACTAGTAGTAAGCGTTGAGGTCTGTCCCTCGATGGTCTGTGCTAAGCAACTAAAGACACTTGGTTTATCCTGGTTCCGGCCGGAGCCATACGTCCAGCAGGGGTGTGCTCGAGGCACTGTATTGCTTTGCACCGGGGTGCCTGTAGTGGGGCGGCTACAAGCAAGGCGGAAGAGGAGGCGTGGCCTCCAAGTCTCAAGTGGAGTGATTGAGGCGAGTGCCAATATCGTGGGGGAAGACGGGGATCGCGTATGTGTTGTCTCCTCTTCGCAGCGAGGGGGGTCACCTTCCTTTTATAGACCAAGGAGAGGGTCACTGTTTAGCTACATGTGGAGGTATGGCGTACAGTGCCGCGGAGTTGGCGGCCGTCCTGGCGGTCCTTGCCCCGGTCTTGTCGTCGCGGCGTGTCCGGTACTTGAACAGGGGCGGCTTCGAGGGTGAAGGCATAGTGGTTGGCCGGGGCGTCTTCAGACGGGCTCGAGGAAGCCGTTGACGGTGATCCGTACGAGGTACAGTGGCAGGCGTGGCGGCGTCCCGTCCCCGCGTGCCCAACAGCGCCGAAGTTGTTGTAGCAGTGCCCGGCGTGGCGCTGTAGGGGCGGGGATAGCCGCACAGGACCGACCGTGACGGGGATGACGCTCCCGCCGGCCTGACATCATGATTTGACCCTGCAGATTCACGAGGGAAGGGTTCGAGGGTGCAACCGGCCCCCCTTCGAGGGAGCGGCGTGTGTTAGCCGTACGGGAGTGGGCGGCACAGTGTCACGGAGCTGACACCGGCCATGTCGCACAGTTCCCCGCAGTGGCGGGGATGGGTTTCCCCTAGGGAGTTGGCGGAACAGCGCCGGGACGTGATTCCCAAGCACGTGATGGCGCGGCTCCGCTGTGTCAGAGCATTAAATGCACGTACCCGCGTGCGGGAGCAGGTGCGCTTGTGAGGGAGCCTCAAGCGAGGCGGAGGTGAGCCCTCGAGCGAGGAGGGGACCCTCGAGCGAGGCGGAGCCCGCTCGAGGGAGGTGTTAGCCCTCGAGCGAGGCGGAGCCCGCTCGAGGGAGGTGTTAGCCCTCGAGCGAGGCGGAACCTTGCTCGAGGGTGGTGTGAGCCCTCGAGCGGGGCGGAACCTGCTCGAGGGGACCTTTGATTGGGCCTCTCCGATGGGCCGCGGGGACCACCGCAACATGGGCTGTGCCGTGTGTGCGCGTTTAGGTAAGAGGTGTGTTTTGTTTTGTTTTTTTTGCAGGTTTTAAGCAGGGTTCCCCCGGTTTTTTAGGGGACCCTCAGGGCTGTCCCCGACACTCGGGTCAGCTAGTTAACTGAGAGAAATCTGTTGTATTCTATAGCAAAAATTGTGATGAGGACATGAAAGCTGAGGTACAATCTGGTTTGGATATTCCAAATGAAGCCTTGGCAGAGAGCTACCTGGGATTGCCGACAGCTCTAGGGCGTTCTACTCATGATGCATTTGAATACTTACCATCTAAAGTGAAAGGCTTGATTGGCTGCTGGAGTGGTAAGCAAGCTAGCTGTACTGGGCATGAAGTTTTACTCAAGTCGGTTGCACAAGTGATTCCGACTTATCCCATGAGCTGCTTCCTACTGGCCGGTAAAACGTGTAACAAGATGAAGAGCTCCATTGCAAATTATTGGTGGGGTAGCTCGGCTGATAATAGGAGAATGCATTGGATGAAATGGGAAGGTCTCACAGAGTCAAAGATTAATGGAGGAATGGGGTTCAGAGATTTGCCCATGTTTAACAAGGCAATGCTTGGCAAGCAAGCTTGGAGAATTGCGGTGAGACCTGAATCTTTGTGTGCAAGAGTCTTGAAGGGCCGATATTTCCATGATTCTGAGTTCTTAGCAGCAACAAGGAAGAAGCATGCGAGTTAAACGTGGCGTGCTATTCTGACTGGTCGTGAAGTGCTAAAGAAAGGGCTGATTAGAAGAATTGGTAATGGAGAATCGACGAGGACTTGGGAGGACAGGTGGATTCCAAACCATTTTAATGGGCTGCCCTTAACACTGCATGCAGACCATGGAATCCATTTTGTCTCTGATCTGCTAACCTCAAGTGGCCAATGGAATGCTGACCTTATCAATCAAATCTTCTTCCCAGTGGATGTTGTAGCTATTCTCAAAATTCCCTTGAGGACTAGCTCTGAAGATTGTTTAGCATGGGAACCTGAAAAGCATGGGTTGTACTCTGTCAAGTCGGCCTACAAGCTACTGTTCACCGGCCGACAACAGGAATCAGGTGATATTCAAGCCAGCTCGTCAGGTGACCCTGTATGGCGGAAACTGTGGAAGATCGAGGTGCCGCCTAAAGTAAGAGTGTTTTGGTGGAGGGTACTTCATGGTTTTCTACCAACGAAACACACTCTGTATAACATGCATATTGAGAGGCTACCGAATTGTGGAATTTGTAGAGCTTCTGAAGAATCAATCAAGCATGTGCTCATGGAGTGTACGGTGGCGAGGATCTTCTGGTGGATCACCAAAGATACTACTGCTATCAAGATCCCTAAATTACAGGAGGTCACTTGGGCTCGGGATTTACTGGATGGGAAAATATGCTCCAGGAAAGATGCAGCGATCATCCTCTGCGGAATGTGGTCCTTATGGATGCAGCGAAACAAACGGTGTCATGGAGAAGCATCCTTGCCGATCCAAAAGGCCGTGGAGTGGGTTCGTGATACAACCTCAGACTTGTGGCATATCATGCACAATAGAGAGAAGAAGTGCCAAGGGGCACCAAAGCGGGGAGTCAAAATTTACGGTCGCCTCGTGGAAAGCCAACCACCGGTCAATTTCCGACAGCTGCCCTCACTCCCCGTGCGCACGCATACTGGCCAGTGGCCACGCGCGCTGCTGGCCCAGGTCTGCCGCTCAAAAAAAAAGACAGTACATGAACAAAACTTTTAACAGAAAGATTTGGCAAAAGTTTCCGGAGAAAATATTTGGCAAAAACTTTTAACAGAAAGATTTGGACGCAAAACTTTTTGAAGCAAAAACATAATGAACAACAAAGTTAAAGAAAAATTTTCTGCACAAAAATGAAAGTTTTGAAAACTTTGAAAATTTAAAATATATAAATAAACTTTTAACAAAAATTGTGCAAATTATTTGACCAAATCTTGTTCAAAAAAGTTTTCAGAGAAAACATTGTGCAAAAAGTTTTAACACAAAAATTTGGAGGTAAAACCTTTTGAAGCAAAAACATAAAGAACAAAGAGTTATAGAAACAATTTGCAAAAAAATAAATGTGAAAATTTTCGAAACTATTTTAAAAATATATACAAAATTTTGCGTAAAAATCACGGGGAAAGGAAAAAATGGAAAAAACTCGACGGGATCCCTACCACTCGCCCACGTCCGCGCCGCCGCCCCGCGCGTGCGGCAGATCGCCGGGACGGGCCGCTCCCGCGTGGTGCAACCGGAGCCCGCACAACCTCTCCTCCACGAGCGGTAGCTCGCGGTGGGGCAACGAGCTCGTGCCGCCGCTCCCGGCCAGCGGCGTGCCGCGGGGGCAGCCGGAGCTCGCGCCGCCGCTCCCCATAGGCGGCAACTCGCCGGTGGAGGCCGCGAGCAGGAGCCTCACCGGATCGGGTCTGTGGGCTCTGGGTCAACGGAAGTTGGAAGGGATGGGTGGGAGGTCAGGACCGTCTTTTTCATTTTCTGGCCCTTTTGTTGAAAGATTCTCACAACTACACCCCTTTTGGAAAGATTTCAAAAAATGGACCTAGAGCTCAGCGCCATGGACCATGACGCCGAGATAACACGTCTCGATGCCATGGATCTCGGCGCCGAGGTTATAGGATTCGCGACCGACGTGAGCAAACGTGGCAGCTGATGTGGAGCCAGGCTCGGCGCCACAGATCACGGCGCTGAGCTCGGCGCCCTGATCCATGGCGCTGAGGACTTCGTCTCCGTGCGACAGGCGGTGATGCGGCCAGGCGTTACGTGCGTACACGCCACGCGTGGCGTGTGTACCTGCATGGCTTACATGTGCGTGTAACGTGTGTGTATGTGCATGCTTACGTGCGGATGTTTGCATGGCATGCGGTCGGCGGCCGGTTACTCGTTTACGAACGTTGTGCATGCGATGGCGTGTGCGTGTGTGTGACCGCCACAAGCTCCAATGCGACATGATAGCAAACCGGCGGAAGTGCAGTGACCTCGGCGCCGCAGATCTTGGCGTCGAGCTTGGCGCCACAGATCACGGCGCCGAGCTCCGCGGCCACGTTAGCGCCACATCAGCTCCATTTGTTGCCAACTCGTTCAACCTCATCGCCAAGATCCACGGGGCCGAGACGTGTTACCTCGACGCCACAGTTCACGGCGCCGAGCTCAGGGTCCAATTTTTTGAAATCTTTCCAAAAGAGGTGTAGTTGTGAGAATCTTTCAATAAAAGGGTCCGAAAACAAAAGAAGACAGAGGTCAGGATAGAGGAAAGAGAAAAAAGATGATGGGCGCTCAGGATGGGAGAGTGGGGCACACACGTCTGCGTCGACAGGGAGGAGTGGAACGTCCGGTCGAGATTAAACTCAACATTGCGCACCAAAGCGTTGGAGACCACCTACACCGGGTTGGATCAAGTGCAATGTCGATGGTGCCTTCTATATTCAAGAGAGTTCAGGGGCATCTGGTGCAGTCCTAAGGGACCATACCGGAGCATTCTTACAGGGCAGGGCTGTATGGCGTGATCATGCACCAGATGCGTTAACAATGGAAGTACTAGCTCTCAAAGAAGGGCTGATCATGGCGAGGAGCATAGGAGCCAGGAAGATTGCTGCAGAGACAGACTGTGCTGAGGTGGTTCATCTGTGGAATGCCCTCAATACACAAAGATCAGCAGTTAGTTCGATCCTTGGAGACATCAAGGATTTATCTAGGAGCTTTGATGAGTTTTCCCTTTTGTATTTGAATAGATCAAGTAATAGGGTCGCTCATGAGTGTGCGAAGCGGGTTTCAAAGGAGCATAGAGTGGAGGAGTGGCATGTAGCCCCACCTGCCCTTGTTAACCTGTTAGTTGAAGATTGTAAACATGATTCAGTATGATCAATGAAGCTCTTAATTCCACACACAAAAAAGATTTCTTGCAAGGATGCTGGCACGAGATGAATTTGTTACCATTTAAGAATAATTCTTACAGCATAATCATGAATGCAACCCAATTTTCAGTGCGGTTTTAATTAAACAGTAGCAATAGACATGGATGAAATTTACACAATGCACACTTACAGAAAGGTAAATCATGTTTATGGCCTTACAAGCGTCTTGTTCTTGTTTCCAAGAGAGAGGAATATTCTAGCGTGCTTCTTTTAGGGGAGCAAGTCAAGCAATCAAGGGGGGGAAACATACAGAAGTGGGAAAAAACCTTTATTTACCCTAATACTGGACGGAAAACTAAATTCTTTAGGGCATGGATTGGGTGAATTGGCAACATAAGTATGCGTGGAAGGATTGAAGGAATCGAGGGACATACCTCGGTGCTCCTGTTGGCAGTGCTGGAGCAAGTGGAAGAGCTAGACCGGAGAGAAGAGGTGGGCCGTACAGCCCGGCTGCCGGTACCTTCAAGGCCCGCCACATAAGTTCGCTGCTGGCGCTGGAGCTCGCGGCCGCCGAGCATTCTCGCCGCGCAACGAAGTGCCGCCGCCGCCGCCACCGCCATCGGTTCTCTGCTCGCCGGATAGATCGAGTTACCCTCTACTGCTGAAAAGTATATGGATTATTGGAAGGTTCGTTTTCGTCTCTCGCCTGTCCTCCTATCCTATACAGACTATGTATATACAAAGATCCCACCGCGAAACCAATCCGATTCCGATCCGCCTTCTGGAGAGGAGATATCTTGTATTCCTAGGGTCGGAGGCTCGATACCATGCACCCGAGAAGAGATACAAAGAGAGATACAGTTCAATAAAATAACTGTTAACAATTTTTGCATCTTTCAGATATACATTGATCCTAACTACAAACCTGGCATTTCTTTTCAAGAAGAAGCAGGAAAGAACAGCGTATATACACCCAAAAGAATTTCCTACTGCTGTGAACCTACTACCTAATTTTATAACACAAGGGTTTTCATTTTTCTATGCTAAACGAGCCCTTTCTTTATTGTTTTTACAGCTAAAAACCCGCAATTTGTTTTTCTCAGCACTGGCATGGAAACACGTATCTACAAATAGAAGTTGCAGAAATGCTTTCCTTGCTTATGCCGTGACAGGTTGAACCAGACCTTCACATGGGCTTGTGTTAGCAACGTCCTCACCAGCATTTACTGTCTCTCTTGACAGGTACTTGTCAACAGCTGCCGCAGCTTCCCTCCCCTCGGCGATTGCCCAAACAACTAGTGATTGTCCACGCCTGCAATCTCCAGCAGCAAACACACCCTCCACATTAGTCGCAAAGTTACCAAACTGAGCCTTGAAGTTCGATCGCTCGTCTTGCTCCAAACCCAGTTTCTTGGCAATGTCCTGCAGAAGGATAGGCACTATTTTGTCAGTTGATCCAAAATCAAATATCTGCTAGTATCACACTAATATCTTGCGGGAAATGGTTTGGAAAACTAACCGCTTCTGGACCCAAGAATCCCATAGCTAAAAGAATAAGATCAGCCTCAATTATTTGTTGTGAACCTTCAATTTCCTTGAATTGAAATTTGCCATCCACTTTGCCGCATTCAACACGTACTACCTCAAGGGCCTTCACTTCTCCATTTTCGTCTCCGATAAAACGTTTGGTGAGGATTTGGTAGTTTCTTGGATCTTTTCCAAACTTACTAGCTGCTTCTTGGTGGCCATAGTCAATTCGGAAGATCCTCGGGTACTATATAGAAGGACCACAATGAGAATGAATTACAGCATGATGATGCTAATGGAATGGAAGGTGTGACATCAGTAACAGTACATTGCATACAATTCATACATCTGTATCAGCAAGGTGATGAATAATGTTATCACTTTTCGCGATTTTATTACAAACCTGTGGCCATGGATTGTCAGGGGCCCTTTGTCTTGGCGCTTCTGGTAGTAGTTCAAGGTTTACAATGTTACTGCAACCATGCCTGATGGAAGTCCCGATACAATCCGTGCCTGTGTCTCCACCGCCAATCACAACCACCTTTCTCCCTCTAGCTGATATGTAGTTACCATCCTCTAAGTTGCTGTCAAGCAAACTTTTGGTATTGGCATGAAGAAATTCCATAGCAAAATGGACGCCTGATAGTTCACGTCCAGGAATAGGGAGATCTCTGCTCAATGATAATGCTCTAGATATTAGCAAATTCTCAAATACATATAAATTAAACAAATATTATTAAATGATATGACCAACATAACCATATAGTCTAGACTTTTTATTGGCGTTAAGGATGACATCAGTCAAATAATTTGAACTCCAGCATTTTGTAGTGTTTATTGAATCACCTTGGCCTTGTAGCCCCACAAGCCAAAATAACTGCATCACTCTCAGATCGGAGCCGCTGAATAGAGTACTGAGGATCAATTCCAACATGGGCATTGACAACGAATGTAATCCCCTCCTCAGTCATTAACTTAACACGGCGCTGAACAATGTTCTCTTTGTCAGCCTTCATGTTTGGCACCCCATACATCATCATGCCTCCAATACGGTCAGCACGTTCAAATACAGTTACAAAATGGCCCATCTTGTTCAATTGATCTGCAGCAGCTAAACCAGCTGGGCCGCTTCCAACAATAGCAACTCTCTTTCTGCAGATTAAATAGTGTAGATGTAACTATTAAGACATGCTTTCATTCGTGCAGTACCAAAATGGGCCAAAAGATGGCAACAAAAGCATACCCTGTTCTCTGAAGTGGAGGGCATGGTACCACCCACCCCTCTTTGAAGCCTTTGTCTATGATGGCACACTCTATGCTTTTTATAGATACTGGATTTTCTATAATGCCAAGCACGCATGAGCCCTCACAAGGAGCAGGGCAAACTCGTCCGGTGAACTCAGGGAAGTTGTTGGTCTCAAGTAGGCGATACAAGGCTTCACGCCATCTGTTCTGATAAACTAATTCGTTGAATTCAGGAATCTTATTTCCAAGAGGGCAGCCGGCGCCAAAATTTTCCTGCACAATTTTGAAACAGTAGAACTATAAAATCACACTGCAAATGCTTGAAGTTCGTAAATTTATTATATCGTCTAATATAAGGAACCGTAATATGCAACTTAGGTCTACCATGTGTGCTCAAACTTTTGTAGATCAACCAAAAAGTATTACTGCCTCTCTTTATGTCAGAGTAGAAACGAACATTAAGATCTTCAAACTTTGACAACAAAGGGCATGTATATAGATATACTGTTAACTGTTAAGAAAACAAAGCTTCACAGCAACAATGGATAACTACCTGTCCTAATTACTGAAAAAGGTTCCTGTGACAAACGATGACATAGACACCACTCTTGTCAGTGGTGTTCGTTTCATAATGTTTTCAGTTTTGTAAAGATGCTGGAAAACAAATTCTGACAAAACTTTGTTCAGTTATAGTTCCTGCTATTCTGACAATGATGATGTCAGAAAACTGATGATAATAGATATACATTCATATTTTTCGAAGCAGACAGCTAGCAGAATTTTGCGTGTCACCTGATGACAGAAAGGAGTGCTACAACTCATGCAGCGAGCAGATTGCGTGTTTAGTAGCAGCCCAGGAACCAGATCATTTGTAACTTCATTCCAATCCTCAACACGCTCGTTTGCATCTCTATAAGAAATCCCCTCTCGCTCATATTTTACGAAACCTCGAGACTTTTCAGCATTGAAAACTTGTGTTTGTCGGCTAGATGACTTTTTGCCCTCCACTTTCTGCATACCAAAATGATTAGAAGTCACACACCCAAAAACTATTCACGATGAAGACAGATGATATTTTTGAGAAGGACAGCATTAACTTCCAGTAGATGATTTAGATATTACAATAATTCCCATTTAAACTATAAATACCTTTGTCATTGAAATGCCATTTGGAGCTTTAATCAGTTCACCTGCCTTCTTATCCAACCCTGCTTTTCTTGCTTTTTTCTCTGCTTCTTTTGCAACCTTTTCCGCCTTCATATTCTCCAAAACCCACTTGTAATCTCTTGGAAATACTTTTACAAATTTTGGAAGAAGATCCTCAAAATTAGAGAGTATGTCTTTCGCCAAAACACTTTCTGTGTTTAGTCTATGTTGTTCTATCATCATTCTTAATGTTACAATGTCCTCCTCTTCGACTACACTATACAGGTCAACTAACTCATGATTGCAACGAGTACTGAACATCCCATCCACATCATAAACATAAGCAATACCCCCACTCATGCCGGCAGCAAAGTTTCTACCAGTTTTTCCCAGAATGACGACAATGCCTCCTGTCATGTACTCACATCCATGATCGCCGATCCCCTCAACTACTGCTTGAGCACCTGAATTGCGGACACAAAACCTTTCTGCTGCCATACCATTAAAATATGCTTCTCCCTTGGTAGAACCATATAGAGCTACATTACCAATCACAATATTGTCCTGTGGGATAAATCGACTGTTTCTGGGTGGGTACACAACAATCTTTCCACCAGATAATCCTTTACCAACATAATCATTGCTGTCTCCTTCAAGCTCAAGAGTGATTCCAGGACACAGAAAGGCACCAAAACTTTGACCGGCACTCCCATTGAGTTTAATATGGATGGTATCTGGAGGCAGTCCAGACATACGGTGTAGCTTTGTCACTTTGTGGCTGAGCATAGTGCCAACAGCTCGATTAGTGTTTCTGATTGGTGTCTCAGTGAAAACACGAAAGCCTTTTTCAAGAGCAGCTTTAGAGGAGATAATGAGTTTGTTATCTAATGCTATATCAAGGCCATGATCTTGTTTCTCAACGCAATACTGAATAGCATCAGGGCTAATCTCAGCAGCTGGTTTTAGAATCAGTGAGAGATCAATATTCTGAAGTTTCTCATTGCCTTTTAGTACATCTGGATCGACCTCAAGCATGTCTGATCGCCCAACCATTTCATTTATGGTGCGAAAACCAAGCTGAGACATGAGTTCTCTTACCTCTTCGGCAAGCATGAAGAAGAAGTTTATGACATGCTCTGGCTTTCCTGCAAACTTTTCTCTGAGCACTGGATCTTGTGTAGCAATCCCAACCGGACAAATGTTAGTATGACATTTCCTCATCATAATGCAACCAAGTACAATCAGTGGGGCTGTGCTAAATCCAAATTCCTCCGCCCCAAGTAAACAAGCAATAACAACATCTCTACCGATTTTCAATTGTCCGTCTGTCTGGAGAACAACTCGGCCACGGAGCCCATTTGCCACTAGAGTCTGATGTGTCTCAGCTAATCCAAGCTCCCAAGGAAGTCCAGCATTTTTAATCCCTGTCCATCTAGAAGCACCTGTTCCTCCGTCATGCCCAGAGATGAGAATATGGTCTGCATGTCCTTTCACAACACCACTAGCGACAACTCCTACGCCAACCTCAGAGACTAGTTTGACACTGATTCTGGCCTCTGGGTTTGAATTCTATAAAAGAATGGAGAACAATAAGTCAATAACATAAGCAAGCAACAGTTTCGAGAAACAATGCTTGCAACTGCAGTTTCAACTATAAATAGAAATCCATGAATAAAGTAAGGCAGACAGCTTGATACTTATATGGTATTAACAATATTCTCTTTAAAAGATACCCATAAGCATATATAGCAGATTACTGGAAAATCATCATGGTGGCATACCTTGAGGTCATAGATCAGTTGTGCAAGATCTTCGATGGAGTATATATCATGATGAGGAGGTGGGCTAATGAGTCCCACTCCAGCTGTAGAATGTCTTGTAACTGCAATGTCACCTATAACCTTGTGACCTGGGAGCTCGCCCCCTTCACCAGGTTTTGCGCCCTGTACAATTAGAAGGGAAAGATAAAGGTATCCAACATGACGAATAGCGATAGTATAATAATATTACTGCTCGTGCATATGTTGTAGAATTAGGTGCTTACAGCCAGACACAGTACACATTGTGATGCAGAAGTTGTAAAGTTGTACACTAATATAGTTATATACCTGAGCCATTTTTATCTGAAGCTCAATAGCATTTGTCAGATAATAGATGGAAACTCCAAATCTTCCACTTGCAACCTGCTTGATGGCACTTATCATCGGATTCATCGAACCATCAGCAAGAGGCTCCATGCGAGATGTTTGTTCCCCTCCCTCCCCTTCGTATAAATGCATCCAAGTCAACATATGAAATGGAACTAGTCAGTAACTTCACTAGCAATTTTATAACTAAAGCAAATAACATGGACAAGCGAATCATAAATAAAATATGATATGCACTGTTGCAAGTAAGGAAATTGTTAGACAAGTGTTGATAAAACATTAAAGAATTTAAATTTTGGGTTGCGTGCGCACCTGATATAAAGAAAATGAAGGAGAATTTGTCTAAAATGTAACATATTTGGAAGGAATATAATAAATGAGAATTGGACGGGAACGAAAATGCAACATATTATATCAATTCTACATCATAGGCCAACTTTCCATAAAGATCCCTGAGGGCCCTGACTATTCTACTTTTACTATCACGCCCCCTGCTATCTAGTGATACTGATAAGTGATGATGCCTCATCAACCTAGACCACCCAGAGTTGATCCTGTGGACAATACTATAATTTGGGTTCTCCGAATCCAAACGTAGTTCCTACCTACTGTAAAATTTAAGGCACTTGAGTTCTTACTTCTTAATTGGGATCCCATCAAAAAGTAATATTATCAACAGTTTTCAGGTGAAAACAGTTCGGAAATTTATGTAAGCAAAACTACATTGATCTCAGGTAAAGTCTGCTTCAAGAATCTAACAGAGCAGTTGTTTTCAGTAGTTGACATCAAGGAATAAGAATAGTAGAACAAAATTTCAGAGCAGAAGTGAGCAAATATGCAATACATTGTTCACTTGGCATTTAAGAATATCAATCTTTCCTAAATAAATATGACATTCATAACAATGGCCAGGGTCATTTCATTTATAGTGGGAAATACCTGTGTTAGATTTTCCTCCCAGAATGTTGAGAGCCTTAGCAAGGGTTGTGTGAGCTTCCCAGGAAATGGATCCATAACTCATTGCTCCAGTACAAAATCGCTTCACTATCTCACTTGCTGGTTCAACCTCATCCAAGGAAATGCTGACTGGAATTTCTCTAAACTTCAGCATACCACGCAGAGTGCAGTACCTACTCAGCTCCTGAGTACGTCTAGTATTCTCTGTAAGCTTCCCTGCTGTCAAGTCTAGCTGCTTCTTGTAATTTTGCAATGGAAAACGGATCATTAAGGTGTAGTTCTCCATTTTTTGTCCAGTGGTAATCCCCAGGGTTGGGAAGAGCATTTGCATCTGCACTTCCAGGTGGTAAAGTTCTAGATGGGAATGCCGAATCATGGAGATAAAGTGCATCTTGCGCAAGCATTTCAAAAGTCGCCCCCTCGACTCTACTAGGAGTGCCTTCAAAACACTTGTTGGCCACTTCTGAAGCAAGACCAAGAGCCTCAAAAATCTGAGCACCTTTGTACGATGCCAGGGTGGATATCCCCATCTTAGCAAGAACCTTCATTATTCCATAGTTAGAAGCATTGAAATACTTGTCAATAAGTTCTTCTTCTGGATATGGCTTCCCATCACCTTTAGAAGCTATTTTCCCATCAATCTGTAACCGCCATATGGCTTCTATGGCCAAATAAGGGCATATAGCATCTGCACCAAACCCGATAAGGGTACAGAAATGATGCACTTCACGAGGTTCAGCAGAATCAACAAGCAAACCTATCCGTGTCCTCTCAAGATTTGAGACAAGATGCTGATGAACAGCTCCAACTGCCAATAGGGGACTGACAGGTACACGATCCAGAGAGAAACCTGTATGAATTTTTTAGCCGAAATGTGAAATTTTAAGCCTCGAGATGCTACAGAGTATGGAACAAGTAATCTTACAATATCGAGCATTAAAATGCATAGCACGTCATTATTACTTAAGTGTCGTTGAGGGTATCAAACATTCAAACTGGAAAAATGAAAGCAGACTGAAAAGGGTAAATTCTAGTTTTCTACTGGAATTGGGGAAGTTCTGGCCCTTGATCCCAAAATGAGATGGCAGGAGTTTAATCAACTATATGTAAGGGACAATTTTAAATGTTATGTTCAATATGCTGTGATGAAAAATGATAGGAGAAAGTTAATTTAGTGATGACCTTTTTTCCAAAACAAAACATACTTACTTATGGTACTACATGCTGCAGTAATACAAAATAAATAGATCTCTGAGCGGTTGCTAATAACATGAATGAAAAATAATTACCAATGGTAATACATGCTGCAGTAATACAAAATAAATAGATCTCTGAGCAGTTGCTATTAACATGCATGAACAATAGGAAATTTATGGTAATATTGACGCAGATGAAGATAAATCTAGATTTCATGGTCAATTTAAATTATGCCTGCTGACTGCAGAGTACTTCTGTATTGTGAACTGCACTGACCTCTATCAGAGAGTACTAAAATAGTGTATCCCTCATGTATAGCTTCACGCGCTTGAGTGCAAAGTTCATCCAAAGTCCGCTCTAATCCTTTTCTGCCGTACTTTTTAGGATAAGTTATGTCAAGCACTTTGCTGCGCCAACCACGAAAATTCATCTTTTTAATAGCTTCCATTTCATGAATATGTAGTAAAGGGCCTTGAAGTTTCAGGCGATGGCACTGATGTTCTGTTGTTTCAGATAAATCACCTTCCGGACCAATCATACACTCCATGGATGTGACAATTTGTTCTCTAATTGGGTCAATCGGTGGATTCGTAACTTGAGCAAACATCTGCTTGAAGTACTCATAAGTCAGCTTCTCTCTATTTGACATCACAGCGAGGGGTGTGTCATTTCCCATTGATCCTAGAGCTTCTACTCCATTTTGGGCCATTGGAAGCAACAGCATTTCCAAGGTTTCTAATGTATACCTGAAGCCAAAAACTGATTTATGTGTAAATATAAACATATAAAATACTAAGGTTGAGGTGTCACTTACCCAAAGGCTTTTAGTGGAGCCAAAATTCCATGGATACCAACAGCTTCCTTGTTCTCGTTCTGTTCCTGCACCAACATGTAGAAGAGGCCATAAATTACTCCATATTGGTGTTTTTTCAGCAACAACTCCTAGCCCTTCAAAATAAACGAAAGCAATTATGGACTTACTGGAAGTGCAGCAATCCTAGGAGCAATTCTTTCGGTTTCAGGTACAGAGTCTATTATATCCATAAGTAGTATCCTTTTTGTCTCCAGCCACTCCCCGTACGGGTGGGATTTTGAGTATTGTTTCTTCAGTGCGTCATCATCCACGATGCAATGGTTCTCAAAATCAACTAAAAGCATCATACCAGGGTTTAGCCTACCCTTTCTCTTCACGTCATCATTTGGGATATCAACCACACCAACTTCACTAGCCATGATCACCCGGCCAGTGTATGTCACATAAAAACGGCCAGGCCTCAAGCCATTGCGATCCAGGGTAGCACCAAGATAGCGGCCATCAGTAACTGTGTGAGAAAACAAGGTCAACACAAATAAAGTCATCCATCAGAACTCACAGGGAAAGAAATATTAAGGAAAATTTTAAGGTTTTCATATTTTTTTACATGATACGAGAGCTGGTCCGTCCCAAGGCTCCATGAGGGCTGAAAAGTATTCATACAAAGCTTTTCTCTCAGGGTCCATGTTTATATCATTGTTCCATGCCTCAGGGATCATCATCATTACAGCCTCTGGCAAGCTTCTTCCAGATTGCACGAGGAGCTCAAGAACGTTATCAAATGCCCCTGAATTCACGAGCATTCTCACACTCAATCAATGCCTTTAAAAAAGATAAATATAATTTCGTTTGCCAAGTTAAAAGTCATATACTAGTATACTACACATGCACACAGTTCCCTTTCAGAAACGCAGAACCAGTATCCTAGTATTTCTAGTTTTCTACTTTTTTCCTTTGGTATGTGTAGATAGAAAGTAGAACCTGAATCTGAAGACGTAGCATCCACTATCGGCAGAAGTTTCGACATTTCATCCCTTGATAGGCCGAGTTCCTTGCACTTCAAAAGACCTTCACGTGCTTTCATCCTATCAAACACGAAATAACACACATTGCAATCGAGTATGGTGAAATTCATGCCCCAATGCCTCAGTGACGTGGAAATAAGTGCTTAGAAGATCAAGTAAATTATATAAAAAAAATATGCTCAGTAAATTCACCAGTTCTTGTTCCCTCTAAGGGTATTGATCTCGCCGTTATGTCCCAAAACACGCATTGGCTGTGCGCGATCCCAGCTGGGGAAGGTGTTCGTGGAGAATCTTGAGTGTACCTGTTTGCATGCATGACTTTTGAATCATACCCTGCTCATCTTTTTTCGTATATATAACATGGAGTATGATCTCAGATAGATCGTCAACACTAACTAGAAGGAAATAGCTCCTAAACAGTTCCAAGACTCCGAGAGCCCTAAGGTACTCACATATAACACAAATTTTCCTATACTGCCAACTCAAAAGGGTTATCAGATATCCACTAGTGCAGATTCTGATAGTTACAGCATGTGCATGAAACAGTAAAAAAGGCGATTCAATGTGTGCATGCTTGGAAACATTTCTTGCCCTACCACATTGCTACCGGCAGTTCCCATCTTCTAATTCTAACAGTGTTTATGACTTTTTCTTTTTATTTTTTCAATAAAGATCAACAAAGCTACATATTTACCAGAGCTATGTAACTTGTGAAGCTTTGATCACATAAGTCGGCAAAGAAGTACCCCTTAAGTTGAGTCGGCTTCAGCTGACCTTTGTAAACAATAGTCCTGGGGAAAATAACAATAAAGATTTAAAAACAATTCTTTGAGAAAGTGGAAAACGTGAAATAAACAGATTTGGGATGATCTTGTGACACAGAAATCATTATTCATGTGTCATCTCTTGTTCCTTATTTTTATGGTCAAAGTTTTTGAAACATGCTTGTTCTGATTCATATCTGCTGAGTGCTGAGTGCCACAAATGAAACCTTGATCATTTCATCTTGCACACATGCAAATTGGGAGAAATGAATAGGGTGATAAAAGAAGAACCTTGAAGATAGTGAGCACATGTAGAAATCTTTTGGTCGTCCACGCTGGAGACCTAAAGCTTCGCGGATGGACTTGATCGAGAATCTACGTAGGATGTACATCTGCAGTTACAATTTGCAAAAGGAAGTTGATGAACAATATCTATCGTATTTGAAATCTACAGTTTGAAATTCAAAAGCCCATCAAATGACCTGCTGTTCAAAATCAGCCTTGGAGTGTATGCTCTTGGATACAAACACTTGTTCAATCACTGGTTCAGTATCAAGTGCTTGATTGCCCAAGTCAGAGTTGTCAGTGGGAACCCCACGCCACCCAATGATATCATGCCCAAGTAACTTTGCTATCTGCAATCCAAACGTGCAATTAGAAAAATGAACATGGCCTATATTTGAATCAGATTTTTTTTTCTTTCCGCTCTTTCACTAGACAAACCTCATGGAATACAAGCTTGCTCTTCTCACGGCGCTTCTCATCGGTGGGCATGAAGAACATCCCTACGGCGTACTCACCTGGTGGCGGAAGCTCAAAACCGAGGTCTTTGGTTACCTGCCATAACATGAGAACCACAGCCGAAGTGAATCCCTCAGTCACTGAAAGGCGAAAGCTCATCTCTCTCATTAACAACTCCAACTAAACTTGCCTCTCTGAAAAAGGCGTGCGGTAGTGCAACAAGGATGCCCGCACCATCGCCGGTGTTCTTCTCGCAGCCACAAGCGCCACGGTGAGACATTCTCTCGAGCATCTCGATGCCATCGTCGATCTACAGTTGAAACAGGAGCCATGGCAAACAACTCAGACATGGACACGACGCTGAACATCAGAAAGCTGCACTGCGGAAATCGGAAGAATCAACGCCAGGCAGCGCGCGCTAAGTCGCGTAGGTGCTCACGGTTTTGCGGCTGGGCACGGCGGAGAGCTCGGCGATGAAGCCGACGCCACAGGAGTCCCGCTCGAAGGACGGGTCGTAGAGCCCAATGCTGCTCTCCGGTATCTTGGACATCGACCTGACGCCCGCCGCCGACGCCACAACACCTTCGTGGCGCCGCGCCGCCCGCTCAGCCCACGGCAAGGCTCGCGCGCGCTGCTGGGCGGCGGGGAGCGGCGCGCCGTGGAGAAACCGCTCGGCCTCCAGCGACATGCAGCGGCGGTGCTGCATCGCCCCGCCATACGCCGCTCCAGCCGCCCTCACCGTCGCCCGGACACGAGGAACCCTGCCACCGGTCGCCGCTGGCGGAGCCGCCCGGAGCCTGAGAGTGAGCCCCTGCGCCGCCGTCATTGCCCGGCTTTGTGGGAAGGGACAAAGAGTGCCGCACGGCCCGCCTCCGCGCAGGTGTGGTGTGGGCAGTTTACTTATCTGCGCGCAGCAGCAACAGAGGACGTTAGAGATTCCAAGGCCCCCCCAAACTATCTGAAAATAAAATATTTAAAAAATGCTGGTGCCATGAGCTTGCAGAAAGCTCGGAGTTGTCTGCTTCCTCTGTAGCCATGGATAAAACCCAATGAATGAAATCTTCGTTTCAAAAGAAAAGGTGAAGATGGAGAAATCAGAATTGAGTTTGCTGGACAAACATAAACTAGTGGCAGTGTAGACCACATCTGATCTGAGCAAGAGCAACGACAGCAATGAACGGAGCAGCAGCTGGGATCAACATGCATGCCTGGCGTTCGATCGGAGCAGAGCAAATGGTACCTCCTCAGTCTTCGTCGGAGCTCGTGCTCTTCGCCTGATGGATTAGGATCGGGATCGGGGTCGGGGTCGGGATCGGAAGCGGCGGATGGATTAGGATGCCCGCCGCATCTCGTCTCGTCCAGTCGTCCGCGCTCCGCCCGCTCTCCTTCGCTTCACTACAACTCGCTGGATCACAACCGCTGGACGCGCGCTGCGGAAATATTTATAGGATAGGATTTTGACGTGGGACCCATTATTCATGCTGCACCCTGTCTTTTGTTCCTTTCTATTTCCGCCTTTGATTCGTCGCTCGTTTCATTCTTGTCGATTCCTCAGTTTTTTTTTTTTGAGAATTGTTTGATTCCTCAGCTGGCAACTACGTTTAACGTTTTTTTGTATCTTTTTGTGTGTGTGCTTACACTAACAGTCACACGGTGATTACTAAATGTACAGTGCGAGTTAAAAAATTTCATTTCGCCTATGTTAAATGCTACATTAATCGATGTATGCACCAAAACGAATCTGTTTTTCGTTGAAATCCATGAGGAGAAAGCGAAATCAGGAATGTCCTTATCGGGAAAAAAAGTGAAACCATGAGCAGAAACTAAGCAAAATTCAAAATCAGGGATCTTTCGAAAAACAGAAGCACAAAACCAGCGAGCAAAGGGTACTACTCCTACATGTGTTTGTCTAAAAAAAAAGGGTACCACATGTGCGGTTTCCAGTTTTCCATGTCGGAACAGGGTCCACGGCGCAAAACTCGCCAGCCAAAAACAGCAACCACGTAGGCATATGCGTACGGGGGCACGGTCAGCGAGAGGAAGACGCGACCCGACGCGAAGACAGGACATTGGGATGCCACCCCGGTGGGGCCCGGCGCCGCCGTCGCATCCGAGCGGTGCGGGCGCCGCTGCCAATGCGGGGAGCCAAAGCCGCGCGCTTGAAATTAGGCGACGCCCGCTCGCAATCTTCTCCCCGTTATCGACGAAAGTAAACCTCCCATTCGCCGCCGAAGGGCAGCGCGGCGGCCGGCGGCGTCGCAATCCGCGGTCGAGGTGGGCAGAGACACGCGGCGACGGCGGCGTCCGGCCGCATCAGTTTGCATGGCTGCTTTTGGACAGAAGCAGCCTGTGACAAACCGATTGAGGTCTTTCGGCAATAGATCGAGCATGACCAATTTGTGCTGAATAGTTTTGAAGAATTGAGATCCATATCGTACTATCACCACAGTGCGCCAACCGGCAGATCGACCGGTCGATACAACCCGTGTTTATCGTGACTTTTTCCTACGGAGCCAATGGAGTCTACTGGTTTGCAGTCGATTACTCCAGTTGGCGAGCAATGGGAGCTTGGTTAATTGGCTCAAAATAAGATGATCTCAGCCTAATCGCCTGTGAAAGAAAACGACACGCACAAGTCATCGGACAATCTTATATTGTGGTACAAACTTGACCGGACCAGGATTATCATCCTATAGGTGAATAATCACATCTTACTGCAAAAGTGAGATGAAAGGCATTTCGCAATCGCCGGCCGTTGGGCGTTGACATGCATATTTTACCATTAAAACTTAACTAAATGAGAAACTGAGAACTCTGAACTTTCATCTAGTATAGTAGTAGTAATAAATCATTGTTCAAGTTGATCTTGACGCCTACAGCTGCGGGTATATTCATCAGGTCAGCAGCTATAACATTCGAATCCGATGGCTCTCAAGATCAATCGCGACGATGCAGCAGTGAGAATCTGTCTGATAAAGTAGGTTGTCTGCAGAGTAGTTTTATCTTCGTGCGACCAAAATTAGTGAGGTCACTAGAAATGCTCGCGGCGTTGCCGCGGATGGCCAGTGGGTGGGATACGATTTGAATAGTTCAGTTTTATTTACATTCTTTTTTATTTTTTTTAAGTTTACATGCACATATTGCAAATGGAACCTACTATCGCTGTGTATAGATGAAACGGGAGAGAGTATAATGTTTGCATAACATTTGTATGGAAAAGTGAAGCAAAGCAACTTTTGTGACTTTGGATTTTAGAGCATGATTAAATTCAAAATGAGGATGTTTTTGACTTGGCAAGCACAGTCATTTAAAATTGCAACTAATATATTACTCAAACGGACCACAACGTGCTAATCAAATTGAGTATTTCAGTATGTAACATGGACATGATAATTATATTTAATCTACATCTCTCCTATACCTTAGGTATTCTAGTGAACTATTCTCTTATTTTTCGTAACTCCGTGAGTAGTGTCTCATTCGACATGTGCAGTTCTATACCATTGCAGTTCCTGCCACGTTCACATCTCATTGCCACCTGCAAGCTAATCTCGTAATCTCGTTCACTCAATCTCTCATCTCTCCTAGCCGGCCCTGCAACCTTATCTCTCTCTACTCTCTCTCTCTCTCTCTCTCCAAGCCTGCGGTGGCCACAAGGCCCGTGGAGCGGAGCAGCGAGCAGGTGAGCGACATGGCGGTCGCTCGGCCTCCACCTCGTCCACCATGGCGCCGCCACGACGCCGACCCTTGCCTGATCCCGGTCCTGCGCAGCAGCAGCGTCGCGAGCCCCGGGAACAGCTTCCCCGTCATCACCGCTAGCAACCTCCTATCCTCATCTGCCAGGACGGAGCTCTTTGGTCGCGTGGCGGCAGCGTGGAGTTCGGATGCCAGGGCTCCCCTCCCTGGCTCCCTCTGTTAGGCGAGGCCCCAGCTCTCTGTTAGCGGGCGGCGCGGCGAAGTGCAGGCCCCGTCTCTCTGCCGGCGGGCAGCGCCGAGGGGTGGTCCCCATTCCTCTGCCGGTTCGCCGCACCCACCCTCTGCTGAGGGCAGCGCGGCGAGGTACCGGCCCCGTCCTCCTCTGCCGGCGGGCGGCGCGGCGGCAACGGTCGGGGGCTTTCCTTGGACTTGGACTGTAGGATGATTTCAAGAAAGGTTAGGGTCTTTTTTTAAAATTGTTAGTGCTCGCCCGATCTGTACCGCCCACATGCTTGATCCGACGGTCGCGAAAATCCGGTGACGTGGACCGCTTCCGTGGCCTCGGTATTGGCCAGGAATCGTAGGTAAAAAGATGGCGCGCGTCGGCGCCTGCAACACTGCCAAATAAAGACCTCTATTTGGGTGCTGAGAAAACCAAGTGCCAAAGGGCTCCTTTGTTCGGAAGCCACCGACTACAAAGAAGAAACCAATAGATAGATAGTATCTACCCCAACTGCATACTCTTCTATCTGTTTGAATAGATGATCAGCTAATACTTTAATGTCACTAGTCACTTTGTTACAATTTGATGGAGCGTGTCAATATATACATACTCTGCCAAGCCAGCTGTGTACGAAGATCCCAAAACCGAGCAGCTATTAACTTTTTTTTTGCGAAGTGGGCGCAGCTATTAACTTGGAAGGTATCAAAATTCCAATGACCTATTAACCCCATTCCATCGATGGAATTGGACATGTACCAGCACATGGGGAAAATTAAAAGCTAAAGCTGTCCGTACAAGAGGTAAGACCAGCGGCTGATCCAAACAATGCACAGTCGACTCACACCATTGCATATGCATTGTTACCATCAGCCCGTACTGTCATAGACCCAACAGACCAACCAGCAACAAGAAACACAAAAACTATATAGTATCGTCCATGCTCAGTTATACGCATTGTCTCGCCAAGAAGAGAGGATAAGGTTAGAGTATACTATCTTCGTAGGAAGCTCCGATTCAGATCCATTGTTCTTTTAGCCTGAGCCTCCCGGGAATCCCCCCGAGCAGCTAATTGGAGAGTCCGCCTACCACCGCGTACGTCCAGTTGATAAGCCAATAAATTATGTCAATAAGCCAAAATGTCCATGGGTGTGCTCCCTGTCCTTTCTTGCTTGTGCGGATGGACCATGGATCGGAAGCACCTCCAAATCGGCTGCTTGGTGCCGCGTCCTGCCCAATCGCCTTATCAAAATCAAACGATCTTATCGAGCGTCAGATCTTGTGTCACGTGGTGAGCTATTGGAGGTGAGTACCCTACCGTCCAATGAAACGGGTGTTGGGGGCACTGTAACATCAACCGTCATTTCGTAAAGCGTAGAGGATTAATTTTGTAAAACAATGGTTATACTATATTTTGAAAAATCGAAAAATATATACAAATGAAAAAATCATAATAACCTTTGTGCTGACATGCAAAAATGGCACATAAGTCAGATGAGGCCCGTCAGACCGGGTTCCATGAGCGGTCTGACCGAGCACCCTATAGCCGGTATGGCAATAGGCTAGGCCGGTTAGACCGCGTCCCCTGGGTCCAAACCGAATCGAGGAGTCATAATAGAATTCGAGGTGCAAAGGATTTCCTTACGGGAGCAAGACCTTTCACCCTACAAATATAAAGGGCTCGTGGCCGATTGAGGGCTACCACCTAATCGAACAACCACTATCTTACTTTTTATCTTCAAACTTTACCATTCCGAGCCTTTTTGCTTCCTTCTTCGTCTCTACGGTGATTAAGGCGTTCTAAGTGGTCTGGTGGTCTTAGAACAACCCTAGGCGCGTTGTCCCTGACGGGGTCCCTCCCAGAGCGGTGATCTTAAGTTTTCGGCGACATCTCTGACAAGACGGTCAGACTGCCTCCATAGGCAGTTAGACCGTCCCGTGTCGGGAATCTTGACGAGGTGTGATTTCATCTACCGTGTGATCC
Source organism: Cenchrus americanus (assembly GCA_947561735.1). Classification (NCBI taxonomy): domain Eukaryota; kingdom Viridiplantae; phylum Streptophyta; class Magnoliopsida; order Poales; family Poaceae; genus Cenchrus; species Cenchrus americanus. Next base: position 244,132,123 of record OX387239.1, on the reverse strand, counting down.
AGCGCACTCGTGTGTTCGACCGGGAAAAAATCAACACTTTGGGTTTACGTGTGGGCTCAAAAGTACAGCGCCCCGCATCACCGCAGCAACGGCCCAGTAAGTCATTGGGCTTCATCCAGCAGCTCCGCAGTACCAAAACAGACAAACAGGGCTATGCCGCTTGCGAAAACGAACACAAGGAAACCACACATTGTTCGTTCGGCTTATCGCCCACCAACCAACAAGATCTTTCTCTCGTAACAAAGCCCACCAAAGAATCGACCAACAAGATTTTTCTCGCCGAACAAACCAAAGACTACCATCGCCCACCAGCTAAACGAACATGCTACAGGGGAAATTCGGGAGCAAGCGAGACGTACCGGCCGCCAGCCACCCGTGCGGCTATGCCGCTTGCCGCGTGTCTCCGTGCGAGCGCGCGAGGTCTCCCCGAGCCGCCGACGGCTGGACCCCGCGCGCACCGCGGCTACGCGCCACCACACACACACACCCCTGGCGCGGATGATAAAAATACCGTCGCATTTTTTTTTCAAACGAAAACCAGTACGGTGGTAGTGGTACCAACGCCAGCCAAAGTCGCCACCGCTGCCACGTCCCCACCCCACACACAAAAAAAGGAAGCATGGCGGCCACGAGCTCTGCCCCCGCGGCAGCAACGCTCGTCTCCCTCCCCTTCGCCGCTGCCGGCACCGCCACCTCCTCTTCCCGCGTCTCCGCCAGCAGCCACCGCGGTGCGAGGCGCTTCAGGGCCGCCACCATCAGATGCTCCAGCGCGTCGCCGAACGTGTCCCAGCAGGGTGCCCCGGCGCCGGCGCCGGCCAAGCCCCAAATCGACCTCGAGTTCGTCGGGGTAAGTCTCTCAGAATCCCTCCTTGGCAGCAGGAAGCGCAATTCTGCTTTGCTGTAGCGGCGTGTGTTGATTGAGATGGCTGTTGGATTCTTTTGTTGGTTTGGTTCTGCAGCCACAGCCGGGTGCGGACGGCACCTATCCGGTGGACCGGGCGGAGGCGGCGAGCGGCGAGAAGCTCCTCCGTGACATCATGAACGAGAACAAGATTGAGCTCTACGCCGCATACGTGAGTCTCTCGCCGCGGCACCAGCATCAGTAAGTAACAGAGAGTAGTGATCTTGGCATCTTGCTGTGTTGCAGGGTAAGGTGATGAACTGCGGTGGCGGTGGAAGCTGCGGCACTTGCATCGTCGAGGTACTTTGCTCTCCAAAACCTAATCGACAGCATGTGCCACTCTCGTTTTGCTGTGCTCCTGCCACGAGTAGAGTGGTGATTATGATCTGAATTGACCCCGGAATGTTTGCAACTGAGAATGGACATTGCCAACTTCAACTGAATTAACTAAGGTTGGGTGATGGGTGTGTTGCGAATTTACAGATCCTTGACGGAAAGGAGCTCCTGAATGAAAGGACGAACACCGAGAACCGGTACCTAAAGAAGGTAGGCACTAGGCAGTGTTCAGTTCAGTCAATTGCTCAATGCTTCTACTGTTCTTCTTGTTCTGGAGTCTGCACAGTTAACCGTGCTACGTTGGTATTTACATGCAAATGGGATGTCAGTTAACCGTGCTCTTTAACTTGCCTGTCTTTGACAGAAGCCGGAGTCATGGAGGCTAGCTTGTCAGACTATTGTAGGCAACAAAGAGAACTCCGGCAAGGTATGTTTCGTTAACCCCACCCTACTCTTTTTATTACCTTCACTTTGTTTTTTATACAAAAGTGCCATGCGTAAGGCACCGTGTTTTTCTATGAAGTACTTCACCGTTTACATATGTCTGTAGGTTGTGGTCCAACGGCTGCCCCAGTGGAAGAAATGATTGTGCAGCACCACACTACTTGATGTACTGCTGATAGTCTGATAGCATGTGATCATCGAGCTGTATCTGACTCAATGTCATGCACTGTAGCTCAGAGAAAAGGAAGTATTGCCTCGCCGTACCGCTTGTGATCCAGTTTCTCTGATACTAGTTTGCAGATTTGGGTGTAAAAATGCTTTTGCCCAGGCTATTCAGCATGTGGAGAACATTGCAAATTTGCAGTCTTTTAATATGTGTCTTTGCTGCTTGTTCCTCGGTTTGAAGACATGACCTTAGCTCGGAAGTGTATGCTCACAGCAAGTGCCAAGTGGTATTTTGTGACTTGATTTTCGTCAGAGGCCTTAAAACTGAAGGAGGTTCGAATCCCAGTTCAACCATGCGCCATCAGTGTTACAGTCGCTCGTGCTCAGATTGCTTCCGCAATTCCAACTCTTTTCTATCCCCTTCATCACCGGCGAAAGTGCGAAACAATGTGGCGATTCTGAAAATAGGTCTGTAAAACTGTGTAGGTTCAGTGCTTGTTTGGAAAGAAGATATTGACACCCATTTCACTTCAATTCACTACTAGCAAACAACCCTGGATAATAATTTTCTCTACAAATAGATTCAGCTGTTTTCATGCTAAAACTGTACAATAACCAAGCTAATCGAAGATCCGTTGTAGTCTAGCTGGTTAGGATACTCGGCTCTCACCCGAGAGACCCAGGTTCGAGGTCCCGGCAACGGAAGTTTTTATTACTGCAACTCGAGCTATTTTGTCAATTGCAAGTTTTTTCTTTCTGAACACCACGGATAATTTGTCAATTACTCGTATCAGATAAATTCCACATATTAGTTAGGGGAAAGGCAACCATACATCAGAGCTGAAAGGTGAAAATAAATGTAGGACACTTGCTCATCCATAGCCAGGCAAGGATACATGTAAATAGTTTCAGCACTAAGCAGTCTTACATTACAGGTATGCTTGCCTTGAGAGCATAAACATATGCAAATAGTTACAACTTACAACACTGATTACTCATACCGACACATGAAAGAAAAAGACAAACAAGAGCAAAATAGCAAACACTACATTTGCTGCACTTCACCAAAAGGGGGAAGAGCACCGTTGATTCTCCAGCGTGCATAAGGCATAAGCTAGATCAGGGTGGCGATCATATTTGCTGACGGCTGGTGGCCTACTAGGACGGCTGTATGGCCAGTCACTGGCTGGAAAGCTGCAGCTGACTCGAGCTTCTCCCAGGTCAGCTTCCTCTTCACTTCTAATGAAACCTGCTTTTCCTCATCCTCCTTGTACTTAGCCAGACATGATGAGAAGAGATCTTCGTCCATCTCAGAAAACATCTTTTTTACATTCAGAGTCAGATTTAGGACTGCTTGGTTCCAGTGATTCTGAATATTCTGTTCTAGTGCTGGAACAACAAGGGGCATGATCACTTGGCGGTTTTGTGCGATCAAGCTGATAATGTGATCATTGTTCCATACGAAGAGTGCTCTTTCAGCAACCTGAAACCATACAACTTGTTAAGGATTTGTTACAGCAACAGCGGCGGCGGCAACAGCAACAACAAACAAACAAAGCCACCACCAACAAGGACTTGTTAAGTCAACAACCAGGATTAAAAGACTCAAAGAAAACCTTAAAGACAAGGATAGCTAAACGTGCTTATATTGAGAATTTCAGATCACTCCGATGCTTAATGCTGGTCCACATGTCTGATGTTTACCATATTAAACAGCATGATTAAGTGGTGACATGATTGGCCACCGTTAGCATCCACAATTATTTCAGATCATTAGACAGATGCTATAAATTTGGCATGTTGACACTTTGACAGGTTATCTTTACAAGACGAAAGCTGGGTTCATTCCCGGCGCGGGTAGCGGGTCCACGTCGCTCGTTAACCCGCGAGCCGTTGGATCCGTGCAACTCGCAGCATCAGCCGTTCGATCGGGGTTGGCGCGGGTCTCGTCCGTTAATTTGCAAATCCGAGTGGTCGAGAATCCACGCGAACCCTCGCGAGTGAGGAGCTCAGCCCCTCCGCCTCCGCTTCCGTTGCCGCGCCGCCGCCAGACCGTCGTGGCCATCGCCGCTCGCCACCTCCCTCTCCATAGTACACTGATGCAGTGACGCTTCTGGTGCCCCCGCCACCACCTAAGCCTCCTGCCGTCGTCGCAGTAGCATCTGCTCGGAGCTTGAGATGAGCTCGTGCTTCACAGTCCACAACCTCCCATCGCTCCTTCCCTCCTCGTTTCTCCACCGCATTGTCCAATCGAGCCTCGCCACAGACCAAATCGAGTTCTAGGCCGAGGACGGATGGAGAGCCTTGGCTGAAGGTGGCGGTGGACATCCTCTCCATGTTGCGCGCCGGCGGCGAGCGACGTCAAAACAGCAGCGGTTGGCAAGTGACTTCAGCCGCCATGATTTCTCCCTGACCCTGATGCATCACCTCTCCCGGTCTCTCCCATGAGCATCACCCCAGGTCCCTGTGCATCGCCGCCCCCTTCCCAGCTCCTAGGTACTCTCCTACTCTCTCGCATGTCTGAGTTGGATGCAAGTGAAGCCTCTGGTTTTGTGGCTCAACGATTCATGCCAATTTATATCGGCATTTGCTAAGTAGTATGCTCCATGGAAATGTTAATTATTCAGAAAGCATTATCAGAACACTGACCAGCCAAAAACTTCCTATTAGTGCTACACACTTGAACAATGTCCCCTTTTAGCTAATCGTCTGATTATATTTTACAATCCTACAAGTGAAAGATAGAGTTGGTTCTCCATATACTTTTTATTGTGCTGCTAGATCTGTGCCTTTCCCCCTTAGTAGATATTTACAACAAAATTTAACATTAAGTAAGCTAGCAAAATCAGGCATGTACCAAAACAGATTCAGAAATCTGAATCTCTAAAGAAAAATTAAGAGGATGGGCAAGAGCACTTGGCATGCAGCGGTCGCCCACCTCTGAAGGCCCGGACTTCTCACTAATTGTCGTGCTTGCCTGCAGCACTGCCGGTGCTATATCCTTGTCTGGTTGCTCTAATGAGCTCTAAATTTCTGCACAGTGGACACGTGCCCAATACAATATTCATGTATTCACTTTTAGTATATGCGTGCTCCAAAATGTACTTTGTTTAATTACTACAAAAAGTAACTGTTCTTTTTTCAGCAAGACACGGCGAAAGATTACACCTCAAACGTTTTGCATATATACAGATAACTTTTTTCACACCTAATTGTCCCTTCTTATTGGACAATATCCAACTTGACCTTTTCTCCCCTGAATTTGTAACGTAATTTTTAACTAAGCTTGCAATATCTACTTACATATTTCAAATATTAATTTTATTAAAGACATTAACTTATATATATGCAGAATCATAAAACTACTCTCTTTGAGCTGTGTTGCTGACTATGCATCAATATTTTGTGAAGATATGTGGTTAATTATATCAGACTGCAAGCAAAACTGCTGATCCCTTGTTGGAATTTCTTGATCAGCAAGGAGCACAAATTGCACTTTAACCGTTGCAGAAGATATATTTTGTCTAGGCATCACTTCTGCGTTTTTCAAAGGTATATCCAACGTAACATTCAGAAGGAAGGACAAAGTATTATGTTATCTTTCTAAATAGCATTAACAAGGATATACCTCATTCTGTACACATCAAACTTCACAAAGACTCTACAGCAAACAAACCAATTGGTCGAGATGGTGGGTTCTTATTTCTGTGCACATATGACAACTATAATGTCTCGGTTGATTTCTGCCACTGATAATGAAGGTCTTATGAAGTATCACTAACAGTATCAAATATGTTCGGCATGACTGCATGAACATGCTGTGACATTACATTATAAGGCTTCCCTCTGCAACTCCTACCCAACAATACCTGTCTTTGATTTCCGCCCTACTAGATGAAGGCTTTAAAATTGGCATCTGTTCCCTGAATATTTTTATGCCTTGGATTGATTGTATGATACAGATAACAAAAAGATTAATACCATTCACATTCCTTGATCAATCTGACAGTAAATATCTTCTTCCGGTTCTGAATTAATGTACTGCTACTGATTTTGCATCTATATCACGAAATGATGTGGTACATGCTCTGCAATGAATATATTACTCTTTCGTACCAGTTTCATAATAATTACATGGTGTGGCATGATGTTTCACCATCGTTTATAAAAAACTTTCCAAATTCAGATGGCATGTCATATAGATAAAGATGGTTTTCCAGAAACTCGGCAGGTTAGAAAAATCTTATCTCGTGGAATCCACACATAAATAATCACTACAGGTTAGCTCAAAATGGCGCGGCAACGCCTCATGTTTTCTAGTAACATCACAAGCATTAGGCCAATGAAGTAAAATAGCATGGCAGTCAAGAGTCAGGACCACCAGCAAATGTATTGATGATCATGAACCACCAACAATAAGATTAGGTTTCTTGCACAAATGGTAGGAGCAGGGGTAGCAAACACATCAATGTCAAAACACAACAATCAATCTAGAAACTAGAATGAACCTAATTCCATAAGGCAATTATATTATTGAAATGAATATTGCAACAACAACCGAATATTGATTTGATTAGATTTATTGGGCAAGTTACCTGGAAGTGAGAACTGGTGATGCAATGAGCAATCCGTCGAAACAATGGAACCATACATTTCTGGAATTCTGCCTGGCTGGTAGACTCCAAGATCTCTTCGATCTCACTAAGAAACATCACTTCCTTCTGACAATTTGTTATTGGCCAATATCTCAACAAACCAAGTATGACTGAGCTTGCAAGCTTTGGGTCCTTTTCTAGAAACTGTGTCACACAGTAGGTCAACTGCTGGAGATACAAACCAACTGATTTTGGTTTGTGTAAAGGAATCAAAACTCTCCAAAGAAAAATCTTGTGTTCTTCCTTCAAAGGCAATGCAAAGCCACTAATGACACTGCCAAAGACCTCCAGCAGCTCAGCAATCCCATTGTGCCGATCAGTCTCGAAGACAAACTGGTAGAATATATTGCTCACTGCTTTGCGGATGAAAGGACGGTGTACCATGAACTTCCCATATACCCTGTGCAGAATAGTTTTCAAACAATCCCTTTCTCTTGGATCCTCGGAATCGAGAAGATTAAGGAGCTTCACAATGAATGAGTGATCAAAGTGTTTCTTCCCTACCTTTGAGTCCAAGGATGATGATCCAATGAATTTCAGAAGTAGCTCGTACACTAGCTGCAGATGGCACCATGCAGGATCGAACATCGGCTCGTCCTCATCACCCTCACCACCAGATGAACCAGACCTGTAATTCGGAGGGAATGCCCGGAACAGATTGATGGCACACATCCTTGCACAGGCAGCAATTGAAGCCTCTGAGAAGCGACCATTGCTAGATTCAACAAACTCAATCAGATCCAGCAATGCCTGCCTTTTGATATCCTTCTCCACGGAACTCTTGTTCGGGTCCGAAAAATCAAAGATGACGCAGCACAGGCTCAACTTGCTCACAAACAGGTTCTGCTTCTCCGAGTTTGGGACATCCTTGAAGGAAACCAAAGGCTCAATACCAGCCACAACACTTGAGGGGAAGACGGCAGACGACATGCGCCGAATGGCGGAAGCCGGGCGGCTAGGCGGGATGCTTCCCAAGCTGCTGGTGCGCTGTATCCCGGTGCCATTGCTGCACTGACCTGAGTCCCCAGAGGCCGAGGACTTCCGGGGCAGCTTGCTGAGAAACTGTTTCCACATCTTCCCTGAACCTTTTTATCACACCACTACCATGACATCAGTAGAGCATTTCCAAAACAGGATGGAGCAAGAACCAGGGCTACTGACCAAAAGATCTAACTCTACTCTAAAGCGATAGCCACACACTTCCGAGGAAACAAGCTTAGATTTTTGCCGCAGAAGAGCACAATCCTGGTGGATGCAGCTAAATGTCTAAATCTGTACCATGCAGATGCAAACCGAACCGAAGAAAACCACGAACAACCTCGAAAACCAACAAAGTTGGACAGACTACACTTGCAACCTCGACCAGGAGGAGGAGGTGGAAATGGCAGCTGCCACTCCCGACCAGCCAAGAGGCCACCACGGAAAGCCCGGCCTCGGTCGGATCTGGGGCTTCAGACCACTTGCTCGCCGGATCCGGGGCGCGGTGCCGTGGCCGCCGCGGCAGATGGAGGAGCGGAGGTGGGGGCTACAGGACGACTGGCATGAGAGGCATTGGGAACCGGATCGAAATCTGCAGCGCCGCGCTTTGTCCGCTTCTCGGGAAGAGAGAGAGAGAGTGTGTGTGTGTGTGTGAGGAGCAGAGGGAGAGGGAGAGGGAGGGATGAGAAAGGGGAGTGGGAGGGAAGGGCCTGTTTGTTGTTTCGTGCGGGGAATGGTTTGTTTATCACGGGGCCGTGTACGGACGAGAGGTCATTTATGTAGCCATCGCGATGTACGGTTCACGACGGCCCGTGCTGATTAGCAAATCGCCCCAAATCCGGTGTGCTTTATTAAAGCCACACGATCCTGGCTTTACTTCGAAACTAAACACTGCGTCGACGACTGATTAAGCCGGGCGGGCGTCGTCAATTGCGGGAGACCGCAGGGGCCCATGTGCAAACGGGTAGCCTTTAATCGGCGGCGTCCTTGTCCTTGGGCCGCCGGGCAGGGGCAGGCCACGGGACCGGGCCGGCCGATCGGGCGCTTTAATTCGAAAGGCGCGTGGTCACGGGGCGGGGTGGGCCGTCCGTCGGAGGGGGGCGCACGGGGACGGGGCTCAGAGGGACGGCCTCGTCCCGCCTCCCCGTGACCTCAGCACCCCGGACGGTAGAACAGGCGGAGGCGGTGACGGCACGGGTACTCGCCGGACCAGCACCAGCCCGTGCCCAGGGCCGTCCCAACAAAATCCGAGGCCTTGTTCGAAACAATAAAATGAGGCCTACTGTCTTTGAAAAAAATAGAACGAAAATTACATTGTAATACCTTTATGTTAAGAATGATGCACTTTCGCATAATCTTTCTTGAATAGTATCATTCTTTTAGTGTTCTTTGAAATGAAATCTTCGATAATATGCTCATAATCAATCTTCTCCAATATTCGGCTCTCAAGTGCTATTATAGCCAAATCATTAAGTCTTTCTTGTGTCATTGTAGAACGCAAATAGGTCTTCAATAGCTTCAACTTGGAAAAGCTTCGCTCCGCCGATGCAACGATCACGGGAATGGTCAATAGAATTCGTATGCAATAGCCGCATTGGGAAAACAGCCATGCTCCTTTAAAAACTGCATAATTTCAATAGGTCCCATTTTTTCTTTTGGAATCAAATCTCGTACAAACTTCAACTCCATAAAGAGTTCTTTGGCATCAATATCAGATTTTCCATCTATTTTAAGGACAAAGCCTCAAGATTATCACAAGAAGACTTCGGGCTTTGATTATCCAATGACTGCAATGTTTCGAAGTAAATAAGAACCCAAAATTTTTTTGGTACTCTTGGTATCTTGCTCAAATCTTGTTGTAAGAGAGACAACGACTCGATCAACAAGAGGTATAAAATAAGTGGTTCGAATGACTCCTCCGGAGATCGTGCGGCCATATCGGTGTCTTCTATGTTCTCATCAAAATGCCTCTTTCTTTTAATTGGTCGTTTTTTACGAAATGTTGTACTAATATCCATCTCAAGTGCAATTTCTTTGGGCGACTCCAAAGCTTCTAAGAATCCAGTTTCCCTATAGCCCTTGAAGAAAGAAATAAGCCCTTGTACTTTCTCAATAGCAACATCAATAAGCATATCCTTTGCTTGCAGTTGTTTGCTTACCAAATTAGTAGCATACAATACCTCATACCAAATGACTACTGCCAGTATAAATTCATACTCTCCAAGTTCATTATTTGCAAGACCTTTAGCCTCGCTGCTTTTTCCCACATCGTTATCGTATCGATACCTACAATTAAAATAAGAAAAATATTTGTTAATATATGGCACAACCAAATAAAATACATCACTAATTCATTATCAATATGAAAATGTTGGGTACACGAAGTAGAGCCTCCCGAATATCCGCACATTGAAATCTTATGGCTTTAACACCGTCAACACGACTCTCCCATCGTGTAGCTGAAACGGACTTGAGAGTCAATCCGGATATGTTATCTTTTAGAATCTGCCATTTTTAGTAGAGTTAGCAAACGTTGTGTAGATACGTTGGATGATTCCAAAGAAGTCTTTAGCTTTGCCACATGTCTTAGTAGCCATATCACAAAGTGTTAAATTAAGGCTATGACAACCACAGGCAGTATGGAAAGCTCTAGGATTTACATCCAAAAGTTTTTTTTGTACACCTTGATGTTTCCCCTTCATATTTGACCCATTATCATAGCCTTGTCCTCTCACATCATCTATGTCAAGATCAAGAGCCTTTAGCTCATTCTGTAGCACATCAAAAAGTGCTTGTCCTGTTGTGTCATTTACATCTAAAAATCCTAAAAAGGATTCTTCCACAGAAACATGGCCTGATGATGAGTCCACATATCTTATAATTAAAGACATTTGCTCTTGGTGACTTGCATCAGGGGTACAATCAAGTATGACAGAGAAATACTTTGCAGCCTTTATTTTTTTAATAATTTCAGACTTAATAGCAGAAGCAAGTAAGTGTATCAACTCATTTTGAATCCTAGGACCAAGATAATGAACATGAGTTTCTTCATTTGTAATACGACGAACATGCTCTTGAATAACTGGATCAAATTCAGCCAACATCTCTACTAAGCCCAAGAAATTCCCATTACTATCATCATATAGTTTGCTGTTACTTCCACGGAACGCAAGATTATGCTTGGAAAGAAATTTTACTATACCAACAATTCTAAATAAAACTTTCCTCCAGTGGTCCTTTTCTTTCTCAAGTTGTCGTTGAGCAGCTTTATCAATAGCTTGATCAGTTTGCAATCTATTACGCAATTCATACCAAGCTGTCATACTCAAAACATGATCTGCACCCGTCTCATGCTCTTTGAGTCTATTCGAAAGATGTGCCCAGTCATTGTAACCCTCATTTGCTAACACACCTTTTCGATGCCCTTTTGTAAATAACTTACAGCTGAAGCAGAATTCTCTATCAAGTTCCTTAGAATAAACAAGCCAATCCCTATCACAACCTTCTCCATTTGATAGAATCCTAGTATAAAATAGTGCGAGAAAACCTTCTAGAAAATCTATCTTTAGGACCCTTCTGAATTGATAAGTCTCTTTTAGGGCCCTTTTGTGCTAAAATATCAACTTGTTGACGATCAAGTGAATCCCAATATCTTGGATCAAATATATCAGGCTGAAAAGAATCACTAGCATCTGGAGAAGGATTCAATTCATCACTATTATTGTCCATCTGAGTATTTGTATTGGTGTTGTCAGGAAGAGCTTCCTCAACTTCAACATGATTTTCTGAAGGATTTATAGGATCATTGTCATTGTCAACTGGAACTGCTTGCCCATGGTCAAGTGTTGTATTATCAGATGACACTCCGGTAGGTTTTGTAACAAACCTATCCATAGATCCTTTCTGAGATTGGACTAAGGCCTCTATTCTTTGTTTTTTCTTACGTTTTTCCCAACCCGATTCAAATTTCCTAGGTCGATTTCTTTGAAGACATGGCTTCAATATTTGAACAATATTGCAGGTAGGCGTCTAGATAAAAAGATCGAAAGAACAAAATTCGAGAGATCAACTAATTATTCTTTGCTTTGATGTGAATGAATATTGATTGAATAAAATTCCATTACCTTTAGCTTTTAGCTTTACTCTCCCGTCCCGTCGCCTGAACACCTTGAATTCTCCCGTCCCGTCGCCTGAACACCTTGATGAAGCCACTCGCCAGTCGCCGCCGGCCGCGGCTCAGTTCAGATAAAACAAACGACGCACGGGAAAGTGGGAATTGGGATCGATCGCACGTATGCACAGGACTGGAGACAAAACGACGCCGGCTATTGGGCTAATTGCCTAATTACTTGCTAATGGGCCAATAATACCTATTACCTATATATGTGTATATATATTTTGGAGGCCTATCCAAATTGGAGGCCTTGATCGATCGATCACCCTGCACACCCGCAAGGGACGGCCCTGCCGTGCCGTGGCGTCACCGAGCGGCCCCGTCGCTGTCTCGCCGCAGGGGTGCTGCCTGCCGGGCCGCTGCAGCGACGGCCGGACCCGGACGGACGACGAGACCGTGGTAAACTCAGCGTCGGAGATGAGGAGCAAAGCATGGGTGTCACCAGACACACGGCATGTGCCGGTGGCCTGTAGGCTGTAGCATGGTCCGCTGCCGCCCGCTACGGCAGGAGATGAGATGCATCCATCCGAGATGATGCGTCGTAAACACAGCGCTCTCACCTCTCTCTCTCTCTCGGCTCGGGATTTTCGTACGTGTAGGGCGCAAAGAAACAACAGAGATAAAAATGGGTTATTGATGCCACCTCCGAAATCATTTTTTTTAAGAAAAAACACAGCCAAAAGTCCAACAAAGGCCAACAGCGAACCAACGCCGTTGTTGAACACGCTTTTATCACCACCAACAAGAAGATTTTTCTCTCACAACAAACCAGCCAAGAAGAATCCACCAAGACGATCTTTCTCTCGTAACAACCAAACCAAGGACTACCATCGCCTACCACCCAACCGAACAGCCGCAAGTCGATGGACGCACTATTCGTCTAGCTTATCAACCACTAACCAGCAGTATTTTTCTCATAGCAAACCAACTTAACAACCAGTCAGTGATAATTTTCTCTCAGAACAAATCAGTGCTGACCACCAACCACCACCCAAGCGAACAGCATGGGAGTTTGATGAGCAGCAGGCGGGAACAGAAATTCAGACTTCTCCAGCTCCCAACGTTTTCAAAATGCAAACTCCACGGGCATTTTTTAGGGCGTGTTTGATTCGGGCCAAAATCAGTGGGCCGAGCACCCTAGGACCAAAATTTCGTGTTTGATTTTCTGGGCCCACTTGCGAGCCAGACTGACCGGATGCAAAAAACAATCTCTCTCCTGGCTCCCGTCCTACGCTCCCGAGTTTCGTTTTTTCAGAGCCAGGTTCGTTGCGTGCTCGTGCGAGCCAAAGAGAGGATAGTGCTACCGCCGCTCACCCCCATAGCCGCGCGTGCCGGCGACGCCGCCGCCGCCCGCTCGCACTTCTCCAACTCCTCAAAATCGAGACCGACTCGAGGCTATGGCCCTCCGGCGACCCCTCCATTGGAGCGGACATCCCTAGCGCGGTCCTGAGCCCCACCACGGTGCCACTCCGCTCCGCCGACGTAAGGGACGACAGGTGGCTTCGGCGGCGGCCCGACCGCAGGCCTGGCGAGCGTGCTTGTGGCTGAGGAGGAGGGGTTCGCCGTGGTGAGAGGCAGCGGAGGCGACCGCACTGAAGATTTTACCGAGCCGCGCTGCGTACGGCCGTGCCCGGCGAAGTCCGCGTCCGCGCGCGGCGGCCGCATCCATGACCGCGCTCGCACAAACCGCGGCGTCCCCTTGTCCTAGCACGAACGCGCTCGCTTTGTGCGATGCCTTGTCCAACGCCTCCGCACCCACGCCGTGCGAAGCCCGCGACGCGATCCGACGAGAGGGGCCCACGGCGGCGTTGGAGCTCACAGCCGGTGCAGTCGGAGCTCGCCACCGCAACCCGCGACGGAGTTCCCGTGGCCGCTTCCTCTCCCGCGACGAGCGAAGCTTGTGACGACGGTGTTCACGGAGTCACACCCCGCGTACCCGGCGAGGCGAGGTGACGTGCGGAGGTTAGCATCGACGAGGATCAGCATGCCGCCCACCATGCTCACCAAGTGCTCGACGAAGCATCAAAGAGAAGAGAGTGGTGGTATGTCTACCAAATATGTACGTGAGAGTATCCATAGCTTCTTGAAGCAGAAATTAAACACCACCTCATCTCAGCCTGACTCGTCTCGTACATACAAATCAAACAAAGAGCATATGCCACGGGAGCCCGGCCATGGCTGGCCACGGCCGGGCCGACGGGCCTGGCCCCCCATGGCGATGAAATCAAACACGCCCTGAAGGTCTGGTCCGGTCCACCCATACGGCCGTACCTCCATCGTACGTTCGTGCTCAGGGAAAAGAGGGCACGATCCGTCTTCATTGCCTCATTAGAGTCACCATGGTCCTCGTACCAGCTGTAATGAGAAGGCGAACTGCGGCCGCACCGCACTACCGCCACGGCGAATATACGGTTGTTTAAAGATGGCACCTCGCCACCTCTTGATTCTAAAAAAGAAAACGACCTCGTTGCAACACATGCGCACACAGACTAGTCCCGGTGAGTATAAAAAAAATATAGTCCCGGAGCAATATGCTGTCACCCACGTTCATGAAAATGAAGCCTGGAGAGGTTTAGAGGGGGAGTAGTATGCAAGCAGATTTATCTTGCTTTTCATTTGGCTTGTAATGCTGCACTTAAGTGCTGTTGCCAGTACTTTTGTGCTTTTTAAATAAAGCCGAGCCGTATGACCTTCTATCTAAAAAAATGTCATTTGGAGGCAACAAGATACAAATTTTATAAGGCAATGTAATTACAAAATCCCAGCGCAGTGTGTTATAAAAAAACCGGCCTGCTGTTCCTCAAAATAGAAAACCGGCCCAGCCCATCAGGTACCTTGTGTTGTGCTACCTAGGCCCAACGTGCATATTCCTTCAAAACAAAAAAAAAACAGTTGTAACGGGATTTAAAAAATCAAAAACGCCGTTGCCGGGGATCGAACCCGGGTCACCCGCGTGACAGGCGGGAATACTCACCACTATACTACAACGACTCTGATGCTTATGGTAATAAAAAGATTATACAAATCGTTATACTAAATCTATAATTACGGGGGTCCAACACTTGGATAGATCTACACCGGCGGCCAGATTGCCTCGCTGCCTGAAGCATCATCATGCGGCAGGCAGCAGGAATGGGTGGAAACGAGAATAGTACTAGAGCGCGTAGCCGGTCAGTACGATGCAACGTCAGGTCTCACACAGCGAATCGCGGACGACTACTGCCACCTACTGGCCTCGACCTTTCGGCAGACACCAGCCGTAACGTGCCCGGAACGCCCAACTCCTCGCCGCGGCCTCTCGCTCGCTCTCTCTCGTCGTGCGTGCGTGCGAGAGCGAGACAGCTCGCGGCCTCGCGCCCGGCGCCCCCTGGCCCCTGCCCGCGTGCTGGCCCGGCCCCTCAACTCTGCGCCGCCGCCGCACGCGCGCGTCTGGTGCGGTGCGGTGTGCCGCGCGCGCCGCGGCACGGCATGCAACAACAGCCGCACTGCGGCGGCGGCACGGCACGGTCCCCGCCCCACGACGTCCCGTCCCGTCCCGTCGCGCGGCGCACCTTAAAAGCTCGCGCGCTGGGGGCGGCAGCAGCAGCAGCATCTCGCGGATCACACGTCTTGTCCGCGCTGCCATGCCATGCCAGCCGCTGCTGGCCTGACGCCCGCGTCCCATCCATGCCGGCCGGCGGCTGCAGCAGCTGCTGCTGGCGCTGCCTCCCTCAGTCGCTCCCCCACCCTTTTCCCTCCGAGCGATTTTTTTTACTCGTGCACCGCAGTGTACGGCTCCCGCTTTTGGGGGGCATCACGGCGCGGGTCGAGCGTAAAAAAATCGCATCGATTTCCACTTTACCGCGCTCCGTTCCACGGTTCCAAGCGTGCATTTTAAAGCGAAAAGCGCGTGTCCGTCCCGTTCCAGGAGAACAACGGGGGAGTCCACGTTTGCGCCTGCGGCCTGCCGAGGGGTGGGTGCAGGGTTGCTGGCGCGGCTGAGACGGCAGCCGGCGCCCGGCAGGCCAAACCCCGGCCCTGCCGGCTGCCGCGCGCAGCGCATTTGCTGCGGCACCGTCGCACCGATCCTTCCCTGTTCCCGCATTGAAGCCTTGCCCGTGTAAACCGTTGACTCGGCGCAGAGCTGCGCGCCATGCATGGCAACGGCACGGCATTGCCATTGCAGGCACGCATGATCTTCCCGGGGATACCACTTGGGGCACTTCGCTGCACAGTGCGCACCATGCGGCGCCAGACCGCGCGGCAGAGACGACGGTGCACCGTGCCAGTCTTCCATGCATGGGATACTCGGTAGTTTTGATTTACGCCGTAATCAGTAATCTACGCCGTATTACTCCATTAAAAAAAAGTAGTGTCCATTCAGACCGAAATAAAAATAAAAACCAACTACTACTGCATTTTACAAAAATTATCAAAGAAAGAAAATTCAGACCGAAGGAAATTCAGGCCCCGTTTGGTTCCCATAAGTAGAGTGACTTATAAATCACACGACTTATAAGTCACGACACTTTAAGTCGATCTGTTTGGTTGCGGTGACTTATAAGTCGATGGGCTCACACAGGGTGGTAGAAGAAAAAGTGGAAATAAGTCACTTTAAGTAGGGGGTGGAGCTACTTAGGCCCCGTTTGGTTCCCATAAGGAGGGTGACTTATAAGTCACCCGACTTATAAGTCACGACCACTTTAAGTCGGTCCGTTTGGTTGCGGTGACTTATAAGTCGATGGGCTCCACACGGGGTGGTAGAGGAAAAAGTGGAAATAAGTCACTTTAAGTAGGGGTGGAGCTACTTATGCAACTTATAAGTTGGAGCACTTTAAGTCGGGGTGCTGTTTGGTTTCACGGGTGACTTATTTTACACTTTTTGCACTTTAAGTCACGCTACTTATGGGAACCAAACGGGGCCTTATGCAACTTATAAGTTGCGGCACTTTAAGTCGAGAAATTTGTTTGGTTTCGCGGGTGACTTATTTTACACTTTTTGCACTTGAAGTCACCCTACTTAGGTCTGTTTGGTTCCCATAAGTAGGGTGACTTATAAGTCACCCGACTTATAAGTCACGCCACTTTAAGTCGGTCTGTTTGGTTGCGGTGACTTATAAGTCGGTGGGCTCCACACAGGATGGTAGAGGAAAAAGTGGAAATAAGTCACTTTAAGTAGGTGTGGAGCTACTTACGCAACTTATAAGTTAGAGGACTTTAAGTCGGGGTTGTTTGGTTTCGTAGGTGACTTATTTTCGCACTTTTTTTGCACTTTAAGTCACCCTACTTATGAGAACCAAACGGGGCCTTATGAGAACAAACGGGGCCCGACAGAAGAAAACTTGAACGAGTGAGAGCATATGGACAGGCGCTCCTCAGTCCTCACAGGATGCGTCGGTTGCTCGGTTTCGTCAGCAAAGGCACCGTACTGCTGCTAACAGACACGCTCGGATACTTCCAAACAACATGCCTTTGCGAGCGAGCACGAGCATATTGCTGACGCGCGGAGCACGAAGAAGAGCCGGCCGGGGCCGGGGACGGGGACCCTACTCCGTGGCCGTCGCACCGTGGGTTAGTGGTGTCAAGCGTCAGTCCACCTCCAATCCAATCTCCCATCGCCGTTCGTGTGTCCCGACCCAGCACTCTACCGCCCGCGGCGGGCGTCGTCAATCATCCGCCGTCAAATCGTCGGAGAAGATGAGAGGGGAAAAAAACCCAACCGCGGTATCAAGATTCACGAGCGCGGGCGCGCCGGACAGCGCGGGCAGGGCGAAAGGCCGCGGACAAGATAGACGTGCGGGCACTGCACGGCCTAGGGTGGCTGCTGCTGCGGCTGCATGGTTCCATCCGTCGTCGTCTCCATCGGTCGGAGACTCGGCGGAGGCCCAGCACCAGCAGCAGGCGGCCGGCGAGGCCACCAGCAGCGACAGCGAGGCGAACAGCAGGGCCGTCCCTTGCGGGTGTGCAGGGTGATCGATCGATCAAGGCCTCCAATTTGGATAGGCCTCCAAAATATATATACACATATATAGGTAATAGGTATTATTGGCCCATTAGCAAGTAATTAGGCAATTAGCCCAATAGCCGGCGTCGTTTTGTCTCCAGTCCTGTGCATACGTGCGATCGATCCCAATTCCCACTTTCCCGTGCGTCGTTTGTTTTATCTGAACCGAGCGCGCGCCGCGGCGGCGGCGCGGCGCGAGTGGCTTCATCAAGGTGTTCGGGCGACGGGACGGGAGAATTCAAGGTGTTCAGGCGACGGGACGGGAGAGTAAAGCTAAAAGCTAAAGGTAATGGAATTTTATTCAATCAATATTCATTCACATCAAAGCAAAGAATAATTAGTTGATCTCTCGAATTTTGTTCTTTCGATCTTTTTATCTAGACGCCTACTGCAATATTGTTCAAATATTGAAGCCATGTCTTCAGCAAATCGACCTAGGAAATTTGAATCGGGTTGGGAAAAACGTAAGAAAAAACAAAGAATAGAGGCCTTAGTCCAATCTCAGAAAGGATCTATGGATAGGTTTGTTACAAAACCTACCGGAGTGTCATCTGATAATACAACACTTGACCATGGGCAAGCAGTTCCAGTTGACAATGACAATGATCCTATAAATCCTTCAGAAAATCATGTTGAAGTTGAGGAAGCTCTTCCTGACAACACCAATACAAATACTCAGATGGACAATAATAGTGATGAATTGAATCCTTCTCCAGATGCTAGTGATTCTTTTCAGCCTGATATATTTGATCCAAGATATTGGGATTCACTTGATCGTCAACAAGTTGATATTTTAGCACAAAAGGGCTCTAAAAGAGACTTATCAATTCGGAAGGGTCCTAAAGATAGATTTTCTAGAAGGTTTTTACGCACTATTTTATACTAGGATTCTATCAAATGGAGAAGGTTGTGATAGGGATTGGCTTGTTTATTCTAAGGAACTTGATAGAGTATTCTCGCTTCGTTTGTAAGTTATTTACAAAAGGGCATCGAAAAGGTGTGTTAGCAAATGAGGGTTACAATGATGGGCACATCTTTCGAATAGACTCAAAGAGCATGAGACGGGTGCGGATCATGTTTTGAGTATGACGACTTGGTATGAATTGCGTAATAGATTGCAAACCGATCAAGCTATTGATAAAGTCGCTCAACGACAACTTGAGAAAGAAAAGGACCACCGGAGGAAAGTTTTATTTAGAATTGTTGGTATAGTAAAATTTCTTTCCAAGCATAATCTTGCGTTCCGTGGAAGTAACAGCAAACTATATGATGATAGTAATGGGAATTTCTTGGGCTTAGTAGAGATGTTGGCTGAATTTGATCCAGTTATTCAAGAGCATGTTCGTCGTATTACAAATGAAGAAACTCATGTTCATTATCTTGGTCCTAGGATTCAAAATGAGTTGATACACTTACTTGCTTCTCGCTATTAAGTCCGAAATTATTAAAAAAATAAAGGTCGCAAAGTATTTCTCTGTCATACTTGATTGTACCCCTGATGCAAGTCACCAAGAGCAAATGTCTTTAATTATAAGATATGTGGACTCATCATCAGGCCATGTTTCTGTGGAAGAATCCTTTTTAGGATTTTTAGATGTAAATGACACAACAGGACAAGCACTTTTTGATGTGCTACAGAATGAGCTAAAGGCTCTTGATCTTGACATAGATGATGTGAGAGGACAAGGCTATGATAATGGGTCAAATATGAAGGGGAAACATCAAGGTGTACAAAAAAAACTTTTGGATGTAAATCCTAGAGCTTTCTATACTGCCTGTGGTTGTCATAGCCTTAATTTAACCCTTTGTGATATGGCTACCAAGACTTGTGGCAAAGCTAAAGATTTCTTTGGAATCATCCAACGTATCTACACAACTTTTGCTAACTCTACTAAAAAATGGCAAATTCTAAAAGATAACATAACTGGATTGACTCTCAAGTCAGTTTCAGCTACACGATGGGAGAGTCGTGTTGACAGTGTTAAAGCCATAAGATTTCAATGTGCAGATATTCGGGAGGCTCTACTTCAGGTACCCAACATTTTCATATTGATAATGAATTAGTGATGTATTTTATTTGGTTGTGCCATATATTAACAAATATTTTTCTTATTTTAATTGTAGGTATCTGATACTGATAACGATGTGGGAAAAAGCAGCGAGGCTAAAGGTCTTGCAAATAATGAACTTGGAGAGTATGAATTTATACTGGCAGTAGTCATTTGGTATGAGGTATTGTATGCTACTAATTTGGTAAGCAAACAACTGCAAGCAAAGGATATGCTTATTGATGTTGCTATTGAGAAAGTACAAGGGCTTATTTCTTTCTTCAAGGGCTATAGGGAAACCGGATTCTTAGAAGCTTTGGAGTCAGCCAAAGAAATTGCACTTGAGATGGATATTAGTACAACATTTCGTAAAAAACGACCAATTAAAAGAAAGAGGCATTTTGATGAGAACATAGAAGACACTGATATGGCTGCACAGTCTCCAGAGGAGTCATTCAGAACCACTTATTTTATACCTCTTGTTGATCGGTCCGTTGTCTCTCTTACAACAAGATTTGAGCAGTACCAAGAGTACCAAAAAAATTTTGGGTTCTTATTTACTTCAGAAACATTGCAGTCATTGGATAATCAAAGCCTGAAGTCTTCTTGTGATAATCTTGAGGCTGTCCTTAAAATAGATGGAAAATCTGATATTGATGCCAAAGAACTCTTTATGGAGTTGAAGTTTGTACGAGATTTGATTCCAAAAGAAAAAATGGGACCTATTGAAATTATGCAGTTTTTAAAGGAGCATGGCTGTTTTCCCAATGCAGCTATTGCATACAGAATTCTATTGACCATTCCTGTGACTGTTGCATCAGCGGAGCGAAGCTTTTCCAAGTTGAAGCTATTGAAGACCTATTTGCGTTCTACAATGACACAAGAAAGACTTAATGATTTGGCTATAATAGCACTTGAGAGCCGAATATTGGAGAAGATTGATTATGAGCATATTATCGAAGATTTCATTTCAAAGAACACTAAAAGAATGATACTATTCAAGTAAAGATTATGCAAGAGGTACCATTCTTAACATAGGTTATTACAATGTAATTTTCGTTCTATTTTTTTCAAGACAGTAGGCCTCATTTTATTGTTTCGAACAAGGGCTCGGATTTTGTTGGGACGGCCCTGCGAACAGCGATTAAAAGCAAAAGCGTAAAGCGGGCAGCGGCAGAGCAGGGATGAGGGGTTGAGGAGAGGGGGGGCGGAGGAGGAGGATGGAGGGAGCACGGGCGTTGCGTGCATGCATGCACGGGAAGGCAGGCAGGCAGGCAGGCCCCTGCCCAGCCGCTGAATATTCCCTGCAGCAGCCATTAACCGCCAGAGTTCGGAGGAGGCAGCGACAAAGCGCGACGACGCAGCCACAGTAAAACTGCTGCTGCTACCGGGTTAGACCTAACTAGACGCTAGAGCATGGCTCCGGCTCCTCCGTCTGTTGCCTCCTCGCCTCTCGTCCCCGGGCGGGGCGGCCCCGCCTGCCTAGCCCGCTCGGCTCTAGCACCGTGTCCCTGCTGCTACGATACGCCTACGCTCCATGGAGCATCGAGCAAGAGCAACGCGAGGATGGAGGGGGCGGATGGATGCCGAGGCGCCCGCCGCCGCGTCGTGTCTTAATTGGTGCACGATCCGCGACTAGACGGATCGCGCCCGGTACACGCGCTGCCTAGAGGTAGTGGCAGTAGCAGTAGTATAGGTAGTGGCAGTAGCAGTAGTATAGGATGCAGTAGCTGCCTCGGTCGTTAGGATTCAGAATTCTGAAACTACCCAGACGGCTTTGCTGTGCTTCTGGGCTCTGCTTCTACGAGTAGTCGCCTGCGGAGTGCATTGTGGTTACAAGAGAAAATTGACCCCCCCTCAGTAATCTGTCTCTCTCTCACACACACTTTCTTTTCCTGGTCGAACTGGCAGAGTTCTTGTTGCCGACAAAATTTTATATCAAGAAAAAGGAGCGGAACTGTTGTGCAATATTTCTTGGAGCGTGGTAAAAACCATTTCTTTTTTCATGAAAATCACACAAATGGAGAGGGAATCGAAAATGAGAGAAATTATATATGCACATTTCCGTTCAGAAGAGTGATATACGTGCTGTTCTGAGCTTTTTTAAGAATAAAAACTTTCAGCGACGAAGCAACCTGGTCCGATCCGTGACGCATCGCTGACCAACATTACACTGTCAGCGCTCAGGTTTCCAGAGAAAATTCATTAGAACATCGCCTGGAGCTTTCCCAAGTGAAGAGAAAACTAGCAAGCTTGAGAATCTAGCGCGTTTACCCCCAAATTCCAGATGCTCTGCACTTGCAGCTAATTCTCAACGAACTGTCCGCATTGCAGGACCGAGCTTCTGAATATGAATTCGAAAGAGATAACGACAAGAGGCCTGAAAGTTTCTCACAACAGGCCACGCAATGCAAAAATCAGACTACACAGGCATTACAAAATGTAATCGCTGCACTCCCAACTTGACACTGCCTCTAACAATATTATTATTACATCACCTAGAGGGCCATTGGGATCTCCTGGCACTGCAAGAGCACGCACCCTAGCCAAGAACACCGCATCCTCTCAGAATAGCAGGAACAGAGAAGCAGAGAGAAGAGAGAAGGGCAAAAAAAAAATGATGTAGCTAGGAAAGCTAAATTAGTAGTAGCTGCTAGTTAAGATACCTAGAGATATATATATCTCGGACCATCAAGCCTCAATTCCCCACAAAAAGCTCACACCATCTGCGTCGTCTTCCTCCTCGCGCTCAGCTCGTCCCGGGGTCGAGCGAGCGTGAGGTCGAGCCGGCAGTGGGAGCCCAAGGCGCGCGCCACCCTTTTTCTCTCCTATCTGTGCCGCGGCGGCCTTGCACCGAAGACGAGCTCCTCTCCCCTGTCGCCGCACATTGGCCAGGTACTCCTCGTAGAGCTCGCCCTGAACTCCATCCGGGCAGAGAAGGGGACGGTGTGGTGGGAAGCGAGAAGGGCTCGGTGCCGCCGGCCGTGTCTTCAGGGGAGTGAGCTTATACGGGGAGAGAGGAGGAGGAGGAGGCTTGCAAAGAGCGAGCAGGGAAGGGAAGGAAGCAAGAGACTGAGAAGAAGAACAGAGTGGTTGCTTATATACAAAACCCCTCACATGGCTGCAACTGAAGGGGGGTAGAGAGCGATTGGTTTAACAATGGGGGGGGGGGGGGGGGCCTTGTGGTGGGAGCATAGAGAATGGGAAGCATGTTTGTGGGGAACGCAAAACGCACTTGCGCGCCTTTCGAGGCGTGTTGGGGGCGGTAAACAAGAGAATACGTAAAGACTACTGGGGTAGTAGTGGCAAGCTGAATCTGAACGGAGCGTGTTGTGTTGCTACAGTATAATTTTTTTTGGCCCCCAGCTCTCCAAATGTGCAGCAGCATACTGATGGCTGCCACTGAAGTGCTGGGCCATGGCGGCATGTGTGCGCCTGGTGTTGGTGAAGGGAGAAATGGACCTTACACGGAGAGGGAGGAGAGGGGAAAGGGGTGGAATGGGCTTTCTGTTTGACTGGCTTGTCGAGCTGCCTCCCCCCTCCCTCTTTGCTTTTCTGGTGCTAAAGAGAAATATACTTTTCTGTCCTTGTGGCACTGCCATGATCAAAATGATTGAAGAATGAGGAAGCGGTATAATGGCGGGCAGAAAAGTCCATATGATTATCAAGCAAACTGGTCAAAGAACTGCACCGGTAGAAAATGCATTATATTTACCTTCCATGTCACTGTCAGTGCACTATTGGAATCTATAGCTGAAGAACCTCGGTAGTAACAAGCAAAATCAGGATAGCTGATTTCTATTCAAGCTCCATTCACTAGCCTTGTCCAGTGCTTTGTATATTTGTTTTCTAGATCAAAGTCTTTTTCCTTTTTCCACACAATAAAAGTCGAGAGCCACTCTGCAAAAGAAAACTGCAAAATAAATGTGAGAGTTGCTTGTGGCTTACTACCACCTCCGTAAATGCTCGATATGCTATCTCACTTTTATTAGGTGAATGTGAATGGGTCACTCGACCTAACAAGATGGCCAACTTACCTGCTGGGCTAGACGACTAGCTGCTGCATATACTGCATGGATGAGGATGAAGCAAACAATAAGCAACCCATGATGATTCACTTTCGTGGAGACAGTGATCACTTGATTAAGGATAACCCATTGGCCTGTCAATGGCGGTGTAGCTTCCATCTGTCGGATTACTAGGGTTTGTTAAAGCCGGGATTAGGCCTCAACTTAATTAACCGCACTTAGCTTCCCGTGCATGTGCGCTGCACTTAGTAGCTCCTCGCTTAATCGGCAATGGAAGCTTCACTCCCTTTCTCTCTCCTCCACCTCTCTCTAGCTGCCTCCTATGTTTCTCTCTCTACCCCTCCCAAGCATGCAAAGTAGAGGTAACATGCGTGTTAACGCTGTCAGGGGGGGACGGTCCCAGTGTTTATGCAACTTTATAACCTTCCTTTGCTTTGTTAATGATTTTCCCCAAAAGTGGCCTCAGCCGGTGTAGAATAGGATTCTCCCCATGATAGAAGAGAAGGGGGCGAGGAGGCTTGTTTACAGGCGGTTTTGGTGACTTTCATGCAATGGCGCGCACTGAGGACAGGAGAGTCGTACTACGCCCCTCTCAAATGGAGGGGGGCATCGGCGCGTGTAGAGACTAGAGAGTGCTGCCCCCTCCCTCTTTGCAGGGTCTCGAGAGACGAGAAAACAATGGGCTCTCGCCGTGGACGAAGCCATGATCTACAGACCACACCTGCTGGTACCTGCTTGTTGCTTCAGAAAGAAGACGTGGAAAGGCCTGAGCTGTGACTGTGAGGTACAGTACTATGTGTAGCAAAGATGTTGTTGTTCATCATGTGAAATTGGACATGAAGTTTGTTGACAGCAACGAATCAGAGCATGGACAAACGTCTAGTCGCTCTCTAGCTAATCGATGAAGGGAAGAAATTAGAATGGAAAAGTGCAAGAAATGATTACAGTCTTTTTTTGAAAAAGAAGAACGACGACGACAATAATCCCGATCGACCTGCTAGCTGCCGTTGTGATGAGTTGGAGGAACTGTACGTGCGTCTCAGAGACATGCTGTGATGCACGAACAGGTGGTAACACAGTGCACGCATATCCTTTTTGAGTTGTCGTCTACAATCTTGGTAAGCTGCATTCATGAACATGGACGACCATTACATATCGGAGTGGAGCTCTGCAGGACTCTGTAGGAAGGAGATCGAGCAGTCCCCATCAGAGGACGGAAAGCTTCGGCTGATGGTCAAATATTAGACGGAATCTCCCACACACTCTTTCGATCAGACTGGTCTCTTGGCTGGTGCTGGAGCTGGTGCTAGTGCTGGCTGCTGGCCACTGCTAGGCTGTTGTTGGAACGTGTGTTCGAGTCTCTTCCCTTGTCATTCCGGGTAGGTGATCAACTTTAAGATGCTTGCATGCATGCACGAGCGTGACTGCATGAACAGGAGGATCGGAGGGGAAAAGAGGCATGATTTTTTGATCAGCTCGCGCCTCGCGACGAGCAGAAACACAAAAGGGGGGAGTTCCTTTGTCCAACAGACCAACACCCTCTTTTTTCTCTTCGTTTGGTGCTGGGAACGAAGAATGTGCACGCCAAGTGCGGCGGCCGTGTGGTCTAGCAAATAAAGCAAAGCAAAGCATCTCGCGCTCCTTTTGTTCGCTTGCGCCTGGTGTTCTCCTCTTGTTGTTTTGTTGTTTTGTTCCCGGGAGAAGCGTGGTTCGAAAGGGAAATGCTGTACCGACGCGACGAGAACGAAATTTGATGCGCATTCTGCCGCCGGGGTCCTTTTGCAGCTATAGGGTGCTGCGATACAGTGCACTGATCGATATGCAATGCATACATATTAACACAGTTTACATACTGAAATATATCCCCTTTCCCAAAAATAAACTAATAAAGCGAATGAAAAACAAAACGGTGTTACTCCGTACATGCATGGAATGGAAATCTCTGAATGTGAAACAAAAAACAACGGGCAAGATAAGGTTGAAAAACCGCAGGAGACATGTCGAGCCTTTTTTCTGCTGCTGAACTCATGATCGGCAAAATCGGCTTCACCGAAAGGGGTCCATGATACCTGTCTGCCACGCCCGCCCGACGCCTTCTCGGCCATCCCCTTTCCGATCACCGGCCGCGCTGCTGTCAGCCGCAGGCAGATAGCTCTCGGCTCGTCTGCATGCTAAAGCCGGCGCAAACGTGAAGCCAACGTTCGAAATCTCCAACCCCATCGCCATCGGCCATCGCTTTGTTTTTTTTTTCCTTCGCGCCGGTGAACGTCAACCGGCCGCGCGCGGGTCCGGCGAATGAGCGGCCAGCACATCGTACAGCAATATGCATGCTCCTGTCGTCCACGCTCGACATACGTCAGGAGCACGTAACCTTTTTAATTTGCTCGCTGCTCGTGTTCTATCTTGGAAGCAAAGGAAAACGAAAAGGGAGATCTCAAAGTCGAGGCCGTGTCCGGGGGCGGGGCAGGCAGCAGCCACGCGTTCGTGGCAACGTGCGTGCTGATCAGCAGCTGCTGGTGGGGGCGCGCGGCGGAGTCGGCGGCGACGCACACGCACCGGCGGGGATCGGAGCCGGAGGAGGAGGAGGAGGAAAAGGAAAAGCAAACGGGGGTCGACACGACAACGGGAGAGCGGGGGGAGCGGAGTATAATAAGCGCAATCATTGGGCACTCAACCGCGGTCCACGTCCGCGGCCCCGCGCTGCCGGCCCGGCGCGCGACACGGCGAGCGGCGCGTGCGGCGTCGCGCGGGCGGGGTCCGGGTCCCCCACGGCCGCAGAGCCTCCTCCGCCGCGACCCCGAGCGCGAGGGCGCACGCGCGCGCGTGGAGGGGGGGGTGGGTGCCGGTGGCGTGGTGGCCTTGGGCCGGCCGGCTCTGGTGGGCGGTGGGGGTGCCCGCCCCAGTGCCGATCTCGGCCGTGAGATTCCGCCCGGCTCGATCGGCCACTGTTATACTACTAGTGGTCCGTCCCTTCCCGCACGTCGCTTTGCCCGTCGCGAGGCACAAGCCGGCAGGACACAGCGGCACGCGCATCCGGAACCAAACACACGGGTCGCACGAATCGCCGGCAAGCCGACGGCGGCGGCATGGCATGCAAATCCCATGCTGGAACTCTCTGCAAGGTGTTTCTTTCTTTCTTTGCTTGGAAGGTGTTTCTTTTTTGGAGAGGGAGAGAGGAGCGAAAGCCTGCAGGGCTGCAGGCACCACCACGGCGGGCGGGGCATTCTGTGCTGAAACCCTTCTTGATGGGCCGAAAGGACTCGGGCGGACAACAAAACACATCGCTGGAAGGCCCAAAGAGAGGGCGGGAGAAATCTCTATATAACGAATCCTGGGTCCAAGCTCGGCCATCTCATTGGGCCACGTCGCCCTTGTTTCTCCGCCACGGGATCTCCAATCTACGGTCACATGCGGCGGCTCTCGATGCTTCGCGTTTGCCACGGACATTACCGACTTCTCTCGGGTTGCGGACCCGCAGCCGGCCGGCGCCGCAATCACTTCCCTCTCGCACCGCTCATCTCCTTGGTAGAGAAGTTGCGGATTCGGTTTGACCACGATTCCGACGGTTCGGCGGTACCGCCCGCCTCTTGGTGTGCACAACGTGGAGC
Source organism: Cenchrus americanus (assembly GCA_947561735.1). NCBI lineage: Eukaryota > Viridiplantae > Streptophyta > Magnoliopsida > Poales > Poaceae > Cenchrus > Cenchrus americanus. The sequence goes on along the minus strand of OX387239.1, from coordinate 244,104,803 downwards.
TTCTCTTTCCCACGCTCGCCCTAGCTTAGCTCGAGGGACACCGGTTGGGGGCGCTAGAACTCCACCGTAGATGTCGAGGTCACCGCCACCGACGACATTGTACTCGTGGCCCCATCATCATCTCCTCCCGCTAGGTCGGTCGGCCACTGTCTTCTCAAAATCCCGTAGGTCGGTCGGTCAATCCCGAACTCCCTGTCTTCTCAAAATCATCTATGGATTGAGCCTTAGGGCCGGCGGGTTGCGGCTTTGCGGGTACGCAAGAGTTCAAGAAGGATACATCTTCGGAGGAACAAGCTGTTCCTCTGCAGTTTCGAATTAATTCTTTCCTCTCGATCTCACGAGTTTTGAGCAATTTTCTTCGATTGTGAAAATTTAAGAGTAAACTTTTTTTTTGTTCTTGCACGAGTGATGATTTGATACTATAATTTTATATCTTGGATTCGATCGCTGTCCAAAGTCTTATAGTTTCGAAATGAGCAAATCATTTTTTGAAGGAAAAAGTGGATTTTTTATCTTTCAAGTATTGCAAAATTGTGGTATTCAACCCTTATGTTTGATTTGGTGCAAATCATCCCTAGGTAATCTGGTTTAACAATGATTTATTGAAATCTATCAACGGTGTATGCCGGGTAATCATTTGATTACTCGGTAATCATTGGCTATGGATGCAATGTGTTGTGTTGGATATATAAAGCTCACAATTTTTTAGTAAATTCTCTAATTGGATATTCAATAAATTCCTTCTAATTTTTTTAATGAAACCGATTCACACTCAATCATTATAGAAATTGACTAACATAAGTTGTGGCTAGACAAAGTAATTAGCTCGGATTCAAAATAAACATGTTCAAAGTATTATCATGCCGACATTAATGTGGAATATGCATTACGTTTCTTTCATGTAATTACCCAATTTATTACTAACTTTTGTATGAGGAAAGGCATTGACCAACAATAGCGCCACGACCACGGGGCTAGCCCTCTACATGCCTTCGCGCGGCAAAGGCGCGCGGGGTTTTCTAGTGAATGAATGAATTCGGAGCCCACCGTACGGGTGAAATGATGGCGGAAGCCTGGCTGGTAGAGTGGTAGCTGATGATGATGTGGGTTAGTACCACATCGGGGGAACAGTGCCGATGGGATTACGGGTGTTGAGAATCATTAGTGATGATCATTAAACTAATCATGTAATTAATATAGTGATTAGTTTATGTAATTAGGGAAGGGACACCTTTTCACTGTGTGGGGGTGTCTCCTTCCGAATAGACATGACTCCTCCCATGGGATGCCTATGCACCCCTTCATTATGTATAAATAGTGGGGTCCAACCCCCTAATCAATGATCAATACAATCATTTGTTTCAACACGTTATCGCACGCACTCTCCCCGAGCAAAACTCACGCACGCACACGAGAGAGGCCGGAAGGCCTCGACCACCCGCAAAACACGCCGGAGTTCATGCAAGGGTAGCAAAATGGATCCGAATCCCCATTTAGACTAGTAGAAACCGCATTTGCTACCTATCTAGTCATCCCTATCAAAACAAGACGAGGTCGCCGCTTCTTCCGTACCCGCGGTGCACGCCATGGCCGTCGTCGTGGTAGACGTGGAGGTCAAGGCCGCCGCTTCCGTGGCCGCCGTGGACCACGTTTCCCTCCACCACGCCGTGCTTCGCCGGCCGCCGCACCAACCGCTCCTCCACGCCGCCGTACACCGCCGAACTTGCCTCCCCGCGGTCCACCACCGGCGGCACGGCGTCTTCCGACGCCGAGCACCTCCGGAGGAGCCTCCTCGCCGCCGCCTCGTCGTCCGCATCCGTCGCCCTGCAACACAAGAGGAAGGTGTTGGGGTCTTCCCCGATCTAAATATACCGCGCAGGCGACCGGCAACGCCGGATTTGGCCCTCAGGCCGGACCGGCGGCCATCTCATCCTTCACGGCCGCCACCATGTCACCCGGTCTCGCCGGCCTTCGACGGCGGCACACCGAGCACCATGGTCGGGACCATGGCGGCTCGCCGTGGTCCTCCACCGTTCTTCACCGACGATGGCGGTCCGCCATCGACCTCCTCGTCGGCCGGCGACCAAGGACACGGCCGCGGCCCGCATCCGCATCTACGGCCGCCGGATGAGGGCCACCGACCGCCGCCCGGGCCTGCGGCGCGGCACACGGAGCCCGGCCGCGCCGGGGCTCCCCTCCTCCAACACCCCGACGACCGGCCTTCGGCCGGCGGCCGGCCGGCGGCCGGCGGCGCAAGCCGGCCAACGGGGGGCGGGCCCAAGTCAAGAAAGGAAGGGAGGGGGAAGAACAGGGGGCCGGCCGCACCAACCCCCACCGGATCCGCCGGTGGGGGGTCGCCGCCGGCCGGCCGGCGAGCCGCCGCCGGCGGCAGAATCACCGGCGCAACTCGGGCTATGGATGTCAAGATTGTGCTAACGACCAAAGAGTGCATTAATACAATTAATGAACCCGATCCACAAAATCCTATCCCGAGAGACAAAAAAGTTTGCGGCCTTGCATTTTCTACGACACCATCTCCACCATGACCTCAAAGCAGAATACATGATGGAAGATGATCCTAAGAAACTTTGGGATTCTCTCAAAGAACGCTACAATCAACAACAAGGCGTAATTCTGCCCGAAGCAAGACGAGAGTGGTCACTACTCCGTCTCATGGATTTCAAATCGGTTGCGAATACAATTCGCTCGTCCACAAGATTTGTTCCAAGCTCCGATTTTGCAATCAACCTTTGGATGATGCGGATATGATAGAAAAGACTCTATCTACATTTCTTCCCGCTAACAGGATATTGCAACAAGAATACCGCCGCCACAAGTATACTAAAAATTCGATTTAATATATGATTTACTCCAAGCGAGAAAAGCATGATGAGCTCTTAACAAAGAATCATCAAATGCGCCCGTGGGTGCGGCACCTCTGCGGAAGTACATTTCAATGCTCGAATAATAATAATAAAAAGTTCGGTGGCAAGAAATTCAAAAGGAATTTCAAGGGAAAATGGAAGAAGCGAGAATTTCAAGAAAGGCAACGGTTCTAGCAACAACAAAAACACTTTCAAGAAAAACAATGCTCATGACAACTCTCAAGCTTGTCGGAGGTGTTGTTGTCACAATCACACAACTAGAAAGTGCCACCTCGCTAAGCATTTGGTTGATCTCTACCAAAAGCACGCCGGAAAGCAAGTTCATGGGGACAAGTTTGAAGCACACTTCACTATTCACACTCCGGATGCCGGTTGCTCAAAGGATGTTCCCGCGGAACACAACAAGGAGAAAGATCCAATGCAGTTGGACGAATTCTTCGGCACAGACGACATGATGATCGATAGCATCGACGATACCGACAACATGCTTGTGGATGGACCATCCAATGACGTGTTCGGAGACATGTCTTAGATTTATGCTCCCCGACAAGAACTTCGTTCTATAGTTTCAAAGAACTTCGTTCTATAGCCATATTTATGTAAATAATTGTGTTGTAATAATTGTTGTCACATAATATTGTAAGACATATGCTACTTATAATATTATTGAATAAAGTATGTATTGTATAATCTATGAGTTCAAAACTTATAATTTATTTTACTCATTCTAGATTATCCTACGGGAACAATCCAAATGGAGGAAGAACTTTGTTTGGTGGATAGTTGCACAACTAACACCATAATCAGAGAACTTAAATATTTCCAAACTCTCAAAAAGAGTAAAGAAAATGTCACAACTATCGCGAACGCGATGCTATAATTGTTGGTTCAGGACGAGCCACAATAGTTCTCCCTATGGGTACTCAAATAGTAATTGAGGATGCACTCTTGTATCCCGATTCAACTCGTACCTTATTGAGCTACAAAGACATCCGTCGCAATGGTTTCCATGTAGAAACAAATAGTGACAACAAAGATGAATATCTATTCACCACTAAACATGACGGATATAACAAGCGACCGCTTGAGAAAATTCCTTCACTATCATCGGGATTGTATTACACATACATCAAACCCGTACAACATGTTGCATACAAGGTAATTTTTCAAAATCTTGATATCTTCAAGATTTGGCATGATCGCCTTGGTCATCCAGGCATAGGGATGATGAGAAAAATTATCGGCAATTCAATTGGTCACAAATTAACCACTTCAAAATTTTCCAAGCCATCGGACTTTGTGTGCACCGCATGTGCCACGGGAAAATTAATTTTAAGACCCTCTTATCTTAAAATAAAGGCTGAACCACTACAATTTCTTGAACGCATTCAAGGAGATATTTGTGGTCCTATACATCCATCAACAGGACCATTTAGGTACTTCATGGTACTTATTGATGCATCTTCTAGATGGTCCCATGTATGTTTATTATCTACAAGAAACCATGCTTTTGCAAGGTTTATTGCTCAAATTATCAAATTAAGAGCACATCATCCCGAATATGCTATCAAACCATCGGGATGGACAATGCCGCTGAATTTACCTCGCATGCCTTCAATGACTATTGTATGGCTCTAGGCATAAATGTGGAACACTCCGTTCCATATGTACATACACAAAATGGATTAGCCGAATCTCTTATCAAGAGAATAAAGTTAATTGCTAGACCATTACTACGAATTGCAAACTACCAACATCATGTTGGGGTCATGCGGTATTACACGCCGCCGATTTGATTCAAATTAGACCTATCGCATACAACACGGTTTCCCCGTTGCGGTTAGTACGTGGAAATCAACCAAGTATTTCCCATCCGCGAAAATTCGGTTGCGCCGTATACGTACCGATATCACCACCGCAGCGTACATCAATGGGCCCCCATCGAAAATTGGGAATATATGTAGGGTACAAATCATCGTCAATCATTAAGTACCTTGAACCCCTTACGGGGATTTATTTCTTGCCGGTATGCCGATTGCATCTTCGATGAGGACAATTTCCCGGCATTAGGGGGAGACAAGTACCAAACGGAATGCCGGGAAATAAATTGGAATACCACCGGTATCCGGTCCTATGATCCACGTACTATAGAATCCGAACGTGAAGTTCGGAAAATTATAAATTTGCAAAACATTGCGAATAATGCGCGAAGCATTTACCGATTATAAGGGTGTCACAAAATCACATAATCCCGCCGCAAATGTACCGAAAGAGTAGAGATTCCTACTCAAGAACTCCCAAATCAAAATAAGAGGGGGAGAGGTACTGCAACGAAGGATAAGGCTATACAAAAGCCTCCGCGGAAAACTAGGAAGGTCACTTCCACAACAGTAAATGCAGATCAACATCAAGTTGACAGACACCAATTGGATATTATAAATCCAGATGATATGGATGTTCAACAGAGACATCACATACCTAGCACAAGTGCACAAAATAATATAAATGCTAGGGCATCGGAAGACCCAGACTCTATCGTTGTGGGAAATCATGATGAGTCACAAGGGGTACAAGAAATTTCCATTAATTATATTGATTACGGAGAATCATACAATAGAAAGACTACAAATGTCGACATTTACTTTGCCACTAAGATTGCAAATGAACTTCGCATTGATCCGGAACCTAAGTCCATGGCAGATTGCATCAAGCGCTCCGACCGGGTCAAATGGAAGGAAGCAATCAAGGCGAAATTAGACTCGCTCAAGAAACGAGAGGTATTCTCCGCAAGTGATGCCTACTCCTCGTCATATTTTTCCTGTGGGATCAAAATGGATTTTCGTCCGTAAAAGGAATGAAAACAACGAGGTGGTGAGATACAAAGCGAGGCTTGTAGCACAAGGGTTCACGCAGAAACCCGCATCGATTTCGATGAAACATATTCTCCAGTTATGAGTGGTATAACATTCCGATATCTAATATCATTGGCAGCACAAAAAGGTCTATCCATGCATCTCATGGACGTAGTGACAGCATATCTATATGGGTCACTTGATTCGGATATATACATGAAAGTTCCGGAAGGAATTGATATCCCGAACAAGAATCATTCACGCAACATGTATTGTGTAAAACTTCAAAAGTCATTATACGGCTTAAAACGGTCGGGAAGAATGTGGTACAACCGACTAAAGGAATTCCTTCTTCGAAGGGTTTTTCCAACAATGATGATTGCCCATGTGTATTCATCAAGAAATCCTCAACCGGATTTTGTATTATATCCGTATATGTTGACGATCTTAATATCATTGGAACTCAACAAGATATAAATGAAACACGCAACCATCTTAAGACGGAATTTGAAATGAAAGATTTGGGTAAAACCAAATTTTGCTTGGGTTTACGACTTGAGCATCTCCCAACAGGGGATTTTAGTACACCGACCGCTTTATATCCAAAAGATTTTACGAAATTCAATATGGATAAATCATATCCATCTAAAACACCTATGGTCGTCCGCTCTCTTGAAATTGATAAAGATCAATTCGGACCTAAAGGTGAAAATGAAGAGGTATTGGGACCGGAGGTTCCGTATCTCGGTGCCATTGGCGCGTTGATGTATATCGCAAATTGTACTAGGCACGATATTGCATTTGCGGTAAACTTGCTAGCTTGATACAAATTTGCTCCAACACAACGCCATTGGGCGGGAGTTAAGAATATCTTCAGATATCTCATTGGCACAATAGATCTTGGATTATTTTACAAAATTAACCAAGATAAAACATTAATTGGATACACAGATGTTGGCTATTTATCTGATCCCCATGAAGCCAGATCTCAGACAGGCTTTGTGTTCTTACATGGTGGAACGACTATTTCATGGAAGTCATCAAAACAGACTCTAATAGCCACATCCACAAACCATTCTGAAATAATTGCATTATTTGAAGCATCACGTGAATGTGTGTGGCTTCGCAGAATGATAAAGCACATACAACGATCATGTGGTATAAGTTCAATCATGAACCCTACCATAATGTATGAAGATAATCTTCGCTTGTATTGCACAAATGAGAGCAGAGTTATATAAAGAGTAATCTTACAAAACATATGGCTCCTAAATTATTCTTTCCTCATCAACTACAAAAGGTAGCGAGAGATAGAAATCTTGCAAACTAAATCTTGTGATAATCTTGCGATTTATTCACAAAATCATTACCAACATCATTATTCCGAGAAATATGTTTTTGGAATTGGTATGAGACAACTCAAAGATTTGCAAGAATCGGGGGAGACTCTCTTTGATATAACCTATATAAATAATCATCGATTAGTGTACTCTTTTCCCCGTATGAGTTTTTCCTCACAAGGTTTCTCATAAAAGGTTTTAATGAGGCAATAACAATACAAGAACATATCACCTAATTTTTCCATTAAGGTTTTAAGGGTGATATACAAGACATATTCTATGTCATTCTTCTACGCTTTCTCTAAGAGTTTTTAAGAAGATATAAATCCTCTCTCATATTTTCCTATTAGGTTTTGGAGAAGGATGTTCAAACATGATCCTCGGATCATTATTCTAATATATGAGTTTTTCCTTACCAAATGTTTTCTCATACAAATATCTAACAAAGACAATAATGCTATATCATTTTCTCCTAATATTTTCCCACCGGGTTTTAAAGGAGTTTTTAATGGCATATACACACAAATTGGTTTCTCCTCAAGTTTTCCCATAAGGTTTTGGAGGAGTTTTACAAGATAATATCCAAGGAAGATTGAAGTCAAATTACATCAAGATTTTATGAAGCTATTGATCAAGGGGGAGTGTTGAGAATCATTAGTGATGATCATTAGCTTAATCATGTAATTAATATAGTGATTAGTTTATGTAATTAGGGAAGGGACACCTTTTCACTGTGTGGGGGTGTCTCCTTCCGAATGACATGACTCCTCCCAAGGGATGCCTATGCACCCCTTCATTATGTATAAATAGTGGGGTCCAACCCCCTAATCAATGATCAATACAATCATTTGTTTCAACAACGGGGAGCGCTACAAGATGGAGGGCAGCGGCACTCATGTAGAGCACGCAGCTGCGTGGTGAGCACAGAGCGAACTATTCTTTCGCCTTTTACTAAAGAATACCGTGCGCTCGCCTCAATTAGCAGCATACGCTAATTTTTTTAGAGGGCGCTCTCTTTTTTCAAGGAGGACCCCAACAAATCGGATTCAAATTTCTTTGTATTATGAATAACTTGGTAAAACGCGTGGCCTTGGGCGGCGTTCGCTTCTTTGCTGGGCGGTCGCGCCCCGCCTCGCTGCCTGCGCTGAGTAGTAGTGCGGTGTGCCTACGTTGCGCGCGCAGTCCGCAGTGGCACTCTGCTCCACTTGAAGCGCCCGGAAACACGGCGGCGGGTCGTGAATCGCTCACGCTGCAACCACGTCGGGGACAGGCGGCCGTAGGTCCGGCGGACAGGCACAAATCATGAAATCGGAGCCCACCTCCCTCGGGAGCTTAGATAGAGATGGGATTGTTGGCATGCCATATCACGATCAAGTTTATCTAAATTTCAGTATTGCCCTTACATAGCTTCATAGATCTTGTAATTGTGGATTCAGAAGTGCTATCCTATAAAAGGACACCGACAAATCTAATTCAAGCTGCTCTTGCCTAATGTCGTTGATTACGTCCGTTGTTCAGTCACCAATTAGACGATGTGGACAATGGGTAGAGCACACATACCAGAACGAAATTACGATAAATATATCTACTGATTTTAAGTCTGGAATAAAATGAACAAGCGAGTGCAAACAATCTATCCACATATTCATGACCCCTCACAATGGCTTCCCCAACTAAAGAAGCTGCAGCATACCAGACCAAGCTATCTTACTTGCACAGTTGCACTGCTGAATTGCTGATACAAGAGTACAAGGATTGCATGCCTTAAACAACAAAAGCTTTTTCCATTGTACAAATCAGAAGGCATACTGGTATAAAGTTGCTTTAACGAATCTGAACATTATCAGGTGCTAATGGCTAATAGTAAGATTTTCCATCTCGCTCACCACATCATCAGCCAACTCAGCCTCAAGAGATCCAAGGCACTTCTCGAATCCTTCAAGGGCTGCAAAGGCATTAACAGGTGAGCCACCAAGGTGGCTTATTTCCTTTCGCATCCCATTGATGCCACCATACAGTCTTTTTACGGCGAGCTTCATGTCGGATGCGTCTTGTGGTGGATATACAGAAGCCCCAAGATCATTGACCTGGTCAGCAATCTCCTTGCAATGGCTCAGCAACTTTTCCATCGGCTCAACTTTGTCCTCGTTAGCCCCATTCTTGTTACCTGAGATCTTGAGCAAACTAGTAACAAAACGAATTGCCTCTTTCACTACAACCAGCGAATCAGATACCACAGTGACAACCAACTTGGCAATAGCAATCTCCTCTTCAGTGAAATCATCATCATCCATATCAAAATCAGATAATATCTCATCTCTATCAGAACAACTTGTGGTGTCAGCAACACCATTGGAAGACTTTTCAGCAGTAGCATCACCAGAATCACCAATAGGGAGTTCGTTCATCTCCCGGAGAACATCCTTCAGACACACCCCTACCTGAGTCATTGCTCGTCCTATGGCAGTACAGTTTGACGTTGGCACCTTCTTGAGAGCAGCGCAGGCTTCCCATACAGTTCCTGTGACCTGGGGAACAGTTATGTTACGATCAGGGCTGCGAGATTCTGCATCAGATTAAAAAAAGGAAGTGTTAGCCCAACTAAAAATCTTGAGGGATTAAAATAAATAAAGTGCAAGACTTGACGATCTGTCAATGTGATAATTGCTTCATTGTTATTTCATATATGTCCTTCACCATGGACTGGAATCACAATACTGATGCAACTGACACAGATAAAAAATCATGTGCTTCGCCTCACTTCAAATATGTGGAATTTAAATCAGCACTTTTAGTCAACATGTGACTATTTCACCATCAACATTGCTTTACATTTACTTCTATCTTGTTTTCCATATGAAATCAGTAGGGACTACTGGGAGGGATTCTTTAGACAAATAGCAACAACTATTAAGCTTTGGCAGTTTTTTTTACATACCATAAGCAGAAACAGCATGCTTGAACAATGAGAAGCTAGAGTCAACCACGTTCTTCGCAGAACCACAGATGGATTTGTGAAGAGTAGGCCCAGCACCGACCATGCTTCCATGGCAAGCCAAAAGGAATCCTTGTAGGATGTTAAAATATGCAACAATGTTCTCCTTCAAGGTGTCTATATTAGGCAAGTCACCACTCCAGAGCATTCCAGCTGCAGCAAAAGACAGGCATCAGCCATCAAAACAGAGTTGCATCGTGCCAATAAAACAGTATCACTCTATCACCAGTTCACCACTAGAAAGACTGCATTGCACATACTACCCTAAGAACTAGCACCGAAGAAATTGCCAAACACTAATGCAGATACCATAAATATTCTACTACATTCAGCAGAGGAACTATGTACACTCTGGTAACTGCAGATCCCAACACCCGAAACTGACTTCTCAATTTGCTTTCCGCTAAAATAAACAACTCAAACACTTCTATGTACACCCAGAGAAATTCTCAATCAATTCAGATACATATGCATGCCAGACCAGCAAAGCGCGAGAAATTAAGTACATGGGATCGCTCAATTTTGCACCTACCGACGGTGGCCTGCCTGGAGACCTGGTCGCCGAGCTTAACGACCTCAGGCCACTCCGTCCGCTCCAAGCTCCCCGGAACCGCCTCCGCCATCATCTGAAAAACGAAGAGCGAACAAGCGTCAAGCGTGCAAGAGGCACGGTGAGGTTCCCGCGTGGGACGATCGGATCGGAGCTCGGCCAAGACCATGGTAGGTTTGGGCGTACCTGGAAGGTGTCGTTGATGGTCTGGAGATGCAAATCCAGGAAGCGGGACAGTTCGCCGCCGCCCGCCGCTTTCTTCGCTCGTCCTCCTTTCTTCGACATCGAGGCGGCGGTGGCGGTGGCGGGTCGGGGCTGGGAAGGAAGAGGGCGGCGCGAGTGGCGAGGAGGAGGCGACGGGGACAAGAGGCGGCGCGAGCGGCCGCGGAAGGGTTTATGCGGTTAGGGCTCGGGTGCCTCTCGGAGTCGTGTCAAGATTCGTGCGAAGAAGCGTTTACTCCTTACGGAACGAGAAATGGCGTGGACTGAAGCAAAGTCACATGTGACCCTCTTGGATGCCACCCATTCTCCATCCAACGGCTGTTAGAGATGTTAGTGGCTTCCTCAGCTCACAAGTCAGCCTAGCTCAAATAAAGAAAAAACCGAACCCATCTCATTGTAAACATGCAAGAAATAGCTCAAAAACATGCAAGACCTTATCTCTCTCCAGTGCAGAATAAATGAGGTATTTCACTTAGCATTTTAAACATTTTCATACTCTAAATAACTAAAAATAAACAAACATTTCAGTTTAGTGATTTCAACAGTTTCATATCTTCTCGAGTTATATGCCACTTTGATTCTTTTATTGAACTTTCATTAACAAATCTTCATTGTTTTGAATCTAAAGTTGGACACTATATATATTGCATAATATACTTGTAGATGTTGAAATTTTCCTCAATTTTTTTCTTGAACAGCGCATGTAAAAATTTTCCTTTATTTATTTACCAACCAACCAAGTGTTTCATCCACCAATAGCTAGCTTATTTCTATTATGCATAATTATTAGCTTGTCACGCTACATTTGTTGCATTCTTTAGTGAGTAAACTATTTACTTAATATTTATTTTTTCCTTTTTCTCAAATTGGTTGCCAAATTGTGTCCAGTAGCTTGTTGGGGATTTGGGAAGGGGCCCACCCGTGGACCAGTGGCCCCCCTCGATTAAGGGCAAGGGACCATGGGTCGCCCCTTGGTCACCAGTCGCCAGAGGGAGAGATCGCACAACCGCCCTGGAAAGACCCAAGACGAGAAGCCCGAGGAGATCAACCCAAGACGGAAGAGCTCCGCGGGGACGCGACGGAAGGTTCCCGAGGATCGAGAGTCCCGCACGGACCGCAAAAGGCGCATGCGTCAGGAGGGGTCCCCCAAGCACTGTAGACACACATGTCACATCGTCGGGTGGCAGGGGGAAGAGTCTCGTGTCCGTACCGGGACCGTACAGGGGTAAAACGGATTTGTATCAGAACTTCAGAAGGGGTCTTAGAGGCCTATAAAAGGGGAGCCACCCCTATGTATTCGAGTTCAGTTGCAATATAATTGTGGTTTCTATGTGCAATTAATTTGGTAGCCAACTCACCTTTTTGCCGATGTGGCATAGGAATTAAAGAAGAGAGAGAGGAAAAAAAGAGGAAACGATTTCCTCGGCAGAAACGAAGTCCACACTTGTATCGATGCGGATGGAAACCACCAAAATTGCACCGGGGAGAAACCGGTGGTTTCCATGGATCCCGTACGCCGCCGCCGCCGCCATCCCTCCCCCGCGCGCGCCCGCGCGCGCCATCCCTCCCCCCGCGCGCGCCATCCCCTTCCGGTTCCCCGCGCGCTCGCTCCCTCCTTCGCTCGCGCTCGCTCCCACCGCATCGGCGGCCAACGAATCCCGCCAGTGCTCCCAAAACCTAGCTATCTGCCCCCAATCTCAAGACCTAGCCATTTTCCCCCAATCCATCCCAAGCCTCTTCACAGATGAATCCACTCCGTCCGCCTTCGTCAACCTCCAGGCGAGGCAGGGCAGGGCCAGAGAAGAAGGGCGCTTGCGCCGCCCACGGCGTCCGATCCGCCGCCACAACTGGATCCGCTCCGCTCCCACCGTCCAGGCTGCAACGACATCATCTCCACCACTTCCAAGCCTTCAATCTGTTGGTTTTCCTGCATGGTGGAATACTTCTTCTCCGGTGGATTCCAATGCAAGGTATGTTTACCTTGAGCTTGACTCAATTCAATCTTTGTTGGGTTCACGTTTCATGTTTATTTTAGGCCTTAGGACGAACAAGGTTCTCGCTAACCAAGACCGGCGCTTGTTTTTCTTAGCATGCTTGTGAGTTTTGGCGTGGTGAGAGGTAGTAGTTTGTCATCTCTCGTTCGAATAATCCGTACTATAGTAAGTTCACTAAACAAAATGCATTTACTCGGTGGTTCATGATATGCTACCGCAACTAATTTTTTCCAAAGCAAACTTTTATGTGTGACATGTGGCAGTCTCGTTAATGTTCCAGTTCCCTTTAGATTTTGCATTTCGGGACGCCTTTATATATATATGCCTCTCTCGCAAATTTGGTACTCATTCGGGGATCCCAAAACAGTAGCTTATCTTAGCTAAAAAAACGTCACGGTTCACATTTCAGCCACTTACATGTGATTGCAAACAAGAACATGATTTTGGCAAAAGAGGCATCATGGATGAAAATTTAGATCATCCTTGTGTTGACTTAACATGCTAGCTTTCCTGTTTGGTATGTAACTGCTTGTTCCTCTGTATGTGTGCTGCACAATACCTTTACAATTATACTGCTACGTTTGCTTAGTAGAGGCTTTTGTTCCAGTTCATGTCTAACTCCTCCCATTTTTGTTGTGCATTTGATCTCTTGCAACTGACTACCAAACCAATAATAATTGCTCTCTGCACTTAAAAGGAATAAACACATTGGAAAATGTATAGAGAACTTGGTGCCCAGGTTCTCTGCAGGTTCCACTGTCAGGCACCTTGATAACTTTGGGTTGTTGTTAGCTGAATTCAACTAATCTGTGAATAATTACAGGGTACAACTTATTCAATGTCCAAGTTTTGGACCTTCCTCTCTCATCATATCATATCATGTCAACCTGGGCTAATTGTTGTTTTCTTCATACTAATTGTTGTTTCCTGCTTACTGCTACTCTGTGCTAACTGAAGACTATTTTTGTGGTTGATGTTTTGCAAGTAACTGTAGTGCGTATATGGCTGTTAGTAAAGATTTTTTATTTAATTGGCAAAACATTCATCATTCAAGCATTGGTCATCTCATATTTTTTCAGGATGTACCCACCAGGTGGGTTTACCAACTTACTGCAGTCAAACACTACTCCAGAAAATTTCCATTTGGTTGGCAATACAAGAAGCGACGCTGCAAGTTCGCCAACTACACCAAGTTTGAGAAGAAGCCTACCAGTTGAAAGTGATGCACAAGACAAAGAGACAATCAATATTGAAGTGGATGAAACCAACGAAGATGAGAGGACTGAGAAGCGATTGAATTGGACGAAACCTGAAGATGTTAGATTGGTAAGCATATGGTTCCTACCTTCTTTTCTTCTTGGAAGTTGTCCTTGGAAACCATGCATTGGGACTGCCCTGATAGTTATGCTACCTTTTGTTATTTAAACGAAGAGTTGATATGCATGATATAATTAATATGAACATTTTATACACTGTCCTGATAGATATGAACTCCAGTCAGCGTGTTGCCCAAAAGTAGTTCAGCGTGTTGCCCAAAAGTAGTTCAGTTCTGATATGAACTCCAGTCAGCTTGTGTGTGTTCTGAACTCATATGTGTTCCTTTCATTCGCTGATCTGGGCTGAGTGTGGATAGCTGAGAGCTCGACATTGGGGACTGATAGGAAGTTCCATTGCCAACATTAACTAATTTGTGAACTTTTGTGAATGTAGGCTTCTGCTTGGTTGCGTAACTCAAAGGACCCAGTTGATGGAACTGATAGGAAGGCGGATCAATTTTGGGCAGCTGTTACTCAAGAATACAATGAAGGCACCGAGGTTAGTCGTAGGAGGAACCGGAACCAACTGAAGATCCGCTGGGATCGTGTCAAGAAACCTGTAATGGATTTTCATGGTTGCTGGACTAACACAACCAAAGTGTACAGAAGTGGTGTGAGTGATGACCAAGTGATGGAAATTACTGACAAGATGTATGCTTCACAACACAATGACAAAGAGTTTATGCTGAAGCACATTTGGAAGGTTGTGAGGTATGAAAGAAAGTGGTCTGCATATGTTAAACAAGAACTTGAAAAAGAGAAGAAGGGTGCATCGAAATCTGCTGCTGAAGTGTTGAATTTGGTTGATAATCCTAACATTCGACCAATTGGTCACAAGAAGGCTAAGAATGAGCTATATGGGAAAAGTAAGAAGACATTTGCTGCTTATTCAGCTATTACTGAGAAGATGGATAAGTTCATGGAAGTAACCACGAGTATTAGAAAGGACCGTGAAAAGAAGGCAGAGGTGCAACAAAATGTGGCAAACTGCAAGGTTGAAGCGGCCAAGCTTGCCCATAAGACAGCACAAGAACAAACAAAGGCTAAAATGCTAGACACTTATAAGGAGCTACTGTTGGCATCCACTAGCAATCTGAGTGAACAAGCATTGGCCGAGAGGGATAAAGCATTGGAGGGCATGAGGAGGATCTTATTTGCTACTGATAATTAAGGTATTTCCTACTGTGCCTATTTTTTATATGTCTTATATGTTGGAAGTGTGAAAACAGATTCTGTTTGCATAATGCTAGTGTAAAAACTCTAGTTTTTATTTGTGCTACTGTTGTGTGAAAATTGAAAATGTGAACAGCCCCCTCTACAATAATGTATGAATGTGAACAACCCTTTACATTAATGTTTCAATGTGAACAGCCCTCTACATTAAAGAGAATGTGAACAACCCCCTCTACATTAATTTATGAATGTGAACAGCCCCTCTACATTAATTTTATGAATGTGAACAGCCCTTCTGGTGTGCATATATAGACCAGACCTTCCCTCTCTCTACTCCCCATAGTTCTATCTACTTCCCATCTCCTCTCTACTTTCCACAATGTCTCGTACACCACCGGTAAGATGCTGACCCTCAAGATGAGGACAGCAGCATAGACCCAGAAGATTTATACCCAGAAGATGAATTTGATGTAGAGCAAGAATATCTTGAAGAGCTGCAAGATCAATTAATGGCAGAATTGAGGCATGATTTTGAGATGCTAGAAGAAGGCAGCCGTCGGAACAGCGGTCCAAGGAGATATTTGGCAAGGCCTCGTGAAGAAGCCAATCAGCGGCTTATGGATGACTATTTTACGGAGAATCCACTCTATAATTCTACCATCTTTCGCAGAAGGTTTAGGATGAGAAGGCCTCTGTTTCTGTGCATTGTTCATGCCCTTGGTGAGTGGTCTCCTTTTTTCACCTTAAGATTTGATGCTCTGAATCGTCCTGGGCTAACACCAATTCAAAAGTGCACTGCTGCTATAAGGCAGTTAGCAACCGGAAGCCCTGCAGATGAGTTTGATGAGTATATTAAGATTGGTGAAAGTACTGCAGTTGAGTGTTTGAAGTTATTTGTGGAGGGAGTGGTTGCAGTATTTGGGGCTGAGTATTTGAGGCGACCTACTGTACAAGATATTGAGCGCTTACTGGAGCAAAGTGAGCGTGATGGGTTCCCCGGGAAGATAGGGAGCGTTGATTGTATGCATTGGCGTTGGGAAAAATGTCCTTATGGATGGAAGGGTATGTATACTCGTGGTGATCATGGTGTGCCTACGATCATTCTAGAGGCAGTTGCTTCGCACGACCGTTGGATATGGCACGCCTTCTTTGGTGTTCCTGGATCCAACAACGATATCAATGTGCTTAACCAATCGCATTTGTTTATCGATCAGCTGAGAGGAGAAGCCCCTAAGGTCGAGTATTCTATCAATGGAAGACAATATAATCTTCCTTATTACCTAGCTGATGGCATATATCCACAAAGTGGCTCGTTTTTGTGAAGTCTATACGTGAACCGCAAATTGATAAGCATAAACTATTTGCACAAAAGCAAGAAGGTGCAAGAAAGGAAGTTGAATGTGCCTTTGGCATTTTGCGATCTCACTTTGGCATTTTGCGACGACCAAAGACGTCTCTATGAGCAAGGCGATCTTGAGAGTATCATGCTGGCTTGTATAGTCCTCCACAACATGATAATTGAAGATGAGAGGGATATAGAGGAGGATCAACTTGATTTGAATGAGGAAGCTAGCACCTATAGTGTGCAGGCAGCTACAATATCATCAGATAGAGAAAACCCGAGAGATGGAAGAATTGCTTAACGGAGATAAGGAATTACGTGATTCCCAAGCGCATAAACAACTCCAAGATGATTTGATTGAACATATTTGGCAAAAGTTTGGTCATACATATAATAGCCAAAATAATTAGGTACATATAATACTGTTGTTGTTTCATGTTTTCTAATATTCATTTGTTTACTTTATACCTGTTTTTTTCCTTGCAAATGGATGCTGATTAATGTTGCTTATTTTGCCCATTCAGATGGATGTTGATGCCTGATGATGGCTGATGGATGCTGGATGCTGGATGTTCATGGATGCTGATTGAAGTTGATCATGGTGTGCAATTGAGTTGATGTCAAGCGACCTGTTGATGCCTCCTTATTATTTTAAACTTGCCTAGCTATATGAACTTATATGTGACTGGATGATGCCTATCTATCTTTATGAACTATATATGTTTCATGTTTATCTTTCTTTCTGGATGGATATTGTTTATTAATATGGTTATGGATACAAAATTATGGGTCGCTATATGAATGCGGGGTATAGTTGTGGAAAAGTGTATTTTCTCGCCACATTTTTTGAGTTGATGGGTGCTTCCATTTTAATTTTTTGGGCTGCTATATGAATGCGGGGTGTGCGACTTTGTGTGCGAGAGGGGGATGTGGTTGCGTGTGGCGACAGGATGTGTTGTACGGATTGATTTGCCACACACTCGATCCATCTAGTTTGTGTCTTGCATTTAGGTCATTTGTTTCACAATGATTAGTATAGAAACCAAGCCATTGGAGAGAGTGGTTTCTATTGACATTAACTCTCTCTTGGAAACTCCTCCAAGAAACTCTCCATTGGGACTGTACTACTAGTCACTCAAGTCCATAGTAACTCTTGTGTGCCCTTCCGTACGGCTCAAGGACCCCACCTTTATTGTTTGGGCTTTGTAACCACAAACACGGCTGTAGAGCAGCAATAAGAAAAGCTAAACCCTACATCAATCGTTAGATGGAGAATGGGTGGCATCCAAGAGGGGCGAGTCACTCGTGACTTTGCTACAGCAAGTTAGAGGATCCATTCCACGTGCCGATTCCTGTTTAACTTGTATAGGAATAATAAAATCTAAAAATACTTGATGTACAATTAGTCAATTAATATCGTCAAGACTGCTATATATTAATATAGTCGGCTTTATAATTAAGTGCCCAATTTTATATACTAGTTTCATTGATAGACTGCATCATTCAATTCTTGTATGATGTTAAAATGTGTCATGTGATCGGTACAAGTCATGGACACATCTAAGATTAATTTTTATGGGAGGTTTCTCTCTCCTTCTTCTTCCTCGGGCTCCTCCTTTGTTCTTCCTCCTCAAAATTGTAGTGGAGGGTTAGGTGGGGCTCCATTTTCCAACGGTAATGGAGACTCAAACCCCGTCCACCCCTTCACTGGATCCGTCCCTGGTGCAAGTCAAGATAAAACGAGTTTGTAGATGAACAAACGAAGGCACTATCACACCGTTCACCCCTCACACTTTTGTTGTAGTGCTGTCGTTCATGTGTGGTTTTCACGGAAAAATTCTTCTACTTAGCAAAAATTAACGTCCCACTCCATGGTTTTTATTAAAACCCCTACACTTTTGGTGAAATCTGGTCTATGGTACTGTTCATCTGTGGTACTTTTGCTGAAATTTTTATTAAAATTGAGCTCCCATTCTGTAGTTTTTTAAAGGCCTTTTTTTTGAGAAATTTGTGAGCTGTCCACAAATATAAAGAAAAGACTTTGCACTTTGCAATAATCTATTCTCCTTGTCGTATAAGTATAGTTTACATGTTCCTCTAAAATAGATACACATTAAAGTATTCATAGCCCAAAGTTTAAAAAATAATACACGAGATACATTGTTGTATCAAACATTATATATGAGATGGGTTATCATACCCACAACAACGCACCGCTATTTGTTTTAAAAGATCCCTCACTTCACAATGATAAGTTTGAAGTCCATAGGTCAATGGCTCACAATCCATACTTTGTGCGACAAAGCACTAAACTTTTAGGAAATCCTCCTTGTTGTACACTGACACACACTCCTCAAACAGTGGCGAAGCCAACGCCGGAGCTCAGGGGGCTCCCGCTGCCGTCTTCTTCCTCCAGCCCCCATCCCCTCTTCTTCTTCCACCTCCGGCCCAGGGGGTCTCAAGGGGGTTTGGGGGCTCTAGCCCCCCCCCCCCCCTCCCGCCCCACCGCTGCCCTCAAATAAATATATGTTAAAATGTTCATATTTTCAAACTCTTGAATATAAACATGAGATGCATTGTTATATCTAATATTATATATAAGATAAATTATCATACCCGCAGCGAAGTAAGGGGCATTGGCTGGTTTCATTATGTTTTATGTGGTTACGAAAACGAGCGCGGCTATGAAACTCTCCCCCGTTCTTCCAAAATTATTAACACGTTATAGGATTCATAAAACTCTTTTTTAGACTCACTTACAAAAGATTAAAATGAATGGATGGTTCATTTCATCATTGGCATATTTTTGTACTTGACACTACATAAACCTGCCGAGCAACCCTAGCGTTCCAAGTGACATCGAAATTCATTTTGACTTTAATTACAGAATATAGTGTGACAAAGTGAATAACAAAAAAGAGAACTGCGCATTATTATCAATAAAAAGTTTGGAACCCTAACAAGCAACGATGTTGCTTTATTGATTAATTACACCCGGTTGATGCTGTGGCATTCTCAATTATTTGTCAATCTCATGCTGACACCAAAGGAGCTATTGTGGCAAACCAAATTCCTTCCAGGAGCAGCGGAAAAAAAGGCTCCCCTAATACGTAGGTTACATCACATATCACATATGTACAGCGCCTGTATCCAATAAAGCAGCAAGTTTGAAATTGTGCGAGATAAATTACTGCAATCTATCATAGCTGCTTTCTCCGAAATCTTTGGTGATTCCTCCATGACCATGCAAGCAAGAAAATCACAAGTACAATCCCCACTGAGCTCCAAAAGATGATCAACCAGGAAGGCATTGGGTCATGAAATAGCCCTGCTCAGATTGCTGGATGTCAGGTAAACAGTTTGCAAAACACATCCTTATAGCTATAGTTCTTATCATACACTGAAACTGCGGGTGCTCTATCTGACATGAAAGTTATGAAGAGGAAGCTCACCATGCCCAAACTTCATGCAGATAAGCAGCTCCACTATGCAAATAGCTAGAGAAAGCCAACAAAAGGCTCCAACCTTCTTGACTGGCTTGCTGTGATGATAAAAAACCATGGCCAATCGTCAATTATCCATCAAGGAAGTGCAATCTATTCATGCACACTGTTTGTCTGTCATTGCTAACAAATGAATGACATTGTTAGTCTAACCTGTCTTGTAGGTAGGAATTATACTCGCGGATGGTTGGGATGGCAATCAGCCACCAGAGGATCAATCTGTACACGACCAACGGATTCCTTGGAGGAATCCATAGACAAAATTTGAGAAAGAATGTGTTAAGCTCCACGGTCATGAAGACAACGCAGAGGAATAGCACTTGGATGAATCGCAGTGGTCCCATGAAAGGATACCACTGATCCTTATCCCATCGTGCAGGGGTGAACTGGCTTAGTGATCTTTTCACCTGCAGGACAAGTGAAGAGAGTAAATGAGTCTGCCAGTCTGCACAGCTGATGCTCAAATTCTAGATCAATTCAAACCAAGAGTTCTCTTCCCGCAAAATACTACTACTACTAATAATAATTTTCAACATGATAATGAGTTTCTCAAGGAAAAGTTTGCTAATGTCAATGTAATTTGTACTTCACAGGAGTAACAACATAACTTACATATTCTAGGTCGTGTTTATAACACCGTTATATGTCACCACTCAATTAGAAATATTTGTTCTGGAACATTTTTTTAAGAACCTTTGATGTTGTATTTCTTATGCTATGTGAAACAAAAAGTTTCATGAATGAAACTCGATAATGGCCACAACTTGTGTTGGCCCTATGACAACATATTGAGCTTGATTTAGTTTGTTTATCTGAAACAGATGAGACTATTCACATGTGGATACATTTATAACAGCGAATGCACAACTGTATGGAAAAAAAGAAGGAATTGCGGAGGAACTCAGGGCTCAATAATGACAAAGGGCAGATTTCAGCACAACAGAAATGTAAAACAGCCCCACAGGGAAAACCTCACATGTTGTCTGTCATCTCACATGCAAGAAGTCAAAGCAATTTGCTTTTGCTCAGTAAACTGCATTTCTTTGGACTCACTTGTCTTGGACTATCCTTTCCTGCCCTAAACTCCTAATTCTGGTCCATGGTGTGTAATCCGTTTGAAAGAAAGCAAGATCCAAGGGAAACTTAACAAGTACAGAGGATCTGAGACTCTGGGTCATGGTGGTAAAGGTGCTATGTGTGTGTGTGGGTGGGGTATTGTTGTTTTATTTTAGTTGTTTCAGACACCAGCATTTCAGCAGTCTCTAAAACAAGTATCGGTGATTTCTTGATCGGAAAATACATAAACAACATATTTTTTCCAAACAACTTTTGAAGTTTGATTCAATGCATTCTAAAAGACCACTTATGGGGAACAAAGGCATTATCTGTACAACACTACAACTATACAATTATGAGAAAACTACCCAGCTATAAGATGGAGAAACTATTTGTCTGTAATGTATTTTCAGTGAACATACCTTACCCATGATGCTTGGCTGGCGGCTCAATCCAACCCATTCATATGTTTTCCCATCGAAGTAACGGACTGTGTGCATTCCTGCCCAAATACCTGGATCAAATAGCAGCATTTCAGTTGAAAATCGTATAATTCTAATCACCAAATAATATCAGAAATGTTTGATCAAGATGCTTAAGATCTTGATCTGTTCAGTATAATGTTTATTTTCTGGGAAACAAGTGGCATAACATTAAATATTCTAGTCAAATAACACAATGTCAGAAGTATGCCAGACATGCACTAGTTTTTGTTTCCATTTTGACTTATAGATACATCATTAATTTTAAATATTATCAAGTTGCAGTTGATAGGATCCAATGCAGAGAAACTGTATAAAATTATTCAAACCGAGAACATGTCAATTACTTAAAAGTGCTTATTACTTCTAGCTTACTGATCAACAGCAGATCACAATAATATCCGAAAGTATGAAACATGAATATTAACTATCTTCAGATGCCTCACCAAACCAATTGCAGATCAAGATATCCAAAATAATGCTATCCCACCAGCACTCATTAAAGTTTGGCAACATATGTCTGAATGTTAGCTGCAAAATGTCATAGTAAGCATACTTCCTTGTCGAAGAGAGAACAGGAATGAAAAGATAACTTAAAAATTCCTTTCCAATAGAGCACCCAGATCTAACCTCCATAAGCTCAAAGCCAATCGACAAGACCCAAAGGAGAAGTTGATTCCGTATCATTACAGCTTTGCCCCACCACCCAAGGATATGGGCAACAACAAATTCATCAAACAATGTCTCCTATTAATAGACCAGACAGTCTAGCTTAATAGAGGATAGCAACAATATGATGACCAAAGCATGTGCGTCTTCACAGAATAGGAAAGTTCATATGGAAAATCATACATAAATATTTATGAACTTGTTTTTAGGGTTTTCTGGAACATACAGACGGCAATCAGCTCCATAAGATCTCTCCGGCAATTCTGCACTTGTAAAAATTAACATTTATAACCAGCACTATTTTAAAAATAAATTTTATATCTCCTGTGAATTTGACCAGAGATTTTTACCAACTCCAAGATCAGGGTGGACTTGTTTCATGAACTGGCGAGCATCGTCACGATTCTGGAAATTCAGCAGCAAACAAGAGCCGGAGATTAGTTATCGAAGATGCCCTTACGCTGAAGTGCTCAAATTAATCAATTCATTTGGACAATAAGGAAGGATGCCAACAGAATAGTATCCAACTCGACCGCATATGTAGATAACCTGGAAAAGAAGAAAGGTAAGGGCAACGAGGTAAACGACAGCCAGTCCATGCACTAGGCGCCAGACAGCAGGATGGGGCCTAATAAGTATCCTGTGACAAATTTGCCAGGGCACTGAATCAGTATCGTCCAAAAATGTCAGCATATTGACCTATATTGATGCACAATGGATTTACGGGGGCTGAAAGTGGCTATGGATTGGAATGCATTATTGCGAGGTCAGGGTGATAAGGAACAGAAATCTTGCAGCAGCCAACAAGCGCAGACACACAGTAAAGAAATTTGTCTACTGCCATTTCAAACAGCCTGATCCACAATATGCACTACACTACTGTGGCTTGAGAGCAACATGACAAACGAAGCGCTCTACTTATAAAGCCGCTTGATTTCCATTTAAAGAGGAAAATTTACTCACGTTGAAGGTGCCTGAAGTGTGCAGTAGGCAAGGAAGACTGCAATCATAGCCCAGACACCCCTGGAAAGTTTCAGTGAGGGAAGATGAGTCAGCATCACCCACTCTCTCCAATCATTGTGCAGTGCTGTGAGGTAAAACAGCTCGAGTCCAAAAGGCAGCATCCGAACGGAATAGGGTCCTGATTATCTTTTTCCGTTTGGAATAATAGATGAAAAGCAGCCTGCTTCTTTTTTTAAAATTTCTACTTTTGAAAGTTCAGTGGTGCCTAAACAAGGTAATCATTAAATGTTGAGATGATTCAACCATACCTCTTGATCGATGTCACGCTACTGTGAGCAGCAGCACCTTCAGGATCAAGCGCTCCACTTGCCCAGCTGAAAGGGAAGAACAATTGAAGCTGAGATCAGATGAGATGGCACCACGAGAAAGTTGAAGGGAGGATGCCCCATTGTGCGGTTGGTATCGTATCCACCGCTCGACAGCCTACAAGTCACTCATGAATTGCATGTCTCGTGTGGCACATCTCTGGGATAACTTGAGACTGGGGTTGGACAGCTAATGGTTGTACCTCAGATTTAGGCCCAAGCTTAATTGGTACTATTCTTCCTCACATGAACATGACTTTTTTCCAGGGGGCATAAAGAAACTAAGAAAAATCTCGAGGAGAATGATTATTCATCTTACTATTAAAAACTCTCATTTTGCACTGACTGAAGTGCCCACGGAAAGTGCTAATGTTTATGACAACCTTTTAGAGTAAAAATTTCCGAAAAATCCATTTGCTGGAAAGTTTCATAACAGGAACAGCTTTGGCATGAGATACTTGAGCAGGGCTCTGGTTCTCCACAGCCACTCGTATTTGGTTCAGGAGCTCGATCGTTTCGCGCGAATTCACCAAAGACTCCTTTTGGGGAGAAGGCGAAAAATAAAAGAAAAGAAAGCCACAAGAGTACATGGCCGCCTTTCAACTCTGACACTGTTGCAGCACCTGGTATCCCTGGCAGCTCTTGTACTTCCCGAGCACAGGCCTTTTCGCACCCGTAAAAATTCCGCGAGTACGGCGGCGGTAGCAGGCAAAGGCCAAACGAAACAAGGCAGCTCCCTGCCTCTCCCTCCCTCTCTCGGTGCGCGAGGAAGCGAGGAGGAGGAGAATTGGAGGAGGGCGCTTACATGAGAAGGCAGGCGCCGACGAGAAGCACCGAGATGGTGTGCGGCTTGTAGAGCCACGCCGTCCACGGATCGTACTCCTCGGCGGTGGCGGCGCCATCGGCCGGCGGCGGCGGCCTCCTCTCCTCGCCGTGCCGCGCCCGCTGCTTCGCCTCCATGCTGGCGCGTCTTCTCCAGCGCCCGAGTCAGGAGGAGAACAGCCGGGAGCCGCCTCCTGAGCCTCTGCGAGCAGCAGAAACCGCCGGAACCAACACCTGTCAGGGAGGAAGGCCCTGCAAGGTGCAAACCGCCAAATTAACCAAGGCCGCCCGAGAAGCACCGAGTCAACAGCGGGCACGGATTGCCGTTGCACCCGGGCCGATAAATAAAAACAGAAGATAGGCGATTCCACATGCAAGATGACGCCACGTACCGCCTGTCGCCGAGGTGAGGAGTAGGAGCCGCGACGAATTCGCGGGGGGTTGGGAAGCGCCGTGTGCGGCGCGCTGCTGCTGCTGCCGCCGCCGCCCTACGCGATCCGACGGGATGGAGATACCGTAATAATGGGAACGCACGCAATCGACGGCGCCGCGGCGAGCAGGGGGAGTCGGGGGGAGGGCGCGCGCGAGAGAGAGCGGTGTGGGACGCGGGAGGTGAAGGAACAGGGAAGGCGAGGCCGCGAGGGAGGGTGGCGGTCGCCGCGTCTTCCCTCTTTAAAAAGAGAGGAGATGGGAGGTCGACGGGGGCGCGACGGGCTTCCGTTGGTTTTTTGTGTTTGCGACTCGGTTCAGTTCCGTGGTAATTGCGCGTGGCGGCCTCGTCTTCCACGAGACGCGACGCGTCCGAGCCAGACCCAGGCCGGAGCAGGTGGAGGAGCGGCCGGCGAGCGAGGTGGGGACGTGGGGTGAGGGGCTCGGGAACCGGCGGCACGACGCGCCGGCGCACCGCCGAAGCGGACGGAGGCAGCCGCCCCGGATGCCCGCTGGGGGTAGGAGGAGGTGGGGGTGCCCCATGGCCATGCGTGTGCGCCCCGGACGCTCTGGCAGGGTCCCCGGGCTTCGGGGGTGTGGCGCTGGCGCCCCCGCCCGGGTAGGGCGGGGCGGGGCGGGGCGGGTACTATTATTCGCCGAGGCCTCCAACCACTTTTGTTCCTTTGTATTTGTGCGCTCTCCCTCCGAAATCCAGCCCGGTCGGCCGGCCGTGCAACCAAGTGGCTTGCGGTTCACGGTATTTGGGGTGCGGCGGCAGATGGGTAATCAAAGGGGGTATAAAACTATGCCACGAATCCGTGAAACCATCGAGCTGTTACTGCCCGGCCCGGGTGATGATGATGTGCGGTCATCAGGGTGATTGGTTTCTTGTCTTGCCTCACTGCCTCAGCCTGGATTGCACAAGCGAATCAGGCTCTCTTTGGTCAGGCTGACATAGTGACATGATGCATTGCTTGCTATTTGGTTCTCTAAACTTCTGCAACATGATCGAAGCAAGCAGGTGGTTATTGGTTGTTGCACTCTTATCTGGTGCAGCATACGAGCTCGCTCGGCTCAGCAGATATGCTCATTTTTCTTGTACCAGGGAAATCAGGTGGCCATTTGTCTCTAACATTATGAGCCAGTAGTGACACAGTCCTAAAAGGTATGTTCCTAGAACGGCACACGTGAAGCCTAGTGCCAGTGCAGGCACGGTCCATCGTAGTGTATGTAGGTGTCTGGGCACCTTTTTTCGGCACGACGACCCAACATGGGTATGGCACGAAAGCTGACCTCGCACGAAGTGGCCCGTCAAATTCGACACTCTAAGAGCCCGACTAACCACTCTTCTATATAAACTGAATCTCTCCACTCTAACCATAATTTCCCCTCCCTCCCGCGCCGCGACTTTGCGGTGGCGACGTGAGGCTAGTGCGCCACGCTGGTCGGCCGCCTCCACCATCGACTTTCCAACCTCGACGGGGGCCACACCTGTCCCCACCACCGACATGAGCATGGTCGGCTGCAACGCAGCCTACCTCCATCACCACAAGAGCAGAACCGGCTGTCGCGACACCTCCTCTGTTCGCGGGTCGGTTGTCACAACCAACTGGAGCAAGGTCGGCTGACCTCCGCCTCCACTGAGAGCCACAGCCAGTAGCCACGCTGACCGCCGACGATGGATGTCTATGTATATGATTTTTGTGATGGATTGATGAATTAAGATGATATTTGTGGTGATTTTTCTTTGATTTTTGATTTGTATGTGATGGGTTCAGTTTTTTTTATACTTGTTTGTACTGCTTAGCCAAGCACGAGCACATTAGTGTCATTGTGCTCAATGGCACGACACAACACGCTTAAAAAGCTTTAGTGTCGTGCCACTGTTGTGCCCCGCCATGTCATGCTCCGTCGTGATGTGCCTGACCGTGTTTGTGCCAGGGATGGTCGGCAGCCCGTTTGGCCACCATATTGGGAAGTACCTTCTGCATCTGGCGAGCCAGCCCCAAACGCCAATGCAGATAACCAATTAAAAGAAGTTGCATACGAGAGACATGCCTGAGCAACGTTAACCCAATCAACCACCCTCCATAGGTATGTGGTGCCTTCATGCTTTTGCCTCTTCAGTTTTCGGCCGGTTGTTGATGAAATCTGATCATGCATGTTTGATTTGGCGTGTACTCTTGCAATTTGTGTTTCACCTTATATCTATCCCTCTATTGCAAAGCATCATGCCATCTAGATTGTCAATTAGTTGGCTAGTAATACTCATGTATCTATCTAATGTCCATTCTTATCAATTCTTCTGGACATTGCTCATGGAGAAACAGAAAACAATTAATTCATGCATATCAAGCATATAGTTGATGTTTCTCTCTCTCTAAATTTGCATGTTTTATACGGTAGTTAAAATTTAAAACAAGATTAACCCAATTAAAATTCCCTTTGCATCACCACCAAACCTGCTCTGCTATCGGGTTTTTTCTTACCGTGCTCAATGATCATAACTAAATAGATCTATATATATTTGGCTTATGTAACCTACTATTTCAGACAATGTGTAGGAAATTATATGTTTTCTTTCTAAAAAAAGGAATCATCTCTTACCGCTGTAAACCACACACAACCAAACCCGTTATGTGTATGCAATTAGATACATGATTTAGCATGCCATTTCTAATATATATATATATATATATATATACGGTTTTTTATAACGCACCCGGGTGCATTCCGTATAGAGAATGCACCCACCCTTGTCGCAACTAGGTTTTGTCCAGTTGCAATCGGCTCATTCTGGTTGCAATTTATTCACATCGGGTTGCAATTAGGAGTCTAGTTGCAATTGGTTCGTGTCCAATTGCAACAGAGTCAGATTCGTTGTAATTAGTTCCGTCAAGTTGCAATTAGTATAGTGTCACAGTTGCAATCGGTTAGTCTCTTTGTTGCAATTGGTTCGCGCCTAGTTGCAGCTTGGTTGGGTTTAGTTGCAATTGGTTCGCGTTGAGTTGCAATTGGTCCGTCAAGTTGCAATTGGTTCACGTCGAGTTGCAATTGGTCTGTCAAGTTGCAATTGGTTCGCGTCGAGTTGCAATTGGTCCGTCACAGTTGCAATTGGTTCACCGCGAAGTTGCAACCCGCAGGGCAGGCTCGTGCATTTCTTTATACGAGAATGCACCTGCAGGTGCGTTTTAGTATCGCCCCGATATATATATATATATATATATATATATATATATATATATATATATATATATATATATATATATATATATATATATATATATATATATATATATATATTGAAGTCCTTGGAAAATTTTAGGTGCACCCCCTCGCCTTATCATAAATGCTCCCTGCATGAAGATTCCCATTCCAGAGGAAAGCTTTGGGTTCCTTCACAAAACACATGAAAAATAACATCGACCGTGGGTTCCTTCACAAAACACATGAAAAATAACATCGACCGTGAGCCAAAGTTATCACTGATGGCTGGGACAATGGAGCGAGAAAACGGAGGGGTAGGCGCATGGCTATGTCGCGAGAAGCCGGAACGGGAAGAGCCTCCGAATCGGACGTGCCGACGTTCGTGCTGCTGCGGTCGTACTGTTCCTGACGATCACCCGTCCTGAGCAGCTCAAACGTTAATTAAGCTATCACTAATAAAAACTATTGTGTCTGTGTCCTGCTCCTGACAAATTTTTCCAATCTCATAATCAGAATTCCTTCATTCCAAACATATGACATCTGTTACCTCGTTTTTTCATTTCTCTATTCGACTACATACTCATCATATTCCTACGTTTTTTTTGTTGAAACTTTACTACGTTTTTTTTCTCATTCATCTGTTTTCTATCCCTCCATTCCAAACAAGCCGTTAGCATACTTCCAAAACATTTAGTATTTCTCAAAGAGCACAGAAAGGACAATGTGTGTGTGCCGACTGCTGACGGTGAATGTTGGGTAGTACAATAGTACAGTACTCCAGTCCAGTGTAGTACTAGACCTGGGAAGTAAAAAGTCATTCGGGCAGAACAAGAGCAGAAAGTCATTGGGGCAGAAGAAGAGCAGAGCAAGCAGAGAGCTCCACGAACGGCGACGACGTGGCGAGGCTGCGAGGCGACACGGCGGCGAGGCGAGACGCCGGAGACCGGAGAGACCCGAACGCCCCACAGGCCGTGCGTCCATGTCCGCTTGCCCCCCGGGCCCGCGCGCCAGTGGCCGGCCGCCGCGCCGAAAGGGAGGGGGGAAGAGCGTGCGGGGTTGACTGCACGGCCGCGATCGCGCGGGATGCGGGATCGTACGCCAGCGACGCGCTTGTCGCCTTGCCCTCCATCCCTCTCCCCTCGCGCGCGTGTACGAGCAGAAGCTCCCATGGCCCCCCGGCCGTGCGAGTACGAGCGCGAGCTTGGACCCGGCACCACGAGGACCGAGCCCGGCAGGCGTTTGATGGTCCGGTCGGGTCACCTCACCTAACAGGGCCGTGCCGCCGCCGAGTGTGGGTTTTATTCCGGTGTTCCTTTTGTTGCGGCCGCCTGTTTGCAGTTGCTACTTGCTAGTAGCAGCAGCAGCAGTAAACAGGAACGTGTGGGTTTTCAGTTTCACTGTTCCTGAATCCTGAGGAGAAAGGGAACCAACAAGTACTCCGTACAGAGTCAGCTGTTTGCGTGGAAACATGGTCTCAGACACAAGTACAAAGTCAGATGAACCCTGACAGGGTTTGAATGTTTTTTTCAAAAAAAAAAACGGGTTTGCGTGCAGTTTTGGTAAGATTTTTATGGATATTAAGCTTGAGCGGAAAATTTAAAAGTTCTTGTATAACTCGTAAATGTCTCATATTTTTTCGGCCGGGTAAATAAAGCTCTAGGCCCGATCACTGAAGAACGCACAATTTTGATTCCTAGCCGGAGGATATAACTAAGCTGGTGGGGTTTAGACCGCCTCACGATTTCTAAGAGAATGGAAATGAATCTTGGTTTGAAAATTTCCGAACTCCGACTTCATCTGCGAGTGAATTTTTTAAATTAGTTCCGTATATTAGCTAATCAAAATCGAGTCTTCCGATTTGCGACCATACCTTAGTCTCATCTAACTAAGGCCCCGTTTGGTTCTCATAAGTATGGTGACTTATAAGTCACGTCACTTTAAGTCGGTCCTGTTTGGTTGCAGTGACTTATAAGTCAGTGGGCTCCACACAGGGTGATAGAGGAAAAAGTGGAAATAAGTCACTTTAAGTAGGGGTGGAACTACTTATACAACTTATAAGTTGGAGCACTTTAAGTCAGGGCTGTTTTGTTTCACAGGTGACTTATTTACACTTTCTGCACTTTAAGTCACCCTACATATGAGAACCAAACGGGACCTAAGCAGACTAGAAGACCTTTGGTACGTCAGATTCATGATATCATTGTCTTCTAAAGATTCCTCTCTTCTGTTGAGTAAAGGGGACACCGCATTGTTTCAAGTGGAACGAGAGAAGCTCATGGCATGCTATCCTTTAAAAAAGGCCAAAGGTCAAACCAGAAACGTGTCCCCAGGCTCACAGCTGGTAAATAAATTAGACTCGGCTGCAAAATTTTAACTCGATTTAGAATATACTTCATCCTGTTTTCCCCTGAATATTTGGTTTAGTGTGATTGGTGCGATTATACCCGGTTCGGGGGAAAATCTCACATAAAGTCAAGCCATTTCTTGATTGGAGTATTAACAGCGGATTTAAAGTATGTGATTTGCACATTAACACTAAGTTCAGTTTGGAATACAAGTGTACTTTATTTTCTTACTTTTTTATATAAAGAAAGAGTTCTGACCTTTGCAACCACACACATCTAAGTTCTTATAGCATCCTCAGTTTACTTTATTGACTTGATCGCATAAGTAATGGCTCCTCACTAAAATCACTTTGGAATACAAGTATCACTAAGTATGCATTTGACTGAGCTGTGATTGTGGCTGAAACAACTCCAGCTGTGCTCGTGAAGTAGTTTTTTTCTAGTGGCGACTTATTTGGTTGAAAAAAGCGTTTGGCAAACAACTTCTCCCAGCAGTATAATATGATAAGAAGATGAAATATTCACGATGCCCTTCCTTTTTCTCTTTCCTTTTTTTAATTTTCTCTTTTTTCCTTTTATTGTTCATAATACACCAAAGTATATTTGGCTTAAAAAAAGAGAGCATTGGTGATAAAGGGAGAAGATATTCAAGTAGTGTCGGTGCGGAATGTGGTCCCGACACTAACCGTAGTAAGCGCCGTGGTCTATCCCTCAATGGTCGATGCTAAGCAATAAGAGACACGAGTTTTTATCCCGGTTCCCGCCGAGGGGGCCGTACGTCCAGCGGTGGCGTGCTCAAGGCACTATATTACTTAGCACCGGGGGTGCCCGTAGTGGGGTCGCTACAAGCAAGGCGGGAGAGGAAGTCCGGCTTCCAAGTCCCTGGTGTGATGGCTGAAGATGTTGTGGGAGAATTGGAGAACAAGTGTGTGGCGCAGCTTGTCTCCAATTGTGTTGTGTCTGTGTCCCTTTTTGTTGTCGTCCCCCCCGCGGCAGGGGAGTTCGTCCCCCTTTTATAGATCAAGGAGGGAGCGAATCACATGCGCGCCGCGCTACCTAGCTACGCGAAGGGGCGTGGCGTGCTAAGCTATAGAGTGGGCGGCCGTCCGGACGATCCTTGCAGCGATCCGGCCATCATGGCCTATCTTGTACCCGAACAGTGGGCGGTTCGAGGGTAGAGGAGCGGCAGATGGCGGTGGTGTCTTCTGATAGGCTCGAGGGAGCTGCTGACGTTGGCCCGTACAGGGTACAGGAGTAGGTAAAACGACGTCCCGTTCCGATGCGCCTCCACCGCATCGAAGTCGTTGCCACGGTGCCGGGCGTGCGCCTGCACGCGCGGGGGCGGCTGCCATGCCGTAACAGTGGCAGGGATGGCGTTCCTCCTGCCTAGCGCCTCCACCTAACCCTGTAGGGTCACAAGAAAGCAAACCGAGGGTGAAGCCGGCCCCCCTTCGAGGGCTCGGCGCGTTAGCCGTACTGGAGCAGGCGCACGGCGTCACGGGACTGACACCGGCCGCGTTGCACAGTCCATCCCCTGCAGTGGTGGGGATGGGCTCCCTCCTGGGGAGTTGGTGCGGCGGCACCGGGCGCGAGCCCCCGGCGTATGATGGCACCGTCCCGCCCGTGTCGTGGCGTTAAATGCCCGTGTATGGGGGGCGGACGCACGCGAGCGAAGCGGACCCCGGTCGAGGGCGGGGTGAACCCTCGAGCGAGGCGGAGCTCGGCTCGAGGGGGAGCGGCCCTCGAGCGGGGCGGCGCCCACTCGAGGGGGGAGCGCACCCCCTCGAACGAGACGGAGCCCGTCCGAGGGGGGGGGGCGCGCCCCGAACGAGGCGAAGCCTCGCTCGAAGGGATCTTCGAGAGGGTTGCCTTGGTGGGTCGTCGAGGTCCTTGCGGCGTGGGCCGTATCCCCGCATGGTTAGGCAAAGTGTGTTTGGTTTTGTTGCGGGTTTTAAGTGGGGATTCCCCGGTCGTTAAAGGGGACCCCTAGGGTCGTCCCCGACAAGTAGCACCGAAAATAAAGGCACGAGCTATTCTCATACTCGTCACGAGATGTCAGCATCTCCAAGAGTTGGCCAAAATTTACTTGGCAAATCGTGTGTTTTGCCAACTTTTAAAAAGCTATACAAAGTAAAAAAAGAATCATCTCCAACAACTTGTCATAATTCACTTGTCAAATCCAGATCTAACTTACATGAAGAATCCTGAGAGAAACAAAATTATGTATGTGCCCTTCCAGCTCTTGAAAAACTTACATCAGGAATCCTTCTCTATTCTTTATTTCTTTTTCACCCTCCCACCTAGAGGGAAACAACGATGGCAACCACGATCCACGCGCGCATATATACGCGTGGGGAGGTGAGTTTTGCCAAGTTTCTATTTTTGCCAAGTTGGTTTGCCAAACTGTTGGAGGCCAATTTTTCTTGTTTTGCCAAAATTATATGGATGCCAAGTTGGTTTGCCAAACTGTTGGAGTTGCTCTAAGTTCATAAACTTGCATACCCCCTCCGCCTCAAAAAGAATGTCGTTTTAGAATTGTCCTAAGTCAATTTTTTCTACTTTGACCAAGATTGTAGAGAAAAGTATCAATGTGTATCACATCAAGTAGATATATTATAAATTCGTTCAAAAATAGATACATTATAAAAATATATTATAAAAATAGATCTCGTGATGAATCTGATTATATTTATTTTATACCATAAATATATGTATTTTTTCTATAATCTTGATCAAAGTTAAAGAAGTTTGACTTGAGAGAATTTTAAAACGACATTTATAGGGCGGATGGAGTACATATGTGAAACTTGTCTCGGAGTGCCATTTAGATCGATAAACGTGTATATTGCGCACCATTGAACGTGCCATCCTACCAACTTACATAAACATGTGCAGGAGTCCGATCTTGAGAATTGGGAAACAACTCCTTGGGCCACCGACAGGGGAGTCCGGATCCACCTGTTAGACCGACTCCAACAATGCGGCCTATACCCAGAAATGAATCAGCACAGTGCTTTTGCATCACGAAAACGCTCTCCAACAGCAAACCTAAACACAAGATGCATTTTGCCTCCCCTGCGAACCGCGATGCACAAATGTGTCGTCTCTCTCCACTCGACCCATTTGCTGCTCCCTCTCGAGCCGAGCAGCCGGCGGCCCGAGCTCTCCAACCGGTGGTGCCCCCTCTCCGACGCGAGCTCCCCCGGCGGCGGCCGCTCTCCGCCGAGCTCCCTCGGCGACGCGCGCTCGGCCGACGACGGCGAGGCGGACAACGAACGAGGCGAGGCGGAGCCCGACGGAGAGCGCGAGGGCGGGGCGGAGCCCGATGGCGGTGAGGCGGGGCGGAGCCCGATGACCGGCGAGGCGAGGCGGACAACGAGCTCCCTCGGCGACGCACGCTCCGCCCGGCGACGCGGGCTCGACCACGATGACGACGAGGCGCACAACGGGTGGCGGCACTCGGCGGGGAGGGAGGCGAGTCGAACGACAGCGAGGTGGTCCACGGGTAGGGAGGCGAGCCGAACGACGGTGAGGCGGGGTCCACGGGGAGGGAGGCGGCGGGCTGGGCAGATTTTTGCCTTGGTTGTTGGAGGTCGCAGTTTCTGGGTTGCAAACCCATCTATTGTGCGGGAGGCAAATCCCTGGAATGGGTAGCCCTTTTAGGTAGTATTGTTGGAGATAGTCTTAGCGACCCAAAACCCCTCCATACTACAGGAGTCCCGTGCTAATCTACACCCCGGGTGTAGAGTAAAATTCTACACCCGGCGGTAATTGCCGGCCAAACCGATTAACAATTACCGAACTAAGTCACGGGATTACCGAACCATGCTCACCTGGTCGGTAATCTCGCGATTTGGTTCGGTAATTTTTTACGCGGCTTTGGTCGGTAATCATCGTTGGGTGTAGAATAGGATTCTACACCTAGGGTGTAGATTAGCGCTACCGTGTATATATATATATATATATATATATATATATATATATATATATATATATATATATATATATATATATATATATATATATATATATATTTATAACCGATGGCTCTTATTCAATTTGAGTTGTTGGTCCTTGATATGGATGATTGGAGTCACTAGTTCTTAAGACTAGACTCTCGTGGGTGTTGTTGCAAGTTTATGAACCTATACGGTACTCTGAGACAGGTTTGTGCATATACGCAATTTGCGAATTCACTTATCAAGATGGTACTCTGAACAAAGTCCAGAATAAATGCATTTATGCAATGTACAAGTTCCCGAACCTACTCCCTCCGTCTCGTTTTCATTGTCGCTCGGGAACTGAAGTACCCTCACAGGCTCGACTTTCTAGCAACCGTCATAAAGGGACATGGGGTGTATATGACATCTTGTGACAAGTTTGATTAAGGACCGCTAGTGTATCTCTATCTTTACTCGATACTCTCTCTGTATCGAAATATTTGTCGTTGTTGACTTTTTCTTGCAACTTTGATCATTCGTCTTATTCAAAAAATTATCGCAAATACGTAAAATGATAAGTCAAGTTTAAAATACATACAACAATAAATCATATAACAAACAAAATAAGTTGTATTTGCAAAAAATTTTGAATAAGACGAATAGTCAAAATTGTAGAAAAAATTCAATAATGACAAATATTTTAAAACCGATGGAGTATTGAATTACAGCTTTCACTTCATAAATGGTACCCAAAATCATTTGGCAGGCCTCAAATATGCATTCGTGGAAGTATGGTCCTGGACCCACTATTCGTGTGCAGACCACATAGCATATGCACAGTACATGTCACAGCTCACAACCTCGTGCGTTTGATTACGCCAAGGA
Source organism: Cenchrus americanus (assembly GCA_947561735.1). Classification (NCBI taxonomy): domain Eukaryota; kingdom Viridiplantae; phylum Streptophyta; class Magnoliopsida; order Poales; family Poaceae; genus Cenchrus; species Cenchrus americanus. The sequence goes on along the minus strand of OX387239.1, from coordinate 244,069,467 downwards.
TTCGACCCAGCATTATTAGCACATGACGGTTAAGAACGCAACGGATTTTGGACCACGGCACCAGCACGCAATGAATCAGGGTCCCTTCACCGGTTCACCCACGCCCATGACGCAAAAACAGCGCGGAATCGGGGGGCCAAACCGTGGCCGAGGACCGCGTCTGAATCATGCGCGCTCGCTCGCTGGACGACGGTTTGCCGAAAGAGCAGAAGCTTCGTCATCCAGGAGGGAGGGAGAAGCATCATCGACCAGGTCATCCAGGAGGGAAGGATCTGAGATGCGCTAGTTCTGAGCAATGGACGATGCATCTCTGTCCCAGTTAAGCGTGAGACAGACTCAAATGTCGGTAGAGTTACTGGTCACCTGAGTATTTTTTTTTTAATTTCTCAAAACACATTACATATGAAGACACATTATTACATATGAAGGAGTTCTCTCAACTCTCAGCGTGCCACGTCACCATCCACTGTATCTTCTCTCAACATGCAAGGTGTCCACGTCACTATCCACTAAAATCATCAGTTTATTTCTTCTATCGATTTTCTACTGCTGATAGCATCTATGTATGCAATGTGTTATTTGTAGTAGAATGATGCGAAGCAATCACTTTATTTTCTATTTTCAAATTTTATTTTTAAAATTTGTTGAAATTCCCGCAACAATGCACGGGGTATCGCCTAGTAGTTGAATACATTATCATTAGAGTAAATTTCACTGATGGTCCTTAAATTTGTCATGAATTCTCATTCTAGCACTTACACTTACCCATGTTCCTATCCTGGTCTCATGACTATCAAAATGTACATAAGTCCTTAAACTTGTCCCACACTCTTATTCATGTCCATGTACTTTCAAAAGGCGTTCATTTGTTTAGAATAAATAGTGTATTGTTTATTATTGTAGTATTCCGAATCAAGTTATAATCCCACTCACATTGATATAAAAATCACTAGGAAATCATCATAGTGACTAATATTCTTGGATACAAGATTTAATGGTTTAAAGAGTTATTATTTTAACATATTTATTCAATAATTTATCCTATTACTTGATGTTTAAAATATATGAAAAAACATTTAACTCTTGCACTAATTATTTTTGAGAAAATCACAAAAAATTATTTGATTTTGAGTTATTTCGAGACTTTTTATATCACAATTAATTTCTTTCTCTATATTTTTTTGGATCAACTTCGAGTGGGATTCAAACTTGGTTTGAATCCTAATGTTCATACATTTTTTCTAAATAAAAAATACACAATTTAAAAGTATGTGTACCTGAATGGGAGTAAAGGAAAGTTAATAGTGAGTATAATAACAGATGACGAGTTCAACAACTGACGTGTGTACATTTTAAGAGCACCAAAATAAGGATGAGAACTCAGGACAAATGTAATGATAAGTGAGCCCAATACAAGTTTAAAGATCTCTATGTGCATTTTGAGAGTGTCGGAATCGGAATGAGAGTTTAGGACAAACTTGCGGAGCATTGGTGAATTTTATTCTCCTCGGCCTCTTCCAGGTAGGAATAGTCAGGTTCGGAATCATCAAATGGGCAAATGGGATGCAACAATGCCCGCTTCTTTGGAGTTGGAGCACAATAGAAATTCTACCAATAGAATCGTGTCCAGTGATTGTGCTAGATTAGTGAGACATGTACTCCTTCATCAAATGGACAGATAAAGGTTAGAGCTTTTGTGCCTAGAATGAACTCTAGTGGGTGTGCTTCGAAAGCGCAAACTATGATGTACCAAGATGAGGCATGGAAGAAGAAGATAGAAAGGGTCGTCTTTGATCGAGCCGCGCAGGACCCCGCGACCCCGTTCCTCCCGCCGCAGCCGGACACTGACGGAGCAGGATCTTCGTGCTCCGACCGTCCATGCTTGCGCCGCCGACGGATCCGCGACCCTCACGCGGTGCTCGTCCTGTCCGTCCATCCCTCCCTCGCCTCCTCTCATGGTCTGCACAAGGAGATCGACTCCGGACGCGCCGCTCCGTCCTCCGCCTCCGACCACCAGCCCACGCCATGGTCATCGTGGAGTTCGACGACGACCTCCTCGGTGAGGAGGAGCCCACGCCGCCCTGCGCTGGCAACCATCACGGCCGGCCCCCGCAGCGCCTCCTCGTCGGTCGTCCGGGGCCCGGCCCGCGCGACGCCTCCTCGCCGGCCGGCCCCGCGCGCGCCTCCTCGGTCGGCCGTCGCGGCTCCCCCGCGCCGGGTTCCGCAGAACTAGGCCCCTCCATCCCCTCTTCGCGCGAGCTTTGGGAGCTGTCTGGCTCCACGGCCTCCGCCTCGTCATCTTCCTCGCCGGCGGGTCGCCGCTCCCCTTCCCCCACCTTCAGCGAGCTAGTGCGAGGCATCTTCTCGCCGGCGTCGCCCCCCACCCCCCTTCCGGTCGGCCGTCGCTCCGTGGGGTCGACCGACCCACGGCCTCCTCCGCGGCGCGGCTTCCTCGGCGCCCTCGGGCGCGCGCACGCGACCCCCGCCCCCCCCCCCCTGCGGAGTATGCTCGTGGCCGCCGGCGCAGACCGCCGCCCCCTCCCGTGCGGAGCAAGCGACCGTCGCAACCGCCGGTGGCCGGTCGCGCCCCTCCTCCTCTTCCGACTCCAGGTCGCAACCCCCTCCCCCTGGTCGTTTAGCGCGGGCAGCTCCCGAGGGCGTGGGCGGCGGGCTTCCACCGCCCCCACACCAGCTGTCACGCGCCCTCCTCTGCCTCCCCCACCTCCGGTGCCTTCCAGAGGCATCCTGAGCAGTAGGCCGCAGCCACCTCCCCCGCCTAGCCCTCCTGTCGTGGTCGCGCGTGGCTTCATGGCGGACGCCAGGCGCACCTCTGGCCCGCGGGTGGACGCGGATGGGTTCACTGTGGTCGTTGGGCACAAGCGTTATGCTTCTCGATTGCCTCCGTGCGTGGGTTCGCGCTCGCCGCTCTCGTCGCCGACCGGGGTGCCGGCGGACCTCCTTGGGAAGTGCTTCAACTGCTTCGGTCTGAACCACGTCGCCGCCCACTGTCCGCGCGCTCCTCGCTGCTTCAACTGCCGTCAACTCGGGCATCGCAAGAACTCCTACCCGTTGTCGTTGGAGACTCTTCCTGCGGCTGCATCCCAGCGCGTTCCGCCCACTCATGGCCGAGGACGTGCCCTGCCTCCGCCTCCTCCTCCCCCGGTTCGCGCGAAGCAGCCGCCCTCTGGGGGGCTCCCCCCTGCGGGCAGATGCTCCTGTACCTGGTCGGCGCGAGGCTGCCGACTCCTCCCTGCCGTTGGGGTCGCTCTCTTTAGCAAGCACGGCCTCCGGTTCAAGTGCGTTCAGTGGCACGCCGTCTCCGTCCGGGTCACCTTCTCCTCGGCCAGGTGGTGGGGGCAACCCGTTCCCACTGCCGATCGGCCACCCTGCAAGGCGTCCGCAGCTCGAGCTATGTGTAGTTCCGCGCACCATCGAGATCGCCATCAACGAGATTAGTCTCGAGAGGGCGTTGGTCGCAGTGGTCGCCGATACGCTCCCATTCGCTTCCACGAGGGACGTCGACACCTACCTCCTTGGTCGCTTTGGTCTTGAGCAAGGGTCGTTCATCACCTACCCCTACCACCCTGAGGATTTCCTCGTTCTCTTCAGGGATGCCGAGGCCATGGTGCGCATTCTGCATGCACCTGTTTCTGAGGGCCCTCTGCGCTTCACCTTCTGTCGCTGGCGGCGTGAGTCCTCGGCCACCGAGGTCACCATGCCCTTCCGCATTCGCGTCAGCATCGTGGGTGTGTCGGCTCACCTCTGGCTTCGCAGAACTGCTCAGGAGATTCTCGGCTCCTCCTGCTTCATCCTCGAGCTGGCGCCTGAGATTGAGTCGAAGGCCAACTTGCAGGAGTTCTTCATCGTCGCCGGGTGTATGCACCCGGACCTCATCCCGGTCGAGAAGGCTATGTTAGTGCCAATCTCCGAGGGCGCCCCGGGTCAGCTTTGCCTCAGGTACAAGGCGGTGATCGACATCGTTGACGTCGTCGACCTTCATCCCATGCCTGGTTCCCCTCCGCCCCCGCCTTCTGCCGGACCTTCGTCTTCGTCTGCGGGCTCTGCGCCTCCGTGGGGCGGCCCGACTGGTCGTTCTGGGCCCTCGCTGGCTCGCCCCCGGGAGGAGGGTCGTCCGGGCACGACGCTTGGCGGCCACCCCTCCCCTGTCCAGCCTGGTGGACAGGGTCGCAGCTTTGTGGACGTCGTTGTAGGTCGATCACCTGCTCCCACGGCTGTTTGGGAGGCGCCCACTTCCACGCCTGAGCCGGCGCCCCGCCTGGCATCCTACCCTTGCTGGGCGCTCCAGGGTCTACATTGCCCGACTGGTCGCTCGGGCGGCTTAGCTTCCCTCTCGGCGAGTGCCCGGCCCTTCCACCTGCTTGCCCCGTCGTCCCCGTCTGAGGCTGTGGCGCACACGGGTTTGGTCGTCGATTCTCCGGTCGCTGATGTCGTGGCTGCATAAGCTGCGACTACTCCCCCACCCCTACTCCGGTCTTCCGCAGTTCCGGAGGTTGCACTTACCGCCCCTTCGCTCGTGCCGCCAGTCAGGTCTTTGGCTGATGACCCCATGATCCTTGAGGCTAGTCTTCGGGTCGCGCCGCGTGGCGTCTCGGCTCGTCCGGTTCCGTTGACGACCGTCTTCGACTGAATCCGCTCACCCCTCCTCCACCCGTGGCCAGGTCGCTCCACTCCCCCCTCAGGTCGCCCACACGCTCTTCCCCTCCGCCTTGTACTCCCCCCTCCCCCCTGGCGCGGAGTCTCCTTCTGTGACTAGGCCGTCGGGCCGCTCTCCGCCTGGGGCGACGGTGACGCTTGCAGCATCCGTCGAGCCCCCACAGTCTGACTTGGCTTCGCTTGTGGTCGACTTCTGTGCCTCTGTGCAGAGGCCAACCTCTCCGTTGTTGTGCACCCTCGTCGTTGTCGTGCTAAGGGTGGCTTGCCAGTGGGCACCCTACGTCGCAACAGTCACATCGCCGCAGCTTCTAAGGGCCGAGGCCCTAACCCTGTCACTGCGGGACAGAACTTTCTCATGCGGAAGCTGGGGGTCGTCTAACAGCACGAGGCTCCGGATGCGGTGTCGTTCCAGCGGTACATCTGACTCTTCGCGGTCGGCTTGTCAGAGGAGCATTGTACTGCCATTCGGGAGCTCTTCGACGCCCAGGTCGACGGATCCTTCGAGTGCTCCGTCCTTAAGGACGATGAGTTCCAGGCAGCGGTGCGCGAGATCTTCCCCGAGGAGCAGTTGGTCGAGGACGTGCAGACTTGAGTCTGTGTTGGTCGTTGGTCGTTTTTCCTTTTGTTTCTATGGATCATAACCTAGTGGTTTGGAATGTTCGTGGACTTAACCGACGTGCTCAGCGCTCGGTGGTCCATGAACTAGTGAGGTCGGAAAAGGTCTCTCTCCTTTGTCTCCAGGAGACGAAGCTGAATGTTGTAAATGATGCTTTAATCCTTGATCTACTAGGACCTGATTTTGGTTACATTGCTTTGCCTGCAGTTTCTGGTTGTGGAGGTATTTTGTTCGCTTGGCGCAAGGATTTGTGGTTTGTTTCCTCTCCGTCTCTTGGTCTTAATCATGTAACTGTTAAGGTCGCCCTCACCTCTGCTCCCTCCTTTTCTTGGTGGCTCACCTCAGTATACGGGCCACAACCTGACGCCGAGAAGGTCGCCTTCCTCAACAACCTCCACTCCTTACGCCCCTCTCTCTCTGGTCCCTGGATGCTTTGCGGAGACTTCAACCTCATCTATCAGGCAACCGACAAGAACAATGGTCACCTCTCTCGGCGCATGATGGGTCGTTTTCGCCGTTTTCTAAATGACTTGGAGTTACTTGAGCTCCACCTTCATGGTCGCCCCTTCACGTGGAGCAACGAGCGTACTCACCCCACGCTCGAGCGGATTGACAAAGTGTTTGTTTCTCCAGATTGGGAACTTCTCTTGCCTTCCTCTTCGTTGCAGGCTATCTATTCCCGATGCTCTGACCGTTCCCCCCTCCTCCTGTCTCTTGAGACTTGTACCCGACCCAAGCGTCGTTTCACCTTTCTAGCGTTTTGGCCCAAGTTGGCCGGTTTTCTTGACACTGTCAAGGCAGTTTGGTCGGCGCCACGTCCAAACGCAGACCCCCGACGTCTCATCGACCACCTACTTCGCGAGACTGCGGAGGCGCTGGTCAAATGGAGTGCGAAAGTGGTGGGCTCCATCCGGATGCAAATTCAGGTCGCTAAAGGGTTATTTTCTGTCTCGAGGTTGCACCCCGGAAGAATTGTCTTTGAGGCGTTTCCTCAAACTCCGCTATCTTGGGCTAACTTCTCTCTAGCGTACGATCGCTAGACAGAAGTCCAGCCTCCGATGGCTTCGTGAAGGAGATGCCTATACCAAGCTCTTCCACCTCCATGCTAACCATCACCGAAGGAAAAACTACATCCCCTCCCTTCTTGTTGACGGTCGCACCCTCACACGTGAGGATGAGAAGGTCGCCGCCGCCTTCACGTTCTTCGACGGAATTTTGGGAGTTTCTCATGAACGCTCTTGAACTCTTGATTTTGAGGAGCTCGGCCTCCCGAGATTGGATCTGCAGGACCTCGAACAACCGTTCACGGAGACCGAAATTTGGGAGGTCATTAAAGAATTACCCTTGGACAAAGGTCCTGGTCCCGATGGGTTTACTGGTCGCTTCTACCGGTCGTGTTGGTTGATCATCCTGGGAGACATTCTTCGAGCTTTTAATCCTCTCTCCGACATGGATTGTCGTAGCTTCCACCATCTAAATGGCGCCCTTCTTACCTTGGTCCCCAAAAAACCTAACCCAGTCTCGCTTTCTGACTACCGCCCCATTAGCCTCATTCATAGCTTTGGTAAGATTTTCTCCAAGGCTGCGGCTAACCGCTTCGCCCCTCACCTCCCCAACCTCATCCCTACTAACCAAAGTGCCTTCATCAAAGGTCGTCTCATCCACGATAATTTCTGATACGTCCTTGGTACGGCTAAGTTACTTTCGAGTCGGAAGCTACCTCAGATCATGTTCAAGATTGATCTTGCTAAGGCCTTTGACTCTGTTGGGTGGGTTTTCCTCCTAGAACTTTTGGTCGCGATTGGGTGTCCACGCATGTGGACCAACTGGATCTCCACCATTCTTTCGACTGCTAGTACTCGAATCCTTCTCAATGGCACCCCGGGGAGCGGATTTGCCATGGTCGCGGTCTTCGACAAGGGGACCCTCTCTCTCCCACGCTCTTCGTGCTTGTGATGGAATGCTTCCATGCCTTGTTCCGCAAGGCTGACTATCTCGGACTTCTTCAACAGTTGGGACGGCATGACATACATTTCCGTGCTTCACTTTATGCGGATGATGTGGTCGCTTTTTTCTCCCCGGTTGAGCTCGACCTTCGGGTCGTTAAGTGGGTGCTGGCCCTTTTTGAAGGAGCATCTGGCCTTGCAGCAAACTTTTCCAAGAGCCATGTCTATCCCATCAACTGCTTAGACGAGCAGATCTCCTTGGTCCGTTCAATTCTCTCATGCTCCATCGCCGAATTCCCATGTACCTACCTCGGAGTTCCTCTTTCCATCAAAAGAATCCCTAAGGAGGTTTTCCGGTCACTGGTCGATAAGGTCGCGAGGCGTCTCCCCCCGTGGCAAGGGAGACTACTCAATCGTGTTGGTCGCTTGGTCCTAGCCAAATCCACCCTCTCGGCTATCCCGGTGCATATCTCTATGGTGATTTCTGTCGCACCTTGGGCTATCAAAGCAGTGGAGATGCTCATCTGAGGCTTCCTCTGGTGCGACACAGAGGTGTCTAGTGGTGGTCCCTGTCTGGTGGTGTGGGTAAACGTCATCTGCCCTACCCGTTTTGGCGGCCTAGGCCTACCTGACCTTCACACTTTTGGGATGACCCTTCGTCTGCGGTGGCTCTGGCTGGCACATACAGATCCGGACAAGACCTGGGCACTGTTCCGTTTCCCTACCGATCGTTCCGCACAGGCTTTCTTCGATGCTTCAGTCTCGGTCGAGATCGGGGATGGCTCTAGGGCCTTGTTCTGGGAGGACAACTGGCTCGCCGGTTGTTCCGTTAAACTCCTTGCACCCAACTTGTGGGCAGCTGTTTCACCACGGGTTAGGCGCTCACGCACTGTCCAGGAGGGCCTCAGTACGGGACCTCGTGGGATCCGTTGGGTCGCTGATATTACGCACGCGCGGACCGTACAAGTCGTCGTACAGTTCCTCTCCATCTGGGATCTTGTGCGGGCCGTGCGGTTGTCGCCGGTGCCCGACAGGTTTGTCTGGAAGTGGTCGCCCAACGGCATTTACTCCTCTTCTTCTGCCTATGCCGCCCTCTTCCTTGGTCGTGTTGACATTCTGGGTGTCCGTCAAATTGGAAGACTCAGATGTTAGGCAAGTGCAAGTTCTTTGCCTGGTTAGTGCTGCATGGTCGTTGTTGGACCTCTGACAGGCTTCATCGTCATGGTTTGAAGGACTCGGATTCTTGTGCACTCTGTGCGCAAGCGGTCGAAACTCTGGATCACCTGCTTGTCGACTGTGTCTTCAGTCGCGAGACGTGGTTCCGAACTCTCGGACATATTCTCCTACCCCAGCTCGCCCCAGATCGTCTCATGTCTCTCGCTGCTTGGTGGTGCTCCGCCAGAAAGTCGGTCGTTAAAACCCGGCGTCAAGGTTTCGATGCCTTCGTCTGGTTGGTCGCTTGGTCGATTTGGAGGGAGCGCAATCGGCGCGTCCACAATAGGGAGGCCTTGATGCCGGTGGCCCTCGCGCCGGCAATCCTTGACGAGGCCAGGACTCGGGCACGTGCGGGCTTCCTCCCGATCGCTCGCCTCCTTGGAGTACGGCCTTGGGGTCCTCTGTAGCGTTTTCCTTCTTTTTTATGTTGTCTTCTCTTTTTGTGTAACCTTTTGAATCTTGTATGACTTTATTCTCTCTTCTCTTAATGAAAAACGTGTTTTGCACGTCTTAAAAAAAAGAGTAAATTGTGCTCACCATACAACAACTTGTAAGGTGGGTGCAAATTAGCCCAATAACTTGTAATATGCTCAATCTTATACAATAACTTGTCAAGTGGGTGCGAATTAGTCCAACAACTTATAAAATGATCAATCTCATACAATAACTTGATAGGTGGGTGCAAATTGGTCTCTGAACTTGTAAAATGCTTAACTTAGTGCACACTTAATGTATCTGCCGTCTAAATATTATCACAAAGAATATACTTTCCAATATCGGACTAGAGTATACTTGCCTCAGAACAAGTTATTGTGCATTATTTGATAATTGATATTTGTGTTGTGATGGTAACAAAAATATTGAGGACTAGAAACTTCGATGTTATGTCTTGTTATCAATTGTTATACAAATATTAAATTTTATTAGAAATATTTTTAATTTCATATTCAATAATAATTTCAAATTTGATTATATTATTTTTGTTCAGCTAGTAATAGAATATGGTAACTCGTACTAACAATTAATAACTTTTAGAAGTTTGACATAAATATTTTTAAAGTCTCATGTACTAATTGAAAGATAAAATGAACTAAAATAATGAAAATGAACATGCTTCTCTGAAGTTGTTAAATACACGAGTAAAGGTGCAGAAGAAACAAAAGGTCATATAGTGTCTTATGAACTTTAGTCACTCGGTGATCTAATGGCGTAATTTGAAAACTTGATTCAATTTAACTAATAAAAAATAAGTAATGTATATACATTTGATTCAAAATTAGTAACTTTAATTTACAAAAAAAACTATTAGTTGGAAGAAAATTTGAATGCTACCTTATTTGTCTAATACATTATCATTTGTAAATTTGGACTATAGGTGCACCAATTTGCCAAGTTATTACATTGAACCAAGTATTTTACACAAGTTTTTGGATCAATATGCACATCCTTATAAAAATGTTATACTAATTTGATTATTTTACATGGTTTTGGACCAATATGCACCAACCTGATAAGTTATTGTACTAAATTGAGCATTTTATAACTTGTTGGACTAATCCACACCCACATGACAAGTTATTATAGTAAATTGAGCATTTTACAACTTGTTGGACTAATCCGCACCCACCTGACAAGTTGTAGTATGGTGGACGCAATTTACTCTAAAAAAATGATGTACCAAGATTTGCTTTCTTTCTGTAGACTTAGGGGTGTAAGAAAACATAATGAATATGGGGGTGTGTATGTAAAATAGTCATCAACACATCCCCGTGGAGAGTCGAGCCGCCCAAACCGAAAACTCGACACTCCTACTACGGTCCTACCTCCGCCACCGAATCTCGCAAGAAAAACTGACACCGCTATGGCGGCAGCCGGCGGCGTCTCCTCCGACGATGTTCCGATCCTTCAGGCGGAGAACCTCACGAGCAACGTCAAGTCCATCTACTACAGGTCTTTGTCTCTCTGGTTCTCCCGCTCCTTCCCCATGCGCTCGATCCGATCTGGAGGTGCGCTGAATTTAGTGTTAGGTTTGATCTGGATTTAGCGAGATCTATTTGATTATCTGTTCTGAACCACTGGGTAATTTATCTTTGCCGCGAATTGGGGGAGTATGCTAAGTCAAACTGAGTGCTCAAATGTCGATCAGAGGGGGAAAGGGGAGCTATGAGTTGATTACTGGAAACATTTTCTCTTAAAATTTGTGATGTGAAGTTTCAGCTATCTTATTTGTAGACTTTACAGCAATTTTATGATCGGTAAACTGGTGCTTATTATAGCTGCCTGGTTGAATCTGCTACATTGAATTAACTGGATCTATTTTGTTCTTCCTGGCAATATTAAGCCAAATTGCTAAGAATAGGGGTTTGATGTTCCAGAATGCTTGACGAATAATGAAATTGAAGTAATCTGACATATATATATCTCGCCAAAACCCTTTTATAGGTTTACAACTAACCTTGGCCGGATGCACTAGGAATATCTGTTACAGTATTGTGGTATTATTCTTATGCTTGACCATAAGCTCCAGCTTTGTGGTTTTTAACATGGTATAAGTCAGGGAATATTTTACACTTGTGTGGAATAGAATCAGCTAAGTTGGTTCTTGGTTGAATATGTATACATTATTCCTTAAACAGGCTTCAGGCACAATGTAAAAGTCATGGGAGTATTTTCTGCATGACATACTCTTCAATTTTCCCTTTTAGTTCTTCACTAGGACCTTTCTAGTTGAAGATACCTGACTGATTTGCCTTTTGTTTTCCAAATGATGGTTGTTCGAACTTCTAAAGATGAGGTCTTTTTTATATTACAGTCGAACATTCCTGTCGATCATTGGTGGGGTTGTTGCTGGAATATGGGGATTCACAGGCCTGATGGGATTTGTCTTCTACTTTCTCATAATGATGGCTGCATCTATCGGGCTTTTAGCAAAGTCAAAGTTTTCAGTCCAGACATACTTCGATAGTTGGAACAGGATTTTAATTGAAGGAGTTTTTGGCGGCCTTATGGTAAGTGTTTTTTGCTGTCATGTTGATATTCTGTTGCTTATCATGCTGTTTAATGATGTTCTAATATTTTGTATTTTATTTTGCAGTCCTTTGTGCTGTTTTGGTCGTATCCTTTGATGATACTATATTTTCCTTCACGTGCGTATCAGATTGTTAAATAAGCTAAATTATTACAAACACCTGGGATGGTAAACTGATATATTCAGATTCCATATTTTAGACAATCACGAAAAAATAATCCCTACACCTGCAACTTATTTTCCTACTTGCGATTTTGTGAACCTGTTTATGTGTCTTTTCCTGGTCTGTTTTTCAACTGTTTAAGTTTGAGTTTTATTTTTTATTGAGTTAATCCTTGACAAGATACAGATTTGCTTATGACATTGTTCACATCTTCTGATGGACGTAGAAAGAGCTGCTCTCGAGAGATTGAAAGCAGACGCTGGATTTCTCCTGACATCGCATATGCTGTCAGCTCATTATGTACTCAATTTTTGTATTGGTAATCAATATGATCTTGAGTGGGAGCTTTGTCGGTGTAGAGCTGTACTTCAGCAAACCACAGAACTGATCTAGCAATTAATTTCTTGGATGATTTGTAGCAATTGTGATTTGTCAATTTCATTGGGCGCGCTATGGTACTGAAACTGTGGATATAAACCTTATTTGATGGACAATCAGATTTTCATCGTTTTGGCATAATCATCATACGAAATGTATTAATCGTTTGTGCATTATTATCCTCGGTCAGATTTGACGATTTGTCCATTGCCATGTGATTGTTTTCGTCAACAGACTCCCTTTGCGGCTGTGAATCTATTTCTAGATCAAAATGAATTCATCAACTCCATAATGAGCGCATCCTCAAAAAAAAAAAAACTCCATAATGAGGGCATAATGGGCCGAATGTGCTACACGGGCCTTGCCCAAATCCAAAAATTTCCAAACGCATCTTCTTCCAAAACCCAGCTCCATGGAGCGGCGCCGCATCTCGCAGCCAGAACCCTAGCCTTGCCGCCATGGCCGCCTCCATGCTCCGCTCCGGCCACCGACTCTTCCTCCACCGCCAGCGCCTCTCCGCGGCATTCTCCACGGCTTCAGCCGAGGAGCTTATCGACGTCCGCAAGCTTCCCACCGACTACGACCCATCTACCTTTGACCCGTCCTCCCCGTCCCGGCCGCCTCCGTCCGATCGGGTGTGGCGCCTCGTCGAGGACGTCTCCTCCCTCACCCTCGCGGAGTCCGCCGCTCTCTCCTCTCTCCTTCTCCGCCGCCTCGACATTCCCTCTGCACCCCCTATCGTCATCCTCAACTCCGCCGCAGGGCTCGGCGGCGGCGGCGGCGCCACGGCCGGCGCGGCGGGGGAGAAGGCTGCTGCGGCAGCGGAGAAGACGGTCTTCGAGCTGCGGCTGGAGGCGTTTGAGGCGGCAAGCAAGATCAAGGTTATCAAAGAGATCCGGACGTTCACTGACCTGGGGCTGAAGGAGGCCAAGGAGCTGGTGGAGAAGGCGCCTGCGGTGATTAAGGGCGGCGTATCCAAAGAGGAGGCTGAGGCGATCGTCGAGCGGATGAAGGCCGTTGGGGCCAAGGTTGTCATGGACTGATCGGAACATGCCATTCAATGGTGAGATCCTACAAATTTATGCTCCATTTCAGATCAAATTTTAAGTGCGAGGGTGGATTGAGTCATGAGTGGCATAGTGAAGTATTGGACAAATTATGTGGCGTCCTATTAAGGATTCAATTCAAGTGTGTTGGTTGAATGAGTTGCGATCTTTAAATTGTATTGTATCATCAATCACTAGTCATTATGTTGTGGGATTGTGACATTAGTCGTGAGCTGATGGGACAAAAAGAAACTAGGGCATTGCTATCTTCTATGATGATTTTCTCAACTAGCAGTCATCGAGTTGAAATGATCTGGTAACTTAGTTCATTTACTATTTACAATAGAATACTGTCGATTTTAGACAAAGATGCCCATGTGGGTAACATTTTGCACTTCTTCCTGTGAATTACAGTTACAGCACACTGTTCCATCTTGACCAGAAGTAATTCTTCGTCGAATCAGTTTGTGATATACATGCTACTTAGCTGTTGTTGCTATGTGCAGGTGCTGTTGACAATCTTAACCACCAGATTTTCATGTTGGCTGGCTCCATATTGCTGCTCAATTCACATGGTTGATGGCTGCATCCAGCTTGGTTCAGCGCTGTAACTGGAATTTTGAGCCTCAATGGCCTTCAGCTATTCATTAAATCATGTGTTTCCTCTTATTCTGTTGAGGAGTAGCCTATCACTAGCAGGAGATGTGGAATAAATTACTTTGAAAATTGAGATAAACAGCACGCACACACAGTTGGAGTATTACAGCATGTGTAATGCTACTTTTGGTTGGCAAATATTTCCGCATGCCTCTATTCTAGTTGATGTCATGCCTGTAGCTGAGGCGCTGAGCCTGAGATGTTTAGTTTTTAACCTCTGTATTTGTGAATGATTGATCATACGAATTGGAACTGAAACTCATACATTCTTCCGTAGATTTTAATACTGTGTTGTGTGGTTTGATCTTCCAGTAACTCAAGCTTGTACGTTTGCTGTGTTTACTTTTGTGTAAGTTGGCGTGCAAATCTGTTCCTGGTGAAGAAAACCGGAAGCTGCCAAGGTGAATCATTACTCAGAAGGGCCAAATGGACCTATTTGATCTACAAATCTGTCTACGCTGTGGTCATTCTCCTGTTCTAAGTTATTGTTATGTGTTTGTGTGTTATGTGGCTGATTGATGCTCTACCGAGTTTAAGTGAATTGTCTACATTTTCTCGTCAGCAAAATTTTAAGTTGAACTTGGTGTATGCAACTTAATATCTTAAATTTTTGGATTCAACTGATTGATGTATGCAACTCAATATGGTACTACCGTACAAGGGTTAGTGGTCTCCAATTTTTACGTGGTCTAAGGGGTTCTGCACATGAGTATTGGAGTATAATATAACTGTCCCCATTTTTCACACTAGTTTAAGGTTTTGGGTTGAACTCTCTTTTTCATTTAACTCAATAGAATAACTGTCTTATCATCGTATGTCTTGCGTTTCAGATACAATTTTTGCAGTTTCAAACAACAGCAACTACGAACATAGAAAGTGGTCAGCGTTCAGCACATCCCCTGTACTTATAGTTCAGAGTCCCTCCGAAGCGAAACCTAGCTTGTTTCTTCCAAAGGGGTTTCTTCTCCTATACAAAGATCTGTTTGTTTCTTCACGTTCAGGTCAATGGATCTCATGACTAGTGCCAAAAATTAAGGCAAATCCGATCCACCGGATTCTAAAGGCTCCTTATCTGACGGCTCATCACTGAAAACTCTATCCCTCGCTTTATCAGACTGGAAAAAGGTGGAAACAGGTCAGTAGAAGGCTACAAATGATTTGTTTGTGTGGTAGGATCCAGAAAAAAATTGCAGAGGTTCATAGGAAGAACAAACCATCTTCTGCCAGTTGCTGAAGAATGTTATGACGGCGAGGAGTAAGAACTGCACTATGGAGCCGCAGGAAATGCCCATCCAAAGCCCTTTCCCTTCCATCTTCAGAACAAAGCCGAGCAAGAGTGCCGTTGGAATCCCAACGAGATAGAACGAGCCCAGGTTAACATAGGCACCTAAGTGTTGCCACCCACATCCTCTGGCAATACCTGATGAAAAAACAAAATGTGTTAGCCGACCTGTACTGAAATTCAGTATAAATGACAGCCACGCTCGTATAAGTCTTGAGTTCAAATAAAATGCCAGTGTACTCAAGCACTTTTCACTAGAAGAAATGAACCAAAGCATACAGCAGACAGGAACACTGATGTGCTAGTGAGGAGAAAGGTGTAATTCTCATACATAGTGATTTGGAGCCTGCTTACGGTAACATCACTGCTAGATGCGTGTTGATGGAAACACCGGCATCCATATTCACGTAAGAGTCCATTTTCGAAGGAATAAACAAGTAACTCCCCGAGTAACAAAATTTGGCTTCCGCAACACAGAATAGCATTAGTACCGTGGAAGAAACTAAGAACAGAAGCGGCATGTTACCTGGCATCATTGGCATGACTGATAAAACAGTAATGGTCACTTGCCACCTGATAGGGCTTCTTGCCAAAATTGAGAAGAGCACACTAGTTGAATTATAGAAATCAAATTAACGGGCAAAAGGTGTTGAATTTTGGTGTAAAGACGGACAAGTTTGTTTGATATCTTTACAGGTATATAATTGGAAGATGTGTTTTTGAGGTTTTAAAACCAGGAAAATATATTCTTTTATTTACTCTTTTGAATGGAAAGGCACACCAACCAGCTTAGGATAGTTTAGAGACGTGACCTGATAGAACTCCTTGCAGGCTGTCAGCAGCAACAGAGACGCACACGAAGGGAACCATTGCATTGACATACGCAACAACCTCCTTATCGCTGCTATATGCATAGCCTAAGATGTTCTGTGATGCTAGCAATATAATTGTGATGATAGCCGCCTCCATTGCTGCAATACACATGATAACCCGAACAGCTGTTCGAGCTCCTTCAGGGTTGCCGCCACCTAATTCATTTGCTACCCTGGTGCTGCTCATTGATCAAAACCAACAAATTTAGTTATTACTTGTCTTGATAATGAATTAGCAGCAGGGAGTGATAAAGCTTCTTCGTACCTTGCAGCCGCTCCAAGCCCATAAGGTATTGTATACATTAACGTGATAGTCGTCAGGCTGATAAAGAGCACAGGAGTAATTAATGAAAATAATTTTAGAAAAATGTAATGTATTGCAAGTGCATGTTAATATACATGTGAAAATACTTACCAGATTGAAAGAACTGAAGTTTGCAGCTCTGGATTCGGTAAAATTCCTGAGAGAAGAATCAGGATCTCAAAGGACCACCATTCAAAGCTATAAGATTGTGAAAGGGAGATCATTAGCCTTATACTGGAATTTAAATGAATAGGGAAAGATGCTTAAGAACATCATTATAATTACCACAACATCAGTGCCGATGGCAGAGCTAGGCGCAGAAATACACCAACTCCTTTGAAGGCCTCAGTCGTAGGAGGTGCGCGGGTTTCCTTACAAGAATCTGAGTATCTGATGTATGCAGCAAGCATAAGCACATTTAACCAATATGATAAGCTTATTGCCAAAGAAGCTCCGATATACCCCAAACTGGTTTTGAACACCAATAACCAGCAAAGAGGAATATGCAGGAGCAGTGTTGCGACGGAGGACCAAAGCATAGGAATTATCAGGCTCTGAGACTGCAGAAATTTTGTGAGAGGCTGGCTGATTGCATATGCAAACAGTCCTGGAATCAACCAGACTATATATCTCCCAGCTTCATTTGAGATCAAGGGGTCTTGACCGATGAGGATGAGGAGTTTGCCTATGAATACCCACAGGAGTGAGATTGGAATGCTCACAAATATGAGTGTGACTATAGCTCTATAGGTGTGCATTCCCAATTTGTCGTACTGTTTTGCACCATAGGCTTGACCACAAAGTGTTTCCAATCCACTTGCCATTCCAATCTGTTTTAGAAGTACACAAGTTGGTTAGTTACTGGAAGAAAAATATGCAATAATCTCATTAAAGCCAAGAGTGCTGGATGAAACATAAGTAGTTTTATGCACCACCATTCTGCAAAAGTCTATTCTAGTTAGCGAAATCATGAAGAATGACTAACCTTTTCCAACAATCAACCACATGCAAACTTGTAACTGATTGTAGCAGTGTGTACTATTGAATAGTAGTGAGATAAATATGTAGCTTCACTATACATAATAAAAAAAATCATCGAAGCTAAGCTTGTTTCTGAAATTGTGAATGCCAGTCTCTGAACGGTGCCGGATGTTGAGAAACACTGCACAATTCTAAGGTTCCCTGCCGTGCTACCCCCTCCGTTACATATTTTCATATTACTTGTCATTTTGACATTTTAAAAAATCAAAACGACAATTATTATGAAACGGAAAGACCGAGAGAGTAACAGCTAAGACAGCCTACGATCTCAATCCAATATTTTGAAGTTCCTTGACTTATTATTTGGTTCTTATAATTCTGTAATCTAAGTTGACGGATTTTGAAAGATTTATGAACTCGCGGGGAAACAGTAAAACGTGCGAAACGAATGGATAGGAGTGCTTAATGCGAAACGTACGAGGAGGCTGAAGCCGGAGACCGTGGCGAGGGAGGTGGCGATGGCGGAGGCGGAGAGCGGGAGGACGCCGGGGAGGTGGCCGACCATCATGTTGGATGCCACCTGCACCGCGTACTGCGACACGCTCACTGCCGCCATCGGCAGCGCCACGTACCCGACCTTGCCGGCCTCCCGCGCCAGGTCCCTCCACCACCTCGGCCCGCCGCCGCCGCCGCACTTCTCCTCCCGCAACGTGTACTGCGGCAGCAGAAGCGGCGCTCTGTCCTCCATGGCGGCCGCCGCTGTCGACTCGCCGCGCTTCTCTCTCTCTTTCTTCCCTTCTCAACAAGGACTCGTGTTCGTGTATGCGATTTGGTGTCGTCAGGTCGTCTTGGATGTGGAAGCGGTTCCTTCTCTACCTTAATGAGCCACTGCTACGCCGGCGGGGGGTTCTTAATGGGGACGGGACGCGCGCTGTGTCAGCGGCGGGCGAACAGAACGGGATTCTATACATGCAGGAAAATAATATTTTAGCTTTATCCAATATGGCAATATCCGGCATGAAGTAAATTACCGGACCTGAGTAGTATAAAATTAATTGAGAGGATATTTATACTATCTCCTAGGGACTCTTTTTTTTCGAAACATGTATTTTTTTCTTTCCCGCAAAACTAAATCTGTTTTCCGTCGACATCGAGGTGTGTGACTTCGTCAATCTTAAAAATTTGCTGGCTCAGTTTTCAAAGATGCTCCTAGACGTAGGATTTGCGCGTGTGTTTATAGGGATGGGTGTGTCTATTGTGAGTGTCTCCGATGTATTGTGTAATTCAGGAAAAAATACACATCTTTATTCGTGACAACGTCGGTATGGTATGTTTTTAGGTATATAAAAGAAAACTTCAATTTTTATTTAAAAAATTGGATGTATCTTTAGAGAAAATTGGTGGTCTTCACAACTAGTGAGCAGTGACTAGTCTATATTGTGCCTCAGGATCCGTGACTAGTGATTTGTGCCTGGTGTTGATTTGTTGTGAGAAAAAATAACACCGGTTGACAACTGGTGATGAGTGACTGCTGCTGATTTTTTGTGAGAGACAAATATCGCTGACTGGCGACTGGTGACTCATGCGGATTTGGTGTGAGAGAAAAGTATTGCTAGCTGGTGGTTCAATGGTTCAAAATTTGTCCCCAAATATAAGGCATCATAGAAGTTTTTGGTAAGTACTCAATCAACTCAATTAAAGACTTGCCAAATATTACACTTGTTAACTAAAGAACTTACCTTTAATTATCATTGGCTAAGAGCATATGTGACATTTTACCACCTCTTTAATCTGTCCTAAAAATCATAAAATGTATTATATTTCAGGACGGAGGGAGTATGCATCTAGAAAAATCAAAACCACATGCACTTTGAAATGTACAAAACGACATGCAATTTGGTAGTTTGTACAAGAAAGTTTTGTACTACTAGATATCACTTTCGGTAAGCATGCTTTTGGAACGATCTTTTCAATACCACGTACCACATCAAGCGTAGGAGATTAATTAGTGTGAGTAAAGTTAGGCAGAACATTGTCATCATCTATATCTATACTCATATAGAGTCTAGACCACATTACTCGACCGAGAGCACGCGTCTTGACACATGCATTACTGGAGTATTAAAAGTAGTTTTTATTCCTATTAAATAGCTTGTCAACTAAGCAAAATGGTGATGTGACAGCCTAATTAATGAGGAATCGGAGTACAAATCGTGTAAATGATTTCCTCATTGAGAAACCATATCTACTCTTGACCCAATGCACGAGAATCATTAATTTGGCATGAGAAGAAACCACTAATTTCTATGGATTAATGCAACGCTCCCCATTGTTAGTTTCTATGGACTGTCCTTCTCTCTCCATCTCGATTGGATGTGAAATCCATTTCTACTCTCAATTCTTTCTTCATGTATCGGCTGGTATGTCCGCCACCGAATGCAGACAAACAAGCAGCAAGACGAGAGATTTGTTGAGATATGGCCAGATTGCATTGGCTGTTGCCATGTTGGTTCGCTAACCAGTAGAGGATTATACTCATCTCTCTGGTACACTGCATTTGACGTAATCTCTCGAAATTGTTCCTAGTGGAGCTGCACATGCATTGCATCCTTTTGAACCTTTTTGAATCCGAAAGAAAAAAAGAAGAAGAAAGGCAAAATTGATGAGGTACAGCAGAGACGAGTATAATAACAAAATGCGCCGCCGCATTCTGTTTGCCTTGGGCGCCTCTGCCTCGTCAGCTAGGCGTGGTTGGGAAATATTATTCCCTCGTCGTCCATTCCTGGACAAAGTTTCCCGTTCGCCTCGTCACTTCGTCAGTCGTCGATCATCCTTCATCCATCCATCCGTGTGAAGACGACGGACGGCCGGGTTTGCTCGATCGATCGGTTGCACAAGGAAACAGGCGGCACCAACTTGCGTTGGCGTGGCGCTGCTCGTGCTCATGGCTAGCCACTACGTACTTGTTGCTCGTGGTGGAGCTCAGGTGGTGAGCACTGCGCTGAGCACGCAGATCCTAGGGTGGCAAACCACAGATGCATGTGCTCGTCTCTTGCGCACCGCAGATCGAACGAAAAGGTGTCTGCATCTGCAACGCGAGTGCAAACCACCGGCGCGGCGGTGCGGTGCCGTCGGGGTCCCGGAGAACAGACACTTCTTACATCCGCTACCCGTCCACGGTTTTTAACCATGTCGATCCAAACAGAAGCCAGTGAAGATTATGTTTATTCCCCAAACAGGGGCTGGACGATTGGATATGGTATATCGACGCCACCAGTTGCCAAAGAAGCCAACTAGTTAGGCAATGTTAATTGCTACAATCAAATTCTGATCGGTTTGGTCTTCTGAAGAGATTGAGACAAGTGCTAGTCTGCTACTCAGATAAAGATGCACAAAGCGGAATAGATGTATCTAGGCATCAGCCGCCGTGAGTGATCAGTAGTTGATTGATTGCTCATGGTATTTTTGAAAAAAAATAAAATAAAGCAGAGCACAAACACAACCCATGGAACTTCAGTTGTTCTTCAAGTAAATCATTTCGATGCATTCGCACACTACAGCCGAGCCGATGCATGCTTCAGCCTGCATCCAATCGCACGCCGGTCTGCTTTTGGTTTGGCTTTGGAAATTCGTCAGCAAGACAGCAACCCGTCGCCGGCTGCAGCCATTCCTCTCAACAAAGGCATATGCCTTTTTTGTCTGGGCACCAGGCACCATCAGTCAGATCGCTTGTTGATCCTCGCGCAGCAGCTGGCGCTTTGCATTGCTCGGTCGAGGAGGAAGGGAACATGCGGCGCCGCGGCGGCATGGGCTCCAGACCGACGCCGTCATGTTGCCTGTCACTGCGGCACTGCGCTTCATGGTTGGTGCTCTCCATGTCATTGCACATTGAGAAGGATCTTATAGAATCTTGAAGCTCGCTGAGATGGTTAGAACTTAGAAGCATGTCTGGAACAATGAGATCTCACGCGAAATGTGGCTTAGCTGTCGTAACAGTTGGATGGACATTTCTGCTTTCTGAATCACTGAATGAAAGGAACGAACCATGGAGCAGGCCGCAGGGAGTGGCGTTTGATCCGAAAATGGAAAGCGGGAAAGTGGTGGCATCAGGACGGGAAAGCGGGCTGCCTGTGATCGCTACTGTACCCTCAATAAACGAAGCCAGTTAAGCATGTCGCTAAAAAAAAGTGCCGTCAGCAGTTTCCCGAAGCTTCAGAGAAGTGCTGGTAGTCACAGAAACACAAGACGAGCTACATGCATAATTTCGATCTTTTCTTTTCTTTTTGCAAGGGGCTGTCATAATCAATTTCTCCTCTTTCCCCCCTTTTTTTGCCAGGGGCCAATCATAACCAATTTCTCTGTTTCTCTGCCCTCTCTGTCTTAAAAAAATTGGAAATCCAGCGCAGAAGCTGACAGCCTGTTCGGTTGGCTAGTGGTGGTTTGTTACGAGTGAAAATCTTTTTGGTTGGTTCTTAGTGGCTAATTTGTTACGAGAGAAAGTCTTTCTTGGTTTGGTGCACGATAAGCGAGCGAACAGGCTGTGAACATTTCAGCTCGATCATCCTCTCTTCTCTGACGAATCCGCTTATAATTTTGCGAAAATCGGAGGTAAAGAATTCACGTTGATCATCCAGCAAAAAGAAATTTAAAGCTCAAATTATTTTCGGAAGGGGGAGCATTATGCAAAAGAATATGGTACAGTTCGTCTGCTGTTTTTTTGCTGAGTTTGCTTAGGTTTGCAGTTCCAGGACCACTTGTTTTCCATTGTGTTTGATGAAGTTATATTCGGATTGAAATTTATGTGAAGCTGCATCAGCGTACAAGTACAATGCGACACTCTGAAGCAGCGCTATTAGCAGAGCAAGACGAACGTGGCAGGCTGACTCCTGCCGGTTTGATAACATGGCACACCAAGGACATACTCACAGCTGAGGAATGCAACAGACAGCAGACCTTGATCATCTCCATGGTACTGCCACTTCTCGGTTTTCATGGCAAAACAAGCGTGTGCTTACAATTACTGGTCATTACACCACACTTGAACTGTGAGCAAAAGGGTTCCCGAGTTAGAATCTATACCACACAGCTGATGTAATACTTCACAGGTAGTTTAGGCTGAATCGCTACTCTAAAGAAAGCGATGCAGCAATTGCAAGAGAACGTACTGAAAGTACTAGAGTAACATCCAGCCAGTGGCAGCCACCCGGCATTTCCAACCCAAAGCTACAGAACAAACAGTTGTAAACAACCACTGAGTGCTAGAACCAAGATCCCAGAGCAATTCGGAATAAGTGATCCCATTTGCAATACTGCACATCCTGGAAGATGTGCAACAAAATGTGAGCACACAAAACTGTGCTCATTGGTCAGCTTCGGGCTTGCTTGCATCGCCATTGCCTGTGTGGTTTTCTGGTGAGGCTGTCTGGGGTTCCTGCTGCTGCTGTCCGGCACTTGTATTTGGCTCAGGATGGAAGTTGATAGGGAACTTGGTGACACGGGGCTTGTCGGCCAAGATATTCCTCTGCACCCGGTCAATTAGCACCTTGGCTGGAGGCTCTTCTCTCAATTGCTCATCATCGTAATCATTGTTCACGTAGTAACCTACTCTCATGAACTCCTGGCCCATGTAAGAGCATGTCAATAGCAGCACGGTCACACCAATTATGTCTTCCTCACGGATCTTTGAGGGATCCGGTGGATCAGCCTGCAATCAAAATGACAGGTGCAAATTTAGATGTACCACAAGATCACAGCAAAGCAGATCACAAGCAGGATTCATTGTGCCTGGTAGATGTATTGAAGTAGAATAGAGCATCACAAAATATAATACCTGGAGTACAAAACGGTAGGTCCCAACATTGACAGGGCCAACAAGCACACTCTCAAGTTGTTGATCATAGTTTTCATCTTCAGCTGATCCAACATATATGAGCTTCCACTCCAGATCTGGAATGAAAACATACTCTTTACATGTATTTAAAATGTAATAATATCCAAAGTAGGACAATGAGAAACCAAAACATATAAATAGAATAATTGAGGAAATTAAATTAAAATATTTGCATATTTCTTATGCAGATTATCATGTGTATAAGGAAACATAAGCACGGCATGACATTGAAACTAACTCAGACTAGACAGTTTTAATGGCACTAAGACATAAATCATATTATTAGCACATGCCTTAATTGGAACATGTCAAGAGAAGGAAAAATGGAGAAACAGTTTCTACATGAAGGAACGACGTCTACGCTCACCCCGAGAGGGGAAGAAACGAGCAGAACCACGATGGGGAGAAACCACTCGTTTCTTGACCCCTCCGGCCGGATCGACTGCTCCACACTGCAGCGCGCGGCCCTCCCGCTTGCATCCACCTCTCCCACAGACGCCGGATTCTTCTCTATTTCAGACCACCGAACCAAGCCGGGCAGAGGAACTCCGTCGGCCAAATCCCGACAGCCCACTCCACTGCTTCCAAATCAACCAAGCACAGATCTTGGATAGCAACTGCTCTGCAACCTCAACCTTTCCTCGTCAGGCTCTGGCCACCGCTTGGTCTGGAATCTAAGGGTTCCCGTCCGCCGAGCACAAGGGGTCTGCCGGCGGAATCTGTCCACCCCCAGCTACCTCCCCTAAGCTCCGTCTTTCCCTTTTCCTTCTCCATGGCACAGGTCTGAGGAAGAAGGCGACCAGAGGCGCCGTTACCTCCCGGTGCTGTCCGTTTGGTCCCAAGACCATCCTCTCTTTAGCAATTTAGCTGACAGGTGGGCCATGTCCAAGAGTGCTATGATATATGATTATGAAAACATATATATCGGTTGCTGTTGATAATATTTTGTTTCTGAAAACAGAGCTTAGTTTCGGAAGGTGCCATTGTTGCATGAATGTGTGTGCTGTGAAATATTGTAGGCTGCAGAAAATAGTTGCCACACTTGATCTACTTCCAATTTATGCTTGCATTAAAGTTATCCTTTGTATGGAAACCGGTATAGAAAATATGGTTGTGAAGGTTAGTTTCTAGTAATATTAATTACTTTCTCTCTAGGAAACTGCTCCTAGAAACTGTCCATT
The DNA here is from genome assembly GCA_947561735.1 of Cenchrus americanus. Taxonomy (NCBI): domain Eukaryota; kingdom Viridiplantae; phylum Streptophyta; class Magnoliopsida; order Poales; family Poaceae; genus Cenchrus; species Cenchrus americanus. The sequence goes on along the minus strand of OX387239.1, from coordinate 244,045,234 downwards.
GGGACTGCCCTTAATAGTACCAATTATGACTTGCTGCTTTATGGCCACAATCAACAAACTGGAGCCAAAAGAGGGGGAGAAAGCAAATGACCACATTGCACAAAAAGCTAACACCCCTGAACCAGAATTTCTCTTGATAATGACACACACCAATCAAATGAATTTTCAAGCTAGCAGGATTCCAAGAAATCAAGTAGCTTCTCAAAGAAGTCAGTAAATTATCACCACAGAGTCCACAGGATAATCACCAAAATGAAACTGAAAATAGACAGCCAGTAACTTGAAAGAAAACTCCACTTTTGTCAAGTCCAATAGCGCAAAAAATAGGTTGTCAACAAGTGGTCAGTATTACAGGTACACATACAAGTCATGATATTTCTGTTATATGAATTTTTAATAATCAGCTTCAAGGAGATGTTACTAGATAACAATAACATCATGTCAACAATTTCTAACTTAATGTATATGGTCACACAACAGCTTCCAGAGCATGGGCGGCACAAATTTGTTAACAGAGTTGCAGCATATGTAGCATCAAAGGAGATGTTACTAAATAACAATAACATCATGTCAACAATTTCTAACTTAATGTATATGGTCACACAACAGTTTTCTGAGCATGGGTGGCACAAATTTGTTAACAGAGTTGCAGCATATGTAGCATCAAATGCGGACAATATTAGTCAGAAAAACTGTTAAGCAAATAGGATCAGTCACAGGGCATACTAATATACTGATACTAGGGACGGATGATAAAATACATGCAATGACCCTACATAATTCAGAGTAACGTAGTGGAAATTTTGTGCGTCCTTTAACTGATTGTTAAATATCATTAAGAGATGTAACTAACAAGTCATACAAGCTAGGTGAGTTCTACAACAGGAGTAACAGTTAGGTTTTCCTCAATCAAATTATGCAACTCTTCTCATCATTCATGAATCAATCATTTTATAGATTGTGACTTATATCAGTTTCTGCATCCAAAACATACTTAATGACTAATGAGTGCAAACATTCCTACCGTTAAGGAACTACAATGCTCACTGAACAAAAAATAGCGATCACACCCAGAAAACACTAGTGTTTGCTGGAAAAAAATCACTGCAGATGCAGGTTAAATGATGTTGTTCAGGAATCAATAATGTGATGTTCGTGCACGCAATTACTACAAATCCTGGCCGATATCAGGTTCTGTATCCAAAACATACTAATGACTAATGAGTGGAAATGCTCACGGGGCAAAAATAGCAACAGGAGTACAGGACACAGAAAACACTAGTGTTTGCTGAAGAAAATCGCAGCAGATGCAGGTTAACAGAAGAGAATCGATGCAGCGGCGCTCGATACCCACGCCCCTCCTGACATCCCGTCCTCCAGCTAAACCCAACGCCTTCAGCTGGTTTTCCCCACGCGCAAAACGACACCTACCGATCTCAAGACGCGCGAAACCCTAGCCCGCCGCCACGCACCACAGGAACCGAGAAAAGGTAGAGTAGGGAGAGGGATGAGGCGATCCGTACCGTCGTCCAGGGGCACGAGGCACTCGTAGGAGATCTCGAACTGGAAGGGGTTGAGGAAGGCGGTGGGGTTGTCCAGCACCGCCACGTTGGTGATATTCACGGCGCTCATCGCCGCCGCCGCCGCCTCCGGTAGCAGCCGCGCGGACTCAAGGGGGTGGGAGGAAAAAAATACGAAAGCGAGCCGCGGCGGCTGGGAAATCGGATTTCTGGCCGGGGGTGTCGCGAACTGCCCAAGGGCGCGGCCTTTTGGGCGGGGTTTAATGCGGTGGGATGGGGGGGATTCGCGGCGGGAAGCGAAATTGTGTTGGCGGGAGACGCCCCCGAGGAGGTTTGGAGAGGGCAAGAGCCCAGCCAGAGCTGGGGGAGCGAGACAGGGAGCACGAGACCCGGAGACCGAGAGTAGAGACCGAGAGGGCAGCACAACCGCTGCTGAATCTTTAGATGAAACGGTGGGAATTTCGTTTTTTTTGGTGCAATCACACTGTTTTTAAAACAAACACAGATTTCGCCTGATATTTAACTTGTTATAATACTTCTGTTTAAGAGCAGGTGGCTTTTCAACTCGGGAACGTCCCGAAAGAGCCAGTAAACGAGACAATGGCAATCGAACGAATTGCCAGCGTGACATATTCAGCATAAGCATGGAGATATCGATGGAAGAGACCTCAAGGAATATACAAGGGCAAGGTTTACTCTTTGCTAAGAATGTTACTCCCAAATATACAGCAGATATGTCTCCTGACTCTTGTCCACACGCACGCTGTGCTCACTTCAACAAAGCCTAGTTCAAGCTGGACTCCACAATAATACAGACATAAGACAACACAAATGGCTCATGTGCACGCCGTAACTCGTCACTCCAAGAACTGACAGGTAGAGCTGTAATAGCGTTCCACCTCACTTTTTTAGCACACTGCACGGCAAGAACAGAAAGCAAGATAGATGAGCTACTATTATATAGACCAGACTGTTATAAAGAACTATTGCACTGTATCGGAGACAAACTAGCGAAAATCTCAGCACAGCCGTTATAACAATGTACTCCGGCCAACCACGTTCTCATCGGAAATGAAACTGAATTTTGTTGCAAATGAAAATCACTTACTTGTAAAGGTAGGCAGCAATACCAAGAATGACACAGAGAAGGATGATATCAATGCAAAAGTTGCGACTGGACCTCAGCTGATAACAAGTCAATGTAGAAAACAAACGGTATGAGGCCACCAATTAACCAAGCGTTAGTTAGGAACTGCACAAGTGCCTAGGTTTTACCTGAAGAACAGTTTCCTTCAGTCTCACGTTGGTATTCTTCAAATCTGCATTGGCTCTATCCACCTACAAGCATCATTGTATAGCAAAATAAGTGTTGCTGGGCAATTTCTAGATGAAGCCTACAGAAACTAATGGCTGCCAGATAACAGACCTTGTCATCCATTTCATCCATCAAAGGAACTTGTCTGTCCAATTCCTGAATATCAGAGTCATTCAGTTAACTGTCCATAACTTATTCTATTTATGATATAACAAGAAATAAAGCACGGCAAGACACCTCATTCATGTCAGATGCCATGTTTTTCAAAGTTTCCAGCCCTTCACCGATAACATCCAAACCTTCATCCTGTGGAATTCCATTGCAAAAGACAGGTTATACAGCATGAGAAACTGAAAATTCTCAATCATGTAGCAAAATAAAATTAAAAAAAGGTAGAAACTTATTCGGTAAATTTACCTGTTTCATTCTGCGCATCTCGAATTCCCCGCGGAACTGGTTCGACTCTTCTGTCCCCTTAAAGTAATCGGCGTCAAAGTTCCCATCTGTATGTTTTAAGTGGTGTTACACGGAAAGGGGGTCAGCCACTAATTCAAAACAGATGAAATTCAAAAGCAAGTGGATCTGAAAGTCTCAAGATTACACATGAGGTTAAGCTTGATTAGATGGCTTTCCAATAACTATGGAGCCATGAAGTTATGTGCATTAGCCTAAAATATGAATCTGGGTAATCATAATTTATGTGATCATTTGGTTCACAAGTTTCATCAAAAGGAACTACGCCAAATCTTTCAAAAATAAAAACTTAATACAGAACATAAATTAATTACAGGACAGACAAAGGTGGAACAACAGAAGATGTTCAGATGCTCACTAACCAGCAGTGGATCCAAAGTTTATGGCTCCTCCAGTGCGAGATCCTGAGGCTCCCCAAGTTCCATTTTTCTTTGTGGCGGTAGAACTACCATCTGGGATTGATTGTATTCTGTCAGGTAAGGCGGCAACCAGATCACTACGGGTTGCAATTTCTTCTTTTGTGAGCCCTTTCACCTGTTCAAAGGAATCTGTGAATTACTACTTTGAAACATTTTTTATAATGTCCAATTGCCTAAATGTATGCACGCCGTCAGACTAACTATATAAAAGGGTATGCTAATTAAACTGTAAAAGGCGCATTTGAAAACAAGTAAAACCAAGAAAGCAGTTGCTTGCTCGGTGCCCATGTAAACTTTGCACCTTAACAAAGACTCAAAGAGAGATTTGTGAATAAGGATTTCAGCTAGTTGAAACTCAAATACACAAGGGACAAGGAAAGCAATCCAGATTAAGTAAAAATATTGTGCCACGGGCGGATAATAACAGCCGGGCATGAAGTACCATAACATCAGAAAGACACTGCAGCAATCTACCTTCAACTATGTCAACAAGGCACTTGAATAAAGCCACAAAGGCAATAAATATAATACGGTGGGAAACCTCATCTAGCTTAAATTAATGTACAAATGGTTGGACACAGGCAGAGGGAAGATCAAGCAGCCATTGAACCTCATTCTAGGATGCTTGGATCTGAAGATGCACCATCCAATGAGGAACCAGATGAACGCAACAATCAACCAATTAGCATATTTATGGATTTTCATCACATGGCAAAATATCAGACATCATTTTCCCCATGCGAGTTCAATCAGTGTGTAACCATCACTCAATAAATCCTATAAAAGTGTACTGCATGGCTCACTTGGTCAACCACAATCCAGAAAGTTGCAATTACTACCCATAGATTTTTCCCCAAAGTTCTACCACATGTGACAGTACAACCAAATCCTAAGAATGACGAAATGGCCTAGCAAACAACTCCCTTACCCTTGCAGCTGCACATCCTAATTTTAGGTAGCTAGAATCCAAAGCAGGTTTAGCTAATGGCAAACAAGGAATCGAGCCCTCAAGTCACAAAGTTCTGAGATCTAGCGCTCTTCACCACACACACAGTGGATGCAATGCGGGGACTAGGGCGGCAACCTTCTTCACGGCGAGGCGCTGCAGCTTTGGCAGGTCCTCCTCGAGGAGCTTCGCCTTGGTGCGCCGGATCTCGGCGTTGAGCGCCACCACTGCAGCCCGGTTCTTCTCTTGCTTCGCCGTCTCCGCTTTCTGTTCCAAAACAAAGCATCAGATTCAGATCGAGTTCCCCGGTTCGCGGACGCGGAGAGAGAGAGGAGGAGGGGAAGAGGACGAGATCTCACCTCGACGCATTGGTTGACGTCGGCGTCTACGGAGGCGTAGAGGCGGGCGAAGGGGTCATCGCCGGCGACGTTTGCGCCGTTGAGCTTGTCGACATCGTACTTGTCGTACTTCTGGCAGATCGCGTCCACCCGGGTGAGGATGTCGATCACGGTCATCCTCGCGCCCCGATTTCCGCCCCCACAAAGCGAATTCCAGACAAGGGCTGCGGAGGAAGGAGGCGAGGCAAGGAATAACCCGAACGGCGAGCGAACCGAAGCTGAACTGAACGGGGGAAAGGGGGAGAGGAGGCGAGGCGAGACGGCGGAGCGAGGCTGGGCACAGCCTGGACGGCCGGTGGCGACGACGCTGTCGACCGGGCCCCACCAACCGGTTGGTGATTTGGTTGGGCCGAGTTGTGGTAAGCTTGGGCTTTTTTTTTTGGAGGATTAGCTTGGGCTTGTGTGGGCGTAGATGATGGATGGAACCTAGACCCATAATGTTTCTTCTCAAAAAAATGCGGGGAGAGCGAAAAAACTAATGAATTTCTGTTGAGTCATGCATGTATAGCCCTTAAGACATATCAACCCGACCCGACCCCACCCACAACGCCAGAGTCCTCTCCATGCATCCCCAACCTCACTCCTTCCGCCAGCCAAGCTCGGGGCCCTCCCTCTCTCCCCTCCGGCCTCCTCACCGGCGGGGGGCAGAGGGCAGGGTCCCCCCAATCCTGTAGATCCAGTACTTATCTATCTTTTTTAGTTCGCAGTTGCCTCTATGGCTTTTTCCCTTCGTGGTCAGTACCACCGTGGTTGCGTCGCCGCCGCCACCGTCGGCGGCCTTCTTGGCCTCCTCGTCGTCGCCGCCTTCGCTGCTCAGGTGTGTTTAAATAAAGTTCTACCGCCCCTCCACCCTGTGGATCTCTACTCTCTATCTCCGCCGCCCCTACCGCATCGACCGGGAGATCTGCTCGTCCTCGACTTCACATCACCGCCGCTCCCCTCCGCCATGCCGTCCACCTGGCAACCTTTGTTACTGCAGATCCTGGCTCACTCCGGGCACTTCGTCACCGGATGCTGGCTCCACGACCTCGCCTCCCCCAGGGATCTGACTGCGAGCTTCGTCTTCTACCTCCAGCGACGGCAAGCAACCTATTCTTCGGTCGTCTGGAATATGCTACATCAGCTCGGTCGCCCCATCTACAACTGCCTTGAGTAGTCCTTCCGCCCCGCTGTAAGCGCCTCCGGCGCCCCTACAGCTCATCGCTGGCGAAGTCATCATAGCTACCTCATCTGTTGTGTTTGTGCTTATCCGGTCTTAGGACCTATTTGTAATATCGTCTTCTTCGAAGGACTTGCTTTTAACTTGGCTGCTTAATCTATTATGCTTGCAGTTGTCAAAAAAACCTTGAAAATTGTAGTACATATAAGGATGTGTTCAAATGTATCATGTTAGGATTCAAATATTCCCTTTCGCTGCCAGGACATAAACAAAAAAATTGATATAAGAAATAGAACTGCTAGCGCCCGGACGTCCGATTCGGGCGCTAGCATCGGACACTTTTCCCGACCACACGATTTGAATCTGGAAACATATTAGTCGTCAGATCATGATGTTACGAAACGTGTCGCGAGCACTTTTTCCATGTTGCGAGCACTTTTTTCATGTCGCGAAGCATGTTGCGACCAACATTCAACTCAACGCTTCCCTCCCTCCTCCCCCGACATAGTGTACATGTTGCGAGTTTGTGGCGAGCATGTTGCGACCAACGTCCAAACATCAGCGTGTTGGGGTCGTGTTGCGAGCTATGTTGCCTGCATCTGACGCGTCGGAAGCCCGAGAGTTAGCATTTCCATATAAGAAACTACGAAACTGTCGGGGACAGCCCTAGGGGTCCCCTTAAACAACTGGGGAATCCCCACTTAAAACCCGCAACAAGCCAAAGCCAAACGCGCCTCGCTAAAGCACACGGGGCATGGCCCATGCCACGGTGGCCCTGACGGCCCACCAAGGCGGCCCACTCAAAGATCCCCTCGAGCAGGCTCTGCCTCGCTCGAGGGCACACGCCTCCCTCGGGCGGGCTCCGCCCGTTCGAGGGGGCGCGCTTACCTCGAGCGGGCTCCGCCTCGCTCGAGGGTCCGCGCCGCCCTCGAGCGAGGCTTCGCCTCGCTCGAGGGCACTCCGCACGCGCACGCCCGTCCCCGTACACGGGCATTTAGTGATTCGACAACGGCGGGGCGGCGCCATCATGCGCCCGGGGCACGCGCCCGGTTCCGGTGCACCAACTCCCTAGGGAGGGAACCCATCCCCGCCACTGTGGGGGACTGTGCGACGTGGCCGGTGCCAGTCCCGTGACGCCGCGCCGCCTACTCCGGTACGGCTAATGCGCCGAGCCCTCGAAGGGGGGCCGGCCGCACCCTCGGTTTACTTTCCCGTGACTGCGGGGGTTAGGTCGAGGCGTTAGGCCGGCGGGGCACCATCCCTGCCACTGTTGACGGCATGGCGGCCGCCCCCGAGCGTACAAACCCACGCCGGCACGCGTGGCGCGCGGCTCCGACGCTGTGGAGCGTGCAGGAACGGGACGCTGCCTTACCTGCCACTGTGCCCCGTACGGACCGACGTCAGCAACTCCCTCGAGCCCGCCTGAAGACATCACGGTCGTCCGCTGCACTCCTACCCTCGAAGCTACCACTGTGCGGGTACAAGATACGCCATGATGGCCGGATCGCGGCAAAGACCGTCAAGGCGGCCGCCTACTCTACGGCATAGCACACCACACTTCCCCACGTAGCTAAATAGCGCGGCATACATGTGATTCGCTCTCTCCTTGTCCTATAAAAGGAGGACGAACTCCCCCGCCGCAGGGGACAAGATAGGTCAGGACACGACACAAGGCAGAACAACACTTCACATCACGCATTCGCTCTCCAATTCTCCCACAATATCTTCAGCTACTCCACCAGGGACTTGGAATCCACGCTTCCTCTCCCGCCTTGCTTGTAGCCGCCCACTACAGGCACCCCCGGTGCTGAGCAATATAGTGCCTCGAGCACACCACTGCTGGACGTACGGCCCCTCGGCTGGAACCAGGATAAACTCTGTGTCTCTTATTGCTTAGCATCGACCATAGAGGGATAGACCTTGGCGCTTATCACTGGTTAGTGTCGGGACCACATTCCACATCGACAGTTGGCGCCCACCGTGGGGCAATTGAGCGCCTAAGGTCAATCCACCGTCAACTCCCTCCGTGGTGATTCGCACTGAGTACCACGGTACGCGCTACTCCATGGGCAGCTCGGACCCCCTCCCCGCCGGGTTTGAAATCCGGTTCGGGGGCACCGAATTTTCGGGCTACGGGGGAACGGCTACCTAATGCGCCTCACCAACCGTGAGGAACTCCGTGCGCGGCGCCGGGCGGGTCCGCTCCGGTCCCCGCCGCCCGCACCGCCACGATGCGGACGCCCGCCGGCACGGATGCGCGGGCCGTCAACGCCACGACGTCGCCGCCGCTCCGGCCGGCGTTCACGATAGGCGCGGTCGAGCGACGGCAGGGCGGCGCGCGCGCCTCTCAACGCGGCGCACCGTCGGCCACGGCAACCACCGCCCGGTGGGGCGGCGCGCGGTCTCGGACCGTGCTTCCCCATCGGACTGCGCGGTGCCACGACGGCCTACAACGCCAACGTCAACACCGCGATGCGCAGGGTTCCCCCTGGCCGTCACGTTTTCGTCGCCAGGGATCCCGGCGCCTCCGCTGGCGACGAGTCGTCCCTGGGCTCCCTTGACGCGTTGCCACCCGCCAACCTCCATGGGTACGCGGAATGGGACTTCTCCGGCGTTCCGGACCCAGTCATGTTCAGGCGTTTTCTTGACGCTACGGACTACTGGTTCGGCTGCTCCGACGATTCCCAAGACGCGGAAGCTACGACCCCGCGCGGCAATGTTGCGTCGTCATCGCCAACGACCCAGCAAACGCCACCGGTGCGGTGGGCGGCGGCGACGGGGAGGTCACGCCCGCCGTCGGGCATACACCCCGGGTACTCATGCAATGAAGGAAGAATAGTAGAAGACGGACTCCTATTAGAATTCCCCCGTACTCCTACTAGGACTCGCTCCGTGTACTCCTACTAGGACTCCTGCCTTGTAACCGACTAGGAACCCGCCCCCCGGACTATATAAGGGAGGGCGGGTACCTAGCGCACATCCCCAATCCCTCCGGGGGACAACCCAACACAAAGCGCGGGACGCCATACTTGATTCCCCAAACGGGACGTAGGGCTCGCCACCTTGGCGACCCGAACCCGTATAAATCTTGTGTCCCGTGTCCTTGCGCATACCTTCGAGTTCTCGGTCTCCCGATCACGATCCCCACCGCACAATCTACTACCTCGGGTACCCCCTTGGTAGGTTTGCGGTCTAAAACACCGACGGTCGGCGCGCCGGGTAGGGGTGATCATCACCCCGGGCGAATTCGAAGGACCCTCGTCAACAAGATCAATCCACTCGTCGACTCGCCGAGATCCATTGAAGCAAGTCGCCTTGCTCTTGTCAAAGAGGAATCAATCTTCCTACGCGCGCTTCGGTTGCTTCGGCACGTCGCGCGGCTCGTCACACGGCTCGCCGCGCCGCTTGTCGACTACTCGCCTCGCGTTGGCTCGTCGTCGACTAATTCGTCTCCGCCGCGCGTCCGGGGTGCCTCGGCACGTCGCGCGGCTCGTTACGCGGCTTGCCGCGCGCGCTCGTCGTCGACTACTCCGCCTCGCCGGGCTCGTCGTCGACTACTTCGTCTTCGCCGCGCGTCGGGGTGCCTCGACACGTCGCGCGGCTCGTCTCGCGGCTTGTCGCGCGCTCGTCGTCGACTACTCGTCGTCGACTACTTCGTCTTCGCCGCGCGTCGGGGTGCCTCGGCATGTCGCGCGGCTCGTCCACGCGGCTTGTCGCGCCGCTCGTCGTCCACTACTCGTCGTCGACTACTTCGTCTTCGCCCGCGCGTCCGGGGTGCCTCGGCACGTCGCGCGGCTCGTCACGCGGCTTATCGCGCGCTCGTCGTCGACTACTCCGCCTCGCCCGGGCTCGTCGTCGACTACTTCGTCTTCGCCACGCGTCGGGTGCCTCGGCACGTCGCGCCGCTCGTCGTCGACTACTCCGCCTTGCCGGGCTCGTCGTCGACTACTTCGTCTTCGCCGCGCGTCGGGTGCCTCGGCACGTCACGCGGCTCGCCGCGCCGCTCGTCGACTACTCCGCCTCGCGGCGGCTCGTCGTCGACTACTTCGTCTCCGCCGCGTGTCCGGGTGCCTCGGCACGTCGCGCGGCTCGTCCGCGGCTCGCCGCGCCGCTCGTCGTCAACTACTCCGCCTCGCCCAAGCTCGTCGTCGACTACTTCGCCTACGCGCACGTCCGGGTGCCTCGGCACGTCGCGCGGCCGTCACACGACTCATCATCGACTACTCCGTGCGCGCGACTTCATCTTGCGGCCACACCGGCTTTCGCCCGCCCACACCGTACGTGGTGACTACTTGTCTCGCGGCAACACCGTCTCTACTTCGAGTATGCCGCGCGCCGCGGTCGCATCGCGTCGACCATTCATCTCTACTAGTTTTCCAAACTAGCCGAGAACGGCAGACACGCCCCCAACAACTAGTCGGAATCAACTCGATTAGTCAACTTCAACAACAACCCTCGTGGCTCCATCGCCGACCGCCACGGCTTCATCAACAAGTACGCTCGGGGCGACAACGGCTAAGTCATTTATCTAAACGATTCTTGTTTTCTTGGCTTGTTCTCCTCATCATGTAGGACTACTTGCCGACTACTCATTTGTGTATGCTTCTCGGCGGGTTTTCACGGGAGCTACACTCTGCTGACTACTCTTGGGGCATATCAATCAAGTCGCCGCGAGTCTACTTCATCAACTCGGGGGCTATCCCTAGGAGGCAGTTTCTAAAGTCCGCTACGCGTGGCAATCTAAAGTCGACTTCTAAAGTCGCATTCTAAAGTCCGCTCCGTGCGGCAACTTAAAGTCGACTCCGGTCGCATCTTCGCCTGCTTCGATGGCATACTACGTGTGTAAGCTTCGATGGAACCTAGCTGTAAGCGGCCCTCGGGTCCTGGCGACGATGGAACCTAGCTGCACGTGGTCTTCATGCTCTGTACCATGGGTCCAAGTACCCTAAGTACTCGCGCTCCGTACCTTGGGTCTGAAATCCATGGCCCAGGTATGCAAGTCGACTCCGGTCGCATCTTCAAGTCCACTACGGTGGCAACCATACCTTGGGTCTGAAATCCATGGCTCAGGTACTCAAGCCCACTCCGGTGGCACAAGCCCGCTCTGGCGGCAATCGTACCTTGGGTCTGAAATCCATGGCTCAGGTACTTAAGCCCACTCCGGTGGCACAAGCCCGCTCTGGCGGCAATCGTACCTTGGGTCTGAAATCCATGGCTCAGGTACTTAAGTCCACTACGGTGGCACAAGCCCGCTCTGGCGGCAATCGTACCTTGGGTCTGAAATCCATGGCTCAGGTACTTAAGCCCACTCCGGTGGCACAAGCCCGCTCTGGCGGCAACTGTACTTTGGGTCTGAAATCCATGGCTCGGGTACTTAAGTCCACTCCGATGGCACAAGCCGACTCCGGTCGCATCCAAGCCCACTCCGTGGCACAAGCCGACTCCGGTCGCAATCTTAAGCCCGCTCCGGCGGCAAAACTACTCGTTTTCTACGATTTTTTATTCGCTTTGGCTTTCGGAAAGTGCTTTTCGTTTTTTGCATCTTAAGTCCACCCTGCGTGGCACAAAGCCGGCTATCATAGTCGCATTTCAAAGTCCGCTCTGCGCGGCGCAAAGACGACTATTGTAGTCGCATATCAAAGTCCGCCCTGCGCGGCATTCTAAAGTCGACTTCTAAAGTCGCATATCAAAGTCCGCTCTGTGCGGCATCCTAAAGTCGTCTTCGGTTTTCAAGTCGCAACTCAAAGTCTGCTCCACGCGGCATCACAAAGTCGACTTCGGTTTTTAAGTCGCATCTCAAAGTCCGCTCCGCGCGGCACGAAATCGACTTCGGTTTTCAAGTCGCATTCTAAAGTCCGTTCTGACGGCACGACTACTTCTCAAGCTCCACGGCTCGATGCCAAAGCGCTACTTGGAATCTCTCCGGCTCGGGGGCTACTTGAAGATAACTTCGAAGCATGCTTCGCTCGCTCTCAAGCTCGGGGGCTCCTCACCAATCACTACTCGACGTGGCTCATACGGCTCTCTTATCTCGGGGGCTACACGGCGCAAGAGTACTCGGATGATGGCTTCGCGAACAACGAAGACCCTTGGATTGATTACCTAATCATTTCAAGGCTCGGGGGCTACTATGCTACACCCATCATTCAAATTTTTTTCAAGACTGATGAGCTGGACCACCTTCCAGCCTCGCGGCAGTTCAAGTACTATTGAAGACTTCTCCAAGCAGTACTCGAGGACGCTCAAGAACTACTCGAAGAGGCTTCAAGACTACTCGAACTACTACTCTCGACTCCAACGTGCTCGGGGGCTTGTCGGGCATACACCCCGGGTACTCATGCAAGGAAGGAAGAATAGTAGAAGACGGACTCCTAGTAGAATTCCCCTGTACTCCTACTAGGACTCGCTCTGTGTACTCCTACTAGGACTCCTGCCTTGTAACCGACTAGGAACCCGCCCCTGGACTATATAAGGGAGGGTCGGGTACCTAGCCGCACATCCCCCAATCCCTCCGGGGACAACCCAACACAAAGCGCGGGGTGCCATACTTGATTCCCCAAACGAGACGTAGGGCTCGCCACCTTGGCGACCCGAACTCCGTATAAATCTTGTGTCCCGTGTCCTTGCACATACCTTCGAGTTCTCGGTCTCCCGATCACGATCCCCACCGCACAATCTACTACCTCGGGTACCCCCTTGGTAGGTTTGCCGGTCTAAAACACCGACACCCACCCCGGGGATCGCTCCGCGCGCCGGGCCGCAGGCCAAGCACCCCGCCGGGGCCGACGTCGACGCGCAGTTAGCCCAGGCTCGTGAGCTTGAGGCCAAGCTGGCGGAGGAGTATCGAACGGTGCGGGCCGCTCCGCGCCTCAATGGCTGGGGAAGCCTCCGCGCGTGGCGAACGCGCGCGGGAGCTAGGCAAGCAGGCCCGCGACCGCATCAACGCCGACTTCAACGTCGACAACCCGGACACGCCTCCGCGGGCGAGTCGAAGCTTATCGCCGCCGCAACGGCTGGCGCCGGGCCATGCCGCCCCCTCGATGCCGAGGGCGCGAAACCTACACCGCGAGGTGCGGGCACTCATCGAGCAAGCGGCCGTCCAACGAGCCGAGAGCTCGGCATCACGCATTCGCCAACGGGGGGGACGCGCGAGGCGACGGGGCCGCGCGCGGGGGCGAACCCTCGGTTCATGCGGGTGAAGCGGCGGGGCGACCCGCCAACCCGGGCGCACACCGGCCAAGGAGCGGCTCCTCGACACGCGCGGGCGGCCGGACCGGCAACGCTCGCAACGTCATCAACACTCGGCGCATGAGCAAGGCGGATGTGCGGGCGGCGGCGAGCTACCACCCTCGACGGGGTGGACGCTACGACGGTGATGAGGACCGCTCTCTCCGACTCCGGAGCCCCCGGGGACCCGTGTGTTCGGCCCAAGGGAGATCCGCGCGGTGGCCTTTCCCCAACGCTTCCGCCGGCCCACGACCATCGTCAAGTACAACGGGGAGACGGATCCCCGCGTGTGGCTCAACGACTACCGCTTGGCGTGCCGCGTGGGTGGGGCCACCGGCCGACGAGGTCATCATCCGCAACCCGCCCCTACACCTCGGCGATTCAGCCCGGACGTGGCTCGAGCACCTGCCAGCCAGCCAGATCCACAACTGGGATGATCTGGTCCGCACGTTCGTGGGCAACTTCCAAGGCACGTACGTATGCCCTGGAAATTCCTGGGACCTGCGCTCCTGCACCCAGAAGCCCAGCGAGTCGCTCCGGGACTTCATACGGCGCTTCTCCAAGCGCTGTACGGAGCTGCCAAGCGTGGCGCAATCCGAGATTGTGCACGCCTTCCTCGAGGGCACCACGTGCCGGGACCTCGTGCGAGAGGCGGGACGCGGCCGCTGCGGACTCCAACGAGTTGTTCGACATCGCCACCGGCTTCGCCTCGGGAGAAGAGGGGCGTGGGGGCGATCCGCGATGGCAAGAAGGGCAAGCGCTCGGACGACGCGCCCGCGGAGGGCGACAAGTCTGGGGAGCCCCCCCGGAAGGACAAGCGGGGCAAGAAAGGGAAAGAAGGGCCGCGCGCGAGGCGCGCGAGCGTGGGCGCGGCGGCGGCGACGCCGAGGCCCTTGCTGTTGACCCGGCTCGACGAGGCCCTCGACCGGCCCCTCGAGGCCCGGGGGTGTTTGATGACATGCTGAAAAAGCCATGTCCATATCACAATACCCCAGTGAACCACACCCTTGAGCAATGCGACATGCTCAAGAAGTTCTACGGTCGCGCCACCGCAAAGGACGCGGAGGCCAAGAAGGACGGAGGAGATGGCAACGCAGGTGGCTTCCCTGCCATGGAGAACGTGTTCCTCATCTTCGGGGGACCGACCGTCGACATGTCGAGCCGCCAGCGCAAGCGGGAGCGGCACGAGGTCCTCGCCGCAGAGAGGGCGCCTCCCTCCTTCCTCGGCGGTCGGAGGACGCGTACATTATGTAGCATTTTTGTAGAAATTGAATCTACAAATGACAAATACAAATATGAATATAGATGTAAGTGTCATGTGTCATGCTCTTGTTTCGGTCGTAAGGCGTCGAGTAGTTAGCCCGATGCGGTTTAGCGCCCGATCTCCTGTGATCGTTGTTTAGCCATAGCGGCGGGGGCGTGAAGACATGACAGGAGAGCCAATGGTTTAAGCGCCCGGTCTCGCGTGGTCGCTGTTTAGCCATAGCCGCCGGGGGCGTGGAGGCATGACGGAGAGAGCCGAGGCTTTGCGCGGATCAAGGCGTGTGCTACTGTAGCGAGACCATTAAGAGGTAGACGAAGGTAGTCGACATGGCGACAAGAGAGAGCGCGTTTGCTCGTTGTTCGCGTGGCGGAGAGAAAGATTGCGCAGTTCCTCCTCGGGGTGTAGTTGTGCGCCTCCGGCACTCGGTACACGAAACGTCGTGGCAAGAGCCTCCTAATTTGGTGCACCAAGCCCGTGGCGGCGATCAACATCTCCAAGGAATAGGCGGCACGGTGTAGCTCGTCGGCGGGTAGCCGTTGAGAGGCGTACACGAAGTAGTCTTTGGCGTTGGTTCCTGTATGTGGAGAGCAAGCCAAAGAAAGAATAATTATTGAAATAAGCGACTTAGCTTGATTCGTGGACGAGAGTCGACGAAGCCATGGCGGTCGGTGATGGAGCCGCGACGGTTAGAGCTGAAGTCGACTAGTTGGAGGAATGGAGGTGGATCCGACTAGTTGTCGATGTCGCGGGAGCCGTCCTCGACTAGTTTTCCGGTTGAGACTAGTCGAGGTAGTCGTACGCCCAGAAGACGACGTCGCGGCGGCGTACGGCGTAGTCGATGTAGAGCCGGCGCGGCCGAGAGACGAGTACTCGCGGCGCACGGCAAGGTTGACGTAGAGCCCGTGCGGCGGGTGACGAGTAGTCGCGGTGCACAGCAAGGTTGATATAAATTTCGTGTTGATGCGGCTAAATGTCGATGCGGTAGGGTCTCGTGTACGTCTCTTGTGTACGTTGAGCGAAGATCTTGATACGCGTCGGGGAAGCCCTTGTGTGCATGTAGATGATTTCCACCAAATTGAACTTTTTTTTTGAACGCACAAGGCTGCGAGCGCACTAGTGCTATGCTTGTTTTTTCTTTACGGATGCGTGCGGCTAGCTGCATTGGTAGACTTGTAGCCGTGCTTGATGGGCCTTCGGTGCTTCGGATTTTGGTGTACGGCAACACGAGCCTCGATTCCCATACGGGAAAAGAATTTTTTTAATCTTCGCAAATCGGGTCGGCAACACGACGTACGGTTTTTCCCGATCGATCTTGACTTGGTGCAGCAGGTTAGCTTTTGCAGACGGAAACATGTGTTGCGCCAGCTTTGGTCTTCGACTTCGAGTATGAATCGACTTCGGACTCAAGGCTGTGGAAGGTGCTGAGTTGCATGTCGCCGAGTAAATAATTCGAATTTGATTCCGCCTGGAACTTGGATTCGGAGAGTAGGCGAGTTGCTGATTGCAGCCGTCGTAGTAGATTGATTTTTGCTCGTGAGGTCCTTCGAATTCACCCGATGATCGTGACGATGGCCCCACGGTGGGCGCCGGTGTCGGTGTTTAAACCACTCGACCTCCATGGGAGGTACCCGCGAAAGAAGGTAGAAGGTGGGGGATCGCCATGATGCGGAACCCGAAGGTATGCGCGAGGACACAAGACACAAGATTTATACGGGTTCGGGTAGCCGGAGTAGCTACCCTACGTCTGTTTGGAGTAGTATTGCGCCCGCGCTTGGTGTTGTTCCCCGGAGGGATTGTGGATGTTTGGCTAGGTACCGGCCCTCCTTTATATAGTCCAGGGGCGGGTTCCTAGTCGGTTACAAGGCGGAGTCCTAGTAGGATTACACGAGCGAGTCCTAGTAGGAGTACGGGGGGAATTCTAGTAGGAGTCCGGTCTTCTACTCTTCCTCCTTCCTTGCATGAGTACCGGGGGAGTATGCCCGACGGACGCCATCACCTTCAGCCGTGAAGACCACCCGAACCGCATCCCTAACCCGAGCCAGTACCCACTGGTGGTCGACCTGATCATTGGGAACGCGTGGTTCTCAAAATTCTTGATGGACGGGGGCAGCAGCCTCAACATCCTCTACGCGCATACGCTGCGCCTGTTGGGGATCGGGTTGGACCAGCTGTGGCCCAGCACGACGCCGTTCCATGGCGTCGCGCCAGGCAAGCGCGTCCAGCCCCTCGGGCAGATCGACCTGCCAGTTTGGTTCGGCACTCCGAAGAATTTCCGCAAGGAAACGCTCACCTTCGAGGTGGTAGGGTTCAGGGGCGCCTATCACGCCATACTTGGGCGGCCCTGCTACGCCAAGTTCATGGCGGTCCCCAACTACACCTACCTCAAGATGAAGATGCCGGGACCAAACGGCGTCATCACCGTAGTCTCGTCCATCGAGCACGTGTTCGCTCGCGACGTCGAGTGCGTAGAGCACGCGAAGCACCGGCGTTGGATGAAGCGCCGGTGACCACCTTGGAGAAGATGGTCAATGAGGACCTCGACTCCACCACCAAGCACAGAAGCAACTTCGAGGCCGCGGAGCGGGCTCAAGGAGGTGCCCCTCGACCCTGCTGCCCCCGAGGGCAAGGCGTTGAGGGTCAGCTCCACCCTCGACCCAAAATAGGAAGTGGTGCTCGTCGACTTCCTCCGCGCCAACGCCGACATCTTCGCGTGGAGCCCCTCGGATATGCCAGGCATCCCGAGGGAGGTCGCCGAGCACTCCCTTGACATCCTGCCTCATGCCCGTGCCGTGCAGCAGCGGCTCCGCCGTTTCGACGAGAAGCGGCGGCGGGCGATCGGAGCGGAGCTGCGGAAGCTTCTCGAGGCCGGGTTCATCAAGGAAGTGTTCCACCCAACGTGGCTAGCAAACCCTGTACTTGTAAAGAAAAAGAACGGGAAATGGCGGATGTGTATAGACTACACTAGTCTTAATAAAGCATGTCCTAAAGTTCCTTTTCCTTTGCCACGCATTGATCAAATTGTTGATTCAACGGGCGGGTGTGAGTCGCTTTGCTTCCTTGATGCCTACTCCGGTATCACCAAATAAAGATGAAGGAGTCCGGCTACCGCGACTTCGTTCATCACGTCGTTCGGGATGTTCGTTACGTCACAATGTCGTTCGGCCTCCGAAACGCGGGTGCAACATATCAACGCTGCATGCAACACGTTTTCGGAGATCACATCGGGCGAACGGTTGAGGCGTACGTAGACGACATCGTCGTAAAGACCGGAGAAGGCGGACGACCTGGTTGGCGATCTTAACATCGCGTTCGGCTACCTACGGGCCAATGGGGTCAAACTAAACCCCGAAAAATGTGTCTTTGGAGTGCCGCAAGGCATGCTCCTAGGATACATCGTCTCCCGACGGGGCATCGAGGCCAACCCCGAGAAGGTTGCGGCCCTCGAGCGAATGGGTCCAATTCGGGACCTCAAAGGGGTGCAAAAGGTGCTGGGGTGCCTTGCCGCCTTAAGCCGCTTCATCTCGCGGCTCGGTGAGAAAGACCTGCCCCTCTATCGCCTCCTCAAGAAGCACGAGCGCTTCACCTGGACCACCGAGGCCCAAGACGCGCTCGACAAGCTGAAGGCATCCTTGACCCACTCCCCGGTCCTCACGCCGCCGTAGGACGGCGAACCCCTGCAGGTCTACGTGGTCGCAACCACCCAGGTGGTCAGCGGCGTAATCGTGATAGAGCGCACGGAGGAAGGGCACACCCTGCCGGTCCAGCGGCCGGTCTATTACATCAGTGAAGTCTTGTCCGACACCAAGACGCGCTACCCTCAAGTCCAAAAGCTGTTGTACGCGGTGGTCCTCGCGCGGCGCAAGCTCCGCCACTACTTCGAGGCCCACCCCGTCACGGTGGTCTCCTCCTTCCCGCTGGGGGAGATCATCCGCAACCCAGACGCGGCGGGCAGGATCGCCAAGTGGTCGGTGGAGCTGATGGGCGAGACGCTCGCCTACGCCCCGCGCAAAGCCATTAAGTCCCGGATCCTGGCGGATTTCGTCGGCGAGTGGACGGACACGCGGCCTACCACCGCCGCGATCCAAGCGAGAGTGCTGGACTGCGTATTTCGACGGCTCGGTTATGAAAACGGGGGCGGGCGCGGGCACTCGCTCTTCGTGTCACCCCTCGGGGAGCACATGCGGTACGCGGTGCGCCTCCACTTCCCCGCGTCAAACAACATCGCTGAGTACGAGGCCCTCCTTTGCGGCCTCAAGATCGCCATCGAGATAGGCGTCAAGCGCCTCGATGTGCGGGGGGATTCGCAGCTCGTGATCGACCAAGTCATGAAGAATGTGAGCTGCCACGACGACAAGATGGAAGCGTACTGCAAGGCCGTGCGAGCCCTCGAAGACAAGTTCTACGGCATCGAGCTCAATCACGTGCCCCGCCGGTACAACGAGGAGGCGGACGAGCTAGCCAAGATCGCGTCCGGGCGGATTACCGTCCCCCCGAACGTTTTTGCCCGTGACATCGCCCAACCCTCCGTCACCTTCGAGCCTCACCCCTCGAGCCACGTGGAACCCTCGGGGGCTCCCTCGAATCCAGCAGGCGCGGAGCCCATGGACGAGGACCCCTCGAACGAGGCGTATGTGCTCTCCCTCCTCGAGGGGTATGGCGCCTACGAGGCTGATGTGATGGATGTCGAGCCGGCCCCGTCAAGGCGGATTGGCGTGACAAGTATGTCGCCGGATGGCTCGAGGGGAACTCCCCCTCGGACCGGGCCGGGGCCGGGCGCATCGCCGAGATGGCCAAGTCCTTTGCCCTCGACGACGGCGAGCTGTACAAGCGCGCCGCCTCGGCATCTGCGGCGGTGCATCCCCATCCCCGAGGGGCGCGAGCTCTGCGGGACATCCACGCGGGGATGCGTGGCCATCACGCCGCGCCCGCACCCTCGTTGGCAACGCATTCCGTCAAGGCTTTTGCGGCCTACCGCGGTCGCGGATGCCGGCGAGATCGTGCGCACCTCGCGAAGGGTGCCGGTTTACGCCCGCAAGTCCAACCTTCCCGCTCATGTCCCGAGACCATCCCCATAACATGGCCGTTCGCCGTGTGGGGGCTGGACATCGTCGGGCCCCTGCGGAAGGCGCCCGGGGGCTTCACCCACTTGTTGGTCGCGATTGACAAGTTTTCCAAGTGGGTAGAAGTACGCCCTATTATGAATCTCAGGGCAGAGCAAGCGGTGACATTCTTCACCGATATCATCCATCGCTTCGGAGTGCCAAACTCCATCATCACCGACAACGGGTGCCAGTTCACGGGCAGGAAATTCCTGGAGTTCTGTGACAAATTCCACATCCGTGTGGATTGGGCGGCCGTGGCACACCCATAGACTAACGGCCAAGTAGAGCGTGCCCAAAGCATGATCCTACAAGGCCTCAAGCCCAGAATCTTTGACCAGCTGAATAAGTCTGGTCGGAAATGGCTCCAGGAGTTACCAGCGGTCGTGTGGAGCCTAAGGACCACCCCAAGGAGAGCCACGGGTTCACCCCGTTTTTTCTAGTCCATGGCGCGAAGCCGTCCTCCCCACGGACCTAGAGTACGGGTCACCCGGGGGTTCGAGGCTACGACGAGGACGCCAACCAGCGAGCCCGCGAGGACTCACTAGACCAGCTGGATGAAGCACGCTCGTGGCCTTGATGCACTCCGCGAGATATCAACAGTCCCTCAGGCGCTACCAGATACGGAAGATACGCCGGCGGGACATCAGCGAAGGGGATTTGGTCCTAAGGCTGCGCCAAGACAACCGAGGACGCCACAAGCTATCGTCTCCGTGGGAGGGACCCTACGTCGTGGTGAAAGTGCTCAAGCCCGGCACGTACAAGCTGGCCAACGAGGACGGCGAAGAACTGACCAACGCTTGGAACATCCAACAGCTACGTCGCTTCTACCCCTAGCTAGGATTTCCGAGTATTTTGCTGTAAAACCACGTAACCGGCACCCCGAGTTGGTGACAACCATGTAAAACATCATCGGTTTAATAAAAAGGGCAACTCGGCTTTCCCCCGAAACCCAAGTTACCCTCGGGGGCCGCGGGGGCACCCCCAAAAATGGTCTCATTTTTGCGCAAAAAAAGAAACAACTCATGCGCGCTAAGTATGTTTCTACTTCGGCCTCGAGCAAAGATTCGAACGGGGCGCGGGCGGCCTAGCGGAAGGGACGCGCGAGCCGAGAGGCAGCCTACGCCTCCGCAAGGATACGACCCTTCTCTCTTGCCTCCAACCCGGCGGGCCACCGCGAAAATCGAACTCCCCTAACTAGAATTTACTCGGGAAGAAGGAGAAACAAAAAAAGCGCAATGAGCAAAAGACATCATTTCACTTTGACAAATGTTCATAGCAAAGTAACTTTGTTTATTTACAAGGCCACACGGCCGACATGCGATACATGAACAAAAAGGGCCTAGCGCCGGCGACGTCTTCGAGCCGGGAGGAGCGGCGGCATCGGCGACATGCGGGAAGAGGAACTCCTCGAAGGCCTCGGCAAGCGTCCGGCGGCGTAGGCGGCTAGCGCGTCCACACGCTCCATCGCCACCTCATCCTCGACACCATCGGGGACGACGTAGCCCTCCGCCGGCGCCTCGAAGTTGACCTCGTAGTGAGATCGCACCACCCCGAGGGCCTTCCCGGACGCCGAGATGCGGCGCCGGCGCACGCGCCGGTGACGTGGCCGCCAAGGGCGCGCGGACGGCGGCCGGCCGAGCTCCCGGCTCCTGCGCCTCGCCCTCCTCCACGGCCCGGCGGGTCTCGAGGGGCCGCGCACGCAACTCCCGGCGGCTCTGCTCGGAGGAGTTGTAGGAGGTCTGCAGCGCCTCGGCTCGCTCGCTCGCGTGCCCCAGCGCGGTGCGCAAGCTAGAAGTTGCCGGGGAAGAAAGAAGTCAGAAAAGGGTGCGAACCCTCTAAGAGAAAACCAGCAAAACAGGAGTCAAACAGCGACTTACCTTCGACTTGCTTCCTCTCCACCTCGAGGGCGCGGCGCCGGCCTCGACCGCCCCTTGCTCAAAGCCCTTGAGGGTCTCGCCTTGCTCCCGGAGGGCCGGCTCCGGCTTGCGCTCGTGATAGCGAGCACCATCGGCTCACCCTCGAGCTTCGAGAACTCGGTGTTCCGGTCCTCCGGCGACACGCGCCGCCTCGCGAGCGACGCGCTCCGCTCCCGCGCGGCGCCGACCGAGCGTCGGCAAGGGCGCTTGCTCTGCTAGAGCGGGTCCCTCTCGGCCCCTTGACGGGCGGTACGCTCTGCGGGGGCGGTCCTCCGCGGGGGCGGCGAGCGTCGCGGCCTTGGCGTCAAGGGCGGCCTTCAAGTCGTCGGCCTCCTTGGCCTTATACTCGAGCATGCACGCGCTCCTCGGCGGCTCCGCGCGCCGAGCCCGCGCCCCTTGGAGCGACAAGCGGAGCTCCCGGTTGTCGTTGCGGACGCGGCCACCCTCGCCTCCTAGTTGGCCGCCGGGGTGCGCGTCTTCTCCGAGTCCGCCGCGCTGCCGCGGCGCCTCATCCGGTCAATGAGGGGCGTGCGAGACCCGCTCGAGGGTGGAGGGGTGCGCCGGGTCTCCGCCTTGCGCTCTCATGGAGTTGAGCGCGGGGGCCATGGCCCTCGACGACGGCCCGGCCGTCCGGGGTCCTCGGGGCGTCGGCGAGCGCGTCGAAGGCGTCGCACCGCTCCTCTGGAGGCGGCGGGAAGCTCGGCGCTCACACGGTCAAAGGTGTCGTACTTGTCGCGGGTGCGGAGCTCGAGCTCTGTCACCAACAAGTCAAAACCCGTAAGCATCATGTCGTATGGACCTCCACTGGGCCCACTACCTCGGTGGGTACCGGGACCGACTACTCGGTGGGCCCCCGGGACTACCGGCTTGCGCTACACGGCACTCGAAGGCGTGGAGCACAAGGACTACGCGGGAGTAGTACTCGGTTAGGACTGCGTACACGTCCCGCCTTTGTATGGAGGTCTCCTAGACGTACTCGACTAGTACTCCTTCCCTACTCCGACTTGTAACCACCGCCTCCGGGACTATATAAGGCGAGGCAGGGACCGATCTCAGGATCATCTCATCTCAATCCCCTACAACCCACGGCGCACTATTGCACCATCTTGTAATCGTGCCCTATCAATCCAGAGCTACGCAGCATACAGGACGTAGGGTATTACGCACCTCGCGGCCCGAACCTGTCTAAATTGTGTGCCACGTGTCTCTTCCTTCGAGTTACCGATCTCGGCGAGTCACAATCATCTACTTCGGGTACTCCCCGTAGTAGGTTCCGGTCTAAAACACCGACGGTGGCGCGCCGGTAGGGGCTCTCGCTCGAGATCACATGGCGAACTCGACGGCTTCGCGTCCACATCAAGCCAACCGTCGCCTTCAACCGCGGCGACACCTTCGTCTTCGGCGCACGGGTTTGCACCTGGCGATGGCGCGGGCTCCTTCCCGGCGCCGCGACCATGCAACCCAACCGAGGACGAGCCTCGTGACACTTCCCGAAGTCGTCACGGGGGCGAACTCGCCCGGCAAGTTCGGCGAAATCTCGCTCTTCGACTATCACGGCGACTTCGAGCTCGAGTCCGTCTCCAACTCGAACCCGACGTCGCCATGGGCCATCGCTGCGAGCGGGCTGCTCGGCCATCGCGGACGGTCCCTTCACCACGTCGGCGCTCGTGCGTGGCCCCCGCGTCCTCGGTCGGGCCCGCACGGGGGCTCCCAATCCACGACGGGCCGGCAAGGGCCGTAGCCGAGTACAACTCGGACTGCGACGCCGTCCCCGATCACGTCTCGGGCTCCAACCCTCTCTCCGAGTTCTACTCGAGCCGGACTACGAGTTCGACTTCGGGTCGGACCACGAGGAGCCCGAGTCCGAAGACGACTCCACCGAGCTTCCCTTGTCGGGGCCGGCCTGCGGGGCGGTTATAAAATCAACACCGGCCGGCGGATACGTCTGCGGCGGGACCGCAAGCATGCCGACTCGGCAAAGGAGGACTCACGCTACGTCGCGTACATCGACTCACTACCGTTCCAAGAGGGAACACCCGCGGCGGGGGCCGACTCGGACACACCAGGCGGGGTGGCACCCTGCGAGCCCGGCTTGGGCACCCCCGATCGCCAAGTCTTCATGGGCTGCGGCGACAACACCCCGGGACCCTCAAACACGGCCGAAGACAAGTACACGGAGGACATCTCTGCGCGGACGAGGGCTGTCTCGCGCGCGATGCACCCGCGGGCGAGACCGACGCCAAGCGGGGACGCTCGACGCGAACGTAACGGGAAGCGCGGCGAACGACGCCGGCGGCTCGGGGGACAACCTCCCCATCCGCAACCTTGCGGAAGCTCTCGAGGCGGTCGAGAGCGAGTCCACACCACTCACGAGCAATGCCTCATGTCGATCACAACGATCGCACGCCGGAGCTCGGGGCATACGCGCCGGAGAGGTCATCGCCAAGCTCGGCGAAGAAGCTTACTTCATGCGGGTCGACAAAAGAGTCGCCCAACCTCCCCCCGGCTAAGCCGCGCGACAACGAAGCTACTAGTCGCGGCGGCAATGCGGCCCCAACCGTACTCGAGGCGACATACCCGGCCGGCCCAAACCGTCGCCGCTCCCATGCCGGCGGACCTTCTCGGGACCAAGGCAACCGAGAGGTTGTCCCCCACGCGCTCCGGCCGGTGGTGGCGGGCAACGACCCCGACGGCGGCGGCGGCGGCGGCGGCGGCTCCAACCACGGGGCCAACGAGGGAGAGGCTGGAGGCGGCGGCGGTCGCGGCGGCGAGGCCACGCGAACGGCCACGCTTCGGCGCCTCGCACCGGCGGGTATGACGCTCGCCGAGAAGATCGAGGAGGCGCGGCGGAAGAAGTCGACCACTGCGAGGGCGACGGCTTCCCCCGCCTTCTCACCCGGCTTCGCAACCTGCTCCTCCCCGACAAGTTCAAACCTTTGGGGATCACCAAGTACGACGCGAAGCAGGACCCTATCCAGTGGCTCCGATGCTACGCTCTCTCCATCGAGAACGGCGGCGGCAACGGCGACACCAAATGCCTCTACTTCCCCTTACGTGCGGACCAAGCTCCGCTCACATGGCTCGAGTCGCTGGACAAGCACTCGATCGACCGGTGGGACCGGTGAAGGAACGATTCACAAGCAACTTCGCGGGCGCCATGGGCCGTTCGGGTACTCGCATGGACTTCGCCATGATCAAGCGAGGAACAAGGCGAGACCCTCGCAAGTACATGCGCCGCTTTTTCGACAAGCGCGCTACCGTCGTCGACGTCACCGACAAGGAGGTCATCGACCTCTTCCGGAGACGGCCTCTACCATCGCCGCACCTTCGAGGACTTCGGCCGTCGCCGCCCCAAGTCCATTCCCCACCTCAAGGACATGATCACGTCTCGGGCGGATGAAGAGGACAAGGCCAACGCCAAGTACGACGCCATCCGCGGCAAGTCCAAGCGAGAACCGGGGGGCGGCGGCGGCAACGCAAACCAAGGCGGCCGCAACAACAACAACAACAACGGCAACTACTCGGGTCCCAACCGCAAGCGCAAGCCGGACAACCTTGTCGCGGCTATCCGGGGGCCCTGCAAAAGGGAACTCAAAAAGAACTACGGCGGGTTCAAGGACTGCTGAAGGAGAAGTGCCGTGGCATCCGAACGGCAACCACACCACCGAGCGAGTGCTACCGGCTCGGGCACGCGCTCAAGGACACGCCGGAGCCACCGCACCCTCACGACCAGAAGGGCAAGAAGAAGGACGGCGACAACAACGACTTCCAAGAACCCGAGAAGACCATCAACGTCCTCTTCGGCGGAGCGCCCCGGCGGGCGGGAGCGAAGGCTACCCGTCGTGAAGTGATGTCCATCGAGCCAGCGGTTATGACCCCTCTCAGGTGGTCAGAGGTACCCATCACCTTCTCCCGCGCGGACCAGTGGACCAGCTTCTCCGAACCAGGACGGTTCCCTCTCATCCTGAAACCAACGGTGGCGGGCTCCAAGCTCAAGAAGGTGCTCATCGACGGTGGAAGCGGACTCAACGTCCTCTCCACCAAAACATTGAAGAAGATGAACCTCGACGTCACCCCCATGCTCGACAAGAGCAGCATGCCTTTCTACGGCATCGTCCCGAGCAACGCGGCTATCCCACCGGGCTCGGTGGTGCGCCGATTACCTTCGGGGCGTCTCGGGATAACTACCGCACCGAGTACATCAAGTTCGAGGTCGCGGATTTCGAGACTTCCTACCACGCCATCCTCGACGGACCGGCCATCGCCAAGTTCATGGCGGTGCCCCACTACACCTACTTGGTACTCAAGATGCCAAGTCCGGCGGTGTACTCTCCCTCCGGGGGGACTTGAAGATCTCCCACGGCTGCGATACGAGAGGCCGTGGTGATCGCTTCAACAAACCAAGTACCCAACCCAATGATGGAGGTCTACGCTTGCGTCGAAGAAGCTTGCCACAAGCGAACTCGACATCCCGGGAGAAGTCCGACAGGCGCCAACAAGCCTCGGCCACCGAGGAGGTACTCGTCAAGTCGGTCGACCTCGGAACGGGCGACCCCGGCAAGACCACCACCATCGGGGCCGGCCTCGACCCCAAATAGGAAGACGCGCTCATCGGCTTCCTTCGGGCTAACCACGACATCTTCGCGTGGAAGCCGGCGGACATGCCGGGAGTGCCCGGGGAGCCGATCGAGCACGCGCCTCAACGTCGATCCAAAGGCCACCCCCTAAGCGACAACACCTCCGACGCTTTGCCGACGACGGACGGGACTCCATCAAGAAGGAGCTAGCCAAACTACTCGCGGCCGGCTTCATCGGAGAAGTCTTCCATCTGAGTGGCTCGCCAACCCCGTCCTCGTCCGCAAGAAGAACTCGAACGAGTGGAGGATGTGCGTCGACTACACCGACCTCAACAAGCACGCCCCCAAGGACCCCTTCGGGTTGCCGCGGATTGATCAAGTCATCGACTCCACGGCGGGGGCGCGACCTGCTACGCTTCCTCGGCGTTACTCCGGGTACCACCGGATCGCAATCAAGGAGGAAGACCGAGGAGAAGACCGCGTTCATCACCCCGTTTGGCGCGTCTGCTACACGACCATGTCATTCGGGGCCGAAGAACGCCGGCGCCACCTACCAACGGGCCATCCGGGCACTGCTTCAGCGGCAACTCAACAAGAACGTCGAGGCCTACGTGGATGACGTGGTTGTCAAAACCGGGGACTCCGGTACCCTCATCGACGACCTTGAAGAGACCTTCGCATCACTACGCGAGTACCGCGGAAGCTCAACCCGAACAAGTGCGTCTTCGGCGTACCTTCGGGCAAACTACTCGGCTTCATCATCGGCCGGCGCGGCATTGAAGCCAACCCCGAGAAGATCTCCGCCATCACCGGCATGAAAGCTCCCACGAGCATCAAGGACGTCCGAAGCCGACGGGGTGCATGGCGGCGTTGAACGATTCATCTCGAGGCTAGGAGAACGGGGTCTCCCCTTCTTCAAACTACTCAAGCATCACGAGAAGTTCGTGTGGACTCCGAGAGGCGGATCAAGCCCTTGCTCGGCTCAAGGACTTCTGTCGAAGCCGCCAATCCTCACGGCTCCTCACAAGGGCGAGCGCCTCTTGCTCTACCTAGGCTGCGACTACTCACGTGGTCGCATCGCCATCGTTGTCGAGCGGCGGGGAAGACGGCCACGCCTACCGGTCCGGGCGCCGGTCTACTTCGTCGGCGAGGTCCTATCGAGTCCAAGGCTCGCTACCGGCCGTACGAAGCTCCCGTACACTCTACTCATCACCTCGCGGAAGCTACGACACTACTTCCGGGGAGTACTCGGTCTCCATAGTCACCGACTACCCGCTCGGCGACATCCCGAGGAACCAAGACGCCACCGGAAGAATCTCCAAGTGGGGCCGTCGAGCTCGGCGCCCTCACCATCGACTTCAAGCCACGCACGGCCATCAAGTCGCAAGCACTAGTCGACTTCATGGCGAGTGGCGGGAGAACCGGCTACCTACTCCCACGGTGCGACCGAGCATTGGGTGATGTACTTTGACGGCTCACTCAACCTCGAGGGCGCGGGCGCGGGGGTACTCCGATCTCTCCAACGGGCGAACAACTCAAGTACGTCCTGCGGATCTTTCCGGAAGGTCTCGAACAATGAAGCCGAGTACGAAGCCCTCCTGCACGGGCTCCGCCTCGCGGCTTCACTTGGCATCAAGCGGCTACTAGTCTACGGCGACTCCGCGGTGGTCATCAACCAAGTCAACAAGTCCTGGGACCGCAACAAGGAGAACATGGACGCCTACTGCCTAGAAGTCCGCAAGCTCGAGAACAAGTTCTATGGTCTCGAGTTCCATCACATCGTCGCGACAACAACGTTGCGGCGGACGTCCTCTCGAAGCTCGGATCCACCCGCGCCCAAGTACCCGCGGGCGTCTTCGTCCATGAGCTTCACGCGCCATCCATCCGGAGCCGGCGCCACCGACCCGCGCCCCGGCCCATCCACCGGTGGGCGGGAGGTCATGATGATCGACGTGGACCGGGAGGCAACCCTTCATCGACTACCTTAGCGAGCGAGAAGGTCCCCTCGGAGCAAGAACGCGGCCGAACAACTCGTCCGTCGCGCCAAGTCTTACGTCCTCGTCGGAGACAAGCTTTACAAGCGGGGCGCATCTTCGGAGTACTCATGAAGTGCGTCCCTCGTGAAGAAGGCAAGGACATCTTGGAGGAGATCCACAAGGGCGTCTGCGGCAACCACGCGTCCTCGCGTACGGCGGTCGGCAAGGCCTTCCGACGAGCTTTCTGCGGCCCACGGCCACGGGCGATCCGAAGAACTCGTCAGAAGGTGCCAAGGATGTCAGTTCTTCGCCAAGCAGCAACACGTCCCAGCCTACAAGCTAGTCACCATACCACCGAGCCCGGCCCTTTGCCTGCCGGGGGGCTCGACATGATTGGGCCCCCGCCAAGCTGCGCCGAGGAGGATTCAACAGGGTGCTGGTGGCTATCGACAAGTTCACCAAGTGGATCGAGGTCAAGCCGGTCACATGTCCCAAGGCTGACGAGTACTCGACTTCCTGGATGAACTCGTACACCGCTATGGGCTACCCCACCGCATCATCACAGACCTGGGGTCCAACTTCAACAACCACCAGTTCTGGGAGTACTGCGAGAACAGCGGGATCGACGTCAGATACGTCTCAGTCGCCCATCCACGGGCCAACGGACAAGTCGAGCGCGCCAATGGGATGGTGCTCGACGCCCTCAAGAAGCGGCTACATGACGCTGCTAACTCTAAAGGGGGCAAGTGGATCAAGGAACTACCCAACGCACTGCGGGGGCGCGCGGACTCAACCATACAAGCCAACGGGGCAATCCCCCTACTTCCTGGTCTACGGCTCTGAAGCCATCCTCCCTGCCGACGTCATATGGAACTCACCGGCAGTGGAACACTACGACGAAGGCGTCTCGGAAGACGACGAGACGAGTTGATATCGACAGACATCGAAGAAGCTCGGCCGCGCCGCCCTCGTCCAATCAGCAAGGTACCTGGAGGGTATCCGACGCTACCATGATCGCAACGTCAAGGAACGCTCCTTCAACGTTGGAGATCTTGTCCTCCGTCGTATCCCGAACACGGAAGGACTCCACAAGCTCAGCTCCCCCTGGGAAGGCCCCTTCACCGTGGCCAAGGTGACCGGGCCGGGCTCCTACCGCCTCCAAACACTTGAAGGCGAAGACGTCAACAACTCGTGGAACGTCGACCAACTCTGTCGATTCTACGCCTAGTCTACACGACTACTCCGGGGTTCAAGTCTACACGACTACATCAACACCCCTTGCCGCAAAGCGACCCCTCCCGGTCCCGGCTCCAAGTCTCGGACTACTCTCCTCCGGAGTCCGGCCGTGCGGCTACCTACGGACCATGGGCTGCGACGAGCGTCAAGGACTCTAGCAGCGGTCTACCAAGAGACCACACTCCAAGATCCAGCCCCGCGCGGCTACCTACGGATCTGCGATCCAGCCTCCACGGCTACCTACGGATCACCGGCTACGAGCGGCTACCCGCTCCAGCGCCACTTAGCTGTAAGCGGCCTCCGGGTCCAGGCGACTACTTGTAACTACGGCCCTGGCCACCCAGGTGTACTTCTTCAGTAATAAAGCTTGATTTTTCATCAACTTGTTTCTTGTTTTGCTCCCTACAATGGGACTACTAAAGCCGAGTACTACTACTCGCACCTACTCCACGATGGGCGCTCCGCACTGCGAGATCGCGGTTACGAGTACTCATTTCTGGAACAAACTTCATTTCATTGACACATGAATAGTTCATTACAACTGTTTTTGTACAAGCCGTGGCTACTAAGCTACCTATGCGGGGCTGCGGAGGTTCAGCTTCTCGGCTACCTGCTCCGCGATGGGAGCCATCTGCTCCGGCGGCTCGCGTCTTGCTCATCCGAGCCGGTTGGCGGCTACCCGCCGGCGACCACCTCCACGGAGCCTTCGGGAAGTACGACTTCATGAAGGCCGTACTTGCTTCATATCGACTTGGCCATGTGCTTGACGTAGGCGGCCGGCCGGCTTGGCGCTTCACGAAGTCGATCCGCCGGAGGAGTGATCTTGGGGCCGCCGGGTGCGGCACCGGGAGCCTCGCGATCGGGAGAGCGACCTCTTCAAGGTCCCTTCGGTGGGCCGGAGCGCCTCGCAATCTTCGTTCAACTTCGCAAAGATTTGTAGCGGTTGACGAGATCTCTGTCGAGAGGCAATCCGCGGCTCCATATGCTTCTCGCACTCGAGGGCGAGCTCCTTGTAGTCGAGCTCAAGTACACGGCGGGCTTCTTGCTCCCGGTAGAAGAGGTTCTTCATGCGACCTCCGAGGCTTTCGGTTGCTCCACGGCCTTCGAGTTCTGCAACACAACACAGCAACGGGTCAGAGGCT
This sequence comes from Cenchrus americanus, assembly GCA_947561735.1. Taxonomy (NCBI): domain Eukaryota; kingdom Viridiplantae; phylum Streptophyta; class Magnoliopsida; order Poales; family Poaceae; genus Cenchrus; species Cenchrus americanus. The sequence continues at coordinate 244,014,563 of OX387239.1, read as the reverse complement.
TGACGACTTCCAACAAGTACCCGAGCAAGTCAAAGGACATACCTTTGTTCTTGTTGCGGAGGCCTTTGTTCTTCCGCACCAAGTCGTCGCCCTTCGCCAGCGGTTCCATCACATCGTTGTGGTACTTGGCGAAGGCGGCGTCGAGCTTCGGCGCATCGCGGCCGCGTGCTTCCGCGACTTCACGAGCTGCTCCTCCAGGGCCTCGGCTCGGAGCACGGTGTCACCGTAGCCTTGCAGCAGATTCGACTTCTCGCGGGATCGCTCCGCGACGTCCTGCACAAGACAAGCTCAAGTCAAGACGAGTACTCAACACAAAGGATTGACTACTCGAGAGGTTCTGGCTGCGTACCTTCATCCACTGTTCGGCCCGCCGGATCGCCTCCAGGTGTTGGGCCACCGTTGCCGGCTCGACGAGATCGTCGGCCAGCAGTTCAATACCGCCACGGCTACTCGACGTAGCCTCCATCATCGGCGCCGAGCGGATAGGCTCCGCGTCTTGGATCTCGGGGGATCGGATTGCCACCTCCAGGGCAACCCCTGGCGACGTGGTAGCCGCCTCCCCCTCGGCGGACTTCTCGACGACTTCCCCCACGGGCTCGGGGGGCTCCTCCCGCGGCCTCCGGGGCCCTCGGTGTCAACTCCTGCATGGGCACCCCTGCGGGGATATCGCCTCCTTCGGCACTCGTCAACAAGGAACATGCGCATCGGTGCCTACGACTACTCGTCACGGGAGTTCTACGGCTTCGGGGAAGGGCACTCACCTTCGACTACGACCGCCTGCGGCGGCGGCGCTTCGGCGGTCGGGGGCTCGGTCGCGGCTTGGGCCTCAGGAGCGGGCTCCTCGACGGGTGGCACGGCCTCTCCTGCCTCGCCGTCGCGGGCTCTTCCCCGTCCCAGCTCAGATCTGTGGATTTTCTGCACAAGTATTCACAGAAGATCGTTAGGCAATCATCGACTACTGCAACGAGTACTACTCATGAAGGCGTGGTACTTACAAGTTCGACCGGACGATAGTCACGGCGGAGCACCGAGGATGCGGCGATGTCAACCGGTCCACCCTCGGCGGGCGTCTCCTCCTCCACCTCTTCGGCTACTGCCTCCTCCACGGTGGCAGCGGGCGGCGCAGACGTCTCCTGCGCCCCTGCGGCTTCCATCTCTCCAACGGCGGCGGCTGCAGGTACTCTGCTCTCTTCTGGAGCAGGGGGCTGGCGCTCCAGCTGCGCCAGGAGTTCTTCGACGGTGGGGGCTGGACTTCGGCTTCCAGCCGGTTCCCCCACCGGGTCCCACGCGCCTTCGTCGCCCTCTTCGACGGGCTCCGTTGGCGGCACCTCCTGCACACAGAGGACGACTACTCGTCAACACCGTACTCGACTACTGGGGTACTCGACTACTCTGTTCAAGATAACTTACCTCCGGAGGCGTGGTCTCTGAGACCTTCATCTTCTTCGCCACCCGCTTCTTGGTGGGGTTGCGCGGCTTCCGCGACGGCGCAGCTAGGCTAGCCTCCGGGCTAGCGGAGGGTCTTGTAGGATGGGTGGCACATGAGGCAAGCCTGGACGGCTAAACCTCGACCGCAGCTGGAAGCGGTCCTGCAGCGTCTCTTCGTCTTCTTCGTCATCGGAGGTATCCTCCACGATGACGGGGTCGTCGCCTTCACCGACTTCACGGCGCTCCTTCACCTTCCCCTCCGCCGGGATCTCGATCCCGCTCGGTGGCGGCTGCGGCTCGGAGACAAACCGCTTCACATCATCCTGCGCAAAGACACAAGGCGTCAGCAACTCTGCTACAAGTGCCCACTACTCGACGAGGGGGGTACGGCTACTCACCTCGTTGGGCGGGCGCGCGGCGGAGTACTCCTCGACAGGGCACGCCGTGTACTCCGGCATGTCCTTGAAGATGCGCGACAACCTCTCGATGATGTCGTTGTCGTCCAACTCGCCCCCGGCATCCGCGACGTGTCGTCGTCGGCCGGTGTACTCGAAGCCCAGCGTATCCCTCGCCATCAGCGGCTGGATCCGGCGCTTCATGAAACTGAAGGCCACGTGCTCGGCCCTCAGTCCGGCTTCTCTGAGCACCCGGATGCGTGCTAGCAGCTCGGGGAGCTGGATCCCCTCCTGCATGGTGGGCTCCGTGTTCCACCACTCCCGATGCCTGGGCTGCCGTCCGCTCGGCTTCGGCAGGCCTGGGTGGTGGTTGGTGATGTAGAACCACCGCGTCTTCCAGTCCGTGTTGGAGTCCACGAGCTTGTACGCAGTGCGATCCGCGGCGTCCTCCCTCGAGTGGATCCCGGCCCCTCCGACTACTGCGGGAGTTGGAGGCACGCGGGCGCGGCTTGACGCGGAAGAACTTCGGAAGAGCACCCGGTGCGGCTTGATCCCGAGGAAGGCCTCGCGGAAGTGGACGAAGACCGACGTGTGGAAGATGCCGTTGGGGTTCAAGTTGAGGTACTCGATGCCGTAGTACCCGAGCAGCCCCTTGAAGAAGTCGCTTCGTTGGCGGCGCAAGCCCGCGCTCCACGAAGCGCGAGAACATCGGGATCTCGTCCTCCGCCTTCTCCATCGGATACGGATCTCCGCGGCGGATCTCCACATGTCGACTTCTTTCTCCCTGATGAACCCGCTGTTCAACAGGGTCAGCAGGTCCTCCGTCTTGACCTTCGACGTTTTCCACTCGCGGCTTGGATCGGCGCGCGGTGGAGACGGTGGCGGCGCCGCACCGGTGGCGGCCGCGGCGGCCTCTCGCACGGCTCCTCTTCTTCCCGCCGGCCTTCGATGTCTTCGACGGCGACGGCTTCATTCTCCAAGTACAAGGAGTCTTCACTCGCATCCGCTCGGGGGCTACCCTAAACCCTTCGGGTGGCGATACGCTCGGATCTACTACGGCGGCGGCGAGCGCCGGAGTGGATCTACTTCAAGATTCAAGTGGAATCGGCGCGGCTCACTTGGGTGAAAACCCTAAGGGTTTTGGCTCTTATTTATAAGCCAAAACGCCTCCGCAACGGGCGGCCGGATAAGTCCACGCGCGGCTGACTCAGCGGCTGCACGTGACTCTTCGTATTCTACTAGTCGACGCGCCTCACCTCGGGGGCTCGGCTACTTCTACTCGACTACCGGGACGCGGCTAGTCTCAAGAGCATCTCAGGACACATTCTCCAAGAAGACCCTTCAATTCGAGAGGAAGTACTCGACTCAAGGCTCGGGGGCTCCGTGCCACGTGTCCTTCGGTTTTTTCTCTTCGGATTTTTCGGGATTTTCTTGCCGAGACTTCAGATGGATCCTCAGCCAGAGCCCGCGGCTCGAGGCTCGGGGGCTACTCCATGTGGATTGCGGTTCTGCAGATCGCATCTCCACGACGGCTTCGGCTTCAAGACAAGACAGGCATTTCGGGAAGACCTTCGAAGGCGATTTCAAGGACGCTTGGGACTACTCGAGAAGACTTCAAGATTGCTCAAACATCGGTGGAGTACATTCCCGGCCTCGGGATGCTTCGACTACTCTTGAGGACTTTTGACTTGTAGTGCTCGGGGACGCTTGAGGACTACTCGTTAAGGCCGTCAAGACTACCGGAAGCTATCCTTCTCGACTACAAAGTACTCGGGGGCTTGTCGTATGGACCTCCCTTGGCCCACTACCTCGGTGGGTATCGGGACCGACTACTCGGTGGGCCCACGGGACTACCGGCTTGCGCTACACGGCACACGAAGGCGTGGAGCACAAGGACTAGCGCGGAGTAGTACTCGGTTAGGACTCGTACACGTCCCGCATTGTATGGAGGTCTCCTAGACGTACTCGACTAGTACTCCTTCCCTACTCCGACTTGTAACCCGCCTCCGGACTATATAAGGCGAGGCGGGGACCGATCTCGGGATCATCTCATCTCAATCCCCTACAACTCACGGCGCACTATTGCACCATCTTGTAATCGTGCCCTATCAATCCAGAGCTACGCAGCATACAGGACGTAGGGTATTACGCACCTCGCGGCCCGAACCTGTCTAAATTGTGTGCCACGTGTCTCTTCCTTCGAGTTACCGATCTCGGCGAGTCACAATCATCTACTTCGGGTACTCCCCGTAGTAGGTTGCCGGTCTAAAACACCGACACATCATGCTACAAGGATCGCGCGCAGAAACGAGGAAAAAAGAGAAACAAGCAAAGACACCCCACTTGGAAGACGCGCCACGCGGGACCGCCTTGGATCCTCAGCACCTCGTTCAACGCTCGGTCGAGCGCGGCGCCGTGGCTGCGGAGCTCTCCCCATAGCTCCTCGCTCCCCACGGGGCGTCGGCCGAACGGGGGCGGGTCGCCCGCCGATCCCCCCCGCGGGCGAGCGGCCGCGCGCGGGAAGACGAGGCCTCGGCACGGGTGCCCTCGGCCTCTCGCCGCCATGTGGCCCTCCCGCCGCCTCACGAGGGCCCCCTCCCGGGACTCAAGGGAAAGCGTGGGGAAACTCACCCACCGGTCCCACCCGGCGGCGGGGAGTCGTCGTCCGGGATCTCCACCACCACCGCCGGGAGCCGCCGGCGGGTGCCGCCCCTCGCGCCGCCTCCGTCGACACCTCCGCCCGCGCCTCCGTAGCCGCGGGCTCTCGCCGCGGCGCCACGGCCGCGCCCCCGCAACCACGGGCGCCCGAGCCACCCTCCTCGGCCGCCGCCGCCGCGCGCCTCCACCGCGGCCGGCGCCGCGCGGACCGCGCCTCCGCCACGGCCGGCGCCGCGGGGCCGCGCCTCCGCCACGACCGGCGCCCGCCGCTCCTCGACGGCCGCCGGCCGCGCGCACGGCGGGGGGCGATCCACCGGCCGTGGCCTCGGGGCCTCAACCGCGCCCCGCAAGCTCTCGCCCGCCACGGCCGCCGCACTCGCCCCCCGCCCGCGGCACCCTTGACGAGCGCCGCCGGGGTGGGAACGGACGCGTGCGCCCTCAACACCTTGGCCGGTGCGAGGGGGAGGCACGGTCGGCACCACCCCGCGTAAACACAAACAACTAATCGAATTCTTGGTTGTCAAAAAACGCAACCCCGCAATAGAGCAAGCCCCTTACCTCGAAGAGGAGAAGGCGCGCTTCCTCTTCCTCGAGGCCCCGGTGGATGGCGCGGGCGCGGCGGCGCGCGACCGCCGCCGCGCCTCCTCGCCGTCTCCGCCCCACGCGCGGGCCCCGCCCGCGCGCGCGCGCGCGCTTGCCGCGCGCGCCTCCGCGCGCGCGCGCGGCGCCCCGCGGCCCGCGCCGCTTCTGTCGTCGATTGCACGGCGGCGGGCGCCTCCGCGCCCGCCCCGGGCGATGCGCTCTTGCCGCCGGAGGCCGGCACGGCGACGGGGGCGCGTGCTCCCACCTATCGGGGGGGCCCCGCCCCCGGTTTCTTCCTCCTCATCCTCCTCCGAGGACGAGTACTCCTCGGTCCCCGCAGAGAAGAGAGCCCCCTCCGCTCGCGCGGCCGTGCTCCTCGTTCCGCCGCTCGCGGCACTCGCGGTGCCGCCTCGTGCGCTCCTTCTTGCGCGCCGCCCGCTCCCGCTCCCGTTCGCGCCGCGACGCCCGATCGAGCGCGCGGGAGCGAGGAGTGGGCGGATCGGATTTCGCGGCGCTCAGGCTCACCATCTGCGAGCGAAAATGTCAAAGGTGTGTCGAAACCCGGAGCATCATCAAGATCAAAAACGAGGCCAAGAATTCTACTTACCGGCGGACGGGGGTGGGGAGCATCTCGAGGTCCCACCGGGGACCGGGTCGGCCGCGCAAAGAACCGGGTGTCGACGGCGCTCCGTGCTCGTGTGAGCGCATACTCCCGCCGGAGGGGGCTTGGAAGCATCCGCGACCTCGCCGGCGCAACGGGGTTCGCCGTCTCCGTCATCTCGAAGATGCGGAGCGGCCTCTCCATCGGGGGCACGACCCGCCGGTGGTGGAGAAAGGCGAGGACGGTCGCCGCGGTCAGCCCACGCGCCGCCAGGTTCCTCGGCGCGGCCGGGGGGCGAGTCCAGCCGCCTCCGATCTTTGGACCGTGGACACCCCATGGCTCCAGGAGTCGGGCTTCTCCCGGAGCACCAGACCGGTGTAGGGGGAGACCGGGTTCGTCGTTGCGAAGATAGAACCACCCCCGCTCCCAACCGGCGTTGTTGGTCGTCATGGTACAAGGGATGTAGTCGTCCTTGTACTGCGCCCGCAAGGCGAGCGACATGCCGCCGGCGCGCACCGCGCGGCGGGTCCTCTGCTCCGTCGTCGGCTGCGTGAACAGCTCCGCGCGGAAGAGGTGTATCCAGAGATCCCAATTCACTGGGATCCCTAGATACCCTTCGCAGACGCCCACGAATGTAGTCGCCTGCGAAAATCGCGTTCGGCGTGAAGTTGTGCAACTCCACGCTGTAGCGATGGCAGAGCGCCCGCATGAAGCGGCTCGCCGGCGCTGCGAAGCCGCGCTCGTGGAAGCGGGTGAAGCTCACCACGTAGCCGTTCGGCGGGTTGGGCACGTGGTCCCCTGCCGGCGGCACGATCCATTCCGCCGGCCGGCCTTCCTCGTTCGCCGCCAGCTGGCCGGCGGACACCAGGTCACCTAAGGACAGCCGCGTCACCGACGAGCGCTCCCACGTGTACGGGTCGACGATCGTGAGGGGCGGAAGGGGCTCCATGAGGAAAGGCAAGGGATTTGGGAACAAAGGACGGGAAGGAGAAGAAGAGCTCCAACGGCGAATGGGCGCGGTGGCGAGAACGAGACGAGGCGGGGAGCGCGGGGGGGGGGGGGGGGGGGGGGGCAAGAATGACGAAACGCTAAGGTAAAAACCGCCATTTTCCCTCTCCTCGGTTATAAGCCGCGGGCGTGCTCTCGGGGCGCACGTCCCGCGCGCATTCCCTGCGGGGGGGAATCTTTTCTCGCCGACGGGCGGGCCCCACCACGGCCGCGGCGGCCACGCCACCGCGGACGGGCAATCATCACGGCGTAGAACGGGGGAAGGCCATGGCGGGCGGTCACGTCCGCCCGCCCACGCCGCCCACTACGCGCGCGGCCGCGGCGCCTAAAAAGGCGCGCCCGTGACGCAAAACCGCAGCCTCGACTGCGGATCATTAAATGGCCCGGCCCCTTACCAAGTAAGGAGGACCCTCGAGCGGCACGAGCCCCTCGCTCAGGAAAATTCAACCCTCGAAAGGGTGCAGGCGTGAGACGGTCACCTCGGGGCCCGTTTGAAACAAAACAGGCACCGCTGGCACCAATGTCGCGCTGTTTTACTGATCAGCGCCTCGAGGGCTGGCTCGCCCAGGCCCCTCGAGGATTCGCAGATGCCAAGACGGGAGCGCTAGTCGCCGCCCCGCACCGTTTTACTGATCAGCGCCTCGAGGGCTGGCTCGCCCGGGCCCCTCGAGGATTCGCAGATGCCAAGACGGGAGCACTCAGCCGCCACCCCGCACCGTTTTACTGATCAGCGCCACGAGGGTTGGCTCGCCCAGGCCCCTCGAGGATTCGCAGATGCAAAGACGGGGCCGCCTAGGCGCCGCCCCCGCACGGCCCCTGCGATCGAGGTTCGAAGCCCGACCCTCGACGGGATCGAACGGGGCCCCGCATCACGTGAGTCGGGGACGACGAGGGCACGTGCATTCGAGCCATTCCTCGAGCCCGCCGACTCGAGGGTGCCCCACGTGTCGTGTTCGAGAGCCGGCGAGGGCAACTAGCCGGGGATCCCACCGAGGGAGAGCTTCCGCGCCCTCGGTCCCTAGCGAACGGGACCGAGCCCCACCTAGCAAACCCACGCAAGCGCTTTAATGGACGTGTCTCCGGACCCCGCGGCCTACCCTTATCGAACGGGGCATGGACGTCCACTCGAACCACCCACTAACGGCTCAACGAGGAATCCACAATCCGCGACCCGACCGATGGGGGTTGCGGAAACCTCACCCTCCGTCCCGCGGAGGGACGGCGAGGGCGCGTTAAAAAAACAAGTCGTAGAGCTCTACCCGATCGCCTCGAACGGGCCCAGGCTCGGGGGCTTGACGCACGGCTACACCTCCTGGATTGCACACGCCGCGGATAGTGCCAGCAGCGCGTGCGTCACCGAAGCCGGCTGAAACATTGCCGACGCCGGTTGAAACATGTGCCACGCCCTCTGACCAAATTTCGCGGTAAAACCCCTACAGGAGCGCCCGCACTCCTGCAGGGCTTCGGGGGCTAGACCCGCGGGTCCGCTGACGCGGCCCCACGGAAAGCATTCGCAAGCCAAGAGGGAAGGACGTCCTATCAGTAGGCTCCAGCATCTGCGGGAGCCTTGCCGGCGAACCCGCAGATGCTCGGGAGCTGCTTGTCGGGGACGGCCCTCGGGGGTCCCCCTTAAACAAGCGGGGAATCCCCACTTAAAACCCGCAACAAGCCAAAGCCAAACGCGCCTCGCTTAAGCACACGGGGCATGGCCCATGCCACGGTGGCCCGACGGCCCACCAAGGCGGCCCACTCAAAGATCCCCTCGAGCGGGCTGCGCCTCGCTCGAGGGCACACGCCTCCCTCGGGCGGGCTCCGCCCGTTCGAGGGGGGCGCGCTACCTCGAGCAGGCTCCGCCTCGCTCGAGGGTCCGCGCCGCCCTCGAGCAGGCTCTACCTCGCTCGAGGGCACTCCGCACGCGCACGCCCGTCCCCGTACACGGGCATTTAGTGATTCTGACAACAGCGGGGCGGCGCCATCATGCGCCTGGGGCACGCGCCCCGGTTCCGTTGCACCAACTCCCTAGGAGGGAACCCATCCCCGCCACTGTGGGGGACTGTGCGACGTGGCCGGTGCCAGTCCCGTGACGCCGCGCCGCCTACTCCGGTGCGGCTAATGCGGCCGAGCCCTCGAAGGGGGTCGGCCGCACCCTCGGTTTACTTCCCCGTGACTGCGGGGGTTGGGTCGAGGCGTTGGGCGGCGGGGGCACCATCCCCGCCACCGCGGACGGCATGGCGGCCGCCCCCGCGCGTACAAACCCACGGCCGGGCAGCGCGCGCGGCGCTCCGACGCCGTGGAGCGTGCGGGAACGGGACGCCGCCTTACACCCGCCACCGTGCCCCGTACGGACCGACGTCGCGCAACTCCCTCGAGCCCGCCCGAAGACATCACGACCGTCCGTCGCACTCCTACCCTCGAAGCTACCACTGTTCGGGTACAAGATACGCCATGATGGCCGGATCGCGGCAAACACCGTCAAGGCGGCCGCCTACTCTACGGCATAGCACACCACACTTCCACACGTAGCTAAATAGCGTGGCATACATGTGATTCGCTCTCTCCTTGTCCTATAAAAGGAGGACGAACTCCCCCGCCGCAGGGGACAAGATAGGTCAGGACACGACACAAGGCAGAACAACACTTCACATCACGCATTCGCTCTCCAATTCTCCCACAATATCTTCAGCTACTCCACCAGGGACTTGGAAGCTACGCTTCCTCTCCCGCCTTGCTTGTAGCCGCCCCACTACAGGCACCCCCGGTGCTGAGCAATATAGTGCCTCGAGCACACCACTGCTGGACGTACGGCCCCTCGGCTGGAACCAGGATAAACTCTGTGTCTCTGATTGCTTAGCATCGACCATAGAGGGATAGACCTTGGCGCTTATCACTGGTTAGTGTCGGGACCACATTCCGCACCGACAGAAATAACTGTTGTGTCCAACCTGTTGACCTTACAAAATTACAATATCTGTTGATTACTTCCTTGTGACCTTTGTGTTAGGGGTGCGCCTTAGGAGGCCTAAGGCTAGGACCACCTTATGTGTAAAAGAGGCCAAAAGAAGGGTCTGTGGGTGTCATTGTAAAAATTGAGGACCTATGTAATTTAAGACTTCATTGGAGGAAATAAAATAAAGACCCACCTCCTCCCTATGCATAAAGGGAAAGAGGCTTGGAGGAGGGGGCGGATGGTCTTTTCCCCTTTCACTTCTCTCCGTTCCAGTTCAGAACTGATTGGGGAATTCTTTCCCCAACAATGGCGCCCACCGTGGTCAAGCCGAAAAAAATCACCCACGATTACCTTCCCGGATCGCGCCGTCAGAGATTCACCTCACTGCATCGCATGGCAGGGCCCGCACTCCTCTCTCCCCCTCCGATGGACGAGGACACCGCCGTCCCGCCCGTACCCGCGACCCCGGAGCCTGGTCTCTCTCTCGCTCCTGGCCTGCGTGTTTCCTCCTCGACGCGCTCCAGCGCTAGGGGGGCCCGCCCGTCATCGTCAACCTCACCACGCTCCACCGCGCACCGCCCTCGCTTGTCGCGGAGGAGTTCATTCTTCCTCGATGGATCCAACGCCCTCCAGGGAGGAATCGAAGCTGGAGCCCGGATTCCTTCCCTGCCGCCTCCTTTGCGCCAGCAGCTCGTGGGGGCCTGCCGTGCCGGCGAGCACCTCATGCTGCTTCTCACCCTCAGCGTCTCCTGCACCGCCGCCAAAGATCGTTCCATCGCGCACCTCTCCCAGCACTTCAAGGTGTCGGAGGTCGGTACGCTCGCACGATGCCTCTGCCTCGTCTCCCTGCGCGTCGACAAGGTTCAGAGGGACGGCGCCCACCTCTGCCCAACACCCTGCAACGACCACGCACGCACGACCCGTCCGTGCCTGTCCTTGTCCACATCATCAAGGCCAGCCCCCAGCAACCTGCTACCCCGCCTCTCTTCGATCGTGACACCACCCATCCACAACATGTTTGAAGGAATGCGCCAATAGCAAAATTGTTGCAGTATTTTTCCTTCGATTTCGATTCGATTTTTCACATTATTGAGTTCTTTTTTGATCCTCATTCCGCCTTTGTCAGCATGTGGGTTGCAGGATTGTTTCGATCGGGAGTTGGGAGACGGAGTTCATCATGTCGTCCTGTACCACGGATCACGGAGGTCGAGGCAGTTTAGAGGAGGCTGGAGTTATCACCAATTAACCAGGCTTTATCCCTATCTTATTCCTGTGAACACTTCTGCTATTTAAGGGTCACAAGTAGATGGTTACGATAGTGGTATCTCACTAATTGCGGAACTATTGCCTTGCACAAGAGCAGTAGGAAGCCGTCTTGGAATCTCTGCATCTCTTCAAAACTAACCACCTTCTCCTATTCCATTTGATTTTGTTTTAGTGCCTACCTGAAAGTAGATAATGCCAAGGAAGAGGAGGACAAATTGCTCCAGTCGCTGCTGCATCTACATCTGTCGCTGTCCTCCAAGCAGGTAAGGAGCAACCACTGGATCCGATCTTGGTCCCCTCCGCTGGCCGCTGGATCCCGGTCGACGCCCGCGACGGCTGTGTCCTCCACTCCGCCACACTCAAGGACGCCACCGGCCATCGTCAACCACGTCGCCTGCTACAACGCCAAGGCCACATCTGCAACAACACCCTCAGCAGTAGTGATACTCCTGATGTGTTCGACAAATTGTCTCGACGCCGACTTAATCTTCATGCACGTCCAGTAATCAACTAGTTTTGTCCACCTTTGACTTGTGAACCCAAATTATGTGCTTGGTTTCATTTTGTCAGTTTGGGTTGCTTCTATTACTTCTATGTGTAATAGTGATCTTAGGTTACTTACAAACTAGTATGGTCCAGCCTACGTATGATCAACTGATTTCCTTGCACACGTGATCCAAGCAACAAAAATACAATATAGGCGAGGGCTAAAATGTGCATACTTCGAACTGTGATTTGAATGTGTTGGGGAAAGAATTCCCCAACTAGATCTGAATTGGAACAAAGAGAAGTGAAAGGGGAAAAGACCATATGCCCCCTCCTCCTAGCCGCTTTCCCTTTATGTATAGGGAGGAGGTGGGTCTTTATTTTATTTCCTCCGATGAAGTCTTAAATTACAAATAGGTCCTCAATTTTTACAATGACACCCTCGTACCCCTCTTTTGGCCTCTTTTACACATAAGGGGTCCTAGCCTTAGGCCTCCTAAGGCGCACTCCCAACAGTTTGCACCGTTCCTGCAGAGGCCCATGCTACAATCACAACACACACCACATGACGCACTGCTCACGTTTGGAAATCCAACAACGTAACGGCAGTGTGCACGCGTATGGTCCTAGTCCTGCAAAGATCCACAGGTAATTAGGCTGCTGGCTCCTAGCAAATAACAAATGGCCGGGGCTAATGCGTCAATTATTCCATGCCAACACTACGGGAAACGAGTCCTTTGCCGAGTGCCCGAAACCGTCGGCAAAGACCTAGAAACCGTCGGCAACGGCTTTGCCGACGGCCGCACTCGGCACCGTACTCCCGGAAAATTTTTCTCGGCCAAGGATCTTTGCCGAGCGCCTTAGGTCAAGCCCCTCGGCAAAGGCTCGCCGAGAGCCCACGGCGGGCCGTCGGAGGAAAAAAGTAACCGTTACGAACCGACGGATTTTCGAATCCTCTTTGCCGACGGCCGGACGCTAGGCCGTCGGCACGACAGAGGTTTAGGTTTGTTTTTTAAAAAAAACAACCGCGCCGACGGCTCACCCCGAGCCGTCGGCAAAGATGTAATCTTTGCCGACGGCCAACGCCGCAAGGCCGGGAGACCGGATCGGGGTGCTCCCAGCTGTGCCGAGTGCACTGTGCAAGTACGCTCGGCACAGCTGGGAACACCAGAGGAGGGGTCAGATTTCCCAGGTGTGCCGAGTGCACTGTGCAAGTACGCTCGGCAAAGACGCCTTTGCCGACGGCCGCGCTCGGCAAAGCGGTCATCCTTTGTTTATTTTTTTTTGCTTCCAAATTGCAACCAAATACATATACCCTGCAAACACACATATATCACCTGCAAACACACATGCAGCAAAGACATATCACATATATCACACATCCACAAGTCCACACATCACAATAGTTCACACATCCACAAGTTCACACATCCACACAAGTCCACAAATCCACATAACATCCACAAGTCCATCGAAACAAGTCCATGGTAGATCCACGGGCCTACGGTGCTTGCTCGGGCGGCGGGAAGGGTGTGAAAGCCGGCATCCGAGTGACGGGCGAGTGGTGGACTTGATCGCCACTTGGAGCCCGCCGATTAGAACCCGCCGAGAAAGGCCGCACAAAGGAGACAAGATTGCAAGTGTTAGATATCATTAGCCACAAAACCAGAAAGTCTTTGGTATCATACTCACAAGACTACCGAGAACTTGCGGCGTAGGAGACACCTGTGGACCGATCGGAGTGATAGGAGCTAGGAGCCCTGGTGGTAGAGCCATACCACCCGACGTCGCCGAGGAACCTAGTAAGTTCCTCGAACTTACTCGCCATTGCCCGCCGCCGAGCCCGCTCCCGTGCTAGTCGCTCGCTAGCCGCCGACGTAGACTCCGCTCCTCTCGCTAGCTCGACCTAGAACATTTAACTTAAATGTTTCAAGTAATGCAAATCTAAGAATGTGTTTCAACATTAATATACCATGTTTAGTGGATAGTGCATACCTCAAGGACGTTCAACCGGCGCATCCCCACGCTCGACCGTGCCCGTATCCGGGGGTCGACTCCGTCCTCCGTGCCCGGACGTCGGAAAGTCTCAAGCCGGAACCGTCGATGATGCCATCGCCAATCCACAACCTCCCGTGCTTCTTTCCTCCACCCAAGGCCATGACTATGTCCGTATCAATGTCATGCTCGCTCGGGTTGTAGTCTTCCCCGTACTTGTGCTTACATGCCTCCGTGTACTCAAAGAATGCGGCGGCCGAAAGACGGGTTGCCGTATGCCTCCGCCCGTCGCTCACGCTCGTAGGACACATCGGACGTCGCCTTGGCCTTGTGTGCCATGCACAAGGCATCGAAGTCCGAGCATTCCCTTCCGGGATGTGCCTTTTGCCGCAAGAAAAGCGGGACGAAGATTAGTGTGATGAAACAAGTTTGAGCCTTTGCCGACTTAGAAAGAAAGGCGTACCCATAGCTCCTTGTACTGCGGAAGGCTCCGCCGGCCTTGGTGGTGTGATGGGCCCTCCATCATCAAACGTCGCTCTCGTGCGGCGTCGTGCGCCCGCCGGTACTCCTCCGTGAACCACTTGTCCACCTCCATTGCCCACGCGTCGGCCTTGGCGCGGCTCCACCAGGGACAAACCCGCACATCACGAGGTAATTGATACATGAGAAGATGAAACATAACATAAGTAATATCAAAACATAGCTTCACTTGAAGTACCTCAATAAACTCGCTCACGGGTCAACATTGTCCTTCGGCTTCTTCCTTGCTTATCTTTTGACCAAGCACCAACGTGTAGTAGGTTACGACGGCCCGGTGCTTTACCTCGTGATGCATGTCCGTGACACGCTTCTTGCAAGAGTTCTTCGGTGCACATGTCCGCTCTCTCCTCTTCTCCATCCTCACATCCGAAGAAGGTCCGCATACAAATACGATGTCAAAATCATTTTGTTAAGATTGAGTGGAACGAATGTGATGTAATGAGAAACTTTGTGATTTGCTAGAGTTACCCGAACGTCCTCGGCACGCGCTCGCCGTGTGGGTGAACTCTCGGTCTTCACCCCGGTAGTAGTGGCCCCACGTGTAGGCCGGCTCGGTCCGCCCGTGGTACGTGACAATGCCGGGGTAGTGTCGCCTACGGGAGAAGCCCGACAATGCCGTTAGGCTTGCGGGCGTCGCCACCCGACACAACGAGCCGGTTCTCGCACATGTCGAACAAAATATTAGTGACTCGATAATCAAAATGAAGTTAGGCATCAAAATGAAGTTAGGCATCTAAATTTACTTACATTCGGCCTTGGGGGCGAATGACCGGGCGTTCCGAGGGAGCGGGGTCCGAGGGAGTCGTGCGGGGCCTCGCAAGTAGACCTTGGCCGCCGTAGCGGCCTCCCCCGAGGAACCCGCACCCGAGGCGCCGTCCTCGGTCTCCGGTGCACCGTCGGTCGGCTCCTCCACCTCGTCGTCGGCCTCCGTCGGCTCGACACCGGCCCCCCGGCCCTCCCCGGTCCCTCCTCTCGCGACCCCTCCGCCTCTTCCCCGCCCCCGTGAGGCGCCGTAAAAGGTGGACAAGGGCACCGACGTCGGCCCTCGTCTACCTCCACCCGTGGTACCGGTCGTCGTCCTCCGCGCGCGCGGCCGCCTGCCATCTTTTTCAGTCACCTGTGATCAACATATAAACAAAACATAATTAGTATGACATGCATAATAATAATTAGACATGCATAACAATAATGAAAACACGAATACGAAAGAACATAGTATTACATGTATTAAAAGTAATCTGGATCATCGTGGGGATTAGCTGGTATGTCTGTACGCTCGTCATCACTGTCAAAATTATCCAGATAATGAAGATAATCTGACGGCTCTAAGTTTCCTTCATGTTCCATGTCCAATCGCTCAAGCATTTGTAAGTCCTTTGGGTCATACACCTCATCTTCATCCTCATTGTGTTCGACCAATTCATTGTCTACTTCCGTTACTATAGGTGTAGTTAGGTCTATCACAAAGCTCCCAATCAGCCCCTCTTCTTGATAGAATTCTCCTTCATATGTGTTTGGGTTTATCAAGTTATAGTCTTCATCGTTGGGGACAGGTAGTTTACCATGTGGCGCGACTTTCTGTACAACCTCCCAACCCATAAGGTAATCTTTGCTCTGGCAGGCGTATGGAAGGTAATAAACTTGCACGGCTTGTTGGGCCACAATGTATACATCAGATCTTGGATACACGGAATCCGGTCGAACTTCGACAAGCCCGATGGCCGGGGTCCTTCGAGTACGTTCAGGATCGAACCAATGACATTTGAATATCACAGGTTTAAGATGTGGGGCGCCATAAAATGACAGTTCGTATATTTCCAGGACTCTTCCATGATATTCTTTCCCATCGTTGTCGATCGTAACCACGCCGCCGTTTGTGGTACTTCTATTGGGTCGACTCTCTTCGTAGCTCGTCGTGTGGAAACGAAATCCGTTGACATCATAACCGGTAAATGACCTAACCCTTAGGTCACGGCCACATGCAACAAGACACAACTCACTAGAGATGGACACATCGGTTTGGGCCTTTCTCTCGAACCATGAAATGAAATCGGGCCGTTGTTGGCCCGCACCTTGCGAAATAAGATTATCAACTTCGTGTGGCTGCGGCAACCTCGATGCGATCCGGAACTCACGGAGGAATTCTTGTTTGTACGGTTCAACCTCCGGCGAGTTGAGCAAAGACATATAGCATGATGCTACGCCACTCTTCATTGGTGAGTTGCTTGGTGGTACATGCACTCGCGCTTCCGAATTGGCCTTGGAAAAGACCGAGTTTGGATTGATTATCCGCGACATTGTAACGAGGGGGGTGATCATGCACGCTAGGAAGGTTCTCTTTATAGTACTTTTCTCGTGAAGTTTGACACCTCCTCCACAATGTATGCCTCTCGCAACTGAAGCCTCGATTCTGGCTTTATTTGTACATTTTTTGCGTACGAGCTTCAGAGTTCTCTCAATTGGGTAGCACCAATGGTACTGCACAGGCCCACCCATGCGTACCTCGTATGGAAGGTGCACAATCATATGCTGCATTGGCAAGAAGAATCCAGGTGGAAAGATTTTCTCCAACTTACATAGTAACACGGGGGCCGCTTTCTCCAACTCTCTACATACGGTCCGAGATATCTCCTTCGCACATAGCCGCCGGAAGAAATAGCTCAACTGCGCAAAGACTTGCCATATATTCTCTGGGACAAAGCCTCGAACCATCGTGGGAAGAAGCCGCTCGATCCATATATGGTAGTCATGACTCTTCATGCCATTTACTCGCATAGTAGTTAAATTTACTCCCCTCTTCACATTATGTGCATACCCATCTGGAAACCTAAGCCCATTCATCCATTTAAGAACTTCCCTCCTTTGTTCAATGGACAATACATAATCGGCCTTGGGTCTTCTCCATTTCTTGCGGCCTTCTGGAGGCCTCATCTCTAGCTTAGGTCTATCACATAGTGTTGCAATGTCCACTCGGCCTTAGGATTATCCTTAGACTTTTCGGTGTCCATCGGTGTGCAAAAAAGTGCCTCGCGATATTCTTCTCAAGGTGTGCATAACGTCAATGTGATGTGGCACAAGAAGGTCATCATGATAGGGGAGCCGTTGTAAGCCCGATTTATGGCTCCACATATGCCGCTCACCATACCCCACATAACGACCATCTCCTTCATTGGCCACAAGAGCCTCTACTCGAGCACGAACCTCGGCACCGGTCGCAAAGACCGCGGTCGAGGTTGTGTCACTACAACACCTTTTCTCGAAGTTCTTCTTATCTTGTCCGAATGGATGGTCAAGAGGTAGGAACCGACGATGTTGGTCGAACGATGAATACTTAGCACCCTTCTCGCAACCGAGATGAACCTCAAACGTTCCTTGCATATTGGGCACGGGAACTTTCCATGAACACACCAGCCGAGAACAACCCATACGCCAGGAAGTCATGAATAGAGTATTGGTACCAAACATACATCTTGAAGGATGACCTTTCGGCTCGGTCATATGTCCATACACCTTCCTCCCAAGCACTAATCAATTCATCCCACAAAGGATCCATATACACACCCATATTACTCCCGGGTGTCCAGGAATTATTAAGGACATGAATATCGTGTCCCGTTGGAAGGCGACACCGGGGGGAGATTCAAGGGTACAACGAACACGGGCCAACATGTGTAAGGGGCGGTACTCATTCCATAAGGATTGAACCCATCGGTTGCCGCCGCAACACGTACATTACGAGCCTCTGCCGCTTTCTCGGGATGTTGTCCATCAAAGTACCGCCATGCTTCACCATCCGATGGATGTACCATCTTGTCCGGACTATACCGTATGCCATGCTTATGCCATGTCATCCGTTTGGCGCTTTCCTCGGCTTGGTAAAGTCGCCGGATCCTCGGCACAAACGGAAGATACCGTACGATCTTTTGGGCGATATCGATCCGCTTCATCCGACCATCCCCACCTGGTACCTCTTCGAACCTCGAGGATTTGCACTTTGGACGGTGCGTGGCATCCGCGTGTTCCTTCCTAAAAAGGACACACCCACTCACACGAGCATCTATCTCGCTCATACGGCATCTTAAGTGCTTTGAAGAGTGTTGTTGACTCGTACATGGACGTTGGTAGTGAATGGCCCTTTGGAAGCAAGGAGCCAACAACGACCAACAACCTATTGAAGCCTGCTCGACTGATGTTTAACTCGGATTTCACCCCTAATAACCGCCCAATGGCGTCCAATTGCGAAACGGTGGTGTGGTCGTGAAGAGGTATCTTTGTCGAGTCCTTCATCTTGTAGAACAACTTTGCCTCCTCCTCCATCGCCTCCTTATCACGGTTGTCATTGAAAAGTGCTTGGTGAGCATCTTCTAACATGTCTACAACCCCCGCATCATCATCACACCCCTCCAGGCGTGGTCTCACCACCTCCTCTCTCATACGATGTGCTTCACCATGGTAGATCCACACGGTATAGTCTTTGGTAAATCCATTGTACAGAAGATGTCGGCCCATATCCTTCTTGCTAACTCTCCTCTTGTTGTCACATTTTGTGCGGGGACACCAAACTAGCAAATGACCACGAGAATTGGCCCATGCAAATTCCAAGAAACCATTGGTCTTATCCTTCCATTCATCGTCAAAATCACGCTTACTTCTCCTACGGTGTACATCCACCGACGGTCCTCCATCCTTTGTCATACAAGAATGCGAACCATAAAATCCATGTACATCGTGATCCTACTTGTCTAATAGGTGAGGATAGGTCCTAATCCCACCGCGGATCCGTAGATGAGTTAGTTTCCATGCCCCGATCCGATCGAGGCCGATTTCGGCAAGAACACCTCCCCGCCGTTCTCCGGATACACGTCCGAGTATGGAGATTGTGTATCCGGAGAACAACAGGAGGTGATGCCAAAACTCGCCTCGATCGGACCAGGACATGGAAACTAACTCATCTACGGATCCGTGGGCCGTCCGTAAACCGTGGACAATCCGAAACAGATACGGTCGCCGAGGTATGCACGTAAATGCATACCTCCACCGTATCTCTTTCGGACGGGAGACACCTAACTAGGTTGCGCGATCTACGACCATACGACCGTAAGACGGGTTATTCATACCTAGGGCCCGACGGTGACAAGGCGCCGCGGTGCAGCGCATCCGCAACGCCAACGAAGAAGATCAAGGTCGTCGAGGTACTCCGCTTGCCTTCCACTAGCCCATCTCTCGAAAAAAAAGCATGTATATACAACTTAGGTCAAAATTTCGGCAGCACCCTCCCCCCGCACGGTGAGGTGTCAAAACCGCAATTAAACATTCGACACGAAGGCCGACAACAGAGATATGCATTCTAATCGAACTAAACAAGGCAGTGCCAATTCTACCAGTAGTTATTCTATCACTAGTGATATATGCATTCTAATCGAACTCAACAAGGCAGTGCTAATTCAACCACTAGTCATTCTACCACTACTCACATTCCTGTTTTGGCTCACCTTGCTCGGGCGGACGACGACGACGGAGGGCGGGCAGGGGGGGCGGCGGGCGGGCGGGGGGGGGGAGGGAGGGCGGGCGGGGGGGGGCGGCGGCGCGGCGGCGGGCGGGGAGGGAGTGCGGGGGGGGGGGGGGGGGGGGGGGGGGGGCGGCGGGCGGGGAGGGAGGGCGGGCGGGGGGGCGGCGGGCGGTGGCGGGCGGGGAGGGAGGGCGGGCGGGGAGGGGCGGCGGGTGGCGGCGGGCGGCGCGAGGGAGGGCGGGCGGGGGGGAGGGCGGCGGGCGGTGGCGGTGGCGGAGCCGAGGAGGAGCCGGCGGCGGGGAGGTGGCGGTGGCGGAGGCGAGGAGCACCCGGCGGTGGCGGTGGCGGTGACGGGCGGCGGCGGCGGCGGCGAGCCGGCGGCGGCGCGCGTCGGCGGCGGCGGCGGCGGCGCGCCGGCGGCGGCGGCGAGCCGGCGGCGGGAGGTGGAGGTGGCGGTGGCGGCGGCGGGAGGGCGCGGGGCGGGGCGCGATGGATTTGCAAATGGCTAAGTGTTGCGGGGAACCGGGGGTAACGGCACGCCTTTGCCGACGGCCGGATCAAGGGGGCCGTCGGCAAAGAGTGCCCTCGTCAAAGGCCCGCCCCCGTTGACGCGCTCGGAACGCGGTTGACCGGCCTTTGCCGAGAGCCCCGGCCGGCCGTCGGCACACGGGGCACGTGCCGACGGCCCGCCCTCGGCACACCGTTCTTTGCCGAGGGGCCCCACCGTGCCCTCGGCAAAGAAATAATTTTCTTTTTTTTGTTTTTGCTTTGAGTTTTTTTCTTTGGTAAAGGTACATGACCTAGAGATTGATTTGCAATTTTGGTATGATTTTTGACAAATTTTTACTATATTTTATGTATTTTGGTCTTTGTTTTGAATTTCTATGCATATTTCGAATTTGAACCGCAAGTCATCAAAACGGTGCATGTATGTGACGGGAAAAATGATATTCTTGCTTTTTAGTGTGAGTTTAGTCCTAATGCGGGCCCACGTGCCAAAATTCGAACATCTTAGGGCGGATCGCATGTCCACTCACTTTCCCGCGAATCGTTTTCAAATTATATAAAATGGAAATATAGTCGAAAAATCACGACATGTGACGAGTGGTCGTTATATCACATGTGTAGTCGGTGGTAAAAACCCGGAATGATTTCGTGCATGTTTCCGTTCACCTTAGCACAAACCCGGAGATGTCCTTAGCACAAACCCGGAGATGTACCGGGTTTGTGCTAAGGTGAACGAAACATGCACGAAATCATTCCAGGTTTTTACCACTGACTACACATGTGATATAACGACCACTCGTCACATGTCGTGATTTTTCGACTATATTTCCATTTTATATAATTTGAAAACGATTCGCGGGAAAGTGAGTGGACATGCGATCCGCCCTAAGATGTTCGAATTTTGGCACGTGGGCCCAGATTAGGACTAAACTCACACTAAAAAGCAAGAATATCATTTTTCCCGTCACATACATGCACTGTTTTGATGACTTGCGTTCAAATTCGAAATATGCATAGAAATTCAAAACAAAGACCAAAATACATAAAATATAGTAAAAATTTTTCAAAAATCATACCAAAATTGCAAATCAATCTCTAGGTCATGTACCTTTACCAAAGAAAAAAACTCAAAGCAAAAACAAAAAGAAAATTATTTCTTTGCCGAGGGCTCGGTGGGGCCCTCGGCAAAGAACGGTGTGCCGAGGGCGGGCCGTCGGCACGTGCCCCCGTGTGCCGACGGCCGAGCCGGCTCTCGGCAAGGCCGGTCAACCGCGTTCGAGCGCAATCAACAGGGGGCGGGCCTTTGACGAGGGCACTCTTTGCCGACGGCCCCCTTGATCCGGCCGTCGGCACGGTGTGCAACAAGCCAAATGTAACGACCGTCCGTTCTTCTCCGACGGGCGCTTATGTCCCGAGAGCTAGCCCTCGGCAAAAAAACCGTCTTGCCGAGGGTCGTGAGGTGCCGACGGTCCGGCCGTCGGCAAAGGTGGTTGTGCCGTGAGTCAACCCGTGCCGACGGCGGCTCTCGCACAGATCAACTCGCCGAGTGCCCGACAAAAGCGCCCTCGGCAAAGCCGTATACGTTCGGCAAAGCCCGAGTTTCCCGTAGTGCAAGTGAGACTTGATAGCGCTCCCGGTGACGGAGCTAATCATGCCTTTCGTCAACAACGCCCTGTTCGGAGCCCATTATCGAGACAGGACGGCCATCAAGTTGCCCGTCTCATCGTCAAACAAAAGGAAATCAAATCAGTTGCATCAATCAAAGAAAATTTAAACAATATAATCCCGCCACTTGGCGACCGATCTACGTGGCGTAGGTTGTTCGTCAGTCCTCTAGCTCTGTGTGTTTCTATCATCAGCAGGATTCTAAGACTGACGACTGCTCCATCTCAGCGACTTATTAGTAGCTACTACTAGTGTTAGTAGTGGATTATTAGAAGCCTAGCTACTAGATAGAACTAGCAGAAGAGGATGGCTAGCTATCAAACCATTGAGGCATCATCTACGTCTCCGTTGTTTCAAACCTAGACCGCCACAATTTCTAAAGAGGCCCTCTCGTTTCCGCTCACGCCTAGCTGCATCTTTTACACGCCCCATGAACGGCGATCCGCGCGTGTGAACCGGCAACTCTGCTAGAATTTCTGCCGGCACCAATGATTGCCAATTGCCTCCGGCCTCTCGCTCCGATCCTTATAAGCCGCGTGTTATCGCGACTAAGTGCGGCTGGCCATTGAGTCATCGACGATGATTGTGAGCTACTAGACGATCGGGTAATTAACAAGATGCATTGGCCGTTTCTGCGAAGACATGGACGACCGGAATGTTCATTACTCTGTTGGCGGCCATGGAAACTTGTGGGGACGAAACGTCGCCGATGGACCGATCGAGACGACGACCTAGCTCGCCGCAAAACTTCGGAGGTCGAGACAATTTGGGTCGGATGAGGTAGCAATTTCGCCGGTTGAATTTTAGCGCTTGCGATGACGACGTTGAAAGCACTCCCGGCCGGTTGTTGTTGCCTATCATCACCGACTTTACTTACTTATTTTGCTCGGCTTGATGTGTGTCCTATGGAAGGTCGGGAAAGTCAGAATACTCAGCAAGACATGGTAGAAAGGACAGGCACTCGCCTACTTGTGCTCTTATTCTAGTTCTAGAACCAATTGGTTGGTGCGGATGCTGCGTGCATTTGTTATATTGTATACAGGGAACGAAACGGAAAACATTTGATAGGGCGGAATGGAATCGTTCACTTCGGAACTCCCGGTGCTGCGTTCAGAAGCAAGATAGCAATATCTGCTGAACTGAGAGGGAGTTTGGTTTAGACCATGTGCGAGAAATAAACATAATTTAAGCATACAACTAATTGCATAAGGATTAGATTTTTTTTTGCGATACCTAAGTTTAATACTTAATTAACCTACAAACATCTAATGAGACGTGTTTTAACTTTTTACTGCAGGAAATTAAACAAACGGGGGTCCGAATCCTGACCTCCCGGGCGGTTCAGAATGCTTGGGATCTTCACTCGTCAGTCAACTTCTCTACGTGTCACTTGGGGTACGGATGGTAAACGTTCAGAGCTAAACAGGGCGATGAATCCAACGGCGCCACTTTCTAGTCAGTGAATGATACGCCGGCATTTTTTACCGGAGAGGGCGACGTCGGCGTCGCGGCTGCAGCCTCGAACTGCCAGTTACGCAGACATATGATCCTCCTTTTCCTTTTCCGGCCTCCAGCGAGGACACGAGAGCACGCGAACCAGAAGCGGCATGGCCACGGCACGGCATCATCAAGGCCCAGGGGCAGGCATGCATCGTCAACCTCCTGACCCACACGCGCACTAGCCGCTGCTGCCGCGCGCGCGGCCCTGGGGTCGTCGTCTCGCTCTCGCTGGGGACCCGTTGCGCGAAGGCAGGCAGAGCCCCGCCTCTCCGCGCGCGTCGCTTTCCTCCGGCTGCCTGCCTGCCTGCCGCGCGCTCGACGCGAAACGATCCGGGCTCCTTATTACGGAGAGCTCGCGTCGCTGATGAGATGACACGGCGAACCGACGTCCGACGACGACGACGGGAACCTTGTGCGTACGCCCGGTGTGAAACGGCGCCGGCTGTCGTAGATGCCTCGAGCTGCCGTCCGGCCCGGCGCGCGTCCCTCGGCGAAAGAAGGGGGTCGAACACTACTCGTCTACTCCAAGTGCGAGGTGCCTGCGTTTCTAAGCAAGTGAACCGAACACTACTCCCGCTTATCGGTGGCCACTGGAACTTTTGACTCCCCGCGCGCGCCTCGCCGGTTGCCGGAAGAAGCGAACATTCCTCTCGGACCTGTTTGAAAATTAAACCTGGGAAACCCTGAAAGCGATTCCTTCTTCGCATCACAGCAGACTCGCACGGCACACAGGCTCACGCAGCAACGGAAAACCCCGCCAGCCCAAGGCAGGAACGGGCTGCGAGAATATGCCTGGCGAGAGAAGCTTACAAAGGGAAGGGGCGTGCAAATTTGCAATGAGCACATTCACAGCTGAGCTCCGGCTTGACGCCGACGACAGCTGAGTTATATCAGACTAGACAAGGAAGTTATCCCCATCGTCCCTATGCTGCTAATAAGCCCCCTTTTACATGCATCTCGCAGCCGTGCACTCGTTAACTAGAAAAGGCAGTTTTCGTGGAATATTCATGCCCCCGGTACCGACAAGCGCAAGGGATCGACGGAGCCGCTCTAAGTGGGGGGTTATGTTCCAGGCGGCGAGTGCGTACAGTTGTTAAAGCCCCAAAGGGGGTGCTCGATCGATATGATCGGCAGTTTGATTGGGAGAGACCACCGGTCGGTCATTGGCGCCGTTAGCTAGCTAGCTGGGGTAGCTAGAGAGATACACAGGGGACCCTAATAACCCGGCCGGCGGCCTTACTTCTTGTGTGATGCCATGCTACGCACGGGTGTCCACATCCGGGCCTAACTTTTGTTTGTTTTGCAGTGCTTGTCACTGCAGGGTCAAAGGCTCCAGCTTGTGCATGCATGATTTGGCCTTTTGATTCTACTTGCTAGTACCTGTTACAGCCTGCAGTGCTTGTTGAACGTTGAAGGCGACAACAATGGCACGCTTATTCTTGTGGAGTCAGGCTTTAATTTGTCAGTTCTAGTCTTCAAGCATATCAAACCAAATCCGAAAGCATATTTTCTAATACCACGGTGAGACGTACTACTGTGACTCTGAAAGAGACGATATAAGAGACATGTTTTACGGGTGATGTAAATCGAACATATTCAAACCGACGACACGAACAGAGTTTCAGAAAAGGAAGTCTCCGAAATCATGTCATCGCTGAATCCTTTCTCCTCTGATGAAGAAATTTTAAAAAGTGTGCATCCTTTACCGACAAAGAGGTTAAGAACATCATCGATCGATATATCGGGCCGGGGGTGATGCTGCGAGCTGCGAGCCGCGAGCTTTTGATCATCGTGCATGTGACCCTAGGCTCCGCTGCTGGTACCGATCGAGAAAGAGACAGCAGCGAGATCACCCCTTGCTGGTCGCTGTCCAGCTTTTGCCTCGCGGGGGCCTTCAAGCCGCTCTCAGCCAAGTCAGCACATCGCTTTTATTACCGATGCGTACGCGCGCTCTGTCGTTGTAGCGTAGGCCCGCCGCGGCGTAGCACGTCGTGCATGGAAGAGGAGAAGAAGACGAGGGCTAGGTGGTGGCAACCGGGGGCGCCGCGCCGAGGTGTGTGGCCGCTGGAGGCGCAGGTGCGGTGGGGAGGTCGACGGCGAGGAGGTGAAAAGGCTCCTTGGAGTTGGAGGTTAACGGCGGAGCTAGTATCTGGAGCTGGAGACGAGACTACGAGAGCCATGGCTGGTTGGTCCTAGGAGGCAGCGAATCATGGGACGTGGTTGACTGGTCAACGATTTTTTGGGGTGCCCTGTGGTTGGTAAATCAAAACCGATCCAGACTTGATCATGTTTTGTACCGGTTGAAACCTAGTAGTCCTTTTGACTTCCTTGTCGTTGAATATTGTCGTTAAAAAAATAGTTAGTCGCCATTTCAAGTATATGCGTAGCCAGATATTTTAAACACGATTAGACACGTTCCATAAGAAGGAACCTAACCAAGTTTGTGGGCTATCCCAACTCAACTCTGGTTTGGTAAAAGAAGTCGTTTAGAACATCGACACGCTCTCCAAGTCACCACTTTGACTTCTTTTTGAAAAGTTCTATATGCATATTTTTATGAAATTGATTTTCAAAACAAATCCATTGACATAATTTTCACATTTCTAAACTCAACGACTTAAAAGTTATTCATCATTTATATTCCTGATGTTTGACACAACCTTGTTCAAAACGAATTCTTTAAAAGTTATGCATGCATGGTATAAATATGCTTCTAGCTTGATACTTGGAAATGCTACAGTATATCTATATGACGCTATTACTGTGATCTTATCTTCCAAAGTTTGTGGGCTATCCCACGTGCCAAAGTTTGTAGGAACTTACTTCGTCTTTGCAATCTGGCAAGCAATCTGCACGCACGCGTCTATTGCATGCAGTCCATTGCATTTGGTGGAGTGGTAGTTAGGTCGTTGGAGCAACCAAAGCAAAGCAAAGCCAAAAGGCGTGTAACCCTGGGAGCCATGTCGTTTCTCCTTATCGTTTTCCCCTGACAGTACAGAGGGAATCCTTAACGAACCAGTGATAAAGAACAAAGTCCACGCCCGCCCCCCCCCCCCCCCCCCACACACACACACACACACACAAAATCGATCCATGCACACATACCTGTCTTGACTTGTTGCACGTCGCCACCTACTTCCGATGTCGAAATGCACGGGCCGGGCACTCGAGTCGGTGTCAAGCAAGGTACCAACAGCCGAGAGCGAACCCTAGCGATGTCAATGGGGTGTACCCGAAAAAATTAACGTCAACGAGCTCCAAATTGAGCAAGATGCAGGGTATAGTAACGTCATGGGGGTCAGTACAAATCGTTTGTTGCGAGGCAGCAAAGTTTCACTACACATGGTGCATGGTTTAGTAGCTTTATTTGATCTGTCAAGATGGTGTGTGTTCCTGGTAGGTAGGCAAGGGAGAGAGCTAAAGAGTTTGCTTTAACATTGTCAACCACAAAAGCTCATTTGATTCTTGTTTATGTACTTGCATAAAACAGCTGGCTGCATCAATTAATCTCTTTTTATCTGAAAAGGTCGTTATATGCCTTGCTGTTTATTTTTACAGCACACCCAAATACTCATCTGAAATGTGTCTGAACATTTGGGCCAGTAGGTAGGCAGCGGACACCCAGACAGAGTAACGGATGTTTAATTTGTGGGTGTTAAGTTTTTGATGTCACATCAGATATATCGGATATTTCATAAGCTGTTGGAAGGGTGTGTTCAGATACTAACAAAAAAAATTAATTCCAGAACTCGCATGTAAATCGGGAGGCAATTTTTTAAGCCTAATGAATCCATCATTAGCATATATGTTTACTATAGCGCAACATTATCTAATCACAATCTAATTAGACTTAAAAGATTTATCTCGCGATTTACACTAATTAGTTTTTATAATATGTCTATGTTTAATACTTCTAATTAGTGCCCAAACATATGATGTGACCGGTCTAAAAATTTTTGTCTATGGAGAAGGTGTTTAGTTATTAAATTTGCGCGAATGAATAGTGTGTTGAGATGGAAAGTTGTGAAAAAAAATACATGTTGGAGCACATGTTGTAAGAGAAGATGCGCCTCCAGTGATAGGTAAATAGTGAATTTGGGTCCGGAAGCAAGTAAACAGCAACTAAAAAGTCCGACGAGGAACACTGATGACGCAAGGCTTAATTTTTGCCCAAGGAAGTACTAAGCCGTACAAGGCAACGCGCCAAGCCGCCAACGCCTGACACTTACTAAAATGAAACGTGCCGCAGCGCCTTTGTTTTGAGCTGTGAAAGTAAGCACGCCAAGAGGCGAGCTTAATAGTTAATTCCCATGCATTCCCAGCAAGTAAATTGACTAGTCTCCGTAGGGAATTAGGGGCGCAGTGATAGCTGCACTAACGCGTTCAAACATCGTTACTGTCAGTGTGACTTTACCCTGCACAAACAGATTTTATTTTATAAACAAATGAGAAATGCAGTGAATTCTCCATGTAAAATCCGCAAGCACGTCAATGACAAATCTTTGTTGTAGGGCACATTAGCGAAAGGTCCTCGGCCGGAACGGCAGGGAAGCTTCGGCGAAACAGACGCTGCTGCCTCCTCTTCTCCTCTTTGCCACGGTCAGCCGCCCGGCCCGCGAGTTATTATTGTCGTGCTCGTGAAGTCTCCGAGCTAATCACACTTTTAGAAGCCCTGACAACGATTTGTACGTGCCTAAGTGCGACCAGTATAAAATGACATAGCCCGACGGGGGGCGATGACCATGTGCTCCGAGATTGATTGACTAGGCATTCTCAAAAAAAAAAAGATTGATTGACTAGGATCGACCGGTGCCGCCGGCCGGAGGAAAAAAAAGGGTGGGAAGACAAAGAAAAAAATATTTGCAGGCCGAAGTACTAATCTGTAACGTGATACACAGGGACAGAGTCGTCTTGGAGGATCTTGCAAAGGTTCCCTGCGTCCACACGCTTCTCCCCTCCCATTGGCCTCGCGAGCGGGTCAGAGGTCCTAGCACTGTGGCGCGTGCGTCGCAAACAGCTAGCTGCTAGCCCCTCACCCACTGGTCCGTGTCCGGCTCCGGCACACATCGACCACGTTACCTCTCGTCACAGGCTCACAGCCTCACACCGCATTTTCCTCGTCTCTTCAGGAAACATGGAAATGGTACGGCGGCGTAAATCGTCCGTGCATGCTGTCAGTGACAGTGTCCTGCCACTCCCACTGGCCGTAATCCTACGTGGCAGCAGCTTCCCTTACGTAGCACGCGGCGTTGTTGGATGCACGCGCCCATCCATCGTCAGCTAGCCCTGCCGCGAGCGAGACTGGGACCTACAGTACGCTCAAGAGATTGGAGATGTGGCTGTCATCTCAGCGGCGGCGGCGGCGGGACAGAGAGAGCCACACGTCGTTCTCACGGCGCGTTCTACTTGTGCAGCACACGGGGACAAGCGTAGCAATTAGCTGAAGTTTTCAGAGTAGACTCGTCGAGCAAAGCGTAGTAGTAATTCACATCCCGGTCATGCTAATTTACATGAAATACACAGCAAAATACCGGCCACGGTCCGTATCCACGTACGCGAAAGGAGAAAAGGAAACGGATAGGGTGACATGAGAACGGGAGCAGAGGGGAGCGGGAGATCGAGCAAGAAGCCAAGAACACGATCCTACTGTATCTAGCTTTGCGCGACCGATCAAACTTTCCCAATCGCCAGTGAATCAATGGAGCAATTTCGAAGTTTTCGGCGCAACGATCCCACGAGCCGTGCGGGCTTTGATGGCCTCGATCTCCTACGTCAAGGTGTTGCAGAGGCCCTGCGGCGGCTTGGCGTCGGACGTGGCGGCGGCGGCGGCGCCCCACATCTCGGCCATGTTGGGGAAGTAGCACGCCGAGAGCTGCTCCAAGGCCGCCCTGTCTTGCGGCCCGCCGAATAAGAAGTCGCCGTACGGGAACAGCTGCTCGCCGGCGCCGACGAGGTCGGGCAGAAACACGTCGTCCAGCGCCGTCGCCGCAGCCGCCGCCACGGCGTCGCTCGCCGGCGCGGGCTGCCGCGCCCAGACGCCGCCGGTGGCGTCGAGCTGCGTGACCGCCGCAGCGGGCGGCACGGGCGCGAGCTCGGTGTGGTGCCTGCGCTGCGGGGGCCCGGCCGGGGCGTCGAAGCGCGTCGTGAGTCCTTGGTGGTGCTGCGGTGGGTACGCGGGGAAGCGCACGTCGCCGCCCGAGCTGGTCACGGACGAGGAGGCGGAGCCGGCGGGCGAGAGCGCCGGCGGCGGCGTGGCGGGCGCGGCGAAGGCTCCGCCGGTGGTGGCGGCGCTCGCGGCCACGGCCGCCATGGCCTTCTTCTTGAGCTTGGTGTTCCAGTAGTTCTTGACGTCGTTGTCCGTCCGGCCGGGGAGCTTGGACGCGATGATCGACCACCTGCGGCACGGGCAGCTCGATCGGTCAGTCAAGCGCAGCCGAAGAAGCTTCCACCTTTCACTACTCACGCGGAGGAAAACACTGCAAGAACTGAAGCGCGACCGACCCACCTGCTCCCGATGGAGCTGTAGAGCGACCAGATGATCTGGTCCTCCTGCTCCGTGTAGCCGCCGTGCTTGATGTCCGGGCGCAGGTAGTTGAGCCACCGCAGGCGGCAGCTCTTGCCGCACCGGTTCAGCCCTGAACCACACACACACACACACAATTCAGTAATTCACCAAGTGAGGAGGGAGAGAGAAATGCGAAAATTGTTCAGTTCCCAAAATTCCGCTCGAAAATTCGCCACTCGACCCAAGATCACGGCCAGAATTCCATCCCATCCCATGGCGAACCCAAAGCAGAAACTGCAAGCAGCGCGCACCTGCTTTCTGCGGCAGGGCGATCCAGTTGCCGCCGATGCCGTGGCGCTGGACGTAGCTCCGCAGCTGCTCGTCCTCCTCCGGCGACCAGGGCCCCCGCTTCACGCTCGCCTTGTCGCAGCACGGCGCGCGCCCCATGTCCGCGGCAGCCGAGAGACGACTGACGACGATCAGTTTCAGTTCGACCGACCCGGCGCACACAGACACAGGGCTGCAGCTTATATGCTGCAGAGCAGTGAGCAGATAGCCTCTCTGACCTGACCCGGTGTGTAGCCTAGCCGTACGGGTGCGCAGGCACGCAAGTACAAGACGGCAGCGGGGTGGTGCGCAGGCCTACGGATTTTATAGCGAGGGACAGGGGCCCGAGCACAGCCGTGAGCCCCGTCGCGTCGCGCCCGTTCCGTTCCGCGGTCGTACGGCATGATGGTGGCTTTGGCGTTTGTCTCTCGCCGTTCTGGCATCGCGGTTCTTTTGTTTGACGACCCCACGAGGTGGAGAGGATTTGCTTTGCTTTTAACCTTGTGGGCATAATATGCATAAGCACGCATGGTGAAATGGCTTTGTTGTTTCTACCGGTATAATTATTGTTAACTTTTCGCGGGCTAAAGGAGGAGTTATGTGGATTGTGGACAGCAAGCAAACAGCTCCAGCGCTCCGACTTTTGATTCCGTGTGCGGGTGCTTCCAAACGCTAGCGGCGCGACAACTTTGAAGCCTGATCCGGCGGGTGTTCTTCTTTCTCTCTATCGAAAATTCAGGCAAAGCTAGCTGCTGCTAGCTATCTCGCCGATTCGACGGTGCAAAACCTGTGTAATGCCGGACGTTATTCCAACTAGCACCTGTGTGGCTGTGTCACTGTGTCTATCAAACTCTCGACCATGAACAGTGCGAGAACATGCGTTCCAACTGGGATTCGCGCGACGTTTTTCCAGGTGCTGGTGCCAGTTCGACATGGTGTAAGTGTAACAGGAGGAGCCTGGAGCGCATGCGTCCTGCGTCCACGCGCATGGCCGTGAGGAACAGTACGTAGCTGCCCGTGGATTGGCGCCTCCAGTTTGGTCTGTTGCAAACGGGTGGGACGGGTGGTCATCCAACTCCAGGTCCCCGAGCAGTAGGGGAGGTTTTTTATACCGACCGGTGGGGTCGAACCGGCTGGGTCCTGCACCGGTTTACCGGCCCGGTTCATCCGGAAACAGGTAAAAACCAGTGGAATTCGAATTTCAAATAAAAAACCCCGGTGCAAGCGGTTCCAACTGGTGTACCGGCCGGTTTAACCGGTCACCGGTCCGATTCGACCGGTTACCGATCGTTTAACAAAAAAAACCAAAGTAGGGGAGAATTTGACGTGTTTACAAATTTGAATTAAAAATTAAAAAAATAAAAGAAAATTTTCTAAAAATATTGTAAGGTGCATGAAATCTAATGGTGTCAAAACATTTCAAATATTAGTGCATTTAGTATTATTTGCGGGTATTAGAAGTTCAATCGACCAATTTTTTTCTTTTCTCCTTTTTAGTTGAACTTCTAATACCCGCAAACTATACTAAACGAGCGAATATTTGAAAGCTTTGACATCATTAGATTGTACACACCTTGAAGTATTTTTGAGAATTTTGTGAGATTTTTCATTTTTTAATTCAAATTCAAAATTTGAATTTTGACCGGTTCGGAACCTACGGAACGGAACGGTTTGTGGACGGGTTTCCACCGGTTAACCCAGCACACATGATTCGTGGGGTTAGCTGCAAAGCGTTGTACTAGGCTTGTAGCCGGGCCACGCGTCCAGTCTTGTTTTGCAGCTACACCTACGCGAGCCGCATGCGTTTGGCGTCACCGGTTTTACATTAGGGCATGTACAACGCGTCCGTTGGGCGCGTCTACATAGCAAGCATTTTTGCGAAAAAAGACCCCCGCGCGTCGCAATCGACGGGCTCGCGTCGCTAGGTCCGGCGACGCCCGCGTCCCGTTCCCCGAGGCTCGGCACGGACACGCGCACCGGCCGTGGAGGCCGTCTCCACCAAACGACGGCGGCCCGGATCCCGCCACGCTCTTCCCCCACCAGCGCTTCCCGCGCTTCCCCCGCATCCGCTTCCCGCGCTATGGCTAAAGCTGCGCAAGGCCGCAGGGGAAGGAGAGACAGGCTCGCGCGGATCCGGAATGGTAGCATTGACGACCATGGCCGGCGGTCATCGTCGCCTCTAGCTCCGCAACCGCCTTCTCCGTCCCCGGCTCGATCCACAACGCTCTCTTCTTGCATCGCCCCACGGCTCGATCCGGTGGCGCACGCCTCGAATCGACGGCGGCGGAGGCCGGTTTGGCGGCTAGGAAGCTCGATTCGGTGGCTGCGAAGCTCGATTCAACGATTGTGAAGCTCGATTTGACGCCTATGATGGTTGATTTGGTGGCAAAGGAGCAAGCCGCCACTACCCGGTCGTCGTCGTCGTCGCGAGGGGAGGGAGGCCGCCGACGCATGCAAGCGGAGGGAGGCCGCCGCGCGGCGGACCGGCCCGCTCCTCACTCCTCTCGCGCCCCGCGCGGCGCCGTGTTGCTCGAGCGGAGGAGGATGCGGCCGCCCGAAGCACGGCGCACACACGGCAAGCAACGACCGAATATGAGAGAGAAAAATGGAGAAAGTGGATGAGAACGGTAGTGAAAGCTTGGCCTTGCTTGCGCCACGTCAATGTCCCGGCGGAGGAGCTCTAGAAGTCCGGCACAAGTTCGGGTAGCACCGTAGCGGGGGTAGTTTTGTCTTTTCCCGTTGCTATCCAATTAAATTGAGTAAAATGATATGTGTAGTGTCCTTTAGCTAATGTACAAAATTAGTTTCTTCCCTACAAGGTAAACCAAAATTGCTACACAATGGTATACAAAAATCCACTTGTAATTGATCCTAATAACATGCGAAGCATTAAACGAACTTATAGACGACCTCTCCGTCTAAGGGCCGTATGAACCGTATGTACATCCGTGTATGTGCGGTTCGAGATCTCTGCAGACGATCCCATGTACATGCCCTTATCCATGGAAGGGCGCACGCGAGTGAGTGCGTTTTCTGACATGGCCGGCCAGGTTGGGCCACTGGCAGGTAAATAGGCTATAAAGATGAGCGGGCCGGCGGCCTCGCGTGATGCACCATTACATCGGCCCACGAGCCACGTCAACCACAAGTTTTTTTAAACATCAGCAGCGATTGGACTTGTAGTCGCGATTGGGGTTGTAGACAATGATAGGACGGTCAGGAGGGATCTTATCCACTGGGGTTCAAATCCCGACGTCTTTCACACCTTTTATCGGATTTTCCAGGATTTATCGGCATTATGGGTTAAGTGGTAAGCGACGTCCCGTCGACGACGAAGCGTCATTGGTGACTTCAGGAATCTCCGGATCTGCCGGTGATCAGTACTTTAGAGTTGCTCATAGGAGTAGAGTTTGCGTACGTGTCGTGTCATTTTAAAAAAAGCAGTGGAAAGTAAGATGCGCAGAGTACGTGTATTTTCTTGTGGAACAGACAAATTGTTTTTTCCACCTCTACTCTTTATATAATCGCATCCAAACATTGGTACTAGAGGCTTTCATCATGCATGAGACATCATACATTGACCCTAGCAATATGCTATAATACTTGGATCAAAGTTGCAGAAATAAAATACTATTTAAAGCATACTATATTTTGGTCTATACTCTATACCAAATGCCAGCACAACGGGAGAAAAAGAATATATTCCAGCTGCTGCAAAACCAAGCAACAAATTCATCCTCGAAATGCCCAAAACGCACCCCTCACCTGTTCACTGGACCGGCTCCATGCACCAGCACACGCCGCGCACGACCAGCGGCCTGCTCCCCCCACGCTTCGCGGTCCCGTAGACCAGGTCCCCTCGCCGATCCCTCTTCAATCTCTCCGCCCACTTATCCCCCCGCCCCCCAGGCCTCACTTCCCCCTCCCCCTCTCTCGCGGAGCCGCCGCAACCAGCGAAAAAAAGTCTAACCCTAGATCCGGACCCCGCGTCCCCGGCGATCTCCAGGAATGGCGTCCCGCCGGATCGCCTCGTTGCTCCTCCGCTCCGCCAACCGCCTCCGGGTGGCCTCGCCGGCGGCGCCGCGCCCGCGCGCGCCGCTGTACCGCCCGTCCCCGGCCGGATACCTCTTCAACCGCGCCGCCTCCTACGCCTCGTCTGCCGCGGCCCAGGCGGCGCCCTCCACCCCGCCGCCGGCCACCGGGAAGACCGGGGGCGGCAAGATCACCGACGAGTTCACCGGCGCCGGCGCCATCGGGCAGGTGTGCCAGGTCATCGGAGCCGTCGTTGACGTGCGCTTCGATGAGGGGCTCCCGCCCATCCTCACCGCGCTGGAGGTGCTCGACAACAACATCCGCCTCGTGCTCGAGGTGGCGCAGCATCTCGGCGAGAACATGGTGCGCACCATCGCTATGGACGGGACGGAGGGGCTCGTCCGCGGCCAGCGCGTGCTCAACACCGGCTCTCCCATCACCGTAAGGACGCCCTCCATTTCTTCCTCGCCATTGACCGTGCATTCCATTTTGTGATGGTACAGCTCGATCTGATGAAATGTGAATCTGATAGTGTTAGATTTGATCTGGACATGCAGATCTGAGTTGCCAGTTAATGGTTTTCGATCTTCTGTTGTAGTCTGTCTCTGGTCACTGATATGTTAGATCGTGGCTCGTGATTCACTGGTGTATACGAACTTATGTACTGTTATATGACTTATTTTCGTCTATATATTTTCAAATACAGTTGCAAT
Organism: Cenchrus americanus; assembly: GCA_947561735.1. Classification (NCBI taxonomy): domain Eukaryota; kingdom Viridiplantae; phylum Streptophyta; class Magnoliopsida; order Poales; family Poaceae; genus Cenchrus; species Cenchrus americanus. The sequence goes on along the minus strand of OX387239.1, from coordinate 243,979,899 downwards.
ACATTTTTTTTGTTTCATTTGCGAATATAATTTACAGGATTCAATTGGCAGTTTTAGATGTCTACTAATGCTGTGCAAAGATGGTCCATTTTACTAAAATTTCTGACTTCAAAACTATTTCTCTCTGCAGGTGCCTGTTGGCAGGGCTACACTTGGACGCATTATGAATGTTATTGGCGAGCCGATTGATGAGAAGGGTGACATAAGTAAGTTGCTTGGTGTTAGTATGTGCTTCTGCTTGGAGATGTCTGTGGAAGAGCTTTTGTAATCTTGTTCTTTATTGCAGCGACAAACCACTTCCTTCCTATCCATCGTGAAGCCCCTGCTTTTGTTGAGCAAGCCACCGAGCAGCAAATCCTTGTTACTGGAATCAAGGTAGAGTTGTTATGTTGCCCTTCTATAACCTTTGAATTTTATAATTCCTCACAGTAGCTCATATGCTGCCATTTCCTTTGTGATTATTGAGTATGATGGTTCTTTTACGTGTAGGTCGTGGATCTTCTTGCACCGTACCAAAGGGGAGGAAAGATTGGTCTTTTTGGTGGTGCCGGAGTGGGGAAAACTGTCCTTATTATGGAGTTGATCAACAATGTTGCTAAGGCCCATGGTTAGTATTGTACCGATCTTCATGGTAAATTTGAATCGGTTGCTTGTTTGTTCTCTGATTGTGAATAACTGGTTCTTTTGTATGTAGGTGGTTTCTCTGTGTTTGCTGGTGTCGGAGAACGTACTCGTGAAGGTAATGACCTTTACAGGGAAATGATTGAAAGTGGTGTCATCAAGCTAGGTGACAAGCAGGTAAATCTTGCTACTTCTCAATTTCTTCGTGAATGTTGCATACGAAAGCTACCCTTTTCCTTATATATTTGTTTTTGTGGCAGAGCGAAAGCAAATGTGCTCTTGTCTATGGGCAAATGAATGAGCCCCCGGGTGCTCGTGCCCGTGTTGGGTTGACTGGTTTGACTGTTGCTGAACACTTCCGTGATGCTGAAGGGCAAGATGTGCTTCTGTTTATTGACAACATTTTCCGCTTCACTCAGGTCAGTTTGGTCTGCAAATAATCTGTCTTCTGAGTGACCATCTTTCCTGGTGCCTGTTTTAATTCTGAGATGTTAAACTTGGTGACATTGTCTCTTGATATCAGGCGAATTCTGAGGTGTCTGCTCTTCTTGGACGTATTCCCTCTGCTGTGGGGTACCAACCAACCCTTGCTACTGATCTTGGAGGACTGCAAGAGCGAATTACAACAACAAAGAAGGGTTCTATTACTTCTGTCCAGGCTATCTATGTGCCAGCTGATGATTTGACGGATCCTGCTCCTGCTACTACCTTTGCCCATCTTGATGCCACAACTGTGTTGTCACGACAGGTTTGTCCACCTGGTCTAGTAAGCTGTTGCATGATATAATCGTATGTGATGTGCTTATTGTGACGTGTGTGCTTCCTGTGCAGATCTCTGAGCTTGGTATTTATCCTGCTGTCGACCCACTGGATTCCACATCCAGAATGCTTTCTCCTCACGTACTGGGTGAGGATCACTACAACACTGCTCGTGGTGTTCAGAAGGTTCTTCAGAACTACAAAAATCTTCAGGATATTATTGCCATTTTGGGTATGGATGAGCTCAGCGAAGATGACAAGCTGACAGTCGCCCGTGCAAGGAAGATTCAACGTTTCTTGAGCCAGCCTTTCCATGTTGCTGAAGTTTTCACGGGTGCTCCTGGGAAGTATGTGGAGCTCAAGGAGAGCGTTCAGAGTTTCCAGGTATATTTTTTAACAACAGTTATCATTCTGAAACTGCAGTTAGAAACAGAGTTTGGTTTATTTGTTCTTTTAGATTTTACTTTCATATTAATAGGAAAACACTGGTACTTGTTGCCTGATGTTTTATTTTCACCAATTATTGCTAAGTGACGCTAAGCTTGTTCAAGTTGTTCTTTTTGCTAAAGGATTTTGTACTGTGTAGGGTGTTTTGGATGGTAAGTACGATGACCTCCCTGAGCAGTCATTCTACATGGTGGGTGGCATCGAGGAAGTCATTGCTAAGGCTGAGAAAATCGCCAAGGAGAATGCTTCATAAGAAGGCTTCTTGACTGTTGAACCTCGTACAAGTTCCATTTTTGGATTTTAAGCTTTTTATGCTCTTCCCAGTTAGGCAGGACGAGCTGGAGAGTCATCTCGTGCAGAGGGATGCTTGTTTTTTTGTCTTTTTTCCTCCACTTTACAACCAAATAAGAAACTGCAGTGACATTGATTTTGGAAGTACAATACATGACTCCAGAAACTTGTGCCCAATGTAATGCAGATCCATCAGACCATGAAGTTTATGGCGTCGGGTTGGTAAAATGTGATGTCTCCGAGTTCTGGTACGGTAACTGTTCGTTGGTTTTCAGGTTTGTTTTTTTGTAGTCAAGAGACCTTGCACTGTAATCTGTAGGTAGTTTGTTTTCTAGAAACTGGATGTGCGGTACTTCCAACGGATCAGCCTTGTATAATGTTGTGGTTGTGCAACTGCTGGGCAGAATAATCAGTACTCTGTACTTGAGAAGTCGAAGCGAATGACAATGCAAATGAGCGTTTTTTTGTGCTTGTTGGACCTCAGAGTGATGCAGTTCTTTTAGATGGATGGGAGCCACATAGTAACCACAAACCTACACTTAATCATAATCATACCAGGTAAGCAGGAGACAGCATTTGATGGTTTGATCGACGCCTTCGCGGTCCTGCCGGTCTCTGGGCAAGAGGACAAGGGCGCCGGCCGAAGAGAGAAGTCGAGAACCGGCAGACGGTATTCCAGGCGCTCGCTGCCTGCACCAAGCCACCAACTCTGTGGATGCCGATGAGGCGAAGTCAGTGGCTGCTACAAGCCCGCAACTCCTCTATCACAAACCAGAGCTTACCTTGCTTGAGGTTGTAGACAACGAGTACTCATTCGAAGAGACACAATGTCTACCGTGCAACACAAGTCGGTTGATTATGCTGGGAAATCCCCCCAGACATCCAATGTCTGAATCCTGAGAACAGAGTTGTCTTGTCAGTGGCGCCTCTATGTGGCTCGACAGGAGCCGGCATATCTACCTAGTTTGCAAAATTCCTTTTCTTTTTTGTTTTTTCGTGGTTGAGGTGTTGCACTATTAAGGTTAGTTCTGGAAACCGGATGTGCGCCTGTTTCAAAGTTCAGCTGTTCACGACCTGCAACTGATAGGTATTGACGTAGGGTTGATCTTCTTTTGTTTGTTATCATTTGATCACATATTAGTTGCACTTGCACCAATGTCATCAGTTTGAGAAATAATAAGCATCTGATGAATAAAGCTTGAACAACGCGGCTTTGTGTGACATCGTCAATTCTACTTGTGGACAACACACCACAAGCAGAATTATTCAACGGCGAGGAAGTTAATGAAGGATGATCGTCCCTCCGTTGCCCCTAGGCTGCCATGTTGCTACCAGTGTTCACTCTGGTTCATACTCTCTAGCGAGGTACTGGATGAGACCACAATGTCAACACAGCCAAATGGGCGGCACACAAATTATGCTCATTAGCTTCATCGCGTAAAGTTGCACTCATCTGTGAAAAGTTTTTCAACGCAACCAAATCGACAGCACACAAATTATGCTCATTAGATTTGTCACGTAAAGTTGCACTAATCTGTAAAAAAAAAGTATTTCAACACAACCAAATCGACAGCACACAAATTATGCTTATTAGATTCGTCGCGTAAAGTTGCACTCATCTGTGAAAATGTTTTTCGACGCAACCAAATCGACGACACACAAATTATGCTCATTAGATTCATCGCGTAAAGTTGCACTCATCTGTGCAAAAGTTTTGCAAATAGACTTAATTTAGTACTTCATACATGCAGGATTCACTAGGTGAAAAATTCACCCGGAAACCAAACACCTGCTACATGCATGCAGGGGGAGGCTGGACTTAATTTAGTACTTCATACATGCAGGATTCACTAGGTGAAGAGTTTTGAGTAGAATTTTTTTTTGGTAAATAAAGCAAACATCGCCTCAGGTCTTGAACCATATGGGCTATGGCAGTCACGTCTTGCTTTCTATATAGATCCACCCAAGGCCAGTCAAAACAGCTAACACCAAAGCAGTGTTCTCGTCCTTCTTTAAAGCAGCAGTATGCCTGCAGATCAGGGGAAAATGGATGAAACAAAGAAACCTACAATAGTGGCATAACATATTATTTCACTTAATTGCTGGTTCGGAACACAATACAAGGGAACAAAGGAAGCAAAAAAAGAAAAAAGCATAACCATTTCACAGTAATCTGAGACGATTATTTTTTTTACTAAATCATTTCAGCAAAAAAAACATCTTATGTTTTGGCTATGTTGCTCAGTTCAAAAGGCAGAATAATGGCCTTATAGTTTTCATTGATGGAACCGGAAAACACAATTTGCCTAGTAACATGCATCATGTTTTTCTTTTGTTTTTCTTAGAATTGCATCATGTTTCTCTTTTCAAAAGCGACAATTAACACTTGGTAACGTTCAGAAAATTTTCTTATCAGGTGCCAGTAACTTTGGTAGAAGCACAAGATGTGTATGACAGTTGAACTTGATAGAGCTAGTATGGTAGTACCTAATAATAGTAAAGTTTGTGATCTTTACAATCAGGAATAATGGAATAGATGTTTAAGATTTCCCTATTGACATGACTTGAATTCTCAACAAGTTGGGGTAGTCCACTGTCCACAGATTACTCTTGACAACACGAACCTGAATTCTAACCAATGAAAGAAATACACATCGGGCAATTTTAGTGATCACTTAAGTACATTATGAAGCATGCGCAGAAAGCTACAATCACTAGGGAAAGCAATGATGGTTCAACCCAATGGTCCCACCCATTAATCTAAAACCCATAAAGAGAAGACAACAGATTATTACTTACTCAGCTATACTAATTCGCCGAGGTGTCATTTTACGTCCAGATGAAACTTTATACTTGTTGAATGAACTGGACGAAAAAGCCCGCTTCACTGGCCAGATTGTTTTAACTTTAGCATGGGAGCAGGGGACTATGCTTGAGTACATTGCAGGCTGCATTAGGCAGGATCAGAAGTCAGAAACACTGTTGATAACTTGATATAGATATATATCTCCAATTCTCAGAATATGCAGGATAATACAGTTATAATCTTTGTTAAATCCGTTACTCTGTTCACCATGGGGTTGTCCTATCCTACGTCAAACTTGTCTAACTTAGACCAAGCTTTTAAAGCACCATAATAGTATCTACCATAATAACAAATAAAATCCCTATCAAAATATATTCCACGGTGGATTCAATAAAATAAATTTGGTATCATATATGTTATTAGTTAGACAACTTTGACTTAGGGTGAACCTAAGTGATTCAAAATTTGGAACGGTGGGAGTAGAAGATGCCAAAACCAACTTGAGATGAAACAAGCTAACTTTGTGATCTGAAAACAATGTTAGTAGATTAATGTTTCAAAGTACTTACTTATGAATATGATTTTGCATCACCTAAATGACATAGCACAATTGTAACTTGTAAGTCATCTCCTAATGAAACAATATGTGCCTCATGCAATGTTTTGGGACGGAAGGAGTACATAATGCAAAGAAAATTTTAGTACCAATGAAATCAATGATTATTGGGAGCGCCCATGCCTGTAATATGAATACCAACTACATGGAAAAGATTGTCGAGGGTTCTGATGATGCTAATTGTTATGGGAGCAATTGTCAATGCCGTCTTTTAAAATGTTGCTGAATTGGATAATACTAATGTGCAGAACTGCAGGTGGATCTTTATATGAGACAATGGAGCACAAGGTGCAAGAAGCTCCAAGGATTATGTGGGTGGGTGGCTCATTTTACTGATCAGTTGAGTGTTCATAACAAGTACCTCAGGTGGACTTAGCTGTGTAATTGATACAAGTACTGTCACTGAAACAGTTTGCTGGTTTATAGGGGAAGTCCGTTATTTGTAAAAATATATCAACGTCAGCAATTAAAGGAAGAGTGAATTAGAAAAGGTAACCCTGAATCCTACTGCTACTGGTAACCTGGTAACCACCTTGACAGGATGAACTGCAGCTCCGTGGAAGACTTTGCTCAAGGTACTAACGCTACCTTCCTGGGCGATAAGAACTTTTGTTGCTTCCTTTGAAAAATCCAAATTTTAAGAAATTTCCATGGAGAACATAAAAATTTCAGCAAAGGCAAATAGAGTGGTGAAAAAATAGGGTTCCGTGAGGAAGCCGGATCCATGATGTACCTATCTAGTCTAAATACGAACTAAGATTCCACCGGGAAATAGAAGATCAACTGAAGATTGCACATACCGAAGCAGTGCGTGTGGCAGGGGCGACGGCCCTACTAAGGCGGCCTGTCGATCCATACACCCCGGACGAGAGCTTCTGAGTCAACAAGCGGCCGGCCATCTCCGCTCCTCAATTTCTCCGGCAAACTTCCCTGAAGAACAGCACACCTGACCTTAGACAAATGGGAAATTGATCTCGTCTTGCGTGCGGAAGCCGGAAGGATAACCTAATCGGCCCGTGGGCGGTGGGCGTATAGATGGATTTATGGGATTTGATTAGAAGTTCGCATCGGATCTTGTAAACTAACGAAATTAGCGCGGATATCAGTTCGAGTAACTACCAACAAAAATGATGGAATCGACCGTAGCCCAATCCAAAGGGCGTTATTTATTATTTCCACGTGGCGCACAAAATTGTTTTCCACGTGGCGCACAAAATTTGGTGCAGAGTCCTGCTGCCAACCCCTCCGTGCCCGTCACGGCGCCGCGTCGGCTCGCGCAGCCCCCCCCCCCCCCCCCCCCCCGGCTCGGCCCCGCTTTGCTCCTTCGACATGGGATCGCTGTTCGGCTTGCAGACGCGCGCGGCAAGAGTCTGCATAGCGCGAGCAGCCGGTGGCACAACTCGGTCCGTCTCCGATGCAGCTTGGTAGGAAGAGGCCAAGAGAGGATCAGACGGCCATGGACTACTTTGCCCTCCTCTACCCAAGCAACCTGCTACTCAATTCGCTAAAGAATCTAGAGCCAAGTCATATATAACTGTATAGAAGCACGTTAGCGTCATATATCAATTCTATTTCTGTTGGATTAATTGGGCCTTGGGCCATTTAGTCTCAATTAATCTTAAGAATTAAAAGGTCCACAAAATAAATCTTAGGGATTTAATCCCGCATTGAAAGCCAATGAGAATCTTAACTAACTTAAAGGGTGGACCAATGGTGGACCACTTGTGAAGTTGGTAAAAGGAGAAGGGCGTGCCACACGCGCGCGCGCGCGCTCGCTCGCCGCGCGCGCGCCGGCCGGGCCGTGGGCGTGTCGAGACGAGACGAGACGAGACGAGACCGTGACCCGCGCGCACACTTGTTTGCGTGAGCGGTTGCCTCCGAACCTCGTCCACCCTAGCGATCCTGCTCGGGATAGGTGGGCGATAAGGTTTTTGGGGAGCGTACCCGTACGCGCGCCGCTCGCGCTCTTCGTACGTCTTCGTCCCCGTCCGCGAGAACGACTACTTCCGACGTCTACGGCCTCCGCAAGAACGACTACTTCCACTACGACTACATCCTCCGCGACAACGACTACATCGGCGTGAACGACTACTTCCGGAGGCCGTTCGTACTTCACCGCAACGACTCGCCACCGCATCACCTTTGTACGACTACACCGAACAAGGTCCCCCCACGAGTAGCATGTCTATTCCGGGGGATAACGGCGCACCGGTTGACTCCGTCAACCGTCCCGCCTTTGGGTACATATTAAACTCCTTATGTGTAATTTTGTTCGAGTTTTATTTGAGATTTAACTTGAACACATGCACATGCTCGTTCTCACGGGATCACTTATAATCGTCATGAATTTGTTAATAATTTCCGGAATTAAAATGTACCGAAAATTACCTAGTTTTCTAACAATCCAAAAACCTTATATTGTTGATAGGCTTTCGGTAACTAGTTTCGCCGCAACGCTCAAACCAAATGTTTTCGATGGTTCAAATTACAAGCGTTGGAAGCAAAGGGTTACGTATTGGTTGACGGCGATGAGCATCATGCATGTCATACGGGGGGAAGCCCGAACGAGTTTTCTCCGGAGGAGGAGAAGGCTTTCGAGGCGGCCGATAACCCGTTTCGCGGTGCCATCTTGAGTGTTCTCGCCGAAAACCTTGTGGACACGTACCTTCCGCCGCCAAGTGGCAAAGATATTTGGGATGCGCTTGAGGCTAAGTTTGGGGTTTCGATCTTGGTGGTGAGTCGTATGTCATGGAACGGCTCTATGACTACAAAATGGTTGAAGACCGTTCGTGGTAGAGCGAGGCCCATGAGATTCGGGCGCTAGCTAGAGATCTTGAGAATTATAGCAAGGATGCATCATGTAAGTTGCCCGACAAGTTTGTGGCTGGAGGTATTATCTCCAAGTTACCACCTTCTTGGAAGGACTTTGGAACCTCTCTAAAACACAAGAGGCAAGAGTTTGCTGTTGTCGATCTTATCGGCAATCTTGATGTTGAAGAGAAGGCGAGAGCAAAGGACAATACACATGGTAAAGGGATTGTTGGGTCTTCTAGTGCTAATTTGGTGCAGAAGAAGAACAACAATGCATTCAAAAAGAAAAACAAGCAGCATCAAAACCAACCAAAGGCTAAGCGGACGGCTCGGTTCAAGCGAGAAAAAGCCGCCAACCGGAAAGTGCTCTGCTTGTGGTAGCACGGAACACTTTGCCGCAAAGTGTCCGGATCGCAAGGATAAGAAAGATGGCAAAAGTGCCAACATGGTTATTAGTGAAAGCGGTGGAACGTCGGGGTACGGTAATCTTTTACCTACGGTTCTTTCGGTATGTCGATCACCCGATTGGTGGATTGATACGGGTGCTAATATTCATGTTTGTCTTGATATTTCCTTGTTTTCCTCTTATCGGGCGGGCGGAATTTCCTCCTTGTTGATGGAAACGGATCACATGCGCGTGTTCTTGGTGTTGGTTCGGTCGATCCGAAGCTTACTTCGGGAAAGATCGTTCGATTGAAGAACGTGCGGCATGTCCCTACTATCAAGAAGAACTTAGTCGGCGGGTCTCTCTTGTGTAGAGACGGGTTTAAATTAGTCTTTGAATCCAATAAATGTGTAATTTCTAAATTTGGAAGTTTTATTGGAAAAGGTTATGATAGCGGAGGCCTGTTCCGCTTGTCTCGTCATATGATTGTAATAAAGTTGTGAACCATGTCTCGAATGTTAATGATGAGTCAAATGTTTGGCATTCGCGACTTTGTCATGTTAATTTTGGTTGTATGATGCGTCTTGCAAACTTGAGTTTAATTCCGAAATTTACCTTAGTCAAGAATTCTAAGTGCCATGTGTGCGTTGAATCAAAACAACCTCGCAAGCCTCATTTTTCGGGCCGAGGCGAGAGACTTGGCACCTCTAGAACTAATTCATTCGACCTATGCGAGATGAATGGTGTGTTGACAAAAGGTGGTAAAAAGTTTTTCATGACTCTAATAGACGATTGTACTAGATTTTGCTATATCTATTTGTTGAAGTCTAAAGATGAAGCATTACAATACTTTAAAATCTATAAAGTGAAGTAGAAAATCAACTTGAGAGAAAGATAAAAAGAATTAGGTCCGATCGTGGTGGAGAGTATTTTTCTAATGTTTTCACCGCGTTCGTGAGGAACACGGAATAATCCATGAGAGGACGCCTCCCTATTCACCTCAATCAAACGGGGTAGCCGAAAGAAAGAACCGCACTCTAACCGATTTGGTTAACGCCATGTTAGACACGGCGGGACTTTCCAAGGAATGGTGGGGTGAGGCTATATTGATTTCGCATGTCATGTCCGAATCGTGTTCCGTGAAGAACAAAGAGATAACACCATTCGAGGAATGGGAAAAGAAAAGGCTAACACTTTCATACTTACGGACTTGGGGATGTTTGGCCAAAGTGAATGCGCCTATAACCAAGAAACGTAAACTAGGACCTAAAAGCTGTCGATTGTATCTTTCTTGGTTATGCTCTACACAAGTGTGGGTTATAGGTTTTTAATATTGAAATACGGAGTACCGATATGCATGTTGGCACCATCATGGAATCCGGAGACGCTACATTTTTTGAGAACATTTTTCCTATGAAAGAGATAGATAGCACATGTAGTCATGAATTGTCTATTAATAATGAACTCAAAGAACTTCTTTGTTTCGATAGAACACAATGAACAACCACATGAGGAAAATCTTGAGGAGGATGGCAATGAAGCTCTTAGAAAGAGCAAGAGACAGAGGATTGCAAAGTCCTTTGGTGATGATTTCATTGTGTACCTCGTGGATGACACTCCTAGAACCATTGAAGAGGCATATTCCTCTCCGGATGCCGACTACCGGAAGGAAGCGAGTTCGGAGTGAGATGGACTCTATTATGTCTAATGGTACTTGGGAGGTTGTGGAGCGTCCCTATGGGTGCAAACCTGTAGGATGCAAGTGGGTGTTCAAGAAAAAGCTTAGGCTCGATGGTACTATTGATAAGTACAAGGCAAGAGGCGGGTGGCTAAAGGCTATACTCAGAAAGAAGGAGAAGATTTTTTCGATACTTACTCACCGGTTGCCCGATTGACCACTATTCGAGTACTACTTTCCTTGGCGACTTCCCATGGTCTTATCGTTCACCGGATGGACGTTAAGACAGCTTTCCTAAATGGAGAGTTGGAGGAGGAGATCTATATGGATCGGCCGGATGGATTCGTAGTAAAAGGTCAAGAAGGGATGGTGTGTAAATTGGTAAAATCTTTGTATGGTCTCAAGCAAGCTCCTAAGCAATGGCATGAGAAGTTTGACAAAACTCTAACGTCGGTTGGCTTTGTTGTGAACGAAGGCGACAAATGTGTGTACTATCGCTATGGTGGGGGCGAAGGAGTGATCCTATGTCCGTATGTAGATGACATGCGATATTTGGGACAAGCCTTAATGCGATTAAGGAAGTGAAAGAATTCTTGTCTCAAAGCTTCGAGATGAAAGATTTGGGGGAGGTCGATGTGATTCTAAACATTAAACTAGTGAGAGAAGGTGATGGTGGGGTTGTTCTTACACAATCTCATTATGTGGAGAAAATCTTGAGTCGTTTTGGTTACAACGACTGCAAGCCAACTCCAACACCTTATGATGCTAGTAAAATGTTAAGGAAAAACATAAGAATAATGAGAGATCAGCTGAGATACTCCCAAATCATTGGTTCACTAATGTACCTAGCTAGCGCTACTAGACCCGATATCGCATATCTTGTGAGCAACCGAGTCGATTCGTGTCTAACCGGGAGATGCTCATTGGGAAGCTCTTGAACGGGTAATGCGCTATACGAAAGGAACAATGAACTACGCGATTCACTATCTCGGGTATCCTAGGGTACTAGAGGGCTATAGTGATTCGAATTGGATCTACGATGCAGATGAGATTAAAGCCACAAGTGGATATGTGTTTACACTTGGAGGTGGCGCTCGTCTCCTGGAAGTCTTGCAAGCAGACCATCTTAACGAGGTCAACTATGGAGGCGGAACTCACCGCATTGGACACCGCCACGAGTTGAGGCCGAATGGCTTCGTGAACTCCTTATGGATTTACCGGTAGTTGAAAAACCGATACCGGCGGTCCTCATGAACCTGTGATAATCAAACGGTGATTGTCAAGGTGAATAGCTCAAAGGATAACATGAAGTCATCTAGGCATGTAAAGAGGCGGCCGAAATCTGTCGGGAAAATGAGAAACTCGGAGTGATAGCCTTGGACTACATCCAAACGGCTAAGAATGCGGCGAGATCAATTCACAAAGGGTCTTTCACGTAATGTGATAGACAATGCATCCAGGGAATTGGGCTTGAGACCCGTCGGCGTTATTCGGTAGTGGTAACTGTCCTATGTGATCGGAGATCCCGTGAATTAGGATAGTGCAACAAACTACTTCGTTTAACGAGAGAAGAGAACCTTTGTAAAGGGCTCATTCCGGTAGAGATGCATTTCTCTTCTAAAATCGTATGGCAAGGTTGGTGAAAAACCTTAATGTGATCCGAGTGGCTCAAAGAGGAGCAAAGATGTTGGCCTACGAGAACATCTTAAAGGATTGCACCTATATGGGTTTGATTGCTAGTCACAATCTATGAGATAGGGTGATCTCTAGATACCCATGAAAGGCACGGAGTATGACTTATACGCTCCAACCCGAGGGGATGCTTATAGCGACCTAGTACCGGCAAGGGACTCTAGTCAAACTTGTTTGCACGAAAGCGCCAATTCAAGGCATAGTCCATTGGTCGGTTGTGAATGAGTGTAGCTTTTGTCTCGGTGGATGTTCAACTTAACGAGTCTCCACCATAAAGTCGGTATATCAAAACAAGAGTTGAGAAGAGGATTTTTCTTTGTGTACCTTGAAATTCTTGGTGGGGATTGTTGGATTAATTGGGCCTTGGGCCATTTAGTCTCAATTAATCTTAAGAATTAAAAGGTCCACAAAATAAATGCTAGGGATTTAATCCCGCATTGAAAGCCAATGAGAATCTTAACTAACTTAAAGGGTGGACCAATGGTGGACCACTTGTGAAGTTGGTAAAAGGAGAAGGGCGTGCCACACGCGCGCGCGCGCTCGCTCGCCTCGCCTCGCCGCGCGCGGGCCGGCCGGGCCGTGGGCGTGGCGTGTCGTGTCGTGTCGTGTCGTGACGAGACGAGACGAGACGAGACCGTGACCGTGACCGTGACCTCCTCTCCTCGCGCCTATATAAGAGGACTCCTTCCTCGGCACGGATACACACTCTCACACTCGGGTACTCCCGCTAGGAGACCTCTCTCTTCTCCCTCCGTGTTCGTTGCTCTCTGCCATTCCCAACGCAAGCTTTGCGCGCACACCGTTTGCGTGAGCGATTGCCTCCGAACCTCGTCCACCCTAGCGATCCTGCTCGGGATAGGTGGGCGATAAGGTTTTTGGGGAGCGTACCCGTACGCGCCTCGCTCGCTCTTACGTACGTCTTCGTCCCCGTCCGCGAGAACGACTACTTCGGCGTGAACGACTACTTCCAGTACGTCTACGGTCCCCGCGAGAACGACTACATCCTCCGCGACAACGACTACATCGGCGTGAACGACTACTTCCGGAGGCCGTTCGTACTTCACCGCAACGACTCGCCACCGCATCACCTTTGTACGACTACACCGAACAAGGTCCCCCCACGAGTAGCATGTCTATTCCGGGGGATAACGGCGCACCGGTTGACTCCGTCAACCGTCCCGCCTTTGGGTACATACTAAACTCCTTATGTGTAATTTTGTTCGAGTTTTATTTGAGATTTAACTTGAACACATGCACATGCTCGTTCTCACGGGATCACTTATAATCGTCATGAATTTGTTAATAATTTCCGGAATTAAAATGTACCGAAAATTGCCTAGTTTTCTAACAATTTCTCTCAACAAGTAAAGCTATCGACGTTAGCATCATATCATCATCCATTATGACTATTTATGTATTTCTCATATCGATTTTCTGTGACTAATAATATCTATGCATACAATGTATAAGACTTTGTATTACAAAATTTTCATAGTAGAATACATAGAGGATCAATAATTTAAAAGCAACTCTCTACCAATAAAATGAATGCGTTTTTATTTAAATGTTATTTGCAAGATAATATTGTCTTACAATCATGTTAATTTTCTACTCGAATTTCATATTTAAACTTTGCTTACAATAATTCTTACAACAAGACGCGAGGGATCACTACTGAACATAAATTATCTATGTGTCATACTATGAACGAAAAGTTATATCAAATCCCGCAGCAACACGCGGGGATTCACCTAGTGAGCACAGATAATGCATGTCTATTTCTAGAAACAATCTTAATTCTTTTTGTAAAAAAAAGGAGTACAGGGGATAATTTTTTTAATTTCTCTACTCAACCTGTCATGCTTATGTAACAATTCAGAGATCATTGATTCAGAGCAGACATGAGCCGTGGAGGTGGGCTCTTGATGCGGGCATGCGTCCAGACGAGAAAGCAGGCGGTGGTGGAGAAGGACGAGGGAGGTCGAGGCAGCGTCGGAGGCTTGATCCGTTTTCTGGACACAACCGGCTTGTGTGAGGTGAGTTGGAGAGCAGCAGCCAAATTTGGCTAGCCACAGCTATAATCGGCCTCCAAAAGCATCGGGAACAACACCCAAAACTCTCCATCTTTAGCTGACTTCAATTCTCAACAAGTTGGGGTATTCCACAGATGGCTCTCAACAAAATGAACCTAAATTCTAAGCAGCGAGAGAAATACACATTGGGCAATTTTAGTGACGCTTAACCACATTTAATGAACGAAGCACGCGCATAAAGCTACAATCACTACCCGCAAATAAAAAAGCTACAATCACAAGGAAAAGCAAAAGTACCCAACCTTGCTTGTTTTGCCAGGTCATATAGGGTTGAAGTTTGTCTTCCGTTGTGCAGTGATTGTTGCTCGCTTGATTACTGTAGAAGGTGATGATACACCGACATAACCTTCTACAGTACTTCCTTTCTTCTTACTCTGATGATGATTTCGATTTTTTTAGGGCAATGATCATTTCGATGTACGCGGGTCCCAGACACTGATCCAGGGCTTGACACTATCAGGGCCGGCTCTGAGGGTGTGCGATGAGTGCGCAGGCCTAGGGCCCAGCCCAGCAATGGCCCAAACTTTGTACACATTTCACTAAACAATGCCCTCAACTGGCCCATAAACGAGCTCGACAAGTTGTCAGCCACGTCTCTGTCATCGTGCAGCAAGGCCATGGAAATGTTTGCATGATGGCTTTCATCTTTGTCAACGTGCAACAGGGCCCATGGACAAGTTTGCACGAGGGCCTTTGAAATCTTCAAGCCGGCCCTGGACACTATATATATATTGATTAAAGTTGTGACGTCCGAACGACAGTTCCCATAATTATTTTAGAATATTTTTTTATGCTTTGAAGTTGGAACAACTGACAATCGTTTCACCTTCACAATGAATGTTTAAATCCATCTGAATTTATTTAAATGTAATCCTATTATATTTAAGTGTAATATCAGGGTTAGGGATTTTTTCTCAAAATTTAGAATGATTCTATTACAAATGCAACTAGCAGCATTTATATGAGCTTGGAATTTGATTTATTAATTAGTTTAATAGACCTGGGCTAGCAGCTTCTGAATTAATCTAACAAATATTTCCTGCATTTTTTTGTCAAATCCTCACACAACCAAACACTACGCTACCAATAATTTTTTCAAGAAAACGTAACAGTATTTTTTCCCCCAGAAGCTGTAACGGCGACCACTGTATATACTCCTGCCAATAACACACAACAGGTTGTATGATAGCTCACAATTGCTGTCGGCCTGCCAGGTGAGGTGCACAAACCACTAAAGGTTGACTACGTGTAGGTCAACGCTTTTGTGACGGTGCAGATCTCCGCTAACGATCGCCTTTACAGGCATTCAAAAATAAGTATAATCAAGCTGCCGCAGCAGGTCGGAGAGGGCACACCACCTGGCCACAGTTACACCACGCAACGTTACGCAAGACCTCAAAGGTCAAAGCACACGCTTCCGGGCAGGCTCATTTCATCGCGTTCCATTCAGTTCCAGAAGGACTCGCTCGCTCGGGCGCTCACTCACCGCACGCGCACGCCTCCAACGTGGTCGATTGATTCCGCAGCTCAGGTCAGCTCAGTCAGTGCACGCGCGGGAGTAACTATTATTCCGTTCACGACGCCGCCTTCAGGTTCCCGGCAACTTCGTCGGCGACGATCTTATGATGAGAAGCTGATGAAGGATCATGTCAGCTGCCGATCAGCGTCAGCTATTCTGCTTCTCGGGTGGTGGGGTGATGCGTTTCCCGTGGTCAACTCGCACGTACTTATCCTTTTCGTCAAGCTCCGAGCCAGTCATTAACTTTTCAGACTGGTGCATCACCGTCAGTGACTTCCAGCAGAGTCTAGGCGATTGGATGTTATTGTTTGTCGATTAAAAGGCGTCGGTGGGTGTGGGAACGATTGCGGTTAGTTGGAGCGTTTCCACCAAATTTCCCAGCCAACTTCGGACTAGTTCACTGCTGAATGTTTCCACCAGGAATTGGAGAGACTTGCAAGTTCATATCTGAAGGCGCCCTACCGAAGTGATGCACTACTAGTCACAGTATTTTGGTAGTGTAAGAAGACGATCTTTAGGAGAGGACGACAACTGGGCATGTGCATGTCTGGAACATACATGTCGCCGATCCGGGCTCACCTAAAATGGCGAGGGAGCGACCGAGCGAGGGATGGACACTTAACAGACACATGTACAGTAAGCATGTAGACGCAGTGGGACAGTGTGTTGCACTGCTGCTTTGTAATCTATCCATTTCGCCTGCCACTGCACCTCTCCCCGAGACTAAGAAAATTAAACTAGCGATCACGGTAGCTAGCCACGTTGAAATTGTGGTGGGAGTATCCACCAAACTCTGGGTTACATACAAATAGCACCCAGGCACGGGGAAAACGACGTCCAACGAGACAAAGACTGACTGTTTCTCGGTCGCTAACAAAAGAAGGATAACGACGAAAGGACTCGTCTCGTGCCGACGGAACTGGAGCGCTTTAAACAACACGACACTTCTCATATAAAAAAAACAAAATGCTTTGCATGAAGAGCTTGTTGCAAGTTTCTACGGTGCCATTGTGAGCCTTAGATAAGCGATCATATGAGGAAATGCACGAAAAAGAAGAGTGGAATTATTCGAGTACATGAAGACTAGTATAGCAGATTCCCAAATCCAACAATATCACCACGTGCTGATCATTTAGTCGGCAGCAATTTGAATAGCTTGGTATACGTGATATATTATTTGCTATATTTGGAGCTCCGGATAAAAAGATATTAATTTCACAAATTAAATAGGAGTCCTGATGTCACCACTGACATCAGCAACGCTACAGTGGCCATTCAAAACCGCCATGCAAACCATGCAAAACCGGGTTGGACCTAGGGTGAACAGGTTTGCAAGTTCGAGGGGTTGGATGTCTGGTTTTCAAGTTCATGGACCTATTTGACACAACGCTGCAAGTTCATGTACCCACGGTGTATTTGACTCAATTTAAATCAACTAGCAAGTTAGCTCGCGCTAATAGCGCGGCTAGATTTGATAAATTATATTAATTTTTAAAATGCTATGTTAGCATAATATATTTCTTTATCATTTTGAAATCATCAATACTCAATCTGCATATAGATAGTGGTCCCCCGATTTTGAAATTGGTATTGGTACAGCCGAATTTTGATGTTTGGGTGGTCTTGGATTGGTGGATGAAAATCCAATAGCCAATGACGTAATCGACGCTTTACAGCACCCTCGCATACATTGCAAGCTCCACAACTTTGTATATTGGATTGAAATTGTGAATCACCCACTTTAGCATCTCTCGGTCCCTCTGCGAATCTCTCTCTGCTTATAAAGATGTGAATGGTACCAATAGATAAAACCAATGGAAGGAAAGTGGTAGAATAAGACGGATAGGGTTTTCTGTATCTCGTTTCGAAATAAAGGACCGTAGTGAGGATCGACCCCGGATAAGTGAGTCAGTGTAGGGACAGAGGCTGATGATTCTAAAGGTGATTTCAAACTACAAGATGACTTTATTTGAAAATCGAATCCAAATATCAACAATAAGATGAGACCAACCATAATGTATCAAATCTCCGCAATGAAAAGCTGGTTTTTTGAATAGCAGGAGGAATTCCGGTTGTGGTTATGCAAGTCCCACGCACGGATCAAATCCAATAAAGAAATAATCGAAGCATGCTGCATGCACTCGTTTTTTTCTATTTTTTGTCAGGTGAACTATGTTGGTCTGATTCCGTGGCTTCTGAGACGTTGACCTTGTGTAGAGTCTCAATGCTCCACCTCTTGATGTGTGGATCCAACTCCTCTCAGCTAGTTCGTCGTACCTAGCAACGATGTCAGCTGGTAATGCATGCGACCTTGAAGGTTCTTCTCGATCTAGGGATATGCTAGTGTAGCGGTGACACATGTCCCTTCATCCCTCCTCTATCTTTGCGCGCGCACTCTCTCTCTCTACACACTGAAAATGCCTCTTTGTCCCCTACTTTTGTTGTGCGAACTCTGCTTCTCTGATTGCGCAGCTTCCGAGTCTGACTCAGGCATTGTCCTTATGTAGAGTTTCAGTGCTTCACCTCCCAACACGTGGATTCAACTCCTTCAGGCAAGCTCGCGGTACATGGCTACGATGCCATATGCTGGCGTAGGAAACTTTGAAAGTTCCTCTTAATCTAGGTACTGGATCATGCAATAGTTGCATAGGTCCTTCTGATCTCCCTCCTCTTCCTCTCCACCCTGACAACACCTTTTTCTCGGTGTCTCCCATACTTTCGTCGGGCGAACTATGCTGCTCTGATTTCGCGGCTTCTAAGTCCATCTAAGATGTTGACCTTGTGTAGAATATCAAGTGTTCCACCTCCCAGCATGTGGATCTAACTCCTTCGGGTGAACTCATCGTACCCAGCGGCGTTGATAGTTACTAGCATAGGCGATGTTGAAGGTTCCTCTTGATATAGGGACAGACTCATGTAGCGGTGGCACATGACCCTTCATCCCCCCTCTCTTTCTCAGTTTCTTCCATACTTTTGTCGGGTGAACTCTGTCTCCTTGATTCTGCGACTTCTGAGTCTCAGGTGCTGACATTGTGTAGAGTCTCGGTGCTCCACCTCCCGGCGTGAGGATCCAACACCTTTCGGCGAGCTTGTCGTACCTCGCGGTGATGACAGTTGCTAGCTCTGATCCTATAGTGCATTGGGTGTTTGTTGATCTGATCAAAAACAACTACTAATTGGACTTGACTATTTATATTTTTCTATCAAAATACATTATGGTATATTATTTTATTCAAATTTAGATATTAACTAATCATATTGTAAATTAGATGTTTATTAAAGGAACGTTCCAATATAAACTCGTAAAATCACAACATACCACCACATGCATGACACATGCACACACTCATTGACCTGTACTGTACTTACAATTTTGTCAACTCTCCC
The DNA here is from genome assembly GCA_947561735.1 of Cenchrus americanus. Classification (NCBI taxonomy): domain Eukaryota; kingdom Viridiplantae; phylum Streptophyta; class Magnoliopsida; order Poales; family Poaceae; genus Cenchrus; species Cenchrus americanus. The sequence continues at coordinate 243,960,794 of OX387239.1, read as the reverse complement.
CTTTTTTAATATTAACCAAAGACAATTAGCAATTGTCTATAGGATCAATATGCGTGGTCATTCAGATTATGGGATCTATAATTTTTTTCACTCCAAGTGCACATATGGACGCTGACCTTGACGGCGTTATTCTCACATTAATTAGCATAGTTCCCAAAGGTAGAGAAGGAATTAAGGACATATCAAATACTCGCAATTGATTTGTGATGGTCAAGCATATTATTTATAAACACAATATTAACTTTCCTTATTTTTATAACAAATTTAGTTATTTATTAATTGTATTTGGTATGGACTCTTTTATTTAGCTATTTCCCTTCTCAACTCGTACAAAATCTGCTTCTAATTTTCTTGTTTTTTTGATATCTTGAATTTGTATATATATTTATTAGTTATATTATAAATGGTGGATTCTCTTGAGGATTTGCCGACTCATTCAAAGGTGCTCAAAAGGGGAGGGCGAGTGTGTGTTGTGTATGTGAGCGTACCATGTGATTAAAAAAACTTGCTTTCATGCAATTTGTAGAGTCGTATTGATCCATATTCCTCTTTTAATTTCAAGCACGTGACATACTCCATGATCCATTAAGCAGAAGTCTCAAAAACTTACCAAAGTTTGTTAGAAAATTTAAAAATATCCGTATGCGGCACGTAATGTTAGGCAATATAAAATATTTCATATGTATTTAAGTACAGAGTGATGTAAGGAAAGGAAGTTATAAAAAATATTTCATTTTTTCAGAATAATATGAATCATTAGATCTACATAAAATCCAATGATTCAAACTCTTCTTTTTTAGATTAACGTGGAAATTGTTATGAAATATTGATTAGTGATCAATTAGCATAACTTTGTAATTAGGGGAATCATTAGTGAGGTAATTAGGAAGTAACAATCGCCTTGTCGAAGGGTCATCCCGAAGGGGTGTGGCACTCCCCAAGGGGTGCCTACACACCCTTTCCCTATGTATATATTCAGGGGTCCACCCCCTCATCAATCAATCAATTCATTTTGCCCTCATTCCATTACATTCCATTCACTTTTCTTTCAACAGAAATTTCTAGGCCCTCGTGGCTGATGTGGTGGCGTCTTTTAACATTGAAGTATTAAGAGATTGATTTTTATTTTTAATAGAAATTTATTTTCATCATGTGCCATGTCTTATCAATGTTGGCATTCAGAGGCTTGCAACGCTACACGCCTATGTGTCGGGGACCGCCCTAGGGGTCCCCTTAAACGACGGGGAATCCTCACTTAACCCCGGTGTCAAAACACGCTAAGCCTAACCATGCAGGAAACTAATCGTGCAGGACATGGCCTATGTGGCAGGACTCCGGAGGCCCACCAAGACAGCCCGTCTAGAAGACCCCTCGAGCAGGCTCCGCCTCGCTCGAGGACACGCTCCTCCTCGAGCGGGCTCCACCCCGTTCGAGGGGCAACCCCCTCCTCGAACGGACTCCGCCCCGTTCGAGGGGCAACCCTTCCCTCGAGCGGTCCCGTCCCGCTCGAGGGCACGCTCCCCCCCTCGAGCGAGTCCCGTCTCGCTCGAGGGTCCGCTCCGCCCTCGGCCGGGGCCCGCCACGCTCACGGGCGCGCCGCACGCGTGCGCCGGCCCCGTACTTGGGCATTTAACGCCCGACGCCGCGCAGGCGGCGCCATCATGCGCCACGGGCTCACGCCCGGTGCCGCCGCACCAACTCCCCAGGGAGGAGCCCATCCCCGCCACTGTGGGATGGACTGTGCGGTACGGCCGGTGTCAGTCCCGTGACACCGCGCGCCCACTACTGTACGGCTAACGCGCCCGACCCTCGAAAGAGGGCCGGGCACACCCTCGATTCACTTTCACGTGACCCCGCAGTTAGGTGAGGGGTGCTTCGGGCCGGTGGATGGCCATCCCGCCACCGCAACGCGCGGCCGCCGTACCCACGCGTGCGGGGCGCACGCCCGACTCCGCGAGGGCGCACGCCGGCACCGGCAGAACCACTCCACTACCGCGGAGCTCATTAGGAAGGAACGCCGTTCTGCCCGCTCCTGTATCCCGTACCAGCCATCATCAGCACCTCCCTCGAAGCCTATCAGAGGACGCCATCACCATCCGCTGCCTCCTACCCTCGAACCGCCACTGTTAGGGTACGAGGCAGGCCATCATGGCCGGATCGCAGCGAAGATCGTCCGGACGGCCGCCCACTCTACGCCGTAGCGCGACGTGCTCCCTCACGTAGCTAGGTAGCGCGGCGTGCGTGTAACCCGTCGCCCCCTTGGCCTATAAAAGGGGGAGGCGAGCCCCCAGCGGCGGGGGGGGGGGGGGGGACGAATTGAGAGGAACACAACACACCGTGCACTCATTCTCTTATTCTCCCACAACATCTCCAGCCACTCTCCCAGGGACTTGGAAGCCACGCTTCCTCTCCCACCTTGCTTGTACTTGCCCCACTACAAGCACCCCCGGTGCCGAGCAATACAGTGCCACGAGCACGCCACTGCTGGACGTACGGCCCCCTCGGCCGGAACCAGGATAAAACCTTGTGTCATTTGTTGCTTAGCATCGACCATTGAGGGATAGACCTAGGCGCTATCTACTGGTTAGTGTCGGGACCATATTCCGCACCGACAGTTGGCGCCCACCGTGGGGCAAACGAGCGCCTAAGGTCATTTCGTCAACTCCCTCCATGGTGATTCGCACTGAGTACCGTGCTACGCGCTACAACATGGGTAGCTCGGACCCTCTCCCGGCCGGGTTCGAGATCCGCTTCGGAGACTTGAACTTCCAGGCCACGGGGAACGGCTATCTCATGCGCCTCACCAATCGTGAGGAGCCGCGCGCGCGCCGCGAGGCCGGTCCGCTGCGGTCTCCGCCGCACGCACGACACCGGCGCGGCGCCCCGCGGACACGGACGCTACGGGCCCGTCGACGCCGCGACGCCGTCGCCGCTCCGGCTACGCTCCCGCCGGGCGCGGTCCGAGCGGCGGCAAGCCGAGCGCGCCGCCACCCAACGCGGTGCGCCCATCGTCACAACAGCCGCCACCGCCCGGGGGGGGACCGCGTGCAGTCTCAGGACCGCGCATCCCCATCGGGCTGCGTGGCGCCACGACGGCCCATAACGCCAACGTGAACACGACGATGCGCCGGGTTCCGCCTGGCCGCCACGTCTTCGTCGCCAGGGATCCCGGCACCTCAGCAGCAGACGAGTCGTCCCTGGGCTCCGTCGACACGATGCCACCCGCCAACCGACACGGGTACGCGGAGTGGGACTTCTCCGGCGTGCCGGACCCGGGGCCGCGTTCGGGCGCTTCCTCGACGCCACGGACTGCGGGTTTGGTCGCTCCGACGACTCCGACCGGGAGCTACGACCCCACGCGGGAGTGTTGCGCCGTCATCACCAACGACCCGCCCAACGCCGCGGTGCGGCGGCGCCGGAGACGGGGAAGTCACGCCCGCCCCGGGGGATCGCCACGCGCCTCGCCGCGGGGCCGAGCGCTCCCGCCGGGGCCGACGTCGACGCACGACCGGCCCAAGCCCGCGAGCTTGAGGCCAAGCGGCGGAGGAGTACGGACGAGGTGCGGCCGCTCCGCACCTCGATGGCGGGGGAGGCCTCGCGCGCGGCGAACGCGCGCGGGGAGGCTGGGCCGACAGGTCCGTGACCGCCTCAACCCCGTCCCCAACGTCGACAATGCGGATACTCCGCCACGGGCGAGCCAAAAGCTCATCGCCGCCGCGACGTTGCTACGCGCCATGCCGGCACCATCGACCCCCGAGGCTCGAGACATGCACCGCGAGGTGCAGACTCTCCTTGAGCAAGCGGCCGTCCGGCGGGCCGAGAGCTCGGCCTCACGCATCCGCCAACGGGGGGGACGCACGGGGTGATGATCCCGCACCGAGAGGCGAACCCTCGGTGCACGTAGGTCAACCCGCCGACCGGGGACGCACGCCGGCCAAGGAACGGCTCCTCGACACGCGCGGGCGGCCGGATGGCGATGCCCGCAACGTCATCAACGCCGAGGCGCACCGGCAAGGCGGACGCGCGAGCGGCTAGAGGCTACCACCCTCGAAGGGGTGGACGCTACGACGGCGGTGAGGATCGCTCCCCGACACCGGAGCCTTCGGGCACCCGTGTGTTCGGCCGGGAGATCCGCACGGCGGCGTTCCCCCGCCGCTTCGTCGGCCCTCGACGATCGTCAAATACAACGGGGAGACGGACCCTCGTGTCTGGCTCAACGACTACCGCCTAGCTTGTCAGCTGGGCGGGGCCACCAACGACGAAGTAATCATCCGCAACTTGCCCCTGCATTTGGGCGACGCCGCCCGGACATGGCTCGAGCACCTGCCCGCCAGCCAGATCCATAGCTGGGACGATCTAGTCCACACCTTCGTGGGCAACTTCCAGGGCACGTACGTGCGCCCTGGGAACTCCTGGGATCTGCGCTCCTGCACGCAGAAGCCGGGCGAATCGCTACGGGACTTCATACGGCGCTTCTCCAAGCGCCGCGCACGAGCTCCCCCGGCGTGGCACAATCCGAGATCGTGCACGCGTTCCTCGAGGGCACCACGTGCGGGACCTTGTGCGCGAGCTAGGACGCAGCCCGCCCACGGACTCGAACGAGCCGTTCGACATTGCCACCCGGCTTCGCCTCCGGGAGAGGAGGCCGTGGGGGCAATCTTCGACGGCAAGAAGGGCAAGCGCTCCGAGGACACGCCCGCGGAGGGCGGCGGGTCCAAGGAGCCGCGCCGCAACGACAAGCGGGGCAAGAAGGGGGAAGAAGCCGCGCGCGCGAGGCGCGCGAGCGAGGACGCAACGGCGGCAACGCCGAGGCCCTCGCTGTCGACCCGGCTCGACGGGGCCCTCGACCGGCCCCTCGAGGCCCGGGGGTGTTTGACGACATGATGAAAAAGCCATGCCCCTACCACAAGACTCCCGTAAACCACACTCTTGAGCAATGCGACATGCTCAAGAAGTTCTATGGCCGTGCCGCCGCGAAGGAGGCGAGAGGCCAAGAAGGATGGGGGCGATGGCGACGCGGGTGGTTTCCCCGCCGTCGAAAATGTGTTCCTCATCTTTGGGGGGACCTACCGTCGACATGTCGACCCGGCGGCGCAAGAAGGAGCGGCACGAAGTCCTCGCGCGCAGAGAGGGCACCTCCGGCCTTTCTCAACCGGTCGAAGGATGCCATCACCTTTAGCCGGGACGATCACCCAAACCGCATCCCGAACCGGGCCGGTACCCACCGGTGGTTGATCCCATCATTGGGAACGCCGGTTTTCGAAGGTCCTTATGGACGGAGGCAGTAGCCTCAATATCCTCTTCGCGCATACATTGCGCCCGATGGGGATTGGGGTGGACCCGCCGCGGCCCCAGCACGAAGCCGTTTCACGGCATTGCGCCCGGCAAGCGAGGTTCGGCCCCTCGGGCAGATCGATCTGCCCGTCTGGTTTGGAACCCCCAAGAATTTCCGCAAGGAAACCCTCACCTTCGAGGTGGTGGGATTCAAAGGGGCCTACCATGCCATCCTTGGGCGACCATGCTATGCCAAGTTCATGGCGGTCCCCAACTACACGTACCGAAGATGAAGATGCCGAGGTCCAAACGGCGTCATCACCGTCGGGTCATCGATCGAGCATGCATTCGAGCGCGATGTCGAGTGCGTGGAACATGCAGAGGCACTAGCGCCGGATGAAGCGGCGGTGAACACACCGGAGAAGATGGTCAACGACGACCTCGGCCTCCGCCACCAAACACATCGGCACCTTCGAGGCCGCCGAGCAAACCAAAGGGGTCCCCCTCGACCCGTCGGCCCCGAGGGCAAGGCGTTGAGGGTCGGCTCGACCCTCGATCCTAAATAGGAAGCGGTGCTCGTCGACTTCCTCCGCGCCAACGCCGACGTCTTCGCGTGGAGCCCCTCGGACATGCCGGGCATCCCGAGGGAGGTCGCCGAGCACTCCTTGATATCCGCCCAACGCTCGCGCCGTGCGGCGGCGGGCCGCGCCGCTTCGACGAGGAGCGGCGACGAGCGATCGGAGCGGAGGCCGCGGAAGCTCCTCGAGGCCGGGTTCATCAAGGAAGTGTTTCACCCTACGTGGCTAGCTAATCCCGTGCTTGTAAAAAAGAAAAATGGGAAGTGGAGGATGTGCATAGACTACACTAGTCTCAATAAAGCGTGTCCAAAAGTTCCCTTTCCGTTGCCACGTATAGATCAAATCATTGATTCTACGGCGGGTGTGAATCGCTCTGTTTCCTCGATGCCTACTCGGGATATCACCAAATAAAAATGAAGGAGTCCGACCGGCTCGCGACTTCGTTCATCACACCGTTCGGGATGTTCTCGTTACGTCACGATGCCTTTTGGCCTCGAAACGCGGGCGCAACATATCGGCGCGCATGCGGCACGTTTTTGGGGACCATATCGGGCGGACGGTCGAGGCTTACGTGGACGACATTGTCGTCAAGACCGAGAAGGCGGACGACCCGGTTAGCGATCTTGGCATCGCGTTCGAGCCGCCTACGGGCAAACGGGGTCAAGCTAAACCCCGAAAAATGTGTCTTTGGAGTGCCGCGGGGCATGCTCCTAGGGTACATCGTCTCCCGGCCGGGGAATCGAGGCCAACCCCCGAAAAGGTCGCGGCCCTCGAGCGAATGGGTCCAATTCGGGACCTCAAAGGGGTGCGAAGGTGTTGGGGTGCCTCGCCGCCTTAAGCCGCTTCGTCTCGAGGCTCGGTGAGAAGGGCCTGCCCCTCTACCGGCCGCTCAAGAAGCACGAGCGCTTCTCTTGGACCGCCGAGGCCCGGAGAAGCGCTCGACAAGCTGAAGGCGTCTCTGACGCACGCCCCAATCCTTACGCCGCCACGAGACGGCGAACCCCTCCAGCTCTACGTGGCCGCAACCACCCAGGTGGTCAGCGCTGTGATCGTCGTGGAGCGCACGGAGGAAGGGCATGCCTTGCCTGTGCAGAGGCCGGTCTACTACATCAGCGAAGTCCTGTCGGACACAAAGACACGCTACCCCCATGTCCGGAAAGGCGTTGTACGCGGTAGTCCTCGCGCGGCGCAAGCTCCGCCACTACTTCGAGGCCCACCCCCGTTACGGTGGTCTCCTCCTTCCCGCTAGGAGAGATCATTCGCAACCCCGACGCGGCAGGCAGAATTGCCAAGTGGTCCGTGGAGTTGATGGGCGAGACGCTAGCCTACGCTCCGCGCAAGGCCATCAAATCGCAAATTTTAGCCGATTTCGTCGGCCGAGTGGACGGACGCGCAGCCGCCGCCCCCTCGGATTCAAGCGAGTGCCGGACCCCGTTCTTCGACGGCTCGGTGATGAAGACGGGGAGCGGGCGCGGGCCTCGCTCTTCGTGTCACCCCTCGGGGAACACATGCGCTACGCAGTGCGCCTCCACTTCCCCGCATCCAACAATATGGCGGAATACGAGGCCCTTCTCTGCGGCCTCAAAATCGCCATTGAATTGGGCATCAAGCGCCTCGACGTGCGAGGGGATTCGCAGCTCGTGATCGATCAAGTCATGAAGAACGCGAGCGCCACGACGACAAGATGGAGGCCTACCGTAAAGCCGTGCGGGCCCTCGAAGACAAGTTCTACGGCATCGAGCTTAATCATGTACCCCGCCGGTACAACGAGGAAGCGGATGAACTTGCCAAGATCGCGTCCGGCGGATCACCGTTCCCCCCGAACGTTTTCGCGCGCGACATCGCGCGCCCCTCGGTCACCTTCGAGCCCTACCCCTCGAGCGACGGCGGACCCTCGGGGGCTCCCTCAAACCCAGCGGGTGCGGAACCCATGGAAGAGGACCCCTCGAACGAGGCGTACGTGCTCTCCCTTCTCGAGGGGTACGGCTCCCACGAGGCTGTCGCGATGGACATCGAACCGGCTCCCGTCCGGGCGGACGGCGGGAGAAGTACATCGCCCGGATTGCTCGAGGGGAACTCCCCGCGGATCGGGCCACGGCCCGGGCGCATCGCCGGGATGGCCAAGTCATTCACCCTCGTCGACGGCGAGCCGTACAAGCGCGCCGCGTCGGCATCCTCCGGCCGATGTATACCCATCCCCGAGGGGCGCGAGCTCCTACGGGACATCCACGCGGGAATCCGTGGCCACCACGCCGCGCCACGCACCCTCGTTGGCAACGCGTTCCGCCGGGGCTTCTGCGGCCCACCGCGGTCACGGATGCCGGTGAAATTGTGCGCACCGCGAAGGTTGCCGGTTCTACGCCCGCAAATCCAACTTGCTCGCTCACGCCCCGCAAACAATCCCCGTCACATGGCCGTTCGCCGTGTGGGGGTTGGACATCGTCGGGCCCCTACGAAAGGCGCCGGGGGCTTCACCCACCGCTTGTCGCGATCGACAAGTTCTCCAAGTGGGTGGAGGTGCGCCCCATCACGAATTTGAAGGGCCGAGCAGGCGGTCACGTTCTTCACCGACATCGTCTACCGCTTTGGAGTGCCGAACTCCATCATCACGGACAACGGGTCCCGTTCACGGCCGGAAGTTCTTGGAGTTCTCGCGACAAGTTCCACATCCGCGTGGATTGGGCGCCGTGGCACACCCACGGACCAACGGCCAAGTAGAGCGCGCCAACGGCATGATTCTACGGGGCCTCAAACCCCGAATTTTCGACCGGCTCAACAAATGCGGCGGGAAATGGCTCCAAGAACTACCCGGCGGTCGTGTGGAGCCTAAGGACAACCCCAAGCGCAGCCACGGGTTCACCCCGTTTTTCCCGGTCCATGGCGCGGAGGCCGTCCTCCCCACGGACCGGAATATGGGTCGCCCGAGATTCGAGGCTACGACGAAGAGGCTAACCGGCGAGTCCGCGAGGACTCACCGGACCAGCCTAGACGAAGTACGCCTCGTGGCGTTGATGCACTCCGCAAGGTATCAACGGTCCCTACGACGCTACCAAGCACGCAAGATACGTCGCGAGGATTTCGGCGAAGGGGATCTAGTCCTAAGGCTACGCCAAGACAACCGAGGGCGCCACAAGCTATCGCCCCCATGGGAGGGACCCTACGTCGTGGTGAAGGTACTCAAGCCGAGGCACGTACAAGCCGGCCAACGAGGACGGCGAAGAACTCACCAACGCTTGGAACATCCAACAGCTACGTCGCTTCTACCCTTAGCTAGGATTTCCAAGTTTCTTCTGTTGTAAAAAACGCATGGCCAACACCCCAGTTGGTGTCACCTATGTAAATACTCCAAGTCTAATAAAAGGGCAACTCGGCTTTCCCCTGAAACCCAAGTTACCCTCGGGGGCTACTGCGGGGGGGCACCCCCCCCCAAATGGTCCCATTTTTCTCGCGCAAAAAACGTAACAACACGCGCTAAGTTTGTTTCCTACTTCAACCTCGAGCCATGATTCGAACAGGCGTAGGCGGCACGGCGGAAGGAGCGTGCGAGCCGAGAGGCACCCTACGCCGCGTGGCTATGGCCCGCCTCTCTCGCCTCCAACCCGGCGGGCCCCTTGCGAAAAACGAACTCCCCTAACTAGAATCTACTCGAGAAGAAGGAGAAACAAAAGGCGTAGTAAGCAAACAACTTCATTTACAAGAAGCGCTTACGTTCACGAAACGACTTGTTTATTTACAAAAAGGCCACGAGGCCGGGTCCCGATACACATAAACAAAAAACGGGCCTAGCGCCCGGATGCTTTCGGGCGAGTGGAGCGAAAGCACCGGCGGCGTCGGGAAGAGGAATTCTTTGAAGGCCTCGGCGAGCGACCGGCGGCGTCGCGGCAAGCGCGTCCGCGCGCTCCATGGCCACCTCGTCCTCGACGCCCTCGGGCACGATGTAGCCCTCCGCCAGCGCCTCGAGATTGACCTCGTAGTGGGATCGCACCACTCCGAGGGCCTTCCGGACGCCCAAGTGCAACGCCCGGCGCATCCGCTCCGTGACGTGGCCGCCGAGGGCGCGCAGCGGGCGGCCGGCCGAGCCGCCGGCCCGGGCCTCGCCTTCCTCGACGACGCGGCGGGTTTCGAGGGCCGCGTCATGCGGCCTCCCTGCAGCCTCCCGCTCGGAGGAGTTGTAGGAAGCCCGCAGGCCTCGGCCCGCCCGGCGGCGTGCCCCAAGGCGGTGCGCAAGCCCGGAATCATCAAGACGACAAGAAATCGAAAGGGAGAAGCGAACCCTCTAAAGCAAAAAACCGGCAAACGAGTCGAAAAGTCTCACCCTCGACTTGCTTCCTCTCCGCATCGAGGTCGCGGCGCGCGGACTCGAGTGCCAGCTCGAGACGCTGGACGGCCTCGCCTTGCTCGCGGAGGGCCGCGCTCCCGGGCTGGCGTTGCTGATGCTGAGCGAGAGCGCTTCATCCTCAACCTTGGAGAATGCGGCGTTCCGCTCCTCCAGCGACTTCTCCGCCGCTTCGCGAGCAACGCGCTCCCGCTCCCGGCGCCGTTCGGGCGTCGCCAAGGGCGACTGCTCTTCTTGCCGGAGCCGCCCCTCGGCCCCCGGCGGCGACGCGCTCCCCGCCGAAGCCGCTCCTCTCGCGGCGACGAGAGCCGCGGCCTTGGCGTCGAGGGCGGCCCCTCGGGTCGTCGGCCTCCTTGGCGCGCCGTTCCAACCCACGCGCCCGCTCCTCGGCCCCGGCGGCGCCGCGCTTGCGCCCCCTCGAGCGACGTGCGGAGCTCCCGGGTCTCGGCGCGAGCGGTGGCCACCTCCGCCTCCCGGTTGGCGGCCGGCGTCCGCGTCTTGTCCGGAGTCCTCGCGCGCGTTCCACGGCGCCCTCGTCGCGATCGACGAGGGCCGCGCGGATCCGCTCGAGACTCGAGTGACGCGCCGTGTCCCCGCCTCGAGCTCTCGGGAAGCACGTCGCACCACGCCATCGCCCGTACACCGGGCCCACCGTCCGGCGTCCCGAGAGCATCCGCAAGCGCGTCGAAAGCGCCGCATCGCTCCCGAGCCGGCGGACCTCGGCGTTCACCTCGGTCGAACGCGTCGTACTTCTCAGGGGCGCGGCGCTCGAGCTCCCGGCATACACACATCGAATCTCGTAAGTGCCAAGGCTTGAATGCGGCACACGAAAACGAAAAAGGAAGAAAGACGAACAACCGTGGCTCACCCGGAAGACGAGCCGGGCCGGCCGCCGTGGACCCGCGGTGCCTCGTTCAACGCGCGGTTGAGCGTGGCGCCGTGGTTCGGAGCTCGCCCCGCAGCTCCCGCTCCCCCGGCGTCGGCGAACGCGGAGGGGGGATCCTCCACGGCCCCCCCCACCCGGGCGGAGCGACCGGCGTGGGGAGGACGAGGCCTCGCATCGTGCCCTCGGCCCCCACTACCATGCGACCCTCGCGCCGCCTCACGAGGGCCCCCTCCGGGGGTCGGGGGGAGTTCGTGGGCCGCCTAGCCCATCGGTTCCACCCGGGCGGCGGGGAGTCATCCGAGAGCTCCACCACCTCCGCCCGGAGACCGCCGGCGGGGAGGACCCGCCCGCTCCGCCCCGCCGGCGCCCCCCCCGCGCCTCCGCGGCCACGAGCACCCGTAGTGGCGCCGTCGCCGCCACCTCCGCCGTGCCGCCGCATCCGGGGGCACTCCCGCAGAGTTGCGCCCGCTCCGCCTCCTCCGCAAGGTGGCCGCCACCGTGGGCGGCACCTCCACCGTAGCTACCGCCGCGGCCCGTGCCTCCGTGGCGACCGGCGCCGCCGCCCCCCGGCGACCTCGCGGCCGCGCCACGGCGGGCTCATCCGCCGGCCGGGCCTCGAGGCCCCGGCCGGGCCTTGCGAGCTCGTGCCCGCCGCCGCGCTTGTCCCCGGCGCGACCCCCTCGACGAACGCCGCCGGGTGGGGATCGACGCGTCCGTCCTCGGCACCTTGGCCGGTGCAAGAGGAGGAACGGTTGGCACCGCCTGCGCGGTACACGAACGGAGGGTTAGAGCATCTAATCACCGCCGAACTAAAACCAAACGAAGGAAGACAAGGGCTCCTTACCTCGCGGAGGAAAAGGCCCGCTTCCTTTTCCTTGAGGCCTGCGTGGACGAGACCGGCGCGACGGCGGCGCCCGCCGCGGTGCCTCCCGACGCGCGCCGCCGCACGCACGGGCACGCTCGCCCCGTGCGTGGGCGCGCCCGATGCCGCACCCCCCGAAGAAGCCACCGCGCGCGGGGGCACGCTTGCCCCGCGCGCGGCACGCCCCCGCCGACGCGCCCCTTGATGACGACGCCGCGCGCATGGACGCGCTCCCTCGCGCGCGCGGGCACGCTTGACGCGCGCGCGCGGCGCGTCGCCGCCGCGCGTACCTCCGCGGCACGCGCCGGGCACCTCGCGCGGCGCGCGCCGCCCCCGAGGACGAGTGCCGGCGGCGGGGCGCCGGTGCGCCCGCCCCGTACGAAGCCACCCCCCCGACGCCGCGCGCGGGTTCCGGCGACGGGGCGCGGCCGCCACCGTCCGAGGGGCCCTCCCCCTCGGACTCTTCCTCCTCGTCTCGCTCCGAGGACGAGGGCTCCTCGATATCCGGGAGGAGAGCCCCGCCTCCTCGCGCCGCCGGTACTCCGCGGACCGTTGGTCGCGGCGCGCTTGGCGACGCCCGGCGTGCTCCCTCTTGCGCGCGCCGCCCGCTCCTGCTCGCTCCCGGCCGCGCCGCCCGCCGAGCGCACGGGAATCGGGGGGGTGGGTGGAACGGATTTGGCGATGTTGAACTCCACCACCGCGCACAAGAGTGACAATGGCGAATCAAGAGACGAAAGCAAAACCAAGAACTAATACGAAATCGGGAACCCAACTCACCCGCGGGCCCGTAGGGAGCATCTCGATGTCCCACGGGGGTCCGACCCGCGGTGGCGGCGTCCGGGTGTCGACGGCGCTCCGCGCCCGGTGAGCGCGTACGGCCGCTCCGGCGGCGTCGGGGAGCATCCGCGACCTCGCCAGGTCGACGGGGTTGGCCGCCTCTGTCATCTCGAAGATGCAGAGCGGCCTCTCCATCAACGGCACGATTCGCCGGTGATGAAGGAAGGCGAGGACGCCCATCGCGTTGAGCCCCTCCCTCGCCCGCCCGCCGCAGGGCGGCGAGGACGGACTCTTGCCGCGCCCGATGTTGGGCCGTAGACACCCCGTAGCCCCAGGAGGCGGGCCTCTCCTTGAACACCCGCCGGTGTAGGGGGGAAGGCCGGGTTCGGCGTTGCGCGGATAAAACCATCCCCGCTCCCGGCCCGGCGTTGTTTGTCGTCATGGTGCGGGGGATGTAGAAATCCTTGAGCCGCCCCCGCGAGGCCGGCCGACATCCCGCCGCGCGCGCACCGCGCGGCGGGTCCTCGGCTCCGATGTGGGCTGCGTGACGAGCTCCCCCGCGGAAAAGGTGAACCCGAGCTCCCGCTGATCGGGATCCCCGGTACCCTTCGCGGACACCCACGAACGTGGCCGCCCGCGAGATCGCGTTGGGGGCGAAGTTGTGCGGCCTCCACCCCGTAGTAGTGGCACATTGCCCGCATGAAGGTACTCGCCGCCGCGCGTTGAAGCCGCGCTCGTGGTAGCGGAGGAAGCTCACCACGTAGCCCTCCGGCGGGTTGGGCTCGAGGTGCGTCGCCGGCGGCACGATCCACTCCGCCGGCGCCCTTCTTCGTTGGGCGACGGTGGCCGGCGGGCGACCAGCTCGCCAAGCGCGAGCCGGGTCACCGTCGACCTCTCCCAGGCGTACGGCTCCAGGATCCTAATGGGAAGCTGAGGCGGCGCCATGGAGGGGGGACGAGCGAATGCGAAGGCGAAGGACAAGGAAACGAGGAAAAAGCTCTAGCGGCGAGACCGCGCGGTGGCGAGAGCGAGGCGAAGGCGAAGGGACGGGGGACTGAAAGTGGTAAGGTGCCAAGGTAAAAAACCGCCGTCCACTCCTCCCCCGCGGTTTATAGGCGACGGGCGAGTTCTCCGGAGCGGACGCCCCGCCGCATTAACCGGCAGAATCTTTCCATCGCGTCGACGGGCGGGCCCCACCACGACCGCAGCGGCTCTAACACGGCAGCGGGTCATCATTACGGCGAGGAACGGCCGCGACCGAGGCAAAACCGTCACATCCGCCCGCCGCGCCGCCCACTACGCGCGCGCGCGCGCGCGCCGCCTAAAAAGGCGCGCCCGCGCTGCAAAACCGCGGCCACGACCGCAAGGCGATTAAATGCCCGGGCCCCTTGCCAAGCAAGGAGAGCCCTCGAGCGAGGCGAATCCTCGGCTCGAAACAGAGGCGACCCTCGATGGGATGACAGCGTGAGAAGGTCGCCCGGGACCTGCTCGGTGTAGAACAGGCAACCGCAGGCACCCATGCCACGTGAAGCCCTCGAGTGGCGTGACCCTCGGCTCGAAACAGAGGCGACCCTCGATGGGGATGACGGCGTGAGAAGGTCGCCGGGACTGCTCGGTGTAGAGCAGGCAACCGCGGGCACCCATGCCACGTGAAACCCTCGAGCGGCATGACCCTCGGCTCGAGACAATGTCAACCCTCTAAAAGAAGGCACGCGCGTAAGAGGATCGCCCAGGTCACGCTTGAAATAGAGCGGCACCGAAAGCACTCATGCCGCGCCATGCCACCAACCAGCACCTCGAGGGTCGGCACGTCCAGACCCCTCGACGGCCGCAAACACGAAAAGACGGGGCTGTCCATGCACGGCCCCGCACGGCCTTACTGATCAGAGGTTCGAAGCCTGACCCTCGACGGGTTCGAACAGGCGCCCCAGATCACGGAGTTAGGGACGACGAGGGCACGCGCATTCGAGCCGTTCCTCGAGCCCGTCGGCTCGAGGGTGCCCCACATGTCGTGTTCGAGAGCCGGCCGAGGGCGCCTAGCGGGGGGATCCCACCGAGGGAGAGCTTCCGCGCCCTCGGTCCCCGGCCGAACGGGACCGAGCCCCACCTAGCAAACCCACGCAAGCGCTTCCATGGACGTGTCTCCGGGACCGCGCGGCCTACCCTTATCGAACGGGGCATAAACGTCCACTTGAACCACCCGCTAGCGCCGACGAGGAATCCGCGATTCGCGACCCGCTCGATGGGAGTCGTGGAGACCTCACCCTCCGTCCCGCGGAGGGACGGCGAGGGCGCGTTAAAAAACAAGTCGTCAGGCTCGACCCGATCGCCTCGAACGGGCCAAGGCTCGGGGGCTTGACGCGCGGCTACACCTCCTTGAAATTGCACCCGCCGGGAGACAAAGTGACGAGGGGGAGCGTGCACCCCCGATGCCGGGCCGAAATACCGCCGATGCGGTAGGCATATGTGCCACGCCTTTCGACCGAATTGCTCGCCGTTAACCCCCGCGCAGAGAGCCCACACTCCCGGGGCTTCGGGGGCTAGACCCGCGGGTCCGCCGACGCGGCCCCACGGAAAGCGTTCGCAAACAAGGAGGGAAGAACGTCCTATCGGTAGGTTCCCGCATCCGCGGGAGCCTCAATGGCAAACCCGCATGCTCGGGGGCTACCGTCGGGGACCGCCCTAGGGGTCCCCTTAAACGACGGGGAATCCTCACTTAATCCCGGTATCAAAACACGCTAAGCCTAACCATGCAGGAGACTAATCGTGCAGGACATGGCCTATGTGGCAGGACTCCGGAGGCCCACCAAGACAGCCCGTCTAGAAGACCCCTCGAGCAGGCTCCGCCTCGCTCGAGGACACGCTCCTCCTCGAGCGGGCTCCACCCCGTTCGAGGGGCAACCCCCTCCTCGAACGGACTCCGCCCCGTTCGAGGGGCAACCCTTCCCTCGAGCGGTCCCGTCCCGCTCGAGGGCACGCTCCCCCTCGAGCGAGTCCCGTCTCGCTCGAGGGTCCGCTCCGCCCTCGGCTGGGGCCCGCCACGCTCACGGGCGCGCCGCACGCGTGCGCTGGCCCCGTACTTGGGCATTTAACGCCCTGACGCCGCAGGCGGCGCCATCATGCGCCCTGGGCTCACGCCCCGGTGCCGCCGCACCAACTCCCCAGGGAGGAGCCCATCCCCGCCACTGTGGGATGGACTGTGCGGTACGGCCGGTGTCAGTCCCGTGACACCGCGCGCCCACTACTGTACGGCTAACGCGCCCGACCCTCGAAAGAGGGCCGGGCGCACCCTCGATTCACTTTCACGTGACCCTGCAGGTTAGGTGAGGGGTGCTAGGCCGGTGGATGGCCATCCCGGCCACTGTAACGGCGCGGCCGCCGTACCCACGCGTGCAGGCGCACGCCCGACTCCGCAGGCGCACGCCCGGGCACTGCAGCAACCACTCCACTACCGCGGAGCTCATTGGGAAGGAACGTCGTTCTGCCCGCTCCTGTATCCCGTACCAGCCATCATCAGCACCTCCCTCGAAGCCTATCAGAGGACGCCATCACCATCCGCCGCCTCCTACCCTCGAACCGCCACTGTTAGGGTACGAGGCAGGCCATCATGGCCGGATCGCAGCGAAGATCGTCCGGACGGCCGCCCACTCTACGCCGTAGCGCGACGTGCTCCCTCACGTAGCTAGGTAGCGCGGCGTGCGTGTAACCCGCCGCCGCCCCTTGGCCTATAAAAGGGGGGAGGCGAGCCCCGGCCGCGGGGGGGGGGGGGGGGACGAATTGAGAGGAACACAACACACCGTGCACTCACTCTCTTATTCTCCCACAACATCTCCGGCCACTCTCCCGAGACTTGGAAGCCACGCTTCCTCTCCCACCTTGCTTGTACTTGCCCCACTACAAGCACCCCCGTGCCGAGCAATACGGTGCCACGAGCACGCCACGCGCCGGACGTACGGCCCCCTCGGCCGGAACCAGGATAAAACCTTGTGTCATTTGTTGCTTAGCATCGACCATTGAGGGATAGACCTAGGCGCTATCTACTGGTTACTGTCGGGACCATATTCCGCACCGACACTATGCGGATAAATATTTCATGAGCTTCTTAATTAGTACTTTAGCAGAGACAGAGAACTAATTTAATGACCATCATGTGAAACTTTCTAAATTAGGGCGTGTTTGGGAGAGCTCCACGCAGCTGCAGATTCAAAAAATCAACTCCGCTCCAAAAAATGTCAGCCAAACACAACCAGCTCCAGCAGCTCCACCGTGGATCTGCTCCAAAAAAACGGTGGAGCAGGCCCCAACTCCATGGTTTTCATGGAGTACCTGAGGAGGTACTCCACCAAATCCAAGTTTCGTGGAGTTGGGGTAAATTACCCACCAGTGCCACTGGTTACACAAAAAACGGTTCGTTCTAATTTTTCCCTGCTTCCTTCGTCGCCCCTTCTTCCCTACGATGTCGCGCCCGCGCCCTGCGCCCGCCGCCGCCGGCGTGGCGAGCCGCGCCCGCACCCGCGCCCGCGCCGGCCGGTGGCGAGCCGCGCCGCCCCCGCGGCAAGTCCGCGCCCGTGCCCCCGCGGCGGCCGGCAGCCGAGCCGCGCCCCGCGCCGGCCCCCGCGGCGGCGGCGCCGCCCCGCACCCGCGCGCCGCGCCCCTACGGCGGCCGGGCGGCGAGTCGCGCCCGCCCCCGCGGCAAGGCCGCGCCCGCGCCCGCGGCCCGTGCCGGTCGACGGCGAGCCTCGCCCGCGCCATGCGGCGGCCGACGGCGAGCCTTGCCGCGCGCCCGCGCCATGCGCCCCGTGGCGGCCGACGGGGAGCCGCGCTTGCGCCCCGTGGCGGCCGACGGGGAGCCGCGCCCGGGCCCCGTGGCGGCCGACGGGGAGCCGCGCCCGCGCCCCGTGGCGGCCGGGCGGAGAGCCGCGCCCACGCTCGCGCGATGTGCCCCGCGGCGGCCGGCCCCCTCGGAAGATGTGATTTTTTTTTCCTTCGACAAGCGGGCCCTGATGTCAGTGACACGGGGACAAAATTGGAGCTCTACCAAACACTTCCGAGGATCTCAGATCCACGGTGGAGCTGCTCCACGGTGGAGATCTGTGGATCTGCAGCTCCAGAGCTATTTTTTCAGAGCTGGAGCTCTCCCAAACACGCAATTATAATTGTATTTGTTATTTACTCTTCAGTTAGTTATTTTTTCTTTCCCCATATGTGCAAACATTAACTACTATTTTTCTTAATTTTAATTCTGAATTTATGTATTTATTAATTGTATTTGTATTAAATATGGACTCTTTGCATTTTCTTATTTTAATTCCGAATTTATGTATTTTTTGATTAATCTAGACCTTCAGATCTTCATAAAATCCAACGGTGTATATTCTTCTCTTTTTTGGATTAACGTGACGATTTCTAGACCCTCTCGGCAAATGTGGTGACTTTTTTAACACTCAAGTGTAAAGATAATAGATTATGACGACACTACGCAGATAGGTCAAATGGACCTGCATAAAAGGTGGTTGGATAATAGCACCATCTCTGTATATGAATCTCACGGGAAATTCCTAATATTTAATAAACCTGCCGAACAGCATGTCCTCGCAAGGTGTCGGCGTTGACCCGAACACAAACTCCCCAGGTCCACCAACATCCTACACTGCCTGCCGTAGCAGCAGGAGTAGTGGAGCGCTGTGCGGTGCACGCAATAATCGTAGCGCTCGGCGACCAGGTGCAGCGCACACACGGGCAACCTGGCCGTTCGCGCACGCGTCGGAGCGCCTCCTAAAATGGCAAGCGAGCGGACGCACTTTCCGTGACGCGGCTGCGGATGCGGCTGCGTCTCCTCAACTCTGTCACTCCTTCCTACTCGGGTTGCCAGCCGGCAGCCGCGACGGCGCGTCCCGAACGGAAAAAACCCAGGCGGGCAAGGGCAACCACCGAGACCCTACCACGTCCCACGCGCAAACCACCGCGCCAACGCAACCACGACGAGCGAGAGCTCAGCTCACACGACTGGCGCGCCCCGACACGGACCCAAGCCAAGTGGAGCCGGGAACGAACGAACGCTGACGCCGCCACCAACACCCACCAAACCACGCCTCCTTTCGTCCTTTCCCCCCTCACTTTGCCCATCACCGTCGCCTTCGCCCACACGCGTTTCCAAGCGCTCCCCCTCCGTCGGAGCTCGCCCTACTCGGCGCGCTGCTGCTGCCCCCACGCGCTATATAACCCGCGGCGTCCCCGCCCATGGCCGCCAGCAGGGGGCAAGACCAAACTACTACTGTACAACCTCATCAGCTCATCAGCGATATCGATCTCATCTCATAGTCGGAGTGCGAGAGCTTCAACCCGCAGCTGGTTTTCTTCATCCTGACTGGTTCAAATATATTCTTTGGTGATCCGGTGATCAGCTAGCAGCTCTCTAGCTCGGCAATCCATGGGCAACTACCTGTCGTGCACGCTGGCCAAGGCGCCGGGCGGGAGGTGCGCGAGGGTGATCCTCCCCGACGGCGGCGTGAGGCAGGTGCTGCTCCCGGCGACGGCGGCCGAGCTGATGATGGACGCGCCGGGCCACTTCCTCGTCGACGCGCGCGGCGCGCGCGTCGGGGCGCGCCTGGCCGCGCTGCCGGCCGACGAGGAGCTCGAGCTCGGCGGCGCGTACGCCGCGTTCCCGATGAAGCGCCTGGGCACGCCGATGGCGGCGGCCGACGCGGCGCGCCTGGCCGCCGCGGCCGCCAGGGAGGCGCGCCGGTCGTCCGCCAAGGTGTCGTCGTTGGACCACCACCACGCCGCCGTCGTCGCGGCGCCGCCGCCTCCCGCATCAGCGGCGGAGGAGGCCGCGGAGGAGCCGCCGAGGATGCGGCTCGAGGAGATGGTCGTGGACGACGACGCTGCGGCCGCGGAGCTCGGCGCGCTGAAGCACCGGCTCAGCAGTGCGCGGTCGAGGAGGCCGACGCTGGAGACCATACACGAGGAGTATTACCTGTCGTCGAGAGCCTGAGACATGGGCGATCGGCGATGCATTTTTTGATATGTGTTGAGTTTTTTTTGGAGCATTGGGTTCAAGTGTTGAACTCAAGTTCCAAAAGATATGTAATGTGAAGCAAGTAAATTGTACAGCCCACGTTTTTTGTGAATGGGAAAATACATATATTAGGTCACAATTTTCAGTTGCTTAGCTTTGGTCTCTTGTGCAGTTGTTTATCATTTCACATTATCTAATTTAGCGTGGAATGACCAGTTGAATGAGATATACTCCTATCGTTAGGAGAAGAGGAGATTGGTTCCACACTTTGTACCATTCAAATTGGGCGTCACAAGTTGTTGCACCTATTACAACTTAATAGAAGCCTAGACTTGATACTTCTTCTTGCTTAGTGCTCCAACGTTCCAAATTATAGGCTGTTTTAGCTTATTTGGATTCATAGTTTTTTACTATGCACTTAGATATATCCTATGTGTAAATGCATAATAATATTCATGAACCTAGAAAGTCAAAATGATCTATAATTTGGAATGAAGTAGCATTGAACGCCAAATAAACAAGTCATTTTGATAATTACAAAGTATGCGGTTTAGTAGTGATAGTAGAAGCAATCGCAGTACTTGTATCTACCTTTTCAGAAAGGATATGTAATTCATGTTTTAACCTTTTTTTTAAAAAAACTTTACCAATCAATGTCTCTTATGAGTACAGAAGGTAAACATGTCTGTTGCATTTGCAAGTTCGTTTGTGTTGAAAAAATATTTTTCATAACATTATAACTTGGCATGTTTTAGTAAATGTGTCATAAGTTCATGATGAAATGAAGTTAGTTAAAGTTGCCTTTTCAGTTTTCCTAAAAAGAAAATTGCATTTTTGTAGACCTACCAAAACTAAATCTTTCATGTTTCATTAGTTCTGAACCGGAGAGACCAGTCCTAGACAAACATGCGACAATATCAGTAGTGCAGGACGTAAAAATAAAGAAAGTTTGTAATAATGATATCAAACGTTGCGTGCAAGCATAATCAGAGAAGGACATTCAAAAGATGATGCCGATCCCGCATATAATTTAGTTAGGATAGTCCAAAACAAAATCATTTGTAATTTGTCCATTAGTTTGAAATATAAACTTGGTGTTGAAGTTTTTTCAAAGTTGTTAAAGCATACCTCCATAATGTATAGGTCTTTCTATTCGAGAGAATATATATACATAGACAATACTCCTTCTGTTCTAAATTTTTTATGTATAATACAGACATAACCATATACCGTGGTGCATAGCATGTGCTATGAATTAGAAGAACCAAAATAAATAGTGTTAATCAAAGTATTGTATAAAGCCCGCACGAGTCTTAATGGTCATATACATGATCGGAGGGAGCACAATATTCATGGCGTCAAGCTTCAGATGATCTTCAGATCCAGACAACGCACCAAAAGGGACAAACGGATCGCTGTCAGTGTCAGGTTCCATTCCATTCGTCCATTGGCATCAGACGTGGTTTGAACCGGGATCTTGTTTGCGCAGAAAGATACCATGATGTCCCTCAAAACAGGGTAAAGTGAGGAGGTACAATACCGACCGGTGAAAGCAAGGTAGGCTGGCCTAACTGGGAGTAGGAGTACTACTGGTTACTCGACGAAGAAAGCAAACCCAATGTAAGGTCTGCTATAGCAGATCAGGAAAAGCGTCGTTCACAAGGCGAAGGAAAGCATTCTTGCCAGCGAGAAATTAGCAACTAGCAAGGACGCCCCCGTTACAAAAATCCGTCCCCCCTTACCCGAATTTTGCAACAAAAACGTCGGCGGCAAAGACGCGTTAGTCGTCGTTCCCGGTCTATACGCCACCGCCATCGCTGCAACGGTGGCGGCAAACCTAGTACACACGCGTGGCACGTGACGCCGATGCGGAGTACGTCTGACTGGCTGAGAAGCAGCAGACGTGGCGTCAGCGCCGCGCATGCCGCAGCGGCGAGCCAGAGCCAGCAAGCGCGGCCGGCGCGGACCGACCGACACGGTGGAATAGTCTAGGCTGCGCGCGAAGCGGAGTAGTACGTGCCTGCACGAGCAGCTCGGTCTGGGGTCTGGTGGGAGGGCACGGCACACATGTATGATGGTTGACTCGTCGAAATGGGTGAGTTGTGTAGGAAGTAGTGCACCGCGTCGGAAGAGTCCGAACGCGCGCGCGCGGCCGCGGCGCGACACGGTTAGGCCGAGACCCGGCGGGAAGAGCAGCAACCTCGCAGGGTTCAGGTAATCAGGTGCTCGCGCGTCGCGCCGGCAGCACGCCCCGCCCGTGCGTTAAACTCTCTCTCCCGCGGCGACCCGGCTGCGGCGCGGCCCGACGAACGTGGCACCCGCAACCGCAAACATGCGGAGGCGGGCTGGGCTATGCGACGACCCACCACTCACGATGGCAACGGGTACATACCCGATGGGTAGTGCCCACCCGTACCCGTGCCGTTGCAGGACTAAATTTTACCCGTCGGTTACCCGCGAACGCACACGGGTAGGAAAATAATTCCATACCCGCACCCGCCGGTAAATTCTACCCGACGGGTAACCCATACCCGACAACATACCCGAGAATTGCATAAATAATCGGACTTCGTCACACAAAAATAATAAATAATTCCAACTTTTTAGTAAGTTACAAATTATAAATATTGATATAACCATATCATTGCAACAAGTTAATAGAGTAACACACATTAGCACCAATATATAGGCCAAATTCATGCACCATATGAGCTAAAATGACTTAGAGTGGCTATTATTTATGCGGGTTTTTCTTACCCGCGGTAGACGGGTATGGGTAGTCTACACCCACACCCGTACCCGCATACCCGATGGGTATGAGATTTTGCCCAATAACGTACCCACGGGTACGAAGTTCCTTCCGTACCCACCTCCTTATCGGGTAAAACCCGTCGGGTACTCGGGTTTCGGGTACCCATTGCCATCTCTACCCACCACCGTGTGGCCCTTGGGGAGATGGTGCGGCTTTGGCGGGGGCGGGGCCGGTCTCCGCGGCCGATATACCGTGAGCCGGCTGATTTGGAAAAAAACGGATCGCAGACACCGACAAACCGACCGGTATATCGATATGAGATCTTTATTAAGTGTGGTAAGCGAGTGGTGTACCGATCAGTTTAACTATCATACCGGATCGGTAACCCCTGAAATCGCAGTATTCCGGCCGGTACAGTGCGAGAAGGTGAAGCCCGATTTGGGAGGCAGAGGGCGCGACTGTGGGATTTCGGCAAATTGCGAGTACGAATAATGTTGGGATAGAGAAAAGCTGTTGTATGCGACAGGTGAACTGGAAAAAAAATTGAGTGAATTTGACCAACTAAACATGGTGTCACCAGTCGTTTTGCTGTGTTTTCGTCTGGGCCGGTTGGTGGCCCGGTAGCGGTAGGAAGGATGACGGCTCAACACTTTCCGCCAATGCAAAGCAGGCCGTACGTACAAACTTTGGGCTTAATTTTTAAAAATGTTGGGCAAGTAAGTGAGCCCCAAAAGGCCTGTCTGCACGGATTTTTTTCGGGCAGCCCGTCGTCGTAATTACATCCACCACCGTTTCCGCCCAAGACCAGTTTAAGTGCTGGATTCATCAGCGATTAATTGAGTGTCACGTAGACATTTTTGTTGATCTAATGAAAACAGAGAAAATCAGTGTCATTCTCATGAAATGTCACTGCTACATTTGCCAAGACAGACAACACTGAACCGGTCTAAACATTTAATAGACCGACACATATGCTTTGCTACGACATAGCACCAAATAAATGGATGAAGAGAAGATCCCATGTCGACACAGGTATCAAGCATATGACTCTACATTTTATAACAACACATGCAAGATTTAAATGGCTGCATTCTATCTATAAAATTGTGTCCACAACATTGCGCATTGAGAGTGAACAGAATCATCCTGCTGAAAAGCCGATGTGGCAGACTTGTAAGACTGGGCTGAGAGCGTCGTCTCCTCCCGTGTGGCTGTTTTAAATACGCAAATATACCCTGCTGAGTAGTGCTACAGTGTAAAAGTGTTGTAGAATGTGCACTGGAACGCGTTCTGCGAAAAAAATTGTGAATTGTGACGACTGAGGCCTTGGTTAGATTGCTAGGAATCCTCCTTTTGACTCTCTCCACCACATTAAATACGCCAAAAGACATATGTTTGGAATAGATAAAATCAAAAACTAATTACACGATTGTGATGGCCTTTGCGACACGAATCTTTTGAGTTTAGTTAGGCCATGGTAGGACAATATTTACCAAAAAAAAGCCGAAATTTACCTTTTGCTACAGTGTGTTGAAAAGGTAAATTTTTCTGACATCTAAACAAGGCCTCATGAATAATGCATTTGCAAGAACAACTGGTACAGAAAAGCAAAGCATGCTGCTGCAGATCAGATCAAGAAGAAGTGTCCGTTAGTGGTCGTCCGTCTCAACAGGGAAACTGGTAGCATGTTCGTTTGGCTGATAGCAGATGGCTCGTGCTGATTTGTTTTGAAAGAAAAATATTATTGGCTGATTGCTGGTGACTGGTTTGTTCTGAGAGAAAAGTAGTGTTGTCTGGTGGCTGATAAGCCAAACGAATAAGAACGGGGATTCACCGGGAAAGAAACATACCGGTCACCGTAGATGCACACGGAACGGGGACAGCGAGCGATGGCGAACACGTCCGTCGCCATCGGTGGAAATCACCGAACCCAAAAGGGTTTAGACGGAAGTCCCCACTCTATCGGGCGACTGGCTGGGGGTCGATGTCTCTATGACGTGTCGAGGTGCAGCGCCGCCGCCCCCTGCTCCGAGCGACCGAGCGCACTTGGCTCGAGCTCGCGCGCACACGTCGGTCGTCGGACACTACCGGTGCTGCGGCCTTTTTGTGCCACCACCTAGTCGTATAGCAGCCTGCCCGTTGGCAGCAGCAGCACCGATGTCGCGTCACGTCCTGCCGTGACCATGAGCTCGCAACTCGCATGCAGGATCCATTCATGTTTGTCCCCGACGCGCACGACCTGGCAAGTGGAAAGGCACGCACAATTGAATTGACCAGACCGACCGCATGCCTGCGCTGCACGGCCAGCAGCCACAGGCCACACATCCCGGCAGTCCGGCACCATCAAAAGGTTTCCTGCAAAAAGGTTCCCCGTGGGGTTCTCGATCGCTAGTTCCCCTGCACGCTGCACCCCAGCCCTATGACCCTATCCACACCCCGGGACGACGACGACGAGAGATCCTTCACCTTCATGCATATCCGTACACGTTAGCGCCCTCGTAGTACTGTGTGTAGACGTACTGTATGCTGCACGTGGATGTTTTTTTTAAAAGGACGACGTGCTGCACTGTGATGCGCACGCCGGCCACGCCCGACACGTTTGCGCTAGAATACGGTGTGGTGGGTCGTTCGTGTGTGCACTGTGCAGTGTCCAATTGTCAAAAGTCAAAACCACTGTGAAACTCCCCGTCCCTACGACGGAAAAAACAAAGCGAGGCCTGGTTTAGGTGACTAGTTTTTTACTCTCTCTCCACCACATTAAATACTTATGTTTGGAATACTAAATGCAGATGAAATCAAAAACTAATTACACAGTTTCGATGACCTTTGCGACACGAAGATTTTGAGCCTAGTTAAGACATGGTAGGCAATATTTACCAAAAAAAGCCGAAACTTACCTTTTGCTGCAGTGACCATGTTTGGATGGAGGTGTTACTGTTAGTTTGTAGCAAACTAACACCAAAATTAACACTTTGGAGCCAAACATATATGTTAGTTTGGTGTTAGTTGGAACTAACACCTCCCAAAAAACTAACACCTCCAAGAGAAGAGGTGGTAATTGGTGTTAGTTTGGTGGACCCCACCCCTTTTCTCTCTCCCTCTCCCTTTTCAAATGATTGGAAAAGTTACTTTAAATGCAAACTAACACCTTCATCTAAACATCCAAGGTGTTAGTCTTTTATGTGTTAATAATTTGGAGGTGTTAAAACTACCACTAATACTAACATCTACCATCAAACATGACCAGCATGTTAAAAAGACAAATATTTCTAACATGTAAACAAGTCCCGACATGGAAGAACACGATGAGGAAATAGGGGTTACGAAAAGAGTTGGTCGTACTACTTGCACATCAACGAATCCTAGACGCTTGATGGTTTTGACTTAACCCCCAAAAATGTGCAATGCACGAAGAACTCGAGCTGCTCTCGCGAAACACGTATCAACCAACAGCAACAGTAGCTGCTGGGGCAGCGTGCTGTCATGTCTCGCGGCGCCGAGAAACGCACAGGACATCAACGCCTCGCTCGCTCCTATATATACCGTGTGTGTGTGTAAGTGACTAAGTGTGCTCGTCGACACGAAACAACAGCAACCGCACGGTCCGCACCGCAATATTTGTTTGTTTGCCAAGGGAGGAGCAGACACCACGTCAAAAATTTGCAGTTTGTCACGAGACAAGAGCGCGATGCCGTCGCAGCAGCCTCACGTCCTCCTCGTGTCCTTCCCTCTCCAGGGCCACGTCAACCCGCTCCTCCGCCTCGGCGCCCGCCTCGCCGCCAGGGGCCTCCTCGTCACCTTCACCACGTTCCGCCACGCCGGCCTCCGCGCCCTGCCCGACGACGACGACGGCGCGCGCGTCGGCGTCGGGCGCGGTCGGCTCCGGTTCGAGTACCTGCGGTCGTCGTCGCGCAACGGGTGCGCGCGCTCGACGACGGACGACGACGAAGACCCGCTCCGCGACGGCGGGGACCCCAGCGACATGCTGCGGCGCGTCACGGACGCGGGGCCCCAGGCGCTGACCGGCCTCATCCGGCGCCAGGCCGCCGCCGGGCGGCCCGTGGCGTGCGTCGTGAACAACCCATTCGTGCCGTGGGCGCTCGACGTGGCCGGGGGCATGGGCATCCCGTGCGCCATGCTGTGGATCCAGTCCTGCGCCGTGCTGTCGCTGTACTGCCACTTCTACAGCTTCCCCGAGGCCTTCCCCTCCGACGCTGACCCCGACGCGCCGGTCTCCGTGCCGGGCCTGCCGACGATGGCCGCCGACGAGCTCCCGCTCATGGTCCGCCCCGAGTACGCGCGGAACCTGTGGGGCGACATGCTCAGGGCGCAGCTCGGTGGGATCGGGAAGAAGACGGTGTCCTGGGTGCTGGTCAACACCTTCTACGGGCTCGAGCGGTCGGCCATCGACGCGCTCAGCTCCCACGCGCCGGTGGCGCCCGTCGGTCCGCTACTGGAACACGACGACAGCCACGACGGCGACGATCTCGATGCAGCGGCGGACGACGACGACTGCGTGGCGTGGCTGGACGCGCAGCCGCCGCGCTCCGTGGTGTACGTGGCGTTCGGCAGCCTCGTGAACGTCGGGCGCGGCGAGATGCTGGCCGTGGCGGAGGGCCTGGTCGGCACCGGCAGGCCGTTTCTGTGGGTGGTGCGCGACGACAGCCGCGACCTCCTCCCGGAGGACGCGCTCGCGGCCATCAGCGGCAAGGGGAAAGTCGTGGCATGGTGCCCGCAGGGGCGCGTGCTCGGGCACGGCGCCGTCGGGTGCTTCGTGACGCACTGCGGCTGGAACTCGGTCGCCGAGGCGCTCGCGGCGGGCGTGCCCATGGTCGGGTACCCGTGGTGGTCCGACCAGTTCACCAACGCCAAGCTGCTGGTGGATGAGTACAAGGTCGGCGTCCGGCTGCCCGCGCCGGTGACGCGGGACGCCCTCCGTGCGTGCGTCGACGAGGTGATGAGCGGGCCGCGGGCCGCGCTGTTCAGGATGAGAGCGGCGGCGTGGAAGGAGGAGGCCACAGCGTCTGTCGCGGATGGCGGGCTCTCGGACCGGAACCTCCAGGCTTTCGTTGAAGATGTACGACGGTCTCATGACTCTCATCGGCAAAGATCTAAGGTGGAAGCAGGATAGACTCGTCTGAAAACATAGCTAAGCATTTGAATTCGATCGATGTTATTCCTTGACGAGATGTTAAGTTTAGTGTCATTCGCAGTTCAGATCGTTGCGATGACTTGGTCAAAATGGAATCGTGAAAATGATTGCAATAATAACCTTTCCAAATTAAGCATCAGAATATTCATAGCGGACTCATTACTTCATTTGAAGTACACGTGTAACAGGAGCAGAGGAGCTTCACACTGACTTGACACGGCTACGTTGTTCCCACGACTGTTTTCATGTAGGAAAAGCTATCTCTCACGCGTGTGATCCACAGACCTTCCTCACACGTTTTTTTGGCCGTTCGATTTTGATCTGGCGCTTCCAGATATCCCTTTGCACTGATCTGTCTCCATTTCTATGACGCGTGGGCTCATGATGTCAGCTATCACTATTTGATTTTTGGACTCACATCCTTCTTGTTTGTTCTTCTTCTCCAGTCATTTCGCATTTCCCCTTCTGAGTTCCGACCGGCGGCGATGTGAGGCGGCGGAGCTAGGGTTCCATCCACACCAGTGACATTCTCCTCCCATGGATCCATTTCTTCCCAGTAGATAGTTTGTTTGATTGCTGTTCTTCAATCTCGAGGCGCTTGTTTGATCTGATCCCCTTTTCTCTCTTCAGATTTTTGACCTCCCCTAGGTGGCGATTTCTGTTGTGTTTTTTTATTCGGCCCTAGGGTTCGTGGTTTTGTTTTGCTCGATGGAGAGGGATGGATGGTGAGTGATGGAATAATCAACGTAGCAGGTGCTTGGATTTCTTAGGGTTTCATTTTTGCGGGGGGTTGGTGGTGGTGGGCTGTGTGTTTTTGACAAGCTGTAGGTTCTAGTGGGAAGAAATCGCGCCTGGATTTGGTGCCTGGTGCACGCGTGTGAGGAGGAGATGGATTTGGACATTCTGGTTGGGAATGTTGCTACCCTGCCTGGGGGATTGTTCCTCCTGTACGATGGGATGGTTCATTGGTCCGCATCGGTAACCTATTTTATCAGGACGTGTATGGATCAGGTCTGAACGGTACTAATCTCCCAGCATTCCTACATCATTAGTACTGGTCGCAGCAGTTCCATGGTTGATTCCATTGCATCCGGACTTTGACTCCCGTGTGCGCTCCAATCCGTTGTTATTTTCATATTCTAGCGCGCGTGATTTTGATGAGAATGGTGTAGTGCTTTGTTGTCATTTCACGGAGGCGCCTTCCCTTTTGCTTAATTAGGTTCAGGTTTAGCCTAATCCTTACTTGTTTATGATGGATTATTAGTGGATTTTTTTTGTGCGGCTGCATACATAACTAGTTGGTTTTGATAGACAATATTGTTTTTTCTCTTGCCTGCATATAGCTTTCCTTTTTGCTCTCTGATTTTTTATTCTGGAAGGTTGCATTTAATGAACTGTCACTTGATTTGCTAAAAAAACATTTAATCAATGCTCTTAATATGTGAAATTCTTTGATTCTTCTATGGTAAATGGAAATGAGGACTGTGATGGGGGGGGGGGGGGGTACGTGCATTGGCTGGGTGGTGTTGTGAAATTCTGCTACATGCAAATGTAATTTTTTTCTCAAAATGGGAATTACTTGACGTATTTCAATTCATGTACGTATATGCATACTAATCCTTTTTATGTGTTAGCTTCTTTTGTTATATGCATCACTGATTGGTATTTTTTATTTGACATTGTAGTTTTATTTGTTTTTTCAACTAGCCCATATTTTTTGTTGTTTCATGTAGCTCCCTAGGAAGAAGCCCAAAGTTTGTATAAATATTGAAAGTTCGCAGGAAAGCTTCGAAGACTACTCTTATTCCAACCATGAAAGTCAAAGTTTTGGTGCCCTTGAAAATGATGTGTTAAACTTAGTGTCCGTTTGTTTGGTCATGTTTTTTTGTCAGCTTCGTAAATATTCATTTGATAGATAATTTTGTTTTCTAAGCCATTCTATTTATTATGTGGCAGAACTTATTTGATAGCATTAAAATAGCATCCTACAAGCACGGCTAGAAAGAAGTGAGTTTGCTTTTCTGTTGCTATCATTCCTACATTTTCCTTACAGATTAATTTAGCTTTATAATGTGTGCTTTCTATATCTTTTTTTTCTCTGTCACATATTTTGTAACGCCCGCGTTTTTAGCTCTTAATAAATCACCTAATAAATCACGCGTGTTTTCAAAAACTGTCCAGCTGAGCTCAATTATCCCCTTTCAAAACCCTGGTCACCGTCCCCTCTCTCACCCTCGGCGCGCGTGCCGCGAATCCCGCCGCGCACCGCCCGCACTCGGGCGCGCACCCACGCGTGCCTTCCCGCCGCCGCGGTCGGCCACCGTGCCGGGAATCCCGCGCACGCCGCGGTCCCGCCGGCCGGTCCGCCTCGCCATCACCGCCGTCCCGAAAATCACGCCGACACCCGGAATCGAAACCCCGCAAAACCCTTCCCCCTAATTTCCTAACAATTTTCCTAATTTTCTAAACCTTTTCCCTATTTCTTTTCCTATTTTCTTTTCCTTCCTTTCCTTTATTTTCCTATTTTTCTTTCCTTTCCTTTCTTTTCTTTTCCTTCCTTTTTCCTTTACTTCCTTTCTTTTTTCTCTTTCCTTTCTTCCTTCTCTCTTCCTCCTTTCTCCTGCTCCCTCCCGCAGCAGGCCGCGCCGGCGCCGTTGACCGCGCCTCGGCCGGCCCGCGCCGCGCCCCCCGCGCCCCCACGCAACCCCGGCCCGCGCCCGGGACGACGCAAAGACGCCACCGGGACACCCGCGCCGCAGGCCCCCCGCCCGAGCACGGCCGGCGAGCCGGCGACCGCCATTAAAGGCGAGCTCGCCGGACACGCCACTGTGTCGCCCATCCCCCTCCACGAGCACCTGCACGACACATCCAATCACAACAGCACCGCAGCCCCACCGCGGATTCCGGCCACAGCCTTGCCGGAAAAGGGTCAACGGCAAGATTTTTCCACCGCCATTGCCCGAAGCTCCTAGAGCTCGAAGCCCGTCGGAGTTACCGCCTTTCCAATGCCTATATAAGGGGGCCGGCCGTTCCCCAGGCCGCCTCGCACCATCGCAGCGACCTCACCTCCTTTCCCCCAAGCTCCACACCGCCGCCGCCCTTAGCACCACCGCCGGACCTCTGCCCTCACGCGGAGCCGCCTCCTCAGACCACCCTAACGCAAGGTGAGCACGGGATCGATATCCCCTCGGTCTCCTCTCCATTTTGCCCCATCTCCCGGCCGCCGCCGTGACCAGGACCACCGGCGCCCCCTCCCTGACTGGCCGGCCACCGCTCGGCCTTCCCCCCTCTCCCTGTTCTGACTCGAGCCAGGGGAGGAAGAAGGCCTTTAGGCCGAAAACCCCCTGCCTCCTTTCATTTTTCCCAAAAGCCCCTGCCCCTATTCCCTCTCTCTCTTTTTCCTTCCAAATAGCCCCTATGTTAATAATTAATTGTAGATTAAATACTGTTAAGCCCTAAACAATTTACAACCAGGCCCTAACCAAATTTATATTATCATAATCACACCCTTTCTCCATTAATAGAAATTACTAATAGGTCCTTAGCCCCTATAACCTCTCTTTAACCCAACATTCCATGCATGATTTTAGTCCCGATTACTTCCAAATTTCACCACGCCTTTCCCAGTAATATCCCCGCCGAACCATACACCAACCCCCTAGGGCTTATATATTCCCCTCTCCATTTATTTCCCCCTCCACGAGCTCGGCCGGTAATATGTGTGCTTAATGATTGCTTGCTTGCCTGTGTGTGCGCTATAGCCGACGGAGTAGACGAAGGAAGGTACCTCGAGCCGGAGATCGGAGCCGACTACTGCGAGCAGGAGCCCGAGATCCCGAACGCCGAGCCGGCACTCCCCGAAGACTTCGAAGACGGCAAGTTCAATCTCATTCTTTGATGCATGCTTTTGTCCTAGTTTTATAAATATAACCCTATACCCGTTTTATAAATTGCATATTGTTTTACTGCAAAACATGGTAGGATAGCCACCCTTGATTGCTATGATTGAACCTTGTTTTGGCCTGAATGAGTGCTTTAAAAATGTGTGAGTGCTTTTAAAATGGAAATGGGATATGTTTGGAAAATGAGTAAAGTATTGGGTAGACGGGATGGACGTGTGTGTCAGGAGTATGGGTGAACTCGTACCCGTGTCGTTGAGAATGTTGGGAGCCGTCCATCTTGTCGGTTAAGGACCGGGTTGCGTGACATCTCACCCGACCCAAATTATCGTACAACCACTCGACCGTTGTATGTGGCAACGGCTTAGCATAAACCCCACTAGTTAATCTACTTGCCATCCGGGTGTGCGGGTGAGCGACGGGGAGACCAAGGAGTAGGGGTACGCTCCGTGTGAGGTACGCCCCGGTTATGTGGGATAACCCCTTGGGTGCTTCCGTGGTGGCTCGTAGTGTTAGCTAAGGTGGGTAATGGTTATGATAGGATCCGTACCTAAGACCGAGGTGTCCGTGTGACTCGCACCCTACTTGTGGGTAAAGATGTACAACCTCTCGCAGTGTCAAACCTATTCGAATAGCCGTGTCCATGGTATTGGACGAGTCACGGTGTGGTCACAAAAACTAGTGTTTGGAATGGGATGTTTTCCCGTGTGAGTTGTTTTCCGAGTGAAGTGTGTGGCCGTGTGCCCGGGCTACGACGGACGGGAAGTTCGGTAGTTCTACGTTGGTTTTCCTAAAACAAAGCCGAGTCGGTTTGGTTATGAAAACGTTTGCGAAAACCTTTTTGAAATGAACCCCCGCATGTGTAAGTTTGCAAAATGAACCTTAACCCGATCTTTGTTATACTCTATGCATGATTCTGCTTATAAGCCCCTCCGTGGGTGGGGTTGGATTTGCTGAGTACATATGTGCTCACCCTTGTTTTACTAACTATTTTTCAGAGGAGGATCCCGATTACATTCCCGAAGACGTCGAGTAGGTCGCTGCCCTACACCCAACCGTGCCTGTGTATCCAGGGCCTCCACAGAAAGCTTCCATGGTGTGGTACTCTGAGGAGGCTATGGAAGCCTTTGCTATCGTAGTGTGGTCGTTAGCGTTTGTGTTGTTCCTTGTAGCGTTGGCACTTCCGTGCCCTCTCCGTGTCACCGTGATGTAAAAGACTCGATCCACCCGTTGTAATAAATGTGTTACCGCCCTCCGGGACCGGTATTTGTGTCACATTTAGTCACCCGTGATGAGGGGACGCTTCAGGTGGTATCAGAGCCGTAGGTTGGCCGTAGGACGTGACCCCTAGGATACTAGACCTCCTCTGGCCCTCTCTAACCTTTTCCTTTGCTGAGTTCATCTTTTCCCAAATCCTTACCTTGATCCTTGCCTGATTCCAGATGGCTAACCCCGAATGGAATGGAGGAGTCTGCCCCGTCCAGCCTGGCCTCCCTAACCTGCTGTTACTCAGCTTAGAGCGCGTCGGAGTAAGGGATCCGCCGGAGTTCGTCTATCGGGAGTACGAGCGCTACGGCACCCCTCGGTGTAAGCCGCCGATCTTCGTGGGAAGAAGCACGCTCTACCCCGACATAGAACCTTGGTTCGTCTCCGCCACCGGATTTTGCTTCGCCGACACCTACCCCAAGGTCGCTCGGAAGGCCCCGCGAGCGCCTACGAGTGGTTTATAAGCGCACCTCGAAGGACTCCAATGGGATTTTTCCCACCTTCCGGAGGAAGAGGACGATCGTGGATTGATCGCATGAGAGGACTAGAACGAGAAGAAGAAGATCTGGAAGAGGCAGTTTCCCACCTATCCATCTACCTCAATGGCCTCGACCACCTCTACCAAGAGCAAGCCCAGCAACTAAAGCAACAGATTGACAGAGCGGAGAGAGCGGAGCAAAGGGTAGAACTGGAAAGGATAAAGACAACCATGGCTGAAGTGGAACTACACAACACAAAGCAAGATTATCTTAGGGAAAGGGAACGCACTCTATTAGCCAATAAAGCCCTATGGGATGAACTAAAGGAGCGTAGAAGCAGAGAGGAAGAGGCTAGAGTGGAGGAAGAGGAGCCCGAAGAAACTCACGGGGACAAAGGAACACAGACCGAGGACGAGATACTGGAGCAAGACCTCCCACTGAAGAAGCGTCGCATCCAGCTGGAGGAAGAATCACCATGAGGATAGGACTAGAATGTCTAGGCTAGAGTTGTGTCCTAGTACTAATAAGTGTACCCCGAAGAATGTACCCCAACCTTTCTACTAAATAATGTTATCCATCCCTTGTACCCCACAACAACCTGTTCAACTCTACCTTTGTTTTCAGATGGCGAAAGACGGATGGACCCAGGGCGTGTGCCGGAGAAGCCCGGTTTTGCTCGCCTTCTCATCAACTCCCCGGGAGCGCCTCGGCATCACCGAGCGCCCTAGGTACTACAACAGAGAGTACGAGCAACTCCGCACTATTCGCCGTAGGGTGGTCCTCTCCGTCACTAGAAGCAACCACCACACCAACATCGAGCCGTGGCGCGTAAGCGCCACGGGGTTTTGACACCGAGACACCTATCCTTTGGCCCTCGTAAAAGCCCTCCGCTATCCGTGCCGGATCTACGAGGAACACCTCGTCCCCACACCAATGAGGTACTTCCCTCCCGCCATCGAACCCCGAGTTTGGCGTGCCCGCATGAGAAACCCGGAACGACGCCGCCACCAAGAAGACTCCGTCGTACCACGTAGTCGCCTACCTTTTCTCCCCGGTTAAGCTCTTCGATGACCAAGCCGTGTAACACCCTAAATCTATTAAAAATTTGGCTTTATAAAATTTGCTAGAAACCATTCTATTGCTTAAGGAGTATAAGGTTGTTTTATTTATTATTAGGCATTTAAAACTTTTTCTAAAATAAAGTTAATGAAATATAGGGGTTAATTGTTGCATTCATGCTGGTGCATTTCTTTTGGTTGCCGGAATCCAAATTCAAGGTTTGAATTCCATTTGGTTTGAACCTTTTTAATCAACCCTTAAACCCCTACCCTTTTCCCCCTCCTAACCCAACCCATCTAGCTAACCCAACCCATCTAGCTTTCCGGCCCCGCTCAACCCCGGCGCGAGCAAAGCAGGCCCGGCTCGCCGCCGCCACGCAGCCGCGCGCCCCACCTAGCGCGGCAGCCCGGCCGCCGCACCGCAGCCCGGGCCGGCCTTCCGGTCCAAACCACCGCCGGCCCGCGCTCCCGCGCCCGAGCCGCCGACGGGAGGGACCCGCATGTCATCCCTCCCGCCGCGCCGTCCCCCGACCCGGACTCGGCCGAGGCCGTGCCGCCGCCCGAGTCCGACGGGAGCACGCCTCCCCGTGCGTGACCCGCACGCCAAGGAGCCCCCGCCCGGCTATTTAAACCGTGCGCCGCCCCCCGGACGCCCCACCCGAGCACCCGTCGCCCGCCGCCTCTTGCGCCGCAAACCCTAGCTCGAGCTCACCGCCGCCGCCGTCGAGACCTCGACTCCGCCGCCGACGCGCCGTCAAGGAGAACATCCGGAGCCGCGCAAGGAGGTGAGGCACCCGCCGGCGCCGTTGGTTGTTGGTTTCGTGCACCCCGCCATCTTGGAGCCGCCGCCGGAGTTCGTCGCCGCGCCGCCGCCGTTGCGACCTAGCCGTCCGCGCCGCCCGGTTGGATTCCCCATCGTCCGCGCTTCGTGTTGGTGCCGCTTGTGCACGAGACCGAGCCCCCCACTCAAACCCGTGTGCGGCCGCCGCCGCCCGTCGTCGCCGGCCGCCGCCCGCCGCCGCGTCCGTCTCCCTTGCCGCTTGGCCGAGTCCGTGGCCGCCGGATCGAAATCCGATGGCCAGATCTAAGCCCGCCGCCCGCAAGCCACCGTAGCCCTTGGATCTAGATCAACGGATCTAGATCGGGTCAAAACCCTAGTCAACAGGTCAAACCCGCCCGCCCTGGCAATTTTGCAGAAAAGCCCCTGAGTTTCCCATATTTACAAAAATACCCTTCCACCTTAGAAGTTTTCTTACAGTTTAGTCCTTTTAGCCCAAAACCTTTTCGCATCTTCATGATTGGTCCCTGCACCTTCCCTAAGCCATAACTTAGTCGTTTTAGCTCCGATTTTAGCGTTCTTTATGTCCACGCATTCGTCTCGAAGCGTAGATTAGTTTTATGCTACTGTTTAGATCTGTTTGATCTGTTTGGTGACTGTTTCTTATTTATTCCTATTGTATGCTTGTATGTGATGATTGTGGACCGTAGAGAGCGATTCGTTCGAGGGATTTGAAGATCAAGTCGTGCAAGAGTTTGAGCAGCAAGGCTTTGTTGAAGGCAAGTATTCCTTGATGCATGCCCGCTTGTCCTACATAACATGCATTTAAATTCACTGTTTTTACTTTTCCGCTTGCATTAATTTGATGGGAACCTATTAAGGATCATGCCTAGCTTTTACTACCTCTACCTTGATGCCGGGAATTAAATTAATCTTGTGGTAGTTATTGCTTAGCATGCTCAACTGGGAATTGGTATTAATCAACTTGGTTACCTTTTGTTATTCTATGTTCCGTTTATGAGCTTTTACTTTACAAGACCACTTTAATATGATAATCGGAACATGGAGAACCACTCAGAAAACAAGACAACCACAAGAACTAATGGGCAATGGTCTTGGCTGAATAATTAGAACTTTAGCTTGGGATGGTCTTACCTGATAAGGACAAGGGATCGGCGGTACTGTGGGGTATGGACTCGCTCTAGCAGGGGGTTGGGTGAGTTATTCTTTTATGGTGGGGTATCGACCTGCTAGGGGACTTTATACCTTGCTAACTGATCCGGACCTTGTGGGTCATAACTTGCTAGGGAACCTTTGTAAAGGCCATGTAGCGTCCCTATGCAATCACACCTTGGAAGTGTGATATGGTGTCTTGCAAACACCGCATGGTTGGGTCCAAAGTTCTTCGGAGCTTTTACGCTGCTTGTGGTGAAAGTGTACAACCTCTGCAGAGTGTTAAACTAATCGATTAGCCGTGCTCACGGTCAAGAGCGGCCTAGACACTCACATGATTAAATTATGGAACTTTAATGTTTAAATTGTTGTTTTATTCTTTATTTATGATGCTTATATCTTATTAATTGGGTTGGTATGAACTTACACTCTTTAGTAATCAGGTTGCTAATAAAACTTGACCAACTAAAATGCTAAAGTGCTTGAACCTTAGCCATCCACCATATGGCCTTGCATGTTATGTTGTTCTCTCTTGCCGAGTACGATATGTGCTCACGCTTGTTTATTCTCTTGCATCTACAATACCCGGATTTGTCGCTCGGACCGGGGAGAACTTTGAAGATATTCGAGGAGATTTCCGGGAGTTCTAGGTGTGCGTAGTCTTCGTCACCGCCCGTGGAGGCATTTTGTCCGCCGCGAGAACTCGTTTATTTAAGATTCGTTTAAGACTATGGTTTGTAATAACTCTTTATTCGTGTGGCACTCGTTTTTGGTATTCATGATGTCTAAGCGTGTGTGTAACTTGATCCCGGCGCACACGTGATCAATGCATTCGGTTTTGCCTTTAAAACTCGGGTGTGACAGAGTGGTACCGTAGCCGTGTTGACCGTAGGAACGCTAGCCTAGATAGAAATGGTCGAATTAAGGATTTTATACTTATAGAAGCTTTCTCTTACATGCTTGTTTTATTCTTACTAACCTTACTCTTGCCTTTTTGCTTCACTCTTGAGTCAGTCTCGCATTCTTCACCTTGTGCTTGCTTTAGCTCTCATCCTTTTCGCACCGCACTACGGATGGTTCGTAGTTTGAGGACCTCTCGAGCCGGAGCAGTCCATCGCATGCTCCACAGAACAATACCATGACTTGCATGATGGAGATACGGATGAGGAGATTGAGATGGAGCCCGCACCGTGGTTTTCCCTAACCTTATCATGGTGCCCGATGATGAGGAAGATCCGGAGGAGATGATTCCGGAGGAGGATGAGCCACCGAACATCCAAACCTAGAGGAGCAAGCGCCAGGAGAAGATCAGGATCACATTGATCAAGAGATGGAGGAAGAAGAGCAAGAGCAAGAGGAGGAAGCTGAGGAAGCAATCTGGGAAGTGTACAGCTACAGAGCTGATGGAGTAGGCATTCCCATGCCGGACCACCCGAGAGCAATGGTACTCCGCCCGGGCTATGACAAGGCCCCCGTCTACCATTGTGAGCCGTGGACTCATCCGTGGTTCGAGCCCCATTGGGAGGTTGCCGCCATCTTGGAGGAGTACATTCCATGCCGTGGAGTGAAGGAGGTGTCCAAGCATCATGATGTGGCTCACGGGACTACTATGGATGCGGGGATAGCGAGTCGGCTCGGAGGGCGCTCTATGTGCTCTCTCACAAGGAGCGTGACAAGTTGGAGGATACCCACCGCCGTTACACACCTTTCGCAGCAAGTGGGGAAGCCAAGACTTACATCGCCCCAAAGACCAGCCTATGAAGGGACGCTCAACAATGTCCGGAGTCTACTTGGTACCGTAAACACCGCATTGGATGATGCCAACAACACACTATATGCAAGCACGGCAGCAGATTTCCGTGAGCTCCGCCAAGGCAACATGTCCGTGGAAGAGTACACGTACCGCTCATAGAGCCGGCACGCTATGCCCCCGAGGAAGTGGACAAAGATTCCAAGAAGCAGGAATTGTTCAAGAAGGGGCCGACTCCGGAACCGAGGACCCCGCCGACCCCTCGATCTACCCGGACTTCAACACCCTCATCAACATGGCAATACTCACGTAAACAAGAAGGGTCGAAGAGAAGAAGGAAAACAAGCGCAAGTTTATGGAGCACAAGGCCAAGCAAAGCAAGAGCGGTCCCGTGAGGCCGAGAAACTTTGGACACCCCATGTCCGGGTTCCAAGCTCCCATGCGGTACGTAACCCAATCCCAAGCCACGAGCTCGCAAGCCCCCGGAACCCGCTCAAGCCCTACAACAACCGGAGTGCCATGAAGCCCCCACAAAACAACACCAGCCCATATCACCGCCAACAACAACAACAGGCTCCCGAGTGTGTTCAACTCGCCGAGAAACCGGACACTTCATCGCCAACCGCCCGTATGCCAAAAAGCCAACCACCACCACCTACTCCAACTCGGTGAACGGGCCAAGGCCACTAGTGTCCGGAGCCAACCGCATGCCGGTGCACAAGCAACAATAACTTCGGCAACGACAACAACAACCAGCCAGATGAGGCAGCCCCGGCTAGCCGTATGGACGAGCCCGGTCAACCACATCAATGCGCGGGAGGCACGGGAAGCACAAGGCGTAGTGCTCGGTGAGTTCCCGGTCGCCCGCCTTGGCTACCATACTATTCGATTTGGGAGCATCGCACTCATTCATATCCTCGAGTTTTGCGGAAAAGCATAGCATACCCACAGTACTACTAAAAGCACCCCTATTAACTCGAACGCCCGGAGGTGACATTAAGTGTCAACTGGGATGCCCCCGGGTAAGGATTATTTTAAGTGGGGTAGAGTTCCTAGCAGATCTGGTAGTACTGAAGTCCAAGGGGATAGATGTGATCCTTGGGATGGACTGGTTAAGCCAACACCATGGCCTTATAAGTTGCGCCGATAAAGTAGTGCACCTAACCAACCCAGACGGGATACAAGTGACCTGCCACACCCGAGGACACAGCCGGACATAATGGTTTTCAACATAGAAGCCAAGTCCATAGAAGATGTCCCAGTAGTGCGAGAATACCCAGATGTGTTCCTCGAAGAACTCCCTGGAATGCCACCAGATAGGGATATAGAGTTCGTAATCGACCTTATCCCTGGAACCTCTCCCATAGCCAAGAGACCCTATAGGATGGCAGCCCCTGAGTTGGCAGAATTAAAGAAGCAGCTAGCGGAACTCCAACGAAGTGGGTTCATCAGACCAAGCTCATCACCGTGGGGAGCCCCAGTGCTTTTCGTGGAAAAGAAGGATAAGAGCATGAGGATGTGTGTGGACTATCGCTCGCTGAACGAGGTCACTATTAAAAACAAGTACCCTCTCCCCGTAATAGATGATCTATTTGACCACCGAAAGGAGCCAAGTATTTTTCAAAGGTGGATCTAAGGTCGTGGTACCACCAACTCAAGATTAGGGAAAGCGACATCCCCAAGATCGCCTTTGTCACTCGCTACGGGCAAGTATGAGTTCACAAAGTGATGTCCTTTGGACTCACCAATGCGCCAAAGATATTTTATGAACCTCATGAATAAGGTGTTCATGGAAGAGCCGTACAAGTTTGTCGTAGTCTTCATTGATGACATACTTGTTTACTCCAAGAGTGTGGAGGAACATGAGCAAGCATCTTCGAGTAGTACCGGGGTAATTGAGGGCACACAAGCCGTACGCCAAGTTCAGCAAGTGTGAATTTTGGCCGGAGAAAATATCTTTCCTTAGGCATATTCGACCGCGAAGGAGTAGTTGTAGACGCCGGAAAGTTGAAACGAGCCTCCAACCGGCAACAACCGACCAACGTGAGCGATATTAGGAGCTTCCTTGGTTTAGCAGGGTACTACCGGAGGTTTATTGAAGGATTCTCCAGGATTGCCCGGCCCATGACAGAGTTGCTCAAGAAGGAGAAGAAGTTCAACTGGACCGAGTCCTGCGAGAAAAGTTTCCAAGAGTTGAAGAAGAGGTTGACCACAACCCCAAGGCCGACCCCCGCCGTACATTCAACGGGACTTTTTCGTGTATTGCGACACTTCCCGACAAGGGTTGGGATGTTTTCTCATGCAAGATGGGAAACTAGTGGCATATGCTTCCCGTCGGCTCAAACCCCATGAGCGAAATTATCCCACCCATGATCTGGAGTTTGCAGCCGTAGTGCATGCCCTGAAGATCTGGAGACACTACCTGATTGGGAACAAGTGTGAAATCTACACAGACCACAAGAGTCTAAAATACATCTTCACCCAGCCCGACCTGAACCTAAGGCAAAGAAGGTGGCTAGAGTTAGTTAAAGACTATAACCTAGAGATTCACTACCACCCAGGGAAGGCCAATGTAGTAGCGTATGCCCCGAGCCGGAAATCCTACGAGAAGGCAAGCACCCAAGAGTGCCCACCGCAAGAGGAGATGGCGCGACTCAACGTGCACATTGTCCCCCAAGGCTACGTCCGCCAGCTGAGTGTTCAGCCTACCCTAGAGGAGAAGATCCGGAAGGCCCAAGAAACCGATGAGAATCTAATGACGATCCTCAAGCATACCGGAGAGAACAAGGCCCCTGACTTCAGAGTGGATGACCAAGGCACCCTGTGGAACAAAAATAGGATATGCGTGCTTGAAGGCGGAGATTTCTGATAGACCATCATGGATGAGGCACACAACTCGGCATATTTTCATTCACCCGGGATCCACCAAGATGTACATGGACTTAAAACAGAAGTATTGGTGGAATGGGATGAAAGCAGATATTGCCCG
The DNA here is from genome assembly GCA_947561735.1 of Cenchrus americanus. Taxonomy (NCBI): domain Eukaryota; kingdom Viridiplantae; phylum Streptophyta; class Magnoliopsida; order Poales; family Poaceae; genus Cenchrus; species Cenchrus americanus. The sequence continues at coordinate 243,919,767 of OX387239.1, read as the reverse complement.
ATTCGTCGCCCACCGTGACACTTGTCGAGGATCAAAGCCGAACATCGAAGCCCGCAGATCGTTGCAGCCTTTACCAATCCCGGTTTGGAAATGGGACGAGATAGGTATGGATTTCATAGTACGGTTGCCAAGGACTCGTAAGGGACATGACTCCATATGGGTGATCGTGGACCGACTCACTAAAGTCGCTCACTTTCTACCCGTACGGACCACTTATGGTGGAGAGAAGTTGGCAAAACTCTACATAGAGAATATAGTAAAGCTGCATGGAGTGCCTAGCAGAATAGTCTCAGATAGAGGGACCCAGTTCACCTCTAGGTTTTGGAAAAGTCTGCACAAAGCCATGGGAACCAAGCTGGATTTCAGCTCAGCATACCACCCGCAGACAGACGGACAGACCGAAAGGGTGAATCAAATTTTGGAAGACATGTTGAGAGCATGCGTCCTCACCTATGGCAAAGATTGGGAGCAGAGTCTGCCATATGCAGAATTTTCCTACAACAACGGCTACCAAGCAAGTCTGGGAATGTCACCATTCGAAGCACTATACGGGAGGAAATGTAGGACACCCCTGATGTGATCAGAAGTAGGAGAGCGTGCCCCGGTTGGGCCCGCACTTATAAAGGAAGCCGAAGAGTGAGTAGCCGATATCCGAGAAAGGCTAAGAGCCGCCCAATCCCAACAGAAGAGTTACGCAAACAAGAAGAGGCGTGAAGCAAGCTTCAATCCGGGAGATTTCGTCTACCTCAAGGTTTCACCTATCCGAGGGACTCAGAGATTTCAAGTGCACAGAAAGTTGGCCCCTCGGTATATTGGACCGTATAAAGTACTAAAGAGGGTCGGAGCAAGAGCATACCGGTTGGAGCTACCCGAAGAAATGTCGATATACACCCAAGTATTTCATATCTCCCGGCCTACGCGGATGTTTGAAGGTTCTTGAAGAAAAGCGAGTACCGGTAGAAGCCATTGATCTACGGCCCCGGACCTTAGATACCGGAGGTGCCCGTCAAGATTTTGGACACGGTGGTCAAGCGGACGAGAATATCGAAGTACGGGTGTGCGAGAGTCCAATGGAGCGGAGACATGGAGTGGAAGAAGCCACGTGGGAACGAGAGGACGCATTGAAGAAGGAGTTTCCCCACCCGTTCGAAACCTAGCCGAATCTCGAGGGCGAGATTCATTTTAAGTGGGGTAGGTTTGTAACGCCCGCGTTTTTAGCTCTTAATAAATCACCTAATAAATCACGTGTGCTTTCAAAAACCGTCCACCGAGCTCAATTATCCCCTTTCAAAACCCCGGTCACCGTCCCCTCTCTCACCCTCGGCGCGCGTGCGCCGAATCCCGCCGGCACCGCCCGCACCCGGCCAGCACCCACGCGTGCCTTCCCGGCGCCGCGAGCCGGCCACCGTGCCGGGAACCCCCGCGCACGCCGCGGTCCCGCCGGCCGGTCCGCCTCGCCATCACCGCCGTCCCGAAAATCACGCCGATGCCCGGGAATCAGAAAACCCCGCAAAACCCTTCCCCCTAATTTCCTAACAATTTTCCTAATTTTCTAAACCTTTTCCCTATTTCTTTTCCTATTTTCTTTTCCTTCCTTTCCTTTATTTTCCTATTTTTCTTTCCTTTCCTTTCTTTTCTTTTCCTTCCTTTTTCCTTTACTTCCTTTCTTTTTTCTCTTTCCTCTCTTCCTTCTCTCTTCCTCCCTTCTCCTCGCTCCCTCCCCGCGCAGCGAGGCCACGCCGGCGCCGTTGACCGCGCCCGGCCGGCCGGCCGGCGCGCGCCCCGCGCCCCCACGCAACCCCCCGGCCCGCTCCCGGACGCGCGCGAAGACGCCACCGGGACGCGGCGCCGCAGGCCCCCCCGCCCGAGCACCGGCCGGCGAGCCGGCGACCGCCATTAAAGGCGAGCTCGTCGGACACGCCACCGTGTCGCCCATCCCCCTCCACGAGCACCGCACGACACATCCAATCACAACAAAGACCGCAGCCCCCACCGCGGATTCCGGCCGCAGCCTTGCGGGAAAAGGGCCAACGGCAAGATTTTTCCACCGCCATTGCCCGAAGCTCCTAGAGCTCGAAGCCCGCCAGAGTTACCGCCTTTCCAGCGCCTATATAAGGGGCCGGCCGCTCCCCAGGCCGCCTCGCACCACCGCAGCGACCTCACCTCCTTTCCCCCAAGCTCCACAGCGCCGCCGCCCTTAGCACCACCGCCGGACCTCTGCCCTCACGCGGAGCCGCCTCCTCAGACCACCCTAACGCAAGGTGAGCACGGGATCGATATCCCCTCGGTCTCCTCTCCATTTTGCCCCATCTCCCGGCCGCCGCCGTGACCAGGACCACCGGCGCCCCCCCCGACCGGCCGGCCACCGCTCGGCCTTTCCCCCTATCCCCGTTTCCGACTCGAGCCGGGGTGGAAGAAGGCCTTTAGGCCGAAAACCCCCCTGCCTCCTTTCATTTTTCCCAAAAGCCCCTGCCCCTATTCCCTCTCTCTCTTTTTCCTTCCAAATAGCCCCTATGTTAATAATTAATTGTAGATTAAATACTGTTAAGCCCTAAACAATTTACAACCAGGCCCTAACCAAATTTATATTATCATAATCACACCCTTTCTCCATTAATCGAAATTACTAATAGGTCCTTAGCCCCTATAACCTCTCTTTAACCCAACATTCCATGCATGATTTTATTCCCGATTACTTCCAAATTTCACCACGCCCTTCCCAGTAATATCCCCGCCGAACCATACACCAACCCCCCTAGGGCTTATATTTTCCCCTCTCCATTTATTTCCCCCTCCTCGAGCTCGGCCGGTAATATGTGTGCTTAATGATTGCTTGCTTGCCTGTGTGTGCGCTATAGCCTACGGAGTAGACGAAGGAAGGTACCTCGAGCCGGAGATCGGAGCCGACTACTGTGAGCAGGAGCCCGAGATCCTGAACGCCGAGTCGGCACTCCCCGAAGACTTCGAAGACGGCAAGTTCAATCTCATTCTTTGATGCATGCTTTTGTCCTAGTTTTATAAATATAACCCTATACCCGTTTTATAAATTGCATATTGTTTTACTGCAAAACATGGTAGGATAGCCACCCTTGATTGCTATGATTGAACCTTGTTTTGGCCTAAATAAGTGCTTTAAAAATGTGTGAGTGCTTTCAAAATGTGTGAGTGCTTTTAAAATGGAAATGGGATATGTTTGGAAAATGAGTAAAGAACTGGGTAGACGGGATGGACATGCGTGTCAGGAGTATGGGTGAGCTCGTACCTGTGTGGTTGAGCATGTTGGGAGTTGTCCATCTTGTCGGTTAAGGACCGGGTTGCGTGACATCTCACCTGACCCAAATTATCATACAACCACTCGACCGTTGTATGTGGCAACGGCTTAGCATAAACCCCACTAGTTAATCTACTTGCCATCTGGTGTGCGGGTGAGCAGCGGGAGACCAAGGAGTAGGGGTACGCTCGTGTGAGGTACGCCCCGGTTATGTGGGATAACCCCTTGGGTGCTTCCGTGGTGGCTCGTAGTGTTAGCTAAGGTGGGTAATGGCTATGATAGGATCCGTACCGCACCGAGGTGTCCGTGTGACGGTACCCTACTTGTGAGTAAAGATGTACAACCTCTGCAGAACCTATTCGAATAGCCGTGTCCACGGTATTGGACGAGTCACGGTGTGGTCACAAAAACTAGTGCTTGGGATGGGATGTTTTCCGGTGTGAGTTGTTTTCCGGGTGAAGTGTGTGGCTGTGTGCCTGGGCTACGACGGACGGGAAGTCCGGTAGTTCTACAGTGGTTTTCCTAAAACAATCGAGTCACTTTGGTTATGAAAATGTTTGCGAAAACCTTTTTGAAATGAACCCCTGCAGGTGTAAGTTTGCAAACGAACCTCAACCTGATCCTTGTTATACTCCATGCATGATTCTGCTTATAAGCCCCTCCGTGGGTGGGGTTGGATTTGCTGAGTACGTATGTGCTCACCCTTGCTTTACGAACTATTTTTCAGAGGAGGATCCCGATTATATTCCCGAGGACGTCGAGTAGGTCGTCGCCCTACACCCAACCGTGCCTCGTGTATCCGGGGCCTCCACCGAAAGCTTCCATGGTGTGGTACTCTGAGGAGGCTATGGAAGCCTTTGCTATCGTAGTGTGGTCATTAGCGTTTGTGTTGTTCCTTGTAGCGTTGGCACTTCCGTGCCCTCTGTGTCGCCGTGATGTAAAAAACTGATCCACCTGTTGTAATAAATGTGTTACCAGCCTCCTGGGACTGGTATTTGTGTCACATTTAGTCACCTCTGATGAGGGGACGCTTCATATTTCAACCTTGCTCTGCAGTTTGCCATATTCCTTATCAAATTTTGAAGTAGTATCTATTCTAACAGATTATGTCTGATATGGTAGAGTTTTATTGATCGAGTCATGTAATTCTTTTTACACCATGCACATGGTATATTTATTACATATGACCATGCATATTTCGAATCTCAGAGTCACAGTACTATATCTAGGTTTTGACAGTTCATATCGCATTGTCATTTGTCAACTATGTTCGTGCCATTTGTTACAATTAGTATATAATTATATTCTTTCTAGTTTATTCCAATTGTGAAGCCAGTTCACAGTGTTTTCTTGAGCTAGTTCTATGTTCGCTTCTATAGGATTGTTGTTCAGCATCGTTGGATCGGCGGTTGCCTGAATATGTTCTTTGTTCATTACATTTCTCTTTTACTGATTTCTCGGCTGGGTTTTAGACCTGTTAATGGGGTGGTGCAAATGGATATTTAGGGAGGGTGGGTTCTCATATGGTGGTTCTGATTTCTGGGTGGGGTTCAGCCCTACCCTTTATCTGTTGGTTGTTCTAATTACTCTCTTTTTATGCAGATATGTTCTTCACCTCCAACTTCTTTTTTGGTAATTTTCTCAAACAACTAATTCTCTATTTCCACATATGCACTTTTCCTTTAGAGAGGGTGTTCATGTAATCGATCTGCTTCTCAATAACAATTTCATTTTCACTATGCTTTAATTAAATGGGTTTTTATCTTCGTTTTTCTATTGGCACAGTGACAATCACACATATAATGATTTGATAGCTCAAATGGTATAACATTAGATGTGCGTACAGTAATGTGCATATTCCACATATGGGGTATATATTTTAAATTTTGACAGTACTTTATGTTGGATTTGACATTTCATATGGCACTGTCATTTGCATATCATGTTCATGTAAATCTGGTCAGCATAAGTATAGTGCATCTAATAGCATATATTATACCAGTACGTTCCTGCCATTTGTTACATTAGTATACAAATATATTTTTTCCATTTTTAAATAATGAACATTCAGTATATTCGTGATGCCAGTTCATAGTACTTGCTTGAGTTTGGTTTCATCTTTGCTTGTTAGGGATGTTTGGTGTAATTGATCAATGCTTGTCTGAAAATTTGCTCTCTACATTAAATTTGTACTACTGATTTCTCGACTGGTTGACGAGGACCCTCGTTTTTGTGGGTAGGGTTGGTCACAGTGCTTGACAAAGGCTGTGTGTAGCCAGATTTTTTTTTCCTTGCAATTGCGATGGGCATGATAGGTTCTTTGAGGGGCAACCCGAATTGAAAGCCCCGTTCATGTTTGGTCATGAGCTCCTCATGCCATTGGTATTTGGTTTGAATGAGAGTTTATGGTTCTCTTGGGAATCCTAATTCAAGTAGTTACCTTGCCATTGGTATTTCTACAATTTGGATGTTCATTCTGTCATTTGGGGGTTTCCCTTATACCTCCAAATTTCATATGATAACCTGCAATGTCGAATGAAAAATTTGAGTTATTTGAGATATCTGACTTCTGTTCTCTGCAATTTAGATGTTTGTTCATTATGTCATCTGGAAGTTTCCATTGTGCCCCCAAATTTCATATGTTAACCTGCTATGATAAATTAAAGTTTTGGGCTATTTGAGAAATTTGACTTTGTTTTCTGCAATTTAGATGTTGCCATATGTATTAACAAGCTATGTCAATCTGATTTAGCTTTTGAATACTAATTGTACAGAAATATATTTGCTCACCGTTTCTAGATATTTGAAATTTTAGTACTTTAATTTTGTCTAAATTTTCAAATCTTGATCGCTTGCATAACAGAAACATATCAATTTTATATGTATTGGGCCTAATTATGCATGCTCAATTGACACTTGTCTAGTAACTGTAATTTGTAATATTATATCACGTAAATAAGGATGTTTATTTTTTTGGGGGTGTGGGTTACTCACTTTGCGGAATAAATATGTTAGCTTACTAACTATAGATATGTCTGATGTTATCTGTTATCTTACCTTCTCGAATGGTCAAGGGTACAGTCAGATAGCCTCATTTTAGTCTACAAAAATTATAGGTGTCATCTACTGCACAGTCCTGGTTCTAAAGCGATTACGATCTAACAACCATGTTTTCAATAGGACCTGTTTGCGGCCATCACACATCTGTCAGGTGGAGCAAAGCCAAACCTTCATACTTCGAACATAATGAATTATTTGCTTGATTATCCTATCGATAAATATCCATCAATAAGTGGTGAAAAAAATTAGCATGGATGTCATCTTCAACGGAGGCATATGCATGGTGTGTCATGTCCTTGCGACTCTTCTTCAGTGGAGCTACTGTCTGATCATGATATGATTAGTGATACAAACATCTCATCTTGTCTCTTTTTTTCCAATCCACACATACCCAAGCTGAACTTAAATAAGTGATTCACCCCATTTTGTAGTTTGCTCTTTACGCTCTGGCCGTTGTATATTATATTTTGTCCTCATACATGCCCTCTAATTAGGGGGTTGATTTATTTTTGTTCAGTTATGTAACTGTGTTTTTTTGCCAGGCATTAATCCCCTACTTTTTATAGATTGCTTACTGGGTTTACTACTTGTGTATAATGGATTTACTGGTTGTTTTGGATGCATGATATTATTTTTATCTTGCCTGCACAGTCATTACTATGTTTGGTCTTTGACTCTTTGTTATTTTATTATATTGATTTTGTGTGGTTGATTGCATCCTGGAAGGTTGCAAGTAATTAACCATGCCATAGGATTCATGCTCTTAGTGCTTTGGGAATTTTTCGGTTTTTGTATGTTAAATGGAAATGGTTGTTATGTAGGGGGTAAGTAGGTTGGGTGGTGTTCAGAAATGGAAATCACATTGAAGTTTTACTTATGTTTTGCTCAACTAGCATTTACACTACACTTACTGTACGTTTTTTTTGACATATAACTTCCTAACTCTTACTATATTTTTTTGAAGTTCTGATCAGTATACCACAATTTATGCATGTCATCAGTAGGTCACATTCATTCAATCAGTATGAACAAATCACATTTGTAGTAAAAATGTGCATTGGATACATGCAAAACCACTTTTCATACAAGAAATAGATAACATGCATCACTTACTTGACTTTTTTACTACAATTTTCTTACCATAAGTCTCTAGTATAACATACGTAAATCTAATGGATTAATCTGTAATTATTTATTCATAGATTTTCAAGCTAGATTCATGGATCACCTTAGCCATTTTATTAATATCTCATAGATTTACCTTTACTGTCTACTTTTTTTTTACTTTAATGTTTTTGCTGTAACTTATTGATTCTTCATACGTAAATTAATTACTTGATCTATGTAAATTTTATAGATCTGAATTTCTGCATTTTTTCCTTGTTTGTGTTTGGCATGACATTTCTGGACAGGTCTTGGAATCTATGTTAAAACAATGATGGATAATGAATCTGCAATGGGCTCAATTCCTTTTTATTGTGCTGAAAATTCTGTTTTGTTTGGTCAGTTAGGTAGATAATGTATTGCCTGCCTGCAGTACTGCAGTCTAGTTTTTTACAGTAGTTTTCAGTAATGCTTTTTGATGAACGGTGTTCTCTGAATTTGTTAGGTTTCTGAACATGGTTGGCAATTTTGATGTTCTGGGTACAATGTGATTGTTGAATGAAACAGCCTTGTTATTTTGGTTCTGTTCAGATAGCTTGTTCTGTTCAGATAGCTTGCTTTTTGTTTAGGTGATCTGAATTTGGTTGGTAGCTTTCAGATTCCGCATGAATGTTTGTGACATTGTGGCATTGACATTTATTTATGTACAATCTTAAAAATGCACCTTCGGCTGCAATTTTTGAAAGATGCATTTTTCATCCTGTCCAGCAATCCATGTCCAAATTTACCATGGCTTAATAATTCATTGTGGTAATGTTAATGTACGTTATCAGTCCATTTTTAGAATTTTTTCCAGCCACCATGAATATGCATTCATCGGTTTTTTTAGTCAATTTTGTGATGACTAGTTCATAATAACTAGGAACTGAGGTATTTTTAGTAGGCTATATGCATTTGCCATTTTTGATGGATTCAAATCTGTCATTTGAGTCATTAGCCCACAAATCTGTTTGATCTGCTATTTGAGCCTATAGCCCACAAATCTGTTATTTGTGGATTCAAATCTGGCATTTGTTTAATCAATCTTAACTCTGTTAGTTAAATATGTCTTTTTGAATGTCATTTGATATGCCATTCCAATTTTATTACAGATTTAAATTACAGATTAAGTTACCTTTTATTGTCTACTCTTTTTAATTTTAATGTTTTTGTTGTAACTTATTGATTCTACATATGTAAATTAATTACTTTAATCTATGTAAATTTTATAGATCTGAATTTTTGTCTATGTCTGCAAATCTATTTTGATTTTCTCTCTACTAAAAATCTGTGTGATGACATGATAAAAATCACACATATTGAATCTTTGTCTTTCTGTTAATCTGTGTGGTAGATAGAGGAAATTTGTCTGATTTATCTTTTATGAAAATCTGTGTGAGGACACACCTGAAATCACCCAGATTTGCAGACTACACAAATTGGTGTGATTTGAGGCCTCAAATCACACGCGTGACACATAGACAGACCCTTTCATGTGCGTACGACCGTACTCCGTACGTGCACATAGATTATTTCTCTGTTATACGGGACACGAGCGCGCACGGGGTCCGTATTACTTCTTGCACACCACTCCAACACCGTCGAGGCCGGTGGAGCACTTGACGCCGGTCATCAGCTCGTCGGAGGCAGCGGCGAACGTGTCGGCGCCGCGGCTGTGCGCCGCGAATCGGGCGACGGGGCAGTCCGTGGCGAACAGGCTCGACGCGGCGAAGTCCCTCTCGCCCCCCATGACGGGCATCCTCGCCGCCACGTCGAGCCGGTTCACGTAGCTGCTTCTGTACGTCTGGCCCAGCACGCCGTGCACGTCGTCGGTGAGCGAGGAGAACCTGAAGGCCAGGTCCAGGTGCGCGAGGCAGTCGCCCTCGCGGAGCCCGTACCTGTGGACCCTCGAGTCCTCCTCGGTGATGGGCACCGCGTTCGCCGTGATCTTGAACACCCCGGCGAGCTCCACCACGACGCCGTTGGCGGCCTTGGTCCGCGTCACGGATAGAGGGGAGGAGGGCGCCTGCCACCTGGCGTTCGAGACGCCCTGGACCTCGACGGGCGCGCCGTCGTAAACGATCGCGAGGCGGTCGGTGTCGTCGTCCCACGCGGCGGTCTTGCGCGCGCCGACGTAGAGGCGGTGGCCGGAGAACTGGACGGCGATGGCCTGAACCCAGGTCGGGTCTCTCCTGGCGCCCGGGACGTGGCTGCCGATGAAGTGGCCGTTGATGTGGAGGTTTGCGTCGGAGAGCAGGCAGAAGTCGCGGTCCCGGCGGCCGTGGAAGTAGAAGGTGTTGCCATCGCCGCCGATGAAGCGCGGGTCCTCGCACACCGCGCCGGGCAGGTTGCAATCTGCATAGCACAGCGTAATCACAAATTCGCAATCACAGTATGCGTCGAAGAATACGATCTTGCGCGTGCTCACTGCTTACCGCAGACTGGTTTGCAGGTGTCGCAGTCCATGTGGCACGACTGCGGACACTTCTTCGGGCAGGTCGCCGGCGCGGTGCAGGTGGGGTACTCCGTGGTGTCCTTGCAGTAGACCACGTTGCTGGTCGGTGGAGATGGCACGGGCACGGGTGACGGAGTCAATGGTGGTGGTGGTGGAGACGAGACGACGACCGGCGGAGGCGGTGACTGAGGCAGAGGTGGTGGCGGCGACGAGATGGCGGGCGGAGGAGGTGACGAAGGCAACGGTGGCGGGGGAGATGGCACGTGCGGCGCCGGCGGCGGAGGATGGTATGTTGATGGTGGCGGGGGAGATGGCACACGCGGCGGCGGCGGCGGCGGAGGATGGTACGGTGATGGCGGCGGAGACTTGTCCTTATCCTTGTCTTTGTCCTTGCCCTTGCCATTATCCTTGTCCTTATCCTTGTCTTTGTCCTTGTCCTGACCTTTGCCATTATCCTTGTCCTTGCCATTATCGGCAGCTAGCGCAGCCGGTGCGAGGAGTGCGAGGCCTAGGAGGAGCAGGAGAGCCCATTTCGCAACCGCCGCCATTGCTGTGGTGGTCGAGCTGGCCGGTGTGCTTTCTGCGCTGCTGCATGGCATGCCTATTTATACTGGTCGATGCACTGCTTGCCACCGGGGCTTGGTCTATATCCACGCTCACACGCCCCAGTTGGAGAAACCGTGCGAGAGAGGTAAGCATGTTCCCGGCGCCGGCAGGAAAGGAGATGCACCTTTGCCTTGGCTGCGCGATTAGTCACTGGACCTGTAGTAGTAGGGTAATTGCCATATGATGATACGGAGTTATATGAATTATTAGCTTTTACTTCAACTTTAATTTGACCATCAATATCTATAATTAGCACCAGCGTATCTACTTGAGGAAGAGCATTTGACTAATTTTTCTTTCATTTAAGGGGTGTTTAAACTCAAGGGTGAATTTTTTCGGTGTCACATCAAATGTTTCATGAGATTTGGGAAGGAGTGTTTGATACTAATAAAAATATTAATTACAAAACTGTCTTAGAAACCGCGAGATGAATTTATCAAGCCTAAGAGGGTGTTTGGATCACTTTAGTCATCTGACTAGAGTTTAGTCAGACTAAAACTTTTTAGTCAGTGATTCGCAAAAAAAAAACATTTTAGTCAGCCCTGTTTGGATGGTGACTAATGTTAGTCAGTATTAATTGTTCTTAACATTAAATTGTTCTTTCTCCCTCATTTCTCTCTCATCTCCTATCTCTTGTTGGGTCCACGGAATTAATGTGAGGAGCAAGAGATAGAGGATTTTAGTCACTGGAAATTGGGTGAGGGGTGACTAGAGACTAAACTAGTTTTAGTCACCCTTTAGTCAGGGGTGTTTGGAGGTTTAGTCACTTTGATGACTAAAATTAGTCTCTAGTCTCTAGTCACGCATGGATCCAAACACCCTCTAATTAATTCACCGTTAACATGTATTTACTACAATATGATATTGTCAAATCATGAATTAATTAGATTTAAAAATCATTTTGCAAAGTTGTGGTAATATGTGTAATTAGTTATTTTTCCATCTACGTTTAATACTGCATACCTGTGTTCAAGCATTCGATGTGCCCTTTCTAAATGTTAGGAATAAATATTTGATGAAAACTACCCTTTAACAGTTTATCTAAATGGTCATCCAAATATAGCCATCTTTTATTCTAATTTTTTCACTAGCTAAATATATAAGATGAGAATGACTCTCTAGAGTGTGGATAGAATACAGAATGACTCACTAGTGAAAAGATATAGAAAATATTTTTATGTGAATCAGTGAATGTGTCTATAAATGATGATTTAGAGTAAAATTTAAAAAGACACTTGAAAAAACTCAGATGGGTGAAAGAAATTGGGGAAGGAACTAAACGGGGCTCTGAATTTGTCCAACTTGGTAGCATGGTAATAAGCACGCTGTCGCTCATGGATGGTGTTTGCTACTGAACATGTACGAGCGCTTTTTTTTTTAAAATGCAATGACGAACAAATGCGCTGGTAGCCAAAGAAAACAGGAAAGTTAGAAAGCAGAATGATTGACGTATATGCCAGCAGTCATGCATAGCACGAGAGGCCACTTTACACGCGTGTGTAGTCTAGTACTCAAGTCATCTCCGAAAACTGCATATATGTGCACTGTGCAGTGTTCATCTGGGTCAGTGTGTTTCTGATGCCGAAAGGTTGACAAGATTACTAGACTCGGTATCTTCTCCGGAAGGCCGGGCAAAGTATATACTCCAATGGTATGGTATGACTTCGAATTGAACTACGCCAAGGGATTGACACAAATATAAATGGTACTGGTGGTGCGATTGATTGGTGGGAATGAATGAATCCATCTTTGCGTACAAGCGTCCTCGTTGAATTTAGCTAAGCAGCGACCGCAACTACTACGACGTTGCAGTCTATGTGCAATTGAGCCAATTTGTCCGTATAGCACTGCGGTATGGCCAGTTGTCCGCGTTGTACTCGCAAATGAAAAAGCTCCCCACCGTTCTCTAACTCCAATTCGAACATAGTACGGCAAGTTGTATCAAAAGAAAGTGGTGCTTTAACAATCAGAGCAGTCATTTTCATGCTTCAACTTTCACTAAAATTCGTCTCTCAACTATCATACCGGCAACTCTATTCCTTGAACTTGGTATTCGGGCACCATTTGCTCTTCAATCTGATGTGGCATGCATAATTAGTAATGTTGTATACTGATAATTATGTCACGAGACACTATATGTCTCTATTATCCTTTAATATTTTCGCATGTCTTTTTTTTAAAAAATAAACGAGAACAAGTTGGACACCAGTCGATCGATCCTATATTTGGAAATGCTACATACTCCCTCCTCCCTTTATTACATCATCTCTGAAAACGTGTTTGCGAGAGAAATATGGTTCTCAAGTGACACTTATTTAAAAACGAAGAGTACTGTGCTTTCATAGAGATGGAAATATGAAGTCATATCACTCATGTAGGAACCCGCATTCTAGTTCAACTCTCATCACACTACTCACTCATGTAGAGGCTGGAACCTTGTTTCCATCACCACTACTGAGGGGTTGTTTGCTTCCCCGCCACACCCTGCCACGCCGCGTTGTGGCGGGGTGTGGCAGGCGTTTTGTCCGCCGCGGTCGAGCTGCCCTCCAACCGCTTACTGTTCCGCGACGCAACTGTAGCGTGGCGAAGTTACTGTGGCGGTGGAAACCTGTGGCGGGCAACCAAACATGCCCTCACTCTTCAGACCCCTTTGGAACGGACAAAAATTAGAGAAATTATGAAGGTTCAATTTCTATTGGAAAATTTCCTACAAGAACCTTTGGAACAAAGGATTGATCTTACCGTTTTTTTAAATCCTATGGGATAGGCTCTTCCACAGGATTTCTGAAGGGGAATAAGCATGAAGTCTAACGCCACCGTCTTCGTTCCTTCGTGTCATTATATATTATACTCCTTCTGTTCTCAAATATATGACATTTAAGACCAGCAAATTAGTTTGGTTTTGAACTAACTAGATTGTCCTAAACGACATATATTCATATTCAAGGACAGAGGTAATATTAGGTTTCCTGTACTTGCCTACTTGGAGCCTTTTCCTCTTTTAGCATAGATGCAGCCGGCCCAAAAAAAAGGGGCAAGCGAGTTCGGATCGGAGTGTTTGTTTGAGGAATGATTTGCTTCACACTAATTTTCTTTGGTTTGAGAAGTGGAATGGATTGATCTTGTTCGCACCCAAAATTGGCAGGTCTGGTTTGACCAGTCAGACCTGTGGGTCCCACCGGTCAGACCGGTGTGGTCAATGTCCACAAAATACAATTTGGACTTCACCATTAAATAGGTCTCGTCGAGTAGATCAAGATTCATATGCGGAACATCCAAATCGGAGTCCGGATGGGGGAGTGTCGGTGTTTTAGACCGGCAAACCTACCAAGGGGGTACCCGAGGTAGTAGATTGTGCGGTGAGAATCGTGATCGGGAGACCGAGAACTCGAAGGTATGCACAAGGACACGGGACGCACGATTTATACAGGTTCGGATCACCAAGGTGGCGAACCCTACGTCCTGTTTGGCGATCAAGTATGGCGCCCTGCGCTTGGTGTTGGTCGAGATCAGGTGCCTGGCTAGGTACCCGGCCCTCCTTTATATAGTCCAGGGGGCGGGTTCCTAGTCGGTTACAAGGCAGGAGTCCTAGTAGAATTACACGGAACGAGTCCTAGTAGGATTACAGGGGAATTCTAGTAGGAGTCCGTCTTCTTCCTTCCTTGCATGAGTACCCGAGGAGTATGCCCGACAAGCCCCCGAGCACGTTGTAGTCGAGAGTAGTAGTTCGAGTAGTCTTGAAGCCTCTTCGAGTAGTTCTTGAGCGTCCTCGAGTACTGCTTGGAGAAGTCTTCAATAGTACTTGAACTGCCGCGAGGCTGGAAGGTGGTCCAGCTCAAGTCTTGAAGTCGAGATTATATGGAAGCGCGGTTGCAAAATCGCACTCCATATGGAGTAGCCCCCGAGCCTTAGGTTGAGTTGCAGACTCTAGCTGAGGGTCAATCTTGATTCCGAATCTTCCGTCTTGAAAAATTGAATGATGGGTGTAGCATAGCAGCCCCCGAGCCTTGAAATGATTAGGTAATCAATCCAAGGGTCTTCACTGTTCGTGAAAGCCATCATCCAAGTGCTCTTGCAGCGTGTAGCCCTCAAGATAAGAGAGTCGTATGAGCCACGTTGAGTAGTTGTTGGTACGGAGCCCCCGAACTTGAGAGCGAGCAAAGCCTGCTGAAGTTATCCTCAAGTAGTAATTTGAGTGCAGCCCCTGAGCTGGAGAGATTCCGAATAGTAGTTTGGCGTCGAGCCGTGTAGCTTAAAAAGTAGCCATCCCGTCAGAGCGGACTTTATATGCGACCGAAGTCGACTTTAGATGTCGGCAGTGCGGACTTTAGAATGCGACTTAAAACCGAAGTCGACTTTGTGCCGCGCGGAGCGGACTTTGATATGCGACTTGAAAACCGAAGTCGGCTTTAGATTGCCACGCAGAGCGGACTTTGATATGCGACTTTAGAAGGCGACTTTAGATTGCCATGTGAAACGGACTTTAGATGCGACTACAGTAGTCGACTTTGGATTACCGCGCGTAGCGGACTTTAGAAGCTGCCTCCTAGGGATAGCCCCCGAGTTGATGAAGTAGACTCGTGGTGACTTGATTGATATACCCCAAGAGTAGTCAGCAGAGTGTAGCTCCCGTGAAAACCCGTCGAGAAACGTACACAAATGAGTAGTCGGCAAGTAGTCCTACATGATGAGGAGAACAAGCCAAGAAAAGAAAACAGTAATCATTTAAATAAATGACTTAGCTGTTGCCGCTCGGCGATCGTTGATGAAGCCGTGGCGGTCGGCGATGGAGCCGCGACGGTTGTTGCTGAAGTTGACTAGTCAGAGTTGATTCCGACTAGTTGTTGGGGGCGTGACTGCCGTTCTCGACTAGTTTGGAAAACTAGTCGAGATGAATGGTCGACGCGATGCGACCGGAAGACGACGTCGTGGCGGCGCGCGGCGTACTCAAAGTAGAGCCAGTGTTGCCGCGAGACAAGTAGTCGCGACGCACGGCGTGGCCGAGGTAGAGCCGCCGTGGCCGCAAGACGAAGTCGCGGCGCACCGGAGTAGTCGACGATGAGCCATGTGATGGGTCGCGCGACGTGCCGAGGCACCCGGATGCGCGACGTAGGGCGAAGTAGTCGACGACGAGCCTCGCGCGACGAGCCACGCGATGAGCCGCGTGACATGCCGAGGCACCCGGCCGCGCGGCGTAGGCGAAGAAGTCGACGACAAGCTCGCGCAAGGCGCGGAGGTCGACGACTAGCGGCGCGACGAGCCGTGTGACGAGCCGTGCGACGTGCCGAGGCACCCGGGACGCGCAGCCGTAGTCGAAGTAGTCGACGACGAGCTCGCGCGAGGCGGAGTAGTCGACGACGAGCGCCGCGACGAGCCACGTGACGTGCCGAGGCATCCGGACGCGCGGCGGAGGCGAAGTAGTCGACGACGAGCTCCGCGCGAGGCGGAGTAGTCGACGGCGGTGGCGCGACGAGCCGCGCGACGTGCCGAGGCACCCGGCCGCGCGGTGTAGGCGAAGTAGTTGACGACAAGCTCGCGCGAGGCGGAGTAGTCGACGACGAGCGACGCGACGAGCCGCGTGACGAGCCGCGCGATGTGCCAAGGCACCCGGATGCGCGGCAGAGGCGGAAGTAGTTGACGACGAGCTCGCGCGAGGCGGGGTAGTCGAAGACGAGTCGCGCGACGTGCCGAGGCACCCGGTCGCGCGGCGTAGGCGAAGTAGTCGACGACGAGCCCGCGCTAGGCGGAGTAGTCAACGACAAGCCACGCGACGTGCCAAGGCACCCGGACGTGCGGCAGAGACGAAGTAGTCGACGACGAGCTCGCGCGAGGCGGAGTAGTCCACGATGAGCCGCGCGACGTGCCGAGGCACCCGGCCGCACGGCGTAGGCGAAGTAGTCGATGGCGAGCCCTCCGCGCGAGGTGGAGTAGTCGACGACGAGCCGCGCAACGTGCCGAGGCACCCAGACGCGCGGCGTAGGCGAAGTAGTCGACAACGAGCCTGCGCGAGGAGAAGTAGTCGACGACGAGCCGCGCGACATGCCGAAGCAATCGGACGCGCGGCGTAGTCGAAGTAGTCGACGGCGAGCTTGTGCGAGGCGGAGTAGTCGACGACGAGTGGCACGACGAGCCGCGCGACGTGCCAAGGCACCCGGACGCGCGGCAGAGACGAAGTAGCCGACGACGAGCCTGTGCGAGGTGGAGTATTCGACGACGAGCGGCACGACGAGCCGCGTGACGAGCCGCGCGACATGCTGAGGCACCTGGACGCATGGCGTAGTCGAAGCAACCGGACGCGCGGCGTAGGAAAATTGATTCCGCTTTGACAGGAGCAAGGCGACTTGCTTCAATGTATCTCGGCGAGTCGACGAGTAGATTGATCTTGTTGACGACGGTCCTTCGAATTCGCCCGGTGGTGATGATCACCCCTACCTGGCGTGCTAGCTGTCGGTGTTTTAGACTGGCAAACCTACCAAGGGGGTACCCGAGGTAGTAGATTGTGCGGTGAGGATCGTGATCGGGAGACCGAGAACTCGAAGGTATGCACAAGGACACGAGACACAAGATTTATATAGGTTCGGGTCACCAAGGTGGCGAACCCTACGTCCTGTTTGGCGATCAAGTATGGCGCCCTGCGCTTGGTGTTGGTCGAGATCAGGTGCCCGGCTAGGTACCCGGCCCTCCTTTATATAGTCTAGGGGGCGGGTTTCTAGTCGGTTACAAGGCAGGAGTCCTAGTAGGATTACACTGAACGAGTCCTAGTAGGATTACAGAGGAATTCTAGTAGGAGTCCGTCTTCTTCCTTCCTTGCATGAGTACTCAGGGAGTATGCCCGACAGGGAGATACGCCTTCTGCAAGATCTGCACACCGGGTGCACTGGTCTGACCAGTGCCCATTACCGGTCTGACCGGTGCCCCCCGATTCCGAGCCAAATTGAGGAGTCCTGATATATTAGGCTTGTAAAAGGATTTCCTTGCGGGGCAAGACCTCCCCACCCTATAAATATAAAGGGCCACGAGCGATTGAGGGATATATCACAATCAAATCTATCACATTTATCTTTTATCGTATTTACCTTTTCTTCCTCGTTCCCTTACTTATCCAACCCCTACCATGTTGTTCTTCCTTCATCTCCGCGATGTCTGAAGACGTCCTAGCTGGCCTGCCGAGCCTAGGACAACCCTGCGTGCGCCGCCCCGACGGGATCTTGCCCGGGCGACGTTCGTTGGTCTCTCGTCGAATCTTCCCGGCGACACCGGTCTGACCGGTGACCCGTACCGGTCTGACCGGTACAGCGTGGAGGTGCTGCAAGGAGCTCCTCTGCGTGCTTGTTGGCCCCGAAAAGGTGCCAACAAATTGGCGACTCCGCTGGGGAACAAGAATTTGGCTATGATGGCCGATCTATCAAGCTTCGGCAATTTGATGGCACTTGAAGGATTACCTGAAGATCTACGCAAGGGCATCCATGAAGAAATTCTTCCCCACTATTATCAAGTAACAGAACAAGGCGTCATCATGATGAATGAAGCTGTCATCAACGAGTTGAGGATGTATGATCTACCAAGGCACCGTAAGTCATTTGCCGATCTTATAAACAATTTACTTGCATTCGTGGATAATTTACTTAATATAAAAATAGTGTAGATCTGATTCCTTTTAACAGATAGTTGGTTTCTGAAGAGCCGACTATTGTTATGTCTAATCCTTGCAAATTTTTGCCTAATTGTGATGTTGTTGGTCAAGAAACAAGTCAGAAGTCTCTAGCCGAAATTGTTGATCCAAAATCCCATAGCAAGAGCATAAATAATACATCTAGTGCTTTGTCGCTGGGGGGCAACAAAACAAAGGCGAAGCTACTGGTTGCACTGAGGCCGGTCTAACCGGGAACAACCCGGTCTAACCGCCTCTCCCAGGCTTTTGCATAATAAATCTAAACCAAAGATGGTTAAGCCTAAAAAACCAGAAATTGGTGTTTGTAAAACCATCGAATCTAAAGGTCGTAAGCATCAAAGAGAAAAGCCGAAGCCCAATGAAAAACTTCCGGCTAAGTCTCGAAGACAAAAGATTGTCAATAATGCTAGTGGGTCTAAAAATTCCAAATGCCCAAAATCTTCTCCTAAAGAGAAGTTCCATAACGAGAATCGGCAATGGAGTAACTCTCACAAATCAATGTCGTTTCCTCCATATGTATCATCAATGCCTATGCTATGGGAACCTTACTTTAATATGCATTATTATTGTCCTTCATGGTATTATAGTCCATATATGTCGTCTCCTGTTTATTTTTGTCAAACCCATAGGGAGCCGGTAATTAATGAGCCATCACTTATGCGTAATGACCGTTTTAATCATAAAAATCGGTCAACACAGAAAAATAAGCGCAAGGTGATCAAACAAGTCTATCGTGTCAAAAAGGACGGTAGATTAAATAAAAATTTAGATTTGACACTAGATATAGAAAAGCGGACTATTGAAAAATCATCGGCTAGTTCTACTGATCAAGTTGTCCCCAATAATGAGCATGTCACAAATGATATAGCTGAACAACAATCATGTTCGGCTGGGGGGCAACATGATCTTAAAGTGGTTGTTTCTCAAGGCACCGGTCTGACCGGTGTCCTCATGTAACACCCCGAAATTTTCCAATTTCGGGATGTTAATAAGGAAAATAATTAAACAACGATTTCCCCATAATTTTAAAATTTTGCCCAACAATTATTTTTCTTTGCAGGAAATTTAGCATAAGAAAATTTTATTGATTTTATAATTAAATAAAATGGCTCTTTGTGCATGTTGCATTCATACCATTGCATGGTTTTTGGATGATGTTTATAGTTTTCAAAATCAAAAGTTTAAAAGTCCTAAAACCACCCTAACCTTCTCCCTCCCGATCTCTTTTCCTCTTCTTCTTTTAGCCCAATCCGCCGCCTCCATCCCTTTCACCCCGGATCGGCTCTTTTTCTTTCTCTCCCGCAGTCCAACTTCCCCGCGCCCCGTTCGGCCCACCGCCGGCCCACTCTCTTCCTCTCTCCCTCTTATCTTTTTTTCTTTCTTCTTTAACACCGCCGACCCACCCCCGTTTCTCGGCCCCGCCCGACCTCTCGCGGCCCACCTACCTCCCGCGGCCCGCTTCCCTCCCTCTCTCTCACGCGGCCGCCACCGGGTGGGGCCCCCGTCGGGGTCACCCCCAACCTCCGCCACCCCCTTCCTCCCCACGGCCGCGCCGCCCGTCGGTCGTCCCGCCGCCTCCGCCGCCCCGCGTCCCTCCCTCGCCTCCACCACTCAGCCATAAATGGCGCCGCCGCCACCCACTCCACCGCCTCGGCCCCTTCTCCTCCCCGTAACCGCCCCCACCGAGCTTCATGGCCATTAATGGCGGCCGCCCCACCGACCCCGCGCCACCGCCTCGGCCGCGCCCTTTCCCCTTCCACCACTGCCCTATAAAGGGGCAGCAAGACCTCCTCTCCACCCCGCACCGCTCCCCGCAGCTCCTCCACTCCTCTACGGCGCGCCGCCGCCGGAGCGCCCCGCCGAGCTCTGCCCTCGCCGCCGATCCGCTTCTCCGGTGCCCTTCCCTCCCTTCCGAGCTCCCAGGTGATTTCCCCTAGTCCTCCTCTTCGTTTCGCATTTTTTCCGTCGCATTTATTGGCCGGGGAGGCCTTGTTGGCCGCCACCGGCGAGCTAGCCGGCCGAGCCCGCCGCCGCCCGTGCCGCGCCGCCGCCCGGAAGGCGGACCGCGGCCGCCTATTCACTCGCGAGCAACCACCACCGCCCGATCCGAGCCACCCGGCTCGTATCGCCCGCCCGCCCGGTCAAACCCAACCGCACCGGTCAAATTAGGGTTGCGCCGGCGAATATGCTAAAGAGTCCCCGACCTTTTCGCTATTTACAAGCTTCGGTCCTTCCACCATATAAAACCCTTGCAGTTTAGCCCCCGGTTTTTATAATCAAGCCCTTGGCCTTTCACAAATATTCACCCGCGGTCCAAAGCCAATCATTTGCACCAAAGACCTCTAGTTTATACACATAATTATGTTTAGGTCCCCGAAATCTTGTAGAAAACCCCCTAAACTTCCGCATCTTTCACAATTTAGTCCCCGAACCTTGTTTCACCACATCTTTTCCATCCTAGCTCCGTTTTAGGCGTTCTTGGTGTCCATGTGACCGTCTTTTCAAGCCCGTCGGTTTTAGAACCTTGTTTAGTCCATATAACCTTCGTTTTAGCTCCGTTTCAAGCATTTCAAATTGCGTTAGGTTCGTAATAACTCAAAGAACGTGTTAGAGACAATGTGGAACATGTTCTTTGCTTTATAATTTATTCAATATTTAAATATGATTAAATACTAATATACATACTTTTCTAAAATTTAATTAGAGATCAACACGTGTTTTTATAAGAAATATAATTTGGTTAATTCTTATTTAAATAATCTTTCCAATTTAAAGCTAATTAGAGTTATATCTTGGTTTTCATAATCAAACTTAAATTAATTAATATATATTCAATTTGCTTTCTAAATAAAAGTAATATAGGTTTATCCCGAGTTTTCATAATTAAATATTAAATTGATTAATATGAACATAAATATGTTTCTAAATTATAAATTACTTAGTACAATTCGAAATGTAAAGATATTCGTTTAGATGCTTTACATGCTTCTTTTAAATTAAAATGTTTAATTTGCATAAAATAATACTTGAATATTTATAAATAAAATTGGAATAAGTTATACACCGTTCCTTTTATATAAATACAACTTGCTTAATTATTAAATAAGGTATTTCTCTCGAAATAACCTATGCACATCTTTTTGAATTAAAATTTACCAAGCACATAGCGTTGTGTGATATAATCCAAATCTTACGATAGTTCCGAGTCTTTTGCGTTCGCGGTCCTAGAACCAAATCTTGTCCTCTTTTAAAAGCTTTTCATGCTTGGTGTATTGTTCTTAGTTGTTCTTGTGTGTCCGCTTCCGCATGTTGTGCTCGATGTTTGCTTCGAGTAGAAGATCGAGCCGTTGATCGAAAGTCCCGAAGATCAAGAGTTTCAAAGAGCAAGAGCGAGAAGAGCAAGAGTAGCTTTTTGTTGAGAAAGGCAAGTGACCCTAACCATCCTTCTACCTATGCTTTAAACAAGAATACTATGAATTAATTGGAACATGGAGAACCACCCGGGAAAACAAGACAACCACAAGACATATGGCTCTCTCTTGGCCAATTAATTAGGGAAGTCTTGTGTGGCTATTAGCCTTAGTAGCTTGGGGTACGGAGGAATGCTTTTATGACTCTTCTACTGCGGACAGGTTTTGGAACGGAAGTGCTCTTCTAGGCTAACCCGATCTAAGGGTAGAAGGAAGGAACGAAAGATAGCCTCTAGGACGTGCTACTATGGACTAATACACATGGAAGGACTCTTTGTAAAGGCCTCGTAGCGTCCCTATGCAACCACACCTCGGAAGTGTGGTATTGTGCCTATTTTTGCACAAAGATGCTTGGGTTCAAAGTTCTTCGGAACTTTTACGCGACTTGTGGTGAAAGTGTACAACCTCTCGCAGTGTTAAACTCGTTATAACAGCTCGTGCTCACGGTCAAGAGCGGCCTAGACCCTCACATGATTAATGAACTTAAAGATGGATTTAAAATTGCTTTCGGTTATTTCGTGGCCTTGCCGAGTACCAACCATAAGTGTACTCATACTTGCTTAAACGCCGCTCTAGAAAAAGAAGAAGGTGCACGAAGTCCGAGAAGATGGTGCTAGGCGTACGCAACCCTCGGCCGATTGCTCGTGAAGTTTGGAACCTTTGCTTCCCCGAGATTCCGCCGTAAATTTCGATAATCTCTTTCTTTACGTGATATTGTTTTTATTATTCACTATGATGTCACTATATGTATGAAGCTTGATCCTGGCATACATATAGTTAAACACTTGGTTTTCTTCGGAAAATCGTGTGTGACACCTCACCGTCCGACCGGTCTCGCCAAAGATTCTGGTAGATCCGAGAGTATCCCGCCAAATAGCATGGTGGTGAAGAAGAAGCCAAAATTTGCTGAGTTATTGTATAAATATCAGAGGATAGTTGAACAAAAGCAAAATAATCAGTTAGGAGAGCAAAGGTGGAATTCTTCATCGCCGAAAGCAAAGAAGCACCGACGGTCATCACATTGGTCATCATCATTTATACCATCGATGCATGTGCCATGGAGTGCATATTCAAGTATAAATAATTATAGTCCATACTTTTGGTATAATCCTTGGTTTTCTTTTTACAACTATCAATATGCTTGTGATTCACCAAGGAGTTACAATTGGCCACCATGGCCAAATTAGAGCTCCAATTGTTAGATTTGATGTTCGAAAAGCCGAAATATTAGTTTTTATACATATTGTAATTACTTGGATTCAATTTCGATTACAATAACATCCCTACAGAGTTTACATATGGGCGATGCATATTAATCGTCGTCTTTAGCCAATTTTGATCATTGTGAATATTTCTTGGCACCCAAGCTTTACCAGAAAATAGGGGGGCATATGTTCGCACCCAAAATTGGCAGGTCTGGTTTGACCGGTCAGACCTGTGGGTCCCACCGGTCAGACCGGTGTGGTCAATGTCCACAAAATACAATTTGGACTTCACAATTGAATAGGTCTCGTCGAGTAGATCAAGATTCATATGTGGAACGTCCAAATCGGAGTCCAGATGGGGGAGATACGCTTTCTGCAAGATCTGCACACCGGGTGCACCGGTCTGACCGGTGCCCATTACCGATCTGACCGATGCCCCCCGATTCCGAGCCAAATTGATGAGTCCTGATAGATTAGGCTTGTAAAAGGATTTCCTTGCGGGGCAAGACCTCCCCACCCTATAAATATAAAGGGCCACGACCGATTGAGGGATATATCACAATTGAATCTATCAAATTTATCATTTATCGTATTTACCTTTTCTTCCTCGTTCCCTTACTTTTCCAACCCCTACCATGCTGTTCTTTCTTCATCTCCGTGATGTCTGAAGATGTCCTAGCTGGCCTGCTGAGCTTAGGACAACCCTGTGTGCGCCGTCCCGACGGGATCTTGCCCGGGCGACGTTCGTTGATCTCTCGTCGGATCTTCTCGGCGACACCGGTCTGACCGGTGACCCGTACCGGTCTGACCGGTACAGCGTCGAGGCGCTACAAGGAGCTCCTCTGCGTGCTTGTTGGCCCCGAAAAGGGGCCAACAGATCTCTCACCACTTGATCTTTCACAAGTTAATAATTACTATAAACATGAGGGAATTTCAAAGGCGAAGACTTCCCTGTGCAGAAATACTTAGCCAAGGAAGGCCAGCTCGCCAACCATCATCAGTGATACTTCGCTTTCCTGAAGAGATTTCGAGGAAGAAGCTATTCTTCCGAGATTTCGAGAAAGAAGCTATTCTTCCATTGTTGTATGTGCATTAATGTTTTCAGAGACCTATTCATCATACGAAATAATGAAATAAGAGATGATTGTGCCGACATCGCATCGTGGAGACGAATAATTAAATCATTTATTTTCTTATTTTCTCTAATCGTACGTGTTTTAGTTTCGACTAGAACATCTATGTTGAATGGGGTCATTCCACCAAATTTTAAAGGAACAACTCATGATCGATCATCAGGGGCGGATTCCAATGCACCATAGACAACTATTGAATTCTGAATGGAGAAAGGTTGAAGAGCGTTTCGAGCAGAAACTTTCCTGCTGGAAGGCAAAGTACCTATCTTACGGGGGGAAACTTATCCTTCTCAACTCTGTCTTAAGCAACCTACCCATGTTTATGATGTCCTTTTTTGAACTACCTAAAGGGGTTCTCAAAAACCTAAATCATTTAAGATCAAGGTTCTTCTGGCAAGGATCTTCACAGAAACATGGGTACCGATTAGCCAAATGGGACATATTATGTCGCCCAAAAGACGAAGGGGGTCTAGGTATCCTTGATTTGCAACTTCAAAATAAGTGCCTTCTTGCCAAGTGGCTAGTAAATTTACTAAACACAAATGGGATATGGCTGTCGTTGCTAAGGAATAAATACCTACGATCAAAATCTTTATCTCAAGTGACAACCAAACCTAATGACTCTCATTTTTGAGGGGCCTCGTGCATATTAAGGATGAGGTACTGTCTAAAGGTACCTTCGAAGTCAAAGATGGGACCAATAAAAGGTTCTGGGAGGACACTTGGGTAGGAGATCAGCCTCTCAAAGTTAGATATCCAAATTTATATAATATAGTGAGAGATCCTCACGCAACTGTATCCAAAGTTTTGGCCACAAACCCTCTCAATATCTCTTTCAGAAGGGCTTTGGTGGACAACAAACTTAGAGAATGACTTAATTTAGTAGCAAGGATCTCACATGTCCAACTGGTGGAAGGTTCTGATTATTTCAAATGAAGCCTAACCAAATCCAGATTATATAATGCCTGGTCACTGTATCGCCATCTTATTGATACATATCCACCTTTTCGTCATGGGAGGATCTGGAAGATGAAAATTCCCATGAAAATAAAAATCTTTCATTGGTTCCTACAAAGGGGTTGATCTAACCAAAGACAACCCGGCTAGGAAAAATTGGAAAGGAAGTCAACAATGTATTAGTTGCAATAGGAATGAGAATATTCAACACCTCTTCTTTGCTAAAACAATTTGGAGAATAATCTTTTTTGCTACCGATCCGAACCAACCTGGATCTATAGGCCATATGTTTCGTACATGGCCGAACAACCAACATAAAAAGATAAAAGGTTTAATGCGAGTTGATACAAATTTGCGTTATCTTTGGGCTATCTGGCGTTGCCGGAATGATGTAATTTTTAAGAAATTGAAAACTGAATCTATTATGCAGGTTATTTCCAGGGGAGCATACTGGCTACGCTCTTGGGCCTAGTTACAGCGTGACGAGCAAGCTAAGGACACCCTCACTCTGATGAGTAAGAAATTAGAGATTATTGCTTTAGAGATCTCAAATAAGGGGTGGAAGCACGTTGCTCGTTTGCTTTAGTCTTTCCATCTTTTAAGGCTTTGGTTCAGGGGAACATATCTAGTGGAAACGGACCTCTTCATGCAAACTATGGAAACTTTAATCCGAGTCACTCGATCTTGATCCACGGGAGAGCTCATGAGAGGTGGAAGGGGTGATTTGTAAAATTCATGGGAGGTGGGAGGCGTGGTTTGCAAAGATGATTTTGTAAATCACTCCTCCCACCTCCTCTGGGCGCCCCGTTGGATCAACATCGTGTGACTCGATGAAGTTTCCATAGTTTGCGTGGAGAGGTTGGTTTCCACATGATATGTTACCTTGGTTCGAGTCTTTTTCCAAGGACGCTTTATAATAATTGGTTGTGTACATCTCTGATGTAGAGGCCGGATTTTGTAATCCTTTATTAAAAAAAAGCTAGGATTTGAACATAATAGGGGCCAAGAAGACTAGCATATAGTAGATTTGAAATGACTTTTATTTCCTTTATAACTCGACAATTCTACGAGTCAAGAACTCAAGACAGTGAAAGAAATTACTGCTGTGTTCTTGCAACCAAGAAGCTATTCATGATTTTTTGTTCAGAAAAAGAAACTATACATGACAGATGATTACATTATACGTAGTCCTTGCCTTCATCATACGGTTGGGCTTTAAAGGTAATTGAGCTCTAGCTTAATGAAAGGCCATAAGCTACGACAGACTATAATCAACTACACACGGGTGCAGGCATACTCTTTGGCCAGACGGACCATAGGGGGGCCAGGCCCCTGCGCGTGCCCCTGTTGATCATCTCATCTAGATTGAGGTGTTTATTTTTCAAACGAATGACCTAATATTATGCACGTGTCAAGAACTTGATGTGACGGCCAGGCTAAAACAGGATACAAGTACAAGTGTACACCAGATATTATGCACGTGTGGTGTCTCAAAATGACAAGATCGACTGACCGCCTCGCTCTGATCCGCAGTTCCGCACCTTCCTTATCTTATCATATTTGTTGCTTTGGTCTTTGGTCTTGGTTTGTCCTAGAAAAGATCTTGATGGTTAGTTCTTGATGGTAGTTTGTTCTGAGATAGTTACTGCTAACTCGTAATCAAACGAACAGAGTGCTTCTCTCTCGATATTTCCTTTCCCGGACGATTGGGACTTGCGCTTTCACAGATCAAGGCAGCAGAGCAAGAGGATCTGACATGGCAACAGCAACCAAAATAAGTTGTGCGCCTGGCTCCCTCCGTCACTTGCACGGTTTTGACCTGCAAAAGGCGTTGCGTAGCGTCGTCGCACGCTCCTTTGCACCCAACCCAACCAACACCGAAATCCTCAGGTCCAAGGCGCGCCCAATCTCGACACGCTGCCCGTGGGGTGGGCCACGACTTCCCTCGACGTCCTTTGGGACCCACATGTCGGCCAGCGAATGCTGCTGCAGCCCCGTTGCGCCCTATCCCAGCTTAGCTTTTACATCAAGCACAAACAAAGGGACCGAACTGCATAATTACGCAAAAGCTTTTTTCTCAAAAACCCAGCCTGCTACTGGTCGTAGTCGACGAGGTGGGAGCAGGTGTCCGAAACGGATCACCAAATCCCCCGCCCGGGCAGCCGAGAGATCCCAGCCCCCCCGCCACGCGCGCGATCCATGGCGGCCACCGCGGCGGCGGGTGCTGCGGCGCGCCGCATCCTCGTCGTCTATCTCGCCGTCGTCGTCGCCGCCTTCCTCGGCGCGGCGCCGCGCGGGGCGGACGCGCTCCGGTCGCTCGGCGTCGAGGGGGCGGGCGGGGCTGGCGCCGCCCACGGCGATGCCGCCGTGGACCTCGACGCCGGCAACTTCACCGACTTCCTACAGGCCTCGCCGGAGTCGTTCGCGGTCGTCGAGTTCTTCGCCCACTGGTCGGCCCCTCTCGCCTCTGACTCGATTGATTCGTTTATTTCTTCTTTTGCTCCCGATGATTAGATGCGGCTGGGTTCGTTCGGACTCGATCAGTGCGTCGGTTTTCGAATGGCAAACTGGGTGGAAATTGAGATCGTCTGGTGAACACGGTCTAATGGGGTCTTGAAATCGAAATTATTGGCTGGCTCGTCTCGCCTGTGACGGTGAGCAACGATAAGTTTGCACGATCGAGTGTTTGTGGCTTTCAAGTACGCTAGGATTGCTACTTTGCTAGGCTTATCGTGCGGGATGGATTTACAATTCAATTAGAGTAGTGCCCTTCACTTGTACCATCTGAGACGTATGAGCTGCAAGTGCAGATATGAAGTCAAAATTTCACAAAAGAGTGGAAACGTACGAAATAGGTGAGAGGGACTTTAAGACTTGGTTCCTCAACTATGGCAGTAATCACTTCAGCACTTCTTCTTCCAGGATATAGCTTTGCCTAATATGGCTGCTGGCTATACTTAGCAATAGGACTAAATGTTAACTTTACTTACACTATGTGATTTCGTGAAGTCTTACTGCATCATTATGTTTCTTTCTGAAGCTGTACTTAGCCGATATCACTGTCAACTGCTAAATAGGCGAAATGGTTATTTTATCGATTCTATAATGTGTGCCAAACATTTGAATGATCTGAAACTTGTTATGTCTTGTTCCTAAATCCACAATCTACATCTTACTTCCCCCATTCCAAATTGTGGGTTGTTTTGGCATTTCACGGCTCACAATTTTTGTTATGTATCTAGATATATATACTCATGCCTAGATTCACAATAACAATTATGAATTTATGTTTGCCAAAACGACCTACAATTTGGAATGGAGGGAGCACCTGCCAAGCTGCTCTAGTATTTTTGAAGTTTTTGTGAGAAATTTTATTTGTTCTGGTTTTTTTTTTGAGGGTCAACGGAGGGGGAGAGAATCCCCCACCTGAATTTCATTCATTCATTCAATCGTTCTGCCCCAAACCGGCCTGGAAAGATTACATGATCGTCGTGATCGTCACGATCGTCAGCATACATGAATCACTTAGCGCTGGAGAAGCGATTACACCAGTGTTGGGCGACCGCCCGGGTGGAACGTGGTAACCGATGGCTCCAAAGTCGCGCGTCCTCTCTGCAGAGCCGGAGTGCATGGCGCATGGTAGTAGTCTCCTGTCGGAAGACAAAGCTGTTGCGCCGCTTCCACAACTGCCAACAGCAAAGGAGGACGAACATCGCAAAATGCTCAGCAGGGAAAGACAGCGGGCAAGGCAGCTGATGGATCGCCTGCACCGCCTGCCCCGCGGGGAGGTGAAAACCGAGAGCCGCCCAAAAGGAGTGTGCAAAGGGGCAGCCGAAGACGATGTGCTGCGCCGTCTCTGCACCGGAGTTACAGAGCTCGCAGGTCGCATCCGTCACCACAGATTTCTTCAGTAGGTTCGCTTTGCTCTGGATCCTGTCCCGGCTGAGCAGCCAGCCGAAGAACCGGACCCGAGGCGGTGCCGCGCTGTTCCAAACAAATTTTGCCGCGCCATCATCAGTCGCACCTTGCGCATGCAGCAGCTGGTAGAGAGTGGATGTCTGTAGCCGCCCGCCAGGCAGCATCAGCGGGCTGAGCCGCGTGTCCGCTTCTTCGGTTAGCTCGACGCCGGCAATGATCATCTCCAGCTCAAGCAGCTCGTCGCGGGCGACCTCCGTGTTCTTGTTTATTTAGAAAACATTAATGACAGTCATGTCAATTGAGTATCTAATTGCCTGTATCCTTAAGTTTCCATTTAGTGAAATATTTTCTGAACTTGGATAAAGTTCTAGACTGCTGATTGCCATACCTGAACTTGTAGTTTTCTTATTGATTAAAAGTGGGCAAACATCACCCAGTAGTTCTTTATTAACCGATAACCACAGTGTGTTGCCTACTTTTTATGGCAATAAACTTTTTAAAGTTTGTTACTCCATCAGTTTCCTGCTTATGTCATCTCAACCTGTCTTGTTTATTAGCAACTAACTGGAATGCATGACATGTTTGATCAGGTGTCCAGCCTGCAGAAATTACAAGGTATGTAACCTTAGTATACTCTATTATGATCAGAAATGCAACCCCCACTGATATCGATTCCTTCTTCATATGCAGCCTCACTATGAGAAGGTTGCAAAAGTTTTCAATGGTCCAGATGCTGCACATCCAGGGATTATTGTGATGGCACGGGTTGATTGTGCATCAAAGGTACGCTCCAGTGAAGGGTGATGACTTTGATCTAGACAACACACTTTGAAAGGGATTTTCTGTGATCAAGTCTCACCTTTAACTGTTAATGACATCACCTATTAAATTATTAGTGAATAATTAGACCTTTTGTTTCCCTATGTGGAAGGGGTACTATCTTATGGAGCATAGTTCTTATTTTCATTTAGTTTTAGTTCCAGTGTTCTTCTGGAAGGGGTCATATGGTAAATAATGATAACCTGTTAGTACATCATGTTGTGGTTTGCACTGGCATGCAGTAATGCCTTATTTCTTTTGATTGTTCGACAGCACAGGTGAATCTGGATCTTTGCAATAAATTCTCTGTCAATCATTATCCTTTCCTAGTGTGGGGCCCGCCAGCGAAATTTAATTTACCTCAGTGGAAACCGAAGCAAGAGAATAGTGAATTAGAATTAATTGATGATGGAAGGACAGCAGAGCGTTTACTTAAATGGATAAATAAAAAGATGGGAAGGTAAGTTGCTGTCTATTTGCATTAGATCATAAATTCACAGATTCATGTGGAATCATCAGCTGTTTGAATTGTCTTTATATTTTATCACCTGTGCTTATTTGGAAGTGGGTTGGTTTTGGTCTAATACTTTTATTCAAATGCTTTAGGATTCACTCTGATGTAAGCATGTAACCATTATATGTGTGTTTCATTTTTTATTATACAATTTTCTTCTTTTTTTCAGCTCTTTCAATTTAGATGACAAAAGGTATGAGAATGAAAGTGCTCTCCCAAAAAATGCTTCAGATCCTGAACAGGTGCAGTTAAATACTGGGTTGTCTAGTTAATTTGCATGGGATCTTATTTATACACAATGATTCAGTCCTTATGAACAATTATTTACTGTTCAATCAATTCTAACAGATTGTTCGCGCAATTTATGATGTTGAGGAAGCAACAGTTCATGCATGGCAGATAATTTTGGAGCACAAGGTTTGAGTCAAATTATCAAAATTGACAATTTAATGTATTTTTTGCTCCTCATCATTTTATGACTATTGCTAATATTACCTGCAAACTACAGATGATCAAACCAGAGACTCGTGACTCACTCATTAGGTTCTTACAAATTTTGGTGTCTCATCATCCATCCAAGAGGTATAGAGGTTTTCTTTTGAGATTTTACTAGTGCATATGCATAGCTATCCTGTATCATGCATTTTTGGTTGACTGCTTAGGTGTCGAAGGGGATCTGCTGACGTACTTATTAAATTTGATGATCACTGGCATACAAACCAATCATTGAGTTCACAAGAGAGTTCTACATTATTAACAAGTGTTACAGGAGACAACATCTGTGGAGAGGGGGTGCCACGTGGATATTGGGTACACCTTCTATGTTATTTTGTGAATTATTGCTCTGCTTGTAAAGTGTTTTTTTTTTGCTCCTTTCCTGCAAATAGCACTTCAATTGCTTTTGGCTACAACTATTTGCTTTGAATGTTTGAAGTAGTGTTGATATCTTCCTTCCAATATTAGTTTGGATTTTCGTTTCTTATGTCTGTACCCATGTTGCAGATGTTCTGCCGTGGAAGTAAAAAGGAAACAAGAGGATTTAGGTGATGCCTGCTCTCCATATTTATATCTAAGCTCATGGGCACAAAATTTGTTTACAATACTTCAGATTCATTTTAACAGTTCATTGAGAAACTGAATATCATGTTAACTTCTTTTGTATCAGCTGTGGTCTATGGGTTTTGCTGCATTCACTAACTGTTCGAATTGGAGATGGAGAGAGCCAATCAACATTTGCAGCAATTTGTGATTTCATCCACAATTTCTTCATCTGTGACGAATGCCGCAAGCACTTCTACGAAATGTGTTCAAGGTCTGGAAAACTCACCTTGGTTGTATTACCACTAAAACTACTGCATGCCTAATTGTTACTTTCATCTGCAGTGTATCAGTCCCCTTCAAATCTTCCCGTGACCTCACCCTCTGGCTATGGAGAGCACACAACAAAGTTAATGAGAGGTTGATGAAAGAAGAAAAGGATTTAGACACTGCTGATCCTTCATTTCCTAAAGTTATCTGGCCTCAAAAGCAGCTCTGCCCATCATGCTACCGGTCTTCAAGTACGACTGATGATGGAGCCACGCAGGTTGAGTGGGATGAGGATGAAGTGTTCCATTTCTTGGTTGACTACTATGGGAAGAAACTTGTATCTTCCTACAGGGAGACCTCCATGGATTCTCATCTTCAAGTAACAAAGCAAGTAGGCTCAATTTCTGATGATTCTTCTGCATCCAGCACAGCAACAGTTCCAATTGGAGCTGCCCTGGGTGTCGCTGTTGCTAGCTGTACATTTGGGGCACTGGCTTGCTTCTGGAGGACCCAGCAGAAGAACAGAAAGTACTACCATTTACGTTCTTTAAAGAAAATTTGACTAAACATTTTAGGTCTGTAGGATGCCAATGCTAATCTGTTCTTCGTAGATTCATATCATAGCGAAGTGATTAGGAATTTTTTTTTTGTCTCCTTTGTTGATTTGACAGGCAAAGAAAGAACTGGAACTGAAAATAGTGCACCACTTGCAAACCCTAAACTGCATGTCTGCATCAGGAGGAGCCTCCGTGAATGTATATTTTCTGGACGGGTTACCTTGGCAAGTACCCGAATGTGCCAAAAGGTCATCAATCACAAGATGAAAACATACAGAAGATTGACTCGTGCCTGAGTCACGTGATTGTTTTGAGCAACGACGTGAACTTTGTTGCAACAGTAAATTGTTCTATAGGTTCAACGTTTTAAGCTCTGTACTTACCATGTAGCCTTTTGGATGACACTCTCTGGGGACTGATGTAATCTGATAGTACCAAATTAATGTGTGAAAACTAAAATTAAAATTCCGGTATAGCGGCACTTTATCCTGAACTGAAACGTCTTGTTCGTAGAAAGGGCTATGACACTTCGTTACCCAATGTGTAATATATTTTCTCTCGAGAAAGTACATAAATCATTTAACCGTGTATAAATGGTATGAATAAACCTGCCTTGAAAGTTACAAGATTTACACATTTGAAATCTGTATTGATGACTATAACTTTATGTTTTAACGACTGCCTATCGACAGCTCGATCACCAGCGCTTTTTTTCTTCAGAATTCGGACTTTGCGATCGCCGGCTTATCAGCCACCAGACAAAATAATTTTCTTTCACACTAAATCAACGCCAACCACCAATCAACCAGCGGTATTTTTCTCTCACAACAAATCAGCACCAACAATCACCCTCCACGCCCAGTTTCCGAAATAATGGAACAGTCAATATATTGTTATGCCCTGGAAGTTCACTTCATCTTCATTTGAAGAGGGTAGTCACTAGTCAGTAGTCACCTACAATGGTCTCTATACAAAGCTGCTGGCACTGGCAGCAGCCAGCAGCTAAATGTCCCACTATGTACAATTGCAATTGCAAAGTTCAATCCTGGCGTTCTGTTCGCTAGACGGATTTTCTGCAACCAGCGCACACATCTTTTGGAAAGACGCAGCCAGCACACGTTACTGGATGCTGATGACATGCTGCTGCGGCTGTGCGCTCTCCGCTCCTGCCGGTCCCGGGATCTGGTCGTGCACAACCTGCAAATCGTCACGCTAGCTCCATCATTTCTGCTTGAAACTTCAATTCACGTATAATTCTAGAGTGTGATCTCCTGAAAGACTTTCAGACAAACCTGCCGCTGCTGCCTGCGTCGTCGGTGAAGCAGCTCGGTAACCGCTACGAGTATGATGTACACCGGTATGACCACTCCCGCTGTTCTAAGCATCAACAGCTGCTTTTTTTTCCCAGAAGGCAGGATTTGTGCTAGGTTAGTCAGGTTGGACATGCGTTCCTGCATCAAGTTTTTGTTGATCGGATTGCAGAGCCTTACGGTGAGCATGGCGACGGTGTAAGCGCCTTGGTCGCCGAGGAGAACCGAGAGGGCGTCATGGAGGACCAAGAGGACCGTCAGCTGGAGGTGGATGTTTCAGAATGTTACTGAATTACTGCACATCAGCCGCGGGACGAACAGAAGGTATGGAAAGTACTCCATCCGTCTCGAATTACAGTTGTTTTATTTCTCTAGATACATTTTTTATGTTATGCATCTAGATACATATTTATATTTAGATACATAACAAAATGATTGTATCTAGAACAACCAAAATGTTTAACAATTTGAGACAGACAGAGTACCTTTCAGCGGTGTACTTACGGTTATAGCAATTATGCGGCAGCAGATTACGCCGGTAGGGGTGGAAGTTTGGTGGCCATACTCGTAGCTTGTTGATGTACTAGAAGTTTGGTCTGCGTTCAGCATGGGCCGTGATTGAATGTTACCAGGAGCGCTGCAATGGAGATGAGCGTTAGGTCGTACAGAACTGGTCACTGATCAGATTTTGTCCTTGTGGTAACACTAACAGGCCGTGTTCTGTGAGGTACCTGAAGAAAATTGTGTTTCTTCCGTATCGAAACAGCTTTGAAGAGGTAGTGTAGTTCGGTGTAAATTGCTGCGTGATCACGTGTTATAATTTGTATCCCCCAGTTGTGTTGTTTCGAAATAACTCAGTACTAGATGAATTTTATTTTACCTGCAAGCAGATCTCGCATATGGTGTCCCCCTTCTCATCACACCACCTCTGAATGCATTTGCGATGAGCGAACTGCAGAAAGAAAAACATCTATTTAACCCAAGCAAGGCCTTTGCTCTTCAGCACGAAGCCGTTCGACGATACAGTCCAACATGTGTTCCTATTGCTGAACTGAAAACTTCTTCATCTGAAAAGAAATTTGCTGAAACAGAGTTGTATTAGCGTGATGGTGCTGCGTTTTACCTTCAAGCTGCCCCTGCAGGAGCAAGGGGCCTCCATGCAGGCCTCGTCATCATCCTCCTGGCAGATCCTGCATTCTACCAAGACGCCACTCGTCGCCCTGCCATCTTCACCAGCCGCATCACACGCCGTCGTTGCGGGAGAAGGCGGAGCAGAGGCCTCATCGATGGCGGACTGAAGAGTCGACTCCGTCAGCAAACGCCCCGCCATTACCTCGAAATGATCCGTCATCCCTGGACGCCGCCGGAGATGACCTTCGAAGCACAAGAACGAGATGAAACCAAAATGCACGTTTCTTCAATCGAATCTAAAGGGAATAACGGAAACAATCATCACCTGCTATTGGAAAATCGTAACAGAAATGGTTAGTTAAAGCACGGGATTTTGCAGGAATCAGGATAGAGGAAGAGACCAGGGGAGAACAGAGGTTAAGAACGATCAAGAGGCAGAAAAAAGGGCAGCAGGCTAGAGGAGAATGCTTGCAACGAAGGGTTTGGATATCTGAAGAACTGAGAGGATGGTACAGAGAAGCAAGAGATGGAGTAGAGGCGTCCCTTGTTTTCGTTGGTCTTTGCTTGCTTCTGAAACATCTTAGGCTCTGTCTGACATGCTTGATTGTTAGTGCATTCAGAGAACAAGGCACCGGCAAAAATTTCGAACACAAACAAAATGTTGCTTATTGACACGAGAAAGCTATTCTTTTCCAACTCAAGCAAGTGGTTGAGCACAATTGTTGCAGGGGAGAAGAACTTGAATTCTGAAGTTATACCATATTGCTGTGAGCAAGCAGCTGACCCTTTAGGTCAAGGAAACTAGTTAACTAGCTTTATTATGTTGTGATGGCAAAGCTGCGTTGCCCTGTTTTCCCATGTTCATTTTTTGATAATGGAATTAACATTCCGGCCTCTGCGGTAACGCACACAGTCTAAAGCCTCTGCGTGACCACACACAGCCAAACTTATTAAAAAACTAAGAAAAAATAAAAAAAACTTTAGTGCATAATGATATATGCACTAAAGATCTAGGATAATTTTTTAATTTTAACCTTTTTTTAAAATTATTTTTATGAATAACCCCTCGGAAACTTTATTTGCTTTGGATGACCCTTTTGGCCGCGCGCGCGCGCGCGCGCGCGGCCCGGCCGCCGCCGCGCCACATGCGGCGGCGCGCGGCGGGGCGCCACGGCCGGCCGCCCGCGCCGCGCGCGCGCCGGGCGTGGGCCCGGTCTGCCGCGCCACATGCGGCGGCGCGGCGGGGGCCGCCGCGCCACCGCGCCGGCGCGGCGCGGGGGCGCCGCACCATCCCGCGTGGCGCGGCGAGCCCGGTCTAGAGGGCCCGCGCGGCCCCCCTTCTTCCTCCTCCCTCCCTTCTTCCTCCTCCCGGCCCGAGCGAGCCGCCGAGCACCTTGCCGCCGCCGGCCGCCGCCCCCCCCATTCCGGCGGATTTGGGGTGGAAAAAGTGGGGGGGATTTGTTCCCCGCGTTGTTGTGAAGGTATTGACCTACTTCTCTCCCTCTTTTACCGTTGCATTGTGTAGATCGGAGTAGATTTTTGTGACCTAGGGTTAGGTATAGAAATTTGAAATTTACACCAAATGCAATTAGTTTTAATGGAAATGATGATTAGTTCATACGCAGTAGTTTCTCTGCCCGTGTTATTGACGTGTAGAACTTGTTGCATGAATCGATTTAATGATATTATTGATGTCAAATGTTTATGGTAGTTGATAATGGGTGTAGCTATTATATGGATGACTAACAATTTTGTTGAATACCTAACAATTTTATTAGGGGTAATCGCACGTGTATATATATAACAAATCGAGATGGATATAATTTTTGTTGAACACAATTCTAATTTTTCATGTATATTTTTAATAAATATCTATTTTAGTACTATATTGTTATTGAACAAGTTATAAATTTTGTAGATGGACTGTTTAGTTCGCATGTTTCATGGTGGCGTAGTTAAAGACAATGGAGAGTTTGAGAATATGATAGAGTTGGTAGAAACATTTGATGGTCCGCCAAGCTTTAAGGATGTAGTTGATTGTGCAATGGTCAACTATGGAATTGGAATGCATGAGTTGTCATTTAGAGGTCGTTTTGATTGTGGGAAGGCTAGAGCTCATTATGTGTTGATGAGCTTGTCAAGTGAAGAAAATTGGAATCGGTATAAGAAGGTAGTTGGTCAAGCTAATGTGTCATGTCTGGAGGTTGTGGTAGATATAACTCGTGGGCCTAGTGGTAATGTTTACATGAATGAGGAAGTGCCGTTTGAGGCTCTACAAGGTACACAAGAGTCTACAATTTTGGAGGAGGACTTTGGTTGTAGGGAACCTAGTCGGGATGTTGGGATGGTGAATGATGATTTTCCCAATGATTGTTTTGAGCGGGAGGAAGAAACCATGGACGATGATGATATATCCGACGGCTACGAAGAAGGTGATTCGATGATGAGTCCGATGAGGAGCATGCGGAAGAGCAAAATGATGCCAATGCACATGCGGCCGAAGCACTCCTTGGTTTAAGTGAGGTTGACTTGGATGGTGTTCGGCATGATTATGTTGCAGGACCCTCGGTGAACCATACAACCTTTGAAAGGGAAGTGCACATAAGTAGGCCGCTAGTGAACACTATAAATGGTGAAAGTGAAGAACACGTGCCTAGGTTCCCGGACAACACTAGAATTGGTGAGAGTACTGAACACTACACCCAAGCTCAGTACCAATTTGGAATCCCTTACGTTCGCAATGACGAGAGACTTGAGTAGGATCGATAGAGCCATTTGTGATTCTACTAGGTTGTTCACGAAGGAATAATTTTTACCGGGGAGCCCGAGATACATGAGAAAATGATGTTTGACTCCCTGGATGAACTTAAGTTTTTCTTGTCCGACTATGCGGTGAAGCATTATAGGCCTTTCACTTTGTGGTCCATTCGGACGGGAATCTTAGGTATGAAGTAATGTGCAAACAAGGGTGCATGTGGCGTGTATGGGCACGACTTGCGGAGAGGGACAGGGGAAATGGAAGATTACAAAGGTTGTGGGACCTCACACATGTCGGTCGAGTCGAGGTGAAGGGAGTTCACGCACAATTGATCGCAAGTTACATTGGAAGGTGTATCTTAGGCGTTGTTCGTGAGAATAGTGAGGTGACGGCCGGCAATTTGATAGAGCGAGATATTGATGTTTGCTGGATATCGTGTGAAGTATTCTAAGGCATGGCGGGCTAAACAACATGCAATTGCCTTGCTATGGGGCGATTGGAAAGAGTCATATGCAAAAATCCCAAGGGTCTTGAGAGCCATGAACCACTTCAATCCGGGGTTAAATGGTTCCCTTACGTGACCGGATCTCATGTTCTCGACGGTGGTGTTTTGAAGCCCGTCCTTCTACGTGTTTTTTGGTGCTTTCCACAATGTAAAGTGGCTTTCCAACACTGTCGTCCGGTGATACTTGTTGACGGAACCTTCTTGACCGGCAAGTACAGAGGTACACTCATGATGGCAGTTGCTGTAGATCCTGAACAGCAACTTGTGCCTTTAGGTTATGCCTTGGCGGAGAGTGAGAATGACGACAGTTGGTCATGGTTCATGAGGCTCCTTCGCATTAACGTACTTGGTCCAACGCGACAGGTATGTATGATCTCAGATCGGCACCATGGTCTCATCAAATGTGCGAGCGACCACCTGGATGGGTATCCACCACTTGTTCATCGGTGGTGCATGAGGCACTTTGCCGCCAATTTGTGGCGTCGTCAAAAGAACAAGGAGGTAATAGGACGGTTGAAGTTGCGGCATCGGTACATACGAGAGGACCAATTTAAGGAACTGCACAAGGACTTAGTTAAGAACTTGAATGAGCAAGCTAAAGATTGGTTGGAGTATGAAATGGAGGATAAGGACAAATGGGCTCAAGCATATGATGCGGGGGTATGCGTTGGGGTATCATGACAACAAACTATTCGAAAGTTACAACAACATATTTACGGGGAATAAGAAGTAGACCCGTCGCGGGGATCATTGAATACTCATTTGAAAAATGCAATGAATACTTTGTGAAGAGATGGCGGATTGCACGTGATTTGTTGGATAGTGGGGGTAGAATTGGATCCTTTGCGGATGAGATAATGTATAAAGGCTGGTTTAAGATCCGTGAACCAACATGCGAAGCATATGGTCCGGACGGAATGATTTATTCTATTCGAGGTTCCTCTACTACTAATGTTGGAGGGGAGAGTCATGGCGGTCGACACTATAGGGTGGACCTCGGGCCGTACTTGCACCGTAACGGTCCTCAATTGTTGCATCTTCCTTGTTCTCACTTGATGACGGCTTGCCTTGCTAGAGGTCTAGACTATGAAAATGCCATGTACTTGTCTCCTTTGTTCTATAGAGAACACACCATTAAGATTTGGGAATCCGGCTTTGAGCCGTACCTTGATCCGTCACAATGGCACGAGTATGATGGCCCGAGTACGTGCCACTTTGCCGTCTTTGAAGAAATTGAAAAAGGGTAGGAGGCAAAAGAAGCGTTTGAAAGGGGACATGGACGCGTGTCAAGGAAGGTTTGCCGCCGCTTATGATATGGGTGATTTTGAAGGCGATGCGGACAAGATGACGTATCTTTGCTCAAAATGTCACAAAGAAATTAAAAGCGCACGTGTCGGAAAAGAAAATCGAAGGGCAAGAAAAAAGCAACGGGGACAAATAGAAGGATGGGTGGTTCCAACTCGAGGGTAGGTGTCATGGTAGTACGTTAGTAGGTGAAAAATTATGAAATTTTGTATGCAAGTTAAATAATTTTATATTTCTATATACTTACCTTCAATTTTTAATTATTGTTACTAACTACAAGTAAATTTTTTCAGGATGGCGCACCCAGTGTACCCGCTCCTTGAGGCTGCATATGATGGCAGCCATCGTGCACACCTTATGGCCGACCTTCACGAGGTATTTACAAAAGCCTTAACTTAAGATCCAAATTTATTAGTTATTGTACCTCCTAGTTGTGTTTAATATGTGAGCTAAACATATTTCTTGCATTTTGAGGACTAGACATTGCTAATGTTGTAATTATTGAATTTTATTGTTTTTCAGGACTTGAACCCGTTGAGGGTGCGAGAGCACTTTCCACTTCCTTGGGACGAGATATACGCCCCGTACTTGGCTAGAGCGGGGTTCTTGGACATTGCTTTGGTCGTGGTTCGTGGGTTGCTCGTGATGGACGGGCCGTTGTTGTCGGCCTTGGTGGATCGATGGCATCAGGAGACCCACTCTTTCCACCTACGCGTGCGGAGAGATGACGGTGACCTGCGGGATACCGCCATGATCCTTGGTCTTCCACTTGAGGGGCCGGCGGTGAGTGGGATCATTCGAGTGCTTTGGTTGGCGAGACATGGTTGAGTTGCACATTGGGGTGAGACCACCAGATGCTGATGAGGGGGATGCGTCGAAGAAGACCTCCGGAGTGAACACAGTTTGGTTGAGGCAGCACTTCACCGTTTGCCCCCAGGGAGCTCCTCAGGCTGTTGTAGAGAGGCACGCACGTGTGTGGCTTTGGCACTTTGTTGCCACGTTCCTGCTACCAGATGCTGCGGGTAACACCGTTTCTTGGATGGTTCTGCCACTTTTGGGTCAGGATTGGGACAACATCCGTGGCTACAGTTGGGGTTCGGCGGTTTTGGCATGGCTGTATAGGCAGCTATGTGATGCTTGTAGGCGGAGTGGACGGGACGCCAACCTTGGTGGATGCGCTTACCTCCTGCAGATTTGGGTTTGGGAGCGTCTTCCAGTGGGCCGACCACACCGTGGGCCAGTTGAGGTACATACAAATCTTTTGTTATTTATTCATGCAGACTTATATTCATGAATTATTAATCTTTCAAATTTTGGTTATATTTTGCAGGCTTGGAATCGGCAGGATTCTCGACCCACTTTTGCGTTTGTGTGGAAGACAGCGACAGCGGTACGTGGTCCTCGGGAAGGAGGTACAAGTTCTACACAAACGAGTTGGACTTGTCTTACTCGAGGCACGGTACAAGCCCATGTCCACTAGTTCGTGTTCAATTTGTAAATTTTGTGTCATCACATTTTCTCTAAACATGTTGTATGTTTGTAGGTTGAGTGGCTACCGTACGACCGCGACTTTCCTCGGCACGTCCGGTTCTCACCCATGTGTTACGGAGACGAAGCTTCGTGGAGGTCGACGGTGCCACTCATCATCTACTATGTTGTCGAGTGGCATTTGCCAAACGGGGTGCTACGCCGGTTTGGGAGGCTTCGGCCTTCGCCTCCGAGCACACGTCCACCGTTCCGGCCTTGCACAAGTAAGAAACCAACTCGATGCATTTTTCATTATTCTCATATGGCATAAGTTGGTTTGTAAATAATGTGACAAGCAATTTTGTTATTTCAGGGTGAACAGGCAAAAAAGATACAAGGAGAATGATTGGACGGTGAAGCATGCTAGGTACTTGGACATTTGGAACAATCGGCAGAGGATGGATCATCAAGATGGCCCTGCTTGGCGTCCTGGACCACATAGAGAGTACATGAGGTGGTACCATACCTCTACAAGAACTAAGATCAAGCCAGCTTTCACGGATGAGCACATTGAAGATGCCCCCTCAGACTCCGACGACGACATAGCGGATGAGTACGACACCCTGACACGTGTGGGCACACAGCCAGAGCGAGCACCTTTGCACGATTACTTGGTAAATTTATCCCAAGCCAATGTTGTTTGATCACTTAAGTTTCTAATAATTTGTATCTATAATAAGATTTTTTTTGTAGGGACAACAACTTGCAAGGCTTGCAAATGAGGCGGGAGTGGCTATGGAACATGCAAGTGCTTCGAAGGTGGAGCCCTACGCAACTTTGCGAGAGGTAGTATTACTTTTCAAAAACTAAATGCTTAAGTTTATTCCTATTTTTGGAATATGTCTTCATTTTGTACCAATTGCATGTTGCGAGAGGGTCGGAGGAGGCTGCGGGCGTATGGCAATGAAGTTGAAGCGCATAGCGGCTCCAGATGTTGTCCACGGCGGCAATGTTCAGGCCACTTCTTCAGGATCCCGCCGCACTCCAGTTCACCACGGGGCTAGAAGCTCGACGAGGACCCCATCTCGAAGCACCGCTCGCACCGCGTCGGCATCAGCAGGTCGTGTTGTTGCTAGTGGCAGCCGTGGTCGTGGTAAGGAAATCGCCACCCCTGAGCCCAGTGATGAGGACGATGGAGACTCCTCCTCCTCCTCACCGGCAGCTGGTAGTGAGCGTGGAGACCCCACGTACGTCTCGGAGATTCCGATGGACGTCTTCGTTTGATGCCCCACCCGCAACTCAAACACAAGGAGAGTCAACGAGTCGGGTAATGAATCCAAAAATTTCCATCCAAGTCGGCATTTGAAATTACCTTGCTCTTCTATAGTGTTTTGTCCATTTTTTGCGGCCCTCGCCCACCTCCGGCGAAGAAAGCCCGCGGCCGTCGTCCACGTGGGCCCGCCGAAGTTGGGAGTGCCAACGTCTTGGACACGAACCGGGGAGGGAACACCGAGCTAAACAAATTTTCAGCCCCGAGGACCAAATCCGCCGCCGTCGTTGATCCTATGCACCATATGTGATGTTTGTGTGTGCTTGGGACTATGTTGGAGGCATGTCTATGCCTTAGGATGTTGAACTAGATGTTTGTGCGTGCCGGACTTTGTCGGAGCATGTGTTGGCCTTAGGATGTTGAACTTATGGACTTTGTGTGATGTTTGTGTGTCGGACTATGTTTGAATGTAAGCACTTTGTCTGAAATTATGTTTGGTGCATGGGAAGTGTCCATATTGGCTTCTGGATGAGTGGATGAGTTCTGTCGATTTCCTGCAGGTGCGTCGAGTTGAGAGGGCAACAGAAACCAGAAGAAACACGTTTCGGGCGGCAACGAGCTTTGCGCGCGCCGGGCCGTCGGCGCGGCGGCATGGGCCTGCCGCGCCATCCCCAAGGGCGCGGCAGTCCTGGCAACTTGGGTGCCGCCGATGGCCACCTCTACCCAGCGGCGCCGCGCCACAATGCATGGCGCGGCGGGCGCATGCCGCCGCGCCTTCGGGCACGGCGCGGCAAGCCTACGTTGCCGCGCTTAAGTTTTACAACATCCGGTATGCACCCCTCGGCCAAGGTTGAAGTCCGGCCGGGGGCGCAACACGTGCTGCGCCGCGCCACGCGCGGCGGCGCGGCAAAGCGATCCCGCCGCGCCATGCGGTTTGGCGCGGCGAGCTGTCACCTGTGCATCTACCCGTGCCGGGCTTTGCCGCGCCACACCGCATGGCGCGGCGGGGCCCCGCTGCCGCGCCCCGGCCGGACTTCAACCTTGGCCGAGGGGTGCATACCGGCTTTCGTAGGATTTAAGCGCGGCAACGCGCTCTTGCCGCGCCATGGGACATGGCGCGGCAACGTTATGCTGCCGCGGGGACCCCTGTGGCGCGGGAGATTAAAGCCCAATTTATTTTTAAGTTTGCTTTCAGCTGAACATGATGAACATGTTCTAACTAAAAATGAGGTGAAGCTTGATTAGGTGGCTTTGCAAAAACTAGGGAGGAATACAAGTTACTTACTTTAGGCTAAACATATGAATTTATAAGATCAACTTTTCCCATTGGACATAAACAAAAGCAACCAATAATATATATATAAACTTCCATAATATTTTCTCTATATTATGGTGAAGTAATATCATTGATAACCACT
This sequence comes from Cenchrus americanus, assembly GCA_947561735.1. Lineage (NCBI taxonomy): Eukaryota > Viridiplantae > Streptophyta > Magnoliopsida > Poales > Poaceae > Cenchrus > Cenchrus americanus. The sequence continues at coordinate 243,876,515 of OX387239.1, read as the reverse complement.
AAACGATTAAGTAGCGATGTATGCAAAGCTAGACAACGAACATTTCATAATACACTCGTTCTGCATATCTTTAGGATAAAAGAAAAAACAGCGAATAAAAAAGTTTTCCTTAAAAAAAAGATCGAGAAATGGGGTCCACCACACCCACCTTCTCTTCTCTATATAAAGGGGGGTAGCCTCCACTCATCACTCACCTCCAATCCTCACAGGCAACCACCACTCGTACATCATCTCCATTCCTCCGGTCGTTTGAGAGTGTTGGTTGTCGAGATGGGCTCGGGGGTGGGGGTTTATGGATGTGAGGAGGGCCATGGAAGCCATGGAGGGGGCATACCCAAATGATCCCAATAGATCCATATTCGGTTTGAACAAGAGGCCGAAAGGCGAGATCCCCCCGAGTGCCATTGTGGCATGAATGCGGGATGCAAGGTCTCACGTGAAGATGAAACGTTTGGCGGGGAGGTTTTGGTGTTGTCAAAACATCGATCAAGCTAAAAAGGAGCTTGCGGCATTGGCGATAAGTGATACCGTTAAGTACCATTGTACCTACTTCGTGGTGTTCATTTCGACTTTGTATCTACGTGGCATATATTGAAGGGAAGCGAGAGATCTGTTGCTCCAAAGGTGACGAGGGCGTGCCACTTCGAGCGGTGGATCGACGACTTCATTAGTGGTCCGGATGCCGCGTTTACGGCGAGGGGGAAGAAAATCGATGGAGACCCCAAGATCGAAGCTCTTGTGAAGAAGGAACTTGAGGACTTCAAGAAGTGGAGCGATGACTTCATCGGTGGTGCATGATTGTTGTTATGTGTAACACGTGCCATTGCTTGTGTGATTTAAATTTCCTAAGACGTGCTAGGATTAGTATTGGCACATGTGCCATGCATGTCATTGGAAACTCGTGTGATTTAAATTACCTAAGGCGTGCTAGGATTAGTATTGGCACATGTGCCATGCATGCCACCGCAAACTTGTGTGACTTAAATTCCCTAAGGCATGGTAGGATTAGTTGTGGCACATGTGCCATGCATGCCACTTCAAACTTGTTATGTAAGAGAAATGTCTAATGAAATAGCAATGGCCACGGTGTTGACAAAACAATTTGTAGTTCTTTAGACTTTTCGGTTTTTTGCGGTTGAAATGATGCCTCACCGAAAAGGCTAGAGATTCCGAGGAACCTAGAGTTTCGGGGTGCATAGATTTTTTCGGGGTGTTGTCGAATCAAATGTTGTCTTGGACAACATGGCTCACCGAAAAGGCTAGGGATTCCAAGGACCCTAGAGTTTCGGGGTGCATAGATTTTTTCGGGGTGTTGTCGAATCAAATGTTGTCTTGGACAACATGGCTCACTCGAAAAGGCTAGGGAACCCTAGGCTCTTGTTTCATGATTGCAAAGGCTTTTTCGAGTGTTGTCAATTCAAATTTTAAAGCACACGTACATCGGCGGTGTTCTAGGTTCGGGCACATAATTGCTTGGAGTGTTGAACACACAAGGATTCTTTTGTTGAGGATGGCTTCTAACGGGCTGTGATTCGGGACTCGGACCAACTTCTTCGCACACATACATGACATATCGGGTCCATAACCATGGGGTTCGAATTGAAAGCTGCAAATGGCATAAGGTAGTTTACACAACAATTACAACACTAATAATCTACTTGTACGAGAACCGTCCGGATAACATGGAGCCAAAACCACTCGATTCCCGGGAAGGCATGTAGTAGTTCCCATACGGGGGGTGGAGGTGGCGGGGATGGACTTGACGGTGGACTGTTCTTCATGTGACATCCGCGGGTGCATAGCGCGTCGTCGCTAGATGGTGGATCCGGAGGAGTAAGTGCCTCCGCGAGCTCATGCTTCGGCTTCTCGATGCGTCCTTCTAGGTACGTGATGTACTCTTCATATGGATGAATAGGCGGCGGATCGACCCATTGCGAGAAACCACGGTTGTTAGGGTCATACGAGTACTGCAAGCAACAATAGTATGTTAGTTACCTAAATAAACTGATGGAAATACTCGTGGTAGTGTTCCTTACCCAGGCACGTGGACAGTGCCAAAAGCGACGACCGGAGTAGTAAAGTCCAACTCCCTCATAAACTTGCATTACACACAACTCATTGTGCATGCATCTTGGCCACTTTACCGATTTCTTTGAATCGTATGGTCTAACATCCCGCAAAGATCGGAAATAACTCTTCTCTCTTGGTGGGAAGTACTCCTTACATTCGGGATCCCGTTCGTCCACAAGTCGGGACCGAGAGAATTATCCTCACCCGAGAAGTCATCCATTGCTGGTTATTGCGAACAAATTACCGAAGGGTGACATATATAGGGAAAGAAAAGAAGTGGTGGGCCATTCAATCCGTGGGAGAAAACACACCCTACCCCCTACCCTACCGTGAGTACAAGAAAAAACACCCTACACCCCGCCACGGCTATATAAAGAGGGACGGCGACCGCAGTACTACCACTGCCACACCTTGCAGGCTCCTCCCTCTCCTCACGGGCTCATCTTCTATCTTAGGTACGGTTCCTCTCTTTGTTAATTTAATGTAATCAGTTTAACTACTTCAAAATAATGTTCAATTTTTAACAATAAATAGAGATGTCTACGGTACGCCTGTGGGAGGGGGTCAGGATGGTAATGGTGGTGGTGATCCGAAGGGCAAAAACACAAATACAACACCTGATCCGAAGAAAATGACCACTTTTAAAAGAGCCATGCTTCGTTATATGCAAGGAAAAACTGCAGATGCCATTGCAAGAGGAGAGGACCCCCCTTGGGATGGTCTTTATGCTCCGGGTGGTCTTTACGGTCCTGAAGCAAACCCGTCTGCTCCTAATCCACCAACTAAAAAAGGTACCAAGAAGGATAAACCTTCGTCATCACATCACAAGGATGGCTAAATATTGGAACTTTGTATGAGGTCGTTGTCTTCGACCATGCGGTGTTGTAATATTTGAGCTACTATTTCGTTTACACCATGGTAGTGTTATATTGTTTCAAGAAAACTACATCCTGAATGTGTTGTAATAATGGAACTATTATTCCTAAATTTTTTATTTTTCTAATCTCCTCGCTCCATTAATAAATGCATGCAACACAACCAAACACATTTTTTCATTGAAAAAATTGTTCAATACAACACATACAACCGATTCTTAAGGACCATTCATCATCAACTACATCACATAACAAAGTGTTCACTTAACACAAAACTACCAAACACACTAGTTCATTGAAAAAAATATTACAATGCAACACGTGCAACCGACACTTGACCACCATTCATCATCCTCCCACAATCCTCTTACCTTTTCGTCGGCCTCTGCCTTTCTAGCCGCTTCATCCCTCGACCTATCCCCGGACCTATCCATCAATGCCTTCCACTCCTCTTCCTTTTTCCTCTTCTTCTCACTCTTCTCCTTTGCGGTCAACGGACGTATCCCCCGTTCTAAGAACTTGTCCCCGTTACAACGCCAATATGCCACAACTTTCTCGTAGTTGGCGTAACCAACTACAAATTCTAGCTCCACTCCGGTTTCACGAACCATCTCATCACAAATTGGACCACTTAGATCCTCCTCTTCGGTAAGGGCACACCATATTTTGCTCTTATCTTGTTTCTAATAGATTCGAGTTTTAAACCTCCTCCCGGGTTCGAAGTTCGTCCCAACTCTAACATTAACTCACGACGACCAAGAAATTGCTCCCAATCACAAGTCCGCCCCTCCCGCAAAATATAAGACAAGTATCATACAAAGTTAAATCAAAATGAGGACAACCACAACGGTAGTGCTACCTAAATCAAAGAAGTTCACATCGTGCTCACCCAAAAGTCTCCATATGCATTGCCACAAAACATTCCAAAACCGAGCTCAGATGGCACAACACCTTCCGTGGCTACTATGCCACACTTGCACCGTGAAGGTGGATAGCTAAGGCAAGGCCAAGCCTTCGTCCGGACTCGAACTCTTTCACTTCGATTCGGTTGGCCACTCCGATCTTGGTCCATATATGTATTCATTGAAGTCACACCTAGGCCACCCACTGCGAAATGCGGAACAACCATTAATAGCAATGAGTCATGGACATTTATAAAACTTAAATGAGAACAAGGATATGCTTTTTACTTACAACGAGTCTTTAGGGAGCAACGAAAGAATGGTGTAAACTTATTTGGGGCCTCAATGTTTGGTCGTTGAAGATACGCACGCACTCCACAATCACACACCGGAGGGTTGTTAACTCGCTCAATGGCGGCCAAGCCGCTTCTCCTCATAAGTCATCGGTGGAGGATTAGGTGGAGGAGGAACCCATCGTTGAAACTCATGATATGGCTTCAACACATGACTCGCATACGGGAATAGACGTATCCTAGGATCAAACTTGTCGGGCCCGTCTATCCACCGCAAAAAATAACAAGGAGCTGCCGGGGGTGGTGCTTCCCTTATCCAACAACAGGAGAATGCTCTACCCGCGGTCCGGCACACCTAGACTGTTTCACATAAGCCGGCACACCACATAAACAATTGGGTACGGGGGAGAGCTCGAGGCACGGGACCGTTTTCATCCCACTCTTCGGGAAAACTTCCTTTACCCCTAACAATGGCACAAGTAACGTGGGTTTTGGTGGCTCATGTCTACTAATCCCGCAACCAATGATATCAAAATGAACAATCACTTTAAACATATTTGCAACATTGTATTAAGCATGTAGTAAAGCAAACCTACACTAAAGCATGTAGTAAAGAAACGTATTTTCAACATATCAATAGATGACACATTGTCTAATGAAACTTTCCCAAAGCATAACTTTCAACAAATCCAACATCTAACACATCACAATTTCAAATTATTGTCAAACCCTAGCTCACCTATACATGCAAAATACGGCAAAAATAAGTGCTAAACCGAGATTAAATAAGGGCAATACCTTCCAAGGATACGGGGATCGATTTCTCACACTATCCCCGCCACAAATCGCCGGTTAGAAGGGGCGGCGGCCGGCGGCGGAGCTCGCGCGGGGGGGACGGCGCGGGGCCGGAGAGAAAGGGGAGAGGAGGAGGAAGAAGGGGGCCGCGCGGGCCCTCTTGACCCGGCCCGCCGCGCCGGGCGCGGTGGCACGGCGGCCCGCCGCCGCGCCGCCGCATGTGGCGCGGGGACCGGCCCACGGCCGCGCGCGCGCGCGCGCGCGCCGGCCGGCGTGGCGCCCCCCGCGCGCGCCGCATGTGGCGCGGCGAGGCCGATTGCCGCGCCACGCCGCCAGGCGCGGCCAAAAGGGTTAGCTGGTGCAAATAAAGTTTCCGAGGGGTTATTTATAAAAATAATTTTAAAAAAAGGTTAATATTAAAAAATTATCCAAAGATCTACTACATCCAAAAAAACAATTGAGTTTACTTCTCAAGACAGTGCTAAAGATATCGATGTCGCTTCATGACGGTCTTCAAAACAGCCACTATGACTTAAACAACGTGCACCAAAATGAACTTGAAAGAAACTCATTGGATGTAGACAATCCCCACTGCAGCTGGCAAATCGGCTCACGCTTGAAATCATGTGCCGTCACAGTTGCCCCTCCACCTTGATGTATCGGTGGCGTTCGGAATAGCCACCTTCGATCCATGCGCCGACTCTGTGCATTGTTGGGTCGCCGGGTTGCATCGCGGCGCGAAATATTGTCGTCAATGAAATAGTATATGCCCTCGACAAAAGAGATGTCGTTCCTCACTGTTAGAATGCGTGAGAAACTGCTGCCATCGTCGTGACGATGAAGACGGGTAGTCGCCACTGATTTGCGATCCCATCATCTCCTCCTCAACCCTTCCTTGAGCACCCCCGCCTGCCGCTTATGCGCGAGCGATGTGAGGTGCTGCAGCAAGGGCATGGTATGCAATGCAAGAACACCTCTGCAATGCCTTCAGGAAGGGACATGACGCCCATAGGCGTCATCGTTGCAAGCTTTCACCGATGATCTTGCACGCTATGACAGCGCCATCTCGGGCAGCCAAGGGAGGCGATGAGGCAGCGCCATCTCCGCACGCACACCGAGGAGCCCGGGACAAAGAAAGGCGTCGCCGTCGAACCGGACAGGTCCCGTCGTGCAAATCCGGGCTCCGGATGGCCGGATCCGGCGACGACGGGATGAGCGGGTGGCCGTTGACCACCACAGGCACAACAGAGAGTGGACTAGGGTGGCGGCGGCTAGGGTTTCAGAGATGCCCGAGCCGCCCCATCTCGTCCAATGGCACCGACGGCCACGCTACACGATGAACCGAGCAACGGGCCGACGATCTGGAGTGGGAGCCGAGCTGAAATTCTCAGTCGCGGCCAGCGTCGGGAGCCATGGGCGCTGCCTCCTCCGTCGATATGGAGGAGTCGCACGCCGGCAGTCGGGGATCCCGCGCCGCACGCACGACAGGGCTCCACGGCTGCCGCCTCCATGGGGCGCCGCCCTGTGCAGATCGCGATTTGGGGCAAGGAACGGGGGAAAGGTGGGGGGAGGTTCGACGAGCCGCGAGCGGGTGCCGGTTGTGTGTGGCTCCGCCGGCCGGCCGTCGCCGCCGCCGGTCGGCGACGACGACGGCGGCCTCGCCGGGCTAGGGTTTGGGGGAGCTAGGCGGCGGCGGCTGCGTCGCCCTCGAGTCGCCTAAGCGGAGCGACGCGAGGGTCCCTGATCGCGTTTTCCCATGTTTATGAATCATGATAGACTGATATAATGATATTCTCGTTCGTTTGTCAAGAAATTGAAATTTGAGATTCAGGTTAGGGAGTGGGGAAGTTGACAGGTGAAGAAAGGTGTCGCATAATGGATTAGGGCCCTGATATCCACTATCCAGTCTCAACTTTCGTACTTTTTTTCAGATTAAGGATTATAAATCCGGCCTCTACATCCACAAGTGGACATATACGGCAAAAGATTACAACGGAGCGCTTAGACTCCAAACCTCGTAACGAGGCAAAAGAAAAAACAAAATAACAATAAAAAGAAAAAGAAAACAAAGCTTCTAACTAAAAGCCTAACCAAGCGACACAACATCCAACGCCCATCAAGCCAAACCGTCAGCGAAGCAGGTCACAAGTCTTCAAAAGCGACGCCCCAAGAAGGAAATGACGCCGCACCCGCCATCTCGCTCCTCCGAAGAATCGGAGAAAGGTTTTCAACTTTCGTACTACACCATCGAAAGTGTTGTGTCTGCCACACCATCGCCACTGCCCACAGTTCCACAAGTTGTACAAGTCTTCACAGATGCAGAGATGCTGCAATTCAATTGACAATGCATTGTCCTTAGCGCCACCAGAGCAGGAAAGCAGGTTTGGGCATCCACATCCAAGGCAGCATCCAGGGAACACCATCAGAGATACTCATTCAGGCGGTACATCTTCAGGCCCAAGACCCCTTTGCATGCTGAAGCTAAGTCTGGAGCTGTCTTCAAAGTTGATTCAGCAACTGCAGATTCCACAAGTCTGTTACCATACAGATTCCCAACTTCTGGCTAGCCAAGACCCAATACTCCAAGCACCAGACTGGCGCATAAGACCATCAATTGCTCAGTTCATCCAGAACAGCAGCGACAATACTTACATATGCAAGAAGATTCCAAGACAGATTAACAAGACGGCACATACATTAGTCAAATTTGCTTGCAAAGCAAATGATTCCTCCTGTAATTTTACATGTATCAATCCTCACCACTATGACTTTTGCCCAGCGCGCTTGGTACTAGCAAATGCACAATGGGATGTCTTTACACCCATTCTTGTAAACTGTCTTTGATTGCCATATAATTTTCAAGTATCAAAAAAAAACTTTCGTACTACACGTCTCCATGACTTGTTGCAGATGCGTGGAATCTCCTACCGTGATGAGTATCCATGGCACTGGAACAGTTTTCCTGCATGTCTCACGATTCGGTGTGTTTACACTTCATCTGGTTTAAACAGGGTTCACCCTGCTACTTTCCTTTTAACTTCACTCGACATTACAAAATGGCTTTACAAAAATTGACAATGCATGATCGATGTTGCTAGAGTCACCATACAAAATACTAGAGCTATTTTCCTGTGCCTATACTAGGCTATATCATTATGAGAAAAGGATTAGTATACAGACATCTAACGGCCCAGATTAATTTTATACTTCTAACGGCTCAGATTAATTTTATACTTCGTAAAACTCTTCAGTAGTATGGGGTGGCACGAGTGAGGGTGGTATAAGGGTATTATGGGAAAATGATTTTAGATGATCTTTTAATTAGGGTCTCATCTTATTCTTAAATTGGAATTACGCGACTCTGATTTTAGTGCAAAGGAGTTCCGTCGCGAGGCGTTTGCCGCTGTCGCCGGTGTGCTCTCGTCGGGCTACCTCCCTGTTGTGCGGCCGTGTACGGCTTCGTTCGTTTGGTGGTGGGCGATGGCGTGCCGATTTGTTACGAGACAAAGAAATCTTCTGGTTGGTTGTTCTTTGGTGGCGGTTTGTTGTGAGAGAAAGATCTTCTACGGTGGGCGATAAGCCAAGCGAACGGGCGGTGGTTGGTAGTGTTATTGCCGCCGCCCCGCTGATCTGGTCATCACTGCAGATACCATGTAGAGGCAATGGAAGTTGTCGTACGTGCATTCGAGTATTGGAATCACACGCAGTTCATTCTGAAATTAGAATCACGTTCGCTCCTCTCCCGTCATCATCGATGTCTCTTCCTCTCCACAGTGGTGAAGAAGATGAAAGGCATGAACTACAAGGAAGGCAGGGGCCTAGGCAGGCACAACTAGCTAGCAGATCGTTGCTCCCATCAAATTGATCCCTAAGCCAAATTAAAGAATGCTGGCCTCAACACCGCCTAGGCATCCATCACCGGCTGGGCGGCCGACGCCAGACAACACGAGCCGCCTCCGGCGTGGAAAATCCAGGGTGAAGTGTGAAAACTGAAGAAATTAGTAATTATGAGTACAATTACTGAATTATCCCCGCTAATAGAGGGTTGGGTGTTCAATATACTTCATACCACTCATTAGTGGTATAAGGCACGGTATATATTCTATTACTGTTACTGTTACCGATAGGGTTGCGTGCCTGTGTTCCTGATGTGAGTGTGTATGCGAGCGTATGAGTCTGGACTATGTGATTCGGAAAAAAAACACCGACTATTTATTTTCTTGCTAGATATATCATTGTACAAGATCAAAATATTTTGATGCACTGTCTACTGTTGCAACAGCTCGTTCTCGGGCACCTGTCCCATAGTTGCCGTTTGTTGAATTAGCTCCAGCGTGACATCCGGAAAATGCTCGTACTTTCCATTTCTGAATGCGAACAAATGGTGACAAATCCCAAACTTATGATAATTATCGGCGTTAGTGGCGACACTAGGATCTGATCCTACTGATGGATTCCCTCACCTTCATTCCTTTCCAAACACACTTGCTGCCGATAAGCATCCATGATCCGGCTTTACCTGAACCAGTCATGATCCATCGAAACTGAGTGACTGAATTGATGTAGATTAGCTTTTGATGACACCTCATCCCCTCCGGCGGCACCACTGGTAAACAGATTGAACACTTCTTGGCGGGCTCCACCCCCCACCTTCCCTTGCGTGACCCCAACACCTCAAAATTTCAAACTATTGCATAATCAAACAGGAAAAAGAAGCCGTCAGCCCTTTACCAGGTTCGGTTTTCCGGCTTTCAGGGGCTGCACAAAAGCAAGCGATTAGGAGACAGAAAGAACTCAGGCCAATCATAGAATCTTCTCCCTTCACGGGCTGCTTCTCTAGCATCTCATGGCTTTGAGCCTGAGCAGCGGTAGGAGGAGATGGGCGCGTCGACTGGTGGGCAAAGGAGGGAAGGGAGGGGCAGACTGCTGCCATTTCCACGTCCACTACCACGTCCCGAGCAAGGTCTGGGCATTCTCGCCTCTCCTCCGGTGGCGGACGGCTCGCTTCTCGCTGCTGCCTTATCTGCTGATCCTTCCGGTGTTTTTCTTCGTCGTGCTTGCATTTCTCGTGTGTTTCGGCTGGCTCACCCTGGTCTATTTCGTGTCCTCCCTGTGGAGTAAAGAAAATGATCATGAGCTATGCGTGAGCCGGAGCGCAAGCAGCGCCAGCGATGGCGGTGAACCTCGCGGGGAAGAAGACGAAGAGGAAAGAGATGTGGAGCGAGTAACAGAGCTTGCTGGTGATTATGGCATATCAGGAGTTTGTGTTGAAGGGCAGCAGCTCCTATCACGGATGGCTTCGCCCGGAATCTGTATCGATGACAAAGAGCATGCCGATGAGGAAAAAATTGTGAAAGGAGTGGTGATGTTTGAGACAAACAAGGAGCTAAAAGCGTTTTCTGAATTGGATGGTTTTTTAGAGAAGCATCAGCAGGTAATGGATAGTCCAATTGATTGTTTTCTTGAAGATCTTAATGCTAGAGGCAGAGACTTAAGCACCTCACTTAATGCTGCGATATTAGCCGACGTGCCATATGGAGAAGATTTTTTTGCAAACAGAAAGGAAATGCCAGTTTTGTTTTCATTGGAGATTTTGGAATTTATTGACAAGTGTGATACTGCAGAAGTAGCAGTCCACGGCGTAGGGAGTGATTTTGAGATTCCAGAGGTTCCTGCATTTGATGATTCAGCCCACCATGGTATTTTCAACAAACACGGGAAGGATGTCAGACAACAACAGAGCATAGCAGAAATATCAGTTAACAGTGTTGTTAACCATAACAGGATACATGAAGTCTTCCTTGATGAATGGCAAGAAACACAAAATCTAGTAACTGAGTACAACAAGGTACCTGAAGATGATTCCATGGAAGAAGATGGAAAGCAGATCGTTAGTACTTCAGATGAACCTCAAGATTCTTCGTGTCAAACAGTCGAGTTGGCAGGTTCCATGTGTGAAAAGGAATCTCAAACTTCTATATCTTCTGTTTGTGACCAAAAATTTGAACTTGAAGAAGAGCATATTAAGACCAAGAGAGTAGAGACATCAACTTCTACATCTGATGTTTGTGATTTCACCGATAACCATTGGAGAATAATAGAACAACTTGATGGCTTTGCAAGTGAAGAAATTATTCACAAGGAGGGCTTACCAGAGAATTCAGCCCATAAAACGGTTAGTGATGAGGACGGGGACAGAAATGATAATTGTACCTCCACGGTGAGTACAACTGAAAGATTAACTTTATTTTCTTAGTTAGTGATGAACTGTTGATTAAGGTATTACTGAATTAGTGAATTTTGCCGGGCTCATGTTTCAACTGAATTTGAAAGGGATCTTCACGTAGACTGCCGCCCATTAAGACGTCCCCGTCACAGTGGTGGAATTTATGTGGAGTCCTTGATGCATTTGCTGGAGGTGAAGACTAATAAATTGAGGTGAGAAGCTTGTCCCCTCTGTAGTCATTTCTCCTTTGTCATGCTCCCCACATTTGGTAAGTTTAGATATGTGAATTTTTTTTTCAAAAGTCATATGGTGCATTTGTTAACAAAGTTTGGTACCCTTTTCTTCTTCATGGGATGATTGCAGAATATGTTGGTAGCTGAGGAATCAATTGCTACAAAATTAATCCATTTCATTAACAGTTCTCATCTTAATGTCCTTTCCATATCTCTAGCTATATTTTTAGGTGGTTGTAGTCAGGCATTTGACTACTTATAAACTATGCATTTAACTGTCTTCAGTATCAAATTAAAGTTTGTTAATTCGCTTCGCAGAACATCTCCATCACATTTTATCTCAGGACTCAATCCTAATATGTTACTAAACCTTATGCAGATTTTCAGAAGCCGTCAGGGAAGCATTAGGTCCATCATGTTTTTTACCTGCACTACTGTGTGCTGCTGTGGCTTTGACTATTCGTTTTCTTATTTTTCATTCACGATGCTTTGGGAAGCTTTAGGCCTCCGTGAAATATCGAGTTCTTTTAAGGATTTGCATCAATATTACGGTGAGCCTACATCTTTTGGAATTTTTGACTGATTGTTTTTCTTTCTTCTTTTGGCCGAAAATGGCTGTTTTAATTCTTCCTTCATCCTGGAGATTGAAGAAAGTTGTACTAATTGCAACTAGTATGATACAAATATTTTACGATACACAATACTCCTACCTACTGGTGTATAGTATATATAAGATCTAACTGTTTATTATTATGAATAATTTTGTAATTGTTACACTGTAAAAAGTGACATTTCAAATGGAATGGAATCTATGGTAGTGTCAAAAATAAAATATAATGATCTGTATTTTTTTCCACTGACACTCTTCTACTCGTGTATACTAATCATACCACAAGTGAACATTTCAGATTAATCGTTAAATGTTTTTTATACTGATTATTTTCAAACACTGGTTTTACCAAAAGCTCGTTGGTATGCTCCTCTCTCACAAACTTCCTGTGATGCCCTAGTTTTTTAATTAGCATTATTAGTGCTAATTAACTAGCCACCCAAGTCAAATACGTTGACTTTGGTCAAACCTTGGTCAACCTGGGTCATCACCTCGAAAACCTTGCCAACAATCACTAATGATCATCTTAAGCAAGTCAACACTCATTAGTGGTCAAAACCCCTAATGCCTTTGAACCTTTCCTAAAACTTTTGTCGCGTTCTCTAAATTTCACTTAAACACTTCAAAATCGGCCAATACAAAAGTTGTTTGTCTTTTTGAGGGACACACTTTTCATAATTGGCAGCATTTGAATTTTTGGGTGGAAAATGTGCAAAACCGCGGTCAACGCCAGCATCTGCCTTCTTGTCGAGCCGAGAAAGACATCAACTTTGCCAGCAATTTGTGCTCAAACTGTTGATCAAAACATAGGTCAGCCTTTACAAAAGATGCTCTCCTATATTTGCTCTACAACTTTGCTATTCAAAGGTTTTAGAGTTTGGTTTGAAAATTTTAAATTTCAGCGGGTCAAACATGGGTAAATGGAATAGAAACTGGCGCGCGCAAGCACGCCGCCACGCGGCCACCGTCCGCCTCGGCGTCCGGGCCCCTCCCCGCCGCCCGGACGGCCGGGACGTGCCGAGCCCGTCCCCCACACCCCCGTGCCCGACCAGCTCGCATGGGAAATCGCGCTTCGCCATGCGTCGCACGCGTTGCATGCCCGCGTCGTGCCCCCGTCCGCACCGCCCACCGGCCAAGCACCACACGCGCCCCGCAGCTGTCGGGCACCCTGCCCTCGCCTCCTTTGCCTTCGCGACGAAGCGCTGAACGCCCACTGCTCCACTCGCCGCCTACAAAAGGCGCTGCCGTTCCTCCTCGTGTGTACTAGAGGTCCGTCGTCCGCCATTGGCGCCTCCACGGCGAACTCCCGCCTCCAAACCTCACCACCACTACCCGAGCTTCCCAGCCGCTCTGCACAACCCCCCCCCCACAAACTTCCCATGCCATTTTTTGTTTTGCCGGCACCGCCCCTTCGCCAGAGCGGAGCTCCAGCGGCCGTCAAGCCCCTGCGTCGCCGCGCGTGCTCGCCAACGCTGTCCTTAACTCAACTCCGGCCACCAGTAGACACGCGGTGAATCCTCAGTCGCGCTCCACCCCGTCCCTGACCCTCTCCGGCCGCGACCTCGCCGGAATCCGGCCGCCCGCACCGCTGCGCCGCCCCAAGGACCACATTGTAAGGTCCATTTTGTTCCTAAGGACTTAACTGCAAATAAAGCGTATATCTGTGAATACAGAAATCCTTCCAGGGGCCTACTCGTAAATAGATTCTTAAGACTTTGGGATGTTTCAGCTGAACCTAAGAAAAATCATATAAAATCACAGAAAAATTAGAAAAATGCGAACTCAATTTTGTTGGTTTCCTTGTGAATAAATCCACAACTTTTACGAAGCATGACCATATGAATAAATCCACAACTTTTACGAAGCATGCCCATACTTTTGACTGATAGTTTTTGCGTGAAAAATTGAAATCAGTTTAATCTAGATTTGTTGTAGTTCAAAATCTAGATGAGACCTTGAGCTAAATTTTGGATATGTTGTGAGTATTGCCATGTGTAGGCCCTACACCAAAATTTGCACAAAGTTACTGTCGGGGACAGCCACAAGGGTCCCATAAATAACCAGGGGAAACCCGCTTAAAACCCGCAAAAAACACAAATCATGGACTAACCCACGAATCTAAAGCACACACGCGACACGTTCACGACCCTGGTGGCCCCCGCGGCCCGCCAGGGTGGCATGACGCATGCCCCCTCGGGCGGGGTTCGCCTCGCTCGAGGGTTAGACACTCCCACGGGCGGAGTCCGCCTCGCTCGAGGCCTCGACGTTCCCTCGGGCGAGGTCCGCCTCGCTCGAGGCCTTAACACCCCCTCGGGCGAAGTCCGCCTCGCTCGAGGGCTCCACGCCCCCTCGGGCGGGGTCCGCCTCGCTCGAGGGCTCAACGCCCCCTCGACGAGGACCGTCTCGCTCGAGGGCACCTGAATGCACGTCGTCCACGCTCCTGCCCCCGTGTACGGGCATTTAATGCTCTGACACCGCAAGACGCACGCCACGACCTTGGCACGCCCGGGAATCGCATCCCGGCGCTGTTCCACCAACTCCCTGGGGGAGGCCATCCCCGTCGCTGTGTAGCACTGTGCGATGAGGCCGGTGTCAGCTCCATGACGCTGTGCCGCCTACCACCGTACGGCTATCGCGCCGAGCCCTCGAAGGGGCCCCGACAACACCCTCGAATGTCTTTTCTGTGATTACACAGGGCCACGCCGTGACGTCAGGCCGGCGGGATCGGTCATCCCCGTCGCTGTCAACCCTGTGTGGCCATCCCCGCCACTGCCGCACCCGCCGGGAACTGTGATGACATCCCGATGCTGTTGGAGTGCGCGGGGACAAGACGTCGCCATGACTGCCACTGTGCCGCGTACGGGCCCCCCGTCGACGGCACCCTCGAATCAGCCCACTACGGCGGCCAGACAGCCAACCACTACGCCGCCACCCTCGAAACCGCTCATGTACGAGCACAGGACGCGCCACGACACCTCGACTGGAGCAGGATTCGCCAGGACGGCCGTCAGCTCCGTGGCACTGCTCGCCATGCTTCCACACGTAAGAGAATAGTGCGGCACGCATGTAAACTGCTCCCTCCTTGGCCTATAAAAGGAGGGGCAGTCCCCCAGCCACAGGGGACACGAGACGACGGACAGCGATCACCCACACGCTCTCCGCCTTCTCCACATATTGGCACTTGCCTCAATCAATACCTCTGGGACTTGGAGGCCAGGCCTCCTCTCCCACCACGCTTGTAGCTCCCCTCTACGAGCACCACGGTGCGAAGCAATACAGTGCCCCGAGCACACCACTGCTGGACGTACGGCCCCGGCCGGAACCAGGCTAAACCCAGTGTCATTAGTTGCTAGCACCAGCCCATCGGGAGGCAGATCTCAGCGCTCATTACTAGTTAGTGTCGGGACTACATTCCGCACCGATAGTTGGCGCGCTAGGTAGGGGAGTCGCGCTGAAGATCGGCTCGTCACCAGCCCTCTCGATGGTGATTCGCACTGAGTACCGCGGCCAGAGGTATTCCATGGGCAGCTTGGACCCCCTCCCGGCCGGATTCGAAATACGGTTCGGGAGCCTGAACTTTCAGGCCACGGGGAACGACTACCTCATGCGCATCACCAACCGCGACGAGCTCCGTGCGCGGTGGCAAACCGGGCCGCCCCGGTCCCCGTTGCACTGTCGCGGGGGACACCAACGCCCGCCGGCACGGATGCCGCGGGCCCCTCGCCGCCTCGACGTCGTCGACGTTCCGGTCGGTGCTCTCGACAAGCGCGGACGGAGCACCGACAAGCCGCGTGCGCCGCCCCGCAGGCGACGCGCCCACCGGCGAGACCCGCAACCGCTCCGACGGGGGAGCGCTCGGTTTCAGGACCGCGATTCCCCCTCGGCCTGCACGATGCTACGACGGCGTATGTCGCCTCCGCCAACACCGACGCGGTGACGCGCAGGGTTCGCATCGGCCACCATGTTCTGGCCGCCGGGGATCCCGGCGCTTCCGCCGACGACGAGTCGTCCCACGGCTCCACCAGCGAGCTGCCACCCGCCACTTCGCACGGGTACGCGGAGTGAGACTTCTCCGGCGTGCCTGACCCAGTGTTGTTCCGGCGATTCCTCGATGCCACGGACTATTGGTTCGGCTACTCCGACAACTCCAGCGCTGGGAGCTAAAATCCCGCGCGGGAGTGCTTCGTCGTGCTCGCCAACGACCAAGCAAACGCCGCGAACGCGGCAGAAGCTAGGTTCCCCCCGGCCCGGGAACTAGACCGCGCCAGGGTGCGGGGCCAAGTGCTCCTCCCTCCTCACCGCCGAGGGGGGCGCGACATGAACGCGCAGCTGGCTCAAGCGCGCGAGCTTGAAGCCAAGCTCGCGGAGGAGTACCGCGCGGTGCGGCTGCTTCGAGCCTCCACCGCCGGGAAAGCCTCCGCGCGCGGCGAACGCGCGCGTGAGCTGGGCAAGCAAGCCCTCGAGCACATCAACATCGACGACCCGAACACGCCCCCCGCGAGCGAGCCAGAAGCTCACTGCCGCTGCGACACTGCTACGGGCCATGCCCACCCCCTCAACGCCCGAGGCGCGGAACCCGCACCGCGAGGCGCGAGCGCTCATCAAGCAAGCGGCCGTTCGGCGGCCGAAAGCTCGGCGTCCCGCATCCGTCAGCAGGGGAGTGCGCGGGACGACGGGGGCGCGCAAGGCCCCGAACCATCGATACACGTGGGAGGCGCAGCGGAACGCCCCGTCAACCCAGGGCGCATGCCGGTCAAGGAGCGGATCCTCGACACGTGCGGGCAAGCCCAAGATGGCGACGCTCGCAACGTCATCAGCGCCCGGCAGACGAGCAACGCGGAGACGCGGGCGACGACGGGCTACCACCCTCGACGGGGCGGGCGCTACGACAGTCGAGAGGACCGCTCGCCGACACCGGAGCTCCTGGGAACCCGCGTGTTTAGCCGGGAGATCCGCACAGCGAGCTTCCCTCAACGCTTCCGCCAGCCCAAGTCGATCGACAAATACAACGGGAGACAGACCCCCGCGTATGGCTCAACGACTACCGCCTGGCGTGCCAGTTGGGCGGAGTCACCACCGACGAGGTCATCATCCGTAACCTACCCCTGCACCTCGCCGACTCAGCGCGGACGTGGCTCGAGCACCTGTCGGCTAGCTAGATTCATAATTGGGACGATCTGGTCCGCACCTTCGTGGGGAACTTCTAGGGCACGTACATACACCCTGGGAACTCTTGGGACCTACGCGCGTACACACAGAAGCCCGGTGAGTCACTCCGGGACTTCATACGGCGCTTCTCCAAGCGCTGCACGGAGCTCCCGAGCGTGGCCCAGTCCGAGATCGTGCACGCATTCCTCGAGGGCACCACGTGTCGGGACCTCGTGCGCGAGCTCGGGCGCAGCCCGCCAGTCGACTCGAACGAGTTGTTTGACATCACCACCAGCTTCGCCTCCGGCGAGGAGGCGGTGGGGGCGATCTTCGATGGGAACAAAGGCAAGCGCGTGGACGACGCACCCGCGGAGGGCAGCAAGTCCAAAGACCCCCAGCAGAAGCACAAGCGGGGCAAGAAAGGGAAGAAGCCGCACCATGAGGTGCGCGAGCAGGGGCGCGATGACGACGGCGACAAAAACCTTGCTGTTGACCCAGCTCGACGGGGCCCTCGAGCGGCCCCTCGAGGCCTTGGGGTATTCGACAACATGCTGAAAAAGCCATGTCCTTACCACAAGACGCCGGTCAACCACACCCTCAAGCAGTGCGACATTCTCAAGAGGTTCTACGGCTGCGCCGCCATGAAGGACGGCGAGGCCAAGAAGGATGGGGGTGATGGCGACGCCGGTGGCTTCCCCTCGATGGAGAACGTCTTCCTCATCTTCGGGGGGGGCAACCGTCGACATGTCCAAAAGCCAGCGCAAGCGGGAGCGGCACGAGGTCCTCGCCGCGGAGAAGGTGCCTCCCTCCTTCCTCGACTAGTCGGAGGACGCCATCACCTTCAGCCGCGAGGATCACCCGAACCGCATCCCCAACCCGGGTCAGTACCCGCTGGTGGCCGACCCGGTCATCGGGAACGCGCGGTTCTCGAAGGTGCTGATGGACGGAGGCAGCAGCTTCAACATCCTCTACGCGCACACTGCGCCTGTTGGGGATCGGGTTGGACCAGCTACGGCCCAGCACGATGCCGTTCCATGGCGTTGCGCGGGGCAAGCGTGTCCACCCCCTCGGGCAGATCGATCTGCCAGTCTGGTTTGGCACACCAGACAATTTCCGCAAGGAAACGCTCACCTTCGAGGTGGTGGGGTTCAGGGGTGCGTATCACGCCATCCTCGGGCGGCCGTGCTACGCCAAGTTCATGGCGGTCCCCAACTACACCTACCTCAAGATGAAGATGCCGGGGCCCAAGGGTGTCATCACCGTGGGCTTGTCAATCGAGCACGCATTCGACTGCGACGTCGAGTGCGTGGAGCACGTGGAGGCTCTAGCGCTGGATGAAGCGCTCGTGGCGAACTTGGAGAAGCTGGTCAACGAGGACCTCGACTCCACCGCCAAACACGCCGGTAGCTTCGAGGCTACCGAGCAGACCAAAGAGGTGCCCCTCGACCCTGCTGCCCCCGAGGGCAAGGTGTTGAGACTCAGTTCCACCCTCGATCTGAAATAGGAAGTGGTGCTCGTCGACTTCCTCCGCGCCAACGCCGACATCTTTGCGTGGAGCCCCTCGGATATGCCAGGCATTCCGAGGGAGGTCGTCGAGCACTCCCTTGACATCCTACCTCACTCCCACGCCGTGCAGCAACGGCTGCGCCGCTTCGACGAAGAGCGGCGTCGGGCGATTGGAGTAGAGCTGCGAAAGCTCCTCGAGGCCGGGTTCATCAAGGAAGTGTTCCATCCCACGTGGCTAGCTAACCCTGTATTAATGAAGAGAAAGAATGGGAAGTGGCGGATGTGTGTAGATTATACTAGTTTAAATAAAGCATGTCCCAAAGTTCCTTTTCCTTTGCCACGGATCGATCAAATCATTGACTCGACCGCCGGGTGCGAGCTTTTGTGCTTCATTGACGCCTACTCCGGGTACCACCAAATAAAAATGAAGGGGTCTGACCAGCTCGCGACTTCGTTCATCATGCCGTTCGGGATGTATTGCTACGTGACAATGTCGTTCGGTCTCCGAAACACGGGCGCTACATACCAGCGACGTATGCAGCACGTTTTCGGGGATCACATCGGGTGAACTGTTGAGGCATACGTAGACAATATAGTCATGAAAACCAGGAAGGCAGACGACCTGGTTGGCGACCTCCACATCGCATTCGGCCACCTACGGGCCAACGGGGTGAAACTGAACCCTGAAAAATGTGTCTTCGGCGTGCCGTGAGGCATGTTGTTAGGATACATTGTCTCCCAGCGAGGCATCGAGGCCAACCCCGAAAAGGTTACCGCCCTCGAGCGGATGGGTCCGATTCGAGACCTCAAGGGGGTCCAAAAGGTGTTGGGGTGCCTCGCCGTCTTGAACCGCTTCATTTCGCGGCTCGGCGAGAAGGGCCTGCCCCTCTACCGGCTCCTGAAAAAACACGAGTGGTTCTCCTGGACTGTCGAAGCCCAGGAGGCACTTGACAAGCTGAAGGCGACCCTCGCCCACGCCCCGATTCTTATGCCGCCTCAGGACGGCGAGCCTCTGTACCTCTACGTTGCCGCGACCACCCAGGTGGTCAGCGCTGTCATCGTGGTAGAACGCGCGGAGGAGGGGCATGCCCTGCCAGTCCAGCGGCCGGTATACTACATCAGCGAGGTTCTGTCCGAGACAAAGGCGCATTACCCGTAGGTCCAAAAGCTGCTCTACGTGGTGGTCCTCGCGCGGCGCAAGCTCCGTCACTACTTCGAGGCTCACCCGGTCACGGTGGTCTCCTCCTTTCCGTTGGGAGAGATCATCCGGAATCCGGATGCAGCATGCATGATTGCCAAGTGGTCGGTAGAGCTAATGGGCGAGACACTCGCTTACGCGCCACGCAAAGCGATCAAGTCCCAGATCTTGGCGGACTTCGTCGCTGAATGGACGGACACACAGTTGCCGACGCCACAGATCCAGGCCGAGTGTTGGACCCTATACTTCGACGGGTCGGTGATGAAGACAGGCGCGGGCGCGGGCCTGCTTTTCGTCTCACCCCTCGGGGAGCACATATGATACGCAATGCGTCTCCACTTCCCCGCGTCAAACAACATGGCCGAGTACGAGGCCCTCCTTTGCGGCCTCAAAATCGCCATTGAGACAGGCATCAAACGCCTCAACGTGAGGGGAGACTTGCAACTCGTGATCGACCAGGTCATGAAGAACGAGAGCTGTCACGACGACAAGATGGAGGCGTACTGCAAAGCCGTGCGGGCCCTCGAAGACAAGTTCTACGACATAGAACTCAACCACGTGCCTCGCCAGCACAACGAGGAGGCGGACGAGCTCGCCAAAATCGCGTCGGGATGACTCACTGTTCCCCCGAATGTTTTTGCGCGGGACGTCGCCCAGCCGTCCATCAACCTAGAGACGTGCCCCTCGAGCCACGTAGGACCTTCGGGGGCTCCCTCGAGTCCAACAGGCGCGGAGCCTATGGACGAGGACCCCTCGAACGAGGCGTATGTACTCTCCCTGCTCGAAGGGTATGGCGCTGATGAGGCTGAGGCCATGGATACAGAGCCAGCCCCCAACGAGGGGGACTGGCGCGACAAGTACATCGCCTGGATGGATCGAGGGGAGCTTCCCTCGGACCGATCCGAGGCTAGGCGCATCGCTAGGATGGCCAAGTCGTTCGCTCTCGTCAACGGCGAGCTGTACAAGCGCGTCGCATCTGGCGTCCTGCAGCGATGCGTACCCATCCCTCAGGGGCGCGAGCTCCTTCTGGACATACACACGGGTGTGTGCGGCCACCACGCAGCACCGCGCACCCTCGTGGGCAACGCGTTCCGCCAGGGCTTCTATTGGCCCACCGCGGTCGCCGACTCTAGAGGATCGTGCGCACCTGCGAACTTGCGAAGGGTGCTAGTTCTACGCCCGCAAGTCCAACCTACCTGCACACGTCCTGCAGACCATCCCCGTCACATGGCCCTTCGCTGTATGGGGGCTGGATATCGTCGGGCCTTTGCGAAAAGCGCCCAGGGGCTTCACCCACCTACTGGTTGCCATCGATAAGTTCTCCAAATGGGTCGAGGTGCGCCCCATTACGAATCTCAGGGCGGAGCAGGCCGTGACGTTCTTCACCGACATCATCTACCGCTTTGGAGTGCCCAACTCCATCATCACCGACAACGGGTCCCAATTCACGGGAAGGAAATTCCTGGACTTCTGCGACAAATTCCACATCCGCGTGGACTGGGCAGCCGTAGCGCATCCATAGACCAATGGCCAAGTGGAGCGCGCCAACGGCATCATCCTACAAGGTCTCAAGCCCAGGATTTTCGACCGACTGAACAAGTCTGGTCGAAAATGGCTCCAAGAGCTGCCAGTGGTTGTGTGGAGCCTCAGGACCACCCCAAGCAGGGCCACCGGATTCACCCCGTTCTTCCTCGTCTATTGCGCGGAGGCTATCCTCCCCACGGACTTGGAATACGGGTCGCCCAGAGTTCGGGGCTACGACGAGGGCGCCAACCAGCGAGCTCGTGAGGACTCGCTGGACTAATTGGACGAGGCCCGCACCGTGGCCCTGATGCACTCAGCGAGATACCAGCAAGCCCTAAGGTGCTACCAAGCTCGAAAGGTACGGCGTTGAGACTTCAGCAAGGGGGACTTGGTCCTGAGGCTGCGCCAGGACAATCGAGGCCGCCACAAGCTGTCGCCCCCGTGGGAAGGACCCTACATCGTGGTGAAGGTGCTCAAGCCCGGCACATACAAGCTGGCAAACAAAGATGGAGAAGAACTCACCAACGCTTGGAACATCCAGCAGCTACGTCGCTTCTACCCTTAGCGAGGATTTCCAAGTTATTTGTTGTAAATTACATGCCCAACACCCCAGTTGGCAGCTTAGATGTAAATATCAGCAAGTTAATAAAGTTAAAGGGCAACTTGGCTTTCCTCAGAAAACCAAGTCACCCTCGGGGGCTACTACGGGGGGCATCCCCCCCCCCCCCGAAAAAATGGTCTCATTTTTTCGCAAAAATTCGCAAGTTCGCCAACTACGCCTCAACCTAAGCCTCGAGCAAGTTCAGATAGAGCGCGGGTAGCCAAGCGGGAAAGACGCGCGAGTCGGAGATAGCCTACGCCTCCAGCAGGATATGGCCCTTCTCCCTCGCCTCTGGACCAGCGGGCCACTCGTGAAATCGAAATTCTCTACCTCAGATTTTCCTAAGTCAAGGAAAGAGCAGCGGAACGGCGCGACAAGCGAAATAAAAGGCTTTACTTATATTTACAAGAAACGTCTCAATTAAATAATTGTACATTACATGGCCACGAGGCCCGAACGCTAACACTTAAACAAAAAGGGCTCGATGCCCGGTGGTCTTCAGGCTTGAGGGTCGTCGGCGCCGGGGGCGTCTGGGAACAAGAATTCCATGAAGTCCTCGGCGAGCGCGTCAGCAGCAGGGGTGGAGAGCGCGTCCGCACGATTCATCACCTCCTCATCCTCGATGCCGACCGGGACGACGTAGCCGGAGGACACGGCCTCGAAGTCCACCTGGTAATGGGACTCCACGCCGAGGGCCTTCCTGACGCCAAGGTGGAGGGCACGGCGCATCCACTGGGAGACGTGCCCCCCGAGGGCGCGCAGGTGGCTCACCAACGAGCTCCCGGCCTGCGCCTCGCCCTCCTCGATCTCTTGGCAGGTCTCGAGGGCGGCGGCCTGCAGCACCTCCAACTCCTGTTGAGAGGAGTTGTAGGCCGTCTGCACTGCCTCGGCCTGGGTGGTCATGTTCCCCAGGGTGGTTCGCAGGCCTGAAAGCCACGAACAAAGAAAAACCAAGTTGGGAGCGAACCCCTAAAGGACAAATCGATAAGCGAAAAGCAGGCGAAAGTGAACTTACCTTCGACCTGCTTCTTCTCCCCCTCGAGGGATTGGCGCGCCTCCTCGGCCTGCCGCTGCAGGCCAAGGACCGTGGCCTCCTGCTCCTCGAGGGACTGGCGCAGATCTTCGTGTGAAATGCTGATCTGGACCAGCTCCCCGTTGAGCCTCGACACCTCGTCCTCCCGCTGCTTGAGGGTGGCCTGCGCCCCCTGTTGACGGTGAATTTCCGTCAACCTAGAGTACTTGTTATACATTGGTTTCGATTATGATTTGAAACTAACCCGCCACTAGGCATACTAATGATATAACAAGTTCACACTTGCATGTCGATTTTGGAGTTTGTTGTTTACGCAGGAAATCTACGCTAAAGAGGAGACTTTCGGGATAAGTTCACCAAGCACTTTGGAAGAAGATCATGAAGCCCGACAAGAGCCAAGACATGCGATGAACATGACTCCAAATGACCCGAGGACCGAAGCGTCAATTGCAAGTCTTCAGGGACTCAACCAGAAAACAGCGAAGCTTGCATAGCAAGGATTCAAGCCTTAACCATGAAGGAAACGACGTCAAAGGCCCACATGCAAGTGCACACGAATAAGAGATCACGCGAGAAGCAACCGGGGAGGAAACCGGGGTCGAACCGGGCCGAAGCCTAGGCCGACCGGCCCAGCCCACTCCGGGGTCGGTTCGGTCCCCCCTTTGCCCTAGGTGTTCGTCTATTTATTGCCTCCACCGCCGTCGGCCGCCACATCGAACAAATCATCCTACCGACGCCAATCACCAGAAGACCGCCACCGCAAGATGAGGGAGAGAGTTAGATGAGCTCGTCGCAAGGATCAACGCCGGCGGAGAGAAGGAAGCAAGAGGAGGACTCCAAGCCGCTGGCCTAGGGGTGTTCCCAAGCTCCATCGCCACCATCTTCATCGACGACGTTCCCCGGAGTCTCCATCACCCCTATGTGCTTCAATCCGTGTAAGATGATGGGGTAATGTCTCTGTTCATCCCTAGGATTAGATGGATACATGCTATGTGATCGCTACTTGATTCGTGGTTTCAATCTATTGTTTTCATGTTGATGATGCTTTGATGATTAAGGTAGGCCACCATGTTTTTCGGGTGTATGATATCCGCTACTCCCATAGATTCCATCAACATACCGTGTCCATCATAGGTCTAGTCACGATTACCTTCGCGTAGTGGCAGTACGAGAGGAGGGAAAGGGCGAAACCGTGGTCACAACCCCCGGTAGATTGGTTTACCGCTTTCGTGTAGTAGATGCATACCATGTTATCTTAGATCCTAGGGAGGGAACGCTTATCTTTCTTACTCACTCTCTTGTGTTCACCCCTTTACCATCTAGTTTAACCCTAGATTTGTTTGATCAACTTAACTTAGATTAACTTAGGTTAGATTGTCTTTACTTTTAGATTAATACTCTTTTTAAAGGTTTCCTTAGTCAACTAGATTAGTACTTGGTTAAGCGCTAGTAATCCCCTTGCTCCGCGGATTGACAAGAACCTTGGGAATCCCGTGGTGAAAAAGGTGTAGGTACGTACGCTTGCAGATCATAGGTGGATACGAGTTTTATCCGTCAACAAGCCCCCTTTTCTGGCGCCGTTGCTGGGGAGCAAGCCAGTTTGCTACGATTAATCTAGTATTAATTTTGTTGATTGCTAACGCCTAACCCTTATTTTCTAAAAAAAGAAAAAAAATCTTTTTTGTTTTTCTTTCTACTTTTCTTGTGCCTAGATGGATTTGTTCACCTCACCATTGGAAGACGAAGAGATGTCGCTAAGGGAGCTAGCAATGCCGTCAATGGAAGACATTGAGATGCAAAAAACAGATTTGACGTTTGCTACAACCCACTATGAAGTGAAGCCTGGAATCATCAAGTTAGTGGCGACAAAACCATTTAGAGGATTGGAGGATGGCAACCCATATAGACACATTAAGGAATTCACGATGTTATGCAACACGGTGCAACAAAAAGGAGTTCGGCCGCTTGGTTCAAGTGGAATCTTTTTCCGTTCTCTCTCGAAGATGAAGCGTGAAGATGGTACACACTTGCGTCCGTTGAAGCAAAAGGAAATTGGGATGAGCTAGTGAAGAAGTTTCTTTTGAAGTTCTTTCCCATAAGCAAGGTTCAAGACTTAAGGAGGCAAGTGCTCAATTTCAAGCAAGGAGAGGATGAAGGAATTGATGAAGCATGGGACCGTTTTAATGAACTACTTGAGCGAGGCCCGAACTTGGGATTTTCCGGTGACTTGATGTTGCATACCTTTTATTTTTCACTAACCCCTAACTCGTCTCGTTTTGTAAGCATGTGTGCAGGCGGTGATATAATGGATAAAACAATTAGTAAAGCCGCACAAATCTTACAAAGGATAAGCAATGGACAAAGAATGCAACGAGATTGGCAAAGACGTTGTCGAGAGGAGCAAAATGACAAAAGCAAGCCCAAGGTGCTTGCTGAAATTTCTGAAAAAGATGAACCGGAGGTCAAGGAAGATGAACTGACCATACAAGAAATTGAAGATCCACTTCCCAAAGTAAGAGAAGTCATTTCGGATGTTAAAAATGTTGAAACTAACATGAATGTAGGCCGAAGTATGTGGAATGCTAGACCATTGGCGGAGTTCATTCAATCCGGTTGGGTTCAAGTTGACTTCGCCCCACTAATTAACTACCGAAGGAAGGAGGAACGCCAACACGTCGCCAAACTAGTTGAAGATATATTTGATCAAGAGATGAGTGGAGAGTCGATCCAAAAGATGTTTGAAAAAGAAAGAGAAGAATGAGATGAAGGATGGATCGACCGGTTTGACAACTCAAAAATTTGCAATAAAGGAAGAGAAGAGTACAATCACGATGAGCCTAGTGACTCAAAGGATAAATGGGAGGAGATAGAACTCAAGCTAGAAGATGAATGGGAAGGGGTTGACATAGATCAAGTACTCCAAGAAGGCCCCTCCCCACAAGGTGATAGCTTGTGTGCTATTGAAGCCTACACACTAGCAAATCAAGACATGGAAGTACTCAAGGATGAAGGAAAGAGTGAATCAACAATGAGCGATCTTGACGACATGTGGTACATGGAAGATAAAGAAAGCAGCATACAAGTCTTTGAAGATGAAGATCTGGTTGATAAAGAAGACTTCAAAGAACAGATGAATGCATACATAGTTGAAGGATTACATGTTCCACATGATGAGTTGAAGAAATTGCAAGATGGTGATGAAGAGGCAACTACACTTGTTGAGATCGATTCGCCTTCAACACGGCTTGATGAACCAAATATCACTCTTGTTGAAAAATCTCTAAGGCCAAGGTACGCGCTGAAATCTCAAGATATTATTGGTATTGATGTTGATAAATTAAAATACTCATGCTCAACCAATAGTATGAATGATAGTTTAAAGTCTATGCCTTGTTCCAGTAATGATCATGTTGATAGGCTAGATTTTCTTGAGAATGAAGAAGAGGAAACATTTATGTTTGATCCAATTAATATCACACCTAAAGAACATTTGCCTAATGATGAGCTAAGTGCTATAACATATGCTTCTTTTATTTACACCTTGACTTGTTGCTACAATTCACATGTGGTGTTAATTATGGACGCGTATGTTTACAATAAGTTTTGTAAATCTCGATCATGCTTTGCGCTTAGTCAAGCTAATGACCCTAAAGAAGAACATGTCGGGAGAAGGCCTGATTTTCATTAACCATGTAGACAAGGCTTGAATAATGAAAAGAGAAGTCATGCTTAAAGAGTTGCAAGATAAATCATCAACCTCTCCAAATCCCGCAAAGGATGCTGCTGTCTTCATCAATTTGAGAGCTTGTTCAGAGGTGTACAAATGAAGAAAATGAGATATTCAGAAGCTCCATCAAGTTACCATTCCAATGCATCAAGAACCAATAAGTTTGAAGACCCGTGCAAGGAGTTATGGAGAAAACATTGAGCGTTGCGCGTTCTGAAATTTCAGGACAGATTTCATCGCCGAAGTAAAACGGACGTAACTCTCTTGTCCGGAGTCCGATTTGAGCAAATGAAGACTCGTTGGAAAGGAAATTTTGTGCACTGTGCAATGGAGTAGAGCTTGAGTATACTTTCTGTTCTGGACATTAAAAAAAATTCATGGAGTGAAGGCAGCACCGAAGGATGATAAAGAAGGAGATAACGATGAAACAAAAGGATGCTTTGGGCAAGTCTTCTATAAGTGATCAAGCACAACATGGGAAGTAAATTAAAGCTGCAGTGGTACCTTTTTCTTCTTGCATGAAGGGCCATGGCTATGCAACGAAAAGAAGGTATGTGAGGAAGTCCAACTCTATGACTTTAAATGAAGCGCTTTTCGGGAGGCAACCCGTTTCTTTATATTTTTACTACTTTCTTAGAGAAAATAAAGAATGGCACTATCTTATGATGATCAACTTGTGGTTATTAATCTAAGTTCAGTTTTCCTTTTTAGAACCACCATCATGTTCATGATAATATTTATTTGTATGCATTGCATTTTGTTATCAATGTGATGTTTCTTTGTGTATACATGTTTTGCACATAGTTGGCTTGGTTGTTTTATATACTTAATGATGTATGCTTCAGTTTCCATGTTAATGCTTCATAGGTACCTATGGGTGTTTTCCTTTTGTGATCTTGTATAGACGTGGTGTTTAAACAAGATTGCGGACCATCATCGTTATTCGATAAACCTAGCTGACTTTTCATATGTTTTCATGTTGCTTTGGTTAGTTTATAAGCTTTGCAATGCGCTTAATTTTTCTTGTGCTATAAGAGTTATTGATTTAGGGATAGACATGGTGTTTTAACCCTAGATATATAAACCTTTATGGCTATGGAGAAATTCGGCAACCTAGTTGTAAACATGGTGTTTAGAATTAGGTGAAAACATTGTCTTTGTTTATATGCTTTCCTATCATGTGCATACACACATTGCACCACGTACACTCATTAGGTTTTTATTCCTCATTAAACTAATTATGCCACAAGTTAAGAATCTTAGGAGACATTGTTGGATTATTGACAATTCTATCTACTCCCAACCGTCACCTTGGGGGTAGAATGTGCTTAAAACGTCTTGCAGGCAAGATAAAGACTCTCACTACAAGGAAATTGAAGGATGGCTAAGATAAAAATTCTTTGTCTTCTTCTTCCATGACTAGAAAAATGCTAAGCATGGGGGAGACCTTGAATCTTCAACACGGAAGTGCAACATGACACTCTACAAGATAGAATGATAAAGATCGTTAACATCTCCGGATCAATGCGCAAGAAGCCACCAATCTCATCAAAATTCTGCATGGTCTCGAAGGGAAAACACTGGATATTTTTGGATATTTAGTAGCCTGATGAAGTTACGATTCCAACAAATCGAGAATCAAGACAATCGGAGGTTCCTACAAGCGGTTATGCCCGAATCACCGAGTGCAACACGTCCTGAAATCAGTTTTGGACAGCACGCAGCGCTGAAGTAAAACGGACATAGCTCCCTTGTTTGAACTCCGTTTTCGATGAATGACCACAAGTTGGAAAGGTAATTTCATAAACTTTTCAATAGAGATATATTTTGATATATGTTCTGTTCTGGACAGAGGGGGAAATCCATGAAAAAGAGACAGCAAGGAGATGATGAGAACAAGAAAGAGGAGATGGTGATGACAACATTGAAGAGAAGGGTGACCAATGACTCCATTAAGCATACAAGATCAAATTCAGAAGTTTAGGAGCATTGATAAATCAAGACAAAAACAAAAGCCACATCAATACATGGAGATGTCGGAAGAAGGCAACGAAGAATTACAAAGGATGGTAACATCTTCATGGACCTTCTCTTTTCCAAACACAAATGCTTGTAAGTATGCCTTCAACATCAACTAGGTGCAACCTTTTGTTTTTCTCTTCAAACAATAACATGGCTACTAGGAGGACAACCTAGGTTTCTTTTTACTTTCTATAGATAAGCATGACCATGTGTTCACCTCGATGTTCTATATTGCCTATGCTTACGGAAAGATGATGAAAGTTGCCGCTTTGTTTTACCTACATGAAGTTATACATGTCTTGGCTAATTGCTCTCTATAATATGATCTGAAATTAATTTAAATACCGACTCTTTTATTTGTGGAGGTGAAATGACTATGCTCTAGACCCACATACATATCTTTGCTCTTTGATTTAAGTTTATGGATAGCCGGATAACTTGTTGTTTTTATGAAAACTTAACTTTTATGCTATCTACATATTTGTGATGCTCTTGCAAAGTTCTACCTACCAAAGCCATATACATATATGTTTTATGATAACAAAACCCGTAGATTGCAAACATATGTTTTGATGAGTTGGATTAGGATTGATTTCTATGGTTAGAGACTAAGAAGCTGGTCATTCCTTTGTGTAACTTTTTCATGCTAGCCTTTTTGTCCATGCATTGTGGGTTTTCACATCGAAAATTCCACAAACTTTGCTGGGCATCCACCCTAAACCAAAAACATCTTTTTTGTCATCACCTCCTTGTCCACAACCCAATTTGAGTATGGAGTAAAATTCTCGATGGAGATTCAATTATTCCGCAATATTATGGAATTTATACTTACTTTAGCAGTCATTTCCCCTCTCTTTTATGCTCGAGGACGAGCATCGTTCAAGCATGGGGGAGGAGTCATTCTCTGACACAAATGCTATGTAAGTATTATGTTGCAAAAAGTTTTGAGGGGCAAAAGAAAAAAAGAAAAAAAGAAGAAAAAATGAAAGAAGAAAAAAATTATTATTATGATGAGAAGAAAAGAAAAGTAAGGAAAAAAAGGAAGAATAAAGAAAAAAAGAGAAAGAAAGAAAGAGAGAAAAATGAGAAGGAAATAGAATAAAAGTAAAAAAATAATAAAGATGCTCCTTGGTTCTTTTTGCTTCATAAGTTCTCAAGTGCCTTGATGACAAATCCACACTCAAATCTTCCAACCATGTGCAATCCGATAACGAGGACTTCACTCGTGCCTCGGGATCATCCATTTGCCACTTGCACATGTCCACTTATCTAAATGTGTGTGTTTCGTCCCTCTCTCTTTCCAACATATATTTTCTATGGCCTTTTTGACGAGTCTCGGTAATTCCAATAGACCTCTCTCTTAATTTGACAATATTTCGGATATATGTTTTGCTAGGATCGTTTTTAACCTTCCAAGCTCCACATAAGCCTTCCACTATCACATATGAGTAGAGTAGGTTGAAAATAATCTAGTATAGGCTTGAGTGACTTGATGAGATGAGTGTTCCATGAGCTCTTGCAAGAGATTTTTACTTATGTTGGATATGCATCTTTTTGAAAATCTTCCATGTGACAAGGTAATGGTTTGAAGTTCACTTAAGTTTGAGAGCATCGTGTTAAATGTGGCTTATTCTTTATTGTTAGTCTATCTTCCATAATGAAAAAGAAGCCGGTCACAACTTGAACTTTAAAAATAAATTCTTAACAGAGAGCAATTTGCCTCGTCATGAATGACTAAGTGGAGGGACAACATTGGAAGGCAACACTGATTTCCCTTTTAAGCAAGGATTACTTACTCGAGGACGAGCAAGGTTTAAGCATGGGGAAGATGTTGACGGTGAATTTCCGTCAACCTAGAGTACTTGTTATACATTGGTTTCGATTATGATTTGCAACTAACCCGCCACTAGGCATACTAATGATATAACAACTTCACACTTGCATGTCGATTTTGGAGTTTGTTGTTTACGCAAGAAATCTACGCTAAAGAGGAGACTTTCAGGATAAGTTCACCAAGCACTTTGGAAGAAGATCATGAAGCCCGGTAAAAGCCAAGACACGCGATGAACATGACTCCAAATGACCCGAGGACTGAAGCGTCAACGTGCAAGTCTTCAGGGACTCAATCAAAAAACAGCGAAGCTTGCATAGCAAGGATTCAAGCCTTAACTGTGAAGGAAACGACGTCAAAGGCCCACATGCAAGTGCACACGAATAAGGGATCACGCGAGAAGCAACCGGGGCCGAACCGGGCCGAAGTGGGCTCGGGGCCGGGCCGGCCGGCCGGGCCGACCGGCCCGGCCCACTCCGGGGTCGGTTCGGTCCCCCTTTGCCCTAGGTGTTCGTCTATTTATTGCCTCCACCGCTGTCGGCCGCCACATCGAACAAATCATCCTACCGATGCCAATCACCAGAAGACCGCCACCGCAAGATGAGGGAGAGAGTTAGATGAGCTCGTCGCAAGGATCAACGCCGGCGGAGAGAAGGAAGCAAGAGGAGGACTCCGAGCCGCTGGCCTAGGGGTGTTCCCAAGCTCCATCGCCGCCATCTTCATCGATGACGTTCTCCGGAGTCTCCATCACCCCTATGTGCTTCAATCCGTGTAAGATGATGGGGTAATGTCTCCGTTCATCCCTAGGATTAGATGGATACATGCTATGTGATCGCTACTTGATTCGTGGTTTCAATCTATTGTTTTCATGTTGATGATGCTTTGATGATTAAGGTGGGCCACCATGTTTTTCGGGTGTATGATATCCGCTACTCCCATAGATTCCATCAACATACCGTGTCCATCATAGGTCTAGTCATGATTACCTTCGCGTAGTGACAGTACGAGAGGAGGGAAAGGGCGAAACCGTGGTCACAACCCCCGTTAGATTGGTTTACCGCTTTCGTGTAGTAGATGTATACCATGTTATCTTAGATCCTAGGGAGGGAACGCTTATCTTTCTTACTCACTCTCTTATGTTCACCCCTTTACCATCTAGTTTAACCCTAGATTTGTTTGATCAACTTAACTTAGATTAACTTAGGTTAGATTGTCTTTACTTTTAGATTAATACTCTCTTTAAAGGTTTCCTTAGTCAACTAGATTAGTACTTGGTTAAGCGCTAGTAATCCCCTTGCTCCGCGGATTGACAAGAACCTTGGGAATCCCGTGGTGAAAAAGGTGTAGGTCCGTACGCTTGCGGATCGTAGGTGGATACAAGTTTTATCCGTCAACAGCCCCCTCGAGCGTGGCGCGCTCCTGCTGGAGTTGACCCAGCGCATCCTCCCGTGCCAAGCGCTCCCGCTCTAGCGCGGTCCGGGCCTCGGTGAGAGCAACCTGCTCTTGCTGGAGCCCGGTCTCCGCTTGCTGGCGCGTGACCCCTTCCTGACGGAGTTGCTCCTCCGCTGCGGCGAGCACCTCGGCCTTGCTCACCAGGGACGTCCTCAACCCCTCCGCCTCCTTGGCCTTCTTCTTGGCCTGGCTCTGCCCGGCCCGCGCCCCCTCGAGGGCCGCGCGGTTGTGCCGAGCCGGGCGCGGGCAAGGACGACCTCGGCCTCCCACGCCGCCGCAACGGAGCGCGCCCCCCGCCGGGTCCTCGCGAGCCCCGCGCAACGCATCGTCTCGCTCCACCAGCGCCGTCCTCACCCTCTCGACCGCGGAGGCGCCTCCCCGCGGCTTGGGCGTCCCGCCGGAGGCGAGGTCCGGCGAGGCCTCGGCCACGTACGCCGCCCACCGGTCGGGCGACCTTGGGGCCTCGACGAGGGCGTCAAGGGCCTCGTACTGCCCCCGGTACCAGTGAAGGTCGGCGTCGAGGCGGTCGAGGGCGTCGTACCTCTTCTGGGCCCGGCGCTCCAGATCCTGTCACCAACGGGCAAGACGAGAGGAGAAGGAGTCAGGAAGGGCAAGAACGTGAAAAAGAGCGCGGGAGGAGAAACCACGAGATTTGACGAAATCCAACTAACCTGGAACACGCGCCATGCAGGACCGCTGTGGATCTGTAGCGCCTCGTTCAGCGCTCAGTTGAGCGAGGCGCCATGATCACAGAGCTCCTGCCATAGCTCTTGCTCCGCCTGGGCCTCGACGAAGTGGGCCGGTGGCGCGCCGGCATTCTCCCGCTCCTGACGTGCCGCGGGTCCGGCGTGCGACGATGAGGCCCCGGCACCATCGGCCGGGCCCCCGGCCGCCGCGCCGACGTCGCACCCGGCCACGAGCTCCCCCCGCCGAGGCCTCGGGGGCGATGCGGGCGGGCTTGCCCACCGATCCCGGCCCGAGGGCGGTGGGACGTCGTCGTCCGGGGATCTCCACCATCGTCGCTCTCGGGTTGCGCGGCGGCGGCGCCGGCGAAGTCGGTGGCGTGGTGACCGCCACGGCCGTGGTTGCCACCATGACCGACGTCGCCATCGCGGCTCGCAACCGTCGCCGGTTGCCGCGGTCCCGCGACCATCGCCGCCCGCCGCGCCTCCGCGGCCACTCGCGCCGGCTCCGTAGTCGTCGCCGCCGGCCGCGGCTCCGGGACTCCGGCCGCGCCACGCGAGCCCTCACTCGCCGCCGCCGCCGCACTCCCAGCCGCCCGCGATGCCCTCGACGAGCGCCGCCTTGTAGGGACGGTCGCGTCCGACCTCAGCACCTTGGCAGGTGCGAGAAGGGGCACGGTGGGCGCCACCCCGCGAACGCGAAGACGAGGAAGTTAAGCCCTCACCGATCTAAAAGACACAGGCTATGGGGGAGCGGTCGCCTACCTCAGGGTGGAGAATCCCCGCTTCCTCTTCCTCGGGGGCTTGGCGGACGCTGTGGCCGCCGCCAGCGTGGCCACCGCCCGCCCCCGGCCGTCTCGGCCGGCACGCGCCGGCGCCTCCGCGTCGCGCGTCGCCTCTCCAGTAGGCTGTCTGGCGCCGTCTCTTCCGCCGCCTCCGCGGCTCTGGGCGAGGGGGCGAGGGCTCCCACCTCTCGGGGGGAGCCCGTCCCCCATCGCTCTCCTCCTCCTCCTCGTCGTCCGACGACGAGTACTCCGAAGTCGCTGGGGAGGAGAGCCCCTGCTGCTCGCGCAGCCCAGAACTCCTCACTTCTCTGTTCCCGGCGCTCCCGTCGTCGGATCCTCTTCTCCTTCTTGCGCGCCGCCCGCTCTTGCTCCCGCCGCTGCGCCGCGCACGCACGCGCTCGGTCTCGAGGCGTGGGCGGGTCGGATCACGCGGCGTTCACGGCCATCACCTGCAGGGGGCGAGTGAAACTCCAGATTACGACGATGCTCCACGAATTAAAAGACCGAAGAAGGGCGGGAACCCTACTCACCAGCGGGCCCTCGGGGAGCATGGTGAACGACCAAAGCGCGGCGTCGTCGGTCCTCATGGCCTTGAGGTTGACGGTGCGCCTCGCCCTCGTGGTCGCGTACTCCCGCGGGAGGAGATCGGGTAGCAGCCGCGACTGCGCCAGCGCCACGGGATCGGCCGTCTCCTCCATCTCGAAGATGCAGAGTCGCCTCTCCATGAGAGGGACGATCCGCCGGTGGTGGAGGTTGGCAAGAACCGAGGCCGCGGTCAGCCCAGCGTCCGCCACAGCCTTCAGTGCCTTCAAGGCTGAGTCCAGCCGGTCTTGACACGAGGAAGGCGACAGGCCGTGCCACCAGGAGTCGGCCTTCTCCCTCAAGACCTTGCCGGTCCAGGGCGGCAGGCCAGGCTCGTCGTTGCGGAGGTGGAACCACCATCTCTCCCAGTTGGCGTTGTTGGAGGTCATCGTGCAGGGGATGTAGAGCTCCCTGCACGTCTCTCGCACCGCGATCGTCACACCGCCGGCGCGCACCGCGCGACGGGTCTTCGGCTCCGGCGTGATGGCGGTGTGCAGCTCCGCGCGAAAGAGGTGGACCCAGAGATCCCAGTTCACTGGGATCCCCAGAAACCCCTCGCAGACGCCGACAAACGTGCCCGTCTGCGAGATGGCGTTCGGCGCAAAGTTGTGCAGCTCCACGCCGTAGTGGAAGCACAACCCGCGCAGGAAGCGGCTCGCCGGCGCCGCGAAGCCGTGCTCGTGGAAGCGGACGAAGCTGACGACGTACCCGAACGGCGGGTTGGGCTCCCGGTCCCTCGCCGGCGGGTCGATCCACGCCAGGGCCGCCCGTCCTCGTTCGCCGCCAGCTGGCCGGCGGTCACCAACTCGCTCAGGGCAAGCCTCGTCGCCGTCGAGCGCGGCCACGACAGCAGGTCGATAATGGTGATGGACTGTGGGGAAGCCATGCGGAGGAGCGCGGAGCGCGAAGGCAGTGCTATGCGATAGCGAAGGAGCGAGCGCAGCTCTAGGTCGGAAGCGGAAGGGACAAGGACGACATACGCTAAGTATCGAGGTAAAGATTCACCTCGCCCCCCCCCCCTTGGATTTATAGATCCATGGAGCCACGCTCCCCGAATCGCACGCTCTGTGTGCGTTAACTGCAAGCAAACAGCCCAGTCACTGATGGGCGGGACCCACCACGACCGGAGTGGCCAGGCGCACGCGTGTGCGCGATCATTACGGCGCGACAACCGAAGAGCCGCGGCGGGCCGTCACGTCCGCCCGCCCACGTCGCCCACTACGTGCGCGGCCGCAGTGCTTGAAAAGGCGCGCCCGCAGCGCAGAATTGTGGACGCGACTGTGGGCATTAAATGGCTCGGTCCCTTACCAAGTAAGGACGACCCTCGAGTAGCCCAAGCACGAGGCTCAGAAAACCCGACCCTCGAAGGGTGCGATTACCGACCAGTAGCCTCGAACCCCGCTCAGCGCAAGAGGGCGCCACAAGTGCCCTCGATCTACAAGAATTACTGATCAGCAGTTCGAGGGCCGGCCCAGCTGCGAACCCTCGAAACCTGCAGATGTCAAAAGTCGGGGGCAACCGGCTGCCACCCCGCAACAGCCCTACTGATCAGGGGTTCGAAACCTAACCCTCGAAGGGTTCGAACAGGTGCCCCAGATCGCCAGAGTCAGGGACGACGAGGGTGCGCGCATTCGAGCCTATCCTCGAGCCCGCCGGCACGAGGACGCCCCACATGTCGTGTTCGAGAGCCAGCGAGTGCAGCTAGTCGGGGGGATCCCATCGAGGGAGAGCTTCCGCGCCCTCGGTCCCTAGCGAACGGGACCGAGCCCCACCTAGCAAACCCGCGCGAGCGCTTTTATGGACGAGTCTCCGGACCACGAGCCAACCCTTATCGAACGGGGCATGGGCATCCACTTGAACCACCTGATAGCAGCTCAGCGAGGAATCCGCAATCCGCGACCGGATCGATGGGGGTTGTGGAAACCTCACCCTTCGCCCCGCGAAGGGACGGCGAGGGTGCGTTTGAAACAAGATGGAGTGCTCACCTCGATCGCCTCGAACGAGCCCAGGCTTGGGGGCTCGACGCACGGCTAGACCTCCTGGGGTGCACCGAACGCAAGAAGTACCAGTCATGTGCGCGTGACCGAATCCGGCTGGAACATCGCCGATGCCGGTTGAAACAAATGCCCCGCACACTGGTAAAAACTCGCGAAAAAACCCCTGCAGGAGCACCCACGCTCCAGCAGGGCTTCGGGGGCTAGACCCGCGGGTCCGCTGACGCGGCCCCACGGAACGACATTGGAAACCAGGAGGGAAGAACGTCCCATCAGCTAGCATCAGCATCCGCGGAATCCTGACGGATACACCCGCGGATGCACGGGGGCTACTGTCGGGGACAGCCACAAGGGTCCCCTAAATAACTAGGTGAAACCCGCTTAAACCCCGCAAAAAACGCAAATCACGGACTAACCCACGAATCTAAAGCACACACGCGACCCGTTCACGACCCCGGTGGCCCCCGCGGCCCGCCAGGGTGGCACGACTCATGCCCCCTCGGGCGGGGTTCGCCTCGCTCGAGGGTTAGACACTCCCACGGGCGGAGTCCACCTCGCTCGAGGCCTCGACGTTCCCTCTAGCGAGGTCCGCCTCGCTCGAGGCCTTAACACCCCCTCGGGCGAAGTCCGCCTCGCTCGAGGGCTCCACGCCCCCCCGGGCGGGGTCCGCCTCGCTCGAGGGCTCAACGCCCCCTCGACGAGGACCGTCTCGCTCGAGGGCACCTGCACGCACGTCGTCCACGCTCCTACCCCCGTGTACGGGCATTTAATGCTCTGACACCGCAGGACGCACGCCACGACCCTGGCACGCCCGGGAATCGCGTCCCGGCGTTGTTCCACCAACTCCCTGGGGGAGGCCATCCCTGCCGCTGTGTAGCACTATGCGATGAGGCCGGTGTGAGCTCCATGACGCTGTGCCGCCTACCACCGTACGACTAACGCGCCGAGCCCTCGAAGGGGGGCCGGCAGGACTCTCGAATGTCTTTTCTGTGATTACATAGGGCCACGCCGTGACGTCAGGCCGGCGGGATCGGTCATCCCCGTCGCTGTCAACCCTGTGCGGCCATCCCCGCCACTGCCACACCACTCCAGGCACTGTGACGACATCCCAATGCTGTTGGAGTGCGCGGGGACAAGACATCGCCATGACTGCCACTGTGCCGCGTACGGGCCCCCATCAACGGCACCCTCGAATCAGCCCACTACGGCGGCCAGACTACCAACCACTACGTCGCCACCCTCGAAACCGCTCCTGTACGAGCACAGGATGCGCCACGACACCTCGACTGGAGCAGGATTCGCCAGGACGGCCGTCAGCTCCGTGGCACTGCTCGCCATGCTTCCACACGTAAGAGAATAGTGCGGCACGCATGTAAACTGCTCCCTCCTTGGCCTATAAAAGGAGGGGCAGTCCCCCTGCCGCAGGGGACATGGGACGACGGATAGCGATCACCCACACGCTCTCCGTCTTCTCCACGATATTGGCACTTGCCTTAATCAATACCTCTGGGACTTGGAGGCCAGGCCTCCTCTCCCACCACGCTTGTAGCTCCCCTCTACGAGCACCACGGTGCGAAGCAATATAGTGCCCCGAGCACACCACTGCTATACGTACGGCCCCAACCGGAACCAGAATAAACCCAGTGTAATTAGTTGCTAGCACCGGCCCATCGGGAGGCAGATCTCAGCGCTCATTACTAGTTAGTGTCGGGACTACATTCCACACCGACAGTTACCGAGTCGATCTTTTAATATTATTTATTTTGTATTTATGATGAAGCTGTTGAAATGAATTTTATAGCTTCAAATAAATATATTTTTGTGCCCAACCTTGGATATGTTCTTTTAATACCCAAATACACCTTTGGTAACTTAATCTTGATTTTATGGCTTACCAAAAATATATATTCTTGATTTATGCTTAGTTTAAGATGATATTGCATAGTTAAGGATATAGAAAGGTCCTTGACCTATTTGTTGTGTGAATAGCCTTGTTTTGAATCAGAGAATAAGTGGGAGAAAGTTTGGTTCCAAAAGTGGTTTGATTATTTTTATATGCATTTCTCATGTTTTGGTAGCTAAAATTTGCCATTTTTGGTATAATTAGTTCATAGCTCTTTTAATTGTGCACTTGTGTTCAGTGGCTTTGTTTAGAGCTAAAGAGCTTCAGAAGTGTCATTTGCATTTTAAGAATTTATTTATGAAGAAAACAATGGAAGCCAATTGAAGCTTAATATTAAGTTAAATTGGAAAACCACTAACACCACACCTAATGACCTTATGAATGTGATGTGAAGCATGCTAAGAAGCCTAGGACCACCCTTGTTGTTTGGGTGAAATTAAATTTTTTATTTATATAAATATGTACACAATCACTATCGCAAGGAATAAATAATAAAACACCACATGTTGTTCATTTATAGGAAGAGTATGCAGAATATGTGTTTGTCAAGGTGAATATGGCCAAGCATACACTTCATGGTTTTCATATGTTGTTTTGTAATTTATTAAATGAAAACTACAATTAAATCTTGCATATGCATCCTCGTGTAGATCTTCCTGACGGTGGCTATACACTCGTGCCGGAAGGAGGAGACGAGGGAGCTGATGGTGAGCTGCAGTACGTGGACGTAGCTCAGGACCTGGACCAAAGTACAGGAGGGCCCAAGGCCAACCTTACCGATGAAGGCAAGCCCCGGATCATTAACCTCTTTCTTTTTAAAATTATGCAATTACCTTTTCTATGTTTGTGCATTTACGTTTAGGGAATTGAATGAAACCCTAGATGCATGATCCCTATGTACCTATGCTTTTTTACTAGTATGATAGGGTGGTAGCTGCTATGTTATAGGACCCGGTAAAAGTCGAGTGATGTTCGTCACTCGCGAGAATAGTTTCTTATGTTGGAATATAAGATTTTTATAAATGGATTTCTCATGTGGTAAGAGTATGGGATTTGGGCTCCGGTCTAGTGGCTTTCGTGGGCTAAGCTTTTAAACATACTAATCACTTATCAGGAATGGGAGGTAAGCCTAGTACCCGATTGAGGCGGCGAGGGATTTACTGTTACTAATCTTGAGTAGTCACCTGCTCGACTTGCAACCGGGAGGTGGGTACATGTTGAGACTGGATGTACTGTGTGAGGGCATACCAGATAGCCTTATACCCGGAACTGTAATCCTTATCCCGTACCGAAGATCGATGGTAACCACCTGGTCGGTGCCAACTTTGTGATTGCATCGTTCTGTGTGTTTAGGTTTACCTTACAAGGGTTTAATCAATCGATTGTTGGCCTCTCACCGTTATCTGAGACTCCTTAATGTAACACCCTAATTTTCAAAAATGTGAATTTTAATAAAATTTATTAGCAAACTTTAATTTGCTCTTAAGGACTATAAGGTTTTCCTTAATTTCTTTTAGGCATTTAATTATTTCCAGAATAAAATAAATTAATCATATGAGTTTAATGTTGCATACATGCTGGTGCATTGTTTTGAGTGTTTGAATTCAAATTTGTGTCTGAATTCATTTGTTTGGTTGCATTTCAAAAATGATAATACCCTTTCCCTTTTTCTCTTAACCCTCTCCCCTTTCCGGCCCGTTTTTGCTTTGAGCCCGTCGCCTGAAGTTTCCACGTGCCCCCTCATTCGGCCTATCTCGCGTTTGCACCTCAGCACCCGGCCCAGCTAGGGCCCACTCGCACGTGTTCGCCGCTCGCAGCCGCCGACAGGTGGTCCCCACCTATCACCCCCACCTTCAGCCGCCCCCGACCTGGACTCCTGCGCACGTCGAGTTCGCCTCGGGTACTCCTCCTTAGGCGTGGCCCGCATGCCAAGGGCCGCCTCCGCCCCTTTATAAGCGGCTGCCGCCACCTTGAAGCACCCGCCGAAAACCCTAGCGCCACCGTCGCCTTCAATCTATCTCGTCGTCGCCTATCCGTCACCGAGAAGGAGTCCCGGAGCTTCGCAAGGTCGAGAGGAAGCCGCCGGTGCCGTGTGTTCGCGTCGCCGACCCCTTCAACGCCCGCACGACCTCACCGGAGATCCGCCACCACCGCCGCCCACCTCTTCGAGCTGTTCGTCTTCGTCATCGTCTGTAAGCTCGTGTCCTTGCCTCTGTTAGATTCGTCGTCTCGCGCGCTTCGTTCCTGTGCAGCTCGTGCGTCGAATCGAGCACCCCAATTCAGATTCGCACCCCGCCGGCGAGCGCTGTCGTTGGCCGTCGTTCTGTCCTCACCGTCGATCGCTAGTGTGCGTTCATGACAGTCGGATCTCGATCCAACGGATCGGATCAGATCCAAACGAGTACAGCCGCGGGTCAACCCAGTCAAGGGCCGGTCAACCCAGCCTTGCTCTGGCAGTTTTGCAAGAAAGCCCCTACGTTCTTTAGATTTGGAAGTCGGTCCTCGCGCAGTTCAAGTTTCTTTGCAGATAGGTTCAGGTTTCTTTAGTTTAGCCCTGCTAGTTTAGTTTTCTTCGCAAATGGGTCCCTATATCTTGTTTAGCCTGTATATCTTAGTCGTTTTAACTCTGTTTTAGCGTTCTTTATGTCCATGCAATCTCTCGACGAGTAGATCAGTTTTCTATTATTTTTGTTTCTGTTTGCTATGATTGGTGTAATGTTTCTTAATTACTTGTATTGTATGCTTGTATGTTATTGTGTGGAGCGTAGTGAATGATTTGTTCGTGGAGTACGCCTTGAAGATCAAGAAGGTTTTGAGCAACAACATGCTTGGGTTGAAGGCATGTCCTTGCTGCATTCCCTCTTGTCCTATTACAACATGCATTTTAATTACACATTTATTTACTTTTTGATTGCATTAATTTGATGAGACTCATGCTAAGGTGTGACTAGTGTTATTTACCTTGTGCCTTGATCGACCGGGTGTTATCTTTATGTTGGGTAGCTTTGCTAGAGCATACTTTGGGTGGTTTAATGGAACAAACTTTTAATCTTGATTTACTTTATACTATTCATGTCATATAAGAACATTATGTGTGTTTAATTGGAACATGGAGCGATCATCCAGGAAAACCGTACAACCACAAGGCATATGGCTCTGCCTTGGCTAATTAACTAGTGTCTCTAGTGTTGGGATGACCTTACCTGATAAGGGCAAGGGGAGCGCCATTGGGGTATAGACTCACTCTAGTAGGGAGTTGGGCTTTTCTAAGACACGGTACCTACTAGGGGACCTTGTACTCTGTAGTGACTCGGAACCTTCGCGGGTTGTTTCACATTAGGGAATCTTCGTAAAGGCCTCGTAGCGTCCCTATGCAGCCACACCTCGGCAGTGTGGTATTGTCTCTATTTTGCACAACATGGTTATGTCCAAAACTCTTGAGTTTTTACGCGACTTGTGGGTAAAGATGTACAACCTCTGCAGAGTGTAAAACTAACTAGTTAACCGTGTTCACGGTCAAGAGTGGCATGGACCCTCACATGATTAATTCAATGAAAGATGGAACTTATAAACTTGCTCATTATACTTTATGGTTCTTATGCATCTTTTATGTGGGTTTGGTATATACTTACACTTGTTAGTAATAGTTGCTAAATAAAACTTGACCAACTAAAATGCTAACCTACTTTGCAACCACAAGCCTTCCACAAATGCTCTTATACATTCACTAGAGCCTCCCTCCATCTCCCCCACCGGTCTCCATCTCCCCCGCATTACCCGCCTCCATCTTCCCCACCTCAGCACATATTTTCCACCACTATCAGCTTGCAAGCCCACGACGCCTCTGGCCTACTGGTGCCCGCAGATGCTGACTGTCTCTCCTCTGGCGTGGCCCATCTTTACTGACTCCTCCAGTCGCCAGCCATCAGCCACCTCTAATCATAAGTCGTCTCCTCCAACCATTTTGGCCGTGTCCATCTGGATGCTGACCATCGCTGCATCTACCCTGCGGGGCTCCCAACCTGAGGGCAAGAGTAGCATCCGTCAACGTCAGGGAGTCTTTTTTGGTACACCTCTGGTGAAACACCTCATAGAGCGGGTTTGCTTCTGCTACTCCTCGCCGGGAGCCATTTTGGGATGCCCGTTTGGCATGGCTCATGGAGAAGTTTGTGCTCAAGTTGTTCGAGAAGTTGTGCCAAACCCAACTCCCTTTAATACTTCTTCATGTCGAATTG
Organism: Cenchrus americanus; assembly: GCA_947561735.1. Lineage (NCBI taxonomy): Eukaryota > Viridiplantae > Streptophyta > Magnoliopsida > Poales > Poaceae > Cenchrus > Cenchrus americanus. The sequence continues at coordinate 243,834,287 of OX387239.1, read as the reverse complement.
TTTTGCTAGTCTAGGAGTACTCAAACCCTTGTTTGTTTAGTTGGAGTGGAATGAAGTGGATTGAGTTGAGAATAAACTAATTTCCCTACCAATCCTTCCCATTCCACTTAAATAATTTTGACACATACTAAAATGAATGCTCTAGCGTCACCAACCAATTACAAAATGCTGCTAAAGAATTCCTTAACTTTAGGAACAACACTTCAACACCCCCACCAAAGTCCATTTTTGATCATTCAATTCTTGTCAAAGTTTTGTTTTAGCCATCAAACTCCAAAATCGATTATTTTTTGCTATCTAACTATCAAAACTATTCAAATTTAACCATCAGGTTGTTTTGATGGGTGGTTTTAAATTTTTTATTTACAATTTAGTCCTTAGATTTTAAAATGATTATTATTTTTTGTTAGTACCTCTGATTTAGATGGTTCTTGCGGTTACATGTTCATAACAGTGAGATTTATTTTTAAAAATGTTATTTATACTATTTTATATCTATTTTCTATATTACTTTTATATTCTTGTGTAAAAAAAGAATATAAGAAAAGTAAATCAAACAGTTAAAAATATTATGAAGAATATTTCAAAATATACATTTCATCATTATGAAGCATATGTCCATAAAAATCATAAAAATCACTGAAATCAGAGATATGAGAAAAAATAGTAATCATTTCAAGATCAAAAGACTATTTTATTTACAGTTTGGTCCTTGGGTCTTAAAGTATGTTTTTCTCGTATCTCCAATTTAAATGATTCTTGTACTTATGTGTTTGTAAAAATTAGCTTTATCTTTTAAAATAGTGTCAATATTGTTTTTATAAATGTTTATTTTAATTTTCTTATATTCTTATTTTTAAACAACAATATAAAAATAATATAAAAAATAGAAATAAATAGTATAAATAACACTTTTAAAAGAGAATCTCACTGTTATGAACACGTGACCGCAACAATCACCAAAATCGGAAGTAAGGGCAAAAATCAATAGTCGTTTTAAGATCTAAAGACTAAATTGTAAATGCAAAAATTCAAAACCACTCATCAAAACAACCCGATAGTCAAATTTGAACGATTTTGATAGTTGAATGGTAAAAGATACCCAATTTTGGAGTTCGATAGCCAAAACCGAACTTTGACAATAGTTGAATTGTAAAAAATAGAATATTTCAAAAAAAACTTCAAGTTTCAAATCAAAGAAAAGAAAAGAAAAGAAAAGGCAATTCACCCTCACGATCCCACATCCTATCCAACGGTCCCGATCTTCCATTCGGCACTCCAGCGCCGAATCTCCAACCCGCAAAACCCTAGCCCAACTCCTGCGGACTATAAAGGCCTTCGCCTCCTGGTTCCCCCCCCCCTTCCCCTCCCATCCCTCGCTCGCGCCGCCGCCGCCGCCGCCACCACCACACCCTACCCTCGCAGCCCCAACCTCCTCCGCGACCATGGCCAGCGGGCAGGAGTCGCTCTCCCTTGTGGGCACGATGCGTGGCCACAACGGAGAGGTGACGGCCATCGCGACCCCGATCGACAACTCGCCGTTCATCGTCTCGTCCTCCCGGGACAAGTCCCTGCTGGTGTGGGACCTGACCAACCCGGTCCACTCCACCCCGGACTCCGGCGCGGCCGCCGACTACGGCGTCCCCTTCCGCCGCCTCACCGGCCACTCCCACTTCGTCCAGGACGTCGTCCTCAGCTCTGACGGCCAGTTCGCGCTGTCCGGCTCCTGGGACGGCGAGCTCCGCCTCTGGGATCTCTCCACCGGCCTCACCACCCGCCGCTTCGTCGGCCACGAGAAGGACGTCATCTCCGTCGCCTTCTCCGTCGACAACCGTCAGATCGTCTCCGCGTCCCGCGACAAGACCATCAAGCTCTGGAACACCCTCGGTGAGTGCAAGTACACCATCGGCGGCGACCTCGGCGGCGGCGAGGGCCACAATGGGTGGGTCTCCTGCGTCAGGTTCTCCCCTAACACTTATTCGCCCACTATTGTCTCTGGTTCCTGGGACCGCACCGTCAAGGTCTGGAACCTTACCAACTGCAAGCTGCGCTGCACCCTTGCCGGCCACGGTGGCTATGTTAACGCCGTCGCCGTGAGCCCTGATGGTTCCCTGTGCGCCTCCGGCGGGAAGGACGGCTATACTCTGCTGTGGGATTTGACTGAGGGGAAGAGGCTGTACTCACTGGATGCGGGCTCCGTCATCCACTCACTCTGCTTCTCGCCCAACCGCTACTGGCTCTGTGCTGCGACAGAGGACTCTGTCAAAATCTGGGACCTGGAGTCGAAGCACGTTGTGCAGGACCTCAAGCCCGACATTCAGATCTCCAAGAACCAGGTATGCCTCTCAATCTCTCCCCTTTCTATCTGGTTAGTGTACTTGGAAAAATCTTCTGTAGTTAATCTCATCGTAGTGTGTTTGTTTCTTGATTCCATTGGAATATTGAGGCCAACATTTTATAATTCATGGGGTTGTGGAAATGTGGGTTGCAGATAACATGTGTTCTGTATGCCTACCTTATTGTTAATCTTGTCGATTGATATCACTTATCCAACAGATATCATACTCCAGTACAGAATTATTGTTGATGTGCTGCCTTTGTTATGCAGGAATAATTATGTTCTTTGTGTGCATAGTTGTTTTATCAGTTAAATTATGCCCTACCGTTTATTTTCCATTTGTTCTTACATTTAGTCTTGTTATCCAATCTTTTATTCTGAGTAGCCTCATTCAGTCTTTAGCTTCGACTCAGCTTTGTAGTGTGCTTTTCATGCTTATCTCATACTGGTGTATTTAATATGTCTTATGTGGTCCTTTGCTTGTGCATACATTGTAATAAGCCTCATCTGCCCTGTTGTGCTATAGATAGCACATCAAGATACCAGTTTAATTGTAAAACTGGGCACTGTTTGCTAAACATTTTTTGTATATCCACTGGTAAAGATTTCAGTGGACACAACCTGTGATGCACATAACTTGGGTCATATTTATATCTTCAATTGCACATGGAACAAGTCTTCTCTGTATTCTACATCACTGATTGTTGATATTATTTGTATGCTGCCCTGCTATAAGTCTTCATGTGTAATGCTTCTCTTGAATCCTGTTCTCAGAGTTGTGTCATTGGATACTTTTGTAGAAATTCCTTTTATGGAGAATCTGCACTCTGGTTTGGATGAAATTAATCTGTCCATGGCTTGCCAAATATCTTATTGCGACAATGAATTTTACATCAGTGGATTTCTTACTGTTTGTGGTTCCTTTGTTTTAGATCCTTTACTGCACAAGCTTGAGCTGGAGCGCGGATGGAAGCACCCTTTACACTGGCTACACTGATGGATCTATCAGGGTCTGGAAGATCTCTAGCTTCGGCTATTCAGTCTAGATGGCGAAAGCCTCTCGGAAGGTCTAGGGAGTCTTGTTCGGCAAAACATTGTAATGTTGTTAAGTTTTTGACTGTCGTGAGCTATATTGTCTGTTTGGTACTTTCCAGCCACCCAACTATTTAAATATGCTTAGCTTTGTTAATGAGCTAATCGTACTATGGAAGAATCTATTTTGCACCATGGCTGTGTTAGCTTATGCATTGGTGTGTTGTATTTTAGAATCTATCCGCTTGCATTTTGAGTTAATGTGCAATGCTTCTCCACACCTGACGTGCATTTTTGTAGTAATTTTGCTTTGTTTTACAAATCGTTGGCTTTCCTTGCATCGAGCACTAAATTCTTCCCCTAATTTGTGTAGTTGTTGCTGGTAGTGCTTTGCAAATGAGTATCTATTTGGATTCGTGAGCCTACGTATACTTTCAAACATTTCTCAGTGTTGTGGCTGCTTGATTTCCTTATTTCCTATACAAGTTTCTCCTGCTTGATGCCCAATTTCTCTTAGCTTGGCATCGGATTATGCATTTCGGTCGCGAATACTGTTGATTGACCAGACTAACCACTCTGTTTTTTTTTTTTGTTTCGATGATGATGTGTGGCCTGTAGCCATTAGGGAGGAAGACCTTGCCACCTTGGCCACCGCTGCAGTCCATCCCGGAACAAACCTTCCTGATTTTAAATTCATCAAGGCAAGCGTTAGAAAATGTCAACCCCAATGCTTGCTTAATCACACCTCTCCTGGAGGATTTCCCAGTTCTACTTCTATGAAAGCTCCTCCAGACGCTCTGCGCAACTGCCCGCCCCCTCGACCAATCGTAGCTCAGGAGTCAGGACCAGGTCGTTGTCCTCTGAACCGGCTCAATTATTCAGCTCAAGTGACCTCATATTCGTTCTCAGCTTCGTAGCAACTGCGACGCGTCGATTTGTTCTCTAAACCCGAGCGACATCACCGGCTAATCGTGTTCCAGTTGCTATCAGGTATCGCCATGTCGTCGCCTTCCTCCTTGTTCAAGCAGCTCGGCCTAACGGGAGCCGGCTCCCCCCTCTCCGGCCGCCACCTCCTCCTCATCCTCCTCTGCGCCGGCTTCCTCGTGTTCACATTCTTTGTCGTCCACCCCAACGAGTTCCGCATCCAGGCCTTCTTCGCAGGCAGCTGCGCCCGCCCCGGCACGGACGCCGCCGCTGTAGCGTCACCACCACCCAAGGCTGCCAGCGCCACCCCCCACGCCGCAGCCGCAGGGGCGCCGGCACCGTCGCCGGACGGCGACGGTGACGTGCGCATCCTCATCGGCATACAGACGCTGCCGGCCAAGTACGAGCGGCGGCACCTGCTGCGGGCCGTCTACTCGCTCCAGGTCCGTGATCACCCGTCCCTCGCCGGCCGCGTGGACGTCCGGTTCGTCTTCTGCAACGTGACGTCCCCGGACGACGCGGTGTTCGTCGCGCTGGAGATCATGCGCTACGGCGACATCATCGTGCTCGACTGCGCCGAGAACATGGACAACGGCAAGACCTACACCTTCTTCTCCACCGTGGCCCGCGCCTTCGACGCCGGCGCCGGCGGCCGCCCGAGGTACGACTACGTGATGAAGGCCGACGACGACACGTACCTGCGCCTGCCGGCGCTGGCGGCGTCGCTGCGCGGCGCGTCCCGCGAGGACGCCTACTTCGGGCTGCAGATGCCGTGCGACCGCGAGAACTTCTATCCGTTCCCGCCCTTCATGTCCGGGATGGGGTACGCGCTGTCGTGGGACCTGGTGCGGTGGGTGTCCGGCTCGGACCTCGCCCGGCGGGAGCAGAACGGACCAGAGGACATGTGGACGGGGCGGTGGTTCAACGTCGCCGGCAAGGCCAAGAACCGGTACGACGCCGCGCCGAGGATGTACAACTACAAGGGATCCTCGCCGGACAGCTGCTTCCGGCACGGCTTCGTCCCGGACACCATCGCCGTGCACATGCTCAAGGACAACGCGCGGTGGGCCGAGACGCTCGCCTACTTCAACGCCACGGCGGGGCTCCCGCGCTCCGGCCACCTCTACCACCTGCCGGCTGCCGCCGACGGCGGCGGGCAGGCCTTGAGGCCCTGAGCTGAGTTGAACCGTTCGTTCGTTCAGTTCTTGGGCTTTCGCTCTCGTGGGGGCTCGGTCGGGGCGCGTGCGTCGTTGGATGCTGTCAAAGGGTTTGGTGGGTGGCAGTTACGTGTCCATTTGGTGTTGCTGAATAATGCTGATAGAGTAGAGAAAGAATTGCACAATTGGAATTGTTTGCAATTTCGGATTTCGTTTCGTACCTCATCGATTTTTTTTAGAGGTCTCATCGAGTTTGTCGGTCTCGTTTGATAAGCCGACGACTCGAACGCACGAAGAAGGACGGACGGCTACTGCCTGGACGCAACACAACTGATGATGCTGTTCCGATCAAAATTTCCGACCAGAGCGACGTCATGACTCATGACTTGACGGAAATCAGAAAGTCAAGCCAGCCCACGGTTCAAGATAGGTAGGGGGCTGGTTAGTGGCGAATTCATATGGGCCGTTGAGACATAGAGACGTAGCCCAAGGTTCCACCCACTGCTGAGGTTGAAAAGCGGCCCAACTCAGGCCGTCTAAAAACCCATTCTCAAGTTTTTTTTAGCATAAGACCCATTCTCAAGTTGCTTGCCCTGTTGTCCACTTGTCCGTGCTAGCGCCCCGCTCGATTTCATTCAGATTCAGAGTTTGAGGCAGGCAAACGTGCTGTTCTGCCACACCACACGTACAGGTTTTGTGGCAGCCACGCATACGGCAGACGTGCGCTGCACTGCACCGGTGGTCTCAGCTCTCAGCCAGTAAAGCCATCCTGACACAGCCACACGTCCTCGATCGGAACTGGATCGGTCACCCACGCGATAGCTGCAGTACGGCGGACGGAGGCCACGCACTTCCTGGCCGCCGGCACTCGTGGCCACCCCCCGCGCGGATCAGCACGAAACGGGCGCTCGAGGCAGCAGCGGGCGGGGACGGCGACGGCGACGGCGGCTGCGGCAGCGTCGCGATCCGACGATGAATGCCAACAGCTGGCGCGCGGTAGTATACTAGGGAGACCTGAGGAATGAAATAGCTCCGGCGGAGCGGGGGGAGACCCACACGGCCGTGGCGCTGATGCTCCCGGCGACCAGAGGGAGGATCGCGACGGCGCGACGGCGTCCACCCGGTGCGGGTCTCGTGGCCGGGTGGTGTGGTGTCGGTTTTCTTCCGGGAGATCCGGCCTGGTGGACGCGCGTCATGTGCGGATGTGCTTCATAAGGATTAGTTGCATGATCCATGTTTTTCTGATTATCTAAACGATGATATCGACTCATGGGGGTGATGAAATCGACTCGTGCCGCCTAGCTAAGCCTGTCACATTAGATGTTTTGACAAACTAGGAGTATTAAACATAACTTTATCACAAAACTAATTGCACATATGTATAATTCACGAGACGAATTTATTAAATCTAATTAAGCTATGATTTGACAATATGGTGCTACAACAATCATTTGCTAATAATAAATTAATTAGTTCCCAAAAAACAATAAATTAATCAGGTTTGATAGTGGTTATGCAATTAGTTTTATAATTACTCATGTTTACTACTCCTAATTAGTATCCGAATATTCGATGTTGTCGGGGACAGCCCTAGGGGTCCCCTTAAACAACCGGGGAATCCCCACTTAAAACCCGCAACAAGTCAAAGCCAAACGCGCCTCGGTTAAACACGCAGGGCATGACCCACGCCACGGTGGCCCTGACGGCCCACCAAAGCGGCCCACTCAAAGATCCCCTCGAGCCGGCTCCGCCTCGCTCGAGTGCACACGCCTCCCTCGGGTGGGCTCCGCCCCGTTCGAGGGGGGTGCGCTACCTCGAGCAGGCTCCGCCTCGCTCGAGGGTCCGCGCCGCCCTCGAGCGAGGCTCCGCCTCGCTCGAGGGCGCTCCGCACGCGCACGCCCGTTCCCGTACACGGCATTTAATGTTCGACGACGGCGGGGCGGCGCCATCATGCGCACGGGACTCGCGCCCCGGTTCGTTGCACCAACTCCCTAGGAGGGAACCCATCCCCGCCACCGTGGGTGGCCGTGCGACGTGGCCGGTGACGGCCCCGTGACGCCGCGCCGCCTACTCCCGTACGGCTAACGCGCCGAGCCCTCGAAGGGGGCGGGCGCACCCTCGATTTACTTTCCCGTGACTTTGCAGGGTTAGGCCAAGGCGTTAGGCCGGCGGGGCGCCATCCCTGCCACTGTTAACGGCATGGTGGCCGCCCCCGCGCGTACAATCCCACGCCAGGCACTGTGGCAACAGCTCCGACGCTGTGGAGCATGCGGGAACGGGACGCCACCTTACCTGCTACTGTATCCCGTACGGATCGACGTCAGCAATCCCCTCGAGCCCGCCTGGAGACATCATGGTCGTCCGCTGCACTCCTACCCTCGAAGCCACCACTGTTCGGGTACAAGATACGCCATGATGGCCGGATCGCGGCAAGGACCGTCAAGGCGGCCGCCTACTCTACGGCATAACACACCACACTTCCCCATGTAGCTAAATAGTGCGGCATACATGTAACTCGCTCTCTCCTTGGCCTATAAAAGGAAGACGAACTCCCCCGCCGCAGGGGACAGGACAAGATAGAAGACAACAAGTCGGGACACGACACACCACGCACTCGCTCCCCAATTCTCCCACAATATTTTCAGTCACTTCATCAGGGACTTGGAAGCCACACTTCCTCTCCCGCCTTGCTTGTAGCAGCCCCACTACAAGCACCCCGGTGCTGAGCAATATAGTGCCTCGAGCACGCCACTGCTGGACGTACGCCCCCCCCGGCCGGAACCAGGATAAACTTTGTGTCTCTGATTGCTTAGCATCGACCATTGAGGGATAGACCTTGGCGCTTATCACTGGTTAGTGTCGGGACCACATTCCGCACCAACAGTTGGCGCCCACCGTGGGGCAAGCGAGCGCCTAAGGTCAATCCACCGTCAACTCCCTCCATGGTGATCCGCACTAAGTACCGCGGAACGCGCTACTCCATGGGCAGCTCGGACCCCCTCCCCGCCGGGTTTGAAATCCGGTTCGGGGGCCTGAACTTTCAGGCTACGGGGAACGACTACCTAATGTGCCTCACCAACCGTGAGGAGCTCCGTGCGCGGCGCCAGGCCGGGTCCGCTCCGGCCCCCCCGCGCGCGCGCCGCCACAACGCGGACGCCGCCGCGGCACGGATGCGCGGGCCTGTCAACGCCACGACGTTGCCGCCGCTCCGCCGGCGTTCACGCCGGGGCGGCGCGGTCCGGCGGCGACAAGGCCGAACGCGCGCGCCTCCCAACGCGGCGCACCCGTCAGCGCGATGACCGCCGCCCCGGCGCGGGAGCGCACGGTATTAGGGCCGCACTTCCCCATCGGCCTACGCGGCGCCACGACAGCCTACAACGCCAATGTCAACACCACGATGCGCAAGGTTCCCCCTGGCCGTCACGTCTTCGTCGCCAGGGACCCTGATGCCTCTGCGGGCGACGAGTCGTCCCTGGGCTCCCTTGACGCGTTGCCACCCGCCAACCTCCATGGGTACGCGGAATGGGACTTCTCCGGTGTGCCAGACCTAGTGATGTTTAGGCGTTTTCTTGACGCCACGGACTGCGGTTCGGTCGCCGCCGACGATTCCGGCACGGGAGCTACGACCCCGCGCGGGAATGCCGCGTCGTCATCGCCAACGACCCGGCAAGAACGCCACCGGTGCGGCGGGCGCCGGCGACGGGGAGGTCACGCCCGCCCCGGGGGATCGCTCCGCGCACGGGCGCGGGGCCGAGCACCCCCCGCCGGGGCCGACGTCGACGCGCGGTTGGCCGAGCTCGCGAGCTCGAGGCCAAGCTGGCAGAGGAGTATCGGACGGTGCGGTTGCTCCGCGCCTCTATGGCTGGGGAAGCCTCCGCACGCGGCGAACGCGCGCGGGAGCTAGGCAAACAGGCCCGCGACCGCATCAACGCCGACTTCAACGTCGACAACCGGACACGCCTCCGCGGGCGAGCCGGAAGCTTATCACCGCCGCGACGCTGCTGCGGGCCATGCCGGCCCCTCGACGCCCGAGGCACGAAACCGCATCGTGAGGTGCGGGCACTCATCGTGCGGGCGGCCGTTCAACAGGCCGAGAGCTCGGCGTCACGCATCCGCCAACGGGGGGGACGCGCGAGGGCGACGGGGCCGCGCGGGGGGGCGAACCCTCGGTCCATGCAGGTGAAGCGGCGGGGCGACCCACCAACCCGGGACGCACGCCGGCCAAAGAGCGGCTCCTCGACATGCGCAGGGCGCTGGACGGCGACGCCCGCAACGTCATCAACGCTCGGCGGACGAGCAAGGCGGATGCGCGAGCGGCGGCAGGCTACCACCCTCGACGTGGTGGACGCTACGACAGCGACGAAGACCGCTCTCCGACGCCGGAGCCCCCCGGAGACCCGTGTGTTCGGGCCGGGGAGATCCGCGCGGCGGCCTTCCCCCGGCGCTTCCGCCGGCCCACGGCCATCGTCAAGTACAACGGGGAAATGGACCCCCGTGTATGGCTCAACGATTACCGCCTAGCATGCCGGCCCGGGCGGGGCCACCGGCCGACGAGGTCATCATCCGCAACCTTCCCCTACACCTCGGCGATTCGGCCGGACGTGGCTCGAGCACCCGCCCGCCGGCCCGGATCCACAACCGGGATGATCCGGTCCGCACGTTCGTGGGCAATTTCCGGGGGCACGTACGTGCGCCCGGGAATTCTCGGGACTCGCGCTCCCGCACCCGGAAGCCCGGCGAATCGCTCGGGACTTCATACGACGCTTCTCCAAGCGTTGCACGGAGCTTCCAAGCGTAGCGCAATCCGAGATTGTGCACGCCTTCCTCGAGGGCACCACGTGCGGGATCTCGTGCGGTAGGCGGGGGCGCGGCCCCGCCCGCGGACTCAAACGAGCCGTTCGACATCGCCACCGGCTTCGCCTCGGGAGAAGAGGCCGTGGGGGCAATTTTCGATGGCAAGAAGGGCAAGCGCTCGGACGACGCTCCCGCGGAGGGCGTAAAGTCCGGGGAGCCCCACCCGGAAGGACAAGCGGGGCAAGAAAGGGAAGAAGCCGCGCCGCGAGGCGCACGAGCGAGGGGCGCTACGGCGATGACGCCGAGGCCCTTGCTGTTGACCCGGCTCGACGAGGCCCTCGCCCCGGCCCCTCGAGGTCCGGGAGTGTTCGATGACATGCTGAAAAAGCCATGTCCATACCACAAGACCCCGGTGAACCACACCCTTGAGCAATGCGACATGCTCAAGAAGTTCTACGGTCGCGCCGCCGCGAAGGACGCGGAGGCCAAGAAGGACGGAGGAGACGGCGACGCCGGCGACTTCCCCGCCGTGGAGAACGTGTTCCTCATCTTCGGGGGACCAACCGTCGACATGTCGAGCCGCCAGCGCAAGCGGGAGCGGCACGAGGTCCTCACCGCGGAGAAGGTGCCTCTCTCCTTCCTCGACTGGTCGGAGGACACCATCACCTTCACCGTGAAGACCACCGAACCGCATCCCCAACCCGGCCAATACCCACCGGTGGTCGACCCGATCATTTGGAACGCGCGGTTCTCAAAAGTTCGATGGACGGAGGCGGCGGCCTCAACATCCTCTATGTGCACACGCCGCGCCCGGCGGGGATTGGGTTGAACTAGGCCGCGGCCCGGCACGACGCCGTTCCATGGTGTCGCGCCGGGCAAGCGCGTCCGGCCCCTCGGGCGGGTCGACTCGCCGCCTTGGTTCGGCACTTCGAAGAATTTCCGCAAGGAAACGCTCACCTTCGAGGTAGTGGGGTTCCGGGGCGCCTATCACACCATACTTGGGCGGCCCTGTTACGCCAAGTTCATGGCCGTCCCCAACTACACCTACCTCAAAATGAAGATGCCGGGACCGAACGGCGTCATCACCGTGGGCTCGTCCATCGAGCACGCGTTCGACTGCGATGTCGAGTGCGTAGAGCACGCAGAAACACTGGCGCTGGATGAAGCGCTGGTGACCACCCTGGAGAAGATGGTCAACGAGGACCTCGACTCTACCGCCAAACACGCCGGCAACTTCGAGGCCGCGGAGCAGACCAAGGAGGTGCCCCTCGACCCTGCTGCCCCCGAGGGCAAGGCGTTGAGGGTCAGCTCCACCCTCGACCCAAAATAGGAAGTGGTGCTCGTCGACTTCCTCCGCGCCGGCCGCCGACATCTTCGCGTGGAGCCCCTCGATATGCCGGGGCATCCCGAGGGAGGTCGCCGAGCACTCCCTTGACATCCTCGCTCACTCTCGCGCCGTGCGGCAACGGCTCCGCCGCTTCGACGAGGAGCGGCGGCGGGCGATCGGAGAGGAGGCGCGGGAAGCTTCTCGAGGCCGGGTTCATCAAGGAAGTGTCCCCGGTTCACGGGCGGGGAAATTCCCCGGAGTTCGCGACAAATTCCACATCTATGTGGATTGGGCACCGTGGCACACCCACGGACTAACGACCAAGTGGAGCGTGCCAACGGCATGATCCTACAAGGCCTTAAGCCCGAATTTTCGACCAGCCGAATAAGTCCGGTCGGAAATGGCTCCGGGAGTTACCCGGCGGTCGTGTGGAGCCTAAGGACCACCCCAAGCAAAGCCACCGGGTTCACCCCGTTTTTTCTAGTCCATGGCGCAGAGGCCGTCCTCCCCACGGACTTAGAGTACGGGTCACCCAGGGTTCGAGGCTACGACGAGGACGCCAACCAGCGAGCCCGCGAGGACTCACTGGACCAGCTGGATGAAGCACGCCTCGTGGCCTTGATGCACTCCGCAAGATATCAACAGTCCCTCAGGTGCTACCAAGCACGGAAGATACGCCGACGGGACTTCAGCGAAGGGGATTTGGTCCTAAGGCTAAGCCAAGACAACCGAGGACGCCACAAGCTATCACCTCCGTGGGAGGGGCCCTACGTCGTAGTGAAAGTGCTCAAGCCCGGCACGTACAAGCTGGCCAACGAGGACGGCGAAGAACTCACCAATGCTTGGAACATCCAACGCCTACGTCGCTTCTATCCCCGTGACCAAGTATTTTGTTGTAAAACCACGTGACCAAGCACCCGGTTGGTGACAACCATGTAAACACCATCAGTTTAATAAAAAGGGCAACTCGGCTTTCCCCTGAAACCCAAGTTACCCTCGGGGGCTACTGCGGGGGGCATCCCCCCAAAATGGTCCCATTTTTTCGCAAAAAAGAAACTACTCACGCGCGCTAAGCATGTTTCTACTTCGGCCTCGAGCAAAGTTCGAACAGGGCGCAGGCAGCCTAGCGGAAGGGACGCGCGAGCCAGAGATAGCCTACGCCTCCGCGAGGATACGACCCTTCTCTCTTACCCCCAACACAGCAGGACACCCGCGAAAATTGAACTCCCCTAACTAGAATTTACTCAGGAAGAAGGAGAAACAAAAAAGCGCGATAAAGCAAAAGACATCATTTCACTTTGACAAATATTAGAAGCAAAGTAACCTGTTTATTTACAAGGCCATACAGCTAGCACACTAATGCATAAACGAAAAGGGCCTAGTGCCCGGCTGTCTTCAGGTTGGAGGAGCGGCGGCATCAGCGGCATCTGGGAAGAGGAACTCCTCGAAGGCCTCGGCGAGCGCCCCGGCGGCGTCGGCGGCTAACGCGTCCACACGCTCCATCGCCACCTCGTCCTCGACGCCCTCGGGGACGACGTAACCTTCCGCCACCGCCTCGAAGTTGATCTCGTAGTGAGACCGCACCACTCCGAGGGCCTCTCGAATGCCGAGGTGCGGGCGCCCGGCGGATGCGCCCCGGGGACGTGCCCGCCAAGGGCGCGCGAGCGGCCGGCCAATGAGCTCCCGGCCGCGCCTCGCCCTCCTCCACCGCCCGGTAGGTCTCGAGGGCCGCGGTGTGCAACTCCGGCGGCCCTCGCTCGGAGGAGTTGTAGGAGGTCTGCGGCCGCCTCGGCCGCTCGGCCGCGTGCCCCGGCGCGGTGCGCAAGCTCGAAGTTGCCCGAGAAGAAAGGGATCGGAAAAGGGGGCGAACCCTCTAAGAGAAAACCAAGAAACAGAGAGTCAAACGGCGACTTACCCTCGACCTCGCTTCCTCTCCATCTCGAGAGCGCGGCGCTCGGCCTCGACCTCCTCGCTCAAGGCCCTTGAGGGTCTCGCCTTGCTCCGGAGGGCCGGCTCTCGGCTCGCGCTCGTGATGCCGAGCACCACCGCTCGCCCTCGAGTTTGGAGAACTCGGCATTCCTCCCCTCGAGCGACTGCTCGTGCCGCCTCGCGAGCGACGCGCTCCTCGCTGAGCGCGGACCGGCGCGTCGGCAAGGGCGGCCCGCTCCGCCGGAGCCGCCCCTCGGCCCCTTGCCGGCGGCACGCTCTGCGGGGAGTTGGTCCTCCGCGACGGCGAGCTCCGCAACCTTGGCGTCGAGGGCGGCTTTCGGATCGTCGGCCTCCTTGGCCTTCGCTCGAGCGCGCGCGCCCGCTCCTCGCCCCCGGCTCTCACCGAGCTCGCGCCCCCGAGCAACGAGTGGAGCTCCGGGTTGTCGTTGCGGACGCCGGCCACCTCCGTCTCCCGCTGGCCGCCGGGGGTGCGCATCCTCTCCGGAGTCCGCCCGCGCCGCCGCGGCCGCCTCATCCCCGTCGATGAGGGCCGTGCAAACCCGCTCGAGGGTGGAGGGGCGCGCGGGTCCCGCCTTGCGCTCTCATGGAGCCGATCGCGCGGGGGCCATGGCCGTATGATAGCCGCCCGTCCGGGTCCTCGGGGCATCGGCGAGCGCGTCGAAGGCGTCGCACCGCTCCCGGAGGGCCGGCGGAGCTCGGCGCTCACCCGGTCGAAGGCGCCGTACTTGTCGCGGGCGCGGTGCTCGAGCTCCGTCACCAACAAGTCGAGATCCGTGAGTGTCATGCGTTGCGGGGATCGCACGCAAAAACGAGAAAAACAAAGAAACGAGCAACGGCGCCCCACCCGGAAGACGCACCACGCGGGGCCGCCATGGATCCTCGACACCTCGTTCAACGCTCGGTCGAGCGCGGCGCCGTGGTTGCGGAGCTCTCCCCATAGCTCCTACTCCCCCCCGGGCGTCGGCAAACGCGGGCGGATCGCCAAGGAGCCCCCCAGCGGGGCGAGCGGCGGCGCGGGAAGACGAGGCCTCGCACCGTGCCCTCGGCCTCCTCGCCACCATGTGGCCCTCCCCGCCGCCGCACGATAGCCCCCCTCCGGGACTCGGGGGACGGCGTGGGGAAACTCACCCACCGGTCCCACCCGGCGGCGGGGAATCGTCGTCCGGGATCTCCACCACCGCCGCCGAGAGCCGCCGGCGGTGCCGACCCCCGCGTCGCCTCGTCGACGCCTCCGCCCGCGCCTGCGCGCGCGGGCTCTCGCCGCGCGCGCGGCGGCCACCGCTTCCGGCCGCGCCTCCGCGACCGCGGGCGCCACCGACCCTCCGCGACCGGCGCCGCGAGCCGCGCACCCACCACGACCGGCGCCGCGGCCGCGCCTCCGCCACGACCGACGCCCGCCGCTCCTCGACGGCCGCCGGCGGCGCGCGGCGGCCGATCCGCCGGGCCGTGGCCTTAGGGCCCCCGGCCGCGCCCTCGCGAGCTCTCGCCCGCCGCGGCCACCGCGCTCGCCCGCCGCCCGCGCGCCCCCGACGAGCGCGCGCCGGTAGGAACGGACGCGTCCGCCCTCAACACCTTGGCTCTGCGAGGGGGGAGGCACCGGTCGGCACCACCCCCGCGCAAACACGAGCAAACAACGCTAGGTTCTTAGTTATCGAAATGCAACCTCGCAAGAGGGCGAGCCCCTCACCTCGAAGAAGAGAAGGCGCGCTTCCTCTTCCTCGAGGCCCCGTAGATGACGCCGGCGCGGCCGGCGCCGCCGCCGCCGCACCTCCGCCGTCTCCTCCGCCGCGCGCGCGGACCCCGCCCGCGCGCGCGGGTGCGCTTGCCGCGCGCACCTCCGGGCGCGCGCCGGCGCCTCCGCGGCCCGCGCCGCTCCCGTTGTCGATTGCCCGGTGGCGGACGCCTCCGCACCCACCCCGTGCGATGTCGCTCTTGCCGCCGGAGCCGGCTCGCGGCGGGGGCGAGAGCTCCCACCTATCGGGGAGGCCCCCCCCCCCGGTCTCTTCCTCCTCCTCCTCCTACTCCGAGGACGAGTACTCCCTCGGCCCCGGAGAAGAGAGCCCCCTTTGTTGCTCGCGCGGCCCGGTGCTCCTCGTTCCGCGCTCGCGCGCGCTCGCGGTGCCGCCTCGCGCGCTCCTTCTTGCGCGCCGCCCGCTCCCGCTCCCGTTCCGCGACGCCCGACCGAGTGCGCGGGAGCGAGGAGTGGGCGGATCGGATTTCGCGGCGCTCGTGCTCACCATCCGCGAGCGAAGACGTCAAAGGTGCGTCGAAACCTCGAAGTATCATCAAGATCAAAAACGGGGCCAAGAATTCTACTTATCGCCGAGCCGGTGGGGAGCATCTCGAGGTCCCACGGGGATCGGTCGGCCGCACAAGCAACCGGGTGTCGATGGCGCTCCGCGCCCGTGTGGCCGCGTTCTCCCACGGGGAGGGGGCTCGGAAGCATCCGTGAGCTCGCCGGCGCGACGGGGTCCGCCGTCTCCGTCATCTCGAAGATGCGGAGTGGCCTCTCCATCGGTGGGGACGACCCGCCGGTGGTGGAGGAAGGCGAGGACGGCCGCCGCGGTCGCCCCGCGCCTCGCCAGTCCCTCAACACGGGCGGCCAGGCGAGTCCGGCCCGCCTCCGATGTCGGGACCGGAGACACCCCGTGGCTCCAGGAGTCGGGCCTCTCCCGGAGCACCAGGCCGGTGTATGGGGGGAGACCGGGCTCATCGTTGCGAAGGTAAAACCACCCCCGCTCCCAGCCTGCATTGTTGCTCGTCATGGTGCAGGGGATGTAGTCGTCCTTGTACTGCCCCCGCAAGGCGAGCGACATCCCGCCGGCGCGCACCGCGCGGCGGGTCCTCTGCTCCATCGTCGGCTGCGTGAACAGCTCCGCGCGGAAGAGGTGTATCCAGAGATCCCAATTCACTGGGACCCCTAGATACCCCTCGCAAACGCCCACGAACGTGGCCGCCTGTGAAATTGCGTTGGGGGCGAAGTTGTGCAACTCCACGCCGTAGTAGTGGCAGAGCGCCCGCATGAAGCGACTCGCCGGCGCTGTGAAGCCGCGCTCGTGGAATCGGGTGAAGCTGACCACGTAGCCGCTCGGCGGGTTGGGCACGTGGTCCCCAGCCGGCGGCACGATCCACTCGGCCGGCCGCCCTCCTCGTTCGCCGCCCGGCCGGCGGACACCAGGTCGCCTAGGGCCAGCCGCGTCACCGACGAGCGCTCCCATGCGTACGGGTCGACGATCACGAGAGGCGAAAGAGGCGCCATGAGGAAAGGCAAGGGAGCTGGGAGCAAAGGACGGGAAGGAGAAGAAGAGCTCCAACGGCGAAAGGGCGCGGTGGCGAGAACGAGACAGAGGCAGGAGCGCGGGGAGCAAGAATGGCGATTGCTAAGGTAAAAACCGCCGTTTTCCCCTCTCCTCAGATTTATAAGCCGCGGGCGTGCTCTCCGGAGCGCACGTCCCGCACGCATTAGCTGCAGGGGAATCTTTTCTCACTGACGGGCCGGCCCCACCACGACCACGGCGGCCACGCCACCGCAGACGGGCCATCATCACGGCGTAGAATCGGGAGGGCCGTGGCAGGCGGTCACGTCCGCCCGACCACGCCGCCCACTACGCGCGCGGCTACGACGCCTAAAAAGGCGCGCCCGCGGCGCGGAACCGCAGCCTCGACTGCGAAACATTAAATAGCCCGGCCCCTTACCAAGTAAGGAGGACCCTCGAGCGGCGCGAGCCCCAGGCTCAGAAGAATTCAACCCTCTAAAGGGTGCAGGCGTGGGACGGTCACCTCGGGGTCCGTTTGAGACAAAACAGGCACTGCAGGTACTGTTGCCGCACTGTTTTACTGATCAGCGCCTCGAGGGCTGACATGGTCAGGCCCCTCGAGGATTCGCAGATGCCAGGACGGGGAGCGCTCGCCGCCACCCCGCACCATTTTACTGATCAGCGCCTCGAGGGCTGACGCGGTCAGGCCCCTCGAGGATTCGCAGATGCCAAGACGGGGAGCGCTCGCCGCCACCCTGCACCATTTTACTGATCAGCGCCTCGAGGGCTGACGCGGTCAGGCCCCTCGAGGATTCGCAGATGCAAAGACGGGGAGCGCTTGCCGCCACCCCGCACCATTCTACTGATCAGCGTCTCGAGGGCTGACACGGTCAGGAGCCCTCGGGGATTCGCAGATGCAAAGACGGGGCCGCCTAGGTGCCACCCCGCACGGCCCTACTGATCAGAGGTTCGAAGCCTGACCCGCGACGGGTTCGAACAAGCACCCCAGATCACTAGAGTCAGGGACGATGAAGGCACGCGCATTCGAGCCGTTCCTCGAGCCCGCCGGCTCGAGGGTGCCCCACATGTCGTGCTCGAGAGCCAGCGAGGCGGCTAGCGGGGGATCCCACCGAGGGAGAGCTTCCGCGCCCTCGGTCCTTAGCGAACCGGGACCGAGCCCCACCTAGCAAACCCACGCAAGCGCTTTAATGGACGTGTCTCTGGACCACGCAGCCTACCCTTATCGAACGGGGCATGGCGTCCACTCGAACCACCCACTAACAGCTCAACGAGGAATCCGCAATCCGCGACCCGACCGATGGGGGTTGTGGAAACCTCACCCTCCGTCCCGCGGAGGGACGGCGAGGGCGCGTTAAAAAACAAGTCGTAGAGCTCTACCCGATCGCCTCGAACGGGCCCAGGCTCGGGGGCTCGACGCACGTCTACACCTCCGGATTGCACCCACCACGGATAGTGCCAGCAGCGCGTGCGTCACCGAAGCCGGGCCGAAACATTGCCGACGCCGGTTGAAATATGTACCACGCCCTCTAACCGTCTCGCGGTAAAACCCCCGCGAAGCGCCCGCTCTCCCCGGGCCGGGGCTGGGACCCGCGGGTCCGCCGACGCGGCCCCACGGAAAGCGTTCGCAAGCCAGGAGGGAAGGACGTCCTATCAGTAGGCTCCAGCATCTGCGGGAGCCTTAACGGCGAACCCGCAGATGCTCGGGGGCTACTGTCGGGGACAGCCCTAGGGGTCCCCTTAAACAACTGGGGAATCCCCACTTAAAACCCGCAACAAGCCAAAGCCAAACGCGCCTCGCTTAAACACGCAGGGCATGGCCCACGCCACGGTGGCCCTGACGGCCCACCAAAGCGGCCCACTCAAAGATCCCCTCGAGCAGGCTCCGCCTCGCTCGAGGGCACACGCCTCCCTCGGGTGGGCTCCGCCCCGTTCGAGGGGGTGCGCTTACCTCGAGCAGGCTCCGCCTCGCTCGAGGGCACACGCCTCCCTCGGGTGGGCTCCGCCCCGTTCGAGGGGGTGCGCTTACCTCGAGCAGGCTCCGCCTCGCTCGAGGGTCCGCGCCGCCCTCGAGCAGGCTCCGCCTCGCTCGAGGGCGCTCCGCACGCGCACGCCCGTTCCCGTACACGGGCATTTAATGTTCTGACAACGGCGGGGCGGCGCCATCATGCGCCTGGGACTCGCGCCCCGGTTCTGTTGCACCAACTCCCTAGGAGGGAACCCATCCCCGCCACTGTGGGGGACTGTGCGACGTGGCCGGTGCCAGTCCCGTGACGCCGCGCCGCCTACTCCGGTACGGCTAACGCGCCGAGCCCTCGAAGGAGGGCCGACCGCGCCCTCGATTCACTTTCCCGTGACTTTGCAGGGTTAGGTCAAGGCGTTAGGCCGGCGGGGCGCCATCCCTGCCACTGTTAACGACATGGTGGCCGCCCCCGCGCGTACAATCCCACACCGGCACCGTGGCCAGCAGCCCGACGCTGTGGAGCATGCGGGAACGGGACGCCACCTTACCGGCCTACCGTATCCCGTACGGATCGACATCGCCAACCCCCTCGAGCCCGCCCGGGAGACATCGCGGCCGTCCGCTGCACTCCTACCCTCGAAGCTACCACTGTTCGGGTACAAGATACGCCATGATGGCCGGATCGCGGCAAGGACCGTCAAGGCGGCCGCCTACTCTACGACATATTACACCACACTTCCCCATGTAGCTAAATAGTGCGGCATACATGTAACTCGCTCTCTCCTTGTCCTATAAAAGGAAGATGAACTCCCCCGCCGCAGAGGACACAAGAAGATAGAAGACAACAAGTCGGGACACGACACACCACGCACTCACTCTCCAATTCTCCCACAATATCTTCAGTCACTTCACCAGGGACTTGGAAGCCACGCTTCCTCTCCCGCCTTGCTTGTAGCAGCCCCACTACAAGCACCCCGGTGCTGAGCAATATAGTGCCTCGAGCACGCCACTGCTGGACGTACGCCCCCCCGGCCGGAACCAGGATAAACTTTGTGTCTCTGATTGCTTAGCATTGACCATTGAGGGATAGACCTTGGCGCTTATCACTGGTTAGTGTCGGGACCACATTCCGCACCGATAGATGTGATGAGAGCTAAACTTACGCCAATGATCTAAACACCCCTTAATAAAGTTCGGTGAAAACTTACTCTATTCAGAGATATCTGTACGCATACAGACATAGTTAGGGGTGCAAGTTGATTATAATGTGGTGCACATCCGAACATATTTAGTGCAATTATTGTACCACTTCTTCAAAATTTTGAAAAAGTAGTACAAATGATTGAACTAAAGAGATTTGGAGGTGCACCTAATGGTTACTCTGGTTACCCCTTTGCACCCTTAGACATAGTACACATGTAGATGCATAGAAAAAAATATAGACATAGAAAAACTCAAACAACCTACTTTTTAAAATGGAGAGTATATATGGAACTAAAAAATGAAACGATCTATAATTTGATATTCTGTAGATGAACAGATTAATTTTTGAATTAGATAGACACCAGCCACCTCAGCTGACGCTACTATGAGCTGTAAGCAAGTTCGTAACTCCTTTTCTTTGCTGTGTTGTTTAGTTACAGGAGTGGTTCTCTCTATCACAAACTCTATCATATACCACTAAAATAACACTAAGTACCTGTGACTCCGATCCTTATATAGTAAAAAAAAACACCCCACATTTACAATACTACCTCTCCATCTCAAAATATAGTTCATCTAGAAATTTTAAAGTGCTTTTTTATGTGCCGTCCATCTGACAAAATTTAATGATGAAAGTATCTGAAAGTATCAGGAAGTTACTATGGGGAAGTATTAGGAAATATCAGATTGGTGGGACCCACACCAACATTTAGTTAACTTTTTAGATGGTAGGAATATCAAAATGCTTAATACTTCTCAATACTAACCAATACTCCTACTTCTCAACACTTCCCAATACAACAAATGCACCGAGAACGAGAACGGTAAGATCAAAGCTCGACAAAAAAAAAGAAGCCTGGAATAGTCTTACCAGGTCCGTGATTACTTTTTTGTGGTAATGTAATTTTCGAATAAAGAGTACGGAGTACACGCTCAATTTATACAAGTGCGATGCACTGTATTTCTCAGCATACAGACACCGATTGCTGTCGTAGTCTAGTCGGCAGCACTCGCCACTCGGTAGAAACAAGTTGCGCTACCGGATCGGCGGAGGCGGAGGCCACCGCCATCCTGTCGTTGGAGGCGGCTCGATCCGGCACCAAAAACCTCTGCCGGCATCCTGTCGTTGGGGGCCCGTACCATGAGGATATTTTCCGTCTCCGATCGGCCGTACGCTCCCCATCCGACGCCTCCTCTGCCGTCCACCCGGTCGCCGCCCCGGCCAATGACGGCCTTTCGAGCCCCCCCTCCGTAGCCACACGTTCTCGGCTAGCTCCAGTGCGTCGGACGGAGTCCGTGCATCGTGGCCGCCAGCACTCGTCGCCACCCCGAGTGGATCGATCAGCGCGAAACACGGGCGCTCGAGGCAGCAGCAGGCACGGGGACCGGTGACGGTGACGGCGACGACGGCCGCGGCCTCAGCGATGAATTCCAGCAGCTGGCGCGCGGTAGGAATAGCTAGGGGAAGACCCGGGGGGATGAAGTAGCTGGGGAGCGTGAGGGAGACCCACCCCACACGGCCGTGCCGCCGTGTGGTGCGGATGCCCCGGCGACCAGTTCAGAGAGGACCACGGCGCGCGGCGTCCACCCGGCGCGAGTATCGTGGCGCATTGATTAGTTGCATGATCCGGTGTTTTTCTTAGGGCACTCCCGATGGCAAGTTTCTTCGAGTAGTTTCCAGAAGTTAACAGTTGGTTTCTATACTAATCATTGTACAACAAATAAATTAAATGCAACATCCAAAAGAGATGGATCAGCTGCGGCACAACACAGTGCACAGTTCTGCAACAAGCTCTGCACCTTGTTCATTCGCTTATCGTACCACCAGCCAGAGATAAAGATCTTTCTCTCACAACAAATCACCACCAAAGAATCGCCTAATAAGATTTTCTCTCGTAACAAATCAAGCATCGCCCCTAAGCCATCAGCCTAAACGAATGTGCCGCTGGACTTAAGTAGAAGACATGCTGTGTGGCTGTTAGAATCACCATCCTCCCCAACACATGTACAACACAGGTTACCACTTATCAAAGAAGCAAAACAAATCTCAACACAGGCATATACAGCACGCAATCCATGAAGAAACAAGTAGCACATAGGTTCATATAGATAGTCAATCCATAATTGAAGAAACAGGTACCACATATGTAGCTCATAAAGATAGAAACAGGCATCATCCAGTCTCAAATAGGTTCATACACATAGCTAGGCAACAAAATAGGTAAAATTCATGATATTTTAGAGTATATTAATAAGAAGGCATCATCAGGTTGCATGGCATCATCCCAATTGCATGGCATCCTAGAAGTCCTCCAAGCCATTAGGTTGTTAAGTCCTCCAACAGCCTTAATATTCCACAACAGCATCTACAAGTTAAAAGAATAATGAATTTCAAATAAAAAGATATAGAAGGGTATGACCAAATATAAACACAATCCACACTTATGCAAACTACAATATAAAATTAATGGTGTACTATCATTCCACCTCATGAATAAAATGTAAATCTATGTTTCATCTGGAAAGTATGCAGATTGACCTATACCCTTGAAGGAAAATGTAATAAAGGTGCGTTGCTCTTTAATCTAAAGAAATCTTGTGAACATAATACACCGCTTTTATCGAGAGATGGCCGAAGCATAACGAGAACAAAACCATCCCCATGCAGCACATAATCACATCTGTTGATTGGTGTCAGTTAAATCACTCAAGTTGATTGTTACTAATTTCACATGGTAGCTAGCCTATTGTCCATGAACTTACTGAATAAGGTAGTGACAAATGGTATTTTGCACAAACTATATATACATTCAGGTCAACCAATTGGGCATGCAACTTAAAGATTGGACAGGAAACATCATTCTAGAAAACTTACTTGTTGTGTCAGAGTTGCATAAACATCATTCAAATAAAAAGATAATAAGTATAAACATAGAGAATAAAATGAACATAAACATGTATGTCTCTATAAACTGTTGTACTAATAGATATATGTACCTAATTATTTTGGCTATATGTATGACCAAACTTTTGCCAAATATGATCGATCAAATCAAATTGAAGTTGTTTATGCGCACGACGATCATGTAAGGCGATATTTCTGTTAAGCACATCTTGCATCTCAGGGTTTTCTACTTCAGATATTATTGTAGCTGCCTGCACACTATAGATGCTTGCTTCCTCATTCAAATCAAGTGGAACCTACTCTATATCCCTCTCATCTTCAATTATCATGTTGTGGAGGATTATACAAGCAAGCATGATACTCTCAAGGCCCCCTTGCTCATAGAGACGTACTGGTCGTCGCAAAATACCAAAGCGAGATTGCAAAATGCCAAAGGGGCATTCGACTTCTTTTTTTGCCCTCGCTGCTTCTGTGAAAATAGTTTATGCTTATCAGTTTGTGGTTCATGAATAGACCTCACAAAAATGGGCCACTTGTGTCGGGCATACTCCCCGGTACTCATGCAAGGAAGGAAGAATAGTAGAAGACGGACTCGCTAGAATTCCCCTGTACTCCTACTAGGACTCGCTCCGTGTAATCCTACTAGGACTCCGCCTTGTAACCTACTAGGAACCCGCCCCCCGGACTATATAAAGGAGGGCGGGTACCTAGCCGCACACCCCCAATCCCTCCGGGACAACCCAACACCAAGCGCGGGGCGCCATACTTGATCCCCCAAACAGGACGTAGGGTTCGCCACCTTGGCGGCCCGAACCTGTATAAATCTTGTGTCCCGTGTCCTTGCGCATACCTTCGAGTTCTCGGTCTCCCGATCACGATCCCCACCGCACAATCTACTACCTCGGGTACCCCCTCGGTAGGTTTGCCGGTCTAAAACACCGACACGCGGCGCGCCGGGTAGGGGTGATCATCACCGCCGGCGAGTCGAAGGACCCTCGTCAACAAGATCAATCTACTCGTCGACTCGCCGAGATCCATTGAAGCTCGTCGTCGTCGACTACTTTGCCTCCGCCGCGCGTCCGGGTGCCTCGGCACGTCGCGCGGCTCGTCACGCGGCTCGCCGCGCCGCTCGTCGACTACTCCGCCTCGCCCGGGCTCATCGTCGACTACCTTCGTCTTCGCCGCACGTCCGGGTACCTCGGCACGTCGCGCGGCTCGTCACGCGGCTTGTCGCGCCGCTCGTCGTCGACTACTCGTCGTCGACTACTTCGTCTCCGTGCGCGTCGGGTGCCTCGGCACGTCGCGCGGCTCGTCACGCGGCTCGCCCGCGCCGCTCGTCGACTACTCGCCTCGCCCGGGCTCATCGTCGACTACTTCGTCTTCGCCGCACGTCCGGGTACCTCGGCACGTCGCGCGGCTCGTCACGCGGCTTGTCGCGCCGCTCGTCGTCGACTACTCGTCGTCGACTACGTCTCCCGGCTAGCGCGTCGGGTGCCCTCGGCACGTCGCGCGGCTCGTCATGCGGCTCGTCGTGCCGCTCGTCGTCGACTACTCCGCCTCGCGGCGGCTCGTCGGCTCGTCGTCGACTACTTCGCCTTCGTCGTGCGTCGGGGTGCTTCGGCACGTCGCGCGGCTCGTCACGCGGCTCGCGCGCGCCGCTCGTCGACTACTGCGCGCCTTGCCCGGGCTCGTCGTCGACTACTTCGTCTTCGCCGCGCGTCCGGTGCCTCGGCACGTCGCGCGGCTCGTCACGCGGCTTGTCGCGCCGCTCGTCGTCGACTACTCGTTGTCGACTACGCCGTCTCCGTGCGCGTCGGGTGCCTCGGCACGTCGCGCGGCTCGTTATGCGGCTCGTCGTGCCGCTCGTCGTCGACTACTCCGCCTCGCGCGGCTCGTCGTCGACTACTTCGCCCTACGCCGCGCGTCCGGGGTGCCTCGGCACGTCGCGCGGCTCGTCACGCGGCTCGTCGCGCCACTCGTCGTCGACTACTCCGCCTCGCCCCGGGCTCGTCGTCGTCGACTACTTCGTCTTCGCCGCGCGTCCGGGGTGCCTCGGCACGTCGCGCGGCTCGTCCCGCGGCTCGCCGCGCCGCTCGTTGTCGACTTCGACTACTTCATCTTCGCCGCGCGTCCGGGTGCCTCGGCACGTCGCGCGGCTCGTCACGCGGCTCGTCGCGCGCGCTCGTCGTCGACTACTCCGCCTCGCCCGGGCTCGTCGTCGTCGACTACTTCGTCTTCGCCGCGCGTCCGGGTGCCTCGGCACGTCGCGCGGCTCGTCACGCGGCTTATCGCGCCGCTCGTTGTCGACTACTCCGCCTCGCCCCGGGCTCGTCGCCGTCGACTACTTTGCCTTCGCGCGCGTCCCGGGGTGCCTCGGCACGTCGCGCGGCTCGTCACGCGGCTTATCGCGCCGCTCGTCGACGACTACTCGTCGTCATCGACTACTTCGTCTTCGCCGCGCGTCCGGTGCCTCGGCACGTCGCGCGCGGCTCGTCATGCGGCTCGTCGCGCCGCTCGTCGTCATCGACCACTCCGTGCGCCGCAACTTCGTCTCGCGGCCACGGCGGCTCTACTTCAGCCACGCCGTGCGTGGTGACTACTTGCCTCGCGGCAACACTGGCTCTACTTCGAGCATGCCGCATGCTACCACGACGTCATCTTCCTCGGTCGCATCGCGTCGACCATTCATCTCGACTAGTTTGGAAAACTAGTCGAGAACGGCAGTCACGCCCCCAGCGATTAGCCGGAATCAACTCTGACTAGTCAACTTCAACAACAACCCTCGTGGCTCCATCGCTGACCGCCATGGCCTCATCAACAAGTACGCCGGGCGGCAACGGCTAAGTCATTTATCTAAATGATTCTTGTTTTCGTGGCTTGTTCTCCTCATCATGTAGGACTACTTGCCGACTACTCATTTGTATGCTTCTCGGCGGGTTTTCACGAGAGCTACACTCGCCGACTACTCTTGGGGCATATCAATCAAGTCGCCACGAGTCTACTTCATCAACTCGGGGGCTATCCCTAGGAGGCGAGTTTCTAAAGTCCGCTACGCGCGGCAATCTAAAGTCGACTTCTAAAGTCGCATTCTAAAGTCCGCTCCGCGCGGCAACTTAAAGTCGACGGCGGTCGCATCTTCGCCTACTTCGGTGGCATACTACGTGTGTAAGCTTCGATGGAACCTAGCCGTAAGCGGCCCTCGGGTCCTCGGCGACGATGGAACCTAGGCCGCACGTGGTCTTCACGCTGCGTACCATGGGTCCAAGTGCCCTAAGTACTCGCGCTCCGTACCTTGGGTCTGAAATCCATGGCCCAGGTACGCAAGTCGACTCCGGTCGCACCTTCAAGTCCACTACGGTGGCACCCGTACCTTGGGTCTGAAATCCATGGCTCAGGTACTTAAGTCCACTACGGTGGCACCCGTACCTTGGGTCTGAAATCCATGGCTCAGGTACTTAAGCCCACTCCGGTGGCACAAGCCCGCTCTGGCGGCAATCGTACCTTGGGTCTGAAATCCATGGCTCAGGTACTTAAGCCCACTCCGGTGGCACAAGTCGACGCTAACGGTCGCACTCAAGCCCGCTCCGGCGGCAATTGTACCTTGGGTCTGAAATCCATGGCTCGGGTACTTAAGCCCACTCCGGTGGCACAAGTCGACGCTAACGGTCGCACTCAAGCCCGCTCCGGCGGCAACTGTACCTTGAGTCTGAAATCCATGGCTCAGGTACTCAAGCCCACTCCGGTGGCACAAGCCGACTCCGGTCGCAATCTTAAGCCCGCTCCCGGCGGCAAAACTACTCGTTTTTTTCGATTTTTTATTCGCTTTGGCTTTCGGGAAAGTGCTTTTCGTTTTTTGCATCTTAAGTCCACCCCGCGTGGCACAAAAGTCGACTACTTTGCGGTCGCACCTAAAGTCCGCTCTACGCGGCAACTAAAGTCGACTTCTAAAGTCGCATATCAAAGTCCGCTCCGCGCGGCATCCTAAAGTCGACTTCTAAAGTCGCATATCAAAGCCCGCTCGCGCGGCACAAAGTCGACTTCGGTTTTCAAGTCGCATCTCAAAGTCCGCTCCCGCGCGGCACAAAGTCGACTTCGGATTTCAAGTCGCATCTCAAAGTCCACCTCGTGTGGCGCAAAGTCGACTACTTGCAAGTCGCACCTTAAAGTCCGCTCTACGCGGCAAACTAAAGTCGACTTCGGATTTCAAGTCGCATCTCAAAGTCCGCTCGCGCGGCACAAAGTCGACTTCGGTTTTTAAGTCGCATTCTAAAGTCCGCTCTGACGGCACGACTACTTCTCAAGCTCCACGGCTCGACGCCAAAGCGCTACTTGGAATCTCTCCGGCTCGGGGGCTACTTGAAGATAACTTCAGCATGCTTCGCTCGCTCTCAAGCTCGGGGGCTCCTCACCAATCACTACTCGACGTGGCTCATACGGCTCTCTTATCTCGGGGGCTACACGCCGCAAGAGTACTCGGATGATGGCTTCGCGAACACCGAAGACCCTTGGATTGATTACCTAATCATTTCAAGGCTCGGGGTCGCTATGCTACACCCATCATTCAAATTTTTTCAAGAGCGATGAGCTGGACCACCTTCCGGCCCTCGCGGCGGTTCAAGTACTATTGAAGACTTCTCCAAGCGGTACTCGAGGACGCTCAAGAACTACTCGAAGAGGCTTCAAGACTACTCGAACTACAACTCTCGACTCCAACGTGCTCGGGGGCTTGTCGGGCATACTCCCCGGTACTCATGCAAGGAAGGAAGAATAGTAGAAGACGGACTCCTCGCTAGAATTCCCCCGTACTCCTACTAGGACTCGCTCCGTGTAATCCTACTAGGACTCCCGCCTTGTAACCTACTAGGAACCCGCCCCCGGACTATATAAAGGAGGGCCGGGTACCTAGCCGCACACCCCCAATCCCTCACGGGGGACAACCCAACACCAAGCGCGGGCGCCATACTTGATCCCCCAAACGAGACGTAGGGTTCGCCACCTTGGCGGCCCGAACCCGTATAAATCTTGTGTCCCGTGTCCTTGCGCATACCTTCGAGTTCTCGGTCTCCCGATCACGATCCCCACCGCACAATCTACTACCTCGGGTACCCCCTCGGTAGGTTTGCCTTGGTCTAAAACACCGACAACTTGGGATATATTCCATCGGCAAGGTAATAATGAAGATTATATTGTCTTCCATTGATAGAATACTCAACCTTAGGGGCTTCTCTCAGCTGCTCGATAAACAAGTGTGATTGGTTAAGCACATTGATATCGTTGTTGGATCCGGGAACACCAGAAAAGGCATGCCATATCCAACGGTCATGCGAAGCAACTGCCTCTAGAATGATAGTAGGCACACCATGATCACCACGGGTATACATACCCTTCCATCCATAAGGACATTTTCCCAACGCCACTGCATACAATCAACACTCCCTACTTTGTCGGGGAACCCATCACACTCACTTTTCTCCAATAAGCGCTCAGGATCTTGTGCTGTAGGTCGCCTCAAATACTCATCCCCAAATATTTCATTCACTCCCTTGACAAACAACTTCAAACACTCCACTGCAGTACTTTCACCAATCTTAATATACTCATCAAACTCGTCTGCGGGGCTCCAGTTGCTAACTGCCTTATAGCAGCAGTGCACTTTTGGATTGGTGATAGCCCAGGGCGATTAGTAGCATCCAATCTCAATGTAAAAAATGGAGACCAGTCACCAAGGGCATCAACAATGTGCAAAATAGAGATCTCCTCACCCTAAACCTTCAACGAAATATTGTAGAATTGTAGACAGGATTCTCCGAGAAATAATCACCCATAAGACGTTGATTGGCTTCTTCACGAGGCCTTGACAAATATCTCCTTGGACCATTGTTGTGCCTCCTCCGTTCTTCAAGCACTTCAAAGTCAGCCTTCAATTCTGCAAGCATTTCAAGTTGCATTTCTTCCAATGCATCTTGCTCGGCTAGAAATTCATCAAATGGGTATAAGTCTCTCGGATCCATAGAGTCATCCTCATCATGAGGTTCAACATCATTCGGTGGGTGTTGAGACATTTGGAGTAGGAAAAGAGGATAACTACAAAGTTGATATAGGGTCCTACCGGTGGTGCTTATATATGCCCACGAAATATACCGTAGCGTGTTGTGTTTATACTAACAAATAGTGCTGCACTAAGTAATAAATACTGCAGTTTCATATACCCACGAAATATATTGTAGTGGGCTGTGTTTACACTAAAAAATAGTGGTACACTAAGTAATAAATGTTGCAGTTTCATATGAAGTAGTGGTGCACATGGAAATAAATTCACAGTTTCATATTCACACCACTTTCAGATTTAGTTTTAATCCAGACAAGAAAATAAATAACAAACAAGGAGAAAGGAACATCAACTTACCATTGGAACAGTCTTCTGGACAACAACATGGAACTATGGGACAAGCTTCTGTCAAAAAAGAAAATAATATTCAGTACATCATCAGAAATAAATACCGCAATTTTATAATTAGTATTTGCAAAATACCTTAATTATCTTTAGAAATAAAGTCAATCTCATACACTCAAGTGCTTTCTCTCTCTCAGCCAAAGCAAGAAGCATTCATCCGGGGTTGTTGGAGCTACCAACAACTCTCTCGTAAGTGTCTAGCATTTTACACTTAAGTTGTTTTTCTGCGTCGCTCGATCATTCAACCTAGCAGCTTCAACCTTACTATATGCCAATTGCTGTTTCTTCTCTGACATCTTGTCATGGTCCTTAATAAACATAGTGGTTACTTCAATGAACTTGTCTAGTTTCTCACTAACTGCAGAATAAGCTTCAAGAGTCTTCCTTTTTCCATAGCGCTCATCCTTAGCCTTCTTATGTCCAATAGGACGAATGTTAGGATTATCATCCAAATTCACAACTTCAGCCCTCTTATTAGCCGAAGCCATGTTATTCTATTTTCCCTTATTAAGCAGATTGTTGGCATAAGCAGACCACTTCCTTTCTTTTCTCACAACCCTCCATATATGCTTCAAAATGAAATCTTTGTCATTATGGCTAGTGTAATACATCTTTTCAGCCATTTCCATCAATTGCTCATCACTATAACCGCTTCGTATACACCATTGGTCCGTACCCAACAACCATGAAACTCGAAACTGGTTTCTTAACTCCATCCCAATGAATTTTTAGCCGGTTTTTGTTTCTCTTGTGGCAAGGCTCGTGCTTTTGTTGTATTCTTCGAATGAGAACCCCAATACCGATCTGCCTTCCTGTTAGTTCCATCCACTCGGGTCCTTTGAGTTATGCACCCAAGTAGAAGCCTTCATCGAGAAAACAACCAAGTCCGGTTTACACCACGACGAAAGAATTTTCGGCATCGAGTCAAAGATCGGTTTAAGAAAGGTTGCTTACCAATCTAATATCTTCATCTTTCGTCCAGTTCAATCGCTTCTCTTTTCTTCCATCTTCGACAGTGTCATCCTCATCAACATTAATTGTTTCTTTGTCTTGTGAATTGTGATCAGCTGGAGGGGTTCGTGCAATAGTTGGAGAAATTGTAGTTGTATTGCCAACTAAATGGGAATTTTCTGGATAGTTGTTTGACTGGAGCAAACTGGTAAATCCACCCGGTGGGTACATCCTAAAAAATAAACCAGGGCATCAAATTTTCATATCTAAAATTTTCATGATCCTAAAACTGTTAAGAAAAAATCTTTCATGTTTATGTACAACATCACAAATGATAATCAACAGATTGTGTTGTCTACTATAAATTATCTATTGTATTTGTGCTATCTGGATGAAGAAACAAGCCAACATACAGAGTTGAAAAAAACCTGAACTGGCTGCAGCGACAAAGGAGAAAGCAACCCAGATTATGTCACACCCGATTTTACAAGGAAAACCGAATGCATCTCACGTGTGCGCCAGGATCATTTTACACACACATGATAGACAAAATGAGTGTAATACCATTGCAGTAATAAATCGTTCAAGAGTTAAACCAGTACGATATTCATTATTACATCCAGAGAGGTGGACTCGAAGGTCTGAACACAACGATAACTAAGCGACGAGCAGCTCCATCTTTGACTTCCACAGGCATGATGACCGGGGAATCCGCATGCCCTAGAACTCCTCGTAGTCACTCCAAGTACTCGTCCTCACCTCCGACGTTCTCCTGCGAACGGCGGTAAGCAAGGGTGAGCACACTTATGGTTGGTGCTCGGCAAGTGGGGGAAACAATGCAAGGCTATCAAGGATAGGCTATGGTTCACACGGTAAGCATTTTATAAGTTGGTCAAGTTTTATTAGCAAGCACCTAATTACTAGGTGTAAGTGTATACCAACCCACTTAACCTTAAAAGAAACCTCAAACCAAACCACAAACCCATGATTTGCATTAATCTTCAAGTTTATTAATCATGTGAGGGTCCAAGCCGCTCTTGACCGTGAGCACGGCTGATCGATCAGTTTTACACTCTGCAGAGGTTGTACACTTTACCCACAGTTCGTGTTCCCCATCTTGCCCGGTTAGCCGACCCTTAAACACTTCCAAGGTGAGTGGCTAGGAGTCCACTACGAAGCCTTTACAAAGGAAAGAAGAGAAACCAACGAGCCCGCAACAGCATACGGCGGCGGAGCGGACCATAACCCTCCCTAATGGTCGGCACCTTAGCCAAGGTTGCTACCCCAAAAGAACCGGCTATACCCCTTCAACTCCGGCCCCCGTGCCCCTCTCGGAAAAGAGCTATCAGCCGACCCACTCTCCTAATTAATTGGCTAAGCCGCAGCCATGTGGACTGTGGTTGTACTGTTATCTTGGGTGGTTCTCCATGTTCCGATTATGATTCAAATTATCTTGTTTTAAGCACAAGCACATTATATAAACGAAACTGAGATGTATAAAATAAACAGAGCATAACCAGACTCATGTACAGCAAACTAAGCATTTATCTACCCCAAGCATTTGTTTAAACATGGTTGATCAAGGTAAAGTGGTAAAGTATCTAGTCAAGTCCTTAACTAGGTGTTTGCCCATCAGGTTTATGCATAGCAACAGGAATAGTAAACATTGTTTAACATGCAGTGACATAGGTTCAAAAAGATAATCCAGAGGGGGAAAGCCACTTGCCTTCCTCTACAAGCTGAGTGAAATCTTCCTCGAAAACAAGTTCTTCCTGATCACCTCCGACAGGGAGCTCAGACGAAATAGGCATGATATCTACGAGTCAAACATGAACAACAAACAATAAATAAAACAGTACACCAAACAGTAACAAAACTGGTAAATTTGCTGTTTAAAAGATTCTATTCGTCGAGACGATCATTTCGGTATATAGAACGCTAAAAACGGAGTTAAAATGAGAAAGATATGACTAAAACAAGTTACAGGGACCTATCTGCAAGAAAACTAAGTTTACAGGGCTTTTTATAAATAAAAACAGGGCTAAAACATAATTATAAAATAAAACAGAGGGGTCTAAATGCAAAAAGAAATGAAAAGGACCTTTATTAAAGAAATCTAGGCTGGCCAGGGGCTAAAACATAAAAATCAGGACCTATCCGTAAGAATTCTCAAAGGTGGAAGGACCGACTTGCAAAACTATAAAAGCTCAGGGGCTCTTAATCAAAATCACCAGAGCGGCACCGTGGATCTCAGATCCAACGGCTACCGATGCGCGCGCGTCCCGTGGACCGCGCCGTGCGCCCGGTGCACGGGTCCACGGTGGACCGGCCGCATAACCCGAAGGGGTACGCGATCCGGGCCGTCCACGCAAGATCTGACGGCCCTGGACTTGTGCACACGATGGGCGGCGGCGGCGTCGCCGGAGAGAGGCGGCGCGCGGCGGGAGCTCGCCGGCGTTGGCCCCGGACCGGCGCTCCCGGCCACCTCTCCGACCACGGGCTAGAGCAAAATGTAGAGGGGGCGCATGCGCACGTGACCGAGGGGTCAAGGGGGGCGATCGTGCCTCACCCGCCGCCGCACCGAAGGGGGCGGCGCGGCTAATCCGACGAGCTTGCGGGGACGCTCGCCGTGCGTGAAAGGAAGGGAAATTGGGCGGGGGTTAATGCTCACGGTTCGACGCCGAAGCGGGCGAGCTCGAAGACGAAGAGGATCCAACGGCGGCGGGGCTTGGCAACGGCGGCGGGGACCGGGCGGCGCTCCGGCGTGGACGAGGCGCGGCGCCCACGGGCTCCGAGGACGTGAACCTGCAGCCAATTGAGCTTGATGAGCCCCCGGTGAACCCAAAGAGAAGAGAAGGGAGGCGGCGGAGGTGATCCTTCACCGACCGGCGGCGCTTGCACCGGCGGCGGCGGGGACCCGAGGGCGGCGGCGCAGGGGAATTGGGGCTCGGTTGCGTGCGTTGGTGTGTTGCGGGTGCAAAGGGAGGCGCAGGAGCTCGTGTGCGAGCTTAAATAGGGGCGCAGGGAGGTAGGCGAAGCGGGAAGGGGACGGGGCGGCCGACGGCTTGCCATTGATGGCCGGCGGGCCGTCCGGGCGTAAAGAAGGCAAGGGGAAAAGGGGAAACGGCCGGGGATTTGAGTGGGGGATTAATTGCCTTAATTGGCGTGCTCGCAGGGGAGAGAAAGGAAGGGGAGAAGGCGGGGGCGCGGCGGATTCCGCGCGGTTGCGGCGGCGGGCCGGCGAGCAGGGGGAAGAAGAAAGGAAGGGGGGGAAGGGAGGCTGACAGGTGGGGCCCAGGTGTCAGCGACGGCAAAATAAAAAGAAAAGAGAGAGGGAGAGGTGGGCCGGCGCGGGGGAAGGTTAGATGGGCCGCTGGGCCGTTTGGGCTAAAAGGGGAGCCGGCAAAGTCTTTCTTTTTTTTCTTTTCTTTTTCAAACTTCTTTTTCAAACCATTTTTCTTTTCAAATTCAAATCAAACTTTTCAAACTTTTTCTCAAGAATTTTATAAACTTTTTAGAAACCACACAAGCAACCAAAAACCATGCAAGCCAACTGATGATGCACAATCACTTGTTATCTCTAAGTTTATTAAATTATGTTTAATATTTTAGAGCTCAATTTAAATAGCAATTTAAATTCTTTAAATCCTTAAGACTAATTTAAGTTGCTAAGTGATTTTAGTGGTGGAATTTTAGGGTGTCAGATTATATTGAAAATATATTGCTGAAGCAAATCTCAACATAAGAAATTTTTATTATGCAATCTCTGGTGCGTACCAGATCGATAACTTAAATGATTTAGTAGGTGTACTGTGCCATTTGGGACTATTTTCTAAATATCATATATACTATTTGGAAGAATCTTTAGATGCAAAATAACATCTAACTGCCTAACCAGAAGCCATCAAAGAAAAAACTTGCCTAACAAGGATTGCCACAGAGGTTCTGAACTTTCTGATCATTGTGAGCCAAGCAACTGGATAAAGTATGAACATTGTAAGCAACTACGAACTGCAACTATAAGTATGGTGGTCTGTTGGATCCCACAAGAATAATCTTTCAACAATTACTTTAGGCTACCAAACTACTTTATCTTTACCAAACTACATGTATACGACAATGCAAAATGTCTTATGATGGATAGGTTCAGGAGATCCAACCATGCTTATCCATCCTTGCCATAACCGGTACCACGACACAGATCGAATATACAACATCACTACAGTTGGAAGGATAACTTTGCAATGTTATATCCAATATACATGATTATTCCAAGCAATAAATTCGGCCACTATATATTTAAATTGCTAGAAAACAAGTTATCCATAATTTTAGCTTTGCTTGTGCATTATGGGTCTCAAGCTATGCGTGAGTGACAATCATCATGAGAAAATAATAAAAACAAAAGAGGGAATACCCTCGACTGGAGCCTGACGGAGAAGAACTTCTCCACCACGCAGGAAAACCAGCAGCTTCAAGACTTCCAATTGTTGGAGATGTTGCTACGCGAAGGGGGGCGACGGTGACCGTAGCAGATCGGACAGGGAGGGTGGTGGCGGTGTCCATACCAGCTCCAGCCAGGGGAGGGGGGCGGCGCGTCCGGAACATCTCCGGCCATGAGGGGCGCGACAACATCTGGAACAGCTCCGGCTGAGAGGGGGGCGGCGGCGGTGGCCGTACTTGCTCCGGCAGGGAGGGGGGCAAGAGCACTCCTGCCTTGCCCTACCATGCATTGCCTGGACCTTGAGGACGGTGGCCGCAGTGTATTCATGTCTAACAAATTAGTGAGGGATTGGGAGGGAGGATGGGTGGCCAACACAATCGGATTTGTGGTGGATTTTGGCCTGCAAAACGAAAGTTGGGAGGGATTTGAGAGGGATCCAGCATCAAGGGAGATGTGGGCACCAGAGAAAAAAAGTGCGCGGGGCAGGAGGGGGTGATGGCGCGATTTGGCGGGGAGGGGACGACAGCGCGACGCGATTTGGCGGGGAAGCGACGACGCGACGTGGGAAAATTGCGCGCGCAGGGAGGAAGCGCGGCGACGTGCACGGGAGGGTGGCGGGAGCAGCGGATCCACAAGATGCTACCCAGGTCTTCCAATGGCGTTTATATGAGGTCTTCGCGTCTTGAACCGGGTGAGGACATCGAGTCTGGGGGAGGAAACGATTTCTTGACTTTTACCTTCTCTCTTCAATAACTGTAGTGCCACATCAACTTTTTGCTTAACTGTTCAGGTAATTAATGAAGATGGAAACCTGTTGACGGTGAAAATCCGTCAACCTTGCCATGAGTTTACCTTCGGTGTTGGCATAAGTTTTATACCTTATCTATTGGTACTAGCCCCCGTGGTATAACAAGTTCACTTGTGCATGTCAGATTTGGAGTTTAGTGTTTATGCAGGGATTTAGTATTGAAAGCAAGACTTTCGGGATAAGTTCATCAAGCACCTTGTGACAAGACCTTGAAGCCCCGTACAAGTCATGCAACGAAGCAAACTTAACTCCAAGAAGTCAGGGACTTGATCCGAGAAGATGACAAACTTCGAGGACCTAACCGTAAAAGTGCGTCGAATCTTGCAAGACAAGGAGCTATGTCCAATTCGGAGAGAAACTGACGACAAAGGCCTACATGCAGAAGAGGGAAGGTTCCAGGAAGCTCGGGAACCGACATCACGCAAAGAAGGCCGCGGGCTAGGCCTGGATGGGCCCAGGCCGGCCGACCCAACCCAGTCCAGGGCCCATTTGCCCCCTCCTTTGACCTAGCCGCCATTCGGGCTATTTATAGCCTCGGGGTCGAGAGCCACGCATAATCCAATTCGTCACCGACCGCCGAGGAGCAGAGAAGAGAGGGACACCATCCCGGAGAGGAGAGGGTCGAGCTAGTTGACTAGGGTCTCCCTAGCCGACGTGGGAACCTTGCACGGAAGACCACGTCGGAGTTCCCGGAGCTAGAAGCAAGATCAAGGTAGGATCCCGGTTGTGATCTTGTTTATGTATCATTGTAATGGTTGAATTATCAAGTTGAATCTATTTCTAGCGATCAAGTGTTTCTTCGAAGATTTCGTTTTTCGATCGACTTTGCTTATTCTAGATCTATTCTCGAGATAGATCACATAGGGTGTTCTTGTAGCCGCGGTGGCTAGAGGTACACACCGGATCTTCCGAAAGAACTCGACTTGTCCTTGGACTCGCCCTAGACTACCCGCATGAGTAGGGATACGTTGTGACAGAACGGGGGTTCCGAAAGGCGGGCGTTTTCGGAGTTGGACGGGAAACCACGATTTAAAGAGGCTTCTAATAAGATTCGATTTGCTACTTCTTCTCTTGCTTGGAACTTCAACAAAAGGCTTAACCCGATCTCTTTAGATCGGTTTATCTACCCTATCTATCTTTGTTATCTCTGGTCTTTAGTAGATTAGATTAGTTTCGTGTTCTTTATCTAGATGCATTAGGGTTTCTCTTTACCGAAGATTGAAGTTGCTTGGCTTTACTAGATCATCTTTTGCGTCACACATTTGTTCCACGGATTCGATACCTTGGGTTCACCACTCGAGGGAAGAAGGGTCCCTTGACTACGACGGGAGACTTGTCCGCTTGCAAGTTTAAACGAACTTTGATACAACTATTAACCGTCAATAAAACCATATTTAATTTACCATTGGGAGTGCC
The DNA here is from genome assembly GCA_947561735.1 of Cenchrus americanus. Lineage (NCBI taxonomy): Eukaryota > Viridiplantae > Streptophyta > Magnoliopsida > Poales > Poaceae > Cenchrus > Cenchrus americanus. The sequence continues at coordinate 243,797,346 of OX387239.1, read as the reverse complement.
CTTATTAAAGTTCATGTACTAACTGTTAACACTATTATCTTGATGACGATGTCTACCCACAATTGACACAACATTAAAGTTCATGTACTAACTGTTAACACAATTATACAAATAAATATCTGGCACATTTGTAATGCTGTTTTTCTGGAAATGTAGATTGCAGAGAAACTAAGATCAAAGTTCAACCTATAGAATTCCGAACAGGCCATCTGTGCCTAGCCCGGCCCTAGCCCGATATGGCCCGGCCCGATGCGGCCTAGCACTATGCAGGCCTGATGGCTTTTAGTGTCGGGCCGGGCTCGGCACCGTGCCGAACTGGCGGCCCAGGCCCGACCCTATGACCTGTTTTTCGGGCCGGCACGACTGCACGGGCGGGCCGATGGGCGCCCCGACACTATCCATCCGGGGTAGCCCTACGCGGCCGAGGTGGTGTGGCCACCACAACTTGGGGCAGCGGCGCGACACCGTGGGGGGGGGGGAGGGGTAGGTGGCGGCGATGGAATCAGAGGGAGCTCCGGTGTCGGCGCAGGAGGGGAGGGGGTTGCGCCACACCGACGGAATCGGAAGGAGTTCCAGCCACCGTGGGAGGGGGGGGGGGGGTAGGTGGCGGCGACGAATCAGAGGGAGCTATGGTCAACACAGGAGGGGAGGGGGTTGCGCCACGCTGGTGGAATCAGAAGGAGTTCCGGCCACCGTGGGGAGGGGGGGGGGGGGGGTGGAATCGGGAGGGAGTACCGGCCACCACGGGGGAGGGACGACGCCGCGACGGAATCGGGGGGGGGGGGGGCAACTCCGGCCACCACGGGAGAGGAGGGGGGGGCAGCGGCAGGCCGGTGCGGCCACCGCGGAAGGTGAGGGTGGCGGCGGCGCAGCGCGGGTCGGCCACCACGAGATAGAGGGCGGCGACGCAGCATAGGTCGGCCACCGAGGAAGGGGAGGGCGGCGCAGCGCAGGTTGGCCACCGAGGAAGGAAGGAGCGCGAAATCCGGAAGGGAGGAGGCGGCGGTGGGATTGGAAGGGTTGGCTGGTGGAGTGGGGTAGGAAGGAAGAGGAAAATTAGGGTTTCATATTTATTTATATTAGATGGGAATTTGTGATCGGGCCGCCTACCGAGCCGCCCAAAATCGGGACGTGCCTCTGGCCGGCACTATGGGCCGGAGTGGCGGCCCAGGCACTATTGACCTATCGTGCCGAGTCAGCCCTAAGCACTATCGATCATGCCCGGTGCCGGGCTAGGGCCGTGCTTTTTAGGGCCGCGCCTCGTGCCGCCAATCGTGCTCGGCCCATTTGAAATACTATAGTTCAACCCCACAAGTAGTCTTGGAATGGTGATACTAAGTCCAAACTTACGATCAAGGCAAAACCTATATCAGACGAGAAAAGTATCATGCTATTTGAAATAACATAATTCCTAATGAGCCAGAGGTAGTTCCGGATACTCTGATACCCTCTCTCTTGTAAATGATTAGCACTTTTCGAGTGTGAATTGTCGCTCTAGCACATCTCTACAAACACACACCAGACACCACAGAAATTGGGCAATTGCACAGTTTAAGGCTGGTCGCACCGCAGAGCGCCAAAGCCGCCAACTACAAATAAACAGGTTTATGCCCTGCAGCGCAGGCCTGCACCCGCGCCTCTACAATTCCACTCGCTACAGAAAAGCGGGACAGTCGGCGCTCCTCGACCTCACCTGTATCCTCTCCACGTCAGCAACTGGTCCTCTCCCGCCAGCCCTGCGAAGAAGGGGGGACATCGACGCCGGGAGGCCGACGGAGGATGTCAAGCAGAGGAGGAGCCCGGCGCCGGGAGGAGGCCACCGGCTGGCCGCCGCGGGCCACCACGGTGCGGTGGGCTCCCCGCACCCTCGCGCGCGCGGAGGATGATGCGCTGCGGTGAGGAGGAGAGCCGCGTGGACGACGAGCGGGGGGAGGAGGATGCGGCCGCCGACGAGGAGGAAGCTCGGCCCGGCCGGCCGGGGCGGGAGGAGACCGCCGACGCCGGATCTTGGAGGAGAAGATCGCCGCAGCTTGAGGAGGAGGTCGAATCTCGTCGGGGACGTGGTGGGACGAGCACCTCCACCATGGGGTCGCCACGGAACAAGCACCTCCGCCATGGAGGCCGCCGGCGGCGGTCGAGCACGGGAGTCCGCCCAGGAGCTGGATCTCGCGCGGCAGCTCGCGGGAAGGGGAGGGGAGCGAGGAGAGAGGAGAGGCGGTGGAGGCAGGCATGTGGCGCTGTCGGGGAGGAGTTCGGATGCGGATCCGCGGTGGCGAGGAGGAGGCCGCTCCGCCTGCCTCGCCGCACTTCGACCTCGTCGAGGCCGGATGCGGGGTCGGGAGGGGGTCGTTGGTTTGCATATAACGATAGGGGTGCGACGGCAACGGACGGGTGTGGTTCCATGATCGGTAAATGCCATCTGACTGGTGGGCCATATCTATTTAGAGGTAGGTTTAAGGGTTGTGCGGTGCGTAAGGGTGCAAAGGGGTAACCATTAGGTGCACCTCCAAACATCTTTAGTTCAATCATTTGTACTAGTTTTTCAAAATTTCGAAGAAGTAGTACAAATAATTGCACTAAAGAGGTTCGGAGGTGCACCACATTATAATCAAGCCTAAGATCTGGTGCGGTATGAGCTTTCCGGTTGGCCACATTATTTACAATCTAATCTCTCCAGGCCATTCCTCTTTACTAATTGTTTTGCATATTGGGTTTTGTCAAAAAAAAATTTTAATCTTCAGTACACGCATAATTCACACATACGACGTATTATTTCTGAAGACAACTCATCTCGCTGTTGCAGTCGGCAGCAGAACACTGTGCTACCAGAGCCCACTGCTGCAGGGTGGTGGAGGCTGCTCCAACTCTACGCCAACCGTTATACGCGCGGGTACAGCGGGCCACGCGGCGACCCTACCGACCCGAAGATATTTTCCGTCTCCGATCGGCCGTACGCCCCCCATCCGACGCCTCCACTGCCGCCAGGTCGCCGCCCCGACCGCTTTTTGATGACGTGGCCAGGGCGGCCTCGCTCGCTTTTCCCTGTTCCTCCCCTCCTCCGTCTCCACACAGGTTCTCCCCCCCCTCGGCCACGCCCACCACCACCACCCGCTTGACCCTTCCTCCCTCCTCCGTCTCCGAGTCAGTGCCGCCAGGGCTCGCCGTCCCGCTCCTCGCGGCGTGGGTGGTGGTAGCGCAAGTGCTCCTCGCGCGTGGTGGTTGGGGACTTGGCGAGGGGGAGTGGAGATTGAGTTAGAGGGACCTGTTGCGGCGCGTGTCTCACTGCTGCCCACAGGTTCTTTTTATTCCTCCGCGCCCACGGCGAATGATGGATTCCGGTCTCTCTTGAGAGCTGCTGAGTCGGGCGCGGCGGGGAGAGGCGGGGGTGCTTTGATCCGCTGCCGCCTTGGCTGCCGACCTGCCGTGAGTCCTCGGCTCCGTGACGGCGGAATTCGGGTGAGTCATGCTTGCTCCTGCCGTTTCGGCGCTGAAATTTGGCTGTTCTTCCCTTCCCCCCGTGCTGTTTGGAACGAGAATCGAAATCTTGCCTTTTGGTCCGCCTTTCCTAGTTCTTCCTGCTTCTATACGTGGTGTTGATTTGCGGTGGTGTTCCCCAGGAACGCGGTGGCGTGCTCGCGTTCTTGTCGTTCCTTATCCTAGCTTGGCGTGATCCAATTCTGGTCCCAGCTGAAAGGCAGCGAGGTGCGCACGCTTCGGGCTTGCTAAGGTATTATCGTAATTATTGTATTAATGCTTGGTGTTTTGCTTTATTTAAGCTGATGAACGGTTGCTTTTCAACTTGCCGTGCTTGTTGTGCCAGATCCGCTTGTTAAAAGTATCCATTTTTTTAGAGTTATGTTTCTGTCTGAAATGGGAAATCTGCTTAACGTTGCTTCTTAATGTTTTGTGAATGAAGGGTTTGTACGGCAAGGGTCATGCTCATAATCTATTCAACTCTAATTGAACTTTTAACCTTTTTCTCTTTAGCTGATTCACCGGTGTATGCATCATTTATTTTTGCAGGACTTGAAGATCTCGTCTTGTCTGATTGTTATTCTTTGCATCCTGGACAGAAACTTCTGCAATCACCACTCGAAGATCGTGAGGAAAGTCAATTTGATTTTTATACTTTGTACTCCAATCATGTCGGAATTCGTCGGGAGTAGATATGATAAGCAAGAAGATTTTCAAGTTCTGTTGAGCAAGAAAGATCCTGGAGAATCACCTCAACACAAGCATTACCTGTGGATGGCACACTGGACCAAAGCAAGCAGCAGTGCAGGACCCCAGAATAATAATAGCATCAACCCTTTTATGGATATCAACAAGAGCAGTACTACAAAAGACAGTGAGACTTTGCCTTATAAATTCATGAAATCTACAGTAGCTGAAAGGCTCATGGTAGGAGTAAGTCGGGGAAGTGCCTCCATGCAGCATGCACAACAATTCGATTCTAGCATGTGGGGTGTGGCACATCATGTTTGCAATGAATTGGGAGCAAAGAATAATGAACAGGTTGATGTGTCTTTTGACAAATCCATGAAGAAGAATGCTGTGAACTTGCATGCTAGGGCAGTTGTGTCAGAAACATATTCTGTTCACAAGCTATCAGAGTTACCATTGGATTTTCAGAAACTTGGGAACTCAGAGGATCCAAGTTCAGATTGGAGCCACTTTCCTATGTTCGAGATTAATCGAAAGATTGACAACATACTCAACCCAAAACGAAGATCTGCACTCAGTCCTGCATCTCTGAATCTAAATATGTCTACATCGCATGTTATGGCGCTATCATCACAGGAATATAGGATGAACTCACACCGAATGGCTGATGAGAATACAAAAATGTGCAAATCTGCAAGAGGCTTTGCATCTCGCATAGAAGATCCAGCTGGCCTCAGCTCAGATCCTTTAGGGCAAAAGTTAAAAAGAAAATTATTGGATACAATGTCATGTTCTTGCAGCAAGGATGACGACGACCCATCAGATTGTCCAATAGATGATCAGCACGCAAGCCACCATTTTGCAAAAGCAAAGCATGAGCTACCCTGTGCATCTAATGAAAAAAAGTTCATGTTTGCAGCAAACAATGACAACCAAATTGTTTCAAGTGCACTCCACAATCGAAAGACAAGAAGATCTGCTGTCCTTAAACAACAAAATGACGAAGAGGCCATGTTCTGTGCACCAGTGCTTGGTAGACAATTTCAGAATGAAGCAATAACTATTTCTAACAACAGAAAGAAGGATGGTGGAAATTTTCCTGAGACGTATAAATCTCATGGCAAGGCTGTTTCATGTTCTTTACAACCTTATGAGGGGCAGCATCTGAAAACACAGAGAACCAAATCTGCAGAAAATTTGAAAGGCTGCATGCTATCTTATCAAAGTGCAAACAAATTCACACAAAAGAGTAAGAATAATGTTGATCTGCTGACACATGGACCAGAGTCAAAGGAAATGTACACTGGTTCTTGTAACCAACAAGGACCCTGTTTATTTGAAAAGTTAACAATTCCTTCCAAGTCACAAAGTGTGTATCCTAAAAACTCTGGGTCTTCAGGAAAATCTAGTGGCTTTGGAGTTTGTATGTACGGCACCAATATCGGCAGTGAGCTATTTGGAGCACAGAACCAATCTTCAGCTAAGACTGAAACATTGTACAGTGATACTCTCATTCGGTCCAAATCCTCAGCAGGTGAGGGGTAGCATATATATCATACAGTATCAGCATGACCATCCTTTAGTACATGGTAGTTTTTGCTAAAAGGTGCTTGGTGGTTAGTATACAAAAATACATGTAAACAGGACAGCATGACTGGAATGTTTCATCTAACACATAAGTTCTTTTTTTCTTCTTCTGATGGTGGTATCACTCCTAGACTTACGCATGTTTTGTTTTATCTGCATTGTTGTAGGAATTGCTTCATTGCCGGCACAAAAGGTAACTGTGCTCCGTAGCAATCTGATCTCCTGTCTTGAGCATAGAAAGAGTGTTCCTGAATCCCGAACTAACTTGTATGACTTGATAGAAAATAGAAGAATCTGGGGAAAAAAGCACAACTTATATGGCTGAAAAGGCTTATAAATTTTACTTCCTACACTGCATTTTGATAGATCTATCCGATCTATGCTCTTCAGTTACAATCTTTGAATTTGATCAGTTTTAGGTCATTTTTTTTCGAATAGTTTTAGGTCAGTTTGAACAAATGCTCACCTACCTGTTGCTTATTATCCACATGATTATTGTTTGAAGTTGTACTGTTTCAATAATCATGGACCCTTGGCATTTGATAAATCTCATTACCAACAAATGTACCACAGGACTACAGTTGCCCAGATGAAGCAAAAGGTGAGCAGCTAGCGACTCCACTAAGAGGAGATTCACGATTCAGTAAAGATGACAGACTGCATAATGGGAATGAAAATCATGATGTTTCGTCCAAAGCTACCATTGCCAGTAAGCAATCATGCATACCTGGAACAAGAATCACAAATCTAGATCTCATCCTATCCCAAATGAGCAGGATGAGAAATCAAATTTCTAGTGGTATGGTTCAACCACAAATAGGCGCTGAGCCTAGTGATAGATGGCTCAAACGCCTACAGCTTGATATATCAGATGACATCCCTGGTTCCAAGAGGCCGAAAAGTGGAGACAGTGCTCCACTCGGGCAAACAAAATGTTTGTTTGGCATGGAGCTTCCTTGCAACAAGATTGATGGCGAAACAGTTGGCCATGCCAAGGAGGACCAGGGTTTGGGTGAAGTGGATAATGAACTCCAAGACAAGCAAGAAAGATCCCCAGTTCCAGCAAAGAGTATGAATAGCTGGATAGGGAGATGGTGCCAGGGCGGCACTGCTGTTTTTCATGAAGACCCAGGTCAGGGTAGGCAAGAACCAAAACCTGAGCTGCCATGCGAAGAACTTGAAGGACAGTTCCCGAGCATCGCGGCTATGGCGATGATGGGGCGAGTGATGAACAAGCTTCGGCCCTACGAGCATCAGAAGAAGGGGCCATTTGTGGTGTGGAAGACAGATTGATTTTAGTATATTTGCTTTGGTGTAATTTACTGGTTTCTTTCAAAAGAAAAATGTCAAGTTACTGTGAATTTTGCCTATTATTGGTTTCTCGTTGTGGTCTGCTATTGTTAGTGTTAAGTGAAACTGGTTAGGAGTGGTGGCTACTGATGGTGAACTGGTTTAGCAGGCCAGACAGTAGAAGATTATATATTGATATTATTATGATGTATCGAAAACTCGGCTGAAGGGCAATATCAAGATGAAACTTGTGAATCGTCCTTGAATTGATACATATCTTCAAGGAATGTTGAAGGTCTGTGAAACATCGATCTTCAATCTTGGACAGTTTTGTGTTACTAACAAAAGCTGTTAGCAACAAGGTTGGGTCCTTTCTGTGGTCTGAGGACTCCAGTGGGATATAGGAGAGAGAGGTTGAGCCGACTCCAGTGGGAGAGAGACTCGTGAATGGTGATCCTGTGTTACACCTTCGCAAACGGAGCAGCTCCCCTTTTCCTCGAATATTTTTCCATTCGCATCCTGATGATGAAGTGCACTATGAGAGAATTCGAACACGTGACCATCTCCCCATGTCCATGTCTTCAAACACGAAACCTTGTAAATTTGGTGCGAAACAGCGAAATTTCGTTTCAAACCCAAACCAATTTTTTCTTAAAGGGAGCGTTCCATCCATTTTTAAGAATTCAAAAAAATAATAGTCCTGACGCGGACACCGAGCGGCCTGGCCGGGATTTCTTGGCTGCCAAGCTAAAAAAAAAATCGCCTAGCGTGGGAATCATCAGCTAACACACATGCTTATCCAACAACTCAGCTTCAACGCATTGTTTTTATAATGAAAATACAAATGTACGATGTACAGCATATAATTAAGGCCCTGTTCGTTTGGCTAACCAGCAACCAGCCAGCACGACTTTTCTCTCAGAACAAATCAGCACCAGCCACCAGCCAAACGAACAGGCTGTAACTCAAACGGAACTGCTAGCGCCCGGACGTCCGATCCGGGCGCTAGCATCAAACACCTTCCTAACCACACGATTCGAATCAGGAAACATATCAGCCGTCAGATCATGATGTTGCAAAGCGTGTTGCAAATGTTGCGAACACCTTTTCCTATGTTGCGAACACCTTTTCTATGTTGCGAACACTTTTTCCATGTTGCGAACACCTTTTCCTATGTTGCGAACACTTTTTCCATGTTGGACCCCCTCCCTCCTCCCCTGACATAGTGTACATGTTGCGAGCGATGTTGCGAGCTTGTGGTGAGCATGTTGCGACTAACATCCAAACATCGTGTTGCGAACACTTTTTCCATGTTGGGAACACCTTTCCCCATGTTACGAACATTTTTTCTATGTTGCGCCCCCTCCCTCCTCCCCCGACATATTGTACATGTTGCGAGCGATGTTACGAGCTTGTGGCGAGCATGCTGCGAGCTTGTGGTGAGCATGTTGCGACCACCATCCAAACATCAGATGCAATATTGATGAACGGTTGAGAGGGCGTCCGATCCCCCCCGGTCTGACGCCTGATCAGGAGCATTACCGTGACTCAAAACCAAAGATGGGTTCTGTTATGAAATATTGATTAGTGATCAATTAGCATAACTATGTAATTAGAGGAATCATTAGAGATGTAATTAGGAAGTTACAGCCGCCTTGTCGAAGGGTCATACCCCGAAGGGGTGCGGCACTCCTGAAGGGGTGCACCCTTTCCCTGTGTATATATTCAGGGGTCCACCCCCTCATCAATCAATCAATTCATTTGTTTCCATTCTATTTCATTCCGCACTTTTGTCTTTCAACACGTTATCAGCACTGCCTCCATCCCGAGACACACAAAAAAACCAGAGGCCAGAACGCCTCGCGCAACTCGCCAAGTCGGTTTTCTTCCCTGAAAGAAGAGGCCAGAGGGCCTCACCGTCACCATCTCTACGCCAGGCGTAGCTGCATGATGCCGACGAAGAACAAGGATGGCTTTCTCGACACTCTGCAAAGGAAATGACGCAGAGATCTACATCAACATATGCATTTTCTTGCCTTGCAATAAAAAAACTCCATCGGTGGAGTTTATTGCACAACAGTAAGCATCAAAGGATTCTTCTTTAATTCAAATTCTTTACCTTGATGATAGCCATGGCCTAGTTACCACCGCACCTCGGTGAAACAACAAAGGCCTCAACAACAGGAATCCATGGTTGTCGTGATTATTATTTTTGTGGCTACAGTCACCAAATTTCTTTGCCATGAATGTTGGGGCTCCAATTGTTGGCATTGTTGGCCAAAACGCCAGCCCTCTCCATGCTTCATTGCAGAGCCCAGGCCAGCGTCCTGGACCATCCATGGCTGCACCGTACCATGTTGATGCTTGCCAGCCAACATCAACGATTTCTATACTAACTCCGAACGCACGTACCTACGGTGATGAAAATGGCGGTGGCCGGCATCGCCAGCTTCGGTCCTCAGGCCAGTCCGCTCGCCGTGAACTCCTTGGTCCTCAGGCCAGTCCGCTCGCCGTGAACTCCTTCGTCCTTAGGCCAGCCCGCTCGCCGTGAACTCCTTCACCGCTGCCCGAGGATCTAGCACGGCACCTGGAGCCCAGCCGCGCTAGGGCTCTCCTCCTCCGACCTCTAAAGGCCGGCCATCCGCCGGCGGCGCACCGGGAGGGGGGGAGGGGGGGGGGGGGGGGGTGGGAGGGGCACGGACGAAGGCGCGGAAGAGGGGGAGAGGGGAAGAAAGAGGAGCAACACAGGAGGAAGCGGATCCGCCTCCGTGGATCACCGGCCCACCACCACCGGCGCCGGCATCACCACCAGCACCAGCAAGCGGCAACGGCTCTAGGGCGGCTGCGGGTTAGGGAAACCCTAACTGCACCCCACCCCACCCCTTTATTCGGTGGATATATGGGTCGACCGAGCCGGTAGGCCTACGACGGGTCGTTCACAGGCCGGTCGGCCCACAGGCCGGATGACTAGCAAGCCAACCGGACCGCATAGTTTCCTCTGTTCCAGAAGTCCATCGGACCGCCTTAACTTTCGAAAAGTCTATAATCCCCCTTGAACTTTAAATTAGCCCTCAGGTTATTATCTTTTATATATTCAGACTTATCAGTGTTGTATATTTAAGATTTAGATCCTGAATTGTTCTGTAAATTTGTGTTATGATGAACACTATTATTTGTACCATCCGATATACGCACCTATGTAACTTAAATGTTATAATTACCACAGTAATTATTCATGTTTATGATCCGCAGGTCATTTCTAGGGGTTAGAACAATTCTTACATATGCAATTTATTTTATTTGCATGGTCTAAATTAATCAAAATTTTCTACATCAAGTAGAACATCAAGCAAAATTAAAATTAAGGCATGTACAGATGATTGGAAATAACACAAGGTGATGTAACCTAGGCGCTGGTTGTGATAAGTTCTTTATAAGAACTTATTTGCCCTGAGATCCGCGTTTTTAGGCATCTTTTGCTCATCATTGAGAGGTCTACATTTTTATGATGATTACCTTCAAAGTGTATATCCACATTTCATATAAAAGGACAAAAATATTTTAATGACTACCAAGTCAAATTATTCCTACAGGAATTAATATGTCCTATACCTTAATTTTGTAAGAACCATCTTACATTCATTATTTTGCTTATTTTACAACAGAATTTTACATCAGTAAAGTAAATTTTGTTGCAAGAATCATCTTGCCTTCACTAATCGTTGCATAATTATATCACCAACATGGTGATTATTTCCTAAAAATGACCTAATATTACTAGTGTAACACATATTAGTGGAGTCTAAGGTATTGCACTCATGCAAATTATACCTATAGCAACGAGTTTCTCGTCCACCATTTCAAGTTTACACCATTCTGGTCATTACCATTTGATGTGTTAATTCATCACTAGTACGTGATGATCGTTTCACACTTGATAAGAAAAGTGAAATCATCGCCTATCAAATATAAGGTTCATACTACTTGTAATTCAAATCGCAAATTGAAAATACAAGATTATACATAAAATAATGCAAGATCCATCTTGAATACATAATTTTAAGCATCAATTTTGGCTTCAATAAATAGCAGAAAATGTACAAAATATTATGGTGATTATATTCTATCATAAAGAAAGTATGTTTCGGCAATGATCATCAAATCATTTATGCTCACAAGAATAGAGTCCAAAAGCATATGCAACAAAAGTTGCGTTGCTAGCAAATTATAGAATAGTCCACTTAGAATCAAGTATCAACTTGATTTTAATAATTTTGCACTACAATATATTTCATGCTATATAATTTACTCATCGAGTAAATTCATTTAAATACATGATTAACTCATGTAGGACAAGACTAATGTTTCCAAAATGGAAATTTTTGAATTTGCATTGGATTGAATTTACTATCCAATATGGGTACATGATATCAACGATATCATTGCAATATTCATGGCATCCAAGCCACCATCATTGCAGCCACATACAAGTACCCAATCAATTATTAACATTACCACACATGCACCTTTGTGTGTTACTACATTTCCTCAATTCTGATTTTACAAATCAGAATAAGCAAATGAGGAAGATCCATTTATTCTTTAAACTCTTAAGAAGAGTTACCTGTCGGGGACAACCATAAGGGTCCCCTAAATAACCAGGGGAAACCCGCTTAAAACTCATAAAAAACACAAAACGCGAACTAACTCACGAGTCTAAAAACACGCGCAGTAAAAGACCACACCCCTGGTGGCCCCCGCGGCCCGCCAGAGCGGCACGGCTGAACGCCCCCCCGGGCGAGGTACGCCTCGCTCCTGAACGCCCCCTCGGGCGAGGTCCGCCTCGCTCGGGGGACCCCTACATGCACGTGACGCCCCCGTTCCTGCTCGCACGTCCGAGCATTTAATGCTCTGACACCGCAAGACCGCGCCAGGACCCTGACACGCTTGGGAATCACGCCCCGGCGCTTTTCCACCCACTCCCTGGGGAAGACCATCCCCGCCACTATACAACTTTGTGTGGAGAGGCCAGTGTCAGCCCCGTGGCACTGTGCCGCCTACTTTCGTACGGCTAACGCGCCGAGCCCTCGAAGGGGGGCCGGCGGAACCCTCAAATAGGGGGCGAATGCTTCTCCTATGACTACACAGGACTACGCTGTGACGTCAGGCTAGCGGGAACGGTCTTCTCCGTCGCTGTCAGCCCTGTGCGGCCATCCCCGCCACTGCAGCACCACGTCGGGTACTGCGATGACATCCCCGACGCTGTTGGAGCGCACGGGGACGGGGACGTCGCCAAGCCCCGCCACCGTACCTCGTACGGACCCCCGTTGACGGCACCCTCTAACCGGCCCGCGGGCGGCGGCCGGACAGCCAGCCTCTACGCCACCACCCTCGAAGTCGCCCCTGTACGAGCACAGGACTCGCCACGACGCCCCAACAGGAGCGATATTCATCAGGACAACCATCAACTCCGCGGCACTGCTCGCCACGCCTCCACACGTAGGAGAATAGTGCGGCACGCCTGTAAATTGCTCTCTCCTTGGCCTATAAAAGGAAGGGCAATCCCCCAGCCGCAGGGGGAACAACGGGTAGCGATCACGCACACGCTTTCCGCCTTCACCACGATATTGGCACTTGCCTCAATCAATACCTCTGGGACTTGGAGGCCCGATCTCCTCTCCCGCCACGCTTGTAGCCCCCCTCTACGAGCACCACGGTGCAACGCAATATAGTGCCCCGAGCACACCACTACTGGACGTACGACCCCGACTGGAACCAGGATAAAACCAGTGTCATTAGTCGCTACCGGCCCATCGGGAGGCAGATCTCAGCGCTCATTACTTGTTAGTGTCGGGACTACATTCCGCACCGACATTACCAACAAAGAATATAACTTTTCGTTCACGGTATTTACAATACAATGGATCTCATCTATAAAATGTCACTTTTGTTCAAACCAAGTGACCATAATGACTAACTTCAAGTTTGTCTAAAGTGTGGTTGTACATTCATGTACACATGATTTCCAAATCAAATATTTGGTTCAAGCAAATACTTCCACATCATTGGAGAAAAGCGAATTCAAGGAGATCAATTTGAAGTGCACTTCAATAAATTAATAAATTAGATCTCTATATGTTTCCATATAAATTCATGAAATTATCATTAGTCCAATATTATACTACAAGTGTAGTATATTGTCCATCATCAATATCATGTACTTCATACATGATATTTAATCGGGATACACCCAGAAAGAAAAGGAATTCCATTTAGTGGATCACCACTATCACAATTATGAGAAATTTAACCTCCTCACGGGTATTCAATTATTTATTATAGATGCACTCATGTATTCTACAAATACCCTCAATTTTGTGACATCCATTTCTATATGGTTCATACTGAAACCCATTACCAAGGATAATGATGAAAAATCAGCACTCAACTTGGTAAAATGGACATGAAAATTCAATATTCATACAATTCCTTTCATATTATCTGGGATATGTTATATGTGCATACATAAATCCCGCATGACATGTTGCGTATCAAATAATTTTTCAATCTTGATTATATCAAGAATTGGCATGATAGCCTTGGTCATTCTAACTCATGAATGATAAGAAAAATTATTATCAATCTTATTGGTCATAGCATACATTCTCAAAATCCTCAGATTTTGTGCACCACATGTGTCACTTGAGTATTAATTTTAAGGCCCTCTTACCTTAAAATTCTAAACAATAAGCCACACAAATCCTTGAATGCATTCAAGATAAGTTGGCATATTCAACCATTTATGGATTATCTAAGCACTATCAAGTGCTCATAGAGTCAATTATGAATAGTTCCATTTGTGTCCCTTACTGATCATAAGGCATCGCAAATTCCCAAATTAATTACTCTAGTTTTCAACTTTGAGCAAAACTTTCCTGGACGCAGGATTACATCCATTCATATGGAATTATTTGGTTTGGGGAACTATATCACTAAGTACCATATGTCCATACCAGTTATGGCTTAACTAAATCTCTTATCGAGATAACTCATTTGCATGACCATCACAATAGAATTCAACCTATCAACATCAAGTTGGTAATATGTGGATTTACACACCACATATTTTACATTCATCAAGCTGCAATCATACGACCCCCTCCGTTGCAGTTAGTACGTGAAAGTTTGACTACAACCAAATATTTCCCATCTGCGTGTCGATTATGTTTTGCACATACCGATATCATCACCTCACAACATACATCATGTGCATTAGGGATCAACATAAAAGGTATTATCCGTCATTCATATAATACCTTAGGTCTTTATGGGGATTTACACAAAAAAGCCCGTATGTTGATCACACCTTGAGGATAATTCCAGGCATTAGGGGGAGATTAATACCACATATAGAATGTCAGGAATACAAAATGAATGTTACCAATCACATTCAATCCTCACATTCACGTACATACAAAAGAATATTTGAACTATCAGTTCAAAACATCTTATATATTTGTAGCATATTACAAATATTCTGCCAAATGCATTTACTTATCAAAAGTGTCATCTTATTCAATCCCTACAAATCAATGTGCCAGAAAAGAGTGGAAATATAACAAGATCACTCAACTCCCAAATTAAAATAAGAGGGGGAGAAGTATGGTCACTAGGGACATAACTTGTTAATAAGCATCCGCGGAAACAGGGGGAGACATCCTCCAGTATAGTATATGCAAATCAACATCATACATGTTGTTAGACACTTTATGTATTATTGAAAATTCAAAGCCTATGAATGTTTAACATTCTAAAGCCCAATACATGTGCACATAAATTTAGGCACCGAGGTATCATTGGAACATCCTAACTCTATCGTCTTGGGAAATGAGATAAGAGTTCTAAAGTATTAATATTTCACATGCTATATTGGTTCTATCGAATCAATAATACAAAGACTACATAAATGTCGACATATACTCCCGAAAATCGCTATACACCTTAAAGCTCGGATCCGGACCAAAAGTCCTAGGCGAGTGTATCAACACTCAAATTGGGTCAAATAAAAAAGTGGCGAGTTATGAAGAATTTATCTCATTCACAGTAATGTCATCTTCTCACAAATGCATTCTTTATGAAAGCAAGGTGGTGAAATAATGAGATATTGTAGCAATGGTTTCACGCAGAGACCGAGCAGCATACCCTTGTGGCATATGTGAAAATTATGTTCCTATACTTTATTATTGGCAGATCAAATGACTTTCATAGATTTGGATATACAAGTCTTCCACTTATTCCATATTCTACATCTAAATATAAATCACAACATATATTGTGTATCATTCAAGTCACTCCATAACTTGAAATAGTCAAGTTGATTGTGGTACAACTGACTAAGCGAGTATCTTCCACAGAAGGATTACTCCAATCACTATGGTTGAATGTGTGTTAATAAACAAATCCAACTTGGATTTTCCACCATCATCTTTAACACACATTATCAAACAAGCAATCGTTTATGACGGAATTTGAGATGGAAATTTTGGTAAAACCAAACTATGATCAAGTTTACAACTTGTGCAAATATATATCAGTTTATCAATATTCAATTGATAGCATGTACCAATATTCAAAAAATTAATATTGGACAAACATATCCATAAATACTCATGGTCATTCAATCCCTAAAGATGGATCAATATCCATTTAGATCCTGGGATGATGAATGTAGTTCCAATAAAGTGCTTGTGTATCATATATATATTACAACATGCTTAATATTGCAACTGTAGATACCTTGCTATAATTCAACTCCAACAACACCATACTGGTGGGAGTGAAAAATGATATCCATAGATATCAAATGGTACTAAAAGTCTTGATTAATATTTCGAGACTTGACCAAATAGGATATCAAGATGCTGGCTAACTGATCCCCATGTATATTGCCAGATCATAGACTGATACAAATAATAAAGTTTCATGGTAGTCATCATAATGAACTCCACAACATAAACTTTTACATATCATTCTGAAGCATCATATTCATATGCTTAACTTTAATGGATGATAAAATGTGATTCCATATAATCACTAGCATTATCTATAAATGATAATGCATCTTGTATTGATCAAAATGTTTATCCTCGTTTTACAAAATGAGAGAATAAATAGCTTGCAAAAGGCACTCACTAATGTGCTTATCCACCACTACATCATAGAATGGTATTCGTGGTAAGTGGTGAGGGACAACTTAAACTTTTGCAAGGTTCAAGAGGAGATATTCTCATCAATTACAAAAGAAAGGTGAGATAGAAATCTTGCATACCAAATCATGTGATAATCTTACATATTGATCCACAAAGTCCTTACCAACAATATTATTCCAGAAATATGTTTTTGGAATAGGTATGAGACAACTAAAAAATGTGCAAGAATCAGGGGGGAGACATTCCTTTGATATAACCTACACATAATCATCTGATTATGAATATTGTACTCCTTTTCCTATATGAGTTTTCCCTACAAGGTTTCTCATAAAAGGTTTTAATGAGGCAATATCAATACAAGAACATATCACATATCACCTAATTTTTCAACTAAGGTTTTAAGGGTGGTATTCAAGACATATTCCATGTCATATCTTCTGTTTCTCTACAAGAGTTTTCAAAAAGATATAGAATCCCTTCTCATATTTTTCCCATTGGGTTTTGGAGAAGGTTATTCAAACATGATCCTCAGATCATAACATTACTGATCTCTAAACTTATTTATGAGTTTTCCTTTTTAAGGTTTTCTCATATAAGTCATCAGTGAGACAGTAATCTAAAATGCCATACCATTTTCTCCTTATATTTTCCCATTGGGTTTAAAGGAGTTTTAATGGCATATACACACATATTGGTTTCTCCTCAAGATTTTTCCCATAGGGTTTTTGGAGGAGTTTTACAAGACAATATCCAAAGATGATTGAAGAAGAATTACATCTAGATCCCAAGAAGCAATTGATCAAGTGGGAGTGTTATGAAATATTGATTAGTGATCAATTAGCATAACTATGTAATTAGGGGAATCATTAGAGATGTAATTAGGAAGTTACAACCACCTTGTCGGAGGGTCATCCCAAAGGGGTGCGACACTCCCGAAGGGGTGCCTACACACCCTTTCCCTGTGTATATATTCAGGGGTCCACCCCCTCATCAGTCAATCAATTCATTTGCTTCCGTTCCATTTCATTCCACACTTTTGTCTTTCAACACGTTCCTTTTATATGTGTATATAAAAAAAGATGCATTGAAATGGTATTTGTCTTCTAACATATGCTAGTTTACCATAGTTTAATTGGTTATTAAGCAGTTTAATCGCTTGACATTGCTAAGCAAGGCTCGACACCTAGGAAAACACAAGCCTTGCCCAAACATACCCATAACATTGTTTCCAAAATACTTTAATTACCTAGTGGACGACCAAAGACCCAGATATTTGGAAATTGCACTCTGAAAGTAGAAGAAACTGTAGGTAATGCAGCATCAGCTAGGTAGCTTTGCCAGAACGCGTGCAAACTGGAACAACAACAACTTAACACAAGTTGAAGAGAAGACGTACACACAACATCATCATGAGACAAAGATTATACTAATCGATCAGTCTAATTTTATGCTAATTTTAAAAAGGGTTTATTGAAATTTGCAGCATCCGATCCTCGCAAAACTCCTTAAAGGGAGCAGCACCTACTCTCAAAGGGCAAAAAAGGGCTGGCTAGATGATCCCCATATAGTTAATTGGTTGTGGCGTTTTCAATTCTGAGCACTGGTCTATCAACCCGTGCCCCCGCACAAGCTAGTTAGAAATAGCTAATAATAATTATTAAGCTAGGAACAACATAAAGATTGTCATTCTTATCTGTCTCTCATTCATGAATATATCAGTATATGATGACATACATTATGAGAAGTATTTTTATATAAACAATAACATAAATAATATATTTTTGAGGAAAACATAAATAATGTATTAATAATTATAGAAATAATATTTTAAAATTTTATATTGATGCACTTTAGGATTTTATTAGAAATATATGATTATTTACATTCAAATTTAGGGATTAATTTAAATTTAATAAGCACATAAGTGGATAATTTATATGCAAATTTAGGGAGGTTATTTGATATTGTTTTTATAGTAGCTTATGTGGGTAATTTACATGAAAATTAAGGGTTAATTTACATTATTTTTTATAATGGCATATGTGGGTAATTTAGACACATATTTAGGGGGTTGCTTTGGTCTATTTTCATAATGGCTGATGTGAGTAATTTGTTAGAAACATAACAGATCCAATGGCTATTATAATTAGAGATGTTGAATTGATGGCCAGATGTTTCTGATTTTTGTGAGAATTTATATGACTTCTCTATTTTTTAGATTGTCCACCTAGGATCCTAAGTGGCATCACGTGGAGGCCTCAAAAGGAGCCTCCAATTAGTAATAGTAAGATTATTGTGGTTAGAAAACAGCAGCACGTTGTGCATGCTTGATGCTCTTCCCCAGGGCCGACCCTACGAGGTAGCCAATGAGTGCGATGGCTGAGTGCCCAAGCCGGAGAGGGGCCCAAGCCCATATATATACAATACATATCTCCCTCTGGTTTGGTAAAGTAAGTTGTTTAGGACAGCGACACGGTCCCCAAAGTACAACTTTGACTTCCTATTTTATAAAATAATTATTAAAAACTAACATATGCATACTTTTATGAAAGTATTTTACGAGACAAATCTACTCATGTAGTTTTCATCATTTCAAACTCAATGACTTAAAAGTTATTCATGATCTATATTCCCAATGTTTGACTCAAACCTTGTCCAAAATGACTTCTTTTACCAAACCGGAGGGAGTACATGTGTATACTATAGGGAGTCAACAATCCATGAGCTCAATCGACAACAATGTTTTTCCCATGATAGATGCATTGCGGCTCATGATACTTGAATGGCCGCCAAATCCCATCTCCTGAGTATCTAAGCGACATGGCACAAAGATAGGTGTGGAGCCCTCGCAAAGATAAGGGTGCTCTCGGCGCGAGCCGGCAACAGGGCAACATAGTGATCGATCAAATTTTGATTTGAGATCTAATCGCACCATCCGCCCATCATAAGGATAACAGTCAGTCGGGAATGTCCCGAACTTTAACGCCAGATCTCCGAACTTCGATCGATTTATTCAGATTCAGTGATCTCGTTCAAGTTATAATCTACATTGTTCCTTAAAAATTATCAAATACATGTTTAATTAAGTATAATATGTAATTTTATATAATGTTTAGACTCATGACCGTCATGATGAGTTCGCTCTAAGGGCCCTCAAAATCCTAGGACCAGCACTGCTCTTCCCTCATAGTTTAGCTGCATGTGTAGTGCAGCCGTGTAGCAGCTTTTCGAGACGAATTGCGGCTGATTTTGTCCAAAATCAGCCACACCTTTTACTGTCGTTTTCCTCGTATCAACAACAATCACTGATGCATTTTTGTCCAGAAGATTGTTTTTGTGCCTGCCTGACGGCCGCGTTGTTGCTTCCATAGAATACTACAGCAGAGCGGTGGCGTGCGCGGGCCGAACACAAGCAAACATCGTGACCCGACGGCAGAAAACGCATCATCACCTGCTGCGGATAAGCTCAGTTATACGACTTTTTAAAGGTAAATGGATAACTTTTGTAAATCTTAAATAAATTTGGCAACCTCAAGTCGAAAAAAATTCGTTTATGCCACCATGAAAATTTTGAAAAGAACCATTTTTAAAATTTGAAATGAATTTTTTTGTTTTTGAATTTTGAAAAAAAATTGGCCATACCACCACAAGGAAATGAAAAAAATTGAATTTTAATTTTTGAAATTTGAAATGAAAATTTCCATTTTTGAAATTTGAAAAAAATTGTCCATACCACAAGAGGGAAATGAAAAAATGAAATAAAAAATAATATATTTCATTTATGCCACCAAGAAAAAACTACTAATAACACCCCTATAACACCTATGTGTACCACCCTATAGCACATGTTATGCCGTGGTGGTATATAATTAATCTTAACCGTCGTATTCTTCCAACAGTGATATAGGGTGGTACGGTCCACCGTAAAAGAGCCCGCTCAGGAAGGGGCCCTTTCCTCCCCAATTTATCAACTTCGTTCTTGTGGCCGCTTATTACTTGTAGTACTAGTCTATCAACCAGTGCCCCCGCACGTGCTAGTTAGAAATAGCTAATCATTATAATTATCTATCTCATGCTCTCATTCATCTATTACATATCTTACTATTACTAATTGGAGGCTCCTTTTGAAGCCTCCACATGTAGCCACCTAGGAATCATAGGTGGGCAATCTAAAAAAAGAGAAGCCTCCACATGAAGTCACCTAGGAGTTCTATGTGGACACTCTAAAAAAATGTCATTGATTTTAATAGTCGTTGGATGTATTTTGTTTCTAAAATTAACCACCTATGATATATGAAGAATTAACAAAAAACAACCCTCATATATCATTGTCTAAATTATCCACATGCACCACTATAGAAAAAAATCAAATCTAAACCATCTCTCGGTCACATCTAACACAACAAATCTCTTTGCTTCAATTAAATAATTGCCCAACTATTCTATCATGCCTGCCGTTATGAAGAATTAACAAAAACAACCCTCATATATCTTTGTCTAAATTATCCACGCGTGACACTATAGAAAAATTGAATCTAAACCATCTTCCAGTCACATCTAACACAATAAATCCCATTGCTTCAAATAAAAATTATCCAACTATCCTATCATGCCTGTCACATGTAACGTAATATAACATAATTAGTCTCTTATCTTTTGTTTCTTTCCCATGTTTAAAGCATAAAAAGATTCTATTCTAAAAGAATCTTTAAATAACACAACTAAAAAACTAGAACGTACGTGATATACATGCCGATTAGATTTTTCTTGTCTTGAGTCTCTCTTTCACACTAATCATAAAAAATTCATCTTAAAAGGTTGTTAGCTAATACAACAACTTATATACTTTACCCGTGCATATATAAAATTATAAAATGAGAGATGACATCTTTCAAGAAACACCTCTTTTGCGTACTGCTTCCATCAACTAGGGATTGTTGATACTTTCACCAATAGAACTAGGTCCCCTGTTGCTATTCAACAGAAATGTACAATCAACCTAAGCATTCTTCTATGGCTGCACGGAACCTTTTACACCCATTGGTTACACTAGAACACTAGAGATGCATCCACGACAAGACATTGTTTTTCGAGTTTATTTGATTTCTCTTCTACAATTAGATAATTTTTACATTATTTGTTTATTATTCGACCTGTTGTGTGCTATAGTTAGATTAATTTTTCATGGCATAAGTTATAAATACGAAATTAATTTTTTATTATTTGTCCTGTTGCATGGTACAGTTAAATTAATTTTTCATGGCATATGTTATGACTACTAAATTGTTTATTTATTGTTAGGTCTGCTGCGTGCTAGGTATAGATGACTTGCTTCCCCAAATTGTTCTCAAACTGTTATTACTTTCAATTCTTTCTATCGAATTATATTTTACTTGATTGTTATTTGTGTACCATAACTTATATATAGATTTTTTTCAAATTTGTACTTATGTCTTTCGTATGGAAAAATATTACCATTAGATCCATCACCACCTTTTGCTAATGTAGTTGAACAAGTTAATGATGAACTTTACTTAAAAAAGAAGTTTCAATGGTGAATAAAACCTTAAGTGAAATTAGACTGGGAAAGGAATTGTGGAACATCAAGGAAAGGGTAACCAAATTGTGGATATGTTCTGTTGATTGTCTTTTTGTGTTGTTTTCGATTTACAAATTATTAATGATGATGAAAAAAGGAACCATAATGCATGGTATTATTGATAAGACCTATATAGAAAAGTTTAAACCACTGATTTAAGAAGGAAATGTGTACATAATTGCAAATGTCAGAGTCACATCAACAACATAAAAGTATCGACTAATGGAAAATAACGGGAGCATACGTAAACTTCTTACCCACAACTACTCTAAAAAGGTTCAAAGATAATGAAAACATTCAAAAGTATAATTTCAAGTTCATGAGCACGAATATGCTTTCGACATGAATAAATGTGGACACGTACCTATCAGGTAAAACATTGTTGACTTAAAATTTCTACACTCATTTTACGACCATTAAATAACAGTTCTTATTTATGTTTCATAGATTTTATAGGAGTCACAACACATATTGGACCCTAGAAGAAACAATGACAAATTTCAGATTTATCAAAATCCATGATATTTGGCTCTTGAGTAATCCTTCTTTTTTTTAGTAGAAAGTAGGTACAAAACTTTCAACACTTACATGCATACTAAAAAACCTACATGGAATTAAAAATATCTTCCATAGTGATCAAGAAAATAATTTACCAGTGATACCTGACATCAACCGTAACATGGTCCAGGAAAATGAAGCAAATCATGAAACACATAAAAACAAATAATACACTGATGGAACCATTACATATAATGATCTAAACAACTCTTAGTTATTAATTATTCATTTATAAATAATAAATTAATTGATGTCATTTTAAATGCAAATATTTATGCGGTTCAATTCCAAAAGACCGACCTCCAACGCACCCATATACTCAAATTAAATTATCTCTTGATTATTGCTACATTAGGAGCGAACTATAACAAGGAGAAGATAAGAAATACTGAGATTTGTGTCTTATTATTATGGTAGATCTTTAAAAAAACAAAGTTAATTGTACTTATTATTTTTCAAGCGTATTATGCAATATATCTTAAAATTATACAAATCTCTCTCAAATTATTCTGACCAAATGCTAATTAATATATTATTATTGTCTATGTTACGAAATTGTATGAACCTTATTTTGATGCTCATAATAAAAGTAAAAAATAATTACTTGTAATTAAGTAAAGTACTAGCCCGTGCGGAGGCACAAGTTGACGGATTAGTTCTAATGATTGTAATAGGTTTAGTTAGTAACCGTTTTTCTCTTAGCATAGCACCTCTATATGTGTTTAATTTGTATCTAATTGAACACTTAAGTCATGAACGACATAAAATTTGGTATTTTTATCTGTCTCTCATTCATGAATATGAGTATATGATGACACACATTATGAGACATATTTTTATATAAACAACAACATAAGTTATATATTTTTTTGAAAAACATAAATAATATATTAATAATTATAGAGAAGGTAATTTAAAATTTTATATTGATGCACATTAAGATCTTATCATAACTATATGATTTAGATTCAAATTTAGAGGTTACTTTAAATTTAATAAGCACATAAGTGGATAATTTATATGCAAATTTAGAGGGTCATTTGATATTGCTTTTTATAGTAGCAAAAGTGGGTAGAAACGTAATACCAAGTTGGGACGTGGGAGGCTGGTGTCTTTTTCCGCCCCGCAGCTAGAGATGCATCGTCGGAAAGTTCGATTTGCAGGTGACTAGGCCGTTTCGCACTTGGCACTTTGGCAGGTTCTCAAGACGGCACCAAAGTCTACATGATCCGAGTCAGTGACTCGATGTGCAGCTACTACTCTATACTTATGCACTGTTCGCTTGGCTTATCGGCCATCGGCCCGTGAGATACTTTTCTCTTAGAACAAACCAGCCATAAGCAACCACCAACAAGATGCTTTTCTCTCGAACAAACAAAGGCACAAAGACTACCATCGGCCCACCAACCAAACGAACAGGCTGTTATGCCATCACGGCTGTTCGCCAGGTGTCAAATTGCTTTCTTACCCCCACTCCGTCAGGCAGATACCTCCAATTTTCGCTTCCTCCACAGCTCCAGCACCCCACATTGGCAGGCTTGCTTTTTTCCTCCCTCCCTACCGTGCGACCAACTTCGGTGCACAACTTCATATGCTTCCAATATAGAAATAAAGCTTGTAAAGGAAATGGATGATTCTTTTCATTTGCTAGGTGAAGCAAATCTCCCAGTATCTAAAGAACATGTGCTTCCAATAAAAGTGTGAGCTCAGCATGCTGCTTCCGGGAAAATAGAAGAAAAATGAGAGAGGAAGTTGGTCAACAATTGGCCTTGCAAACCGTACGAGTATCTCATAAGCAGACAACATTTTTAAATTACATAGTACAACGCAGATGCTCACAACACGCACACACTCACCCCTATGAATACACGTACGCAAACCTACCCCTATGAGCACCTCCGAAGAACTGAGCACCGGCAGATATAGAGATAGAGAGAAAGTTGGTCAACAATAGGCCTTGCAAACCATACGAGTATCTCATAAGCAGACAACGTTTTTTAGAATTACACAGTACAACAGAGACGCTCACAACACGCACGCACACTCACCCCTATGAATACACGTACGCAAACCTTATCCTTATGAGCACCTCCGAAGGACTGAGCACCGACAGATCTGGAGATTCCCGAAGTCACCAAAGGCGCCTCGTCGTCGACGGGAATGTCGCTTACCATTTAATGCATAACGCCAGTAAATCCTAGAAAATCTAGGAAAAGGTGCGAGCACCAGGATTGAACCCTGGTGGGTAGCGTCCTACTAGACCGTCCTACCATTAGACTACAAACCCAATCGCTAATCAGACAACGTTTGTACTCCCTCCGTCCCAAAAGGAATGTCATTCTAGAAATTTTAGAACAGATTATAAGGAGGTGAAATGACCTCGATTGCCCCTATTTATTTGCAATTTTAGGTGTTAATTGATTATTGCATGCCTACATGCACATACACACCTGCCAAATTAAGCAACACGTCATTCTTTTGTGGGACAAATTTTGAATCATAAAACGTCATTATTCTTGGGACGGAAGGAGTATTATGGTTATGGTCCAATACAGCAACAGTCCGGAATAGGACAACATTTCCGTTACTCGCTTTGCAACTTTTTAGTGCAAACCATACGAGTATATTTCAAGGAATTATAGCAGCCAGGTGACGCGCTTTGAATCCCAAGTCATATATGAAACCGGTATAATAGCGCCCAAGAGGACATCTAGCCCGGTTGTCCAATCCAACACCTGTTCGTTTGTGGTGGGCGATGGTAGTCTTGATTTGTTACGAGAGAAAAGATCTGTTTTTCGATTCTTGGGTGGGCGATTTGTTACGAGAGAAAATCTCTTGGTGGCCGATAATCCGAACGAACGGTGCCGCAAAGCGAGGGCATACAAAAGCATACTGATGTCATGACCACCCCAAGGCCCAAGCACAGAAGCACTAGCAAAAGGGAGAAGAAAAAGCGAAAGCAAAAGGGCAGCTACGAGGGTGTGCGATGAGTGCGCGAGCCTAGGGCCCGGCCCAAAGAATAGCCCAAATTTTGTACACATTTCACTAGACAATGCCCCCAACTGGCCCATAAACGAGCTCGACAAGCTGTCAGCCGCGTCTCGTCATCGTGCAGCGGGGCCATAGACATGTTTGCGTGATGGGCTTTCATCTTTGTCAACGTGCAGCAGGGCCCATGGACAAGTTTGCACGAGGGCCTTTGAAATCTTTAAGCCGACCCTAAAAGGGCACATGCGAAGTCACGGACGCAGAAAGTCATCGCCTTGTGGCTGCTGCCTTTGGCTCCGCGCGCGGCTCTGACTCCCCTCCTATAAAAACGACGGGGGACCTCGCCGCTCCGATCCCAGGCATCCAGCAGCATATCCCAGACAAGCGAAGCAAATCCAGCAGCAATCTATGGCAGCCGTGCAGGACAGCAGGAGCCTCTCCAGGTTCCGCGTCCGATTCCCCGCCACGAGGGCCCCTCCGGCTTCCTGGCGCTGGTCGGGGCGTCGCTGCTGGTGCTCTCCGTCGTCGTCAGGCCGCCCGTCTACGCCGGGTGCGCGCTCGCCGGCTTCCTGCTCTGGCTCCTGGGGATACCGCGCCTGCTGCTGTTCGGTCGGATCGGATTCGGGTTGCCAATGTCCCCCGCAGAGCTTGCGGCAGCAACTGCCAAACTTGCTGTCCAGAAGGTGAAGGGTCTCTTCTTCGGCCGTCAGGCGCCGCCGCCGCCGCCGGAGCCGGCGGCTGCACAGGCTTAATCCGCCGGCAACGGCGAAATGTTCGTCTCCTGGAGCTGCAGCTGCTGCTATTACTAGTTTGCTGCTTTGTGTGTGCGTGATGATCCAGCATCACTCAAGGTCACTCCCATGTTGTGCTTTGTGTGGGTCTTGCTTTCGCTTGCTATGCATTTCCATTCCACGAGTTTGGCTGCCATGCGTGATGTAACGACCCTAAGCGGCGCGGCGGAACGCCAGCGAGCGTCGGGGGAGAGATTGCGCCGCCGCCGGCGGTGTCTTGGGGGAGAAAATGAACAGGAAGGTAGCTTGAGGCAATAATCTTCTTCGATACCGTATCCATTCAGGGATTGCCCCTTTAACCCGCATCACAGGCCGACGCGGTGGCCAAATCTGGGCTTGGCCCATAACAGTTCACGGCCTTGGGCCCAATAAAAAAAGATAACTGGACCTAACGTATAAATGGTTCATATACGGTGGAGGTCCTAACATTCCCCCTCCCTTAAGAACAGCTTGTCCTCAAGCTGAAGTAGAAGCTGGAACATGTAAAGCTTCCATGTCGCCCTTGAGCTCCCAGGTTGCCCAGTGCGCTGGTAGTCCACGCCATTGTACTAGCATCACTAGTGATGCTGAAGCCCTAACTTGACGCAATTTTGTATCTAGGATCTTCTTAGGAACAAGAACTACATCAGTATGAATGGACAACAAGAACTCATCGGAACTGACCTGACTAGTTGGGGGAAGAGCTTTCTTCAACTGAGAAACATGGACCACCGGATGGATTCTACTGTGATTTGGTAACTGAAGCTTATATGCCACTTTGCCGACCTTCTGTGTGATGAGATAAGGCCCAAAGTACTTATATGAGAGCTTCTGACTAGCTCGACTGGCCACAGACCTCTGAATGTAGGGCACCATGAATTCCCTTTCAAGTCGATGCTTATCAGCCTGATGCTTCATTCGTTGTTGTGCACGATGCAAATTGTCTTGAATCACTTGAGTCATTTTGCTACGCTCCTCCACCCAATCCTTCAGTTCATTACCCATGGGTACATGATTGTGATGCAGCCCAAAGTGCTTAGGAGGGTAACTATACATGGCTTCAAATGGTGAGACGCCCAGAACAGAATGGTATGTGGTATTGTACCAGAACTCCGCCAAGGGCAGCCAACTCGACCATTGATGTGGACAGGCTTGCACCATACATCACAGATATGTCTCGAGGCATTGATTTAGTCTTTCAGTCTGCCCATCAGTCTGGGGGTGGTAAGAGCTGCTTAGATTCAATGTGGTCTCATACAGCTTAAGCAATTCTTGCCAAAAGGTGCTAGTGAAGATCTTGTCTCTGTTTGAGATTATAATATTAGGTAGCCCATGCAACTTGTATATATTGTTCATAAACACTTGAGCCACAGACTGAGCAGTAAAATGGTGTGTCAAGGGTATGAAATGCCCATACTTAGAGAATTTATCAATGACCACCAGAATACTATTAATTGCTTGGATTTAGGCAAACCTTCTATGAAATCCATGCTGATAGCAGCCAAGGATGATCAGGTATAGGTAAGAGTTGCAGTGTACCTGGTAGGCCAGTATGTTCTGATTTAGCTTGTTTGCAGACACCACATGCAGCTAATAGTCCTGTATGGCTTTCTTCATGCCAGGCCAGGCAAACAAGCTCTTGATCTTATTGTAAGTGGCTCTAAATCCACTATGTCCACCCAAACCACTGTCATGGAGTTCCAACATAATTGCAGAATGAGCTTCCTTATTGTTGCCTAACCAGACCCTTTCCTTGTATTTAATGAGACCATCCTGCAAGTGAAACCCTTTCTCATTGGAACCAGAAATGCACAACTCTATCAGTAACTGTTTGGTGTCAGGGTCTGAATTGTAACCCTCTATAATAGTCTCAAGCCACTTTGGTTTACAGAAAGAGATAACACATAAGTGTTCTTGTTGGTCTTGTATTGACAAGGCATCAACTGCTGAATTCTCTAGCCCTTTCTTGTATGTTATGTGATATTGAAAACCCATGAGCTTGAGGAAGTCTTTGTGTTGAATCCCAGTGGAGAGTTTCTGATCACCCAGGTGGAGCAAACTCTTATGATCAGTCACAATAGTGAACTCCCTGTGTTGCAAGTATGATCTCCACTTATCTAGTGCCATCAACACTGCCAGACACTCTTTTTCATATGTAGAAAGTGCAACATTCGTTGGGCCCAACCCTTTGCTAAGATAAGCAATTGGATGTCCTTGCTGCATCAAGACAGCTCCCACTCCTTTGTCAGAGGCATCAATTTCCACTATAAGGGCTTGGAGAAGTCAGGTAGAGACAATACTGTAGCAGAAATAAGAGCTTGCTTAAGAGCTTCAAATGCCTGCTGCTGCACAGAAGTCCATTGGAATAGGATATTTTTCTTCAATAGATCAGAAAGGGGCCTGCTAATTACTCCATATTGCCTGATAAACCTCCTATAATATCCAGCCAGCCCAAGAAAACTCCTGAGTTGCTTGACAGATGTTGGGGTGGGCCAATCCTTGACAGCTTGTATTTTGGAAGGATCAGTTGCCACACCTTGAACTCCAATCACATGACCCAAATATTCAAGTTGTTGTTGAGCAAAGGAGCATTTGGACTTCTTGATGAACAACTTGTTGTCTTTTAGTATCTGCATCACAGTTGTGAGGTGCTTCTCATACTCCTCCGTGACTTACTATATATGGGGATGTCATCCATAAACACTAGCATTGACTTTCTGAGCAATGGAGCAAATATACTATTCATGATAGCTTGAAAGGTTGCAGGGGCATTGGTGAGCCCAAATGGCATCACCTTAAATTCCTAGTGCCCATCATGGGTTTTAAATGCTGTCTTTTGAACATCAACATCAACCACTATGATCTGATGGTACCTAGAACGGAGATCCAATTTTGTAAACCAGCAAGCTCCATGGAGTTCATCCAAAAGTTCTTCTACCACTGGCATAGGGTATTTGTTCTTCATAGTCAGTGCATTCAGGCGCCTGTAGTCCACGCAAAAGCTCCAGGAGCCATCCTTTTTCTTCACCAAAAGGACAGGAGAAGCAAATGGACTAACACTTGGCTGAATAATTCCATTCCTCAACATCTCTTGCAGTGGTTGTTCAATTTCATCCTTCTGTGCAGGACTATAGAGATATAGTTTGACATTAACTGGTGTGGCTCCAGGTATCAATGGAATATGATGATCCATTGGTCTTGATGGAGGTAGTTCTTTGGGTTCCTGGAACATGTCTGCAAAATTATTGACCACCTGCTGAATAGAGGTAGGCACAACTTCATCCTCCTTTGTATCCAACACTGGTGATAGATGCATGAGCTGAGCTATTCCTCCTTTTCTCATAAGTCCTTTCAACTTTTTCACTGAAACTGGAAACATGAGGATTTCTTGGGTTTAATCCCATGCAATTGAATCCTGCTGCCCTTATGAGTGAACCTTAGAATCTTCCTTCTCCAGTGAATCCACACTGGACTGAAGGTCTCCAACCAGTCCATGCCTAGCACAATATCATAACATTGTAATGGCAACACTCTCAGTGTAGTACTGAATGTCTGCCCTTGGGTGAGCCATGTGAAATTCTCCACTAACTCAGTACTGAACATCTTAGCCCCATTGGCCACAGACACTTGTACAGGCTGTGCAGCTTGTGTAGGTATGTGCATGTTAGTCACTACTGTTTGGCTGATAAAGCTTGATGAATTGCCTGAATCAATCAAGATCAGCAACTCTTGTTTCCCAACTAGTCCATGCAACCTTATAGTTTTCTTACCTGAGCCTTCAGCTGTAGCACAAAAGGATAGAGCTAGCAGCTCAGTATCACTATCAGATCCATCTGAAGTCAGGTGATCTTTCCCCTGCTGCTCTTGTAATATGTCCAGCACTTCCTCCATAAGATGAAGAGGAATGTTCTGAGCACACTTGTGGCCTAGTCCCCATTTAGCACCACATTTAAAGCATTCATTGAGAACAACAGCAGTACCCCCTAGCCCTTTGTCAGCTGGTGTGGCTGTTTTGGTACCATCTCGATCATACTTGTTGAATCTGGGATACTCTTTGGCTGGTCTTGGAGAATACCGCCTCTGAGAAGTCTCCAACACCTTTTCCTCCATTGCCAAAGACATAGCGACATCAACTGTTCTTGGCTTATGCAGCATTATGGCATTGCTAATTTTAGGTTTTAGCCCATCAATGAATTTCTAAACAAACAACACATGATCATGCCCTTGATGATGCAACATGACCTTATGCATAGCACCTACAAATCTAGCATGGTATTCAGTCACATCACTTGTTTGTTTTATGGCTAATAGGTCTCTCATGTAGTTGTGATACATTTCTCTGCCAAATTTGGCCTTTACAGCAGCACACAACTCAACCCATGTATAATTTGTATGTTGTGCTTCAAAGGTTTGAAGCCAGTATGCAGCATGACTATGGAAATGTAATGTGGCCAAAGGTGCCCAAAGATCTGGAGGCACAACACACATCCTGAAATATTTCTCACATTTGTCCTTCCATACTCGAGGATGTTCACCATCAAACCTGGGAAAATCTATCCTAGGCATCCTAAAATCTTTATGCATGCTCTTGTACTGGTATCCGTTTTCAGCAGTATCATAACTAGGACCACTACCACTACCAGAGTAATCTGTCTTAAGCATATGAACGTGGGATTGGGGTTTTTGTGCTCACCCTTGACCAGGGTGGCGTGAGGAGTGAAATTCCCCAACATCACACCCTGGTGATTAGTCTTCACAATGTGGCCACTGGCCCGTCCCTCTTCCTCGCGTGGTGGGACAATTGGTGGAGCGGCTTTGGGTGCCTGCTCCAACGCCAGTACGCGCGGCATGAGATTTGTCATCGTGGACTCGAGGTTGACGACGAACTGGTCGGTGTCGACCCGCCATTTGTCGACGACATCCACCTTGTCGAGGACGGAGGAGACCGTATCGGTCAGCTTGCCGACGCTCGTTGCCAGTTTGCCGACGCTGTTGGCGACGGAGTCAACGTTGCCGCTCAGGTTCTCGATCCTCGCCGTGAGGTCGTCGATTTGCTTTTCAACCTGCGCCATCCTCATTGTGAGCGTGGGTGGTTTGTACTTGCCTCGCGGGTTAGATGTGGTGGTGGTGGTGGATTATGGCGGTGGTGGGATCTCACTGGCTGGTAAGGTAAGGGTGTTCGTCGCCAGATCGACGAATCACAGAGCAATCGGAGAAAAAAATTTCCCAATCCGTCGATGTGATACGCAGACCAAGCTCTGAATACCAAATGTAATGACCCTAAGCGGCGCGGCGGAATGCCAGCGAGCGTTGGGGAGAGATTGTGTTGTGTACACCTATGCCAGAAGAAGCCGTGGCTAGGCCTGATTGCAAGCAAGTGTTTTCAATTTCTTTTGAATTCTGTTCTAGTGGTGTAAACAACCATAGAGGTTGGTTATGTGGATGTGTAGTATAAGTAGAGGAGTGGAGTATTGTAGAAGTTAACTAGAGATTGATCAAATCTCTTTGGTTCGTCAATTGCTAATAGAAGCAGACGGTTCCTTGTTTTCCCCTTCCTTTGTTCTGAAGTCTTCCACACCGCGGGTCTGGGCGTCGGCCGTCAGGACGGCGTTCGAGCGCCGCCGCCGTCGGGATCCCTCGCCTCGCCCTCCTGTCCATCACTCGTACCACCTCCGCAGATCCGTGAGCCCCAACAATCTGGTATCAGTCGCCTTGACTGATCCCATGGCCGCCACCACCGCTGCGCCGTCAACCTCAGTCCCGCCCGACCCACCAACACAATCCTCAGCCGCCACCTCTTCGACGCCAGTCACCACTTCGTCCGCCGCGGGCACCTCGTCTGGACCCCAAGCCGACACCCTCACCACCGCAATCACGGGATTGCAGAGGCAGTTGGGGAGTATGGCGGCCCGCCTATCCTCCATGGAGGACCGCCATCCACTGCCGCCGCCATCGGGTCCCTCGCCGTCCCAGCCGCTGTACGGCATGCCAGGCTATGGCGGCTTGCCCTCCGTCCCCTCGCCACCTCCATCATCATCCACACCGCGGCATCCACCCACCCCCTACCGATTCAATCCATTCCCTTCCCACACTCTCCTTCGCCATTGCCGTTCCAAACATCATCGCCGTTCCACAATGCTCCCCATGACGAGGACGACGAAGGTACCGCCGTGCCAAGATACTACAAGTTGTCTTTCCCCATGTTCGAAGGCAGAGACGATCCGCTCAGATGGCTGAACCGGTGTGAGCAGTTCTTCAAGGCGCAGCGCACGCGTGAAGCCGACAAGGTGTGGCTTGCTTCCTTCCACATGATGGGTCGTACACAACAATGGTACTTCATGCTCGAGCGTGACCATGGCGACATCTCCTGGCCCTTGTTCAAATCACTATGCCTGCAACGATTTGGTCCAGCCGTCGGCATCAATCATCTCACCGACCTAGCGCGGCTACCGTTCTGCGGGACAGTCAGTGACTACCAAGAGACGTTCCTGACCAAGACCGCGCACGCTGTCTACCTGTCACCCGAACAACAAGTTCGTCTCTTCACAGGCGGACTTGAAAGGATCAAGGCAATGTGGCCTAGAGGGGAGTGAATAGGCCTGCACACAAAATTTAAACTTCTTCTGCAAAAACACTGTCAGACTCCGGAACCTCCGAGATTATTCTCGGAACCTCCGAACGAAGCAGCCTCTGAGAATAAACTCAGAACTTCCGGGAAATGTTAGAACAGAGCAAATATGAATTGACCTGCAAATTACTTGATGGAAAACAGATCTACCAAATTCTAGGAGGTACTTAGGACCTAGCAAGAAGATTTCTAAGCAAAGAACAAGCTAGGGAGGTACCACAACATAGATCAGGGACAGACCCTAATAGATCTAGTCAAGAACAAGCATAAACAAGAGCAATGCAAGAATATAAATGAGAGCACACACGAGACAAAGATTTATCCCATGGTTCAGCTCGCCACAAAGGCTTGCTTACGTCCACGTTGTTGAGGAAGCCACAAAGGCTAAGGACGACAAAGGTTAACTCCTCTCTCACACCTATCACTTTGGGTAATAGGTGGAGGGTTTCCACTAGATTCACAAAGGGTAATACAAACACCTTGGAGCTTCCACAAATCAGGTTGGAGAGCTTCCAAGAACCTCTATCCGTCTAGGAGCAAGGCTCCAAGAGTAATAGATCCACCAAGCTTGCTAGGACTTTTCCAAGTGCTCAAGGTCAAGGGAAAGAGGGATTTGCTCACAAACTCACTTCAAATTCCACTCTCAATCAATGCTAGGCAAGGATTTGGAAGAGAGTAGGTTGGGAGTGAATGCTAGGTGGGAGAAACACCCTAGAACGGTTTACTGTTCGGGCAGAGGAAGAAGATAATCGTTGGGGGACCAAGGGTATAAATACCCCCAGATCCAGAATAGTAACGGTTATATTTCAGAGTTCGGAACCTTCGAGAAAAATCTCGGAACTTCCGACTTCTGAAATCTCTGCTGACTGTAGCCCGTACGGTCGGAACCTCTGAGAAAAAACTCGGAACCTCCGAAGAAGGAAACAGCAGGGGCAAAAATAGCAGCAGATCTCTTCCCTTTGGGTATGGGTTAGGGTTTAAGAAAGATAGACCATGAGCACTTGAATCCACCCTAACTCACCATTAGTATCCCTCTTGATAGTACGGATTGTCCTATACTCAAATTCAAAAGATAAAATAAATAAACTTCTCCAAAGAGCATATGTATCCTTCTTCATGTAATTGAGGGGTCTCCATTCTTTCTTTTGCGCCTGTAAAACAACCTTATGCTGCACAATAGTCTTAAAGGCTCATTAGCTCTTTAATTGTGTGGTCAACGTCACCAAAACCCTCACAGGGCTTGATTGCACTTACAATCTCCCCCTTTTTGGTAAATGTTGACAACCCAATTAAAGTTTATAATTTAATTTAAAAGATTGAACTTTTGATGATTTGAGCACAAGTCTCCCCCTCAATGTATGCATGTACCTTTTGAATAGGGTAATATGTCTCAACTGACATTTAATTTGCATACATTGTGAGTAAAGTGACAAGATAATTATACTCAAACCATCGAGGGGTGCAAAAGAAGTGTAACAGATAATACGTGATGCATATGACATATGAAAACACTCAGAGAGTTATCTGTTAACAGAGTTCGGAACCTCCGAGAAAGTTTCCGGAACCTCCAGGAGTTGGAGCCTCCGTAAAAATTCTCAGAACCTCCGAGGTCTGCAACAGGTACTCCAACATACAACCATACACAGGCAATGCAACAATATGACCAGAAATAGCAACTAGATAAAGATAGAAGCATCCAACACATCTAGCCCTATTACACACATCACACAAGTGTTTTAAAGTTTTCACATCCCACAGTTTGACCATGACTAGACCATGCTTGCCAACAGAGGCAAGCTTAGAGTTTTACAGCAGTTCACCAACAAATAACCACCAGGAGTTCATGAGAGATTTGTTAGCACTCTCATCTCACCAAAAGAACAAAAGAAGTTTTTGTTAGCCACCCACCGGAAGCTTCAGGTCTTCAGATCATCTCAATCTTCATACTTCTCCCCCTTTGTCAACAGTTAACAAAAAGGAAAGAAAAGAAGAGAGGAAGTTAGAATAGGACCTAGGGAATTACTCTTCATCACTGGAGTCAGAGGCATCCTCCTCAGCCTCAGGGACGATCTTTGTCGGATCCAAAGTCAGAGCCAGATCCAGAAGAGATGTCCACGGAGCCTTCGACAAGTCTCCCGCCAGGTTGCCTTCCTTCTAGTTCTGCCAGCAGATGAAGAGCCCATTGCCTTTTTACCAACAAACTTCCTTCCTCGGTCGGCCATCTTGGCACTTAGTGGCTCAATGTCTTCTTCTTCTTCTTCTTCTTCAGATTGAGCAGCAGGCACATCATCTCCAGCCATAGGACTGACAGGGTCCTTCTCACCTTCATCCTCACTAGTGGTATACTCTGGAAAATCTGGGAAGATAGGTGGAGGAGGGAGCATGGCATTGAAGGACAGCCCCTGATGCTTCAGCAACCTGTTCATGTCTTCCTTGAACTCAAAAAGCTGAGTTGCTGTTCAGTTGCAAAACCTCCGGGTGTCCCTCACCATGCCCCTTAGCTTATGCAGTCCAGTAGGCATGGGTTCCTTGTTGGGTCCCTCTTCATCTTTGTGCTGTTCAGAACTGGCTTTCTTCGTGATGTGCTCCTCAACCACTTGTTGCTTCTTCTGGTGCTGCCACTGCTTGACTTGATATGATGCATGCTCCACATCTTTCTTGAAGCTTATACCTGAGACCATCTCAATCATATACATGATGTAGGGAGCATAAGGAAGGTTGCACTTGCCACTTTCAGTCACCTCTACAAGGTTGAACCATATGAACTTGCTGACTGAGAAGGGCTGGGCCCCAGGCAGCAGCCTAGCAATCAGATTTGGGGAAAATCTTCTGAGGCTGGTTGAGTCACTTCCTCCTTTAGGGTAGATGTTCTCTCTGAACATATTGTCGACCACATAATACACTGACTTCAAAGCAGTTGTGGAGCCATCTGCAAGCTCATCATACTCATAAGTAGAAGCAATCTTGTTCTGGTTCATGTGAGCCTCAAAGTGAATTACTTCAGCTCCCCTGTCATCCTTGCTGAACCCAAACAGCCTAGCAAAGGTGGTAAAATCTATATTGTAGTGCACTCCTTCAGTCATCCAGTGAATGGTCTCCTTGCTGTTCGTAAAACCCCGGATTTTCATAGAAAACCCGAATCCCCGTACCATCGCGATAGTCCCCGGATCGGTGGCCGTCGCGTACGTAACGTCTCACGAGATAGATACACAAAGTCATACATCGCA
This sequence comes from Cenchrus americanus, assembly GCA_947561735.1. Taxonomy (NCBI): domain Eukaryota; kingdom Viridiplantae; phylum Streptophyta; class Magnoliopsida; order Poales; family Poaceae; genus Cenchrus; species Cenchrus americanus. The sequence continues at coordinate 243,761,326 of OX387239.1, read as the reverse complement.
TCACATAAAGTAAATAGTACATGAATTTATTACAAGTCCATTATGGAGTACATCAATACAAGCCTCTTGGGCGAATCGAGTGAAAATTCTACGCAACGGTAGCTATCTTCTCGAAGGGCCTCCATCTTTATTCTTCCCGCCACATGCAAACTTGAGCGAAGCGACGTATCCCTCAGTCGTACCATCCGTCGGCGTTGCAGTCGAACTCGGACTCATACCCTGCACACACAAAAGTCTATCCCCAAGGAATGGGATAGGTCCACGTCACCAACTGTATGCAGCTTTAAGTGGCCTAACAGCTAAAGGGAAAATAAGTAGACAAGGAAGCGGCTTTGGTTTCCTGAGCAGCAGCAGCAGAGTATAAACAAGGTATCTCCATCAATAATCCCAAAACCCAAGCCTCTCAACACAGCTCGGAGTCACCTGGTTACCCAGGAGAACCCGTCTCCACCTCCTACTCCTGTCTAGGGTCGATGCGAGAACTTCCTCTCCTCGCACCTCAATGATTGCAACCAGATCGACGAGGTAGATGGAGCCTCTCTCCTCTAGCCGATCGCAACCACGGCTCACCACACTCTCACCTATAGGGGGAAGGTAGAAATCCCAAAACATGAGGAACGAACATGTCTTCTAGGCAGTGTCCATAACCGAGGACGCGGCTATAGCTATAGATCGAACAACTGCGCAGCGTGTACACACTGTACCCATCCCGGAATGGTACCCGGCCGGTGTACGGCCGACCGAGCCCATCCTACCGGCGAACTCTCGGTAGTTACGAACCCACCCTGCATCCGGCCCTCAAAGCGGTCCTCTCCGCAGTGAAGACAGCACCGGAACTGTGAAATGCTCCCGTGTGGCCACACGAGAGACGCTCTGAGAGGGTGGTCTCACCTCCACCGCTCCCCCACAGATACCCTCTATCCTTCCTAGGCAGGTATGGTTCCGCACTTGCCGAGCTCAACTCGGCCCTATCCCCACTCTCGGCGGGGTGGTGTGTACGAAGTCCTATAAACAAGTTGATCCACTCGGTTTCGCACCGGGCGAGCTCATGTCCTCCAAGCGCACGTAAAACCCCAACACCTAGGCTCCGAAACCGTAACGAAGGGATGCACCGAGGAGTGTACCCCTAACCCCGATCCCGGATCGGTTGTTTCGAGCTCACCCCCGCCAAGGTACCCAAAACGTCTTCTCCCGCCGGTTTTTACCCCACACACGCCAATAACCACTATTCCCATCCCAACACATGCATCGCAAAGCTCGGCGTATACATACGCTCACACAAACATAGATATATAGTAGTAGTAGGACAATCAAGGACGGGGTAAACAAAGAGGCAATGCAAGGTTCATCAACATGCATACATTAAAGTAAAGCACTAGCATTACTACTTAGCAATGCCGAATGGGTATTTCGAATCGGTCGGGCGTGAACCCGGGGTCGGGTAGTCCTCCGCGGCGAAGTCGTCGGCGTAGTCGTACTCCTGGCTCGGCTCTCCGGCTCCCCGCCGCTCCTAATAGCGCGAAGGAAAAATAAATAGCGGTCCTAAAGCAACTTAAATCCAAATAAGAGCATTGAAGAACCAAAAGAGAGCAAACACCAACCCAACCCGGAGTTTAAGATTTTAGAAATTTTCTCGGAAGAGGTTTTACAATTTTTGGAGCTAAAATGGATTTTCTAGGATTTTTCAAAGGGAAAAACTAATTTCGGGATTTTTTAAATAAAATAAAATAAAACCCCTCCCCTCGGGCGGCCGCACGGGATCCCCGGATCGCGGGTGCGGCCGAGGCCCCCGCGGCCCGTGCCGCGGCGCGGCCGCCCTGCGGCCGGCCCGCGGCCGATCCGGCGGCCGGGTGGTGTGGGCGGCCGCCGTGTAGGCCGCCGTGTGGCTCGGCAATGCGGTGGCGGGCCGCACCGGATCCGAGCGGATCGGTCGCGGCCACGCCCCCGTGTGGCCACCGGTGTGCCTAGGTTCCCCCCCCTTACGATTTTCGACCGCCGCCCAAGTGCTCGACGAAAAGCCCAAGAAGAAAGGACGGCGGCGCGTTAAGGCTTCGCCGGCGGCGATGTTCCACGGCGCACGGGCAACCGGTCGCAAGGTGCACCTACACGGGTTCCTCGGGTTGCGGCTCGGAGGTCGCTAGGGCGGCCGATGGGCGCGCGCGCGCGGCCGTCGCCGGCGTGGGCGCGGCGGAGGCGCGACGGTGTGCCGGGGACTCAACCCTTTGTGCGGGGCGCGGCGGCGTGAAGGGGGGACGACGTGCGTGGGGGGTGCGCACGTGCGTCGGGCTACTCAAGCGGGAACGCGGGATAGGGTTCGCGACGGGGCGTCGTGGCGGCGTCACGGCGGAGCCCGGCTCGATGCCATGGGCGGCGGCGAGCGCGGCGTCCGCGGTTGGCCGGTGTGTACGTGACGGGTGCACGGGTGTGGTGTTTAGGGCGTCCCCGAACGCGACGTGCTACCCTTTGGCGATCGTGCGCGCGTTCTAAGACCACGGCGACAAGGCCATCCCGTGCGCGGCGGCGGTGCGGCGAGCACGGCGGCACGGTGATCACGGCGGGGCACGAAAAAGGGGCCCAAGGCCCGGCCTTGCCCTCACGGCCGCGGCGCACGCGTGCCGGGGTGCACGCTTGCGAGCGCCGTGGCCCGCACGGGCGTGCGCGCACGAGCACGCACGCGTCGCGAACGCGACGCGGCGCTCCGACACGCGCGCGGCGGCGACGAACGGTGGCGGCGTCCTACGGCAAGGGAGGAAAAGCTAGGCGGGCGGCGCTCGCGTCGACGAAGGCGGCGGCACTGCGGAAAACGGCATCCCGGCCGGCTCGATGGCCGGCATCACCCGGCGGCGGCACGGCGGCGTGGTGGCATTCCACCTCGGCTCGAAGGCCGCGGCGTCCACGGGGAGGTGAGGGCGGCGTCCTCACCGGGTGGCCTCCGGCCGATGTGCGAGCGTCGGTGAAGGGTGCGAGGGCGCCGCGACGAGGAGGGAGGCGGCGGCCGGTAGGGGACGCGAGAATGGCGCGACGGAGAGGAAGTCGAGGAAGCGAGAGGTCGCGGGCGTGCGTGGCTCCCGCGGGTCCGGCTCCTCCTCGCGGGCGGCTCCGGCTTCGCGGCGGGGCGGCGCGGCTCCGGGCTCCTTCCCCCCTCCTCCCCTTCTCCTTCTCCTCCGCCGGCGGGTAGGTGAGCGAGGGTGCGGAATCCCCCGGCGGCTAGGGTTTGGGGGAGAGCCAAAGGTGGCGGCGGCGGCTACTTATAGCAGCGGTGGCGCGGGGCACGTGGACGGTGCGGATGCGCCGGGAGGTCGCGGGGCGCGTCGCGACGGCGGCCATGACCGGCGCGGCCCCTCGCTTTGGCACCGGCGTCGGCCAAAGCAACAAAGGTAGGGGATGACGTGGCGACGTCATCGCGGGGCCGGGTGACGCGGTGAGCGGGGCCCGCTTGCCGCCGGCCCGGCGGCGCGCGCGGTAGGTGGCGACGGCGGGGCTAGTTGTTGGGCCGCGGCGGGCCGGAAGCGGGGCTAGGGCCGGATATGAGGTTGGCGGCCCGCTATGGGTGGAAATGTTTTTCCTATTTAGTTCTAGTTTGTTCCAAATTTGAATTGCAATTCAAATTTGATTCCACTCAAGAAAATCCAAATAAATATCAAATGAACAACTCCAACTTCTCACTCTAGCTTTTTATAAGTCCTACAAGTATCGTTGAAACCAAAATTAAATCTAGGAATTTGGGGAAAGAAACGGGAAGACACTCTTATTCGAATTACGAGCACTCAACTTCAATTCAAGTTTTTGAAATTTACCATTTTGAACTCAAGCCAAAACTAAGGATGTTACATTGTCCTCATGAAAGAAAGTGGCATGAAATTGAGCTAGGACTTCGTTGACGGTGAAAATCCGTCAACCTAGCCATGAGTTTACCTTCGGTGTTGGCATGAATTTTATACCTTATCCATTGGTACTAACCCCCCGTGGTATAACAAGTTCACGTGTGCATGTCGTTTTTGGAGTTTAATGTTTATGCGGGGATTTAGTGTTGAATGCAAGACTTTCGGGATAAGTTCATCAAGCACCTCATGACAAGACCTTGAAGCCCCGAACAAGTCATGCAATGAAGCAAAACTAACTCCAAGAAGCCGGGGACTCGATCCGAGAAGACAACAAACTCCGGGGACCGACCGAGAAAAGTGCTTGAAGCTTGCAAGACAAGGAGTTGAGTCCAATTCGGAGAGAAACCGACGACATGGACCTACATGCGAAGGGGGAAGCATCCGAGAAGCAAGGGAACCGACCTCGGGCAAAGGAGCCCGCGGGGCCGGGCCTAAATGGGCCCGGGCCGGCCGGCCCGGTCCGGTCGGCCCGTGCCCATTTAGGGCCCAAATGCGACGTCCTTTGCCCTAGCCGCCGATCGGGCTATTTATAGTCCCCCGACCGAGAGCCACGCGAGAGAAGATTTCGTCTTCGGCCGCCGAGAAGCGAGAGAAGAGAGGGACATCATCTAGGAGAGGAGAGGGTCGAGCTAGTTGACTAGGGTTTCCCTAGCCGACGTGGGAACCTTGCAAGGAAGACCACGTCGGAGTTCCCGGAGCTAGAAGCAAGATCAAGGAAGGATCCGGTGGTGATCTTGTGTATGTATCATTGTTATAGTTGAATTATCAAGTTGAATCTTTTCCCAGCGATCAAGTGTTTCCTCGAAGATTTCGTTTTTCGATCGGCTTTGCTTATTCCAATTCTATTCTCGAGATAGATTACATAGGGTGTTCTTGTAGCCGCGGTGGCTAGAGGTACACGCCGGATCTTCCGAAAGAATCTCGACTTGTCTTTTGACTCGCCCTAAGCTCCCCGCATGAATAGGGATACGTTGTGACAGAACGGGGGTCTCGAAAGGCGGATGTTTTCGGATTTGGACGGGAAACCACGATTTAAAGAGGCTTTTATTAAGATTCGATTTGCTATTTCTTCTTTTGCTTGGAACTTCAACAAAAGGCTTACCCCGATCCCTCTAGATCGGTTTATCTACCCAATCTTACTTTGTTTTCTCCGGTTTTTAGTAGATTAGATTCGTTTTGTGTCTTTTACTTAGATGCATTAGGTCTTTTATCGATTATTGAAGATTACTTGGCTTTAATAGATTAATTCTTGCGTCACACATTTGTTCCACGGATTCGATACCTTGGGTTCACCACTCGAGGGAAGAAGGGTCCCTTGACTACGACGGGAGACTTGTACGCTTGCGAGTCACGAACGAACTTTGATACAATTATTAACCGTCAACAAGCCCCTTTTTCTGGCGCCGTTGCCGGGGAACAAGTGATCAAGATTTGATTTTTTATTGCTTTTTTTTGTAATTTTCAGTACTGATTTTGTTTTATTTTTGCATCTAATAAGCTTCAATCATCCTCAAAATACATCTAATCTAGTTTGTCTAACTCTAGTCTTTATAGATTTGTTTTGTTTTCTAGTTTCTTTTGCATATTTTGTTTATTGCTAACCCTAACGAGGAGATGGACGGCTACCTCTCCAACAAACCCAATAATTTTGTGGATGATCCGGAAAAACTTTACGAGCTAAGGAGACGCGAAGCACATCAAGCTAAAAAGCTGGATTTTGTAGATTCGGAGTCGGAAGACGAAGGATCGCAGGAATCTCCGGAGAATTCACCACCTCAAAGTCCGCGGGAGAACCGACGTCCACCAATGGGTGACCAACCACCGGAAGAACGCAAGATTGGGGAGCTATGCACCCCAGACATCATCGACCTACCAATCTTGAACCTCGACGAGATCGGAAGACCGTTCGAGATCAAGACCTCAACAATCCGCATGGTGCAACATTCACCCTTCACCGGCAAAGAGGATCCGAACCTTCACCTCCAAGCATTCATTCAACTATGTCAGACTTTCAATATGGATGGGGTGACTCAAGATCAAATGAGGGCAAGGCTTTTTCCGTTTTCACTACTCGGGAAGGCGTTGCAATGGTTCCACTCTCAACCGGCGGAGACGGTGCAAAATTGGAACACGTTGATGAAGGCTTTCATGAAGGAATACTACTCACCGGGTAAAACTCAAAGCTTGCGTAATAAGATTGCCACCTTTGTTCAATATCCTACGAAACTATCTCGGAGGCATTTGAGCGCTTCAACGAGTACACCCGGCGGTTCCACATCACAAGTTCCCGAAAGAAGACCTCGTGCAAAAGTTCTATCAAGGACTCACCATGGCGTCAAGGACGATCATCGATGCATCGGCGGGAGGATCTATCATCGAGCTTACACCGACGGAAGCTTTCACGCTATTCAAGAAGGTCGCGGATAATGACACGTGGGCGTCATCCGGCGCCTACACCCGGCTCAACCTATGGGGAACGTCAAAGGAGTCTTGCAAGTGGAGAAGGAAGACATACTTGAAGGCAAGATCGACTCGCTCATGAGGAGGTTGGAGAAGATGGAGATAGAAAAGAAAGAGGCTCAAGACTTGAAGGCCGCCGAAGCAAAGTCCACATGCGAAGAATGTGGAGAGTATGGCCATGTCCGCAAAGATTGTCCGGAGGAAGCCAAAGTGCTCGACTACATGAGGAAGGGAGAATTGCCGAACTTCCGCTACGGGCAAGGTAGGCCTCAATTTAATGCAAGCTCATCTATTCCTAACGCGGTTCCACTTCGGATACAATTGAAGGAGTTCATGGATGAGCAAGCTAAGATCAACAAGGACACCGTCACCAAGTTCAAGACCATAGACAAGGTGTTGGAGAACATCCATAGCAAAGTGACGGAGGTCGGAAGTTCCAATCATCAAGTACTCAACATGATGAAGATGCTCGAGACGCAAGTTGGACAACTTGCGGGGCGCCTCACTAATGATGAAGGGAAGCTTCCGGGACAACCCAAATGTCCCGAATCGGCGAAGGCCATTCAAACACGTTCGGGGAAGGAGACCGAAGATCCGGAACGTTCCGCGGGAGCAAGGAAGCTTAAACCGTCCACCGAGGTGGAAGGAGCTGCTAAAGAGAAGGTTACGGGGATCGTCACCGAGGAACCCGAATTTGAGATGCCGGAAGATGACACGAGGATACCGCAACTCAAGCCACGCTACTTCCGAGGTAAACTTGACAACCACTTTGAGAAGTTTGTGGAAGTTGTGCGTAGACTTAGCATCAACATGCCGTTACTAGATGCCCTACAAGTACCTACATATTCTCGTTACTTTAAAGACATTCTTGCAAATAAATATGAGATAGCAACACTCGGGGTAGATCATGTCAAGATGTCCGAGGAGTGTAGTGCGGCTATTGCTTATGGGCCGGAGAAGCAAAAAGACCCCGGGTGCCCTACAATTCCATGTTCGGTTGGTTCTTTCAACTTCGAGAAGGCGTTATGCGACCTTGGAGCTAGTGTGAGTGTCATGCCGAGGGATGTGTTCGAGAAGTTACGCCTACCGATGGAGCCTACGGGAATATGTTTGGAGCTGGGTGACAACTCCATTCGCTATCCCTTGGGCATTGCCGAAGATGTACCCGTGAAGATTGGACACCACTTCATCCCCGTCGACTTCGTTGTGCTTGAGATGGGAGAGAGGGAGAAGCCGCCGCTCATCCTAGGGAGGCCGTTCCTCAAGACCGTGGGAGCAACTATTGATGTTGGCAAGGGGGAGATCATGTTCGATATCAACGGAGAAAGGAGTTCCTTCAAGTTCCGTCCAAGGATTGAGGCATGCAACATGATTGGAGTGAAGATAGAACCAAAACAAACGGAGGGGCTGAAAAAGAAGAAGGAGCCGAAAAAAGTGAACGTAACGAAAATTAAAGAAGGTGTTGCATCCGTCAAGACAAAGGAAGAGAAGCCGCCCGTGAAGACCAAAAAAATGACTAAGCCGCCCAAGCCAAAAGACAAGCCCGCGCCCAAGATGGTGCGGAAGTGGGTACCCAAGATTGCAACGCCCGCAAAGAGCGTTGATCCGGAGTAATCAAGTGAAGAAGTCTAGCTATAGACTATAAACGAAGCGCTAGGCGGGAGGCAACCCGTTTCGTCAAGTCAAGTCAAGAATAAGCTACGGGAGGACAACCCGATTCCAGGTTTTTCGAGTATTTTTAATAATTTAGTTTTTGAGTTTTACTACGCAAAGACATTAGACTTAGAAGTGGTTGAACAATATTAGAGACATAATTCTTGATTGAATGTTTGCTTTATCATAAACCCTTTGCATGAACCCTCCTATGTGCTTGTTTGATTCTTTTCTTTTCGAGAAACCCCTCAACCAAATAATTTCAGAACCTTAGCTCAACCTTTCACCCTCATTATGGTGCTGAGGTTGGCTTATTTTTCATGCTAAAACCACACGAGTAGAGCCACGATTTATATTCAAGTGTTATAAAAATTCAGCACGTGGTAGGACTCGCGTGAACCTAGAAATCAAAGCTTTTGGTTGGTCTCAAAAATCTTTATCCTTGGTTTCTCTAGGATTAGAATTTTTCTAAGCCCATTCTAATTTTGTTCTATTCAAAATCTTTCTTATTTAGCCAAAATTAGAACCTAAACCTATGCCCCCATGATCAAGCCGGGAAAACGTTCGCTCTCAACCGATGAAAGCGAGACTTTACCGGTAAGACCAAAATCGACGTAGTCGAAAAATATTTTCGACTTACATCTGTTTTTAATGGTTTAAAAACTTCTCTAAAATTATGTTCAAGCTCTTGCATGGCTCTGAAAAATATTTTAAAATTCGAATTAGAGGAGTGCTTAACCTTAAACACACCTAAATGGAGGCAATCAAGTTTGAATTAATCATGCATGTGCCATTGGATTCTCTTTTATCAACTTTCACCCACTCCACATGCAAAGGACAAGCATGGTGGGCAGCAAGCATCAACTTTGCAGGATTTCAATGGTGGCATGTGAAGCAAGTGGAGCTAGGGAGCATGGACATGACCCAAAGCATGGAGCATCAAGTGGGAGGACCAATAATTCAAGAAAAGGAGTGGACGAGAGCGTTTGGGCGGTGCAACTCGTGGAGCACGCGGGCGGGAAAGTTGCGGGAGGCGAAATGATCGTGCCGGGAGAAAGACGCACCGAGGAGGAGCCGTTGGAGCCCCGAGCCGGCCGGCCTAGGCCGGCCGGCCCCGCCCTATAAATGGTGCCCCCGGCGCCCGTCTTCTCGCAGCAAGCTTCCCTCTCCTTCCCTTGTTTGTGTGTTCAAGTTTGTGTGCTCAGAACCTCCGTAGACTTAGCCAACCACCCAAGCTTGAGAGCTCAAGAAAAAATCCACCTCCCTAATCCACTCAAAGTCCACATCCGAAGCAAAGAGTTTAAGTGTCTAGTTTACCGGTTGCAACCCGGATTTTTAGTTGAAGAGAGAGTGCAGCAAGCATGTGGAAGAAGACCACAAGTCTCTTCTCTAAGAAGAAGAGTTCGTCGTCGTCGAAGCCGTCATCAACCACGTCTTCGAGGAGGCACTCGGTTTCCGAGTCTCCCCGAGCATGGAGACGGACACGGCACCACCGAGGAGGAACGACGCTCTCCTCCTTGGTGGGATGAGGGCTGCGAGAAGCACTTCCATGAGGTTCACCGAACCTCGTGGGCGCACGGAGGAGCAACCCGCGCCACCACGACGATCGACTCGCTCAACCGCACCACCTCCTTACACCCCGACACAATCTTCGTACGGCTTCATCATCATGTCGGCGGAGGAGGAGGATAGGCTCGCCAATCTTGAGAAGAGGCTTGTGCCAAACGTCGAGATCGACGACCAAGCACTCCACACCTTGGGTTTTCGCACCGACATAAACTACATGTTGGGGCACCTCGGGTGGATTCAATTCTCCAACGGAATCTCGGTGGACACCCACTTGGGTTACACCTTGGAAATTTTAATGACTATGGCACCCATCGTTGATGATGATGGGGTGCAATGCTTGTCATTCCGTTTGGAGGGAATCCAACAAGTGGTTCCCTACGAGCACGTAAGGGAGCTGCTTGGATTCCACAAGGGCGCTCCGGAGAAAGTCGACGTGCCTCCCGGCATGTTGGCGGAATTTTGGGGCATGATCTCCGGAGATGCCCATCAACAACGCAAAAGCATCCGCAACCCCATTATCCGGATATTTCACTCTTGGATGTGCAAGAGGGTATTGGGGAGGATGAGGGAAACAAAGGTGACCGACACGGAGTTAAATTGGCTATACTCGGCTTTGATTGCCGGGCAGCCAATTGACCCCTCTTACCTCATGATCAACCGTTGGTGTTGTGAAGCAACATCGGGGGCTAGTGATATTGGTTCGGGGTGTTACCTCTCCATGTTGGCCTTTTCCTTGCGACCGGGGATCGCAAGAAACCCCGCTCACCTTTTGCGCGGTACCTCTCTCGGTTTTGAGTACTTGCGGCAAGGCAAGTACATTAGTGGAGATGAGAGAAGAGGTTACCGATTGGCCATTGTGAACCTCCCTCTTCCGGATGAGAGGCTTAGGCTTTTCACCGAAGGAAGGGAAGATTGGTTGGAAGAGGGAATACTTGTCCCCGCAAGGAAGAACAAAAGAGGAAGGATCGTAGAAGAGGGAACATCCTCCGCACAAGAGGGTGGAGCACGACCCAATGTGCAACCATCCGGCGGGGTTCCTCCTCCGCCAAGTTATTACGGAGGGTCTCAACAACAAGCATGGGGGGGTGGTGCACCGGTACCCCCTCAAAATTATGTTGTTCCCAACGTTAACTTCGCGGAGTCCTACGCTCATCATCCCCAACCACAACAAAGCATGGCTATCATTGGAGGATACGCTGCAAGAAATGCTCAAAATATCGCAGCCATCCAATCCAACGCAGCTCAACTCGGTGAAGGCAACGCAAATATTGCCTTTGAACTTGGTCGCCTTCACCTTGTAGAGCCAAATCAATTCGACGGAGGAAGCGTTCATTCATATTATGAGCAAGGCTATTATTATCAAGACTATCAACATCAACCACCGGCGGAGGATTAGAAGACTTAAGGAACTTTAGTTTTCTCTTCTTTTCTTTTTCTCTCGTAATTTTCAGCTTTTGCTCTTATGTGTTTGCGTAGTATTTTTCTGTTTTTATTTAAATTTCAGCAAGCTTGTTATGTTTATTTTCAGTGTGTATTTCAGCTTGATATCACCTTTAATAAAGTCACCACCTTGATTTTTATCATTGGAAAAGTTACAAAATTTGTGCCATGTTGATATATGATTAAAATTGCAGCTTTGTTCATCTTTGTAGTTGATTTATGCATGTTTAAGCTAGTGCTCTCTTAAAAATACAGATCTGAATTTATTTAAATGCTAGCTTAATTTTCAGCGGAGGTTATGATTAAAATAAAGACCCATAGTGTTTTACGTGCTCTCAAGTTATGAATGGATTGAAGATGTCTTTTATGCTCAAAAATATTGCTAACCTTGTCACAAATATCACTTGTGTGTTGCTCAACCTATCCAAAGCCTTATATATATTTGAGTGCGTAAACCTTAGTGTACAAGATTTATTTTTGAGTGAGTTATTGCAGGCCATGATTTCTCTGGCCCGAGACTAAGAAAGCTGGTCATTCCGTTTTTTGCGTATCTATCTTTTTGCTAGCCTTTTATCCGTGCATTGTGTATCCCCGCATCGGTGGTCTCACAAACTTCGCCGGATATCCACCCTTAAACCAAATATCATTTTTTGTGATTACCTCCTTGACCACAACCTATCATTGAGAATGGATCATCAATTCAAGGAAGATCGCAAGACGGTGCCAACGTTGAAGATTTCAAGTATCTCTCCAAGGAAAATATCTCCGGTACCTACCTTATTTTTCGCCTCTTTGCTCGAGGACGAGCAACGTCTAAGCATGGGGGAGGAGGTAGGTACGGTGCTGCCTTAGAGTTCAAAAGGGAGTATTTTAAAAAAAATATATATAATAATGAAAGAAAAAAAAATTCGGCGATGTACATGACTTCCAAGGTGAAGAAAGAAAAAAAAAATATATATATATATAAGAAAGAAAGAAAAGAATGAGAAATATAAGAAAGAGAAGAAAAAAAAATATATATTTGTGCGTAAAGTGAACTCCCCGGTTCTCTAAGAGTGCATTCAAGGCTTCAAGATAAAAAGATCCATTCTCAATTTTCCAACCATGTGCAATCCGATAACGAGGACTTTCTTTGTGCCTCGGGATCACTCTTTGCCATTTGCACATGTCCACTCATCTAAAGTGTGTGTATTTTTCTCTTTCCCCTCCTTGATTTAACATTATTTTCCAATGACCTTTTTGACGAGTCTCGGTAAGACCATGAGAAGCTTGTCTTGTTTTGACAACACCTCATTTACAAATTCTTGTTAGGACTAAACTTTCCCAAAAGCTCCATATAAAGCCTACCACATACATATGAGAGGGAAAGGAGTAGAATATATAGGCTTGAGAGACAAGTGAGATGAGAGTTTATGAGCAATACATGAGATGATTTAAATTTGTGAATTTGGTTTAGCTTTTCTTATCTCGTTCTTCATTTCAAAAATTTCGAGATCCATTTAAAACTTTGTGAGCATGTTAATACTTGTGGGATAAGCTTAATAAGAATCCACCCTCCGTGGAGATGAAGGCTAGTACATTATGGAACTTTAATGAATTAAAATTTTGAGAGCATTATGTTTTCTCATGTGTAATCAAATGCAAAGTTTAAACATCGTTTAGCAATGATGATATTCATCGAAGGCTTACTCGAGGACGAGCAAGGTTTAAGCATGGGGGAGATGTTGACGGTGAAAATCCGTCAACCTAGCCATGAGTTTACCTTCGGTGTTGGCATGAATTTTATACCTTATCCATTGGTACTAACCCCCGTGGTATAACAAGTTCACGTGTGCATGTCGTTTTTGGAGTTTAATGTTTATGCAGGGATTTAGTGTTGAATGCAAGACTTTCGGGATAAGTTCATCAAGCACCTCATGACAAGACCTTGAAGCCCCGAACAAGTCATGCAATGAAGCAAAACTAACTCCAAGAAGCCGGGGACTCGATCCGAGAAGACAACAAACTCCGGGGACCCGACCGTAAAAGTGCTTGAAGCTTGCAAGACAAGGAGTTGAGTCCAATTCGGAGAGAAACCGACGACATGGACCTACATGCAGAAGGGGGGAAGCATCCGGGAAGCAAGGGAACCGACCTCGGGCAAAGGAGCCCGCGGGGCCGGGCCTAAATGGGCCCGGGGCCGGCCGGCCCGATCCGGTCGGCCCCGTGCCCATTTAGGGCCCAAATGCGACGTCCTTTGCCCTAGCCGCCGATCGGGCTATTTATAGTCCCCCGACCGAGAGCCACGCGAGAGAAGATTTCGTCTTCGGCCGCCGAGAAGCGAGAGAAGAGAGGGACATCATCTAGGAGAGGAGAGGGTCGAGCTAGTTGACTAGGGTTTCCCTAGCCGACGTGGGAACCTTGCAAGGAAGACCACGTCGGAGTTCCCGGAGCTAGAAGCAAGATCAAGGAAGGATCCGGTGGTGATCTTGTGTATGTATCATTGTTATAGTTGAATTATCAAGTTGAATCTTTTCCCGGCGATCAAGTGTTTCCTCGAAGATTTCGTTTTTCGATCGGCTTTGCTTATTCCAATTCTATTCTCGAGATAGATTACATAGGGTGTTCTTGTAGCCGCGGTGGCTAGAGGTACACGCCGGATCTTCCGAAAGAATCTCGACTTGTCTTTTGACTCGCCCTAAGCTCCCCGCATGAATAGGGATACGTTGTGACGAACGGGGGTCTCGAAAGGCGGATGTTTTCGGATTTGGACGGGAAACCACGATTTAAAGAGGCTTTTATTAAGATTCGATTTGCTATTTCTTCTTTTGCTTGGAACTTCAACAAAAGGCTTACCCCGATCCCTCTAGATCGGTTTATCTACCCAATCTTACTTTGTTTTCTCCGGTTTTTAGTAGATTAGATTCGTTTTGTGTCTTTTACTTAGATGCATTAGGTCTTTTATCGATTATTGAAGATTACTTGGCTTTAATAGATTAATTCTTGCGTCACACGTTTGTTCCACGGATTCGATACCTTGGGTTCACCACTCGAGGGAAGAAGGGTCCCTTGACTACGACGGGAGACTTGTACGCTTGCGAGTCACGAACGAACTTTGATACAATTATTAACCGTCAACAACTTCAATGTTTCAGTCATACTTGAAGCTCATAATGTCCCTCATCCTGTACTTATCCACCAGCTCAAGCACATCCTCCTTTTCTAGTTCTTCTGCTGCATCCAGATGGGTGAAGTCAATCCACTTCATCTTGATCAACTTCATCTTGGTGTTCAAGACTGTCTCATAGAACTTGAAGTGAAACACTGACCAAAACCTATAGTCTATAGCAGCCATCTTGGGGTTCACATATGGGTTTTCCTCTCTGGCCTTTTTGACTAAGTAGCCTGCTCCATCATAATTGGTGTGCTGAATGTATACTGCATTGTCATATTTGGTAGGGGGATGTCTCTTGAGCAACACCTTGTGATACTTCAAATATGTGGAGTCAATCTCTCCAAGTATCATGTCATCCTCAAGCTAAATGAGGATAGTCTTCCCTTCAGTTCCCCATTGTCCTCTACATGTGCTGCAAATCCTGATCCTCTTCCTCCTGACAAACTGCCCCCTTTTCCTCTTCTGGGGGTTGCTTTCCCCCTGCTGCCACTGCTAGTCACAACTTCCCTTGCTACAATCTTGAAAGCCCTCTCTCCAGCAGGTGTTTCAAAAGGTTGCCTTTGCCTTTTGGCATAGGTCTTGTCACCAGGAGTTGCTGACATCTGCCAGAAAGAACCACAAGTAGCAGATAAGGAATGGATCAAGATAGATAGGGACTGAGGATCACAGATAGATAATTAGTTCAATTGATTAGGTTTCAGTTGAATTTTGAATCACACACTGTCTTTTGTCAGCACAGACTTCGAAACCTCCAAGGATTTTCTCAGAACCTCCGAGTCTGGGTACTGACAGAGGACAGTTTGTTGATTCAACCTTCAACTGAAACTTAGCCAACAGAATAAACTTGAAAGGAACAGAACTATAGAGATAAGATGAGGTGTTGCAAGTGAATTACAATTCAGTGGAACTTTGAATCAAGGTCAGCCTACAGTAGGTTACAGAGTTCAGAATCTCTGAGAATTTTCTCGAAACCTCTGAGACTCTCTGACTTAAGTGCATTCTGAATTTTGATTCAATTTTCAACTGATTTAAAATTTACACATGCATCACATCGAACAGAGCAAGGTACAGGATCTCAACCCTCTACTGCAGAACCTAGAACCCTAAGAACAGATGGATCTAGGAATTAGGGTTAGGGTTTGAACTGGGTTTACCTTGAATAGGGAAGAAGATGAGTGAAGTCGACGATCTTGAGATGCTTTTACGCCAGGGGACGTAGCCCAGAGGCCCCCTCTAGATCAGAGATCTGGTGGCGCTGAAGAGGAGTAACTCGCCGGAGTAAATCCAACAGTGCAATGTTGTTCCTCTTCTGTTCTCAAAGATTGACGAGAGAGAAGAATAAATGATGCGGATCGAAGCTTCCTTCTTTTTCTTCACTGGATCCGAGCGGATCTAGGTCAACTCCCACGAACGGTTCTCCTCCTTCCTCTGCAACTGTGGCCCACCGACGACGAAGGGTGCCCGGCCTCGCACGCGTGATACACGAGGAGCACGGTCACCGGCGGCAAGGGAGTACGGCGGCGGCGGTGCGGTGGTGGAGAGTAGAGAGCGATGCGGGCTCCGTCGGGAGAGAGAGAGAGAGAGAGAGAGAGAGAGAGAGAGAGAGAGAGAGAGAGAGAGAGAGAGGCGCGGTGAAAAGTGGATCTGAGGAGGGTAACTGCGCGGTGAAAGATGGGTCGACGGGTTAACCCTAGGGTAAAAGAATATTCCCGGAATATGATTGATTCCCTTTAAGCGCTCCTCCGGCGAAACCGAATGCACGGATCGTAAAGATTGGAAGTTCCGACGATTTTCTCAGAGCTTCTGAGGCTCGGATCCTCCAAAGATTTTCTCAGAGCTTCCGAAACTTGAATTCTAGAGATTGTCAACTTTCACTCTTTTAGAGATTTTGAACCTTTTACTAACTGAGATCCTTAGGTCATGGTACCCTTGACTTAAGTGGCTAGAAAACAAGCAATCACACATTCAACTATAGCCACTTAAGACAAGTTAGGGATATGAAAATAGATTTTGAAATATTTTTCAAGACAAAGTTTTCACAAAAAATTTTTCAAACAAATTTTCAGAGAATATCAACAATTTGAAGCAAAAAACCATGGCATGCTAGAGATCAAACCACGCAACGAGAATCAAGAATATTTAGTTCATTCCTTAAACTACAAAACCTTGACTCATCGAGAGGTTTAGTGAAGATATCGGCTAGTTGTTTGTCGATGCTTACATGACTTAGAGCGATATCTCCTTTGGCTTCGTGGTCTCTCAAGAAGTGATGACGGATGTCTATATGTTTTGTGCGAGAATGACTTACGGGGTTGTTTGCAAGCTTTATGGCACTTTCATTGTCACACAAAAGTGGGATATGAGAAAAGTGACATCCGTAATCCTTTAAGGTTTGCTTCATCCAAAGTAGTTGAGCACAACATGCGCCGGCTGCAACATACTCGGCCTCGGCGGTGGAAAGGGCTACCGAGTTTTGCTTTTTAGAACTCCAAGACACTAGGGACCTACCAAGGAATTGACATGTCCGCGATGTACTCTTTCTATCTACCTTGCAACCGGCATAGTCGGAATCCGAATAGCCAAGTAGATCGAAAGTGGAGCCCTTAGGATACCACAAGCCAAGGTTAGGGGTATGTACTAGATATCTCAAGATTCTCTTTACAGCCATAAGATGGCACTCTTTCGGGTTAGCTTGAAATCTAGCACACATGCACACACTAAGCATAATATCCGGCCTAGATGCACATAAGTAAAGAAGAGAACCGATTATGGAATGATATACCTTTTGGTCCACAGATTTCCCTTCTTCATTGAGGTCCATGTGTCCATTAGTAGACATTGGAGTTTTGATGGGCTTTGCCTTGTCCATGTCAAACTTCTCTAGCATATCCCTTGTATACTTGGTTTGACATATGAACGTCCCTTCCTTTGCTTGTTTGATTTGAAATCCGAGAAAGAACTTGAGCTCACCCATCATGGACATTTCAAACCTCTTTTTCATCACCCTACTAAACTCTTCACAAAAAGTTTCATTAGTACTACCAAATATTATGTCATCGACATATATTTGGCACACAGAGATATGACCATCAACTTTTCTAGTAAAGAGAGTAGCATCGGCTTTGCCTTTCTCAAAGCCTTGCTTGAGCAAGAAATCCTTAAGGCATTCAAACCATGCTCTCGGTGCTTGCTTGAGCCCATAGAGCGCCTTATAGAGTTTGTAGACATGATTAGGATGCTTGGGATCTTCAAAACCCAGTGGTTGCTTAACATATACTTCTTCGGAGAGTGGTCCACTAAGAAATGCACTCTTGACATCCATTTGATAGAGCTTGAAGTCATGATGGGCAGCGAAAGCTAGTAGAAACCGAATTGCTTCAAGTCTTGCTACCGGTGCATATGTTTCTCCAAAGTCTAGCCCTTCAACTTGGGTGTATCCTTGAGCAACCAATCTTGCTTTGTTCCTAGTCACAACGCCAAACTCATCTTGCTTGTTCCGAAAGACCCATTTGGTGCCAATGATGTTTGTATTTGGTCTCTCTACCAACTTCCACACTTGGTTTCTTTCAAAGTTGTTCAACTCCTCTTGCATAGCCATCACCCAATCGGGATCCTCGAGAGCTTGCTCTACCTTGGTTGGTTCAAGAGAGGAAACAAACGAGTAAAATGCACAAAAATTCTTAAGACGAGAACGCGTTGTTACCCCTCTCCTTATGCTCCCAAGAATATTGTCAACGGGATGATCCCGTTGAATGACTTGATGTACACGAGGATGTGATGGTCCAAGAGGTTGGTGTAGAGGTTGATCTTCATCATCATCATCGGCTTGGGGCTCGGATGTACTTCCTTGGACATCCCCTTGCCGATCGGTCCGCGGTTCGGGGTGTCTTGTTGCGTTGAACTTCCGGACCCGGAACCTCCGGAGAATTTCTCGGAGGTTGGATTCCGATGTCGGTTCCGGAACCTCCGAGGAAATTCTCGGAACCTCCGAAGTCCGCACCGCTCCCGAACCGGTGGATTACGGCCCTTCGAGTGGTGTTGAGGCTTGTGCTTGGTTTTCATCTTCCTCTTGTGCCTCAACTGGTCTAACATCACCTATGGCCATATGCTTGATTGCTTCACAAGATGGCTTCTCTTTACCTACAACATTCAAATCAACTTGCTCCACTTGAGAGCCATTAGATTCATCAAAGGTCAAATCTACCGTGACTTCAATCCTCCCGGTGGTTAGATTGAAGACTCGATAAGCATGCTCATTTGGACCATAACCAAGAAGAAATCCTTCATCAACCTTTGGTGCAAACTTAGAGGTTCGGGGCCTCTTGTTTAGAATGAAACATTTGCACCCAAACACTCTAAAGTAAGACACCTTGGGCTTTTTACGGTAATAAGCTCATAGGAGGTCTTCTTGTGAAACTTGTGAAGATAGAGGCGGTTGATTGCATGGCAAGCCGTGTTGATAGCTTCGGCCCAAAAGATGTCTTGAGTCTTGTACTCATCCAACATGGTTCTTGCCATCTCGATAAGAGTTCTATTCTTCCTCTCAACCACCCCATTTTGTTGAGGGGTATAAGGTGCTGAAAATTCATGCTTTATGCCCTCTTCGTCAAGGAATTCTTCAACATAGGTGTTCGGAACTCCGAGCCATTATCACTTCTCACTTTCTTGATTGGTAGCCCGAATTCCCTTTGTGCTCTTCTAATGAAGGTCTTCACCTTTCCTTGCACTTCACTCTTGTCAAACACAAAAAACACCCACGTGAAGCGAGAATAATCATCAACAATAACCAAGCCATATTTGTTACCGCCAATACTTATGTAGGCCACCGGTCCAAATAGATCCATGTGGATGAGCTCCAATGGGCTTGAAGTAGTGAGGATGCTATTTGGTGGGTGAGGTGCTCCTACTTGCTTTTCGGCTTGGCATGCTTTGCAAATCCTATCTTTCTCAAAATGTACATTTGTTAGTCCAAGGATGTGTTCATCTTTCAAAAGTTTGGCCAAGTTCCTCATGCCAACATGGGCTAGACGGCGATGCCAAAGCCAACCCATGCTAGATTTTGCCACTAGACAAGTCTTGGGAGAAACTTTACTTTTGTTGAGATCAACTAGGTAAAGCCTCCCCCTCAAGCGACCCGTAAGGACAATAGAGGAATCCTCCCTTTTTATGATGGACACATCCTTATCCGTGAAGTGGCAATCAAAACCAATCTCACTAAGTTGTGAAACCGATAATAGATTGTAACCCAACGGATCAACATGAAGAACATTTGTAATTGAGTAATTTTGAGATATAGGGATATCACCTACACCGATGACTTCTCCTTTAGTATCCCCTCCATATGCAATGGTTTCCCTTGGTCCTTCCAAATGGAGATAGGATGAGAACATACTCTTTTCTCAGGTCATATGATGTGTACATCCGCCGTCAAGCACCCAACTTGAACCACGGAGGAGTATGCCTACAAAACAATTTAGTTCCTTCTTTTAGGTCCCCAATTTGACTTGGGGCCTTCCACGTTAGCAACCAAAACTTTTGGAACCCATAGTGATCTTTTCACATATATGTTGGACTCATTTCCAACATACGTGGCAACAACTTTACCAACATTGTTGCGTCTCAACACATAGCTAGGAGGTATGTCTCTAGATGCATGGGCTTTGCTTTTGTTGGGACTCAAGTCTTTCTACCAGTGCATATGTTTCTCTAAAGTCTAGTCCTTCAACTTGAGTGTACCCTTGAGCAACCAATCTTGCTTTGTTCCTAGTCACAATTCCAAACTCATCTTGCTTGTTTCGAAAGACCCATTTAGCGCCAATGATGTTC
Source organism: Cenchrus americanus (assembly GCA_947561735.1). Lineage (NCBI taxonomy): Eukaryota > Viridiplantae > Streptophyta > Magnoliopsida > Poales > Poaceae > Cenchrus > Cenchrus americanus. Next base: position 243,741,340 of record OX387239.1, on the reverse strand, counting down.
GTATTTGGCCTTTCCACCAACTCCCACACTTGATTTCTTTCAAAGTTGTTCAACTCCTATTGCATAGCTACCACCCAATCCGGATCTTCAAGAGCTTTATCTACCTTGGTTGGTTCAAGAGAGGAAACAAACGAGTAAAATGCGTAAAAATTCTTAAGACGAGATCGTGTTGTTACCCCTCTCCTTATGCTCCCAAGGATATTGTCAACGGGATGATCCCATTGTATGACTTGATGTACACGAGGATGTGATGGTCCAAGAGGTTGGTGTAGAGGTTGGTCTTCATTATCTTCATCAGCTTGGGGCTCAGATGTACTTGTGTGATGCCCCAGGTTTTCGGCCGGGTTAATTAACCCTAATGACCCGGTCAACTGTGTTGACTTTGGTCAAACGACGGTCAACCTGGGCCATCACCTCGAAAACATCACCGACAAACCCTAATGATCCCTTTTGGTCAACCATAGTCAACCTTGGTCAAAACCTCACTCAAAAACCCCTTGGCTCCTTTTGACCTCCAATGTCAGCCGGAACTTTTGCCACGTTCTCCAAATTTCCCCTAAACACTTCAAAATCTCCCAATGGGAAAGTTGTGCAGTTTGTCGAGGCACACAACTTTCATGTTGGGCGGCATTGCTGGTTTGGAGTGCAAAAGGGTGAAGAATGCAAGTCAACATCTGCTTTCACTATTCACCGGGGCCAAGATTTCTGTCAAGTCTCCTTGCAGTTTATGCCAAATCAATTGATCTAAACCCCTTAGAGCCTTCGTAAAACTTGTAGAGGGTAGTGTGGTGAGCAAGTTTGGTAGTCAAACTTTGGTGCAGTTCTGTTTGGAAATTTGGAGAAAATTCAATTCAAAGTGGGGTACTTGGAACAGTTTTGAGCCGGAGCGCCTGCACCGCACGACGTCGCGTCGCGCCGCGCCACGTCGCGCGCGCTCACCGCGACCACCCCACGGGCCCGAACGCCGAGGCGACCTACCACCCGCCGGTCCATGCGCGGTGGGACCGCCCGCGTCGAACCGCCGTCCGGACCCTCTACCATCGCGCCACGTGCTCATGCCCGCCGTGCGGCCAACCAACGACGTCGTCGCCGTACGCGCGCAGCGCCGCCCCCGACTGGCTATTGGTCGTCGCCGCTCGCACCGCCCTTGCCCCATGCCACAACCCGCTGGGCGACGACTCCCGTGACCCCCTCCACAAGGCACGCGCGCCTATAAAGGAGCTAACCTCACCGCCGCACGCCCCGCGCTCACACCGAGCCGCCATTGCCGCCGCCGGAGGTGCTCCCGATGAACTCCACCTCCGACTGCCTTTCTTTGCAAACACGTGCTGCTCCTCACTCCACGATTACCCCCCGTAACTCCCGCACTTTCTTGTTGGCCTGCCCGAGCCGCCGGCTCACCGGAGCTAGTGTCCCCGCGGCCGCCGCCGGGCAGCCATCGGCAAGCTCTACTCTCCGCGCGACCCCCGAGCCAACCAACCCATCGAGCACCTTCCCTAGGGCACCTAGAGGCCCCGTGTGTAGCACATTGCTCAGCCCCACCTGTTCCCTCGCCGGACTTCGCGCAGCCGCGCCCGTGTTGCCCCTGTTCCGCTGCCGCTCGCCGGCGACCCCTCCGGCCGAGCTGCCACCGCCAATCACCCCGTGGTGAGCCCAATCGCCTTTCCCGTCGCTTGTTTGCCACCCCATGCTCCACCTCACCGCCGGCGAGCTCTCCTTCGCCACCGGGTTCAGGGGAGGGGAACCGAGGGCATGGTTGTGAAGGAATCCAAACTTCTAGGGGGCTAGGAGTAAAAAGATTCTATACCCTTTTCATGTGTTGGCTGAAACTCGTAAAATTCATATAAAATTGTAGACAAATCCAAAAATAGCAAACCCAATTTTGCTGTGCTTGGCGTAACAAGAACTTTTGAGCTATAGTTTTTGCTTGAAAAATATAAATGTAAAATACCTTGATCTGTGATTCTGCAAAATCTACGCAAGTTCTTGAGCTAGATTTTGGATATGTTGTGGGAGCTAGCATGTTTAGGTTCCGTGCCAAAATTTGCACAAAGCTACGGAAGAAATCTTTTTATAAAAATCATTTAGTGATATTGATAAATCTGCCTGGATGATTTTTGTAGCTCTAAATATAATTATTTGTGATCCCAACTTCTGGCTAAAGTCTTGTTGTGTTAAAAAGCATCCTTGAAGAATTTACCATGATTTTATCTCTGTTAGAAATATTATTTCCTCATTTAAGCTTGTTTTTAATCATAAATGTGTGTAGCATGTTCCATAAGGGCTATATGTGTGTTTGTTAGTTCTTTGGGCTTGTTTGGGACCTAAGTATGTGTAGGAGAAAGTTGGAACTCATTTCTGTTGTAATTATTTTGATATGCATTAATTCCCTTATATGCTAACTAGTAATGCCTTTAATTTGTGTAATTAATTTAAGTGGTGCAAAGGCTAGACTTTTGCTGTCCAAGGAAGTGCTCCTGGTCGTTAGGACCAGTAGGTGCTGTTGGATAGGTTTGATATGTTATTAACTGATTAAAAGAGTGCAAATCCGATTAATCTAGTAAAGGGAAAAATAGGAAAAATGCATCCTTTGTGTATAAGTTAAGGGAATGAGCTAAGGAAGTCAAATGGGGGTATCAAAAGTAAATTTCCTTGCTGGTTGTATTTAAAATTAAATATTCTTTAGTAGATGTGCACACCATCATATTAAAGGAAAGGCTAAATAGGCTTTTTGATTATCCTTAAAGGAAGAAATGTTTAAATACTTTTCTTAAGGTGAATATGACCAACCCTACCCAACTTGTAGCTGTTGCTACTATTTTATGAGGTGAATTAAATTTATTTATTTATATATATATGTACACAGCCACCGTTAAAAGTCTAGATAATAAAGCAACACATATTGTTCCTTTATAGGAAGAGTATGCTGAATGTATTATTATCTAGGTGAAAGTGTTCAAACATGCACCCCATGTATGTCGTAAGTTGTATTGGAATTAATTAAATCCAAATTGTCATTTAAGTCTTGCATCTGCATCCTCCGTGTAGAAGTTCCCAATGGTAGTTACACGCTCGTGCCAGAGAACGTGAACGAGGGAGCTGGAGGAAGCGTGCACTACGTCACCGTAGAGCAAGACCCGGGCCAAAGTCCGGAAGATTGTCTAACTGCTTGTGCTAACGAAGGCAAGCCCCGGTTTTATCATTAACCCATGTTTTATTTAAGTTGATGCAACTATCTATGTTATTCTATGTGCATTTACGTTCAGGAATTGGATGAAACCCTAGTTGCATGACCCCTAGGTGCCTATAATCTTTTACTAGTATGCTAGGTCGTAGATGCTATGCTCTAAGGACCCGATAAAAGTCGAGTGATGTTCGTCACTCGTGAGAATAGGATTTCCTTTATGGAACCTCCATATGTATAAATGGATTGCTCATGTGGTAAGAGCATGGGATTTGGGCTCCGGTCCAGTGGCTTCATGGGCTAAGCTTTTGAACGTACTAAGCACTTGTCGGGAATGGGACCGGTAAGCCTAGTACCATAATGAGACGGTACGGGATTTTACTACTACTACTACTACTACTACTACTACCACTACTACTACTACCACCACTACCACCACTACCACCACTACCACCACTACCACCACTACTACCACTACTACTACTACCACTACGACTACTACCACCGCTACTACTACCACTACTACTACTACCGCTACTACTACCACTACTACTACCACGCCTACTACTACCGCTACTACTACCACCGCTACTACTACTACCGCTACTACTACTACCGCTACTACTACTACCGCTACTACTACCGCTACTACTACTACCGCTACTACTACTACCACTACTATCATACTAGTAAGGACAAAGGTACCTATGGATCATGCATCTAGGGTTTCATTCAACTCCTGAACGTAAATGCACAATCATTCATAGATAATTGAATAAAGAACTTTAAAACTAGGTTAGATGCACCGGAGCTTGCCTTCGTCAGCTAGGTTAGCTTGGGCACCCTCGGTGTCGAGTACTTCCACGTCTTTGCGGCGAACCTTCCGCTCCTCCTTCCTCGGTTTCGGGACAAGGGAGTAATCTCCGTCCGGAAGATCTACACGGAATGCAGTGCACTTTAGGTGACGTGATAGTTTGTTGTCTTATCCAACTCTAGTTGGTCATATTCACCTTAACAAGCATTCATCTAATGTTTCTCTTTTAGGAAGGTTATTGGTTGTTCATGGGTTACATCTTTTATTCCACATTTGAATAAAGGTTTTTGTTGTACTTGTCATTTCATGTGAAAGCTTTAATTCTTTTTATCTTCACCAACAAAAGTGTAATTAATATTTTTATTTATGAATTCATTTCTTATCAGTGATGATAATTAATTATCTTGTAATTATATTAAATAATACTTCTCAAAAAGGAAAAAGAATTAATTAGGGATTTTTCTTTATTTAATTTCCCTTTAATATTAAAAGGGTATTTAAGCCTTTTCTTAAACAATTAAATTACCAAAAATTAAATGAGTATTTCTTAAGCCTACTAGCACCTATCCTGGTCCATTGGACCCACATGTAAGTGTTGGATGCTAGGAAATTAAATATTATGGAAAATAACAAAGCTAGCTAGTGATTACATTTAAATGCATATAAAAATAAATAAGCATCAAAATGCTCCCAGTTTTCCCATGCATGCTCTCTGGTCCTAAACAAGCCTAAAGGACCAAGCACATTCACATGGAAACTCACTTGGTTTATTAATTTACGAGAGGAATTCATGCATAAATCAAGAATAATTATTTCTATTAATCCAAAATTCATGATTAATTCACAAGATGTGTATTTTGGCATTACAAGACAGTGTGCACAAGGTGGGCTTAAGAACATAAATATATTTAACAGCAAAAATCATCTAAGCGATTCTTGCGAGAATGGAAAAGAATTTATCTAGCAAGATCTACTGCATACCTTTGTGCAATTTTTGGCACAGCATCTAGTCATATCTTAACACACAACATATCCAAAATTTGGCTACAGAGGAGTTAAAGATTTCAAGTTATGACAGATCTAGGTTTAACACATTTGTATTTTTTCTACTAAAACTATTTAGAATCTAGCCATGAGTATATAACAAAAGAGGTGGGATTTATCATCCTGAACCCTACAAAATTGGTTTGGGATTTTTCTGATTTTTCTGTGAATTTCTAGGGATTTTTCAAGTCACTGGACCAAACTGTAAGAAAAGCTAGTTAGGTTTCATTGCAGATAGGTCCTGAACTTTACACAAATCTCCCTGATAAGAACTCGACCCTTGCAATCGGGCCCTTGGCCGGGGAGGCGCGCGGCTCCGGCCAATTCCCGGCGAGCCGGCGGCGCTCCCCGGCCGGGTAAGTGGCCGGGCTCGGCCGGGGGGGCTCACCTAGGGGCTACGGTGGCGGAGTTGGGGGCGGAGGGACCGGCCGGCGAGGGGCGCGCGCGGCGACCGGGGCGCGGTGGCCGCGGCGGCTCGGGGGGAAACCGGCGAGGGAGGTGTTGCCTTGGACAACAAGCGAACCGGGAAGGTTCCCTAGGGGCTAGTGAGGCATCGGGAGCGGGGCCGGCCGGCGGCGAGCGCGAGCGGGCGCACGAGCTCAGGGCGGGCCGCGGCAATGGCGCGGTGGAGCTCGGGGTGGCACGCCGCGGGGAAGAAAGGGCGGCTTTTATAGGCGGCCCGGGGGTCCGTGGTGACGACGGCGTGACGGCGAGATCCTCCGTCGTGCTACGGCGGCTCGGGGCCGCGCGCGTACGGCGGCGACGGCCGCCGACGGACCGTCGGTCCGTGGCGCGCGCGCGCGTACGGCGGCACTCCGGCGCGGACTCGGCGCATCACGGGGCGGGGAGGCGCGTTGGGGCGCGCGTGACCTCGGGACGGAGCACATTGGTGAGGGCGCGGCCTTGGGAGGTGTGGGCGCGGACGCCGGGGCGCGGCGGCGCACGGGCGGCGACGGCGGCGCTCGGGCGCGCGCGACGTCGCGCGTGGCGGCGCTCCGGCACAAATGTGTTGCGGTGCTCGTTCAACACGATTTTTCTCAAAATTTTCAAACGGAACTGGACCAAGTGATGAATACCAAAGTTGTAGATCTAGGTACCAGGCAACATTTTCTACAAAGGCTATATAGGGTTTTTCTGCCTGGATTTGAAATTATTTGAATGCCAACTTTGAATGTCAGCCTGTTTTGACCAACAGTGTTTTCTGCCTTGCAAGGGGTTTTTCACACTTTTCCTCTCCAAATTTGAAATGCCAATCTACATGAAAGTTGTGTCCCTCAACAAGATCTACAACTTTCCTAAAGGTAGAATTTTAAGTGTTTAGGTGAATTTTGGAGAACGCGGCAAAAGTTCCGGCAGGCACCTGTGGACACTGGGGTGGCAAGGGGTTTGACCCACCCTTTGACCATGGGTTGGCCCCACAAGTGTGTTTACTATTCATTTAGGGTCACTAGGGCGTGTTAGTGAGTTACACGGGTGAGGGCCGGAGTTGACCTAGGTTTGACCTCGGTTGACCAATTGACCGGCTAATCCGGTCATTAGCGTTAATGACGGTAATTACAAACCGGGGCGTCACGGGGCAGCCGCACCTCATGCATCTTGTAAACGCCAAAAATGCCCCATGAGAGCGCCTCCATGTGCTTCCCGCAACAACAACAGACGAACCGAACTAGCCGGAACACACGGCTTGTTAGCGCGAAACGAGAACCCATCCTGCAGGTGAAATTTGCCCAAGGTTTCCCATTAACACAATGAGCGAAAACATCTTTGAAATCAGCGTCGTCCACATATAAATCTTTCACGGTTGCAAGCCAAAAATTTTAAAATCCGACCGTGACAAGATAATATAATGACGAGATAAAGCATCAACGATAACATTATCCTTCCCGTTCTTGTGTTTTATGATGTAAGGAAAGGACTCAATAAATTCGACCCATTTAGCATGACGACGGTTCGTATTTGTTTGGGTACGAATATGTTTCAAAGCCTCATGATCCGAATGAATTATAAACTCGTGATGCCAAAGATAGTGCCGCCATGTTTGCAAATTTCGCACTAAAGCATAAAGTTCCTTATCATAAGTTCGGTATTTCAAGCTAGCACCACTTAATTTCTCGCTAAAGTAAGCAACTGGTTTACCTTCTTGTAACAAAACAGCACCTAGCCCAATACCACTAGCATCGCATTCAAGCTCAAACACTTTAGTAAAATCGGGCAACTGCAAGAGAGGAGCGTGGGTTAACTTATCTTTCAATGTGGTGAACGCTACCTCTTGTGCATCACTCCAAGCAAAAGGAACATCTTTCTTTGTAAGCTCATGTAGAGGTGCTGCAATGGTGCTAAAATCACGGACAAAACGGCGGTAGAAACCTGCAAGACCAAGAAAACTCCGAATCTGGGTAACCGTTGTCGGTGTAGGCCACTCCCGAATAGCATCAATCTTGCTGTTGTCCACCTCAATACCCTATGGAGTAACAACATAACCAAGAAACGAGACACGTTGTGTGCAGAAGATGCATTTTTCAATGTTAGCAAATAAATGGGCAGCCCTCAACGCGTCAAAAATAGCACTCAAATGTTCTAAATGCTCGCCAAGACTTGCCGTAAATCAAGATATCGTCAAAATAGACAACGACAAACAATCCTATGAAGGGCCTCGGAACTTCATTCATCAAGCGCATAAAAGTGCGGGAGCATTAGTCAAACCAAACGGCATAACCAACCATTCATATAGGCCAAATTTAGTTTTAAAAGCCGTTTTCCATTCATCTCCCGAGTTTCATTCTAATCGATGGTAACCACTACGCAAATCAATCTTAGTAAACAGAATGGCACCACTAAGCTCATCTAGCATATCCTCAAGGTGTGGTATAGGGTGGCGATAACGAATTGTTATGTTATTAATAGCACGACAATCTACACATATACGCCATGAACCATCTTTCTTAGGAACAAGTAACACAGAACCGAGCAAGGACTAAGAGACTCACGAATGTAACCCTTATCAAGTAACGCCCGCACGGCGCCGAATCTCTTTTGTCTCATCGGGTTTGTACAATACGGGGCGCGGTTTGGAAGCCGGGCACCGGAATGAGGTCGATCCGGTGCTCAATGCCACGAAGCGGTGGGAGACCCGGAGGCAAGTCTTTGGGAAAGACATCGGCATACTCCCGCAAAAGGTTAGCAACCGCGAGCGGAATATCCACGAGATGGTGCATCATCAAGGGAAGCAAGCACACTAGAGCATACAAGTGCATAGCATGGCAAAGGAGCATCTCAAATATCATCAAAATCAGCACGTGTAGCAAGTAAAACAGGAGCATTCAACTTAATTTCAGATTTATCGAAGTGGATGGTGATGGTTCATGTTGCTTAGCCATTTTAACGACTCTAGCAAGATCATCTTTAACAATTTGTTCAGAGCTTCATAGGATGTATAATTATTTTTGGACCCTTAAACATGAGAGAATAATGATTCGAACGACCATGATGCAAGCTATCAGTATCATATTGCCAAGGTCTACCAAGTAACAAAGAACATGCTTCCATAGGAACAACATCACAATCAACATAATCAGAGTAAGCACCTATAGAAAAAGGAACACGCACCGAGCATGATACTCTAATTTTGCCACCATCATTAAGCCATTGAATGTGATATGGGTTTGCATGCTTACGAGTGGGTAATGACAACTTCTCGACCCAGCATAGTACTCGCCAAATTGTTGCGGTGCCATTGTCGATGATGATGCGAATCGACCGCTCTCCCGCACAACACCCTTCGTATGGAACGAGTGTGTCGCCGATTCTTCTCGGTGGGGCGACTCGTGTACTAAGAACACGCTCGCACAACAAGACTCTCATACCTATCGGCGTCCCCCGGATTGACATGTATGTCCGTCTTAGCCGCATTGTCGGTGGCAAGCAAAGTATGTTCAAGTTCTTCCGAATCACTAGCCGAAGAGTACTCACCATTGTCACGAATGAGTAATGTGTGTTTGTTCGGACGAGTCCCGAGCCACGTGGCCACGTACGCTGCAACAAAAACACGTGATATCCCGTGTACAACCCGTGGTGGATGCCGCGACTGTGGATGGAGTGGTGCCCGTGGCCGGGGTGGCTCCCGCTCGCGTAGCCGGCTTCTCACACGGTGTAGGTGTGGATGGCGCGAGAAGAGCGAGGTGCTGGGCCGGACGACGAATTTCTACCGCAAAAGTGTTAGAATATGTCCTCGAGCGGCGTCCCCGCACTTCACGCTCGGCTTTGCAAGCAAACTCAAATAATTGGGTCATGTCAACATATTCTTTATAATCAAGGATGTCCCGAATTTCGCGGTTCAAACCAGCACGAAAGCGTGCCATTGCGGCGTCGGGTTCCTCCAATATACCACAACGAATCATACCTTTTTGCAACTCCTGGTATTAGTCCTCAACGGATCGAGAACCTTGCTGAAATCGCTGCATTTTGTTAAGCAAATCACGAGCATAATATGACGGCACAAAGCGATGTCGCGTAGCAGTTTTTAATTGCTCCCAAGTGGTCGGAACAACAGTAGGATTTTTATTCTTATACTCATGCCACCAAATTAAAGCAAAATCAGTAAATTCACTAATGACAGCCTTAACTTGAGAGGTAGCAGCAATATCATGACATGAAAATTTTTGTTCAACTTCTAACTCCCAATCAAGATATGCAAGCGGGATCGTATTTGCCATTAAAGGGTGGAATATGAAATTTGATTTTAGAGAAGGAGTCGTTACCAGCGGGGCGGCGTGGTACACGGCGGGCTTTGCCGCGGCGGTCAGCATCCTCCTGCTCATCGTCACCCACACATCCTTGGGCCACCAAATCAGTTACCACCGTGTTCAATGCATCGAGTCGTGACACAATGGCGTCGAGCGTCGTCTTGGTGGCCGTGTCGCGCGAGGTCGAGCTGGTTGAACCGCTCGTTGGCCGTAGTAACCGTGGAGTCCATTCGTTCGTGCATGGTCTTGATGTCGGTGACAAGGCCTTCAATCTCAGTACGCATGTCCGCAACTCTTTCTTGTCGGTGTCGCCCGACATGGTTAGCGCAAACATAAAAACAAAACGACAACAAAAGGGGGTGTGGAACGGCTCACAAGGCGCTCAAACTAGTGTTGTTATCAAATTCTTATCCGTTCGTACTAGCACACGGGGGTGACCCGCAACCAACCGGTGGAACTCACGAAAGATTGGAGGAGCGATTGCCGGAGAAACAAAATCGCTCGTCGTAGAAATATGTGGAGTTCGGGAAGGCTATACTCAATTTGAAGTATTAGCACAATCAAACAATAATGCAAAGCCGAATAATAGTGCTAAACACGATCAAACGCCGCCGGTAACAAGTGAAACCGAAAAGGAAGTGAAAAAGATGGAGGGGCGCACCTCTTTTCTTTTTTTTCTTTTTTTTTCCCAAATTTTTAAAAATTTTTTCAAGGTGCCCCAAAAAGCTCGATAATATGAACACGAGAGGATCTCAAATAGCAACTCACCACATGCACTTTTTCCGAAAGTACGGGGGTGCTTTGTGGCGTGGTAGTTTTATCGTGGAGAATAGCAGGAGAGGCACGATATGCCGTGGCAAAAACGGAGCCGGACTCCACGTAAAACTCCTTCAACAAGGACGAATCGGTGGCAAATTGTGACGGCGCAAAACTCTTTCACCGAGACGAATCGGTTCCGTTTCCCACTTGGACCGTGCGGCGGTCTCTCTTTTCTTTCGGATCTCTCTCTCTTTTTTGTTCCTTTTTTTTGGATTGCTTTCCTTTTTTGACCCTCTTGCACCACGAACGGGGAAGGGGAACCGAGAGGCGGCGGCGTGACGGTGGGCGTGACGGCTAGGGTTAGATGAAACAAAGATGAAACACAAGTAACCAAGAACAATTGAACGAGTAAGCACACAAATTCAACAAAGACACTTATTGAAAGAATGTGCAAGGCTAAAAGGTGGTTGCTGGGACAAGGATCAAACCTGAAATAATTTTTGTTTTGGTTTTTGTGGACTGAAGGAAAGGAAAAACACTCGATAAAACTCACCGATCAACTTTGGAAAGTTGATACCACTTGATAGAGGGGGAGTGCCCAATCTTTTGGTGAGTGGAGATAAATCGATTTGGTGGTTGTTGACCCTCACGATCCGACTATGACGAGCAAGACTCGAGGCGCCAATGCAATCGCCGAAACAACTCCCGATGGTTACCAACCTTGCCGGCGCAAGATCGGCCCGATCATGAAGATCAATTCTTATACGCAATCGAAGAACGAACAAGAATCCGAGGTGAGCAATCTTAATATCACTCGAAGGTGGAGTCCGAATTACACGACGGCGGCACGATGGCGGCTGTTCGGTTGTAGCTAAGGCTAACAAATAAATCAAACTCAAGTCTGAAAATTAAAGAGGAGTCTATCTAAATAGGGGACGCAGCTCCTGGCGGATAAGGAAGGGGCGTGCCGCCGGGGAGGAGGGTGGCGGCGCCCAACCCTAGACGCCCCAACCCGGCCGCCTGTTGGGCCATCTTCTATGCTTCTAGACCTTCGTTCTTCAATAGCATGATGTAGTTCAATTCCCTTGCACGAGCCCGAGTAATTGGCCCAGGTGGAGGGAATGACGTACGGGCTGGAGGTGCACCTAGTGGTGTAGATGGCACCCGAGGTGCTTCGGTCTTTGCCGGTATAGATGTACGTGGTGCTTCGGTGCTTTGCGGTGTAGATGTACGTGTGATGTAGTTCGTGTCCTCGTCGGAGTTGTTTCGAGCTCACCCCCGCCAAAGTACCCAAAACGCCTTCTCCCCGTCGGTTTCACCCCACACACGCCAAGATCCACTATTCCCATCCCAACACATGCATCGCGAAGCTCGGCATATATACACGCTCACATAGACATATATATACGGTAGTAGTAGGGCAATCAAGGACGGGGGTAAATAAAGAGGCGGTGCAAGGTTCATCAACATGCATATAAAGTAAAGCGCTAGAATTTCTACTCGGCAATACCTAATAGGTATTTCGAATCGGTCGGGCGTGAACCCGGGGTCGGGTAGTCCTCCGCGGTGAAGTCGTCGGCGTAGTCGTACTCGGGATCGGCTCCCGGCTCCAAATTGCTCCTAATAGGGTGAAAGGAAAATAAATAGTGGTCCTAGTGCAATTAACTCCAAAGAAATGCAATTAAGATCCAAAAGAGAGCAAACACCACCCTAGCCCGGAGTTTAGGATTTTAGGGATTTTCTGGAAGAGGTTTCACAATTTTCGGAGTTAAAATGGATTTACTAGGGTTTTTCGAAGAGAAAATATGTTTTTTGGAATAAAAATAGGCTAACCCCCGTAAAACGGCTCGGCCACACCGCATCCCCCAAAACCGGATCCGATGCGGCCGGCCCCCCGCGGCCCGCGTGTGGGCCGCCCCGCCATTGGTGGCCGCGGGTGATCCCGAGGGAAACCGTGCGGCCTGGCGCGGTGTGGGCCGGCGTGTGGCCGAGCCGAGGATGGCCTAGCCGCAGCGGATCCCGGCGGATCTACTGTGGCTACACCCGCATGTGGTCACCGGTGCACAACTCCAAACAGTGAAACCAACCGTGCCCCATGTGTTCGATGGAATGCGCAGGAGAGGGAGACGGCGGCGCGGGAGGACCTCACCGGCGGCGAGTCTCTCGGCGCCTGGGCGATTGGCCAACACGGGAAACAACAAGTGACTCCCCGCGGCCGCCGGGCTCGAAAGGCGGCCCAAGTCGGGGTGGCGACCGCCGCGCGAGGCCATCGCCGGCGTGGGCGCGGCGGCGTCGGCGCGGCGGCGGTGCCGGTGACCTATCTCGTGCGGGGGCGTGGTAGCGCGTGAGTGACGGCGTGCGGGGGGAAGTGCGCGCGCCGGTTACTACCACGGCGGAGCGAGGTTTGGCCGTGACGGGGGGCACCGCGGCGGGGGTTCACGGCGGAGCCCGGCTCGACGCCATGGGCGGCGGCGAGCACGGCGCCCGCGGTCGGTTCGCGAAAGTGCGAGTGGGTTCACGGTGGTGGCAGGGCACGTTCAGGGCGGCCAAGGACATGGTGCCCTTTTTCCTTCCCTATCCGCGACGGTGCACGAGGCTCTCGGCCACGGCGAGGCCGCGGCGGTGCGAGTCGGTCTAGACACGGCGGCGGGTCCTACGCGAGAGGATAGGGGCCAAGGTCCAACCTGGCCCCCGGGTTCGACGCGTGCGCATGCTTGTGACAACCCGCCCGGAAAATACCGTACTAACGCCTAAGACCGATCCACTCGGTCATTCGACATTAGTAAAGTATCATCCTCGTCGTTGGTTGCGGGTTAACGCCCGTAAATCACTTGAACATCGAACGAGAGGATCGATACATGCATTAAACTCACGTGAAGGCGAGTCCGGAATACAACATGAATTAACATTTTATTACAAACCATTGTGCAAGGCATAAGATAAAAGTTTCGAGTTTGAAAATACAGCGGAATAATTTAAACTAGCGGAACGGTGAACATCACAGAGGCCGTCCGTGATGTCATCACTTGTCGTCACCCTTCGATCAAGCACACCCGCAACAACATTTTTAAAGCAAGGTGAGTATACTAATACTCGGCAAAAACTTAACCGTCGGGTGATAACTACATCACCAACCTCTAGACATGAAAGGCTTTTGGCCGGTGGAGTTTCTTTTTTTGCCGGAAAGCCACTAAGAGTGGATCCTTACTTTCAATCTTTTAGCACGAGTTCTAGTTGATTACCATTTCTAAGTGTGCCATCTAATCCAATCAAGAATTGGACAAGCAATTAATTCATCCAACCATATTTCTCGGGTTCCATCATTATGGGATATCATGGCCAGTAGAATAAGCAGTCTCGGATAACGGTGAGAGGCCGACAATCGATTGATTTAAACCTTGCAAGGTAAACCCAAACACACGGTCGGCTGCCCCCGCGAGGACAACTCCCCAGGCCGTCCCCAGAAATCTTCGGGTTGGGATCGAATCTTACAGTCCCTGGTGCAGGCTATCCGGCATACCCCGCGAGATACCGGAGTCACCATACACCATCCTTTCCGTAGCTAGCCGGTAAGGAGAATTGCTCAAGAGTAGTAATAGTAAGATCCCGTGCCGCCTCATTAAGGTACTAGGCTTACCGGCCCCATAACCGGCATATGCTTGGTACGTTCAAAAGCTTAGCCCACATGCCCTTTGGACCGGAGCCCAAATCCCATGCTCTTACCACATGAGCAATCCATTTAAGGATATCTTATGATTCCTATCTAGGAACCTATTCTCGCGAGTGACGAACATCACTCGACTTCTATCGGTCCTATAGCATGGCAGCTATCGACCTAGCATACTAGTGATAGAGCATAGGTACCTAGGGATCATGCATCTAGGGTTTCAAATCAATTCCGAAACGTAAATGCACAATCATAGCAAACATAATTGCATAATTTTAAAAGGCGGGGTTAATGATCGGGGCTTGCCTTCGGCGGCAAGGTTGGCCTTGGGCCCTTACGGACTTGGGTCCGGGTCTTGAGCTACGTTTACGCACGGCGAGCTCTTGGTCGGCACCTTCGTCTCTTCCTTCCGGCACGAGCGTACGGCTATCGGCGGAAAGATCTACACGAAGATGCAAATGCAAGATTTATTCGACGGTTTATACTTTAATCACTCACAAACCATTTTGACAATCAAGGGGTGTATTGGTTGGGCACATTCACCTAGATAAGAATATATTCAACATACCCTTCCATAAAGGAACAATATGTAACTCTTTATTAATTATTCTTTTGATGGTGACTGTGTACATATATATGTAAATAATTTAATTTAAATTTCATCAACGGTAGTGGGTAGGTACAGTTACCCTTTTTAACATGATTTGTAACCACACTCAAGTTACATGGGTGGTTGGGTGATTTCTCTTTAGTGCACAATTTAATAGAGGTTTCTTTATACTTATCATTTCATGTGAAGCTTTTAATCATTTTCCTTTCACAAGCAAGATATAGTTAATACTTTTATCCTTGAATTAATTTCTTATCAGCATCTAGGATTAATTATCTTTTAATTGAATTATATAATATTTTCCAAAAAGGAAAAAGAATTAAATAAAGGTTTTTTCTTTAATTAATTTCCCTTTAATATAAAATGGGCATTTAAGCCATTTATTAAACAATTAAATTACCAAAAATTAATGGGGTGTTTCTTAAGCCTACTAGCATCTATACTGGTCCATTGGACCCACATGTAAGTGTTGGAGGCTAGGAAATTAATTATTATGGAAAATAACAAGGGTTATTCTAGTGATTCATTTTAAATGCATACAAAAATAATTAAGCATCCAAATGATCCAAACTTTCTTGTGGATGCTCTCTGGTCCTAAACAAGCTTAGAAAAGCAACATGTTTGCATGGAATCTCTACTGAACTTGGTTTATTAATTTACCAAGGAAAACATGCATAATTCAAGAATAATTATTTCTGTTAATCCAAAATTCATGATTAATTCACAAAATGTGTAAATTAGTATTATAAGACAGTGTGCACAAGTTGGGGTCAAAATCATAAATATATTTCACATGAAAAATCATTTATCCAGATCTGACAGAAATGGAAAACATTTTTAGAAAAAGATTTACATTATAACTTTGTGCAATTTTTGGCATAGGAACTGGTCATGACCTAACACACAACATATCCAAAAATTAGCTACAGAGGTT
The DNA here is from genome assembly GCA_947561735.1 of Cenchrus americanus. NCBI lineage: Eukaryota > Viridiplantae > Streptophyta > Magnoliopsida > Poales > Poaceae > Cenchrus > Cenchrus americanus. Next base: position 243,725,586 of record OX387239.1, on the reverse strand, counting down.
CTATGGTTTCTGAGATATTGCAGACCTAGGGTTTTCAATATCTCAAAACAAAAAGGAATCAGCTCAGGCTAGAATAACAAAAGTTGTAGTATAAATCACCATGGACCTAACAAAATTGGTTTCACATTTTTCTGTATTTTCTGTGATGTTCTACACAATTACAAGATTCAGCACATTGGATCTACTATTGGAGTTACCTTTTTACGGTTAGGACCCTGGAAAGGTTTGTTCGTTTGCAATGTAGTCCTCGGCTGGCCGGCCGGCGAGGCTTGCCGAAATCCGGCGAGGCCGGCGGCCGTGGCCGAGCCGGCGGAGCGGGCGCGGGGTGCGCTAGGGATCGCTAGGGTTCGAATTGGGGCGTTGGTGGTGGCATGGAGAAGGCGGCAAGGGTGCTCGGCGGCGCACGGGGGTGGCCGCCGCCGGAGCGGTTGCTCCGGCGAGCCTCCCGGCCAAAGGCGAGCGGCGGCGGTGCGATTAGCACACGGGTGGCCTAGGGGGTGCGGGACGGTGGCACGGCCGTGGGGGCTAGTGGGGGCGCGGCTCGGCGGCGGCGGCCGGGAGGGAGGCGGCGGCGCGCCGGGTCGCGGTCGGGGGTTCCGCACGCGAGGGCGAGGGGGCAGCAACACCTTTATAGTCATTGCGCGCGCCGGCATGGACCGGTGGACCGACGGCGGGTCATGGGGCGCTCGCGTACGGACGACGGCCGACGGACCGCGGGGCACTAGGAAGGCGCGCTTCGACCTCGGGAAGGTGCGAGGGAGGCGCGTGTGCCGAGGCACGATGGAGGGGGAACGCGGGCGGCACCGGCGGCACGGCGGCGGGCGCGGGCGGCCGCGCGCGCGCGCGCGGCGCGACGTCGCGCGGCGACGCGGCTCGGCGCGCAGAGCGCCTGAGTTTATTCAAACTGGTCTGGTTCCAAATAGATTTTCTCCAAAAATTTGAATAAAAGTGCTCCAAGCAATGAATAGGAAAGTTGTAGATCTAGCTACCCTCTACAACTTTCAAAAAGGCCATAAGGTGTTTTTCTCAACGGATTTTGCAGGAACGTCGTGCCAACTTTGAATGTCGACACGTTCTGGAAAACAGGAAAATCTGTCTTGCAAGGGGTTTTTCACAATTTTCCTCTCCAAATTTGAAATGCCAATCTACATGAAAGTTGTGTCCCTCAACAAGATCTACAACTTTCATAAAGGTAGATTTTGAAGTGTTTAGGTGAATTTTGGGGAACGCGGCAAAAGTTCCGGACGACATTCGCTGACGTCAACGGTTAAGCGGGTCTTGACCGTGTCTTTGACCACGGGTTGACTACGGGTGTTTGTAGGCTTGGTCAAGGGGTTCGTCGGGGTTCATTGGCGAGGTTTTCGGGTGATGACCCAGAGTTGACCTAGGTTTGACCGGGTTTGACCGGGTTTGACCGGGGCCGATCCGGTCATTAGCGTTAATGACGGTAATTAAAAAACACGGGGCGTCACAATGTCGGGGTGCACGGTGGTGCGGGGGCGTCGAGTCCGCGAGGCGACGCGTGCGAATGCAAGCGCGAACGCGAACACGATCGGCTCGGCGCGGCGCGCGTGGACGCGAGTGGCAACGCACGGCGGACAACGACGACACGAGAAGGCTAGGCCAAGAGAGCAGCACGCGTTGACGAAGGCAGCGGCACACCGCAACGTATTGTCCCGGCCGGCACGAAGGCCGGCATCACCAGCGGCGCGTGCGGCGCGCGGGGCAATGACGTGTTCCACCTCGGCTCGAAGGCGGGGCATCCACATGGGGAGGGAAGCGGTTGTCCTCACCTCGGTGGCCACGGGCCAAAGTGCGAGCGTCGGTGTAGTGTGGTGGTGCGGCTCGCCGGCAAGGAGGAAGAAGAGGAAGGCGACGGCGCGACGTCGGGGAAGTAGAGGAAGCGGGGGGAAGTAGGCGTTCTCGGCGACGGCGTGTCCGGCTCCTCCCACGGGCGGCTCCGGTCTTCGCGGCGGATGGCTCCTTCCCCGGCGGCTCCACTCCCCCTTCTCTCCCTTCTCCTCCGGCGGGTCGATGGGTAGGCGGGGGGAGCAACTCCCGAAGCGGCTAGGGTTGGGATCCCCCCCGGGGGCTCGGCGGCGACTTAAGTAGGGGCGCGCGATGATGGGACACGCGGACGGACGAGATGCGGCGGGGGCGCGCGGCATGCCGCGACGGCAAGGCCCGCGGCCGGCGCGCCCACCTTTGGCTTTGGGCGTCGGCTAAAGCTCAAAGGTAGGGGATGACGCGCGCGTGGGGGCGGGGGTGACGCGGTGCGCGAGGCCCGCTTGCCGGCCGACCCGGCGGCGCGCGCGGTAGGTGGCGGCGGCGGGGCGGTTTGTTGGGCTGCGGCTGGGCCTAAAGCGAGGCTGGGCCGATTAGGAGGTTGGCGGCCCGCGAAGCAATGAAGTGTTTTTCCCTTTTCTTTAAACTACAGATTTTATTCAAGTTTGAATTTCCAATTCAAATTTGAATCCACTCAAGAAAATCCAAATAAAATCCAAATAAGAATCCAGCTTGTCACACTAGCAAATTATAAGCCTAAAATTATTGATGGTGCCAAATTAAATCTAGGAATTCCGTGGAAGAAACAAGAAGTCACCCTTATGTGTTGCATTAACACTCAAATACAAATCAAATTTTAGAAATTTCCCATTTTGCAAACAAACCAATTCTAAGGATGTTACGAACTCCCCCCTCACAAGAATCTCGTCCCGAGATTAAGAAGTTACCTCCGTTTCTAAGAGATGAGGGTATTTCTCCCTCAAGGCGGACTCCTTCTCCCACGTTGCCTCGCGCTCGAGTGATTACTCCATAGCACCTTGCGGCGGCGCATGGTGGTGTTCCCGGTTGACTTCTCCGCCCGGTCCGGGATCCGAACCGGTACTCCAAGTACTCCGGGGTCTCCTAAACGTCGAATGCCCGAGCGGGCACTCTCTTCTCGACGACCACACACTTCCGAAGGCGAGATACGTGGAACACCGGATGCACTCCGGCAAGTTCGGGGGTAGCTCGAGCTTGTAGGCCACCTTCCCGACCCTTTTTACAATCGGGTACGAGCCAACGTGCCTAGGGGACAGCTTCCCCCGATGTGGAACCTTTTTGTACCCGGAGGGGTGACACCTTCAAGTAGACGTGATCTCCCACTTTAAACGAGACGTCTCTCCGTTTTGGGTCCGCGTAGCTCTTCCTTTGCTCCGAGCTATCTTCGGGTCTCTCTCGACCTTGGCGACATTTTCTTCGGCCTTTACAATGGCGGTGGGACCGAAAAAGGTTCATTCCCCCACCTCGGATCACATCAACGGTGTCCGACACTTTCGCCGTAAAGGGCTTCGAAGGGAGCCATCTTCAAGGCGGCTCGGTAGCCGTTGTTGTACGAGAACTCGGCATAGGACGGACTCTTTTCCCAATCGGACCGTAGGTAAACACGCAAGTCCTCGGTAAGTCTTCTAGGACTTGATTCACTCTCTCGTCCGGCCATCGATGCGGGGGTGGAAAGGCTGTGCGCGTAGTTCGGCTCGGTGCCCATGGAAGCATGCAAACTCTTCCCGGAGCGGGTGGTGAAGCGAGGCCCTCTGTCCGACACAATGCTCCTCGGAGCTCCATGAAGCTTTAGAATATTGTCCACATACGGTTCGCAAGGCGGCTCACGCGTAGTTTGTTTTCACGGGCAAGAAGTGTGCTACCTTGGTCAACCGATCGACAATCACTCAAATGGAGTCGTTTCCTTTACGTGTGCGCGGCAATCCCACAATGAAGTCCATGCGATATCATCCCACTTCCATGTGGGTATCTCGAGCGGTTGCGGCGGACGGCGAGGTCTCTCGGTGTTCGCCTTCACTCTCCGACACGTGTCGCATCGAGTGATGTACCCGGCAATGTCTTCCCTCATCTTTTCCCACCGAACCGTACCTTCAAATCCTAGTACATCTCGGTGCAACCGGGGGTGGATCGAGTATCGAGAGTCGTGAGCCTCTCTAAGAATCGAGTCTCGAATCTCCCGTTCCGAGGCATGCATATGCGGTCCTTCAACCATAGTGTGCCCTGGTCATCGAGACGATAGTGGCGGCGCTTTGCCTCTCTCCATCCGGCGCCTTACATCTTGAATCTTCGGGCACCCCTTCTCCGGGCTTGACGGATGCGGTCTTCGAGTGTGTATTTCACTCTCAACTCATTCAGCTCGCCCCTCTTCTACTATCTCCAAACTCGGCCTCTCCGGCTCTTCATGCAATCCCGGAAATTTGTTCTTCGCGCACCATCGGGTTGTTGCGGTAGTGCTTGCGACTCGGAGCATCGGCCACGACGTTTACCTTGCGGGGGTGGTAGTGAATGTTCGAGGTCGTAGTCCTTGATCAGCTCCGGCCACCTTCTTTGTCTCGGGTTTAGTTCGGTGGGTGGAGATGTACTTCAGGCTCTTGTGATCGATATAAATGTCGCACTTGTTTCCCATCAGATAGTGCCTCCATATCTTCAAAGCGTGAACGACAGCAGCTAGCTCGAGGTCATGCGTGGGGTAGTTCTCCTCATGCTTCCTAAGCTGTCGTGAGCCATAGGCTACCACCTTGCCTCCCTGCATCTACACACAACTGAGTCCCCGCCTTGATGCGTCACGGTACACCACGAAGTCCTTGCTCGCATCGGGCAAGGTCGGGGCCGGCATAGTGGTGAGGCGAGTCTTGAGCTCCGGAAAGCTTGCTTCGCACTTGTCTGACCACACAAACGGCGTGTTGCTCTTCAACAGCTCTGTCATGGGCTTCGCGATCTTGGAAAAGTTCTCAATGAACCAGTGGTAGTATCCGGCTAATCCGAGAAAATTGCGGATCTTTGTCACAGACTTTGGTGACTTCCACTTGGACATTGCTTCTATCTTGCTCGGGTCTACGATCACTCCTTTAGCTGACAACACGTGACCAAGAAAGGCGACTTCCTTCATCAAGATCTCACACTTGCTGAACTTGGCGTACAACTGATGCTGCCTGAGCTTTCCCAACACGATCCTCAGGTGCTTCTCGTGCTCCTCTGCGGTCTGGGAGTAGACCAGTATATCGTCAATGAAGACGACGACACACTTGTCCGACTCATCCATGAAGACCTTGTTCATCATGTTCATGAAGTATGGCGGGGCATTGTTCGGGCCAAACGACACGGCGTGTACTCGTATTGCCCATATCGGGTTACAAATGCCGTCTTGTGGATGTCCTCCGGGCGAATCTTCATCCGGTGGTAACCCGACCAGGAGATCAATCTTCTGAAGTATTTGGCTTGCCTTAGCTGATCCATCAGGTCATCGATCCTGGGTAGCGGGTACTTGTTCTTGATGGTCACCGCATTTAGGGCACGGTAGTCGATGCACGGACATTGAGTTCCATCCTTCTTCGAACGAACGGTCTTGGGTGAACCCCAAGGTGAAGCACTTGGTCGGATGAACCCTTTCTCGAGCGAGTGAGTCTAGCTCGCCTTCAACAATTTCAGCTCAACCTCTGCCATACGGTACGGGCTCTGGGCTATCAGCGCCGTTCCCAGCACCAAGTTAATCACAAACTCCACATCACGATCGGGAGGTAGCCCAGGCAGGTCCTCCGGGAACACATCCTCATACTCACAGACTACCGGCACATCCGATATGGCCTTCGTGTGAAGGCTGTACACAGCCGGTATGTCCCGAGACTTCATCGGCTCGAAGGTGACTCGCACCCCGTTAGGATGCACTAAAGTCACAAGTCCCGGTGAAGTGGAGATGACACCCTTGTGGGCAGTGATCCAATCCATCCCCAGTATCACGTCAATACCATGGGAAGGTAGCACGGTCAGATCCCCATAGAACTTGTGGTCGTGGATGTCCACATCCACTCCCTTGCACAGCAGGGTGCATCGGATATCCCCGAGCGGAGAGCTCATGATAATGGGATTTGATCGGGTGGTTGTAGGGAGGGAGAGTTTGTTCACGAACCGAGAGGTAACATACGACCCGGTTGCACCGGTGTCGAAGAGAACCAGAGCAGAAGTACCACAAACTAAAAACTTACTGATCACAACGTCAGGGGCGTCGGCAGCCTCCTCCTCCGTAAGGTGGTTCGGCCCTCCTACGGCGGCGGCCCGGCGGCGGCGCGGCTCGAGGAGGTCGGCCACCGGAGCGGGTGCCCTCGCGGGGGGTGGCAACGGCCTTCTTGTCGGGGCGGTCGTAGGACTTGTGGTCGGGCTTGCCACACGCGAAGCGAGGTGATGGTAAAGCCTCCGCGGCGGGTCTCGCGGTGCTCGGTGGAGCACGAGTGTAGCCTCCGTCTGGCCGGGGATAGCCGGGGTTCCTCCCCTCACGGGGAACGGGCTACGTCCACCTCCTCCGAAGCCACGCCCGAGCTGGTTGTGCCCGGGCGGTAGCTCCCCCTCAGCATGTTGCTCTGTCCGCTCCTCGGCTTCTGGAAGGATCGGTCAGGCTGGTCCCGATCTCCCATCCTCTTCTTGCCCCTCATGCGCTCCTCGTGGCCCCTCCTCTCGTCCTCGACCGCGATGGCGTGGTTGACGAGATGGCGAAGGGATCCGTGCTCGCTTGCCTTCGGCGCCGGCGGAGGCCATGGTGAAGGCCTCGCGAGAACCCGAAGCTGCTTCTTCGGTCGGTGTTGGTGTCGTCGGGGGCGTACCGCATCATCTTCATGAAGTGACGCTCGTACTCCTCGACCCTCATCGCACCCCGGGTCATGGTGCGAACTCCCGCGCCTTCGGACCAGCAGCTCACCGGGGAAGGTGCGCTCGCGAACGCCTCTCGGAACTCCCGGCCAAGTGATGAAAGGCTGGGTTCGGGTGGGTGGTAGTGTAGTTGTCCCACCATGCCTTGGCAGGACCCTCCAACCGGTGCGTGGCGATAGCGACGCACTCCTCGTCGGAGCGACGGTGAGGTCGAGCTTGGTCTCGATCACCCTCGGCCCGGTCGTCGGCCTCGAGTGGGTTATCCGCGTGGGCGAAGGTGGGGGCCTTCGGACGGATGAACCTCTCGATCTTCCTCGTGAGGTCCTCGTCTGCGGAGCGACGCGATTCCCACGGGTGCCACGGTGCTCCATGGCTTCCGCCATCCTCGCGCATCGGCGAGTACGGAGTGCCATCACCTCCACCAAGTTAGGTGGGGGTGGTGGGGGTGGTCCGGCTTTGGGCGGCCTCGCTCGGCTCCTCCTTGCTCAACCTCGGCCCTCGGGGTCCTCGGGCGGTGGTGGCGGCGCTCCGTCACCCCGAGCCCTAGCTCCCAAAGCTCCTCCACGCACGGGTGGGCGTCCACGGCCACGCCCGCGTCCTCGCGGAGCTTCTTCCTCGCCACTGCCTCCTCGAGGCGAGCCATCAGCCGGTTCGATCGGCGGATCGACATCTTTCTAAAACATAAGAGAGGGGGGAAGAGTTTACACACGTCACTCACCAACACACATATGAGTCTAAGGCAAACATGAAAATAATTCTAATTATAACCTACACTCAGGGAGAAAAAGCATTGAGACACGAATAACACCATTAAGATCCAAGCATACATCAAGCATGAATAATACACTTGCTCCCCCCGAGGCTGACTCAGACCTTAGGGGTAGCAGCAACAAGTCAACGCTCTAATACATCGGTACAATCTCAAAAGGGTAGTGTCTACATGGTGTGGCATGACTCTCTTCATGCACCGGAACATGCTCGCGGCTGCATGGAACAACTCATGGAAACTACTAGCACACTACACTACTCTAGGTCATGCCCCTCGCTCAGCTCTCTACTCAGTGCGCGCCCTCTTGTACGAGACGGGGTAGCGGTCCTCAGTGGGGTAGTCCGGCGGAAAGATCCGGGACACCAAGGCGTGAGCCTCTCGAACCTCCCCGGTCTCGACGGGGGTCGGCGGTCGAGCCATCGGGTACGGGTGAAGCTTGAGGCGGGGCCCGGGTGTAGCTCGAAGGTCTCGGTGCGGATCTCACGGCGAGACTCGGGGGGTAACTCTCTGTTTAGCTCGAAGAGCTCGTCCACGCGAAGTGAGTCGGCGTCCTCCCAAGTCCTCCTCAGTCTCTCGGCCTTGTCCCTCGAGGTAGATGGCCGTGTGTGTGAGCCATGCAAGGTTGGCGACGTTGTCCGCCCGGCTCTTCTCCAGCTTCTCCATCTTGAGCCACTCACACCCGAGCAGGTGAGCGCGTACCGTGAGCAGGTCGTCCTTGCGCTCGAGCTTGTCCTTCGGCCTGTTCGACTCCACCGTCGATCCGCGGAGGTCCTCCTTGACGTGCAGCATCTCCTCACGGGTGTCCACCCTCTCCCTCTCGGACTGCAGCAGGACAGTGGTCGCACGGTCGAGGGCTCGCTCGGCCGGCGAACACGGTAGCGTAGGGCATGTTCTCTCTCTCCCGACCGGGACACGGCGTGGGCGGTGCTGGAGGGCGTCGACGGTGGCGTCTCCGACCTCCGGCCGAAGAGGGTACGTGACTCATCCTCCGAGAGGCGTGTGTACTTGTCGAGGTCGACCAAGTAGCCGGCCCCGTCTCCACCGGGGGTCTCGTCGAACTCGCGGAAGGGAGCGGCGTCGACGTCGTCCTGGATCCCCTCGTACGAAGGAACTCGCGTCCACGAGCGGTGCGAGGCGCCGAGTAGTCTGCGGGTAGCAGCCGAAGTGTCCGGACTTGAAGGAGGCGCGGTGCTCGCGCGAGAAGGCGGCCCGGTGCACGGCGGCGGGCGACGTCCGGTGCGGTCGCGACGGTGAGTGTAGCGCGCAGCGGGACCTCTCCCTTGAACCCGGAAGACTCGGGTGAGGGAGCACGGCGGCCGTGCGAGGCACCATCCGTCCGGTCACGGCGGGTACGTACTCGGCGTGGTACGTGACGTAGGTCGGAGGGACTCCAAGCTCGAGAAGGGCCCTCTCAATCCAGGTGACGGATCGCCCCGCACGTCTCGGGGGTGATCTCGGCGTCCCGGCACTCCATCTCTGTGAAACGCAAGAAATTTACGGTAGCGCGGGTGAGTGAGAAGTTTTCAAAAAGGGAATGAGTTTTTATAACATAGCACAAGGGTATAACTATAAAAGTAGAGCGTATAGAGTCCAATCTCTATCGACCTTTTCTAGGGATACGTGCTACGGTCAAGCATGGCTGCGGTACCACTGTAAAATCCGGATTTTCATAGAAAATCCGAATCCCTGTACCATCGCGATAGTGCCTGGATCAGTGGCTATCGCGTACAGAACGTCTCACAGATAAATACACAAAGTCATACATCACATCACATAAGGATAAACGTACACAAATTTATTACATGTCCATTATGGAGTACATCAATACAAGCCTCTTGGCTGAATCAGAGTGAAAATTCTACGCCACGGTAGCTATCTTCTCAGAAGGGTCTCCATCTTTTATTCTTCCCGCCACATGCAATCTTGAGCGAAGCGACGCATCCCTCAGTCATACCATCCGTCGGCGTTGTAGTCGAACTCGGTCTCGTACCCTGCACACCCAAAGTCTATCCCCAAGGAGTGGGATAGGTCCACGTCACCAACTGTATGCAGCTTTAAGTGTCCTAACTTCTAAAGGGAGGAAAAAAGGCAAGGAAGCGGCTTTGGTTTCCTGTGCAGCAGCAGCAGCAACAGAGTATAAACAAGGTATCTCCAACAATATCCCCAAATCCCAAGTCTCTCAACACAGCTCGGAACCACCTGATCACCCAGGGGACCCGTCTCCACAACCTACTCCTGTCTAGGGTCGGTGCGAGAACTTCCTCTCCTCGCACCTCAATGATTGCAACCCGGATTGATGAGGTAGATGGAGCCTCTCCCCTCTAGCCGGCTACAACCACGCTCACCACACACTCTCCTATAGAGGGAAGGTAGAAATCCCAAAACATGAGGAATGAACATGTCGTCTGGGGCCGTGTCCATAAACAAGGACGCGGCTACGGCTATAGATTGAGCAACTCGCAGAGTGTGTACACTTGTACCCATCCGGAATGGCACCCGTAGGTGTACGGCCGACCGAGCCCATCCTACGGGCGAACTCTCGGTAGTTACGGTCCCTTCCGCCCTCCGGCCCTCAAAACGGTCCCCCCTCGGAAGGAACGGTGCTTGGAAGCGTGAAATGCTCCCGTGTGGCCACACGGGAGTCGCTCTGAGAGGGTGGTCTCACCTCCACCGCTCCCCCACTGATACCCCGCTATCCATCCTAAGCGGTATGGTTCGCACTTGCCGAGCTCAACTCGGCCCTAACCCCACGCTCGGCGGGGTGGTGTGTACGAAGTCCTATAGACAAGTTGATCCACTCGGTTTCAGACCGGGGCGAGCTCATATCCTCCATACACAAGTAAAACCCCAACGCCTAGGCTCCGAAAACCGTAACGGTAGGGGTACACCGAGGAGTGCACCCCTGTCCCCGATCCTAGATCGGTTGTTTCGAGCTCACCCCCGCCAAAGTACCCAAAACGCCTTCTCCTGCCGGTTTTACCCCACACACGCCAAGAATCACTATTCCCATCCTAACACATGCATGGAGAAGCTCGGCGTATATACACGCTCACATAGACATATATATACAGTAGTAGTAGGGCAATCAAGGACAGGGTAACTGAAGAGGCAGTGCAAGGTTCATCAACATGCATATAAAGTAAAGCGCTAGCATTTCTACTCAGCAATGCCTAATAGGTATTTCAGAATCAGTCGGGCGTGAACCTGGGGTCGGGTAGTCCTCCGCGGTGAAGTCGTCGGCGTAGTCGTACTCCGGGATCAGCTCCCCGGCTCCAGCTGCTCCTAATAGCGTGAAAGGAAAATAAATAGTGGTCCTAGTGCAATTAACTCCAAATAAATGTAATTAAGATCCAAAAGGGAGCAAACACCACCCTAGCCTGGAGTTTAGGATTTTAGGGATTTTCTGGAAGAGGTTTCACAATTTTCAGAGTTAAAATGGATTTACTAGGGTTTTTCGAAGAGAAAATATGTTTTATGGAATTAAAATACCCTAACCCATGTAAAACGGCTCAGCCACACCGGATCCCCCAAAATCGGATCTGATGCGGCCGGGCCCCCCTGCGGCCCGCGTGTGGCTGCCCCGCCATTGGTGAAACCAACGGTGCCCCCAAGTGTTCGATGGAATGCGCGGGGAGAGGGAGACGGCGGCGCGGGAGGGACCTTGACGGGGGCGCAAGTCCGGGTAGCGACCGTCGCGCGAGGCCATCGCCGGCGTGGGCGCGGCGGCGGTGGCGGTGACCTATCCCGTGCGAGGGGCGCAGTAGCGCGTGAGCGACGGCGTGCGCGGGGAAGTGCGCGCGCCGGTTACTACCACGGTGGAGCGAGGTTTGGCCGTGACGGGGGCGTCGCGGCGGGGTTCACGGCGGAGCCCGGCTCGACGCCATGGGCGGCGGCGAGCACGGCGCCCGCGGTCGGTTCACGAAAGTGCGAGTGGGTTCACGGCGGTGGCAGGGCGCGTTCAGGGCTGCCAAGGACATGGTGCCCTCTTTCCTTCCCTATCCGTGACGGTGTACGAGGCTCTCGGCCACGGCGAGGCCGCGGCGGTGCGGGTCGGTCTAGACACAGCGGCGGGTCCTACGCGAGAGGATAGGGGCCAAGGTCCAACCTGGCCCCCAGGTTCGACGCGCGCGCGTGCTGGGGTGCACGGTGGCGCGGGGCGTCGGGTCCGCGAGGTGACGCGCGCGAACGTAAGCGCGAACGCGAACGCGATCGGCTCGGCGCGGCGCCGCGGATGCGAGTGGCAACGCACGGCGGACAACGACGACACGGGAAGGCTAGGCCAAGAGAGCGACGCGCGTTGACAAAGGTAGCGGCACTGCAACGTATTGTGCCGGCCGGCACGAAGGCCGGCATCACCGGCGGCGGCGCGGGGCAGCGGTGCGTTCACCTCGGCTCGAAGGCGGGGCATCCACACGGGGAGGGAAGCGGTTGTCCTCACCTCGGTGGCCACGGGCCGGGGTGCGGGCGTCGGTGTAGTGTGGTGGTGCGGGCGGCCGGCGAGGAGGAAGAAGAGGAAGGCGGCGGCGCGACGTCGGGGAAGTAGAGGAAGCAGGGGAAGTAGGCGTTCTCGGCGACGACGGGTCCGGCTCCTCCCACGGGCGGCTCCGGTCTTCGCGGCGGACGGCTCCTTCCCCGGGCGGCTCCACTCCTCCTTCTCCCCCTTCTCTCCCTTCTCCTCTGGCGGGTCGATGGGTAGGCAGGGGAGCAACTCCCCGAGGCGGCTAGGGTTGGGATCCCCCCGGGGGCTCGGCGGCGGCTTAAGTAGGGGCGCATGGCGATGGGACACGCAGACGGACGAGATGCGCCGGGGGCGCGCGGCACGCCGCGCCGGCGGGCCGCGGCCGGCGCGCCGCCTTTGGCTTTGGACATCAACCAAAGCTCAAAGGTAGGGGATGACGCGCGCGCGTCATCGTGGGGGCGGGTGACGCGGTGCGCGGGGCTCGCTTGCCGGGGCCGACTCGGGTGGCACGCGCGGTAGGTGGCGGCGGCGGGGGCGGTTTGTTGGGTCGCGGCTAGGCCTAAAGCGAGGGCCGGGCCCACTAGGAGGTTGGTGGCCCGCGAAGCAATGAAGTGTTTTTCTCTTTTTTTTAAACTACAGATTTGATTCAAGTTTGAATTTCCAATTCAAATTTGAATCCACTCAAGAAAATCCAAATAAAATCCAAATAAGGATCCAGCTTGTCACACTAGCAAATTATAAGCCTAAAATTATTGATGGTGCCAAATTAAATCTAGGAATTCCGTGGAAGAAACAAGAAGTCACCCTTATGTGTTGCATTAACACTCAAATACAAATCAAATTTTAGAAATTTCCCATTTTGCAAACAAACCAATTCTAAGGATGTTACACATATCCTCACACGGTTAGGTGTTCGCAAGGTTTTTTATAACCTACTCTGATACCAATTGAAAGGATCGAGGCAATGTGGCCTAGAGGGGGGTAAATAGGCCTGCACACCAAATTTAAACTTTTTCTGGAAAAACACTGTCAGACTCCGGAACCTCCGAGATTATTCTCGGAACCTCCGAACAAAGCAGCCTTCGAGAATAAACTCAGAACTTCCGGGAACTTTTAGAACAGAGAAAATATGAATTGAGCTGCAAATTACTTGATGAAAAATAGATCTACCAAATTTTAGGAGGTACTTAGGACCTAGCAAGAAAATTTCTAAGCAAAGAACAAGCTAGGGAGGTACCACAACATAGATTGGGGACAAACCCTAATAGATCTGTCAAGAACAAGCATAAACAAGAGCAATGCAAGAATATAAATGAGAGCACATACGAGACAAAGATTTATCCCGTGGTTCAGCTCGCCACAAAGGCTTGCTTACGTCCACGTTGTTGAGGAAGCCACAAAGGCTAAGGACCACAAAGGTGAACTCCTCTCTCACACCTATCACTTTGGGTAATAGGTGGATGCTTTCCACTAGATTCACAAAGGGTAATACAAACACCTTGGAGCTTCCACAAATCGGGTTGGAGAGCTTCCAAGAACCTCTATCCGTCTAGGAGCAAGGCTCCAAGAGTAATAGATCCACTAAGCTTGCTAGGACTTTTCCAAGTGCTCAAGGTCAAGGGAAAGAGGGATTTGCTCACAAACTCACTTCAAATTCCACTCTCAATCAATGCTAGGCAAGGATTTGGAAGAGAGTAGGTTGGGAGTGAATGCTAGGTGGGAGAAACACCCTAGAACGGTTTACTGTTCGGGCAGAGAAAGAAGATAACCGTTGGGGGACCAAGGGGTATAAATACCCCCAGATCCAGAATAGTAACGATTATATTTCAGAGTTCGGAACCTCCGAGAAAAATCTCGGAACTTCCGACTTCTGAAATCTCTGCTGACTGTAGCCCGTACGGTCGGAAGCTCTGAGAAAAAACTCGGAACCTCCGAACAAGGAAACAGCAGGGGCAAAAACAACAGCAGATCTCTTCCCTTTGGGTATGGGTTAGGGTTTAAGAAAGATAGACCATTAGCACTTGAATCCACCCTAACTCACCACTAGTATCCCTCTTGATAGTACGGATTGTCCTATACTCAAATTCAAAAGATAAAATAAATAAACTTCTCCAAAGAGCATAGGTATCCTTCTTCATGTAATTGAGGGGTCTCCATTCTTTCTTTTGCACCTGTAAAGCAACCTTATGCTGCACAATAGTCTCAAAGGCTCATTAGCTCTTTAATTGTGTGGTCAACATCACCAGAACCTCATAGGGCTTGATTGCACTTACAGGACTCCCCGACGCCATTCGCATCGATGTCTAGCTGCAAGCCCCGCAGGATCTGCAACGCGCTATGGCTCTCGCCAGAGCCTATGAACAGCGTTCCTCAGCGTTGGCCAATTCTGGTCATCCACCGCGACCGCCAACACGCTTCCAGCAGCACGCGGGATCATCCTCCGCTCCAGCATCAGCGCCAACGCCAACTCTGCTACTCCTGCGCCAAAGTCGTTAAAGAGACTATCACCAACAGAGATGATGGAACGCAGATGCCAAGGCCTTTGTTACAACTGTGATGAGCAGTACACCCGTGGCCACAAGTGCCAAAAGTTATTCTATCTGGAAGTTGCAGACAACGAAGAAGATGTTTTCCCTGATACACAGCAGGACCAAGAGGAGCCATTGATCTCATTGCAAGCAGTGTCCGGGGTACGCACAGCTAATACAATGCAAGTTCGTGTGCAGGTTGGCAGTCAGGAATTCACAGCACTGATTGACAGCGGCTCGACCCACAACTTCTTCGGTCACAAGGCAACACAGGCAGCAAACATCCAATTTCAAGCAAACACTGGCACCAGAGTAGTGGTGGCTAATGGTGATAGTGTTCCTTGCGGTGGCATTGCTCGTGACATTGACATCAAGATCGGTCAGGAGATTTTTAACATCAATGCTTACTCTCTTCCATTGGATTGCTTTGATATGGTGTTAGGAGTTGACTTCCTCAAACCTTTACATTCCATCTTGGTTGATTTCGATGATTTGGTCATGGCTTTCACCTATAATGGGAAGCGGGTGCTTTGGGAGGGTTTAGGATCCTCTCGCAGTGATATTCCATCAACGGGCCGACTTCACTCTATCAGACAGCAGGAAACTTCTGTTTTGGATCAGTTACTACATTCCTTTGAGGATGTCTTCCAGGAGCCAAGTGGATTACCACCATCACGCAGCTGTGACCACAGGATCCACCTTAAACCCAACACCAAGCCTGTAGCGGTGCATCCGTACCGCTACCCACAGTTGCAAAAGAATGAGCTAGAGGCCCAATGCAACAAAATGCTTGAGCAAGGTACTATTAGACCGAGTACATCACCTTTTTCAGCTCCTGTTTTGCTAGTGAAGAAGCCTGATAACACTTGGTTTGTGTCGATTACCAGGCTCTTAACGATGCTACTATCAAGGATAAGTTTCCAATCCCTGTAGTTGACGAGTTACTGGATGAGCTTCATGGTGCAAACTTCTTCACCAAGCTCGATCTCAGATCCGACTATCACCAAGTGCGGGTGCACCTTAAGGATATTGAGAAAACAACATTTCGTACACACCGCGGGCATTTTGAGTTTTTGGTGATGCCTTTTGGACTGTCCAACGCTCAAGCAACATTTCAAGCTCTCATGAATTTGGTCCTTGGTCCATTCCTTCGCAAGTTCGTGCTCGTTTTCTTTGACGACATCCTCATTTAGAGCAGTTCTTGGACTGAACATCTGCACCATATCAAAACTGTGTTGAATGTTCTGAGGGCAAACAATTTATTTATCAAGCGTTCTAAGGCTCCTTTGCTACACAATCAGTGGCATATCTTGGACATATCATTTCGTCCGAGGGTGTTGCTATGGATGGGACCAAGGTAGAATCAGTATCATCTTGGCCAACTCCAAAATCTGCTAGGGGACTGCGAGGATTTCTAGGCCTAGCTGGATATTACCAGAAATTTAACCAAAATTTCGGCACTATCGCAGCTCCATTGACACACTTGCTCAAAAAACAATCCTTCCATTGGACCGAGGAGGCTGCAGTGGCCTTTCAAGCTCTGAAGCAGGCATTTAACAGCTGCTCCTGTACTACAGTTACCAGATTTTCAAAAAAAAATTCGTAGTGGATTGTGATGCCTCCGGTTCCAGTTTTGGGGTTGTACTCCATCAAGGATCAGGTCCAATTGCGTTTTAGCAAACAGTTTGCCCCCAGACACTTGAAAGTGGCGGCCTATGAGAGAGAGCTAATTGGTCTCGTACAAGTGGTACGCCACTGGAGACCGTACTTGTGGGGTCGACAGTTCACAGTAAGAACCGACCATTATGCTCTCAAATTTATGTTGGACCAGCGGCTGTCAACAATTCCCCAACATCAATGGATCACAAAATTATTTGGCTACAATTTCAGTGTTGAGTACAAGCCCGGACGCCTAAACACTGTTGCTGATGCCCTATCTAGGCGTGACAGTGAAGAGATTCATCTCAATGCAATTTCAGTACCCACTTTTCAACTCTATGATCAGATCAGAGGTGAGATCTCTTCCTCCTCAGAGTTGTCAAGTCTACATAACCATATTATAGCTGGCCTCAAAGATGGAACATGGAGTGTTAAGGATGACCTCATTTTCAAGGCCGGCAAAATATACATTCCAAAAAATTCGAAATGCTTTGCGACAAGTCTTACAGTTAGCTCACACGGGAGGCCGTGAAGGTGCACAAAAGACTCTACACCGTCTTCGTGCAAACTTTTACATAGATCACGACGGAACCTGGTGAAAGAATTTGTTAGAGCTTGCACCATTTGCCAAAGAAACAAAACTGAATCCTTACACCCGGCTGGATTACTTCAACCTCTACCTGTGGCGTCTCGTGTGTGGGTTGATATCTCAATGGACTTCATTAAAGCTCTTCCGAAGGTTCATGGCAAGAGCGTCATATTGACTGTGGTTGACCGATTCTCCAAGTTTGCTCACTTTATTCCTTTGAGCCACCCATACACAACAGCCTCAGTAGCTCGAGCGTTTTTCAACGACATTGTTTGCCACCATGGACTGCTAGAATCAATTGTGTCTGACCGAGATCCCGTGTTCACCGGCAATGTGTGGCAGGATTTATTCAAATTCTCTAGTGTAGCACTAAAGATGAGCACTACATTTCACCCACAAACCGATGGTCAGTTCGAGGTTGTCAACAAGTCAATCTATATGTACTTGAGGTGTATCACAGGTGACCGACCAAGATCTTGCCTGGATTGGCTCCCATGGGCTGAATATTGCTATAACACATCATATCACTCAGCCCTAAAGGCCACACCGTTTCAAGTAGTATATGGGCGGCCACCTCCTTCCATCCCTCCATATCAGATTGGAAGTGCTCAAACTGAAACAGTGGACACCATGCTTGCTGACAAAGATGAGTTTATGGATGAAGTTCGGACACGACTATCTCAAGCTCAAACATATGCACGCAGGTACTATGATTCCCATCACCACGACCTTGAATTTCAGGAGGGTGAGTGGGTCTGGCTCCATTTGCTCCACTGTCCAACACACTCATTGGTACCAGGCAAGCACACCAAACTCTCACCAAGGTATGCCGGTCCGTACCAGATCTTGGAACACATTGGTTCAGTTGCTTTTCGCCTTAAGCTACCAGAACAAGCCTGCATTCATGATGTTTTCCATGTCGGACAGCTCAAACAGTTCCATGGAACTCCACCAGCAACCACAACACCTCTACCACCTCTGCACAATGGGCGTGAACTCCTTCAGCCAGCAAAAGCTCTTGGCTCCAGCAGTGGCATATCTTCGTTCAGTGGGAGGGCATGCCCCAGTCAGCTGCTACCTGGGAACCAGTGGATGCATTCCGAGCGAATTTTCCTACGTTCCAACTCGAGGACGAGCTGTTTGCCGAGGGAGGGAGAAATGTTGTGTACACCTATGCCAGAAGAAGCCGTGGCTAGGCCTGAGTGCAAGCAACAGCAGAATGGGCGCCTATTCCAGTGTTTTCAATTTCTTTTGAATTCTGTTCTAGTGGTGTAAACAACCGTAGAGGTTGGTTATGTGGATGTGTAGTATAAGTAGAGGAGTGGAGTATTTAAGAAGTTAACTAGAGATTGATCAAATCTCTCTGGTTCGTCAATTGCTAATAGAAGCAGACAGTTCCTTGTTTTCCCCTTCCTCTGTTCTCAAGGGTCTGGGCGCCGGCCGTCAGGACAGCGTCCGAGCGCCGCCGCTGTCGGGATCCCTCGCCTCGCCCTCCTGTCCATCACTGGTACCACCTCCGCAGATCCGTGAGCCCCAACAGATTGCGCCGCCGCCGGCGTCTTGGGGAAGAAGATGAACATGAAGGTAGCTTGATGCAATAATCTTCTTCGATACCGTATCCGTCCAGGGATTGCCCCTTTAACCCGCGTCACAGGCCGACGCAGTGTCCAAATCCGGGCTCATCCCATAGCAGTTCACGGCCTTGGGCCCAATCAAGAAAAATAGATAACAAACGGCCCATATACGGTGGAGGTCCTAACACATGCATGCTACCTGTGTGTTGTAATTTTACCCGTCATATAAATTGTGGAATAAATTGGGTGGCCTCTGCTTTGTAGAATAACAGGGAGGGGATGCTCTGTCATTATGATGTGTAATTCTTCAGTTTCAGGCGACTGGGAAGGGCATGGCACTGTTGTTTAGTTTACTTGAAAACTGAGGGCTAGTTCGTTTCCACGGGATTCAATCCGGACGGAAATGACAGATACTATAGAAAAAATCAATATAGATAATATAGAGACCCGGATTTATTCCTGTTCGAGAACTAATTTACTCATCATGATAAGCACAACAAGGAACCAAAGAGCCGAATTGATTCCGCACCTCTTGACTAGTGGATTAATTCCGAGTCTCTTGATGTTCATATCATGAGTAAATTAGTTTCCAACCCGGAATAAATCCGGATCCCTTATAGTAACTATCATGATTTTTTATATATATTTATCAATTCCGACCGGATCCAATCCCTTGGAAACGAACTAGCCCTTAGCCGATATGGTTTATTGTTCCAGAAAGAACATGATGTCATTCTATCCATCGCTTTATAAGTAATGGAATCACCGAATCTGGCATATGGCCTTATCTGAATTTTTCTTTTTTGATGATACCTTCTTCCAACGGTGTTCACTTATGTAGCCCGCGTGGCTGCAACTAAACATTTTTTTTAACAAACGGGCAGACAGTAATTATTTCATTGATAAAGAAGAGAATTACAGCCAGCTAGCCGGACAAGTGTAGAAGTATTAATTACACTCAGCGCGCTTAGGTGCTCCAAGCTATTGGCTCTCGCCGAAATGCATAGTATGTGCTCACACTAGAATTATTATAACCGAAGGTACGCTGAAACAGAACATAAAGTTAAGAGACCAGGTTTAGCTCTGAACTAGTACATTTGTTCCCATCATATAGTGGTGGGGTAAATTGGATTACCTCTGAAGAGTAATGGAGGATGTTCTGTTTTTAGGAAAAGAGTATGAGGTTTCAGAATTCAGATGACAGGCAGGGGCACGGAACTCCTTGGTTGCTTACATTGAAACTGAAGGGTGGTTAGTAAAATTTAAGTTTTTTTTTCGGAATAAAAAACATACTAGCAATAAGCAAAGAAGACGAATTCCACAATGTCAATGAATATCGTGATGTTTCAGGCAACACAAACATTGCCAGTAAGAAATCATGCATGCAGCATGCGGATGCCTGATCTCATACTGTTTACTAATGAGCGGGATGGGGCGCCCACAGCTTTGATGTCATCACATCCTGGCATCCATAAGCCCAATAGGCCAAATATTGGACACAAACCTTCACTTGGAGCATGGCACTTCGTTGCTACAAGAATGATGTAACGAAAAAAATGACCGACCATGTTAAGAACAGTAAGCATCCGCTGATGGAGAGCATAAAATCGGTGTCATAATATAAATTTTTTAGAGTCACCTTCCGATGTCAAATAGGAATTTTCCTGATTAACATTCCCTCTTCCAGCAAAGAGTAATATGAAGATAGTGCCAACAATTTATAATGACAGATCAGAAACCAATGAAAGGTAGGAGTAGGGGTGGCTGACGAGCCAGTTCGTAACAGGGTTCACCTTACCGTTGGTAACCGGCCTTACCGGTCCGGATCGGTAGCAAAAAAGCTCGGTTACCACTCTCTAACCGAACCTAGCAAATCCTAGAAAACCGCTCTTTTCGGTTTACCGGTCGGTTTCACCGGTTTACCGGACCGGTTTTGCTGTTTGGAAAACCGCTACTTGTTGCGGTAAGGTGAACCCCTGGCTCGTTAAGGCTCGGCACGTTACGACTCGTTTGATAACAAGCCGAGCTCATCTTGGCTTGTTAAAATAATGAGCTAAAAATTGAGTCTGGCATGGTAGGTATGAAAGTTTGAGCTAGCTCGTTAGTCTCACAAACATAGTATGTTGAACATTAAGGTTATGATAAAAAAAATTAATCTATATATGATAACTCAAGTATGCTAACAATGCTTAAAAGTTTAATTCATGATTATATTATGAAAATATGTAAAACCCTACGGTCAGTCCTTGGTTTGTGTTGCTTTGGATGACTTGTCCCGGGGAGGACGTCCTTACCCGCCTTATATTGGCTGACAGACAAAGCCGGTGGACCCGGAGTCTACGTCGGTTATAATATGGAAGCCTATCTCTAATAGATTTCAACATTACCCCGTGATCTTCGGACTGCCTGGCGACGCGTCAGACATCTTGGCGTGCACTCCAAGTCTTGTATCATATAAGGTCGTATGGCAGAATCTTCTAGAAGGTCTTCGGGGCCACAGATCATGTTTATTGGGTCCACTGTCAGGTTGGCGAGTCTTCTGATAGGCCAGATCCACTTGTCGGGGACGACCGTGAGTCTGGCCGGTGGGGCCCAAGGGTACCAATGTTTCAATGTATGTTGTATGTGCAACAATATAGGTAGTATAAAAGTATAATTTGAAATATGTAAACTTGCATTATTGATGAAATATATCAACTCTTTCTTAAATATAGTGTGAGGATTTGCCGGGGGAAAAATCTAAATAATATAATTTGTGAAAATTACAATTTTACTCATACAAAAGTTTAAAATATAGTGTGAGGATTTGCTAGAGAAAAATGTCTAAATATTATAATTAGTGCAAATTAATTTTACTCATACAAAAAATTAGTTATACTCTATAGTATTGTGTACCTAAAAAACTCTTAAAAACGGTAATAGGCAGCTTGTTCGTTTGGCTGGTGGCTAGTGCTGGTGCTGATTTGTTCCGAGAGAAAATACTACTGGCTGATTGCTGGTTTGTTCTGAGAGAAAAAATATCTGCCTTGTGGTGGTTGATGGTGGTTGATAGGCCTCAAACAGGGCTAGGATGGGAACCAGGATAGGATGGGTAGGACTGGAACTTGAAAAAAACTAAGCCCAGGTGGTGTTAAGACCACCGGTGAGAGGATTTCTTAAATTAGACTCGTAAATTCACGCCAACAAGAATAAATCAGTCTCACAAATTTGCACTAATTAGGATCGAACTCGGGCTCTTGGTTGCAACCACCTCAGCCCCCTCTAACCAACTAGGCTAGAGGGCCCTTGGTGGGATGTATCTGAGAAAAACCTTCTATATGACTTTCACAAACTAGTTAATAGATGTATCTTTGAAGCTCATTAGACCTACTAACTCAACCATTGCAGACACCAACCTCCCATCACAAAAGTCTTTGGACACACACATTATGAACTCACGCACACAATCATGAGCACCTCTAATCTAAAAGAATAAATAGGCGAATCCTCAAAATTGGCAAAGTCCATTATGTCTCGCATCGTCGATTGCCATTGAAAAAATAATATCAGTTATATACTAAAATAATTCAAGAAAAATATGAGCATTAGCATTGAGTCGAGAACTTGAACTCAGGTGGGGAGGTTCCACCGCAAGATTATCAGCTGAGCTACGCTAAGTCCGCAACATTTTTATGCAATTTAACAATATGGTTGATTCAACATTACAAACAGACTAAGCAAACAATGCTTTCACTCAAATACACTAATTCGATATTTTTTATTGGGGTGTATTTGGTTGGCTTAACTATGGTTAATTATGTATGGCTGACTTGCTCTCCCGCTACATCTTAACCATACTTCAATTGTTGTACGGTTCTAGTTTTAACTCTGGTGGGAAGGTTACACCGCAAGATTATCAGCTGAGCTATGCTAAGTCCGCAACATTTTTGTGCAACTTAACAATATGGCTGATCCAACATTTCAAACACACAAATACACTAATTCAATACTTTTTTATTTACTTTTTTTTATTAGGGTGTATTTGGTTGGCTCAACGATGGTTAATTATGTATGACTGACTTGCTCTCCCGCTACATCTTAACCATACTTCAACATCTTAACCATGCTTCAATTGTTGTACGGATCTATTTTTTTAGAATTACACAGTACAACGCAGACGCTCACAACACGCACATACACTCACCCCTATGAATACACGTACGCAAAACCCTATCTCTATGAGCACCTTCGAAGGACCTTCCTGAAGTCACCCATAGCGCCTCGTCGTCGACGGGAACGCTGCTTACCACTTAACGCATAACCCGATAAATCCTGAAAAACCCAGGAAAAGGTGTGAGCACCAGGATTTGAACTCTGGTAGCGTCCCACTGAAACGTCATATCATTGGACTACAAGCCCAATCACTGTACGGATCTAGTTTGATAAGGAAAAATATTGCACCTAATTTTTTTGGAAAAAGTCTATTGGTGGTACCTCAACTCTTGATCAAGTCCACGAATGGTACCTCATCTCCAAAACCAGACACGGGTGGCCCCTCAACTGCTGAAACCGGACATGGGCGGCCCCTGAGCGGGTTTTAGAGCGGTTTAGACATGCGGGACCCACGTGTCACTCTCTCACCCCTTTTTCTAATTCTATTTGTGGTACCTCAACTCTTGATCGCATCCACGTATGGTACCTCAATCTCCAAAACAAGACACGGGCGACCCCTCAACTGTTGAAACCGGACACGAGCGGCCCTCGAGCGGCTTTTAGAGCAGTTTAGGCATGCGGGACCCACGTGACACTCTCTCACACCCTTTTTTTCCTTTCCCCCCTCCACCGCCCACTTGTCTTCCCCGGTCCCCCCCCCTCTCTCTCTCTCCTCCTCCCTCCCCATCGGTCCTTCCCGGGCGGCGGCCTCCGTCCCTTCACAGTCCGTCGACCGGCGACCTCCGCTACGAACTTGCAACACCATACGCGGCGAGCACGACGTGGGGCAAGTTCGCCGCGGAGATCGCCGGTCGACGGGCCGGAGAGGGACGGAGGCCGTCGGTGGAGGAACCGATGGGGAGGGAGGAGGACGAGAGAGGGGGGAACCGGGGGAAGACGGGTGGGCGGTGGAGGGAAAAAAGAAAAAAAGGATGTGAGAGAGTGACACGTGGGTCCCGCATGCCTAAACCGCTCTAAAACCTGCTCGGGGGCCGCCCGTGTCCGGTTTCAGCAGTTGAGGGGTCACCTGTGTCTGGTTTTGGAGATGAGGTACCATTCGTGGACGCAATCAAGAGTTGAGGTACCACGAATAGACTTAGAAAAAGGGGTGAGAGAGTGACACGTGGGTCCCGCATGTCTAAACCGCTCTAAAAACCGCTCGGGGCCGCCCGTGTCCGGTTTCAACAGTTGAGGGGCCATCCGTGTCTGGTTTTAGAGATGAGGTACCATTCGTGGACGTGATCAAGAGTTGAGGTACCACCAATAGACTTTTTCCAATTTTTTCCATCATTTGCGGGCTTTCTGACCTGAGCCGTGCCTACAAGCAAGGCCCACGCCGGCCCAAGGGACTAACAGCTACATGTAGTGTTGCTTTATCTTGTGTGGTGAAACCTGCATTCGGATCTGACTGATGTTCACATTATTTTTTAGATTTATTTCGGAGAACTAATAAGGGGCACGTGCGACACGCACATGTTTATATACATATGAACATGCTACGACACAAATTATTTTAAAAAAATCAGAAACTATCATGATGTGGCAAATAACATATTTGTTGAACACAAATTACTCTTGATCAACATATTACTAAGGATTCATGTATGTATTATTGAATATATTAAGATGTGTTTACATCTTAAGCTGCAAGAGAATAAATTCATTTGGTATACTTGACATTTGTTATGTTACGTCCCTATTATTTCATGTTAATAAACACATTTTTTAGTAAACAAACATTTAGAATGGTTATTCAAACACAGTCACTCTAATTATAGTTTAGCAAATAATTTATTTTAACATTAACTTTTTCCCTTCTTTAATTTTTTAAATTTATTTTCTACTTTTCCTCTCTGTCGGTGGACAAAGCCTGCATTTTACACAACTGTGGTTGTGCTAAAACGACTTCGGTTGTGTTAGTGAAGCAGCTTTTTCTATATGTGGCTTATCTAGTTGGAAAAATATTTGGCAAAATAGCTTCTACCAGTGTAAGAGCAACCCCAAGATCCCATATTTTAAAAATATGAAACGTATTATTATGTTTTTAGAAAACATACAAATACTTTTTTATTAAATTGAAAATTTATGTAAATGGCAAAGCAACATGATTTGTCTGATCATGTTATTGGACTATACTCCCTCCGTGTCGGTATTAGAAGACGTTTAGGACAAGGTTTAAGTCAAACATTGGGATTAAATCATGAATAATTTTTAAGTTATTGAGTTTGAAAATGTGAAAATCATATGAATAGAATTGTCTTGAAAAATATTTTTATAAAATAATAAATATATCATTTTTGAATAATTTTTTTATAAAAAATAAGTCAAAGTTATATTTTGAAGACCGTATCGCAGTCAAAAACGTCTTCTAATATCAATATGGAGGGAGTATTGCCTAAGCGGGCTCTAGTTCAGAATACAATGCTCTTATTTGATTGAATTATTTCGAAAAGCGAGCCCGGTGCTTTAACAAGATTAATGATGTATTTATTACACATCGACCTTTGTCCATAAAATTATTTCTTTTCAATGAAATACCAATTAACACATCTATGAGTCACAAAGAAAAATGCAGAATGTGAAATCAATTGTAAGGAATAAGTGACGTGGATATCCATCCATAAGTATGATGCCATGATGGAGTATCAAGGACATGAATGCCTAGGAGGCTAAGAAAAAGTTATGGAGGGCTAATATTAAAATATTGAGAAATTTAACTGAAAATAATATTTATGTAAATTTTTTTGAACATGCAGGAGAGAAGATATCCATGTTATCATTAGTCATTCCGTTTCCAAACTGATAAGGCCATATCTTTTGGAGCTCGGGGATTGCCGAAGATTGTAGGAGTGCGCAATGCGAGGCCGAGGAGAGATACCGCGGCGGCGGCGGCGTTCGGTCGCCGTCCCGCCGGCCGGCGACGCTCCCCGGATTCCTTGTGACAACGGGATGACGATGAACGATGAATCGGCGGTTTGGATTAATTGAACCAGAGAGATCCAATCAATCTCTAGTCGCCTTTACAAGATACAAGGGTCCAAGGTTTATAGCCTTAATCTCTAAGCAACTAACACACACACGTGAAAGGAATGAACAACTGAACCGCTAAAAGCTAACTCGCCGACGCTCCCCCACGATCTTCCCTGCGCCACGGTTGTCTTCAGGCTGGAGTGCGGCCCCTTCTAACGTACACAACATCTCTTCCTCCCTCGAGGAACAGCTCGTCCTCGAGCTGGAAAGAAGGAAAAGAGTTGTGAAACTCGTCGACTTGTTCCCAAGTAGCTTCGGATGGCGGCAAGCCTTCCCACTAAATCAAAATGTGCCGAGAACCTTGTCTGATAGTCGACCCGAGGACACGCTTCGTTTGAGCAGAACTCGGCCGTTGTGTAGGGGAGGAAGTGCAGGTGCAGCAGACGGAGGGACGCCCTGGAATGGCTTCAGTAGGCCAACGTGAAACACATCATGGATTCTTGCGTTGTCTGGAAGTGCAAGGCGATAGGAAACTTTGCCAATCCATTCTTTGATCTGATATGGTCCAGCATACTTTGGGGACAGTTTAGTATGAGGTCCTGGCACTAGAGAGTGTGTTGGCGTATTGAGGAGGCGAAGCCAAACCCAAGCCCCCTCCTGGAATTCGAGGTCTCTGTGGTGTGAGTCATAGTATCGCCGTGCATACTCTTGAGCTTGAGTGAGCCTTGTCCGAACCTCGATTAGGAACTCGTCACGTTCAGCTAGCATGGTGTCCACAGTGTCTGTTTGTGCCATCCCTATCTGATAAGGTGGAATAGGTGGTGGTGATCTGCCATATACGACCTGAAATGGGGTTGCTTTCAAAGCTGAGTGGTATGATGTGTTGTAACAGAATTCTGCCCAGGGTAACCACTCTAGCCACGCTCTTGGTCTGTCCCCCGTCATGCATCTGAGGTACATACTTATCGTCTTGTTGACTGCCTCGAATTGTCCATCTGTTTGAGGGTGGAATGCAGTGCTCAACTTCAATTGTACGCCTGAGAATTTGAAGAGATCCCGCCATACGTGGCCGGTGAACACTGGATCACGATCTGACACAATTGACTCGGGCAGTCCATGGAGGCGCACAATGTCGTTGAAGAAGGCTCGTGCGACAGATGTGGCGGTATAAGGGTGCCCAAGGGGTACAAAATGAGCAAATTTGGAGAACCTGTCAACCACTGTTAGGATCACGCTTTTCCCGTGGACCTTTGGGAGTGCTTCAATGAAGTCCATCGAAATGTCTGCCCAAACACGAGATGGAACGGGTAAGCGCTGTAGCAAGCCTGCCGGATGTAGGCTTTCTGATTTGTTACGCTGACATGTGGAGCATGATTTGACGAAGTCAGAGATTAGGCGGCGATCGTGATCAATATAGAACGTCGCACGCAGCTGGTGGAGAGTTTTCTGGATGCCTTCATGGGTACTTGAATGAGCTAAAGTTAGCAAAGTGGGCACCAAATCAGAGTCGGTTGGGATGTAGATCTTTTCTTTTTTCAGTATGAGATCATCCCGAACACTCCAATCTGGGTCTGTAGGCCAGCCACAATATTGTTGCGTAGGGTTGTAAGTGAGGGACATGCAGAAATTGCAGCTCTGTTCTGATCATATAGCTGAAAAGTTGGTGTTGAAATGGAATGTAGACAGGCGTCCTCGCTATTCCTTCGTGACAGGGCATCGGCTACGGTGTTTAATTTTCCGGGTTTGTACTCAACACAGAAATCGTATCCAAATAGCTTGCTGATCCACTGAGTTTGAGGTATGGTGGACAGTCTCTGATCCAACATGTACTTGAGGGCGTAGTGATCAGTCCTCACTATAAAATTTGTTCCCCACAAGTAAGCTCTCCGGTGTCTTACCGCTTGTACCAAGCCAATCAGTTCCCTTTCATATGCTGCAACCTTTAAGTTCCTTGGAGCAAATGGTTTACTAAAAAATGCAATTGGTCCGGACCCTTGGTGAAGCACCACTCCAAACCCCGATCCAGAGGCGTCACACTCCACGATGAAGGACTGTTGGAAATCCGGCAAGTGTAGCACAGGTGCAGACGAGAGGGCCTGCTTTAAAGAAACGAATGCAGAAGTTGCATCTTTAGTCCACTGGAAGGAGTTCTTTTTGAGCAACTGAGTTAGTGGAGCTACAATTGCGCCAAATCCTTTTATGAATTTCCGGTAGTAACCGGCTAGTCCCAGGAAACCCCTAAGTCCCCGTGCAGATCTGGGCTGCGGCCAAGAGGCCATTGATGCAACCTTGGCGCTGTCCATCGAAACTCCAGCTGTGGAGATGACATGGCCGAGATAAGAGACAGATGTTGAAGCAAACATGCACTTTGATCTTTTGACACGCAGCAAGTTAGTTCTCAATACAGTCAGGACTGCTCTGATGTGTTTTAGGCGGTATGTCCATGTCTAACTATAAATCAGGATGTCATCGAAAAATATAAGGACAAACTTTCGAAGGAAAGGGCCAAGTACAGAGTTCATGAGGGCTTGAAAAGTTGAGGGCGCATTTGAAAGTCCGAATGGCATGACTAAGAATTCAAAATGGTCGTGGTGTGTCCGGAAAGACGTTTTGACAATGTCTTCTGGGTGAACTCGAACCTGGTGGTAACCGGACCGGAGGTCTAGCTTGGTGAAAAATTTTGCACCGTGCAGCTCATCCAACAGCTCCTCGACCACGGGTATAGGGAATTTGTCTGACCGTGGCTTCATTCAGTGCTCGATAGTCGACACAAAAGCGCCATGTGTTGTCATGCTTTTTGACCAGAAGAACAGGAGCAGACAATGGTGATGTACTGCACCTGATGATGCCCTGCTCAAGCATTTTAGTGCACTGGCTCTCAAGCTCATTTTTCTGTAGCTGTGGGTAGCGATATGGATGCACTGCGATCGGATCTGTTGTCTTTAGATGGATACGGTGGTCACAGTCTCGAGACGGTGGTAAACCCTGCGGCTCAGCAAACACATCATCAAAGCTTTGTAACATCTGATGGAGGATTGTTTCTTCCTGCTGTCTGATAGGTGCCGTGCTCTGAATCTGACCGGCAATAGTGTTGTCTTGATGAGCAACAGTGCTGCCGTCGTGCATGATGGAAGCTAGAGACGGTATATCAAATCTGGTTGAGCAGATTCCCTTCCAAAGAACACGGTGGCCGTTGTGATTGAAAGCCATGACAAGGTCATCGAAATCCATCAGGACAGTTTGAAGGGGCTTGAGGAATGCCACTCCAAGTACCATGTCAAAGCAATCAAGGGGAATGGAGTAAGCGTTGATTGTGAATATGTCCTGGCCGACTTTGATCTCCACATCTCGGGCTAGTCCACTGCAAGGTACCCTATCTCCATTGGCGACTGTGACTCTAGTTTCTGTGTTTGGTTCAAACTGCAGTTCGGCTGCCTGAGCAGCCCTTGTGCTGAAGAAATTATGTGTGGACCATGTGTCTATCAGCGCAGTGAAAACTTGCTCGCCCACATGAACACGCACCTGCATGGTATTGTTTGTGCGCACAGCGGCAATGGCATGTAAGGATATGAGTGGTTCTTCTTGGTGCGGCTCGGCCGGTACTGCTGTGGTGTTGTCGTCGTTGTCATCCACTTCGAGATAGAACAACTTCTGACACTTGTGGCCCTTCGTGTATTGTTCGTCGCAGTTGAAACACAGGCCCAAGCAACGGCGCTCCAACATCTCTGCGGGGGAGAGGTGCTTAAGTGGTTTAGGCACCGAGGAAACAGCACCGGACTGTTGTGGCGTGACAGTTCCTGCCTGCTGAGACACTGCCTGGGGCGTAGTCGAGGCAGTGCTTGGATGGTGAAGAAAACGCGCCCGCGGTCGCGGTGGACGTCCCACACCCGCCGTAGCAGACAGCACGGAGGACCGCTGCTCATACGCCCGTGCCAGCGCCATTGCGCGTTGTAGATCCTGTGGTGCTTGAAGCTCCACATCGACGCGAATTGCATCAGGTAGGCCGCCGGTGAAGAGATGGACCTGCTGCTCCTAGGATAGGTAGCCTGCGTGTGCCATCTTGGACAGGAATGCATCCTGATACTCGCTGACGGAGCTTCGGAAGGGCAAGCGCGCTAGATCAGCCAGATGGTTGATGGTGACGGCCGGTCCAAAGCGATGTTGGCAATAGATTTGAACGTGTGCCATGGAATTTCGCCGACGTCACGCTCAAGCATATAGAACCAGTGTTGCGCCGGACCAGTCATATGGAACGAAGCGAGCCAGACCTTGTCGGCGTCGCGAGTTCGCTGAGCTCTGAAGAAGTGCTCGCATCAGTTTAGCCAACCAAGCGGGTCGTCCTTGCCGTCGTACATCGGGAACGACAGCTTGTAGTATCTTGCGATGGCGGTGCTCTCCTCGTCTTCATCGTGGTGGATCACGTGGTTTGGCGAGGAGGCATGGACAGGAATTGGTGATGGCGAGTGGGGAAAAGGGATGGATTGTATGGGTAGCGGGCAGGTGGTTTGGGAGGTGGTTTGTGGGATATGAATGATGGTGGAAGTGGATGGCGGCGCGGACGGCAGGCCGCCATAGCCGGGCATGCCGTAGATCGGCTGTGGTGGGGGCGGTCCCAACGGCGGTGGTAGGGGAAGGCGGCCCTCGATCGAAGAGAGACGTGCCGCCATGCTATCCAACTGGCGTTGAAGTCCGTGGATCACCGCGGTGAGGGTGTCTAGTGGAGGATCTGACGACGAAGTCGCCCCCGTGGAGGATGACGGCATCGAGGCGTGGGACGTCGGTGTGGAAGAAACCCTAGATGATGGGTTGGGCGGCGGATTGGGAGGCATGGTGGCTGATGGCGCGGCGGAAGAGTCGGACATGGGATCAGACAAGGCAACTGATACCAGATTGTTGGAGCTCGGGGATTGCCGAAGGTTGTAGGAGTGCGCAATGGGAGGCCGAGGAGAGATACCGCGGCGGCGGCGGCGTTCAGTCGCCGTCCTGCCGGCCGGCGACGCTCCCTGGATTCCTTGTGACAACAGGATGACGATGAACAGTAACTGGCGGTTTGGATTAATTGAACCAGAGAGATCCAATCAATCTCTAGCCGCCTTTACAAGATACAAGGGTCCAAGGTTTATAGCCTTAATCTCTAAGCAACTAGCACACACACGTGAAAGGAATGAACAACTGAACCGCTAAAAGCTAACTCGCCGACGCTCCCCCACGATCTTCCCTGCACCACGGTTGAAGGCTGGAGTGCGGCCCCTTCTAACGTACACAACAATATCCATTGACAAATATCAAATTACATGAAGAAGATGAAGCTTACAAGGAAAGACAACATTGTTATTTTTTCTGCAACTATAATATAATTACTTCCATGAACGGTCTACTGCTCTCAGCTCTCAGCTCTCAGGTCTACTGCTAATAGACTAATACTCTGCGGTCTGCACACAGGTCCTGCTGCAGCACTTACTTCTGCCCATTCGCTTCTGGACCACAAAGCATTACTATGAGATACATTATAGGTGGCCACAAATCATAGGTAAGCATGCAAGATTCAATAAAAAATAATTGTATGCAAAGATCAGGACTACTTATGACCCAAAACATAAATGTCATTACACAATAACATTCAGCACAAACATGTCCTGTCCTACAATGGTTATGTCTGGCAGCCTAAGAGATAATAGTTGTAAAATTTTCTAAAGGGTGCAGTAAGTTTAAGCTCAACCGCATTAAATGAATTAAAGAAAATCATATCATTGGTGTACCAGATAAACAAAACAATTCATGAAGCCAATAGAGTGAGGAATCATTACTTGCACAATTTCTGTGATCTCAATTCTTCTTTCTTGAAGAGTATGACGATCCTACTCTGACAGTTGAGATGAGCCACACATGAATGACAAGATATAATTAGGACAGAAACAAGATACCAATACAAAATTCCTACATATGTAACCACCGATTTCTTTACGACAAGGAGAACTCCACCTATCCCTCAACAATTGTCGGTGCCTTTTGAACTCTGCTTTAATGACGGCACCACACTATATGCTGACTGACCAACATTGAACAGGCATGCCACATAGGAACATCAAAACTTCAATGAGAGATTGGCTCTGGATTAGTACTACAAAGCTGCAATATAATTTCCTACAAAGAAACCGACCAATATAATTGGCTCTGGAATGTAACTGTCCAGCTCTGCAGGATGAGAGAGGATAGAGACCATGCCGATGTGAAGGACGATGGGCTGACGGCTTTGCTTCGAGGCCAGATCGAAGAACCAAATCAGCAAGCACATGTCACCTCTCTCTAATAATCTCCTCTATCTGTTTTTCCTCCTCTGCATATTGACCTGCACAACTTTGAAGTTGCGCCACAAGCAGGAGCGAGGGCTAACGGCATCATGGCAGGGTGAGCGAGAGCGAACCATCTATCTCTGAGGTATTTTAACAAACACATTATCAGCAAGCTACATCTGCAAGAAAGAGAGAAAGGAGAACCTGACGGGGGACAGTAAGGAAGGTTAGTGGTGCCCGAACGGAGGCATAGAAGAAGGTGGGTTGCCGGCTTGCCGCCACCGCTGCCGCCGTGATGTTGTCCGCCTTCGTCGCCATGTCCTCGGCCGCCGCGGTGTCTCAAAATAATTCACATCACCAATCACAATCATAATTGCAATCCCGACCACATGCATCAATTGCAAACTGGATTATTATATTCTGTATTAAAGGCCAGAGCCATGAACATAGCAAAGCAGAGACACGCGAACAGAAGAACATCGAGCACGAGCAATAGCAGCGACGGTGACGAACCCACGCGTGATATGGAGGGGTACCCTCGCGAGGAGCTCATGGACATGTGCTCCCTGGCGCCGAGGTGTCCCTCTGCTTGACCGACGACGAACCGTGTGGGCGACACGCGACGCGTGCTCGGCCTCGTGCTGCCAACGTGAGGTCACGCCGCCATGGATACCCGTGGAGGCTTTGGGAAGCCTGTGGCGGCTAGGGAAGCTGATCGCCCCCCCCTTCAATCTCGTGGGTCGGAGCCTCGGACTCGGATGGCCAGCCTGATCGACTTGGAATTGGAAGGGAAGGAGCGCGACAGAAAAGGAAGAAAATAGAGGAGACGGGATTGACAGGGACATAGTAACCACGACGAGCGGGTATAGACAGGCAGGGTGGGCCCGACGGGTATCGAGGGTGGGTAGATGTGAGGTGAGTGAGAAAAAATTATATTTTTGGCAGAAATGCTCCCCAAATTACGATTTTTATGATCGTTTCACTTTTGGTCATCACACAACCTGACGGGTGGGTCCGGCGTGAGCGGTAAGGCGGGTCCGATTTGGGTGGGAAAAGTTTTCATTGTCTTCGACGAGGGGCCCGAATTAGGGCCCCCTTTGACGACAAGATTATCCTCCTTAATGATAGCAAGACCATTACCCTCGAGGTGGAGTTCACCGTCCGTGGGCAAGCGACTTGAGGATCGCCGTACCCCTTGCCGACCGCAACATCCAGAAGGAGAGCACCCTTAACCTGGTGCTGCGTCTCAGGGAAGGCATGCAGATCTTCGTCAAGACCCTCACTGGCAAGACGCCCAGTCTTTGGTCAGGTGGTTGCATCTCCGACCAGTTTCCCACTAGAGGAACTCGTCTCCGCCTCGCACGAGAAGTCCGGCTCCGACTAGTGTGTGGGTCCGGGCGCACGACTCAAGCGACGCCACCGATGCGTGAGGAGGGACGAATCTCCACATCACGCAAAATACAACAGCTGGCGGCCATGCAGGAGGCTCGCCTCCCTAAGAGCCTTAATGCTGGTCTGACCGGCCGCGCAACCATCACATCGCCATCATCACCTTCTCTGCCACACGCAAGACTCAACCCGAGGCAGTCAAGCACCATCTACGACGCGCACGAGCCTAGATTTAGGTCGGGCGTGGCAAGCTAGGCAAGCACTCGGGCGAACTAAGACAATCCGGCCCAAACTACTCGGGGATAAGGCCAAGCGTCCTGGAAGGAACAGTCCAACCCGGCCACGCGGCGGTTTCCCCGAAAGGCATCGCGACTCGACTTCAATGCACCCCGACGAACGGTGACGTACGACGGGACGTGCCAGCTGCCAAGCACTGTCACTATTTTTTACTTCCCCTTGTGCCCCTCCCCTTGTGACTATAAAAGGGAGAGGAGGGCAACGGTCACAAGGGTTAGACCTTCATAGGATCAAACACCACCTCCCGGGACTTTGGGCTCGACACCCTCTCCCGACCAGCTTGTAACCCCTACTACGAGCACACTTTGCTCAGGAA
Source organism: Cenchrus americanus (assembly GCA_947561735.1). Classification (NCBI taxonomy): domain Eukaryota; kingdom Viridiplantae; phylum Streptophyta; class Magnoliopsida; order Poales; family Poaceae; genus Cenchrus; species Cenchrus americanus. The sequence goes on along the minus strand of OX387239.1, from coordinate 243,691,868 downwards.
CACGGTTGCAACACACTGGACGTAGGGTATTACTCCTCGGAGGCCCGAACCAGTACAAACCTTGTTGTCTCCTGCGCTAACCATCCGATCCCAACGCACGATCGATAGAAATTTACTGCCGGCGGTAGAGAACCCTGACAGTTGGCGCGCCAGGTAGGGGCACATCGTGTGTCTCGACGAACTCAGCGGATCAGATGGACGGTCGCGGGGTCACGCTGACTCCCGGAACCACCCTGCGCTTCGGCTCCCTCGGCTTCGTCTACACCGGTCCGGTGGAGCCCGTCGCCGGTCGTACCTTCGGTCGGCCGCCTCGCCCCAATGTCCTCATGAGGGCTGCGGCACGTGAGGCCTTTGTCTGAGGCTTCTCGGACGACGTCATTGTCAGCATGTTGGGGTCAAACCCAACACAGGAACGTTTTAGGCTCGCCGCCTACTACCTCACCGGCCTTTCCTTCCAAGCCAGCGGAGACGAACCGCTGGGCTGGGGGGAATTCATGGAGCGGTACACCACAATGTACCCCCGTGGACAGCCTAGCCTCCCGGACGACCCAGTAACGGCCTACGTTAACGGCCTCCGCACGACCGGCGCAGCCCCTGGGTCTACGACGACTCGGAGGACACGGACCGCGCGACGTCACGACCCCACGCGGGAGTGCAACGTCTGCGTGGCCACCGCATCGAGCAGCTTCAAATCGGAGCCGGCCCGATGCCATCGTGGCGCCGATGATCAATGGCTCGCACGGCTCGACGAACTCGCAGAGGCGAGACGCCAGCTCGACGAGGAGCTGGACCTTCTACATCAAGAGCTCGGCATGGAAGTCGGGCCACGCGATCGACGCCCGACACAGGACGTCCCTGTGCAGGGTGAACCCCACAAGTGGAACGGAGACCGGCGAGAGCCCCGACCGACCGCGGATCAGCCGCGCGGCCGCGCGCCTACGCCGCCAGCACGCGCGCCGGAGCCCAACAACAATCGACGCGCCAACGGAGGTGCGAATGCCAACGCCGACGCACCACCTCTCTTCCGGCAGGCGTCCCAGAACCTAGCCGCTGCGGCCATGCTGCTGCGCGGCTGCCCGGAGCCCACAATCTCCCAGGAGCGGCGTGTGCGGGAGCAGTTGAAGGCACTGCTCGAGACTGCGGCAGCACAGCAAGTGGAAAACTCCGCCTCGCGCAAGCGCTCAGAGCGCGGGCAAGCTGGAGCGCCATCCGCCCATGGCCCGAATCTGCCTCCTCCTCAGTCGCAAGGACACGGGGATGGAGTCGGAGCCACGACGTCGGCGGTCAAGAGCCGTCTCAGGCCTCACCGCGACGCCCGGCACACCATCGAAGCTCGCCGGAGGGCTGAGAGCGTCGACAACAACAACGACAACTGCTCGCGCCACAACGACGATCGCGGGCACAGGCGGCGCCACGACAGCGACGACGACCGCGAGCGCATCTAGTCACCGAACCAGCGGGGTCCGCGAGCTTTTGGCAGAAGCATCCGTGACGCGAAGTTCCCCTCGCGTTTCCGGGCTCTGACCAACGTACCGAGATAGGACGGGGACACCAAACCCCAGTGTGTGTCTCGAGGACTACCGGCTCGCGTGCCACGCCGGTGGAGCGACCGACGATCTCTTCGTGATCAAGAACTTGCAACTTTACCTCGGCGACTCTGCACACACGTGGCTCGAGCACTTGCCGCGCAACAAGATCCAAGACTGGACTGATCTTCGTCGGGTCTTCGTCGGCAACTTCTAGGGCACGTACATGCACCCCGGCAAGCAGTGGGAGCTGCGCAACTGCAAGTAGCAGCCGAGGGAGAGTCTTCGCGAGTACATACGACGCTTCTCCAAGCGCTGCATCGAGCTCCCCCGCGCGACCGATAATGACGCCATCTCGGCGTTTCAGAACGAGACGACGTGTAGCTCCCTCATCCACCGGCTCAGGCGTCGCATGCCGCGTACAACACGGGAACTCCTCGACATCGCAAGCAAGCACGCTGACGGCGAGGAGGCGGTGTCCATGACGCTCAACACCCCTCAGGGCAAGGGGAAACAAGTCCTGGACCATGGCGAGGGAACGTCCTCGCACTTTAAAAAGAAGAAGAAGAATGACAAGCGTCGTCGCGGTGGTGGAGCGCAAGGTGTCGCGCCCGAAGGGCAACTCGGGCAAGCCCGCCCCAACCAGGGATCACTTCAAGAAGCTCCTGGATGCACCATGCCCACACCACGAGGTCCCCGTCAAGCACATGCTCATGGAGTGCCGGTTGATGAAGAACTATGTCAAGAGCACCCTCAAGCCGAAGACGGCGGACCAGCCCGACAAGCAAGGACCCTCCCACGACAACGATGATGGCGCGAGGGCTGTATTTCCCGATGAAGACGGAGCCATGCACATGATCTTTGGGGGATTCCCGGCGAGGCCCTCGAGGCGATGCGAGAAGCTCATCCGGCGTGAAGTCATGAGCGCCGATGTCGCGAAGCCGTCCTACCTAAAGTGGTCGGAGGTTCTGATAACCTTCGACCGCAAGGACCATCCCGACACCGTATCTCAGCCTGGATCCTACCCACTAGTGGTAGCTCCCCTATTCAAATCCAAAAGGATCCACAAGGTCCTGATGGATGGGGGAAGCGGGATCAACGTGCTCTACGCGTCTATGCTTGACGAGATGGGCATCCCGCAGTCTGCGCTGAGGCCGTCGACGGCGCCATTCCATGGGGTCATACTTGGAATCGAGGCGCTCCCCCTCGGGCAGATCGATCTGCCCATCACGTTCGGGGACGTGCGAAACTTTCGCACAGAAACCCTCACCTTCGAAGTGGTGGGGTTCTCGGGGACGTACCATGCGATCCTCGGGAGGCCGGCATACGCGAAGTTTATGGCCGTGCCTAATTATATGTACCTAAAATTGAAAATCCCCGAACTGAGGGGTATCATCACAGTAGGGCCTACGTACCAGCGCGCATACGAGTGCGACGCTGAGTGCTTCAGTTCGCTGAAGCAACCATCCGGTCCGCGAGGCTCCACGCTGAGCCTCGTTCCGAGGACCAGTACGTCCCCGAGTCGTCCAAGCATGCGGCCTGCTCTTTCGAGCCCGCCAAGGATGTCAAGGATGCGGTCGTCTCCGACGATGGCCGTACTCTCTGTGTCCGGACGGCGCTCGATCCTAAATAGGAAAGCGCGCTCGTCGATTTCCTCAAAGCGAACCTCGACGTGTTCACGTGGAAACCCTCCGACATGATGGGGATCCCGAGAGAGGTTGATGAGCACAAATTGAACATCAAGCCGGGGTCGAATCCGGTGAAACAACGCCTATGTCACTTCAACAATGACAAGTGCAAGGCGATTGGCGAGGAGATCCTGAAGCTCCTTAGTGCAGGGTTCATCCGTGAAGTCTACCACCCCGAGTGGTTAGCAAACTCTGTACTTGTAAAGAAGAAGAATAAGAAATGGAGGATGTGTGTTGACTATACGAGCCTTAACAAGGCATGTCCCAAGGATCCGTTTCCTTTGCCTTGCATAGATCAGGTAGTCGATTCAACGGCAGGGTGCGAGACCCTCTGTTTTCTCGATGCGTACTCCGGGTACCACTAGATAGCGATGTGCATAGCGGACCAACTCGCGACCTCGTTCATTACTCCGTTCGGCGCGTACTGTTATCAAACGATGCCCTTTGGGCTCAAGAATGCGGGCGCAACTCTCCAACGATGCATGCGGCGCGTCTTCGGGGAGTTGATAGGCCGCATCATAGAAGCGTACGTCGACGACATCGTAGTCAAGTCGAAGAAAACAGGGGATCTGGTCCCCGACCTCACCGAGGTCTTCGCGAAGCTACGACGGCATGGGGTGAAGATGAACCCCGAGAAGTGCGTTTTCGGAGTTCCGAGGGGCATGCTCCTCGGCTTTGTCGTGTTAGAACGTGATATCGAGGCTAACCTCGAGAAGATCTCGACCATCATGAACATGGGGCCAATCAAGAATCTAAAGGGCGTACAACGTGTCACGGGCTGTCTCGCAGCTCTGAGTCATTTCATAGCACGACTCGGAGAGCGCAGCCTGCCACTGTACAAGCTGATGAAGAAGTCCAACCACTTTACGTGAACCCCCGAGGTGCAAGAGGCACTCGACTCGCTCAAGAACATCCTCAAGAGTCCTCCGATATTGAGTGCTCTGACCACGGAAGAGCCTATGCTCATATACATCTTGGCGACCACCCAGGTCGTCAGTGCGGCTTTGGTGGTAGAGCGGGAAGAACCCAGGAGGTCCCAAAAGGTACAGCGGCTAGTGTACTTCGTCAGTGAGGTACTCTCCGACTCCAAGACGTGTTACTCATAGATGCAAAAGCTCATGTACGTGATCTTGATGACCAAGCGCAAGTTCCGGCACTACTTTGACGTGCATCCCATCACCGTGGTGTCCAAGTATCCACTCGGGGAGGTCATCCAGAACCCCGAGGCCGAAGGAAGAATCGCCAAAGGGGCGCTTGAATTGATGGGGCAAAATATCACGTATGCTCCGCGCAGCGTGATCAAGTCACAAGTGCTCACGAATTTCGTGGCCGAGTGGACGGAGATGCAAACTTCACCAGCGAAAATTGAGCATGAGACCTGGATCATGTACTTCGATGGCTCGGTCATGAAGTAAGGAACCGGAGTAGGCCTAGTCTTCATCTCGCCCCTGGGCGTGCGTATGGAGTACATGGTCCGACTACATTTCTCGGCATCAAACAACGCCGTCGAGTACGAAGCCCTGATCAACGGTCTCCGGATCGATGTCGAGCTCGGGATCAAGTGTCTCGAGATCAAGGGCGACTGAGAACTGGTCGTAGGACAATTCATGAAGGACAAGAACTGCGTTGACCCGAAGATGGCGGCATATTGCCAAGCCGTACGGGATCTGGAGGGCAAGTTCCACGGCCTCGAGCTGCACCATGTGCTACGCGACTACAACAAGGCAGCTGACGTGTTTGCGAAAGCGGCATCCAGTTGCAGCCCGGTTCCCCATGGGGTCTTCACGAGCGATCAATATTAGCCGTTCGTACGAGAAGAGAGCGAGAAGGCACCCGAAGAGTCGGAGCTCGAGGTCATGGCAATCGACGAGCCATCGGAAGTAAAACTTGAGGATCCCGACTAGCGGTTCCCCATCCTCGAGTGGCTAGTCGAAGGGAAGCTCCCCTCTGACCAGAGAAGGCGATCTCGTTCTTCACCGACATCATTTATTGCTTCGGCATACCCAACACGATCATCACCGACAACGGCACCCAGTTCACAGGGAAGAAATTCCTCAACTTTTGTGATGACAACCACATCCGTGTGGACTGGTCAGCTATTGCTCACCCGAAGACAAACGAACAAGTCGAGAGGGTGAACGGAATGATCTTACAAGGCTTGAAGCCGAGGATATTCAAGCGGCTCGACAAGTTTCGAGAAAGATGGGTGGCTGAACTGCCGTCTGTGTTGTGGAGTCTGTGTACTATGCCAAGTAGGGCCATGGGGTTCACGCCTTTCTTCATGGTGCATGGCTCCGAGGCGGTCCTGCCAACCAACATCGACTACGGCAGCCCACGAGTGCGGGCTTACACCGAAGAGGAGAACCAAGTCTCGCTCAAAGACGCGATCGACCAGCTTGACAAGGCGCGCGACGTGGCGTTGCTACGGAGCGCCAAGTACCAGCAGATGTTGCTGCGCTACCACGAGTGAAACATGCATCCGTGCGAGTTTCACGTTGGAGACCTCGTTCTCCGACGAGTTCAAGGCAGCAAGGACAAACACAGGTTGTCGCCACCTTGGGAGCGGCCGTTCATCATCCATGAAGTGCTCCGACCAGGGACGTACAAGATCCAGTACGAGGATGGGAGGGCTGTCACCAATGCATGGAACATCAAACACCTGCGCCCGTTTTATCCTTGAGTAAATGTTCAGAACTCATACATAAATAAATACATGTTGTTTGCCTTTGTGCACATGTCTCTGAGTTCAAGTTTATATTCGGTTGTGTGCATTTTTTTTATAGCAATGCTTAAGCTTGAGTAGGCAGCGTCTTTGCATCAAGGCAAAGATGCTCCCTGCTCAGGGGCTACCAAGGGCACAATGCCCTCATGTCCTCAACGATTTTTCAAAATTTTTCAAAAAATTCCGACAACTTTGTCGAGACCAATCGCACAATCGAGAAGTTTTTATGGAAACTCAAACTCGAGAAAAGGAAAGATGACAGCTTGCATGGGATGGTGAGTCGCTATTCGTTCAAAGCTCCTAGTGCTAACTCCCCCGCGGCTACAACACGAAGACTTGTGGGTACTTCTCTAGTCTCCGGCTTTCATCCGACCTCTTTTTGAGAACATTCGAGTGACCACCAGGACTCCAGTCCAAAAAAGGTGTTTTAGCGACCAAAACCTCCGCTAAAGTTATCTCCCGAACCTTTCGAGGTCCCGAGGGCTGCGAAAGAACGGTTGTGCTTAGCGGTTCGAAGGGGCCAAGCCTTACGACTCTTACACCCCGCAGCTCCGGAGCACGACTTGACTGTTTCGTATCTCTAAGTTCGACTGCACGTTGCTGCAGTCGTCCTCAGGCGCTCGGAAGTAGTCGAGAGATAACGCCAAATGAAAAGCCTAGCTACGCGATAACCTGGCAACGTGTTCAAATTATTACAACAGAATAGTTTGTGGCATATTTAATTTGGGGGCCCAGGAACTCCTGGAGCCTCTAACTCATCTTGTGGCAGCAACTCCGGATCCTTCAGGGCGGCGTCAGCCATCTCGCGGGCGAAGGCAGCACAGTCCTCCTCCAACTCATCGCATTGCTCGTCGGAAGCACCTGGAGCCCAGCCGCCGCTCAGTGCCATGCGGTCCAGCCCTTTGTAGTTGTGACAACCCGCCCAGGAAAATACCGTACTATCACCCAAACCAATCCACTTTGGTCATTTAGCAATAATAAAGTATCATCCTGTCGTTAGTCGTCGGGTTAACGCCCGGTAAATCACTTATATAGCAACAAGGATCGACATATATGCATTAAAACTCACGCGAAGGCGAGTCCAGAGATACAACATAATTAACAACAGAAATTCACCTCGAAGGGTTTAATTATTACAAACCGAGGTTTTTGACATGGTAATGTAGTTCAGAGTTTTTAAAACAGCGGAATTAAACTAAGCGGAACGCGGAAACACCACGAGAGGCCGGCCACCGATGCCTTCATTCATCGTCATCCACCCACTCCGCCTCCCACCGGGCGGGATCTCTCCGGGCCACACATCACCAAAGGCATTACCTGGAGCAACAGATTATAGCAAGGCTGAGTATACTAATACTCAGCAAGACTTACCCGTCGGTGATAACTACTTCACCAACTCTAGACATGATAGGCTTTTTGGCCACTGGGTTTCTTTAGCTGAAAAGTAACAAAGAGTATGTCCTTACTTTCAAGATTTTAGCACAAGTTCTAATGGGATTACTCTTTTCTAGATTATCCATCTATCACAAGCATAAGTTGAGCAATACAATTATTCAAGCATAATGTTCATCAACTTCCATCATTAGGGATCTCATGGCCAGTGGAGTAAGTAGTCTCAGATAATGGTGAGAGGTTGACAATCGATTGGTTTATAACCTTGCAACGTAGACCTAAACACACGGTGGGATGCCCCCGCGAGGACAACCACCAAGCGGTTCCCAAAAATCCGCGGGTCGGGATAAAAGGCCACAGTCTTTGGTACCGGTTATCTGGCATACCCCGTGAGGCACCCAGACTCACACGTGCACCACAGGTAGCTAGCCGTGAGACGCATCCCAAGAGTAGTGGCAGTGAAATCCCTCACCGCCTCATTAAGGTACTAGGCTTACCGATCCCATTCCAGACAAGTGCTTAGTACGTTCAAACACTTAACCCACGAAAGCCATTGGACCGGAGCCCACATCCCATGATCTTACCACATGAGCAATCCATTTAAGGAGATCTTATGATTCCAAAAGAAGAACTTGTTCTCGCAAGTGACAAGCATCACTCCACTTGTAACGGTCCTATAGCATAGCAGCTATCGAACTATCATACTAGTAAAGGACAAAGGTACCTAGGGATCATGCATCTAGGGTATCATATCAACTCCTGAACATAAATGCACAATCATCCATAGATAGTTGCATAATAATATTTAAATACTGGGTTAAATGCATCGGGGCTTACCTTCGTCGGCGGGGTTAGCCTGAGCACCCTCGGTGTCTTCGATCACTTCCACGTACTGCAACTCCGCTTCAGCTCCTCCTTCCTCAGCTTCCAGCACGAGCGAGTAGTCACTGTCAGGAAGGTCTACACGGAATGCAATGCAGGGTTCAGGTGATGTGATAGATTAATTATTTAACCAACTCTTGTTGGCCACATTCACCTTAACAAACAATTAATTATTAATTCTTTGAATAAACACTTAATTAATGGCTTCTTTTAGAATTTTCATTTCATGTGAGGATTTAACATTCCATCTTTCAATAGTAAAGGTGTGCACAAATTTGAAATTATTTAAATTTAATTCATTAAACAACAAGGGTGTATTCTTAGATCTTAAATAAGCTTTGCAACCATTTTATAAAGGGGCATAAGGAATAAAAAGGGCATTTTCCTATTTAACCAAACATTAAACCTATAAAGGCCTCCAAAGCTTTTATTCAAACATTAAAGTACTAAAATTCAGTAGAGGGTTTCTAAAGCACCAAAACACCTATACTAAGCCACTGAACACAAATGCATGCTTTGAAAGGTTGGAAAATTAATTATACCAATAATAACAAAAGCTAGTCACATAAACAAGATAAAAGCATATAAAAATAAATAAGCATCCAATTGCTCCAAACTTCCTCACACATGTTCTCTGGTCCAAAACTATCCTAGGAATGCAGCAAGCACACCTAGAGCTACCATTGATCTTGCATTATTAATTTACAAAGGAAAACAAGCATATACCAAGAATAAATACTTCTGGTCATTCCAAATTTGTGATTAATTCACCAGAGGTGCATCTTGGCATAAAGAGACCACATGCATAAGTGGGGCTCAAAAACATAATTATTTTTAGCTACAAAAATCATCTAGACAGATTCTGCATAAATGGGAAATAATTCATATAAAAAGATTTGCATCGTCACTTTCTGCAATGTTTAGTATAGGAGCTGGTCATAACATAACACACAACATATCAAAAAAATTAGCTACAAAGGACTTACGGATTTTGAGATCTCACAGATCTAGGTTTTTCACATTTCTATTTTTCATGCCAAAAATATCAGGAACCAGCCTCGACAAGTTTAACAAAAATTGTAGTACTCTTCACCAGGAGTCTAGGAAAATTGAGTTTGCATTTTTCGATTTTGCTATGATTTTCTAGAGATTTTACAAGAATCAGCAAATGTGTTTTACTATTGAAGATGTACTTTTACGCAGGGACCCCCAGAACTTTTCAAAGTCTCACAAATCTAGCCTTCCTTTGCACTCAGACCCTCGGGAAGATTTCAATCCTCACACATAGGCCCTCCCACCGCCGGGTGAGCTCGCCGGCGGCGATAGCCGGCCGGCCCTGGACATCAAGCGGTGCGGAACCCCCTAGGGACTCACCTAGGGTCGAGTGGAGGGGTCGGTTGGCGTGGAGGCAGCTCCGGCGAGGGCGCGCGGCGGCGGCCGCTGTGGGCTGCGGCTCCGGCGGAGGAGGCGCAATGCCAAGCGACGGCGAAGGACGGATGGGCGAGTTCACCGGGCGATAGGCGACGGCGTGAGCCTTTATGGGTTCTAGGGAGGAGCTTTGGGCGGTTGGCAAGCACCGGTGAAGGACGAACGGGCGAGTTCACCGGCGACCGGCCATGGCGGGCGCGGTGGTCTGCGGGAGCGGTGGTTGCGGGCGCGAGGAGGAAAGGCGGGCGGCAAATAGGGGCGCGGCCGGGGTGACGACGGCGTGACCGCGGAGATGCGGCCGTGGTACGTCGGCCTCGACCGGCGTGCGTACGGTGGGCGCACGATGTCGGTACGGCGCGGCGACGGGGGGAGACGCGTGGCGCGGGGGGTTTAATGTGCCGCGGGGTGCGGGAACCTCGGGGGAAGGCGCGCCTCGGTCGGCGGTGGCCTCGGGCGGCGGGGCGCGACGTCGCGGCGCAGAGCGCCGGCTGACCCGAAGCTGTGTTGCTGAACCTCTGTTTGAGCACGATTTTCTCCAAAAATTTGTACTGAAGTGCATCAAGTGATGAATAGGAAAGTTGTAGATCCAGCTATCCTCTATAACTTTCACAAAGGCCATATGGGGTTTTCTCAACAGATTTTGCAGAAAAGGCTTGCTAACTTTGAATGCCAATCTGTGTTAGTGAACAGGAAGTACTGTCAGTTGACCAAACTTTCCACCCTTTTCCAATCAAAATTGGAAATGACATCCTACCTGAAAGTTGTGTCCCTCAAGACAACTTTCCTATTTGTAGATTTTGAAGTGTTTAGGTGAAATTTGGAGAACGCGACAAAAGTTCCGGAAGACACTCAAGTTCACTAGGGTTTAGATGGGGTTTGACCATGGATTTGACCACTGTCAACAGAGTTGACCGACAATTAGGGTTAAATAAAAACCTAGGGCGTCACAGTAGTGCGACTCGAACATGGTGATGACTCGGTGCACTACGCGACGAGCCGTCGACAACTCGAGCTCATCCACCACACCGGGAAGGCGTCCGACTTCCTCGATCAACATCTCGGGTGTCCGTGGCCCAAGTGACACACCAAGCGCGGCCATGGCCGAGCTCATCACCATCCCAAGTTTGCCAATGTCCCCAATGGCCTTCTCGCTGATGGCTTCCGACTTGCATCGGGCGTCACGGGCCTGGCTCAGCACGACTGCATCTTGCTCCCGAGAAGCTCGAGACTGCTCCAGCTCGGTCTGGACCTCTGAAAGACAAGCAAAGACAAGAAGTCATGATGCGATCGAGAAGAAGAAGAGGGCAGAGCCGAGGTTCGACACTCACTCTGGAGCTGCTCCGACAAGCGCCTGATGCCACTCTCCTTTTCGATAACCTTGATGATGGCGGCGTTTCGTTCCTGCTTGGTTGCCGCCAACTTCGCCACCATCCCAGCGCGGATCAGACACGCTCCTGCAACCACCACCGGAGAATCGAGCCTCGACAAAGGACAAGTGGCGAACTGGACAAGAAGCAGAGGGAATGATTCGACTTACCGTCAAGATCCTGCGACAACTTGGTGTGGGAGTCCTGAAGCTACGCCTCCTCCTCAGTTACCACTTGGAGCTGGTTCGTAACCTGAGAGAATTGACGGTTTGTCATCGCCAAGTCCGTCGTGGTCGTGCCCAGGTCACGCTCCAACTCAGACACCCTAGCATCAAGCGTCGTCTTCTCACGAGCGGCGGTCTGGGCGGCGTCCCAGGCAGCGGCCTCGGTTGCGGCCACAACAGTCTTCGCCCTCTTGGAGACCTCCTCAGCGGACGCAGCAACTGCCCGAAGCTTCTCGACCTAAAGATCGAGGGTGTGCCGCCAATCAAGTAAAGATAAGTGATGAAACCCGAGAAGATCGCAGAATCAGGAACTTAATCTTCGACAAGAAAGCTCACCAAGGTCGCGGGGAGGATGAGCTCATCAAAGGCGCGGCGCGCCCAAGTCAACCCACGCTCCAGGGTGTTGCATGCCGCGACCTCCTCGTCGTCCTTGGAGTCGACGCCAAGCCTGGAGGTGGCCGCCCATGAGCTGCAGGCAAGCTCAAGGGTCTGTACCTCGCCACCCGTCACGCCCTGCGACAAGGATGCCCCCGTCCCCTCGGCCTCCTGGATCTCCGGGGAGGCGGCCTTTGTCATCGCCTCGGGGGCTATCGGCTCTTGGGGGTGACTGCCGGCTCGTTAGGCAAGTGAGGCTCGACATCTCCAGCGCCAGCGGTGACGGCCCCACATCTTTGGCAACGGCCTCTGCCGTGCCGACCTTTGCAACCGAGGCGGGAGCTTCAGCAGCTTTCACTGACAGAGGGAGCGACGCATCCCGACTTTCGATGGCCGGCAGCGGCACGGACGTATCCATAGTCGGCTCCACGTGGGTCGCGGGTGTCTCAAGGACCGCATCTGTCGCCTCTGCTGCAACGGCTGGGGCGAAGCCGCCGGCGCGTTCGTACTCTTGCAGCACCTTCGAAACTGATGTGATCGTCTCCATGATCGTCGGCTCGTTGAACATTCGCTCCGACGCCACCTCGTACACCTTCTCCGGAAGCTGGGGCGCCTCGAGATCGATAACCCCAACACTGGGGAAGTCAAAGTACCAGCACGTCGCCAGTTCCATCACCTCCTCGGCGATGAGGGCAACCCGGGTCGAAGAGGTCTCCGCCACCTCCGCGGTCGGGGGAGGACCTGAGACCCCAACCTCCGGGAAGGGCTCCGACACTTCTACGACGTGAGAAAGGATCATCGTCGCCGTCACCTAGGCTGGCTCCGACACCGGGGCCATCACGACATCGCGACTCTCCGACGGTGGGGGAGGCGCCGAGTCCTCATCCAAGACCACCACCACACCCTCGACGCTCGGGCCAGCCTCGGTCGGCACTTCCAGGGCCACCTGAGCGGTGGTCGCCTCCGTGGCCGCCTCACCCTCCTCGACGGCGGTGGCGGGTACTGGTGGAGGTGGCGCGATTGGTGCCCTCGTCTCGACGACAACTGACGGCTCCTCTTCAGCCCGCGGCGGCGCCGACTCAGCGCTCGGGGGCTGGGGACGAGGCTCAGAAGATACCACCAGCGCGCTCAATGCTAGGCGCTTCAGAGGCCCCAGGCTAAGCACGCCAGTGTCAGCATGTCTACGAGAAGACGAATACCAACATAAACAAACAAGTTCGAAGAGTCATGACAGACGAAAGCTGAAGTCAGAGACTTACATCTTGGAGTGCACTCGGGCTTTCTTCACGAGACGGTCCGACGTGCCCTGCTCGGGGGCTGCGCGCTTCGAGCCCTGCTCGGGGACTGCACGTCTCGGGCCCGCCGTCTCGGGCGCTGCTCCGCTTCGACCCGCCGCCTCAACGGCGGCAACACTCTCCCCATGTGCTCGGGGGTTGTTCCTCCGGCCTCCGCAACGGCCGGGGTTGGACCATGGCCCCCACTAGTGATAAGGGACACATGAACATCCGGGGCTCCGCCGCCCCGGATAAGCAACGACTGCAAGCTCCGCGGGGCAGCACTTGGCTCCGCTACCGGCGGCGCGCTCGACGTCGACACCAAGTCCGATGACCTCCCCCGCGACCAGCGCCTCTGCAGGGAGTCAGAGTCGGGGCGGTCGGAGCCGTCATAGAGCTGGCAAGCAGACGTCGGCCGCTCCTCCGACCTTCTCGGGGGATCGGCTTGCCGGGGCGCAGATCTCTGCGACTCGGAAGCACTCGCTCCGCTAGGTACCGCACGTGAGCGGACCACCCGCTGGTCCTCTCACGCGGGACGAACCACTTAGCGTCACCTCGAGCCAGTGGTCTTGTCGCGTTCGGTCGCCGGCGGCCGGCGCGACGACGACACTTCAGTGCCGCGGGGAGGCGACGATGAGGACGACCCCGACATGTCGCTGCAATCAACCGCCGCGCTGGCCACATCACCACTCCACGAAGGCTCGGGCGATGGGTCTTCATCGGAGGAGACGCCAACCTCCCCTGCCTTCACCTCTTGTTGCGGTTATCATACGATCGCGCTTGGCGATATGGCATTTCTTGTGCTGCGCCTTACGCGCAGCACGCCTCTTCTTTGCTACGGCCTGCTTCTGGTTGAAAATCGCCTCCTCTGGGAGAGGCGCCTTGGCCGAGACAAGGTGGGCGCACTTCAATTGTGACGACAAGGAAGCACGATGATCAGCCGGGGGAGACATGCTCCGAGAAGATCCACACTGCAGCAAAAGGCGAATGAAACATATCGAGAAGACGAACAACTTACAAAATTTTCTATCCCCGCATTGGGGAGCATCGGGAGCAGCCGCGACGGCGACCACGAGTAAGATGGCCTCCCGATCGCCTGTGCCACATGGCGCTGAACCTCGAGCGGCGACAGGTGCTCCGGAGCGGTCACAGTCCCCGCCCACGGGGGCCCTGTCGGCCGTCATGTCGCAGAGGCATAGCGGCCGCCTCCTGAGTGACACGACTCCTTGGGTGTGGTACTGCCCGATCACTTCCACCAAGGTGATCCCGGTGTTCCGCAGATGCCCCAGCACAGCCCAGTGAAGCTTGAGCATCTTCTCCAGCTCCTTCTTGGTGGGGCCATCCGACTAGTTCCTCTGGGACATCGCGATGGAACACCGGTGTACGATGGAAGCGCGAACTCGGGGTCGTTCCGCAAGTAGAACCACCCCTTGTGCCAACCGTTGTTCGAGCTGGTCAGCGACACCGGGATGTAGTCGTCGTCACGGCCTTGCTTCGTCCGAAGGTTGGCCCAGCCGATCGTTGCCGCGCGGGAGCCGTCCCTCAGGCAGGTGAACCTGAAGAAGTACTGGAACAGGGGACAGTGGGCACCGATGCCAAGGTACCCCTCGCACATTGCTTCAAACGCGGCCATCTGCTAGATGCTGTTCGGATTAAGGTGCTGGAGTTGCAACCTGTACGCGAACAGCAACCCGCGAATGAATTGACCGGCGGGGACGGAGAAGCCGCGCTCATGGAAGGTCACGAACGACACCACATACCCACTGGGAGGGCGTGGCACGGACTCGTCAGCAGGGACGATCCATTCGACGACCTCGGTAAGGGAGGCAGCTATCCCACCTCGACGAGATGAAGGAGCTGCTCGCGGGAGACGTTGGAGCACGTCCAGTTCGACATCACGACGGCAAGGTCTCGGGCGAGCTGAAAACACAAGCAGCAGCGGCGCTGTGGATGCGAAAGAACTCGGAGCTCAAGGGGCGAGTGCGAGAGAGAAGAAGCTGATGAAAAGCAAAGTCCCGAACCAGCGCTCGACGCGTGGTTTTAAAGGGGACATGCCTGACTCTCCACCTTTAGCCCCGGGCTCGCCGTGTCAGCAAGACTTTCGCCCCCGCGCGCGCCCCGGCGAAACAACCACTCGCAACAGCAACGCCTCGGTTCCCGTGGGGTACAGACTTGCAGAGCCTGCGCGCGGTCATGATGGAGCGGTCATGTCGGTCACGTCGGCCGAGATGCCCGCGCCCATGACTGCGCCCACATCACCACTACGGCCGTAACTGCCCCGACGAAACCTCCAAGGCTACAACAACTACAATTACAAATAAAAGCTCGTGAGTGAGTCTCCAACTCACTCACGAGCTCAGGGGCTACATCCGGCGGATGCGCTCGCGCGCACCCACCGAGAACTTGAAGAACACCTCCAACACCAAGGTCTACCGGCTGAGCCTGAGCGCGACTTCCTAACTCCCGCTCAAGCTCAGGGGATACTGACGAGGGCCCGGATTAGGGCACCCTTTGACGGCAAAATTATCCTCCTTAACGACAGTAAGACCATTACCCTCGAGGTGGAGTACACTATCCGCTGGCAAGTGTTGGCGGGTACCCGAAAATCCGGATGAGATCCCCGAACACGTATGAAAGTACAGTGAGCACGTTCAAGTAATGCAACGACGCAAGAGGAGACTAAGAATCTCCCAAAGACTGCAAAAGCCTCAAAAGTTGTGTTCGTCTTTACACGTGCCCTCGGGCCCCCTTTTATAGGGAGACGAAGGGACTTTTACATTCCGAAAACACCCTCGAGCTCGAAGAATATTCCTAATGTGAACACATACATGAATGTCTTTTTCATCTCATACATTTACAAGCCTGCCACTAGTTCACACGCTAAACCCGGACTTTTTGAGACGACGTTTTTGACTTTGCTGCTTACTAGTTCGTGAATCTCCCCGTTCGGGGAATCTTCATGCGCCACGACTCCCGAACTTGACCTTCAACAGATTCCCGAATTTCACAGACTTCCGAAGTTCGTGGCTCTGCAGGTTCATGGCTTTCGGTCTTTACGAGTTCGCAACTCCGAAGCTTCACAGGTTCAAGATTCCAGATCTTCGCGAGTTCCTTGCTCCTGAAAACTTATTTCACGAACTTGAAGGACCGATACGGCGAACCGCAGAGGGGGGGGGGAGTGAATGGGAGCCGATAAAAATTCTTCTCGAAGGAGATGGAAACTCCTACAAGATGAACACGGCTTCCAACACACGTCTCCGACTCACTACCCAAGTTGGCCAAGCCCACGTAGCCACTGGAGTGCCACCGGACCTAGGAACCAACACACACAACCTTCGGACCCGAGAACGCAGCGGAACACCAAACCTCGAGCCTACAGACCTACACCGGTCAGACCGACGAGCACCACCGGTCCGACCGGTACTTTGCCGGTGAAACCGAGCAACTTTCACTAAGTGGCTCCACACCGGTCCGACCGGTGAGACACACCGGTCGGACCGGTCATAGCCTCGAAAGCCCCCAAAGCACCAAACAAAGCCAACCGACCATCAAGCGGACCCAAACTCGAAACAAGAAGCAACACGAGACAACGGCGAACACACCAAGACGTTCACCCGAGCAAAATCCCACCGAGGGTTGCACCGGTCCGAGGCCAGGTCAAGAGCACCGGTCGGACCGGTGTAGCTCGGGCGACTCGAAATGAACAAGCACCCACGGGTCAACTCCCCCAAATCCAAACCTCGATCTCCCGAATCGCTCCACGGACTTGAACAAGACTTTGGGGATATTAGGAACACCTCATGAGGAGTCCATAGCCAAGTTTAATCCCACCAAAACTCGTCCAAAAAGGAGGAATTAAGGAAATCCCGCCAAGAGCACTTCCAACCCAAGAACTCAAGAAACCCCAAAATCGAGCACCTTTACTCACGGATTTGGGAGGGGAATCACAGCCCAAAGAACCACGAAGGGTTCCCACAAATTTCCCCCATCAAATCCCCAAGAGAAAGGTCCCGAAAACAACCCAAAGAAATCACCAAGAGAGGGCTCCGAAAATCACCACCAAGAACAACCGGGGAAACACATCCAAACCTTGAGGAACCACGCCGAATCATCTATACATGAAACAAAGGTTCATACAAGGTCTAGCAAGCCGCCCGATCATCCATCCCTCTCAACAAGATCTCTCCATGAAGCTCTCTTGCTAGTCCTATGGAAAACCTAAGGAAAATAAGAAAACAAATGAGCTAGGGTTCCAAGAGTTAGCTGCCATCCTCTGACCTCTTAGGTTATATGGAGGCAATCAAAAGTCTAAAATGCCCTTTCCTAATAACTACGGATACAAGCCCCTCAAGGGCGGATTTGGAAGTCTTCATGTCTTCACCATCGGACGGATGCCCGGAGACCGCACCCGCGTAGCCTCGACGCAAGCCATGCGATCCCGACGCGTGTCCTCCTCTTCGAAGTCTCCGGACCGTGTCGTCGCACACCGGCCGACCGGTGCTCCCCACCGGTCGAGCCGGTACCCACCGGTCGACCGGTCCGGAATTGCCGTAGCACCGTCTTCGGTTCTTCGTCTTGGCTTTGTGGATCAACCAAGGAACCCGGTGGTTTTACGGTGAACCACCGGAAACCCCGCAAACTCGGTGTAGCCTCCGCCAATCTCCACTCATGACTCGGCTCCCACGTAGTCCCGGCTCGACCTTGGTTGTGAGGCTCAACCAAGAAACCGTCCACGACTTCATCTTCTTGTTCATGCCACCATGCGGCCCGCACTTGACCCCGCCGGCCACCGGGTCCCCCGAACGAAGCCTACTTGTCTTCTCAACACCGGAGGCCTCACGGGCGATGACCTTTCGCGCTCGTTCTTCACCTGCACCAACACCAGTCAAGTCGCATCCTGCACCTGCAATACTTAACCAAGAATCAGTCCACACAACGTTGTCAATCACTCATCACACAAGGAAGCGACCATCCACCGGTCCTCGAACCACACATGGTCCTCAATCTCCCCCTTGATGAGTGCATTGACAACACCCACACGAACGTAACAAGAGAGAAAAGAAAACGAAAAGAAACGAACAAAAAGAAACTCCAACAAGCGATCGAAGGCCAAACAAAGGCAAAGAGCAAGATCACTTGAAGAGGACGAGTCTCGGACCCCTTAGGCAAGGGCAACGACTCGACACATCCGAGACAAAACAAAGCTCAAGCAAAGAGCGCAAACCACCGAAACAAGGCTCGAACAACCACAAAGAGCTCCCCCCGCACACATGCAAGCTCCCCCCGAACCAATGCACCTCCCCCCCGGACAAATGCATGCAAACCAGTCGAAAAAACGGGCGGTGCAAAGCAACTTCGGCTCACACCGGTCGGATCGGTCATCACCACCGGTCGGACCGGTGCCTAACATGTGCACGGGACCAGCACTCACACCGGTCGGACCGGTGACCCCGACCGGTCGACCGGTGCACAACAGAGCCCGAAATGGCTCGAAACCACTCGAAAACCTTCTAAATGGTCCGAGAAGGCATTTCAAGCTCAAACTTCTCCCCCTTGTTGGCAATGCATGAATCAAGCCAAAAATGCAAAACTTTCAACCTAAAGCTTCTCAAATAGACAAAATTCAACAAAGAATGCTACACATGTCCAAATGAGCAAGTTAGATACTCTACAGCTTCGTATCGATCTCAACTACATGATCACCAAGTTTTACAACCATTGGACGAAGCTAAGATGGATTTGGGCAATTTTGCGAAAAACTTGCCTCTCATGAGCAAAGTCCTAAACATGATCAAAGCATATCAAAATGGCAAAGCCACACAAACTTCATGCTAGGACAGCCATTCTAATCATAAGACCATCACAAACACCCACAAGCACCTCATGTCATGTCAAAGCCACCGAGCCATGTGCCTACTTCTATGTATGAGACTTCTCATTGGTAGGCATCATGCAACGGTTTAGCACCCAAAGCAAATTAAATTCAGCACATATGACATGGGAGCATATTTTCCAAGCATTTTTCATTTCATTTTCAGATTGATAAATGGTACATGAAATGTCTTTGCGACAAAAAGGAACTTATGCTCCTCCACAAGATAAAGCAAGAGGGCTAAACATTCATGATGGCAAATGAGCCTTTGGCCCCATATGATCAATAAACTAGCTATCCAACCACAAATTAAGCATAGCCAAGCCACTAAAACATGTCAAGATCATATAAAGGCATTTACACATGAGAGAGCATACATGTGACATTTTCAAAAGACATAGCTATGAACCATGGATTATTAATCATGATCATCAAGAGCTAAGCCAAACTAACCATAGCATACCAAACAAGCTCACAAAGACATATATCTCATTCCATGGTGAACAGTGTATATAGGAGAAGCTTTTCCTATCCAATGCATATGATACAAAATGCATGCAATCTAAGATACAAGGATGCCTATACATCATGTTACATATGCCATGCCAAATGCAAGAAATTCACAAAGGAAACTATACATATGCTACAAAGGAGCTCCCACACACCCAACTCAAGAAATCAAACACACACCAAGTTCCCCCGCAAACGAGTGAAAGTTGCTTGATCTAGGGGTTTGGTGAAAATATCGGCTAGTTGGTCATGTGTGGGTACATGGATCAAAGATATCTTTCCTTTCTCGACGTTGTCTCTCGGAAAATGATACATCACTTCTATGTGCTTGGTTTTGTAATGGAGCACCGGGTTCTTTGCAACGCTTATGGCACCGGTGCTATCACATTGAAGTGGGACATGGGTATACTCCTCACTAAAGTCACTCATGGTGTAAGAAATCCAAAGGAGCCGAGAGCAACAACTAGCGGCGGCAACATACTCGGCCTCGGTAGTGGATTGAGCAACACTCGATTGTTTGCGGGAAGACCAAGACACCAAAGAAGAACCCAAAAAGCGGCAAGTCCCGGAAGTAGACTTCATATCCAACCGACACCGGCAAAATCCACGATTTTAACACTGCGGGAATCACCTACACTTGTTGACAAAACAAGAGGAGTCTCAGAACAAACGTCTCGCTTGCCTGGAGATGTTGTTCGGGATTCTGTGAAGAAGCCTTGCAGTTCCTCGAAGCGAACTTCTACAAGTTCGGGACAGACGCTCTTTGCTAAGGATAAAAAAGGTCCGCTACTCTTTACAACTCTTTTCACTTCACATTTATCAACCTTCTTTTTAAGGCTTTATTTTGCGATTTTCCAGAGTTTGAAGATCGCCTTCGATCGCTTCCTGCATCCGAGCTTGCCGTACAACACAGGGATTTTGCGGCGAAAGCCCCTATATCTGCAAGAATCGCCTGCGAACGTTTGATTAAGCAAGAGAAAGCAAACAAAAAGTTGGCAGAGGATCATCAGAAACTGAGTCGTAACTTCAATTTGTCTCAAGCGGCAAACTCAGATTTAGAGAAAAAGGTGTCTGAGCTGGCTGAGGCCCTAAAGAAGTGCCAGGACGAAAATAAGATTATTGAAGAGGCTGCTGAGAACTCCCGAAAAGATCTTGAAAAACTTCGGAAGACACATGATGATGATTTGCGACTGATCGAGAATATTTGCAAGGATCATGACAAATCCTTGAAAACTGTCGAAGATCTTCACACCAACAACGCTGATTTGGCCTAGTCTTTGAGCAGCAAGGACCAAAGAATTCAAGATCTTAAAAGGGCACTGACTGAGTAGAGGGAGGCTCCGGGAAAGAAGGTTTTTGACATTATCGAGAAGTTGAAGCTTTTATTTGAAGAGTACGAGAGATTTTTGAACGAATTTGGTGTTCGTCCTGCACCACTCCCTGCCGACTTAGGACTCCCTGAGTTCATGGAATGGATCGACGCTGAATTCAAGGCACTTCCCGAAGTTATCTCTGGTGCTAACGACTTTGCGACAGCCTTTTCTGTAGAAAGCATCTTGAAATTTCTTCACAACTTCGACTGCGCGGACCTCGCGAAGTTTCGTGAAAAACTCCCGCAGTTTCCCGACGCCCTGAGTACCTCAAGAATTCGGCCAAATGAGGATGTCCAAGCTATCAGGTCCAGATTCATGAGGGAGTTCTGGCTTGCTAGCGGGAAGGAAGCTGTCAAGAGCATCGCACGCGCTAAGCTTGCCCAGGTTAGTTTTCGGACGGTTCTGTCCACCACTGCTAATTCGCAAAATTTTGCCCTCTGATTTTTGTTACATCTATTTCTTTGCCTCTCTTAGCTAATTGATGAAGAAAAACGAGGAAAAGGCACCGCGTCTCCTGAATCCTCTACTGAAGATGAAGAATCAAGCGACTCGGGAGAGGAGGGCTCTGGCGACAGCAGCGATGACTGCAGTGATGGCGACCAAGCCTCCGGGCGAGAAGAAGACTCTCCGAAGGTTGACATTACGGGCTAGATATTGCTGAAACATTCGCCCTTTGTGGTTGTTCGTGTATATTTATACATTCATTCAGTTGTAGTGTTTTGCCTAAACAAGTTGCTTTTTGTAAACTTTAACCTGTGCAGGTCCTGCAAGTTGGGCCTGCGTAGGACGTGATGCCACTGCGAATTCATCGCGATAAAATGTTCGTCAGTGGCGAAGTATGGCGTTTGTTCCAATAGGCTCATCCCGAACAAGATTTTTCCGATTTTTGGCTTGAGGTTTCGCTTAGATTTTCTATGGGATGCTTCGATCTTTCTTCTTTCTTCCTTCTTCGTAAGAAGGAGAGTTCAAGTGCTGCGAATTCAAGTTCCTCGAGGATCCCGAAGACGGAGCCCCTTAGCCCAATCGCCGATGAGCTTAACTTTGCTTACGCTAGCGACATTGCAGAAGATAATAGTCGCGAACGAGGACACGTTGTTGAGCTTTCGTTCTAGGAATAGTACTTCTCAATGTAATTGTTGCTAAACTATTTTGAAATTTTTATGCAACTAAGGCAATAAAGACGTTTTCTTTGAAAAAACGTCACCCTCCCCCACCTTGCCGTTTTGCATGAAAATTTCAAGGCAAGTTAACGAAGTTTTACTATTTTCGGGTATCTTGACCATACACGCTTTTGAGAAATTTTCGCAAGTTTCTGAAAACTTCAAATGTTGTGACGCAAGTCGACAAAATTTGTTCTCGAATTTTGTGGACTTGACTCGCTTGTCATACTTGCCTTGGTTGATACTGCAACCCTCAGTTGCTTCAACCACGATTTTCTACGAATTTTCACACGAGCCCCTTGCCCTTTTATCAGAACATTTTTGTCGCGAAAAAATTTCATCAATTTGTGTTAAGGAAAATTTTTAAACAATGCCACACACATTTACTTGACCGCCATCGCCATTGATTATCATGATGGAAACTCAGGCTACAACTCATTGTTGTCTCGAGCCTTTTCAGTGGGAATCCCTTTGTGGATGGGATTTTAGGCCACAACTTATTGTTGTCTCAGGACTTTTCGGTTGGAATCCCTTTGTGGATGGGATTTTAGGCCACAACTTGTTGTTGTCTCAGGCCTTTTCGGTGGGAATCCCCTTGTGGATGGGATTTAGGCTTTCACGGAGCCTTTTTCACAAACTCTTCTTCTTTTCACAATGGAATTCTGGCTATCAGGAAGCCCTTCACACGAACTTTTCTTTTTTCACGATGGAATTCTGGCTATCAAGGAGCCTTTCACACGAACTTTTTTCTCTTCTCACGATGGAATTCTGGCTACCAAGGAGCCTTTCACACAAACTTTTTTTTCTCACGATGGAATTCTGGCTATCAAGGAGCCTTTCACACGAACTTTTTTTTCACGATGGAATTCTGGCTATCAAGGAGCCTTTCACATGAACTTTTCTTTTTCATGATGGAATTCTAGCTATCAAGGAGCCTTTCACATGAACTTTTCTTTTTCACGATGGAATTCTGGCTATCAAGGAACCTTTCACGCGAACTTTTCTTTTTTCACGATGGAATTCACAAAATGCACGATTTGGGGGAAGACTCTCATCATATATATATCACAAAGAGTATTTACATAGGATCCGCCTCGTTAAAAACCTTGGCTCTTGATTTAGAGCCCCCTTTGCAAGGAAAAGAGTACGGTCCTCCTTATTCTAATGCAACTAAGAGAAGGAAAACTATTGTTTTTTCCCGAAATCACTTATAGACACGTGATTCAGATTTTTTAATTTTTCATAATGCAAATTTGCGAAAAAGGAAAAATACTCTAAATTACATCTAGTTACAACTAGAACTTTCAAGGGTAGTACCTTTTCAGGCTGTCGGCATTCCACGAATAGGAAACTCTTCACCAGTTTGCTCTAGCAAACGAAAAGCCCCTGGCATGTCTGTTTCTTTTGCTATGAATGGCCCTTCCCAGGATTCATGAAGTTTTCCCGGGTTCTCCCAGTTCTTCTTTCTTTTCAACACCAGATCACCAGTTTTGATGTCCTTTCGAACCACTTTCTTGTCTCTCCATGCTTTGGTCTCCTTTTGGTATTTCTCAATGTTCTCAGCAGCTTCAAGGATTGTCAGCTCAATCATATCTTTTTCCACTTTCTTATCAACTTCTTCAATTTCTTTTGCTTTCAGGACTCTCATGCTTTCATTCTTGATTTCCTCTGGTGTCATTGCCTCATTGCCGAAGAGTAGGCGAAAGGGCGTGAAACTTGTTGCTCTCGACACGGTAGTGTTGTGGGACCAGATCACTTTCGGCAATTCATCTACACATTTACCCTTCTTCTGATTGAATAAGCACTTCTTGATTCCCGAAAATATTAGGCCATTTGCCCTTTCAACTGCTCCGTTGGACTGCGGATGATACACTGACAAAAATTTTGCATGAGTACCCAAGGTCTTGCAATATTCTTTGAAAGTGTAACAGTCAAACTATTTCCCATTGTCAACAGTCAGTTCTCTAGGAACTCCAAATCCGCAGATTATGTTCTGCCAGAAGAACTTCTGAATTGTTGGTGCTCTGATGTTCGCGAGTGGTTTTGCTTCTACCCACTTCGTGAAATAATCGACGGCAACAGCTGTGAATCGGCAATTCCCTTGAGCCGTTGGCAATGGTCCTACTAGATCCATTCCCCACCTTTGCAATGGCCAAGATGGTGGGATCAAGTGAACTGGCATGGAAGATAAATTTTGTTGATTCGCTGTTTTCTGGCATGCTTCACATTGCCGAACAAGTGCCTTGGCATCTATGTTTATGGTGGGCCAATAGAATCCCTGCTTTATTGCTTTTCTGCTAGAGCCCTGGTGCCTATGTGTGCGCCACAAAATCCGCTGTGAATTTCTTTGAGAAGTTCGAGGCCTTTTTCAGAGGTGATGCACCTTAGCCAAGGCTCAGTAACTCCCGATTTGTACAGTTCTCCGTTTACCACTGTATAGCCCCGTGCCCTTTGTTTCAATCTTTTCTCTTCCAACTCATCTTGTGGTTCATAATGGCCTCTCAGATAAGCCATGATTTCTGCTCTCCAATCGGGAGTTTTCACTGCATTCACGATTTTCGGCCTTGATTCCTTGATAGATGGTTCTCTGATGATTTCGAAGAACACGTCAGGGGGCAATTCTTGATTTCTGGCTGCTGCTTTCGCCAGTTTGTCTGCTTCATTGTTATCATCTCTTGGAATATGTTGCACTGAGTAACCTTTGAAGTGCCTTTCCATTTCTCTGACCTTTTCCAAGAACTTCATCAGAACAGGATTCCTTGCTTCACTTTCTTTTTCAACATGTTCTTGAATAACTTTCGAATCTGTTCTGATTATGAAAGTCTGCTGCCCCAAAGCTTTCATTTTTCACAATGCCAGAAGTAAAGCTTCGTACTCTGTTGTGTTGTTCGTGGAATGTTCATTGTTCGCGAATATGAGCCGAGCTGCATATCTTATCACTACCCCCGCCGGGGATGTTACCACTGCCAAAATTCCAACTCCCTTGTAGCACCAAGCCCCATCACACTGGACTATCCAAGGCTCAGGTATTTTTTCATCGAGGTTTTGAGTTGGTGAAGTCCAATCCACGACAAAATCTGCCAAGACTTGCGATTTTATTGCGCTTCTTCTCTCGAAATCCACAATGTATTTTGAGAGTTCAGCGTCCCATTTGATTATTCGGGTAGATGCCTCTGTATTCGCGAACAAATCACTCAGTGGTTGATTGGTGATGACCCTTATTCTGTGACCCTCGAAATAGTGCCTTAGCTTCCTCGCAGCCATGATAACTGCGTATGCAATCTTTTCCAGCTCAGAATAGAAGATTTTCGAGCCAAACAAGGCTTTGGAAGCAAAATATACTGGAATCTATTTGAGCTTTCCTTCTTCCTCCTTTTCTTGCACCAGTACAGTGCTCACTGCCGAATTTGATGCAGACACATATAGTAGAAGTGGTGATCTTGGTTTCGGAGGGCACAGCTTGGTCATGTTGGACAAGTAATCTTTCAGTTCTTGGAAAGTTTGCTTCTGGGTTTCGGACCACTAGAAATTCTTAGCACTTCTGAGAACTTGAAAGAATGGTAAGCTTCTTTCTGCAGCTCTAGGAATGAATCTGTTAAACGCGGCCACTCTCCCTTTCAATTTCAGCACATCTTTCACTGAAACTGGATCTTGCATTTCTACTAATGCCTTGATTTTGTCAGGATTCGCCTCTATGCCCTTTGTTGAGACTAGGCATCCAAGGACTTTCCCCTTGTGAATGCCGAATACACACTTCTCCGAATTTAGCTTCAGATTCGCTACTCTCAAGTTCGCGAATGTTTCTGCCAGATCAGTGATGTGATCTCTTCTCTGAACACTTTTGACGACTATATCATCCACGTATGCCAAGATGTTTCTTCGGATTTGAGGATGGAGGACTATTGCTATCATTCTTGAAAATGTGCACCCTTCGTTTTTCAGCCCCTCTGGCATTCTCACGAAACAAAACGTTCCAAAGGGAGTGATGAAGCTTGTTTTCTCTTCGTCCTCTTTGCGAACTCTGATTTGATGATATCCCGAGAACATATCCAGGAGGGAGAGCATTTCACTATTGGCTGCATCATCTATGATTTTTTCTACCCTCTCCAAGGGAAAATCGTCTTTCTTGCATGCCTTGTTCAAATCCGTGAAGTCTACACACATTCTCCACTTTCCATTCTTCTTCTTTACTGGTACGGGTGTTGGCTAGCCGACCGGATACTTGACTTCTCCGATCACTTTCGCGTCTTGCGGCCTTTGAACTTCGGCTTCAATCGTTTTCACTTTTTCTTCGGACATTTTCCGAAGTTTCGTTTCTTGGGAGGTATTCTTTCATCCGTTTCCGGTGGCATGTTCAATGATGTCCCCGTCAACACCTTGCGGTGTCTTTGGCTGACCATGTGAAAACATCCTTTTTTGTTCGGGAATTGTATAAGCTCTTTTTCTTCTTCGAGATTGAGGTGGGCATGTCGTCTAGGTACACTTTCTTGGTTTCACCATCAGCTGCTATCTCAATCTTTTCTTTGTCGCACTTGGCCTCTTCGTAAGGTTCCTTCCTTTCTTCAGCTGTTTTCAACTGGTGCACATTTGCTTGGCCAGGGGTGTGGCCTTTTTTATGTTTCTGGCCTCTTGTTGATTGCCGAACACTGTAATGACCCCCTTGGGTGCAGGTATCTTCATATACAGGAATTGCTGCCTTATGACTGCGTCGAATTTGTTCATGAATCCTCTACCGAAAATCGCGAGGTATGGGTGATAGATGTCAACCACATCGAAGGTGAGATTCTCTGTTATGGCATTGTCAAGATCTCCGAAGGAAACAGGAAGTGATATCTTTCCAACTGGCTTAATTGGCTTTCCTCCGAAACCTTGTAATGGGTATTTTGGCGGGTGCAACATGTGCTGGCTCAGGTTCATCTTCTCGAACGTTTTCAAGAACAAAATGTCTGTCGAACTTCCATTGTCAACTAGGACCTTTCCAATGATCCACCCAGCTATGTTTACCTCGATGACCATGGCATCATTGTGAATCACAGATTTCAGTTTGAAATCCTCTTCTGTGAAAGTGATTGGCACCTTGGCCCATTCCGACCGTGCGGCTGGACCGTCATTGATGATGGTGTTCACAGACCTGAAAATAATTGCTTCTTTGCTTCTTAGTTTCGAATTCCATGGCTGACCCTCCTGAAATTGGCATGATAGTCCCAAAGGATGGCAATGCCTTCGAGTTCTGAGGTCCTGAACTTGATTGTGGTATTGACGAACTGTCGGGTGGTGGTGGTAAGATTTCCCGAATTGGCTGTGGTTGCTGGATTGATTGGATTGCCTGCGACTGGGGAAAAAACAGCTGAGATGGTTGCCAGGATGATTGTGGTTGTGAAAATTGCTGTATTGCGACTGGACTTGGTTGAGAGTTCATGAATTGTGGCTGCTAGAAGTTCGGGCGAAATTGATTCGGCATTGAGGACGCGATGCTCATCAACACCTTTTCTTGCTGGATTCTTGCCATGTTTTTCTTGGTTTCTGGGCACCCTTCAGTGTTGTGTCCTCTCTCATGATACTGACAATAGAAGTACGGGTCTTTTGGGTTGTGATTCGTGAGTCTCGGGGGTCCTCTTCCCCTTCCTCTGGGTGCGAACCCTCCTCTTGCACTAGGTCAGTTGTTTTGGTCAGGATGAGGATTTTCCACATTGTTGATATTTCGTGGATTCTGGGATTGCGCTCTCCAGGTCATTTCTCTGTTGCCTTGCCGGGCTTCATTTCGTTCAGCCACTCTTTTGCGATGATCATCATCGGACAAGATGTACTCTTCTAATTCATGAAAAAGTTCTTCAACCGTCTTGGGTTTCTTTCGCGTTAGATGCGAAGCTGTTGGTCCTGGAGTCAAACCTTTGATTAGTGCATTGATCGTTGTTTTGTCATCAGCTTCCGGGATTTGTGATCTCTGCTGCATGAATCTTCTCACGAAGTTCCGCAATGGCTCTCTGTCTTTCTGCTTGCAGTTGTACAGATCTGATGATTCAGCTGTTGTGTCATGGAACATCTGAAATGCTTTCATGAATTTTGTCTTGAGATCTACCCAGCTACAGACTGAGTGCGGGGGCAGCAAAGAGTACCAATTCAGTACTGGTCCTTCGCAAGCAATGATGAAGGATTTGTCCAGTGCAACATCGTCTCCTCCTGCTGAATTCACAGCCGATTCGTACCTCATAAGGAACTGCCTGGAATTTCCGAAGCCGTTATATTTCGGGAGAGAAACCGGCTTGAATTTCGGTGGCCATGGTGCAGTTTGCAGCCCTATGGATAGTGGTGATTCAGAGTCTACGAAATGTGAGATTCCATTTCCCGCGAAGAAATTTTCTTTCGGGGTTCTTCTGGTTGGTCCAGAGTTCTGGTGTGGTGAATCTTGTTCTTTCATTTCATCTATTTCTCTTTGTATTGTTTTGATTTGTTCTCTTGCTTGGTTGAGCTATTCTAACTTTTCAGAGATCTTTCTTCTTGCTTGCAATTGGCTTGCGAATTTTTCTTTCTCTTTCTGCAGCTGTTGTATCTTCTGTTGAACTCTTTCAAGTTCCCTGTCTATGGTGTCGTCGTCGTCATCATCGTTCTCTTGCATTTGTTGTTCAGTAGGTTGTTCTTGAATGTGTGTTGTCTTCTCAGCTCTTGCCTTCATCAGAGCTTCGAGTTTTGCTCTCCGCTCTTGATCTGTGATGTTTGAAGGTTCGGGAACGAAAGAGATTTCATTCCCTTCAAGAGGATGGTGGTCTTCTTGATTCGTCTCAGTTGGAATGTTCTTCTTGGACTTCTTTTGTGGTGGCATCGTGAGTTGTTTTTCGGCTGAAACACGGTGTGCGCCAATGTTGGGGGTATCCGAAAATCCGGATGAGATCCCCGAACACGTATGAAAGTACAGTGAGCACGTTCAAGTAATGCAGCGACGCAAGAGGAGACTAAGAATCTCCCAAAGACTGCAAAAGCCTCAAAAGTTGTGTCCGTCTTTACACGTGCCCTCGGACCCCCTTTTATAGGGAGACGAAGGGACTTTTACATTCCGAAAACACCCTCGAGCTCGAAGAATATTCCTAATGTGAACACATACATGAATGTCTTTTTCATCTCATACATTTACAAGCCTGCCACTAGTTGACACGCTAAACCTGGACTTTTTGAGACGATGTTTTTGACTTTGCTTCTTACTAGTTCGTGAATCTCCCCGTTCGGGGAATCTTCATGCGCCACAACTCCCGAACTTGACCTTCAGCAGATTCCCGAATTTCACAGACTTCCGAAGTTCGTGGTTCTGCAGGTTCATGGCTTCCGGTCTTTACGAGTTCACAACTCCGAAGCTTCACAGGTTCAAGATTCCAGATCTTCGCGAGTTCCTTGCTCCTGAAAACTTATTTCACGAACTTCATTAATCTCGACGTTTCAAGGGTGAGAGGTTTTCCTGAATTCCCCAACAGCAAGCAGTTTGAGGATGGTCGTACCCTTGCTGATTGCAACATCCAGAAGGAGAGCACCCTTCACCTGGTGCTGCATCTCAAGGAAGGCATGCAGATCTTCGTCAAGACCCACACTGGCAAGACACCCGGTCTTTGGCTAGGTGGCTACATCTCCGACCAGTTTCCCACTAGAGGAACCCATCTCTGCCTCGCACGAGAAGTCTCCGCCTCGCACGAGAAGTCTCCGCCTCGCATGACAAGTCTCCGCCTCGCACGAGAAGTCCGGCTCCGACTAGTGCGTGGGTCCGGGCGCACGACTCAAGCGACGCCACCGATGCGTGAGGAGGGGCGAATCTCCACGTCACGCAAAATACAACAGCTGGCGGCCATGCAGGAGGCTCGCCTCGCTAAGAGGCTTAATGCTGGTCTGACCGGCCGCGCAACCATCACATCGCCATCATCTCCCTCTCTGGCACACGCAAGACTCAACCCGAGGCACTCAAGCACCCTCTACGACGCGCTTGAGCCTAGACTTAGGCTCAGGTGTGGCAAGCTAGGCAAGCACTTGGGCAGACTAAGACAAGCCCAAACTACTCGGGGAGAATGCCAACCGTCCCGGAAGGAACAGTCCAACCCGGCCACGCGACGGTTTCCCCGACAAGGCATCGCGACTCAACTTCAATGCACCCCGACGGACGGCGACGTACGACGGGACGTGTCAGCTGCCAAGCACTGTAACTCTTTTTTACTTCCCCTTGTGTCCTTCCCCTTGTGACTATAAAAGGGAGAGGAGGGCAACGATCACAAGGGTTATACCTTCATAGGATCAAACACCACCTCCCGGGACTTGGGCTCGACACCCTCTCCCGACTAGCTTGTAACCCCTACTACGAGCACACTTGGCTCAGGAACACGGCTGGAACACAGTGGACGTAGGGTATTACTCCTCGGAGGCCCGAACCAGTATAAACCCCGTCGTCTCCTGCGCTAACCATCCGAGCCCGACGCACGATCGATAGAATTTTACTGCCGGCGGTAGAGAACCGCGACATCTTCGCTCCTTACAGTATAGATTAGGGCTATTCTTTCGGTAGTACGCAACACACTCATCGACGGCGAGACACTAATCTTAGAGGTTTATCGACTCGGTCTTTCAGTCATAAGGGTAGTATTGCGTGCGTGTGTTGAGGATTTACAAGCTCAATCTTCCGGAGGTACTTACATAGGTAGAGCCGCAGAGTTGTGTTTGTATTTATAGAGATGAACAGACATTCGTATACGTGAACGTTTGTGTATCTACTGTGTTATTCAAAAACAGTTTGCAAAAATTCTCTCCTATTGCTGTGTGCTCCCCAGTTTGCCGTTGCTTTCGTTCTAGCGGAACAGTGAGAGCTGGGTTTGCAAAAGTTCTCTCCTATTGCTGTGCTACCCAGTTTGCCGTTGCTTTCTAGTGGAACAGAGCGAGGCCTGCGTTTGCAAAAAGTTCTCTCCTAATTGGCCCCCTGTAACGAAATGTAAACGGGATGTATAATGTATTCGAAGGTTGCCACCTGCCAGGCGCAGTGGCGCACAATAGAAACACGAAAAATTCCAGTCGCCGTCGTTTTCAGTGGAGCAGCGAGAGTTGGCTTTGGCAAAAGTTCTCTAAATGTCGTCTTCGAACGTTGAACGGTAAGGCCTTATCATCAGCATTCTACAAAGTTATAATCCTACTCCTAGTCACTTGATCCTCGATGTTGATGCGCAGGTGCGATAGTTTGATTTTGATCCTCGTGTAGAGTTATTGGTATTTCTCTAAAAAATGTGATGCTATTGACGTTTCATAGTATAACTTTTAGTCCATCTCAAAACTTTGTAGAGTTATTCTTTGGTCTGGTTTAGTCCATCTCAAAACTTTACATCCTATCGCATCGAATGTTTAGACACACAAATGTTGTATTAAATGTGGACTAAAAAATTAACTAATGTGCATATTATCTGTAAATCACAAGATGAATCATTTAAACCTAATTAGTCAATGATCTGACAACAGTGTGCTACAGTAAACATACGAGTTTTGAAATTATTATTTTTATAACATCTGAACATCTCGTGAAAAATCCTATATGACATTCAAAAACTTTACACCCACGAAATAATCAAGCCCCGAGGAGGAGCAAAGTTTGAAAAGAGTAATCCAAAGCTTCCAGCTTTGGCGAACCGCGATATATAGCATCACAGTTTTCTTCAAAAGGTGAGGCCGGACCAAGTCACCAACCCTATTAACTTTTCACCCACGAAATAATCAAGCCCCGAGGAGGAGCAAAGTTTGAAAAGAGTAATCCAAAGCTTCCAGCTTTGGCGAACCGCGATATATAGCATCACAGTTTTCTTCAAAAGGTGAGGCCGGACCAAGTCACCAACCCTATTAACTTTTAACCGAAGCAACCATTCGTTAGGGCCTGGTGAGGTTTCAGCTGATCTGATTATGCTGGATGCGCGCACGGCGCACGGCCCCAACTCGCGAGTCCATCCATCCGACTTGACCGGATGGAAATTGCCGCGCTGGTGTCGGAAATAGCCGCACTAGAGAATCTTTCCGCGCTTTGGAGTCGACGTCCTCGATTGGTTGCCGCCCTCGCAGTACAGGGGCGTGTTTGATTTGGGCTCAAATAGGCGGCTTGAGCTCCCCAGGTGCAACTCATGTTGTTTGATTTCATTTCACTATAGCTGAGCCTGTCTCCTGGCGTGAAAAAACACTCTCTCTCCTGACTCCCGTCCAACGCTCCTGGGGGTTCGTTTTTTCTGGAGCCAGGCTCGCTCGTGCTCGCGCGATGCTTAGTGGAAGCATCCCGTCACCTTTCATGGCAACCGCAAGCTCACCTCCCCCTCCAGCAAGCCCTCTTCCTCCTCCCTGCCGTCCTCCCCCTCCAGCAACCCCTCTTCCCTTTCCCCGCCGTGCAGCTCATGTTGTTTGATTCCATTTCACTGTAGCTGAGCCTGTCTCCTGCCGTGCAAAAAACACTCTCTCTCCTGGCTCCCGTCCAACACTCCTGGGGGTTCGTTTTTCTGGAGCCAGGCTCGCTCGTGCTCGCGCGATGCTCAGTGGAAGCATCCCGTCACCTTTCATGGCAACCGCAAGCTCACCACTCCCTCCGGCCAAGCCCTCTTCCTCCTCCCCCGCCGTCCTCCCCCTCCGCCAACCCCTCTTCCCTTTCCCCGCCGTTCTCCATGGGAGCTGACAAATCGCGGCTCGCGGCCATAACCCTGGACGCCGAGGAGGGCCTCGAGCACGGCGGCGGCGGCGGGGGCGGAGCTCCCCCACGTTCGCCGCGCGCACGCGGCGGCGGTGGCGGGGGGCGAGCTCCCCCGAGCCCGCGCTTGCGGCGGCGCACGGCGGTGGTGGTCGGGACGAGCTCCCTCACGCCCATGGTCGCGCCCGCGCACGGCGAAGGTGGCAGGGGGCGGAGGAGGGTTCGCCACGGTGGGAGGCAGCAGAGGTGACCGCGCTCACCGGCGACTGACGGAGTCCCAGACCGCGGCATCTGCATCCTCCG
Organism: Cenchrus americanus; assembly: GCA_947561735.1. Lineage (NCBI taxonomy): Eukaryota > Viridiplantae > Streptophyta > Magnoliopsida > Poales > Poaceae > Cenchrus > Cenchrus americanus. The sequence goes on along the minus strand of OX387239.1, from coordinate 243,659,097 downwards.
AGCACCGGCGTGTGAGACGACCATGGCGATTCCTAGCAAGTGTTCGATAGAATGCTGCAAAGAGAAACCAGACGGTAACTTCACCACATTACAGATGCAAGGTCATTATATCCATGTGTACAACAAATCAAACACAATACCAATAGAACTCCGGCTCACCGGGAACAAATTCATCAAACAAGAGTTGTTGCTCAAAGCAACCGGGGCCGTGGCCGGCCGCAGGCCGGCTCGCCGACCTGGCCTTGCAGAGACAGGAAATCAAACACGCCCTAGATGTCCAGATGGGTCAGGCACGATGGGCGGCACCACGCACGACACTAAAAAACACGACACGAACACGGGCACGACACGATAGACGTATTGTCAGTGCCGGCATGACACGATGACGGGTCATGTTTAGGTCAAGATCTCGACACGCAGTGTCAGCACGAACACGACACGAGGAAGGCGACCCATTTAAACACGATGGTGGCCCATTTAAACACGACGATGGCCCATCCAAACCCCGGCTTGCGCAGCCCACTAACCTGGGTTGCCCATGAGTCCTACGTATATATAGTCACAAACCCTAATCCCCACACCCCCTCCCATTCTCCCCAGCCCGCAGCCGGCAACCGCCCTCCCCTTCCGCCTCCTTGCGCCGCTCCCTCCCACCGTCGGCCAACAGGTTCACGCCGGCGGCGGCCAAGGCCTCCGCGCATGTCGTGCTCTTCCACTCCGTCTCCCTATCTCCTCCGTCCCTTCACCCCTAGCTCCCTTCATCCCGTCATGCGTCGTGGCCGGAGGCTAGCAGTGCGCCGCCACCGTGGGCGCGCGGCCACCGGGCGGGCAAGCGCCGCCGCCCACCAGGAGGGCAAGCACCACCGTGGGGCGCGGCCACCAGGAGCTGGAGGCAAGCGCCACCGCCGGTCGTGTTGCCAATGGAGCACCACCACCACTCCACCAAATGGGGATTTTTTATTTTTGGGTTGTCAATTTGATTTGTATGCATGTGATTGATTCATGGTTTGCACTAATTCTTTGTAATGCCTTCGTTGTTTCGAATCTCTTTCTGCTATCTTGCTTGTTGCCGACAATAGCACATTGGTGCTCGCCGTGCTGGCAACAGCACGTCGTGCTCGCCGTGCTGACACGACACGGCTAGGTGAGATGCGTGTCGTGCGTGGGCCGAAGAGCCAACACGGCGTGCTGGCACGCCACGACACGATTGGCCTCTTGCGCCTAACGTGTCGTGTCTAACCGTGTTCGTGTCGTGTCGTGGTGGGCGGCCCATCTGGACATCTATACCTGGCAGACACCAACAAATAGGCCCCGCTGCCCGCCTATATATTAACCCAGACGGGCGAGTTGGTGAAATCGCCGGCAGGGAAACACGCACAGGCATTGGCTCGGACGCTTGGCTACAGACTCCAGATCTTCCAGCAGGGACACAAGCAAAGCAATCGGTCTTCGAAGATGCTCCTCATGATAGGGTTTGCGTACGTGTATTCATAGGGATGAGTGTGCGTGTGTTGTGAGTGTCTCGGATGTATTGTGTAATTCGAAAAAAAACAATCAATGGCAGGGGCGCACCAGCTCGCCCGACGCGAGGGTGCCTACCGTTTCCTCGCGCTGCTCGGTGCGTCGGCGGTGGTCTTCTCCGTTGCCGGCAACCCGACGAACCCGCCAGTCACCAACGCCGCCTGGTGCGCGCTCGTCGGCTTCCTGATGTGGCTCCTGGGGGTAGCGCGCCTGCTGATGTTCGCTCATCGGTAGTCGGGCCGCGCCTGCTGTTCAGGGAAGGGCTGGCGGCGGTGGCGGCGGCGGCTGGTGCCGGGAATCCCGCCCGTGGCGAGGCCCAAACATTTCATCTTCGGCCGTCACGACCCGGAACCGGTGCCGGCAAACGGCGTCGGTCTGATCGATCCACACCTGGCAAGGCAGGCTGCTGGCACGGTCAAATGATAGCTAATACGTCGACGGAATTGTCACCGACCCTATCATCACCATCATCATATTGTTATGGTCGCTGCTTCCCCGGCAGTTCTAGTACAGTAACTACTACGTGATGGTGCTGCCTCACACACAGGTTACTCCGCTGGTGCTACTTTGTAGGGTGACGTGTGAGCCTGTGAGGGTCGGCGCCACTAGTGTGAGAGTCGACCCCTCGCCATGCGCCCATGCGTTTCGATTCCATCAAGTTTGCCTAATATTATACTAGAATAAATTAAATCATTTCCAGTTCCTCTGTGGCAATTTTGTTTCACTGACCTTACCCTGCGACTGAAGTACTGAACACATATATAAAAAGAGTGCAGGCCAGATTTAACAACTTTCTTATTTCAAAAAAGATTTGCAACAGGCAGCAAGAACCAAGAACGCATACACATGCGGCAGGAGGCCGAATGGCGCCAAACTTTGTACTGTGCTATACTCGAACAGAAAATGAACACGAACTTGCGAAAATATCCCCTCCCCGGCTCCCCTTATCCGACCAAAAACCCACACGTCCCCCCCGCCGCCCCACCCCCATCCATGGCGCCACCGCGCTAAACCCCCCAACCGCCGCTCCGCCCTCCGCACCCCACCTCCATGGCGCTCTCCGAGCTCCCGCTCCACCACTCCTTCCGCCTCTCCTCCCGCCCCTACCTCCACCGCCTCCTCCCCCTCCGCTTCCTCTCCTCCCGCCAGGCCGCCTCGGCCGCCTCCCCTTCCTCCTCCGGCGGCAACCGTGTCGCCCCACACGCTCCCACCACCGGCGCGCTGTGGCTGCAAAAGTGGGCGCCCTCCGACCCCTCCAGGCCTGCCCCCGCGCCCGCCCCGTCCCCCACCACCTCCATCGACCGCATCGTGCACCGCCTCCGCAACCTCGGCCTCGCCTCCGACGACGACGATCCCTCCGCCGCGGCCGCTGCCACGGCCACGGCTCCGCCCGACGGCACCGAGCGCCTCGGCGACCTGCTCGAACGCAGCTGGGCGCGGCCGGACCGCCAATTCGCGGCGGACGGCTTCGACGACGATGCGGTCCTCCCGTGGGAGAGGGACGACGAGGCCGCGGCGGGGGGTAGGGACGGGGAGAATGGGGCCAAGAGGAGGAGGGTCAAGGCGCCCACGCTGGCTGAGCTCACGATCGAGGACGAGGAGCTGCGTCGGCTGCGCAGGCTGGGGATGACTCTCCGCGACCGCATCACCGTGCCCAAGGCCGGTGTCACGACGGCCATCACCGAGAAGATCCATGATGCGTGGAGGAAGTCGGAGCTGGTCCGCCTCAAGTTCCACGAGGACCTCGCGCACGACATGAAGACTGCTCATGAGCTTGTTGAGGTCTGAACCATATATATGTCCCATGTCCTCCAATCTCAGATTATGCGGGTCTGGCAGCTTGTTCGCGAATACTGTTTAATTCAGTGATATACAATGGCGATTCGACCTGCATTGTCCAGTTAATTGCGGTGAATTTGAGTCTCATCTAGAGTTATTGGTTTTTTCTCTGAACATGGATTCCTTACATAGTTTCGTGTGGATTGATCAGCGACGTACAGGCGGATTGATCATATGGAGATCTGGAAGTGTAATGGTGGTTTATCGAGGGAGCAATTACAAAAGGCCTCTGAAATCTCAAGCTCTGACTGGTACCTCATCACCAGTGAAGGGGGAGAATGGTGCACTGTTCATCCCAGATGCCTCCAGCCCTGCTGAGAATGGTAGTCAGGGCAACGATTTGCCTTCACAACATGCAAACGCGTCCCAATTGAACATGCAGAATACTGAGGACATGACAGAGGAAGAACTGGAGTTCAATCAAATGCTTGATGAATTGGGTCCTCGTTTTGTGGATTGGTGGGGAACAGGTATCTTGCCAGTGGATGCTGACTTGCTGCCTCAAACGATCCCTGGGTATAAAACACCATATAGAGTTCTTCCAACCGGAATGCGTTCAACACTTACCAATGCAGAGCTGACTAACTTGCGAAAGTTAGCTAGGAACCTTCCATGCCATTTTGCACTAGGTATTGATTTTGACAGTTATTACCTTTTCCTGTCATAGCTTTAACCTATTTGGCAGCAAACACCTGCTTATAGATTGCTAAACTTTATTGAAGGGAGAAACCGGAATCATCAAGGTTTGGCAGCAGCAATCGTTAAGCTCTGGGAGAAGAGTTTGGTGGTGAAAATAGCTGTAAAACGTGGAATACAGAACACAAATAATAAACTTATGGCAGAAGAAATAAAGGTTTGGATTCTTCTTGATGTTTCCTAGTTGACTGACATGGACACATCACAACAATTATTTTTCCTCAAGGATTGTTGAAAAAAGAAAGCCAGTTAATTTCAGATTATACTAGCCGCAGAACACGTCGAACTGAATATATCATATAAGCACATTTTAGTTATCTGAGGCAACTAAAAGTCAAACACTATTCCAGATTCACTTGGAAATCTTGTATTAAAATGACCTGTACAAGGCAAAGCCAAATGATCCTAAAATTAAGCCTACCACTGGGGAGGCAATGGAAAAATCCACTCTTGCTCATACCCAAATTCAAATAATTATTATCCACTTCTTACCCTCCCCAATCTCACCCATACCCAATGGATAATTAATTTTGTACTAGATTCTATACATACCCAATCGATTATGGGAACCCTCCCCATTTCTTCTGGTGGATAATTTTTTCTACTCATACCCTCCCCGTTTGAGGTGGGTGTGGATTTGAATATGAATTATTGATAAAAACAACAGGCATACCTAAAATCATCACTAGAAATCAATTTTTTAATTAAATATTGGTAATGAAATTTGCTTACTGTACATGTATGACTTGGTTCCTGTACAGTAACTTCTTCTACCGTTTCAACATTGAAGTTGAGAATGGTTTGGTAAGGTTGCAGTAGAGAATGCTTATTATGCTTTAGCTTTATATATGTTCTTATGTTATTTTTGCATGTATTTTCAAAAGTTTATTCATGCAGATACACTTAATTCTGTTGATAAACCAGATGCGCTTTTGTATGTGAAGGATTCATGAAATAGCTAATACCTTCCATTTTTCCTTTTTTTGTTTTTTCAGAGTTTAACAGGGGGTACCCTTCTTCTTCGAAATAAATTCTACATTGTAATATATCGTGGAAAAGATTTCCTCCCAACATCTGTTGCAGCTGTGTTGGCTGAAAGAGAGGAGTTGACAAAGGATATCCAGAATATGGAGGAACAGAGAAGAACCGTTTCGATTGCACAATCTCCAGATGATGACTTAGATGGGCATGCCCTTGCGGGTACTCTTGCTGAATTTCAGGAGGCCCAAGCTCGTTGGGGAAGAGAAGTAACTGCTAAGGAGCAAGAAGAAATGAAAGAAGCATCTTCCAGATCAGAAAAGCAAAAGCTTTACAGGAAACTCGAACACAAGCTTTCCATTGTAAGCACTAAGCATTTTTTATATATGTTCTTAAATCACTGTAGTTTTATAAAGGATAAAAACAAGCTACATTGGAACTAGAATATTTCATTTCACTTTTGCATGCGCATAATATGACCCTCTTCTAGATATGTAATTCTACTTATTTGGCATAGCTCTATTTCCATTAGCTCTGACTACTTATTTCTTAATTTGCTCTTCAAATTGATAGGCTCAGGCAAAAATACATAGAGCAGAACGCTTACTATCAAAGATTGAAGCTTCTATGGTGCTCGCTGATCCATGTGATGATCGGGAAATGATTACAGATGAAGAAAAGTCCGTTTTCCGTAGGATTGGTTTACGTCTCAAGTCATATTTGCCGCTTGGTAATTTCTTGAACAGCTATTGTGGAACATGCTCTGCTGTTCTTGTTGACCAATCATTCTCCTTGTGTATTTCAGGAGTTCGTGGTGTTTTTGATGGTGTAATTGAAAATATGCACTTGCATTGGAAGCACAGAGAAGTTGTCAAATTAATTTCAAAACAGAAGACCTTGTCCTTTGTTCAGGAGACAGCACGACTTCTAGAGTATGAGAGTGGTGGTATACTAGTTGCAATCGAAAGAGTTCCCAAGGGTTATGCACTCATATTTTACCGTGGAAAGAACTATAGGAGGCCTATTAACATAAGGCCTAGAAATCTGTTGACAAAAGCTAAAGCATTAAAACGTGCAGTTGCAATGCAACGCCATGAGGTTAGTTGCTTTGAAAGATAGAATTTTTTTTAATCGAAAACTTCTCTGCATGATACTAGCCCTTCATCTTATTTCCTTTAAACCAATAAATAATAATTTGTCCTGCAGGCCCTTCGTCAACATATAGATCAACTGGAAAACAATATCAAGCAGATGAAGTTGGATTTGGTATGTACTTCTCATGAAGGATTTCTTTTTGGGGTGTTGCATTGTAATATTTGAAATGCATTGAAGTTAGTTTCTGGACAGAAAGCAATATATAATTATGGCCCATTTTCTGCCTATCCTCTAAATGCCATTTTGTTTGGAGTTATAGATGGTTTATACAGTTGTTCCCTCTGCTTTTCTCAATTCTTTTATGTCCTCAATATTTAGTTATTTCCTCAGACTTCCATGCTGGATCCAACAGAAGTGTGCCCGATAATTGTAGTTCTAGTTATCTTATTATTCACTTAGTAATAAATTGCTGGTGTGATGTGAAACAAAACAGGGCATCGAGGACTATGAAGAACAAGAGGAGGATAGCTCAGATTCAGAAAATGAAGATGGCACATCAGTGATCTCTGCAAGCTATGATGAGGTATGCGGTATTTTCAAGAGAAAAAACATGTGTTTGTTTCTGAACCTCCCTAAAATTCCCCTTTTACTTTTTGTGGCCAGGACCAAGATGATTTTGATGAATCCGCTGATGAAGATGAATATGATTACGACGATGATGAAGATGAGGAGAATGGCAGCTAGTAATATGGAAAATTGTCTTGTGATGTGCAGTTTTGAAGTAATGATTCTTTGTATGTGATACTGCTGTCCTTCTTACATTCATGGTAAGAGAAAGCAAAGTTATTTCTTCAATAGACTGCTTTTCTGAGTTTGTATAGCATACACCGGAATCATATATGTGGAAAATGTTCGCTCAATGTATATGGGGCATTATTTATCAAATTTAATGATAATGTTAGTAACTGTTTCATCATAGGTAAATCAACCAGGGCCTTACAAATTGCTCACGTTTGTTCTGGTTTTTGTATGGAGCTGTCTAGAAAGGAGTAGCTTTTTTCTCTAGGTTATATTCTAGAATAGTTCTAATCTATACTTGTATAAATAGAATGCTCTTCCCAACTGTGAACTGTCTAATGCATCATGTTTCACATTCCTGCAAATCTGAAAGATAGACCTGTTGCAGGAGCCAAGTTTACCGATGGTCCTTGATGGTTGGTAGCACAGCGACTGCATTTGATGTTTGTACTTCCATGCTTCATTCTTGGCAGAAGGTGTCGAGACTCATGAGATCTATGCTCACAACATCATCTCTTCTCTTTCCTTTTTGCCTTTTTTTACTTTTGTGATTATAGCTTAGAGGGCTCGGTGTAGGAGGTTTTTTCTTTCTTTCTTTTTTCAATTTCTAAAAATGTACCACGTACGAGCATTGTGTAAGCTCGGCGGGAAGCATAAATTTGATGATCAAGTAATTGAAGGATGTTTCACTGTTCAAAATCTTCTGCCCTTAGCAATTTCTTGGGGTGAGTCGGTTCGGAGGTTTTGCTTGTTCTCATTTGTATTCTACTCGTTTGACCGTGGCATAAATCCAGTTGTTCGGATAAGCGGTTGTGCTAGTCGTGAACCTCAGAACTGCAATATGCTTGCCAGTCCTGCCTGTCTCGTAAAGGTGAAACGAAAGGATATTGTGTTCCTTTTAGGAAGTGTTGACTGATGCGGCTTAGCAGCTGGGCCTGCCCTGCCCGCACCACGCCACTATCTATCGGTCCAGGGCTCCAGGCCCAGGGTGTTGCTTGCAAATCGGACGCAGCACGGCAGCAGAACTGCACATCCTACTCCTACCTCTAAAAAAGAAAAAAAAATGAACAACCAGCATTCCAGTCAGAAACTGACTAGACTTTAATCCTCTTCAACTTATTTGGGTTCGGTTTATCTCAACTTATTTTCTCTCATACAATACTATTTAATCTACTAACTAAAAATTATTCTTCGTATCAGTCGAACATGCTCTTTTGCTACTTGCACCGTTTGCACGGTTTTCTGTTCAAACATCCCTTTAGTACCACGGACGTGTACTTCAGCAGTACAATTTGAACACCATCATCGGAAGGAAGCCATCGACCATTGTCGATGTCCGTATGCGCAACTTGCCCCATCCCATGGTTGCTACTTAAGGTTTCCATGCGAGGGTTAGCAGCACTAATAATACTGGTTGTCCCAACCGTGCTGTTCCTTGCCACGCGAGCAGAGCAGGCGCGCGACGACGACCGACCTCGATCACGGGCTAAGCCCACGCTAAACAATTGAGCAACTTGATTGCGGGCGGGCGCGCTGTGTTGCGTGACGCCGCCAGACGTGCCGGCCGGATGTCCATCATGAGGGAGCAGGGCGAGCAGGGATGGATAATGCTCCGGACCTCGCTCGTCACTTGATTCCTAGTTGACCTACGCGTGCATCTTTCTAATCCAGGACACTCTCAACTTATCTACAATTTTTTTAAAAAAAATGCACGACTCATTGGCATTGGCACACAAGTACCAGCAGCTACTTCTCGAGCATGCATGCATGCGCCGCCGACCAGCAATATTATAACGACGTATGGTTCAGTACGTTGGAGAGCAGCTAGCTAGCTTGCTCCTTTCTGGAGGCGAAAGTGACAAGGGGAGTCGATAGCCTAGGGATCGACTGAATGCATGGGTCACAAGAGACGAAGCCGGAGAGAAAGCCGGCACGCGTCCAAGCAGCAGCAGCACCAGCAACGTAACATCTGCGGGCTCGCAACAGGACACGTTTCTTCGGTTGTGGTGGTGGTGGCCGGCTTAAACAACGGCAACGGGTGGATAGATCACCTCTCCTCCGTCGCCCCCCCTGCGGCTGCGCTACCTTTCCCCTGCACGCCAGCTCGATCTGCGCGCAAAGGCTCCAAGGCCGAAAAGGCGCGTCGTCGTCGGCGGCGGCGGGGTCGACGCCTCCGCGACTGGCCGGGAGCATGCCAACGCAGCGACGGTGACGGCTGCCTCCACTCCGGCGCCGGGACTAGAATATCCTAAGGACCGCTCGCTCGTCCGGATAATAGTTGACCTGTTCCATTCGTCTGTTCTGACGCCCTTCCGTTCTTTCGTTTTTTTTTTGTTTTCTAATCAATCGGAGGAGGTCAATGGCGTTGTTAATGGATGGGGGCAGCACACTCACGCGAGCGTCAATGCCCGAGCGATTAATTATTCTATGGTTCGACAACCAATCATTTCGATCGGCTGGCGCGGCTTCGAGATAGAGTTTTAAATTTTGTCGATCAATTTTGGCGTTGTTGTTATTGGAGTGTAGTCGTCATACCTACCTACAGTGATAGCTTTACTATGAGCATGCACTCTATTCGTTCAATACTCCTAGCATCTATCTAGATTGCTAAGAGTTTTTTTTAAGGCATAAGAGTTAACAAAACTACCAGATGTTCAAATAATCTCATATTTTCTTTTCACGTGAAATTTCCCCAGTGTCTATGTTAAGAGATACAGATCTCTTGAACTATTTTTATAACGAGCTGATAAAAATCACTTGAACTTCTTTTTTCAGCTTCTGCATTCTAGGATGCACACAACCATAAAAAGAAATAAAAAAACATAATTAGTAAGTTAATAGTTGTCAATCCATAGACTAGATCACCGTCCACGTGTCCGGGTTGTGACACCACTTCAAGAAGCTAAGCCATGTGAAGCTGGTTTCTATAGTATAATCCATGAATGAAGTCAGTGGATAACTGAGTAGATAAAGGAGGATTGGATTTTCTTTCAAAGATACAATCATTTCTGTAAAAACCATATTAGGTTAACTGCTTGCTACACTTAATTTATACCAAATTTTACCTCTAGCTAGGCTCATTTCTCAATTGCCTCATTTCACCACCGCCGTCACCTCGCCTACGTGGTGCAAGCAGCAAGCAGATTGGATCGTGTGAGACTCTGAGGACTGAGGCAGTAGCAAGTGCTTTGTGTTGTGTCTCCATCACATCGCACATCGCACTTGCGTGCATGCAGTGCGTTAAGTTAACTTCGTTAAAATTAATTAGGCCGTGCCTCCAGTCCTGCTGATGGTCATTGCCATCACGGCTTTTTATTATATAGATCGAAGCTTCATTTTTTTTAATAGATGGATCAACACTTGTCGTCATCCTTGAAACCTGTCGATTGATTTAACTAAGATGTGGTTAGTCGTCATCAACTTTGTGATCTACTCCTACATATATGTACAGAAAAGAGACACTTGTACGTTGCTTGTCAGCTACTTGCTCCATTGCAAATTGTGGGTCATTTTAGCTTCGTTCTAAGGGAAATTCGTTTAATTATAATTTATAAAGAAATGTAATAATTACTATGACTAAACTAATGCACTATCAAGATATATTTCACGGTTGAAATTAACTAGCTTGATATGATGTTGTGGATATTATTATTTTTTAATATAAGGATTGCCAAAACTAAATAACTTTGATTCAGGACAAATTTAAAACGGTTTGTAATTTGAAACCTGATGAGTAAATTATAGTTGTAGCCTAATATGATGGACTGACGAAAAAAACTACCCAAACAATATATGTGTTGCTCCAAGCACTAGTTGTAATTTGAAACCTGATTCAGTAAGCAGTGATCGGCCAAGTGCTTGGAGCAACAACTCGTAAAAAAAATCTTGCTAAGCTTTCCTTTAATTTGTTTGTGTTAACGTTGTCTTTATATCGCAGTCTGTCATAACGTTTTTGATTTAAGTGTGACGCCTGCTCGATGCAGACAGAAATTCTGTAGACTGTACAACACATTGGAGTTTCTTCCCGGGTGTATAGAATGTTAATTTCTATTGGTGGCTTCCCTCTTCGATCTATAACTAGTGCTTTCGGTAAGTCGAGTGGCAGATATGCTACGTACGTACTAGAATATATTCTAGACAAGATACGTGCGTGTCATGCTCTTAAGTATAGTTTCATACATTTCGCAATACATGCTAAACCATGTCGTATCATCTCACGGAAGATCACGAGGAATATATGATTCCGGTGATGAAGTATTCATGTATGTAGTGAAATATATATGTTGCATAAAAATTAGTAGTGAAATATATGCTCGATACAAGTACTAGAAAGGATTTTTTTTACATGAATGAGTTATGTAGTATCCCTCCATTCCAAATTACTTGTCATTTTAACTTTTCTAAATATAATTTTTTATTATGTATCTAGACATAAATATATATTTAGATGCATAAAAAACAGATGTATCTAGAAAAGCTAAAATGGCAAGTAATTCGAGATGAAGGAACTAGATCATTGTGGTGAAATATGCGCATATAGATTTGAGTTTGCCATACAATGTACACGAAACTTGCATTATACAGTGTATTTTTTAAGAGGCTACGGCACACAAGGAGCCCGTCTGAACATTTATATTAATGCACAAAGTTTGGTACGGTAGTACACAGGATTGTGAAAGAAGAGTTTTGGGGAGAGGGGGGTGGGGAGCCTGTTCGTTTGGCTTGTGGCGATGGTAGTCTTTGGTTTGTTCTACGAAAAAAATCTTCTTGGTTAGCAGTTCTTGGTGGTTTGGTTTGTTACGAGAGAAAAAAATCTTCTTTGGTGGTTGCTTGCGGTGGTGGTTTGTTACGAGAGAAAATCTGCGTTGGGCGATGGTGATAAGCCGAACAGGACGGGGGGCGTTTTATAGAGTACTGCTTCGTTGGCTCTCGTGCAAGTAACTCTGTGCCAAGACAAGGTTTTTTTTTTACTTTCTCCAGTAGTACATACATGGAAGGAACCGCTGCATTGTGCCAAGCCAGACAGAGAAGACATGTACTTTTGGTTCGATTATTCCACAAATTGGCCGTAGGAAATAAGAATCCATCCGCACGTCGTTTTGGCAAAATCAGGTCCCAATATATACCCGATCGACGTGCTATCTGCCGCTTTCCTGTAGCAGAAAAGGGCAAAGATACAAATTCACTATAGATGCATGCATTCCTTTTGCGACGAGCGAACTCCAATCAGTCACCAGGCTACGACCACCACCATCCACCACACAATATTCCGTCGATCCAGAGCCCAAAAGTTTTGGCCGTGATCTTATCATATCTCCGCGCGCCTTTTGGCTTCGCAAATCTAGCGAAACTCTTATTCTTCCTCGTTGTTGTTGTCAGAGCCAATGAAGTTTTTTATATATATTTAACTTGTCTCAGCTTATTTCCCCCTCTTACAATACTATTTATTCTACTAGTCGAACATGCTCTTGGTCTATCTTATTATTGCACCCAAAATCTGATCAACCGGATCGTAGTGCGTGCAAATTGGCCCCAACCTTTTGACCACAAGGCCGGCATTGGAGCGACACCTATTCCCTCGCGCGTATAATTCCCTCTCATTTTCGGCCTATCTTCGCCTCGAGATCTTGATACCCTCCGGCTCAAATTTCTCCATTTAGGTTTTCATGAGCTCATCTTGTGCCAAAAGGATGTGGGGGCTCTCTGAGTGAGCGCAAGGACGACGAGGTATCGGGCTGCAAATTGCGGTTGCTTACTTTTTGGGTGCCGAGAAAAGCCGCCCGATCGAGCTTTCCAAATGTTCTCCGCGTCCAAAACGTTGCGCCGCCCTTTTGCAACTTGCAAGTGCACGCATGTAGAGATGCAGGCAAGCAACGTTCACTAGACTAGTGTCGCAGGCCAAAAGGTCAACAGGCCTACGAAACTACAAAAGTCCACCGGCATCCGATCTCTCCTATTCTACTTGCATTGGCACCATTTTAGGTCCTGTTTGTAGACCTCTGACTCCGATTTCTGTGGTTGAATGACTTTACTAGTAGAGCTGAAGTCATTTTGATTTTTTTAAATAAAACTACTTCTCAATAACAATATGGATAACTTTATGGTCAACTATCACTTGAAGGAGAAATCGATGAAGTCATAATTGTTTTCTTTCTTTTAGTGTAGTAAGTCGTTTTATAGTTTCTTCCCAGGTTTGGTAGTAAATTCGTTTTAAAGTTGGTATCACCAAAAGTTGACGTAGAAGCCCTACCAAAGAAGTATCTCTCATTCTCCTTTGCGCAGGACATTTAGTTTTTGTTAAACCCCCGAATTGAAATGCTCCAAAATGTGCTGGTCATGTGGTGTCCACATGCCCAAAGTACTCCGTAATTTAATATGCAAAGACGGCACTCTCATGTCCTTTGTCAGGAGTTAAAAAGCATTGCGAATTTCGTCGGAGCATATTCTCGATCATAAGGAGTATTATACCACAAAAAGTGTTTCTCATTTTCGAGAACACTAAACAGGGGCCGGGAGCGTAATTGGACCAGCTAATCCTGGCAGTTGCATCAGTGGCCACCTCGTGCCCTGCTGCGGAGTGCGGACAGCGTACTCCCTACAGGACACATGGAGCCACAGTAAGTAAGGGCGTCTCCGATTGTATGAAATGAAGATCTGTTGATAATTTAAACGAGAAAAAGAGTCTGCAACAACTAAATTTTTAAATATTGTGCAGTGAGAGAACAGTGTATTGGGAATTGAGCGAGCTTACTCCCTCCGGTTCGGTAAATGAAGTCGTTTAGGACAGCGACACGGTCTCCAACGTACAACATTGACTTCTTGTTTTTATAAAAATATTTATTAAAAACTAACATATACTCCCTCCATACCCACAATAGATGATGTTTAGGACAGGAATACGCATACCAAGAAGCGGTAGAGTTTTCCTAGTTTGCCCTTATTAAATAGGTTCGCGGGTGCCTCCCAAACACAAGCAAATGTGGTCCCAACTGGTTAGCACAACGAAGCCTAAGAGGTGAGGTCGCGGGATCGACTCCCAGCAGCCTTGTTTTTTTTTGCCGTCCAGCAGTTAATTCGGAGGGTAATCGCGTCCAAAGTACTCCTCCCGTGGCCAAAACGGCGTCCTTTGGGAAAACGCCCCAACGGACAGAACATCATCTAATCTGGGTACGGAGGGAGTATATATACTTTTATGAAAGTATTTTACAAAACAAATCTATTCATGTAGTTTTCACATTTCCAAACTCAATGATTTAAAAGTTATTCATGATTTATATTCCCAATGTTTGACTCAAATCATGTCTAAATCGACTTCATTTACCAAACCGGAGGGAGTATCTCTTCTCTCCTAGTTAGTCTCTTGTCTTTTGCAATGTTTCATGATTAAAAAATTAGTTTCACTAGCTCTAAACTAGATTGTTAGAGACGCCCTAACCCGCATCAAGAACTGAAGAACAATGCATGGGCGGAAGGACGAGCGAGCGAGCCATTCCACACATTCCCATTCGAAACCGCCGCCGTTCGAGGCATCTTCTTCTCACCTTTCCGTAGCGATGGCCCGTGGAAGTTGATGCAAAGGCTGACCCCAATTCTGTCAGGCTTGGCAGCGCCCGGATCAGGATAGAGGGCTCGAGGCCACTAGGACTAGGCGCCAGTCCATAGTCCAGCGGCAGCCTTGGCCATGGTTAGACCGGTAGCACTGGGTGCGGTAAAAGTCACGGGGACGCGACACAGTGGACCGATGGCGTATACCTTTTGGCGTTTTTTCTCCCGCACCAGCCGATCGTCAAAGGCCACGGGACGCCCCGTTCCCTCCCCGCTTTCCCAAATACAGCGTGTTCCAGGCGTGCGCTACGCCCCCGCGGCGGCCCCACTTTGCCTCGTCGTTGCTGCTCCGCGCCAAGAGAGGAAAAGAGAGAAGACGCCGAGGAAGCAGAGAGAAGATGCCGGCGTCGACGGAGAGGGCCATGGAGCTTCACCTGTCCCGGAGCTTGCCGGCGTAGGGCTCTAGGAAGCAGCAGCCACCTTGCCTTGGAGATTCCCGCGCCGCTGCAACGGACCCGCGCGCGGAGCAGGAAGCAGGGGACCGAGCGCGCGAGCTTGGGGAGGGAGGTGGCGCCATGGGGCTCCGAGATCTCCGCCGGAGGAGAGGGAGAGAGGGGAGGAGGGGACCGTCGCCGCCGCCGTGCTGCAGACCGGGTCGTCGAGGAGGCCCCGTCATCGCCTCTGGAAGAGAGAGAGGAGACACTGGGCGCCGGATCTGGAGCGCCGCCTACTCCATGGCCCGCCGCCGCTTCTGGAAGAGAGCAAGGAGACAATGGGCGAGCTCGAGGCCGAGGTGCTCCCTACCCCGCGCCGCCACCATGGCCCCCGCCGCCCTCCTTGAAGCCACACGGTCGCGCTCCGCCTCTCCTCCCGCGGTCCCGCCACGCCGCGCCCTCGGCATCCTCACGCGTCTCCTGCGCCGCCGCGACGCCGCCCCGCGCTCCCTCGCACCTCGCTCTTCCACGCGGGAAGGGGCGTAGGCTCGCTACGCACCGCCGGCGAGAGGGAGCAGAGGAGGCCGAGCTCGCTCCTCCACCTCGCGTCGGCCGTCGGGGGGAGATGCCGACGCGCCCGAATCCGGCTGTCGGGGGAAGATGCCGACGCGCCTCGCTCCCACCGGCGTCGACCGGCCCTGCTCCTCCACCTAGCGCCGACCGCCTTGCTGCTCCGCCTCACGCATGGCGAGGAACCCGTCGCTCGCCGGAGGATCTGAGGCGAGGTTGCCGGAGGATCTGGGCGCCGGAGGTGGGGGAATATGGGAATGGAGGGAGAAGATTAGGGAGGGGGTGGAGGGAAAAATGAGTATGACGTGTGGGGCCTGCAGTTGTTGGTTGATATGGAGTAAGAGATTTAGGGGATGATGGGTGTGGGAAAACTGGTGCTGTACTGGAAAATCTTGATGAACAAACGAAATATTCTGTTTAGGTATGCAAATAGAGTACAACGAGTGCTGCCGGTCTTACGGGCAGGCGCTAGCGCAAGAGCCATCAGGGTGGGGGCTGGGGGCGTAGCGCGTAGTGGCCGTGTCGTAGGAGCCGTCCATGTGACTGACGGAGTGGGCTGGGGGCCATGGGGCTCCAGGCGAAGCATCTCCTTCCTCATCGGGGAAGGCAGTGCCCACGCGCGCAGTCTTTCAGAAGCCGCACTGCCACAGAGACCATCGGGTGAAGTGTTTCTTTTGGGGTTGCATTGCATGGGGTGGTGGTGTTTCGTGCTCGACTCAATCCGACCCTCAAGTCTGAACCAGACCGCCGACCGCCCTGAAAACGTGAGGGTCGGTGCACCGTGCACTGTCGCCTCGCCATGCCCATGCCGTCTGATCCTTCATTCAGCTCGGGGTCAAGTCACGAGACGACGACATCGGCCGGAGGTCGCCACGGCGCCGGCCAGGATGCATTGCAATGCAACAACCACCGTCCGTGATGGAGGCGAACGCTGGCCGTACGAGAACGGGGACCCCACCGAAAGGGCGGGAACGAAAAGGAGCGCGCGATCCCTCTCGCTGTCGTGCGCGCGGGAGAATATTGAGCGAGCAAGCCCACCCCAAAGTCTGACCCCACCCACCCCGGCCGGAAAGCCGGGACCCCGAACCCCGACCTCACCCAACCAGGGAATGGAATGTCATGCGAAGCGGACGCGCACGGAATTGAACCCCCCGACACGACACGGACGGAAGGGCGCCACCAACTCGATCGGACCAAGTGGTGGCCGGCCGCGGCGGGCAGCGCCGGTTTGCCGAATCCAACGTACCCGCACGGGGGTGGGCACGGGGCACCACCCGCGAGCGTCCCCCTCCCACCGGGACACCCACCACCCGCGCGCGCTGCTCGGGCTCGCCTCCCGCCGGTGGGATGGCAGGGCAGGCGACCGCCGCACCGGACGCCTCGGAATGTTCTCGCCGTCCGCGGGACAGGCGCCGCTTATTTTAACCACGCCTCTGTCCGGCGGTCGCCTGGCCTCCTCGTTTTGTTCGCGCATTGCCTTCCGTTCGTTCCTCTGCGCAGTGCGCAGGCAGCACGGGCGGGGCAGAGGAAGCTGCTGCCGGTGCCGGCGCTGCCTGTGCTGCGATCGCCGGCAGAGCGACCCCGCATGCCCGCGACCACCATCATGGCTCTTAATACTTGTCGATTTTTAATAAGGCACCCATTCCGTCTCATGTCAAATCCTGAATCGCTGTCGAGAAGTAGTGACCACCACCACCCATCCATGGTCCATTCTCTGTTTGTGCTCGGTATATATACACGCACGCTACGCGCGACCCAGCAGCCGAGCAGCGGCACGGCCCCCCGGCGCCCGCCACACACACACATCCTCTCCTAGCCGCTGCGACGAGCTGCGAGGCGAAGACGATTTCGGCGGCAGAAGAAATACATACTCCGGGGAGAGGCGTGGGAAATCTCGCGAAAAAGAAAAATCAAAACAGCAGGCGCGCAACCAAACAAACAAGAGGTAGCAGCAGGAAGCGCATGACCTGGCGTGGCGTCCCTCAGTTGCCCTCCCCGCCGCATAAAGGCCCCGCGGGCGCGTTCGCAAGAGACAAAACACCGCGGCGGTCATAGGCGGCTGATTCGGATCGGGCGCTAGCTACATGACCAGCCTCCTCGCCAATAGGATCACTACGCTCGTGCGCGCTGCTCCCATGGCCGCCGCGGCCGTCGCGGGGGCGAGGCCATTGCGGATCCAGCACCGGGAGGAGACGGAGGTGGAGGCGGCGGCGCGCCAGGAGAAGGAGGAGGAGGAGGAGGAGCACCGGCAGCACCGCGCGCGCCGCAGCCTGGGCTCGTCCTGCTCGTCCTCGTCCTCGTCCTCGTCCTCGTCCTCGGCGCGGCCATCATCGCCCGGCGAAGAGCCGCGGCCGGGCCCCGGCGGCATGGTCGTGATCGTCGGCGCCACGGGCACCGGCAAGACGAAGCTGTCCATCGACGCGGCGCGGGCGCTCGGCGGGGAGGTGGTGAACGCCGATAAGATCCAGCTCTACGCCGGCCTCGACATCACGACCAACAAGGTGCCCCTCGCGGACCGCCGCGGCGTCCCGCACCACCTCCTCGGCGCCTTCCACCCCGAGGCCGGCGAGCTCCCGCCCTCGTCCTTCCGCTCCATCGCCGCCGCCACGGCCGCCTCGATCGCCGCGAGGCGCCGCGTCCCCGTCGTCGCCGGCGGCTCCAACTCCCTCATCCACGCCCTCCTCGCCGACCGCTTCGACGCCTCCGCCGCCGACCCCTTCTCGTCGCGGCGGGACGGCCGCTACCGCCCCGCGCTCCGCTTCCCGTGCTGCCTCCTCTGGGTCCACGTCGAGGAGGCGCTCCTCGCCGAGTACCTGGACCGCCGCGTCGACGACATGGTGGGCGGCGGCATGGTCGAGGAGCTCCTGGAGTACTTCGCCACGACCACCCCCGCCGAGCGCGCCGCGCACGCGGGACTGGGCAAGGCCATCGGCGTCCCCGAGCTGGGCGACTACTTCGCGGGACGCAGGAGCTTCCGCGCCGCGATCGACGACATCAAGGCCAACACGCGGGACCTGGCGGCCGCGCAGGTGGCGAAGATCCGCCGCATGGCCGACGACTGGGGCTGGCCCATCCACCGCCTGGACGCGTCCGCCACCGTCCGCGCACGCCTCCACGCCGCGGGCTCCGCCGCGGAGTCGGCCTCCTGGGAGCGAGACGTGCGCGGCCCGGGGCTCGCGGCCATCCGGTGCTTCCTGCGCGAAGGCGACAGCAGCAGCACCAGCATCATCAATGGCGACGAAGCGCGGGACGACGGGCCGTCGCCGCTGCGGCCGCCGCAGATGCGTCGATGCTGCGACGTGGTGGGGTGAGCCGCTTGCTGTTACTTTTCGTGGACGGAGTGGTCAGTCATTCGTGAGAGCCGAAGGGTGGAGGTGCTTTTGGAAGGGTTTTGGCCGCCGAATTTTGGAGGTTGCCGGCGGCCGCTGGCCGGTGGGGTCCGACAAGGGCACAGTGACACACAGAGAAGAGAGAGAAAAGCTTTTTGCACAGGGAGAGATAAAAAGCTGCAGTAGCATTGCAGAAAGAGGCTGTGAATTCTTTGCTGGAGAGGAGGTAGGGGTATTTCTTTCTTTTTCTTCTTTCTTTTGTTCGTCCGTTTCCTAACTGAACCATTGTATGTACTACTAATCCACTGGACAGTTCAAATTTTGAAACATAATGCAGTACAGCTGAGGCTCCCTGATTGATATTTTTCCCTCCAGCGCTTGTCCGGTTCTTAGACTGCATTCTGCATTTCCGTTTTGGCTTCAGAGAAGCTTTGCATCAGCACACCCACCTGCTCCATGTCTGAACTTTCTAGTAGCAATCTGCTGCAGTTTAAAATGGAGGTGTGGGAGATGCCATGCCAATGCCACGGTGGATGATGCCTTGGCAGGCTCTCCAATCTCCATCCAGATGGTTAACTAATCGCTGGAGGCAGAGGGGAGGGATGATTGGGGTGGTAATCCCCTCCATGCTTAGTGTGTGATTGGCTGCTGATCAGGGGGAGTTGGGCGTGTGAGTTGGTGCCTGGTGTTCTTGCTGTTGCCAGCTAGGAAAACAGAGTTTGCTGTTGCTGCTTCTTTGACTCCTCCCAGAATTCTCGCGTGACTCCTCCCGGATCCGTTCGGAAACCAGTACGGTGACGTCTTTCTTGCTGCTCAAGGCCGCCGGTGGAAAAGGAGGAATTCAGTTCGAAAAAAATGAATTTACAGGCAGGAATGCTGGGTTTTCACTTCGCTCTCTACGATAATTCTGGCATGCCGCTTGCACAGAATCTAGTGTGCTGCATTTCTGCTTCTCGCCAATTGGATTGCAATCGCATATCGCGTTTGGTTGCTGGCGGCACAACACAAGCTGCGCTACTCCAAAGCTAAGGTTCCCACATTGTTTTACTTGGATACTATTGAGAATCTGCATTGTTGTCTTCAGGACTCATGGCTCCGAAAATTTCAACTTGTCGTCACGTTGGCGTGTGGCTGGCAGTGTACCCTTGTAGTTTATGCGTGGGCACTTGGTATTAGTAGCATAGTACAGCACGTCCGACATGTAGGGGCCCTTTGGCAGGGCTTTTCCAAGTGCTTCTCTAATGACTTCTACAGAAACCCTGCCAAACCCCTAACCAAAAAACGGTTTCCAAGCTGAAGCCACGGAGAAGCCATTTTGTAATTTGTACTATAGGGGTGAAGCCAAAAATAGTGGCTTCCCGCGGCTTCTTCCCCAAATGTGACATAGAAACCACAACCACAACCATTTTGCCAAACACTTTACAAAATGGCTTCAGCTTCACCAAAGAAGCCATTTTATTAGAGTAGCCACAGCCACAGCCGTTTTAGCCACAGCCGAAGCCCTGCCAAATGGGCCCGTAGTCACGACACGACCCATTTTTCTATACGACGCCGTGTCGAGGGCTCTCGCGCACGGTGGCACTGCCGATCTCGGCGCAGAAACGCACTCGGATGCCGCAACTAAAAGCGTGATGATTGCACACACAACACAAAAATAAGAGATCACCACTGCATTCGTTTGGTGGTGGCCGATACGCGAAGCTTGATTTCTTGTGAGAGAAAATCTTCTTTGGCCCAGTTCTTTGGTGGTGGTTTGTTCACGAGAAAAATCTTCTTTGTTGGTGGCGATAAAGCCAAACGAACAGGCGCACTTCGCGTGGCGTGGCGCTACAGTTGCACTGGCCTGGTGTGCAGTGCAAGTGAATTGCTCGGCATGTACAAGCATGCTGCAGGCGATGAGGCCGGGCGAGAGCTCCCTCCCCTCTCTTTCAGCTACTACGGAATAATCAAAGTACAGAGTACCACAGGTACAGGGCCCGGGCTCACCAGCGCACACAAGAAGAGTCGCAGACAAACGACAGACCGTTGGGCTTTGTGCTGCATCGAGGACGGAGGGAGGACCGTGCCAGTATGCCAGTACGAGTACACCAAGGGCGTCGCGTCGTCCAACCTCTAACGGACGGCGGGCGGCGGCCGGGGGCGCACGCAGGCTTGACCGGAGCAGAGCAGAGAAGCTACTGAAGCGAGGACGCACGCCAGCACACGCGTGGGCCTCGGGCGCGCGCGGGCAGGGCACCGCAAATCCGCATCATTCAGCGTATACGATGCATGCAGTGGACCACATTGCCGAACCTCTTTCCGTGCGTGGGCAGTCTTTCGGTAGCTGGTCGCACGGCGCATCGGTAAAAGGCCCGCAACGGTAAATAAGAAGGTGAATGCCCCGCACCGCTGCACGCCATCCCCGCCTCCATCATTCAGATCGCTACAGGAAATCTCCAAACCTGGAGGCGTACGGAACGAGCGCTATCGAGTCCACGTCCTCTCGCGCCATCGTGGAGAAACCGTCGCTCGAGTCTCGACCAGCCGAGGAGGAGGAGGCGGGCACCAGCGGGAGCTTGGGGGCGACGAGATGCGAGCGTCGACGGAGCTCGCCCATCCCGGGTAGGAGGAAGAGGCGGGCGAGCCGCCATGGGCGCGAGGCCGCGAGCTCCGCAGGCCTGGCCACCGCTGCTCGAGGAGGAGGCGAGCGCCGGTGGGAGCTCGAGGATGGTGTGGAGGAGGGAGTGGCCGCGGAGGCCAGGACACCGCGCCGGAGAAGCTGGGAGGCCGCCCGCCCCCGCTCCGGGAAGCCGTCGCGTCAGAGAGGCCGGCCCCCACGCCGGATCTGGAGACGGGTGGTGGTGGTGGTGGGGGGGGGGGGGGGGGGGGGGGGGGGGGGGTGCCGTGGTGGTCCGAGTAGGAAGGAGCAGGCGCCTGATCCGCTTCTACGCTCTCCCCGCCGTCTTCCATGGCCGCCGCGCCCTGCCGGATGCACCTCTCGCCAGCACGGAGGCCACCGGCGCCATGGACGGCACAACGAGGAGGCCGCAGAGGAAAGGAGCGGCAGGGAGAAAGGAAAGGGGAAAAAAGATGGTCGTTGTTTTGCAGGTGACGGTCCAGGTCGCGCGAGTGCATCATTTCCTTGTACAGATTGGTGGAATTAGATCTCACAAGCGGGCCAACCCTGTTTTATAGATGGACATGGAGGTGGCGCGGTGCGTTTAGCTAACGCAGGTCATGACTACAAAACCAACTTCACAAAGTATGATAATAATATAAAAAAATAGATAAAACATTGTAATATTTTTACAAATTATTTTGCTATTTCTAAAGAATATCTAGCATTTCTAATGAAAATCTAGCAAATCTAAAAAAATCTAGTATTTCTAAAGAATATTTAGTGGCTCTAAATTAATATCGAGTATTTCGAAAGAAAATACACTATTTTTAAACAAAATCTAGCATTTGTATTCAAAAAATACTATTTCTAAGCAAAATCTAGCATTTCTTACTTCTAAATAAAATCTACTATTTTTAAAGGAAATTTAGCATTTCGACTATATACTAAATATTTTTCTAACTAATTATACTATTTCTAATATTTCTAAAACTATTTCTAAATTAATTCTTGTTGGGAAATTGGGTAAAAAACTTTCACCCTCGAAACTCCGGAGGTGTCGAGTCTCTGAAGAATTCGTGTAAACATGCAAGAAAGATCCAAATGAAGGTTTCACTTTCATGATTACTAAAGAATTCGCTAACCCTTTGGCCATGGGCAAAACAATCGCCAAATGACCATAAATTCGAAGGTCTCTCTCTTGTTTCACGACGATGGAAATTTCGGAGGTCGTTGCCGATTCAGGAAACTTTGGCGATGGAAACTTCGAAGATCTCTGTGGGAACAGGAAAACTCCATTGTGGTTGCGATGTTGAAGATCTCTGCGAATTCGGTGAAGTTCGACTTCGGTGAAAGTCTCAGCGGTGAAGTGCGGGAAGTTGTCTACCTGTGAATCTTCGCCAGGGCAAGGCAAAAATCGTGAATGGACCAAGTCAAAGGAGCAGTGCCAAAAGTCTAGGCTCGAGGTGTGAACGAGTGGCTGGCTTGTAAATATATGAAATTAGTTCCGCAAATCACGGGATGTAAAAGACGTTCATGTACATGTTCACATTTGGAATATTCCGTAGATTCGAGTGTAATCTCGAAATGTAAAAGTCCCTTCGTCTCCCTATAAAAGGGGGCTCGAGGGCACATGTAAAGGGATTCACAACTTTTGAGGTGAGCACTGTCTTTCGGAGATTCTTTGTCTCCTGGTTCCTGAGCACTTTCGTGTATCTGTTCGGGAATCTTTCTTCACCCATGTTCGGGGGTCCCATCCGAATTTCTGACCCCCAACAATTCTAAAACTAATCCTACAACTATTTCTAAACTACTTTCACGAACATAAATATGTGTACTAAGATAGGTATAGGAGAGTTAGATTAATACATGACTCGAAGTGGAGATTCGACAGAGCTTCACTACTACCAAAAAGGACCGAATAAAAATGAGGGTGGAGGGGGGATTCTGGCCTCTTATGATGGTGACACTAGAACCATCTGTTTAATTGGTGGTAGTGCCCAAACGCGGTCGCCGAGGCCGCAACCGCTGTTTGAAAGGGCGGTTTGGTAGGGAGGGCCTACCACCGGGCAGCAACCGTCTGTTGAAATGGTAGTTGTCTTGGCGGGCCCACCGATAGGTGCAATAGTCAGCGGAACCCCCTATCGTTGTTCCAAACGACGGCAGTTGCAGTCAGCAACCGCCAACTCAAGCGATGGTTCCTTGCTACCACCATTTCAAATGGTGGACATGGTATAGTTTTGAAAAAAAATAAACAAGCATTTATTTTTGTAAAAAGACCACCTGGCTGAGAAGTGTGCTAGAAAACGTCGGTGCTTGTCAAACTACTAAAAGGATCTTGATGTTGCCTAAAGGGGGGTGAATAGGTGGACCCTGAAAAATCTCTACTTAAAAACAAGTTTATCAACAACAACTTCCGGAGTTTCCGGAGAATGTTTGGAGATTTTGGAAATTACAGAAACTCCAGATAAATCTCCGGACTATTCAAGAACTTAAGGGTAAGCACAAACACTGCGAAATAAATACACTCTCTGTCAAAAACTGGAACCACAGGTTTCTCAAAGTTGTAACTACTAGTTCCCCAAAATTGGAACCTCCAGTTTTGACTCGAACATAGAATGCCCCAAACCTTGTGTGATCAATTGAGCTTGAGATCAAACCAAACTTGGTGTAGCTTCTCAGTGGGTGTTTCTTAGTGAAAGGACCTTATGATGCCTAGAGGGGGTGAATAGGACCACTTTAAATTTCTGAAACAAATTGCAATAGTTAAAACCTGGTCGGTACTACCGACGCTGTGTCGGAACTACCGAGGGGCTTGGTACTTCCGGCACTGGGGCGGTACTACCGACCAAATAGAGATGACCAAAACGAAATTTGAAATGCACAACGATTCCAGCAATTCTACTTGAATCAAAAGTTAAGTTTAGATGCTAGGAACCTTGCAACCAAAGATATAGATAGGGATGCAACAAATATATAGATCGGGCACAAACAAACTTCTAGGGTTAGCAAATTGCACAGAACTCAAATAAGCTAGAGACAAGAGATTTAATCCGAAGTTCACTCCCACTAAGGAAGCTATGTCTCCATTGAGGATCCCACAAAGGGAGGGCTATCACCAAGAGCCTCTTGGCCTCACCCAATCCCCACAAAGGAAGATTGGTGCTCACTAAGAATTCTCCACCAAGGAGAGGGGTAATACAAATGACCCCAAGTGCTTCACACAAAGAGGGCACTCAATGGGCAACACCTAACCGTCTAAAAGCAAGCTTCAAGAGTAACAAACTTGAATCAAAGCTCGGGATGCTTCAAGTGCTCTTGAGATGAAGGGAATCGAAGGGGCTCTAAAAGATTCTCAATCTCTCACCTTGAATCACTTCCTCACTCAAGCCCTAGCGCAAAGGAATCAAATCTTAGCTCTAGGAGGGAGAGGAGGAGTGGAGTGAATGCTCAAGTGAGTGTTTGTCCCGTGGTAGGTCAACACTAAATGAGGGAGATGAACTGGGGTATAAATACCCACCCTAAAAAACTAACCATTACTGTGCATTTACGGTGTTTATCGGTACTACCGACCCCAGGTCCTACCAATACTTGCCAGGAAATCAAACAGTGAGGGTTTATCGGCACTAACGACCCTAGGTCAGTACTACCAGGGCTTGGAAAAAATAAATTTGCCAGAGAACCCATATCGGTACTACCGACCCTAGGTCGGTACTACCAACAAAAGCTGAGATTTTGAGGAAAGAAAAGCAACGTGTACGTGTTGGCTCGGTGTTCCTGTGACGCCCCAGGTTTTTAATTACCGTCGTTAGCATTAATGACACGATTAGCCGGTCAAATGGTCAACCCTAGGTCAACCTGGACCCTCACCCATGAAAACTCCCTAACATACCCCTAAGTGACCCTAGTGAATAGTAAAACACTGGTGGGGCCAACCCTTGGTCAAAGGGTGGGTCAAAGTCCCCTTGCCACCCAATGTCCACAGGCGTCTGCTGGAACTTTTGCCGCGTTCCCCAAAATTCACCTAAACACTTAAAATTCTACCTTAGGGAAAGTTGTAGATCTTGTTGAGGGACACAACTTTCATGTAGAGTGGCATTGCTGATTTGGAGGGGAAAATTGTGAAAAAGCCCTTGCAAGCCAGAAATCACTGTTGACAGAACCCTGCTGACATTCAAAGTTGGCACTTCCACAGATTCAAATCTAGGCAACAAAACCCTATACAACCTTTGTAAAAGTTGTAGCTGGTACCTAGATCTACAACTTTGGTATTCATCACTTGGTCCAGTTCTGTTGAAAAATTTTGATAAAGATCGAGTCAAAGATGGCTCCAGCAACACGGCCAGAGCCAGAGCGCGCCATGCACGACGTCGTGCGCGTCCCGTGCGCCACCGTGCCGCTCGCCGCCGGTCTTGCCCCGGCAGCCGTGCCCACGCCGCCCGAGGCCTCGACGTCCGCGCCACGCCGCGTCCCGATGCACGCGCGCCCCGATGCGCTCCGTCCCGAGGCGTATTGGCGTCCGCGCCGCCGTATGCGCGTGCGCGCCACGGACCCGGCGGTCCGTCGGCCGCGTCGCCGCCGTACGTGCGCGACCCGACGCGCCGTAGCACCGGCCGCATCTCCCGCCGTCACCTACGCGTCACCCACGGGCCGCCCGAGCCGGGTATAAAGCCTCCCGGCCTCTCCTCGCGCGCCGCACCGAGCCGCCCGCGCCATCGCCGCCGCCCGTCCGCCGCCGCCGTGCTAGCCCTCCCCGGCCCGCGCTCGCCGCCGTCCAAGCACGCCGCTAGGCTCCTTAGCATCCGGGCCAGCTCGCGAGCACGCTTGTTTGCGCCAATTTGGCCTCCCCGCTGCAAAGGCACCGAGCCCTCCCGAGCGCCGCCGCCGGCCGCCGCCGTGCGCGCGTCGCCGGAGCCGGCTCCACCCTCGCCACCACCACCAACCGACCGTGGTGAGCTCAATTTCATCATGGTGTCGCTTGTTGTCGTGGTCGGGCCCCACATCGCCGCCGGCGAACCCTCCCGCCGCCAGCAAGGGCATAGATGTGAACCCGGGGGCATATGTGCAAGGATTCTTAACTTAGTTTATTTGCGGTTCGGTCCATAGTCTTAGAAAATCACTAGAAAATCACAGAAAATTCCAAAAATTCTCAAACAAATTTTGTAGGCCTCAGGATGTCAAACCCCACCCATGTGTGGTACACTTGTGTCTAGATTCAAAGTAGTTTTGGCAGGAAAATTTCAAATGTGTTATGCTTGAATATGTCATATCTTGAAATGTACAGCTCCTCTGTAGTTAGGCTTTGGATATGTTGTGTGTTAGAGTAAGACTAGATGCTGTGCCAAAAATTGCACAAAGTTATCATGTGAATCTTTTTATAAAAATGTTTTTCCATCTCTGGCAGAGCTACATAAATGATTTTTCATGTTAATTTTATTCATGTTCTTGAGCCCAACTTGTGCACACTGTCTTGGGATGCCAAAAGGCACCTCTTGTGAATTAATCATGAATTTAGGAGTAACATAAATAATTATTCTTGTTTAATGCATGTTTTCCTTTGTAACTTAATAAACCAAATTCAGTAGAGGTTCCATGTGAACATGCTAGCTTTTTAGACTTGTTTAGGACCAGAGAACATCCACCAGAAAGTTTGGGTAATTTTGATGCTTAATTATTTTTATTTGCATTTAAGTTGAATCACTAGATAACTTTTGTTATTTTCAATAATATTTAATTTTCTAGCATCCAACACTCACTTGTGGGCCCAATGGACCAGAATAGGTACTGTTAGGCTTAAGAAACACTCATTTAATTTTTGGTAATTTAATTGTTAAATAATGGCTTAAATGCCCTTTTAATATTAAAGGGAAATTAAAATAAAGAGGAATCCTTAATTAAATCCTTTTCTTTTTGGAAATAGTACTTAATATAAATAAAAGGAATTCAATTAATATTACTAATAAAGAAATTTAATTCATAAATAAAAGATATTAAGTACACCTTTATTGGTAAAGATAAAAAGGAAGTGAAGCTTTCACATGAAATGATAATCTTAAATAAGAACCTTTATTCAAATAAAGAATAAAAGAGTAATCCATGTACAACCAATGACTTCCTCAACTAGAAACCTTGGATAGATGCTTGTTAAGGTGAATATGACCAACTAGAGTTGGATAAGACAATGAACTATCACATCACCTAAAGTGCATTGCATTTCGTGTAGATCTTCCGGACGGAGATTACTCTCTGGTCCCGGAAACCGAGGAAGGCGGAGCGGAAGGTTCTCTGCAGTACGTGGACGGACTCGACACCGAGGGTGCCCAAGCTAACCTAGCTGACGAAGGCAAGCTCCGGTGCATCTAACCCAGTTTTAAAGTTCTTTATTCAAATTATCCATGAAGGATTGTGCATTTACGTTCAGGAGTTGAATGAAACCCTAGATGCATGATCCATAAGTACCTTTGTCCCTACTAGTATGATAGGTCGATAGCTGCTAAGCTGTAGGACCGTTACAAGTCGAGTGATGACCTCACTCGCGAGAATAGGTTTCTAGATAGGAATCATACTATATCCTTAAATGGATTGCTCACGTGGTAAGAGCATGGGACCTGGGCTCCGGTCCAGTGGTTATGTGGGCTAAGTCTTTGAACGTACCAAGCATATGCCGGGTATGGGACCGGTAAGCCTAGTACCATAATGAGGCGGTGAGGGATCTTACTATTACTACTCTTGGGATTCGCTCTCACGGCTAGCTACCGGTGGTGTATGGTGACTCCGGTATCTCGCGGGGTATGCGGATAGCCTGCACCAAAGACTGTAAGATTCGATCCCAACCCGAGGATTTATGGGGACGGCCTGGGGAGTTGTCCTCGCGGGGGCAGCCGACCGTGTGTTTGGGTCTACCTTGCAAGGTTTATAATCAATCGATTGTCGGCCTCTCACCGTTATCCGAGACTACTTACTCCACTAGTCATGTGATCCCTAATGATGGAAGTTGATGAAGATGATGTTTGATTAATTGTATTGTACAACCTTGCTTGTACTAGTTGGCTAATGTAGTAAAGATTAAACCACTAGAACTTGTGCTAAAATCTTGAAAGTAAGGACCTACTCTTTGTTACTTTTTAGCAAAAGCAACCCAGTAGCCAAAAAGCCTTTCATGGTCTAGTTTTGGTGAAGTAGTTATCACCGACGGGTAAGACTTGCTGAGTATTAGTATACTCAGCCTTGCTATAATGTGTTGATCCAGGTAATGCCTTAAGTGATGTGTGGCCCGGTGAGATCCCGCCCGGCTGGGAGCTGGAGTGGGTGGAGGACGACTACTGAAGCATCATGGATGGCCTCCCGTGGTGACTTGTTTCCGCTAGTTAATTTCCGCTGTGCCTTTTCAAAACTCTGAACTATTCTGTCATGACAAAAACTATGGTTTGTAATAATTAAACCCTTCGGGGTACGTATTTGACCTTGAATGTTGTTGTATCTCTGGACTCGCCTTCGAGTGAGTTTTAATGCATATATTCGATCCTTGTGCTCTCAAGTGATTTACCGGGTGTTTACCCGACGACTTACGACAGGATGGTACTTTATTATTGCTTAATGACCAAAGTGGATCGGTCTTAGGCAATAGTACGGTACTTTCCTGGGCGGGTTGTCACAGTTGGCATCAGAGCTTATATGCACCAGAGATTAATTAATAAACCTTAATCACGAATTTTGGAATAAAATATGCCAAGATTTTCTGATTTTCCAAAATACGTTGGTCCGCTAAGGATAAACTAGACCGAGAGGCCCTAGAGGGAATTTTGGGTTCTTTCAGGTGGCTTAATTAACTTATGGTTTATTTTGCTAACCCCCAGCACATTACTTATGTCAGACTTACTTTCTTGCACAACCATACTAGTTCATCACGTTTTGCCATACGTGGTGGTACCACAGGGAAGTCCTGTGAGGGACTAGTGGGACCTATTCCAATGGGTGCCACGTCGCGTTCGAGTCTCGTCACGTTTTGCCATACGTGATGGTACCACGGGAAAGTCCGTGAGGGATGAGTGAGGCCTATTCCAATGGGCACTCACGTCGCGTCAGAGTCTTAAATAGGACGCTGTCCATGCAGCGACTTAACGCATGGATACCGTTTCTATAGTGAACGGTAATGTATGTGGACGCTTTCGTGACGTGCTGGCACGAAAGGTTCGTTTTTCTGCAGGTACATAACAGCGCTTCGTTAGTCGTTAAGCGAGTACCGTATAGCTCTCGACTAGATACTATAGGGAGAGACGATTATAAGCCTTGCCACCGGCACTAACTTCGATTTTTGGCTTGATTGCCATGTGAGGTCGGATAGGACGTCTTGCATGCATATTAAAAATCGAAATAACTAAAATGGACCAAAAAAAAATCGGAATTCCATGTGTTCTCTAAGGAAGTTTATGCTAGTGTGTGCTTTTTATGAACTAGATTACCCCTCACACCTAGCCGTCTTGCTGCCGGAATTTTGTGAAAATTTTGTTGATCTTGTGCTAGGTTAACTAAACCAAATTGTTAAAAACAATTGTTCCTCATCTAGTTACCTTGTAATAGCAAGTCTCAGTTCTAAGTTGTTGGGTTGGTTCACTTTTCCTTTAGGCACATCCAAGTTAAGGACCCTCCATCCTGTTTCCTTGATCGTTGTTCAACCTGAAAATCCTAATTAGGAGTATTAAAGGAACAAATTAAAAAGTTGGGAAAATTTTGAGATTTCTGGGTTTTTGGTTATGAAATTTTTGTTCACAGCTGCCAGAATTTCACCATTTGTCATGCCGTTCTCTTTTGAGATCTGACATGGGTTACCTTTGTGTACAGATGGATTTCCCCGTGTTTCACCAGTTCGACGCCGACGGTACGATCCGTACCAACGGGTTGCACTGGGAGGGTTTTCCGCGCCTGGCGTGGGAAGCACTCAGTGCTGCAGGCTACCTTACCCCACCGACGTACGAGGTGAAGGAGTTTGAGCGCTTTGGTGTTCCCCGTTGCAGGGTGATCGTGACTGTGCTGCCGCACCCTGATCACACCGACTGGTTTGACCTGAGTTTTATTTACTGGGGATTTATCACGCACGAGTCCGTGGAGTCGCCCGCCCTCGAGTGCCGACGGACTTTTGTGACCACAACCCTACTGTGGTAGCTCTTTCCCCGTTTGGACCGTTTCCGCCGTGAGTCCTCACGACCCGCCTTGGTTGGACCGTTTGGACCATCTACGGGAGTTACTGACCCTAGCAGAGCCGTTGGATATTACTCAGACACTTGCCCGTTGCCCGAACGTGGTTTTCACACTCCGTGGGCCGCGTTTTAACACCGCGGCGATTATTGCACGCCGCTTGGAGGCATCTAGGCGTGATTGGGAGCGGCTTAAGAACAGCACAGCAGCGGCTCGAACTTCACGCTTACCCGGGTGCAGCAGAGAACGACAGTCGCGTACTAGGAGGTTCCGGTTGGAGATTGAGCGAGGTGACAACCTCCGGAGGATCGTGGACCTAGAGACAGAGAACAATGCACTAGAGGAGGATGCCGACGCACACGAGATAGAGAGGCCGACCCCTGCGGAATATTGCCGATATGCGGAAGCGGGTGCAGGAGGCCGAGGTACGGGTGGCGGCCTTGCGAGCTATAGTGGCCTTACGCCCATCGCCCCCAAGCATGTGCACACCCGTAGGAGGAGCGAGCAGGCCGTGTCCGTCCGGATCGACGAGCCGAGCGAGACCACCGCTACCGACTCCCCCAGCTTCGCCTTCGTACAGTGGTGCTTCAGTGGGCAACTAGGTTGCCGACAGCAGGGAGTAGAAGGATGTTGATCATATCGAGTTGTCTTCGAGATGTTAGAGTAGTTGGCTTGACAGCACGTCTTCGTGCCAAGCAACTATTGTATCCTGTGTTGTCTTGTGTTTCACATCGAGTTGTAACCACATTGAACCTTGTTCTGTCATGTTGTAATAAGAATGCTTAAGCTTGTATGATTTAAGTGAATTCCGTTGCCTTCAAGAATTGAGTTTTCTTGTGCTAAATACCATATCTTTGGATAATTCGTTGCGAATGATCACGCTTGTCAAAAGGATGCATCGTTTATCTCCTGAGAACATAGGTAAAGCAAAGCATTTTCTTTTTACGAACGTCACTCGTTGTCAGCATATAAGTGCTCGTTCGTATACCATCTTCTTTGGTATTCAGGATAACGACGATCGTTCAGAAGTGATTAGGAGCCACGCAGTGAGCAATCACCGTCCTAACCATACTGAGAGAAACGATTCTATAAATCTTGGTGGCTATAGAATGTTGTGCTTGTTGCTGCACTCATTATTTACATACTAATGAGATGGGTTGATGCATGATCGTGCTTGTCATCATTTGAGAGTAAGCTTTCAGTTATCTCACTAATAACGCTCACTTTTCAGATGGTGGGAACCACGCGCAGCTCTCCCAACGGTTTTGGAGCGAGTGGTAGTGGTGACTTGCCGCCACCCCCGCCCATGAACCCGACGGAGGCTTTCATGGCCACCCAGACCGAGGTGCTGCGCCAGATCTTGCAGACCCAGCAGCAGATCGCCCAGCAGATGAACCGAGGGCCGCCGCATGGGGCCAATCACGAGGGACCTAACCAGGTCACCACGTATGCCCAGTTTATCGCCATGAAGCCGCCAACGTTCGCGAAAGCCGAAGACCCTCTGGAAGCCGAGGCTTGGGTCAAGGCCATAGAGGCGAAATTCTCTGCCTTTGTGCTGCCTTGCTCGGAGGAGAACAAAGCGAACTTCGCAGCCCTACAACTGCGAGGTGAAACTTTGATGTGGTGGGACCATTTCAAGTCCATGCAGCGAAATCACGCCGTGACTTGGGAAGAATTCAAGCAAGCTTTCAAGAGTCATCACATTCCCAAGGGTCTGATGGACCGGAAGATGAGGGAGCTGCTAGCCCTTCGTCAGGGATCCGGCTCCGTGTACCGCTATGCCCAGAAGTTCAATAGCTTATGCCAGTACGGTGGGCATCATGTTGATACGGATGCCAAGAAGATGGAGAGGTTCCGTGACGGGCTTGATGGCAAGCTGTATGAGCGCCTAAATCTGCTCGAGCCCGCCAACTTCCATGAACTCGTGAATAAAGCTATCTCGCAAGAAGATGCTATGAAGAAAGCCCATGGGGACAACAAGAGGGTGTCCGGTTTCACCCCAGGCAGCGGAACACACAAGAAGTTTCGCTTTGTGAAGAAGGAAGCTCCAGGCCCATCCCAGCAATCTTCAACTGGACGCTGGACGATGAAGCCATCCCAGGGCAAACCCCGCCGGGAACTTCCAGCTCCGCCGTGCCCACAGCCAGGCTCCGAGGCCTAATACACCCCCACGTGAGGTTGGTGATCGTCGTTGCTACAACTGTGGCCAGCCAGGGCACTACATTAATGAGTGTCCCAAGCCCAGACAGATCAAGTCAAACCCGCAGAACCAGAATACGGGAAACAAGCCGGCCACTCCGCCAAGAAACCCATGGTGCAAGTGCGCCGGGGCAAGCCGAACTTCACTACCATGAGTGATATTCCCGCAGAGCTCCAAGCTTCTCACGGGTACATTCTCTATCAATCACACTCCTGTCAAGGTCTTATTTGATTCAGGAGCCACCCATAGTTTCATTAATGAGAGTTTACTAGACAAATTGAGTCTAAGAGGAGTACCAACCAAATCTACTTATAAAATTACCACACTTGGTGGAAACATCACGTCTCAATTAGTGATTTTTGGAGTTCCCCTAAGACTAGGAAGTCGGGTCGTTCAATCTAATCTGATAGTCATCCAGTTGGGAAGTATGGATGTTATTTTGGGTATGGAATGGATGAATCAACATAAGGTGGTTCTAGATATATCAGATAGGGTCGTAGAGATCAACTCTCCTACGGTCGGGCACACTACCTTGTACCTACCTTTCCGAGATGGTACCGAATCTTGTGCCTATGCGACCATTATCTCCTCCCTCGATGAGATTCCAGTAGTGTGTGAGTACCCGGATGTGTTTCCTGACGAGTTGCCTGGTATGCCACCAGACAGAGATGTCGAGTTTGTGATCGAACTCCAACCCGGTACCGCACCCATTTCCAAAAGACCTTATCGCATGCCACCCAAAGAGCTAGCCGAGCTAAAAACCCAACTCCAAGAATTGCTAGATAAGGGTTACATTCGCCCGAGCTCTTCTCCTTGGGGTTGCCCTGATCTCTTTGTCAAAAAGAAAGATGGTAGCTTGAGAATGTGTGTAGACTACCGTCCACTTAATGCGGTCACCATCAAAAACAAATACCCACTTCCTCGAATTGATGTACTGTTTGATCAATTGGCTGGTGCCAAAGTCTTCTATAAGATTGACCTTCATTCTGGCTACCACCAAATCAAGATTCGACCATGCGATATTCCTAAGACCGCCTTCTCCACTCGTTATGGTCTTTACGAGTTCTTGGTCATGTCTTTCGGACTCACTAACGCACCTGCCTACTTCATGTACCTCATGAACTCCGTATTCATGACGGAGCTCGATAAGTTTGTCGTGGTCTTTATCGATGATATCCTCATCTATTCTAAAAACGAGGCCGAGCACGCCAACCACCTCCGAGTTGTCCTTCAGCGTTTACGAGATCATCAGCTTTATGCTAAATTCTCCAAATGCGAATTCTGGCTGAAGAGTGTCAAATTCTTGGGGCACACCATTTCCCACGATGGTATTTCCGTAGATCCTAGCAAAGTCCAGGAGGTAATGGATTGGAAACCACCCAAATCCGTACATCAAATCCGCAGTTTCCTAGGATTGGCAGGACATTACCGTCGATTCGTTCCTGACTTCTCTAGAATCGCAAAACCCATGACCGAATTACTCAAGAAGGGAGTAAAATTCGTGTGGAGTGAAGCATGTGAGAAAGCTTTTCACACCCTGAGACAACATCTAACTTCCGCCCCAGTGCTAGCTCAGCTCGATAACTCCAAGCCATTTGAAGTCTTCTCGTGACGCATCGTGCACCGGTCTTGGCCGTGTCCTTATGCAAGAAGGCCGGGTCATTGCCTATGCTTCGCGAGCCCTTCGACCCCATGAACTCAACTATCCTACCCATGATCTTGAGTTAGCCGTCGTTGTTCATGCCCTCAAGATATGGAGGCATTATCTAATGGGCAATCATTGCAATATCTTCACTGATCACAAAAGCCTCAAATATATCTTCACCCAGTCCGAGTTGAATATGAGGCAGAGAAGATGGCTTGAGTTGATCAAGGATTATGATCTAGAAGTGCACTATCACCCGGGCAAAGCAAATGTTGTTGCGGATGCTCTTAGCCGCAAGGATCATTGCAACCACCTAGAGTTGGTGGCAATCAGTGAACCCCTGTGCGAGGAAATGAGAAAGCTCAACCTAGAAGTGGTACCGCAGGGAATTCTTTACGCCCTGACGGCAGAGTCCAACCTTTATGACAGAATTGTCACTGCCCAGCGCAATGATGCAAATATCCAAACCATCAGACAGAAACTAGTGGAAGGAGACCCGAAGTACACTTGTTTCCAGAAGGATCCCCAAGAGGTGGTCTGGTTTGGAAAACGTCTAGTGATCCCCGATGATTCAGAAATCAAGAAGATCATCCTAGATGAAGCTCACCAATCCAAGTTCTCTATTCACCCCGGTAGTACCAAGATGTACCAAGATCTAAAGCAGAACTTTTGGTGGTCTAATATGAAGGTGGATGTAGCCAAGTATGTAGCCGAGTGCGATACTTGCCACCGGATGAAAGCAAGCCATTTGAAATCGGCAGGAGTACTCCAACCCCTGTCGATACCTATGTGGAAATGGGATGACATTAGTATGGATTTCATTGTAGGTTTACCCCTGACCCCTAGGAAGAAGGATTCTATTTGGGTGATCGTGGATAGACTCACTAAGACTGCTCACTTCATTGCCGTGCACACCACTTACTCAGTACAACAGTATGCAGAGTTGTACGTGGACCACATAGTTCGTCTACATGGAATCCCAAGGACCATAATCTCTGATAGAGGGACCCAGTTTGTGGCCCGTTTTTGGGAGCAGTTGCATGAGTGTTTGGGAACCCATCTACTCCGTAGTTCCAGTTATCACCCGCAGACAGATGGTCAGACGGAGAGGATAAACCAGATCCTAGAGGGCATGTTGAGAGCAAGCATCTTGCACTTTGACAAGAGTTGGGACAAGTGCTTGTCCTTAGCAGAGTTCTCCTACAATAATAGTTATCAGGCCAGCTTGAAAATGGCACCGTTCGATGCTTTATACGGACGCAGATGCCGCACTCCACTGAATTGGTCAGAGGCCGGAGAAAGAACACTCTTTGGACCAGAGTTAGTAAAAGAGGCCGAAGAGAAGGTACAAGTGATAAGGGAAAATTTGAAGGTGGCCCAGATGAGACAAAAGAGTTATCATGACAAGGGAACCGCACCTCGACACTTTGAAGTGGGAGATCATGTGTATTTGAAGGTATCCCCCACCAAAGGTGTGCAAAGGTTCGGAGTCAAGGGAAAGTTAGCTCCACGCTACATTGGACCCTACGAAGTAATAGAAGTATGTGGACCCGTGGCCTACAGTATCCAATTGCCAGAACGGTTTTCCGCGGTTCACAATGTGTTTCATGTAACTCAGTTGAAGAAAGGAATGCCTGTTCCGGAGAACGAGATCATCACCGAAGCTAATGCTTGGATCGAGCCGGATTTCTCGCTCGTCGAGCATCCCTTAAAGGTGCTAGATCAAAAAGAGCGAAAGACCCGGAGGCAAACCGTACGAATGTACAAGATCCAATGGAGCCACCACACGGAAGAAGAAGCCACGTGGGAGACGGAGGTTTATCTCAACACCAAGTATCCGGGCTTCCTCCAATCCCGAAACAGTGAGTCCTTTTCCCCATCTCTTAGTTGTCAAGTCGAATCTCGGGACGAGATTCCTTTAAGGGGGGTAGGCTGTGACGCCCCAGGTTTTTAATTACCGTCGTTAGCATTAATGACACGATTAGCCGGTCAAATGGTCAACCCTAGGTCAACCTGGACCCTCACCCATGAAAACTCCCTAACATACCCCTAAGTGACCCTAGTGAATAGTAAAACACTGGTGGGGCCAACCCTTGGTCAAAGGGTGGGTCAAAGTCCCCTTGCCACCCAATGTCCACAAGGGCGTCCGCCGGAACTTTTGCCGCGTTCCCCAAAATTCACCTAAACACTTAAAATTCTACCTTTGGGAAAGTTGTAGATCTTGTTGAGGGACACAACTTTCATGTAGAGTGGCATTGCTGATTTGGAGGGGAAAATTGTGAAAAAGCCCTTGCAAGCCGTAAATCACTTGTTGACGAGAACCCCGCCGACATTCAAAGTTGGCACTTCCACGCATTCAAATCTAGGCAACAAAACCCTATACAACCTTTGTAAAAGTTGTAGCCGGTACCTAGATCTACAACTTTGGTATTCATCACTTGGTCCAGCTTCGTTGAAAAATTTTGGGAAAGATCGAGTCAAAGATGGCTCCAAAGAACACGGCCGAGCCGAGCGCGCCATGCGCGACGTCGTGCGCGTCCCGTGCGCCACCGTGCCGCTCGCCGCCGGTCTTGCCCCGGCAGCCGTGCCCACGCCGCCCGAGGCCTCGACGTCCGCGCCACGCTACGTCCCGATGCACGCGCGCCCCGATGCGCTCCGTCCCGAGGCGTATTGGCGTCCGCGCCGCCGTACGCGCGCGCGCGCCACGGACCCGCCGGTCCGTCGGCGGCGCGCCGCCGCACGCGCGCGACCCGACGCGCCGTAGCACCGGCCGCATCTCCCGCGGTCACCTACGCGTCACCCACGGGCCGCCCGAGCCGGGTATAAAGCCTCCCGCCCTCCTCGCGCGCCGCACCGAGCCGCCCGCGCCATCGCCGCCGCCGTCCGCCGCCGCCGTGCTAGTCCCCCCGGCCGCGCGCTCGCCGCCGTCCAAGCACGCCGCTAGGCTCCTTAGCATCCGGGCCAGCTCGCGAGCACGCTTGTTTGCGCCAATTTGACCTCCCCGCCGCAAAGGTGCACCGAGCCCTCCCGAGCGCCGCCGCCGGCCGCCGCCGTGCGCCGTCGCCGGAGCCAGCTCCACCCTCGCCACCACCACCAACCGGACCGTGGTGAGCTCAATTTCATCATGGTGTCGCTTGTTGTCGTGGTCGGGCCCCACATCGCCGCCGGCGAACCCTCCCGCCGCCGGCAAGGGCATAGATGTGAACCCAGGGGCATATGTGCAAGGATTCTTAACTTAGTTTATTTGCAGTTCAGTCCATAGTCTTAGAAAATCACTAGAAAATCACAGAAAATTCCAAAAATTCTCAAACAAATTTTGTAGGCCTCAGGATGTCAAACCCCACCCATGTGTGGTACACTTGTGTCTAGATTCAAAGTAGTTTTGGCAGGAAAATTTCAAATGTGTTATGCTTGAATATGTCATATCTTGAAATGTACAGCTCCTCTGTAGTTAGGCTTTGGATATGTTGTGTGTTAGAGTAAGACTAGATGCTGTGCCAAAAATTGCACAAAGTTATCATGTGAATCTTTTTATAAAAATGTTTTTCCATCTCTGGCAGAGCTACATAAATGATTTTTCATGTTAATTTTATTCATGTTCTTGAGCCCAACTTGTGCACACTGTCTTGGGATGCCAAAAGGCACCTCTTGTGAATTAATCATGAATTTAGGAGTAACAGAAATAATTATTCTTGTTTAATGCATGTTTTCCTTTGTAACTTAATAAACCAAATTCAGTAGAGGTTCCATGTGAACATGCTAGCTTTTTAGACTTGTTTAGGACCAGAGAACATCCACCAGAAAGTTTGGGTAATTTTGATGCTTAATTATTTTTATTTGCATTTAAGTTGAATCACTAGATAACTTTTGTTATTTTCAATAATATTTAATTTTCTAGCATCCAACACTCACTTGTGGGCCCAATGGACCAGAATAGGTACTGTTAGGCTTAAGAAACACTCATTTAATTTTTGGTAATTTAATTGTTAAATAATGGCTTAAATGCCCTTTTAATATTAAAGGGAAATTAAAATAAAGAGGAATCCTTAATTAAATCCTTTTCTTTTTGGAAATAGTACTTAATATAAATAAAAGGAATTCAATTAATATTACTAATAAAGAAATTTAATTCATAAATAAAAGATATTAAGTACACCTTTGTTGGTAAAGATAAAAAGGAAGTGAAGCTTTCACATGAAATGATAATCTTAAATAAGAACCTTTATTCAAATAAAGAATAAAAGAGTAATCCATGTACAACCAATGACTTCCTCAACTAGAAACCTTGGATAGATGCTTGTTAAGGTGAATATGACCAACTAGAGTTGGATAAGACAATGAACTATCACATCACCTAAAGTGCATTGCATTTCGTGTAGATCTTCCGGACGGAGATTACTCTCTGGTCCCGGAAACCGAGGAAGGCGGAGCGGAAGGTTCTCTCGCAAGACGTGGACGGACTCGACACCGAGGGTGCCCAAGCTAACCTAGCTGACGAAGGCAAGCTCCGGTGCATCTAACCCAGCTTTTAAAGTTCTTTATTCAAATTATCCATGAAGGATTGTGCATTTACGTTCGGGGAGTTGAATGAAACCCTAGATGCATGATCCATAAGTACCTTTGTCCCTACTAGTATGATAGGTCGATAGCTGCTAAGCTGTAGGACCGTTACAAGTCGAGTGATGACCTCACTCGCGAGAATAGGTTTCTAGATAGGAATCATACTATATCCTTAAATGGATTGCTCACGTGGTAAGAGCATGGGACCTGGGCTCCGGTCCAGTGGTTATGTGGGCTAAGTCTTTGAACGTACCAAGCATATGCCGGGTATGGGACCGGTAAGCCTAGTACCATAATGAGGCGGTGAGGGATCTTACTATTACTACTCTTGGGATTCGCTCTCACGGCTAGCTACGGTGGTGTATGGTGACTCCGGTATCTCGCGGGGTATGCGGATAGCCTCGCACCAAAGATCGTAAGATTCGATCCCAACCCGAGGATTTATGGGGACGGCCGGGGAGTTGTCCTCGCGGGGGCAGCCGACCGTGTGTTTGGGTCTACCTTGCAAGGTTTATAATCAATCGATTGTCGGCCTCTCACCGTTATCCGAGACTACTTACTCCACTAGTCATGTGATCCCTAATGATGGAAGTTGATGAAGATGATGTTTGATTAATTATATTGTACAACCTTGCTTGTACTAGTTGGCTAATGTAGTAAAGATTAAACCACTAGAACTTGTGCTAAAATCTTGAAAGTAAGGACCTACTCTTTGTTACTTTTTAGCAAAAGCAACCCAGTAGCCAAAAAGCCTTTCATGGTCTAGTTTTGGTGAAGTAGTTATCACCGACGGGTAAGACTTGCTGAGTATTAGTATACTCAGCCTTGCTATAATGTGTTGATCCAGGTAATGCCTTCAGTGATGTGTGGCCCGGTGAGATCCCGCCCGGCTGGGAGCTGGAGTGGGTGGAGGACGACTACTGAAGCATCATGGATGGCCTCCCGTGGTGACTTGTTTCCGCTAGTTAATTTCCGCTATGCCTTTTCAAAACTCTGAAATATTCTGTCATGACAAAAACTATGGTTTGTAATAATTAAACCCTTCGGGGTACGTATTTGAACTTGAATGTTGTTGTATCTCTGGACTCGCCTTCGAGTGAGTTTTAATGCATATATTCGATCCTTGTGCTCTCAAGTGATTTACCGGGCGTTAACCCGGCAACTTACGACAGGATGGTACTTTATTATTGCTTAATGACCAAAGTGGATCGGTCTTAGGCAATAGTACGGTACTTTCCTGGGCGGGTTGTCACAGTTCCTCACACCCACTTAGGTCAACTTTCTAAGCACTTTTAGCATCTCAAGGCGGTCAATTCACATCCCCCTTTATAGTACGGTTTTTCTATAGTCAAAGCCTTGAATTGAGTTGAGACGCCGAATTGGAGTTGGAGGCCTTCCTTTGGTCGAAACCATGTTTTTCTTTCAAGTAAATCCTGCACACATCTTACTTAACAACTAAATACCACAAATCGTGTTTGTCATTATCACTAAAACAATTAGGGGCCAAGATGCACTTTCACTTAGTAGGCTCACAAAGTTCCTACACTTCACAAACATGAACATCTGTTTAGATCAACCTATATCACAATATCAATCAATGAGTGTATGTGCATGCAAGTGTAAGCAATCTAGTGTGGTGACACACCGATTTGTTTCATCAAAGTTCAGATTCACCACCGTGTGAATCCTACATGTCTGTTGGGTGCTCCCATGGAAGCCGGGTTGCACTAAACCCTTTCCCCACTTCACTACCTAGCTTATTCCCTTTCGGAGGTGAAGCACGACCTTTACAAATTACCCTGTGGCTCTCCACACCTTGGGAGCTCTTAGGAGATGCCTAGCCGTTTAGTAGGTATACTTCTAAGAGTGACAAATGCTTCACTTGAAACTTGACAAGGCAAACCAGAGCTCAAGGATTTTGTGCTCTTATTGTGCTCACAAATGGCTCTTCTCTACTACCCAACTCACTAGATCTAGCAAAAATCACACAACCTCATGACAATAGACCAAAGCACATTTCCTAGCGTACGAGATATCCCTTTTAGGTCATATATGCCTTTTGATTCTAACCCGCTAATCCGAATCCTTGACTTGCTTTGCCTGAGATGAAGGCCCAGTTCTTTAACTCTTCCTTTTTGTTTTATAAGAATGAAGGTATTGATAGCATAGCTTAGCTTAGAATGAGCAGGAAGCACAAAAGAAACTAAAGAAGTAGAAGGGAGGGCGTGGAGTATAAATACACCACCCCTCAAAACTAGTCGTTAGACTTGTTAGAGAAAAACCGGAATGGTTTCCCCAAATCGGAACCTCTATTTTTTTAAACCAACTAGCCGTTAGAGACACTGGCGCCCAAATCTGGAACCTCCAGTTTCCCAAAACTAGAGCTTTCGGTTTTGCCACTGCCTAACAAGTTAGAGTGTGTACGTGTGGCTTTTGTGTCTCTCATCAACTCACATTGGATACTTGAGCACTGAGACTTTTCAAATGACCATGTGATGCACCCCTCTTGATATTACAACATACCTATACTCAAGATCAAATATAAATGCAGTATTCATCCCCTTGAGATTCATCATCATGAATTGTCATACTTGATAAATATATCCACATGAAAGTTGCATCCATCTTTGTCTCTTTGGTTTGAGCACTTTATCCTTGAGCTAGTGACTTGGATCAATCTTCAACACATATGAATGAAATCCGATTTTATATCCCAAGCCACTCCATCAAACATTTGATGCATCCCATTGTTATACTTGGTAAGGCTTGACTTGATACCTCGAAATCATCTCAAAGCACTAGCGACTTCACCCTAGCAAAGATCATGGCCTAAGTCACCACTTGTCCAAGCCTTTCTTAGTACCTCGTTGCTATCCCTTTGTTTGATTTCTTCATCCAATCGCTGCCATATTAAGTATACCTTTTTTATGACATCAAGAATGAAATCCACTTGAGATCATATCTTCTTTTTAATATCCCATTTGTTCACAACAAGATTTTCTTTTCATTTAGAGAGCAATGAATATCCCAATATAATCGTACCTCTTTCTTCACCTTTATTTGCTTGTTGTGTGTCACATATATGCTTCATGGGAACATACATATTCAGTACCATGGCATTCATCTTTCCATGTACCATGTCATGTATCACACTTGTTATCTTCACCATATGAGCCATTAATATAATCTTTCACATAAATACTATTTACCAATGAGTTTGCACTTGCTCACATGTTTAACAAGAATATTAGACCTTTAATCTAATTGTCATTCAACTCACCAAAACCCACTAGGGGTATAAATATCTTTCAACTAGCACATCGGAAACATCCGTTGTAGCGGTGCATACCTTTGGTTGGAGTGGGGAAGGAGATGGTATGTAACCATAATTTCTTCATTCAATAAAATAGTGATGAACCAAGGACGGTGCACACTCTTCACCGATAGTCGCCAAAGTGCCCTATGTCTCGTGAAGAAGCTGGGTGGAAGATAGAAAATGATCTATTTGATATTATGAACGACTGATTACGAATGAACCGTTTCATTTTTATAGGATGCTCTGTCCTATTGCTCTTTCCTTGTGCTTATTTCTCAAAAAAAATATATATAAAAAATTCAACAAATTGATCATGTCCTAAAGGGGTTACCAACCTGCTGCCATCTGCAAACAATTCGAGGCGGAGCAAAGAAGTAGGAGATTGAGCAAAGGCATAGACTGCGGTGACCCAGGC
Organism: Cenchrus americanus; assembly: GCA_947561735.1. NCBI lineage: Eukaryota > Viridiplantae > Streptophyta > Magnoliopsida > Poales > Poaceae > Cenchrus > Cenchrus americanus. The sequence goes on along the minus strand of OX387239.1, from coordinate 243,616,365 downwards.
GACGAGATGGCAGTTATCCGGAGGTGCTCGGCGGCGCGGTGAGGCCCCCTTCATAAAGGTAGGCCACATTTCCGTTGCTTACTAGGTTACCCCTGGCTCGGTGGCCCCTGATCTTGTTTGCTCGCTCTCTCCATTTTTGCACGGGATGACGTAACACATGGTTTGGAAAGTATGGAGCCCAAATTGCTAGGTCGTGAGCTATTTTCTTCAGTACTAGCAATGTAGGCCTGACTTTGTCTCGCCCTACATGGAGCTAGACCAGGGATACAAATTTCATGACCAAGCCAACCGGTTTGTATTCAACATTGGTAGAATCATATTTCATTTTATGGTTATATAAATAGATAGCACTAGAAACTCTGGCGTGGCCTTCCTTCGTCCTTCTAGGTTACTAGACAGTGTTACTAAGTTAGATATGGTTCTTAGCTTTAGTCTAGCCAGTGTTACAATATTTTAAATACCAAATATATTGGAAGATATTGTCTTGCATTTGATTGGATTGGAAATTTTTTGAATTAATTTTGAAATAGCCTTCATATATTTAGATCCTCCATAGAATTTCGGCAACAATTCTCAGCCACCATAATTATCATTAGCATCCATGGCTGATGACACATGTTATGTGGTTGGTCAGGAACCTCTTCATCTATTGTATACTAGGTGATTCCTCGTGCATTGCCGCAGGATTTGAGAGAGCTTTTCGGTAGATTTTTTGTGTCCCATTCGAGCTTTATTTATGTTAATATTAATGCACTACAATGATTGTTTGCATCTGCATTGGTGGAGGTCAAAGGAAGTTCAAGTGGGCAGTTGATATTAATGGTTGGTATTTGGAGGAAGATGATGTGCGCTAACGTGGTGCGTTGAGGTTTGAGAGAATTTTTGTAGTGGTTTGTAGTGGGGTGTTTCTATATAGTTATATATGATGATATTGTCTGGTCATTAATGCATGGGTCAATGACATGTGGAGGTAGAACAATGTTAAAGAATATGTGTCCAACATCAGGTATCTAGCTGAGTATGCTGCCATGACCTAGCTGTATTTGCAGTACTAGCTCTTCAATAGTGACAATAATTGGAGATGTAAAGCAAAGCATATTCAGTGTAAGCCCAACACGCTATCCCGTCCGACCTCTGCAGCACGCCAACCCCGTCAGAGCAAGCACTCAATTACCTACCACAGGCGGCACCTATCCATATTTAGGTCGTAACGTGGCGGGCCTAGTGCACACTCAAAGGAGATGAGTCATCCGCGGAAGAACTCGGAGAAGGCGCCAAGAACTTGGAGTAAACAGTACCTCTCGACATGCGGCGACCACATGCTCCACCACAGCTCAACACCCTTCAATGCCTCCTGGCAGACAGCGACGTGGGAAAAGACCTCCCATCTCCATAGCACTGTAGCACGAATTTGTATTCCCCTTTTGCCCCTCACCCTTGTGTCTATAAAAGGGAGAGGAGGGCAACCATCACAAGGGCAAAAAAACTGATCACTCAACACCTCACAGGGACTTCGGCTCGACACCCTCTGCCGACTAGTTTGTAACCCCTACTACAAACATCCCTGGCATAGGAACACAACAGCTCAACACTGGATGTAGGGTATTATTCTTTGGAGGCTCGAACCAGTATAAACCTCTGTGTCTCTCGTGCTAACCATCCGGGTCCGACACACAGTCCGATACAAATTTACCGCCAGCAGTAGAGGACCCCGACAGTTGGTGCGCCAGGTAGGGGCACATCGTGTGTCTCGCTGAACTTCACCAACGATCCGGATGGAGGTCTGCGGGGTTTTGCTAACTCCCAGGGCCACCATGCTTTTCGGCTCCCTTGGCTTCGTCTACACCGGGCTGGTGGAGTCCATCATCGGGAGCACCTTCGCCCGACCTGCTCATCTCACCGCCTTAACGGCGGCGGCGGGGCGCGCAACATTCGTCCAAGGCTTCTAGGGCGAGATGATCATGGCTAGGTTGGGGCCAAACCCAACACAAGAGCATTTTAGGCTCGCCACCTACTACCTCACCGACCTAGCCTTCCAAGCCAGTGGGTCTGAGCCGCTGACCTGGGGCGAGTCCATGGAGCGGTACGCCGCCATGTACCCCCACAGACAACAAGGCTTCCCCGACGACTCGGTGACGACATACGTGGATGCACTACGAGCGTCCTACACCGCCCCAGGCACTATGGCACCACGACAGGGACCACCGGCACCATGTCGAACTTCACACGCGAGTGCTTCATCTGTGAAGTATGGAGCGCAAGCAGCTCCACCGATGCGGAAGAAGTGCCGCACCAGCGCGCCACGGACACCCAGCGCTGGGCGCGCCTCGACGAGATCACCGAGGCCAGGCGCCAGCTCGACGAGGAGCTGGCGAACCTTCACCGAGCACTTGGGGTGGAGCCAAGGCCGCACGGCCCGCAACATGACTCGTAGAGTGAACAACACCGCGAGGGAGACGACGAGCAGCGGGAGCGCCGCCAGACCCCGTGCGATCCATGGCTCGCGCCCCGACACCCCAGCTTGTGCGCACGCGCGTGATGTGCACTGGCACATCGACGAGGACACCGATGTCGACATCAGGGAACCACCACTCTTCAAGCGTGCATCGCAGAACTTGGCTGCCGCAGCCATGCTTCTGCACGGCTACCCTGAGGCGGCCACACCCGAGGAGAGAAGGGTGCAGCAATAACTCAAAACCCTCCTCGAGACGGTGGCAACACAACAAATAGAAAGCTTCGCATCACGCCAGCAGTCAGCATGTGATGCAAGAGCGACACAGTCTGTGCACCAGCAAAACCCATCTCCCTCGCGGCATCGGAGCCGCGAAGAGGAGGCCGACGGCTCTGCGGTCAAGAAACGTCTCAGGCCCAACCGCGACGCCTGCGACACCATCGAGGCTCGCCGCCGAGCTGCCGGCGACAACGAGTACGACTATGGTACGTGTTGACTTAAAATCAGCACCTCACGCCAAGCACACAGCAAGCCGGATTAGCTGGCTTCACACACGTGGCCCGGGCGTCAAAATCCGGAAGCGTTCCAGTCAATTTTCCCTGAAACTGACAAAGGATGAACACGGTTAGATAAAACCTGGAACTTGCCGGGTAGTACCAAACAGTTCCGTATTTACGGCTATAAAGCCAGTTAGAACGACATATAGCCACAAACAAGCTATCTGTCAGCAATTTAAACATCATTCAGGAATTGATAAAGCGTGTAAACAGAGCACTGCCGAATGTATGACGTAAGCATGATGAAGAATCAGGCTTTATTTAAACAACGTTACAACACGTAACCATGACCGATTATCAAGGATAAAGCATGATAAATTAAATAAAAGCGAAGCATGATCATGAATTTGCAGTAAACAAGCATGCATAGGCCAAAAGAACTAGTCTACCGCGTGTCTAGGTGTCACACCCCGAAATTTCCAATTTCGGGATGTGAATAGAGAGAATAATTAAATAACGATTTTCTCATAAATTTAAAATTTTTCCAACATTTATGTTTCTTTACAGGGAATATAGTATAGGAAAAATCCTTTGTTTGATTTTCTAAATTAAATAAAAAGTTGTGAGTGTTGCATTCATGCCGATGCATCTAGTGGTTCTTGAGTGCAAAAGGTTTCAAAAATGCGTTTAGGAGCTGTCCAAACTCTCCCGAGAATTTTCCGGATTTTTCTGGAATTTATTCTCATTTTTCCCGAGCTATTTCTATTTATTAGAAAGCTCTAAAATCTTTTTCATGAGCCCCAAATGCTTTATTTGGACTGTTCATGTCTTAATCTATCTCTAAGAATTTTCCTGGAATTTTTGTGATTTTCTCGGGTATTTTTCGTGTCTCTAAACATTTTCTCGGGCATTTCCCGGATTTGTTCTTGCACCGGTGTCGGTGCGAATATGGTCCCGACACTAACCAAGGAGATAACGCCTAGGTCTATCCCTCAATGGTCGATGCTAAGCAACAAATGACACAAGGTTTTTATCCCGGGTTCCCGCCGAGGGGGCCGTACGTCCAGCAGAGGCGTGCTCGTGGCACTATATTGCTCTAGACCGGGGGTGCTTGTAGTGGGGCAAGTACAAGCAAGGCGGGAGAGGAAGCGTGGCTTCCAAGTCCCCGGTCGAGTGGTTGAAGATGTTGTGGGAGAATAAGAGAGCGAGTGCACGGTGCGTTGTGCCCGACCGTGCTTGTTCCTCCGAACTCGTCCCCCCCGCGGCCGGGGGGCTCGCCTCCCCTTTTATAGGCCAAGGGGGCGGCGAGTTACATGCACGCCGCGCTACCTAGCTACGTGTGGGAGCACGTCGTGCTACGGTGTAGAGCGGGCGGCCGTCCGGACGATCTTCGCCGCGATCCGGCCATGATGGCCTACCTCGTACCCGAACAAGTGGCGGTTCGAGGGTAGGAGGCGGCGGATGGCGATGGCGTCCCCCGATAGGCTTCGAGGGAGGTGGCCGATGACGGGCCGGGTACGGGGTACGGGAGCGGGCGAACGGCGTTCCTTCCCAATGAGCTCGCGGTGGTGGAGTGGTTGCCGCAGTGCCGGGCGTGCGCCCCGCGGAGTCGGGCGTGCGCCCGCACGCGTGGGCACGCGCGGCCGCGCCGTTACGGTGGTCGGGATGGCCACCCACCGGCCTAGCGCCCCTTACCTAACTCCGCAGGGTCACGGGAAAGTGGACTCAAGGGTGCGCCCGCCCCTTTTCGAGGGTCGGGCGCGTTAGCCGTGCGGAAGTGGGCGCACGGTGTCACGGGACCGACACCGCCGTACCGCACGTCCATCCCACGCGGGCGGGGATGGGCTCCTCCCCGGGGAGTTGGTGCGGCGGCACCGGGCGTGAGCCCCGGCGCATGATGGCGCCGTCCCGCGGCGTCGTGGCGTTAAATGCCCAAGTATGGGGGCCGGCGCACGCGCGCGGGCGCCCGTGAGCGTGGCGGGCCCCGGCCGAGGGCGGAGCGGACCCTCGAGCGAGGCGGGACTCGCTCGAGGGGGTGCGAGCCCTCGAGCGGGGCGGGACCGCTCGAGGGAAGGGGTCGCCCCTCGAACGGGGCGGAGTCCGTTCGAGGAGGGGGTTGCCCCTCGAACGGGGCGGAGCCCGCTCGAGGAGGAGCGTGCCCTCGGGCGAGGTGGAGCCTCGCTCGAGGGGTCTTCCGGGACGGCCGTCTTGGTGGGCCTCCGGAGTCCTCGCCGCATGGGCCATGTCCCGCATGGTTAGTTTCCGCATTGTTAGGCTTAGCTTATTTCGATGCGGGGATTTAAGTGAGGGTCTCCCCATTGTTTAAGGGGACCCCTAGGGCGGTCCCCGACAGTAGCCCCCGAGCATCCGCGGGTTTGCCATTGAGGCTCCCGCGCATGCCGGAACCCACCGATAGGACGTTCTTCCCTCCTTGTTTGCGAACGCTTTCCGTGGGGCCGCGTCGCCGGACCCGCGGTCTAGCCTCGAAGCCCCCGCAGAGTGTGGGCTCTCTGCGAGGGGTTAACCGCGAGCAATTCGGTCGAAAGGCGTGGCACATATGCCAACCGGCATCGGCGGTATTTCGCCGGCATCGGGGGTGCACGCTCCCCCCCGTCACCGTCTCCGGCGGGTGCAATTCCAAGGAGGTGTAGCCGTGCGTCAAGCCCCCGAGCCTTGGCCTCGTTCGAGGCGATCGGGTCGAGCCCGACGACTTGTTTTTTAACGCGCCCTCGCCGTCCCTCCGCGGGACGGAGGGTGAGGTTTCCACGACTCCCATCGAGCGGGTCGCGAATCGCGGATTCCTCATCGAGCCGCTAGCGGGTGGTTCAAGTGGACGTCCATGCCCCGTTCGATAAGGGTAGGGCCGCGCGGTCCGGAGACACGTCCATGGAAGTGCTTGCGTGGGTTTGCTAGGTGGGGCTCGGTCCCGTTCGCTAGGGACCGAGGGCGCGGAAGCTCTCCTCGGTGGGATCCCCCCCGCTAGCCGCCCTCGCCGGCTCTCGAACACGACATGTGGGGCACCCTCGAGCCGACGGGCTCGAGGAACGGCTCGAATGCGCGTGCCCTCGTCATCCCTAACTCGTGATGCGGGGCGCCCGTTCGAACCCGTCGAGGGTCGCTTCGAACCTCGACCGCAAGGCCGTGCGGGGCCGTGCATGGACAACCCCGTCTTTTCGCGTTTGCGGCCGTCGAGGGGTCCGGACGTGCCGCCCTCGAGGTGCTTGTTGGCGCACGGCGCGGTATGAGTGCTTTCGGTGTCGCTCTATTTCAAGCGTGACCTGGGCGATCCTCTTACGCGCGTGCCTTCTTTTAGAGGGTTGACATTGTCTCGAGCCGGAGGGTCATGCCACTCGAGGGTTTCACGTGGCATGGGTGCCCGCGGTCACCTGCTCTACACCGGGCAGGTCTCGGGCGACCTTCTCACGCTGATATCCCGTCGAGGGTCGCCTCTGTTTCGAGCCGAGGGTCACGCCACTCGAGGGCTTCACGTGGCATGGGTGCCCGCGGCCGCTCGCTCTACACCGAGCAGTCCCGGCGTCCTTCTCACGCTCGTCATTCCATCGAGGGTCGCCTTTGTCTCGAGCCGAGGATTCGCCTCGCTCGAGGGCTCTCCTTGCTTGGCAAGGGGCCCGGCATTTAATTGCCTTGCGGTCGTGGCCGCGATTTTGCAGCCGCCGGCGCGCCTTTTTAGGCGGCGCGCGCGCGCGCGCGCGCGTAGTGGGCGGCGCGGCAGGCGGATGTGACGGTTTTGCCTCGGTCGCAGCCGTTCCTCGCCGTAATGATGACCCGCCTGCAGTGTTAGAGCCGCTGCGGTCGTGGTGGGGCCCGCCCGTCGACGCGATGGAAAGATTCCTGCAGTTAATGCTGGCGGGGCGTCCGCTCCGGAGAACTCGCCCGTTGCCTATAAAACTGCGGTGAGGAAGGGACGGCGGTTTTTTACCTTGGCTCCTCACCGTTTTCAGTCCTCCGTCCCTTCGCCTTCGCCTCACTCTTGCCGTCGCGCGGCTCGCCGCTAGAGCTTTTTCCTCGTTTCCTTGTACTCCGCCTTTGCACTCGTTCGTCCCCCCTTATGGCGCCGCCTCGCCTTCCGATCGTGGTCCCGGGAGCCGTACGCCCGGGAGAGGTCGACCGTGACCCGCCGCCCGGGCGAGCCGGTCGCCGCCGGCCGCCCGTCGGCCAACGAAGAAGGGCGCCCGGCGGAGTGGATCGTGCCGCCGTCGATGCACCTCGAGCCCAATCCGCCGGAGGGTTACGTGGTGAGCTTCCTCCGCTATCACGAGCGCGGCTTCAACGCGCCGGCGAGCACATTCATGCGGGCGTTGTGCTACCACTATGGGGTGGAGCCGCACAACTTTGCCCCCATGCGATCTCGCGGGCGGCCACATTCGTGGGCGTCCGCGAAGGGTACCCGGGGATCCCGCCCAATTGGGAGCTCGGGTACACCTCTTCCGCGGGGAGCTCATCACGCAGCCCACGTCGGAGCCGAGGACCCCGCCGCGCGGTGCGCGCCGGCGGGATGTCGCTCGCTCCGCGGGGGGCGCCTCAAGGATTTCTACATCCCCCGCACCATGACGACGAACAACGCCGGCCGGGGAGCGGGGATGGTTTTATCCGCGCAACGCCGAGCCCGGCCTTCCTCCCTACACCGGCCGGTGTTCAAGAAGAGGCCGGACTCCCGGGGCTACGGGTTGCCTACGGCCAATCACCGGCGCGCCGGGGGTCCGTCCTTGCCGCCCGCGGCGGCCGGCGAAGGAGGGGCTCAACGCGATGGGCGTCCTCGCCTTCCTCCACCACCGGCGGGTCGTGCCGTTGATGGAGAGGCCCCTCCGCATCTTCGAGATGACGGAGGCGGCCAACCCCGTCGACCGGCGAGGTCGCGGATGCTCCCGACGCCGCCGGAGCGGCCGTACGCGCTCACCCGGGGCGCGGAGCGCCGTCGACACCCGACGCCGGGCGCCGCGGGTCGGACCCCGTGGGATATCGAGATGCTCCCCGTCGGCCCGTTGGTGAGTGTGGTTTTTGATTCCGTTTTAGTTCTTGTTCTTGCTTCCGTTTCTCGATGCGCCATTGTCGCTCTCGCGCGCGGTGGTGCGGCTCAACGCCGCCAAGTCCGTTCCACCCACCCCCCGACTCCCGTGCGCTCGGCCGGCGGCGCAGCCGGGAGCAAGCGGGAGCGAGCGGCGCGCAAGAGGGAGCACGCAAGGCGGCGCCAAGCGCGCCGCGACGCACGGTCCGCGGAGGACCGGCGGCGGGAGGAGCCGGGGCTCTCCTCCCCGGGACATCGAGGAGCCCTCGTCCTCGGAGCAGACGAGGAGGAAGAGTCCGAGGGGGAGGGCCCCTCGCACGGTGGCGGCCCGCGCCCCGTCGGCCGAACCCGCGCCGGCGCGGGGGCGCTTGCCGGGGGGGCGCACCGGCGCCCGTCGCCGGCAATCATCGTCGGGGCGGCACGCGCCGCGGAGGTGCCGGCGCGCGCCACGGAGGCGCGCGCGCGGCGGACGTGCGCGCGCGCGCGCGTCAGCGTGCGCGCGCGCGCGCGCGCGGAGCGCGGCCGCGCGCGCGCGCGTCATCGGCAAGGGGGCGCGTCGGCGCGGCGACGCGCGCGCGGCTAGCGTGCCCGCGCGCGCGGTGGCGTCATCGGGGGGTGCGGCATCGGGCGCGCCCACGCGTGGGGCGGGCGTGTCCGCGTGTGCGGCGGCGCCGTCGTGGGGCGCCGGCGGCAGCGCGACCGCCGCGCCGGCCTCGTCGTAGGCCTCGAGGAAAAGGAAGCGGGCCTTTTCCTCCGCGAGGTAAGGAACCCGTTCTTCCTTTGTTTAGCTTTAGTTTGCCGGTTATTAGATGCTTTAACCCTCCGTTCGTGTTTGCGCGGGGCGGTGCCAACCGTCCCTCCTCTTGCACCGCCAAGGTGCCGAGGACGGACGCGTCGATCCCCACCCGGCGGCGTTCGTCGAGGGGGTCGCGCCGGGACGCGCGCGGCGGCGGGCACGAGCTCGCAAGGCCCGGCCGGGGCCTCGAGGCCCCGCCGGGCCGGATCGGCCCGCCGCGCGCGCGGCCCGCAGGTCGCCGGGGCGGCCGGCGCCGGCCGCCACGGAGGCGCAGCCGCGGCGGCGGCCACGGTGGAGGTGCCGCCCGCGGTGACCGCCGCCGCGGAGGAGGCGGAGCGGGCGCAACCTCGCGGGAGCGCCCGCGCATGCGGCGGCACGGACGGAGGTGGCGGCGCGGCGCGCCACGACGGCGCCCGTGGCCGCGAGGCGCAGGTGGGGGCGCCACGGAGGCGGTGCAGAGGCTCCGCCCGCCGGCGGTCTCCGTGCGGAGGTGGTGGAGCTCTCGGATGACTCCCCCGCCGCCCGGGTGGAACCGGGGGGCCGGCCGGCCCACGACCTCCCCCCGAGCCCCGGGGAGGGGGCCCTCGTGAGGCGGCGCGAGGGTCACCCCGACGGTGGGGGGTCAAGGGCACCTGTCGGGGCCTCGTCCTCCCACGCCGCCGCCCCGCCCGGGGGGGGGGGGGGGGGGGGAGGATCCCCCCCGCGTTTGCCGACGCCGGGGGGGAGCAGGAGCTCGGGGCGAGCTCCGAGCCACGGCGCCACGCTCAACCGCGCGTTGAACGAGGCGCCGCGGGTCCACGGCGGCCCGGCCCGGATCGTCTTCCGGGTGAGCCACGCGTTGCTCTTCTCCCTTCCTTTTTTTCGTTTTCGCGTGCCGCATTCAAGACTTGGCGCTTACGAGGTTCGATGTGTGGATGCCGAGAGCTCGAGCGCCGCGCCCATGAGAAGTACAGCCGCGTTCGACTGAGTGAACGCCGAGGCCCACCCGCCTCCGGGAGCGATGTAGCGCTTTCGACGCGCTTGCGGCAGCCTCTCGGGAGACGCCGGACACCGGGCCGGTGTACCGGCGATGGCGTGGTGCGACGTGCTCCCCGAGAGCTCGGGCGGGGGCACGGCGCGTCACGCGAGCCTCGAGCGGATCCGCGCGGCCCCTCGTCGATCGCGACGAGGCGCCGTGGAACGCGCGTGAGGACTCGGACAAGACGCGGACGCCGGCCGCCACCGGGGAGGCGAGGTGGCCACCGCTCGCGCCGAGACCCGGGAGCTCCGCACGTCGCTCGAGGGAGCGCGGCGCGCAGCCGCCAGCCGAGGAGCGGGCGCGGGGGTTGGAGCAGCCGCGCCAAGGAGGCCGATGACCCGAGGGCGCCCTCGACGCCAAGGCCGCGGCCCTCGTCGCCGCCGAGGAGCAGCTCCCAGCAGAGCGCATCGCCCGCCGTGGGGCCGAGGGGCGGCTCCATCGGATGTGCTGCCCTTGGCGACGCCCCGAACGGCGTTGGAGCCGGAGCGCGTTGCTCGCGAAGCGGCGGAGAAGTCGCCGGAGGAGCGGAACGCCGCATTCTCCAAGGTTGAGGATGAAGCGCTCTCGCTCGCATCGCAGGCGCGCCCAGAGCCGGCCCTCCGTGAGAAAGGCGAGGCCGTCCGCCGTCTCGAGTCCGGAGCTCGAGTCCGCACGCCGCGACCTCGCTCCGGAGAAGAAGCAAGTCGAGGGTGAGTCACTTTCTCGACTTGTTTGTTGGTTTTCCGCTTCGCAGGGTTCGCTTCCCCTTTCGATTTCTTGTCGTCTTGTTGATTCCGGGCTTGCGCACCGCCTTGGGACACGCCGCCGGGCGGGCCGAGGCTCGCAGCTTCTTACAACTCCTCGGAGCAGAGCCGCGGGGAGCCGGGGGACGCGGCCCTCGAGACCCGTCGCGTCGTCGAGGAAGGCGAGGCCCTGGTGCCGGCAGCTCGCCGGCCGGCCGCCCGCGCGCCCTCGGCGGCCATGTCACGGAGCGGATGCGCCGGCGTTGCACCTAGGCGTGCGAAGGCCCTCGGAGTGGTGCGATCCCACTACGAGGTCAACCTCGAGGCGGTGGCGGAGGGGTACATCGTGCCCGAGGGCGTCGAGGACGAGGTGGCCATGGAGCGCGCGGACGCGCTTGTTGCTGACGCCGCCGGGTCGCTTGCCGAGGCCTTCGAAGAATTTCTCTTCCCAGACGCCGCCGATGCCGCCGCTCCATCCGCCTGAAAGCACCTGGGCGCTAGGCCCGTTTTTTGTTTATGTGTATCAGAATTCTGGCCTCGTGGCCTCTTGTAAATAAACAAGTCATCTCATGAATCATGGACAGTTGCTTGTAAGTGAAATCGTTTGCTTATTACGCTTTTTTGTTTCTCCTTCTTCCTGAGTAGATTCTAGTTAGGGGAGTTCGTTTTTCGCGGTGGGGCCCGCCGGGTTGGAGGCGAGAGAGACGGCCATAGCCACGCGGCGTAGGCCGTCCTCGGCTCGCGCGCTCCTTCCGCCGTGCCACCGCGCGCCCGTTCGAATCATGGCTCGAGGTTGAAGTAGGAAACAAACTTAGCGCGTGTGAGTCGTTTTTTATTTTTGCGCGAAAAATGGGACCATTTTGGGGGGGGGGTGCCCCCCCGCAGTAGCCCCCGAGGGTAACTTGGGTTTCAGGGGAAAGCCGAGTTGCCCTTTTATTCTACTTGGAGTATTTACATAGGTGACACCAACTGGGGCGTTGGCCGTGCGTTTTTACAACAGAAAATACTTGGAAATCCTAGCTAAGGGTAGAAGCGACGTAGCTGTTGGATGTTCCAAGCGTTGGTGAGTTCTTCGCCGTCCTCGTTGGCCAGCTTGTATGTGCCCGGTTTGAGCACCTTCACCACGACGTAGGGTCCCTCCCATGGGGGCGATAGCTTGTGGCGCCCTCGGTTGTCTTGGCGTAGCCTTAGGACCAAGTCCCCCTCGCTGAAATCCCTGCGACGTATCTTGCGTGCTTGGTAGCGTCGTAGGGACTGTTGATACCTCGCGGAGTGCATCAACGCCACGAGGCGTACTTCGTCTAGCTGATCCAGCGAGTCCTCGCGGGCTCGCTGGTTAGCATCCTCGTTGTAGCCTCGAACCTTGGGCGACCCGTATTCCAAATCCGTGGGGAGGACGGCCTCCGCGCCATGAACTAGGAAAAACGGGGTGAACCCGGTGGCCCTGCTTGGGGTAGTCCTTAGGCTCCACACGACTGCTGGCAGTTCTTGGAGCCATTTCCGGCCAGATTTGTTGAGCTGATCAAAAATTCTGGGTTTGAGGCCCTGTAGAATCATGCCGTTGGCACGTTCCACTTGGCCGTTGGTCTGTGGGTGCGCCACAGCTGCCCAATCCACGCGGATGTGGAACTTGTCGCAGAACTCCAAGAACTTCCGGCCCGTGAACTGGGACCCATTGTCCGTGATGATGGAGTTTGGCACTCCAAAGCGGTAGACGATATCGGTGAAGAACGTGACCGCCTGCTCAGCCCTTAAATTCGTGATGGGACGCACCTCCACCCACTTGGAGAACTTGTCGATCGCGACCAGCAGGTGGGTGAAGCCCCCGGGCGCCTTCCGCAGGGGCCCGACGATGTCCAACCCCCACACGGCGAATGGCCATGTTACGGGGATCGTTTGCAGGGCGTGAGCGGGCAAATTGGTCTTGCGGGCGTAGAACTGGCACCCTTCGCAGGTGCGCACTATTTCGCTGGCATCCGCGACCGCGGTAGGCCGCAGAAGCCCCGGCGGAACGCGTTGCCAACGAGGGTGCGTGGCGCGGCGTGGTGGCCACGGATTCCCGCGTGGATGTCCCGTAGGAGCTCGCGCCCCTCGGGGAATCGGTATGCACCGCCGGAGGATGCCCGACGCGACGCGGCGCGCTTGTACGGCTCGCCGTCGACGAGGGTGAAGGATTTGGCCATCCCGGCGATGCGCCCGGCCGCGGTCCGGTCTTCGGGGAGTTCCCCCTCGAGCGATCCGGGCGGTGTACTTTTCACGCCAATCCGCTTGGACAGAGCCGGCTCGTATCCATCGCATCGACCTCGTGGGGAGCCGTACCCCTCGAGAAGGGAGAGTACGTACGCCTCGTTCGAGGGGTCCTCTTCCATGGGTTCCGCACCCGCTGGATTCGAGGGAGCCCCCGAGGGTCCGCCGTCGCTCGAGGGGTAGGGCTCGAAGGTGACCGAGGGCTGCGCGATGTCGCGCGCAAAAACGTTCGGGGGAACGGTGATCCGCCCGGACGCGATCTTGGCAAGTTCATCCGCTTCCTCGTTGTACCGGCGGGGTACGTGATTAAGCTCGATGCCGTAGAACTTGTCTTCGAGGGCCCGCACGGCTTTACAGTAAGCCTCCATCTTGTCGTCGTGGCAGCTCGCGTTCTTCATGACTTGATCGATCACGAGCTGCGAATCCCCTCGCACGTCGAGGCGCTTGATGCCCAACTCAATGGCGATTTTGAGGCCGCAGAGAAGGGCCTCGTATTCCGCCATATTGTTGGACGCGGGGAAGTGGAGACGCACTGCGTAGCGCATGTGCTCCCCGAGGGGTGACACGAAGAGCAGTGCCCGCGCCCGCTCCTGTCTTCATCACCGAGCCGTCGAAGAACGGAGTCCAAAGACTCGCTTGAATCCGAGGGGGCGGCGGCTCGCGTGTCCGTCCACTCAGCGACGAAATCGGCTAGGATTTGCGATTTTATGGCTTTGCGCGGAGCGTAGGCGAGCGTCTCGCCCATCAACTCCACTGGACCACTTGGCAGTTCGCTCGCCGCGTCGGGGGTTGCGAATGATCTCTCCTAACGGGAAGGAAGAGACCACCGTAATCGGGTGGGCCTCGAAGTAGTGGCGGAGCTTGCGCCGCGCGAGGACTACCGCATACAACAGCCTTCCGGACCTCGGGGGGTAGCGCGTCTTCGTGTCCGACAGACTTCGCCGATGTAGTAGACCGCCTCTCGCACGGCAAGGCATGCCCTTCCTCCGTGCGCTCCACAACGATCACGGCGCCGACCACCCGGGTGGTTGCGGCCACGTAGAGTTGGAGGGGTTCGCCGTCCCGCGCGGCGTAAGGATTGGGGCGTGCGTCGAGACGCCTTCGCCTTGTCGAGCGCTTCCCGGGCCTCGGCGGTCCAAGAGAAGCGTTCGTGCTTCTTGAGCGGCGGTAGAGGGGCGGACCCTTCTCACCGAGCCTCGAGACGAAGCGGCTCAAGGCGGCAAGGCACCCCAACACCTTCGCACCCCTTTGAGGTCCCGAATTGGACCCATTCGCTCGAGGGCCGCGACCTTTTCGGGGTTGGCCTCGATTCCCCGCCGGGAGACGATGTATCCTAGGAGCATGCCCCCGCGCACTCCGAAGACACATTTTTCGGGGTTGAGCTTGACCCCGTTGGCCCGCGGGAGCGCCGAACGCGATGCCAAGATCGCTAACCGGGTCGTCCGCCTTCCCGGTTTTGACGACGATGTTGTCTACGTAAGCCTCGACCGTCCGCCCGATATGGTCCCCAAAAACGTGCTGCATGCAGCGCTGATATGTTGCGCCCGCGTTTCTGAGGCCAAAAGGCATCGTGACGTAACAGAACGTCCCGAACGGTGTGATGAACGAAGTCGCGAGCTGGTCGGACTCCTTCATCTTTATTTGATGATATCCCGAATAGGCATCAAGGAAACGAGAGTAGTTCACACCCAGGCAAGGGGAATCAACGATCCGATCTATGCGTGGCAAAGGAAAAGGAACTTTTGGACATGCTTTATTGAGACTGGTGTAGTCAATACACATCCTCCACTTCCCATTTTTCTTTTTTACAAGCACAGATTAGCTAGCCACGTAGGGTGGAACACTTCCTTGATGAATCCGGCCTCGAGGAGCTTCCGCGGCTCCGCTCCGATCGCCCGTCGCCGCTCCTCGTCGAAGCGCGCGCGGCCCGCTCGCCGAACGCCGCGAGCGTTAGGCGAGATATCAAGGGAGTGCTCGGCGACCTCCCTCGGGATGCCTGGCATGTCCGAGGGGCTCCACGCGAAGACGTCGGTGTTGGCGCGGAGGAAGTCGACGAGCACTGCTTCCTATTTAGGATCGAGGGTCGAGCTGACCCTCAATGCTTTGCCCTCGGGGGACGATGGGTCGAGGGGGACCCCTTTGGTTTGCTCGGCGGCCTCGAACGTGCCGACGTGCTTAGCGGCGGAGCTGAGGTCGTCGTTGACCATCTTCTCCGGTGTGTTTACCGCCGCTTCATCCCAGCGCTAGTGCCTCTGCATGTTCCACGCACTCGACATCGCAGTCGAATGCGTGCTCGATCGACGACCCGACGGTGATGACGCCGTTTGGACCCGGCATCTTCATCTTCGAGTACGTGTAGTTGGGGACCGCCATGAACTTGGCATAGCATGGTCGCCCAAGGATGGCATGGTAGGCCCCTTTGAATCCCACCACCTCGAATGTGAGGGTTTCCTTGCGGAAATTCTTGGGGGTCCCGAACCGCACGGGCGATCGATCCGCCCGAGGGGTTGAACCCGCTTGCCGGCGCGATGCCGTGAAACGGCTTCGTGCCGGGCCGCAGGCGGTCCACCCCAATCCCCATCGGGCGCAATGTATGCGCGAAGAGGATATTGAGGCTACTGCCTCCGTCCATAAGGACCTTCGAAAACCGGGCGTTCCCAATGATGGGATCGACCACCAGTGGGTACTGGCCCGGGTTCGGGATGCGATTTGGGTGATCATCCCGGCTAAAGGTGATGGCATCCTTCGACCAGTTGAGAAAGGCCGGAGGTGCCCTCTCTGCGGCGAGGACTTCGTGCCGCTCCTTCTTGCGCTGCCGGGTTGACATGTCGACAGTAGGCCCCCCAAAGATGAGGAACACATTTTCGACGGCGGGGAAACCACCCGCGTCGCCATCGCCCCCATCCTTCTTGGCCTCTCGCCTCCTTCGCGGCGGCACGACCGTAGAACTTCTTGAGCATGTCGCACCGCTCAAGAGTGTGATTCACGGGGGTTTTGTGGTAGGGGCATGGCTTCTTCATCATGTCGTCGAACACCCCCGGGCCTCGAGGAGCCGGCCGAGGGCCCCGTCGGGCGGCCGGTCAACGGCCGAGGGCCTCGGCGTTGCCGCCGTTGCGCCCCGCTCGCGCGCCTCGCGGCGCGGCTTCTTCCCCTTCTTGCCCCGCTTGTCGTTGCGGCGCGGCTCCTTGGACCCGCCGCCCTCCGCGGCGTGTCCTCGGAGCGCTTGCCCTTCTTGCCGTCGAAGATTGCCCCCACGGCCTCCTCTCCGGAGGCGAAGCCGGTGGCAATGTCGAACAGCCTCGTTCGAGTCCGTGGGCGGCCGCGTCCTAGCTCGCGCACAAGGTCCCGCACGTGGTGCCCTCGAGGAACGTGTGCACGATCTCCGACCGTGCCACGCCGGGGAGCTCCGTGCGGTGCTTGGAGAAGCGCCGTATGAAGTCCCGCGAGCGACTCGCCCCGCTTCTCGCGTGCGGGGAGCGCGCATCCCGAGAGTTCCCGTGGCGCACGTATGTGCCCCGGAAGTTGCCCACGAAGGTGTGGACTAGGTCGTCCCAATTATGGATCCGGGCGGCGGGTAAGTGCTCGAGCCACGTCCGGCCGCGTCGCCCGGGTGCGGGGGCAAGTTGCGGATGATTACTTCGTCGTTGGTGGCCCCGCCCACCGACGAGCCGGCGGTAATCGTTGAGCCGGACACGAGGGTCCGTCTCCCCCGTTGTACTTGACGATCGTCGAGGGTTGACGGAAGCGGCGGGGGAACGCCGCCGTGCGGATCTCCCCGCCGAACACGCGGGTGCCCGGGGGCTCGCGGCGTCGGGGAGCGATCCTCACCGCCGGCCGTAGCGCCCACCCCTTCGAGGGTGGTAGCCCCTAGCCGCTCGTGCGTCCGCCCCGCCGGTGCGCCCGGCGTTGATGACGTTGCGGGCGTCGCCATCCGGCCGCCGCGCGCGTGTCGAGGAGCCGTTCCTTGGCCGGCGTGCGCCCCCGGTCGACGGGTTGACCTACGTGCACCGAGGGTTCGCCTCCGGTGCGAGATCATCACCCCGTGCGTCCCCCCGTTGGCGGATGCGCGAGGCCGAGCTCTCGGCCCGCCGGACGGCCGCTTGCTCAAGGAGAGTCCGCACCTCGCGGTGCATGTCTCGAGCCTCGGGGTCGATGGTGCCGGCATGGCGCGTAACAACGCCGCGGCGGCGATGAGCTTTTGGCTCGCCCGTAGCGGAGTATCCGCGTTGTCGACGTTGGGGACGGGGTTGAGGCGGTCACGGACCCGTCGGCCCGGCTCCCGCGCGCGTTCGCCGCGCGCGGAGGCCTCCCCCGCCATCGAGGCGCGGAGTAGCCGCACCGTCCGGTACTCCTCTCGCCGGCCTTGGCCTCGAGCTCGCGAGCTTGGGCCGGCCGTGCGTCGACGTCGGCCCCAACGGGAGCGCTTGGCCCCGCGGCCAAGCGCGTGGCGACCCCCGGGGCGGCGTGACTTCCCGTCTCCGGCGCCGCCGCACCCGGCGGCGTTGGCCGGGTCGTTGGTGATGACGGCGCAGCACTCCCGCGTGGGGTCGTAGCTCCCGATGCCGGGAGTCGTCGGAGCAGCCAAACCGCAGTCCGCGGCGTCGAGGAAGCGCCCGAACGCGGACCGGGTCGGCACGCCGGAGAAGTCCCACTCCGCGTACCCGTGTCGGTTGGTGGGTGGCATCGTGTCGACGGAGCCCGGGGACGACTCGTCGACCGCCGAGGTGCCGGGATCCCCGGCGACGAAGACGTGGCGACCGGCGGAACCCTCGCGCATTGTCGTGTTGACGTTGGCGTTGTAGGCCGTAGTGGCGCCACGCAGCCCGATGGGGATGCGTGGTCCGAGACCGCACGCGGTCTGCCGGGGCGGTGGCGGCCGTCGTGACGGTGGGTGCACCGCGTTGAGCGGCGCGCGCTCGCCCGCCGCCGCTCGGACCGCGCCCGACGCGAGCGTAGCCCGCAGCGACGACGGCGTCGCGGCGTCGACGGGCCCGCGGCATCCGTGCTCGCAGGTGCCTGCGCCGGTGTCGTGCGTGTGGCGGAGACCGGAGCGGACCTGGCCTCGCGCTGCGCGCGGAGCTCCTCACGGTTGGTGAGGCGCATGAGATAGCCGTTCCCCGTGGCCTGGAAGTTCAAGTCCCCGAAGCGGATCTCGAACCCGGCCGGAAGAGGGTCCGAGCTACCCATGTTGTAGCGGGTGCTACGGTACTCAGTACGGATCACCATGGAGGGAGTTAGCGAAATGACCTTAGGCGCTCGTTTGCCCCACGGTGGGCGCCAACCGTTCGGTGCGGAATATGGTCCCGACACTAACCAAGAGGATAACGCCTAGGTCTATCCCTCAATGGTCGATGCTAAGCAACAAATGACACAAGGTTTTTATCCCGGTTCCGGCCGAGGGGGCCGTACGTCCGACGAGAGGCGTGCTCGTGGCACTATATTGCTCGGCACGGGGGTGCTTGTAGTGGGGCAAGTACAAGCAAGGCGGGAGAGGAAGCGTGGCTTCCAAGTCCCTCGGTCGAGTGGTTGAGGATGTTGTGGGAGAATAAGAGAGCGAGTGCACGGTGCGTTGTGCCCGACCGTGCTTGTTCCTCTGAACTCGTCCCCCCCGCGGCTGGGGGCTCGCCTCCCCTTTTATAGGCCAAGGGGGCGGCGAGTTACATGCACGCCGCGCTACCTAGCTACGTGTGGGAGCACGTCGTGCTACGGTGTAGAGCGGGCGGCCGTCCGGACGATCTTCGCTGCGATCCGGCCATGATGGCCTACCTCGTACCCGAACAGTGGCGGTTCGAGGGTAGGAGGCGGCAGATGGCGATGGCGTCCCCTGATAGGCTTCGAGGGGAGGTGCCGATGACCGGCCGGGCACGGGGTACGGGGAGCGGGCGAACGGCGTTCCTTCCCAATGAGCTCGCGGTGGTGGAGTGGTTGCCGCCGGTGCCGGGCGTGCGCTCGCGGAGTCGGGCGTGCGCCCGCACGCGTGGGTACGGCGGCCGCGCCGTTACGGTGGTCGGGATGGCCACCCACCGCCTAGCGCCCCTTACCTAACCCGCGGGGTCACGGGAAAGTGGACTCAAGGGTGCGCCCGCCCCTTTTCGAGGGTCGGGCGCGTTAGCCGTGCAAGAGGGGGCGCACGGTGTCACGGGGACCGACACCGGCCGTACCGCACGGTCCATCCCACGGTGGCGGGGATGGGCTCCTCCCTCGGGGAGTTGGTGCGGCGGCACGGGGCGTGAGCCCGGGCGCATGATGGCGCCGCTCCGCGGCGTCGTGGCGTTAAATGCCCAAGTATAGGGGCCGGCGCACGCGCGCGGGCGCCCGTGAGCGTGGCGGGCCCCGGCCCGAGGGCGGGGAGCGGACCCTCGAGCGAGGCGGGACTCGCTCGAGGGGGTGCGCAGCCCTCGAGCGGGGCGGGACCGCTCGAGGGAAGGGGTCGCCCCTCGAACGGGGCGGAGTCCGTTCGAGGAGGGGGTTGCCCCTCGAACGGGGGCGGAGCCCGCTCGAGGAGGGGAGCGTGCCCTCGGGCGAGGCGGAGCCTGCTCGAGGGGTCTTCCAGATGGGCCGTCTTGGTGGGCCTCCGGAGTCCTGTCGCATGGGCCATGTCCTGCATGGTTAGTTTCCTGCATTGTTAGGCTTAGCTTATTTCGATGCGGGGATTTAAGTGAGGGTCTCCCCCATTGTTTAAGGGGACCCCTAGGGCGGTCCCCGACAATCCGGAAAAAAAAATATTTCGAAAAAAAAAAAGAAAATCTACCTCGGATTGGGCCGAGCCGGAGGCCCGACCCAATCCGCTCCGCCCGCACCGGCCCACCCGCCGGCCCGCCGAAAGCCCATCGGGCGCAGATAGCGAGCCGCGCGGCCGCCGCCTTCTCGGCGTGCGTGCCTAGGGGCGGCTAGGGGCGCGCGCCCATAAAGGCCGCATCCCCGCGCCCGCATGCCCCGGCTCCCGCGCGCCCTACCCCCGCCGCCAAGCCCCCGCGCGCCGCCGCCCCGTGTGCCGCGGCCGCGCCCGCCGCCGCACGCAGCCCGAGCCGCCGGCCGGCCGATTCCGCTCGCCGCCGGTTTCCGTCCGCGTCCCGGCGTCTCCTCCATCGGTGAGCCACTCCGCGAGGTCTCCTTCCCCTCCTCTACTCCGTACGCCGCTCACCTGAGCCTGTTGATGTCCAGGCCGCCGGCGATTTGGCCGCCCGGAGCTGGACCGCCGTCGCCGTCAACCCTGAAATCCGGCCGCTGCAGTCGCCTCCACCCTTGGTGAGCACACCATTAAGTCCACCTCGATCCCCTCTTTCGATTTCGCGCCTCACCGGAACCCTAGGCCGCCCCTAGCGCCGGCGAGCTGCGCCACCTGGGCCGCCGCTGCCCCCTGTGTGCTTGTGTGCGCCTCTGTCCAGAGGAAGAAGATGAGGCCGGCCGGTTTACATTTAGATCCTTGGCCTTTTCGGTAATTTTTGATTTGTTTCGTGTGTCTTAGCAAAACTTCAAGAAACCCCCTAGATCTATTAGATTCCCTAGATCCAATCCACCCAAGCACTTTTATAGATCTAACCGTGAGTTTTATCCTTTTCACGAGCACTGTTTACCGTGTCTCGGGAATCTTCCTTGCTACTCCCTGAAATCTACGGTTAATCGCGAACAGGTCCCTGCAATCTTGTTTTGCTCACCAAATCTTCGTTTTAGCTCCGATTTAATCCGTTCAAGTTGCGTTAGGTCCATAATAATGTAAAGCACGCGTTAGTGGTGTGTTTTCACCATGTTTTGTTTCTGAAAATAAAATTAATATTAATTTTGATTAATGCCTAGTTATACATGCCTTTTATAAGTAAAAGCTATATAGATCTACATATCGTTTTTCATAAGCAAATTTAATTTGATTAATGTTTCTATCACATGTTTTTGCACATAAAAGTTAATTAGATCTTTTACTCGGTTTTCCATAAGTCAAATATTAATTTGCTTAATGATTAATTAACTTTTATAATTAAAAGTTGATTAGGCTTTTACTCCGGCTTTATAAATAAATGTTAATCTTGATTAATACCAATTTAATACTGTTTTTGATAATAATATGATGAACACGAATTACAAAGTTTCGTTTAGATTGTTCATATAGTTTAGTTTTTCTAAATTAAATGTTTAATCGGTTTAATTCGTATATGAATCTTTATTAATAACACTTGACTAGTTCTTTACACCGGTTTCATAAATAAAGATTAATATTGCATTAATGTCAACACAGGATATTTTATTTCTGAAATATCCCTTTATATTTGTTTTGTTAATTAAAATGAACCTAGCTCATAGTCTTGTTCTCTCATAAATGCAAATGGTTCGTTAGACGTTCTTTATCAAGCTTTATCTAAGTGTGATCTTTCGGTTCTTGCCCAATCTTTCGTAGCTATACCTTTCTTCAGAGCTAATCTTGTTATCAGTTCCTTTACTAATTAGTTTAGCTTACCTTTTGCTCAGTTCTTGCCCTTCGATCTAGTTCTCTACGTAAACTAGTTTTCCTAAACCCATCTTAAGGTTCTCTTATGCGTTGATAGTCCGTTTGTGTTGTTCTAGTTCGTTTCACCATAACTTATGCGTTAGCACGTGTATCACCCGCTACTTGTTTTAACATTAAAGATGCTTGTTAATCTTGACTAATTATTATTGCAATGCTTTTATCAATAAAAATTGATTAGGTTCTAATCCGGTTTTCTTTAATCATGATGTAATTGGTTAATCCCTATTTATAACTAGTTTTTCTAAATAAAAGATGTTAGAGTTAAACACCGGTTTTCATAATAAAGTTAATATGCCTAATGACATCATAAACGCCTTTTCAATATTAAATATGTTTAGTTGAACACGTGACATAAAGTTACTCGTCTAGGTATCTTATACTTATCTTTTTAAAGTAATTGTTAATTTGACATAACTTCTACTCGAATGTTGTAAATAAAATATGATTAGGTTTATCGTGATTTCTTTAATTAAATGTAACTAGTTTAATGGTAACATAGAGTATTTCTCTGAAATATTCTTTCACATGATTTCTTAATTAAAATATGCCAAGCGTAGTCTCTTGTTGTTTGATAATAATCTCACGATAGTTTCGAGCTTAGTTTTGTTTTCAGTGTTTCTCGCGCTTGCGTAACCAATAGAATCAAACCCTATCCCAGAGTGATCTTTCCAATCTTTCGCAACCATCCCTTTAAAGCAAACTAAGCTTTTCCCTTCCAAGCACACTTTGTGTTCTTTAGTGATCCATCTAATCGAGCTTATCCTTTAGTGCGTTCTTTTAAAGCTTTCTTATGATTGGTGCTTTGTTCTTAGTATATGTGTTTGTTTGCTTTGTGTATGTTTGTGCCCGATGATTGATGCGCTTAGAGTGAACGCCGTTCGAGAAGTTTGGAAGAGCTTGAAGTTGAAGATTCTGAGCAACGACATTACTTTGGTTAAAGGCAAGTGTGTCCTTGATCTTTTGTCCTAAGAACTATATTTAATCACTCATTGCATATGCTTGCATTAATATGATGGGACCCATGTTTAAGGTTTGACTAGTGTTATTTATCCTGTGCCTTGATCAAACGGGTTTATCTTTATGTTGGGTAGTTATGCTTAGTTGCTATACCTGGGTTATGGTGGTTTTAATGAACATTAATGATGAATCATGTTATACCTTTATGCTATATCTTTGGATGTTAATACAAGACCATATGTTGTCGGGGACCGCCCTAGGGGTCCCCATAAACAATGGGGGAACCCTCACTTAAATCCCCGCATCGAAACATGCTAAGCCTAACCATGCGAGAAACTAATCGTGCGAGACATGGCCTATGTGGCGGGACTCCGGAGGCCCACCAAGACGCCCGTCTAGAAGACCCCTCGAGCAGGCTCCGCCTCGCTCGAGGACACGCTCCTCCTCGAGCGGGCTCCACCCCGTTCGAGGGGCAACCCCCCTCCTCGAACGGACTCCGCCCCGTTCGAGGGGCGACCCTTCCCCTCGAGCGGTCCCGCCCCGCTCGAGGGCACGCTCCCCCCTCGAGCGAGTCCCGTCTCGCTCGAGGGTCCGCTCCGCCCTCGGGCCGGGGCCCGCCCTCTCACGGGCGCTCCGCACGCGTGCGCCGACCCCGTACTTGGGCATTTAACGCCACGACGCCGCGGGACGGCGCCATCATGCGCCCTGGGCTCACGCCCCGGTGCCGCCGCACCAACTCCCCAGGGAGGAGCCCATCCCCGCCACTGTGGGATGGACTGTGCGGTACGGCCGGTGTCAGTCCCGTGACACGCGCGCGCCCCTCTTGTACGGCTAACGCGCCCGACCCTCGAAAGGGGGCCGGGCGCACCCTCGATTCACTTTCCCGTGACCCTGCAGGCTAGGTAAGGGGCGCTAGGCCGGTGGATGGCCATCCCGGCCACTGTAACGGCGCGGCCGCCGTACCCACGCGTGCAGGCGCACGCCCGACTCCGCAGGCGCACGCCCGGGCACTGCAGCAACCACTCCACTACCGCAGAGCTCATTGGGAAGGAACGCCGTTCTGCCCGCTCCTGTACCCCGTACCAGCCATCATCAGCACCTCCCTCGAAGCCTATCAGAGGACGCCATCGCCATCTGCCGCCTTCCTACCCTCGAATCGCCACTGTTCGGGTACGAGGTAGGCCATCATGGCCGGATCGCAGCGAAGATCGTCCGGACGGCCGCCCACTCTACACCGCAGCGCGACGTGCTCCCTCACGTAGCTAGGCAGCGCGGCGTGCATGTAACTCGCCGCCCCCTTGGCCTATAAAAGGGGAGGCGAACCCCCAGCCGCGGGGGGAGGAGTCAAGTTCGGAAGAACAAAGACACCGTGCACTCACTCACTCATTCTCCCATAACATCTTCAGCTACTCAACAGGGACTTGGAAGCCACGCTTCCTCTCCCGCCTTGCTTGTACTTGCCCCACTACAAGCACCCCCGGTGCCGAGCAATATAGTGCCACGAGCACACCCCTGCTGGACGTACGGCCCCCTCGGCCGGAACCAGGATAAAACCTTGTGTCATTTGTTGCTTGGCATCGACCATTGAGGGATAGACCTAGGCGTTATCTACTGGTTAGTGTCGGGACCATATTCCGCACCGACAGTTGGCGGGCACATACGTGCGCCCCGGGAACTCCTCGGGATCTGCGCTCCCGCACGCGAGCCGGGCGAATCGCTACGGGACTTCATACGGCGCTTCTCCAAGCGCGCACGGAGCTCCCCGGCGTGGCACGGTCCGAGATCGTGCACGCGTTCCTCGAGGGCACCACGTGCGGGACCTTGTGCGCGAGGCGGGACGCAGCCCGCCCACGGACTCGAACGAGCCGGTCGACATTGCCACCGGCTCCGCCTCGGAGAGGAGGCCGTGGGGGCAATCTTCGACGGCAAGAAGGGCAAGCGCTCCGAGGACACGCCCGCGGAGGGCGGCGGGTCCAAGGAGCCGCGCCGCAACGACAAGCGGGGCAAGAAGGGGAAGAAGCCGCGCCGCGAGGCGCGCGAGCGGGGCGCAACGGCGGCAACGCCGAGGCCCTCGGCCGTTGACCCGGCCCGACGGGGTCCTCGACCGGCTCCTCGAGGCCGGGGGTGTTCGACGACATGATGAAGAAGCCATGCCCCTACCACAAGACCCCCGTGAACCACACTCTTGAGCAATGCGACATGCTCAAGAAGTTCTATGGCCGTGCCGCCGCGAAGGAGGCGAGAGGCCAAGAAGGATGGGGGCGATGGCGACGCAGGTGGTTTCCCTGCCGTCGAAAATGTGTTCCTCATCTTTGGGGGACCCACTGTCGACATGTCGACCCGACAACGCAAGAAGGAGCGGCACGAAGTCCTCGCCGCAGAGAGGGCACCTCCGGCCTTTCTCAACTGGTTGAAGGATGCCATCACCTTTAGCCAGGATGATCACCCAAATCGCATCCCGAACCCGGGCCAGTACCCACTGGTGGTCGATCCCATCATTGGGAACGCCCGGTTTTCGAAGGTCCTTATGGACGGAGGCGATAGGCCTCAATATCCTCTTCGCGCATACATTGCGCCCGATGGGGATTGGGCTGGACCAGCTCGCGGCCCGGCGACGAAGCCGTTTCACCCGCATCACGCCGCAAGCGAGTTCAACCCCTCGGGCATCGATCCGCCCGTGCGGTTTGGAACCCCCAAGAATTTCCGCAAGGAAACTCTCACCTTCGAAGTGGTGGGATTCAAAGGGGCCTACCACGCCATCCTTGGGCGACCATGCTATGCTAAGTTCATGGCGGTCCCCAACTACACGTACCCGAAGATGAAGATGCGGGGGCCCAAACGGCGTCATCACCGTCGGGTCGTCGATCGAGCACGCATTCGATCGCGACGTCGAGTGCGTGGAACATGCGAGAGGCACTAGCGCTGGATGAAGCGCTGGTGAACACACTGGAGAAGATGGTCAACGACGACCTCAGCTCCGCCGCCAAGCACGTCGGCACCTTCGAGGCCGCCGAGCAAACCAAAGGGGTCCCCCTCGACCCGTCGGCCCCGAGGGCAAGGCGTTGAGGGTCAGCTCGACCCTCGATCCTAAATAGGAAGCAGTGCTCGTCGACTTCCTCCGCGCCAACGCCGACATCTTCGCGTGGAGCCCCTCGGACATGCCAGGCATCCCGAGGGAGGTCGCCGAGCACTCCCTTGATATCCTGCCTAATGCTCGCGCGTGCGGCGGCGGGCCGCGCCGCTTCGACGAGGAGCGGCGACGGGCAATCGGAGCGGAGCTGCGGAAGCTCCTCGAGGCCGGATTCATCAAGGAAGTGTTCCACCCTACGTGGCTAGCTAATCCGTGCTTGTAAAAAAGAAAAAGGGGGAAGTGGAGGATGTGTATAGACTACACCAGTCTCAATAAAGCATGTCCAAAAGTTCCTTTTCCTTTGCCACGTATAGATCAAATCGTTGATTCAACAGCCGGGTGTGAACTACTCTGTTTCCTTGATGCCTATTCGGGATATCACCAAATAAAAATGAAGGAGTCCGACCAGCTCGCGACTTCGTTCATCACACCGTTCGGGACGTTCTGTTACGTCACGATGCCTTTTGGCCTCAGAAACGCGGGCGCAACATATCAGCGCTGCATGCAGCACGTTTTTGGGGACCATATCGGGCGGACGGTCGAGGCTTACGTGGACGACATCGTCGTCAAGACCCGAGAAGGCGGACGACCGGTTAGCAATCTTGGCATCGCGTTCAGCTGCCTACGGGCAAACGGGGTCAAGCTAAACCCTGAAAAATGTGTCTTTGGAGTGCCGCGGGGCATGCTCCTAGGGTACATCGTCTCCCAGCGGGGAATCGAGGCCAACCCTGAAAAGGTCGCGGCCCTCGAGCGAATGGGTCCAATTCGGGACCTCAAAGGGGTGCAGAAGGTGTTGGGGTGCCTCGCCGCCTTAAGCCGCTTCGTCTCGAGGCTCGGTGAGAAGGGCCTGCCCCTCTACCGGCTGCTCAAGAAGCACGAGCGCTTCTCTTGGACCGCCGAGGCCCAGGAAGCGCTCGACAAGCTGAAGGCGTCTCTGACGCACGCCCCAATCCTTACGCCGCCGCGAGACGGCGAACCCCTCCAGCTCTACGTGGCCGCAACCACCCAGGTGGTCAGCGCCGTGATCGTCGTAGAGCGCACGGAGGAAGGGCATGCCTTGCCTGTGCAGAGGCCGGTCTACTACATCAGCGAAGTCCTGTCGGACACGAAGACGCGCTACCCCCAGGTCCAGAAGCTGTTGTACGCGGTAGTCCTCGCGCGGCGCAAGCTCCGCCACTACTTCGAGGCCCACCCAGTTACGGTGGTCTCTTCCTTCCCGCTAGGAGAGATCATTCGCAACCCCGACGCGGCAGGCAGAATTGCCAAGTGGTCCGTGGAATTGATGGGCGAGACGCTCGCCTACACTCCGCGCAAGGCCATCAAATCGCAAATATTAGCCGATTTCGTCGCCGAGTGGACGCACACGCACCGCCGCCCCCACGCATTCGCGCGAGGCTGGACTCCGTTCTTCGACGGCTCGGTGATGAAGACGGGGAGCGGGTGCGGGCTCGCTCTTCGTGTCACCCCTCGGGGAGCACATGCGCTACGCGACGCGCCTCCACTTCCCCGCGTCCAACAATATGGCGAAATACGAGGCCCTTCTCTCGCGGCCTCAAAATCGCCATTGAGTTGGGCATCAAGCGCCTCGACGTGCGAGGGGATTCGCAGCTCGTGATCGATCAAGTCATGAAGAACGCGAGGCCGCCACGACGACAAGATGGAGGCCTACCGCAAAGCCGTGCGGGCCCTCGAAGACAAATTCTACGGCATCGAGCTTAATCATGTACCCCGCCGTACAACGAGGAGGCAGACGAGCTGGCAAAAATAGCGTCCGGGCGGATCACCGTTCCCCCGAACGTTTTTGCGCGCGACATCGCGCAGCCCTCGGTCACCTTCGAGCCCTACCCCTCGAGCGACGGCGGACCCTCGGGGGCTCCCTCGAATCCAACGGGTGCGGAACCCATGGAAGAGGACCCCTCGAACGAGGCGTACGTGCTCTCCCTTCTCGAGGGGTACGGCTCCCACGAGGTCGAGGCGATGGATATAGAGCCGGCTCCCTGTCCAAGCGGATTGGCGGGAAAAGTACACCGCCCGGATCGCTCGAGGGGAACTCCCCGCGGATCGAGCCGCGCCCGGCGCATCGCCGGGGATGGCCAAATCCTTCGCCCTCGTCGACGGCGAGCCGTACAAGCGCGCCGCGTCGGGGCATCCTCCGGCGGTGTATACCCATCCCCGAGGGGCGCGAGCTCCCACGGGACATCCACGCGGGGATCCGCGGCCACCACGCCGCGCCACGCACCCCTCGTCGGCCACGCGTTCCGCCGGGCGCCTGCCCCGGCCTACCGCGGTCGCGGACGCCAACGAAATCGTGCGCACTTGCGAAGGGTGCCAGTTCTACGCCCGCAAGACCAACTTGCCCGCTCACGCTCTGCAAACGATCCCCGTAACATGGCCGTTCGCCGTGTGGGGGTTGGACATCGTCGGGCCCCTGCGGAAGGCGCCCGGGGGCTTCACCCACCTGCTTGTCGCAATCGACAAGTTCTCCAAGTGGGTGGAGGTGCGCCCCATCACGAATTTGAAGGCTGAGCAGGCGGTCACGTTCTTCACCGACATCATCTACCGCTTTGGAGTGCCAAACTCCATCATCACGGACAACGGGTCCCGGGTCACGGGCCGGAAGTTCTTGGAGTTCGCGACAAGTTCCACATCCGCGTGGATTGGGCAGCCGTGGCACACCCACGGACCAACGGCCAAGTGGAACGTGCCAACGGCATGATTCTACGGGGGCCTCAAACCCGGGGTAATTTCCGATCGGCTCAACAAATGCGGCGAAATGGCTCCAAGAACTACCAGCAGTCGTGTGGAGCCTAAGGACCACCCCAAGCAGAGCCACCGGGTTCACACCGTTCTTCCTAGTTCATGGCGCGGAGGCCGTCCTCCCCACGGATGCGGAATACGGGTCGCCCAAGGTTCGAGGCTACAACGAGGATGCTAATCGGCCGAGCCCGCGAGGACTCGGCCGGATCGCCAGGACGAAGTACGCCTCGTGGCGTTGATGCACTCCGCAAGGTATCAACAGTCCCTACGACGCTACCAAGCACGCAAGATACGTCGGAGGGATTTCAGCGAGGGGGACTTGGTCCTAAGGCTACGCCAAGACAACCGAGGGCGCCACAAGCTATCGCCCCCATGGGAGGGACCCTACGTCGTGGTAAAGGTGCTCAAGCCGGGCACGTACAAGCTGGCCAACGAGGACGGCGAAGAACTCACCAACGCTTGGAACATCCAACAGCTACGTCGCTTCTACCCTTAGCTAGGATTTCCAAGTATTTTCTGATTGTAAAAACGCATGGCCAACACCCCAGTTGGTGTCACCTATGTAAATACTCCAAGTCTAATGAAAGGGCAACTCGGCTTTCCCCCCCGAAAACCCAAGTTACCCTCGGGGGCTCTTGCGGGGGGGCACCCCCCCCAAATGGTCCCATTTTTCGCGCAAAAAACGTAACAACACGCGCTAAGTTTGTTTCCTACGTCAACCTCGAGCCATGATTCGAACGGGGCGCGGTGGCACGGCGGAAGGAGCGTGCGAGCCGAGAGATAGCCTACGCCGCGTGGCTATGGCCCGTCTCTCTCGCCTCCAACCCGGCGGGCCCCCGCGAAAAACGAACTCCCCTAACTAGAATCTACTCGGGGAAGAAGGAGAAACAAAAGGCGTAATAAGCAAACAACTTCATTTACGACAGCGCTTATGTTCACAAGACGACTTGTTTATTTACAAAAAGGCCACGAGGCCGGAATCCCGATACACATGAACAAAAAACGGGCCTAGCGCCCCGCATGCTTTCGGGCGGGTGGAGTAGCGCATCGGCGGCGTCGGGGAAGAGGAATTCTTCGAAGGCCTCGGCGAGCGACCGGCGGCGTCGGCAGCAAGCGCGTCCGCGCGCTTGCCGCCGGCGCGCCGGTCGCTCCATGGCCACCTCGTCCTCGACGCCCTCGGGCACGATGTAGCCCTCCGCCGGCGCCTCGAGATTGACCTCGTAGTGGGATCGCACCACTCCGAGGGCCTTCCGACGCCTAGGTGCAACGCCCGGCGCATCCGCTCCGTGACGTGGCCGCCAAGGGCGCGGAGGCGGCGGCCGCCGAGCCGCCGGCTCGGGCCTCGCCTTCCTCGACGACGCGGCGGGTCTCGAGGGCCGCGTCACGCAGCTCCTGCGCCTCCCTGCTCGCGGAGGAATCGTAGGAAGCTCGCGGGGCCTCGGCCCGCCCGGCGCGCGTGCCCCAAGGCTGTGCGCAAGCACGGAATCAACAAGACGACGGGGAGATCGAAAGGGAGAAGCGAACCCTCTAAAGCGGAGAAAACCAATAAACAAGTCGAAGGTGACTCACCCTCGACTTGCTTCTTCTCCAAATCGAGGTCGCGGCACGCGGACTCGAGCGCCAACTCGAGGCGCCGGACGGCCTCACCCCTGCTCGCGGAGAGCCGGCTCGCCGGCCGGCGTTGTTGATGCGGGCGCGAGCGCCTCGTCCTCAACCTTGGAGAATGCGGCGTTCCGCTCCTCCAACGACTTCTCCGCCGCCTCGCGTGCAACGCGTTCCCGCCCGCGCCGTCCGGCGTCGCCAGGGGCGCCGCTCCGCCGGAGCCGCCCCTCGCCCCCCCGGCGGGGCGATGCGCTCCGCCGGAGCTGCTCCTCGGCCGGCGACGAGAGCCGCGGCCTTGGCGTCGAGGGCGGCCCTCGGTCGTCGGCCTCCTTGGCGCACTTGCTCCAACCCACGCGCGCACGCTCCTCGGCCTGGCGCCGCCGCGCCGCGCCCCTCGAGCGACGTGCGGAGCTCTCCGGGTCTCGGCGCGGCGGTGGCCACCTCCGCCTCCCGATTGGCGGCCGGGCGTCCGCGTCTTGTCCGAGTCCTCACGCGCGTTCCACAGGCGCCTCGTCGCGATCGACGAGGGCTGCGCGGATCCGCTCGAGACTCGAGTGACGCGCCGTGTCCCCGCCTCGAGCTCTCGGGGAGCACGTCGCACCACGCCATCGCCCGGTACACCGGCCCGACCGTGCGGCGTCCCGAGAGCATCCGCAAGCGCGTCGAAAGCGCCGCATCGCTCCGAGCTGGCGGGCCTCGGCGTTCACCTGGTCGAACGCGTCGTACTTCTCATGGGCGCGCGCGCTCGAGCTCACGGCATCCACACATCGAATCTCGTAAGTGCCAAGGCTTGAATGCGGCACACGAAAACGAAAAAAGGAAGAGAGACGAGCAACCGTGGCTCACCCGGAAGACGAGCCAAGGCCGGGCCGCGGTGGACCCGCGGCGCCTCGTTCAACGCGCGGTTGAGCATGGCGCCGTGGCTCGGAGCTCGCCCCGAGCTCCTCGCTCCCCCCGGCGTCGGCGAACGCGGAGGGGGATCCTCCACGGCCCCCCCCCACCTGGGCGGGGCGACCGGCGTGGGAGGACGAGGCCTCGGCATCGTGCCCTCGGCCCCCCACTACCATGCGACCCTCGCGCCGCCTCACGAGGGCCCCCTCCTGGGGGTCGGGGGAGTTCGTGGGCCAGCTAGCCCACTGGTTCCACCCAGGCGGCGGGGAGTCATCCGAGAGCTCCACCACCTCCGCCTGGAGACCGCCGGCGGGAGGAGCCGCCTGCTCCGCCTCCGCTGGCGCCCCCACCTGCGCCTCCGCGGCCACGGGCGCCCGTAGTGGCGCCGTCGCCGCCACCTCCCGGCCGTGCCGCCGCATCCGCGGGCGCTCCCGCAGGTTGCGCCCGCTCCGCCTCCTCCGCAGGTGGCCGCCACCGCGGGCGGCACCTCCACCGTAGCCACCGCTGCGCGCCCGCGCCTCCATGGCGACCGGCGCCGGGCCGCCCCCGGCGACCTGCGGCCGCGCCGCGGCAGGGCGATCCGCCGGCCGGGGCCTCGAGGCCCCCGGCCGGGCCTTGCGAGCTCGTGCCCGCCGCCGCGCTTGTCCCCGGCGCGACCCCCTCGACGAACGCCGCCGGGTGGGGATCGACGCGTCCGTCCTCGGCCACCTTGGCCGGTGCAAGAGGAGGAACGGTGAGCACCGCCTGCGCGTACACGAACGGGGGGTCGAGCATCTAATCACCGAGCAAACTAAAACCAAACAAAGGAAGACAAGGGCTCCCTACCTCGCGGAGGAAAAGGCCCCGCTTCCTTTCCTCGAGGCCTCCGCGGACGAGGCCGGCGCAGCGGCCGCGCCGCCGCAGGCGCCTCCCGGCGGCGCCGCCGCACGCGCGGGCACGCCCGCCCGCGCGTGGGCGCGCCCGATGTCGCACCCCCCGACGACGCCCGCGCGCGCGGGGCACGCTCGCCCCGCGCGCGGGCACGCCCGCCGACGCGCCCCTTGGACGACGACGCCGCGCGCGCGGACGCGCTCCCCGCCGCGCGCGGGCACGCTTGACGCGCGCGCGGGAGCACGTCCGCCGCGCGTGCCTCCGTGGCGCGCGCGGCACCTCCGCGCGCGTGCCGCTCCCGACGACGATCACCGGCGGCGGGCGCCGGGCGCCCCGCCCGGGGCAAAGATGCCCCCCGACGCCGCGCGGGTTCCCGCGACGGGGGCGCGGGCGCCACCACCGTCCGAGGGACCCTCCCCCTCGGACTCTTCCTCCCTCGTCTGCTCCGAGGACGAGGGCTCCTCGATCCTCCCGCCGCCGTACTCCGCGGACCGTCGGTCGCGGCGCGCACGGCGCCGCCTCGCGTGCTCCCTTTTGCGCGCGCCGCTCGCTCCCCGGCCGCTCCCGGCGCCGCCCGGCCGAGCGCACGGGGAGTCGGGGGGGTGGGTGGAATGGACTTGGCGGCGTTGAACTCCACCGGTTGCGCGCAAGAGCGACAATGGCGCATCGAGAGACGGAAGCAAGAACAAGGACTAAAACAAAATCAAAAACCACACTCACCAACGGGCCGGTGGGGAGCATCTCGATATCCCACGGGGTCCGACCCGTAGGCGCCGGCGTCCGGTGTCGACGCGCGCTCCGCGCCGGGTGAGCGCGTACGGCCGCTCCGCCGGCGTCGGGAGCATCCGCGACCTCGCCGGGTCGACGGGGTTGGCCGCCTCCGTCATCTCGAAGACGCGCAGTGGCCTCTCGCATCGAGGCACGACCCGCCGGTGGTGGAGGAAGGCGAGGACGCCCATCGCGTTGAGCCCGTGCTTCGCCGGCCGCCGCAGGGCGGCGAGGACGGACTCTTGCCGCGCCGTCTTGGGCCGTAGATACCCCGTAGCCCCGGGGAGGCGGTGCCTCTCCTTGAACACCGGCGGTGTAGGGGGGAGGCCGGGCTCGGCGTTGCGCGGATAGAACCATCCCCGCTCCCGGCCCGGCGTTGTTCGTCGTCATGGTGCGGGGGGATGTGAAGAAATCCTTGAGGCTCGCCCCCGCGGGGCCCGGCGACATCCCGCCGGCACGCACCGCGCGGCGGGTCCTCGGCTCCGATGTGGGCCGCGTGACGAGCTCCCCGCGGGAAAAGGTGAACCCCAGAGATCCCGGTTGACCGGGATCCCCCGGGTAGCCCCTTCGCAGACGCCCACGAACGTGGCCGCCTGCGAGATCGCGTTGGGGGCGAAGTTGTGCAGCTCCACCCCGTAGTAGTGGCACATTGCCCGCATGAAGGTGCTCGCCGGCGCGTTGAAGCCGCGCTCGTGGTAGCGGAGGAAGCTCACCACGTAGCCCTCACGGCCGGGTTGGGCGCGTGGTGCGCCGCCGGCGGCACGATCCACTCCGCCGGCGCCCTTCTTCGTTGGCCGACGCCGGTGGCCGGCGGCGACCAGCTCGCCAAGCGCGAGCCGAGTCACCGTCGACTTCTCCCAGGCGTACGGCTCCAGGATCCTAATGGGAAGCCGAGGCGGCTCCATGAGGGGGGACGAACGAATGCGAAGGCGGAGGACAAGGAGCGGAGGAAAAAAGCTCTAACGAGCGAGCCCGCGCGGCCGCAAGAGTGAGGCGAAGGCAAAGGGACGGAGGGGCGAAAGTGGTAAGGTGCCAAGGTAAAAAACCGCCGTCCACACCTCCCCCGCGCTTTATAGGCAACGAGCGAGCTCTCCGAGCGGACGCCCCGCCGCATTAATCGGCAGAATCTTTCCATCGCGTCGACGGGTGGGCCCCACCACGACCGCGCGGCGGCTCTAACACTTGCAGGCGGGTCATCATTACGGCAAGACCGGCAGCCGACCGAGGCGAAACGCGTCACGTCCGCCGGTCACGCGCGCCCACTACGCGCGCGCGCGGCCGCAGCGCCTAAAAAGGCGCGCCCGCGCTGCAAAACCGCGGCCACGACCGCAAGGCAATTAAATGCCCGGGTCCCTTGCCAAGCAAGGAGAGCCCTCGAGCGAGGCGAACCCTCGGCTCGAAACAAAGGCGACCCTCGATGGGATGTCAGCGTGAGAAGGTCGCCGGGACCCGCTCGATGTAGAGCAGCAACCGCGGCACCCATGCCACGTAGAACCCTCGAGCGGCATGACCCCCGACTCGAAACAAAGGCGACCCTCGATGGGATGTCAGCGTGAGAAGGTCGCCCGGGACCTGCTCGATGTAGAGCAGGCAACCGCGGGCACCCATGCCACGTAGAACCCTCGAGCGGCATGACCCTCGACTCGAAACAATGTCAACCCTCTAAAAGAAGGCACGCGCGTAAGAGGATCGCCCGGGTCACGCTTGAAATAGAGCGACACCGAAAGCACTCATATCGCGCCGTGTTGCCAACAAGCACCTCGAGGGCCGGCTTGTCCGGACCCCTCGACGGCCGCAAACGCGAAAGACGGGGGCCGTCCATGCACGGCCCCGCACGACCTTACCGATCGAGGTTCGAAGCCCGACCCTCGACGGGTTCGAACGGGCACCCCGCATCACGCAGTTAGGGACGACGAGGGCACGCACATTCGAGCCATTCCTCGAGCCCGTCGGCTCGAGGGTGCCCACATGTCGTGTTCGAGAGCCGCCGAGGGCGCCTAGCGGGGGGGATCCCACCGAGGGAGAGCTTCCGCGCCCTCGGTCCCTAGCGAACGGGACCGAGCCCCACCTAGCAAACCCACGCAAGCGCTTCCATGGACGTGTCTCGGACCGCGCAGCCTACCCTTATCGAACGGGGCATGGACGTCCACTTGAACCACCCGCTAGCAGCCTCAATGAGGAATCCGCGATTCGCGACCCGCTCGATGGGAGTCGTGGAAACCTCACCCTCCGTCCCGCGGAGGGACGGCGAGGGCGCGTTAAAAAACAAGTCGTCGTGCTCGACCCGATCGCCTCGAACAGGCCAAGGCTCGGGGGCATGACGCACGGCTACACCTTGAAATTGCACCCGCCGGGAGAAAAGCGGTGACGGGGGGAGCGTGCACCCCCGATGCCGGCCGAAATACCGCCGATGCCGGTTGGCATATGTGCCACGCCTTTCCGACCAAATTGCTCGCGGTTAAACCCCTCGGCAGAGAGCCCACACTCCCCGCGGGGCTTCGGGGCTAGACCCGCGGGTCCGCCGACGCGGCCCCACGGAAAGCGTTCGCAAACAAGGAGGGAAGAACGTCCTATCGGAAGGTTCCAAGCATCCGCGGGAGCCTCAATGGCAAACCCGCGGATGCTCGGGGGCACTGCTGGGGACCGCCCTAGGGGTCCCCATAAACAATGGGGGAACCCTCACTTAAATCCCTGCATCGAAACATGCTAAGCCTAACCATGCAGGAAACTAATCGTGCAGGACATGGCCTATGTGGCAGGACTCCGGAGGCCCACCAAGACAGCCCGTCTAGAAGACCCCTCGAGCAGGCTCCGCCTCGCTCGAGGACACGCTCCTCCTCGAGCGGGCTCCACCCCGTTCGAGGGGCAACCCCCTCCTCGAACGGACTCCGCCCCGTTCGAGGGGCGACCCTTCCCTCGAGCGGTCCCGCCCCGCTCGAGGGCACGCTCCCCCCTCGAGCGAGTCCCGTCTCGCTCGAGGGTCCGCTCCGCCCTCGGCTGGGGCCCGCCACGCTCACGGGCGCCCCCGCACGCGTGCGCCGACCCCGTACTTGGGCATTTAACGCCCTGACGCCGCGGGACCCGCGCCATCATGCGCCCGGGCTCACGCCCGGTGCCGCCGCACCAACTCCCCAGGGGAGGAGCCCATCCCCGCCACTGTGGGATGGACTGTGCGGTACGGCCGGTGTCAGTCCCGTGACACCGCGCGCCCACTACTGTACGGCTAACGCGCCCGACCCTCGAAAGGGGGCCGGCGCACCCTCGATTCACTTTCCCCGTGACCCCGCAGCTAGGTAAGGGCGCTAGGCCGGTGGATGGCCATCCCGCCACCGTAACCGCGCGGCCGCCGTACCCACGCGTGCAGGCGCACGCCCGACTCCGCAGGCGCACGCCCGGGCACCGCAAAGAACCACTCCACTACGGCGAGCTCATTGGGAAGGAACGCCGTTCGCCCGCTCCCCGTACCCCCGTACCGGCCATCATCGCACCTCCCTCGAAGCCTATCGGAGGACGCCATCGCCATCCGCCGCCTTCCTACCCTCGACTCGCCACCGTTCGGGTACGAGGTAGGCCATCATGGCCGGATCGCGGCGAAGATCGTCCGGACGGCCGCCCACTCTATACCGCGGCGCGACATACTCCCTCACGTAGCTAGGCGGCGCGGCGTGCATGTAACTCGCCGCCCCCTTGGCCTATAAAAGGGGAGGCGAGCCCCCGGCCGCGGGGGGGGGGGGGGGGGGGGAGTTCAGAGACAAGTTCGAAGAACAAACACGCCGTGCACTCACTCATTCTCCCACAACATCTTCGCCTACTCAACGGGGACTTGGAAGCCACGCTTCCTCTCCCGCCTTGCTTGTACTTGCCCCACTACAAGCACCCCGGTGCCGAGCAATATAGTGCCACGAGCACACCCCCGTCGGACGTACGGCCCTCTCGGCCGGAACCAGGATAAAACCTTGTGTCATTTGTTGCTTGGCATCGACCATTGAGGGATAGACCTAGGCGTTATCTACCGGTTACTTGTCGGGACCATATTCCGCACCGACATATGTTTAATCGGAACATGGAGCGACCACCCAGACAACAAGTGCAACCACAAGGACTATATGGCTCCGGTCTTGGCCGATTAATTAGGGAAGTCTTTGTGTGGTTATTACTCGCATAGTAGGTTGGGGACGGAGGAATGCTTTTATGGCTCTTCTATTCCGGAGCGGTGATGGAACGGAAGACTCTATGGCTTACCGTCCGTAATAGAAGTGTGGTACGAAAGATAGCCTCTATGACATACTACTATGGACTAATACGCACGGGAGGACTCTTTGTAAAGGCCTCGTAGCGTCCCTATGCAATCACACCTCGGAAGTGTGGTAAGATGCCTGCGCAGCATCGCATGGTTGGGTTTAAAGTTCTTCGGGACTTTTACGCGACTTGTGGGTAAAGATGTACAACCTCTGCAGAGTGTAAAACTAATCGATTAGCCGTGCTCACGGCCACGGGCGGCCCGGACCCTCACATGATAATTGAACTTGAAGATGGACTTAAATCGCTCTCTCTCTCTCTCTCTCGGGTTAGGCTTGCCATGTGCTTATGGCGTATTTCTTACCTTATGCTTAATGTGGGTTGGTATAAACCTATACTTTATTAGTAATCGGTGCTAATAAAACTTGACCAACTAAAATTGCTTAAATGCTTATAGCCCAAATCCACTATAAAGCCTTTGCATTCATTCTTTTTCCCACACTTGCTGAGTACGACAAGTGCTCACCCTTGCTATAAACATTGTTGCTCAGAAAGAGGATGCTACTCTGAAGTCTTGTGAAGATGTTGCTGGAGCTAGGCGTACGCAACCCCCAGTCGACTGCCTGTGAAGTTTGGAGCCTTCGTTTCCAGGATTCAGCGTAAATCTCTGATAATCTTTCTTTTTCATACGTGATACTGTTTCTGTATTCACTTTTATGTCACTATATGCATGAAACTTGATCCTGGCATGCATATAGGTATGCACTTGGTTTTCTTCGGAAAGTCGGGTGTGACAGAGTGGTATCAGAGCTGTATCGACCGTAGGACGTAAGCCTAGTTAGTATTGGTCGTTTCATAATGCCTCTTTTGCTCTACAATCCCTCCTTACCTTATCCCTGACCTCTCTGATGAAGGATCTAGCTTCTTAACCATATACTTTTCTCCATACCATGAATGCTTGTATATTTATCTTCACTCTCCTTGAACATCTCTTCGACCTCGCGTATTCATTCCCTCAAGCAATAAACACCCCCTTGATTTATTGGTGCAATTGTTACCCTTGACATTCTATCCGTTCGCGCACCTCCCCGACACATCAGCGCTGTTTTAATTCTTTCTCGAGCTACGGAACTCCGATCGATATGAAACCAGTTGGGTTAGTTCCTAAATTTCATACGTGAATTTCTATCAAAAATTCAGCCCTATCTAGTACATGTTCCAGGAGCTATACTCGAAACATTGGAGCTATCAGAATCTGTAAACCCTGCTGACCTAGTTATCTTCATTATTTTATATCTCGGGCTATGGACCTCCGATTGAGGTAAATCCAATTGGAGTAGTTCAGGAATTTCATCAGCTTCATTCTGTCCAAAATTCAGCAGTATTCGTTTTGTATCCAAGGAGATACCTACGAATTAGTGGAGCATTCAGAATCTGCCAACACTGCTGACATAGCCATCTTGTCTAATTCATATCTCGGGTTCTAAACCTCCGATTGAGGTGATTCCAGTTGGGTTGAACTCATAATTTCATACTCCTTGATACGGGAAAAATCCATCATTTATGGATATCCTTGATGTGAGATATATCTGATCTATTAGGAGGATACCCCCTGATTTTATTAACAACGTGTAGTGTCGTTCCCTTTAGCTATGCCTTGATTGGTGGAATTGTGTGTTTGCATGATGATGCTTGGTTTTATGAACTTGATTGATTCGTTTCTTTGAAGTGAGTGTTGGTGTATTGTGGGTCTTACATCCGCAATAACATCAGTTGCCTAGTTGGGTTCTTCTTTTGTACCTCCCACTTCCTTGTTCTTCCTCCACTTGTTTTGCACAACTCTTGTTCCCTTCGATCATATCTTTACCTACCAACCGGATGGAAAACCAAGAAGGAGGTAACCAAGGAGGAAGCTACGAGAACGGTGACGAGTATGGATACAACCAAGATGTGCTATCATTTCCACCCCCGGAGGATAAGTATGTAGAGTTCTTGAGGACTAAGCCACCAACGTTCTCCCGTACCACATATCCCTTAGAAGTCAAGACTCGGATCAAGACAATTGAAGAGAAGCTAGATATGATACAAGGTGCAATGATGGAGAGAAAGCTTTGTATGCATCTTGGCAACTTACAGGGAGCAGCTCTAAGACAATCCAAAAACCTGCATCTACCGCATGATACTCGGTTCTATCAAGATCTATGCAAGATCAACAAGCTTGAACCTGCAACACGTGACAATCTAGATTGATCCGAATTCGGCTATAGGGAACGCATGACCCGCTTGCCATGTCAAGCCAAAGGCTTGAGTGTGCAACACGTGGATCACAAACAAGATAGAGCTGAATCTAATCAATCTAAATTGGGCAATAAGAGTGTTACATGAATTAAACACAAAAAGTAAAATTCAAAGCAACACATGGTAACTTAATGAATCTATTAGATCTTGCCAAATCTAATAGAGCCGATAACTAGCTCCAAGCTAGATCTTAGCCTACCGCATTACTCATGATCCAACAAGGAAACCTTCTTGAACCAAGCTTAAATCCACCGTATGATACTAAGCATGGTAACAAGACTACTTGCATCACAATCTAGATCCACCGCATGATACTAGACATGATACAAGGTTGCCGGTACTTACGGAGGTCGACGGATCGATGGCTCTTCTCGAAGAACTTGACGACACGACTAGAAGGACTCAAAAGTTGGCACGGGGCCGGTTTGTTGTGAAATTGTTCGATCCCTATTACAAACACTAAGGGTTTATATTTATACCCTGGTTCTAACATGACTCCCAGTCGACCACGATTACAATATTTATTACCTAAAATTATCACCATGGCGTCATGTCCGTCTCGTATCCATCATCAACTCGTCTCCTTCTTTGTATCCAATCCACGTCATCACGCACTCCCGAATGCTTCCGCTTTCATCCATGGAATAGCTGCCCTGCTGAATGACGATGTACTCCCGACCGCAGACGCCTCTACCGAATGCTTTGAGGAAAACCTCCTGCCGAATGGTGTTCTTCTGCCAAATTCGGCTCACATATCAGTCTCTTCCCTGTACCAATTTTTGGTGTTAACATATGCCCCTTCAATTACGGGATAAAAGGTGATTTTTTTCTAGAATTGACCATAAATACTCAACGTCCCCAAGCCAAATCTGTTCAACACCCGTTCTTTCCTCCTTTAAACCGTTGGAGCCTTCGTCTAGATCCAAACCCTAGCTCATCAATTTTTCAAGCTTCAATCTTCAAATGGAGAACCAAGACCAAGCTCTCTAGGTAAATCTTATTCTCCTCAAGCACATTTGGTATTACCTCTCTCGAACCCCATCTCAAATTTCTCCTTTCCCCCTCTTTTGTTCTTGATAGGCTCTAGCCACCGAAATCTTGATTCCTGTCGAGGAACAAGCAACATCTTATTTCCTCGGGCCCGTAGGAGTTTCTGATCTCTCTGAGTTTATTGCAGCCGAATCCTAGAGGATTCCTTTCAAGATATCACTGATGAAGCCTCACGAGTGGCAGGACACTTTCAAGAATTGGCCCCTGCCCCCAATTGCAGGCTGGAGGAATTGGTACAAGAGGGTACTTGATGACAAAAGCCTCAAAACAAAAAATTGGGACAAACTTCGTATTTCTCATTGCTTAGAATTGTCCCTAGCTGAAACACCCAAAAATGAGAGCCTTTTGATTGCAGCCTCCCACTTTTGGTCTAACGGCGCAAATGCCTTCCTTTTCGGCCATGGGCCAATGTCTCCCACCTTGGCCGATGTTTACATGATCACTGACCTGAAAGTCACAGGAACTGTGTATCCGTATTAGTACAAGGGCTCTTCCAAGCAAACAGGAGTAAAGACAGGAGTGGGATATAAGAGATATATCCAAAACCGTATCTCTGATGGCCCTCTGACTGATGTTGAATACAGAGCTTTCCTGAATATGTGGTTATGCAGATTTATCTTTTGTGGCAGAGCTAATGAGCCAACCCTGAACCATATTGTGATGGCTGAAGACCTAGCTGCTGGTACACCTATTCCCCTTGGGAAGTACCTTCTAGGAAGTGTCTATCATATGCTTCATCAAACCACCTATCTGATGCACAACAGCAAAAAGATCCCCAGTGTCAAAGGTCCTTGGTGGTTTGTTCAGATGTGGCTGCAATTATACATGCACCAGATTGTTGCTATTAACCTCAACAATCGGCATTTCCCTTCAACCAACTACAAGGAAGGAGAGACTCAGAGCACCAAAGGCTGCCAAACCTATGGAGAAGCTGCTTCCATTGTGTCTATTAACAAAGACATTGGCCAACTATTTGAACTCTTCTTCAGAGGTTTTGCCAATCCTCTTTGGTTCCCATATCTGGACAATGACAACCTGACTCTTCCTTATGAATTTAGTTTTGAAACTGGATGTGATGATATACATTCCATAGCAATCTTCAATGCTTTCATCCATCCTTGTATTACGCAAGGCACTCGTGGAGGAAGGCTGGTTCAGAGTACCTTTGAGTACTACCAGCCAAACATGATGGCCAGGCAATTAGGATGTGGCCATGTGCCCCCAAGGTTATTTCTCCATGAATTTCTCAAGCTCAGAGAGGATATCAAGGAATCCATGGAAGCAAGATGGATTTTTGAGTATAAATGCAGCATGACTTTTTATACACCCAAGCCCTTTGTGCCAATAACATTTGCTCATCCTTCTTTCATTCGTTGGTGGCAAGAATTTCATGATCACATTTTTAACATGCAAGTACACCCTCTTTGTCTTGAATTAATGCCTGACTTCCAACCAACTTCAGAGGTAATATGTTCATCTCCCTTTCTTACATCTGTTTTTAATCATATTCCTCCTCACTGATCATGATCCTGTCATTTTGCAGGATATAGTACCTGCCCCACTTGCCAGGACAATCCTTTATGAGATTGAAGGCCCAATCTCTACTTTGGGATGTCGATCCCCTACTCTGGCTCAACTGATGTCTAGCCACGCCGTGCTAGATCCAACTCTTATCAGGCCAGTTTCTGACGAAAGGAAAGCCCCATCTCTAATTGCTTCTTCAACTGTCAAGAAGAAAAGAACAAGCAAAAGACTAGTTATTCAGGTTAGAACACCTTCCCCTCCTGAACATAATGCCATTCTTCATTCTGATCATCTTTATCTTTGCATGATTTTAGACCAAAACACAGCAACCAGTGGTTATTACATATTCTGCCAATGCTTCATCAACTGGTAAAATTTTCACCATCTTATTCTTTAATCATTTTTCTTCATTGGCACTCACCCCCTACACTTTAGTTGCAGAGAAAACTTTGGTGGATCAAACTGTGGGGAGTTCTTCTCCTCATCATGATCCAGTCCCAATCTCACCAAGGATTCAACCAGCTTCTTCTCAACCAGAAGTCTCAGCTTCACCAAGAAATCATCCAGTTTCTCCTCAACTAGATGTACAAGAGCCTTCCATTGAGCCTGAGAAGTCTCCTTCTCCCATTCGGGATACTAGGAATGATGTAAGCATGAGCATCCATCTTTTCTATTTTCACCTAATAGATCATCATTAATTCGGCAAGAATTTCTTTTCAGGAGAAAACTGTGTCATCACCCGGTTATTCCTTTGCTGTGGATGACTTGGTTGCCGAAAAAGGAGATGAAACATCTTCTAGTCAAGCTTTATCAAAGGAAAATCAAGCAAAGCTAAAGGAAATCCTCTCCTTGTTGCAAAGGGACGTCCAAGACCAAGTCAGGGATGCTGATCTTCTAAGAGAAGCGCTTGAATTTATCGATCATGATCTCCCTGCTGATATCAAGGCTTCTTTAGAACCTGTTTCCCAATTGGATAATCACTTTGCCGCAGTAAAACAGGCTTTTTGAAGAACCAATCCTCCCAACCAGCTCTGGAACAAAGGAGAGCTACGACCAAGCAATCTGTGAAAGATTTGCATGCTCAGATTCAGAACAATAAGGAATTGCTAGCCAAATTGCAGCCTGCACTCGAGCTGAAGAAAACCAAAAAAGCTGCATTGGAGGCTGAGCTGAGAAACTTGACAGCTGAGATTGAAGCTGATGAGAAGAAGATGGCTGAATTTCCCGAAACAAAGGAGAAAATGCGAAAGGAAGCTTCAACAGCCCTGAATGTAGAAAGGAAGCTCAAGACAAAGCTCTCTGCTCTGTCTAAAACCCAAGAGGATGATCAGAAATTATTGGAGAATATCAACAAGATCATATCAGATGCCACCAATGTAATTTCAAAATACTTGGGTGTGTAATTGTAACAAACAATTCGTAGCCGAATGCTTTATCAACTCTGTAGTTTCGCTTTTTGTTAATCTTTATTCTATATATTTGTTTTGCCTTATCTTGACGAGTAGCCTCTGGATGATTCATTCGGCAATTCTGACCACAACAGTGTTAGACCCGAAAAACGACCCAACCGCAACACAGCCGAATCTTAACTAGTCAAACCGAATATGACTCAGCATGAATCCCAAACGACCCGGCGACCGTTCGGTCGAAGGAGTCTCTCCACTTTCCAAATTTCTTGGGATATGCGCCACGATCTCCGGCCACGATCTCTTCGTCAGTTCCATAAATAAGGACCTCGGGTGCCTCTAACCTTTCACCAAATCCTCTGCCTTCCAAGCCTCTGCTAGCCCGAGCTCTTTCTCTTCAAGCACTAGTACTCCCAAGAACTTCATGGCCAACAGTGGCAACAGGCGCCCGGCTGGCGACGAGGCTGAAGGTAGCCGCACCGGCGCTCGTCGGAGGTGGTGATCGTCTGCTTCTTCACAACCTTCTTTTAGATCTTGTCTCATCCCTGACGATTTTCTTTGCGCTTTCAGGCTCATCCGATGGAACCCCGCTCCTGCTCCAGCTGCAGCTCCGGCCGCGGCGGGTGACTCCTCGGGGTCATCCAGCCGATCCTACTCCTCCAGGTCTTCTGCTTCCTGCAGGCCTTCTTTTGTAATCTTAAGTAGTGGTATTGTTAATAGAAGAACCTGTAAGAACATTTGTGATGCAAAAAATATTTTTGTGCTAAGGGCAATACACTTTAGTATTGGCCATTTTCCCTTTGTCGGAATTTTTGTTCTGAAGGCGGCTTCCTCCCGAATGCCGGCTATTTCCGTTTCTCTGACGCTTGGAACAACAATCAATGATCAACTTCAATACTAGGATAATATTGCTTCAAGTATCTCCCGTTTATAGCAGCAGTGAAGTCTTCTCCCAGCAAAGTTTTCAAGATATATGCATTTCCAGGCGTGCACCTAACCACCCGAAAGGGACCTTCCCAATTTGGAGACCACTTACCGAATGCACTGTACTTAGTCCCAATAGGCAATAATGCTTTCCAAACCAAGTCTTCTTCTGCAAATTGCTTGACCTTTACCTTCTTGTTATAGTACTTAGCAACTCGCATTTTATTTTTATCAATATTTTCCAAGGCCCTAAGACGAATCATATGCAAACCTTCTAATTCGTCCATCATTAAGTCATTATAATCCTTGGAACTTAAATCCTTTTGCAATATTATTCTCCTTGAGTCTGACTGCATCTCCCATGGCAAGATAGCATGATGTCCATAAACCAACTCATAAGGATATGTCTGTGTAGCTCCATGAGGAG
Source organism: Cenchrus americanus (assembly GCA_947561735.1). Classification (NCBI taxonomy): domain Eukaryota; kingdom Viridiplantae; phylum Streptophyta; class Magnoliopsida; order Poales; family Poaceae; genus Cenchrus; species Cenchrus americanus. The sequence continues at coordinate 243,572,261 of OX387239.1, read as the reverse complement.
CCATTCGGTAAGCCCATAAGGCTTCATTGAGTACCGAATGCCACCTTTTTGGCTTCTGATCAATCTTCTTCTGTATAATCTTGATCATGATCTTGTTAGAAGCTTCTGCCTGACCATTAGCTTAGGCATAATAAGGAGAAGAATTTAATAATTTGATCCCCTTACTTTCAGCAAAATTTCTGAACTCTAAAGATGTAACTGAGTTACTTGATCTGTTGTAATTGTCTGAGGAATTCATGGATTTGTAGCAACACCCCATCCATGGATTTGTAATATAGACGTTCATCAAGAAGAACAAACTTTATGGCTTTGTACCTGAGCTTCCTAGAGACCTTTTGGGATGGATTCTCCAAATAATCAACTATTTCTTTTCTCCAATCATCTTCCGCTAGACCACTCCCAAAAGCATATACATCGATGGCAAACACATCTTGATTCTCTCTATAACCCGAAGCACTTTGAGCTAGCCTGTTTGCCTCTCCATTGTTTTTTCTAGGAATATGTTGTAGAATTACTAACTGAGAGCTTTTCAGGATTTCTTTGCACTCCTCGTAGTAATTCCTCAAGATATCATCTCTGCATTCATATTGGCCATTCAATTGTTTTATAACTAGCTCTGAATCTCCAAAAAATCTCAACTGCAATGGCCTTTGCCTCTCTCAAGTATTGAAGCCCTCTGAGCAATGCTTTATACTCAGCTTGGTTATTTGTGACAGTAGGTTGAATAGGAATAGCAAATTCAAACACTTCTCCCTTGGGTGAAATTAATAAAATACCTACTCCACCACCTTTGCCACATGAAGATCCATCAAAAAATAAAGCCCAAGGAGTAATCTCAAGAAAATTAATTCCCAAGGAGTAATCTCAAGCAAATTAATTGATGAACCATGATGTTCGGTAACGAAGTCAGCAATAATCTGTCCTTTAACAGCTTTTGCCGACTCAAACCTTAATTCAAACTCAGACAAGGCTAAAATCCGTTTGCCAATCCTTCCATTCAAAATTATCATAGACAACATGTGTTTAATTACATCAAATTTTGAATATACAATGCATTCGGCATTCAACAAATAGTGCCGAAACTTTGTACATGAGTAATAAACACATAAGCAAAGCTTCTTTGCAGCCGAATATCTTGTTTCGGGATCAAGAAATTTTCGGCTAAGGTATGCAACTTCTCTTTCTTTTCCCTCAAATTCTTTTATGAGGGCCGATCCAATGGTTTGGGTATCGGCAGCCACGTACAACTTAAAAGGCTTGGTCAATTGTGGAGGTACCAATACTGGTGATTCCTTCATGTATTCCTTGATTTCATTGAAAGCCTTCTGTTGTTCGTCACCCCATACAAACTTCTGATCCTTTTTGACTCTTAAAAGTGGAGAAAAAGGCAACACCTTTTGTGACAAATTTGATATGAATCTTCTCACAAAATTGATCTTGCCAAGCAGTGACTGCAATTCCTTAAGATTGGTTGGAGGAACAACTTCATCAATAGCTTTCATGCTTTTCTTGCCAACTTCTATTCCTCCCTCATGCACCAGAAATCCCAGGAACTCTCCGGTTGAAACTCCAAAAGCACATTTGTTCGGGTTCATCTTAAGCCCATGTTTCCTAGTGCATTCTAGAGTTTTCCTCACATCAGCCTAATGTGATTCATGATCCAGTGACTTGATCACGACATCATCAATATATATCTCCACAATTTTGCCGATCAACTCGTGAAAAATATAATTCATGGCTCTTTGATAAGTCCACCAGAATTCTTCAACCCAAATGTCATGACAATCCACTCAAATAACCCTATATGTCCAGGACATCTGAAGGCTGTCTTTGCTACATCCTCCACTGCCATAAAAATCTGATTGTACCCTACATTGCCATCCAGGAAGCTAATAACTTTATGCCCAGCAATAGCATCAACCAACAAGTCAGCAACAGGCATTGGATATCCATCCATGGGTGTAGCCCTATTTAGATCTCTAAAGTCTATGCAAACCCTCATCTTTCCGTTTTTCTTGTAAACAGGAACAATATTAGAGATCCACTCTGCATATCTACATGGCTGAATGAAATTTGATTCTATTAATCTCTCAACCTCTTTTTTTCACGTGGGTCAATACTTCGTCCTTGTAAATTTTTTGGGGAGGTTGCTTGTAAGGTCTATAACCAGGCTTGATTGGCAACCGATGCTCAACAATGGAACGATCCAAACCAGGCATCTTCGAATAATCCCAAGTGAAGCAATCTTTATATTCTTTTAATAGCTTAATCAACTCTTCTCTGAAACCTGAATCCAAGTTAGTACTGATGAATGTTGGCCTTGGCTTGTCACCATCTCCAATGTCTATTTCTTCAATTTATCGACCGACATAAATCCACGTCCTAACTTCCCATCAGTTCCATCAATTGGATTCTCCATTAAAAATTACTATTAGAGCCGACCGCTTGAATCGGTACGTTGATCACCGCCGATCGGTTCAACGGGACTTTCACCCGGCCCTGCTTGAGAAGCAATCTATGCCTTGATACTCCCAGAAGGCTGGTTCCACATTAGCCACGCTTACCGAATCATCTGCTTGGACAACTTCCACGTCGTCATCTACCCACTGAACAAGCTGTTGATGCATAGTAGATGGAATGCAACAGTTCGCATGGATCCAATCCCTTCCAAGCAGCAAGCTATATGCCCCTTTGCCTTCAATGACAAAGAAGGTTGTAAGTAGAGTCTTAGATCCGATCATCAAATCTACATGTACACAGCCTTTGGTGTCTGAAGGATTTCCAGCAAAATCATTGAAAACTACGCTCATTGGCATCAAATCTCCAAGGCCTATGCCAAGCTTTCTGAATGTAGTATATGGCATCACATTGACAGCAACTCCACCATCAACAAACATCTTTGTCAATGGCTTCCCGTTGACGTACCCTCTTAAGTACAATGGTCTCATGTGCCGATTCTTGGCTGGCTTATCAAAAGTAGCTTTCTTGGCCAACATTAGCTGTGCCATCAGTTCCAATTGCTCGGCCTCATCCATATCTGGCAATATTTCCTCCTGCACAATTTGATTGGCTGGAGCCAGGAATTCATTCGGCAGGAAACATACCATGCATGTATGAGCCGAACGACCAGATTCATCAGGTTTGTCTTTTGGGCGCCACCCACTTGTCTCTTCTTAATTTTTGCCTGCTTCAGTTCCTGATTCCTCAAGCGCTGTACCCTTCTCTTCTGGCTTATTCTTAAACCAGGTGGGCACCACTGTCCCTTTTGCCAGACATACCCATGATCTTCTTCTTCTTCTTCATGATCAACCCACCTGTGATCAGCATACCTTTTCCTCGGTTGATCATCAATCTTATTTATTTTTAGGCACCGACCATCACTAGGATGCACCCTTCCAATTCTTTCATGGATGGATCAGCGATTGGCAGTGTCTTGCCTGTATTCGATATACCTGTCGCTGCATTCGGGACAGTTATTTCGTGTGGGAAGCTTTAAACCCTCGTTCCAACAGTGTTTGAAGAAGGCACATCCCCAATGTGCACGCTCTTGTTCTCACATATATTCCTCTTCTTCATATCTCCGCTTCTCTTCTTCATACTTGTGCCTCTGGTAGCGCTCCTTTTCTTGCTGACGCTGCCATTTATTGAGGAGAATACGCGAAGTCACTCTGGGTTTAGAGGATTCACCCACTTCAATTTGACTATTCGGGAAGCGAGGCTCTTTCTTGTGAATCTGTTCAAATGTGACTTGTCGAGTGGGATCTACTGAGCCATCCTGCTTTGCCTTTTCTGAAGTCAAAACTTTCAGCTTTTCTTTCCCTTTAGGCTCAACAACGTTCACCATGTTAATTGAGAACCCGATCCTATTCTAAGGGAATGGGTTACCATCCAATTTCATCTTATTATCAAACTTCAGATGTTCTTCTTGGATAGCTTTCTAAATCCTTACTCTAAAGACCCTGCATTCAGTGATGGATTGAGAATTTCTGTCATGAAATCCACAATACTTATTATCTTTCACTCCATCAGGCCGAAGCATAGAATGCCCCTCTGGCAACTTGATCCGGCCTTCTTTCACAAGGAAATCAAAGAGCTTATCTGCCTTGGTTACATCAAAATCATAGGTGCCTTTAGTTTGCTTGATCCACCTCTGATTTACTGTCAATGGCTCCTTGCCCCACACTATCTCTGCTGCAGCTATTTCCTCTTCATCATCATATTCATCTCCTTAATCTGCCCTTTTGAGGAATTGATTGTAAATTTCAGCTATATCATTGTGCTTGACGGATATCCGGAGTCTTTCTTGAAGCCATATGCTTGATTGCTCATCAATGACAATCGGTGTGACAAGTGGCCAAGGTCGTCGAATTCCATCCCAAATAGCTTCTCCCGAATGGCCGGCAACATTCCCTTTCTCGACCATACCGGCTAATTGATCATCCGGTATCTTCAGAGAGAAGCACATGCTTTTTGTCTCTCTGAATCTTTTGAGGAACTCCGTTGGTGTTTCATTATTCCTCTGCCTCAAGGTAGTCAGATCAATTAGCTTTTTATCATTACTACCAGTGTAATAATGGGCATGGAACTTTTGCTCCAAATCTTTCCAAGAGCAGATTGAATGAGTAGGTAGAGAAGTGAACCATGTGAATGCTGGGCCTGTCAAGGACAGAGGGAAGTATCTAATTCTAAAGGCTTCATCAGCAGAAGCTTCCCCAAGCTGCATTAGGTACCGGACTATGTGTTCCACAGTACTGGTATCATCTTGCCCTGAAAACTTAGTGAATTCTGTGGGAACTTTCACCCTGTTTGGTAGTGCTACCCTTTGGTACCATTCTGGGAAGGGAGATGTATACACGTGTCCTTGATTCTTAGGCTTTAGACCGAATTGATTTTGCAGCACATCGGTCATTCTTTGCACCAGGAGATCAACATTGGTGTCTTGATTCCCTGGCCTCCCAGCAGGCATCCCTGTAGCACCACCATACCCAGGATTCGGGAAAGCATCGATAGCACTATAGTCCATGAACTCTGAATACCCATTCCCGTACATATTCCTTTGCAGCCTGTTACTCGGTGGGGCTATCCTGTAAGTAGAGACAGGTTGAACTCCAGTAGTACCGAATGCCATCTCACCATATGTGTGTGGGTTAGGTATTGCTTGATGAGGGTTCTGCTGGATCGGTTGACTACCCACATGTTGAGTTGGCTGAACACTCATACTTTGCTGAGGTGGCTGAGCACTTGCATCTTGACGAGGTGGTTGGCCATTAGCAGTAGCACTTGATTCTCCTGTTTCATTAACCGTCTCATTACCATTAGGCCACTGGGGTGGTGTTTGACTAAGCACCTGACCAGTTGGCCCTTGTGCTCGCTCAAAATGTTTGTCCACGCTTGGGCCAAAGACACCAACCATCATCTGTCGAAAGCTATTTAAAAATGCAGTGTTGTGTCTGGCCATTATTTCTTCCATAGCTCGCCGCACCATAGCAAAAGCTTCTTGTTTCTCTGCAGCAGTAGTGGCATCAGTCTCTCCTGGCATCAGAACTCTTGGCATCTCTGTCCTCAGGAATGGCACACCACTCCTATTATTGGAAAAAGACAACAGACACTTCTGGTGGAACTGCTCCACAGCCTATTTCAGTATCAATTGATGTTCTAAAGACAGTTCATTTAAGGTGACATCCAGGACAGCTTGGATTTCAGGCATCTTGATTCAACTTGAGTGTCCCACCGGGCGTGCCAAAAAGTGTGTTGACGTATTATCAGCACCTCACGCCAAGCACACAGCAAGCCGCATTAGCTGGCTTCACACACGTGGCCCGTGCATCGAAATCCGGAAGCGTGCCAGTCAATTTTCCCTAAAACTGACAAATGATGAAATGGTTAGATAAAACCTGGAACTTGCCGGGTAGTACCAGACAGTTCCGTATTTACGGCTATAAAGCCAGTTAGAACGACATATATCCACAAACAAGCTATCTGTCAGCAATTTAAACATCATTCGGGAATTGATAAAGTGTGTAAACAGAGCACTGCCGAATGTATGACGTAAGCATGATGAAGAATCGGTCTTTATTTATACAACGTTACAACACGTAACCATGACCAATTATCAAGGATAAAGCATGATAAATTGAATAAAAGTGAAGCATGATCATGAATTTGCAGTAAACAAGCATGCATAGGCCAAAAGCACTAGTTTACCGCGTGTCTAGGTACTTTCAAACCCGTCAAGCATGACATCAAACAAGTTAATCGACCGCATGATACAACTTGTTTGAAATCACACCACCAACCAAGAATAGATCAATCCACCGCATGATACAATCTAAACATGAAAGGCTAAAAGCATACATTATTTAAAGCAAACTCATGAACATGTTTCACTCATGAGGGGACTACCGAATACGGCTGTACAGCCGAATCGGGTTCCGTGGAGAAGGAACAAACATTGCCAAGGATGATAAATCTATCAGATTGAATCGAATTCTAGTCCACCGGATGACTAGCTCTAAGACAATCGAAAAACCTGCATCTACCGCATGATACCCGGTTCTGTCAAGATCTATGCGAGATCAACAAGGTTGAACCCGCAACACGTGACAATCTAGATTAATCCGAATTCGGCTATAGGGAATGCATGACCCACTTGCAATGTCAAGCCAAAGACTTGAGCGTGAAACACGTGGATCACAAACAAGATAGAGCCAAATCTAATCAATCTAAATTGGGCAATAAGAGTGTTACATGAATTAAACACAAAAAGTAAAATTCAAAGCAACACATGGTAACTTAATGAATCTATTAGATTTTGCCAAATCTAATAGAGCCGATAACTAGCTCCAAGCTAGATATTAGCCTACCGCATGACTCATGATCCAACAAGGAAACCTTCTTGAACCAAGCTTAAATCCACCGCACGATACTAAGCATGGTAAAGAGACTACTTGCATCACGATCTAGATCCACCGCATGATACTAGACATGATACAAGGTTGCCGATACTTACGGAGGTCGACGGATCGATGACTCCTCTCGAAGAACTCGACGACACGACTAGAAGGACTCGAAAGTTGGCACGGGGCTGGTTTGTTGTGAAATTGTTCGATCCCTATTACAAACACTAAGGGTTTATATTTATACCCTGGTTCTAACATGACCATCGACCACGATTACAATATTTATTACCTAAAATTAACACCATGGCATCATGTCCGTCTCGTATCCATCATCAACTCGTCTCCTTCTTTGTATCCAATCCACGTCATCACACAGTCCCGAATGCCTCTGCTTTCATCCGTGGAATAGCTCTCCTGCCGAATGACGATGTACTCCCGACCGCAGACGCCTCTACCGAATGCTTTGAGGAAAACCTCCTGCCGAATGGTGTTCTTCTTCCAAATTCGGCTCACATGTCATCTCTTCCCTGTACCAATTTTTGGTGTTAACAGTACGGTGATGATCGCGACCACCACGAGGACCGCTGCCCTCGCCAACAGGACGACCGAAGGTGTGGCGGGCGCTACGACAGTGTGATGACGACTGTGCTCGCAGCTGGTCGCCCGACAAGAGGGGGCCACACACCTTTGGATAGAGGGTGCACGACAAATGTCCCTAGGTACGATGGGGACACCAACCCAGTGTGTGGTTGGAAGGTTACCAGCTTGCGTGTCACGCGGGTGGAGCGATGAATGGTCTTTTCATCATCAAGAACTTACCGCTCTTCCTCGGCGAGTGCGCGCGGACCTGGCTCGAGCACCTTCCCTGAGGTAGGATCAACGACTGGATGGAGCTATGTAGAACCTTCGTCAGCAACATCCAGGGCACGTACGCCTGCCCCGACAAGCACCGGGAGCTGCGCAACTGCAAACAAAAGTCGGGTGAGAGCTTGCACGACTACATCCGGCTCTTCTCCAAGCGCATCACCGAGCTCCCCGGTGCCACAGACAATGACGCCATCTCGGCGTTTCAGAATGATACCACCTGCACCACCCTCATCCACCATATAGGGCGGAGGACTCCCCGAACTACTCGAGAAATCCTCGACATCGCGACCAACCACACAGACGGTGAGGAAGCGGTCGCGGCGACCCTCAACACCCCTCAGGGCAAGGGGAAGCAGGTCTTGGTCAAAAAGAAGAATAATGACAAGCATCGTCGCGACGACAACCTCGTCGCGGTAGTCGAGTGCAAGGCCACACGCCCCAAGAACAATCCAACCAAGGCTGCCCCCAAAGGATCGCTTCATGAAGCTCTTGTAGGATTCGTGCACCCATCACAAGGTCCCTTTTAATCACATGTTCAAGGACCATCGCTTGATAAAGAACTACGCCAACGACACGCTCTAGCACAAGGCGGTAGACCCCACCGAAGAAGGCTGCGCCTCTCCCTAACAATGACGACGTTGCGGGGGTTGGCTACCCCGGTGAGCGACACGGTCCACATGATCTTTGGCAAAACCTCAGCATGACCCTCAAGGTGCCAAGAGACGCTGATCCGGTATGGGGTCTACAACATCGAGTCCGCGCCGCCATCATACCTCAAGTGGACGGAGACTCCGATCACTTTCGACCGAATGGACCACCCCGACAGTGTCCCACAGTTGGGTTGCTACCTGTCGGTGTGGAAAGTAGTCCCGATACTAACTAGTAAGAGCACTGAGATCTATTTCTCAATGGCCGGTGCTAAGTAACACAATGATACGAGTTTTATCCTGGTTCGGGCAGTGGGCCATTCGTCCAGCAGGGGTGCGCTCGGGGCGCTGTATTGCATTGCACCATACTTGCAGAGGGGAGCTACAAGCAAGGCGGGAGAGGAGGGGAAGCCTCCAGGTCCCTGAGGTTTGATTGAGGCGAAGTGCCAATATCGTGGATTTGGGCGGAAACGTGCAAGTGCGTAGCTATCCGTCCTCTTCCCGCGGCCAAGGGACCGCCTCCTCCTTTTATAGACCAAGGACAGGCAGTTTACAATCGTGCCGCACGGTTCTAAGCGCTACATATGGTGGAGTGGCGCACAACGTCGTGGAATTGATGGTTGTCCTGGCGAATCTTGCTCCCGGCGGGCATTGTGGTGAGTCCTATACCCGTCCAGGAGCGGGAGGGTAGTAGCGCGGGAGCTTCCCGTTCGGTCGCCTTCCGTACATTGACTCGAGGGCTCGGCTAACGGAAGGCCGTAGGATGCACAACGGCGGACGTGGCGGTGTCTCGTCTTCCCGGGCTTCCACAACGCCGGGGATGGTGCTGTAGTGCCTGGGATGGTGGAACAGCGGCGGAGATGGCCGCACAGAGTCGGAAGTGACGAAGGAGACACGCCCCGCAGGTCTGATGTCACGGCGCCGTCCTACACGGGTGCGGGGTAGACGTCTGTACCTCTTTCGAGGGTTCCGCCGTCCTCTTTCGAGGGGTGCGACGTGGAGGAAGTACGGGAGTGGGCGACACAGTGTTACAGAGTTGACACCAGCCTTCTCGCACAACTCCCGCACAGTGCCAGGGATGGCCGCACACGACGGGTTGGTGGAACAGCGCCGAGATATGATTCCCAGGTGGTGTCAGAGGGTCGGCGTGGTGGGGATTCTCCATTGACCCCGGCGCCCGCGGTGTGCCAGAGCATTTAATGCTCTGGTCAGGGGAGTGGGCGTGGCATCACGAGCCTGGGGCGGCCTCGAGCGAGGCGGAGAATCGCCTGAGGGGGCGTCAGGCCCTCGAGCGAGGCGGGGAATCACCCGAGGGGGCGTCAGGCCCTCGAGTGAGGCAGAGTTTACGCGGCGTGGCATCAGGCCCTTGAGCGAGGTGGAGAATCGCCCACGGGGTACCGCGACTAGTGGGTTGGTGGGCCGTTGTGGCTTCTTCAGGCAGTGGGCCATTCCACTTTGGGCTGCGACCACATGGAGCATGTTTTTGGGGTTCACAACATGTTTGTTTGTGTTTTATTATTTTTCAAAAAGGGGGTTTTCCCTGGTTATTAGGGGACCCTTATGGCTGTCCCTGACAGTAGCCCCCGAGCCTCTGCGGTGGTATCAGTTAGGAACCCGCAGAGGCTGACGCTTGCTGATGGGACTTTCTTCCCTCCTGGTTGTTGTGCTGTTCCGTGGGGGCGCACTAGCGCACCCGCGGGTGTAGCCCCTGATGCCTTGCAGGAGCGTGGGTGCTCCTGCAAGGTTTTTTCACAGCATCTTGTCAGTGTGCGAGGTGTTAGTTTCAGCAGGCATCAGCGGTGTTTCAGCCGGCCTCAGCGGTGCCATACACACGTATTGACATTCGCCTGCGTTCGGTGCATACCCAGGAGGTGTAGCCATGCGTCGAGCCCCCGAGCCTGGGCCCACTTGAGGTGATCGGGGCGAGCTCTCCGACTTGTTTGTGCGCCCCTTCGCCGTCCTTTCGCAGGACGGAGGGGTGAGGTGTCCACGACTCCCATCGAGCGGGTCGCGAATCGCGGATCCCTCGTTGAGCTATTAATGGGTGATTCAAGTGGACGTCTGTGCCCCGTTTGATAAGGGTCAGTTTGTGGTCTAGAGACATGTCCATAAAAGCGGTCACGCGGGTGTGCTAGGCAGGGCTCGGCCCCGTTCGATGGGGACTGAGGGTGCGGAAGCTCTCCCTCGATGGGATCCCTCGACTAGCTACCCTTGTTAGCTCTTGAACATGACGTCTAGGGCACCCTCGAGCTGGTAAGCTTGAGGTCAGGCTCGAACACGCGCGCCCTTGTCGTCCCTGACTATGTCAATCTGGGGCGCCTGTTCGAACCCTTCGAGGGTCAGGCTCCGAACCCCTGATTAGTAGGGCCGTTGCGGGGTGGAAACGAGGTGCCCCCATCTTGGTTGCATCTGTAGGACTCACGGGGTCGTAGTCGGCCCAACCTTTGAGCTACTTGATCAGTAACCCTCTGGATCGAGGGCATTTGTGGTGCCCAACCTGAACAGGTGGGACTTCAGACCACTAATCGGTAAGTGTCGTATGGACCTCCCCGGGCCCACTACCTCGGTGGGTACCGGGACCGACTACTCGGTGGGCCCCCGGGACTACCGGCTTGCGCTACACGGCACCGAAGGCGTGGAGCACAAGGACAACACAAGAGTAGTACTCGGTTAGGACTGCGTACACGTTCCGCACCGTGTAGAGGTCTCCTAGACGTACTCGACTAGTACTCCTGCCCTACTCCGACTTGTAACCCCGCCTCCCGACTATATAAGGCGAGGTAGGGACCGATCCCGGGATCACCTCATCCAATCTCAACTCACGGCGCACTATTGCACCATCCGTAATCGTGCCCTATCAATCCGAGCTACGCAAGGCATACAGGACGTAGGGTATTACGCACCTCGCGGCCCGAACCTGTCTAAATTGTGTGTCGCGTGCCTCTTCCTTCGAGTTACCGATCTCGGCGAGTCACATTCATCTACTTCGGGTACTCCCGTAGTAGGTTGCCGGTCCAAAACACCGACAGCTGGCGCGCCAGGTAGGGGCTCTCGCTCGAGATCACATGGAGAACTCGACGGCTTTCGTTCACAACAAGCCAACCGTCGCCTTCAACCGCGGCGACACCTTCGTCTTCGGCGCACGGGTCCGCACCGCCGATGGCGCGGGCTCCTTCCAGCGCCGCTTGATCATGCAACCCGACACGAGGACGGGCCTTGTGGCCGCTTCCCGAAGTCGTCACGGGCAAGCTCGCCGGCAAGTTCGGCGAAATTTCGCTTTCCAACCTCCACGGCGACTTCGAGCTCGAGTCCATCTCCAACTCGAACCCGACGTCGCCATGGGCCATCGCATGCGAGCGGCTCCTCGGCCATCGCAGCGGTCCCCTCTCCATGCCAGCGCTCTGCGCGTGGCCCTCGCGTTCTCAGCCGGGCAGGCACGGAGGCTTCTACACCACGCCGGGCCGGCAAGGAGCCCGTAACCGAGTACAGCTCGGACTCCGACGCCGTCCCCAACCGCGTCTCGGACTTCAACCCTCTCTCCGAGTTCTACTCGAACCCGGACTACGAGTTCGACTTTGGGTCGGACCACGAGGAGCCCGAGTCCGAAGATGACTCCTCCGAGCTTCCCTTGTCGGGCCGGCCTGCGGGCCGGTTATAAGATCGACTGCGGCCGGAAGATACGTCTGCGGCCGGACCGCAAGCCCGCCGAACCGACAAAGGAGGACTCACGCTACGTCGCCTACATCGACTCGCTACCGTTCCGGGAGGGAACACCACTAGCCCAGCCGACTCAAGCACACCAACCGAGGTGGCGCCTTCGAGCCAAGCTTGGGTACGCCCGATCGTCAAGTCTTCATGGCTGCCGGCGACACCCGGGAACCTCGAGCACGGCCGCGGACAAGTACACGGAGGACATCTCCGCGAGACGAGGCGTCTCCGCCGATGCCCCCGCGGACGAGACCGACGCCAACGGGGGACACCGGCGCGAACGTAACGGGGAAGCGCAACGAATGACGCCGGCGGCTCGGAGACAACCTTCCCATCCGCAACCTTGCGGAGGCTCTCGGCGGTTGAGAGCGAGTCCACACTACTCCCGAGCAATGCCTCATGTCGATCACGGCGATCGCACGCCGGGCTCGGGGCATACGAGCCGGGGAGGTCATCGCCAAGCTCGGCCGAAGAAGCCTACTTCATGCGGGTCGACAAGAGAGTCGGCCAACCTCCCCCGGCTAAGCCTCGCGACAACGAAGCTACTAGTCGCAAGGCCGACCCCGGTCCCTAACCGTACTCGGGGCGACATCCCGGCCGGATCCAAACCGCCGACGCTCCACCGCCGGCGGACCCTCACGGCGGGACAACGTCAACCGAGAAATCGTTCCCCACCGTGCCCCGGCCGGTGGCGGCGGCAACGACCCCGACGGCGGCGGCGGCGGCGGCGGCGGCTCCAACCACGGAGCCAACAAGAAAGGCGGAGGCGGCGGCGCCGCGGCGGCCGCGGCCACGCGCACAGCCACGCCTCCGGTGCCTCCCATGGCGGGTACGATGCTCGTCGAGAAGATCGAGGAGCCGGCGGGAGAAGAAGTCGGCCACCGCTGCTGAAGGCGACGGCTTCCCTGCTTTCTCACCCCGGCTTCGCAACCTGCTCCTCCCCGACAAGTTCAAGCCTTTGGGGATCACCAAATACGACGCGAAGCAGGATCCCATTCAGTGGCTCCGATGCTACGCTCTCTCCATCGAGAACGCTGGCGGCAACAGCGACACCAAGTGCCTCTACTTCCCCTTCTGCCTGGATCAAGCCCCACTCACGTGGCTCGAGTCGCTGGACAAGCACTCAATCGACAAGTGGGACCGGCTCGAAGGAGCAATTCACAAGCAACTTCGCGGGCGCCATGGGCCGTTCGGGTACTCGCATGGACCTTGCCATGATCAAGCGAGGAACAAGGCGAGACCCTCCGCAAGTACATGCGCCGCTTCTTCGACAAGCGCGCTACCGTCGTGGACGTCACCGACAAGGAGGTCATCGACCTCTTCCGGGGACGGCCTCTACCATCGCCGCACCTTCGAAGACTTCGGTCGTCGCCGCCCTCGGTCCATTCCCCACCTCAAGGACATGATCACGTCCCGGGCGGATAAAGAGGACAAGGCCAACGCCAAGTACGACGCCATCCGCGGCAAGTCCAAGCAGAACCAAGGTGGCGGCGAGCAGCAACAATCCAAACCAAGGCGGCCGCAACAACAACAACAACAAGCAACAACAACTTCTCGGGTTCTAATCGCAAGCGCAAGCCGACAATACCGTCGCGGCTATCCGGCGTCCTCCGAAAGGGAACTCGAAGAAGAACTCCGGCGGGTTCAAAGACCCGCCGAAGGAGAAGTGCCCGTGGCACCCGAACGGCAACCACACTACCGAGCGGTGCTACCGGCTCGGGCATGCACTCAAGGACACGCCGGAGCCACCGCACCCTCATGATCGAAGAACAAGAAGAAGGACGGCGACGACTTCCAAGAACCCGAGAAGACCGTCAACGTCCTCTTCGGCGGACTACCCGACGGGCGGGAGCGAAGGCTACTCGCCGTGAAGTGATGTCCATTGAACCGGCGGTTATGACCCCTCCGAGGTGGTCGGGAGACACCCATCACCTTCTCCCGCGCGGACCAATGGACCGGCTTCTCCGAACCGGGACGTTTCCCTCTCGTCCCGAAACCAACAAAGTGGCGGGCTCTAAGCTCAACAAGGTGCTCATCGACGGCGGAAGCGGGCTCCAACGTCCTCTTCACCAAGACTGCGAAGAAGATGAACCTTGACGTCACCCCCATGCTCGACAAGAGCAGCATGCCTTTCTACGGCATCGTCCCGAGCAACGCGGCTATCCCACTAGGCTCGGTGGTGCGCCGATTACCTTCGGGGCGTCTCGCGACAACTACCGCACCGAGTACATCAAATTCGAGGTCGCGGATATCGAGACTTCCTACCATGCCATCCTCGGCGGACCGGCCATCGCCAAGTTCATGGCGGTGCCCCACTACACGTACTTGGTACTCAAGATGCCAAGTCCAGTCGGCGTACTCTCCCTCCAAGGTGACTTGAAGATCTCTCACGACCGCGATACGAGAGGCCGTGGTGATCGCTTCAACAAATCAAGCACCCACCCCAATGATGGAAGTCTACGCCGCGTCGAAGAAGCTTGCCACAAGCGAACTCGACATCCCGAGAAGTCCGACAGGCGCCAACAAGCCGCGGCCACCCGAGGAGGTGCTCACCAAGTCGGTCGACCTCGGAACGGGCGACCCCACCAAGACTACCACCATCGGGGCCGGCCTCGACCCCCAAATAGGAAGACGCGCTCATCGCTTCCTTCGGGCTAACCGCGACATCTTCGCGTGGAAGCCGACGGACATGCCGGGAGTGCCCGGGGAGCCGATCGAGCACCGCCTCAACGTCGACCCAAAGGCCACCCCCCAAGAGACAGGCACCTCCGACGCTTCGCCGACGACGGACGGGATGCCATCAAGAAGGAGCTCGCCAAGCTACTCGGCCGGCGGCTTCATCGGAGAAGTCTTCCATCCCGAGTGGCTCGCCAACCCCGTCCTCGTCCGCAAGAAGAACTCGAACGAGTGGAGGATGTGCGTCGACTACACCGACCTCAACAAGCACTCGCCCAAGGACCCCTTCGGGTTGCCGCGGATTGATCAAGTCATCGACTCCACGGCGGGCTGCGACTCGCTCGCTTCCTCGATCGCTACTCCGGTACCACCGGATCGCAATCAAGGAAGAGGACCGAGGAGAAGACCGCGTTCATCACCCCGTTTGGCGCGTCATCGCTACACGACCATGTCTTTCGGGTTGAAGAACGCCGGCGCCACCTACCAACGGGCCATCCGGGCCTGCTTCAAGCGGCAACTCAACAAGAACGTCGAGGCCTACGTGGATGACGTGGTTGTCAAAACCGGGGACTCCGGTACCCTCATCGACGACCTTGAACGGACCTTCGCATCACCGCGCGAGTACCGCCGGGAAGCTCAACCCGAACAAGTGCGTCTTCGGCGTACCTTCGGGTAAACTACTCGGCTTCATCATCGCCCGGCGCGGCATCGAAGCCAACCCCGAGAAGATCTCCGCCATCACCGAGCATGAAAGCTCCCACGAGCATCAAGGACGTCCGAAGGCCGACGGGGTGCATGGCGGCATTGAACAGATTCATCTCGAAGCTAGGAGAACGGGGTCTCCCCTTCTTCAAACTACTCAAGCACCACGAGAAGTTCGTGTGGACTGCAGAGGCGGACCAAGCCCTTGCCCAGCTCAAGGACTTCCTGTCGAAGCCACCGGTCCTCACGGCTCCCCACAAGGGCGGCGGCCCTGCGCTCTACCTTGCCGCGACTACTCACGTGGTCGATGCGCCATCGTTGTCGAGCGGCGGGGAAGACGGCCACGCCTACCGGTCCCGCGCCGGTCTACTTCGTCGGCGAAGTTCTATCGAGTCCAAGGCTCGCTACCAGCCCGTGCAGAAGCTTCTGTACGCTCTACTCATCACCTCGCGGAAGCTACGACACTACTTCCAGGAGTACTCGGTCTCCGTCGTCACGGACTACCCGCTCGGCGACATCCTGAGGAACCCAGACGCCACTGGAAGGATCTCCAAATGGGCTGTCGAGCTCGGCGCCCTCACCATCGACTTCAAGCCACGCACGGCCATCAAGTCGCAAGCTCTAGTCGACTTCATGGCAGAGTGGCGGGAGAACCAGCTACCCGCTCCCACCGTGCGACCAGAGCATTGGGTGATGTACTTTGACGGCTCACTCAACCTCGAGGGCGCGGCGCGGGGGTACTCCCCGATTTCTCCAACGGGCGAACAACTCAAATACGTCCTGCAGATCTTCTGGAAGGTCTCAAATAACGAAGCCGAGTACGAAGCCCTCCTGCACGGGCTCCGCCTCGCGGCTTCACTTGGCATCAAGCGGCTACTAGTCTACGGCGACTCTGCAGTGGTCATCAATCAAGTCAACAAGTCTTGGGACCGCAACAAGGAGAACATGGACGCCTACTGCCTGGAAGTCCGCAAGCTCGAGAACAAATTCTATGGCCTCGAGTTCCACCACATCGTCCGCGACAACAACGTTGCAGCGGACGTCCTCTCGAAGCTTGGATCCACCCGCGCCCAAGTACCCGCGGGCGTCTTCGTCCATGAGCTTCACGCGCCATCCATCCCGGAGCCGGTGCCACCGACCACTGCCCCGGCTCATCAACCAGCCGGGCAGGAGGTCATGATGATCGACGTAGACTGGAGGCAACCCTTCATCGACTACCTCAGCGAGCAGAAGGTCCCCTCCGACAAGAACGCAGGGCGAACAACTCGTCCGCCGCGCCAAGTCTTACGTCCTCGTCGGCGACAAGCTTTACAAGCGAGGCGCATCTTACGGAGTACTCATGAAGTGCGTCCCTCGCGAAGAAGGCAAGGACATCTTGGAGGAGATCCACAAGGGCGTCTCGCGGCAACCACGCGTCCTCCCGCACGGCCGGTCGGCAAGGCCTTCCGGCGAGCCTTCTGCGGCCCCACGGCCACGGGCGATGCCGAAGAACTCGTCAGAAGGTGCCAAGGATGTCGGTTCTTCGCCAAGCGACAACACGTCCCCGCCTACAAGCTAGTCACCATACCGCCAAGCTCCGGCCCTTTGCCTGCCGGGGGCTCGACATGATCGGACCACCGCCAACCGCGCCGAGGAGGATTCCAACGAGGGTGCGGTGGCTATCGACAAGTTCACCAAGTGGATCGAGGTCAAGCCGGTCACATGCCCCAAGGGCGATAGAGTACTCGACTTCTGGATGAACTCGTACACCGCTACGGGCTACCCCACCGCATCATCACGGACACGGGGTCCAACTTCAACAACCACCGGTTCGGGGAGTACGCGCGAGAACCAGCGGGATCGACGTCAGATACGTCTCCGTCGCCCATCCACGGGCCAACGGACAAGTCGAGCGCGCCAATGGGATGGTGCTCGACGCCCTCAAGAAGCGGCTACACGACGCTGCTAACTCAAAAGGGGGCAAGTGGATCAAGGAACTACCCAACGCACTCTGGGGGCTGCGGACTCAACCATCCAAGCCAACGGGGCAATCCCCCTACTTCCGGTCTATGGCTGCGAAGCCATCCTCCTCGCCGATGTCATATGGAACTCGCCGGCGGTGGAGCACTACGACGAAGGCGTCTCGGAAGACGACGAGACGAGTTGATATCGACGGCCTCGAAGAAGCTCGGCCGCGCCGCCCTCGTCCAATCGGCAAGGTACCTCGAGGGTATCCGACGCTACCACGATCGCAACGTCAAGGAACGCTCCTTCAACGTTGGAGATCTTGTCCTCCGCCGTATCCCGAACACGGAAGGACTCCACAAGCTCGGCTCCCCACAGGGGAAGGCCCCTTCACCGTGGCTAAGGTGACCGGGCCGAGCTCCTACCGCCTCCAAACACTTGAAGGCGATGAAGTCGACAACTCGTGGAACGTCGACCAACTCGTTGATTCTACGCCTAGTCTAAACGACTACTCCGGGGTTCAAGTCCGCGCGACTACATCAACACCCCCCTTGCCCACGGGCAACCCTCGGGTCCCGGCTTCAAGTCTCGGACTACTCTCCTCCGAGTCCGGCCCGTGCGGCTACCTACGGACCACGGGCCGCAACGAGCATCAAGGACTCTAGCGGCGGTCTACCAAGAGACCACACCTCAAGATCCGGCCCTCGCACGGCTACCTACGGATGCGCGATCCGGCCTACACGGCTACCTACGGATCACTCGCCGCAGCGGCTACCCGCTCCGGCAACACTCGACCGTAAGCGGCCTCCGGTCCGGCGACTACTTGTAATTACGGCCACCGGCCACCCGGGGTGTACTTCCTCGGTAATAAAGCTTGATTGTTCATCAACTTCTTTCTTGTCTACTCCCGCTACGGGACCACTAAGCCGAGTACTACTACTCGCACCTACTCCACGATGGGCGCTCCGCACTCCGAGATCGCGGTCACGAGTACTCATTGATGGAACATCACATTTCATTGATATATGAAAAAAGAGTTCATTACAAGCGTTTCCTATACAACTACGGCTACTAGCTATCTATGCGGGGCTACCGGAGGTTCAACTTATCGGCTACCGCTCCGCGATGGGAGCCATCTCGCTCCGGCAACTGCGCATATGCTCATCCGAGCGGTTGGCGGCTACCCCGCCGCGACTACCTCCACCGGGGCCTTCGGGAAGTACGACTTCATGAAGGCCGGCCCTGCCCGGGATTGACTTGGCCATGTGCTTCACGTAGGCGGCCGGCCGGCTTGGCGCCTCACGAAGTCGATCCGCCAACGGAGCGATCTTGGGGCCGCCGGGTGCGGCACCGAGGAGCCTCGCGATCGGAAGGGCGGCCTCTTCAAGGTCCTTCGAGCCCGGGCCGGAGTGCCTCGCGGTCCTCGTTCAACTTCACGCAAAGATTTGTAGCGGTTGACGAGGTCTCTATCGATGCAATTCGCAACTCCATGTGCTTCTCGCACTCGAAGGCCAGCTCCTTGTAGTCGAGTTCAAGTACACGGCGGGCTTCTTGCTCGCGGTAGAAGAGATTCTTCATGCTCGATCTCCGAGCCTTTCGGGACCGCTCCACCGGTCTTCGAGTTCTGCAAACACCGGAACACAACAACGGGTCAGAGCTTGATGACTCCCAACAAGTACCCGACAAGTCAAGAGACATACCTTTATTCTTGTTGCGGAGGCCTTTGTTCTTCCGCACCAGCTCGTCGCTCTTCGCCTGCAAGTCCATCACATCGTTGTGGTACTTGGCGAAGGCGGCATCAAGTTTCGACCGCATGGCGGCCGCGTGCTTCCTCGACTTCATGAGCTGCTCCTCCGGGGCTTCGGCTCGCGATGCACCGTGTCGCCGTAGCCTTGCGGCAGATTCGACTTCTCGCGGGATCGCTCCGCGACGTCCTACACAAGACAAGTATAAGTCAAGCGAGTACTCAACGCAAAGGATTGACTACTCGGGAGGCAACGGCTACGTACCTTCATCCTTTGCTCGGCTCGCCGCATCGCCTCCAAGTGCCGCGCCAACACCGCCGGTTCGACGAGATCGTCGGCAAGCGCTCGATCCCGCCACGACTACTCGTTGTAGCCTCCGTCATTGGCGCCGAGCGGGTAGGCTCCGCGTCTTGGATCTCGGGGGATCGGATCGCCACCTCCGGGGCAACCCCCGACGACGTGGTAGCCGCCTCCTCCTCGGCGGACTTCTCGACGGCTTCCCCCAAGGGCTCGGGGGGCTCCTACCGCAGCCTGCGGGACCTCCGGTGTCAACTCCTCGCATGGGTACCCCCCGCGGGGATGTCACCCCCTTCGGCCCTCGTCACCAAGGAACACGCGCATCGGTATATACGACTACTCTTTTGGGGCTCTACGGCTTCGGGAGGACTACTCAACTTCGACTACGACCGCCTCGCGGCGCCGGCGCTTGGGCGGTGGCCGGGGGACTCGGTCGCGGCACGGGCTCCTGGAGCGGGCTCCTCGACGGGCGGCGCGGCCTTTTCTGCCTCCGCTGCCGTGGGCTCCTCTCCGTCCCAGCTCAAGTCCGTGGATTTTCTGCACAAGTATCCACAGAGGGTCGTCAGATAAAATCGACTTCTACAATGAGTACTACTCATGACGGCATGTTACTTACAAGTTCGACCGGACGATAGTCACGGCCGGAGCACCGAGGATGCTGGCGATATCAACCAGTCCACCCTCGGCGGGCGTTTCTTCCTCCGCCTCTCCGACTACCGCCTCCTCCACGGCGGCGGCGGCGGCCGCGAAGTTCCCTCGCGCCCCGCGGCTTCCACCACTTCGACGGCGGCGGTCGCGGGTACTCGCTCCCCCTGCGGGGCGGGGGGGCCGGCGCTCCGGCGGGCGCGCCGAAGTTCCTCGACAGTGGGGGCTGGACTTCGGCTTCCAGCCGGTTCCCCCACTGTGGGCCACGTGCCCTCATCGCCCTCCTCCACGGGCTCCGTTGGCGGCCTCTCCTGCACACAAGGACGACTACTCGTCAGCACCGTACTCGATCACTGGGTACTCGACTACTTTGCACAAGATGACTTACCTCTGGAGGCGTGGTCTCTGAGACCTTCATCTTCTTGGCTACCCGCTTCTTGGCGGGGTTGCGCGGCTTCCTCGGCGGCGCAGCAAGGCTAGCCTCCAGGCTAGTCGGAGGGTCCGGATGAGAGGTACATGAGGCAAGCCGGACGGCTAAACCTCGACCGCACGGCGGAAGCGGTCCTGCGAGCGTCTCCTCGTCTTCCTCGTCATCGGAGGTATCCTCCACGATGACGGGATCGTCGTCGTCTCCGACTACTCGGCGCTCCTTCACCTTCTCCACCGCCGGAATCTCAATTCCGCTCGGTGGTGGCCGCGGCTCGGAGACAAACCGTTTCACATCATCCTGCACAAAAGACACAAAAGCGTCAGCAACTCTGCTACAAGTGCCTACTACTCGACGGGGCGGGTACGGCTACTCACCTCGTTGGGTGGGCGCGCGGCGGAGTACTCCTCGACAGGGCACGCCGTGTACTCCGGCATGTCCTTGAAGATCCTCGACAACCTCTCGATGATGTCGTTGTCCTCGATTTCGCCCCCGGCATCCGCGACGTGTCGTCGTCGCCGGTGTACTCGAAGCCCATCGTATCCCGCGCCGGCGGCGGGCCGGATCCGGCGCTTCATGAAACCGAAGGCCACATGTTCGGCCCTCGGTCCCCGCATCCCGCGGGGTCTTGATGCGTGCCGGCAACTCCGGGAGCCGGATCCCCTCTTGCATGGTGGGTTCCGTGTTCCACCACTCTTGATGCTTGGGCCGCCGTCCGCTCGGCTTCGGCGGCTCGGGATGGTGGTTCGTGGTGTAGAACCACCTTGTCTTCCGATCCGTGTTGGAGTCCACGAGCTTGTACGCCGAGTGCGCTCGGCCGGCATCTTCCCTCAAGCGGATCCCGGCCCCTCCGACTACTGCGGGGTTGGAGGCGCGGGGCCGCGGCTTCACACGGAAGAATTTCCGGAAGAGAACCCGGTGTGGCTTGATCCCCAAGAATGCTTCGCGAAATGGACGAAGACGAAGTGTGGAATATTCCATTGGGGTTCAAGTTGAGGTACTCGATGCCATAGTACCCGAGAAGCCCCTTGAAGAAATCGCTCGGCGGGAGCGCAAGCCCGCGCTCCACGAAGCGCGAGAACATCGGGATCTCGTCTTGTGCTTTCTCCATCGGATAGGGATCTCCCCGCGGCGGATCTCCACATATCGATCTCCTTCTCCCCGATGAACCCGCTCGTTCAACGGGGGTCGGCAAGTCTTCGGTCTTCACCTTCGACTTTTTCCACTCGCGGCTTGGGTCGGCGCGCGGTGGAGATGTGGGCGGCGCCGCTCCGGTGCGGCCGCGGCGGCCTCTCGCATGGCTCCTCTTCTTCCCGCCGGCCTTCGACGTCTTTGACGGGGACGGTTTCATCCTCCAAGAACAAGGGGAGTCTTCACTCGCATCCGCTCGGGGGCTACCCTACGGCTTTCGGGTGGTGATGTGCTCGGATCTACTACGGCGGCGGCGCTCGCCGGGAGTGGATCTACTTTAAGATTCAAGTGGCGAATGATTGCGGCTCACTTGGGTGAAAAACCCTAAGGGTTTCGGCTTGTATTTATAAGCCAAAACGCCTCCGCAACGGGCGCCGGATAAGTCCACGCATGGCTGACTCAGCGGCTGCGCGTGACTCTTCGCATTCCACTAGTCGACGCGCCTCATCTCGGGGGCTCGGCTACTTCTACTCGACTACCTGGGACGTGGCTAGTCTCAAGAGCATCTCAGGACACATTCTCCAAGAAGACCCTTCAATTCGAGAGGAAGTACTCGACTCAAGGCTCGGGGGCTCCGTGCCACGTGTCCTTCGGTTTTTTCTCTCTCGGATTTTTTTTGGGATTTTCTCGCCAAGACTTCGGATAGGTCCTCGCCCCGAGCCCGCGGCTCGAGGCTCGGGGGCTACTCTACGTAGATGGCGGTTCCGCGAATCGCATCTTCTTGACGGCTCCGGCTTCAAGACAAGGCGAGGCATTTTTGAAGACCTTCGAAGGCGTATTTCAAGGACGCTTGAGACTACTCGAGAAGACTTCAGGATTGCTTAAACATCAGCTAGAGTACATTCCAGCCTCGGGATGCTTCGACTACTCTTGAGGAATTTTGACTTGTAGCACTCAGGGACGCTTGAGGACTACTTGTTAAGGCCGTCAAGACTATTTGAAGCTATCCTTCTCGACTACAAAGTACTCGGGGGCTTGTCGTATGGACCTCCCTGGGCCCACTACCTCGGTGGGTACCGGGACCGACTACTCGGTGGGCCCCCGGGACTACCGGCTTGCGCTACACGGCACTCGAAGGCGTGGAGCACAAGGACAACGCAGGAGTAGTACTCGGTTAGGACTCTGTACACGTTCCGCACTGTGTAGAGGTCTCCTAGACGTACTCGACTAGTACTCCTGCCCTACTCCGACTTGTAACCCTGCCTCCCGGACTATATAAGGCGAGGCAGGGACCGATCCCAGGATCACCTCATCCAATCTCAACTCACGGCGCACTATTGCACCGTCCTGTAATCGTGCCCTATCAATCCATAGCTACGCGGCATACGGGACGTAGGGTATTACGCACCTCGCGGCCCGAACCTCGTCTAAATTGTGTGTCGCGTGCCTCTTCCTTCGAGTTACCGATCTCGGCGAGTCACATTCGTCTACTTCGGGTACTCCCCGTAGTAGGTTGCCGGTCCAAAACACCGACAGCAAGCGTGTCGTTCGAGGGGCTGGCCCTTGACTTCCTCGAATGAGGGTTGGCTTCGCCTGTTTTTAGATCGGAGCATCAATCGCACCCTAAGAGGGTCGTTTTTTTGAGCTCTTGGCTCGATTCGCGTGAGGGGTTATCCTTACCTGGTAAGGGACCCAACCATTAAATGACTGCTGTCGTGGCAACGGTTGTGCATAGCGAGCACGCCTTTTTAGGCGGCGCTGCGCGGACGTAGTGGGCCACGTGGGGGCAGACGTGACGGGGCACCGAGGCCCTTCGGTTACCGCGCCGCAATGATCACACACGCGCGTGTGCACGACCATTTCAGCGCGGTGGGGCCTGCTGGTCAGCGGCTGATGGCGTTGCCTGCATTTAATGGGTGCGACGCGCGTAGTTCCCGGGGGCGTGGCTCCCCTAGATCTATAAATCACAGGGAGGGGAAGGGTGAGTCCCTTACCTCGCCACTTAGCATCCATTGCTCTCGCGACTTTCCTTCTTCTCGGCTGCGCGCTCCTCCAATCTTGGTCTTGCTCGCTTCGCTCCCGATCCGCCGCCTTCCCAGCTTTCCGCTCTCGCCCGCCATGGCCCCACCTTAGCCGATTCAAGTGTTAGAGCTTCTCCCCTGGTCCCGGTCGATAGTGACACCATTCACGCTAAACGAGCTGGTGAACGGCGGGCTGCTGGCGCCGGCTGGTGAAGGGATGTACCCGGCGTGGATGGTCCCGCCAGCGTCGGACAGGGAGCCCAACCCACCGTACGGCTACGTCGTCAGCTTCATCCGGCTGCACGAGCGTGGCTTCACCACCCCTGCGAGCCGCTTCATGCAGAGGCTGTGCTACCACTACGGGGTGGAGCTCCACAACTTCGCCCCCAACGCCATATCGCAGGCGGTGTGCTTCGTCGCCGTCTGCGAGGGGTACCTAGGGATCCCAGCAAACTGAGACCTCTAGGTGCACCTGTTCCTCACGAAGCTTCACACCCTCACCACAGGCGAGGCACGAGTACGTCGAGCGGTTCACGCCGACGGCCTAACGCTCGTGCTGCGGGATACACACAAGGAGCTATACCCGCAATGCACGATGACTTCGAACAATGCGGATTGTGAGAAGGGGTGGTTCTACCTCCGCAACGATGGCGCCGACCTCCCCCCCTACACCGGCAAGGTGCTAATGGCAAAGACCGATGCCTGGCACTACGACGTGTCACCTTCCTCGCGTCAGCAGAGGTTGGAGTCGCTCACCACCGCGCTGTGGTGCCTGGCGGACGCCGGACTGGGAGCGGCCTCGATCGTCGCCAACTTCCACCATCAGCGGATCGTCCCTCTCATGGAGAGGGAGCTCTACATTTTCGAGATGAGCGACATGGCCAACCCCGTGTCGTTGGCGTGCTCTCGGCTACTGTAGGAGCGCCTCCTCAAGGATTACGCGTCCATGAGGGCGAGGCACGCGATCAGCCTCAAGTCGGTGCTGCACAGCGACGACGACCTCTGGTCATTTGTGATGCTCCCCGACGCCCCACCGGTGAGTGCGCCTCTTCTTACCCTTTGGGTTCTTAGGTTGTATTCGCGTTTACCTTGATGATTCTCGCCCGCAGATGGTGACCGCGGACGCCGCACGGTCAAACCCGCCAACGCCTCGGGCTCAGGCGGCCAGCCGCGTTGCGTAGAGACAAGAGCAGGCGCGGGTGGCGCACGCAAAGGAGAAGAAGATCTGGTGGTGGGAGCGTGTTGACGGATAAAAGATGTTACCCTCTACGATCCGCAAGCGTACGGACCCCACACCTTTTTCACCACGGGATTCCCAAGGTTCTTGTCAATCCGCGGAGCAAGGGGATTACATGCGTTCGATCAACAATGACACACTAGCTACTAAAACCCTAACTTACTATTATGCTAGAAAACAACTAAACTACACTAGAGATTGATTAAGATATCAAGGTAGAAGACACTCGCCCACGGGTCTACGATACTAGAGCATGCAATCACTTAAAGACATGAAAACTAATCTAATCTATCGGGATTGTGACCACGGTTTCGCCCTTTCCCTCCTCTCGTACTGTCACTACGCGAAGGTATTCATGACTAGACCTTTGATGGACATGGCGTATTGAATGGATCCAAGGAAGCATCGAGGCCTATACTCCCTTTACGGCATGGTAGCTAACCTTAAGCATGAAAGTATATTCAACACAAGATGATAGATAGATAATCTGACAAAGTGCGATTACATCTCAAGATCGATTACAACCCATGGACGAATGAGAAGATTACCCCATCAAGGTGCCGATCATGGCACCGTTGATCATGGTTTCCCTTCCGCCGTGTCTTCCTTCTTCTCCACGAGAGGGTGCTTCCTTCGAGGTGGTTGATCTCCCGCCGGAGATCCTCCTCCTCTCTCTCTAGCTTGTGGATGGCCTTCGGTGTGAATGACTCCTCTCCTCGGTGTTGGCGGCGCCTCGGGGCTTTTAGGGTTGAAGATCCTTCGAGGGCAAGGAAAACGGGACCGAACCGGTGCCGAACCGGGCCGGGCCGGTCGGCTCCGGGCCGGCCGCCCAGGCCCAAGTCGGCCGGTTCGGTCGCCCCTTTTGCTCCGTGGGTCCTCATGCACTTATGTACTTTGCCCCCTCCACTTGCATGATTTTGATGCTGTTATCCTCGCGTCCAAGATGGAGGTTCTCTTCGCATGAAGTTCGATCTTTTACGCTTCAATCCCCGGGGGTGTTCCTCGTATCACTTCGGTCCTCGCCACCATTGGAAGTGATTTCATCAAGCTCATGAACACGAACAAGACTCCGTAAATGCTCCTTTGAACTTGTTGCGAATCCGTCCTTTATGTCCATGTTTTCCTACATAAACACAACACTTCCAAATGCATGCACATAGATGAACTTGTTATATGATTAGTGTGCCTAGTGGTGGGTTAGTTCCATAATCAAATCCCAACCAAAGTGTAATGAACATGCTAGGTGCACCAAAATACACCATCAACATCTCCCCCACGCTTAGATCTTGCTCGTCCTCGAGCAAGTACTCGTAAAAGAACTTCGTCCAAGGTGTTGTAATCATATACCACTTATCCTTCCTCACAAGTTAGTCAATCCCTTCATCTTTAATACATAAATACAAAGTAATGATAATCAAACATAAACATGGGCGTTTAGAATTTTTACCACGTCAAGGTTTACCCCACAACTCAAACTCTTCACTCGAAGTCTTCAATTTCAGCCATGCTTACTTCTTTGCTTCCATCGGAGGGTTTTTATGATTTTCAAAACCAAAATTCCTGCAACAAGTATTAGACAAAAACCTTTCTCCAAGCTCTCTCAAGTCACTCATATGAAGTGGCTATCCTAACCAAATTGTATAAAACTCTCCCCTCCCATTAATCTCTCATATATCATGTAAAGTGGAGCTATAGGTAGGGCTAGCGCAATCAACACAAGTATTGTCAAACTAAGAACTTCCTCTAATGGTTGTCTACCTTTCAAAGCCAATGATCATGAGAATTAACCATATGTAGGGATATCAAGGATGAGAAGATTTAGAATGGTGGACATGTGCAAGGGCAAAAGAAAATTGTGACTACAAGGCACCAATGATGTCCTCGTTGTCGGATTGCACATGGTTGGAAATAGAGTAAAAGTTTCGTCTCTTAACAACGTGACATCCTTCCTTACACTTTATTATTTTCTTTTCTTTCACTTGATCCATCCCTCTCATATCTTTATTGCTACCTCATCTTTTTCTTTTTCTTCTTTCTTCTTTCAATCACATATGATTTTTTTTCTTTCTTTCTTTCTTTCTTTCTTTTCCATACACATACTTTTTCCCTTTATTTTTCTCTCTCTTGACAACTTTTCAAAGCTTTCAATTCTCTCTTTCCTCGCATGCATACAATCTGAAATTTTAAATAAATCATGCTAGAGACGAGACGAAACTTTGAAAATAGGTTGTGTTCAAGGAATACGATGTACAAAAGAGATGTATAGGGTTGGGTATGGAATCCGACGACGAACGTGACTTTCATTGTGAAGGTCACGTAACCGAATATATGACGAGGCTAGCAACAAAAGATAAGCACAAGAACATGATCATTGCTCGAAATTAAAACTCACCAAGAGAGAAGGGTCCTAGCCTAACTCATCGTGCTAATCACACTTATGGTGGAGCGAAAAAAAATAAACTTGGCTTTGGATAGGAATTTTTTCTTACTCTCAACTTGAAAAAAGAGGTTTTGCTAACCTTTATTACAAGGGTTTTAAGATAATTTTCAGAACTGAAATCCTCCAATTTTTAGCATCGAACATAGCACAACTAACATGTGAAGCTCAAGATCGAAGTGCGGTATGGGTACTTTAAGTAGTAGCAATTCCACTAAGCACCACGGTAAACGTTTTTCAAACCACATACTTGTGTTCATATATCAAGAATCGAAGATTAAACAAACAAGTAAATAAAGATAAGCAATACATAAAACACAAAGATATATATAAAGACTCTTTTTATTTGATTTTCTTGACTCAACACTAATTTAAGACACTTGCAAAAATTTTAAAACACACTAAAAAACTAAAGACTCATTAAAACACTAAGACTCATTAAAACGCTAAGACTCTTGCACGAAGATTAAACCGAACCTAAACTTAAAGTTCAAAGGCTAAGGCTAGCGAGCTAGCTCTCCCCACGCTTAAAACATACGACGTCCTCGTCGTATCTTACAAAAATCCTAAGGGGAAAACTAGATCTAGTGCTACTTCAAGCAAGTATTGCACCACTTGCCTCTCATGTTTCCAACCATGCCGAAAAGTTTGCGCACGTTACGGTTTAGGAACTTGTAGTCGTCTTCAACTACGCGCTCCAAGTCCCCCATACGCTGCTTCATCGCTTACATGGCTTGGAGACATTCGTCGGCCGACGTGTAGAGATCCGCAATGGATTGACGGCAAGCTCGACAACACATCGGATGCAATCCGAAGGGGTCGTCGTCGCCATAATCTCCATCATCGTCACCACCGTCGTTGCCACCTCCATTGTCGTCTGTCACACCCTGAAATTTCCAATTTCAGGATGTGAATAGAGAGAATAATTAAATAACAATTTTCTCATAATTTTAAAATTTTTCCAACATTTATTTTTCTTTACAGGAAATATAGTATAGGAAAAATCCTTGTTTGATTTTCTAAATTAAAATGGTTATGTGTGTTGCATTCATGCTGATGCATCTAGTGGTGCTTAAGTGCAAAAAGGTTTCAAAAATGCGTTTAGGAGATGTCCAAAACCTTCCGAGAATTTTCCGGAATTTTCTGGAAATTATTCTCATTTTCTCCGAGCATTTTCTATTTATCAGAAGGCTCTAAAAATCTTTTTCATGAGCACCAAATGCTTTATTTGGATTGTTCATGTCGTAAGCTATCTCTAGGATTTTTCCTGGAATTTTTGTGATTTTCTGGGTATTTTTCGTGCCTTTAAACATTTTTACGGGCATTTCCGGAATTGTTCTTGCACCGAAAAATATTTTTTTAAAAAAAATCTTTCGGATTGGGCCGAGCCGGAGGCCCGACCCAACCCGCTCCGCCGCACCGGCCCGGCCCGCGAGCCCGCGGAGCCCATCGTGGCCCAACCGCCGCGGTGTCCGGAGCCGCCACGGCCGGCCGGCCGCCGCCGCCTGCGGCGCCCGCGCCGCCCCCATAAAAGGGCGGGGAACCGCCCCCTCGCGCCGCCGCCCTAGCGCGCCCCTCGCCGCGCCGGGCCGCGCGCCGCCGCCGCGCGCGCGCACGGCCGGCCGGCGCCGCCGCGCGGAACCGGGCCGCCGGCGCGCGCCTCCGATTCCGGCCCGGCCCCGTCGTTCTCCGCCCGAGGTGAGCACACCATCCTGTTCCAAACAAGCTCCTCTTTCGATTTTGTGCCTTAATCGAGTCCCTAGCTCGCCGGAGCACCGCACCGCCGCCGTCCGCAGCCGCCGCCCCTCCCCTCCCGGTGTTCCTCCGTGCGACCGTGTCCCGAGGAAGAGGATAAGGTGGCGGCTTTGCACTTGACCCCCTGAAAAATCCGGAAAATAATTAGATCCACTTTTGAGTCTTGCACTTTTCCTCGAAAACCCCCCGGAAAGATTAGATTCCGTAGATCCAATCCATCCAGGCACTTTTATAGATCTAACCCTGAGTTTTATCCTTTTCCCGAGCACTGTTTTTTTTGTGTCTTGCAAATCTTTTCTGCTACCCCTCCAAATCTATAGTTAATCACCAACAGGTCCTTTCAATCTTGTTTTTCTCATATCTTTTTCGTTTTAGCTCCGATTTAATCCGTTCAAGTTGCGTTAGGTCCATAATAATGCAAAGCACGCATTAGTGGAGTGTTTTCACCATGTTTTGTTTTCTGAAAATAAAATTAATATTAATTTTGATTAGTGCCTAGTTACACATGTCTTTTATAAATAAAAGCAATATAGATCTATTTATCGTTTTTCATAATCAAATTTAATTTGATTAATGATTACTTTACATGCTTTTATGAATAAAATCTAATTAGATCTTTTACTCGGTTTTCCATAAGTCAAATATTAATTTGCTTAATGATTAATTAACTTTTATAATTAAAAGTTGATTAGGCTTTTACTCCGCTTTATAAATAAATGTTAATTTTGATTAATACCAATTTAATACTGTTTTTGATAATAATATGATGAACTCGAATTACAAAGTTCCGTTTAGATTATTCATATAGTTTAGTTTTTCTAAATTAAATGTTTAATTGGAATAATTCATATATGAATCTTTATAAATAAAACTTGACTAGTTCTTTACACCGGTTTTGCAAATAAAGTTTAATTTACTTTAATTCCAACTTAGGGTATTTTCTTTATGAAATATCCTTTGCACATTTTTGCTAATTAAAATAAACCTAAGCTTATAGTTTGTTCTCTCATATGTGCAAATCAATCGTTAGACGTTCTTTACCTCAGTATCTCTTTTGATCAAGTCTATCTGAAGCTCTGAATCTTTCTAGTGTTAGCTCAAGCTCTGTCTCAGTGTGTCTCTGTTGTAGAGCTAGCCTTCTTTCAAGCTCCAGACCTTTCCAATCCTAGTACATGCCATCCTATCGTAATTGTCTTTCATGTAAGACAACTATAATCTTTCAGTTCTTTGATCCAACCTTGTGCAGCTATCTTTCTAAGAATCAGTGTCTCTGTCATCTAGTTGTTCTCTCTTCATCCAAGTTCTCCTTGTAGGCTAGTCTTCCTAGATCTTATCCTAAGTTTTCTTATGCGCTTGATAGTTCGTTGCTACCGTTCTCGTTTGCTTCACCTTAACTTGTACGTTAGCATGTGTATCACCTGTTACTTGTTTTAATACTAAAGATGCATGCTAATCTTGACTAATTCTTATCCCAATGCTTTTATAAATAAAAAGTGATTAGGTTATAATCCGGTTTTCTTTAATCATGATGTAAGCGGTTAATCTTTATTCATAACTAGTTTTTCAAAATAAAAGATGTTAGAGTTAAACATCGGTTTTCATAATAAAGTTAATATGCCTAATGACATCATAAATGCCTTTTCAATATTAAAATATGCTTAGTTGAGCACGTGACATAAAGTTATTCGCCTAGATGTCTTATACTTTCTTTATCTTTCTAAAGTAATTGTTAATTTGACATAACTTCCACTCGAATGTTGTAAATAAAACATGATTAAGTTTATCGTGATTTCTTTAATAAATGTAACTTGTTTAATGGTAACACGGAGTATTTCTCTGAAATATTCTTTCACATGATTTCTTAATTAAAATATGCCAAGCGTAGTTTCTTGTTGTTTGATAATGATCTCATGATAGTTCCGAGCTTAGTTCGTTTCGGCGTTTCTTGCGCTTGCGTAACCAATAGAATCGAGCTCTATCTTAGTGTGATCTTTCCGGTCCTTGCTCAATCTTCCGCAACCATCTCTTCAAAGTTAACCAAGCCTTTCCCTTCCAAGCACTATGTGTTCTTCAGTGATCCTTAGAATCGATCCTACTCTTTGAGTGCGTTCTTTTAAAGCTTTTCTTTCGAGTGGTGTATTGTTCTTAGTATATGCTTGTTTGTTTGCTTTGTGTATGTTTGTGCCCGATGATTGATGCGATTAGAGTGAACGTTGTTCGTGGTTCGAGAGCTTTGAAGAGCGTGAAGGTGAAGTATTCGAGAAACTACACTTTGGTTAAAGGCAAGTGTGTCCTTGATCTTTTGTCCCAATAACTTTATTAATCACTTTGCATTGCTTTGCATTAACTTTGATGGGTTCCTATTAAGGATGACTAGCCTCATTTGACTGTTATCTTGAACCTGGTTTTAATTAATATTGATGGTAGATGTTGCTTAGTTTGCTCAATCGGGTTGGTAATAATCAACATGGTTATCATTTTATGCTCTATGTTCCAACGTGATGTGTGATGTTTGATATACAAGACTATATGTTTAATCGGAACATGGAGAACCACCCGGAAAAAACAAGACACCCACAAGAACTAATGGGCAATGGTCTTGGCTGAATAATTAGGAACTTTGGCTTGGGGTGATCTTACCCGATAAGGACAAGGGATCGGCGGATGCTTGCGGGGTATGGACTCTCTCTAGCGGGGGTCGGGTGAGTTATTCTTTTTATGGTGGGGTATTGACCTGCTAGGGGACTTTATACCTTGCTAAGCGATCCGGACCTTGTGGGTCACAACTTGTTGGAGAACCTTTGTAAAGGCCTTGTAGCGTCCCTATGCAATCACACCTCGGTAGTGTGGTATGGTGCCTGATCAGCATCGCATGGTTGGGTCCAAAGTTCTTCGGAGCTTTTACGCTGCTTGTGGTGAAAGTGTACAACCTCTGCAGAGTGTAAAACTAATCGATTAGCCGTGCTCACAGTCAAGAGCGGCCTGGACCCTCACATGATTAATTGAACTTGAAGATGGACTTAAATGGTGATATGTGTTATGGTTATGCTTGCCATGTGCTCATGGTGTATCTCTTATCTTTATGCTTAATTGTGGGTTGGTATAAACTTATACTTTTATTAGTAATCAGGTGCTAATAAAATTTGATCAACTAAAATGCTAAATGCTTATAGCCCAGTCCACTATAAAGCCTTTGCATTCATATCCTTTTCCACACTTGCTGAGTACGACAAGTGCTCACCCTTGCTATAAACAATGTTGCTCAGAAGGAGGAAGCTACTCTGAAGTCTTGTGAAGATGTTGCTAGTTCTAGGCGTACGCAACCCCCAGTCGACTGCTTGTGGTGTTTGGTGTCTTCGTTTCCAGGATATAGCATAATAGTCTGATAATCTCCCTTTTTCTTACGTGATATTGTTTCTGTTATTCACTTTTGTCAGCTATATGCATGAAACTTGATCCTGGCATGCATATAGGTTTGCACTTGGTTTTCTTGGAAAAACGGGTGTGACAGAGTGGTATCAGAGCTGTATCGACTGTAGGACGTGAGCCTAGATAGTAATGGTCGTCTCCTAAGGTTTCCTTTGATCTAAAATTCATCACTACCTTTCCCTTGAGCTGTGGGATGAATATTCTTGGTCCTTAAACCATATCTTTCATCCATCCTCCTTGATAGCTCATCTTTGACTGTCACATTTTCATTTGCACACCATTATTTCGCAAATGATTATGACCTCTACCCTTGCCTATTTATTTACTCTTCCCTTGGTCTTGATCTTGTCTCTCTTTTCCACTTCTCTCAAGCAATTCCACCAATAAGTCAAAAGGTGAATTGTTACCCTTGATATTCTATCTTTTTCGTGCAGATCTCTGACACATCAGCGCTGTTTCAATTCTTTCTCCAGCTACAGAACTCCGATTGATATGAAATCAGTTGGGTTAGTTCTTAAATTTCATAATTGAATTTTTTTCAAAAATTCAGCCACATCCAGTATATATTCCAGGAGCTATGCTCGAAACATTGGAGCTATCAGAATCTGTAAACTCTGCAAACCTAGTTACCTTCATTATTTTATATCTCGGGATATGGACCTCCGATTGAGTTAAATCCAATTGGAGTAGTTCAGGAATTTCATAAGATTCACTCTGTCCAAAATTCATCAATTTTGGTTGTATATACGGAGAGTTATGCCCGAAACTTTGGAGGTTTCCGAATCTGTCAACACTGCTGACATAGCCATCTTGTCCCATTCATATCCCGAGTTCTAAACCTCTGATTGAGGTGATCCCAAATGGGATGAACTCATAATTTCGTACTCCTTGATTTGGGAAAAATCCATTGTTTATGGATATCCTTGCTGGGAGCTACATCTGATCTATTAAGAGGATACCCTCTGACTTTATTAACAACGTGTAGTTCGTTTCCTTAACCGTGTCTTGTTTGGTGAAGTTGAGTGCTTGCATGATGATGCTTGGTTTTGTGACATTGCTTGTATTGGTTCTTTGAAGTGAGTGTTGGTGTATTGTGGATCTTATATCTGCAATGACATCAGTTGCTTAGTTGGGTTCTTCTTTTGTATCTCCCACCTCCTTGCTCCTTCCATTCTTTCTCTCTACTCTTCAGCCTATCTCTGCTGATACTATCGCAAATACCCAATCAGATGGAGAGCGCCAACACAAATCATGAAGATGAAGATAACGAAGGAAACATCAACGTTCCTCTTGCAACCTCATCATGGGAACACAAGATGTTGGAGTATATCGTTGCATAAACTCAGGTTTTGCAAGCAATGGCCCCAAACCATCAGTCCATTAAAGAGCAAGCTTCACTCCCTAAAGCCCACAATAATGTCACCAATGATAACCATCAAAACATGACTCCTTCACCATTTGATAAAGAGAAGCTATCAGCTATGCAGACTCAAGTCTTACAAGGAAGGATGCAGCCTAGCACAACCTACTTCAGTAATGAGATGGCTAAAGATAGAGTTCCCATTGGGCTACTGAAGAGGCAAGTTGCTGAAGCATAGAATAATCAAAGAAAGAAGAAGAAGCATGAAGAACTGAAACTAACAATGGAGAATAACATGAGGTTAACAAGGCTCCAGATATGTGTCCATGTGGTGAGCACCATGGTCTTTCATGTCCCAGAAGGAAGCTGGTCTATTGACAGCAGAAGCTCGCCAACATAACCCTATAGATATCAATAAGCAGAAGACA
The DNA here is from genome assembly GCA_947561735.1 of Cenchrus americanus. Classification (NCBI taxonomy): domain Eukaryota; kingdom Viridiplantae; phylum Streptophyta; class Magnoliopsida; order Poales; family Poaceae; genus Cenchrus; species Cenchrus americanus. The sequence goes on along the minus strand of OX387239.1, from coordinate 243,537,906 downwards.
TTGTCCACCTAAAACCCAACTCAAAAAGAAGGTTCTCAAGCTGAAGGTCATACTCAAACCCTAAACCTTGATGATTGGATTATCACTTGCAAGGAATACAAACCTGGTAGACGCAAGCGATCTAACAAACAAAACCGTAGAACAAGACGAGAGAAGAAGATATCACATCTAGGGGCAGATAATGGTACTAAACCTGGTTCTGACAAACCCCAGCCTAAGATTGTCCGACCTGTATATGTCACTCCTATCAAGATGAATCCTGATGCACAAGTTGATCTACCAAGGACTATGTTGGAGCAAACCGAAGAATGGAGAAATCACAATGATAGAAGAATCGATAAGTTATAAGTGGGACCAGACTATACATTCCTATACATGTCCAATGAGCTATGGAGAATAGAAGAGCATGTTTGGTATGATTGTGTAAGGAAGGTCGATATGAAGAAAGTTGATAAGCTTTGGATAAAACCCACATGAGTCCTTGTTTCTTGCTAACCTTTCTCGAATCTCGGGACGAGATTCCTTTTAAGGGGGGTAGAGTTGTCACACCCTGAAATTTCCAATTTCAGGATGTGAATAGAGAGAATAATTAAATAACAATTTTCTCATAATTTTAAAATTTTTCCAACATTTATTTTTCTTTACAGGAAATATAGTATAGGAAAAATCCTTGTTTGATTTTCTAAATTAAAATAAATGGTTATGTGTGTTGCATTCATGCTGATGCATCTAGGGGTGCTTAAGTGCAAAAAGGTTTCAAAAATGCGTTTAGGAGATGTCCAAAACCTTCCGAGAATTTTCCGGAATTTTCTGGAAATTATTCTCATTTTCTCCGAGCATTTTCTATTTATCAGAAGGCTCTAAAAACCCTTTTCATGAGCACCAAATGCTTTATTTGGGTTGTTCATGTCGTAAGCTATCTCTAGGATTTTTCCTGGAATTTTTGTGATTTTCTGGGTATTTTTCGTGCCTCTAAACATTTTCTGGGCATTTCCTGGATTTGTTCTTGCACTGAAAAATATTTAAAAAAAATCTTCTGGATTGGGCCGAGCCAGAGGCCCGACCCAACCCGCTCCGCCCGCACCGGCCCAGCCGCAGGCCCGCGGAGCCCATCGTGGCCCAACCGGCCGCGGTGTCCGGAGCCGCCACGGCCGGCCGGCCGCCGCCGCCTGCGGCGCCCGCGCCCGGCCCCAAAAAGTGCGGGAACCGCCCCTACGCCGCCGCCCTAGCGCGCCCCTCGCCGCGCCGCCCGCGCGCGCCGCCGCGCCGCGCACGGCCGAAGCCGCGCGCGCCACGCGAGAACCAGGCCGCCGGCGCCGCCTCCGATTCCGGCCGGCCCCGTCGTTCTCCGCCCGAGGTGAGCACACCATCCTGTTCCAAACAAGCTCCTCTTTCGATTTTGTGCCTTAATCGAGTCCCTAGCTCGCCGGAGCACCGGCACCGCCGCCTGTCCAGAGCCGCCGCCGCCCCCCTCCTGGTGTTCCTGTGTGCGACCTGTGTCCTGAGGAAGAGGATAAGGTGGCAGCTTTGCACTTGACCCCCTGAAAAATCTGGAAAATAATTAGATCCACTTTTGAGTCTTGCACTTTTCCTCGAAAACCCCCTGGAAAGATTAGATTCTGTAGATCCAATCCATCCAGGCACTTTTATAGATCTAACCCTGAGTTTTATCCTTTTCCCGAGCACTGTTTTTTTTGTGTCTTGCAAATCTTTTCTGCTACCCCTCCAAATCTATAGTTAATCGCCAACAGGTCCTTTCAATCTTGTTTTTCTCATATCCTTTTCGTTTTAGCTCCGATTTAATCCGTTCAAGTTGCGTTAGGTCCATAATAATGCAAAGCACGCATCAGTGGAGTGTTTTCACCATGTTTTGTTTTCTGAAAATAAAATTAATATTAATTTTGATTAGTGCCTAGTTACACATGTCTTTTATAAATAAAAGCAATATAGATCTATTTATCGTTTTTCATAATCAAATTTAATTTGATTAATGATTACTTTACATGCTTTTATGAATAAAATCTAATTAGATCTTTTACTCGGTTTTCCATAAGTCAAATATTAATTTGCTTAATGATTAATTAACTTTTATAATTAAAAGTTGATTAGGCTTTTACTCCGGCTTTATAAATCAATGTTAATTTTGATTAATACCAATTTAATACTGTTTTTGATAATAATATGATGAACTCGAATTACAAAGTTCCGTTTAGATTATTCATATAGTTTAGTTTTTCTAAATTAAATGTTTAATTGGAATAATTCATATATGAATCTTTATAAATAAAACTTGACTAGTTCTTTACACCGGTTTTGCAAATAAAGTTTAATTTACTTTAATTCCAACTTAGGGTATTTTCTTTATGAAATATCCTTTGCACATTTTTGCTAATTAAAATAAACCTAAGCTTATAGTTTGTTCTCTCATATGTGCAAATCAATCGTTAGACGTTCTTTACCTCAGTATCTCTTTTGATCAAGTCTATCTGAAGCTCTGAATCTTTCTAGTGTTAGCTCAAGCTCTGTCTCAGTGTGTCTCTGTTGTAGAGCTAGCCTTCTTTCAAGCTCCAGACCTTTCCAATCCTAGTACATGCCATCCTATCGTAATTGTCTTTTATGTAAGACAACTATAATCTTTCAGTTCTTTGATCGAACCTTGCGCAGCTATCTTTCTAAGAATCAGTGTCTCTGTCATCTAGTTGTTCTCTCTTCATCCAAGTTCTCCTTGTAGGCTAGTCTTCCTTGATCTTATCCTAAGTTTTCTTATGCGCTTGATAGTTCGTTGCTACCGTTCTCGTTTGCTTCACCTTAACTTGTACGTTAGCATGTGTATCACCTGTTACTTGTTTTAATACTAAAGATGCATGCTAATCTTGACTAATTCTTATCCCAATGCTTTTATAAATAAAAAGTGATTAGGTTATAATCCGGTTTTCTTTAATCATGATGTAACTGGTTAATCTTTATTCATAACTAGTTTTTCAAAATAAAAGATGTTAGAGTTAAACATCGGTTTTCATAATAAAGTTAATATGCCTAATGACATCATAAATGCCTTTTCAATATTAAAATATGTTTAGTTGAGCACGTGACATAAAGTTATTCGCCTAGATGTCTTATACTTGCTTTATCTTTCTAAAGTAATTGTTAATTTGACATAACTTCCACTCGAATGTTGTAAATAAAACATGATTAAGTTTATCGTGATTTCTTTAATAAATGTAACTTGTTTAATGGTAACACGGAGTATTTCTCTGAAATATTCTTTCACATGATTTCTTAATTAAAATATGCCAAGCGTAGTTTCTTGTTGTTTGATAATGATCTCACGATAGTTCCGAGCTTAGTTCTGTTTCAGCGTTTCTTGCGCTTGCGTAACCAATAGAATCGAGCTCTATCTTAGTGTGATCTTTCCGGTCCTTGCTCAATCTTCCGCAACCATCTCTTCAAAGTTAACCAAGCCTTTCCCTTCCAAGCACTATGTGTTCTTCAGTGATCCTTAGAATCGATCCTACTCTTTGAGTGCGTTCTTTTAAAGCTTTTCTTTCGAGTGGTGTATTGTTCTTAGTATATGCTTGTTTGTTTGCTTTGTGTATGTTTGTGCCCGATGATTGATGCGATTAGAGTGAACGTTGTTCGTGGTTCGAGAGCTTTGAAGAGCGTGAAGGTGAAGTATTCTGAGCAACTACACTTTGGTTAAAGGCAAGTGTGTCCTTGATCTTTTGTCCCAATAACTTTATTAATCACTTTGCATTGCTTTGCATTAACTTTGATGGGTTCCTATTAAGGATGACTAGCCTCATTTGACTGTTATCTTGAACCTGGTTTTAATTAATATTGATGGTAGATGTTGCTTAGTTTGCTCAACTGGGTTGGTAATAATCAACATGGTTATCATTTTATGCTCTATGTTCCAACGTGATGTGTGATGTTTGATATACAAGACTATATGTTTAATCGGAACATGGAGAACCACCCAGGAAAACAGTACACCCACAAGAACTAATGGGCAATGGTCTTGGCTGAATAATTAGGAACTTTGGCTTGGGGTGATCTTACCTGATAAGGACAAGGGATCGGCGGTACTGCGGGGTATGGACTCGCTCCAGCAGGGGGTCGGGTGAGTTATTCTTTTTATGGTGGGGTATTGACCTGCTAGGGGACTTTATACCTTGCTAACTGATCCGGACCTTGTGGGTCACAACTTGTTGGAGAACCTTTGTAAAGGCCTTGTAGCGTCCCTATGCAATCACACCTCGGTAGTGTGGTATGGTGCCTGATCAGCATCGCATGGTTGGGTCCAAAGTTCTTCGGAGCTTTTACGCTGCTTGTGGTGAAAGTGTACAACCTCTGCAGAGTGTAAAACTAATCGATTAGCCGTGCTCACGGTCAAGAGCGGCCTGGACCCTCACATGATTAATTGAACTTGAAGATGGTCTTAAATGGTGATAGGTGTTATGGTTATGCTTGCCATGTGCTCATGGTGTATCTCTTATCTTTATGCTTAATGTGGGTTGGTATAAACTTATACTTTATTAGTAATTAGGTGCTAATAAAATTTGATCAACTAAAATGCTAAATGCTTATAGCCCAGTCCACTATAAAGCCTTTGCATTCATATCCTTTTCCACACTTGCTGAGTACGACAAGTGCTCACCCTTGCTATAAACAATGTTGCTCAGAAGGAGGAAGCTACTCTGAAGTCTTGTGAAGATGTTGCTGGTTCTAGGCGTACCCAACCCCGCCGATCGCTTGTGGTGTTTGGTGTCTTCGTTTCCAGGATATAGCATAATAGTCTGATAATCTCCCTTTTTCTTACGTGATATTGTTTCTGTTATTCACTTTTGTCAGCTATATGCATGAAACTTGATCCTGGCATGCATATAGGTTTGCACTTGGTTTTCTTGGAAAAACGGGTGTGACAGAGTCGCCTTCGTTGCCATCGTTGCCGTCGTCGTTGGGGCCTTCGGGAGTCCTTTCCTTGGGCTGCTCATCCCAATCATCATCATCTCTTCCGACGGCCGCCCACGAGCTCGGGCTACGATCGTCGGAGTAGTCGCTACCCCCATAATCCTTAGGCTCTGGCGACACCTCCTTGTAGTCTTTGCGCTTGATGCCTTGGATGCGTGCCGACCTTCGAACGGGTGTAGGGACCTTCTCTCCTTCGACGGGGTTGCGAGATGCAAGAGCTCGGTCGGGACACGCCCTCCGCAACGGATGCGTGCGGTCCTCTTGACGGGTAGCTTGAGCTCGCATCGCATCGTCTCCTCCATCGATGGCTTCTTGGCTTCTAGCTTCAACTCTAAGCTCCTTGGGGGCACAATGGTCGCTACAAGGGTGCAAAATATTGCTTGAAAGGTTTGATCCTCGAGCTCCCAATTCGGCCAAATAAATAGTCCCGAGAGAAAGGCCACGGGAACCTTATTTTCCTTTTTTACACTTCCCTTAAAATTTTTCGACCAAACAAGGAAGTCAAAAAGGAGCAATTCGGGCCAAATTCGGCGTCATCGGCCGCCGGGGCCCTCTGGGCCGGTCCGCTGGGCCGGCCGGCCCCCCGCCTCGGGGCCGGGCCGGTCCGGGTTTTTGCACACCGCCCTATTTTTTCTTCCTTAGCCCATGGGAAAAAGTTGGCCCAGTAAATCTTCGCGAAAAACTCCAGAAAACTAAAAGAAAAACTATTTACAGAAATTCATGCCTTGTTTTTCGTCCTAGGCGGGACATTCGGGCTCTTCCTCCATGGTGAAGACGTCAACATGGTGAAGGGGCACGACGTCGGGTTCGTAGTAAGCCTTAAGCCGCTGTCCATTCACCACAAATTGATCGCCGTTTATATCCATAATGGTTACCGCTCCGTTGGAGAACACCGAATGCACAACATAAGGTCCGTCCCACTTGCTTTGCAATTTCCCCTTTCCGAAGGTTTTAAACCTCGAATTGTAGAGGAGGACCTTATCTCCTTCTTTAAATTCTTTTTTCTTTAATCTTTTGTCATACCACCTTTTGATTCTCTCCTTGTATATGCTTGCGTTTTCATATGCTTTCAACCTCAACTCCTCTAGCTCGCTTATTTGAATTCTTCGTTTCACCACCGCGGCATCGAAATCAAGGTTCATCTCTTTAATTGCCCAATAGGCTTTATGTTCCAACTCAACCGGAAGGTGGCAAGCCTTTCCATAGATGAATTGATAGGGGGTCATACCTATCGGTGTTTTAAACGCCGTTCGATAAGCCCATAAAGCTCCGTCTAATTTCTTTGACCAATCCTTGCCTCCCTTCTCTATGGTTTTGTTGAGTATGCTTTTTAATTGCCTATTTGACGTCTCCGCTTGTCCGTTGGTTTGTGGGTAATAGGCCGTAGAGACCCTATGCTCAATTCCCAACTTGGACAAGCACTTTTTGAAATTCTTCCCGGTGCAATGAGTTCCTCCATCACTTATCAAGATTCTCGGTGTACCGAAACGGGGAAAAATCACGTTCTTGATCAAGTAATGGACTCCTCCGTGGAAGCTTTACGACATGGTATTGCCTCTACACACTTGGATACATAATCAACCATAACTAGGATGTACTCAAATCCAAATGAGTTTTTAAAAGGCCCCATGAAGTCTATGCCCCATACATCGAATATGTCGATTTGTAAGTTGTATTTCAAAGGCATAGAATTTCTTTGAGAGATGTTTCCGGTTCTTTGGCATTCGGGGCATGATGCAACATATCTTTTAGTATCTTCATGCATCTCCGGCCAATAGAATCCGCTCGACCATACTTTTGCTTGGGTTCGAAAATGGCTATAGTGCCCACCGTACTCCGCCGAGTGGCACTTTCTTAGAATCTCAACCCTCTCTTCTCTTGGTACACATCTTCTCATCACTCCATCATTGCCAAGCTTGAAGAGGTATGGTGCATCCCAAAAATATTTCTTACTTTCGGAGATTATCTTCTTTTGAGTGTTTTTATCTAGATGATCGAGGGGCATCTTTCGAATTGCTCGAATGATATCGATCATCCATGTATCTTTATCAAGTACTCTATAGAGGTGGTCATCTCTCATCTTATCTTCTATGGGCTCTTTATCATCTTGTCCATGATTCATCTTAGACAAATGATCGGCCACAACATTTTCCACCCCCTTTTTATCACGAATTTCAACATCAAACTCTTGGAGAAGAAGGATCCAACGAATCAAACGTGGTTTAGCTTCCTTCTTAGCCAAGAGATACTTGATGGCTGCGTGATCGGTGTAAACAATGACCTTCGAGTTCACGATGTAAGATCTGACTTTTTGAAAGCAAATGCCACCTCTAGCAACTCCTTTTCCGTAGTGGCATAATTTAATTGTGCCCCACTAAGAGTTTTGCTAGCATAGTAAACGGCATGAACTCGGCCTTCCTTTCTTTGACCCAAGACCGCGCCTACGACGTAGTCACTTGCGTCACACATGATCTCGAAAGGTTGGCTCCAATCCGGAGGTTGGATGTTGGGAGCACTCACCAACGCATTTTTCAAGGTCCGGAATGCCGCTAGGCACTTCTCATCAAAGTCGAAAGCCACATCCTTTTGAAGGAGATGCGTTAAAGGCTTAGTGATCTTCGAGAAGTCCTTTATAAATCTTCTATAGAATCCGGCATGGCCTAAAAAGCTCCTTAAGGACTTAACATCCGTAGGAGGTGGGAGTTGCTCAACCGTCTCTACCTTAGCCTTGTCCACTTCAATTCCTCTCTCGGATACAACATGTCCGAGCACTATGCCTTGCTTAACCATGAAGTGGCACTTTTCCCAATTTAACACCAAGTCTACCTCCGCACACCTCGTAAGGACCTTTTCTAAGTTTGCTAAGCAATCCATGAACGTCTTCCCGTAAACGGAAAAATCATCCATAAACACTTCAACAATTTCTTCAATGAATTCCGAAAATACGGCCATCATGCAACGTTGAAAAGAGGCCGGAGCGTTCATAGACCAAAGGGCATCCTCCTATATGCAAACGTTCCATAAGGGCACGTAAACGTTGTCTTATGTTGATCTTCCGGGTGAATGGGAATTTGCATGAACCCCGAGTATCCATCGAGAAAGCAAAAATAAGCGTGGTTTGCTAACCTCTCGAGCATCTCGTCAATGAACAGTAGGGGGAAGTTATCTTTCTTCGTCGCTTTGTTAAGCTTACGATAATCGATACACATCCGCCACCCGGTCACGGTTCTTTGCGGTATCAACTCGTTCTTCTCATTCTTCACCACGGTCAAACCTCCTTTTTTCGGTACACAATGTACCGGGCTCACCCATTCGCTATGCGGAACCGGGTAGATGATTCCGGCATCAAGTAACTTGATAACCTCTTTCTTTACTACCTCTCACATGGCATGGGTTAGCCTCCTTTGGTGGTCCACTACAGGCTTACATTGGTCTTCCATTGGTATACGATGAGTGCAAAAGGCTGGGCTAATACCTTTGAGATCATTAATAGAATATCCAATCACCTTCCTATGTTTTTTTAATAAAATCAGCAACACTTTATTTTCTTCGGGACTCAACTCGTCACTCACAATGACTGGATAAGTTTTGTCTAGGCCCAAAAATTCATACTTTAATCCCTTGGGCAAAGGTTTAAGGTCTACCTCGGGCACTTGTGGCTCCTCGGGTTTGATTTCTCCTATGTCTTCGAATTTCTCTTCCTCCACACTACCATCATGCGGCTCTAAGCCTTTTGTTGCTTCCTCTAGTTCTTCATCTTGTTGATTACTAGTTTGATTTTCCATCGCTCTTTGCAGCGGGTCTCTAAGGGTTTCAACAAAACAAAGACTATCTATCTCTTCTACTTCTTCATCATCGGGAGGAAAGGGTGTAAGGTGTTTAGAAGCACAAAGAAAGTTATATGTGTACTTTGTTCCATTAAGGTTCATTGTTACTTTGCCTTCTCCGGCATCTAACACGGCATCAACCAACTTAAGAAAAGGCCTACCTAAGATTATGTGATCATGATCACTATGGTAAGCATCAATAACAAAGAAATCGGTTGGTATATAGTTTCTAGAGATTTTTACTTTCATGTTGCAAGCAATACCTAGAGGTTTGATAGTTCTACCATCTCCCATAATTAATTTCGTTGATGTTGGAGCTAAGTCTAGGTTGTGGTCTTGAACTTTATCGTAAATTTTTAGAAGATAGGACACTTACTTGGGCTCCGATGTCGCATAAAGCCTTGCATTGAACTCCGTTGATCTCGCAACTCAAGTGTGGTGTCATCTTCTCTTCTTCTTCGGATCCTATCGAGTAGATTTCAGCGAGGCGAGCGTATGGTGATGCTTCGGGCTTGATCCCCATGATTCTCTTCACCTCGGCAATATGTTCCGGATCCACCACGTCATCTCCAAAGAGCTTTTGAAAAATCTCACCGGTGGTTTCGAGGTCGTATGAATTTTCAGCTTTCTTCTCCAGTGGGAAATCCACTTCGAATGCTCTCGCCATTCCCTTTTGATTTGGGAACGGTCTTCTCTTGTCGAATACTTCTCCGTAATCAATAGGAACCCAATCCATTGGTTCGAACTCCCTTAGTGGCTTCGCGCTTGACATGCTTCTCTTGTTCGGCTCATTTGGTACGGCGAAGTCGAGGTTTGGTGTAGTTCTTGACTTGATGTGTTCTTGTTCAAGCTTTTCCATGATCGGTTCCTCTTTTGTGACTTCCGGTGTTGCCTCTTTAGAAAAATCAGCAAGCTTCTTCTTCCTTGAATTGTATTCCGGCTCTTCCGCAAGTCTTGTTTCCCAATCTCTTCGCATGGCAGCCGCTTTACTAACTTTTTGTAGAAGTTGGGCGGCTTCCGTGAGTGTTTTCTCCATGAGATCCCCACCTGCACACATTTCGACGTGTTGCATGCAACTAGGGGTTAGGGAAAAGAAAAATGTATGCAAGAGTACGTCACCGGTGAAGCCGAGTTTTGGTCCTTGTTTGATCAATCCATTGAACCTATCCCAGGCTTGGTCTATCCCTTCCTCTTCTCCTTGCATGAAAGTGATCACTTGCCTCCTTAGATGTTGAACCTTGCTAATTGGAAAGAACTTCTCGCAAAACTTCTTTGTCAACTTGTTCCAATTGCCTTCAACTTCAAAGGACGCAACCGAATACCATGTCTTTGCTTTGCCGGCAAGTGAGTAGGGAAAGAGATTCCATTTGAACCATTCATCGGGAACTCCTTCTTGATGCACCGTGTTGCATATTGTCGTGAAATCCCTTATGTGTCTATATGGGTTCTCCGTAACCATCCCTTCAAATGGGTTCGCCGCCACCATCTTGATGATCTTCGATTTAATTTCATACTTGGTCGCTTCGAGCTTCGAATCCGACTCTTGTACTTTTATGTCTTCACATCGAGGGCTAGCGTAATCCCTTAATGACTTCTCCGGTTCTTCCACGGGTTGATTAATGAACGCCATCTAGACAATAAGATAAAAACAAAAACAAAAACGAAACAAGTGTTTTTCTAGATAATAAATGTTAGATAAGCAAATAGAAGATAAACTAAAATATAAAACTAAGTTAGATGCAAATCAAACGATGTAAACTAACTTGCTCCCCGGCGACGGCGCCAGAAAAAGGGGCTTGTTGACGGATAAAAGACGTATCCCTCTACGATCCGCAAGCGTACGGACCCCACACCTTTTTCACCACGGGATTCCCAAGGTTCTTGTCAATCCGCGGAGCAAGGGGATTACAAGCGTTCGATCAACAATTACACACTAGCTACTAAAACCCTAACTTACTATTATGCTAGAAAACAACTAAACTACACTAGAGAATGATTAAGATATCAAGGTAGAAGACACTCGCCCACGGGTCTACGATACTAGAGCATGCAATCACTTAAAGACATGAAAACCAATCTAATCTATCGGGGTTGTGACCACGGTTTCGCCCTTTCCCTCCTCTCGTACTGTCACTACGCGAAGGTATTCATGACTAGACCTTTGATGGACATGGCGTATTGAATGGATCCAAGGAAGCATCGAGGCCTATACTCCCTTTACGGCATGGTAGCTAACCTTAAGCATGAAAGTATATTCAACACAGGATGATAGATAGATAATCCGACAAAGTGCGATTACATCTCAAGATCGATTACAACCCATGGACGAATGAGAAGATTACCCCATCAAGGTGCTGATCATGGCACCGTTGATCATGGTTTCCCTTCCGCCGGTGTCTTCCTTCTTCTCCACGAGAGGGTGCTTCCTTCGAGGTGGTTGATCTCCCACCGGAGATCCTCCTCCTCTCTCTCTAGCTTGTGGATGGCCTTCTGGTGTGAATGACTCCTCTCCTCGGTGTTGGCGGCGCCTCGGGGCTTTTAGGGTTGAGGATCCTTCGAGGGCAAGGAAAACGGGACCGAACCGGTGCTAGAACTGGGCTGGGCCGGCCGGCCCAGGCCCAATTCGGCCCGGTTCGGTCGCCCCTTTTACTCCGTGGGTCCTCATGCACTTATGTACTTTGCCCCCTCCACTTGCATGATTTTGATGCTGTTATCCTCGCGTCCAAGATGGAGGTTCTCTTCGCATGAAGTTCGATCTTTTACGCTTCAATCCCCGAGGGTGTTCCTCGTATCACTTCGGTCCTCGCCACCATTGGAAGTGATTTCATCAAGCTCATGAACACGAACAAGACTCCGTAAATGCTCCTTTGAACTTGTTGCGAATCCGTCCTTTATGTCCATGTTTTCCTACATAAACACAACACTTCCAAATGCATGCACAAAGATGAACTTGTTATATGATTAGTGTGCCTAGTGGCGGGTTAGTTCCATAATCAAATCCAAACCAAAGTGTAATGAACATGCTAGGTGCACCAAAATACACCGTCAACAGAGTGCCTGGAGAAGTACAACGAGGAGTACCGGCTGCGCGAGCAGCAAGGACTTTACCCTCCGCTGGTGTCGGCGAACTCGTCGTTGGATGTGGAGGAGGAAAGTGATGGGTGGCGGGCCACCTCTGATAGGTGGGATCCCGTGCCCCCGTCGCCACGTGCTGAGGCAGCAGCTGTGGAACTGGTTCCCGTGGCAAGCGCGGAAGCACCCGCTACCGGGCCATCATTTGAGGCGCCAGCGGGCGTGACGGAGGCCCCCCAGCCCTCAAGGAAGAGGAAGCAGGGATTCTCCAATTTGAGGTGAGCAGTGCCTCTCCTCGCGCGCCTTCGTTTTCGAGGGGCAGTCGCTCACTCTTTCGTTTCTTTGCTAACAGGTTGACGCCGACCGTCCCCGCCCTCGCGCCTGTCAAGGCGCTCAAGTTGTGGATGCCCGCGACGACAAGGCGGTGTTCAGAGAGGGTGCCGCGGTCAGCGGTGAGCGCGACGGTGGCGGCGGGCGAGTCGTCGCGTGTTGTGACTGCGGCCGCAAGGCCGCAACAAGAGGAGGCGGTGGTGGCGGCCTCGCAGGTGTTGGTCCCTACGCCCCTTCCTAAAGGCGCGGGCAGGCTCGTTCGGAGAGCCGGCCCACCAGGGACCACGGGGCAGTGGGGGCCGCTGCTAATGGTGATTCTCCCCCCGGGTGGGGCCAATCGAGGGGGCGACCCGGGTCAGCCCCGAGCGCGCGCCGAGGTGGCCGGTGACGCGGGAGGATGACCGCGTGATGTTGCGGGCGCCGGCTATGATGCCGAGGCCTCGACGACCCACGCCACGCCATGCCGCCCGCGCCCGACGCCGCCGCCGCGCATCCGGAGCAGGGGCCGCGCCACGCCGACGCACTGCCTGCACACTTCAACAAGGCCCAGGCTGAGCAGGCACTTTGGCAAGAATTTTGTGACTACGACATCTCGATCAACAACACGCTGACCGAGGCACTTCGGATCCACATGGGTCCTTCGATCTGGCTCTTTGAGGTAAGTGTTCTTCGTTCAACTCGAGGCTTGTTCCTCATCTTTTTCATGTTCGAGTGTTTCTTGATCTTACTTTCCCCATGTGTCCTCAACTGCTGTTCGCAGGAGCTAGAGGGTCAGGCTTGGGCGAGATACGACCGCCTCACCCAGTTGAGCACAGAGCTCTACTGGTAGTGGGGCAGTACGATGCCCTCGATGCCCTTGTGGAGGCCCTGTGGACGGACAACGGCTGACTGGAGTACAGGTTGCGGGCCGTGTGGGATGCGCTCCTGGACCAGCACACCCAGACCATAGAGGGCGCTTCTGCGGTTGACCTGGTGCAAGCCGCACTCCTGGAGTGGGACGAGGCGCTGCAGAAGGCGCGTGCGGCCCTAGCTGAGGCGCATACCGTTGCGACAGAGAAGGAGACGACCCTCACCGCGGCACAAGCTCAGCTCCAGTAGGACCATGCCACCTTCGAGGGGGCACGATCTTGGCAGGCCCGGGCCGAGGAGAAAGCCAAAGAGGTCGAGAAGCTGGGGGCTAACCTAGTGGATAAGGTCACTTCACTTGCTGCGGTGGGGGAGCAGCTCCGCCAGGAGCAGAGCGCGTGTCAGCAGGCGGAGACTCGGCTCCAGCAGGAGCAATCTACCCTCAAGGAGGCGCAGGCCACCCTCGAGCGCGAGCGCTCAGCTCGGGAGGAGGCGCAGGGCCAACTCCAGTGGGAGCACACCGCGCTAGAGGAGGCGCGGGCCATGGTCAAGCTCGGGGACTCGAAGATCACGCGGCTCACCGGGGAGCTAGTTCAGGAGGGCGTGTCCTATGAGGAACTGCATCAGGCCGACGAGGAGAAGGACACCGCAATCCTCGAGCTTCAGCAGGCAGCCGCGACTGCGCGTGCCACTCTCGAGCCAGAGAAGAAGCAGGTCGAGGGTGAGTTGTTCCTCCCACTTTTCGCTTGGTGGCTGAATTCGTCGGGATCCGCTCCCAACTTGATTCGCGTTTTTTCTTTCAGGCCTGCGGACGACTCTTGGGATGTCAGCGACCTAAGCCCAGGTGATCTAGACGGCCTGCAACTCCTTTCAACAGGAGCTGGAGGACCTGCAGGCCGCGGCCCTCGAGGCGTGCCAGGGTGTGGAGGAGGGCGAAGTGCAAGCTGGGAGCTCCATGGCGAGCCACCTCCGCGCCTTGGGCGGCCATGTCACCCGGCGTATGCAAAACGCGCTCCGCCTGGGAGTCCAAAAGGCCGTCAGCGTGGTGGTGTCGCACTACCGGGTCAACCTCAGAGCGCTGTCCATGGGCTACATCATCCCTGAAGGTGTCGACGACGCTGGTGCCGAGGTCGAGATGAACCCTGTGGACGCGCTTGCCGCTCCTGCCGCCGCCCTCCTCGCCGACGACTTCATGGAGAGCTTGTTCCCGGACGCTCCTCCGACCGGTCCCCTCGAGCCCTGAAAGTAGTTGGGCATTCGGGCCTTTTAAGTTTTTGTTAGAACTTGGGCCGCATGGCTTGTGTAATAAATACGGTTTATTTGGAATATTAGTAAGTTTTAATGCTTGTTTCATTTCAACGGTTGCGTTGATCCGTCTTTTCCCTTTGCTTGGGAGAATTTTAGCTGGAAGGGTTCGTCTTTGTGAGTAGCTTATAGGCAAAGTGGCAAGGGGGAAGGGCCGTATCCTGCTGGAGGCGTGGGCTATCCCCGGCTAGCGCGCCTTCGCCCTTTGGCTGCTCGCGTCCTGCGTGAATTCGCCCGAGGCCCGGGTCGAGACATACTTAGCGCATTTGCAATGAATTTTTTTTTTTGCAAAAAATGGGACCATTTTTGGGGGGAGTACCCCCGCAGTAGCCCCCGAGGGGGACTTGGTTTTCAGGGAGAAAGCCGAGTCGCCCTTTGTTGACGGTAGATTACCGTATCAAAGTTCATATGGATTTTCAAGCGGACAAATCCCCCGTCGTAGTCAAGGGACCCTTCTTCCCTCGAGTGGTGAACCCAAGGTATCGAATCCGTGGAACAATGTGCAACGCAAGGATTCAATCTAGTAAAGCAAGGAAAGCTATCTATTGAAGAACCAAATTGCATCTAATCTAAGATATCATCAAGTAAACACATCTAATCTAATCTACTAAAGAGGTAGCAAGAGAAAGCAAGAGATAACCGATCTAGAGAGTCTAGATCATGCTTATGTTGTAGCTCCAAACAAGATAGATGAAGATAGAAAAGAGAATCTCATTAAAAGCTTCTTTAAATCGTGGCATCCGGTCCGATTCCGAAAACAACGTACTCCTATTCATGCGGGTAGTCTACGGCAAGTTCGATAAGAACAAGTTGAAATCACTTGGTAGGTTCGGTATGCATCTCTAGCCACCGCGACTACAAGAGCACCCTATGCAATCTAGCTATAGACTAGATTGGGGAAGAAGCAAAACCAAGAAGAAAACAAAATCACTGAGAAGGCACTTGATCGCTAGAAATTGGATTCACTTAAAGACTTCACCATGAATGATTACATGAACAAGATCACCACCGGGATCCTACCTCGATCTTGATCCTTGCCCTGGAGCTCCGACGTGGTCTTCCATGCAAGGTTCCCGCATCGGCTAGGGAGACCCTAGACAACTAGCACGACCCTCATCTCCGAGATGGTGTCCCTCAAGCTTCTCTGCTCCTCGGTGGCGGATGACGAATTGATTGATTCGTGGCTCTTGGTCAGGGGGCTATAAATAGCCCGAGAGGCACCTAGGTCAAAGGGGGGCCGACTGGGCCTCGAAATAGGATGGGCCGGCCGGCCTGGGCCGACCGGCCTGGGCCCATTTCGGCCCAGTCCGCGGCCTCCTTCACCCGACGTTGCTTCCCGAGTCTTCTAAATCCTTCCCCCTTTTGCATGTGGGCCCTTGTCGTCATTTTCTCTCCGAATTGGACGAAACTCCTTTTCTCGCTAGATTCGGCACTTTTCTGGCTAGGTCCTCGGAGTTTGTCATCTTCTCGGGTTGGGTCCTTGGGCTTTTTGGAGTCGTGTTCACTTCCTTGCTTGACTTGTACCGGGCTTCAAGGTCTTGTCATGAGGTGCTTAATGAACTTATCCTGGAAGTCTTGCTTTCAACGCTAAAACCCTGCATAAACTCTAAACTCCAAAATCGACATACACAAGTGAACTTGTTATACCACGGGGGTTAGTACCAATGGATAAGATACAAAAGTCATGCCAACACCGAAGGTAAACCCATGGCTAGGTTGATGGAATTTCACCGTCAACAGCTCCCCCATGCTTAAACCTTGCTCGTCCTCGAGTAAGCCTTTGATGGATATCATTGTTGCCCTTCATTGTTTAAACCTTGCACTTGATCATACATGAGAAAACATAATGCT
The DNA here is from genome assembly GCA_947561735.1 of Cenchrus americanus. Lineage (NCBI taxonomy): Eukaryota > Viridiplantae > Streptophyta > Magnoliopsida > Poales > Poaceae > Cenchrus > Cenchrus americanus. The sequence goes on along the minus strand of OX387239.1, from coordinate 243,521,704 downwards.
CTCAAAAGTTTAGTTCTTAAAGTTCCATAATGTACTAGCCTTCATCCCTACGGAGGGTAGATTATTAATTAAGCTTATCCCACAAGTATTAACATGCTCCAAAAATTCAAATGGATCTCCGAAATTTTGAAATAAAGAATGGGATGAAAATGAGCTAAACCAAGTTCAAAAATTTAAACCACCTTGCATCTTGCTCATGAACTCTCATCTCATCTTGTCTCTCAAGCCTATTTCTTCTACCCCTTTCCCTCTCATAACATTCATATATGTGGTAGGCTTTATATGGAGCTCTTTGGGAAAGTTTAGTCCTACCAAGATATTATAAATGAGATGTTGTCAAAACAAGACAAGCTTCTCATGGTCTTACCGAGACTCATCAAAAAGGTCATTAGAAAATAATGTTATATCAAGGTGGGGGAGAGAAAAATACACACACTTGAGATAGGTGGACATGTGCAAATGGCAAAGAGTGATCCGGAGGCACAAAGGAAGTCCTCGTTATCGGATTGCACATGGTTGGGAAGATGAGTTTGGATCTTTTAAATCTTGAAACCTTGAAATTCCTAATGCACTTTAGAGAACCGGGGAGCTCATTTTATTTTATTTTTATATTATACATACTCATATTTTTTCTTTTCTCATTTCTTTCTTTATACTCACCTTTTTTCTTTCTTTTTCTTTCTCATCAATTTTTTTATTTGCTCCCCTTTGAACTCTAAAATTGCATTGTACCTACCTCCTCCCCATGCTTAGACATTTGCTCGTCCTCGAGCAAAGAGGTGATAGAGATAAGGTAGGTACCAGAAATACTTTTCCTTTGGAGAGATACTTGAAATCTTCAATGTTGGCACCATCTTGCGATCTTCCTTGAATTGACGATCTATTCTCAATGATAGGTTGTGGTCAAGGAGGTAATCATAAAAGATGATATTTGGTTTTAAGGGTGGATATCCGGCGAGGTTTGTGAGATCTCCGATGTGGGGATACACAATGCACGGATAAAAAGGCTAGAAAAAAGATAGATACGCAAAAAACGGAATGACCGGCTTCTTAGTCTCGGGCCAGAGAAATCAAGGCCTAAAATAACTCACCCAAAAATAAACCTTGTATACTAAGTATTTGCAATCAAATATTTATATGGCTCTGGATAGCTAGTGCAACATGCAAGTGGTATTTATGACAAGGTTAGCATTACTTTTAAGAACAAAAATAAATCATCTTTAATCCATCTAAAACTTGAGAGCACATAAAACACTATGAGTCTTTATTTTGACCATAACCTCCGCTAAAGATTAAGCTAGCATTTAGATAATTTCAGATTTGTATTTTAAGAGAGCACTAGCTTTAACATGCATAACACAAGTACAAAGATAAACCAAGTGGCAATTATAATCATATACCATCATGGCACAAACTTTGTAACTTTATCAAAGGTAAAAACTTGGTGGTGACTTTATTCATGATGAACATAAAAACTAACACACATGCTGAAAATTAAAGTAAAAACTAAAAATACTACGCATACATAGGCGCGTTCAAGCTGAAAATTAAAGAAAAGCGAAAAGGAAAGATTAAACTAAAGCTCCTCCTCTCTCTAATCTTCCGCCGGTGGTTGATATTGATAAACTTGGTTGTTGTACCCTTGCTCGTAATAGGATTGCACCGCTCCTCCTATGAATTGTTTGATGGTGCTAAGTGAAGGTGTCAAAGCTCATAAGCGATGTTCGCATTTCATTCACCCATTTGGTTTGCATTGGTTTGGATGGCTGCAATAATTTGCATGTTTCTTGCAGCGTATCTTCCAATGATGGCCACATTTTGTTGTGGTTAAGGAAGGTGTGCATATGGCTCCGCGAAGGCTACGTTGGGCACCGCAAAATTTGGTGAGGGCATGGCTGCACCACTCCCCCATGCTTGCATTGGTACATCACCGTAGTAACTCGGTGACGCCAGGGTTCCTCCAAATGGTGGCACATAATTTTGTTGCGCACCTCCTTCTTGGGCCGTGGAAAAACCTTCTCCTAAAATCCTTCTCTATTATTTTTTTTGCTGGCACAAGAAGTCCTTCATCTAACCTATCTTCTTTCCCTTCAAGAAAAAGTCTGAATCTTCGATCCGATAGGGGCAAGTTCACTTTGGCCACTTTGAAGCCTCCTCTCTCATCTCCACTTATATATTTGCTTTTCTTCATATAATCAAATCCTAGGGAAGTCCCATGTAGGAGATGTTCGGGGTTCCTTGTAATACCCGGTCTCAAAGAGATAGCCAACATGGAGAGGTAACACCCCGAGCCAGGTGAGTGGGGTCGATTGGCTACTTGGGAAAAAGCCGAGTAAAGCCAATTCAACCCCGCGTTGGTTACCTTTGTCTCTCTCATTCTCCCCCAAATTCTCTTACACATCCACGAGTGAAACACTTGGATGATGGGGTTCCGGATACTATTTCTTTGTTGGTGAGCTTCTCCCGCGATCATACTCCAAAAACTTTCCAATGTGCCTCTATGCACATCCACTTGTTCCGAGGCTCCCTTTTGAAAACCGAGTAATTCCCTAATACTCATAGGGAACCACTTGTTCAACTCCCTTCAAACGGAATGAGAGACTGAGCACTCCTTCATCAAGGATAGGCTCCATGGTCATGAGAATTTCCAAGGCAAATTTCTTGCGGGTGTTTACCGACACTCCGTTGGAGAATTGCACCCAACCTAGGTGTCCCAACATGTAGTAATATCCGTATGAAAACCCAACATGTGGAGAGCTTGGTCGTCGAGTCGATGTTTGCCACAAGCCTCTTCTCAAGTCAAGTGAGCTTCTTCTTCTCCTCCTCCGTCATGAGGACAAACCCCTCGGAATGCCGAGGAGCGTATGGAGGTGGAGCGGATGAACGTGTTGAGTGGCGAGGTCGGATAGGCGGCTCCTCCGTACGTCCTTGAGGTTCAATGATCCTCATAGACGAGCTTCGTGTGGCCCTCATCCCACCGAGGAGAAGAGTGTCGTTCCTCCTCGGTGGTGCCGTGTCCTCCTCTATACTCCGAGGAGACTCGGAAACCGAGTGCCTCCTCGAAGAGGTTGTCGATGATGGCTTGGACGACGATGATCCCTTCTTCTTGCTGAAAAGACTTGTAGTTTTCTTCCATGGTTGCAACACTCTCCCTCACAAATATATATCCAGGGTTCTCAACCAGTGACGATGTACACAAATATTATTTTGGAATCTGGACTTTGAGTGGATTAAGGATGTGATTTGCTGCACGAAACAAGCAGGGTGGATGGCTAAGTCTAAGGTGGTTATGAACTACAAACTTGAGCACACGAACAAAGAGCTGGATGGGAGACTTATCTTCTCAAGTGTGCTCATGCTTGCTTTGTTGCTTCGTGACCACATGCTCCATGGGGTTGCACCTTCCAAACGTTCTCGTCCACTCCTTTGCTTGCATTATTGCTCCTTCCACTTGATGTTTCCGCTTTGAGTCACTTTCATACTCCCTTGCCTCACACGCTTCCATGATATACCTACAAAACAAGGCCTTGGCTGCCCCCCATGCTTGTACTTTGCATGTGGTGATAAAAGATGTTGGAGGGGCATCCCGTGATGCATCATGGTGCATGCATGGTTAGGTTAACTAGATTGCCTCCCTCTAAGCATGTTTTAATGCTAAGTACTCCTCTAATTTCGAAAATAAAAAATAAAATCAGTGCTATTTATGAGTTCAATATAAATTTAAAAGAGTTTTTAAAGCATTTAAAACAATTATAAGTCGAAAAATATTTCCGACTACTTTTATTTTGGTCTCACCGGTATTGTTTGCTTTCATTAGTTGAGAGCAAGATTTTCTCGGCTTGATCATGGGGGCATAGGTTTAGGTTCTAATTTTGGTTAGATGAGAGAGATTTTGAATGAGAAATTAAATGAGGCTTAGAGAAATTCTAATCTTAGAGAAACCAAGGATATGGATTTTTAAACAAACCAAAAGTCAAGTTTCTAGGTTCACGCGAGTCCTACCATGTGCTGAAATTTAAATAACATCTAGATACAAGTCGTGGCTCTACTCATGTGTTTTTAGCATGTAAAACAAGTCAACCACAACATCATAAAGAGGATGAATGATTGAGTTAGGTTCTGAATTTTTTTTGGTTTTGGTTTCTCGAAAAGAAGCAAATAACATAGGATGACTCATAAAAAGGGTTTATGATCAAAACAAAATATTCAACCAAGAATTGTGTCTCTAATATTGTTCATCCATTCTAAGTCTAATGTCTTGCGTAGTAAAATTTGTCGGTGCGGAATGTGGTCCCGACACTAACCAGTAATAAGCACCGAGGTCTATCCCTCAATGGTCGATGCTAAGCAATAAAGGACACAGAGTTTATCCTGGTTCCGGCCGAGGGGCCGTACATCCAGCAGTGGTGTGCTCAGGGCACTATATTGCTCAGCACCGGGGGTGCCTGTAGTGGGGCTGCTACAAGAAAGGCGGGAGAGGAAGCGGGGCTTCCAAGTCCCTGGTGTAGTGGTTGAAGATATTGTGGGAGAATTGGAGAGCAAGTGCGACTTGTCTCGTGTTGGGTTCAGTCGTTCGTTTGTTGTGTGTTGTGTATCTTGGTCTCCTGTCCGTTGTCCTGTCCCCTTGCGGCAAGGGGGTTCGCCCTCCTTTTATAGATCAAGGAAGGGGCGAATCACATGCGCGCTGCGCTATCGAGCTACGTGAGGGAGCGTGATGTGCTATGCTGTAGAGTAGGCGGCCGCCCAGGCGATCCTTGCAGTGATCCGGCCATCATGGCGTATCTTGTGCCTGAACAGTGGCGTCCTCGAGGGTAGAAAGGCAGCGGACGGCTGTGATGTCTTCAGATAGGCTCGGGGGAGTCGCCGCGTCGGTCCGTACGGGGTACGGGGAGTAGGTAAGGCGGCGTCCCGTTCCCACGCGCTCCACGGTCGCCGGAGCCGGTGCCACGGCGCCCGGCGTGCGCCCGTACGCGCGGGGGCTGCAGCCATACCGTAAACAGTGGCAGGGATGGCGTCCCACCGGCCTAGAGCCTCCACCTAATCCTGTAAGGTCACAAGAAAGTAAATCGAGGGTGCAGCCGGCCCCCCTTCGAGGGCTCGGTGCGTTAGCCGTACTGGAGCAGGTGCACGGCGTCACGGGACTGGCACCGGCCGCACCGCACAGTTCCCCCCCACAGTGATGGGGATAGGCTCCCTCCTGGGGAGTTGGTGCGGCGGCACAGGGGCGCGTGCCCCGGGCGCATGATGGCGCTGTCCCGCCGATGTCAGTGCATTTAATGCCTGCGCGCGGGAGCAGGCGCGCGCGTGCGGGGCGCCCTCGAGCGAGGCGGACCCCGTTCGAGGGCGGGGCGGACCCTCGAGCGAGGCGGACCTCGCTCGAGGGGAGGCGCACCCCCCCTCGATCGGAGCGGAATCCGCCCGAGGGAGGCGCGCACCCTCGAGCGAGGCGATATCTTATTCGAGGGAGTCTTCGAGTGGGCCGCCTGGTGGGCCGCCGGGGCCTTCGCGGCGTGGGCCATGTCCTGCATGGTTAAGTAAGGTGCATTTGGCCTTGTTGCGGGTTTTAAGTGGGGATTTCCCAGTTGTTTAAGGGGACCCCTAGGGCCGTCCCCGACAGTAGCCCCCGAGCATCTGTGGGTTTGCCATTGAGGCTCCCGCAGATGCTGGAACCTACTGATAGGACGCTCTTCCCTCCTGGTCTCGCGAACGCTTTCCGTGGGGCCGCGTCAGCGGACCCGCGGGTCTAGCCCCCCGAAGCCCTGCGGAGAGCGTAGGCGCTCCCCGTAGGGGTTAACCGCGAGATTGGGACGAGAGGGCGTGGTACATGTTTCAACCGGCGTCGGCAATGTCTCAGCCGGCTTCGGTGACGCACGCACCGCCGGGCACTATCCCCGGTGGGTGCCGGACGGAGAGGTGTAGTCGTGCGCCAAGCCCCCGAGCCCGGGCCGTTCAAGGCGATCGGGTAGAGCTTTACGACTTGTTTTTTAACGCGCCCTCGCCGTCCCTCCGCGGGACGGAGGGTGAGGTTTCCGCAACCCCCATCGGTCGGGTCGCGAATTGCGGATTCCTCGTTGAGCTGTTAATGGGTGGTTCGAGTGGACGCCCATGCCCCGTTCGATAAGGGTAGGCTGCGTGGTCCAGAGACACGTCCATTATAGCGCTTGCATGGGTTTGCTAGGTGGGGCTCGGTCCCGTTCGCTAGGGACCGAGGGCGCGGAAGCTCTCCCTCGGTGGGATCCCCCGGCTAGCTGCCCTCGCTGGCTCTCGAACACGACTTGTGGGGCACCCTCGAGCTGGCGGGCTCGAGGAACGGCTCGAATGCGCGTGCCCTCGTCGTCCCTGACTCCGGCGATCTGGGGCGCCTGTTCGAACCCGTCGAGGGTCAGGCTTCGAACCCCTGATCAGTAGGGCCGTGCGGGGTGGCGCTTGGGCGGCCCCGTCTTTGCATCTGCGCTCCATCGAGGGGCCTGGGCGAGCCAGCCCTCGAGGCGCTGATCAGTAAGGTGGTGCGGGGCGGCGCCTAAGCGCTCCCGGCCTGGCATCTGCGCTCCTTCGAGGGGCCTGGGTGAGCCAGCCCTCGAGGCGCTGATCAGTAATACAACGTGGCATGGGTGCTTTGCGGTACCTGCTTTGTTTCAAGCGGGCCCCGAGGTAACCTTCTCACGCCTGTGCCCTTTAGAGGGCTGATATTGTCGCGAGCCAGGGGCTCGTGCCGCTCGAGGGTTCTGCGTGGCATGGGTGCTCGCGGGGCCTATTTGTAACAAACGGGCCCCGAGGCGACCTTCTCACGCCTGTACCCTTTCGAGGGGTGAAGTTTTCCGGAGCCAGGAGTCCGTGCCGCTCGAGGGTTCTCCTTACTTCGTAAGGAACCAGGCCATTAAATGCTCCACAGTAGAGGCTGCGGTTTTGCGTCGCGGGCACGCTTTTTTAGGCGTTACAGCCGCGCGCTCGTAGTGGGCGGCGTGGGCAGGCGGATGTGACCGCCCGCCACGGTCCCCTCGCTATTCTTCGCCGTGATGATGGCCCGTTCGCGGTGATGTGGCCGCCACGGTCGTGGTGGGGCCCGCCCGTCAGCGGGAAGAAAAGATTCCCTGCAGTTAGTGCGCGCGGGGCGTCCGCCCCGGAGAGCTCGCCCGCGGCTTATAAATCTGAGGGGGGGGACGGCGGTTTTTTACCTTAGCGCTTCGCCATTTTAGCCCCCTGTGCTTTCGTCTTCGCTTTGCTCTCGCCACCGTGCGGCTTCGCCATTAGAGCTCTTCCCCTTCTTCTTGTCCTCCGTTCTCGCATTCCTTGTCCTCTTCTCATGGCGCCGCCTCTGCCCCTCACGATCCTTGACCCGTACGCCTGGGAGCGGTCGACGGTCAACCGGCTGGCCCTTGGCGAATTGGTCTCTGCTGGCCAGTTGGCGGCGAACGAGGAGGGCCGGCCGGCGGAGTGGATTGTGCTGCCGGCGGGGGACCACGCGCCCAACCCGCCGGAGGGCTACGTGGTGAGCTTCATCCGCTTCCACGAGCGCGGCTTCGCCGCGCGCCGGCGAGCCGCTTCATGCGGGCGGCCGTGCCACCGCTACGGCGTGGAGTTGCACAACTTCGCGCCGAACGCGATTTCGCAGGCGGCCACGTTCGTGGGCGTCGCGAGGGGTATCTAGGGATCCCGGTCAAGCGGGAGCTGCGGATACACCTCTTCCGCGCGGAGCTCTTCACGCAGCCCCACGACGGAGCCGAGGACCCGCCGCGCGGTGCGCGCCGGCGGGATGTCGCTCGCCCGGCGGGGGGCGGTTCAAGGACGACTACATCCCCTGCACCATGACGACGAACAATGCCGGCTGGGAGCGGGGATGGTTCTACCTGCGCAACGCCGAGCCCGACCTCCCCGCCTACACTGGCCTGGTGCTCCGGGAGAAGCCCAACTCCTGGGGTCACGGGGTGTCCACGGCCCAGCACCGGAGGCGGCTGGACTCGCTCCTGGCCGCATTGAGGAGCCTGGCGGCGCAAGGGCTGACCGCGGCGGGCGTCCTCGCCTTCCTCCACCACCGGCGGGTTGTGCCTCTGATGGAGAGGCCGCTCTGCATCTTCCAGATGACAGAGGAGGCGGACCCCGTCGCGCTGGCGAGGTCGCGGATGCTCCCAACCCCCCTCGAGCGGGCGTATGCGCTCACCCGGGCGCGGAACACCGTCGACACCCGGATGCTGCAGCGTCAGGATCGGTCCCCGTGGGAGCTCGAGATGCTCCCCACCGGCCCGCTGGTGAGTATGACTCTTGACCCTGTCTTTGTCCTCAGTGTTGCCCCTGGTCCCTGACGCGCTTTTGGCGTTCTTGTATGCAGTTGGTGCAATTCAGCGCCGCGAAGTCCGTCCCGCCCACCCCTGACTCCCGCACGCTTGGTCGGGCGGCGCAGCAACGGGAGCAGGAGTGGGCGGCGCGCAAGAGGGAGCGCGCGAGGCGGCATCGCGAGCGCCGCGAGCGACGGAGCGCGGAGTACCGGCGGCGCGAGGAGCCGAGCTTTCCTCCCCGGGGACCGAGGGAGTACTCGTCCTCGGAGGAGGACGAAGAGGAAGAGGCCGAGGGGGGAGGGCCCCTCCGAGAGGTGGGAGCCTCGCGCCCCGTCGCGGAGCCGGCTCCGGCGGCAAGGGCGGCGTCGCCCGGGGTGGGCGCGGCGGCGCCCGCCGCCGGGCAATCGATAACGGGGGCGCGCGCGCGCGGAGGTGCCGACGCGCGCCACGAGAGGCGCGCGCGGCAAGCGCGCCCGCACGCGGGGAGGGGCCCGCGCGCGCGCGGCGGCGACGTTAGGAGGTGCGGCGGCTGGCGCACCGCCGCGCCGGCCTCATCCGCCGAGGCCTCGAGGAAAAGGAAGCGCGCCTTTTCCTCTTCGAGGTAAGGGACTTGCCTTTCTGCGAGGTTTGACTTTTTGGCGGCCAGGCGTTTTGATTTTTTGCTTGTGCTTGTGCAGGGTGGTGCCAACCGTCCCTCCCCTCGCGCCGGCTAAGGTGCTGAGGGCGGACACGTCAGTTCCCACCCGGCGGCGCTCGTCGAGGGCGCCGCGGGGCGGGCGAGCACGGCGGTGGCGGGCGAGAGCTCGCGAGGGCCGGCCGAGGCCGCGAGGCCTCGGCCGGCGGATCGGCCCCGCCGCGGCGCGGCCGGCGGTCGTCGAAGGGCGGCGGGCGCCGGTCGCGGCGGAGACGCGGCCGCGCGGCGGCGGCGTGATGGAGACGCGGCCCACGGTGGGCTGCCGCGACGGCGGCGCGGTCCGTGGCGCCGGCCGCGGTGGAGGCGGCGAGGGCGGCGATGGCGGTTGAGGAGGGTGGCCGGGCGCCCGGCGCCGCGGAGGCGCGGTCGGAGGCGGTGTCCGCGGCGCCGCGTCGGGCGCCCACGGCCGCGGAGGCGCAAGTGGAGGCGCCGGCGGAAGCGGCACGGCGGCCGGCGCCGCCGGGCGGCTCCCGGCGGAGGTGGTGGAGGTCCCGGACGACGATTCCCCGCCGCCCGGGTAGGATCAATGGGCGAGCTCTACGCTCTCCCCCCGAGCCCCGAAGGGGGGGGGGCCCTCGTGAGGCGGCGCGAGGGCCACATGGTGGCGGGGGGCCGAGGACACCCGCGCCGAGGCCTCGTCCTCCCGCGCCGGCCACTCCGCCTAGGTAGAGGGGGCCACTGGCGATCCGCCTGCGTTCGCCGACGCCCAGGGAGAGCAGGAGCTTTGGGGGAAGCTCCGCAGCCACGGCGCCACGCTTGACCGTGCGTTGAACGAGGCGCTGAGGGTCCACGGCGGCCCCGCGTGGCGTGTCTTCTAGGTGGGGTGCCGTTGCTTGTTCCCCCTTTTCCTTGTTTCTGCGCGCCTTTCTTTGCGGCATGGTGTTTACGGGTTTTGATTTGTGGGTGCCAGGAGCTCGAACGCCGCGCCCACGACAAGTACGACGCCTTCGATCGGGTGAACACCGAGCTCCACCAGCTCCGGGAGCGCTGCGACGCTTTCGACGCGCTCGCTGATGCCCTCAGGACTCCGGACGGGTGGTTGTCGTACCGGGCCGTGGCCTTGCGCGATGAGCTCCCCGAGAGCACGAGGCAGGACCCGGCGCGTCGCTCTAGCCTCGAGCGGGTCTGCACAGCCCTCATCGACCGTGATGAGGCGCTGTGGCGGCGCGCGCTCGGACCCGGGGGAGAAGATGCGCACGCCGGCGACCAACCGGGGAGGCGGAGGTGGCCGCCGTCCGCAGCCGAGAACCGGGGGCTCCGCTCATCCCTCGAGGGGGCGCGGGCGTAGCAGCGCCGTGCCGAGGAGCGGGCACGCGCGCTCGAGCGCGGCGGACTAAGGAGGCCGACGACTTGAAGGCCGCCCTTGACGCCAAGGTCGCGGCGCTCGCCGTCGCCGAGGAGCGGCTCTGCGAGAAGCGCACCGCCCGCCAAGGAGCCGAGGGACGGCTCCCGGAAGAGCAAAGCCGCCCTCGGCCGACGCTCGGTCGGCCCCCGGAGCGGGAGCGCGCCGCTCGCGAGGTGGCGCGGATGGCTCTGGAGGACCGGAACACCGAGTTCTCCAAGGTCGAGGGCGAGCCGATTGTGCTCGGCATTACGGACGCAAATCGTGAGGCCGGCCCTCCGGAGCGGGGGTGAGACCGTCGGGGCCGCGAGCGAGGCGGTCGAGGCCGAGCGCCGCGCCCTCGAGGTGGAGAGGAAGCAAGTCGAAGGTGAGCCGTCTTTTGACTCTTGTGTTGTTGGGTTTTCCTTGAGGGTTCGCGCTCTTTTCCTGATTTCTTTCTCGTCTGGCATCTTTAGGCTTGCGCACCGCGCTTGGGCACGCGGTTGAGCAGGCCGAGGCGCTGCAGACCTCCTACAACTCCTCCGAGCAGGAGCTGCAGGAGTTACGCGATGCGGCCCTCGAGACCCCGCCAATCCGTGGAGGAGGGCGAGGTGCGGGCCGGGGAGCTCGGCCGCCCGCCCGCGCGCGCCCTCGGCGGCCATGTGACCGAATGGATGCGCCGGGCGCTGCACCTTGGCGTCTAGAAGGCCCTCGGAGTGGTACGGTCCCACTACGAGGTCAACTTCGAGGCGCTGGCGAAAGGCTACGTCGTCCCCGAGGGTGTCGAGGATGAGGTGGCGATGGAGCGCGTGGACGCGCTCGCCGCCGACGCCGCCGGGTCGCTTGCTGAAGCCTTCGAGGATTTCCTCTTCCCGGACGCTGCCAACGCCGCCGCTCCTCCCTCCTGAAGACAGCTGGGTGCTTGGCCCGTTTTGTTTGTGTATCAGTACTTCTGGCCGTGCGGCCTTTGTAAATAAACAAGTTTTTATCATGGACACATGTTGATGTGAAATGAAGTCTTTTGTTTACTACGCTTTTTGTTTCTCCTTCTTCCTGAGTAGATTCTAGTTAGGGGAGTTCGGTTTTCGCGGGTGGCCTGGTGGGTTGGAGGCGAGAGAGAAGGGTCGTATCCTCGCGGCGTAGGCTATCTCTGGCTCGCGCGCTCCTTCCGCTAGGCTGCCTGCGCCCTGTTCGAATCGTTGCTCGAGTCCGGAGTAGAGAACAAAAATAGCGCGCGTGAGTTATTTCGTTTTTGCGCGAAAATGGGACCATTTTTGGGGGGGATGCCCCCCGTAGTAGCCCCCGAGGGTAACTTGGGTTTCGGGGGAAAGCCGAGTTGCCCTTTGCATGAGACTTATGATATTTACATAGTTGTCACCAACTGGGGCATTGGTCATGTGATTTTTTACAACGAAATACTTGGAAATCCTAGCTAGGGATAGAAGCGACGTAGCTGTTGGATGTTCCAAGCGTTCGTGAGCTCTTCGCCGTCCTCGTTGGCCAGCTTGTACGTGCCGGGCTTGAGCACCTTCACCACGACGTAGGGTCCCTCCCACAGAGGCGATAACTTGTGGCGTCCTCGGTTGTCCTGGCGTAGCCTTAGGACCAGATCCCCTTCGCTGAAGTCCCGCCGGCGTATCTTGCATGCTTGGTGGCGCCTGAGGGACTGCTGATACCTCGCGGAGTGCATCAAGTCCACGAGGCGTGCCTCATCCAGCTGGTCCAGCGAGTCCTCGCGGGCTCGCTGGTTGGCATCCTCGTCGTAGCCTCGAACCCTGGGCGACCCGTATTCTAAATCCGTGGGGAGGACGGCCTCCGCGCCATGGACTAGAAAAAACGGGGGTGAACCCAGGTGGCTCGCTCGGGGTGGTCCTTAGGCTCCACACGACCGCCGGTAATTCTTGGAGCCATTTTCGGCCGCATTTGTTTAGCCGGTCGAAAATTCTGGGCTTAAGGCCTTGTAAGATCATGCCGTTGGCACACTCTACTTGGCCGTTGGTCTGTGGGTGTGCCACAGCTGCCCAATCCACACGGATGTGGAACTTGTCGCAGAACTCCAAGAATTTCCTGCCCGTGAACTGGGACCCGTTGTCGGTGATGATGGAGTTTGGCACTCCGAAGCGGTGAACGATGTCGGTGAAGAATGTTACCGCTTGCTCTGCCCTGAGATTCGTGATGGGGCGCACCTCCACCCACTTGGAGAACTTGTCGATCGCGACCAACAAGTGGGTGAAGCCCCCGGGCGCCTTCCGCAAGGGCCCGACGATGTCTAGCCCCCACACGGCGAACGGCCATGTTATGGGGATGGTCTGCAGGGCATGAGCGGGAAGGTTGGACTTGCGGGCGTAGAACTGGAACCCTTCGCAGGTGCGTACGATCTCACTGGCGTCCGCGACCGCGGTAGGCCAGTAAAAGCCTTGGCGGAAAGCGTTGCCAACTAGGGTGCGGGGCGCGGCGTGATGGCCACAGATCCCGGCGTGGATGTCCCATAGGAGCTCGCGCCCCTCGGGGATGGGCACGCACCGCTGTAAGATGCCGGAGGCGGCGCGCTTGTACAGCTCGCCGTCGACGAGGGCAAAGGACTTGGCCATCCCGGCGATGCGCCCGGCCGTGGCCCGGTCCGAGGGGAGCTCTCCTTGAGCCATCCAAGAGATGTATTTGTCGCGCCAGTCAGCCTTGACAGGAGCTGGCTCAATGTCCATCGCGTCAGCCTCGTAGGAGCCATACCCCTCGAGGAGGGAGAGCACATACGCCTCGTTCGAGGGGTCCTCATCCATGGGTTCCGTACCCGCTGGATTCGAGGGAGCCCCCGAGGGTTCAGCGTGGCTCGAGGGGTGAGGCTCGAGGACTACCGAGGGCTGGGCAACATCGTGGGTGAAAACGTTCGGGGGGACGGTGATCTGCCCGGACGCGATCTTGGCTAGCTCGTCCGCCTCCTTGTTGTACCGGCGGGGCACGTGGTTGAGCTTGATGCCATAAAACTTGTCTTCGAGGGCTCGCACGGCCTTGCAGTAGGCCTCCATCTTGTCGTCATGGCAGTTCACGTTCTTCATGACTTGATCGATTACGAGCTGTGAGTCCCCCCGCACGTCGAGGCGCTTGACGCCTAACTCAATGGCGATTTTGAGGCCGCAGAGGAGGGCCTCGTACTGAGCCATATTGTTAGATGCGGGGAAGTGGAGGCGCACCGCGTACCGCATGTGCTCTCCGAGGGGTGACACGAAGAGTAGGCCCGCGCCCCGCCCCCCGTTTTCATCACCGAGCCATCGAAATACGGAGTCCAGGCACTCGCTTGGATCCGTGGCGGCGGGCACCGCGTATCCGTCCACTCAGCGACGAAATCTGCCAGGATCTGGGACTTGATGGCCTTGCGCGGGGCGTAGGCGAGCGTTTCGCCCATCAGCTCCACGGACCACTTAGCGATCCTGCCCGCCGCGTTAGGATTGCAGATGATCTCCCCTAGCGGGAAGGAGGAGACCACCGTGACGGGGTGGGCCTCGAAGTAATGGCGGAGCTTGCGCCGCGCAAGGACTACCGCGTACGGCGCCTTCCTCGGACCCGAGGGTAGCGCGTCTTGGTGTCGGACAGACCTCGCCGATGTAGTAGACCGGCAGGCGTGCCCTTCCTCTGTGTGCTCCACTGCGATCACGGCGCTGACCACCTGGGTGGTCGCGGCCACGTAGAGCTGCAGGGGTTCGCCATCCTGCGGCGGCGTGAGGATCGGGGCATGCGTTAAGGACGCCTTCAACTTGTCGAGCGCATCCTGGGCCTCGGCGGTCCAGGAGAAGCGCTCGTGTTTCTTGAGGAGGCGATAGAGGGGCAGGCCCTTCTCGCCGAGCCGCGAGATGAAGCGGCTCAAGGCAGCGAGGCACCCCAAAGACCTTTTGTACCCCTTTGAGGTCCCGGATCGGGCCCATTCGTTCGAGGGCCGCAACCTTTTCAGGGTTGGCCTCGATTCCCCGTTGGGAGACAATGTATTCAAGGAGCATGCCTCGCGGCACTCCAAAGACACACTTTTCGGGGTTTAACTTGACCCCATTGGCCCGAAGGCAGCCGAACGCGATGCCCAGGTCGCCAACCAGGTCGTCTGCCTTCCTGGTTTTTACGACGATGTCATCCACGTACGCCTCGACCGTCCGCCCGATGTGATCTCCGAAAACGTGTTGCATGCAGCGTTGATACGTTGCACCTGCGTTTCGGAGGCCAAATGACATCGTGACGTAGCAGAACATCCCAAATGGCGTGATGAACGAAGTCGCAAGCTGGTCGGACTCCTTCATCTTTATTTGATGATACCAAGAGTAGGCATCAAGGAAGCAAAGTAATTCACACCCAGCCGTTGAATCAACGATTTGATCAATACGTGGCAAAGGAAAAGGAACTTTAGGACATGCTTTATTGAGACTAGTATAGTCTATACACATCCGTCACTTCCCGTTCTTTTTCTTTACAAGTACGGGGTTTGCTAGCCACGTTGGGTGGAACACCTCCTTGATGAACCCGGCCTCGAGAAGCTTCCGCAGCTCTGCTCCGATTGCCCGTCGCCGCTCCTCGTCGAAGCGGCGGAGCCGTTGTTGCACGGCTCGGGCGTGAGGCAGGATGTCAAGGGAGTGCTCGGCGACCTCCCTCGGGATGCCTGGCATATCCGAGGGGCTCCACGCGAAGATGTCAGCGTTGGCGCGGAGGAAGTCGACGAGCACCACCTCCTATTTAGGATCGAGGGTGGAGCTGACCCTCAACGCCTTGCCCTCGGGGGCCGCGGGGTCGAGGGGTACCTCCTTGGTCTGCTCCGCGGCCTCGAAGGTGCCGGTGTGCTTGGAGGCGGAGTCGAGGTCCTCGTTGACCATCTTCTCCAAAGTGGTCACCAGCGCTTCATCCAGCGCCAGGGCCTCTGCGTGCTCCACGCACTCGACGTCGCAGTCAAATGCGTGCTCGATGGACGTGCCCACGGTGATGACGTCGTTCGGTCCTGGCATCTTCATCTTCAAGTAGGTGTAGTTGGGGACCGCCATGAATTAGGCGTAGCAGGGCCGCCCAAGTATAGCGTGGTAGGCGCCCTTGAACCCCACCACCTCGAAGGTGAGCATTTCCTTGCGGAAATTCTTCGCGGTGCCAAACCAAACCGGCAGGTCAAGACCGCCCGAGGGGCCGGACCCCGCTGCCGGGTGCGATGCCGTGGAACGGCTTCGTGCTGGGCCGCAGCTGGTCCAACCCGATCCCCATCAAGCGCAGCTTATGCGCGTAGAGGATGTTGAGGCTGCTGCCTCTGTCCATCAGGACTTTTGAGAACCGTGCGTTCCCAATGATTAGGTCGACCACCAGCGGGTACTGGCCCGGGTTGGGGATGCGGTTCGGATGGTCCTCCCGGCTGAAGGTGATTGCGTCCTCCGACCAATTGAGGAAGGAGGGAGGCGCCTTCTCCGCTGCAAGGACCTCGTGCCGCTCCCACTTGTGCTGGCGGGTCGACATGTCAACGGTGGGTCCCCCGAAGATGAGGAACATGTTCTCCACGGCGGGGAAGCCACCGACGTCACCATCTCCTCCGTCTTTCCTGGCCTCTGCCTCCTTTGCGGCGGCGCGGCCATAGAACTTCTTGAGCATGTCGCACTGCTCAAGGGTGTGGTTCACTGGGGTCTTGTGATAAGGACATGGCTTCTTCAGCATGTCATCAAACACCCCTAGGCTTCGAGGGGCCGGTCGAGGGCCCCGTCGAGCCGGTCGACCGGCAAGGGCCTCGGCCTCATCGCCGTCGCGCCCCTCGCTCGCGCGCCTCGCGGCGCGGCTTCTTTCCCTTCTTGCCCCGCTTGTCCTTGCGGTGGGGCTCTCTGGACTTGCTGCCCTCCGCGGGCGCATCGTCCGAGCGCCTGCCCTTCTTGTCGTCAAAGATCGCCCCCACGGCCTCCTCTCTTGAGGCGAAGCTGGTGGCGATGTCGAACAGCTCGTTGGAGTCCGCGGGCGGGCTGCGTCCCAGCTAGCGCACGAGGTCCCGGCACGTGGTGCCCTCGAGGAAGGCGTGCACAATTTCGGATTCCGCCACGCTCGGGAGCTCCGTGCAGCGCTTGGAGAAGAGCCGTATGAAGTCCCGCAGTGACTCGTCGGGCTTCTGAGTGCAGGAACGTAGGTCCCAGGAATTTCCAGGGCGCACGTACGTGCCCTGAAGTTGCCCACGAACATGCGGACCAGATCGTCCCAGTTGTGGATTTGGCTGGCGGGCAGGTGCTCGAGCCATGTCCGGGCCGCATCGCCGAGGTGCAGGGGCAAGTTGCGGATGATGACCTCGTCGGCCGGTGGCCCCCGCCCGACCGACACGCCAAGCGGTAGTCGTTGAGCCACACGCGGGGATCCGTCTCCCCGTTGTACTTGACGATGGTCGAGGGTTGGCGAAGCGCCGGGGGAAGGCCGCCGCGCGGATCTCCCGCCGAACACACGGGTCCCCGGGGGCTCCGGCGTCGGGGAGCGGTCCTCGCCGCCGTCGTAGCGTCCGCCCCGTCGAGGGTGGTACCCCACCGCCGCTCGGGCGTCCGCCCGCTCGTGCGGCGGCGTTGATGACGTTGTGGGCGTCACCGTCCGGCCGCCCGCGCGTGTCAAGGAGCCGCTCTTTGGCCGCCGTGCGTCCTGAGTTGGCGGGACGCTCCGCATCTTCTGCTGCGTGGACCGAGGGTTCGCCTCCCTGCGCAGCCCCGTCGCCTCGTGCATCCCCCTGCTAGCGGATTCGTGAGGCTGAGCTTTCGGCCTGCTGGACGGCCGCTTGCTCTATGAGAGCCTGCAATTCGCGTTGCAGGTTCCGCGCCTCAGGGGTCGAGGGTGCCGGCATTGCCCGCAGTAGCGTCGCGGCGGCAACAAGTTTCCCGACTTGCCCGTGGAGGCATGTTAGGGTTGTCGGCGTTGATGCGGTCGCGGGCTCGGCCGCCCGGCCCTCCCGCACGCGTTCGCCGTGAGCGGAGGTTTCTCCGGCCATCGAGGCGCGGAGCGGCCCGCACCGTGCGGTACTCCTCCGCCGGCCTAGCCTCGAGCTCGCGGGCTTGGGCTAGGCGCGCGTCGGCGTCGGCTCTAGCGGGGGTGCTTGGCCCCGCGGCCCGGCGCGGAGCGATCCCCCGGGGCGGCGTGATCTCCCCGTCCCCCCCGCACCCGCCGCGCCGGTGGCGTTCGGCCGGGTCGTTGGCGACGACGACGCGCAGCACTCCCGCGCGGGATCGTAACTCCCCGGTGCCGGGAGTCATCGGAGCAGCCGAACCAGTAGTCCGTAGCGTCAAGGAAACGCCTGAACATGACTGGGTCCGGCACGCCGGAGAAGTCCCACTCCGCGTACCCGTGGCGGTTGGCGGGCGGCAACGCGTCGAGGGAACCCAGGGACGACTCGTCACCCGCTGAGGCGCCGGGATCCCTGGCGACGAAGACGTGACGGCCAGGCGGAACCCTGCGCATCGTGGTGTTGACGTTGGCGTGGTGGGCCGTCGTGGCACCACGCAGCCCAACGGGGAAAGCGCGGTCCGAGACCGTGCGCCGTCCCGCCGGGGGTGGTGGTTATCGTGGCGGCAGCGCGCCGTGCCGAGAGGCGGCGCGCTCGGCCTTGCCGTCGCTCGGACCGCGCTTGGCGTGAACGCCGGCCGAGCGGCGGCGGCGTCGTGGCGCCGACGGACCCGCGCCGTCCGTGCCGGCGGGCGTCCGCGCCGTGACGGTGCGCGCGGCGGGGACGGGGGGCGGACCCGGCCTGGCGCCGCGCGCGGAGCTCCTCATGGTTGGTGAGGCGCATGAGGTAGCCGTTTCCCGTGGCCTGAAAGTTCAGGCCCCTGAACCGGATTTCGAACCCGGCGGGGAGGGGGTCCGAGCTGCCCATGCAGTAGCGTGCACCACGGTACTCAGTGCAGATCACCATGGAGGGAGTTGACGGATTGACCTTAGGCGCTCAGATTGCCCCACGGTGGGCGCCAACTGTCGGTGCGGAATGTGGTCGCGACACTAACCAGTAATAAGCGCCGAGGTCTATCCCTCAATGGTCGATGCTAAGCAATAAAGGACATGGAGTTTATCCTGGTTCCGGCCGAGGGGCCGTACGTCCAGCAGTGCTGTGCTCAGGGCACTATATTGCTCAGCACCGGGGGTGCCTGTAGTGGGGCTGCTACAAGCAAGGCGGGAGAGGAAGCGGGGCTTCCAAATCCCTGGTGTAGTGGCTGAAGATATTGTGGGAATTGGAGAGCAAGTGCGACTTGTCTCGTGTTGGGTTCAGTTGTTCGTGTGCTGTGTGTTGTGTATCTTGGTCTCCTGTCCGTTGTCCTGTCCCCTTGCGGCAAGGGGGTTCGCCCTCCTTTTATAGATCAAGGAAGGGGCGAATCACATGCGCGCCGCGCTATCGAGCTACGTGAGGGAGCGTGATGTGCTATGCTGTAGAGTAGGCGGCCGCCCAGACGATCCTTGCAGCGATCCGGCCATCATGGCGTATCTTGTGCCCGAACAGTGGCGTCCTCGAGGGTAGAAAGGCAGCGGACGGCTGTGATGTCTTTAGATAGGCTCGAGGGAGTCGCTGACGTCGGTCCATACGGGGTACAGGAGTAGGTAAGGCGGCGTCCCGTTCCCACGCGCTCCACAGTGCTGGAGCCGTTGCCACAGCGCCTGGCGTGCGCCCGTATGCGTGGGGGCAGCAGCCATACCATTAACAGTGGCAGGGATGGCATCCCACCGGCCTAGTGCCTCCACCTAATCCTGTAAGGTCACAAGAAAGTAAATCGAGGGTGCAGCCGGCCCCCTTCGAGGGCTCGGTGCGTTAGCCGTACTGGAGCAGGTGCACGGCGTCACGGGACTGGCACCGGCCGCACCGCACGCTCCCCCCCCCACGGGATGGGGATGGGCTCCCTCATGGGGAGTTGGTGTGGCGGCACAGGGGCGCGTGCCCCGGGCGCATGATGGCGCCGTCCCGCCGATGTCGGTGCATTTAATGCCCGCGCGCGGGAGTAGGCGCGCGCGTGCGGGCGCCCTCGAGCGAGGCGGACCCCGTTCGAGGGCGGGGCGGACCCTCGAGCGAGGCGGACCTCGCTCGAGGGAGGCGCACCCCCTCGATCGGGGCGGAATCCACCCGAGGGAGGCGCGCACCCTCGAGCGAGGCGATATCTTATTCGAGGGAGTCTTCGAGTGGGCCGCCTGGTGGGTCGCCGGGGCCTTCGTGGCGTGGGCCATGTCCTGCATGGTTAAGTAAGGTGCATTTGGCCTTGTTGCGGGTTTTAAGTGGGGATTTCCCGGTTGTCTAAGGGGACCCCTAGGGCTGTCCCCGACAAAATTCAAAACTAAATTACTTGAAAAGACTCGAAAAACCTGGAATCGGGTTGTCCTCCCGGTAACTTATTCTTGACTCAACGAAACGGGTTGCCTCCCGCCTAGCGCTTCGTTTATAGTCCATGTCTAGACTTCTTCACTTGATTACTTCGAATCAACGCTCTTTGCGGGCTTTGCAATCCTGGGTACCCACTTCCGCACCATCTTAGGCACGGGCTTATTCTTTGGCTTAGTCATTTTTTTGGTCTTCACAGACTGGCTTTGTCCTTTGGTCTTGACAGATGCATCAGCTTCCTTCATGTAGTGGCTCGGCATCTCAAACTCCAGTCCTTCAGTCGTGATCTTCGTGGTCTCCTTAGTGTGATCCTCCATCTCTCCCGAATGAGTTTGAGTAGCCTTTGCCGTCTCGGGACCTTGGGGTTGTCCTTTGTTACCCATCGGGCACCTAACAAGTTGTCCCACTTGCGTCTCTAGCATCTTCATCACGATGAACACTTCATGTATAGAGCTTCCGACCTCCGTCACCTTGCCATCTAAATTCTTCAATATTTTCTCCATAGCCTTGAACTTAGTGACGATGTCCTTGTTGATCTTAGCTTGCTCGTCCATGAAGTTCTTGAATTGTGCACAAAGAGGAACCAAATCTTGAATGGACGAACTTGCATTAGATCGGGGTTTACCTTGGACTTGGCCGTACTCCTCACACTCCTTGCATGTGGATCGTGCCTCGGCAGCCTTTAGGTCTTGAGCTTCTTTCTCTATCTCCATCTTCTCCATCCTCTTAAGTAAACCGATATGCCACTCAAGGAATCCGACTTGTATGTATTCATTGAAATGCTCCAAAGCTCCTGCAATCGTCATGCGGATATTTGAGACCTTGATCTTGAACGGCCTTCCGACGTCTTAAAGGTTTATGATAGGTGGATCAACGATGTCTGGGGTGCATAGCTCGATCTTGCGCTCCGGGTTGTTCTCCCATGGGTGGCGGTTGAGGTTGATCTTCCTTTGGACTTGGAGGTGGTGATTCCCTTGGAGATTTTGACGATCCTTCAATTTTGGCTTTTGAATCTAGGGTTTCCAACCCTTTAGCTTGTGTTGCACGTCTCCTTTTCCTGTAAGGTTTTCCTGGATCATCCACAAATTGGGTTCCTTGGAGAGGTAGCCAACCATCTCCGGTTAGGGTTAGCAAAAACAAAGAAATCTAACAAAAGAAAAATTAGGGTTAATCAAAACTAGATTAGATTATTTTTTTCTTTTTGAGGATAATCAAACTTAAGAGATGCAAAAGAAAATCAAAAGAAAAACTAAAAAAATAAGCGATACTAGATTGGATCCTGATTGCTTGTTCCCTGGCAACGGCGCCAGAAAAAGGGGCTTCTTGACGGTAGATTATCGTATCAAAGTTCATATGGACTTGCAAGCGGACAAATCCCCCGTCGTAGTCAAGGGACCCTTCTTCCCTCGAGTGGTGAACCCAAGGTATCGAATCCGTGGAACAATGTGCAACGCAAGGATTCAATCTAGTAAAGCAAGGAAGCTATCTATTGAAGAACCAAATTGCATCTAATCTAAGATATCATCAAGTAAACACATCTAATCTAATCTACTAAAGAGGTAGCAAGAGAAAGCAAGAGATAACCAATCTAGAGAGTCTAAATCATGCTTATGTTGTAGCTCCAAACAAGATAGATGAAGATAGAAAAGCGAATCTCATTAAAAGCTTCTTTAAATCGTGGCCTCCGGTCTGATTCCAAAAACGCTCGCCTTTCCAAGCCCCTGTTCTGTCACAACGTACTCCTATTCATGCGGGTAGTCTAGGGCGAGTTCGATAAGAACAAGTTGAAATCACTTGGTAGGTCCGGTATGCACCTCTAGCCACCACGGCTACAAGAGCACCCTATGCAATCTAGCTATAGACTAGATTGGGGAAGAAGCAAAACCAAGAAAACAAAATCATCTAGAAGGCACTTGATCGCTAGAAATCGGATTCACTTAAAGACTTCACCATGAATGATTACAAGAACAAGATCACCACCGGGATCCTACCTCGATCTTGATCCTTGCCCAGAGCTCCGACGTGGTCTTCCATGCAAGGTTCCCACGTCGGCTAGGGAGACCCTAGACAACTAGCACGACCCTCATCTCCGAGATGGTGTCCCTCAAGCTTCTCTGCTCCTCGACGGCGGATGACGAAATGATTGATTTGTGGCTCTCGGTCAGGGGGCTATAAATAGCCCGAGAGGCACCTAGGTCAAAGGGGGGGCGACTGGGCCTCGAAACGGGCTGGGCCGGTGTTGACGGTGAAAATCCGTCAACCTAGCCATGAGTTTACCTTCTATGTTGGCATAACTTTTGTATCTTATTCATTGGTACTAACCCCCGTGGTATAACAAGTTCACTTGTGCATGTCGGTTTTGGAGTTATGTGTTTATGCAGGGTTTTAACGTTGAAAGCAAGACTTCCGGGATAAGTTCATTAAGCACCTCATGACAAGACCTTGAAGCCCGATACAAGTCAAGCAATGAAGTGAACATGACTCCAAGAGCCCAAGGACCAAGCCCGAGAAGATGATAAACTCCGAGGACCGAACCGAGAAAAGTGCCGAATCTTGCAAGACAAGGAGTTGAGTCCAATTCGGAGAGAAACCGACGTCAAGGGCCCACATGCAAAAGGGGAGAACATCTAGAAGACGTGGGAAGCAACACCGGCGAAGCGAGCCGCGGGATGGGCCGAGTGGGCCCAGCCGGCCGGCCCAGGCCGGCCGGCCCAGCCCAATTTGGGGCCCAATCGGCCTCCCCTTTGACCTAATTGCTTCTCGGCTATAAATAGCCCCCCGACCGAGAGCCACGCAGAACCGAAGTCGTATTCCGCCGCCGAGGAGCAAGAGAAGCTTGAGGGACACCAACTTGAAGATGAGGGTCGTGCTAGTTGTCTAGGGTTTCCCTTGCCGACGTGGGAACCTTGCATGGAAGACCACGTCGGAGCTCGGAGCGAGGATCAAGATCGAGGGAGGGCCCCGGTGGTGATCTTGTTCATGTAATCATTCATGGTGAAGTTTGTAAGTGAATTCGATTTCTAGCGATCAAGTGCCTTCTCGATGATTTTGTTTTCTTCTTGGTTTTGCTTCTTCTACGATCTAGTTTGCGGCTAGATTACATAGGGTGCTCTTGTAGCCGCGGTGGCTAGAGGTGCATACCGGACCGGCCAAGTGATTTCAACTTGTTCCATCGAACTCGCCCTAAGCTCCCCGCATGAATAGGGATACGTTGTGACAGAACGGGGGTCTCGAAAGGCGGATGTTTTCGGAGTCGGATGGGAAGGCCACGATTTAAAGATGCTTTTAATGAGATTCTCTTTGCTATCTTCATCTATCTTGTTTGGAGCTACAACATAAGCATGATCTAGATTCTCTAGATTGGTTATCTCTTGCCTTCTCTTGCTACCTCTTTAGTAGATTAGATTAGATTCGTTTTCTTTATGAGTAGATTAGATGCAACTTGTCTTCATTAGATAGCTTTACCTTGCTTTACTAGATTGAATCCTTGCGTTGCACATTGTTCCACGGATTCGATACCTTGGGTTCACCACTCGAGGGAAGAAGGGTCCCTTGACTACGACGGGAGACTTGTCCGCTTGCAAGTCACAAACGAACTTTGATACAACTATTGACCATCAACAAGCCCCTTTTTTCCGGCGCCGTTGTCGGGAACAAGCAATCAAGATCCGATCTAGTATCGCTTATCTTTCAGTTTTTCTTTTGATTTTCTTTTGCATCTCTTATGTTTGATCATCCTCAAAAAAAAATCAATCTAATCTAGTTTTGATTAACCCTAATTTCTCTTTTGTTAGATTTGTTTTATTGCTAACCCTAACCGGAGATGGTTGGCTGCCTCTCCAAGAAACCCAAAACTTTTTTGTGGATGATCCAGGAAAACTTTACAGGCAAAGGTGACGTGCAACACGAGCTAAAGGGGTGGAAACCTAGATTCAAAAGTTGAAGTCGAAGGACCGTCGAAATCTCCAAGGGAATCACCACCTCCAAGTCCAAAGGAAGATCAACCTCAACCACCGGAGCGCGAGATCAAGCTATGCACCCCGGACATCGTTGATCTACCTATCATAAACCTTCAAGACGCCGGGAGGCCGTTCAAGATCAAAGTCTCAACTATCCGCATGACGATTGCGAGAGCTGAATGCATACGAGCTGGATTCCTTGAGTGGCATATCGGTTTACTTAAGAGGAGGATGGAGAAGATGGAGATGGAGAAAGAAGCTCAACACCTGAAGGCTGCCAAGGCAAGATCCACATGCGAAGTGTTCATCATGACGAAGATGCTAGAGACGCAAGTGGGACAACTTGCCGGGCGCCCTATGGGTAACAAAGAAGAATATCCGAGACAACTCCAAGGTCCCAAGATGGCGAAGGCTACTCAAACTCATTCGGGAGAGATGAAGGATCACACTAGAGACCATGAAGATCACGACCGAAGGACCGGAGTTCGATATGCCGAGCCACAAGGAAGATGTTGCATCCGTCAAGACCAAAGGACAAAGCCGCCCGTGAAGACCAAAAAAAAATTGACTAAGCCAAAGTGGGTACCCAAGATTGCAACGCCCGCAAAGAGCGTTGATCCGAAGTAATCAAGTGAAGAAGTCTAGCCATGGACTATAAACGAAGCGCTAGGCGGGGAGGCAACCCGTTTCGTCGAGTCAAGAATAAGCTACGGGAGGACAACCCGATTCCAGGTTTTTCAAGTCTTTTTAAATTTAATTCCGTTCTGAATTTTACTACGCAAAACCTTAGACTTAGAATGGTTGAACAATATTAGAGACATAATTCTTGGTTGAATATTTTGCTTGATCATAAACCCTTTACATGAACCATCCTATGTGTTTGTTTGCTTCTTTTCGAGAAACCACAACCAAAACAAAAAAATTCAGAACCAAACTCAACCTTTCATCCTCTTTATGATGTTGTGGTTGACTCGTTTTTCATGCTAAAAACACACGAGTAGAGCCACGACTTGTATCTAGATGTTATTTAAATTTCAGCATGTGGTAGGACTCGCGTGAACCTAGAAACTTGATTTTTGGTTGGTTTAAAAATCCATATCCTTGGTTTCTCTAAGATTAGAATTTTTCTATGCCTCACTTAATTTTATTTCATTCAAAATCTCTCTCATCTAATCAAAATTAGGACCTAAACCTATGCCCCCATGATCAAGCCGGGAAAAGCTTGCTCTCAACTAATGAAGGCAAACTATACCGGTGAGACCGAAATCGACGTAGTCGAAAAATATTTTCGACTTACATTTGTTTTTAATGGTTTAAAAACCTCTCTAAATTTATGCTTGAGCTCTTGCATGGCTCTGAAAAATATTTTTAAATTTCGAAATTAGAGGAGTGCTTAGCCTTAAATACACTTAAAGGGAGGCGATCTAGTTAACCTAACCATGCATGCACCATGATACATCACGGGATGCCCCTCCAACATATTTAAACCACATGCAAAGTACAAGCATGGGGGGCAGCCAAGGCTTTGTTTTGTAGGAATATCATGGATGCATGTGAGGCAAGGGAGTATGGAAGTGAGTCAAAGCGAAAACATCAAGTGGAAGGAGCAATAGTGCAAGCGAAGGAGTGGACGGGAACGTTTGGAAGGTGTACGCGATCATGAAGCAACATGAATGCACTAGAGAAGAACCGAGCCAAGAGGAGGAGAGAGGTAAGTCTTTCATCCAACTCTTTGTTCGTGTGCTCTAGTTTGTAGGCCGGAATCACCTTAGACTTAGCCATCCACCGCGTTTGTTTCGTGCAACAAATCACATCCTTAATCCACTCAAAGTCCAGACTCCAAAATAATATTTGTGTACCTTGTTACCGGGTGGAAACCCCGGATATTTATTTGTGAGGGAGAGTGCTGCAATCATGGAAGAAAACTACAAGCCTTTTCACCGAAGAAGAAGGGATCATCGTCGTCTAAGCCATCATCGACAACCTCTTCGAGGAGGCGCTCGGTTTCCGAGTCTCCTTGGAGTATGGGGGAGGACACGGCACCACTGAGGAGGAACCACTCTTCTCCTTGGTGGCATGAGGGCCACACGAAACTCGTTTATTAGGTTTACCAAACTTCAATAACGTATGGAGGAGCCGCTCGTCCAACCTCGCCGCTTGACACGATCATCCGCTCCACCACCATGCGCTCCGTGGCATTCCAATGGGTTTATCATCACGACGGAGGAGGAGGAGAAGAAGCTCGCTCGCCTTGGGTAGAGGCTTGTAGCGAACGTCGACATCGACGACCAAGCTCTCCACATATTGGGTTTCACACGGGACACCGGTGCAATTCTCTAACGGAGTGTCGGCAAACACCCACAAGGAATTCGCCTAGGAAATTTTCGTGACCATGGCGCATACCCTTGATGAAGGAGTGCCGAGTCTCTCATTCCGTTGGAGGGAGCCCACAAGAGGAGAAGAAGAAAGACACCGTCGGAAGGGTAACCTTGATCAATGATGCTATTTCTAGCACCTTGATGGGGTAATCTCCTTTCATCCATGGGTTGCAATCGATCTTGAGATGTAATCGAACTTTGTTGGATTATCTATCTATCATCTTGTGTTGAAAATACTTTAATGCTTAAGGCTAGCAACCATGCCGTAAAGGGAGTATAGGCCTCAATGCTTCCTTGGATCCATTCAACACAATCCCCGATAGGTTAGTTTGGTTTTCATGTTCGAAACGATTGCATGTTCTAGTATCGTAGACCCATGGGCGAGTGTCCCCTATTTTCAAAAAGGGAGCTCCGGAACAAGTATGTGCATAAAGGCACATGGGAAGGCTTTTGGAGTATGATCACGGGAAGAGACCATCAACGAAGAAATACTATCCGGAACCCCATCATCCAAGTGTGTCACTTTTGTGCAAGTGGATTTTTGGGGAGAATAAGAGAGACATAGATAACCAACACGGAGTTGAATTGGATTTACTCGCAGCCAATCAACCCTACTCACCTATGATCAACCGGTGGTGTTGTTAAGCAACATCGGATTCGGGAGATCGGGTTGTTACCTCTCCATGTTGACTATCTCTTTAAAACCGGGTATTACAAGGAACCCGAATCATCTCCTACCCAGGACTTCCCTAGGAATGTATGAAGAAAGGGAAATATAAGAGTGAAGATGAGAGAGGAGGCTTCCGAGTGGCCTAAGTAAATTTGCCCCTTCCGGATTGAAGATTAAGACTTTTCTTGAGGGGAAGAAGATCGGTTAGAGGAAGGACTTCTTGTGCCGGTGAAGAAAAAAATAATAAAAGAAAAGAATTATAGGAGAAGGATCTTCTATGGCCCAAGAAGGAGGTGCACAACAAAATTATGTCCCACCATTCGGAGAAATTCCGGCATCGCCAAATTACTACGGTGGTGTACCAATGCAAGCATGGGGGAGTGGTGCAGCCATACCCCCACCATTTTTGCAAGGGCCCAACGTAGCCTTTGCGGAGCCATATGCACACCTTCCTCAACCACAACAAAATGTGGCCACCATTGGAGGATACGCTGCAAGAAACATGCAAAATATTGCAGCCATCCAAACCAATGCAAACCAAATGGGTGAAGGTAATGCAACATTCGCTTATGAGCTTTGACACCTTCACCTAGCACCGTCGGACAATTCATATGAGGAGTGGTGCATTATGAGTAAGGGTACAACAACTAAGACTATCAATATCAACCACCGGCGGAAGATTAGAGAGAGGAGGAGCTTTAGTTATCTTTCCTTTACCCCCTTTTCTTTAATTTTCAGCTTGGATGTGCCTATGTTTGCGTAGTATTTTCAGCTTTGCTTTAATTTTCAGTTTTTAGTTTAATTTTCAGCATGTGTCTTAGTGTTTATTTTCATCATGAATAATGTCGCCACCAAGTTTTTACCTTTGGTAAAGTTACAAAGTTTGTGCCATGATGATATATGATTATAATTGCCGCTTTGTTTATCTTTGTAATTGATTTATGCATGTTTGAACTAGTGCTCTCTTAAAAATACAAATCTGAAATTATTTAAATGCTAGCTTAATCTTCAGCGGAGGTTATGATTAAAATAAAGACCCATAGTGTTTTATGTGCTCTCAAGTTATGAATAGATTAAAGATGTCTTTTATGCTCAAAAATATTGCTAACCTTGTCATAAATATCACTTGTGTGTTGCTCAACCTATCCAGAGCATTATATATATTTGAGTGCATAAACCTTAGTGTACAAGATTTATTTTGAGTGAGTTATTGCAGGCCATGATTTCTCTGGCCCGAGACTAAGAAGTTGGTCATTCCGTTTTTGCGTATCTATCTTTTTGCTAGCCTTTTATCCGTGCATTGTGTATCCCCGCATCGGTGATCTCACAAACTTCGTCGGATATCCACCCTTAAACCAAATATCATCTTTTGTGATTACCTCCTTGACCACAACCTATCGTTGAGAATGGATCATCAATTCAAGGAAGATCGCAAGACGGTGCCAACGTTGAAGATTTCAAGTATCTCTCCAAGGAAAAATATCTCCGGTACCTACCTTATTTTTCGCCTCTTTGCTCGAGGACGAGCAACGCCTAAGCATGGGGGAGGAGGTAGGTACAGTGCAGTTTTAGAGTTCAAAGGGGAATATTTAAAAAAATGATGATGAAAGAAAAAAATCCAGCGATATTCATGACTTTCGAGGTAAAAAAATATATATATATAAGAAAGAAAGAAAGAAAGAAAGAAAGAAAAGAATGAGAAATATGAGAAAGAGAAAAAAAATATATATGAGCGTAAAGTGAACTCCCCGGTTCTCTAAGAGTGCATTCAAGGCTTCAAGTTAAAAAGATCCATTCTCATTTTCCAACCATGTGCAATCCGATAACGAGGACTTCTTTTGTGCCTCGGGATCACTCTTTGCCATTTGCACATGTCCACTTATCTAAAGTGTGTGTATTTTTCTCTTTCCCCTCCTTGATTTAACATTATTTTCCAATGACCTTTTTGACGAGTCTCGGTAAGACCATGAGAAGCTTGTCTTGTTTTGACAACACCTCATTTATAAAATCTTGTTAGGACTAAACTTTCCCAAAGCTCCATATAAAGCCTACCACACATATATGTTATGAGAGGGAAAGGAGTAGAATATATAGGCTTGAGAGACAAGTGAGATGAGAGTTCATGAGCAATATACAAGATGATTTAAATTTGTGAACTTGGTTTGGCTCTTTTCTTTATCTCGTTCTTTATTTCAAAAATTCTGAGATCTATTTAAACTTTGTGAGCATGTTAATACTTGTGGGATAAGCTTAATAAGAATCTACCCTCCGTAGAGGTGAAGGCTAGTACATTATGGAACTTAAACGAATTAAACTTTTGAGAGCATTATGTTTTTTTTTCATGTATGATCAAGTGCAAGGTTTAAACATTGTTTGGCAATGATGATATCCATCGAAGGCTTACTCGAGGACGAGCAAGGTTTAAGCATGGGGGAGATGTTGACGGTGAAAATCCGTCAACCTAGCCATGAGTTTACCTTCTATGTTGGCATAACTTTTGTATCTTATTCATTGGTACTAACCCCCGTGGTATAACAAGTTCACTTGTGCATGTTGGTTTTGGAGTTATGTGTTTATGCAGGGTTTTAACGTTGAAAGCAAGACTTCCGGGATAAGTTCATTAAGCACCTCATGACAAGACCTTGAAGCCCGATACAAGTCAAGCAATGAAGTGAACATGACTCCAAGAGCCCAAGGAACAAGCCCGAGAAGATGATAAACTCCGAGGACCGAACCGAGAAAAGTGCTTCGAATCTTGCAAGACAAGGAGTTGAGTCCAATTCGGAGAGAAACCGACGTCAAGGGCCCACATGCAAAAGGTGAGAACATCTAGAAGACGTGGGAAGCAACACCGGCGAAGCAGCCGCGGGATGGGCCGGGTGGGCCCGGGCCGGCCGGCCCAGGGGCCGGCCGGCCCGCCCATTCGGGGCCCAATCGGCCTCCCCTTTGACCTAATTGCTTCTCGGGCTATAAATAGCCCCCCGACCGAGAGCCACGCGAACCGAAGTCGTATTCCGCCGCCGAGGAGCGAGAGAAGCTTGAGGGACACCAACTTGAAGATGAGGGTCGTGCTAGTTGTCTAGGGTTTCCCCGGCCGACGTGGGAACCTTGCATGGAAGACCACGTCGGAGCTCGGAGCGAGGATCAAGATCGAGGGAGGGCCCCGGTGGTGATCTTGTTCATGTAATCATTCATGGTGAAGTTTGTAAGTGAATTCGATTTCTAGCGATCAAGTGCCTTCTCGATGATTTTGTTTTCTTCTTGGTTTTGCTTCTTCTACGATCTAGTTTGCGGCTAGATTACATAGGGTGCTCTTGTAGCCGCGGTGGCTAGAGGTGCATACCGGACCGGCCAAGTGATTTCAACTTGTTCCATCGAACTCGCCCTAAGCTCCCCGCATGAATAGGGATACGTTGTGACAGAACGGGGGTCTCGAAAGGCGGATGTTTTCGGAGTCGGATGGGAAGGCCACGATTTAAAGATGCTTTTAATGAGATTCTTTTTGCTATCTTCATCTATCTTGTTTGGAGCTACAACATAAGCATGATCTAGATTCTCTAGATTGGTTATCTCTTGCCTTCTCTTGCTACCTCTTTAGTAGATTAGATTAGATTCGTTTTCTTTATGAGTTAGTAGATTAGATGCAACTTGTCTTCATTAGATAGCTTTACCTTGCTTTACTAGATTGAATCCTTGCGTTGCACATTGTTCCACGGATTCGATACCTTGGGTTCACCACTCGAGGGAAGAAGGGTCCCTTGACTACGACGGGAGACTTGTCCGCTTGCAAGTCACAAATGAACTTTGATACAACTATTGACCGTCAACAGCCGGCCGGCCTGGGCAGACCAGCCTGGGCCCATTTCAGCCCAGTCCGCGGCCTCGTTCGCCCGACGTTGCTTCCCGAGTCTTCTAGATCCTTCCCCCTTTTGCATGTGGGCCCTTGTTGTCAGTTTCTCTCTGAATTGGACGAAACTCCTTGTCTCGCAAGATTCGGCACTTTTCTGGCTAGGTCCTCGGAGTTTGTCATCTTCTCGGGTTGGGCCCTTGGGCTTCTTGGAGTCGTGTTCACTTCATTGCTTGACTTGTACTGGGTTGGCAGTCACTTAATGAACTTATCCCGGAAGTCTTGCTTTCAACGCTAAAACCCTGCATAAACACTAAACTCCAAAATCGACATGCACAAGTGAACTTGTTATACCACGGGGGTTAGTACCAATGGACATCAACATCTCCCCCATGCTTAAACCTTGCTGTTGACGGATAAAAGACATCCCTCTACGATCCGCAAGCGTACGGACCTCACACCTTTTTCACCATGGGATTCCCAAGGTTCTTGTCAATCCGCGGAGCAAGGGGATCACAAGCATTCAATCTACGTCTAAGCACTTAGCTACTAAATCCTCTAACTACTATTATACTAGAAAACAAGTAAACTACACTAGAGAGAACAATTAATATATCAAGATAAAAGACACTCACCCACGGGTCTACGATACTAGAGCACGCAATCACTTAAAGACATGAAAACCAATCTAATCTATCGGGATTGTGACCACGGTTTCGCCCTTTCCCTCCTCTCGTACTGTCACTACGTGAAGGTATTCATGACTAGATCTATGATGGACACGGCGTATTGAATGGATCCAAGGAAGCATTGGAGCTCATACTCCCTTTACGGCATGGTAGCTAACCTTAAGTATTAAAGTATATTCAACACAAGATGATAGATAGATAATCCGACAAAGTATGATTACATCTCAAGATCGATTACAACCCATGGACGAATAAGGAGATTACCCCATCAAGGTGCTGGACATAGCACCGTTGATCATGGTTTCCCTTCCGACAGTGTCTTCCTTCTTCTCCACGAGAGGGTGCTTCCTTCGAGGTGGTTGATCTCCCTCCGGAGATCCTCCTCCTCTCTCTCTAGCTTGTGGATGGCCTCCTGGTGCGAATGGCTCTCCCCATGTCAAATGGCGGCGCCTCCAGGGTTTTAGGGTTGAAGATACTTTGGGTGCAAGGAAAGGGGGGCCGAACCGACCACCGGAGTGGGCTGGGCCGGCCGGCCTGGGCCCACCTCGGCCCGGTTCGGTCTCCCCTTCGCTCCCGTGGGTCCTCATGTAATTATGCACTTTGCCCCCTCCACTTGCATGATTTTGACGATGTCATCCTCGCGTCCAAGATGGAGGTTCTCCGCGCATGAAGTTCGGTCTTTACACTTCAATCCCCGGGGGTGTTCCTCGTAACACTTCGGTCCTTGCCACCATTGGAAGTGATTTCATCAAGCTCATGAACACGAACAAGACTCCATAAATGCTCCTTTGAACTTGTTGCGAATCCGTCCTTCATGTCCATGTTTTCCTACATAAACACAACACTTCCAAATGCATGCACATAGATGAACTCGTTATATGATTAGTGTGCCTAGTGGCGGGTTAGTTCTATAATCAAAACCAAACCAAAGTGTAATGAACATGCTTGGTGTACCAATATACACCGTCAACATCTCCCCCACGCTTAGCTCTTGCTCGTCCTCGAGCAAGTACTTGTAAAAGAACTTCGTCCAAAGTGTTGTAATCATGTACCGCTAATCCTTCTTCACAAGTTAGTCAATCCTTCATCTTTAATACATAAACATAAAGTAATGATCAGCAAACATAAATATGGGTGTTTAGAATTTTTACCACGTCAAGATTTACCCCAAAACTCAAACTCTTCACTCAAAGTCTTCAATTTCAGCCATACTTACTTCTTTGCTTCCATAGGAGGGTTTTTATGATTTTAAAAACAAAATTCCTGCAACAAGTATTAGACAAAAACCTTTCTCCAAGGTCTCGCAAGTCACTCATATGAGGTGGCTATCCTAAACCAATTTTATGAAACTCTCACCTCCCATAAGTCTCTCATATAACATGTAAAGTGGAGCTATAGGTAGGGCTAGCGCAATCAACACAAGTATTGTCAAACTAAGAACTTCCTCTAATGGTTGTTTACCTTTCAAAGCCAATGATCATGAGAATTAACCATATGTAGGGACATCAAGGATGAGAAGATTTAGAATGGTGGACATGTGCAAGGGCAAAAGAAAATTATGACTACAAGGCACCGATGACGTCCTCGTTGTCGGATTGCACATGGTTGGAAAAGAATGAAAGTTTCGTCTCTCAACAACGTGACATCCTTCCTTACACTTTATTTTTCTTTTCTTTCACTTGATCCATCCCTCTCATATCTTTATTGCTACCTCCTCTTTTCTCTTTTCTTTTTCTTTTATTCTTTCATTCACATATATTTTTTTCTTTCACATATATTTTTCTTTCTTTCTTTCTTTCTTTCTTTTCCATACTCATACTTTTCTCTTTATTTTTCTCTCTCTTTACAACTTTTCAAAGCTCTCAACTCCTCTCTTTCTCGCATGCTTACAATCTGAAATTTTAAATAAATCATGCTAGAGACGAGACGAAACTTTGAGAATAGGTTGTGTTCAAGGAATGCGATGTACAAAAGAGATGTATAGGGTTGGGTATGGAATTCGGTGATGTACGGGACTTTCGATGTGAAAGTCACGTTACCGAATGTATGACGAGGCTAGCAACAAAAGATAAGCACAAGAACTTGATCATTGCTCAAAATTAAAACTCACAAGAGAGAAGGATCCTAGCCTCACTCATCGTGCTAATCACACTTATGGTGGAGCAAAAAAAATTGGCTTTGTATAGGATTTTTTTTCTTACTCTCAACTTGGAAAAAGAGGTTTTGCTAACCTTTATTACAAGGTTTTTATGATAATTTTCAGAACTGAAATCCTCCAATTTTTAGCATTGAACATAGCACAACTAACATGTGAAGCTCAAGATCGAAATGCGGTATGGATACTTTAAGTAGTAGCAATTCCAGTAAGCACCACGGTAAACGTTTTTCAAACCACACACTTATGTTCATATATCAAGAATCAAAGATAAACAAACATGAATAAAGATAAGCATCACACAAGACACAAAATACATAAAGTCTCTTTTTATTTGGTTTTCTTTGACTCAACACTAATTTAAGACACTTCAAACTTGCAAAAATTTAAAAACACACTCGAAAACTAAGACTCATTAAACTCTAAGACTCTCACTCTCTCGAAGACTAAACCGAACCTAAACTTTGAAACTCAAAAGCTAAGGCTAGCTAGCTAGCTCTCCCCCACGCTAAAAACATACGACGTCCTCGTCGTATCTTACAAATCCTAAGGGGAAAACTAGACCTAGTGGTACTTTAAGCAAGTATTGCACCACTTGCCTCTCATGTTTCCAACCATGCCAAAAAGTTTGCGCACATTGCGGTTTAGGAACTTGTAGTCGTCTTCAACTACGCGCTCCAAATCCTCCAAATGCTGCTTCATCGCTTCCATGGCTTGGAGACATTCGTCGACCGACGCGTAGAGATCCGCGATGGATTGACGGCAAGCTCGACAACACATCAGATGCAATCCAAAGGGGCCGTCATCACCATTATCTCCACCATCATCACCGCCGTCGTCGCCACCACCATTGTCGTAACCTCCGTCGTTGCCACCGTCGTCGCCACCGCCGTTGCCACCGAAGGGAGTCCTCTCCTTGTGTTGCTCATCCCATATGTAGAGGTCGTTATCATCTCTTCCGGCAGCCGCCCACGAGCTCGGGCTACGATCGTCGGAGTAGTCGCTACCCCCATAATCCTTAGGCTCGGGCGACACCTCCTTGTAGTCCTTCCGCTTCATGCCTTGGATGCGCGCCGACCTTCGAACGGGCGTAGGGACCTTCTCTCCTTCGACGGGGTTGCGAGATGCAAGAGCTCCGGTCGGGACACGCCCTCTGCAACGGATGCGGGCGGTCCTCTTGACAGGTAGCTTGAGCTCGCATCGCATCGCCTCCTCCATCGATGGCTCCTTGGCTTCTAGCTTCAACTCTAAGCTTCTTAGGGACACAATGGCTGCTGCAAGGGTGCAAAATATTGCTTGGAGGAGTTGATTCCCGAGCTCCCAATTCGGCCAAATAAATAGTCCAGAGAGGGAAGCCCTGGGAACCTCATTTCCTTTTTTAAACTTCCCTTAAAATTTTCTGACCAAAGAAGGAAGTCGAAAAGGAGCAATTTGGGCAAAAATCGGAGACGACCGCCACCAGGACCCAGCTGGGCTGGTCGGCCTGGGCCGGCCGGCCCACCGTGTCTCGGGGGCCGGCCGGTCCGGCTTTTTCGTGCACCGCCCTTTTTTCACCTCCTTAGCCCATGGGAAAAAGTTGGCCCAGTAAATCTTCGCGAGAAACTCCAGAAAATTAAAAGAAAAACTATTTACAGAAATTCATGCCTTGTTTTTCATCCTAGGCGGGACGTTCGGGCTCTTCTTCCATGGTAAAGACATCAACATGGTGAAGGGGCACAACGTTGGGTTCATAGTAAACCTTAAGCCGTTGACCATTTACCATATACTGATCGCCTTTCATATCCATAATGGTTACCGCTCAGTTGGAGAGCATCAAATGCACAACATAAGGTCCGTCCCACTTGCTTTGCAATTTCCCCTTTCCGAAGGTTTTAAACCTCGAATTGTAGAGGAGGACCTTATCTCCTTCATTAAACTTTTTCTTTTTCAATCTTTTATCATACCACCTTTTGATTCTCTCTTTGTATATGTTTGCATTTTCATATGCTTTCAACCTCAACTCCTCTAGCTCCCTTATTTGGATCCTTTGTTTCACCACCGCGGCATCGAGATCGAGGTTCATCTCTTTAATCGCCCAATAGGCTTTATGTTCCAACTCAATCGGAAGGTGGCAAGCTTTTCCATAGACGAATTGATAAGGGGTCATACCTATCGGTGTCTTGAACGCCGTTCGATAAGCCCATAAAGCTCCGTCTAATTTCTTTGACCAATCCTTGCCTCCCTTCTCTATGGTTTTGTCGAGGATGCTTTTTAATTGCGTATTTGATGTTTCCGCTTGTCCGTTGGTTTGTGAGTGATAGGCCATAGAGACCCTATGCTCAATTCCCAACTTGGACAAGCACTTTTTGAAATTCTTCCCGGTGAAGTGAGTATCAAGATTCTCGGTGTACCGAAACGAGGAAAAATCACGATCTTGAACATAGTAATGGACTCCTCCGTGGAAGCTTTACGACATGGTATAGCCTCTACCCACTTGGATACATAATCAACCATGACTAGGATATACTTAAATCCAAATGAGTTTTTAAAAGGCCCCATGAAGTCTATACCCCATACATCGAATATGTCGATTTGTAGGTTGTATTTCAAAGGCATAGAATTTCTTTGAGAGATGTTTCCGGTTCTTTGGCATTCGGGGCATGACGCAACATATCTTTTAGTATCTTCATGCATCTCCGGCCAAAAGAATCCGCTCGACCATACTTTTGCTTGGGTTCGAAAATGGCTATAGTGCCCACCGTACTCCGCTGAGTGGCACTTCCTTAGAATTTCTACCCTCTCTTCTCTTGGCACACATCTTCTCATCACTCCATCATTGCCAAGTTTGAAGAGGTATGGTGCATCCCAAAAGTATTTTCTACTTTCGGAGATTATCTTCTTTTGAGAGTTTTTATCTAGATAATCGAGAGGCATCTTTCGAATTGCTCGAATGATATCGATCATCCAAGTATCTTTATCCAGCACTTGATAGAGGTGGTCATCTCTCATCTTATCTTCGATGGGCTCTTTATCATCTTGTCCACGATTCATCCTAGACAAATGATCGGCCACAACGTTTTCCACCCCCTTTTTTATCACGAATTTCAACATCAAATTCTTGGAGAAGAAGGATCCAACCAATCAAACTTGGTTTAGCTTCCTTCTTAGCTAAGAGATACTTGATGGCTGCGTGATCGGTGTAAACAATGACCTTCGAGTTCACGATGTAAGATTTGAATTTTTCGAAAGCAAATACTACCACTAGCAACTCCTTTTCCGTAGTGGCATAATTTAATTGCGCCCCACTAAGAGTTTTGCTAGCATAGTAAACGACGTGAACTCGGCCTTCCTTTCTTTGACCCAAAACCGCGCCTACGACGTAGTCACTTGCGTCACACATTATCTCAAAAGGTTGGCTCCAATCCGGAGGTTGGATGATGGGAGCACTCACCAATGCACTTTTCAAGGTCCGGAATGCCGCTAGGCACTTCTCATCAAAGTCGAAAGCCACATCCTTTTGAAGAAGATGCGTTAAAGGCTAAGTGATCTTTGAGAAGTCCTTAATAAATCTTCTATAGAATCCGGCATGGCCTAGAAAGCTCCTTAAGGACTTAACATCCGTAGGAGGTGGGAGTTGCTCAACCGTCTCTACCTTAGCCTTGTCCACTTCAATGCCTCTCTCGGATATAACATGTCCGAGCACTATGCCTTGCTTAACCATGAAGTGGCACTTTTCCCAATTTAACACCAAGTCTACCTCCACACACCTCGTGAGGACCTTTTCCAAATTTGCCAAGCAATCCATGAATGTCTTCCCATAAACGGAAAAATCATCCATGAACACCTCGATAATTTCTTCGATGAATTCCGAAAATACGGCCATCATGCAACGTTGAAAAGAGGCCGTAGCGTTGCATAGACCGAAGGGCATCCTTCTATATGCAAACATTCCGTAAGGGCATGTAAACGTTGTTTTGTGTTGATCGTCCGGGTGAATGGGAATTTGCATGAACCCCGAGTACCCATCGAGAAAGCAAAAATAAGAGTGGTTTGCTAATCTCTCGAGCATCTCGTCGATGAACGGTAGGGGGAAGTGATCTTTCTTCGTCGCTTTGTTAAGCTTACGATAATCGATACACATCCGCCACTCGGTCACAGTTCTTTGCGGTATCAATTCGTTCTTCTCATTCTTCACCACGGTCAAACCTTCTTTCTTTGGTACACAATGTACCGGGCTCACCCATTCGCTATGCTTAACCGGGTAGATGATTCCGGCATCAAGTAACTTGATGACCTCTTCCTTTACCACCTCTCGCAGGCATGGGTTAGCCTCCTTTGGTGGTCCACTACGGGCTTACATTGGTATTCCATTGGTATACGTGCAAAAGGCTGGGCTAATACCTTTGAGATCATTAATCGAATATCCAATCACCTTCCTATGTTTTTTTCAATAAAATCAGCAACTTCTCATTTTCTTCGGGACTCAACTCGTCGCTCACAGTGAATGGATAAGTCTTGTCTGGGCACAAAAATTCATACTTTAATCATTTGGGCAAAGGTTTAAGGTCTACCTCGGGCGCTTGTGGCTCCTCGGGTTTAATCTCTCCTATGTCTTCGAATTTTCTTTCCTCCACGCTTCCTGTTGACGCAAAATGTGCACCTAGCGCCAAACACACAGCAAGCCGAACAAGCTGGCTTCACACGTGCAAGGAATCACAAGACGTGCCAGTCAATTTTCCTGAAAATTAACAAAAGACAATGTAGTTAAATACCAAAGCTTGGAACTTGCCGGGTGGTACCAGACAGTTCCATATTTACGGCTACAAAGCCAGATGGGATGACACATAGCTATAGAAAGCTATCTGCCAATAAACTGAAACCATTCGGGAGCTTGCAACAGGAAAAATAACATAGCCGAATGGATGACATAAGCATGACGGCGATCGGTCTTTGTTTAGAGCAAAGATGCACATGCGCAAAGCCGTGACCGATCCCCATGACGATTAACATTAAATAAAATAAATAAAGTAAAGCGCGAGCATAAACATGTAATAAACAAGCATGCATAGGTCCAAAGCACTAGTCTACCGCATGTCTAGGCACTTTAAAACCCGTCGGGTACGATGCCAAACAAATCTATCCACCACATGATACAACTTGCATGGGGATCATACCACTTTCCACAAATAGATCTATCCACCGCATGATACAATCTAAATATGGAAAGCTAAAAGCATACATTATTTAAAGCATGATTTATGCACGTGTTCTACTCGTGAAGAAACATAACCGAATACGGCTGAACAGCCGATTCGGGGTCCATAAAGAAGGAACGAACATTACCAAGTGAAGTAAATCTATGAGATTGATTTGTAATCTAATCCACCGGATGACTAGCTCCAAAGCAACCCGAAAACCTGCATCTACCGCGTGATACTCAGTTCTTTCAAGATTTATACCAACGTTGGCAAGCTTGAACCCGCAACATGTAACAACCTAGATCGATTCGGTTTCGGCTATCAAAGAGCACGTGATCCACGTATTAAATTTGCCCAAGGAACAAATTCGACTCGCATAAGGATCACGAAAGGGATAAAGCCGATCCAAATTTATCTAGATTGGGCAAAAGGTGCTACATGAATTTAAACATAAAGTAAAACTCAAAGCAACACGGGGTAACTTAATGAATCTACTGGATCTTGCCAAAATCCAATAGAGCCGATAACTAGCCTCAAGCTAGACCTTAGCCTACCGCATGGCTCATGACCTAACAAGAAACCCTCTTGAACCAAGCTTGAATCTACCGCATGACACGAAGCATGGTAACAAGACTACTTGCATCAGATCTAAATCCACCGCATGATACTAGATATGATACAAGGTTGCCGGTACTCACGGAGGTCGACGGATCGATGAACCCTCTCGAAGAACTCGACGACACGACAAATGGACTCTAGGGTGCGTAAGGCCGGTTTGTATTGAGGATGATTGTTCCTGTTACATACATTCAGGGCTCATATTTATACCTTGCCAAGTACAACCTCGAATGGATTTGTTGCCTAATTTATCTCTAAGCTTGATCGCTTATCCATCCATTCGTCCTTCCTGCTTGAGCCACGTCATCGTCCAATCCCACAAAAATCAGCTCAACTGTTCCCTTGCCGAACGGAAACAGATAGCTGACCGCGGATCCTTCTGCCGAATACATCTGAGGAAACCTTCCTTCCGCCAGACGGACTCCTCATCGAGTTGGGCCCACAAGTCAGACTCCTTACCAAATTTTGGTGTTAACACATGCCCCTTCAATTGCAGGATAAAAGTGATTTTGTTCCGGAATTGACTCCAGCCACAAACATTTTCAAATCGAATCTGTCAACACCTGTTCTCTCTCTTCACAATCCGCCAGAATCCTCGTCTAGATCCAAACCCTAGATCCCCTTGTTCTGAGCTCAAATCCCCAGTGGCGGCTCAAAACCAAGCTGCTCAGGTAAATTCTCCTCCTGTAAGCTTCATTCGGTATTTAGGTTTTCAATTTTACCTGAGACTTCTTTTCCGCTTTCCTTCAGGAGCCTTCCACTGAGCTTTTGATTCGCACCGAGGCCAATTCAAGATCCTACTACCTTGGTCCTGTGGGAAACTCTGATCCTCGAGATTTCATCGCGGCTGAATCTCAAAGGATCCCCTTCAAAGCGGCTCTGTCCCCACCTCCTCAGTGGCAGGATGCTTTCAAGAAGCGGCCTTTGCCCCCAATCGCGGTGGAAAAATTGGTACGGAGGATTCTTGCGGACAAGAGTGCCGGGACCCGAACCGGGATACCCTTCGTATTGCTCGGTGCCCGGAGTTATCTTTGGCCGAGATCCCCAAGAATGAAGACCTCTTGATAGCGGCTTGCCACTTTTGGTCAAACGGCGTCAACGCCTTCCTCTTTGGCCACGGCCCGATGTCCCCAACTGCGGCCGATGTGTATATGATCACCGGCCTTGACATTACGGGATCCGTTCAACCCCGGGATTTCGAAGTTCCTCACGACAAACGGGGGGTGAAACCGGGGAACGGATACAAGAACTATATCTTGAACCACATGAAGGACGACCCCCTTGGTGAAATTGAATACGGGGCGTTTCGAACATGTGGCTATGCGAGTTCATCTTCTGTGGTAAAGCCAATGAGCCTACCCTGAATCACATTGCAATGGCTTCCCAACTGGTCAGTGGCAACCGCTTCCCTCTTGGGAAATTCCTCCTAGGCAGTGTGTACCATATGCTTCATCAAGCGTCACCCAGATGTACACCGGCCAGAGGATAGCATGTGTCAACGGTCCCTGGTGGTTTGTTCAAATGTGGCTGCAGCTACACATGCATCAGATTGTTGGTGTTGACTTGAACACCCGACTCTTCCCTTTATCCAATCATCCTGAAGGGGAAGCCCAAGCCACCAGAGGATGCCAGACTTATGGAGAAGCTGCTTCAACTGTTCTTATTCAGCAAGATATCAGCCAGCTTTTCGAGCTATTCTTCAAAGGTTTCCAAAATCCTCTCTGGCTCCCTTATCTGGACAATGACAATTTGATTTTCCCTTGTGAATTCTCTTTTGAAACTGGATGCCAAGATGGGAGATTCCTGGAGATCCTCAATATCATAATCCGCCCATGCATTCTGCCAGCTGAATTCAATGGAGGAAGGCTGACCTATAGCACTTACGAAAATTATCAGCCCAACGTAATGGCTCGGCAACTTGGATGTGGCCAGATGCCCCCAAGACTGTTTCTGCATGAATTCCTCAAGCCCAGAAAGGAAATCAAAGAACTCATGCACAGTAGCAGAGTCTTCCATTATGTGTGCAGTACCACTGTCTACACCTGGCCTTTTGTACCCACAACAATAGCTCACTCCACCTTCAACTCCTGGTGGCAAGAATTCCACGACCATATCTTCAGTGAGCCTGTACACTTGTTCTGTGCAGAGTTGATGCCTGATTTTCAGCCAACTTCAGAGGTAATATGATTAACCCTTGAACTAGACATTTCCTCTCCCAACCATGATTCTGACCTTCTTTTACCCGCAGAACACAGTGCCTGCCCCTCAAGCCAGGGATATTGCTTATAATGCAGTGGGCCCAATCTCAGCATTGGGATTCAAGTCACCAACCCCCGGCTCGGCTAATGGCTAGGTTTGCCACAACGGACCCAAGTCCGTCCGGCCTTCTTCGCCGACAAGAGGCAAGGCTTGTCTCTGATTGCCCCTCCAAATGCCAAGAGGAGGAGAACCATCAAGAAAGTCCTTGTTGAGGTAAAAATCTTTTCTTTTCTTGATCACAAGATTACTCTGTTTCTGATAAATCATATCTTGTGCATTTTCAGACCAGAGCCCAACAATCTTCAGTTCCAGAACCTGCCAATGCACCATCCACTGGTATGACCTTTACTGTCCTCTTTCTTGAGGATGAACACTGGCATTTATCTTTTAATTTGGCACTTGCAGAAGAAACAATGGAAGAACAACTTGTGGACGTCCCAGTGTCTCAACAAACAAGTCCACCCAGGGTTGAGTTACCTGTCCGAGTGGAGATCTCATCTTCATCAGGGACTCAATCACCCCCTGTTCAAACAGAAGCAATAAATTCTCCAGAGACGAGTTTCCCAATCCAACCAGAACCATCAAGTCCTCCAAGGGCCCAATCACCTGCTGGTCATGCAGAGACACCAACCCCAGTAGAGGTGAACCCATCTCCTCTTCAGCCAGAAGCCCCTGGGTTGCCAGCAACGGCATCAGCGCCTTCTCACTCAGAAGCTTTAGCTCTACCTGGAACACCTCCTTCACAAGTGGTTGCTTCTGAACAAAGTCCTGCCCCAGCTCAGGAAATTAGACATGAGGTACTCATTTGCACTTAATTCTGCTGCCTTTTACTTTCAGCACTCCTGACTTCGGCAATACTGCTTCCTTAGGATCAGGCCCCATCATCATCAAGTCTGTCAATAGGGAACAATCCAGTTGCCGAGGCAAGGGAAGGAGTGCATCAAACTCTGTCAGAGGAAGTGCTAGAAAAGCTCAAGGAGGTCTTTGCCTGGCTGGAAAGAGATGCACGAGATCAGTTCAAGGATCTCGATCACTTTGAAGAAATGCTCGAATCTATTAGCCAAGAACTCTCTGAGGACATCAGTGCCTCTCTTGCATCCGTCTCTGGCCTGGAAATCCACTACGTGCCCATAAGACAAGCTTTGAGGAAGGTGTCCTCCTGCCCAGCCGTTGAAAAGAAGAGGGCCAGTGCTGAACAAGCCATGAAAGGGGCACAATCTCAGACCGAGAGCCATAAAGACCCATTGGCCAATCTGCAAGCTTCTCGTGAACTGAAAATTGCCAGAAAAGTTGTTCTGGAGGCAGAACTGAGAAGCCTGTCAGCTGAGATAGAGGCCGACGACAAGAAAATAGCCGAGCTCCCTGGATTGATAGAGAAGACCCAAAAGGAAGCAATATCGGCTATAGCCAAGGTGAAACAATGTGATGCAGAACTTACCACCTTGTCTAGTGCCCAGAAAGACTATCAGGAGTGGTTGGACCATTTTCGTCAAGCAATATCAAATGTCCGTAGTGTAATTGCGAAATACTTGAACATTTAGATGCTTCAATTGATGTATAACCGAATTGGTCACTCTTTGTAATATTTGTTCTTGCAATTTTATTTCCTTTTTCTTCTGCGCAACCTTAA
The DNA here is from genome assembly GCA_947561735.1 of Cenchrus americanus. Taxonomy (NCBI): domain Eukaryota; kingdom Viridiplantae; phylum Streptophyta; class Magnoliopsida; order Poales; family Poaceae; genus Cenchrus; species Cenchrus americanus. Next base: position 243,478,712 of record OX387239.1, on the reverse strand, counting down.
ATGTAATGCTGAACGACCCATTCGGCAAAGAAATGCCAACACCTGAATGGCACTTTGACTTCTTTCAGCTGAGCCAGTCAACTGAACACGACTCAGCCTAGAACTCCAAACGACCCATTGGAGGACTGGTCAAGGAAACATTTCCACCTTCCGATTTTCTTGGGATATGCACCACGATCCAGAGCCACGACTCAAGGCCAGGATCTGTCTTGCCAGGCCTATAAATGGAACCATAGGTGCCCCTAGCTCTCCACCAAGCCTTTAGCTCTCGAATCTTTGCCAATCTCAACTCTTCTTCTCCTTTCCAAACAGTTCACACCCCAGAGCAGCATGGTGCGCCGCCTCAACCGACACCGCGCCTCTGATGAGGCGGAGGGGAGTAGCGCCAATGCGCGCCGGAGGCAATGATCGTAAATTCCTCTTCCTTGATTCACCTTTGACCTTCTTTTGTTTTAACGATCATCCCCTTTTTCAGGTTGATTCAGTGGAATCCGTCTCCTGCGCCGGCCAGTCAGCCCCTTCCGGACGACTCCTCGGAGTCTGACGGCCACTCCCCCGTGCCCTACAGGGAACTCGACGCTCTCCGCTTCAAGGCGGAACTAGAGACGGCCCAGCACGAGCTGGAGGACGTCTCCAAAAAGGCGGGCATAGACGAGTTGGAGTGGGAGGACCAGCGCAAGCAGCTGCTGGAGACCATCGACGGTACAGCTCTGAAATCAATTTTTGATCTAATCCGGCCTTTGATGCTAATCCCCTTTTTTCTTGCACCTTGCAGCCCATGATGCCGAGCTCAACCAGCTAAAGATGCTGGTGGAGTAGCTGGCCGATAAGGTGAACGCCCGCGGGGACACACCGGCGGAGCGCCTTGCTGCGGTGGAGCACCGCGTTGATGAGGTGGCCACCCATGGCATCCGCTGGGCACCACCCTGGGCCTGGCTGCCATGGCGACGCACACGGACATCGACTACTCACCAGGCCGCGCGGCTTCCGGGGCGGCGCGCCAGAAGACATCGAGGAGATTGAGCTTATCTTGGAGCGCCTCGATGGCCACGGCGACGCCATTACCGAAATCACTCATCCCCAATCTGTGCTGAACAGGCTTTTTGACTAGATTGTATTAGGGATGTTTGAATATCGGCAATAAATAAAGAACTTTTGAATTCTGTGCTTGCACTGCGATGATTTTTCTTTATGTTTGCTTCCGTGAATCTTGTTTTTCCTCAAACGTATTCGGGAACTGTCTTGAGCCGAATACGCAAGAATAGATGCCCCTTGGCGCAAAATCCACAGAAGATCCCTGAATCGGCAATCCATAATCACTGTTCAAGCGAAAACCCTTCGCATTCGGGAAGAAATCCCTGCCGTTTGGTATTCCAACAGTGTACGCTAGCCAGTCGTCACTCCCAATGCACCCCTTCGGTCAATAAAATAGCCTGCTGAAATGCCCTGCAAATCCACTCACACACTCATCCATCACTTCTCATTTCCTCCCCTGTCTTCAGAGGAAAAAACCCCAAGGCCATGGACAAAGGCAAGCAACCCCAGGAGAGCAGCCCTCCAAAGAAACGCACGATTCGAAGGTGAGTTTTCCCTTGATTTACTCCCTGTTTCCCATATGATTTTTCGCTTTACCTCCTCTTCTTTTCCTCTTTCAGCCTTGATTTGCTTCCTGAAGAAATCATCAGGACCGAAGACGTGCCTGAGTACATCTCCTCCGATTCCTCCCTCGAAGCAGAGGACGCCACGCCTGAACAGAGGACCAGCCATCAGCTGTGCCGCCGCGTTCGGCACCTGGAGCACGGACTCAGGGACATCACCGCTCGTTGCCAAGCTGAACGCGAGTGTCGCATGGCTCTGGAGGCGCTAGTGGGGGGTAAATGTTTCTGACTTCTTCTTGATTTCGTGCCCACATCTGGATTTCTTGCCCCTAATACCCACTCCTCTGTTTCAGATGTCTCTGACAGGTACAACAACCTGAAAGTGTCTTGGGACAGCTTGGTGGAGGCCGCAAATCATGGTCACCCCCGTGCATTCCAAGTTGCCGTCACGGTGGTCCTGAAGCAACTGAAGAGGGAGCAGCCGAAGAAGCAAAGAAAATATTGAATCATACTTTCGCTTCTTCCTCCACGCCTTCTGCTTCCCACCTCTTTGAGGTCCTGATCACCAGGGTTGTTGGATGTAAACCTGCAAGAAGCAGTTGCAATGTAGTTTTGTGCTAAGGGCAATGCATCTAGGCACTGGCCATTTCTTCTGTTTGTGAATTTTTTGTTCTAAAGGCGGCCTCATTCTTGAGCGCGGTTTGTTTCGTGTCGATGCGTCTAATCCCACTGCTGGTGATCATCGATCGATTTCAATACTAGGATAATATTTCTTCAGATATCTTCCATTTATTGCGGTAGAAAATTCTTCTCCTAGTAAAGTTTTCAATATGTATGCATTACCAGGGACGCATCTGACCACACGAAAAGGCCCTTCCCAGTTAGGAGACCATTTGCCGAATTTGCTATATTTAGTTCCAATCGGCAATAGCGCTTTCCAAACCAAATCACCTTCTGCAAATTGCCTGACTTTTACTTTCTTGTTATAGTACTTGGCAACCCGCAGTTTGTTCTTCTCAATGTTTTCCAGGGCCCTAAGACGGATCATGTGTAAATCCTCTAGCTCATCCATCATTAGGCCACTGTAATCTCTGGAGCTCAAATCTTTCTGTAACACAACTGTCCTTGAATCTGACTGCATCTCCCAAGGTAGAACTGCATGATGCCCATAAACTAATTCATAAGGAGAAGTTTTTGTAGCTCCATGAGGGGCCATTCGGTAAGCCCACAGTGCCTCACTGAGTACCGAATGCCACCTTCTTGGCTTCTGGTCGATCTTCTTTTGTATCAGCTTGATCATGATCTTATTAGAAGCCTCCGCTTGACCATTAGCTTGGGCATAATAGGGAGAAGAGTTAAACAATTTGATCCCCATGCTTTCGGCAAACTCTCTAAACTCCAGGGACACGAATTGGGCCCCTTGATCAGTTGTGATTGCCTGAGGGATTCCAAACCGATAGATGATGTGCTCCTTGACAAATTCAACCATGTTGTCGGTGCGGAATGTGGTCCCGACACTAACCAGTAATAAGCGCCGAGGTCTATCCCTCAATGGTCGATGCTAAGCAATAAAAGACACAGAGTTTATCCTGGTTCCCGGGGGGGGGGGGGGGGCGTACGTCCAGCAGTGGTGTGCTCGAGGCACTGTATTGCTCAGCACCGGGGGTGCCTGTAGTAGGGCTGCTACAAGCAGGGCGGGAGAGGAAGCGTGGCTTCCAAGTCCATGATGTAGTGGCTGAAGATATTGTGGGAGAATTGGGGAGCAAGTGTGTGGTGCAACTTGCCTCGTGTTGGGCTCTGTTATTCGTGTGTTGTGTGTTGTTCTTCCCCCCGCGACAAGGGGGGTCGTCCTCCTTTTATAGACCAAGGAAGGAGCGAATCACATGCGCGCCGCGCTATTTAGCTACATGTGGGAGTGTGATGTGCTACTCTGTAGAGTAGGCGGCCGCCCAGGCGATCCTAGCAGCGATCCGGCCATCATGGCGTATCTTGTACCCGAACAGTGGCGGCCTCGAGGGTCGAAGAGCAGCGGGCGGCTGTGAGGTCTTCAGATAGGCTCGAGGGGGTTGCTGATGTCGGTCCGTACGGGGTACAGCGGCAGGTAAGGTGGCATCCCGTTCCCACGCGCTCCACAGTGCTGGAGTCGTTGCCACAGCGCCTGGCGTGCGCCCGTACTGGCGGGGGCGGCAGCCATACCGTTAACAGTGGCAGGGATGGCGTCCCACCGGCCTAGCGCCTCCACCTAACCCCCCGTAAGGTCACAAGAAAGCAAATCGAGGGTGCGAGAGGGCTCGGCGCGTTAGCCGTCACGGGCGGTGCACGGCGTCACGGGACGGCACCGCCGCACCGCACGCCCCCCCCCACGGTGATGGGGATGGGCTCCCTCCCTGGGGAGTTGGTGCGGCGGCACCGGGGCGCGTGCCCCGGCGCATGATGGCGCCGTCCCGCCGATGTCGGGGCATTTAATGCCGCGCACGGGAGCGGGGCGCGCGCGTGCGGGGCGCCCTCGAGCGAGGCGGACCCCGTTCGAGGGCGGGGGCGGACCCTCGAGCGAGGGCGGACCTCGCTCGAGGGAGGCGCACCCCCTCGATCGGGGCGGAGCCCGCCCGAGGGAGGCGCGTACCCTCGAGCGAGGCGATACCTACTCGAGGGAGTCTTCGAGTGGGCCGCCTGGTGGGCCGCTGGGGCCTTCGCGGTGTGGGCCATACCCTGCATGGTTAAGTGAGGCTTATTTGGTTTTGGCTTTGTTGCGGGTTTTAAGTGGGGATTTCCCAGTTGTTTAAGGGGACCCCTAGGGCTGTCCCCGACAGTAGCCCCCGAGCATCTGTGGGTTTGCCATTGAGGCTCCCGCAGATGCTGGAACCTACTAATGGACGTTCTTCCCTCCTGGCCTTGCGAACGCTTTCCGTGGGGCCGTGTCAGCGGACCCGCGGGTCTAGCCCCCGAAGCCCTGCAGGAGCATAGGCGCTCCTGTAGGGGTTGACCGCGAGACTTGGACAGAGGGCGTGGTACATGTTTCAACCGGCGTTGGCAATGTCTCAGCCGGCTTCGGTGACGCACGCGCTGCTGGCACTATCCCCGGCGGGTGCAATCCAGGAGGTGTAGCCGTGCGTCAAGCCCCCGTGCCCGGGCCCATCAAGGCGATCGGGTAGAGCTTTACGACTTATCTTTCAACGCGCCCTCGCCGTCCCTCCGCGGGACGGAGGGTGAGGTTTCCGTAACCCCCATCGGTCGGGTCGCTGTTGACGGTTAATAGTTGTATCAAAGTTCGTTTAGACTTGCAAGCGGACAAGTCTCCCGTCATAGTCAAGGGACCCTTCTTCCCTCGAGTGGTGAACCCAAGGTATCGAATCCGTGGAACAATGTGCAACGCAAGGATTCAATCTAGTAAAGCAAGATAAAGCTATCTAATGAAGACAAGTTGCATCTAATCTACTAAAGAGGTAACAAGAGAAAGCAAGAGATAACCAACCTAGAGAATCTAGATCATGCTTATGTTGTAGCTCCAAACAAGATAGATGAAGATAGAAAAGCGAATCTCATTAAAAGCATCTTTAAATCGTGGCCTTCCATCCGACTCCGAAAACGCCCACCTTTCGGAACCCCCGTTCTGTCACAACGTATACCTATTCATGCGGGTAGTCTAGGGCGAGTTCGAAAGAACAAGTTGAAATCACTTGGCCGGTCCGGTATGCACCCCTAGCCACCGCGGCTATAAGAGCACCCTATGTAATCTAGCTGCAAACTAGATCGTAGAAGAAGCAAAACCAAGAAGAAAACAAAATCATCGAGAAGGCACTTAATCGCTAGAAATCGGATTCACTTACAAACTTCACCATGAATGATTACATGAACAAGATCACCACCGGGGCCCTCCCTCGATCTTGATCCTCGCTCCGAGCTCGACGTGGTCTTCCATGCAAGGTTCCCATGTCGGCTAGGGAAACCCTAGACAACTAGCACGACCCTCATCTCCGAGATGGTGTCCCTCAAGCTTCTCTGCTCCTCGGCGGCGGATTACGACTTCGGTTCCGCGTGGCTCTCGGTCGGGGGGCTATTTATAGCCCGAGAAGCAATTAGGTCAAAGGGGAGGCCGATTGGGCCCCGAATTGGGCCGGGCCGGCCGCCCGGGCCCATGTCGGCCCATCCCGCGGCTCGCTTCGCCGGTGTTGCTTCCCACGTCTTCTAGATGTTCTCCCCTTTTGCATGTGGGCCCTTGACATCGGTTTCTCTCCGAATTGGACTCAATTCCTTGTCTTGCAAGATTCAAGACTTTTCCGGTTCGGTCCTCGGAGTTTATCATCATCTCGGGCTTGGTCCTTGGGCTCTTGGAGTCATGTTCACTTCGTTGCTTGACTTGTATCGGGCTTCAAGGTCTTGTCATGAGTTGCTTAATGAACTTATCCCGGAAGTCTTGCTTTCAACGTTAAAACCCTGCGTAAACACTTAACTCCAAAACCGACATGCACAAGTGAACTTGTTATACCACGGGGGTTAGTACCAATGAATAAGATACAAAAGTCATGCCAACACCGAAGGTAAACTCATGGCTAGGTTGACGGATTTTCACCGTCAACATCTCCCCCATGCTTAAACCTTGCTCGTCCTCGAGTAAGCCTTCGATGGATATCATCGTTGCCCATCAATGTTTAAACCTTGCACTTGATCATACATGAAAAAAACATAATGCTCTCAAAAGTTTAATTCGTTAAAGTTCCATAATGTACTAGCCTTCATCCCTACGGAGGGTAGATATTGAATTAAGCTTATCCCACAAGTATTAACATGCTCACAAAGTTTAAATAGATCTCAGAATTTTTGAAATAAAGAACGAGATAAAGAAAAGAGCTAAACCAAGTTCACAAATTTAAATCACCTTGCATGTTGCTCATGAACTCTCATCTCACTTGTCTCTCAAGCCTATATATTCTACTCCTTTCCCTCTCATCACATATATGTGTGGTAGGCTTTATATGGAGCTTTGGGAAAGTTTAGTCCTAACAAGATTTTATAAATGAGGTGTTGTCAAAACAAGACAAGCTTCTCATGGTCTTACCGAGACTCGTCAAAAAGGTCATTGGAAAATAATGTTGAATCAAGGAGGGGAAAGAGAAAAATACACACACTTTTAGATGAGTGGACATGTGCAAATGGCAAAGAGTGATCCCGAGGCACAAAGGAAGTCCTCGTTATCGGATTGCACATGGTTGGAAAATGAGAATGGATCTTTTTAACTTGAAGCCTTGAATGCACTCTTAGAGAATCGGGGAGTTCACTTTACGCATACTCATATTTTTCTCTTTCTCATATTTCTCATTCTTTTCTTTCTTTCTTTCTTTCTTTCTTTCTTTCTTTCTTTCTTTCTTTCATTATATATTTTTTTTTCTTTGAAAGTCACGATCATCGCCGGATTTTTTCTTTCATCATTATATATTTTTTATTATATATTTTTTTTAAAATACTCCCCTTTGAACTCTAAAACTGCACCGTACCTACCTCCTCCCCCATGCTTAGACGTTGCTCGTCCTCGAGCAAAGAGGCGATAAATAAGGTAGGTACCGGAAATATTTTACCTTGGAGAGATACTTGAAATCTTCAATGTTGGCACCGTCTTGCGATCTTCCTTGAATTAATGATCCATTCTCAACGTAGGTTGTGGTCAAGGAGGTAAACACAGAAAATGATATTTGGTTTTAAGGGTGGATATCCGGCGAGGTTTGTGAGATCTCCAATGTGGGAATACACAATGCACGGATAAAAGGGTAGCAAAAAGATAGATACGCAAAAACGGAATGACCAGCTTCTTAGTCTCGGGCCAGAGAAATCATGGCCTGCAATAACTCACTCAAAAATAAACCTTGTACACTAAAGTTTATGCACTCAAATATATATAAGGCTCTGGATAGGTTGAGCAACACACAAGTGATATTTATGACAAGGTTAGCAATATTTTTGAGCATAAAAGACATCTTTAATCTATTCATAACTTGAGAGCACATAAAACACTATGGGTCTTTATTTTAATCATAACCTCCGCTGAAGATTAAGCTAGCATTTAGATAATTTCAGATTTGTATTTTTAAGAGAGCACTAGGTTAAACATGCATAAATCAATTACAAAGATAAACAAAGCGGCAATTATAATCATATATCATCATGGCACAAACTTTGTAACTTTACTAATGGTAAAAACTTGGTGGTGGCATTATTCATGACGAAAATAAACACTAACACACACACACTGAAAATTAAACTAAAAACTGAAAATTAAAGCAAAGCTGAAAATACTACGCAAACATAGGTGCATACAAGCTGAAAATTAAAGAAAAGGGGGTAAAGGAAAGATAACTAAAGCTCCTCCTCTCTCTAATCTTCCGCCGGTGGTTGATATTGATAGTCTTGGTTGTTGTACCCTTACTTGTAATAGGAATTCACTACTCCTCCTATGAATTGTCCAATGGTATTAGGTGAAGGTGTCAAAGCTCATAAGCGATGTTTGCATTTCCTTCACCCATTTGGTTTGCATTGGTTAGGATGGCTGCAATAATTTGCATGTTCCTTGCAGCGTATCCTCCAATGGTGGCTACATTTTGTTGTGGTTGAGGAAGGTGTGCAAATGGCTCCGCAAAGGCTACGTTGAGCACCGCAAAAATGGTGGGGGTATGGCTGCACCACTCCCCCATGCTTGCATTGGTACACCACCGTAGTAACTTGGCGGCGCCGGGGTTCCTCCCAATGGTGGGACATAATTTTGTTGTGCACCTCCTTCTTGGGTCGTGGAAAAACCTTCTCCTAATCCTTCTCTATTATTCTTCGCCGGCACAAGAAGTCCTTCCTCTAACCGATCTTCTTCCCCTCAAGAAAAGTCTTAATCTTCAATCCGGAAGAGGCAAATTCACCTAGGCCACTTGGAAGCCTCCTCTCTCATCTTCACTCTTATATTTTCCTTTCTTCATATATTCCTAGGGAAGTCCCGGGTAGGAGATGATTTGGGTTCCTTGCAATACCAGGTTTTAAAGAGATAGCCAATATGGAGAGGCAACACCCCGAACCAATATCTTCCGAACTCGATGTTGCTTAACAACACCACCGGTTGATCATTGGTGAGTGGGGTCTATTGGCCACTTGGCAATCAAAGCCGAGTAAAGCCAATTCAACTCTGTGTTGGTTATCTTTGTCTCTCTTGTTCTCCCAAAAATTCACTTGCACAAAAGTGACACACTTGGATAATGGGTTCCGGATAGTATTTCTTCGTTGATGGTCTCTTCCCGTGATCATACTCCAAAAACCTTCCCATGTGCCTTCATGCACATACTTGTTCCGGAGCTCCCTTTTGAAAATAGGAGACACTCGCCCATGGGTCTACGATACTAGAACATGCAATCATTTCGAACATGAAGGCCAATCTAATCTATCGGGAATTGTGTTGAATGGATCCAAGGAAGCATTGAGGTCTATACTCCCTTTACGGCATGGTTGCTAGCCTAAAGCATTAAAGTATTTCCAACAAAAGACAATAGATAGATAATCCAACAGTGTGATTACATCTCAAGATCGATTGCAACCCATGGATGAAAGGAGATTACCCCATCAAGGTGCTAGAAATAGCATCATTGATCAAGGTTACCCTTCCGATGGTGTCTTCCTTCTTCTCTACTTGTGGGCTCCCTCCAAACGGAATGAGAGACTCAGCACTCCTTCATCAAGGGTATGCGCCATGGTCATGAAAATTTCCTAGGCGAATTCCTTGTGGGTGTTTGCCGACACTCCGTTAGAGAATTGCACCGGTGTCCCGTGTGAAACCCAATATGTGGAGAGCTTGGTCGTCGATGTCGATGTTCGCTACAAGCCTCTACTTAAGGTGAGCGAGCTTCTTCTCCTCCTCCGTCATGATGACATACCCCTCGGAATGCCGCGGAGCGTATGGAGGCGGAGCGGATGATCGTGTCAAGTGGCGAGGTTGGACGAGCGGCTCCTCCATATGTCCTTGAGGTTTGGTGAACTTCATAGACGAGTTTCGTGTGGCCCTCATGCCACCAAGGAGAAGAGTGGTTCCTCCTCGGCGGTGCCGTGTCCTCCTCCATACTACGAGGAAACTCGGAAACCGAGTGCCTCCTCGAAGAGGTTGATGGCTTAGACGACGATGATCCCTTCTTCTTTGGTGAAAAGACTTGTAGTTTTCTTCCTTGATTGCAGCACTCTCCCTCACAAATATATATCCGGGGTTTTCACCCATTAACAAGGTACACAAATATTATTTTGGAGTCCGGACTTTGAGTGGATTAAGGATGTGATTTGTTGCACGAAACAAACGCGGTGGATGGCTAAGTCTAAGGTGGTTCCGGCCTACAAACTAGAGCACACGAACAAAGAGTTGGATGAAAGACTTACCTCTCTCCTCCTCTTGTCTCGGTTCTTCTCTAGTGCATTCATGTTGCTTCGTGATCGCGTACACCTTCCAAACGTTCCCGTCCACTCCTTCACTTGCGTTATTGCTCCTTCCACTTGATGTTTTCGCTTGATTCACTTCCATACTCCATTGCCTCACATGCATCCATGATATTCCTACAAAACAAAGCCTTGGCTGCCCCCCCATGCATGTGGTTTAAATATGTTGGGGGGCATCCCGTGATGTATCATGGTGCATTCATGGTTAGGTTAACTAGATTGCCTCCCTTTAAGTGTGTTTAAGGCTAAGCACTCCTCTAATTTCGAAATTTAAAAATATTTTTCAGAGCCATGCAAGAGCTCAAGCATAAATTTAGAGAAGTTTTTAAACCATTAAAAACAAATGTAAGTCGAAAATATTTTTCGACTACGTCGATTTCGGTCTCACCGGTATAGTTTGCCTTCATTAGTTGAGAGCAAGCTTTTCCCGACTTGATCATGGGGGCATAGGTTTAGGTCCTAATTTTGATTAGATGAGAGAGATTTTGAATGAAATAAAATTAAGTGAGGCTTCGAAAAATTCTAATCTTAGAGAAACCAAGGATATGGATTTTTAAACCAACCAACAATCAAGATTCTAGGTTCACACGAGTCCTACCACGTGCTGAAATTTAAATAACATCTAGATACAAGTCGTGGCTCTACTCAAGTGTTTTTAGCATGAAAAACAAGACAACCACAGCACCATAATGAGGGTGAAGGGTTGAGTTAGGTTCTGAAATTTTTTTTCTTTTTGGTCGTGGTTTCTCGAAAAAGAAGCAAACAATCACATAGGATGGTTCATGTAAAGGGTTTATGATCAAGCAAAATATTCAACCAAGAATTATGTCTCTAATATTGTTCAACCATTCTAAGTCTAACGTTTTGCGTAGTAAAATTCAAAACTGAATTAAATTTAAAAAGACTTGAAAAACCTGGAATCGGGTTGTCCTCCCGGTAGCTTATTCTTGACTCGACGAAACGGGTTGCCTCCCCGCCTAGCGCTTCGTTTATAGTCCATGGCTAGACTTCTTCACTTGATTACTCCGGATCAACGCTCTTTGCGGGCGTTGCAATCTTGGGTACCCACTTTGGCTTAGTCAATTTTTTTTTGGTCTTCACGGTGGCTTTGTCCTTTGGTCTTGACGGATGCAACAACTTCCTTGTGGCTCGACATCTCGAACTCCGGTCCTTCGGTCGTGATCTTCATGGTCTCTAGTGTGATCCTTCATCTCTCCCGAATGAGTTTGAGTAGCCTTCGCCGTCTTGGGACCTTGGTGTTGTCTCGGATATTCTTCTTTGTTACCCATCGGGCGCCCGACAAGTTGTCCCACTTGCGTCTAGCGTTGACGGTGAAAATCCGTCAACCTAGCCATGAGTTTACCTTCGGTGTTGGCATGAATTTTATACCTTATCCATTGGTACTAACCCCCGTGGTATAACAAGTTCACGTGTGCATGTCGTTTTTGGAGTTTAATGTTTATGCGGGGATTTAGTGTTGAATGCAAGACTTTCGGGATAAGTTCATCAAGCACCTCATGACAAGACTTTGAAGCCCCGAACAAGTCATGCAATGAAGCAAAACTAACTCCAAGAAGCGGGGGACTTGATTCGAGAAGACGACATACTCCGGGGACCCGACCGGAAAAGTGCGTTGAATCTTCCAAGACAAGGAGTTGAGTCCAATTCGGAGAGAAACCGACGACATGGACCCATATGCGAAGGGGGAAGCATCCGAGAAGCAAGGGAACCGACCTCGGGCAAAGGAGCCCGCGGGGGCCGGGCCTAAATGGGCCCCGGGCCGGCCGGCCCGGTCCGGTCGGCCCCGAGCCCATTTAGGGCCCAAATGCGACGCCCTTTGCCCTAGCCGCCGATCGGGCTATTTATAGTCCCCCGACCGAGAGCCACGCGAGAGAAGATTTCGTCTTCGGCCGCCGAGAAGCGAGAGAGGAGAGGGACATCATCTAGGAGAGGAGAGGGTCGAGCTAGTTGACTAGGGTTTCCCTAGCCGACGTGGGAACCTTGCAAGGAAGACCACGTCGGAGTTCCCGAGCTAGAAGCAAGATCAAGGAAGGATCCCGGTGGTGATCTTGTGTATGTATCATTGTTATAGTTGAATTATCAAGTTGAATCTTTTCCCGGCGATCAAGTGTTTCCTCGAAGATTTCGTTTTTCGATCGGCTTTGCTTATTCCAATTCTATTCTCGAGATAGATTACATAGGGTGTTCTTGTAGCCGCGGTGGCTAGAGGTACACGCCGGATCCTCCGAAAGAATCTCGACTTGTCTTTTGACTCGCCCTAAGCTCCCCGCATGAATAGGGATACGTTGTGACGAACGGGGGGTCTCGAAAGGCGGATGTTTTCGGATTTGGACGGGAAACCACGATTTAAAGAGGCTTTTATTAAGATTCGATTTGCTACTTCTTCTTTTGCTTGGAACTTCAACGAAAGGCTTACCCCGATCCCTCTAGATTGGTTTATCTACCTAATCTTACTTTGTTTTCTCCGGTTTTTAGTAGATTAGATTCGTTTTGTGTCTTTTACTTAGATGCATTAGGTCTTTTATCGACTATTGAAGATTACTTGGCTTTAATAGATTAATTCTTGCGTCACACATTTGTTCCACGGATTCGATACCTTGGGTTCACCACTCGAGGGAAGAAGGGTCCCTTGACTACGACGGGAGACTTGTACGCTTGCGAGTCACGAACGAACTTTGATACAAACATTAACCGTCAACAAGCCCCTTTTTACGGCGCCGTTGCCGGGGAACAAGTGATCAAGATTTGATTTTTTATTGCTTTTTTTTGTAATTTTCAGTACTGATTTTGTTTTATTTTTGCATCTAATAAGCTTCAATCATCCTCAAAATACATCTAATCTAGTTTGTCTAACTCTAGTCTTTATAGATTTGTTTTGTTTTCTAGTTTCTTTTGCATATTTTGTTTATTGCTAACCCTAACGAGGAGATGGACGGCTACCTCTCCAACAAACCCAATAATTTTGTGGATGATCCGAGAAAAACTTTACGAGGCTAAGGAGACGCGAAGCACATCAAGCTAAAAAGTTGGATTTTGTAGATTCGGAGTCGGAAGACGAAGGATCGCAGGAATCTCCGGAGAATTCACCACCTCAAAGTCCGCGGGAGAACCGACGTCCACCAATGGGTGACCAACCACCGGAAGAACGCAAGATTGGGGAGCTATGCACCCCAGACATCATCGACCTACCAATCTTGAACCTCGACGAGATCGGAAGACCGTTCGAGATCAAGACCTCAACAATCCGCATGGTGCAACATTCACCCTTCACCGGCAAAGAGGATCCGAACCTTCACCTCCAAGCATTCATTCAACTCGTCGGACTTTCAATATGGAGGGGGTGACTCAAGATCAAATGAGGGCAAGGCTTTTTCCGTTTTCACTACTCGGGAAGGCGTTGCAATGGTTCCACTCTCAACCGGCGGAGACGGTGCAAAATTGGAACACGTTGATGAAGGCTTTCATGAAGGAATACTACTCACCGGGTAAAACTCAAAGCTTGCGTAATAAGATTGCCACCTTTGTTCAATATCCTACGAAACTATCTCGGAGGCATTCGAGCGCTTCAACGAGTACACCGGGCGGTTCCACATCACAAGTTCCCGAAAGAAGACCTCGTGCAAAAGTTCTATCAAGGACTCACCATGGCGTCAAGGACGATCATCGATGCATCGGCGGGAGGATCTATCATCGAGCTTACACCGACGGAAGCTTTCGCGTTATTCAAGAAGGTCGCGGATAATGACACGTGGGCGTCATCCGGGCGCCTACACCCGGCTCAACCTATGGGGAACGTCAAAGGAGTCTTGCAAGTGGAGAAGGAAGACATACTCGAAGGCAAGATCGACTCGCTCATGAGGAGGTTGGAGAAGATGGAGATAGAAAAGAAAGAGGCTCAAGACTTGAAGGCCGCCGAAGCAAGGTCCACATGCGAAGAATGTGGAGAGTATGGCCATGTCCGCAAAGATTGTCCGGAGGAAGCCAAAGTGCTCGACTACATGAGGAAGGGAGAATTGCCGAACTTCCGCTACGGGCAAGGTAGGCCTCAATTTAATGCAAGCTCATCTATTCCTAACGCGGTTCCACTTCGGATACAATTGAAGGAGTTCATGGATGAGCAAGCTAAGATCAACAAGGACACCGTCACCAAGTTCAAGACCATAGACAAGGTGTTGGAGAACATCGATAGCAAAGTGACGGAGGTCGGAAGTTCCAATCATCAAGTGCTCAACATGATGAAGATGCTCGAGACGCAAGTTGGACAACTTGCGGGGGCGCCTCACTAATGATGAAGGGAAGCTTCGGGACAACCCAAATGTCCCGAATCGGCGAAGGCCATTCAAACACGTTCGGGGAAGGAGACCGAAGATCCGGAACGTACCGCGGGAGCAAGAAAGCCGAAACCGTCCACCGAGGTGGAAGGAGCCGCTAAAGAGAAGGTTACGGGGATCGTCACCGAGGAACCCGAATTTGAGATGCCGGAAGATGACACGAGGATACCGCAACTCAAGCCACGCTACTTCCGAGGTAAACTTGACAACCACTTTGAGAAGTTTGTGGAAGTTGTGCGTAGACTTAGCATCAACATGCCGTTACTAGATGCCCTACAAGTACCTACATATTCTCGTTACTTTAAAGACATACTTGCAAATAAATATGAGATAGCAACACTCGGGGTAGATCATGTCAAGATGTCCGAGGAGTGTAGTGCGGCTATTGCTTATGGGCCGGAGAAGCAAAAAGACCCCGGGTGCCCTACAATTCCATGTTCGGTTGGTTCTTTCAACTTCGAGAAGGCGTTATGCGACCTTGGAGCTAGTGTGAGTGTCATGCCGAGGGATGTGTTCGAGAAGTTACGCCTACCGATGGAGCCTACGGGAATATGTTTGGAGCCTGGGTGACAACTCCATTCGCTATCCCTTGGGCATTGCTGAAGATGTACCCGTGAAGATTGGACACCACTTCATCCCCGTCGACTTCGTTGTGCTTGAGATGGGAGAGAGGGAGAAGCCGCCGCTCATCCTAGGGAGGCCGTTCCTCAAGACCGTGGGAGCAACTATTGATGTTGGCAAGGGGGAGATCATGTTCGATATCAACGGAGAAAGGAGTTCCTTCAAGTTCCGTCCAAGGATTGAGGCATGCAACATGATTGGAGTGAAGATAGAACCAAAACAAACGGAGGGGCTGAAAAAGAAGAAGGAGCCGAAAAAAGTGAACGTAACGAAAATTAAAGAAGGTGTTGCATCCGTCAAGACAAAGGAAGAGAAGCCGCCGTGAAGACCAAAAAAATGACTAAGACAGCCAAGCCAAAAGACAAGCCCGCGCCCAAGATGGTGCGGAAGTGGGTACCCAAGATTGCAACGCCCGCAAAGAGCGTTGATCCGGAGTAATCAAGTGAAGAAGTCTAGCTATAGACTATAAACGAAGCGCTAGGCGGGAGGCAACCCGTTTCGTCAAGTCAAGTCAAGAATAAGCTACCGGGAGGACAACCCGATTCCGGGTTTTTCGAGTATTTTTAATAATTTAGTTTTTGAGTTTTACTACGCAAAGACATTAGACTTAGAAGTGGTTGAACAATATTAGAGACATAATTCTTGATTGAATGTTTGCTTTATCATAAACCCTTTGCATGAACCCTCCTATGTGCTTGTTTGATTCTTTTCTTTTCGAGAAACCCCTCAACCAAATAATTTCAGAACCTTAGCTCAACCTTTCACCCTCATTATGGTGCTGAGGTTGGCTTATTTTTCATGCTAAAACCACACGAGTAGAGCCACGATTTATATTCAAGTGTTATAAAAATTCAGCACGTGGTAGGACTCGCGTGAACCTAGAAATCAAAGCTTTTGGTTGGTCTCAAAAATCTTTATCCTTGGTTTCTCTAGGATTAGAATTTTTCTAAGCCCATTCTAATTTTGTTCTATTCAAAATCTTTCTTATTTAGCCAAAATTAGAACCTAAACCTATGCCCCCATGATCAAGCCGGGAAAACGTTCGCTCTCAACCGATGAAAGCAAACTATACCGGTAAGACGAAAATCGACGTAGTCGAAAAATATTTTCGACTTACATTTGTTTTTAATGGTTTAAAAACTTCTCTAAAATTATGTTCAAGCTCTTGCATGGCTCTGAAAAATATTTTAAAACTCGAATTAAAGGAGTGCTTAACCTTAAACACACCTAAATGGAGGCAATCAAGTTTGAATTAATCATGCATGCACCATTGGATTCCCTTTTATCAACTTTCACCCACTCCACATGCAAAGGACAAGCATGGTGGGCAGCAAGCATCAACTTTGCAGGATTTCAATGGTGGCATGTGAAGCAAGTGGAGCTAGGGAGCATGGACATGACCCAAAGCATGGAGCATCAAGTGGGAGGACCAATAATTCAAGAAAAGGAGTGGACGAGAGCGTTTGGGCGGTGCAACTTGTGGAGCACGCGGGCGAGGAAAGTTGCGAGAGGCGAAATGATCGTGCTGGGAGAAAGACGCACCGAGGAGGAGCCGTTGGAGCCCTGGGCCGGCCGGCCTAGGCCGGCCGGCCTGCCCTATAAATGGTGCCCCCCGGCGCCCGTCTTCTCGCGAGCAAGCTTCCCTCTCCTTCCCTTGTTTGTGTGTTCAAGTTTGTGTGCTCAGAACCTCCGTAGACTTAGCCAACCACCCAAGCTTGAGAGCTCAAGAAAAAATCCACCTCCCTAATCCACTCAAAGTCCACATCCGAAGCAAAGAGTTTAAGTGCCTAGTTTACCGGTTGCAACTCGGATTTTTAGTTGAAGAGAGAGTGCAGCAAGCATGTGGAAGAAGACCACAAGTCTCTTCTCTAAGAAGAAGAGTTCGTCGTCGTCCAAGCCGTCATCAACCACGTCTTCGAGGAGGCACTCGGTTTCCGAGTCTCCCCGGAGCATGGAGACGGACACGGCACCACCGAGGAGGAACGACGCTCTCCTCCTTGGTGGGATGAGGGCTGCAAGAAGCACTTCCATGAGGTTCACCGAACCTCGTGGGCACACGGAGGAGCAGCCCGCGCCACCACGACGATCGACTCGCTCAACCGCACCACCTCCTTACACCCCGACACAATCTTCGTACGGCTTCATCATCATGTCGGTGGAGGAGGAGGATAGGCTCGCCAATCTTGAGAAGAGGCTTGTGCCAAACGTCGAGATCGACGACCAAGCACTCCACACCTTGGGTTTTCGCACCGACATAAACTACATGTTGGGGCACCTCGGGTGGATTCAATTCTCCAACGGAATCTCGGTGGACACCCACTTGGGTTACACCTTGGAAATTTTAATGACTATGGCACCCATCGTTGATGATGATGGGGTGCAATGCTTGTCATTCCGTTTGGAGGGAATCCAACAAGTGGTTCCCTACGAGCACGTAAGGGAGCTGCTTGGGTTCCACAAGGGCGCTCGGAGAAAGTCGACGTGCCTCCCGGCATGTTGGCGGAATTTTGGGGCATGATCTCCGGAGATGCCCATCAACAACGCAAAAGCATCCGCAACCCCATTATCCGGATATTTCACTCTTGGATGTGCAAGAGGGTATTGGGGAGGATGAGGGAAACAAAGGTGACCGACACGGAGTTAAATTGGCTATACTCGGCTTTGATTGCCGGGCAGCCAATCGACCCCTCTTACCTCATGATCAACCGTTGGTGTTGTGAAGCAACATCGGGGGCTAGTGATATTGGTTCGGGGTGTTACCTCTCCATGTTGGCCTTTTCCTTGCGACCGGGGATCGCAAGAAACCCCGCTCACCTTTTGCGCGGTACCTCTCTCGGTTTTGAGTACTTGCGGCAAGGCAAGTACATTAGTGGAGATGAGAGAAGAGGTTACCGATTGGCCATTGTGAACCTCCCTCTTCCGGATGAGAGGCTTAGGCTTTTCACCGAAGGAAGGGGAAGATTGGTTGGAAGAGGGAATACTTGTCCCGCAAGGAAGAACAAAAGAGGAAGGATCGTAGAAGAGGGAACATCCTCCGCACAAGAGGGTGGAGCACAACCCAATGTGCAACCATCCGGCGGGGTTCCTCCTCCGCCAAGTTATTACGGAGGGTCTCAACAACAAGCATGGGGGGGGGTGGTGCACCGGTACCCCCTCAAAATTATGTTGTTCCCAACGTTAACTTCGCGGAGTCCTACGCTCATCATCCCCAACCACAACGAAGCATGGCTATCATTGGAGGATACGCTGCAAGAAATGCTCAAAATATCGCAGCCATCCAATCCAACGCAGCTCAACTCGGTGAAGGCAACGCAAATATTGCCTTTGAACTTGGTCGCCTTCACCTTGTAGAGCCAAATGAATTCGACGGAGGAAGCGTTCATTCATATTATGAGCAAGGCTATTATTATCAAGACTATCAACATCAACCACCGGCGGAGGATTAGAAGACTTAAGGAACTTTAGTTTTCTCTTCTTTTCTTTTTCTCTGTAATTTTCAGCTTTTGCTCTTATGTGTTTGCGTAGTATTTTTCTGTTTTTATTTAAATTTCAGCAAGCTTGTTATGTTTATTTTCAGTGTGTATTTCAGCTTGATATCACCTTTAATAAAGTCACCACCTTGATTTTTATCATTGGAAAAGTTACAAAATTTGTGCCATGTTGATATATGATTAAAATTGCAGCTTTGTTCATCTTTGTAGTTGATTTATGCATGTTTAAGCTAGTGCTCTCTTAAAAATACAGATCTGAATTTATTTAAATGCTAGCTTAATTTTCAGCGGAGGTTATGATTAAAATAAAGACCCATAGTGTTTTACGTGCTCTCAAGTTATGAATGGATTGAAGATGTCTTTTATGCTCAAAAATATTGCTAACCTTGTCACAAATATCACTTGTGTGTTGCTCAACCTATCCAAAGCCTTATATATATTTGAGTGCGTAAACCTTAGTGTACAAGATTTATTTTTGAGTGAGTTATTGCAGGCCATGATTTCTCCGGCCCGAGACTAAGAAGTTGGTCATTCCGTTTTTGCGTATCTATCTTTTTGCTAGCCTTTTATCCGTGCATTGTGTATCCCCGCATCGGTGGTCTCACAAACTTCGCCGGATATCCACCCTTAAACCAAATATCATTTTTTGTGATTACCTCCTTGACCACAACCTATCATTGAGAATGGATCATCAATTCAAGGACGATCGCAAGACGGTGCCAACGTTGAAGATTTCAAGTATCTCTCCAAGGAAAATATCTCCGGTACCTACCTTATTTTTCGCCTCTTTGCTCGAGGACGAGCAACGTCTAAGCATGGGGGAGGAGGTAGGTACGATGCTGCCTTAGAGTTCAAAAGGGAGTATTTTAAAAAAAAATATATATAATGATGAAAGAAAAAAAATTCGGCGATGTACATGACTTCCAAGGTGAAGAAAGAAAAAAAAAATATATATATATAAGAAAGAAAGAAAGAAAAGAATGAGAAATATAAGAAAGAGAAGAAAAAGAAAAAAAAAATAATATATTTGTGCGTAAAGTGAACTCCCCGGTTCTCTAAGAGTGCATTCAAGGCTTCAAGTTAAAAAGATCCATTCTCATTTTCCAACCATGTGCAATCCGATAACGAGGACTTCTTTTGTGCCTCGGGATCACTCTCTGCCATTTGCACATGTCCACCTATCTAAAAGTGTGTGTATTTTTCTCTTTCCCCTCCTTGATTTAACATTATTTTCCAATGACCTTTTTGACGAGTCTCGGTAAGACCATGAGAAGCTTGTCTTGTTATGACAACACCTCACTTATAAATTCTTGTTAGGACTAAACTTTCCCAAAGCTCCATATAAAGCCTTCCACATATATATGAGAGGGAAAGGAGTAGAATATATAGGCTTGAGAGACAAGTGAGATGAGAGTTTATGAGCAATACATGAGATGATTTAAATTTGTGAATTTGGTTTAGCTTTTCTTATCTCGTTCTTCATTTCAAAAATTCTCGAGATCCATTTAAAACTTTGTGAGCATGTTAATACTTGTGGGATAAGCTTAATAAGAATCCACCCTCCGTGGAGATGAAGGCTAGTACATTATGGAACTTTAATGAATTAAAATTTTGAGAGCATTATGTTTTCTCATGTGTAATCAAATGCAAAGTTTAAACATCGTTTAGCAATGATGATATTCATCGAAGGCTTACTCGAGGACGAGCAAGGTTTAAGCATGGGGGAGATGTTGACGGTGAAAATCCGTCAACCTAGCCATGAGTTTACCTTCGGTGTTGGCATGAATTTTATACCTTATCCATTGGTACTAACCCCCGTGGTATAACAAGTTCACGTGTGCATGTCGTTTTTGGAGTTTAATGTTTATGCAGGGATTTAGTGTTGAATGCAAGACTTTCGGGATAAGTTCATCAAGCACCTCATGACAAGACTTTGAAGCCCCGAACAAGTCATGCAATGAAGCAAAACTAACTCCAAGAAGCCGGGGACTTGATCCGAGAAGACGACATACTCCGGGGACCGACCGGAAAAGTGCTTTGAATCTTCCAAGACAAGGAGTTGAGTCCAATTCGGAGAGAAACCGACGACATGGACCCATATGCGAAGGGGGAAGCATCCGAGAAGCAAGGGAACCGACCTCGGGCAAAGGAGCCCGCGGGGGCGGGCCTAAATGGGCCCGGGCCGGCCGGCCCCGATCCGGTCGGCCCCGAGCCCATTTAGGGCCCAAATGCGACGCCCTTTGCCCTAGGCGCGATCGGGCTATTTATAGTCCCCGACCGAGAGCCACGCGAGAGAAGATTTCGTCTTCGGCCGCCGAGAAGCGAGAGAGGAGAGGGACATCATCTAGGAGAGGAGAGGGTCGAGCTAGTTGACTAGGGTTTCCCTAGCCGACGTGGGAACCTTGCAAGGAAGACCACGTCGGAGTTCCGGAGCTAGAAGCAAGATCAAGGAAGGATCCCGGTGGTGATCTTGTGTATGTATCATTGTTATAGTTGAATTATCAAGTTGAATCTTTTCCCGGCGATCAAGTGTTTCCTCGAAGATTTCGTTTTTCGATCGGCTTTGCTTATTCCAATTCTATTCTCGAGATAGATTACATAGGGTGTTCTTGTAGCCGCGGTGGCTAGAGGTACACGCGGATCCTCCGAAAGAATCTCGACTTGTCTTTTGACTCGCCCTAAGCTCCCCGCATGAATAGGGATACGTTGTGACGAACGGGGGTCTCGAAAGGCGGATGTTTTCGGATTTGGACGGGAAACCACGATTTAAAGAGGCTTTTATTAAGATTCGATTTGCTACTTCTTCTTTTGCTTGGAACTTCAACGAAAGGCTTACCCCGATCCCTCTAGATTGGTTTATCTACCTAATCTTACTTTGTTTTCTCCGGTTTTTAGTAGATTAGATTCGTTTTGTGTCTTTTACTTAGATGCATTAGGTCTTTTATCGACTATTGAAGATTACTTGGCTTTAATAGATTAATTCTTGCGTCACACATTTGTTCCACGGATTCGATACCTTGGGTTCACCACTCGAGGGAAGAAGGGTCCCTTGACTACGACGGGAGACTTGTACGCTTGCGAGTCACGAACGAACTTTGATACAAACATTAACCGTCAACACTAGCATCTTCATCACGATGAACACTTCACGTATAGAGCTTCCGACCTCCGTCACCTTGCCATCTAAATTCTTCAATATTTTCTCCATAGCCTCGAACTTAGTGACGGCGTCCTTGGACATGGTCGTACTCCACACACTCCTTGCATGTGGATCTTGCTTCGGCGGCCTTTAGGTGTTGAGCTTCTTTCTCCATCTCCATCTTCTCCATCCTCCTCTTGATTTGAACGGCCTTCCGGCGTCTTGACTTGGAGGTGGTGATTCCCTTGGAGATTTTGATGGTCCTTCGAGTTTGACTTTTGAATCTAGGGTTTCCAACCCTTTAGCTTGTGTTGCACGTCACCTTTGCCTGTAAAGTTTTCCTGGATCATCCACAAAAAAGTTTGGGTTTCTTGGAGAGGTAGCCAACCATCTCCGGTTAGGGTTAGTAATAAAACAAAAATCTAAACATAAAAACTAGGGTTAATCAAAACTAGATTAGATTGAATTTTTTTCTTTTTGAGGATGATCAAACTTAAGAGATGCAAAAGAAAATCAAAAGAAAAACTGAAAGATAAGCGATACTAGATCGGATCTTGATTGCTTGTTCCCCGGCAACGGCGCCAGAAAAAGGGGCTTGTTGACGGTTAATAGTTGTATCAAAGTTTGTTTAGACTTGCAAGCGGACAAGTCTCCCGTCGTAGTCAAGGGACATTCTTCCCTCGAGTGGTGAACCCAAGCTATCGAATCCGTAGAACAATGTGCAACGCAAGGATTCAATCTAGTAAAGCAAGGTAAAGCTATCTAATGAAGACAAGTTGCATCTAATCTACTAAAGAGGTAACAAGAGAAAGCAAGAGATAACCAATCTAGAGAATCTAGATCATGCTTATGTTGTAGCTCCAAATAAGATAGATGAAGATAGAAAAGTGAATCTCATTAAAAGCATCTTTAAATCGTGGCCTTCCATCCGACTCCGAAAACGCCCGCCTTTCGGAACCCCCGTTCTGTCACAACGTATCCCTATTCATGCGGGTAGTCTAGGGCGAGTTCGATAGAACAAGTTGAAATCACTTGGCCGGTCCGGTATGCACCTCTAGCCACCACGGCTACAAGAGCACCCTATGTAATCTAGCTGCAAACTAGATCGTAGAAGAAGCAAAACCAAGAAGAAAACAAAATCATCGAGAAGGCACTTAATCGCTAGAAATCGGATTCACTTACAAACTTCACCATGAATGATTACATGAACAAGATCACCACCGGGCCCTCCCTCGATCTTGATCCTCGCTCCGAGCTCCGACGTGGTCTTCCATGCAAGGTTCCCACGTCGGCTAGGGAAACCCTAGACAACTAGCACGACCCTCATCTCCGAGATGGTGTCCCTCAAGCTTCTCTCGCTCCTCGGCGGCGGATTACGACTTCGGTTCGCGTGGCTCTCGGTCGGGGGGCTATTTATATCCGAGAAGCAATTAGGTCAAAGGGGAGGCCGATTGGGCCCCGAATTGGGCTGGGCCGGCCGTCCCGGGCCCCGGTCGGCCCATCCCGCGGCCTGCTTCGCCCGGTGTTGCTTCCCACGTCTTCTAGATGTTCTCCCCTTTTGCATGTGGGCCCTTGACGTCGGTTTCTCTCCTTGTCTTGCAAGATTCAGCACTTTTCTGGTTCGGTCCTCGGAGTTTATCATCTTCTCGGGCTTGGTCCTTGGGCTCTTGGAGTCATGTTCACTTCATTGCTTGACTTGTATCGGGCTTCAAGGTCTTGTCATGAGGTGCTTAATGAACTTATCCCGGAAGTCTTGCTTTCAACGTTAAAACCCTGCGTAAACACTTAACTCCAAAACCGACATGCACAAGTGAACTTGTTATACCACGGGGGTTAGTACCAATGAATAAGATACAAAAGTCATGCCAACACCGAAGGTAAACTCATGGCTAGGTTGACGGATTTTCACCGTCAACAGTCGCGAATTGCGGATTCCTCGTCGAGCTGTTAGAGGGTGGTTCGAGTGGACGCCCATGCCCCGTTCGATAAGGGTAGGCTGCGCGGTCCAGAGACACGTCCATTGAAGCGCTTGCGTGGGTTTGCTAGGTGGGGCTCGGTCCCGTTCGCTAGGGACCGAGGGCGCGGAAGCTCTCCCTCGGTGGGATCACCGGCTAGGCGCCCTCGGCGGCTCTCGAACACGACATGTGGGGCACCCTCGAGGCGGCGGGCTCGAGGAACGGCTCGAATGCACGTGCCCTCGTCGTCCACGACTGCGGTGATGCGGGGCGCTGTTCGAACCCGTCGAGGGTCGGGCTTCGAACCCACGATTAGTAGGGCCGTGCGGGGGTGGCGCACGGGCGACCCCGTCTTTGCATCCGCGCTCCATCAAGGGGCACGGGCAAGCCGGCCCTCGAGGCGCCGATCGGAAGGTGGTGTGTGGGGCGGCGCCTAAGCGCTCCCCGGCTCGGCACGCGCGCTTCTTCGAGGGGCACGGGCGAGCCGGCCCTCGAGGCGCCGATCGATGTCTGACATGGCATGGGTGCTTTGCGGTGCTGTTTTGTTTCAAACGGGCCCCGAGGCGACCTTCTCACGCGGTACCCTTTCGAGGGTTGAAGTTTTCCCGAGCACGGAGCCCGTGCCGCTCGAGGGTTCTCCTTACTTTGTAAGGAACCGGGCCATTAAATGCTCCACGGTAGGGGCGCGGTTTTGCGTCGCGGGCGCGCTTTTAGGCGTTACGCCGCGCGCGCGCGCGTAGTGGGCGGCGTGGGCAGGCAGACGTGACCGCCTGCCACGGTCCCTGCTATTCTACGCCGTGATGATGGCCCGTTCGCGGTGATGTGGCCACCGCGGTCGTGGTGGGGCCCGCCCGTCAGCGAGAAGAAAAGATTCCCTGCAGTTAATGCGCGCGGGACGTCTGCCCCGGAGAGCACGCCCGCGGCTTATAAATTTGAGAGGAGGGAAAACGGCGGTTTTTTACCTTAGCGCTCCGCCGTTCTTCCCCCTTGAGCTCTCGCCTTTGCTTTGCTCTCGCCACCGTGCGCCTTCGCTTCTAGAGCTCTTCTCCTTCTTCTTGTCCTCCGCTCTCGCATTCCTTGTCCTCTTCTCATGGCGCCGCTTCCGCCCCTCACGATCCTCGACCCGTACGCCTGGGAGCGGTCGACGGTCAACCGGCTGGCTCTTAGCGAATTGGTCTCCGCCGGCCAGTTGGCGGCAAACGAGGAGGGCCGGCGGCGGAGTGGATTGTGCCGCTGCCGGGGGGACCACGTGCCCAACTCACCGGAGGGCTACGTGGTGAGCTTCATCCGCTTCCATGAGCGCGGCTTCGCCGCGCCGGCGAGCCGCTTCATGCGGGCGCTGTGCCACCGCTACGGCGTGGAGTTGCACAACTTCGCGCCGAACGCGATTTCGCGGCGGCCACGTTTGTGGGCGTCCGCGAGGGGTATCTAGGGATCCCGTCAGCGGGAGCTGCGGATACACCTCTTCCGCGCGGAGCTCTTCACGCAGCCCACGACGGAGCCGAGGACCCACGCGCGCGGTGCGCGCCGGCGGGATGTCGCTCGCCCGCGAGCGCGGTTCAAGGACGACTACATCCCCTGCACCATGACGACGAACAACGCCGGATGGGAGCGGGGATGGTTCTACCTCGCGCAACGCCGAGCCCGGCCTCCCCGCCTACACCGGTCCGGTGCTCCGGGGAGAAGCCCAACTCCGGGGTCACTAGGTGTCCACGACCCGGCACCGGAGGCGGCCGGACTCGGTCTGGCCGCCCCGAAGGACCGCGGCGACACGCGAGCTCACCGCGGCGGGCGTCCTCGCCTTCCTCCATCACCCGGCGGGTTGTGCCCCCGATGGAGAGGCCGCTCCGCATCTACGAGATGACGGAGAGGAGGCGGACCCCGTCGCGGCGGCGAGGTCGCGCATGCTCCCAACCCCCCTCGAGCGGGTGTATGCGCTCACCCGGGCGCGGAACGCCGTCGACACCCGAATGTTGCAGCGCCAGGATCGGTCCCCGTGGGACCTCGAGATGCTCCCCACCGGCCCGCCGGTGAGTGTGATTCTTTGCCCTGTCTTTGTTCTCAATGTTGCCCCCCGGCCCCTGACGCGCTTTTGACGTTCTCGCATGCGGTTGGTGAACTTCAACGCGCGCGAAGTCCGTTCCGCCCACCCCTGACTCCCCGCGCGCTTGGTCGGGCGGCGCAGCAACGGGAGCAGGAGCGGGCGGCGCGCAAGAGGGAGCGCGCGGGCGACACCGCGAGCGCGCGGCGGCGGAACGAGGAGTGCGGCGGCGCGAGGAGGCGGGGGCTTTCCTCCCCGGGGACCGAGGGAGTACTCGTCCTCGGAGGAGGACGAAGAGGAAGAGGCCGAGGGGCGGGGCCCCTCGATAGGTGGGAGCCTACGCCCCCTGTCGCCGGAGCCGGCTGCGGCGGCAAAGGCGGCATCGCCGGGGCGGGCGCGGCGGCGCCCGCCGCCGGTGCAATCGACAATGGGAGCGGCGCGAGCCGCGGGGGAGTGCGCGCGCGCGCGCGGAGGCGCGCGTGGCGGCGCGCCGTGCGCGCGGTGGTGACGTCGGGGAGGCGCGGTGGCGGGCGCGCCGGCCGTGCCGGCCTCATCCGCTGAGGCCTCGAGGAAGAGGAAACGCACCTTCTCCTCTTCGAGGTAAGGGACTTGCCTTTCTGCGAGGTTTGATTTTTTGGCGGCCGGGCGTTTTGATTTTTTGCTTGTGCTTGTGCGGGGGGTGGTGCCAGGCTGTGCCTCCCCCTCGCGCGGCTAAGGTGCGAGGGCGGACACGTCCGTTCCCACCCGGCGGCGCTCGTCGAGGGCACCGCGGGCGGGGGGCGAGCACGGCGGCGGCGGGCGAGAGCTCGCGGGGGCCGGGCGAGGCCTCGAGGCCTCGGCCGGCGGATCGGCCCGCCGCGGCGGGCGGCGGTCGTCGAAGAGCGGCGGGCGCGAGGTCGTGGCGGAGACACGGCCCGTGGCGGCGGCCGTGATGGAGACACGGCCCACGGTGGGCGTCGCGGCGGTGGCGCGGTCCGTGGCGCCGGCCGCGGCGGGGGCGGCGCGGGCGGCGGCGGCGGTTGAGGAGGGCGGTCGGGCGCCCGTGGTCGCGCGAGCGCGGCGGAGGGCGGTGGCCGCGGCGCCGCGTCGGGCGCCGCGGCTACGGAGGCGGAAGCGGAGGCGCCGGCGGAGGTGGCGCGAGGGGCGGCACCCGCCGGCGGTTCCGGGTGGCGGTGGTGGAGATCCCGGACGATGACTCCCCACCGCCGGGTGGGATCGGTGGGCGAGCTCCACGCTCTCCCCGGGGTCCCGGAGGGGGCCCTCGTGAGGGCGGCGCGAGGGCCACATGGTGGCGGGGGGCCGAGGGTGCGGCGCGAGGCCTCGTTTTCCCGCGCCGGCCACTCCGCCCATGTGGAGGGGGCCGCTGGCGACCCGCCTGCATTTGCCGACACCTAGGGGGAGCAGGAGCTCTAGGGAGAGCTCCGTAGCCACGGCGCCACGCTCGACCGTGCGTTGAACGAGGCGCTGAGGGTCCATGGCGGCCCCGCATGGCGTGTCTTCCAGGTAGGGTGCCATTGCTTGCTTCCCTTTTTCCTTGTTTCTGCGCGCTTGTCTTTGCGGCATGGTGTTTACGGGTTTTGATTTGTGGGTGCCAGGAGCTCGAGCGCCGCGCCCGCGACAAGTACGGCGCCTTCGATCGGGTGAACGCCGAGCTCCACCAGCTCCGGGAGCGATGCGGCGCCTTCGACGCGCTCGCCGACGCCCTCAGGACTCCGGATGGCTGGTTGTCGTACCGGGCCATGGCGTTGCGCGATGAACTCCCCGAGAGCACGAGGCAGGACCCGGCGCGTCGCTCTAGCCTCGAGCGGGTCTGCACAGCCCTCATCGACCGTGATGAGGCGCCGGCGGGGCGCGCTCGGACCTAGAGAAGATGCGCACGGCGGCGACCAAGCGGGAGGCGGAGGTGGCCGGCGTCCGCTGCGAGAACCGGGGGGCTTCGCTCGTCCCTCGAGGAGGCGCGGCGCGGCGGTGCGGGGCCGAGGAGCGGGCGCGCGCGCTGAGCAAAGGGTCAAGGAGGCCGACGACTTGAAGGCCGCCCTCGACGCCAAGGCCGCGACGCTCGCCGTGGGCGAGGACCGGCGCACGCGAGGAGCGCACCGCCCGTCAAGGAGGGCGAGGGGCGGCTCCGGCGAGGAAAGGACCGCCCTCGTCGACGCCGGTCGGCCCCGGGGAGCGGAGGAGCGCGCCGCTCGTGAGGTGGCGCGGATGTCTGCGGAGGACCGGAACACCGAGTTCTCCGGGGGTCGAGGGCGAGGCGATAGTGCTCGGCATTACGAATGCGAACCGGAGAGGCGGCCCTCCAGGAGCAAGCGAGACCGTCCGGGGCCTGGAGCAGACGGTCGAGGCTGAGCGCCGCGCCCTCGAGGTGGAGAGGAAGCAAGTCGAAGGTGAGCCGCTGTTTGACTCCTGTGTTGTTGGGTTTTCCTTAGAGGGTTCGCGCTCTTTTTCGACTTCTTTCTCGTGCGGCGACCCCGAGCTTGCGCACCGCGGGGCACGCGGTTGAGCGAGCCGAGGCGGCGCAAGCCTCCTACAACTCCTCCGGCCGGGAGCTGCGGGGAGTTGCGCGATGCGGCCCTCGAGACCCGTCGATCCGTGGAGGAGGGCGAGGCGCGGGCCGGAAGCTCGGCCGGCCGGCCGCCTGCGCGCCCTTGGCGGCCACGTCACCGAGCGCATGCGCTGGGCGCTCCATCTTGGCGTCCAGAAGGCCCTCGGAGTGGTACGGTCCCACTACGAGGTTAACTTTGAGGCGCTGGCGGAAGGCTACGTCGTCCCCGAGGGTGTCGAGGACGAGGTAGCGATGGAGCGTGTGGACGCGCTCGCTGCCGACGCCGCCGGGTCGCTCGCTGAAGCCTTCGAGGAGTTCCTCTTCCCAGACGCTGCTGACGCCGCCCCTTCTCCCTCCTGAAGACAGCTGAGCGCTAGGCCCGTTTTTGTTTGTGTATCAGTGTTCTGGCCATGCGGCCTTTGTAAATAAACAAGTTGTTTTTTTCGTGAACATTTGTCGAAGTGAGATGAAGTCTTTTGTTTACTACGCTTTTTGTTTCTCCTTCTTCCTGAGTAGATTCTAGTTAGGGGAGTTCGATTTTCGTGGGTGGCTTGCCGGGTTGGAGGCGAGAGAGAAGGGCCATATCCTCGCGGAGGCGTAGGCTATCTCTGGCTCGCGCGCTCCTCCCGCTAGGCTGCCCACGCCCTGTTCGAACCGTTGCTCGAGGCCGAAGTAGAAAACAAACTTAGCGCGCGTGAATTATTTCGTTTTCGCGCGAAAATGGGACCATTTTGGGGGGGGGTGCCCCCCGTAGTAGCCCCAGAGGGTAACTTGGGTTTCGGGGGAAGCCGAGTTTCCCTTTTCATTAAACTTATGGCGTTTACATGGTCGTCACCAACTAGGGCGTTGGTCATGTGATTTTTACAACAAAATGCTTGGAAATCCTAGATAGGGGTAGAAGCGACGTAGCTGTTGGATGTTCCAGGCGTTGGTGAGCTCTTCACCGTCCTCGTTGGCCAGCTTGTACGTGCCGGGCTTGAGCACCTTCACCACGACGTAGGGTCCCTCCCATGGAGGCGATAGCTTGTGGCGTCCCCGGTTGTCTTGGCGTAGCCTTAGGACCAGATCCCCTTCGCTGAAGTCCCGTCTGCGTATCTTGCGTGCTTGGTAGCGCCTGAGGGACTGCTGATACCTCGCGGAGTGCATCAAGGCCACGAGGCGTGCCTCATCCAGCCGGTCCAGCGAGTCCTCGCGGGCTCACTGGTTGGCATCCTCGTCGTAGCCTCGAACCCTGGGCGACCCGTATTCCAAGTCCGTGGGAAGGACGGCCTCCACGCCATGGACTAGGAAAAACGGGGTGAACCTAGTGGCTCTGCTCGGGGTGGTCCTTAGGCTCCACACGACTGCTGGTAACTCTTGGAGCCATTTTCGGCCAGATTTGTTTAGCTGGTCGAAAATTCTAGGCTTCGGACCTTGTAAGATCATGTCGTTGGCACGCTCTACTTGGCCGTTGGTCCGTGGGTGTGCCACGGTACTGCCCAATCCACACGGATGTGAAACTTGTCGCAGAACTCCAAGAATTTCCTGCCCGTGAACTGGGACCCGTTGTCGGTGATGATGGAGTTTGGCACTCCGAAGCGGTGAACGATGTCGGTGAAGAATGTTACCACTTGCTCCTCCCTGAGATTCGTAATGGGGCGCACCTCCACCCACTTGGAGAACTTGTCGATCGCAACCAACAGGTGGGTGAAGCCCCCGGGCACCTTCCGCAAGGGCCCGACGATGTCCAGCCCCCACACGGCGAACGGCCATGTTATGGGGATGGTCTGCAGGGCATGGGCGGGTAGATTGGACTTGCGGGCGTAGAACTGGCACCCTTCGCAGGTGCGTACGATCTCGCTGGCGTCCGCGACCGCGGTAGGCCAGTAAAAGCCTTGGCGGAAAGCGTTGCCAACTAGGGTGCGAGGCGCAGCGTGATGGCCACGGATCCGGCGTGGATGTCCCGTAGGAGCTCGCGCCCCTCGGGGATGGGCACGCACCGCCGTAAGATGCGGAGGCGGCGCGCTTGTACGGCTCGCCGTCGACGAGGGGCAAAGGACTTGGCCATCCGGCGATGCGCCGGCCGTGGCCCGTCCGATGGGGAGCTCTCCTCGAGCCATCCAAGCGATGTATTTGTCGCGCCAGTCAGTCTTGACAGGAGCCGGCTCGATGTCCATCACGTCGGCCTCGTAAAGAGCCATACCCCTCGAGGAGGGAGAGCACGTACACCTCGTTCGAGGGGTCCTCATCCATGGGTTCCGCACCCGCTGGATTCGAGGGAGCCCCCGAGGGTTCTGCGTGGCTCGAGGGGTGAGGCTCGAGGACGACCGAGGGCTGGGCAACATCGCGGGCAAAAACGTTCGGGGGAGACGGTGATCCGCCCGGACGCGATCTTGGCCAGCTCGTCCACCTCCTCGTTGTACCGGCGGGGCACGTGGTTGAGCTCGATGCCGTAAAACTTGTCTTCGAGGGCTCGCACGGCCTTGCAGTAGGCCTCCATCTTGTCGTCATGGCAGCTCGCGTTCTTCATGACTTGATCGATTACGAGCGCGTGAGCCCCCCGCACGTCGAGGCGCTTGACGCCTAACTCAATGGCGATTTTGAGGCCGCGAGAGGAGGGCCTCGTACTCGGCCATATTGTTAGATGCGGGGAAGTGGAGGCGCACCGCGTACCGCATGTGTTCTCCGAGGGGTGACACGAAGATCGGGCCCGCGCCCGCCCCTCGTTTTCATCACCGAGCCATCGAAATACGAGTCCGGCACTGCGCTTGGATCCGTGGCGGCGGCAAGCGCGTATCCGTCCACTCGCCGACGAAATCCGCCGGGGATGCGGGACTTGATGGCCTTGCGCGGGGCGTAGGCGGCGTCTCGCCCATCGGCTCCACGGACCACTTAGCGATCCTGCTCGCCGCGTCAGGATTGCGGATGATCTCCCCTAGCGGGGAAGGAGGAGACCACCGTGACGGGGTGGGCCTCGAAGTAGTGGCGGAGCTTGCGCGCGCGCGAGGACTACCGCATACGGCGGCTTCGGACACGGGGGTAGCGCGTCTTGGTGTCAGACAGGACCTCGCTGATGTAGTAGACCGGCCGCTGGACCGGCAGGGCGTGCCCTTCCTCCGTGCGCTCCACCACGATCACGGCGCTGACCACCTGGGTGGTTGCGGCCACGTAGAGCTGCAGGGGTTCGCCATCCTGCGGCGGCGTGAGGATCGGGGCGTGCGTTAAGGACGCCTTCAGCTTGTCGAGCGCATCCTGGGCCTCGGCGGTCCAGGAGAAGCGCTCGTGCTTCTTGAGGAGGCGATAGAGGGACAGGCCCTTCTCGCCGAGCCGCGAGATGAAGCGACTCAAGGCGGCGAGGCACCCCAGCACCTTTTGCACACCTTTGAGGTCCCGGATCGGGCCCATTCGTTCGAGGGCCGCAACCTTCTCAGGGTTGGCCTCGATTCCCCGTTGGGAGACGATGTATCCCAGGAGCATGCCTCGCGGCACTCCAAAGACACATTTTTCGGGGTTTAATTTGACCCCATTGGCCCGTAGGCAGCCGAACGCGATGCCAAGGTCGCCGACCAGGTCGTCCGCCTTCCTGGTTTTAACGACGATGTCATCCACATACGCCTCGACCGTCCGCCCGATGTGATCTCCGAAAACGTGTTGCATGCAGCGTTGATACGTTGCACCTGCGTTTCGGAGGCCAAATGGCATCGTGACATAGCAGAACATCCCAAACGGCGTGATGAACGAAGTCGCAAGCTGGTCGGACTCCTTCATCTTTATTTGATGATACCCGGAGTAGGCATCAAGGAAGCAAAGTAATTCACACCCAGCCGTTGAATCAACGATTTGATCAATACGTGGCAAAGGAAAAGGAACTTTAGGACATGCTTTATTAAGACTAGTATAGTCTATACACATCCGCCACTTCCCATTCTTTTTCTTTACAAGTACGGGGTTTGCTAGCCACGTTGGGTGGAACACCTCCTTGATGAACCCGGCCTCGAGAAGCTTCCGCGGCTCTCGCGCGATTGCCGTCTCCGCTCCTCGTCGAAGCGGCGGAGCCGTTGCTGCACGGCGCGGGCGTGAGGGAGGATGTCAAGGGAGTGCTCGGCAACCTCCCTCGGGATGCCTGGCATATCTGAGGGGCTCCACGCGAAGATGTCGGTGTTGGCGCGGAGGAAGTCGACGAGCATCACTTCCTATTTAGGATCGAGGGTGGAGCTGACCCTCAACGCCTTGCCCTCGGGGGCCGCGGGGTCGAGGGGTACCTCCTTGGTCTGCTCCGCGGCCTTGAAGGTGCCGGTGTGCTTGGAGGCGGAGTCGAGGTCCTCGTTGACCATCTTCTCCAAAGTAGTCACCAGCGCTTCATCCAGCGCCAGCGCTTCTACGTGCTCTACGCACTCGACGTCGCAGTCGAATGCGTGCTCGATGGACGAGCCCACGGTGATCACGCCGTTTGGTCCTGGCATCTTCATCTTCAAGTAGGTGTAGTTGGGGACCGCCATGAATTTGGCGTAGCAGGGCCGCCCAAGTATAGTGTGGTAGGCGCCCTTGAACCCCACCACCTCGAAAGTGAGCATTTCCTTGCGGAAATTCTTCGCGGTGCCAAACCAAACCGGTAGGTCGATCTGCCCGAGGGGCTGGACCTGCTTGCCGGGCGCGATGCCATGGAACGGCTTCGTGCTGGGCCGCAACTGGTCCAACCCGATCCCCATTAAGCGCAGTGTATGCGCGTAGAGGATGTTGAGGCTGCTGCCTCCGTCCATCAGGACTTTTGAGAACCGTGCGTTCCCAATGATTGGGTCGACCACCAGCGGGTACTGGCCCGGGTTGGGGATGCGGTTCGGATGGTCCTCTCCCGGCGATGGTGATGGCGTCCTCCGACCAATTGAGGAAGGAAGGAGGCGCCTTCTCCGCGGCGAGGACCTCGTGCCGCTCCTCCGCTTGCGGCGGCGGGTCGACATGTCGACGGTGCGTCCCCGAAGATGAGGAACACGTTCTCCACGGCGTGGAAGCCGCCGGCGTCGCCATCTCCTCCGTCTTTCTTGGCCTCCGCCTCCTTCGCGGCGGCGCGGCCATAGAACTTCTTGAGCATGTCGCACTGCTCAAGGGTGTGGTTTCTCGGGTGTCTTGTGGTAAGGACATGGCTTCTTCAGCATGTCATCAAATACCCCCGGGCCTCGAGGGGCCGGTCGAGGGCCCCGTCGAGCCGGGTCGAAAGCAAGGGCCTCGGCCTCATCGCCGTCGCGCCCCTGCTCGCATGCCTCGCGGCGCGGCTTCTTTCCCTTCTTGCCCCGCTTGTCCTTGCGGTGGGGCTCCCTGGACTTGCTGCCCTCCGCGGGCGCATCGTCCGGGCGCCTGCCCTTCTTGCCGTCAAAGATCGCCCCCACGGCCTCCTCTCCTGAGGCGAAGCTGGTGGCGATGTCGAACAGCTCGTTGGAGTCCGCGGGCGGGCTGCGTCCCAGCTCGCGCACGAGGTCCCGGCACGTAGTACCCTCGAGGAAGGCGTGCACAATTTCAGATTGCGCCACGCTCGGGAGCTCCGTGCAGCGCTTGGAGAAGCGCCGTATGAAGTCCCACAGCGACTCGCCGGGCTTCTGAGTGCACGAGCGCAGGTCCCAGAAATTTCCAGGGCGCACGTACGTGCCCCGGAAGTTGCCCACGAACGTGCGGACCAGATCGTCCCAGTTGTGGATCTGGCTGGCGGGCAGGTGCTCGAGCCATGTCCGAGCCGAATCCCCGAGGTGCAGGGGCAAGTTGCGGATGTGAAAAGACCTTGATGTCGCCTAGAGGGGGGGTGAATAGGCGTGACAACCAAATTAAACTTTTTCTCCCCAAACACTTGAGCTGACAGTGCTCCACCGGTCAGACCGGTGGTGGTGACCGGTCAGACCGGTCAAGCACTGGTCTTCACAGGTGACACCGGTCAGACCGGTGCGCCTCACCGGTCAGACCGGTGTATCACGAAGAACTCG
The DNA here is from genome assembly GCA_947561735.1 of Cenchrus americanus. Lineage (NCBI taxonomy): Eukaryota > Viridiplantae > Streptophyta > Magnoliopsida > Poales > Poaceae > Cenchrus > Cenchrus americanus. Next base: position 243,444,574 of record OX387239.1, on the reverse strand, counting down.
CAAAAACAACTTCAAGCACCTCTTGACTTCTAGCACGAATCAAACTCAGGGTGTGGCTTTTGTAGATGATCACAAGCGAGTAATGAGCCCCCGCACACACAAGCAACACACCCAAGTAGATCGAAGCGGAAGCAAATGAAATATGCTAGAAAAACAACTTAGAGAGTCGAACCACACGAAGAAGCAAGGATTTGTTTCCTGAAGTTCACCACCCACTGAGGAATGGCTACGTCTCCATTGAGGAGCTTGTAAGGGAAAATTCCCACAACAAGCCAGGTCTCTTTCAACCACTTTCCTCCTTTCCACTAAGGTGATCTTTTCCACGAAGAGGCAAGATCGCAGCCCTTACAAACTTCCCGCTACTCACCACAACCTTGGGAGCTAGCCGGCGACACCTAGCCGTCTAGGAGGCAAACCTCCAAGAGTAACAAATGCTCCAAAGTTTGTAGACGCGAAACCAAAGTGCTCAAGCTATAGAAACTGCTCTTGTTAGCTCACAAAGTCACTCCTAGGCTCACTTTCTCAACCCAACACAAAGATGATGGCTTGAATCCACAAATCTCACAAAGAGATGGTTGGGGAGAGCCACTAAGGCTTAGAGCTAGTTAGAAATGACTTGGGACCTCAAAGCAAAAACACTAGAAGCGACAACCCTCACTTGAAGAGGGCTTGGGGTATTTATACCCCTAAAAGGAGAAAACTAGCCGTTAGTCCCCGAGTGGCACCGGTGGGCCGGACCGGTGCCCCACACCTCGTACCGGTGTACGAAAAACTAGCCGTTGAGCTAGCGGCACCGGTCAAACCGGTGCCTCTGACCGGTCAGACCGGTCAGGCCCGAGTTGCCCCCAAAACCTCTTTTAAAGAAACTAGCACTTCACCACCAAGATGAAATGACCCAGGTTAGGTTAGGAGGGTTTGTTAGCTCACTCAAGGGCCAGATCTCACTTAGGTCAAATAAAGAGCACTTTGACTTGGTCAACTTGCTAAGTTGCATCCCTCTTGATAGTACGGCATACCTATACTCAAGAAAAGGTATAAAAGAGCTTCGATGACCTCTTGAGCTTGAACAATCTTCAATTCTCGCCATACTTGATCAATAACCACTTGAGGGCTTTCAACATAGCCTTTGACTTGAGCACGTCCATACTTGAGCTAGTGACTTAGGATCTTTCCATATAGCATAAGAATGCACACTTGGATCCATGGCCACTCCATGTTGCCAATCTTAACGAGTTGATGACTTGCAAAGCTTCCCTCAGTTAAGGTTTGAATATGATACTTGAAGACCCCACGGATGCTAGACCTTCACCCTAGCAAAACACTTATGGCGGCTTAGCTACGGCCCCAAAGATTGCTTAGTCCCTCACCGTAGACATCTCGGTTGATCTCTTCATCACTTATCCAATCCACTTTGAGTTCCACTTTGCTTCACACGCAATTAACCTTCATTTGAAAATCCCGCTTCAAATGCTTGATCTTGATTGACAACGGATATGCAAGCTTCCATTTTTAGAACAATAAAATGTATACTCATCATCTTGTTCTCTTTCAATAAACTCATGAAGTCTTGCACCATATACTTATCTTTGTAGAAGTGAGCCATAAAATACATCCATATTTAAAATACTTCAAAAGTAGCTCATGAATATATAATGAAAACCTGCTCACGATCTTAGAAAAAAGCATTAGTCCTTTAATCGCCTTGTCATTCAATTCACCAAAATCCACTTAGGGGCCTAGATGCACTTTCAATCTCCCCCTTTTTGGTGATTGATGACAACTCGATTAAAGCTTGCAAATAAAACAATAAAGCGCATTTATATTCTTAGATATAGCTAGAGCTCCCCCTTAATTTGTGCTTTTGAGTTGAATTTCAAAAAGTGGCCTTAAATGCCATTAGCACAAATTTGGAAGAAAAGACGTGTGGGCTCCCCCTATATCTTAGAATCAGTGGAGTGCAACATGTGTGAGCGACAAAATAAAATCTGTGATGCGTATGACAAGATATGCACAAAGCAAAGGAAAGTGAGCTGACTAGGCGAGAGCCGGTCGGACCGGTGCCCCGACCGGTCGAGGCCGGTCGGAGTCCGGCCGGCTCGCTCAAGGCGGGCGGCACGGTCGGACCGGTGCCCCCGACCGGTCGAGACCGTCAGGTCCGGTCGGCGCCGCACAAAGCAACAGAAGTGCGTGCTATTTGGTCCAAGGTGATCGGGCCAGGGTTGCAAGCTAGTTTAGATCACGTTGCCCCATTTAGCCAACACAAACAAACACCATTCAAAGCAAGCATCACAATCTATCAATAAAGTCGCTTAAATATTACAATAAGGTTTAAAACACATAGTAGCACTCACACAAATGTTCTCAAGTCCACTAAGATGAAGTTCTAACTTTTTACATGGCTTCTCTCAACAACCAAGAGGCACCGGTTAGACCGGTGCAGGGCACCGGTCAGACCGGTGCAACACAGACAGCAACCCAGATAGCGCAGGCTTGTGGCTTTAATCGCGATTCTTCTCCCCCTTTGTCATCAAGCATCCAAGAAGGGCCTGGAGAAGAAGCAGCTGTCGATCACTGTCCTTGAGATCCGTCTCTTGGATGAGAGCTCCCTCCTATTTGAGATTCGTTAAGTATCCAATGCAAGGGAGAGTTTAGATAAATGGACTCCGAGACGGTGATTTGAGATGGATGAGCTATAGGAGCACAGTTTTTACCATAGTAATAAGGGTTGTAGCCAAAGATCTCAGCGGAGAAGCGAGCGCCCCAATATTGTACTTGCTCGGGAGGTGGAGGAGGTGGGGGTGCTTGTCCTTCATCCATGAAGTGAGATGATCCTGCTACATCCGGAGGAGGAGGTACAAAGGATGGAGGTGGAGGATGAGCCGATGAGGACGATCCTTGTCCTTGCTCGGACTCGAAGAACATGGGGCCATATTGGTTAAGCAAGTCGGAGTTGGCCCATCCTCTCATCCTTTCTTCAAAGGAAGGTATCTCAACCTGAGGAGATTCTGGAGATGGTGGAGAGCGAGGAGGTTGAAAGCCTTGGGCATTGTGCATCAATTTCATCGTGTCCCTCATTTGCTTATTAGCCCTTCTTGACCTTTGCTGCTCAACCTGGATGTCATGCTGGCTCCTGCACATCCCAAATATGAAGTTGAGAAACTTTTTCAAAGGGGAGGTGGATCTGCGTGGTCTGCCTGGCTGCCAGCCACCCCACCGGTCAGACCGGTGCTGGTCTGAGCACCTGCCTGAGGCACATCTGGCCGAGCTGCTCCCTCCTCAAATATCTCTTCCTCCTGACCTGGTACATGCTCAACTCTAGGAGATGGAACCCGTGGATTCTTGCTAGGATTGAGCTTCAGAGGCTTGTGTGTCACATTTTTCGGAAACTCCGCCTTTGCAACCTTTTCAATCAAGTACATGATATACGGACTATAGCTGCAAATTTTCTTGGGGTCTTCGGATAAGTGCTTGATCTCTTGCCAAATAAAGTCCCCAACACTAAACTCTGGAGCTCCTGGCCTCAAAGCCACCATCAAGTTTTTCTGAAACTTTGTGATTTCTGAGGGGTTCCCATCTCTAGGTGTAATAGACACCCTAAGGAGCCTATTTAGGATAGCGAAATAGGTGTAGAGGTTCTTCACCTTCCCATAGTTAGCATGCTCACCACGAGGGTACATCACATGCAAAGCATCCTTCTCCAGCTCTCCCTCGTCATGGAGCTTCCTCAACTCCCCATCTCCTGCCATGATCCCAAAGCACCTCAAAAATTTGTGGAAGGTAATGGAGTACTTTTGGCCGTTGGTCATCCAAATCATAGCCCTGTCGGCCTCAATGTGACCAAAGTGTACTGTGGCAAAGAACTGGGCGATGATCTCCTTGTTCCAATCCTGTCGGAACCCCATAAGTGTCTTCACCCTTTGCCTCTCACAGTTGCTCATGACTTCATCAAATATAGGGTCTCCTTTCCTAGCCATGTGCCCCCAATCCACATATTGTGCCTTGTGTGTGATTTTGGGCTTCTTTATAATCACTGTAGCATAGTAGTCTTGCTGAAATTTAGCCCAAAACCTCGGATCCGAAGCGGTCTTGCCCTCCTCATATGGATTCTTGTCCCTCAGCTTCTTTAGGGCTTTGGTCATGCCAGCCCCGTGGTACTTCACCGGCCTGTCAAGGTAAATGTAAGTGGGTGGCATGATTCTCAACCTACCCTGATCGTCGTCGTCCTCTTCCATGGCATCCACATCTTCTTCCTCTTCCTCCTCATCCTCGTCTTCATCCTCATCACTGTCTGACCCAGCCTCCTGGTGCCTCCTCAGCTCAAACTGACCCGGAAAGGTCTCATCCTCGACATTGTCATCACTGCTAGTTCCGGTGTCACCTCCTAAGTCGGGATCCTCAGTACTTGTTTGAGCTGAGCGGCGTCTCAATCTCTTGCCGCTGATGTTGACAGTGCTGCCCCCTTCCCCAAAATCACCGGGGATAGCTCCTCGGCGAGTGAGGACTTCTTCTCTTCTTTTCTTTGCCCCTTCCTTTTCCCGCACCATAGCTGCTGTCCTGAGTCACAAATAGGATGACAAGAGTGTATAAGACTCTAGGAAAAAGATTGAATTGAATTGGAATTTGATTCTTGAAAGTTCAGAACAATTGGGTACGTTTCGGGCCACACAGGTCGACGGTGAGGTGCAGCCGGACCGGTGCCACCTGCAACGAGCCAATTGCTCCTACATTCAATCTGAGCAGCTGTTAATCTAAGATTTGGTCTAGATGAACAAAAGACATCCTAGAACAGATATGTGTTGAAGAACAAGAAGAAAACACAATTTGGGGGTGGACATGCGCCACCGGTCAGACCGGTGACGGCCACCGGTCAGACCGGTGAAGGCCGTCCGACCCCAATTCGTGATTTCTCACAATGTGTCGAACAAAATGTTATGGATCTATAGGAATGTCTTCTAGGTGATCTCAGAAGATGTTCTACCAAAGGGAATTCAAAACTTTGCACCAAGTGAGGAGATCGGGCAAAAGAAAGGTTTGAATACCTTTGGAGAGTGGAACTAGAGTTAAATCCAAGAAACTTGAAGGGGAAAGTGAAGAGGGGCCTTGAGAGATCCTTTTGCTTCCAATCTTGAGGCCTTTCCTTGGTTCAATCTTCAAAACACCATGGATCTTGAGAGAGGTGAAGAATGGAGGAGAGAGGGGTGTGTTCTTCACGGTTTGGGACTACAGGAAGGTGAATGATAGAGGAGAGAGAAGAAAGGGGGTAAAAAGGATTCCTTTTACTGTGGCCCCACGGGCTGACGCCGGGCGTCACCGGTCAGACTGGTGACGGTCACCGGTCAGACCGGTGACAGCCGCTGGTCAAGCCAGAGAGGCCATATCGGTTTTTCCGCCCCCCCCTCGGTAGAGCCGAAGGTCCTGATAAAATTCAACAGAGAGTTCTTATCGGTAGAACCGACGCACCCTCGGTAGTACCGACCCTTTTCCTCCTTTTTTTTTGAGATTTTTCTCCTTGAAACTTCTCCAAAAATGTTATAGGACAATTCTCATCCACTTAGGTTGCATAAACACGATTATGTGACTTCAAGGTCACCACCGGTCAGACCGGTGGCTTGCACCGGTCAGACCGGTGCGCCCTTGAGAAACAGATTTTGAGCCACAACAAAGAATTTCCATGCCAACCTCTTGAGATGTTTTGGATATGAGATAGTAAGATGATATTGATCCAAAAACCATCAATTCTTAGAAGAATGGGGGATTAACCAATTTATTTGAGAATTCTTGATCCTTGCAAGATTGAGAGAGATAAGTAAGAATGGATTTTAGGGACTTGAGAGAATCCTCTTAATTGTGACTAGCCAACAATCAAACAAGTAGAGCTATAGTCCCAACTAAGTTGATTGGGTCACTAAGACCAAGAACCAAATATTTTTCAAAGAAAGCACACTTTCTATACATGCTAGTTGATTTTTTTAAAAAAATCTATCCTATATCACAAAGTGCATACATCCACTTCAAATGAATGCCCTAACAAGCATATTTGGCTCATATCTTCATCCTCGAGACACAAAGACGAGTGGAGGTAAAGATATCAACCAAATATCTAGAGAGGAGCTCAAGAGGTCCATTTGAAGCAATTACATACTAAGGATGGCACACTAGCATGATGGTATGGCCTAGATGCATTACGGTATTTCAATGAGTTTCGTGAAAACATACCTTTGCCTTAAGACCATTTCATTTGTGCATATATTAACTTTCAAACAGTGTTAGCTCTTACTTGTTCTTTTGGAAGTTACGCTTATTGAGAGCTTCCTTTGAGATGCACAAACGAATGAGACTACAAGATCACTTAGAAGAAATTGTTAGTCCCACAAGTGACTCAAGTCTTGTAATGAGCTCCCCCTTAAGTAGTGCTAGAGAATTTGAATTTCTCGACCAAGGCACTTTGTTCAATTAAGAACATGTTAAGGCTCATTCCAAAACTTGGTCATAACACACGAATGATTTGATAATTGACATGTGTTTAGCTTCTCATAACCTTTGACGCCAAATCACCCTTCTTCTTGAGGGTTTGGACAACCCCGGGTCACCCGGGCACTCATGCCGGGTCACCCTGCAGCATACAGAGGCGTACCGGGTCACCCGGGCACCCGTGCCGGGTCACCCGCCCAAATTGCACTGGTTGCGTTGGCACCGGTCAGACCGGTGCCTGTCACCGGTCAGACCGGTGACCACCACCTGACCCGTTTTGGTGATTTTTCTTTCCCTTTTCCTTGAGTGAGTGAATGTGTCACTAATTTAAATTCTGCAATCAAGGATAAGGCATTGCTCTACTAGAGAGCCATTAAAAGCATCGAATGATATGAGAAATTAAATTTTCATAAAATTAGTCGAAGTCACCACCTCATGCTTTGCTCATTCAAGAAGAGCTTCACATGAGTGTTCACCAAGGACCAAAAGTGACCTAGACTCAATTTAGCGCATTGGTTACCGAGATGACATTGATTTCACGATTTATATGAGTTTGCTTTTCACATGGTTAATTGAATCTATCAAGATTTCCAAGTCTTCCAACCATGTGCTCAATGCATTGCTTTCATCCTGCAAGCTCAGTAAGCATTTCTTGGTACCCAACACTTGTTGGGTCCTATTGGGTTAGTCACAAGGTGCTTAGGAACCCAAATAGCCCTCATGCTACAATGAGGTGAACTAATCTCCCTTATAGCACAAGTTCTATTCCTATCGTTCCTAAGCTTATGGAATTCATAATGGACAAGGTTTGATTTGGGAACGTTACCATTTGGGCAATCCTTGCCCATGTGACCCTTTTGACGGCATTCGTAGCAAATGCGACTTTTGTTCTTGTTGGTCACACCATTCCTTGCAATTTCTTTTCTAAACTTGCTTCTGAGACTTGTTCTTGGAGAAGGTGGCTTCCTTCCCTTGTTTGCTTGAGGTGGGGCTGCACGCCGGCACCGGTCCGGCCGGTGGCATGCACCGGCCCCGACCGGTCACGGTCGAGCCACTGCCGTTGTTGCTTTTGGGCACGAGTCGGCAAGGTGTCCCTTCTCTCTGCACTTGTAGCACACCCTCCACTTGTTGGAGCTTCTAGGCTTCTTGGAGAGTGACTCTTGTGCCTTGTGCTTGATCGGGCGATATTGGGGTTTGATTTCCCCAATCTCGCTCTTTTCTTGAATCTTGTTCTTGTGGGACCTTGTATTTTGTTGAGGGGTTGAACTAGTGGCGGTTGATCCCTTCCCAAGCTTCTTCACCAAGTTTTCACGGTTATCTTGAGAAGGTTGCACTTGGCTCTTCTCCTTCAACATATACAAGTCCTTTTGTAGCTTTTCAACCTCTTGCTTTAGTTTATCATTTTCTTTAACAATGAGGTCATCACATGATTCTACAAGTACATGCTCAACGCTAGATTGGCTTGCTTGAGACAAACAATCATTAGCGCAAGATAAATTAACTTGAAATTTTGAGCATATGCATGTGTGAGATGGAGGTTGTATAGATTTTACCAATGAAAGCACAACCTCATGGGCTACCTCCAGTGTTGCATAAGAGTCAACAAGCTTCTCATAGGAAAGTTCAAGTTCATTGTGATTAGCTTGTAGCACCATATGCTCGCTAGTGAGCTTCGCTAATTTGGCTTCTAGAACATCATTGGCATCCTCTTCTATTTTAGCTCTACAAGCAAAGGATTTGATGTCATGATCATATTTGTTAGCCAATGTTTCATACTTACAAACCAAGGATGCACGTTCGGATTTGAGAAGCTCAAGTTCTCTTGACGAAGAGCTTGAAGCTTCAATCTTTTGGTCCTTAGCCCCTTTGGCTTGTCTCTTCTTCTTGCTTCTCTTCTCCTTCTTGGCCATCAAGCAAGTTGGTGTGCCTCTGCTGGCACCGGTCTGACCGGTGGGTGTCACCGGTCTGACCGGTCCCTGCAGAGGGACAACGTCTTCACTTCTTTGCTCTTCTTCTTGCTTGGGGTTTGATGCTTGATGATCAGAGGATGTTGTAGAGGTAGGGCACATCTCCACTGACTCATCTTCATCATCGCTCTCGAGTTCATCCCATTTGGTGTTTACCAACTCAAGTAGTAATTTCCAAATGAGATGAGCATCTTCGGAAATCTTTTTGCTTTTCAAGATAATATACTTTAGTTCTCTACATACACAGCTACACAAAAGGTTAGTAATAACGGCATTGAGTTGCTTCTTCTCCAAGTCCATTGGCGAGACACATGTCTCATCCTTTGGAAGGATACTCGCAACCATAATGCTCTCAGCGGTAGGGCCCAAAACCTTAAGAGCAATGAGAACATTAGAGCACCAAGAAGAATAGTTTGACCCATCTAGAGCTAGAGGCTCAAACGGTACCTCACTAGTTGTCGACATCGAAGAACTCCAAGCGGTTAAGCTCGAATCGGAGCACCAAGCTCTGATACCAATTGAAAGGACCTTGATGTCGCCTAGAGGGGGGGGTGAATAGGCGTGACGACCAAATTAAACTTTTTCTCCCCAAACACTTGAGCTGACAGTGCTCCACCGGTCAGACCGGTGGTGGTGACCGGTCAGACCGGTCAAGCACTGGTCTTCACAGGTGACACCGGTCAGACCGGTGCGCCTCACCGGTCAGACCGGTGTATCACAGAGAACCTGCAAAAACAACTTCAAGCACCTCTTGACTTCTAGCACGAATCAAACTCAGGGTGTGGCTTTTGTAGATGATCACAAGCAGAGTAATGAGCCCTGCACACACAAGCAACACACCCAAGTAGATCGAAGCGGAAGCAAATGAAATATGCTAGAAAAACAACTTAGAGAGTCGAACCACACGAAGAAGCAAGGATTTGTTTCCTGAAGTTCACCACCCACTGAGGAATGGCTACGTCTCCATTGAGGAGCTTGTAAGGGAAAATTCCCACAACAAGCCAGGTCTCTTTCAACCACTTTCCTCCTTTCCACTAAGGTGATCTTTTCCACGAAGAGGCAAGATCACAGCCCTTACAAACTTCCCGCTGCTCACCACAACCTTGGGAGCTAGCCGGCGACACCTAGCCGTCTAGGAGGCAAACCTCCAAGAGTAACAAATGCTCCAAAGTTTGTAGACGCGGAACCAAAGTGCTCAAGCTATGGAAACTGCTCTTGTTAGCTCACAAAGTCACTCCTAGGCTCACTTTCTCAACCCAACACAAAGATGATGGCTTGAATCCACAAATCTCACAAAGAGATGGTTGGGGAGAGCCACTAAGGCTTAGATCTAGTTAGAAATGGCTTGGGACCTCAGCAAAAACACTAGAAGCAGCAACGCTCACTTGAAGAGGGCTTGGGGTATTTATACCCCTCAAAGGAGAAAACTAGCCGTTAGTCCCCGGGTGGCACCGGTCAGACCGGTGCCCCACACCGGTCAGACCGGTGTACGAAAAACTAGCCGTTGGGCTAGCGGCACCGGTCGACCGGTGCCTCTGACCGGTGCCCCCAAAACCTCTTTTAAAGAAACTAGCACTTCACCACCAAGATGAAATGACCCAGGTTAGGTTAGGAGGGTTTGTTAGCTCACTCAAGGGCCAGATCTCACTTAGGTCAACTAAAGAGCACTTTGACTTGGTCAACTTGCTAAGTTGCATCCCTCTTGATAGTACGGCATACCTATACTCAAGAAAAGGTATAAAAGAGCTTCGATGACCTCTTGAGCTTGAACAATCTTCAATTCTCGCCATACTTGATCAATAACCACTTGAGGGCTTTCAACATAGCCTTTGACTTGAGCATGTCCATACTTGAGCTAGTGACTTAGGATCTTTCCATATAGCATAAGAATGCACACTTGGATCCATGGCCACTCCATGTTTTCAATCTTAACGAGTTGATGACTTGCAAAGCTTCCCTCGGTTAAGGTTTGAATATGATACTTGAAGACCCCACGGATGCTAGACCTTCACCCTAGCAAAACACTTATGGCGGCTTAGCTACGGCCCCAAAGATTGCTTAGTCCCTCACCCTAGACATCTCGGTTGATCTCTTCATCACTTATCCAATCCACTTTGAGTTCCACTTTGCTTCACACGCAATTAACCTTCATTTGAAAATCCCGCTTCAAATGCTTGATCTTGATTGACAACGGATATGCAAGCTTCCATTTTTAGAACCATAAAATGTATACTCATCATCTTGTTCTCTTTCAATAAACTCATGAAGTCTTGCACCATATACTTATCTTTGTAGAAGTGAGCCATAAAATACATCCATATTTAAAATACTTCAAAAGTAGCTCATGAATATATAATGAAAACCTGCTCACGATCTTAGACAAAAGCATTTGTCCTTTAATCGCCTTGTCATTCAATTCACCAAAATCCACTTAGGGGCCTAGATGCACTTTCAGGATGATGACCTCGTCGCTGGTGGCCCCGCCCAGCTGGCACGCCAAGCGGTAGTTGTTGAGCCACACGCGGGGATCCGTCTCCCCGTTGTACTTGACGATGGTCGAGGGTTGGCGAAAGCGCTGGGGGAAGGCTGCCGCTCGGATCTCCCGGCTGAACACACGGGTCCCTGGGGGCTCCGGCGTCGGCGAGCGGTCCTCGTCGCTGTCGTAGCGTCCGCCCCCGTCGAGGGTGGTAGCCCACCGCCGCTCGGGCGTCCGCCCGCTCGTGCGGCGGGCGTTGATGACGTTGCAGGCGTCACCGTCCAGCGCCCTGCGCGTGTCAAGGAGCCGCTCCTTGGCCGTCGCGCGTCCTGAGTTGGCAGGACGCTCCGCAGCTTCACCTGCGTGGACCGAGGATTCGCCTCCCTGTGCAGCCCCGTCCCCTTGTGCATCCCCCTGCTGGCGGATACGTGAGGCTGAGCTTTCGGCCTGCTGGACGGCTGCTTGCTCTATAAGATCCTGCACTTCGCGTTGCAGGTTCCGCGCCTCAGGGGTCGAGGGTGCCGGCATAGCCCGTAGCAGCGTCGCGGCGGCAACGAGCTTCTGACTTGCCCGTGGTGGCACGTCAGGGTTGTCAGCGTTGATGCGGTCGCGGGCCTGCCTGCCCAGCTCCCGCACGCGTTCGCCGCGAGCGGAGGCTTCTCCAGCCATCGAGGCGCGGAGCAGCCGCATCGTTCGGTATTCCTCCGCCAACTTAGCCTCGAGCTCACGGGCTTGGGCTAACTGCGCGTTGGCGTCGGCCCCAGCAGGAGTGCTCGGCCCCGCGGCCAGGCGTGGAGCGATCCCTGGGGCAGGCGTAACCTCCCCGTCGCCTGCGCCCACGGCGCCGGTGGCGTTTGCTGGGTCGTTAGCAATGACGACACAGCACTCCCGCGCGGGGTCGTAGCTCCCGGTGCTGGAGTCATCGGAGCAGTCGAACCAGTAGTCCGTAGCGTCAAGGAAACGCCTGAACATGACTGGGTCCGGTACGCCGGAGAAGTCCCACTCCGCGTACCCGTGGAGGTTGGCGGGCGGCAGCACGTCGAGGGAACCTAGGGACGATTCGTCACCCGCTGAGGCGCTGGGATCCCTGGCGACGAAGACGTGACGGTCAGGCGGAACCCTGCGCATCGTGGTGTTGACGTTGGCGTTGAAGGCCGTCGTGGCACCACGCAGCCCGATGGGAAAGCGCGGTCCGGAGACCGTGCGCTGTCCCGCTGGGGTGGCAGTTGTCATGGCGGCAGGCGCGTCGCGCCGAGAGGCGGCGCGCTCGGCCCGCCGTCGCTCGGACCGGCGCGAGCGCCGCCCGAGCGGCGGCGGCGTCGTGGCGTCGACGGACCCGCGGCATCCGTGCCGGCGGGCGTCCGCGCGCGTGGCGGTGCGCGCAGCGGGGAACGGAGCGGACCCGGCCTGGCGCCGCGCGCGGAGCTCCTCGCGGTTGGTGAGGCGCATGAGGTAGCCGTTCCCCGTGGCCTGAAAGTTCAGGCCCCCGAACCGGATTTCGAACCCGGCGGGGAGGGGGTCCAAGCTGCCCATGCAGTAGCGCGTACCGCGGTACTCAGTTCGGATCACCATGGAGTGAGTTGGTTGATTGACCTTAGGCGCTCCGATTGCCCCACGGTGGGCGCCACCTGTCGGTGCGGAATGTGGTCCCGACACTAACCAGTAATAAGCGCCGAGGTCTATCCCTCAATGGTCGATGCTAAGCAATAAAAGACACAGAGTTTATCCTGGTTCCGGCCGGGGGGGGGGCGTACGTCCAGCAGTGGTGTGCTCGAGGCACTGTATTGCTCAGCACCGGGGGTGCCTGTAGTGGGGCTGCTACAAGCAAGGTGGGAGAGGAAGCGTGGCTTCCAAGTCCCTGATGTAGTGGCTGAAGATATTATGGGAGAATTGGGGAGCAAGTGCGTGGTGCGACTTGTCTCGTGTTGGGCTCTGTTATTCGTGTGTTGTGTGTTGTTCTTCCCCCCGCGGCAAGGGGGTTCGTCCTCCTTTTATAGACCAAGGAAGGAGCGAATCACATGCGCGCCGCGCTATTTAGCTACGTGTGGGAGTGTGATGTGCTACTCTGTAGAGTATGTGGCCGCCCAGGCGATCCTTGCAGCGATCCGGCCATCATGGCGTATCTTGTACCCGAACAGTGGCGGCCTCGAGGGTGGAAGAGCAGCGGGCGGCTGTGAGGTCTTCAGATAGGCTCGAGGGGGTTGCTGACGTCAGTCCGTACGGGGTACAGCGGCAGGTAAGGTGGCATCCCGTTCCCACGCGCTCCACGAGGCTGGAGTCGTTGCCACGGCGCACGGCGTGCGCCCGTGCTGGCGGGGGCTGCGGCCATACCGTTAACGAGTGGCGGGGGATGGCGTCCCCACCCGGCCAAGCGCCTCCACCCTAACCCTATAAGGTCACAAGAAAGCAAATCGAGGGTGCGGCCGGCCCCCCTTCGAGGGCTCGGCGCGTTAGCCGTGCGGGGCGGGTGCACGGCGTCACGGGACCGGCGCCGGCCGCACCGCACGCCCCCCCTCCACAGTGATGGGGATAGGCTCCCTCCCGGGGAGTTAGTGCGGCGGCACGGGGGCGCTTGCCCCCGGCGCATGATGGCGGCGGTCCCGCCGATGTCAGGGCATTTAATGCCTGCGCGCGGGAGTAGGTGCGCGCGTGCGGGGCGCCCTCGAGCAAGGCGGACCCCATTCGAGGGCGGGGCGGACCCTCGAGCGAGGCGGACCTCGCTCGAGAGAGGCGCACCCCCTCGATCGGGGCGGAGCCCGCCCGAGGGAGACGCGTACCCTCGAGCGGGGCGATACCTATTCGAGGGAGTCTTCGAGTGGGCCGCCTGGTGGGCCGCTGGGGCCTTCGCGGTGTGGGCCATACCCTGCATGGTTAAGTGAGGCTTATTTGGTTTTGGCTTTGTTGCGGGTTTTAAGTGGGGATTTCCCAGTTGTTTAAGGGGACCCCTAGGGCTGTCCCCGACACATGTTTTCCGACGTCACCTTCTTCAGTGGGATCGCCTCAACCCATTTAGTAAAATAATCCGTAGCCAAAAGCACGAACTTATGCCCCTTGCTAGATGGCGGATTGATCTGGCCAATCAAGTCTATACCCCAGCCCCTGAATGGCCATGGCTTGATGATGGGATTCAACGCTGACGCGGGGACTCTTTGAATATTTCCAAACCTCTGGCAATCTTGACATTCCTTGTAATACTCAAAGCAATCCTCTAATATCGTCGGCCAAAAGCACCCAGCTTGCCTGATGACCCATTTCATGCGATAGGCCGATTGGTGTGCTCCACATATCCCATCGTGCACTTCGCTCATCATGTTCTTGGCTTCTTCTGGACCCAGGCACCGTAACAATACCCCATATAATGATTTATAGAACAAATTGTCATCCAGAAGAACGAATTTTATGGCCTTGTACCTGAGCTTCCTAGAGACCTTTCGGGATGGATCCTTCAAGTAATCAACGATCTCTTTTCTCCAATCATCTTCCGCAAGATCCGTCCCCGGTGCACATACATCCGCAGCAAACGCTTCTTGACTCTCTTTGTAGCCGAGGCGCTTTGAGCCGACTTTGTTTGTTTCTTCATTATGTTCCCTAGGAATATCTTTTGTAGAGTTACCAACGGGAAGCTCTTCAAGATTTCCCTGCATTCTTCGTAGTAACTCCTCAGCGCTTCACTTTTGCATTCGTATTGGCCGTTCAATTGCTTGATTACCAACTCTGAGTCTCCATAAACTTCAACTGAAACGGCCCCAGCTTCTCTCAAATATTGAAGCCCTCGAAGCAGTGCCTCATACTCGGCCTGATTGTTTGTAACAGTAGGCTGTATTGGGATGGCAAATTCAAACACCTCACCCCTAGGCGAAGTTAGTAGAATCCCTACTCCCCCACCTTTACCACATGATGATCCATCAAAAAATAAAGCCCAAGGAGTAATTTCGAGCAAATCAATCGACGGATCACGATGTTCAGTTATAAAATCGGCAATGATCTGTCCCTTGATAGCCTTTGCCGATTCGAACTTTAACTCAAACTCTGATAAGGCCAAGATCCACTTGCCAATCCTGCCATTCAAAATTGGCATAGATAACATATGTTTTATTACATCAAACTTGGAATACACAGTGCATTCGGCATTCAACAAGAAGTGCCGAAATTTTGTACACGAGTAGTACACGCATAGGCACAGCTTTTTTGTAGCCGAATACCTGGTCTCAGGATCAAGTAGTTTTCGGCTAAGATATTCTACTACCCGCTCCTTTCCTTCGAATTCTTGAATAAGGGCCGATCCAATGGTTTGGGTATCGGCCGCCACGTACAACTTGAAAGGCTTATCCAGCTGAGGAGGGACCAAGACGCGGTGGCTCTTTCATGTATTGCTTGATCTCATCGAAAGCCTTTTGTTGTTCGTCGCCCCATGTGAACTTCTGATCTTTCTTTAGCTTCAACAGTGGAGAGAATGGCAAAACTTTCTGTGACAAATTTGAAATGAATCTCCTTACGAAATTAATTTTGCCGAGCAGTGATTGTAACTCCTTGAGATTAGTTGGAGGGACAACTTCGTCAATGGCCTTCATGCTCTTCTTGCCAACTTCAATTCCCCCTTCGTGAACCAAAAATCCCAAGAACTCTCCAGCTGATACCCCAAAAGCGCACTTGTTTGGATTCATCTTTAAACCATGCTTCCTGGTGCACTCCAAGGTCCTTTGCACATCTTCCAAATGTGTGTCATGACTTAGGGACTTGATCACGACATCATCAATGTAAATTTCCACAACTTTGCCGATCAACTCGTGAAAAATGTAATTCATGGCTCGCTGATAAGTTGCACCGACATTTTTCAAACCAAATGTCATGACTATCCACTCAAACAGGCCTATATGACCGGGACATCTGAAGGCCGTCTTTGATATGTCCTCTATTGCCATGAAGATTTGGTTGTATCCCGCATTGCCATCCATGAAACTGATCACTTTGTGTCCAGCTGCGGCGTCAATCAACAGGTCGGCAATAGGCATGGGGTAACCATCCATCGGAGTAGCTCTGTTCAGATCCCTGAAATCTATGCAGACCCTCATCTTTCCATTCTTCTTGTAAACAGGGACAATGTTAGAGATCCACTCCGCATATCTGCATGGCCGAACGAAGTTTGCATCAAGTAATCTTTCAACTTCTTTCTTCACATCGGCCAATACCTCATCCTTGTAGATTTTCCGGGGTGGTTGCTTGTATGGTTTGAAACCATATTTGATTGGCAACCGATGCTCAACGATAGAACGATCCAGTCCAGGCATCTCCGAATAATCCCAGGCGAATGTTGACGGTGAAAATCCGTCAACCTAGCCATGAGTTTACCTTCGGTGTTGGCATGAGTTTTATACCTTATCCATTGGTACTAACCCCCGTGGTATAACAAGTTCACGTGTGCATGTCGGTTTTGGAGTTTAATGTTTATGCAGGGTTTTAGTGTTGAATGCAAGACTTTCGGGATAAGTTCATCAAGCACCTCATGACAAGACCTTGAAGCCCTGAACAAGTCATGCAATGAAGCAAACTTAACTCCAAGAAACCGGGGACTTGATCCGAGAAGACGACAGACTCCAGGGACCTGACCAGAAAAGTGCTGAATCTTGCAAGACAAGGAGTTGAGTCCAATTCGGAGAGAAACCGACGACATGGACCTACATGCGAAGGGGGAAACATCCGGGAAGCAAGGGAACCGACGTGGGGCAAAGGAGCCCACGGGCCGGGCCTAAATGGGCCCGGGCCGCCGGCCCGGTCCGGTCGGCCCGGGCCCATTTTGGGCCCAAACGTGCTCTCCTTTGCCCTAGCCGCCAATCGGGCTATTTATAGTCCCCCGACCGAGAGCCACGCAGAGAAGATTTCGTCTTCGGCCGCCGAGAAGCGAGAGAAGAGAGGGACACCATCTCGGAGAGGAGAGGGTCGAGCTAGTTGACTAGGGTTTCCCTAGCCGACGTGGGAACCTTGCACGGAAGACCACGTCGGAGTTCCGGAGCTAGAAGCAAGATCAAGGAAGGATCCCGGTGGTGATCTTGTGTATGTATCATTGTTATAGTTGAATTATCAAGTTGAATCTTTTCCCGGCGATCAAGTGTTTCCTCGAAGATTTCGTTTTTCGATCGGCTTTGCTTATTCCAATTCTATTCTCGAGATAGATTACATAGGGTGTTCTTGTAGCCGCGGTGGCTAGAGGTACACGCGGATCTTCCGAAAGAATCTCGACTTGTCTTTTGACTCGCCCTAAGCTCCCCGCATGAATAGGGATACGTTGTGACAGAACGGGGGTCTCGAAAGGCGGATGTTTTCGGATTTGGATGGGAAACCACGATTTAAAAAGGCTTTTATTAAGATTCGATTTGCTACTTCTTCTCTTGCTTGGAACTTCAACAAAAGGCTTACCCCGATCCCTCTAGATTGGTTTATCTACCCAATCTTACTTTGTTTTCTCCGGTCTTTAGTAGATTAGATTCGTTTTGTGTCTTTTACTTAGATGCATTAGGTCTTTTATCGAAGATTGAAGATTACTTGGCTTTAATAGATTAAGTCTTGCGTCACACATTTGTTCCACGGATTCGATACCTTGGGTTCACCACTCGAGGGAAGAAGGGTCCCTTGACTACGACGGGAGACTTGTACGCTTGCGAGTCACGAACGAACTTTGATACAATTATTAACCGTCAGCAGAAAAGCAATCTTTATATTCCTTGAGCAGCTTGATTAATTCCTCCCTGAAGTCTGGTTGCAAGTTTGCGCTGATGAACGTCGGCCTTGGCTTATCACCGCTTCCAATATCAACTTCTTCTAACTTATCAGCCGACATGAATCCTCGCCCCAACTTGCCATCAGTGCCATCGACGGGGTTCTCCATTAAAAATTACTATAAGAGCCGACTGCTTGAATCGGTACGTTGATCGTTGCTGACAGGTTCAACAGAACCTTCTCCCCAGTCTTTCCCTGAGAAACAGTCAATGGCTTGATACTCCCAGAAAGCTGGTTCCATGTTTGCAACACTCACGGAGTCATCTGCTTGGACAACCTTAATATCATCATCCACCCATTGGATGAGCTGCTGATGCATGGTGGATGGGACGCAGCAATTGGCATGAATCCAGTCCTGTCCAAGCAGTAGGCTGTAGGCTCCTTTACCTTCGATAACAAAGAAGGTCGTGAGCAGTGTCTTGGACCCGATCATCAGATCCACGTGAGCGCATCCCTTGGTGTCTGAAGGATTTCCAGCGAAATCGTTCAGTATTATGCTTGTAGGCGTCAGATGAGCCAGGGCCCATGCCAAGTTTTCTGAAGGTGGTGTACGGCATTACATTGACCGCCGCTCCACCGTCGACAAACATCTTGGTCAAAGGCTTGCCATTGACATATCCCTTCAAGTACAGCGGCCTCATGTGTCGATTTCTGGCCGGTTTGTCGAAGATGGCTTGCTTGGCTAACACCAGCTGCGCCATCAGCCCCTCAACTTGCTCATCATCTAGGGACGCCTCCTCCTGCACAACATGGTTAGTAGGAGCCATGAATTCATTCGGCAGAAAATATACCATGCATGTTGGAGCCGAATGCTTTGACCCTTCAGGTTGATCCTTTGGACGCCACACCTGCTTCGTCTGGATCCCAGCCTGCCTTAATTCACGGTTCCTCAAGCGTTGAACCCGTCTCTTCTGACTTTTCCTTAGGCCAGGCGGGCACCATTGCCCCTTTTGCCAGATGTACTCGTCCTCGTCCTCCTCTTGATCAGCCCACCTTAAATCAGCTTGCCTTTTCCTGGGATGATCAATGATTTCAATTTTTTGGCGCCAATCCTCGTTAGGATGGATCCTTCCAATTCTCTCATGGACGGATCGGCGATTGGTAGTCTCCTGCCTGTACTCAAAATACCTGTCACTGCATTCAGGGCAGTTCCTCAGCGTGGGCAACTTCAAACATTCGTTCCAACAGTGCCTGAAATACGAACATCTCCAGTGCGCGCGCTCCTGCTCGCGCGTATGTTGTTCCAGGTCTCTTCTGCGTGCCTCCTCTTCGGCTCTGCGCTTCTCCTCCTCGTATCTTCGCTTCTGGTAACGCTCTTTTTCCAACTGGCGCTGCCACTTGTTGAGGAGGATACGCGTGGTCACCCTGGGCTTGGCTTTGGATGATTCCCCGATTTCGATGTGGCTCTTGAGAATGCGGGGAGCTTCACCATGCACCTGCTCCAAAGTTACTTGACGCTCCGGGTCCACGGTTCCGTCCTGCCTAGCCCTAGCTGAGGTCAAGACTTTGACCTTGCCCTTCTCCTCAGCTGTCACCACGTTGACAGAGAAACCCACCATGTTCTGAGGAAAGGGGTGGCCATCCAGCTTCATCTTGTTATCAAATTTGAGGTGCCCTTCCTGGATGGCTTTCTGGATCCTCATCCTAAAGACCCGGCAGTCGTTGATGGAGTGCGAGTTCCTGTCGTGGAAGCCGCAGTAACGCTTCTCCTTTACCCCATCGGGCCGAAGCATGGAATGCCCTTCAGGCAATCTGATTCGACCTTCCTTCACTAGGAGCTCAAACAGCTTATCAGCCTTCGTGATGTCGAAATCGTAAGTGCCTTTGGTCTGTTTGACCCAGCGCTGATTCATCGTCAACGGCTCCTTTCACCACATGATTTCGGCTGCAGCCACGTCCTGCTCATCATCAGAATCTTCCAACAGGTCGGCCTTGTCCAGGAACTGGTTGTAGATATCCGCGACGTCATGCTGCTTCCCGAACCTGGTGTCCTTCTTGAAACCGTATGCTTGGTTGCTCATTAACGACAGCTTTTGGGACAGCTGACCCAGGTTTTCGAACTCCATGCCAAACAGCTTCTCACGCACGGCCGGCGGCATCCGGGCAACGGCCATGTCGGCCAACGCGGTCATCCGGCAAGTTGAGCGAAAAGCACATGCCCTTAACTTCCCTGAACCTCCCGAGAAATTCCAATGGCGTCTCGCTGTGCCTCTGCTTCAGGGTGGCAAGGTCGATCAGCTTCTTCTCTGAGCTGCCGCTGAAATAGTGGGCGTGGAATTTCCGTTCCAGCTCCTTCCATCTGCTAACTGACTCAGGGGGCAAGGATGAGAACCACTGGAATGCCGGGCCCGTCAGTGACGCGGGGAAGTATCTGACCCTGAACGCTTCTTCAGCTGAGCATTCTCCGAGCTGCATCAGGTAGCGAGCAATGTGCTCCACCGTGCTTGTGTCGTCTTGCCCGGAAAATTTCGTGAATTCCGTCGGAGGTTTCACCCTTGGCGGAAGGAGCACGCTGAAGTACCATTCGGGAACGGCGGCTTGTAGGCGGGGTCCCCGCATTTTCGGTTTGAGGCCGGGCGATTTTGCATCAACTCGGCCATCTTCGGCGCCGGGCGTCGTCCTCCTGTGTGCGCGGGCTGGGTGCGTAACCTGGATGCGGGAAAGCGTCGATGGCTCCGTAGTTTCCCACCTCGTGGTAGCCTCCGCCGTATAGGTTCCTCTGTAGCCAGTTGCTTGCCGGAGCAATCCTGTGGCCGGAGGCAAGCGGGGCCCAGGCGAGCCGAACGCTATCTCCCCGTATGTGGGCTGGTACGGGTTCGGCTGTTGTACAGGTTGACCCGTGCTGCCCTGCGGTGGTGGCTGGATTGGTTGCCCTCCTGAGGCCTGTAGTGGGGGCTGAACTGGCTGACCCCCAGCGCCTTGCGGAGGAGGCTGGAAAGCTTGACTTCCAGCGCTCTGAGGAGGAGGCTGGATTGGTGGCTCTCGTAATGGTGGTTGAGAGCTTGACTCGCCCAACTCCACGGTGCCCACTTGGATGGGTGTCTTGCTTGAATGCCTACTCCATGCACGGGCCAAAGACGACCACCATCATTTGCTTGAACGCACCAAGGAAAGCTTTGTGGTGCCTGCTCAAGACGTGGTCCGCGAGAATCCGGAATGCTTGCAGGCATTCCTCTCTCTCCTGCTGGGTCGTGGCGTCGCTCTCCCCTGGCAACAATACCCTGGGCATCTCATTTTTCAGGTACGGGACGCCACTTCTGTTCTTCTTGAAGGACAACAGACACTTCTGCTGGAATTGGTCCACGGCGTCCTAGAGCTGCTGCCGTTGTACAAGAGAGAGGTCTTCAATGTTGACATCCATGATATCTGCGATATCAGGCATCTTGATTTTTCGGCTGTGGTCCCACTGGGCATGCCAAAAAGTGTGTTGACGCAAAATGTGCACCTAGCGCCAAAAACACAGCAAGCCGAACAAGCTAGCTTCACACGTGCAAGGAATCACAAGACGTGCCAGTCAATTTTCCTGAAAAATTAACAAAAGACAATGTAGTTAAATACCAAAGCTTGGAACTTGCCGGGTGGTACCAGACAGTTCCATATTTACGGCTACAAAGCCAGATGGGATGACACATAGCTATAGAAAGCTATCTGCCAATAAACTGAAACCATTCGGGAGCTTGCAACAGGAAAAATAACATAGCCGAATGGATGACATAAGCATGACGGCGATTGGTCTTTGTTTAGAGCAAAGATGCACATGCGCAAAGCCGTGACCGATCCCCATGACGATTAACATTAAATAAAATAAATAAAGTAAAGCGCGAGCATAAACATGTAATAAACAAGCATGCATAGGTCCAAAGCACTAGTCTACCGCATGTCTAGGCACTTTAAAACCCGTCGGGTACGATGCCAAACAAATCTATCCACCGCATGATACAACTTGCATGGGGATCATACCACTTTCCACAAATAGATCTATCCACCGCATGATACAATCTAAATATGGAAAGCTAAAAGCATACATTATTTAAAGCATGATTTATGCACGTGTTCTACTCGTGAAGAAACATAACCGAATACGGCTGAACAGCCAATTCGGGGTCCATGAAGAAGGAACGAACATTACCAAGCGAAGTAAATCTATCAGATTGATTTGAAATCTAATCCACCGGATGACTAGCTCCAAAGCAACCCGAAAACCTGCAACTACCGCGTGATACTCAGTTCTTTCAAGATTTATACCAACGTCGGCAAGCTTGAACCCGCAACATGTAACAACCTAGATCGATTCGGTTTTGGCTATCAAAGAGCACGTGATTCACGTATTAAATTTGCCCAAGGCACGAATTCGACTCGCATAAGGATCACGAAAGGGATAAAGCCGATCCAAATTTATCTAGATTGGGCAAAAGGTGCTACATGAATTTAAACATAAAGTAAAACTCAAAGCAACACGGGGTAACTTAATGAATCTATTGGATCTTGCCAAAATCCAATAGAGCCGATAACTAGCCTCAAGCTAGACCTTAGCCTACCGCATGGCTCATGACCTAACAAGAAACCCTCCCGAACCAAGCTTGAATCTACCGCATGACACGAAGCATGGTAACAAGACTACTTGCATCAGATCTAAATCCACCGCATGATACTAGATATGATACAAGGTTGCCGGTACTCACGGAGGTCGACGGATCGATGAACCCTCTCGAAGAACTCGACGACACGACAAATGGACTCTAGGGTTTGGCGTAAGGCCGGTTTGTATTGAGAATGATTGTTCCTGTTACATACATTCAGAACTCATATTTATACCCTGCCAAGTACAACCTCAAATGGATTTGTTGCCTAATTTATCTCTAAGCTTGATCGCTTATCCATCCATTCGTCCTTCCTGCTTGAGCCACGTCATCGTCCAATCCCGCAAAAATCAGCTCAACTGTTCCCTTGCCGAACGGAAACAGATAGCCGACCGCGAATCCTTCTGCCGAATACATCTGAGGAAACCTTCCTTCCGCCAGACGGACTCCTCATCGAGCTGGGCCCACAAGTCAGACTCCTTACCAAATTTTGGTGTTAACACTTCCATCATGTGGTTCTAAGCCTTTTGTTGCTTCTTCTAGTTCCTCATCTTGTTGATTACTAATTTGATTTTCCATCGCTCTTTGCAGTGGGTCTCTAAGGGTTTCAACAAAACAAAGGCTATCTATCTCTTCTACTTCTTCATCTTCGGGAGGAAAGGGTGTAAGGTGTTTAGCAGCACGAAGAAAATTATATGGGTACTTTGTTCCATTAAGGTTCATTATTACTTTGTCTTCTCCGGCATCTAACACGACATCAATCAACTTAAGAAAGGGCCTACCTAAGATTATGTGATCATGGTTACTATGGTAAGAGAAATCGGTTGGTATATAATTTCTAGAGATTTTTACTTTCATGTTGCAAGTAATACCTAGAGGTTTAATAGTTCTACCATCTCCCATAATTAATTTCATTGATGTTGGAGCTAAGTCTAGGTTGTGGTCTTGAACTTTATCGTAAATTTTAGAAGATAGGACACTTACTTGTGCTCCGATGTCGCATAAAGCTTTGCATTGAACTCCGTTGATCTCACAACTCAAGTGTGGTGTCATCTTCTCTTCTTCTTCGGATCCTATCGCGTAGACTTCGGCGAGGCGAGCGTATGGTGATGCTTCGTGCTTGATCCCCATGATTCTCTTCACCTCGATTATGTGTTCCGGATCCACTATGTCATCTCCAAAGAGTTTTTGGAAGATCTCACCGGTGGTTTCAAGGTTGTATGAATTTTCCGCTTTCCTCTCCGGTGGGAAATCCACTTCCAATGCTCTCGCCATTCCCTTTTGATTAGGGAACGGTCTTCTCTTGTCGAATACTTCTCCGTAATTGATCGGAACCCAATCCATTGGTTCGAACTCCCTTAGTGGCTTCGCGCTTGACATGCTTCTTTTGTTTGTCTCATTTGGTACGACGAAGTCGATGCTCGGGGTAGTTCTTGACTTGATGTGTTCTTGTCAAGCTTTTTCGTGATTGGTTCCTCCTTTGTGACTTCCGGGGTTGCCTCTTTAGAAAATTCAGCACACTTCTTCTTCCTCGAATTATATTCCGGCTATTCCGCAAGTCTTGTTTCCCAATCTCTTCGCATGGCAGCCGCTTTACTAATTTTTTTGTAGAAGTTGGGTGGCTTCCGTGAGTGTTTTCTCCATGAGATCCCCACCTGCACACATTTCAACGTGTTGCATGCAACTAGGGGTTAGGGAAAAGAAAAATGTATGCAAGAGTACGTCACCGGAGAAGCCGAGTCTTGGTCCTTGTTCGATTAACCCATTAAACCTATCCCAGGCTTGGTCTATCCCTTCCTCTTCTCCTTGCATTGATCACTTGCCTCCTTAGATGTTGAACCTTGCTAATTGGAAAGAACTTCTCACAAAACTTCTTTGTCAACTTGTTCCAATTGCCTTCAACTTCAAAGGACGCAAACGAATACCATGTCTTTGCATTGCCGGCAAGTGAGTAGGGAAAGAGATTCCATTTGAACCATTCACCGGGAACTCCTTCTTGACGCACCATGTTGCCTATCGTCGTGAAATGCCTTATGTGTCTATATGGGTTCTCCGTAACCATCCCTTCAAACGGGTTTCCCGCCACCATGTCGATGATCTTGGATTTAATCTCATACTCGGTCGCTTCGAGCTTCGAATCCGACTCTTGTACTTTTATGTCTTCACATCGAGGGCTAGCGTAATCCCTTAGTGATTTCTCTGGTTCTTCCACGGGTTGATTAACGAACGCCATCTAGACAATAAGATAAAAACAAAAACAAAAACGAAACAAGTTGTTTTCTAGATAATATGCGTTAGATATAGCAAATAAAAGGTAAACTAAAATATAAAACTAAGTTAGATGCAAACCAAATGATGTAAACAAGCTTGCTCCCCGGCAACGGCGCCAGAAAAAGGGGCTTGTTGATGAATAAAAGACGTATCCCACTACGATCCGCAAGCGTACGGACCCCACACCTTTTTCACCACGGGATTCCCAAGGTTATTGTCAATCCGCGGAGCAAGGGGATTACAAGTGTTCAATCTACATCTAAGCACTTAGATACTAAAACCTCTAACTACTATTATACTAGAAAACAACTAAACTACACTAGAGAGAACGATTAAGATATCAAGATAAAAGACACTCGCCCACGGGTCTACGGTACTAGAGCATGCAATCAC
The DNA here is from genome assembly GCA_947561735.1 of Cenchrus americanus. Taxonomy (NCBI): domain Eukaryota; kingdom Viridiplantae; phylum Streptophyta; class Magnoliopsida; order Poales; family Poaceae; genus Cenchrus; species Cenchrus americanus. The sequence continues at coordinate 243,419,642 of OX387239.1, read as the reverse complement.
TTAAAGACATGAAAACCAATCTAATCTATCGGGGTTGTGACCACGGTTTTGCCCTTTCCCTCCTCTCGTACTGTCACTACGCGAAGGTATTCATGACTAGACCTATGATGGACACGACGTATTGAATGGATCCAAGGAAGCATTGGAGCTCATACTCCCTTTACGGCATGGTAGCTAACCTTAAGCATTAAAGTATATTCAACACAAGATGATAGATAGATAATCCGACAAAGTATGATTGCATCTCAAGATCGATTACAACCCATGGACGAATAAGGAGATTACCCCATCAAGGTGCTGGACATAGCACCGTTGATCATGGTTTCCCTTCCGACGGTGTCTTCCTTCTTTTCCATGAGAGGGTGCTTCCTTCGAGGTGGTTGATCTCCCTCCGGAGATCCTCCTCCCCTCTGTCTAGCTTGTGGATGGCCTCCTCGTGCGAATGGCTCTCCCCCTGTTGAATGGCGGCGCCTCCAGGGTTTTAGGGTTGAAGATCCTTCGGGTGCAAGGAAAGGGGGGCCGGACCGACCACCGGAGTGGGCTGGGCCGGCCGGCCTGGGCCGACCGGCCTGGGCCGACTGGCCTGGGCCCACCTCGGCCCGGTTCGGTCGCCCCTTCGCTCCCGTGGGTCCTCATGTAATTGTGCACTTTGGCCCCTACACTTGCATGATTTTGATGATGTCATCCTCGCGTCCAAGATGGAGGTTCTCCGCGCATGAAGTTCGGTCTTTTACGCTTCAATCCCCGGGGGTGTTCCTCGTAACACTTCGGTCCTTGCCACCATTGGAAGTGATTTCATCAAGCTCATGAACACGAACAAGACTCCGTAAATGCTCCTTTGAACTTGTTGCGAATCCGTCCTTCATGTCCATGTTTTCCTACATAAACACAACACTTCCAAATGCATGCACATAGATGAACTCGTTATATGATTAGTGTGCCTAGTGGCGGGTTAGTTCTATAATCAAAACAAAACCAAAGTGTAATGAATATGCTTGGTGTACCAAAATACACCGTCAACACTTGCTCGTCCTCGAGTAAGCCTTTGATGGATATCATCGTTGCCCTTCATTGTTTAAACGTTGCACTTGATCATACATGAGAAAACATAATGCTCTCAAAAGTTTAGTTCTTTAAAGTTCCATAATGTACTAGCCTTCATCCCTACGGAGGTTGGATTATTAATTAAGCTTATCCCACAAGTATTAACATGCTCCCAAAATTCAAATGTATCTCAGAAATTTTGAAATAAAGAATGGGATGAAAAAGAGCTAAACCAAGTTCAAAAATTTAAACCGCCTTGCATCTTGCTCATGAACTCTCATCTCATCTTGTCTCTCAAGCCTATTTCTTCTACCCCTTTCCCTCTCATAACATTCATATATGTGGCAGGCTTTATATGGAGCTCTTTGGGAAAGTTTATTCCTACCAAGATATTATAAATGAGATGTTGCCAAAACAAGACAAGCTTCTCATAGTCTTACCGAGACTCGTCAAAAAGGTCATTGGAAAATAATGTTATATCAAGGAGGGGGAGAGAAAAATGCACACACTTGAGATAGGTGGACATGTGCAAATGGAAAAGAGTGATCTCGAGGCACAAAGGATGTCCTCGTTATCAGATTGCACATGGTTGGAAAGATGAGTTTGGATCTTTTAAATCTTGAAACCTTGAAATTCCTAATGCACTTTAGAGAACCGGGGAGCTCATTTTTTTTATTTTTATATTATACATACTCATATTTTTTCTTCTCATTTTTTCTTTATACTCACTTTTTTTCTTTATTTTTCTTTCTTTATTTTTCACATTTTTTCTTTTTATTTTTCGTCAATTTTTTTATTTGCTCCCCTTTGAACTCTAAAATTGCATTGTACCTACCTCCTCCCCCATGCTTAGACGTTTGCTCGTCCTCGAGCAAAGAGGTGATAGAGATAAGGTAGGCACCAAAAATACTTTTCGTTTGGAGAGATACTTGAAATCTTCAATGTTGGCACCATCTTGCGATCTTCCTTGAATTGACAATCTATTCTCAACGATAGGTTGTGGTCAAAGAGGTAATCACAAAAGATGTTGCCGGTAAATTTGGAGCCATTGTTGGTGATGATGGAGTTCGACACTCCAAACCGGTGGGTAATGTCCGTAAAGAAGGACACGGCCTTCTCCGCCCTGAGGTTCGTGATTTGGCGTGCCTCGATCCAGTTTGAGAATTTGTCCACGGCGACCAGCATGTGGGTGTAGCCCCTGGGTGCCTTTGACAAGGGCCCGACAATGTCCAGCCCCCACACAACGAATAGCCATGTGACAGGTATGGTTTGCAGGGCGTGGGCCGGGAGATTGGTCTTACGAGCGTAAAATTGGCACCCTTCGCAGGTGCGTATGACTTCGTTGGCGTCAGCGACCGCGGTGGGCCAATAGAAGCCTTGGCGGAACACATTGCCCACGAGGGTGCGCGGCGCCGCGTGGTGACCACACACACCCACATGGATGTCTCAAATAAGCTCACGACCGTGGGGGATGGGGATGCACCGCTGGAGGATGCCAGACGTGGTGCGCTTGTACAGCTCGTCGTCGATTGTAGTGAACGATTTGGCCATCCTGACGACGCGCCTTGCTTCGGACCGATCCTACGGGAGTTCCCCTGGGTCAATCCAGGTGAGGTATTTGGCCCGCCAATCCTCCGGGGGGGGGGGGGGGGGGGGGGGGTCGGCTCGTCTCCATGGCCTCGGCTTCGTCCGCGCCATAGCCCTCGAGTAAGAAGAGCACAAACGCCTCGTTCGAGGAGTCCTCGTTCATGGGTTCCGCACCCGCTGGATTCGAGGGAGCCCCCGAGGGTTTGTCTTGATTCGAGGGTGCCGATCTGATGTTGACAGACGGCTTTGCGACATCTCGCGCGAAGACGTTCGGGGGAACGGTGATTCGTCCTGACGAGATCTTCACGAGTTCATCCTCCTCTTTGTTGTACTTGCGGGGGACGTGATTGAGCTTGATGCCGTAAAATTTATCCTCGAGGGCGCGCACGACATTGCAGTATGCTTCCATCTTCTCATCGTGGCAGCTTGCGTTCTTCATGTATTGGTCAATCACGAGCTGCGAGTCTCCCCTGATGTCGAGGCACTTGATGCCAGTTTCGATGGCGATTCGGAGGTCGCAGATGAGGGCCTCGTACTCCGCCATATTGTTGGACGCGGGGAAGTGCAAGCGCACTGTGTATCTCATGTGCTCCCCGAGGGGTGAGATGAAGAGCAAGCCCGCGCCTGCCTCGGTCTTCATCACCAACCCATCGAAGTAGAGGGTCCAGCACTCAGCCTGAATCTGCAACGGGGGGCAGCTGTGTGTCCGTCCACTCAGCGGCAAAATCCGCAAGGATCTTGGACTTGATTGCCTTGTGCGCCACGTAGGTGAGCGTTTCGCCCATGAGCTCTACAGACCATTTAGCAATCCTGCCCGCGACATCCGTATTGCGGATAATCTCCCCCAATGGGAACGAGGAGATTACCGTAACTGGGTGAGCCTCGAAGTAGTGCCGCAGCTTGCGTCGCGTGAGCACCACCGTGTAGAGCAGCTTCTGGACCTGTGGATACCGTGCCTTAGTCTCGGATGCGCTTGCTCAATGCGATGCCATGGAACGGCGTCGTGCTGGGCCGCAGCTGGTCCAACCCGATCCCCATAAGCCACAGGTTGTGTGCATACAGGATGTTGAGGCTGCTGCCTCCGTCCATCAGCACCTTGGACAACCGCGAGTTGCCGATGACTGGATCGACAACCAGCGGGCACTAGCCTGGGTTGGGGATGCGGTTTGGGTGATCCTCACAGCTGAAGGAGATGGCGTCCTCCGACCAGTTGAGGAAGGAAGGAGGAGCCTTTTCCGCGGCAGGGACCTCGTGACGCTCCCGCTTGCGCTGGATGTTGGACATGTCCACGGTTGGCCCCTCGAAGATGAGGAAGACGTTCTCCACTGCTGGAAAGCCATCGACACCCCCATCTCCACCATCCTTCTTGGCCTTACCTTCCTTCGTGGCGGCGTGGCTGTAGTACTTCTTGAGCATGTCACACTGCTCGAGGGTGTGGTTGCCGGGGGTCTTGTGGTACGGGCACGGCTTCTTCAGCATGTCGTCGAACACGCCGGGGCCTCGAGGAGCCGCTCGAGGGCCCTTGCTGGCCGGGTCGATTGCGAGGGCCTCGTCCTCGTCGTCGTCGTGCCCCTGTGCGTGCGCATCGCGACGAGGCTTCTTGGCCTTCTTTCCCTGGTTGTGCTTCTGCTGGGGCTCGCCCTTCTTGCCATCGAAGATGGCTCTCACTGCCTCCTCACCGGAAGCGAAGCTGGTGGCATGTCGAATAGCTCGTTGGAGTCGACCGGCAGGCTCCACCCGAGCTCGCGCACGAGGTCCCGACAGGTCGTTCCCTCGAGAAAGGCGTGCACGATCTCGGATTGAGCCACGCTCGGGAGCTCGGTGTAGCGCTTGGAGAAGCGCCGAATGAAGTCCCGGAGCAATTTGCTGGGCTTCTGGGTGCACGCCCGCAGGTCCCATGAGTTCCCAGGATGCATGTACGTGCCTTGAAAGTTCCCTACGAACGTGCGGACCAAATCGTCCCAGTTGTGGATCTGGCTAGGTGGCAGGTGTTCGAGCCACGTTTGGGCTAAGCCACGTTAGGGGATGTGATGAGGTGCAGCGGCAGATTGCGGATGATCACCTCGTCGGTGGTGGCACCACCCAGCTGGCAGGCTAGGCGGTAGTCGTTGAGCCACACACAAGGGTCCGTCTTCCCCGTGTACTTGTCGATCGAGGTGGGCTGGCGGAAGCGCTGGGGAAAGCTTGTCGTGCGGATTTCCCGGCTAAACACACGGGTTCCTGGGGGTTCCTGCGTCGGTGAGCGATCCTCACGGCTGTCATAGCGACTGCCGTGCCGAGGGTGGTAGCCCGCTGCTGCTCTTGCTTCTGCATCGCCCTTCCGGCGGGTGTTTATGACGTTCCGTCCTGGGCCTGCCCGTGCGTGTCAAGGATTCGCTCCCTGACCGTCATTCTGCCCTGGTCGGCTGGTTGCCCCGCCACGCCGCCCGCGTGGACAGATGCCTCTTGGCCTTGAGCGCCGCCGTCGTCCCGCGCACTGCCCTGTATGCGGGATGCCAAGCTTTCTGCCTGTTGCACGTCCGCTTGCTCAATGAGAGCCTGTGCCTCGTGGTGCAGGTTTCGCGCCTCGAGTGTCGAGGGCGCGGGCATGGCTCGGAGCAGCATTGCCACTGCAATGAGCTTTTGACTCACGCGCGGAGGCGTGCTTGGGTCATCACATTAAAGTCGGCGTTGATGCGCTCGTGGGCCTACTTGCCCAGCTCATGCACGCATTTGCCGTGCATGTTGATGTTGTATAGTCGTATCAAAGTTCATATGGATTTGCAAGCGGACAAATCCCCCGTCGTAGTCAAGGGACCCTTCTCCCCTCGAGTGGTGAACCCAAGGTATCGAATCCGTGGAACAATGTGCAACGTAAGGATTCAATCTAGTAAAGCAAGGAAAGCTATCTTATGAAAAACCAAATTGCATCTAATCTAAGATATCATCAAGAAAACACATCTAATTTAATCTACTAAAGAGATAGCAAGAGAAAGCAAGAGATAACTGATCTAGAAAGTCTAGATCATGCTTATGTTGTAGCTCCAAACAAGATAGATGAAGATAGAAAAGCGAATCTCATTAAAAGCATCTTTAAACTGTGGCCTCCGGTCCGATTCTGAAAACGCCCGCCTTTCAGAGCCCCTGTTCTGTCACAACGTACTCCTATTCATGTGGGTAGTCTAGGGCGAGTTCGATAAGAACAAGTTGAAATCACTTGGTCGGTCCTGTATGCACCTCTAGATTGGTATAGATTGCAATCTATCTTAAGTATAGATTGGGGAAGAAGCAAAACCAAGAAGAAAACAAAATCATCGAGAAGGCACTTGATCGCTAGAAATCGGATTCACTTAAAGACTTCACCATGAATGATTACGTGAACAAGATCACCACCGGGATCCTACCTCGATTTTTATCCTTGCTCCGGAGCTCTGACGTGGTCTTCCATGCAAGGTTCCCACGTCGGCTAGGGAGACCCTAGACAACTAGCACGACCCTCATCTCTGAGATGGTGTCCCTCAAGCTTCTCTGCTCCTCGGCGGCGGATGACGAATTGATTGATGCGTGGATCTCGATCAGGGGGCTATAAATAGCCCGAGATGCATCTAGGTCAAAGGGGGGCCGACTGGGCCTCGAAACGGGCTGGGCCGGCCGGCCTGGGCCGATTTAGGCCCAGTCCACAGCCTCCTTCGCCCGGTGTTGGTTCCCTTGTCTTCTAGATCCTTCCCCCTTCTGCATGTGGGCCCTTGTCGTTAGTTTCTCTCCGAGTTGGATGAAGCTCCTTGTCTCGCAAGATTTGGCACTTTTCTGGCTAGGTCCTCGGAGTTTGTCATCTTCTCGGGTTTGGTCCCTGGGTTTCTTGGAGTCAAGTTTGCTTCATTGCTTGACTTGTACCGGGCTTCAAGGTCATGTCAAGGTGCTTGATGAACTTATCCCGGAAGTCTTGCTTTCAACGTCAAAACCCTACATAAACACTAAACTCCAAAACCAACATGCACGAATGAACTTGTTATACCGAGGGGGTTAGTACCAATGGATAAGATATAAAAGTCATGCCAACACCGAAGGTAAACTCATGGCTAGGTTGACAGAATTTCACCGTCAACATCTCCCCCATGCTTAAACCTTGCTCGTCCTCGAGTAAGCCTTCGATGGATATCATCGTCGCCCTTCATTGTTTAAACCTTGCACTTGATCTTACACGAGAAAACATAATGCTCTCAAAAAGTTTAGTTCTTTAAAGTTCCATAATGTACTAGCCTTCATTCCTATGGAGGGTAGATTATTAACTAAGCTTATCCCACAAGTATTAACATGCTCCCAAAGTTTAAATAGATCTCAAAAATTTTGAAATAAAGAACGAGATGAAAAGAGAGCTAAACCAAGTTCACAAATTTAAATCATCTTGCGTATTGCTCATGAACTCTCATCTCATCTTGTCTCTCAAGCCTATTTATTCTACTCCTTTCCCTCTCATAACATATATATGTTGTAGGCTTTATATGGAGTTTTATCGGAAAGTTTAGTCCTACCAAGATATTATAAATGAGATATTGTCAAAACAAGACAAGCTTCTCATGGTCTTACCGAGACTCGTCAAAAAGGTCATTGGAAAATGATGTTAAGTCAAGCAGGGGAAAGAGAAAAATACACACACTTGAGATAGGTGGACATCTGCAAATGGCAATGAGTGATCCCGAGGCACAAAGGAAGTCCTCGTTATCGGATTGCACATGGTTGGAAAATGAGTATGGATCTTTTAATCTTGAAACCTTGAAATTCCTAATGTACTTTAGAGAACCGGGGAGCTCGCTTTATTTTATTTTTTAGACATACACATATGTTTTTTTTGTTTTTCTCACATATATATATTTTTCTTTTTCTTCGTTTCGTTTTCTCATTTTTTCTTCTTTTCTTTCTCATCAATTTTTTTATTTTCTCCCCTTGAACTCTAAAATTACATTGTACCTACCTCCTCCCCCTGCTTAGACGTTGCTCGTCCTCACGCAAAGAGGTGATAAAGATAAGGTAGGTACCGGAAATACTTTTCCTTTGGAGAGATACTTGAAATCTTCAATGTTGGCACCATCTTGCGATCTTCCTTGAGTTGATGATCCATACTCAATGATAGGTTGTGGTCAAGGAGGTAAACACAAAAGATGATATTTTTTGTTTTAAGGGTGGATATCCGGCGAGGTTTGTGAAATCTCCGATGTGGGGATACACAATGCACGGATAGAAAGGCTAGCAATAAGATAGTTACGCAAAAACAGAATGACCAGCTTCTTAGTCTCGGGCCAGAGAAATCATGGCCTGAAATAACTCACCCAAAAATAAATCTTGTATACTAAGTTTTCTTTGCACTCAAATATTTATATGGCTTTGGATAGGTAGAGCAACACGCAAGTGGTATTTATGACAAGGTTAGCATTACTATTAAGAACAAAAATAAATCATCTTTAATCCATCTAAAACTTGAGAGCACATAAAACACTATGGGTCTTTATTTTTATCATAACCTCCGCTAAAGATTAAGCTAGCATTTAGATAATTTCAGATTTGTGTTTGAAGAGAGCACTAGCTTAAACATGCATAAATCAATTACAAAGATAAACAAAGCGGCAATTATAATCATATATCATTATGGCACAAACTTTGTAACTTTACCAAAGGTAAAAACTTGGTGGTGACTTTATTCATGATAAAAAATAAAAACGAACACACATGCTGAAAATTTAAATAAAAACTAAAAACACTACGCAAACATAGGCGCATACAAGCTGAAAATTAAAGAAAAAGGGGAAAGGAATGATAACTAAAGCTTCTCCTCTCTCTAATCTTCCACCGGTTGTTGATATTTATAGTCTTGGTTGTTGTACGCTTGCTCATAATAGGATTACACCGCTCCTCCTATGAATTGTCCGTCAGTGTTAAGTGAAGGCATCCAAGCTCATAAGCGATGTTTGTATTTCCTTCACCCATTTCGTTTGCATTGGTTTGGATGGCTGCGATATTTTGCATGTTTCTCACAGCGTATCCTCCAATGATGGCCACATTTTGTTGTGGTTGAGGATGATGTGCATATGCTTCTGCAAAGTCTACGTTGGGCACCGCAAATTTGGTGAGGGCATGGCTGCACCACTCCCCCATGCTTGCATTGGTACACCACCGTAGTAACTTGGCAGTGCCGGAATTCCTCCAAATGGTGGCACATAATTTTGTTGCGCACCTCCTTTTTGAGCTGTGGAAGAACCTTCTCCTATAATCCTTCCTCTTTTATTTTTTTCTTCGCCAACACAAGAAGTCCTTCCTCTAACCAATCTTCTTTCACCTCAAGAAAAAGTCTTAAAATTTCCATCCGGAAGGGGCAAATTTACTATGGCCACTTTAAAGCCTCCTCTCTCATCTTCACTTATATGTTTTTCTTTCTTCATATAATCAAATACTAGGGAGGGCCCGGCTAGGAGATGCTCCGGGTTTCTTGGAATCACCAGTCTCAAAAAGATAGCCAACATGGATAGGTAACACCCCGAGCCAGGTGAGTGGGGTCGATTGGCTGCCTCGCAATCAAAGCCGAGTAAAGCCAATTCAACTCCGTGTTGGTTATCTTTGTCTCTCCCATTCTCCCCAAAATCCTTTTGCACATACATGAGTGAAACACTTGGATGATGGGGTTCCGGCTAGTATTTCTTTGTTGATGGGCTCCTCCCGCGATCACACTCCTAAAAAACTTCCAATGTGCCTTCATGCACATCCACTTGTTCTGGGCTCCCTTTTGAAAACCAAGTAACTCCCTAATACTCATAGGGAACCACTTGTTCAACTCCCTCCAAACGAAATGAGAGACTCGGTACTCCTTCATCAAGGATATGCGCCATGGTTATGAAAATTTCCAAGGCGAATCCCTTGTGGGTGTTTACTGACACTCCGTTGGAAAATTGCACCCAACCTAGGTGTTCGTATGAAAACCCAATATGTTGAGAGCTTGGTCATCGAAGTCGACGTTCGCTACAAGCCTCTCAAGGCGAACGAGCTTCTTCTCCTCCTCCTCATGATGACAAACCTCTCGGAATACCGTTGAGCGTATGGAGGTGGAGCGGATGATCGTGTCGAGTGGCGAGGTCGGACGAGCGGCTCCTCCATACATCCTTGAGGTTCGGCAGACCTCATAGATGAGCTTCATGTGGCCCTCATGCCACCGAGGAGAGGAGTATGGTTCCTCCTCGGCGGTGCCGTGTCCTCCTCCATGTTGACACCAAAAATTGGTACAGGAAAGAGACTGACATGTGGGCCGAATTTGGTAGAAGATCACCATTCGACAGAAGGTTTTCCTCAAAGCATTCGGTAGAGGCGTCTGCGGTCGGGAGTACATCGTCATTCGTCAGAAGAACTGTTCCACGGGTGAAAGCGGAAAGCATTCGGGAATGCGTGATGACGTGGATTGAGTATAAAGAAGGGGATGAATTGATGACGGGTGCGAGACGGACATGACGCCGTGGTATTAATTTTAGGCAATAAATGTTGTAATCGTGGTCGACTAGGAGTCGTGTTAGAGCCAGGGTATAAATATAAACCCTTAGTGTTTGTAATAGGGATCGAACAATTTCACAACAAACTGGCCCCGTGCAAACTTTCGAGTCCTTTTAGTCGAGTCCTCAAGTTCTTCGAGAGGAGCCATCAATCCGTCGACCTCCGTAAGTACCGACAACCTTGTATCATGTCTAGTATCATGCAGTGGATTTAGACCGTGATGCAAGTCGTCTTGTCACCATGCTTATATCATGCGGTGGATTTAAGCTTGGTTCAAGAAGGTTCCCTTGTTGGATCATGAGTCATGCAGTAGGCTAAGATCTAGCTTGGAGCTAGTTATCGGCTCTATTAGATTTGGCAAGATCTAATAGATTCATTAAGTTACCATGTATTGCTTTGAATTTTGCTCTTATGTTTAATTCATGTAATACTCTTATTGCCCAATTTAGATTGACTAGATTCGGCTCTATCTTGTTAGTGATCCACGTGTTGCACGCTCAAATCTTTGGCTCGACGTGGCGAATGGGTCATGTGCTCTCTAATAGCCGAATTCGAATCAATCTAGATTGTCACGTGTTGCGGGTTCAAGCTTGTTAATCTAGCATAGTTTGTTCCTTCTTCGCGGAACCCGAATCAGCTGTACAGATGTATTCGACAATTCCATCACGAGTGAAACATGTTCATGGGTTTTGCTTTAAATAATGTATGCTTTTAGCCTTCCATGTTTAGATTGTATCATGCGGTGGATTGATCTATTCTTGGTTGGTGGTTTGATTTCAAACAAGTTGTATCATGCGGTGGATTAACTTTTTTGGTGTCATGCTTGACGGGTTTGAAAGTACCTAGACATGCGGTAGACTAGTGCTTTTGGTCTATGCATGCATGTTTACTGCGAATTCATGATCATGCTTTGCTTTTATTTATTTTATCATGATTTATCCTTGATAATCGGTCATGGTTACATGTTGCAAAGTTGTTTAAATAAATACTGATGTTTTCATCATGCTTACGTCATACATTCGGCTATGCCCTGTTTACATGCTTTATCAGTTCCCGAATGATGTTCGAAATGCTGACAGATAGCTTGTCGTAGCCATATGTCGTTATAACTGGCTTTATAGCTGTAAATTCGGAACTGTCTAGTAGCACCCGACAAGTTCCAGGTTTTATCTAACCGTTTTCATCCTTTATCAGTTTTAGGGAAAATTGACTGGCATGCTTCCAGATTCAATGCCTGGGCCACGTGTGTGAAGCTAGCTAATTCGGCTTGCTGTGTGCTTGGCGTGAGGTGCTGATTTTACGTCAACACACTTTTTGGCACGCCCAGTGGGACACTCAAGTTGATCAAGATGCCTCATATCCAAGCTGTCCTGGATGTCACCTTCAATGAACTGTCTTCAGAACATCAACTACAACTGAAAGAAGCTGTGGAGCAATTCCAGCAGAAGTGTCTGATGTCATTTTGCAAGAATAGGAGTGGTGTGCCATTCCTCAGGGCAGATATGCCAAGAGTTCTGATGCCAGGAGAGACTGATGCCACAACTGCTGCAGAGAAACAAGAAGCTTTTGATATGATACAACAAGCTATGGAAGACATAATGGCTAGACACAACACTGCATTTTTAAATAGCTTCCGACAGATGATGGTTGGTGTCTTTGGCCCAAGCGTGGACAAACATTTTGAGCAAGGTGAATCAAGTGCTACTGCTGCTGGCCAACCACCTCGTCAAGTGCAAGTGTTCAGCCACCTCAGCAAAGTATGAGTGTTCAGCCAACTTAACATGTGGATAGTCAACCAATTCGGCAGGACCCTCATCAAGTAGTACCTAATCCACACACATATGGAGAGATGGCATTCGGCACTGCTGGAGTTCAACCTGTCTTTGCCTACAGGATAGCCCCAACAAGTAACAGGCTGCAAAGGAACATGTGCGGGAATGGGTATTCAGAGTTCATGGACTACAGTGCTGAAAGGATTTTGATGTCGCCTAGAGGGGGGGGGTGAATAGGCGAGTCCTGAAAATCACCACTTAAAACAAATTTATCAGTGAATCCTGGATACTCCGGACTTTTCTCCGGAGTTTCTGGAAAGTCCGGAATCTCTGGAGAAATCTTCGAAATCTCTGGACTGTCGCCTTTGCAGCGGAATTAGTACACTTCCCAAAACCGGTGCCACCGGTTTTACAAATCCGGTGCCACCAGGTTTGCCTGGCAGTGACTCCCCTCTTCTTCTCCTTCTTGTTTGCTTGTTTGGATTGAACTAAAACTTGGTGTAGGGCTTAAGGATCAGTTCTTTGATGAATATAGAGTGCCTGCACTTCACAAACACTAGCAACCAAGTAGCTCCACCAATATGACAAAGACAAGCAAGGATAGATAAAACAAGGTAAATGCGAGGTAAACAACAGGAGACACAAGGATTTGTTTTACCGAAGTTCGGATTCACCACCTTGTGAATCCTAGTCTCCATTGGGTGCTTCTCCTACCGAAGCCGGGTTGCATTCAACCTTTTTCCCGATTCACTAGATAGTTTCTTCCCTTTCGGAGGCGAACCACGACCTTCACAAACTGTCCCACAACTCACCACACCTTGGGAGCTTGAGGGCGACGCCTAGCCGTCTAGGAGGCAATCCTCCAAGAGTAACAAATGCTTCACACAAGCTTGACAATGTCCAACAGTGCTCAAGGGATACAAGTGCTCTTGAATTGCTCACAAAGGTTTCTCTCTACCACCCAACTCACTAGATCTAACAAAGATCAAACAACCTCACAAAGAGGGGTTGGGGAGAGCTAGAATGGCTTTGTCTTAGCAAGGAATAGCAAGGAAGCACTCTAGCAACCTCAGGAACAACAGCTTGCAACAGTAGAGGTTGAAGGGTATAAATACCCAACTCCCTAAAAACTAGCCGTTGGAGTTAAAACTCGGAATCTCCGGGAAAAACCCCGCATACTCCGGACTTCCCAAAACTAGCCGTTGCAAACTCCAGTGAAAATCGGTGCCACCGGTTTCCCAAAACCGGTGCCACCGAGTTTTCAAAACTATCCATTGGGCCGGCTGACACAAAACCGGTGCCACTGGTTTCCCAAAACCGGTGCCACCGGGTTTGACACAGGGTCAAACCCGAAGACGTGTACGTGTGGTTTTTGTGTCTCTCTCAACTCACATGGGTTACTTGAGCACTGAGACATTATCAAAACTTCTTGTGATGCATACCTCTTGATAGTACGGCGTACCTATACTCAAGATAAATATAAATGCAATAAAAGAACTCTTGAGCTTCTTCTTCAAGAATAGCCATACTTGATCAATATATCCTCGTGAGAGATCCATCCATCAATGTCTCATTGGTTTGAGCACTTCTACCTTGAGCTAATGACTTTGATCCTTTTATAAGAGTGAAACCCAATTCTTAATTAAGTCACCCTTCACATGACTCAAAGAATATGTAATGCTTCTTCATTGCTTCACTCGGTTAGGCTCGACTTGATACCTCGAAACTTTCCAAGCTATAGCCACTTCACCCTAGCCAAGCACATGGTCCAAGTCACTACTCGGCCAATCTTAGCTTAGTACCTCGTTGCTAATCCCTTGCTTGATTTCTTCATCCATTCGTTGCCAATTTGAGTTAAGCTTTGATTCGACATCAAGAGTGAAATTCTATTGAGATCATGCCTTCTTTTAATTTAAATATCCCTTTTTATTACAACAAGCTTCTTCCTTCAATAAGAGACCATCCAATGTTCCAAAAATCAATATGCCTCTTTCTTGCCCTTCATTAGCTTGTTATAAACCATCTATATGCTTCATGGGAACATACATATCAAATATCATGACATTCACTATTGAGTCAAGCCATTTCACAATATGAGGTTAAAACCATGCCTCAACACACATAGCTTGTTTTCACCATGTAGATAACCAATGTCATATATTATGCCTTGTCATTTATATGTTACAACCTGCTCACATGCTTAACAAGGACATTAGATCTTTCATCTAGTTGTCAACCAATACACCAAAACCCACTTAAGGGCCTAGATGTCTTTCAATCTCCCCCTTTTTCGTGATTGATGACAACCTCGATTAAAGCTTACAAAAGATATTCAATAAAGCTTAAAAAACTCAAATTTAGGTTGAGCTCCCCCTTAATATGTGCTATGAGGTGAATTCATGAAAATTTGGCCTTAAATGCCAATTTGCACATTTTCAAGAAAACATGGAGCTCCCCCTAAATTTTAGCAACCAGTGGGGTGCAAAACAAGTGTGTGAACATTTAAACCGTGATGCATGCAATAAATAAGCACTCCAACACATAGAGCAAGAAAATGGCAGTGCTGTCTAGCCAGACTCAGTGTCACCGAGTTGCCAAACTCATTGCCACCGGTTTTGCCCAGGCAGCCCTATCAGAAGCAATACAACACCCATATAAAATCACACTAACATGCAATTGAGTCTTAATAAGCATGAAAAGGTTCACCACACATTTTAGCATACATAACAAAGGTTCTCAAGTCCAATTAAAGTTAAAGAGAATTTATTACATGGGCCTGTTGCATCCAACAGCCAAAACCGGTGCCACTGAGATCTGGAAACCGGTTCCATCGGATTTTGGCAGACAGAGCAGATCACGATTTCAATTGACACTTCTCTCCCCCTTTGTCATTAATCACCAATAAAGGTCTTGGGGGTCTTGGACAGCTGCTCATGGTTCTTCTTCTTCTTCATCTTGAGATGGTGGCACAAATTGACTCGGAGGCATAAAGGGTGGTGGTGGAGGGAATGGAGGATAGTGAGACTGCATTCCCTCATATGGATTGACTGAGCCAAAAAGTGTACCATAGTAGTATCCACCTGCAGCACCTAAACTTCCTTGTGCATTAGGATCCATGGGAGGCATGCTGGAGGATGTGCCTTGGCCTTGTGTGCCCATGAAAGGAACCCTGAATAAGACGATCTAGCACTATACACTCCTCCAAAGGTGGGATTGTAATATGAGCTTCCATAGGCTTTATCCCAATAATCCTTGTTGGTTGCCGGATCAACTTGTTGTGATATTTCCCAAATGCTCTCAAAGGTCTCCGGCTCACTCTCTTCCTCATCGGATGGTGCATGTGGCATGGGAGGCCTGTTTGTGGGAGAGGGGTTTTCATACATGAGCCTTATCATCCTAGAATCCCTCTTTCTAAGCTTTCTCTCCTTGTGAACCGCATCATTTGCTTTCATGCAAGACCCACACCAAAAGTTGAACAATTTTCTAAGTGGGGAAGGGGGCTTTTGCACTTGTTGCTGCCCACGTCCACGCCCTCTACCTTGCGAGGTCCTTGTTTCTCTAGACGGTGCAACAGCAGCAGTGGGCTGTTCGGGGGCTTCTTGGCCTCCAATATTCCCTTATGCCCTTTCCAAATCTGCTAGTGAAGGTCCCACAACATCATTCTTTAAGTGGAATGGCTTACGCTCATGATCATAGACAAATGTGTAGTTTGTGATGGTCTCAATGACATGCATGAGATAAGGAGCATATCCACAACTCTTTTGTGGCGAGCCGGAGATAGAATGAATTTCTTCCCAAATGTAGTCCACAACACTAAATTCCGGCTCACTAGGACACATGTGCCTTAACAAATCTCTTCCATAGTTTGACACATTTGATTGGTCCCCTTCCCTAGGAGCAAGTGTCTTTCTAAACATGCGGTGCAAGTATGCATAGAATGGTAGCATGCCATTGACTCGTCAAAAGTTCCATTCTTGTCCCGGGATGTACATGAACTTCATGTCTACCTTGTCCATGTCATGATCTCTATGGATCTTTATCCTTCCAAGGTCTTCTTCATCAAAGCCAAGTAGATATGCAAACTCAGTGATAGTGATGCCAAACCACTTTCCCTCGGTCATCCAATGCACAACTTTGTCATTCTTCCAAGTGGTGAAGTAACATGTGGCATAGAATTGTGCAATTACTTCATTGTTCCATGACTTGGCAAAGCCCATGATGTCATAAACATTTTTCCTCTTGCACTCTTGAATAATTTCAGTAATCTTCGGATCCTTCATGACTGACAAGAATCCCCAATCAATGTATTCTGAGCGAGCAATGGGGAAGTCCTTCTTGATGATAGCACTCGCATAATAGTCTTGATGAAATTTGGTGCCAAAGCGATAATACAAGTTCCTTCCACCAACGGTCAAAGGATTCTTTTCCCTTTCCTTTCGTGCCCTTTCTGTCATGCCCCTTCCCTTATAGTTGACTATGTTGCGGCGCTCAGGGTCAACGGGTGGCCTCATTCTCACATTGAAGTGAGTCACAGCACCACTCTCAATGGGCTGCGGTCCAAGAACTGAGATGCCCTCATACTCTCCATCACTATCATCGTCTCCGGTGCCCTGACTATGCTCATGGCTAGATGTGCGGATGTTCTTGCCCTTTCTCTTACGCTGAGCTGCTGTTGTAGGTGACTCAGGAGGGGAGGGCTCCTGCCTGCACGGGCTCTCCTCATCATCATCACTAGAGGTTGACTCAGGCTCGGAGTCCTCAATGCGCATAGCACCTCTAGGGAGATTAATTCTTCCTGCTTCCCTTTTGGACCTTCTCGGTGGCTCTGGAACAACTTCTGTGATTTCATGAGCGCTGCTAGTTCCTTCTCTTCTTCTAAACTCAAAACTTGCATTCTTCGTTCTAGGTTGCCTTCTCCCATAAACCATGTCAAACCTTGGATCTCCCGACATGGTGAAAGTGCTGCTGCAGCCAAGAAATGGAGGGGAATCCGGTCCAACTGAGTTGGAGGACCGAGATCTTGTCCCAAGCGTTGAAATCCTTGGTGGAATCCTCAAATCGCCAAGAAATCACCTTCTCTCCCTCTCCTTTTACTGTTCTGAGTCGTGGGGGTAAATGGGGATGAATGGTGACTGTGTAGGGTGAGTCACGGGTCTTATCCTTTTACTGTCGACAGAAACCGGTGCCACCGGTTTTCAGAAACCGGTGCCACCGGGTTTCACTTGACCCGTGGACTTTTGTCCATAAATTCACCTCTGCACTTCCTTCATCTTTCCTCTTTCTTTTTCTGACTTTTATATTCATTTTTGCACAACCCTCTATCTCAGATATGGATTTTGAAAGATTTTGATGAAATGGGAGAAATCCAAAGTTTGCAATCCCTTGAGATAGAAATGAGTAGCTTCTTTTGAACTTGAGGTGATCTTGCCATTTATGGTTAGCCAACAGTCAAACATGAGCAATAATAACCATAAATAACAAGACACGATCTAAAAGATCAAGACTCAAAAATTTTGCAAATAGCACACCACCTACACATACTAGTGAATTTTTGAAAGTCTATCCTAAGTCACAAAGAGTATGCAAAGATTACTAGCCAAGATAGGTCTTAGAATATTTAGCTCATGCCTCTACTAAAATTTTTTAGCCACGGTTAGAAAAATAAAGTTTCCAACAAAAGCTTGTGAGGCATCAACTAAATATATAAAAACTCATCACTACCACCAAGCAACAAATCAAGGTGATGCTAGCCACCTTTGCACAGCAAAACTCATACTAGCAAGAATAGGGCCTAGATGCTCAAATTAATAACTTGAGTTTAGGATTCATACCTTTGCCTTCAATCTAGTTTTTCTCACTTAGAGAAACTCACATAAGTTAACTTGTACTTTTTAGTCTTTCAATAACTTCCTCTTGTCGCTTTTGATGAGAAATACCCATTGTGTGCTAAGATGACAAGAGAACACACATATTAAAAGCACAAGCTCTAGTCTCACATTGGATGACTCTTTAAGAGTGGAATGGAAGTAAGTCACCCAACATGAAACCTCATAGCATGGGCTAAACTCCTCAAAGATATAGTGCACACATGGATATGTGGATGAAAGGGACATGTGCACTACCTTGGTCAATTATGTCCAAGTTAAGGAATTTAAACCATGCTATGGTGAGTAGCCAAAGATAAATGTAATCCAATCCAAAAAATAAAGAGAAAAGAGATACAATTACAGATATGGATTGGTGACCTCCTTGTCATGTGGCTTGCTCACAACCAACACCCTTGCCATAAGAATCATTCAAGTGAAGAGTATAGATAAAATATTGACACACCTCATACTTGAACTACACACATGGATACTCCGGACTTCCCAAAACTAGCCGTTGCAAACTCCAGTGAAAACCGGTGCCACCGGTTTCCCAAAACCGGTGCCACCGAGTTTTCAAAACTAGCCGTTGGGTCGGCTGACACAAAACCGGTGCCACCGGTTTCCCAAAACCGGTGCCACCGGTTTCCCAAAACCGGTGCCACCGGGTTTGACATAGGGTCAAACCCGAAGACGTGTACGTGTGGTTTTTGTGTCTCTCTCAACTCACATGGGTTACTTGAGCACTGAGACATTATCAAAACTCCTTGTGATGCATCCCTCTTGATAGTACGGCATACCTATACTCAAGATAAATATAAATGCAATAAAAGAACTCTTGAGCTTCTTCTTCAAGAATATCCATACTTGATCAATATATCCTCGTGAGAGATCCATCCATCAATGTCTCATTGGTTTGAGCACTTCTACCTTGAGCTAGTGACTTTGATCCTTTTATAAGAGTGAAACCCAATTCTTGATTAAGTCACCCTTCACATGACTCAAAGAATATGTAATGCTTCTTCATTGCTTCACTCGGTTAGGCTCGACTTGATACCTCGAAACTTTCCAAGCTATAGCCACTTCACCCTAGCCAAGCACATAGTCCAACTCACTACTCGGCCAATCTTAGCTTAGTACCTCGTTGCTAATCCCTTGCTTGATTTCTTCATCCATTCGTTGCCAATTTGAGTTAAGCTTTGATTTGACATCAAGAGTGACATTCTATTGAGATCATGCCTTCTTTTAATTTAAATATTCCTTTTTATTATAACAAGCTTCTTCCTTCAATAAGAGACCATCCAATGTTCCAAAAATCAATATGCCTCTTTCTTGTCCTTCATTAGCTTGTCATAAACCATCTATATGCTTCATGGGAACATACATATCAAATATCATGACATTCACTATTGAGTCAAGCCATTTCACAATATGAGGTTAAAACCATGCCTCAACACACATAGCTTGTTTTCACCATGTAGATAACCAATGTCATATATTATGCCTTGTCATTTATATGTTACAACCTGCTCACATGCTTAACAAGGACATTAGATCTTTAATGTAGTTGTCAATCAATACACCAAAACCCACTTAAGGGCCTAGATGTCTTTCAAGTGCTATCGATGCTCTCCTGAATCTTGGGTATGGTGGTACAGGGATGCCTGCTGGGGGGACAGGGAATCAAGACATCGATGTTGATCTCCTGGTGCAGAGAAAGACTGATGTGCTTCAAAATCAATTCGGTCTAAAGCCTAAGAATCAAGGACACATGTATATACCTCCCTTCCCAGAATGGTACCATAGGGTAGCATTACTGAACAGGGTGAAAGTCCCCACAGAGTTCACCAAATTTTCAGGGCAAGATGATATTAGTACTGTGGAACACATAGCCCGGTACCTGATGCAGCTTGGGGAAGCTTCTACTGATGAGGCCTTCAGAATTAGATATTTCCCTCTGTCATTGACAGGCCCAGTGTTTACAAGGTTCACTTCTCTACCTGCTCACTCAATCTGCTCTTGGAAGGATTTGGAGCAAAAGTTTCATGCTCATTATTTCACTGGCAGTAATGAGAAAAAGCTAATTGATTTGATTACCTTGAGGCAGAGGAACAATGAAACACCAATGGAGTTCCTCAGGAGATTCAGAGAGACAAAAAGCATGTGCTTCTCTTTGAACATACCGAATGATCAAATGGCTGGTATGGTTGTAGCAGGGATGTCGCCAGCCATTCGGGAGAAGCTATTCGGGATGGAATTCGATGACCTTGGCCAGCTGTCACACCGGCTGTCATTGATGAGCAACCAAGCATATGGCTTCAAGAAAGACTCCAGATTTGTCAAGCATAATGATATAGCTGACATCTACAATCAATTCTTCAAAAGGGCAGATTAAGGAGATGAATATGATGATGAAGAGGAAATAGCTGCAGCAGAGATAGTGTGGGGCAAGGAGCCATTGACAGTAAATCAGAGGTGGATCAAGCAAGCTAAAGGCACCTATGATTTCGATGTAACCAAGGCATATAAGCTCTTTGAATTCCTCATGAAAGAAGGCCGGATCAAGTTGCCAGAAGGGCATTCTATGCTTCGGCCTGATGGAGTGAAAGAAAAGAGGTACTGTGGATTTCATGACAGAAATTCTCACTCCATCAATGAATGCAGGGTCTTTAGAATGAGAATTCAGAAAGCTATCCAAGAAGGTCATCTAAAGTTTGATAATAAGATGAAATTGGATGGTAATCCATTCCCTCAAAAAATGATTGGGTTCTCAATCAACATGGTGAACAGTGTTGAAGGAAAGGAAAAGGTAAAAGTTTTGACTTCGGCAAAGGCAAAGCAGGATGACTCAGTTGATCCTGCTCGACAAGTCACATTTGAACAGATTCACAAGGGAGAGCCTCGCTTTCTGAAAAGTCAAATTGAAGTGGATGAATCCTCTAAACCTAGAGTGACTTCGCGTATTCTCCTCAACAAGTGGTAGCGTCAGCAAGAAAAGGAACGCTACCAGAAGCATAAGTATGAAGAGGAGAAGCGGAGATATGAAGAAGAAATGAACAGAAAGGAACAAGAAGAATATATGCGAGAGCAAGAGCGTGCACATTGGGGATGTGCCTTCCTCAGACACTGTTGGAATGAGGGTTTGAAGCTTCCCACACAGAATAACTATCCCAAATGCAGCGACAAGTATACCGAATATAGGCAAGACATTGCCAATCGCTGATCTGTCCATGAAAGAATTGGGAGGGTGCATCCTAGTGATGGTCGGCACCTAAAAATAAATAAGATTGATAATCAACCAAGGAAAAGATATGCTGATCACAGGTGGGTTGATCATGAAGAAGAAGAAGAAGATCATGGGTATGTCTGGCAAAAGGGACAGTGGTGCCCACCTGGTTTGAGAAGAAGCCAGAAGAGAAGGGTGCAGCGCTTGAGGAATCAGGAACTGAAGCAGGCAGGGGTCAAGAAGAAACAAGTGTGGCGCCCGAAAGACAAACCTGATGAATCTGGTCGTTCGGCTCCTACATGCATGGTATGCTTCCTGCCGAATGAATTCTTGGCTCCTGCTAACAAAATTGTGCAGGAGGAGGTATTGCCAGACATGGATGAAGCTGAGCAATTTGGATTAATGGTACAATTAATGTTGGCCAAGCAAGCTACTTTTGATAAGCCAGCCAAGAATTGGCACATGAGACCACTGTACTTAAGAGGGTACGTCAACGGGAAGCCATTGACCAAGATGTTTGTTGATGGTCGAGTTGTTGTCAATGTGATGCCGTATACTACATTCGGAAAGCTTGGCATGGGCCCTGGAGATTTGATGCCAACAAGCGTAGTTCTGAATGATTTTGCTGGAAATTCTTCAGACACCAAGGGTTGTGTGCATGTAGATTTGATGATCGGGTCTAAGACTCTGCTTACAACCTTCTTTGTCATTGAAGGCAAAGGGGCATATAGCTTGCTGCTTGGAAGGGATTGGATCCATGCGAACTGCTGCATTCCATCTACTATGCACTAATAGCTTGTTCAGTGGGTAGATGATGACGTGGAAGTTGTCCAAGCAGATGATTCGATAAGCATGGCTAACGTGGAGCCACCCTTCTTAGAGTATCAAGGCATAGATTGCTTCTCAGGCAAGGACTGGGGTGAAGGTCCTGTTGAACCAGTCAGCAGTGATCAACAACCGATTCAAACAGTCGGCTCTTATAGTAATTTTTAATGGAGAATCAAATTGATGGAACTGATGGGAAGTTAGGACGTGGATTTATGTCGGCCGACAAATTGGAAGAAATAGACATTGGAGATGGTGACAAGCCAAAGCAAACATTCATAAGTGCTAACTTGGATTCAAGTTTCAGAGAAGAGTTGATTAAGCTACTGAAAGAATATAAAGATTGCTTCGCTTGGGATTATTCGGAGATGCCTGATTTGGATCGTTCCATTGTTGAGCATCGGTTGCCAATCAAGCCTGGTTATAAACCTTACAAGCAACCTCCCCGAAAAATTTAACAGAATGAAGTATTGGCCGACGTGAAAAAAGAGGTTGAGAGATTAATAGAAGCAAATTTCATTTGGCCATGCAGATATGCAGAGTGGATCTCTAATATTGTTCCTGTTTACAAGAAAAACGGAAAGATGAGGGTTTGCATAAACTTTAGAGATCTAAACAGGGCTACACCCATGGATGGATATCCAATGCCCGTTGTCGACTTGTTTGGTTGATGCTTCGCCGGACATAAAGTTATTAGCTTCATGGATGGCAATGCAGGGTACAATCAGATTTTTATGGCAGTGGAAGATGTAGCAAAGACAGCCTTCAGATGTCCCGGACATATAGGATTATTTGAGTGGATTATCATGACATTTGGGTTGAAGAATGCTGGTGCAACTTATCAAAGAGCCATGAATTATATTTTTCAAGAGTTGATCGGCAAAATTGTGGAGATATACATTGATGATGTCAAGATCAAGTCATTGGATCATGAATCACATTTGGATGATGTGAGGAAAACTCTAGAATGCAATAGAAAACATGGACTTAAGATGAACCTGAACAAGTGTGCTTTTGGAGTTTTAGCTAGAGAGTTCCTGGGATTTTTGGTGCATGAGGGAGGACTAGAAGTTGGCAAGAAGAGCATGAAAGCTATTGATGAAGTTGTTCCTCCAACCAATCTCAAGGAATTGCAGCCATTGCTTGGCAATATCAATTTTGTGAGAAGATTCATATCAAATTTGTCACAAAAGGTGTTGCCTTTTTCTCCACTATTAAGGATCAAAAAGGATCAGAAGTTTGTATGGGGTGACGAACAACAGAAGGCTTTCAATGAAATCAAGGAATACATGAAGGAGCCACCAGTGTTGGTACCTCCACAATTAAACAAGCCTTTTAAGTTGTACGTGGCGGCCGATACCAAAACCATTGGATCGGCCCTCATCCAAGAATTTGATGGAAAGGAAAGAGTTGTTGCATACTTTAGCCGAAAATTGCTTGATCCCGAAACAAGATATTCTGCTGCAGAGAAGCTATGCTTGTGTGTTTATTACTCGAGTACAAAGTTTCGGCACCATTTGTTGAATGCCGAATGCATTCTATATTCAAAATTTGATGTAATTAAACACATGTTCTCTATGCCAATTTTGAATGGAAGGATTGGCAAATGGATGTTAGCCTTGTCTGAGTTTGAATTTAGATTTGAGTCGGCAAAAGCTGTTAAAGGACAGATTATTGCTGATTTCATTACCGAACATCGTGGTTCATCAATTAATTTGCTTGAAATTACTCCTTGGGCTTTATTTTTTGATGGATCTTCATGTGGCAAAGGTGGTGGAGTAGGTATTTTATTAATTTCACTCAGGGGAGAAATGTTTGAATTTGCTATTCTTATTCAACCTACTATCACTGTAACATCCTTAGAATTGCTTGATTTCAAAATGTGGAATTTCTAAAAACTTGATTTGTACTTGAGTGCTCATGCAACACATAAGGATGCCTTCCTGTTTCTTTCCCAGAATTCCTAGATTTAATTTGGCACCATCAATAATCTTAGGGCTTATAATTTGCTAGTGTGATAAGATGGATCTTTATTTGGAATTTATTTGGGTTTTCTTGAGTGGATTCAAATTTGAATTGGAGATTCAAATTTGAAACAAACTAAAACTAAAAAAGGAAAAGTATTTCCACCCTTAGAGGGCCGCCAACCTCCTAACCAGCCTAACCACCGTTCCGGCCCAGCCGCGGCCCAACAACCAGCCCCCCGTCGCCACCTACCACGCGCGATGCCCGGGTCGCTGGCAAGCGGGCCCCGCTCACCGCGTCACCCGGCCCCGCGATGACGTCGCCGCGTCATCCCCTACCTTTGTTGCTTTGGCTAACGACCAAAGCTAAAGGCGGCGCGCCGGCCGTGGGCCTCGCCGTCGCGGCGTGCCGCGCGCTCCCCCGGCGCATCCCGGCCGTCCGCGTGTCCTGCGCCGCGCGCCGCTATAAAAGCCGCCGCCGCGACCCTCCGGAGAGCTCAAACCCTAGCCGCCTCGAGGAGTTAGTCCCCTGCCACACGCGCCAACCCGCTGGAGGAGAAGGGGGGTGAAGGGGAGGAGAAGGAGAAGAGGAGCCTCCCGTGGGAGGAGTCGTCCGCCGCGAAGACCGGAGCCGCCCGTGGGAGGAGCCGGACCCGCCGTCGTCGAGAATGCCTACTTCCCCTGCTTCCCCTACTTCCTCGACGTCACGCCGCCGCCTTTGTCTTCCTCCCCGCCGACGAGCCGCACCACCACACTACACTGACGCCTGCACTACGGCCCATGGCCACCAAGGTGAGGACGACCGCTTCCTTGCTCATGTGGGAGCCCCGGCCTTCGAGCCGAGGTGGAACGCGCAGTCGCTCCGCGCCGCCGCTGGTGATGCCGGCCTTCGTGCTAGGCTGGGACAACTAGTTTGCAGGTGCCGCTGCCTTCGTCGACGCGCGCTCTCTCTCTTGGCCTAGCCTCTCCTTGTCACTGTTGATCACCATGCCATGCTGCTCGTGTCCGCGGCGCCGCGCCGAGCCGTTTGTGCTCGCGTTCGCGCGCGTAGCCACTCGTAGCCGCGGACCCGACGCCCCCGCGCCATCGTGCACCCCAGCACGCGCGCGTGTCGATCCCGGGGGCAAGGTTGGACATTGGCCCCCTTTCTTCTCATGTAGGACTCGCCGCCGCGTTTGCGGTCGCACTGGAGGGGAACACCGCCCCTTTGACCACCACGGGCACACCTTGCCACCAACCGCACTTCGCACATGCACTCGAGGGCCGACCGCGGATGCCGTGCTCGCCGCCACCCATGGCGTTGGCCGGGCTCCGCCGTGTTCCCCGCCGCAACGCCCCAGTCGCGGCCAAACCCTACCCTAGCCGTGGAGCTTCCCTTGCGCGTGTGCGTTGCCTCGTGCACGCCGTCGCACACACGTTCGCGCGTCCCCGCACTGGGAAGAGTCGCCAACACCGCCGCCGCGCCCCACACAGGCGACGGCCTCACCGCGACGGCCACCACCCTCGGTCTTGTGCCCTTCTAGCCCAGCAACCCAAGGGGGTTCCTTGTGGATGCCTCGTTTTGTCCGGTCGCCCAGGCGTCGTGGGACTCGCCGCCGGCGAGGTCGTCCCGCGCCTCCAACTCTTTCCTGGGCATTTCGTCAAGCACCTTGGACCGCTGTTGAAGGCACGGGTAAGGGATAGTGCACGGGTGGCCATATGCCGGCGTGACCACAACCTATCCGCTGGGATCCGCTGCGGCTCGGCAGATCCCGTCGCGGCCACACGCCGGCCCTCACCGCTCCGAGCCACACGGTTCCCTCACGGGATCGCATGCGGCAGCCAATGGCGGCCCAGCCGCGCGCGGGCCGCAGGGAGCCAGGCCGCATCCGATCCGGACCTGGGGGATCCGGTGTGGCTGAGGTTGTTTTAAGGGGTGAACGTATTTTCTTTTCCAGAAATCCTATTTTCCCTTTGAAAAACCCTAGTAAATCCATTTTTACTCCGAAAATTGTGAAACCTTTTTCAGAAAATTCCTAAAACCTTTAACTCCGGGCTCGGATGGTCTTTGCTCTCCTTTAGTTCTTATTTGCGTTTCTTTGGAGTTAATTGCTATAGGACCGCTATTTATTTTCCTTTCGCGCTAATAGGAGTAGCTGGAGCCGGGGAGCTGATCCCGAAGTACGACTACACCGACGACTTCACCGCGGAGGACTACCCGACCCCAGGTTCATGCCCAATTGATTCTGAAATTCCTATTAGGCATTGCTAAGTAGAATTGCTAGCGCTTTACTTTATATGCATGTTGATGAACCTTGCACTGCCTCTTTAATTATCCTGTCCTTGATTGCCCTACTACTACTACTGTATATATGTTTATACGAGCGTGTATATATGCCGAGCTTCGCAATGCATGTGTTGGGATGGGAATAGTGGTTCTTGGCGTGTGTGGGGTAAAACCGGTAGGAGAAGGCATTTTGGGTACTTTGGTGGGGGTGAGCTCGAAACAACCGATCTGGGATCGGGGACAGGGGTGCACTCCTCAGTGTACCCCTACTATTACAGTTTTCAGAGCCTAGGTGTTGGGGGTTTTACTTGCGCATGGAGGATATGAGCTCGCCCTGGTCTGAAACCGAGTGGATCAACTTGTCTATAGGACTTTCGTACACACCACCCTGCCGAGCGTGCGGTTAGGGCCGAGTTGAGCTCGACAAGTGTGGAACCATACCTGCTTAGGAAGGATAGTGGGGTATCAGTGGGGGAGCGGTGGAGGTGAGACCACCCTCTCAAAGCGACTCCCGTGTGGCCACACGGGAGCATTTCACAGTTCCGGTGCCGTCCCTTCTGTGGGGGACCGTTTTGAGGGCCGGGTCCAGGATGGGACCGTAACTACCGAGAGTTCGCCTGGTAGGATGGGCTCGGTCGGCCGTACACCGGCCGAGTGCCATTCCGGGATGGGTACAGGTGTACACACTTTGCAGAGTTGTTCGATCTATAGCTATAGCCACGTCCTCGGTCATGGACACAGCCTAGACGACATGTTCATTCCACATGTTTTGGGATTTCTACATTCCCCCTATAGGAGAGTGTGTGGTGAGCCGTGGTTGCAGCCGGCTAGATGAGAGAGGCTCCATCTACCTCGTCGATCCGGTCGCAATCATTGAGGTAAGAGGAGAGAAAGTTCTCGCACCGACCCTAGACGGGAGTAGGTTGTGGAGACGGGTCCCCTGGGTGACCAGGTGGTTCCGAGCTGTGTTGAGAGACTTGGGATTTGGGGTTATTGATGTAAATTCCTTGTTAACACTCTGCTGCTGCTCCCTAGGAAAAACAAAGCCTATTCCTTGTCTCTTTTTCTCCCTTTAGTTGTTACGCCACTTAAATCGTATACGATTGGTGATGTAAATTCCTTGTTAACACTCTGCTGCTGCTCCCTAGGAAAAACAAAGCCTATTCCTTGTCTCTTTTTCTCCCTTTAGTTGTTACGCCACTTAAATCTGTATACAGTTGGTGACGTGGACCTATCCCACTCCTTGGGGATAGACTTTGGGTGTGCAGGGTACGAGACAGAGTTCGACATCAACGCCGATGGATGGTACGACTGAGGGATGCATCGCTTCGCTCAAGGTTGCCTGTGGCGGGAAGAATAAAAGATGGAGGCCCTTCTGAGAAGATAGCTACCGTCGCGTAGAATTTTCACTCTGATTCAGCGAAGAGGCTTGTATTGATGTACTCCATTATGGACATGTAATAAAATTGTGTACTTTTATCCTTATGTGATGCGATGTATGACTCTGTGTATTTATCTGTGAGACGTTCTGTACGCGATAGCCACTGATCCAGGGACTATCGCGATGGTACATGGATTCAGATTTTCTATAAAAATCTGGGGTTTTACAGGTGGTACCAGAGCCATGCTTGACCGTAGCACGTATCCCTAGAAAAGGCCGATAGAGTTAGGACTCTATACGCCCTACTTTTATAGTTATACCCTTGAGCTATGTTATAAAAACTCGTTCCCTTTTTGAAAACTTCTCACTCACCTGCGCTAACAGAAATTTCTTGCGTTTCACAGGAGATGGAGCGCCAGGACGCTGAGATCACCCCCGAGACGTGTGGGGCGATCTGCCACTGGATGGAGAGGGCCCTTCTCAGGCTTGGAGTTCCTCTGACCTACGTCACGTACCGCGCCGAGTACGTACCCGCCGTGACAGGGCGGATGGTGCTCTGCACGGTCGCCGTGCTCCCTCACCCGAGTCTCCCGGGGTTCAAGGGAGAGGTCCGCGCGCCGCCGCACTCACCGTCGCGACCGCGCTGGACGTCACCTGCCGCCAGGCACTGGGCTGCCTTCTCGCGCAGTACCGCGCCTCCTTCGAGTCCGGGACGCTTCCGCTGCTACCCCTGGACTACTGGCGCCTCGCACCGCTCGTGGACAGAGTCCCTTCGTACGAGGGGATCCAGGACGACGTCGACGCTGCTCCCTTCCGCGAGTCCGACGAGACCCTGGTGGAGACGGCCAGCTACTTGGTCGCCCTCGACAAGTACGCACGCCGCCTGGAGGACGAGTCATGTACCCTCTTCGGCCAGGTCAGAGACGCCACCGTCGACGTCCGCCAGTACCAGCCACGCTGTGTCCAACTGGAGAGAGAGAACAGCGCCCTACGCTACTATGTTCGCCAGCTCGAGCAGAGCCTCGACCGTGCGACCACTGTCCTGCTGCAGTCCGAGAGGGAGAGGGTGGATGTTGACGGATAAAACTCGTATCCACCTGCGATCCGCAAGCGTACGGACCTACACCTTTTTCACCATGGGATTCCCAAGGTTCTTGTCAATCCGCGGAGCAAGGGGATTACTAGCGCTTAACCAAGTACTAATCTAGTTGACTAAGGAAACCTTTAAAGAGAGTATTAATCTAAAAGTAAAGACAATCTAACCTAAGTTAATCTAAGTTAAGTTGATCAAACAAATCTAGGGTTAAACTAGATGGTAAAGGGTGAACACAAGAGAGTGAGTAAGAAAGATAAGCGTTCCCTCCCTAGGATCTAGGATAACATGGTATGCATCTACTACACGAAAGCGGTAAATCAATCTACCGGGGGTTGTGACCACGGTTTCGCCCTTTCCCTCCTCTCGTCATCGTCACTATGCGAAGGTATTCGTGACTAGTGAAGGACCAATACGGCGAACCGCACAGAGAGGGGGGAGTGAATGGGAGCCGATAAAAATTCTTCTCGAAGGAGATGAAAACTCCAACAAGACGAACACGGCTTCCAACACACGTCTCCGACTCACTACCCAAGTTGGCCAAGCCCACGTAGCCACTGGAGTGCCACTGGACCTAGGAACCAACACACACAGGCCTTCCGACTCGAGAACGCGGCGGAACAACAAACCCCGAGTCTACGGACCCACACCGGTCGGACCGGTGAGCACCACCGGCCGACCGGTCCCCGTTGGTGAAACCGCGCCACTTTCACTAAGTGGCTCTACACCGGTCGGACCGGTGAGACACACCGGTCGGACCGATGGCGACCGAAAGCCCCCAAGGCACCAAACAAAGCCAACCGACCACCAAACGGACCCAAACTCGAAACAAGCATCACCACGGGACAACAACGAACACACCAAGACGTTCACCCGAGCAAAATCCCTGAGAGGGTTGCACCGGTCGACCGGTCAAGAGCACCCGCCGTCGGAGGCCGGTGTAGCTCGGGCAGCTCGGGATGAACAAAGACACCGCGGGTCAACTCCCCCAAATCCAAATCTCGATCTCCCGAATCGCTCCACGGACTTGAACAAGACTTTGGGGATATCAGGAACACCTCATGAGGAGTACATAGCCAAGTTTAATCCCACCAAATCTCGTCCAAAAAGGAGGAATCGAAGAAATCCCGCCGAAAGCACTTCCAACCCAAGAACTCAAGAAAACCCCAAAATCGAGCACTTTTACTCACGGATTTGGGAGGGGAATCACAGCCCAAAGAACCACGAAGGGTTCCCACAAATTTCCCCCATCAAATCCCCAAGAGAAAAGCCCCGAAAACACCCCAAAGAAATCACGAAGAGAGGGCTCCGAAAATCACCACCAAGAACAACCGGGGAAAACACATCCAAACCTTGAGGAACCACGCCGAATCATCTATACATGAAACAAAGGTTCGTACAAGGTCTAGCAAGCCGCCCGATCATCCATCCCTCTCTACAAGATCTCTCCGTGAAGCTCTCTTGCTAGTCCTAAGGAAAACCTAGAGAAAATAGGTGGAAAATAGGAAAACTAATGAGCTAGGGTTCCAAGAGTTGGCTGCCATCCTCTCACCTCTTGGGTTATATGGAGGCAACCGAATGTCTAAAAAGCCCTTCTCTACTAACTAGGGATACAAGCCCCTCAAGGGCGGATTTGGAATTCTTGATGTCTTCACCATCGGACGGATGCCGGCGACCGCACCCCGCGTAGCCTCGACGCAAGCCATGCGATCCCGACGCGTGTCCTCCGCTTCGAAGATTCCGGACCG
Source organism: Cenchrus americanus (assembly GCA_947561735.1). Classification (NCBI taxonomy): domain Eukaryota; kingdom Viridiplantae; phylum Streptophyta; class Magnoliopsida; order Poales; family Poaceae; genus Cenchrus; species Cenchrus americanus. Next base: position 243,389,363 of record OX387239.1, on the reverse strand, counting down.
CGTCGTCGCACACCGGCCGACCGGTGCTCCTCACCGGTCGACCGGTCCCCACCGGCGGACCGGTCGGACCCACCGGTCGGACCGGTCGCGGCCGCTCTTGCAGCCTCCGTCTTCGGTTCTCCGGTCTTGGCTTTGTGGATCAACCAAGGAACCCGGTGGTTTTTTACGGTGAACCGCCGGAAACCCCGCGAACTCGGTGTAGCCTCCGCCAATCTCCACTCATGACTTGGCTCCCACGTAGTCCCGGCTCGACCTTGGTTTTGAGGCTCAACCAAGAAACCGTCCACGACTTCATCTTCTCGTTCATGCCACCATGCGGCCCGCACTTGACCCCGCCGGCCACCGGGTCCCTCGAACAAAGCCTACTTGTCTTCTCCACTCCCGGAGGCCTCACCGGCGACGACCTTTCGCGCTTGTTCTTCACCCGCACCAACACGAGTCAAGCCGCAACCCGCACCCGCAATACTTAGCCAAGAATCGGTCCACACAACGTTGTTAATCACTCATCACACAAGGAAGCAACCATCCACCGGTCCTTGAACCACACATGGTCCTCAATATCCCCCTTGATGAGTGCATTGACAACACCCACACGAAAGTAACAAGAGAGAAAAGAAAAAGAAAAGAAACGAACAAAAAGAAACTCCAACAAGCGATCGAAAACCAAACAAAGGCAAAGAGCAAGATCACTTGAAGAAGACAAGTCTCGGACCCCTTAGGCAAGGGCAACGGCTCGACACATCCGAGACAAAGCAAAACTCAAGCAAAGAGCACAAACCACCGAAACAAAGCTCGAAAACTCTCAAAGAGCTCCCCCGCACACATGCAACTCCCCCCGGACGAATGCATGCAAGAAACCACATGAAACAGGCAGCCGCAAAGCGGCAACTTCAGCTCACACCGGTCGGAGCGGTCATCACCACCGGTCGACCGGTGCCCAACATATGTACAGGACCAGCACTCACACCGGTCAGACCGGTGCTCTTCACCGGTCGGACCGGTGTACAACGAAGCCCGTAAATGGCTCGAAGCCACCTGAAAACCTTCTAAACGCGTCCAACAAGCCATTTCAAGCTCAAACTTCTCCCCCTTGTTGGCAATGCATGAATCAAGCCAAAAATGCAAAACTTTCAACCTAGAGCTTCTCAAATATATAAAATTCAACATAGGATGCTACACATGTCCAAATGAGCAAGTTAGATACTCTACGGCTTCGTATCGATCTCAACTACATGATCACCAAGTTTCACAACCATCGGACGAAGCTAAGATGGATTTGAGCAATTTTGCGAAAAACTTGCCTCTCATGAGCAAAGTCCTAAACATGATCAAAGCATATCAAAATGGCAAAGCCACACAAACTTCATGCTAGGACAGCCATTCTAATCATAAGACCATCACAAACACCCACAAGCACCTCATGTCATGTCAAAGCCACCGAGCCATGTGCCTACTTCTATGTATGAGACTTCTCATTGGTAGGCATCATGCAACGGTTTAGCACCCAAAGAAAATTAAATTCAGCACATATGACATGGGAGCATATTTTCCAAGCATTTTTCATTTCATTTTCAGATTTGTAAATGGTACATGAAATGTCTTTGCGACAAAAAGGAACTTATGCTCCTCCACAAGATAAATCAAGAGGGCTAAACATTCATGATGGCAAATGAGCCTTTGGCCCCATATGATCAATAAACTAGCTATCCAACCACAAATTAAGCATAGCTAAGCCACCAAAACATGTCAAGAGTATATAAAGGCATTTACACATGAGAGAGCATACATGTGACATTTTTCAAAAGCATAGCTATCAACCATGGATTATTCATCAAGATCATCAAGAGCTAAGCCAAACTAACCGTAGCATACCAAACAAGCTCACAAAGACATATATCCCATTCCATGGTGAACAATGTATATGAGAGAAGCTTTTCCTAACCAATGCATATGATACAAAATGCATGCAATCTAAGATACAAGGATGCCTATACATCATGTTACATATGCCATGCCAAAAGCAAGGAATGCACAAAGGAAAGCTATACATATGCTACAAACCGGCTCCTCGAGGGGAGGCAAAACGGGCTCGACACCACCGGCAAAAGAGAGCTCCCACACACCCAACTCAAGAAATCAAACACACACCAAGTTCCCCCCGCAAACGAGTGAAAGTTGCTTGATCTAGGGGTTTGGTGAAAATATCGGCTAGTTGGTCATGTGTGGGTACATGGATCAAGGCTATCTTTCCTTTCTCTACGTTGTCTCTCAGAAAATGATACCTCACTTCTATGTGCTTGGTTTTGGAATGGAGCACTGGGTTCTTTGCAACGCTTATGGCACTGGTGCTATCACATTGAAGTGGGACATGGGTATACTCCTCACCAAAGTCACTCATGGTGTAGGTGATCCAAAGGAGCCGAGAGCAACAACTAGCGACGGCAACATACTCGGCCTCGGTCGTGGATTGAGCAACACTCGACCGCTTGCGGGAAGACCAAGACACCAAAGAAGAACCAAAAAGCGGCAAGTCCCGAAGTGGACTTCCTATCCAACCGACACCCGCAAAATCCGCGTCCGAAAAGCCATGAAGCGCCAAAGAAGAGGACGCGGAGTACCAAAGGCCGAAGTCGGGAGTGTGACGCAAGTACACGAAAATTCGCTTCATCGCTTGCCGATGCGAAGTCCTCGGAGACGCTTGAAAACAAGCGCACGGACACACCGAGAACCGTATGTCCGGCCTCGTCGCCGTCAAGTAGAGGAGTGACCCGATCATGCTCCGGTACTCCTTCCGGTCCACGTGTTCACCTTCCTCATCCGCATCAAGAGCCGTAGTCGTACTCATCGGCGTCGTCATAGCCTTGGAGTCCTCCATCTTGAACTTCCTCACAATGTCCTTGGTGTACTTAGCCCGGTGCACAAATGTTCCTTCCTTTGATTGCTTGATTTGTAGCCCGAGGAAGAAGCGCAACTCACCCATCATGCTCATCTCGAACTCCCTGCTCATATCATCCGCAAACCTCGCAACAAGAGAGTTAGACGATCCACCAAAGACAATATCATCCACGTACACACCGCACAATCGGGATATCTCCTCGCCCCGCCTCGGCAAAAACAAGGTCCGATCGACCTTCCCCATCTCAAAACCTCTCTCAAACAAGAACCCCCTCAACCTCGCCATACCAAGCTCTAGGCGCCGCTTCAACCCATACACCGCCTTCCTCAACTTGTACACCGGTGGGGGTACTTCTCACTCTCAAACCCCGGAGGTCGCCTCACATACACTTCTTCCTCCAACACTCCATTCGAAAAGCACTCTTCACATCCATTTGGTACAACTTGAACCCTTTAGCCACGAGAAAAAGCTAGAAGGATCCTAATCGCCTCCAAACGGGCTACGGGAGCAAAGGTCTCCTCGTAGTCGATCCCCTCCTTCTGACTGAACCCCTGAGCAACAAGTCTCGACTTGTTCCTCACAACCTCACCCTTCTCTCCCTCTTTGTTTTTCCACACCCACTTTGTACCTATCGGCTTACACCCCGGGGGGGAGGGTCAACCAACTCCCACACCTGATTCCTCTCAAAGTTCTCCAACTCCTCATGCATCGAGTTAACCCAATTGTGATCGGATAGTGCGTGTCCAATGTCTTTGGGCTCGAAAGAAGCAACAAATGCAGCATGAGCAAAATGGGAATTGTTTCGAACCCTCGACCGTGTAGTGCGTTCATTCATGTCGCCGATGATCCTCGAAGCCGGGTGATCCACTTGAACTCGCCGGGGAGGTTCTCGCCTCGAAGCTACCTCCCCCTCAACATCAGCTTCTCCTCGTTCTTGATTTGTCGTCGTAGGTGTAGCAGAGGGTCCATCCATCATCGTAGTCGAAGTAGTGGGTACATGTTCGGCCGGGGGCACCGCACCACCATCCTCATCATCACCATGTTCATGCTCCTCCTCCCGAAAGATCTCCTCGCCAAGCTCATCATCACCCGCACACTCAAAGACAAGCCGACTACGTGGCTCGTCTCGTCGAAGGTTACCTCGCAAGTCTCCACGATTTGGTTAGTTTCAAGATTGAGCACACGATATGCTCTAGAATGAGATGCATAACCAAAGAAAATGCCATCGACAGACCTAGCCTCAAACTTATCCAACTTCCCGCCCTTCTTCGAATAAAACACTTGCAACCAAAGACATGGAAGTGACTCACCTTGGGTGTGCGACCATGCATCAACTCATAGCATGTCTTCTTCTTGTGCACTGCGAGGTATATTCGTTCGACACATAGCATGCGGTATTCACCGCCTCGGCCCAATACCTCCTCGGAGTCCTATGCTCATCAAGCATCGTCCGAGCCATCTCGCACAAGGTCCCGTTCTTCCTTTCCACAACACCATTCGGGGAGGCGTATACGGACTCGAAAACCGGTGCTCAAGACCCAAGTCATGACAAAAGGTTTCAAAACGAGAGTTCCCGAATTCCGAGCCATTATCACTGCGGATAGCTCGTATGGCATCTCCGTGCCTCTCGTTCCTCAACCTCAAGACTAGATCTCGAACAAAACCAAACGTCTCCCCCTTATCCTCGAGAAAGAACACCCACGCATACCGAGAATATTCGTCCACCACAACAAGGACATACCACTTCCCACCCGCAGATCGCACACGAGCTGAGCCAACAAGGTCCATATGGAGCAGCTCGCATGGACGCTCAGTCATCACATCGGTGAGAGGCGGGTGAGAAAAGGCCACCATCTTGGCATGCCTACACGGAGCACAAACCAACTCTTTCTCAAGCTTCAACCGTGGCAATCCTCGGACCAAATTGAGTTTACTCAAGCGAGACAAAAGGTCAAAGCTCAAGTGACCCAACTTCCTATGCCACTTCCACAACTCACTCGAAGAACCAGCCAAGAAACAACGCTCCACACCCGAAGACTGAGAAAAATCAGCACGAAACACCTGACCCTCGGGAACGACCATACAGACAAGGTCCCCTCGAGAGTCCACAATCCGAGAACCACCAGGCCGAAACAACACCTCAAAGCCCTCATCCAACAACTGGGACACAGAAAACAAATTGTACCCCAGCGATTGAACAAGAGCAACACGCCTCAGAGTGATCTTGTCACTCACTTTTATCTCACCTTCTGAAAGCACACGCCCACGCCCATTGTCCCCAAATGTGATGTACCTCTTCGTCACCACCGGGAGGAGAGTTGAGAACCACCCCCTGTCTCCGGTCATATGCCTCGAACAACCGGAGTCAATCAGCAAAATGTTCTTCAAGTCTCCCACCTGAAATTCAAAAACAAGCACGTGAGCGAACAAACGACTCAAAGACGCGGGGTTAGTACCAAAGGAGGAAAACCGGTGCCGAGCCATTTGCTCGAAAGTGGGGTTAGCACCGACCAAAGCATCTCTCCTACCAAAACTACCTCCACGAACACCACCACGGTAACCACCCCGAGGGAACCACCCCTCTCGCCCGGAGGAGGACCAAAACCACGCAAGAAAGCCCGTGGAACGTCCTTCCTCTCCAACTCAACGCCACGACTCCTCCAATCTCCGTATTGAGCACGACGAGGAGAACGCCTAGCGAACCGACCACCCGCACCCTTTCCGGCCCAACCACCGGAACCACGACCACCGAAACAACCCTCGCACCGTACGAGCTCGAAACCCGAACAGTGTCTGTCTGTGCCCGCACCGGTCCGACCGGTGCCCCACACCGTCCGACCGGTGTGCCCCGGACAGCAACACCACCCGCAGCCTTCTTCTCTCCCCAAGCCCAAACCGTCCTCACAATCGCCTTGCCCCCGGGCATCCGCATACGAGGCTCAAGTACACCATCGGAAGGGTGGTACTTGTCCTTGTTTGCCCACTCCTTCCTCATCTCTCTCCTCTCGCTTCCTCTTGAAGCAAAACTCCTCCTTATGGCCATCTCTCCCACAATAGCCACAATGGAACCTCACAAGCTTAGGCTTTGGCTTGGGATGTGGTCGCTCACTCGTTTCTCTCCACTCGAACCCTCCACCGGTTTCTCACCACTTGCCTTCTCACTCTCCTTCCCAAAGAACACTTTCCCCGAAGTGCTCACAAACTTGATAGGCTTTTGTAGGTCATTTGTGGGTGTAGGAAACACGGGTGGAGGCGGGGTTGTGTCTAGCCGATTCCTTAGATGGTTAGGTTTTGGTGGGAACTCATTCTTGTGGTGGGTTTTTGGTGGCTCCGGGATATTCTCTCCACTTCCCTCACCAACCTTGTTTGCTCCAAGCCCCTCACCATCTTGCCTCTTAAAGGCCTCGATCATCATCCTCAACTGAGGCTCGTGACCGGACAACCACCCCATCAACTTCCTCAAATCATCATTCTCATCCTGCAAACGGTCAACATAATGTGCAAGCTCCAAATTTTTCAATGCATGCATTTCACAGGTAGAGCAAGATGTCGGCATGGGTTCCTTCAATTTAGCCTCGAGCGAACTAGTGTAAGCATGCATCTCATCAATATTAGCATGCAAAACAGGGCATGAAGTGCAAGCACCTAGCAAAGCAGGTCTAGACTTAAGCTCAGCCACCTCAACCCTAAGCACATCTAGTTCCTCACACTTGGAGGCATGCTTCTCCTTAAACAAAGCAAGATCAGCAAGGAAAATAGAGCAATCAGCACAATCATTCTCATCAGAAACAACAGGGCTAGCCTTAAGCGAATCAATCTCAAGCTTGCTATCAAGCACCTGTGTCTCTAGCTCAGCCACTCTAGTCCTAGCATCCTCGAGTGAAGCCCTAAGCTCTTTCCTCATTTTCTTGGCCTCTCTAAGCATGTCATCACGGTTATCAAGCAAAGAGCCAAGCCTCTCATTCTCCTGGCGCAAGAAGGGAAGCTCATCACGCACCTCGTCGTCGGACTCAGAGTCCGAGTCGCTCCGTGTGCTCTTCTTCTTCGCCGGAGCTCAACGCCATGGTGCGAAGCCATCTCTCGCGAAAACGGCTCGGCCCGCTCGGGTTCTTGGACGACTTCTTGTTCTTGCGGCGATCTCCCTCGTCTTCGCTGCTTGCTCGAGCTCGAGGTGGAGTACGCGGAACTCGGAGTCGACGTCGCTCGCTCCAACCATCGCTCGGGCCTTGCCTCGGCCCTCGTTGACGGATAAAACTCGTATCCACCTACGATCCACAAGCGTACGGACCTACACCTTTTTCACCACGGAATTCCCAAGGTTCTTGTCAATCCGCGGAGCAAGGGGATTACTAGCGCTTAACCAAGTACTAATCTAGTTCATTAGAAAACCTTTGAAAGAGAGTATTAATCTAAAGGTAGAGGCAATCTAACCTAAGTTAATCTAAGTTAAGTTGATCAAACAAATCTAGGGTTAAACTAGATGGTAAAGGGGTGAACACAAGAGAGTGAGCAAGAAAGATAAGCGTTCCCTCCCTAGGATCTAGGATAACATGGTATGCATCTACTACACGAGAGTGGTAAACCAATCTACCGGGGGTTGTGACCACGGTTTCGCCCTTTCCCTCCTCTCGTACTGTCACTACGCGAAGGTATTCGTGACTAGACCTATGATGGACACGGTATGTTGATGGAATCTATGGGAGTAGTGGATATCATACGCCCGAAAAACATGGTAGCTAACCTTAATCATCAAAGCATCATCAACATGAAAACAATAGATTGAAACCACAAATCAAGTAGCGATCACATAGCATGTATCCATCTAATCCTAGGGATGAACGGAGACATTACCCCATCATCTTACACGGATTGAAGCACATAGGGGTGATGGAGACTCCGGAGAATGTCGTCGATGAAGATGGCGGCGATGGAGCTTGGGAACACCCCTAGGCCAGCGGCTTGGAGTCCTCCTCTTGCTTCCTTCTCTCCGCCGGCGTTGATCCTTGCGACGAGCTCATCTAACTCTCTCCCTCATCTTGCGGTGGCGGTTTTCGGTGATTGGCGTCGGTAGGATGATTTGTTCGATGTGTCGGTCGACGGCGGCGGAGGGAATAAATAGATGAACATTTAGGGCAAAGGGGGGACCCGAACCGACCCCGAGTGGGGCGGGCCGGTCGGCCCAGCCGGCCGGCCCGAGCCCACTTCGGCCGGTTCGGCCCCGGTTTCCTTCCCGGTTGCTTCTCGCGTGATCCCTTATTCGTGTGCACTTGCATGTGGGCCTTTGACGTCGTTTCCTTCACGGTTAAGGCTTGAACCCTTGCTATGCAAGCTTCGCCGTTTTACGGTTGAGTCCCTGAAGATTTGCACGTTGACGCTTCGGTCCTCGGGTCATTTGGAGTCATGTTCATCGCGTGTCTTGACTCTTATCGGGCTTCATGATCTTCTTCCAAAGTGCTTGGTGAACTTATCCCGAAAGTCTCCTCTTTAGCGTAGATTTCCTGCGTAAACAACAAACTCCAAAATCGACATGCAAGTGTGAACTTGTCATATCATTAGTATGCCTAGTGGCGGGTTAGTTGCAAATCATAATCGAAACCAATGTATAACAAGTACTCTAGGTTGACGGAAATTCACCGTCAACATCTCCCCCATGCTTAAACCTTGCTCGTCCTCGAGTAAGTGGTCCTCGCTTAAAAGGGAAATCAGCGTTGCCTTCCAATGTTATCCCTGCACTTAGTCATTCATGACGAGACAAATTGCTCTCTCTTAAGAATTTATTTTTAAAGTTCAAGTTGTGACCGGCTTCTTTTTCATTATGGAAGATAGACTAACAATAAATAACAAGCCACATGTAACACAATACTCTCAAACTTGAGTGAACTTCAAACCATTACCTTGTCACATGGAAGATTTTCAAAAAGATGCATATCCAACATAAGTGAAAATCTCTTGCAAGAGCTCATGGAACACTCATCTCATCAAGTCACTCAAGCCTATACTAGATTATTTTCAACCTACTCTACTCATATGTGATAGTGGAAGGCTTATGTGGAGCTTGGAAGGTTAAAAATAATCCTAGCAAAACATACATCCGAAATATTGTCAAATTAAGAGAGAGGTCTATTGGAATTACCGAGACTCGTCAAAAAGGCCATGGAAAATAAATGTTGGAAAAAGAGAGGGATGAAACACACACATTTAGATAAGTGGACATGTGCAAGTGGCAAATGGATGATCCCGAGGCACGAGTGAAGTCCTCGTTATCGGATTGCACATGGTTGGAAGATTTGAGTATGGATTTGTCATCAAGGCACTTGAGAACTTATGAAGCAAAAAGAACCGAGGAGCATCTTTATTTTTTTCTTTATTTTATTTCCTTATCATTTTTCTCTCTTTCTTTTTTTCACTTTATTCTTCCTATTTTTCTTACTTTTTTTTCTTCTTATCATATTTTTTTCATTTTTCCTTTTTTCTTTTTTTCTTTTGCTCCTCAAAACTTTTTGCAGCATAATACTTACATAGCATTTGTGTCAGAGAATGACTCCTCCCCCATGCTTGAACGATGCTCGTCCTCGAGCATAAAAGAGAGGGGAAATGACTGCTAAAGTAAGTATAAATTCCATAATCTTGCGAAATATTTGAATCTCCATCGAGAATTTTACTCCATACTCAAATTGGGTTGTGGACAAGGAGGTGATCACAAAAAGATGTTTTTGGTTTAGGGTGGATGCCCAGCGAAGTTTGTGGAATTTTCGATGTGAAAACCCACAATGCATGGACAAAAAGGCTAGCATGAAAAAGTTACACAAAGGAATGACCGGCTTCTTAGTCTCGAACCATAGAAATCAATCCTAATCCAACTCATCAAAACATATGTTTGCAATCTACGGGTTTTGTTATCATAAAACATATATGTATATGACTTTGGTAGGTAGAACTTTGCAAGAGCATCACAAATATGTAGATAGCATAAAAGTTAAGTTTTCAAAAAAAACAACAAGTTATCCGGCTATCCATAAACTTAAATCAAAGAGAAAAGATATGTATGTGGGTCTAGAGCATAGTCATTTAACCTCCACAAATAAAAGAGCCGGTATTTAAATTAATTTCAGATCATATTATAGAGAGCAATTAGCCAAGACATGTATAACTTCATGTAGGTAAAACAAAGCGGCAACTTTCATCATCTTTCCGTAAGCATAGGCAATATAGAACATCGAGGTGAACACATGGTCATGCTTATCTATTGAAAGTAAAAAGAAACCTAGGTTGTCCTCCTAGTAGCCATGTTATTGTTTGAAGAGAAAAACAAAATGTTGCACCTAGTTGAGGTTGAAGGCATACTTACAAGCATTTGTGTTTGGAAAAGAGAAGGTCCATGGAGATGTTACCATCCTTTGTAATTCTTCGTTGCCTTCTTCCGACATCTCCATGTATCGATGTGGCTTTTGCTTTTGTCTTGATTTATTAATGCTCCTAAACTTCTGAATTTGATCTTGTATGCTTAATGGAGTCATTGGTCACCCTTCTCTTCAATGTTGTCATCACCATCTCCTCTTTCTTGTTCTCATCATCTCCTTGCTGTCTCTTTTTCATGGATTTCCCCCTCTGTCCAGAACAGAAAATATATCGAAATATAGCTCTATTGACAAGTTTATGAAATTACCTTTCCAACGTGTGGTCATTCATCGAAAACGGAGTTCAAACAAGGGAGCTATGTCCGTTTTACGTCAGCGCTGCGTGCTGTCCAAAACTGATTTCAGGACGTGTTGCACTCGGTGATTCGGGCATAACCGCTTGTAGGAACCTCCGATTGTCTTGATTCTTGATTTGTTGGAATCGTAACTTCATGGGGCTTCTAAATATCCAAAAATATCCAGTGTTTTCCCTTTGAGACCATGCAGAATTTTGATGAGATTGGTGGCTTCTTGCGCATTGATCCGGAGATGTTAATGATCTTTATCATTCTATCTTCTAGAGTGTCATGTTGCACTTCCGTGTTGAAGATTCAGGGTCTCCCCCATGCTTAGCATTTTGCTAGTCATGGAAGAAGAAGACAAAGCATTTTTATCTTAGCCATCCTTCAGTTTCCTTGTAGTGAGAGTCTTTATCTTGCCTGTAAGACGTTTTAAACGCACATTCTACCCCCAAGGTGACGGTTGGGAGTAGATAGAATTGCCAACAATCCAACAATGTCTCCTAAGATTCTTAACTTGTGGCATAATTAGTTTAATGAGGAATAAAAACCTAATGAGTGTATGTGGTGCAAGGTGTGTATGCACATGATAGGAAAGCATATAAACAAAGACAATGTTTTCACCTAGTTCTAAACACCATGTTTACAACTAGGTTGCCGAATTTCTCCATAGCCATAAAGGTTTATTTATCAAGGGTTAAAACATCATGTCTATCCTTAAATCAATAACTCTTATAGCACAAAAAAAATTAAGCGCATTGCAAAGCTTATAAACTGACCAAAGCAACATGAAAACATATGAAAAGCTAGCTAGGTTTATCGAACTTAACGATGATGGTCCGCAATCATGTTTAAACACCGCGTTTACACAAGATCACAAAAGGAAAATACTCATAATGCCTTATGAAGTATTAACATGGAAAATGAAGCATACATCATTAAGTATATAAAACAACCAAGCCAACTATGTGCAAAACATGTATACACAAAGAAACATCACGAGGACAACAAAATGCAATGCATGCAAATAAATAAATATGAGCATGAACATGATGGTGGTTCTAAAAACGAAAACTGAACTTAGATTAATAACCACAAGTTGATCATCATAAGATAGTGTCATTCTTTATTTTCTCTAAGAAAGTAGTAAAAATATAAAGAAACGGGTTGCCTCCCGAAAAGCGCTTCATTTAAAGTCATGAAGCTCGACTTTCTCACATACCTTCTTTTCGTTGCATAGCCATGGCCCTTCATGCAAGAAGAAAAGGAACCAATGCAGCTTTAATTTACTTCCCATGTTGTGCTTGATCACTTATAGAAGACTTGCCCAAAGCATCCTTTTGTTTCATCGTTATCTCCTTCTTTATCATCCTTCGGTGCTGCCTTCACTCCATGAATTTTTTTTAATGTCCAGAACAGAAAGTATACTCAAGCTCTACTCCATTGCACAGTGCACAAAATTTCCTTTCCAACGAGTCTTTATTTGCTCAAATCGGACTCCGGACAAGAGAGTTACGTCCGTTTTACTTCGGCGATGAAATCTGTCCTGAAATTTCAGAACGCGCAACGCTCAATGTTTCCTCCATAACTCCTTGCACGGGTCTTCAAACTTGTTGGTTCTTGATGCGTTGGAATGGTAACTTGATGGAGCTTCTGGATATCTCATTTTCTTCATTTGTACACCTCTGAACAAGCTCTCAAATTGATGAAGACAGCAGCATCCATCACGGGATTCGGAGAGGTTGATGATTTATCTTGCAACTCTTTTAGGCATGACTTCTTTTTTTCATTATTCAAGCCTTGTCTACATGGTTAGTGAAAATTGGGCCTTTCCCGATATATGATTCTTTAAGGTCATTAGCTTGACCAAGCGCAAAGCATGATCGAGATTTACAAAACTTATTGTAAACATACGCGTCCATAATTAACACCACATGTGAATTGTAGCAACAAGTCAAGGTGTAAATAAAAGAAGCATATGTTTCATGCATAGCACTTAGCTCATCATTAGGCAAAGGTTGTTTAGGTGTGAGATTAATTGGATCAAAAATAAATGTTTCCTCTTTTTCATTCTCAAGAAAATCTAGCCTATCAACATGATCACTATTGGAACAAGGCATAGACATTAAACTATCATTCATACTATTGGTTGAGCATGAGTATTTGAATTTATCAACATCAATACCAATAATATCTTGAGATTTCAGCGCGTACCTTGGCCTTAGAGATTTTTCAACAAGAGTGATATTTGGTTCATCAAGCAGTGTTGAAGGCGAATCGATCTCACCGAGTGAAGGTGTCTCTTTGTTACCTTTTTGCATCCCCTCCATCTCATCATGTGGAACATGTAATCCTTCAACTATGTATGCATTCATCTCTTCTTTGAAGTCTTCTTTATCAACCAAATCTTCATCTTCAAAGACTTGTATGTTGCTTTCTTTATCTTCCACGTACCACATGTCGTCAAGATCGCTCATTGTTGATTCACTCTTTCCTTCATCCTTGAGTACTTCCATGTCTTGATTTGCTAGTGTGTAGGCTTCAATAGCACACAAGCTATCATCTAGCTTGAGTCCTATCTCCTCCCATTTATCCTTTGAGTCACTAGGCTCATCACGGTTGTACTCTTCTCTTCCTTCATCATAAATCTTTGAGTTGTCAAACCGGTCGATCCATCCTTCATCTCCTTCTTCTCTTTCTTCTTCAAACATCTTTTGGATCGACTCTCCACTCATCTCTTGATCAAATATATCTTCAATTAGTTTGGCAACGTGTCGGCGTTCCTCCTTCCTTCGGTAGTTAATTAGTGGGGCGAAATCAACTTGAACCCAACCGGATTGAATGAACTCCGCCAATGGTCTAGCATTCCACATACTTCGGCCTACATTCATGTTAGTTTCAACATTTTTAACATCCGAAACGACTTCTCTTACCTTGGGAAGTGGATCTTCACTTTCTTGTATGGTCGGTTCATCTTCCTTGACCTTCGGTTCATCTTTTTCAGAAATTTCAGCAAGCACCTTGGGCTTGCTTTTGTCATTTTGCTCCTCTCGACAACATCTTTGCCAATCTCGTATTGTTCTTTGTCCATTGCTTATCCTTTGTAAGATTTGTGCGGCTTCACTAATTGTTTTATCCATTATGTCACCGCCTGCACACATGCTTACAAAACGAGACGAGTTAGGGGTTAGTGAAAAATAAAAGGTATGCAACATCAAGTCACCGGAAAATCCCAAGTTCGGGCCTCGCTCAAGTAGCTCATTAAAACGGTCCCATGCTTCATCAATTCCTTCATCCTCCCCTTGCTTGAAAGTGAGCACTTGCCTCCTTAAGTTTTGGACCTTGCTTATGGGAAAGAACTTCAAAAGAAATTTCTTCACTAGCTCATCCCAATTTCCTTTTGCTTCAATGGACGCAAGTGTGTACCATCTTCGCGCTTCATCTTCGAGAGAGAATGGAAAAAGATTCCACTTGAACCAAGCGGCCGGAACTCCTTTTTGTTGCACCGTGTTGCATAACATCGTGAATTCCTTAATGTGTCTATATGGGTTGTCATCCTCCAATCCTCTAAATGGTTTTGTCGCCACTAACTTGACGATTCCAGGCTTCACTTCGTAGTGGGTTGTAGCAAGCATCAAATCTGATTTTTGTATCTCGATGTCTTCCATTGACGGCATTGCTAGCTCCCTTAGCGACATGTCTTCGTCTTCCAATGGTGAGGTGAACAAATCCATCTAGGCACAAGAAAAGTAGAAAGAAAAACAAAAAGGATTTTTTTTCTTTTTTTAGAAAATAAGGGTTAGGTGTTAGTAATCAACAAAATTAATACTATATTAAACGTAGCAAAGTGGTGGCTCCCCGGCAACGGCGCCGGAAAAAGGGGCTTGTTGACGGATAAAACTCGTATCCACCTACGATCCGCAAGCGTACGGACCTACACCTTTTTCACCACGGAATTCCCAAGGTTCTTGTCAATCCGCGGAGCAAGGGGATTACTAGCGCTTAACCAAGTACTAATCTAGTTCATTAGAAAACCTTTGAAAGAGAGTATTAATCTAAAGGTAGAGGCAATCTAACCTAAGTTAATCTAAGTTAAGTTGATCAAACAAATCTAGGGTTAAACTAGATGGTAAAGGGGTGAACACAAGAGAGTGAGCAAGAAAGATAAGCGTTCCCTCCCTAGGATCTAGGATAACATGGTATGCATCTACTACACGAGAGTGGTAAACCAATCTACCGGGGGTTGTGACCACGGTTTCGCCCTTTCCCTCCTCTCGTACTGTCACTACGCGAAGGTATTCGTGACTAGACCTATGATGGACACGGTATGTTGATGGAATCTAAGGGAGTAGTGGATATCATACGCCCGAAAAACATGGTAGCTAACCTTAATCATCAAAGCATCATCAACATGAAAACAATAGATTGAAACCACAAATCAAGTAGCGATCACATAGCATGTATTCATCTAATCCTAGGGATGAACGGAGACATTACCCCATCATCTTACACGGATTGAAGCACATAGGGGTGATGGAGACTCGGAGAACGTCGTCGATGAAGATGGCGGCGATGGAGCTTGGGAACACCCCTAGGCCGGCGGCTTGGAGTCCTCCTCTTGCTTCCTTCTCTCCGCGGGCGTTGATCCTTGCGACGAGCTCATCTAACTCTCTCCCTCATCTTGCGGCGGCGGTTTTTCGGTGATTGGCGTCGGTAGGATGATTTGTTCGATGTGTCGGTCGACGGTGGCGGAGGGAATAAATAGATGAACATCTAGGGCAAAGGGGGGGACCCGAACCGACCCCGAAGTGGGGCTGGGCCGGTCGGCCCGGGCCGGCCGGCCCGAGGCCCACTTCGGCCCGATTCGGCCCCGGTTTCCTTCCCGGTTGCTTCTCGCGTGATCCCTTATTCATGTGCACTTGCATGTGGGCCTTTGACGTCGTTTCCTTCACGGTTAAGGCTTGAACCCTTGCTATGCAAGCTTCGCCGTTTTACGGTTGAGTCCCCGAAGATTTGCACGTTGACGCTTCGGTCCTCGGGTCATTTGGAGTCATGTTTATCGCGTGTCTTGACTCTTATCGGGCTTCATGATCTTCTTCCAAAGTGCTTGGTGAACTTATCCCAAAAGTCTCCTCTTTAGCGTAGATTTCTGCGTAAACAACAAACTCCAAAATCGACATGCAAGTGTGAACTTGTCATATCATTAGTATGCCTAGTGGCGGGTTAGTTGCAAATCATAATCGAAATCAATGTATAACAAGTACTCTAGGTTGACGGAAATTCACCGTCAACACCCTCCTTCTCCCTCGATCGTCGCTCGTCCTTGTACTTGTTCTTGTGCTTGCTCTTGTGGTTGCGCCTCGAACGGTACTTGCCATCGTTCATCCTCGGCTTGTGCTTGTAGCTCGTCCTTGTTCTCGGCCTTCTCGGGCGGTCGGCGACGAAGTGTCCCGGCTTGCCGCGCCGGAAGGGGTGTCCTCGTGTTCCTCCTCATGTTCACGCGATTCTCGTGCGGCCTCTCGAACCGCCTCGTCAACAGCGCCAGCTCGTCCTCTCCAAGGTCATCAAACTCCTCATCTGGCATAGACATCAAAGAGGAAAACGAGAACATCCTGGTGGATGGGTTAGAGTTAGTCTTTCCTTTGGGACCACCAACGAGGGCAAGACTATGGGAGTCAGTCGGTCCCTCGAGCTTGGCAGTCATGCCCCTATCCACCTCGGCCCGACTTGAGCTTCGAGAACAGCTCGTTCACCGTCAGAGTATCATACCTCTCCGACTCGACTACGGCCTCGAACTTTCCGCCCCATATCGTACGATCCAAAGAGTGTAAGAGCTTGACCGCTCTATCATGATCATCGTACGGGAGCACGTCCACATTGGCCCTCATGTTGTTCACCACCACCGTGAACCTGCGAAACAAGGCATCGATGGACTCACCGGGGATATGAGTGAAGTTCTCGTACTCTCTCGGTAGGTCGCATACAACCGTGCTCGAACACGGGCGTTCCCAACATGAGCCTCCTTCAACACCGCCCAAATCCTACAAGCCAAGTGCTCGGTGTGCACCCGATCGAACTCGGCCGACACAAAGCACGAAACAAGTAGTCGACCGCCTTATTGTTGGCGTCAAATCGTCCCTCGACCCCGGAGCAAGGAAATCTATCGGCTGGACATAGCCTGTGTCCACCGTGACATCCCAAAAGCGGTGACCCTTTCCGCGGAGGAACGCACCCATCCACTTGCTCCACATGCGGTAGTTCTTGCCATCGAAGTGTGGAGGACCCCGAACCCCGTTCTCGGTACGCCATCCTTGGATCTTAGGCGGTTAGAGTCAACAAAGACCCGAACCGGCTCTGATACCACTTGAAGGACCGATACGGCGAACCGGGAGAGGGGGGAGTGAATGGGAGCCGATAAAAATTCTTCTCGAAGGAGATGAAAACTCCAACAAGACGAACACGGCTTCCAACACACGTCTCCGACTCACTACCCAAGTTGGCCAAGCCCACGTAGCCACCGGAGTGCCACGCGGACCTAGGAACCAACACACACGGCCTTCCGACTCGAGAACGCGGCGGAACAACAAACCCCGAGTCTACATACCCACACCGGTCGGACCGGTGAGCACCACCGGTCGAGCCGGTCCACGTTGGTGAAAGCCGCGCAACTTTCACTAAGTGGCTCTACACCGGTCGGACCGATGGCGGCTCGAAAGCCCCCAAGGCACCAAACAGGCCAACCGACCACCAAACGGACCCAAACTCGAAACAGCGGCACCACGGGACAACAACGAACACACCAAGACGTTCACCCGAGCAAAATCCCACGAGAGGGTTGCCCAGGTCGGACGGGTCAAGAGCACCGGTGAGGACCATGTGTGGTTCGAGGACCGGTGGATGGTCGCTTCCTTGTGTGATGAGTGATTGACAACGTTGTGTGGAGCGATTCTTGGCTAAGTATTGCGAGGTGCGAGGTTGCGGCTTGACTTGTGTTGGTGCGGGTGAAGAACAAGCGCGGAATGTCGTCGCCGGTGAGGCCTCCGGGTGTGGAGAAGACAAGTAGGCTTCGTTCAAGGGACCCGGTGGCCGGCGGGGGTCAAGTGCGGGCCGCATGGTGGCATGAACAAGCAAGATGAAGTCGTGGACGGTTTCTTGGTTGAGCCTCAAAACCAAGGTCGAGCCGGGACTACGTGGGAGCCAAGTCATGAGTGGAGATTGGCGGAGGCTACACCGAGTTCGCGGGGTTTCCGGTGGTTCACCGAGAAACCACCGGGTTCCTTGGTTGATCCACAAAGCCAAGACGGGAGAACCGAAGACGGAGGTGCGGCGGGACCGGACCGGTCGACGCGGTGGGGACCGGTCCGACCGGTGAGGAGCACCGGTCGACCGGTGTGCGACGACGCGGTCCGGAATCTTCGAAGCGGAGGACACGCGTCGGGATCGCATGGCATGCGTCGAGGCTACGCGAGGTGCGGTCGCCGGGCATCCGTCCGATGGTGAAGACATCAAGAATTCCAAATCCGCCCTTGAGGGGCTTGTATCCCTAGTTAGTAGAGAAGGGCATTTTAGACATTCGGTTGCCTCCATATAACCCAAGAGGTGAGAGGATGGCAGCCAATTCTTGGAACCCTAGCTCATTAGTTTTCCTATTTTTCCACCTATTTTCCACGGAGTTTTCTCTAGGACTAGCAAGAGAGCTTCACGGAGAGATCTTGTAGAGAGGGATGGATGATCGGGCGGCTTGCTAGACCTTGTACGAACCTTTGTTTCATGTATAGATGATTCGGCGTGGTTCCTCAAGGTTTGGATGTGTTTTCCCCGGTTGTTCTTGGTGGTGATTTTCGGAGCCCTCTCTCGGTGATTTCCTTGGGTTGTTTTCGGGGCTTTTCTCTTGGGGATTTGATGGGGGAAATTTGTGGGAACCCTTCATAGTTCTTTGGGCCGTGATTCCCCTCCCAAATCCGTGAGTAAAAGTGCTCGATTTTGGGGTTTCTTGAGTTCTTGGGTTGGAAGTGCTTTCGGCGGGATTTCTTCGATTCCTCCTTTTGGACGAGTTTTGGTGGGATTAAACTTGGCTATGAACTCCTCATGAGGTGTTCATGATATCCCCCAAAGTCTTGTTCAAGTCCGTGGAGCGATTCGGGAGATCGAGATTTGGATTTGGGGGAGTTGACCGCGGGTGCTTGTTCATCCCGAGCTGCCCGTGCTACACCGGTCCCGACCGGTGCTCTTGACCGGTCCGACCGGTGCAAGCTCTTGTGGCATTTTGCTCGGGTGAACGTCTTGGTGTGTTCGTTGTTGTCCCGTGTTGTTGTTGTTTCGAGTTTGGGTCGGTTTGGTGGTTGGTTGGCCTGTTTGGTGCCTTGGGGGCTTTCGGTCGCCATCGGTCCGACCGGTGTGTCTCACCGGTCGACCGGTGTAGAGCCACTTAGTGGAAGTTGCTCGGTTTCACCCGCAGGGACCGGTCGACCGGTGGTGCTCACCGGTCTGACCGGTGTGGATCTGTAGACTCGAGGTTTGGTTTTTCCGTTGCGTTTCTCGGGTCGGAAGGTTGCGTGTTGGTTCCTAGGTCCAGTGGCACTCCGGTGGCTACGTGGGCTTGACCAACCTTGGTAGTGAGTCGGAGACGTGTGTTGGAAGCCGCGTTCGTCTTGTTGGAGTTTTCATCTCCTTCGAGAAGAATTTTTATCGGCTCCCATTCACTCCCCCCCCTCTCTCGGTTCGCCGTATCGGTCCTTCAAGTGGTATCGAGCCGGTTCGGGTCTTTGTTGACTCTAACCGTCTAAGATCCAAGGATGGCGTACCGGGAGAACGGGGTTCGGGTCCTCCACACTTCGATGGCAAGAACTACCGGATGTGGAGCAAGCGGATGGGTGCGTTCCTCCGCGGAAAGGGTCGGTTTGCTTTGGGATGTCACGGTGGACACAGGGCTATGTCCGGCCGATGGATTTCCTTGCTTTAGGGTCGAGGGACGGATTCGACGCCAACAATAAGGCGGTCGACTACTTGTTTCGTGCTTTGTGTCGGCCGAGTTCGATCGGGTGCACACCGAGCACTTGGCTTGTAGGATTTGGGCGGTGTTGAAGGAGGCTCATGTTGGGAACGCCCGGGTTCGGGCACGGTTGTATGCGACCTACGGAGAGAGTACGAGAACTTCACTCATCTCCCGGTGAGTCCATCGATGCCTTGTTTCGAGAGGTTCACGGTGGTGGTGAACAACATGAGGGCCAATGTGGACGTGCTCCCGTACGATGATCATGATAGAGCCGTCAAGCTCTTACACTCTTTGGATCGTACGATATGGGGCGGAAAGTTCGAGGCCATAGTCGAGTCGGAGAGGTATGATACTCGACGGTGAACGAGCGTTCTCAAAGCTCAAGTCGGCCGAGGTGGATAGGGGCATGACCGTTGTTGACGGTTAATGTTTGTATCAAAGTTCGTTCGTGACTCGCAAGCGTACAAGTCTCCCGTCGTAGTTAAGGGACCCTTCTTCCCTCGAGTGGTGAACCCAAGGTATCGAATCCGTGGAACAAATGTGTGACGCAAGACTTAATCTATTAAAGCCAAGTAATCTTCAATAATCGATAAAAGACCTAATGCATCTAAGTAAAAGACACAAAACAGATCTAATCTACTAAAAACCGGAGAAAACAAAGTAAGATTGGGTAGATAAACCGATCTAGAGGGATCGGGGTAAGCCTTTTGTTGAAGTTCCAAGCAAAAGAAGAAGTAGCAAATCGAATCTTAATAAAAGCCTCTTTAAATCGTGGTTTCCCGTCCAAATCCGAAAACATCCGCCTTTCGAGACCCCCGTTCGTCACAACGTATCCCTATTCATGCGGGGAGCTTAGGGCGAGTCAAAAGACAAGTCGAGATTCTTTCGGAAGATCCGGCGTGTACCTCTAGCCACCGCGGCTACAAGAACACCCTATGTAATCTATCTCGAGAATAGAATTGGAATAAGCAAGCCGATCGAAAAACGAAATCTTCGAGGAAACACTTGATCGCTGAGAAAAGATTCAACTTGATAATTCAACTATAACAATGATACATACACAAGATCACCACCGGGATCCTTCCTTGATCTTGCTTCTAGCTCGGGAACTCCGACGTGGTCTTCCTTGCAAGGTTCCCACGTCGGCTAGGGCAACCCTAGTCAACTAGCTCGACCCTCTCCTCTCCTAGATGGTGTCCCTCTCTTCTCTCGCTTCTCGGCGGCCGAAGACGAAATCTTCTCTCCGTGGCTCTCGGTCGGGGGACTATAAATAGCCCGATTGGCGGCTAGGGCAAAGGGCGACGGTTTTGGGCCCTAAATGGGCTCGGGCCGACCGGACCGGGGCCGGCCGGCCCGGGCCCATTTAGGCCCGGCCCACGGGCTCCTTTGCCCGAGGTCGGTTCCCTTGCTTCCCGGATGCTTCCCCTTCGCATGTAGGTCCATGTCGTCGGTTTCTCTCCGAATTGGACTCAACTCCTTGTCTTGCAAGATTCCAGCACTTTTCTGGTCAGGTCCCTGGAGTCTGTCGTCTTCTCGGATCAAGTCCCCGGCTTCTTGGAGTTAATATTGCTTCATTGCATGACTCGTTCGGGACTTCAAGGTCTTGTCATGAGGTGCTTGATGAACTTATCCCAAAAGTCTTGCATTCAACACTAAAACCCTGCATAAACATTAAACTCCAAAAACGACATGCACACGTGAACTTGTTATACCACGGGGGTTAGTACCAATGGATAAGGTATAAAACTCATGCCAACACCGAAGGTAAACTCATGGCTAGGTTGACGGATTTTCACCGTCAACATCTCCCCCATGCTTAAACCTTGCTCGTCCTCGAGTAAGCCTTCGATGGATATCATTATTGCTAAACAATGTTTAAACTTTGCACTTGATTACACATGAGAAAACATAATGCTCTCAAAATTTTAATTTATTAAAGTTCCATAATGTGCTAGCCTTCATCTCCACGGAGGGTAGATTCTTATTAAGCTTATCCCACAAGTATTAATATGCTCACAAAGTTTTAAATGGATCTCAGAATTTTTGAAATGAAGAACGAGATAAGAAAAGCTAAACCAAATTCACAAATTGAAATCATCTCGTGTATTGCTCATAAACTCTCATCTCACTTGTCTCTCAAACCTATATATTCTACTCCTTTCCCTCTCATGTATATGTGGTAGGCTTTATATGGAGCTTAGGGAAAGTTTAGTCCTAACAAGAATTTATAAATGAGGTGTTGTCAAAACAAGACAAGCTTCTCATGGTCTTACCGAGACTCGTCAAAAAGGTCATTGGAAATTAATGTTAAATCAAGGAGGGGAAAGAGAAAAATACACACACTTTAGATGAGTGGACATGTGCAAATGGCAAAGAGTGATCCCAAGGCACAAGAGAAGTCCTCGTTATCGGATTGCACATGGTTGGAAAATGAGAATGGATCTTTTTATCTTGAAGCCTTGAATGCACTCTTAGAGAACCGGGGAGTTCACTTTACGCACAAATATATTTTTTTCCTTTCTTATATTTCTCTTTCTTTTCTTTCTTTCATTCATTCATTTTTTTTCTTTCCTCGTCATTTATTCAGTCCATGACTTTCACAACGAAGTTTTGATTTTTTATACCTTGAAAGTCATGAATATCACTGGATTTTTTTCTTTCATCATTATATATATTTTTTTAAAATACTCCCTTTTGAACTCTAAGACTGCACCGTACCTACCTCCTCCCCCATGCTTAGACGTTGCTCGTCCTCGAGCAAAGAGGCGAAAAATAAGGTAGGTACCGGATATTTTTCCTTGGAGAGATACTTGAAATCTTCAACGTTGGCACCGTCTTGCGATCTTCCTTGAATTGATGATCCATCCTCAATGATAGATTGTGGTCAAGGAGGTAATCACAAAAAGATGATATTTGGTTTAAGGGTGGATATCCGGCGAAGTTTGTGAGATCACCGATGCGGGGATACACAATGCACGGATAAAAGGCTAGCAAAAAGATAGATACGCAAAAACGGAATGACCAGCTTCTTAGTCTCGGGCCAGAGAAATCATGGCCTGCAATAACTCACTCAAAAATAAATCTTGTACACTAAGGTTCATGCACTCAAATATATATAAGGCTTTGGATAGGTTGAGCAACACACAAGTGATATCCGTGACAAGGTTAGCAATATTTTTGAGCATAAAAGACATCTTCAATCTATTCATAACTTGAGAGCACATAAAACACTATGGGTCTTTATTTTAATCATAACCTCCGCTGAAAATTAAGCTAGCATTTAAATAAATTCAGATCTGCATTTTTAAGAGAGCACTAGCTTAAACATGCATAAATCAACTACAAAGATGAACAAAGCTGCAATTTTAATCATACATCATCATGGCACGAATTTTGTAACTTTTCCAATGATAAAATCAAGGTGGTGACTTTATTAATGGTGATATCAAGTTGAAATACACACTGAAAATAAACAAACATGCTTGCTGAAATTTAAATAAAAACAGAAAAATACTACGCAAACACACATAAGCAAAAGCTAATAATTACGAGAGAAAAAGAAAAGAAAAGAAAACTAAAGTTCCTAAATCTTCTAGTCCTCCGCCGGTGGTTGATGTTGGTAGTCTTGATAATAATACCCTTGCTCATAATATGAATGAACGCTTCCTCCGTCGAATTGATTTGGCTCCACAAGGTGAAGGCGTCCAAGTTCAAAGGCAATATTTGCGTTGCCTTCACCGAGTTGAGCTGCGTTGGATTGGATGGCTGCGATATTTTGAGCATTTCTTGCAGCATACCCTCCAATAATAGCCATGCTTTGTTGTGGTTGGGGATGATGAGCGTAGGACTCCGCGAAGTTAGCGTTGGGCACAACATAATTTTGTGGGGGTACCGGTGCACCACCCCCCCCATGCTTGTTGTTGAGACCCTCCGTAATAACTTGGCGGAGGAGGAACTCCGCCGAATGGTTGCACATTGGGTTATGCTCCACTCGCTTGTGCGGAGGATGTTCCCTCCTCTACGATTCTTCCTCTTTTGTTTTTCCTTGCGGGGACAAGTAGTCCCTCTTCCAACCAATCTTCCCTTCCTTCGGTGAAAAGCCTAAGCCTCTCATCCGGAAGGGGGAGGTTCACAATGGCCAATCGATAACCTCTTCTCTCATCTCCACTAATGTACTTGCCTTGCCGCAAGTACTCAAAACCGAGAGAGGTACCACGCAAAAGGTGAGCGGGGTTTCTTGCGATCCCCGGTCGCAAGGAAAAGGCCAACATGGAGAGGTAACACCCCGAACCAATATCACCGCCCCCGATGTTGCTTCACAACACCAACGGTTGATCATGAGGTAAGAGGGGTCAATTGGCTGCCTGGCAATTAAAGCCGAGTATAGCCAATTCAATTCCGTGTCGGTCACCTTTGTTTCCCTCATCCTCCCCAATACCCTCTTGCACATCCAAGAGTGAAATATCCGGATAATGGGGTTGCGGATGCATTTGCGTTGTTGATGGGCATCTCCGGAGATCATGCCCCAAAATTCCGCCAACATGCCGGGAGGCACGTCAACTTTCTCCGGAGCTCCCTTGTGGAATCCAAGCAGCTCCCTAACGTGCTCGTAGGGAACCACTTGCTCGATTCCCTCCAACCGGAATGACAAGCTTTGCACCCCATCATCATCAACGATGGGTGCAATAGTCATTAAAATTTCCAAGGCGTAACCCAAGTGGGTATCCACCGATATTCCGTTGGAGAACCGAACCCACCCGAGGTGCCCCAACATGTAGTATATGTCGGTGCGAAAACCCAAGGTTTGGAGTGCTTGGTCATCGAACTCGACGTTTGGCACAAGCCTCTTCTCAAGATTTGCGAGCCTATCCTCCTCCTCCACCGACAAGATGATGAAGCCGTATGAAGATTGTGTCGGGGTGTAAGGAGGTTGTGCGGTTGAGCGAGTCGATCATCGTGGTGGCGCGGGCTGCTCCTCCGTGTGCCCACGAGGTTCGGTGAACCTCATGGAAGTGCTTCTCGCAGCCCTCATACCACCAAGGAGGAGAGCGTCGTTCCTCCTCGGTGGTGCCGTGTCCGTCTCCATGCTCCGGGGAGACTCGGAAACCGAGTGCCTCCTCGAAGACGTAGTTGATGACGGCTTGGACGACGACGAACTCTTCTTCTTGGAGAAGAGACTTGTGGTCTTCTTCCACATGGTTGCTGCACTCTTTCTTCAACTAAAAATCCGGGTTGCAACCGGTAAACTAGGCACTTAAACTCTTTGCTTCGGATGTGGACTTTGAGTGGATTTAAGGATGTGGATTTTTCTTGAGCTATCAAGCTTGGGATGGTTGGCTAAGTCTACGGAGGTTCTGAGCACACAAACTTGAACACACTAACAAAGGAAGGAGAGGGAAGCTTGCTGCGAGAAGACGGGCGCCGGGGGGCTGGTTTTATAGGGCAGGCCGGCCGGCCCGGGCCGGCCGGCCCGGGGTCCTCCGGCTCCTCCTCGGCGCGTCTTTCTCCCAAAGACGATCATTTCGCCTCCGCAACTTTCCCCGCCCGCGTGCTCCACGAGTTGCACCGCCCAAACGCTCTCGTCCACTCCTTTTCTTGAATTATTGGTCCTCCCACTTGATGCTCCATGCTTTGGGTCATGTCCATGCTCCCTAGCTCCACTTGCTTCACATGCCACCATGAAAATCCTGCAAAGTTGATGCTTGCTGCCCACCATGCTTGTCCTTTGCATGTGGAATTGGTGAAAGTTGATAAAAGGGAATCCAATGGTGCATGCATGATTAATTCAAACTTGATTGCCTCCATATAGGTGTGTTAAAGGTTAAGCACTCCTCTAATTCGAATTTTAAAATATTTTTCAGAGCCATGCAAGAGCTCAAGCATAATTTTAGAGAAGTTTTTAAACCATTAAAAACAAATGTAAGTCGAAAATATTTTTCGACTACGTCGATTTTGGTCTCACCGGTAAAGTTTGCTTTCATCGGTTGAGAGCGAACGTTTTCCGGCTTGATCATGGGGGCATAGGTTTAGGTTCTAATTTTGGCTAAATAAGAAAGATTTTGAATAAAACAAAATTAGAATAGGCTTAGAAAAATTCTAATCCTAGAGAAACCAAGGATAAAGATTTTTAAAACCAACCAAAAGCTTCGATTTCTAGGCTCACGCGAGTCCTACCACGTGCTGAATTTTTATAACACTTGAATATAAATCGTGGCTCTACTCGTGTGGTTTTAGCATGAAAAATAAGCCAACCTCAGCACCATAATGAGGGTGAAAGGTTGAGCTAAGGTTCTGAAATTATTTGGTTGAGGGGTTTCTCGAAAAGAAAAGAATCAAACAAGCACATAGGAGGGTTCATGCAAAGGGTTTATGATAAAGCAATCATTCAATCAAGAATTATGTCTCTAATATTGTTCAACCACTTCTAAGTCTAATGTCTTTGCGTAATAAAACTCAAAAACTAAATTATTAAAAATACTCGAAAAACCCGGAATCGGGTTGTCCTCCCGTAGCTTATTCTTGACTTGACTTGACGAAACGGGTTGCCTCCCGCCTAGCGCTTTGTTTATAGTCTTATAGCTAGACTTCTTCACTTGATCACTCCGGATCAACGCTCTTTGCGGGCGTTGCAATCTTGGGTACCCACTTCCGCACCATCTTGGGCGCGGGCTTGTCTTTTGGCTTGGCTGTCTTAGTCATTTTTTTGGTCTTCACAGGCGGCTTCTCTTCCTTTTTCTTGACGGATGCAACACCTTCTTTGATTTTCGTTACGTTCATTTTTTTCGGCTCCTTCTTCTTTTTCGGTGCCACCGTTTGTTTTGGTTCTCCCTTCACTCCAATCATGTTGCATGCCTCAATCCTTGGACGGAACTTGAAGGAACTCCTTTCTCCGTTGATATCGAACATGATCTCCCCCTTGCCAACATCAATAGTTGCTCCCACGGTCTTGAGGAACGGCCTCCCTAGGATGAGCGGCGGCTTCTCCCTCTCTCCCATCTCGAGCACAACGAAGTCGACGGGGATGAAGTGGTGTCCAATCTTCACGGGTACATCTTCGGCAATGCCCAAGGGATAGCGAATGGAGTTGTCTCCCAACTCCAAACATATTCCCGTAGGCTCCATCGGTGGGCGTAGCTTCTCGAACACATCCCTCGGCATGACACTCACACTAGCTCCAAGGTCGCATAACGCCTTCTCGAAGTTGAAAGAACCAACTGAACATGGAATTGTAGGGCACCCGGGGTCTTTTTGCTTCTCTAGCCCATAAGCAATAGCCGCACTACACTCCTCGGACATCTTGACATGATCTACCCCGAGTGTTGCTATCTCATATTTATTTGCAAGTATGTCTTTAAAGTAACGAGAATATGTAGGTACTTGTAGGGCATCTAGTAACGGCATGTTGATGCTAAGTCTACGCACAACTTCCACAAACTTCTCAAAGTGGTTGTCAACTTTACCTCGGAAGTAGCGTGGCTTAAGCTGCGGTATCCTCGTGTCATCCTCCGGCATCTCGAATTCGGGTTCCTCGGTGACGATCTCCGTAACCTTCTCTTTAGCAGCTCCTTCCACCTCGGTGGACGGTTTCAGCTTCCTTGCTCCCGCGGAACGTTCCGGATCTTCGGTCTCCTTCCCCGAACGTGTTTGAATGGCCTTCGCCGATTCGGGACATTTGGGTTGTCCCGGAAGCTTCCCTTCATCATTAGTGAGGCGCCCCGCAAGTTGTCCAACTTGCGTCTCGAGCATCTTCATCATGTTGAGCACTTGATGATTGGAACTTCCGACCTCCGTCACCTTGCTATCGATGTTCTCCAACACCTTGTCTATGGTCTTGAACTTGGTGACGGTGTCCTTGTTGATCTTAGCTTGCTCATCCATGAACTCCTTCAATTGTATCCGAAGTGGAACCGCGTTAGGAATAGATGAGCTTGCGTTAAATTGAGGCCTACCTTGCCCGTAGCGGAAGTTCGGCAATTCTCCCTTCCTCATGTAGTCGAGCACTTTGGCTTCCTCCGGACAATCTTTGCGGACATGGCCATACTCTCCACATTCTTCGCATGTGGACCTTGCTTCGGCGGCCTTCAAGTCTTGAGCCTCTTTCTTTTCTATCTCCATCTTCTCCAACCTCCTCATGAGCGAGTCGATCTTGCCTTCAAGTATGTCTTCCTTCTCCACTTGCAAGACTCCTTTGACGTTCCCCATGGGTTGAGCAGGGTGTAGGCGCCCGGACGACGCCCACGTGTCATTATCCGCGACCTTCTTGAATAGCGTGAAAGCTTCCGTCGGTGTAAGCTCGATGATAGATCCTCCCGCTGATGCATCGATGATCGTCCTTGACGCCATGGTGAGTCCTTGATAGAACTTTTGCACGAGGTCTTCTTTCGGGAACTTGTGATGTGGAACCGCCCGGGTGTACTCGTTGAAGCGCTCGAATGCCTCCGAGATAGTTTCGTAGGATATTGAACAAAGGTGGCAATCTTGTTACGCAAGCTTTGAGTTTTACCCGTGAGTAGTATTCCTTCATGAAAGCCTTCATCAACGTGTTCCAATTTTGCACCGTCTCCGCCGGTTGAGAGTGGAACCATTGCAAAGCCTTCCCGAGTAGTGAAAACGGAAAAAGCCTTGCCCTCATTTGATCTTGAGTCACCCCATCCATGTTGAAAGTCTGACATAGTTGAATGAATGCTTGGAGGTGAAGGTTCGGATCCTCTTTGCCGGTGAAGGGTGAATGTTGCACCATGCGGATTGTTGAGGTCTTGATCTCGAACGGTCTTCCGATCTCCTCGAGGTTCAAGATTGGTAGGTCGATGATGTCTGGGGTGCATAGCTCCCCAATCTTGCGTTCTTCCGGTGGTTGGTCACCCATTGGTGGAAGTCGGTTCTCCCGCGGACTTTGAGGTGGTGAATTCTCCGGAGATTCCTGCGATCCTTCGTCTTCCGACTCCGAATCTACAAAATCCAGCTTTTTAGCTTGATGTGCTTCGCGTCTCCTTAGCCTCGTAAAGTTTTTCCGGATCATCCACAAAATTATTGGGTTTGTTGGAGAGGTAGACGTCCATCTCCCGTTAGGGTTAGCAATAAACAAAGTATGCGAAAAAAAACTAGAAAACAAAACAAATATATAAAGACTAGAGTTAGACAAACTAGATTAGATGTATTTTGAGGATGATCGAAGCTTAGTAGATGCAAAAATAAAACAAAATCAGTACTGAAAATTACAAAAAAAAGCAATAAAAAATCAAATCTTGATCACTTGTTCCCCGGCAACGGCGCCGTAAAAAAGGGGCTTGTTGACGGTCAATGTTTGTATCAAAGTTCGTTCGTGACTCGCAAGCGTACAAGTCTCCCGTCGTAGTTAAGGGACCCTTCTTCCTCGAGTGGTGAACCCAAGGTATCGAATCCG
Source organism: Cenchrus americanus (assembly GCA_947561735.1). Classification (NCBI taxonomy): domain Eukaryota; kingdom Viridiplantae; phylum Streptophyta; class Magnoliopsida; order Poales; family Poaceae; genus Cenchrus; species Cenchrus americanus. The sequence continues at coordinate 243,360,373 of OX387239.1, read as the reverse complement.
TGGAACAAATGTGTGACGCAAGACTTAATCTATTAAAGCCAAGTAATCTTCAATAATCGATAAAAGACCTAATGCATCTAAGTAAAAGACACAAAACAGATCTAATCTACTAAAAACCGGAGAAAACAAAGTAAGATTGGGTAGATAAACCGATCTAGAGGGATCGGGGTAAGCCTTTTGTTGAAGTTCCAAGCAAAAGAAGAAGTAGCAAATCGAATCTTAATAAAAGCCTCTTTAAATCGTGGTTTCCCGTCCAAATCCGAAAACATCCGCCTTTCGAGACCCCGTTCGTCACAACGTATCCCTATTCATGCGGGGAGCTTAGGGCGAGTCAAAAGACAAGTCGAGATTCTTTCGGAAGATCCGGCGTGTACCTCTAGCCACCGCGGCTACAAGAACACCCTATGTAATCTATCTCGAGAATAGAATTGGAATAAGCAAGCCGATCGAAAAACGAAATCTTCGAGGAAACACTTGATCGCTGAGAAAAGATTCAACTTGATAATTCAACTATAACAATGATACATACACAAGATCACCACCGGGATCCTTCCTTGATCTTGCTTCTAGCTCCGGGAACTCCGACGTGGTCTTCCTTGCAAGGTTCCCACGTCGGCTAGGGCAACCCTAGTCAACTAGCTCGACCCTCTCCTCTCCTAGATGGTGTCCCTCTCTTCTCGCTTCTCGGCGGCCGAAGACGAAATCTTCTCTTCGTGGCTCTCGGTCAGGGGACTATAAATAGCCCGATTGGCGGCTAGGGCAAAGGGCGACGGTTTTGGGCCCTAAATGGGCCCGGGCCGACCGGACCGGGCCGGCCGACCCGGGCCCATTTAGGCCCGGCCCACGGGCTCCTTTGCCCGAGGTCGGTTCCCTTGCTTCCCGGATGCTTCCCCTTCGCATGTAGGTCCATGTCGTCGGTTTCTCTCCGAATTGGACTCAACTCCTTGTCTTGCAAGATTCAGGACTTTTCCGGTCGTGTCCCCGGAGTCCGTCGTCTTCTCGGATCAAGTCCCCGCTTCTTGGAGTTAATATTGCTTCATTGCATGACTCATTCAGACTTCAAGGTCTTGTCATGAGGTGCTTGATGAACTTATCCCAAAAGTCTTGCATTCAACACTAAAACCCTGCATAAACATTAAACTCCAAAAACGACATGCACACGTGAACTTGTTATACCACGGGGGTTAGTACCAATGGATAAGGTATAAAACTCATGCCAACACCGAAGGTAAACTCATGGCTAGGTTGACGGATTTTCACCGTCAACAGGGATCGCCAAGCTCGAGGGACCGATCGATTCCCATAGTCTTGCCCTCGTTGGTGGTTCCAAAGGAAAGACTAACTCTAACCCATCCACCGAGATGTTCTCGTTTTCCTCTTTGATGTCTATGCCGTATGAGGAGTTTGATGACCTTGGAGAGGACGAGCCTGTTGGGCGCTTTCCCGGTGCGCCGTTGACGAGGCGGTTCGAGAGGCCGCACGAGAACCGCGTGAACATGAGGAGGAACACGAGGACTTGCTTCCGGTCATGCGGCAAGCCGGGACACTTCGTCGCCGACCGCCCGGAGAAGGCCGAGAACAAGGACGAGCCTACAAGCACAAGCCGAGGATGAACGATGGCAAGTACCGTTCGAGGCGCGACCACAAGAGCAAGCACAAGAACAAGTACAAGGACGAGCGAAGATCGAGGAAGAAGGAGAGCCGAGGCAAGGCCCGAGCGATGGTTGGAGCGAGCGACGTCGACTCCGGGCCCGCGTACTCCACCTCGAGCTCGAGCGGCGAGCCGACGACGAGGGAGATCGCCGCAAGAACAAGAAGTCGTCCAAGAACCCGAGCGGGCCGAGCCGCTTCGCGAGAGATGGCTTCGCACCATGGCGTTGAGCTCCAGGCAAGAAGAGCACACGGAGCGACTCGGACTGCGAGTCCGACGACGAGGTGCGTGATGAGCTTGGGGGGTGCTTCCCTTCTTGCGCCGAGAGAATGAGAGGCTTGGCTCTTTGCTTGATAACCGTGATGACATGCTTAGAGAGGCCAAGAAAATGAGGAAAGAGCTTAGGGCTTCACTCGAGGATGCTAGGACTAGAGTGGCCGAGCTAGAGACACGGGTGCTTGATAGCAAGCTTGAGATTGATTCGCTTAAGGCTAGCCCCGTTGTTTCGATGAGAATGATTGTGCCGATTGCTCTATATTCCTTGCCGATCTTGCTTTGTTCAAGGAGAAGCATGCCTCCAAGTGTGAGGAACTAGATGTGCTTAGGGTTGAAGTGGCCGAGCTTAAGTCTAGACTCGCTTTGCTAGGTGCTTGCACTTCTTGCCCCGTTTTGCATGCTAAGATTGATGAGATGCATGCTTACACTAGTTCGCTCGAGGCTAAATTGAAGGAACCCATGCCTACATCTTGCTCTACCCGTGAAATGCATGCATTGAAAAATTTGGAGCTTGCACATTATGTTGATCGTTTGCGGGATGAGAATGATGATTTGAGGAAGTTGATGGGTTGGTTGTCCGAGTCACGAGCCTCGCTGAGGATGATGATCGAGGCCTTTAAGAGGCAAGATGGTGAGGGGCTTGGAGCAAACAAGGTTGGTGAGGGAAGTGGAGAGAATATCCCCGAGCCACCAAAAACCCACCACAAAAATGATTTCCCCCCAAAACCTAACCATCTAAGGAACCGACTAGACACAACCCCGGCTCCACCCGTGTTTCCTACACCCACAAATGACCTACAAAAGCCTATCAAGTTTGTGAGCACTTCGGGGAAAGTGTTCTTTGGGAAGGAGAGTGAGAAGGCTAGTGGTGAGAAACCGGTGGCGAGTTTGAGTGGAGAGAAACCAAGTGAGCGGCCCACATCCCAAGCCAAAGCCTAAGCTTGTGAGATTCCATTGTGGCTATTGTGGGAGAGATGGCCATAAGGAGGAGTTTTGCTTCAAGAGGAAGAGAGAGGAGAGAATGGAGAAGGAGTGGGCTAACAAGGACAAGTACCACCCTTCCGATGGTGTACTTGAGCCTCGTATGCGGATGCCCGGGGGCAAGGCGATTGTGAGGACAAGTTCGGGCTTGGGGAGAGAAGAAGGTCGCAGGTGGTGTTCTTCGCCCGTGTCACACCGGTCGGACGGGTGTGGAGCACCTGGCCGACCGGTGCCCGGGCACAGACGGACGCTTGTTCGGGTTTCGAGCTCGTACAGGTGCGAGGGTTGTTTCTGGTGGTCGTGGTTCTGGTGGTTGGGCTGGAAAGGGTGCAGGTGGTCGGTTGCTAGGCGTTCTCCTCCTCGTGCTCAATACGGGGATTGGAGGAGTCGTGGCGTTGAGTTGGAGAGGAAGGATGTTCCACGGGCTTTCTTGCGTGGTTTTGGTCCTCCTCCAGGCAGAGAGGGGTGGTTCCCTCGTGGTGGTTACCGTGGTGGTGTTCGTGGAGGTAGCTTTGGTAGGAGAGATGTTTTGGTTGGTGCTAACCCCACTTTCGAGCAAATGGCTCGGCACCGGTTTTCCTCTTTTGGTACTAACCCCGGTCTTGCCGAGTCGTTTGTTCGCTCACGTGCCTATTTTTGAATTTCGGTGGGAGACTTGAAGAACATTTGGTTGATTGACTTCGGTTGTTTGAGGCATATGACCGGGAGACGGGGGTGGTTCTCAAGTCTCGTCCCGTGGTGACGAAGAGGTACATCACTTTTGGGGACAATGGGCGTGGGCGTGTGCTTTCGAAGGTGAGATAAAAGTGAGTGACAAGATCACTCGAGGCGTGTTGCTCTTGTTCAATCTCTCGGGGTACAATTTGCTTTCGTGTCCCGGCTTGTTGGATGAGGGCTTTGAGGTGTTGTTTCGGCCCGGTGGTTCTCGGATTGTGGACTCTCGAGGCGACCTTGTCCGTATGGTCGTTCCCGAGGGTCGGTGTTTCGTGCTGATTTTTCTCGCCTTCGGGTGTTGAGCGTTGTTTCTTGGCCGGTTCTTCGAGTGAGTTGTGGAAGTGGCATAGGAAGTTGGGTCACTTGAGCTTTGACCTTTTGTCTCGCTTGAGTAAACTCAATTTGGTCCGAGGATTGCCACGGTTGAAGCTTGAGAAAGAGTTGGTTTGTGCTCCGTGTAGGCATGCCAAGATGGTGGCCTCTTCTCACCCGCCTCTCACCGATGTGATGACCGAGCGTCCATGCGAGCCGCTCCATATGGACCTTGTTGGCCCGGCTCGTGTGCGATCTCGCGGGTGGGAAGTGGTATGTCCTTGTTGTGGTGGACGAATATTCTCGGTATGCGTGGGTGTTCTTTCTCGAGGATAAGGGGGAGACATTTGGTTTTGTTCGAGATCTAGTCTTGAGGTTGAGGAACGAGAGGCACGGAGATGCCATACGAGCTATCCGCAAGGATAATGGCTCGGAATTCGAGAACTCTCATTTTGAAACCTTTTGTCATGACTTGGGTCTTGAGCACTAGTTTTCGAGTCCGTATACGCCTCCCCGAATGGTGTTGTGGAAAGGAAGAACAGACCTTGTGCGAGATGGCTCGGACGATGCTTGATGAGCATAGGACTCCGAGGAGGTATTGGGCCGAGGCGGTGAATACCGCATGCTATGTGTCGAACGAGGATTTACCTCGAGTGCACAAGAAGAAGACATGCTATGAGTTGATGCATGGTCGCACACCCAAGGTGAGTCACTTCCATGTCTTTGGTTGCAAGTGTTTCATTCGAAGAAAGGCGGGGAAGTTGGATAAGTTTGAGGCTAGGTCTCGTCGATGGCATTTTCTTTGGTTATGCATCTCATTCTAGAGCATATCGTGTGCTCAATCTTGAAACTAACCAAATCGTGGAGACTTGCGAGGTAACCTTCGACGAGACAGAGCCACGTAGTCGGCCTTGTCTTTGAGTGTGCGGGTGATGATGAGCTTGGCGAGGAGATCTTTCGAGAGGAGGAGCATGAACACGGTGATGATGAGGATGGTGGTGCGGTGCCCCCGACCGAACATGTACGCACTACTTCGACCACGATGATGGATGGACCCTCTCGCTACACCTACGACGACATATCAAGAACGAGGAGAAGCCGATGTTGAGGGGGAGGTAGCTTCGAGGCGAGAACCTCCCCGGCGAGTTCAAGTGGATCACCCAGCCTTCGAGGATCATCGGCGACATGAATGAACGCACTACACCGGCCGAGGGTTCGGAACAATTCCCATTTTGCTCATGCTGCGTTTGTTGCTTCTTTCGAGCCCAAAGACATTGGACACACACTATCTGATCACAATTGGGTTAACTCGATGCATGAGGAGTTGGAGAACTTTGAGACGAATCGGGTGTGGGAGTTGGTTGACCCTCCCCCAGGGTGTAAGCCGATTGGTACAAAGTGGGTGTGGAAAAACAAAGAGGGAGAGAAGGGTGAGGTTGTGAGGAACAAGTCGAGACTTGTTGCTCAAGGGTTCGGCCGAAGGAGGGGATCGACTACGAGGAGACCTTTGCTCCCGTAGCCCGTTTGGAGGCAATTAGGATCCTTCTAGCCTTTTCTCGTGGCTAAAGGGTTCAAGTTGCACCAAATGGATGTGAAGAGTGCTTTTCTCGAATGGAGTGTTGGAGGAAGAAGTGTATGTGAGACGACCTCTCCGGGTTTGAGAGTGAGAAGTACCCCCACGGGGTGTACAAGTTGAGGAAGGCGCCGTATGGGTTGAAGCAGGCGCCTAGAGCTTGGTATGGCAAAGTTGAGGGGGTTCTTGTTTGAGAGAGGTTTTGAGATGGGGAAGGTCGATCGACCTTGTTTTTGCCGAGGCAGTAGGAGATATCCCGATTGTGCGGGTGTACGTGGATGATATTGTCTTTGGTGGCTCGTCTAACTCTCTTGTTGCGAGGTTTGCGGATGATATGAGCAGGGAGTTTGAGATGAGCATGATGGGCGAGTTGCGTTCTTCCTCGGGCCACAAATCAAGCAATCAAAGGAAGGTACATTTGTGCACCGGTGCTAAGTACACCAAGGACATTGTGAGAAAGTTCAAGATGGAGGACTCCAAGGCTATGACGACGCCGATGAGTACGACTACGGCTCTTGATGCGGACGAGGAAGGTGAACACGTGGACCAGAAGGAGTACCGAAGCATGATCGGGTCACTCCTCTACTTGACGGCGACGAGGCCGGACATACAGTTCTCAGTGTGTCTGTGCGCTCGTTTTCAAGCGTCTCCGAGGACTTCGCATCGGCAAGCGGTGAAGCGAATTTTCGTGTACTTGCGTCACACTCCCGACTTCGGCCTTTGGTACTCCGCGTCCTCTTCTTTGGCGCTTCATGGTTTTTCGTACGCGGATTTTGCCGGGTGTCGGTTGGATAGGAAGTCCACTTCGGGACTTGCCGGTTTTTGGGTTCTTCTTTGGTGTCTTGGTCTTCCCGCAAGCGGCCGAGTGTTGCTCAATCCACGACCGAGGCCGAGTATGTTGCCGTCGCTAGTTGTTGCTCTCGGCCTCCTTTGGATCACCTACACCATGAGTGACATTGGTGAGGAGTATACCCATGTCCCACTTCAATGTGATAGCACTAGTGCCATAAGCGTTGCAAAGAACCCGGTGCTCCATTCCAAAACCAAGCACATAGAAGTGAGGTATCATTTTCTGAGAGACAACGTCGAGAAAGGGAAGATAGCTTTGATCCATGTACCTACACATGACCAACTAGCCGATATTTTCACCAAACCCCTAGATCAAGCAACTTTCACTCGTCTGCTGGGGGAACTTGGTGTGTGTTTGATTTCTTGAGTTGGGTGTGTGGGAGCTTTCTTTTGCCGGTGGTGTCGAGCCCATTTTGCCTCCCCTCGAGGAGCCGGTTTGTAGCATATGTATAGCTTTCCTTTGTGCATTTCTTGCATTTGGCATGGCATATGTAACATGATGTATAGGCATCCTTGTATCTTAGATTGCATGCATTTTGTATCATATGCATTGGTTAGGAAAAGCTTCTCTCATATACATTGTTCACCATGGAATGAGATATATGTCTTTATGAGCTTGTTTGGTATCCTACGGTTAGTTTGGCTTAGCTCTTGATGATCTTGATGAATAATCCATGGTTGATAGCTATGTTTTTGAAAATGTCACATGTATGCTCTCTCATGTGTAAATGCCTTTACATGCTCTTGACATGTTTTTGTGGCTTTGCTATGCTTAATTTGTGGTTGGATAGCTAGTTTATTGATCATATGGGGCCAAAGGCTCATTTGCCATCATGAATGTTTAGCCCTCTAGATTTATCTTGTGGAGGAGCATAAGTTCCTTTTTGTCGCAAAGACATTTCATGTACCATTTACAAATCTGAAAATGAAATGAAAAATGCTTGGAAAATATGCTCCCATGTCATATGTGCTGAATTTAATTTGCTTTGGGTGCTAAACCGTTGCATGATGCCTACCAATGAGAAGTCTCATACATAGAAGTAGGCACATGGCTCGGTGGCTTTGACATGACATGAGGTGCTTGTGGGTGTTTGTGATGGTCTTATGATTAGAATGGCTGTCCTAGCATGAAGTTTGTGTGGCTTTGCCATTTTGATATGCTTTGATCATGTTTAGGACTTTGCTCATGAGAGGCAAGTTTTTCGCAAAATTGCCAAAATCCTTCTTAGCTTCGTCCAATGGTTGTGAAACTTGGTGATCATGTAGTTGAGATCGATACGAAGTCGTAGAGTACTTAACTTGCTCATTTGGACATGTGTAACATCCTATGATGAATTTTGTATATTTGAGAAGCTCTAGGTTGAAAGTTTTGCATTTTTGGCTTGATTCATGCATTGCCAACAAGGGGGAGAAGTTTGAGCTTGACATGGCTTGTTGGACGCGTTTAGAAGGTTTTCAGTGGTTTCGAGCCATTTCGGGTTTCGTTGTACACCGGTCCGACCGGTGATGAGCACCGGTCCGACCGGTGTGAGTGCTGGTCCCGTACATATGTTAGGCACCGGTCCGACCGGTGGTGATGACCGTCCGACCGGTGTGAGCCGAAAGTGCCGTACCGGCTGTCCCGTTTCATGTGGTTTCTTGCATGCATTCGTCCCGGGGGTGTTGCTTTGGTTCGGGGGGGAGCTTGCATGTGTGCAGGGGGAGCTCTTTGTGAGTTTTCGAGTTTTGTTTCGGTGGTTTGTGCTCTTTGCTTGAGCTTTGCTTTGTCTCGGATGTGCCGAGCCGTTGCCCTTGCCTAAGGGGTCCGAGACTTGTCTTCTTCAAGTGATCTTGCTCTTTGCCTTTGTTTGGCTTTCGATCGCTTGTTGGAGTTTCTTTTTGTTCGTTTCTTTTCTTTTTCTTTTCTCTCTTGTTACTTTCGTGTGGGTGTTGTCAATGCACTCATCAAGGGGGAGATTGAGGACCATGTGTGGTTCGAGGACCGGTGGATGGTCGCTTCCTTGTGTGATGAGTGATTGACAACGTTGTGTGGACCGATTCTTGGCTAAGTATTGCAGGGTGCGGGTTGCGGCTTGACTTGTGTTGGTGCGGGTGAAGAACAAGCGCGGAATGTCGTCGCGGTGAGGCCTCCGAGTGTGGAGAAGACAAGTAGGCTTCGTTCGAGGGACCCGGTGGCCGCCGGGGTCAAGTGCGGGCCGCATGGTGGCATGAACAAAGAAGATGAAGTCGTGGACGGTTTCTTGGTTGAGCCTCAAAACCAAGGTCGAGCCGGGACTACGTGGGAGCCAAGTCATGAGTGGAGATTGGCGGAGGCTACACCGAGTTCGCGGGGTTTCCAAGGTGGTTCACCGAAAACCACCGGGTTCCTTGGTTGATCCACAAAGCCAAGACCGGAGAACCGAAGACGGAGGTGCAAGGAAGCACCGCACCGGCCCGACCGGTGGGTCCGACCGGTCCGACCGGTGGGGACCGGTCGACCGGTGAGGAGCACCGGTCCGACCGGTGTGCGACGATGCGGTCCGAATCTTCGAAGCGGAGGACACGCGTCGGGATCGCATGGCATGCGTCGAGGCTACGCGAGGTGCGGTCGCCGGCATCCGTCCGATTGTGAAGACATCAAGAATTCCAAATCCGCCCTTGAGGGGCTTGTATCCCTAGTTAGTAGAGAAAGGCATTTTAGACATTCGGTTGCCTCCATATAACCCAAGAGGTGAGAGGAAGGCAGCCAACTCTTGGAACCCCAGCTCATTAGTTTTCCTATTTTCCACCTATTTTCCTTAGGTTTTCTCTAGGACTAGCAAGAGAGCTTCACGGAGAGATCTTGTAGAGAGGGATGGATGATCGGGCGGCTTGCTAGACCTTGTACGAACCTTTGTTTCATGTATAGATGATTCGGCGTGGTTCCTCAAGGTTTGGATGTGTTTTCCCCGGTTGTTCTTGGTGGTGATTTTCGGAGCCCTCTCTCGGTGATTTCCTTGGGTTGTTTTCGGGGCTTTTCTCTTGGGGATTTGATAGGGGAAATTTGTGGGAACCCTTCGTGGTTCTTTGGGCCGTGATTCCCCTCCCAAATCCGTGAGGAAAGGTGCTCGATTTTGTGGTTTCTTGAGTTCTTGGGTTGGAAGTGCTTTCGGCGGGATTTCTTCGATTCCTCCTTTTGGACGAGATTTGGTGGGATTAAACTTGGCTATGAACTCCTCATGAGGTGTTCATGATATCCCCAAAGTCTTGTTCAAGTCCGTGGAGCGATTCGGGAGATCGAGATTTGGATTTGGGGGAGTTGACCCGCGGGTGCTTGTTCATCCCGAGTCGCCTGTGCTACACCGGCTCGACGGTGCTCTTGACCGGTCCGACCGGTGCAAGCTCTTGTGGGATTTTGCTCGGGTGAACGTCTTGGTGTGTTCGTTGTTGTCCCGTGTTGTCGTTGTTTCGAGTTTGGGTCGGTTTGGTGGTTGGTTGGCCTGTTTGGTGCCTTGGGGGGCTTTCGTGCTACCATCGGTCCGACCGTGTGTCTCACCGGTTTGACCGGTGTAGAGCCACTTAGTGGAAGTTGTTCGGTTTCACTGCGGGGACCGGCTCGACCGGTGGTGCTCACCGGTCGACCGGTGTGGTTCTCGTAGACTCGAGGTTTGGTTTTTCCGCCGCGTTTCTCGGGTCGGAAGGTTGCGTGTTGGTTGCTAGGTCCGGTGGCACTCCGGTGGCTATGTGGGCTTGACCAACCTTGGTAGTGAGTCGGAGACGTGTGTTGGAAGCCGCGTTCGTCTTGTTGGAGTTTTCATCTCCTTCGAGAAGAATTTTTATCGGCTCCCATTCACTCCCCCCCCTCTCTGGTTCGCCGTATCGGTCCTTCAACCGGTCGGACCGGTGTAGCTCGGGCAGCTCGGGATGAACAAGACCCGCGGGTCAACTCCCCCAAATCCAAATCTCGATCTCCCGAATCGCTCCACGGACTTGAACAAGACTTTGGGGATATCGAGAACACCTCATGAGGAGTCCATAGCCAAGTTTAATCCCACCAAATCTCGTCCAAAAAGGAGGAATCGAAGAAATCCCGCCGAAAGCACTTCCAACCCAAGAACTCAAGAAAACCCCAAAATCGAGCACTTTTACTCACGGATTTGGGAGGGGAATCACAGCCCAAAGAACCACGAAGGGTTCCCACAAATTTCCCCCATCAAATCCCCAAGAGAAAAGCCCCGAAAACAACCCAAAGAAATCACCGAGAGAGGGCTCCGAAAATCACCACCAAGAACAACCGGGGAAAACACATCCAAACCTTGAGGAACCACGCCGAATCATCTATACATGAAACAAAGGTTCGTACAAGGTCTAGCAAGCCGCCCGATAATCCATCCCTCTCTACAAGATCTCTCCGTGAAGCTCTCTTGCTAGTCCTAAGGAAAACCTAGAGAAAATAGGTGGAAAATAGGAAAACTAATGAGCTAGGGTTCCAAGAGTTGGCTGCCATCCTCTCACCTCTTGGGTTATATGGAGGCAACCGAATGTCTAAAAAGCCCTTCTCTACTAACTAGGGATACAAGCCCCTCAAGGGCGGATTTGGAATTCTTGATGTCTTCACCATCGGACGGATGCCCGGCGACCGCACCCTGCGTAGCCTCGACGCAAGCCATGCGATCCCGACGCGTGTCCTCCGCTTCGAAGATTCCGGACCGCGCGTCGTCGCACACCGGCCGACCGGTGCTCCTCACCGGCCGGACCGGTCCCCACCGGTCGACCGGTCCGGGGCGCCGCAGCCTCCGTCTTCGGTTCTCCGGTCTTGGCTTTGTGAATCAACCAAGGAACCCGGTGGTTTTCTCGGTGAACCACCGGAAACCCCGCGAACTCGGTGTAGCCTCCGCCAATCTCCACTCATGACTTGGCTCCCACGTAGTCCCGGCCGACCTTGGTTTTGAGGCTCAACCAAGAAACCGTCCACGACTTCATCTTGCCGTTCATGCCACCATGCGGCCCGCACTTGACCCCGCCGGCCACCGGTCCCTCGAACAAAGCCTACTTGTCTTCTCCACACCCGGAGGCCTCACCGGCGACGACCTTTCGCGCTTGTTCTTCACCCGCACCAACACGAGTCAAGCCGCAACCTCGCACCTCGCAATACTTAGCCAAGAATCGTCCACACAACGTTGTTAATCACTCATCACACAAGGAAGCGACCATCCACCGGTCCTTGAACCACACATGGTCCTCAACTAGACCTATGATGGACACGGTATGTTGATGGAATCTATGGGAGTAGCGTATATCATACGCCCGACAAACATGGTGGCCTACCTTAATCGTCAAAGCATCATCAACATGAAAACAATAGATTGAAACCACGAATCAAGTAGCGATCACATAGCATGTATCCATCTAATCCTAGGGATGAACGGAGACATTACCCCATCATCTTACACGGATTGAAGCACATAGGGGTGATGGAGACTCCGGAGAACGTCGTCGATGAAGATGGCTGCGATGGAGCTTGGGAACACCCCTAGGCCAGCGGCTTGCAGTCCTCCTCTTGCTTCCTTCTCTCCGCCGGCGTTGATCCTTGCGACGAACTCATCTAACTCTCACCCTCATCTTGCGGTGGCGGTTTTCTGGTGATTGGCGTCGGTAGGATGATTTGTTCGATGTGGCGGCCGACGGCGGCGGAGGCAATAAATAGACGAACACCTAGGGCAAAGGGGGGACCGAACCGACCCCGGAGTGGGCTGGGCCGGTCGGCCCAGGCCGGCCGGCCCAGGCCCATTTCGGCCCAGTTCGGCCTCGGTTTCCTCCCCGGTTGCTTCTCGCGTGATCCCTTATTTGTGTGCACTTGCATGTGGGCCTTTGACGTCGTTTCCTTCACGGTTAAGGCTTGAAAACTTGCTATGCAAGCTTTGCTGTTTTCTGGTTGAGTCCCTGAAGACTTGCACGTTGACGCATCGGTCCTCGGGTCATTTGGAGTCATGTTCATCGCGTGTCTTGACTCTTGTCGGGCTTCATGATCTTCTTCCAAAGTGCTTGGTGAACTTATCCCGAAAGTCTCCTCTTTAGCATAGATTTCCTGCATAAACAACAAACTCCAAAATCGACATGCAAGTGTGAACTTGTTATATCATTAGTATGCCTAGTGGCCGGTTAGTTGCAAATCATAATCGAAACCAATGTATAACAAGTACTCTAGGTTGACGGAAATTCACCGTCAACATCTCCCCCATGCTTAAACCTTGCTCGTCCTCGAGTAAGTAATCTTTGCTTAAAAGGGAAATCAATGTTGCCTTCCAATGTTGTCCCTGCACTTAGTCATTCATGACGAGGTGAATTGCTCTCTCTTAAGAATTTATTTTAAAGTTCAAGTTGCGACCGACTTCTTTTTCATTATGGAAGATAGACTAACAATAAAGAACAAGCCACATTTAATAAACACGATGCTCTCAAACTTAAGTGAACTTCAAACCATTACCTTGTCACATGGAAGATTTTCAAAAAGATGCATATCCAACATAAGTGAAAATCTCTTGCAAAAGCTCATGGAAACACTCATCTCATCAAGTCACTCAAGCCTATACTAGATTATTTTCAACCTACTCTACTCATATGTGATAGTGGAAGGCTTATGTGGAGCTTGGAAGGTTAAAAACAATCCTAGCAAAACATACATCCGAAATATTGTCAAATTAAGAGAGAGGTCTATTGGAATTACCGAGACTCGTCAAAAAGGCCATGGAAAATAAATGTTGGAAAGAGAGAGGGATGAAACACACACATTTAGATAAGTGGACATGCGCAAGTGGCAAATGGTTGATCCCGAGGCACGAGTGAAGTCCTCGTTATCGGATTGCACATGGTTGGAAGATTTGAGTATGGATGTTTCATCAAGGCACTTGAGAACTTATGAAACAAAAAGAACCGAGGAGCATCTTTATTTTTTTCTTTATTTTATTTTCTTCTCATTTTTCTCTCTTTCTTTTTTTCACTTTATTCTTCCTATTTTTCTTACTTTTCTTTTCTTCTTATCATATTTTTTTCATTTTTCATTTTTATTCTTTTTTCTTTTGCTCCTCAAAACTTTTTGCAACATAATACTTACATAGCATTTGTGTCAGAGAATGACTCCTCCCCCATGCTTGAACGATGCTTGCCCTCGAGCATAAAAGAGAGGGGAAATGACTACTAAAGTAAGTATAAATTCCATAATATTGCGGAATATTTGAATCCCCATCGAGAATTTTACTCCATACTCAAATTGGGTTGTGGTCAAGGAGGTGATCACAAAAAGATGTTTTTGGTTTAGGGTGGATGCCCAGCGAAGTTTGTGAAATTTTCGATGTGAAAACCTACAATGCATGGACAAAAAGGCTAGCATGAAAAAGTTACACAAAGGAATGACCAGCTTCTTAGTCTCGAACCATAGAAATCAATCCTAATCCAACTCATCAAAACATATGTTTGCAATCTACGGGTTTTGTTACCATAAAACATATATGTATATGGTTTTGGTAGGTAGAACTTTGCAAGAGCATCACAAACATGTAGATAGCATAAAAGTTAAGTTTTCATAAAAACAACAAGTTATCCGGCTATCCATAAACTTAAATCAAAGAGCAAAGATATGTATGTGGGTCTAGAGCATAGTCATTTCACCTCCACAAATAAAAGAGCTGGTATTTAAATTAATTTCAGATCATATTATAGAGAGCAATTAGCCAAGACATGTATAACTTCATGTAGGTAAACCAAAGCGGCAAGTTTCATCATCTTTCCGTAAGCATAGGCAATATAGAACATCGAGGTGAACACATGGTCATGCTTATCTATTGAAAGTAAAAAGAAACCTAGGTTGTCCTCCTAGTAGCCATGTTATTGTTTGAAGAGAAAAACAAAAGGTTGCACCTAGTTGAGGTTGAAGGCATAGTTACAAGCATTTGTGTTTGGAAAAGAGAAGGTCCATGGAGATGTTACCATCCTTTGTAATTCTTTGTTGCCTTCTTCCGACATCTCCATGTATCGATATGGCTTTTGCTTTTGTCTTGATTTATTAATGCTCCTAAACTTCTGAATTTGATCTTGTATGCTTAATGGAGTCATTAGTCACCCTTCTCTTCAATGTTGTCATCACCATCTCCTCTTTCTTGTTCTCATCATCTCCTTGCTGTCTCTTTTTCATGGATTTCCCCCTCTGTCCAGAACAGAACATATATCGAAATATAGCTCTATTGAAAAGCTTATGAAATTACCTTTCCAACATGTGGTCATTCATCGAAAACGGAGTTCAAACAAGGGAGCTATGTCCGTTTTACTTCAGCGCTGTGTGCTGTCCAAAACTGATTTCAGGACGTGTTGCACTCGGTGATTCAGGCATAACCGCTTGTAGGAACCTCCGATTGTCTTGATTCTTGATTTGTTGGAACCGTAACTTCATCTGGCTTCTAAATATCCAAAAATATCTAGTGTTTTCCCTTCGAGACCATGCAGAATTTTGATGAGATTGGTGGCTTCTTGCGCATTGATCCGGAGATGTTAACGATCTTTATCATTCTATCTTCTAGAGTGTCATGTTGCACTTCCATGTTGAAGATTCAAGGTCTCCCCCATGCTTAGCATTTTGCTAGTCATGGAAGAAGAAGACAAAGCACTTCTTAGCCATCCTTTAATTTCCTTGTAGTGAGAGTCTTTATCTTGCCTGTAAGACGTTTTAAACGCACATTCTACCCCCAAGGTGACGGTTGGGAGTAGATAGAATTGCCAACAATCCAACAATGTCTCCTAAGATTCTTAACTTGTGGCATAATAAGTTTAATGAGGAATAAAAACCTAATGAGTGTAAGTGGTGCAAGGTGTGTATGCACATGATAGGAAAGCATATAAACAAAGACAATGTTTTCACCTAGTTCTAAACACCATGTTTACAACTAGGTTGCCGAATTTCTCCATAGCCATAAAGGTTTATATATCTAGGGTTAAAACACCATGTCTATCCCTAAATCAATAACTCTTATAGCACAAGAAAAATTAAGCGCATTGCAAAGCTTATAAACTAACCAAAGCAACATGAAAACATATGAAAAGCCAGCTAGGTTTACCGAACTTAACGATGATGGTCCGCAATCTTGTTTAAACACTGCGTTTACACAAGATCACAAAAGGAAAACACCATAGGTACCTATGAAGCATTCACATGGAAACTGAAGCATACATCATTAAGTATATAAAACAACCAAGCCAACTATGTGCAAAACATGTATACACAAAGAAACATCACATTGATAACAAAATGTAATGCAACTAATAAATATTATCATGAACATGATGGTGGTTCTAAAAAGGAAAACTGAACTTAGATTAATAACCACAAGTTGATCATCATAAGATGGTGCCATTCTTTATTCTCTCTAAGAAAGTAGTAAAAATATAAAGAAACGGGTTGCCTCCCGAAAAGCGCTTCATTTAAAGTCATAGAGCTCGACTTTCTCACATACCTTCTTTTCGTTGCATAGCCATGGCCCTTCATGCAAGAAGAAAAGGTACCAATGCAGCTTTAATTTACTTCCCATGTTGTGCTTGATCACTTATAGAAGACTTGCCCAAAGCATCCTTTTGTTTCATCGTTGTCTCCTTCTTTATCATCCTTCGGTGCTGCCTTCACTCCATGAATTTTTTTTAATGTCCAGAACAGAGAGTATACTCAAGCTCTACTCCATTGCACAGTGCACAAAATTTCCTTTCCAACGAGTCTTTATTTGCTCAAATCGGACTCTGGGCAAGAGAGTTACGTCCGTTTTATTTCGACGATGAAATCTGTCCTGAAATTTCAGAACGCGCAACGCTCAGTGTTTTCTCCATAACTCCTTGCACGGGTCTTCAAACTTGTTGGTTCTTGATGCGTTGGAATGGTAATTTGATGGAGCTTCTGAATATCTCATTTTCTTCATTTGTACACCTCTGAACAAGCTCTCAAATTGATGAAGACAGCAGCATCCATCGCGGGATTCGGAGAGGTTGATGATTGATCTTGCAACTCTTTTAGGCATGACTTCTTTTTCATTATTCAAGCCTTGTCTACATGGTTAGTGAAAATCGGGCCTTTCCCGACATATGATTCTTTAAGGTTATTAGCTTGACCAAGCGCAAAGCATGATCGAGATTTCCAAAACTAATTGTAAACATACACGTCCATAATTAACACCACATGTGAATTGTAGCAACAAGTCAAGGTGTAAATAAAAGAAGCATAAGTTTCATGCGTAGGACTTAGCTCATCATTAGGCAAAGGTACTTTAGGTGTGAGATTAATTGGATCAAACATAAATGTTTTCTCTTTTTCATTCTTAAGAAAATCTAGCCTATCAACATGATCACTATTAGAATAAGGCATAGACATTAAACTATCATTCATACTATTGGTTGAGCATGGGTATTTGAATTTATCAACATCAATACCAATAATATCTTGAGATTTCAGCGCGTACCTTGGCCTTAGAGATTTTTCAACAAGAGTGATATTTGGTTCATCAAGCGGTGTTGAAGGCGAATCAATCTCAACAAGTGTAGTTGCCTCTTCATCACCATCTTGCAATTTCTTCAACTCATCATGTGGAACATGTAATCCTTCAACTATGTATGCATTCATCTCTTCTTTGAAGTCTTCTTTATCAACCAGATCTTCATCTTCAAAGACTTGTATGTTGCTTTCTTTATCTTCCATGTACCACATGTCGTCAAGATCGCTCATTGTTGATTCACTCTTTCCTTCATCCTTGAGTACTTTCATGTCTTGATTTGCTAGTGTGTAGGCTTCAATAGCACACAAGCTATCACCTTGTGGGGAGGGGCCTTCTTGGAGTACTTGATCTATGTCAACCCCTTCCCATTCATCTTCTAGCTTGAGTCCTATCTCCTCCCATTTATCCTTTGAGTCACTAGACTCATCACGGTTGTACTCTTCTCTTCCTTCATCATAAATCTTTGAGTTGTCAAACCGGTCGATCCATCCTTCATCTCCTTCTTCTCTTTTTTCTTCAAACATATTTTGGATCGACTCTCCACTCATCTCTTGATCAAATATATCTTCAATTAGTTTGGCAACGTGTCGGCGTTCCTCCTTCCTTGGGTAGTTAATTAGTGGGGCGAAATCAACTTGAACCCAACCGGATTGCTTGAACTCCGCCAATGGTCTAGCATTCCACATACTTCAAGTAGTTCATTAAAACAGTCCCATGCTTCATCAATTCCTTCATCCTCTCCTTGCTTGAAAGTGAGCACTTGCCTCCTTAAGTCTTGGACCTTGCTTATGGGAAAGAACTTCAAAAGAAATTTCTTCACTAGCTCATCCCAATTTCCTTTTGCTTCAACGGACGCAAGTGTGTACCATCTTCGCGCTTCATCTTCGAGAGAGAACGGAAAAAGATTCCACTTGAACCAAGCGGCCGGAACTCCTTTTTGTTGCACCGTGTTGCATAACATCGTGAATTCCTTAATGTATCTATATGGGTTGTCATCCTCCAATCCTCTAAATGGTTTTGTTGCCACTAACTTGATGATTCCAGGCTTCACTTCATAGTGGGTTGTAGCAAACGTCAAATCTGATTTTTGCATCTCAATGTCTTCCATTGATGGTATTGCTAGCTCCCTTAGCGACATCTCTTCGTCTTCCAATGGTGAGGTGAACAAATCCATCTAGGCACAAGAAAAGTAGAAAGAAAAACAAAAAGGATTTTTTTCTTTTTTTTAGAAAATAAGGGTTAGGTGTTAGTAATCAACAAAAATTAATACTAGATTAAACATAGAAAACTGGCTTGCTCCCCGGCAACGACGCTAGAAAAAGGGGCTTGTTGATAGATAAAACTCGTATGCACCTACGATCCGCAAGCGTACGGACCTACACATTTTTCACCACGGGATTCCCAAGGTTCTTGTCAATCCGCGGGGCAAGGGGATTACTAGCGCTTAACCAAGTACTAATCTAGTTGACTAAGGAAACCTTTGAAGAGAGTATTAATCTAAAAGTAAAGACAATCTAACCAAAGTTAATCTAAGTTAAGTTGATCAAACAAATCTAGGGTTAAACTAGGTGGTAAAGGGTGAACACAAGAGAGTGAGTAAGAAAGATAAGCGTTCCCTCCCTAGGATCTAGGATAACATGGTATGCATCTACTACACGTAAGTGGTAAACCAATCTACCGGGGGTTGTGACCACGGTTTCGCCCTTTCCCTCCTCTCGTACTGTCACTACGCGAAGGTATTCGTGACTAGACCTATGATGGACATGGTATGTTGATGGAATCTATGGGAGTAGCGGATATCATACGCCCGAAAAACACGGTGGCCTACCTTAATCATCAAAGCATCATCAACATGAAAACAATAGATTGAAACCTCGAATCAAGTAGCGATCACATAGCATGTATCCATCTAATCCTAGGGATGAATGGAGACGTTACCCCATCATCTTACACGGATTGAAGCACATAGGGGTGATGGAGACTCCGGAGAACGTCGTCGATGAAGATGGCGGCGATGGAGCTTGGGAACACCCCTAGGCCAGCGGCTTGGAGTCCTCCTCTTGCTTCCTTCTCTTCGCCGGCGTTGATCCTTGCGACGAACTCATCTAACTCTCTCCCTCATCTTGCGGCGGCGGTTTTCTGGTGATTGGCGTCGGTAGGCTGATTTGTTCGATGTGGCGGCCGACGGAGGTGGAGGCAATAAATGGACAAACACCTAGGGCAAAGGGGGGACCGAACCGACCCCGGAGTGGGCTGGGCCGGTCGGCCCAGGCCGGCCGGCTCGAGCCCATTTCGGCCGGTTCGGCCCCGGTTTCCTCCCCGGTTGCTTCTTGCGTGATCCCTTATTTGTGTGCACTTGCATGTGGGCCTTTGACGTCATTTCCTTCACGGTTAAGGCTTGAATCCTTGCTATGCAAGCTTCGTTGTTTTCTGGTTGAGTCCCTGAAGGCTTGCACGTTGACGCTTCGGTCCTCGGGTCATTTGGAGTCATGTTCATCGCGTGCCTTGACTCTTGTCGGGCTTCATGATCTTCTTCCAAAGTGCTTGGTGAACTTATCCCGAAAGTCTCCTCTTTAGCGTAGATTTCCTGCGTAAACAACAAACTCCAAAATCAACATGCAAGTGTGAACTTGTTATATCATTAGTATGCCTAGTGGCGGGTTAGTTGCAAATCATAATCAAAACCAATGTATAACAAGTACTCTAGGTTGACGGAAATTCACCGTCAACAGTGGACACCCGTGAGGAGATGCTGCACATCAAGGAGGACCTCCGCAGGCTGACAGCGAGTCAGAACAGGCTGAAGGACAAGCTCGAGCGCAAGGACGACCTGCTCACGGTACGTGCTCACCTGCTCGGATGTGAGTGGCTCAAGGTGGAGAAGCTGGAGAAGAGCCGGGCGGACAACGTCGCCAACCACGTGTGGCTCACACGCACGGCCTTCTACCTGAGGGACAAGGCCGAGAGACTGAGGAGGACTTGGGAGGACGCCGACTCACTTCGCGTGGACGAGCTCTTCGAGCTCAATGGAGAGCTACCCCCCGAGTCTCAGCGCGAGATCCGCACTGAGACCTTCGAGCTACACCAGTCCCGCCTGAAGCTTCACCTGTGCCCGATGGCCCGACTGCCGACCCCCGTCGAGACTGAGGAGGTTCGAGAGGCTCATGCCTTGGTGTCCCGGATCTTTCCGCCGGACTACTCCACTGAGAACCGCTACCCCGTCTCGTACAAGAAGGCGCGTACTGAGTAGAGAGCTGAGCGAGGGCATGACCTAGAGGAGAGTAGTGTGCTAGTAGTTTCCATGAGTTGTTCCATGCAGCCGCGAGCATGTTCCGGTGCATGAAGAGAGTCATGCCACACCATGTAGACACTACCCTTTTGAGATTGTGCCGATGTAGTAGAGTGTTGACTTGTTGCTGCTACCCCTAAGGTCTGAGTCAGCCTCGGGGGAGCAAATGTATTATTCATGCTTGATGTATGCTTGGATCTTAATGGTGTTATCCGTGTCTTAATGCTTTTTCTCCTTGTGTGTAGGTTATAATTAGAATTATTTTCATGTTTGCCTTAGACTCATATGTGTGTTGGTGAGTGACGTGTGTAAACCTTTTCCCCCTCACTTATGTTTTCAGAAGGATGTCGATCCGCCGATCCAACCGGCTGATGGCTCGCCTCGAGGAGGCAGCTGCTGAGGAAGAAGCCCCGCATGGACGTGGACGCGGACGTGGCCGTGGACGCCCACCCCTGCGTGGAGGAGCTTTGGGCGCTAGGGCCCGGGGTGACGGAGCGCCGCCACCACCGCCCGAGGACCCTGAGGCCGAAGTTGAGCAAGGAGGAGCCGAGCGAGGCCAGCCTGGGTCGGACCAGCCCCCACCACCCCCACCTAACTTGGTGGAGGTGATGGCGCTCCAGACTCAGCTGATGCGGAGGATGGTGGAAGCCATGGAGCACCGTGGCAACGGCGGAAACCGCGTCGCTCCGCAGGACGAGGACCTCACGAGGAAGATCGAGAGGTTCATTCGTCTGAAGGCCCCCACCTTCAGCTACTCGAATGACCCGCTCGAGGTCGACGACTAGCTGAGGGTGATCGAGACCAAGCTCGACCTCACCGTCTGCTCCTACGAGGAGTGCGTCGCCATCGCCGCGCACTAGCTGGAGGGTCCTGCCAAGGCATGGTGGGACAACTACACTGCCACCCACCCGAACCCAGCATTCATCACTTGGCTGGAGTTCTGCGAGGCGTTCCGCGAGCAGTACCTTCCCGGTGAGCTGCTGGTCCAGAAGGCGCAGGAGTTCCGCACCATGACCCAGGGTGCGATGAGGGTCGAGGAGTACGAGCGTCACTTCATGAAGATGATGCGGTACGCCCCCGACGACACCAACACCGACCAGAAGAAGCAGTTCTGGTTCCTACGAGGCCTTCACCATGGCCTTCGCTAGGCGCTGAAGGCGAGCGAGCACAAGTCCCTCCGCCACCTCGTCAACCGTGCCATCGCGGTCGAGGACGAGAGGAGGGGCCACGAGGAGCACATGAGGGGCAAGAAAAGGATGGGAGATCGGGACCAGCCCGACCGATCCTTCCAGAAGCCGAGGAGCGGACAGAGCAACATGCTGAGGGGGAGCTACCGCCCGGGGCACAACCAGCCTGGGCGTGGCTTCGGAGGAGGTGGACGTAGCTCGTTCCTTGGAGGGAGGAACCCCGGCTATCCCCAGCAGACTGGACGCTACACTCGTGCTCCACCGAGCACCGCGAGACCTGCCGCAGGAGGCTTCACCGTCACCTGCTTCGCGTGTGGCAAGCCCGGCCACAAGTCCTACGACTGCCCCGACAAGAAGACCGCTGCCACCCCCGCGAGGGCACCCGCTCTAGGAGGTCGACCTCCTCAGGCTGCGCCACCACCGGCCGTGGGAGGCTGAATCACCTCACTAAGGAGGAGGCTGCCGACGCTCCTGACGTCGTGATCGGTAAGTTTTTGGTCTGTGGTGCTTCTGCTTTGGTTCTCTTCGACACCGGTGCAACCACCCGCTCAATTCCCATTATCACGAGCTCCCCGCTCGGGGATATCCGATGCACCTTGTTGTGCAAGGGAGTGGATGTGGACATCCAAGGCCACAAGTTCTATGGGGAGCTGACCGTGCTGCCTTCCCATGGCATTGACGTGATACTGGGGATGGATTGGATCACTACCCACAAAGGTGTTATCTCCACTTCACCGAGACTTGTGACTCTAGTGCATCCTGACGGGATGAGAGTTACCTTCGAGCCGATGAAGTCTCGGGACATACCGGCTGTGTACAGCCTTCATACGAAGGCCATATCGGATGTGCTGGTGGTCTGCGAGTATGAGGATGTGTTCCAGGAGGACCTTCCCGAGCTACCTCCTAATCGTGATGTGGAGTTTGTGATTAACTTGGTACCGGGAACGGCGCCGATAGCCCAGAGCCCGTACCGTATGGCAGAGGTTGAGCTGAAACTGTTGAAAGCAGAGTTAGACTCACTGCTCGAGAAGGGGTTCATCCGACCAAGTGCTTCACCTTGGGGTTCACCGGCACTGTTCGTTCCGAAGAAGGATGGAACTCAACGTCTGTGCGTCGACTACCGCGCCCTGAACGCGGTGACCATCAAGAACAAGTACCCGCTACCCAGGATCGATGACCTGATGGATTAGCTAAGGCAAGCCAAATACTTCAGCAAGATTGATCTCCGGTCGGGTTATCAACAGATGAAGATTCGCCAGGAGGACATCCACAAGACGGCGTTTGTGACCCGGTATGAGCAATACGAGTACACAGTCGTGTCGTTTAGCCTAACCAATGCCCCGGCGTACTTCATGAACATGATGAACAAGGTCTTCATGGATGAGTTGGACAAGTGTGTCGTCGTCTTCATTGATGATATACTGGTCTACTCCCAGACCGTAGAAGAGCACGAGAAGCACCTGAGGATCGTGTTGGTAAAGCTCAGGCAACATCAGTTGTATGCCAAGTTCAGCAAGTGTGAGTTCTGGATGGAGGAAATCGCCTTTCTTGGTCACGTGTTGTCAGCCAAAGGAGTGGCCGTAGACCCGAGCAAGATAGAAGCAGTGTCCAAGTGGCATTAACCAAAGTCTGTGACAGAGATCTGCAGTTTTCTCGGTTTAGCCGGATACTACCGCCGGTTCATCGAGAACTTTTCCAAGATCGCAAAGCCTATGACAGAACTGCTGAAGAGCAACACGCCGAATGTGTGGTCGGACAAGTGTGAAGCCAGCTTCCAGGAGCTCAAGACTCGCCTCACCACTACGCCGGTCCTGACCTTGCCCGATGCGAGCAAGGACTTCGTGGTGTACTGTGATGCGTCAGGGCAGGGACTCGACTGCGTGTTGATGCAGGGAGGCAAGGTGGTAGCCTATGCCTCGCGGCAGCTTAGAAAGCATGAGGAGAACTACCCCTACACACGACCTCGAGCTAGCCCCTGTCATTCACACCTTGAAGATATGGAGGCACTATCTGATGGGAAACAAGTGCGACATTTATACCGATCATAAGAGCCTGAAATATATCTTCACCCAGTTTGAACTGAACCTGAGATAAAGAAGGTGGCTGGAGCTGATCACGGACTACGACCTGAACATTCACTACCACCCCGGCAAGGCAAACGTCGTAGCCGACGCTTTGAGTCGCAAGCATTGCTACAACAACTTGATGGTGCGTGAAGAACAGCCGGCGTTGCATGAGGAGCTGGAGAGACTGAGTTTGGAGATAGTAGAGGAGGGGTAGTTGAATGAGTTGAGGGTGAAATACACACTCGAAGACCAGATCCGTCAAGCTCATAAAGGGTGCCCGGAGATTCAAGAGGTGAAGCGTCAGATGGAGAGAGGCAAAGCAGCTGACTATTGCCTCGATGACCAGGGCACGCTATGGTTGAAGGACCGCATATGCGTGCCCCAGAACAGGGAGATTTGGGACTCGATTCTTAGAGAGGCTCACGACTCTCGATACTCGATCCACCCTGGTTGCACCAAGATGTAAAAGGATTTGAAGGTACGGATCTGGTGGGAAAAGATGAGGGAAGACGTTGCTGGGTACGTTGCTCGATGCGACACGTGTCAGAGAGCGAAGGCAGAACACCAGAGACCTGCCGGTCTGCTGCAACAGCTCGAGATACCCACATGGAAGTGGGATGATATCAATATGGACTTCATTGTGGGTTTATCGTGCACACAGAAAGGAAACGACTCCATTTGGGTGATTGTCGATCGGTTGACCAAGGTAGCACACTTCTTGTCCGTGAAAACGAACTACAGCATGAGCCGGCTTGCGGAACTGTATGTGGACAATATTCTAAAGCTTCATGGAGCTCCGAGGAGCATTGTGTCAGACAGAGGGTCTCAGTTCACCACCCAGTTCTGGAAGTCTACATGCTTCCATGGGTGCCGAGCTGAACTATAGCACAGCTTTCCACCCCCAGACTGATGGCCAAACAGAGAGAGTGAATCAAGTCCTGGAAGACTTACTGAGGGCTTGTGTGTTAACCTACGGATCCGATTGGGAGAAGAGTCTGTCCTATGCCGAGTTCTCATACAACAACAGCTACCAGGCCAGCTTGAAGATGGCTCCCTTCGAAGCCCTTTATGGCAGAAAGTGTCGGACACCGTTGATGTGGTCCGAGGTGGGGGAGCGAACCTTTTTCGGTCCCGCCGCCATTGTTGAGGCCGAAGAAAATGTCGCCAAGGTCAGAGAGAATCTGAAGATAGCTCAGAGCAGGCAGAAGAGCTACGCGGACCCAAAACGGAGAGACGTCTCGTTTGAAGTGGGAGATCACGTCTACTTGAAGGTGTCACCCCTCCGGGGTACAAAGAGGTTCCACATCAGGGGGAAGCTGTCCCCTAGGTATGTTGGCCCGTATCCGATTGTAAAAAGGGTCGGGAAGGTGGCCTACAAGCTCGAGCTACCACCGGAACTTACTGGAGTGCATCCGGTGTTCCACGTGTCTCAGCTTCGGAAGTGTGTGGTCATCGAGAAGAGAGTGCCCGCTCAGGCACTCGACGTTCAGGAGACCCTGGAGTACTTGGAGTACCCAGTTCGGATCCTGGACTGGGCGGAGAAGTCAACCAGGAACACCACCACGCGCTTCTGCAAGGTGCTATGGAGTAATCACTCCAAGCGCGAAGCAACGTGGGAGAAGGAGTCCGCCTTGAGGGAGAAATACCCTGATCTCTTCGAAACGGAGGTAATTTCTTAATCTCGGGGACAAGATTCTTGTGAGGGGGGAGTTCTGTAACATCCTTAGAATTGCTTGAATTCAAAATGTGGAATTTCTAAGAACTTGATTTGTATTTGAGTGCTAATGCAACACATAAGGACGCCTTCCTGTTTCTTTCCCAGAATTCCTAGATTTAATTTGGCACCATCAATAATCTTAGG
This sequence comes from Cenchrus americanus, assembly GCA_947561735.1. Taxonomy (NCBI): domain Eukaryota; kingdom Viridiplantae; phylum Streptophyta; class Magnoliopsida; order Poales; family Poaceae; genus Cenchrus; species Cenchrus americanus. Next base: position 243,335,130 of record OX387239.1, on the reverse strand, counting down.
GCTTATAATTTGCTAGTGTGATAAGCTGGATCTTTATTTGGAATTTATTTGGGTTTTCATGAGTGGATTCAAATTTGAATTGGAGATTCAAATTTGAAACAAACTAAAACTAAAAAAGGAAAAGTATTTCCACCCTTAGCGGGCCGCCAACCTCCTAACCAGCCTAACCACCGTTCCCCGCCCCGCCCGCGGCCCAACAACTAGCCCCGCCGTCGCCACCTACCACGCGCGCCGCCCGGGTCGCCGGCAAGCGGGCCCCGCTCACCGCGTCACCCGGCCCCGCGATGACGTCGCCGCGTCATGCCCTACCTTTGTTGCTTTGGCCGACGACCAAAGCCAAAGGCGGGCGTGCCGGCCATGGGCCTCGCCATCGCGGCGTGTCGCGCGCTCCCCCCCGCGCATCCCGGCCCGTCCGCGTGTCCCGCGCGCGCGCGCCGCTATAAAAGCCGCCGCCGCGACCCCCCGGAGAGCTCCCAACCCTAGCCGCCTCGGGGAGTTGCTCCCCTGCCACACGCGCCGACCCGCCGGAGGAGAAGGGGGGTGAAGGGGAGGAGTAGGAGAAGAGGAGCCGCCCGTGGGAGGAGTCGTCCGCCGCGAAGACCCGAGCCGCCCGTGGGAGGAGCCGGACCCGCCGTCGCCGAGAACGCCTACTTCCCCTGCTTCCCCTACTTCCTTAACGTCGCGCCGCCGCCTTCGTCTTCCTCCCCGTCGACGAGCTGCACCACCACACTGCACCGACGCCTGCACTACGGCCCGTGGCCACCAAGGTGAGGACGACCGCTTCCTTGCTCATGTGGGAGCCCCGACCTTCGAGCCGAGGTGGAACGCGCAGTCGCTCCGTGCCGCCGCGCCGCCTCTGGTGATGCCGGCCTTCGTGCCAGGCTGGGACAACTCGTTTGCGTGTGCCGCTTCCTTCGTCGACGCGCGCTCGCTCTCTTGGCCTAGCCTCTCCTTGTCGCTGTTGATCACCGTGCCATGCCGCTCGCGTCCGCGGTGCCGCACCGAACCGTTTGTGCTCGCGTTCGCGTTCGCGCGCATAGCCACTCGTAGCCGCGGACCCGACGCCCCCGCACCATTGTGGACCCCAGCTCGCGCGCGCGTTGATCCCGGGGGTAAGGTTGGACCTTGGCCCCCTTTCCTCTCGCGTAGGACTCGCCGCCGCGTTTAGGATGGCCCGCACCGCCGTGGCCCTTCCGTGGCCGGGTAGGTCGCGCTCGCGGTCGCACTGGAGGGGAACACCGCCCCCTTTGACCGCCACAGGCACGCCTTTCCACAAACCGCACTTCGCACGCGCACTCGAGGGCCAACCGCGGACGTCGTGCTCGCGCCACCCATGGCGTTGGCCGGCTCCGCCGCGTTCCCCGCCGCGATGCCCCGCCGCGGCCAAACCCTACCCTAGCCGTGGAGCTTCCCTTGCGCGTGCGCGCCGCCCCGCGCGCGCACGCCGTCGCACACGCGTTCGCGCGTCCCCCGCACCGGGAAGAGTCGCCAACACCGCCGCCGCGCCCCACACCGGCGACGGCCTCACCGCGACGGCCACCACCCTCGGTCTTGCGCCCTTCTAGCCCAGCAACCCAAGGGGGTTCCCTGTGGATGCCCCGTTCTGTCCGGTCACCCAGGCGTCGTGGGACTCGCCACCGGCGAGGTCGTCCCGCGCCGCCAACTCTTTCTTGGAAATTTCGTCAAGCACCTTGGACCGTTGTTGAAGGCACGGGTAAGGGATAGTGCACGGGTGGCCACATGCTGGCGTGGCCACAACCTATCCACCGGGATCCGCTGCGGCTCGGCCGATCCCATCGCAGCCACACGCCGGCCCTCACCGCGCCGAGTCGCCCGGTTCCCTCACTGGATCGCATGCGGCAGCCAATGGCGGCCCAGCCGCGCGCGGGCCGCAGGGAGCCAGGCCGCATCCGATCCGGACCTGGGGGATCCGGTGTGGCTGAGGTTGTTTTAAGGGGTGAACGTATTATCTTTTCCAGAAATCCTATTTCCCCTTTGAAAAACCCTAGTAAATCCATTTTTACTTCGAAAATTGTGAAACCTTTTTCAGAAATTCCTAAAACCTTTAACTCCGGGCTCGGGTGGTGTTTGCTCTCTTTTGGTTCTTATTTGCATTTCTTTGGATTTAATTGCTATCAGACCGCTATTTATTTTCCTTTCGCGCTAATAGGAGCAGCTGGAGCCGGGGAGCTGATCCCGGAGTACGACTACGCCGGCGACTTCACCGCGGAGGACTACCCGACCCCAGGTTCACGCCCGACTGATTCTGAAATTCCTATTAGGCATTGCTAAGTAGAATTGCTAGCGCTTTACTTTATATGCATGTTGATGAACCTTGCACTGCCTCTTTAATTATCCTGTCCTTGATTGCCCTACTACTACTGTATATTTGTTTATACGAGCGTGTATATACGCCGAGCTTCGCGATGCACGTGTTGGGATGGGAATAGTGGTTCTTGGCGTGTGTGGGGTAAAACCGGCAGGAGAAGGCGTTTTGGGTACTTTGGCGGGGGTGAGCTCAAAACAACTGATCTGGGATCGGGGACAGGGGTGCACTCCTCAGTGTACCTCTATTGTTACGGTTTTCGGAGCCTAGGTGTTGGGGCTTTTACTTGCGCATGGAGGATATGAGCTCGCCCCGGTCTGAAACCGAGTGGATCAACTTGTCTATAGGACTTTCGTACACACCACCCCGCCGAGCGTGGGGTTAGGGCCGAGTTGAGCTCGGCAAGTGCGGAACCATACCTACTTAGGAAGGATGGCGGGGTATCAGTGGGGGAGTGGTCGAGGTGAGACCACCCTCTCAGAGCGAGTCCCGTGTGGCCACACGGGAGCATTTCACAGTTCCGGTGCCGTCCCTTCTGCGGGGGGACCGTTTTGAGGGCCGGATGCAGGATGGGACCGTAACTACCGAGAGTTCGCCCGGTAGGATGGGCTCGGTCAGCCGTACACCGGCCGAGTGCCATTCCGGGATGGGTTGTTGACGGTGAATTTTCGTCCACCTAGAGTACTTGTTATACATTGGTTTCGATTATGATTTGCAACTAACCCGCCACTAGGCATACTAATGATGTAACAAGTTCACACTTGCATGTCGATTTTGGAGTTTGTTGTTTACGCAGAAAATCTACGCTAAAGAGGAGACTTTCGGGATAAGTTCACCAAGCACTTTGGAAGAAGATCATGAAGCCCGACAAGAGTCACGACACGCGATGAACATGACTCCAAATGACCCGAGGACCGAAGCGTCAACGTGCAAGTCTTCAGGGACTCAACCAGAAAACAGCGAAGCTTGCATAGCATTGATTCAAGCCTTAACCTTGAAGGAAACGACGTCAAAGGCCCACATGCAAGTGCACACGAATAAGGGATCACGCGAGAAGCAACCGGGAAGGAAACCGGGGCCGAACCGGGCCGAAGTGGGCCTGGGCCGGCCGGCCTGGGTCGACCGGCCCAGCCCACTCCGGGGTCGGTTCGGTCCCCCCTTTGCCCTAGGTGTTCGTCTCTTTATTGCCTCCGCCGCCGTCGGCTGCCACATCGAACAAATCATCCTACCGACGCCAATCACCAGAACACCGTCGCTGCAAGATGAGGGAAAGAGTTAGATGAGCTCGTCGCAAGGATCAACACCGGCGGAGAGAAGGAAGCAAGAGGAGGACTCCAAGCCGCTGGCCTAGGGGTGTTCCCAAGCTCCATCGCCGCCACCTTCATCGACGACGTTCTCCGGAGTCTCCATCACCCCTATGTGCTTCAATCCATGTAAGATGATGGGGTAATGTCTCCGTTCATCTCTAGGATTAGTTGGATACATGCTATGTGATCGCTACTTGATTCGTGGTTTCAATCTATTGTTTTCATGTTGATGATGCTTTGATGATTAAGGTTAGCTACCGTGTTTTTCGGGCGTATGATATCCGCTACTCCCATAGATTCCATCAACATACCGTGTCCATCATAGGTCTAGTCACGAATACCTTCGCGTAGTGACGGAAGACGAGAGGAGGGAAAGGGCGAAACCGTGGTCACAACCCCGTAGATTGGTTTACCACTCTCGTGTAGTAGATGCATACCATGTTATCCTAGATCCTAGGGAGGGAACGCTTATCTTTCTTAATCACTCTCTTGTGTTCACCCCTTTACCATCTAGTTTAACCCTAGATTTGTTTGATCAACTTAACTTAGATTAATTTAGGTTAGATTGTCTTTACTTTTAGATTAATACTCTCTTTAAAGGTTACCTTAGTCAACTAGATTAGTACTTTGTTAAGCGCTAGTAATCCCCTTGCTCCGCGGATTGACAAGAAACTTAGGAATCCCGTGGTGAAAAATGTGTGGGGTGCGTACGCTTGCGGATCGTAGAGGGATACGTCTTTTATCCATCAACAAGCCCCTTTTTCTGGCGCCGTTGCCGGGGAGCAAGCCAGTTTGCTACGTTTAATCTAGTATTAATTTTGTTGATTACTAACACCTAACCCTTATTTTCTAAAAAAAGAAAAAAAAATCTTTTTTGTTTTTCTTTCTACTTTTCTTGTGCCTAGATGGATTTGTTCACCTCACCATTGGAAGACGAAGAGATGTCGCTAAGGGAGCTAGCAATGCCGTCAATGGAAGACATTGAGATGCAAAAATCAGATTTGACGTTTGCTACAACCCACTATGAAGTGAAGCCTGGAATCATCAAGTTAGTGGCGACAAAACCATTTAGAGGATTGGAGGATGACAACCCATATAGACACATTAAGGAATTCACGATGTTATGCAACACGGTGCAACAAAAAGGAGTTCTGGCCGCTTGGTTCAAGTGGGATCTTTTTCCGTTCTCTCTCGAAGATGAAGCGTGAAGATGGTACACACTTGCGTCCGTTGAAGCAAAAGGAAATTGGGATGAGCTAGTGAAGAAATTTCTTTTGAAGTTCTTTCCCATAAGCAAGGTCCAAGACTTAAGGAGGCAAGTGCTCACTTTCAAGCAAGGAGAGGATGAAGGAATTGATGAAGCATGGGACCGTTTTAATGAACTACTTGAGCGAGGCCCGAACTTGGGATTTTCCGGTGACTTGATGTTGCATACCTTTTATTTTTCACTAACCCCTAACTCATCTCGTTTTGTAAGCATGTGTGCAGGCGGTGATATAATGTATAAAACAATTAGTGAAGCCGCACAAATCTTACAAAGGATAAGCAATGGACAAAGAACAATATGAGATTGGCAAAGATGTTGTCGAGAGGAGCAAAATGACAAAATCAAGCCCAAGGTGCTTGCCGAAATTTCTGAAAAAGATGAACCGAAGGTCAAGGAAGATGAACCGACCATACAAGAAAGTGAAGATCCACTTCCCAAGGTAAGAGAAGTCATTTCGGATGTTAAAAATGTTGAAACTAACATGAATGTAGGCCGAAGTATGTGGAATGCTAGACCATTGGTGGAGTTCAAGCAATCCGGTTGGGTTCAAGTTGATTTCGCCCCACTAATCAACTACCGAAGGAAGGAGGAACGCCGACACGTTGCCAAACTAATTGAAGATATATTTGATCAAGAGATGAGTGGAGAGTCGATCCAAAAGATGTTTGAAGAAGAAAGAGAAGAAGGAGATGAAGGATGGATCGACCGGTTTGACAACTCAAAGATTTATGATGAAAGGAGAGATGAGTACAAACGTGATGAGCCTAGTGACTCAAAGGATAAATGGGAGGAGATAGGACTCAAGCTAGATGATAGCTTTTGTGCTATTGAAGCCTACACACTAGCAAATCAAGACATGGAAGTACTCAAGGATGAAGGAAAGAGTGAATCAACAATGAGAGATCTTGACGACATGTGGTACATGGAAGATAAAGAAAGCAACATACAAGTCTTTGAAGATGAAGATCTGGTTGATAAAGAAGACTTCAAAGAAGAGGTGAATGCGTACATAGTTGAAGGATTACATGTTCCACATGATGAGTTGAAGAAACTGCAAGATGGTGATGAAGAGGCAACTACACTTGTTGAGATCGATTCACCTTCAACACCGCTAGATGAACCAAATATCACTCTTGTTGAAAAAGCTCTAAGGCCAAGGTACGCGCTGAAATCTCAAGATATTATTGGTATTGATGTTTATAAATTCAAATGCTCATGCTCAACCAATAGTATGAATGATTGTTTAATGTCTATGCCTTGTTCCAATAGTGATCATGTTGATAGGCTAGATTTTCTTGAGAATGAAAAAGAGGAAACATTTATGTTTGATCCAATTAATCTCACACCTAAACAACCTTTGCCTAATGATGAGCTAAGTGCTATGCATGAAACATATGCTTCTTTTATTTACACCTTGACTTGTTGCTACAATTTACATGTGGTGTTAATTATGGACGCGTATGTTTACAATAAGTTTTGTAAATCTCGATCATGCTTTGCGCTTGGTCAAGCTAATGACCTTAAAGAATCATATGTTGGGAAAGGCCCGATTTTCACTAACCATGTAGACAAGGCTTGAATAATGAAAAAAAAGAAGTCATGCCTAAAAGAGTTGCAAGATAAATCATCAACCTCTCCGAATCCCGCGATGGATGCTGCTGTCTTCATCAATTTGAGAGCTTGTTCAGAGGTGTACAAATGAAGAAAATGAGATATTCAGAAGCTCCATCAAATTACCATTCCAACGCATCAAGAACCAAAAAGTTTGAAGACCCGTGCAAGGAGATATGGAGGAAACATTGAGCGTTGCGCGTTCTGAAATTTCTGGACAGATTTCATCGCCGAAGTAAAACGGACGTAACTCCCTTGTCCGGAGTCCGATTTGAGCAAATAAAGACTCCTTGGAAAGGAAATTTTGTGCACTGTGCAATGGAGTAGAGCTTGAGTATACTTTCTGTTCTGGACATTAAAAAAAATAATAGAGTGAAGGCAGCACCGAAGGATGATAGAGAAGGAGATAACGACGAAACAAAAGGATGCTTTGGGCAAGTCTTCTATAAGTGATCAAGCACAACATGGGAAGTAAATTAAAGCCGCATTGGTACCTTTTCTTCTTGCATGAAGGGCTATGGCTATGCAACGAAAAGAAGGTATGTGAGAAAGTCGAGCTCTATGACTTTAAATGAAGCTCTTTTCGGGAGACAACCCGTGTCTTTATATTTTTACTACTTTCTTAGAGAGAATAAAGAATGGCACCATCTTATGATGATCAACTTGTGGTTATTAATCTAAGTTTAGATTTCCTTTTTAGAACCACCATCATGTCCATGCTCATATTTATTTATTTGCATGCATTGCATTTTGTTGTCCTCGTGATGTTTCTTTGTGTATACATGTTTTGCACATAGTTGGCGTGATTGTTTAATATACTTAATGATGTATGCTTCAGTTTCCATGTTAATGCTTCATAGGGCCCTATGGGTATTTTCCTTTTGTGATCTTGTGTAAACGTGGTGTTTAAACATGATTTCGGACCATCATCATTAAGTTCGATAAACCTTGCTAGCTTTTCATATGTTTTCATGTTGCATTGGTTAGTTTATAAGCTCTGCAATGCGCTTAATTTTTCTTGTGCTATAAGGTTTATTGATTTAGGTATAGACATGGTGTTTTAACCCTTGATAAATAAACCTTTATGGCTATGGAAAAATTCGGCAACCTAGTTGTAAACAAGGTGTTTAGAACTAGGTGCAAACATTGTCTTTGTTTATATGCTTTCCTATCATGTGCATACACACCTTGCACCACGTACACTCATTAGGTTTTTATTCCTCATTAAACTAATTATGCCACAAGTTAAGAATCTTAGGAGACATTGTTGGATTGTTGGCAATTCTATCTACTCCCAACCGTCACCTTGGGGGTAGAATGTGCGTTTAAAACGTCTTACAGGCAAGATAAAGACTCTCACTACAAGGAAATTGAAGGATGGCTAAGAAGTGCTTTGTCTTCTTCTTCCATGTCTAGCAAAATGCTAAGCATGGGGGAGACCCTGAATCTTCAACACGGAAGTGCAACATGACGTTCTAGAAGATAGAATGATCAAGATCGTTAACATCACCGGATCAATGCGCAAGAAGCCACCAATCTCATCAAAATTCTGCATGGTCTCGAAGGGAAAACACTGGATATTTTTGGATATTTAGAAGCCCCATGAAGTTACGATTCCAACAAATCAAGAATCAAGACAATCGGAGGTTCCTACAAGCGGTTATGCCCGAATCACCGAGTGCAACACGTCCTGAAATCAGTTTTGGACAGCACGCAACGCTGAAGTAAAACGGACATAGCTCCCTTGTTTGAACTCCGTTTTCGATGAATGACCACACGTTGGAAAGGTAATTTCATAAACTTTTCAATAGAGCTATATTTCGATATATGTTCTGTTCTGGAGGGGGAAATCCATGAAAAATAGACAGCAAGGAGATGATGAGAACAAGAAAGAGGAGATGGGATGACAACATTGAAGAGAAGGGTGACCAATGACTCCATTGAGCATACAAGATCAAATTCAGAAGCTTAGGAGCATTAATAAATCAAGACAAAAGCAAAAGCCACATCGATACATGGAGATGTCGGAAGAAGGCAACGAAGAATTACAAAGGATGGTAACATCTCCATGGACCTTCTCTTTTCCAAACACAAATGCTTGTAAGTATGCCTTCAACCTCAACTAGGTGCAACCTTTTGTTTTTCTCTTCAAACAATAACATGGCTACTAGGAGGACAACCTAGGTTTCTTTTTACATTCAATAAATAAGCATGACCATGTGTTCACCTCGATGTTCTATATTGCCTATGCTTACGGAAAGATGATGAAAGTTGCTGCTTTGTTTTACCTACATGAAGTTATACATGTCTTGGCTAATTGCTCTATATAATATGATCTAAAATTAATTTAAATACCGGCTCTTTTATTTTTGGAGGTGAAATGACTATGCTCTAGACCCACATACATATCTTTGCTCTTTGATTTAAGTTTATGGATAGCCGGATAACTTGTTGTTTTTATGAAAACTTAACTTTTATGCTATCTACATATTTGTGATGCTCTTGCATAGTTCTACCTACCAAAGCCATATACATATATGTTTTATGATAACAAAACCCGTAGATTGCAAACATAGGTTTTGATGAGTTGGATTAGGATTGATTTCTATGGTTAGAGACTAAGAAGCTGGTCATTCCTTTGTGTAACTTTTTCATGCTAGCCTTTTTTTTTGAGCAAAATACTGTGGGGGAGTTCCCCACAGCTCAATTAAACAAAAAGGAGTTTATGTACATGCTAGCCTTTTTGTCCATGCATTGTGGGTTTTCACATCGAAAATTCCACAAACTTCGCTGGGCATCCACCATAAACCAAATTTGAGTATGGAGAAAAATTCTCGATGGAGATTCAAATATTCCGCAATATTATGGAATTTATACTTACTTTAGCAGTCATTTCCCCTCTCTTTTATGCTCGAGGACGAGCATCGTTCAAGCATGGGGGAGGAGTCATTCTCTAACATAAATGCTATGTAAGTATTATGTTGCAAAAAGTTTTGAGGAGCAAAAGAAAAAAAAGAATAAAAATGAAAAATGAAAAAAATATGATAAGAAAAAAAAGAAAAGTAAGAAAAATAGGAAGAATAAAGTGAAAAAAAGAAAGAGAGAAAAATGAGAAGGAAATAAAATAAAGAAAAAAATAAAGATGCTCCTCGGTTCTTTTTGCTTCATAAGTTCTCAAGTGCCTTGATGACAAATCCATACTCAAATCTTCCAACCATGTGCAATCCGATGACGAGGACTTCACTCGTGCCTTGGGATCATCCATTTGCCACTTGCACATGTCCACTTATCTAAATGTGTGTGTTTCGTCCCTCTCTCTTTCCAACATTTATTTTCCATGGCCTTTTTGACGAGTCTCGGTAATTCCAATAGACCTCTCTCTTAATTTGACAATATTTCGGATGTATGTTTTGCTAGGATTGTTTTTAACCTTCCAAGCTCCACATAAGCCTTCCACTATCACATATGAGTAGAGTAGGTTGAAAATAATCTAGTATAGGCTTGAGTGACTTGATGAGATGGGTGTTCCATGAGCTCTTGCAATAGATTTTCACTTATGTTGGATATGCATCTTTTTGAAAATCTTCATGTGACAAGGTAATGGTTTGAAGTTCACTTAAGTTTGAGAGCATCGTGTTAAATGTGGCTTGTTCTTTATTGTTAGTCTATCTTCCATAATGAAAAAGAAGCCGGTCACAACTTGAACTTTAAAAATAAATTCTTAAGAGAGAGCAATTTGCCTCGTCATGAATGACTAAGTGCAGGGACAACATTGGAAGGCAACATTGATTTTTCTTTTAAGCAAGGATTACTTACTCGAGGACGAGCAAGGTTTAAGCATGGGGGAGATGTTGACAGTGAATTTTCGTCCACCTAGAGTACTTGTTATACATTGGTTTCGATTATGATTTGCAACTAACCCGCCACTAGGCATACTAATGATGTAACAAGTTCACACTTGCATGTCGATTTTGGAGTTTGTTGTTTACGCAGAAAATCTACGCTAAAGAGGAGACTTTCGGGATAAGTTCACCAAGCACTTTGGAAGAAGATCATGAAGCCCGACAAGAGTCATGACACGCGATGAACATGACTCCAAATGACCCGAGGACCGAAGCGTCAACGTGCAAGTCTTCAGGGACTCAACCAGAAAACAGCGAAGCTTGCATAGCAAGGATTCAAGCCTTAACCGTGAAGGAAACGACGTCAAAGGCCCACATGCAAGTGCACACGAATAAGGGGTCATGCGAGAAGCAACCGGGGAGGAAACCGAGGCCGAACCGGGCCGAAGTGGGCCTGGGCCGGCCGGCCCAGCCCACTCCGGGGTCGGTTCGGTCCCCCCTTTGCCCTAGGTGTTCGTCTATTTATTGCCTCCGCCGCCGTCGGCCGCCACATCGAACAAATCATCCTACCGACGCCAATCACCAGAACACCGCCGCCGCAAGATGAGGGAAAGAGTTAGATGAGCTCGTCGCAAGGATCAACGCCGGCGGAGAGAAGGAAGCAAGAGGAGGACTCCAAGCCGCTGGCCTAGGGGTGTTCCCAAGCTCCATCGCCGCCATCTTCATCAACGACGTTCTCCGGAGTCTCCATCACCCCTATGTGCTTCAATCCGTGTAAGATGGTGGGGTAATGTCTCCGTTCATCCCTAGGATTAGTTGGATACATGCTATGTGATCGCTACTTGATTCGTGGTTTCAATCTATTGTTTTCATGTTGATGATGCTTTGATGATTAAGGTTAGCTACCGTGTTTTTCGGGCATATGATATCCGCTACTCCCATAGATTCCATCAACATACCGTGTCCATCATAGGTCTAGTCACGAATACCTTCGCGTAGTGACAGTACGAGAGGAGGGAAAGGGCGAAACCGTGGTCACAACCCCCGGTAGATTGGTTTACCACTCTCGTGTAGTAGATGCATACCATGTTATCCTAGATCCTAGGGAGGGAACACTTATCTTTCTTAATCACTCTCTTGTGTTCACCCCTTTACCATCTAGTTTAACCCTAGATTTGTTTGATCAACTTAACTTAGATTAACTTAGGTTAGATTGTCTTTACTTTTAGATTAATACTCTTTTTAAAGGTTACCTTAGTCAACTAGATTAGTACTTTGTTAAGCGCTAGTAATCCCCTTGCTCCGCGGATTGACAAGAACCTTGGGAATCCCGTGGTGAAAAAGGTGTGTGGTCCGTACGCTTGTGGATCGTAGAGGGATACGTCTTTTATCTGTCAACATGGGTACAGGTGTACACACTCTGCAGAGTTGTTCTATCTATAGCTATAGCCGCGTCCTCGGTCATGGACACAGCCTAGACGACATGTTCGTTCCTCATGTTTTGGGATTTCTACCTTCCCCCTATAGGAGAGTGTGTGGTGAGCCGTGGTTGCAGCCGGCTAGAGGAGAGAGGCTCCATCTACCTCGTCGATCCGGTCGCAATCATTGAGGTGCGAGGAGAGGAAGTTCTCGCACCGACCCTAGACGGGAGTAGGTTGTGGAGATGGGTCCCTTGGGTGACCAGGTGGTTCCGAGCTGTGTTGAGAGACTTGGGGTTTGGGGTTATTGATGGAGATTCCTTGTTAATACTCTGCTGCTGCTGCCTAGGAAAAACAAAGCCGATTCCTTGTCTCTTTTCCCCCCTTTAGTTGTTAGGCCACTAAAAGCTGCATACAGTTGGTGACGTGGACCTATCCCACTCCTTGGGGATAGGCTTTGGGTGTGCAGGGTACGAGACCGAGTTCGACATCAACGCCGATGGATGGTACGACTGAGGGATGCGTCACTTCGCTCAAGGTTGCCTTTGGCGGGAAGAATAAAAGATGGAGGCCCTTCTAAGAAGATAGCTACCGTCGCGTAGAATTTTCACTCTGATTCAGCCAAGAGGCTTGTATTGATGTACTCCATTATGGACATGTAATAAAATTGTGTACTTTTATCCCTATGTGATGCGATGTATGACTCTGTGTATTTATCTATGAGACGTTCTGTATGCGATAGCCACTGATCCAGGGACTATCGCGATGGTACATGGATTCGGATTTTCTATAAAAATCCAGAGTTTTACAGTCACAAATAACCAAGCTGAGTATGAAGCATTGCTCAGGGGGCTTCAATACTTGAGAGAGGCAAAGGCCATTTTAGTTGAGATTTTTGGAGATTCAGAGCTAGTTATAAAACAATTGAATGGCCAATATGAATGCAGAAATGATATCCTGCGGAATTACTACGAGGAGTGCAAAGAAATCCTGAAAAGCTTTCAGTTAGTAATTCTACAACATATTCCTAGAGAAAAAAAATGGAGAGGCAAACATGCTAGCTCAAAGTGCTTCGGGCTATAGAGAGAATCAAGAAGTGTTTGCCATTGATGTATATTCTTTTGGGGGTGATCTAGTAGAAGATGATTGGAGAAAAGAAATTGCTGATTATTTGGAGAATCCATCCCGAAAGGTCTCTAGGAAGCTCAGGTACAAAGCCACAAAGTTTGTTCTTCTTGATGGACGTTTGTATTACAAATCCTTGGATGGGGTGTTGCTACAATGCCTGGGTCAAGAAGAAGCAAAGAGGATGATGAGTGAAGTGCATGATGGGCTGTGTGGAACATCAGTCGGCTTACCGAATGAAGTGGGTCATTAGGAAGACTGGATGTTATTGGCCGACAATGCTGTAAGATTGCTTTGAATATTACAAGGGGTGTCAAGATTGTCAGAAGTTTGGAAATATTCAGAGAGTTCCAGCATCAGCTCTAAATCCTATTATCAAGCCATGGCCATTCAGAGGATGGGGAATAGATTTGATTGGCCAAATAAATCCTCCATCTAGCAAGGGGCATAAGTTTGTGCTTTTAGCAACAGATTATTTCACTAAGTGGGTTGAGGCAATTCCATTAAAGAAAGTGACATCAGAAAATATGGTTGAATTTGTCAAAGAGCATATCATTTACAAATTTGGAATTCCTCAGACAATTACGACAGATCAAGGAGCTCAGTTTACATCTTCAGAGTTCAGAGATTTTGCTGAAAGCATGGGGATCAATTTATTAAATTCTTCTCCTTATTATGCCCAAGCTAATGGTCAGGTAGAAGCTTCTAACAAGATCATGATCGAGATTATACAAAAGAAGATTGATCAGAAGCCAAAAAGGTGGCATTCGGTACTCAATGAAGCCTTATGGGCTTACCGAATGGCTCCTCATGGAGCTGCACAGACATCTCCTTATGAGTTGGTTTATGGACATCATGCTATCTTGCCATGGGAGATGTAGTCAGACTCGAGGAGAGTAATGTTGCAAAAGGATTTAAGTTCCAAGGATTACAATGACTTAATGATGGACGAATTAGAAGATTTGCACATGATTCGTCTTAGGGCCTTGGAGAATATTGAGAAAAACAAAATGCGAGTTACTAAGTACTATAACAAGAAGGTGAAGGTCAAGCAATTTGCAGAAGGAGATTTGGTTTGGAAAGCGTTATTGCTGATTGGGACTAAATACAGTGCATTCGGCAAATGGTATCCAAATTGGGAAGGTCCTTTTCGGGTGGTTAGGTGTACGCCTGGAAATGCATACATCTTGAAAACTTTGCTAGGAGAAGAATTCACTACAGCTATAAACGGGAGATACTTGAAGAAATGTTATCCTAGTATTGAAGTTGATCGTTAATTGTTGTTACAAGCATCAGAGACACGGAAATAGCCAGCATTCGAGAAGAAGCCGCCTTCAGAACAAAAATCCCGACAAAGGGAAAATGGCCAATACTAAAGTGTGTTGCCCTTAGCACAAAAATATTTTGCATCACAAACGTTCTTGCAGGTTCTTTTCTTAACAATGCAGCTGGCTAAGATTACAAAAGAAGGTTTGCAAGAAGCAGAAGTCCTGGAGGAAGAAGCGAAAATAGCTTCATTTCTTTGGTTCAGCGCTTTTCCTCTTGAGCTCGTCCCTCTTCTGCCGCTCCAAGACCACCGTGACGGCGACGCAGAAACCTAAGGGGCTTGCGTGTTCTACAGCTTCCATCAAACTATTCCAGGTAGCCTTCAGGTTATTGTACCTGTCAGACACATCTGAAGAAGAAGAACAGATTATCATCAAACATGGGATCTGAACTTGAACATGAGATTCAAATGAGGATAAAGATCTCACCGCCTATCACCACTTCCAAGTTCATGTGGCGTTCGCGTTCGGCACAACAATGGGCGGTGATGTTCCGCAGGTCGTGCTCTAGGTGCCGAATGCGACAGCGCAGTTGATGGTTGATCCTCAGCTCATGTGTGGTGTCTTCTTCTTCAGTTGAGGTGTCGGAGCATATGTGCTCAGGGATCTCTTCGGTGCCGAAAATGTCCTCCGCCAGCAGGTTGAAGCTGAAATCAAAGAAAGATGAATCACGAGATTGCAATCAAGATCGAGAGAAAGGAGTGAGGAGAGAAGATTACTCTCGGATAGTTCGCTTTTTTGATGGGAGGTTGTTCTCCTCGCATGGTTTTTTCCCCTTGTCTGCCATGGCCTTGGGGGTTTTTCTGGAGGAGGAGAACGAGAGGGAGTGAAATGATGGAAGTGTGTACGAGTGGGTTTGTAGAGCACCGGAGAGCTATTTTATTAGAAGTGGAAGTGCATCGGGAGTGATGACTGGCCGGCGTGCATTGATGGGAATACCAAACAACGGGGTTTTTTCCTTAGATGCGAAGGGTTTTTTCGGCGGAACAATGCTCATGATTCCCGAATGAGGATTCTCTGCGGATTTTGCGCCAAGGGGCAAGAGTTTGTGCGTATTCAGCGGAAGGAAAAGTTCCCGAATGCGTTAAAAAATAATGAAGATTCGTATGCACAAATTGAAGAAGTCATCACAAGACAAATACAAAAGATAAATTTTCATCTTTATTGCCGAAATTCCGTAACCCCTAGTACAAACTAATCAAACAGCCTGTTCAGAACAGACTGGGGGTGGATGGAATCGGCAATGGCGACGCCATGGCCATCGAGGCGCCCCACAGTGACCACGATGTCGTCGAGGTCCTCCGACGCACCACCGTCGAAGTCGCACGGCTGCGTGGAGTTGTTGACGTTGGTGTGTGTCGACATGGCGGCCAGGCCCAAGGCGGTGTCCAGACGGACACCGTGTAGGGCCACCTCGTCGACGCGGCCTACCACCGCGCCAAGGCGAGCTTCCGACGTGTCTCCGGGAGCATTCACCTTGTTCGCCAGCTTCTCAACCAGCGCCTTCAGCCAATTGAGCTCGGCATCGCAATCTACGGGGGTCACAGAGCAACAACAGTTAGTTCAAGATTAAGTTGAAATTGAGCAAATTGCAGGACTCACCATCGATGGCCTCGAGTAGCTGCTTGCGTTGATGCTGCCACTCGAGCTCGGCAATCCCGGCTTGTTTGGAGATGATCTCCAGTCTGTGCCAGGTTGCGTCGCGTTCCTCCTTGATTCTGCGAGCGTCGCGGTCAGAATAGCGCGAGTTCCCACTAGAAGGCATGGAGGAGTAAGAGCGGATAGACGACCCCGAGGAGTCACTCGCCATGGCCGGAGTTGTAGCTGGCGCAGGGGCAGGATTCCACCGGATGAGCCTGAAAACGCAAGGAGAATCATCAGAGATGAAACAAGATCTAAAAGAAGGTTGTGAAGAAGCTAACAATCACCACCTCCGACGAGCGCCAGCATGGCTCCCTTCGGCCTCGTCATTGGCCGGACGCCTGTTGCCGCTGTTTGTCATGGAGTTCTTGGGAGTACTAGTACTGGAGAGAAAGAGCTTGGGCTTGGAAGGCTAGGGGCACCCGAGGTTCTTATTTATGGAACTGACGAAGAGATCGTGGCCGGAGATCGTGGCGCATATCCCAAGAAATTTTGGAAGTGGAGAGACTCTCTTGACCGAACCGTCACCGAGTCGTTTGGGATTCATGCTGAGTCATATTCGGTTTGATTGGTTGAGATTCGGCTGTGTTGCATTTTTCGGGTCTGACACTGTTGTGGTCAGAATTGCCGAATGAGTCATCCAGAAGCTACTCGTCAAAGATAAGGCAAAACAAAATATGGAAAATAAAGATTGACAGAGAGCAAAACTATAGAGTTGATGAAGCATTCGGCTACAAATTGTTTGTTACAATTATACACCCAAGTATTTTGAGATTATATTGGTGGCATCTGATATGATCTTGTTGATATCCTCCAACAATTTCTGATCAGCCTCTTGGGTTTTAGACAGAGCAGAGAGCTTTGTCTTGAGTTGCCTTTCTGCATTCAAGGCTGCTGAAGCTTCCTTTCGAATTTTCTCTGTTGATTCGGGAAGTTCAGCCATCTTCCTCTCATCAGCTTCAATCTCAGCTGTCAAGTTTCTCAGCTCAGCCTCCAGTGCAGCCTTTCTGGTTTTCTTCAGCTCGAGTGCAGGCTGTAAGTTGGCTAGCAATTCCTTATTGTTCTGAATTTGATCATGCAAATCTTTCACGAATTGCTTGGTCGTAGCAATCTTTTGTTCCAGAGCCGGTTGGGAGGATAGGTTCTTCAAAGCCTGTTTTACTGCTGCAAAGTGGTTATCCAGTTGGGAAACAGGTTCTAGGGAAGCCTTGATATCAGCGGGAAGATCTTGATCGATAAATTCAAGTGCTTCTCTTAGAAGATCAGCATCCTTGACTTGGTCTTGAACATCCCTTTGCAGCAAGGAGAGGATTTCCTTCAACTTTGCTTGATTTTCCTCTGATAAAACTTGGCTAGAAGATGCTTCATCTCCTTTTTCGGCAACCAAATCATCCACAACAAAGGAATAACTGGGTGATGACACATTTTCCTCCTGAAAGAAGTTCTTGCCGAATTAGTGATGATCTATTAGAGAAAATAGAAAAGATGGATGCTCATGCTTACATCATTCCTAGTTTCCTGAATGGGAGAAGGAAGCTTCTCAGGCTCAATAGAAGGTTCTGGTATGTCTGGCTGAGGAGAAACTGGATTATCTCTTGGTGAAGTTGGGACTTCTGGTTGAGGAGAAGATGGTTGAATCCTTGGTGAGGCTGGGATTGAATCATGATGAGGAGAAGAACTCCCCACATTTTGACTCACCAAAGTTTCCTCTGCAACTAGCAAGTAGGGGATAAGTGCCAATGAAGAAAAAAATGATTGAAGAATAAGATGATGAAAAATTTACCAGTAGATGAAGCATTGGCAGAATCTGTAATGACCACTGGTTGCTGAGTTCTGGTCTGAAATTATGCAAAGATAAAGATGATCAGAATGATGAATGGCATTTTGTTCAGGAGGGGAAGGTGTTCTGACCTAAATGAGTAGCTTTTTGCTTGTTCTTTTCTTCTTGACAGTTGAAGGAGCAATCAAAGATGGGGCCTTCCTTTTGTCAGAAGCTGGCCTGATGAGAGCTGGATCTAGTGTGACATGTCTGGACATCAGTTGAGCCAGAGTGGGAGATCGACATCCCAAAGCAGAAATTGGGCCTTCGATCTTATAGGGGATTGTCCTGGCAAGAGGGGCAGGTACTGTATCCTGCAGAATGACAGAATCATGATCAGTGAGGAGGAATATGATTAAAGAAAGGTGTAAGAAAGGGAGATGAGCATATTACCTCTGAAGTTGGTTGGGAGTCATGCATTAACTCAAGACATAGAGGGTGTACTGGCATGTTAAAAATATGATCATGAAGTTATTGCCACCAAAGGATGAAAGAAGGATGAGCAAATGTTGTTGGCACAAAGGGCTTGGGTGCATAAAAAGTTGTGCTGCATTTATACTCAAAGATCCTTCTTGCTTCTATGGATTCCTTGCTACTCTCTCTAGGCTTGAGAAATTCATGGAGGAATAGCCTTGGGGGCACTTGGCCACATCCTAATTGCCTGGCCATCATGTTTGGCTGGTAGTACTCAAAAGTACTCTGAACCGGCCTTCCTCCACAAAATTCTGATGGCAAGATACATGGATGAATGAAAGCATTGAAGATTGCTATAGGATGTACATCATTACATCCAGTTTCAAAACTAAACTCACAAGGAAGAGTGAAGTTGTCATTGTCCAGATATGGAAACCAAAGAGGGTTGGTAAAACCTCTGAAGAAGAGCTCAAATAGTTGGCCAATGCCTTTGTTAATATACACGGTGGAAGCAGCTTCTCCATAGGTTTGGCAGCCTTTGGTGCTCTGGGTTTCTCCTTCCTTGTAGTTGGTTGAAGGGAAGTGCCGATTGTTGAGGTCAATGGCAACAATCTAGTGCATATATAATTGCAGCCACATATGAACAAACCACCAAGGGCCATTAACACAGGGGATCTTTTGGCTGGTGTGCATCAGATAGGTGGTTTGATGAAGCATATGGTAGACACTTCCTAAAAGGTACTTCCCAAGGGGAATAGATGTACCAGCAGCCATGTCCTCAGCCATCACAATATGGTTCGGGGTTGGCTCATTGGCTTTGCAACAAAAGATAAATCTGCATAACCACATGTTCAGGAAAGCTCTATATTCAACATCAGTCAGGGGCCCATCAGACATATAGTTTTGGATATATCTCTTGTATCCAACTCCTGTTTTCATTCCTGTTTGCTTGGAGGAGCCCCTGTACTTTTATGGATACACAGTTCCTGTGACTCTCAAACTGGTTATCATGTACACATCGGCCAAAGTGGGGGACATTGGCCCATGGCCGAAAAGGAAGGCATTTGCGCCGTTAGACAAAAAGTGGGAGGCTGCAATTAAAAGGCTCTCACTTTTGGGTGTTTCGGCTAGGGACAATTCTAAGCAGTGAGAAATACGAAGACTGTCCCAATTTTTTGTCTTGGGGCTGTCATCATCAAGTATCCTCTTATACCGATTTCTCCAGCCTGCAATTGGGGGCAGAGGCCAGTTCTTGAAAGTATCATGCCACTCGTGGGGTTTCGACAGTGATGACTTGAAGGGAGGCCTCTGAGATTCGGCTGCAATAAACTTAGAAGGGTCGGAAATCTCTACGGGCCTGAGGAAATAAGATGCTGATTGATCCTTGACAGGAATCAAGATTTCGGCAGCTAGAGCCTATCAAGAACAAGAGAGGGCAAAAAGAAAAAATTGAGATGGGATTCGAGAAAAGTAATACAGAATGAGCTTGAGGAGGATAAGATTTACCAGAAGAGCTTGGTCTTGGTTCGCCACTCGAGGATTGAAGCTTGAAAAGTTGATGAACTAGGGTTTGGATCTGGGCGAAGGCTCCAACGGTTTGAAAGAGGAAAGAACTGGTGTTGAACGGATTCGGCCTGAGGACGTTCAGTATTTATGGTCAATTCCAGAATAAAATCACCTTTTATCCCATAATTGAAGGGGCATATGTTAACACCAAAAATTGGTACAGGAAAGAGACTGACATGTGGGCTGAATTTGGTAGAAGAGCACCATCGGCAGAAGCTTTTCCTCAAAGCATTCGGTAGAGGCGTCTGCGGTCGAGAGTACATCGTCATTCGGCAGAAGAACTGTTCCACGGGTGAAAGCGGAAAGCATTCGGGAATGCGTGATGACGTGGATTGAGTATAAAGAAGGGGATGAATTGATGACGGGTGCGAGACGGACATGACGCCGTGGTATTAATTTTAGGAAATAAATGTTGTAATCGTGGTCGACTAGGAGTCGTGTTAGAGCCAGGGTATAAATATAAACCCTTAGTGTTTGTAATAGGGATCGAACAATTTCACAACAAACCGGCCCCGTGCCAACTTTCGAGTCCTTTTAGTCGAGTCGTCGAGTTCTTCGAGAGGAGCCATCGATCCGTCGACCTCCGTAAGTACCGGGAACCTTGTATCATGTCTAGTATCATGCGGTGGATTTAGACCGTGATGCAAGTAGTCTTGTCACCATGCTTAGTATCATGCAGTGGATTTAAGCTTGGTTCAAGAAGGTTCCCTTGTTGGATCATGAGTCATGCGATAGGCTAAGATCTAGCTTGGAGCTAGTTATCAGCTCTATTAGATTTGGCAAGATCTAATAGATTCATTAAGTTACCATGTATTGCTTTGAATTTTGCTCTTATGTTTAATTCATGTAATACTCTTATTGCCCAATTTAGATTGACTAGATTCAGCTCTATCTTATTTGTGATCCACGTGTTGCACGCTCAAATCTTTGGCTCGACGTGGCGAACGGGTCATGTGCTCTCTAATAGCCGAATTCGAATCAATCTAGATTGTCACGTGTTGCGGGTTCAAGCTTTGTTAATCTAGCATAGTTTGTTCCTTCTCCGTGGAACCCGAATCGGTTGTACAGCTGTATTCGGCAATTCCATCACGAGTGAAACATGTTCATGGGTTTTGCTTTAAATAATGTATGCTTTTAGCCTTCCATGTTTAGATTGTATCATGCGGTGGATTGATCTATTCTTGGTTGGTGGTTTGATTTCGAACAAGTTGTATCATGCGGTGGATTAACTTGTTTGGTGTCATGCTTGATGGGTTTGAAAGTACCTAGACATGCGGTAGACTAGTGCTTTTGGTCTATGCATGCATGTTTACTGCGAATTCATGATCATGCTTCGCTTTTATTTATTTTATCATGATTTATCCTTGATAATCGGTCATGGTTACATGCTGCAATGTTGTTTAAATAAAGACTGATGTTTTCATACATTCGGCTATGCCCTGTTTACATGCTTTATCAGTTCCCGAATGATGTTCGAAATGCTGACAGATAGCTTATCGTAGCTATATGTCGTTATAACTGGCTTTATAGCTGTTTCAGAACTGTTTGGTACCACTCGGCAAGTTCCAGGTTTTATCTAACCGTTTTTATTCTTTGTCAGTTTCAGGGGAAAATTGGCGGCACGGTTCCGGATTCAACGCCCGGGCCACTTGTGTGAAGCTAGCTAATTCGACTTGCTGTGTGCTTGGCGTGAGGTGCTGATTTTACGTCAACACTCCATACTCCTAGGAGACTCGGAAACCGAGTGCCTCCTCGAAGAGGTTATCGATAAAGGGTTGGACGATGATGATCCCTTCTTCTTGGTGAAAAGGCTTGTAGCTTTCTTCCACATGGTTGCTGCTCTCTCTCACACAAATTTATATCTGGGGTTTTCAACCGGTAATAAGATACACAAATATTATTTTGGAGTTTGGACTTTGAGTGGAATTAGGATGTGTTTTGTTGCACGAAACAAACGATGTGGATGGCTAAGTCTAAGGTAGTTCCGAACTACAAACTAGAGCGCACGAACAAAGAGCTGGATGAGCGACTTACCTATCCTGGCTCGGTTCTTCTCCAGCGCACTCATGCTTGCTTTGTTGCTTCGTGACCGCGTGCTCCACGGGGTTGCACCTTCCAAACGTTCTCGTCCACTCCTTTGCTTGCATTATTGCTCCTTCCACTTGATGATTTTGCTTTGAGTCACTTCCATACTCCCTTGCCTCACATGCATCCATGATATTCCTGCAAAACAAAGCCTTGGCTGCCCCCCATGCTTGTCCTTTGCATGTGGTTTCATAAAAGATGTTGGAGGGGCATCCCATGATGCATCATGGTGCATGTATGGTTAGGTTAACTAGATTGCCTCCATCTAAGCATGTTTTAATGCTAAGCACTCCTCTAATTTCAAAAATAAAAAATAAAGTCAGAGCTATTAATGAGTTCAAATACAAATTTAGAGGAGTTTTTAAAGCATTAAAAACAAGTATAAGTCGAAAAATATTTCCGACTACTTTTATTTTGGTCTTACCGGTATCGTTTGCTTCCATTAGTTGAGAGCAAGCTTTTCCCGGCTTGATCATGGGGGCATATGTTTAGGTTCTAATTTTGGTTAGATGAGAGAGATTTTGAATGAAATAAAATTAAATGAGGCTTAGAAAAAATTCTAATCTTAAAGAAACCAAGGATATGGATTTTTAAACCAACCGAAAGTCAAGTTTCTAGGTCCACGCGAGTCCTACCACGTGCTGAAATTTAAATAACATCTAGGTACAAAGCGTGGCTCTACTTTGTGTTTTTAGCATGTAAAACAAGTAAACCATAACATCATAAAGAGAATGAAAGGTTGAGATAGGTTTTGAATTTTTTTTGGTTTCTCGAAAAGAAGCAAACAAACACATAGGATGGTTCATGTAAAAGGTTTATGATTCAAGCAAAATATTCAACAAGAATTATGTCTCTAATGTTATTCAACCATTCTAAGTCTAATGTCTTGCGTAGAAAAATTTGAAAACTAACTTACTTGAAAGACTTGAATCGAGTTGTCCTCCCTGTAGCTTATTCTTGACTCGACGAAACAGGTTGCCTCCCGCCTAGCGCTTCATTTATAGTCCATGGCTAGACTTCTTCACTTGATTACTTCGGATCAACGCTCTTTGCGAGCGTTGCAATCTTGGGTACCCACTTCCGCACCATCTTGGGAACGGGCTTATTCTTCGGCTTAGTCATATTTTAGGTCTTCACAAGCTGACTTTGTCCTTTGGCCTTGACGGGTGCAACAACTTTTTTCATGTAGTGGCTCGGCATCTCAAACTCTGGTCCTTCGGTTGTGATCTTCGTGGTCTTCTTAGTGTGATCCTCCGTCTCTCCCGAATGAGTATGAGTAGCCTTCGCCTTCTTGGAACCTTGGGATTGTCTCGGAAATACTCCTTTGTTACCCATCGGGCCCCGACAAGTTGTCCCACTTGCGTCTCTAACATCTTCATCATGATGAACACTTCACGTATAGAGTTTTCGACCTCCGTCACCTTGCCATCTAAATGCTCCAATACTTTCTCCATAGCCTCGAACTTAGTGACGGCGTCCTTGTTGATCTTAGCTTGCTCGTCCATGAAGTCCTTCAATTGTGTACAAAGGGGAACCAAATCTTGAATGGACGAACTTGCATTATTTGGGGTTTACCTTGGACATGGCCGTACTCCTCACACTCCTCGCATGTGGATCATGCCTCGGCAACCTTTAGGTCTTGAGCTTCTTTCTCTATCTCAATCTTCTCCATCCTCCTCTTAAGTAAACCGATATGCCACTCAAGAAATTTGGCTTGCATGTATTTATTGAAACACTCAAAGCTCCCGCAATCGTCTTGATCTTGAACGGCCTTCCGGCGTCTTGAAGGTTTATGATAGGTAGATCAATGATGTCCGGGGTGCATAGCTCGATCTTGCGCTCCAGTTGTGGTTGTTCTCCCAGGGGCGGCGGTTGAGCTTGATCTTCCTTTGGACATGGAGGTGGTGATTCCCTTGAAGATTTCGACGGTCCTTTGACTTTTTGAATCTAGGGTTTCCAACCCTTTAGCTTGTGTTGCACATCTCCTTTGCCTGTAGAGTTTTCCTGGATCATGCACAAAAGAAAGTTTGGGTTTATTGGAGAGGTAGCCAACTATCTCCGGTTAGGGTTAGTAATAAAACAAAAATCTAAAAAAAGAAAAATTAGGGTTAATCAAAACTAGATCAGATTGATTTTTTTCTTTTTGAGGATGATCAAAGTTAAGAGAAGCAAAAGAAAATCAAAAGAAAAACTGAAAAAAAGCGATACTAGATTGGATCTTGATTGCTTGGTCCCCGGCAATGGTGCTAAAAAAAGGGGCTTATTGACGGTGTATATTCGTATCAAAGTTCATATGGATTTGCAAGCGGACAAATCCCCCGTCGTAGTCAAGGGACCCTTCTTCCCTTGAGTGGTGAACCCAAGGTATCAAATCCGTGGAACAATGTGCAACGCAAGGATTCAATCTAGTAAAGCAAGGAAAGCTATCTTATGAAGAACCAAATTGCATCTAATCTAAGATATCATAAAGAAAACACATCTAATCTAATCTACTAAAGAGGTAGCAAGAGAAAGCAAGAGATAACCGATCTAGAGAGTCTAGATCATGCTTATGTTGTAGCTCCAAAAGAGATAGATGAAGATAGAAAAGCGAATCTCATTAAAAGCATCTTTAAACTGTGGCCTCCGGTCTGATTCTGAAAACGCCCACCTTTCAGAGCCCCCGTTCTGTCACAACGTACTCCTATTCATGCGGGTAGTCTAGGGAGAGTTTGATAAGAACAAGTTGAAATCACTTGGTCGGTCCGGTATGCACCTCTAGCCACCGCGGCTACAAGAGCACCCTATGCAATCTATCTTAAGCATAGATTGGGGAAGAAGAAAAACCAAGAAGAAAACAAAATCATCGAGAAGGCACTTGATCGCTAGAAATCGGATTCACTATAAAAACTTCACCATGAATGATTACATGAACAAGATCACCACTAGGATCCTACCTCGATTTTGATCCTTGCTCCGGAGCTCCGACGTGATCTTCCATGCAAGGTTCCCACGTCGTCTAAGGAGACCCTAGACAACTAGCACGACGCTCATCTCCGAGACGGTGTCCCTCAAGCTTCTCTACTCCTCGACGGTGGATGACGAATTGATTGATGCGTGGTTCTCGGTCAGGGGGCTATAAATAGCCCGAGAGGCATCTAGGTCAAAGGGGTGCCGACTGGGCCTCGAAACGGCCTGGGCCCACCGGCTTGGGACCATTTCGGCCCAGTCCACAGCCTCCTTCGCCCGTCGTTGGTTCCTGAGTCTTCTAGATCCTTCCCCTTCTGCATGTGGGCCCTTGTCGTTAGTTTCTCTCTGAGTTAGACGAAGCTCCTTGTCTCGCAAGATTCGACACTTTTCTGGCTAGGTCCTCAAAGTTTCTCATCTTCTCGGGTTTGGTCCCTGGCCTTCTTGGAGTCAAGTTTGCTTCATTGCTTCACTTGTACCGGGCTTCAAGGTCTTGTCAAGGTGCTTGATGAACTTATCCCGGAAGTCTTGCTTTCAACGGCAAAACCCTGCATAAATGCTAAACTCCAAAACTGACATGCACGAATGAACTTGTTATACCAAGGGGGGTAGTACCAATGGATAAGATATAAAAGTCATGCCAACACCGAAGGTAAACTCATGGCTAGGTTGACAGAATTTCACCGTCAACAGCGCGCCGAGGCTTCTCCGCCAATGGAGGCACACAGTAGTCGCACCGCAAGGTACTCTTCTATGAGCTTAGCTTCGAGCTCGTGCGCTTGAGCCAGCTACACATTAGTGCCCATGCCCCCCGTCGGTGAGGTGGGAGATACGCTTGGCCCTGGGTTTTGGGGTGCGCTCGGCCCGGGGTTTTGGGGAGCGTCTCCGTCGCTAGCCCCTGTCCCGTTCGCACCGTTGGCCTCGTTATCGACGACAACCACGAAGCACTCGCGTGCTGTGTCATAGCTTCCGGCGCTGGAGTCATCGGAGCAGCCGAACAAGTAGTCCGCGGCGTCGAGGAACTGCGGAACATCACCAGGTTCGGCACGCCGGAGAAGTCCCACTCGGCATACCCGTGTGAGGTTGCGGGGGTAGCTCGCTGGCCTAGCCGTGATACGACTCGTCGTTGGTGGTGGCGATGAGGTTCGGGACCACCAGCAAGTGGTGGCCAGGAAGGTCGTCGTACGCCGTCACGTCGGTGCTGGTGGACGAAGCGTACGTCGCCGCGGCGTTACGCATCCCGTAGGGGAACTGCAGCCCTACGGCCGCGCGCTCCCCCGTGGGTGCTGTTGTCCCGTCGGTGGGCGCGTCGCCCCGTGCCACGGTGCGCGCGGACCGATGCCGCTCCATTCGCGCCCGGCGCGAGCGTTGGCCCGAGCGCCGCCGGCGCCGAGTTGCCGGAGTGCCCACGGCATCTTCCTGGGCGGGCGCCGGAACATCGGTAGCGGACGTGGCGGAGATTGGGCCTGGCCTAGTCGCCCGCCACGGGTGGAGCTCGTCGCGGTTGGTGATGTGCATGAGGTAGTCGTTCCCCGTAGGCTGAAAGTTCAGGCTCCCGAACCGGATTTCGAATCCGGTTGGGAGGGGGTCCGAGCTGCCCATGGAGTACCTCTGGGACCTGTACTCGGTGTGGATCACCATCGAGATGGCTAGTGAGGAGCTGATCTTCAGCACAGTTCCCCGACCTGGCGCGCCAACTATCGATGCGGAAAGTTGTCTCGACACTAACTAGTAAGAGCGCTGAGATCTATCTCTCGATGGCCGGTGCTAAGCAACACAATGACATGAGTTTTATCCTGGTTTGGGCTGTGGGTCGTACGTCCAGCAGGGGTGCGCTCTGGGTGCTGTATTGTGTTGCACCGTAGTGCTTGCAAAGGGGAGCTACAAGCAAGGCGGGAGAGGAGGGGAAGCCTTAAGGTCCTTGAGGTTTGATTGAGGTGAAGTGCCAATATCGTGGATTTGGGCAGAAATGTGCAAGTGCACTGCTATCCGTCCTCTTCCCGCGGCCAGGGGACCGCCTCCTCCTTTTATAGACCAAGGGGAGGCGGTTTACAATCGTGCCTCACAGTTCTAAGCGCTACATATGGCGGCGTGGTGCACAACATTGTGGAATTTATGGTTGTACTGGTAAATCTTGCTCCGAGCGGGTGTCGTGGTGAGTCCTGTACCCGTCCAAGAGCGACTTCGAGGGTAGTAGTGTGGGAGCTTCTCATTCAGTCGTCGTGCATACATTGACTCGAGAGCTCGGCTGACGGAAGGCCGTAGGATGCACATCGGCGGACGTGGTGCTGTCTCGTCGTCCTGGGCTTCCACATCGCCGGGGATGGTGCTGCAGTGCCTGGGATGGTGGAACAGCGGTGGAGATGGCCGCACAAGGTCGAAAGTGACGGAGGAGATGCGCCCTGCTGGTTTGATGTTGTCGGTGCAGAAAGTAGTCCCGACACTAACTAGTACGAGCGCTGAGATCTATCTCTTGATGGTCGGTGCTAAGCAACCTAGTGACACGAAGGTTATCTTGGTTCTGGCTGGGGCCGTACGCCCAGCAGGGGTGTGCTCGAGGCACTGTATTTCGTCGCACTGTGGTGCTTGCAGAGGGGAGCTACAAGCGTGGTGGGAGAGGAGGTGGTGCCCCCAGGTCCCTGAGGTTTGATTGAGGCGAAGTGCTAATATTGTGGTGAAGGCGGAAAACGTGTAAGTCAGCCGCTCTCTGTCCTCCCACCCCCCCGGCTAGGGGACCGCCCCTTCTTTGTATAGGCCAAGGGGAGGCGGTTTACAATCGTGCCGCATAGTCCTAGGCTACGTATGGCGGCATGGCGCACAGTGCTGTAGAGTTGATGGTCATCTTGACGAATCTTGCTTCCGTCAGGCATCGTGGCGAGTCCTGTGCCCACCCAGGAGCGGCTTCGAGAATGGTCGTGTGGGAGCTTCTCGTTTGGTCACCGTCCGTACGTTGGCTTGAGGGTGCGGCTGGTGGGAGGCCGGAGGATGCACAATAGCGGGTGTGGTGACGTCTTGTCGTCATGGGCTCCCGCAGTGCTGGGGATGGCGATGTAGTGCCCGAGATGGCAGTACGGTAGCGGGGATGGCCGCACAGGGGTGGAGTTGGCGGAGGAGATGCACCCCGCTAGCCCATCGTCACGACGTCGTCCTGTGTGGGCGCGGGGTAGGCGTCCGTACCCTTTTCGAGAGTTTCGCCGTCCTCCTTCGAGGGGTGCGGCGTGTAGGTCATACGGGAGTGGGTGGCATAGTGTCACGGAGTTGACACTGGCCTTACCGCACAACCCAGTACAGTGCCAGGGATGGCGGCACAGGTTGGGTTGGCGGAACAACACCGGAATATGATTCCCAGGCGGTGTCAGGGTGCCGGTGTGGCGGGGATTCGCTTTTGACCCGGGCGCCCTCGTCGTGCCAGAGCATTGAACGCTCTAGTCGGGGGAGTGGGTGCGGGTGCCGCAAGCTCGGGACGGCCTCGAGCGAGGCGGAGATTCGCCCGAGGGGCCGCCCCGCCCTCGAGCGAGGTGGAGTTTCGCCCAAGGGGGCGTCCAACCCTTGAGCAAGGAGGAGTTTCGCTCGAGGGGGCGTCTAGCCCTCGAGTGAGGAGGAGCTTCGGTGGTACGGTGCCGGGCCCCTCAAGCGAGGCGGAGATTTGCCCGAGGGTTGCCGGGGCCGACCGCTTGATGGGCTGCTGAGGTTGCCTGGGCCATGATTGCTCGAGGTGTAATTGACAGTTTGCGAGTTCATTTGTGTTTTATTATTTTTTTAAAAAAGGGTCTTTCCCCGGTTATTAGGGGACCCTTGTGGTCGTCCTCGACAGTAGCCCCGAGCCTCTGCGGAGG
This sequence comes from Cenchrus americanus, assembly GCA_947561735.1. Lineage (NCBI taxonomy): Eukaryota > Viridiplantae > Streptophyta > Magnoliopsida > Poales > Poaceae > Cenchrus > Cenchrus americanus. The sequence goes on along the minus strand of OX387239.1, from coordinate 243,306,602 downwards.
TATCCGTCAGGAACCCGTAGAGGCTGGCGCTTACTAATGGGACGTTCTTCCTTCCTGGTAGCTATGTTGTTCCGTGGGGGCGCGCTAGCGCACCCACGGGTGTAGCCCCCGAAGCCTTGCAGGAGCATGAGTGCTCCTGCAAGTTTTTTTCACAGAGTTTGTCAACGCGTGAGGTGTTAGTTTCAGTTGGCATCGACAGTGTTTCAGCCGTCCTCGGTGGCGCCGTGCGCATGTATTGACATCTGTCTGCGTTTAGTGCACACCAGGAAGTGTAGACACAGATCGAGCCCCCAAGCCTGGGCCCACTTAAGGCGATCGGGGCGAGCTCTCCGTCTTGTCCGTACGCCCCATCGCCGTCCTTCCGCAGGACAGAGGGGTGAGGCGTCCACGACCCCATCGCGCGGGTCGCGAATTGTGGATTCCTCGTTGAGCTGTTATCGGGTAATTCAAGTGGACGTCCATACCCCGTTCGATAAGGATCGGCTCGTGGTCTGGAGACACGTCCATGAAAGCGCTTACGCGGGTGTGCTAGGCTGGGCTCGGTCCCGTTCTCTGGGGATCGAGGGCACCGAGGGCACCGAAGCTCTCCCTCGATGGGATCCCTCGACTAGCTGCCCTAGTTGGCTCATGAACACGACATGTGGGGCGCCCTCGAGCTAGTGGGCTCGAGGATAGGCTCGAATGCGCGTGCCCTAGTCGTCCCTGACTCTGTTGATCTAGGGCGCCTGTTCGAGCCCTTCGAGGGTCAGGCTTCGAACCCTTGATCAGTAGGGCCGTTGCGGGGTGATGGCTAGACGTTCCCGTTTTGGTTACATCTGCAGGACTCATAGAGTTGTTGCAGAGCCAACCCTCGAGCTGCTGATCAATAATCCTCCGAATTTGAGGGCATCTGTGGCGCCCACCCTCGACGAGTGGGACTTAAGGCCACTGATCAGTAGCCATACCCTTCGAGGGTTTGAACCTCTATCCACCTGAGTGAGGGTTATCCCCGTTCGTCTTTAAGTTAGGGCATCGATCGCACTCAGGGAGGGTCAGGTTTTTCCAAGCCAAAGGCTCAGATCATGCGGGGGTTTCCCTTGCTAAGTAAGGACTCGGTCCATTAAATGGCCGTGGTTACGGTAGCGGTCGTGCGCAGTGGGCGCGCCTTTTCAGCCGTTGCCGTCGCGCGTGTAGTGGGCGACGTGGGGGGCAGACATGACGGGGCGCCGCGGCCCTTCGGTAACCACATCGTAATGATCGCGCACACGCATGTATCCGGCCGTTTAGCACGGTGGGGCCTGTCGTTCAACGACAGGTGGTGTTGCCTGCAGTTAATGCGTGCGGCGCGCGTGGTTCACGGGAGCATGGCTCCCCCAGATCTATAAATTGCAAGAGGGGGGGGGGGGGTGGGCGAATCCTTACCTCGCCACTTAGCCTCTGCAACCTTTGCTTTTCGTCTTCTCCGCGGCCGCACATTCCTTTGATTTCGCCTTCGCTCACTTCGTTCTCGCGTCGCTGCCACCCCAGCTTCCAGTTCTCACTCGCAGTGGCTCCGCCCCAGCCCATCATAGTGCTTGAGCTGCAGCCTTGGACCCGGTCGACGGTGACTCCGTTCTCTCTCAACGAGCTGGTGAACGGTGGCAACTGGCACCAGCCGGTGAAGGGATGGACCCAGCATGGATGGTCCCACTGACATCGCATAGGGAGCCCAATCCCCCGAACGGCTACGTCGTCAGCTTCATCAGGCTGCACGAACGCGGCTTCACGGCGTCGGCGAGCCGCTTCATGCGGGGACTGTGCTACCACTACGGGGTGGAGCTCCACAATTTCACCCCCAACGCGATATCGCAGGTGGCGACCTTCGTCGGCGTCTGCGATGGGTTCCTGGGGATCCCAGTGAACTGGGACCTCTGGGTCCACCTGTTCTGTACGGAGATGCACACCCTCGCCATGGGCGAGGCATGGGTGCGTCGGGCAGTGCACGTTGGCAGCCTGACATTCTCATTGCGAGAGACACGTAGGGAGCTATACCCTCCCTGTACGATGACGTCAAACAACGGGGACTGGGAGAAGGGGTGGTTCTACCTCCGCAATGACAGCGCCGGCCTTTCCCCCTACACCGGCAAGGGCTGATGGCGAAGATCGACGTCGGCCACCATGGCGTGTCACTCTCCTCGCGCCAGGAGCGGCTGGAGTCTGTTGACGGTGAAAATCTGTCAACCTAGCTATGAGTTTATCTTCGGTGTTGGCATAAGTTTTATACCTTATCCATTGGTACTAACCCCTGTGGTATAACAAGTTCACTTGTGCATGTCGATTTTGGAGTTTAGTGTTTATGCAGGGTTTTAGCATTGAAAGCAAGACTTTCGGGATAAGTTCATCAAGCACCTTGTGACATGACCTTGAAGCCCTGTACAAGTCATGCAATGAAGCAAACTTGACTCCAAGAAGCCAGGGACTTGACCCGAGAAGATGACAAACTCCGAGGACCTAACCAGAAAAGTGCCGAATCTTGTGGGACAAGGAGCTACATCCAACTCAAGGGCCTACATGCAGAAGGGGAAGGATCTAGAAGACTCGAAAACCGACGCCACGCGAAGGAGGTCGGGAACTGGGCCTAGATGGGCCCAGGCCGGCCGGCCCAGCCCAGTCCAGGGCCCATTTGCCCCCTCCTTTGACCTAGCCGCCATTCGAGCTACTTATAGCCCCGGGGTCGAGAGCCATGCATCAATCAATTCGTCATCGGCCACCGAGGAGCAGAGAAGAGAGGGACACCATCCCAGAGAGGAGAGGGTCGAGCTAGTTGACTAGGGTCTCCCTAGCCGACGTGGGAACCTTGCAAGGAAGACCACGTCGGAGTTCCCGGAGCTAGAAGCAAGATCAAGGTAGGATCTCAGTGGTGATCTTGTTTGTGTATCATTGTACTAGTTGAATTATCAAGTTGAATCGATTTCTAGCGATCAAGCGTTTCTTCGATGTCTTTGTTTTTCGATCGGCTTTGCTTATTCTAGATCTATTCTCAAGATAGATCACATAGGGTGTTCTTGTAGCCGTGGTGGCTAGAGGTACACGCCGGATCTTCCGAAAGAACTTGACTTGTCCTTGGAGTCGCCCAAGACTGCCCGCATGAATAGGAATTCGTTGTGACAGAACGGGGGTTCCGAAAGGCGGGCGTTTTCGGAGTCGGACGGGAAACCACGATTTAAAGAGGCTTCTAATAAGATTCGATTTGCTACTTCTTCTCTTGCTTGGAACTTCAACAAAAGGCTTAACCCGATCTCTCTAGATCGGTTTATCTACCCAATCTATCTTTGTTATCTCCGGTCTTTAGTAGATTAGATTAGTTTTGTGTTCTTTATCTAGATGCATTAGGGTTTCTTTTTACCGAAGATTGAAGTTGCTTGGCTTTACTAGATCATCTTTTGCGTCACACATTTGTTCCACGGATTCGATACCTTGGGTTCACCACTCGAGGGAAGAAGGGTCCCTTGACTACGATGAGAGACTTGTCCGCTTGCAAGTCTAAACGAACTTTGATACAACTATTAACCGTCAACAGAGTCGCTCACCAACACGCTGCAGAGTCTGGCGGACGCCGGACTGGGAGCAGCCTTAGTTCTCGCCAACCTCCACCACCGGCGGATCACTCCCCTCATGGAGATGAGCGACGCGCCCAACCCCACATCGCCAGCGCTTGCGACTGCTGCATGAGTGCCTGCTCCCGGAGTACGCAGCCATGAGGGCGAGGCGCGTGGTCAGCCTCAAATCGGTATCGCACATCAACGATGACCTCTGGTCGTTCGTGATGCTTCCCGACGCCCCGGTGGTAAGTGGGCCTCTCCCTCCGTCTCGAGTTTTCGCATCGTGTCGGTGTGGGCATTAAAAGTTTTCATCAGCAGAGGGTGACCGTGCAAGCCGTGCGGTCGGACCCGCCAACTCCCCGAGCCCGGTCGGCTGCTCGCGCCGCGCAGTGGCGGGAACAGGAGCGGGTGGCGCACACCAAGGAGAGAAGGCTCCGTCGGTGGGAGCACCGGGAGCAGTACAGTGAGGAGTACCGGCTGCGCAAGCAACATGGACTCTCCGCTCTAGGGACGTCGGCGGGGCCGTCATCGGAAGAGGAGTGCGACGGGGGGCGCCCCTGAAGGACCGATACGGCGAACCAGAGAGGGGGGGGAGTGAATGGGAGCCGATAAAAATTCTTCTCGAAGGAGATCGAGACTCCAACAAGATGAACACGGCTTCCAACACACGTCTCCGACTCACTACCAAGGTTGGTCAAGCCCACGTAGCCACTGGAGTGCCACTGGACCTAGGAACCAACACACCACCTTCCGACCCGAGAAACGCAGCGGAAAAACCAAACCTCGAGTCTACAGACCCACACCGGTCGGACGGGGTGAGCACCCACCGGTCGGGCCGGTCCCCGCTGGTGAACCGAGCAACTTCCACTAAGTGGCTCTACACCGGTCGGGACCGGTGAGACGCACCGGTCGGACCGATGGAAGCGGGGAAAGCCCCCCAAGGCACCAAACAGGCCAACCGACCACCAAACGGACCCAAACTCGAAACGAGCGGCACCACGGGACAACAACGAACACACCAAGACGTTCACCACGAGCAAAATCCCACGAGAGGGTTGCACCGGTCGGACCGGTCAAGAGCCGGTCGGACCGGTGTAGCTGGCGCTCGGGATGAACAAGCACCCGCGGGTCAACTCCCCCAAATCCAAATCTCGATCTCCCGAATCGCTCCACGGACTTGAACAAGACTTTGGGGATATCAGGAACACCTCATGAGGAGTCCATAGCCAAGTTTAATCCCACCAAATCTCGTCCAAAAAGGAGGAATCGAAGAAATCCCGCCGAAAGCACTTCCAACCCAAGAACTCAAGAACACCCCAAAATCGAGCACTTTTACTCACGGATTTGGGAGGGGAATAACAGCCCAAAGAACCACGACGGGTTCCCACAAATTTCCCCCATCAAATCCTCAAGAGAAAAGCCCCGAAAACACCCCAAAGGAATCACGAAGAGAGGGCTCCGAAAATCACCACCAAGAACAACCGGGGAAAACACATCCAAACCATGAGGAACCACGCCGAATCATCTATACATGAAACAAAGGTTCGTACAAGGTCTAGCAAGCCGCCCGATCATCCATCCCTCTCTACAAGATCTCTCCGTGAAGCTCTCTTGCTAGTCCTAAGGAAAACCTAGAGAAAATAGGTGGAAAATAGGAAAACTAATGAGCTAGGGTTCCAAGAGTTGGCTGCCATCCTCTCACCTCTTGGGTTATATAGGCGGCAACCGAATGTCTGAAATGCCCTTCTCTAACAACTAGGGATACAAGCCCCTCAAGGGCGGATTTGGAATTCTTGATGTCTTCACCATCGGACGGATGCCTGGCGACCGCACCCTGCGTAGCCTCGACGCAAGCCATGCGATCCCGACGCGTGTCCTCCGCTTCGAAGATTCGGACCGCGTCGTCGCACACCGGCCGACCGGTGCTCCTCACCGGTCCGAGCCGGTCCCCACCGGTCGGACCGGTCGGACCCACGGTCGGACCGGTCGGACCCACCGGTCGGACCGGTGCCGTGCCGCCGCACCTCCGTCTTCGGTTCTCCGGTCTTGGCTTTGTGGATCAACCAAGGAACCCGGTGGTTTTACGGTGAACCACCGGAAACCCCGCGAACTTGGTGTAGCCTCCTCCAATCTCCACTCATGACTTGGCTCCCACGTAGTCCCGGCTCGACCTTGGTTTTGAGGCTCAACCAAGAAACCGTCCACGACTTCATCTTCCTGTTCATGCCACCATGCGGCCCGCACTTGACCCGCCGGCCACCGGGTCACTCGAACGAAGCCTACTTGTCTTCTCCACACTGGAGGCCTCACTGGCGACGACCTTTCGCGCTTGTTCTTCACACCGCACCAACACGAGTCAAGCCGCAACCCGCACCTCGCAATACTTAGCCAAGAATCGGTCCACACAACGTTGTCAATCACTCATCACACAAGGAAGCGACCATCCACCGGTCCTCGAACCACACATGGTCCTCAATCTCCCCCTTGATGAGTGCATTGACAACACCCACACGAAAGTAACAAGAGAGAAAAGAAAAAGAAAAGAAACGAACAAAAAGAAACTCCAACAAGCGATCGAAAGCCGAACAAAGGCAAAGAGCAAGATCACTTGAAGGAAACGAGTCTCGGACCCCTTAGGCAAGGACAACGGCTCGACACATCCGAGACAAAGCAAAGCTCAAGCAAAGAGTGCAAACCATTGAAACAAAGCTCGAACAACCACAAAGAGCTCCCCCCGCACACATGCAAGCTCCCCACGAACCAATGCAACTCCCCCGGACGAATGCATGCAAGACACCACTTGAAACAGGGGCGGCTGCAACAAAACAGCCCCGACCGGTCGGACGGTCAACACCACCGGTCGGACCGGTGTGCAACATGTGTACGGAACCCCGGCACTCACACCGGTCGGACCGGTGACCACGACCGGTCGACCGGTGCACAACAGAGCCCGAGAAATGGCTCGAAACCACTGAAAACCTTCTAAACACGTCCAGCAAGCCATTTCAAGCTCAAACTTCTCCCCCTTGTTGGCAATGCATGAATCAAGCCAAAAATGCAAAACTTTCAACCTAGAGCTTCTCAAATAGACAAAATTCAACAAAGAATGCTACACAAGTCCAAATGAGCAAGTTAGATACTCTACAGCTTCGTATCGATCTCAACTACATGATCACCAAGTTTCACAATCATTGGACGAAGCTAAGATGGATTTTGGCAATTTTGCGAAAAAACTTGCCTCTCATGAGCAAAGACCTAAACATGATCTAAGCATATCAAAATGGCAAAGCCACACAAACTTCATGCTAGGACAGCCATTCTAATCATACGACCATCACAAACACCCACAAGCACCTCATGTCATGTCAAAGCCACCGAGCCATGTGCCTACTTCTATTTATGAGACTTCTCATTGGTAGGCATCATGCAACGGTTTAGCACCCAAAGCAAATTAAATTCAGCACGTATGACATGGGAGCATATTTTCCAAGCATTTTTCATTTCATTTTCAAATTTGTAAATGGTACATGAAATGTCTTTGCGACAAAAAGGAACTTATGCTCCTCCACAAGATAAATCAAGAGGGCTAAACATTCATGATGGCAAATGAGCCTTTGGCTCCATATGATCAATAAACTAGCTATCCAACCACAAATTAAGCATAGCAAGGCCACAAAAACATTTCAAGAGCATGTAAAGGCATTTGCACATGAGAGAGCATACTTGTGACATTTTTCAAAAGCATAGCTATCAACCATGGATTATTCATCAAGATCATCAAGAGCTAAGTCAAACTAACCATATCATACCAAACAAGCTCACAAAGACATATATCTCATTCCATGGTGAACAATGTATATGAGAGAAGCTTTTCCTAACAAATGCATATGATACAAAATGCATGCAATCTAAGATACAAGGATGCCTATACAACATGTTACATATGCCATGCCAAATGCAAGAAATGCACAAAGGAAAGCTATACATATGCTACAAACCGGCTCCTCGAGGGGAGGCAAAACGGGCTCGACACCACCGGCAAAAGAGAGCTCCCACACACCCAACTCAAGAAATCAAACACACACCAAGTTCCCCCCGCAAACGAGTGAAAGTTGCTTGATCTAGGGGTTTGGTGAAAATATCGGCCAGTTGATCATGTGTGGGTACATGGATCAAAGCTATCTTTCCTTTCTCAACATTGTCTCTCAGAAAATGATACCTCACTTCTATGTGCTTGGTTTTGGAATGGAGCACTGGGTTCTTTGCAACGCTTATGGCACTGGTGCTATCACATTGAAGTGGGACATGGGTATACTCCTCACCAAAGTCACTCATGGTGTAGGCGATCCAAAGGAGCCGAGAGCAACAACTAGCGGCGGCAACATACTCGGCCTCGGTCGTGGATTGAGCAACACTCGGCTCCGCTTACGGGAAGACCAAGAGACCAAAGAGGAACCCAAAAGCGGCAAGTCCCGAAGTGGACTTCCTATCCAACCGACACCGGCAAAATCCGCGTACGAAAATCCATGAAGCGCCAAAGAAGAGGATGCGGAGTACCAAAGGCCGAAGTCGGGAGTGTGACGCAAGTACACGAAAATTCTCTTCACCGCTTGCCGATGCGAAGTCCTCGGAGACGCTTGAAAACGAGCGCACGGAGACACCGAGAAGCGTATGTCCGGCCTCGTCGCCGTCAAGTAGAGGAGTGACCCGATCATGCTCCGGTACTCCTTCCGGTCCACGTGTTCACCTTCCTCGTCCGCATCAAGAGCCGTAGTCGTACTCATCGGCGTCGTCATAGCCTTGGAGTCCTCCATCTTGAACTTCCTCACAATGTCCTTGGTGTACTTAGCTCGGTGCACAAATGTTCCTTCCTTTGATTGCTTGATTTGTAGCCCGAGGAAGAAGCGCAACTCGCCCATCATGCTCATCTCGAACTCCCCGCTCATATCATCGCAAACCTCGCAACAAGAGAGTTAGACGAGCCACCAAAGACAATATCATCCACGTACACTGCACAATCGGGGATATCTCTCGCCCGCCCTCGGCAAAAACAAGGTCCGATCGACCTTCCCCATCTCAAAACCTCTCTCAAACAAGAACCCCCTCAACCCCGCCATACCAAGCTCTAGGCACCGCTTCAACCCATACGAGCGCCTTCCTCAACTTGTACACCGGTGGGGGTACTTCTCACTCTCAAACCCGGAGGCCGCCTCACATACACTTCTTCCTCCAACACTCCATTCAGAAAAGCACTCTTCACATCCATTTGGTGCAACTTGAACCCTTTAGCCACAGAAAAGGCTAGAAGGATTCTAATCGCCTCCAAACGGGCTACGGGAGCAAAGGTCTCCTCGTAGTCGATCCCCTCCCTCCGACCGAACCCCCCGGGCAACAAGTCTCGACTTGTTCCTCACAACCTCACCCTTCTCTCCCTCTTTGTTTTTCCACACCCACTTGGTACCAATCGGCTTACACCCGGGGGGGTCAACCAACTCCCACACCTCGATTCCTCTCAAAGTTCTCCAACTCCTCATGCATCGAGTTAACCCAATTGTGATCAGATAGTGTGTGTCCAATGTCTTTGGGCTCAAAAGAAGCAACAAACGCAGCATGAGCAAAATGGGAATTGTTTCGAACCCTCGACCGTGTAGTGCGTTCATTCATGTCGCCGATGATCCTCGAAGGCCGGGTGATCCACTTGAACTCGCCGGGGAGGTTCTCGCCTCGAAGCTACCTCCCCCTCAACATCGCCTTCTCCTCGTTCTTGATTTATCGTCGTAGGTGTAGCAGAGGGTCCATCCATCATCGTCGTTGAAGTAGTGGGTACATGTTCGGCCGGGGGCACCGCACCACCATCCTCATCATCACCATGTTCATGCTCCTCCTCTGAAAGATCTCTTCGCCAAGCTCATCATCACCTGCACACTCAAAGACAAGCTGACTACGTGGCTCTGTCTCGTCGAAGGTTACCTCGCAAGTCTCCACGATTTGGTTAGTTTCAAGATTGAGCACACGATATGCTCTAGAATGAGATGCATAACCAAAGAAAATGCCATCGACGGACCTAGCCTCAAACTTATCCAACTTCCCCGCCTTTCTTCGAGAATGAAACACTTGCAACCAAAGACATGGAAGTGACTCACCTTGGGTGTGCGACCATGCATCAACTCATAGCATGTCTTCTTCTTGTGCACTGCGAGGTATATCTGTTCGACACATAGCATGCGGTATTCACCGCCTCGCCCAATACCTCCTCGGAGTCCTATGCTCATCAAGCATCGTCCGAGCCATCTCGCACAAGGTCCTGTTCTTCCTTTCCACAACACCATTCCGGGGAGGCGTATACGGACTCGAAAAGCGGGTGCTCAAGACCCAAGTCATGACAAAAGGTTTCAAAACGAGAGTTCCTCGAATTCCGAGCCATTATCCTTGCGGATAGCTCGTATGGCATCTCCGTGCCTCTCGTTCCTCAACCTCAAGACTAGATCTCGAACAAAACCAAACGTCTCCCCCTTATCCTCCGGAAAAGAACACCCACGCATACCGAGAATAGTCGTCCACCACAACAAGGACATACCACTTCCCACCGCGGATCGCACACGAGCCGGGCCAACAAGGTCCATATGGAGCAGCTCGCATGGACGCTCGGTCATCACATCGGTGAGAGGCGGGTGAGAAGAGGCCACCATCTTGGCATGCCTACACGGAGCACAAACCAACTCTTTCTCAAGCCTCACCGTGGCAATCCTCGGACCAAATTGAGTTTACTCAAGCGAGACAAAAGGTCAAAGCTCAAGTGACCCAACTTCCTATGCCACTTCCACAACTCACTCGAAGAACCAGCCAAGAAACAACGCTCCACACCCGAAGACTGAGAAAAATCAGCACGAAACACCTGACCCTCGGGAACGACCATACAGACAAGGTCCCCTCGAGAGTCCACAATCCGAGAACCACCAGGCCGAAACAACACCTCAAAGCCCTCATCCAACAACTGGGACACGGAAAGCAAATTGTACCCCAGCGATTGAACAAGAGCAACACGCCTCAGAGTGATCTTGTCACTCACTTTTATCTCACCTTCTGAAAGCACACGCCCACGCCCATTGTCCCCAAAGGTGATGTACCTCTTCGTCACCACGGGACGAGACTTGAGAACCACCCCCCTGTCTCCGGTCATATGCCTCGAGCAACCGGAGTCAATCAACCAAATGTTCTTCAAGTCTCCCACCTGAAAATCAAAAATAGGCACGTGAGCGAACAAACGACTCGAAGATCGGGGTTAGTACCAAAAGAGGAAAACCAGTGCCGAGCCATTTGCTCGAAAGTGGGGTTAGCACCAACCAAAGCATCTCTCCTACCAAAGCTACCCCCACGAACACCACCACGGTAACCACCCTGAGGGAACCACCCCTCTCTGCCTGGAGGAGGACCAAAACCACGCAAGAAAGCCCGTGGAACGTCCTTCCTCTCCAGCTCAACGCCACGACTCCTCCAATCCCCGTATTGAGCACGAGGAGGAGAACGCCTAGCAACCGACCACCCGCACCCTTTCCGGCCCAACCACCGGAACCACGACCACCGAAACAACCCTCGCACTCGTACGATCTCGAAACCCGACAATTGTCTGTCCGGGCACCGCACCGGTCCGCCAGGTGCTCCACACCGGTCGACCGGTGTGACACAGGGCGGAAACACCACTGCAGCCTTCTTCTCTCCCCAAGCCCGAACTGTCCTCACAATTGCCTTGCCCCTGGGCATCTGCATACGAGGCTCAAGTACACCATCGGAAGGGTGGTACTTGTCCTTGTTAGCCCACTCCTTCTTCATTCTCTCCTCTCGCTTCCTCTTGAAGCAAAACTCCTCCTTATGGCCATCTCTCCCACAATAGCCACAATGGAACCTCACAAGCTTAGGCTTAGGCTTGGGATGTGGCTGTTCACTCGGTTTCTCTCCACTCAAACCCTCCACCGGTTTCTCACCACTAGCCTTCTCACTCTCCTTCCCAAAGAACACTTTCCCTGAAGTGCTCACAAACTTGATAGGCTTTTGTAGATCATTTGTGGGTGTAGGAAACACGGGTGGAGGCCGGGGTTGTGTCTAGTCGGTTCCTTAGATGGTTAGGTTTTGGTGGGAAATCATTTTTGTGGTGGGTTTTTGGTGGCTCCGGGATATTCTCTCCACTTCCCTCACCAACCTTGTTTGCCCCAAGCCCCTCACCATCTTGCCTCTTAAAGGCCTCGATCATCATCCTCAGCGAGGCTCATGACCAGGACAACCAACCCATCAACTTCCTCAAATCATCATTCTCATCCCGCAAACGATCAACATAATGTGCAAGCTCCAAATTTTTCAATGCATGCATTTCACGGGTAGAGCAAGATGTAGGCATGGGTTCCTTCAATTTAGCCTCGAGCGAACTAGTGTAAGCATGCATCTCATCAATCTTAGCATGCAAAACAGGGCAAGAAGTGCAAGCACCTAGCAAAGCAGGTCTAGACTTAAGCTCAGCCACTTCAACCCTAAGCACATCTAGTTCCTCACACTTGGAGGCATGCTTCTCCTTAAACAAAGCAAGATCAGCAAGGAATATGGAACAATCAACACAATCATTATCATCGAAACAACGGGACTAGCCTTAAGCGAATCAATCTCAAGCTTGCTATCAAGCACACAGTGTCTCTAGCTCGGCCCACTCTAGTCCTAGCATCCTCGAGTGAGGCCCTAAGCTCTTTCCTCATTTTCTTGGCCTCTCTAAGCATGTCATCACGGTTATCAAGCAAAGAGCCAAGCCTCTCATTCTCCTGGCGCAAGAAGGGAAGCTCATCACGCACCTCGTCGTCGGACTCAGAGTCCGAGTCGCTCCGTGTGCTCTTCTTCTTCGCCGGAGCTCAACGCCATGGTGCGAAGCCATCTCTCGCGAAGCGCTCGGCTGCTCGGGTTCTTGGACGACTTCTTGTTCTTGCGGCGATCTCCCTCGTCGTCGGCTCGCTCGAGCTCGAGGTGGAGTACGCGGGCCCGGAGTCGACGTCGCTCGCTCCAACCATCGCTCGGGCCTTGCCTCGGACCTCCTTCTTCCTCGATCGTCGCTCGTTTTTGTACTTGTTCTTGTGCTTGCTCTTGTGGTCGCGCCTCGAACGGTACTTGTCATCGTTCTTCCTCGGCTTGTGCTTGTAGCTGTCCTTGTTCTTGGCCTTCTCCGGGCAGTCGGCGACGAAGTGTCCCGCTTGCCGCACCGGAAGCAAGTCCTCGTGTTCCTCCTCATGTTCACGAGGTTCTCGTGCGGCCTCTCGAACCGCCTCGTCACGGCGCCGGCTCATCCTCTCCAAGGTCATCAAACTCCTCATCTGGCATAGACATCAAAGAGGAAAACGAGAACATCCTGGTGGATGGGTTAGAGTTAGTCTTTCCTTTGGAACCACCAACGAGGGCAAGACTATGGGAATCGATCGTCCCTCGAGCTTGGCGGTCATGCCCCTATCCACCTCGGCCGACTTGAGCTTCGAGAACGGCTCGTTCACCGTCAGAGTATCATACCGCTCCGACTCGACTATGGCCTCGAACTTTCCGCCCCATATCGTACGATCCAAAGAGTGTAAGAGCTTGACCGCTCTATCATGATCATCGTACGGGAGCACGTCCACATTGGCCCTCATGTTGTTCACCACCACCGTGAACCTCTGAAACAAGGCATCGATGGACTCACCGGGGAGATGAGTGAAGTTCTCGTATTCTCTCCGGTAGGTCGCATACAACCGTGCCTGAACCTGGGCGTTCCCAACATGAGCCTCCTTCAACACCGCCCAAATCCTACAAGCCAAGTGCTCGGTGTGCACCCGATCGAACTCAGGCTGACACAAAGCACGAAACAAGTAGTCGACCGCCTTATTGTTGGCGTCGAATCTGTCCCTCGACCCTGGAGCTAGGAAATCCATCGGCTGGACATAGCCTGTGTCCACCGTGACATCCCAAAGCAGCTGACCCTTTCCGCGGAGGAACGCACCCATCCGCTTGCTCCACATCTGGTAGTTCTTGCCATCGAAGTGTGGAGGACCCGAACCCCGTTCCTGGTACGCCATCCTTGGATCTTAGACTGGTTAGAGTCAACAAAGACCCGAACCGGCTCTGATACCACTTGAAGGACCGATACGGCGAACCAGAGAGGGGGGGGGAGTGAATGGGAGCCGATAAAAATTCTTCTCGAAGGAGATCGAGACTCCAACAAGATGAACACGGCTTCCAACACACGTCTCCGACTCACTACCAAGGTTGGTCAAGCCCACGTAGCCACTGGAGTGCCACCGGACCTAGGAACCAACACACCACCTTCCGACCCGAGAAACGCGGCGGAAAAACCAAACCTCGAGTCTAGAGACCCACAGGTCGGACCGGTGAGCACCACCGGTCGAGCCGGTCCCCTGCTGGTGAAAGCGAGCAACTTCCACTAAGTGGCTCTACACCGGTCGGACCGGTGAGACGCACCGGTCGGACCGATGGAAGCCGAAAGCCCCCAAGGCACCAAACGGAGCCAACCGACCACCAAACGGACCCGGACTCGAAACGACGAAGCACCACGGGACAACAACGAACACACCAAGACGTTCACACGAGCAAAATCCCACGAGAGGGTTGCACCGGTCGGACCGGCCAAGAGCACCGGTCGAGGCCGGTGTAGCTCGGCGGCTCGGGATGAACAAGACACCGCGGGTCAACTCCCCCAAATCCAAATCTCGATCTCCCGAATCGCTCCACGGACTTGAACAAGACTTTGGGGATATCAGGAACACCTCATGAGGAGTCCATAGCCAAGTTTAATCCCACCAAATCTCGTCCAAAAAGGAGGAATCGAAGAAATCCCGTCGAAAGCACTTCCAACCCAAGAACTCAAGAACACCCCAAAATCGAGCACTTTTACTCAAGGATTTGGGAGGGGAATCACAGCCCAAAGAACCACGACGGGTTCCCACAAATTTCCCCCATCAAATCCTCAAGAGAAAAGCCCCGAAAACACCCCAAAGGAATCACGAAGAGAGGGCTCCGAAAATCACCACCAAGAACAACTGGGGAAAACACATCCAAACCTTGAGGAACCACGCCGAATCATCTATACATGAAACAAAGGTTCGTACAAGGTCTAGCAAGCCGCCCGATCATCCATCCCTCTCTACAAGATCTCTCCGTGAAGCTCTCTTGCTAGTCCTAAGGAAAACCTAGAGAAAATAGGTGGAAAATAGGAAAACTAATGAGCTAGGGTTCCAAGAGTTGGCTGCCATCCTCTCACCTCTTGGGTTATATAGGCAGCAACCGAATGTCTGAAATGCCCTTCTCTAACAACTAGGGATACAAGCCCCTCAAGGGCGGATTTGGAATTCTTGATGTCTTCACCATCGGACGGATGCCCGGCGACCGCACCCTGCGTAGCCTCGACGCAAGCCATGCGATCCCGACGCGTGTCCTCCGCTTCGAAGATTTCGGACTGCGTCGTCGCACACCGGTCAGACCGGTGCTCCTCACCGGTCAGACCGGTCCCCACCGGTCAGACCGGTCAGACCCACCGGTCGGGACCGGTCCGGTCGCCGCACCTCCGTCTTCGGTTCTCCGGTCTTAGCTTTATGGATCAACCAAGGAACCCGGTGGTTTTTCGGTGAACCACCGGAAACCCCGCGAACTCGGTGTAGCCTCCGCCAATCTCCACTCATGACTTGGCTCCCACGTAGTCCCGGCTCGACCTTGGTTTTGAGGCTCAACCAAGAAACCGTCCACGACTTCATCTTGCTGTTCATGCCACAATGCGGCCCGCACTTGACCCCGCTGGCCACCGGGTCCCTCGAACGAAGCCTACTTGTCTTCTCCACACCTGGAGGCCTCACCGGCGACGACCTTTCGCGCTTGTTCTTCACCTGCACCAACACGAGTCAAGCCGCAACCTGCACCTGCAATACTTAGCCAAGAATCAGTCCACACAATGTTGTCAATCACTCATCACACAAGGAAGCGACCATCCACTGGTCCTCGAACCACACATGGTCCTCAGCCCCCGAGAGGTGGAATCCTCCGCCTTCGTCACCACAGGCCGCGGAGGCGGTGGTGAAGTCAGCGCCTGTGGCGGGCGCGGGGCGCCCGCCACCGGGTTATCAGTGGAGGAGCTCGCGAGCGCCGCGGAGGCACCGGCGGGTGCAACCGCGGTGCCCCCCGAACCCTCGAGGAAGAGGAAGCAGGGCTTTTCCAACCTGAGGTGAGTAGCACTTCCCCTGTGCACCCTTGATTTTGAGGGGCTGGTGCTCATCCTTGTGTTTTTTTGTTCGCAGGGTGGCGCCGACCGTCCCCGCCCTCGTGACCGTAAGGGCACTTAGGTCGGGAGCGTCCGTGACGACGAGGAGGCGTTCGTCGAGGGCCTCACTGGCAGCGGTGAGTGCGACGGCAACGGGTGAGGCGCCGCGCGACACAACTGTGGCCATAGGGCCGCAGGAGGAGGAGGCGGCGGCGGTGACGGCCGCGGCAGTGTCGGTCGCAGTGGCATCAGCGTCGCCGGCACTTGTCTCCTCTGCGGGTGACCGTGCGGCGGTGATGGACGTCGCCGACGATGATGCCCCGCCCCCGGGTGGGGCCAATGGGAAACCAGCCCGTGTCAACCCCCGAGCCTGTGCCGGAAGTGTTGGTGATGCGGGAGGACGGCTGCGTGATGTCGCAGTGCCCGGCGCACGACGCCGAGGCCTCGTCGTCACGCGTTGTCCTGCCCACCCCTGATGTCGCCGTCGCGCACCCAGAACCGGGGCTAGGGCGCGCCGGTGCGCCGTCGGCCCACTTTGACGAGGCCCAGGCCGAGCAGGCACTGTGGTAGGAGTTTCGAGACCACGGCGCCTCGATCAACAACGCATTGAATGAGGCGCTGCGGGTCCACGGGGGTCCCTCGTGGCAGATTTTCCAGGTGCGTATTTTTCGTTGGATCCGAGGCTCGCTTTCTCATCTCCTTTGCGTTCGCGCGCTTTCTGACTCTGCTTCCTCCTGTGTTCTCAACAGCTGGTGACAGGAGCTGGAGGGCCGCGCTCGGGAGAGGTACGGCCGCCTCACTCGGTTGAGCACCGAGCGCGACTGGTATCGGGACCAGTATGACGCCCTCGTGGAGGCTCTGCGGAGCAACGACGGGTGGCTGGAGTACTGGCGCAGAGCCCTAACGGCGGACGAGCTCGGACCGGGGCGCCCCGCATCGCGGAAGGCGGCTCCGCAGCTGACATGGTGAGGTCGGCACTTCTGGAGCGAGATGAGGCGCTACAAAAGGCGCGTGAGGATCTGGCCGCGGCCCAGACTGCAGTGGTTGAGAAGGAGACGACGCTCGCCTCAGTGCAGGCTCAGCTCCAGTAGGTCCACGCCACCCTCGAGGGGTGCGGTCTTGGCAGAGCCAGGCCGAGGAAAAGGCCAAAGAGGCCGAGCAGCTAAGAGCCGACCTGGCGGACAAGGTTTCCTCGCTTGCCGCGGCGGAGGAGCAGCTCCGGCAGGAGCAGGTCACATGCCAGGCAGCAGAGTCCCGACTCCAGCAGGAGCAGTCCGCCCATCAGGAGGCTCGGGCCGCCCTTGAGTGCGAACACATGGCGCGGGAGGAACCACAGGGCTAACTCTAGTAGGAGCACACCGCGCTTGAGTAGGCGTAGACGACCCTCAAGCTCCGAGACAGGGAAGTAACGCGGCTCATCGGGGAGCTGGCCCAGTTGAGCGTGTCCTATGAGGATCAGCGCCTCTGGCGAGAAGAAGGATGCTACAATCCTCGACCTGCAGCGGGTGGCTGAGACCGCGCGCGCGGCCCTCGAAACGGAGAAAAAGCAGGTCGAGGGTGAGGTACCTTTCTTGTCTTTCGCTTGTTGGCTTGATTCGTTTGGGATCCGCTCCCAACTTAGTTTGTGTCTATGTTTTCAGGTCTGTGAATGGCCCTCGGGACATCAACAACCCAGGCGCAGGTCATTCGGATGGCCTACAACTCCTCTCAGCAAGAGCTGGAAGAGCTGCAAGACACCACCCTCGAGGCATGTCGGGGCGTTGAGGAAGGTGAGGCGCAGGCCGGGAGCTTCGTGGCGAGTCGCCTCCGCACCCTGGGTGGGCACGTCACCCAGCATATGCGGCGCGCGCTTCACCTGGGGTCCAGAAGGCCCTTGGTGTGGTGGTGTCGCACTACCAGGTGAACCTTGGTGCGATCTCTACGGGCTATGTCGTCCCCGCCGGCGTCGAGACGAGGTGGAGATGAACCACGTGGACACGCTCGCCGCTCCTACCGCCAACATCCTCGCGGAGGACTTCATGGAATTCCTGTTCTCGGATGCTCCTCCGGCTGGCGGCCCTGAGCCCTGAAAACATTTGGGCATTCGAG